>CM075354.1:105695000-115695000 GCA_037693485.1 Kitagawia praeruptora
TTGAATAACATTATTTTTACAAATATTTAGAGTTAGGTTGGGAGTGAGGTTCGGAGGGTCCGAGCCTATGAATAAATTTGCTCAGGGAAACCCCCTGTTGGTGTATTAGATATATAATTGATAGGATATACCTATACCTTTTTTATTGGTAATTTTCGGGCCACTTAATAGGATTAAAATTTGAGGGGTTAATTGAGTAAGAAAAATCTTTTAATTTTAACTAAGAGATTGTTGTTGAGGGTAGTGGTGATATAATTGTTGTATGCTCTAGATTACAAATTTATGAATTATTCGTAATCACGTAGGATTAATTTGTTGATATCTTCTATTGTTCATATCTTTGTAGCAATTGTTCTGAGTAAATAGAATTTATGCAATATCCGATCGTGACATGCAAATTATAATTCTGGTTAAATTAAATCTATTTTATATTTTACGCTATGTTTTGTTTTGTTAAAATAAACTTGAACGATATGTAATAAATTGGTCAATGTTAAGATCAAAACCGTACTTCGAAATATAAATATATAGAGTTAACATGGATGGATACAGATACAGAGATACATTCAAGTATTAATTACATAATAATAAATGCATATTAGTTCATATCAGTTATTATTATATATATAATAAATATGTTAGTGTTGCAATACCTAAATAGCCCCCGAAAATATAACATAGATATAATTAGTAGAGGTAAATATGACTTTTTATATGAATAAATTTGCTCATGGAACCCCCCATTTGCTCTATTATATATATATATATATATATATATATATATATATATATATATATATATATATATATATATTTGTTATATTGTTTTATGCGTTTACGTATTAAAGATGTGATTGATGAGTTTTACGATAGTTAATGTTAATACTAGTTTGTATTATACTTACATAGGCATGAAGGTTTTTTTTGTATTGGGATATTTTTTGTAATATTTAATTCGTAAATAATTAAAGTAGATCTAAAATGATTAATAAGATATGGTATATGTTAATGAATATTATAGTACATTATAACATATCCACATAAATTTATATATGTATTTATGTTTGTACAAGTTTATGTATGTATAATTATGTAGTAATTAATATATTATAAATAATGAAATATTAATAGATTATACAACATAAATGTATGTATGTATGTATGTATGCTATATAGTACGTATTTATATATGTATATAATATTATAGTAGATTATTATTTATGCACATAAATTTATATATGTATGTATTTATGTTTGTACATGTGTATGTATGTATAAATATGCATATTAATTATACAACAATTAATAGATTACAAATAATGAAATATTAATAGATTATACAACATAAATGTATGTATATATTATATGTATGTATGTATGTATGCATGTACGTATGCATGTATAATTAATAGTTATGTTGTATGTATATATGTATGTATGTATGTATGTATGTATGTATGTATATATGTATATATGTATGTATGCATGTATGTATGTAACTATGTATGTATGAATGTATGTATGTATATATGTATATATGTATGTATGCATGTACGTATGCATGTATAATTAATAGTTATGTATGTATGTATGTACGTACGTATGCATGTATAATTAATAATTATCTACAAATATATATTCTAATTAATAATTATACATTATCTGAGTTAAGCCAACTGAGATTTATCTACAAATTAATACATATAAACAAATATATGTAGTATGTGTATGTATATAATATTATAGTACATTGTTATATATCCACAAAAATTTATATATGTATGTATTTATGTTTGTACATGTGTATGTATGTATAAATATGCATATTAATTATACAACAATTAATAGATTACAAATAATGAAATATTAATAGATTATACAATATAAATGTATGTATGTATGCATGTATGCATGCATGTATGTATGTATGTTATATAGTATGTATGCATGTATGTATGTATATAATATTATAGTATATTATTATATATATATATATATATATATATATATATATATATATATATATATCCACATAAATTTATATATGTATGTATTTATGTTTGTACATGTGTTTGTATATATAAATATGCATATTAATTATACAACAATTAATATATTACAAATAATGAAATATTAATAGATTATACAACATAAATTTATGTATATATGTATGTATGTATGTATGTATGTATGTATGTATATAGTACTTATGCATGTATAATTAATAATTATATATGTATGTATGGATGTATGTATGTATGTATGTATGTATGTATGTATGTATGTATGTATGTATGTATGTATGTATGTATGTGTGTATGTACATATGCATGTATAATTATTTATGTTTATGTATGTATAATTAATAATTATGTATGTATGTAGTGTATGTATGTATGTATATATGTATGTATGTGTTTATGTACGTATACATGTATATTTATTTATGTATGTGTAGTATAATTAATAATTATGTATGTATGTATATATGTGTTTATGTATGTAGATAATGATTTTTAATATAAGCTCAAATGTTCACATAGCTCAACTGGTTATGGTGTTGCATTAGTTATGCAAGGTCATGGGTTCTAATCCTTTGAATAACATTATTTTTACAAATATTTAGAGTTAGGTTTGGAGTGAGGTTCGGAGGGTCCGAGCCTATGAATAATTAAAATTTATTAAAAGTTTAGCAAGCATTACTTGATAGGGACCAGTAACAATCTCTTTCTATATATAATAGAGCAACAAGGACATAATTTGAGCCAATAAACCCCCTGTAAAATTACAATTATACCCTTACAAGTTATAAAATTACATGAAATGCCACTCTTTATTTAAATGAAAAAAATGAGTTTTTGTGGTGAATCGAACCTAGAACCTCCTCTACACAAGTTATCCTACCAACCACTGTGCTACATTAACTTTTTAGTTTTGAGTTAAAAAGCCTTTTACATAAACCTGAACTCTCCATTATCTTATTTTTACTATTATTTTAATTTTTGAGTAAAAATAATGGTATATATAATAGAGCAACAAGGACATATTTTGAGCCAATAATCCCCTTGTGAAATTATAGTTATACCCTTACAAGTTTTAAAATTACATAAAATGCCACTCTTTTATTTAAATGAAAAAAATGAGTTTTTGTGGTGAATAGAACCTAGAACATCCTTTACACAAGTTATCCTACCGACCACTGTGCTACATTGACCTTTTAGTTTTGAGTTAAAAAACCTTTTACAAAAACCCGACCTCTCCATTATCTTATTTTTACTATTATTTTAATTTTTGAGTAAAAATAATGGTGATTCGCATTATTTTAAAAATATTATATTTTAGGTTTCATAATATAGTACACGATCTATCTATTACTATATATTAAACCACAACACAAGTGCAAAAAAGTGTCATTTTAATGGTTGTGAACTTACGATAATATCCCTATATGTTTAAAAATTACAAAAGCACCATCCCTTTAATATTTATGCAAAAAATATATGAAATTATGTTAGTGTTGGGAATCAACCCTCTCGTAATTTCGGAGTATAATTCTATGCGACTTATATGCGACTTATATCTTGATGAGATATTTAAAGAAATAAATATTAAGGAGCGTAATAATTTTATCTGGAAAGTATTGTATGATGAGTATTATTCACATCGATGATATGTCTTTTTATCATTGTTCTAAAAGAAATTGTGTTATAACCTATATAATATATTTATATGCTACAAAACATCATATTTTTAGTGCTCATATGATCTATACATAAATAAAATAATACATAAATTAAAATACTGATATTATAATATGTATGAACATAAAATGTGCAATTATATTCAAAAATATCCTTAAATCGTAAAACTATACATAATTTATAACAATTGCTAGAGGATGGCCCGTGCCTCGCACGGGTTATTATGCTAGTTTCATTAGTAACTCAACAATTTACATATCAGAACATTTAATTAGTTGTACTTATAACAACAATTGCACGATAATAAACCGTAAATAAAAATATAAAATAGTCAATTTGCACATACAAACGAAAATACTCAAGTATTATGCGTATCACATGTACAAAAATAGGCTTGCAAAAAATTTGTAGCAGTTTTGGCGAGATTGATAATAAGATGCGACAAAAATAGTAATTTAAATAAACTGTGAAAACTAATCAAACACACAAAATAGGCTTTATTTATGATACAGGGCCAAAGTCCAACCACGAGGATATTAAATATAAAAAGCAATTTTTTTTCTTGAAAATTTAAAATTCCTATAATTACTTGTATTAGATATATAGTTTGAAAAATATATTGTAAATAGTATTGTTATTACTGCTTAAGTAAGTCTACCAAAATTATCTGACAAATATTACAACAAATGAATATTAACAAACATTCTTGATTTTGACATTTTTATATAATCTATATTGGCTAACAATTATCTCTGAGGAAACTATCGTGTCCTTTTTTGTATATTTTCTTACTCTTTTTAAAATATTACTTTTTCATCCTTTTTATTTCGTAATTTTAGAATCTTAAGAAGTTAAGAAAAGGAATCTAAGTTAGACTAACAATGATAGAAAAAGAAAAAATCATAATATTTTTTTGTTACAATAATATTTGAGTTCATGTGAAAACGAAGTCCAATTCATCATACGAAATGACAACAAATGTAAAATTCATAATTGACAATTTGACATGCATAAACAAGCATTACGATTTAGCAATGCATACTATGTCGCACTGGTTTTTATCTTTGCTACAATAGGAATGTACTTGACAACACCATAACCACTTTCCATGTGATAGTCTTGGCAAACAGTATCCGAAACCATTATAATCACCTTCAATATTGTTATCACCATGTACAAGCATGTTAGGATCCATTGCACCTGTATGATAAAAAAAAGCATGGTAACGTATTAATATACTTTAAGAGTCTAATTATCAAATATTAGTAGAGTGTGAAGTAGCTTATTTCAATGTGATGTCCGGCTTATATGCTAGTATAGAATGAAGTCCAAATGAAAATTACTAGATTCTTAAAGTATATGTATACCCACCTACATATAAATTTTGTTATACTATTATATTTTACTATGTACGATAATATGAATATACTCCATCAGTCCGACCAAAAATGGAACTTTACAAAATTTCATAATCAAACTATCTCGATTTTAACTCATAATTAATAATATTTTTAGACTTAAAATTTTGGAAAAACTTATCACTATAAAATTTTGGAAAAACTTATCACTCATAATTTATTTTATTAATTTATAAAATTCTGAATTAGTAATGTATAACTTGTAGTCAAAATTGCATAAGTTTGATTTTGAGAATTTATATTGCACCATTTTTTGAAGGATCGAGGGAATATATTACACTGAAATAATATTATGGAACAAATCTTGCACTTCTAATGTATTTGAAAGTTACATATCATCATAGCTTTTTGTAAATCTAAACATGGAAAAGAAACTTTAGATTTATCAAAACGTGTAAACATTTTAATGCACTGAATTTAATCTTTTATGAAAAACTACATAAAATATATATATATATAAGAATGAATATGAATCAATATATAGTACAAAAAGTAAAAAAAAAACATGAAGATTCAAAAATACTTACAATCATGAAAAGATAACTCTGCAGCAAGAACAATGAAAAAGAGAGCTAAGCAAATTTTTTTTGAATTAGCCATTTGGAAAATTTTAAAATTAGCTGAGTTTTAGTTTTACTAGTAAACTGGTGTACTAAAAAAAAGTGATTGGAAAAACTTTGTACAAATGAGAAGATGGGAGGCGTACCATATATATATATAGGACTATAAGAGAATATATATGTATATAAACAAATATTATTTTAAGAGGGGTGTATTTAATTGAGATTTAAAAAGATTTTTTTGGATTTCTAAAATCTGAGGATATTCAATCTAGATTTTGAAAAATTCTTTACAATATGGTGATATTCAATAAGGATTATAAAAAGTCTTTTAAAATCTGGGTGTATTCAATTTGAATTTTAAAAAATACACTAAAATATGATGATGTTCAATTTACATTCTAAAAAATCCATTAAATTCTGATGGTATTCAAAAGTCCATGGATTTTTTTATATTTCAAAAAATTGTGGATTTTGATGGATTTGTTAGTGTATTTATATCTTTTGAAATCTCATCAAAATCCAAGAAATTTTAAAGGATTTTCTAGAAACTTTATTTAATCAACAAAATTTTACGAGATTTTACATAAACTCGGTCACGGGTATAATTAAATTAACAAAATATTTTTTAAAATTCATAGATTATTATCAATTCATTTAATTAATACATTTCCGTAAACATTATTACGAATATGCTTATTTGGACACTTTGTTGTTCAAGATTAGGTATGTATCATTGAGAATATATTAATATTTGTTTTTTGCATCACTACGAAAAATGCTTATATTTTCAGAAAGTATTATTTTCTATATTGTAATTTTGCTAATGGATTGTATAAATCCACAAATTACAAGATAATATTCTCGTATTTTATTGGTAGTACGACAAATGTAGAGGATGATGATAAAAAAATATAATGACAACGATGTCCACATGGATGAAAAGTTCGATTAGATAAATTACTATTTTGAATTATATTCAATAATATTTTAATTTATACATGGATATCCTAAAATAAAATAAATAAAATAAATCAATCTAATCGAATCTTTAGGATTGTTTTTAGTCCACAAAAATCTTGATAAATCAATCCATTAAAATCCAACATAATCTGTGTAGAATTTAAAAAGTCTGAATAGAGTTTATTTTAAATTTTGAACGATCCGTGAATTTACAAAATTCAATAAAATTCATGGATTATTGACAATCAATTAAATCTTAATTAAGTACATCTCTCTAAATATATTTCCATGTAACGCTTACAAAGATCTATAAAAATATAAAAGAACTTGTATGGAAATTAATTTTGTTTTAAATGTATGGTCATATAAACTGATAAATATATTTTACAGACAAAAGAGCTGGCCCCGAAATTTCATTGACAAATTAATTTCGTCTTTTTTTTGTATCATTGAATTATGAGAGTCAAATAAATGTAACTCTTTTATTGTAGACATCGAAGGTGGAATATTATAAAAAGTAATTATCATTGGCCATATACCTTGTATAATTTATTCACAGAATTGTCAAAGGGGTTAAAATCATATTATTGAAAGTCCAAGTCGTATATTGCGAAACTCCTTAGCAATGGTAGGTATTTAATGTCAAAATTTTTCCAATCATCCCCGTCTTCAAGTTGATTGATTTCTCTCTCATTTAACTCTCTTGTACCATGTCATTTGTTCAACTGTATGTTCAGACGTGAATAATTGATTAGTCTTTCCCCAATTAATGTCATTTTTTTTACTTGATTAGTCTTTCCCCAATTAAGGGTGTTCCATATTTATTAATTTTCTTTAAAATTCGGAAGCATTCGTTTTAAGTGTCTTTTCCACTCTACAGGTACTAGCACTACTTGTACTACCATTAGTCCATTACCAACAAAGATAACACTAAAATTTTGAGCTTCTGGAAGAGAAAAATATATATATTTGGGCTCCAACATTTTTTAAGATTGCATCCATTACTATGAGTTATTTAATCTCTCTTTATACATGATGTGATGCTCGATTTTGTCATTTTGGTAATGACTCACCATGAGATGTCCAAACTTTATAACCCATAGTAGTCTCCCAACTTCCACTTCTGCAATTAACAAATGGACATTTCAACAAATCTTGAACCACTTCTTTATTTTTCAATGAAACTCTCGTTAAAATTTTGATTATAAAATAGTTATGTTCAATAAAATATCAAAACTAAAATAGGAATGATAATTATACATAAATTCAAATCCAGAATGATTTCCTCCTTAAAATAAAAATTAAATAAAGAAGGATATTACTACAAAGTAACTTATCGTCATCACGCCCTTAAGAAAAGCTGATAAATTAATAATTGGGTTTGATGTTCCTGAGGTAACCTCAGGAAAATTACCTGAGATAACATAGATTTTCCATATTAATGCACGAGGGTATAATTGTAATTACAGGATTTTTTTTAAAAAAAATCAATATTTACAAAAAATGCCACAAATATTTACACTGCTACCTCAGGTAACTCTCCTGAGGTAACCTCAGGGCCCTTTTTCTTTTAATAATTTTAGATTTTAATTAATTGTTAATGTTAATTGACACAGTGGATCATTGTTATTTCACAAAAAAATTGATAAAGATGCAGAATCCAAAGTTTTGGCAGTTGCTCAAGAGGATCAGTAGTCAGTTACGTTCCTGGGACTGGGGTGGTGTTTGGTGGTCCTTTTTTTGTTTTTGATCAAGCATTTTGTGGTCATCCTTAATATATGTTTTTGTGTAAGAAGCTAACTTAAGACCGATTTAACTATAAATTTGTGTTAGAATTTTTGTGCATGTGTGTTCATGTTGTTATATTCTATAAATTATGAATAGTGTTCTAAGGTCCCAAACAAGGTACAACCCTTGACGCAGCGGAATAACACCCCAAAGAGAAGACTACGACCACAAGTTATAAGCTATAACAAGACAATAATCAAAATAAAAACACAAAGAAGAAGGAATATGTTGGCCAAGTGAAAGAGCCTTTTTCTTGTATATATTGATACATTTCTTGTTTCTGTATACAATATCACAATCATTAAAACCTAGCTAATTCACTACCGTTTATATATCATATTAACCCAGAATTAAACCAAAAATACTTTTGGGCCAAAAATACCCGCTCCAAGTCGCCTCACCATGGGGAGCTTAATCCACGCCATGGAGCAATACACTTCTGCCCGTACCTCAATAAACAGGCCTTCTGCATCTCCAAATCCGATCTCCACCATTCAGAATTTAGATACATGAGTAAGGAAGACGCTGTCCAAAATTCAGGGCGATCCGACCGTTGGAACTCTGGAAAAAGCAAAAACAAAACATCTAACGCAACCAGAAAAATTACTACGAATTTTTTCACTTTAGCACCAAAAAACTAGCCCAACCTTTCAATCTCACAATTCTCCACCTCGTACATCATTTGATCAACCTCAAATAATGGACAAACACTGAGAACACCATGAAAGCCTTGATATGTAAACCCCAACCGACTGCGCCATATTACCATTACTGCCTACGTACCCTTAACCGGGATCAAGCCACCGTAGTTCACACCATGGGGTGAAATCTCCACCTCACCCCAACACCGCCCCGAAGGGCATTCAATACCGGT
Source organism: Kitagawia praeruptora (assembly GCA_037693485.1). NCBI lineage: Eukaryota > Viridiplantae > Streptophyta > Magnoliopsida > Apiales > Apiaceae > Kitagawia > Kitagawia praeruptora. The sequence goes on from CM075354.1 coordinate 105,704,305, forward strand.
TGATATTGAGCATGTCCAAGCAATGTTGAACCATGCTCCCTGCAGGCAATGAGACTAAATCCCAAGTTTGTTTCTTTTCCAGAGTCTCCGTCTCTTCTTCCTTCGCTGCCAACCAACTCTCACTATTACAATTCCGAATAGCTTCTTTGAAGGAAATAGGCTCACCATCCTCCACCGAGAGTGCATACTCTACTGTATTAACATGCCCATAGTGTTTCAAAGGCTTATCTGACCCAAGCTTTTGAACTTGTTTGTATGCCCGTTTTGGCCTAGCAGAAGCCAAACTTTCCTCGAACTGTTGCCGTTCGCGTGCCTGCACATTTTCTTGCTCAATAGTCTCATATTCAAAATCATCATCCTCATCATCATGAGTGTCTCTATGTTCTTCCTGTTGAACATGACTAGAACCTGGATGACTTGCAGATTCTATCTCAACCACTTTAGACTTAGAAGTCTCAAAGTCACCACCACTAGTCACCTTAGCTTTCGAAGAAGCTACAATAGTGTCCTAATCAAACGTAACATCCCTGCTGATTATGAACTTAGAATCATCTATAGAACAAAGACGATAACCTTTTATACCTGTTGCATACCCCAAGAATATAGCCTTCTTGGCCTTCGCATCAAGTTTTCCCTCGTCAACATGGTAGTAGGCCGTGCAACCAAAAATTCTAAGTCTCCCATAATCTGCATGTTTTCCAGACCATACGTTATAAGGTACATCTCCATCTAGAGATGCATGAGGTGATCGGTTGACAATATAACGAGCTGTATTAATTGACTCCGCCCACCGTTCTTTACCCAAACCAGCATAGGATCGCATACACATTGATTTTTCCCGCAACGTGCGATTGAGCCTTTCTGCAACCCCATTCTGCTGTGGTGTTTTTCTGACTGTCCAGTGTCTAACAATGCCTTCCTGATCACAAAACTCCTTGAAAGCACCCTCTGTATACTCTGTACCGTTATCAGATCGCAGTGTCTTCAACTTTTTACCAGTTCTGTTCTCAACCATTGTTTTCCACTTCTTGAATATGTTGAATACCTCATTCTTATGTTTCATGAAATATAGCCAAACATACCTAGAATAATCATCAACAAAAGTGACAAAATACCTCGAGCCTCCCTTGGAAGTGACTGAAGCTGGACCCCAAACATCCGTATGCACATAGTCTAATATACCTCTGCTTCTATGTTTACTTGCCTTGAACTGAACCCGGTGTGCTTTACCGTACACACAATGCTCACAAAAATCCATGCAATCCTTTTTCAAGTTCTTCAACAAACCCTCTTCACCAAGATAATTTAGACCTTTCTCCGACATATGCCCAAGCCGCCTATGCCATAACCTAGTGCATTAACATGGGTCTCCACCACTGCCAGTAGCTGCAACCACCACACTATCAGTCACCGTTGTACCCAAAAGCGTATAAAGATTTCCTCGAGAAATACCTTTCATCACAACCAAAGAACCACGAACAACTTTCATCTCACAATTCAGAAAAAATTACTACGAATTTTTTCACATTAGCACCAAAAAACTAGCCCAACCTTTCAATCTCACAAGTGTATTACATTCGAATACTTAGGATTATGTATGACACTACCATGAATGTGTATTTATTTGGACATGCAACAAAAAATGAATATGAAACCTTTGGAGGCTCAAATATTGTCAAGGATAAAGGCAGAAGCTTTGCTCAAATATATGAAAGATGTTGGCTTCTTCTCAAACTTACTTTGATTTCTTAGACGGAACCAGTACAAGCTGGAATATGAAGTTAATCTTGAATGACTTTTAGGTGATTGTAAATTCCTTTTTTTTCTTAAAACACACAAAATTATTATTACTCTATGGGTTGGTTCTGTATCCTAACAATCCAATTCAAAACTGATTTGCTATACACATTTTTCCTAGTAAGTTAAGGCAAAAATGACATCAAATTTCCTTAGCAATTGATCCAGTTTCTTGTAGTATTTTTTGATTTTTTGAAATATTTATTATCTCGTTCAATAAATTTCTTAAAATTCATGGATTTTTGTTGTTGATAAATCTAGTGATACATCTCTCCTCTTGGTAATGAAAGTGGGTTTAATTTTGATGGGAGCATGACTATACATGATGCTTGAAATTTCGTATTTGACCATAATAAAAAAAAGCATCACAATTCACACAGTCATGAATTTGTGACAATGAATCTAATTTACTATTTAAAAATATTATGGTGGCCAAGACGGTTTTATCCATGTCCCTTCTCCTTATTTAAATTAAACTGGTGGCTAATTTTCATCGGGTAATGTCCGGATCTTGCACAAAAATACACTACAAAAAAGTGTTGGGTTTCAACCCAATATAATGTTATGGGCTTGGGTGGTCCGAGATATATATTGGTAAGGTAATAATTGTATGTGAAGACAATTATTACATATGGTATGTCTTGATCACTAAGTTGGAATATTAGGTGCCAAGAATTGGAAGACTTGTATAACAAGTATGGTAAGACTTGTAGAACAAGTATGGTAAGTCTTTGTGGCTAAGTTTTGGGTGGCTATATATACATAGTCATATTGTATTTGTTTGATGAGGTAAAAGCTTAAGAGATGTAGTCTTAAGTATTGTTTGGGAGATGCTTGAGAATTGTTGGCTCAAGTATCGGGTTGGAACACCGTTAAGGTGTTATTGTTTTGATGTATTATTGATAATTGTTAAGATTAATAATACGAGTTGGGACGTGGGTGTTTCCACGTCAAATATTGTGTGTGTTCTTGTTTTACTTTTACTTATTGTTGATATAAGTACAAGTGATACTTGAATAATGTGTGACCGCGCTTTGGTGGATCTTGTTAACTAATCGATTGGTTATGTGTGTGCTCTGTATTGGTTTTTGTGAATCTCGGATCGTGTAAGTCCCCTAACCTAACAAGTGGTATCTAGAGCCGAGGTTCGTGATGGATAAGGTTGAGGGAAAGTTCGAGTTCCAATTGGTATGACAGAGTACAATGAAGGATTTGCTGACAAGGACATTGTTACTAAAGCGGGAAGAGACAAAGTTATGTGTGGTTTGAAGGTTGGCTTGCATCGTGGATCAATCTTGTGTTCGTACTCGAGATGGAATAATATGGAAGAGGTCATCGCAATTGTTTCTAAGGCTTGATCAACCAGGTGAACTGTTTAGATGATACTACAGATTTTCTTCAGGAGACCGAAGGATTGTGAAAGCAAGGATCGGGTGACTCAACATGTGGAAGAGCACTCGTGGTGGTTGATGCACGTGATTTTGTGGATGGATACCATTATAATAAAGAACGGTGGTTTGGAGGGTCACTATACGGGTTTTAGTGACACTCAAGATTGGAGGAACAAGAGGTGGGTTTTGTTCGAGATGAGGCGTTGGGGAATGAACGTCGATGGTTTGATGGTTACCGTTCAATCCAATATGGGTATTGGGTTGAAGGGGAGGATTGTTGGGTTTCAACCAAATATAATTTTATGGGCTTGGGTGGTCCGAGATATGTATTGGTAAGCTAATAATTGTATGTGTAGACAATTATTACATATGGTATGTCTTGATCACTAAGTTGGAATATTAGGTGCCAAGAATGGGAAGACTTGTATAACAAGTATGGTAAGACTTGTAGAACAAGTATGGTAAGTCTTTGTGGCTAAGTTTTGGGTGGCTATATATACATAGTCATATTGTATTTGTTTGATGAGGTAAAAGCTTAAGAGATGTAGTCTTAAGTATTGTTTGGGAGATGCTTGAGCATTGTTGGCTCAAGTGTCAGGTTGGAACACCGTTAAGGTGTTATTGTTTTGATGTATTATTGATAATTATTAAGATTAATAATACGAGTTGGGACGTGGGTGTTTCCACGTCAAATATTGTGTGTGTTCTTGTTTTACTTTTACTTATTGTTGATAGAAGTACAAGTGATACTTGAATAATGTGTGATCGTGCTTTGGTGGATCTTGTTAACTAATCGATTGGTTATGTGTGTGCTCTATATTGGTGTTTGTGAATCTCGGATCGTGTAAGTCCCCTAACCTAACAAAAAGTTAGGTTATTTTTGAATGTGGCTATTTTCAACCATATATGTGTTGGAATATTAATCTAAAGCTTGTGTTTGAATAAATGTAGCTGTTAAGTCATAGTATTGGCAATAAACTAAGTCGTAGGTTTGTTTCAGTAATTATAGGAGATGTGGAAGTAGTTGCTGATTTTTAGCTACCACCTAGCTGTTCTTTCTATTTATATTTCATGTACTCAGTATTCAAGACAACAAGTGAATACAATGTAGTCCTTTAAGCACTTTGCTCTTGTACATATCTCTTCCAATTTCTTTCTTGTAATTGTTATCGTTGTTATGATTATGCTGTTTCTCTTTTAATTTAAACATTTGGTATCAGAGCAAGCGATTTTAGAGCTCGTCGATGCTCATTTTTCTTCCGTGTGTGTGTGTGTTCAGTTGTATTTTTTTTTGAGCTTTAAAACAGAACTTTGCATCTGTGCACACAAAGTGTTTGATGTTTTGTTTCGCCGAAAATTCTCTCTGAATTTCTGGAGTTTGCTATTTGTTTTCTTATTTGAGATATGTTGTTATGTGTAAAGAATGTGTTGTGGCAAAGAAGGAATGCTTGTGGCTGGTTTGATGGCGGCCTACTAAGTGTTTGGTGAAATGACCCAAAGCTGTTTGGGTTTTATATTCAAAGACGAAAAGAAACGCAGTGGTGATGTGAGAAACAATGGAGGTAGGCAACCGAACAATGGAAGTGAAGTTGGTTGAACTGGTAGGAAAAGGAGAAGATGGTGTTTTGAACCGGAGCCTAGACTAGTGGTGTGTTCGGTGGTTTAGTGACGGGAGAAGGGGCTGGAGTAGGTTCGTGTTTGTGGTTGTGTAGGTAGTTTGAGGCTGGAAGGAGCTATGAACGGAGGCTCAAAATGGTGGGCTTTGGGGCTGCGTTAAAAGGAGTGTAGGGGATGTGATTGTGAAAAAATATGTGTGTGCAGGAAGTATACACGCAAGTGTTGGTACGTGTATAAAACCGAGATGATGGGGAGAAGTGCTCCAAAGTTTTTTTTTAAATTTAAAAAATTTTGTTGATGAGATGTGCATCAAAATTGATGGTGGTGAGAAGTGCATCACAGATGAACAGAAGTGCTTCGTAAATTTCTTTTCTCTGATTTTGAATCAAAGGAGCGAGTCATATGGGCAGTATAAGCCATATGGGCTGGAAGGATGCATGATAAGTCATAGTATTAATCTAAAACTTATGTCATAGTATTAAGATTATGGGGTTGATTGTTGGAATATTAATCTAAAACTTATGTTTGAATAAATGTAGCTGTTAAGTCATAGTATTGCCATTAGACTAGGTCGTAGGTTTGTTTCATTAATTATAGGAGAAGTGGAAGTAGTTTCTAATTTTTAGCTACCACCTAGCTGTTCTTTCTATTTATATTTCATGTACTCAGTATTCAAGACAACAAGTGAATACATTGTAGTCCTTTAAGCACTTTTCTATTGTACATATCTCTTCCAATTTCTTTCTTGTAATTGTTATCGTTGTTATGATTATGTTATTTCTCTTTTAATTTCAACAATATGGTCGAATTTAACTGGGGCGGCTAAGCTCTACCATATTTGATCAAATTTAGAAGCGATAAAAAAAAATCGGTCAAAACTAGTAATATTTTTGACCGGAATCAGAAATTGGTCAAATTTAGTACCCGCCAAAAGTAGGCGCGAAAGTTCCCGCCAATCTAAAAATTAAATTCGACCATATTCGGTCTAAAGTCGAAAGTGGGGGTGAGCGGGAAAAGTGCCGCTTAATTTCTTCAAAGTTAATGCAGGCGGGAAAAGTGCCGCCAAAAGTCAGTGGACATTTTCGACAACATTTGGTCGAATTTAATGAGTTCCACCCGTTTTCAATCGAAATTAATAAGTTCGACTGTTTGTAGTTGAATAGTTAGGTATGACCGTATTCGGTTGAAATTATTTTTGCTAAATTCGACCAACTGAGGTCGAATTTAGCCGTGTCTTTTTGGAAACCCTACTGCCTCTTTTCTTTCCGGTCGCGGTATTGTGTATCTGTTTCCCATTTTCACCATTTCTTTCCTTGTTTCACCATTTTTTGCTTCATGTGCTACTCCTAAATTATTAAAGTAAGTATTTTTTTTAAGTTCTTAATCATGTAAATATTGTTATTTTTGTTCCGATTAGTGTGATTATGATAATTTTGCATATATTCATTTTTAAATAAATTTTAATGATTTGAATTTGTTGTTAAAAGTAATTTGATTGATTGTTTTTAGTTTATACCTATGTTAGTCACAATAATTTGGTTATGAGTGAAATGTGTTATTTCGAATTTGCATTGTTAATAGTTGTTAACAATTATATTGGTTATAACGTCCTAGTAAATTTTGTAATTATTTAAGTGATTATTTGACCTTTAAATGTGGTTTATGAGGTGAATATAAAATTATGTGCGAGATCATGTTTATATGATTATGTGATGATTTGCAAGTGCCGTATGTGTTCGTGTAATTTATTTGCATTTTTGGATATTAAAAACTATTTTAAACATGCATTTTTAATCTTATGAGATTTTTATAAAATCATTGGAGTCGTTTAAAATCATGGAATCTTTTGCATTATCATCTTTGTGATATTATTAAGCTTTTAAAATTGGTGGGAGTATTTGTTTGTGCGTTAGGTATTTATAAATCATTTTAAAAGTTTTATTTCATTTAAAGATCTTTTATTTCAAAAATTCATATAAAATTCATTTTTGACTCAAAAATTATTTTAAAAATATGGGGATGTTCGTAATTTTGTGTATTTCATTTTAAAAGTTTTTATTTTTACTTTCTCCCCATTCTTTATTTAAATTCGAATTTATAGTGATTAAAAATTAGAATTTTTAATAGAAGTCAGCAATTGTGAAAAGTCATTTTTGCCCCTATCTTTTATAGCATTACCACCGCCTGTCTCCTTCCTCCTCACTTGTTCCACTTCGTTGTTTGCTCTGGTACTATGCTCTCTCCTCTCTTCCTCTCACACTCGAATTACTCTCTCTTCTTAATCTCTCTGTTCCTAGCCCGATTTCGTGAGTTGAGACCGGATTCTTGCTCAGTTTTCGCTTTTCTACAACCCTCTATCATTGCATGTCGATTTCAAGATGAATATTTGAAAGCCTATTTCGATTTTTTATGATTTTCGAGTTATTTTGCTTGGTTTTTCTCGTTTTGGTTCGTGTGTGATGTTAAAACAGATTAGAGGAGGAGTTGTGATGGAAACCCAGTGATTTTGGGGACCTCCAATTCTTCCACCGCCGACTATGAGCTCCTGTGAGCCAGCGGGAGGTGCGGTGATGTTCTACTGAGCCTTAATTAGCTAAATTCATTTATATTTTAGCTGAATTATGTATGTGATAATTTTCTGTTTATATTTGATTATGTATGTATTAAAGCTTCAAAAATTTGATAATTGTTACGTTATAAGAATTGTTCAATTAATTTGAGTCGATAATCCTTAGTTAATTAGGTTTGTTAATTTGATGTTTATGTGGCTGAATTCGAATTATTGTGTGTATTTATTTGAATTAAATTCGAATATTATGTGCTAATTTAATATGGGTTGGATTGTTAGTGCTAATTGAATTGAATTGATATTAATTATAATTGTTTACGATGATGGAAATGTCAATTGGTTATCCACAAGTTTGCATGTGTGAATTTTTAGATTTATAATTGTTGAAATTCGAATTTTGACTAATAATTATAAATAACATGATTTTCGGGGATTAATTAAGTATGATGTGGTAGTTGTTAAATATTTTCATATTTGTTTAATAGTGTAAATGTATAAATAAAGTTAGTATGAAGTATTTCTGTTAACATGCGAGTATAGTTAATTTTTATACGTTACAAAGATTTAGAGTCGATTATCAGTAGCATGAATACATAGATAGTATATTTTAAGTATTGTTTGTTGACATTGATTTCCCAAAGTAACAAGTATTATGATTTTGACTTGTATATAGATTAGAGATTCATGGGATTGGTTTGGTTGGTAATTTGAGTCGGTTATGTTCTGACGGGATAGTCTATTTTATAAAGGAGTCGATGTCCAATTTTCGTTAGAATTATAAGTTCTAAAGTATATAGTAGTGTATTATAAACTACTTATAACTAAGTTGACAGTATCTGTTAAGTGTTTAAGTGACATACATGATTTGCATGTTCTATGTGCTGAATGCTTAAGTGTTTACCTGATTATATGAAATTACTTGGTGAGTATGATTAGTATACTCGATAGGTGTGATATACGTTAAGCGTTAGCGTGTTATAAGAATTGTTTGGGTAGAATAGGATAAGAAGTAAAAGAGGAGTATAGTATCCTAAAGTAGTGTAATGGTTTTTGTAGAGACGTAGGTCCTAGCAACAGAGGGGAAGCAGAAGCAGAGATTCAGTAACTAAGCTGTAGCATTCTACCTGAGGCAAGTAACTCTATCTTTTCTTCGAAGTTTATGTTCTTTTAACTGTTATTGATGATTGATTTCAAGTATGCCTATTCTGTACCGTTGATCATAAATCTTGCTATAGACCTATCTTTGCATGTACCCAGATTCTTGTGAACCACCAATTGCATGATGATCATACAACTACCCTAAAACAGTTTAATTCTTTTTAATTGCTTCTTGACCATATGTATCTTAGAGACCTTCTTGATCAAACCTAGCTAATTGACTTACAGATAAACCTACTTCTAAATAACTTTTGTCCGTAACTAGATGAGCCTATGATGACTTTAAAATCTTATCAAACAAAACTATGACCTAATCATCATCCTAAGAACTTATTTATCTTACTTGATACCCTTAAACTTTGTGAACTTGATTAATTGTCTAAAAACTAATCGTAATACACATCTTTGACCTTTGACTTTGAGAATCTTTCATTGTTCTCTGATCAATTGTCCAAATGCCTTTGAGTCTATATCTTCATGATTCAGACTTGCAATCCTTATTCCTTTGATATCAGAAGACTTGATCAAATCCCTAGACTTTTATCATTGCAAATCAAAATGTTTTATGAGTTAAAGTGGTTGAAAAACTAAGAGCTTTTCTAAGACTTACTGTTTCTAAAGAGAATATTTTATAAAAGATTTAGGACTCCGATATATGGTTTCTACGGATTCTTAAAGATTGGAGAGGCGTAAGAGATCTGGTAACGCCGGTCCAACAATTTTTCAGTATGATATTATGTTGTAATTCTGGTAGGATGTTGAGACATACATGTCTATAGATGATGATAACAAATGCCACAAGGCAGAAAATGAATCAAGGAGTCGAAGCTGACAAATAAATCAGGAAGCTAACTGAAATGCAGATCAAATAAAGCTACATCTTGAGAATCGAACTCTGCAAACAATTAGAGAATATTTCTGTAACAAGCCATTTGATGTTGTAATTAAGTATCTGTAACCATGCAAGTAATTTCGAGAAGTCAAGAAAAGAAGAGTTTGAGAAGTCAGACCTTTGCTATAACTCTATTCGAGTTAGCTCAGACTTGGTGGATTCGAGAACTCTACACAAATAGTTATTCGAGAAGTCCCAGTTCGAGAAGTCAAGCTGTTGTCTCTATTCGAGAAGTATGCAATATAGGCTATTCGAGAAGTCTACAAAATAGGCTGTTCGAGAAGTCATTCGAGAACTTAATATAAGGGACTATTCGAGAAGTCAACATTTTAGAACTCAAGATCTATCAGTTCGAGAACTCAGCCTGGATTCTTAGTAATACCAGAGTTCTCTAATGGAGCATATCGAATGAAGAACAAACCCAGAATTACTTTGCAACCCGTGACTTATATACAGTGGTCGATTACACAAAGGATGTTACGAGTAGGGAGTCAAATTGTAAATATTTGAAGGCTCAAACTCTTCCAAGTGAAAGACGAAATCAGTCACTGTTTATCCGACTTGAAGGGAAACAATAAGAGTGGAAGCAACCTCCAACATGATTACATTACTACTGAAGAATTCAAAGGATATCTTGATGAATGCATAAGGATCAGCTGCTTTATCTGGGAAGCTCAAGCACAGCTCAATAAGTAGAAAGGCTTATTGACTTTCGAAAAGATTATCATTTTGATTAAAGCTACTTTTCAGAGATAAAGATTCAAATCAAAAAGATCCTTTACATAAAGCATCACGGGAGCATGGAAGCTAAATCAGTTCAAGAACTTAGTAACTTATGAATAATGAAACATACACTGACTTGAAGCATGTTGGGATTGTCCAAATCATCGAAAGAAGACCTTCAAGACATTTCCAGAAATGGCTATCACTTCAAGATTGTGTGTGTGACAAGTTATACCAAAAATGTATCTTTACATTCTTCGTATTTCACTTGTCTTCATATAGTTTAAATAAGCTATTTGAGCATCATTATTTTAGTAGAGAAGAAAACACAGAGCATAATACATATTGCACTAGGTCTTCTTGTAAACACTAAGACATTGTAACCCGCAGCTGTGTATTTCTACACAGAGTATTTTCTTCAAATACAACTATCAGGTGGACCATTCAAACCCACCTGAGATTTTTTATATCTTGTGTTATATGTGTCTTAGATAACCTGTTTACTTTCAGTTCTTATAACAAACTGTTTAAGACCTCACCAATTCGAAAGAATTTAGACAAGATTGTATTCATCCCCCCCTTCTACAATCTCGTAGTGTATAACTGGGAAATAACAATTGATATCAGAGCAAGCTTCTAACATACAGGAAGTTTAAAGATCACCACCATGGGAAAGAAGGATACAGGCGTGAAGATACCAGTTCTTGACAAAGACAATTACTTTCATTGGAAAATGAAGATGCATATATATATATATATATATATATATATATATATATATATATATATATATATATATATATATATATATATATATAGGGTTGGACTCCATAGCAAACACCTGATATAACAAACAATAAAGAACACCTCATATCTAATAGATCCATTGCCCATGGCGGGGCCACCCAATACAAAAAGTTCTTATTTTTTTACCCTCTATCCATCCATCATCTCAAAAAAAAAAAAAATTTCAAAGTTACTGTTCATGATGCTGACGTCATCAGTGACGTCATCATGAACAGTAAAATTTTTAATTTTTAATTTTTTTTTGCTGGCTTGATAGAGGGTAAAAAAATAACAACTTTTTGTATTTGGTGTCCCTGGCGGGGCCAAAGGATCTAATAGATCTAAGGTGTTCTTTGTTGTTTGTTATATAAGAGTGTTCTGTATGGAGCAAAGGCCTATATATATATATATATATATATATATATATATATATATATATATATATATATATATATATATATATATATGTATAGAGAAAAGTTCTATGGAGTACTCTTTTAATTGGAGTACTTGGAGTACATATTCGTTCTGCATTCAAAATATTTTAAAATTTATTATTTTGCAAACCTTGTTATATGAATATCTTAATTTCATTGATAATCTTGAAAATCATGTATGTTTTGTAATATGTTCATCTTGAAAATCCTTTATGTTTTGCAGAACAATTCGTTTTGCAATATTTTGTTAGCAAAACATACAAAATTTTCAAGATTTTCAATGAAATAATGATATTCATGTAATAAGCTTTGCAAAATTTTGAATGCAAAATGTATATGTACTCCAAGTACTCCAATTAAATGAGTACTCCATAAAACTTTACTCTATATGTATATATATGTATATATATATATATATATATATATATATATAGGCCATGGTTCAAATGGGAACTCCTATTATTCGGGAAACTCGGGGAACTAATAATTATGAACATTTTTCTGATGTTAATATGTCATGTAACATGTTCTCTATTCTATCATTCAACCTATGTTCTCTAATTTGTTTTTATTATGTTCTTAAAAATATATTTTGTAATATGTTCTATACTACTGTCATTTTATAGAACATACTTTAGTAGTACAGAACATAGTGTAGAACATAAAAAAAAAAAAATTAGAGAACATATTATAGGACATATGTTGAATGATGTTTAGAAAACATGTTACAAGACACACTAACATTACAAAAATGTTGATAATTATGTAGTTCCCCGGATAATAGGAGTTCCCCATAGAACCATAACTCTCTACTAGTCCTTTTTCAAGTCCTGTGTTACTTGTTAAAAAAAAAGATGGGCCACGGAGGTTTTGTATCGATTATCAGGCTTTAAATAAAGTAACGGTGCTTGACAAGTTCCCAATTCCGGTTATCGATGAGCTCCTTGATGAATTACATGGAGCAACTATCTTTACTAAGTTGGAGGTATCATCAGGTACGAGTAAGAAAGGGGGACGTGCCTAAAATGGCATTTCGGGCACAGACATTATGAATTTCTTGTAATGTCCTTTGGTCTAATGAATGGGCTGTCTACGTTACGTTCCAGGCATTGATGAACGACATTTTCAGGCCTTATTTAAGGAAGTTCATATTGGTTTTTTTTTACGATATTTTGATCTATATCCCATCATCTGCTCAGCATGTTGAACATCTAAGTACTGTCCTAAAACTGTTGTAGCAACATCAACTATGTGTCAATGCAAAAAATGTGAGTTTGCTTGTTCTTCGGTGTCTTATCTAGGGAATTTAATTTTAGCAGCGGGAGTGGCAGTTGACCCACAAAAGGTACAAGCTATGTTGGATTGAGCACTGCCTCATAATTTGAAATCCCTTCGAGGTTTTCTTGGTTTGACCGGTTATTACCGGAAGTTCATATCTAGCTATGCCCGAATTGTTGAGCCATTAACAAACCAGATAAAAAAAAGATAGCTTCACATGGACTAACGAAGATACATTTGCATTCCAGGCCTTGCAAAAGGCAATGACAGCGGCACCAGTGTTGAGTATGCCTGACTTCTCTAAGTTGTTCATAATAGAGGCTGATGCATCTGGATTTGGAGTTGGTGCGGTACTTATTGAAGAGGATCACCCGATAGCATTTTTTAGCAAGATGGTTGAGCCCCGAGCAACCAAGCAAGGGTAAAATCAATATATGAGAAGGAATTAATGGCGACTGTATTGGCTATTCTTAAATGGCGCAATTACCTTTGGGTCAACACTTCATAGTTCGAACAGACTGATAGAGCTTGCGCCATTTGTTTAAGCAACGAGAAATTGGGTTGGAGTATCAAAATTGGGTGAATAAGGTAATGGCCTTCGATTTTGAAATTCAGTACAAACCCGGCGTCGTAAATAAAGTGGCAGACGAGCTCTCTCGGAATTTTGCTGGTCAAGTGGAATTTGGATCCTTGTTATCCTTACATCGGGCCATCCGGGAATCTATAAGGTCCATTATTAAACAGGGCACTTTTATCTCGCAAGTAACAAAGCAAGTGGAGACTGGGGACCATGCTCCAAAAGGATTTAGGGTGGAACAAGGATTACTTCGGTACAAAGGGCGAATTGTGCTACCTAAAGACCCAACCTTGTTGACTGCTTTTCTTCATGAATATCACGATTCACCACTAGGAGGACACGCTGGAGAATTAAAAACGTACCAAAAATTAGCATCTAAATGGTATTGGGTATGTATGAGAACATATTGCTAAGTTTGTGTAAGCTTGTACCGTTTGTCAACAGCAAAAACATTCCATTCTTTGTCCCGCTGGCATCTTGCAGCCTTTGCCAATCCCTTCGCAAGTCTGGGAGGACATTTCTATTGATTTTGTCAAAGGGTTACCTAAATCATAAGGCTTTGAGACCATTCTCGTGGTGGTTGATCGTTTTTCGAAATACGCTCACTTCATTAGCCTCAAACACCCTGTAAAGCACAATGTAATGTAATATGTAATAGAGGACATATATAACTCAACTAGGATAAAAGATAAATAATATTAACTCTATACAGGGATCGTGAAATTTGAAGAAAAGGCATCAACAAGGATCAAGTCGCTGAAAGAAGTTCATTAACATGATCAAGCCTCAGTGACAAAATAAGATGTACAGATGATTCAGTTGAAGGGCCAAAAGATTCCAGTGATAAATTTTTTATGGTTGCACAATTCTTAGCAGTGTTCTTAAAGACATGATACGAAGACCACGAGTGAATGTTAGTCGTCTGTGAACCAGACCAGTTGCACTAGGCGTCAACACTTCACAAAGGAATTGAAGTATCTGACTCAGAAAAACTGTTAAGAGGTATGATTGAGTTTAGAGCGGTGTTGATATCCTCTAGTTAGTTGGAAGCTGAATATTTAAGGATGTCAAATTAAGAGGAAAATGAATAGTATCCGAAATTACTATTCATACGACAGAGCGGAACGACCAGAAAAAGAAGTGAAAATTACTATTCATATGAATAGTACTATTCATATGAATAGTAACTGCGGTTGTTGGAATAGTAACTGCGGTTGTTGGAATAGTATTTGGGGTTGGTGAAATAGTGTCTAGTTACTATTTAGGGGTTGTTGGAATAGTGCCAAATAATGACTTTCTAAAACCTATAAATAGGCCTGTTGTATTTCATTTCAAAACACACCTCAACACACAACTCTCTCTTCTCTCTCTTATATCCTCTCTGTGTCAGCTGCTAGACAGTCCATCTAGTAGGAAAGCCGGCTTAGCCCGCTTTCAGGAAGTGTCGGATAGAAGGTCCTCGTGCCTAAACTATCCTTAGGAGTGTTCTGGTTTTGAAGCTAATCCAGTGGATTAGAAGTTGTAACACCCCTTCGGGTTTATTATCAATAAAGATATATTCCTGGAATTGTGTTTCGTTATTTTGATTTCAAGATCCGAAAAATTGTTATCCGCAAAAATCTTGAAAATCGAAATATTTTGGTAGTATCGTATTTAACCCCCCCCTTCTACGATACTTCGGGACCTAACAATTGGTATCAGAGCAAGCTTCTAACATACAAGAAGTTTAAAGATCACCACCATGGGATTTAAGGATGCAGGCGTGAAAATACCAGTCCTTGACAAAGATAATTACTATCACTGGAAAGTAAAGATGCATTTACATCTCTTATCCATTGATGAAGGGTACGTAAACAGTATAGAGAGAGGTCCTCATATTCCTATGAAGGCCAACAGTGCAGTTGGAGAAGTAGTCGGAACAGGAGCTGCTGGAAGGCCTATTCCCAAACCGCCAGCAGAATTCACAGAGGCAGACAAAGAAGAAGTCCAGAAGGACAAGAAAACCATGAACATACTGTTCAATGGTATTGATCAAGACATGTTCGACAATGTCATCAACTGCACCACTGCCAAGCAAGTGTGGGACACTATTTGAACACTCTGTGAAGGAACTGAGCAGGTCAGAGAGAACAAGATGCAACTCCTAATACAACAGTATGAACACTTCCATCATAATTCTGGTGAAAATTTAACAGATATATTTAGTAGATTTCAGAAACTACTGAATGGCCTGAAGTTGTATGGGAGAACGTATGAAGTCAAAGACTCCAACTTAAAATTTCTGAGATCTCTTCCTAAGGAATGGAAGCCAGTTACAGTCTCGTTGAGAAACTCTCAAGACTACAAAGATTTTACACTTGAGAGACTGTATGGAATTCTGAAGACCTATGAGCTCGAGTTGCAACAAGATGAAGAAGTTGAGAAGAACCAGATTAAAGGTGGAAATGTAGCTTTGGTGGCCAATATTCCAACCAACCAAGATGGAGAGAAGATGAAGAATGTGGAAGCCATACCAAGTCAAAGAACTTGTGAAGGTGGAGCTAGCAAAGGAAAAAGCAAGATGATTGAAGAACTTGATGCACTGAGTGAGGATGAATCTGAAGATCTAGATGATTATTTGGCATTTCTATCAAAGAGATTTTCGAAGCTAAGATTCAAGAAGAATCCAGCAGGAGCCGGACAATTCAAGAAAAGCTATCAACCGAACAAGGATGTGGTTGAAAGATCAAAGATCAAATGCTATAGCTGTGGAATTACTGGTCATTTTGCCAATGAATGCAGAAAATCGAAATCTGAGAATGAAAAGAAATAGTTTGAGACTGTCGATTACAAAAAAAAATACTTTGACCTTCTCAAGCAAAAGGAAAGAGCATTTGTATCTAGAGATAATGATTGGGCAGCTGGAGGAGACTCAGATGCAGAAGAGGAGTTTGTCAATCTTGCACTCATGGCAAACGAAACTGATGAAGAGGCTAGTTCAGCAAGTAACCAGGTATATTCTACAAATCTAACTGAGCTTTCCAAAGATGAATATGATAATGTTGTTAATGAAATGTCTAATGAATTGTATAACATGCATGTCACATTAAAATCGCTTAACAAGGAGAACAAAAAGATTAAAGATCTTAATGCTAAGATAGGTGATAGGAATACTCTTTTAGAAACTCAACTAATTGATTTTGAAACAATGAAAAGAGATTGCCAGGATGCTAAGAATGAGTTACTTGAGGCTCTGAAAAGAGAAGAGTGTTTAATAAAACAGTTAAAAGAGGAACAAGACTTAATTGACAAGTGGAAGGGATCAAAGGCTAAAACTGAAGAAATTTATAGTATACAAGGAGTTGATTCTTTTCACAAATTAGCAGAAGTTAAGTTAGATGTTGATAGGGAAGTTGCTTCAGATAGTGATTTAGTCGAAAAAGAATGTTCTTTGAGATTTAAGCCTGTTAGCAAAGCAACTTTAACTAAATTGAATAAAAAGTACGGGCCTATCAATAAAAACTTTGTTAATGGAGAGTATAGCAAAACCAAGTCAGTTGAACAAAGAAATATAGGCAACTTGTCAATCAAGAAATTGAAGGATAAGTTAGAAAAGACTGAACCAAAGGCTAAGGCTAAAAAAAAGAATAGAAATGGAAAAGTAGAAATTAACAAACACAGCAATTACACACCTGATAAGTATGCTCCTAGGAAAGAATGTGTAAAATGTGGTAGTGTTAATCATTTGTCTTTCAATTGTAAAACTGTTAAAAATGCTTCTGTGCCTAGTATGCCTATTTCTGTGCCTATGCCTGCTATGAATGTTATGCCAAACATGTTTGTTCAACCTGCTCATGCATCTAGTCATTATGCTAACATGCCATTCATGCATAATCCATATTACAATGCTTTTAATATGCCTCAGTTGCCATGGATGATGAATAACATGTATGCACAGACTATGCCAAATTATACATCTAGTTTTAATGCATGTGAGCAAGTGAAACAACCTATTTTTCAGAAACCTACACCAAGAGTTAAGGTTGATTTAACTCAATCAGATACCCTAGGTAGTAAGGGCTTGAAAAATAAGAAAAAGGCTAACAAGGCAGGACCCAAAAAAATTTGGGTACCAAAATCAACTTGATTTGATTTTGATGTGTGCAGGGACACAGAAAGAATCTTTGGTACCTGGATAGTGGTTGTTCTAGGCACATGATTGGAGATTCTACCCTGCTCACTAAGTTTGAGGAGAGAGCTGGCCCTAGCATTACCTTTGGAGACAACAGCAAAGGATATACTAGAGGATATGGCTTGATTTCACAAAAGAATGTTGTCATTGAAGAAGTAGCACTGGTTGATGGACTTAAGCATAACTTGCTAAGTGTCAGTCAACTATGTGATAGAGGACAGAACGTCTGGTTCACATATGAAGCTTGTGTCATTTTCAAGAAAAGTGACAACAAGGTAGTGTTAACATGAGATAGAAGAGGAAATGTGTACATTGCTGACTTCAATTCAACAAATGCAAACATGACTACATGTCTTCTCAGCAAGGCAAGTGTAGATGAAGGTTGGCTTTGGCACAAAAGACTGTCACATTTGAGTTTTAAAGCAATGAATGAGTTGGTAAGGAAGGATTTGGTTAGAGGTATTCCAAAATTGGATTACTCCAAGGATGGATTATGTGATGCATGCCAGAAAGGGAAGCAGAAGAAGGCCTCGTTCAAATCAAAGTCAATGTCATCAATTGATCAACCCTTGCAACTACTTCACATGGATCTCTTTGGACCAGTCAATGTGTTGTCAATCTCAAAGAAGAAATACTGTCTTGTGATTATTGATGATTTCTCAAAATTCTCTTGGACATTCTTTCTGCACTCTAAGGATAAGGCAGGTGAAGTCATTATAAATCACATCAAGATAGTGAACAACAATCCTTTACTCAAAGTAAGGAGAATCAGAAGTGACAATGGAACTGAGTTCAAGAATTCTGTAATAAGAGAGTTTTGTGAAGAATAAGGAATTATCCAAGAATTCTCTGCACCAAGAACTCCTCAACAAAATGGTGTAGTGGAAAGAAAGAACAGAACTCTAATTGAAGCTGCAAGAACAATGCTTGAAGAGTCTAAGCTACCAACATACTTCTGGGCAGAAGCTATAAACACTGCATGCTACACTCAGAATATTTCTTTGGTCAATCAAGCAAAAGGCATGACACCTTATCAACTTTTCAAAGGCAAGAAACCAACAATCAACTTTCTGCATGTCTTTGGATGCAAATGCTTTGTACTGAAAAATCATGGTGAGCATCTTGGAAAATTTGATTCAAAGGCAGATGAAGCTATCTTTGTCGGATACTCAACTGGAAAATCCTACGAGTCTACAACCTAAGACTAAACATTGTAATGGAGTCTATACATGTTGTCTTTGATGACAAGAAAATATCCGGTCCAGTAGATGAAGGTTTTCATGAGTCTCTCTCATTTGAGAATGAGAGAAGTGGTGAAGAAAGTGAAGATGATGATGAAGAATGGAGATCAAATGGTGTGAGAAATAGACAAGGATCATCAGTTGAAGTGCAGAATGAACCACCTGTTGAAGAGCAACTTACACCATCAGTTGGAAATCAATTTGAAGCATCTATAGAAAATCAAATAGAAGCATCTGTTGATGAATCTGCAAGAACTCCATCAATCTCGAGGGCCATACACTCAGGGGGAGTTTCTCACAGTCAAAACTCAACAACAAGCCACAATGATCAACACAAAGAAAATGAAGCCCCTTCATCAAGGTCAAACTTACCACCACAGAGAAAATGGACCAGGGATCATCCATTTGAGCTTATCGTTGGAGATCCTAATGCAAAGGTCCAAACCAGAAGAGCTACTCAAGAAGAATGCTTATATAGCAGTTTTCTATCCAAAGAGGAACCTAAGAGAATTGAACATGCTCTTCTGGATCCAGACTGGGTTTTAGCAATGCAAGAAGAGCTAAACCAGTTTGAAAGAAATGAAGTATGGAAACTTGTACCCAAACCTAAAGACAAATCAGTGATTGGCACTAAGTGTGTATTCAAGAATAAGATGGATGAGAATGGCATAGTCACAAGGAATAAAGCTAGATTAGTTGCTAAAGGCTACTGTCAAGAGGAAGGAATTGATTTTGAAGAAACCTTTGCACCAGTGGCAAGGTTAGAAGCAATAAGGATCTTCCTTGCCTATGCAGCGCATGCCAATTTCAAAGTCTATCAAATGGATGTCAAGAGTGCATTTCTGAATGGTATTCTGGAGGAGGAGGTGTATGTTAGTCAACCACCTGGTTTTGAAGATCCAGACTTTCCAGAATATGTGTTCTTTCTACTCAAAGCACTCTATGGCCTGAAGCAAGCACCTAGAGCCTGGTATGACACACTCTCACAGTTTCTTATAGAGAATCACTTCATTCGAGGTACTATTGATAAAACTCTCTTTTATAGAAATGTCAATGGCTCTATGATACTTGTCCAAATTTATGTTGATGATATAATATTTGGGTCTACAGATGAGAAACTTTGCAAGAGGTTTGCCAAACTCATGCGAAGTAGATATGAAATGAGTATGATGGGTGAATTAACTTATTTTCTTGGTTTACAAGTTAAACAAGTGAATGAGGGAATTTTTATAAGTCAAACAAAATACATTTATGATCTTTTAAAAAGGTTTGATTTAACAGATTGCTCTTCTGCAAAAACACCCATGGCCACTGCCACTAAGCTTGAACTGAATACTAAGGAAAAGAAGGTGGACATGACAAGCTATAGGGGCATGGTTGGATCTCTTTTATACTTAACAGCTAGTAGACCTGATATTATGTTTGCTACATGTTTATGTGCTAGATTTCAAGCTGATCCTAGGGAATCTCACTTAGTAGCTATTAAAAGGATTTCCAGATATCTCAAGGGAACACCAAAACTTGGCATTTGGTACCCTAGAGATTCTGGTTTTGATCTAATTGGTTACTCAGATGCAGATTATGCAGGTTGCAAAATGGATAGAAAAAGTACCACAGGAACCTGTCAATTCTTGGGAAACAAGCTGGTCTCATGGTTCAGTAAGAAGCAGAACTCAGTATCTACCTCAACTGCGGAGGCTGAATACATAGCAGCTGGGAGCTGTTGTACACAGATTCAATGGATGAGAAATCAACTACTTGACTATGGAGTTAAAGTTAAAAAGATCCCAATTTTCTGTGACAACACTAGTGCAATTGCAATATCACAGAATCCAGTGCAGCATTCTAGAACCAAGCACATAGACATCAGATACCATTTCATCAGGGAGCATGTGATGGAAGGCACTGTGGAACTGCATTTTGTTCCTAGTGAAAAACAGTTGGCAGACATTTTTACTAAAGCTTTGGATGAAGCAACCTTTTCAAGGTTGGTAAGTGAGCTTAGTATGTTAAATTTCACATGATCTTTTAAAATGTCTGTTCAATTAGTTGCAGCCAGTGAATTTCATTCTCTGGATTTTGTTTGTTTTATTGGTTTATCTGCATGATTATTCTAGAGATATCATTGTAGCATAATTTAATAAATATTTTATTGACATATATCAATTAATGATATTTTGTTAATTTTATGTCTATTTAATTGTGAGTTTATCTGATTATTGTGGATTATTTCTTGATTCACTGCGTGATTATTTTTAAATCCATAATAATTAGAAGTGTTAAATATGTGTATATGTGTATAGGCTGATAGGTCTTGGTGATAAGATGTTTTTCGGCCGACAGGTTTCGGCGATAAGATGTTTTTTCGGCTAATTAGGGTGTTAGGTGAGAAATAATTATGCGGTGTTAGTTTTTCAAACATAACCTATCACTATTACACCTAACCCACTAAACCTTGAAACCTTATAAATGATGAGTTTTTGTTTGTGTTTAACATTATTATTTTTCAGATATACAGAGCATATACACACAATTGCTGAATATTTCGAGCTTTGATCGGAAAGATCTCTCAATCTAGCTGGTGGTTTTTAGATCGGATTTCATATTCTTGCTTTATACATCATCCTTTATAAAAACTAACCCTTGTTTTTTAGTTTCCTCAAAGTTTTGAAAATGGCATTGCAGGGAAGCTTTTTAATTGCTAAAGTTAATCCTATTTCTATTCAGCAAATCGAAACCATTCAGGATGAGCAATTTCGGGCTTGGACACAATTTCTGAATGAACATTCATTAATTCGCTATGCTTTAGTTACACCAGTGCAGCTTAACCATGATGCATTGCGTGAACTATATTGAAGTGCGGTTAACACTTCTGGACATGACGGGTATGAATTCACATATCGCCTATTTGGTAGGTCGATTAGGGTCACTGAACGAGATGTTAATCGAATTCTTCATTTTCCTATGGAAAATCTCATTTCTGATCCTACACCCGAACTATCACAAGGTACCAAGATGGCAATTTCAATACTGGTAATCTATCTAGAACGTTTCTAACCCAGTATTGGAATTTCTTCTTTCACACTCTTAACCATGTTTTTTCCTCAGATAGAACAAATCAAGATCGAATACCTGAATTTATTCAAATAATAGGGTATGCGGTCACCAATAATTTGAGGATTAATTTTGGAAAAATAGTGCTTGGTCAAATCATTTTAAAGATGAAACACTTGGGAACAAGAGATGTTCAGACTCATAATGTCAAATGTCTATATCCAAGGTTTCTACAGCTAATATTAAATGATTTTTTGAATGATGAAGACAGGGTACACTTGGAAAATGGTCAAAAGGTGGAATGTTCTTCTATGAAGACGAATGTAATTAATTACATAATCAAAAAGAAATATACGGATGTGCCTACAGTTCTAACTGAATATCTAAAGACTGTCCCACTTCCGTTGTTACCACGACCAGTTAGAGCAGGTATACGACAAGGTAATACATCAATCCCTGCTATTCCAACATTTGTATTCCCTATTGTGTCATAGGAAATACAGTTTCTACAGCCCCCAGTGGCCATCTTACCCGACCAAGAGCAGGAAATCCCACCGACTCTAACACAGGTCGAAGAGCCCATTCTACAAATGCAAACACAAACACAACAAACTCCTACACCTCAATTGTCACTTAAACGACCAGCCATCAACACTTTTGAGGGAGATAGTGCCTCAGTAGCACCACATTAGGAGTTAGTTACATCAGCCGCTCTACCTCATTCTAAACGGAGTAAACCCAATGAACTTGAGGTAACGGCAACTGTTAGTGAAACAATTCTTTCTTATCCAATGAGTGAAAATGTAAATAAGGTTGAATTGACGGGAGCAACTATCTTGAGTTCCATTTCACGGAACATAAGAGTGGTTGATGATCTTTCTAAAGATCAAATGCCTTCACAGGTATCCGAGGTGGAATTAACTACCTCAATAACTGCTGGTGAATCTTCCATTTTACGGAAAGATCCATCGGTAGGAGGTTCTTTTATGAACCAAGTGTCTTCACAGACGTACGAGGGAAACTTGGGTTTTGTGCCATTTAATCGATTCAAGTTTAACCTCCCAGAGAGAAAATCTCTGGATCTCTTTCGAGATTTTCCACTCTTTACCAGTGGTCGAAAACTCGCTTCACGCGAGGACGGAAGCTCACGAACTTTCATTGCACCATCCGTGACCTCTGAACAGGGGGCTAGGATGATTTCATTTTCAGGTACACATATCGGTGGAAGCTCTAGAGGAAAGTTGAGGGAAACACCAACAGAACATGTAAGTGTAACCCAAACCACTAAACCGAGTGAATATAGAGTGTTGAGTGAAACACCTGCAGAACGTACAAGTGAGGAACCTACTCAACCACATGCACTTGTAACCAGAAAGGAATACAGCAGACTCCTTACACGGGTCCAAACAACGGAGAAAGAGTTGCAAAATATCTGTAAGTCCATTGCAGAAATAAAAAATTTGCAAATATATTCCAGGTTCAATTGAATACCATGGCAACCCAGTTTAATGATGCAATCAACTCCTTGGTAAAGTCATCTTCGTCTAATTTAACAACTCCACATCCTACTACTCTGGAGGATAACCCAACTGAGGGGGAGAAGTTGGATGATCAAGAAAAATCTACTAGGCGTAAGGGCAAGGAAAAGGTTGTTGACACGGAATTAACTTTATTTTGGGAAAGGAAAAGCTAATGGGAGTATTATTGCTATGTGGAAAGCAAACAAGGCAAACTTGAAGATATGTTCAGTCTAGAGGAACAATTTGTCTTGTACTTGTTCAAATTTTAGAAATCTGGAAAATGTATATATGATCCAGAATGCGCTTTAATATTATTTATCTTTGTATTTCATTTCTTGTTGTATCAGTTGAGTTATCCTTTAGGAATTTGCTTGTCAAACCCTAACAATCAAATAGGGGGAGATTGTAAAGCATAATGTAATGTAATATGTAATAGAGGACATATATAACTCAACTAGGATAAAAAAATAAATAATATTAACTCTATACAGGGATCGTGAAATTTGAAGAAAAGGCATCAACAAGGATCAAGTCGCTGAAAGAAGTTCAATAACATGATCAAGCCTCAGTGACAAAATAAGATGTACAGATGATTCAGTTGAAGGGCCAAAAGATTCCAGTGATAAAGTTTTTATGGTTGCACAATTCTTAGCAGTGTTCTTAAAGACATGATACGAAGACCACGAGTGAATGTTAGTCGTCTGTGAACCAGACCAGTTGCACTAGGCGTCAACACTTCACAAAGGAATCGAAGTATCTAACTCAGAAAAACTGTTAAGAGGTATGATTGAGTTTAGAGCGGTGTTGATATCCTCTAGTTAGTTGGAAGCTGAATATTTAAGGATGTCAAATTAAGAGGAAAATGAATAGTATCCGAAATTACTATTCATATGAATAGTATCCGAAATTACTATTCATACGACAGAGCGGAACGACCAGAAAAAGAAGTGAAAAGTACTACTCATATGAATAGTACTATTCATATGAATAGTAACTGCGGTTGTTGGAATAGTAACTGCGGTTGTTGGAATAGTATTTGGGGTTGGTGAAATAGTGTCTGGTTACTATTTGGGGGTTGTTGGAATAGTGCCAAATAGTGACTTTCTAAAATCTATAAATAGGCCTGTTGTATTTCATTTCAAAACACACCTCAACACACAACTCTCTCTTATCTCTCTTATATCCTCTCTGTGTCAGCTGCTAGACACTCCATCTAGTAGGAAAGCCGGCTTAGCCCGCTTTCAGGAAGTGTCGGATAGAAGGTTCTCGTGTCTAAACTATCCTTAGGAGTGTTCTGGTTTTGAAGCTAATCCAGTGGATTAGAAGTTGTAACACCCCTTCGGGTTTATTATCAATAAAGATATATTCCTGGAATTGTGTTTCGTTATTTTGATTTCAAGATCCGAAAAATTGTTATCCGAAAAAATCTTGAAAATCGAAATATTTTGGTAGTATCGTATTCAACCCCCCTTCTACGATACTTCGGGACCTAACACACCCTTTCTCTGCCTTGACTGTGGCAACAATTTTTATTCGGGAAGCGGTCAGACATCATGGATTTCCAGCAACAATAGTATCCGATCGTGACAAGGTTTTATGAGTATTTTCTGGCGGGAGATGTTTCGCCTCCAAGGGACTGCCTTGCATCGGAGTATTGCTTATCACGCGCAGTCTGATTGACAGACCGAAGTGGTTAATAAGATTTTAGGGACCTCTCTCCGTTGTTTCATTGCTGATAAACCCCGCTCCTGGTCAGAATGGCTTCCGTGGGCGGAATTTTGTTATCATACTTCTGTTCATTCATCTACCAAATGCACCCTTTTTAAGGCTCTTTACGGTCGTGATCCGCCTCGTTTACTGAAATGGCAGCAGAACAGTACCACCCTGGCAACCTTGGAAGAACAACTTAAGGAAAGAGATGCAATCCTTGATGATTTGAGAGGTCATATACTGAGAGCACAGCATCGTATGCAGCAGCAGGAAGATTCTCATCGACGGGAGGTTGTCTTTAAGATTGGGGATAAAGTTTATTTGAAGTTGAAGCCTTACCGTCAACATTCTTTAGCTAAACGTCCATGGGAAAAATTGGCTACGTGCTACTATGGCCCTTATACATCACTGCATCGCATTGGCCAGGTTGCTTATAAGTTAGAACTGCCTGAAGATTTGTGAAACACATATTGAGTTAAACCATTCCATCACATCATCATGCGTCAAACATCAGAATGGAATTTAAAAGTGATCAAGAACAATCATGAATTGAAGAACAACGTCATGCAATCATTCAATCCAAAGACAAGTTTAGGTTTAAAAGCAATTTTTTTTTACAAACTACAACGAAATGGATTTTTAAATACATGATGATAGTTGCATAATTTTACAAGTGGATAAAGTAGCGAATGTGCTAACCACTTGTGATTTGAAAAGAGCTTCTTAAATTTATTTTTAATGTTCTAGACTTATTTCTTGTTACGTTAACTTGGGTTAAATTTGTAAATCTACTTTTCTAATCGTCATATTTCATTTTTTCGGCAATTTTGTACCTTTTCCGGCAAGAGCTCGTGACTCCGGCATCAACCAGTTTGATGTTGAGGTTCCTGCTTGTCATTTCGTGACATTTTATTCATTTACAGTAGCTTATTTTCAAGTACTTGTCTTTTATGTTTTTTTTTATTTCTTCAAAATCTTAGTTAAAATTGTCCATTCAATAAATTGTTATTACTGTACTGTCACGCTTTGTTTAATTAAGCCTCTTTTCCTACTCCCAGCTGTCTTGAGTTTGGTTTGCCATGTCCATTTGCTTGTTTTGTACCCAGTTTAATATGACTACTTTGGTTTTATTTTCTTTTATCTCTTGTTTAAGTTTTAATTAAAATGCATCATCTTATTAAATCTTTTGTTGGTGCATATGTACTTACCATTTAATAATATTATTATGGTTTTACACAACATCTGATTAATATGAATAAAAGTACTTGGGCCGCATGTTATGTTTTTTTTTCCTTTGGTTTGAATGATTTCCTTGCCCATTATTTCTTCTGATTGTTTTGCTGTTTGGTGTGTTAGCTCCTGACACAAAACTCATTTTCTATTCCACCTCAAATTTCGGCCCAATACCAATTTCCTGGCCCATGTTTAATGTCATTTGCTTGTTAAGTTAGCTGCCAGTTCTTAGATAAAGTCCATTTTAATTTCGTAGTGCATTTATTTCAATTGTTTTGTTATGCTTGCATTTAATATTTATATGTATCTTCCTTTTACTGTCTAGTTGAATTAATTAAATAGTTTAATCAAACTCTTTCAAAATTAATTGTTCTAATTCGCCTAAATTAGAAATTAAGAATCGCGAAAAAAAAATTTAGTCTCTGTGAAACGAATCTTAAATATTAAAACGATGATCATGCGCTTGAGATTTTTAAATGGTTATTTTTAGCACATCACATAAATTTACTTAAAACAACTTTCAATCCCTGAATTCAATCTATTATAGTATCTTAGAACTAGAAATGAACTAATACGGCTCTCAGTTGTTCTGCTCCATGGCTTCTGTTGGAAAAACTTAGTATTTTAGACAAAGTTGTGGATCATTTTTAGACTTAATTTGAGTGATAAACACTATATGTTAGTGTTGTGTATTGGTTGGATTATATTCTTCTCTGCGAGAGGATTCCAACGCATATTTACATGCTCAAAATGGATAAAGAGTGAATGAGAGTAAAAGGCCTAAAAGTAACGCACAAACAACCCAACCTAGCGGCACTGACATGCGTACATTTTACCCTGGAAGTAAACACTACCCCAAAACCTCTTTTTTACATATACATACATACGACCACAAATACATACATACATACGATAGAAAGGAATGTGCCAAGGAAAATGCAAGTAAACATGCAGAAAATATAGGAATCATTGAGAATTAAGGAGTTAACAAGAAAAACACTTACTATTTTGGAGATAAACTTCGATTGAAATGGGAGGACTGGGAGTTCCTGATGTGAGATCCTGGCTCCTATGGTGAATGCTCGCGTGTTTAATCTTGCTTGAAGAACAGAGAAAAGAGATGGCCTCCTAGAGGATTCTAATGCGAGAAAATAAAAAATGAAGAAGTTTTTGGGTTTAAGTAAAGAAATATGACATTTGGACAAGAAATATTTTGAATTCGACGGTCCAGATAGAGGCGCGGATCTCAAGAAAAAGACAACTATCAGCATTGAAGAGACACACCTCCCCATGTGACGTCCTATCATCACACGTTGGCATCCTTATCCGAAGTTAATGTCCCGAAGGGTGACTCCTAAGATGGATTTTAGACTTTGGTCTCCGTCTTGAGGATAACTTCCGACCGAAGCCCAGGGACATATTGGAGGCCCATTTCCTTGTTGGGCTGGTCCGAAGGTCCAGTCGGCCCAGAACGGATGAAGCTCTAATTAGACGGAAGGCCGATGCATGAGAAACGAGGGAAGCCCAATGATGTTGAGCCTTTCTGTCAATAACGGTCCAATCGGTTGTTTAAATGATCGACACCTTTATCATGACTTTCAACGTATGTTGTTTAAATAACCGACGCCTATAACAGACTTTCAGGGTCGGTTGTTTAAATGACCGACGCCTATAACAGACTTTTAGCGTCGGTTGTTTAAACGACCGACGCCTATAACAGACTTTTATCGTCACCAACTTAACCGACGATATAGGCCTATACCTATAGCGTCGCCTTCATATACTACGCCTAATAACCGACGCCTAAGGTCTATTTTGACCGACGCTATAACCCTATTATGTACTAGTGGTAACATAAGGACTTAATCACAATTTCATACACACACAAACGCTCTACGTTCATTATTACTCACCCAGCTTGAACAAGTTAACTTATTCTTACACTAGAGGTGAATCGGAGGGCAACACCCTCACATTCTTTTTCATTTGCAGGTTCGACCGATGGGATTACCCGACAAAAATTGGTTCCAACAATGATTTTAAAAATCATAATCGTTTATACTCCAATTAAAATTGGTGCAAGACGATGTCCCGAATAGTTTACAGGAGTAGAAGAAATTCTGGAACAAAAAGTTTAGAAAATAAAATTTCCTGGATCAAACATATCAAAAAGATATTTTGAAAAAATTAAAATCGATATAACTCCCGAGAGTCGAGCGAGACTCGGAGACCTTCGAAATCGCAATGACGTAACAGTTTCAACTTCTATACCCATGTCATGTTCCTACCATAACGTAATGTCTATACTAAGTTATAAATTTGAATTTATTTCCATGTAAAAATGTTTTTACACAATAAAAAGTTACAATTTTAAGAAATTTTGTCATTTATTTATTTTATATATTAACATATCTATTAATTTTTAATCTTCACTTTTCTTTATTACAAATTTGAATGAAATCTTATCTAGGTAAATTTTTTTGGGAAATTATTGAAAATACAACTTTTCATACTTTGATTTGTAGATTTACGTTCTTCTTATTATAATTACAATTACACGGTCTTTTTAATATAAAAAATAAAACATTGCAAAAATACGGTGCTAATCATATGTACAGATGCAATAATACTCAATGCTTACTATTTTACAATCATCTATTAATCTCATCTCCTCAAATTATCTCTTCTTTTTTCATCTTCTTAACTTATCTCTTCTTTTTTCACTTATGTATTCATATATCTTCGATTTATACACACATCTACATCTATATATATGTATGTATATTTGGGATAAATACTACATCGTTACCATCATAGAGTTTTGATTTTTGTCTTCTATATTGAACATTTGGCAAAGATGAAATTCTATATTTGTTTTGATGAATCGGGCCCCGTAGGGGCAACATCAATTCAATACCTTCAACTATGGGGATTCAATAAGCATAAATTTGGTGGCACGTGAGGGAGGGAGATAACATTTTGAAAGTGGGGTTGATAAAATTAGTTGATTTTGGTGGATTTGGTTGATAAAATTCAGTTGCAATTAATTGCTTTGAGTTGCTTTCGGATTCTTGGGTTTTATTTTAGATTTTGAACGAAGTTGCGTTTGGTTGATTTTCAGTTGCATATGCAACCTATGCAACTGAATGTAACTAAAAACTAAAAGTTAAATTTCCAGTTTTTGATGATGCTCAGACCTTATATAGATCTAGAAGTTGGCAAAAAAATGAAAATTCAATTACAATTTTTAGTTGCATTCAGTCGCATATGTGAATATGCAACTGAATGCAACTAAAAACTAAAAGTTAAATTTCCACTTTTTGATGATGCTCAGCCCTTTTAGATCTGGAAGTTGGTTAAAAAAAATGAAAATTCAAATTACAATTTTTAGTTGCATTCAGTTGCATATGCAACTGATGAATATTCAACCTGCTGCGCAGCCATTACAAATAAGAAAATATTTTTACTAATTTGTCAAAACAGTTGCATCTGGTTGAATGTAGTTGCATCCCGTATTTTTGCAATTTTTTTTCCAAAAGATGGTATTTTTGCAAAAGAACTTTAAAATAACAGTATTTTTGCAAAAATATTTATATAGGTATTTATGAAAAAAGCCCAAAAATATTCCCCCTTAATTTGCTTCAATAAAACTGAAAAAAACTTTGCACATATGTTTTCTTTACATAATAGAATTAGAGATTTTTAAAAAATTGTTTTTTTGGCAAATATATCATTTTTTATTTTTTATTTACAAATACATAATTTTTTATTTTTTTATTTTATAAAATTACCACTTTCCAATTTAATGCAAACGGATGCATTCACCATAAATCTTAAATAGAACCAAAGTAACTACATTGATTTTCAGAAAAAACGTAATAAAAACGTAATAAAACGTACAAAGTCATAAACTTTGCAGAAACGTATTCAACAGATTTCGAGAGATTTTTAAACGCCTTTTACTCAAAAAATATTCTTACGTATCCATAGTCTACACGCGGGTTCGCGGGTAATTTGTTTTACACAAACTCAAAGATGGTTATGTTTAACTACTAATAATTACATATTTAAACATTAGTATGTAAAATGTTATCTTTATCTACAAATATCAAATATGTAATGGTTGGTAAATTATTAGTAGGTAAATATCTTGTAGTGATCACTATTGTTAGCGTGAGTGTGTTAGTGTTTTTGTATATTTTCTGCACTTAGTTTAATCCGTAATTGCGTTCCCGTGGCTAGGTTCGTAACAGACTAGTTTGCACAGACCTATTATATAT
Source organism: Kitagawia praeruptora (assembly GCA_037693485.1). Taxonomy (NCBI): domain Eukaryota; kingdom Viridiplantae; phylum Streptophyta; class Magnoliopsida; order Apiales; family Apiaceae; genus Kitagawia; species Kitagawia praeruptora. The sequence goes on from CM075354.1 coordinate 105,734,739, forward strand.
ATTCATCTTTTATATTGTTGGTTGTTTAGATTTGTTTTATAGACTTGTAGTGAGGTGAACTGAAGTGAGGTGATCCTTGTTTCTAAGACCCAAGTCTTAGGCGTACTAACGGGGAGTTTGTACCCTTTGCACCATGAAGAAAAAGAAATATCCAAGACCTAAGACCTAAGATCCAAGAACGACAAGTGGTAGATCGAAGTTCATAGTTTTCAAATGTTGCTACTTCGACTTTAAGGAGCTAACGGGGAGTTATGCTCCAAGACGAGTCTAGTAGTGTTTTGCTTTGTATTTTGAGGAGTTAATTTGAAATTAAGGTCCAAGATAAATAATTAGTGTTGTAAAGGCTTCTTCGCCTACTATAAAGAAGTTTCTTTATAATGGAAGAAAACTTGAGTCCAAGGAGGAGCTCGGGGACTGGACGTAGGGGTGAGCAGATCCATTAGGAATTGCGCCATCGCGAACTAGAATAAAATCGTGCGTGTGGTACTCTCTTTTCTTTCTTGGTTTACTTTCCGCATTTTAAATTAATTATTTACTTTTCAGTAACGAATTTAACAAGAAAGAAAATTAAAACACCAAACTCTAAAATTTTAAAATGGTAATAAGCTATTCAACCCCCTTCTAGCTTATTATCCCCTCTTCGGGACCCACAAAATCCAATGTTATTTTTCTGTCATCACAAGCAAAACACCTTGTTTTGTAGACTCAAACATTAGTTTACTAGACGGAATTGCTTTGTTCTCCGTTAAAAACAAAATGTCATTCTATTATCGGATTCATGTTTCCTTTCTTTGATTAAAAGTGTCATTTTGTATACACGACACTGCACAATGTTCCGTACCTGAAAAATGTTCTTCATGTTGAGAAGCGTTATTCTGCACATATATTGTTATTAATTACCAATATTTGAAGAAAGTAGAGTTATTATTATGTTGATGTGAAGCAATGTGTTTCATGAAATTGAAAAATGAAAATGGTAGCCACTAATATACGATTGGAGATGGACTTGAGTGGAAGATGATTTATTACTTATAACTATATAATCTCATCCACTAAAATGAATGATCATGATTTTGTTTCAAAGGTCTTTGTTTTAAAAGGCTCTCTCCATAGAACTCTGTATAATAAATAGAGAAAAAAGCCATTGAGATTACCTCAGGAGAGCTACCTGAGGTTGCAGTGTAAATACTTATGGCATTTTTGTAAATATTGAAAATTTTCTTTAAAAAATCATGTAATTACAATTATACCCTCGTGTATTAATATAGATAATCTTAGTTATCTCAGGTAATTTTCCTGAGGTTACCTCAGGAACATCAAACCCTAATAAATATATCATGGAATAAATGAATTTTGATATATGTATTGATGCGTTCATTAATTTAAACAAAGCATTTATGACAAAAAGTCTATATTAACTTGGTAAACTAGTTGAAATAGGATATACCTATACCTTTTTTATTGGTAATTTTCGGGCCACTTAATAGGATTAAAATTTGAGGGGTTAATTGAGTAAGAAAAATCTTTTAATTTTAACTAAGAGATTGTTGTTGAGGGTAGTGGTGATAAAAACGGAACCAAAATCGAAAAATTGAGGTTTGCTTCAAATTAAAATTTATTAAAAGTTTAGCAAGCATTACTTGATAGGGACCAGTAACAATTTCATTAGTAACTATCGTGTCCTTTTTTGTATATTTTCTTACTCTTTTTGAAATATTACTTTTTCATCCTTTTTATTTCGTAATTTTAGAATCTTAAGAAGTTAAGAAAAGGAATCTAAGTTAGACTAACAATGATAGAAAATGAAAAATTCATAATATTTTTCTGTTACAATAATATTTGAGTTCATGTGAAAACGAAGTCCAATTCATCATACGAAATGACAACAAATGTAAAATTCATAATTGACATGCATAAACAAGCATTACGATTTAGCAATGCATACTATGTCGCACTGGTTTTTATCTTTGCTACAATAGGAATGTACTTGACAACACCATAACCACTGTCCATGTGATAGTCTTGGCAAACAGTATCCGAAACCATTATAATCACCTTCAATATTGTTATCACCATGTACAAGCATGTTAGGATCCATTGCACCTGTATGGTAAAAAAAAGCATGGTAACATATTAATATACTTTAAGAGTCTAATTATCAAATATTAGTAGAGTGTGAAATAGCTTATTTCAATGTGATGTCCTGCTTATATGCTAGTATAGAAGGAAGTCCAAATGAAAATTACTAGATTCTTAAAGTATATGTATACCCACCTACATATAAATTTTGTTATACTATTATATTTTACTATGTACGATAATATGAATATACTCCATCAGTCCGACCAAAAATGGTACTTTACAAAATTTCATAATCAAACTATCTCGATTTTAACTCATAATTAATAATATTTTTAGACTTAAAATTTTGGAAAAACTTATCACTATAAAATACATTTGATTTACTATCTAATTTATTTTATTAATTTATAAAATTCTGAATTATTAATGTATAACTTGCAGTCAAAATTGCATAAGTTTGATTTTGAAAATTTATATTGCACCATTTTTTAAAGGATCGAGGGAATATGTTACACTGAATAATATTATGGAACAAATTTTGCACTCCTAATGAATTTGAAAGTTACATATCATCATAGCTTTTTGTAAATCTAAACATGGAAAAGAAACTATAGATTTATCAAAACGTGTTAAACATTTTAATGCATTGAATTTAGTCTTTTATGAAAAACTACATAATTATATATATAAGAATGAATATGAATCAATATATAGGACAAAAAGTAAAACAAACATGAAGATTCGAAAATACTTACAATCATGAAAAGATAACTCTGCAGCAAGAACAATGAAAAAGAGAGCTAAGCAAATTTTTTTTGAATTAGCCATTTGGAAAATTTTAAAATTAGCTGAGTTTAAAGTTTTACTAGTAAACTGGTGTACTAGAAAAAAGTGATTGGGAAAAGTTTGTTGGAATGAGAAGATGTGAGGCGTACCATATATATATATAGGACTATAAGAGAATATATATATAGAAACAATTATTATTTTAAGAGGGGTGTATTTAATGGAGATTTAAAAAGATTTTTTTGGATTTCTAAAATTTGAGGATATTCAATCTAGATTTTGAAAAATTCTTTACAATCAGGTGATATTCAATAAGGATTATAAAAAGTCTTTTAAAATCTGGGTGTGTTCAATTTGAATTTTAAAGAATACATTAAAATCTGATGATATTCAATTTACATTCTAAAAATTTCATTATATTCTGATGGTATTCAAAAGTCCATGAATTTTTTTTGTATTTCAAAAAATTGTGGATTTTGATGAATTTGTTAGTGTATTTATATCTTTTGAAATCTCATCAAAATCCAAGAAATTTAAAGGATTTTCTAGAAACTTTATTTAATCAACAAAATTTTACGAGATTTTACATAAACTCGGTCACGGGTATAACTAAATTCACAATAATTTTTAAAATTCATAGATTATTATCAATTCATTTGATTAATACATTTCCGTAAACATTATTACGAATATGCTTATTTGAACACTTTGTTGTTCAAGATTAGGTATGTATCACTGAGAATATATTAATATTTGTTTTTTGCATCACTACGAAAAATGCTTATATTTTCAGAAAGTATTATTTTCTAGATTGTAATTTTTCTAATGAATTGTATAAATCCACAAATTACAAGATAATATTCTCGTATTTTATTGGTAGTACGACAAATGTAGAGGATGATGATAAAAAGTATAATGAGGTCCACATGGATGAAAAGTTCGATTAGATAAATTACTATTTTGAATTATATTTAATAATTTTTTAATTTATACATGGATATCCTAAAATAAAATAAATCAATCTAATCGAATCTTTAGGATTGTTTTTAGTCCACAAAAATCTTGATAAATCAATCCATTAAAATCCAACATAATCTGTGTAGAATTTAAAAAGTCTGAATAGAGTTTATTTTAAATTTTGAACGATCCGTGAATTAAAAAAAATTCAATAAAATTCATGGATTATTAACAATCCATGAAATCTTAATTAAATACATCTCTCTAAATATATTTCCATGTAACGCTTACAAAGATCTATAAAAATATAAGAGAACTTGTATGGAAATTAATTTTGCTTTAAATGTATGGTCATATAAACTGACAAATATATTTTACAGACAAAAGAGCTGGCCCCGAAATTTCATTGACAAATTAATCTCGTCTTTTTTTTTTTTGTAATTGAATTATGAGAGTCAAATAAATGTAACTCTTTCATTATAGACATCAAAGGTGGAATATTATAAAAAGTAATTATCATTGGCCATATACCTTGTATAATTTATTCACAGAATTGTCAAAGGGTTAAAATCTTATTATTGAAAGTCCAAGTCGTATATTGCGAAACTCTTTAGCAATGGTAGATATATTAATGTCAAAATTTTTCCAATCATCCCCGTCTTCAAGTTGATTGATTTCTCTCTCATTTAACTCTCTTGTACCATGTCATTTGTTCAACTGTATGTTCAGACGTGAATAATTGATTAGTCTTTCCCCAATTAATGTCATTTTTTGTACTTGATTAGTCTTTCCCCAATTAAGGGTGTTCCATATTTATTAATTTTCTTTTAAAATTCGGAAGCATTCGTTTTAAGAGTCTTTTCCACTCTACTGGTACTAGCACTACTCGTACTACCATTACCAACAAAGATAACACTAAAATTTTGAGCTTCTGGAAGAGATATATATATATATATTTGGGCTCCAACATTTTTTAAGATTACAACCATTTCTTTTTTTTTTTTGAAACCAAACAAATCTACATTCAACTTAAAAGATCACACGAAAGAGCCTCCAACAAACACGTAGGAGGAGACGTGAAAATGTTCTGGGAATTAACTAAACAAGGGATCCTAGCCATTTCGTGAGCTACCTTGTTAGCATTCTTCCGGATAAAACATAAATAAACCAAAGGCAAATTCAAAAGAGCTTGCTTACAATCCTCAATAACCTCACCCATCTCTAAACAATTTTCTTTATCACCTCTTATTGCTTGAACTGTGAGTAAAGAATCCGTTTCCACCACTACTTCAACTTCGCTATTCTGCTGGTTTTTTATCCAAGACAATGCTTCACGAACTCCTACTGCCTCAGCCTCAAATACAGACTCAACCATAGGAAGACACACACTTCTGCCCATTAGAAACGCACCTTGACAATCTCTCATCACCATACCCACCTTAAAAGACTGAGAATTCTGGAAAACAGAAGCATCCACGTTCACCTTAATGATTCCTGGCTGTGGACATTGCCATTTAGTTGGACTCTTGTGCTCTGCTTTACTCGACTGAACAGCTTTAGTTACCTTAATCTTCTGAGCCTCAACCCACTCTGACTGAATTGTGAAGTTACTATCCATAGCAAATGCAGACGTAACTATTTTTGCATCCCAAACCTTCTTATTCCTCCAAAACCAAATTCCCCAAAGAACAACACAAATTTTGACTATCTCCTCCATGGGTGCAGTATTGACTTTACTTAGCAACCAATCGTGTGCATATTCAATTACACTCCAATCATAATAAACTCCAACATGATCCCAACAACCCTTAGCAAATTCGCAATCGAAAAAGAGATGTGCCATGTGTTCTATGTCAGCTAAACACATTGGACATGTGATCGGAATTCTAATACCTCTCAAACTAAGCCTTCTATGAACTGGAACAACATTGCGACAAAATCTCCATATAAAAACCTTAATTTTCTGCGGAACTTGCAAATGCCAGATTCTTTTCCAACCAACACTCTGATTAACTGTATTGCTGCTAAACTTCGAGTTGTACCAGAAATGATACCCATATTTCGCATTGTAGACACCATCCTTTGCTCCCGTCCAAGCAACTTTATCCAAAACATCTCTTTGAGGGACATTAATTGCTAGAATTGCTTCTGCATCTTCATGAATAAACCTCTCTCTGACTAAACTTGTATTCCACCTTCTCTCGTTAGGAATCAGTAAACTCGAGGCAGTTTCATTCCTCCCCTCATAAAAAGAGTTACTCTCCACACAAAAATCAGCTTTCTTTCTCAGCCATGGATCCTTAGTAGCATTAATGTCTCTACCATTCCCAAATACCCATCTAAACCCCTTCTGCAACTCTTCTTTCGCAGCCCAAATACCTGACCACACAATGCTAGGATCCCTCCCCTTACCAGCTTTAAGAACATTTGAATTTGGAAAATATCTTGCTTTAAATAATCTAGTCACCAATGACTCCGGATTATGCAAAAAATTCCAAGTATGCTTACCTAATAACGCAATGTTAAAGCCATGAAGATTTCTGAAACCCAACCCTCCTTTACTCTTCATAGTACTCATGTTATTCCACGCAAGCCAGTTAAGACCTTTCTGATTAGTAGTACTACCAGATCTCCACCAATAATTATTAAAGAGTTGTTCCAACTCCTGACAAAGTGTTTTTGGAAGTAGAAAACATGACATACTATAAGAGGGTATAACTTGTGCCACATTTCTGATTAACACAGTTTTGCCAGCTTGTGAAATTGGCTTCGCCTTCCAAGCTTGAATTCGTTTGCTAGCTTTGTCTTTCAGATAACTGAACACTCTCTTTTTAGACTTTCCCACTAACGAAGGTAGACCAAGATATTTTGTATTTGTAATCTCATTATGTACCCCCAGGATTGCTGATAACTCAAGTTGCTTGTCTCTCCTTACATTTGCACTAAAGTAAATTCCTGACTTCTGGAAATTAACAGACTGACCTGAACACTCCTCATACTTCACAAGCAAACTCTTAATATTATTAGCCTCCTCAGTCATCGCTTGGAAGAACAAGAAAGAATCGTCTGCAAACAGAAGATGGGACACAATTGGAGCTGTCTGACTTATTTTACAACCTCTGATCTCACCAGCATTCGAAGCATCATCTAGTGCATTCGATAACCCTTCAACACAAAGCAAAAATAGATAAGGGGAGAGAGGATCCCCCTGTCTTAACCCTTTCTGAGGCACAATAGGACCAATGATTGAGTCATTAAAACAGAAGCTATATGTAACCGTTCTCACACATAACATCATCCAATCCACCCAAGTCTCACAAAAACCCAAACATTTCATCCTTTGTCGGAGAAAAGACCAGCTAACTCTGTCATACGCCTTACTAATATCAAGTTTGAGAGCCACTTCTCCCCCGGCACCATGTTTTTTCCGACTCATATGGTGAATAAGCTCAAAAGCAACCAATACATTATGAGTTATGCTTCTATGTTTCACAAAAGCTGACTGATTTTCCGATATGATAAAAGGAAGAACAACTTTCAGTCTATTGGCTAAAACTTTCGCAAGGATTTTGTACAAAACATTACAGAGAGATATAGGTCTGAGATCCTTTAAACAAGAAGCATTATCTTTCTTCGGAATAAGAACAACATTAGTACAATTAAGTTCACCTGGAAAAGTTTTCGTACGAAGCCATGTTTGAAAGTAGCTAAAGACTTCTTCCCCCATGACAGCCCAGAAACTCTGGAAGAAAGCAGGGTTGAGACCATCAGGCCCCGATGCCTTATCTGGATGCATCTGCTTAACTGCTACTGTAAATTCTTCAAAAGAGAACTCCTCAGTCAACCTTCTGTTTTGTTCTTCAATTACAATCCTGTGCCCATCTACCTCTGGTGATACTACTGTATTGACACCCCCTGTGAAGAGTTGGATAAAGTACTCCTTAATAACCTCACACATACCCTCCTGATCCTCAACTTTGTCTCCATCATTATTGATCAGAAAACTAATTTTATTCGTTTTCTTCCTTGCTGATGCCGAGGAATGAAAAAACCTGGTGTTATCATCACCTTCTTAAAGCCAAAAAACCTTAGCTCGTTGCTTCCAATAAGTCTCTTCCTGCAGCAAAAGACTGTTAAGCTTCTCCCTTTCTTCCAGATACTTCTTAACACTAATGTCATCATAACAGTCCACCAGTCTGTCCAAATTGACTTTATGTTCCTTAATTTTCTCCCTGAATTTATGAAAAAAAAGACCTTCCCCATCGAGCCATAAAAGATGACACCTCAATAAACTTAGGAAGGAGATGCATCATAGGAATATTTTTCCAAACTTGAGTCACCTCCTTAACAAAATTCGAGTCCTTAAGCCAAATATTTTCAAATCTGAACCTGAATGCTTTCTTGGCTATGTCAGCTTTGAATAATTCTACTAAAATAGGTTCATGATCATATACAGATGTGTGCAAAAGCTTCAAATTATTCAACGGAAATTTGCTCCACCAACTCGAAGTAGCAAAACATCGATCTAGCTTCTCCCTCACCCAGCTACTCGTACCCCTACTTTTCTCCCAAGTATACTTACCCCCACACATATAAAGTTCAGAAAGATTACAATCCTCAATAACTTTACCAAAACCATCCAAAAGAACCTGAGGATGAGGAATGGTACCTTTCTTATCTGATGCATGCAAGAGATCGTTGAAGTCCCCCCATATACACCAAGGCAGAGAAGAAATATTAGCCAACCTACGAATCAATTCCCACGATTCTCTTCGTCTAGTTCTATCAGCGTACCCATAAAAACAAGACAACCTCCAAGAGACACTACCATTCTCCGAAAACAGAACATCAATGTGATGCTGTGAATACCCAGAGATTTCACATTGCATCGATCGTTTCCAAAGCATAGCAAGACCACCACTTCGACCTACTCTATCAACTGCAAAACAATAATCAAAACCAAACCAAACTCTGAGCTCCTCTATTCTACTACTGAATGAAATAGTCTCTACTAAAAATAAAAAGCTGGGCTTGTGAACTTTTAACAGGTCACTAAGTGCTCGAACTATGCGAGGATTCCCAAGTCCTCGACAGTTCCAACTGATGCAACTCATTGCTGCTGGCTAGCTTGCCTTGCAAGCGTAGCCAAAAAAGATGGGGAGGTCTCCAAACAATCCGTTCCAGAAAGTGTGGAGTCCATATTTGTGTTTTCTTTTTCTTTTATCTGCATCGTTTTCTCATGGGCCTCAATCCTCTGTCTTTTTCTTTCTTCCAAGTTAAGCCCATATTGTTCCTCCGAATCCAGCCCACTCATATCCACAGAATTTGAATTTCCCTCCTTACGTGCCACATTATCTCCAAAATTTGAAATACCCGAGATATCCGCAAAAACAGTTGTATTCCCCCTAATATCACTCCTTGATTTGTTTGACTGCGAAAATTCAGGATTTTGAAAACCTTGCTTCTCCGATCTGTTGCTTCCCATCCTCCCCTGACTTCCCCAATCTCCGTCACCGTCATCCCTCAGCCACTTGCTTTTACTACCACCAATCGCTCAGTGTGAGAAACCATGGTTACAAGTTACTATGGTCCCGTAACCATGGTCCCCAGTCCTTGCTAACACCTTCACTACAAGTTACTAATTTCTTCTGACAGAAACGTTCAGTGTGAGAAAGCAACCCACAAATGAAACAAAAATCGCCTAATTTCTCATATTTGTAGTTTACCATCACTTCAGTCTTGTCTTTTTTACAAATCTTTTTCTTCCTCTTCAACGGCCTACGAACATCTACCCTTATTCTCAATCTCATGTACTCCCTCCAAACACTCGAGTTGTTATTCAAATCATACTGAATAAAACTCCGAAAAAAGTTACCCAATTGCTTACCTACTACCTCAGACATATAACCCACCGGTAAATCATGGATTTGAATCCAGAAATCCACTTCAATCAAAGGCACTCTAATAGGATCCTCTCCTGGCTTAATCGTATTCAACACCAGTAATGCCCCATCGAATGTCCATGGTCCGTTAACAACCACCCAATTCATATCCTCCTTGTGGTAGAATTGATACAGGAATAGCCCTTGTTTCAAGTCTTTAATATTAATACCCATGGCAGGCTTCCACAGATCAGCAAGTTTCGTCTTCATCGCACGCACATTGATATTCCTCTCTGTCAAGAACCACCCCACCAAACAAAGCTCGAACCTGTTAATCTCCTCTTCCACCCCTTCATCGAACACTAGTTCCTCATTTTCCTCATTCGCAAAATCCATCTCAGCCAACTGCATCTCTATGTCCTCCATGCTTAACAAAACAAGACTCACACAATTCTTCTTAAGAGAAGAAAGGAGAGAAAAACTCAAAAACTCTCACATAAAGGAGAGAAAAACATTATCGAGAGAGAGAGGATGCTAGATTACATCCATTTCTATGAGTTATTTAATCTCTCTTTATACATGATGTGATGCTCGATTTTGTCATTTTGGTAATGACTCACCACGAGATGTCCAAACTTTATAACCCATAATAGTCTCCCAACTTCCACTTCTGCAATTAACAAATGGACATTATGATTGATCACCATGAGATGTCCAAACTTTATAACCCATAATAGTCTCCCTAAGGGCTATGGTTAAGCATTAAATATTTTTATCTTTTCAACATTGACTTTAGTTATTTAATTGTTTTTTAGGTTTTCAATGCTTTTTTACAACATCAATTCAATTTTTCAAGTAATAATAGTGGACCCCCTGCATTCACATTAATTTCCACTAATAAAAAAATCCTAAATCGCTAAAATTTTTTTATTGAAATTCGTGCAAACTTGATGTATTAATTGCAAATTTGACATTTTAAATGCATTTATCCACTTACATTAATGCTTAACCATAGCCCTAAGGGCTATGTTTAGCATTACCCTATATGTTTTTGTGTAAGAAGCTAACTTAAGACCGATTTAACTATAAATTTGTGTCAGAATTTTTGTGCATGTGTGTTCATGTTGTTATATTTTATAAATTATGAATAGTGTATTACATTCGAATACTTAGAATTATGTATGACACTACCATGAATGTGTATTTATTTGGACATGCAACAAACAATGAATATGAAACCTTTGGAGTTTGGAGGCTCAAATATTGTCAAGGATAAAGGCAGAAGCTTTGCTCAAATATATGAAAGATGTTGGCTTTTCTCAAACTTACTTTGATTTCTTGGACGGTACCAGCACAAGCTGGAATTTGAAGTTAATCTTGAATGCCTTTTAGGTGATTGTAAATTCCTTTTTTTTTTCTTAAAACACACAAAATTATTATTACTCTATGGGTTGGTTCTGTTTCCTAACAATCCAATTCAAAACTGATTTGCTATACACATTTTTCCTAGTAAGTTAAGGCAAAAATGACATCAAATTTCCTTAGCAATTGAACCAGTTTCTTGTAGTATTTTTTGATTTTTTGAAATATTTATTATCTCGTTCAATAAATTTCTTAAAATTCATGGATTTGTGTTGTTGATAAATCTAGTGATACATGATGCTTGAAATTTCTTATTTGACCATAACAAAAAAAAGCATCACAATTCACACAGTCATGAATTTGTGACAATTAATCGAATTTACTATTTAAAAATATTATGGTGGCCAAGACGGTTTTATCCATGTCCCTTCTCCTTATTTAAATTAGCCCGGTGGCTAATTTTCATCGGGTGATGTCCGGATCTTGCACAAAATACACTTCAAAAAAGTGTTGGGTTTCAACCCAATATAATGTTATGGGCTTGGGTGGTCCGAGATATATATTGGTAAGGTAATAATTGTATGTGTAGACAATTATTACATATGGTATATCTTGATCACTAAGTTGGAATACTAGGTGCCAAGAATTGGAAGACTTGTATAACAAGTATGGTAAAACATGTAGAACAAGTATGGTAAGTCTTTGTGGCTAAGTTTTGGGTGGCTATATATACATAGTCATATTGTATTTGTTTGATGAGATAAAAGCTTAGGAGATGTAGTCTTAAGTATTGTTTGGGAGATGCTTGAGCATTGTTGGCTCAAGTATCGGGTTGGAACACCGTTAAGGTGTTATTGTTTTGATGTATTATTGATAATTGTTAAGATTAATAATACGAGTTGGGACGTGGGTGTTTCCACGTCAAATATTGTGTGTGTTCTTGTTTTACTTTTACTTATTGTTGATAGAAGTACAAGTGATACTTGAATAATGTGTGACCGCGCTTTGGTGGATCTTGTTAACTAATCGATTGGTTATGTGTATGCTCTGTATTGGTGTTTGTGAATCTCGGATCGTGTAAGTCCCCTAACCTGACTAGTGGTATCTAGAGCCGAGGTTCGTGATGGATAAGGTTGAGGGAAAGTTCGAGTTCCAATTGGTATGACAGAGTACAATGAAGGATTTGCTGACAAGGACATTGTTACTAAAGCGGGAAGAGACAAAGTTACGTGTGGTTTGAAGGTTGGCTTGCATCGTGGATCAATCCTGTGTTCGTACTCGAGATGGAAGAATATGGAAGAGGTCATCGTAATTGTTTCTATGGCTTGATCAACCAGGTGCACTGTTTGGATGATACTACGGATTTTCTTCAGGAGACCGAAGGATCGTGAAAGCAAGGATCGGGTGACTCAACATGTGGAAGAGCACTTGTGGTGGTTGATGCACGTGATTTTGTGGATGGATACCGTTATGATAAAGAATGGTGGTTTGGAGGGTCACTATACGGGTTTTAGCGACACTCAAGATTGGAAGAACAAGAGGTGGTTTTTGTTCGAGAGGAGGCGTTGGCGAATGGACGTCAATGGTTCGATGGTTACCGTTCAATCCAATATGTGTATTGGGTTGAAGGGGAGGATTGTTGGGTTTCAACCCAATATAATGTTATGGGCTTGGGTGGTCCAAGATATATATTGGTAAGCTAATAATTGTATGTGTAGACAATTATTACATATGGTATGTCTTGATCACTAAGTTGGAATATTAGGTGCCAAGAATGGGAAGACTTGTATAACGAGTATGGTAAGACTTGTAGAACAAGTATGGTAAGTCTTTGTGGCTAAGTTTTGGGTGGCTATATATACATAGTCATATTGTATTTGTTTGATGAGGTAAAAGCTTAAGAGATGTAGTCTTAAGTATTGTTTGGGAGATGCTTGAGCATTGTTGGCTCAAGTATCGGGTTGGAACACCGTTAAGGTTTTATTGTTTTGATGTATTATTGATAATTGTTAAGATTAATAATACGAGTTGGGACGTTGGTGTTTCCACGTCAAATATGTTGGTTCCGATCGCATACACGCAGCGAAAACATTAATAAAATAAATCGAAACCAAGCCCGGATCCATGTATAATAAATTGATAATATGGTAGATAGAACGTTTACCTTATCGAAGCTTTACATTTGTATAATTATAGTGATGAAAAGATCCCACGATCACTGAGTGTTCCTCTTCGAAACCTCCTCTACGGTATCCACACGAACACCTTCAAGAACGTCTCACGATCTTGTCCGGAAGAGAAGTACTAGCCTCTAATGAGAATAGGTTTAGATTTAGGGATTTTGTGCGGCTTCTACTGATTTTTCTTCCGTTAAAAACTTCACATCATATCATTATATATATATGTGATTGTGTAAAGCCAAAAAGCCCATGTCAAAACCTAGCCCAAATTTGATTTATTAAATAATAGAATAAAATCCTATTATTTAAATAAATAATAATTAAGTCATACTCAATTATTAAAATCATAAAAACATATCTCATATGTCTTTGCATTTTATTATAGCTTAATTAAGTCCCACTTAATTAATATAATAAAATCCATCTTTCTCATTAATTAATTTAAATTCATGATTTAAATTAATTCTTCTTTTAAATGTTCTATGTGTGTGACCCTATAGGTTATTATTTAATTGGCAATAATTTTATTCTCCAATAAAATTATAAACAATGAGCGGCATCTAGTAATACATCATTACTACCCAATTAAATAATAATTAAATCATGATTCGATAAAACCTTTCGAGATTAATGTCTCCGTGTAATATAATCCCTTTAACCAAATATTATAGATTAAACTCGAGACATGTTTATTGTCATTCTCTTCATAATTTAATCCAGGTTTACTTGATCCATGAGTAGACTATTAACAACAAATCATTATTTGAGCACGGCCATGCTTTTTATAGTCTCACTCAATCAAGAGGCCAATAATATCTCTCCTAATCATAGGAGGGTTAAATCCTTTATCTATCATTCATATTTCTCATACGACTCATAATATACCCGATGTCCATTTTTATCATCACCTGGTCAAAGGTAACTTTTAATGTTGTCAAAGTATATTAGTCCTCGTATAGAAATATAATGATCTCAAGTCAAAGGATCATTACACCATTACCACTGTGAGTAATTCTTATGACTTTATTAAACATGAAGAATCTCACTTTGGGTCTGTCCAGTACCATGTACTCCTACATGTACCTATGTATTGACTTTAGTATCTCCATACTTATAACCAATGAGATGTGGTTATCTGTCAAACAACATACTAGTCTATATATATTATTATTGTCCTGATATAATAATAATTAACTAGGAACCTTTAAGAATATGATATATTATATAATCTCAAGTTCAAGTCATGTACTTAAACTATACAATGTGTATCATGATTCTAATGACATTTATTATGCTAATAAATATATCAATGTACAGTAATTAAAGTCATAATAAATACATTTATTTAATAATCAAATGACATAAGGTTTATTTAAGAAACATTGTATTGCCTCTAGGGCACCTACACTAACAATCTCCCACTTGCACTAGAGCCAATCACCCATGTATCTAATACCCATGGAACTAGTGTGACCGTCGTGCTTCTGCTGCGACAGGCCTTTGGTCAGTGGATCTGCAATGTTATCATTTGTATGCACTTTACATATATGTATTTCACCCCTTTCATTAATCTCTCGGATGAGGTGATATCTCCTGAGTATATGTTTGGATCGGTAGTGCGATCTAGGCTCTCTAGCCTGTGCAATGGCCCCATTATTATCGCAGTGTAGATCAATGGCATCTGCAATCGATGGAACCACTTCCAGATCAGTGATGAATTTTCGAATCCAAACAGCCTCCTTAGCCGCTTCACAAGCTGCAATGTACTCAGCCTCCATTGTAGAATCAGCTACTGTTTCTTGCTTTGAACTCTTCCAGCTTACAGCACCTCCATTTAGACAAAACACAAAACCAGACTATGATACAGTATCATCCCTGTCTGTTTGGAAACTTGCATCGGTGTTACCTTTTACAACCAGTTTCTCCTCTCCTTCATACACCAAGAATGAATCTTTAGTCCTTTTCAGGTACTTTAGAATATTCTTGACTGCCGTCCAGTGACCTTCACCTGGATTAGAATGGTATCTGCTCGTCATGCTCAAAGCATACGAAACATCTGGGCGAGTACACACCATTGTATACATGATAGATCCAATTGCTGATGCATATGGAACTTTATTCATGTGGTCCTTCTTATCTAATGTTTTCGGACACTGGTCTTTAGAGATCGTTATCCCTTGAGACACAGGGACATATCCCCTTTTAGCATTTTGCATACCAAAACGATGCAAAACCTTATCAATATATGTACTTTGACATAGACCGATCATCCTTTTAGATCTATCTCTATAGATCCTCATTCCTAGAATGTAGGTTGCCTCTCCTAAGTCTTTCATAGAGAAATTGCTCCCTAACCAAGTCTTAACAGCCTTTAGAGAAGGTACGTCATTCCCCATTAGTAGTATGTCATTAACATACAGTACTATGAATGCCACATGGCTCCCACTAACCTTCTTGTAAACACAAGGTTCATCTTCGTTTTGAATAAAGCCATACTCCTTGACTGTTTCATCAAAACGAATATTCCATCTCCTAGAGGCTTGCTTCAATCCATAAATGGATCGACGTAATTTACATACCTTGCCAACATTCCTTGGATCGACAAAACCTTCAGGTTGTGTCATGTACACATCCTCTTCTAGGCTCCCATTAAAGAAAGCTGTTTTGACATCCATTTGCCAGATTTCGTAATCATGGAATGCTGCAATTGCAAGCAAAATCCGTATGGACTTGACCATGGCAACTGGTGAGAAAGTTTCATCATAGTCAATACCATGAATTTGTTTGAACCCTTTCGCAACCAGTCTTGCTTTATAGGTCTGAACATTTCCATCCATGTCAGTTTTCTTCTTGAAAACCCATTTGCACCCTACGGGTTTTACCCCTTCAGGTGGATCAACCAAATTCCAAACTTGGTTTTCGTACATGGAATCCATCTCGGATTTCATGGCTTCAAGCCATCTCTTAGAGTCTGGACTGTTCATAGCATCTTGATATGTGAGAGGCTCATCTTCATCTATGAGCATCAAATCCCCACATTGAGTCAAAAGAAATCCATATCTCTCTGGCTCATGGCGAATTCTACCAGATCTACGAACAACCTGTGTTTCTTGAGCAAAATTGTTATTCTGCTCTTGTTCCATCTCAGGTTCAATGCTATTTTGTGGTTCTCGATCTTCATCGAGATTTATAGTTCTCCCACTGATTCAAATCTCAAGTTTCTTCTTTCTCTTCCTGAAAAGTGGGATGTGAAAACAACCACCATAAGAGACAACTATGATCTTGCTGATACTGAGATTGATGAAATCTATGGAATGCTCAAGACTCATGAATTGGAAATGGAGCAGAGAAATAGAAGATCAAGCAGGAAGTCAAAGACTGTTGCACTGAAAGTTGAAGAAAAATCTTCAAAGAAAGAAGCATCAAGGAAGAAGGCAAAAGGAAAGGCCTTGGTCATTCATTCAGAAAGTGAGTCATCAAACACTGATGTTGACTCAAACACAGATGGAACATCTGATTCTGAAGATGATGAGGAGATGATGCAAATGGCTGCATTGATGGTAAAGACCTTCAAGAAGATGGGATTCAAGAACTTCAAGAAGGCAAAGAGATTCTCCAAGGATTACTCAAGGTCTGACAAGAAGAATTTCAAGAAATCTGAGGGAAAGGACTTCAAATCTGGTAAGAAAGATAAGTCTGAGATTCAATGCTACAAGTGAAAGGAGATGGGTCACTATGCTCCTGAGTGCAAAAAGAATAAAACTGAAAAGGCACTCTACACCAAAGGCAGAGATTGGGCAGACACCTCAGATTCAGATGAGGAGGTGAACTATGCACTCATGGCCTCTACTCAGAGTGAAGATTCTGAACTAAAGGTACCTCCAACTACTTATGCTTATAATACATATAATATAACTGAATTGAGAATTTATCTTAAGGCATTACACATCAGTTATAGGGATCAGACTTTAGAAAATGAGAGAATCAAAAGTGAGTGTTCTCAACTCAAAGAAAGAAATAAACTTGTTGAGGAACAACTTGAAAACATGAATAAAATTCAGAAAGAAAGAGATGATGCTGTGTTTATAGAACAGGAGTTGCTAGGTAAGTATAAGCAACTAGAATCTGAATTGGAGGATGCAAAGCACATTATTAAAACTTGGACACATTCTGGAAAAGACACTTAAGAGGTCTTTCAATCAGACACAATAGGTCTAGGTTATTCGGAGGATGATGTGCTTAGGTTTCAGAATACAGTCAAGATTAGACCACCTCTTTCTACTAAGAAATTTGGAACATTTGTTCATGGTACTGTTAAAACTGAACATGGAACTGTTGACCATGAGCCAGTAAAAATCTGTGTCAAACAGGTTAATATTGGTTCAATGATAGATAAACAACTTAAGCATAAGCTTAAAGAAATAAAATCTGTCAACAAACAGAGAATGCCTAGGAAAAACAGAAATGGTAAGGTAGGCATAACATCAGGAATTAAACCAATGCTTGCTACATTTACACCTAGAAAAACTTGTTATAATTGTGGTAGCACTAATCATCTTGCTAGCTTTTGAAGGAAGAACAAAGACATTAATTCTTTACCCTCCAAATCTGGAGTGAAAAAGGATAATGTCAAACCAAGATCACAAACTCTGTGCAAACATTGTGGAAGTAGTTGGCACTCAATTTATACTTGCAAGAATTATCATGCTATTTATCATAATTATTATGAACTGAAACCTAATTTGAAATGGGTTAAAGTTGATTCTGCAAGTACTAAGGATGAAAATGTTAGTTTAAACTCTGATAATGCTAAATCCGCTGCAAAAACTAACAGATTCAATAAAGCAAAAGGATCCAAGCAAGTCTGGATCCTTAAAACTAACAATCAGTGATTGTTTGTGATTGCAGGGCACCAGGGTAAGTACCCTAGTTGTGGACAGTGGATGTTCAGGACACATGACTGGAAATAAAGCCCTGCTATCAGAGTATAAGGAGAAGGCTGGCCCAAAAGTTTCCTATGGAGATGGCAACATAGGACATACTCTGGGATATGGCAATATTAATCTTGGAAGTGTCATCATCACAAATGTAGCTCTGGTTCCAGGACTCAAACATGATCTGCTTTCTGTGAGTCAAATCTGTGACAGAGGATATCATGTAGATTTTCAGCCTGAATATTGCCAAGTCATCACTAAATCTACAAGGAAAGTTGCATTAGTTGGAAACAGACACAATAATATCTATGAAATAAAATTGTCAACAAACTCGGATGGCAAAGCAGTGTGTCTGTCAACAAGAATGTCCAGTGAAGAGAGTTGGAAGTGGCACAAGAAACTCTCTCATTTGAATCTGAACAACATCAATGAGCTAATAAAGAATGATCTTGCAAGAGGACTACCAAAGTCATTGTTGAATGTAGAAGGCCTGTGTGATTCTTGTCAAAAGGCCAAACAGAGAAAAGCCTCTTTCAAGAGCAAATCTGAGTCTTCAATTGTTGATCCTTATCATCTTCTACATGTTGATCTTTTTGGACCAGTGAATGTCATGTCACTTGGAAAGAAGAAATATGCTCTAGTCATTGTTGATGAATACACCAGATACACATGGGTGTATTTTCTAGCAAAGAAGGATGAAACTGCATTAACACTGGCAGAACATATAATACAACTGGACAAAGGGTCAGAGAATCAAGTGAAGATTATCAGAAGTGACAATGGAACTGAATTCAGGAATTCAATAATGGAAGAATTTTGCAAGAGTAAAGGAATCAAACAAGAGTTTTCTGCACCTGGTACTCCACAACAAAATGGTGTAGTGGAGAGGAAAAACAGAACCTTGATAGAAGCTGCCAGAACCATGCTAGATGAAGCAAAATTGCCAACATATTTCTGGGCAGAAGCAGTTCAAACTGCTTGTTTTACTCAAAATGCAACACTGATCAACAAGCATGGTAAAACACCATATGAAATGGTGAAAAAGAAAAAGCCAAATCTAAAATATTTTCATATTTTTGGATGCAAGTGCTTTGTGTTGAAGACTCATCCGGAACAGTTGACCAAATTTGACCTAAAGGCAGATGAAGGAATTTTTGTTGGCTATCCACTGTCAACTAAAGCATTCAGAGTTTATAATCTGAGAACTAGAGTGATCATGGAGTCTATACATGTATCATTTGATGACAAGAAAATAACTGGACTTGAAGATGTTAATGAACATGATCAACTGCACTTTGAAAATGAAGATTTATTAAACTCGGATGAAACAGATCTGACAAACACTGTTGAGGTCAATTCTGAACCTCTACTGGTAAACACTGAAGAGACTTTTCAATCAGAAACAAGGGAAGAACCAGTTGAGGGGGAGCATGAAGAATCACATCAAAGTGATAATTCAAATACTGATAGTGACTCAGTTGATAACTCTGAATCAAACTCTGTTGATTCAAACTCTGATCGTTCAAATTCTGAACAGTCACATTCAGGGGGAGCATCAGAAAATGAAGAAAGGCACCAAGAAAATCAGGAGAGCATGGATCAAGGGGGAGGATCACATGATGACAGAAGCAATCTGCCTTCTGCAAGAAAATGGACTAAGTCACACACACCTGATTTGATTATTGGTGATCCAGATGCAAGAGTAAGGACAAGAAGTGCAACAACAAATGAATGTCTGTTTCATGCATTCTTATCACAAACTGAGCCAAAGAAAGTAGAAGAAGCTCTTAAAGATGCTGACTGGATAACAGCAATGCAAGAAGAGCTAAATGAATTTGAGAGAAATGAAGTGTGGACCCTTGTACCAAGGCCAAAGAACAGATCCATTGTTGGTACTAAATGGGTTTTCAGAAATAAAACTGACAGTGATGGTGTTATCACAAGGAACAAAGCAAGACTGGTAGCTAAAGGCTATTCACAGCAGGAAGGAATAGATTATGATGAGACTTTTGCACCAGTTGCCAGATTGGAGGCAATAAGGATGTTTCTTGCCTATGCTTCTCACAAGAAATTCAAGGTTTTTTAAATGGATGTGAAAAGTGCTTTTCTGAATGGAAAACTTGAAGAAGAAGTATTTGTTGAACAACCACCTGGTTTTGTAGATCCAAAATATCCAGACCATGTCTACAGGTTAGACAAGGCACTCTATGGACTTAAACAGGCACCAAGAGCATGGTATGAAACTCTTGCTAAATTTCTACTAGAAAGTAGGTTTCACAGAGGTACTATTGACAAAACTCTGTTTTACTTTCAATCTAGTAGTGACCTGCTCTTAGTTCAGATATATGTAGATGACATCATTTTTGGATCTACTAATGATAAACTCTGTAAGAAGTTTGCCAAGCTCATGCAGTCTAGATATCAAATGAGTATGATGGGAGAGCTAAGCTATTTTCTAGGCTTACAGGTGAAGCATACAGATGATGGAATTTTTATTAATCAAGCAAAATATACCAGAAATCTTCTCAAGAAATTTGGCATGCTTGACTGTTCATCTGCAACAACTCCCATGGCAACTGCAACAAAACTGGACAAAGATATAGGGTCATCAGTGGATATGACAAGTTACAGAGGAATGATTGGTTCTCTACTCTATTTAACAGCTAGTAGACCTGATATCATGTATGCCACCTGTCTGTGTGCAAGGTTTCAGGCAGATCCAAGGGAACCACATTTAACAGCTGTGAAGAGGATTTTCAAGTATCTCAAGGGCACTGTAACTTTAGGGCTGTGGTACCCAAGAGAATCAGATTTTAAGCTACTTGGTTACTCTGATGCAGATTTTGCAGGCTGTAAGATTGACAGAAAAAGCACAAGTGGAAGTTGTCAATTTCTTGGTGACAGACTTGTTTCTTGGTACAGCAAGAAACAAAAATCAATATCAACATCTACAGCTGAAGCAGAGTATATTGCTGCTGGTAGTTGCTGTGCACAGATTCTATGGATGAAGAATCAATTGCTGGATTATGGGTTGAGGTATAGCAAAATACCTATTTTCTGTGATAATCAAAGTGCTATTGCAATGACAGGTAATCCAGTACAACACTCAATGACCAAGCACATCAGCATAAGGTATCACTTTATCAGAGAGCATGTACAGGAAGGCAATATTGAGCTTCATTTTGTGCCTATAGATCAACAACTTGCAGATGTCTTCACCAAGCCTCTAAGTGAAGCAGCATTTACAAGACTGGTCAATGAACTAGGGATGGTATCTGGTTTTGACTAAACATGTTGGTTAGACTCAAACTTTTCTAATAAAATGTGCTGCTCATATTTCTATAAATTGCTAAAGTGCTATGTGAACCTTGTTAATTAAACTCTGTTATGCATACTCTGTTCACATGTTTCACTTCTCACACTGGTAAACTCTGTCAGCATGATTGTTGGTCATACACTGTTAATATGGTTGATAAACTCTGTGAATTCTGAGTTGATTTTTGTCTGAATGAAAATACCAATGAAGAAAAATGTATGAAGCATGATTCTCAGTGAATAAATCAAGATTCTTTCTGAGTCACTGTGATCTAATCAGAAATTGTGCAGTAAGTTAACACAGCATGATACTGTTTCATATTTAGAGCATCTCTTAGTTTATTTGATCTTAAACTCTGAATCTATGAATATTGAGTGCATTGCCTCTCTTGAATAACTTCTGATATTGATGAATTCTAAACTCTGATTAGTAACACTTTGTTTCCAAGACACATAGTTTTTGGTGATTCCTTGTTTGCACTTGTGAAAATTTTAAAACTTGAGATGTGTCATTGTTTAGTTTGGTGAGAAACAGTTCATGTCTGCACCCTGTGAGATTTTGAGCCGAATAAGTTATTGATACATTTTATATCAATCAGATTTTATTGCTGTGTGATGTTCATCAGTAAGTATGTTGCTCTAGAACTTGCATTAAACCATTTTGAGACTACATGATATATGTGTGCATGAAAATGATAAAGGCACTAGGATTTACCATCTTTCTTCAAACACTGTTCAAAACTTCTTTGAATACTGTTCATAAACACTGTTCATAAACACTACCCTTAGTAAACCCCTTTGAGCCTAATTAACTGCTCATTTTTCTTGAATACTGAAGTATTAAGAGCAGTTATATTCTTTTGATAAATAAAATGCAAGCAGGTGAGTGTTTCTCAAGAAAAGAAAAGTTTACTCAGTATATATATAATAATAATAATAAAAAAAAAGGGTATATATATACTGATCATCTTGTACAAATATGTACTAACAGTTTGACTGAACACTTTAGTCTGTTAAAATTGTTCAGTTTGAAATTCACTCATGCTAAAAACATCTCTTCTCACCTGTTTGATCTTACTACATTACAACCCTGAACAAAGTCCTTTTGATTTGTGCATATATGTAATCGAAGTAGTGTAGATTTGGTGGAAATTCAAGCTTATGGTAGTATCTGCTTTTACTGATTGAATTTGAGCGAAAACACTTCACCTAAACACTTGTGTGCTGTGAGAGTTTGTGAGGAAATCCTTGACATGTAACTCACTGAATGATGCTTTGATGTTTATCTCCTGATCTTTTTGTCTATAATGAATGTGTGCTTACTTGGATAATCATGAACATCAATGGGAACAGGGATATTCAGATTTCTGTAATTAAGGAACTACAGAGTTTAGCATTCATCATATACTCTGTGTTTAATATGAGAGTTTGTGCATTCAGTGTTTATTGATTTGATTTATGGATTTTATGAAATATTAGATGCTATAAAAATTGATTTGGTAAACTCTGCTACTCACACACAAAAATCACAACTGTGCATTTTTGAAAGGATTTTTGTGATAAAGTTTGAAAATTTGACAAACACTGATTGATTGTGTTACGTACTCTAAGGTAAATTTTCATTAAGATAATTTGAAAATTTTGGAGTAAATGGAGTGGTTGACAACTGTTAATTAGTGTATTTAGTGGTAAAGTGTCTTGATAAATGGAACGACAGCAGTAATAATGGCTTTTACTGCGCGTGAATTAAGTGAATCGTTGCATGTTTGACACGTGTCTCACTTTCACCCACTCACTCATCATTATGTACCACTTTCACACTTCTCAAGGGAACAATTGCGTGTTTTCAAGTGAAAACGGTTGAGTTTAATTTTTAATTACTACTCAAATTACTTTTTGTTACAATCACTATTCACCCACTCATATTCACTTTACCAAAACACAGATCTCTCTTATTTTTCACTTTGGCATTTTCACAAACACCTTTCTTGCATATCATTTTCAATGTCGATTTTTGCTTATTTCTTGATCTAATGGCAACAAAAACTTTCACTTCGTTTGGTCTACGTTTTGTGCCTAACAATTATGCAGCTCTACTTGAGAACGACCGTGCTCCAGAAGCGTTTCATCTGATGCAAAACTTTCTTCGCGACTCTGAGATTGGGCAAGCGTTGGTTGAACCTGTTACTTTATCTGCTTTTCAGGTTGTCACTTTCTGGCAAAACTCAAGGTATATAGAAGGAGGGGAAAATGGAACTCCGTCTATCATCTTCTCTCATGAAGAACAAGAGTTTGTGATTACTCCACAAACTGTTCGCGAGACCATGGATTTCGACACACATACTTCGTATGCTGTTGTCTCTGAGCAAAATCTGAGAGAGATGTTAACAGAGATTGGGTATATGGAATCTCTTGCAAAGCTGGGCAGTGTAAGGAGGCCAAATCTAAGAAAAGAGTGGAACTTTTTCTTCGATTGTATCACTAGGACATTCCAGAAGAAGGTCACCAACTGGGATGCCATTCCAATGGACAGTCTGCAAATTGGGTATTCTCTACTCTATGGCAGTAATTTTGATTTTGGTCGTTATGTGTTAATGAATTTGGGTGATAAGTTGTCAGAGTCTACTACAGTTTATTTTGCTAGATTTTGTCAACTTTTGTTCAATGCATGTGTACCTGGGTTAACAGTTGATGAAGCTGATGAGATTCAACCATTTAGAGTCACTAAGAGAATATTCTCTGATATGACTAACAAAGATGTTGGTAAAGACATACCTCCTTTTGTATTGCCACTTGCCTTACAGA
This sequence comes from Kitagawia praeruptora, assembly GCA_037693485.1. Lineage (NCBI taxonomy): Eukaryota > Viridiplantae > Streptophyta > Magnoliopsida > Apiales > Apiaceae > Kitagawia > Kitagawia praeruptora. The sequence goes on from CM075354.1 coordinate 105,759,042, forward strand.
ACTTTGTCAATCAACCACAAGATTCTCAATCACCACAACGTGAACCACATCAAACACAACAACCAGAAACACAACCTATGCCTGAACCTTTAGCCACTGATCGTACTGAAACCATACCATCTCAACCTATACAATCACCTGAATCAACACCAACAACCACTATTAATCCTACATCACCACAAACACAACCTGAACCAATGAATCCTGAACCAACAAACCCTGTCACTACTACACATCCTCAACCAACATCAAAACCAAAAAGGAAGAAACATACTGCCCTCAACACAAAACATTCCAAGGCTAAACAGACAACTCCTACAGCTGTTTATTCCAGAAGATTTGTTAAAAGGGCAAATAGGCCTTCAACACCATCAGTTGAGGAAAGTTCTAGTGCAGATGAAGAACTGATTGCAGTGCCTCAAGCAAAGAGGAGGAGGCTCATTCTTACTGATTCTGATGATAAGCAAGTAGATGAGGCTCAAGAGAAAAATTCTACTGATATTCCTACTGGTGAGACAGAGGTTATCATAGAACCTGCTATAACAGAATCAGGAGCCAAGATTTCTGAACCAGAACTTGCTAAAGTTCAAGAACATGAAGATGTTAGAGATGCTTTGCCTACACTGGAAGAGTTTGATGAAACTCCAGTTTCTTTTAATTATGAAGCATCTACTCCAACACTCATGGAGGTTACACATTCTGTTGATACTGGTGTTGCTGATGGGCCTACTGTTGTTCTTGAAGACACTGAGGTTGCATCACATACTGAATTAAACTTTGATGCCCATCATGTTTCTGATCATGGTGAGGAGATTGATAAACCAGAGAAGGTTATTTCTTCAGAGCAGATTCAAGCTGATAAAGGAAAACAGGTTGCTCAAGAACCTGTTGCTGCTCAAGATGAAGACATTGCTTCTGTTGCCCATACTAATGAGTCAATGAGTGATTCAATTGAAGACAAGAGTACAGGAGCTGAAAAAGCACAAGCTCAAGCTGATGGTCAGAAAACAGGAGAAAAACCAGATTTTGCTGGGCCTTCTGTCAATGAAATTGATGACAATTATTTGACCAAACAAACTGCTGATTGGTACAAGTCAGAGTGTATTTTTCCTCCTGGAAGGGCAGCTATGTTTCTCCAGGCAAATTCTTCGAAGATTACAAATCCAGATATTTTCACTTGTTTGCAAGGAACAGTGATTTAGATCAAGACCTTGAATCATAGATTTGATGATACTCAGAAATCTATTGTTGATCTTCGAACAGAGGTTGCTACTCATGAGGAGAAATCTCAACTAGCTAATGCTAAGCTTTTTCAACAATTCTCCAGAGCTCAAGCAAATTTTAATGACAGACTGAGCAAAGTTGAACAGAATCAGCTTTTACTGACTGAGAAGGTTGATTCCATTGCAAACTCTCTTGAGTTAATCACCTCAATTCTGATTCAAGATGGCGATGATGTCAAAAAGGGGGAGAGAATTGCTAAAACCAAGTGTAAGCAAACTCAAACTCCGTCAAAGAAAGATCATCTGGATGATGAAGGTGCCAATGCTGATAAGGGCCTAAGAAGTGCAAATCCTAGACAAGGACATGGAAGGTCTACGAGGTTAAAGCCGAATTTGGTGATAGATACAAATATTCAGAGTACTTCTGGTTCAAAGCCAAAGGATTTGTCATTCACTGACAATCCACAAACAGATGAAGAATTGGCTGCAAAACTCTTTCGTGAAGAGAATGCTGAAGCTACACTTGAGGACATACAAGCTGAAGAAAAGCTGTTGCAGAAAGAGCATTTAAAAGCTCAAAAGTCCAAGAAAGTGAAGAAAACTGTTAGAGCTTCAAAGTCTTCAAGGCCTGTAATGAAAGGAATTGAGATCAAAGAAAAATTATCCGGTATTCAAGAAGAAGAAGAAGAAGAAGATAAAGGAAAGCTGATTAGAAAGTCTTCTCTTGATGCCAAGCTGAAGTTAAAAGGGGTGATGGGTGAAGAGAGCAAGAGTAAGATGATAGTTACAACCTCTGTTGATACACATGTTGTACAGAAGAATGAAGACACAACCTCTGTTGCTGCACAAGTTGTGACCACACCACTATTGTCTTCTCAGTTGAAATCAACGTTTGGAAAAGGAGTTCTTCATGATTCAAGTCTAGCAGCTACAGTTCCAATGGATTTCACTGATGGTAGAGCCTTATCTGGTAAAATTGGATACAACAAAGGAGGCATAGGCTCACATAGGGATAAAAGACAACATGTTGTTCCCAGAGATCCTTCTTCACTGTCTGTTCCAGGTCGTGGTGTCACTCAAGAGAGTTTAGACAGACTGGAGTCAGTACAGCTTGTCTATCAGAAGAGTTTAGGGAAGGATTTTCTGTTATATTTCATGGCTGATGGAACAGTGTTCAAGATTGCTGAGAATGATATTGATTTAAAATACTGGGAAGAACTAGAGTATGTTCTGTATCTTTTCAGAGTAAGAAATCAAAGAGCTCAGTCAGTTGCAAATGTGCTTAGACAAAAGATGATTCAGAATCTTGCACGAAGAAATATGAAGTACAACAGCAAGTATGTTCCGAAGTACAGAGATTGGAATGGGAATCTGATAGAAATGGAAAAGGGGACTACAAAGCTGAAGACTGATCTTGGAATTACTGTTCTGGATTTTAATGTGAAGTCTGAAGAAGTGAAGTATATCAGATTGGGGAATGAAATGAGAAGAAACAAGATCTATGATCTCAGAGCTGCTATCTTTCAAACTGATGAGAATGATCCAGATTTAAGAGAGATCAAGGAAGCTACGCAGATTGAACTTGAAAATGCTGGGAGGAGATTGTTGATTGATTATCTCAGAACAACTCCAGATCTTGAGGAGGTTAGGTAGACAGAATTTGTAAGTAATTCGAATTTTCTGTAAATTTTGCTAAGTCAAGTTTTAAACTCTGATTATATGTTAAACACTGTGTTTTTATTTTTCGTTTTGACATCATCAATTATTGTGAACTTGTACATTTCTCTAATGAACAAGTTTGGGGAGATTGTTAGATATAATTGATGTGATTTAATGTCAGTGTTTAAGTGTTACAGGTAAAAAGAGTTTAACTTATTGGTTGAAAGCAGTTGTAACAGAGTTTGAGTATACGCTGATAGCTGGAAGCGCAAACGCTGACAGAAGAAAGCGTAAACACTGCTAGCTGAACACATGGAAGCACAAACACTGTTAGCTAGAAGAGCAACAGAGTTTGCTAAAGTTTGTCTACTGGAAGCGTCTACAAGTCAACAGAGTTTAAAGATTAATTTAATATTAATATGGAAGCGATATCTTTGAAGATTGGATAGCTGTCAAAGAGATCGAGTTGACTTAGAAGACGTGTAGCAATCGTAATTGATATCAATTGTATAGCTTAATTTTAGGAGAATCAATTAACGATTGTACGTAGCTGTATATCTTATAAATACAGTTAGGTTAACCCTAGAAGGGTATCCATCGTGAACGAATATCATTCATTGTAACCTAAGCAGCTCTCTGTGATATTTTACATCACTGAGAGAGGAATTATTAATTCCAAACAGTTTTAAGAGTTAAAACGTGTGTTCTTGTTATTTACTCATACAGTACTTGATTATATATATTGTGTATTCGACCTAACAAAAATCATTTTCCATGAAGACAGCATCTCGAGCAATGAACACTTTCTGCTCAGAAGGACTATAAAAATAATACGCCTTTGTTTCTTTATGGTATCCCACAAAATTGCACTCTTCGGATTTAGGTCCAAGCTTGTCAGATACTTGACGTTTTACAAACGCCTTGCATCCCCAAACTTTCATAAAATTCATGCCTGACCGTTTCTCCTCCCATATCTCATATGGAGTCTTTTGAACCTTCTTAGTTGGAACACGGTTAAGTGTGAAAGCCGCTGTTTCTAGAGCATAACCCCAGAAACTTTTTGGAAGATCTTCATGACTCATCATCGATCGTACCATGTCCAACAGGGTACGATTTCTCCTCTCTGAAACTCCATTCCATTGAGGTGTACCTGGCGGAGTGAGTTGTGATACAATACCACACTCTTTTAAATACTCTTTAAATTCGGTGCTTAAGTATTAACCCCCACGATCGGATCGTAAGATTTTAATACTTGCACCTCCGCCTATTTGCTTCTCTACTTCAGCCTTGTATTCTTTGAATTTTTCAAAAGAATCGGATTTATTCTTCATAAGATACACATATCCATATCTACTGAAGTCATCAGTAAATGTTATGAAGTAGTAGTAGCCTCCTCTATCCATCACACGCATTGGGCCACATACATCACTATGTATTAGCTCCAAACGTTCAGTGGCCCTTTGACCCTTACCAGTAAAAGGGGCTTTAGTCATCTTACCAAGCAAACAAGATTCGCATTTTTCATATGATTCAAAATCAAACTTATCCAAGTATCCATCCTTATGTAATTTGGATATGCGTTTCTCATTTATATGGCCTAAACGACAATGCCAGAGGTATGTTTGATTTGAGTCATTAACTTTAAGTCGTTTGTTTTCTATGTTACAGACAGGATTATCTAAATCAAGAACATATAAACCATTAAATAAACGTGCAACACCATAGGTTAAATCATTCAAAGCAAAAGAGCAACTATTGTTCTTTATTATAAACAAAAAACCTTTCTTGTCCAAACAAGAAACAGAAATAATGTTTCTGCGAATCGCAGGCACGTAAAAACAGTCTTCAAGTTCTAAAACAAGCCCAGAGGGCAAAGATAAATAATAAATTCCTACGGCTAAAGCAGCAACTCTTGCTCCATTGCCTACTCGTAGGTCCACTTCTCCCTTAGCCAAAGTCCTACTTCTCTGCCGTTCCTGCACATTTATACAAATGTGAGAAGCACATCCAGTATCCAATACCCAAGATGTAGAAATAGACAGATTGACTTCTATAACATAAATACCTGATCCAGAAATCTGAACACCCTTCATTTTCTTCAGATCCTCCAAGTAAGCATGACAGTTTTTCTTCCAGTGACCAGGCTTGTGACAATAGTGACAATCACCTTTGTCAGCCTTTGCGACATCTCCCTTCGGCTTTTTAGCCTTTTTGAAAGAGGGCTTAGAAGGACCAAGATCTTTCGGTGTAACCTTTTTCTTGCCCTTCCATTTCCCCTTTCCCTTAGCACCTTTCTTGCCCACCACCATTATGGAAGCTTTCTCAGGTGCCTTGACCATATTTGCTTCAGTGGTCCTCAGCATGGCCAACAATTCCATAGGAGTCTTATCTTGCTCAGTCATATTAAAAGTCATTATGAACTAAGCATAGTCGCTGTTCAAAGATTGCAAGATTATATCGACTTGAGCCTCTCGCTGAAGCGGGAAACCCAAACGAGCAAGGTAATCACAATACCCAATCATCTTAAGAACATGTGGTCCGACTGGTCCATTGCCCTGCTTGCAGGAGAAGAGTGCTTTGCTTGTGTTGAACTTTTCAACACGAGCCTGTGATTGAAACATCGTTGAAAGATGTTCAAACATAGTATAAGCATTCATATCAAAATGCTGCTTCTGAAGCTCAGCATCCATAGTAGCAAGCATAAGACAAGCCACATCAGTTGCATCATCAATATGCTTCTGATAAGCATTTCGTTGAGCAGCAGTGGCATTGTTAGCAGGGGCTGCCGGTGGAGGAATATCAATCACATAAGATTTCTTTTCCTGCATGAGAACAATTCTCAAATTCCTAGACCAGTCAAGGAAGTTCGATCCTGTCAGCTTGTCCTTCTCAAGGACTGATCGCACAGAGAAAGTATTGTTTGTATTTTGTGCCATTTGTTTTCTACAATGATAAAATGCATAAGATAAGTTAGATTGTTACATTAATTATGTTCAAGTGATTATGACATATTCATAATATATCTCCCACTATTTTTATCACATTAATAGCCGTTACTATTAAATCGGAAAGAATATCCCATAAATCTTTCTAGTGAGCCAAGATCCATATTTCGTCATATCCTAAGTCAACCACTGGTAGTCCTTAAAACATGATTATTTAGGTAGACAACAGTTGTCAATTATATCATATATAATTCTTGAATAGTTTGGTGAACAACAATTGTTCTTGTCTATATAATAGATTTTGAATCAAACTCTATGCTTCTAAGTTCATAATATTTGAATATAACCGTTTATTTTCAGCTTATTATGACGACTCAGTTAAGTTAGACCCAATGATTCAACGGTCGAATATAACCGCTTATATTCGTCACATCTCACCACGATAGACAGGAGTCCCCTACCACTGGCAGTCATTCCCCTTATCGATCTAGGATTCAATGAGTGTTCATTCATTGGAAAGCATCCGATTAAAACTTAATATTTTGTTAAGGGGTTTTGAATTAAAACGACCATGATCCCATCATAAAGAGATTCCCAGTTTTTCCTTGAATTAAATACTTCAAAACAATATTCATCAATAGTTTGATTTCCAGGTTGTTGGAGGAGTCACAAGTGGCCTCACTTAATACCCAACTTCTTTACAGGTAAAACCCGTTTTTGACAAAATCTCCCCATATCTAAATAATTGAAAATTCATATTTAATTCCGTGTTTCATAAACACAGAAATCTCATGATCGTTTGTTCATTTTAAAATCTTGAATCGTTACAGATTTTATCTTGTTTAGCATGGCAAGCATGGTATGGGTGACGTATCTAATACATGCATACATCATTAATCTAATTAAAACATGCATACATTTTCTACTCTACACATGCATCATATGTAAAGTGCATCACATAAATTAATATGCTATGGTTATGGCCCAATCCTATGCGATTTTTCCAAGCTAATGGAAAAATCAAGGTTAATCTATGGTGGTAATAACTAATTATTACATAATCTCTTGCTTCGCTTCCAAAGCTGCCTTGTTGCCTCCAAGCTCCTCTTGAAACATTTTACAAAAGAACTCGAGTTGCATTCGAGATAAAATAATTACAAAAAGAAAAATGACATGCAAGTCGTATTTAATTATTACAAACCATAAATTAAAATTAATAAAATAAATTGAAAACTAGGTCTTGGGGCCATAACCATGCATCATGCTCACATAGCAATTAAAAGCATCACATAATGTATAATCACAATTTTATACAACATAAATTAAATATGATCAAATCATAAATAATAAAATTAACACACTTTAATTAAATATTAACTTAGTAATCAAAATTACTAATTAATAAAATTTTGCATACTCCAAGTTAAGCATTAACATTTGTAATTTAATCTAGCATGCAAAACCTAGCTAAATTTTTTTTTTGATAACAGCAGATACGCATTAACAGTATGCGCAAATGACCTAATCTGTTAATTCTATCAGACACGCATTCTACGTATGCGTATACGACTTAAACCCTAGGTGATACGCATCTTCTGTATGCGTATCTACAGTACGTTCATATTTTCTGCAGTTTTCAGGAAACCCAGTTCGATCGTGTTCTACATATTGTTCGTGATTATGATCCCAAACTGATTATACAGACCTACGATTACACTTACAGTAACAACACAATCACATATCATTGATTCTTAAACGATTTAAAATCAAAACCTAGTAGATATAAACACGTATGTATATGTTTACGCATGAACTAAAAAATCTGCAAATCTGATCATCTGAATCGATTTCAACTGGTTTTTTAAACGTCCAGATTACGCTTTAATCTTATTAGAACATGGCTGAGCAGATGAACACAACGAAACCAGAAAAACAGAAGCATGCAAAACGTGTTTTTCATGCAGAATAGCTTACGGGAGGAAAAATCAGAACTGGTAAGCTTTTTAACAGATCGTATACATCAATAATGACAAGATTATCATATTATACAAGCAGCTCTGATACCATTGTTGGTTCCGATCGCATACACGCAGCGAAAACATTAATAAAATAAATCGAAACCAAGCCCGGATCCATGTATAATAAATTGATAATATGGTAGATAGAACGTTTACCTTATCGAAACTTTACGTTTGTATAATTAAAGTGATGAAAAGATCCCACGATCACTGAGTGTTCCTCTTCGAAACCTCCTCTACGGTATCCACATGAACACCTTCAAGAACGTCTCACGATCTTGTCCGGAAGAGAAGTACTAGTCTCTAATGAGAATAGGTTTAGATTTAGGGTTTTTGTGCGGCTTCTACTGATTTTTCTTCCGTTAAAAACTTCACATCATATCATTATATATGTGATTGTGTAAAGCCAAAAAGCCCATGTCAAAACCTAGCCCAAATTTGATTTATTAAATAATAGAATAAAATCCTATTATTTAAATAAATAATAATTAAGTCATACTCAATTATTAAAATCATAAAAACATATCTCATATGTCTTTGCATTTTATTATAGCTTAATTAAGTCCCACTTAATTAATATAATAAAATCCATCTTTCTCATTAATTAATTTAAATTCATGATTTAAATTAATTCTTCCTTTAAATGTTCTATGTGTGTGACCCTATAGGTTATTATTTAATTGGCAATAATTTTATTCTCCAATAAAATTATAAACAATGAGCGCATTTAGTAATACATCATTGCTACCCAATTAAATAATAATTAAATCGTGATTCGATAAAACCTTTCGTGATTAATGTCTCCGTGTAATATAATCCCTTTAACCAAATATTATAGATTAAACTTGTAATATACGTGATTTTTAAATAATACTAATAATAGAAATAGAATAATAATAATAATAACAATAATAATAATAATAGAATTGGAGTAAGTGGTTAAATATATTGTTTAATTAAAAAAAGATTTCTATTAAGTGTTTAGTTAATTATTAAAAGTCTAAAAGTCATAGGATATTTAGTGCATTATATATTAACACCGACGCCTACGATTATTGTTAGAGTATTGGGTCTAATACTAAAACCCTAAAGCAAGGCTGCGCAGAAGAGAGGAAAAAAAAACAGAGGAAACAGAGGCCCTCAACACTCACATATTAGGTCTACTAATTTGATAAATTGGTGTTGCCAAGATCAGGTAATTGACTAATGGATTGTATTATATTATGATTAGTAGAGAATATATTAATTAGAATAAAAGTCTTCACATGTAATTCTCTTCATGGAGCACACTCGGAACCATATTAATGTTTACATATGTTTAATTAATTTTTATATTCAAGTTTCATTCTCGCCGGATAGTGTACATAGTCTAAATATGAATTTTATATCATTGTTATTATTATTTTGGTTTTGTGAGAACTACAGGCTAAGTGGTTGGTTGATAACTCCCGGTTAATTAACTTTGGTGTACTTAAGAATTTAACAGGACCTTAAAAACATAAGTACATGTCATGCAGGAGATGTTAATATTCAATTTATTGAATGGATACCATGTGTGTGTGGTCGTGGGGGTCAAAACAATTGTTTTATGTGTTAAGTTAGTGTTAGTTTATTTAGTTACCATGCCATGACCTATGGAATTAATATTAATTACTATTAGTTGGAAAAGAAAATGTCAGGGGCTGTATGAATTTGATGCAGGTGGTTGTAGTGGTTAGTTAATTGGTGTGCATGTTAACTATTGTAGATATTAAGTTAATAAATTAGTGAAAGTAATGAGTTTAATAAATATATAACGAGAATAAATTTTAATTATAAATTATATTTTGTAAATTAGATGCGAATCATTTGCGGATTTTGTTAGTATTCTTAGTTGCTATTTTCGAGGTACGGATTCTCTCTCCTTTTATTCAGCGCTATTCTTAATTCTGAATTTTTATATCTGATTCGTTTTACCCTCAAATCTGTTTACTCTGTCTATATCTGATTTGACTGTTTTGACTCTGAAAAATATTTTAAAAGAAATATGTTTTGAAAAATATTTGAATACATGTTCTGTGATTTTTTAAAAGATTTTGTATTGAAATATCTGTTCGGAAATGTTTAAAATATCTGTTTGGAAATATTTGAAATATTTGTTTTACGTGATTTAAAAGATTTTGTGAAATATTTATTTTGAACCCTTAGCGATATAGGGTATACCGAGTTAACCAGCTGTAGGGGTACTACAGCCATGTCATTGCGGCACCAGTGACATGACACTTCCGTGGCAGTGTGATTGGTCACGGCGTATCCTTCTGATAGCTCAGGTGGTGAGCTTTTGCGCATTTTGATATTTGTTTCAGGATACGTGGTTGCACCCAGATTTGAATTGATTTGTGATTTGATTTGACGATGACGTGTATATGCCGTACACGTTATCCGATTTGCTGCACACATTAGGTACCCTATGATGTGTGTATCTGTTCTGTTCTGATCTCGGTATGAAATATCCTAACCACTCGTTGCTTCAGCCATGCTTATTTTGAAATAAATGTTTTATTATAAATTGTCAAATATACATAACAAATATATATAACTGTTTTTCTGTTTTATAAACTGTACTCCAAATCCGTACTGGGCGTTTGGCTCATGCCGTATTCTTTTTCTGGCAGGTGCTTAGGGGGATCTGGGATTGTGTGATGGAGAGCTACCCTTATTCCATTGATTATGACTTGTGGACTTCTAGCATTATTTATCATTTATTTAGAGATTATCTTAGTGCTCTGTTGCAGGTTATGGATTTTAAGTAATATCTCCTCCCATTTTAGGAAGGGGGTGTTACAAAGATGGTATCAGAGCTTAGGTTCTTTCCTGTAGAAAACCTATTTAGGTTGACCTGTGAGGTTGGGTAGACGTTAGGATGGGTTCAATGTTTTAAAAATTCTTTCAGTCGTGTTCATTTGAGAACTAGTCTACTTTAATGATAATTTTCAACTACTTCGGCCCACCTCTTTGTTGTGATCTTTATTCAAATATGTTTATTCATGGATTTTTTTTATATAGGAGTGAATTTTATTTATTTATTTATTTATTTTTATTATTCGATTATGGTTCTACTTTGTCTATAATTTCTTTGTCATCAATTCAGTACCTTTGAGTTTTGTCCTTGTTAGTGAGTCGTCTTACATTTTTAGAGGTCCTAAAATGATTGTTACTATTGTTAAGTATCATGAGTGTTAGATAATTGTAAGAGTGTTTTTTTTTAGGATAATGCTTTATTTATCAATCGTTTAAGTATAGTTTGGTTGAGTTGAATTTGTGCAACAATTGGTTTGTAAGGAAAATAAATGATCTTTGAAGATACAGACATAGTAAAATCTATTTATAGCAGCCTTAACTCATTGGAGTCTTGAAAATTTTGTTAGTTTTACTTGAGATAAAAGTTGTTGATAAGAATTGTGTTTGCTTTAAATTTTACTCGATGATATTAGTTTATTTTGTAATTTTGTAAACCATTTGTAGGTGTGTGAGGTGTGGATTGACTTTCATGTAGTTTGTTATTATATGTGATAATCAATATCTTTTGAGTATTACATTTATCTTCTTATTAATTTTTGTAAATCATTCTTACATTTTGAATTATCGATAGAAAAAGGTTGCTTATTCTAATTAAGTAAATTTTCAGTCTTCTAGAATACAAATCTTTGGTATTTTTTTATTTATCTATTTGTAATATTTCCAAATTTTTTTTTTATTATTTCTCATACTCATACATGTTTTAGTAGTTAACTTGTAAGATTGTAGTATATTCACATTATTTTGATACCGGTGCCTCCATTTCTTTTTACTAATAGAAAAAAAATTCTTAATTTTATTCAAATTATGCTTAAAACACTCGTTCTAAAATTTCATAATTTAATTATTTCATTTTGGGGACGCTCAAAATAAATAATTAAATTAAATTTTATTATTAATTTTAGGGACGCCTGAAATTAATAATTCGGTAAAGGAATGTAAGTGTTATATATTCTAAGTATTTTTTTTTTTAAAAAAAGTTTTAAGGTCTTTGGAATTATTTGTATATTATGTTATCTAGCGACCGTCATTTGGCATCCCAAATAGGTTTTAAAAACATATAAATCTTTTTGAGTTTTAATTTTAATTTTTTTTTCTTTCCTAGTATCAAGAATTATTCAAAGACCAATAACTTTAGTTGAATATGCCTTAAAAATCGAATTCTTTTCTTACTATGCAATTGGACAATGATTTTTTTTAATGTTCTAATTATATGTATCTAATAAACTGTTGTAGTGTTATAATTTAACAAGTTTAGTAGGACTTGGATGAGATTAAGTTATTTATTATTATTATAATATATGTTGTACGCAAGTTATTTAATATTCAATGTTGTACTCTAGAATATAATTTGTTTGGAACTACTATTTTTTTTCTGGTATATTTGTTTCTTATTAGATACTTGTATGTGCATCTGATTCACATAGTTTACACGTGTTGACTATTTTAAGTTGAGTTAAATATTATTTATATTTTATTTACAATATATGATAATTTAATTCATTTCAGTCTGGTTATATTTTGTTATGACCGTGTCTCATAATCTGGACACAGGGACAATGAACATGTAGAGACACATATATTATTAATTTTGATAATTAAAATAAATTAATATCACCAATGAACCTTAGATTAGGAGTTGCATTGTGTATTTAGTCGCACTAGCCACTAGAAGAGAACCAGGAGACGCGAAAAAAAACAGATATTATAAATTTTTTTGTCAAGAACATACAAAGTTACATATTTCGTAATTATGTGCTATGCTTAAATTGGCATACATAATTAATTATTTTCTAGCCCATTCTCTTTTAGTGTTTATACATGCTTATTAAGTTGATGGCTCTGTATTTTTACAATAAGTCAAGTTATTTGATATTTCATAGTGTCATACGAATATTTATATAATTGATGTGTGCAACGTGCCTAGATTAATTTAAATCGCGTGAGACTAGATTGTTGCTAATTTAATTAAACTATTATATTTTTTGCATGAGATTGTTTTATAGAACTATTTGGTTAACTATATGTCAAATTTCTAATACTGAAGATGTTAATTTAAATAATTTGTTAATTTTTATAGTTAATATTAAGGCGTGCCTAGATTTATGTAGAAGTAAGAGTACTCAATCGAAGTTTACTTTTACTAGTCAAAACGTGAAGTATTATTTGTTCTACCACTAAGTACTTTTATAAATTATTTGAATACAACATTCATTATTTGTGGTATCTAGACACTAAGTTACAACCCAATTTATTAATTAATTACAAAGAATTTAAGAGACTTTATTATTTAAACTATATTCCTTATTTTGATATCTGTTTACATGTATGTGTGCGGATGGTTGGGGCCTATTTGAAGTATATATATATTTTTTTAAATTGTTATTATGTTGTATATTATGTAAGTTCACTTTATTATGCTAATCTTATTAGTGTCATTAATTGTACTTAAAGAATGTGTTAATTAAATATTTAGTATAATATAAGCAGTGATTAGCGAGGTGTTGTACGCAATAGTTCAAGATAGTTATAAAAAAATGTGACTATTTCAATAGTGAATATGTATGGATTTTTTTACGTTATTTGTGTATTGATTGTCGTGTTCAATTTGGATGTGCATTTATCAACATGTATTCAATGGCTACTAGTAGCAAAGGATCAAGAGATTTAATAATTTATCTTGAAGACATGACTCATATAAATTATTTATATTAACTGCAATTATCTGCAACAGCAGTCTGGCATGCAAGAAGTAGGGAGCGAGTATAATTTCTTATAGGTTAAAATTATGACTAAAGTTATCACAAATTCATAAATATTATGTATCGGTTATATGGGATTGTAATTGTCATCCTTGTTCATCAAAAAAAAAAAAAATCAACGCTCGTTAGGCATTTTATAAATTAATTTGTGACGAGAAAGTCGAAGTTATCTTAATTTGAAAGGAGCGAGTTTTGAAGAAGAATGTCATCCCATTTGTTAAAGTTTTGTGGAAAATCATTCTGGGAGAGAGGCTACTTGGGAACTAGAAGAATTTACCCGTGAGAGATATCCGCATTTGTTCTATTCCGATACGAGTTTTAGTTTCGCTTGATTCCGGGGACGGAATCCTTTTTAAGGGGGTATATATGTAATATACGTGATTTTTAAATAATACTAATAATAGAAATAGAATAATAATAATAATAATAATAATAATAATAATAATAATAATAATAATAATAATAATAATAATAATAATAGAATTAGAGTAAGTGGTTAAATATATTGTTTAATTAAAAAAAGATTTCTATTAAGTGTTAAAAGTCTAAAAGTCATAGGATATTTAGTGCATTATATATTAACACCGACGCCTACGATTATTGTTAGAGTATTGGGTCTAATACTAAAACCCTAAAGCAAGGCTGCGCAGAAGAGAGGAAAAAAAAAACAGAGGAAACAGAGGCCCTCAACACTCACATATTAGGTCTACTAATTTGATAAATTGGTGTTGCCAAGATCAGGTAATTGACTAATGGATTGTATTATATTATGATTAGTAGAGAATATATTAATTAGAATAAAAGTCTTCACATGTAATTCTCTTCATGGAGCACACTCGGAACCATATTAATGTTTACATATGTTTAATTAATTTTTATATTCAAGTTTCATTCTCGCCGGATAGTGTACATAGTCTAAATATGAATTTTATATCATTGTTATTATTATTTTGGTTTTGTGAGAACTACAGGCTAAGTGGTTGGTTGATAACTCCCGGTTAATTAATTTTGGTGTACTTAAGAATTTAACAGGACCTTAAAAACATAAGTACATGTCATGCAGGAGATGTTAATATTCAATTTATTGAATGGATACCATGTGCGTGTGGTCGTGGGGGTCAAAACAATTGTTTTATGTGTTAAGTTAGTGTTAGTTTATTTAGTTACCATGCCATGACCTATTGAATTAATATTAATTACTATTAGTTGGAAAAGAAAATGTCAGGGGCTGTATGAATTTGATGTAGGTGGTTGTAGTGGTTAGTTAATTGGTGTGCATGTTAACTATTGTAGATATTAAGTTAATAAATTAGTGATAGTAATGAGTTTAATAAATATATAACGAGAATAAATTTTTATTATAAATTATATTTTGTAATTTAGATCAGGAGCCGAGAGTTTAGCGAATCATTTGCGGATTTTGTTAGTATTCTTAGTTGCTATTTTCGAGGTACGGATTCTCTCTCCTTTTATTCAGCGCTATTCTTAATTCTGAATTTTTATATCTGATTCGTTTTACCCTCAAATCTGTTTACTCTGTCTATATCTGATTTGACTGTTTTGACTCTGAAAAATATTTTAAAAGAAATATGTTTTGAAAAATATTTGAATACCTGTTCTGTGATTTTTTAAAAGATTTTGTATTGAAATATCTGTTCGGAAATGTTTAAAATATCTGTTTGGAAATATTTGAAATATTTGTTTTACGTGATTTAAAAGATTTTGTGAAATATTTATTTTGAACCCTTAGCGATATAGGGTATACCGAGTTAACCAGCTGTAGAGGTACTACAGCCATGTCATTGCGGCACCAGTGACATGACACTTCCGTGGCAGTGTGATTGGTCACGGCGTATCCTTCTGATAGCTCAGGTGGCGAGCTTTTGCGCATTTTGATATTTGTTTCAGGATACGTGGGTGCCCCCAGATTTGATTTGATTTGTGATTTGATTTGACGGTGACGTGTATATGCCGTACACGTTATCCGATTTGCTGCACACATTAGGTACCCTATGATGTGTGTATCTATTCTGTTCTGATCTCGGTAAACCACTCGTTGCTTCAGCCATGCTTATTTTGAAATAAATGTTTTATTATAAATTATAAATTGTAAAATATACATAACAAATATATATAACTGTTTTTCTGTTTTATAAACTGTACTCCAAATCCGTACTGGGCATTTGGCTCATGCCGTATTCTTTTTCTGGCAGGTGCTTAGGGGGATCTGGGATTGTGTGATGGAGAGCTGCCCTTATTCCATTGATTATGACTTGTGGACTTCTAGCATTATTTAGACTTAATCATTTATTTAGAGATTATCTTAGTGCTCTGTTGCAGGTTATGGATTTTAAGTAATATCTCCTCCCATTTTAGGAAGGGGGTGTTACAAAACTCGAGACATGTTTATTGTCATTCTCTTCATAATTTAATCCAGGTTTACTTGATCCATGAGTAGACTATTAACAACAAATCATTATTTGAGCACGGCCATGCTTTTTATAGTCTCACTAAATCAAGAGGACAATAATATCTCTCCTAATCATAGGAGGGTTAAATCCTTTATCTATCATTCATATTTCTCATACGACTCATAATATACCCGATGTCCATTTTTATCATCACCTGGTCAAAGGTAACTTTTAATGTTGTCAAAGTATATTAATCCTCGTATAGAAATATAATGATCTCAAGTCAAAGGATCATTACACCATTACCACTGTGAGTAATTCTTATGACTTTATTAAACATGAAGAATCTCACTTTGGGTCTGTCCAGTACCATGTACTCCTACATGTACCTATGTATTGACTTTAGTATCTCCATACTTATAACCAATGAGATGTGGTTATCTGTCAAACAACATACTAGTCTATATATATTATTATTGTCCTGATATAATAATAATCAACTAGGGACCTTTAAGAATATGATATATTATATAATCTCAAGTTTAAGTCATGTACTTAAACTATACAATGTGTATCATGATTCTAAGGACATTTATTATGCTAATAAATATATCGCAGTAATTAAAGTCATAATAAATACATTTATTTAATAATCAAATGACATAAGGTTTATTTAAGAAACATTGTATTGCCTCTAGGGCACCTACACTAACAAAATATTGTGTGTGTTCTTGTTTTACTTTTACTTATTGTTGATAGAAGTACAAGTGATACTTGAATAATGTGTGACCGCGCTTTGGTGGATCTTGTTAACTAATCGATTGGTTATGTGTGTGCTCTGTATCGGTGTTTGTGAATCTCGGATCGTGTAAGTCCCCTAACCTAACAAAAATATAGGTTATTTTTGAATGTGGCTATTTTCAACGATATATGTGTTGGAATATTAATCTAAAGCTTGTGTTTAAATAAATGTAGCTGTTAAGTCATAGTATTGGCATTAGACTAAGTCGTAGGTTTGTTTCAGTAATTATAGGAGAAGTGGAAGTAGTTGCTGATTTTTAGCTACCACCTAGCTGTCTTTCTATTTATATTTCATGTACTCAGTATTCAAGACAACAAGTGAATATAATGTAGTCTTTTAAGCACTTTGCTCTTGTACATATCTCTTCCAATTTCTTTCTTTTAATTGTTATCGTTGTTATGATTCTGCTGTTTCTCTTTTAATTTCAACATTTGGTATCAGAGCAAGCGATTTTAGAGGTCGTCGATGCTCATTTTTCTTCCGTGTGTGTGTGTTCAGTTGTTTTTTTTTCTGAGCTTTAAAACACAGCTTTGCATCTGTGCACACAAAGTGTTTGATGTTTTGTTTCACCGAAAATTCTTTCTAAATTTCTGGAGTTTGCTATTTGTTTTCTTATTTGAGATATGTTGTTATGTGTAAAGAATGTGTTGCGGCAAAGAAGGAATGCTTGTGGCTGGTTTGATGGCGGCCTACTAAGTGTTTGGTGAAATGACCCAAAGCTGTTTGGGTTTTATATGCAAAGACGAAAAGAAACGCAGCGGTGATGTGAGAAACAATGGAGGCAGGCAGCCGAACAATGGAAGTGAAGTTGGTTGAACTTGTGGGAAAAGGGGCAGATGGTGTTTTGTACCGGAGCCTAGACTAGTGGTGTGTTCGGTGGTTTAGTGACGGGAGAAGGGGCTGGAGTAGGTTCGTGTTTGTGGTTGTGTAGGTAGTTTGAGGCTGGAAGGAGCTATGAACGGAGGCTCAAAATGGTGGGCTTTGGGGCTGTGTTAAAAGGAGTGTAGGGGATGTGATTGTGAAAAAAATGTGTGTGCAGGAAGTATACACGCAAGTGTTGGTACGTGTATAAAACCGGGATGATGGGGAGAAGTGCTCCAAAGTTTTTTTAAAAAAATTTAAAAAAGGGTTTATATCAAACTGGCCACTCCCTTCGTCAAAAATTATCATTTAACCCACCGTTCTCATCGGGGTCTCATTTAAACCACTAAACTAAGAAAATATATCATTTGCCCCCCTGCATTCAAAAAAATTAATACAATTTATGGTGGTCTAAGTGATATACAGTGGGGGCAAATGATATATTTTCTTAATTTAGTGGTTTAAATGAGACCCCGATGAGAACGATGGGTTAAATGATAATTTTTGACGAAGGGAGTGGCCATTTTGATATAAAACCCATTTAAAAAAATTTTGTTGATGAGATGTGCATCAAAATTGATGGTGGTGAGAAGTGCATCACAGATGAACATAAGTGCTTCGTAAATTTCTTCTCTCTGATTTTGAATCAAGGGAGCGAGTCATATGGGCAGTACAAGCCATACGGGCTGGAAGGATGCATGATACAATTTTAAGATTATGAGGGTGATTGTTGGAATATTAATCTAAAATTTATGTTTGAATAAATGTAGCTGTTAAGTCATAGTATTGCCATTAGACTAGGTTGTAGGTTTGTTTCAGTAATTATAGGAGAAGTGGAAGTAGTTGCTAATTTTTAGCTACCACCTATCTGTTCTTTCTATTTATATTTCATGTACTCAGTATTCAAGACAACAAGTGAATACATTTTAGTCCTTTATAAGCACTTTTCTATTGTACATATCTCTTCCAATTTCTTTCTTGTAATTGTTATCGTTGTTATGATTCTGTTATTTCTCTTTTAATTTTGATAAGTGATATTTTTGCATATTTTCATTACTTATTTATTGCTTGAACTCGTATTTTAATAAATTATTTTGTTGCATTTCAGGAAATTCGAGAAAAATAATGAAATGGCAAAATAAAGAAATAAAGTGCAAGGAAGGGAAAAAGAGGAAGAAAAATGACTAAAAATGGAAAAAAGAATTAGGAGCTTAGAGCAATTTGGAATATTTCAAACACACCCCAAACCTTTGGCTTTGTAAATTCAAAAGCTTCATGCGGCATCCTTTTTGGACTTGAAAAAAGAAACTACAGACATTGATAAATTGTCAATATTAGCATGTGAAGGAAGGAGTCGATGTTGACAAGGAAATAACGAAGTTGCCTATAAATTGAGGATCCCTGATCATTTGCGAGGGGGACACGCGGGGAGACAACCTCCACAAACACTTTGCTTTACTTTCTTTCTTTTGCCGATTCCTTTTTGTTTTCTTTTAGCACTTCTTAGTTTTAGTTAACATCAATTTTGTAGCCTCCATCTTGTAAACAATTTCCTTTTATTAATTCAAATTTTCATTCCCTCTTTATTTTCTTGTCTTGATCTTTCGTTCTTGTTGCTTCACTCTCGTTATTTTCGTAAATCCGATTAGTGGACAAAGTAGCGAAATGCTAACCACTCGGGGTTGAAAGTAACGATTTTTATTTTCTTGTTGTCGATTAATTATTGTATTTGAGCCCTTTTAAATTGCCATTTTATTATGGGTTTCATAATTTTTAACTGTAGATCTAAATGTTATTTTTGATGTGTAGTGTAAAAAAAAACCTACAAAAACATTTTAGTTTATAAAATTTCATTACGTGTTTTCTGTGTTAATTCGAAGCATATTACCTCCCCTGTTTTCGTGTTGTCGCTGTTCCATTTTGCTGTTAATCAAGTGTCCTGAGTTTTCCGAGTCTGAGTTGTGGTACTGGTGTTTGTTTTAGTTTGAGTCGAACTAGTCTCACCGAGTTTCGTTCAAGATCATATGCGTTTTGTGTAATTTCTGTTGCTGTGTAATTCCAAGTCACCATTTTTATTGTCGAGTTATTTTGTTTCTGAGTTCGCATATTGTGCTGGGTTTGATGAGTTTTTGAGTTCTAAGATGAGTTTTCCTTTTGTTGTTTGTTGTCTGAGGATGTCTACTTTGTTAGTTGCCGAGTTGAAATTTACTGAGTTCGTGAGTTTGCGTCTGTTCTGTTCTGAGTTTTGTTTCAATTGAGTCGTCATTTAGTTGTTAAGTTGTTTGAGTCGTCGTTTGTTGAGTTACTGTTTAAACTGAGATTCGTTGCTTATTGTTGTATTGTGTTGCTGAGTCATTGCAGCGAGTTCTTCGTTCTTTGTTGAGAGTTTCTGAGTTAGTTATGTTAATCGCCTTGTTTCTGCGTTACTGTTTTTTCGATTGGTGTTTTTGAGTTACGATTTCTGATTTCTGAGTTGGCTTGGTTCTGTTTGTTTGAATTTTTGTTTAGCAGCTAGTTTTCTTTTTCCGAATTAGTTTTGTGCTGAGTTCACCAACTGAGTCGACTGGGAAGTTCTTGTGTTGGTTGTGTTTCCTTCTGTCTAGTTTAATTTACAAATAAGCCATGTTCAAATTTTCTTAAAATTTTCTGTAAATAAATCTTTAGTAGAATAAAATCTAATTTTAATTCGAATTTAGAATAATTTAGAATAATTTAGTTTTTGTGTTCTTCCTTTCACTTTTAAATTAATTAATTTAGAATTAAAATAATAATTAAATTTGCTTTTAAAATTAGTTTAAGTTCTCTTTTAGGAATTAATTAGTAAAATTCAAAATTCTCCAAATCCCAAACTTGTTCTAGTTCGATTAAATTAAAAGTTAAGGTTTGCGAAAATATTAGTCTCTGTGGATCGATATCTCAAATATTAAAACGATGAAATTGTGTGCTTGCAATTTAAAATTATTTTTCACACCTTAATTTTTAATTTTTCGGATTAGTTTTACTTGTCTCATTTTTTATCTCATTTTTTTAGGAAAGTTGGAAATTCGGGAATCTTCTCACGGAGCGTGGAAAAATTGGAATTTTTGGAATCGTGCTTCGGTAACCCGTATCTCATTCTTTTCGCCTTCTTATTTTTAGAAAATCAAAAATCAAAAAACAAAAAAATTGAAAATTGAAAAAATTAAAAAATTTGTTGTAAATACATAATTGTTGCATTATGCATTTAATCACTTAGGGGCACATCATCTAGATTTTTAATTTCTTATTTTTAATTTTTCGTACCTTATAATTGTGGTGATTGCTGGAGGATCCAAAGGTACGTTAAATTTTTTTTTCTTTAATTTAGGACACGTAGTTTAAAGCATCCATAAATGTTTAAAGTCTTTTTATATCTCGTTGTGTGTTGCATCATTTGTAAATAAATTTTAAGGGCAAAGCCACTCATAAGATAAGGGGAGAGATTTCAACACTTTTTCCTTAGCCCAAAAACAATTAATTCATCATTCTGCATCCCTAGCCTTTAATAAAAATTAATTAGACGTTTGCCCCTAGGAATTTCGCGCTCAATTAGGAAGGTACCTAAGAAACGAAGTAATCATTAATCATTCCGACTCGTTGGTGTCTAGGCAAGCGGAAGCTTACCTGGCCAATTAAGATTTGGTATCTAGACTGGTGTTTAGCCTCTTGGCAATGCTTGCACCTATCAGGCCAAATCGGTCCGAATAATTTTTGATTTATCGAGTTTTTGGTGGTCCTTAAAGCTAGGAGCAAGGTCTAGTTTATTTTATTAAGGAACCTAGTTTTAGAATTTTTCTTTTGATTTTTCACCCTTTCTTTTTGTGTGTTTTAGTTTTTCGCACTTACTTGCTACGTGTGTTTTTTCGTAGTTACCATGGCCATGTCTTTAAAGGACCAAGGGTGGGAGTTTTTCGAAGAATTAGCGGAAAAGACGATGTTGTGGGAGTCTACTAGGGAACCTAGTAAGTTGAATGAGTCGTCTAGTACATCTAGGGGGTTGAATTCAATAGGAAATTATATTGCAACCGATGCCAAATTAACCACTTTTACTAGACGACTTGAAGCCTTAGAAACCCATAGTGGTCCCACACCCATGTCCATGTACCCGAACTATAATTCTTCGAATTTGAGAACTATAATTCTTCGAATTTTGAGTCTCAAAATTGTCCCGACTTTGAACAAGTGAACGCAATGTTCCAACCTAGACCTAGGAATGACCCGTTTGCACCTACCTACAATCCCGGGTGGAAGAACCACCAAAATTTTACATGGAGTCAAGGTCAAAATTTCCAATCTTCGCCACCTTCTTTTCAAAAGCCAAACTCTTACCCGATTTCAAACCAAGGTCATTATCCTAACCCGATTCAAGCACCATTGAACCATCCCGGGTTTAGCGATTCGGATAAGTGACTTAATTCCTTAGAGAAGAGTATCGAGGCTTTATTGAAATCTCAAACTAACTTCATGCAAACCAAAACTCAAGATAGGCAATTGTTGAATTCTAATGTTCAAGCCTTATTTAAGTTAGAAGTTCAATTGGGACAATTAGTAAACACTTTTGGTGAGCAAGAAAAAAACAAGTTTCCAAGTCAACCCGAGGTCGATCTTAAACTTTCTCTTAATCAAAGACCTCATGACAATGTGAATGCAGTCATTTCCATAAGGTCCGGTAAGCAAAAAGAAAATCATATCGGTGACAAGTCTCCCGAAGAAGACAGGTCGAATTCTGAACCAAAAGCTAGTCTTGAACTCGAGAGTTCAAAAGAACAAGAATCAACGAGTGGGACAAAACACGTCCCCGAAGAACCCAATGAGCTTTATGAACAAACAATAGGTTTAATCTTCTTGATGGAATTTTTAATTGGTCAAACCTTGAGGATAGTGAGATTGAATCTCTTCTTGTTAAGGATTTTCGAAAGAATCACGAAACCAATCACGACTTACATGAGTCGTTTAAGGATGTGACTTCCGATGAGATGCTAGCAGAATTAAATAACATTTGTTCTAAATGGGAAGCAGAATCTGATATTGACCATGTCAACCCTAGTGCCATTGTTACAACTCTTGTAGGTGAGCCGCCCACATTCGTTCCTAATCCATCTATTCCACTTTGATCAGTCTTTGATAGTTGATAATGAAACTCATCATGTTCTTTTTAGTGACTTAATTCATAACCAAGAATTTCAAGTAATTAATCTGATTAAACAACATGAAGAATTGTCTAATTGGTTATTGAATGATGTTAGTTGTGTGAGTTTTATTCTGGTACCTGATCAAGTTTCTTTAGTGGATAATGATATTTTTGTGGATGAGTTTCACATGTATGTTGATTGTGTTACGAATGTTATTTTCCCTCGATCTGGTATTGGTTATTATATATGTTTCATAATGTATCTCCCATATAGCCAAGTTTAGGTATGGGGGAGTGCCAGTGTGTGTGTGTGTGTTTCTTTTGTATTTGTTGTGTGCGTGAGTTGTTTTTCTTTCGTACTTTTTAGAAGTTTTCAGTCTCCGTCATCCCTTGCCAGGTATTATCTCCTCATTCTCTTCGTTTCTCTTGCATTTGCATACATTGAGGACAATGCATGATTTAGGTATGTGGGAGGGTTTTTAGTGAAAACTCATAAAATTGAAAAATCCAAAAAAATTAAAAAATCCAAAAAATAGAGATAATTTAGCTTAGTTGTCCTTCCCACTCTTGAACTTTAGAACTAGTTGGTGTTAACTGTTTTTCAAAAATTATATGTATAATGCCTTTAGATAATTTGAACGTAGTCAAGTAAGGTTTTACTCATGAAACTTGTGTCGAACAAATTTTTGCTTAAAAGTCCAAGACGGCACATTTGCACAAGACCTTTGGTGTAAAAATTGTATAGGAATGTTATTCGATACCTGAGAGAGAACCCACATTTTAAAACAATATCGAATCAAACCTTTGCGAAAATTGTTCCAATAGTGTCTAAAAAAAATAAAGAAAGAAAGAAAAAGAGTCAATAAATTTTTGTAATTGTAGAGTGCTAGTGTAATTTTGTAATAATAAATTCTTAGTAGGGAAAACGGCTAGATTGGGCTCATTGATAACCCGAGTAAGTAAGTCTGAGGGGACTTTGTGCCTAGCAACCTAAGGTCCTTTGTGATCTGGGATTGCTGACCTAAAACTCGTTAAATGGGTATTGATGCAAAAGTCTTTTGGGACCTCAACCATTGCACGGTCGGTTTAACTACCAAGAACGTGAAGTTTGGATAGATACTTGTTTTGATAGAGATTGGGTCAGTTCAATATTGGTTGAAAGAGAGAAAATGTTCGTATGCAGTTATGCATCAAAGGCCTTAAATTCACTACACACCTTGGGATTTTTTTGTAAATTTTTAGAATCTACTCATGTGGATTGTGGGAACCTATAACTTAGCTATTACTAGAATAATCTGTAAGGCATGTATTTTCCTACAAAATTATTTTGTTGACACCAATGAAAGCTAGATTGAAAGAGGAAAGTTGGATAATTGCTGACTTATCTCAAAGATTTTAATGGTATATCTTCTGTAAACCCTTAGGAGACAACACTCCTCTTGTAGAGATCGTTTATGAGTTTAACGGGTTGGTAAACCTAAAATTACCTGTGATTCCTACGATAGTGAGTATAGGCTTTTCATTTTGCATTTTGCTTTTTGTTTTACTCGAGGACGAGCAAAAGATAGGTATGGGGGCATTTGATTAGTGCATATTTTTACATATTTTTATTACCTATTTATTGCTTGAACTCGTATTTTAATAAATTATTTTGTTGCATTTCAGGAAATTCGAGAAAAATAATGAAATGACAAAATAAAGAAATAAAGTGCAATGAAGGGAAAAAGAGGAAGAAAAAGGACTAAAAATGGAAAAAAGAATTAGGAGCTTAGAGCAATTTGGAATATTTCAAACACACCCCAAACCTTTGACTTTGTAAATTCAAAAGCTTCATGCGGCATCCTTTTTGGACTTGAAAAAAGAAACTATAGAGATAAATTGTCAATATTAGCATGTGAAGGAAGGAGTCGATGTTGACAAGGAAATAACAAAGCTGCCTATAAATTGAGGATCCCTGATCATTTGCAAGGGGGACACGGGCGGGAGACAACCTCCACAAACACTTTGCTTTACTTTCTTTCTTTTGCCAATTCCTTTTTGTTTTCTTTTAGCACATCTTAGTATTAGTTAACATCAATTTTGTAGCCTCCATCTTGTAAACAATTTCCTTTTATTAATGTAAATTTTCATTCCCTCTTTATTTTCTTGTCTTGATCTTTCGTTCTTGTTGCTGCACTCTCATTATTTTCGTAAATCCGATTAGTGGACAAAGTAGCGAAATGCTAACCACTTGGGGTTGAAAGTAAAGATTTTTATTTTCTTGTTGTCGATTAATTATTGTATTTGAGCCCTTTTAAATTGCCATTTTATTATGGGTTTCATAATTTTTAACTGTAGATCTAAATGTTATTTTTGATGTGTTAGTGTAAAAAAAAAACCAACAAAAACATTTTAGTTTATAAAATTTCATTACGTGTTTTCTGTGTTAATTCGAAGCATATTACCTCCCTTGTTTTCGTGTTGTCGCTGTTCCGTTTTGCTGTTAATCAAGTGTCCTGAGTTTTCCGAGTCTGAGTTGTGGTACTGGTGTTTGTTTTAGTTTGAGTCGAACCAGTCTCACCGAGTTTTGTTCAAGATCATATGCGTTTTGTGTAATTTATGTTGCTGTGTAATTCCAAGTCACCATTTTTATTGTCGAGTTATTTTGTTTCTGAGTTCGCATATTGTGTTGGGTTTGATGAGTTTGTGAGTTCTAAGCTGAGTTTTCCTTTTGTTGTTTGTTGTCTGAGGATGTCTACTTTGTTAGTTACCGAGTTGAAATTTACTGAGTTCGTGAGTTTGCGTCTGTTCTGAGTTTTGTTTCAATTGAGTCATCATTTAGTTGTTAAGTTGTTTGAGTCGTCGTTTGTTGAGTTACTGTTTAAACTGAGATTCGTTGCTTATTGTTGTACTGTGTTGCTGAGTCGTTGATGCGAGTTCTTCGTTCTTTGTTGAGAGTTTCTGAGTTAGTTATGTTAATCGCCTTGTTTCTGCGTTACTGTTTTTTCGATTGGTGTTTTTGAGTTACGATTTCTGATTTCTGAGTTGGCTTGGTTCTGTTTGTTTGAATTTTTGTTTAACATCTAGTTTTCTTTTTCCGAATTAGTTTTGTGCTGAGTTCACCAACTGAGTCGACTAGGAAGTTCTTGTGTTGATTGTGTTTCCTTCTGGCTAGTTTAATTTACAAATAAGCCATGTTCAAATTTTCTTAAAATAAATCTTTAGTAGAACAAAATCTAATTTTAATTCGAATTTAGAATAATTTAGAATAATTTAGTTTTTGTGTTCTTCTTTTCACTTATAAATTAATTAATTTAGAATTAAAATAATAATTAAATTTGCTTTTAAAATTAGTTTAAGTTGTCTTTTGGGAATTAATTAGTAAAATTCAAAATTCTCCAAATCCCAAACTTGTTCTAGTTCGATTAAATTAAAAGTTAAGGTTTGCGAAAATATTAAAAGTTAAGGTTTGCGAAAATATCTCAAATATTAAAACGATGAAATTGTGCGCTTGCAATTTAAAATATTTTTTTAGCACATCAAATTTCAATAATATGGTCGAATTTAACTGGGGCGGCTAAGCTCTACCATATCTGATCAAATTTAGAAGCGATCGAAAAAAATCGGTCAAAACTAGTAATATTTTTTACCAGAATCAGAAATTGGTCAAATTTAGTACCCGCCAAAAGTAGGCGCGAAAGTTCCCGCCAATCTAAAAATTAAATTCGACCATATTCGGTCTAAAGTCGAAAGTGGGGGTGAGCGGGAAAAGTGCCGCTTAATTTCTTCAAATTTAATGTAGGCGGGAAAAGTGCCGCCAAAAGTCAGTGGACATTTTCGACAACATTTGGTCGAATTTAATGAGTTCCACCCGTTTTCAATCGAAATTAATAAGTTTGACTGTTTGTAGTTGAATAGTTAGGTATGATCGTATTCGGTCAAAATTATTTTTACTAAATTCGACCAATTGAGGTCGAATTTAGCTGTGTCTTTTTGGAAACCCTTCTGCCTCTTTTCTTTTCGGTTGCGGTATTGTGTATCTGTTTCCCATTTTCACCATTTCTTTCCTTGTTTAACCATTTTTTGCTTCATGTGCTACTCCTAAATTATTAAAGTAAGTATTTTTTAAGTTCTTAATCATGTAAATATTGTTATTTTTGTTCCGATTAGTGTGATTATGATAATTTTGCATATATTCATTTTTAAATAAATTTTAATGATTTGAATTTGTTGTTAAAAGTAATTTGATTGATTGTTTTTAGTTTATATCTATGTTAGTCACAATAATGTGGTTATGAGTGAAATGTGTTATTTCGAATTTGCATTGTTAATAGTTGTTAACAATTATATTGGTTATAACGACCTAGTAAATTTTGTAATTATTTAAGTGATTATTTGACCTTTAAATGTGGTTTATGAGGTGAATATAAAATTATGTGTGAGATCATGTTTATATGATTATGTGATGATTTGCAAGTGCCGTATGTGTTCGTGTAATTTATTTGCATTTTTGGATATTAAAAACTATTTTAAACATGCATTTTTAATCTTATGAGATTTTTATAAAATCATTGGAGTCGTTAAAAATCATGAAATCTTTTGCATTATCATCTTTGTGATATTATTCAGCTTTTAAAATTGGTGGGAGTATTTGTTTATGCGTTAGGTATATATAAATCATTTTAAAAGTTTTATTTCATTTAAAGATCTTTTATTTCAAAAATTCATATAAAATTCATTTTTGACTCAAAATTATTTTAAAAATATGGGGATGTTCATAATTTTGTGCATTTCATTTTGAAAGTTTTTATTTTTACTTTCTCCCCATTCTTTATTTAAATTTGAATTTATAGTGATTAAAAATTAGAATTTTTAATAGAAGTCATCAATTGTGAAAAGTCATTTTTGCCCCTATCTTTTATAGCATTACCAGCGCCTGTCTCCTTCCTCCTCACTTGTTCCACTTCGTTGTTTGCTCTGGTACTATGCTCTCTCCTCTCTAAGTCTCTCAACATGAGAGGAGTCTTGTCAAATGACATGAGTTTATAATTTTATTGGTATTCTTACATAAAGAGTCTCTCGTAATATTTCGTTTTTTTTTGTTTTAATCTCTATTTTGTTCTGTTACGGCGACATCCAAAAATATTATTCAAGCAATGAACAATATTTCGTTGGAGGAGGAAGAGGAGGGTGGTATTGCTTTTGAAGAGATAGAAGGAGGGGAAGAGGATGATGTTTTACAAGGTCTAAACATTAAACTATGCTTGGTGGGAAGATTTATAAATGAAGGAGTGGTAGATTTCACAGCTATGAAGCATACATTGGCGTCAATCTGGAAACCTGGGAAAGGAGTAAGTGTTAAGGAAATAGATGTCAATCTATATGTTTTCCAGTTTTATCATGAATTGGATATATAAAGAGTTATAAGAGGAAGTCCGTGGACGTTTAATAGGAAGGCGCTGATCATAGCTCGGATGAATGAAGGAGATGTTCCTCGGGGAGTAAGTCTTAATAATTTGGATTTATGGGTTCAGATATATGATATGCAAACAGGACTGATGACAGAAAGAGTATTGAAGGAGGTTGGTAATTATGTGGGTGAATATGTTGAAGCTTGTCCAAAAAATTTCACTAGAGTGTGGTAAGATTATATGCGGATAAGAGTTACAGTCAACATCACAAAATCTCTGAAGAGACGTATGAAAGTAAGGAAGGCAGGAGGGGAATGGCTATGGATCACTTTCAAGTATGAAAATGTACCAACGTTTTGTTTTATATGTGGAATAGTTGGGCATTCAGAGAGCTTCTGTAATAGTCTTTTTGATACACCGGAAGAAGAAATTGTTAGACCCTATGGACCGTGGATGAGAGCACCACTCTGGAAACAGAATAAGTTGGTGGGTTCAAGGTGGTTGTGAGAAGGTGATAGGGACGATGATGATGATCGGAATACGGTGACCGTGAAAATAGGAGATGGTAAACACAAGGAAAAACAGATCCCATAAATTATGCAGATCAGGGATAACAGAGATAATCAAGGAGATACAATAATAACTGAAAGGGATATGGGTGCCAAAAATCTTTTTTCAAACAGAGGAGGTACATCAACTGACGTAAGCAAATCAGATTCCATAAAAAAAGGGGTGATTATTGTGGATAATAAAAAAAGAAGGATAATAGATGGGAATGAAATAAAAGGGTCGTGTGAAGATACAAAATTATTTGTGGGCCTAGAAGAGGAAAGTATGGATGGGGTGGACCAAGAGGTGAACAATAGTCTAGATAAAAGGGATGATCCAAAAAACGCAATGCTGGCGGGCTCTGGTACGGGAGTCCGCCAAGGGCCATGGGTACTTTAAGCTGGAATTGCCGCGGGCTTGGGACCCCGTGGGCTATTCAATTCCTAAAGGAGGTTACTCTCCAAAAGAAACCCGATATAGTTTTCTTGTGTGAGACATTGTGTAAGCAGGATACTGTGGAGAAAGTTAAGAACATGATCAGATTTGAAGGAGCTATTTCTGTAGATGTACAGGGAAGAAGTGGAGGGGTTGCTTTACTCTGGAGAAAACAAGATGACGTGCAACTATTGTCGTATGGCAAAAATCATATAGATGTTGAAGTAGATATAAGGGGCTTGAGGAAGTTCAGACTAACTGGTATTTATGGGGAACCAGATCGTAATAGAAGACCAGAAACATGGAGTTTAATAAAAGGTTTGAAGTCTAAGTCGACACTACCCTGGTGCTTATTGGGAGATATGAATAACATTGTTAAGCAGGAGGACAAACAAGGTGGACCTCCGTATCCATCATGGCTGATTCAAGGTTTTCAGGATATGTTGGATGAATGTGACTTGAAGGATCTCGACTTGACAGGGTACCCTTATACATGGGAAAGGGTTTATGGTACGGAAAATTGGGTGGAGATAAGATTGGATAGAGCTTTGATAACTAAGGAGTTTTTTAGTATATTTGCAGAGGTTAAACTGACGAATTTGGAAGTTAGTACTTCAGACCATTGCCCGATCTTTCTTGAGCCAGTTAGAGTGGTATATCCAGCTGGGAATAAAATTTTCAGATTCGAAAATGCGTGGTTGTGTGAACCTATGTGTCGACAGATAGTTGAAGAAGTTTGGTCAAGATTTCAAGGTCGATCTCTACAAGAAACGATAAGTGAATGTGCTGAGGTTCTAAAGGTTTAGGGAAGTGAAATTACGGGCAGCTTTAGAAAAAGAATCGACCAGTGTAAGAATATGATGAAGAGGACCAAAGGAAAGAGAGACAATGAAGCAGTGATGAAGTATAAAGAAGCTTCAGATATGCTGAACGAGGTTTATAATCAGCAAGAAGTTTTTTGGAGGCAAAGAAGTAAGCAATTATGGTTGAGAGAAGGGGATCAAAACAACAAGTATTTTCACGCTGCTGCAAAAAATCGAAGGAATGCAAACCAGATTAATTACCTTACTAATGAGGAAGGTCAGGTCGTCAGTTGGGATTCAGGACTAGAGGTTTTGATGGTGGACTACTTCACTGATTTGTTTAACACATCTCAAGTGGAATGGAATGCATTGTTCGAAGAAGTAACGAACAGTATTAGTCAAGCTCAGAATGATATTATTCTTTCAAGGGTGGAAGCTAGTGAAGTAAAGAAAGCCTTATTTAGTATGCATCCTGACAAGTCTCCCAGCCCAGATGGTATGAGCCCGGGGTTTTATAAAAAATTCTGGGGAATAGTAGGGGAGGATATAGTGGAGATAGTGCGTAATTTTTTTAGCAGTGGAGATTTGAGGGAAGGTATAGGAGATACTAATATTGCTTTGATTCCTAAAAAGAAGAATCCTTTGAATATGAGAGACTTACGGCCCATATCTTTATGCAATGTGATCTACAAAGTCATAACGAAGGTGCTGGCAAATAGATTGAAGTTTGTGGTCTCTGATTTGATTTCAGAAACTAAAAAGTGCTTTTGTACCCGGGAGACTAATCACGGATAATATTATGGTTTCATATGAGGTGATGCACTACATGAAACGGAAAACTCAAGGCAAGACCGGGTGGATGGCTTTGAAATTAGACATGAGCAAGGCTTACGATAGAGTGGAATGGAATTTCTTGAGTGAGATGTTGAAACAAATGGGATTTGTAGATCAGTCAATTCAGTTGTTTATGAATTGTGTTCGTTCAGCTAGATATCAGATATGTCATGCAGGAAGGAATTTTGGTTCTATAGTCCCTAAACGTGGAATAAGGCAAGGTGATCCAATTTCCTCTTACTTATTTCTGATCTGTATGGAGGGTCTTTCTGTCCTTATTAAGGAATATGAAAGAAGAAGGTTGATAAATGGCATTCAGGTGGCAAGGGGAGCTCCTAGGTTAACTCACATGTTTTTTGCCGACGATACTTATATTTACTGTAAGGCAAAAGAGAATGAGGTAGACCACATTATGGATCTATTGCAGATGTTTGAAAGATCATCAGGTCAAAAAATTAACAAGGAAAAATCATCTGTCTTTTTCAGTCGGAACACTGATCAAGAAGTGAAAGAAGTAATTTGTTCTATGCTACAGTTTAGAGAAGCAGATGCAAACACAATCTATCTTGGTTTACCTAATATGATAGGGAGGAACAAATCGGTGGTCTTGGGTTTTTTGAAGGATATGATGAAGGAGAGAGTGCAAGGTTGGGATAAGAAGTGTCTGTCAAGAGGAGGGAAAGAATTAATGTTGAAGTCTGTTGCACAAGCCCTTCCAAATTACGCGATGAGCATGTTTTTTCTCCCACAACAACTATGTGAAGACATGGAGAGGATCATGAATAAGTATTGGTGGAAGGGATCTAATGGTAATAAGGGTGTTCATTGGATGCAATGGGATAGGATGTGCACAAAGAAATCTGAAGGTGGTATAGGTTTTCGGAAACTCCAGGATTTCAACGTGGCTCTTCTTGGTAAACAAGGATGGAGATTGATTGTTAACACAGATAGTTTGGTGGCAAGAGTGTACAAAGCTAGATATTACCCTAGAGGGTCTTTCTTAACAGCCAAAGTGGGAAGCAATCCGAGTTACATTTGGCGTTCGATTATGGAAGCTCAGGTACTGTTGAAGCAAGAAGCTGTTCGTCGTGTTTGCAAAGGTACTTCAATTAACATAACTCAAGATCCATGGTTACCTGGAGGTGACCCTTTTGTTCAAATGGATCATGAAGTTATTAGGAAGAATAGTTGGAATATTGATTTGATAACTGATATCTTTTCAGAAAGAGATGTCCAAGTAATCTTGTCAATTCCTTTGAGAAATGCAGATGCAGATAGTTGGTTTTGGAAATGGAATAAGCTTGGACACTACTCGGTCAAGTCAGCATATGCAGCCATTCGAGACGTAAAAACCAGCAACAATACAGATGATAACATTCCTTGGAAAAAAGTTTGGAATATGAAGATCCCTTTGAAGGTGAAACATTTTATTTGGAGAGCTATGAAGAATATTTTTCCTACGAAAGATCAGTTATTATCCAGGAGAGTTTTAGTTGTTGATAAATGTCCGGTTTGCAATGAAGAGGTGGAGACAATTTATCACTCGTTGGTTTCGTGTCAGTTTGCTCAAAGATGTTGGCAAGCTTCAAAAGTTAGAATCACGGAGGATGACCAGTTAAGTTTTAGCAGTTGGATGACCACAGTTTGAAGAATTGTAGCAGTAAGGAGATTCAGGAAGTGGTTATGCTCTGTTGGTCAATATGGAAGAACAGAAATGAAGTGGTGTGGAACCAGCGTGAAGGAGAGGTTTCAGAAGTATGCAGTTCAATAAGGATAATGCTTAACCAATGGAAGAACGCTCAAGATAAGTCGTTTGATATTTTTCTTGGTTTTATGAATCAGGAAGACGGCAAGGAGTGTTGGGAATATCCACAGAAAGGAACGGTTAAGATCAATGTTGATGCAGCATTATTTGAATCATCTAATTCATACTGTTTGTCCATGGTAGCTCGAGATCATGAGGGTGCCTTAATCACTGCTAGTACAAGCTGCAGACCTGGTCGAGTAGCCCCAGATTTGGCTGAAGCTTTGAGTATTAAGGAGGCGTTGAGTTGGATTAAAACTCAAAACACATCCCCAGCAATAGTGGAGACAGATTGTTTACAAATGGTTCAGGCGATCAGATGCTCTACTATCCAGCTGTCGTATCTTGGGAGAGTAATAGAGGATTGTAAGGTGTTACTTAGTGAGCTCAAAAATCGTCATATGACGTTGATATTTGTTAAACGTTCAGCGAACAAGGTGGCTCATTTCCTAGCGAGACACAATAGTTCGATTGCTGATCGTGTGTGGAATGCGGGTTGTGTTTACCCGGGACTCCACAATGTATTGAGAAATGATTTGATTTAATAAACTTCACATTTTTTTCGGCAAAAAAAAAAATGCTCTCTCCTCTCTCCCTCTCACATTCGAATTACTCTCTCTTCTTAATCTCTCTGTTCCTAGCCCGATTTCGTGAGTTGAGACCGGATTCTTGCTCAGTTTTCGCTTTCTACAACCCTCTATCATTGCATGCCGATTTCAAGATGAAGATTTGAAAGCCTATTTCGATTTTTTATGATTTCCGAGTTATTTGGCTTGGTTTTTCTCGTTTTGGTTCGTGTGTGATGTTAAAACAGATTAGAGGAGGAGTTGTGATGGAAACCCAGTGATTTTGGGGACCTCCAATTCTTCCACCGCCGACTGTGAGCTCCTGTGAGCCAGCGGGAGGGGCGGTGATGTTCTACTGAGCCTTAATTAGCTAAATTCATTTATATTTTAGCCGAATTATGTATGTAATAATTTTCTGTTTATATTTGATTATGTATGTATTAAAGTTTCAAAAATTTGATAATTATTTCGTTATAAGAATTGTTCAAATAATTTGATTCGATAATCCTTAGTTAATTAGGTTTGTTAATTTGATGTCTATGTGGTTAAATTCGAATTATTATGTGTATTTATTTGAATTAAATTCGAATATTATGTGCTAATTTAATATGGGTTGGATTGTTAGTGCTAATTGAATTGAATTGATATTAATTATAATTATTGACGATGATTGAAATGTCAATTGGTTATCCACAAGTTTGCATGTGTGAATTTTTAGATTTATAATTGTTGAAATTCAAATTTTGACTAATAATTATAAATAACATGATTTTCGGGGATTAATTAAGTATGATGTGGTAGTTGTTAAATATTTTCATATTTGTTTAATAGTGTAAATGTATAAATAAAGTTAGTATGAAGTATTTCTGTTAACATGCGAGTATAGTTAATTTTTATACGTTACAAAGATTTAGAGTCGATTATCAGTAGCATGAATACATAGATAGTATATGTTAAGTATTGTTTGTTGACATTGATTTCCCAAAGTAACAAGTATTATGATTTTGACTTGTATATAGATTAGAGATTCATGGGATTGGTTTGGTTGGTAATTTGAGTCGGTTATATTCCGACGGGATACTCTACATTATAAAGGAGTCGATGTCCAATTTTTGTTAGAATTATAAGTTCTAAAGTATATAGTAGTGTATTATAAACTACTTATAACCAAGTTGACAGTATCTGTTAAGTGTTTAAGTGACATACATGATTTGCATGTTCTATGTGTTGAATGCTTAAGTGTTTACCTAATTATATGAAATTACTTGGTGAGTATGATTAGTATACTCGATAGGTGTGATATACGTTAAGCGTTAGCGTGTTATAAGAATTGTTTGGGTAGAATAGGATAAGAAGTAAAAGAGGAGTATAGTATCCTAAAGTAGTGTAATGGTTTTTGTAGAGGCGTAGGTCCTAGTAACAGAGGGGAAGCAAAAGCAGAGATTCAGTAACTAAGCTGTAGCATTCTACCTGAGGCAAGTAACTCTGTCTTTTCTTCAAAGTTTATGTTCTTTTAACTGTTGTTGATGATTGATTTCAAGTATGCCTATTCTGTACCGTTGATCATAAATCTTGCTATAGACCTATCTTTGCATGTACCCAGATTCTTGTGAACCACCAATTGCATGATGATCATACAACTACCCTAAAACAGTTTAATTCTTTTTAATTGCTTCTTGACCATATGTATCTTAGAGACCTTCTTGATCAAACCTAGCTAATTGACTTACAGATAAACCTACTTCTAAATAACTTTTGTCCGTAACTAGATGAGCCTATGATGACTTTAAAATCTTATCAAACACAACTATGACCTGATCATTATCCTAAGAACTTATTTATCTTACTTGATACCCTTAAACTTTGTGAACTTGATTAATTGTCTTAAAACTAATCGTAATACACATCTTTGCCCTTTGACTTTGAGATTCTTTCATTGTTCTATGATCAATTGTCTAAATGCCTTTGAGTCTATATCTTCATGATTCAGACTTGTAATCCTTATTCCTTTGATATCAGAAGACTTGATCAAATCCCTAGACTTTTATCATTGCAAATCAAAATGTTTTATGAGTTAAAGTGGTTGCAAAGCTAAGAGCTTTTTTAAGCCTTACTGTTTCTAAAGAGAATGTTTTATAAAAGATTTAGGACTCCGATATATGGTTTCTACGAATTCTTAAAGATTGGAGAGGCGTAAGAGATCTGGTAACGCCGGTCCAACCATTTTTCAGTATGATATAATGCTGTAGTTCTGGTGGGATGTTGAGATATACATGTCTATAGATGATGATAACAAATACCACAAGGCAGAAAATGAATCAAGGAGTCGAAGCTGACAAATAAATCAGGAAACTAACTGAAATGCAGATCAAATAAAGCTACATCTAGAGAATGGAACTCTGCAAAGAGTTAGAGAATATTTCTGTAACAAGCCATTAGATGCTGCAATCAAGTATCTGTAATCAGATGAGAGTTTTCTGTAACCATGCAAGTAATTTCAAGAAGTCAAGAAAAGAAGAGTTCGAGAAGTCAGACCTCTGCTATAACTCTATTCGAGTTAGCTCAGACTTGGTGGATTCGAGAACTCTACACAAAGGGTTATTCGAGAAGTCCCAGTTCGAGAAGTCAAGCTGTTGTCTCTATTCGAGAAGTATGCAATATAGGCTATTCGAGAAGTCTACAAAATAGGCTATTCGAGAAGTCATTCGAGAACTTAATAAAAGGGACTATTCGAGAAGTCAACATTCTAGAACTCAAGATCTATCAGTTCGAGAACTCAACCTGGATTCTTAGTAATACTAGAGTTCTCTAATGGAGCATATCGAATGAAGAACAAACCCAGAATTACTTTGCAACCCGTGACTTATAGACAGTGGTCGATTACACACAGGATGTTACGAGTAGGGAGTCAAATTATAAATATTTGAAGGCTCAAACTCTTCCAAGTGAAAGATGAAATCAGTCACTGTTTATCCAACTTGAAGGGAAACAATAAGAGTGGAAGCAACCTCCAACATGATTACATTACTACTGAAGAATTCAAAGGATATCTTGATGAATGCATAAAGATCAGCTGCTTTATCTGGGAAGCTCAAGCACAGCTCAATAAGCAGAAAAGCTTATTGACTTTCGAAAAGATTATCATTTTGATTAAAGCTACTTTTCAGAGATAAAGATTCAAATCAAAAAGATCCTTTACATAAAGCATCACGGGAGCATGGAAGTTAAGTCAGTTCAAGAACTTAGTAACTTATGAAGAATGAAACATACACTGACTTGAAGCATGTTGGGATTGTCCAAATCATGGAAAGAAGACCTTCAAGACATTTCCAGAAATGGCTATCACTTCAAGATTGTGTGTGTGACAAGTTATACCAAAAATGAATCTTTGCATTCTACGTATTTCACTTGTCTTCATATAGTTTAAATAAGTTATTTGAGCATCATTATTTTAGTAGAGAAGAAAACACAGAGCATAACGCATATTGCACTAGGTCTTCTTATAAACACTAAGACATTATAACCCGCAACTGTGTATTTCTACACAGAGTATTTTCTTCAAATACAACTATCAGATGGACCATTCGAACCCACCTGAGATTTTTATATCTTGTGTTATATTTGTCTTAGATAACCTGTTTACTTTCAGTTCTTATAACAATCTGTTTAAGACCTCACCAATTCGAAAGAATTTAGACAAGATTGTATTCATCCTCCCCTTCTACAATCTCGTAGTGTATAACTGGGAAATAATAATTGATATCAGAGCAAGCTTCTAACATACAGGAAGTTTAAAGATCACCACCATGGGAAAGAAGGATACAGGCGTGAAGATACCAGTTCTTGACAAAGACAATTACTTTCATTGGAAAGTGAAGATGGAGTACTCTTTTAATTGGAGTACTTGGATTATAAATTTGTTCTGCATTCAAAATATTTTAAAATATATTATTTTGCAAACTTTGTTATATGAATATCTTAATTTCATTGATAATCTTGAAAATCATGTATGTTTTGTAATATGTTCATCTTGAAAATCCTTTATGTTTTGCAAACAGAACATATATGTTTTGCAACCTAAATATGTTTTGCAGAACAGTTCGTTTTGCAATATTTTGTTAGCAAAACATACAAATTTTTCAAGATTTTCAATGAAATAATGATATTCATGTAATAAGCTTTGCAAAATTTTGAATGCAAAATGTGTATGTACTCCAAGTACTCCAATTGAATGAGTACTCCATAGAACTTTACTCTATATGTATATATATATATGTATATATATATATACATATATATATATATATATATATATATATACATATATATATATATATATATATATATATATATATATATATATATATATATATATATATATATATATATATATATATATATATATATATATATATATATATAGGGTCTTGTTCTAATAGAAACTAATTTAAAATAGAAACTAGAAACTAAACCTAAATTAAATATTTCAAACTAATCTAAAGACCAAATTAGGGGTACCCCAATACATAAAACGTTTAAAATTATTGGCTCTATTCAACAAAAAAATTAAAAAATTAAAAAAAAAAGTTACTGTTCACGTGATGACGTGGCACGTGAACAGTAACTTTATTTTTTTATTTTTTTTATATTTTTGTTGAATAGAGCCAAGAATTTTATAAGTTTTTTGTGAAGATGCCCCTAGCGGGGCCATTAAAATAAATGAAATATAATTTATTTAGTGTAGTTTTCTAATTTCTATTCTAAGGTTGGTTTCTATATATATATATATATATATATAGGTCATTGTTCAAATGGGAACTTCTATTATTCGGGAAACTCGGGGAACTAATAATTATGAACATTTTTCTGATGTTAATATGTCCTGTAACATGTTCTGTATTCTATCATTCAACCTATGTTCTCTAATTTATTTTTATTATGTTCTTAAATATATATTTTGTAATATGTTCTATACTACTGTCATTTTATAGAACATACTTTAGTAGTACAGAACATAGTGTAGAACATAAAAAAACAAATTAGAGAACATATTATAGGACATATGTTGAATGATGTTTAGAAAACATGTTACAAGACACACTAACATTATAAAAATGTTGATAATTATGTAGTTCCCCGGATAATAAGAGTTCCCCATAGAACCATAATTCTATACTAGTCCTTTTTCAAGTCCTGTGTTACTTGTTAAAAAAAAGATGGGCCATGGAGGTTTTGTATCGATTATCAGGCTTTAAATAAAGTATCGGTGCCTGAAAAGTTCCCAATTCTGGTTATCGATGAGCTCCTTGATGAATTACATGGAGCAACTATCTTTACTAAGTTGGAGGTATCATCAGGTACGAGTAAGAAAGGGGGATGTGCCTAAAATGGCATTTCGGACACATGAAGGACATTATGAATTTCTTGTAATGTCCTTTGGTCTAATGAATGGGCTGTCTACGTTCCAGGCATTGATGAATGACATTTTCAGGCCTTATTTAAGGAAGTTCATATTGGTTTTTTTGATGATATTTTGATCTATAGCCCATCATCTGCTCAGCATGTTGAACATCTAAGTACTGTCATAAAACTGTTGTAGCAACATCAACTATGTGTCAATGCAAAAAAATGTGAGTTTGCTTGTTCTTCGGTGTCTTATCTAGGGCATTTAATTTTAGCAGCGGGAGTGGCAGTTGACCCATAAAAGGTACAAGCTATGTTGGATTGACCACTGCCTCATAATTTGAAATCCCTTCGAGGTTTTCTTGGTCTGACCGGTTATTACCGGAAGTTCATATCTAGCTATGCCCGAATTGCTGAGCCATTAACAAACCAGCTAAAAAAAGATAGCTTCACATGGACTAACGAAGCTACATTTGCATTCCAGGCCTTGCAAAAGGCAATGACAGCGGCACCAGTGTTGAGTATGCCTGACTTCTCTAAGTTGTTCATAATAGAGGCTGATGCATCTGGATTTGGAGTTGGTGCGGTACTTATTCAAGAGGATCACCGGATATCATTTTTTTAGCAAGATGTTTGGGCCCCGAGCAACCGAGCAAGGGTAAAACCAATATATGAGAAGGAATTAATGGCGACTGTACTGGCGCAATTACCTTTGGGTCGACACTTCATAGTTCGAACAGACTGATAGAGCTTGCGCCATTTGTTTAAGCAACGAGAAATTGGGTTGGAGTATCAAAATTGGGTGAATAAGGTAATGGCCTTCGATTTTGAAATTCAGTACAAACCCGGCATCGTAAATAAAGTGGCAGACGGGCTCTCTCGGAATTTTGCTGGTCAAGTGGAACTTGGATCCTTATTATCCTTACATGGGGTCAGCCGGGAATCTATAAGGTCCCTTATTAAACAGGACACTTTTATCTCGCAA
The DNA here is from genome assembly GCA_037693485.1 of Kitagawia praeruptora. NCBI lineage: Eukaryota > Viridiplantae > Streptophyta > Magnoliopsida > Apiales > Apiaceae > Kitagawia > Kitagawia praeruptora. The sequence goes on from CM075354.1 coordinate 105,798,698, forward strand.
GTAACAAAGCAAGTGGAGACTGGGGACCATGCTCCAAAACGATTTAGGGTGGAACAAGGATTACTTCAGTACAAAAGGCGAATTGTGCTACCTAAAGACCCAACCTTATTGACTGCTTTTCTTCATGAATACCCGGCGTCGTAAATAAAGTGGCAGACGGGCTCTCTTGGAATTTTGCTGGTCAAGTGGAATTTGGATCCTTTTTATCCTTACATGGGGTCAGCCGGGAATCTATTAGGTCCCTTATTAAACAGGACACTTTTATCTTGCAAGTAACAAAGCAAGTGGAGACTGGGGACCATGCTCCAAAAGGATTTAGGGTGGAACAAGGATTACTTCAGTACGAAGGCCGAATTGTGCTACCTAAAGACCCAACCTTGTTGATTGCTTTTCTTCATGAATATCACGATTCACCACTAGGAGGACACGCTGGAGAATTAAAAACGTACCAAAATTAGCATCTGAATGGTATTGGGTATGTATGAGAACATATTGCTAAGTATGTGTAAGCTTGTACCGTTTATCAACAGCAAAAACATTCCATTCTTTGTCCCGCTGGCATCTTGCAGCCTTTGCTCCCTTCGCAAGTCTGGGAGGACATTTCTATTGATTTTGTCAGAGGGTTACCTAAATCACAAGGCTTTGAGACCATTCTCGTGGTGGATGATCGTTTTTCGAAATACGCTCACTTCATTAGCCTCAAACACCCTTTCTCCGCCTTGACTGTGGCAACAATTTTTATTCGGGAAGCGGTCAGACATCATGGATTTCCAGCAACAATATATAGTATCCGATCGTGACAAGGTTTTTATGAGTATTTTCTGGCGGGAGATGTTTCGCCTCCAAGGGACTGCCTTGCATCGGAGTATTGCTTTTCACCCGCAGTCTGATTGACAGACCGAAGTGGTTAATAAGGTTTTAGAGACCTCTCTCCGTTGTTTCATTGCTGATAAACCCCGCTCCTGGTCAGAATGGCTTCCATGGGCGGAATTTTGTTATAATACTTCTGTTCATTCATCTACCAAATGCACCCTTTTTAAGGCTCTTTATGGTCGTGATCCGCCTCGTTTGCAAGAACAGTACCACCCTGGCAACCTTGGATGAGCAACTTAAGGAAAGAGATGCAATCCTTTGATGATTTGAGAGGTCATATACTGAGAGCACAGCATCGTATGTGATAACTCCAAATCTTGATCGGGTACTTCCTCGCCAACTCCTGCCTCGGAAGTGGTGTAGCTGTAGTGGGGTGTCTGCAAAACAACACCGGAGGGGGGGTTTGGCCTCGAGGTGCCTCCGGCGTGAGAATGAGAGTTGGCTTTGGAAGATAATAATCAAGTAGAGTATCATAATAGTAATAAATGTGTGTAGGTGTGTAATAATGTCCAACCCCTAAACCCTATTTTCTAGGGGTATTTATAGCCCTAGGCCTAGGGTTTAGGGGTGGGTTACCTTTACTCCTGGTCGTCGGATCCGGGGGAAAAGGTGCTGAATTCCCGGGATGTAGGACACGTGTCCCTATTTGCGGGGACCGTAGACTGGAGTGTGGCGGTTTCGTTGAGTACATGATTTGACACATGCTGTCGCTTTGACTTTACTGCCGGTCAGCGCCACGTGTGGGGATGTCGGCCGAGCTGGGCTGCCACGTATGCCAGGTGTTATCAATCTGGGGACCACTAGCCCGGGGTGGTGGTCCGGGCCCGAGGCCCGCTGACTTGGGCTGGGCTGCTCTTATTCTCACAAGTTTGGTTGTTTGTTATTTTTGGGCCTGAGATTGGGCCTGGGCTATTTCTAGCCTATCATTTGCCCCCCACTCCCTCATGCGGATACTCCGGATGGGGGAGTAGTAGGTGAATTTGAGCTCTCTTGTTTTGAGGAAGGGATTCTGTTTTTTGGTTGCCCCCGAGGGCCCGGGGTGTGTGCCGAAAAGCGCATCTCCGGGGCTAGGAGTGGAATGTAACCTTCACAAGTCCAAAGTTCCGTGACTTTGGATGACTCAGAAGGAATATTTGTTTTTTGGTTGCCCCCCAGGCCCGGGGTGTGTGCTGAAAAGCGCATCTCCGGGGCTAGGAGTGGAATGTATATACATATGTGTATATATATGTATATGCTGCTATGCTTTTCTTCTTTTGCCTTTTTCTTTTCTCCCCATTCTTTTTTTTTAGGGATATTTTCCACAGGTTGGTTGGAAACAGCTGTCATCCACTATTCCCGGGTTGTGGAGATAGTGGGCCGAGAGTTGGGCCATCACGTGTGGTGGTGGTTGCACTTCTGTGTTTCCTATAAATAGTGGCTTCCCCCCTCACTCTTGTCTTTTACGAGTTTTTGATTTGCTGCCGTTATTCTGCTTCTTTGAGGATCTGAACTCCGGGCTAGGTGCACTCCGGGCTTTCAAGCTTTTCACCCCATTCTTCGGGTTTCTTCATTCTTCTGTAAGTCTCCTTAATCCAGCTTCTTTTTCATTCTAGTTTTGTCTTATTATCATCTCCGAGGTAGATTCCTTTCCTTAGTTTCTTATTTTTGCACTCCTGCTTGGTGGGTAGCCCGAGGTAGTGTATACTTTTATGGTTAGGAAGTTTCGCGTGACTGCCCGGCGAGTGTTTGTCCCCCTTTCCGACCCCAGTAGTTCGTCTGGTAGTGCTAGTTCTTCGGATAGCAATCTTGATCTGGTAGATTTAGAGTGGTGTATAATGGGTAAGAAGAGGAAGAGTAGTTTGCCGGTTATTACCAATATAGCGACGAAGGATTTGGGCCGGGGTTTAGCCTCAGTGAGCCGGATGGCAGTTGGGGCCATTCCAAATAATAGGGACACGTGTCCTACATCCCGGGAATTCAGCACCTTGTCCCCCGGATCCGACGGCCAGGAGTAAAGGTAACCCACCCCTAAACCCTAGGCCTAGGGCTATAAATACCCCTAGAAAATAGGGTTTAGGGGTTGGACATTATTACACACCTACACACATTTATTACTATTGTGATACTCTACTTGATTATTATCTTCCAAAGCCAACTCTCATTCTCACGCCAGAGGCACCTCGGGGCCAAACCCCCCCTCCGGTGTTGTTTTGCAGACACCCCACTACAGCTACACCACTTCCGAGGCAGGAGTTGGCGAGGAAGTACCCGATCAAGATTTGGAGTTATCATTGGCGCTAGAAGGAGGGCTGAACCTCCGAACCCAAACCAAACAGCCGAACCAAGCAAATCTGAACCCCTCAAACTAGCAAAAGCCTAGAACTATGCCTCGACCAAGCAAGTCCACCCAACGCCAAACACCTAGCGCTCCGAGAGAGGAACCCCCAGTTCCTATACCGGAGCAGATACCCCAGAACCAGGTCCCAGTCCAGGAAAGGCTCGGGATCGGTCCGAATGACGCCCGGGTCACGGTTGAAGTGAACCGGTACAAGTATACAGACGTACCCCTTGACTCTGCCCAAATGGAGAATTTAACCCCGGAGGAACTCGCTGAAGCAATCCGAGCTTACCGAAATCGCCCCCATCCGGAACCAGAGCCCGAACAAGCTGAGAACTCCGGAGGGTCGGCCAACTCACACCAATCCCGGGCTTCGGTGTTTGACCGTCTCGGAGATCCGGGCAAAAGAACTAAGAAGGACCGCAACAATCAAAGCAAAGCCAGAGATAACGAAACCGATAAGCTCAAGAAAATGGAGAGACTCCGGGAAAGAATAAGGCAGGAAGAGCAGGCTAAGTTGGAACTTAGAATCCAGAAAAGGCTTCAAGAGGAGGAAGAAAGGATAAGGAAATCCAAATCCAAGCGACCCCATCGAGAAATCAGCCCGGAGATCATCTCTGATGAGGAAGAACGCCCGGACAATTTGGTACAAATGATCCACGAGCTACAAAGAAAAGTGAATAGTGACTCCGGGTTTGAGATCCAAGATACCCTCACGCCTTTCAGCTACTCCCTCGAAGCCATACCCCGGCAAAAGAATCTCAAACATTACAACTTCGACTCCTTCGACGGGCTGGAAGACCCCGAGGAGCACCTCAACTACTTTGAACAGATAGCCCTGATATACTTCTACAATGATCTCACCAAATGCCGATTCTTTGCTTCAACACTGAAAGGGGCAGCCCAAAGATGGTTCAGCCGAATTCCATCCCGGAGTATACACGGTTGGAAAGAGTTCAGGGAAGCATTCCTCCGGAGGTTCCGGGCCAACAAATCCCAAGAGTATCATATGTGCCACCTTGAAACAATCAGGCAGCACGACAACGAGGCCCTCTCCGCCTTCATGAAATAGTTCCAAGAGGCGATAAACAAAGTCACTAATCTAGATGAGAGGGAAGCCTTGAGCATATTTCGGAAGAACCTAGACTCAGAGCACAATGAGCGTTATGTTCTAGAGCTTGTACACAAAGAACCCCAGAGCCTGGCTGCGGCTTATGCTATGGCCGCCAAGTTCATAAAAGAAACAGATATCCTACAAGCCATGAGAATGACCAGGCAAGGGGCCTCCTCGAGCAGAAACAAAGATAATCGCCCCGAAAGTGAGTATCGACCGGAAAAGAAATTCAAACCCAACAAACAGAGTAACTACATCCCCAGCTCCCAACTAACCGTCCCGGACCGAGTCCACTTCTCGAAGCCCAAGTCTGATACCAGGCCCCCGAGGCCAGAAAAGCCCGAGTCATGCCCAGAACCTGAGTGGACGCCACTGAACCGGCCCCGGGCCGAAATACTGAAAGAAATCCAGGACAAATCCTTCTATTACCCGCCTAAGCCTATGGCTACCGCCCCGGAGAACAGGCCTAAACACAAGCATTGTGACTACCACTCAACTCACGGGCACACCACCGAGAACTGCATGTCACTCAAGTTCTTCATCGAGGAACAAATCAAAAGGGGGAACATGAACCAGTATGTGGCCCGGAGGAATGCAGAAAGGGGGCAAGGACCCGAGGCTCAAAAGGTCAAAAATGTGGTACATGTAGTATTGGGCGGCTCCAACTCTCCCCCGAGGACCCCGGACTCTGGAGATGAGGTAATGATGGTTGAAACTGCTCTGGAACAAGTCATATCATTCAGCAATGCCGATTTTGAAGGAATCGACCCCGACCATAACGAAGCCTTGGTGGTAAGCTTATATATTGCCGATAATGAGGTAAAAAGGGTCCTCGTGGACAACGGCTCTAAGGCCAACATATTGTTTAAGCATACCATGGACCGGATGCAGCTTGGGAGTGTAAAAATGAATGAATGTAGAGAGGATCCATTGTACGGCTTCAGCCACAACTTGGTCCCTATCCAAGGAACCCTCTACCTACCTGTCCAGTTCGGCAGTGCCCCGAAGCAGATAACTCATGTGGTCAAATTCTATGTGATCAACAGCCCATCGTCCTACAATGTGATACTAGGGCGCCCAGCTCTGACCAAGCTCCGGGCCGTGACCTCAACCCCACACCTCAAGTTCAAATTCCCCACAGCCGCCGGGGTAGGAGAAGTAAGGGGTGACACCGAAACCGCAAGTCGATGCTACGGACAAGCCCTAGTCATGGCCGAAACCTATCCAGAAAACAAGCGCAAAGCCTCCTCCTATCACAAGAATCAAAGCAGAAAGAAACATAGGAACCCAACTTATAAGAACCCCGGGAAGGAGGTTCAAAATATGGAGAACTCCGAGATCCCAACCCAAAAGGCAGAAACTTCCGCAGCCCGAGGGTACCTTACCTCGAACTCCCAAGCCCGGGTCTAGAAATCATCCAACCTGAAAGATCAAGCCAAAGTCGAGCCCGCAGTAGAAACAGAGACAATAGAGCTAATCCCCGGGGATTCCGAAAGAAAAATCAAGATCGGGGCAGGGTTGGAAGCAGCCTTCAAAAACGACCTAGTGTCGTTACTCCGGGAGTACGCAGATGTATTTGCGTGGAGCCCGGCCGATATGCCCGGACTCCACAAATCTTTGGCCGTGCACAGCCTGGATGTGGATCCCGTGAAAAGACCCGTAAAACAGAAAAGAAGGAATGTTGCACCGGAGAGGCAAAGGGCCATAGACGAAGAAGTAGACAAACTTCTTAAAGCAGATATAATCTGTGAGATCAAGTACCCCGAGTGGCTGGCCAATGTGGTCCTAGTCAAGAAACCTAGTGGGAAATGGAGGATGTGCATTGACTACACCGACCTCAATGAGGCTTGCCCCAAGGATCCATACCCGTTACCCAACATAGATCAGCTCATCGATGCTACTTCGGGACATGTAATGTTAAGCTTCATGGATGCCTTCTCCGGATACAATCAGATCAAGATGAACCCTGCAGACATAGCCAAAACAGCCTTCATCACCCATAGGGCGGTGTATGCCTTCAAATTTGTTAGGTCCAAATGTGTTGTAGAGGGGGGGTGAATACAACTTTTCGATTATGAGTAGCAATAAATACGATGCAATAAATGAACACACAGATTCAAGGAATATATTTCTTTTATATATAACTTGAAAAGGTTGCTACAACATTCATTACAAAGTATAACAGAAGTTGAGAGAGAAGTGAATGATTCTAAGCTCTGTGAATACTCTCTCTCTTTTTCTTGTGTTTTTCTCAATATGCTCACTAACTAAAACATTACACAAGTGCTTCTATTTATACTACATGTAATCTATGACCTGTAGTCTTCAAAGACTAAGATGTACGTGGCCCAATGATGTCCACATAAATCTTGTCTTATCTTGAAAGCTTGGAAATCTGCCAATCAGAAGATGCCATGTGTCATGTTGAAGCTGCACTCTAAGTAGAACTTCTACTTGAGAATTTCTACTTAGCCATCTCGAAATTCTAAGTAGAACTTCTACTTGGGAATTTCGACTTAGCCATCTAGAACATTTCTTACTTAGAAAATATTCTGGTCTTCAACTTGAAACTTCAATGCACATCTTGAGCTTGTGATATCTTCATATCTTCTTTGTTCTTCTACAAGCTCTTGAACATGGATCTTTATTACTGACATAAACTTGCTATCAATGTCCTGACACTTGATGCACTGGTCTGGTTCATAAGTGACTAGTCTTGATAGTGTTTCTGTTTCTTGAATAAATTACCATATTCACTTAGTAACTTGGCTTTCCAATATTTGCTTTCCTTCTTGTTCACTTGAAATCAATTGGTCTTGTTGATACTGATAGTTATGATCTTGATTCTCGAATTCTCAAATCACTGAGGCCTGAACAACTTTGACTTGAACTTCTCTCAATGATTTCTTCTTGGCTTGATCATAGTTAACATGTTCAATTGTATCAATTACCTTGTCTTCATTTAGTGTTGATTCCTTGTGACTTCTTGTTCTTGATTGTCTTCTGGTTAAGTATCTTTTCATTTAATTGAGTTACATTAGTTATAGTGTTACAAGTTAATACACTCTGCCTTTCAATCTCCCCCAATTTGATTGTCTAACAATGACATTCAAATTAATGAAGGATAACTCAACTAAACAATGAGACGAGAAAAGATAATTAACATTACAGTCTTGAAAAATATACAATTACAAGTACATGAAAACAATACAAAGAACTTAAACTAGAAACAGAATTCGAACCTCGAATTAAAGATCATTTGAATGATTCCTATCACCTGGATTATTTCATATCTTTTAGTCAAACTTATATCACCTTATTGGATTCATTCTAAGATGAATTTTCCTCAAGTGAGTTAAAGCAACCGAAAGACATGAAGGTTTTCCAACTTCAAGTTCACACCACTCTGACCTTTAACCCTAATTCCGTTTCCTCTTTCTAGCTTCAGCAGCTTGGTCCTTTTCTTCTTTCTGCCTTCTGCGCTTCTCCTCCTGCTGCTTTTGTTTCTTATATACTGGATCACGAAGTTGCGTCCACCTAGTATTCAACAAACTTACTGCTTCCATCTCTAGAGGGTTCCTGGGTTCTGGGTAAGGATGTTTGAAAAGCCTTCTGAGTTTGTCCACCTCCTGAGTAGTTCTGATCTCTGGAATTTCCTCAAATTTCTTCATGATAAGCCGAGGTTTCCTATGAGTTTTATCAGATTTAAACTGACAGTAGATCATTTTGGGATAGCCTATGACACGGTTAGTATTGTGGACACTAGCCGCATCTCGCTCCAATCGCTTCATTTCCACTACTACGTCAGATAGGTAACTCACGAGTCTCTGCTTTTCTGTCACATACTTAACTTCCACATCTTCCCATTTGAACACATATAACACTTTCTCTAGAAATGCAGCATCTTGAGTCTGCTTCAGCCAGTCTCTACTCATATGCAAGAGTGTTTGCTTCTGGTCTGCATCTATGAATACTAAGGCATCAGCTGCATTATCAGCAAAAGAATGTATCCAGTATACGCTGTCTCTTCCTGGAACACCAACTGCCTCCCTTATCTCTCCTTGTTCCAGTTCTCCAGTAGGAAGATTCAGAGCTTCATCAACATTCTTCATTGCTTGAAGAATATTCCAATTCCTCTCTATCAGCTCTGGTTCAATCTTCACATTATCAAGAGGGTTCGGAGCAATGACATCACACTTCCACACCTCATTGCTCTTCTTTAGTATGACACTTTCAATGGTCTTCACTGAATTATCTTTAAGCACAGAAGCGAATCCCTTACCCATCATCTGCCTACAGACGGCCTTAAGAGATTCCACTGAAAGTTCCATTAATTCCTTTTCCTCCAAGCTCACCCTCTTCATTTTACTGTCAACCACCATACGGACAACATTTGGGTATGCTGAGAATTCTGGACCCTTGTCCTCTGCTAGCCGCATTAACTGATCCCTATACAGAATGCTTAGATTCTCAGAATGAGAGTATTGAATTTTTGTTGCTAGCAAGAACAACTCTGATGCAGATCTTCTCGTCATGAATTGATCATCCACATACATGAAAGACATCGGGACTCCTTCTGTGAAAGACAAAATAACCTGCCACTCCTTTTGCGTTGAATTGTATCCAACCCTGACTTTAGAAATTAATCTCTTTAAAGCATTTATGTAGTCAGCAGCCATTGGATTCTGCAAATTTAGTTGGTAGAACAGATCATCTGCCTCCTTGTTATGCTCTCCTTTTGTACATGGTCCCATCAAAATCTTTCTTGCGTCATCCCACTTCTTCCCTATCCTTCTATTGTCCAGATCGATTTGAGGATCAGCTAGCCTTGCAAGCTCATAATCGTACTGCTTTCCTTGTAGCTCCGCTTTCTTTTCCTGAAACGCAGCACGACCTTGCATTTGCTTCATTTTAAAGAACTCAGCTTGATCCAAGGCTAACTGTTGAGCTTCAAGGGTTTCCTCATCGACAGTAATTTCTTCAGGCAATCCGAAAGACATTCCAGCACCTCCACCCTGATCCTTCAATGATCTCTTTATAGCATGTTTCAACGGTGCGTCTTCCATATCGGAATCTGAGTCAAGTACCTCCTGTACTTTTTCTTGATGACTCAGATCAACGAATGGCTCATCTGGCTCAATCGCTATTGCCTTACCCTTTTTCCTTCTTAGAGCCTCTTCATCAATGGACGGCTCAACTTCCATTTCTTTTACAAGATCAGCATGTTCTTGAATTTCTTCGATTTGAACTCCCTGCTGTCTCGTCTCCTTTATATTCTCCCCCTTAGGTGAGTTATCCTGAACTCCACCCTGGTCTCCAGATCCACCAGCTGTATCAAAATCTTCAAACCCGGAACCATAGGTTCCTGCTCCACTAGCACCACCTGTACCAGCATCGGGGGGAGGTTGTTGCGGCGCGAAATACTCTGGGGGCACAAAACTTCTGATTGCGAACATAACTCTGCTTATCTCCACAGCCAGAGTATCCATTGTAAGCTCCATTGCTCCCATCCTGTCATTCAGGGTGTTTCCCAAGACACCAGCAGCATGGCCCATGTCATTTACCTGATTTTTCAAATCAGTAAAAGCTGAAGCTTGAAGTGCCATTCGTGCTGCGTAGTCGTCAAGTGCCCTTTGATTATCTCCAACATTCATCCCTAACTGCCCCATTGACTGCCCAAACTGCTTCATTTGATTTTCCATAGAAGACAACCGAGATTCAAGATTTTCAGCATTAAGGGACGGTGTTTGGTTTAGGTGACCTCGCTCTAATACTCGTTCTGTTGGTATTTGGCGCTCGGTTTCGGGCCTTAAAAATGAAGGTCCCTCTCTCCCTAACCTCTCACACACACTCCCTGTCTCACGCTCGTGTATGTCTTCAATAATTGATCCAAAATATGAAGCAGTACCTGCAGAAACTTGATAAGAAATATAATTTGCAGTTACGGGATCAATTGCTGTTTGTTCCTGAGTTGGAATCTCAGGCTGAGAGGCTACAAAGGGTTCTTGTACGACATCAGAACCGATCCTCTTTGTAGCATCAGTACGTACCGGTGAAGGTACGGCTGAAGTTTTTAAAGCTTCATGTCCTTTTGAAGTAACAGCATCTTCAAGAGGTACATCATTATCATCAAAATCAAAATCCCTATGTGCAGATTGTTCAAGGGGTGAACCAATCTCGTGAGGTGGAGTGGTTGCGTGTGACACTCTAGGGTTTGACTGAGATTTAGAAGTAGCAGCATGGGAAATTTTGGCTTTCTTGCGAATAAGTTGCTGCTCTTCGGGTTCACTCTCATCATCATTTCCTACATCTATATGTGCTGGCTGTTTGGATTCCGGTGACTTGGATGATATAGAATTAGAAATATAGCTCTCACCCTGGGATAGATCCTGCGGGCTAGCAGTCTTTTGGGTCTGGGAATCAGAAACATAGGAATGAGTAGAGTGTCGAGAGAGATTACCTGATTCATTACCTTGTTCGTCTCCGCTTTGTTCATCAGGAATCGCTTCAAATGCCTCAGCATGAGCAGACCGATTCTGAGCATGTGATGAAGCTTGCGAGAATTCCATCAAAGTGGTAACCCCCTCATCATATGTAATCCACTTTTGTAAGGTATCAGGAATAGACATCGGTTTTCCATGATGTTTATCCTGATTTTCAACTGTTGAAAGTGACTTAGTGCCCATCCCTAGCGGTGCAGATGATGGACCACTGGCAAAACTCCGTCTAACAGCAAGAGCATCCTTCGGTACTAAATGATTAATCAGCATCTGTAAGAACCGAGGAAACCAGCAGACAACATCTGTGGTGTTGAGGTCTCTGCTTGCAGGAGATCCCATCACAGCCACTATCTCAGAGAGAACTATTCGTCCATAATTGATATCCAGCTCTCTTGCTAGGGCAATTCCGAGGTTTTGCATGGGAATGGAAATTTGATGGTAATCGCTTTCTCGTGCCCGAAAACATCTTGTGATGGCCTCGAAAAAGTAATTCCATTCCACATGAAGAAATTGTTTTTGGATGTTTCCAGTGATCCGGCCAGTCGGAGGATAACACCCTATTTCTTCAAAGAATTTGAGGCGATCTGCAGCTGTAGGTTCTGGATCATAAGCATCTTTAACAGGGAATCCAAGAACCTTGTTTACAATTTGTTCAGTCACCACATATTCTTGACCCGCTAAGGTAAACCTGAAACCAAAGGGGGTTGATTTGCTCCCAAAAGAAACCGCACTAGTCCATAATTGCTGTAAAGCATCATGCACTAGTGTAGGTTTAGCAGAAAAAGCATCGCTAGCTTTGGAATACAAATTTAGAAATCGTATCCAAGACTTAAAGCGCGGGAGTTGATCACCAATTTCCGTAGAAATATTATAAAAATTGTTTTTGGCAAGTGAAAATTGGTGAGCCATTTTAATTAAAAGTTTTTCTTTAAAAAGATATGAAATTTTAATTTTAATTTCTGAAAAACAATTAATTTAACAATTAACCGTGAGAACCCCTTTAATTTATCAAGAACACAAAAGTTCTTCTTTGAAAAATTAAACTACGGGCTTCAACAAACAGTTAAAGGATGGCAAATTTCGAACCACTAATTAAATCTGCTTTAACAGTGAAGTGTTTGTGTGTAAAACCGTTTTTGAACAGATCTGTTAACTATTGTGTGTATATACGCGTGTATATATATCTCAAGAAGGATAAACAATGACACAAACACACAAGAACAGAGATTTAATGGTAACACACAAGTAATAGCAGTCAAAAAATGGGCATTAATTCGTTGTCCGTATGAGATTTGTCACAAAAATCACGAATCAATGGTTGTATCTATGAAATCGCCTGTATGTATATGTGCGGCTGTAAAACTCTATTTAGGTAAAAGTGAAAGAAAATGTCGAGTTAAAGATGTATATATAGACATGAATGTGCAATGACAGAAATGCCCCTGATAAAAAGTGTGAAAAACACTAAGTACATACAGGGAACACTCTATCTCGAACCTCAAGTCGAACTTCGAGATAAAGTTCGAGATAGGTGTCAACTCGAACTTTTAGCACTTAGCAAAAATCAGCAAGGAAATCTATCTCGAAATTCGAGATAAAGTTCGAGTTAGCAGTTAACTCGAAAAACCTAAACCACTTGAACCATTAATCTATCAAAGATCATGTAAACAGCACACTACCAACATTACTAGGGATATCTATCTCGAAATTCAAGTAGAAATTCGAGATAGACTTCGAGTTAGGAGTTAACTCGAAATAAATCCCCTTGGACACTGAGAACTCTATCTCGAACATCAAGTCGAAATTCGAGTTGAGTTTCGAGATAGAGTCTAACTCGAAGTTTTTGACTAACTCGAAGTTATTCTCAGTTCTCCAAAAATATCTCCAAAAATGTAACCTGATCTCAACCTTCGAGATAAAGTTCGAGATAGAAATTATCTCGAATATTTTGAAGATAATAAAAAATAGGCACACTGGTAACTCTAAGTCGAACTTTAAGTCGAATTTCGAGTTGAATTTCGAGATAGAGTCTAACTCGAAATTCTTCCCAGACTTAGAATTTTCAAAACTTCCCTCAGAAAGCTCAAATCGAAATTCAACTAGAATTTCAAGATGAGTTTCGAGATAGTGACTAACTCGAAATTTTGAAGATACTTAGAATAATTTGACAATTTTTCTTTGAAAAACTCAACAATTAATTTTGTCAAATTAATATAAATATCAATTCAAGGATTTTAATATATGACATAATTAAAACATTCCTTGATAATTCTAAGGCCTCTAATTACATGAAAAACACAGGTAAATTCATCTAAAAATCATGCAAAATTTAGAATATTATGAATTTAACTCCCCCTATGTTCATGCAATCTAACAAGCATAAATTCACAGATTTGTGCTATAAAAGACACTTAAAACACACTGAATTCATGCAAAATCACACTATATGCATCCTATAATAATCATTAATTAGGCATTTTAAAGTCTAAACACATAATGATTAAATAGCTTGCATATACCAACATAACCATGGATTTTACAGATAGAAGGCTTTACTAACTTGTGTTAAGCATTCCCAATTCACCAACTAACCTATTGAATGTTACTTCATCAAGAGGTTTGGTGAATATATCTGCAATTTGTTGCATTGTGGGCACAAAATGTAGCTCCACAGTCCCCTCCTCGACATGTTCTCTTATGAAGTGATACCTGATGTCGATGTGCTTTGTTCTTGAGTGATCTACAGGATTGTTGGTTATGGCAATGGCACTTGTGTTGTCACACATAATTGGAATTTTCTTGTGCTCCATGCCATAATCCTTCAATTGGTTCCTCATCCACAGTATTTGAGATACACAGCTTCCAGCAGCAATGTACTCAGCTTCAGCAGTAGAAGTAGATACTGTATGTTGCTTTTTACTTTGCCAGGACACCAATCTTCTGCCAAGAAATTGACAAGCACCAGATGTGCTTTTCCTATCAATCCTGCAACCTGCATAATCTGAATCCGTATAGCCAATTAGATTAAAACCTGTATCTCTTGGGTACCAAATTCCTAGATTTGGTGTGCCCTTGAGATACCTAAAAATTCTTTTGACGGCTATGAGATGTGATTCTCTAGGATCCGCTTGGAACCTTGCACATAAACAAGTCGCGAACATTATATCGGGTCTACTTGCAGTTAAATAGAGAAGTGAGCCAATCATACCTCGATAGCTTGTGATGTCAACTGATTTACCTGATTTGTCTTCATCAAGCTTCGTGGCTGTTGCCATGGGAGTCTTGGCTGCTGATGCATCTTCTAGATTATACTTCTTGAGTAAATCTCTGACGTACTTGGATTGACAGATAAAGATACCATCTTTTCTCTGACTGATCTGTAATCCAAGGAAGAAGGACAGCTCTCCCATCATGCTCATCTCGTATTTGTCTTGCATTAGCTTAGCAAATTTCTCGCACAAGCGCTCATTCGATGACCCAAAGATAATATCGTCCACATATACTTGAACAAGTATTAGATCATTCTTCACATTCTTATAGAACAATGTTTTGTCAATTACTCCCCTAGTAAAACCACTTTCAATTAAGAATACAGATAGGGTTTCATACCAACATCTTGGGGATTGCCTGAGGCCATAGACTGATTTGAAGAGAAGGTACACAAAATCTTCAAGTTCTGGATCAATGAAGCCAGGCGGCTGTTCCAGATACACTTCTTCTTCTAACTCTCCGTTCAGGAAGGCACTTTTCACATCCATCTGGAAAACCTTGAAGTTCTTATGTGCTGCAAATGCCAAAAACATCCTGACTGCCTCAAGTCTTGCAACTGGTGCATAGGTCTCATCATAATCAATTCCTTCACGCTGAGAATAACCTTTTGCAACCAAACGAGCCTTGTTTCGTGTTACAAGTCCGTTTTCATCCATTTTATTTCTGAATACCCACCTTGCTCCAATTACTGATTTGTTCTTTGGTCGGGGTACCAGTTTCCAAACTTTCTGCCTTTCAAACTGATTGAGTTCCTCTTGCATTGCAATCACCCAATCAGCATCACCAAGAGCTTCTTCTATTTCTTTAGGTTCAAGCTTGGATAAGAACCCAGAAAATAAGCAAATATTAGCCAGGTCAGCTCTTGCATTTCTTCTAGTAGACACACCAGCATCTGGATCACCGATAATCAATTCAAACGGATGGTCTCTATTCCATACTCGTTCTCTTGGAAATTGTCTTGATGATTCAGCATGACTTTCTGAATTGTGGTGCTGACTACTTTGATTACTTTCACTAACTCCCCCTGAGTTAGTGCCAGCTCCTACAGAACTAGAGTCAACTCGATTCGAGCCTTGAACAGTAGTCCTTGAGCTGCTATTTACTCCCCCTGAGTTGTTGCCGGTTCGTACTGAAGAAGTCTCTCCTGATCTTGTAGAATTAGCTTGTTCACTAGACTCAGGTTCTTCACGTACACTTGGAACATTTAATGGGACAACCAACTCAGGTTCATCTTCAAGATCTTCTAAGTCCAGATTCTGAAATTTTAGGGACTCAGGTTCACTAGAATCTCTTGAAATTGATGAGAGTTTGGTATCGTCGAATCTGACGTTGTAGCTTTCAGTCACTTTTCGATCATTTACTAAGAACACCCTATAAGCTGCTACCACATCTGTGGAGTAACCAACAAAGATTCCTTCACGAGCTTTTGCTGCAAACTTGCCTAGATTTTCATCATCTATAAGTACATAGCATTTTGCTCCGAATACATGAAAATATTTGATTGTTGGTCTTCTGCCATTCATTAGCTCACATGGTGTCTTTTCTTTATCTTTTATGATCAAGGATCGATTTTGAGTGTAACACACGGTACTCACTGCTTCTGCCCAGAAATACAGAGGAAGTTTCGAATCACACAACAAAGTTCTTGCTGCTTCAACCAATGTTCTATTCTTCCTTTCAACCACTCCATTTTGTTGTGGAGTTCTCGGGGCCGAGTACTGACGACGTATTCCTTTAGATACACAGAAGTCATTTAGCACTGCATTTTTGAATTCAGTGCCATTGTCTGATCTAATCGTCTTCACAGTAAGTGTTGAAACATTCTCAATTTGAGTGATGTGATCAATAATTAAGAAAGGTACTTCGTCTTTTGTCATTGCGAACAATACCCATGTATACTTGGAGAAGTCATCCACGATTACCAATGCATATCTTTTCCTAGATAAAGATAGGACATTCACTGGGCCAAACAAATCCATATGAAGAAGTTGCAGAGGCTCAGTGATACTTGAAATTTCTTTGCTTTTATGCGATGCTCGCTTCGACTTTCCCATTTCACAGGCTTCACAGAGTCCTTTCGGAGCGAACTCCATTTGAGGTAGATCTCTCACCAATTCTCGCCTCGCGAGAGCATTCATCGTTTTGAAGTTTAAGTGAGATAACTTTTTGTGCCATAACCAGCTTTCATCATCCGAAGCTTTGCTGTAGAAACAGGTAACTTGATTCTGATTTGCTGAATCCATGTCTGCAACAAAAAGATCTGCCTTTCGAACTCCTCTCAAAGCCAGTGAACCTTCCTTGATGTGAGTGATTGATACACCTTTCTTGTTGAATACAATTTCGTAACCTTTGTCACAGAATTGACTAATACTCAACAAATTATGCTTTAATCCCTCAACATAGGAAATATCTTCAATGATGACATTGCCAGTTTTCAGTTTGCCATATCCCTTTGTCACACCTCTGCTGTCATCTCCAAAGGTAACATAAGGGCCAGCTTTCATAACCAACTCTGTAAGCAGGGACTTGTCTCCAGTCATATGCCTCGATGCTCCACTGTCTAGCACCCATATAACTTTATTTCTCTTTTGCTTAATGCCCTGCAATGACAGATTGGTTAGACTTTCTTCGGAACCCAACTTTGATTGGGCCCGGCTTTTCGATAAGATTTAGAATCAACAGATTTAACAACGGGAGATGCACTTTTCTTAACATAACTAGAGCTTTCGACTTCCTCCTTTCCTTTCTCAGACTTGACATATTTATCAGTCCTAGGAGAAGGTTTGTCACTCCTAACTTTAGGAGGACTGACAGTCTTAGCTCTCCCAAACTTCTTTTTGATGTTTGAACTAGCAGCAGTATTTGAGCATGACTGGCTAGATGCATTCATTAAATTCACAAAAGTTTGCATGACGTTAAAAGTGCATGGCATACAATTAGGTTGACCACACTGTGCATGATTCTGATGCAGATTATTCATTGTATGTGTGACAGGCATGGCATGTGTAGCAGTGCATGCATAAGAAAGATGTTCAGTAGATTTACAGTGATAACATGCTTTCTTTATTCGTTCAGCCTTAACCTCTTTTATGCCTTTCTTCCCTTGTTGTTTAACAGCCTTAGCTCCTATTCCTAGTCTAGATTCATCACTAGGAAAATTGATTTTAACTTGTTTAATAGGAGTTATAGGTTGTGCGTTCTGACGATCTTCCATCTCAATCTCATATCTAGCTATCAATTCAGTCTCTTCTTCTTCTATTCTAGGAACAAGGTGTTTGTAGATGGGTTTGACAGAAGGTTTAAAAATGCTAGGAATATCATTTTTAAGGTCACTGGAACTAGTGTCTATAGGTCTCTTCCCATCTTTCTTAGAAAGATTAGAATAATCAAGTCCTACACCTACTCCAGTTATCTTTTTAAACACATCATTATCTACATACACTTTACTAGCAGCTAGTTTGTAAGCTTCACATTTAGTTTCTAACTCAGCTAGTTTGTTCCTTAAACATGATTCTATTTCCTCCTTAAGGACGAGCTTGTGTTCCAAAGATTTAATAAAATCTCTTAGAGAAGTATCTACAGTGCAAGCAGCCTCTAACTCTTCCACTTTTGCCTCAAGCATTCTGCTTTTGGCGACAAGTGTTTTCTGTTCCTTTTGAGAAGTGTCTAGGCTTTTGCACAACATGTAGATCTCTTCGCTAAGAGCCCCGTTCTGTTCCTTATAATCATCAATAGACATTTCTACTTTAAGGGTTAGAACTGGTACCTCTGGTTCCTCTGATGTCTCAGCCATGAGCGCAAAGTTTGCTACATGAGTAACCTCTTCCTCATCTGAATCATCCCAAGCTCTTCCTTCTGTTACTACTAAAGCTCTTTTACCATGTTTTTCTTTCATCAGCAATTCATACTTGCTTTTGAGGGCTTCAAATGTCTCTTTTGGATAAGTCTGTTTAGCCTTTTTGCAGTCCGAGGCAAAGTGTCCAGGTTCTCCACAGTTATATCATTTGAACTTCATTTTGAAATCCAAAGGAGATTTGTAGCTGGTACTCTTGCCTTTACCTTGGTAGCCTGACGAACTACCACCACCCTTAGCAGCCCGATAATAAGATGAAGAATTTCTTTGTGGTCGGTTGCTCTTTCTGAATCTCATGTTGCTGAACTTCCTTGCCATGTATGCCACGACACTATCGTCCATGTTGTCCAGCTCTTCTTGGGTGAAGTAGTCATCATCACTGTTAGATGCACACTCGTCATCATTATCAACTTGATGTGGTGCAGGTAATGATTTAGGCTTTGCTGCAACCATTGCCTTCTTAGACTCTTCCTCATCAGCAACTAATCCTGATGCAGTTTCTTTTCCCTTTGAATCATTGTCCCATGCTTGATCTTGAAGAGTTTCCAGCTCATAGGTCTTCAGAATTCCATAATATTCTTCCAGAGAAGTTGTATGCAAATCTCTGGTTTCTCTGATTGCGTAGACTCTATGTTCAATGCTCTTTGGCTGGTTCCTCAGATATCTTGTATTGGTTTCAACCATGGGGAGAGTAACACCTCTCAGATTCAAATCCAATACCAACTGACTGAATCGTAGGTAGACATCTGTTATGCTCTCTCCTTTTCGTATTCTAAAGGTGTCATACTCCATCTTGAGTATAAGTGTCTTGTTGCTTCTGACCTCTGCAGATCCTTCCATGACAACTTCTATCTTGTCCCAAATCTTCTTTGCTGTATTCAAACCCTTGACTATGTTGAACATTTCATGATCGAGAGATTCCATCAAGGTTTGTCTTACAGAAGTGTCATAAGCTATTTGCTCCTTGTCAGCATCCGTAAAGTCCGCTGCCCTTTTAGGCTCAGACCGAGCAGGTATAACCTCCTCTCCTTCCGTACGCTCAGGAATAGCTCTCATTGGAACGAATTTACCCTTATCAAGGACTTCCAGATACTCAGGGTTAATAGTCTCTAAGTAGAGTCTCATTCTGAAAACCCATTCTTCATAGTGATCTCGGTTGAACATTGGGATCTTGAAAGAATTTTTAGGAGCCATTTCAAATCTTGTCACTAAAAAATTCTAAGTACCCAAGACTAGGCTATGTAGAATATCTATGTAGAACTTCTGCCAAGTCGAAATTTTTCTAAGTAGAAATTTTGCTCAAGTCGAAATTTCTCTTAAGTAGAAATTGTCCAAGTCGAAATTCACCAAGTAGAAATTGTCCAAGTCGAAATTCTATGTAGAAAATCTCAAGTAGAAATTCTATGTAGAACTTTTGTCCTTAGAATAATTTTCTGCAGATTACTTTAATATTGAATAAACAATATCACCTTTTTGACTTTTGATTACTTTACACACCGAAAGTGACTAACCCACTTGCAAAGCACTGAGTACACTTTCTTTTGCTTTCGGCCAAGGAATAATAATCAAATCAAAAGTACAAAAACACCTTTTTGACTATCTTTGTTTGTTTGAAAAAGGAGATCAAAAAGTTGTTGGGTTATCTTCTTTGACAAGAACAGATGATGAACACTCAAGAACACCAAATATCAATGAACCCAGATTAATTCACAAAAATTAATTAAAATACACCCAAGCCAAATAATCACACCTGGAGTATTTAAATAATTTTTCCCGGATGAGTTTTCACTGGAAACGAATTAAAGCTCACTTTTCGAAAAAATGAAAAGTAGATCTAGAAAATGAAAACTCACGATTCTTCTACCAAACACAAGGATCTATGTTTTGTATGTTAAACAACCTGGCTCTGATACCAATTGTTAGGTCCAAATGTGTTGTAGAGGGGGGGTGAATACAACTTTTCGATTATGAGTAGCAATAAATACGATGCAATAAATGAACACACAGATTCAAGGAATATATTTCTTTTATATATAACTTGAAAAGGTTGCTACAACATTCATTACAAAGTATAACAGAAGTTGAGAGAGAAGTGAATGATTCTAAGCTCTGTGAATACTCTCTCTCTTTTTCTTGTGTTTTTCTCAATATGCTCACTAACTAAAACATTACACAAGTGCTTCTATTTATACTACATGTAATCTATGACCTGTAGTCTTCAAAGACTAAGATGTACGTGGCCCAATGATGTCCACATAAATCTTGTCTTATCTTGAAAGCTTGGAAATCTGCCAATCAGAAGATGCCATGTGTCATGTTGAAGCTGCACTCTAAGTAGAACTTCTACTTGAGAATTTCTACTTAGCCATCTCGAAATTCTAAGTAGAACTTCTACTTGGGAATTTCGACTTAGCCATCTAGAACATTTCTTACTTAGAAAATATTCTGGTCTTCAACTTGAAACTTCAATGCACATCTTGAGCTTGTGATATCTTCATATCTTCTTTGTTCTTCTACAAGCTCTTGAACATGGATCTTTATTACTGACATAAACTTGCTATCAATGTCCTGACACTTGATGCACTGGTCTGGTTCATAAGTGACTAGTCTTGATAGTGTTTCTGTTTCTTGAATAAATTACCATATTCACTTAGTAACTTGGCTTTCCAATATTTGCTTTCCTTCTTGTTCACTTGAAATCAATTGGTCTTGTTGATACTGATAGTTATGATCTTGATTCTCGAATTCTCAAATCACTGAGGCCTGAACAACTTTGACTTGAACTTCTCTCAATGATTTCTTCTTGGCTTGATCATAGTTAACATGTTCAATTGTATCAATTACCTTGTCTTCATTTAGTGTTGATTCCTTGTGACTTCTTGTTCTTGATTGTCTTCTGGTTAAGTATCTTTTCATTTAATTGAGTTACATTAGTTATAGTGTTACAAGTTAATACACTCTGCCTTTCAAAATTCATGCCCTTCGGGCTCCGGAATGCCGGGGCCACGTACCAAAGAGCCATGGTAGAGGTCTTCCAGGACCAAATAGGCCGGAACTTGGAGTCCTATGTGGATGATATCATCGCCAAATCCAAAACTGTTGAGGAACACGTCCCGGATCTACGGGAATGTTTTGAAAATCTAAGGAAAAATCGAATGAAACTTAACCCGGAGAAGTGCACCTTCGGGGTGGCAGCAGGAAAATTCTTAGGCTTCATGATCAGTCAGAGGGGAATTGAGGCCAACCCAGAAAAAATTAAGGCAATCCTAGACATGCAACCACCTCGAACCCAAAAGGACATCCAAAAATTGGCCGGATCATTGGCGGCCTTACGAAGGTTTATCTCCAAGCTGGCAGAGAAGTGTTTGCCGTTCTTTAGCTTGCTTAAGGGAGCAACAAACCGAAAAGAAATTGCATGGAGCTCGGAGTGCCAAGCCTCCCTAGACACAATCAAGGAATATCTCTCATCCCCGCCTCTGTTAACTAAGCCCGAGCCCGGAGAACCGTTACATCCGTACCTCTCCGCCGGATCACTAGCGGTAGCAGCTGCTTTAGTCCGGGAAGATGGGGGAATCCAAAGACCAGTATACTATGTGAGCCAAGTGTTAAAGGATGCTGAAACTCGATACCCCAATTTGGAGAAGTTTGCCTTTGCCCTGATCACAGCCTCGAGAAAACTCAGACACTACTTTCAAGGGAGAGAGATTAAAGTTGTAACTGATCAGCCACTAAGACGGATAATCCACAAGCCAGACGCCTCCGGAAGATTGATAAATTGGGCAATAGAATTAAGTCAATACCACTTGACTTTCACACCCCGAACAGCAATCAAGGCACAAGCCCTGGCTGATTTCATCGTGGAGTGCTCTTTTCCTGAACCACAATACACCTCCACACTAGCCCAGAATGAAGTAACCCCGGACAAAGAACTTGACACATGGACTCTCCATGTGGATGGTTCCTCAACAGCAGAGAGGTCCGGGGCAGGGGTCATCGTGAGAAGCCCGGACGGCTTCCAGATCAAGTAGGCAATAACCTTCAAATTTCAAGCAACTAATAATCAGTCCGAATATGAGGCTCTACTGGCGGGGTTGAGGCTAGCCCGAACTTTGAAAATCCGAAACTTGAGCATCTTCAGTGATTCCCAAATTGTGGTACGACAAACAAAGGGGGAGTACATTGCCAAAGATCCCAAATTGGCTCAGTATCAGGCCTTGGTCAAGAGCTACTTAGCCACAATCCCGGAACACCAAATCAGTCAGATTAACAGGGAGGAAAACTCCGAAGCGGATGAGCTCTCCAGACTAGTCCAAAACTCAACCGACCTAGATAGTTCTGTCTACTTTGAGGAACTTGAGAAACCAGCAATTGATCAAGAGGAAATAATGGAAATAGATGACAGCCCGAACTGGATGACCCCTTTTATCCTTTACCTGGAAAAGGGGGAGTTGCCAAAGGACAAAAACGAAGCCAGAAGATTGAAAAACAAAGCGGCAAAATACTTCATTGAAGATAACCGACTCTACCGCAGAACATTCTCATCCCCGGTCCTGAAGTGTGTGGGCCCGGAGGAGGCCAACTACTGTTTGCATGAAGTACATGAGGGCATTTGTGGAGACCACATGTCTGCAAAAGCCCTTGCCTACAAAATCATAAGGCAAGGATACTACTGGCCAACCATCCACTCCGAAGTAGTGGACTTCGTCAAGAAATGTAGAAATTGCCAGCTGTTCAGCAACGTGCCAAGACAAATCCCGGTCCTACCCTCTTCGGTCCTCTCGCCAATCCCCTTCGCTGTCTGGGGCATCGACATAATGGGACCTTTCCCCCGGGCTAAAGGCGACTTGAGGTACTTGCTAGTAGCCATTGACTACATGACTAAGTGGGCGGAAGCCAAGGCAATGAGGACCATAAATCAGCAGGATTGCATCAAGTTCATGGACAACATCTTAATGCGATTCGGCTTACCCAGGGTCTTGGTCTCGGACAATGGCCCCCAGTTCGTTGGCTCAGACTTCAAAAATTATTTGAAGGAAAGGGGGATCAAACACAAGAAGTCTTCAGTGGCTTATCCCCAGGGCAATGGGCAAGTCGAGGTGACAAATAGAATTTTGCTAAGGGGGATTGAGAAAAGGCTAAAAGAAAGCAAGAACAAGTGGCCCGAGGAGCTACCACATGTGCTATGGGCATACAGAACTAGCCCGAGGTCCGGAACAGGGGAAACTCCATTCAAGTTAGCATACGGAACTGAAGCGATGTTACCAATTGAAGTGGGCTCACCTTCCCACAGAGCAATTAACTTCGACGAAGTCGCAAATGAAGAAGGCTTACGAGCTAACCTGGAACTGGTCGATGAGGTCAGAGACAAAGCAGTACAAAGAAAGAACAAGAGAGTACTTCGGAAAGAAATCAAGGGTCAAGAACTTCCAGGTCGGCGACCTTGTGCTCCGGGACACGGAGGCATCGGACCCCACAAACACTGGAAAACTCATGCCCAAGTGGGAAGGCCCATACCAAATCAAAGAAGTACACCGCCCCGGGACCTATAAGCTCAATCACATGGATGGCTCCGAGGTGCCCAACACATGGCACGACCTCAGACTCAGAAAATACTATCAGTAAAGCCAAAGACTCCAGCTAGAGCAACAACTATTTTGTAATAGGAATGCAAAAATGCTTATAATCTCCAAAGCTATCAATGAAAGTTCGCGGTTTACTCTTTCAACGTTCCTTTTAAACAATAAATTCCTACTTGGAAATTTTGCATAATTTCCAAGTATGGCAAAACCCCGGGTCACAGGTTGTCACCTTGGCCCGGAGCAACCAAAAACAATAAATTCCTACTTGGAAATTTTGCATAATTTCCAAGTATGGTCAAACCCCGGGTCAAAGGATATCACCTTGGCCCGGAGAAACCAAAAACAATAAATTCCTACTTGGAAATTTTGCATAATTTACAAGTATGGTCAAACCCCGGGTCAAAGGTTGTCACCTTGGCCCGGAGCAACCAAAAACAATAAATTCCTACTTGAAAATTTTGCATAATTTCCAAGTATGGCCAAACCCCGGGTCAAAGGTTGTCACCTTGGCCCAGAGCAACCAAAAACATAAAATTCCTACTTGGAAATTTTGCATAATTTCCAAAGTATGGCTAACTCCCTGGCCATAAGGGTAGTACATTGACCAGGGAATACTCAAGCACGAACAATTTGAAACAACTTTTTCCCCAAGTTCCCTTATCCGGGAAACCCGCATAAGAGAATGGGGGGCAAGGCAAGCCAAAGCTAAGCTACACAAAAATAAAGGCAGAAAATACGAGCAAGTTAAAGGAACAGGCCGGACTGACCAACAGCCCGAAACACCTGATAGTTAAAAGGTTACAACGATTCAGATGAAAGTTCAAGGTAACAGAAATAAGGATTAGATGGGCACAGCCCGAGCTCTGGAACGCAGCCAGTGTGGTAAATCAAGCTTCGGGAGGAGGAGAGGAGCGAGGAGCATCATAAGGTGTAGGCTCGCCCTCACCCCGGGCCAAAGCATCCTCAGCATCGATGTACGCCGTGATGAAGTTATCCCAGGTAGCAGCCCCGGGATCGGTCTTGAACATCTTTTCAGAAATCACCCAGCAACGGTGAATCTTTTTCGATGCTACGATCGCCAAATCGTCATCATAAGCATCCGAATCCCGGAACTCAGCGATCACATGCTCCTCGGGCTTCTTGGCCTTTAGTTCATCCCGGAGCTTCTTCACCTCATCCCTATATTCCTTCATTTTCGCCTTGGCGGCATCTCTCTCATCAGTAAGGACCTTGGCCGCCTCCTTAAACTTGTTTGATTCGGTTTCAATAGTCTTCCGCAGCTCGAGAAGCTCGGTCCTTGCAGCCTCGGCCTCCTGCTCCATTTCCTTCCTTTTCGCAGTCACCGAACTCAGGACCTCCCGGGCCTCCTTAATGGTTTCTAGCTCCCGGAATGCAGTCGCAGCGGTTCCGGCCATCCGGACCCCGAGCTGCCAAAAAGGTGGAAAATAAAACGTGAGAAAACAAGATTAAAACTAAAACAGGCAACATAGAAAAAGCTCGGAGAAGAGTATACATGGCCATAAACTGCCATCATATCTTGGAGTTGGGAGACGGCCGAAGTCTTACTCATCTCCTCCCACTCCAGCTTGCTGGGGAGATCAGCCAAGAAACTGATAAAGTTCCGCTCCTCCGGGGAAACGGGCGCAGACTGGTGAGGCTCAAAGTTCGCCCTCCTCGAGCTACCATCAGCCGCGGGTTCCTGCACTATCTCGCAGTCTGAGAGCATGGTCCCAAACTTTTCAGCCTGGACTGCGGAAACCCTAGGCCTCTTCCTCGGGACCAGCCCGGCCTCCGCAACCCCCAGCTCCGGAGCCACCTCCTGGTTCCCAGGGCCCCGGTTCTCCGAACCACCTTCCTCGTTGGCCCGCGACCCACTAGCCTCCCCGGGGGCCTTGGTATTGTCACGTACATGGCCAATGTTCCGGAGGGCAGCAGCCAGGGACCTGCTCGACTTGCTCATCTCTAGAAATTCCTCAAACTCAGGCTTATAGCCGGGAAGACCTGAAAAGGCAATAAAAGCACATTAGTCCGGAGCAAAATAAAGACCACAAAAGCTAAACATAAACCAAATATAACCCGAACTTACATCCTATCCCGAAAAGATACTCATGACTCATGAGATCATCCCGAGTCACCTGCCTCTTCAAACCCCGGCAGAAGGCATGAACCCGGTCCATAGCCGCATCCTGAAGGTCGAAAACCTCGAAGTGCATAGCTAAAGGAGTCTCCTTGAAGGTGGGCATGAACCGGATATCAACGCCCCGGAGAAAAACAAATTCACCGTTCCAACCCTTTAGAGATGGAAGCATTCTGAGAGGTTTGGAGGCTGAGTTGGGATACCCACAAGCCGTACCCCGGAACCTAAACTCAAACATGGGCACGTTGTTGGACTTTACCAGCTGAAAGAGATGGTGGAAAAATTTGAAAGTAGGCAACACCCCGGCCTTCTCGCAGCAACCTAGGAAATAAGAAATCCATTTCACCGCATTCGGGGTCAGCTGGGTGATGGGGATCCCATACTCAAACAGGCACAGGGATTTGACAAACTGATGACACCTAGGCCCGTACCCCGACCTCAGGTGCTCCAACCAGACTCCGACCCAACCTCCTTCGGGACTATGGTATATCTTCTCCCTGGGCTCAGGCCATCTCCACTCAATATCCTCGTCCAAGTGAAACGTGGCCCGGAATATTGGATCCCACATCCATCCCGGAGCCTGGTTACTTCCGAACTTTGAATCAAGAAAGGCCCTGTCGTATTGGGTCATATAAGCGACATCCGGGTTCTGGGCGAACTCCGTGCTCAGGTCCCTGAAAAAATATGCCTGTGGGATCCCCGGGTCTCTCCGGACAAAATAATATTTGGAATGGCCCCAACTGCCATCCGGCTCACTGAGGCTAAACCCCGGGCCCAAATCCTTCGTCGATATATTGGTAAGAACCGGCAAACTACTCTTCCTCTTCTTACCCATTATACACCACTCTAAATCTACCATATCAAGATTGCTATCCGAAGAACTAGCACTACCAGACGAACTACTGGGGTCGGAAAGGGGGACAAACACTCGCCGGGCAGTCACGCGAAACTTCCTAACCATAAAAGTATACACTACCCCGGGCTACCCACCAAGCAGGAGTGCAAAAATAAGAAACTAAGGAAAGGAATCTACCCCGGAGATGATAATAAGACAAAACTAGAATGAAAAAGAAGCTGGATTAAAGAGACTTACAGAAGAATGAAGAAACCCGAAGAATGGGGTGAAAAGCTTGAAAGCCCGGAGTGCACCTAGCCCGGAGTTCAGATCCTCAGAGAAGCAGAATAACGGCAGCAAATCAAAAACTCGTAAAAGACAAGAGTGAGGGGGGGAAGCCACTATTTATAGGAAACACAGAAGTGCAACCACCACCACACGTGATGGCCCAACTCTCGGCCCACTATCTCCACAACCCGGGGATAGTGGATGACAGCTGTTTCCAACCAACCTGTGGAAAATATCCCTAAAAAAAAAAGGGGAGAAAAGAAAAAGGCAAAAGAAGAAAAGCATAGCATCATATACATATATATACACATATGTATATACATTCCACTCCTAGCCCCGGAGATGCGCTTTTCAGCACACACCCCGGGCCTGGGGGGCAACCAAAAAACAAATATTCCTTCTGAGTCACCCAAAGTCACGGAACTTTGGACTTGTGAAGGTTACATTCCACTCCTAGCCCCGGAGATGCGCTTTTCGGCACACACCCCGGGCCCCCGGGGGCAACCAAAAAACAGAATCCCTTCCTCAAAACAAGAGAGCTCAAATTCACCTACTACTCCCCCATCCGGAGTATCCGCATGAGGCCATGAGGGAGTGGGGGGCAAATGATAGGCTAGAAATAGCCCAGGCCCAAAAATAACAAACAACCCAACTTGTGAGAATAAGAGCAGCCCAGCCCAAGTCAGCGGGCCCCGGGCCCGGACCACCACCCCGGGCTAGTGGTCCCCAGATTGATGACACCTGGCATACGTGGCAGCCCAGCTCGGCCGACATCCCCACACGTGGCACTGACCGGCAGTAAAGTCCAAGCGACAGCATGTGTCAAATCTTGTACTCAACGAAACCGCCACACTCCAGTCTACGGTCCCCGCAAATAGGGACACGTGTCCTACATCCCGGGAATTCAGCACCTTGTCCCCCGGATCCGACGGCCAGGAGTAAAGGTAACCCACCCCTAAACCCTAGGCCTAGGGCTATAAATACCCCTAGAAAATTTGGTTTAGGGGTTGGACATTATTACACACCTACACACATTTATTACTATTGTGATACTCTACTTGATTATTATCTTCCAAAGTCAACTCTCATTCTCACGCCGGAGGCACATCGGGGCCAAAATCCCCCTCCGGTGTTGTTTTGCAGACACCCCACTACAACTACATCACTTCCGAGGCAGGAGTTGACGAGGAAGTACCCGATCAAGATTTGGAGCTATCAGTATGCAGCAGCAGGAAGATTCTCATCGACGGGAGGTTGTCTTTAAGATTGGGGATAAAGTTTATTTGAAGTTGAAGCCTTACCGTCAACATTCTTTAGCTAAACGCCCATGGGAAAAACTGGCTACGCGCTACTATGGCCCTTATACGTACATCACTCCAGCGCATTGGCCAGGTTGCTTATAAGTTAGAACTGCCTGAAGATTTGTGAAAATATTGAGTTAAACCATTCCATCACATCATCATGCGTCAAACATCAGAATGGAATTTAAAAGTGATCATGATTGATTGAAGAACAACGTCGTGCAATCATTCAATCCAAAGACAAGTTTAGGTTTAAAAGCAAATTGTTTTACAAACCACAACGAAATGGATTTTTAAATACATAATGATGGTTGCATAATTTTACAAATGGATAAAGTAACAAATGTACTAATCACTTGTGATTTGAAAAGAGCTTCTTAAATTTATTTTTAACGATGCACGGGTAATTTTATTAATAATTTTTAGTACAATTTTATTATAAATTTTTTTCTTGAAAAATTAGTTTTATAATATTTTGAATAATATTTTTACTTTTAATGATAATAATACATTTGTTATATGATTGGTAAGTATACATTTGTTTTTTTTATTGTAAATGGTTTTTCTATAATTTATATTTCAAAATTTAGGTTAACATATTTTTTAGTATTTAATAATTATTTTTTATTTTAGTAGATTACATATGATATACTTTAAATATAGGTACTATATTCGTATAACAATTTATTATTATCTTTTTATATTTTTGATTATGTAATTTAATGGTTATCTTAGTTTTTTAGATATTTTGTTATTGTGTTTTTATAGTTTTTAAATGCATTTTTTTAACCTTTTTGGAAATATGTGTGGTATTAAATTGTTTTATTTTTTTGAATATTAATTCTATATTTTTGCCATGTGTGGTGTTTATTATGTGTTTTTTTAGAGTAATATTAGGGTTTCTATGTTATATTATATTTAAATATTAATATAAATTTATTTTGTGGGTATTTAGATTGCTTTCTAATTTAAAATTTGATCATTTATTGATTTGTGTTCACTTTTTAATTTAAATTTATTCTTTGTAAAGTAAGAATATGTTTATGTGTTGGTTTGTGCTCACATTTTTTTAATTTTTATTTTTGAAACATTTTTATTGTCAAACCTGAAAATAGAATCTTTAATAATTTTTATTAAAATATTTTTTTCTTAAACATTTTTATTTGGTAAACGATTTGTTTTTTGTAAATTATATTTTAAGTTTTAGTTTAACATATATTTAAATATTTCATATTTTTTGGGGAGTTTTCTATATATAATATATATTAGACATGCGAGAACTTATTGGTTTAACTATTCTATATATATGTATATGTGATTATGTAATTGTGTTAAAGAAAGTTTGTATTATCTTTTTATGTTTTTGTGTTGGTATGTATTTGTTTTAAGTGCATTATATTAAAGTTTATTGTTGTTTTTAGTTTTTTACATTTAGATCTTTTTTTTTGAATTGACGTTTATTTTGTATATTATATTTTATTGAATTTTGGTGTCATTTACGACACGTTTTTTGATTAATTTTTTATTATCATCTTTTACCATATATTTTCTTTAAAATTTCTTTTTTGTTTTGTAATTAAATGTACATTCTTGTTTTATTTAATTATTTTTTGAATTGAAATTCTAATGATATGCTTTGTTTACTTGTTTATTATATATAAAGAATGAATTTGAGACTTATTTTTAATTATGATTTTTTGCTAATTTGTCTTTTGGTGTTGGTAAAGTAAATGATTTGTTTGAAAATTATATTTTAAGGTTTAACCTAACATATATTTTAATATTTCATATTTTTTGTCGCTTTAACTTCTAATTATTAGAATATATATATAAAATTTTAGATATGTGGTAACTTATTATAATTTAACATATATGTGAACACTTTTTTAAAACAAAGTTTATAATATCCCTTATATTTTTGTTTTGGTTTATATTTATTTTAAGTGCATTATATTAAATTTTCTTGTTGATTTTAATTTTCTAAATTTAGATTTTTTGTTTTGAATTAGTGTTTGTTTTGTAAATTAGTATTTGTTGAATTTTGTGTCATTTCCAATTATAATATATCTTTTAATTAAATTTATAATATCTTGTTTTATAATATATTTTCTTTAAAAAATATTTTGTTTGTAATTAAATGTAAATTCTTCTTTTTAAAAAAAATTATTTTTGAATTGAAATTCTAATGGCATGCTTTGTATACTTATTTATTTTATATAAAGAATGAATTTGTGATTTATTTTCATTATGTTTTTTTGTATTTTATCCTTATTTGTTAATTGTATGTAAGTTTTGGGCTATTACAACTGTTGTGGAATAAAAAGTAGGGTGTAATTAATTCGTGTATTGATTGCTAGGGATTGAGAGCTTCGAGCTTTAATGGTGGCTGCTCTTGCTGTCGGGACTAGTCGATCCTCGCAAGATGCCTACGTACCTTGATGAATATCAAGAATCAAGCCAAAACGTAGTTCTAGAATTGCCTACGTGGCTTGATGCGCCCTCGCGGCGTAGTGACGTAGTGGCTTGTATGTCCTTATTCGAGGATTTAGCCTAAAACGTGGTAGTTGACGTATGGAGCTGTGCCCCAAAAACGTTGTTCTGTTATGAGGGGTTGTGTTGTTTATATAGGCATGGGAAGCCTAGAATTTGAGTAGAATTGGGTGTCTTGGCGGGCAAGTCACTATCTTGGCCCAATTCTAGAGTCTTCCAAAAGATAAGGAGATAAGTACTGGAATTATATGCCTTCAAGGTCACTCCAAAGATGATTTGGTTTCCTTGTTGACTCAAATACGGGGTCTTTTATTTGGCTGATTTTACAGCTATGAATTTATTATTATTATTAAGGTTTTGGGCCTCGTAATTGGGCTTTGACCTTGGACCAACTTAGGTTCATTTAATGCAACATTAAATGTATTTTTAGGGTTTACTTTTAGCCCATATCATTTGCCCCCCAACTTCTAGGAAAACTGATCATGTTTTCGTAGAAATTATATTTGCCTTAGTCGAGACTCGGGGTCGTTTTTATCCCTTACCTGGGACTTCTTAACTTTCCTACCCTGATCATAAGGGGATTTTGGTTTACACTAGTGTTTCACATATATCGCCTTATTGTAAAGTGTGGAGCGACCTACACGTTTACGACGATTTGCCTTATTCGAGGTTTTAACCTATGTTTTGTGCTTGCTTTTAGCAATTTTCGGCACTTTTATATAGCTTTTATGCATTATTAGCATAAATTATTGCTCAATTTATCAAGAAAATATTTATATAATTTTCCTCATATTTTTCTGTACTCACAGGTATTTTTCTCAATTATTCCTAATATCTTAGGAATTTTTATGTACCCACGGATATTTTTCTTATTTATTCCTAATAATTTAGGAATTTTTATGTACCTACGGGTATTTTTCTTATTTATACCTAATAATTTAAGAATTTTCTCGTACCCACGGGTATTTATTTCAAGTTGGAAATAATTTATAAAATTAGTTCTCAATTTTTTGATTTTTTCCAAGAGCTAATTCGTAAATTTGCAAACTTGAGAAGCTTATTAGCTTATTTACAAACGGCTGGGGCTGTTTTGCTAACTAAGCAAAACCTCGGAAGTTAAACAGCAAATCTGCCATTCAACCTCCTTCCCATTCGGAAATGTCCATTCGGAATTTCCTTCTTTTATTTTTCAACTTTTTCGAATGAAAGCTTGCTAGTAGGGTCCACTGTCTAGCCCTCTTTCATTGTTCAACTCACTTTCCAGTCGAAAAATGTCAATCGAAAATTCCTTTCTTCATTTTTTTTTTGAATTTCCGACTTGAAAAAATCCAGTGGGGCCCAAGCCTTTTTTGATGTTCATTCGTAAAATCCAATTCGGATTTTTTTTGAACTTTCGTTTGAAAAATTCTGGTGGGGCCAGCCCTTTTCTTTTCTTTTCAAACAACGAATTCTAGTCGAAGCCTCTTACTTTGCTTTCCAGATCGAATTTTCATTTCAAAATTTTTTATTTTCTTTCGAATGGAAATTTTGGTGGGTCCCGATTTTTTTTTTTGGTGCACTGTCGAATTATACCACTCGAAAATGTTTTTCGAATGAAAACTCTTTTGGGGTCACAACCCTTTTTCTCTTGTCACTCGAAAAATTCCAATAGAGAATTCATTATATTATTATTTTTTTTCAATTGAAAATTGTTGTATGGGCCCGGCCTTTTTTCCATCTCACTCGAAATATAGGATTCGAAAATGCTTTCATTGTTTTCGAATGAAAATCATTGTAGGGGCCCAGCCCTTTTTTGCCACTGATTCGAAAATTACTCTTCGAAAATTATTATTATTTTTTTTTTTAGAACTTTCGAATGAAAGTGTTGTTGTGGGGCCCTGCCCTTTGATCCTCCTGGTCGAAAATTCTGAGTCGATTTTTTTTTTGGAATGAAATAATCAGGTGGGCTCCAGGCCTTTTATTCATCTCATTCGAAATATAGGAGTCGAAAATGTTTTTTTCAAATTTTTTTCTTTCTTTTGAAAATTTCGATTGAAAATTCATGTGGGCCCGGAATTTTTTGTAGCCTGGTCGAAATATAGGAATCGAAAATTCCTTTATCATCATTTTTCCTTTGTTTTTCGATTGAGACTTCTCCATGGGCTCAGCCCTTCTATCATGCTTCCATTTGTAAAGTTCCATTCTTAACTTTTATTTATTTTTCAAAAAAAAAATTCGAATGAAAATTGCATGTGGGTCCAGCAATTTTTTTCTTCTCATTCGAAAAATGAGAATCGAAAAATCATTTTCATCATTTTTTTTACAATTTCCGAATGAAAATTGTTGAATGGGGCCCAGCCCTTTTTTGCCTCTCTCTCGAA
Source organism: Kitagawia praeruptora (assembly GCA_037693485.1). Classification (NCBI taxonomy): domain Eukaryota; kingdom Viridiplantae; phylum Streptophyta; class Magnoliopsida; order Apiales; family Apiaceae; genus Kitagawia; species Kitagawia praeruptora. Next base: position 105,831,615 of record CM075354.1, read on the forward strand.
AAGTAGCAGTCGAATATTTTATTTCAATTTTCGATTGGAATTTTTTGTCGTGGAACCTGCCCAATTTTTGCTTCCACACGTAACTCTCCATTCGATTTTTAATAGGGCCCAGCCCTTTTAAAGCGCCTGATCGAAAAATTTCAGTCGAAAGTCTACGAATGGGGCTCCAGCCTTATCCAAAATTTTCAATTTTAGATTTGGAATTTCAAATTTCAATTTCCCCTCTCTTTTAGTCTTCAGCAACTATATTATTACATGCAATCTCCTATTGAACGTAAGTTGGAGCAAAATTAAACTTCCCGGAGCAAGTTCAAGCTTCTGGGAGCAAAATTGAAACGATAACCAAGAACTGCAAATCAAGGTTTGGGTGACGAAACTAGAAACCAAGGTTGGTTTTTAGGTCATAAACTCAGAATTCACTCCTGCTCTTGGTTTCCATGAACCTTGAATGAATTTGATAGACCCTCGCGGCTTATTTGACCTCCAAGGGCTTCTTCTAATGACTTGATTTCTTATTTTAGAATTCAAGATCTTAATTTCGTTCTCAACTCTTGACCGTTGATTCTTGATTCAAGATTGAGAATTCACATTTAGTTGTATAACTCAGCTATGTTTGGCCGTAAAGGCTTACGTCCTGCATCCTATGTGCTTGTAACTATTTGACCTTCGAGATTTTCGTTTTTGGGAAGCATTGTAAAAATCATTTGATTTTTTCTTTTGAGTACTCGAGCCTAATTTCCGGGCCTAATTTGTCCTTGGTCGCTGGGGAGGCTTCCAGGAACATCCTTTCTTGCAACAACGATAATTTTTAGCTAAAATTAAAGACCTTGCATGTTTGGGAATCATACTCCTGATCATCCTTTCGCCTCTGGCGATTTGAATTATCCTCAACGGGGATTGGAGGTTTCCTCATACCTTTTGATTTTTAGCCTCGGTGTATTTTACAACAGTTTCGTGCAAGCTAAACATGTCTCCAAGGGGAATATTTTGTCAATAGACCTCCGTGGTTCCTTGTTGTAGGGCTGTTTTTTCATCCAAGTCTAGGACCTCTAAGGATCCCTTGGTGAATCGATTCAAGTAGTCCCACGGGGATTCAATCTTTGCTTGTTCTAAATTCATTGGGGATCTCATGTACCCCTCTACTTCTAATTGGCTGTCCAAAGCTTTACTCCATTCCCTCAAGGAACCTATCAAGCTGAGAGGCAACTGACTATAACAGCATTGCACCATGCCCCCCGAGATTCGAGGGAACGCCCTATACTTTGATGACATTATTTTACACCAATTGGTGCTTCCAACTTTGAATCGATGATCGGGGCCTTCAGGACTTGGAAGTAGACACTTCCTGCATAGTTCTTTATTCCAAAAGAAGCAACTTAGACAAGGCATCGGCCTTCACATTCTCTTCTCTTGGAATGTGTTCCACATAGTACCTATCAAACTAAGTTATCACAACTTTCATAATTTTCAGATACTTGGCCATGGTTTCATCCTTGGCCTCAAATTTAACTTGGGCTACTACAAGCCTTGAGTCTCCGCAAATCTTGAGACTCTTGACCCTCAGGGCTCTGGCCAAGCCTAATTCGGCTATCAAGGCTTCATACTCTGCTTTGTTGTTCGTAGTCGGAAAATCCAACTTCAAAACACACTCTACTGTGAACCCATCGGGGTTTTGCAAGATTAGGCATGCACCACTTGATTTTGTTTTTGACGTTCCGTCAAAATAGAGCACCCACTACTCCTTCAGGGTCATGTTTTCATCTTCATTCTTGTTTTCTTGTTCTTTGCCCTCCATGGGTTACTACCTCTTGCCCCCCGACTTCTTGGTTGTTAATGGTACATTCAACCACGAAGTCAGTTAAAGCTCGGGCTTTGATGGCCGTCCTAGGCTTATATACTTGATATAAAAGTTCCCTAACTCGATTGCCCACTTAATAAGCCTACCACTAGCTTTCGGGCTATAGAGTACGTTCCTCAACGGTCGGTCCGTCAGGACTTCAATCTTGTGTGCCCGGAAGTATGGTCTTAACTTCCTCGAGACTGTCATCAAACTTTTCAACGATGGAGTAGTTTAACTCTGCACCATGCTATACTTTGCTCACGTAGTAGATAGATTTCTGAATCTTTCGTTCTTCCTTGATCAGAACGACACTCATTGCTTGTTCGGAGACCGGTAGTTATAAGAACAAGGTTTCATTCGGGCTTGGTTTGGCCAACAACGGGGCCTCAGCCGTATATCTCTTTAGATATTCAAAGGGCTCTTGGTTTTCAGTTGTCCATTCAAAGTCCTTTAACCATCTTCAAGGTTTTGAAGAATGGTGAGCACTTGTCACCAAACTTGGAGATCCAATTCTTCCATTTAGTTCCTGAACAAACCTTATAGAACGTGAAGGTTCCATATCTAGGATTGCTTATATCGGGGTTAACCTTTAGACCCAAGAACTTTCTTGATCCTACGCTAAAGATACACTTGGCTATATTTAACATCATCTTATGGTGCCTCATCACATCAAATGCCTCGCGAAGGTGTTCAATATGATCGGCCTTATCGAAGCTCATGACTAGGAATCAAGTCCTCTGCTGGTTTCCCTCGATGTTCATCACCCTCACGGACGTCCATATCTTCAATTGGGAAGACCTGCCCCCCAACTTTATCAGGCTGTAATGCGGCTACATAGCAACTCCTTACATTATTTTTTAAACTTATTTCTCCCATTTTTGGAGCCTTCAAATGGATGGTACGTGGCCTTTTCGAGCCTTTGGTGGGACGAAACATGGTCTCTACGAGCTTTCATTTGGATAGAGTGGGGCTTTCACGAGCCTTCAGTTGGGTGCAACGTGGTCTCTTCGATCCTTTAATTCTTTACAGCCAGCTTCCGTGCCTCTGTGGCATCGTTTGGCAACCAGCCATTCTCATGGTGTGCTTTGATAGAATCTATCCAGCATCCTCCTATCCCGATAGGAGCAATAAGCTTAGAATCAATTGTAGGGGGTTCTCAAATGGGTCTCGACCTCTAAAGAAGTATACTGAGATAAGGCATCGACCTTTGTATTCTCCTCGCTTGGGATATACTCAACGCAGCACTCGTCGAACTGGGCTATCGTAGCTTTCACAATCCTCAAGTATTTGGCCATATTCTTTTCTCTAGCCTCAAACTTTCCATCAACTTGTGAGATTACCAGCTTTGAGTCTCCACAGACTTTCAGGTTCTTCACCCTCAGGGCTATTTTCAATCCAAGGTCAGTTGTCAGAGCTTCGTACTTTCCTCGTTGTAGGTTGTTTGGAAGTCCAACTTCAAGGCATACTCAACTGCGAACCCATCGGGGTTTTGCAAAATTAAACTTGTACCACTGGTTTTTTTTTTATGCCCTATCAAAATGGAGCATTCAATACTCCTTCTTCTCTTCTTCTCACCTTGCTAACCTTCCTGGTCTATTACCTCCTGCCCCCCGACTTTTTGGTTGTTAATGGTGTATTCAACCATGAAGTCAGTGAGTGCTTATGGTTTTATTGTGGTTTCTTTGTCCAATGCAAGACTTCTTTCACGCAATGGACGGGTTTCGGAACTTTGTTTTCCTCTTTTCTTCCATCATCTCCATTTGATCTTCAGGTCTTAGCTAGCATGAGGCAACCGCCTTAAGCCTGTCCTCCTAAGGATAACATTGTAAGCGGAAGTTGCTTTAACCAGCAAAAGGTTCGACATATGAGTGGCCTCTCTAGGCCCTCGTCCTATTATCATGGATAGCCGAATAGTTTCTTTAACTCTTGACTTAACTCTATAGAACCCATACACGGGCATGTTGGAGGGGTCAATTAAGAATCGTTGTTTTCTATCTTCGAGATATCCACTGAAGTTCCATTATCCTTGTGTTTCTTAATGTCCATCAGGATTTGGCTCTTTGGAGTATACAAATGTGCATAGCTGGTGAACCTCGATCCTTGATTCTTCTTCTTCCAGGGAGAGTTAGAGTCTTTACTTGTTCGAGGATACATATCCTTAACATTCTACTTGTGACCACCTTCATTTCTTGTTATTACATGCATTGCCTCCATCAGGGGTTGAGGCTTCCCTTACTCTTTCATCTACCTTGATAGCTACTCTATCATCCAAGTTCGGGACCTTCAAGGCTTCCTTGGTGATTCAGTTCATGTAATCCCCTAAGAATTCATTCATTTTCCACATTCATGGGGATTTAAAACGTTTCTCATGAACTTTCCATCAATAAACGGGGCGACGAATGCCCTTCTTAGTCCTTTAAAGGAGCTGATTAAGTTCGGGGGCAACCGACTCTACCATTGTTGCGTCATGCCCCCCCAGAGTTTGAGGGAATGCCTTATACTTGATTACGTCAATCATGGGTTAAAATTTGTAGTGCATTGGAGGATGTCTTCACATGATTAATGGGGTCTCCTGCCCTAACACATGCCTCGATGGTGGGCATCTTGAATTTCCTTGATGTATGAGCATTCATTATCTCATTGGTGAAGGACGGGATTGGATCATCATGACCTCATATGGGCATCGAGTCATCGGGATCAGCCCTTTATGTATCAACCCTTCTCCTCCTAGGGGTATCACTTGAATTAAAAGCCTTGGGGATCCTAGCCCTTGGGGGCTGCCTAGCCTATTGTATTTCCAAGTTTTTCTTCAATTTTTGGATAAGCGCTTCATGAGTGAGTATCCTTCCTCCTAAAGTCTTGAGAGCAAGTCCTTTGGATCCACGGGGCTGAGAAGGCCCTGACCCTCCTTCGAGCTCATTGCCTGGTTCTCCTTCTGAGATGGTTATCTTCATTAGTGGATGATGAATTGTCAACAGTATAAATCTGGAGAAATCACGACTCCTTCATTGGCGTTCTAGGTCCTAGATGCATTGAGGCACGTATGCCTCATGTTGTTGATCACTTCTACCATCGATGAATGATGTCCTTAAGTTCATTGTGTAATGATAGAGATAGACATCTGTAGTCCCAATGGTGCGCTAGAGGGGCGACACCACCATCCGGAGGGGATTCATCCCTGAATTCATTGAACCCACAATTGGTTGCTGCGGATGAGTAATTTGAGCCCCTAAATCTTTTCATCTATGGCCTGAAGAGCCGTTCCTTGAGTCCCTCGGGGTTGAGAACGTCCTGCCACTTCGGCGAGCTCCTTGCCTTGACATCTCTTGCTAGAACGGATGTCCTCTTCCTCATCTTATTTAGATGAGAAGTTGTCTTTGGTGTATGATCCAGAGAAACTTTGGTTTCCTCCAACAAGGGGACCAAGCCTTCAATGTTTTAAGGCACATACTTCTCATGAGTAAATGGATGGTTCTATCTGCAATTATGAACGGTGACAACCCATAAACGGGGTTTTGAGTCATTGGGATTGACGGTGATGGCGATCTCTGCTCCTATGCTCCATTAGCCAGAGGTGAGACCATCATATGCAATTGAGGATTCGCTCCTTGAGTTAGTGGATTTGGGTCATCCCTTGGGGAATCACCCCTTGGAGATGCGTCTTTAGGGGTCCCTGAATGAAAGTCAAGGGGAGTGGATCATCAGTCCGATTGCTCTTTCATTGTCTTTATTGTATGGTTGAGACTTCTTCTCCCTGCTGCGTGTGGAGGTTCCAAGCCTCAAATATGAGGTGAATTACCCCTTATTAGAGATCATGCTAATCAGTACGCGGTTATGGGCAAATCGTGCCTAAGATTGGGGATCTGTCCCTTAAGAGTTTAGAATCTGTCTTTTTCGGCTCCTTGGAGTCTCATCTAAATTTTCGTTCCTAGAGGGTTCCACCCTTGAACAGTGATAGGTGTGGGCACTCTTCACCTTCTCAATAAAAGGAATGGTAGGATCATCCTGACCTCCTAGTTGCATTAAATCATTGGGTTCAGACCTTGGGATCTCTGTCCTTGGGACCTCAATCTTTCTATGCCTCCTTGAAGGCCTCCCCGAATCAACAAAAGGGATTTCTCTGACCTTTGTAATAGGGAGACAGTTTTATTGCTTCTCTTGTTCTTTCTTCAGTCACGCCCATCAGTGGGTTATTTTTCTGCACGCCTCCTCCTCGGGGCTCGATCTCGATCATCCTTCGATGATGAATCCTCGGTATAGGGTCCAGAATAATCTAGGTACCCTCCTTCATAGACAAGGCCTAGGCCTGTGATGTATGGGGGTTTTTATATGGCTTGTGCACTCGATGTGTATGGCCACTTTCTTCAATGCCTCCTACGTTCAGATGGATTCATGCTTGCAAGAATCACGGTGGTGGAGATCTGTGCTCTACGGGGGTAGGTCATATCCTAGAAGGGAAACAACCATTTGAAGGGGATTCATCTCCTGGCCTTGGGGATTCATCCCTATGGGATGCGATCCCCCGACATGAGTTTCAATAATTTTGGAGATTCATCCTTGGCTTTAATAACCCGAAATCTGGGAATTTGTTCAAGGGGGTTCAGACCCTTGTTTCGTAGTCACGGGTATAGAAGTGCTACTGGTGGTGTTTGTAGTCACCGGTGTTCTCCGTGTGTTCATCATGGTTGATGTTGTCGTTCCCACAGACGGCGCCAAATGTTGTGGAATAAAAAGTAGGGTGTAATTAATTCGTGTATTGATTGCTAGGGATTGAGAGCTTCGAGCTTTAATGGTGGCTGCTCTTGCTGTCGGGACTAGTCGATCCTCGCAAGATGCCTACGTACCTTGATGAATATCAAGAATCAAGCCAAAACGTAGTTCTAGAATTGCCTACGTGGCTTGATGCGCCCTCGCGGCATAGTGACGTAGTGGCTTGTATGTCCTTATTCGAGGATTTAGCCTAAAACGTGGTAGTTGACGTATGGAGCTGTGCCCCAAAAACGTTGTTCTGTTATGAGGGGTTGTGTTGTTTATATAGGCATGGGAAGCCTAGAATTTGAGTAGAATTGGGTGTCTTGGCGGGCAAGTCACTATCTTGGCCCAATTCTAGAGTCTTCCAAAAGATAAGGAGATAAGTACTGGAATTATATGCCTTCAAGGTCACTCCAAAGATGATTTGGTTTCCTTGTTGACTCAAATACGGGGTCTTTTATTTGGCTGATTTTACAGCTATGAATTTATTATTATTATTAAGGTTTTGGGCCTCGTAATTGGGCTTTGACCTTGGACCAACTTAGGTTCATTTAATGCAACATTAAATGTATTTTTAGGGTTTACTTTTAGCCCATATCAACAACTATTTTTCCTATAATAGTAATTAATTAAGTTGATGATGATGAATATTTTATTAGTTTTATTCTTTGTTAATTTATTTTAAATTTTATTGTTGATGAAATTTAATTTAGGATTATTTGTACTTATTATATTTAGATTCTCTATTAATTATTTTATTTTAGATTTTCGGATTTTTTTAAATTTATTTACAACTTTAGTACCAAATTTAAAATCTTTGAAAAATAATAAAATGTTAATTTATTGATTTGTGTTTATTTTGTGTTTACTTTTATTAGTATAAATTTTAAAGACATGTTTGTTGTAGAATCTAAAAATAAATTTTTTTATGACATTTTTAAAAAAAATTTAGGTTTTCTTGATTTTTTTGGTAAGGTTTTTGTTAAATTATATTTTAAACTTTAGTCTAAATTATTTTTGTATTAATTTTAGTTAACAATAATTTTCTCAACTATAATTTTTTCTGTTTTATCATTTGTTATTTATTTTAGTGCATTAGTTACTTGTTAGCATAGTTTTAGTTTTTTTGGACCATAGTTTTAACTTTTAAACCAAGGCCCAACATCTAATTTATTCTCTAGTCCATTTCTTAAGTTACTAAGTTACTTTACAATCCCTGATGACCAGACGACCACCTGATCCTCCTTACGCCCCATTTGTTATTTATTTTAGTGCATTAGTTACTTTGTAGCATAGTTTTAGTTTTTTTGGACCATAGTTTTAACTTTTAAACCAAGCCCAACATCTAATTTATTCTCTATTCCATTTCTTAAGTTACTTTACTCCTTCTTACGTCAATTATATATAGGATATAATGTTCTAGACTTCTAGATTTATTTCTTGTTACGTTAACTTGGGTCATATTATTGTTGAGGTTCCTGCTTGTCATTTTGTGTCATTTTATTCATTTACAGTAGCTTATTTTCAAGTACTTGTCTTTTATGTTTTTTTTTTATTTCTTCAAAATCTTAGTTAAAATTGTCCATTCAATAAATTGTTATTACTGTACTGTCACGCTTTGTTTAATTAAATATCTTTTTTAACTGCATAACTCAGCCTCTTTTCCTACTCCCAGCTGAGCTGTCTTGAGTTTGGTTTGCCATGCCCATCTGCTTGTTTTGTACCCAGTTTAATATGACTACTTTGGTTTTATTTTCTTTTATCTCTTGTTGAAGTTTTAATTAAATTGCATCATCTTATTAAATATTTTGTTGGTGCATATGTACTTACCATTAAATAATATTTTATTCTTAGCATTATGTTTTCAAATTGCTGGCCATGTCCATTTCACATTCATGCTACTGTAGGTTGCATTTATACGCATTTCATAATAATTTAGAATTCATTCATGTTAACATTACTAGCTTAAAATCCGTGCGATACACGGTTTTTTTTAATATTATATTAAATTTTTTAATTATTTGAATTAATTTTTTTAAAACATGATTTTTGGAGACTTAAATTTTTAAATGAGATTATATGATGATAATTATATAAATGTTATTCGTGATAATTCTAGAAAATGGGGAATTTTAGTTAAAAATTTAGAAAAGATGATGGATTTTAGTTGAAAAAGATAATCGGTTAATTATAATTAATTATAAAATTATTTTTTTATTAGATAGAATGCCCATGATATAATTGGAAAAATAGAGGATTTGGTTAGAGAAAATTAAAAAGGTAACATGTTTTAGGTGAAAAAGGTAATTGATTAGTTTATAGTAATTATAAGTTATTATGTTATTTTACTAAATAAATTGCTTGTAATGTTTTTAGAAAAAGAAAAATTATTGTTGCCCGTGATATTTCTAGGAAGAGAGGGATTTTAATTATAAAATATAGAAAAAATGATATGTTTTAACTGAAAAAGTTAATCGATTAATTATTATTATTATCATATTACTATTTTATTTCATATAATAGAACTGCCCTTAATATACTTGAAAAATGAGATATTTTAGTTAGAGAAAATAGAAAAGAAAAAGGGAAAATTAAAAAGGTGACATGTTTTAGGTGAAAAGGGTAATTGATTAGTTTATACGAATTATAATTTAATTATGTTCAATTACTAATTAAAATTGGTTCTAGTGTTTTTTAGAAAATGAGAAATTAACGTTGTCCGTTATATTTCTAGAAAAAAAAGGAAATTAATTAGAAAAAATAGAAAGATGATATGTTTTAGTTGAAAAGATAATCGATTAATTATTAGTATTGCAGTGCACGGGTTTCTTGTATTATGTTATAAATTTTATTTAATATTAAAATTATGTTTTTATATAATCATTATTTTAATATTTTTTTTTAATTTTAATTTGTTATAATTTAATATACTCATGTTTACCGATTATAATAATGTTTCCTTATTATAAACAACGTATATGATTTTTAATATATTTTATTAATAATTGAAAATTTGGTGTGATATTTTCGAGTATATATTAATGATTGTAAGATTTGTTGTAAATTAAAAAGGTAACGTGTTTTAATTAGAAATATTAATGATTGAAAAATATGATACAATTTATCTTTTTAGATGTTTATAAAAGGTAATATCTTCAACTGAAAGTAAATATGAAAAATGCAATCGACTAATTACCATTTATTATATTATATTGTTATTTATTTTAGGTGTTACATTTTACTTGAAAATTATGGTGTGATATTTTCGGTTATATATTAATGATTGAAAGATTTATTTTAAATTAAAAAGGTAATGTGTTTTAGTTCGAAAGGAAATATTAAAGATCGAAAGATATGATATGATTCATGTTTTTACGTGTTTATAAAATGTAATATCTTCAACTAAAAGTAAATATGAAAAAGACAATCGACTAATTACCTTTAATTTTATTATATTAATGTGATATTTTCGGGTATATATTAATGATTGTAAGATTTGTTTTAAATTAAAAAGATAACGTGTTTTAGTTCAAAAGGACATATTAACGATGGAAAGATATGATATGATTGGTGTTTTTATGTGTTTATAAAAGGTAATATCTTGACTACTTACCATTAATTATATTATGTTATTACTTATTTTAGATTGTAAGATTTGTTTTAAATTAAAAAGGTAACGTCTTTTAGACTTTTAGTTCGAAAAGAAATATTAATGATGGAAATATATGATACAATTGATGTTTTAAGTTGTTTATAAAAGGTAGTATCTTGATTAATTATCATTAATTATATTATGTTATTACTTATTTTAGGTGTATTTTTTTTATAATGAAGGTAAATAATTAAATTCACGAAGTACCAAAAATAAGTACCAAAAAATAGGTACCAAAATTTTAATGTTTCGACTTTTATATAATAGTATAGATTTGTTTTAAATTAAAAGTTAACATGTTTTAGTTCGAAAGGAAATATTAATGATGGAAAGAAATAATACGATTTACTCCCTCCGTCCCTTTGAATTCTTTACGTTTGCGGACCAGTTTCTGGCACGGATTTTAAGGTGCATTTTAAGGATAGTTCTATAACTTATTTTTGATATTTTATTTTTTTGTATAAAAATAGGATTGTTCTATTTTTATAAAAAATAAAAAATAAAATATAAAAAATAAGTTATATAACTATCCTAAAAAAACTACTATTTATTAAAGTGATTTTAGGGCAGATATATCATTTAACATTATTATTCAATTTTTACTCATTCCGATATTTATTAAAAAAAATATAAATAACGGAATATATTCACATCATAGTGCCATTTATTTTAGGGCTAGAAAAGTTGTGGTTTCACTCAAGCACGGAAGCACCATTTGTCAACAACCTGTGTTGTCAACAACCTGTGTTGTCAACAACCTGTCTTCTTAAACATCTTTTCCGATGCATTCATAAATTCGTACAAATAATTTCGATAAGTTTCCTTTCGAACTAAAACACTTCGAACTAAAACACGTTAACTTTTTAATTTAAAACAAATTTTACAATCATTGATATATACCCGAAAATATCACACCATAATTTTCAAGAAAAATATAACATCTAAAATAAATAATAACATAATATAAATAATGATAATTAGTCGATTAACATAATAAAATTAATGGTAATTAGTCAATTGCCTTTTTCACATTAATATAATAAAATTAACGGTAATCTGTCTTTTTCATATTTACTTTTAGTTGAAGATATTACCTCTTATAAATACCTAAAAACATCAATCATATCATATCTTTCGATCATTAATATTTCCTTTCGAATCAAAACACGTTACTTTTTTAATTTAAAACAAATCTTTCAATCATTAATATATACCCGAAAATATGAAAAAGGCAATCGACTACTTACCATTAATTATATTATGTTAATATTTATTTTAGGTGTTTTAATATATATTTTTCTTTATAATGAAGGGTAAATAAGTAAATTCACGAAGTACCAAAAAATAGGTACAAAAAAACTGGTACCAATTTATATAATCATTATTTTTTACATAATTTTTAATTTTAATTAATATAATTTAATATACACATGTTTACGGATTATACTAATGTTTCCTTATTATAAACAAAGTATATTTTTATTATATTTTATTAATAATTGAAAAATATTGTACGATATTTTCGGGTATATATTAATGATTGTAAGATTAGTTTTAAATATAAAAGGAAACGTATTGTAATTCGAAAGTTAATATTAATGATCGAAAGATATGATAAAAGGTAACATCTTCAACTAAAAGTAAATATGAAAAAGGCAATCGACTAATTACCATTAATTATATTATGTTAAAATTTATTTTATGTGTTTTAATATATATTTTTCTTTATAATGAAGGGTACATAAGTAAATTCACGAATTACCAAAAAACAGCACCAAAAAATTGGTACCAAAAAACAGGTACCAAAACTTTCAATGTTTCGGAATTTATATAATAGTATAGAGGTACAAAAAAACTGGTACCAATTTATATAATCATAATTTTTTACATAATTTTTAATTTTAATTAATATAATTTAATATACACATGTTTACGGATTATACTAATGTTTCCTTATTATAAACAAAGTATATTTTTAATATATTTTATTAATAATTGAAAAATATTGTACGATATTTTCGGGTATATATTAATGATTGTAAGATTAGTTTTAAATATAAAAGGAAACGTATTGTAATTCGAAAGTTAATATTAATGATCGAAAGATATGATAAAAGGTAACATCTTCAACTAAAAGTAAATATGAAAAAGGCAATCGACTAATTACCATTAATTATATTATGTTAAAATTTATTTTTTGTGTTTTAATATATATTTTTCTTTATAATGAAGGGTACATAAGTAAATTCACGAATTACCAAAAAACAGGCACCAAAAAATTGGTACCAAAAAACAGGTACCAAAACTTTCAATGTTTCGGAATTTATATAATAGTATAGAGGTACAAAAAAACTGGTACCAATTTATATAATCATAATTTTTTACATAATTTTTAATTTTAATTAATATAATTTAATATACACATGTTTACGGATTATACTAATGTTTCCTTATTATAAACAAAGTATATTTTTAATATATTTTATTAATAATTGAAAAATATTGTATGATATTTTCGGGTGTATATTAATGATTGTAAGATTAGTTTTAAATATAAAAGGAAACATATTTTAATTCGAAAGTTATTATTAATGATTGGAAGATATGATAAAAGGTAACATCTTCAACTAAAAGTAAATATGAAAAAGGCAATCGACTAATTACCATTAATTATATTATGTTAAAATTTATTTTAGGTGTTTTAATATATATTTTTCTTTATAATGAAGGGTACATAAGTAAATTCACGAAGTACCAAAAAATAGGTACCAAAAAATTGGTACCAAAACTTTCAATGTTTCGAAATTTATATAATAGTACTAGCTTATAACCCGTGCGAAGCACGGGTTTCTTTTGATTGGTTATAAAATTTATTTAACATTATAATTATGAACTTTGAATTTTTAGTAAATTAATTTAATCATGTAATATATTTTATTATTAGATATAATGATTCTTATTTATTACTAAAAATAATGATTTGAATATATGGTGAGATATTTTTGAGTGTATATTATTTAATTTTATTAAATAGAACCGTCCGTGATATAATTGGAAAAAGAGAGATTTTAGTTTGAAAAAATAGAAAAAGATAACGTGAAAATTAAAAGGTGACATACTTTAGGGTGAAAATGGTAATTGATTAGTTTATAATAACTATAATTTAATTGTTATTTTACTAAATAAAATTGCAGGTAATATTTTTAGAAAATGAGAAATTAATGTTACCGTGATATTTCTAAAAAAAGGAATTTAATTAGAAAAAATAAAAAAGATGATACATTTTTAGTTGAAAAGGTAATCGGTTAATTAATAGCATTATAATATTATGATTTTATTTTTATTAAATAGAATCGCCCGTGATATAATTTGAAAAATAGAGGTTTTAGTTAGAGAAAATAAAAAAGGTAACTTGTTTTGGCTGAAAAAGGTAACCCGTTATATAATTGGAAAAAAATATTTTAGTTAGAGAAAAGAGAAAAGAATTTTTTTTTTATTAGTTAACAGTATTTATAATTTTTTTTAATTAGATAAAATATAAAAGATATTATATTTTACCTGAAAAAAGAAACTGCTTAGTTATTAGAAAAAAAGGTAACACGTTTAACCTTAAAAGTAGGTTGATTTGTAAAGTAAAAATTTTAGTTAAATAAAATATAAAAGAAGATTTTTAAAAGGTAACTCGTGATATAATTGGAAAAAGAGATATTTTAGTTAGAGAAAAGAGAAAAGATAATTTGAACGAAAAAATTAATTAATTAGTTAATAGTAATTATAATATGCTTTTTAGTTAGATAAAATATAAAAAATATTATAGTTTAACTGAAAAAGAAAACTGCTTAGTTATTAAAAAGAAAAAAAAAAGGTAACATGCTTAACCTGAAAAAGGAAATTGATTAGTAAAGCAAAAATTTTAAAGGTAACATGTTTAACCTGAAAAAGGAAATTGATTAGTAAAACAAAAATTTTAGTTAGATAAAATATAAAAAAATATTTTATCTGTAATTAAGTAAGGGTAATTAGGTAAATTCAATAGGTACCACCTGAAAAAGGAAACTGCTTAGTTATTAAAAAAAATGTAATACGTTTAACCTGAAAAAGTAGGTTGATTTGTAATGTAGAAATTTTAGTTAAATAAAATATAAAAGAAGATTTTTAAAAGGTAACTCGTGATATAATTGGAAAAAGAGATATTTTAGTTAGAGAAAAGAGAAAAGATAATTTGAATGAAAAAATTAATTAATTAGTTAATAGTAATTATAATATTCTTTTTAGTTAGATAAAATATAAAAGATATTATATTTTAACTGAAAAAGGAAACTGTTTAGTTATTAAAAAGAAAAGAAAAGGTAACATGTTTAACCTGAAAAAGGAAATTGATTAGTAAAACAAAAATTTTAAAGGTAACATGTTTAACCTGAAAAAGGAAATTGATTAGTAAAACAAAAATTTTAGTTAGATAAAATATAAAAAAAGATTTTATCTGTAATTAAGTAAGGGTAATTAGGTAAATTCAACAGGTACCAACCAACCGACCAACCAAACTTTTAATGTTTCGGAATTTATATAATAGTATAGATTACCATTAATTATATTATGTTAAAATTTATTTTAGGTGTTTTATTATATATTTTTCTTTATAATGAAGGGTACATAAGTAAATTTACGAAGTACCAAAAAACAGGTACCAAAAAATTGGTACCAAAAAACAGGTACCAAAACTTTCAATGTTTCGGAATTTATATAATAGTATAGATAGATTATGCTTTTACACATCTGATTAATATGAATAAAAGTACTTGGGCCGCATGTTATGTTTTTTTTATTTTTATTTTTTTTCCTTTGGTTTGAATGATTTCCTTGCCCATTTACTTCTTCTGACTGTTTTGCTGTTTAGTGTGTTAGCTCCTGACATAAAACTCATTTTCAAGTCCATCTCAAATTTCGGCCCAATACTAATTTCCTGGCCCATGTTTAATTTCATTTGCTTGTTAAGTTAGCTGCCAGTTCTTAGATAAAGTCCATTTTAATTTCGTAGTGCATTTATTTCAATTGTTTTGTTATGCTTGCATTTAATATTTACTAGCTTAAAATCCGTGCGATTCACGAAATTTTTTTAATATTATATTAATTTTTTTTTAATATTCTTTTAAATACGAATTTTGGAGGCTTAAATATTTAAATGAGATGACGATCATAATTATATATATGTTATCCGCGATATTTCTAGAAAATGAATGATTATAGTTAAAAAAAATAAAGAAAATGTGATAGGTTTTAGTTGAAAAGTTCATAAATTATTTATTATTAATTATAAAATTGTTATTTTGTTTTATTAAATAGAATGTCCGTGGTATAATTGGAAAAAGAGAGGATTTAGTTAGAAAAAATTAAAAAGATAATATATTTTAGGTGAAAAGGTTAATTGATTAGTTTATATTAATTATAATTTAATTATGTTATTTTACAAAATAAAATTGCTCGTAATGGCTTTAGAAAAGAAGAAATTAATGTTGCCCGTGATATTTCTAAAGAGGAATTTTAGTTAGACAATATAGGAAAAAGATGATACGTTTTAGCTAAAAAGGATAATCGATTAATATTAGTTTTATAATATTATTATTTAATTTTATTAAATAGAACCGTCCTTGATATAATTGGAAAAAGAGAGATTTTAGTTTGAAAAAATAGAAAAAGATAACGTGAAAATTAAAAGGTGACATGCTTTAGGTGAAAAAGGTAATTGATTCGTTTATAGTAATTATAATTTAATTGTTATTATACTAAATAAAATTGCTGGTAGTATTTTTAGAAAATGATAAATTAATGCTACCCATGATATTTCTAAAAAATGAATTTAATTAGAAAAAATAAAAAAGATGATAGGTTTTTAGCTGAAAAGGTAATCGGTTAATTAATAGCATTATAAAATTATGATATTATTTTTATTAAATAGAATCGTCCGTGATATAATTTGAAAAAGAGAGGTTTTAGTTGGAGAAAATAAAAAAGGTAGCTTGTTTGGCTGAAAAAGGTAATCCGTGATATAATTGAAAAAAAATATATTTTAGTTAGAAAAAGAGAAAAGAGAAAAAATTAATTTATTAGTTAACAATAATTATAATTTGTTTTTTAATTAGATAAAATATAAAAAATATTATATTTTACGTAAAAAAGGAAACTGCTTAGTTATAAAAAAAAGGTAACATGTTTAACCTGAAAAAGGAGATTGATTAGTAAAGTAAAAATTTTATTTAAATAAAATATAAAAGAAATTTTTTAAAAGGTAACCCGTGATATAATTGGAAAAGGAGATATTTTAGTTAGAGAAAAGAGAAAAGATAATTTGAATCAAAAAATTAATTAATTAATATTTAATAATAATTATAATTTGCTTTTTAGTTAGATAAAATATAAAAGATAATATATTTTACCTGAAAAAGGAAACTGCTTAGTTACTAAAAAGAAAAGAAAATGTAACATGTTTAACTTGAAAAAGGAAATTGATTAGTAAAGCAAAAAAATTTAGTTAGATAAAATATCAAAAAAGATTTTATCGGTAATTAAGTAAGGGTAAATAAGTAAAATCAATAGATACCGACCAACCAAACTTTTAATGTTTCGGCTTTTATATAATACTAGCTTAAAACCCATGCGATGCACGGAATTTTTTTAATATTATAAAAAAAATTTATTAACTTTTTTTAAATATGAATTTTGGAGGCTTAAATATTTAAATGAGATGATGATCATAATTATATAAATGTTATTCATGATATTTCTTGAAAAGGAATGATTTTAGTTAAAAAATATAGAAAATGCGATAGGTTTTAGTTGAAAAGGTAATAAGTTATTTATTAGTAATTATAAAATTATTATTTTGTTTTATTAAATAGACTGCCCATGATATAATTGGAAAAAGAGAGGATTTAGTTAGAGAAAATTAAAAAGGTAATATATTTTAGGTGAAAAGGGTAATTGATTAATTTATAGTAATTATAATTTAATTATGTTATTTTACAAAATAAATTTGCTCGTAATGTTTTTAGAAAAGGAAAAATTAATGTTGCTCGTGATATTTCTAAAAAGGAATTTTAGTTAGATAATACAGGAAAAAGATGATACGTTTTAGCTAAAAAGGATAATCGTTAATATTAGTATTATAATATTATTATTTAATTTATTAAATAGAATCGTCCATGATATAATTGGAAAAAGAGAAATTTTAGTTTGAAAAAATAGAAAAAGGTAACGTGAAAATTAAAAGGTGACAAACTTTAGGTGAAAATGGTAATTGATTAGTTTATAGTAATTATAATTTAATTTTTATTTTACTAAATAAAATTACCGGTAATATTTTTAGAAAATGAGAAATTAATGTTACCCATGATATTTTTTAAAAAAGGAATTTAATTAGAAAAAATAGAAAAGATGATACATTTTTAGCTGAAAAGGTAATCGGTTAATTAATAACATTATAATATTATGATTTTATTTTTGTTAAATAGAATCGCCCATGATATAATTTGAAAAAGAGATGTTTTAGTTAGAGAAAATAAAACAGATAACTTGTTTTGGCTGAAAAAGGTAACCCGTGATATAATTGGAAAAAAAATAATTTAGTTAGAGAAAAGATAAAAAATTAATTTATTAGTTAACAATAATTATAATTTGTTTTTTAATTAGATAAAATATAAAAGATATTACATTTTACCTGAAAAAGGAAACTACTTAGTTATTAAAAAAAAGGTAACATGTTTAACCTGAAAAAGTGGATTGATTAGTAAAGTAAAAATTTTAGTTAAGTAAAATATAAAAGAAGATTTTTAAATGGTAACCCGTGATATAATTGGAAAAAGAGATATTTTAGTTAGAGAAAAGAGAAAAGATAATTTGAATGAAAAAATTAATTAATTAGTTAATAGTAATTATAATATGCTTTTTAGTTAGATAATATATAAAAGATGTTATATTTTACCTGAAAAAAGAAACTGCTTAGTTATTAAAAAGAAAAGAGAAGGTAACATGTTTAACCTGAAAAAGGAAATTGATTAGTAAAGGAAAAATTTTAAAGGTGACATGTTTAACTTGAAAAAGGAAATTGATTAGTAAAGAAAAAAATTTAGTTAGATAAAGTATAAAAAAAGATTTTATCTGTAATTAAGTAAGGGTAAATAAGTAAAATCAATACGTACCAACCAACCAACCAACCAAATTTTTAATGTTTCGGCTTTTATATAATAGTATAGATAGTATAGATATGTATCTTCCTTTTACTGTCTAGTTGAATTAGTTAAATAGTTTAATCAAACTCTCTCAAAATTAATTGTTCTAATTCGCCTAAATTAGAAATTAAGAATCGCGAAAAAAAAATTTAGTCTCTGTGAAAAGAATCTTAAATATTAAAACGATGATCATGCGCTTGAGATTTTTAAATGTTTATTTTTAGCACATCGCTTAAATTTACTTAAAACAACATTCAAAAATCCCTGAATTCAATCTACTTTAGTATCTTAGAACTAGAAATGAAATAATACGGCTCTCAGTTCAGTTGTTCTGCTCCATGGCTTCTGTTGGAAAAACTTAGTATTTTAGACTAAGTTGTGGATCATTTTGAGACTCAATTTGAGTGATAAACACTATATGTTAGTGTTGTGTATTGGTTGGATTATATTCTTCTTTGAGAGAGGATTCCAACGCATATTTACATGCTCAAAATGGATAAAGAGTGAATGAGAACTGATGTTCCAAGTACGACCCTTTAAAGTGGTATTTTAGAAGTGTACCACATCGAGAGTAGTACAAACCTATTCCTTGAGTTTTATTATAAATACTTTGTCCTACATCGAAAAAGAATAATAAGTCCTTTCTAGTCTCTCTTTATAAATAGAGTCTTAGGGCATCCGTTTTATTAAGTCGTGAAAATTATAGTCGACTCTATATTTTCACTCTCCTTCTCCTCAGTTTTAAACTTTCAAAATATTCCGGTGATATTTTCGGGCTCGATTCAAGTTTGCTAAGAGTATAATCGAATTTATCGATTATGTTGTATCTCGTTTTATCCTAGGAGGCAGGTCGCTAAACACAGACGGTTCGGGGCGAAACTGCTTTAAGGAGACCGATTTTCTGGACTCGAGATAAACCAATCTCTATTTGTTTTCTCAAACCTATTCTCCTTAAATTACAGTTGATTCTATAATTGTATTATTATATGATTTGTTATGTGAATTAAATGTTTCATGTTATCTATAATTATTATCTGATATGTATAATTATGTCTTTATCGTACAAGATTGACAACAGCTTCTTGCTCAACCAACTCGTCCGCTGCATCCTCCACTGCTTCCCTTCTCAACCTGGAAATTGACTCATAGATCTCTCTTAGGATCCGTTCATCCTCTTGTCTTTCCAGCTCCAGTGCTACATCTATCTCTCTAAAAAGATGCTCAACTTGTTGCTCATGATCCATTGCATTGAACTCCACTTGAGAGATGTCAAAAGGAGAGCGGTGTTGGCCATTTAGAGATTAAGAGAAAGAAAAATGGAGAAGAAGTAGAAGATAGAGTTTTTAGAGAATAGTATTTTTGATCGGACGGATGGACGAGAGTGTTTTAGGGAAAGTAAAAGGTCTTAGAGATTTAAAGGACTTAAAGAGCCTAAGTTTTCAAATATCTACATATGAAAAGGGCACTACAAATTACCAAAGTCAAGTATGGTATAAATGGTCTTTGTCAAGTCACATGATGTCAAGTATGGTACTTTCGTGTTTCGTGTACCAAGAGGTAAAAACAAAAATGCAACGGTATAAATTCGTGTACTCAAATTCTAAAATGAACACAAAACAAAATATTTCGTGCAAACACGAAACGAAGCGAAAAGTACACAAAATATTTTGTGTACTTTCCGTTTACTTGAAAATGAAACAAAAATCGTGTACTTTTCGTGCACTTTTCGTGTATTTTCTATTTATTTTGTTAAAAAGTTAAATATGTAACACTCAAATCACATATTTTGTTATATTTAATGCAACCTAATGTCACCAACACTATATTTATTTTAATAATTTCTCAGGATATATATGGCAATGGACATCAAAAGGCTCGTATATGAATATTGGAAGCTGATTGGTGCCATACTTCTGTGTCTCCTACTGCTAGTAGGAGTTCTAGTAGCACTGCTCTTTAAGAATCTAATATTTTAATATTCAAACTAGGGTTAACTAAATTATTATCTCCATTCAAAAAAGAATGATTTTCTGATTTTTTTTTTTTTACTCATTTCAATACGTTTGGTTGAGGTATTTATAAATAATATTTTTCCAATTTTTTTGTTTTGTATTAAAAAAATGATACGTTTGGTTGAGGTACTTATGAATAATATATTTTTTTTAAATACAGATCCTATATTTTAATATAAAAAAATTAAAAAAATACTACTCATAAGTATTCAACCGAGCACATTGAAATGTGTGTAAAAAGAAATAGTTCATAATTTTAGAGATCGAGCGAGTACATTTTACTAAAAAAATTATATTGTTTTGACATTAATTTTCTTAATATTTTAGGTGGCTATTAAGAAACTCATTTGGTGACTCATCTACTCATTTTATGGCAAAGTCGCCTTTTTCACTTGATTATTTTTGGAGAAGTTGAGATTTTGAAAAATGAAAATAAATGAATCAGTTGAGATCGATTGTTATTTATCACTCTTTAAATCTAATTTCACCAAAATAATCAAAAAGATGAAGTGTGATTCTCTTATTTGTGAAAAAGTAACTATTGTTATAAAACAATAAAGTAAATGAGAGTCCGTCCATAATCACGATTGACTACAAAATCTAGAACCATCTAGCAATGTATCATTGCGTCAAGTGTAATGATACATTGCGCCAACCTCTAAAGATCTTCAAATGATCCACATTGCGCCTGGGGCATTGTCGCGTTGCGATAGCAGTTTCAATTTTTTTTAATGTAATTGATTAAATGTAATTTATATAATTAAGTTGATGGATGTGGTTTAAAAAAGGTTAATAGTTTAATATGTTGTTTTTTCTCGAAATGTGCTTCTAACTTTGTAGATTCGAAACAATATTTATATGATTTTTTAAAAAGAAAAATTAACGAAAATTTTGAAAAAATATAATAGATATTAAAATATATAAAATTGGAAATACTTGTTATTATTTTATTATTAGTTATTACACACGTTTTTTTAATAATTTTATTGATATTATTATTTTGTTAATAGGGAGGCTACAAAATTAGAACCACCTAGAGCAATGTATCGTTGCGACAGGCGCAATAATACATTACTCTAGGTGATTTCAGTTTACTAAAATTAATAAAGAGAAGTTTAAAAAGATATGAAATATTGAATATTAAAATAATTTAAATTAGAAACATTGTAATTATTATTTCAATGAGAAATATTTTTCATTTTTTCCTGAATTTTATCATTGATTTCTGTTAATAACAAAAAATAAACGTAAATTCTAAAAGTTAAAAACAACTAAGAATTGCCAATAAAAAAAGTTGAAATTATTTGGATTTATTATTATTAATTTTTATTTATTTATTAATATTATTAATTTGTATTTATTTGAGTTATTGATAATAGAAAATAAAGTAAAATTCAAACATATAGAAAGTAAGATCTGAAACAACTGTTATACCCTTTCTTTTTTCCGCAATGAAACATTGTGCCGGACATGAACTCAACTAAACATGCGCTGCATTGTTTCTTTCGTGTCTAAGTTTGAAACCCCAAAAAACACTTTTTTGGGGGATTTAAGGCGATTCTTAAGCGATTGGCGTTGATTCTGAGGCGATTGCTTCGATTTCAATCATTATCATCATCAATAAGTACATCTATACACACTTTAACCAATTCGTCCGATAAGTCGAGTTGAACGTAACCATATCACCAAAATTCTTGTATGCATTCATGGATAGAGGATCTACCCATACCAAATCCCTAACACGATTCTCTTTGTCCACATCCACTCGATAGAAAAATTTATCAAATTTATTTTCTTTTTCTAATTTCCGTAACAAGACCAAACCATACTCCACATCTCCTAAATCAAACACTCGGCGTCGAATGTCACGTATGACATTATGTACGTCTTGTGGGGAAAAGCCAAGATTTTCAACACCGTCACATGTCTCACTAAGATATTTCATAAGTTTTTGCAATCTCGATCCCAGATTTGTTAAACAACTCAATCAATAATTTAGTGATCTTCTATGTTTTGTGTGAGTTTTGAAAAAATTGTACCTTATTCAGTGTTACCATGGCATGATTGTGTTTCAATTCGACCGAACTATAATCCATTTATTTGTTTGAACTTTATGAACTACACACATTCAAACTTGACAATTTGTTCGTGGGATTACATCTCTAATACGTTTTCCTTTAACTATCACGATCCGTTGAATTCAATGATTTTGTTCTTCCACCCTTCCAACAAATTAAAAACTAGGATGATGGATCCTTAGTTCCTAAATAATTATGAGTATTCCTAATTATTATCTCGAATCCGACACTTCAACCATAATCCCTATAAATTTTTGTCGCCTCATTTAATGTATCAAAAATCATACCAACACTTGGCACAACATCATTAATATTCGTAAATGTAAACCCACAATTTTTGTTTCTGATATTAATATCATCATCATCATCATTTTCTACATTCATCTTATTTTTACCTTTGTTAACATCATTTTTCCCCCATCATCATCATCCACATTCATCTTTTTCTTGCCCACATTATTATAGGCATCGACATCTATTATTTCATCACAAAATAATTTTCGATAAATCGAATTTCCAACAGGCGTAACAATTTTATAATCATAATAATTATTATTTTGTTCCTCATCAAAAAATTTTTCAAGGAATTCTTCCAAGATATATTCACTCTGAAAGGTAATAATCTACGTCTCAATCTTGAAGCTCTTACGCCAAGTAAGCTCAGCAGCCAAGATGGCCAGGACCTATGCTCACAATTCTCGACAGCTGAAATCGAGTTTGCACTAAAAAGCTTAGACTCATCTAAGGCACCAGGACCTGACGGGCTAAACGGAGCCTTCATCAAAGAATCATGGCCTTTTCTCCAAAAAGAATTCTCTGATTTAATGAATGCCTTTCATACAAATGGGATTCTACCCCATGGTCTAAATTCTTCTTTTATCATGCTGGTTCCAAAAATTCAAGGGCCTAAAGAAGCAGGTGATTACCGGCCAATCAGCTTAATTAATTTTGCTATGAAAATATTGTTGAAAACCTTGGCTAATAGGCTTGGCAAGTATCTAAAAGTCTTGGTTTCAGAACATCAAACATCATTCATTAAAGGAAGAAGCATTGCAGACAGTATTCTCATAGCAAATGAAGTTGCTCATGGTATTTTGAACAGGAAAAGCAAGGGAATTATCTTCAAAATCGATTTTGCAAAAGCCTTTGACTCAATCAACTGGGCCTTCTTAGAGGACACCCTAAAAACAATGAATTTTGATGTGAAATGGATAGTTTGGATCAAATCCATTCTATCATCAGCCCGTCCATCAGTTCTAGTCAACGGTTCTCCCACACAGGAATTTGGCATGCAACAAGGATTGCGTCAAGGAGATCCACTCTCCCCTCTCCTCTTCAACCTAGTGGGGGAAATGCTTCACCTTTTTCTTACAAAGGCAAGTAATCTGGGTATTTTTGAAGTAGTTGAATTGTCACCAGGAACAAACGTCACTCATCTGCAATTTGCAGATGATACGATACTCTTCATTAAAAATGATCTTCGATCTATTAAGGGTATTAAGACCCTACTTAAACTCTCTGAACTTATGTCTGGTCTCAAAATTTACTATCAAAAGAGTTTTCTTTATGGATCAAAGGATGAAGATCAATGTATGAGTCATTGGGCTTCTTTACTAGATTGCAAAGTAGGTAGTTGGCTTATTAATTATCTAGGGGCACGTTTAGGAAAATCTCCAAGTAGTTCTAGTTTATGGGAACCATTGATAAAAAAACTTCACAAGAAATTGAAGAAATGGAGGAATGTAGGATCTTTTATAGCTGGAAGGTTGATTGTGCTCAAAGCGGTGATCAACAGCATACTATTGGCTAAGTCTCTACAAAATTCCAGCCATGGTTATCGCAAAAATCGACAAATTCCGTCGAGATTTCATTTGGAATGGTTTGGATAGTTCTTCGAATAAAATGCACCTGTTAAATTGGAAAACTATGTGCATGGGTTTAAACAAAGGAGGGCTTGGAGTATCTTCTCTTAAAGAAAGGAACTTATCTCTACTAGCTAAATGGTGGTGGAAATATAGGGTTGAATCGGATAGTCTTTGGCACAAGCTTATCACTTCTAAATATGGCGACTGGGAACTCCTAGATGCCAATAATACTTCCTTATCACCAATTATGAAGAGCATCATATCAGTCTCTAATGATCAATGCCTTAGACTATATAAAAGGGAGGACTTCAACTGGAAAATAGGAAATGGAAAGAAAATCAATTTCTGGAAAGATACTTGGCACGAAGATACTTCTCTAAAGCATAGGTTTCCTAGACTGTTTTTCCTATGTAAATTCAAGGACGCATCCTTATCGGACATAGCTATCAAATGGAGGCATCAAAACAGCGAAAATGGTTTTTGGAGGAGAAACCTCAGATCTTGGGAAATGGATGAGGCAAGAACGTTGCATGATATAATCAATAGCTTCACTCCTTTGCAAGAAACGGACAAAGTCATTTGGAAGCTAAACAGAAACAGTTACAACACTCAAGAAGGATACAAGATGCTAGCTGATACCCAAGGCAATACATGGGACATGTCATGGATTTGGAAATACAAAGTTCCCCCAGCTATTAAAATTTTCTTATGGAAAATTAGTCATAAGATTATCCCTACCAAGTGGTTCTTGGCATCAAGATGTATGAGTATTGACACTTCGTGTTCATGGTGTGGATTCTACAAAGAGGATATGGACCACCTTTTCTGGAAATGCCGCTTGGCTAAATCAGTATGGGCAAGTCTTACATCCTGCCTGAGCATAGGATATATAAGATTAGCTCATGATACATTTGATTTACGAGCCCTTTTTCTCATCAAGCAACACAGTGTTCTTAGTAAATTATGTAAAACTTTTGCAGCAGCCGCCTTATGGACCATTTGGAGGACAAGGAATGGCAATGTCTTTCAAAATTCAAAATCGTCTCTGAGTAATGTTGAATTTTTCCTCAAAGCTGTCTCTCATAAATGGTTGATGATAAGAGAAAGGAATTTCACTTCTTTCAACGGTTTAGAAAATGTATGGATCCATAATCCACTGGTTTCATTAAGATGCACAGAGTGAATGCCAGAGACAATCTCATGGGCCTACTATCGTCCAAATTTGATTTGGTGGGCTTATGTGATGGTGCATGGAGAATAGATAGTCCAGGTCTTATAAATGAAGGCATTGGAGGCATTTTGTATAAAAACAAAAGCCCATTTTCTTCTTTTCAGGCCCATCAAAAACACCTTCACCAATAGAGACAGAAATTTTGGCATGTTATTTTCTTATAGGGGAAATTAAAAGCTCGAAATATGCAAAGGCTAATATAGCTATCTGTACAGATGCTACATGGCTACAAGAAGAGTTCCCAAAGCACAAGATACAAGACAAATCCTTGTACAATTTCCATGTAATACACTGTGATAGAGAGCTCATCCTCGAAGCAGATTTTTTGGCTAAAAATGGAAGCAACTTGAGTATGATGCGTACAGAGTGGCTCAGCTAGGGTAAATAGGTTATTAGTAATGTTAAATATTAATTCAAGTGATGATCAGGATCTGGGCATTACTGATTAGATACCGATGCTGATGTCATCAGTAATACAACGTCAGTATTTGAGTAGGTCAGGATTACAAGCAGATTTACATTAGTCCAGAGATTACGGGAAGATTGATTTGTCGGTTCCTGAATTATAGGAATGCAGCTATCATTCAAGATATGTATTAAGAGTCGTATATAATTGATTTGATATATCTTGTAATTGATAGAGCATCTGTGTACGCTATATAAACACAGTTTAGGTTTTACATGATTGTAATCATATACACGAGTTATTCTGTAACCTAGTAGCTCTTAAGAACATAAGGATTTCTTAAGAGAGTTTGTAACAGTTTTATATCAGAATTAATAAAGCCGTTATTGATTCATACTTGTGTTATTTCTGTTTAAGTCGAAAATCTTATACAATTGTATTCAACCCCCCCTTCTACAATTGTTATTTACTGGGCAAAAATTGGTATCAGAGCAAATTGATTAATATTAATCAGAAACGATCTTAAGATGTCGACAAACAAGTACGAAAGTATCAAAATTCCAATTATCAAGAAAACTGAGTATCCAACATGGAAGGTGAAAATGCTGATGTATCTGGAAGCAACTGATCCAGACTATCTTGATATGATCAATGATTGACCATTTCTTCCAACAAGATTAGTTGCAAGAACAAAGACTGTTGCTGAACACTATGTCATTAAGGCAAAGAGTGAGTGGACTACAGAGGAAAAGGCTCAAGTACTCAAAGATGCAAAGGTAAAAAATATTTTGCATAACAGTCTTGATAATGTCATGTCAAACAGGGTAATAGCATGCAAGACTGCAAAGGAAATTTGGGATACTTTGGAAACTCAATGCCAAGGTACTGAATCTATCAAAAGAAACAGAAGGGCTCTGTTGATTCAGGAGTATGAGCAGTTCGATGCTAAATCTGATGAAAGCCTTACTGATATGTATGATAGATTTTTGACATTGCTGAACAATCTATCACTAGTTGGCAAAGAGTATGATCCAGAGGACTCAAACACCAAGTTTCTCAGAGCTCTAACTGAGGAGTGGGATACTCAAGCTTCAATCATAAGGCATCAATATGATTTGAAGATGCTGTCTCTTGATGAAGTTTATGGGATGCTTAGAACCTATGATCTTGATTCAACAAAGAAAGAATAAGAAGAATGTCAAGGCAAAATCTGTTGCTTTGAATGTTGAATCAAAATCAAAGGGAAAAGCTGAGGAGGTTTCTAGCAGAAAGAGTAGAGTGGTAGAGTCAATTCCTGATGACTCATCATCAGATACCGATACTGAGTCTGATTCTGATACTGATGATGACTCTACTGATTCTGATATAATGGAAATGGTTGCTATGATAGTCAAGGGCTTCAAGAAGATAAAGTTCATAAAGGCTAGGAAGCAAGGGAAATTTCAGAAGAGAACCTTCAATGCTGACAAAGACAGGTACAAAAAGAAAGAAGAGAAAAGCAGCAAATTTGACAAGTCAAAAGTCAGATGCTATAACTGTGATGGAATGGGTCACTTTGCAACTGAGTGCAAGAAGACCAAAACCAAAGCTCTCATTTCTTTAAGCAAGGATTGGATGGACTCATCATCTGACTCTGAAGAAGAGAAAGTGAATTATGCTTTGATGGCTAAAACTGATGAGACTTCTGCTGTTGAAAATAAGGTATCTGAAATTTTGTTTGATTTTGATACTAATAATGTCTCTGAGCTAAGATCTTTTTTAAAATCTCTGCATATTAGTTTTAGGAGTCAATCTCTTGAAAATACTAGAATAAAATCTGAAATGGCAGAGGTTGTAAGGAGAAATGATCATCTAGAAGCTGAGTTAATTTTCTTGCAGGAAGTTCAAGCAGAATGTGATAATGCTAAACACATGAAACTTGAATAGAGTTTAAATGTAATGAACTCACTACAAGAAAAAGTTCAATAGACATCACGCTTTAGACATCAGTCGTAAATGCCACTGATGTTAAAATATGTAATAACATCATCCCAAATTAAACTGATGTCTATGCATTTCGTAGACATCACTATTTTTAAAACTGATGTCTAAATTCAGCCTTTAAAAAATGAAAACACGCGCCCTTCATTTTTGTTTCCCCCTTAACGAAATTTTCACCCACTAAGTCAAAATTTCCCCCCATTAACAAAATATTCTCCCCGCCTACACAATTATTGTACCCCTTCACACAAATTAAACAAATTAAAAACTAAATAAACAAAATCTCTCTGTCTCATCTCTCGACTCTCTCTCTCGACTCTCTCTCTCTCTCTCCTCTTTCTCTCTCGCGCGACTGAATATCTCTAGCTCCCATCTCAAATCTCATCCTCTCTCAAATCTCCCATCTCTCTCTCTCTCCCTCTCTCTCGTTCTCTCTCAAATCTCTCATCTCTCTCGTTCTCTCTCAATCTCAGTTCGATGTATCATTTTATTTTTTGATTTGTAGGTGATAATTTGGGGCTTCCATGGCTTGGTTTAATTAATTGGTAAACAATTTTGATTATGTTCTTTATTACTTATTTGATTTTGCTCTTCTTCATTCTTGTGTTTTTATTTTCAATTAGGGCTTCGATTGGGGCTTTTTCTTCACGGACTTCAATTGGGGCTTTCAATTCGAGGTAAAATTGGGTAATATCAGATGGTGTCTTTGTTTAAAATGGTACTTCAGGTACTTCTCTTCTATTTTTGTCATCAATCATCACTTTGTCAACTATTTCTTGCCAATCTTATTCATTGGATAGTTTTTACCTGTTAACTGTAATCCAGTTTAATTATTGAGTCGAGAAAACTTATATACGTATTTTGGTATGTTGGAACCGGCTAAAATCATGTACGAGAAATGAGATTGATACATCAAACAGTCACGTTATAAAAATGAAACTTGGAGAGAATAATACTCAGAAACATCTGATAATATCTGCTATACAAAATATACTTTAGGAAATTCCATTATGTTTTGAGATACGAATCTATAAGTATTTGGTTTTTGGTTTTTGGTTTTTGTGGAGCTGATAGTCTTCGATTGGACTGGTTCAAGAGACTACTGATCCATCTGATGGGAATTTACATTTTTGTATAAATGTCCGTGTGTGTGTTTATACATCTTGCTGTCTTGATATTGATTGATAACATAATACAGGCGTAGTTCACTGGTTGGTTTTTCTCTTGCTTAGGTAAAGGTGGAAGTATTGTGAAGTGGAACACTACATCATGGAAGCGGATCAGCTCAAAGTGGAAGTATTTCTCTTCTTATTTTTTCTTTGTGCTTCATTTCATCTTTTACTTATATAATACTTTTTCAATATTATTTTGGTTTCTAGTTACAAACTTATTCTCCACTGTTATTAAAAATCAGGTCGATCATATCTTTTTTTTGTATAAAGTGACGCACTTGACTCCCTCCAAGCAAAAAATCCGTATCTAACTTCCAACCTCATAGTTTTTCAGTGTATGCACATTATTTTTTTTTTATGTGGTGCTGCAACTATCTATACGAAAAATGAGTCACTGCTGTCTACTAATATACTAACGTGCGGATTTTTTAATTTCAGGCTTGAATCTCGCAGAAAGAGACCATTTGGTCCAAGATTAAGTGTAAACTCTCTTACTATGTGGTTTATTTTAGACACACTTTTGTATAGTGGTATTTTACTTTAATATCTTTTTATAGTTTAGTATAGAAGAAGCTATTGGGCATCAGCTAGATGCCCTGATGTTCAATGATCAACCCCGACAGGATTATGGAATTGAAGTCATGTACAGGGTATAATTATATAGACTTGTTACTCCTGTACGTGTTTTGTATCCTTAAGTAGTTTGAACCTATGTTCCATGCCAGTTTGCAGGTTTTGATCCATTTGAAAGGTCTACCTATTTCAGACCCTTTTTTGATTTGGGATAGGTCAGTGACTGTATAATGCCCAATAGTCATATTTAACTCGATACGTAGGTCTTATTGAATTATTTATCTTCAAACTGACTATAGAACTAACAACAGTCACCTCTTAATTGGTTGATAACAAGCCAGAAGCCTTCCCCAGCTTCAATATCTTGTTATTTTAAGAGTTGAAGCAGTCTGTGAGACATCTTACTATCAATAATATAAGAATTGAAATCATTAGATTATATACTCAATTTATAGGAACTTATAATATTAAAATTGTGTAATCAACAAAGTTATGGAACATTATGTACAAGGATCTAGATTTGGAAATTTATGGACCTTCACAAGAATCCTTTCGTCTTAGATTGCTGATAATAAATTTGGTCAACTTGATGCTAAAATTCATGCAATTTGCTTGAGGACAATTCATCACTGTTTATTTTGAAGAGCAATAGTTTGCCTTTCATTTGTAGTTCTAATATTTGAGTTGTTTATTTCAGGTGTGTGTTTGGTGTTGGCATCAAATAATGGACATGGCAGAGAAAGATGGGACTGAGGGGCGATGTCCTGCTTGTCGGGCACATTATGACAAGGACAAAATCGAAAACACAAACCACCAAAGGGAAAGTAAAAAAATAATGAAGGAAGGCCCTTAAAATATCATCTTCTTTTTTGTCTCTTAAAATAACAGATAGTATGAGAGTATGTTTATATTATTGCATGTTTTTGCTTCTTAGGATTGACTAGGGGAACCCTTGAATTCTTCACCACATGTAGGAATACTCAAATATAAACATTAGTTTCTGTTGTAAGCACATGAAACTTATTGCTAAAGATCACATAGCAGATAAAATAGTACACAAACCTGTGTACACAGCTTATGTTTCTTAGTTTCTTGATTAGGAACCTGAATACCTTTTGGTGGAACAAGGCCAATATAAAGTACATAGTATTAACCCAAATCTCACTGAATTATGACTTGACATCTATACTGGAAGATAAAAGATTAATTAGTATCTATTCTTTGCATTTGAGCATCACTTGTATAGGCTGAATAGAAGTTCAGTAGATATCCTTTTGGCTTTAGACACACCATTAAGAGGCCCTTATTTCTTTCTTTTTATTGAACATAGATTTAATGGCCTTTTTAGGTATGACCATCAAGAACTGATTGGCTTATCTTGTTATATTTTAGGTTCTTAGAGATTCTAGTGCGTCGAAGGATCTTCATAGGCAATGGACCAGAGCAATGAATAAGCTCACAACATTTCTGAAGCAAGCATTGATGTGTTTGTCAGATTATATTTATCTCGTATTGAGATTGAAACAATTTGCATTCTCCAATAAGATTTGAAAACCAAGGTTGAAGCAATTTATCCTGTTCTCCGAAGCATTCAAGAGCTTCATCTTGATTTCTTAAGAGTTTCACTTGAAATTTCTTTCACCCTGTAGTACTTTCTGTAAATTTGTCAAGTTCTTTACCATTTCTTTTTCTGATATTATATATTTCAGGAATAATTTAATAACTGAATTTTGTTTTTTGTCTTTTATTTGCATCAAGGTGGTTTTGACAAATAGAAATGAGGATCACAATCTCAGTTTGCATTACAATTTTTTGCTGTGAAAAGTAAAATGAAAGGGTGCCAAGTCAAACTATGCAGCAGTCTATGCCATGAAAGGAACTATTGAGATAGTGTTGCTCCATCAAAGTAATACTATTACTGTTTCTTGCTTCGAAGCAACCGTGGTAAGAAATGCAACTTACGTTTGATATCAAATCTTTCGCAGTCGTCTGCTTAGCATGAAAAATATTTCTGAAATATAGCGAGTTAGCCTTCTATGACACTTAGGACCACTTTCACTGGTATTCATTATTATCTGTAGCAAATTAGATATTATTAAATCCCCAAGTGTCAAAAGATTAGATCAAATTAAGTAGGTCTGCACTAGCTTTACAATGAAACTGAACACAATTTACTTGAATTATGAGGCAGCTAGCTGTCCTAGCACAACTTTACTAGACATTTAAAATGGTCAAATTAGACTAATAGTTTTCTTCTCTTAAAATGCTTCTCTTTTATCCTCCACCAATGTCGATCCCCTCAATGGTATTTGGTGTATTGTCCTTATCAATATGGATAATTGAAGGCACTAAACCTCCAAAAACATTTTCAATGTGATTTATAAAAACTTCTTACCCAAATTCTCATAATTTTCATTTTCAAAGATATATATTCTTAATGTTCTGCTTACGGAACAATTACATTATAACGCTGATTACATTATAATGATATGTCAGGCTGATTACATGCAGTACATAAAGGTGAAAGTTGGCCCTTAGTTTATTTAGCAGGGCCAAATGTTTAAATCAGCTGGGATCAAACCCTAATTATTGGCATCATGAGCTTCTAGATGCTGCTGCCATCACAGTTGCACGCTCATATCCTCCTTTTGGAAGTTCTTACACTCGATTTTTATGGCAAGTAAACTTTAGCTGTTTTTGATTGCTTCTATTGCATTCTTCATATTGGTGTTAAGTTGTTTCTGATAGAACCAAATGAATCATGTTGAATTACTGAGTTCTTAGGCTAGTATTGGTGCTGAATGAATAAGTAAGGACTAATATTTACAATTTTAAGAATTCCCTGTTTTAATTCAAGTAGTTGTAAAATTTAATATTGTAATTTTAATTATATGATTTATGTACTAGATCAGTAAACCACAATATGTTTTTAATCTAATATTACAAGTTAGTGATGTTGTGTTAAACACTTAAACCAGATAGAGATTGTTGGTTTAGTGTTTGATTGTTAGTCAAAGTTCCAAAAATTACCGGTCTGGTCAACTAGGGTTTCTTTAACAGTACTCAATGTCAGTTCTGACATTATTTAACTGATCCTGAAATTTTGAATTAAAACATGATTGTTGGCATGTTTGCTTTATGTTTTCAGTTTCTTCATATTACGAATGCAATAGTCCTCTCGTCATATTGCATTTATTGTCCCAATCCCATAAACCATCACTAAGCTTGATAAACAGTTGAACAAAGTGAGGTTGCTACTCCTAAATTGGATTCCTATTTATAAAGTGAGGTTTAAAAGTAACATATAGGCAAAAGCAGGAGTTTATGTTAGATCATCTATATAAGATAATTTAAATTGCTCATTTCATAAATAAACATTTGGCATAAATTGATACAAAATCAATAGTTTTAGTTAATTGCCTGTGGCACGAAGGTCTGATTGAGAAGTCTGCTCTAACTCTATTTCGACTCTCCATCTGATTACAGGTTCAAATTCAAACAAAATTAATGAGTAACTTCCCAGGAGCCTCAGATCTCAGTCAAGTCAAGATTTGGGTTTTACCTCGCATCCAGAAAACTTGGGGAACACCAATAAGAGACAATTTTTTGTTATTTTTCTTTACCTTCTGTCATTGAACTCTTCCTGTGTTATCGAGACTTTTTTTTTTGTTGTCACAGTGTTA
Organism: Kitagawia praeruptora; assembly: GCA_037693485.1. Classification (NCBI taxonomy): domain Eukaryota; kingdom Viridiplantae; phylum Streptophyta; class Magnoliopsida; order Apiales; family Apiaceae; genus Kitagawia; species Kitagawia praeruptora. The sequence goes on from CM075354.1 coordinate 105,865,084, forward strand.
TCAAGACTTTAGTTAATCAACATTCAGTTATTCAGTTATTTGACTATGACTAGTTAAGCAGGTTATGTACTTTGTTTTGTGGATGGGTACTTTGCTCAGTTTAGTTGATTTTGCGAATTCCCTGTCATGTTTACTTGTTTTGGATTTGATACATCAGATATGCAGTTTATGTAATTTGGATGTTGATGACATTGATTTTTATTTTGTCAATGACAATTGAGGAATTCTTTCAATGATAAATTTAGTAATTTTGGTTATTATTCTGTGCATAATTTAAGTTTTGGCTATTTTGGTGTATAAAACAGTGTAGGAAACAGATTCTAAACAACAAACAGACATCGCCTTTTATTTATAAAATCTGATGTCTAAGAGACACATATAAATGAGTTTTTTCTGAAAAAACTGATGTTTATACCTACATTAGACATCAGTCTAGGATGATGTCTAAGATATCTATAGACATCACTTTATCGGATAAAATTATGATGTCTAATATCCAAATAGACATCTTTTCCAAAGAAAGAAAGTGATGTGTATGTGAAAAATAACTTAGTTTATTATATGTTTTCTAGAATATAAGGCATGCAAGTTGTTTATAAAATTAATTATATCTAACCTATTTGGTAGAACAACTGATGTGTATTGAAGGAAATACCGATGTCTATGTTAGCACAGACATCAGTTTCTGACCGATGTCTAGAATAGACATCTCCGACCTAGACATCACATGCAAAATAACATAGACATCAGTCATAAACTGATGTCTATTGACCCTTTTCTTGTAGTGACTTGAAATGCAACTTAAAGATGCAAATGAAAAACTCAGAACTTGGACACATTATGGAACAAAAAATCATGAAATTATTACTGATAAAAACTGGAAAGAGTGTCTAGGTTATAAGCCAGAGAATGAGAAAAAGGACAAGGAAAAAGTTGTTTCATCTAATCCAGGAAGAGTTATAGTTGATGACTCAACAAATCCAAAAACCTACAGATATCTTACAGACAGTACTAAAACCAAATTAAAACCTGTTAATTATGTGTATCCAGAAAATCCCAAATCTACTTCAGATAAGGGATCCACTTCTACACATCATTCTGAGACTAGAACTGTCAAGAACAAGAATGTAGGTCTTTTATCTAAGAAACAATTAAGGGATAGAATCTGTGATGTAACAGATAGGAAGAAAGTTCCAACTGTCAAAAGGAACAGGAATGGTAAAGTTGGAATAAACAAGGAGAATAATTATAAGTATATCCAAAATGCACCAAGGAAAGTATACTTTAATTGTGGTAACTCTAATCATCTTGCTATTGATTGCAGGAGGAGTAAAAAGAAGGCTACTGTAGTTCCTAAGTCTGACATTAGGAATAAATCAGTATTTTATAAACCACAGAATCCTTGTTTCCACTGTGGCAGTGAATGACATTCTATTTATACATGTGAAGAATACCATAATTTGTACTATAATTATTATGAGCCTTTGCCTAAGTTCAATAAAAGTGCAAATTTTGGAAAAATAAAGAACTTGAACACTAAGCATGCATCTGTTAAGAAAAAGACTAATTCTGATGGATTCAATCCTGATGAAGGCGTTTTTAAAAAAAACCTTCTGTTACTAAAAATGTTAAGTTGCATGAAAAGAGAACCCAACAAGTGTGGGTTCTTAAAAATTCTAACTGAGTTCTTTGTGATTCTGATTGCAGGGTAAAAAGAAAAATGTGTTAGTCATGGATAGTGGATGCTCTGTGCACATGACTGGAGACAAAACCTTGCTATCAGAATTTGAGGAGAAGGCTGGCCCAACTGTGTCTTATGGAGATGGCAACATTGGACAAACTTTGGGATATGGCAGTATTGTAATTGGAAATGTCATCATTGAAAAAGTAGCTCTGGTGAAAGGACTCAAACACAATCTGCTAAGTGTCAGTCAAATCACAGACAGAGGTTATCATGTCAATTTCAATGATACTCATTTTGAAGTAATCAGCAAATCTTCAGGGAAGGTTGCATTAACTGGTCAAAGACATGGTAACATTTATGAAGCCAACATTCACACCAATATTGATGGTCCAGCTACATGCCTCATCAGCAAAGCTTCTGTAGATGAAAGTTGGAATTGGCATAAGAAGCTTTCTAATCTCAACTTCAACAATATAAATGAGTTGGTTAAGAAAGACTTGGTAAGAGGATTACCAAAGGCATTGTATACTCCTAATGGACTCTGTGATGCTTGTCAGAAGGCTAAACAGAGAAGGACATCATTCAAGAGTAAATCTGAATCCTCAATTGATGAACCATATCACATGCTTCACCTTGACTTGTTTGGACCAATGAATATAATGTCCATCAGTAAGAAAAGGTATACTCTAGTCATTGTTGATGAATATACTAGATTTACCTGGGTTTATTTTCTGCACAGAAAAGATGAAACTGCTGAAATACTGCTGGACCATGTGAGGCTCATTGAAACTGGCATAAAATACAAAGTCAAGATCCTGAGAAGTGATAATGGGACTGAATTCAAGAATTCAGTGATGGAAGAGTTCTGCAAATACAAAGGAATAGTTCAACAATTCTCTGCTCCTGGCACACCCCAGCAAAATGGAGTAGTTGAAAGAAAGAACAGGACTCTTATTGAAGCTGGCAGAACTATATTGGAGGAAGCTAAACTACCTACATATTTCTGGGCAGAAGCAGTCAACACAGCATGCTACACTCAGTACATCACCTTAATCAACAGATATGGTGTGACTCTTTATCAGATTATTAAAGAGAAGAAGCCAAGTTTGAAGCATTTACATGTGTTTGGCTGCAAGTGCTTTGTTCTAAGACCTCATCCTGAACAGCTAGGAAGATTTGAGACTAAAGCTGATGAGGCCATCTTTATTGGCTATCCAACAACAAGAGCCTTTAAAATCTACAATCTAAGAACAAAGACAGTCATGGAGTCTATTAATGTATCTTTTGATGATAAAAAGATAGCAGGTATAAAAGAAGACTCTCATGATAGTTTGATCTTTTCAAATGAAGCTACCAAGAATTCTGATGAAGTCATGTCAGATACTGATACTCCATCAGATCCTGACGATCGATCAATTCCTGATCGAACACCAGTTACTGATGATGACTCAAATAATGCAAATGTTGAGGGGGAGCAAGAGCAAGACATCACCAGTACTGATACAACTCAAACATCAAGTAGAGACTCATCAGAAACAGATTCAAGTGATAATCCTGACAGCACATCAGGAAGAGATAGCACTATCTCAGGGGGAGCTTCTAGCAATTCTAGTTCTTTTGAAGATTACACCAATCCAGGGGGAGCATCCAGTTCAAGAAATGACTTACCATCAGCAAGAAAATGGACTAAAAGTCATACTCCTGATTTAATTATTGGGAATCCTGAAGCAGGTGTTAAGACAAGAAGTGCAACTCAGAATGAATGTTTATATAATAACTTTCTGTCAAAGGAGGAGCCTAAGAAAGTTGAAAATGTACTTAAGGATGCTGATTGGGTAACAGCTAAGCAAGAAGAACTGAATGAGTTTGAAAGAAATGAAGTCTGGAAACTAGTACCAAGGCCAAAGGGTAGGTCTATTGTGGGTACAAAGTGGGTATTAAGAAAAAAGACAGATTCAGATGGCACTATTATGAGGAATAAAGCAAGGCTAGTTGCAAAGGGGTATTCTCAACAGGAAGGAATATACTATGATTAGACTTTTGCTCCTGTTGCAAGACTAGAGGCCATCAGAATTTTTCTGGCATATGCAGCCCACAAGAAGTTCAAAGTATTCAAGATGGATGTGAAAAGTGCATTCCTCAATGGAGAATTGGAAGAGGAGGTATATGTTGAGCAACCTCCTGGTTTCATTGATCCCAAATATCCAGATCATGTCTATAGACTGGATAAAGCACTTTATGGACTAAAGCAAGCTCCAAGAGCCTGGTATGAAACTCTGGCTCAATTCTTACTGGAGAGTGGATTCAATAGAGGTACTATTGATAAAACCTTGTTTTATTTGAATCATGGTAAGGATTTGCTGTTAGTTCAAATATATGTTGATGATATCATTTTTGGGTCAACTAACTCTAAGCTGTGTGAGAAGTTTTCAAAGCTAATGCAGTCTAGATATCAATTGAGCATGATGGGAGAAATGAGCTATTTCTTAGGTCTGCAAGTTAAACAGACTGATGATGGGATTTTTATCAATCAGTCAAAGTATACAAAGAATTTGTTGAAAAAGTTTAACATGCAAGACAGCTCTACAGCTTCAACTCCTATAGCTACAGCTACAAAGCTTGATCCTGATCAAGGAACAGAGGTAGATGTAACCAACTACAGACGGATGATTGGCTCATTCTTATATCTAACTGCTAGGAGACCAGATATCATGTATGCAACCTGTCTATGTGCAAGATTTCAAGCAAATCCCAAGGAACCACATCTCATTGCAGTGAAAAGGATTTTCAGATATCTTAAGGGCACTTCTTCCCTCGGCCTTTGGTATGCTAGAGAGTCAGACTTTAGTTTATGTGGTTACTCAGATGCTGATTTTGCAGGATGCAAAATAGACAGGAAAAGTACTTAAGGCAGTTGTCAGTTTCTTGGAGGAAGACTAGTTTCTTGGTTTAGTAAAAAGCAAAAGTCTATCTCCACATCAACTGCAAAAGCTGAGTACATTGCTGCTGGAAGCTGTTGTGCTAAGATCATGTGGATGAGAAATCAGCTAATGGACTATGGTTTGTCATTTTCAAAAATACCTATTTATTGTGATAACCAAAGTGCTATTGCCATGACAGGAAATCCAGTTCAACATTCTCTTACTAAGCACATCAGTATCAGGTATCACTTCGTAAGAGAACAAGTACTAGAAGGGACAATTAAACTTCATTTTGTTTCTACTGATCAACAGTTAGCTGATATATTCACCAAGCCACTACCTGAGACTACTTTTACAAAGTTGGTGAATGAACTTGGAATGGTAAACTATGGGAGTTCTTGAGAGAAAGAAGTCATCAGATACTGACGACTTGCAAATACTGATGGAAAATCAATCCTGACAGTGGTCAACGTCGAATCCTGATGCGACGGTTCGATTATCAGTATTATGTTCAGAATCTAACTGTCTTCTTTTTATTTCAATTTCCTGATTCAAACTATGATTAATGTTATTGAACTCCTGATAATGTGATTACTTTAATTAGTCCTCATGTTTATTTCTCAGATTATGCCTCAGTTCATAACATGATAAATCAGGAAAACATTGAATAGAATAGAGAAACTGAATTTTTCATTGATAATAAGAAAGAGATTACATGCAAAATATCACATATTTTTGTTCTCTCTATCTACTAATCTATTCAACAAAAAAAGAAAAAGTGCAGTCCAAACCACTCCATTGTTAGCAGCCATCCCAGATCCCATCTTTGCCACTTTGTTTGGATGGAAGTTGAAAGGGATAAGGTTATTTTTGCTGACATATTCATTAATAATGGTTGGGAGTGTTGGATGAGGATGCTTTAGAGGAAAGCCAATCCAATGTTGCTTGAAGAGCAACATCGATATCGATTACTCTTGCAGGTTTTTCCTTCTCAATCTCTTCAAGACAAGCATCCATCTGAAGCCACAATGTCTCGAGCTGCCTTTCCTGGTCAAACGCTTCAAACTCTTCACGAGTATAGCTGAAGATGTCTCTATTCTCTACGAGATGGAGATTCTTTTCTTTGATGGTAAGGTTCGACATTATTGTAAAAATTTTGCTGTGAAGGGTTTCTCTTAATTTTTCAAGAGAGAATGAAGGGTTAAAGAAATAATGGACAAAACTGAAGATGTTAAATAGAGATGAGTGAGTAACGAGGACTAGAAACGGTTCGACTTCTGGTTTCTCAGTACCAAAATAATACGAGCGCGTGTGTTTCACTTAATCAATACATATAGTTACATATGGTAAGTCGTGACGTGTGCAATCATCACCACTCTCTCACGTAATTTGGTCCATTACTCAAGTATGCACGAATAGATTACTGACACCTGTTTTTGAGAAATCATTAGTATTGTCTGAATATCAATTTAGTTTTCTAATTGATTTATTATTCTCAAAACTATCAGTAAAACATCATCTCTCTATCTCTGCTCACTCTCAAACCCTAATTTCAAAATTAGCACAACTCTCTTGTTTGCAATTTCAATGGAGAAATCATCTTTCATAAACAGCAAGGTCGTAATCAATGGAGTTACTTTTAACACAAATAACTTCACTGCAGTTCTAGATCATTAGGACTTGCCCAATGATTTCCACATTATACAGGACTTTTTGGCCTCAAGCCCAATAAATTATGCTCTAACCCAACCTGCCAAGTTATCTTTTCAGTCTGTAATGCAGGTTTGGAACACAAGTGTCTTTGGGAAAGGACTTACATTAAAAAAGCCTCAAATGAGCTTTGAGTATAATAATGTTACGTACTATGTGACTCCTAAGATGGTCGCTGAAGCTCTACACTTACCATCAATTATTGGTAAGCATGTATTCAAAGTCCCTGATTCAAGACTCCTTGAGTATGTTGTAAGTTTGGGTTACAATGGAGAGCTAAAGAAGTTTGGAGAGCTCTACAGAACAAAGCTTAAGAAGGAATTGAATTTCTTCTTTGACACTATCAGCAGATGTTTCTTGAATAAAGTGTCAAATTTTGATGCTCTACCCACATGTTCAGCCAAAATTGGGTATTCTCTAATTCATGATCTCTCATTTGATTATGGGTCTTTTATACTAAAGGCATTAAGTGAAAGAAAAGTAGATAAATGTGGTTATGTTTGCTTTCTTAGATTTTTCCAATTAATATTCTCTCACTTATGTCCTAATGCTGTTTTTGAGAATGATACAATTTTGCCTATATGTAAAATCTCAGAAAACAATATAAAGGTTCTAATCAATTCTGATAAGGCAAATAGGTTTGAAGGAACTCCATACATTCCTGATGAAGTATGGTCTCTTTTAAGACAGAGAATGCCTATTCAATATGGCCCAGCAACTGGTGCTATGGGACAGGACCTTACACATCCTATTCCTGACACAAGCACACAACCTAAACACTCTTCTAAACAGTCAACCACCTCTGGTGTCTCACAAAAGGCATCAGTTGTAAAATCAAAGAAATTAGCTAGATCTGATGTGTCTGAGAGGCAATCAGGATCAAAGGATTTCTCCACTCCATCTCACTCTCAAATGAAGTTACAAGGGGGTGAACAAGGGGTCCTGGTTGCATCTAGTATGAATAAAGAAACAGGAGTAAAGAGGAAAGTTAGTCAGAGAGTCGTTTATGATTCTGATTCTGATGATGACATACTGCCTATATCAGTTGTGATGAAGAAAAAGGAGATTGCTGTTATTGATACTAAAGAAGTGGCTGTTTCTGAGAAGCCAAAGAAAAGAAGAAGATTACTCAACAAAGGCAAATTTGTTGTACCTATAGAATTACAGAATCTTACTGATGCTATGGAGAGCAATCCTGACATCTCTACTCCTGATAATTCGCCTGTGAAGACTGTTGAGATCTCTGATTCTCCAGCACCTGTATCTCCAAAGAGAAGAATTATTGAGATGTCTGTTGATCAAGTAAATGCTATTGCTGCTCAGCTTGGTTTCAAACCTACACCACTTGAAAAGAAAAATGCTGAAGCAAAGGTCTTTCATAGACAGAAGAAACAGAGGACTACTATGTCACTAATAGAATATATTTTTATATATATTCTAGATGATTTTATTCTCATATTTATTGTGTTTTGCATTGATTTGGATTTTTATTTAATAAATTTGATTGTTTTATTGTAGGAAATAAAGAATTCATGACTTGGAAGGATTTGGAGCAAAAAGAGCTATTTTGGAGATAAAATAGGAGAAAATTCGTATTATTGGGCTACACGGGCTGTCTAACACTGTTTGGGCCGTATCTTGAGTTCCAGAAGTCAGAATTTGACGATCTTACTGTCCACGCGAAGCTTGTGGAATTTTATTTAATTCAGAGGTGGTCCAATAAGCAAAATCGGGCTGGAAGAGCCCAGAAACAGAGGAGTAAATATAGTTACGAATTTTAATTAAGGAATCCTATTCAGTTATGGAATCTTACTTGTAATTTATTTAGATTATTAAAATACTTTTATTGGGGAGACATAGAACATACATATATATTATTTAGAGGGGGGATAAATACGTGCTTCTACTCTTAGGAGCTAGGGTTTTGGAGATGTAATATTAGATCAGATAATATAGTTTAGAGTATATTAGTATTATTATTAATTGGAGATGTAGAGAAACACCATGACTCTTCTTTTGGGTGACAACATTGAAGTTTGAAGGTTTTGTTCTCTTAATCTTTTCTTTGTTCTTATTAGTTTAATTATGTTTTCTTGTTTTACTAGTTGTTTTACTTGTTTAATTATTAGCGAGTAGTTATTTATAGGGCTTAAAGGGAAGCCATATTTGCACTAATATTGGCATGATTTTCATAGTGGTTTGATTGGTTATGGTTAATTCTGATTGATATGTTTTAATCATTAATTTTTGTAATCGGCCGATATCATGGATTAATTATATGCAAATAGGGGTATGGATCGAGAGATTTACTTACTAGAGGCACACATACGATTAGCAGAATTGAATTTGAGTGCGAAAGCATCATTGGATTTCTGAGAGCGTTAATTCTTGGAAGAGATTAACTTGACTCTAATTACCTGATTGATTGAATTACTAAAAGTGGTTAATTGTGTTGAATGTTTTGAGAGTGTTAATGCTTGAGAGAGATTAACATACTCTAGTTATAGGATCACATTGATTGCTTTAGCTTAAGTGCCAATTGTGTAAGCATGGTGGACCTGATTGCCCTAGGTTTTAAATAATTTGTTTATCATCTGTTTAGTTAGTGTTAATTTAGTTTAATTAGTTAATTAATAATTTCACATATTCGTCTGACCCTTGAAACAATTAGAGATAACTGAAAAGGAATTAGTAGAACCTGTCTCCTTGTGGATTCGAACCGCTTGCCATTTGTACTAGCAATAAACACCGTGCGCTTGCGGTTAGTATAATTTGACACATATCAAGTTTTTGGCGCCGCTGCCGGGGAGACAGCGAGTTTCTATTGATTTTAATTTAGTTGTTTAGATTGTTTCCATTGTCTCATTGGAACTTTAGTTCCAATTGAGGCGAATTTTACTGCGTTTTCTTGGCTTTGTTGAGTGTCTACAGGTTTGCAATGGGTGAAGTTGATACTTTTGCACTCTTATCTTCCCTAGTAGAGGCACATACTCGAGAGATTGCCATGTCGAAGACTACAGAGCCCACTATGCGTCCAATGAGTATCAATGAGATGTCACAAGTGGCCCCTAAAACTTACAACTTTTGTCAAATTTGCGGTGTGCAGGGTCACTATGGTTTTGAATGTTCTTACAATGTCTACAATTCTCAGAATGCTCAGTACGGACATATGAATTCTTTTGAAGAAGGATATGGGTACAATCAGTATTCAAACACTTTTGATCAAGAATGCGTGAATCAACCAGATTTCTACTACCAGGACAATGGTGCTCAAAATTTTTCATATCATAATCAGCAACAGTTTGAGCAACAATATTATCAGTCATATGAGCAGCCGCCACAGCAAGAATATCAATATCCTCCTCTACAAGAAGATCTACATGTTTTTCAACCCAGTGTAGATGTGCAAGCTGATCAGACAAATGAGATGTGGGATATCTTGAATAAACTGCTAAAAAGTTCTGAAGAACAAGCCGAGGCGATCAAAGAATTAGAAACTCAAAGTTTGGCGATTGAATCTCAAATTGCACAGTTGGCTAACTCTTTTACTACCGGGCAGCTCGACTATTTACCATCATCATCTATCCGATCCGAAGAGGACCTGACTGCTATGAATCTCACAAGCGATCAGGAATATGATAGTTTCTTCATGTATTTTGATGATGAGGCTATTGATAAAGAGAAGGAGCATGCCACCGATGATGAGATCAATGATGTTGCTGCTACCGAGAACAATGTAACTGATGATGAGGCTACAAAGGAAAGCAATACAGAGATGGTTGTTGTTTCTCTTCCACAACCTGTGCCTAAGCTACCATGTATTGATAAATTTGCTCTCGATCTAGCCTCTACTTACAAGGCTTCATTGCTCAAGACTACTTATTTCAAGGTTGATGTGATAACAAATATTGTCCAAGATGATATTTCTCAAATTCTGGTTGAGGATCCATACAAAGTGGCTCCTACGTTTCAAGCTCGAGAAGAGGGAGAAGATGGAAGTGTCTTATTAGCCAATGATGTGATAAGCCAAGATGTTCGAATGACTCCAGTGAAAGTGAGGAGTGAAGAAAAGCCACCACCAGAACCTCCACCTTATGTCAAGGGAGTTCAATATTTTCGTGGTGTCGAATTTTATCGCTGTTTTATCACAAAGTTTTCCAAAACTGCACAAGCACTTAATTCTCTATTGCTTATTAATGACATATTTATTTTACTTATGCTTATTTGGAGACTTTCTGCAGGATAAAGACAACCACTAACGCTCTTGATACTTTTTGTGGTGACGAGTTTATGATCGAGAAATTGGATATTCCGTTTCCATCGGAGTATTTTGAGGAGGTCAAGCTAATGACGTTAAACAAAAGCGCTTTTTGGGAGGCAACCCAAAATTTAATTGTACACTTTAGTAGGACTATTTTTTTTTTCTTCAAAAAAAAAAACACGAAATTTTCAAAAGGTGAACAGAATGTGTCCAAGGCTGCAGCGTCAATATGGAGACCACGGCGCAGTAACAAGGGTGAATACAACAATATTATTCCTGATCATGTTCAAGCTCAAAGGAGGTATGAATGGGATACTGAATGGGATAAGTCTACTGCTTCTATCAACTTCACCAATGCTCTCTTTCATTCCAAGCATATAGCTTCTAAGTTGTCTAATTCTGATCTCATGGATCATCTGAAGGCTACTTCTATCTTGACAAAGGGACTGAAAGATGATGTTAGAAATGATTGATGGAAACAGTGTTTGGAAGCTAAAGTCAGAAAACAGAGTTTAGCTGGAAGCAGTCAGAGTTTAGTTAAACACTGACTGGAAGCGCAACAGAGGTTGTTAAACTCTGTAGCGGTATTGTCTGAAGAGTCAACAGTGTTTGTAGATTATTTCAAGATAAATATGGAAGCAATATCTTTAAAGATTGGAAAGCTGTCAAAGAGATTGAGTTGACTTGGAAGACTGGAGCAATCGTGATTGATATCAATTGTATAGCTTGATTTTAGGAGAATCAGTTACTGATTGTACGAAGCTGTATAATATCTTTGAAGATTGGAAAGCTGTCAAAGAGATTGAGTTGACTTGGAAGACTGGAGCAATCGTGATTGATATCAATTGTATAGCTTGATTTTAGGAGAATCAGTTACTGATTGTACGAAGCTGTATGTTCTATAAATACAGTTAGGTTAACCCTAAAAGGGTAGTCGAACATTGAGAAATCTTTTGATTGTAACCTAAGCAGCTCTCTGTGATATTTACATCACCGAGAGAGGAATTATTAATTCCAAACAGTTTTTAATTGTTAAACAGTGTGTTCTTGTTAAGTTACTCATACAGTATTTGATTGCTTATTGTGTATTTGACCTAACAAGTGGTATCAGAGCCTAATCTGTTACTTTATTACAGTTAAAGATCCAAACAACACAAGAGTAATCAATGGCAGAGATACCTCCACCATCTGAGAAAACCCCTACTACTGTTAGTAGGTATGAGACAATAAGGGTTCCTATACTTAGGCCATCAGAGTATGCAATTTGGAAGGTGAAAATGACCATGTTTCTGGAGGCTACAGATCCAGAATACCTTGATAGAATATATGAAGGTCCTCACAAACCAACAAAATTATCTGCTGCTGCTGCAGGTGAGGAATCAAAGGTCATTCCAAAGGAAAAGAAAGATCTAACTGCTGAGGATCTTTCATCTATTGCAAAGGATGCAAAAGTGAGACATTTACTTCACAGTGCATTAGACAATGTTATGTCTAATAAAGTGATTAACTGCACAACTGCAAAGGAAATATGGGATGTACTTGAGGTTAGGTGTCAAGGAACTCCTGCAATCAAGAAAAACAGAAGAAACATACTCACTCAGGAGTATGAGCACTTTGAGGCAAAGTCTGATGAAACCATGACAGAAACATTTGACAGATTCTGTAAACTGCTCAATGATTTGTCATTGGTTAACAAAGAGTATGATTTAGAAGACTCAAATCTCAAGTTTCTTCTTTCTCTACCTGAAAAGTGGGATGTGAAAACAACCACTATAAGAGATAATTATGAACTTGGTGAAACAGAGATTGATGAAATTTATGGACTGCTCAAAACCCATGAATTGGAATTGGAGCAGAGAAATAAAAGATCAAGTAGAAAGTCAAAGTCTGTTGCACTTAAGGTTGAGGAGAAACCATCAAAGAAGGAGGCATCAAGGAGAAAGGCAAAAGGAAAAGCCTTAGTCATACATTCAGAGAATGAGTCATCAAACACTGATGTTGACTCAAACACTGATGGATCATCTGATTCTGAAGATGATGAAGAGATGATGCAAATGGCTGCATTGATGGTAAAGACCTTCAAGAAGATGGGATACAAGAACTTCAAGAAGGGAAAGAGATTCTCCAGGGACTACTCAAAGTCTGACAAGAAGAATTTCAAGAAAGCTGAGGGAAAGGACTTCAAATCTGGTAAGAAAGATAAGTCTGAAATTCAATGCTACAAGTGTAAGGAGATGGGACACTATGCTCCTGAGTGCAAGAAGGGTAAAACTGAAAAGGCACTCTACACCAAAGGCAGAGATTGGGCAGACACTTCAGATTCAGATGAGGAAGTCAACTATGCTCTCATGGCTACTACTCAGACTGAAAATGATGATCTCAAGGTACCTCCAACTACCTATGCTTATAACACTGATAATATAACTGAATTGAGAATTTATCTTAAGGCATTGCATATCAGTTATAGGGATCAGACTTTAGAAAATGAGAGGATAAAGTCTGAGTGTTCTCAACTCAAAGAAAGAAATAAACTTGTTGAGGAACAGCTAGAGAACATGAATAAAATTCAAAAAAGAGAGAGATGATGCAGTGTTTATTGAACAGGAGTTGCTAGGCAAGTATAAGCAACTAGAATCTGAATTGGAGGATACTAAACACATCATTAAAACTTGGACACACTCTGGTAAAGACACTCAAGAAGTGTTTCAGTCAGACACAGTAGGTCTAGGTTACTCTGTAGGAGATGAACTTAGATTTGAAAATCAGGTAAAGGTTAGACCACATTGTTCATCTGAGGGTAATGTAATGGGAACAGGTGGACCTAAGACTGAAGCACAGAAAAAGGCTGTTAGAGAGTCATATGCTAAAACTTTTGTTAAAGAGGCTAACATTGGTTTAATGACAGATAAACAACTCAAGCATAAGCTTAAGGAGATAAAATCTGTCAACAAACAGAGATTGCCTAAGAAAAACAAAAATGGAAAAGTAGGCATCACATCAGGAATTAAGCCAATGCTTGCTTCATTAGCTCCTAGAAAAACATGCTTTAATTGTGGTAGCACTAATCATCTTGCCCTCTAAAACTGCAGTAAAGAGTGATTATGTGAGAACTAGACCACAGACTTTATGCAAACACTGTGGAAGTACTTGGCACTCTATTTACACTTGCAGAGATTATCATGCTATTTACTATAATTACTATGAACCCAAGCCAAATTTGAAATGGGTTAAAGTAAACTCTGCAAATGTAAACTCTGAAAAAGTTAGCTTAAACTCTGTTAATGAAAATTCCGCTGCAAAAGCTAACAGAATTAAGAAAGCCAAAGGATCCAAGCAAGTCTGGATCCTTAAAACTAATAATCAGTGATTGTTTGTGATTGCAGGGCACTAGGGTTAGTACCCTAGTTGTGGACAGTGGATGTTCAGGACACATGACAGGAAATAAAGCCCTGCTATCAGAGTTTGAGGAGAAGGCTGGCCCAGAAGTTTCCTATGGAGATGGCAACATAGGACATACACTGGGATATGGCAATATTAATCTTGGAAATGTCATCATCACAAATGTAGCTCTGGTTCCAGGACTCAAGCATGATCTGCTATCTGTGAGTCAAATCTGTGACAGAGGATATCATGTGGATTTTCAGCCTGAATATTGTCAAGTGATCAGTAAATCTACAGGGAAAGTTGCTCTAGTTGGAAACAGACACAATAACATCTATGAAATCAAATTGTCAACAAACACTGATGGCAAAGCAGTGTGTCTGTCTACAAGGATGTCCAGTGAATAGAGTTGGAAATGGCACAAGAAACTCTCTCATTTGAACCTGAACAACATCAATGAGCTAATCAAGAATGATCTTGTAAGAGGTCTACCAAAGTCCTTGTTGAATGTAGAAGGACTGTGTGATTCTTGTCAAAAGGCTAAACAGAGAAAAGTCTCCTTCAAAAGCAAATCTGAGTCTTCAATTGTTGATCCTTATCATCTACTACATGTTGATCTTTTTGGTCCAGTGAATGTAATGTCTCTTGGAAAGAAGAAATATGCTCTAGTCATTGTTGATGAATATACCAGGTTCACATGGGTATATTTTCTTGCAAAGAAGGATGAAACTGCATTAACACTGACAGAACATATATTACAACTGGAAAAAGGGTCAGAGAATCAAGTGAAGATAATCAGAAGTGACAATGGAACTGAGTTCAGGAATTCATCTATGGAAGAATTTTGCAAGAGTAAAGGGATAAAACAAGAGTTTTCTGCACCTGGCACTCCACAACAAAATGGTGTAGTGGAGAGGAAGAACAGAACCTTGATAGAAGCTGCCAGAACCATGCTAGATGAAGCAAAGTTGCCAACATATTTCTGGGCAGAAGCAGTTCAAACTGCCTGTTTTACTCAAAATGCAACACTGATCAACAAGCATGGTAAAACACCATATGAAATGGTGAAGAAGAAAAAGCCAAATCTAAAATATTTTCATATTTTTGGATGCAAATGCTTTGTGTTGAAGACTCATCCTGAACAGTTGACCAAGTTTGACCTAAAGGCAGATGAAGGAATTTTTGTTGGCTATCCACTGTCAACAAAGGCATTCAGAGTTTATAATCTGAGAACTAGAGTGATCATGGAATCAATTCATGTGTCATTTGATGACAAGAAAATAACTGGACTTGAAGATGTCAATGAACATGATCAACTGCACTTTGAAAATGAAGATTTATTCTCTGAAGAAGTAAACTCTGATCAGACTGATTTGACAAACTCTGTTGATCTAAACTCTGAACCTCTACTGGTAAATACTGAAGAAACTCTTCAATCAGAAACAAGGGAAGAACCAGTTGAGGGGGAGCATGAAGAATCACATCAAAGTGATAAGTCAAGCACTGAAAGTGACTCAATTGATGATTCTGAATCAAACTCTGTTGATTCAAACTCTGTTGATAATTCTGAGAAGTCACATTCAGGGGGAGCATCAGAAAATGAAGAAAGGCACCAAGAAAATCAGGAGAGCATGGATCAAGGGGGAGGATCACATGATGACAGAAGCAATCTGCCTTCTGCAAGAAAATGGACTAAATCTCACACACCTGATTTGATTATTGGTGATCCAGATGCAAAAGTAAGGACAAGAAGTGCAACAACAAATGAATGTCTGTTTCATGCATTCTTGTCACAAAGTGAGCCAAAGAAAGTTGAAGAAGCTCTTAAAGATGCTGACTGGATAACAGCAATGCAAGAAGAGCTAAATGAATTTGAAAGAAATGAAGTGTGGACACTTGTACCAAGGCCCAAGAACAGATCCATTGTTGGTACTAAATGGGTTTTCAGGAATAAAACTGACAGTGAGGGTGTTATCACAAGGAACAAGGCAAGACTGGTTGCAAAAGGCTACTCACAACAGGAAGGAATAGACTATGATGAAACATTTGCTCCAGTGGCTAGATTGGAGGCAATCAGAATCTTTCTTGCATATGCCTCTCACATGAAATTCAAAGTGTTTCAGATGGATGTAAAAAGTGCATTTTTGAATGGAAAACTTGAAGAAGAAGTGTTTGTGGAACAACCACCAGGGTTTGTAGATCCAAAATATCCAGATTATGTCTACAGGTTAGACAAGGCACTCTATGGACTTAAGCAGGCACCAAGGGCATGGTATGAAACCCTTGCCAAATTTCTACTAGAAAGTGGATTTCACAGAGGTACTATTGACAAAACTCTGTTTTACTTCCAAAATGGTAGTGACTTGCTTTTAGTTCAGATATATGTGGATGACATTATTTTTGGGTCTACTAATGATAAACTCTGCAAGAAGTTTGCCAAACTCATGCAGTCAAGATATCAAATGAGTATGATGGGAGAGCTTAGTTATTTTCTAGGCCTACAGGTGAAGCAAACAGATGATGGAATTTTTATAAATCAAGCAAAATATACCAGAAACCTTCTCAAGAAATTTGGTATGCTTGATTGTTCATCTGCAACAACTCCCATGGCAACTGCAACAAAATTGGACAAAGATGCAGGGTCATCAGTAGATATGACAAGTTACAGAGGAATGATTGGTTCTTTACTCTATTTGACAGCTAGCAGACCTGATATCATGTATGCAACTTGTTTGTGTGCAAGGTTCCAGGCAGATCCAAGAGAACCACATTTAACAGCAGTAAAGAGGATATTCAAGTACCTCAAGGGCACTATGACTTTGGGGCTGTGGTATCCAAGAGAATCAGAGTTTAAACTTCTTGGTTACTCTGATGCAGACTTTGCTGGATGTAAGATAGACAGAAAAAGCACCAGTGGAAGTTGTCAATTTCTGGGTGACAAACTTGTTTCCTGGTACAGCAAGAAACAGAAGTCAATATCTACATCTACAGCTGAAGCAGAGTATATTGCTGCTGGTAGCTGCTGTGCACAGATATTATGGATGAAGAATCAACTGCTGGATTATGGATTAAGGTATACCAAGATACCTATTTACTGTGATAATCAAAGTGCTATTGCAATGACAGGTAATCCAGTGCAACATTCAATGACAAAGCACATCAGCATAAGGTATCACTTCATCAGGGAGCATGTAGAGGAAGGCAACATTGAACTTCACTTTGTGTCTACAGAACAACAACTTGCAGATATCTTCACCAAGCCATTGAGTGAAGCTACATTTACAAGACTGGTCAATGAACTAGGAATGGTCTCTAGTTTTGACTAGAGATGTTGGTTAGACTCAAAAACTTATTTCTAAAATATGTTGCTCATGTTTCTGCAAATTGTTAAGTGCTATGTGAACCTTAGTATTAAACTCTGTTATGCATGCTTATGTTTAAAAATTTTTAAACTCTGTTAAGCATGTCTGTCTGTTAAACACTGTTAACATGTTAGATACACTCAATGAATTCAGAATTGATTATTGTCTGAATGAAAACACCAATGAAGAAAATTGTATGAAGCATGATTCTCAGTAAATAAATCATGATTCTTTCTGAGTCACTGTAATCTAATCAGACTTTGTGCAGTAAATCAACACAGCATGATACTGTTTCATATTTATAGCATCTCTTAGGTTATTCAGTCCTAAACTCTGAGTCTATGAATATTGTGTGCATTGCCTCTCATAAATAATTTTGGTTATTGATGAACTCTAAACTCTGATAAGTGACATTCTGTTTCCAAAGGTATGGTTCATGATGATTCCTTGTTTGTACTTGTGAAAACCATAAAACTTGAGATGTGTCATTGATTAGTTTGGTGAGTTCAGATTCATGTCTACAACCTGTGAGAGTTTGAGCCAAATCAGTGATTGATATATTTTCTATCAATCAGTATTTATTGTTGTGTGATATTCATCAGATAGTATGTTTCTCTAGAACTTGTATTAGACCATTTTGAGACTACATGATATGTGTGTGCATGAAAATGATAAAGGCAATAGGATTCACCATTTCTTCAAACACTGTTCAAAAATTCTTTTGAACTTTGTTCAAACACTGTATAAACACTGTTCATAAATTCCATCCTTAGTAAACCCCTTTGAGCCTTATTAACTGCTCATTTTTCTTATACACTGAAGTGTTAAGAGCAGTTATATTTTTTTTCTCAAACAGATGAGTGTTTCTCAAGAAAAGAAAAGTTTACTCAGTATATATGCTAAATAAATAATAATAAAAAAAAAGGGCATATATACTGATCTTGTACAAATATTTACTAACAGTGTGACTAAACACTTTGATCTATTGAAATGTTCAGCTTGATATTCACTCATGAATAAAATATCTTTTTCATCTGTTTGATCTTATCTCATTTAAACCCTGAATAAAGTCCTTTTGATTTGTGAATACATGTACTCAAAGTAGTGTAGAATTGGTGGACATTCAAGCATATGGTAGATTCTTCTATTTCTGATTGAATGTGAGTATAAACACTTCACCTAAACACTTGTGTGTTTGAGAGTTTGTGAGATTATCCAGTTCATGACTGTTATTCACTGAATGAAACTCTGATTTCAATCTCTTGATATTTTTGTCTTTAAAGACTGTGTGCTTTCTTGGATAATCATGGACATCAAAGGGAATGGAAGTTTTCAGATTTCTGTATTACAGTAACTACAGAGTTTAGCATTCATCACACAATCAGTGTTTAATATGAGAGTTTGTGCATTCAGTGGTTATTGATTTTTGTTATGGATTTTATGAAATATTAGATGCTCTAAAAATTGATTTCAGTAAACTCTGCTTCACACACACTTAATTCACAACTGTGCAATTTTTGAAAGGGTTTAAGTGATAAAGTTGGATAATTGATAAACACTGTTGAGTTGTGTTAAGTACTCTGAGGTAAAATCTCATTGAGATGATTTGACTATTTTGCAGTAATTGGGGTAGTTGACAACTGTTAATTAGTGTAAGTGTCGTGATTATAGGAATGATAGCGGTAATTATTAAGTAATCCATTGGTTGTTTGACACGTGTCCCATGATTGTGTCCCACTCACACACTACTCTACAACAGTTGCGCGCTTTTACTAAATAAACGATTGAGTTTTAATTTTACTCAAATCGTCTTTAGTCTCTTACTCCATATCGATTCACATTCACCCACTCACAGTTACTTGCATACTCATTCACTTTCACACTTCTCATATATTCTCTTTCACATTTTGATAAACACTTACAGTGCATACACATCTTTTCTCTGAATATCTTCGTATCACTTTTTACTAATGGCAACAAAAGCGTTTGATGCAGCAGGGTTAGTTTTTCTCCCTAGTAACTATGCAGCACCGTTGGAGACTGTAAATGCTCCAGAGGCGTTTCATGTGTTCCAAAATTTCTTGAAAGACTCTGAAATAGGGAAGGCTCTAACAGCACCAGCTACACTATCTGCTTCACAAATTGCTACTTTCTGGACAAACTCTGAATATGATGATGGAGGAGAGTCTGGCACTCCAACAATCATTTTCACTCATGAAGAATCAGAGTATATCATTACTCCAACTACTGTTAGGGATGCTCTGGATTTTGAGACACACACTTCTTACAGTGTTGTTGGTCATGATCGGTTGAGGACAATGTTGGAACAAATTGGATGTGCAGGAAACTTGAACAAGATAGGGTCTTTGAGACGGCCAAGTTTGAGAAAGGAATGGAGTTTCTTTTTCGATTGCATAACAAGGGCTTTTGGAAAGAAGACAACAAACTGGGATGCACTTCCTCTGGATACTCTCCAAATTGGTCATGCTCTACTATATGGAGGTAACTTCGATTTTGGTAGACTAGTACTAATGAATTTGGGAGAGCGTTTGTCTGAGTCTACTACTGTTTATTTTGCTCGTTTTTGTCAACTGCTATTTACTGCCTGTGTGCCTAACATTCCAATTGATGAAGCTGATGTTATTCAGCCTTTTCAAGTTGCTAAGAGAATGTTTTCTGATTTGACAAACAAAGATGTCACTAAACAGCAAATACCTGAGATGTTTATGCCTTTAGCCCTACAAAACTATGTAAACCAACCACAAGACTCTCAATCACCACAACAAATGCCTGAACCAATAGACATCATAAACTCTGAACCAACACCTACAACACCCACACCCACTGTACCTACTACATCTCATCAACCACAAACAGAAACCATAAACTCTCCACCAATAAATTCTCCACCCTTAAACACTGAATCCTCAAACACTGAAAACTTAAACACTGAACCCTCAAACACTGAAAACTTAAACACTGAACCATTAAACACTGACACCTTAAACACTGACACCTTAAACACTGAAACCTTACACTCTGAGCCAGCACCTACTGAACCATCCAAAACGAAGCTAAAAAGAAAGAAACACACTGCCCAAAACACTAAACACTCAAAGGCTAAACAAACAATACCTGGAGTTGTTTATACAAGAAGGAAGAAACAGAAAGCAAACAGACCTTCACTTTCACCACCAAGAGAGAGCTCAAGTGAAGATGAAGAGGAGAATGTTGTGCCTCCAATCAAGAAGAGGAGATTAATTCTTTCTGATTCAGATGAAGAGAATGTTGTTGAAGCTCCAGAGGTGGTTTCACAGCAAACACCTACTGTTGAGATTACAGTGAATGTTGCTATACCTGCAGAGGTTGAAATGCCTGCAGAGGATATTATCACTGACAAAGTTGAAATACCTGCAGAGGTTGAAATGCCTGCAGAGGATAATGTTAATGTTCAAATGCCTACAGAGGATAAAATACCTGTAGAAGAGGATAACAGAGATGGTTTTTCACCAAGGGATAATATTTTTGACTCATTTGAACCATTCTCTGATCCTATCTCACCTATTGTTCATACTGAAGCTCCTGGTGTAGCTGATGAGCATGCAGTACATGTTCCTGAAGCTGCAGCATCACCCACAGAGCTGGTATCTTCTCCAATTCAAGACAAAGGTGATGAAGTTGATCAGGCAACAAAGATAATTTCTGAATTCATGCCTGTTGAAGCTACAAAGGCAAACTCTGTTGCAGAGCCTGTGCAACATGAGGTGATTATTGAAAAGGTTGCAACAGTTATTGAAGAAACTGTGGCTGACACTGCTCAGCACAGTGGTTCTTTAAAAGATGATCAATCTAAGGATGCAAGTGCTGAAGATGAATCTGCTAGTAGTGCAAACTCTGACTCTTTTGTGAGTGCACCTGCACAGACAGATAATAAGCATACACCTTTTGCTCAGCCTTGTCCATCTCATGCAGTTGAAGTAGAGCATCTTGCTAAGTCTGCTGAAAATTGGTATAAACAAGATTGCATTTTTCCAAAAGGGAGAGCATCTGAGTTTGTTAAGCAAACTGCAAAGCAAATTTCAAATCCAGAAATCTTATC
Source organism: Kitagawia praeruptora (assembly GCA_037693485.1). Classification (NCBI taxonomy): domain Eukaryota; kingdom Viridiplantae; phylum Streptophyta; class Magnoliopsida; order Apiales; family Apiaceae; genus Kitagawia; species Kitagawia praeruptora. The sequence continues at coordinate 105,886,502 of CM075354.1, forward strand.
CTGTTTAAAGGCAACTGTGGTACAAGTCAAGACTCTGGAAGGAAATTTTGCTGAAACTAAACAAGAAATTGCTTCCTTGAAGACTGAGATTCAGTCAAGAGAATTGAAGATGGATAGAGAGTCTAAAATAAAAGCTGTTCAGCTGTCTAAAGTTCAAGACACTCTCTTTGCCAGGCTAGGAAAAGTTGAAGAAAATCAGACTGCTTTATTTGCTAAGGTTGATTCCATTGCTAATTCTTTGGAACTCATTACATCAATCCTTATTCCTGATGATGTCAAAAAGGGGGAGAGAGTTGCTAAGTCAAAATGCAAAGTTTCTCAAACTCTGACTAAAAAGGATGATGCTGGAGATGGAGGGGCAAGTGAAAAGAGCAAGGTCTTAAACTCTGAAAAGCAAACTCTGAGATCTGGCAAATCTTTTAAATCACAGTCTGTTGGAATAAACACTGAAACTCAAGGTACTTCAAAGACCAAGAGTTTGGAATTAACATCAAACCCAAAGACTGATGAGGAGTTAGCTGTTAAGCTTTTTATGGAAGAGAATGCAGAAGGAGTGACCATAGAAGATGCTAAAGCTGAAGAGAAGAGTTTACAAGAAAAGCATCTGAAAGCTCTAAAGTCTGTAAAAGCAAAGAAGAATGTGAAAGTTGCTGAAGCTGCAAAGCCTGTTCTTAAAGGCATTCAAATCAAAGAACCTGTTGGTACAAATCAAAGAATGCAAATATTCAGAAAACCAACAGATGCAGAAGCCAAGCAAAAGCTGAAAAGTATAGTTACAACCTCTGTTGATACACATGTTGTACAGAAGAATGAAGACACAACCTCTGTTGCTGCACAAGTTGTGACCACACCATTATTGTCTTCTCAGTTGAAATCAACATTTAAGAGGGGTGCTCCTCATGATCCAAGACTAGAAGCTACAATTCCAATGGATTTTACTGATGGTAGAGCTTTATCTGGTAAAGTTGGATACAACAAAGAAGGTATAGGCTCACACAGAGATAAAAGGCAATATGTTGGTCCTAGAGATCCTTCTTCACTGTCTGTTCCAGGTCGTGGTGTCACTCAAGAGAGTTTGGACAAACTGGAGTCAGTACAGCTTGTATATCAGAAGAGTCTAGAAAAGGATTTCTTGCTATATTTCATGGCTGATGGAACAGTATTTAAAGTCTCTGAAAAGGATATTGAATTAAAGTATGCTGAAGAACTTGAATATGTCCTATATATTTTCAGAGTGAGAAATCAAAGAGGTCAGTTAGTTGCAAATGTGCTTCAACAAAGAATGATTCAAAACCTTGCAAGAAGGCAAATGAAATTCAACAGCAAGTATGTTCCTAAATACAGAGATTGGAATGGCAATCTGATTGAAATGGAGAAGGGAACTACAAAACTGAAGACTGATCTTGGAATCACTGTTCTGGATTTCAATGTAAAATCTGAGGAAGTGAAATACATAAGGCTGGGAAATGAAATGAGAAGAAACAAAATCTACGATCTTAGAGCTGCTATCTATCAAACTGATGAGAATGATCCTCAGTTGAGAGAAATCAAAGAAGCTATGCAGATAGAGCTTGAAAATGCTGAAAGAAGGTTGCTTATAGACTATCTCAGAACAATGCCTGATCTGCAAGAGATTAGAAATTAAAGTCTGTAAGAATTTTCTTATTTTCTGTAGAATTTGTTAAGTAATAGCTTAAACTCTGTTTGTATGTTAAACACTGTAAAACTTTGTATTTGTTTTGACATCATCATTTACTGTAAACTTGTACATTCTTGCTAATGGACAAGTTGGGGGAGATTGTTAGAAATGATTGATGGAAACAGTGTTTGGAAGCTAAAGTCAGAAAACAGAGTTTAGCTGGAAGCAGTCAGAGTTTAGTTAAACACTGACTGGAAGCGCAACAGAGGTTGTTAAACTCTGTAGCGGTATTGTCTGAAGAGTCAACAGTGTTTGTAGATTATTTCAAGATAAATATGGAAGCAATATCTTTGAAGATTGGAAAGCTGTCAAAGAGATTGAGTTGACTTGGAAGACTGGAGCAATCGTGATTGATATCAATTGTATAGCTTGATTTTAGGAGAATCAGTTACTGATTGTACGAAGCTGTATGTTCTATAAATACAGTTAGGTTAACCCTAAAAGGGTAGTCGAACATTGAGAAATCTTTTGATTGTAACCTAAGCAGCTCTCTGTGATATTTACATCACCGAGAGAGGAATTATTAATTCCAAACAGTTTTTAATTGTTAAACAGTGTGTTCTTGTTAAGTTACTCATACAGTATTTGATTGCTTATTGTGTATTTGACCTAACAGATGAGATTGCTTCTGTAAAGATGGATAATGAACAGTTTCATGCTCGTTTTCTTAAGGATCATTCTGAAGTTGCATCTGCTTCGCAGTTTCAATGTTTAACTACTGTCGTCAATACAAGGATGAACTCTGTAGAAACTAAAGTTGATACTTTATCTTCTAAGGTCAATAATATTAATGAAGAAACTCTCAAACTAATCTTATCTTTTTTTCTTGATGAGGATTCTGATGTCAAAAAGGGGGAGAAGATAGTCAAAACAAAATGCTCACCTAATCCAGTTGTAATAAAGGATGATGATACTTCTGGAAATGATGGTGGTGCTAAGTCACATAAAGTTGAAACCTCTGATGCTGCTTTAGTGACAAAGAGAAGTCAATCTAATACTCAAACCAGGCAGTCAACTCATGTTTCTAGATCTGGTAAGAAGACAGTGACAACAATGGTACAATCTCAGATCATGACAGAAGAACAGTTCGTGACACCTGGTCAAACTCTATCAACCATTCCTGAGGATGATGTGTATGTGGAGCAGGATGAAGATGCTGCTAATCTGTTTCATGAACTTGACACTGGGGATGGTCGTGTTCTTAAACTGTTTCATAAAGACAAAAGAGTTCAACAGTATCATGCTGAGAAGGCACTTATCTTAACTACTGGAGAGAATCCAAACATGACTACTGATGAGTTCTTAGAAGAACAGAACAGGATTCTTGAAGAGATTGCAAGACAAAATGAAGCTCCTGCTGCAAGAATAGGAAGAGGCAGAGGAGGTAAAAACATAGGCAGAGGAAGAATACCTGCTCAAACAAGTACAAGGCAAACAAGATCTAGTGGAATCAAGTTAAAAGATGTTTCTGAGAATGAAAAGTAGAAAACTCCACTATCTCTTGTACTGACTCTGGATAACAGATTCAATGCTCCTGAAGAAATTGAAGATGAGATATCGCCTTTAAAAAGAAAGAGCAAGGTTGCTGATCAATCTACTGTATCTAATGAGAAGTCAGTTTTTGGTTCAATTCCTGATGTTGTTCCTGATTCTGGAGAAGCTGAAATTTTAAAAGAACTTCAGAATATGATTCTTAAGGTTGTGGTTGAATTTCACAATATGGAAGTTATTGAAGATACACTGAAGTATGAGCAAGAAAATTTCAGAAGATTTGAAAGAGAAAGAGAAATCAGAGCTAAAGCAAGAGAAGCAGAAAGGATAACAACCAGAGATTACTTGAAAAATGTTTATAAATCTAATAGGAAGTTATGGTATGATAAAAGTAAATCTGTTCCTGAACATCAGCAGAATTATCCAACAGATGAGAAAAAGAAGAGCAAGAAATGGGAGAAAAGTGAGTGTAATTATAGGAAACCAATTGTTTTCAAGTCTGCAGGACTGATAACAGAATCTTCTTTGATTAATGAATCTTTATTGATTGTTAAATCAAAGTCTACTGCATTTGTTGCTGAAAATCCACCAAAGTGGGTAAGTATTCAATCTGGTTTGAAGGGATTGGAACCTGGAACAAGAGGAGGTATTGGGTATAATAATGCACAGGTTGTTTTCACTGTACAAACTGATCAATATGCTCTAGTTAACAAGATTGGTGATGAGTTAACTGTTAATCATCTCTGGAAACTTGAAGCTATTGCTATCATTGCTGATTGTCATGCTGGTGCCAAGAAGGTAGAAAAGATGTTGTACTTCATGAAAGACAGAAGTGTAAAGAAGATTACTATTCATGAGTTGTTGTGCAAATCCACAAAAGAGCTGAAATATGTTCTGTATCTGCTCAGATGTAAAAGCATCAATGCTAAGTAAAGAGAAGTATACTACAATTGGTCTGTTATGATTTACAGGACAATCAGACAGAGATTTATGGATGGAGGAATGAGGTATGATGGCAATTATACTCCTATGTACTTAAATTCAAGAGGCATAGAGGTTGAAATGAAGAAAAGTACTACTGTTAGAGAAGAGTATCTAGGCATGGAACAACTGTCTCTTAATCCAGATGGGGAGGAGATTGCTTATGTGTTGCTAGGTGATTTAGATCTTCCAAGAAGCTCAATTCAGAATCTCAGGGCAGCTATCTATCAGATTAATGAGGAAGACGAAGGACTCGAAAATCTGAAAAAGAAACTGATTCAAATTCTTGAAAGCAAGGAAGAAGAATTGATATCTGACTTCTTGAAGATGAATCTGTTTTATCAAAGAATGTCTGAAACTATTCCTGATGAATTTTAGAAGGTATTTTGTTTTGAGTTTTTGACATCTTTGAATCAAGGAATTTGTGCTTTATTTCACAAAGAACAAATTGGGGGAGATTGTTAAATATTGATTCAAGTGATGATCAGGATCAGGGCATTACTGATCAGATACCGATGCTAACATCATCAGTAATACAACGTCAGTATTTGAGTAGGTCAGGATTACAAACAGATTTACATTAGTCCAGAGATTACGGGAAGATTGATTTGTCGGTTCCTGAATTATAGGAATGCAGATATCATTCAAGATATGTATTAAGAGTCGTATGTAATTGATTTGATATATCTTGTAATTGATAGAGTAGTTGTGTACGCTATATAAACACAGTTTAGGTTTTACATGATTGTAATCATATACACAAGTTATTCTATAACCTAGCAGCTCTTAAGAACATAAGGATTTCTTAAGAGAGTTTGTAACAATTTTATATCAGAATTAATAAAGCTGTTATTGATTCATACTTGTGTTATTTCTGTTTAAGTCGAAAATCTTATACAATTGTATTCAACCCCCCTTCTACAATTGTTATTTACTGGGCAACAAGTAATATTCTCTCCTATTATATCCTTTTTAGCCCCCTAAAATGTCCCTAAAATGTCTCTAGTTAGTACTTATCTCCAAAGCTATATCAGCAGCATCTTTATCGGGAACATCTTTCTCTCTCTTCGCTCATTGGGTAATAGTTCACGCCTCTCTTGATAAAATAAAAATTCTGCGAGCAAGCAAATCCTTTCAGAGTACGCATATTTCCAAGGTTTATTTTCTTTAGTCATAGAGATTTCTGTATGCAAGTATTGCATGTCTTCTTGTGCTATATATCGAGTAGTCCAGGATCAGACCTCATCTCACACCTTCATTTCAATTTCCTTCTTCTCTCTCCTTCATGGAATTCCACTGGATAATCCCGAAACCAGGAGAGGTCAAGGTAAATGTTCACGGAGCCACCCCCTTCATCCCCTTCTCAAATGGCAACTAAAATGGGATAGAAATGGTTATGAGGAACTCAGAGGGTGAATTCCTCAAGCTCTCTACAGGGGTGCTTCCAGCCAACTCTTCTATTGAAAACAAACTCAATGCCATCCACCACGGGCTCATTACATCTTTTGAAGAAAACTTCAAAGAAGTCATCCTAGAGACAGACAACCTAGACGCTTTTGAGGTTCTCAAAAACTTCCCCAATGGAGTTCCGGAAGAACTCGCTTTCATTACCCAACAGATTTTCATCAGGCTCAATGACCCTCGTTGGTTATGCACCATAGCTTACATTTATTCGGAGCATAATCAAGTGGCTATTTACTTATCTTGGATGTGACAAGTGTAATCATCTTTTCACCTTCACCAGGCATGTATGTGTTGTTGAAGAGTTACTCAGTTCGGATTTACGGTTTGGCCACCTTAACCCTCATCACCATGCAGTGGAAATCATGAATGATGAAGAAGATCTAGTGGACTTTGGTCCTGCAGTCATCCCAGGTGAAGGTTCGATGCACAACAGCTATGCTTACCATGAAGACTTCCTCTCGGTGGAACCTGCAGAAGGCCCTCTTGTGGTTCATGCATATGAAGCAGTTGCGGAGGATTTCATCTATGGGAAAGGCTTCTCTGTCTAATTCCATGTTATTCAGTTTCCTAGTGATAGCTTGTTTCAATTTATTAGTATTAGTCTGTTTTAGTTCAAGTTCTCATGTCGGGGTTGTTTAGTGCTAGTCTAGCGTTAGTTTGTTCTAGGTCGAGCGATTCTAGCATTACTCTTAACCCTGGACAACTTGTAGGTTATGTCTCTTCTGTTTTCAATGAATGAATGGCTTATAAAAAAAACTTTTTTTTAATAATATTTGACCTCTAAATGATGAGAAAATTGTACTTTGAAATCTTAGAAGAATTTTGGGAGAATGGGAGAATGTTTTAAGGATGCTGGGAGAATGGGAGAATGTTTTAAATGCAATCACCCATCGCCATCAATAAGTTAAATATTTTGCTACCTTGAGTAATTTTATTGCTTCAGGCACAATGATTCATTGCTACAGGTTTTTATTATTATTATTATTATTGTTATTATTATTATTATTATTATTATTATTATTATTATTATTATTATTATTATTATTATTATTACCTAGAAATAAATATTTATTCATTTAAAATTCAAAATATCATTAACACCGCATTATACATACTTTTCATATCTTATTGAATTTAAATTTTGAGAAATTAAATCGAAAAATACTCAAAATATGTGAAACAATTATTTGAATAAAAATTCAGTTGACTTAATTGAATATTTAGTTGTGATTTTTGTTTGTAATGAAAATGTACTTTATATGTTTAACTTAAATAAACGTAAATTGATATGTACAAACTAGAGGTACTCACTCGTTGAAAAACAAACGATAATAGTAATGGATATGACAGATCATTCTTAAGAAGTTAAAATAATTATAAGTTATTTTATTATTCAGACCTTACCAATTCATTTAGAGTTTTGTTTGATAGAGTTACGTGTTAGAAATTATTTTAACCTTTAACTCCATCAATCAACACTCTAATTTATTTAAGTTTTAAATACTCAAATAATGTATTTGAGGAATACAAGAAAAGGTTGGTTAGTAAGCTATAAAAAAAGTAATAAATGCACCCTAAGTGTTGTCCACGATGTTTCATTGAGAGCAATCATTTTGAAAAATTAAATAATAATAGAAAAACAAATCTAATTTGAATTAAATTCATACATAACTAGGTAATCATATTCACTATTTTTGTAATGAATGTATCTTATTTTCACAATTTTCTAATAATTTGATTTCCAACCATTTTTAATTAGTTTCTAGAATTATTTAAAAATTAATTAAAAGTAGAAAAAATGTAAAAATTTGAATCTAAATTCAATAACCATACTTAATATGATTGTGATGAATGTTACCTTATTTCCACTATTTTTCTAATAATTTGATTTACCATAGATTTTTAACTAGTTTATAAAATTTATTAAAAAAATAAATAAAAATAGAAAAAAAAAACCATAGCCCCTTTGTTCAGTAACCCTTTGTTTTCTTTATACTAACTTACATTAAAAATAAGTTAAAATAGGAATAGGCGCTGTTACGAAAATACAAAATAATAGAGGACAAAAGATCCTGTCGAATTGTGACTCCTCCGAGACCTGGGAATTATCCATTAATATAAACGGATATATTTTGTTTAAATAATTTAAGATTTGATAATGGTATACGCTTAACTATGAAAAATAATATATAGTCCAACCTAACGTGGTGTATTATATAGTAATAGAATCAAGTAATATTTAAACGAATTTAAGTGGTACATATGTCACCCATCGTGGCGTACCAGATACTTATGGTGTTTAAATATTAGTGCATTAATTTTAATTAATTGTTAGAGGAAACAAATAGGTTTTAAGATTTGTGCAACCCTCTGATTATGTGTTACATGTATAATTCTCAGGATTAGATCATTATGGGCTTTAATCCACTATTCACCATACTTAAGGATAACAAACTTACTGGACCAAACTATATTGAATGGAAACGTAATTTGGACATAGTGTTGACTACTGAGGAGTACAAATTTTGCACTTATGAACCCAAGCCAGATCAGCCTGCTGAAGACGCTCCTGAAAGTGAGAAGGAGTATTATAAGCGGTGGGTTAAGGCTGATGAGATGTCGGGTGTTTTGTAGCATCAGCATCATCAGGCTATGGCCACAGCTTCAGATATGCTCTTTAACCTCAAAGAACTTTTTGGAGAACAGAATAGGGCTGCTAGGCAAGTAGCAATGAAGGCTTTAATGAACACTCAGATGGCTGAAGGAACACCTGTAAGGGATCATGTTCTTAGGATGATGTCTCATCTGAATGAGATGGAGATCCTTGGTGCTGATATTGATGGGGAATCCCAGATCGATATCATCCTTATGAGTCTGCCCAAAAGTTTTGAGTAGTTCCGCTTGAATTACATCGTGAACAAAAAAATGTATAGTCTCGCGGAACTTCTGACAGAACTTCAGGCAGCTGAAGGACTCTTTCAACAGAGTGTTTTAGTAAATGTGGCTGAGAGAGCTTCTTCATCTAAGCCGAAAGGCAAGAAGAAGAAAAAGGTTCAGACACGGAATGCTGAAAAAGTTGTTAATTCAGTGGGAGTTTAAGGTGCTGTGAAAAAGCCTAGGGCACGTGCTTCAGGTGCAAGCAGTCAGGTCACTGAAAATAGGATTGTCCTCTTCCTAAGAAGAAAAATAATACTGGTATGTCTCTTTCTCTAGTTACAGAAACATATATAGCGGCTATATCTACGAGCACTTGGTGTGTAGATACAAGAGCCACTGACCATGTTTGTAACTCTATGTAGGGGTTCTAGAAAACCAGAATGCTTAGAGATGACGAGATATACGTGTTCATGGGAGATGCTATGAAAGTAGCAGTAGTTGGAGTTGGAATAATTACTTTATCTTTTGGAGATGATAGGATTTTGGTTTTGAACAATTGTTTTTATGTACCTTCATTTAGAAGGAATTTGATTTCGGTTTCTAAACTTTCTATGGATGGTTATAATGTTTGATTGGATCATAATGTGTCTATTATGATGAATAAACGAGTTATATACTCTGCTACATTGCAAGACAATTTATATATTATCAATCATGTCCAACCAATGCTACAACAAAAGGAAACGAATAACATACTTTCCAGCTCAAATAAAAGAAGGAGACCTTCTGAATTGAACCAAACTTATCTTTGGAACTTAAGATTAGGTCATGTTAACTTGAGGAGGATTCAAAGGCTTATACTAGATGGGTCAAATTAATACCATTCCTTTTCGAGTAATGTTAAAATGCTACGACATCGAATAAAACCATAAATCACAAACAACCAAAAAAATAACTCTCATGGTCTAAATGTTGTAGAAAAAAATACGTATGAAATAATATATACCTTGTGTTTTTTCGTATCATAAAACGGTATGCGATCTGAGACCAAATTCATGCACTATAAGAGTAAGGAGAACAAAAAGCATGCATGAGGAACAAGACATTACCAACTAGCAATGTAAGAAATACCCCAAAAATAGCCTAAACTTGATTAGCCAACTTTTTACACAAACTGTAAGAGCTTAAACTATAGGAAGTGATTGCAAATCAAAACTCAATCTTAAGTTAAAAGAAAATAAGATTAAGATAAAGAAAAAGTAATATAAAATACATTCAAGTAATATAAAATACACGTAATTTCAAATTAATGAAGTGATCTACAAAATAGACTAAAATCAAGACGATATTAAAAAGTTGATTTGCAAACCATTGAAAATCCCAAATCGCTTGAATCTCCCACAACATCCAAACGTGATTGATCCCCTACCACTACTGGAAATAAGTCAATAGACATCAGTTCTGGACTGATGTAAAAAGGTTCAAAAACCGATGTCTAGGTGGGTGTTGTTAAAAGTTCATGTGTTTTACATCGGTTCTGGGCCGATGTTAAAAATGACTTATTACATCAATTCTTAACCGATGTAAAATAGTGGTCAACAACATCAGTTTATAGAAAAGAACCGATGTCTCAACTCCTGTACTACATCGGTTTTAGATAGACAACCGATGTTGTAAATGGTATACCACATCGGTTTTAAATAGAAAACTGATGTTGTAGATTGTATATCACATCGGTTCTTAACCGATGTCAAACAGCTCCATAAATTTGCACACTATAATTACCAAATTTAAATCACACTAGAAAGTAAGTAACACACTACAATTACCAAAACTAAATCACACTAGAAAGTAAGTAAAACTGATTTTTTTCATTAACAAAAGAAATACAACATTCTTACATCATCGAATAAAACTAAATTGGCCTACTCTACATGAGCCTATATACAAAAAACAAGCTTTCATTACATTATCCTAAAAACCAAACTAAAACTCCAAATCTTTCCGTTTAGAATCTCTCACACTCTCATCGAAGAAGACAGCCTCTGAGTCATACCTACAGGGAGAGATAAAGAGTAAGAAAGCAAAACAGAATAGAAAAGGAGGCACAACTGAATCATCTATAGTCATTTAAGAATGATGATTTTAAAGTCAAAAAGAACCTCACAAGCCTTCATTGTCTGCACCCGATTATAATGGATACATTTCAATATTTTGTATAAGAATATTACCTGCAAAAATCCTCGGAGGTTTCTCAAATGTCTTTCTTGTGGCAACAGAACAGAAGTTCAGTTATCATCTACGCAACATAACTTAATGAATAGAAATCCAGGGTAAAAAAAACATAACTTAAGTTATTAGCATCTACCGAAGAGAACATAAGTTAAGTTATTATCCCTGTAATTTGCATTTTGCAGCAACTTAAAGTTGTCCAAGACCATTTTCCCTGAGAAATTATCCAAAGATAAAATTAAGTTTATGCAGTTACCTTTTGAAAAATTAAATGTAGCATTTCTTGTCTTGGCAGAAGCCCTTCAAATCTGACCTGATTGAACCCTTTAATCACAGGGAATGCAGCTGAAACATCAAACTCTTAAGTCATTAATCCTGTGATGACTGAGCAGAAGTAATAGGGTTTGTTTGTTTAATGCTTATCCACATCGATTACGGCACCGAATGGATTATGTGAAACAAAATTAGAAGGCATTAACTATGCAAACTTTGCAGCACTGCAATATCAGCATTATAGTGAGCCCATGGCAGAGAAGCTTAAATTGTCTGCTCAGGCAGCGAAACGAGCGAATAGCTCATTAAGGGTGGCAAAGAGCATATGAAATTGCAAATTTACAATAAAAAGGACGTTAACTGTGAAGTCAGATACATCAATTCATATTTTACCATAAGACGCAATTGCCTTGCTGCTGAAGCAGATGCAACTTTTGCTTCTGGATCCATATTTTCATAACCTTGTATCAGTCTAGAATATATAGTTGGAACCTATATTTCCAACAGAAGTCTAGAACAATTCTATATGCATACATCTGGCCATTCCACACACTACAGATTAATCAACATTATAATTATATGGATTAAAAAATAGCATTTTTTAGACAAAGAGAAATAAATGTTCGCACTTATCGCACTTAAAGTCCAATAATGTAACTTTTCTCAAGCCACAAAGATATAACAATGATCGTTCGTGAAGCAAAAATCTATTATTTTGCTCAGAAAGTATGTAAAGTAAGCACCACGATATCTATTGTGCTCAGACTTCTGATATACAGTGCCTCAACTTAAATTCATGAACACCAACAAGATAAAAATATAATGCAATTATATGTTAACTACTGTTTCTTGGAATAATATGTGTAACTTACTCCGATAAGCACGGTTATAGCATCGTTGGCCGTAGTCCATTCTTTTGGATACGATTCACACCATATCAGCCATGTACCCCTCACACTAAATTTTGGCATGAACTCAACCTTAAAGGAAGAAGGCAAATATAATGTTACTTTGTTTTTTGCAAACAATAAACATTAACAAGAAGAAACATTATTAGTTTCTGTACTGACATAATCTTGCTTGCCTTGATTATAGGGAGACAAGGCTCTAGTAATACAGAGATCCTGAAAGAAGAAAAGAGATGGAGAATTTAGTTTCAGGTAATAACATTGTAAAAAAGCTACTATAATCTAGTAGACTGACTATATGCATGTGCTGGTAAGTTTACTTCCAGGCGTGTAAGAAGGCAAACCACGGAGACAGCTGATATTTTAAATAAAATCCCGCAACATTTTCATACCCTTCCACCAGTTACACCGTGAAGCACTGTTCGAATTGCTTCCATTAGAATCATCATCTCGTCCATCTTGATAAATAGTACTCCTGTCCTTGCTGTACATGCTACCACTACTAGCATAGGTCCATAGTTTTTTGGAGTCCTATGATCTATAATTAACACGAAATAGATTGAAATATGTGCCCTGTAGTTCTCTAAAATGCTTTAAAAGTTTTAACAAAGTTTTGTCACAATTTAAAGTCCATATCAGGTGTAACCATATATGTACTTGCATCCCATAGTAGAACTTAATTTGCATGTACTTTCTCATATATGATTTTTTATTTAGTTTTAGTGAGACTGTATAAATATTATGTGCAAACCTTGATCTTACCAAAAAGTTCCTCCAGAAAGTAGAAGTAGCAGACCATACTAACTATGACAAGTACAGGCACATTCTGCAAAATGCTGATCAAACAATACATTTATAGCCAAATACAGCACACAAAACAAGTAAATTCATAAAACGTTTCTATAAAAATCCAATTCAAACAATTTGCAACTATTTGGCCCACACAAGTATGTTCTACAATGCAAAAACTTGTACAACATTAAACAAACACTATACATTGTATCAACTCCTCTACAACAATACCTAAGTAAAACATCTTTAAATCTACTTCGAATAATGACCTAAATAATTATAATCATCAATTATAACTAAGACATGGTAATTCTATCCACCAAATGCACTTGTGAAACTTTATTAGTAAAAGAGAAGAAGCAACAAAAATTATGGCAATAATCATCCAAATCCGTGAGAATACAATTCACCAATACAAACATAAACATAAACTTGAGTTAAAATTTGAATCATATAGAAACAAGTAATAATAACAAAAAGAGATGAAATTATATACTACGAGAAATATGGAAAGGATTACCTTCAGTTGTGCTTCCATAACATTGATCCTGCGACATCTGTGAACAACTTCAATGGCTTCTCTTTGTTTAATAGCCTCTTGCTTCACTTTTCTCTCTCTTTCTAATTTCAATTTCGCCTTTTGTTTCCTTTCCTTCTGTTCTTTCTCTAGCTTCTCTCTCGCCATTCGTTGTTCGAAATCCATATATCTCTCTCGACTTAACTGTCAATTACACACACAGTACACACAAATTTATAATCAAATACTCAGATCTGTAAATAGATACAACAAACATGTAAGTATAGATACAAACATGTAAATATATACGAGCTGAGAATGAACACCACGAGTTGATATACAAGCTGACCATCAAGATCTAAGAGGTAATTAAGGTTAATTATTAATAAGAGAAAAGGGGGTTAGGGTTCTTGGGGAGAAAACGGGGGAATGGATGTGAGTTCGTGAGAATGTAAGAAGGGGGAAATGAAAAAAGAAAGGGGGAAAATGAAAAAAAAGAAAGGGGGAAATTATGTTAACGGGGGGAAATGTTTCTAAGTTTAGACGGAATTGTATCAACGAGTGTTTTTTTAATTTTTTGAAAAGAGGTTGAGACATCTGTTTTAATTATGACTGATGTCTAAAACCTATTTTAACATCAGTTATAGTAAAATCGATGTAAAATACACCTTTAACATTGGTTAAAAATGCAACCGATGTTAAAAGGGTGATGTCTATTAGCTGTTTTGGCGTAGTGTACAATAGAGATTGAATCTACATACAATATGTACATAAATTAAATGAAAGATTTCAATCACAAATAAACAAATTGTAGAAAGTCAATTAATTCAGTGACGAGGCTTGATTAAAATGATGTGTACATATTAAGTTAGCTCAAAGATATAGGCAGTTGTAAATGTAATTACGTTTTAGACGACATTACTTAGAGCAACGTAATAGCTAAAATCATTAACTATATAATGATTATCTAAAAGTTTGCTGAACTGTAAGATTTTTTTCTCCAATGGTATTAGCTATAATGAATAGCTATATATTAAAAATATTATTTTATTATTATTTTAATAATAATATATGTATATAAGTAAATAAGATCGATGATGTGTCACGATATAAGTGGAGATAATGAATTATAGATATTATCTATATATTATAGATGTCCTCCAAATATAGAGATGTCCGGATGATTATCTAAAAATTTACCTAACAGGAAGTATGGTTGGAGAAGAAAAAATATACATATTCTAAAAATTATGTCATGTCATCAATTTTAGCTAATAGGTGTGTAGCATTGGAGATGCTCTTAGGCGGAAGCAAATGATAAAGTACTTATTTCATTTTAAAAAAATGATAAAGTACTTATTTAGGATATGCTAACTTACAACAACTTTTTTTAGACTATGACCAGTGGCTTAAAAATAAATTAAAAATTAAAGAAATACGTTTTTAATATGTCGTTTGTCAAAATACGCTACCGTCATATCATTTTTAAAATATTTATTTATTTTAAATCTATACTATACTATTATAAATAAAATAAGGTATAGTTGATTAGTTGGTTGGTTGGTTAACGCCTTACAAAAAATTTGTTAACACCTTCCTAAAAATACTATTATAACCAAAACAAGTATATTTGGTTAGTTGGTTGGTTAGTTAACGCCTTCCAAAAAAATTGTTAACACCTTCCTAAAAACTCTGTTCTAAAAAGCGGATTAAGCGGCCGCCTAGGCGGAATCGGACCATAAAGCGCTTCGATTTTGTATTAATCGGATGATTAAGCGTTTTTGAAAATTAAGGGGCTTTTTAAGCGAATTAGGCGGCTATTAAGCGATTTAAGCTGTCATTAAGCGGATTAAGCGGTCAAAGAGATGTTGACCTGCTAATTTTTTTATTCTAATTATATTATTTGTTATAATATAAATATAACTATTTCAAATAATAAAATATTTCACTCTTATGAGGAACATTTTATGTTTAGATTTTTATTACTTAATTATTACATAATTTTAATTCACATATAGTAATATTATATTTATAATTTTAAAAATATATATTATTAATCCGCTTAATGACCCGCTTAATATTCCGCTTAAGCGTCCGCTTAACCGCTTAAGCGCTAGAAGGTCCTCTCACCGCTTAGAACCGCTTACCGCTTTTTAGAACACTGCCTAAAAATAACAAGTTAAAATAATTATATTAAAAATATTAATTAATCTATACTATACTATTATAAGCAAAATAAGGTATATTTGGTTAGTCCTTCCAAAAAAATTGTTAACACATTCCTAAAAATAACAATTTAAAAAAATTATAGTAAAAATATTGATTAATTTATTATAAACAACAAAATTTACCAATAAGGCATAAAAGTATATTTTTAAAAAATAAAAAAATATATGTTAAAAATTGGGTGAAGGCCCAAAATGGATCATTTCCAATCTTCATGGCCCTCCTTACCCAAATTTAGAAACACGGCCCAAAATACCCCGTAGATGTGCTGTTTCGTCTAACGCATCCACTATCAGGTTGGTTCATCTAACGCATCCACTGTCAGGCTGGTTCGTCTAACACATCTACCACCTAATACGGCACTGCGTGCCCAACATTCAATATAAAACTGTATATGGTGTTCCGAAACACCTCCACATGTGTTACACGATTTGCCGTGTCATGTGAAAATTTTGAAAAATGTAATACGACACCCGATTTGCCGTATTCAAGGGGCAGGAGAGGGCCAAGACTCATGGATATGGGGCATTTTGGTTATTCTCTCTTAATATTTCAAATTCAATTAAATTATTTATAATTTATTTTTAAAAAAAAACATGTTTTATAAAATTATAAACGTTTTCAATTATATCCCGATTAGAATCATCGCCCGCACACACCTTTTCCTACGATTCTTTCTTCTACGATTTTAGGTTACACTAAATAATTTTTAAAAAATATCTATTCAATTCTTAAGATATTTGACATAAATTTAAAAATAACGTTAAATTAATGATATTAATTTATGTCGAACATATGTAAATTTAAACTTAATAATAAAATTTATTAAAATAAATTAAAATTTTATATTAGATTAAATAATTAATATATTAATTTATAATGATAATATATGATAATCCGTGCTTTCGAGTTATAGGCTAGTATTAATATAATAACTTGTGTAACATTCAAGAAAAGTTTTACATTTGCATAACGCTAAATTCATACTTGTAGTAGTGTATTTTATTTTATAACCATATTTGTAGTAGAGTAGAAGTGCAACAATTACACAAAGATCCGTCCCTCTGGGTTAGAAAAGGAAAATAATAAAATTTTATGATTTAGTGATTTTGATGGATTTTGGTAATTTGCTTTGGGGACTAAGTTCTCACTTTAAGAGGTTCTTGTTGGGTTTAAACCCAATATGGTAGTATCGGCTTGGGTGATCCAAAATATACATGGATTGGATAATAATTACATGGTTAAATAATTATTGTATTTGATATGTTTTGATCACAAAGTTATGGAATTAGAATCCAAGTATGATGAGGACTGTAATTAGAAACCAAATATGATTAGGATATCTTGGTGGCTAAGTTTGTGATGGCTATATATTCATATTATGTTTGAGAGGCATACTCAAGATGTAGTCTTAGGTATCGCTTGGAGAGCGGATGCTTAAGATGTAATCTTAAGTATAATATGAGTGAAACACCCTGCGTGGTGTGATTGATTGTATTGTTAATTATTAGTTGGATTAGCAATACAGGTAGGATGCACCGTGAGGTGTGATTGTATGAATGTATTATTGATTATTGGTTAGAATAATAATACAAATTGGGACGTGGTTTTTCCGCGTTATATATTTTGTTGTACGTGCTCTGCATTGGTTTGTTTGAATCTCGTTATTGTGTGCATTCCTCCCTAACAAGTGGTATCAAGAGCCAAGGTTCGTGATCAGTTTGGGTGGAGGAAAGTTGAAGATTCAATTGTTGTGGCAGAGCACCAGAAGAAGCCTACAAAAGTGGGAAGATACAAAGTTACGTTATGTATGACGGTTGACTTGCACCGTGGATCAATCATTCGGAGTCAAGATGGAAAGAAGATGGAAGAGATCATCGCAATTGATTCAATGGTTTGATTAACCGATTGAATAACTTGGATGAGTCTATGGATTTTTTCTTCTGGATCGGAGGCTGACTGATTGTGTAAGCAAGGATCGGGTAACTCAATGGAAGGGAGATCGCTCATGGTTGATGCACGTGATTTTGTGGAAGGATGTATATACCGTTATGATGAAGAGCGTTGGTTTGGAGTTCACCAACTGGAGTTTAGCGATACTCAAAAGTTGGACGAACATGATCGAGAGATTTTTTGTTCGAGGGGAGGCATTGGCCGATGGAAGTCGATGGATTGATGGTAACTGTTTGCACTAAATCACGCAAGCATACGTGGTCACAAGTAATATATGAATAAGTTGAGTTCGTTCCCACAGAGATCTGGTTATGGTTTTAATTCAGTTTTGTACCTATGCAACAATGTATGGTTATTAAGCACTGCTAAGACAATTAACAATATTGGGTTTTGATTATCTAAATTAAACTAAGATGCAAACTATTAAACTAATAATTACGTAACTAACGATAATTAAAATCGAATTACTTATGCAAGATAAACCATGGGATCGTAACTTCATTAAATACTTCGCTTAGATCTGATGCCTTTAATCACTATATGCAATGGTTATGATATCTGACCGGACAACACGAAACAAGTATACGCTACTTCTCAGTATACGAATACCAAACTAAACATACATCCACAAAAGAGATAGAAGATGAATAGACACCAATTATGCTTAGACCCTATATCTCTATAGAATTTGAAAACATAATGGTTAAAGAACAAGTTATCCACATTGATCACATAGGGCAGCATAATATCTCTATTTATGCTACAAATCATGATGTTAAAACATCAACCTATCCCATGCTAGCATGGCAAGTTCTAAATCTCAAGATCCACTCTCGCTTCACAAAAGATTAACAAATTAGATGTTCGCGACGCATCTATCAATTAAGCATAACCATACGAGGATATCAGATATACATCACACACAGATCTTTAAAGCATCAAGATACTAAGCTCCATAAATAAATCTGTTAGAGTCCCATGACAACGATTAGTTCAAAATTGAACCTCTCATCATCATGGGATCAAGTGAACCATGATAATAAAACAAGATCTGAATAATAATAATAATGCTAGTGTTTCTAAGTAATTCTAAGTAATGATGTATTATCCTCTAACTACAATGGTAGGATGTGTTTAAATAGGCTTTAGAAGTCTTGTCCAGCAAGAAACTACCAAAACAGAGTTATAATAGAATTTCTGCAAAAATACGTTTCCTAAACTGACTCTGTTTTGAAGGAAAATTCGTAGCTGACTTTTCTTCAATAATTCTGGGTCTTTCTAGTCGTAATTGGACCTATGAACCACTTTAGAATGATAGAGAATCTCGTTAGCTTCGCGAGGACAGTAAGATCGTCCAAAACGGACTTGTAGAACTCAAGATATGGCCCAAAACTCAACTAGAACTCGAAAAGGGCAAAACAGTAATTTCCAGCACTGCGCTCGCGCGCAGCCTGCATCTCAGGCGCGCAGCCTGCCCCTGGAACAGCTACCAGAGGCGCAGCTTGCATCTCAGGCGCGCAGCTTGCATCTGCCCTCCGTCAGCATCATTTTTCGGCTCTATTTCCTTCGTTTCTTCGCCGATTGCATCCGTTCTTTTTGCACAAGCTTCCGTCTTCAATTTCCTTGACTTAGAATCGTCATGAGAGATTACATTACAACTCCACCCTTCATATTTAAACCCGAATTCAACTCCAAAATTGATAGAAACATCAACCTTAATCGACATTCTTGCGAACCTGCACAATCTACACAAAACACATCAAAACTACAACAAACTTGAGTCCAAGTACATCAATTTAAACCGATATGGAACGCTCCAAGTGGATATAAATCCACTTATCAGTAACCGTTAAACTCGGTGATGAAACAACATTGGGTTTAAGGGGAGGATTGTTGGGTTTAAACCCAATATGGTAGTATCGGCTTGGGTGATCCAAAACGTACATGGATTGGGTAATAATTACATGGTTAAATAATTTTATATTTGATATGTTTTGATCACAAAGTTATGGAATTAGAATCCAAGTATGATGAGGATTAATGTAATTAGAAACCAAATATGATTAGGATATCTTGGTGGCTAAGTTTGTGATGACTATATATACATAGTCATATTATGTTTCAGAGGCATACTCAAGATGTGGTCTTAGGTATCGCTTGGAGAGCGGATGATTAAGATGTAATCTTAAGTATAGTGTGAGTGAAACACCCTGCGTGGTGTGATTGATTGTATTGTTAATTATTGGTTGGATTAGCAATACAGGTAGGATGCACCGTGAGGTGTGATTGTTTGAATGTATTATTGATTATTGGTTAGATAAATAATACAAATTGGGACGTGGTTTTTCCGCGTTATTGTTATCGATTTTACAATCACTAACGCAAGTGCACGTATCGAACAAGTAGTATATAAAATTCGTTCCCACGAGGACTAATTTAAGTAGTTAAATACCAAGCACTATATTTCTCTCAATTCAAGTTAAATAACATAAGATCAAAATTATATTATAAACTACTCCTAAAATATAAACATTTATATAACTAAACAACTTAAGAATAAAACAAGAGTGAAGGTATCTAGGCCTTTAACTTCCTCTTGAATCTTACAAGTATCCTTCATCATCTCTAATTCCATGTTCTAGTCGCTAGTCTAGGGTGCAAATATATTCACAAGGACCTTCCGAATCTCAAGTGAATCTAACTCATAAGATTAATTCCCATATTCCTATGTAAAATTTAAATCCATGAGCAGCATTAATACATAACCATAATTTGACTACTCGAGGTGATTAGGCATATTCCTATCCTAAACATAAATTAACACATAAGTTAATCTCAAGTTACATTGATTGGGTCTAATCTAGGTTGTCCTTTCCAAGCATCACCTAAATTACTAATTCAATTACAAAGTTAATTACTCTTTGTAGAGCATTACACACAAATCAATATAAACGATCATAATGAACATGAAATAAAGAATTAAAAAGAACACTTGTATAAACAACTCAAGAATCCATTAAAGCCCTAGAATAAGAATTTAGTTCAACATCCTAAAGAAAAAACACAACAAAGGAATATAGAAGATGAAGAAAAGATAAAACTCATTGATGTGGCTTCAATCTTCAATCTCCAAAGTGATTTTGTTCTTCTTCAAGTGTCTCCACTTCTCTTCCTTTCTTCTCTAGGTCTCAAATTACAAACTAAACTACTCTACGTGGTCTCTACCTCTGTCTAACCGCTATCTATCTAATATATAATACAAGTGTTTTAATGATTTATTAGGAATACCAGAAATATTGCTAAAAGAATAAAATTCTAAATAGGAAAAATTTTAGGCTGATGTTCCTGGACTTTTTTGGGCTGTTAAGAGCAGAATTAAATTCAGAGTCCATGATAGAAATATTGGCCTTCTTCCGAGCTTTCCAATGACTGTTTACGGGCCTCAAACAGACTTGTAGAACTCCCGATAGAGCCCAAACTATAAATGTTGCGCAAACTTTCCAAAAATCAGAATTTTGAATGAATTAACTCCAAAAAATCCAATTTCAACTTCAATCCTTTATTTTCTTGATTCCTACAATACAAAATTAAAACATATTAAATAAAATCCAATTTCGTGCAAAAATAACTAAAAATATAGGGATAAACTATTAATAAATAATTACTTATCAAATATCCCCACACTTAAGGTTTTGCACGTCCTCGGGCAAAGAAAGAAAATAAAAAACTACATCTAACTTATTAACACCTTTTTCGTAGGTGACACGATTGCATTGAGCATATGCAACAAGCCGTTAAACCCCTAGGCAGCCCTAGTAGGACGAGTTTTGTCTCGTGAGGGCCTATAGCGAATGTACCCACAAAATTCATCTAGCTCATGTAAACTAATAGAAATGATAATAGAAATAACTAAGTTTATCTATCAAGGATTCGATGCACGCCAATGCAACTCCACACAAACAAGATCACTCATGTTATCTCAACTCAGGAATCAAGATGCAAATGCTAAGTCTTGGTGTCAAAAGTGCATTTATCCACATAATCTACTCATAGAATGTGCAAAAGTACTCAAAAGATAATGTCAAGTGCAAACCAAATTTGGTAATCATGCTAAGTATAGAAGAGTACAATATGAAGAATACTTGGGATTTTCATATTCATGTCAAGGAATACCTCACCTTTCACTCACAAAAGAATTACGCTCAAGAATATGTTAAGTGTATCACTCAATTTTATCATATACATAAACACACTTGACACTTGGCATCGATCCAACTAAAAACACAACATGCATGAACTATGATAATCAAAAGGACTTTTATTCGGGTTGTAATAGGGCTAGGGTCAATGTATGTCAAGAAAAGTCAAATAGGGTGAAATGTCAAAAGCTAGTGATTCTCCATATTTGCTTGCACAATCCACCCATATGCCTTCCCCACACTTAGACCATTAAGCACAATTAATTTATCTAGCCCGAGACAAAGGATCAAAAAGCACCAAAACTATAAACAAAAAATACAAATGCTCTCTCTCTTTTTTTTTCTTCAAGGCATTTATTTATTTTAAGGCCTTGTTTTTTTTATCACTTTTTTTTCATTTTTTTTTCGAGAGCTACAAGCAAAGAATAACAAACACATATATACAATCACAATGATCCTCTACAAGTCCCAAAACACAAACTAAGCATTTACAAAATAACCTCAGCATTTCTCAAAATGAAAATATGATCACAAGTAACTCATTTATCACACCTTATTACTCCCTCCTAATCTCACTAGCCTTTGACAAATAGGGATCAAGATTATATAAGGCCATTAAAAAAAATTGGGAATAGGTATGTAATGTGGTGTGTCACCGAATAAAACGGTTAAGCTCAAAGGGCTACTAATGGATCACATATGCAAGGTATGTCAAAATGGGAAAATGTAAGGTTAATCCTAGGTGCTTTTATCATGTTATCATATATTCAATGCCATGTATCTCAAGAAAGGTCTAAGACAAGTGCTAGCGATGCAAATGCAATGTGGACACTCAAGCAAACAAAAATAAGATGCAACAGGCATGCATATAGGCTCAAATGCTCACTTGGTGTCAAAAGATAATAAATCCCAAGTCACAAAAAGAATTCTTTCTAATGCACCTACTTGTACTCAAAGCATGAAAACCAAATCGTCTTACACAAAACATATCATTTTAATTATTTAAGACAATCAATGAGTCTACTAGTTTCAACTTGCTAATGAAAGTGTGTGCGCAAGATCATAGCATTACACCTCTCAACAAAAGTATCAACAACACAAGATCACTTAGCATGCATGGATACATTTAGCTCAACTTGAAACAAGTAATGCATCAACTACTTGATAGACAACTAACAACGTTTCACCATATCATCTCTAATATTTTATAAGGCTAGAATTATTTTTTGGTTTTTAAAATTTTTAATTTTTTTTTAAGAACACCTCCCCACACTTAAGTAAGGCATTGTCCTCAATGACTCGATAAGAAAAAACAAAACGAACACTAAGACTCCTAAAAACAAAAGGAAAAAAAAATTAAAGAACAAAGAAAAGAAAACTCCCCTTGATATCACGATGAATGATGTGTGTCTTGAAAATAATAGCCATAGTCATGATTCCCACCACGAAACAAAGCAAATCTCTCTTGTTACAAGAATTTTTTTTTCGCAGGTTACAGATTGATTATGTCGAGCGACGTAACTCGTCCTGGCACTATATCTACGAATTATAATTGAAAAAATATACACACCAACAAATATATACACACCATTTAACATAATATACAACAAACCAAAATATAAGTTATGAAAATAAAAAGAATATAAATAGAAAAGAAAAGACAAAAGAAAAAAAAAAGAAATAAATTAAAAAAAAATTAAATTAAACACACACGACTCCACTTATAACCAACCTCTGTACCAAATTGAGTTGGTTGAGAAATTGGTTATGCACGTAATGTACATAAACTGAGACACAACAAACAAACGAAAACAACAAAAACAAAAATAATGAAAATAAAAAAATAAAATAGAACTTTTTGTTTTGTTTGTTTTTATAAAATAACTAATGTACATTAAACTTACTAATACTAATAATAATATCTAATAATAATATTGATAATAGATAATGATAATCATAATAATAATAATAATAATAATAATAATAATAATAATAATAATAATAATAATAATAATAATAATAATAATAATAACACACATAATACATAATAAGTAATTTACATAATAAGTAAATTTTAAAAGGAAAAAATAAAAATTAATAAAACAAATTACAACATGATACTAGTACCAGGAGTAGTGCCCGCTTGTGTCTTCTTAATGTACATGGACTTGTACAGTACAGGAACTGGAGCACGGGCAGCAGCACATCACACGACCATTCTTGATTTTGTTTTTTAATCAGAGACATTTGCACGGGGAACTTGAAACCCGCATGGCCAGCAAATAGATGACACTTCCAAGTATGTACTCAGGTGCGCGCATGACCATGCATGAAGTTGCACGGGCCTCTTTATTTGATGCTCTATTTCTCTTTTCTCATACCAGACATTTCCGCATGGAAAACACAAATTTTGCATGGCCATTTTTCTTCCTCTTCTATTTTTGTTAGTCCATAACACTTGCACTCTAGGTTGATCCATAGCACTCTGGTGTGAAGATGTGAAGTGCCATCCAGGAATTGTGGCACCACTAACAGACAAGTTGCATGCCCAACATCTTATATCTCTGTTTTTTTTTTTACTTCTCAGCATTGTAACTGCTTCACAACTAGGCTGGACTATTTCAGTTCTGAGCCAAGAATTGTACACGAGATATGTACATTTGACTCCTGATATGCACCACGGACAGAACTTGCGCACAGATTTGATAGCTGACAAAGTGTGGACTAAGTGATGACATGGATAAAGGTACTGACTCTGTACATGTTGTAGAGGCATGTTGATTGTGCAGAGAAGAAGGACCGTTAAATATGCACCAATCTGATGACAACTTGTATCCGGTTCTGAAGTAGCTTGCAACAATTATGATGAAATCCTCTGTTCTTTCTTGATTGTCAGCACAGGAATATTTTAATTTGCTTGATTAAGTGAACTGGCACCGCAGTGGTGCATCCTTTGTGAACTAAGTACCCATTTGAGCGCAGCAAGAATCCTTAACATTTTTTTTTCCTTTTTTTTAAACCTTGACGGGGAAGAGAAGCACCGGAGCATAAAACCTGAATGGCCAGTTTTCTTCTCCTGCTTTCATTTTATCTTCCAATGGTTAGGTATGCATTACCATGCTTGAAGCTGCATGGACAACTTAGTTTCTTGCTCTGTTTTCTTTCCTCTAGCATCAGGGAATAATGCATGGTGATCACATAAGTCATATGACCAGCAGATACAGTTTTCTTCCCAAGAATTTACTCCAACTTCATTGACAGATGCACATCCTGCATTCCTTTATTCCTGAAACACTTCACACCAACACATCAACGTACCTTGTGGGAGTTAAAAAAACAAAAAAAAAAATCTAATAACTAAAAAAAACTATGGCTAACACATAATTAATTTTACATAAATTTGGGTTGTCTCCCAAGAAGCGCCTTTATTTATTGTCTTCGGCTAGACTTATTCATACACATATCCTCAAGAATGAGGTGAAAAAGCATACAAATTAGCATATCTCCCAATTTGAATTAATCTAATTTTGTTAGAATATGTCAAGCACACAAGCACATCTAAAAATTGGAAGACAATATCAGCACAATGCTCAAGAACAAGAAATTTCAGAAGGTAGAAGTACCTAAAATATTCATTACGAAAATTTAAGCACTTACGCTCTAGAAAAGCCTCCCAAATAGGATCAACACAAGACAAACACCGAGCTTCTGTTTTAACCTTATCCAAACCAAATTCATCAGATTTTAGAACTACAACATCAAAGTCTGGTACACCCGAATTCTCTTCTAATTCGCACAACATGAGAGAAGGATCAACTACAACATCGAATTCATCATTGGCACATGAACTTTCAGTTATTAAAATGTCTTCTTGAGAAGTAGAGGGACAAATACAAGACGGAATTTCATTATCATCAAATTTGCTCCGTTTTGCATTAGAACTTAAACCTAATGACCCTTCTTCACAAGAAAAACCATATTTCAATTCCTGAAGTACAAACCAACCTATTGACCCCTCACGTAATGATGACTCATTTTGTATCACATAGTCAAGCACACGAGAATTACAATTGCGAACTTGATGCAAGTAGGGGTAACGTTCTAATAAATCAGCTGAATCAAGACAAGAATAAGAACACATAATTGTTCACAAGTTCAAGTTGCCTTTATTATCAATCCTACAAAACACAACAAATAATAACGTGTCCTTAAAATACTAAATAGTGTTTTGATATTAACAATAAGATACTTAAAATTAGTTCCCCGGCAGCGGCGCCAAAAACTTGTTATCGATTTTACAATCACTAACGCAAGTGCACGTATCGAACAAGTAGTATATAAAATTCGTTCCCACGAGGACTAATTTAAGTAGTTAAATACCAAGCACTATATTTCTCTCAATTCAAGTTAAATAACATAAGATCAAAATTATATTATAAACTACTCCTAAAATATAAACATTTATATAACTAAACAACTTAAGAATAAAACAAGAGTGAAGGTATCTAGGCCTTTAACTTCCTCTTGAATCTTACAAGTATCCTTCATCATCTCTAATTCCATGTTCTAGTCGCTAGTCTAGGGTGCAAATATATTCACAAGGACCTTCTGAATCTCAAGTGAATCTAACTCATAAGATTAATTCCCATATTCCTATGTAAAATTTAAATCCATGAGCAGCATTAATACATAACCCTAATTTGACTACTCGAGGTGATTAGGTATATTCCTATCCTAAACACAAATTAACACATAAGTTAATCTCAAGTTACATTGATTGGGTCTAATCTAGGTTGTCCTTTCCAAGCATCACCTAAATTACTAATTCAATTACAAAGTTAATTACTCTTTGTAGAGCATTACACACAAATCAATATAAACGATCATAATGAACATGAAATAAAGAATTAAAAAGAACACTTGTATAAACAACTCAAGAATCCATTAAAGCCCTAGAATAAGAATTTAGTTCAACATCCTAAAGAAAAAACACAACAAAGGAATATAGAAGATGAAGAAAAGATAAAACTCATTGATGTGGCTTCAATCTTCAATCTCCAAAGTGATTTTGTTCTTCTTCAAGTGTCTCCACTTCTCTTCCTTTCTTCTCTAGGTCTCAAATTACAAACTAAACTACTCTACGTGGTCTCTACCTCTGTCTAACCGCTATCTATCTAATATATAATACAAGTGTTTTAATGATTTATTAGGAATACCAGAAATATTGCTAAAAGAATAAAATTCTAAATAGGAAAAATTTTAGGCTGATGTTCCTGGACTTTTCTGGGCTGTTAAGAGCAGAATTAAATTCAGAGTCCATGATAGAAATATTGGCCTTCTTCCGAGCTTTCCAATGACTGTTTACTGGCCTCAAACAGACTTATAGAACTCCCGATAGAGCCCAAACTATAAATGTTGCGCAAACTTTCCAAAAATCAGAATTTTGAATGAATTAACTCCAAAAAATCCAATTTCAACTTCAATCCTTTATTTTCTTGATTCCTACAATACAAAATTAAAACATATTAAATAAAATCCAATTTCGTGCAAAAATAACTAAAAATATAGGGATAAACTATTAATAAATAATTACTTATCAGTTATATATTTTGTTGTACGTGCTCTGCATTGGTTTGTTTGAATCTCGTTATTGTGTGCATTTTTCCCTAACAGTTTTTACTAGAATAGCTACCTATATACACATATATATATATATATATATATATATATATATATATATATATATATATATATATATATATATATATATATATATATATATATATATATATATAGGCAAATGATCAAATAGAAACCAAAATTAAAATAAAAACTAGAAACTAAGCCCCAAGCCAATGTTTGCCCAGCAGAAATCACTGAAATCTAAAAAAGTAATCACTAACGTTTAATTAATTTATACAACCCCACCCCCACTGCCTTATCCTCCAACAACCACGACCCCCCACCCCCACTTCTTTCTCCACCAATAACCCCAGCCCCACCCCCCACCACCACAACTACCAACACCACCACCAACCACCACCCACCACCGTCCAATCACCTGCACCCCATCACCACCACCTTCCGACGAGCTCGAATCACCACCATTTTCTCCGACAACAATTCGGATAGCCTCTCTTGTCACCACCTCCTTCCTTTCTGACCTCTGGCCCCACAAGGGACACCATCGAGCTCCGGCGATCTGCTAATACACACCATCAATTTTTTTAATTTTTGTTTGGTGTATGAGTCCGAAATTAAATGTATAGATATATATATAGGTGTATGTATAATTATGTGTTTATTCAAGTACGATCGGAAATGACGATTGCTGCACAATGCTTGATTTGTTTTGTATTCGAGGAGGCAATGATGGTGTGGGGTAGGGTGATGGAAGAAGAAATGGGTTTTGTTCTAGAGTTTCTGCTGAACTAGTCGGTAATTTCCACTGTATAATTTAGTGATTTTTGTAATATAAACGGCTGACTTCTATAATATAATTTAGTGATTTCTCAGGGGACTGGGTCTGGTTTCTAGTTTCTATTTTAAATTGGTTTATAGTGGAGTAGGACTCTATATATATATAGTTGCACTCCATGACAAACATCTTATATAAAGAACAATAAAGAACACCTTTATAACACTCATATTTAATCTAATCTAAGAGTTCCGTCATGGCACCTAATACAAAAAGTTCTTATTTTTTTACCCCTATATCCATTCAGCAAAAAAAAAATCACTGTTCATGATGACGACAGTGACATCATCATGAACAGTGGCTTTTTTTATTTTTTTGATGAATGAATAAAGGGTAAAAAAATAAGAACTTTTTGTATTGGGTGCCCCTGGCGGGGCCACTAGATCGTAATAGAATCAATGGTTTAGATTGATTTAAAGATGTTCTTTATTGTTCAGTATGGAGTAATGGCATATATATATATATATATATATATATATATATATATATATATATATATATATATAGGCCATTATTCTAGAGAGGACCTCCTTATATAGAGAATATAAGAGAATCAATCTAAACCATTTATTTCCATTTATTTCTTAGGGCCCCGCTAGGGGCACCTTCACAAAAAAGTCTTATAATTCTACCCTCTATCTATTTATTAAAAAAAATTAAAAAAAAAATATTTTTTTTAAAAAAAATGATGATAAGGCAGCAGTTTTTTTAATTTTTTTAAAAAAAAATTAAATTTTTTTTTTTGCTAAATGGATAGAGGATAGAATTATAAGATTATTTTTTAAAAGGGCCTCGCCAAGGGCATTATATAAAGGACAATTTTAATACATTTTAAGTGATTCTCTCATATTCTTTATATAACAAATTCTCTGTAGAAGTTAACTCATATATATATATATATATAGACCGACTAATTTTCATTGAAGGATAAGGGCGTGGTGGGAGTTTCATAAGGCAAGATAGCACATAACTCATATTCATGAAGAAAAGTGCTTAAAAAATCACAAAAGATCATATTATTCAACATCTACCTTTAGGGTACCTTTCACATTACAATATAATAATAAGGTTAATTAATGGATTTGGATTATTTTCGCATTTTCTTGCACGTCCTCTATAAACTATACAGTTGTGCATCTGTCAGCGTTAGGTCCCATATTATTAAAAACAACTCCTAGACTTTCACCACCTTCCCATTTCTTGTTCTCTTGTCTCTCTTTCCTCTCCTAACCATTTACTTCTACATCATTGAGAAGATCGAAACCATTTCATTAACTTCTACATAAGCATATACCACAATTTACCAACCCACATCCTCACATATAGCCATCATTCTAATATAGTTTGTTCCATTGCTTACTAATTACCTAGTTTTATGGACGGCAGAATCAATC
Organism: Kitagawia praeruptora; assembly: GCA_037693485.1. NCBI lineage: Eukaryota > Viridiplantae > Streptophyta > Magnoliopsida > Apiales > Apiaceae > Kitagawia > Kitagawia praeruptora. Next base: position 105,915,986 of record CM075354.1, read on the forward strand.
CGTTTGTCAGAGAGCAAGAAGACTATGAAAATTCCCCGGAGATTAGCGGAGATTCGCCGCCTTCTAGCATGTTAAACGATAGCAAGATGACTTCTACCTCATCTCCAAGACGAAGGTTTGTTTTGGAAATGAATCCTAAATCATAACTATATATTCACTTACCGTTTTATAGATCTCATTCCGGCTAGCTAGAATGTTTTAGAAGAATCAACAAGGCTACGATCAAACAAGAAGAGAATAAGAATTAGTGTTAGGGTTTTTTAATTTTTGTAGGGTAGTGCATGAGGGTTCTTCCTAATATTTCTGTTTTTATCAGTAGGAGAGCTTTGCAAAAGAGAGTGGTGTCGGTACCAATAAGAGACGTTGATGGGTCCAGGCTCAAAGGGGAGATTATTAGCACACCACCATCTGATTCTTGGGCTTGGAGAAAGTATGGTCAAAAGCCTATCAAAGGCTCTCCTTACCCGAGGTACTAAATATTTATTAATCATATCTTCCATTTTTCTTGGAGACAAATATGTGATATTGAAATTGTATCTTCGTTCTTCAAGGTTATTGAGTAATTTTATGTGTAATTGATCTGATCGAGATTTTACGATTGTATTTGGTAGGGGTTACTATCGGTGTAGTAGCTCGAAAGGCTGTCCAGCAAGAAAACAAGTCGAAAGAAGTCGAGCAGACCCCACCATGCTAATGGTCACATATTCTTGTGAGCATAATCATCCATGGCCGGCTTCGAAAAATAATCAAAATCGAAATCGCAATCAAACCCAAAATCAAGAAAATAATACTACATCTATTGCCACCACATCAACAACTGCAGTAAGTGCTAGCATTTCATCGCCGAATTTCACTACTTCAAATTCGGATGACGATCAGATCTCGACCATTTTCGGAATGGATGAAGAATTCACCAATCTTGACGCCTCCTTCAATTCGGAGTTTTCCTGGTTCTCGAATTTCGAAACAACTTCTTCCACGGTTTTAGAGAGTCCAATTTTAGCTAGAGATGGAATTGGAGATGCTGACATTGCTACAAATTTTTCTACAAAGGAAGAAGACGATTCGTTATTCGCTGATCTCGAGGAGCTACCGGGATGTTCATTAGTGTTTCGTAGAGGGGTAATTGAGGATGGCCGGCGCCGTAGCTTGACACCATTGTGTAGGACCACAGCTGGGTAGCTGAATGTGGACAGTACGTAGTTGTCGCCGCCATATTTGTCTTTATTTGCATACTGTTAGTAAAGCGTACTTTTCGCCTTAAGACAAGAGAAAAGGATTACTATAAGAATTTATATTATTCGTCACATTGTATTTTCATTCAAATTTGCATAGATTTCAGTGTAGTTAGGGTTATTATAATAGACAAGTTTCACTCTGGGCTGTCCTCATCTCATTGTAAATAAGCAATGTGTCCGTTATTCACAATGTGTTTGTTCTCTGATGAATAATACTATAACATATAACTTTTGAAGTCTTTTAAAAAATATATGAATGTGGTATATATAGTATTTTGTGTGCGCAATAAGATACCAAAGTTCCATTCAGAAAGAACAAATACAGGCGCTGGAAAAGGATGTATATTTTATAACTAGCGTCTGAGCTAAAATGCTAAATAAGTGGATCTACTCACATTAACATTGCAATCTATGTAAGTTCATGGAATTGATATATAGATATATGGGAGGTGGTCGACCACAAATATAAAATACTCCGGTACCCCAGTAAACAATAGCCGAATGGTAATAAACAGTCGGTGAATTCGCACTTAAAACTTTACTTTCCACCCCTGCGATATTAATACCTAACGGTATAATATGCTATAACAATTGCTTTAAACTTGAAACTATATTTATACACTCATACAAATGTAAACATGAGGAGATTAATCTTAGCATTCGAAGTACCATGCACAATATTGTATTGCTCATATGTTGTGGAATGCGGATAATGTATTAAAAACATCCAAAGTAATGTTGATAAGTAATATTATTTATTAGACTTCAACAAATCAAAATGGAATCATGTTATTTATCGAGTTGGTTAAGACCTAATTAGTACTGGTTCGAAACATCAAAATTGATCAGGCTGAACTGATCGACAATGGTCCTTAGTATTTTCTTGTAGTCTTAATACCAAAGGCATGCAACTTCTCCCACATGTTATTATACATGAACTCCAAGATCCTCCCACATGTTTCATTAAATTGCGAATCTCTACGATAGCAATCTAAGGAATAGCGGAAGCACATGCAGTGTTCCAGAAATCGCTAGGCGGCCCAGGGCGGTCGGGGTACCGCCTAGCGTCTAATCGGGTAGGCGGGGATTAATCGGACGGATTAATCGGAGCATTAATCGGATATTATTATAATATTTAATATATTAGTCTAATTTACAATTAAACATATCATTTTAAATAAATTAAAAGGATTAATCGGATTTCAAAAATCGAATCGGTTGGTTACCTTTCAAAAGATTAATCGGGGATTAATCGGTTGAATCGGGGATTTTTAGAACAGAGAGCACATGTGCACACGACTTGAAAATGAGCAACCGTGTCGTACAAAGTGGTTTAAGATTTGATATCCCAGCTAGGTAAGTTGCATCTTTTAAAGTGTAAAAGATGATACAGACAAAAAGGAAATGTCAATGTACATATGCGCAAATGATTGTCCTTACATTTGGGTTAATTAGCGGTTCCAACAAGTAGATGCACTCATGAAAGTGAGTACCTGCATAATGAAAAAAATGCTCCTGAATGATTAGTAAAGAGAAATCTACTCATGAACAACAACTATATATGCACATACCAAGGAGATAGGAGGGAAGATGAATGAGATATGGAATCAATGATATTCAGTGACGAAATCCGGGAACGCCTAAGCGCTAAAAGTAGATGATAGTGCAACTACAATAAAACCTCTATAAATTAATATTCGATAAATTAATAATCTCGATAAAATTAATAATTTGTCCGATCCCAACTTGGGACCAGTACAAAATTGGACCCCAATCGATAAAATAATAAGATAATAACTTTTTTGAAATCCCAGTATATATATATCGGTCCCAACGAAACTATAAATTAATAATTACCAAAATATTCCAAATTCTAAGATTGTCTAGTAAAAAATGAATATATAGTCACTTGTTTTTTGTTGAACTTCCACTACAAGAAAAACGTGCTTTTCCTACCGATCATTTCCCACCGCCATCATTTCCCACCGATCAATTCCTACCGCTTATCAAGTCAAAGGATCATTTCCTACCGCAAGGGGTTCGGTAGGAAATAAGTCTACATTTCCTACCAACGTTGGTAGAAAATGACTGTTGGTATGAAATGAGTGGACCCCAAGTGACATGTGGCAGTGTCGTGGCACTGTCATTTCCTACCGCTCATTTCCTACCGAAAACGGTGGACATTTCCTACCGTAAATGGTGGACATTTCCTACCGAAACTGATAGGAAATGAGCGGTAGGAAATGAGCTGTGACGAAAATTATAATATTATCTATATTTTTACTTTTGTTTTTGGTTGGTTGAGGAAAAAAGTTGTAGAAGAAGAAGAAGAACAAGAAGAAGAAGAACAAGAAGAAGAAGAAGTTGTAAGTATACATTTGCAAGTTTTTAACTTGACTTGTTAATATTCAATGTTTATATATTTGAAATGTTGGATAATAGAAATATTATTTATGCTTAAAATGCTTGTGTAGAAATGTTAAATATATACAAATTTATGCTTGAATGATTTGTGTAGAAATGTTATATACAAATACATTTTAGGAATGTTTATGTGGAAATGTTAAATATTTATGGTAAATAGATTGTGTTAAAGAGAGAGTTTAAAGAAAAATAATGTGTGTTTATAACATTGTAGATGTCGATCGGAAGTAATCGTGAATGGATTAGACGTCGATTACAAAATGATCGTATTACATTAACAACGGAATACAAGAATGGTGTTGCCGAGTTTATAGATGTTGCAACTAAGTTTGGGTTGATTGGAGGTAAGACCAAATGTCCTTGTGTTAAATGTAAAACTTCAAAGTGGCAAACTATAGATGATGTTACATTTCATTTGTATGCCGATGGATTTTTACCACATTATATCGTATGGACTTCTCACGGTGAGAGTGAACCAAGAACAGAATCCCAACCACCACGTCGTCGTCGTCGCACCACACCAATTAATGTAGAACCGCCGATTGATATGGATGGGATGTTACAAGATGCCGCCGGGCAAGATTATTATAGTTTCAATGATACGGCGGGTACTAGTACTCAAAATGTCCAACAACCCCCAAATAGTGATACTTCTACATTTTTTTACCAATGTTAATACTTGTGGAGCTCCCATTTATCCCGGAAACAAAGACTACACAAGACTCTCCTTTAGTACGAGATTGTTACATTTCAAAGATGTATCCAAGTGTAGCGAGAAAGCATTCAACTTGTTGCTTGAAATCATTGGGGATGTACTTCCCAAAAATCATACACTACCAAATACCCATTAAGATATAAAGAAAATGGTGAAGAAATTGAAGTTGGGTTATGACAAGATTGATGTGTGTGAGAATGATTGTATGTTATTTTACGGTAACGACTCAAAGAAAATTGTGTGTGACATTTGCAATACGAGTCGTTATAAAGATGCAAGGGGAAAAAATGGGAATAACATACCTAGAAAGGTTCTAAGACACTTTCCACTTATTCCTCGTCTACAACGGTTATTCATGTCGGATCATACGGCCAAATATATGACGTGGTACAAGAATAGGGAAGTAAAAGAGGGCGAACTAAGTCACCCCGCGGATGGAGATGAATGGAAAAACTTTGACTTGAAATACCCATCGTTTGTTAAGGAGTTCCGTAATGTTCGACTCGGATTGTCAAGTGATGGTTTCAATCCATTTGGCAATTCGGGAAATAATGTGTATACGGTATGGCCGGTTGTAGTGGTTGTATATAACCTTCCTCCTTCTATGTGTATGAAAAGACCCTTCATGTACATGACTCTTCTAATTCCGGGTCCTAACTCTCCAACAAAAAATCTCAATGTATTTTTAAGGCCACTCATGGATGAATTATTTATTTTGTGGCAAAGTGGAGTTGAAACCTATGACCAATCGTTAAAGCAAAATTTCAATATGAAAGCGGTACTATTGTGGACAATTAGTGATTTTCCCGCTTTAGGTATGCTTAGTGGATGGTCAACAAAAGGAAAGATGGGTTGTAATGTTTGTGTGGGAGATGTAAAAGGTTTCCAACTCAAACATTCTAAAAAATGTTGTTTCTATGGTACATACCATACCTTTTTGGAAGAAAATGACCCTTTGCGGAAGAAAAGTGTGAAGTTTCCCACGGTAGAGAAAAAAGTGTTCAAAGGTCGGTCTACAGGCGAGTCTTTGTTGTCTTCCATATTACAACTAGAATTCTCCCGCCCCGGAAAAGCTTTTAGGATAACAATGCCTATTGGGTACGGGGAACAACACCATTGGACTCACTTTTCTATGTTTTGGGAATTACCATATTGGTCATCTCATAAGTTAAGACATTGTATTGATGTCATGCATACGGAAAAAAATGTGTTTGAAAATATTTTTTACACGGTTGTGGATGATAGGAAGAAGAGTAAAGATCACTCAAATGCTAGAAAAGATTGCAAGCTCCTAGGGATAAGGCCCGAATTGTGGCTCGATGAAAATGGAGTGAAACCGAAAGCACCATACACACTTACTAGGCCTCAACTTCGGATTTTGTGCAATTGGATTTCATCACTAAAACTTCCGGACGGATGTGCTTCAAACATAACTCGTTGCATAAAATGGGATACTTTAAGAATCACGGGTTTCAAATCACATGATTGTCACATTTTCATGCAAAAACTAATGCCTATTGCGTTTCGTGAGTTTTTGCCATCTTATATTATGGATGCTCTCGCGGCCCTCTCAAATTTTTTCCTTGATCTTTGCTCATCGGTTTTACTACGCAAGGATTTGGATTCTTTAGAGAAATCCATAATTAGGACAATGTGTGTGCTTGAGACTATATTCCCGGCTAGTTTTTTTGATATTATGGAGCACTTGGTTTTACACTTGATTGAAGAATGTAGACTTGGAGGACCGGTGTACTATCGATGGATGTATCCTTTTGAAAGGTTGTTGAAATTCATGAAAGATAAAGTAAAACAAAAGGCACGAGTGGAAGGTTCAATTGCGGAGAAATACGTCGAGGAAGAGATGGTCAATTTTTTCTCAATCTACTTTCGTTCAACCATAGAGACGGTTCATAATGCCGTGCGTCGTAATGAAATTGTGATTGATGAACGAGAGGAATCTATTTTAGAAGTTTTTAGATATCCTATCAAAACGAGTAAGAAACAAGTCATTGGGTACTTGAAAGATAATGAGTTGAAGATTGCCGAATATTACGTCCTTTTAAACATGTCGGAAGTTCAACCATATATTCGGTATGTGAACTTTACTCTTATGTAAATTTGTGATATGAAATACCACTCTAATTTATATTTTTTTATTTCAGGGAATATGATGCCCATGTACGTGAAACTTTTCCGGGCGTGTCAAGTGAGCAATTAGAATCACTTCAGAAATCCGAATTTAAACATTGGTTTCGTCAAAAGGTATATTTTGGAGCAATTTTAATATTTGTGTTTGATATAATCAATAATATTATATATGTATTTTGATATATTCTCATGATTTATTAGATTGAAAATGATAATGCCAAACGTTTGCTCTTCAAGAACTTGATTGATGGACCTATTCGCAATATCTTCTCATTTCGTAGTTGCACGATCAATGGATATAAGTTTCAAATTAATGATGGTGTTCTTGTCAAAGGTACTTCTCACAATGATGCACTTACTAATTATTATGGTCAATTAGAAGACATAATAAAACTTGTATATGGGGGTGGGAATTTTGTATATTTGTTCAAATGTCGTTGGTTTGATAGTTTTGGAAACGGTGTTCGAGTTGATCAAAATCGAGTTGTGACCGTGGATATCAAATCAAGATTGAGGTCCAACGAGGTTTTTGTTTTGGCAAGCCAAGCGAGTCAAGTGTACTATGCGCCTAGTGTAATGAATCCTCGGAGTAATATTTATACGGTGATTAATTGTAAAAATCGTCCGATTGATGAAACTACTAATGAACCAAATGATGATGCATTTCAAGAGAATGTATCAAATGCATCTTCCTCATCATTTTTTATTGATTTTGCACAATACGACCCAATTCGAATTGTAAGAGATTCAAATGTTGACGATGGGGAGGAAAATGAAGACTATGAAGAAGAAGAAGAAGAAGAAGAAGAAGAAGAAGAAGAAGAAGAAGAAGAAGAAGAAGAAGAAGAAGAAGAAGAAGAAGAAGAAGAAGAAGAAGAACAAGAACAAGAACAAGAAGAAGAAGAAGGGGAAGGTGAAGAAAATGATGAAGAGGAAGATAACGAGACCGATGGTTACGAAGATATTGATTAGTTTATATTGTAATAGATATTGTATTATAAAATTTTAATTGCATTGCTTTAAATCTTAAATAAATGTTATTTTCTGTTTTTGGTTGGAAAATTTATTCAAATGTCTTTCCTAGCAAAATATTTGTTTCTAGCAAAATTTATTAAAAAAACAATATGTTAAAACCCACTATTTCCTACTACAAGAAACCCAGTAATTCCTACCGCACACAACCATTTCCTACTGGCCATCTCTACCTCTCCCTATAAATACATTAGGATGTACTATTTAGAGTTAAGGTTTTCAGAAAGAGGGGCTGCTAGAGAGAAAAGAAGAGTGGCTAGGGTTAAGGTTTTTACATATTCTCTTTCTCCAAATCCCAAATCACCCACCTTATACATGGATCCATGTTATTGGATCTCGAATTTTTTTGTAGCTATCATTGTTATCGTTGTGTTTTATTGCATGAAAATCCTACAATGGTGTCCTAACTACGTGCATCAACAGATGATTTGGGTATATCTCTGGTGTATTTGGATGATATTGATTGTTTAAGAAGAAGAAGAAGGTGAAGAAAATGAAGAAGAAGAAGGTGAAGAAAATGAAGAAGAAGAATAATTGTTATGTAATAGATATTGTATTACAAAACATTTAATTGCAATGTAATAGATATTGTATTACAAAACATTTAATTGCAATGTTTCTAGCAAAATACTTGTTTCTAGCAAAAAAATTTAATCTAGATATGGATAAACTAAGTGAAAAAATAATATGTTAAAACCCAGTATTTCCTACTGCAAAGAGACATTTCCTACCGACCTTACCATTCGAATCCCAGTAATTCCTACCGCCTTCATCGAAACGCGGTAGGAAATGGCCAGTGAGAAATAGTGCGGTAGGAAATGGCCAGTGGCAGTAAGAAATGACCTGGGAAATGCATTTTTACATGGCTCCTGTTTTAATTCCTACCGCCTACCTTTCATTTCCTTTTCTAACCGGTAGGAATTGGCTTAAATTGAAAAATGAGCATGTTTGGAATCGAACCCCCATCTCCAACCACATTTGTATAACTTCAAACCACTATGCCAAGATGTTTCTTGTGTATTACACTCACTCTTAAATTATATAACCATAACACATTATTTTTCACTTTTTCATTAAAAAGTCTTTACAAATGAACTTTAAAAATCACAATTTTTTGAAAATGTCACTAATTCATAGAGATCTTGAAATCCTCAGAGTTGGATCATGATTTTTTTTTAAAAAAAATGAATTAGTACAAATTATTTTTCAAATTGGGGTTTTACCTTACAAAATCACGCCAAATGAATTTTAAAAATAACAATTTTTTCACAAATGACTAATTTGTAGTGATATTTATTCTAGGTGCTATATTTTTCTCAAAAATTATGGTGTGATATTTTCAGGTATATATTAATGATTGTAAGATTTGTTTTAAATAAAAAAGGTAACATGTTTTAATTCGAAAGAAAATATATTAATGATCGAAAGATATGATACGATGTTTTTTAGGTATTTATAAAAGGTAATATGTTGAACTAAAAGTAAATATGAAAAAGACAATCGATTAATTACCATTAATTTTATTATATTAATGTGAAAAAGTCAATCGACTAATTACCATTAATTTTATTATGTGAATCGACTAATAATCATTAATTATAACATGTTTTAATTCAAAAGGAAATATGATATGATTGATGTTTTTAGGTGTTTATAAAATTTAATATCTCGACTAATTACCATTAATCATATTATTTTATTATTTATTTTAAGTGTATTTATTTTTTTTTATAATGAAGGGTAAATAAATAAATTCACGAAGTACAAAAAAAGGGTAATTTAGTAAATTCACGAAGTACCAAAAAATAGGTACTGAAACTTTTAATGTTTCGGAATTTATATAATAGTATGGATTTGCAAAAAATTGTGAGTTTTAAAGTTCATTTGTAAAGACTTTTTAATGAAAAATAGTGTATTGTGGTTATATAACTTAAGAGTGAATATAAAACACAAGAAACACCTTGGCATAATGGTTTGAAGTCATAAAAATGTTGCTGGAGATGGGGGTTCGATTCACGGATCCGTTTTTTTTTTTTTTTTGCAAATGGGCGCCCAAATTTCATGAAAAAATTAAAAAATGCGCCGCACCGCACGACAGCAGGAAATGGAAAGAAAAAGTGTGATAGGGCATAATGGAAAAGTAAAAAAGACTAATAATCAGATCACTTTACACTTTACCTTTTCCTTATATCACTTCTCTCCTTACACTACACGGAGCCACGGATCATCTTATTGTCTCTCAATTATCTCTTAATTGGTATTGTTTCTCTTTATCTCTTAATTGGTATATATTTTTTTATCTCTTAATTGGTATTTGCTTTTGTTATTCATCGATTGTGTTGCTTGCATAGTGTTTGTATATGTGCATTTGTTATATGTTGCTTGCATAATTGGTATCTGTTGCTTGCATAGTGTATTTGCTTAATTGTGTTGATTGGTATTTTGTATTCATCGATTCTGGAGTGGTGATCTTTTTTTTTTGATATCGTTTCAATTATGTGAATAAATACCTGTAGAATGTATGAAATTGTAAAATTCGGAATTTGAAACATGACACATTGCAATTAGGGCTCATGGAACTGAATTGAAAGATAAATTGGGTGAAATTAGGGTTCATGCTGCTCTGTATTGTTGTACACTTTTAGTATGACTTGAACTAGTTTGTATATTGTAACTTATTTTATATGAAAGGGTTCACATATATTTGAAGATATTATTGTTTCTTTCCTTTTTTAAAATATAAGTTTGTTTTTCCAAAGGTCTATACATTTGGAAGGTAGCTGGACAGTTCAGATGTTGTAACTTGGTCCTGTAAAATAAGAGGACTTGTATAGTCCCTTGTTGATTAAATGACTGTTTTTGTATGTCTATAGAGTTAATTCTTGAACACATAAACTGAAATATGCCTGCACGGCTGCACCAGTTGCGTCTTTCTTATCTAGACGTTACTGTCTAAAAAATATATACATAGGAAATCATTCCCTGCATTTTAATAGTGACTGCATATTTTTGTTTGTACGAGTAATGAATGTTATCTGAATGGAATCTGAGTATGTTCCATAATTAGCTATGTGTGTGATCTTTCCTCTTGAATTTTCCCACTTCAATTCTGCTGTTGGTGTGAGAGTATATCTGTAGGAATTTATACTCTTTGTTACTATGTGGTTACTTTCTGTCACATTAATTTCAATATCGTTGTTGGTGCATGTGTGTTAGCACTTTAGACGAACCTGTATTATAATTACATTGTGTAAGTATACTCTATCAGTTGCTGAATAGTGGACTAGAGTAGTCATTTTGAGTCGATTATTTATAGTTGCCTATAAATTGAATCGCTCTTTTTATTTCATTTTTATCAAAATTATCATGACAATTTTCTTGGGGTGGCGTGGTGAATATTATCAATTTTCTGTATCATGTCTGTACCTTTTTGGTTTTATGCATAGATTACTTCCAATTAGTTGTAATTGTAAGGATCTTTCGAAGTTTAATATTTGCCAATTTAGTTGTAAGGAGTTTTAAGTAGTCCATCTTATCTAGCTGATTCATAAACTGGTTACAAGCCCCAATAAATGACTGGTGTCAATGTAGACAGTTTTATAGAAACATCCCTGAGTCAAAGGTTAGTGCATCTATTGGTCACGATTAACACCTACTAGTCCTTATATGTGAACCCTTTCCTTATATGTCAAAGGTTAGTCCTTATTGTCTCAGATTTCATCTTCATATATAAAAACCTTACGATTAATTATGATATACATACAAATTTAGCTACATATAAGTAATTTATGCACATTGTACATTACCAAGAATTAGGCACACACATAAATATAGCTTCATGTGAAGTATTACCAATGTATATTAACTCTTATTTAGAGGCGGATTAAGGATTTTTTTTAAATGAGTACCGAGTAATTAAATTTTAGAAAGACATTAGTCCAATAAATGATAATGTTCTTTTAATACTGATCACAATGGCACTAGTACAATTTTAGGTATAAATGAACTTTGTGTGATTTTCTAGTGTATTGACAATTTTTTTATGTGATTGTGATCATAGTTATCATGGCAAGAACTAAGAGTAACAAGGCACCGCAAAAGGGCAGTTTTAAGGACAACGGGAAGACAATTTCAGAAAAACAGGGCATGGGCCCAAGTGTTTTGAACCAACAGAACAAGACGAAGAATCTTTCAAAGATGGCACAGGACAAGGGAAAAGCCAAGGCCAAAGTCAGTTTGGCTTCGAGAAAAAAGATTGACAAGCGTAAGGGTAGGGGGAAGAAAATCGTGACAAGGAGGCAGCAGATTCAAGCTTTTAAGGAAAGTTATGGTGATATGACAAGGTCGGAAGTGATGAAGTGGAGGGGCCCAAAGCCAAGATCAAACTCTCAAGGATTGTTTGCCTCTGCTTTTCCAGCCCATCCAACTCGCATAGACATTTCAAATGGGATGTAAGTTATTTCATTTCTTAGGAATATGCAATCATTATACTCTTAAATTGTATGCTTTCTTTGTATGCTTTCTATTTTGACAGTATCAGGTGTATAAAAATAGAGTGGAACCAAGCTACATATTTCTCAGTGCTCAGCATCTTTTATTTTGATTCAACTCCCCTGCATTGCATTTTATGATAAAGAGAGACTCTGTAAATGTGTTAAAAGTAGCATGAAACTGCTGCGATACAAACTGTCATAACTCTTTAGATTCGTAGATGTTAAGTCAGAGTTATAGAACTAGATAGTTTATAGCTGAGACAATTCTCTGAGGGAGAGCCGAAAACTTACTTTTACCATTTAGCTATTGGATTAATTTAGGTTCTAATCTTGCTAAACTTAAACAGTAATAACACATAATATTGAATATGGAGTCCAAAATGTACTTTACCTTGAGTCCTTGACTTTTGAGAGAGAGATTTATTAAAGACATGAGTACAAATTAAGAACCATTAGACAGTTGCAATCCGATAGTGCAACTTTCAAGTCAGATTTATCAGCTGGTCTAGATAATATATCGACTAACCAAAGAAAATGACACATAGTCGCATAAAAATATGCATCACATTAGTTCATATTCGTCCATCTTTTGAATCATAAGTAAATATAATGTATAAGAAATGTAAACACCTGCAAGAAAATAAAGTTTAGTAGGGAGCCATACTGCCATACATGTCTATCCATTGTTTTCTGTTAGTGTACCTTAATAACAAGATGTATTGTACCTTTTTGCATCGATGTACAAACACATGAAAATCGAACAAGAATAGGTACTTCTTTTTCGATATCATAGTACCTTTGTCACAACATTGATAATCACTAGTAGTATTAGTCTGGTTTGGTTTGACTTACTAATAAGTAATGGGTGCCTATAAATGAAAAACGCAAAACATGGAAAACTACTAAATGTGAAACAGTAGGTACAAAAAAGTAGAAGGATGGAGATGAATATATGAGTACCATATAGCCATAATAAACCTTACCTACTACCGAGTGTTGTACATTATCAAAGTGAGAAGCAGCTGGCTGCTAGTTTAGTACGATTCAGTTAGCAATTTATCAGCTTTTCTTCCATCCCACATGCATGTCCATAGGTGCCAACAAAAGAGTTTTGCTGGAGCTTTTTCCCCCCTTTTCTCAAACATTAATCCTTGATCAAGTACAAATTAAAATTGTTTGTGTTGTCCAAAAGGCCATCAAATCCAACAGCTTTGCTAGCATTCCCTTGATTCTTGTTTATGTTAATTACTATCCTAAAACAACTTTGATCTACATTGTGTATAACAATAGTATATCAAATCTGCTCAATTTATCTTGATGTACCAAAACTAGTAAATCATTAATGTACAAGAACTCATATGAAAAACACTTTGGCTACTTTAAATACTATACCTCACTAATAAGAACACAAGTACGTACAGGCAAGGAAAATAAAAGCTAGGAAACCAGCAAAGCTTCCCTCAGCTTTATTAGTATTATAGAATCATGACATAATTAATTAATTGATTATGTGATAATTCTTTTTGTTATTCAATGTTAGTGATTATGCATTGATTACACTTAATATAATCATGATACTAATGATTGTGCTTAATTATAATACATATGTAGCATAAAGAATAATTGTGCTAAGAAGACAATTTTGGGTGTCGTACGTGCATTTTGGCCAGTGGGGTCCTACACTTGGACAGATTTAGAGGACAAGCATCCTGATTTTCCAGAAAAGATTTGGGAAAACTTTAAGGTATGTTATATACGCAAACTTAATTATTTTACGTATTTTCCCATGATGACTCTTTATGGTAAACTTGAATCATTATTTGACGCATAATTATGTTTATTGCAGTCGTATTTTAAGCAGTTGAAGGGTCAAAGCAGGTCACAATCCAAAGCTATTGTAATCGAATACATCCAGGGAGTTTGCAAGCGGACTTTGTATGAAGAAAAAGTGAGAGTTTTTGAGAAGTCAAGGACAATCGGAAAGTCTTACTTGGAGCTCTGTCCATCCTACTATGATATTGAATTTTGGAAAGGATTGATAGAGTTTTGGAGATCAGAAGAACATCAAGAAAGATCAAAAGTGGGGATTGAGAACAGGAGTAAAGTGACCAATTTGCATAGCTCAGGTGCAAGACCTTTCCAAGAAGTTGCTGAGGTGGTCCTTTAATTAATTTCTCATAATTCTTTTGATCGTTAAACTAGTATTTGATTTTTATATTTTGTCAATTTTCGACCACTAATCTACTATTGCTTAATTTTTTTTTGCAGATAATGAAGGTGGAGAAAGCTGGAAAGATGCCAACGCATCTTCAACTTTGGAACCGAACTCATACTCGAGCTGGTACAGAACTTGATGAGAACGGAAACCCGAAACAGTACACCACTGCTGCTGCCATGGAAATCGCTGTAAGAATGTCGATTATAAAAAAAAAAATATATATATATATATATATATATATATATATATATATATATATATATATATATATATATATATATATAGGCAAGTGCTCAAATACAAACCATTCTTAAAATACAAACCTACAAACCAACACTAAATTAATTATATTTCATCTATTCTAAGGTTTCCGCCAAGGGTACCTTCACAAAAAATGCTTAAAATAATTGGCTCTATCCAACAAAAAAAATAAAAAAATTTCAAAAAAAAAAAAAAATCTTGCCGTGGAAATGCGAAGCATTTAAGACAGTAAACGGATGAGTTAGGTAGTCATGAGGGCCGAAGGCTCTCGACACACCCGTCAATCGTCTATTGCCTTTACCATTGATTGCCATTCCTTACAACTTTAGAATGATAAAGGCGCGAAGCGCCGTACAAGAAGGTGCGAAGCACCGTTAACCAGTGAAATCCACTGCCACGTCATCACGTGAACAATGAATTTTTTTTTTTTTTTTTTTTATTTTTTTTTGTTGGATAGAGCCAATTATTTTAAGCATTTTTTGTATTGGGGTACCCCTAGTTTGGTCATTAGATTCGCTTGAAATATTAGATTATGCTTGGTTTGTAGGTTTGTATTTTAAGGAGGTTTGTATTGGAGTAGCCCCCTATATATATATATATATATATATATATATATATATATATATATATATATATATATATATATAAGTGTACCTGGTGAAAACTAAAAATTAGGCTGATACAATGCCTTTCCTTTGATTACCTGTGATCTATAAGCACCATAATTTAAGTTGAGTTGATGCAATCTGTTAGTTCATAACCATAATATAAGTCTAGTTTGTAGCCAGATTTTGTTGGTGTTTGTAATATCAATCTTTTCGTAGTTTAGACATACAATTTATTTTTCTGGGAGGTGTAGGACCTTGAATCCTTGATAATTTGGGGAAAAGCTATTGTGTTGACTTTATTTGTGAATTCCTTTTGAGGATATTTTTGCATCGAAGCATAAACACACTCTTAATAAAATCAGATTAGGAATATTTCTAGAAGTAGCACTAGTTATGCAATGTAGAGATAACCCCGCCTAGTTGTAGGGTCTTTTAAAGAGGTATCCCCCTTTAGAACCATGATATATTTATGAAATGAATGATGGGATGGGATGGTTGGATCGTACGCAGAGATACAGTGATAGCAGCTTTATACATGGCTAAGGGCCTCGAGTTTTGGTTGAATGGAAGTGTCATGCATTGTGTCAGTTGCAAAAAAGTCAGGAGCGCATCAAATATGGATTACTATTTTATATTTACTATTTATTTTCTATATTAATCAGGAAACTTGATTAATTCGATTGTATAATAATTTCTTATTTATATTGTCCCTCACCTGATTTTCAGACTTCACGGCTATGATCAAATATGGTAGCTACTAATAAGGAAATACGAAGATTTAACCCTAATAAATTATATATAGCAATTTGAGACAAAGATAATTAAACACTAGTTGTGGTTTTAATTTAACTTAGAGACACTATATATGAGTATATTAATGTTGTACAGATCATGACCAGAGCAGGATTCAGATTTCTAGGCTTCTAGCTATAAGAAAGCAGCAACAAACTGGAATTCAACCAAATTAAGTTTCTGCTGCCATACATGCCTTGAACTACAACACGTGATAGATTGCAGAACTTTGAAAATGCAATTACATAATTTTTATATATCAAGATGTATGCCAATCCGTAAACAACAATATTAGCTAGCAAGATGTATCTTGCAGTACTTCATGATTATCTCACGACTGAGAATATATTCAACATGAGTACCTGTTTCATCTTTTCTCCTCACACTCATACAAATTAAAATCAAAAATCAAACTCATCAATAGTACTCGTAAGAATAGATTTATGCCAAATCATTTTCTTACACTGTAAAGTATACAGAGAAGAAACAAAACAAAAAACACAAGGAAAAAAAGAGAGGAAGCAGAAGCAGAACCCATATGATCAGTTAGGGAAAAGCTCCTGAGAACACACATGAGAATATCACTTATGAACTAGATGGTGGCAGCGAGTGGTGCTGGCCATTAGGACCTCCCGGTGCAACTCTATCTGCAACCAGTGATCTCCTGCGATATTTATCAAGTGTAAAGCTATCGTACCCTAACTTAAGCAAAAAAAGTTGGCTATCAAAATTCTTCTGAACTATTGGAACCCCATTTTGGTAAAGAAAACGTGCTTGAGAAGTGACAAAGAAAGTGCTAATTAAGATGATGAAAATCAGTAGCCATACCTGCTTAGATGTTGGGTTAGCCATACCTTGAATTAATTAATTATTTGCACTTTTAATTTAAGCACATTATCCATGTCTTTAGAGCATGTTGTATATAATAACATATAACATGGTGTGATTTGTTTCAGATTCAGTATGCGTCGATTTTGAGTGATAAAGGGGTTGATCAGACCCAACTTGATCAGAGTTTGGAGCCCTTCGATTGGTGGCTGCAGGCCACAGCACCAGGGCTGAGCAAGCCAAAAAAGGGTAAGCTAATTGGTTATCCCCGTGTTCCGGCTCGAAAACTCTTGGCAGACTTGGCAAACAACCACCAGGAGCGTATTGCGAAAAATCCAAGCTCATCGCTCGAAGCTACTGCTGGGCATAAGATGCCGAATGACACTTTTATGAAGGTGGTATCTGGGGTGCTGGATTATTTGAAAAACAATCCAGATTCTTACCAGAAAGAGCTCAATGACGATCAAATTGAGAGCCTAACTGAGGTGGCTTTGAGACTTGGTGATCCAGCTGCTAGATGTCGGTTCTCGCAATTAATTTCACAGGAAGTTGTGCTTGTTGTGAAAGAAATTGTTACTGACATGTTCGAAAAATATAAAACGGTAGTTTCATTTTATAAACATTTTTCCAGTTTTAGCATTCAATTATTCATGGACTGTCATGCAACTCTATTAACTCTTTTTACTTCAACTGTAGGATGTTGCTGAGGAGGGAGGTAGCGAGGCTACTTTGGATGAATCCGACTACACGGATGAAAGTGATCAAGACAATGATGCTGACTGCAATGGCGGTGAACAGACAACGATGCTGACTGCAATGGCAAGTGGCAGTGAAGTAATTGTCGAAGAAGACATTGGTGAAGATGGAGGCCAGGATGCTCAGGCCTCTGAAATGGATTAACCGTATGGTTTGGTTGATTATGGTTTGCGTTTGGTTTGCTTAATTATGGTTTGTGTGTGTTTAATTATGGTTGGATTTTTGCATTGTGATGATCTTCGGATCTTTTTGGTTTGTGGTATATTTGAATTATTGGTGTGATAAGGTGGAAATGTTTATTAGTGTGATAAGGTGGAAATGTTTTTTTGTGTGATAAGGTGGAAATGTTTTTTTGTGTGAAAGTATGTAATGATGAATGGTTTGATTTTGCGAATGAATTGGTTTGTGGATGTTTAAGTATATTTGAATTATTCGTTGGTGTTTTGGTTCGTATGTATGTTTTGTATGATTGGTACTATTTGCGGAACAGGGTAAACCGAAAAATAGAATTTATAAAAAAATCCAGTAATTTACAAACATTTCTTACCACCTTCAAAAAAAGATGGTAGGAAATGAGTGATAGGAAATGCTATTTTACAATGCTTCTGAAACAATTCCTACCGATGGGTGCAAAAGGAGCCAGTAGGAAATAACTGTTCGTTTTCTACAATTTCCACATGTGCAGATGACGTGGCTGATGACGTGTGTGGGGCCTGCCCGCGTGTCATATGACATGGCATCTGACGTGTTGCCACGTCAGCGTCCAAGTTGGCATGTGGGTCCTTGTCATGTGGCATGCCACGTCATTATGTGGGCCCCACGTTGACCAGGACAGTATCATTTCCTACCAAAGTCATTTCCTACTTAAGCATTTCCTACCGACCCCCTCCGGTAGGAAATGCCACATTTCCTACCGATTTTGGATCTTTTCCTACCGATTTGACGGTAGGAAAAGCCCATTTTTCTTGTAGTGTTCAAATCTATATTGAGTTCATCTTTAAATCTCCTCATTGCACTTAAGAGTTGGGATATTGTCTTCTTGTATTGCAACAAAAAAGTTTGTTTATTGTTGAAATTCAAATCTATATTAAGGTCATCTTTAAATCTTCTCATTACACTTAAGAGTTGGGTTAATGGGCATTGTCTTCTCATGTTACAACAAAAAGTTACGAAGAGTTGTTGCCGCTTGCAATGTTTCTTTCTGAGTGATCGATTCCAAAGCTATTGAATCATCCTCAAATTCAATTAATTTGTGAATGGACATTCATAGAATGTGCCTTGAAATTTATTTTTGTATTTATTTTTCATCTCTAACTAATATACATTGTAACTAGTACATTGGACTTGAAAATTTAAAGGTCTTACGTAAAACCTCTTCAAATTAATAAATTATCAATTTATCGATATAATAATATCTCTCTAAATTAATAATATATCTCGGTCCCAACATTATTAATTTATAGAGGTTTTACTTATTAGGTATAGATTTTTCATCCTCATTTCAGATCTAATTCTATATAATTACATATTCATACAATACCTTTTTATCATATTCATTCACAACACAAAATTTAAGCACATTTAATATTTTAATTTTAACCTGTACTTGGCACATATTATCAGTTAGTAGATATTAATTATATTTCGTTCTTATAAATATAATTAGAGTTATGTATTTCCAAAATATTTTTTTTTTGACGAAGAATATTTCCAAAATATTTATAATCCACTACCACTAGAACAAATTTGGTCATTTGTAGTAGAATTTTTACATTGAAATTGTTCTAGTTGGTCCAATTATGTTAGACAAAATTCGTCATTTTTGCTCAAGTCTTAAACTCAAAATTTTGTTACAAGTACACATTTCATCTTAAATTCTAAAACGGATCCATTTCAAGAATAAAATAATAATCAAACTTACAACAGAATGCACCATCATAAATTTATTTTTTACGACAAAAAAATTGTCGAAAACTAATAAAAGAAATCCACCTAAAATGTAATAATGACAACATTTTCGACGATTCTTTCCATCATATGTTTAGAATTTTAGACGATTTTTCTATCATAAATTTTTAGTTGGGATCCATGTACTATAAAAAAAATAAATAAATAAATATAATTATAAACAATGGTCAAAAATTACCCAAATATAACCTTATTAGTATAGTTAATAAGATTTGATACTAATCATATATAATTGTGTGATATAAAATAGAGAAAAGCAATTACTTTTGCTTGCCAAGAAGCGATGGTTTTATTTCTGATAACTCAAGCAAATATAGAAGATTACAATGACCGAAAACAAGGAAATGATATCCTACCAAATCTCATCCTAACCACCTCCAACAACTGATTTATTCAAACTCCTAAAAAGCTGCTATTAACCAAAACAACATGATCAAATCAAATCCTATGCAATCAAAATAACAAATAAACGATAACAACTTTTTTAAAACTTAGGATAGATTAGAACCAACCTATTCCCCCCTAATCTTAAACTTGTCTTGACACAGCTTTGATCCCCAGTAGACTTCGCATCTTCCCAAACTTGACCGTTGCCAATGCCTTTGTCAAGACATCTGCCCTTTGATTGTCACTGCTTACATGCCTTAGAACAACTTCCCCCTGTCAACGCACTCCCTTATGAAATGAAAGCGAATATCGATGTGCTTACTCCTTCCATGGAACACCGGGTTTTTAGCTAGATCGATAGCAAATTTATTGTCAACATACAACACTACAGGACCAATGTTATCTGCTGTTATCTGATTCAACACATTACGAATCCAAATAGCTTGGCAAGCTGCTGCAATAGCAGCCATGAATTCTGCCTCACACGATGACAGCGCAACACATCTCTGTTTATGCGATACCCATGTAACAAGATTTTCATTAAGATAAAAACACATACCTCATGTGCTCCTCCTGTCATCTAAGTTCCCAGCCAGATCACTATCCAAAAATCCAGTCAAAACATTGTTGTTACTATCCTTTGTGTACACTAACCCAAACTGCAATGTACCTTGTATGTATCGAAGAATTCGCTTAGCTACATTTTGATGGACTGTTGTTGGCCTTTCCATGTATCTGCTTGCAATCCCAACGGAGTATGCTATGTTTGGCCTAGTGTGCACTAAGTATCTCAGTCCTCCAATGATACTTTTGTATCGAGTCACATCAACAGCTTTGCCTCCTTCATCTTTGTCAATCTGTTCTTTGGGATCCATAGGGTACTTAGTGGGATTACAATATTTCAGCCTTGCCTTCTCAATAATTTTCTTAGCATATCCCATTTGTTTGAGCTTAATGCACCCCTTGTTTTGTTCCACCTCAATTCCCAAATAATAACTCAGCTTTCCCATATCTGTCATTTTGAATTTTTGACTCATTTGTCTTTTGAAACTCTCAATCATTGATACATCACTTCCTGTCACCAAAAGATCGTCCACATAGACTGCCACGATCAAGTTGTTTTCACCTTCTTTTCTTGTGTAGACTGCATGTTCAGAGGGACATGGTTTAAAACCCAAACCTTCGAGACATGCATTTAGCTTCGCATACCAAGCACGAGGTGCTTGGCGAAGACCATATAGTGCCTTTATCAGTTTGTATACCATATTTCTCTGCCCTTCCTTCTCGAATCCCTCAAACTGAGCTACATAAACATCCTCATTTATTTCACCATTTAGGAAAGCTGTTTTTACATCAAGGTGATGAACCTCCCATTCACTTTTTGCAGCCAACGCCAACAATAGACGAACAGTTTTAAGTCATGTGATTGGAGCAAATATTTCATCGAAATCGACTCCATGTTCTTGTACATAGCCTTTTGCGATAAGTCGAGCTTTGTATTTGACAACATTTCCTTCAGCATCCTTTTTTAGTTTGAAAATCTACTTTAGACCAATAACTTTCTTATCAGTTGGTAACTCAGTCAGTCTCCAAGTTTTATTGTCTTCAATAGATTGCATTTCCTTTTCCATGGCCATTTTCCAATTTCGATCCTTTACTGCTTGTGCAAAGTTCATGGGTTCTTCAATTCCCATGAGAAATAACTCCTCATCCAGTTGAATTTTATCTGTCTCGTTATAAATGTCATCTAATCTCCTGTATCTTCTTGGCTCTGTACTATCATCATAATCATCAAAATTCAATCTTCATGTTGGCGTCTGAGACATTGATGTACCACCTGTCCTCACACTTTCAGTTCCACCTGTGCTCATACTCTCAGAACCATCTGGCTCATGTCTTCAGTGTTGTCACGTGCAATGTTACTTTCAAACTCCCTTTCTTCTGTCACAACTTCACCCTCCATAGTAAACGTCCTAGTTTGGGACATCTCACTATTTTCACTTTGATTCCATTCTCACGATTTTCCTTCTTCGAACGTAACATCCCTACTAACATGTACTTTGTTATTGTTTGGATCATAGAGTCGATAAGCTTTGGTTCCAGGTTCTTTGCCCAGATTGATCACTTGTTTGCTTCTGTCATCCAACTTGCACGTTTGCTGACTAGGTATTTTCATGTGTGCCAAACAACCAAAGACCCTTATATGACCAATATGAGGTTTTTTCTCATACCAAACTTCATACGGAGTTACCCCTGATAATGCTCGAGTTGGAAGTCTGTTCAGCAAGTAAATTGAATGTCTTACTGCTTCACCCCACATGATTGATGGAAGCTTTTTTTCTTTCAAATAGCTTCTAGCCATTTCAACCACTGTCCTGTTTTGACGCTCCACCACACCGTTCTGCTGTGGCGTATAGGGTGCAGTATAATGTCTCTTAATCCCAGCTTTCTCACAGTATAGTTTAAAATCATTTGAGCCGAATTCTCCCCCTCTGTCTGTTCTGAAGGCTCTTACTTTTCTCTCAGGACCTCTTTCAACCAAGGCACAAAAGTTCTTGAAGGCTGTTAAGGCTTCATCTTTGTTTTGAAAAAAATAAACCCACATAAAACGACTGTAATCATCTACTAGTAAAAATAAATACCTTTTGCCAGTAGCTGTTTCGGGGAGTATTGGACCACAAAGATCTCCATGCACCAATTCCAAGACTTTGCTTGTACTATAACTCGCTTTAGATGGGAATTTGCTTCTAACTTGCTTCGACATAAGACAACCTGTGCACACCTCATTTGGTTGAGTAATCTTTGGCATCCCGTTAACCATTTTGTCTTTTAACAAAAGTGACAGGGCATGATAGTTAACATGTCCCAACCGCATATGCCATAGTTTTGACACTTCTTCTTGTTTTGACAACAAACACTTAGGCTCTGCAGTATTGATGACAAGTTTATCAGTCTGTTCTGTGACCGCTTTACTTTCATAACCAGTTTATTCTGAGTGTCATAAACCCACAACATATCTCCTTTAATTGCAATTCTATTTCCCTCCTCTGTCAACTGGCCAAGGCTGATTATATTGTTTCGAAGTGTTGGGATATAATACACATCATCAAGCGTTCGAGCCTCCCCATTCTTGCACATAAACGTAACAGAACCCTTTCCCTCTATTTTCACAGTAGAACCATCTCCAAAACTCACCTGCCTAGATATTTGCTCATTCAATTCCGTAAACTTTGATTTGAACCCAGTCATGTGACTGCTCGCTCCATTGTCCAGTTACCATACGTTTGATTCACCTTGTGTCTTCGAAAGTTTAGAGGGTACTACTTGCTCCTCACTTAGACAAGTTTCCTTTGAATTTTCTTTTTCACACTTTGCTAGAAGTAAGGCTGGTTCATCATCCTCAAATTTTGTTATATTCACTTCTTCCTTTTGTTCTCTAGCCCTCCTTAGTCTTCGACAATCAGCATCAAAGTGACCATACCCAGAACAGTTATAACATTTCAGATTACTCTTATCTCGCCCTCCATGATGATTAAAGTTTAATGAAGAACCATCAGAAAATCTCCTATTTGAGCATTTCAACCAATCTTCTCGTATAAGCAACAACTTTCCCCCATCGTTTTCACGTTTTTGCCACTCTTCTTCAGTGAGCATCAATTGTCCTTCGTTGGATTCACTCTTTTCTATTTCCTTTGATCCTCTCCTCGTGAGCCTTCAACGAGCCCACAGCTTCTTCAACTGACATAGTCTCCAAATCTCCAAACTGCTCCAAGGTGGAAGCAATCTGCAAAAATTTAGTAGGCACTGCACGTAGCAACTTCTTAACCACATAGAATTCCTTCATTTCTTCTCCCAAGGCTCGTATATTAGTAACAAGTCCATTCAATTTCAAACAAAAATCGTCTAATTGTTCGTTATCCTTCATACTCAACGTTTCAAACTCCGATCTCAATGTTTGAATCTTGGCCTTTTTTGCCCGATCTGCTCCTTGACACATTATTTTCAATGCTTCCCACGCTTCCTTTGCTATTTTCTTTTCATCAATTGATAACAACATGTCCTTTGGCAGACCTTGATACAACATGGCCAACGCAACTTTATCCGTCTTGTCTTCAACAACCGCTTTAGGATCACTCTGCTCTATTGCCATCCAGACTCCCTGTGTCTGCATTTACACCTTCATCTTCAGTGCCCATGTGGTGTAGTTATTCTTTGACAACGTTGGATAACTTAGGCCTATCGATCCATTCTTAGCTTTGTTGATGTCCATCGCGACTGTCTCTGGCTTTCACTGAGAAATTTCCTTCTCTGATACCAAGTATAGTTAATAAGATTTGATGCTAATCATATATAACTGTGTGATATAAAACAGAGAAAAGCAATGACTTTTGCTTGCCAAAAAGCGATGGTTTTATTTCTGATAACTCAAGCAAATATAGAAGATTACAATGACTGAAAACAAGAAAATGATATCCTACCAAATCTCATCCTAACCACCTCTAACAACTGATTTATTCAAAATCCTAAAAAGCTGCTATTAACGAAAACAGCATGATCAAATCAAATCCTATGCAATCGAAATAACAAATAAACGATAACAACTTATTTAAAACTTAGGACACGTTTAAGATTAGAACCAACAATTAGTTGTACCGATCCTCTATTATATAAAGACAAAAAGGCCATTCCGTCCGTATATCTTAAGTACACACATCTTCAAATGTATGAAATAACACACTTCACTCTCAAGTGCTGTTCTTGTCGATTGTAAAGAGAAAAAAGAAGAAAAAAGCTTACTATTATGTGTTGTTACATCTTCAACAGTGCGGGTAATATGTGTGAACTACATGTAGTTAGTGAAGAAAAATTAGGTTAGATTGGACAAAATATACAAATTCCTAGCTATCAAATGCATAATATATATTACTCCCTCTGTCCCTTATTATTTTTCTCATTTGCTCAAAAGCACAGGTTTTAAGAAGAAATATAAACAATGTTCATCCAATGATTAGCTGTCTTACTTAAGATGGAAACTAAGAAAAAAAGAGGGAAAAGTACATTAACTTTCCCCCCAATTTACATTACCGTTCAAAATGAACCAATCACAAAGCTTTATTACATATACATGGATTACAACTTTCCCCCTAAAAACAGATTACAAAAAGGTTACTCCACTACAAACAGATTAGAAAGAGAGTAAACACAACAGATTACAAAAAGTTCAAAAAAACAAAAAAATTGCATCATTGCTTGGTGATCTCTGTTCAGACATGAATGTTGGAGGCTTCCCTTTTGATCTCAATGAACCAGCAGCAGATGGAGACATGGAAGATGTTGTCAACCATTTTAATTTAAATGAACCACCAGAACAAGAACCAGCAGGGCGTACACAACAACAGCAAACTGGTAATCATCATAACAGGAAATTCACCAAGCTCAGCTCTGATGCAAGACTGCAAGTACTCATGTTCTTGCTAAGCAACCAGTCAATAGAAGGCAAACCTTACAAAGGTGCCATACAGGAGGCAGCAAAGAAGTTTAATGTCACAAGAAGAACAATTAGCACCATATGGAACAAAGCAAAGAAACAAAAGGCATCAAATCAAGCATACAACATGGCAACAGCTGGACACAATTCCGGAAGGAAAAGAATCCAACTGCCACCTACTGCAGTATCCGACATTAATATGGGAGATAGATCATGCATAAGGGACCTTGCAGTTCAGTTAAAAGTATGCAAAAGTACTGCTAGCAGAATGATAAAAAGGGGACTGATCAAACCTCACACAAATCCTCTACATCCTGGATTAAAAGATGCAAATATGATGCAAAGAATGCAATGGATTCTAGACCTACTCATGGGAGACATAGCAGCAACAAAAAGGCAGTACAAGGCAATGTATGATTTTGTGCATATAGATGAAAAATGGTTCTGCCTTAGCAAAAAAGCACACAGAGTTTACTTAGACAAAAATGAAAGCGGCAAGTACAGATCTGCTAAGACCATGGTTTAATGCAAAAGATGAATGCATCTTTGATGGCAAAATAGGCATATTTCCATTCAATCACATCAATTAAACAATTAAACACGACTAAACAATCACATCAATTACACAGGAATTAAACAGTCATAGTGTGTGTGAATTACTACTATTCAAATAATAATCATCAAGTCATGAAGCTGTGAATCATGTAAACAAGCACAAGACAACAATTAAACAAGACTAAACACGAATTAAACAATTAAACACGACTAAACAATCACATCAATTACACAGGAATTAAACAGTCATAGTGTGTGTGAATTACTACTATTCGAATAATAATCATCAAGTCATGAAGATGTGAATCATGTAAACAAGCACAAGAAAACAATTAAACAAGACTAAACACGAATTAAACAATTAAACACGTCTAAACACGAATTAAACAATTAAAAAGACTAAACACGAATTAAACATCAATTAAGCAATTAAACAAGAATTAAACACAGGAATAAAGAGATCGCGTGAAAGAGAGAAGAGAGTAAACCATTAAGAACAGGAACATGCATCATCGGAACCAGTTAGGTTCGTCGTCGTTAGGGGCATCATCACCGGATTCAGACCACAAATCGGTTGGGAGGGCTTCACGGGAATCCTCATCGCCGTCACAGTCCTCCACAACTGCATGCAAATCGGATCCGGGCGTTCCATCCACCGTACGGTCTTCAGAACCCTCAGATCGTCCATTATCCAGTCTTGACCGGAGATATTCTTCACTATAAGTGTGGTCGCCGTCACAGTCGATGCCTCTATCACAATGCTCATCGGAACAACTGTACGAACTAGTAGGCTCATCATCGAAATCTGAAAAACCATAGTGTGCATCCATTACAACAGATTTTGTGGGTGAATTAAGAGAGAGGGGAGAGAGAGCGGCGAGAGAGAGTTAGGGTTTGAGAGAAAGAGAGTCGTAATTGAGAGAATAGAGATAAAAGAGTGAACCGGGTCCAATGACAACCAAAATATCCCACTGAATAAACTGAATAAACAAATGAAGACAACATAAAATTAAAGTAAAATAATTTTTGGGGAAAAGGGGAATATATTTTTTTAAGTTGTTGGGTTAGTTTTTTAGTTTATTTTCTTTGCTAAAAATAGAAAGGGGAAGAGTTTTTTGAATGTCCCGATAAGGAAAGTGGGAAAAGTTTTAAGGGACGGAGGGAGTACGTATTTTCTTGGATTAATAAAAACATCACCACGCAGAGGGAGACTATGCTTAAAAAAATACTCCCTCCATCCCGTTAGGTTCTGAACCTGGAGGCTGGGTACGGAGACCAAGAATAGTGGGTGTAATATTGTTAAAATAAATGAAGTAGTGGGTGTAATAGTGATTTTATTGTTAAAATAAGTGAAGTAGTGGGTGTAATAGTGTAAAGTGTTGAAAAAGTGGAGTGAAGTAGTGGATGTAATAATGTATTTTATTGTTAAAAGTTACTATTTTTAGTAATGTAAAGAATTGGTGGAACGTCCCAAAAAGGAAATTGTAAAGAAATGGATGGGACAGAAGGAAGGAGTAGTAAATTCACAGCACCGGAGATGGCCTTAAAGTCTCGAGTATAAAAATAAATTCACAGCACGGGAGATGGCCTTAAAGTCTTGAGTATAAAAATGCAAGAGGTTGACTTTTATGCAAATGATCATTGTATTCTATGTTTTTATACTGTGTAATTCTTATCACTATTATAGTTTGGCATGTGTCAATGATTTTGTTAGGTACAAATTAATCTGTTGTACATTTTTAAATATTTGTTGAGAGCCTTGCTTAGCTATATTACCTTGAGGATATGGTTGATTATTGGATTCACAGATGTTGACATAAGAGAATATAAACGTATTATTAGCTTAAGTAGGACCTAAGTAACCATTTAATTATCAACATTATCATAACTCACCAAATTAAAGAGATTAATCTTAAGTATACAATCATTGGAGAAATGCATGTTACATTATTCGACCAATTACATCCTTTGAATTTATAATAAATTTATTATGTGTCCTTTTAATCCGATACATATTCACGAGTACATGAAATAAGAGTACATGAAATAATAGCGATAATTATCACTCTTATCAATTGTGATAAAATAAAATATACGAAAATTCTGACACTAAAATCAATTATGAGTATGCCTTAAGATACCCTTCCTAAAAATAGAATCCAGAAAGATAGAAAAATGACTATCCGAAGGAAATACCACAAATTTATTAGTTAGAAATAAATTTGAAGGTATTTGAATGTTTAATCATGCTCTGATTTACAATATTGATTTACATTCAATATTACATTCAGTAATGAGGTTTAATTAAGGGACATAAATTAAAATCATCCTTTAATGGTTTTAACTTCTACTCCCTCCATCTCAAAAAGCTTTTCTGATATTGATTTTGGACACTGTTCGTTGTAATAATTTACAAGGCAAAATATAGTCATGAGTGATTTTGTTAGATTCGTATTTATGAGTACTTTAATACAGTGAAATTTTTATAATATTTAATACTAATACGAAATTAAAAATATTAACTATTAAAAGTATGCGTTGATAAATCTATACTATTATATAAAAGCCGAAACATTAAAAATTTGGTTGGTTGGTTGGTTGGTACCTATTGATTTTACTTATTTACCCTTATTTAATTACATATAAAATCTTTTTTTATATTTTATCTAACTAAAATTTTTGCTTTACTAATCAATTTCTTTTTTCAGGTTAAACATGTTACCTTTAAAATTTTTGTTTTACTAATCAATTTCTTTTTTCAGGTTAAACATGTTACCTTTTCTTTTCTTTTAAAAAACTAAGCAGTTTTCTTTTTCAGGTAAAATATAATATTTTCTATATTTTATCTAAGGGAAATGTTAAATCCGGAGCAGATTTTTAATTTACAGAGCAAAATTCTGTGAAATTACCAAACTGTCCTCAAGTTAAACAAAGTCTAGTCCTCAGTATTCACAAAAACAATGGCGGTTTGGTAATTTCAAAGAATTTTGCTCTGGAAATTAAAAATCTGCTCTGGATTTAACATTTCCCTCAAAAGCATATTATAATTACTATTAACTAATTAATTAATTTTTTCATTCAAATTATCTTTTCTCTAACTAAAATATCTCTTTTTCCAATTATATCACAGATTACCTTTTTTAAAAAAAATTACTTTACTAATCAATCTACTTTTGTAGGTTAAACATGTTGCTTTTTTTTTAATAACTAAGCAGTTTCCTTTTTCAGGTAAAATATAAAATCTTTTATATTTTATCTAATTAAAAAACAAATTATAATTACTGTTAACTAATAAATTAATTTTTTATCTTTTCTCTAACTAAAATATTTTTTCCCCAATTATATCACGGGTTACCTTTTTCAGCCAAAATAAGTTACCTTTTTCATTTTCTCTAACTAAAACCTCTCTTTTTCAAATTATATCACGGGCGATTCTATTTAAAAAAAATAAAACCATAATGTTATATTGCTATTAATTAACCGATTATCTTTTCAGCTAAAAACGTATCATCTTTTTTTTTTCTAATTAAATTCCTTTTTTAAAAATATCATGGGTAACATTAATTTCTCATTTTCTAAAAAATATTACCAGCAATTTTATTTAGTAAAATAACAATTAAATTATAATTACTATAAACTAATCAATTACCTTTTTCACCTAAAGTATGTCACCTTTTAATTTTCACGTTATCTTTTTCTATTTTTTCAAACTAAAATCTCTCTTTTTCCAATTATATCACGGACGGTTCTATTTAATAAAATAAATAATAATATTATAATATTAATATTAGCGATTATCCTTTTTAGCTAAAACGTATCATTTTTTTCCTATATTATCTAACTAAAATTCCTCTTTAGAAATATCACGGGCAACATTAAATTTTCCTTTTCTAAAATATTGCGAGCAATTTTATTTTGTAAAATAACGTAATTAAATTATAATTACTATAAATTAATCAATTACCCTTTTCACCTAAAATATATTACCTTTTTATTTTTCTCTAACTAAATCCTCTCTTTTTCCAATTATATCACGGGCATTAGATTTAATAAAACAAAATAATAATTTTATAATTACTAATAAATAACTTATTACCTTTTCAACTAAAACCTATCACATTTTCTATATTTTTTTTAACTAAAATCATTCCTTTTGAAGAAATATCATGGATAACATTTATATAATTATGATCATCATCTCATTTAAATATTTAAGCCTCCAAAATTCATATTAAGAAAATTAATAAAAAATTTTAATATAATATTAAAAAAATTCCGTGCATTGCACGGGTTTTAAGCTACTCTTATTTATTTTATGTCTAAAATAAATAAGAAAAGTTTTTTGAGACCGAAGAAGTGCTTAGAGCATCTCCAATGGGAGAGACCCCTTAGGTAAATTTTAAAATTAATTAGCATAAATAAGAATTATAAAGAATGTGTAAAAAAATTTACACTCCAATGGGACAAAACTGTTATCTATAATTATAGATAATCTCTTGATGTTGGCTATATTTGTCGAACCTCTAGAGACCTGTAGTGAATTGCCACATCACTTATTTCTATATTAAAATTATATATTCCATTAATAACAACTTGAAATATTAATAACATACCATTTTTAAAATATAGACAATCATTATAGTTAATACCCTCAGAACACAATGTCTTACAGGTTCGACAAATTTTACATAATCAATATTTTATGTAATTTAGCCAATCATTTTTAGCTAACACCGTTGTAGATGCTCTTGTGTTTAAGATTGTTCAAAAAAAAAAAGTACTTATGTTTAAGAGGTCATCTTACGTGTGCAACCCGCGTTTTAACAAACATTGTAATAGAGTTTTTCCTTATCCGTTATCCCTTTGTCATGCTTAATTTGGTTTACATAATTAACTTTAGAGAATTAGTTGCTACGCAGATTTGAACTGTTGGGTGGTGTCAACCCAAGTACCACATCGAGGAGAAAAGAGATAATTCTCTTATATATAAAGCAGCCAATTAACTCTATTAGTATGAGGCCTTTTGGGAATTACCCAAAAATAAATCCGTGCGGGCTCGGCCCAAAGCGGACAATATCATACTATTGTGGAGTTATGGCTTGCTCGCGGCCCAACAAGTGGTATCAGAGCCCATGGTTCGGTAATGGATCCTGGGGTTATGGGCTGCGGTTGTTCGATGTGGGAGGTTCCCTTCGATGGCGATTGAAGATCTGTTGGGTTCCTTGTGTCGAAAGTCTTCCTGAAAGGGTTCAGGCGGCGGGTTCTGCGAGGTGAATCGTGGCGGTGCAAGATGTAGATAGATTAATCGCAGGTGTAAGACCACGGGTTATGTGGTTCTTGGTTTGAGGGGAGGATTGTTGGGTGGTGTCAACCCAAGTACCACATCGAGGAGAAAAGAGATAATTCTCTTATATATAAAGCAGCCAATTAACTCTATTAGTATGAGGCCTTTTGGGAATTACCCAAAAATAAATCCGTGCGGGCTCGGCCCAAAGCGGACAATATCATACTATTGTGGAGTTATGGCTTGCTCGCGGCCCAACAAGTGGTATCAGAGCCCATGGTTCGGTAATTGGATCCTGGGGGTTATGGGCTGCAGTTGTTCGATGTGGGAGGTTCCCCTCGTTGGCGATTGGAGATCTGTTGGACAGATTTATCGCAGGTGTAAGACCACGAGTTATGTGGTTCTTGGTTTGAGGGGAGAATTGTTGGGTGGTGTCAACCCAAGTACCACATCGAGGAGATAAAAGAAAATTCTCTTGTATATAAAGCAGCCAATAAACTCTATTAGTATGAGGCCTTTTGGGAGTTACCCAAAAATAAATCCGTGCGGGCTAGGCCCAAAGCGGACAATATCATACTATTGTGGAGTTATGGCTTGCTAGCGGCCCAACAAGTGGTATCAGAGCCCATGGTTCGGTAATGGATCCTGGGGTTATGGGCTGCGGTTGTTCGATGTGGGAGGTTCCCTTCGATGGCGATTGAAGATCTGTTGGGTTCCTTGTGTCGAAAGTCTTCCTGAAAGGGTTCAGGCGGCGGGTTCTGCGAGGTGAATCGTGGCGGTGCAAGATGTAGATAGATTAATCGCAGGTGTAAGACCACGGGTTATGTGGTTCTTGGTTTGAGGGGAGGATTGTTGGGTGGTGTCAACCCAAGTACCACATCGAGGAGAAAAGAGATAATTCTCTTATATATAAAGCAGCCAATTAACTCTATTAGTATGAGGCCTTTTGGGAATTA
Organism: Kitagawia praeruptora; assembly: GCA_037693485.1. Lineage (NCBI taxonomy): Eukaryota > Viridiplantae > Streptophyta > Magnoliopsida > Apiales > Apiaceae > Kitagawia > Kitagawia praeruptora. The sequence goes on from CM075354.1 coordinate 105,948,137, forward strand.
CCCAAAAATAAATCCGTGCGGGCTCGGCCCAAAGCGGACAATATCATACTATTGTGGAGTTATGGCTTGCTCGCGGCCCAACATGAACTTTACAGTAGTATTCATTTAAAACTGATAGCAGCCCACATGCTGCTTTGTAAAGTGTAGACAATTGTTTATGTATACTTCTTGATTTTCTTAAATTATGTACCAAGCAGTTTACTACTCCTCCGTCCCAAAAAATTGACACACTTTTCTTTTTGGGACATCCCAAAATTAATGAATTTACTTTATTTAGTATTTTTGAACACTACTTTTCACTATTACACCTACTATTTCTCCATTTTATACTATCTTTTACACTATTACACCCACTACGAGTGTCAAACAAAGGGAGTACTTTACTTCACTATTAAATTAGGCTCCCCGTCTGGCGCATCCGATTGTAAAATAAGCCTTACAAAACACAAGGTTTCAGAACCGTTGGATCAACCATCCAACGACTGTGCTTTAAAAAAAATCAACCCCGTATTGTAGAAAGTTTCCGCGGTACGGACTAATTACGAAAATGTCCCATGTTTTCACATCAAAAATCGACTGTTCACCGTACCGCAGAATAAAAAATCTACTGTTCACCGTACCGAAAAATTACCGAAATGCCCCCTATTTTCACATCATAGGCAGGGACATTTTGGTAATTTCTCTGTATCGCAGAAAGTACGAATTTTTTTTAAATCAGAACCGTTAGATGGTTGATCCAACGATTCTGAAACCTTGTGTTATGTAAACAGTACGGTGCAACCGATGCACCAGATCGGACCCCATTAAATTAACTGTGGTTTATAATATTGAATGTGCAGCTTGTTTCAGAAAGTCCATCAATGTGCATACAAAAATATATCTACAGTTCTTCAACGTTCAATACAGTATATTACCGTAAGAAAAAAAAAATCTAGCAGTAGCTAACGGATTTTTCTATAATATGATATGATAACAAAAGGTCAAGAGTTCAAGAAACGGTAAAGATATATTTTACAATAGATCTTTAACTATTGCAAATTTGTGGTTTTACACTTAATGTTTAGCAGTTCAAGAACTTTAATTGCTCAAGGGAAAGTTGATCCAGATTAATCACTTCCTTTCTGTTTCCTTCCTTTTTATCTAAGAAATTATCGGTCATTTGTGCCTCAGAATATAAGTACAGTGATCATTGCTTCCTGGACCCTACGATCGTAGTGTGTTTTTTTTAACATTTAGTGCAGCGATGGATGATATTTTTCCTGGACTCCATGATCGGAGTGTGAGTTTTGATAATCAGCATCATGTTATCGAGGATGTTAGTTACTTCATATGGAACGAACAGGGAGAGTTACATCCATACAAAATCACAATCAAATCGAACGCAATGAGGTGAGGAACAATACCTGATTCAATCGAACGGATGCAAGCAACGCTCACCCCTCAATCGCCTTTAGCTTCTCTCCATTTTCGTTTTTGTTGCTAACTGAAGATACCCAGAAAACGGATATGCAAAACGTCTAGATACTAGGGTCATCTCCTACCTTGGTTTGTATCAAAAGTGGTTGATTTGTTGGGTACCCTCTGGTGTTAAAATAATTGGTAAAACCAAAACATATTTGAAAATGTACAAGATTTCTAATCATCTCATGTGAAAATTTTGCAGGAATTACAGTAACTCAGCAATGTTTATCGCAGTTGTAGCTCGAACTTAGTAGTACGAACTCCTTGAAAATATTTCCAAATTTCTACCCAACTTCAGCCTCGAAGAAATCTAGGTTTCAGTTATCGAATTTGATTTAGATTTTCCACTAAAAAAGTGCCGCCCTCACTTTTATTTATAACGTAAATAATTTAAAAATTACAGCAGAATATACAGCGATATACTTGTAAATACATCAACCTTCAAAAATGTATTCATATCACTATTTACACAAATCTTCAGGGTAATTTTGATCCTTATTCTCGGATGTATATATGATTTGTCTATAAAGGCCACCAAGGCTTCTAAACACATGCACCATGTGTTACAATTTCCTTCCGCTTTCCCATGTCCAGTTCATGGATTACAAAAACTAGCAGTAGCGAAACACTGAATTTTTTGGACCGAAAAGCAAGTACGTAATTTTATCTATCTGGTCAGATTTGATCCTTTTCTTGACAAACATCAAGTCACTACAAGCAACCAACAAAGAAATGAGGAAATCATTCATAATATGTACAACTATAAGTGAAACGCATAGAACGTGCATAGAACTATCACACATCTTTAAAAAAGGATATCAACAAATTACCACTGTCTGTATCATATCTAAAGTTAAACTTTGTAATCATACCTGTTAAACAGGAACAGGGCTCTTTTCCAAGGCCTCCTTCCCCGTGATTCCATCTTTTAAAGTGCTGAAGTATACATCATAATCTTTCTCAGGTGGAGGGTTCTCTGGATCTACTGTAAATGGCTGACTAAATGGAATCACACTCTTAACCTGCAATAAGAATAAGAATTAGCGACAGAGTGTAAAGTATCATACCCACTTTTAGGCTTTTACTTTATCTTCTCCAAAAGAGATGTTCCTCTATCTTGAACAGTTTAAGATTTGGAAATTAAAAGGCGTAAAATTACTATATTTATTTTAGTAAAAATCATTTAAAATATGTTTGTTCAAGTAGGCAAGAATATATCCTGGGTTTGGGCTATAGACTTGTAAAGACTTGAACCAAAACTTGCAATATTAACCATTAAATTTTTAAAATCAATGGTTGGAAGATGCATCCTATGCACCAACAGCAACAAGATCCTCAAAACTCAATAAAACATATGGAAGTACAAAAGCAACCTCAAATGTCTTGTCGCATGCATTTGAGCTTTCCAAAGCAGCAACACATATTAGAGCAACTTCTTCCCTTGATATCTTCCCCTGCGAAAGAGACAGATGAAAATTTACAGGCCAAGAAACCATACACTATATAAATCATTAGCTGCAACATTTTATAGTTGTTTTATTTAATATGAATTTCAAGTTGGCAATATCATCTACCACATAAATACGGTATAAAAATTTATGTGTAAATACCGTTATATTGTCTCCTTGTTCAAATATAAGATCAGCCCCTGCCGGTTCCTCAGTTAAGGCACAAGGCCTGATAATTGTATACGGAATTCCGCTTTCCCGAATCAAGTCCTCCCCCTATTACAGGACATATTAAACTAACTTCTAATTTGTTACATAATTTGCAAGTGACAGAAAAAAATAATATTGGTTAATATATATGAGAATGGTTTCAGAGCAGAGATGAAGTAATCATAATCATCATTGATAATCAAATAATAGAATTTAGGTAGAGAATAACCTTTAATTTGAAGGTTAATATAGATCCCAATTCCTTATTCATGCGTACAGCTGGAGGTTGCTTGCTAAGATCAAGTCCAGGTCTCTCAACTCTGGTAACACCAGCAGAGCCCACGTGTATGAACCTGTTCTAACCAAATAGCCAATTCACACATCACGTTAAGTGTGAAAATGTTAATTTCAAGTTATCAGTCATGATACATCATCATGCAATAATTTAAGTCTAACAATAAAATTACATATTGACCTGGGAGTGATTGGTTCCTTTATATATGCTCGTATAATTGATACTGGAAGCTGGAATGGACCTTCTACAAAAGTGGGGTTGAGCTTTCCATCATATTCAAACTTACTGAACATGAGCTGAAAGAAAATTGCTTCTTCTATTAATAAAGCACAGAAAAATTATGAACAAACAGAAAGGAAGAACACAGTAACATACCTGTAGTGAAATAATTTGGCTTGGGTCAAAGGGGGGCGCATCCTGTACTGTTCGTGCTCGAAATATAGGTCTCAAAGAAGAAAATGGTACACGTACCTACAAGTTATTGACAGTAAATAGAGGAAAATAAATATTATACGAGTATTTAATCATGTCTTATCCATGTTACTTACCCACTGCCATCCTTCTACAGTGTCAAAGCCTGAAGTATAACCAACTGTATCCCAATCACGGCTAGTGCGCACAATGAGTTTATAGCGCCGCCCATCACCCTTAATGCGTAACTCAAATCCATCATATGCAGAAACATCTTCCGGTATTGTGAAATTCTGAAAACAAAGACAGGTTAATAATTTGTTCAATACTACCACTCTACACACTTTCTTGATCAACCTTTAACAAACAAACTAATCAAAACATCATAATATAGGAAGGATATAAGATTTTGGTCATATGACTTGTAGGATGGATACAAGATTTTGGTCTACTGATTCATAGGATTTCAGCAACACCAATTGTAATAGTACTTATTACCCATTACTGGCTACCCATACAGCTTGGCAGATATTAATGTGTACGTATTACATGAGTCATGAGTGTCATAATTTACATCTGCATTGTGGATTCAAATGGTTTGCATCCTTCTACATTGCAATATTGCACCATTCCAGAAATTTTTACAAGCCAACACATATCATACCATCGGAGATGACTAATCTGCAATGCATTTTTGCTGCATTTATAGAAGGATCGATACAATACATTCAGAACTTTCCGTTTCTATTTATGTTTTACATTTTCTCCTTTGAACCTATAATTTTTTGGAAGGGAAAAATTGAATACTTTAGAAAATATAGTTTATCAGTTGAACAATTCAGGTTGTTCTAATTCCCGACTTATCGTAGCCTAAATATGTTATTTCGACTAGATAGATATACCACTAAAGTGAGTAGTGTCATTTGTGGGGGATGCAACAAGAACAAAGTACATTTAAGTAGGACCGCATCATGCCTGACTATTAACTTAACATTTGTGGAGATTACCAACAGTACACCACACAGAAAAATGCCTGCTTTACTAGGACAAAAGAAAAATCAACTGACCTTTGTCCTTATACTAGTAAAACCTCCATTGTTTGAAGTGGAAACTATACCTGAAATGCATGCACAAGTAATCACAAATTATGAAAAAGAGCAAATATGTAATTCGCAAGTGTTTAAGGACAAACCTGTGAAGAGCCCAGTGGGTTTTCCATTTTCACCCCCTGTTGGATCTATACGGAATGTGCTTTCACTAACCCCTCCCATAACAACATCATCCAAAGCACCCCAAGGAAGATCTCTAGATGAATCACCTGCACGAATGTAAGATCTGACGTTAACTGAGAGAGCAGAAGAAATCATTGAATAATATTTTCCGACATGTCATTTTTTAGCATTATCTTTTATTAATGCACATAGACTACATTGCAAATCTGGTTACACAGAAGAATTTTAAATCCAAAGGCAATAAATAAATTTTCACTTTAATAACATCTTCTCTACCGTAATTTGATTATTCAAGTTTTTGTATAGACATGACAAGAAGTCAGGAACAAAATAAAACAAAAGCACTTTGAGATCTTATTCCAAGATACAAATGTCTATCCACTAAAAAAAACCATTCAACTTAAAATTCGAGTCGCCTTAGAATTCGACTTTAAAATCTTGGGAGATGATCTTAGTTATGTAACACCATTACATGAAGTGGATTGTAAGCAGCTTTATAGTGTGGATAACATACCATCAAAACCAAACACTAGCTTTCCACTGCGTTGTGCTACACTTTCCTTTATAGCATTTATCAGATTTTTCATTCCAATGTACTCCACCATTTCAGGAGAATCGCCTTTAATCTGCTTTCCATCAATCAAATAATTTTTCAAGGATGATTACATCAAGATGAAAAATATAAGTAATCGTTTTGGAAACAAGCTGCCTAAAAGAATGGAAATCTTGCAATGAGGTCGACTGAAAGCACCTCTGGTTCAAAGAACTTGATTCCCTGTGCAAAACCATATTGAGCAGTGAGCGACGAAGCAAAATTAAAATCATTAAAAGTTACTAACAAATCAAAGTAGGAGATTCTTATTTATGAGCTTGTATAACTTCTTAAAGATAAGATCAAATCAAATAAAATTAATTTTGATAGCTTGGATTATATGCATACTTGATTGTATTTGGCCCGTTCAGGAGTGTCTCCTTCCTTTGGGCCAACAATAACTGAAACAGCATTAATAACTTTCTTCACTCCTTTGAAATACTCGGGAAGTAGTGTGCTAGCCTTGGTTATATCTCCAACAATCTGAATTTTTTGTGAAAACAGGCTTCATCAGGATTAAGGAACATGGATGTAATAGAATATATTATATGATTTTTTTTAATTCCTTTATATAATACATGTACATGCATATCAAACAGACATAAGTATTAGTAGATATCAATTGGAATTTAAACATGACTACAACATATATTTATATATATATCAGAATATGTACTGGAACAATTTCATTTTCACATTCCTAATAAATGCATGTATTAAAATTGGAAAATCCGTTTATAGTTATGCACAGTCCAAAAACTTCAATTTCTCTAACTTGACATATCTTGATCTGGGTTATCTCTGTATCTAAAACCTGCAGCCATATATGATATTTTGTGTAAAACACACACACACAAATAAATTTTAAAAGTTAAAAATTTTAAAAATATATATATGAAGGCTCACAAACTCAGATATATATTCTCAACAACAAATCTGACTCAGAATCTTTGTCAAGCAAAAAAAAAGAAACACGGAGAATTTAATTGGAGCAGAAGATGCTTGCGAAAATAATAACTATCATAAGAAAATGACAGAAAACTTCACATTTATTCACTTCAAACATAAGTTCCAAAGAGGATATTATGTGTTATAAGAAATTATTGCCTCCCGAGATAACACATATCATACACAAGCTAAAAACATACTAATACTCAGATATATTGTTGTAAAACAATATTAATACATCTGCCACCATTTTTGATGCATGTACATATGTAATACATTAGCGCAAATCTAAGGCATAAAAGTCATCAGTTTCAGTAGCAGACCCAAAGCTCTGTACTGGATTAAGCAGAAAGATTTAAAACATTCTCATCTTGTGTGCTTGTAGTAAAAAAAAAGAAATTTGTCTGACTAATTTCTCCAGTATGTACAATTTGGAAGCTACTGAAACACTTACAAACCAAAGAGACACTCAAAGAAATATTTATTCCTTTGTATAGGGCAACTCTGCAAGCAAGGTTATTACTGCAGTTATTCCAAATTTCCTCTTTCAGTCTCTATTCTGCGTATTATATCAACGAACGTGACCGGTGAATACCTTTTAACATATGTATTGTAGGACAAGAGAACTTTCTGAAGTATTTGTCATAAGAACTTATACACCGTTGAAAGTTGAAACCACTGTATGTATAGTAAATCTACTTATATACCAAAATTAACTAAAATGATATGGGGACAAATAAAGGTCACAATGGCAACCCATAGATAAATTTCTAAAGACAAGCCTGGACATGTATCTTAAGATCTTAAGACTATAATCCATATGTATTTAACCAGATTTGTAATTGTTCATTGGTAATGGTAAGTGAAAAGGATAAATTCAGATTGATAATTGAAATACAATCCAATAAAAGCAAAAGAAGATGCTCACCATGTCAACATCTGGACCAAGCATTCTCTTGGCCTTCTCTTCATTTCTGACCTGAAAAAAATCATTATATGATATCGTTTATAATTATAAAAAATGAGTACATGAAGCTGATAAAATACAATTGCAAGTTATATTGAGTATATCTTAACACATTTCTTCCACAGAACTTTTGTCATAACATCAAAAAGCTTAATCTGAAAACCAAATACACAGTACAACACAAAAAAAAAAAATGTAAAAAAACAAAAAACATGCCCCAACAGATGGATAACAAGTTATGTGCACTTACCAAAACTTTAACTGGTAATCCTTTTTTCCTTAAAACGTCCACAACTCTTCTGCCAACACCACCAGTTGCTCCAGCCACTAGGATGATTCCAGAAGTATCCATTGGCTTAACAGGTTCACTAGGTGCTGGTCCAGTCAATTTCTCAACTAGAAAATCAAAGAACTTCAAATTTTTTCAACAAAAATTTGTATACATGTCAGTTGAAGCAACAAAGTTCACCCCCTCCTAAAGTATCCAATATCTATAATATAACGGTTTCATCAAAATGAGAGAAGATAATATAAAACATGCGTAAATAGATATAAAAAGTTCACTGAAAGAAGATTGGAAATCACCAACCTTAGCAGGGGATGGAGGCCCATTAAAAAAGTACAATGTTTTTACAAATCTGCCAAAATCCCAACCTTTCTTATCAGCTTCGGCAGATATGATTCCCTTATATGATCTCAAGGTGACACAGGAAGAGCTTTGCCGGTGTTTTGAGGATTGGAAGTTGTTCTTAACTTGAAGAAATGGGTTAGCAAGTGTAGAACACTGAATTTGAGGACCTGAAGCAGTTCTACAAAATCTTCTGTTGGCAGAAAATGACCCGCCCTGAAATAGTAGTCAGATTGATTAAAATAGGAAATATAGTATTCTGTCTTTATATGTTCTAATGATACGGCTCATTCTGAAAGCGATGGTTGGATTCCATCAACATTAAATAGGAAATAAGATAACGACACAAAGTATTAGTTAATACTTGAAAGAATGTGGCAAACACTTTCTCTTGTTTAAGACCCCCTTTTTTTGGTGTTAACGAGTGGATAAGAAGGACCCGTCTTCTAGGAGAATGTATCCGTTTTAGTGTGCTATTCAAACTTTTTGGATAACATTGGGGATCAGATGGTACTTAACTCAAGACCTCCTGATATCCACTAGAAATTTCTCCTGTTCACTTAAGGTATTAGTAGATACGCTGAATTTGATGTTCTATCTTTAACAAAAACCGAAAGTGATAATATATTTTGAGTTGTTTGTCGAATTTTTTTGAGCAGCATACTTTCAATAATCATTGTATTAGCAGTTAGCAATGGAGTAGGGTGAAAAAGGAACCAAAATTAAACTATTTTTGCATACAGTTATGCATAATATACTTTCATTCACTCTTCCTCATCTTGTCCATTAAGAAAAAGTTCTTGATCCCTTTCCTAATTATACTCTTTAAAAAATCTTTTTAATAAACAACTACGCCCTACCATTTTGTCCAAATTTTCATTTCATATATTCCTAGTTCTATTCAACCAACACCACCAGGCACCATATGTTTTCTACATTCAAATTGCTTCACTTATCACAGGCCAACATACAAACAAATAAAATGCATTAATTAGCTCCCTAAGGCACTGCTCTAAACACTTACCATTCACTAAATCACTACTAAATTTAATTTAAACAACAAAGCAAACATAGTCAAAAAAAAAACAATCAAATTACATAAATAACATACAAGTTTCAACACATACACACACACACAATCATGTATAACTAGAGATGGGTATAGAGGTAAAAAATGGGTTTAATACCTGAAAATTGAGAATGGTGGAGAAAGAAGTGATAGAAGAAGTATAACAGCAACCATCCATTTTCTTGAGCTGAAACTATAATAAAGACTGTATTTTTACAATCAAACACATAAAAACACAGTAAAGAAAATTGAAGGGCTATTAGTAAATACAAGCAAAGTGATCATTTATAAAACATAACTGTATAATGTAGTATATTTCGTGTTGGAGAATTGTAAACCGCACATTAGTGGCAAGTTCTGGAAGAGATACCAGAAAATATAAAGATTTTTTCTTTTAAAATTTAAATAAATTTGTTCCGTTTTTTCTGGGTTTTGGCCAAGAATATCATTTTCTCCCACAAATCTGACGAGAATATCACATTTTAAAAAAGTGGCCAAAAATACCACTCTATTACGTATTTGAGGTGAGGATAATAGGTTTTATATTAGTTATGCAATTGAAAAATGAGTAATAGGTGAAACAGTACTTCCTATTACGTATTTGGAGAATGGGTAATAGGTATTACGGTATTACGCATTCTCCAAAGGGGTAACAGGAAAAAATTTTATATTAGTTACCCACTTACCAAATGCGTAATAACTTTTTTTTTTATTAAACTCTTGCCAAATGCGTAATAACTTACTTTTTCATATTATGCATTTCACAAATGCATAACTGGTAGGTACTTTTGGCCATCAATCTCAAAATACGTTATTTTGGTAAGTGGAGGTCACTGTTGCTGGTATTTATGTCATTCTTTCGTTTTTCCTCCAATAAATTTGTTACCAAGCGGTCTATGTCGATTGATTTGATTTTTATTTATGGGTTTTGGTCCCTGATAATCGTTTGTCAGTGACGGGTTATCTAACAATCGGTTTCTAAACCGTTGGATCGTTGATCCAACGGTCCCTCTGGATTACAAAAAAAATTTAATGTCCCTCTAGATCTTTCAGGCCTGTCCGCGAAAAATTATAGCGAACAATAAATTTTTTTTTTATTCTCAACCGTTGGATCAACGATCCAATAACCGATCCTGACAATCAGGGACCCGGACCCTTTATTTATAATAGAAACAAAATTATGCCAACAACTTTTTTATTCAATTAACCAATTTCGGTCTTTTTCCAATTTTCACCTAGCTAATATACCAAATTCTATAATAATTATCTTGTAAATACTGTAAAAAAAAATTAATTTATATAATATAATTTCTACTACTATAAAATTATAATGATTATTCAAAAATTAAATCGAAGCATAAGACTATATATAAGTACTGACAGCTGACTATGACTATGGAGGTGTTTGGGAAAACTTTTTTTCTAAAATAAGTTAACTTATTTTAAGACAAATTTAGAGATTCCTAACACTCCAACTTATTTTTCAACTTATTTTTGTAACTTATAATCTTAAACATACATTAAATACTTGTATAAAAAAAAATTATCAAAATATAAAATTTTTACCCTAAAATAATTGCATAAGTCCTTAAAAAAAGTCTTGCCAAACGGGCACATATGTTTAAGTAAATATTATCTAAAAATTACATATATCTAATTTTATCAACATAAAATATACTACGAATAAAAAAAATTAACCATTAATTATTATATTATTTACTAATATAAAGAAATCTAATTTAGCTATAGATATATTACATGTTCATTCTTCACAGAAAATATATTCAAAATAAGAAAAAAATTATGGGTGTGCAAAAAATATCGAAAAACCGAAATCGATTCGAAAAATCAAAAAATTAAACCGAAAAAAATTGAAATCGGTGAAATTCCAAATAAACAGTAATCGAACAAAATCGAAAGATCGGTTTTGTAACGGTTTCAGTTTTAACCTCACAACCAAATCGAAAAATTGAACCATCTATTTAATATTTTTTTGAGAAAATTGGGCCTGAGGACAACCTCAGGATCTTCCCCTGAGGTTATAAGAATATTGCTTATAAAATAAGGGGCCCCGCAGGGGCAGTTTTGTAAATCTAAATTTTTTATCAGTAATTTACACAAATGCCCTTAAAATTTGTATTGATTTGTTCTATCCTCAGGGTTCTAACCTGAGGTCATCCTCAGGCACATGAAACCCTATTTTTTTATAAAGTTGTACATAATAAATTATGAAAAAAAATTATTTACTTCAGAGGCAATATAAACCTAGTAAACATGAAAATTTGTTATTTCCGTGACATTCCTTATTCACAGTCCATAAATTCCTATGATTACTAGCACTGTTGTAATGGGTGTAATTCACATAATCATTACGTGCCAGTTTGTCAAGACTTTTTTTAAGGACTTATGCACTTATTTTCGGATAAAAAATTTATATTTTGATAATTTTTTTATACAAGTATTTAATGTATGAATAAGTTGGAAAATAAATTGGAATGTTAGGAATCTCTAACTTTGTCTTAAAATAAGTTGACTTATTTTGGAAAAAAGTTCCCCCAAACACCTCCATATTGTTGTGGAATAAAAACTAGATTGTTAAATTGTGGCTAGGGTTTGTATGTAATTAATACTAGGGGTCGTGAGCTTCGTGCTTTAATGGTCACTCTCGTGTTCGTGGCTGAATCTGTCTCCACAAGATGCCTACGTACCTTGATGAATATCAAGAATCAAGCCAAAAACGTAGTTCTGAGAATGAGGGGTCAGGACCTTTATATAGGCTGAGAAGCCTTAGAACTATGGTAGGATTCGGATACTTGGTGGGCAAGCCACCGCCTTAAGGAAGGTTTTAGACTCCTTCCTTGTAGGAGTCTGTTTCCTTATTGAATTGGATGCCTTGGGGGCTAAGTTTGGTAGTATCCTTATCTGACTCTTATTGCTGAGCTATTTATTACCCCTAATATTAATTACGAAATTAATATTAAAATATGGCTTTTAACCTCATTAATGGGCCCCACGTTTGGACCAACTGCCCCCCAAATCTCCATGGAGGAAGCTATGAGGAAGAGGAGCATGGCAAGAACAGTCAAAGGTATGCAAAAACTCAAACCTCCTCGATATGTTGATCATCGATTCGATTCCTTATTAGAATTGTTAAGCATTGTGGGGGAGACATTCCCTAGTAGTTCAAGCTTGGATGCTTTTCATTGCCTTTCCAAGTTGAAAAGGAAGGATGTTGAGAAGATTAGAAGCACATACAGCTTTCCAAGTGTGATCAAAGTATGTCTTCCAAGCCCAGGAGACAGAACTTGCAATTGGCATCCTGAGAGAATATGTGTTTTCAAAGGCGCCTTAGAAGCGGGGTTGAGGTTCCCAATCGACCCATTTATCATCAGGTTCTTGACGGAGCTCCAAGCCCATCCTTGTCAGCTATATCCCAATTCATGGAGGTTCTTAATCAACTTCATAATAAGATGTCGTGAGTTGGGGATACCTTTGAGCACGACTATGTTTAGAAGCATCTTCATGATAAAGAACTCCTCTGAGTCTAAGCTAGGGTGGGTTAGCTTTCAACTTCGATGCGGGCTTCCACATAGTGAACTCCTTCTCCTTTCCAAACTCTCATCATTCTTGGGATAGGGAATTTGTCGTTTTAGAGTGGGAAAAGGCGGTGACTGGGGTCACTTTTTTGTTAAGAGATTCAGATTCATGGAGGATAGTTCGCACTTCGTGTGTGATCTCACCAATCAAGAATTGCTAGATAGAGATTGACTGCTTGCTGATGATGGTCGCACTCATTACAAAACTATTCTAACCAAACTTATTGAAGCTGGCTTAAGCTTTCTTTCTTTTGAGGGTAATTTTTTCTTCGTTATTTCATTATGAACTATGTCTGTTCTTATTCCGATATCTTTCTCTTTCATATTTCAGCTGCTGAGGAGTTGGACAGTCGTCCCGAGAATCAGCCAACTATCACCAGACGGATGGTGAAGAAAGCGGAAGCGCAACTGAATCCTACTAGTCGAAAGGTTCCTCAGTTCTTGGAGGGATGTTCTCAAGGGGGGAAGAGGTCCCGGAATGCTGCTGGAGATAATAGAATCCCCTTCACTCCGGATTGGGGCATTTATGAGCAGGATTCTGTCTTGGGGAGCTCTTCCTTGGCCTTGGCCTGGTCCAGGCTCTCTATTACCCCTCCTGATCTTCTAACAGTAACTGCGGGAGATAAGATCAACGAATTCGATCGCCTTGGAGCTCAGGCTCTATATCAGGTACCGAATTATGTATTCAATGTTCTTGTTTGCTTTGTTCGTTGTAAGTGCCTTACCAATTTCTTTATTGCAGGCCAACGCTTATCTTCAATCTACCACTCGTCAAGGCCGGGCCTATAGAGATAACAATGCGGTATTGCTGAATGAGAAGGCAAGGTTCATAGAGCAAGTTCAAGACCTAAACTCCAGAGTTGTTCGAGCTGAGGCATATAGTCAGTCTTATCAAAAGCAACTTCGCTCGCTAGCCAAGAAGAAATCCTCCGACGCTAACAAGATAATTGATGCATACCATAGGTCGGAGGATTTCTTGAAGTTTATGGATAACCATGATGACGAGGTGCGGCCTTTCAATATGTCAGTTGGATGGGACAAGGCCATCAACGCCGTAAGCTATAGGCATCCATCTGTTGTCGTTCCTTCGGACTTTACTTGCCTGACTGGACTACGGGCGATGGGAACCGTACGGATCTTGCTTCCAGCTCGGGAACCAAGATTGTTCCTCAAGTATCGGGTTCCGGCTCTAGAGGCAGCCGTAGATCTTCTGGTTCTGGTTCCAAGAGGTATGTCCCAGCTGCTAGCCAAGACTCAAGCTCCTCAGGCTCTCGTGGAAAGAAGCCCATGCCTGCGAGAAAAGTTGGAGTGATTCGACAACTGATCCCTGGAAAGAGGACGATCCGGAATGAGGGTAGCTCCTCATCTAGCTCATCTTCCGAGGAAGAAGAGATCGAGGTTGTGAAGACTATAGCACAACCAATGGTGGTGGCCAAACCATGTGGTGGTTCTGATGAGGACGATTCAGAGGAAGAAGACTCGGACGGGGAGAGTGGCGAGGAGGAATCCTCGGAAGAGTAGGATGGGATTACTCCAAGGCCTTGCATGGCCTTGTTAGCCGCTTGTGGCTTTATCTTTTCATCTTTCAATCAAGGTCCTTCGGGACTTAACTTTTATTTGCTTAAGTGTTGTATCCTAACTTAAACCGTGGCCCTTTGGGACGTTTTATATATGCATTGCTTCCCTTATTAATATGTTCATTTATTTTCAGTACTTGGTCTTTGATAAGTGGATTTTATATCTACTTGGAACATTCTAAATCGGCTTAAATTGATTGTCTTGGACTCAAGTTTCTGGTAGTTTTGATGTGTTTTGCTTAGTTGTGCAGGTTTACGAGAATGTTGATTAAGGTGGATGCTTCTATAAATTTTTGGGAATTAATTGATTAAAATTCGGATTTTCTGGGAAGGCTGCGCAGCTTACACTGTTTTGGCCATATCTGGAGTTCTGTAAGTCCGTTTTCAGTGATCTTACTGCCCACGCGAAGCTTGAGAGATTTTCTACAACCTGGGATAGGAAGCACGTGCAAGTAATATGTTGATTAAAATCGCGCGCCTGTTCTAGTTAAAGAAGGCTGGGAAATTCCTGTTTTGCCCTTTTCAAGTTCTAATTATATTCCGGGCAGGTTTTAGCACCTTAATTAAATTCTAATTGTAATAGAAGATAAATTCTTGCTGGGCAAGAAATCTAGAGCCTATAAAAACACATCTAAGCATTGTAATAGATATACACATTATCATAGTTTTATTATTGTAACCAGCTTAGATCTGCAAGGGAGAAAAGGAGAGAAGGATTCAACGCTCGTGACAAGCAACGGATCTAGATCTACTTCATCCTTTGTTCTAGATTTGTTTTTCTCAAACTCTTGTTTATTAATATAATTACTTCTTTTATTCATATCTTGTTATTTATCATGTTTTCATCAAATCCCATGGTGACGAAAGGTTTAGTTATGAACTAATCGTTGTCATGGGATCCTAGAGGATTTATCTATTTAGCTTAGTAGTTTGCATGCCTTAAAGATTTGTGTGTGGTGTATAATTGATATCCTCGTATGGTTATGCTTAATAGATAGATGCGTCGCGAACATCTAATTTGTTAATCTCTTGTGAAGTGAAAGTGGATCTTGAGATTTAGAACTTGTCATGCTAGCATAGGTTCATAATTGTTTATCAATATGATTTGTGGTGTGAGATGAAAATACTTATACTGCCCTGTGTGATCTTTATGGATAACTTGTTCTTCAACCGTTATGTTTTCAAATTCTATAGACATATAGGGTCTAAGCATAATTAGTGTCTATTCATCTTCTATCTCTTTTGTGGATGTATGTTTAGTTTGGTATGCGTATGCTGACAGGTAGCGTATACTTGTTTCGTGTTATCCGATCAGATATCAAAACCATTGCACATAGAGATTAAAGGCTGCAACTCTAAGTGAAGTAGATGATGAAACTAGGATTCCATGTTTAATCTCATATAAGTAATTCGATTTTAATTCTTGTTAATTAGTTAATTCTTAGTTTAATTCTTGCATCTTAGTATAAATTAGATAATCAAACCCAATTTGTT
Organism: Kitagawia praeruptora; assembly: GCA_037693485.1. Lineage (NCBI taxonomy): Eukaryota > Viridiplantae > Streptophyta > Magnoliopsida > Apiales > Apiaceae > Kitagawia > Kitagawia praeruptora. The sequence goes on from CM075354.1 coordinate 105,964,065, forward strand.
ACTTTTCTTAGCAGTGAGTTAAAACCATACATTGTTGCATAGGCATATTTACTGAATAGAATCATAACCAGATCTCTGTAGAACGAACTTAATTTGTATTACTTGTGACTACGTGCGCTTGCGTAATTTTGCATAACAAGTTTTTGGCGCCGCTGCCGGGGATCATCGGTGTTTTTATTTTAGTTTATGTGCTTGTCATCAGTGGTCGTTAGCGTTCACTGACTCGGATTCTTACTTAGTTTGTTTGTTTCGTGGTGTTTCAGGTACTTAAGTTTGTATGCGAACACGCTTACAAGCTCGTTTGGAAGAACTGGCGGAAGACGATCTTGTAGAGAATAAAGAGAATAAGGAAGAGGAATCTGAAACTACAGTAGCAATGGCAGATGCAGCAGCAGCTAAGGCTTTGAAGGAGTATTCTCAGCCGAAACTCAATGACATCCAGTCTAGCATTATTAGGCCAGCTATTGCAGCGAACAATTTTGAGATTAAGTCGGGCACAATTCAGATGGTGCATAATTCAGTCCAGTTTGGGGGGTGCTTCTACGGAGGATGCCAACATGCATGTTCGGGACTTTATCGAAATCTGCGACACGTTCAAATGTAATGGTGTGACGGATGATGCTATCAGGTTGAGGCTTTTCCCATTCTCTCTGAGGGATAAGGCTAAGAGCTGGCTACACTCTTTGCCACCTGGTTCCATTACTACATGGGAAGATCTTGCTCAAAAGTTCCTTACTAAATTCTTCCCTATGGCGAAAACTGCAGCATTAAGGAATCAGTTGACTCAATTCCAACAGCAATCTGGCGAGACCTTGTGTGAGGCTTGGGAATGCTACAAGGAGATGCTACGCAAGTGTCCTCATCATGGCATGCCTGATTGGATGGTTATTAATGGGTTCTACAATGGGTTGGGAGCACAGTCTAGGCCCTTGCTAGATGCAGCATCAGGAGGAGCTCTGTGGGCAAAGAGCTATGATGAAGCTTATGATCTTATAGAGATGATGGCTGCTAATGAATATCAAAATCCAACCCAAAGGCTATCTCAAGGCAAGGCAGCAGGAATTTTTGAAGTAGATACAGCTTCAATGATTACAGCTCAGTTGAAGGCTCTTTCTATGAAGGTGGATTCTCTTGCTAATTATGGAGTTAAGCAGGTGGCTAGTGTTTGTGAGTTATGTGCAGGCGCACATGAGACGAATCAGTGTGCTATTTCTCCTGAATCAGTATAGTTCGTGAGTAATTTTCAGAGACCTGCTGCACCAGTTCCAGCCACCTATCATCCGAACAACAGGAATCATCCCAATTTCAGCTGGAGCAACAATCAAGGTGCTCAACAACCTTATCAGCAGCCCTATCAGCAGTTTCAAGGTCAGCAAGCAAAGCCATTCAATCAAGGCTATCAACAGCCTTATGCTCCAAGGACACCATATCAACCTCCTGGATTTCAGCAGCAACAGCCCCAGGCTCATGCGGGGCAATCTTTTAATGAAAAATCAGAGATGGATGATTTGAGGATGACGGTAAAGAACCTACAAGCGGGTCAGAAAGTCTTGGAAACCCAGATAGGACAGATTGCAAGTGCTTTACTTAGTAGGCCTCAAGGAACTCTTCCTAGTGATACAGAGGTAAATCCAGGCAGGAGGGAAAGCAAGGAACAGGTCAATGCAGTTACTTTGAGATCTGGAAAAGTCACGAGTGATCCTAAATCAGCAACTGAAGAAGAGGAAGATGTTCAGAATCAGCAGGTTGAAAAATCTGCAGTGCCAGAAATTGAGAAATCTGATTTAGTGGCTGATCAGCTTGATGGTGAGAAGAGCAAGAAACCTGTTGAAAAGTTTACTCCGGAGCAATCTTCAAAGAATAATCAGATCTATCCACCTCCGCCATTTCCTGGACGTTTGCAGAAAAGTCAAGAGAAACAGTTTCAGAAATTTATGGATGTCTTCAAGAAACTGTCCATTAACATTCCTTTTGTTGAAGCATTGGAGCAGATGCCGAGATATGCTAAGTTCATGAAGGATATTTTGTCACGGAAGAGAAGGTTGGAAGAATTTGAAACAGTGGCATTGACAGAGGAGTGCAGTGCCGTTCTGCAGCAGAAGTTGCCTCCTAAACTGAAAGATCCAGGAAGCTTTACAATTCCATGCACTATTGGCAACCTTTCATTCAACAAGTGTTTATGTGATTTGGGAGCTAGTATTAATCTCATGCCCTTGTCTGTTTTCAAGCAACTTGGTCTACCGGAGCCAAAGCCAACTAACATCTCTTTGCAGTTGGCTGATCGATCTATCACTTATCCGAGGGGTATAGTGGAGGATGTTCTGGTGAAGGTTGATAAGCTCATATTTCCAGCTGATTTTGTTATCTTGGATTTCGAAGAAGATAAGAAGATTCCCATAATCTTGGGAAGACCGTTCTTGGCTACAGGAAAGACTTTGATTGATGTGCAAAAAGGAGAGCTTACAATGAGGGTGCAAGATCAGAGTGTCACCTTTAATGTGTTCAAGGCAATGAAATTTCCGACAGAGGATGAAGAGTGTTGCAGTGTGGAAATAGTTGATACGGGTCAGAGAAAGAAGTTTGATCAGTTATTGAGCGAAAAATCTGACATGCATATGTTAAAGCATCCTATCAATGATTCCATTGACAGTTCTTCGATTTGTGATCTTTCAAAAGTAAAGCTTGGGAAACTTCCACCACATTTGAGGTATGTCCTTTTGAATAATGAGCTAGTGATTTTTGAAGAAGGGCATGATAACGTGTTGCGAAGGTGGAAAGCAGATGATCAGGAAGAAGAAATTTTTGTTCAGTCAGTTGAGTCGGAGAAGTACTTTAGAGGTGTGAAGAAGAAAAAGAAGAAGATTTGGCCGTTGGGTAGTAAAATTAGGTTGAAATCTGATGGAAGAGATTTGTGGAAAGAAAGCAACCAAGATGTCAACGTTCGTATGGATGGTTTTTCTGTTGGGAACGGTTCAGTTATTCTTTTGAAACCGCCTTGAGTTGAGGAAGTGACGTCAAGCTATTGACGTTAAAGAAGCGCTTGGTGGGAGGCAACCCATGCATTAGTGTAGGAAAAAAAAAAAAAAATTTGAGTGTTGTGTGAAAAAAAAAAAAAGAATTTTGAGCAGATTGCAGGTCTGCGTTACTGGTTTCAGGGCAGATTGCGGGAGAGTAACGCAGGATGCGCCTGCGTTACTGGAGTAGAGGCAGGTTGCGGCTTAGACGCGCAGGCTGCGCCTGCGTGTCTGCATGTGGGGCAGTCTGCATTACTTGCGTGCAGCTTGCGCGTGTTCCAGAAAAAAAAAAAAAAAAAATTTCAGCGTGGTCAGTGTTCCTTTTGCCGTGTACATGTATTAAAAATATATATATATCTTTTACACCCCCATTCTATTTATACCCCCATCTCTTTAATTCTTTTCCTATTTTAATTCCAAAACCTCCCATCTTTTTCTCAAAAATTCTAAAACTATTTCTATTCTAATTATTATTATTATTATTATTATTATTATTATTATTATTATTATTATTATTATTACTATTATTATTATTATTATTTTATTATTATTCTTATTATTCTTATTATTTTATTATTATTATTATTATTATTAGTATTATTATTATTATTATATTTTTTTTATTTTTATTATTATTTTTTATTCCCACTTATACATACAAATCCAATTCCTCTTCTATTTTCTTTTAATCTCTAAAAAATTCAATTCTAAAGAGGAATTAATTGCAAGTTCACCTCTTTGATTCGTATTGGGTAAATCTTTTTCTCTAATATTATTTTTATTACGAATTTGTGTTCTTGTCAATTGTGGGTTTTGTAGTATTCAGGCAAGGTGGCCAGTCTATGGAGCTCGTGTGCAGTATCCTCCACCAGATTCAACCGAGGAGGATGAGGACTCAGTTGGTGAGGTATGTTTTCTGCTATCCCTTGTATTTACTTCCATTCAATGCGGACATTGAATATTTTAAGTTTGGGGGTGGTTTGAGGGATTAGTAGTTGTTGTATCATTGTGTTCATGTAGGATTTCATGTTTTGCATATTAGTAGTAGTAAATTATGCATTTATGTTCGTGTTATCTACGTTTGTTTCATATAGGACATTCTGTTTTTATGTTTGTATACCGTGTGAGTTCATAATAGTTGCATTTGCACCCATGCTTGATAGGAATTTTGTGTTGTTGACGCTTTTGATTGAGAAGTGGTATGCTTTGTTCTTGTGCACACACATACACTAGTAAGTTGAAGCTAGTAGACTTTTTTAATGTTGTAAGTGATTAGAATGACATGAATATGTGCAAGATGATTTAGTTTGCATGCTTTGAATACAAGTTGGTGCATTAGAGAGATTTTTGCTTGGGATTGAGTATGTTTTTCCACCAAGTGAGATTTTGAGCCTTATTGCATATTGCATATTTGCAATTTATTCGTTTGCTTGAGTGTCCACGGATTGTTTGCATTGCTAGCAGTTGTTTGAGGTCTTTCTTGAAACGCATGACATTATTTGACGATTAAAATGATAAAGGCAATTAGGAATTACCGCATATTTTCCCATATTACCACACCATGTTTACATGATCCATTAGTTAATAACCTGTTGAGCTTAATCCTATTTTTTCGGTGACATAGCACATTACTTGCCTAGACCTTTTTCTTGTATTGGCCTTACATTAATTTGAACCCACATTGTCAAAGGCTAGTAGAGTGCTTAAGGGAGTAATAAGGTGTGTAAGGAGGGGTTAATTGTTGGTCTTACTTTTGGGAGAAATATTGAAAATTGGGGTTGTTACTTGATAGTCGACATATGTAATAAAATCGTGGGATCATTGTTATTGTTATATTATTGTTTGTGTTATATTTAGCTCTCGAAAAAAAAACAAAAGAAAAAAAGAAAAAAAAAAGAGAAAAAAAAATTATTATGAGAGCATGTTTGTGTTTGTTGTGATCCTACTTTAGTCGACTAGTCAAGTGTTTTTGTTGGAAGAAAAATAATAAATTATGTGGGGGGGGGGGAAATAGGGTGTTGTGTATGATTTATTATGGTACTTACTAGCTTTTGACACTTCACCTGTTTTGGCTTATTTGACATACCTTGTCCCTAGCCCCGTTACAACCCAAATAAAGACCTTTTGATTATCGTCATTGATGTATGTTGTGTTAAGAGTTAGATTGATACCAAATGTCAAGCATGCTTATGATTTTGTTGGAATTGAGTGATACACTTACCCTTGTTCTTGAGTGAATATTCTTTTGTGAGTGGATTGTGAGTGTTTGCTTGTTCTTGCATATGAGATCCCGAGTGTTGTCTCAAAGATGTGCTCTTGTAGGCTTAGCATGTTTACTAACTTATTCTTACATTTGACATGGGCTTGTGAGAACTTATGCATGTTCATTGAGTATACTATGTGAATACTTGCACCTTCGACACCAAGACATTGCGTATTTACTTTGATTCTTAAGTTGATATGGCATGAGAGGATTTGAAGGTATGGTAGATTAGATTATTTGCATTTTCATATTAGTTGCATTCATGCATTGCATTGCATTAGGTTAAATGGATTTTGTGGGTACATTCGCTATAGGCCCTCACGAGACCTTACTCGTCCACTAGGGCTGCCTAGGGGTTTAAAGGGCTTGTTGCATATGCCAAATGCAACCGTGATCACCTACGGAAGTGGTACTAGTTAGTTAGTTAGTTGTAATTGTTAATGCTTGAGGACAAGCATCGGTTTAAGTTTGGGGGTGTGATAAGTGGATTTTATATCTACTTGGAACATTCTAAATCGGCTTAAATTGATTGTCTTGGACTCAAGTTTTTGGTAGTTTTGATGTGTTTTGCTTAGTTGTGCAGGTTTACGAGAATGTTGATTAAGGTGGATGCTTCTATAAATTTTTGGGAATTAATTGATTAAAATTCGGATTTTCTGGGAAGGCTGCGCAGCTTACACTGTTTTGGCCATATCTGGAGTTCTGTAAGTCCGTTTTCAGTGATCTTACTGCCCACGCGAAGCTTGAGAGATTTTCTACAACCTGGGATAGGAAGCACGTGCAAGTAATATGTTGATTAAAATCGCGCGCCTGTTCTAGTTAAAGAAGGCTGGGAAATTCCTGTTTTGCCCTTTTCAAGTTCTAATTATATTCCGGGCAGGTTTTAGCACCTTAATTAAATTCTAATTGTAATAGAAGATAAATTCTTGCTGGGCAAGAAATCTAGAGCCTACAAAAACACATCTAAGCATTGTAATAGATATACACATTATCATAGTTTTATTATTGTAACCAGCTTAGATCTGCAAGGGAGAAAAGGAGAGAAGGATTCAACGCTCGTGACAAGCAACGGATCTATATCTACTTCATCCTTTGTTCTAGATTTGTTTTTCTCAAACTCTTGTTTATTAATATAATTACTTCTTTTATTCATATCTTGTTATTTATCATGTTTTCATCAAATCCCATGGTGACGAAAGGTTTAGTTATGAACTAATCGTTGTCATGGGATCCTAGAGGATTTATCTATGTAGCTTAGTAGTTTGCATGCCTTAAAGATTTGTGTGTGGTGTATAATTGATATCCTCGTATGGTTATGCTTAATAGATAGATGCGTCGCGAACATCTAATTTGTTAATCTCTTGTGAAGTGAAAGTGGCTCTTGAGATTTAGAACTTGCCATGGTAGCATAGGTTCATAATTGTTTATCAATATGATTTGTGGTGTGAGATGAAAATACTTATACTGCCCTGTGTGATCTTTATGGATAACTTGTTCTTCAACCGTTATGTTTTCAAATTCTATAGACATATAGGGTCTAAGCATAATTGGTGTCTATTCATCTTCTATCTCTTTTGTGGATGTATGTTTAGTTTGGTATGCGTATGCTGACAGGTAGCGTATACTTGTTTCGTGTTATCCGATCAGATATCAAAACCATTGCACATAGAGATTAAAGGCTGCAACTCTAAGTGAAGTAGATGATGAAACTAGGATTCCATGTTTAATCTCATATAAGTAATTCGATTTTAATTCTTGTTAATTAGTTAATTCTTAGTTTAATTCTTGCATCTTAGTATAAATTAGATAATCAAACCCAATTTGTTACTTTTCTTAGCAGTGAGTTAAAACCATACATTGTTGCATAGGCATATTTACTGAATAGAATCATAACCAGATCTCTGTGGAACGAACTTAATTTGTATTACTTGTGACTACGTGCGCTTGCGTAATTTTGCATAACAGTCTTTCTAGACTTACACTCAACAGGTGCTCGGTACATAAGTAAAACATAGAATCATAGAATAGAAAACAAACTTGCATTAATAATTTGAAATGGGTTCAACCCATACATAGTTTACTACTGTCCTACTCGGGGCACTAGGCCCTGGAATGGTTTTATCGAACCTTATTTCTACTTCTCCTAATACATAGATAACAAGCTACGTCCTTACAAGGATAGCTCACACATAATAAATCTTCAGGTTCAAAGCATGCCAAGTACGTGGCACTTCGTTCCCATCCAATGTCTCCAACTTGTAGGATCCTCGTCCTAGTGTCTTCTTGACTCGGTATGTCCCTTCCCAATTAGGGGCTAGCTTTCCCTTCTTTCCAACTCCAGAAGCCTCTATCTTCCTTAAAACCAAGTCGCCTTGTCGAAAGAACCTCTCCTTAACCCTTTGGTTGTAGTGGAAGGATGCTCTCTTCTGATGCTTTGCATTCCTGGCATTAGCTTCATCCCTAACCTCATCAATTAGGTCTAGGGCAAGCCTCATACCTTCTTCATTAGTCTCTTGTTCATATGCCTCAACTCGAGGTGATACATGCATAATCTCTAGGGGCACAACTACCTCGGCTCCATAAGCCAACAAAAACGGGGTTGCTCCAGTTGTCACCTTACAAGTAGTGCGATATGCCCAAAGTATAGGCAGCAACTCATCCACCCAAGTGTTCCTTGAGCGTTCGACCCTCTTCTTTAGTCCATCAAGGATAATCCAATTGGCTACCTCTGCTTGTCCATTAGCTTACGGGTGTGCCACTTAAGTAAAACGAAGCTCAATAGCATTTTCCTCGCAGTACTTCTTAAACTCTTCATTGTTGAACTGTGTCCCATTATCCGTCACAAGGATTCGTGGGGTTCCATATCTACAAATGATGTTCTTCCAAAAGAACTGGGCAACTTGTTTAGTAGTTATCTTGGCTAAAGGTTTAGCCTCAATCCACTTAGTGAAATAGTCGATGGCCACTATCAAGAACTTCCTTTGCGCTGAAGCTACAGGGAAAGGACCAAGTATGTCCATCCCCCACATTGCAAATGGGATAGGAGAGTTAACTGATGTCAACATCTCAGGCGGCTGCCTTACAATCGGAGCGTGCTTTTGACACCTATCACACTTCTTGACATAATTCTGTGCATCGGCCAACATCTTTGGCCAATAGAATCCCATACGAGTGATCTTGTGAGCTAGGGCTCTGCCACCTAAGTGTTGCCCACAGATACCTTCATGAACTTCCTCCAAAGCTTCCTTTGCCTCTTGGGGCCTTAAACACTTCAAGTATGGGATGACAAAAGACCTCTTGTAAAGGATGCCTTCAATCAAGGCGTATCTCAATGCTCTTACTGACAGCTTCCGTGCCTCCAAGGCATTGTCAGGGAGCGAGTCGGTTTCGAGGTGAGCCTTGATGGGATCCATCCAGCAACTTCCTACATCAATCGGTGCCACCAACTTCGAGTTGATGGTCGGGGCCTTCAAGACCTGGAAGTAAACACTCCCTACATAATTTTCTATCTCATAGGAAGTGAACTTGGACAGGGCATCAGCCTTAACATTATCTTCTCTCAGGATGTGCTCCACATAGCACTCATCAAATTGGGTCATAACAACTCTCAAATACTTCGCCATAGTTTCATCCTTGGCTTCAAACTCACCATTCACTTGCGATACTACAAGCCTTGAGTCTCCGCAAACTTTGAGGTTCTTAACTCTCATGATTCTGGCCAAGCCTAAACCAGTTATCAATACCTCATACTCAGCTTCATTGTTGGTAGTAGGAAAGTCCAACTTCAAAGCATACTCAACTGTGAACCCATCGGGGCTTTGCAAAACCAAACCTGCACCATTAGATTTTGTTTTTGATGCTCCATCAAAATAGAGCACCCAATACTCCTTCAGGTCAGGTACAAGTTCTTCATCTTTACCTTCACTTTCAGGGGTGGTCACAATCTCCTGCCCCCCGACTTCTTGGTTGCCAATGGTACATTCGACCACGAAGTCAGCCAACGCCTGAGCCTTGATGGCTGTTCGAGGCTTATATGTGATGTCAAATTCTCCAAGTTTGATCGCCCACTTAATCAACCTTCCACTGGCCTTTGGGTTGTGCAATATGTTCCTCAACTGTTGGTCCGTCAGGACTTCGATCTTGTGTGCCTGGAAGTACGTTCGTAGCTTCCTCGAGCCTATTATCAATGCCAAATCAAACTTCTCGATGGGAGAGTAATTCAACTCAGCCCCATGCAACACCTTGCTCACGTAGTAGATGGGTTTCTAAACTTTATTCTCTTCTCGAATGAGGACGGCACTTAATGCTTGCTCAGACACCACCAGGTATAGATAGAGAGTCTCTCCGGGACTAGGTTTGGCCAACAACGGGGCTTCAGCCATGTACTTCTTCAGCTGTTCAAAGGCTTTTTGGCTCTCAAGAGTCCACTCAAAATTTTTCACCTTCTTCAATGCTTGAAAGAAATGCAAGCACTTGTCACCAGACTTGGAGATAAATCTCCCTAGGGCTACAACTCGGCCAGTTAACTTCTGTACATCTCGTATGGAGCGGGGTGGTTCCATGTCCAAAATTGCTTTGATCTTATCAGGGTTGGCCTCTATGCCTCTCTTTGAAACCATCAATCCCAAAAATTTTCCTGGTCCAATGCCAAAAGCACACTTGGCTGGATTCAACATCATCTTGTGGTGCCTCAGCACTTCGAATGCCTCTCTGAGGTGCTTGATGTGATCTACTTTGAATAGACTTTTGACTAACATGTCATCAACATAGACCTCCATGGTTTTTCCAATCAGATGGGCGAATATCTTTGGGATGTCATCCTTGTGCATCTTAATCTGATTGTAGCCGTTGAACCCATCCATGAAGCTCAACATCTCATGTCCAGCTGTGGTATCTATCAACATGTCTATCCTTGGCAGGGGAAAACAATCCTTCGGACATGCATCATTCAAATCGGTGAAGTCTATACACATCCTCCACTTCCCATTCGCCTTCTTGACCATCACTGGGTTAGCTAACCATTCGGGGAACTGAATCTCTTCAATAAACCCAGCCTCCAAGAGCTTGTCAACTTCTTGCTTAATGGCCTCTTGCCTTGCAGGAGCGAAATTCCTCTTCTTCTGTTTTATTGTTTTCCGTTCAGGATCAACATTCAACTTGTGACTTATGAGTTGGGGATCAATCCATGGCATATCAGCTGCAGTCCAAGCAAACACATTACTATTCTCTTGTAAGAATGCTGTCAACTTGCCCTTCAAGGGTTCCTTCAGTGAAGCTCCTATATAAGTAACTTTCTCAGGGTCGCCCAGCTCTAGAGGTATGGAGACCAAATCTTCTGCCGGCTTCCCTCGGTGTTCATCATCACCACGAACATCCATGTCTTCAATCGGAAGTACCTGCCCCCCGACTCCATCAGCTCTTAATACGGATACATAACAACTTCTTGCCATTTTTTGGTCGCCCTTCTGTTCTCCAACACCATTCCTAGTTGGAAACTTAATCTTCATGTGATATGTAGAGGCGATGGCCTTAAATGCATGGAGTCCAGTCCTTCCCAGGATCGCGTTATAAGTCGAGGATGCCTTGATTACCAAAAAATTCAGCATCTGAGTAGCCTCCTTAGGTTCTTGCTCGATTGTCATGGGCAACTGAATAGTCCCTTCAACTTTGGACTCGACTCCGTTAAACCCGTAGATGGGCATGTTGGTCGGGGTCAACTGAGAATCAGTGTACCCCATCTTCACAAATGCGTCATGAAACAAAATATCAACCGAAGCACCATTGTCTATCAAGACTAGCTTCACCTCTGAGTTTCCAATTACAGGGGTTATGACCAACGGGTCGTCATGAGGGAACTTCACCCCTTCGAGATCTGAATCATCAAAACCAATTGCTATTTTAATCCTAGCACGTTTCGGGGCCTCTCCCACGATGTGCATCACTTCTCTGGCATATGCCTTTCGAGAATTTCGAGTTGTGTCAGCCGCTGTTGGGCCTCCCCAAATCATGTTGATAACTGGTTCTCGGGGCTGTAGGTTACGATCACGATCATTGTCCCTTCTGTCATTGTCTCTCCTGTCATAATCCCTTCTCTGGGTTCCACAATCTTCACCCTTCGTGAATTTGCTCAGCTTCCCTTTCCGGATCAAGAACTCAATCTCGTCCTTCAACTACCTACAATCATCCGTATCATGTCCCACATCTCGGTGGTACCTACAGTATTGCTCCTTGTTTCTCTTTGCGGGGTCACCCCTGAGTGGCTTCAACCATCAAAATTCCTTATCTTTCTAAATATCTAACAAGATCTGACTCCTAGGAGCATTTAGCCTTGAATAGTCAGAAAATCTTGGTCCCAAACTCTTCTTCGGTGGTGATTCAGAGTCCTTGCTAGTCCGGGGATACTTGTCCCTAGCGTCTACTCTTGCTCTTGCTTTCGCTTCTTTTAGTCATTGATACCCTTGCCATTGCCTCATGCGGCTTCTTTCTTCATGCTATCCTCAGCCTTGATATACTTATCAGCCCTTCGTTGGAGCTCGACCATGTTTTTAGGAGGATGTTTTGCTAATGACCTTTTAAAGAATAGATCAGTGGTTCCGTGTTCCAAGGCTACCATGGCCACCTTATTCTCCAAGTCGGTAATATTCAACGTTTCCTTAGTGAATCGCTTGAGGTAATCCTTTAGATTTTCATTCTTCCCTTGCACTACATACATGAGGGATGCAGAACTTTTCTCATGAACTCTCCCGCTAATGAATTGGCTAATAAAAGCGGCGCTCAACTCCTTAAAAGTGCCAATCGAATTCACAGGTAGGCGGCTATACCATCTTTGAGCCATGCCCGATAGAGTTTGAAGGAAAGCCCTACACTTTAGGGCATCACTTGCAGGCTATAGCAGCAGTGCATTAGAGAACGTCCTGACATGGTTCGCGGGATCACCCGTTCCATCATAAGCCTTAATTGTCGGCATCTTGAACTTCTTTGAGATACGAGCATTCATCACCTCCTCAGTAAACGGAGGTGTGGGATCAATAGGATCCCCAAGTGGCATCAAATCCTTGGGGTTGCTTCTGGGGGTTTCTACCCTTGTTGTTCTTCCAGTTGAGGCGTCAACCCTTCTCTGCCTTTTTGAAGACCTCTCTAAGTCTATAATGGGAATCCTTCCTGAGGTTAGAGGAGGTTGAGTTTGATTCAACCTAGCTTGTTCTCTTGCCATATCATCCTTCAATTTTAAGATCTCAGCCTCATGAGCCTTGATTCTCTCAGCGGTTGTCAAAGGGGGTCCATCATGGATAGTATGTGTCTGTTAACACTAAATCACGCAAGCGTACGCGGTCACAAGTAATATAGAATAAAGTTGATTTTGTTCCCACAGAGATCTGGTTTAGGTTTCAATTCAGTTAATGCACCTATGCAACAATGTATGGTTTTTATTCACTGCTAAGACAATTAACAAGATTGGGTTTTGATTAACTAAATTTAACTAAGAAGCAACTTAATAAACTAAGAATTAATTAACTAATGTGAATTAAAATTGAATTACTTATGAGAATAAAAACATGGGATCCTAACTTCATTGAATACTTTGCTTAGATCTGACACCTTTAATCTCTATATGCAATGGTTATGATATCTGATTGGATAACACGAAACAAGTACACGCTACTTGTCAGCATACGTATACCAAACTATCCATACATCCACAAAAGAGATAGAAGATGAATATACACCAATTATGCTTAGACCCTATATGTCTATAGAATTTGAAAACATAACGGTTGAGGAACAAGTGATCCATATTGATCACACAGGGCAACATAATATATTTCTATTTATGCTACAAATCATGTTGATAAACAATCATGAACCTATGCTAGCATGACAAGTTCTAAATCTCAAGATCCACTTTCACTTCATAAGAGATTAACAGATTAGATGTTAGCTACGCATCTAACAATTAAGAATAACCATACGAGTATATCAGATATACATCACACACAGATCTTTTAAGCATCAAGATACTAAGCTCCATAAATAAATCCGTTAGAATCCCATGACAACGATTAATTCATAATCGAACCGCTCGTCATCATGGGATCTGATGAAACCATGATAATAAACAAAGTATTAAAGATTATAAATAAACCAGAGTAATGAGTTAAGAAAACAAATCCCAAAAACATCCAAGAGTTTCGCCTAATTTAGAAGAAAACAAAAGTAGATCTAGATCTCCGTTGCTTATCACGAGCGTTAGAATCCTTCTTCGATTATGTTTCTCCGTCTCTCGGCTCTCTCTCTTTGTGTGTTATGGAGGGTGTTGGTTTTATGATGATAGGATGTGTTTATATAGGCCACGGGAGTCTTGTCCAGCAAGAAATTCCTCAAAATAGAGTTAAAATAGAATTTCTGCAGTTCGGCACAAAATACGTTTCTAAATTGATTCTGTTTTGAAGAAAAATTCGTAACTGACTTTTCTTCAATATCTCTGGCCCATTCCAGTTGTATTTGGGCATCTAGACCACTTTAGAATGAAAGAGAATCTCGTTAGCTTCACGTGGACTGTAAGATCGTCCAAAACGGACTTGTAGAACTCAAGATATGACCAAAACAGTGAATCAGAAATTTTCCCAGCGGCTGGTAGCGCTGGCTGTGCTGTCTAGGCTGTTTCTAGCGGTGGCTGCGCCCGTGGTAGCGCTGGCTGCGCCCATGGTAGCGCTGGCTGCGCTACCCAATCTGCTAGAATGCTGATTTTGTTCGTTTTGCTTCGTTTTAACTCCATTTCCTTCGTTTCTTTTGCAACTTGTCATGCTTCACTTCTTGAACTCAAATCCACCATAAAATATGCAATTTGTATCTTCCAACCTCAAGTTAGTAACCCTGCAACATCTCACTAAAACGAATCAAAAACACGACATACTTGAGGTCAAGTTAATCAATTTAAGCCGATTCGAAGCGTTCCAATTGGATATAAAATCCACTTATCAGTGTCCTCCTTCGAGGTTATCTACTAGCACGTCGCCTCCTTGGGGCTTCATCGCGATCATCATTATCAGATGATGAATCATCAATATAGGGGCCAGAGTAGTCATCATACTCTCGATCTCGGATCTGTAAGGCATGGCCACTTGGTCCAACACCTTGAGTAGTGGGAGGATAGTTAGGCAGACCATACATCGGGTTGGTATTCATGGGGAGATCCGTAGTATGGATCTGTACCCCCTGTGGTAACGGATGATTAGGATTAACCAGAGGAGAGACCACCATCTGAAGAGGGTTGGTTTCTTGAATTGGGTGGATGACCACAGGTAATGTTCTCTAAGCATGGGGATTCATCCCTGGAGGTTGAGAAACTTGAGGTTGAGTGATCGCCACTGTTGTTGGGGGTACTTGTTCAGTGGCAGGCGGAGCAGAGCTTAGAGGCAGGGCCTCAGTAGAGGTCGGTACTATTCTTTGTGTGGTTACCATGGTTGATGTTGTCTTCCCACAGACGATGCCAAATGTTGTGGAATAAAAACTAGATTGTTAAATTGCGGCTAGGGTTTGTATGTAATTAATACTAGGGGTCGTAAGCTTCGTGATTTAATGGCTACTCTCATGTTCGTGGCTAAATCTGCCTCCACAAGATGCCTATGTACCTTGATGAATATCAAGAATCAAGCCAAAAACGTAGTTCTGAGAATGAGGGGTCAGGCCCTTTATATAGGCTGAGAAGCCTTAGAATTATGGTAGGATTCGGATAATTGGTGGGCAAGCCACCACCTTGAGGAAGGTTCTAGACTCCTTCCTTGTAGGTGATAGTGTTAGTGCCCTAGAGACAATGTAGTTGTGCTACTAGGAAAGACTATTTTGTTATTTAATGATCATGTTCTACTGGTTATTCTACATTAATTTATTATGTCTTAATTTACTGCGATATAAATATAAGAGTAATAAATGTCCTTGGAATATAGAACATGTATTCTATATCTTTAAGTATGTGACTTAAAAATGAGATTATATGAATAGTGTTTATATTCCTAAATATCCCTAATCGAGCATTATTAATATGGGACAATTATAATGCATAAAGATTAGTATGTTTGTTGACGGATGACCACATCTCATTGGTCATAGGTATAGTGATACTAAAGTCAAGAACATAGGTGCATGTAATTTTATACATGGCACTGGATTAACCCACGGTGAGATTCTACATGTTGATAATGTCATTAGAAAGACTCACAGTGATAATGGTGTAATGATCCTTAGACTTGAGATCATTATATTTCTATACGAGGATTAATATACTTTGACTACATTAAAAGTTACCTTTGACCGGGTGATGATAAAAGTGTACATCGGGTATATTATGAGTCGTATGAGAAATATGAATGATAGATAAAGGATTTAACCCACCTGTTATTAGGAGAGATATTATTGGCCTCTTGATTGAGTGAGACTATAAAAATGCATGGTCATGCTCAAATATTGATTTGTTTTAATAGTCTACTCATTGATCAAGGAAACCCGGATTAAACGTTGAAGATGATGACTATTAACATGCCTCGAGTTTAATCTATAATATTTGGTTAAAGGGATTATATTACACGGAAACATTAATCACGAAAGGTTTAATTGGATCACCAATTATTATTATTACGTGGGTAGCAATGATGTATTACTAGATGCCGCTCATTCTTTATAATTTTATTATTGGATATTAAAATTATTGCCAACGTAATAATAACCTAAAGGGTTACACAATAAAAACGTTTAAAAGGAGTTTTAATTTAAATTATGAATTTAAATTAAATCATTAAATTCGAAATTGGTTATTAATTAATTAAGCTGGTCTTAATTAATTATTAAAGAGAATTCGAATTTAATAATAAAACCAAATCAGAATGGGTTTGGAGAAGCCCAATTCGATTTAGGGTTTTAGCCCAATCTCTCTTCCCTATAAATACATTATGATGTATTGTTTAGGGACACACTTTTGCAATTCATTAAAACGTGTTGGAGGCTAGAGAGAGAGAGGCAAGTTCTTCGGCTAGTACCGGCTCCGGTGATCGTTGGACGATCAAGCGTTCGTGTGGACTACTTTGGCAACGTAGATCTCAAAGAGGGTTGCGTGGTGATTGCATTGGATCTCCATCTGTCATCAATTTGTTAAACCTTCGTTTTTAGGTAAACGTTCATAACTACGAATTAAACGTCTTGTTTTGCATGGATCCTGCGATTGGGTTTCGATTTTTATTATTTTAATTATTGTTTTCCACTGCGTTTGTTGCTCGAAACCCTTCAATTACATCAGAGCTACTTGCAAAACTCTTTTAATTCGGTTATGTGTTTAACAGTTTTGGTGTATGTAAGCATGTATGTGATTTGCCATGGCTTTGTGATTATTCGAGATGTGTATGTATATGTTTTGAACATATGATATATTAGTGGATTGTATAATCATGGGATGATTATATAAATTGCTGAGTGTATATGATACATGCTTGTTCTTATTTTGGAGATTGTATACGATACGATTTCCGGAAAACTGTGCCAATTTAGTGAAATTTGCATACTGTGTCCGATTCTCGCAAAAGATATGTGTTTTCTGACTGGAATCGGGCCACTGAGCAAGACTGACAATGTCAGGTTTGCATCTGTAAGCCGTTTGACGTAGTTTACTGCCTGTAAACAGCGATTTATGGTTTTGTGATTAAATCTCGAATTTTCTGAAAATTAGATCATATTGGATATGATATGTTATGATGTGTTGATGATGATCATATAATCTGTATATATATTGTTATATATATATATATATATATATGATTTATGTTTGTTCTTGATATGGGGATTGTATACGATACGATTTCTGTATACGCTGTTAATATTTGGTGAAATCTGTGTCCAATGTCCGATTTTCGCAAACGATATGTGTTTTCTGACTGGAAATGAGCGTCTGAATAAAACTGATAGCATAGCTATCAGCAACTCGTCTGTAAGGCGTTTGACGCCGTTTAGTGCCTGAAAACGGTAATTTATTATTATCATAATTTAATTCTGATTTTCTGATTTTTGCGTTATATGATTTCTCTGATTAGATCATCTGAAATATGATATGGTTATATGTTCTTAATTGTTATATGAGCATGGTGATTGGTTATGGCCCTAAGACCAATAGGATAGTGGTTTTGATTTTATGGTTTGGTTTCTAAATACGACTTGCATGTCGTTATTCCTTGTAATTAATAAATCTCGAGAGTAACTCAAGTTCATCTTGTAAGTTTATTAGTGTAGCATGTTTTTCAATTATTCAATGTAACTATTAAAGAAGACAAGAAGAACAAGGAAGCAAGGAGGCGATTCCCCACGAAGATGCAATGGAGAAGACATGTATTTAAATTGTATTTTGTTAACCACCATAGATTGACCTTGATCTTTTCATTAGCTTGAAAAGATCACATAGGATGGGCCATAACCAAACACGTTTAATTTATGCACTTTATATATATATGAATGTATGCGATACAATGTATGTGTAGAGATAAAGATGCATGTTGAATTAGATTAATCATGTATGTATTAGATACGACACCCATGCCATGCCTGCTAAACAAGATAAAATCTATAACGATTCAAGATTTTAAAATTAACAAACGATCATGAGATTCTTGTGTTTATGAAATATGGATTTTTAAAACACGAAATTAAATATGGATTTTTGATATCTAAAATTGGGATTTTCTGACAAAAGCGGATATGCGTATTCGTAAGGTTAATGGGTATTAAGTGTGACCATTGGGATCCTCCATCTACCTGGGAAATGAACAATTTAAGATGTCAATTTGAAATATTTGGTTCAAGGAAAAATTGAGGATCTCTTTATGATGTGATCATGATCGTTATAAATTTTCTAAACCCCTTAACAAAATATTAAGTTTTAATCAGATGCTTTCCAATGAATGAACACTCATCGAATCCTAGATCGATAAGGGGAAGGGCTGTCAGTGGTAGGGGACTCCTATCTATCGTGGTGAGATGCGACGAATATAAACGGTTATATTCGGCCATTGTATCATTGTGTCTAACTTAACTGAGTCGTCATAATAAGGTGAAAATAAACGGTTATATTCAACTATTATGAACTTAGAAGCATAGAGTTTGGCTAAAAATCTATTACATAGATAAGATCAATCGTTGTTCACCAAACTATCCAAGAATTATATATGATATAATTGACAACTGTTGTCTACCTAAATAATCATGTTTTAAGGACTACCAGTGGTTGACTTAGGACATGACGAAATATGGATCTTGGCTCACTAGAAAGATTTATGAGATATTCTTTCCGAATTAATAGTAAGGGCTTTTAATTTGATAAAAATAATGGGAGATATAAATTCTAAATATATATGAATAATCACTTGAACATAAATTAATAATACCGTAGACTAATTATTTTATGCATTTTAACATTGTGGATATTCAAATGACAAACAACTCAAATAAACTTCTCTGTACGATCAGTCCTTGAGAAGGACAAGATGACAAGAACAAACTTCCTCGATTGGCAATGGAAAGGCAAGAAGAGGATTGGATCCAAATCTAATGCTAATCCAAGACAAACTCCTAAAAGGGTTTTGATACCTACAAGAGGTGTTGCAAAAGGAGATTGTCACTATTGCATGAAGTCGGGTCATTGGAAGAGAAAATGTCAAAATTATTTGGAGGATCGAAAGAAACTGAAGGTTGTTCAGATTTCAGATTTAGGTATTTATGTTACAGAAATCAATTTATCTCTTTCTACATCATGTGTATTGGATACTGGATGTAGTTCCCACATTTGTATGAATGTGCAAGAACTTTGAAAGAGTAGGATTTTGGTGAAAGGAGAAATCGACCTACGTGTTGGCAATGGAGCAAAGGCTGCTACCTTAGCTGTAGGGACTTATTATTTATCGTTGCCCATCGGGCTTATTTTAGAACTTGAGAACTGTTATTACGTGCCTACGATTTGTAGAAACATTATTTCCATTTCTTGTTTGGACAAGATTGGTTTTTCGTTTTTGATTTAGAACAATGGTTGTTCGTTTTCATTCAATAATGTTACCTATGGGGTTGCACGTTTGTTTAATGGTTTATATGTTCTTGATCTTGATACTCCTGTCTATAATATAAATAACAAACGTCTAAAGACAAATGACTCAGATCACACATACCTCTGGCACTGTTGTTTAGGCCTTATAAATGAGAATCGCAATTCCAAATTACATAGGGATGGATACTTGGATAAGTTTGATTTTGAATCATAAGAAGAATGCGAACCATGTCTCATTGGCAAAATGACTAAAACTCCTTTTACCGGTCAAGGTGAGAGGGTCACCAACGATTGGAATTGATACATAGTGATGTATGTGGATGGCAAGAGGTGGCTTTTATTATTTCATAACCTTTACTGATGATTTTAGTAGATACGGATATGTGTATCTTTTGAAGAACAAACCCGAATCATTTGAAAATTTTCAAAGAGTATAAGGCTGAAGTTGTAAAGCAATTAGGCGAAAGTATTAAAACTCTTTGATCTGATCATGGGGGAGAATACTTAAGCTTGGAATTCAAGAATTTCCTAAAGGAGTGTGGTATCGTATCACAACTCCCTCCTCCTGGAACACCACAATGGAATGGGGTGTCTGAAAGGAAAAATCGTACCTTGTTGGACATGGTACGGTCGATGATGAGTCATGCGGATCTTCCAATTAGTTTCTGGGGTTATGCCCTAGAGACGGCTACACAAACACTAAATCGAGTTCCTTCAAAATCGGTTCAAAAGACACCATATGTGATATGGACTGATAAACGTAATAGCATGTCATTTATGAAAGTTTGGGGATGTGAAGCATTTGTGAAACTCTTGGTCTCTGATAAGCTAGGACCGAAATCAGATAAATGTAATTTTGTAGGATACCCATTAGAAACTAAAGGGTATTATTTCTATAAACCTTCTGAGAACAAAGTGTTTGTTGCTCGAACGGCTGTGTTTCTAGAGAAAGAACTGCTTTCTAAGAAAAATAGTGGGAGGACAATAGATCTCGATAAGGATCGAGAACTACAAAATATTGTTGAACCAGAGTTGGAACATGAGCAGAATGAGACTCAAGATGTTGAGAACAATACTGCTCAAGAAACACAGGTAGTTCGTAGATCTAGTAGGATTCGCCATGAGCCATAGAGATATTATGGATTTCTCCTGACTCAAAGTGGCGATTTGATGCTTGTAGATAATGATGAGCCTCTCACCTACAAGGATGCTATGAATAGTCCAGATTCTGAGAGATGGCTGGAGGCCATGAAATCTGAGATGGATTCCATGTATGAAAACCAAGTATGGACTTTGGTTGAACCACCTAATGGGGTAAAACCCATAGAGTGCAAGTGGGTTTTAAAGAATAAAACTGACATGGATGGAAATTTACAGACCTACAAAGCAAGACTAGTGGCGAAAGGTTTAAAGCAAATTCATGGTATTAACTATGATGAAACTTTCTCACCAGTAGCTATGGTCAAATCCATTAGGATTTTGCTTGCGATAGCAGCTTATTATGACTATGAGATCTGGCAAATAGATGTCAAGACCGCTTTCTTAAATGGGAGCTTAGAAGAGGATGTGTACATGACACAACCTCAGGGTTTTGTCGATTCGAGGTTTGCTAGAATGGTTTGTAAGTTGCGGCGATCGATTCATGTATTAAAGCAGGCCTTTAGAAGATGGAACATCCGTTTTGATGAAATAATCAAAGAGTTTGGTTTCATACAAAATGAGGATGAACCGTGTGTTTACAAAAAGGTTAGTGGGAGCCATGTGACATTCCTATTATTATATGTAGATGACATATTACTAATAGGGAATGACATTTCTTCTCTACAGGCTGTGAAGACTTGGTTGGGAAAAAAAAAATCTCAATGAAAGACTTAGGCGATGCTGCCTATATATTATGGATCAGGATCTATAGAGATAGATCTAAAAGATTAATCGGCTTAAGTCAGAGTACATACATTGACAAGGTGTTGCATCGTTTTGGGATGCAAGAGGCAAGAGGGGATATGTCCCAGTGTCTCATGGGATAGTGATCTCAAAGGAAAACTGTCCTAAATCATCAGATGAGGCTTCGGCAATTGGTTCTATAATGTATGCAATGATATGTACTCGTCCTGATGTCTCGTATGCTTTGAGCATGACGAGCAGATTCCAGTCTAATCCAGGTGAGGGTCACTGGACAGCTATCAAGAATATTCTTAAGTACCTTAAACAGACTAAAGATTCGTTCTTGATATACGGAGGTGATGAGAAGCTAGTTGTAAGAGGTTACATTAATGCTAGTTTCCAGACAGATAGGGACGATTTTGTGTCCTAGTCTGGATTCGTGTTTTGTCTAAATGGAGGTGCTGTAAGTTTGAAAAGTTCAAAGTAAGTGACAGTAGCTGATTTTACAATGGAAGCTAAGTATATCACTGCCAGTGAAGCAGCCAAAGAGGCTGTTTGGATTTGGAAGTTTATTACAGGACTTGGTGTGGTTCCATTGATCGCAGATCCAGTTGATCTGTATTGCGATAACAATGGAGCCATTGCGCAGGCCAATGAACCAGAGTCCCATTCCAAGGCAAAGCATATACTTAGGAGATATCACCTTCTTCGAGAGATAAACGAGAGAGGAGATATAGATATATGTAAAGTGCATACTAATGATAATGTTGCGGACCCACTGACTAAGGCTTTGTCGCAGCAGAAGCACGAAGGTCACACTAGTTTCATGGGTATTAGATACATGGGCGATTGGCTCTAGTGCAAGTGGGAGATTGATAGTGTTAGTGCCCTAGAGACAATGTAGTTGTGCTACTAGGAAAGACTATTTTGTTATTTAATGATCATGTTCTACTGGTTATTCTACATTAATTTATTATGTCTTAATTTATTTCGATATAAATATAAGAGTACTAAATGTCCTTGGAATATAGAACATGTATTCTATATCTTTAAGTATGTGACTTAAAAATGAGATTATATGAATATTGTTTATATTCCTAAATATCCCTAATCGAGCATTATTAATATGGGACAATTATAATGCATAAAGATTAGTATGTTTGTTAACGGATGACCACATCTCATTGGTCATAGGTATAGTGATACTAAAGTCAAGAACATAGGTGCATGTAATTTTATACATGGCACTGGATTAACCCACGGTGAGATTCTACATGTTGATAATGTCATTAGAAAGACTCACAGTGATAATGGTGTAATGATCCTTAGACTTGAGATCATTATATTTCTATACGAGGATTAATATACTTTGATTACATTAAAATTTACCTTTGACCGGGTGATGATAAAAGTGTACATCGGGTATATTATGAGTCGTATGAGAAATATGAATGATAGATAAAGGATTTAACCCACCTGTTATTAGGAGAGATATTATTGGCCTCTTGATTGAGTGAGACTATGAAAATGCATGGCCATGCTCAAATATTGATTTGTTTTAATAGTCTACTCATTGATCAAAGAAACCCGGATTAAACGTTGAAGATGATGACTATTAACATTCCTCGAGTTTAATCTATAATATTTGGTTAAAGGGATTATATTACACGGAAACATTAATCACGAAAGGTTTAATTGGATCACCAATTATTATTATTACTTGGGTAGCAATGATGTATTCCTAGATGTCGCTCATTGTTTATAATTTTATTATTGGATATTAAAATTATTGTCAACGTAATAATAACCTAAAGGGTTACACAATAAGAACGTTCAAAAGGAGTTTTAATTTAAATTATGAATTTAAATTAAATCATTAAATTCGAAATTGGTTATTAATTAATTAATCTGGTCTTAATTAATTATTAAAGAGAATTCGAATTTAATAATAAAACCAAATCAGAATGGGTTTGGAGAAGCCCAATTCGATTTAGGGTTTTAGCCCAATCCCTCTTCCCTATAAATACATTATGATGTATTGTTTAGGGACACACTTTTGCAATTCATTAAAACGTGTGGGAGGCTAGAGAGAGAGAGAGGCAAGTTCTTCGGCTAGTACCAGCTCCGGTGATCGTTGGACGATCAAGCGTTCTGATAAGTGGATTTATATCCACTTGGAATGCTTCGTTTCGGCTTAAATTGATTGTCTTGGACTCAAATATGTTGTGTTTTTGATTCGTTTTAGTGAGTTTATGTAAGGTTATTATCTTGAGGTTGGATGATTTAAATTGCATATTTTATGGTGGAATTGAGTTCTAGAAGTGAAAAATGACAATTTGAAAAAGAAACGAAGGAAAAAGAAGTTAAAACGAAGAAAATCAGTCAAAATCAGCTCCCGGCAACCAAGAGAGCGCAGCCAGCGCACAAGAGAGCGCAGCCAGCGCTATGAACAGTAAAATCAGCGCAGCCAGCGCTCTACCAGCGCAGCCAGCGCGCGTACGAATCAGCCAGATTTTTGGATTTTTGTTTTGGCCATATCTTGAGTTCTAGAACTCCGTTTTGGGCGATCTTACAGTCCACGCGAAGCTAACGAGATTCTCTATCATTCTAAAGTGGTCCAGATGTCCAATTACAACTGGAACAGCCCAGAAATATTGAATAAAAGTCAGCTATGAATTTTCCTTAAAAACAGAATCAGTTTAGGAAATGTATTTTGCAGAAATTCTATTTTAACTCTATTTTGGGGAATTTCTTGCTGGGCAAGACTTCTAGAGCCTATATAAACACACCCTACCATTGTAATTTAGATAACCATTACATATCAATTACTTATGTTTATTTGTATTTTTTCATACTTTGTTTTTATCATGGTTTCATCAGATCCCATGATGACGAGCGGTTCGATTATGAACTAATCATTGTCATGGGATTCTAACGGATTTATTTATGAAGCTTAGTATCTTGATGCTTAAAAGATCTGTGTGTGATGCATATTTGATATCCTCGTATGGTTGTGCTTTATGAATTTAGATGCGTAGCTAACATCTAATTTGTTAATCTCTTGCGAAACGAGAGTGGATCTTGAGATTTAGAACTTGCCATGCTAGCATAGGATAGGTTGATGTTTTAACATCATGATTTGTAGCGTAAATAGAGATATTATGTTGCCCCTATATGATCTTAATAGACAACTTGTTCTTCAACCGTTATGTTTTCAAATTCTATAGACATATAGGGTCTAAGCATAATTGGTGTCTATTCATCTTCTATCTCTTTTGTGGATGTATGTTTAGTTTGGTATACGTATACTGAGAGATAGCGTGTACTTGTTTCGTGTTGTCTGATCAGATATCATAACCATTGCATATAGTGATTAAAGGCGTCAGATCTAAGCAAAGTATTTAATGAAGTTAGGATCCCATGTTTTCTCTTGCAGAAGTAATTTGATTTAAATTCTCGTTAGTTAGTTAATTCTTAGTTTGTTAATTTGTTTTTTTAGTTAATCTTAGTTAATCAAAATCCAATTTGTTAATTGTCTTAGCAGTGAATAATAATCATACATTATTGCATAGGTACATCTACTGAATTAAAACCATAACCAGATCTCTGTGGGAACGAACTTGACTTCTATCTGTATTACTTGTGACCACGTACGCTTGCGTGATTTAGTGTTAACACGTTCGTGTGGACTACTTTGGCAACGTAGATCTCGAAGAGGGTTGCGTGGTGATTGCATTGGATCTCCATCTGTCATCAATTTGTTAAAGCTTCGTTTTCAGGTAAACGTTCATAACTACGAATTAAACGTCTTGTTTTGCATGGATCCTGCGATTGGGTTTCAAATTTTATTGTTTTAATTATTGTTTTCCGCTACGTTTGTTGCTCGAAACCCTTCAGTAGGAGTCTGTTTCCTTATTGAATTGGATGCCTTGGGGGCTAAGTTTTGTAGTATCCGTTTCTGACTTTTATTGCTGAGCTATTTATTACCCATAGTATTAATTACGAAATTAATATTAAAATAGGGCTTTTAACCTCATTAATGGGCTCCACGTTTAGACCATGTTGGGTCTAATTAATGTCACATTAAGTGTGTCTTTAGGGCTTATTTTTAGCCCATATCACATATATATCATAAGATTTCTTTGTAAATATTTTTAGTTTTTACGTAAAAAAGTTTACCAATTTTACTATAAATTTATATATATTAAATCTTATTTAACATTGGTTTACAAGCTAACTTTTTTTTTTTCTGGATTTAGTTTCATAGTGTACTACAAATTTCAATTACCGAGTCTACTAGAATATCAAGTAATTCATACTATTTTGGTTTACCTCATTTTGTGAAGATTAGTGATGATGGTAAAAAGATACTCCCTCAACTCCATAACATAAGTTTTTTTTTTTGAAAAATTACGCATCTTAAAAAATATTAATTAGATGATACATTTATTCTTATACCTATTATAAATGTATTGACTTTTAAGAATATGGGCTATTTTATACTCTTGGTCATTCCTCATTAATTGCTATATAATTTTTAAAAAGGATAATTTAGAAAAAATGATTATAAATTTACATTGAAAATTGGAAAGGAAAACAAAATTTCTTAAAAGAGACTACTATTATGGAACCGAGAAAGTAAACTTTATGGATATTCACGACTACATCAACTAATACTCACATAAAAAATTAAACCAAACGTAGAAATATGTGGTCCTATAAAAGTAAGATATAGACGAATTTTGCCACTACTTACACAAAAAATATGAATAAAGAGTATCAAATAGTTATGAGAGAACTATCCAATCCATAATCATGTGTACAAGTCTAAACATGTCTACCATCGGATTTTAGATTTGGAGGCGGAATGTGCGTTGCAGCAGTAATTTGGTCAATATGATTACCTAGAAATGCAAACATTTTCAGGAATTCTAAAACCTCAAATAAGATGTTAGAGCACTCTATTAAAAACAACTCCATGTATTGGGGAGTTGCAAACGGCATGATTTATCAGGGCCAGGAGAGTCAATGGTTCATCTATCCACGTTCTCTAATACGCAGTAACATTAACAGCCTGTTTGGCTAAGAGAGCTTAAAGGAGAAAGCTCCTTTAAGTAGTTTTTGTAGTGTTTGTGTAACCGGCTTTAAGCCGTGCTTTAAGTTAAAAAACTGCTTAAAGTCATAAGCTCCATTTAGGTACTTTTGACTTATGACTTATGAATTTTTTTTTTTTCACAATTCTTTTAAAGCTTAAATATGATGAGTTTAAAATTTTTTTAAATCAAATTTCACTTTAAGTCAAAATTATTAAACTCCCATTTAACTTTAAGTAAAATTACCCAAACACTTTCATCCAACTTAAAGCAAACAATTTTACTTTCTCCTTTAAGTTAAAAATACCCCCATTAAGTCAAAAGTAACTTATTTTAAGCAATCCCAAACACCCTCTAAGAGAAAGAAAAAAGCAACAATCTCTCACTGGCTAAGCCTCTTAGATTGTAACCGTTTAATCCTAAGCCCAGTATTTAATTAATTTATTGAGCCTTTTGTTTTGGCGGGAGTTTGTAGTAGGAAACGACATCGTTTAATGAGGGAAGAAATATGACTATGGCATTGGGTGCAGGCTATAACAGTGAGTTAGTCTCTCCTATGAGAAACTGACACGTGGACTAATGAAGGAGTAGAAATAGCCCAAGAGAGAGAAGTGGAGCCGGACTTGGAATCACACGTTTTCTATTTTGTTGTTTTCCCTTCTTCTCTTTCGTAACTCTGCAACCAGTAGTTAAAAGTTGTATTCTCTTTTATCTTAATATACCCTTTTAATGGCTTGGTTCCATCTTTTGAGTTGATTTTCCTTTTATTTTATTATTATCAAAAAACACAAACGAAGTAGTTGGTTACAAAGTGGTATCAGAGCGGTAGTTCCTCGGCCAAAATCGATTAAACATGGTTGAAGGCACTCGAATGAAGAGTCTGGATGAAAGGTTGGGAGTATTAGAAGGGAAATTCAGAGAAATATCTGAGGAGAACGTTCAAGGAAGAGCCACTATGAACCAGAAAATGGTAGAGATGGGTCAACAAATTGAAGAACTAGGGGTTGGATTGAATAAGGTGGATGTTAGATTCGATGAATTGAAAGCATTGATTATAAATGGACAACATCAATAGGGGAAGGAAGGTAGCTCTTCAACAGGTCAAGGTAGTACTACAGAAATCAGATCTGGACCAGATTCAAGGAGTGGATCGAAAGAAGAGGTAACTGCTCCTTCGAGGTTTATTAATCCTTTATATACAACTGCTCTTCCTGTTACATCTATGATGCCACAAAATGCTTTCACACTGGGCTTTAATCAGTCACACCCATTTAATCCCCACCCTCAGAGCCCACCATATTCACCACAACATGTTCCGATTCCCACAGCCCCACCGTACTATTCTACCACCATGTCTACACACACCGGTTCAACTAATCCTAATGCCGTGGTTCCACACCCAGTATACATACCTCCATATACAAACTCTCAAAACCAGTTTCCAATCTATACCCATACTCCGAATGGACCACCATACTTACACCCTCATGTCACCCCTCACTCCCCAAATTTTAACCCCATTCCTAAGATTGAATTCCCTAAATTTGATGGACATGACCCAAAGGGATGGATTGTAAAGGCTGATCAATACTTCGAGTTTATTAACATTGAGGAGGTCAAGAAGGTGAAGCTGGCTGGCCTCCATTTTGAAGGGAAGGCTAGTGTGTGGTATCATTTCTATCAAAATAGCCGGGGAAATTCTAACTGGAAGGTATTCCAAACTGATTTATTATCTAGGTTCGAGAATCCTGATAATCGTGATGTACAGGACCTATTTAATAAATTGAGGCAAGTGGGTACGGTAACTGAATATGAAGACAAGTTTGAAGAGTTACGTGCAATGGTGGTGGCCAGAAACAAGCATTTGTCTGAGGAGTACTTCGTTTCAAGTTTTATTAGTGGTTTGAAGGACCACATAAAAGAGGCAGTAAAGATGTTTAGACCTCAAGTTTTGGTTGATGCAGTGTTCTTAGCTAAGCAAGAAGAGTCTAAGACTCAGAGAACCATGAGTAATTCGACCAAGACTTTCGTGACCAAGACAAGTTCGGGTGGAGGGGTAGAGACTAAGGGAAACTACTCTGCTGGTACAGGGGTTAAGAAGGAGCAACCTGATAACAGGTCCACTTTGTCCAGCAAATAAATTTTGGAAAGAAGAGCACAGGGTCTATGTTTCCACTGTGACGACAAGTACCACCCTGGAAAAGATTGTAGAGCAAAATTATACTCAATGGTGGGGGAAGAAGATAACGACAGTGGAGAAGAAGACATGGAAGTGGGTGAGTTAGTGATGGAAGAAGAGTGCAACCCTGGGGAAATTTCTCTAAATGCCATATTTGGTAATCAGACCCCAAGCACAATACGGCTACAGGGAAGAATTAAAAAGTAAAGGGTGAGTATCTTAATTGATAGCGGCTCAACTCATAGCTTTGTAGATGACAAGGTGGTTAAGCATTTGGGGTTAGTAGTAGAGAAAGTGCCTACTCTGGTGGTTAGTATAGCAGATGGGTCGAAGTCAGTAAGTGAGACAGCTTGCAAAGACCTCACTTATAATATATAGGGACACTCCTTTTCGAATGAGCTGAGACTATATTCACTTGGGGGGTCAGACTTAGTACTTGGGGTGGATTGGTTGAAAAGCAACAGCCCAGTTACCTTTAACTATCAAGACCTCAGCATCACAATTATCAAAGAAGGGAAGAAGGTAGTATTGCAAGGGGAAAGCCAAGAGGGTGCACTCAAGACTATTAGTGGGAAAGGGTTGTACAAACTTATGAGGGGAAAGCAAACAATATCCCAGGGATATTTATGTATGATTAATGCTTGTAAATAAGAGCCAAAGGAAGCAACAGATTCCAATGTTCCAACTGAGTTCTCTTCACTGTTACAACAGTACAGTGATGTTTTTCAAGAGCCTAAGGGGCTACCTCCCCATCGGTATCATGACCATCGAATACCACTAATGGAAGGAAGCCAGCCAGTGAACCAGCAGAGCTACAGGGTGCCTTACTTTCAGAAAAATGAGATAGAAAGACAGGTAGAGGAAATGCTCAAAACAGGGGTAATTCAACCCAGCACAAGCCCGTTTGCTTCTCCGGTTATCTTAGTAAAGAAAAAAGACGGGACGTGGAGAATGTGTATCGATTATCGGAAGTTAAATGATATCAAGGTGAAGAATAAATACCCCATACCGGTGATAGACGAGCTATTGGATGAATTGAGAGGAGCAAGTTGGTTTTCGAAGTTGGACCTCCGATCTGGGTATCACCAGATTAGAATGGCTGTTGGTGATGAATATAAGACGGCATTCAAGACCCATCAAGGGTTGTATGAATTCAAGGTTATGCCGTTCGGATTGACTAACGCGCCAGCCTCATTTCAAGCTCTTATGAATGAGGTTTTTCAGTCACAACTACGGAAGTCAGTACTAGTCTTCTTTGACGATATTCTCATGTATAGCAAGACATTCGAAGAACACCTGGTCCATCTGGAAGAGGTTCTAAAGATTATGAGATTTCACAAGCTGTTCATCAAGACAAGCAAGTGCTCCTTCGGTCAAAATCAGCTTGAATACTTGTGCCATATCATATCTAGAGAGGGAGTTGCTACTGATGTGAGCAAAGTAAAGTCAATGGTGGAATGGCCGACTCCGAGTACAGTTAAACAACTAAGGGGATTCTTAGGACTTACGGGGTATTACCGTAGGTTTGTGCAAAACTATGGGCTTATTTGCAAACCCCTCACAGAGTTGTTGAAGAAAGGAACGTTTCAGTGGAGCCAAGAGGCTCAACAAGCCTTTGATCACTTGAAGCAGGTCATGGTCACTACGCCTGTCCTTATGTTGCCAGACTATACTAAACCTTTCACCATCGAGACCGATGCTAGTGGTACAGGGGTGGGCGCTGTATTAATGCAACAAGGCAAACCCATTGCTTATTATAGCAAGAGTTTATCAGCAAGACAACAAGCCATGTCGACATACGAAAAAGAATTACTAGCAATTGTGCTGGCTACTCATAAATGGCACTCATATTTGCAAGGCCACCATTTCATAATTAAGACGGACCACCAATCTCTAAAGTATCTACTGGAACAACGACTTTTAACCCTTGTACAACAGAAGTGGCTTGCAAAGCTAATGGGTTTAGACTACGAGATTGTATACAAGAAGGGGAAAGATAACACGGTGGCAGATGCATTGTCTAGGATGCACGAGCCTATTAATGAAGGAGAGTTGCACAGCATCACAACTGCTTAACCTGGATGGCTTACTAAGGTTATTAATAGTTACAACAATGATCCAGAATCATCAGAAATAGTACTTGGAGTGGCGGCAAAGGATGAGAACTTCAGTGAATACCAGTACAGTAAAGGGTTGATCAAGTATGGGGATAAACTTTATGTGGGCTGTGGTGAAGACTTTAGAACCAAGCTAATCTGGGAATTCCATGATGGAGCTTTGGGAGGACACTCGGGACAGGATGCTACTTATAAGAGGTTGTCTCAGTTTTTTTTTCTGGAAAACAATGAGAAGGGATGTCAATAAGTATGTACGCTGTTGCGACACCTGTCAAAGAGTGAAGACTGGAACTCATTTTCCCAATGGACTACTACAGACTCTACCAGTCCCAAACCAAGTCTGGGAAGATATCTCATGCGATTTTATTGAAGGGCTACCTACTTCAGGAGGAAAAGAATGTATAATGGTAGTTGTGGATCGACTTTCCAAGGTAGGCCACTTTATTCCCCTCTCTCACCCCATTACAGCAACTCAGGTGGCTCAACTTTTTCTCGATAATATATATAAATTGCATGGGATGCCCAGGTCTATTGTCTCAGATAGGGACAGGTTCTTTACAAGCAGTTTTTGGAAAGAACTATTCTCTACAGTGGGGACACAACTGAACTTCAGTACCTCCTACCATCCCCAGTCAGATGGGCAAACTGAACGACTTAACAGGTGTCTCGAACACTATCTAAGAGCTATGGTGAGTAAACGGCCCAAACAGTGGAGTAAATGGCTACCTTTAGCCGAATGGTGGTACAACTCTTCATTCCACTCTGCAATTCAAATGAGTCCGTACGAAGCTCTGTACGGAGTGCAGCCTTGACAACTGTGTGTCCCTTCAAATTGCAGAACTACTGTGAGTGCAGTGATTGACTTCCAAATTGAGAGGGAAGCTATGAACCATGTCTTGCAAGAAGCTATTCGTAGTGCCCAGCATAAATACAAAACTTATGCTGATAAGAAGCGTAAGGAAGTTGTGTTTGAAGTAGGGGATTGGGTGTTTTTGAAACTCCAGCCGTATAGGCAATTGTCTGTGGCCATTCGGAAATATTTGAAGCTGGCACATAAGTTCTTTGGCCCATACAGAGTGATAGAAAAACTGGGTCCTGTAGCTTACAAACTCGAGCTACCAGTGGGCAGTCTAGTGCATCCAGTCTTCCATGTCAGTTTATTAAAGAAAAAGATTGGATCGAAATTTCATGTTACTACAGAGCTGCCCAAAATGGTAGAGGATGTGCAGTTTTTAGTCTACCCAGCTGCAGTCATTGATCGAAGGATAGTCAAGAAGGGCAATAGTGCAGTAGTACAGTGGCTTGTTCAATGGTCTCACTCCATTCCGGAAGATGCTCGTTGGGAAGATGCAGCTGCGATCTCAGAACAATACCCAGATTTCAATCCTTGAGGACAAGGATTGTTTTAGAGGGAGGCAATGTAACCGTTTAATCCTAAGCCCAGTATTTAATTAATTTATTGAGCCTTTTGTTTTGGCGGGAGTTTGTAGTAGGAAACGACATCATTTAATGAGGGAAGAAATATGACTTTGGCATTGGGTGCAGGCTATAACAGTGAGTTAGTCTCTCCTATGAGAAACTGACACGTGGACTAATGAAGGAGTAGAAATAGCCCAAGAGAGAGAAGTGGAGTCGGACTTGGAATCACGCGTTTTCTATTTTGTTGTTTTCCCTTCTTCTCTTTTGTAACTCTGCAACCAGTAGTTAAAAGTTGTATTCTCTTTTATCTTAATATACCCTTTTAATGGCTTGGTTCCATCTTTTGAGTTGATTTTCCTTTTATTTTATTATTATCAAAAAACACAAACGAAGTAGTTGGTTACATAGATATGGTTGGGTTCATAGATGGAGCTTGGAAAGAGGACGACACATTTCTCTCAAAAGTAGGTATAGAGGGCTTTCTTATGCTAGGCCCTATCAATCTAGATTTTATCTTTTCGGGCCCGACCCACTAAAAT
This sequence comes from Kitagawia praeruptora, assembly GCA_037693485.1. Lineage (NCBI taxonomy): Eukaryota > Viridiplantae > Streptophyta > Magnoliopsida > Apiales > Apiaceae > Kitagawia > Kitagawia praeruptora. The sequence goes on from CM075354.1 coordinate 105,996,647, forward strand.
TCACCTTATGACACAGAACTGGAGGCCTTTATCTACTTAGTGGACCAAATCACTGGAATCCCTCACAAGCAAAGGCTAATCACTGTTTTCTCTAACTCACAACGACTTGTGGACAATGTGCATGCATACAAGATGGAAAGTAATTTTGCATGTCTGAGTGACATAGCTAGGAAATTAGTTGGCAACATTAACTTAATCCATATAGACAGATCTCTGAATAATGAGGCTGACCACCTTGCAAAAGAAGGGATGCACAGGTCGCAAATCATTGCAGGCTAGGTTCAGTGATTGTAACAAGCATGTAAAATCTCTGCTTAGATACCACATTAATGCTAGATTTCAAACACATCTTCCTCTCAACTTGCTGGCCATCACTTAATTGGTCGTTGTTGGTCCCGGAGTATTGCAGAAGGGGGGGTTGAATGCAATACTGATAAAATCGAATCTTTAAATCAACAACGAAGATAAAAATTATAGATTATCAATAGATGTATGCAATCAATAAGTGAAACATGATTTCTCACAAAATAAATGTTTTATTTATCTTGTGCGAAGTGTTGCTACAACCTGGAGAGAGTGTTTCTCCAGCTTCGATATCTCAAGAGATACAAATTGCTTCGTGTGCGTACATGAATAGAAAAGAATCTAAGATGTATCTAAGTAGACTAAGATACTCTGTTGTCTCTATCGCATTGGGTATTGAGCTGTTATCGTTTTCAAGTGGCAACTCATTACAATTTGTACACCCATGTGACTTTCCTAAATTGCTATAAAGACAGGACAAACCTTATAAGTAAAGCAACCTAAATTCTTTCTATTTCTAGCTAATACAATTATAGTAGATGTGGATATTACATACTCCTCGAATTGACCAGCCTTGTCTTGTGAATCTCTTAAGCTTCTGTCGTAGTCTTTGCAGGTCTGCTACAAATGATAGAGTGTTGCAGCAAATCTATTTCTTGAACATGTAACCTGTCATGGGCTTTGACTGAGAAAATACCCAAAACAAATCATTCAAGGTGACAGTAACCTTAACCGCAGAGTCTGCTGTCAAAGAAATATTCAGTAGTTGACAGTACGAGCTCCCGCCAATGTTGCTGTCGGAACTCCAGACTTGCTGTCAAGTGTGAGAATGTTACTATCCCATGCTTCAGCCAATGTTGCTGTCAGATGTAGCTTTGTCGTGACTTTGCAACATTTGTCTTCTTGTAACTTTACTGTCAAGAATATGACAGTAACTTTTATTCTTGCTGTCTTCTGGATGTATTCCTTGAGGCTTGAACAAATGTATGAACTTCTCCCAAATCATACAATTATTACATGACAACAATTATTCGAATACAAAGACATACTCTGGCTGTGACAGTATGTTCAACTTAGTAAAAACTAAGTACACGGAAATATAGTTAAGTTGTCTCTATGCTATCACCTATGAATCCCAACAATCGTCTCTAATGCATAACTGGATTTCTTACTCTTGGAAGTCAACTATACATTTTGCATGCATCTACATTAACAATCTGCATTTACTCCAGTTGTGTGTAAAATTAGAGAAAGCTTCTAGCTCTCACCCTTCTCAATTGAGTGTAATCTTAGAAAAATCTCTACATAATTACTCACCCCCCTCCATTGGCCATTTCTAATTAGTGGGAGGTTGATCTTTATTGCAAGCCTTCGTTATAAATCCACCTTGCAAAGGACATTCATAGTTCACCCCTCATCTAAGTCACAACCCTTTCTTCTATCTCCTTTTCTTTTGTCTCTCCATGGCCTTCATGACCTATCACTGGATCCCTTTCCCCTAGTGCCCTCAAAGTTAACATTCATGGTTCTCACACCACCCTCCCACTCCCTAACAAAAACAACACTAGAATCGGTGCTGTTTACAGAGATGCTAATGGCCACCTCAAACTGCTTACCATTGGTGTCATTTCACGTTTATCTAGGATGAGGAATCAACTATGGGCAATTTACACTACCATGCGCCGAGCTTTCAAAGAAGGTTATCGTCATGTTATCATTGTAACAGATAACTTTGTAGCTTATAATGCAATCAGGAATTTTAATATCGGAGCCCAACCTGCCTTCTACCACATAATAGTTCTTGGATTTGTGTGCTTGGGTTCTTTTCCCTGCTCGTAACAAGGTAGCTCGGTATGCCGCAAGACTAGCCATGGAGGTCTATGACAGGGTATATAGCCTCGAACACCTAGTTGGCATGAGAATAGACCACCCGGACTTCTTGGATGTCATGCTCCCTAACAATGCCCCAGACCCAGTTGATTTTGATGTTGGCGAAATGCTCTCTGATCAAGTGGATGAACTGGGTCTAGTTCAGGAAAATCCCCCTCAACATATTGTTCATGAAGTCGAAGAAAACAAGCCTCAAATGGGCGTTGAAGAAGTACAGGAAGATGTGCCTGTATTTTCTGCCTTTATCGTATTGCTTAATTTCTTTAAACCAAGATGCAGTTTTACATCTTTTACCCATGACAAATAATTATCTCCAGAAATGTCCAATGCAATGAACGATAGGCTTGTAAGGTTTGTCATACTAAATCTAAATTTTAACTCACAAATTATTAAACTTAAATCACCAATAAAAATATTACATAAATCCTAGTTAATCGGGTGCGTTATCAAATATGCAATAATAAATGTATATATCATTATTATCATTGATATTATAAGCAGGTCTATGCATAAACAACAAATGAATTTTCTCCCGCCATACGGACGTTTGCGTATATAGGTTATCTCAAACTGATAAATATATTTAGGTAGAAAATCCTGCATAAGTTAGTTCGTGCATAAAGATTATTGTATGATAAATAATAATAAAAAAAATGTTTCCACAATATCTTTCGATGAATGATAGCATTGTAACAACAATGTAGATAAAGGTGAGTTAATATATAACAACAACTAATATATCAATGACAATGTAAAAAGGTTCCCACAGTATTTTGGTATTACCCAAAATTAAATGGTACCGTTTTAGTAGACGGTACTCCGGCCATATATATTTTAATTATTAGTAAACGCATAACCACGTCTAATATAATATATGTATATTTAAAATAAAATTATATCTTTTCAATTCCGGCAGGACTTCGTGCTGATAATGTGTTGTAATATGTTAGCTATAATAAATAAGGGTAAAGAGTTTCTACCTGACACTGTAGGAAACTTTTCTACAGTGTCGGCTTAAAATCATGATTTTGCTGCACATATGATATGCAAACTGATCGTTGAGAGATGGAGAAAAATACAGTGAAGTCAGATTTCAAAAAGAATTCAGTAATTGACGGGAAAAATCAAATTAAAAATGTAGGAAATTTGGTGGGATTGTGTGCGTGAGGGTGTATTCGATTTGTGTGTGGTGCCCCTAGCGGGGCCACTGGATTAGATTAATCTATGGCCCATATTTAATTTAAGGCGATACTATAGAAAAGTTTCCTACAGTGTCAGGTAGAAACTCTTTTTCCAATAAATAATACCAGTTGAGGAGCTACAAATAAATATTACTACTTGAGTAAAGAGAGAGGGAAAGAGCATTATAGAAAGCCGGGATGGGCATCGGGTCACTTCGGGGTCGGGGAGTCCAATCCCCGCCCTCGATCCCCGAACCCGCCCCGATCCCCGAACCCGCCCCGATCCCCGAACGGGAAGATATTTTGCTCCCCGATCCCCGCGGGGAATCGGGGATTTTTATTTTTATTAAAAAAATAAATTTTATATATATTCTTAAACAATTTTCATAATAAAATTAATTTGCTAATTTATAATATATATATTATATATATATATATATATTAAATTCAATGGTCTATTCTAAAAAATGTTTCAAATTAATTTTTATTTGTACTAAAAGATATAATTAAATTATTTTAATTAAATTAAATTTTACTATTAAACTCTTGAATATGCGAAATGAATTCAAAATTTTAAGCACTAATAATATATGTAAATATATTTACTTATAACAATTAAGTTTTATATATATATATATATATATATATATATATATATATATATATATATATATATATATATATATATATATATATATATATATATATATATATTTTAAAAATTAGAATCGGGGATCGGGACGGGAATCCCCTAATCCCCGATCCCGCCCTGATCCCCAATTTTTTTAAAAAATATTTCTCGCTTCCCACCCCGAACTCGAAAAATTTCTCGAATCCCCGATCCGAACAGGGCGGGGATCGGATCGGGGTCGAGCGGGACAGGTGAAATGCCCCTCCCTAATAGAAAGAAATGAAGCTGCTTATTGTAAAATTTTCATTCAGATATGCAGGATATTTACAGCAAACTAGAGGGAACATGTAATTAATACTGCAATTTTTTTTCCCTAAGCTCACTATTTCATATGTGACAAAATTGGCAATAACCTTTTACAAATAGATTTATAGTAATTACTTCATTTTTTATGGTTGCTTTGATTATGGGCTAGGTTAGATGGGCTCAGATAATCAGAAGTAATATGAAAAAGAAATAAATAAAAAGAAATAAATGAGAAATCAAAAAGGTCGTCTTATTCAAAACCCCAATTATGACATCCCTCCTCTCCCACTTCACACCTCGGAACGCACCATTCCGTTCTTATAGAGAGAACGGCGCTTTCACATCTTCTTAACCCGAAATGGCTGGGGAGAGGAAAGGTTCCTGGTACTCCCGGGAACAGATCCAGTGGAGACGGGGTGGGGCCTGTAGCTCAGAGGATTAGAGCACGTGGTTACGAACCACGGTGTCGGGGGTTCGAATCCCTCCTCGCCCACAACCGGGGGTTCGAATCCCTCCTCGCCCAAATTATAGCCATCTGATGGATGTAGTTGGTCATTTAGTACGATGTACTCGTAACCCTAACCCAACCCATAATTTCAACGATAACCCACTAAACTACAACTTTTGCATTCATAAAAAAAAAAACATTGTCACAAAAAATAAAATTTTATTACCTGAAAATGGTATTCTTTAATCATACGAATGGTGTTCTGCTTGCTTGCAGCAATACTATGCCTTTTAAAGCTACAATAATATGGAGAGACAATAATAAGTCACAGTAGGACTCATCGTTCGTTTGGCTGCATTTTTTCCCTAAGTAAATTATAACTTAAAGATATTTCTTAAAATAATTTTTTGTATACATTATTTTAAACTAAATATAGCCAAATGAACCCTTAATCGAAATTCAGTTTGTTCAAATATGCCTTTTAGACCCGAAAATTTGTTTATTGTGATAACTAAATACTATTAAAATTATAAGATGCGTATGCAAGTTTATTAATTATTTATAGCTATAAATTTAAATCTGAGATATATCTCAGTTAAGTTCCCTATCAGTTAAGTTCCCTAAGATACCTATTGGGGTGAGCATTTTAGTAAATTCAGAATTTTCTAATTAGTCCTGCAGACCCAATAAAATTTAAAGTTATTTTGTATGTATCTCAGGAAAAGTTCCCTGAAATCCATTCCAGTCGGTATTCGGTAGAAGTTAAATGTTATTATCAAGACATATGAAAATAAGAAAAATAAGAAAGCATGCACTTTCGGCAGCATATATATATCAAATGGCATGTAATATACTGTGTCGCAAGTTTGACAAGTGTGCTGAAAACATGGTGAATTGTACAAGGGCGTGTGTAGACATTCTTCCAAACCACCCCTAATTTCAAAAGGCCAGGTCCTTTTCATTTCGACAATTCAGCCTATTTATACAAGACAGAGTCTGGCAGGAAAAAAAATGTACACGAAACTAGTCATTGCAGTTTGCAATGAATGTATGTAAAGATTACGAATACACATTCATTAATGCCGAGCACCCCCACGTTCATTGTCTGCGTTCTTCAAGAATCAGAAGTTTCATTCAGTTGTTCACACCAAATTTTTGTTTGGGAAGGAGTAAAGTAACTTCATGAGGGTCGTGTGACATTAGTAATAATGTTTTAATTCCAGAAGAATATCATTAAAGCTTTTGAATGAAAAGGGAGATGTACATAAAATATATTGACCTCAAGGACTGAGGGTGACCTGGGAGAACTGTATCAGGACTCAGGTCAATAATAACAAAAAAGAAGGTACTTGTAAATTTGTATTTTTATTCTCTATATCAAATTTAGTTAAATCCTTTTTAATTAATATATATAATTATGGATTTTATATTTTCGTACTTATGCTTCGTTAATGGGTTATATGGGCTCACAATTACGCTTATGATAAATCAGATTTACATTATGATGGATCAGATTTACGTGTTTTTCATGACTACAATGGATTATTAGGTTGTCCCTTCAAAAAGGTTGTGTATTTCAGCGATAAAAGGGGATGCTCCACAATAAAACATCTACTCAATGATCGTAGTTTTTGCATAATAAAATGAGGATTTGATCTTATTTAGCATGTGTTCGTTGCAATATAAGTAATCTTGCAGATGTCGTATGACTTTTAATTAACGAATTATTAGATTTTCCAAAAATATTAATTTATTCAAGCCGACATCCCTCTCATAATATACATGCTCACTAATAGTTAAAATTTATTCAATAAAATATTAATTTATTTCGAACATCAAAATGAAACAACGTGTGTATAACTTTTTTATCAATTTAATCGGTCAATAAAATAATTTGGTGGAATCAATTTAATCGATTTGGTGCCCATGTATAATTTATTCATATGCAAAATAAAATCCTATCAATTTATATACAAATTCTAGATGTTAACCGAGATATCTATATATTTCGAGAACTTATAAAGATTCCCACAATCACTAGTAAAATGATTGTTTATCGACTATTCTGGAATCGTTCCAAAAGAAATTGCGGTGATCTTGAATACGAATATAAAATAATGCAATTCGAACAATTTTAAATCATCATTTTACTAAAAAAAATGATCTTAATTATATATATATTACATTGTATTTGTAATTCTCAATATTAAAGTTTGATAATGAGTCATATAGATAAAAAAAAAACTAATTTTATATATTGTTATTTGATAAAAAAAATTAAATAAAGTAAATTGAACAATATTTAATATGTATATTTAATGATTAATTAATATATCATTTAGATGCTATTTAATGCAAGAAAAGAAATTTGATAAATAAAAAATCAAAAAACAAAAAAAAACAAGAAATATATATTAAACGCTTTAAGTATGTTCTCGATCTCCTGGCATTATTGTAATAATCCTAACTTTAGCAATGCTACAGTGATCACATGAATAGTAAATTTTGAGGATTTAGAGAAATGGTATGTAGGTACTCTATAATGGAAACAGAAAATGAATAAACAGAAACCATATTAGTGTTGTACAATGAAATCAAGTGACTCGAAATGACGATAGATCTCAGAAATTCCTGAATATGGATTTTGAGGATTTTGATTTTGAATAAGCTTCTATTGGATATTAAGGAGCATGAAAATATTATAAGAATTATATATTGAGGGATTAGTGAATTTAGATTAAACCAGGGGATTATTAAGTTAAGAGAATACCAAAGGAATTTGGATTGTTAAAGGATTTCAAAAACCACTGAGATAATGAGGTACATTCGAAACGAATCACAATTGGACGAGTATGGAAACCAAACAACCAAGATTAGTAGTATGGCAAGGATACATACCACATTATTAATTACCAAAATATTAGCATAATGCTTAGAAAAAAACAAGGAAAAAGGGATTATAAGATCATTGATTGTAATGACATCACTTTCCATTAACTTGTTTTAAGGGGCAAATTAGTACTTTTGCATGGTTTTAACCACAAATATCTTCCAAGCTTCCATGACACTCTAGAATTATCAAGATATTAGCCAAGACAAGATCTAACCAACACAAAACAAATCTCATCTTCTTCATTTCATCAAAATTCGTAGGTCACTATTCATCAAGAAAAAAATCAATTTCAAAACCCTAGCTAGAATCAACTAAAAATCAAGGGAAAAATCATGGAGGTTACTTGAGGATATATAGAGACATCCACCAAGTTTCATAGCAATCAAGCATCATTTGGTAAGGTAATAAATTCATCAAAGTGATGAATGAATAGTGATGAATAGTAGTTTTCAAGAACTAACTTGTGTTTTATGGTTTCTTTAGACTATACAAGCTATTGTAAGGTTGTTTAAGGGCTAGCTAAGGATTATTAAGTGTTGTTAAAGCTTCAAGAAGGTATAAATACTCTTGCCCTTTTTATATTTATGATGGATATTATTTGGTTTAGTGATTAAGTGGTATAAATGTTAAGATTATGATGTTTGTAAGTGATTAAAGTTGAATATGGAAGGAGTATGTGCTTGTAACCATGGTTGGTAAGATGACCACATGGTGTAGGTGATGGTGTATAAGGTGGATGATTGATTTGGAGGAGTTTGATTTTGGAAAGTATGAAAATATAGTCGTTATAATGTCCGATTTTCGTTAGACCAAGAAACTGCCCTGTTTTTGGACACTTTACCCGTACGGTAGGTTACTGTCCAGACCCCCAAGTGACCATGAGGAGATAGAGCTTGGTTCATAGATCGTTTTGATATAAAGTGCGTTAAAATCTGATGAACGGTTTAGGAGAAAAGTCAGTTTTAGTGAAACACGTTCGAAAACCGAGATACCGTAATTGTGTTAACTTTGAGGCTATAACTACCATACTTAGACATTTTTAAAAATTATAAAATTTTGGAATATGGTAGTAGTGTAGTCAAAGAGGCATTACCAGTTATCCTTATGGTAAAATTCAAAATCCATATTTTCTGAGAATTTTTACAGTTAAGTGTGGTCGTTAGGGGAAATGGTGAAAACCCCTGAAACTTCGATTGAGTTTATAAATGGCTAAGTTCTTGAACCTTTGGGGTAATAGTGATACGTTAAACATATTAAAGTGTCAATGGTATTGTTATACAAGAGTGAAGTGAGAAAGGAATGTAGTGTTCTAACGACGGTCCTTTTTGTGTTTATAGAAACTTCGGGAGAGCCACGAGCTATACTGCAAGGATACAGAGATCGAGGCAAGATTTCTTCTATCCTTACTTTGTAAAACTACTTATCTTCACAATGATATGATTTTATGGAATATGTATATGATTCTATGGTTGCTATATTGCTATGAATTATTTTTCTCTGATAGTGGGAATTAAAGAGAAATGGATATGAATTATGAAATATGAATGTGGATATGATTATGAATGGAGCGAATATGATTTATGGGAAAAGGGATATGAAAGAGAATGGTATCAGTTGTTATCTAGAGTGATATAAAGGAATGGTATCAGTTGTTATCTAGAGTGATATAAAGGAATAGTATCAGTTATTATCTAGGGTTATATGATTTATAATATTATTTTAAAAGTATTCTTTCTAAATGTTGTGATAGATATTATTGAGTATTATTTAATACTTCTAAAATAAATGGAATACTTTATGTATACAAGAACATATTTGATTTCATTGAATATAGAAGAGATGTCTGAGTCATAATCAAAGTATTATGACATAAATATTTTTAAAGGTGATGATAAATGGAAATGGAAACGATATATGTGAAAGGAAATGTGAAAGAAAATGTGAATGGAAATGGAAAATGTGAAATGGTATTTGATAATTGAAAAATGATTTGAAAAAGGGGGATTGCAACAGAAAGCGTAAGAGGTTGTGTGGGAGTGGCACAGTCCAGCACTAAATATCTTATTCCGGCCCAAGAGTTGCCGAGGGAGGATGGTGGAGAACCTTTCCTCCTGGGGGATGGTGGCGAACCTACCTCCGTCTACCTGTAGTAAAAGGGACGGGTACGGAGGACGACTGATCATCGTGCCTCACGTATTCGGCAATAGTGGAAATCCCCAACGTTTTCTTTAAAGGAAAGAATTGAAAAATGGTTTTCAGATTTTTATACTGAAAACAGAAAAATGATATGAAAAGATGGAATTACTGTTACAGATGAAGAGAAACTGATTTTATATTATGGTATAAAATTTTTGTGTAAAAAGGAAATGGGAGGATTATAATGAGAGATATAGTTCAAATTTCTATGCTATCTTGAGATAATATGTTGAGAGGAAGTGTGAATTATTACCTGAATATAGAAGAGCAATTGATATTATATTATTATACCTTTCTTTTCGTATAATAGGAAGTGGATGTTGTATTATTAAATAGGAATGTCATTTTTCTCAAAGTCTATAATTGGTTTCCAGTTATTACATGATATTAGAAGTGAGACTGAGGCCATAATATTATATATTTCTTTTCGTACAAAGATAATTGAAAAGTATATGTCCTGAACGGAAATAAAGTTTCCTTCCATAATATCTGAAATTTTTTTTATTAAAATATATATATATGATGATTATCTTCCTTTGTTGTTAGTTGATAGAAATTATCTTGCTGAGCTATTTTAGCTCACTCTTGCTACTTATCTATATACAGCTAGGTATGCCGATTCTACGCAGAACGCCCCGCAAGAGGGTAGGGGGAAGGCGACTTTCTGAGAGCACGTTAGCATCGATTCCTGAGGTAGTGATGAGGCATACGGGTTTTGAGGGCCTTATGTATAATAAAGTGTGTAAGAATGTAATAAACCTTTGATTGTTGAAATGCTTCATGTCGAAGTGTTATTCAGCGATGTACTTAAGTGTGAGCCTGGGATGTAGTAACTGTTAAACTCTAAACTTTTATTATGGTGAATGTTGTTCTCTAAGCATATGACTGGTGTGTGTGTGTGTATTATTGCGGGGTCAATTGCATAAGTATTAATTGTTAAAAAAAAAGACCCAAGAGATATTGATATTGAATGGAAATTGGTCCGTGACGGCCCAGATTCATGACCCCAGATTTGGGGCTGTCACAGTTTGGTATCAGAGCCAGGTTAGAGTCATATTTCTCAGGAACAAGAGTGATAGTAATATATACATATAGATATATAGGTAATGATATAAAATATGAACTCACATCGAGTTCAAGGGGGGGTTTATCGAACGAAGCGTTTATTCTAAGTAGTGATTATAATTTTATAGATTATTGCTAATAAAGGTTATTATGCCAAAAGTGTTAAGTTTATGTAGCACACGAGATCGATATGAGAAGGGAATACTTGATGTATCGGGAAGTGTACGTTAGATAACCTCGTGAGTAATTCCAGGGTGACCTATCATCTCTTATTCAAAAGGGGCCGGTATCTTTTCAAAACTTTCTGGTACCTTTGGAATGTGTTTCAAAATTTTATTTTATCTATTTTAGTCGAAATATTTCCCTAAGATTATTTTTGGAAGAGGGTATTTATCATCGTGATTAAATATTTTCTTTATACTTCTTATTCCAATTAAGAGGAACAATCCTATATGTATACACAAGGACGATCTGTCTGTGTGATTGAAAGTCGGAGGGGACGCCCTCACTTGTGTGACGTACGGGTTCTTCCATTATATTGATTTCCCAAATATTCTTTTGTTTCAATAAGAGTTATTTAAAACTGTAAATCTTATAAATTGTTGTGGGACCCTTGCTTGTTTCTGGGTCCGTTTCAATTCAAAGTTTCTTGAATTCTATCAATTGTTTCAAATATAGAAGATTTCCTTAATGGATGGAAAAATGGAAGCAAAGTTTAGAGTATACGTGATTATACGAGGAAACTCGAGATTTCAAGGGAAATTTCAATAAGAGATAATTAGAGTTAGAAGCGTTCCGATATAAAAGAGGAAGGAAGTTCGTGAGAAGAAATGGGTATATTTGATGATTAGTAAGATAAAATAATATGAGGAATTTTAAGGTATAATTGAGATTTACTATTGAGAGTAAGGGTATTTTGAGGAAAAAGTCAGAATAAGGATAACCAAAGAAAGTGGGATAATTAATGAAGTTTGTGTATTCTGTCTAAATTCTATCGTATTTTGATATTAAATGTTAAAATTCAAGAATATTGATGTATTTAAGGTGATTGACTTAAATGAAAAGGTTATTGTGCTAAAGGTGATACGCTTATTTGCTAAAGTTGAGTTGAGAATATTATGGTATATAAATGAGTTAACTAGTGATATAATTGTGTATATGAGAATGGTGTATATGGGAATGATGTATATCGTACCCTAAATCTGGGTAATTAATGGAAATATTATGTACAGAATCATGCCTCCAAAATCAAATACCAGACAAAATAGAAGAGGAAACGAGAGATATCAAGGAAGTCATAATATAGAAGGCAATAGACCAAATGAAAATGCTCATAATGAACAAGATCATGAGGAAGAAGAAGATGAATCAACTGGCCAACATGGAAACCAAGGGGGTGATCCCTTAAACCAATTTATGGACTTATTAAGGCAGAATTTAGCTAATCCACAGAATCCTCAACAACCACCTGTTCTTCCCAATCAGGCAGCTAACTCCTTTCGTGCCTTTAAGTCATTAAAACCCCCGGAGTTTGAGGGAACTGTTGACCCAGTAGTAGCCAGAGCATGGCTGAAAGAAATGGAGAAAGCTTTCGAGATACTGAGGATAGAGGAGGATCAGAAAACAATCTTTGTGGCCTATCTCTTAAAGGGAGAGGCAATAATTATTGGTGGGAAGCTAAGAAAAATCTAGAGGGAGCAGGAGTGATAACTTTGGAGCGTTTCACTAGGGTATTTTTAGAAAAGTATTCCCCTAGGTACCTGGAAAATCAAATGGAAATAAAGTTTCTAGAGTTAAAGCAGGATAACCTAACAGTGGCAGAGTATGAAACTAAGTTTACCGAACTGTCTAGGTTTGTTCCAGAATTTGTGCGTAATGAGGAACAACGAACAAAAAGGTTCCAACAAGGATTGAAACCATGGCTACGGACGAGAGTGGCACCATTTGAGTTGACTGATTATGCTGCAGTGGTCCAGAAGGCATCTATTATCGAGGCCGAGAGAGAACAAACTCAAATAGGTCGAGAGATTAAGAAAAGGAAATTTGAGGGTCAGAAGGGAGGTTCAAGTGAAGGAAGTTACTTTAGCAGGGTCAGCAAAGGACAAAAATCTCAGTTTGTAGGAAAGTCAGGGAATAACAAGACTGTTAGTGAGACTGTGAATCAGGGTGGTAAGTCCTCAGGAACATTTCAGTCTAATCAATCAAGACCACCATTACCAGATTGTCATACGTGTGGTAGGAAGCATACAGGGGTGTGTAGAGCGTTGGGAATAACTTGTTATAAGTGTGGACAACAAGGACACTATTTTAGCCAATGCCCAACTGAGAAGAGTGGTGTCAAGTGTTACCAGTGTGGGAAATTAGGCCATATAGCCCGAGATTGTCGTTCTAGTGGGTCGGCTGCGTCAGAACAAAGTATGACTGCTTCAAATAGACCTACTGCCAGGGTGTACAATATGACCTTAGGAGAAGCATTGAAAAAGCCGGATACAGATGCAGGTGAACATTTTCTTTTAGTATTTAATTTTTTTTAAGTGTAAATGTTTGGTTAGGAATCAATGTGGTCAATGAATGGTGTAAATAAGTTAACAAAATAGATAAGAATGATCGATCTGAGTTGGAAGTAAGATATGATGATCCAGAGAGAGAAAGTAATAGTATTTGGGGTAAACCACAGACTGTTTAGACACGAATAGGAAATATATATTATAGATAGTATTCTTACAATTGTTTCAAGGAATCTTATTCTAGTCAGATTTCTGGAGGATTTTACAGAGATAGGATATAACAAGATTGAAGTATTTATATTTTATGTCATGATAGAGATCAAAATATAGACAAACCATAGTGAGATACACTACCATTCAGGGGAGGCCAATGTGGTGGCCGATACCCTTAGCTAAAAGAGGAATGAGAGATAAAGATAGTGAAAGCACTACTATTGATAAGCTAAATGGCATGTTGATGAATGACAAGCAAGTTTATGTTGGTGTATTTTACGCAAACAAGATAGAGATATTATTAAGGAAAAAGGATGGAGAAAGTGGTATAGAAGTTATAAGGTGTAGATGAAAAAGGTATATATGGACAATTTCAACGTGATTCCGGGACGGAATCCTTTTAAGGGGGGGAGACTGTAATAACCCTAACTTTAGCAATGCTACAATGATCACATGAATAGTAAATTTTGAGGATTTAGAGAAATGGTATGTAGGTACTCTATAATGGAAACAGAAAATGAATAAACAGAAACCATATTAGTGTTGTACAATGAAATCAAGTGACTCGAAATGACGATAGATCTCAGAAATTTCTGAATATGGATTTTGAGGATTTTGATTTTGAGTAAGCTTCTATTGGATATTAAGGAGCATGGAAATATTATAAGAATTATATATTGAGGGATTAGTGAATTTAGATTAAACCAGGGGATTATTAAGTTAAGAGAATACCAAAGGAATTTGGATTGTTAAAGGATTTCAAAAACCACTGAGATAATGAGGTACATTCGAAACGAATCACAATTGGACGAGTATGGAAACCAAACAACCAAGATTAGTAGTATGGCAAGGATACATACCACATTATTAATTACCAAAATATTAGCATAATACTTAGAAAAAAACAAGGAAAAAGGGATTATAAGATCATTGATTGTAATGACATCACTTTCCATTAACTTGTTTTAAGGGGCAAATTAGTACTTTTGCATGGTTTTAACCACAAATATCTTCCAAGCTTCCATGACACTCTAGAATTATCAAGATATTAGCCAAGATAAGATCTAACAAACACAAAACAAATCTCATCTTCTTCATTTCATCAAAATTCGTAGGTCACTATTCATCAAGAAAAAAATCAATTTCAAAACCCTAGCTAGAATCAACTAAAAATCAAGGGAAAAATCATGGAGGTTACTTGAGGATATATAGAGACATCCACCAAGTTTCATAGCAATCAAGCATCATTTGGTAAGGTAATAAATTCATCAAAGTGATGAATGAATAGTGATGAATAGTAGTTTTCAAGAACTAACTTGTGTTTTATGGTTTCTTTAGACTATACAAGCTATTGTAAGGTTGTTTAAGGGCTAGCTAAGGATTATTAAGTGTTGTTAAAGCTTCAAGAAGGTATAAATACTCTTGCCCTTTTTATATTTATGATGGATATTGTTTGGTTTAGTGATTAAGTGGTATAAATGTTAAGATTATGATGTTTGTAAGTGATTAAAGTTGAATATGGAAGGAGTATGTGCTTGTAACCATGGTTGGTAAGATGACCACATGGTGTAGGTGATGGTGTATAAGGTGGATGATTGATTTGGAGGAGTTTGATTTTGGAAAGTATGAAAATATAGCCGTTATAATGTCCGATTTTTGTTAGACCAAGAAACTGCCCTATTTTTGGACACTGTACCCGTATGGTAGGTTACTGTCCAGACCCCCAAGTGACCATGAGGAGATAGAGCTTGGTTCATAGATCGTTTTGATATAAAGTGCGTTAAAATCTGATGAACGGTTTAGGAGAAAAGTCAGTTTTAGTGAAACACGTTCGAAAACCGAGAAACCGTAATTGTGTTAACTTTGAGGCTATAACTACCATACTTAGACATTTTTAAAAATTATAAAATTTTGGAATATGGTAGTAGGGTAGTCAAAGAGGCATTACCAGTTGGACTTATGGTAAAATTCAAAATCCATATTTTCTGAGAATTTTTACAGTTAAGTGTGGTCGTTAGGGGAAATGGTGAAAACCCCTGAAACTTCGATTGAGTTTATAAATGGCTAAGTTCTTGAACCTTTGGGGTAATAGTGATACGTTAAACATATTAAAGTTTCAAGGATATTGTTATACAAGAGTGAAGTGAGAAAGGAATGTAGTGTTTTAACGACGGTCCTTTTTGTGTTTATAGAAATTTCGGGAGGGCCACGAGCTATACTGCAAGGATACAGAGATCGAGGCAAGATTTCTTCTATCCTTACTTTGTAAAACTACTTATCTTCACAATGATATGATTTTATGGAATATGTATATGATTTTATGGTTGCTATATTGCTATGAATTATTTTTCTCTGATAGTGGGAATTAAAGAGAAATGGATATGAATTATGAAATATGATTGTGGATATGATTATGAATGGAGCGAATATGATTTATGGGAAAAAGGATATGAAAGAGAATGGTATCAGTTGTTATCTAGAGTGATATAAAGGAATGGTATCAGTTGTTATCTAGAGTGATATAAAGGAATAGTATCAGTTATTATCTAGGGTTATATGATTTATAATATTATTTTAAAAGTATTCTTTCTAAATGTTGTGATAGATATTATTGAGTATTATTTAATACTTCTAAAATAAATGGAATACTTTATGTATACAAGAACATATTTGATTTCATTGAATATAGAAGAGATGTCTGAGTCATAATCAAAGTATTATGACATAAATATTTTTAAAGGTGATGGTAAATGGAAATGGAAACGATATATGTGAAAGGAAATGTGAAAGGAAATGTGAATGGAAATGGAAAATGTGAAATGGTATTTGATAATGGAAAAATGATTTGAAAAAGGGGGATTGCAACAGAAAGCGTAAGAGGCTGTGTGGGAGTGGCACAGTCCAGCACTAAATATCTTATTCCGGCCCAAGAGTTGCCAAGGGAGGATGGTGGAGAACCTTTCCTCCTGGGGGATGGTGGCGAACCTACCTCCGTCTACCGGTAGTAAAAGGGACGGGTACGGAGGACGACTGATCATCGTGCCTCACGTATTCGGCAATAGTGGAAATCCCCAACGTTTTCTTTAAAGGAAAGAATTGAAAAATGGTTTTCAGATTTTTATACTGAAAACAGAAAAATGATATGAAAAGATGGAATTACTGTTACAGATGAAGAGAAACTGATTTTATATTATGGTATAAAATTTTTGTGTAAAAAGGAAATGGGAGGATTATAATGAGAGATATAGTTCAAATTTCTATGCTTTCTTGAGATAATATGTTGAGAGGAAGTGTGAATTATTACCTGAATATAGAAGAGCAATTGATATTATATTATTGTACCTTTCTTTTCGTATAATAGGAAGTGGATGATGTATTATTAAATAGGAATGTCATTTTTCTCAAAGTCTATAATTGGTTTCCAGTTATTACATGATATTAGAAGTGAGACTGAGGCCATAATATTATATATTTCTTTTCGTACAAAGATAATTGAAAAGTATATGTCCTGAACGGAAATAAAGTTTCCTTCCATAATATCTGAATTTTTTTTATTAAAATATATATATGATGATTATCTTCCTTTGTTGTTAGTTGATAGAAATTATCTTGCTGAGCTATTTTAGCTCACTCTTGCTACTTATCTATATACAGCTAGGTATGCCGATTCTACGCAGAACGCCCCGCAAGAGGGTAGGGGGAAGGCGACTTTCTGAGAGCACGTTAGCATCGATTCCCGAGGTAGTGATGAGGCATACGGGTTTTGAGGGCCTTATGTATAATAAAGTGTGTAAGAATGTAATAAACCTTTGATTGTTGAAATGCTTCATGTCGAAGTGTTATTCAGCGATGTACTTAAGTGTGAGCCTGGGATGTAGTAACTGTTAAACTCTAAACTTTTATTATGGTGAATGTTGTTCTCTGAGCATATGACTGGTGTGTGTGTGTGTATTATTGCGGGGTCAATTGCATAAGTATTAATTGTTAAAAAAAAAGACCCAAGAGATATTGATATTGAATGGAAATTGGTCCGTGACGGCCCAGATTCATGACCCCGGATTTGGGGCTGTCACAATTATAATATATATAGATAATAATCAAAATACATCATATTTATGCTAAAATCATTCCAAGTAATTCATGTTAATCCTTAATCAAAATTATTAAATACTATGTTTTCTAGCTTGTTTTGCAAATATATTATCTTCTTAAATTTATTGCAAATATATTATTTTAATTGTAAATATATTGGACTCACTTTTTATATGTTCTTCCTCCTTCACCCCAATCCCGACGCCATTAATCTTCGACCCCGACCTCCTTCGATATCCTCCGACGACTTCTTTCAAATCGATCGGGACCACAAGCCAACGATCACGTCTCCATTGCTTTCATTCTTCTCCGGTACATCATCCTTCTTCTCCCGCACTTGCTTCACCACTTCACTGCTCATCATCCTTCTTTAACAAACCGTTTGCTCTGCCTGTAGATGAAAACTATGTTTTGTCTCATCATCGTCATCGATTCAGTTAGTGGCCGAAAAAGAGTGAATGATAATGGTGAAGATGTGGAGGTGCCGTCGATGAGCAAGCGACGCATCACATCACGGACTTTGCTAACAACTGATTCGATCATGGTGTAATTTTTGGAAGTTTTGTTAATGGAAGAATGTGTGTATTTTTGTAATTTTAAAAAATAAATTGGAATAATTGCAATTCAGATGGTAAATTTGAAAATATTTTTTCTTAAAAAAAATAAAATGGCAAAAAATTACTTTTAGTAATATATTTATCAAAAATCCTCAAAAGAATTTTGAGATCTTAAAATTTTTATTTGAAATTTATAATATTCTAAGTTTTGCAACTACTAAATATGATCCTATATCGTGACATCGAATATATAGTTAGATGGGTTTTGGTCCCTGACAATCGTTTGTCAGGGACGGGTTATATAACAATCGGTTTTTAAACCGTTGGATCGTTGATCCAACGGCAACGATCTAACGGCCCCCTGGATTATAAAAAAAAATTACTGTCCGCTATAATTTTCCGCGGATAGGCAATTAGCGAACAATAATTTTTTTTTTAATCTTAGCCGTTGGATCAATGATCCAATGGCTATGGAATCAATTGTTAAATAACCGGTTCTTGACAAACGATTATCGGGGACCCGGACCCATAGTTAGATAGTACGTATTACTTTCAATTATATTAATTAGTTAGCTCTTTCTTTTCTGGAATAGTTTTATATATACCTTAGACTTGATTTTCGTAAGGCTACAATTTGGAGATTAAGGGGCTGTTTGGCTCCCTTTTTAAGTTGGCTTATTGGACTTTAAATCCGGTCCAACTTAATTCAGATTGTTTGGCACTCTTGATCCACTGGCTTATATCCGACTTTAAAGTCCAAATTGAGAAGTTGAGAAACCTTAACATTCATCTTATATCCTCAACTTATTTTCTTGATTTACGTAAATATAAAATCCTTCAAATCTTCAAAATCATATATCTTTTGATCCGTTTATTAAAAAATTAATATATATATATATATCAAATTTCTCTACTCATCAAGATCTATCCATTGATATCCATTATTATATCTTAAAAAACAAATATTTTGAAATTAATAAAAAAAAGTTAACTTATAAGTTCTGATTTATCAAACACTCTACTGATTTATAAGTTCTGATTTACCAAACACTTTACTGACTTATAATTTTTAATTTACTTATCACTTATAATCAACTTATGAACTTAAAGTTATAAATTACTTTTTTTAAGCTAAGCCAAACGGAACTAAATACAAAACTCGCGTTGAAAAAACATTGAAATACTTATCCCCCATGTGCCATGTGGGATTAGTTTGACAATGGCATGCCCAAATCTGAAATTGATATCCTTAGAAGTTGATATAATAGATTTATGCTTAAAAAAAAGTCTATGCATTGTTTGCTTGATTTGTAGTGATTTAACAAATGCGGATTACCTTCTATCAACCAAATGGCTCATTTCAATGCATCTGCACCTATTAACGTCCTGTCAGTTTTAGCTATATACCGTCCAAAAAGACTAAATAAAAGAACTCTACAGTACTATTCTTTTGACACAGTTATTTTTTTTTTTTTTCGTATATCAAATAATCTTATAAATAAATGGGAATTCATTACAGAAATTCAAACCAAACATAAAGAAATAAGTTCAGCTTACATCCAAACCAAACATGCAAGCAAGTTCACAAAACATGTCCAGTCAAAAACTATATATAAGGATGAAACTATATATGCAAGCAGTTACTTAATTTTCCCTATATTGTACTACATAAATAAATTCATAATTAGTGTAGTGATAATATCCTTTCCTAATAATCAATGTTGTAAAAATCGTTAGACGGGTCTAGGCGGTGAGCCTACCTTCTAGCGATTAATCGGCTAGGCGGCGATTAATCGGAATGATTAATCGGAACATTAATCGGATGCATTAAAATATTATTTTTTACATAATTTAATTTTAATATTTAAAAATATATTGTATATAAGTAAAAATATTAATATCTTCATTTTATTATTAAATATGATGAGTGAATTTATCCTTTCACGTGTAAATAATATTTTTTATTAAAAAAATTATATATTTAAAGTTTTATTCTTAATTTGACCGTTTTTTTTTAAATTTGACCGATTAATCCCGATTAAATCCGATTAATCGCTGCCTAATCGATTATTCCCGCCTAACTCATTAAACCGCCTAGGACCGCCTAATCCCGCCTAGGCGCCACCTAATCAGAAAAATGCCTAATAACCGATTTTTACAAATTTTAGGCATTTAATGGCCGCCTAATGCCTAGACCCATTTTTAGAACAGAGCTAATAATACGAGCACAAATCATCGTCTATATAAACTATCCGAAAAGAATTCATTGACTGTATATTTCGAAATAAATTAATCGGTTGACTCTTGTGTACTCCATATATTTAAGTAAAAACCTACCAACTTAGCTAACTACTTACCCTAATTAGTTATATAATAATATATTCTTTCAATTAAATTATTCTTCTCAACTAAAGCAAATTATTACTATGATGTACAGCAAGGGTGTGTTCACTTGGAAAGAATGGAATGGGGGTAGGAATGGAATGATTGTAAACAAATTTTATGAAGAAAGGGGGATGTTGGCGGAAATAATGAACAAATATGAGGGAGAAGAAGTTTTTTATGATGAAGATTGCAAGGAAAATGATGAAGATTGGGAATGGAGCATTCCTTCCAAAACATGTGGGTTAGAATTCTAGTTCAAATTATTTGGAGAGGAATGAAGCAAGGAATGAAATTTATTAACATTTTCCCCAATCTCCCCCAAATGATAGTATAAATTTCATTCCATTCTCCCCTCATTTCATTCAATCCAAGTGAACATAGCCTAATTGTAACTTAATTACTCCGTATGTAATAAAATTCGTGCGATTTCAGTTTCATTTGAGTTTCCGAATTAGTTTCAATCATTTTCAAAAAAAAAAAAAAGAAATACTACTACTACGCTTGCCACGTATGAGTTGAATTTTCTGCGTTAGCATTTTTACTTCATACTATATATTAGTTCTGAGGCTGCTTTTTCTCTAGTGAATGTAGTTGGATGCTACTAGCTGCTACTACTCATCGCTGTAAACCTCGTAGACAAATACGCGGAATCCTAATAAAAGTAATTTCCATACTATATATTTATAATAATATCTTTATTTAACAGAATTGCTTGACAGTAGACACCGATCTAAACGACTAACAGACGGAATTAAACTACTAAAACAATTTAGTGGTCTACCACATTTGCATGGTCATGTGTTTTTTACCGATCCGTTGAAATAAAACATAAGATCTATTTGGGACCTTCCTCTAATATCTTAAACTTTTAGATGAATTGCAGAACTTTGGTTTGGCGGGATCTCAAATTCGATTCCCTATCATTCTCAATATTCTCATAATTTATTATGTACACGAAGGCAATTATTATCCCAAAATTCTTAACACAATCAACTATGGTTTGTGATATACTTTTTTAATATTCGACATGACGTAAATTTGTGTGTTAAAAACACAATAATATAGGACGGCTAAAATGGTAAAGCATGAAGAGGTACTAGTAGTCACTAGTCAGTCAAAAACGAAGTCAAAGAGTAGAGGATTAAGGAGAGAAATTAAGTGAAGCTAAAATTAAGGAGAGGGTAAGGGTCAAAGTGAGCAGAGTTTGAAAACGAAAATACCCAGAAATTTTGTAGAATATTCTGTTAAGCATTGGCCGGCGGCGTAGCTCCCTCCCACCTACCCATCCCCCTTCCATGCGGTCCCTCTCGCTAGACTTTTGTTGCACCAAAACTTCAATTTGACTTGGCCCTTTCTAACTTGATCCCCACGTTCGCCCCTTCTTTCTCTCGAACCACCCCACCCCACTATATATATCACCTTTACACCTTCAAAAAAACCAAACCTCTTTCAAGTTTCAACACCTTCACAAATTTCTCCACACACATTTTGCAACACTTAGATAGCCTACATATTCAGAAGATATACACGTAAATTTTTATTATTTCATGGCTCGTTTAAGTGTTATGTTTGTATTATTATTGGTTACTCTAGCTTCATTTGTGAGTACAATACATGGAAGGAAGCTGAAGAATAGCATGCATGAAAACAAAAAGCAGCAGAAGCAGCAGCCATATCCACCCCCTCCACCACCACCACCACAAGACAGCTTGTATCGATCTTCACTTCCAAAAGGCACCGTCCCAAATTCTGCTCCTAGCAAACAGCATCACTCTTTCGTTGTGGACGAGAAGCTCATTGCGCGTCACCTAGCAGCCCTTGATCGTATTCTCCGATCCGTTCCCAGCCCCGGTGTTGGTCACTAGAATCAACTTTCGGGCTAATTCTTTTCCAATTTTGTGAAATATTCTTTAGTTCTTTGATTTGTTGTTTTCCTTTTCTTTCTAAAATTTTACATATAAAGATATGTACGTACAGAAAGTCAGAAAGATTGATACTTAATTAGCGATGGAGGTCTATTGTTTTTTTTTTTTGATCTTTTGATAAATCATTGTACATTATTTCGAGTAGTGAAACATATACAATGTTAAAAAATCCATGTTTGCATGGATTACACTGAAATAGAAATCTATACTTTCATACTATATATTGCATGAATTTATGTAAAATAATCCTATACATATTGCCAGGTTAATACTTTCATATTAACATGACAGTATGTATATTATCAACAAGTGCGCGGAATTGGGGGCGATATGATTCCTGCCAATCATCTTAAATCATAGAAATTTTAATGTAAAAGTTTAAAGTAATTACAATCAATCCCTTTAAACATTAATTTTGGTGTAGTCCCAGCACACGCAATCAAGAAAAAACGCATACTGGTGGGTGTGCTCACCCGTGTCAGAGCCTTATCATCTGACATCTCAGGTAGTCAGGTTTGATTCTAGCTAAGCGCGTAGAGATAAGCGAAATACCATAATTATCGAGGTGTGTACAAATTGATTCGGTATCTGGTAAAAAATTAATTCGTAACAAAAAAAGAAAAAAACGCAATGCAGATTACTTTATTTCGAGAATGAATACTTACTTTCCTGAAAAACCAGAAATGAAACACCCATTAGATTTGTTTGATCTCAATTCTCCACTAATAAGAATATAATATTTATTAAAAATAATGACATAGCAAGAAAAAAAGTATTAATTAAAAATGAAAAGTGCAACACTTTTTCTACCTTTTAAAAATAAACTAATAATCACATAAAGTTAGCTGGATATATAAGATTATAGACGTATCTTTTTTTGTGAACAAATGTATGACCCTAAAGTAAAAATAGGATATTATTCAACAACTTTGACTTGTAAACTATGAATACTGGATTTTAGTGATTATTCATTAATAACACTTGACTTGAAGTAGGCAGTAGTTAGAAATGTATGCATAATGCATGTATAGTTAGGCGCATAAATTATAAGTCTCACTCTCAGGACCGGCTGCCATATAAAGTGGTACCTACCTTGAAACGTAAAGGGGAAACTTCTTTATAATTTGAGAAATTTGACTTAAATCTGATTTTCATCGGATTTGCAAACGCGTGTTGTTGCCGATAGTGAAATCATGACTAATGTTAGGTGCATATAATTGGTTACATAATTTTACATAAAATGAGTTGAATTTTATTAATATGATTTCTTACTGATAGATATAATTAATGTAAATGCAAGAAATTCATTAAATTATAACTAATCAAATTAAAATATTTATCATTTTAAGAAATTTTTTTATAAAAATTTATGTAATTTTAGCATTTTCCCCAAAGTTATCATAGTATTATCCAGGTGAATTGTATTTTGCATCTTAGGTGACTAATCGATTTGATTGTTATTAAAATCAGGTTAAATTTTGTTTTCTATAAAACACAATCAAAACTATTGATCTAATTGGTTAAAAATTGAATAATCAATTCGATTGGTATAAATTAATGAAATATCCAAAACATAAGTAAGGATTTCCTATACATAATTCATATGTTAGAGCATCTTCAATGGGAGAGATCCCTTAGGTAAATTTTAAAACTAATTAACATAAATAAGAATTATAAAGAATATGTAAAAAAATTTACACTACAATGGGACAAAACTGTTATCTATAATTATAGATAATCTCTTGATGTTGGCTATATTTGTCGAACCTCTAGAGACCTGTAGTGAATTGCCACATCCATTACTTCTATATTAAAATTATATATTCCATTAATAACAACTTGAAATATTAATAACATACCATTTTTAAAATATAGCCAATACCCTCGGAATACAAGTCTTACAGGTTCGACAAATTTTACATAATCAATATTTTATGTAATTTAGCCAATCATTTTTAGCTAACGCCATTGGAGATGCTTCTTAGAAGTCTAAAATTCTAAATCACAATTTTTCTCAATTTTCCTCTTAAACTAAGTCCTAATTTTTAATCTTATAGATTGTATTTATTTTAATTATACTATATTAAATATGTTAATTAATATAGTTATTTTACAATAATATAAGCATATTTAAAATAATAAACTAATTATGTACAATAAAATATTAAACTAATTATGATTAATAATTCAATTAATCGCCAATTATATGATTATTTCATAGACGGTGCTTTTAATGATAAAGTCTAATTATTTCTCTTATTAAGTTACCAGATTTGCTAAAGGAAACGACCTTATCAGGATCATATCACATATTTAACATCCTTTCATTCAAGCTAGCATTCGATCAATTCGATCCAATTTTAAATACTATGTGAGGATCTCGTTCCTTTTTAAATTTATTTAAAAAGACTTGAATCTAAGACCGGCCTCTCACATCCAACATGTTAAGTTATCACTTCTTCTAAGACTTCATGGTGTTATGAGAAACGGATAATATCACATTTTCATCATCTCCGTAAAATATTAAGTTATGCTTAATTCGAGTCGAGTGGAATGGATTCAGGTATCTAATAATTGAGTTCGAGTTTGGATTTTTTTTTTGTTGATAAAATTGTACTTGTATTAAAATATCTCAAGGTTACAGATGATACAATCTCGAGCAGAAACATTACACTTCGAAAGACATGACATAGAATATGTCGCCCTCGCTAAGCAATGAGCTACAATATTCGCAGACCTATGTGTGAACACTTCATCAAAGTGTTTATCCATATTATCCGTACAAGCCTCCAAGATAATATAATCCAGCACCAAAACTCACACAAACGGTGAGACAAAAGTAAACTCACACAAACAAGCGGTGAGATAAAATCAAACTCACACAAAGGTGAGACAACAAAACAAAATCGATCTTACAATCGGAAAAGGCTTAAAAACCTTAGATCCGAATTAAACTTAGATCAACTAAAACAAGCAATCCTTAGATCCGGAACAAACCACAAAAACAACAGGAACCGAATATCCACCCGCTTGAACCTGAGAAGAAGGACAACGGAAGCTCTAATGATTTAAGCTCTGCTGGTTGCACAAACTAGCTCAAGATCGGAACAGATCTGAGAAAATTCGAAGGAATTTTCGGAGTTTTATTGAATTAAAAAATCACTTGTTTAACTTAAACGAACTAAAATCTCTAATCGTGCTTGATCCATTTAATTAACGAGTCGAGATGAGTATATTTGCGAAATCATCAATTTAATGATTAATAAAATTAAAAATATAAAATTAATTTTCAATTTATAGATAAGAAAACAAAATAGAAATATTTTAATATAATTAATTAATGTTGTCAAAAAAAATTATGATTAACTAATAATGAACAAGTTCAAGCTCTAATCAAATCGGGTTTTTTAGTTTGGAAGAGTTTGCATTGGTACATATTCAACTCAACTTATTCAACTAAACAAATTTAAATTTTGCGTTCGAATTCGATTGATATATAAGTACGAGATAAACCAAACTCTAATAACGAATTCGAGTTCAAGCTACTCGAATTAGAGCCCAACCTTCATATGTACGCCAAATTCGTTCTTATAAAATTTTCCCAGATGACGGGATTTGCCAACCTAGCCACTCTTTCATTTTCACTTGACGTTTACCGTTGTAGCAACTCATACTTTTTTATTTGGTCCTCTGTAACATTTCTCCTGTTTTAAGAAATCAAAAAATAACTTGAATCAAAATATAACTTTTCGCGCGATTTATAAATTTCACTTTTAAAATATTGAAAATAGATGAATTTTTTTTATTTTTAAAAATTGAAGGGTCTTTTAAGAAATTTTTATAGAAATTGATTCAAAGCAATTTACATGAATTATAAGTGTGAAAATATTGATTCTCATTATATATCTAAAATTTAGATACTTTCAGAAATATCATAAACATAAAAAGTAGCAATTATAATACAAATGTAGTCTTTACGATCAAAAGTTATAAATATTATATATAATAACACTTTTTAAACCGACGTTCCTCGCATAACATACACATACATAACGAATAACGAATAGAAGTGTAAGAATTTATTTAATTAGAATATGAAATTATTTTGACACAATATAATGAATAACGGATGTATAACTTTTTTATTGATTTAATCCATCGATGAAATTGGATTTTTTTCAATTTAATCGATTTGTTCATAACCCATGTATAATTTATTCATGTGTAAAAATAAACAACTATTTGTATTATTTTTATTACAGGTGTTAAGCGAAGATTATATTCTTCCATATACTTTATTACGATTTCCATAATCACTAATAATAAAGATTACTTGAGAAATTAAGGGTCGTTTGTACTACAATTATTCAAAAAGAAATTGTAGTGTTATTCGATAGGGAATAAAAAGCATGCAATGTAAACAATTTTTAGTCGTCATTTTACCTAAAGATAAACTTTTTTTTAGCAAAAATTAATTCAATAATGAAAAGCCATATAACATCTACAAAACTAGTCGCATAAAATAAATATAAAACAGAAACAATCGCTGATTAATGTTGGATCGGTTAAGCAGGCCTCAATTAACTCCACGTTAGTATGAGATTGTCCGCTTTGGGCCGAACCCGCACGGATTTGTTTTTGGACATATCCTAAAAGGCCTCATACTATTGGAGTTAACTGGCTACTCTATATACAAGCAAATTGCCCCTCCCAAAAATGATGTGGGATAAATCCTAACAATCTCCCCCTTCATACATTGGGCTCGACACCTGTCGAATCTACCTCTTTCTCTGTAATTTGGCTCCCTCGAACCATATTGGAAGCTCCTGGCAATCTGACTCCCCTAGGCCCATGTATATTAGAAGCCCATCTGCCTCCTCTTGAAGCCCATTCTGGGGTAGCCCACCTGCCTCTTCCTTGATCCATCTAGGAGCCCTCCGAGATTGTTATGGATCGTTATAACCTGAAGCTCTGATACCACTTGTTGGTTCACTCCCAAAAGGCCTCATACTAATGGATCGGTCATCTGGATGTTTATAAACTAGTTATCTGCCACTTCCACATACGATGTGGGACAACTCCCAACAATCTCCCCCTTCACAAATCGCGCTCGGTACCTACCGAATCTGCCTCCTTCCCATGTGATCGAGCTCCATCATGGAGCCCATTGAGATTGTTCTGGATCGTTATAACCTGAAGCTCTAATACCACTCGTTGGGCTTGCAAAGTAGGCCTTAACTCCACACTAGTATGATATTGTCCGTTTGGGCCAAACCCGTACGGATTTGTTTTTTGTTCACTCCCAAAAGGCCTCATACTAATGGATTTACCTGGCATCTTATAAACTAGCTATTATCTGCCCCTTCCACAAACGATGTGGGACAACTCCCAACAATTAATCCATTCTTCTTGGAGATACAATCACACGATTTGTTGAACATGATATATTTACATGTACCCGCTTCACCACATCCAGTTGGAGCTAATCCAGTTTGAGCTATATATCGACCATAATTGAAATCACCTACAAACTTTCATCACTAAATCAAAAATCATACTCTCACAAACAAATGAGAGATTCTCCAAATTCTCACCCAGGAGAGACTACCAAGACTGAAATAACAAATTAAATTTGAAATAACAACCTAAAAATAAGCAAGCCTTAGATCTGGGGAATAAACCACAAAAACAAGAGAAATCGAACCCCTTACGTGCCTAAAATCCACGAAGAAGAAAGAAAAATTCGGAAGTCCGAGGTTTTATATCTAAACAATTAACTAAGAAAAAAATAAAATAAAGCCTAAATAGCAAGATAAGCAAAAAAATGAAAGAAAACTAAGGGATTGGGACTTTCCACCGGAGAAAACCGGTGGAAGCCCTGGACGATGTATTGTGAAAGAAGAAGAGGGAGGCGGCAGGAGGAAAATATTAGGTTAACTTGATTAACAATTTTTGGACTTTAATCTGCTCTATGAAACATTACCTTAAGACAAACTTAATTATATATGTAATTAATATTTTATATTAAAATAATAATTATAATGTTGAAATAATTTTTTTAATTTTTCAAATAAATGAAATAAATAAATTTAATATAAATTTATTAGGTATAATTGATGACTAATTAATATGTAATTAAGAGCTATTTAATGCAAGAAAACAATTTTAATAAAAAAATTACAAAAATGAAAATTTTTTTAAAAAAAATCTTGAATGCTGGTAGCTTTCCGATTTTCAGGAATTATAATACATATATATATATACCATCTGAAATCACTAATATACACAGCTTAGAATCACTAATTTACCCTTACCGCACCCCACCCCATCCCCATTCCCCTTCCCCAACCCCACCCTGACCAAAATCACTAAACTCCAGCGACTCTAAAAAATTTCGGCAATACAGGGCATCTCCAACCAACATCATATGCTCGTTTTTATCATCTAAAACATTTAATCATCAATTCCACAACGAATTACAACTAAAACGAACTGAAACGGGCAAAATTCTAGCAATATAAGAAATTTCTGGCGAAACAATCGATTTTCACAAATTTGAAACCAAACCCAATGATTCTAGCGTCAATACAAAGCTTGAATCATTTCCAAACTATCCACAATATCCATTTACATGAACAATCACCCAATAATTCAAAACAATCGAATTTAAATTGAATAAAAACCTTTAAATTTGTACACAAATATTGAAATTTAACATATTATTCGACTCTCTATGATCAGATAAAACTATAGGAACCATCAAAACAACTGAATAAACAACGAATCAAAAAGCCCTAATTTCCACCAAGAACCCTAATTCTGTAAATTTATTCACAAATTCATAGAAAATCGAAATTTTAGCCATATATAGGCAAATGATCAAATACAAACCACTCTTAAAATACAAACTACAAACCATCACTAATTTGTACAACCAAAATCACTATTTTTACATTTAATTTAAAAAATATAAAAAAACCAAAATTTCTAAAATACAACCCACCCCCACCCCCACCCCCACCCCCACCCCCCCGACACCATCACCACCTCCGATCATCACCACCTCCATCTTCCTTCTCCGGCCATTGGTCCCGCAGGAGCTCTAATTCACCATCACCGACGCACCACCACCTTCATCTTCCTTTTCCGGCCATTGGCCCCGCAACGGCTCCGATTCCTTATATGCAGGTTTTGAATGTGTTATTGAAGTCGGATTTTGGCGTTCTTGTAGTCAAATCGAAGCTCTCAATATCCTCTTCAATATTCTAGCATCAAATCTCAATTTGACTAAATTTTCGATTTTCTATGAATTTTGAATAAATTGCAGCATTAGTGTTCTTGGTGGAAATTAGGGCTTTCTGATTCATTGTTTATTCAGTTGTTTTGATGGTTCCTATAGTTTTATCTGATCATAGAAAGTCAAATAATATGTTTAATTGCATTGTTTGTGTACGAATTTAAAGGTTTTTATTCAATTTAAATTCGATTATTTTGAATTGTTGGGTGATTGTTCATGTAAATGGATGTTGTGGGTAGTTTGGAAATGATTCAAGTTTTGTATTGATACTAGAATCATCGAGTTTGGTTTTAAATTTGTGAAAATCGATTGTTTCACCAGAAAATTCTTGTATTGCCGGAATTTTGCCCGTTTCAATTCGTTTTGGTTGTAATTCGAAGTGGAATTGATGATTAAATGTTTTAGATGATAAAAATGAGCATATGATGTTGGTTGGAGACTTTCTGGGCAGGTTCTGTGTTGCCGAAATTGTTTAGAGTCGCTGGAGTTTAGTAATCTTTGGTAGGGGTGGGGGTGGGGTCGGGATAAATTAATGATTTTGAGTTGTGTATATTAGTGATTTCAGATGGGGTGGGGTGCCGTGGGTAAATTAGAGGTAATTATATTAAAATATAATTAATATATTGTAATAAAAATATTAGTGATTTTTGGTGTAAAAATTAGGGATTGGGTGCGGTGCGGTGCGGTGCGGTGCGGTGCGGTGCGGTGCGGTGCGGTGCGGTGGGGTGGGGTGGGGTGGGGTGGGTAAATTAATGGTAATTATATTAAAATATAATTAATATATTGTAGTTAAAATATTAGTGATTTTTGGTGTAAAAATTAGTGATGGTTTGTAGTTTGTATTTTAAAAGTGGTTTGTATTAGAGTAGATATATATATATATATATATGGTCTTGTTCTAATAGAAACTAAATTAGAATAGAAACTAGAAACTAAACCTAAATTAAATATTTAAAGCTAATCTAATGACCAAATTAGGGGTACCCCAATACAAAAAACGTTTAAAATTATTGGCTCTATTCAACAAAAAAATTAAAAATTAAAAAAAAGTTACTGTTCACGTGATGACGTGGCACGTGAACAGTAACTTTTTTTTTATTTTTTTAATTTTTTTTTTATATTTTTGTTGAATAGAGCCAAGAATTTTATAAGTTTTTTGTGAAGGTGCCCCTAGCGGGGCCATTAAAATAAATGAAATATAATTTATTTAGTGTAGGTTTCTAGTTTCTATTCTAAGATTAGTTTCTATTTGAACGCTAGCATATATATATATATATATATATAGGGTCTTGTTCTAATAGAAACTAAATTAGAATAGAAACTAGAAACTAAACATAAATTAAATATTTCAAGCTAATCTAATGACCAAATTAGGGGTACCCCAATACAAAAAGTTCATAATATTCTTGGCTCCATCCAGCAAAAAAAAAAAAAAATTACTGTTCACTGCTGACGTGGCAGTGACGTCAGCGTGAACAGTAATTTTTTTTTTTTTTTTTGCTGGATGGAGCCAATAATTTTAAACACTTTTTGTGAAGGTGCCCCTGGCGGGGCCATTAGAATAAATGAAATATAATTTATTTAGTGTTGGTTTCTAGTTTCTATTCTAAGATTGGTTTCTATTTGACCACTAGCCTATATATATATATATATATATATATGGGTTAGGCTCCAGAGAGAACACCCTTAAAAAGAGAACGAGAGAACATATCATCAAACCATTGAATCTATTAGATCTAATGGTCCTGCCAACAACACCCAATACAAAAAAGTCTTATAATTTTACCCTCTATCCATTGATTAAAAAAAAAATTAAAAAAAAAAATTTTAAAAAAATAATAATGATGATGATGTCACTGTGACGTCACAACAGGTTTTTAAATTTTTTTTTAAAAAAAATTTTTTATTTTTTTTTTTATGAATGGATAGAGACTAGAATTATAAGACTTTTTTGTATTGGGTGCCCCTGGCGGGGCCATTAGATTTAATAGATTCAATGGTTAGATGATGTGTTCTCTCGTTCTCTTTTTAAGGGTGTTCTCTCTAGAACCTTGGCCTATATATATATATATATATAGGGTCTTGTTCTAATAGAAACTAACTTATAATAGAAACTAGAAACTAAACCTAAATTAAATATTTCAAGCTAATCTAATGACCAAATTAGGGGTACCCCAATACAAAAAACGTTTAAAATTATTGGCTCTATTCAACAAAAAAATTAAAAAAATTAAAAAATTAAAAAAAAGTTGCTGTTCATGTGATGACGTGGCACGTGAACAGTAACTTTTTTTTAAAATTTTTTTAAATTTTTTTGTTGAATAGAGCCAAGAATTTTATAAGTTTTTTGTGAAGGTGCCCCTAGCGGGGCCATTAAAATAAATGAAATATAATTTATTTAGTGTAGGTTTCTAGTTTCTATTCTAAGTTTGGTTTCTATTTGAACGCTAGCATATATATATATATATATATATATATATATATATATATATATATATATATATATATATATATATATATATATATATATATATATATATATATATATATATATATATAGGGTGTGGCTCAAAAGAGAACTCATTTTTTTGAAGAAAACTAATGCACTAATCCTAACCATTGGATGTATTATAATCAATGGCCCCGCCAGGGGCACCCACACACTAATCAAATACACCCTCACACACACAATCTCACCTAATCACCTCCGTTTTTTATTTGATTTTTCCCGTCAATCGGTGATATTTTTTTAAAATCTAATTTCACCATATTTTTCTTCATCTCACAACGATCAGTTTGCATACCATGTGTGCTATATTTTAATTTAGTTTTCTAAGTTCTCCTTTCTGTAATTTTCTTTTATACACTACGCCACATATGGCCTACGGCTACGCCCAAAAAAGTGTGCTTATAGGGCCAAAAGTGTTGCTGAAAGAGCCTAAAACCAGCTACGGCTACACTTTCACCAAAAATGGTAGTGTTACAAAATCGGCCGCTACCGTAGACCCCTATGGTAACACTTTTTTGATTTTTGGTAACACCATAGACAAGTGTAGGCGTAGACCCCTATGCTAACACCTTTATGATCTTTGGCTACACCTTATAAGATGTTGCTATAGATTTATGGCTACACCATTATCTTTGTGGTAACACTATTAAAACTGTTGGTGTAGACCTATGCCAACACTTTGCTAATCTTTTGCCAACACATAAATGATTAATACTTTAGAGCCGATGACTACATTTTTAGAGGCTCTATACCAACATTTTAAATAAAGAAAGGCAACATGATTGAAAAATAAAGATTCTCATTCAAAATATTGTCAAATATTCCAATACAAAAAGGCTATCAAAAAGCCATTCCAATACATAAAATTCCATCTAAAATAACTACATCAAATTACACACATTCTTTCTCAGCATGTAATACGAACTTCGAAAGGAATCCTCCCATGCACTTTGCCGTTTGCTGAAGAAATCCATCTGCCCTGAAGAAATTACAGAACAAAGGCAAAGAGAAATAAATACGAAAGAATTAAAAGATCAATTCAGAAATTAAAAAATGTAATGACAACAAAACTACTAGCAATAATCTATAACATGACTTAATGATGTAAAATGGTGACAAATGTGCATAGACGTTCTGGAAAATATGACTTAATGGGAACAATATCATGTACAAACAATTCTTAAGATCAGTGGTTTGATGACTACAAGAATCAGTAAACTAATGACTAGGAAGCTAAAAGGTCCGATTAAAAAGGAGTACTGTGTCACATTTAGTAGGTTTAAGTAATAAGCACTGGTCAAGTGTAAAACTTTTACCTTTAGGAACTACTTGTGTATTCTGAACTTGTCTCATTCAGAAGTAGCAGGCCTGAAAATACAAGTAAGGAAATAACTTAATAGGATTCATAATATGCAGGTAGATTCTATACATCTAATGTAACTTAATAGGATTACATTCGATCGTGCTCTGTGTGATGTAGTTTGACAAGGACTTTCATTCTTTAAACTTGTCCAATGCATAAGGTCCAATTTCTCTACCAAACTCCAGACTTCTCACTGCTTGAGCATATCTCTCTTCCTTAAAATGAAAACATATAATTTGCAGGTGCTTACAAGAACATACGAGTTCAACTCGATTTACAATAGAATGTTTACTAAATTGAGGGAATAAACAAGAATAATATGAGCCATAACTAGTGATCGGTATGGTACATAACCTGCTTCAATGTCAGCTGATTGGTGCTTAATATTTTTATTAGAAGTCTGAAAGTAGAAACAATTCTTCTAACATGGCCTAAAAAATGATAGCATGTAGTATGTAAGTTCAGTTAAAGGACTACATACTGCATTAGATAGCCTATCGTATAACATTAGCTTATTAGTCACATCTCAAGCTTGTTTAATGGGAATCTAAACGAAGCCTAAGAGTTATAAAAGGAAAGCAGTTAAATGGAAACTAGAGTGCGTGCAGTCACTAAAAGACATTTTAAAGAGAATCCACTACATACTTATAGGTAATAGTCCAACATAATCAAGCTGACTTAAGAAGTATGGTACAATAATGCAAGTTAAAACTAGACAATTCGAGCAGAATACTTCTTGAAACACTTTAAACCATAAAAAAATGACCTCAGACGTTATAGAACTTTCCCACTTAACCTGCAAAGGAAAACAAAGACAACATAATCATGTCTTAGGAGACAAATACACAAATTTTGACCAGTAAGTTATCCCACCAATCAAATGCTGGTATACAATTCCCTGGTACCAGATGTTGCGAATAGCCAAAACCAGCCTGCAGAGAAAACTGATTGATCAGCTAAATAAATTTCTGAAAAACAACACTATATATTTTATTCAAATAATTTTAGAGTTCTAGCATGGTGAAACTACTACCAGCAAACCCAAGTTCCTAAAAGGAACTATGTAAAGCTAGTTGTAGCTTTTACAGATATCAAAAACTTTAAGAATGGGTAAACAACGAAAAAAAATATGTTAATAGACAACAAATTAAAATAAGAAATGAAGCAAAATAAAAAATATGTTATATACTAATGTGTATCTAATAGAGAATATTCAACGAGAGAGAAGTAGTTGCGCAGTGCTAATGAGATTTGCATGCAATCCATATTCTTTGGCATATATGAAAGTGGATACAGCTTGCGGAAGTGCTGACTGAAATCACATGATGAAAAATATTAATCAGTCAATGTAAAATACAAATTTTAGCTTGCTAGCTAATACTAAAAAAGATATAATTATTAAAATGTAGTCATGTGTAAATGAATAATCAAACACGACTATTGCAATTCGCAAGACGTCGCCGCGCAAGCCTACAACTAAACAAGCAATGCCAACAGATAATGGTCCTAGAACGAATCATAACAACATTCCTAAAATAGTAGCCTTGGCACCAAAGCAATTATCTTGCCGTTCGAAGCCATGAACCACCCTGAAATTTTCGAAGCATGCAAATGTATGAAGTTTCGGACAATTTAATTAAAAGCTACATAAGTTCGAAATATGTACAAAATGTGTTCGAAATATGTACATAACAATTGTTCTGTCTTGTGCTTTATATTTTTATATATACAACACATTTCTTA
Organism: Kitagawia praeruptora; assembly: GCA_037693485.1. Taxonomy (NCBI): domain Eukaryota; kingdom Viridiplantae; phylum Streptophyta; class Magnoliopsida; order Apiales; family Apiaceae; genus Kitagawia; species Kitagawia praeruptora. Next base: position 106,032,151 of record CM075354.1, read on the forward strand.
TAAATATACTAATGCTTTATGTAGTGAGCTCATTGCCTACGCTTTAATGCCAAATTACTCAGGCTTGAGATCACGATGCATAACCTGTACTTGAAATGAACTAAAGAAGTTTTCACTCTATAATGCTAATGTATATTCAGAATTGTTGGGTTTCTAATAACAAATCAAATTAATTCTTTTGGAGGCATAATCAGGATGATTATCAGTTTAACTTATATGCTAGCAACAATTTAACTAATTAAAACAAGAATGTAAAATATGAACCAGACTAAATTTATTTTTTTGCAAATAACTAATGACCAAGTTTAGTTTTTATAGATGTGCATTAAATTAATAAATTATGACTCGTTGCCATTTTAATTGGATTTTCTACAGTAGTGGTAAAACAAATGGGCACACATGACATATTATGCTAACAGATTGAAAGTACCATGGTACGATATAATTTGATATGAAAATAGAGAAATGGATTTTTGGTTTACTAAGATACCTTTTTGCTGTCACGTAACAATGGTATGTCGGGGAGGATCCAGGACAAAGAGTTTTACTGCTGGTCAAGAAGAGATTCATGGATTATCTTGTTGATCAACTAGTTTGTTCTTGACCTGCATTATTAGTTTATGTCAAGTAGGGAGGCTGGAAACCTGCAGTTGTGATGGTATCATTACATATTGGAGTTTGTGGGAATAGAGGTGGTCTGGACAAAATTGTTATACAGTATGTAAAATATGTAAGTTGGGGCATGGGAAAAAATGCGTCAAAATTGTCTCAACAGATTTGACGCATTCGGGTTTTCTTTTCTTTGTAGAATTGCAGTGTAGGTCCTGTTACCAAATGGAATTTGAAAGTAAAAGGTAAACGAAGAGTGAGAGAACATACCAAAGGGAGTAAATATTAAATAAATGGAACAGAACATACCAAAAGCAGGAGGTGTGTAAGTTGAAATTGAGGTGTGTGAGTGGTGCCTAAACCTTTAATTCCAATAGTTGTTCCCTCTATTGCACTTGACACCAACACATCTCAGAGCAAATTACAAACACAGAATCGATAACAAAAAAATCCCAAATTAACAAAAAAAACTCTAATTAACAGAAACACGATTAACATAATAACAAATCATAAACACAAACCCACAAACAAACTCGATTAAAAAAATCCCAAACTAATACATCAACCCCAACTGATACATTAACCCACATAATTGATTACCTTCTTTGAGTTTGAGATGGATTCTTCATCGAGCTTGAAGCTTCGAGCTTGATTCTTCTTTCTCAAAACTTGGTGATTCCTGTAATGTCTGCTGCAACTCTGGAAGATAAAAAACGTATAACATGAAGGTAAAACTTGAAAGCAATAAGAAATATAACAAACCTTAAAGACCATTTCATTAAAAACACCAGGTAAAACTTGAAGATCATTAGGAAAATCACCATCACATAAAGCCCAAGTTCTACAAACAGTCATTCCCTTTTGAGCTCCTCTCTTCATCGTCAACGAAGCCCTAATTGAACTCGTAATCAATGAGAGATTGTCAACATAATGAGCCCTAATTTCTTGTGAATAACCACTAGAGAGAGATAACCCGTGAAAAAAAATCCCTAATTTTTTGTTCTAAACCTAATCTGCCCTAATCATCTTGCCGTGAATGAGAAAGAGAATTGAGAGAGAAAGAGAGAGAGAGAGAGAGAGAGAGAGTCAAGTAGTCGTGAAGAACCCTAATTGCTTGATTTTTAATTGAAATTTTGGAGAAAGGTGAGAGAGAGAGAGTGTGTGAGTGAGGGAGTTGAGAGAGAAAGAGAGACAGAGTGAATAATTGAGAAAGACGGAATAATCGGGAGAGTTAGTGAAATTTGACCCGCTTAAATAAAAAATTTGGACAAATATTTGAGCCCGCCTAGTTTTACTGATTTTTAAAGGTCAACGGCGACACATTTTTTAACGATCAACGGCTACATCGACTTCGGTGTTACCATAGATACTGAATGACGTCTACAGCAACATTAATATATAGAAATGGTAACATTAAAAAATGTGTAGGCGTAGACCAATTTTAAGGCATATATGGCTACACTTTTGCTCGTAACACTGAAAAAAGCATTGTTGAAGCCCATTTGTGGCGTAGTGATACTTGTTCTGTATTCCGTATTCTTTTGCATTTGATGTCTTTTTAATTTTTTTTGTATTTATCTTTTTTAACCTACAAGCTAGCTTTTAGTTAATAAATACAGAACAATTTTTTCTCAAAATTTCATATAAAAATTGAACACAAATTCTTTTGTTATATAAATACAGAACAAAATTATAAATACAAAACACATAAATTTTATTAATAAGTACTTCGTTTCTAAAACACATAAATACAATGCACTTATTTTTGAAATTTAAAACCTGATATAAACAAAAACATAAATACTTACAGTAAACTCATTTCTAAAAATGAGCAGTGCTCTGTATTTTTTAAATGGGTAGTGGGCTGTATTTTTTTTTTAAAAAAAAAGACATGTATATACTGTACACTTGTTTTTTGTTTCATAATTTGTATTCACTTTTTTTTAAAAAAATTTACACTTTTTTGTAACATCATTGATTTATGTAAAACATCCAAATATAATAAATAATATGAAATGAAAAAAATAATTAAAACACAAAATACAGTTACCAAAAATAGAAAGAAATATTAGTTGAAAATTTTATTGTTTTGTAACATTTTGTAATTTACGTTTTGTACCTTTTTTTATTTTTTCCCTGTCATGATTTTTATTCAATGTTTACTTTATTGAACATACAGAACCTAATAGTTTTTTTTTTTTTTATCTATTTTACATTTTGTAAATTTTATTTTTAGAAAATAGTATGTGAAATTGTATAAATACAGAACACACAAACATGTTTTAATTTTAAAAATATATAAACATTGTTCTATTTTTTCAATACTTTTTAAATATTAAATACAGAACATAGGTTTTGAATATAGTGAGCATGAATTATTTATTTATAAAAATTAGTTTTCAAATACAAAAAATGCATGTTTTGTATTTATAATAAATTTACATAACAACATGTGAACTTTATAAATTACATAATAAATGCATGTTCTGTATTTAAAATGAACATGAACTTTTAATTTTGATTCAGTTAAAGTACATAATAAACAAACTCACATTTAAATTTAAAATACAGAACATCTATAAATTTATAGAATGTAAAATTTAAACTTTGTCTTGATAGGGTAAAAATAAACCAAGAACAAAAGGACACGTAAACACGTGACACGTGACACGTGACCTGTAAATAATGATAAAATTAGTTATCTAATCGCACGGTCTATATTGAGTTGCCTAGTTACTCAATAGATTAGAGTTCCTAATTGAACCAAATCCTATATACATACATATATATATATATATATATATACAAGTGCTCAAATGAGACCCCCTCTTATAGAGAGAACTAAGAATTAATCCCAACTCTCTATTTTATACTACATTAATTTATCTGGACCACACAATCTAATCTAATTATATTAATACATATCACGTCAATTTCCCACCCCAACACCCCCAAACCCGAACCCCACCCTCCACCCCCCACCCCCCAGAACCGGTCGTCTTCTCCGGCGGCCGGCACCACCTCCACTTCCTTTCCGACGTCTGGCCCCGCAGGGGCACCATCTCAACCACTCAATTAACTTTTAATCTGGACCACATAAAAACACTTATAGATGTTTAAATTTATTTATCTCTCCTCCCACCCTATCTCGACCGACCCGATTTATTCTTTTCTCACCCATTCCTGATATCTCTCTACCCATTTCACCTTTCTCTCTCTTCGTTTGACTTCATATATCATTTTCTTATCTTCTTATCACTTGATGTTAATTTCTCCTGATTGACATTCTCTTTCATTTCATCCGAACACCATTTCGTCAACACCATCTAGAGACTTAAAGTGAAGTAACGATATCAAAGATTGATTCTAATGCAACGAACGGTAGCCATTCCACGAGTTTGGTCTAGGGAGACAAACAAAAAAATTAATTGATAAAAAAAATAGTGTAAGAGATGTGGGAGATAAAAGCACTAGAAGATGGCGTGGCAATGGGAGTTTCTAATTTGATGGTGGTTGGTGTTTGTTGTTGGGAGGATTTAAGTTTTACAATTTTTGAATGTTTATTAGTAAATTGTTTTGTGATTTGTGTTTTGAAAATTTGGTGATTTCTATTGAAGATTCGGTGAATTCTGTTGAAATTTTGGTGATTGGCGTTAAACTTTTGGTGATTTGCTTTAAACTTTGGTATTCTTGTAGGTGTGTGGGCAGTGTAATAGTTGGGATTTAAACATCGGTGATTCAGGTTAATGTTTTGGTGATTTTCAATTTAGTGATCTAGAGTGTGCATTCAACTTATTTCGATGAAAATGGAGTAAAATATATCTGAATAACTTTGGCGATTCTATCTCCCCACATATCAACAAAATTGCAAGATCTATATAATATGATGATATGAAAAGTATGATATTGTACTAAATTTATAATAATACGTAATTAACAGAGAATTTGTTTGATTTTGAGTGGTGTTTGTGTGTAGCAACAAAAAGGGGAAGCGTTGTGAGGAGTGGTAGTGATAGCTGAACAACAAAATTTTAGCACCTGCGTGTGTTTGGTTATTGGACCTATTTTATGGTCCAATATGCAGTTCTCACAATTACTGGGGTCTTACTAGAATAGCTCTCTCTCTCTCTCTCTCTATATATATATATATATATATAGATAGAAAGATATTTTTGACGATAGTGTTTTAAATATATTTATTTATGTTTACAACATATTGAATATGCTTACAACTTTTATGCTCGTCTTACGAAAATAATGATTTTTTGCTAGGTTTATGCTAACCTTTTTGATTAAAGGGGATCGTTGAAAATTTACAATTATAGGGTTAACTTCTACATAGAACCATTCTAATATTAGAACTTTAGAATTATATAATACACTAGTTTAAAACTCAAGCGATGGATGAACTTTTTTTAACATATTATTTTTTTAATTCGAACTGAATTTTTAACACATGAGTTTTATAGGCTTAAATTTTTGAATGATACTATATTATAAATATTATATAAATGTTGTTCGTGATATTTCTATAAAATGAGATTTTTTTAGTTAAAAGAAATATAGAAAAAATGATATATTTTAGATAAAAAAGGTAAACAATTAATTATTAGTAATTATAATAATATTATTTAATCATTAAATAAAACTGTCATGTGATATAATTGGGAAAAAAAGAGATTTTAGTTAATGAAAATAGAAAAGTTAACGTATTTTAGCTCAAAAAATTAATTGAATAGTTAATAGTAATTATAATATGATTACACTACTACAGAATAGGCTTTTAGCGTCGGTCAAAATAGGCTTTAGGCGTCGGTTATTGGGCATAGTATATGAAGGCGACGCTATAGGTATAGGTCTATAGCGTCGGTTAAACGGGCGACGCTTGAACATGTTTGTGTCGGTGGTAGAACCGACGCTAAAAGGCTGATAACCGACGCATAAGGACAGGCAAAAGCGTCGGTTCGAAGAAATGCCGTTGCATAAAGTATAGAAATTTGGCGTCGGTTGTTCTTAGAACCGACGCATGATGAGAGCCAAAAGCGTCGGTTAACTTAAATGCCGACGCATATGTATATGACCTATAGCGTCGGTTCCGTAAAACGCCGACGCCTAATCTCTTTACATTAAGCGTCGGTTATATAAAATGACCGACGCCTGTTTCCTTTAGTTTTAGCGTCGGTTCTGTTAGATGACCGTCGCCTATTCTCTTCACTTTTAGCGTCGGTTCTGACAAATGACCGACGCTTTTTTTTTTTGCTGCATATGCTACCTGCTCTACATACATATCAGTATATAAATCAGAACACAATCTAATTGATAATTTGATTAAAATAAATTTAAAATATTTAATGTTCATAATTTTACCATTGGAAATCATATGTACAAATCTTTCTAGTACTTGCAGCTATTAATCTATTATACTAATTAATTACAAAGGTGCTCACAGGCAGCTATTCTTACAGATTTAAGCTGAGTTACAAGAGCAGTATGCCTCTACTTGACAAACAGTTCAAGAAATGCATGTGTCACCAAGGTTTCCCAAACTCGACAAACAATTTTGACATAGGAAAATAAAAGAAATCCTGGCCAGCCATCGTAGTAGACATTGTAAAAACACATCAGTTGTTGATTTGAAACTTCTAGGAAGAAATTCATCCCTGCAGGCACAAATAAACAAAATATACATTAGATATGCAAAGAAGGCATAACAATTGTACATAGAGTAAGAGGAACTAATGCTAACAACAATCTAGATATCTATTAATTATATCAGAAATGATAATATGTGTATAGAGACACTTTTGGTTGATTTCTTTATTCAGAAGTCATTCGTGAGATAATGTACCTACTTTTCATAGTTATAACATAAAAAGTACAGCTGGTTGGATCCAGACTATTCTTGAAACCTTAAATACCATGTTAGTATCAGTAGACAATTTCATGAAAACACTATCATATATGTGATGAACAGGAATTGACTTGGCAGATCATTTTGCCAGATATGACCTGCCATGCCTAGTCCTAGTACGCTCCTGACTAGAAAGTCAATGTCATCTCCTACATATAGCAACTTTAAACAACACTAATTTAAAAACCTGAGTCACGCATAGTGTTAGATACTACCATCTCTTCTAAACCTTATAGGATCCACTAAATGGATCATAAAAATTCTAACACAGAATATCAGAAAATTCATATATGGAACTTCTTTGACATATGTATATAATACTAGGTCCATTTATAATAAGTTAGTATAGGACAAGTCACTGGCTTTGCGAGGCCTTGCCAATCAAATGGTTTGCAGTTTTTTAAAGATTTGAACAAGTTTAGTAATGAATCTCTGGGCGTTTCCATGCAAGGCTTTTTCAGGTAGCATCTGGACCTGGAACGCTGGAATTAATGTTTGTGTTTTTCTGGAGGTGAATATGGTTCTGGACAGTGATGAGTTAAGGTATCATGGATGCTGGTAACTGGTAAGGCATAGAAACTAAGTTTATATATAATGATGATCATTAGTAATTTGACAACACTTGTGGCACATCCGGATTTAACAAAAAATGACATAACATTTAAAAGTAATTGTCGTACCTGATTATAGACATTCTAGAATAAAAAATTTTGCCCAAAGCTCTCGAATCTCATTGATTTCCTTTTTGGTATAGCTTTTCGAAGCAAGACCCTTCCAAATATAAAAGATAACATATTAAAAAAAAATCACGAGTTCGATAAAGGTAAAAATAATTCTTTTTTCTCTTACCACTTTCCAATTATTGTTAGGATTTTTTTGACAAAGCATGACAATGTCATGCATGTACTTCATAACAAAATAACCACACTCGGTACCTCCTTCTTGCTGAGGACACTACAATAAACCAAAAAGATTTATTTAATACAAGTAACGAATGAGCAAAATAACTGAATGTAAAAACCAAGTTATACTTGAACCTCAACATGATGCCAAAGAAATTCTTTTTTATTATTCCTCGCTCCACCTTGAGATGTATACAATTTAAATGCCCTGTAAAATAAGTAAATGTAATCACAACTCTAACTAAATTAGAAAATATAAATTACACTACGTGAAATCTGAATTCATATTTAACTTACGTTCGTGCAGGTGTTATCAAGCGTATTTTTCTTTCTTTTTTCAACAGATCAAAGACGTAGATTGTACTTTCACAGAGACAAAAAAGGAGCAACATCCAATGGTTGCTACAATAATATAGACATGTATGATGTATATGTTGGATTATAATAATAATACAATTACTAACAGAAATTTATTTTCTTCTTACTCTTGGTGGTAAGGTGCTAGAATAAAACGCTTATCTTTATTGGCAACCAAAAATTCACTCAAGTACTCAGATGCTTCACTTTGACGTTGATAGTCACGGATATGTGGTATTGCCAATCTAGATGGCGACATGAATGCGAACATATTATCCTTGCACAACGTGGTAACGTACCTACAAAATTACTTACTATAATAAACATGTATTTTGATAGATACCAAAGTAAATTAAGGAAAAAGGACTTAGTCTTACTTTGAAAAAACTTCCAAAATTGAAGTGTTTAAGCAACTCATTTTCAAAAACTGATCGACATCTTCAGGCCCGATAAGTATCAGATCTTTTCCATCTTCTTGAAACTTAAAGACATCATCTTTTTTAGTAGATGGCCTCTTATTAAGCAAGAAACGCAAAGATCGGCAATTCTCACTAGAATTCATGTCATCATCAAGTACTATAGGGGTTTTCTTCTTCGTAGCAGTCACCGAACCTTTGCTTTCAACCTTTTTTGACATCTGAATTGTTCTTTTGGGGCTCATCGCATGGCCTTTTTGCTTCTCCAATGATATAGGATCCTAATCGAAGACAATTGTAGCAATGATCATGTTCCAATTAAATGAGAAACAAATAATTGACAAATAAACCTCACATGATATACCTGCCCTAACGTCACAAGGTCCTTCGGCCATTGAACAAAGCTACCTGCAGCATTTCCTACTGTCTCATGTTCTTCACATGGAACAGGAAGTGGAGTAAGTTGATATTCAGCTACAACATCATCAACTGATACTTTGACATTGTGAGGCGCAATTGGGTTATTATGAAGCATATTACTACCCTGACTATTTGATGGGAAAACAGTCCCTCTTGCCACAACAACTCTTTCTTTTTCTAAATGTATGACCCAAAGACTACAAATCGCAGGACTCTACATCATAGAGTTGCACAGATCAGAATGTTTTTAAGCAAAACAAATACTTTGTACGATATAAAGAAAAAAGTCAGTTCTCAAAAACAGAGTCAGTTGACATCTACAAGTAAAGGCTCGATGGTAAGGAATTTAAGGTACACTTCTCAAATTTAGTCTAAAGTTTAAAGTTTCGAGGTAACTGAGACTAGCAATTCTAATGAAAATCGTAAGACTTTGACATTTAGGATTTAGTTTTTACCAACTGTTACAGTAGCAATGTGGTGAATCAGAGTCATTTTGCTTCCTACTGATGGCCACGGTAATTATTTTGTTGTACGACAAGTGATAAATTTGTTTGTTTATTTTTTAAGTAGTTGGTTTACCAGGTAGTTTTTCTTAATGTATGTTCTGTGTTCGTATTCAATAGTGTATTAGTGATCTCCTATTCATCAGTATACTTGAATCTGTTTGTTACTTGAGTTAAAACATTGCTACATTAGCATCAGGTTCTCTTGTTATATTGTATTTGCTTAATTTGGATCTGTATCGCCTAATTTGTACAACACGGATGTAATAGCAATGATACTTTACCTTCAGCCTTGTGATGACTTTGCCATCTGACTGTAAATTAAGTATTATGTCCATAGATTAGCATTTAAGATCAATTTTAAGCTGTTCGAAATCTGGTTTAGACTGCATATGTTTACAGGAGTAGTTTCAGTTTTAAACATGAGGTAACATCAACATGATTTGATATGTCATGAATTCAATAAATTGCCCAGATCTTCTATGGCTTAATGTTTGTATGTTGTCCTGGTGTTTAAATCAATTTTGAGCTATAAGCATCTTATCAATAGATTGAGACTTGTCTGTAATGTAAGAGTACTCTTCAACAAAAAAAATCACATGCAGGTCTATTACAATATATTTCCTGTTTCAGTAAGCATTCTTATTTCTATGTGCATTCGTTAAAGGGACACGGGTTTCTGCTAAAGGTTTAGCACTAGATGAAGTTATATTGATGTTCTTAACGGTAAGTGAGACTGTGAGAGGCTGCATCCATTTGATGACAGTGACACTGATGAGTTAATATGACTGGTAATGCCTTTTTTTTTTGTCAAAAAGAGAAGAAATAGTTTATATACTAGTTACCATATACTGTAAACTTGTAACTGAGACCTAGAGAAAAAGGTGATCTATCACAGAGCTCTAAGAGTAGTATCGGTGAATTCAGTAGCAGCACTAGCCTCAGCGAAGACAGCAATCTCAGTGGATCTAGTTTCGGCAACAGGCCTCATATGTCAAAAGATATGAGGTGGGCCCAAACTGAAAGAGAAATCCTGAGAATTAATTACATTGACCTTCTGCTCTTCTTCTTATTTGGTTTTTATGACCTTTTGTATTAGTGAGATTTGGTTCATAATATATATCACATTCTAGGTCATGTCAAAAGAAGGAAATATTAAGATAAACAAGTTTGAGGTCAATGAATTTTGAAAGAACATATGCATATACTTAACAATAAAATTTTACAAAAGTACCTTAAGAACTGAGAAATGATCTTCCCGATCCACCGACTGGCAACTACTTCGAATAACTTCATTTTTCGAAGTACCAATATCATCCGGGAGTGACACACCCATCTGCTTTAATTGACCAAAGATACCTTCGAGTTTTAAATTCATCATATCATTCATCTTTTCCTCGAACTCCTTCTGAACTTTCTTTGTAATATCTTGTGTAATTTTAGCCAACTCATCCACGGAGACAACTCCACTGTGTTTGTTTATCCCTGATCCAAATACATCTTTAATTTTTGCGGATCCACCAACCCCTCTAACACGTCCTCCATGCTCCTTTGTCCCAAGTGCACGAGACAATATGTCATCATGGCCCTGTGGAGTCCATGAGCCATCAGAAACTTGGCTCTCCAATTCTCCCTGTTGAAAATGTTCATTAGAAAGTAGACATAATAATAGCCTATAGAATTATATGTAATTTAACTTCGGAATAATTAAGTAATTTACCATTTTCAGAAACACCTCCTTTGTTTTCTCATTTGGGAAATAGTAACGTCCATCCTCCAACGGTTTTGTACGTGCTCTAATCCAATCATAACTACGTCCAGTACGCTGACTCGATATAATTGATGGATCAATGGATTCAGAATCATTCAAAGACTTGATGGGGTCTTCAACACACCACTTACCCCTTTTAGTCGCATATCCACCAGGCCCAAGATAATGTACATGTTCGTTATGTTTCTGACTTTCTTTTTCTTTTTCACTTATTTCCTGTTAATAAAGAAAAAATAACTCTTAGTAAACAATGTCCAATATTTGCTCGTCTAGCAGGTTAAGGAACAGAATATTAGTAGAGAATTCAACAAAAGTAAAATATATCAAGTCCAATTTTTTACCTGAAACTCCTCAGTTTCACGTCTCTGTTTGAAAAGTTCCCACATCTCCTCGGTGATGTACTGATATTTTTCACATGGATTCTTCCCTTTGCGCAACCAATTCCTAGTCAACTTACCCTTGAAATCTCTCCACTGCTTTCCTGCTCTTTCTAACAAGTTCTTCTTACGCGAATCATCAAGTTTCCAACGCATCTAACAAAAATGAAATTTTTTTGATAAAGTTTGACTTCATTAACTTTAAGCCATATTAGAAAATAGAAAAAAAACGAACAAATCATCTATAGGACTGGTATATAACTCCAGAGGTATATAAATACTTGTACTCCAGTGTTAACAAATCTGATCCCTTATTTCAGTAGTCTATTCTCAGATGTATAATGAGATACATTACTGCAAGATTAGCATTACTAGCATGGAAATAGGAACTAACACCTGCACATCAACTTAATATGGCCAAATTATAGTTAAATGCCTACATAATATCTAACACTACTAACAAATATATAATTTATTCAACTAAAAGAGAAATATTAAGATATACAAAAGAAGGAAATGCAATTTAGTTAAAGACCCAGCAATAAATCATTTATGGGACTGGTATAGGAAACTGTATACAATAACAAAATTAAAGAACATATCCGCAAAATGATAGTAATAGCTGAGAAATCAATATATATCTTAATATCATCCCATATTGCATCTTTCAATCCTTCATTAACTATATCCCAACTCTCGATATTAATATCAACTTGGACTCGAACCACTGATCCTACGTACTTCCTGAAATCTCCACCCATGTCCCCAATTGGGTCACCTAGATCATCAAAATCAATGCTACACTCTGAATTTTGTTTTAACATCCTTTTTTTTAATTTTTTGCATGTCGTTGGACCTCTAGTCCTTTTCTTCGTTACTTCCTTTGAACTTTCCTCTCTATTATCTTCATCCATGGCAAACACCTAAAAGAAAATAAACACCTCAAAAATTAGTTCTCTTGCAATAAGGATGGAGCAGTTGTAAGCAGAATATGCAGCTACACTTATAACATGCACAATGCTGAATGCAAATTTATGAAATGCAAAAAATCAGAATCATACTAGTGGAGTATGAGGAATGTGAATGACATTTAAATTCAAATTCAACAAAACAAGTTGACTGACTTTCCATCAGATAGCAGGCTGACCAAACGAGCCGACCCTCTGAAAATGACTGGTCGACTAGTCGAGCGCGGTGACAACCACACTGTCGTCTAAGTACTAAATAAAGCAATTATTGCTTAGTTTTATTTCAGGGGCTCTATATGACTCAGCTATGCTCAAGTTCCACTGATTTCTTTGTTTGAAACAAGTCAGGAAAAACAAAACTTGCATAGTGTTTCACCAGTATTCCTTTTAATTCTTCCACTGACACTGTTTTTGGTTACATAGGAAGGCATAGGTGGGTGGAATATGCCTCGAAGGGGCGCTACAATGCTTCTCAAGTTCCACCAGAATGGCATGGGTGGTTACACTTCATAACTGATCGCACAGGAGATGAGGTTAGTCTTCTTTTCTAGTTTTTTGGTAAAGCAATTGAAATTTAATTTCTTCAGTATGTGCTGAAGATAGTAAAACACTGTCTTGTAGCTGTTAAGCTTTAAACCACAGAGGTACGGGTTGGACCATAAGGAGAACTTGTCTGGAGAGGGCGACCAATACATCTATATGGAGATAATTACCCTAGATTCTATGTAGTTTGTTCTATACATTTCCTGTTGAATTAAAACTACTGATATTAATGTTTGTTGATATGAACATTTTAATTAGTTTTATGCTCTTCTATAGAAGCAATTTAAATTAGTTTTATTCAGCTATTCTCTACAATTATTTTAGAAAGTGAGGGCAAAGGCACAATTGTATACAATAAATCAAACTTAATTCATATATACAATAAATTAACCCAGCTATCAACACAACCATTCTCAATTCTATACAACAAATCAAACCCAATTCATATATAAGGAATCAAAGATATAGTATACTCAGAATAAAAACCCAGAAATTACCAAATTAAAACCCCTAAAATGATAAACCCCACACAACAGAGAACAGAGATTCACATATTTAAAACCTTAAAATTAACCTCAATTGACACTTACAAATTGAATCAAAGCAGAGAGATGTGGAGATGTCCAGATGAACAACAGAGATACTCGAGTCGAGAGATGCCGCCTCGTTCCAGAGAAGTGAACAGACAGGATCGAAATATAGCGCTTTGATTGGTTTTAGTTAATCAAACAGAGAAACAAACAGAGTCGTACGTTATACTGAATTGGGGATGAGTTTTTGGGATTAGTAGGAGATTAATTAGTAGAAAAATAAATTTAGAATACATAAACACTCAAAATAATTCCCTCAATAATTTTAAAAACTAAATAATATCGAAAAGATAATAACACAAAAGTTTTCGAGATTTTTAAATATTCCGATGATTTTATAAGATTTTTTCAAAGATCAATAACACATGTTTTAAATAGATTTTAAATCATAAAAATTTAAATAAAAAAACACGGACTCACAATTCATATATAAATCATCATATAACGGAGGTGTTTGGGAAAACTTTTTTTCAGAATAAGTCAACTTATTTTAATTCATTTGTTAGAGAATTCTATTTTTTTTCTGAAAAAAGTTAACTTTTTTCTGAAAAAGTTAATTTTTTTTCAACTTATAGAATCTCAAACATACATTAAATACTTGTATATAAAACAAATTATCAAAATATAAAATTTTTACCGGAAAATAAGTCCATAAGGACTTATAAAAAGTTTAGCCAAACACGCCCAACATGTAAACAAGATGCCACATATATTTTAAAATAAAATTAAAGATTTCTAACTTTTTTCTAAAAATAGTTAACTTTTTTTTTCAACTTATAGAATCTCAAACATACATTGCATACTTGTAATAAAAAAATATCAAAATATAAAATTTTTATCCGAAAATAAGTCTAAAGATTTAAATTAAGTTCAGCCAAACATGCCCAATATTAGCTAGCTTTAAGTTATTTTTTAAACTTTAAATCATTTTTTGACTTATTACACAAACACAAATTTTTCTAATTAAAAAAACACAAAGAAGTCGGGCTTAAACTTATTACTTATGATTTAAAGTTGCTTTAATTAACTGATAAGTGTAAAACGAAAATTTTAAGTCAATATCTGTTTGGGTACGATCTTATAACTAGTTTAGATGTTGAAATTTCAATTGCAACAAGATGCCTTCTAGTATATCACAAATTATTATGTGGGTGTTTGGGTGAGCTTATTTTTAAGAAAAGTTGATTTATTTTAAAAAATAATCTATGATTTTCCTAACTTTTTTATTAAAAAAAAATTACTTTTTTAGTAAAATTTAATTTTAAATTTAAATTTTACTCCTGTAAAAAAAAATCATCAAGGAGCAAGGACTCGAACCCAAGTCTTCTTGAAGGAAAGCACGCACAATTGCCAACTGGACTAGAGGCCAATTGTTGAATAAGGCATATTAGTTAGCTTTTATTACCAGCAGATAGATATTTAAAGCTTTAGGCGTCGGCATTCCTAGGCCCGACGCTACAGGTCCGCAATAAATTGTCTTTTGCGTAGGTTGAGTAATAACCGACGCTTATTTGTCAATTTAAAGCGTCGGTTAAGTAAACACCGACGCTAAAGGCTTGGCTTTTAAGCGTCGGTTGACTAAAGACCGACGCTAAAGGGTTGGATTTTAGGCGTCGGTTGTTTATGCGACGCTAAAGGTTGGTTTTAGGCGTCGGTTAAGTAAAGATCGACGCTAAAGGTTGCATTTTAGGCGTCGGTTGTCCCATGACCGACGCAAAAGACCCAGCAAAAATGACTTTAAGCATCGGTTCTCTAGATAACCGACGCCTAAAGTATGTATAGGCCACGGTTCTCTAGATAATCGACGCCTAAAGTGCGACGCCTAAAGCATATTCTGTACTAGTGTTATTTCACTTTATTAAATAGAATTGCCGGTATGTTTTAAGAAAAAAAGAAATTTTAGTTAGATGAAATATAAAACGTATTGTGTTTTATCTGAAAAAGGAATTGGATTAATTATTAAAAAAAATAAAAAAGTAAGATGTTTAACCTTAAAAAAGGAAATTGATTAGTTATTTGGAAAAATTTTAGGAATATACATTCCATTTGTTACCATTATACAATTGGTTCTTTCATTTGATACCACCCAATTTGGTACAATTTGGTATCATTATACAATTGGTTTTTTCATTTGGTTAACCAAATGTTAGTCAATCGTTATAAAGTTATGAGATTTTCCATATGATACCACTATGAAATTTTTGACTTCTAAATGACACCATTCTACTTTTGGCTTCAGCTCCAAAATACCACTTTTTTTTAATGAATTTGATGAATTTATTAGAACAACTTGGTTTTATGCCCCTCAAAATATTGTTGGGCATCCCTTTACCCACCAAAAGCCAAAGAATTTGATCCAAATGATCAGAATCATCATATTCATTAATATAATAGTATTTTGGAGCTAAAGCCCAAAGTTGAATGGTACCACTTAGAAGTCAAACATTTCGAATGGTACCATATGGAAAATTCCATAATTTTATAACGTTCGACTAACGTTTAGTTAACGGAATGGTATTATATGGATGAACGCAAATGTATAATTAATGGTACCACCTGGAAGTCAAAAATTTCGAATTGTACCATGTAAAGCATAATGAATGTAATATGTAATAGAGGACGTATATAACTCAACTAGGGTAAAAGATAAATAATATTAACTCTATACAGGGATAGTGAAATTTGAAGAACAGGCACCGACAAGGATCAAGTCGCTGAAAGAAGTTCATTAACATGATCAAGCCTCAGTGACAGAATAAGATGTACAGATGATTCAGTTGAAGGGCCAAAAGATTCCATGTATTTATTGAAGATACTGCTGCAGGCTAATCAATTGGAATATAACGAAGGTGTGAAGATCAAGATCAGTGCTAGTCACTTGTGAACCAGACCAGTGCACTAAGTGTCAGCACATACGAGAAGGATCAACACATTAATTCACAGAATGAATTGCCAAAGCCTATTGACGATCAAGGACAAACATAATATCTCAAGGTATTGTCAAAAACTAATTTACTCTGAAAATTAACTAAGTAACAGATTAATTAATTATTTATAATAAATAATTAAATTAATCTGGTACTTGAACTATTTTCTGAGAAGAATTAAAACAGCAAAATAAACAGAAGAGAATATGAATAGTAACCAAAATCACTATTCATATGAATAGTACTATTCATATGAATAGTAACTGCGGTTGTTGAAATAGTACAGCATAGTAACTTTCTAAAATCTATAAATAGGCATGTTGTATTTCATTTCAAAACACACCTCAACACACAACTTTCTATTCTCTCTCTTATATCATCTCTGTGTAAGCTGCTAGATAGTCCATCTAGTAGGAAAGCCGGCTTAGCCCGCTTTCAGGAAGTGTCGGGTAGAAGGTCCTCGTGCCTAAACTATCCTAGGAGTGTTTGATTTTGTAGCTGATCCATATATAGGATTAGATTGTGTAACAAACCTCCGGGTTTTATCTATTTAAAGATATTTCCCACACAGTTGTGTTATTTCGATTTAGTATTTTTGATTTCATATCCACATCAAAAATCGAAATATTTTTAAATAACGTATTCAACCCCCCTTCTACGTTATTCCGGACCTAACAATTGGCATCAGAGACAGGTTGTTATTATACAACAGTTAAGATCCAAAAAGCTATATAATCATGACAAAGAAAACACAAACTCCAACAACAAGCAGATATGAATCAATTAGAGTTCCAATACTCAGGGCATCAGAATATCCCATATGGAAGGTGAAGATGGAAATGTTTCTGGAGGCTATAGATCCAGAGTACTTAGACAGAATCCATGATGGTCCACATAAGCCTACCAAATTGTCTGTTGCTGTTGCCGGAGAGGAACAAAAAACGATTCCAAAGGAGAAGAAAGACTACACCCCTGAAGATACCTCCTCTATTAGCAAAGATGCCAAGGTAAGGCATTTATTACATAACGCCCTTGACAATGTTATGTCTAACAGGGTCATTGGATGCAAAACTGCTAAGGAGATTTGGGATGCTTTGGAAGTCAGATGTCAAGGAACCAAAGCCATCAAAAAGAACAGGAGAACAATACTCACACAGGAGTACGAGCACTTTGACTCAAATACTGATGAGTCATTAACAGATATATATGACAGATTCCTGAAATTGCTGAATGATCTGTCACTGGTAGATAAAGAGTATGATCTTGAAGACTCCAATCTGAAATTCTTGTTGGCTCTTCCTGAGAAGTGGGATTTAAAGGCCACTACCATCAGAGACAATCATGATCTGCAAGACATGTCTCTTGATGAAATCTATGGAATGCTCAAAACTCATGAGTTTGAGATGGAACAAAGAAGCAAGAGGCATAGAGGGAAGTCTAAGTCAATTGCTCTTAAAGCTGAGGAGAAAACTTCTAAAGAAGTTGCTGTGAAAAAGAGTCAATCCAACAGAAAGGTTCTTATTACAAAGTCTGATACTGAGTCATCAAACTCTGATGATGACTCAAACTCTGACAATCTCATAGACTATGATGATGATGGCAGTGATGCTGAGATGAAACAACTTGCAGCCCTGATGGTAAGAAGCTTCAAGAAGATGGCTTACAAGAACTTCGGGAAAAGAAATAAGTTCACACGAAGAGATTCAAATTTCGAAAAGAAGAATTTCAGAAAAGCTGAGGGAGAGGAAGGCAGGTCTGGGAAAGTGGACAAGTCCAAAATCAAATGCTATAATTGTGGTGAGAAAGGACATTTTGCACCTGAATGCAAGAAAGCCAAAGCTAATAAAGGTCAAGCTTACATCACAAAGAAGAAGGACAGGGCTGACACTTCAGACTCTGAAGATGAGGTGAACTATGCCTTGATGGCAAATGCTGATAGTATCTCTGAAGCTACTGAGACCAAGGTACCTCACTCTACTCTAGCTTTTGATACTACTGATATATCTGAGTTAAGAATCTTTCTTAAAAACTTGCATGTTAGCTACAGAGATCAGACTTTAGAAAATGAAAGAATAAAATCTGAAAGTCTAGACCTTAGAAAGAGAAATGACTATCTAGAATTAGAATTAGTCCAAATGTTAAAAATTTAGAAAGAGAGAGATGATGCTATTTTTGTTAAAACTGAATTATTGCAAAGGCATGCTTATCTTGAATCTGAACTTGCTAAAGAAAGAAACATTATTAAAACTTGGACTAACTCTGGTAAAAATACTCAGATTATCATAGAGAATGATTGTTGGAAAGAAGGTCTAGGTTACACTGATAAAAAGAAAACAGCCAACCTAGAAGCTGAGACCTCTAAACCTGTATTTACTGAAAAGGCTGCAAAACCCAAACTTAATCATATGAGGTTTGTACCAAAATCTGACAAACCAAAACAGGATGAAGTCAAATCAGTAAATATTGGTTTAATGTCTCAGAAACAGCTTAAACACAAGCTGAAGGAGATAAAAAGAGTGAACAAGGTAAAAGAACCTAGGAAAAACAGAAATGGAAAGGTAGGCATCAATAAAAGCAATAACTATATGTCCATTCCCAATGCTCCTAGGAAGAAATGTTACAACTGTGGAAATCCTAACCATCTTGCTACTTTTTGCAGGAAGAATAAAAATTTAAACTCTATACCTTTTAAGTCAGGAGTTAAGAGTGGTTCAGTTAGGTTTAAGCCACAGAATCCTTGTTTTCACTGTGGCAATATTTGGCATTCTATTTATACATGCAAAGAGTATCATAATTTGTATTATGATTATTATGAAATTAAACCCTCTTTGAATAAATTCAAGATTGATTCTACATGTATAAATTCTGATAAAAAGAATGTTAGCACAAACTCTGATAAGACTTCTGCTACAAAAGCTAACAAACTTAATAAGGCCAAAGGATCCAAGCAAGTCTGGGTCCTTAAAACTAAGAGGTAATTGCATTTTGTACCCTCTAACTTTCGTTCAAAATCAATTTTGTACCAGAACTTTACAATAAACAGTTTGCTACCCTTAACTTGTAATTTGAATGCAAATTGCACCCCTTTGTAATTTTCTGTTAAATTAAGGAAGGGTAAAATCAGAATTTTGGAATCAAATATAAATAATATTTATGGTTAGAATTTCAAATAAGTTAAAAATTTATGCTAAAAAATTCTTTTATATTAAAAATTCATATTAAAATAAATTTCTTACTAAAATAATATTAACTTAAAATAATTGTAAAGAATTAGTGAATCAAATTCTATATTTAATTTAATATCTAATCAAAATTAATGCTAAAATATATTTAAAATTTAATATTAGTAAAATTATAAATTTTGGAATAAATTTTTTGTAATAAGAAATGTATTTATAATTATTAGCATGATTTGGAGATAAAAAAAATTAAAATTTAATTATAAATTTTATAATATGATTCCAATTTTTAAAATAATTTTGAAAATATGAAATTTATATTACATAAATTTTATACCAAAATTCCTATTTTACCCTTCCTTAATTTAACAGAAAATTACAAAGGGGTGTAATTTGCATTCAAATTACAAGTTAAGGGTAGCAAACTGTTTATTGTAAAGTTCTGGTACAAAATTGATTTTGAACGAAAGTTAGAGGGTGCAAAATGCAATTACCTCTAAAACTAATCATTAGTGGTCTTTTTGATTGCAGGGTAACAGGAAAAATATCCTTGTTTTGGACAGTGGATGCTCAGGACACATGATTGGAAATAAAGCCCTGCTATCAGAATTTGTGGAGAAAGCTGGCCCAAGTGTTTCTTATGGAGATGGCAACATAGGAAGGACTCTGGGATATGGCAATATCAATCTTGGGAATGTCATCATTGAATCTGTAGCTCTAGTCTCAGGACTCAAACATAATCTACTAAGTGTGAGTCAAATCTGTGACAGAGGTTATCATGTGGATTTCTTTGAAGAACACGGTGAAGTTGTAAGCAAATCTACAGGAAAAGTTGTTCTGAAGGGATACATGCATGGTAACATTTATGAAGCCAAGCTTTCAACAAACTCTGATGGCTCTGCAATCTGTCTACTGAGTAGAGCATCAATTGAAGAAAGCTGGGATTGGCACAAGAGACTTTCTCATCTGAATTTCAACAGCATTAATGAGCTAGTGAAGAAAGATCTTGTGAGAGGATTGCCCAAATCAGTTTTTACTCCAGATGGCCTATGTGACTCATGTCAAAAGGCAAAACAAAGGAAAACTTCATTCAAAAGTAAGACTGAATCCTCAATTCTTGAGCCATATCACTTATTGCATGTTGATTTACTTGGTCTAGTAAATATAATGTCTATTGGAAAGAAAAGATATGATTTGGTTATTGTTGATGAATACACCAGATATACATGGGTATATTTCATGCACAAGAAAGAAGAAACTGCATCAATCTTAACAGAGCATGTCAGACAACTGGACAAAGGATCTAAGCATACAATGAAAATCATAAGGAGTGATAATGGCAGTGAGTTCAAGAATGCAGTCATGGAAGAGTTTTGTAAAGAAAATGGAATAAAGCAAGAATTCTCTGCACCTGGAACTCCACAACAAAATGGAGTAGTAGAGAGAAAAAACAGGACTCTCATAGAAGCTGCAAGGACCATGCTTGATGAAGCAAAGCTGCCAACTTACTTCTGGGCTGAAGCTGTGCAAGCTGCTTGTTTCACACAGAATGCTACACTCATAAACAAGCATGGTAAAACACCATATGAGATGGTGAAAAATAAGAATCCGAACCTGAAGTACTTTCACGTGTTTGGATGTAAGTGTTTTGTTCTTAAGACTCATCCAGAACAGCTTTCCAAATTTGATTTAAAAGCTGATGAAGGAATCTTTGTTGGATACCCACTATCCACAAAAGCATTCAAAGTCTACAATCTGAGAACAAAAGTGGTCATGGAATCTATCCATGTGTCTTTTGATGATAAGAAGATAACAGGACTTGAAGATTTTGATGAACATGACCAGCTGAGATTTGAGAATGAAGAAATAAATGTTGATCTACAAGATTCTGATACTCTTTCAGACAATATTGTTCAATCTATACAAGTAGATCAGACTGTAGCACATGTTGAGGGGGAGCAAGTGAACGATGAAAATGAACCCAAATCAAGTGAAGAAACATCAAAGAATACATCTGCTACTAATGATTCATTAAACTCTGATTCATCAAACTTTGAAAGCAACAGCTTAGGGGGAGCAAACAATGATTTTTGATCTACTAGTCATCACTCTCAACACAATTATGAACTTGGGGAATCATCAAGATCAAATCTGCCGAGACAAAGGGTATGGAGTAGAGCGCATCCCTTTGAACAGATCATTGGTGAACCGGACACGGGTGTACAGACTAGAAGAGTAACACAGAATGAATGCAATTTTGCAGGATTTTTATCTCAAATTGAACCTAAAAAGGTTGATGAAGCTCTTGATGATCCAGATTGGGTAACTGCAATGCAGGAAGAACTCAATCAGTTCGAAAGGCAGAAAGTGTGGAAGCTGGTGCCAAGACCAAAAGATAAATCTGTAATTGGCACTAGATGGGTGTTTAGGAATAAACTGGATGAAAATGGTATTGTTACGAGGAACAAGGCTCGATTGGTAGCAAAGGGTTACTCTCAAGAAGAGGGAATTGATTATGATGAAACCTATGCTCCAGTTGCAAGGCTTGAAGCAATCAGGATGTTCTTAGCATTTGCTGCACACTCCAACTTTATGGTTTTTCAGATGGATGTGAAGAGTGCATTTTTTACGGAGATCTAGAGGAAGAAGTCTATGTTGAACAACCCCCTGGGTTCGAAGACAAGGAATTTGAAGGTTTTGTGTACTTTCTCTTCAAAGCTCTCTATGGTCTCAAGCAAGCCCTTCGAACATGGTATGATACTCTCTCCAAGTTCTTACTTGAAAATGGTTTTACAAGAGGTATCATCGACAAAACTCTCTTTCATAAAAAGTATAAAAATGATATAATTCTGGTGCAAGTATATGTGGATGATATAATATTTGGTTCTACTAATGATTTGCTATGCAAGAGATTTGCTAAGCTAATGCAGAGTAGGTACGAGATGAGCATGATGGGTGAGTTGTCCTTCTTCCTTGGACTTCAAGTTGTTCAGAAGCCTGATGGTATTTTCATCTGCCAATCAAAATACATAAAGGATCTTCTGAAGAAGTATGGGATGGAAGAAGCATCTACTGCCAAGACCCCGATGCCAACTGCAGTCAAGCTTGATAAAGATAAATCTGGTAAGTCAGTTGACATCACGAAGTATCGAGGTATGATCGGCTCTCTCTTGTACTTAACTGCTAGTAGACCAGATATTATGTTCGCAACTTGTCTATGTGCTAGATTCCAGGCTAACCCTAAAGAGTCACATCTTATAGCTGTTAAACGTATTTTCAGATACCTTAAGGGAACCCCAATCTTGGGATTTGGTACCCTAAAGGAACAGGTTTTGACCTAATTGGCTATACAGATTCTGACTTCGCAGGTTGTAAGATTGATCGGAAAAGTACTTCTGGAAGCTGTCAGTTTCTAGGAAGAAGGTTGGTATCTTGGTACAGCAAGAAGCAACACTCAGTATCTACCTCGACAGCCGAAGCAGAATACATTACGGCAGGTAGTTGTTGTGCTCAGATCTTGTGGATGAGGAATCAACTTCAGGACTATGGACTCATGTTGGACAAAATTCCAATTCTATGTGACAACACGAGTGCCATTGCCATTGCCAATAATCCAGTTCAACACACCAGGACGAAGCACATTGATATCAGGTATCATTTCTTACGAGAGCATGTCATGAATGGAACTGTGGTATTATATTTTGTTCCCACAGATCAACAAATTGCAGACATCTTTACTAAACCACTGGATGAATCCAATTTCTCCAGGTTAGTTGGTGAACTTGGGATGTTAAATCTATCTAATTAATTTTGGATAATCAATAACTACAATTTTTTATAAGTTCACATGTATTTTAAATGTCCATATGTTTAGAACTTGTGAATTTATTTGCATCCAGTCCTCATATTATAGTTATCTCTATATTAATTACCACGCATATAAATGCTATATTTTATGGTAATTAGTTAGTAAATAATTGAGTTAATTGTAGCATAATTAAATAAATATCTTATTGACATATATCAATTAATGATATTTTGTTAATTTTATGTCTATTTAATCGTGAGTTTATCTGATTATTGTGGATTAATTCTTGATTTACTGTGTGATTATTTTTAAATCCATAATAATTAGAAGTATTATATGTGTATGTGTATAGACTGATAGGTTTCGGCGATAAGATGTTTTTTCGGCCTACAGGTTTCGGTGATAAGATGTTTTTTCGGCTAATTAGGTAGTTAGGTGAGAAATTATTGAGCGGTGTTATTTTTCAAACATAACCTGTCACTATTACACCTAACCCACTAATTGGAGTATCAATGCTATGTGGAAAGAAAGCAAAGGCAAACTTGAAGATATGTTCCGTCTAGAGGAACAATTGTCTTGCACTTGTTCAAATTTAAAAATCTGGAAAATGAATATTTGATCTAGAATGCGCTTTAATATTATTTATCTTTGTATTTCATTTTTTGTTGTATCAATTGAGTTATCCTCTAGGAATTTGCTTGTCAAACCCTAACAATCAAATAGGGGGAGATTGTAAAGCATAATGAATGTAATATGTAATAGAGGACGTATATAACTCAACTAGGATAAAAGATAAATAATATTAACTCTATACAGGGATCGTGAAATTTGAAGAACAGGCACCGACAAGGATCAAGTCGCTGAAAGAAGTTCATTAACATGATCAAGCCTCAGTGACAGAATAAGATGTACAGATGATTCAGTTGAAGGGCCAAAAGATTCCATGTATTTATTGAAGATACTGCTGCAGGCTAATCAATTGGAATATAACGAAGGTGTGAAGATCAAGATCAGTGCTAATCACTTGTGAACCAGACCAGTGCACTAAGTGTCAGCACATACGAGAAGGATCAACACATTAATTCACAGAATGAATTGCCAAAGCCTATTGACGATCAAGGACAAACATAATATCTCAAGGTATTGTCAAAAACTAATTTACTCTGAAAATTAACTAAGTAACATATTAATTAATTATTTATAATAAATAATTAAATTAATCTGGTACTTGAACTATTTTCTGAGAAGAATTAAAACAGCAAAATAAACAGAAGAGAATATGAATAGTAACCAAAATCACTATTCATATGAATAGTACTATTCATATGAATAGTAACTGCGGTTGTTGAAATAGTACAGCATAGTAACTTTCTAAAATCTATAAATAGGCATGTTGTATTTCATTTCAAAACACACCTCAACACACAACTTTCTATTCTCTCTCTTATATCATCTCTGTGTAAGCTGCTAGACAGTCCATCTAGTAGGAAAGCCGGCTTAGCCCGCTTTCAGGAAGTGTCGGGTAGAAGGTCCTCGTGCCTAAACTATCCTAGGAGTGTTTGATTTTGTAGCTGATCCATATATAGGATTAGATTGTGTAACAAACCTCCGGATTTTATCTATTTAAAGATATTTCCCACACAGTTGTGTTATTTCGATTTAGTATTTTTGATTTCATATCCACATCAAAAATCGAAATGTTTTTAAATAACGTATTCAACCCCCCTTCTACGTTATTCCGGACCTAACATACCAAATGAAAAAGCCAATTGTATAATGATACCAAATAGAATATCCCAAAATTTTATATGTAGTTAAGTAAGGGTAATTAAATAAAAATACGAATTATTGTACCGACCAACCAATCGACCAAATTTTTAATGTTTCGTCTTTTATAATATAGTATAGATTATGTTGTAGTATGTTATACTATTTTATAATATTTAATTTGATTATTATCAATTATTTTTTGGTACAAATATTTTTTTAGAACATAATGATAAAGCATAAGTTACGTGAAAAATAAATTATCTTTTCAAAAAATTATTTATTTTAGAAAAAATAATTATTGTGTACTGTATAAGCAAATCATATTCTATAATTAACTAGCATGAAAGCCCGTGCAAAGCACGGGCACCATTTAAATTCGTAAAATGTTGTTGTTTTGATTTTTTTAAATAGACTATTTCTAATTTTTGAAACACTATACATCATTAGTGTAGTATTTTTTATGGACACTAGTAATAACTCAAATTTCTTACTTCAATTTAATATATGATCATAATAATACAATCACATCTAACAATTTAAAAAATATAACTTGGAATGATTAAACACTACGTAATTTAAAAATTTAATCATGAGTCAGTAGACTCATGTGTTTATATATAGACAAGTTCTAAATAAGATCATTTAAAGATATGCGAATCGAAAACTAATCATAACCACACATTCAAATCTAATTTACATCTTAACCTTCACCAACATCCACTCTTATGCCCCTTCCATTTTCGGCGATCTTAGATACCATCACTTGCTTTATACTGTCGTTTTTACTGATACTCATATGGTTTTGATGATCACATTCAGCAAGCTATTTGCTTGTAGTTTGATATAAAACATTGTGTTATGGTTGTACTAACTTGGTTTTGCAGGGTATATTAAGTTTACAGAGAATATATATACAGCAAGCCATTTGGTATTACAACAGAGACAGTTTGGCAAGCCATTTGCACTGACAGACTCAAACAGCAAGCCATTTGCAAACTGGCAGAAATTCTGAAGATAAAGATCAAGATTTATTCTCAAGGATTTATTTCAGGCAATATATTGTGAGGGTTCTTTATTATATAATACGTACACAATATATTCTAGAGCTCAAATCTTTTCAAATATCTTTATTTGAATTATTTTATAAAACTTATAGGAGTTTCCTTATTTAAAAGATTTCTTTCTACAAAATCTCCTATACGCGTTTTATATCTATACAAATCAGAAGGGTTATGTTTTCATCGATTTCTTTCTTCCAAACCCCTCTGTCTAACGTTCACAAGAACGTTTGTAAAATCTCTAACCAATTGAACGTTGGAAATTGATTCTAATCGTTCGAATAATTGGTGATTGATTTTCTGAACGTTGGTTGTGAAGCTTTATAAACTGATTCTTGTGTTCATTCGTTTCTAACAATCAAGAGAACATTCAGAGAAAACTTTCAAGCACACAAGATTACAAACAACTCGGTTTTTCATTGCTATATTCTTTTGATATTCTCGAGCTCTTAATATATTCTATACGTGCTATATCTTAGAGAGTTCATAGTTTGAGTTGTATCCATTATTGATTGTATTGTTCGAATTGTAAGGTTTAGTTGTTGGACAAGTTGGCTTGGGAACTAGGGTTTGGTGATCGTTGCTAGAGAAGTATACTTGGGAAGTATAGCTTAGAGAGCAAGTTCAGAAACAGGAGTTCAGCACGCCATTTGTCAACAGCTGGGATATAAGGGAGATATATTATTGTATCTTGTAATTGGTTTTATTTCAGTGATCAATAATATATTCTCTTACCAAGTTGGTAAGGGACCAGGACGTAGACCATAGGGGTTAGGGGTCGAACCTGGCTAAAAGTCTTTGTGTTCTTTATTTTCTGTTATTTACTTACTGCTTGCATTTAGCTTACTGTTTATGCACTTTACTGAACTGATTATTTGTGCATCAATCAAAGTATACAAAGAATCTGCTCAAAAGATTTGGTTATGAAGATGTCAAAGCAAAAACAACTCCTATGACTCAAAACAGCAAGCTGTTTGCAGATGAGAATGGTAAGGATGTGGATGTCAAAAGGTATAGAGGTATGATTGGAAGTTTATTATATTTAACTGCCTCAAGACCTGATATCATGTATAGTGTTTGTGTTTGTGCAAGGTTTCAATCCAACCCTAAAGAGTCTCACTTAAATGCGGTTAAAAGAATTTTTAAATACTTAAGTGGTACTATCAATCTTGGTTTGTTCTATCCTATCACAAATACTTTTGATCTCGTGGGGTATAGTGATGCAGATTATGCAGGGTCTCAAACTGATAGAAAGAGTACAAGTGGTGTTTGTACATTTCTTGGACAAAGCTTGGTTTCATGGCAGAGCAAAAAGCAAGCTTCTGTTGCTCTATCTACGGCCGAAGGAGAATATCTAGCAGCTGGTAGCTGTTGTTCTCAAATTTTATGGATGATTCAAACTCTAAGGGATTTTAATATCAAGTGTGGCAAGATTCCAATATATTGTGACAACACGAGTGCTATCAATATCTCCAAGAATCCTGTGAATCACTCAAGAACAAAGCATATTGACGTTCGTCATCATTTCTTGAGAGATAATGCAGCAAAAGGGAAGATTGAGTTGGTATTTGTCTCAACTGAAGTTCAACTGGCAGATATTTTCACAAAGCCATTGGCTGAAGAAAGATTTGCAGCCATACGAATGGAGCTTGGCATGTGTACTGTGTAGTCAGCAAGCTGACAAGCACAGAATGGGTAACGTTGGCTTACCATTTGTATCTGAATTGTTTATATGTCACTATCTTGATTTAACTGTTAAAATTTTATTTCTCTGTGCTTATTCCAGACCTGGACTAATGTTCTTTTTGTTGAATTTTTTGATGGATTAAGGGGGAGAAATTTAGGAGAATTTATTTGCTTGTTTGGTCAAGATATTCGGTTTAGATATGATTATTATGCTTGTTTATCTTGAATCTGTTTTATATCAAAATGTACTAATATGCAAGGATTTAGGGGGAGTTATTATTTCTCCTAAATATTGTGTAATCATCAAAAAGGGGGAGATTGATACTCATATGGTTTTGATGATCACATTCAGCAAGCTATTTGCTTGTAGTTTGATATAAAACATTGTGTTATGGTTGTACTAACTTGGTTTTGCAGGGTATATTAAGTTTACAGAGAATATATATACAGCAAGCCATTTGGTATTACAACAGAGACAGTTTGGCAAGCCATTTGCACTGACAGACTCAAACAGCAAGCCATTTGCAAACTGGCAGAAATTCTGAAGATAAAGATCAAGATTTATTCTCAAGGATTTATTTCAGGCAATATATTGTGAGGGTTCTTTATTATATAATACGTACACAATATATTCTAGAGCTCAAATCTTTTCAAATATCTTTATTTGAATTATTTTATAAAACTTATAGGAGTTTCCTTATTTAAAAGATTTCTTTCTACAAAATCTCCTATACGCGTTTTATATCTATACAAATCAGAAGGGTTATGTTTTCATCGATTTCTTTCTTCCAAACCCCTCTGTCTAACGTTCACAAGAACGTTTGTAAAATCTCTAACCAATTGAACGTTGGAAATTGATTCTAATCGTTCGAATAATTGGTGATTGATTTTCTGAACGTTGGTTGTGAAGCTTTATAAACTGATTCTTGTGTTCATTCGTTTCTAACAATCAAGAGAACATTCAGAGAAAACTTTCAAGCACACAAGATTACAAACAACTCGGTTTTTCATTGCTATATTCTTTTGATATTCTCGAGCTCTTAATATATTATATACGTGTTATATCTTAGAGAGTTCATAGTTTGAGTTGTATCCATTATTGTTGTATTGTTCGAATTGTAAGGTTTAGTTGTTGGACAAGTTGGCTTGGGAACTAGGGTTTGGTGATCGTTGCTAGAGAAGTATACTTGGGAAGTATAGCTTAGAGAGCAAGTTCAGAAACAGGAGTTCAGCACGCCATTTGTCAACAGCTGGGATATAAGGGAGATATATTATTGTATCTTGTAATTGGTTTTATTTCAGTGATCAACAATATATTCTCTTACCAAGTTGGTAAGGGACCAGGACGTAGACCATAGGGGTTAGGGGTCGAACCTGGCTAAAAGTCTTTGTGTTCTTTATTTTCTGTTATTTACTTACTGCTTGCATTTAGCTTACTGTTTATGCACTTTACTGAACTGATTATTTGTGCATTCAGCATACCATTTGTCTCTGCATAAAACGAAATCAGTAAGCTGTTTCTGGTAATTTTTAAAATCGGTTTTAGTTGAACATAGTTAGCCATTTACACCTATTCACCCCCCTCTAGGTGTGCATTTTCATTTACCATCTCATTCCATTTGTCATCATCGTTCATGATATACACACACATATGTCTAATGTGTGTGAGTGGGTGAGAGAGAGGGAGTGTGTGTATAAACCATCATCACTTTGCGATATTTGTTTTTGACCAAATCGACCACCACTCAGAAAGTAACTAATGAACATGTTTGTCACGAATTCCAGTCACATTCCTGACCACACCTCCACTAATTCATTCCCCATCTCTCAATAGATATAAGTTTGTAACGTCGATCAATTACATTTTTACTCATTTTACTACCGTCAACACCATTACCAACAACTTCGAGTATTTACACAATTCTAAATCTGGAATATTCTTGTCATTTGCGTTCAAATTTTTTAGTGATTTATATTTAAGTTTTGGTAATCTTAGTTGAATTTCTAGTGATTTTGTTTTAATATTGGTGATTTTGGTGGTGTAAGTGGTGGTGGTCATGTTGTTACAGATAAAATTTTAGTAATTTTGGTAGTGGTGCATGTCGTGGTAGTGGTGGTGTGGCAGTGGTCATGTGACAGTGATTTAATATTCTTGTAATTTATATTAAACATAGTTCAAATTTTGGTTTGAATTCATCTACATTGTGATATATTATCTACTAAGTATTATATTTCCATAATACAGTTAGACGTTTTATTTATTATTTTTAAAAGAGTATCTATAATCTATTTTTAATAAATATTTTTGACCTAACTATGTGTTTTACCTAAATATTTATCTAATAACTAATATGAAGTTCAAATCTCATCTGCAATAATTTTTGTTTTGTTTTCTTTCAATTATATTTTTCTAGTCTATCAAAATATTTGTAAAGCATAATGTAATGTAATATGTAATAGAGGACATATATAACTCAACTAGGATAAAAGATAAATAATATTAACTCTATACAGGGATCATGAAATTTGAAGAACAGACACCGATAAGGATCAAGTCGCTGAAAGAAGTTCATTAACATGATCAAGCCTCAGTGACAGAATAAGATGTACAGATGATTCAGTTGAAGGGCAAAAAGATTCCATGTATTTATTGAAGATACTACTGCAGGCTAATCAATTGGAATATAACGAAGGTGTTAAGATCAAGATCAGTACTAGTCACTTGTGAACCAGACCAGTGCACTAAGTGTCAGCACATATGAGAAGGATCAACACATTAATTCACAAAAAGAATTGCCAAAGCCTATTGACAATCAAGGACAAACATAATATCTCAAGGTATTGTCAAAAATTAATTTACTCTGAAAATTAACTAAGTAACAGATTAATTAATTATTTATAATAAATAATTAAATTAATCTGGTACTTAAACTATTTTCCGAGAAGAATTAATTCAGCAGAATATTTGAAACAAAAGAGAGAAGCCCAAAAGAAGCAGCCAAAAATAGTAATACTATGCAAGGTTACTATTCACGATTACTATTCATGGTTACTATTCATGGTTACTATGCAAATGGCGGCTACTATTCAAATGGCGGCTACTATTCAAAAAGTGGCTGGAGGGGGTTACTGTGCAAATGACGGCTACTGTGCAGATGGCGGCTACTATTCAAAAAGTGGCTGGAAGGGTCCACGAGGGTTGTTGGAATAGTACAGCATAGTGATTTTCTAAAATCTATAAATAGGCATGTTGTATTTAATTTCAAAACACACCTCAACATACAACTCTCTCTTCTCTCTCTTATATCCTCTCTGTGTCAGCTGCTAGACAGTCCATCTAGTAGGAAAGCCGGCTTAGCCCGCTTTCAGGAAGTGTCGGATAGAAGGTCCTCGTGCCTAAACTATCCTTAGGAGTGTTCTGGTTTTGAAGCTAATCCATTGGATTAGAAGTTGTAACACCCCTTCGGGTTTATTATCAATAAAGATATATTCCTGGAATTGTGTTTCGTTATTTTGATTTCAAGATCCGAAAAATTATTATCCGCAAAAATCTTGAAAATTGAAATACTTTGGTAGTATCGTATTCAACCCCCCCTTCTACGATACTTCGGGACCTAACAATTGGTATCAGAGCAAGCTTCTAACATACAAGAAGTTTAAAGATCACCACCATGGGATTTAAGGATACAGGCGTGAAAAAACCAGTCCTTGACAAAGATAATTACTTTCACTGGAAAGTAAAGATGCATTTACATCTCTTATCCATTGATGAAGGTTACGTAAACTGTATAGAGAGAGGTCCTCATATTCCTATGAAGGCCAATACTGCAGTTCGAGAAGTAGCCGGAACTGCAGTTGCTGGAAGGCCTATTCCTAAACCGCCAGCAGAATTCACAGAGGCAGATAAAGAAGAAGTCCAGAAGGACAAGAAAACCATGAACATACTGTTCAATGGAATTGATCAAGACATGTTCGATAATGTCATAAACTGCACCACTGCCAAGCAAGTGTGGGACACTATACGAACACTCTTTGAAGGGACTGAGCAAGTTAGAGAGAACAAGATGCAACTCCTCATACAACAGTATGAACACTTCCATCATAATTCTGGTGAAAATTTAACAGAGATATTCAGTAGATTTCAGAAACTACTGAATGGCCTGAAGTTGTATGGGAGAACATATGAAGTCAAAGATTCTAACTTAAAATTTCTAAGATCTCTTCCTAAAGAATGGAAGCCAGTTACAGTCTCGTTGATAAACTCTCAAGACTACAAAGATTTTACACTTGAGAGACTGTATGGAATTCTGAAGACCTATGAGCTCGAGTTGCAACAGGATGAAGAAGTTGAGAAGAACCAGAAGAAAGATGGAAATGTAGATTTGGTGGCCAATATTCCAACCAACCAAGATGGAGAGAAGATGAAGAATGTGGAAGCCACACCAAGTCAAAGAACTTGTGAAGGTGGAGCTAGCAAGGGCAAAAGCAAGATGATTGAAGAACTTGATGCACTGAGTGAGGATGAATCTGAAGATCTAGATGATTATTTGGCATTTCTATCAAAGAGATTTTCGAAGCTAAGATTCAAGAAGAATCCAGTAGGAGCCGGACAATTCAAGAAAAGCTATCAACCGAACAAGGATGTGGTTGAAAGATCAAAGATCAAATGCTATGGCTGTGGAATTACTGGTCACTTTGCCAATAAATGCAGAAAATCCAAATCTGAGAATGAAAAGAAACAGTTTGAGACTGTCGATTACAAAAAGAAATACTTTGACCTTCTCAAGCAAAAGGAGAGAGCATTCGTATCCAGAGATGATTGGGCAGCTGGAGGAGACTCAGATGCAGAGGAAGAGTTTGTCAACCTTGCACTTATGGAAAATGAAAATGATGAAGAGGATAGTTCAGCAAGTAACCAGGTATATTCTACAAATCTAACTGAGCTTTCCAAAGATGAATGTGATAATGTTGTTAATGAAATGTCTAATGAATTGTATAACATGCATGTCACATTAAAATCGCTTAACAAGGAGAACAAAAAGATTAAAGATCTTAATGCTAAGATAGGTGATAGGAATACTCTGTTAGAAACTCAACTAATTGATTTTGAAACAATGAAAAGAGATTGCCAGGATGCTAAGAATGAGTTACTTGAGGCTCTGAAAAGAAAAGAGTGTTTAATAAAACAGTTAAAGGAGGAACAAGACTTTATTGCCAAGTGGAAGAGTTGATTCTTTTCACAAATTAGCAGAAGTTAAGTTAGATGTTGATAGGGAAGTTGCTTCAGACAGTGATTTAGTTGAAAAGAATGTTCTTTAAGACTTAAGCATGTTAGCAAAGCAACTTTAACTAAATTGAATAAAAAGTACGGGCCTGTCAATAAGAACTTTGTTAACGGAGAGTGTAGCAAAACCAAGTCAGTTGAACAAAGAAACATAGGCAACTTGTCAATCAAGAAATTGAATGATAAGTTAGAAAAGACTGAACCTAAGGCTAAGGCTAATAAGAAGAATAGAAATGGCAAGGTAGGAATTAACAAACATAGTAATTACACACCTGATAAATATGCTCCTCGAAAGGAATGTGTGAACTGTGGTAGTGTTAATCATTTATTTGTCAACTGTAAATCTGTTATGAATGCTTCTGTGCCTAGTATGTCTAAGTCAGTACCTATGCCTGCTATGAATGCTATGCCAAACATGTTTGTCCAGCCTGCTCATGCATCTAGTCATTATGCTAACATGCCATTCACGTATAATCCATATTACAATGATTTTAATATGCCTCAGTTGCCATGGATAATGAATAACATGTATGCACAGACTATTCCAAATTATACATCTAGTTTTAATGCATGTGAGCAAGTGAAACAACCTATTTTTCAGAAACCTACACCAAGAGTTAAGGTTGATTTAACTCAATCAGATACCCTGGGTAGTAAAGGCTTGAAAAATAAGAAAAAGGCTAACAAGGCAGGACCCAAAAAAATTTGGGTACCAAAATCAACTTGATTTGATTTTGATGTGTGCAGGGACACAGAAAGAATCTTTGGTACCTGGATAGTGGTTGTCCTAGGCACATGACTGGAGATTCTACCCTGCTCACTAAGTTTGAGGAGAGAGCTGGCCCTAGCATTACCTTTGGAGACAACAACAAAGGATATACTAGAGGATATGGCTTGATTTCACAAAAGAATGTTGTCATTGAAGAAGTAGCACTGGTTGATGGACTTAAGCATAACTTTCTAAGTGTCAGTCAACTGTGTGATAAAGGCAAGAACGTATGGTTCACATCTGAAGCTTGTGTCATTTTCAAGAAAAGTGACAACAAGGTAGTGTTGACAGGAGATAGAAGAGGAAATGTGTACATTGCTGACTTCAATTCAACAAATGGAAACATGACTACATGTCTTCTCAGCAAGGCAAGTGTAGATGAAGGTTGGCTTTGGCACAAAAGACTGTCACACTTGAGTTTTAAAGCAATGAATGAGTTGGTAAAGAAGGATTTGGTTAGAGGTATTCCAAAATTGGATTACTCCAAGGATGGATTGTGTGATGCATTCCAGAAAGAGAAGCAGAAGAAGGCCTCTTTCAAATCAAAGTCAATGTCATCAATTGATCAACCCTTGCAACTACTTCACATGGATCTCTTTGGACCAGTCAATGTGTTGTCAATCTCAAATAAGAAATACTGTCTTGTGATTATTGATGATTTCTCAAAATTCTCTTGGACATTCTTTCTGCACTCTAAGGATAAGGCAGGTGAAGTCATTATAAATCACATCAAGATAGTGAACAACAATCCTTTACTCAAAGTAAGGAGAATCAGAAGTGACAATGGAACTGAGTTCAAGAATTCTGTAATAAGAGAGTTTTGTGAAGAAGAAGGAATTATCCAAGAATTCTCTGCACCAAGAACTCCTCAACAAAATGGTGTAGTAGAAAGAAAGAACAGAACTCTAATTGAAGCTGCAAGAACAATGCTTGAAGAGTCTAAGCTACCAACATACTTCTGGGCAGAAG
The DNA here is from genome assembly GCA_037693485.1 of Kitagawia praeruptora. Classification (NCBI taxonomy): domain Eukaryota; kingdom Viridiplantae; phylum Streptophyta; class Magnoliopsida; order Apiales; family Apiaceae; genus Kitagawia; species Kitagawia praeruptora. The sequence continues at coordinate 106,066,968 of CM075354.1, forward strand.
CTATAAACACTGCATGCTACACTCAGAATATTTCTTTGGTCAATCAAGCAAAAGGCATGACACCTTATCAACTTTTCAAAGACAAGAAACCAACAATCAACTTTCTGCATGTCTTTGGATGTAAATGCTTTGTACTGAAAAATCATGGTGAGCATCTTGGAAAATTTGATTCAAAGGCAGATGAAGCTATCTTTTTTTGGATACTCAGCTGGAAATCCTACAGAGTCTACAACCTAAGACTAAACATTATAATGGAGTCCATACATGTTGTCTTTGATGACAAGAAAATATCTGGTCTAGTAGATGAAGGTTTTCATGAGTCTCTCTCATTTGAGAATGAGAGAAGTGGTGAAGAAAGTGAAGATGATGATGAAGAATGGAGATCAAATGGTGTGAGAAACAGACAAAGATCATTAGTTGAAGTGCAGAATGAACCACCTCTTGAAGAGCAACTTACACCATCAGTTGGAAATCAATTTGAAGCATCTGTAGAAAATCAAAGAGAAGCATTTGTTGATGAATCTGCAAGAACTCCATCAATCTCGAGGGCCATACACTTAGGGGGAGTTTCTCACAGTCAAAACTCAACAACAAGCCACAACGATCAACATAGAGAAAATGAAGCCATTTCATCAAGGTCAAACTTACCACCACAAAGAAAATGGACCAGGGATCATCCATTTGAGCTTATCATTGGAGATCCTAATGCAAAGGTCCAAACCAGAAGAGCAACTCAAGAAGAATGCTTATATAGCAGTTTTCTATCCAAAGAGGAACCTAGGAGAGTTGAACATGCTCTTCTGGATCCAGACTGGGTTTTAGCAATGCAAGAAGAGCTAAACCAGTTTGAAAGAAATAAAGTATGGAAACTTGTACCCAAACCTAAAGACAAATCAGTGATTGGCACTAAGTGGGTATTCAAGAACAAGATGGATGAGAATGGCATAGCCACAAGGCATAAAGCTAGATTAGTTGCTAAAGGCTACTGTCAAGAAAAAAGAATTGACTTTGAAGAAACCTTTGCACCAGTGGCAAGGTTAGAAACAATAAGGATCTTCCTGGCTTATGCAGTGCATGCCAATTTCAAAGTCTATCAAATGGAGGTCAAGAGTGCATTTTTGAATGGTATTCTGGAGGAGGAGGTGTATGTTAGTCAACCGCCTGGTTTTGAAGATCCAGACTTTCCAGAATATGTGTTCTTTCTACTCAAAGCACTCTATGGCCTGAAGCAAGCACCTAGAGCCTGGTATGACACATTCTCATAGTTTCTTATAGAGAATCACTTCATTCGAGGTACTATTGATAAAACTCTCTTTTATAGAAATGTCAATGGCTCTATGATACTTGTCCAAATTTATGTTGATGATATAATATTTGGGTCTACAGATGAGAAACTTTGCAAGAGATTTGCCAAACTCATGCAAAGTAGATATGAAATGAGTATGATGGGTGAATTAACTTATTTTCTTGGTTTACAAGTTAAACAAGTGAATGAGGGAATTTTTATAAGTCAAACAAAATACATTAATGATCTTTTAAAAAGGTTTGATTTAGCAGATTGCTCTTCTGCAAAAACACCCATGGCCACTGCCACTAAGCTTGAACTGAATACTAAAGAAAAGAAGGTGGACATGACAAGCTATAGGGGCATGGTTGGATCTCTTTTATACTTAACAGCTAGTAGACCTGATATTATGTTTGCTACATGTTTATGTGCTAGATTTCAAGCTGATCCTAGGGAATCTCACTTAGTAGCTATTAAAAGGATTTTCAGATATCTCAAGGGAACACCAAAACTTGGCATTTGGTACCCTAGAGATTCTGGTTTTGATCTAATTGGTTACTCAGATGCAGATTATGCAGGTTGTAAAATGGATAGAAAAAGTACCACAGGAACCTGTCAATTCTTGGGAAACAAGCTGGTCTCATGGTTCAGTAAGAAGCAGAACTCAGTATCTACCTCAACTGCAGAGGCTGAATACATAGCAGCTGGGAGTTGTTGTGCACAGATTCTATGGATGAGAAATCAACTACTTGACTATGAAGTTAAAGTTAAAAAGATCCCAATTTTCTGTGACAACACTAGTGCAATTACAATATCACAGAATCCAGTGTAGCATTCTAGAACCAAACACATAGACATCAGATACCATTTCATCAGGGAGCATGTGATGGAAGGCACTGTGGAACTTCATTTTGTTCATAGTGAAAAACAGTTGGCAGACATTTTTACTAAAGCTTTGGATGAAGCAACTTTTTCAAAGGAAGCTTTTTAATTGCTAAAGTTAATCCTATTTCCATTCAGTAAATCGAAACCATTCAGGATGAGCAATTTCGGGCTTGGACACAATTTCTGAATGAACATTCATTAATTCGCTATGCTTTAGTTACACAGGTCCAGCTTAACCATGATGCATTGCGTGAACTATATTGTAGTACGGTTAACACTTCTGGACAGGACGAGTGTGAATTCACATATTGACTATTTGGTAGGTCGATTAGGGTCACTGAACGAGATGTTAATCGAATTCTTCGTTTTCCTATGGAAAATCTCATTTCTGATCCTACACCGGAACAGATTGAAATGTTCTTTCGTTTTATAAGGTACCAAGATGGCAATTTCAATACTGGTAATCTATCTAGAACGTTTCTAACCCAGTATTGGAATTTCTTCTTTCACACTCTTAACCATGTTTTTTCCTCAGATAGAACAAATCAAGATCGAATACCTAAATTTATTCAAATAATAGGGTATGCGATCGCCAATAATTTGAGGATTAATTTTGGAAAAATAGTGATTGGTCAAATCATTTTAAAGATGAAATACTTGGGAACAAGAGATGTTCAGACTCACAATGTCAAATGTCTATATCCAAGGTTTCTACAACTAATATTAAATGATTTTTTGAATGATGAAGACAGGGTACGCTTGGAAAATGGTCAAAAGGTGGAATGTTCTTCCATGAAGACGAATGTAATTAATTACATAACCAAAAAGAAATATACGGATGTGCCTACAGTCCTAACTGAATATCTAAAGACTGTCCCACTACCGTTGTTACCAAGACCAGTGAGAGCAGGTATACGACAAGGTAATATTTCAATCCCTGCTATTCCAACCTCTGTATTTCCTATTGTGTCACAGGAAATACAATTTCTACAGCCCCCAGTGGGAGCAGGTATACGACAAGGTAATATTTCAATCCCTGCTATTCCAACATCTGTATTTTCTATTGTGTCACAGGAAATACAATTTCTACAGCCCCTAGTGGCCATCTTACCCGACCAAGAGCAGGAAATCTCACCGACTCTAACACAGGTCGAAGAGCCCATTCTACAAATGCAAACACAAACACAACAAACTCCTACACCTCAATTGTCACTTAAACGACCAGCCATCAACACTTTTGAGGGAGATAGTTCCTCAACAGCACCACATAAGGAGTTAGTTACATCAACCGCTCTACCTCATTCTAAACGGAGTAAACCCAATGAACCTGAGGTAACGGCAACTGTTAGTGAAACAATTCTTTCTTATCCAATGAGTGAAAATGTAAATAAGGTTGAATTGATATGAGCAACTATCTTGAGTTCCATTTCACGAAACATAAGAGTGGTTGATGATCTTTCTAAAGATCAAATGCCTTCACAGGTATTCGAGGTGGAATTAACTACCTCAATAACTGCTGGCGAATCTTCCATTTTACGGAAAGATCCATCGGTAGGAGGTTCTTTTATGAACCAAGTGTCTTCACAGACGTACGAGGGAAACTTGGGTTTTGTGCCATTTAATCTATTCAAGTTTAACCTCCCAGAGAGAAAATCTCTGGATCTCTTTCGAGATTTACCACTCTTTACTAGTGGTCGGCAACTCGCTTCACCCAAGGACGGAAGCTCACGAACTTTCATTGCACCATCCGTAACCTCTGAAAAAGGGGCTAGGATGATTTCATTTGCAGGTACACATATCGATGGAAGCTCTGGAGGAGAGTTGAGGGAAACACTAACAGAACATGTAAGTGTCACCCAAACCACTAAACCGAGTGAATATAGAGTGTTGAGTGAAACACCTGCAGAACGTACGAATGAGCAACCTACTCAACCACATGTACCTGTAACCAGAAAGGAATACAACAGACTCCTTACACGGGTCCAAACAATGGAGAAAGAGTTACAAAATATCTGTAAGTCCATTGCAGAAATCAAAAAATTGCAACTTATTCAACATGATGTATTCCAGGTTCAATTGAATACCCTGGCAACCCAGTTTAATGATGCAATCAACTCCTTGGTAAAGTCATCTTCGTCTAATTTACCAACTCCACATCCTACTACTCTGGAGGATAACCCAATTGAGGGGGAGAAGTTGGATGGTCAAGAAAAATCTACTAGGCGTAAGGGCAAGGAAAAGGTTGTTGACACGGAATTAACTTTATTTTTGGAAAGGAAAAGCTAATGGGAGTATTAGTGCTATGTGGAAAGCAAACAAGGCAAACTTGAAGATATGTTCAGTCTAGAGGAACAATTTGTCTTGTACTTGTTCAAATTTTAAAAATCTGGATAATTATATATATGATCCAGAATGCGCTTTAATATTATTTATCTTTGTATTTTATTTGTATCAGTTGAGTTATCCTCTAGGTATTTGCTTGTCAAACCCTAATAATCAAATAGGGGGAGATTGTAAAGCATAATGTAATGTAATATGTAATAGATGACATATATAACTCAACTAGGATAAAAGATAAATAATATTAACTCTATACAGGGATCGTGAAATTTGAAGAACAGGCACCGACAAGGATCAAGTCGCTGAAAGAAGTTCAATAACATGATCAAGCCTCAGTGACAGAATAAGATGTACAGATGATTCAGTTGAAGGGCCAAAAGATTCCATGTATTTATTGAAGATACTGCTGCAGGCTAATCAATTGGAATATAACGAAGGTGTGAAGATCAAGATCAATACTAGTCACTTGTGAACTAGACCAGTGCACTAAGTGTCAGCACATACGAGAAGGATCAACACATTAATTCACAGAAAGCATTGCCAAAGCCTATTGACAATCATGGACAAACATAATATCTCAAGGTATTGTCAAAAATTAATTTACTCTGAAAATTAACTAAGTAACAGATTAATTAATTATTTATAATAAATAAATAAATTAATCTGGTACTTAAACTATTTTCCGAGAAGAATTAATTCAGCAGAATATTTGAAACAAAAGAGAGAAGCCCAAAAGAAGCAGCCAAAAATAGTAATACTATGCAAGGTTACTATTCACGGTTACTATTCATGGTTACTATTCACGGTTACTATTCAAATGGCGGCTACTATTCAAAAAGTGGCTGGAGGGGGTTACTGTGCAAATGACGGCTACTGTGCAAATGGCGGCTACTATTCAAAAAGTGGCTGGAAGGGCCCACGGGGGTTGTTGGAATAGTACAACATAGTGATTTTCTAAAATCTATAAATAGACATGTTGTATTTCATTTCAAAACACATCTCAACACACAACTCTCTCTTCTCTCTCTTATATCCTCTCTGTGTCAGCTGCTAGACAGTCCATCTAGTAGGAAAGGCGGCTTAGCCCGCTTTCAGGAAGTGTCGGATAGAAGGTTCTCGTGCCTAAACTATCCTTAGGAGTGTTCTGGTTTTGAAGCTAATCCATTGGATTAGAAGTTGTAACACCCCTTCGGGTTTATTATCAATAAAGATATATTCCTGGAATTGTGTTTCGTTATTTTGATTTCAAGATCCGAAAAATTGTTATCCGCAAAAATCTTGAAAATCGAAATATTTTGGTAGTATCGTATTCAACCCCCCCCCCTTCTACGATACTTCGGGACCTAACAATATTTTGCCCAATAGTAATGAGAGTGGGGTGTAATCGAGTCGAGTCGAACATTGCCACACTCGTGCTCAAACTCGGCTAAAAAGTTCCGTCAAGCTTGAACTCGAGCACAAGTTCAATTGGTCCTTTAATTTTAACCTCGAAACTTGACTCATAAAGCTTGAATTTGTTTTGTTTTCATTAATTTTTTTTTTCTAGTCTAATAAAATATTTTTCCCATAGCAATGAGAGTGGGTGTAATCGAGTCTAGTCGAACATTACCACACTATTGTTCCTTTAATTTTAACCTCGAAACTTGACTCATAAAACTTGAAATCTTGATTTGATTTAACCTATTTTGGAAAAATTTGAATATAAACGGTTCGAATCGCGTTGAACTCGGGTTTAACTTGATAAAATATATGAATTTTATAAAATATGGTCAAGTGATTTAATATTCTTTTAATTTATATTAAAATTAGCTAAAATTTGGTTTGTATTCATGTACATTGTGATATATTATATACTAAGTATCATATTTCAATAACACAGTTAGACGTTTTAAATTTTATTATTTTTAAAAGAGTATCTATAATCTATTTTTTAATAAATATATTTGACCTAACTATGTGTTTTATCTAAATATTTATTTAATAATTAATATGAAGTTCAAATCTCATCTGCAATATTAATTTTTGTTTTGTTTTTCTTAAATTATTTTTTTTCTAGTCTATCAAAATATTTTGCCCAATAGCAATGAGAGTGGGGTGTAATCGAGTCGAGTCGAATATTGTCACACTCGAGCTCAAACTCGGCTAAAAAGTTCTGTCAAGCTTGAACTCGAGCTCAAGTTCAATGGATCCTTTAATTTTAACCTCGAAACTTGACTCATAAAACTTGAAATCTCGTATCGATTTAACCTATTTTGAATATAAACGGTTCGACTCGCCTTTGACTCTGGTTTAACTTGATTAAATATATAAATTTTATAAAATATTGAATATTTACATTGAATATTTATAATATTTGAAAATTTTAAATAATAAAAGTTCGAGACTAATCGCGAACCTCAAGAATCGAGTAATTTAAAACTTGAATTTTGCTCGATAAAGTACTTAAATAGCTAAATATCGAGTTTAACTCGAATACTATGAAACTGAATTCGAAAATTTTATTAGCCGATATCGAGTAACTCGAAAGTTTGAATCGAACCTATTTCCAAAATGTCTAAATATGAACAATTCGGCTCGTGTTTGACTATAAAATATATGAATTAATAGAAATATTGAATTTTATAACAAACGAGTTCTTGGAGTATGTATTTAATGAGCTATAAAAAAGTTCTAAAAATTTCTTTGGTGTAGTGGCTGGAGATATGAAAATAATTTAATCTTTACATAAAGGTCATGAGTTCAATTCTCATGGCAAACTTTTTTTTTAATATTAATATGATGGAAGGGCAAATTAGTAAATTACTAAATAGGCTTAAAAGGTCTTATTGACCTATAATAAATATAAAGGAAGGATTAGAATAAATCTTAATCATTAATTATATGAAATTTAAGTTATTAATTAATTATAAATTTTTGTTTTATATAAGGTTCGAATTTGATCGTAATGTATAATGAAACAATTGAGATAAGGAGAAGTAGGAATAAAATGATTACAAAGCCGTTGGGTTTTTTTTTCTTTCTTAAAGATAGTTTTGCGACTGTTTTGGTTTATAAGTTCGGTATATTACCAGTAACATGTGTGCATGTATTCTTTTTTTGACTTAAATAGTCGAAGACTCGGATCGCAGAAGCATTAATGTTCATCACGGAGTACTTGGACATTTTATTAAATAGTACTAATAACAAATAATCATGTAACTACGCCACGTCTACTTGTGTCACGCTACTTAATTTGATTGAGATCTTGGCAGTTCTCTTAAGTTTCGGTAGTACTTCTTAATCTAAATTCATCTTCGGTAGAGATGCTTAGTTTATGTTAAGGTATATCTCATAATTTTCACAAGGTCCAGTAGAAGCAAACCCTATAGCCAATCCAGCAGCAATAACGGAAGCGGCAGAAATCAGTGAATTCATGATAAATTTCTTATACAAAAAAATTGGTTAATGATACAGTTAACCGATGACTTAATATTCCAATGCTAAAATTAGCCGATGACTTAATATTCCAGCCGATGACTTAATATTCCAACACTACAATTTATCCCGTCGAAGTTACGTTTGTATATTGAGTGTTCAAGTCTTCTCGATTGAAAAAGAACGTAACTTTAGAAAATCTATTGATTTTTTTAAAAAAAAAAACACAGCAAACCATTGAGAATTACAGTGATAATCGTCTCATGAATGCAAGTTTCTTTAAGAAGTTTGCTAAGTACAGATTACCAGAAGTACGTAACAGAGTTGGCGCTAATGATATAGCACATTAATCGCATATAGTTTAGTCATATGTCCTGTTTTGAATAACATGGACAACCATTTAGCTAATATAGTGCAATCATAAGAAAACAGAGTATAACGTAAGTAAACTAAATTTGTAACCTCCCATGTCTTTGAAGCTAAGCAACTAATGAGAATTTTGAAACTAGCATCCAAAAGTTAAGTCTACCAATTGAATCAATCACACTCAGATATCGTTGTCATCCTCATCCTCGTCCTCGTTCTCGTCCTCATGTCGACGTAAAGCTTTTTTTTTTTAGTACATCGGTCTTCAAGTATATCAAGGTGGCAAGGTAAATTATATCAAGGTGGCCGTTGGAACATGGCTACCTTGTGTCCCCGGTGGCTTGGAGCAGATGGTGGAGGTTTCCGGCCTTTAACCAGCATAGGAAGGAGATTTTTATCCACGTTATGCACCTCCGGTGTGGTATTCAGCAAATCTTTATCTGGTTTTCTTTCGAGATTTTGTGGCATAGGTATCGTTCGAGCTGAAGAAATGATGACATGTAGGTGTATGAGCATGATCATAAATAATATTTTGGTGTTGAAGGAGAAAGTAGGGGGTGATTTTCTGAAGATAGCCATGAATATTTGAAGCAACAATAGAGAGAAGAATGGTTTTATACTGTATGAAGCCTTGTAGTAGGATTTGAAATGAGAAAGGAGAAAAAGTGAAGTTCATCACTATATATTCCTTGCCGGCATGGCCTACACGAGCATGTATTTAGTGGATGCAATTATCTTTCGGATTATTAATCATAATTAAAAAAGATAATGAAAGTTGATTACAGCTTTTAATCTTGATTTATTCTGCTTGTTAGTCAATTTGTAATAAAAAGGTTTACCAACAAACTCAATTCCACATGAACAAACCAACGACTTTTTATGTATTTTAGCGAGCATAATATAGAGTTCGGTATCATATCAACTGCAAAAATATATAGCAAAATTACAGATTACATTGTTTATTGTTTTATCATTGATATTTCGTAATCCAGTATATTGACATCTGCATTTGTTTGCGCAGAAGTTTTGCTTTGTTATAGCCAATATAAGTTGTACAAGCAAAAAAAAAAAAAAAAAAAAAAAACAAGTAAACTAAGTCATGGTTCAACTGGGCAGTCTTTTTAGTCAACAAATTCTTGAATAATTTGGATCACTTCTTGGAGTTACTGAGAAGATGATACCTGTAGTTCATAAGTACATGGGCTGAAGATGTTGCAAGTAGCCCATCTTTACCGACCTGCAATTGATTAAATGTATTGTATCATAAATCGCAGGGCCACGATCTCATTGTCCCAACAGCAACTCCATGGGAAAGAAGAGTAATGACCTGTAGTGATTTGATGAAATATCATTATTTGCTAGAACTATGTGTTTTTATAATTGAGATTGCATATATCCCCCACTGTTATTATCTGTAGCATATGGTATGTCAGTAAGTGTTGATTATTTTTAAGTGTACACCATAGTTAAGGTCAGGAGTCTGATCTACTAAATTGTAAGACCAGTTTTTCACTAATTCATCTTCATTACTTTGTCTATGTCGTGTTTCTCAGATTTTACAGAGTTTTAGTAGAACTTAACACTTCCACACAAAAAATAATAGACAACAAATCGAATATGGGAACCCTGTAAAGAAGCCAACAAATTCAACAAACTGACCAAGTTGAGCTGCTTGTTGGATACTTGTATAGTAGTTGTATCTTTTTCTATAATTTTTATATAACATTTATGCATAATTCATGCTTACATTGGTGACGCATTGATATTTTACATGATTGTACGTAAATTTACCATCCGCGCACTTTTACACATAAAAATGTATCAAAAATAAGAAACTTGAAATGTATAATTAACCTTTCGCCTGAGCTAGGTAAACCTTACTTTGCACCACTGTCTTACCAATCTTAAACCCTGGAACAACCGTGAACGCCACTGTAATGCTATCATTTCCAGCCAAAAGCGCTTCACTGGTCACACTCTCCATATACATTTCCGAAAAACTACAGTTCTTTCCCACATGAAAAACACTCACTTTTTGATCAACTGAGAATGCTAAACAATGTAATATCCAGACCCTTCTCGCCATTTCAGCAAATGCCGCAAAGAATGTAGTTTCAGGACACCCCCAAGAATTCACAAGCTTTCTTTGGTTCAAATTTCCGTAAAATGAAGCTTCCATTTTCGGGTGAATTGATTGTAGATATTTCAATCTAGTGAACTTCCCGAATAATGAATTGGGATACTGATTCAAGAATTGAGTTGCATTTGCTGATTTCAGCTTTGTGGATTGATCGATGTAGTACGGTATAGACTGATCATTTTGTAGACCAAAAACCGGAGTGTCAAAATCCTTGAACATCTCTTGACACACAAATGATTCGAAAACAAAACATTTATGTGTTTTGTCGAGGAATTGCAGATTTGGTTGTATTGCACTCATTGCAATATCAATGTCCCAATTAGCATTCTCCATTTGATTCACTAAAACATTGACAAAGTCTCTCACTGATTTCATTGCATGATGTAGAACCAAAATGAAATCTCTAGGATTGGAAGAAGAAGACGATGTGACATTATCAAGAATTGAAAAATGTCCACTAGAATTTAGTCTCTGTGCATGTGATTTGTTGATCGAAATTGTTTCTCGGAGATTCTCTTGAAGAGCTGAAAATTCGGTTTCTTTGGCTTCAATTTGTGCTTCCAGTTTCTTGATTGTGATCTCGTACATCTTCATAAGAGAATGCTGTTCTTGGATTTCTGTAAGTAAAAATGTGACATGGGGTGGTGATGATTTTATTTGTTTTCTCAAGAAACTATGTTTTAGCTCAGAAAGTGTTCTTAATTCATCAACTACAACTTGGTCTGCAGATAGAATGGCCTCGATGTTGTAGTTTGAAAACTGAGCCATTTGTAGCTCAGCATAAGAAGCTTTGATTGTTGAAATGGTGGCAAAAAGTTTTGATACAAAAGCATGCATAGCTGCTCTATCTCTCGATTTTGATTCATTTTTGGTAATTTCATCACAATTTCCGGGTTTCTCCCGAGGAAGGAGCAAGCAAAAGCCATTGTCTGAGAGGGTTTTTGTGGCTGATTTGAAACTTGTAACTTGGTGAAATGTTTTGGAAAATTTGCTTATAGTGGTTGGCTTTTTTGACCAATCCATTTGGCTTATGGAATTGTGTGTGAAAGATTAAACTATACCCTAACTTGTATCTAGGCACGTCGAATGAAGTTAGATCAGAGGTTTTGGAAGAAAAGAAGGGGTTTTGTTATTTCGAAGATAGGAGTGAGCTTTAAGAACGAAATGTTTTTGAATTTGTAGCTTGAGGCAGATATGGAGTCAACTAAAGCAAGATTTAAACAGTGGGATTAGGAAGCCAAGGATAATTATCTACTTGGGCAATAGTCGAATTGGTATTCTAAAACAGATCAATTAAATTTACATAGCTGAGTTTATGTAAGAAAATGAATACAATTGATCATCCATGCAAATGAATACAAGGATAAACCACACATTAATTTATATAGCCCATCATTAGTACTTAGTAGTGATTAGTGACGCTAACCTAACTCTATAATCTCTTGATATCTATGTACTGATCTTTGATATGCATTTACGTTTTCTGTTTAGTATTATAATTAGTCTACTTCCATCTAAAAACTGCAAAGATCGAAATTGCAACTTACAGACTTCTTGTCTTTGTGACTGAGTACCATGCATACATTGCTAGTCTGCTAAGTGCTAACCTGGCTCCTGCTTACTACTATAAGCTGATTTTTGACTTATAAGATATTTCCCACTTGTAAGTTTCGCAGTTAAACAGACCATAAGTGAAACAATTGATCCCTCGAAGTTCTGAATTCACTTGTTATTAGAACATCTTCCTTGTGTCTTAGTATAAACCTGTACGAAATTCTGATTACTGAACATAAAAATATTTGTAGTATCTAAAGTCTACTTGGTTCAGGATAGATTGGTGATGCTCTGTAGCCATCATCAGAAGACAGTCTTGCATGGTACAAGAGACAATTATCTATTTTCAGTCACTGTTTAACGTTGTTTCACTGCATTGGAAAGAACAGGCAAATCATTTATATTACCAACCAGATATTATGAGTATACATGTGCGTATCCTTAAGAAATAGAGAGCAAATTCTATTTTTTTTATAAATGTAGTGCCTCAGAAGCCAAGGAAACCTAAGTAGGAATACATGTATAAATATAATTACATCTCTGTAAACTGTAATATGTACAGTAGAACCTCGATAAATGAATAACCTCATCAATGAATAATTTTTTCCGGTTCTGATATAATAGAGACAGTGTATTTTTAATCTCGATTAATGAATAAAATTTTTCAATCCCGAACGTATTGATTTATCGAGGTTTAACTGTATTAGTAAGCTGCATGTCACGCCCCGCCTAAATTCAACCTCTCTTAGTGCGGAATATTCTAGAGAAGGCCGGAAGGGTTCGAATGACTCTAGAATATAGTGGAACATGGCAGAGTTCTCTAGAAGGTGCTTGGGAATTGAAGAAGAGTCCAGAAGGTGGCGGAACGTGGTGGAGCCTCGTGGAATCTTCCAGAACCTTCAAGAGTTGGGAGCTTTCTAGAGACTTCCTATGTATGTTTGTATATTCTAGATATGGTAGGATCTAGAATTATCTTGTACAGATTGTTAGTGGAATAATCTAGAACCATGTAGGATGTACATGTTCTAGAATTCTCTCCAAGTGGTGGAGGAGCCTATAAAAGGGTGAGACCCCTCATTTGGAGAGGCATAGAAGGTGATATAGAAAGTGAGAGAGGAATATAGAGGTTGTGTTGTAACTAGCAAGGGGCTAGTGTGGATCAAGGGGATCCAGCTCTTGTAATATTGGGGTTACTAATAAAGAAAGGGTCTTTGTTAGTAAGCGTGGTTGTCTTCTACTCTTATATTTCTCTTACATCCGCTGCACAAGTGTAGGTGACACTTGGGGAAAGGCTGGTCTAGTAGTTCGTTCGGGGGATCGACAAGAGCTAGACGCCGGCACGGTTGGCTTAGAAAGGGGACAAATTCTAAGGCCGTGACAACTTGGTATCAGAGACAAAGGTTACGAAGGGCATAATCTTGACACGAATCATGGCGAAGAAGGTTGACGAAGTTCTCGTGGCGCTCAGCGTGGGCTTGGAAAAATTGGAGGCACGCATGGAGCAAATCGAGAGCAATTTCAAGACCTTAGAAGACCATGTATTTGAGGAGCTTGGACGTGTAAAAGAGGAAGTTCAAGACTTGCAATGAAGGAGGTGGCACGAGAGGAGCGGGTCACCAACTTGGAGAAGATGGTCACTGAAGCATGCACCGCTGTCAAGGCCAAACTGGCTAGGATCGAGGCTGGTATGCTTGGTGGAGGTTTCTTGGCACTCGAGGCATACAAGGTTGAAGCACCTAAGCCCAAGGAGTTCAATGGCGTAAGGGACGCCAAGCTCGTGGAGAACTTTCTGTGGGACGTGGAGAACTACTTCGAGGCGGTGGGGATAGTCGACGAGGCGACTAAGGTGAGAACCGCTACTCGATATCTTAGTGACAATGCAACCTTGTGGTGGCGTAGGAAACATGCCGACATGGAAAAGGGCCTTTGCCGGATCGAATCTTGGGAGACTTCAAACGGGAGCTAAAGAAGCAGTTCTACCCCGAGAATGTGGTGTACATGGCTAGGAAGAAAATGAGGGAGCTTAAGCAACGGGGCAACATAGGGGACTACGTGAGCGAGTTCACTACCTTAATGTTGCAGATTCCTAGCATGACAGAGGAGGATTTCTTGTTTTATTTTGTGGATGGACTTCAAAATTGGGCCAAGCAAGAGCTACAACGAAGGAACGTCAAGGATGTGGACGAGGCTATAGCCGTGGCAGAGTCCTTGACGGAGTTCAAAAGGGAGTCGCCCAAGCTAAAGGAGCATCACGAGGAGAGTGATGGTGACGACAGTGAGGGTGACGAGGGCAGTGTTGGCTCGAGGAGTGGAATCCCACGAAGGAAGAGTGATGCGGGGGCATCAACAAGCCACGGCCTGAGTGAGGGAAAACCAAAGGACTATGTGCCGAAGAAGGGGTGCTATGTGTGCAAGGGGCCACACGTGATGGCTAAGTGCCCGAAATTGGGGTCGTTGAGTGCCATGCTCCAAAAAGGGGAAGACGAGCAAAGGAGGTTGTCGATTTTGGAGAGGGTGGAGGCACCAACAGAGGAACCCAGGGTGACCTACCTCGGGAGTATGAGGATGGTCGAGGTGGAACAACCCTCAACGAAGGGGAAGCAATGGCGCGCAGCCAAGAGCAAGGGCAAGGCGACTAACGATGGTGCTAAGGATAGCACAACTAAGGGAAGTCCAAAGACTCCTAAGGGAAATAGAGCCAAGGACGAGGGGCGAGGGTCGCCAAGCAAAAATGGGCAACGTGGGGGCGTTGCAAGGCAGGAGTCGCAACAGGTATCTTCGACAAGGGCTGAGAGGCGGCACAGGGAGGTCAAGGAAATACTTGGGGAGCGGCTCATAAAATTGAAGGGTTTGGTACCGAGTAGGAAATACTTGGTGAGGTGGAAGGGTGTGGCACCGAGTAAGGCAACGTGGGAGTTGGAGCCGAACTTGGAGCAACACCAAGAGGCGTTGGAGCGCTATTGGGAGGCAACGACGTCGACGAGGGCATCGACAGATTCGGTGGGGGAGAGTGTCGCGCCCCGCCTAAATTCAACCTCTCTTAGTGCGGAATATTCTAGAGAAGGCCGGAAGGGTTCGGATGACTCTAGAATATAGTGGAACATGGCGGAGTTCTCTGGAAGGTATTTGGGAATTCAAGAAGAGTCCAGAAGGTGGCGGAACGTGGTGGAGCCTCGTGGAATCTTCCAGAACCTTCAAGAGTTGGGAGCTTTCTAGAGACTTTCTATGTATGTTTGTATATTCTAGATATGGTAGAATCTAGAATTATCTTGTACAGATTGTTAGTGGAATAATCTAGAACCATGTAGGATGTACATGTTCTAGAATTCTCTCCAAGTGGTGGAGGAGCCTATAAAAGGGTGAGACCCCTCATTTGGAGAGGCATAGAAGGTGATATAGAAAGTGAGAGAGGAATATAGAGGTTGTGTTGTAACTAGCAAGGGGGTAGTGTGGATCAAGGGGATCCAGCTCTTGTAATATTGGGGTTACTAATAAAGAAAGGGTCTTTGTTAGTAAGCGTGGTTGTCTTCTACTCTTATATTTCTCTTACATCCGCTGCACAAGTGTAGGTGACACTTGGGGAAAGGCTGGTTTAATAGTTCGTTCGGAGGATCGACAAGAGCTAGACGCCAACACGGTTGGCTTAGAAAGGGGACAAATTCTAAGGCCGTGACATGCAGCTATCATCTACATTATTATTGTATACTTGAATTTATAAGCACGCTTGCCTGGATACATAATTCTTTTTGCCAGAGGTTACCTAATGTGCTTAATTTTAGGCTACAATATGCAATCGTGATATCCGATCGACCCCATTGGAGCGCTCTCTTCACGACACAATCAGTTGGACAGCTTATGACCAATATCATAAAACAAACCCCATAATTTGCTCAAGTGTCCAGAATGCAGTGTCAACTGTAAATCATAGAATGACCAAAAGCCAAAAGAACCAATGAACCATAACGTTTTTGTAAGAAAATATTGTTCAGATGCATGTACAAGTACTACGGTTTTCATAACCACGAGTCCAAGACACCTTTATACTAGAATTATAGATCACTTGTAAATTATTCATAAATATTTTTGCTGAGATAATCTCCACATGACTTGTAACAAGAAAAGGCGGAAGAAGTCGAATATGATCATTTGTAAGCAAGCAAAAAACCATAATGCAGTGGTACTGCTACAAAAGTAACTACTTTAACAAAACACTTCTTTACTGTATGTTTCTCTAACATTTAAAATCTCAACAAAAGCATTACAGCTACAAATGTCAGTGCTGCCCAAGGATTTGACAATGTCACATTTTCCATTGTTGATCCACGGAATGTTACAACGGGTGTACCAAAACAGTCAACCTCTCAGCTCAACAGAAAAAAAACCTAGACCCTACATAGGCCACTTAAAAACCAAACAAACCTAGTTCACTGGCTTTCTCCTTCTCAAATGTCTCAAAGTACTGATATATGATTGTAACTGCAAGCAAAATCCCAGTCCCAGAGCCGATAGCTCCCATGAAGTCTGCCAAGACAGTCAATGCACCAATACAAATACCTCCAAAGGCAGCTGCTGTGGGAATGTACCGGTTGAGCTCCTTCTGTAGGTTTGAATCACGATGTCCTGGCATCACCATTTGTTGCTCCTATAAAAATAAAAAGAAGAATAAGATGTTGAAATCAATAAATGACTCATAATGATAGATGTAATAATGTTGATGGATTAATTAAGCTCTATTCAATGTACACAATATGCACAGCTTAAATCACCCAACTTGTAGCTTGCAAGCAATATGAAAGGATGTTCATTTATCACATTATTCAAACTACAATGCCATGAAGACCCTCCAAACAATGTAGTAAAGAGTACACAAAGCTGTAATATAACAGCTACACTGTTTCACGGCCAGCCAAAATAGCACTTAGATGTAAACTTTATAGTACCCACAAGGTCAGGGTCTGGAAGGATGGCAGACACATATCAATTATATTTTGAAACTCACAAAACAGCATTGTTGAAATAATTTTACAAGCTGGTACATAATACACCTATAACATGCAAGCAACTAACTTAACTTGTGAAAGTTCAACTCTTAACTATCAAATTTCTTATAAAGGGCCTTCAGCAGCCTGTTTTGTTCTCTTGGAAACTTGTATTGCTGTTATATAAGCCATATAACATACTATGCAAACAAAGATCTTTCAAAATAGTATGAAATTACTATATCTCATCTAAAATACCTTGAGCTGCTTAGCAACATCTCTGGCAGAAGATCCAGAAACCTCAATCCATGTCTTGGAGAAAAGTGCACAAGCTGACAGCATAAACACTATGTAGAAAAGAGCGTGAAAAGGATTGGCCGCCATATCCGCTAAGCTGAGAGGACCAGGATAAGGGGTCATTGATATTGAAATTTATAAAACTGACTGAATTTACTAATATATAAGATAGAAAAGAAGCCTTTAATACCTTGATGGTGCAGTCACATAGTAAGCAAGACCGCCAACTGGGACAGATTGACCTGAATATTCAGATTCTTGCCACTTACCCAACAGATTAACCAAGAAATTGCCACTGTACTTCCTGTACAGCAACTGTAGAAAAGATAAAAAGAAATTTTAATAGAGTTCGATTATCATTATTGCATACACCACTATTTAAACATCGTTGTCAGACTCATTACCTGAGAGATGAAATAAAGGTTGGACACAAGTGCTGATTGAAGAATGATTGGCATGTTAGAAGTGTAGAATAGCTTAATTGGGTAGGATCCCTGTTGTCCACGAGCATTCTTTGATCTCACAGGCAAAACCACGCGAAAGCCTTGGAAGTATATCACAATGAGGAAGATCAAAACAGTGGCAAGAAGATTTGTCACATTCGGAAGATTCTGCCGGTAAAAAGCTTCCCGAAGTGCTCGAACTTTGTCCGTCCTTGTTATTAACAAATGGAACAAGGCAATAACTGCACCTTCAAATTCAGCACCACGTCCACTGTTGATAGTTGTTGGGCTAAATGCTTTCCAGATAATACTTTCACTGAAATTTATATCAAAGACATTCTAAGTAACATTCAGAACTAAAAATTGGCCAAAATATCAAATTAGAATTAGCAGCAAAGACGAACCAGATATTGGTGGCTATGAACAAAGATATTCCAGATCCAAGACCATATCCCTTCTGAAGCAGCTCGTCTAAGCAAATCACAATGATACCAGCAAAGCACAGTTGAACGATAATAAGAATAGCATTTCCAACACCCAGCTGACTGACACTCCCATACATTCCCGAAAGAACATAAGCAACAGCCTCACCAACAGCAATGAGGATGCCAAGAAGCTTCTGAGCACCATTCCTAGTGAAAATAGCAGAGTCAAGAACAAAATAAGCGAACAATTCAGGAAGACAACTGGACATATAACCTTCAGCATCTAAAGAAGCAGAGTAGATCATGCATTGGTATGTTAATGAAAGTTTATATATGGTTCTAAACTTTTAGCATGAATACATCTTCTCTACAAAATTTTCCCTTGAGAGACAAGATAATATAATCAGAGAATACTTGCACACTTTCTACATAGAATCTTTTTATATGACCAAACTGAAATCATGCATGCAATAAACCAAAAAACAACACATCATTTTCCAGTACATAAGTAAATAAAAATATTGATCAGAAGGTAACATTTAAGAAAGGAATAAAATTTATCAAAATAACAGAACTGAAGCAACAATAAACATACAAGAGTGCACGATCTTCGCGAACATTGTTGTCTACTTCAATGATCTTAGACCCAGCCAATAGCTGCATCACGAGTCCCGAAGTCACAATAGGAGTGATCCCCAGCTCCATGACTGTCCCACGGTTGGAGGCCAGAATAACACGCATCCAATAGAATGGGTCAGCTCCGGTAGTTGAATGAATGCCATATAAAGGGAGCTGACTGCACACCAGAAAGATGAACAGAGAGATCACGGTATAGATAACCTTCTCTCTGAAGGGAACTTTCCTATCAGCACTTTGCACTTCCGGCAAAAACGAAAGAAACGGCCTGACCAAATGCAGCACTCGAAAACCACCTCCCATCTTAGCGAATCACAAAATTCTCAACCTAAATAACAGATAAATCATAATCAAAGAATTGTTAACAATGCATCCATAAAATTGATAAATACATGCTACTCGTGTACTGAAGACATCCACCATTATATAATAAACAAAGAAACAAATGCCACAAACACTGAACAATAACACGTTTCATAAAAACTTCAGAAATCAAAACATGAACCTCTTACCTATCATGTAAAGGCATATACACGATTTGAACCTTTAAGCTTAACGATATGTACAACTTAAAAGGTTAATAATACGCAATTAAGCATTTCAACCTTGTAGTTGATGTTTTAATTATATATATAAACCTTCTCCCACAGATACGGTGACAAACCAACCTTCAGGTGCATGTATCAGTAAGCAGTATTAAATACAACTTCAAATTTTCATTTCTTCAAACAACGTACGCCTTAAATCAGTCTTTATATCTTTTTATCTTCAGTTTTGGGTGTATGTATGGTGTAGAAAAACCTTTAAGTTTCCGCTCGTTTCCTAGTCAGCCATGAGGTACATTTCAACCAACACTAATAACACACGAACAAGAAAAAACACTCAACATGTCAACTACAACTCTCTCCAGCTTCCAAAAACAGCTTCATTATTATAGAAACTTGTACCGAACATTTATATCAACCACGAGGTTCAATTTCCCTAAATTATTAACAAACAACAATTAACTCAAAGCTCCAGTTTGCAACTAATGAATACGAGCCTCGTAAACACAATTCCTTCAAACAATCCTTAAGTCATACAAATCGGTAAACTCAAAGCTCCAGTTTGTATAATTGCGAATACGAGCCAATCGTAAACACAATTCCTTCAAACAATTCTTAAGTCATACAAATCGGTAAACTCAAAGCTCCAGTTTGTATAATTACGAATACGAGCCTCTCGTAAACACAATTTCTTCTAACAACTTCTAAATCACACATATCCATAAACTCAAGCACCAATTTGTTAATCAAAATCACAAAATATGAGCGCACAATTATTACTATCTACACACTCATACTACAAATCATCCAACAAAAATAAACATAAAAAAAACTAAATTAAATTAAATCAAAACCACCAGATCTAACAGCAACCAAATCAGAAAATTATACAAACACATATACACAGATCTAAATATTATTAAACAAAAAGAAGCAATCGATAAATACGAACAAAATTAAACAAAATATGAATTGATTTGTAGATCAAAGACTTACAGATGCGATTCGTGGATCTGATAAACGAGAGAGACGGAGATTAAATTGTATGTATAGATGTATGTATATACTGTGGGTGTATATGGTGAAAATGTGAATGCAAAGAGGGGTAGATATAGAGAGAATGGAACGAGTCAAAACACGTGGACTCGGTGTTTGCTGCTTTGACACAGGCATACCAATCATTACGCACCACGTGGGATCCTATTGTCCGACGTGGAATTCAAAAATGAATTTCATTATTATTTTAAAATATTTTTATGTTACTAATTTTCTTATTAAATATCTAATTATTTAAATAAAGATAAAAATAGTAAAAGTAAAACTAATTTTTCATACCCTTTTCTCGTACCCACATATCCTAAATATCAAAAACTCATATTTGGTATTTGAGAAAATTGAATTATAAATTTTAAATATATTTTTTTACTAAAAACTAGATAATGGATTGGAATGGACGAAATTATACCTCATCCAAAAATGAATACATCAAGCCAAACAACCTTTTAGCAGTGTTCTAAAAATCGGCCTAGGCGGCCGATTAATCGCCGCCTAGGCGCTAGGCGGCCTCTAAACGCCTAAAATCGGCAAAAATCGGTCATTAGGCGTTTTTTTCATTAGGCGGCGCCTAGGCGGTCTAGGCGGGATTAGGCGGCGATTAGGCGGCGCCTAGGCGGCGCCTAAGCGGTCTAGGCGGCGCCTAGGCAGCGCCTAGGCGGTATTTTTTTCATTTTTTTTTTCAATTTTTAAATTTAATTCTTTTCTCTTTTAAAAACTTTTTGTTTGATATAATAATAATTGACTAAAATTCCCTCATTTTAACTAATAGTAATGGTCAAATTTAACGAAAAATCAACAAAGGGGTGAAAATTGCGAGGGTACTCAAAATTATGGGATGTAAAGTGCATAAACTAAAACAAACGAACCTTAATTGCAATTATGTTAAATCAAAGGAATGCAAAATTATTTATTAACATGAAAATTATTATTTTTTAATATAAAAAATAATATTAAAATACATCCGATTAATTTTCCGATTAATCTCCGATTAATCGCCGCCTAACCGATTAATCGCTAGAAGGTAGGTTCACCGCCTAGACCCGCCTAGCGCTTTCTGGAACATTGCCTTTTAGTAGTTTAAAATTGGATAATTAAAATTATTGAAAAATATGATTTATGATTTTATAAAAAAGTATTCTTACTTTCAGACATATAAAAGAAATTATGATCAAAATACCACATTTTTTATTTTTATTTGTCTAAAATATCCAATTCCGAAATTTTTGATATACCGAACCCGAATTTTTGGATTTAGGTTTCGATAAAAATTTTGAACCCGAAATAATTTCTATTTGCATTTGGATTTAAGTTGTACCAAATCGATATCCAATTCGAAATCCGAAATCCAATACATAAATAATATAATATTATAATTTGAAATTATTTTATCTAATATTTTAGATGTAAGACATATAATTTATTTATTTTAATTCAAATATTTCATTAGAAATAGTCAATACTCCCTCCGTTCCTAAAAGATTTTCCTATTTTTCTAATTGGGTGTTTCAAAAAACCTTTCCTATTTCTAATTTGGTACATACTTTATTATTATTCAATCAATTTAAAAGAATACGTGTTGTTGACCTGTGTTTCGGTTTCTCCCCAAATAAATCACTTTCCCAATTCTCTCTTTCTCCCCCAAATCAATTATTTTTCATCACAATTATCTCTTTCTCCCCCAAACCAATTATTTGTCATATCACAATTATCTCTTCCGTTTTCGTCGTCGAAGTAATGAGTTTACATTATGGTTTTTCTGATTCAGGCGATGATGATGCAGAGTCGAGGCCTTATGAGTGTTCTGATCCCAATCATTGTGACAACGGCATCGACTGTTTAGGCGAGCACAACTATAGTGAAGAATACAACCGACGTCTATGGGGAATATACGATTCATCTCAATCGATCAACAAATCGGTGGAGAAATCGGTGGATAAGTCGGTGGAGAAATCGGTGGATAAGTCGGTGGATAAATCGGTGGATAAGTCGGTGGATAAATCGGTGGCTCAATCGGTGTCCTGTGTTGATAAACCGATGAATGAAACCGTCAGTGATGATGTTAGGCTTGATGAACCATTCTTGGTGTCCTCCGTTTGTCCCGATCATGTTAATCTGCCCGACGACGACGAGTATGTGTCCGATTCTGAGGATGCATGTTCGTGTTCTTAATGATTAGCCTAGCTTTTTGGAGGTAATTTCTTGTTCTTTATGTTAATATTGGCCTGAAGCATATAGATAATTTCTTGCTCTTTGTGTTAATATTGGCCTGGATAAACTTAGTGATGATGTATCTCTTGGTAGTTTAAACAAAAAGTGCAGATAAACTATATAGATAACTTTAAGCATACATTTTGTTTTGCCTACATGTACTGCTTATACATGTTGATAAAACACAAAAGTCCACATTCTTGTTTATACATTGTTGCCTACATTGATGCTTACTCTGTCGATCCATGTATTAAATCCCATGCCTCATGAATAGCCCATACTGGTGCACTAACTTGTACTGGTAGTTTGCCTTCAGCTTCCAACTTTTTCTTGTTGACATGAGGAACCAGATAATCATTAGAACCCTTTACCCTTAGTATTTCATTCATCACAAATTGGTAGGATAATCATACATTGGCTAATGTTCTTGCCTCCAACTCGTAGAAAGCCTGATTGACTGCATCCATCATACCATCAACATCATTCGACATTTTTTTGTGCATTAACGATTGAATACTTCTAAAGAACCCCAAGTCTAAAATATTCAAATCTGGACTGTTTGGTGGTTGTTGAACAAGAATAAAAGTAAAGTCACCTTGTTGATGCACTTCCTGCCATTCTGGGTCTGCTTGTGTGATATGAGTCTGTGCATTATCTTGTTGTATGAATATAATTTTAGGACCTTCACTGTGTGGCCATTTCGCAATGATTGCTGGAATTATTTGATTGATAAGCATGTGCCTTGTTTCCTTTTTCCCAACTGATTCCACAACCTTGGTAATTATAGTCCCCCTTTGCTCTGTATTTTGAAGCCCTTTGTGCTGGTTCTTGATAAGTGAATGGGAATATGCCCAACTTTCCATCAAATGTGCATACATTTTGTGCATTAAATCTTGGCCTTGCAACAGCTGCTGTGAACATCACTTTGGGGATGAATTTGCTTGAACTAGCTGACCTATATTTACCCTTTTCATTCTTTTCCAAGTACACCCTTTGTGACTTCTTACTTAGATAAAACCACTTTTCATCAATATGTACATAATCAAACATAGGGATATATTTTCTCTTTGTTTGTGCTGTTTCTCCCATCAGCATGTGTAGCACCCATTCCATTCTCTGTACCTTGTTCGCATCTTTTAATCCAGGATGTAGTGGATTTTTGTGAGGTTTAATAAGCCCCCTTTTTATCATTCTGAAAGTTGTACTTGTTGATACTTGGAGCTTACCAGCCATGTCCCTTATGCATGATCTATCCCCCATACTGATGTCTGTTATTGCATTAGGATGTAACTGTATTCTTTTTCTTCATGACATATGCCCCTTAGTTGCCATGTTGTAGCTCTGATTTGATGCCTTTTGCTTCTTTGCTTTGCTCCATATGCTACTAACTGTTCTTGTTGATACATTGTAGATCTTGGCAACATCTTGAATTGCACCTTGGTAAGGCTTTCCTGGAGTTTTTGTTGCTTGGTTGTGTAGAAGATATGTTAATATTTGTAACCTTGTATCACAGCTGAGTTGCTTTTTTCTTTTCTTCAAGACATCTTCCATCTCTTCACTGTCTCCATCTGCTGTTGCTGGTTCGTTGAGATCAAAAGGGAAATTTTGTTCTTCATTCATGTTGGAATAGAGAAGCCAAACAATGTCTTGTTTTTTTGTTTTTGTTGTTGTATGTAAATCTGATGTTTATGTAAACTTATACTCATGTAATCTTCCTGGTTAATATAATTTCCCCCCAAATATAATTTCAAAAGCAGCAAAAAGGTGGGAAAGTTAATATACTTTCTCTCTCATCACTCCACTAATGATGCTTGTTAAACATTGTTTAATGTTTTTCTTAAAACCTGTGCTTTTTGTCAAACCAACAATTCTTTTAGGAACAGAGGGAGTACTAATTTAATAATTAGAACTTCTATTTCTCAATCTCAAATTTTATTGATATATTTAAGATTCAAATATTTGGTGTATGGTTTTCGGTACGGTTATCCTAATTATTAAAATAAATAGTAAAATAATGTAATTAATGGTAATTAGATGATTAACTTTTTTAATTAAAAAATATTTACTTTAAATTGAAGATTTATTACCCTTTATAAACACCTAAAAATTAGTATTTTCGAATCAATAATATTTCTTTTCTAATTAAAACAGTTACCTTTTAATTAAATACACAATCTTACAATTATTAATATATGCCCAACAATATCACACCATATCATTAATATATGCCCAACAATATCACACCATATCTTCCTATCATTAATAAGAAAATGAAAAAAACCCATATACAATGAATAATGATCGTTAGATTATTAATAATAAATAAGAACTGTTAGATCTAGTGATTAAATTACTTTACTAAAGATTCAAATTTTGAACTCCATCGAAATATTAAATTTAAAATTTCATAATACAAGTTTTAAACCATGCATGTCATTAATTAAATTTATATAAACTCGGGATTTTTGTCCGCGTTACGCACGCTCTAAAAAAATTATTTTTTAAAGATCATTTTAAATTTAAAATATAATAAAAATGTTATATTAATTTTATTAGTAACAAATCATTGGTTTTTAATTATAACAGGTAAGAATTTTGTGTATAAACCTATGTGCTTTTGATGGTAAATTTGACGATATTTAATTTATCGATAAATTTTATTAGTAACATATCATTGTTTGTATTACACGAACATTTCTATTAGTTTGAAGCATGAGTTGTGTTTATGAGTTTTTGGGCTTTTTGACGATAAAGGTGATGATATTTAGATCGCCCGTTTGGCAAATCTGAAGATCAACCTATAAGTTACTTATTTCGGGAAAAAATTCGTATTTACGTATTTTTTTAGAGAAAAATGTGTATGGGGAGTTTAATATTCACTATCTTGCAAAAATAAGTTACTTATTTCAGAAAAAGGTACATATTTTTTAACTTTTTCCAGAATAAGTAATTATTTCTGAAAAATAAGTTTTTCCAAACGGGCCCTAAATAATTTTGTGAGAATTGTAACACATGTATCTTTATATTATAGGAAAAGGAATTAAACAAAGATAATTTATGATTTTTGTTGAGTATGGAATAAACACAAGGAAAAATACAGAGGGGGTGAATATATTTTCAAACTTTTCTTTTGATTAAGCTTTAGAAACAGTTTGAGTGAAAGCTTGAATCTACGTTCTTGTTGGGTAGCTGGGTGTTTGTTTGTGTTTTACGGAATAATCGTGCGTAAATAAAACTCAAGACACAAACACTCACTTTAATCTAACGTTGTATTAGATCAAAATTTTTGCTACAACCTGTGAATACAAATGTTAGTATTCCCAGCTTCGTTTTTTTCAGAGAGATGTTATCTCCTTGTTTAACTTGAAAAACTTACGTCTCAAACCTTAGCTACTAAAAAATATGAGGTTGTACACTTATAGAATACGTGTACAACCTACTTACTATAAATGTAGTGATAGACAAAATTACTTTCTAATTTGTCTATCCACTACGCCATAGATGGCCTATAGCAACCCCCAAACTGTGTTACCATAGACCCTCGTTTGAAGTTACCATAGGCCAAAATAGGGCTATGGTAACACTTCAGCTGTGTTAGGTTCTCAGCAGTAACTACAGGTATCTAAGGTAACATCAAAACACAGCCTAAGGTAACATAGCAAATGTGGTTACCAAAAACCTCTATAGCAACATCTTAAACACTCTACAGCAACATAGTTTGTGTGTTACAATAGATGATACAATTTTGCACAGGGACAAATGTGGGGCCCACATCTAGGTGGGGTCAGCAATCTATTGTAACACCCTCTTTTACTAATTGTAACATATTGTGTGTTACATAATTAAAATCATTTATAACTAATTTTAATAACAAAAAAAATTGACATTTAAATATTACATTTTCAAGTAAAAGAAATCAAGAAACAAATTAATTACATTTTAATAACATCATCCAACATCATTTCAATAACATCATCTAGTACAAAACCAATCAAATCATCCAAAAATCCACCAGCACTAAGAACATAAACTAAAACAAACAAGTACTGAAGAAGATAGCAGCTCCTATGTCACTACTACTACTAACATTATATTGCCGATCCATTGAAGCTACATTTTCTTGCATGTGACTTTCGAATGCAAATTCAAATGCTATAGTCATGACTGATCTTGTACTACCACTAGCAGCAGTTTTATTGATGCAAGCTTTATTTCCAGGTGAACCAATCTCAAGAGCAGAAGCAAGATCGAGGGTGTGGTTAGGACTAGATGTTTCCGGCAAAATATCGAACTTTAGACAAGTCGAAGAGATATAAGGAGGGCTATAAATAACATTTAAGAATTAGATTGAAACGTAAACAATTCAGTGTACATTTATTATATTCAGTGTACATTTTATAGTCATGCAGAATGTTATTCAAAATTATATGGAACGTAAACAATTCAGTGTACAAGATCAGTGACTATAAATAAAATGTACATTTAAGAAATATAAGGAGGACTGAATTATTTAAAAAAAAACAGAATGAACACGTAAACAACTGATGATCAGAAACATGTGTAATGAGCATCCAAACCTGCACCTGCTGAAGATCCTACCGACATCAATCAGCGCAATTAGCTTAACTTTGTATGGCGTTAGAGTTATATGAATTCACCTTTCCTAATTTCGTGCTAAAACACTACACTGGGTCAAGACAACAGCAAGAGACAATGCCAATATAGCGTTTGCTCCTAGCTGAACAGGTACATGTACACTCATGAGTGCCTCTTAACTGTTAAATCCAGACTACATTACAAGAAAATAAAAAGTAAATTACCTTCTGTTTGCACCATCCCCACTCATTGACATTCCCATCAGGGCCAATAATCGAGTTACATTTCCAACGGCCTGGATAAACAGATAAACAGTATTAGCACAAGAAGCATACATTCTAAACTTTTATCAAAGGTAAATGTAAGCCTCACACCTTAGAAACACCTTTTCCAAGGTAGTCTGATCCTCTGTCTCTAAGTTCAAGAGCTTCGTAAATTCCTAAAACAAGATATATAAATTGTAATTTATTGTTCACCAATACATAATGTAGATACCAAGCAGTGCGTAAGGACTGATAAAAGCAAAAGATGTCAACAGAGGAGCGCTAATAAGCAAATGACACATCTTACATTTTGTGTATATGTATATGCCCCATTTCATTTGCCAATTAAAATCAGTACTCGAAATAGCATTACATACTACTAAAAGTCGAGACTCGACCCTGGGAAAAGTATAAATCTGAAACACCTTCATCTAAAATATTTGTATCATTGGGAATGAATGTGTCAACAGTCATCTCCTGCAAAACATGTCTGCTTTCAAAAAAAATATACTTGTTCAAATATTCATCACTGGCATAACCTTTAGAGGGGTTTATATTGATATAATAGTCTTACAAATAAAATTTCAGATATGAAGTACTGACCTTCCATTTCGTACATCAAACAAGGATTCTGAAGTCAAAATAGGTCGAAGGTAATTGTTTTGACGAGCAACCAGTGCTAACGACAAAAAATTGATGACAATATTATAAAAAATCACTCAAGCAGGCATAAAACAATAACCATTAGTAATACGAAGAAAGTGAAGCTTCCAGTCAAAAAAAATACTTACCAATCAAGTTTAGCTGCAAAATTCACAGCCTTAAGCAGGTCTTGTGAAAATACAGAAGTAATTTGTACACAATCTGAAGGCAGCTATATCCTGATTAAAACATACAGAGGTAATTTGTACTTAAATGAATGGAGAATAAACAACACAGTATGACTTCGCACTAATTTTTCAAAAAAGTTTCAGTACTACCTATTAACTTCTTTTTGTAAACCAGAGTATTTTAGCGTACGGACCTAAGTAGACTGGAATGCTACGAGAAGCTCAAGAAGTAATGCATTTAAGATAAACCTCTAACCCTTGAATGAATTTTATTTAGGGCACTCTGGCAAGTATTCATCTCTCTAAAATTCTCAAGAAGTAGCATCAGGACTACGAGCTGGAATCTCAATGTCTTCATTAACTTCATATGCATGTCCTCCAAAAGTTAGCTTTGCAGAGGAATGAATTGTATCGATAAATGTGTATCTACACATTTACCAAAAATTAGTTGATTAAAAATGAATATCTGGGAGGTCCTCAAAGCAAGCAAACAGCACATATAAATAATTACCTTTTATATTTTGTTGCTTATAAAAATATTTCTTACAGTTCTAGCTAGCCACTATATAATTTAATATCGACATTCCATGTCCATAATCTCATAGGGTTGAAACGATCCGTAAGCACTGGAAAATAAACACAAAACCACCAAAATAAATCCTATGTGAGTCTCAACAAAAAACATAACAGCAAGCTCCAACAGACTAGAAAAAACAAAACAGCTAACCTCTGTCAATTCTCCCCAAAATTGGTCCCCTGCCATTTCGAAAGCCTCTATTTACAAGTGACTTACAGTTCATAGATTATTAGATCATAAATGAAGATATTTGTGGAAAAAGATTTAATAAAGTATGAAAATTAAGAGTCACAAATAGTATATGCAAGTATTCTTAGAGAAAAAGTAGCAGAATTGGAAGTGGTTTATATATGAGATTTACCATCATTAGCAAATGTGTGCTCTAGTTGATGCATAGACTCGGTAGTTTCTAGGAGGGCTTTCAGATGCTCCGGAGCTCGGAAATGTAACCCCAATAGAAGGCTATAATCTATTATTTTCTGAGATTCCAGGAACATACAATCATGAGTGATCAACCTGCACAAGAACATAGAAGTAGAAAGGTTAAAAATGTCAATTATAACAACTCCAGGAAGTTCCCGTGGAGCTACTCAAATAAAGACTGAAAGTTAGTGTCTTAAGCAAAGGAGCAAAATAAAATTAGAAACACGTATCAAACTGACCAAGGTCTTCATCACGAGATGGAGATTGCAACGGGTTCCTTGGAAAGTAAAAAAGGGGACAACAACAACAACAATTAAATTGCTAACCAGAAACAACTCAAAGGCCACCTAAAGAGATACAAAGAGACTGAAAGAGGGAGAGATATATAAAGAGAGTGGGAGAGAGAGAGAGATACAAAGAGAGGGGAGAGATACAGAGAGAGTGGGAGAGAGATAGAGGTCAAATTGAACATATAAATTATACATCAAATCCGATTATTGTCTCGGTTCTTGCATGCTTTGGTACCTCTCTAACAATATGCATCATCTATCGGGCATAAGCCTTCCGAGAGTTCCTAGTTGTCCTGGCCGCAGTCGGGCCTCTTGAGATCATGTTGATTACTGGCCCTCGGGCCTATGGGATGCGATCTTGATCGTCATCCCTTCTATTAAAATTTCTTCTTTGATTACCACGATCTTCGCCCTTAGTGAAGTGGCTCAGTTTCCCTCTACAAATCACAAACTTGATCTCATCTTTGAGTTGCTTGTAATCATCAGTGTCATGCCCCACATCCTTGTGGAATCTGCAAAATTGATTCTTGTTTCTTTTTTAAGGATCCCCCCTGAGTGGCTTCGGCAATCGAAAATCCTTATCCTTCTCAATATCCAACAAGATTCGACTCCTTGGAGTGTTCAACCTTGCATACTCAGCAAACCTCGGTCCTAGAGCAGAGTTGGAGCCCTTGCTAGGTCGGGGATACTTGTCCCTAGCATCATACTCCTGCTATGTCTTTCGCTTCCTAGAGTTCCCGTTTCCACCACTTCTGGTAGAGACCTCTGTTTTCCTCTTTCTTTCCTCAACCTTTATGTATTTGTTTGCCCTTTTTTGGAGCTCAACCATGCCCATAGGGGGATGCTTAGCTAACGACATCTGAAAGAAAATATCCGATGTCCCATTCTCCAAGGCTATCATAGCTACTTTATTTTACAGATCAGGGACATCCAAAGTTTCCTTGGTGAAGCGCTTGAGATAATCCCTTAGGTTCTCATTCTTCCCCTGTTTCACTTGCATAAGATATGCAGAGCTTTTTTCATGGACTTTCCCACTAACAAATTGGTTAATAAAAGCTGTGCTCAATTCTCTAAAAGAGCCAACCGAGTTTGCTGGCGATTGGCTATACCATCTTTGAGCCATACCCGACAGGGTTTGAGGGAACGCCCTACACTTGAGAGCGTCACTAACAGGCTGCAATAACAATGCGTTCGAGAACGTTCTCACATGGTTTGCGGGATCGCCCGTTCCATCATACGCCTTTATTGTAGGCATCTTAAACTATATGGAGACATGAGTATTCATCACCTCCTCTGTGAATGGGGATGTGGGATCATCAGGATCTCCAAGTTGCATCAAATCTCGAGGATCACCCTTAGGGACTTCTGCCCTTGTAGTTCCACCTCTTTGGACCTCGGTCCTTCTATCTCTCCTCGGAGGTCTCTCCAAATTAACAAAGGGAATCTCTCCTCCTGACCTCAAAGGGGGTCGGTTTTGGTTCTGTCTTTGTTGTTCCCTTTCTATATCATCCTTCAGCTTCTGGATCTCGGCTTCATAAGCCTTAATTCTCTCAACGGCTGTCATAGGGGGTCCGTCATGGACTCGTCGAGCACGCCTTATAGGTTCCTTTCTTGGATGTCGCCTCCTCGAGGCTTGATCACGATCGTTATCCTCAGTTGAAGGATTATCAGTATAAGGGCCAAGCCTCTAATGTAAGGAGGGTGATACGGCTCATATATCTGCAGGGCATGGCTGCTTGGTCCAACACCTCGAGGTTCTGGGGGTAGTTAGGCAAGCCATATATCGGATTCGTGCTTGTGGGGAGATCTGTGGTGGAGATCTGTACCCCCGGAAGTAGTGACGATTAACAAGAGGAGAGACCACCATCTGAAGAGGGTTGGTCTCCTGGTTTGGATGGATAACCACGGGTAGAGTTCTCTCAACATGGGAGTCGTCCCTATAGGTTGAGAAACTTGAGGTTAGTGGTTGTCTCCGTTGATGGGGGTACATACCCTTGTTTAGTGACGACGGGTGGAATAAAGGTAGCGATGGTTGCCTCAGTTGAGGCTGGTGTTGTTCTTCGTGTTTGAACCATGGTTGATGTTGTCTTCCCACAGACGACGCCAAATGTTATGGAATAAAAAGTAGGGTGTAATTAATTCGTGTATTGATTGCTAGGGATTGAGAGCTTCGAGCTTTAATGGTGGCTGCTCTTGTCGTCGGGGACTAACTCGGTCCTAACAAGATGCCTACGTACCTTGATGAATATCAAGAATCAAGCCAAAACGTAGTTCTGTTATTGCCTGCGTGGCTTGATGCGCCCTCGCGGCGTGGTAACGTAGTGGCTTGCATGTCCTTATTCGAGGATTAAGCCTAAAACGTGGTGGATGTGTATGGAACTGTGTTCAAAAACGCTCCCCCTTTGTATGAGGGGTCAGACCCTTTATATAGGCTTGAGAAGCCTTGGAATTAGGGTTTAGTAACTTGGTGGGCAAGTTATCCACTTTAGATGGGCTTCTAGATCCTTTCATAAGAAGTGTGACTTTCATTGGACTTAGATGTCTTGGGGGCTACTCCTTAAAGGAATTGGTTCCCTTTTGGACTCAATATTGGAGTCTGAAAATTAGCTTACTCATTAATTACGAAATTATTATTTAATTAGGGTTTCAGGCCTCATTAATGGGCTTTAACCTTGGACCAATCTAGGTTTATTTAATGTCACATTAAATGTGTCTTTAATGCTTATTTTCAGCCCATATCACATATAAAGAAAGATTATACCTTAATTGAACAAAGCTCGAACCCTAATTGAAATCTTTAACCAAACTTCAACAGACCCAGCTTGAATCCTAAGTAAATCGTGGAACCAAGTTTAAATTGATCATGCTCAAATCCTAATTAAACCCTAATTGACCCAGTGAAAGAGGCAAGAGAGGCGAGAGAAGTGAAGGCGAGAGAAATGAAAGAGAGAAACGAGAAATGAAAGTTTAACTCGTTTTTCTCTAATTCTAAATTTTGGTTTGCCCGCTCTCTCTTTTTGTTTGCCGCTCTCTCTTTTTGTTTGTCGGCTCTCTCTTTTTGTTTGCCGCTCAGCAATTCTAATCAGTATACTTTCGTTTTTACTTTTTTAAATATTATAAATTTATTTTAATTTATTGATATTAAAATATAATTGTTAAATATATTATTTTCATTATTTTGTAATAATTCACAATTTATACAAAATTTGTTTTCTTTAATATTTTTTTAATGAATTTAGTTAAAATTTAATAATTTCATTATTTTCTTGATATGAATTTTTTGGATATTACTTTATTTTAAAACCTTTTTATTTGAAATTTATAAACAAAATTTTAATATTAATGAAAAATCAATAATTTAATTATTTGATGGGATATTACGTTTTAAAATGATTATTTCAATGATTTTATTAAAATTAATTATTTTTAAAGTCAAATAATTATTAAATCATTAATTTTAAATGAAATAAAAATTTTGTTACTGAATACTCTATGGTAACACACCTCATGGTGTTACCCACTGTTAACACTTTTATAACTAAAGTAACATACTTTTGTGCCTATGGTAACACCACAATCAAAAGATTGCGATAGGTAAAAATTTTCATAGCTATGGTAACACCCATAGTGGTAACACCCATGCCAAAAGGTTGCTATAGGCCATCTATGGCGTAGTGATCCCTTTTCGAGTAAACATCCAAGCAACATGTAATTTGACTTTTCTTTAACCTGCTCAGATCCACTTCTTTAGCAGCTTGTCTCATGTAACAACTCTCTAATCTTCTTGTAGACTTTCCAAAAAGCACTTTACAGTACTGTGGTCTTGAAAGTGTTTTGGCTTCAGCATTTTGTCTTCAAGAATCCATTCGAGAAATGAGTAAGTGATTGATTCGAGAACTGGAGTTGTTTGCACAGATAACTCTGAGTTCTCGAACAACATGTTTCTTGA
Organism: Kitagawia praeruptora; assembly: GCA_037693485.1. Classification (NCBI taxonomy): domain Eukaryota; kingdom Viridiplantae; phylum Streptophyta; class Magnoliopsida; order Apiales; family Apiaceae; genus Kitagawia; species Kitagawia praeruptora. The sequence continues at coordinate 106,100,469 of CM075354.1, forward strand.
CATATCGAACCACTTCTCGAATGAATCATTTCTTCAGGAATCCGTGACTTATCGAATGAGACCTTGCTTGCGGAAACCTTGAGATGTCGAACAGCTTCCTAGGTCCTTGAGATATCGAATGTAGCTTGACTTAATGACTCTTTGAGAACTCGAATGGGATCTTATTTCTTCAGTCTTGTTCTTCAAGCTTGAGGCATGATCTCTGGATCTTCTTTCAAGCATTATTTCATGACTTAATATATACAGCTACACAGCTGGAATTTTGATACCTATTACAGGTACTAAATACAATTAGAAACTCTACAACTAGAGGGTTCCCAGTAAAAGGGGTCATGTAGGTAATGCAAAGCATTACAAATAATTAGGCTTGTTATTAGATGTGTACATGCATGCCTCTATGACTAACTATTTACACAAAATCACGCAAGCATACGTGGTCACAAGTAATATATGAATAAGTCGAGCTCGTTCCCACAGAGATCTGGTTATGGTTTTAATTCAGTTTTGTACCTATGCAACAATGTATGGTTATTATGCACTGCTAAGACAATTAACAATATTGGGTTTTTGATTATCTAAATTAAACTAAGATGCAAACTATTAAACTAAGAATTACTTAACTAATGATAATTAAAATCGAATTACTTATGCAAGATAAACTATGGGATCCTAACTTCATTAAATACTTCGTTTAGATCTGACGCCTTTAATCACTATATGCATTGGTTATGATATCTGATCGGACAACACGAAACAAGTACACGCTACCTGTCAGCATACGTATACCAAACTACCCATACATCCACAAAAGAGATAGAAGATAAATAGACACCAATTATGCTTAGACCCTATATGAGAATTTGAAAAAATAACGGTTGAGGAACAAGTTATCCATTAAGATCACACAGGGCAGTATAAGTATTTTCATCTCACACCATGAATCATATTGATAAACAATTATGAACCTATGCTAGCATGGCAAGTTCTAAATCTCAAGATCCACTTTCACTTCACAAGAGATTAACAAATTAGATGTTCATGACGCATCTATCAATTAAGCATAATCATACGTGGATATCAATTATACACCACACACAGATCTTTAAAGAATCAAGATACTAAAGCTCCATAAATAAATCCGTTAGAATCTCATGACAACGATTAGTTCATAATCGAATCGCTCGTCATCATGGGATCTGATGAAACCATGATAAAAATAAAGTATGAAAAGATACAAATAAACCTAAGTAATTGATATATAATTATGATACAAATTACAATGGTAGGATGTGTTTATATAGGCTCTAGAAGTCTTGTCCAGCAAGAAATTCCCCAAAATAGAGTTAAAATAGAATTTATGCAAAATACGTTTCCTAAACTGATTCTGTTTTTAAGGAAAATTCGTAGCTGACTTTTCTTCAGTATTTATGGGCCGTTCCAGTTGTATTTGGACATCTGGACCACATTAGAATGATAGAGAATCTCATTAGCTTCGCGTGGACTGTAAGATCGCCCAAAACGGACTTGTAGAACTCAAGATATGACCAAAACAATAATTCAAAAATCTGATAGAATTTCTACGCGCTCCCGGCGTGTAAACCTATTGTTCCACGCGCTCCCGGCGCACAATTACGCGCTCCAGACGCATGAACTTCCTTTTGGGAGCTGATTTTGGCTGATTTTCTTCGTTTTAACTCCTTTTTCCTTCGTTTCTTTTGCAAATGCTTCCGTCTTCAATTCTCTAGACTTCAAGTCATCATGGTGGCTCAAAACAAGTCTCCATTCCTCCTTTCCATGTTAGAATTCAACTCTCAAAATCGACGAAAACATCAACCCTAATCGATAATTCGCAAACCTGCACAACTAACAAAAACATATCAAAACTACCACAAACTTGAGTCCAAGACAATCAATTTAAGCCGAATTGAAGCGATCCAAGTGGATATAAATCAACTTATCACTAACAATTTTAACTATGAATTGCATTTTCTAACAATACGAAGCGAATATTTGATTTGCTCATTAATATTAATTAAAATTTTCATATAATAACATAACTTCAAAAATATTATTTTTATTAAAATAATCTGTTTTGGTGTAAAATTCTCTCTGTAGTTTCTAATAGTATGAAGCGAAAATTTAATTTGCTCAATAATATTACCTAAAATTTCCATATAATAAATAACATGACTTCTTAAATTTTATTACAGAAATTAATGCAAAATTATTAGTTTAGATAATTTTAGATTATACAAAATTAATACACAAATGTATAATTAAAATTATCTAATCAAAGCCCAGATAATTAAACTAATCAACATTTTGCCAACATTTTTGCTGCAAGATCAATCTTTACCAACTAAATTTTACAACTACATTTTACAACCAACAACCAAATTTGAAGTTGTAAATTCTATGACACAATTACATAATAGTATATAGAAATTTCATTACAAGCCAAAAAGTTCATGTCGAAATAACATAATATCCAAATTACAAAATTCTTTTGCTTTAGAATTTTAGCCAAAATACCCACGTTATATGATATAACGTGAGTGTAGACAAAAAAAAAATTTGTTCAAATTGATTTTGTTTTAGCCAAAGCATCTACGTCATATAATATAACGTGACTGTAGACAAAAAATTTTATTTGATTTCTACTTAGTTTTGTTTTAACTCAAATATCCACGTTATATGACATAACGATAGTGTAGATAAAATATTATTCTGTTTACTTGGTTATGTTTAAGCCCAAGTATGTAAAAAAAAATTAAGGTGCAAAGTAAGTTTTTTTATGTGTTGATATATATGACATTTTCTATGTAAGTCGGGATGATAATTAAGACAACTAATATTCAAAATTTATATAACATAAATCAAAATTGACAAACTTTTTAATTTTTATTATTAAAATTTGATCAAATTGCTACGCAAATTATAAAAATGTTAAAAGAAAATACTTATTCAATTCATGACTCATATTTTAAGTAGAGAACACTGTAATGGATTACTTGGTTATTTGCTTTCTACTTGGTTTTGTTTTAGCTCTGATACCAACGTTATATGATATAACGTGAGTGTAGACCAACTTTTTGTTTTGCTTTAGAATTTTAACCAAAATACTCACGTTATATGATATAACGTGAGTGTAGACAACAAAAAATATTTGTTTTACTCGGCCAAAACATCTACGTTATATTATATAATGTGACTATAGACAAAAAAAATTACTTGGTTTCTACTTAGTTTTGTTTAAACTCAAATATCCACGTTATATGACATAAAGTGAGTGTAGACAAAATATTATTCTGTTTACTTGGTTTTGTTTAAGCTCAAGTACGTAAAAAAAATTTGTGGTGCAAAGTCAGTTATTTTTATGTATTGATCTATATGACATTTTCTATTTAAGTCGGGATGATAATTAAGACAACTAATATTTAAAATTTACACAACATAAATCAAATGACAAACTTTTTAATTTTTATTATTAAAATTTGATCAAATTGCTACGCAAATTATAGAATATTAAAACAAAATACTAAGACAATTCATGATTGGTACAACATGGTTAATTAATTTTCGATAAAACGGTGTTTAAAATCATAATTAGTAATTTATTAGTAATTTCTTATTTTAAAAATTTTAAAATGATTCATATTTCTTGCATCAAAATTAATATTAAAAAATAACTGATATTCAGGTATAAGAAGTCAATGTAATGAGAAGTTAGTTTTATTATTAAAGCATAGTTTTGTTGAGAGAATGGAAGTGGGATAACAATTATATTTATCTTATTAAGCCATACAATTAAACAATGCATCAATCATATACGCTTGGAAGGTTGTAAAAAACTTCCTCAAATACAACATTTGATGTAATACAGTGTCACTTTCAATCAGAATGTGAAGACCTTCGGACCTTGTAACTCTCGAGATGGCAACATATATGTGACCATGAGAAAATGCAGCTCTAGGGAGATATAAACCTACCGTATCAAGACTTTGTCCTTGGCACTTGCTAATCGTCATTGGATAACATATTTGGCTTGGAAATTGAGTTCTTTTTAATTCAAATGACCAGACAGTATCAGTTGGCACCATCTAGATTCTTGGAATTATATGTTTAGTTCTGACATGTCACATGTGAGTCGCATAGAATTTCACATTCAATACTATTTTTCCTACATGCAGTAACAATCATCCTGGTTCCATTGCATAATCCCAATATTTGGTTTTAAGTTGCTCATAAGCCTGCACAATAAACATGGTTTTACAATTTGAATCTAACATGTCAAAAGTAAACATTCAACTCAACTCAACAACAACTAAAGCCTAATCCTATATCAGTTGGTTGAAGCAATATAATAATTGCCTCATCCAAATTCACCAAAATTTAAATATATATCATATTAAATTCTCAATATGAGTAAATAAATGCAAGTTGCTAGAAAAAGTCAAAGAATATAATCCGAGAAACTAATGATCAGTACAAAATCTCAGTTATCCATAAATTGCCATATGTACTTTTTCTCAGTTGTGTGAAGAAAAGCAAGATTTGTGGCTATTTCTATAACAATTTTAAGCATTGACACTGTGTTTTGGTGAATATAGTTCTTTGAAAAATTATATATACCATAATACATGTAATTGCAACAGTTTCAATTGTGAAAAGATTTAAAGTTATACCATTCTTGAGATTCAGCCGTTTGGTTCAACATTGGTGTAGAATATTTCTTCCTGGAAGCAGTAATGTCTAAATATTGAAGAGTAGTGCAGTCATTCCTTATGAATACATAAAATACAAAACAAACAGTAGGTTATCACATCACAAATTTAGAGGGAGAATGATACTTTGATGTACCTTTGAATGATTTTTTCATAGTTTTGGCCAAGACATCGACGTTATGTACTTGAAAATACATACATCCAGTAAAAATTAAAATGAGGATTCAACTAATTATTTTCATTCACAAACAAAAAAAGCATATACATTTTTCAGTTCAAGAATACAGCGTTTACTACTTGGAACATATTGTAGACCTAATCTTTCATAAAAGTGTCTAATCACCTGGCACGGGAATTTACTACAGAATCCATTACACGATATAAAATATTGATGACATAAAGCTAGATATTGAGGTATAAAACTTACTACAAAGGAGCCATAACCATCACCTCGTTTGTATAAAACTGAAAAAGAGCCGATAAAAAGAATTCGAAAATTGTCAATATGATCGACGATGTTTTGATTTTCAAAAGACATGAAAATATATGAGTGAAAATCGAAATAAATACATGTATATTTAGTAGAACCCATATCCTTAACATATACTTATTGGAACCAAACGATGCTCCTTCCCCACTATAATACCTGTATCATATTAAAAAATGAAATGTATTAGCAAATTAGAAAATAATTAAGAGATGAAGAAAACTCTAAATATAGATTCAACCATTATGCATAACAAACAAATCATACATGTATATGAACAAACAAATGGCACACAAATATAAACGTGGATATATATATATACACATATAAATCATAGATTCATAGAAAGATAATAAAAGAAATAGAGAAGAGAATGAAAACATTGAATTTGAATTTGGAAAGATATAAAACTGATGCCAATTAATGATTTGAAAAACTTGTATAGCTGTGTATGTATATGACCCGACGGAGAAATAGGATCAGTGATTGATATTAGTGGAAAGAGTGGGTTGACTCATAACTAATTAGGAAGATTTGATTAAGTGATTTTAAATTTAAAATCAATTGCTAAATATATGGGAAGATTGTGTTGGAAATTGGATTGTAAATGGATCATGAAATGGATAGTCCATGAGTTTTTTCAAAATGAATGGGTAGTTAGTATTACAAAGATCCATTAGGTAATTTTTTTTTATCCATTTGGTAAATTCCACATTACACTTTAAGAATATATAGATAATTTAAATTAAAATAATTATTGAAAATAATGATTATATAAAAATATCATTATAACATAAAATATATCAAAAAAATCCGTGATTCGCACGGGTTATAAGCTAGTACATATTAAAAATTCATATACACTTATTTCTCCCGACCGCAATAAATCATTAGATTATCTCTCAAAAAAAGTTTATATGTTTCAGCGATATGAGAAAATATCTTTACTATGCAGGATCCACGAAACGAACATAGTTATATATGACAAAGAAAAATTTCAGCTAATCTAATTTGTTATGTGTTCGTTCAGTATTATTTTTATAAATCATATGTTCTTTTATTAGTGAATTGATTTATAATAGAAAAATAAATATTATCTACCAATTAAACAAATCCAGCATATCGTGTTGTTAGAGTAAGGTATGACTGTTAGAGTTTATGGTAATTGCCCTTAGTTTGTTTGTAATGACAGCTTAAAATGTGTATTTTCAATTTGGTAGTTTGTATATTGGTTTTTTTTATTTTTTTTATTCAAACATAGTATATTAAATTTTAGTTTCTTCTACTCGTAAAATAAGACATTTGAAAATTAGTATCACCTATCTTTTTTCTATTTGACTAAATTGTTAAAATAAAATCATGTCTATAAAACTGAAATCAAGTGTGTAATATATAAGCACGTAATCATATTATTATATATGTGTCCTCGTAATTTAATTATGGCGTTAAATAACATGAAATTCGTTATCCTCTAATAATGAGTACATTTTTCCGACATATACATTAGAAGAAAGGGCTTACATAGCCCTGACAAATCGTTTGTATTGTGTACATTCATGTCTTGTACTTTGGGATCTTGCACGAAAACGACGTGAAATTAAATAGTCTACCCGAAATTTAAACACAAAATAGCATTAAATTACCCGAATTTTTCGTTTGCACGAAACGAAATAAAATACGTGAATAGAAAAAAATTTGACAATTACGTGAAATATTACTCTATATCTAAGTTATGTAGATATGTAACTATATAACTGAGAAAAACAATGAGATATTACCAAACAAAATTAAGAGTAGTATACATAGTATAAAGTCTCCCAAACTAAATAAAACCCTCCTTTTTATTTATTTTTTTCTTAATCTTGTTTCTTGTTAATGTAGAATCTTTCTACCAATTTAGTAAGTCTATATACCTATATTTTAAAATCTGTTGATATTAAAAAATAAATATTATCAACAAATCAAATCAATTTAACATATCTGCTCTTAGATTTAAAAAACAAGATAATATTATAAGAAAAGAATAAATTATATTGATTTACAGTAAAAATATATTAAAATGAAAAAAATATTTAATTCATTGTTGACATATCACAATATACTAAAATTGTACATAAACAATCACAGAGTATTTATTAGCATCCACATAATTTAGAATTGATTTTCAATAAAACTTAAAAAAATATTGGTGGACCATCAATCTATATTATACTATCCTAAACATTAACAAACAAAAAAAAAATCACAGGAACAAAGGTCTCCACAAAGGCACCTGCTTTCAACAACCTAGCAAGAGTTCCCAGTTAGGAAGTACTATTAATCACCATGGCCGGAGGTATATTTCTATCCCATTCTGTTGGTTTACTTGTGATTATCATGCTTTTGAAAAGTCTTATTGTTCATGCATATTATGGGTATAGGTACTGCAATGTGCTAACGTTATTGCGAGTGTGACGAAATTTAAGGGTCTCAAGAGAAAGCAAAAGAAAGAAAGAAAAGGAAAAAAGAACCAGTAACATGCTCAATTTGTTTAGAAGATCTGACAACTGATAATGAATCTAGTAGTTTGCCTTGCTCACATGTTTTTCATAGCAGTTGTGGTTGAATGAAAAAAGAAGATGTCCTAACTGCAGGAAGGTTGTCGAATCCGAAGGCCCCGGTCAGTCGTATATTCTGCAGGATGATGAGGTAGCTTTCCTGCTGGAATTCTTGGATCTTAGTAGAGATATTAGAAACCGATGGCTCCAAACTTGTAACTAGATTCCTCTTAATTTAATTAATGTCATTACGAACGCGATGAGATACTCAAGTGGTTAGAGTTTATTTTTTGACCTTGGTCTTGGTGTCCCGAGCACCCTGAATTTTTTTAGAACAAATACTCTCTGAAATTTTACAATATTTTTCACATATTCAATAGATCATTGCTTCATATATTGGGTTTCAACTTTGTAGTTATGATTTTGTTGAAAAAATTGTAAAAATATCCTCATGAAATTTTGGTTCCACCAACGAGGTGACTATCATTGGTTCATTGTGACTAGGACTGTAATTCGGGTCGGACGAGCCGAGTTTCGAGCCGGACGATATTAATCGAGTCGAGTCGATCTGACTCGTTTAACTAATCGAGCCTAAACCTCTGCCCGAACTCGACTCGTTTAAATTCACGAGTCGAGTCGAACCGGCTCGTTTAGCTAAACGAACCGGTTTTAACGAGTCGGCTCGTTTAATTTTACCCTCTACCCGAACTCGGCTCATTTAATTTCACGAGTCGAGTCGAGCCAACTCGTTTAATTAAATGAGCCGGAACCTCTACCCGAACTCGGTTCGTTTAACTAAACGAGCCGAGTCGAGCCCAATTAAACGAGTTCGAGCCGGGCGTCGCCCGTCTCGAATGACAGCTCTAATTGTGACTACGATGATATAGAGACTGCAAGCACAGATTAAAAGGGGAGTGAAATTTAAGTCCAAGGGAGACGTGGGGTGTCACTGCTCAGACATGGCCGGTTCCAAGCCTAAATTTAAGTCTTGCTAGTGGCAAGACTCATTCCCGCCATTTTCCATGACAAAATCATATAGTATTAATCATCACTAACACTCCCCCTCATATTTAAACACAAAGTATATTAAAATATTATGTTAACTACAAAAACAAAAGATGGGCAACAACAGTAGAAATTGTCAAATACTAGAAGTCAAGACTAGCACATAAGTCAGGGGTTGGTTTAGTTAGGCATGAACAAAGTCATGGTTAGGCAAGAGTTAGTATTGAAAATTAAGGCTTCAATATCTCTATATATAGCCTAGCATTCCTCTTGTATTATATACATCAATACACAAGCTATAAGCTTGCTTCCTTCTCTCTTTCTCAGATTCTAACATGGTATCAGAGCATGTGTGCTCCTAGGGAAACAAGTAAGAAGAACAGAAGCCCAGAATCAGAGAAGAAGGTGCCCAGAATCGGAAAAAAACCAACTGTTAAAAACTCCGAAATTCAAAACACATCCAAACACAAATACAAATATACCACTGGAAAGAGTAGGAGAAGACGAGATTACAGGAAAAAGCAGACTGAAAAAAAGGCCCATCACGCGCCCTCACGCGCCGCCGTACGCGCGGCCACGCCGCCAGACGCGCCCACGCGCCGGCGCGTGAAGGCTTTTCCGGCCGGTTTCTGGCGAAGTTGCTTCAGCCTTTCTTCTTCGTCTCTTCATTCCGAGTCGATCTGTGGTATTCTTTCTTGAGTCTGAAACTTTTCAGTTTTCTGCTCCGTTTTTATGCCTTTTTTTGGCTGTTTTTTTGTTATCTGTATGTATCTGTTTTAAGTGATTAGCTGTACTACAGCTATAATATAAAAAAGGAGGAGGAAACACAAAGTAGGCGTAAAAAGAGTACATACTTTGGTGTTTTAAGCTTCGGTTCAAGTTTTTTATGTTTTAGACTAAAGTAAGTCTAAGCTGTTTGTTTTAGTAAGTGAGCTTGATTCTCTTGTCCATTAGAAGCAGAAGTAATATGATATAGATAAGTATATTCATATACAGTTCACTCGGTTGGGGTGGGAGAGATTTAATCAAGTTTGTTACTGTTTAGCTATATGTGTTTAAAATAGAGGGCTATTAAAACAAGGGGCAGCTCTATCTGTGTTTTTGCAGCCTCTATTTATTTTAAGTTGGCTATTTGTTTAAAGCCGTTATAGTTTATTTTAAGTTGGCTATTTGTTTAAAGCCGTTATAGTTCATCATGCCTACCGACGCCGACGCGCCAAAGGATGTTGCTACAAGTAACAGTAAATCCGGATTTCATAGTAACCCGTATGTGAATCCAAAATTTGATGGGAAGAATTTCTTGGAATGGTCCGAGTCTTGCACACTAGCACTTAAATCTCACCGGTTGATGAAATATGTCAACGGGAAGGCTAAAAAGCCCTTGGAAAGTGATATGAGCTTTGATGATTGGGATAGCGAAAATGCCATGGTCAAGTCATGGTTGTTTAACTCCATGGATTTACGTATTCGTAAAAGCTATCTCTTTCTTGATACTGCGGAAGCCGTTTGGAATTCTATCTCCAGAACTTACTCATATTCGGGCAATATGGCTAAGCATTTCGAAGTAAAGCAGAAAATATGGGCTCTAACTCAAGGGGGGAAAGCATTGACCGAATATTATTCGGAACTTACATCACTATGGCAGGAGTCAGACCACTACACTGTGTTCGAGTGTAAACAGGCTGAAGACCAAGAGAAGTACCAAAGATTGGTACAAGAAGAAAGAGTGATGAAATTTCTTGCTGGACTGACAATAGAGTATGATTCAATCAAAAATCAACTCATTGGTCAGATTCCCTTTCCTACAGTTGAGGAAGCACATGGACGAGTACAGCTAGAAGTGAGTCGTAAAGAAAGCATGACTCCGGTTGATACTGTGTCCGATCGATCAGCGCTTTTTACGAGAAGTGCTCATCATCAAGGCAACCCAGAACAGATAATTGCGAGTGAAAAAGATGTTATTCGGTGTGACTACTGTTATAAGTTAGGCCACACTCGTGATACATGTTTCACTTTGCATCCTCATCTCAGAACTCAAGGACGAGGAGGACGAGGCCGAGGTAGCTCATCCGGTAGAAGCTCAGGAAGAGGCACCCAATATAATGCTCATCACACTACGTCTGGAGACCATGGTGACTCTACTACTTCAGCAACGGAAGCAATAAGTTCAACTGAACTCACTGCTCTCCGGCAGTTATTATCTCAAATGGAGACTAAACCACCAGGACCTTCTTCCGCCAATTCTGCTCATAAAGAATCAGGCGTCCAACAAAATGCCTGGCAGTGGTAAAGTGATTGGGTGGCCATCCATCCATCAAAATAAGGTGGACATCCACCAAGTACTAATTTGTTTATTTTCCTTAAAGTGATTGCGACCTCCAGTCTTACGCCAGTCCTGACTGAGTTTTTGATATAGCTTGAAAAATACTGCGTGGTCGCGAAATCGATTCCCGGTATTCCCAAAAGGCTCCATTCCTACAGATGGGATTTGTTGGAAGCTTGAGTTATGCAGATATGCTACTAAGTGTTCCACTCTTCAATCCCATGATAGGTCATCCCAAGATGGGATTTCGAGTGAGGGGGCGTGTCAAATACTAGAAGTCAAGACTAGCACATAAGTCAGGGGTTGGTTTAGTTAGGCATGAACAAAGTCATGGTTAGGCAAGAGTTAGTATTGAAAATTAAGGCTTCAATATCTCTATATATAGCCTAGCATTTCTCTTGTATTATATACATCAATACACAAGCTATAAACTTGCTTCCTTCTCTCTTTCTCAGATTCTAACAGAAATTAAATTTGCTCTTAAACCAGAATCGAAATTTATATAGTCTGCAGTACCCTATGAATATCAAAATCAAAATTTATATAGTCTGCAATTTCATCCGTGCTTTAAACAGAAGCAAACAAAAACCTACCAAACCATAATTAATTTCTAAATAAATTATTGCTCAAACCATGTTCTGCTCTACGAAATCTCCAAATAACTAAGGATAAAAGGGTAATGTCTAGATTGCTTTTCCTATCTTATATATCTGATTTCATCCAGTACAAAAATCTTCTGACGTACTCAAAATTGCCACAATACAATACAAGACCAGTTATTATTCTTATAAAGCTCTAACTCACATTGCTGATCTTTCTTCGTTGTTTTATAACCCGATAGATTCCTCCAGTTTCTTTATTTGGCTCAGGAATATCCAAGTCATCTGTGAAGTTAACATATAGGCGATGTTGTAAAATACATTTTCTGATGTGTTTAAGAAAGTTAAGAAAGTGTGTGTGTGCACGGGCACTTGGTGAGACTAGAGAGAAAGAGAGTGTACCATAACATGAGGAGCAATCCGCAAGCAGTACACTGGAAATCCATCATAGAATTTGAGGGGTCCTCCGGCCTTGAAGGTTTTCATTACACAATCCACAGAACCTGAATATGGATATTTTCCCTGAGCATCAGGTTGCATCTTCTGTATTTGTGTTTTGACATAATCAACAGGCAAACTGCAAGCTGCAGCGAAGAAACCAGACACTGAACTGGCCCCTGAAATGAGACATTGGGCACCATCACATTCAAATATATTATGCATCGGAAATTGACTGGAGCTAGAGTTTTTACTTGTAGATCATCAACCGATGTAAAAACAAATACTAATAAACTAGCAAGTATTGTCTGCTACAATGACAAAGGAAGTATCAAGCATCTTTGGCATTAAATAATGGATCAAATGCTACATATCTACCAGCATCGCGTACATATAGATAGGACTTTCACTAGCTTATTTTATATTGTTAAAGCAGAATTCAGATGCTTAACTTCTCAATATATTTTATTTTGGTTTTGGATTTGGGAAGGGGTCCGGATGCATGCATGCTAATGGGAAATGCAAGTGAAGATGGAAGAGCACTTTTTTATAATCTTTAATTAAAGTGTTTAAGACCTTTCGCTTTTTAAAATTGATGTATTTTTCAAGTGTGAGGGTCTGGGATGATCAGTTAAGATAATTAATTCCCACAAAAGCTTGGTTCCCATCTGTGTGTCAGAGTAAATGAATTTAGTTTGTCATCTATTTTAAATTTAGATAAGCTATGCTAAACTGTCAAAATTGCCTTCAGATTGGTTGCACCCACAAGCCAAATTAAACACCACCAGGAATCAAGTGCGACAATAGATAAGAGAACAACAAAGAAGGTATTCAGATAGGGAAAGGGTGGGGGGGGGGGGGGAATTAGATTAATTACTGCAATCAACCAGTTCATTCCCCTCTTTAGACCCATGGCGCCAGTAATTCTACCTTTCCTATCAATTTTTCCGCATAATTGTTTGCTTTGGTTATATTTATCCATCTTTTAGGTTCCCTCCTATCCTACAGGCAAAAACGATGTAGATAAAAAAGAACTTGAATGAATTCAAGATATTAATCATGAAGAAAAGGATTTCATCGCTCGCTAAGGACAAAGGATAAGAATCTTGAAAATAATTTTGTGTAGGGCGAGGTAACAGAGAACATTCAACCTTTTGCTAATACAGAGGCAAGTAGAGTTGCGAATAATTTGTCATATAACTGTAAGAAAATTAAGATGGAGCTATTGAGGAACATTAGCTGATCAAGCACTCTCTCGTTTGAACATATTATGTTCAGATGGAGAATGAAGAATCACGCAGACAAAATGAGAACATAAGAAACTAGATACAAGTATCCTGCATGAGCAATGCAGACAGACATACACAAAATACAGGTATTAGTGGACTTTGAAATGTATCTTACCTACAACAGTCGAAACCTCACTAAAGCCATGATCACTGAAGAACTCATTACACTGATCATAAGATGCAAGCATTCCCATATTTAGAGCCATTGCTCTCACAACAGTAGGACCAGCACCTTTCCAGAGTGACAATACTCCCTCATCTGCAGTAATTCGATAGAGAGCTTGGAATGCGTTGGTGTAATTTCGACGTTGAGCAGCAGGTACTGTGGCATCAGCCTGCATGCGGATGAGTGCTAGATCTGCTGGACTACCAACGGTTGCTCCAATTGCTCCAGCAGTTAGTCCACACAAAGCTTTCTGATATAAAGGCAGGGGCTTCCCATCATTGGATTCAATTGCTTTATTTGTCAATATTCTGATAAGCAAAGAAGGTGCCCAAATGTTAAAAAGCTAATTTTGTGTACGAGGGTTATCATTCACATAGATACTTTAAACAAAGAAGTACAAGCACAGCATGTTGAGGTGAACACACTCTTCTTACTTAAGTTCACTTCACCCAATATAGCATATAGATGCATGCAAATAAATTATTATTTTTAATCCAGGATGAGGCCAATTCAAGACATTTAAAAAACAATAATTTAAACGAGCCCCTCAATCCTCATTATGCATGTGCCAGTATCTAGAAACACAGTACTCTGGCATTTATACTCTGTTGCAAGGAAATTTGAGATTTGGAGATGAACAATTTAGGGATGCACATAAGCAAAGATATGTATTAGAGTAGTTACTGACTCACATTTTCCATGCCATTTAAGATTTCCAGATTAGACATTGTTTTAACTTTTAAGGCCATTAAATTATCTAATACATGTTGGGCAAGCTACCTACACAACTACATCATAGTATGAACAACTTTGGTAGCATACAAATACTGTGAGAATTGTGTCTTGACGGCTTACTATTTTATACCAATTGATTTCTAAAACTGAAAAAAAAGATTAATTTTTTTAATAGAAAATGAAACACTAATTGTGAATAAATACAGCCAAGAATGTTAAGGAGCAGCACCTGAAAGAACCAAGTCTGGTAGTTGTATATGTAGCTTGTCTAAGCAGCCCAGCAGATAAACCCTGCCCAGGATAATGATTTTCAACAATGTGATAATATATAAACCACAAACTGCAAGTGCATATTATTTTCATGGGGGTTATACATGTCCTCTTAAACTACGATACCCCAAATCGGATGAAGTTTTATGCTTCATAGATAAGGAGGACTATGCCTTCAACTTTCTACGCTTGGTGAAAAAAGATTCTAAAGAACAAAGTTCGAAATGGAAATCAAGCAAACCTTGTAAAAGGCACGAATTCCATCGTTTTTAAGCATTTGTTTTGTCACATGAGCAGCAGATCCCTGACCCAACTGAATTCTCACCTGAAATCAACAAAGAACTTGTGTTCTTAGAATTAATTACACATATTCAAAAAAAAAAAGAAAAAGAAACACATTTAAAATACCACTAACTCTTATTTAGAACCATTTACGCTAGATAAATACTTCAATATGCACAAGATTCTACATCCCAAGAAACATAGTATAAGTGAAGTGCAAAACATTGCATAGATACATAAAAAAGAAAAACCAAATCTCATTTAGAGCATAGTTTTCGTTTAAAATGAAACACCCATCTTAAAATGAAAGCCATAAATTAAACACATTTAAATATAAACCCCTAAAATGCTAAAAATCCAAACCGAACATGCACACGTAAAATCACCATGAACCAATCATAAAAAAAGAAAAAAGAAAAGGAACACCCACATAAATTCAATGATCTGAGAAACACATAACATATATATAATAAATTAAAAGCCACGAACATATTAAAGGACTAATTATTAATATTAATTAAAATAATTGTACCTTGATCATGTCGATGGGTTGTATAACACATGTAGCTAACATGCCGGCAGCTCCTCCATTAACAAATGGCTTGATGGTGGGCCATACGCCGGAAGATGCAGGCATTTGATCTCCCATTTTTTCAAAACCTTTCAGAGTACAAAAAGAGAGTGAGAGGAGAGTATAACCTTAAGTGAAAAGGGTTTTTTTACGGTTTCCTCTCATTTTTTTACCCTTTATTTTTTGGAGTGTTACTCCCAATTTTTCATTTTTACGGTTTCCTCTCATTTATTTACTTTTTTTTTTTGGAATGTTACTCCCAATTTTTTATTATAAAACTAACTACACCTAATACTTTACTCCACTATACTTACTTTATGCATAAATAAAACTAACTACACCTAATACTTTACTCCACTATACTTACTTTATGCATTAAATATTGATTGTTCCCACCACTTAACTTACTTTTTTTACTTTTCTCTATTATTTTACATTTTTTCTTAACCTTTCTTTATTATTTTACACTTTTTCTTTACCTCCGTGAGGGACGGAGGGAGTACTAAACTACGACCTGTTTATTTACCTAATTACGACTTTTATTACTGTTGTGGAATAAAAATGAGGGTTTGTAAATTGTGGCTAGGGTTTGTATGTATTAAATATAAGGGATGGAGAGCTTCGAGCTTTAATGGCTATTTCCGTGTTCGAGACTGATCGGTCCTCACAGAGTGCCTACGTATCTCGTTATTGAGAATCAAGCCAAGACGTAGTTCTGAGAATGAAGGATCAGGCCCTTATATAGGCTGCGGGAGCCTTAGAATTATGGTAGAATTTGGAGACTTAGTGGGCAAGCCACCTCCTTGAGGAAGGTTTTAGACTCCTTCCTTGTAGGAATCGTTTTCATGTTGAATTGGGTGCCTTGGAGGCTACTCCTCAGGACATTGTTTCCTTGTTTAACTCTTATTGCTGAGCTGTTTATCACCCTTAATATTAATTACGAAATTAATATTTAATTAGGGTTTCGGGCCTCATTAAAGGGCTTCTTATTTGGACCAGGCTAGGTCTAATTAACACATCATTAATTGTGTCTTTAGGCCTTATTTTTAGCCCATATCATTTACCCCCCAACTTCTAGGAAAACTGATAAGGTTTTCGTTGAAGTTATAACTGCCTTTTTCGAGACTCGGGGTTTATTTTCATTCCCTTACCTGGGATTTAGTACGTACACTAGTGTTTCATGAGTATCGTCTTGATTGTAAAGTGTGGAGCGACCTACACATTTACGCCGATTTGCCTTATTCGAGGCTTTAACTTGTATTTGCTTTTAGCAATTTCGACACTTTCATAGAGCTTTTATGCATTATTAGCATAAATAATTGCTCAATTTGTTAAGAAAATATTTCTATAATTTTCCTCGTATTTTCTATACTTTTCCTAATATTTGAGGAATTTCCATGTACCCACAAGTATTTATTTCAATTGTTCCTAATATTTTAGGAATTTTTATGTACCCATAGATATTTTTCGTAATTTTTCCGAATAATTTAGGAAGTTTTATGTACCCACAGGTATTTTTCATAATTTTTCCTAACAATTTAGGAATTTTTATGTACCCACAGGTATTTTTCATAATTTTTCCCAATAATTTAGGAAGTTTTATGTACCCACAGGTATTTATCATAATTAAAAATAATTTTATAAATTATTTCTGTATATTTTGGAATTAAATTTTCCATCAGAAATCAATTGGTAATTTCGCGGGACTGGTTTGTCAAACTATAGGGTTTTGTTCGTACATTATGTAGAACTTCAGTGACCAAACAACACTTTCGCCATTCACCCTTCAGGCCTTCATTTTGTGATATACGCTCGGCGGGGGTATGGCCGCCAACCAACTCCTTTCTTTTCCACGTGCAGGAGAAATTTCCTGGGTGGCGTGCGTGCGTGATTTTTTTTTTTTTTTGAACCTTCAGGTTTTATGTAAAGTGCACTTTGTGTACCTGCATTTTGGCTGTGACACCACTTGCAATACCGAACTTTAAAGTCGAGCATATGCAATACTGAACTCACAATTTACTTACACGTTGTGTACTGCCATCAGTCTGGCACTAACTCCGTTAATTTCATAAGGGTAAAATTGTACTTTCCTCACACGGTTGTGCAACTCTCTAAAAAAAATATAGAAATCAAAACAGAGCACATCAATCCTTAACTCTCATCTCCCCTTAAGCATCAAATTGCCTCACTTCTTCCTTTTTACTCGGACCAACAACCAACGTCGCTGGCTCGTCTCCTTCAACCTCGCCGCCCCACCTCGTCCACCACCCACCACACCTGCCGATTTATATATGTTTGAGTGATCCCTGTTCGCCTATGTATTCATCAACAAACCAAATTTAGCCTACTAGATTCCCGTGTTGTTTCATCTCACCCCTTGTAGAAGTATGAGTGAATTCGATTCAAAAAGAGCAAAGCCATGGAATATTTATATTGGTTCACAACCTAATCCATCACAAGCAGTTGTTGCTCGCCAAGCTCTATCGAAAAACTGTGGAACTTCCATGGAATATTCTGAAGAATGGAGGGGAGATGGGTGGAGTGGAAGAAGAGGAGAGGTGGTGTTGATGGAGGGAATGGGGATGGACTGGAGGCCAGAGTAAAAGGGGAGGCTGGGTGGAGTGATGGTTTTGGTCGATGGCGGAAATGGAGGAAGTGGAGATGGGTGGACGGTGCGGTAATGGGAAGGAGAGAGAGGGCTGGTGAAAATGAGGGACAGAGGAGAAAGGTGTGTAGATGTTGGTGAAGAACGGAGGCTGGTGATTTGCAGGTGAAAGAAGGCTGCGAATTGGTGTTTATGGGGAGAAGGAGATGACAAGGAGATGGAGGGCTGTTGGTCGAGTGAAGAAGAGCAGCGGAGGTGGTGAGGAATAGAAGGGCAGTGGTGAGGTGGGCTTGAGAGAACGGAGAAAGAATAGTAGAGGTGATGGTCGTGAACGGAGATGGGTGGAGTGCGGTGAACAGGAAAGGGAGGAGTGGCAGAATTGAGGATGGTGCGTTGGTCGGAGTAGAGGTGGACGACTGAGATTGCAGCGGTGGTAGCGGTGTACCAATATTTTCTAATGATGCCCAACTTATGGAACCTCATCTCGGTACCCAACTACATGACTGGCAAAGCAATGAAATGGGCAACAATAACTATGTAGACTTGTAAACTACAGCTATTACGGGTCAGATCAATCTTTTAATCATTTAACATCGGAGAACTCCGATAATTTCCAGTCCAATGGCAGCAACAACATGATGAGCTCGACGAATGTATCAACACCAATTTCGAGTCCAAGGCATACAAGTACCATAGCTGAAGAAGAAAGGAATGGTTATAGTATTAGCAGCATGATGAAGTTTGAATTCGCAAATAATTTGGACATCAATTGTTTTATGTAATTCAGTTACTTGTTAATTGTCATCATATATATATAATTAGAAAGTTTGTTTTTCCATTTATAAAGATTTTGTTCAGATTATTGTCCTATATGTCGGAGGAGGGAGATGAAGCTGAACGGAGGAATGGGTGTTGTACGGCGGGGATGGGTTGAAGGCTGAAAGAGATGAGAGGTAGTGCTGGGAAGAAGACAGAGATATGACAGTGAAAAGACAGAGATATCCCTGGCTTTTTAACGGAGTTAATGCTAGACTGACGGAAGTACACAAAATGTAATAAAATAACGACTTCAATATTTCAGATGCTCACTTTTGAAGTTGGGTATTGCAAATGGTGTCACGGCCAAAGTACAGATACACAAAGTGCACTTTACTCTACAATTTATTTTCGATAATTTTTACCAAAAATAAATGTTGGGCCTCATGCCTCAAAAATAATTTTATAAATTACTTCCTTATTTTTCCTTGATTTAATAGGTATTTTTACCCATTTTATCAATATTTTCAGAATCTTTAAGGATTTTTCCTTTTTTTTTTAATTTCTGAAAAATGGCTTATCATTTGGAGAGGAGCCCTGGGCGTGGGTACCCCCGCCTAGGGGGCTTTTTCTTGAAGCACGCCCTGGAGATTTGGCTTCCTTGGCGGGGATGATTTATCCACTTGATTTTGTAGAGGTGCTCTGGGCGTTGGTATCCCCGCCATGGAGGACTTTCTTCTAACCGCGCCTAGAAGATATGGCTTTCTGACCGTGGGTGTTTACATCCCCTTCATTTGTTACTCTATCCTTGGCGTGGGTATCCCCGTCAAGGAGGCCTTATTTGATCCAACGCCTAGGAGATAAGGCTTCCTGGGCGTTGGTGTTCTAAGCTCATATCAATTTTCATTCATGGACCGTTTCTTTGGCTTTTATCGGGCTCCCAGCTTTATTATTTCCGAATTTTTGAGATTCCTATGGAACCTTCAAACGACCCGTTTCTTAGCTTTCGTGACCTTCAGGGCCTTAATTCGTTTGCTGAGTCCTTGATTCGAGAATTCATTCGTGGTTGTTGGTTATCATCAACCATTCAACCTTTAACTCTCATTCTAAGATGTAGAAATGATGAAGTCCCTTAGTTCTTGCCCCTCTTGCTTCATATGGTGGAGGTCTTGCTTCTCACGGTTGATCATCCAAGGAGGCACTTGTCACTAAGCACTTGACTTCAAGTCTGGTGTGCATTGGCTGGCTGTCAACCCTTTATCTTGATTCTAAGATTCTAACCTTCCTGCCTTGTTCGTAGAACCTTGCCTTGGTTTGAATTTAACTGACGGTTCCTGATTCAAGGCCTTGAATTCAAACAAAAATATTGATTTGAGGCAAACAGCCTTGTTGGCCATCAAGGCTTAAATTTTGTGTTGAGATTTGAAGGTCAAGGCTCCAATCCTTAGTCTTGAAGTATGTTCTCCATACGTTTCTTTGTTTCTATCATGACGTATTAGCCTTTTAGTTAAACTTGGCCCTCATGGCTAATATCTCGTGTTTCTCCACCTAGGATTCGAGGTTGATGTTCACATGTTCAACGTTGGTGTTCTGGATCAAGAGCGCAGGATCCCAAGTTGATTTTTCAATTTGGAATTTGAGATATCAACCTTTCTCACTAGTTTTTCTAATAAGTATTCATAATCAATCACCAACACCTTAATTCAGGTTGAGGTGTTCGGGACCACCAACATGAGGTTTCAGGTCAATAGGAGGTGTTTTGAACCTCCAAAACATTAATTGAAATCGTCTGATCAAGACAAGAAGTTTTCTATCTCGGACGAAGCAAACTCAAACAAGGCATCGGCCTTCACATTTTCCTCTCTTGGACGTGTTCAACATAAATGTTTTCTCCGTAAATGTTGAGATTCTTGACCCTCAGGGCTCTAGCTAAGCCTAAACCGGCTATCAAGACTTCGTACTCTGCTTCATTGTTCATAGTCGGAAAATCCAACCTCAAAGCATACTCAATTATAAACCCATCGGGGCTCTGCAAGGCTAGGCCTGCACCACTAGATTTTGTTTTTGATGCCCCATCAAAATAGAAAATCCAATATTCTTTCAGGGTCATGTTTCCATCTTCATTTTTGCTTTCTGGTGTGGCCTCTATTGGCTTCTATCCGATCGTGACGGGCAACTGAATAGTTCCCTCAACTTTAGACTCTACTCCATAGAATCCATATTTAGGCATGTTAGATGGGGTCAACTAAGAATCGTTGTATCCCATCTTCACGAATGCATCATGGAACAAAATGTCCACTGAAGCTCCATTGTCTATCAAGACTCGCTTCACCTCTGAATTTCCAATCATGGGTGTTAAGACCAGCGGGTCATCATGGGGGAACTTCACCCCTTCAAGGTCTGAATCATCAAATCCGATTATTGCCTCGGTTCTTGCATGCTTTGGTGCCTCTCCAACAATATGCATCATCTCTCGGGCATAAGCCTTCCGAGAGTTCCTAGTTGTCCTGGCCGCAATCGGGCCTCCTGAGATCATGTTGATTACTGGCCCTCGGGCCTATGGGGTGCGATCTTGATCGGCATCCCTTCTATTATAATCTCTTCTTTGATTACCATGATCTTCGTCCTTAGTGAAGTGGCTCAGTTTCCCTCTACAAATCACAAACTCGATCTCATCTTGGAGTTGCTTGTAATCATCAGTGTCATGCCCCACATCCTTGTGGAATCTGCAAAATTGATTCTTGTTTCTTTTTGAGGGATCCCCCCTGAGTGGCTTCGGCAATCGAAAATCCTTATCCTTCTCAATATCCAACAAGATTCGACTCCTTGGAGTGTTCAACCTTGCATACTCAGCAAACCTTGGTCCTAGAGTAGAGTCGGAGTCCTTGCTAGTTCGGGGATACTTGTCCCTAGCATCATACTCCTGCTATGTCTTTCGCGAGTTCCCGTTTCCACCACTTCTGGTAGAGACCTCTGTTTTCCTCTTGCTTTCCTCAGCCTTTATGTATTTGCTTGCCATTTTTTGGAGCTCAACCATGCCCATAGGGGGATGCTTAGCTAACGACATCTGAAAGAAAATATTCGATGTCCCATTCTCCAAGGCTATCATAGCTACTTTATTTTCCAGATCAGGGACATCCAAAGTTTCCTTGGTGAAGCGTTTAAGATAATCCCTTAGGTTCTCATTCTTCCCCTGTTTCACTTGCATAAGATATGCAGAGCTTTTTTCATGGACTTTCCCACTAACAAATTGGTTAATAAAAGCTGTGCTCAATTCTCTAAAAGAGCCAACTGAGTTTGCTGGCGATCGGCTATACCATCTTTGAGCCATACCCGACAAGGTTTGAGGGAACGCCCTACACTTGAGAGCGTTACTAATAGGCTGCAACAGCAATGCGTTCGAGAACGTTCTCACATGGTTTGCGGGATTGCCCGTTCCATCATACGCCTTTATCGTAGGCATTTTAAACTTTATGGAGACATGAGCATTCATCACCTCCTCTGTGAATGGGGATGTGGTATCATCAGGATCTCCAAGTTGCATCAAATCTCGAGGATCACCCTTGGGGACTTCTTCCCTTGTAGTTCCACCTCTTGGAACCTCGGTCCTTCTATCTCTCCTCGGAGGTATCTCCAAATTAACAAAGGGAATCTCTCCTCCTGACCTCAAAGGGGGTCGGTTTTGGTTCTGTCTTTGTTGCTCCCTTTCTATATCATCCTTCAGCTTCTGGATCTCGGCTTCATAAGCCTTAATTCTCTCAGCGGCTGTCATAGGGGGTCCGTCATGGACTCGTCGAGCACGCCTTATATGTTCCTTGCTTGGATGTCGCCTCCTCGGGGCTTGATCACGATCGTTATCCTCAGTTGAAGAATTATCAGTATAAGGGCCAAGCCTCTAATGTAAAGAGGGTGATACGGCTCATATATCTGCAGGGCATGGCTGCTTGGTCCAACACCTCGAGTGTTCAGGGGGTAGTTAGGCAAGCCATATTCCGGATTCGTGCTTGTGGGGAGATCTGTACCCCCGTAAGTAGTGACGATTAACAAGAGGAGAGACCACCATCTGAAGTGGGTTGGTCTCCTGGTTTGGATGGACAACCACGGGTAGAGTTCTCTCAACATAGGAGTCGTCCCTATAGGTTGAGAAACTTGAGGTTGAGTGGTTGTCTCCGTTGATGGGGGTACATACCCTTGTTCAGTGACGACGGGTGGAATAGAGGTAACGGTGGTTGCCTCAGTTGAGGCTGGTGTTGTTCTTCGTGTTTGAACCATGGTTGATGTTGTCTTCCCACAGACGACGCCAAATGTTGTGGAATAAAAATGAGGGTTTGTAAATTGTGGCTAGGGTTTGTATGTATTAAATACAAGGGATGGAGAGCTTCAAGCTTTAATGGCTGTTTCCGTGTTCGAGACTGATCGGTCCTCACAGAGTGCCTACGTATCTCATTATTGAGAATCAAGCCAAGACGTAGTTCTGAGAATGAAGGATCATGCCCTTATATAGGCTGCGGGAGCCTTAGAATTATGGTAGGATTTAGAGACTTAGTGGGCAAGCCATCTCTTTGAGGAAGGTTCTAGACTCCTTCCTTGTAGGAATCATTTTTCATGTTGAATTGGGTGCCTTGGAGGCTACTCCTCGTGACATTGTTTCCTTGTTTAACTCTTATTGGTTTAACTCTTATTGCTGAGGTGTTTATCACCCTTAATATTAATTACGAAATTAATATTTAATTAGGGTTTCCCCTCATTAAAGGGCTTCGTATTTGGACCAGGCTAGGTCTAATTCACACATCATTAATTGTGTCTTTAGGGCTTATTTTTAGCCCATATCAATTACTAAATAAAAATTGAAAATTAAATTTTCAGTTATTGATTTTTTTTTATTTTGACAATATTATTTTTATTCCTTTTTAATGAAATTTTTTTACTCCCTCCATCCCTCTCATTTCTTTACAGTTGCTATTTTGGGATGTCCCTCTCATTTATTTATGTTACCACAAATAGTAAGTTTTTTCCCACTATTACACATTTACACCCACTACCTTCCCCCACTATCTCATATTTAATAATAAAAAACACTATTACACCCACTACTTTCCTGCACTATTTCAAATCTATTATTAAAAATTGATAGATCTCACCACCTTACTCACTTTTTATCTAACTTTACTCATTTTTTATGCATCGTCTTGATCTCCGTGCCCCCTTCAACGTAAACAAATGAGGGGGACGGAGGGAGTATCTTTTACACTATACTCTATTATTTAAGTTGAGGGTTATCATTTTCCCCGTATAACACACGAGGTCACGAGTACTTTGGAAAACCATACTTCCACAGGGCCACAGCCAACAGCCCAACACACGTTCATGTCAAACTCCTGCATAGATTGAATTTTAACCCTGGGCAAAGCCAAAATCTCAACGATTTTCAGAGAGATATGTTTCGGCCCTGAACCTCTACCAGCATGTTCAGCAACTTCTTTTAGGTTACTATGACTGCACAGAAATTAAGATCCATCACCTTTTTGAGTAGCTTGGGAAAAATAGTCATTGGAAAGATAATGGAAAGATAAATTTATGCGACTAAATCAAAACTTAGCATCTGTACCGATGCACACCACTTAAATTTCTCACAAGTACAATTTGTAGTAACTAGTACTCAATGGCTGGAGTGGGCATAGTTAAATTTAAGCTGTACCATAGACAAATGGGGGTCTATATAATTGCAACGTTGGGAGAAGTAGAAAAGGAAAGAGGTTACACTTAAACACAAAAGCTAAATTAGAAAAGAGTTCACAACATTAGATGAAAAAAAAGCATCCTGAGACATTGCCATTTGCACAAGTTATATTTCAGCTCGGTAACCCCCAGCACCAAAGTAATCTCTCCTAGAGCTAGCAATCTGCATGCTCTTCTGATGCTCCAACTTGGGACAATCGCGTATGCGATGACCAAGTCCACCACAATAGCCACAGCCTTTCTCCCCACTTGCATTAGCGACGGCTTCTGCTTCCTTTGCTTCTTCCATGGGATCACTCAGCTCGGCCAGCACAGGTGGTATTCTCTGTTTTGCTTCTTGGAGCAGATGCTTCAAATCAAGAAGCGTTGTCTCACTTTGATTCTTATTGATAAATGTAGTGGCTATTCCAGTCTTCCCACATCTTCCCGTCCGTCCAATCCTATGAACATAGTTTTCAATTTCAGCAGGCATATCATAATTTATAACATGCTGAATATCGGGGAAATCCAAGCCCTTTGAAGCCACATCCGTTGCAACCAAGACATCTTTCTTGCATGCCTTGAAAGATGAAATGGCATATTCTCTTTCTTCCTGATCCTTGCCACCATGAATCGACACTGCCTCAACTCCTTTTAAAAGAAGATATTCATGTATGTCATCAACATCGGCTTTGTTTTCACAAAATATTAGTACAGGAGGTGGAGTCTTCTGAAGACACTCTAGAAGGTAAACAATTTTTGCTTCTTGCTTTACATACTCAACCTCTTGAATGACATCTAGATTTGCAGCTCCTGCCCTTCCAACATTAACGGTTACAGGTTTAACCAATGCACTTCTGGCAAAATTCTGGATCTTTGTAGGCATAGTAGCAGAAAATAGAAGAGTTTGTCTCTGAGCTTTAAAGTGATCAAACACTTCCCGTATATCATCTTCAAAACCCAAATCCACTAATCTATCTGCCTCATCCAAAGTTAAATATCTGCAATTATCAAGATTCATTTTCTTCTTTGCAAGCATGTCCTTCAACCTTCCAGGGGTAGCTACAACAATATGTACCCCTTTCTTTACAACTTCCAACTGAGAGCGCATATCAATACCACCAATGCAAAGCAATGGCCTTATCTCTGGATAATTGTATTCTCTCATCGACGTAAGAAATTCTTCAACAACATCAAAAGTTTGCCTAGCAAGCTCTCGAGATGGACAAACTATTAAACCAAATGGTCCTTCCCCAGGAGCAATAGGCATCATAAGCTCTTCTTGTACAGCCATCATTATAAGTGGCAACACAAAGACCAACGTCTTCCCAGACCCCGTAAAAGCAATTCCAATCATGTCTCTTCCTGATAAAATCACAGGGAGCCCTTGAACTTGAATAGGCGTTGGCTGCACAATTCCTTTCTGTGCCAACTTCTTTAGGATGGGCTCAGGAAATCTCATGTCCTTGAAATTCTTAATTGGAGGTGGGGTATCTTCCCCGTCAACAATAATATGCCACTGCTTCCTAATGCCCTCACATGCTTTCCTAGACATCTTTCTGATAGGCAATGGAGGCTTCCATCCAGTTGGCAATGGTTCCGAGTAAGTTATTCCTTTAGCAAGTTCACGAACTGACATCAATGTCTTGCGATCTGACAGATGCTCCATCATCTCTTTCTCTTGTTGAACCATCTGTTCCATGGGACTAACCTCCGGAAGATCACGCTTAAACTGTGATGCTTGAACAAGCAGGCTAGGTTTAGCTTCAACAACTTTAGGTGCTTCTGATTCAGTTTCGATAGCAGTAGCATTCCCTTTCCTCTGAAGAATCTTTTGCGCTTCAAGTTCCCTCCGCTTTTTAACAGGGACATACTCAACATAATCGTCATCATCCTCTATTTCCTGCAAGTTCTAAATCATTTAAGTGAGATGCGTTTATATATGGAATAACAGAGCTACAGTAATGTACATCATATGTGCACATTGTATTGGTTCAATAAGATCATAATCCATCATTCATGGGAATCATGCCATAGCACAGAAAAATATACTTGTGAATCAGAAAAATGGAATCAAATGTACTTGTATAGTTGTATCTATCAGTCCATTTTTTAAGTTTGCCAATCCCATCCTCACGAAAAAGCAATAATTAATAGTTTTAACCTATCATTAAACGTCTAAACGATACCAAAGTACAAAACTAATATATCAGATACCTACAGCAACAAAAAGTAGAACCTAACAAGTAACAACTTAATAAGTAACCTCGAAAGCAGAATTTATGACACACTCTACGTTCCTAATATGTACAGATCACGAATCCTCTATAGACTATGAAGCATGGGTGCGGATGCGGGTGCGGATGCGGGTGCGGATGCGGGTGCGGGAGTGCGGGATACGGGGATTCGGCAATTCGGCAAAATCAAAAAAATGGGGATACAAGGGGATACGGCAAAAAATATATATATATATATATATATATGTATGTATATATATATATATATATATATATATATTAAATTAAAAGGAAGAGTAACACTCAAATTAAACCAAATAGTCAAAATGTCAAATACTTAAGCCATTATGTACAGATCAATAAGTCAATTACTTAATTCTTCTGGACTGCACAATATACAACCTAGGCTTTACGAAGGTGATTCAACATCATCGAGGAAAAAGGTGTTCATCTGAAGGTACGCAGTTTGTTTTAAAGTGGTGTATCTGTCCCTACAAACATATCGTAATTCGTAATTCACATAAACCTCTTGCACTGACAAATAGAACTAAAGTTAAATAGGCGTAAAAGAGACACAACATACATTTTCCTTGGTACACGACACTAAACAATACATCTAAAATTATCCATGGTTTAAACTCTAAAAAATCAATTTCAAAGTAGTTTTATTCAAATATACTACCAAACCCTAATATACATAAAGTCCCAATTGGTGAATTCACACATAATGAAATCGATTCACAGTCGTACTATTGTTGAAATAAGTAAACAAATCGCGAGATTATACTTGAATCTTCACATGAATAATAAGGACGAATAACAGATGGATAAATTGAATACATATAGGGCTCGGATGTATAAATAATAGTAAATTAAACAAACGGATACATATACTTATCGAGAGAGAGAGAGAGAGAGGAGAGAGAGATGAAATTACCATTGTGTAGGGTAGATTAAACGCGATAGGAGAGCTCCGATTTGTGAAAGCCTCAACTGTGTGTGTGTGTGTGTGTGTGTTCTTCGACTAGTTGCTCTAGCGCTTGTTTGCTACTTGTAATTGTTCTACTCTTGCGCCTAAATTGGTTCAATTTTTTTTATATATAGGCCATGGGGTTTCGGCTGGAAAAAATTCATATTTTTTTGGGATTTTTACCCAAAATATAATTTATATTTAAATTTAATATTTTATATGTAAAGTTCAAATTGTCCGATTTTAGATGAGATATGAATTTTTTCGCATTTTTATAATTACAAATTAAAATAATGTATTCATGTTAAATATCATTGGTGCACGCTGATCACATAAATTATATATTTATATAACTATCAAAATAATTAAATAAGTAATCAAATCAATATATTGCCCAAATTGAGATATTAAGTGAAATTTAAAAAATATTAATATTACTAATAATTCACATACTAATATAAATGAAAATTTTAAAAGTGGTGATGGTGTAGCTCATGTGGTAAATGAGGACTATGCCTTGTCGAACTACCAAGGTTCGATTCTCCCCTATCGCATGTATCGGAACAGATACTAAAATAATAGAATCAATGTGGCAAAAAAAATCTAATTAGAAAAAAAAATAGGGTGAGTGTCCTAAATACCCACATTTTCACTATACGCCTTCCACACAGGCGTATCTTCGTGAATACGCCATCCGAACAGGCGCATGTGCTGTTCACGTTGTCCCCATGCGCGCACCTAAGGCAGGATACACATCTTTTAACGACGTATCCGGTGTCACGCATCTGTGAGATGCGTGATGACGTCATCGTCGTTCTCGCTGAGAAATTGAAGAGCTTTGGCGATTTTCGCCGAAAAACTAATAAACCATCGTTCATACAATACACACATCTTCCAATATCGTCTAATATACCAATCGAATCGTTATTGTACGATCTACACATCCATACCAGTTATGTTCCTTTTTCTTTGCCGGATTTTCAAAACCCACATCCATACCCTTTCGTTTGACCTCACTTAGCGACGATCTCCGGCGAGATCGTAGAGCCCCTGCGGGGCCATGTTCTTCAAAATAAGTTGAGGCAAAAGGAAGACGACGGGTTGGTGATTGTTTTGGTATGTTCAAAAGTAGCAGCGGTTTTGTGGTGAGAGGGAACGAAGGAGGCGGCGCAATCGGCCAAAGTCGCCGGCACTGAGCTCTGAGTTTTCCGGACAGATTTTTCGTTTTCTAGCAGTCTACAGTGGGATGGGTTGCGCCGTTCCAAACGGCGTGACCCGTGGGTATTTTGAGCGGTATTTTCAGAAACGGGTATTTTGGGCAGTGGGTAGGGAAAAATTGGGTATATTGGGCATTCTTTCAAAAAAATATATCTAAATATCTATACTATTTATTATATAATAACCGAAACATTGAGTTATTAGTCAAAAAACCCAACCAACTTTCTATTTTTTTGCAATTTAACCAATGAACTTATTTTTTCTCATAAAAACCCAACAAACTTTATCAAATTGTGAAAATAAATTAACTATAGTTAGTCATTGTTGATGTATATTAACTATTGTTCAACCACATCTTTATTAAATAAGCAATAAATTATTAATTAAAAATTTCATTCAAATTATTACTTCATTGTAGTTTATTATCTTTTTTTTATAAACCAAAATATATTAATAATGAAACAGTATACAACTCAAACTAGATTTATAATTTATTATCGTTATAGCTAAAATTATATTCATGAAATATTAAACTAGATTAAAATATAAGATAATAATAATAATTTTAATAATTTTAATTACAAATCTTTCAATTGCATTGTTACTTTATGTATTTTTATATTTTTAAAATTTAAATTTTAAGTATTTTTACCCTTCCCTATTTTTATGAGAAAAAAAAAAGAATAATCTAATTTATCATAATTAAAATTGTTTTCTGAATTCAATAAATTTGAAAAAAAAGGTATTTAATATGGACAAAAATTATGTAAATGACAAAGGCATGCATGATTTTTGCTAAGTTTGTCCGGTAATTTTTTTAACATTAATAATTGCGTGGAATTTCATGATTTTATTATAATATTGTTAATAACTAATATAAAATGAAATTTGCGAGGATTCATTGCGTTGATATAATTTAGGAGGAAAAAAAAACAAATATAACCAATTTTGGGGAAAAAAGACAAATAGAAATTTTATAATGAAATTAATTGTCTGACAATACACCAAAATGGTTTGCAAGTATGTAAAAAAGTTAATTTTATATTAAAAAATTAAACATTAGATAATAATAATTAATCATGGTTAAATTTAGGACAAATTTTTGCAATTTAGCAAAGTTTGTTGGGGTTCTTTCTGAAAAAAATAATTGATATGGGCTGAAAGTAAGCCATAAAGACACAATTAATGTTGCATTAATTAGACCTAGCTTGATCCATATACGAAGCCCATTAATGAGGCCCAAAACCCTAATTAAATAATAAATTCAAAAGACTCCGTTATTGAATCCAAAAGGAAACCAAATCATCCATGGAATAGCCTCCAAGACATACAACTCCTATAGTTATCCACATCCCTCATGGAAGGATCTAGAATTGGGCCTAAAGTGGGTAACTTGCCCACTAAGTTACCAAACCCTACCCTAACTCTATGGCTTCTCAAGCCTATATAAAGGGTCTGACCCCTCATTCTCAAGGAGGACGTTTTTTGGGCTTAGCTCCAGACACATCCACCATGTTTTAGGCTTAATCCTCGAATAAGGACATGCAAGACACTACGTTACTACGCCGCGAGGGCGCATCAAACCACGTAGGCAATTCTAGAACTACGTTTTGGCTTGATTCTTGATATTCATCAAGGTACGTAGGCATCTTGTTATGATCGATTTAGTCCCTGACAACAAGAGTAGCCACCATTAAAGCTCGAAGCTCTCAATCCCTTGCATTCAATACACGTATTAATTACACCCTACTTTTTATTCCATAACATTTGGTGCCGTCTGTGGGAACAAGGACGTCAACCATGGAAAATACACGGATGATGTGATGATCCACCAGCCTGATATGTCAAATTATACCTAACCGCAAGCGCACGGTGTCTATTGCTAGTACAGATGGCAAGCGGGTCGAATCCACAAGGAGACAGGTTCTACTAATTCTTTTTTAGTTATCGCTAATTGTTTCAAGGGTCATACGAATATGTGAAATTATTAATTAACTAATTAAACTAAATTAACACTAATTAAACAGATGATAAACAAATTATTTAAAACCTAGAGCAATCAGGTCCACCATGCTTACACAATTGGCTCTTAAGCTAAAGCAATCAATGTGATCCTATAACTAGAGTATTTTAATCTCTTTCAAGCATTAACACTCTCGAAACATTCAACACAATTAACCACTTTTAGTAATTCAATCAATCAGGTAATTAGAGTCAAGTTAATCTCTTCCAAGAATTAACGCTCTCAGAAATCCATTGATGCTTCCGCACTTAAATTCAATTATGTTAATCGTATGTGTGTCTCTGGTAAGTAAATCTCTCGATCCATACCCCTATTTGCATATAATTAATCCATGATATCGGCCGATTACACAAATTAATGATTAAAACATATCAATCAGAATTAACCATAACCAATCAAATCACTATGAAAATCATGCCAATATTAGTGCAAACATGGCTTCCCTTTAAGCCCTAGAAATAACTACTCGCTAATAATTAAACAAATAAAACAACTAGTAAAACAAGAAAACATAATTAAACTAATAAGAACAAAGAAAAGATTAAGAGAACAAAACCTTCAAACTTCAATGTTGTCACCCAAAAAAAGAGTCATGGTGTTTCTCTACATCTCCCACTAATAATACTAATCTACTCTAAACTATATTATCTGATCTAATATTTTACATCATTAATAATGTGTCCCAAGATGTGTTTATATAGCCTCTTGAAGTCTTGCCCAGCAAGAAAATACCAAAACAGAATTATAATAGAATTTCTGCAAAATACGTTTCCTAAACTGAGTGTTTTTAAGGAAAATTTGTGGCTGACTTTTCTTCAGATATTCTGAAACGTTCCAATCGTAATTGGACCTCTGGACCACTTTAGAATGATAGAGAATCTCGTTAGCTTCGCGTGGACTGCTTATGGGCCTCAAACAGAGTTGTAGAACTCAAAATATGGCCAAAATAGTAAAAACTGTAATTTTTCAGCACCGCGCGCGTGCAACCTGCGCCCATCAGTCTGTTCTTCGCGCAACCTGCGCCCACCACGCGCAACCTGCTCGTGCAACACCTGTCCCATATTATAGAAAATCTCTCAAGCTTCGCGTGGGTAGTAAGATCGCTGAAAACGGACTTCTAGAACTCCAGATATGTCCAAAACAGTGTAGACTGCGCAACCGTCTCAGAAATCCGAATTTTAATCAATTTATTCTCCAAAAACGATAGAAGCATCAACCTTAATCAACATTCTCGTAAACCTGCACAACTAAGCAAAACACATCAAAACTACACAAACTTGAGTCCAAAACAATCAATTTAAGCCGATATGAAGCGCTCCAAGTGGATATAAATCCACTTATCACACCCCCAAACTTAAACTGATGCTGGTCCTCAAGCATAAACAACTAACTAATAATACTAATCTAGTACCACTTCCGTAGGTGATCACGGTTGCATTTGGCATATGCAACAAGCCCTTTAAACCCCTAGGCAGCCCTAGTGGACGAGTAAGGTCTCGTGAGGGCCTATAGCGAATGTACCCACAAAATCCAATGCATTGCAATGCATGAATGCAACTAATATGAAAATGCAAATAATCTAGTACTAATATCCTACCATACCTTCACATCCTCTCATGCCATATCAACTTAAGAATCAAAGTAATCACGCAATGTCTTGGTGTCGAAAGTGCAAGTATTCACATAGTCTACTCAATGAACATGCATAAGTTCTCACAAGTCCATGTCAAGTGTAAGAATAAGTTAGTAAACATGCTAAGCCTACAAGAGTACATCTTTGAGAAAAAACTCGGGATATCATACGCAAAAATAAGCAAACACTCACAATCCACTCACAAAAGAATATTCACTCAAGAACAAGGGTAAGTGTATCACTCAATTCCAACAAAATCATAAACATGCTTGACATTTGGTATCAATCTAACTCTTAACACAACATACATCAATGACAATAATCAAAAGGTCTTCATTCGGGTTGTAACGGGGCTAGGGACAAGGTATGTCAAATAAGCCAAAACAGGTGAAGTGTCAAAAGCTAGTAAGAACTATAATAAACCATACACAACACCCTACTTTCCCCCCACACATAATTTGACTATTCTTCTTCCAACAAAAATGCTCGATTAGTCGACTAGAGTAGGATCACAACAAACACAAATATGCTCTCATAATATATTTTTTTCTTTTTCTTTTTTTTTTCTTTTTTTTCTCTTCTTTTTTTTTTCTTTTTTTTTCCCCGGGAGCTAAATAAAACAATAATATAAACAATAACAATGATCCCACAATTTATTATATATGCCGACTATCAAATAAACAAACCCAATTTTCAATATTTCTCCCAAAATTATAACCAACAATAACCCCTCCTTGCACACCTTATTACTCCCTTAAGCACTCTACTAGCCTTTGACAATGTGGATTCAAATTAATGTAAGGCCAATACAAGAAAAAGGTCTAGGCAAGTAACGTGGTATGTCACCGAAAAATAGGATTAAGCTCAACGGGTTAACTAGTTGATCATGTAAATATGGTGTGGTAATATGGGAAAATATGCGGTTATTCCTAAATGCCTTTATCATTTTAATCGTCAAATAATGTCATGTGTTTCAAGAAAGACCTCAAACAACTGCTAGCAATGCAAACAATCCGTGGACACTCAAGCAAACGAATAAATTGCAAAAAAAAATATGCAATATGGCTCAAAATCTCACTTGGTGGAAAAACCTACTCAATCCTAAGCAAAAATCTCTCTAATGCACCGACTTGTATTCAAAGCATGCAAACTAAATCAAATTGCACATATTCATGTCCTTCTAATTACTTACAACATTCAATAAGTCTACTAGCTTCAACTTACTAGTGTATGTGTGTGCACAAGAACAAAGCATATCACTTCTCAATCAAAAGCATCAACAACACAAAATTCATATCAAGCATGGGTGCAAATGCAACTATTATGGACTCACATGATAATAATACGAACAAACATGCATGAATTACAACTAAAATGCAAACATGATATCCTACATGAACACATAATACAACAACTACTAATCCCTCAAACCACCCCCAAACTTAAAATATTCAATGTCCGCATTGAATGAAAGTAAATAGGAGGGATAGTAGGAAACATACCTAATCATCGAAACACATGGGTTGCCTCCCACAAAGCGCTTCTTTAACGTCAATAGCTTGACCTCCTCAAAAAAAACTCCGGTAAAGGCGTAATATCCACTTTCTCCATCATAAACTCGCCACCACAAAAAGTATCAAGAACATCTGTGGTTGTCTTTATCCTGCAGAAAGTCTCCAAACAAGCATCAGTAAAATAAAATATGTCATTAATAAGCAATAGAGAGAGTGCTTGTGCAGTTTTGGAAAACTTTGTGATAAAACAGCGATAAAATTCAACACCACGAAAATATTGAACTCCCTTGACATAAGGTGGAGGTTCTGGTGGTGGCTTTTCTCCACTCCTCACTTTCACTGGAGTCATTCGGACATCTTGGCTTATCACATCATTGGCTAATAAGACACTTCCATCTTCTCCCTCTTCTCGAGCTTGAAACGTATGAGTCACTTTGTATGGATCCTCAACCAGAATTTGAGAAATATCATCTTGGTCAATATTTGTTATCACATCAACCTTGAAATAAGTGTTCTTGAGCAAAGAAGCCTTGTAAGTAGAGGCTAGATCGAGAGCAAATTTATCAATACATGGTAGCTGAGGCACAGGTTGTGGAAGAGAAACAACAACCATCTTTGTATTGCTTTCCTTTGTCACCTCATCATCAGTCACATTATCCTTGGTAGCAGCAACATCATTGATCTCGTCATCGGTGGCATGCTCCTTCTCTTTATCAATGGCCTCATCATCAACATACATGGAGAAACTATCATATTCCTGATCGCTTGTGAGATTGATAGCAGTCAGGTCCTCTTCGGATCGGATAGATGATGATGGTAAATAGTCGAGCTGCCCTGTAGTAGAAGAGTTAGCCAATTGTGCAATTTGAGATTCAATCGCCAAACTTTGAGTTTCTAATTTTTCAAAACTCTTTAGCAGTTTATGTTAGGAATATGTTGTAGTTGATGATAACTTAACAATCAAGCAAAATTGTATAAGTCAAGTTTTGTAACTGTCAACGGATAAGACTTTATAACTCTATTCGTTTACAGGTAGCTCATCAACCAATGAGGTTTTGTAGCATACTGCAATATCTCTATTTATCAGTTGATAGTATTTTTATTCAGAGTCATGTTGACCATCAATGGATAGGCAGAATAGGGTAGCCAATTGTAAATAAGCTATGCTATGTAATTCTGTCTAAGTGAAAGTGTATCAACGGATGAGAACAGAGCTCTATCAACGGATACAACTCAAATCTACTCGATCAACGGATACAGCTCAAATCTACCATCAACGGATAACTGTGCACAACATCAACGGATAATCATTATCACTTTATCCTATGCTAGCTGGGAATTAGCAGTTGATAAGGACAAGTTTGACTGACAGATCACATGGGTTGATAGTAGGTATAAAAAGCAGTATGGCAGCCATACTTTGGAAACACAGAAGAAAGAAGCATTCCATTTACACAATACATACAAGAAAGGTGCAGGGGACATATCTGTTCACAAAGACAACCTTTCGGCTACATGTGGATTTGGAGTGGAGTAGCAAGTCAACTTGAATTAGATTAATATTATCTTATTCCTGTTAGTACTTGTAAACTTGGGATATATATAACCAAGTGTAGCAACTCTTTAGAGATTAAGAAAACAGACATATTTGCTTAGGGTTTCTTGAATATCTTTAGAAGCAAAGAGTTGTAAAAACAGAAGTTGTGTACATTTGTATCACAGAGTTTTCTTCAAATAAAAGTCTCAGGTGGTACATTTAACCACCTGATTTTTATGTGTTTGTGAACCATTTCTTATTCAGCAATTATTTCTTTATAGATTTCTGTGGTTTTTATCAGAAATTTATAACTATCAAGAATTGTATTCAACCCCCCCCCCCCTTTACAATTATACAAGTGTGTAATCTTGGAATAACAATTGGTATCAGAGCAAGCTTCTAATATATTTGAAGTTTAAATATCAACACACTTCCAACATGTCTGAAAGGCAGAGTGTATTAACTTGTAACACTATAACTAATGTAACTCAATTAAACGAAAAGATACTTAACCAGAAGACAATCAAGAACAAGAAGTCACAAGGAATCAACACTAAATGAAGACAAGGTAATTGATACAATTGAACATGTTAACTATGATCAAGCCAAGAAGAAATCATTGAGAGAAGTTCAAGTCAAAGTTGTTCAGGCCTCAGTGATTTGAGAATTCGAGATTCAAGATCATAACTATCAGTATCAACAAGACCAATTGATTTCAAGTGAACAAGAAGGAAAGCAAATATTGGAAAGCCAAGTTACTAAGTGAATATGGTAATTTATTCAAGAAACAGAAACACTATCAAGACTAGTCACTTATGAACCAGACCAGTGCATCAAGTGTCAGGACATTGATAGCAAGTTTATGTCGGTAGTAAAGATCCATGTTCAAGAGCTTGTAGAAGAACAAAGAAGATATGAAGATATCACAAGCTCAAGATGTGCATTGAAGTTTCAAGTTGAAGACCAGAATATTTTCTAAGTACTAAATGTTCTAGATGGCTAAGTCGAAATTCTCAAGTAGAAATTCTACTTAGAATTTCGAGATGGCTAAGTAGAAATTCTCAAGTAGAAGTTCTACTTAGAGTGCAGCTTCAACATGACACATGGCATCTTCTGATTGGCAGATTTCCAAGCTTTCAAGATAAGACAAGATTTATGTGGACATCATTGGGCCACGTACATCTTAGTCTTTGAAGACTACAGGTCATAGATTACATGTAGTATAAATAGAAGCACTTGTGTAATGTTTTAGTTAGTGAGCAATATTGAGAAAAACACAAGAAAAAGAGAGAGAGTATTCACAGAGCTTAGAATCATTCACTTCTCTCTCAACTTCTGTTATACTTTGTAATGAATGTTGTAGCAACCTTTTCAAGTTATATATAAAGAAATATATTCCTTGAATCTGTGTGTTCATTTATTGCATCGTATTTATTGCTTCTCAAAATCGAAAAGTTGTATTCACCCCCCCTCTACAACACATTTGGACCTAACAATTTGTATCAGAGCGGATGTTTAACATACAAAACATAGATCCTTGTGTTTAGTAGAAGAATCGTGAGTTTTCATTTTCTAGATCTACTTTTCTAAATTTCTAGAAAAGTAAGCTTTAATTCGTTTCCAGTGAAAACTCATCCAGAAAAATTATTTAAATACTCCAGGAGTGATTATTTGGCTTGGGTGTATTTTAATTAATTTTTGTGAATTAATCTGGGTTCATTAATATTTGGTGTTCTTGAGTGTTCATCATCTGTTCTTATCAAAGAATATAACCCAACAACTTTTCAATTTCCTTTTCAAAGAAATTATAGTCAAAAAGGTGTTTTTGGTACTTTTGATTTGATTATTATTCCTTAGCCGAAAGCAAAAGAAAGTGTACTCAGTGCTTAGCAAGTGGGTTAGTCACTTTCGGTGTGTAAAGTAATCAAAAGTCAAAAAGGTGATATTGCTTATTCAATATTAAAGTAATCTGCAGAAAAATTATTCTAAGGACAAAAGTTCTACATAGAATTTCTACTTGAGATTTTCTACATAGAATTTCGACTTGGACAATTTCTACTTGGTGAATTTCGACTTGGACAATTTCTACTTAAGAGAAATTTCGACTTGAGCAAAATTTCTACTTAGAGAAATTTCGACTTGGCAGAAGTTCTACATAGATATTCTACATAGCCTAGTCTTGGGTACTTAGAAATTTTTAGTGACAAGATTTGAAATGGCTCCTAAAAATTCTTTCAAGATCCCAATGTTCAACCGAGATCACTATGAAGAATGGGTTTTCAGAATGAGACTCTACTTGGAGAGTATTAACCCTGAGTATCTGGAAGTCCTTGAAAAAGGTAAATTCGTTCCAATGAAAGCTATTCCTGAGCGTACGGAAGGAGAGGAGGTTATACCTGCTCGGTCTGAGCCTAAAAAGGCAGCGGACTTTACGGATGCTGACAAGGAGCAAATAGCTTATGACACTTCTGTAAGACAAACCTTGATGGAATCTCTCGATCATGAAATGTTCAACATAGTCAAGGGTTTGAATACAGCAAAGAAGATTTGGGACAAAATAGAAGTTGTCATGGAAGGATCTGCAGAGGTCAGAAGCAACAAGACACTTATACTCAAGATGGAGTATGACACCTTTAGAATACGAAAAGGAGAAAGCATAACAGATGTCTACCTACGATTCAGTCAGTTGGTATTGGATTTGAATCTGAGAGGTGTTACTCTCCCCATGGTTGAAACCAATACAAGATATTTGAGGAACCAGCCAAAGAGCATTGAACATAGAGTCTACGCAATCAGAGAAACCAGAGATTTGCATACAACTTCTCTGGAAGAATATTATGGAATTCTGAAGACCTATGAGCTGGAAACTCTTCAAGATCAAGCATGGGACAATGATTCAAAGGGAAAAGAAACTGCATCAGGATTAGTTGCTGATGAGGAAGAGTCTAAGAAAGCAATGGTTGCAGCAAAGCCTAAATCATCACCTGCACCACATCAAGTTGATAATGATGATGAGTGCGCATCCAACAGTGATGATGACTACTTCACCCAAGAAGAGCTGGACAACATGGACGATAGTGTCGTGGCATACATGGCAAGGAAGTTCAGCAACATGAGATTCAGAAAGAGCAACCGACCACAAAGAAATTCTTCATCTTATTATCGGACTGCTAAGGGTGGTGGTAGTTCGTCAGGCTACCAAGGTAAAGGCAAGAGTACCAGCTACAAATCTCCTTTGGATTTCAAAATGAAGTTCAAATGCTATAACTGTGGAGAACCTGGACACTTTGCCTCGGACTGCAAAAAGCCTAAACAGACTTATCCGAAAGAGACATTTGAAGCCCTCAAAAGCAAATATGAATCGCTGGTGAAAGAAAAACATGGTAAAAGAGCTTTAGTAGTAACAGAAGGAAGAGCTTGGGATGATTCAGATGAGGAAGATGTTACTCATGTAGCAAACTTTGCGCTCATGGCTGAGACATCAGAGGAACCAGAGGTACCAGTTCTAACCCTTAAAGTAGAAATGTCTATTGATGATTATAAGGAACAGAACGGGGCTCTTAGCGAAGAGATCTACATGTTGTGCAAAAGCCTAGACACTTCTCAAAAGGAACAGAAAACACTTGTCGCCAAAAGCAGAATGCTTGAGGCAAAAGTGGAAGAGTTAGAGGCTGCTTGCACTGTAGATACTTCCCTAAAAGATTTTATTAAATCTTTGGAACACAAGCTCGTCCTTAACGAAGAAATAGAATCATGTTTAAGGAACAAACTAGCGGAGTTAGAAACTAAATGTGAAGCTTACAAACTAGCTGCTAGTAAAGTGTATGTAGATAATGATGTGTTTAAGAAGATAACTGGAGTAGGTGTAGGACTTGATTATTCTAATCTTTCTAAGAAAGATGGGAAGAGACCTATAGACACTAGTTCCAGTGACCTTAAAAATGATATTCCTAGCATTTTTAAACCTTCTGTCAAACCCATCTACAAACACCTTGTTCCTAGAATAGAAGAAGAAGAGACTGAATTGATAGCTAGATATGAGATTGAGATGGAAGATCGTCAGAACGCACAACCTATAACTCCTATTAAACAAGTTAAAATCAATTTCCCTAGTGATGAATCTAGACTAGGAATAGGAGCTAAGGCTGTTAAACAACAAGGGAAGAAAGGCATAAAAGAGGTTAAGGCTGAACGAATAAAGAAAGCATGTTATCACTGTAAATCTACTGAACATCTTTCTTATGCATGCACTGCTACACATGCCATGCCTACCACACACACTATGAATAATCTGCATCAGAATCATGCACAGTGTGGTCAACCTAATTGTATGCCATGCACTTTTAACGTCATGCAAACTTTTGTGAATTTAATGAATGCATCTAGCCAGTCATGCTCAAATACTGCTGCTAGTTCAAACAACAAAAAGAAGTTTGGGAGAGCCAAGACTGTCAGTCCTCCTAAAGTTAGGAGTGACAAACCTTCTCCTAGGACTGATAAATATGTCAAGTCTGAGAAAGGAAAGGAGGAAGTCGAAAGCTCTAGTTATGTTAAGAAAAGTGCATCTCCTGTTGTTAAATCTGTTGATTCTAAATCTTATCGAAAAGCCGGGCCCAATCAAAGTTGGGTTCCGAAGAAAGTCTAATCAATCTGTTATTGCAGGGCATTAAGCAAAAGAGAAATAAAGTTATATGGGTGCTAGATAGTAGAGCATCGAGGCATATGACTGGAAACAAGTCCCTGCTTACAGAGTTGGTTATGAAAGCTGGCCCTTATGTTACCTTTGGAGATGACAGCATAGGTGTGACAAAGGGATATGGCAAACTGAAAACTGGCAATGTCATCATTGAAGATATTTCCTATGTTGAGGGATTAAAGCATAATTTGTTGAGTATCAGTCAATTCTGTGACAAAGGTTACGAAATTGTCTTCAACAAGAAAGGTGTATCAATCACTCACATCAAGGAAGGCAAACTGGCTTTGAGAGGAGTTCGAAAGGCAGATCTTTTTGTTGCAGACATGGATTCAGCAAATCAGAATGAAGTCACCTGTTTCTACAGCAAAGCTTCGGATGATGAAAGCTGGTTATGGCACAAAAAGTTATCTCACTTAAACTTCAAAACGATGAATGCTCTCGCGAGGCGAGAATTGGTGAGAGATCTACCTCAAATGGAGTTCGCTCCGAAAGGACTCTGTGAAGCATGTGAAATGGGAAAGTCGAAGCGAGCCTCGCATAAAAGCAAGGAAATTTCAAGTATCACTGAGCCTCTGCAACTTCTTCATATGGATTTGTTTGGCCCAGTGAATGTCCTATCTTTGTCTAGGAAAAGATATGCATTGGTAATCGTGGATGACTTCTCCAAGTATACATGGGTATTGTTCGCAATGACGAAAGACGAAGTACCTTTCTTAATCATTGATCACATCACTCAAATTGAGAATGTTTCAACACTTACTGTGAAGACGATTAGATCAGACAATGGCACTGAATTCAAAAACGCAGTGCTAAATGACTTCTGTGTATCTAAAGGAATACGTCGTCAGTACTCAGCCCCGAGAACTCCACAGCAAAATGGAGTAGTTGAAAGGAAGAATAGAACATTGGTTGAAGCAGCAAGAACTTTGTTGTACGATTCGAAACTTCCTCTGTATTTCTGGGCAGAAGCAGTGAGTACCGTGTGTTACACTCAAAATCGATCCTTGATTATAAAAGATAAAGAAAAGACACCATGTGAGCTAATGAACGGCAGAAGACCAACAATCAAATATTTTCATGTATTTGGAGCAAAATGCTATGTACTTATAGATGATGAAAATCTAGGTAAGTTTGCAGCAAAAGCTCGTGAAGGAATCTTTGTTGGTTACTCCACAGATGTGGTAGCAGCTTATAGGGTGTTCTTAGTGAATGATCGAAAAGTGACTGAAAGCTACAACGTCAGATTCGACGATACCAAACTCTCATCAATTTCAAGAGATTCTAGTGAACCTGAGTCCCTAAAATTTCAGAATCTGGACTTAGAAGATCTTGAAGATGAACCTGAGTTGGTTGTCCCATTAAATGTTCCAAGTGTACGTGAAGAACCTGAGTCTAGTGAACAAGCTAATTCTACAAGATCAGGAGAGACTTCTTCAGTACGAACCGGCAACAACTCAGGGGGAGTAAATAGCAGCTCAAGGACTACTGTTCAAGGCTCGAGTCGAGTTGACTCTAGTTCTGTAGGAGCTGGCACTAACTCAGGGGGAGTTAGTGAAAGTGATCAAAGTAGTCAGCACCACAATTCAGAAAGTCATGCTGAATCATCAAGACAATTTCCAAGAGAACGGGTATGGAATAGAGACCATCCGTTTGAATTAATTATTGGTGATCCAGATGCTGGTGTGTCTACTAGAAGAAATGCAAGAGCTGACCTGGCTAATATTTGCTTATTTTCTGGGTTCTTATCCAAGCTTGAACCTAAAGAAATAGAAGAAGCTCTTGGTGATGCTGATTGGGTGATTGCAATGCAAGAGGAACTCAATCAGTTTGAAAGGCAGAAAGTTTGGAAGCTGGTACCCCGACCAAAGAACAAATCAGTAATTGGAGCAAGGTGGGTATTCAGAAATAAAATGGATGAAAACGGACTTGTAACACGAAACAAGGCTCGTTTGGTTGCAAAAGGTTATTCTCAGCGAGAAGGAATTGATTATGATGAGACCTATGCACCAGTTGCAAGACTTGAGGCAGTCAGGATGTTTTTGGCATTTGCAGCACATAAGAACTTCAAGGTTTTCCAGATGGATGTGAAAAGTGCCTTCCTGAACGGAGAGTTAGAAGAAGAAGTGTATCTGGAACAGCCGCCTGGCTTCATTGATCCAGAACTTGTAGATTTTGTGTATCTTCTCTTCAAATCTGTCTATGGCCTCAGGCAATCCCCAAGATGTTGGTATGAAACCCTATCTGTATTCTTAATTGAAAGTGGTTTTACTAGGGGAGTAATTGACAAAACATTGTTCTATAAGAATGTGAAGAATGATCTAATACTTGTTCAAGTATATGTGGACGATATTATCTTTGGGTCATCGAATGAGCGCTTGTGCGAGAAATTTGCTAAGCTAATGCAAGACAAATACGAGATGAGCATGATGGGAGAGCTGTCCTTCTTCCTTGGATTACAGATCAGTCAGAGAAAAGATGGTATCTTTATCTGTCAATCCAAGTACGTCAGAGATTTACTCAAGAAGTATAATCTAGAAGATGCATCAGCAGCCAAGACTCCCATGGCAACAGCCACGAAGCTTGATGAAGACAAATCAGGTAAATCAGTTGACATCACAAGCTATCGAGGTATGATTGGCTCACTTCTCTATTTAACTGCAAGTAGACCCGATATAATGTTCGCGACTTGTTTATGTGCAAGGTTCCAAGCGGATCCTAGAGAATCACATCTCATAGCCGTCAAAAGAATTTTTAGGTATCTCAAGGGCACACCAAATCTAGGAATTTGGTACCCAAGAGATACAGGTTTTAATCTAATTGGCTATACGGATTCAGATTATGCAGGTTGCAGGATTGATAGGAAAAGCACATCTGGTGCTTGTCAATTTCTTGGCAGAAGATTGGTGTCCTGGCAAAGTAAAAAGCAACATACAGTATCTACTTCTACTGCTGAAGCTGAGTACATTGCTGCTGGAAGCTGTGTAGCTCAAATACTGTGGATGAGGAACCAATTGAAGGATTATGGCATGGAGCACAAGAAAATTCCAATTATGTGTGACAACACAAGTGCCATTGCCATAACCAACAATCCTGTAGATCACTCAAGAACCAAGCACATCGACATCAGGTATCACTTCATAAGAGAACATGTCGAGGAGGGGACTGTGGAGCTACATTTTGTGCCCACAATGCAACAAATTGCAGATATATTCACCAAACCTCTTGATGAAGTAACATTCAATAGGTTGGTTGGTGAATTGGGAATGCTTAACACAAGTTAGTAAAGCCTTCTATCTGTAAAATCCATGGTTATGTTGGTATATGCAAGCTATTTAATCATTATGTGTTTAGACTTTAAAATGCCTAATTAATGATTATTATATGATGCATATAGTGTGATTTTGCATGAATTCAGTGTGTTTTAAGTGTCTTTTATAGCACAAATCTGTGAATTTATGCTTGTTAGATTGCATGATCATAGGGGGAGTTAAATTCATAATATTCTAAATATTGCATGATTTTTAGATGAATTTACCTGTGTTTTTCATGTAATTAGAGGCCTTAGAATTATCAAGGAATGTTTTAATTATGTCATATATTAAAATCCTTGAATTGATATTTATATTAATTTGACAAAATTAATTGTTGAGTTTTTCAAAGAAAAATTGTCAAATTAATCTAAGTATCTTCAAAATTTCGAGTTAGTGTCTATCTCGAAACTCATCTAGAAATTCGACTTGAATTTCGATTTGAGCTTCCAGTGTGAAGTTTTGAAAATTCTAAGTCTGGGAAGAATTTCGAGTTAGCCTCTATCTCGAAATTCAACTCGAAATTCGACTTAGAGTTCGACTTAGAGTTACCAGTGTGCCTATCTTTATTTTCTTCAAAATATTCGAGATAATTTCTATCTCGAACTTTATCTCAAAGGTTGAGATAAGTTTCCATTTTTGGAGATATTTTTGAAAAGAACTGAGAAAATTTCGAGTTATTGAATAATTTCGAGTTAGACTCTATCTCGAAACT
Organism: Kitagawia praeruptora; assembly: GCA_037693485.1. Lineage (NCBI taxonomy): Eukaryota > Viridiplantae > Streptophyta > Magnoliopsida > Apiales > Apiaceae > Kitagawia > Kitagawia praeruptora. Next base: position 106,144,825 of record CM075354.1, read on the forward strand.
CAACTCGAATTTCGACTTGATGTTCGAGATAGAGCTCTCAGTTGTGTTCAAGGGGATTTATTTCGAGTTAACTCCTAACTCGAAGTCTATCTCGAATTTCTACTTGAATTTCGAGATAGATTTCCCTAGTAATGTTGGTAGTGTGTGCTGTTTACATGGTCTTAATAGTCAAATGGTTCAAGTTTTTCGAGTTACAGCTATCTCGAACTCTATCTCGAAGTTCGACTTAAAAAAGTTCGAGATAGACTTCGAGATAAGACTTCGAGATAGAGTTCTCCCTGTGTGTACTTATGTTTTTCACACTTTTTAACAGGGACATTTTAGTCATTTCACAGTAATGTCTATATATACATCTTTAACTCGATGTTTTTCTTTCACTTTTACCTAATAGAGTTTTACAGCCGCACATATACATACAGGCGATTTCATATTCTCAACCATTGATTCGTGATTTTTGTGTCAAATCTCATACGGACAACGAATTAATGCCCATTTTTTGACTGCTATCACTTGTGTGTTACCATTAAATCTCTGTTCTTGTGTGTTTGTGTCATTGTTCATCCTTCTTGAGATATATACACACGTATATACACACACGAGTTTACAGATCTGTTCAAAAACGTTTTTACACACACACTTCACTGTTAGTGGAGAGTTAATCATTGGTTTGAAATTTGCCTTCCATTAACTGTTAATTGCATCCCGTAGTTTGATTTCTCAAAAAGGAACTTTTGTTGTTCTTGATAAATTAAAAGGGATTTAACGGTTTATTCTAAAATTCATTGTTTTAATCCCGTAGTTTAATTTTTCTGAAAAGGGACTATTGTTGTTCTTGATAAATTAAAAGGGATAAAACTGTTAATTAAAGATTAATTGTTTTTCAGAAATTAAAATTAAAATTTCACATCTTTTTAAAGAAAAACTTTTAATTAAAATGGCTCACCAATTTTCACTTGCCAAAAACAATTTTTATAATATTTCTACGGAAATTGGTGATCAACTCCCGCGCTTTAAGTCTTGGATACGATTTCTAAATTTGTATTCCAAAGCTAGCGATGCTTTTACTGCTAAACCTACACTAGTGCATGATGCTTTAAAGCAATTATGGACTAGTGCGGTTTCTTTTGGGAGCAAATCAACCCCCTTTGGTTTCAGGTTTACCTTAGCGGGTCAAGAATATGTGGTGACTGAACAAATTGTAAACAAGGTTCTTGGATTCCCTGTTAAAGATGCTTATGATCCAGAACCTACAGCTACAGATCGCCTCAAATTCTTTGAAGAAATAGGGTGTTATCCTCCGACTGGCCGGATCACTGGAAACATCCAAAAACAATTTCTTCATGTGGAATGGAATTACTTTTTCGAGGCCATCACAAGATGTTTTCGGGCACGAGAAAGCGATTACCATCAAATTTCCATTCCCATGCAAAACCTCGGAATTGCCCTAGCAAGAGAGCTGGATATCAATTATGGACGAATAGTTCTCTCTGAGATAGTGGCTGTGATGGGATCTCCTGCAAGCAGAGACCTCAACACCACAGATGTTGTCTGCTGGTTTCCTCGGTTCTTACAGATGCTGATTAATCATTTAGTACCGAAGGATGCTCTTGCTGTTAGACGGAGTTTTGCCAGTGGTCCATCATCTGCACCGCTAGGGATGGGCACTAAGTCACTTTCAACAGTTGAAAATCAGGATAAACATCATGGAAAACCGATGTCTATTCCTGATACCTTACAAAAGTGGCTTACATATGATGAGGGGGTTACCACTTTGATGGAATTCTCGCAAGCTTCATCACATGCTCAGAATCGGTCTGCTCATGCTGAGGCATTTGAAGCGATTCCTGATGAACAAAGCGGAGACGAACAAGGTAATGAATCAGGTAATCTCTCTCGACATTCTACTCATTCCTCTTCCTATGTTTCTGATTCCCAGACCCAAGAGACTGCTAGCCCGCAGGATCTATCCCAGGGTGAGAGCTATATTTCTAATTCCTTGTCACCTAAGTCACCGGAATCCAAACAGCCAGCACATATAGATGTAGGAAATGATGAGGAGAGTGAACCCGAAGAGCAGCAACTTATTCGAAAGAAAGCCAAAACTTCTCATGCTGCTACTTCTAAACGTCAGTCAAACCCTAGAGTGTCACACGCAACCACTCCACCTCACGAGAGTGGTTCACCCCTTGAACAATCTGCACATAGGGATTTTGATTTTGATGATGATTTTGTACCTCTTAAAGATACTGTTGCTTCAAGAGGACATGAAGCTTTAAAAACTTCAGCCGTACCTTCACCGGTACGTACTAATGCTACAAAGAGGATCGGTTCTGATGTTGTACAAGAACACTTTGTAGCCTCTCAGCCTGAGATTCCAACTCAGGAACAAACAGCAATTGATCCCGTAACTGCAAATTATATTTCTTATCAAGTTTCTGCAGGTACTGCTTCATGTTTTGGATCAATTATTGAAGACATACACGAGCGTGAGACAGGGAGTGTGTGTGAGAGGTTAGGGAGAGAGGGACCTTCACTTTTAAGGCCCGAAACCGAGCGCCAAATACCAACAGAACTAGAATTAGAGCGAGGTCACCTAAACCAAACACCGTCCCTTAATGCTGAAAATCTTGAATCTCGGTTGTCTTCTATGGAAAATCAAATGAAGCAGTTTGGGCAGTCAATGGGGCAGTTAGGGATGAATGTTGGAGATAATCAAAGGGCACTTGACGACTACGCAGCACGAATGGCACTTCAAGCTTCAGCTTTTACTGATTTGAAAAATCAGGTAAATGACATGGGCCATGCTGCTGGTGTCTTGGGAAACACCCTGAATGACAGGATGGGAGCAATGGAGCTTACAATGGATACTCTGGCTGTGGAGATAAGCAGAGTTATGTTCGCAATCAGAAGTTTTGTGCCCCAGGAATGTTTCGCGCCGCAACAACCTCCCCCCGATGCTGGTACAGGTGGTGCTAGTGGAGCAGGAGCCTATGGTTCCGGGTTTGAAGATTTTGATGCAGCTGGTGGATCTGGAGACCAGGGTGGAGTTCAGGATAACTCACCTAAGGGGGAGAGTATAAAGGAGACGAGACAGCAGGGAGTTCAAATCGAAGAAATTCAAGAACATGCTGATCTTGTAAAAGAAATGGAAATTGAGCCGTCCATTGATGAAGAGGCTCTAAGAAGGAAAAAGGGTAAGGCAATAGCGATTGAGCCAGATGAGCCATTCGTTGATCTGAGTCATCAAGAAAAAGTACAGGAGGTACTTGACTCAGATTCCGATATGGAAGACGCACCGTTGAAACATGCTATAAAGAGATCATTGAAGGATCAAGGTGGAGGTGCTGGAATGTCTTTCGGATTGCCTGAAGAAATTACTGTCGATGAGGAAACCCTTGAAGCTCAACAGTTAGCCTTGGATCAAGCTGAGTTCTTTAAAATGAAGCAAATGCAAGGTCGTGCTGCGTTTCAGGAAAAGAAAGCGGAGCTACAAGGAAAGCAGTACGATTATGAGCTTGCAAGGCTAGCTGATCCTCAAATCGATCTGGACAATAGAAGGATAGGGAAGAAGTGGGATGACGCAAGAAAGATTTTGATGGGACCATGTACAAAAGGAGAGCATAACAAGGAAGTAGATGATCTGTTCTACCAACTAAATTTGCAGAATCCAATGGCGGCTGACTACATAAATGCTTTAAAGAGATTAATTTCTAAAGTCAGGGTTGGATACAATTCAACGCAAAAGGAGTGGCAGGTTATTTTGTCTTTCACAGAAGGAGTCCCAATGTCTTTCATGTATGTGGATGATCAATTCATGACGAGAAGATCTGCATCAGAGTTGTTCTTGCTAGCAACAAAAATTCAATACTCTCGTTCTGAGAATCTAAGCATTCTGTATAGGGATCAGTTAATGCGGCTAGCAGAGGACAAGGGTCCAGAATTCTCAGCATATCCAAATGTTGTCCGGATGGTGGTTGACAGTAAATTGAAGAGGGTGAGCCTGGAGGAAAATGACTTAATGGAACTTTCAGTGGAATCTCTTAAGGCCGTCTGTAGGCAGATGATGGGTAAGGGATTCGCTTCTGTGCTTAAAGATAAATCAGTGAAGACCATTGAAAGTGTCATACTAAAGAAGAGAAATGAGGTGTGGAAGTGTGATGTCATTGCTCCGAACCCTCTTGATAATGTGAAGATTGAACCAGAGCTGATAGAGAGGAATTGGAATATTCTTCAAGCAATGAAGAATGTTGATGAAGCTCTGAATCTTCCTTCTGGAGCACTTGAACAAGGAGAGATAAGGGAGGCAGTTGGTGTTCCAGGAAGAGACAGCGTATACTGGATACATTCTTTTGCTGATAATACAGCTGATGCCTTAGTATTCATAGATGCAGACCAGAAGCAAACACTCTTGCATATGAGTAGAGAATGGCTGAAGCAGACTCAAGATGCTGCATTTCTGGAGAAAGTGTTATATGTGTTCAAATGGGAAGATGTGGATGTTAAGTATGTAAATGAAAAGCAGAGACTCGTGAGTTACCTATCTGATGTAGTAGTGGAAATGAAGCGATTGGAGCGAGATGCGGCTAGTGTCCACAATACTAACCGTGTCATAGGCTATCCCAAAATGATCTACTGTCAGTTTAAATCTGATAAAACTCATAGGAAACCTCGGCTTATAATGAAGAAATTTGAGGACATTCCAGAGATCAGAACTACTCAGGAGGTGGACAAACTCAGAAGGCTTTTTAAACATCCTTACCCAGAACCCAGGAACCCTCTAGAGATGGAAGCAGTAAGTTTGTTGAATACTAGGTGGACGCAACTTCATAATCCAGTATATAAGAAACAAAAGCAGCAGGAGGAGAAGCGCAGAAGGCAAAAAGAAGAAAAGGACCAAGCTGCTGAAGCTAGGAAGAGGAAACGGAATTAGGGTTAAAGGTCAGAGTGGTGTGAACTTGAAGTTGGAAAAACTTCATGTCTTTCGGTTGCTTTAACTCACTTGAGGAAAATTCATCTTAGAATGAATCCAATAAGGTGATATAAGTTTGACTAAAAGATATGAAATAATCCAGGTGATAGGAATCATTCAAATGATCTTTAATTCGAGGTTCGAATTCTGTTTCTAGTTTAAGTTCTTTGTATTGTTTTCATGTACTTGTAAATTGTATATTTTTCAAGACTGTAATGTTAATTATCTTTTCTCGTCTCTTGTTTAGTTGAGTTATCCTTCATTAATTTGAATGTCATTGTTAGACAATCAAATTGGGGGAGATTGAAAGGCAGAGTGTATTAACTTGTAACACTATAACTAATGTAACTCAATTAAACGAAAAGATACTTAACCAGAAGACAATCAAGAACAAGAAGTCACAAGGAATCAACACTAAATGAAGACAAGGTAATTGATACAATTGAACATGTTAACTATGATCAAGCCAAGAAGAAATCATTGAGAGAAGTTCAAGTCAAAGTTGTTCAGGCCTCAGTGATTTGAGAATTCGAGATTCAAGATCATAACTATCAGTATCAACAAGACCAATTGATTTCAAGTGAACAAGAAGGAAAGCAAATATTGGAAAGCCAAGTTACTAAGTGAATATGGTAATTTATTCAAGAAACAGAAACACTATCAAGACTAGTCACTTATGAACCAGACCAGTGCATCAAGTGTCAGGACATTGATAGCAAGTTTATGTCGGTAGTAAAGATCCATGTTCAAGAGCTTGTAGAAGAACAAAGAAGATATGAAGATATCACAAGCTCAAGATGTGCATTGAAGTTTCAAGTTGAAGACCAGAATATTTTCTAAGTACTAAATGTTCTAGATGGCTAAGTCGAAATTCTCAAGTAGAAATTCTACTTAGAATTTCGAGATGGCTAAGTAGAAATTCTCAAGTAGAAGTTCTACTTAGAGTGCAGCTTCAACATGACACATGGCATCTTCTGATTGGCAGATTTCCAAGCTTTCAAGATAAGACAAGATTTATGTGGACATCATTGGGCCACGTACATCTTAGTCTTTGAAGACTACAGGTCATAGATTACATGTAGTATAAATAGAAGCACTTGTGTAATGTTTTAGTTAGTGAGCAATATTGAGAAAAACACAAGAAAAAGAGAGAGAGTATTCACAGAGCTTAGAATCATTCACTTCTCTCTCAACTTCTGTTATACTTTGTAATGAATGTTGTAGCAACCTTTTCAAGTTATATATAAAGAAATATATTCCTTGAATCTGTGTGTTCATTTATTGCATCGTATTTATTGCTTCTCAAAATCGAAAAGTTGTATTCACCCCCCCTCTACAACACATTTGGACCTAACAATGTCTAAGAAGGATTATGGAGTGAAGATACCGGTTCTTGATAGAGAAAATTAATTTCACTGGAAAGTAAAAATGCGTCTACATCTCATGTCTATTGATGTAGGCTTTGTAGATTGCATTGAGAAGGGTCCTCATGTTCCAATGAAGGCTGCTTCAAGAGTTGGCCTTGCTGCAGATGCACCAGACACTTACATTCCAAAACCTGTTTCTGAGTGGAGTACTGAAGATGTTGCAGAAGTTCACAAAGATAAAAAGACCATGAATATTCTGTTTAATGGCTTAGAAACAGACATGGTTGACAATGTTATCAACTGTACTACCGCCAAGGAAGTATGAGACATTGTTCAAACCCTTTGTGAAGGTACAGAACAGGTAAGGGAAAACAAGATGCAGCTACTGATCCAACAGTATGAGCACTTCCATTTCAAGAATGGAGAGACATTGAATGACACATTTAGTAGATTTCAAAAGCTACTGAATGGATTGAAACTGTATGGAAGAATCTACCAAGTGAAATATTCTAATCTCAAATTTCTGAGATCACTGCCCAAAGAGTGGAAGCCTATGACTGTTTCTCTAAGAAACACTCAAGAGTACAAGTCATTTACTCTTGAAAGGCTCTATGGAACTTTAAAGACATATGAACTAGAAATAGAGCAGGATGAAGAAATTGAGAAGGCCCAAAAGAAAAGTGGGTCAGTTGCACTTGTTGCCAACTTGGAGCAGAAGGAGGAGAAGAGGACTGAAGCTGCTAAGTCTACACCAAACAAGGAGGTTTGTGAAGGTAGAGCAGAATCAAGCAAAAGCAAGGAAAAGGTGTCTGAAGAAATGAGTGTCCTACAGCAGGATGAATTGGATGAGATAGATGAGCATTTAGCCTTTCTATCTAGGAGATTCTCTAAGCTAAAATTCAGAAGAAACTCTGGGGTGGCCAAGCCATTTAACAAGGATTTTTCTACAAGCAACTATGTGGATAAATCCAAAATTAAATGCTACAATTGTGGAATTGCTGGTCACATGATAAGTGAATGCAGGAAGCCTAGATCTGAGAACAAGGGAAAGCCAACTGAAACTGTTGATTACAAGAAGAAATATTTTGATCTTCTCAGACAAAAAGGAAAGGCATTCATGACCCAAGAGTATGACTGGGCTGCTGATGGAAATCATTCTGATGATGATGCTGAGTTTGTCAACCTTGCATTAATGGCTGATTTTGAGCAGGAAGCAAGTTCAGCTAGCAATCAGGTATTTTCTACTAATCTCTCTGAGCTCACCAAAGAGGAATGCAATAGTGTTATAGATGAAATGTCTACTGAACTATATCACTTGAGTGTTACTCTTAAATCACTTACTAAAGAGAACAATAGGATTAAAGAAACTAATCAGTTCTTAAGTGATAGAAATGCAGTCTTAGAAATTCAATTTCTAGAATTTGAGAAAATGAGAGTTGATTGCAATAATGCTAAAAGTGAACTTGAAGCTGTGTTAAAAAGAGAACTGATTTTAAGAGACCAGCTTGAAAAAGAACAAGGGATAATTGCTAAATTTCAAAGTTGTAGGAATATTTCTCAAAACATAATAGAAGTCCAGGGAATAGAATCATTTGTGAGGGATACCTGGACTCAAAAGAAAAAGGAGCTAGAACCTTGCCTTGAGGATCTAGAGACTATTTGTAAATCAACGGATAGTGATCATCCGTTGACAGATGAACCATCAACGGATGAGAGGTATCCGTCGACTAACAAAAAGTTTGTTAGTAAGAAGGAACTCAAGAAACTAAATAATCAGTATGGTCCAGTAGCCAAGAACTTTGTTTCTGGTGAAAGTAGCCAAGCCAAATCAAGTGAGAAGGCTAAGGCAGGTGATTTACTTAACAAAAAGGCTGTTGGTAAATCAGTTAATGAAAAGGTAGAGACTGAGGATAAAAAGAAAAAGAACAGAAATTGAAAGATAGGCATTAACAAGAAAAACAATTATTCTCCTGACAAGTTTGCTCCTAGGAAAACTTGTGGTAATTGCAATAGTGTCAATCACCTATCTTCTAATTGCAAGTCTGTTAAAAGGACTCCTGTTCATGTACCTCAATCTATGCCAAGTATGCCTGCAATGCCTGGTCTGTATCAGAATGCTAGTTTTTCAAATCCATATGTGAACATGCCATATGTGCCTAATCCTTATTTTTAATCTGTGAATATGCCACAAATGTCATGGAGCATTCCTAGCATGGATAATATGTATGCCAATTTTTCACAAATGCATGCATCAAATATTTATGCAAATGAGCATCTGTCAAAACCTATCACTCAAGCATCTACACCCAAAGTGAAGATTGCTAAGAGTGTAAAACCAAAGGCTAACAAGAAAGGACCCAAGGAAACTTGGGTACCAAAATCAACTTGATTTGTATTTTGGATTGTGTGCAGGGAAATAATAGGAATCTATGGTACCTAGACAGTGGATGTTCTAGGCATATGACAGGAGATTCAACCCTGCTCACAGAGTTCAAGGAGGAAGCTGGCCCTAGAATTACCTTTGGAGATGACAGCAAAGGATATACTAAGGGATATGGCTTGATTACAAAGGACAATGTCATCATTGAAGAAGTGGTTTTAGTTGAAGGTTTGAAGCACAATTTGCTGAGTGTCAGTCAGATTTGTGACAAAGACTATGAAGTAAAGTTCACTAAAGAAGCCTGTGTTGTTTCTACCAAGGAAAACAACAATGTGGTTCTGACAGGCTTTAGAAAAGGAAATGTTTACATAGCTGATTTCAACTCAGTATGCTAAGAATCCATTACTTGTCTCTTCAGCAAAGCAAGCAAGGATGAGAGTTGGCTATTGCATAAAAAGCTGTCTCATTTGAATTTTAAAGTTATGAATGATTTGGTAAGAAAGGATCTTGCTAGAGGAATCCCTCAATTGGAGTTCATCAAGGATGGATTGTGTGATGCATGCCAATTAGGGAAGCAAAAGAAATCATCCTTCAAGAGCAAGACAGAGTCATCCATTGTTAAGCCTCTTCTATTGCTGCATATAGACTTATTTGGTCCAGTAAATGTCATGTCCATTTCAAAGAAGAAATACTGCCTGGTGATTGTGGATGATTTTTCTAAGTTTTCATGGACCTTCTTTCTGCACTCCAAAGATTGTGCAAGTGAAATCATCATCAATCATCTCAGACTAGTAAAAAATGGTTCTAAAGTAAAAGTACAAAGAATCAGGAGTGACAATGGCACCGAATTCAAAAATTCCACAATGAAGATTTTCTGTGAAGAGAATGGAATTGTCCATGAGTTTTCTACTGCTAGAACACCTCAACAAAATGGGGTTGTTGAAAGGAAAACAGAACTCTCATTGAAGGAGCTAGAACAATGTTAAGTGAATCAAGATTGCCAACATATTTCTGGGCTGAAGCTGTCAACACTGCCTGCTTCACTCAAAATATTTCCTTGATCAATCAAGCTAGAGGAATGACTCCTTATCAATTATTCACCAACAAGAAACCAACGTTAGCTTTTCTTCATGTCTTTGGATGTAAGTGTTTTGTGCTAAGAAATCATGGAGATAACTTGGGCAAATTTGAAGCAAAGGCAGATGAAGCTATCTTTGTTGGATATGCAGCAGGGAAAGTCTATAGAGTCTACAATCTAAGAACCAACATTGTTATGGAATCTGTACATGTTGTGTTTGATGATCAAAAGATTCTAGGTCTAAATGATGAAGGCTTCCATGAAAAGTTGAGATTTGAAAATGAGGTAGAAGGAAGAATGTACATTGATGATGATGAGGAAAATGAAGATCATGGCCTTGGAAATTCACCTAGAGTTGTTGGTCCAACTAGAAGTGATGCTAACACTGGAAATGAAGCATCCGTTGACAGTCATACTAGATCATCAGATGCATCCGTTGACAGGCATTCTCATGTATCCGTCGACAGGCAAAATGGAGCATCGGTTGATAGACAAAATGATGCATCTATTGACAGTCAACTTCATAACTCCTCAAGGACAACAAACTCAGGGGGAGTTTCTCAAAGTCAAAACTCAATGATCAATCAACAAGATCATGCTCACGTAGATGAAGCAACCTCATCTAGATCAAACCTTCCACCTTCAAGAAAAAGGACCAGAGATCATCCTTTTGAGTTAATCATTGGTGACTCAAACTCAAGAGTCCAAACTAGGAGGGCCACACAAGAAGAATGTCTATACAGTAGTTTCCTGTCTCAAGAGGAACCTAAGAAAGTGGAGGTCCAGATTGGGTCTTAGCAATGCAAAAAGAGCTAAACCAATTTGAGAGAAATAAAGTATGGAAGCTTGTGCCCAAACCTGATGATAGAGGTATCATAGGTACCAAATGGGTTCTCAAGAATAAGACTGATGAAAATGGCATAATTGTGTGGAATAAAGCTAGATTAGTGGCAAAGGGCTATTCTCAAGAAGAAGGAATAGATTTTGATGAAACTTTTGCTCCAGTGGCAAGACTTGAGGCCATTAGAATTTTCCTAGCCTATGCAGCACATGCCAACTTCAAAGTCTATCAGATGGATGTTAAAAGTGCCTTTCTAAATGGGGAACTGGAAGACGAGGTATATGTCCATCAACCTCCTGGCTTTGAAGATCCAGAATTTCCAGAGTATGTATATCTTCTCTTGAAAGCACTTTATGGTTTGAAGCAAGCACCAAGAGCCTGGTATGACACTTTATCTCAATTTCTTTTGGAGAATCACTTCACTAGAGGTACAGTAGATAAAACCTTATTTCATAGAAATGTCAATGGTTCTTCAATACTTGTTCAAATCTATGTAGATGATATTATTTTTGGGTCTACAGATGAGAAGCTTTGCAAAAGGTTTGCCAAACTTATGCAAAGTAGGTATGAAATGAGCATGATGGGTGAATTAACTTACTTTCTTGGTTTACAAGTAAAGCAAGTTAATGAGGGAATTTTCATAAGTCAAACAAAATATATTTATGATCTCTTAAAGAAATTTGACTTAATGGATTGTGCCTCTGCAAAAACACCTATGGCCACTGCAACTAAGCTTGAGCTGAATACTAAGGAAAAATCTATGGACATCTCAAGCTATAGAGGCATGGTAGGCTCACTTCTATATCTAACAGCTAGTAGACCTGATATAATGTTTTCCACATGTCTTTGTGCTAGATTTCAAGCTGACCCTAGAGAGTCTCACTTGATTGCTATTAAGAGAATTTTCAGGTATCTCAAGGGAACACCAAACCTTGGCATTTGGTACCCAAGAGATTCTGGCTTTGATCTAATTGGCTATTCAGATGCAGACTATGCAGGTTGCAGAATTGATAGGAAAAGTACTACAGGCTCCTGTCAATTTCTAGGGAACAGGCTTGTGTCATGGTTCAGTAAGAAACAGAACTCAGTCTCCACCTCTACAGCCGAAGCTGAGTACATTGCTGCTGGAAGTTGTTGTGCACAGATTCTTTGGATGAAAAATCAACTTATTGACTATGGTCTAAAAATTGAGAAGATTCCAATTTTCTGTGACAACACTAATGCTATTGCCATCACAGAGAATCCAGTGCAACATTCGAGAACCAAGCATATTGACATCAAATACCACTTCATTAGAGAGCATGCGATGAATGGTACAGTAGAAATGCACTTTGTGCCAAGTGAAATGCAGATTGCAGATATCTTCACCAAGCCTCTTGATGAATCTTCATTCACAAGGTTGGTAGGTGAACTAGGTATGCTTAATTTTTCATAATTCCTAGTGGTATCTAATCATACTGCATTGCAGCTAGAAATGTGTTTTGGTTTACTTGAGAATTAAAAACTCTCAGAAAAACTCTTAGCAGAAATTTTGTTTAAGGCAAAATTTGCTTATCAACGGATATCCTTTTATCCGTTGGTAGTATAAACACATTACTAGATTTTCGTATGTCAACGGATAACAGGTTGTCCACGTCATCGATGGATAAACTGTTTTCTCAACCGTCCAATCTTTATCCGTTGATATACATATTTCTCTGTATAGCCGTTGGTAAACGTGTATAATTAGTCACGGCTGTACTTCTTTTCTTTTCATTTATTATCTGACAGTTACTTTTGTCCAATGGGGTAATTACTTTTAATTATTTCATTTTTAATTCTTGAAAAATATAAAAGGCTGTCTTGTGTCCTCACATCTCACCTTTATTCATTTTCAAGAATCTCATTAGTTAACTGCATCTTCTTCACTAAAACTCTCTCTGCAACAAAAGTTCAAACACTTCAATGGCGCCTATTGTTAAGATGATGTCCTCCACTGGGTTTACCTATGAGAAGAACAACTTCGCGGCCTTTGTTGATACAGTGAACGCTCCAGAAGCATATCACACCATGATGAATTTCGTGAAGAAATGCAAACTGTCATATGCTATGACTGCCACCACTCCTCTAATCCATGAGGTAATTGAAGAGGTGTGGGCATCTGCTGAGTACAATGGCACAGACGGTACACTTGCTTTTTCTTTGAAGGGTAAAAACTATGTAGTTAATCCTGATGTGTTAACTGGTTGTTTAAAATTGCCTGAGAATAACTTTCTGAATGTACCCAGTAATGCTGAAATTGTTACCATGCTTAATTCCATAAATTATACCCTTAGTACTGAGAACTTAGGGAAAATTGTTAGGAAAGGTATGGTTAAAGAATGGAGTTATCTTTGTGATGCCTTCATTAAAACTTTTTCTGGCAAGATTAGTAACTTTGATGCTGTTACCAATTCCATGCTAGTTATGCTATGTATGCTTTTGACTGATAAATTCTATAATTTTGGCACACTAGTCATGTATGAGATAGCAGCTAAATTAGGTAAAAAGGAAACTAGGAGCAAGAATGTTTATTTTGCTAGATTTTTGATGCTCCTAGCACTGCATGTATATGAGAATGAGCTATCCATTGCTAACCCGGATAGCAAGTTCAATTGTTTTGTTCAGGAGAAGAGAGTCTTAAGTGATTTGATTCGAATGAACCTAAATGCAGAAGTACAATTGGTATATCTACCAATTGTTCAGGTAACTGTTTCCAACCCTGAAACTCCTATCTCCAACCCCCAAATTTCTTTGCCTTCTAGTGTCACAATGGAGTCTGTGGTTGTGACCAAACAGGCTCCTACCAAAGTGACCAAATCCAGAGTTCCAAAACCACAATCTAAAAGACAAACCTCAGGTGTCTCTCAAAAGGCACCTGTTGCAAAAACTACCAAAACTCTTGAGGGGAGTGTGAAGGTGGTAGTGAGTGGTGAGGGACAGGGTGAACATCAAAGAAACCCTAAGGATAAGGAAGGTGAGGCAGGTGCAACCAACATTTCAGTCTCTCAAAAGACTGTTAATGAACCTACAAGCCAAATTCTAGTTACATCCTCTCAACAGGGTGTGACTACTGATTTAAGTTCCATTCCAGGAACACTGCACAAAAGGGCAAGAGACACAGATAACTCTCACTCAAAAACCTATGGTAGAAGAGTAAAATCCAAAACCATTGGGGAATCACAGGGTGCACACACTGTACAGCAAACTGTACCTTCTCAAATTCAGTTTGATGTGACTTCAATAAATGTGGAGTCACAGCCCCTTGATCTTAACCTTCAAATCGATACACATTTTGATCCACCATCACCAACTCCATCTCTGGATGTGGATATGATATCTACATCAATTCCTGATTCTCCATCTTTAAAATTCTTGGAGAAGCCCCACTCAACAATTGGTGGTCATCATCTCTTAGATGATTTGTTGGGCCATCAATCTTCCATTCCTGAATTCACAACACTATCTGTGGCCTCTTCCTTAAAATCAATCACCACAGATTCAGTGTTGGTTTTCACTTCAACGGATACTCTATTTCCTTCATCAACGGATATCCTTCATTCGTTGACAAGTGTTTCTCCATCAACGGATATGTCTACAACTAATTATCCGTTGACAGTAATAACTACTACATCAACGGATACACTTTATCTGTTGACAACTCTCTCTACCACTGCAAAATGTGACATTCCCATGTCAACTGTGGAGGAGTTTGTAGTAGTTGAAACACTTTTAGGAATGAGGGAAGGGAGTGAGAGGCTGCCTTGTGAGCAGGCAAAAGGAAAGAAAAACAATGAGAGGCTGACCATTTCTTCCGGTCAGGCAAAAGGAGAGGTAGAGAGTTCCACCTTAGTAGGTGAAGGTGAGGGTGTGAGAGGTGTGAGCCAGGGGGAGCCCCTGATGCAAGAAAAGAGAGATGAGAGGAGAGAAGGGACTACAGGAGAAACAAAGCAGGAAGATTCAGCCATTGCAAGTGAGTTAATGGAGGTTAATGAAGCTTCCAAAGAGATGGAATTCAGACAAGAATATCAGTCAATTATTGACTCCATCTCTTTGGATCCTGAAACCTTTACTCATCCTGTTTCTGCCTATCAAGTCATGGCACAACAGGGCAATGTGGAGGCAGAGAAGGCAATGCACCTAGTGCACATCTCAGAATCTCTTCAAAGAGCAAAAGAAGCTTTACAAACCCTGTCTCCAAGTGCTGGAAGTGAAGAGTTTGGCAATGATTTGTTGGGCCATCAATCTTCCATTCCTGAATTCACAACACTATCTGTGGCCTCTTCCTTAAAATCAATCACCACAGATTCAGTGTTGGTTTTCACTTCAACGGATACTCTTTTTCCTTCATCAACGGATATCCTTCATTCGTTGACAAGTGTTTCTCCATCAACGGATATGTCTACAACTAATTATCCGTTGACAGTAATAACTACTACATCAACGGATACACTTTATCTGTTGACAACTCTCTCTACCACTGCAAAATGTGACATTCCCATATCAACTGTGGAGGAGTTTGTAGTAGTTGAAACACTTTTAGGAATGAGGGAAGGGAGTGAGAGGCTGCCTTGTGAGCAGGCAAAAGGAAAGAAAAACAATGAGAGGCTGACCATTTCTTCCGGTCAGGCAAAAGGAGAGGTAGAGAGTTCCACCTTAGTAGGTGAAGGTGAGGGTGTGAGAGGTGTGAGCCAGGGGGAGCCCTTGATGCAAGAAAAGAGAGATGAGAGGAGAGAAGGGACTACAGGAGAAACAAGGCAGGAAGATTCAGCCATTGCAAGTGAGTTAATGGAGGTTAATGAAGCTTCCAAAGAGATGGAATTCAGACAAGAATATCAGTCAATTATTGACTCCATCTCTTTGGATCCTGAAACCTTTACTCATCTTGTTTCTGCCTATCAAGTCATGGCACAACAGGGCAATGTGGAGGCAGAGAAGGCAATGCACCTAGTGCACACCTCAGAATCTCTTCAAAGAGCAAAAGAAGCTTTACAAACCCTGTCTCCAAGTGCTGGAAGTGAAGAGTTTGGCAGTGATGACAGTCAAAGTTCAGATGGTGAAGAAATCAATGAGGAGGAGACTCCAGGATGGATGTTTTCCAATGCCACTGAATTTGGGGATCTCCATGTGGAAATCATGAAGCAATATCAATCTGCTAAGGCTGAGCACCAAACTGCAGAACCACAGAGAAAGACTGTTCTTGAGCAGGTTATGGCCTCATTAAAATTACAAAAGATGCAATCTGTTATTCAAAGAACACAACAGGAGGAGGTCAAGTCTGCAATTAGAGATATGAAGATAGCACTAGATGCCAGGATTGAGGCACTAGCTCCTACTACCACTCAGAAGGTGCTTTCTAGCAAACTTCTCAAAGAAGATAGCCTGGCTAAGTCTGTTCAACTTCTTTCCTCCAGAGTGGATAGTATGGAATCTCAAATGCACACTATCATTGCCAATCAATCAAAACAGACTCAACTACTGGAAATGCTACTTGCAGCTTCAACCCCAACCCTTGATGCTAACAAAAAGGGGGAGAAAATGGGAACAAGCACAGAAGAGGCTGCAACATCTACTGGCCAATTTCAAGCTACCAGTAGTGAGATAGCACAGATTGAGGGGGAGCAACAGCCAATTGTAGTGGTCAATCCAACAGAGTTTGAAATAAAGGCTTCCCCTGTGAAGAAACAAGTGGCTTTGCCTGAGATTCAAAGCTTAGAAGAAATCTCAGATGGTGAAAGGCAAGCCAGAATAGAAGCTTTGGAAAAGATCAATAAGGAGACTAATGAAAGAATCATAAAGGCAGAGAGGATGATCAATGAATCAATTGCATCATCTCTGTTCCTTAATGCTCAAACTTCTGCTCCAACAATATCAACCACAATCATGAGGGTGCTCACTCCAAGGGTTGTGGCTCCTACATTCTATGATGCTGAGCCATCATATGTCAAAGAATTTGAACCAGTCATCAAAACCAGAGCCTACTCACCACCAAAGGAAAATGGGAACACTACTAGAAATATGTCAATAAACATCGGTTTTTGGCCGTTGTTAAAAAAAATCTGACCGATGTCTATGCGAGTGTAGAGAAAGGTCAAAAATTTTAGACATCGGTTTTTAGCCGTTGTCTATTATCGACTTAGACATTAGTTTCTTAAATATTTCTGATGTCTAAGCTTCATTATGTGCAGTAGTTCTTTTAAAATTATGATATATTATGTGCATTAGATCAAAATAAACATAGCACGGACAAGTTAAATAATGACATATACATCGATTTCTTGGTAAAAACCGATGTTATATGTTCTATTAGACATCGGTTGCTTAGTGAAACCGATGTTATATGATGTTACATTGTCTAGTTGACATCGCTTTCTTGGTAAAACCGATGTTATATGTCCTAACAGACATCGGTTTCTTAAAATGACTCATGTTATAGTGACTAAAAGACATCAATTTTTTCATATACAACTGATGTCTCTGCTCCAATCATAGCTATATGTAATATAAATGCACCTAAAAATACCAAATTCACAACAAAAAACAAACTAAAACCAATACCAAACTTCAATTATCATTGCAAAACCAATCCAGTATACACGAAACTGAAAACAAATTCTTAAAGCTAATATACTATCAAGTCCAAATCCATCCCACTACATTGCAAATTAGTACCAATGCCAAAACCAACTACTACAAGTACCATCTAACAAACAAAATAAAGACTGGCTTAAATATCAGCATGTATGCCTCAAGCTCTTCCTTAGTGTAATTCCCTTCTGCTTTGAGCTACCTTTTCATGTCCGGTTGAAGCTGCATTAACACAATTGAACCTACAAAGACCACCAAAAAAACTCAAATCAAACCAAAACACTAAAATACGAAAACAGTTATAAGCACTTGCCATCACTACAAGAAAAGGGTCAATAGACATCAGTTTTTGACCGATGTCTATGTTATTTTGCATGTGATGTCTAGGTGGGAGATGTCTATTCTAGACATCAGTCAGAAACTGATGTCTGTGCTAACATAGACATCGATATTTCATTCAATACACATCAGTTGTTCTACAAAATAAGTTAGATATAATTAATTTTATAAACAACTTGCATGCCTTGTATTCTAGAAAACATATAATAAACTAAGTTATTTTTCTCGTACACATCGTTTCTTGATTTGAAAAGTGATGTATAACATGCTCTTAGACATCGAATAATTTCCTACAATTGATGTCTATTTAACTTATAAACATCAGTTTTTAAGAAAATCATTGTTTTCCTTGTCTTTCATACACATCATTCTTTTGACAAAGAACTGATGCTGTATTCTAGTTTAGACATCAAGTTTATAATCCAAAGGTGTTGTCTGTTTGTTGTTTAGAATCAATTTTCTACACTATTTATACACTAAAATAGTCAAAAATTAAATTATGCAAAAATAATAACCAAAATTACTAAATTTATCATTGAAAGAATAAATCCAGAATACTTGCATCATTAGCAAAATCAAAATGGCTTACAATATTTGAGTCTATAAACCAAATTGTCACTACATAAATTCGCAAAAGAAAACAGCAAACACCAAACAACTAGCTATGTTATCAGTTTTCAAAACTAGCATGTTGTGTAGATCCAAACTGCAGGGTTCAAGACGAATCACTGCAATTATCTGCAAAGATGAAAGTAGGCCAGATGATACAAAACTGTAATGGTCATATGATGCATGCAGATTACATTTTGAACTTGATTACAAGAGGGTGAAGTGTCTGTTTTCACCTGATACAGAACAAAGCTACTCCTTAGAGTTAGGTTGTTGTGCTGCTCTCCATCTTTTGTGAACATTACAGCAGTCTTTCTGCCAGGGAAACCTTGAAAATGTTTTAATGTAAAAGTTATTCATTGTTACTTGTTAGAGACGTTTGCAAGATTGGGACTAGATTATTGAGGATCAACTTTGCTATCACATGAAAAACAAAATTTCAAGCTGGAGAAATTTGCAGCTTTAGAACCTGATCAGCTTGCAGCATACGTTTACCTGTCTGATTCCATGCCCAATGAATAGCAACATTTTCGGTTAACAAATTGTTCTTGAGCTCCACAATGACTGTATCACCTTGTGTCGCCCTTATTGTTGGCCCTGCACTCTTACGGTATCACCTTGCGTCGCCCTTATTCTATGGAGCGACACCACAACTGCCTGAAAGTCGCATAGAACAGCCAAAATTGTCGCAAAGGACAGGCTCCAAGGAATGTCTTTCTGCATAGGGTAGGCCTCCTGGCAACAAATATACATGTAGCACCAGTACCAGCTGCATAGAGTTATTACCAACAATATGCAGTATACCATTTGGAAAACAAAAAATAATATCTGCATTACTAATTGAGTTATATTATCTTTGGCATGGTACAAAATATTTGAATATTGGTATTGAATGTGTTTTATTTTGTTGTAATTTTATTTTAATTGTATGATTCAGAAGTAGTGTATATTACTACCTACCCTTTTTCTATTTTCCAGTGCTATTTTATTAATATGTGGGATATGCTAGGACAACTAAACCATCATAACCTCCCTAATAATTAAAATATTAAAGTTCATGCATTGCATTTGAACGGACGTAAGCTAGTACTCCGCAATACTTGAGAGTTCACATTCTTTCTTACTGGCTGATGCCCACACGAACTAATATTAAAATATTAATATTAATGAATTATTGAAAATAAATAAAATTAATAAAAAACATGCAGCGCCATCCATAAGATAGTTTGGCAATTGACTGAATGGAATACCCCACATTTTTGAAATTAAAGGTAGCAGGAGGCAGATAAAAAGTGCCTGCATCAAAAAAAAATTATTCTTCAAACATATCATACGCTTTAACTACGAACGTAAGGGACATGCACAAGCCATAACTTGAGGGGATATACAAGTTTCTAGAGGAACAAAAACTGCACATGTTACCACCAACCTGAAATGCAGATCCGAACGAATTTACAACAAACAGATCCACTGAACGTCCTTGTATAAAAAGAAAGGGGAAAGCTATAGTAAACTCATTAAATTGCAAATAAATTGACCATCAAAATCTATACCATTACAAATAGCCAAATAGGCATTATCTGGACTTACAGGTTTAAGAAGAATTAACAAATTAATTCAGTCGTATTCATTATTTTCAATCTTACAAAAGGATGTTACGAACTTCATAACAGATTATATTCATAATTAGGTATAGTAAGTAGATTGGTCCAGACATTTACCATATATCAACAATAAATTTTGCTATACAAGTACAAATACTATACAACGTAGAGTACATTTACAATATAATACTTCTACTACCAGCATAGGACAGAGACTTACATTAGACTGGCTCTGGCTCATCATAGCTGGCATTTCATTTAGAAAATCACCCATACCCTGCATCCAATATACTTGAATCAATACAAACCATGCCAAGACTTACTCAAATTTGGCTTTTGAATCAAACTTAATAGTTGCATGTGACAAAGATCCAGAGACGCATTCAAGTAAAATGAAGCCGAAGATATGTAAATGAGCAAAACTCACATTCAGATAAGAAATTACAAATAATCATACAATATAACACATTTGAGAAATTCAAATGAAAAATGATAAATTACCTTAAATAACAGCCAAGATCAAAACCAAGTGACAGAGCTCCTGTGAAAATAAAAATAATAATGGTATAACAAATACATCCAAGTAAATGGAAACACCAAATTTAAGAAATTAGGGTTTTGATTTAAAAAACCCCAATTTAAGAAATTAGGGTTTTGATTTTAAAAAACCCCCAAATTAAAGGTTATATATCCATGCAATTTCAGTAGATAAAACCCTAGACATAGCAGAGGAGACCCTATTCGTGCAGTGAAGACAAATTTAAAGCTTACCAATTTGGGTAGAGACGCGTGAGCAGATCTGAGGCTGGACGGAGGTGAGTAGAGAAGAGGTGAGGCCGGACGGAGGTGAGTAGAGGGTGGAGGTGAGTTATGGTAGTGAAAAACGAGAGAGAAATTTCAGTTGAGAGAGAGAGTTTTAGTCGAGAGAGAGAGGGGTTCATCGAGAGAGAGAGGGGTTCAGTCGAGGTGAGAGTTTTGTTAAATTAGATTTTGTTTTGTTTTTAATTTGTCTGAGGTTCAATAATTGTGTATGGGCGGGGAGAATATTTGGTTAAGGGTGGGAAATTTTGTTTTAGGGGGTGAAATTTTCGTTAAGGGGGAAAACAAAATAAAGGCGCATTTTTTCATTTTTTAAAGAGTGACTTTAGACATCAGTTTTAAAAATAGTGATGTCTACGAACAACAAAGACATCAGTTTAATGCGGGATGATGTTATTACAACTTTTAACATCAGCGACATTTACGACCGATGTCTAAAGTGTGATGTCTATTGACTATTTTCTTGTAGTGCATTTACCAAACACAAAACATACAATCTTTACATCAACTACGAATTCCCTACAATATCATGATAATATTATTTGTCATCAACTACATGCAACAGATCTTTAGGAAATGTCAAAGTAGATGACTACTTTGTACTTCTTGGTTAAGATTTGTGTTAGTCATATGCTATATTTTACAAGCTAAGAGAATAAAATTACATGTGTTTAACTCGAAGACATTTTGCCACTCTATATTACAATCAAAACGAAGTAATCTTTTACAATTGATTCTCTTATACATTTTTTTTAATTTCATAAACGAATAATTGCATGATGCCTATAATAAGGCTTGAAGCCTCAGACCTTTTATTACCGAGTGCATGTGCTTAAATAATCCATACATAACCAATAGTACAACTCTTTCAATAGTTGTCAGAGGTTAATAGAGACGCAAACAGACAACCTTAACAGCTACGAGAATGTCTTATGTCTATTAACAGGACTCTCTTCACTACTCATAAAAAAAATCTTTATCTGTTGTTTTGAAAATAATGAAAAAACTAATCCCATTCAGATTTGAGTTTGTTCTTTTGAGTTTAAAGCACTGCAATTCATCAGGATATAATATGTTCTATCCCGTGGCTGTAAGGCAAATGTCTACGACCTTGAGCACCATAGAGGAGACATACTCGCTTTACCTGCTTCTTGTGGTACCAAGGCCTCCATGACCTGTTGATTGGAAGCACGAGAGTGTTCAAGCTGTATCTTGTGGACAAAACCGGTACTCTTCCATCGGTGTCACCACTGAATCATTTATAATAAATAGTTAAAAATGCGAACTGAAAAGGAAAATTTAATAAATTATGTGATTAGAAAACTATACCTGTATACCATATCCCGAGTCCTGCTGCTATAAGTTCCTTGTAAAATGGAAGAACAGATTCTTTTGAATCTTTCCGGCCATGAAAAATGTTCATACTGTATTCATTTGATTTAGTAGGCAACATAAAGATCATCAATCATTTTTAGATTTATAAACTTCATGAAACTATAAACTTCCTGTATAGCCCGAGATTATGTGCACTGGAACATGTTGCTTAAATGTAACAAAACAAGGCAGAAAAAGAGATAATAAATAATAGATTCTTTGTGCAACCTGTAGCAGCCTCGGAAAAAGATATGGCGAGCTCAACCTACAATGATATAAACAAACTCAAAGCATGTTAATTCACGGTATTGGAGAAAGATCTAGCATGATAGGTACTAGAAGCATAACAAGTCCACCTGAATATTGCTGGTTTGACTCCGACAGCATACAGGGGAAGAATGTTATAATGCTCATGTTGCTCTTTTTTTCCCTCAACTTCCTTTGCATATTTTTTGGTCTGTAAAAGCCACATCAAGAGACATGCTTATATTGTACTTAATGTCAGGTTTAGCATTATTTAAATGTTCTATAAATGGAAATTGTTGGAGAACATACATCTGCATCAACTTTTGCAGAAGGAACAACTGTTCTGAGCACATCGTACAATACAGTTGCAATTTGATAAATCTTAGCCATCTCCTCCCTTCACTGAGAGATATCAATGAACAGATAAATGACAGGTACAAAACAGTAAACCTGATATAGTTCAAATTCAAAATATATACAACAAGCGTACGGTTTTTTGGTATATTGGCCCTCTTTGATATTTTTCTCATAAAAGTACTGGTAATATTTCTGGATCTCTCTGGGATCATTTTTCGAAAGTTGTGGTTTTGTGTCCACTTCCTCTTGCAACCAAGGGAAATGTAATGTTTACTATTGAAGATATATTTGTGATTGTTGAAAGGCCCACCAATTCACACGGGATATTTTTCCCCAAATAATACCATCTCTCATAGGCATGCTGGTTTTAAATAATCATACAATAAGAGGAAATTCAATGATCACGAAATACCTTCTCAAGTCTATGTAACAAATAGGTCTTGACCTAGACTGTTGTCCCCACGAAGCATATTCAGTATCATCTGACCTTGCAGAACCAGCCGTGTTCTGTGCTTCATTAAACACCCAGACACTAATTAATACTATTGATCAGATACTGTAGTTGTACCAATGAAGAAGTGAGTATTAGACAATTAAAAAGTGAGCATCAGATAAAAGCTCATCTTGAACAACTTAGAACCAAAGTGGTTACCATGTCATATTGTGCTCGCTTTCCGGAATCTTGTAAAATCTGTAATTTACCACCCACAACAGCTCCAAATAGTATATCAGATAGGATAAACTTTTACAATACAATAAATTCAATTCTTTGATAATTAAAATGGGATCATGAGAGAAAGAGAGGAAAAATGTTGGGAGACTTTTAATTTAAAGTGAAAAGGAACACAGTCAAGTAATAGTGTCACAGTCAAGTAATAGTTCTGGTACATATTTTCCTGGAGCTCAAATGTATTACAGGCATACTCGAGGATTGTGTATACAATGAACTCACAGGAAGATTATCAAAGCACATACCTGCATAGCTTCTCATAACTTATGTGGTACCATGAGTAAATGATAACAATCGAGGCTGTGACATCTGGTTCCAGACTCCAGTGTGATTTCTTAAAATAAGGACCTTGAAATTGAATTGAACCCGAAGAATTTAGTAAAAGTATAGTAAATTTTATATCAAAATTTAAAAGACATGCTCTTATGTATTAGAATAAAGAAAGATTGCAGTTACCACAATCTGAAGTCTCCATATCCTTCATTTATATTTTCGCCACTGTACTCCATTTTTATGTTATAGTACAAAACCCTATATTACTGCTAGTCTGTAATTGAAAATAGAGCAATAACTGTTAGAACATATACCCAATAACCCGGAATATCGGGTCCGTGCTATATCCGAATCAAATATTTAGGGTTTTTCAATTTTCAATTTCATTCATTCAAAGACACACAAACATATACAAACGAAATAGAAAACAAGAATTACACACAAGTAATACAAACAAAAACATAAAAGCTAGAAAATACAAACAAAAATCTACAAGAAAAACAAGAAATTAACACAAAAACTTACTAATTGCAGATGACCCAAGCTGAAAGAGCGTAAAAAAATGTTCAATTAAAAATAAATCGAGCTTAAGTCGAACTATTAATCGGAAAATTACTTACGATTTGTGCTTCCTCTTCTCTTAATCGAGCTTCCCTCTTCTTTTCGATTTAAAGAAATCGTAAATAATTAGATGTGGGTTTAATTAGGGTTAAATAGAGAAAAGTGAGGGATGCCAGTGAGAGAGATAGAGAGAGAGGGTCGAGTAGTGATGAGAGTGAGAGAGAGAGAGATGAGCGAGAGAGATGAAAGAGAGATGAGTGAGAGAGAGAGAGAGAGATGAGGGTCGAGTGAGAGAGATGAGAGTAGCGGCCAAAACAAATTAAGGGGAAATGTTAGTGAGGGGAGGAATGAAATTTCTAAGGGGGAAATGTTTTATTAGAAATGGGGGGAAATATTCTGTACTTGTTTTTTATTTTTTATAAAATCATTAAGACATCGGTTATTTTAGCAACCGATGTCTCGAAAGAGGTTTAACATCGCTTTTAAAAAAACTGATGTTAAAAACGTTTTTAACATCGGTGGTTTTTTAAACCGATGTAAAATGTGCGATGTCTAATCTAGTTTTTCTAGTAGTGGAAGAACAAGCTTCAATTGGACTACCCATTTCCCAAGAATGATGAAGAAAAGCTCATGGGAAAAACAATCATAGAGTTCAAAGAGCAGACAAATAAGAGTGTAAGAGATTGGATGGCTATAATTATAAGGAATGGAAAAGTATTAAATATATCCAACAGCCATCCTAGATTTGTGGAAGCTAAAAGAGAAGAAGTCTCCAGAATCCAAAGGGAAGCTCATCCAAGTACAGAAAATCAACATGAAAACTCAGATGAGAAGCAAGCCAGGCTGGCTCAAGAGTTAATGGATGAGGTAGAGGTTGAAATGAAGGAACCTGGGAAAGTTCCCAAATCCAAACCTAAAAGAAGGAAAGCTAAAACCAAGAGGGTTCTTTCTCCAGAACCCTCTCTAGAAAAAGAAACCATTGGCTCATCAGTATCTATATCTGCAACAGTAATCGACCCAACTGTGAACTTTCATGGTGACCCCATAATGCCTAAAGAAGAACCAATGAATTTTGATTCAATTGAAGTTCCTTCATTCTTGCTGAATCCAAAACAGAAGAAAAGGGCTCCAAAGAAGCAACTTTCAAAGGGACCAGTTCAAGTTGCTAGGGTACCTGCTATTGTCAAACAGCCAATCTTGGAAAACAAAGAAGACTTTATCTATCAGGCAGAAATTGAAGAATACTCTGGCATGAATCTATATTTAGATGAATTGTCAGAAGTAAGAGGAATTGACAAGTACAAGAATCAGCCTGAGAGATTAGTGTTTGTCTACAAGGGAGGAAGTCAGAGGACATGGCCATTGCAGAAGGTTCTTGGAGAGAATTATCATACACTGACCAAAGTGTTCTCAACATTCAAGAGACACACAGGGTTCTCTGAGACAGCCAGAAGGGAGATAATCAGCAGAATAGAAGAAATAAGGAGAGAATGGAACTCACCCTCAAGTCTACCAAAGAAAATGAAGATCCCATATAATGGACAGAAAATCCACATTCAACCCTTTTGGATGATGGAGTTCAGGGATGAAGAGGGCACTAGGAGATTCTTTAGGTTAGAAGACCAACTGTCAAAGGCTAGTTCTGATTACCTAAGATGGTTACAACTAAAGCTAAATCCAAAAGTTGTTGAAGAAGATACCTTCTATAGGCAACTTCAAGTGCAAATTGAGTCCAACTCTGCCAAGGAAGGAAAGTCAAGGGTGCAGCCAACCAGAGAGAGGAAACATCATTAATCTGCTCAATTTAAAGGAGCACATCTCTGATAAGTTTCTTAAAGCTTTCTGTTTTTAATTTTTGCAGCTTAATACAATTTTTGCATACTGTAGTGTGTATATATCTTTAGGAATGTTTTGTTATCATCAAGGTTCTGAATTTATGCTTTATTGCCATCAAGTATAAATTGGGGGAGATTGTTAGGAATATGTTGTAGTTGATGATAACTTAACAATCAAGCAAAATTGTATAAGTCAAGTTTTGTAACTGTTAACGGATAAGACTTTATAACTCTATTCATTGACAGGTAGCTCATCAACCGATGAGGTTTTGTAGCATACTGCAATATCTCTATTTATCAGTTGATAGTGTTTTTATTCAGAGTCATGTTGACCATCAATGGATAGGCAGAATAGGATAGCCAATTGTAAATAAGCTATGCTATGTAATTCTGTCTAAGTGAAAGTGTATCAACGGATGAGAACAGAGCTCTATCAACGGATACAACTCAAATCTACTCGATCAACGGATACAGCTCAAATCTACCATCAACGGATAACTGTGCACAACATCAACGGATAATCATTATCACTTTATCCTATGCTAGCTGGGAATTAGTAGTTGATAAGGACAGGTTTGACTGACAGATCACATGGGTTGATAGTAGGTATAAAAAGCAGCATGGCAGCCATACTTTGGAAACACAGAAGAAAGAAGCATTCCATTTACACAGTACATACAAGAAAGGTGCATGGGACATATCTGTTCACAAAGACAACCTTTCGGCTACATGTGGATTTGGAGTGGAGTAGCAAGTCAACTTGAATTAGATTAATATTATCTTATTC
Source organism: Kitagawia praeruptora (assembly GCA_037693485.1). Taxonomy (NCBI): domain Eukaryota; kingdom Viridiplantae; phylum Streptophyta; class Magnoliopsida; order Apiales; family Apiaceae; genus Kitagawia; species Kitagawia praeruptora. The sequence continues at coordinate 106,171,600 of CM075354.1, forward strand.
CTGTTAGTACTTGTAAACTTGGGATATATATAACCAAGTGTAGCAACTCTTTTGAGATTAAGAAAACAGACATATTTGTTTAGGGTTTCTTGAATTTCTTTAGAAGCAAAGAGTTGTAAACACAGAAGCTGTGTACATTTGTATCACAGAGTTTTCTTCAAATAAAAGTCTCAGGTGGTACATTTAACCACCTGATTTTTATGTGTTTGTGAACAATTTCTTATTCAGCAATTATTTCCTTATAGATTTCTGTGGTTTTTATCAGAAATTTATAACTATCAAGAATTGTATTCAAGCCCCCCCCTTCTACAATTATACAAGTGTGTAATCTGGGAATAACAGTTTATTCAAGATATCCCACATCTCATTTGTCTGATCAGCTTGCACATCTACACTGGGTTGAGAAACATGTAGATCTTCTTGTAGAGGAGGATATTGATATTCTTGTTGCGGCGGCTGCTCATATGACTGATAATATTGTTGCTCAAACTGTTGCTGATTATGATATGAAAAATTTTGAGCACCATTGTCCTGGTAGTAGAAATCTGGTTGATTCACGCATTCTTGATCAAAAGTGTTTGAATACTAATTGTACCTATATCCTTCTTCAAAAGAATTCATTTGTCCGCACTGAGCACTCTGAGAATTATAGACATTGTAAGAGCATTCAAAACCAAAGTGACCCTGCACACCGCAAATTTGACAGAAGTTGTAAGTTTTAGGGGCCACTTGTGACATCTCATTGATACTCATTGGACGCATAGTGGGCTCTGTAGGGTTGAATGAGGCAATTTCTCGAGTATGTGCCTCCAACATGGAAGAGAGTAGTGCTAAAGTATCAACTTCACCCATAGTAACCTGTAAACACTCAACAAAGCCAAGAAACGTAGTAAACTTTGTCTCAATTGGAACTAAGGTTCCAACGAGACAATGGAAACAATCTAAAGAACTAAATTAAATCAACAGAAACTCGCTGTCTCCCCGGCAGCGACGCCAAAAACTTGATATGTCAAATTATACCTAACCGCAAGCGCACGGTGTCTATTGCTAGTACAGATGGCAAGCGGGTCGAATCCACAAGGAGACAGGTTCTACTAATTCCTTTTCAGTTATCGCTAATTGTTTCAAGGGTCATACGAATATGTGAAATTATTAATTAACTAATTAAACTAAATTAACACTAATTAAACAGATGATAAACAAATTATTTAAAACCTAGGGCAATCAGGTCCACCATGCTTACACAATTGGCTCTTAAGCTAAAGCAATCAATGTGATCCTATAACTAGAGTATGTTAATCTCTTTCAAGCATTAACACTCTCGAAACATTCAACACAATTAACCACTTTTAGTAATTCAATCAATCAGGTAATTAGAGTCAAATTAATCTCTTCCAAGAATTAACGCTCTCAGAAATCCAATGATGCTTCCGCACTTAAATTCAATTCTGCTAATCGTATGTGTGCCTCTGGTAAGTAAATCTCTCGATCCATACCCCTATTTGCATATAATTAATCCATGATATCGGCCGATTACACAAATTAATGATTAAAACATATCAATCAGAATTAACCATAACCAATCAAATCACTATGAAAATCATGCCAATATTAGTGCAAACATGGCTTCCCTTTAAGCCCTAGAAATAACTACTCGCTAATAATTAAACAAATAAAACAACTAGTAAAACAAGAAAACATAATTAAACTAATAAGAACAAAGAAAAGATTAAGAGAACAAAACCTTCAAACTTCAATGTTGTCACCCAAAAGAAGAGTCATGGTGTTTCTCTATATCTCCCACTAATAATACTAATCTACTCTAAACTATATTATCTGATCTAATATTTTACATCATTAATAATGTGCCCCAAGATGTGTTTATATAGCCTCTTGAAGTCTTGCCCAGCAAGAAAATACCAAAACAGAATTATAATAGAATTTCTGCAAAATACGTTTCCTAAACTGAGTCTGTTTTTAAGGAAAATTCGTGGCTGACTTTTCTTCAGATATTCTGGAACGTTCCAATCATAATTGGACCTCTGGACCACTTTAGAATGATAGAGAATCTCGTTAGCTTCGCGTGGACTGCTTATGGGCCTCAAACGGAGTTGTAGAACTCAAGATATGGCCAAAATAGTAAAAACTGTAATTTTTCAGCACCGCGCGCGTGCAACCTGCGCCCATCAGTCTGTTCTTCACACAACCTGCGCCTACCACGCGCAACCTGCTCGTGCAACACCTGTCCCATATTATAGAAAATCTCCCAAGCTTCGCGTGGGCAGTAAGATCGCTGAAAACGGACTTCTAGAACTCCAGATATGTCCAAAACAGTGTAGACTGCGCAACCGTCTCAGAAATCCGAATTTTAATCAATTTATTCTCCAAAAACGATAGAAGCATCAACCTTAATCAACATTCTCGTAAACCTGCACAACTAAGCAAAACACATCAAAACTACACAAACTTGAGTCCAAAACAATCAATTTAAGCCGATATGAAGCGCTCCAAGTGGATATAAATCCACTTATCACAGCCTTAATTCACGTTCTGATCATCGTTGTTGGTATGCAGTCAACATGTACCACCATTCAAGGGTTGAACCTTCTAGGAACAAGAATTTAAACGAGTCTCCAAGAAGATGGAGTCCAAAGAATGAGTCTAAACTCTCAAGGGGCGAATCCCCCAATCCTAGGCATGACTATGCCCATAATAGACAAGCATGATTATAAATCTATGCCATAGTGCTTCCACCACTAACAGATCAGAACCCTAGTTATGGGCTTCCACCCCAATTAGAGGATGATTCACCACGTATCTAAGGCTTGAGACCTCCATATATAGCAGGAAAAAGAAGTCTCAATTGTGCACTAATGACGATGATCCACTACCCTCGACTACCAATCAAGGAACGACTCCCCTAGAGACACGTCTCCAAGGGGTGATCCCCAAGGGGAAATCTAAAATCCACTAACCCAAGGAGCGAATCCCCAATTGTAGATGGTGGTTACACCTTTGATTATTGAACCACAAGGAGCACAGATTACCACCACCGTCGTGCTAATCTCAATACCTTAAAACCCCGTTTATGGGTTGTCACCATTCCCAATTATTGATGGAACCATCGATTTACTCATGGGAAATATGTTCCTCAATACACTGAGGGCTTGGTCCCCTTGTTGGAAGAAAGCAAAGTTTATCAGAATCATACACCGAAGACGACTTCTCGTCTGAAGAAGGTGAAGAAGAGGACGTCCGTTCTATCAAGAGACGTCAAGGCAAGGAGCCCATCATAGGATCAGGACGTTCTTAACCCTGAGGGACTCAAGGAACGGCTCTTTAGGCCATAAATGAAAGGATTTGGGGGGTCAAATTACTCATCCACGGCAGCCGATTGTGGGTTTAATAAATCCAGGGACGATTCCCCTCCGGATAGTGGTGTCTTCACTCTAGCACACCATGGGGATTATAGATGTCCAACTCCATCGTTACACGACGAACTTAAGTTCCCACCAATGGGATATCATAAGAGAAGACCAATCAAGGAGCTCTAAGGAATGTTAGGGCCTTCTAAGCCCCAAGGATCCAAAGAATTGGCTCCCAATACTTTAGGAGGGTGGATACTCGCTCATGAAGCGCATATCTAAAAATTAAAGAAAAACTTGGAAATACAATAGGCTAGGCAGCCCCCAAGGGCTAGGATCCCCAAGGTTTTTAATTCAAGTGATACCCCTAGGAGGAGAAGGGTCGATACAGAAAGGGCTGATCCCGATGACTCGATGCCCATATGAGGTCATGATGATCCAATCCCGTCCTTCACCAATGAGATAATGAATGCTCATATATCAAGGAAATTCAAGATGCCCACCATCGAGGCATGTGTTAGGGCAGGAGACCCCACTAATCATGTGAAGACATCCTCCAATGCACTACAAATTTTAACCCGTGATTGACGTAATCAAGTATAAGGCATTCCCTCAAACTCTGGGGGGGCATGACGCAACGATGGTAGAGTCGATTGCCCCCGAACTCAATCAGCTCCTTTAAAGGACTAAGAAGGGCATTCGTCGCCCCGTTCGTTGATGGAAAGTTCATGAGAAATGTTTTACATCCCCATGAATGTGGAAAATGAATGAATCCTTGGGGGATTACATGAACTGAATCACCAAGGAAGCCTTGAAGGTCCCGAACTTGGATGATAGAGTAGCTATCCAGGTAGATGAAAGAGTAAGGGAAGCCTCAACCCCTGATGGAGGCAATGCATGTAATAACAAGAAATGAAGGTGGTCACAAGTAGAATGTTAAGGATATGTATCCTCGAACAAGTAAAGACTCTAACTCTCCCTGGAAGAAGAAGAATCAAGGATCGAGGTTCACCAGCTATGCACATTTGTATACTCCAAAGAGCCAAATCCTGATGGACATTAAGAAACACAAGGATCTATTATGGTTGAAACCACTAAGGACTGATCCCGGGAAGAGAAACAAGAACCAATATGATCAGTTCCATAAGCCATTTGGGGATAACACTCACGATTATAAACGGTTGAAACATAAAGTCAAGTTTCTAATCCAAAGAGCAAGATTGAATAAGTTCAACAAGGATGGCCAATATGGTAACCTAAGGCAGGATTATGAAGTAGAGTTCAAGGAAGGATGGCAGTCAAGATCGCAATCTATAACCCTAGAGGGCCGATGATAAACATGATTTCTGAAGACCCGACGACGATCGGGAATACAAGGAGCTCTCATAAAGCTTATGCTCGAGAAGATATGCACATTGTAGGAATAGCTCTATAATGAACAAAAACTGAAATGGCATTTGCCTTTGATGATTCTGACTTGGAAGGGGTGAAGTGCCTCCATGATGGCCCGTTGGTCATAACAACTGTGACAGGCAACTCGTAAGTGAAATGAGTCTCGGTAGATAATGGAACTTCAGTGGATATCTCGAAGATAGAAAACAACGATTCTCAATTGACCCCTCCAACATGCCCGTGTATGGGTTCTATAGAGTTGAGTCAAGAGTTAAAGAAACTATTCGGCTATCCATGATAATAGGACGAGAGCCTAGGGAGGCCACTCATATGTCGAACCTTTTGCTGGTTAAAGCAACTTCCACTTACAATGTTATCCCTAGGAGGACAGGCTTAAGGCGGTTGCCTCGTAGTAAAACCTGAAGACCAAATTTCCTACAAGGAAGGGAGTTGATAAAGAAAAGAAAGATCAAACAATAACAAAGAATTTATATCCAACCACTTTGAGGCCTGATGGAATCGGGGGGCAGGTCCTCTCGATTGAAGACATGGATGTCCAAGAAGATGAGAAACAAAGAGAAAACTCCGCAAAGGACTTAGTCCCTACTCCCCTAGTTCCTGAAGAACCTGAAAAGTTACCCATGTAGGGCATTGCTGAATGAACCCTTGAAGGGCAAATTGGATGCGTTCCTCAAGAGAACATTGTTGTATTTACTTGGAGAGTAGCTGATATGCCAGGTGTCGACCCCCAATTAATTATGTAAACTAGACGTCCACCCGAATAGGGATACGATAAAACGAAAGAAAATAAATTTTGATTCCAAGAGGCAGGAAGGCCAATGGAGAATGAAGGATGTGTATTGAATTCATTGATATGAAAGATGCATGTCCTAGTGACTACTTTCCCCTACCAAGGAACGATACATTGACCAATGCAACAAAGGTGACGTCCCAAAGAGGCGACATCCTAAAGATTGATAAATAAGATCTTTGAGCATCTTAGTGGGAAGACTATAGAAGTCCATGAAAATGATATGTTAATCAAGAGCCTCGATAAGGTACATCACATCGAGCATTCTCATGAGGCGTTTGAGGTGTTAAGGCACCACAAGATGATATTGAATCTGACTTAATAAGCCTTCAGCATAGGATCAGGAAATTTTTTGGGTTATACGGTCTCCAAACATGGAATCAAAAACAAAATTAAGTGGGAACATACCCCGATGGGTTCATGATTCCCCAACGACAAACAATAAGGCTGAACGCAAAGCCATGATAGCCATACTAGGTTTAGCTGGAGCCCTGAGGGTCAAACCCTTAAAGTCTATGGAGACTCAAGATCAGTAGTACCAAAAGTGAATGGTGAGTTCGAGGCCAGGGCTGGAACCATGACAAAATACTTGAGACTTGACCCAATTCAATGAGTGTTATGAGGGAGGAAAGGTAAAGGCTAATGTCCTATCTATATTTGCCTCCTCAGAGATAGAGAATTATGTTGGAAGTTCTCACTTCCAAGTCTTGGAGACCCGAAATGTTGATAGAAAAGATGATAACACCTGTAGGCATGAAAAGCCGTTGGATAGATCCTACAAAGGCTCACCAGGAAACTGGTTGGTTACCCGACAATGCCTTGGAGGCACGAAAGTTGTCAGTAAGAACACTGAGACCTCAAAACACGAATATAGCCTTGAAAGAAACTCATATGAAAATCTGTGGGCAACACTCGGGGGGGAGGACGCTTGCCCAAAAGATGACCCGATTTGGATTTTACTAGCCAGGCATGATGGCTGATGCCAGAAGTTATGTGCGATCGATATCCAAAAACACGTAAATGTTGATCAATCCCCTGAAATGTTGAAAACCATCAGTTCCACCATTCCCAAAGGCAAATGCCCAAAGGAAGTTCCTGATAATTGCAATTGATACCTTCATGAAGTAGACTGAGACCAAAATCCAAGCCTGGATAACCACCAAGTAAATGATACAATTCATGTGGGAAAGTGTGATACGTAGATATGGACTTCCACCAATCCTTGTAGCCATAAATGGATGACAATTCAAAAATGAGGCTCTTACAAGCTGGAATTGTTGGAAAGAAATGTGGTGCCTAGACTTGGCACACCCCAAAACTCAAGGTTTATCGTATCTGAGCATCCGGTTAGGACACTCCACCTGATCAGACTAAGTAGATATAAGGTTTGATGAAACCACAAGCTTCTAGCTCTAAGGAATTGAAGGCTCGAATAGGCCATGTTCCTTGCAATTGAAGGCTCAAATAGGCCACGTTCAATGTAATTGAAGGCTCGAATAGGCCACGTTCCATGCAATTGAAGGCTCGAATAGGCCACGTTCAATGTAATTTAAGGCTCGAATAGGCCGCGTTCAATGTGAGTGAAGGCTCATCAGGTGAGAAATTGAACTAGGAGAATTTGATGTTAAGTACAAGTTTAGGACGACCATCAAATCCCAGGCTCTAACTGACTTTGTGGTTGAATATACCATTGAAAACCAAGAAGTCGGGGGCCAGGGGGTAATAGACCAGGAAGGTCAGCAAGGTGGGAAACCCTTAGAAGAGAAGAAGGAGTATTGAATGCTCTATTTTGATGGGGCATCAGAAACAAAAACCAGTGGTACAGGTTTAATTTTGCAAAACCCCGATGGGTTCACAGTTGAGTATGCCTTGAAGTTGGACTTCCAAACAACCTACAACGAGGAAAAGTTGAAGCTCTGACAACTAACCTTGGATTGACAATAGCCCTAAGGGTGAAGAACCTGAAAGTCTATGGAGACTCAAAGCTAGTAATCTCACAAGTCGATGGAGAGTTTGAGGCTAGAGAAAAGAATATGGCCAAGTACTTCAGGATTGTGAAAGCTACGATAGCCCAGTTCGACGAGTGCTACGTTGAGTATATCCCAAGGGAGGAGAATACAAAGGCCGATGCCTTATTTCAGTATACTTCTTCAGAGGTCGAGACCCATTCTGGGAGCGTCTACCTCCAAGTTCTGAGAACCCCTACAATTGATTCTAATCTTATTGCTCCTATCGGGATAGGAGGATGCTGGATAGATCGTATCAAAGCACACCTTTAGAATGGCTGGTTTCCAAACGATTCCACGGAGGTAGGGAAGCTAGCTGTAAGGAACAGAAGGCTCGAAGAAGCCACGTTCCACCCGACTGAAGGCTCGTGAAGGCCCCACTTTGTCCAACCAAATGCTCGAAAAGGCCACGTACCATATATTTGAAGGCTCCAAAAATGCGAGAAATAAGTTGAAACAATACTTGTAAGGAGTTAGAGCTCGAAACAAGCTTCGATTCGATATATTGTAAGCTCCAATCTGAGCAAAGAGCAAAAAGATATGGATTTTTCAATACTCGTGGAATGAGCTGGCCTAATAATCGAGTTAGAGGACAAAAGTGTGACCTCAATCCATGTCTTCAGGGGCTGGAATTTAATTCACGATTGACCTCCTCTAGGTCTCAGAGGTAAGGTTGTGATGACCCAAGACCTAGGACGGACGAGGCTTTAAAAAGACTTCAATCGAGGTCATAGAAGGAGGTCACACACCCCACGACCAATGTAAATTGAAGGCCTTACACGACCTCAATCCAGGTCATGGGTTGAGCTTGTAAGCCTCACGATCAGCCTAAATTGAAGGCCTTACACGACCTCAATCCAGTCATGGGTTGAGCTCGTAAGCCTCACGATCAGCCTAAATTGAAGGCCTTACACGACCTCAATCCAGGTCATGGGTTGAGCTCGTAAGCCTTACGATCAGCCTAAATTGAAGGCCTTACACGACCTCAATCCAGGTCATGGGTTGAGCTCGTAAGCCTTACGATCAGCCTAAATTGAAGGCCTTACACGACCTCAATCCAGGTCGTGGGTTGAGCTCATAAGCCTCACGTTTAGCCTAAATTGAAGGCCTTACATGACCTCAATCCAGGTCATGGATTGAGCTCATAAGCCTCACGACCAAGCCTTAGAGCTGAGGTCCTGAAGACCCCAGATCTGGACAATTTGAGGGTTTAGTTAGACCTCAATTCAGGTCTATCAAGGTTAGGACCCCCACACAAATTACAAGAAAATATTATTATTTAATAATAATTTATAAAAAATTATTATTATTTAATAATAAAATCTGATCGGACCTTATTCAAGCAAAATTTTATCCGGGTAGGACAACCCTGATTCGGGTATAAAAGTTATTCAAAATTTGAATAACATAAATAATATTATTCAATAATGTTATTAAAAAAAAAAAATCTTCACGACCTCAAATGAGGTCGGAGATCGACCTCGGAAAAGTCACGACCAGCCTCCAAATGGAGCCTTACACGACCTGATATGAGGTCCAAATTTCACCTCGTGAAGTCTACGACCACCACCCAATCAAGGCCTTGGACGACCTGAGATGAGATCGTATGTGACCTCGAACAAAGTCACGATCAGGGACAAATTGAGGGCTTGGACGACCTCAATTGAGGTCTTGTGAAAAAGTGCAATTTAGTACCCCTACTTTTGCTATGTTCACAAAAAGAGTCCATGAAAAATTATGAAATAATCCCCCTAAAATGCATGTGTGCACAAATTCAATATTTTCGATTAAAGTTTTCGAATTTTATTCAAGCAAAATTTTATCCGAGTAGGACACCCCAATATTTGAATAAAATAAATAATATTACTCAATAATATTATTTTAAAAAAAAAAGGAAAATTGTTCACGACCTCAAATGAGGTCCTAAAATCCACCTCGTGCAACTTCCGACCTGCCCCCAAATTGAAGCTTACACGACCTGATTTGAGGTCTCAGTTCACCTCGTACAAGTCACGACATGCAAGTATTGGACGAACAGGAATGAGTTCACACTGAAAAGTGCAGTTTAGCACCCCAAGTTTTGTATGATTTATATATTGATCCCTCAAGTTTATAAATCGACATTTTGATCCTTCTAATTTCAAAATTGACAGATTTGTCCCTGGACTTTTTTAATTGACAAAAAATCCTTGCAAAATTGCGAAAATGCACCTACAAAATGCACGTGTGCACAAATTGAATATTTTCAATTGAAATTTTCGAATTACTTTCAAGAAATTGTCCGAGAACACCAAAAAGTTACAAATTTCGTAGGATTTAGATCCCAAAAATTATTTTAAGTCTCGTGAAAGACCAGATAATTCGTGAATGACATATTTAAATTGTCAAGAATAAACCAAAAAATACCCGTAGGTACATATAAATTCCTAAATTATTAGGAATAATTACAAAAAATACCTGTGGGTACAAGAAAATTCCTAAAAAATTAGGAATAATTACAAAAAATACCTGTGGGTACAAGAAAATTCCTAAAATATTAGGAACAATTAAGAAAAATACCTGTGGGTACTAGAAAATTCCTAAAATATTAGGAACAATTAAGAAAAATACCTGTGGGTACCAGAAAATCCCTAAAATATTAGGAATAAATAAGAAAAATACTTGTGAGTACACTAAAAATCCTAAAAAATTAGGAAAAGTACAGAACAATAAGAGGAAAATTAAAAAAATATTTCCTTGAAAATTGAGCAATAATTTATGCTAATAATGCATAAAAGCTCTATGAAAGTGCCGAAATTGCTAAAAGCAAGCACAAGTTAAAGCCTCGAATACGGCCAATCGTCGTAAATGTGTAGGTCGCTCCACACTTTACAATAAGGCGATATATGTGAAACACTAGTGTAAACCAAAATCCCCATATAAGGGTAGGAAAATTAAGAAGTCCCAGGTAAAGGATAAAAATGACCCAAAGTCTCGATTAAGGCAAATATAACTTCTACGAAAACCTGATCAGTTTTCCTAGAAGTTGGGGGGCAAATGATATGGGCTGAAAGTAAGCCCTAAAGACACAATTAATGTTGCATTAATTAGACCTAGCTTGATCCAGATACGAAGCCCATTAATGAGGCCCAAAACCCTAATTAAATAATAAATTCGTGGCTAATAAATCAGCCAAATAAAAGACTCCGTTATTGAGTCCAAAAGGAAACCAAATCATCCATGGAGTAGCCTCCAAGACATACAACTCCTATAGTTATCCACATCCCTCATGGAAGGATCTAGAATTGGGCCTAAAGTGGGTAACTTGCCCACTAAGTTACCAAACCCTACCCTAACTCTATGGCTTCTCAAGCCTATATAAAGGGTCTGACCCCTCATTCTCAAGGAGGACGTTTTTTGGGCTTAGCTCCAGACACAACCACGTTTTAGGCTTAATCCTCGAATAAGGACATGCAAGACACTACGTTACTACGCCGCGAGGGCGCATCAAGCCACGTAGGCAATTCTAGAACTACGTTTTGGCTTGATTCTTGATATTCATCAAGGTACGTAGGCATCTTGTTATGATCGATTTAGTCCCCAACAACAAGAGCAGCCACCATTAAAGCTCGAAGCTCTCAATCCCTTGCATTCAATACACATATTAATTACACCCTACTTTTTATTCCATAACAATAATTGATTGGTTAAATGGCAAAAAAGTGTAAAGTTGATTGGTTTTTTTGGCTAATTGCTCCGAAACATTCAAAGTACATACTGATTTAACTTATTTACCCTTATTTAATGGTACATGTTATTTTTACTTAATTATTCATACTTAATTATTTTTACTCAATGATAATTAATAAATTTTCTTTTTCTGATAAACCATGTTACATTTTTTATTTTTTAATAACTAATCAATTTCTTTTTTCACATAAAATGCATTATCTTTTATACATTATCTAACTAAAGTTTTTTCTTTTGCAAAAATACTATGAATAATTCTATTTAATAAAATATTATAATTATAATTACTAATATTCAACCAAATACCTTTTTCAGCTAAAATGCGTTATATTATCAATTTTTTCCAGTAAAACCTATTCTGATAGCTTTATTTAAGTAAAATAAATTAATAATATTATAATAACTAATCGATTACGTTTTCCAGCTAAAACATATAATATTTTCAAACTAAAATTCATCATTTTCTAAAAATTTCACGGACAATATATATAATTATTATCATATTATATTATTTAAAGTTTTCAATCTACAAATTTATATCTTTAAATATTTAATTCAATTATTTTTTAAAAAAATCATTATACTAAGAGACATACGTGGGACGGGCTTTAAGTTAGTATTAATAATATTTTAAAAAAATGTTAGTATTAATAAAATGCAAAGTTGAGAAAGAGAAGTTTTGATCCATTAAATAAGTATTGAATATTTACTCACAAAGGACTGATATTATAAAAAACTAGCTTTATAACCGGTGCAAAGCACGGGCATGCTCTAGTACAAGTTGATATTCTTTGTGTTCTCATGAATAGGTAGCACATGTGAATGACAAATTTAAATTTCTATAATGTTAGAAAATGATTAGAATAACAATAAATTAATCAATTGATTCTTAGTATAAGCAAAGATTCATCAACTGTCCCAAGTTGTTAGGAACTGTACAATCTAAAGTATTATTCTGCAAGTCCATTCTTACAACAATATCAAAATGCTGGACTTGCATATTAGCAGCATCTTTGGTTACCGATAAGGTTGAAGAATTCATACAGGAGCCTGGCTCCCAAATTGCTAGGTCTTAACGTGCACCAAAGGCAGGTGCAAGTGTGTAAGTTGTTTGGCCCCTAAGATATTGATAACGTACAAGCTTCTTTGACCTACAAGAAGAAATGGCTATATAGATTTGTAATTAATGCTATGATTCTGTAAGTAGGCTATATGGTATATTAATAAGCTATTATATACAAATTCCATAGCAGGAACTTAAAATCAAGAAGTAAAATGGGATCACAAGATTTGTGACAAATAAAAAGGTCACATATGTAATATAAAGAAATGGTTGAGCGTCTATAAAGACATTTAAGAATTTAATTCCACTTACAATACTTTAATGAGTATGTAAAAATATGTCTGTGCGCATGTAGTATAATACATATGGTAGGAATTAGATGAACAAAAGTCATCCTTACTTTGTTAACATTCCCCTTTGCTCCTTTCTTACAAGCTGAATTCTTGCAATTGTAAGGATGTTGCAAAAGATATACATAGTTTGTCAAACACGAACTCTCAAGATTCGAAAGGTAAAGTATGGAGCTCAGTTACACATCACTAATATACGAACTGTAGTAATCAGACTACCAAATAAAACAACATTGAACATTATTTGAGGAAAATTTTAGTTATAGCTATTATTGCCATATGAGATACACACCAACCAAACTACTATAACTGCTTATCCGAAGCAGGCACAACGCCTTTAAAAATCTAAAAATAAAGATCAAAAGGGATTGAAAACTCATGGGCTAAGAAAAACATAAGGTGATCCTTATTTATATACATAAGAAGCCCCATTATCTTCCTTATCTCCTCCGTAGAAGTCTTCTTGGAAACTGAGATGAAATTAGGAGGAAATAATTTGGCTAAAATTTGAACTTTCTTGCAACGAATATCAAATATCGGATATATAAAGATAAACTGTTTGATCATCAATATTTAATTATAGATCTAAAATACGCGATCATAAAAAAAGTTGAATGTTTATAGGTTTAATTTTCTAGATGACAATGTAGCATAATCTAGCACTGAGCACATATATACTAAATATATACAAATTTATATAAACAAACACAATACTAAATATGCATCTCTGAATCTAAATAGGATTTTGCTACTCTGGAATGGAAAATGCTGCATATTAAGCTATTTCAAGATATATCAGTAACCATCTTATGTGTTTTCTCTTGCTCAAGTTCTCACATCGCCTTCTATGCTAAATGTAACCTCGGAATGTCAAGTCCTCTAAAGTAATGTGCACAGATTCTCGTATAAGAAGTGATATCGATGAGATAACGGTCGATAGGTGGATACTCGAAACAAATGTCCCACCATGCAGGAAACATAAAACATGTTTTTACATAGACTTGTTTTTCCTCTTGAAGAGTTGAACTATGTGAAAATAAGAACATAACATAAAATTCTAATGTAAAGGAAAGTCAGATTTCATATTCAAAATTAAATAGTGGCCAATTTTGATACACATCGCTATTTAAAATAAATAAAAACGTAGCTGAATTAGTAATACCTGGGCTTACTGAGTTGATCCTCCACATTTACATGCATGATAGATACTGTACCTTAGCTTCTGATGACATATCAAAAAGAAATTACCTGGAAAGCCCAAAAAAATCTCGCAAATAAAGAATTGTATTCATATATTATAGCTGTACTGATCATGAATTATAAGTTACGAGTTGCCACATTTAGCTACATATTATCTTAAGCAAATTATAGGATACAATCTTATCAGCCAGAATTTATAAAACCTCGTCCCAGAATTTGTAAAACATCATCTTGACAGACTATGGAAGGTAAGTAGACAAAAAGTTTCTATATCATGAAACAATGCAAAGTCAAATAGTTATAGTAAGCTATCTCTCAATAACTGGCTAACAGCTAGACATGGAAGTAATGCAAAGCTAAATAGTTAATTGAGTAAGCTATCTTTCAGTAACTGCTTGATCCTCTAGTGATCTACACAAAATTTATGACCTCATCAAAGTAGAAGATACCACGCATATGGAAGATTTGTAATTCGCAATGCACCAATCACATAACGTATAAATAAATCAGCTAACAGCAAAAAACTTATATCATGTAATACCATCACTGAATATAATCAATAAACGTCTTTGTTTTGGTCCATAATTCAAATTTTATCTTGACACGGGCCATAAAAAATGCACTTATCTCTCCCTGGATAGACATATCAACCTCCTCAACATGATTTAAGCAACATTATTCTCGGTAACATTATCCAAATTTTTAGACAAACAAAGAGTATATGCGAATTCAAATAGTATCTACTATAGATTTCTACTTCTAGTACCAATGTATATATCCCAAAATGTAGTTTTTTCACTTGCTCTTTTGCCTGCAAAATTTTAGGGTCAACACATTTAACAATTAAGTTAAGAAGGTACTTTAGTATTCTGTAGATTTCTAACGTACATTATCGTTCGAAGTTATATGATGCAGGAACTCAAATTAAATAGAATGATACCCAGAGTACCTTTTAACAGTATTTTTAAAGAAAAAGGTAAAATGAGTACAGGTTGTTCAACTTTACGCGGCTGAAGGTCAGATAAAGGGAAAATTAGAATGGGGAACTAAGCAGCTATAATGAATAAGAAACTTTTTTAGTTTTGATCTAAAAGGTTAGATTATACAGTACCTCTCCAAACATCCTGAAGGGTTAAAGTATCTCTCTTTGTGAGCTACACAAGTAAAAAAGAAATTAATTATTTACGTTTAGCTACCTACAAGAATAAAAGTAAAGCTAACACAAGTGTCCACAAAATGACGTAACACAAGTATTAATACATACATATATATAATCTGTACCACCTCTAGTTAGGGTCCTCTATCTTAATAGATCTTGCTTTAATCTCTTCCCCTTTCATTTCCACTGCGCACAAAAATCAATCAATATTAATATTTTCTTAGTATAATCACTCATCAATTTATACTATTATTGATCAGTCAATAAGAACCCTAATTTATAGAAAGGAACGGTAAAGCAAATTGAACATTTTACAGACGGATGAAATGTGATACCGTAAAAGGATAAGAGAAAAGTAACACATGGCAATTGTTGATTAACTTATGCGATTGTTGTGGCTGGCGCTTAACTGTAGGCGGAATTGACAAGGAGCTTTCTGTATTTGCATAGGCTTGATTAGATATGACGTTAACCTGTTGGGAGAGAGAATTTCGCAGTTGAGGTTAACCTGTTGCCAGTCCAGTTGTGGAAGTACTGTAAAGTAGGAAGAAAAAACTTGTAAATTTTCAATACAGATAAAAAAAACATCATTCATCATAGCTATTATTCAATCAATGACAAACCTCATGTCCAATAACACCCAAAATTGTAGCATAATCTGCATCTGATGCATTTTCAGGAGATGCCAAAACAAGTTTGGAGTTAAAAATCTTTGCACAAAGAATCAACATAACTTCCGGATGAAAAAGGGGGGATTTTCCATATAGAATACATAAACAAACATTTATATAGTGAGAAAAAAGGACAGAGGGAGGGAGACCTTGTACATTCAAACTTGTGTTTTCCATTATAGTATTGCACCCCTGAGAAAAATGGCAAAAAAGTGTCAAAAAAACATAAACCATCCAAGAATAAAGGCAACATTAAAATTATAAGTAACTTACATGTTAAAATCTGGAACAGTAACTACATTAAAGAGATCAAGATCGTATGCAAGACGAAAAACCTGTCGCACATAAAAGCACATAGCAAGATAAAGGCACTGCCTACTTTGCAGTAAACTTAACATCAGTAGAAAATTAATAACTAAAGAAATATAAAAACAACTAACATCTTCATCCCACTTCATAGCCGCCTTGGGAGAATACATTGGATGCTCAGTCGAGACTTCCTATGCTAGGGTCTATATTCTAAGCGAGGTTTTACGACCTGAACACGTTGTGAAGGTATCATCTCTACTCTCCAACTATCCAACAACTAAAGCAAAAAAGATAGAATGGCTTCTTGAAAGGGTCCTCACAAAGAGCATAATGTCTGCCTCCCTGTATTGTAATTTAAGTTAAAAGGTAGCTTTAACATAACACACCAAGCATTTTTCTGGTAAACAATAAGTCCACCTCATAGTCTCCTTATTCAAGGAGATTCCCGGTAGACATCAAAACTGGATACAGTAGCTTATCAGCTTCAATACAACAAGTATATTTGGCCATAATATCGGGACGATCCTGATAGAGACAATGAAACACATTAGATATGGGAGAAACAAATTAAAAATACGAGCAGTCATCCATTCCAACTAAAGAACCTGATAGAATGTAATTTTGCGGAAACCCTCTGCTTCACATTGTGTGTAGAAATTCCCGGATGATTGGCAAAGCCCCTGTAACAAATAATCAAATCTCACATTGTCAAAAGACAAAGAACAACAAAAAAACAAATGCGAAATTTTGAGAAGAGGAAATAATGTATCAAACATCTAATGACGTTCTGCGGGAACATCTCAAACATGTTTACCTGATGGAAGCTCTAATTTACACTATTTGATTATCGAGGGAAGCTGTGGAATCGCTGCGAAAACCTATCGGATTCCTGTATGTAAAATTTAGCAGGTTATACACTAAATAAATTCTCCAAACAACCACAACTACACACACACATACCTGAGACTGAATTGAAGATCGAGAATTAGGGCTTCTAAAGTCAATATGCTCATGGCTTCTCCCAATATATAATTACAGTTTCAATTGACTCAGTTGTAATCACACGAAATTTACACGGAATTTAAAAAGAAATCATAATAATAATGATTAAGTTGATTGAACCATTTATCAAACATGTAAAGTCACTCCATATTTGATACAATTGCCTTGATCTGTTTTGGAGATAGACTGTTGCACATCGACGGCATCGGTAGCAATTGTCGCTTCCCATTCATCACCCATCTGTGAAACAGGCGTTAGAGCAAGTTGGGAGCAGCGAAAAAGTGGAGTTGCAATGATATAATTAGGCTACAAAGTTAATATGGCCTTTTCAGAATATTTTACGTGGCAAGTGAGGTGGATCCTGGTAGGATGTTGAGTTGGAATAAAATCACTCATCAAAGGTGTATGTTGCAGTATTAAATATATAATAGATTTGAAGATTGTATACTAAAATTATTTAAACAAATTAAAATATTATTAAATATTTGTATTAACTTTTAACATATTACAGTTTGTAAATTTTTTGGATTTAAAACGTAAATCTAGATTCAAAATTCTCAGGTCTGATAAATCTGAAAAGATTTCAATCTGATAATTCATCGAATTAAATGAATTTGTGATATTCGTTATATATTTAATCGGAATAAATTTTTAATCCAATTAAGATCATATTTCTCATTTAGACATGACCGAGTTTTAACGCCTGCTCCCGAATTTTAAATGGGGAGGAAAGCAGATGAAAAGAAAGCAAGTAATATCATTTGCATTCATATTTGTATTTCCAAATTTTTTTAGAAAGAAAAGCAAGTGAAATGGGATGTAAATTCCTTATACTTTCACCACAAATGTGAAATGAAAAGATAAATAAGTGAATGTGATAAATAAATAAAAATTGATAAGACCAATATACCCTTATTACTTAAAATGTAACTTCTAGATAAAAGGATAAGATTGTAATTTAAAAACAAATTTAATGTTTTCCCTTTAACTCGGAAACACGTGAATGAACGTAATTTCACTTTTTAATTTTTGGGAGAAAGTGATTGAAACTTATTACAATCCATTTTACTTGCTTCCATTTACATTCATTTACTTTCCTTCCTTAAAAAACTCGGAACTGAGAGCAAGTCCAATAGCTCCTTAGTTGAAAAATGGTTCCTAGTGATTTAGGAACCTTGTATTGTACATCATCTCCAACAACATTCCCTATATTCACTCCTTATCATTATTATAATGATAAATTTGAAATCAACTAGAGAATGAGATATGGACAAATATTGAAAAATGGAGGGAAATGAATTTTTTATTGATAGAAATTAAGTTAGTGATGGCTATGTTAGAAAATGGAAAGTTTGAGGCATATTTATAATATGTTCTTGATGTCATTTCCGGAAACTAACAAGTGAAGGTTGTTCCTAGTAATGAGGACTTAAACTTTCATGTTTGGATCTAAGACATTTTCTTAGTGGAATCCATAGATAAATTGAGTTGAAAGAAGGAGATTTGAAATGGGAAATCAGGTTGCAGATGGAAATCATGGCCATGATATAAATTTCATGATCATAAAGAGGCATCAAAAGAGATGGGATATTCAGAAATGTTTCATGCCCATGAGAAAGTTTTCATGTCCATGAATGTATACTTGGTTGGTCAGAAACGTTTCATGCCCATGAGGAAGTTTTCATGCCCATGATGTGCAACTGATTTTAAATTAGATATTGATTTATTTTAACAGGTGTCAGATTTATCTATTACAATAGTACTGGAAATTGGATCAGTATTTGGATTAAATCCCGATGGAAATTTGGATCAGTATTAGGAGTAAAATCCTGATGGACTTGGTCAGACATCAGATACTGATGGGCTAAATCCTGATGGATATCAGTTCCTGACAAGCACTGAATCCTGATCCTGATGGACACCAAATCCTGATGTTACTGATGACCAAATCCTGATGCTTATGTAACTGAAAATAAATCCTGATGCAGTTAATGAAATTAAACCAGAATATTTACTTTCCTTTTATGGAGTATCAGTTACGTTCATTTTTGGTATTATATACAATACAGAATTGAATAAACGAAAAAGTGTAGAGATACGTTCTAAGGATAGAAACCCTATCTCTTTCTTTCTTCTCTGTTCTCTCTCAACACATACAGATAATACATAATTCTCAGGCGAACTGAGGTGCTGGTCGCTGTTGATCACTGGAGTATTTGTGAACCCTTTGATCGGTGCTATTTTATCCTGGAAGTGATATTGCTGCAACCCAATCACAACGTAAGTGGGGCAATATTCTCTTCAAGAACAGCCAAGTCTTCTCGAAGGGCTTGGTGACTCAGCTGTTCTTCTCTCTCTGATCAGTAGTTGCTAAAGCTTCTGTGGGAGATGAGTATTCTTCTTTTCTTGTTAATTACGGTCTCTAATTATACTCTTGTTTTGCCTTCGTGATTTATTTTGTTAATTGGTTATTTGCCTGTTCTTGTTTATTATATATCACTGCCTCATTGTTGTGTTGTTTAGTGTAATATGCCCAACAATCTTGAAGAGAATATTTGTGTTATATATTGTTAATTAACAAGATGGTTAACGAAACTGAAACTCATGTTGTTGAGACTGGCTCTGGGTCTACTGTTACTGTACCCACCATTGATTGGACTACGTACCGTTTCCCACAACCTATCGATTTGTCAGGTATGCCTGATAAATTCGGTGGGGGTGTTGGTTTTTCTCGTTGGCAGAAAAAGATGAAACTGTGGTTAACGGTAAAGGGTCTATAGCCGGTGGTGCAGTATGAGAAACCAGTTGTGGTTAAGGAGAAAGCTGAAATTGTTAAGGCTTATACTATGTGGGAGGAAAAGGATGGGGTGGCTAGGGCTGCTATTCTGGCAGCTTTAGCGAACACTCTGTTCGATGTTTATTCATCTGACTCCTACACTGCTAAGCTCTTATGTGAGAAGCTTGACTAGACACATAATACTGACTCGCAAGGGTTGGAAAAGTATTCTGTGGCTAGGTTCCTTGACTTTAAACTGGTGGATACTAAATCCATGACTGAGCAAGTGCATGAGTTTGAGATGTTGGTTCATGCTTTGAAGGAGTCCGGTATGGATCTACCTGAAAAGTTTCAGGTTATGTCTGTGATTGAAAAGCTCCCTAAGTCTTGGGAAGAGTTTGCACTCTCCCTGAAAAGACAGAAAGGAGAGATCACCTGGATAAACCTGATGTTGGACATCTCTGTGCAAGAGCAACACAAGTCCAAGCAAGGACATGTGATGCCTAATGAACATGCTAGGAGTTCGAAGGTGAATGTAGTGACTGTAGGACAGAAAAGGAAGTCTGTCACTAAGAAGGAAAACACTAAGTCTAAGGACAAGAACAAGGCTAAGAAACCAAAGGCAAACAAACCATGTTGGTCTTGTGGACAGGTTGGTCATTTGAGCAAGGACTGTCCTGTAAAGAAAGCTAAGAAACCTGTTGTGGGAGCACAAGCTAACACTGTGCTTGGTACCACTGGTGGGCCTACGGTTAACATGGTTGTTGGTGAGGCTATTGCTTCTGAAACTGACAACGGGTATGTAACCTACAACCCTGTACTTCATTCTACTTATTCGTCTCATGAATGGTTGGTTGATACTGGAGCTAATGTACATATTTGTACTGATATTACTCTATTTGTATCTTATCAACAGACTCATGGAATGACGGTGACGATGGGGAATGCGAGTGTAGCTCAAGTACTTGGAATAGGAAACGTGGACCTGAAGTTCGCTTCTGGGCGTGTTCTATCCCTCACTAGAGTGCACCATGTTCCTGATATTCGTAGAAATATAATAAGTGGAAGTTGTTTAGTTAAGAATGGTTTTGAAGTTTCTTTGAAATGTAATAAAGTAGTTATTACACATACTGGTGTATTTTTTGGCAAAGGTTACTTGTCGGATGGATTATTTTTAATAAATGTTGAGCCTGTTTTGGGCAGTTTTATTAATAATAATGTTGCTCCTTCTGTTAATTGTGTTGAATCATCTGATTTGTGGCACGCACGTCTTGGTCACTTGAATTTTGGTGCTATAAAGAATATGATGAACTTAGAGTTGATTCCAAAACATGCCATTGATAAGAAATCTAAATGTCAAGTATGTGTGACTGCTAAACAAACTAGGAAACCCTTTCATAATGTAGTTAGGGATTCAAATGTGTTAGATTTAGTGCACACTGACATATGTGAATTTGGTGGTGTTTTGACCAAGGATCATAATATGTATTTCATTACCTTTATAGATGATTGTAGTAGATATTGTTATGTTTATGTGCTTAAACATAAAGATGAAGCACTAGATAAATTCATTATTTTCAAAACTGAAGCTGAAACACAAACTGGTAAAGTACTTAAATGTTTGAGATCAGATAGAGGTGGTGAGTATATGAGTAACTCGTTTAATGAATTTTGCAAGAGCAATGGTATAGTTCATGAGGTAACTCCACCATACACACCTGAGTCTAATGGGGTGGCAGAACGAAAGAACAGAACTTTTAAAGATATGATCAATAGTATGTTGATTAATTCAGGGTTGCCTTAGTACTTGTGGGGAGAAGCTCTGAATACGGCTTGCCATATTCTGAATAGAGTTCCTCTGAAACATATGGACAAGATACCTTATGAATTATGGACAGAGAAAAGGACTAGTTTAAAATATCTTCGTGTGTGGGGGTGCCTTGCAAAGGTACTTGTCCCTGAACACAAGAGAAAGAAACTAGGGCCGGAAACTGTTGATTGCATCTTTCTGGGCTATAGGGAAACCACTACAGCTATGAGATTTTTAGTGTTAAAATCTGACATAGATGGAATAGTGGCTAATTCCATAGTTGAATTTCGTGATGCAACATTCTTTGAGGATGTGTTCCCTATGAAGACTGGTATACCTCAGGATATTCCTGATGATGAACCCACTCACACATCGAGGTCCATTCCTGATCATGTGGAAAGGATGACAAATGTGGGGGCAGATCCTGGTAGTAGCTCTACTCCTGATGAAGTAAAGGAACCTAGAGGAAGTAAGCGTGCTAAGGTAGTCAAGGATTTTGGTAGTGATTTTATCACTTACAATATCGAGGATAAACCTTTAACTTTTCGACAGGCCATGGATTCTTCAGAATCTAGGCACTGGAAAGGTGCTGTAAAAAGTGAAATTGACTCTATTGTTTCTAATGGAACATGGGAGTTGGTTAATCTACCTCCTGGGTGTTCTACTATAGGATGTAAATGGGTCTTCAAAAGGAAGATGAACCCGAATGGCTCAATAGATAAGTATAAGGCTAGGCTGGTAGCTAAGGGTTTTAAGCAAAAGGAAGGCATTGATTACTTTGACACATACTCTCCAGTTGCTAGAATGACAACAATCCGAATGCTTATAGCATTGGCTTCTATACATGGTCTTATCATCCATCAAATGGATGTAAAGACAACTTTTCTTCATGGTGAACTTGAAGAAGAGATTTATATGGATCAGCCTGAGGGATTTGTTGCCTCTGGAAATGAAAGGAAAGTATGTAAGTTAATCAAGTCTATATATGGCTTAAAACAAGCTCCAAGGGACTGCCATAAAAAGTTTGATGAAACTGTTTTAGAATCAGAATTTGTAGTTAATGAAAGTGACAAGTGTGTCTATTACATAGTTAAAGGAAATGAATGTATTATTGTGTGCCTGTATGTGGATGATATTTTGTTGTTTGGAACCAATATTGAGATTATTAACGAGACAAAAAGGTTCTTGAAAAGGCATTTTGAAATGAAGGATATGGGAGAGGCTAGTGTGATTCTTGGAATCAAGTTGACTCAGTCAACTGATGGAATAACCTTGTCACAATCTCATTATATAGAGAAATCTATACTTGAGAATATGGTTATTCAAATTATAGAATCGCAAGTACTCCGTATGATCCTAAAATTGCCCTTGTCAAAGAATAGTTCAGGAGTAACTGTGTCTCAGTTAAGGTATTCTCAGATTATTGGGAGTTTGCAATATCTTGCTAATGGAACTAGGCCGGATATTTCATATTCAGTGTCTAAGTTAGCAAGATATACAAGCTGTCCAAACAAGACTCATTGGGATGCTCTTGATAGAGTACTTAGATATCTAAAAGGCACCATATATCTTGGTTTGCATTACAGGAGGTTTCCTGGAGTGCTAGAGGGATATAGTGATGCAAGTTGGATAGCTAAGACGTCCGGTTCCAATGGAGTGACTGGATACCTGTTTACCCTAGCGGGTGGAGCAGTATCTTGGAAGTCTTCTAGACAGACTGTTATAACTCGGTCTACTTTTAAGGCTGAGTTGTGTGCATTAGATACCACGGGGACTGAGGCTGAATGGTTACATGGACTTATGTCAATGTTACCTGTAGTAAGTCGTCCACTTCCTGCTTTTGTTGTTCATTGTGATAGCCGTACAACTATCGACAAGATAAACAACAAGAAGTATAATATGAAAACAAAGAGACATATCCAAGTTAGACTGAAGTCTATATGGGGTTTAATGTCTGAAAGGATTATTGCTGTTGAGTTTATGGGAACTCAAGAAAACCTAGCTGATCCTTTGACTAAGGGACTTGAGCATGCTGTAGTCCTTAAGTCTAGGTTGGGGATGGGACTGATAGCCCATAATGATTCATCTACAGCGGGAACCTAATACACATAAGAGGAGATCCCTCGAAAGTGTATTCAATGTGGTAATAACAAGTTGTAAGGGTGAATTGGTTGTACCTTTAACTACATAGATTGAAACTCACGTATCTGGAGTCTATCCCCTGTAAACCTATAAGGTACTGTTACTGCCAGAATAGCAAGAGTTATTTTGAACTCTGAATGGGGTCAAGTCATATGACGAGATGCTAGTAGTACATCTCTGGAGATGCCCAGCTAAGCGAATGTAATTGTGTGGTCGCAATTAAAGGAAAGGGTTATTCCTTGAAGCATTCGACGAACAGGATCGAGACATGACCATTAACGTCTCAAAGCCGTAGATTGACACCATAGCCTTTGACTTGTCGTCGTCTATGGAGTGTGGTTACACCAAATGGATAAAGATTCAAGGTGAAACATTCCATCTGAATCCGGTAGCCATCGAAGTAGAGGACTTAGGAGGGTTCAAACCCGGAAGGGTACCTACTCTGAAAAACAAGTCATGATGAGGATAGATATGTATTTGCATTTCTGTATGGATTCGTGGGGGATTGTTAGAAAATGGAAAGTTTGAGACATATTTATAATATGTTCTTGATGTCATTTCCGGAAACTAACAAGTGAAGGTTGTTCCTAGTAATTAGGACTTAAACTTTCATGTTTGGATCTAAGACATTTTCTTAGTGGAATCCATAAATAAATTGAGTTAAAAGAAGGAGATTTGAAATGGGAAATCAGGTTGCAGATGGAAATCATGGCCATGATATAAATTTCATGATCATGAAGAGGCATCAAAAGAGATGGGATATTCAGAAATGTTTCATGCCCATGAGAAAGTTTTCATGTCCATGAATGTATACTTGGTTGGTCAGAAATGTTTCATGCCCATGAGGAAGTTTTCATGCCCATGATGTGCAACTGATTTTAAATTAGATATTGATTTATTTTAACAGGTGTCAGATTTATAAGTTACAACAGTACTTGAAATTGGATCAGTATTTGGATTAAATTCTGATGGAAATTTGAATCAGTACTTGGAGTAAAATCCTGATGGACTTGGTCAGACATCAGATACTGATGGGCTAAATCCTGATGGATATCAGTTCCTGACAAGCACTGAATCCTGATCCTGATGGACACCAAATCCTGATGTTACTGATGACCAAATCCTGATGCTTATGTAACTGAAAATAAATCCTAATGCAGTTAATGAAATTAAATCAGAATATTTACTTTCCTTTTATGGAGTATCAGTTACGTTTATTTTTGGTATTATATACAATACATAATTGAATAAACGAAAAAGTGTAGAGATACGTTCTAAGGATAGAAACCATATCTCTTTCTTTCTTCTCTGTTCTCTCTCGACACATACAGATAATACATAATTCTCAGGCGAACTGAGGTGTTGGTCGCTGTTGATCACTGGAGTATTTGTGAACCCTTTGATCGGTGTTGTTTTATCCTGGAAGTGATATTGCTGCAACCCAATCACAACGTAAGTGGGGCAATATTCTCTTCAATAACAGCCAAGTCTTCTCGAAGGGCTTGGTGACTCAGCTGTTCTTCTCTCTCTGATCAGTAGTTGCTAAAGCTTCTGTGGGAGATAAGTATTCTTCTTTTCTTGTTAATTACGGTCTCTGATTATACTCTTGTTTTGCCTTCGTGATTTGTTTTGTTAATTGGTTATCTGCCTGTTCTTGTTTAATATATATCACTGCCTCATTGTTGCGTTGTTTAGTGTAATATACCCAACAGGCTAGTGGTTCCCCAAAAGTAGGGAATGGCTAATGGTACTTAGTGATTTAGGAAACCACTAGCACATCATTAGAGTGATGTTTTATACTAAGATCCTTAAATTTTAATTTAGGAAGGAATGTAGATAATCTTTTGGACTTGCTCTGAGGGTAAGAGCGAAGTCCCGTTTTCCAACACTTGTGAGAAGCCAACAACTATTCTATTTGGAAGCTTGCCATTGCTGTATCAGTCGTCCCAATGTTTTACATGGAAAGAGAAAAGAATACAAGGACTTGGGCTAAAGTCAGATGTTATTATACTCCAAACTGTTATATCTCTTCTCAAGTCACTATTTTTCAAGTAGTCCCTTTTTCTTTTTAAAACTTACTCCTTCCGTCCCCATTATTCGTATTTGAAATAAGGTCCGACACGTATTTATATGATGTTTTTTAAAAATAATTTTATAATTTCTTTTGTATAAAAATTTTAAAATTTTACAAAACAAAGAAAATTTTAAAATAAATTATGGAACTATCCTTAAAATATACTTTAAAATGCGTGCCAAAAATTTAAAAAAATGTTAAGAATTGGTTGGGATTGTTAGTCACAGAGGCATGCCTATATTTATCTAATAACAAGCCTAATTGTTTGTAATGCTTTACATTACTTACATGACCCCTTAACTGGGGGAACCTCTAGCTGTAGAGTTTCTACCTGTATTTAGTACTTGTAATAGGCATCAAAATTCTATCTGTGTAACTGTATATATTAGTCATGAAATAATGCTTGAAAGAAGATCCAGAGATCATGCCTCAAGCTGGGAGAACAAGGCTATCAAAATAAACACAGTTGGATTTTGAAGAATGAAGATTTGCCTAAGTACCAATTCGAGAAGTACTTTTATTCAATTCGAGAAGTCTAGCCTTCGAGAATCCAAGGATTCGATATCTCAAAAGACACTGATCGATATCTCAAGGAGTCAACAAGTCAAAGCCTCATTCGATAACTCAAAGATTCGACATATCTAATACTCTATTCGAGAACTCAAGAAGTCAACAAGTCAAATCATCATTCGAGTTCTCTGAGAGTCAACAGGTCAAAGATACATTCGATATCTCAAGGACTTAGGAAGCTATTCGACATCTCAAGGATTCCATAAGTTAAAAACTCTATTCGATAAGTCAAGGATTCCTGAAGAAAAGACTAATTCGAGAAGTAATTCGATATGTCATTTATACAGTATTCGAGAACTCAGAGTTATCTAATAAGCCAATTCTAGTTCTCGAATCAATCACTTGGTTACTTCTCAAATGCAGTCTTGAAGACAAAACTCTGAAGAATTACAAGTCAGAAACCTGCAGTAAGCCATAATACTTTCAGGACCACAATACTGTAAAGTTGTTAGGTCCCGTATGAGGGCTATTTTAAGCTAGAAGGGGGGTTGAATAGCTTAATATCCAATTTAAAAATTATTATGGCTTTTTAAAATATTTTTCCCTTTTAAAATATTTTACCGAGTCGTTAGCAGTTTATAAGTGCGGAAAATAAACGACAAGTAAAGAAAATACCACGCAGGAGATTTTATCCTGGTTCGCGATGGCGCAACCCCTAATGGATTCGCTCACCCCTACTCTAGTCCCCGAGCTCCTCTCCGGACTCGAGATTTTCTCTTAAAAATAAACTCGCTCCTTTAGTAGGCGGGGAAGCCTTTACAACCTTACAAATATTTATCTTGATGCGTAACTACCCGTTACCATCTCAAAATAAATGCGAACAAATACAAGACTCGTCTTGGTGCATAACTACCCGTTACCACCTCAAAGTCGTTATAAAAACCTACCCAACTTATCTTAGACAATAACTCCCCGCTATTTCTTCAAAGTTGATGTAGAACCTTTGGTGTAGACTATTGATCCTTGGCTTTTGTCGGTCTTGGGTCTTAGATGAAAGGTCTTGGGTCTTTCCTCTTCTTCACGGTGCGAAGACTACTAACTCCCTGTCAGTACGTCTAGGACTTGGGTCTTAGAACGAGAATCACCTCACTTCAACTTCACCTCACTACAAAAGTTAGACAAACAATATCTACGAAACAAATATGATGAATGATATATATAAAGTTTGGATTAATATGTTACGGTACTAGATCCAAAGATAATTTTAATATTCGTATAAGAATATTAAGATATATTGTTTATAATTTAAGTATACTTCCTTTGATATTAAATTATAATCAAAGTATACTTTTAATTACTCCAAATAAATATAAAGATGGATGGAGTAATATTGGAAGACCTTATTAAAAGCTATAGTGCTTTAAGGCTTCGATATGTATATCTTTATTGGATAAATATAATGTCAAGATATACGTATAACTTCTTGCACGAACCACTACAATCACTAAACGTAATTGTAATAAAGACAAGTGGCTAAGATTGTGCTTTAGTAGAAGTTTATGTTGTAAGAAGTATTTCTTAAAGAATGTCCCACGGAGAGCACTGTAGATGCTAGTTAGGAATTCGTATAAATACTTTTCGTTACAACTCGACTTATGTCAAATATCAATACTCCAGAAAGATGAGATAAAATATAGATCTCGGAGTTTGATTATATATAAAGTCCTTTAAGCTTTTATGCTTTAAGGCTTTTAAGATGTATACTTTCTTTTGACTAAATACGATGTCAAAGTATACTCTTCTTTTACTTCTTGCACTAGATTAGTTATAGCCACTAACGAATAAAAAGTAAGATCGATAAACAAGTGGCTAAACTTGTGCTATATGAAGTATTTGTTGAACGAAGTATTTCTCTAAAGAATATCTCACGGAGCACTAAAGATGCTAGTTGAGAATCCATAAAAATACTTAATCGTTACAACCTCGACTTTTGTCGGATAATTTCTTTCTCTTTTAATAAAGAGACCTTTGGAATCTTATAGATCTAAGAATAGAGATTAATATGAAGTATAGAAGTTAAGAGCAAATCTCTAATATAAAGTTGGTCGGTTAAGACACAAAGACGAAGCTAAAACTTACCACCTTTAAAACGATCGGAAAAGTTCGCCGGAAAAATTCGCCGGAGGTTCGGCCGGATTTTGGCACTTGGTCGAACTTGGGCAGTCCTTCAGGAGGCCGGAAAGTGGTAGTAGATGAGCTTGCTTGGTGGGATAAAGCTTGGTTGGGTGGAACTAAGCTTGGTGAACAAAAACCTTGTATATATGGATATATATTTGGGAGAGAGAAGGTTTTTTAGATGAAGTAGATGAAGAGAGTGTTTGAATATTGAAAGAGAGAGTCTACTTCAAAAATCCCAGCAATTCTATGGCTCTTAGCTTGTATTTAAAATGGGTGGATGAGGGGGGTATTTATAGAAGGAGTTGGGTGGAATGAATGGTGGAGATTTAGATGTAAGGGAGTGGTTGAGATTAAAAAGGTGTGGATTGGTTACATGGCTTTCACTTGGATTGCCAGCATGTAAAGTTGTGTTTCTTTGCAAGTGGATGAGCCAAAATATCCCAGCACTCTTTTAATCTAATATATAATTCGTTTAATTAACGATTAAATATGAATCAAGTATCGTTAATTAAATACCCGATAAATACGAAAACACCCAATAAATAATTCTAAAATTATGGAGCATTTAGGAATATTATAAAATAATATTCTGAAAAGTTTGGTCAATTTTGGTCAAGGTTGACTTGGTCAAACATAGTCAACTGTTGACTAATTACCTCGATTTACGTGCCCGGACCAAAATTCCCAAAAAATTACGAGACTTTAACCATGCATATAAAATAGCATTTAAATGATCAATCTCAAGTTTCAAGTCATTCTAGCAAGTGGAAGTATTTTATTTGGATTTAAAACGATTAAATCAGCTTTCAGTTCCGAATAAAATACGATTGGTCTTTCTATGAAATAAATAAACCTTTTGACCAATGTTTTGAGGGTGAAAAACCAAAATACCCACAATTTATTTTCACTTGCCCGAAATACGTATAGGCGGGTTAGTCCGCCCTTTTTACCCACGGTGTACGCATCTTGGAGATGTGTACACAGTATACGCATTA
The DNA here is from genome assembly GCA_037693485.1 of Kitagawia praeruptora. Classification (NCBI taxonomy): domain Eukaryota; kingdom Viridiplantae; phylum Streptophyta; class Magnoliopsida; order Apiales; family Apiaceae; genus Kitagawia; species Kitagawia praeruptora. Next base: position 106,201,142 of record CM075354.1, read on the forward strand.
TGTAGTGGCGTGGTCTTTGTAAATGTTGAATTTGCAGATGTGAATAGTTCGTTGAATACGCAAGTTCAACATGCGTGTCTTGAGATACGCATGTTGAACATGCGTATTCAACACACTGTTCATCGTCTTCCTAGCCGTCGTTGGAGACGATTTTTCGACCAAAATTTGACCAGTTCATACCGTCCATTTCCGGCATCTTTCACTTGTATACTATATACCAAAATGACCGTCTTCTCTCCCTCTACAAACCTATGTCCTTCGTTTTTCATTTGTTTTGCCGGATTTGAAAACCCCAAATCGAATCATTTTTCTCGATTCAGTTTTCCGGCATGCTCGTATACGCCCCTGCGGGGCCAAAGCTCAATAAATCTACAGGGGAAAATGGAGAGGCTGGTCTGGGCTTCGTTGTGATGCCCTCAGAAGTACTGAACATTGCCGGAGTAAGTTGAACGGACATAGGCGATTTTGCGGGCGATTTTCGCTTCGTCTGATCGCCGGAGCAGCAATTGTAATAATGACGTCAGATGACGTCAATACGCATCAGCTGAATGCGTAACCAGTAACACGCATTATGAAAATGTGTATCTCAATATACGCAGGAGCAGAATGCGTATCTCGTGGGCAAAAAGGGCGGACGTTTCCGCATATCGGCATTTTGGGCAAGGGGACTACAAAAGTGGTGTATTTTGGTCATTTTCTCATGTTTTGACTAGAATAAATACTTAGAATATATTTACTAATATATAAAACATTTTGGGAGTGTAGGAAATATTTTTGAGTGAATAAAGTAATTTTCTCCGAAATATAATATATTTGAGAAGCGGGAGAAAATTTACTTTAAATATTTTTAGAGCGAGAGGAAAATATTCTTGAGGATACGTAGTCCTTTCTAGGATGAGAAAAATATTTTGAGTGTGGAGACAGAATATTTTTTGAATAAACTTATCGTTTTTAAATTTAGCATGAGTTCTCTAAAGAATATTAAATCTCGAATATTCTTTGTTCGAGCCTGTTGCCTTATTAATATTGCAACTTAGATCTAAAAAATATCATTCCTCGATATTTCTTGTTCGATCTTATTGCCTTGGTGTAGAGATATACTCCGTAAAACATATTTTGATTTTTCAGCAAATTGGCATATCTCTTCTATTTAAAATAGGGATGATAAATGATAAATTTTGCTAGAGTTGACCATTTGACTTTTGACCGAATCAATTAAATATATGACCTAGTGGAGAGGATTCTATGTGTATTTAAATTTTATGTTAAATCGTACAAATACCAAAATAAATATTATATCGAAGATATCCTTTCAAAAGTGTTTTTGAAAAGCCTGCAAGAAGCTTAGAGAGTTGTTATAGGAGATAAGCTGCTAAAGAAGTGGATCTGAGCAGGATTAAAGAAAGTCAAATTACAAGTTGCTTGGATGTTTACTCGAAAAGGGATAGACAAGTTAGAAAGTAGTTTTGTCTATCACTTCATTTGTAGTAAGTAGGTTGTACACATGTTCTATAAGTGTACAACCTCACTTCTCTAGCAGTTAAGTTTTTTTTTTTAAAGTTTTTCATACATTCATAGATAAGTATTCACAGTTTGTAGCAAATTTTTATCTAATACAAAATATTATATTAAAGTGAATGATCGTGTTCTTGTGTTTTTATTCCGTAATCATATATTCTGTTAAACACAAACATACACACTTAACTACACAAATAGATTCAAACCTTCAAACAAGCATTCTTAATATCCATATTTGAATTTGAAAAAAAGTTCGAAAATACATTCACCCCTCAGTATTTTTTTATCTGTTTATACTTATAGGGATAAAGAAAGTATAACTTATACTAATAAATTTTTTAACAAATCTTTCTCTTTGGGGATATGAAATCATGTTGTAGATAAGAATAATTATTCATGGCAGTTGGAGTTTAACGAAGACTGTTTGAAAACAAGAAAGAAAATGTTGTTTTACATTTTTAAAATTTTCTGATTTATAACCCGTATGATAAACGGAAGATTTTAAATATTTTAATATTAATATTTAATATTTTTATTTTATTGTTCTTAATTTTAATATTTACTTTTTAGTTAGTAAGAAAAAAATTTATAGAAGAAAATAAAATATAATAATACATTTGATAGTATTCTAAATGATAGTTTTTACTTGTATATTGAAAATAGATCAATAATTTTTTATATTTAATATGTTATTGATGAGAATTGAACCTTAAAATTCTTAAAATAGTTTATAATATAATGTAAATGTTTAATAATAATATGATGAAAATAGATAATATAAATTTTTAACTAAAATATGTTATTGATGGGGAATCCAACCTTAAAATTCTTAGAGTAGTTTATAAATGATATAAATCTTTAATAATAATATGTTATTCATGGAACTCGAACCTTGAATGAATATTCTTTTATCATTACATTCAACGATTTTTTTATTCATCTTACAATCTAACAGCTTTTATTCGGTGTACCAAAATTAGTGTACCCGTGCGATGCACGAAAAATTTTAAATATTTTAATCTTAATATTTTTATCTTATTATTCATAATTTTAATATTTGCTTTTTAATTAGTAAGAAAATAAATTATAAAGATAATAAATATAATAATATGTAATTTATAGTAGTCTAAATGATAGTTTTTTGCTTGTATATTGAAAATATACCAATAACTTTTTAAATTTAATATGTTGTTGACAGGAATTGAACGTTGAAATTTTTGGAGTAGTTTTTAATATAATATAAATGTTTAATAATAATATGATGAAAATAAATAATATACATTTTTAACTAAAATATGTTGTTTATCGGGGAATTGAACCTTGAACTTTTAAGAGTAGTTTACAAAATGATATAAATGTTTAATAATAATATGTTATTGACGAGATTCGAACTTTGAACGAATATTTTTTTAGCATTACATTCAACGATTTTTTAATTTATCTTACAATCTAATGGTTGTTATTCAGTATACCAAGTGTGTACCCGTGCGATGCAAAAAAGATTTTAAATATTTAATATTTTTGATTTCAAAAAAAAAAATATTTAATATTTTTATCTTATTACTCATAATTTTAATATCTGCTTTTAATTAGTAAGAAAAGAAATATAGAAAATAATAAATATAATAATACGTATTTCATAATATTCTAAATGATAGTTTTTTGCTTGTACATTGAAAATAGATCAACAACTTCTTAAATTTAATATGTTGTTGACGGAAATTGGACCTTAAAATTCTTGGAGTAGTTTATAATATAGTATAAATGTTTAATAATAATACGGTGAAAATTAATAAAATAATTTTTTTAAACTAAAATATGTTGTTCACGGGAATCGAACCTTAAACTTGTTCTAGAAGTAATTTATAAAATGATATAAATGTTTAATAATAATATGTTGTTAATGGGATTCGAACCTTGAAAGTTAAACCGATAAAAGTATTGTATATATTTTAAAAGAATATTCTTTTAGCATAACATTCAACCAATCTTTTTACTTATCTTACAATCTAATTGTTGTTATTTAGTGTATTAAATCAATAACTAACCAAATTTATCCTATTTCGCATAAAATAGTATAATATAGATAGATAGTAAAAAAGTGAGAGGTTGTTTGTACACTATTTTATATTAAAATTAATATTAACTTAAAAAATCATTATGTCATTGGGTTGTTTAATTCACATGTCAAAATTGCTACATTTTTGTAGAATGATATGTACATGAATCTGTTGCTCTCGTTTTTTTTAAAGCAATTGTCCAACTAAAATAATAAATAAACGAATTCAGTTGGATCTTTCTCTAATATTTTAAGATTTTAGATGAATAAATTACTTAACATGGTATCAGAACTAAGGTACATAAAGGTTCCAAGTTTGACTCTCTACGATCCCCAATATTCTCATAATTATTATGGACATGAAACACAAATTAATGTCCCAAAAATGGGCACACGTGATCCACTCTCAATCTAAAAATGTGCTTTACCCGTTATCCACTTTTCGACCCAAAATGGATTTTCGAGGAAGAGTGTTAGAATATAAATATAAAGATCTAGTTGATCCTTTCTCTAATACCTTGAATTTCGAGGGAGAATACTAGAATATAATATAAAGATTCAATTCTAATATTTTGATTTTTTTTAAAAAGAGTATTAGAATATAATATAAAGTGTTATAGGGAGAATATTGTATAACAATATTTGTGGAGGTTGCTGGATTTACGGAGCAAAATACGAATATTTTGCTATAAAAAGAATGGGGTTTAGGGTTTGTGTGTATAGATGTGGCTGAACTTGATAGGTGATTTTCAGGGGTGAACTGCTTCTCTTCCCTTCCCTATCAAGGTGCCTACGTACCCTATTTATAGGGATCAAGCCGTACGTAGTTCTTGGGTAGCAAGTTACCTAGCCGGGCTAGGGTTTTAGAAGATAAGCCATGGTCCAAGCCCACTAGATTAGGGCTGACATGGGAATGAATCATTGATCCTATTCATGATCCATGGTTTATAGAAGGAAACCGATGGTCTCGCATGGACAAGGATGTGAGCTTCCAAGCGAAGCTAATAGAGAAGCAACACGGGCTAAGCATGCGACCTCGAGGGATCGAGTCATGCGAGGCGGACCCAAATATGTACAAATACTCATGACCTCGAGGGATTGAGCTATGAGCCTTCTAACAGAGAGTGAGATAGCGATCCTGTGTCGGTTTGTAGATATGATGATAGCAAGAAGCGATCCCTTAACGGGAGTCATACGAAGCGATGACGGGAATCATATGAAGCGGTCCCTTGTATTTAATAAGAAGCGAGGTGACCCTGTAGCTATGCTGGGCTGATTCCAATAGTGGGCCTTAGTGACCCAATTGCCATCTTCGAAGCCCATTGTAGATAATAAACCATTAATTTAGCTAATTAAATTATGATAATTATTATATCAGATTTAGACATAACATAAAGATATCGATTTTTTTTTTTTTTTTTTTTTTTTGCAAATATAGGGTTGCATTGCATCTATCCTACTATCCATCTTTTTATTCGAAGATAATATATTAAGTACATTAAGTACATTTCTTTCCTTTGTATAAACCAATTCCATGATGACAAACCTAAACGTAATCCTAATCCTAATCCAAATCGAGGTTAACAATTAAACAAATATAGCGGCAGCCGCAAAGGTGCACCAGGCTACATATGCATGCGAGTATCCTACCATGAGTAATGCGGATCTTCACTAATCACTTTATAACCAAAAAAAGTATATTGAACATCTCAAGGTAAGGGGCCAGAACAGGGAATTTGTTGTGCCCACAAGTACATATTTTATTCATAAGTAAATCACTTTTTAAATTTTTTAAAGGTATTTTATTCATAAGTAAATCACTTTTTAAATTTTTTAAAGACATGAACTACTAAGTTGTAATTATTATATGGTGGTTAAAAACGCATAAAAACGCATTTCTAAGGTATTGTTCCTTTGGAACTAGACATGAACTTAAGTTTGAGCCTTTTCGAGTTATTTCAAATGATGCCCATCACCACCCCCTCTCCACTAATCAACTATACTCTCTAGTAGAGCGCTGTATACGAACCGGACTATTCATTAAGTTCGGTTCGTTCGTGTTCGAATTCGATCGTCCGATAAATTTATCGAATTTGAGTTTGAACAAGAAAATATGTTCGTTAAGGTTATCGAACATTATTTGGTTTGTTAAGATTTCGTCCGAATTCGTTTAAGATTTCGTCTGAGTTCGATTCGAGTTTAACTCGTTTGATAAAAACAATAATATTTACAATTATATATATATATATATATATATATATTTATTTTTCAAATTATTATAATAATTTTTTTATAAAATATTATATATATATATATAATTACCGAACTGTTCGTGTTTGGTTCGTATTCAGTTTGGTATGTTCGTGAACAGTTCGTCTTCGGTTCGGTTCATTACCAAACTCGAGTTCAGACAAAAAAATTGTCCAATAAGCTTATCGAACTTTATTCGATTCGTTAAGAATTTGTTCATATTCGTTAAAAGTTCATCCGAGTTCGGTTCATTTACAGCTTTACTCTCTAGCTTCGTCTTTCCACAAATTCCTAACGAGATTGCTAATATAATTTTTTTTTAAAATGGCGTGACATCCAAAAAAATATTATTTTATGAAATAAATTGTAATATTAGAGAAGCTTATGTATAAGTACATTAGAGATAATCACTTAAAAAATATTAATCTATAGGACATCTATTATATAGCTCAAAATTTTAATAGTGAAAGTCTATAAAATTTGTATCACAGATTATCTAAATTCAATGTATAATGAGAGTTTATAAAATTTGGCTACATTTTAACAGGATCGGTCTTGAAATTTATAAATTCCGAACATAAAAAAAATTGTACCACCACAATAATATATAAAGAAAAATAAAAAAGTTAAGAAATTGATAACGTAAATGATGTTAAGCTTTAGAATTTTGAGACATTACAATTATGATGTGTCTTTTGTTCTTCATATCTATGTCAGGATTGCAATCAAATATTACCGCATAATACTTTGCAGCTTAAATTTTTTTAATTATATATACTTTAACTCATTAGATAACATCTGAATTAATTTATTTCAAATTTTGCGACTGAAATAATGATAATGAATTTACTTACCATGATTGTACTGAATATGCTCCTATATAACTGGATCAAACTCACCAATCTTTTCATTATCTCCGCGAAAAGCTAAATTATTTTTTACAAGAATCTTAATCACAATAATTTTCATAACCAAAATCTGTTTTCAATATTCTCTCTTTTGACATTGATTTGTTTATTATGTATGTCTATCAATAATTTCATTTTTGTTCAATTTTATTTTTTTAGTTCCATCCATGCATTGATACATTTGTTGTGATCTCTGCCAATTTCGTATTCTTTGAGAATCCTTGAAATATTTGCCTCATTTCGTAGTTGGATTTATTTTGATTAAAAAAAGATTTGGATTTGGAGCATACACATAAGAAAGAAATCATTTATTAATTTTTGGGATTCTTTAATTGAAATTTAATATTTACATATATATAAACTATCTTTATTTTTATTTATGCGCTTTTTTGTTAAACCAAAAAAAGTAATTTTTTTTTTTTACATTTGTGTTATATGAATCTTATTTATTTTTTGTGTTCTTTTAAAATAAAAAGTAAAAATGTGTGCTTCTAATTTTTTTTGTTCTTCTATTTTTAAATTTTCTTTTTACTCATATAAATATGCATTAAAAAAAACATGTTTCTAAAAATTTGAATTTTTTGATATCCCATTCGCTTGATTACATGGCCAACTCTGCATATTACCCAGATTCAGCATAGGGTCTTGAATTATAAATACTGTATACATAAATATAATAATTATTGAGGGTGGAAGAGCACATGGTATTTGTAATTTAAGTTCATTAGAAAACAATAGTATCGTGTGGTCCATGACCAAAATTTTCTTCTTCATGAGAGAATCCAAGAAGAAGATGATCTAGTTTTAATTGGTTCACGATTATTAAATACTACTCCGTACCTACTAGTATTGAACAAAAACTATGCTACCGTAGTATTTCATCATAATATCCAGCCTAGTGTATGATGAACACACAACCCTCCTTCTCTCGCTATAAAATAATGGAAAAAGTTAACCTCAGCCCCATTAGGGCTATGGTTAAGGTGTTATGTGGTAGTTTTTAATTGGCTCAAGTTGTGCTTCACTTGTAAAAAAGTATGTGCCCCCATGCATTCACATAAATCATCCAATAAAAATTCACCACATGGCAAAAATTAATCCTTAAATATAACCCTAAGGACTGTGATTAACAAGACCCTAAAATAATTACATTCTTATATTCCGAAAATCGTTTCGGAAACGGTTTTGGAGATTATAACATTTGTGCGTACCAATATATGCTGATACTTGGTGTTTCGAAGCAAATAAACGTAGCTACCACAAGCCCCACGATTTTAGTTGGATAACAGGGACGCTCTTTTGACATTTCCTGAAACAAATAAGTTGTAAATTTGGATGTGAGATGTGACCTGAGTGGTTAGTACACATTGTCATCAACGATTCAAACAGTTTCTCTTTACGAGTCCAGTCCAAAATACAATGTATGTGTATTTATGGCAAGTACGGTGTTAAAAAACGGCTTCTTACATCAACACCAACTGAACGGATAATTTACCAGTAAAGAGGGAAAAAGAGGAGCACAACAGAACGGTTCACTTGGTCCCCACCAGAAGGAGTAAATGAGCTCCAATTATTACTACTATTTTTATATTTTTTTTATGAATAAAAATATACAATGGTTATCATTATTTGGAAAAATGTTGGTACAAAATAATAACTTTAAATTTATGATAAAAGTTGTGTACAAAAGCCAAAGCATCAATCTGAAAATTTTCAAATTTTACTACATGGCTCGATAAAGAATTTAGTTTGCAGCCAACTTTTAGTTCAGTTTAAACAAATTTTTTTTTTATTATAAGCATTATATACGCAATCATCCAATTACTCATTTAAATCATGGTATTTAATATCATTTTTTTCAATTTTTTTTTACAATTTTACCTTCTTCTCAAAATGTTGCAAAAATATTTTTAAAAAAATATTTTGCAAAAATATCAATTTTTATAAAATATTTACAAAAATACGTTATGCAACCAAATCAACCAGGTAGAATTTAGTTGATTTTAGTTGAATTTTCATATATGGTTATGTAGCATGCTGTTGCAAATAGTTGCATTTAGTTACCGAACGTATTTTTGATTTTTTTTTTTATAAAAATTGATATTTTTTTTTTACAACAATATCTATGGTATTGAGTATTTATAAGAAAATCCTTTAAATTAAAAGAAGTTTTTTTGAAGGAGTTTTTAAACATCCCTATGTAGTGCACAAACAGTCAAACATGTGTTTATAAAACCTTATTTCCGTTTTCAATTTTTACTGCCAAAGATAAATTCAAAACAATCCCACCAAAAAAAACAAGAAACTGTATTGCTGACTGTGCAACAAGTCTTGTTGCTTTCTTTCTTCCCATGCCCCCCTACATCACACACACAAACACACACTAAAATAAAATAAAATGAATCTGAGTCTTGATTAATTAAATTTTCAATCCACTTCACAAATAAAAATCACATCTTTCCATCATTTTCAACCAAGAAAAACTCGTGAAGTTCATGTTAAAGTGTTTCTGTGACTCTTATATATACACACTCACATATACATACATACTAGAAGCTTCTTTCAAGTGGTGATGAGGGGCAAGCTTGATTATGTAAACGGGTCACTTGCTTTCTTCTCTTTTTGCTTCTGATTCAGGTGATTTTGGTGTTCTTTTATCACCCCTTTTTGTCAATCTTATTGCACTTGAGTTTAATGTTTTATTGCTTTCCACCTCTCATTTATTTCCAACTTGTTGTATGAGCTGAGCATTACCCATTTGTAGTTGTGAACTTTAAAGGCTATATATGGTAAAAAAATTGTATTTTTTAGCTACCCTTTTGAAATTTTGGTGTATAAGTTTATGATTGTGTGTGTAGTGTGAAGTAATATTGATTTTACAGCTGCAAATGTTGGCCTGTGAGTTAATGATGTTTGTTGTATTGGTCCTAGGTGGTTTGGATGAGATTTTGTGGTGATTCTAGGAAGATGTGAGTATTGATTACATGGGCTAGATTTGGGTAGTGATTCTTGGCTTAATGTTTGGTTTGAGACTAATTTAGTGGGATTTGTTTTTGGGTGGTTTTGCTGCATTGTTGTTAATTGAGAGAATTTGGAAATTGGGAGGGCAGTAAATTAAGAAAATGCAAGATTTTGTGATATATGCTGTTGGATCGATTTAGGTTTTGATCATGACCAGGGCTGTTCGGGACCGGATACTTAAGGATGCGAATGGTGATATTAGTGATCATCTTCGCAACCATATTCACTTAACAAACTGTATACATTTGAAGAACCATATGCATAAGCAGAGTCCTATACTGTCGGACAGGTCTATCGTAAGGGACCTTGTGGTTCTTCAGAGGTCACGATCTCTTAGGGATCCATCCATGAGTCCACCCTCATGGAATTCTCCGTCTGGGAGTGGTTTGCTGACTAGAAGAGGTGAGAACGATGTGCTAGTGGGAAATGGAAGATGGTCTATAGGTATCGAGCATCTCAGGAATGGTAGAGAATTTTTGGGAAGTTCGTCACCGCTAGCTAATATACCGATGTCAGATCTGGCTCGTGGAGAGGTGAGCATGCGTATTAATGAGGTACCAGCAGTGAGTGACCGTAGTAGGAAGAGTGGAGTCCAGGAACGCGGAAGAAGTAAAAGAGAAGAATCAGTAGGAAGAAATTTGGCCAATGACCTACTACATGGCAAAGATGAGACTCCGGTAGATGAAAATGCTTTGAACCATGACACTTATTTAGAAAAAGCTAAATTAAGGAGCCGAAAACATAATCAAAAGGGGAGGCGTAAGCAAGATGACCACACACGGACCCTCCCAGAAAATGTACATGAACTTCAGAATGACAGTGATGATTTAGCATCATCTCACAATCATCATTACGGAAGACATGCACACTATGAAGGTCCCTTTGAGTTTGAAGAAGCACAAACAAGCATTCACGGCCAGTTTAATAGTCTAAACAGGGGAAGGAGGCGCAAGTTTAGAGGTGCAAGGAAGGCTCGAAATGCCGTAGCTGCAAAAGAGGCCATTGCCCAATATGAAATGTCTGTAGCCTCTAATTCATGGGCTCATGGTGCAGAACACGGAAAATATCAACTGCAGGAGAGCGGAGAAGAGTATGGTGATCCAAATGTCACAAAAGCTCCAGGAAGTGGGTGTGGTATCCCTTGGAATTGGTCTCGTATTCATCATAGGGGAAAATCGTTTCTGGACATTGCAGGTAGGAGCCTTTCTTGTGGTTTGTCCGACTCAAAGTCAAGAAAAGGTGGTCCACTAACACAAGGGGAATTTTCTAATATGTCCGGGAGATCTGATCATTCAAGCTCATCTAGTAAATTTGATGGGGAGGCACTACCTTTGCTCATTGATGATCATGATAGTGCAGATAATGCTGCTTGGGTGCATGATTACTCTGGTGAGTTAGGCATTTTTGCTGATAATCTATTGAAACAGGAAATTGACTCTGACCTTGCTTCGGAAGCTAGGTCCGGTAATAAGCAGAAGTTTCAACTGCACCAACTTGGTAGGCATCAAAATCTAACCCAAAAGTACATGCCGAGAACCTTTAAAGATTTAGTGGGGCAGAATTTGGTTTCACAGGCTCTTTCTAATGCTGTTGTGAAAAGGAAGGTTGGGTCACTATATGTGTTTTATGGTCCTCATGGAACGGGTAAAACCTCGTGTGCTCGTATATTTGCTAGGGCTTTAAACTGCCAGTCAATGGAGCATCCTAAACCTTGCGGGGTTTGTGGGTCTTGCACTGCACATGACAAGGGTAGAAGTCAATATATTCAGGAAGTAGGTGCAGTTAGCACTTTTGACTACCATAGTATTGTGGATATCCTTAATAGCGCGCTCGTTCATCGACATACATCACAATATAGAATTCTTATATTCGATGATTGTGATACTCTATCTACTGAGTGTTGGAGTGTTATATCGAAGGTCATGGATCGAGGTCCCAGGCGAGTCGTTTTTGTCCTTGTCAGTTCAAGTCTTGATGTTTTACCTCATATGATCATATCCAGGTGTCAGAAATTCTTCTTCCCAAAGTTAAAGGATGCTGATATTATCTATACTCTGCAGTGGATTGCCACCAAAGAAGATCTTGAAATTGATAAGGATGCAGTAAAGCTTATTGCTTCGAGATCAGATGGTTCGTTAAGGGACGCTGAGATGACCCTTGATCAATTGAGTTTGCTGGGGCAGAAAATCTCTATTCTCCTGGTCCAGGAACTGGTAATTTCTGTTTTTTTTTGTATTCAAAAGTTCTTTCAGTTTTTACATCACATATTTTTGTTATGTTTGAATTATTTAACTGCTATAACGTCTTTAAGCCTAAACTCAAGAGTACTGCACTACTGCTTATGAAGATTCTTTTGAATGTAGTATAGCCATGCCTTCCAATGATGAGATACCATATAACACTACATACTATTATAGTTTTCTATGGAGAATTCATACTACAACGCAACCCCCTACTAGTATTTTTACACGATAAGGTTTGTATATTATGATGTTCTATTTACATTAAACTATCATTTATATGTTATTTCAGTTGGCCTAGGCCAGCTTTGATTTTGACATTTTCTCAAAACGTACTGCAATGCACATGTGCAGTTCCCGTTGTCCTGTTTTGGTATCTAACAATGTTGAGAAAGACATGTATTAATATAGTGATGGAATTGAATAGTTTGATTTTTTAGTGTTTTGCTGTAATCATTACTTTTCAGTAAATGTTTTTCATGTCGATTGTAACCTAAAATGAAAAGCATAAGTATTTGCGAAGTCCAGGAGAAGCACAGTTGGAGGATGTTGTTTCTCTTAAACTTAAGTTTTTTTCCTTTTACTTTCTATTAGTTCTTCCAAAACATAGGATGGTGGATGCTATTGCTGACTTGTAATTAAGTTGACAATGATATGGGTTAACAAGATTACATTCGCATTCAAATAGTTTTATATGACTGTTATCATCTTTTATTTGTCATTGTTATAGTTCCTTCTTCAATTTTTATTTTTGTCAACTATCAAGTTATTTACGTGACGTGTAATATACTAGCTGAAGGTGTCTAATATTGTGTCTACCCAGTTTAAGCCAGATTACTGAGTAATAAAACTTAAAAACAAAATTTTACCTGTATACAATAGATACGGTTCATAAAATGTTGATTCATATTAACAACATGTGGGCCACGCTTACATACAATGAGATTCAGATTCAATTTGCTTATCTTTTAGGAATTGGTCTGCAGCTGCTGACATCTGTGTAACCACATAACAACATACCAAATGCTCCAAAAGTGGAATGAATTTTAATTGCTTACCTGAATAAATTACACATTAAATGTCTAAAAGTTGGTAGAAACATTTTAAAAAAAAGTGCTTCAATAGGTGGAGTTCAGTGTTGATAGTAAATTAGTAAGTATTGTAGTTTAGAGAACGTTGGATGGTGCTTGTAACTTGGAGACACTTTTATGGGTTGGTCTTGACCATGATACCTGTAGATCTTATCACCCCTCTTATGAGCCAAATAGAGATATGTGCTGGCCGGTGTGTCTTCGTGTCGAGATGGTTAGTGAAAGACAAAAACATAACCTTCTTGCTAATTTCCAACTTCTAAGAAAGCAGCCGGTGTGTCTTCGTGTCGAGATGGTTAGTGAAAGACAAAAACATAACCTTCTTGCTAATTTCCAACTTCTAAGAAAGCAGCTAGGTTCTATTTTATTTAATCTTATGGTTAGTGGGAGCTCTGTTAAAACTTTGCATTATTTATTCTGTCTTAAATCTAAAGTAAAGGAAGATTTTGTTAAATGTCCAAGTGTGAATATTCAAGCATCTTGTATCATCTTCCCATGAAGGAAGCAACATCTACATCTTCAGGCTTCAGTGTCAGCAACATTAGCTAGGTAGAAATGCAAATTCCCCATTTTTCTTCGCTAACAAGGCTTCCTAACATGTCGGTCTTTGTCGGCATCCCGTTGTCGAACAAGGAAATGTTATAGACTTATAGATGGTCTAAGCAAATCTGCTTACTCCAGTTGCGTTTATATTTATGCAGATATTTGCAATTGCCTGTACGAGTTTACGCTGTTCACAATTATTGTTTGGTTTCCATTTTTTACAAGATTAGTTGACAATATACATATTGTATTCATTTACAATTTCCTCCTACTGTATCTCTTAGGAAAAACATGCCTTTGTCATAAAAGTTTCAGACCTACTGTATATTTTGAAAATCCAGTACTAGGTTCTTGTTAGTTGTTTTTTACCTTATATAAGTTGGAAAACGCTTGATGGTATTCTTATTAATGTTACTGTTAATGCAGTTGGCATCGGGTAACCTTTATGCATATATTCAAATTCTTGGTACCTCCCGTTTCAATTACAAGTTACTTCCTGTATGTAATCTCATTGGCTATGCTTTCTACAGGTTGGGCTTGTACCTGACGAGAAGTTGGTGGACCTACTTGATTTAGCATTCTCTGCAGATACAGTTAATATCGTGAAGAACTTGAGAGAGATCATGGAATCTGGGGTCGAGCCATTGGCCTTAATGTCACAACTTGCTACAGTAATAACTGACATTCTTGCTGGTAGCTATGATATTATGAAAGGACGGTTTAGAAGGAAGTTCTTTCGACGACAACCATGTGGGTTGAGAAATTTTTTGTTGTCCCCACATTAATAGATAAAGGATGTTCATTTATTCATATATTTATTTCTAATGTCGCTACAAGTCGTAGTATAATGCATATGAGCTCTTAAATAAATCATCAATGATAATGACAATCTCTTTGCTTAGTATGTCTGTTTTATGCTGCACATTCGAACCATAAACATCTATCCTTTAGCGAGCATATTCTAATTAACTGTATCCCTTTATCTGCACAGCTTATGAAGATCCCTTCTAATTTAATTTACAGCTACAGTTCTTGCACATATATATATAAGCATCCCAATTACTGTTAGTTCTCTCTTTTAGGTTGCACATTTCACGAGTCTAGCATCACCGCTCTCTACTTTACTTCATACTTGTGAACTGTCATATCAAGATTTTTCTCTGTAAATATATATATATTAATTTTTCATATGCTTTTGTGTTGATTTCAGTGTCAAAAGAAGATATGAAAAAACTACGTCATGCTCTGAAAACATTATCGGAAGCTGAAAAGCAGCTAAGAATGTCGAATGACAGATTGACATGGCTAACAGCAGCTCTATTACAACTAGCTCCAGACCAACAATATAATTTGTCAAGTTCTTCTGCTGACACTAGTTTCAATCACAGTCCGTTAGCCGTAAATACTGCTGATGGAAGTGACAGGCCGCGGAGTAGTAATGTTCAACTTACTGACATACACAATAATGCAATAGGATTGTCAACAAATTCTAGAATGGATAACTTTCAAGCTGGCAGTTTTGGTAATAGTTATAATAATGCTCCAGCGCATGGTCGGACTAGTCTAGATAGAAAAGAATATGATGGGCAAGGAATGATTCCTCAGCAGACATCTAGTGTTGCCGGTCATCACAATAGAGTAAAAAAGAGACAGTTAGCAGGTAAATTTCACCAGGAAATTGAAGAAATTTGGATGGAGGTTCTTGAGAAGATCCATATAAATAGCATTAGGGAGTTCTTGTACCAAGAAGGCAAGCTGGTTGGTGTCAGTTTTGGTGCAGGTACTATTAGCAATAAGCATTTTTTTTTTAATTTTCTGGATTAGTAAGCTTCGCCTCTCAACTTCTGCAAGTACTTGTCTCCCTCTTTTCTGATTGGTTTTGTTGATGTTGCTTTTATTGATATGTTATTTGCTAGGCCTAGGAGTTATAACTCATGGAGTCCTGTAACACACTTCAGGGTTACATCAGCATATGGAATTTTTTAAAAATTTTAGTACTCTTGTTAATTTCCTTTCTTTGACCATATGGACACTAAATGAAGTATGTCCAATTGTCCACTACCTTCGGACATAACCTGTTTAGGGACTTATGTTTCTTTGTTTGGGCATCAAAGCGACCTCTGGATACTTACATATATGTGCTATACTTCTTAATTTAATCCTAAAGGAAATTTAATTGCGGACTTCCTAGATAACAAGGGAGTCATGCTGATGAAGAAATGTCCATTATAATTGTCAAGTCATATGACTAGTTGGCCACTAGTTGATCGAAAAGGATGGACCGACCTAGTTATTTGATTAACCAATTCAGTGAATTTTTTGTCCTTGCCCAAGTCATTAGTCAAGCACTGGCTGAGTAGCTAATGCAAATTTTGATTTGAAAGGGTCCTAGTTAACATGTTCTAGATATTTTCTCTAATAATATACTATGTGCAGCTTGTTGGTTAATCTAAAATGTGATTGTATTTTTCTTTTCTTATTAAACTTTTTTATTGGTACCTGTTACTTTTTAGCATTTTTCAAAACCCTTGTTACATGATAAAACATAAGTACCTCATTGAGATGACGTCGTTCTTTGGCTATCTAAATATATAAATCTTTTTTTTCTTAGCAGGTTCTACAGTTCATTTGACATTCAGCTCTCATCTGATGCAATCTAAGGCAGAGAAATTTATGGCACACATTTTACGAGCATTTGAATATGTTCTTGGTTCGCCTGTGAAAGTAGAAATTAAATGTGAATCCAGGGTAGGTACGCCTACAGGAATTAGTGTGCCACTTGTTTTACCTGCTTCTCAGGATCGCTCACCCCAAGAGTATGCAAACCCAGGAGTTCTTGGCATTAACAGGATGCCTATAGATTCAACTGGAGCGGGAAGGAGTGAAATAGTGGAAATTGAAGCTTCACCAAGGCAACCAAAAGATATTGGGCATTTTGGCAATATGCAGTCTGCTAAACGAATACAACCAAGTGAATATGATCAGAATAAGAGCATAGTGAAGAGAAAGGTTTCCCTTGCACATATAATTCAGCAGACGGAAAGAGGTTCACAGCGAAATGGGTGGTCAAAACGCAAAGCTATTTCTATTGCTGAGAAACTTGAACAAGAAAATCTGTATGTCTCTTTTTCTCAACTAGTACATTACTTCCATTATTTTACTTCAAGTTATGTGAACTGCTAAATTTAGAAAAATTAATTGAAAAGGCCCTGGTACCCACAATTGATCCCTTCTGTTGGGCTTAGCCCTTTTGTTACCATGCTCAGAATTTGTTGGATTAGTTTTGTGTTTACTAATATCTCTGCTTTCTTCCAAGATAGAATAGTAACATCTTATCTTCAAATGTCCACAGGAGGCTTGAACCTAGATCAAGGAGTTATCTATGTTGGAAGGCATCGAAACTTACTCGTAAAAGGGTACGTTCAATAAATCTTTATATGATCTTGTTCTGCCTTTATACTTCTCTGAGCTGTAGTGTTCTTAAAGAAAATATTATGCCCCCTTTTTTATATCCAATATGGCATCATCAGTACTAACAAAAAGTATGTTATAAGGTTTACATGCTGTGCTATAATTGAGTTCCTTGTCAATATTTGGAAGAACTGCTGTATTTTGACCTTGAAAGGTGTTGCTACTTGCGCTCATACACCAAGTACTTGTTCAGTTTTGCAATACACTGATACACATAGAAAGACTTACCAAATATTTACGTAGATAAATTCTAATTCGTGCACCTAGTTTCCGTGAGTATAGAGGTTCGAGTCCTCTTTAAGATATGTAAAGATTTTATCAAGTTGGTTATATATAATTCGATGTTGTGTGCCTGCAGCTATCGCGTTTGAAAGTCAGACCGAGGAAACCAAAAGCTTTGCTGAAATTTGTGTCATGTGGAAAGTGTATGTCTGCTAGGTCGCCGAGGTAAGATAGAATTATACTAATGTGATCTAGAGGTTTCACTGTAGCCATAATGTATGGATCTAGCATGTGACTTCGAAACAGGTCCTATTTTTCATTTTTTTTTTTCATAATTTCATATGTTCTTACAATTTAAAGAATAATTTTTTAGAGAATAGAAGATATATCAGTTTTATTCTTTATGTTCACTTCCTTTTTGCATTTATCCATTGTAATATTGATGAAATGAACCTTCTAAAGAGCTAGGGTTTGGGATGGTATCTAATTAGAAACCTCATTTTTCTAATATTCTCAAATTTAATCGAATGCGATTGTGTATTCCCAAAAGATGGCCTATTGGGCCTTGCTTCGAGTGAAGAGGGTGTTGAGAGCACATTTAACCCTTTGGTAATAGCTAGCAATCATATTCAGAAATGAGAAACCACACTGCATCCTCATTCTGGGACTCTTTGCCGACCTATATTCTCTGCGAAACTCGATATATTGTTCCTTTGATCAAAATAAATCTTGGATACGGGGATAAGAGGCGTCACCCCCAGAAAAAAGTTTGAGCTGTTGCACTAAATGTAAATGAGCATGTTACCTACACAGGCCATATAGTATAAGCCCTCCATAAGGGTTTTATAGCTGTTGAACGAAAGATTTGAGGATGTCACATTGTTACTTTCACAGCTTCGCAAATAAACCCTCCCACTAATGCTTAGGGATGGCAATCGGGTCGGTCGGTTCGGGTTTTGTGAAAACTAGACCCGGACCCAAATATATATGTTGGATCCAGATCCGGACCCAGACCCGATTGAAACCCGAATTCCTAGATCCAGACCCGATCCGTTGGGTTTCGGTTCGGGTTTTAATCGGGTCTCAATTTATTTATACAATTATTTATTAACATGTTTTTTTTGAAATAATAATTTATCAACTAGAACACTATATTTAATCAAATGTCAAGAAAAATGTAAATTTTAATTAAGCGCATGCATCATCCAAATATGTATAATTAAAAGATGAATAGGAAAAATATGTCTATCAATTTGTAACATTTATATATCAAAAATTGACTTGAATACTTTATAAGATGAGTCTCTTAATAGTTTATGAACAAAAAAAACTGTTAGACGAGATTACGATCTTAATAGTTTATGAACAAAAAAAACTGTTAGACGAGATTACGAGAAAGATATAATAACCTTAAGTTGAATACGGCTTAAATTAATAGCATTAAAATAATTAGATTATTAAAAAATTAATAACTAAAAACATATTATTATATACATAACACACTATATTATACACTGTAGCTTTAGAAGCAATTGAGAAACCAGGCGAGTGTGCTTGCTCTTGAAGAATATGATCTAGCTACTAAGGTTTTTGAAGTTCTAATATTATTGCTTTTTGCTACATTTTTCTAGTCAGTTATTTAGGGACAGGCACACCCACCACAATCGTGTTTATGAACATTTATCTTATGTTTTGCAAGACCTTCAGTTTTACATTACTGGTACAGGACGGGGCGGATCCAGAAACTATATTTTAGGGGGGCACCGAGTAAATTTTAGGTAGACATCCTTATATTTTTAAATTTTGTTTTTGGACTTTCCTATATATTCAAAAAATTTATTGGTGAAAAAAAGTAAAATTTTCTTTTAGTGTCCCCCGTGCCCCTTAGACATTAAGGAAGATGTTGAGGAAGTATGGTCAAGTGAAGCACATTTATGTAGACAAGTAAGTTTCTAGTATTCATTGACATGTAAAAAACCTGTTCTGTAATCCTATTTTTTGTCATTTAGAATTGTATTGGTACAGTTATTAAGAAATTCAGGACTAAGCTATATTGCAATTTTATAACGAAGCTCTTAGGGAATTAGATATTAAATGTCGACTATACTGTTGTCAAATGTCAATGATATAATCAGAGTTTTAGAAGTGAACAAACAATTTGGGAGGGTGAGAATATCAATGTAAACCTCTGACTAGAGCATGTTGAATTCATTCTGTAGTTTGAGATTGAAGTTTCGGAAGGAAAATTAGGTTAACTGAAACTCTGAAAGAGAGATGAATTAGTTAGGAAGTGAGAGTCTTGACAGCAGGTGTATGTTATTTGCTTAATGTCCCATTTGTGAAGCGTTAGACACCTGCAGATTTTTCTGCTCAATCATTACTACATGATGCTTTAAACTTAAGTATGTACTTCACTGAGCCATGTCTACTAATTATTTGGTGAGTTGGTCAGTCTCTTAATATGGAACTACTAAGTGCAGAGTTATCAGATTCATACAGGACTTTCATTAACAAACATCCAGTAACATCACACGAAAAAGAAGGCCACAAAGTAATGAAAAATTAACTCACTTTACTATCATTTCAATTACATATAAACAATGTGATCGGACCATTACAGTGACTAAACGTTTTAGCTAGTTTTTCTTGAGGACTTTAATATTCTTCCAACGGGACTCCATATAATGAGAATCGTCGTCTTGAGCATACACTCCACATTTGAAGAAATGAGATTTTCCACCTCGACCTGTTGTTTCAAATTTGAGATCCCCATCGATGTAAACCTGCACTTTGTTTGCATCAACGTCATAGATTACGTTTAGTCGGAACCATCTACTGTAGATGTTCTTGACAAGGACTGGATTCCGGTAATATGCAAGTGTGCCTTTGTATGTTCTGAGCATTAGGGTTGTTGCGTGAGGACTCCCACCAAAGATTTGCATAATGCTTGCACCTGATGTTACTTTTGGCACGTATCCATGTGCTTCGAATTGCCAAACACCAGAAGAAAAATCGTAACCCTGAAAAAATGAAGGGATAATTTTGTGAGTGAAGTATTTGTTACTTTCTAGAGAAATCGTATCTTCAAGAAATGGGCATCGGATGTAGCCTATTGAATCCTCCTCTTATGATGACATGCATAGAAGTTAATGTATAAGGATCTAATTGATGAGTTTCAAAGTCTTTGTGGAAGTAAATATTTATGCAATCGATTATCTTTAAAACTTTAATATTGCCATATAAAACAAGCAGTATATAGCACCGAAGAAAGCACTAGTATAAGTTTATTACCCGGATGCGGATTTCAGTACGAGGATTAGTATGGCTATCAGGTGAATGAGGTTTATCAGTTTTATACACCCACATCTTGTGAACTCCATTAACAAAGCTGTATCGTTTACTGACAGGGACATTGTAAGGCCTTTGAATATCGAAGTTCGATTGATCCAGTGGTAGAGAGGTGAACCCGACAGTTGGATCAACAGCCATCGTTTGCTGGAAGAAGAGCCACACAAGGCACAAGTACATCGGAACAAGTAACAAAGCAAATTTCATCTTTAATATATGGTTTAGAACTCACCAATTGATACCGAAACTACTTGAGATGATTGCATATATATATACTACACAAAGTAAGAGATAAATGACAAAGTTCTGGTCATGCAGCTGGTTTTTTTTTATTGTGTGCAAGACAAAATGAGCAGAGCAATTTTGGGGTCACCATAAGTATATATGATTTTCCTCAATGTTTTGTGCTGATTTTAATATTACTTTTCCAGGGAAACTTGAAGTAAACCAAAAGGAGTTGCGAAAGAAGCCTTATACTTGGATATTTTCGTAAAGACATTAATGACTGGCCAATGTAAAGATACATTTTCAGTACAAACAGTGCATGCATGGGAAAGTTAACAGAAAGCCAATCAGAAAAAAGAGTTTGTTTGTTGTAAACAGTGCCGTAGATTTCGGAAATCGGAACTATTCGGTTGAGATATCGATTTACGATTTATCGGGTGATTCGATTAAAAAATTGGCAATTTATTGACGATTTTTGCAAAATCAATCGAATCGATTCCAAAATTTCGACCGATTTTTGGCCGATTTATCGGCAATTTTTCAGAAATCGACCGATTTCTATAACAATGGTTCTAAATAAAGGAACTACAGTAGAGTCGAATTAATAATTTCGATAAATTCATAAAATTTATTGAGAAAACTGGGCTTGGGGTTGTCCTCAAGGTCTGCCTAAGATTATAACAAATATGTATGTAAGGGTTTCGCAGAGGCATTTTTGTAAATATAAAATTTTTATTAGTTACTAACATAAATATTTTTAAATTTGTATTGAAATTGTTTTAACCTAAACCTGAGATCATAGTTAGGCACATGAAATCCAAATTTATTTTATTCGCTGATACCAAATTATTATTTTATAAAGATTTAAGTGTACACTTAATATTCTTTTTAAATATTTTTAATTTCACCAGAAGACATCAATCTGGAGGTACCTAACCGACTATACGTGAGAAAGTGTGACTGTTAGATGCTGTAACCTTTTTTTACTTTATTAAATAATTTTATATATTTACATACCTTTTACTTTGGAATAAATTGTAGTAATATTTCATCCATATATGTATACACCATAAAACATATCCTCGTGTTGCAATATAGAAAATCAAAATTTATTTGAGTTTCGATATAAAATGTGTGTATATATATAGGCTAGTGGTCAAATAGAAACCAATCTTAGAATAGAAACTAGAAACCAACACTAAATAAATTATATTTCATTCATTTTAATGGCCCCGCCAGGGGCACCTTCACAAAAAGTGTTTAAAATTATTGGCTCCATCCACCAAAAAAAAAAAAAAAAAAAAAAAAAATACTGTTCACGCTGACGTCACTGCCACGTCAGCAGTGAACAGTAATTTTTTTTTTTTTTTTTTTGCTGGATGGAGCCAAGAATATTATGAACTTTTTGTATTGGGGTACCCCTAATTTGGTCATTAGATTAGCTTGAAATATTTAATTTATGTTTAGTTTCTAGTTTCTATTCTAATTTAGTTTCTATTAGAACAAGACCCTATATATATATATATTTTTAATTTATCATACTAAAAGAACCGAATATGTCATAACTAGGATGAAAGTCCTGAATAACAGAAGTATAAAGTTTGTTGCCCAAAATACCAAATGTCGGGAGTGCATTCCAAAATACCAAACTGACCACGCATATGCAGGGTGCGAGGACGACCATACATTTACACACGGCGTGGGCTTTGTTAAATTTAATTCTGGGCTTTGTGAATAGTGTATTGGTTACGCATGTTGTATATGCGTGGTTCAATATACGCATGTTGCACATGCGTATGCTTGAGAACTGTTCATCATCTTCTCCCGGTCACCGGTTAAGTTTTTTGACTAAATCTTCAATCGATTCGTTCGTTCAATACAGACATCGAGAACTATCATTCTACATACCAAATTGCTCGTATTCTTCTCCTCTACAAGTCTATAATCGTCGTTTTTTCATTTTTTTTTTGCTGGATTGAAAAACCCCAAATCGAGGTCCTTTTCCGATCGACTTTCCAGATCTGTTCGTACATGCACCTGCGGGGCCAGAACTTAACAACTGAATATGGAAGGATGTAGATACAGGTCTGGGGATCATTTTGATATCCTCAGATTTTGTGGAGGTGGCCGGAATGTGATGGACAAAACGAGGTGATTTTGAGACGGTTTTTTGGTCGCCTGAGCTTCAGTTCTGTTTGTGAAGAAATGACGTCATATGACGTCATTGCGCATCTGAGAGATGCGTTATCCCGGATGCGCAAGTTGGAAATGCGTATTATGGCTATGCTGATCGCCAATGCGTGGCTCCGTCGTTATTTTGAAATCTGTTCACGCAAATCGTTATTTTGAGCAATTGGGGTGTATTTTTTTGTTATTTTGATCATTTTCTTTCATAACTATAGATCAAAAATACACAAAAAAAAAAAGAAGCAAAATACTCAAAATGAGAACAACGGACCGATTTTTTATCTTCGAAAAAGATTCATGGGTCCATGGTATTTGACCACGTATGTGGTCTCGGTGAAATAATGATAAATCACATTGATATACTTTCTACGAGAAAAGTTTTATGGAGTATTGTTTTAATTATAGTACTTGGAATACATATATGTTCTGCATTCAAAATATTTTAAAATTTATTATTTTGCAAAACTTGTTATATGAATATCATAATTTCATTGATAATCTTGAAAATCATGCATGTTTTGCAATATGTTCATCTTGAAAATTCTTTATGTTTTGCAATCGTAACATATATGTTTTGCAATCTAAATGTGTTTCGCAGAACAATTCATTTTGCAATATTTTGTTAACAAAACATACAAAATTTTCAAGATTTTTAATGAAATAATGGTATTCACATAATAAGCTTTGCAAAATAATATAATTTGCAAAATTTTAAATGCAAAATGTATATGTACTCCAAGTACTTCAATTAAAAGAGTTCTCCATAGAACTTTACTCTACTTTCTAATATTAAAAGGCATTATTTTAAATAAAATAATAATTAATTGGATGGGAATAAAAGAATAAGCTTTTAGTTCCTGATTAATAATTTTTTATTCATTAATATTGGTGTGTCGAATCTTTATAAAAACAATTGATAATTGACGTGTCATATTCTCGACAAATGCTGATCATCTTATAGTAAGTTCAGGTACTAATTTATTTTATTTACTTTCTCCCCAATTATAATACTGAATAAATAATTTTCTTCTTATTTCTCATTCATATTTCATCTTTTTGCAATAAATTTTTATCAATGTATTTTTGTATATAATAATAATTATAGTTAAGAATATTGAAGATTTGTGTATTATAATTTTTAAATTCGTTTTGTTAAAATTTTTAATTCTAGTTTATTAGTGTGCGTACAAATGAAATATATTTTTTCCGTCCAAAATATATGTCCCTTTGACTTTTTTACTTTTTACAAGTATTTTAAGGTGAATAGAAAACATTTCATATGTTATTTTTCAAAAACAAAATCTGAACTAAAATTTAATATTTAAAGTTTAATTCACCAAAAAAAAAAAATTATATATGAAGTTATCATTTTTATATACCTTAGAATCTACACTATCTATCTATACTATATTATATTATAAAAGACAAAACATTGAAAGTTTTGGCTTAGTACGGTACGGTACAGTACAGTACTTACCTTATTTAATTGTTTTAGGGGTCATTTGTTAAATCTGAATCATAATTACTGAACGATTAGTATTTGGATGAATGATAATCTGAACGCTGAACAAGCAATATCATTTGATAAATAAAAAAATTTAGATATCTGAATGAAAAAATTTATTCAAAAAACATATTTTAACTCGATTAAATATTTTTAAATTTTAGTATGATAAAAGTACGTTCAATAAAAATTTGAATGTTGAATGAAAAATGTTGTTCAATAAAATATGAATTAAAATTCCTGAATGATTGCGCTTACCTATAAAAATTATATTTGATATGTTAAAATTACAAAAAATAAAATATATCTTTTTATAAATTATATGCAAGATTTTAAATTCAATCATACAAAATTAATGTAATAAGCATGCTAGCCATTATTTTAGTGTATTAACATGATTAGAAAAGAAATATTAAAAATATAAAAAAATATTTATATATTTTATTATTTTAGTTTTATAATTTGACAAAAAAGATATCGAGTGTTAAATAAATATAAACTCTACATAAATAAATTTTAAAATAAAAATATCAAATATGATAAATCTATACTCTTTATTATTTATTAATGTGTAAAACATGTTTTAATGGCGGGTAACAGTACCAAATTATCAAAGTACCAAATTTGGTTATCCCTAAACTCGGGTTGGATTCCTTGCAACTACATAAATATACAAGATTTAGTCATTTTAACTTTTTTAGCTTCACTACGGATTCGATCCCTATAACTACATAATTAAATAGTGGTTATTTTATTAAATACTTTTATCATTCAATTTTCTATACATACATATTTAAGTAATACTTATTAATTATATTTATTCTCATTAATTTATTAATATTAATATTTTACTCTTGGTTCGTGCTCGATCAGTGTCCATACTTCGTACGGGTTATCAGCTAATTTATACGGAATAATATTTTATAAAAGTAAATTTTTATAACTAATGTCCGTACATGTTTGTAAATATAACAAGAACCTTGATATTTTTTTAGTTGAAAGTATTGTAAAAGGACGTAGAAGTAGTAAATAGGATATGATTTGAAGCAGAGCAAAGAATACATAATTTGAACCATCCAGTGAAAAATTAGAGATGGTGTCGTCCAGAAGATTTTTGAATCGTCCAGAGGATGAAAACATGAGACAAACAATCTGAACACTAAATACACGGACGATTCAGTTCATTTAGTCTGGTTCTCCCATTAACAAATGACCCCTTACTCTATTATCCTTAATTATTTAACTTAATTATTAAAAAAAAACACAATTTTTTCTTAAAATTTTATACGCAACTCTTTCTAGCACAGTCAGCTATTACATTTTCTAACTTTTCTAACTAAAATCTTTTTTCCCAAAAAATATGGTCGTTCTAATTAATAAAATAAACTAATATTATTATAATTACTAATAACTAACTGATTATCTTTTACAACTAAAGGGTAATATCTTTCAAAAATATGATCGTTCTAATTAATGAAATAAACTAATAATATTATTGCTCATAACTAATTGATTTTCCAGCTAAAAGTTAATATCTTTTCTATACTCCTAAATAATAACTAACCAATTATTTTTTTTCAGCTATTACATTTTCTAGCTTTTCTTACTAAAATATCCTATTTCCAAAAATATGATTGTCCTAATTAATGAAATAAACTAATAATATTATAATTACTAATCCTAACTAATTATCTTTTCGAGCTAAAACGTAAAATCTTTTCTATCTTTTCTAACTAAAATATCTCAATTTCTTCTAAATAATAACTGTAAGGCATAATGTAATGTAATATGTAATAGAGGACATATATAACTCAACTAGGATGAAAGATAAATAATATTAACTCTATACATGGATCGTGAAATTTGAAGAACAGGCACCAACAAGGATCAAGTCGCTGAAAGAAGTTCATTAACATGATCAAGCCTCAGTGACAAAATAAGATGTACAGATGATTCAGTTGAAAGGCCAAAAGATTTCATGTATTTGAAGATATTGCTGCTGCAGGCTAATAAATTGGAATGTAACGAAGGTGTGAAGATCAAGATCAGTGCTAGTCACTTGTGAACCAGACCAGTGCACCAAGTGTCAACACATACGGGAAGGATCAACACATTAATTCATAGAAAGAATTGCCAAAGCCTGTTGACGATCAAGGACAGACATAATATCTCAAGGTATTGTCAAAAGTTAATTTACTCTGAAAATTAAATAAGTAACTGATTAATTAATTATTTATAACAAAATAATTAAATTAATCTGGTACTTGAATTATTTTCTGAGATAAATTAAAACAGCAAAATAAACCGAAGAGAATATGAATAGTAACCGAAATCACTATTCATATGAATAGTAACCGAAATCACTATTCATATGAATAGTACTATTCATATGGATAGTAACTGCGGTTGTTGGAATAGTAACCGGGGTTGTTGGAATAGTAGCTGGTTACTATTTGGGGGTTGTTGGAATAGTGCCAAATAGTGACTTTCTAAAACCTATAAATAGGCCTGTTGTATTTCATTTCAAAACACACCTCAACACACAACTCTCTCTTCTCTCTCTTATATCTTCTCTGTGTAAGGTGCTAGACAGTCCATCTAGTAGGAAAGCCGGCTTAGCCCGCTTTCAGGAAGTGTCGGGTAGAAGGTCCTCGTGCCTAAACTATCCTTAGGAGTGTTCTGGTTTTTGAAGCTAATCCACTGGATTAGAAGTTGTAACACCCCTCGGTTTTTATCAATCCAAAGATATTTTCCCGAATTGATTGTGTTATTTCGATTCAGTTGTTGACTTTATTTTTCACATCTAAAAAATCCAAATATTTCGAAATAACGTATTCAACCCCCCTTCTACGTTATTCTGGACCTAAAAATTGGCATCAGAGCTTGTTGATCGACATACAGATCAGATCTGCGTTCGTCATCCAGAATCATGAGTACTCAAAAAGGTAGCAGTATTAAGGTTCCTTCATTTAAGCGTGATAATTACAACATGTGGAAAATGAAGATGTTACTGTTCATGCAAGCGTCAAATCCTAGATACATGGAGACGTTGACTGAGGGTTGGTCTAAACCAATGAAAGCTGCTCCTGAAACTACTGAGGATGGTGAAAGTAGTGCAGCTGTTGTAGGAATGATTCCAAAACGTCCATCGGAGTATACCGTTGATGAAACTGAAAAAGATGGATTGGATACCAATCTTAGACTAATCATAGTTGACTCCATGGATGATGAAATGAATCATCAAATTATGAACTGTACTAGTGCGAAACACATGTGGGATACGATTGGAATGATAATGGAGGGAACTGATGAAGTTCGTGAAAATTGACTGGATATTCTGACGTCTCACTATGAAGCTTTTAAATCTCTTCCTGGTGAAAGTATCACTCAAGTTTTCGAGAGATACAATAAGCTACTGAATGAGTTGAGCATTCACGGGAAGAAGTATCCTCTAAGAGAGACAAACAGGAAATTCATGCTGACTCTACCACACCATGTAGAACATAAAGCGTCATCCATCAGAGAGAGAGATGACTTTGCTACAATGACTCTTGAGAAGTTGTATGGAAAGTTAAGAACTCATGAGATGGAGCAAGAGCAAAGGAAAATTATATATGGTGCTGGAACAGTGGACAGCAAGAATGCTGAATTATTGAAGACAACTGCTCTTACTGCATCCAGCCACAAAGAACCTGAAACAAAGGTTGTGAAACCGCAGAACAAGAAGGATGTGTTCTTTGAAGCTGAAATGGACAATGATGATCTGCCTGGTGACGAAAGTGAGTATTATACTCTTGAGAAGTTGCAGCAACTGGAGGATCCTACTATGGCTACATTAGCAGCTAACTTTAGCCGAATCAGATTCAGGAAAAATGCCAAGTACAGATCTTCTGGAAGTAGCAGCAGATCGCAGAGAACTGGTTCATCTTCTGGGTCTGAATCAGGAAAGAGTAACAAGACAGGGATGGTAGACCGTAGCAAGTTTCGGTGCTACAACTGTGATAAGATGGGGCACTTTACCAGCGAATGCAGAGAACCCAGGCAAGCAAATGAAAGGAAGAACGTTTTTCAGAAAAGGGACTCTTGCTCTCAGAAAAAGTATCCTGTCAAGTCATACATTGCCGAGGGCAAAAGATGGGATGACACTGACGATGAAGAGAAGTATGGCAATCTTGCGCTGATGGTAGACTATGATCCTATTTACGGATATGAGGTAAAAAACATGCCTGCTTCTATGGCTGATAGATTTAAATGTCGTAATCGTGATTGTGTCAAGCATGTGATAGATTCTAGCAAATCTATAAGTGATCTTAGATGGGATTTAGAATATGCTTTAAAAGATATAACAACTGCTAAATCTGAGACTGAAAATGCTAGGGCCGAACTTAGTAAGATACAAGCCAGGAATGAGGAACTAGAACTCACTAATATGCAGATAGAAAATCTAAAGGAAAGAAATGAGTATCTAGAAAACAAATTCCAGGTTAGTGTCGAGACAGAGAATGAACTTAAAGAGAAAATAGCTGACATAGATGGTAAGCTATATGTTTTTCAGAATTCAGCTAACCTTGCTAGGGAATTGTTTGATAGTCAAATATCTGGTCCAAGAGTTGCTATTGGATTTGACTATAATGTTAAGAAATGTAATAAACAAGTGGTGGATCCTGAATCAGCTAAGGCTACATCCAGTAATGCACCACCTGTTCTTAAGAATGCAGATAGTCCCCTATATAAGGAAGTTACCTCTGAGCCCTTTGATGTTGATGTTTTATTAATTAGAAATGAAATACTTGTTGAGGACATTAAAAAGCAAAGAAATGAAAAGGCAATGTCACCTAGTAAGTTTGTCAAATTTGTAAAACCTAAAACTGAACTTGGTGATCAAAATGAGTCTAAGGCTAAGAAAAACAGAAATGGAAGGATAGGCAAAAATGGTCCTAGGAAGTTATGTAACAACTGCAACTCTGCTGCTCATCTTACTCATGCATGTAAGAATGTTAAAGTAGAGAATAATCATAATATTAATGCTCATGTTCATAACATGTCTGCCATGCCTGTTCATTCTAAGTGTGCTTCAACTGCTTGCATATCATACACTGTTAATCTTATGACTGCTTTTCTAAATGTGACAAATGCATCTCCTGCTGTTAATAATTATTCACATGATGATAAAAGTAAGAAAACAAAACATGATAGAAATAACAGACCTAAGACTGCTAGTCCACCTAAATCTAGGAAAGAATCCTTTTCTCCCAAGCCTAGAAGCAATTCTACTGAGGCCTCTGTAAGAGAAAAGAAGACAGTCAAGGCAAATGCTAAATCTGCTAAATCTGCACAGAAATCTGTTAAATATGCAAATGTGGCTAAGCTCTCTGGACCCAAACAAGTTTGGGTACCAAAGAAAACTTAATCTCCTTTGAATACAGGTCATAAAGAAAAAGCGAGTCATGTGGATTCTGGACAGTGGATGTTCGAGACATATG
This sequence comes from Kitagawia praeruptora, assembly GCA_037693485.1. Lineage (NCBI taxonomy): Eukaryota > Viridiplantae > Streptophyta > Magnoliopsida > Apiales > Apiaceae > Kitagawia > Kitagawia praeruptora. Next base: position 106,231,212 of record CM075354.1, read on the forward strand.
ACCGGTGATAGAGCCCTGCTATCAAAGGTGGTTAAGAAAGCTGGCCCAGTGGTTACCTTTGGAGATGACAGCAAAGGATTCACTACTGTTTGGAATTTGGGAATGTCATCGTTGAAGAAGTCTCTCTTGTTGATGGTCTAAAGCATAATCTTCTAAGCATAAGCCAATTTTGTGATAAAGGATATGAAGTCTTGTTCAAGAAGGAGAAGTGTCTGATCAGTAATAAGAGGGATGAGAAGCTCGCTTTGCAAGGAGTGAGAAAGGGTGATTTGTTCGTAGTTGATTGGAACTCTGGCAATGATGAAGTCAAGTGCTTCTATGGTAAAGCATCTTTAGAAGACAGTTGGTTATGGCATAAGAAGCTTTCACATCTTAACTTCAAGACTATGAATTCTCTAGTCAAGAGGGAACTTGTGAGAGGATTACCCGAGATGGAGTTCAGTCCTGACGGCTTATGTGCAGCATGTGAAAAGGGAAAGTCCAAGAGAGCATCACACAAAAAGAAGACAATATCAAACATCACTGAACCACTGCAACTTCTGCATATGGATTTGTTTGGTCCAATTAATGTCATGTCTATGTCCAAGAAGCGATACTGTTTAGTAATTGTGGATGACTATTCCAAATACACATGGGTGTTATTCTTGCATTCTAAGGATGAAGCAGCGCAGATGATTATCGATCATATCAAGAAGATTGAGCTAGAAGCTGGAGTGCCCGTGCGTAAAATCAGATCAGATAATGGGGCTGAATTCAGAAACTCAGTTCTCAATAGCTGGTGTACTGAGAAGGGTATCTCAAGACAGTTTTCAGCACCCAGGACTCCGTAGCAGAATGGAGTGGTTGAGAGGAAGAATCGAACACTGATTGAAGCTGCCAGAACAATGCTGAATGAAGCTAAACTTCCTACCTATTTTTGGGCTGAGGCAGTCAATGCAGCTTGCTATACTCAGAATAGAACCCTGATCAACAAAATGTATGAGAAGACACCATATGAGCTTATGGCCCTCACAAGTTTGATGCTAAAGCAGATGAAGGCATTTTCCTAGGGTATTCATTGGAGTCTAAGGCATACAGGGTGTATGTGATCGATAGTCAGAAGGTTGTGGAAAGCCTTAATGTGAGATTTGATGATGCAAGATCTCCTAGTATTCAGAAAGAAGATGATGATGAATCTCTAGCTTTTGAGAATCTTTCTGATGATGAGGATGATGAAACTGAACCTGAGGTTGCTGTTTATAATGTAAATAATAATGGTAATGATGATAATGATGATCCAGATTCTGGTAATGGCAGTGGGAACACAGGATCTCAAAGTCAGACTATTTCTGGTTCTAGTCCTCAAGTTGAAGAATCTACAGATCAGACAAGCAACAACTCAGGGGGAGCAGGAGAAGGATCCACTAGTCAGAATGCTAATAATGGGGAATCATCCAGATCTTATCTACCAAGGCAAACTGTTTGGAATCGAGATCATACTTTTGATCTGATCATTGGTGATCTTGACTAAAGAGTTAAGACTAGAAGAGCTACTCAGAACGAATGCTTGTATTCTGGTTTTCTATCAGAAATTGAACCTAAGAAGGTTGGAGAAGCTCTGGAAGATCCAGATTGGGTGATTGCAATGCAAGAGGAACTCAATCAGTTTGAAAGACAGAAAGTTTGGAAGTTGGTACCCAGACCAAAGGACAAATCTGTAATTGATGTAAGATGGGTATTCAGAAATAAACTTGACGAGAATGGAATAGTTACAAGGAACAAGGCGAGACTGGTTGCCAAAGGCTACACTCAAGAAGAAGGTATTGATTTTGATGAGACCTTCGTACCAGTTGCTAGACTAGAAGCCATCAGGATGTTTCTGGCATTTGCTGCACATTCAAACTTCAGAGTATATCAGATGGATGTGAAAAGTGTTTTCTTGAATGGTGAGCTTGAAGAAGAGGTCTATGTTGAATAGCCTCCTGGTTTTATTAATCCTGAATGTGAGGACTTCGTCTACCTTCTATTCAAAGCTCTCTATGGTCTTAAGTAGTCGCCTAGAACATGGTATGATACTCTTGCTGAATTCTTACTTGAAAGTGGTTTTTCTAGAGGTGTCATAGATAAAACTCCGTTCTATAAAAAGCATAAAAATGATATTCTACTTGTGCAAGTTTATGTTGATGACATTATATTTGGCTCTACGAATGATGCACTTTATGCAAGGTTTACTAAGTTGATGCAGAGTAGGTACGAGATGAGCATGATGGGAGAGCTGAACTACTTTCTTGGATTGCAAGTAAGCCAAAGAACAGATGGTATCTTTATATGTCAATCCAAGTATATCAAGGATCTTCTTAAAAAATATCATCTTGAAGATTCAGCACCTGTAAAGACTCCCATGGCCACTGCCACCAAGCTTGATCAAGATAAATCTGGAAAATGAGTTGACATAACAAGCTATAGGGGCATGATAGGTTCTCTACTCTACCTCACTGCAAGCAGACCAGATATAATGTTCGCAACATGCCTATGTGCGAGGTTCCAAGCTGATCCTAAAGAATCACATTTGATAGCTGTGAAGCGTATCTTCAGATATCTTAAGGGTACTTCGAATCTTGGTATTTGGTATCCTAAGGATACGGGTTTCGACCTAGTTGGCTATACAGACTCTGATTATGCTGGTTGCAAGATTGATCGCAGGAGTACTTCTGGAAGCTGTCAATTCCTTGGAAGGAGATTGGTTTCCTGGTTCAGCAAGAAGTAGCATTCAGTAGCCACATCTACAGCAGAGGTAGAATACATTGCAGCTGGTAGCTGTTGCTCATAAATCTTGTGGATAATGAATCAACTCATGGATTATGGTATGTTACTGAACAAAATACCCATATTCTGCGACAACACAAGTGCCATAGCAATCTCGAATAATCCAGTACAACATTCTCGAACCAAGCACATCGACATAAGGTATCATTTCATTCGTGAACATGTTATGCATGGTACTGTGGAACTTCACTTCATTCCCACTGAGCAACAACTTGCAGACATTTTCACGAAACCACTTGATGAATCTACATTCAACAGGTTGGTTAGTGAACTTGGCATGTTAAACTTGTCCTCTTAACAGGAAGTCAACAAATGCAAGTTGTTGTACATTTTCATGATTTTATCTACTAATTAGTTGCCATGTGTTTAAATGTTAGAAATTTGTGGTAATTAGTTGGTACTACTGAAGCGATACTTGAGTATTAACAGGTTTGCATGTTATATCCACTAGTGCAGACTGAACCTATAGCGTCGCCACTTTTAGCGTCGGTTATTGACCTATAGCGTCGGTTATTGACCTATTGCATTGGTTGTTTTCATTAACCAACGCTTTATGACTTCTGCCAGAAGCTTTGGCATCGGTTGTTTGCATTGTACATATAGCATCGCCCTTAAAAGGACGACGCTATAGATATACCTATAGCGTCGCCTTTTTAAGGGGTGACGCTATAAGTTGTACCTATAGCGTCGCCCTTTTAAAGGGTGACGTTATAGATATAACTTATAGCGGCGCCCCTTAAACGGGCGACGCTATAGATATAGCTTATAGCGTCGCCCCTTAAAAGGGCGACGCTATAGGTATATCTTAAAAAAAAAAGAATAAAAGCCAAAAAATTAAACAAAAATAGAAAAAAATACCAATATTTGAAACTAAATTCATACACATCAAAGTAGTCATACTCATTATTTATGTGTGATGAATGTTACCTTATTTTCAAAAAAATTCCATTTTTTATTTTTTTTCCCATTTTTAACTAGTTGTAAAATAAATAAAACAAATTAAATAAAAATAGGAAAAATGATAATTTTTTAAACTAAATTCATACACACCAAAGTAGTCATATTCACTATTTGTGTGATGAATGTTACCTTATTTTCACTAATTTTCCATTTTTTTTATTTTTTTTCCCATTTTTAACTAATTCGTTTTTAATCCTAAAATCATTTTAAAAATATGGGGGGACAGCTAATTTAAATTTCTACATTTTAAAAATAATTCCTCAGCTTTATATATTTATTTTGCAATTTACCAAAACAGAATAATTTATTGGGAAGTTATCAAAAATACTAGGTTTAAAGTTTCTATTTGCAAAAATACTATCTTCTTTAATTAATTGCAATTTTACTAACATAAGTTTCAAAATTGAAAAAATACTAGGTCAACCCTCCCCCTCCCCCTTTTGACCAACGTGTAACAGATGCAACTTTTTTTTTTTTAAGGCAGGGTTATATTTTGGTTGGCAACAACATTCAACCACTTTCAACCACATTCAACCAAATGCAACCACATTCAACTTTTATTTAAGATGGGTGATTTTGGTGGATTTGGGTTGTACGGCCCCGCCAGGGGCAATATTCAACCACATTCAACTTTTTTTAAGGTGGGTGATTTTGGTGGATTTGGGTTATAAGGCCCCGCCAGGGGCAATATTCAACCAAATGCAACCACATTCAACTGGTTGCATTCAGTTGCTGATTTCAAGTTCCATTTTTCATTTGTCATTTTCGACCTCATTTTTTAACTCTAATATATATATATATATAGAGTTAAAAAATGAGGTCGAAAATGACAAATGAAAAATGGAACATGAAATCAGCAACTTAATGCAACTAGTTGAATGCAACCACATTTTCAACCACATTCAACCGAATGCAACCACATGCAACTTTTTTTTTTTTTAAGAAGGGTGCTATTTGGGTTCTATGGCCCCGCAGGGGCATATTCAACCAAATGCAACCACATGCAACTAAATTTCTGATTTCATGTTCCATTTTTCATTTGTCATTTTCGACCTCATTTTTGAACTCTAATATATATATATATATATATATATATATATATATATATATATATAGGCTCATGCTCGAGGGAGAACCGGGAGACCACATCCATATCCGTTGATATTGTTTTGATCTGATGGCTTGGATAATTCTCTTATTAATTTAAAAACAATTAACATAATTTCCATATTTGATCAAAAGGACGGAATCGGAAATCAAGATAATGAAATCAATCAGCATCAATTAATATATGGAAGCAATCAATTAAAATATATCTGATTGGATTTCCTAATCTAAATTAAATTAACATTTACTACATATCAGTTATCAAACATTTTTAAAAACAAATTATTTTCTTCCCACATCTTAGCCATACGAATTAAATTATTTTGGGTTTCATGATTCAAGAATTCAATTAATCTTTTATTACTCCAATAAAGAATATGATTATATAAATGTTCATGTCATCGGTTTCCTAGTTGAACCATACAATCACATCAATTAACTATCAGTCGTTCTTATCTAGAAGTCGAGATAAGGAACACGGATGACAATCTTTGATGATCTTAAATGGGGTGATGACTTCGCTGACTGTTAACCATTTTAATCTACTAGCCATATTTTAAGTACTAGCCACATGTTCTTCTTCTTGTTGAGAACCTTTTCATGATTTAAATTGGGGATGATTTTATTGAACCATTATAAATTACATATTCAAAAGAATTTTATGACTTATTTTTTTTATAAAAAATATTACTATTAAACACGTAAGAAAATCTACCATCTTCATTTTCAAAAGGTTCAATGTGTAATGCAAAATAAATAAGAAGAATCTTAATATCTAAAAATAAAACACTTTAAAAAATTTCAAATAAATTAAAAGAAAATAAGAAATATCAATTTTTTCCAAAAAAGCTATGAAATATAAAAACAAATCATGAAAGAATTAAAATGATATACATTCTCACGAACACACTAAAATAATTCATTTTTTTATAGCATGTCTTTTAAAATAATTCTCGAAAGAATTTCAAAAAAAAAATTGACATATTAGTTTGAAACACGTAAAAGAATCTTGTTGTATTATCGAACGTTTCTATATATAACTTAATAGAATTTTCAAACATTTAATCGAATTGTAAAATATCAAGACACCTAGTTGAATCTGGAGTTAATATTTTGTAATTATTTTTATAATTAATAATTTTTATACATGATATGTAGTCAAAATATTAAAAAAATAATAATTAGAAATGAGTAAATAAAATATAAAAAATTGCCAAAAAATTATAAAATAAAATCGTTTCCCATTAAGTATCAAAAGACCTAGTAGAATCAAAGGTGTTATACTAATTGTTTTAGTTAAAAAATGATATTACATGATAATTTCTCCAACACTATAAATAATTCATATACATGATACTTTATCCAATACTATATATAAATATTTCTAAAATTATAAATTTTTTATTAAAATTTTTTATTGATCTATAATAAGTTTCGAATACAGTTATGTACAAGTACAACACTATAAATAATTTATGAAATATTTAAGAAAATCTATAGAATATTTTTTCGAATTAAAATTCAATTTTTTATAGCAAGTTTTCTAAAATAATTCTCAAAAGAATCTCGAAAATATCATAAAAAATTGACATATTGATTTGAAACACGTAAAAGAATTTTGGTGTATTACCTAAGATTTCTATATATAACTTAATATTAAAAGAAATGTAAAAAATTTCTTTTAAAAAAATAAATATATAGAAAAATTATGTAATATACCAAGATTCTCTTAGGTATTTTGTTAGTTACTTTAAAAAAATTTCGAAAAGTCAATAAAAAAATTGACATATTAATTTGAAATACGTAAAAGAATCTTGGTGCGCGTTTAACTTGATAGAACTTTAACATTACTTAATAGAATTTTCAAGTACTTAACAAAATCGTAAAATATCAAGACACCTAGTCGAATCTGGAGTGTAATATTTTATAATTATTTTTATAATTTAATAAAAAAATTAGAATTTTTTAAATAATACGTAGTCAAAATATTCTTAACAAATAATTAAAGATGAGTGAGTGAATATATAAACAAATTGTCAAAAATTACAAAATGAAATTGTTTCCAATATGTATCAAAAGACCTAGTAGAATCTAGGGTGAAGGCCCTAAATACCCACAAAAAAAATGAATGGTCCGAAATACCCATTGGCGCTGGACATGGCCCTTTCTACCCACTGTACACGCATGTGTGACATGCGTGTAGGCTGTTTACACAGAACACGCATGTGTGACATTCGTGTGCTTTGTTTTTTCATTAGCACACACGCATTTGTGATATGCGTGTTCCACGAATAGGAGAATAGGAGAATGTACAAGCATGTTGGAAACATGTCTTCATCTACACGCATTTCTGTGAAGCGTGGGCATGTAAAAGGAACATGTACCAGACAACTGAGGTTAACTTTTTGAATTTTGACAACCACACGCATGAAAATCATGCATAGACAAGATTACCACACGCATGATTTACTTGCGTAGACAAGGAATAATTGTTGTCTCAGTCTAACAGGCGCCACTTAATTTTATTAACAACTACACGCATAACAACTATGTGTAGGCGAAGGATAAAAAGGGTCACACATCCCGCCGATAAGTATTATGGGCCATTGATTCTCAAGGGTAGGTATTTTGGTCATTTTCTCTAAAATCTAAGATGTTATACTTTTTGTTTTTATTGAAAAATGATATTACATGATAATTTATCCAACGCTATAAATAATTCATGTACATGATAATTTATCCAATATTATAAATGAATAATTTTTATAATATTAATTTTTATTAAAATATTTAATTGATCTATAAGTTTCGAATACAGTTATGTATAAGTACAACACTATAAATAATTTATCAAACATTTAAAAAAATCTATAGAATATTTTTTCGAATTAAAATTCAATTTTTATAGCAAGTCTTCTTAAATAATTCTCAAAAATATAATAAAAAAATTGACATATTGATTTGAAACACGTAAAAGAATCTTGGTGTATTACCTAAGATTTCTATATATAACTTAATTTTAAAAGAAATGTATAAATTTTCTTTTAAAAAATTAATATATAGAAAAATTATGTAATATACCAAGATTCTCTTAGGTATTTTAAGAGAATGTTTTGAACATTCTCTGAAGTGTTTCAAATAAATTTTATAACCTTTACATTTATTATATTATATTATTTTTTTACAAATCCTTTTTAATAATTTTTTTAATATTTTAAGAAGTAAAAAAATGTTAGTTAAATTATTTAAAAACAAAAAAAAATAAACATTATAAAAAATGTAGCAAAAAAGATTTATTAATTTTATAATATTTTTTAGAATTTTTTATTTTATCTTTTAGAGAGTCTTTAAGGTATTTTAATGAATATAAATTGTCAACTTGGTATAGACCATTTTGAAAATTTTTAAAGTGTTTTAAATTTTTTTAAGGTGTTTCGAAGATTTTCCAAAGTGTTTCAAACAAATTTCATAACATTTATATTTATTAAAAATTGTTATTTTTTATTAATCTTCTCTTAATTGCTTTTTAATGTGTTAATTGTTAGAAGGAAAAGAATGTTAGATTTATTATTTAAAATCGTAGGAAATAATATTTAATTTTTTCAAAAATATTGTAAAAAACTTTACTAATTTTTTTATTATTTTTATAATCTTTGTAAAATTCTGCATTAAAATACCTTACAATTATCTAGTAGGAGAATCCTTACATTAAAATATCTTACATTAAAATACTTTGTTGATCACTTAGTAGAATCCTTAGAATACTTCGTATTAAAAATACCTAGGAGAATCTTAAAGGTGTTTTATTTTTAGATTATGTGTATTCAACTTTTTAGAGATTCTTCAAGGTGTTTGGAATAATATTAAATATATTATTTTTGAGATTCTTTAAAGTGTTTTGAAAATTTTTAAGATGATTTTTTATTGTATTTTTTTAAAAATTCTTTAATGTGTTTCGAAGATTTTCCAAAGTGTTTTAAACAAATTTCATAACAATTATATTTATTAAAAAATATTTTTTATTAATCGTTTCTTAATTATTTTTTAATGTGCTAATTGTTAGAAGGAAAAGAATGTTACATTTATTATTTAAAATCATAGGAAATTATTTTTCAAATTTTCAAAAATATTGTAAACCAATTTACTATTTTTTTTTATAATTTTTTATATTTGATCTCTTAGAGATTCTTTAAGGTGTTTTGAAGAATATAAAGTTTTGATTTGTTATAGTGTAATTTGAGATTCTTTAAAGTGGTTCAAAATTATTTAAGGCGTTTTGAAGATTTTTTAAAGTGTTTCCAATAAATTTATAACAATTACATTTATATTTACAAAATGTTAATTTTTTAAACAAATGTTTTAGTTGTTTTTTATTGTGTTATTTGCTTGAAATAAAAAATGTCAGTTTAAATTTTTTAAAATATATAATATTATTTAAAAGTTATCAAAAACATATTAAAAAATTCAACAATTTTATAAATTTTTTTATTTATTTTTATTTTATCTTTTAGAGATTTTTTAAGGTGTTTTAAAGAATATAAATTATCAATTTGTTATAGACCATTTTGAGATTCTCTAAAGTAATTTTAGTGAAACACATAAGAGAATATTTTAGGTATCAATTTATTATACACAATTTTAGAGATTTTTTAAGGTACTTGAGATTCTAAGTGTTTGAAATAAATATTATTAAAATATCATTTTATTATATTCCATGATGAAATTTTTAAGTTATTTTGAATTTTTTTAAAGTGTTTTAAGATTTTCTTAGATGTTTCAAATGAAGATCATTTTTAAGATGTTATGAACTTCATCTTCTACGTATTATTTTTTAACTCAAAATTATTGAATGGAATATTTATGAAATATTTCTATGTTAAAATACCTTACAAAAAATATTTCGTAGGAGAATCCTTACATTAAAATACTTTGTTAATCACTTAGTAGAATCTTTAGAATATTTAGTATTAAAAATACGTAGGAGAATCTTTTTGATGTTTTACTTTTAGATTATATGTATTCAAATTTTTAAAGATTCTTCAATGTGTTTGGAATAATATTAAATAAACTATTTTTGAGATTCTTTAAAGTGTTTTGAGAATTTTTAAGATAATTTTTTATTCTATTTTCTTTAAGATGTTTTCTTGAAGAATCTCAAAAGGAGTCCGTTTATTTTGATTCAATAAATTTTTGAATACAAAAATAATTTAATTCAAGATTCCATTAAGTATTTTGATGGTTCTATTAAATGTTTTATAATTCTAAAATTTTATAAAATATAAAGACATTCTCTTTTGTCATCAAAAAGATTTTTTTGAATCATTAAGGTGTTTTGAATAATATGAAATAAAAAATTTAAGATTTTTTAATATGCTTTGACATTTTTTAGATTTTTTTTTTGGAACATGAATTAGTGTTATATTGACATTTTTAGAATTTTTTATTTTAATTTAAGGTGTTTTTAATAATATGAAGTATACAATTTTGAGATTTTCTAAAGCGTTTTGAGATTCTTCAGTGTTTTTCCTTTCTTTTATAGTTTCTTCAAAATGTTTTGCAATATATTGAATATACTTTTTTGAGATTCTTTAAAGTATTTTGAGAAATTTTAAGATGACTTTTTATTCTATTTTTTTAGAGATTCTTTAAGGTGTTTTTAAAAAAAAAGTAATTTTATTAATAAACTAAATGTTTAGACATTACAATTGTAAGCAAATCTACTGGAGCACATGCTCATCAAAGTGACAATCTAACAATCTAATAACACAGGAACCTCTCTCAACACAATGTGCCGCCCTCGTTAATACAATGTAACATTGGTCAAAGATGAAAGAAGCTGTACCAGGAGCCCAAAATTAGACAGAATCTTAACTGCATTATTCACTGCTTGAACAGCAACTATGCAGTCTGTTTCCACAGCAACATCAGCCCAACCTTTACGTTTAATCCAGTTCAACGCTACCTTCACACCCATGATTTCCACCATCTCAGATTGGATTCTTCCTGGTTTACTAATCGAGAGTGCTTCAATCAGATTACCTTCTCTGTCCCGATCTACACATCCCATACCAAACCGTCTCTCAGCTTCAAAAATAGCTCCATCGACATTTACCTTAACTTTATGCTTCACAGATTTTAACCAATGCTCGCAGCCATGACTAATATCTGAGACTAATAATGGATCTGTCTTACGATTCTGAGCATTTCTCCACTGGTCAAGGGCTACTCTTGCCGATCGAACAACTCCTAAAGCAGTACACGATTTACTCTTCCAAACAACATCGTTCCGTACTTTCCAACCAAATACCCCAGCCTATCATTGCCGCTTCCTCAATGGCAGCTGAATTTTTCTGTTTACCAATCTTCCAGATGTTTCTCCACATAGCATCGTTCATTGTAGAATTCCAATCCCCTTTCAATTCCTGTAAATACTTAAAGGCGTTCTTCACCGTATATACTCCTCAAGCTTTTTTTTCCAGTACCAACCATCCTCCTCTGTCGAATTATTCAACCCTATTCCCAGAAACAAATCTCTAGATACTCGAACATATCACATACCAGGTCCACATCCGACCTTTTATTTTTCACCTCCAATAAGCTATCCACTATTCTTCCTTCAAGCCATGGATGACAGGAAATAATAAACGAATTATCATGGTCAGGAATCCAAGGATCTGGTGTGATTCTTACCATTTTACCACTACCAATCGATCATCGGGCTCCTGCCTTAACAAGCTCATGCGCATCACACACACTTCGCCATATAAAACTAGGATTCCAACAATATGTTCGTGCGACCTAGAACACTAATAGGAATCTTCAGTTTTTGTATGCAAGCTGATTCAATTAATGTTCTTTATGAAACACATACAGTCCTTTTAATCGTAACAATAAAAATAAGAGTAAATCGTAAGAACATACATGATTTTGCTGCTTCCATCCGCCATTGTTTTTATGCTTTTCAGTTTTTCTTCCTCTGATATGTATTGACGATTATTGCAATTTATTATATCTATCTCTATATAAGGAATGTTGGTTGTCTAATTCTTTCCATCATTAGGAGAATTATGATAACAGTGGATCAATCACAAATAGAAGAAGAAGAAATTTCCTTACATAAAGTGATCTGAATATTATTTTCCTTTAATTGTTTGTATACATAACCTTAAACTTCAATATAATAACAGGATTGCCATTGATTTTATTTATAGTTTGTTAATTATTAAAGTTCAAATCCAACGGTGTTAGAGAGGATCTCCTGGTTTTCTTGATAGGGAGGTTCTCCCTCGAACTCTACTCTATATATATATATATATATTAGAGTTCAAAAATGAGGTCAAAAATGACAAATGAAAAATGGAACATGAAATCAGAAATTTAGTTGCATGTGGTTACATTCAGTTGAATGTGGTTGCATTTGGTTGAATATGCCCCTACGGGGCCATGGAACCCAAATAGCACCCTTCTTTAAAAAAAAAAAAAGTTGCATGTGGTTGCATTCGGTTGAATGTGGTTGAAAATGTGGTTGCATTCAACTAGTTGCATTAAGTTGCTGATTTCATGTTCCATTTTTCATTTGTCATTTTCGACCTCATTTTTGAACTCTAATATATTAGAGTTCAAAAATGAGGTCGAAAATGACAAATGAAAAATGGAACATGAAATCAGAAATTTAGTTGCATGTGGATTAGAGTTCAAAAATGAGGTCGAAAATGACAAATGAAAAATGGAACATGAAATCAGAAATTTAGTTGCATGTGGTTGCATTCAGTTGAATGTGGTTGCATTTGGTTGAATATGCCCCTGCGGGGCCATGGAACCCAAATAGCACCCTTCTTTAAAAAAAAAAAAGAGTTGAATGTGGTTGCACGGCTGGGCAGACTGGGCAGCTGGGCAGGGTTGCCCTAAAAGATAGTATTTTTGCAATTTTGAAACTTAGGTTAGTAAAATTGCAAATAGCTTTTCTTAACAAAAGTAAAATTGCAAAAATTTACTTTTTTATATATATTTATGAGAAAAGCCCTAATTTATTTTCAAGTGAAAAGCTAAATTATGAAATTAATAAACACCCCTGTTTCCTTTTAACCCTAGATCACCGGTTTCCCCAATTCATTTGTTCGGCTCTCTCAATTTCTCTCTCTCTCTCTCTCTCGAACATTATCGATTCCATCTCTTTCGATTACTCTCGGTTCTCTCTTGTAAGCTTTTCCTTTTAAATCCCCCATACAAACTCGCCTACTCAACTTTCACCGTTCTAATTCACTTCCATTACACTCTTCACTCAAAACCCATTTTAATCCTAACCGTATAAATGGGTTTTCTGATAACAATTTGAGGCTTTCATTTGGTTCAAAATTAGGGTTTAAAATACAGACCTTGTGTTTGCTTAGTGAAAAATGATACCTTGTGTGGACATACATTTATAAGTATATAGCCATTTGTTCTTCTATTCTTTTGTCTTGATGTTTAGATTGGTCCTCTGTTCTTATTATCTAGTTTTTGGGGTTTTAGTGATTTTGTAATGGCGTCAACAAAGTTCCGAGTTTCAAATCGATCAACAAAGCTCAAGTGAGTTTCAAATCGATCCTTGTAATGGCGGAAGAGATTGCGCCCCGAGTGAAACCACGCCCAATTATACGTATTGGTTTATTCATCATCTCCCACAATACCTTAGTCAGGTACTCTCTCTCTCTCTCCATCTTCAATATATACATTTAATCATAAGCTGTAGCTCTGTTTATATAATTTAATGGGTAACAAATTATTGTTTTTTTGGTGTTTCAGTATTGTGTGTTGTGTAGCAGGGGTTTTAGCTCTGTTGTTGCTACCTGTTCTTGCCAAAACTACTTCTCTGAAAATGCCCTTCTGCCAGGTTCGTATTCTTCAGTGATGTTATGTTTAAGACTCGATAGTTTACAATCATCATTGTTTGAAATTACAACTATAAGATAAAGCAATAAAATTACAAATATAATAGAAGCTTGCAACTGTTGCTACTGTAGCTGTGCACACTGATTTTTGCACACTAATTTTTGGATTCTGGAAGTGACAGCAATGTGCAGGTTCTGCAGAATGAAATTTAATCCAGCTAATATATAATGATCATGGTATAATCCAGCTAAGTTTAACCAAGGAGAATGAAGATGCCAAAGAAGTTCTGAATTAAGTGAAGCATTGTTTTGTGTAATTGTTTCTTTATGTTCACTAGAAATGTTAACTTACATGACCTGGAAAGATGCATGGATAAAAAAACAACAATTCGTCACTCACATGAAAAAAGATTATGTTAATGAGTTAAGAGTCAAGTTAGAAGACCAGAGTGAAATTGTCATGTTGGCAATGATGCAAATATTAAATGGGTGTGAACAGTTTAAGATGTAAATAAAATGTAATACCAGGTACCATGAGCTTTTTTAGAAGTATGCAGCCTCTTGCTGTACTGCATATGGCATCATCTCCGATACTTGAGCAGTCTACCATGAGCAGTCTACCAAATGTAGGTAAGGCTTGCAAATACTTGCAGCCTTTTCCTACCTCAGAAAGGGCAAAGTTACCTATCTTCTGACAGTACAATAGAACTAACTCAGAAAGCTACCTGCAATATATAGTACATACAAATTGGAATCATGATAGAATTCAAATTTATGAAATCATTAAGATAGCTCGAAGATACGGAATATGGTATAGTGACATAGATACCTAAAGTTGATTTTACTATATCTGTTGTTCATGAACCGAGTTGTGCTGAACTAAGCTTCTACTGTTTCATTTATTAGCCAGTTGTCTAGTGAATGGGAGGCTACTCGTATTGAAGCATTACACTGGATGTCGGCTCTGTTAAATAGACATCGTGAAGAGGTAATACTACTTTTGTTTTGTCTTTCTATCACACTCCTTACTGTTCTGTATCCTGTTGTGCTACATGGCAGAAGTTTGGGGGGGGGGAGAGATGTAGAATTTGATCAGGTTAGGATAATGAGAGAGAATTGAAAATAAATGTCATCTCTTTTTTGTTTGTTTATGGTGGAGTGAGTTATCTATGTATTGACATAGAGGGTAAAGTCAAATTTGCTGGAGTTATCTTACATCGATATATATCATCTGTCAAATTTGCGAAGTGGTGTATATAATGAGGGAAATGGTGTATACTAAGTCCAGAACATTAAGAAGAGCAACTGACGGAGTAAGTATACTTTTGAGCTTATGTTTCAGCTGCCTAGCTTTTTGTTCCTACCAGTGATTACATGGTGCCTGTTTATATCTGCAGTTGGTGATTGATGAGAGCAAAGAAGCCGATTCTACCACTGGTCAAGCTGCTCACAGGCTGACTAGGGAAATTCATGATAAAGTAGATGACAACTCTTTTCTTGTGATTTTTCACTGTCCCATATAAAACCCCTTCCCTGACCCTACTCTGATTTTTTGTAATCCTAAATAAAATGTTTGGTAATCATAACTGCAGGCTCATACTTTTACAAGGAACCTACTGGCAGATGGTAAAGTGGGTACAATGCAGATCTTGCACAATCTTGAGAAAGGTTTCCTACTACCACTATTTAAAACAAGTTTATAGATGCCATTCTTTAGTGTTTTAGATTTTGAATAAAATATGGGTCCTTTATACCGTCAGATGATCTTGCTGGTTTTGAACAAACATGGACAAATAATGCTAGAAAAAGTTTGCCTGGATGGAGCGAAGGGTACATGCAGAATGGTATGACTATTCTCTTTCACTTCTTGTTTTGTTTTTCAATTGTAAGTTGTAATTCAATGCACGTGTCGTAGAATTCATGGTGTAGAATGTAAATATTGGGTATATGTTATGGCAACAATATGTTGCAGAAGTCAGTACTTTAATTTAATGGTAATTAGTGATAGTTATTGTTATTGCACCTATTTGAGTGTATTGTGTGTGTTTTTAGATCACATATATTATGTAAATTCTGCTACCTCGTATGCAGACCCAATACATGCTGGACACACTCACAGATCTTCAAAGGAAGGTACAAACATTTTCAAGCGTAACTAATTATAATCATCGAATTTCTTCGGGCTCAATATAATTTTAGGTTTTATTATGTTATGTTTTCAGGTTCATGCACTAAATGAAGCAAATAGAACCTGTTGACTATACATCCTGAAGACAAAAGTACCTGTGAAGAATGTTACCACCCGTAGGATCCCAAGACAATTTTTTGTAGTTAAATTATTGTGTAAATTGACATTGTCAAGTTGTGTAATATATATTATATTTATATTAATAAGATCTCATTGGTGTGTATAAATCTTGTATTAATAGACATTGCTTTCTCATTGGTGTGAAATTGCAATTTTGAAATTATTATTATTTTTTAAAAAAATTTGACTTTAGGCATCGGTCATTTGGAAGGGCGACGCTATAAGCAATTTTGAAATTATTATTTTTTTTAAAAAAAAATTGACTTTAGGCGTCGGTCATTTGAAAGGGCGACGCTATAAGCTATACCTATAGCGTCGGCATTTTAAGGGGCGACGCTATAGCTATAACCTCTAAAGTAGACTTTTAGCGTCGGTCATTTCAATAACCGACGCTTAAAGTAGACTTTTAACGTCGGTTGTTTAAATGACCGACGCCTTAGCAGACTTTTAGCGTCACCAATTTAACCGACGCTATAGGCCTATACCTATAGTGTCCCCTACATATACTACGCCAAACAACCGACGCTTTAGGTCTATTTGACCGATGCAATAGGTCCTTTTTGTACTAGTGATCTTTGTGTAATACTCGTGTACTCGATATTTATTTTAATAATTGATATCATGACTGAAGCAATTCAAGATTGGATCTCACCTGTTCTGATATTTGATTATTAAAATAAATTGTAGCATAACTAAATAAATATTTTATTGACATATATCAATTAATGATATTTTGTTAATTTTATGTCTATTTAATTGTGAGCTTATCTAATTATTGTGGATTAATTCTTGATTTACTGTGTGATTATTTTTAAATCCATAATAATTAGAAGTATCAAATATGTATGTGTATAGGCTGATAGGTTTCAGCGATAAATGTTTTTTCAGCCGACAGGTTTCGGTGATAAGATGTTTTTTCGGCTAATTAGGTAGTTAGGTGAGAAATTATTGAGCGGTGTTATTTTTCAAACATAACCTGTCACTATTACACCTAACCCACTAATACTTGAAACCTTATAAATGATGAGTTTTTGTTTGTGTTTAACATCATCATTTTTTAGATATACAGAGCATATACACACAATTGCTGAATATTTCAAGCTTTGACCGGAAAGATCTCACAATCTAGCTGGTGGTTTTTAGAGCGGATTTCATATTCTTGTTATATACACTAACCCTTGTTTTTAAATTTTCTCAAAGATTTGAAAATGGCCTTGCAGGGAAGCTTTTTAATTGCTGAAGTTAATCCTATTTCCATTCAGCAAATCGAAACCATTCAGGATGAGCAATTTCGGGCTTGGACACAATTTCTGAATGAACATTCATTAATTCGCTATGCTTTAGTTACACAGGTGCAACTTAACCATGATGCATTGCGTGAACTATATTGCAGTGCAGTTAACACTTCTGGACAGGACGGGTGTGCAATCACATATCGACTATTTGGTAGGTTGATTAGGGTCACTGAACGAGATGTTAATCGAATTCTCCATTTTCCTATGGAAAATCTCGTTTCTGATCCTACACCTGAACAGATTGAAATGTTCTTTCATTTTATAAGGTACCAAGATGGCAATTTCAATACTGGTACTCTTTCTAGAATGTTTCTAACCCAGTATTGGAATTTCTTCTTTCATACTATTAATCCTGTTTTTTCCTCAGATAGAACAAATCAAGATCGAATACCTGAATTTATTCAAATAATAGGGTATGCGGTCGCCAATAATTTGAGGATTAATTTTGGAAAAATAGTGCTTGGTCAAATCATTTTAAAAATGAAACGCTTGGGAACAAGAGATGTTCGGACTCAAAATGTCAAATGTCTATATCCAAGGTTTCTACAGTTAATATTAAATGATTTTTTGAATGATGAAGACAGGGTACGCTTGGAAAATGGTCAAAAGGTGGAATGTTCTTCCATTAAGACGAATGTAATTAATTACATAAGCAAAAAGAAATATACGGATGTGCCTACAGTTCTAACTTAATATCTAAAGACTATCCCACTTCCGTTGTTACTACGACCAGTGAGAGCAGGTATACGACAAGGTAATATTTCAATCCCTGCTATTCCAACCTCTGTATTCCCTATTGTGTCACAGGAAATACAGTTTCTACAGCCCCCAGTGGTCATCTTACCGACCAAGAGCAGGAAATCCCACCGACTCTAACACAGGTCGAAGAGCCTATTCTACAAATGCAAACACAAACACAACAAACTCCTACACCTCATTTGTCACTTAAACGACCAGTCATTCAAATTATTGAGGGAGATAGTGCCTCAGCACCACCACATATGGAGTTAGTTACATCAGTCGCTCTACCTCATTCTAAACAGAGTAAACCCAATAAACCTGAGGTAATGGCAACTGTTAGTGAAACAATTCTTTCTTATCCAATGAGCGAAAATGTAAATAAGGTTGAATTGACGGGAGCAACTGGTGAATCTTCCATTTTACGGAAAGATCCATTAGTAGGAGGTTCTTTTATGAACCAAGTGTCTTCACAGACATACGAGGGAAACTTTGGTTTTGTGCCATTTAATCGATTCAAGTTTAACCTCCCAGAGGAAAAATTTCTGGATCTCTTTCGAGATTTACCACTCTTTACCAGTGGTCGTCAAATCACTCCACGTGAGGACGAAAGCTCACGAACTTTCATTGCACCATCCGTGACCTCTAAAAAAGGGGCTAGGATGATTTCATTTGCAGGTACACATATTGGTGGAAGCTCTAGAGGAGAGTTGAGGGAAACACAAACAGAACATGTAAGTGTAACCCAAACCACTAAACCGAGTGAATATAGAGTGTTGAGTGAAACACCTGCAGAACGTACAAGTGAGCAACCTACTAAACCACATGCACCTGTAACCAGAAAGGAATACAGCAGACTCCTTACACGGGTCCAAACAATGGAGAAAGAGTTGCAAAATATCTGTAAGTCCATTGCAGATTTCAAAAATTTGCAACTTATTCAACATGATGCATTCCAGGTTCAATTAAGTTCCATGGAATCTCAGTTTAGTCATGCAATTCATTCCTTGGGGAAGACAGCTTCGTCTAATTTACCAACTCCACATCCTACTACTCTGGAGGATAACCCAACTGAGGGGGAGAAGGTTGATGACCAAGAAAAATCTACTAGGCGTAAGGGCAAAGAAAAGGTTGTTGACACGGAATTAACTTTATTTTGGGAAATAAAAAGCTAATGGGAGTATTAGTGCTATGTGGAAAGAAAGCAAAGGCAAACATGAAGATATGTTCAGTCTACAGGAACAATTATCTTGCACTTGGTTAATTTTTAGAAATCTGGAAAATGTATATATATGATCCAGAATGCACTTTAATATTATTTATCTTTGTATTTCATTTTTCTTGTATCAATTGAGTTATCCTCTAGGAATTTGCTTGTCAAACCCTAACAATCAAATAGGGGGAGATTGTAAGGCATAATGTAATGTAATATGTAATAGAGGACATATATAACTCAACTAGGATAAAAGATAAATAATATTAACTCTATACAGGGATCGTGATATTTGAAGAACAGGCACCAACAAGGATCAAGTCGCTGAAAGAAGTTCATTAACATGATCAAGCCTCAGTGACAGAATAAGATGTACAGATGATTCAGTTGAAAGGCCAAAAGATTTCATGTATTTGAAGATATTGCTGCAGGCTAATAAATTGGAATGTAACGAAGGTGTGAAGATCAAGATCAGTGCTAGTCACTTGTGAACCAGACCAGTGCACCAAGTGTCAACACATACGGGAAGGATCAACACATTAATTCATAGAAAGAATTGCCAAAGCCTGTTGACGATCAAGGACAGACATAATATCTCAAGGTATTGTCAAAAGTTAATTTACTCTGAAAATTAAATAAGTAACTGATTAATTAATTATTTATAACAAAATAATTAAATTAATCTGGTACTTGAATTATTTTCTGAGATAAATTAAAACAGCAAAATAAATCGAAGAGAATATGAATAGTAACCGAAATCACTATTCATATGAATAGTAACCAAAATCACTATTCATATGAATAGTAACTGCGGTTGTTGGAATAGTAACTGGGGTTGTTGGAATAGTAGCTGGTTACTATTTGGGGGTTGTTGGAATAGTGCCAAATAGTGACTTTCTAAAACCTATAAATAGGCCTGTTGTATTTCATTTCAAAACACACCTCAACACACAACTCTCTCTTCTCTCTCTTATATCTTCTTTGTGTAAGCTGCTAGACAGTCCATCTAGTAGGAAAGCCGGCTTAGCCCGCTTTCAGGAAGTGTTGGGTAGAAGGTCCTCGTGCCTAAACTATCCTTAGGAGTGTTCTGATTTTTGAAGCTAATCCACTTGATTAGAAGTTGTAACACCCCTCGGTTTTTATCAATCCAAAGATATTTTCCCGAATTGATTGTGTTATTTCGATTCAGTTGTTGACCTTATTTTTCACATCTCAAAAATCCAAATATTTCGAAATAACGTATTCAACCCCCCTTCTACGTTATTCTGGACCTAACAATAACTAATTAATTATCTATTCTAACTAAAATATATTCTTTCTAAATATATGATCGTTCTAATTAATAAAATAAACTAATGATATTATAATTACTAATAACGAACTGTTTACCTTTTCCAACTAAAAGGCAATATCTTTTTTGTATTTTTTAACAAAAATATCTCATTTTCAAACTTGATTTTTTTACTTAATTATCCTTAGGTACAGTACTTACCTTATTTAATTGTTTTACTCTATTACCCTTAATTATTTAACTTAATTATAAAAAACAAAACACAATCTTTACTTAAAATTTTATACGCAACTCTTTCCAGCACATCCCCTAATAATGTAACTAACCAATTATCTTTGTAAGCTATTACCTTTTCTAATTTTCTAACCAAAATCTTTTTTCCCCAAAAATATGGTCATTCTAATTAATGAAATAAACTAATATTACTATAATTACTAATAACTAACTGATTATCTTTTACAACTAAAAGGTAATATCTTTCAAAAATATGATCGTTCTAATTAATGAAATAAAATAATAATATTATTGCTAATATCTAATTGATTACCTTTCCAGCTAAAAGTTAATATCTTTTCTATACTCCTAAATAATAACTAAACAATTATCTTTTTCAGCTATTACCTTTTCTAGCTTTTCTAACTAAAATATCCTATTTCCAAAAATATGATCGTCCTAATTAATGAAATAAACTAATAAAATTATAATTTCTAATCCTAACTAATTATCTTTTCGAGCTAAAAGGTAATATATTTTCTATCATTTTTAACTAGAATATTTCATTTTCTTCTAAATAATAACTAACTAATTACCTATTCTAACTAAAATATCTTCTTTTCTAAATATATGGTCGTTCTAATTAATAAAATAAACTAATGATATTATAATTACTAATAATGAACTGTTTAGCTTTTCCAACTAAAAGACAATATCTTTTTTATATTTTTTAACAAAAATATCTCATTTTCAAACTTGATTTTTTTACTTAATTATCCTTACTTGTATATGTATTATTGGTAGAAACATGCATTTCTATTTTGTAAAATTAAATAATGATATTATAGATTCTAATAACTAACCAATTACCCTTTTTTGCTAAAACACATTATCTTTTCTAACTTTTCATACTAGAACCTCTCATTTCCAATATATCACAAGTCATTCTATTAATGGAATAAACTAATAAAATAATAATTACTAATAACTAATTGACCCTTTTTCAGATAAAATGTAATATCTTCTCTATATTTTCTAACTAAAATTTCTTATTTTCAAACTTTCTTTTCTTACTTAATTATCCTTACTTAAATATTTATTATTGGTAAAAATGTGTTATCTTTTCTATTTTTAAATAACTAATTGATTTCATTTTTATATTACATAAAATAAAATAATATTATTATGATTACTAATAAGTAATAACTAACAAATTACATTTTCAGCTGATCACCTTTTTCAGCTAATGCGTCTTATCTTATCTATATCTTATAAATAAATTTTTTCTTTTTTAAAAATAATATGGCCAATATAAATATAATAATGTTTATATATATATATATATATATATATATATATATATATATATATATATATATATATATGTAATTATTATCAAATCATAGTATTCAAAAATTAAACTTACAAAATTAATATCATAAAAAATTATTCAAATTATTTTAAAAAGTTTATAATATTAAAGAAAATTTATAAAGGACGAAACATTGAAAGTTTTGGTACGGTACTTACCTTATTTAATTATTTTACTTTATTACCCTTAATTATTTAACTTAATTATAAAAAAATAATATACAATCTTTTTTATATATCTTTTTTATCTAATTAAATCTCTTTTTCCCAAAAATATGGTTATTCTAATAATGAAATAAACTAATAATATTATAATTACTAATAACTAACTGAATACCTTTTACAGGATTACAGCTAAAAAGTAATATCTTTCAAAAATATGATTGTTCTAAATAATGAAATAAACTAATAATATTATAATTATTAATAACTAACTGATTACCTTTCCAGCTAAAAGGTAATATTTTTTTTATATTTTCTAATAAAAATATCTCATTGTCAAACTTGATTTCTAACTAAAATTTCTTATTTTCAAACTTTCTTTTCTTACTTAATTATCCTTACTTAAATATTTATTATTGACAAAAACATGTTACCTTTTCTATTTTTAAATAACTAATTGATTTCATTTTTAAATTCTAAAAATACTACGGGCAACTATTTAATAAAACAAAACAATATTATTATGATTACTAATAAGTAATAACTAGCAAATTACATTTTCGCTAAAACATGTTACCTTTTATATTTTTTCTTACTAAAAGTTGTTAGGTCCAGAAGTATCGTAGAAGGGGGGGTTGAATACGATACTACCAAAATATTTCGATTTTCAAGATTTTTGCGGATAACAATTTTTCGGATCTTGAAATCAAAATAACGAAACACAATTCCAGGAATATATCTTTATTGATAATAAACCCGAAGGGGTGTTACAACTTCTAATCCAATGGATTAGATTCAAAACCAGAACACTCCTAAGGATAGTTTAGGCACGAGGATCTTCTATCCGACACTTTTTGAAAGCGGGCTAAGCCGGCTTTACTACTAGATGGACTGTCTAGCAGCTGACACAAAGAAGATATAAGAGAGAGAAGAGAGAGTTGTGTGTTGAGGTGTGTTTTGAAATGAAATACAACATGCCTATTTATAGATTTTAGACAGTCACTATGCTATACTATTCCAACAACTCCCGTGGGCCCCACCAGCCGTAACCGCCATTTGCATAGTAACCGTCATTTGCACAGAAACCGCCATTTGCATAGTAACCATCATTTGCACAGTAACCGCCATTTGCACAGTATCCGCCATTTGCACAGTAATCACTATTTGCATAGTAATCACTATTTGCACAGTAACCACTATTTGCACAGTACCACTATTTGCACAGTACCACTATTTGCACAGTAATCACTATTTACATATTAACCACTATTTGCACAGTACCTGCATAGTAACCGTGAATAGTAATCGCGCATAGTAATCTTGCAGAGTAACCTTTGCATAGTAATCATGCATAGTAACTTTGCATAGTATTACAATTTTTGGCTGCTTCTTTTGGGCTTCTCTCTTCTGTTTCAAATATGCTGCTTGAGATATTATGTCTGTCCTTGATCGTCAATAGGCTTTGGCAATTCTTTCTGTGAATTAATGTGTTGATCCTTCTCGTATGTGCTGACACTTAGTGCACTGGTCTGGTTCACAAGTGACTAGTACTGATCTTGATCTTCACACCTTCGTTACATTCCAATTGATTAGCCTGCAGCAGTATCTTCAAATTATATATAAATACATGGAATCTTTTGGCCCTTCAACTGAATCATCTGTACCTCTTATTCTGTCACTGATGCTTGATCATGTTAATGAACTTCTTTCAGCGACTTGATCCTTGTCGGTGCCTGTTCTTCAAATTTCACAATCCCTGTATAGAGTTTAATATTATTTATCTTTTATCCTAGTTGAGTTATATATGTCCTCTATTACATATTACATTACATTATACTTTACAATCTCCCCCTATTTGATTGTTAGGGTTTGACAAGCAAATTCCTAGAGGATAACTCAACTGATACAAAAAAATGAAATACAAAGATAAATAATATTAGAGTACATTCTGGATCATATATACATTTTCCAGATTTCCAAGTGCACGATAATTGTTCCTCTAGACTGAACATATCTTCAAGTTTGCCTTTGCTTTCTTTCCACATAACACTAATACTCCCATTAGCTTTTCATTTTTCAAAATAAAGTTAATTCCGTATCAACAACCTTTTCCTTGCCCTTACGCCTAGTAGATTTTTCTTGATCATCCAATTTCCCCCCCTCAGTTGGGTTATCCTCCAGAGTAGTAGGATGTGGAGTTGGTAAATTAGACGAAGATGACTTTACCAAGGAGTTGATTGCATCATTAAACTGGGTTGCCATGGCATTCAATTGAACCTGGAATACATCATGTTGAATAAGTTGCAAATTTTTGATTTCTGCAATGGACTTACAGATATTTTGCAACTCTTTCTCCATTGTTTGGACCCGTGTAAGGAGTCTGCTGTATTCCTTTCTGGTTACAGGTGCATGTGGTTGAGTAGATTGCTCACTCGTACGTTCTGCAAGTGTTTCATTCAACACTCTATATTCACTAGGTTTATTGGTTTGGGTTACACTTACATGTTCTGTTCGTGTTTCCCTCAACTCTCCTCTAGAGCTTCCACCGATATGTGTACTTGCAAATGAAATCATCCTAGCCCCTTTTTCAGAGGTCACAGATGGTGCAATGAAAGTTCGTGAGCTTCCGTCCTCGCATGAAGTGAGTTGCCGACCACTGGTAAAGAGTGGTAAATCTCGAAAGAGATCCAGAGATTTTCCCTCTGGGAGGTTAAACTTGAATCGATTAAATGGCACAAAATCCAAGTTTCCCTCGTATGTCCGTGAAGACACTTGGTTCATAAAAGAACCACCCACCGATGGAACTTTCCGTAAAATGGAAGATTCACCAGCAGTTATTGAGGTAGGTAATTCCACCTCGGATGCCTGTGAAGGCATTTGATCTTTAGAAAGATCATCAACCACTCGTATGTTCCGTGAAATGGAACTCAAGATAGTTGCTCCCGTCAATTCAACCTTATTTACATTTTCACTCATTGGATGAGAAAGAATTGTTTCACTAACAGTTGCCGGTACCTCAGGTTCATTGGGTTTACTCCGTTTAGAATGAGGTAGAGCGGCTGATGTAACTAACTCCTTATGTGGTGCTGCTGAGGCACTATCTCCCTCAAAAGTGTTGATGGCTGGTCGTTTAAGTGACAATTGAGGTGTAGGAGTTTGTTGTGTTTGTGTTTGCATTTGTAGAATGGGCTCTTCGACCTGTGTTAGAGTCAATGGGATTTCCTGCTCTTGGTCGGGTAAGATGGCCACTGGGGGCTGTAGAAACTGTGTTTCCTGTGACACAATAGGGAATACAGAGGTTGGAATAGCAGGGATTGAAATATTACCTTGTCGTATACCTGCTCTCACTGGTCGTGGTAACAACGGAAGTGGGACAGTCTTTAGATATTCAGTTAGGACTATAGGCACATCCGTATATTTCTTTTTGCTTATGTAATTAATTACATTCGTCTTCATGGAAGAACATTCCACCTTTTGACCATTTTCCAAGCGTACCCTATCTTCATCATTCAAAAAATCATTTAATATTAACTGTAGAAACCTTGGATATAGACATTTGACATTTTGAGTCCGAACATCTCTTGTTCCCAAGCGTTTCATTTTTAAAATGATTTGACCAAGCACTATTTTTCCAAAATTAATCCTCAAATTATTGGCGACCGCATACCCTATTATTTGAATAAATTCAGGTATTCGATCTTGATTTGTTCTATCTGAGGAAAAAACATGGTTAAGAGTGTGAAAGAAGAA
The DNA here is from genome assembly GCA_037693485.1 of Kitagawia praeruptora. Taxonomy (NCBI): domain Eukaryota; kingdom Viridiplantae; phylum Streptophyta; class Magnoliopsida; order Apiales; family Apiaceae; genus Kitagawia; species Kitagawia praeruptora. Next base: position 106,257,295 of record CM075354.1, read on the forward strand.
ATTCCAATACTGGGTTAGAAACGTTCTAGATAGATTTCCAGTATTGAAATTGCCATCTTGGTAACTTATAAAACGAAAGAACATTTCAATCTGTTCGGGTGTAGGATCAGAAACAAAATTTTCCGTAGGAAAATGAAGAATTCGATTAACATCTCGTTCAGTGACCCTAATCGACCTACCAAATAATCGATATGTGAATTCACACTCGTCCTGTCCATAAGTGTTAACCGCACTGCAATATAGTTCACGCAATGCATCATGGTTAAGCTGCACCTGTGTAACTAAAGCAAAACGAATTAATGAATGTTCATTCAGAAATTGTGTCCAAGCCCGAAATTGCTCATCCTGAATGGTTTCGATTTACTGAATGGAAACAGGATTAACTTTAGCAATTAAAAAGCTTCCCTGCAATGCCATTTTCAAAATTTTGAGGAAACTCAAAAACAATGGTTAGTTTTTATAAAGGATGATGTATAAAGCAAGAATATGAAATCCGATCTAAAAACCACCAGCTAGATTGAGAGATATTTCCGATCAAAACTCGAAATATTCAGCAATTATGTGTATATGCTCTGTATATCTGAAAAATGATGATGTTAAACACAAACAAAAACTCATCATTTATAAGGTTTCTAGGTTTAGTGGGTTAGGTATAATAGTGACATGTTATGTTTGAAAAATAACACCGCTCAATAATTTTTCACCTAACTACCTAATTAGCCGAAAAAACATCTTATCACCAAAACCTGTCAGCCGAAAAAACATCTTATCGCCGAAACCTATCCGCCTATACACATACACATATTTAATACTTCTAATTTTTATGAATTTGAAAATAATCACACAGTAAATCAAGAATTAATCCACAATAATCAGATAAACTCACAATTAAATAGATATAAAATTAACAAAATATCATTAATTGATATATGTCAATAATATATTTATTTAATTATGCTACAATGATATCTCCAGAATAATCATGCAGATAAACAAATAAAACAAACAAAATCCAGAGAATGAAATTCACTGGCTGCAACTAATTGAACAAACATTTTAAAAGATCATGTGAAATTTAACATACCAAGCTCACTTACCAACCTTGAAAAGGTTGCTTCATCCGAAGCTTTAGTAAAAATGTCTGCCAACTGTTTTTCACTAGGAACAAAATGAAGTTCCACAGTGCCTTCCATCACATGCTCCTTAATGAAATGGTATCTGATGTCTATGTGCTTGGTTCTAGAATGCTGCACTGGATTCTATGATATTGCAATTGCACTAGTGTTGTCACAGAAAATTGGGATCTTTTTAACTTTAACTCCATAGTTAAGTAGTTGATTTCTCATCCATATAATCTGTGCACAACAACTCCCAGCTGCTATGTATTCAGCCTCTGCAGTTGAGGTAGATACTGAGTTCTGCTTCTTACTGAACCATGAGACCAGCTTGTTTCCCAAGAATTGACAGGTTCTTGTGGTACTTTTTCTATCCATTTTGCAACCTGCATAATTTACATATGAGTAACCAGTTAGATCAAAACCAGATAGAATCTCTAGGGTACCAAATGCCAAGATTTGGTGTTCCATTGAGATATCTAAATATCCTTTTAATAGCTACTAAGTGAGATTCCCTAGGATCAGCTTGAAATTTAGCACATAAACATGTAGCAAACATAATATCAGGTCTACTGGCTGTTAAATATAAAAGAGATCCAACCATGCCCCTATAGCTTGTCATGTCCACCTTCTTTTCCTTAGTATTCATTTCAAGCTTAGTGGCAGTGGCCATGGGTGTTTTTGTAGAAGAACAATCTGTTAAATCAAACCTTTTTAAAAGATCATTAATGTATTTTGTTTGACTTATAAAAATTCCCTCATTCACTTGTTTAACTTGTAAGCCAAGAAAATAAGTTAATTCACCCATCATACTCATTTCATATCTACTTTGTATGAGTTTGGCAAACCTCTTGCAAAGTTTCTCATCTGTAGACCCAAATATTATATCATCTACATAAATTTGGACAAGTATCATAGAGCCATTGACATTTCTATAAAAGCGAGTTTTATCAATAGTACCTCGAATGAAGTGATTCTCTATAAGAAACTGTGAGAGTGTGTCATACCAGGCTCTAGGTGCTTGCTTCAGGCCATAGAGTGCTTTGAGTAGAAAGAACACATATTCTAGAAAGTCTGGATCTTCAAAACCAGACGGTTGACTAACATACACCTCCTCCTCCAGAATACCATTCAGAAATGCACTCTTGACATCCATTTGATAGACTTTGAAATTGGCATTCACTGCATAGGCTAGGAAGATCCTTATTGCTTCTAACCTTGCCACTGGTGCAAAGGTTTCTTCGAAATCAATTCATTCCTCTTGATAATAGCCTTTAGCAACTAATCTAGCTTTATTCCTTGTGACTATGCCATTCTCATCCATCTTGTTCTTGAATACCCACTTTGTGCCAATCACTGATTTGTCTTTAGGTTTGGGTACAAGTTTCCATACTTCATTTCTTTTAAACTGGTTTAGCTCTTCTTGCATTGCTAAAACCCAGTCTGGATCCAGAAGAACATGTTCAACTCTTTTAGGTTCCTCTTTGGATAGAAAACTGCTATATAAACATTCTTCTTGAGTTGCTCTTCTGGTTTGGACCTTTGCATTAGGATCTCCAACGATAAGCTCAAATGAATGATCCCTGGTCCATTTTCTCTGTGGTGGTAAGTTTGACCTTGATGAAGGGGCTTCATTTTCTCTGTGTTGATCATTGTGGCTTGTTATTGAGTTTTGACTGTGAGAAACTCCCCTTGAGTGTATGGCCCTCGAGATTGATGGAGTTCTTATAGATTAATCAACCGATGCTTCTCTTTGATTTTTTATAGATGCTTCAAATTGATTTCCAACTGATGGTGTAAGTTGCTCTTCAACAGGTTGTTCATTCTGCACTTCAACTGATGATCCTTGTCTGTTTCTCACACCATTTGATCTCCATTCTTCATCATCATCTTCACTTTCTTCATCACTTCTCTCATTCTCAAATGAGAGAGACTCATGAAAACCTTCATCTATTAGACCAGATATTTTCTTGTCAATGAAGACAACATGTATGGACTCCATTACAATGTTTAGTCTTAGGCTGTAGACTCTGTAGGATTTTCCAGCTGAGTATCCAACAAAGATAGCTTCATCTGCCTTTGAATCAAATTTTCCAAGATGCTCACCATGATTTTTCAGTACAAAGCATTTGCATCCAAAGACATGCAGAAAGTTGATTGTTGGTTTCTTGCCTTTGAAAAGTTGATAAGGTGTCATGCCTTTTGCTTGATTGACCAAAGAAATATTCTGAGTGTAGCATGCAGTGTTTATAGCTTCTGCTCAGAAGTATGTTGGTAGCTTAGACTCTTCAAGTGTTGTTCTTGCAGCTTCAATTAGAGTTCTGTTCTTTCTTTCCACTACACCATTTTGTTGAGGAGTTCTTGGTGCAGAGAATTCCTGGATAATTCCTTCTTCTTCACAAAACTCTCTTATTACAGAATTCTTGAACTCAGTTCCATTGTCACTTCTGATTCTCCTTACTTTGAGTAAAGGATTGTTGTTCACTATCTTGATGTGATTTATAATGACTTCACCTGCCTTATCCTTAGAGTGTAGAAAGAATGTCCTAGAGAATTTTGAGAAATCATCAATAATCATAAGACATTATTTCTTCTTTGAGATTGACAACACATTGACTGGTCCAAAGAGATCCAGGTGAAGTAGTTGCAAGGGTTGATCAATTGATGACATTGACTTTGATTTGAACGAGGCCTTCTTCTGCTTCCCTTTCTGGCATGCATCACACAATCCATCCTTGGAGTAATCCAATTTTGGAATACCTCTAACCAAATCCTTCTTTACCAATTCATTCATTGCTTTAAAACTCAAATGTGACAGTCTTTTGTGCCAAAGCCAACCTTCATCTACACTTGCCTTACTGAGAAGACATGTAGTCATGTTTGCATTTGTTGAATTGAAGTCAGCAATGTACACATTTCCTCTTCTATCTCCTGTTAACACTACCTTGTTGTCACTTTTCTTGTAAATGACACAAGCTTCAGATGTGAACCAAACGTTCTGGCCTTTATCACACAGTTGACTGACACTTAGCAAGTTATGCTTAAGTCCATCAACCAGTGCTACTTCTTCAATGACAACATTCCTTTGTGAAATCAAGCCATATCCTCTGATATATCCTTTGTTGTTGTCTCCAAAGGTAATGCTAGGGCTAGCTCTCTCCTCAAACTTAGTGAGCAGGGTAGAATCTCCATTCATGTGCCTAGAACAACCACTATCCAGGTACCAAAGATTCTTTCTGTGTCCTTGCACACATCAAAATCAAATCAAGTTGATTTTGGTACCCAAATTTTTTTGGGTCCTGCCTTGTTAGCCTTTTTCTTATTTTTCAAGCCCTTACTACCCAGCGTATCTGATTGAGTTAAATCAACCTTAACTCTTGGTGTAGGTTTCTGAAAAATAGGTTGTTTCACTTGCTCACATGCATTAAAACTAGATGTATAATTTGGCATTGTATGTGCATACTTGTTATTCATCATCCATGGCAACTGAGGCATATTAAAAGCATTGTAATGTGGATTATGCATGAATGGCATGTTAGCATAATGACTAGATGCATGAGCAGGCTGAACCAACATGTTTGGCATAACATTCATAGCAGGCATAGGCACAGAAATAGGCATACTAGGCACAGAAGCATTTTTAACAGTTTTACAATTGAAAGACAAATGATTAACACTACCACATTTTACGCATTCTTTCCTAGGAGCATACTTATCAAGTGTGTAATTGTTGTGTTTGTTAATTTCTACTTTTTCATTTCTATTCTTCTTTTTAGCCTTAGCCTTTGATTCTGTCTTTTCTAATTTATCCTTCAATTTCTTGATGGATAAATGGCCTATGTTTCTTTGTTCAATAGATTTGGTTTTGCTACACTTTTCCAATACAAAGTTTTTATTGACAGGCCCGTACTTTTTATTCAATTTAGTTAAAGTTGCTTTGCTAACAGGCTTAAGTCTCGAAGAACATTCTTTTTCGACTAAATCACTATCTGAAGCAACTTCCCTATCATCATCTTACTTAACTTCTGCTAATTTGTGAAAAGAATCAACTCCTTGTTTACTATAAATTTCTTCAGTTTTAGCCTTTGATCCCTTCCACTTAGCAATTAAGTCTTGTTCCTCTTTTAACTGTTTTATTAAACACTCTTCTCTTTTCATAGCCTCAAGTAACTCATTCTTAGCATCCTGGCAATCTCTTTTCATTGTTTCAATTGTTGGGTATATTTCACTAAACAACAATGAGGCAGTGATATATATTAAACAAGAACATGCAATTAACCAAATAACGAAACAAAACACGAAGGCATAAACAAGAGTATAATCAGTAACTGTAATTAATAAGAAAGGCAAGAATACTTATCTCTCACAGAAGATTTAGCAACTACTGATCAGAGAGAGAAGAACAACTGAGTCACCAAGCCCTTCGAGAAGACTTGGCTGTTCTTGAAGAGAATATTGCCCCACTTACGTTGTGATTGGGTTGCAGCAATATCACTTCCAGGATAAAACAGCACCGATCAAAGGGTTCACAAATACTTCAGTAATCAACAGCGACCAGCACCTCAGTTCGCCTGAGTATTATGTATTTCTTCTGTATGTATCGTGAGAGAACAGAGAAAGAAGAAAACAGATCGTGTTTCTATCCTTAGGACGTATCTCTTTTCATAACGTTTATTCTTTCTGTATTGTATATATAATACCAAAAATAAACGTAACTGATACTCCATAAAAGGAAAGTAAATATTCTGATTTAATGTCATTAACTACAACAGGATTTATTTTTCAGTTACAGTAGCATCAGGATTTGGTCATCAGTACTATCAGAATTTAGTGTCCATTATGATCAGGATTTAGTACTCATCAGGAACTGATATCCATCAGGATTTAGCCCATCAGTATTTGATGTCTGACCAAGTCCATCAGGATTTTCTCCAAGTACTGATCCAAATTTCCATCAGGATTTAATTCAAATACTGATCCAAATTTCCAGTATTGTTGTAACAAATAAATCTGAAACCTGTTAAAATAAATCAATAATCAATTCTTCTTTCAACTCAATTTATTTATGGATTCCACTTAGAAAATGTCTTAGATCCAAACATGAAAGTTTAAGTCCTCATTACAAGGAACAACCTCCACTTGTTACTTTCCGGAAATTACATCAAGAACATATTTTAAATATGCCTCAAACTTTTCATTTTCTAACAATCCCCCACGAATCCATATAGAAATGCAAATACATATCTATCCTCATCATGACTTGTTTTTCAGAGTAGGTACCCTTCCGGGTTTGAACCCTCCTAAGTCCTCTACTTCGATGGCTACCGGATTCAGATGGAATGTTTCACCTTGAATCTTTATCCGTTTGATGTAACCACACTCCATAGACGATGACAAGTCAAAGGCTATGGTGCCAATCTATGGCTTTGAGACATTAATGGTCATATCTCGATCCTGTTCGTCGAATGTTTCAAGGAATAACCCTTTCCTCTAATTGTGACCACACAATTACATTCGCTTAGCTGGGCATCTCCAGAGATGTACTGCTAGCATCTCGTCATACGACTTGACCCCATTCAGAGTTCAAATAACTCTTGCTATTCTGGCAGTTACAGTACCTTATAGGTTTACAGGGGATAGACTCCAGATACGTGAGTATCAATCTATGTAGTTAAAGGTACAACCAATTCACCCTTACAACTTGGTATTACCACATTGAATACACTTTCGAGGGATCTCCTCTCATGTGTATTGGGTTCCCGCTGTAGATGAATCATTATGGGCTATCAGTCCCATCCCCAACCTAGACTTAAGGACTACATCATGCTCAAGCCCTTTAGTCAAAGAATCAGCTAGGTTTTCTTGAGTTCCAATAAACTCAACAGCCATGATCTTGTCAGACATTAGACCCCTTATAGACTTTAGTCTAACTTGGATATGTCTCTTTGTTTTCACATTATACTTCTTGTTGTTTATCTTGTCGATAGTTGTACGGCTATCACAATGAACAACAAAAGCAGGAAGTGGACGACTTACTACAGTCAACACTGACATAAGTCCATGTAACCATTCAGCCTCAGTCCCCGTGGCATCTAATGCACACAACTCAGCCTCAAAAGTAGACCGAGTTATAACAGTTTGTCTAGAAGACTTCCAAGATACTGCTCTACCCGCTAGGGTAAACAGGTATCCAATCACTCCATTGGAACCAGACTTCTTAGCTATCCAACTTGCATCACTATATCCCTCTAGCACTCCAGGAAACCTCCTGTAGTGCAAACCAAGATATATGGTGCTTTTTAGATATCTAAGTACTCTATCAAGAGCATCCCAATGAGTCTTATTTGGACAGCGTGTATATCTTGCTAACTTAGACACTGAATATGAAATATCCGGCCTAGTACCATTAGCAAGATACTGCAAACTCCCAATAATCTGAGAATACCATAACTGAGACACAGGTACTCCTGAACTTGATACTCCTATGGTTTTGATGATCACATTCAACAAGCTATTTGCTTGTAGTTTGATAAAAACATTGTGTTATGGTTGTACTAACTTGGTTTTGCAGGGTACATTAAGTCTACTAATTGTTTACAGAGAATATATATATACAGCAAGCCATTTGGTGTTACAACAGAGACAGTTTGGCAAGCCATTTGCACTAACAGACACAAACAGCAAGCCATTTGCAAACTGCCAGAAATCCTGAAGATATATATCAAGACAAATTCTCATGGATGTAATTCAGGAAATATATTGTGAGGACTCTTTATTATATAATACGTACACAATATATTCTAGAGCTCAAATCTTTTCAAATATCTTTCTTTAAATTATTTTATAAAACTTATAGGAGTTTCCTTATTTAAAAGATTTCTTTCTACAAAATCTCCTATACACATTTTATATCTATACAAATCAGAAGGGTTATGTTTTCATCGATTTCTTTCTTCCAAACCCTCTGTCTAACGTTCACAAGAACGTTTGTAAAATCTCTAACCAATTGAACGTTGGAAATTGATTCTAATAGTTCGAATAAATTGGTGATTGATTTTTTGAACGTTGGTGTGAAGCTTTATAAACTTATTCTTGTGTTCATTCGCTTCCAAGAACTCAGAACATTCAGAGAAAAACTTTCAAGCACACAAGATTACAAACAACTCAGTTTTTCATTGCTATATCTTTTGATTCTCTCGAGCTCTTAATATATTCATACGTGCTATATCTTAGAGAGTTCATAGTTTGAGTTGTATTCATCTATTGATTGTATTGTTCGAATTGTAAGGTTTAGTTGTTGGACAAGTTGGCTTGGGAACTAGGGTTTGGTGATCGTTGCTAGAGAAGTATACTTGGGAAGTATAGCTTAGAGAGCAAGTTCAGAAACAGGAGTTCAGCACGCCATTTGTCAACAGCTGGGTATTAAGGGAGATATATTATTGTATCTTGTAATTGGTTTTATTTCAGTGATCAATAATATATTCTCTTACCAAGTTGGTAAGGGACCAGGACGTAGACCATAGGGGTTAGGGGTCGAACCTGGCTAAAAGTCTTTGTGTTCTTTATTTTCTGCTCTTTACTTACTATTTGCATTTAGCTTACTGTTATGCACTTTACTGTACTTATTATCTTTACATTCAGCATACTGTTTGCAATCAGCATACCATTTGTCTCTGCATAAAACGAAATCAGTAAGCTGTTTCTGGTAATTTTTAAAATTGGTTTTAGTTAAACATAGTTAGCCATTTACACCTATTCACCCCCCTCTAGGTGTGCATTTTCATTTGGTATCAGAGCTTTGGTATACTAACAATTCTGTAACAGGAAAGTATTCGATCATAATGGCTGAAAACTATCCCGAAGGAAAATCTGATTTTAGGCCTCCACTTCCTCATGGCACACACAACTACCACTGGTGGAAAAGCAGCATGGAAACTCACTCATCCAGAGATCCATTAGTTCTGAGAGTTGTGCAAAAAGGTCCATATGTCTTTCTTGATAAGGATGGCAAGCCAAAGGATGTTGATGATCTCACTCCGGATGAATTAATCAAACTTGGCTACAATGGAAAGGCAAGGAGTTCTCTTATAAATGGTTTGAACCAGGCTGAATATGATAAAGTATCTTCACTCAAATCAGCAAAAGAAATGTGGGATGCTTTGGAGACTTATCATGAAGGTTCGAAATCTCTAAAGAAGGTAAAACTTAGCAAGCTAATGAATGACTTTGGAAACTTCAAGCTTAATGAAGGTGAAACTATCAAGGATAGTCAAGCACGGTTTCAAGTTACTATTAACTCACTGAAGAGGCTTGGAAAATCTATACCACAAGATGAAATCAATATGAAGGTCTTAAGTGCAGTACCATTTATCTACGAAGCCAAAGTTACTGCCTTGGAATCCTCACCACTTATTGATACTATGGATCACTTGGCTGTATTTGCTGAGCTAGAGCAATTTGAAAGCAAGATAAATGGAAATCAGGTGGGAAGTTCAAGTGTTAAAGCTCCAACAGAAAAGATGAAGAATATGGCTCTCCATTCTAAAAACAGCAAGCCAATTGACTCTAATGGTGAATCTGATTCAGATGAGGAACTTGCACTTATTTCAAAGAAGATCAAGAGGCTGATAGAAAAGAAGAATATGATGAAAAGGGAAAGAGGTGGCTACTACAACAACAAGAAAGGCTCAAAAGACTCTAAGGAGGAAACTTGTTTCGAATGTGGCAAGCCAGGTCATTATAAAAGGAACTGCTACAAACTGAAGTCAAAACAGCCTACTGTTTTCAAGGATAAGAAGAAATCAAAGGCTCTACTGACTTGGAGTGATGATGATTCAGATTCCAGTGATGACTCAAGTGAAGAAATGGTGAACTTAGCACTTGTTGGAATTAAATATGAATCTACTCAAGGAAATTCAGAAGGAGTGTATGCTGAAACTGATTCTGAAGAGGATTCTAGTGAGGTAAACTCTTCTAATGATTACATTTCTTCAGATGATACATTGTTAGATTCACTAACCATGCAGGAACAAAATAGTGTTACAATTGAAGAACACATGGCACTAAAGGCTGAAATCAGCAAGCTGACTGATAAGAATGCCTATTTATCCAAAATGGTAAAAGGTCTGTTACGAAAAATGGAAGAATGGGATTCAACTTCATTCAGTAAAGCTACAGAGATCAAGGAACTAAATACTAAGAACAGACATTTAGAGGCTAATGTCAAGTTACTTGAAAAGAGAAACAAGACCTTGACTGAAGAAATCAAAGAGCTAAGGTCTGATGTCAAAACTAAAGCTAAAGCATTGGAATCACAAAATGAAGGAATCTAGTCAAGCCGAATCTTCAAAAACTGCTGAAAAGAGAGTTCAGCAAGCTGAACTCATCAAACAGCAAGCTGAAGTGATCACCCTCCTAGAAGCAGAAGTTAAAGATCTCAAGAAGGGCATGGAAACTTTTGTTCAAGGTGAAGACACTCTAAAAACAATGATGAAGAAGGCAAATGTACCTTTGGTCAGAGAAGGTATTGGTCTAAACTTCAACAAGAAAGATAAGGTGCTCAAATATGATGGAAGGAATGGCATACCCTATGACTATGCTATGCCCTGGAAGACATGCAACAAATGTGGTACAAAAGGTCATCTGGAAAAACATTGTGTGGTTCAAGTAAATCATAAAGTGAAAACAGCTTACCAGAATGGACCAGTCAGGTGACAAACAGCTTACCAGAATGCAAATAGCAGGAGACAAACAGCATACCAGAATGCTTCTGGCAGAAGACAAACAGCTTACCAACAGAATGATCAGTCCCCAAAAGTGGTCCAAATGTGGATCAAGAAATCTGATTTAAATGATTTATATATTCTTGCTACTAACCAACCTGGACCCAAACCTATATGGGTACCAAAACATTGAGTTATTTTTGTTTGTTTTGTAGATGTGCCTTGCTGCTAAGGTCAAGTCAAAGCAATGGATCTTGGACAGTGGATGCACAAGACATATGTGTGGAGACAAATCTCAATTTATGAATCTCAAAATGAAAAAAGGTGGAAGAGTGACAATTGGGAATAGCAAAACTCTTCAAATCCTTGGTACCGGTTCTATTGGTAATAGTAATATTTCAATCGATAAAGTTCAATATGTCAAAGGTCTTTCTTATAATTTGCTGAGTGTTACTCAATTATTTGATGATGGACATCATGTTGAATTAGGCATTGATAAAGCTATTATTACTATTGGTACTAACAAATTCCCCTAGTTGCTAGAAGGGAAGGAAATATATATGTATTAGACTTTGATATGCAGAAAACAACATGCTGTTTGGCTGCAGTAGATAATGACCCATATATTTGGCATAGAAGATTGGGACATGCACACATGGATTTGCTCAGAAAGTTATCAAGCAAGAAACTAGTGAGAGGGCTGCCCAAGCTAAAGTATGTTAAAACAGAAGTCTGTTCAGCTTGCCAATTGGGAAAACAGCTTCGAAGTACTCACAAATCAAAGAAAATGGTATCTACTTCTAAACCCTTAGAGCTTCTGCATTTGGACTTATTTGGTCCAGAAGCTTACAAGAGTATTGGAGGTAAACAATATGGTTTTGTGATTGTAGATGATTATTCTAGATTTACATGGGTATTATTTCTTCGTTCTAAAGATTGTGCTTTTGATGAGTTTAAGAAGCTAATCAAATTACTTGAGAACAAGTTTAGTACAAGACTTGTAGGTATAAGGAGTGATAGAGGAGGTGAATTTCTCAACAAAGACTTCATTGCTTATTGTGAAAAAAGAGGAATTACACATGAATTTTCTGCACCAAGGACTCCACAACAAAATGGAGTGGTAGAAAGGAAGAACAAGTCACTACAAGAAACAGCAAGGACTCTATTGCAAGAAAGCAAGCTGCCTAGAAGTTTTTGGGCAGAAGCAGTGAATACAGCGTGCTATTTGTTGAACAGAGTCATAATCAGGCCTATTTTGAACAAAACTCCGTATGAATTGTTGAGGAAAAAGAAGCCAAACATTCGTTACTTCAAAATCTTTGGCTTAAAGTGTTTTGTGCTCAAGACAATTGATAATGATGGTAAATTCTATGCTAAATCTTATGAAGCTATTTTTCTTGGCTATTCTTTAACTAGTAGAGCATATAGAGTTTATAACTTAAATAAACATATAGTTGAAGAATCTATTGATGTTACTTTTCAAGAACCTAACAATGATCTACCAAGAGATGAGGAAGAATTTGCAGGTGAAACTGATAACATACAACCTCAAGTTACTGGAAATCAGCAAGCCAACAATTCTGCTGAAATTGGAAGTCAGCAAGCCAACAATACTACTGAGAATGGAAAACAGCAAGCTGGAACTCCAAAACAGCAAGCTGAAGTAGTCAGAATCACTTCACATGAAGAAATTGCTCAACATTCTCTACCAAAGGCTACAAGGACAGTAAAGAATCATCCTCCAGAACTTGTTATTGGAAATATTTCAGATGGAATCACAACAAGGAGAGGAAAAGCAAACTTTTGTGCTTATGCTGCCTTTTTAGCTCAAGAAGAACCCAAAAATATCAAGGAAGCATTAGAAGATGAAAATTGGATCATGGCAATGCAAGAGGAACTCAACCAATTCGAGAGATGTGATGTTTGGGAACTTGTAAAACCACCAGAAGATGCTTCTATCATAGGAACCAAATGGGTGTTCAAGAACAAAGTGGATGAATTTGGAACAGTTACTCGAAATAAGGCAAGGCTCGTGGCTCAAGGCTATAATCAACAAGAAGGAATTGATTTTGAAGAAACATATGCACCTGTAGCTCGTTTAGAATCAATCAGAATGCTTCTTGCCTATGCATGCTACAAGAAATTCAAGTTATATCAAATGGACGTAAAAAGCGCATTTCTAAATGGCGTGCTGGATGAGGAAGTCTATGTCAAACAGCCTCCTGGATTTGAACATGAGAAGTTTCATGACTACGTTTACAAGCTCAAGAAGGCACTATATGGTTTAAGACAGGCCCCTAGAGCGTGGTATGAGAGGCTTAGTAAGTTTCTTCTCAAAAATGGATTCATTCGAGGTAATATCGATCCCACATTATTTACAAAGCAAAATGGTAAAGATATTCTTGTTGTACAAATATATGTGGATGATATAGTATTCGGTGCTACTAATGAATCTATGTGTGAGTGGTTTTCTAAGTGCATGTACAATGAATTTGACATGAGCATGATGGGGGAACTCAACTATTTCTTGGGTCTCCAAATCAAGCAAACCAATGATGGTATTTATGTGCATCAATCAAAGTATACAAAGAATCTGCTCAAAAGATTTGGTTATGAAGATGTCAAAGCAAAAACAACTCCTATGACTCAAAACAGCAAGCTGTTTGCAGATGAGAATGGTAAGGAGGTGGATGTCAAAAGGTATAGAGGTATGATTGGAAGTTTATTATATTTAACTGCCTCAAGACCTGATATCATGTATAGTGTTTGTGTTTGTGCAAGGTTTCAATCCAACCCTAAAGAGTCTCACTTAAATGCGGTTAAAAGAATTTTTAAATACTTAAGTGGTACTATCAATCTTGGTTTGTTCTATCCTATCACAAATACTTTTGATCTCGTGGGGTATAGTGATGCAGATTATGCAGGGTCTCAAACTGATAGAAAGAGTACAAGTGGTGTTTGTACATTTCTTGGACAAAGCTTGGTTTCATGGCAAAGCAAAAAGCAAGCTTCTGTTGCTCTATCAACGACCGAAGGAGAATATTTAGCAGCTGGTAGCTGTTGCTCTCAAATTTTATGGATGATTCAAACTCTAAGGGATTTTAATATCAAGTGTGGCAGGATTCCAATATATTGTGACAACACGAGTTCTATCAATATCTCCAAGAATCCTGTGAATCACTCAAGAACAAAGCATATCGACGTTCGTCATCATTTCTTGAGAGAAAATGCAGCAAAAGGGAAGATTGAGTTGATATTTGTCTCAACTGAAGTTCAACTGGTAGATATTTTCACAAAGCCATTGGCTGAAGAAAGATTTGCAGCCATTCGAATGGAGCTTGGCATGTGTACTGTGTAGTCAGCAAACTGACAAGCACAGAATGGGTAACGTTGGCTTACCATTTGTATCTGAACAGTTTATATGCCATTATCTTGATTTAACTGTTAAAATGTTAATTCTCTATGCTTATTCCAGACCTGGACTAATAGTCTTTTTGATGGTTTTTTGATGGATTAAGGGGGAGAAAATTTAGGAGAACTTAATTGCTTGTTTGGTCAAGATATTCGATGTGGATATGTTTGATTATGCTTGTTTATCTTGAATCTGTTTTATATCAAAATGTACTAATATGCAGGGATTTAGGGGGAGCTTTCTTATTCTCCTAAATATTGTGTAATCATCAAAAAGGGGGAGATTGATACTCCTATGGTTTTGATGATCACATTCAGCAAGCTATTTGCTTGTAGTTTGATATAAAACATTGTGTTATGGTTGTACTAACTTGGTTTTGCAGGGTACATTAAGTCTACTAATTGTTTACAGAGAATATATATATACAGCAAGCCATTTGGTATTACAACAGAGACAGTTTGGCAAGCCATTTGCACTGACAGACACAAACAGCAAGCCATTTTCAAACTGCCAGAAATCCTGAAGATATATATCAAGACAAATTCTCATGGATGTAATTCAGGAAATATATTGTGAGGACTCTTTATTATATAATACGTATACAATATATTCTAGAGCTCAAATCTTTTCAAATATCTTTCTTTAAATTATTTTATAAAACTTATAGGAGTTTCCTTATTTAAAAGATTTCTTTCAACAAAATCTTCTATACACGTTTTATATCTATACAAATCAGAAGGGTTATGTTTTCATCGATTTCTTTCTTCCAAACCCTCTGTCTAACGTTCACAAGAACGTTTGTAAAATCTCTAACCAATTGAACGTTGGAAATTGATTCTAATAGTTCGAATAAATTGGTGATTGATTTTTTGAACGTTGGTGTGAAGCTTTATAAACTTATTCTTGTGTTCATTCGCTTCCAAGAACTCAGAACATTCAGAGAAAAACTTTCAAGCACACAAGATTACAAACAACTCAGTTTTTCATTGCTATATCTTTTGATTCTCTCGAGCTCTTAATATATTCATACGTGCTATATCTTAGAGAGTTCATAGTTTGAGTTGTATTCATCTATTGATTGTATTGTTCGAATTGTATGGTTTAGTTGTTGGACAAGTTGGCTTGGGAACTAGGGTTTGGTGATCGTTGCTAGAGAAGTATACTTGGGAAGTATAGCTTAGAGAGCAAGTTCAGAAACAGGAGTTCAGCACGCCATTTGTCAACAGCTGGGTATTAAGGGAGATATATTATTGTATCTTGTAATTGGTTTTATTTCAGTGATCAATAATATATTCTCTTACCAAGTTGGTAAGGGACCAGGACGTAGACCATAGGGGTTAGGGGTCGAACCTGGCTAAAAGTCTTTGTGTTCTTTATTTTCTGCTCTTTACTTACTGTTTGCATTTAGCTTACTGTTTATGCACTTTACTGTACTTATTATCTTTACATTTAGCATACTGTTTGCAATCAGCATACCATTTGTCTCTGCATAAAACGAAATCAGTAAGCTGTTTCTGGTAATTTTTAAAATCGGTTTTAGTTAAACATAGTTAGCCATTTACACCTATTCACCCCCCTCTAGGTGTGCATTTTCAGAACTATTTTTGACAAGGGCAATTTTAGGATCATACGGCGTACTTGCGATTCTACAATTTGAATAACCATACTTCTCAAGTATAGATTTCTCTATATAATGAAATTGTGACAAGGTTATTCCATCAGTTGACTGAGTCAACTTGATACCAAGAATCACACTAGCCTCTCCCATATCCTTCATTTCAAAATGCCTTTTCAAAAACCTTTTTGTCACGTTAATAATCTCAATATTGGTTCCAAGCAATAAAATATCATCCACATATAGGTACACAATAATACATTCATTTCCTTTAACCATGTAATAGACACACTTGTCACTTTCATTAACTACAAATTCTGATTCTAAAACAGTTTGATCAAACTTTTTATGCCAGTCTCTTGGAGCTTGTTTTAAGCCATATATAGACTTAATTAACTTACATACTTTCCTCTCATTACCAGAAGCAACAAATCCCTCAGGCTGATCCATATAAATCTCTTCTTCAAGTTCACCATGAAGAAAAGCTGTCTTTACATCCATTTGATGGATGATAAGACCATGTACAGAAGCCAATGCTATAAGCATTCGGATTGTTATCAGTCTAGCAACTGGAGAGTATGTGTCAAAGTAATCAATGCCTTCCTTTTGCTTAAAGCCCTTAGCTACCAGCCTAGCCTTATACTTATCTATTGAGCCATCAAGGTTCATCTTCCTTTTGAATACCCATTTACATCCAATAGTAGAACACCCAGGAGGTAGATCAACCAACTCCCATGTTCCATTAGAAACAATAGAGTCAATTTCACTTTTTACAGCACCTTTCCAGTACCTAGATTCTGAAGAATCCATGGCCTGTCGAAAAATTAAAGGTTCATCCTCGATATTGTAAGTGATAAAATCACTTCCAAAATCCTTGACTACCTTTGCGCGCTTACTCCTTCTAGGTTCCTCTACTTCATCAGGAATAGAGCTACTACCAGGATCTGCCCCCACATTTGTCATCCTTTCCACATGATCAGGAATGGACCTCGATGTGTGAGTGGGATCATCATCAGGAATACCCTGAGGTATACCAGTCTTCATAGGGAACACATCCTCAAAGAATGTTGCATCACGAAATTCAACTATAGTGTTAGCCACTATTCCGTCTATGTCAGATTTTACTACTAAAAATCTCATAGCCGTAGTGGTTTCAATATAGCCCAGAAAGATGCAATCAATAGTTTTTGGCCCTAGTTTCTTTCTCTTGTGTTCAGGGATAAGTACCTTTGCAAGGCACCCCCACACACGAAGATATTTTAAACTAGTCTTTTTCTCTGTCCATAATTCATAAGGTGTCTTGTCCATATGTTTCAGAGGAACTCTATTCAGAATATGGCAAGCCGTATTCAGAGCTTTCCCCCACATGTACTTAGGCAACCCAGAATTAATCAACATACTATTGATCATATCCTTAAAGGTTCTGTTCTTTCGTTCTGCCACCCCATTAGACTCAGGTGTGTATGGTGGCGTTACCTCATGAACTATACCATTGCTCTTGCAAAATTCATTAAACGAGTTACTCGTATACTCACCACCTCTATCTGATATCAATTACCAGTTTGTGTTTCAGCTTCAGTTTTGAACATAATGAATTTTTCTAGTGCTTCATCTTTATGTTTAAGCAAATAAACATAACAATATCTACTACAATCATCTATAAAGGTAATGAAATATCTATTATGTTCCTTGGTCAAAACACCACCAAATTCACATATGTCAGTGTGTACTAAATCTAACACATTCGAATCCCTAACTACATTATGAAATGGTTTCATAGTTTGTTTAGCAGTCACACATACTTGACATTTAGATTTCTTATCAATGGCATGTTTTGGAATCAACTCTAAGTTCATCATATTCTTTAGAGCACCAAAATTCAAGTGACCAAGACGTGCGTGCCACAAATCAGATGATTCAACACAATTAACAGAAGGAACAACATTATTATTAATAAAACTGCCCAAAACAGGCTCAACATTTATTAAAAATAATCCATCCGACCAGTATGTGTAATAACTACTTTATTACACTTCAAAGAAACTTCAAAACCATTCTTAACTAAACAACTTCCACTTATTATATTTCTACGAATGTCAGGAACATGATGCACTCTAGTGAGGGATAGAACACGCCCAGAAGCAAACTTCAGGTCCACGTTTCCTATTCCAAGTACTTGAGCTGCACTAGCATTCCCCATCGTCACTGTCATTCCATGAGTCTATTGATAAGATACAAATAGAGTAATATCAGTACAAATATGTACATTAGCTCCAGTATCAACCAACCATTCATGAGATGAATGAGTGGAAAGAAGTACAGGGTTGTAGGTCACATACCCGTTGTCAGTTTCAGAAGCAATGGCCTCACCAACAACCATGTTAACCGTAGGCCCACCAGTGGTTCCAAGCACAGTGTTAGCTTGTGCTCCCACAACAGGTTTCATAGATTTCTTTTCAGGACAGTCCTTGCTCCAATGACCAACTTGTCCATAAGACCAACATGGTTTGTTTGCCTTTGGTTTCTTAGCCTTGTTCTTGTCCTTAGACACAGACTTTCTTTTCTGTCCTACAGTCACTACATTCACCTTCGAACTCCCAGCATGTTCAGTAGGCATCACATGTCCTTGCTTGGACTTGTGTTTCTCCTGCACAGAGATGTCCAACATCAGGTTTGTCCAGGTGATCTCTCCTTTCTGTCTTTTCAGGGAGAGTGCAAACTCTTCCCAAGACTTAGGGAGCTTTTCAATCACAGACATAACCTGAAACTTTTCAGGAAGGTCCATACCAGACTCCTTCAAATCATGAACCAACATCTCAAACTCATGCACCTGCTCAGTCATGGATTTAGTATCCACCAGTTTGAAATCAAGGAACCTAGCCACAGAATACTTTTCCAACCCTTACGAGTCAGTATTATGTGTCTGGTCAAGCTTCTCCCATAAGAGCTTAGTAGTGTAGGAGTCAGATGACTAAACATCGAATAGAGTGTTCACTAAAGCTGCCAGAATTGCAGCCCTAGCCACCCCATCTTTTTCCTCCCACATAGTATAAGCCTTAACAGTTTCAGCTTTCTCCTTAACCACAACTGGTTTCTCATACTGCACCACCGGCCATAGACCCTTTACCGTTAACCACAGTTTCATCTTTTTCTGCCAACGAGAAAAACCAACACCCCCACCAAATTTATCAGGCATACCTGACAAATCGATAGGTTGTGGGAAACGGTACGTAGTCCAATCGATAGTAGGGGCAGTAACACCAGACCCAGAGCTAGTCTCAACAACAGGAGTTTCCGTTTCGTTAACCATCTTATTAATTAACAATATATAACACAAATATTCTCTTCAAGATTGTTGGGTATAATTAAACTAAACAACAATGAGGCGGTGATATATATTAAACAAGAACAGACAATTAACCAAATAACGAAACAAACCACGAAGGCATAAACAAGAGTATAATCAGTAACTGTAATTAACAAGAAAGGCAAGAATACTTATCTCTCACAGAAGATTTAGCAACTACTGATCAGAGAGAGAAGAACAACTGAGTCACCAAGCCCTTTGAGAAGACTTGGTTGTTCTTGAAGAGAATATTGCCCCACTTACGTTGTGATTGGGTTGCAGCAATATCACTTCCAGGATAAAATAACACCGATCAAAGGGTTCACAAATACTCCAGTGATCAACAACGACCAGCACCTCAGTTCGCCTGAGTATTATGTATTTCTTCTGTATGTATCGTGAGAGAACAGAGAAAGAAGAAAACAGATCGTGTTTCTATCCTTAGGACGTATCTATTTTCATAACGTTTATTCTTTCTGTATTGTATATATAATACCCAAAATAAACGTAACTGATACTCCATAAAAGAAAAGTAAATATTCTGATTTAATGTCATTAACTACATCAGGATTTATTTTTCAGTTACAGTAGCATCAGGATTTGGTCATCAGTACTATCATAATTTAGTGTCCATCAGGATCAGGATTTAGTACTCATCAGGAACTGATATCCATCAGGATTTAGCCCATCAGTATTTGATGTCTGACCAAGTCCATCAGGATTTTCTCCAAGTACTGATCCAAATTTCCATCAGGATTTAATTCAAATACTGATCCAAATTTCCAGTATTGTTGTAACAAATAAATCTGAAACCTGTTAAAATAAATCAATAATCAATTCTTCTTTCAACTCAATTTATTTATGGATTCCACTAAGAAAATGTCTTAGATCCAAACATGAAAGTTTAAGTCCTCATTACAAGGAACAACCTCCACTTGTTACTTTCCGGAAATTACATCAAGAACATATTATAAATATGCCACAAACTTTTCATTTTCTAACATTTCAAAATTAATTAGTTGAGTTTCTAACAGAGTATTCCTATCACCTATCTTAGCATTAAGATATTTTATCTTTTTGTTCTCCTTGTTAAGCGATTTTAATGTGACATGCATGTTATACAATTCATTAGACATTTCATTAACAACATTATCACATTCATCTTTGGAAAGCTCAGTTAGATTTGTAGAATATACCTGGTTACTTGCTGAACTATCCTCTTCATCATTTTCATTTACCATAAGTGCAAGATTGACAAACTCTTCCTCTGCATCTGAGTCTCCTCCAGCTGCCAATCATCATCTCTAGATACGAATGTTCTCTCCTTTTGCTTGAGAAGGTCAAAGTATTTCTTTTTGTAATCGACAGTCTCAAACTGTTTCTTTTCATTCTCAGATTTCGATTTTCTGCATTCATTGGCAAAGTGACCAGTAATTCCACAGCTATAGCATTTGATCTTTGATCTTTCAACCACATCCTTGTTCGGTTGATAGCTTTTCTTGAATTGTCCGGCTCCTGCTGGATTCTTCTTGAATCTTAGCTTCGAAAATCTCTTTGATAAAAATGCCAAATAATCATCTAGATCTTCAGATTCATCCTCACTCAGTGCATCAAGTTCATTAGTCACTACTAGAAAAAGTGGATTAGACATCGGTTTCTGGCCATTGTTAAAAAAAATCTGACCGATGTCTATGCGAGTGTAGAGAAAGGTCAAAAATTTTAAACATCGGTTTTTAGCCGTTGTCTATTATCGACTTAGACATTAGTTTCTTAAATATTTCTGATGTCTAAGCTTCATTATGTGCAGTATTTCTCTTTAAATAATCGTTTATTATGTGCATTAGATTAACATAAACATAGAACATACAAGGTATAGGAAGACATATAAATCGATTTAGAGTAATCAGCACTTTGCACCCCTTATCTTTGGGCATTTTTTCAATTTGGTCTCAACTATGTTTCTTGGCAGATTGCACCTCTATGGTTTCAAACTCGCTTCAGTTTGCACCCTTTTGACGAAATTTCTTCCACTTTGACCGCTACTATTAGGATGAGCGAGGGTAAAAATACAAAGATTTATTCAAGAAACAGTCAATTTACCCTTGATTAGCCTAATAGTAGCAGTCAAAGTGGACAAAATTTGATCAAAAGGGTGCAAATTGAAGCGATTTTGAAACCATAGAGGTGCAATCTGCCAAAAAACATAGTTTAAACCAAATTGAAAAAGTGCCCAAAGATAAGGGGTGCAAAATGCTAATTACTCATCGATTTATTTGTAAAAACTGAGGTTATATGTTCTAACAGACATCGGTTGTTTAGTGAAACCGATGTTATATAATGTTACATTGTCTAATAGACATCGATTTCTTGATAAAACCGATGTTATATATTCTAACAAACATCGGTTTCTATCCATTTTCATTGTAATGTTTAACATATTACATCAGTTTTTTAAAAATATTTGATGTACTAGCTTTACTTGGACATTGGTGTATTTGTTAAAAACCGATGTCTCTTGTTCAGGTTTTAGTACGTAGTATTCTTTTTATATGCACCAAAAGCACTCAAATCAAACCAAAACACTAAAATAAGAAAACAGTTACAAGCACTTACCATTTACCAAACACAAAACATTCAATCTTTACATCAACACAAAACATCCAACATACAATTCATATCCTCTCTAAAGTATGCCACAGCCACAAAGGAAAGAAAATAAAATGAAAAATATTTATCAAGAGCAAAAGTATGATTAATACATTTGGAAGAGGAACAAGAGCAGATCTTTGGGGAGGTCGGTAGGAAGATTTAGCTGGTGTCCAGAAATATATCGACCATCTGTTTTCATGACCAGATTCTTTAATAAGTTCAGAGGTCTCTAGTAATAGCATTGCCAGATGATCCACAAGTTGAACAGTCTACAACCTCAAGGCTTGGTTGCAGCAATTGTCAACTGCTTTAGGCAAATCATTGTTTTGGTGGAGCGATACTACATAGAACCAAAAAAATATCAAAGGCTACGAAAGGTTTAAACGATAAGTTCTACACCAAGTCACCTCTCTCAAAAAGTCCCCATAAATACCCTTGCGAATTCTGGTAAGTTAGTATAGACTATGACTATGAGAAGGGCAAAGTAAAAAGCCTCACATTGTCAATGCACTGAATAACATTACAATTCCCTAAAAAAATGAAAAGGCAAAATAATATAAAATCAGATATATAAATACATATATTATGCATCAACTTTACCTTTCCAATTCTGAAAGCGCTGCTCGTTGACAGATGAACTAGCTACTCATTTTATAACTTCTTCTAGCATATCCATAGGAGCAGTCCGCAGTTCTTGTATAATTCTATAAACAGGATTTCAATTCTCCAAGAAAATGTGTATATTGGGGTGTCTACTTCTGCTACCAGCATGCATCTCAAACTCAAGAGCACTCAACACCTGCTTAAAGAAGTTTAGCCTACGGTTGATTCAGAAATCTTGCTGTATAATTAGAAAATAACTGGGAAACTTACTTTGGAGAAAATGCAAGTCAAGCAGCCACACAAATATCCCGAATCTTTGATGATTCCAGAAAGCTCCCTCTACAGAAAAAAGAAAGCAAGAAGCATTGTATTTCAGTCATCAGAAACTTAGGCATCAAACATGCTAAGAAGGACATTAACCCAAACATACTCTAATCAATAGGGTGTAACTGGATCATAGTACATATTTCACACTTACCTTTCCAGAAGTAGACACATATTTCACTCTAGCTCCTTCCAAAATTCCAGTTAATAAGAGTTTTTTTACCTTGACCAGGAAACTACCAGCATAAATATTGTTCTATGTTTTGAGTTCCAATTCCGAGGAAGGGTTTAAGTGAGGTATTTTATTATATCCGTCTCCACAGCTACTAATAACAGACTGCCCGATAGGCGCAGTAAATATGTGATTATTATAGTCTTCCCTTTTTTTGCTGAACTTAAAAGTTATTTTCCTAATACCAGTGATGCTGACATGACTCTGATTTTCAATCACGACCTGAGAACTACAGCTCATTAGACATTAGTAGTTTTGTAGCAAGAAACAGAAAACTGGAACTTTAGAAACTTATTAATACACAGAAGAACACATAGTATGATACAGTCTATACTAAATTCAGATTTTATTTATTGATTTCCTACATCAGAATATATATATATATATATATATATATATAGTCTAAATGTGCAGTGCATGTCGGTAGTATATGTATTTATGTACAATTATTCCTAGAAGCATGAAGGTTCTTATACAGTTCAGAGATCAGCAAAACCACGATGCCTTGTGAAAATAGTTCTTTTGAGTTTAAAGCACTCAATTCATCAGGATGTAATCTATTCTATCCCGTGGCTGTGAGGCAAATGTCTACGACCTTGAGCACCATAGAGGAGACATACTCGCTTTAAGGACACAAAGTTTGAGCAAACTAAACTCGGATATATACAGATATGTGCATACAGTATACATGCACGTATATGAAATACTATGTATACCAACAAAAGTTGTATTCTATTTCTGCAGTAAAAAAAAAAATTAATGATGCTTACTGGAAAATTACATGCTTCTTGTGGTACCAAGGCCTCCATGACCTGTTGATTGGAAGCACGAGAGTGTTCAAGCTGTTTCTTGTGGACAAAACCGGTACTCTTCCATCGGTGTCACCACTGAATCATTCATAATAAATAGTTAAAAATGCGAACTGAAAAGGAAAATTTAACGAATTATGTGATTAGAAAACTATACCTGTATACCCATATCCTAAATCCTGCAGCTGTAAGTTCCTTGTAAATTGGAAGAACAGATTCTTTTGAATCTTTCCAGCCATGAAAAATGTCCATACTGTATTCATTTGATTTAGTAGGCAACATAAAGATTGTCAATCATTTTTAGATTTATAAACTTAATGAAACTATAAACTTCCTGTATAGCCCGAGATTATAAGCACTGGAACATGTTGCTTAAATGTAACAAAACAAGGCAGAAAAAGAGACAATAGATTACTTGTAGATGCTCCAGTTCTTCATATGGTGACCCTCACTGACATGGAGTGCCTTCTGAACATCATGTTTGTTGTAATAACTTTTTGCATAGTCGTCAAGGCATGGATCGTAACCACCTATGATACGCGGCATTTGATAGACATTAATAATTAAGGACTCGTATACCAGTATAATATATATAGACCTACCATATCATCTTGCAGCACGTGCAACCTAGTCAATTATAGTTACTTAAATGAGTGACATTAAATGTATTATTATCCGGCCTTTTGTAAAAACTGACTTAGCCACATTATATCTGAAAGAACAAACACACATATATAAAGAGTGGTCATACTTGTCTAGGCCATCTCCAACCATAAATGTTCCATTGTTGGAACTGCATATGGCTTGTCCGCTAGTGAAGTAGAATTTGCAGCATCAAAAGAATAGCAGGATTTAACAATATAGGGGGTGTTTTGGGATAAAAATTTATTGCCTAATAGGTATAGTGTTAGAACAGATTTGGAGTTGTATAGTAAATTAATTTACATTTGAAGATAGAGTAACTATTTGTTGGAGGAAGATTTCTTTATATATGAAATACAAAATAAAGGAATGTGTGTTTTGAAGTTTTTGGAGATGCCCTTAACTCTCTAGTACATATTACTAATGTGAAAATTGTTATATACTTATATCACCCCTTGCAAATTTATAATTTAGTGTGTATCATCCGCAATTAACAATATAAAACAAATTTAATCTAGCAAAAAACCTTAGGAAGTGGTTAAGCTCATGAAATTCTAACCTATGCATGCTAGCCTGTCCATCTGTAAAATCTGCAGTAGCCTGCCACAAAGTGTGCTTTCTAGGCTGCGGATGGTTCTCTCTGAAGAACAGAGGCGGCTTCGACAGCTGAAAGGCAAATTATGGGAAAATATGGTGCCAAAAAATATGTAAAGAAAAAAACATTCTTGGAAACACAAGGAACAATGAATAAAAATTATATAACAGCATCGTTATGTATAATTTGTACACGTTCCCACTATAGTCAAATTCCCTGGATTATCATCAGGACAGCTCGCATTCAAAGAAACACAATTCCCAGAACCCAAAACCACAAAAATTAAGCAAAATTAACCTAATTACACAAACAAATCCCAAATAAAAATTACCAAGATTCAATCTTTACACCAAGAAACCAAAATTAAACAAACAAAACCACAACCCACATAACCAAAACCCCAACTAATCTGCAAAATAAATGTTCAATTAAAAATAAATCAAGCTTAATCGAGCTTAATCGAGCAATTAATCAGAAAATGACTTACGATTGGAGCTTCCTCTTCTCTTAATTCGAGCTTCCTCAATTCTCTATTTCGATTTAGAGAAATCATAATTAGGGTTTTACAGAAAAGTGTGGGATGCGAGTGAGAGAGAGAGAGAGAGGGTCGAGTAGAGATGAGAGTGAGAGAAAGAGAGATGAGTGAGAGAGAGATGAATGTGAGAGAGAGAGAGAGAGGTGAGCGAGAGAGAGAGAGAGAGAGAGAGAGAAATGAGTGGAGGCTGTGAAAGAGGATGATAATTTGGGGAAAGTTCAGCGCGGGCAAACTAAATTAGGGAAAATGTTACTAACGCGGGGGAATGAAAATTTTCTAAGGGGGAAAATGTTTTATGAGAATGGGGGAAATGAGCAGCACGTGTTTTTTTATTTTTTAAAAAATCATTTAGACGACAGTTATTTTATCAATCGATGTCTAGAAATCAGTTTGACATCGCTTTTTAAAAACTAATGTTGAAAACATATTTAACATCGGTGGCTTTTTAAACCGATGTAAAAGGTGCGATGTCTAATCTATATTTTCTAGTAGTGAATCATCTTGCTTTTGCCCTTGCTAGCTCCACCTTCACAAGTTCTTTGACTTGGTGTGGCTTCCACATTCTTCATCTTCTCTCCATCTTGGTTGGTTGGAATATTGGCCACCAAAGCTACATTTCCACCTTTCTTCTGGTTCTTCTCAACTTCTTCATCCTGTTGCAACTCGAGCTCATAGGTCTTCAGAATTTCATACAGTCTCTCAAGTGTAAAATCTTTGTAGTCTTGAGAGTTTCTTAACGAGACTGTAACTGGCTTCCATTCCTTAGGAAGAGATCTCAGAAATTTTAAGTTGGAGTCTTTGACTTCATATGTTCTCCCATACAACTTCAGGCCATTCAGTAGTTTCTGAAATCTACTGAATATCTCTGTTAAATTTTCACCAGAATTATGATGGAAGTGTTCATACTGTTGTATGAGGAGTTGCATCTTGTTCTCTCTAACTTGCTCAGTCCCTTCACAGAGTGTTCGTATAGTGTCCCACACTTGCTTGGCAGTGGTGCAGTTTATGACATTATTGAACATGTCTTGATCAATTCCATTGAACAGTATGTTCATGGTTTTCTTGTCCTTCTGGACTTCTTCTTTGTCTGCCTCTATGAATTCTGCTGGCGGTTTGGGAATAGGCCTTCCAGCAGCTACAGTTCCAGCTGTTGCTCCAACTGTAGTATTAGTCTTCATAGGAACATGAGGGCCTTTCTCGATGCAGTTTACATGACCTTCATCAATGGATAAGAGATGTAAATGCATCTTTACTTTCCAGTGAAAGTAATTATCTTTGTCAAGGACTGGTATTTTCACGCCTGTATCCTTAAATCCCATGGTGGTGATCTTTAAACTTCTTGTATGTTAGAAGCTTGCTCTTGATACCAATTGTTAGGTCCCGAAGTATCGTAGAAGGGGGGGTTGGATACGATACTACCAAAATATTTCGATTTTCAAGATTTTTGCGGATAACAATTTTTCGGATCTTGAAATCAAAATAACGAAACACAATTCCAGGAATATATCTTTATTGATAATAAACCCGAAGGGGTGTTACAACTTCTAATCCAATGGATTAGCTTCAAAACCAGAACACTCCTAAGGATAGTTTAGGCACGAGGACCTTCTATCCGACACTTCCTGAAAGCGGGCTAAGCCGGCTTTCCTACTAGATGGACTGTCTAGCAGCTGACACAAAGAAGATATAAGAGAGAGTTGTGTGTTGAGGTGTGTTTTGAAATGAGATACAACATGCCTATTTATAGATTTTAGACAGTCACTATGCTGTACTATTCCAACAACTCCCGTGGGCCCCACCAACCGTAACCGCCATTTGCATAGTAACAGTCATTTGCACAGTAACCGCCATTTGCATAGTAACCGTCATTTGCACAGTAACCGACATTTGCACAGTAACCGTCATTTGCACAGTAACCGCCATTTGCACAGTAAATGCCATTTGCACAGTAATCACTATTTGCATAGTAATCACTATTTGCACAGTAACCACTATTTGCACAGTACCACTATTTGCACAGTAATCACTATTTGAAGTCGCTGAAAGAAGTTCATTAACATGATCAAGCCTTAGTGACAGAATAAGATGTACAGATGATTCAGTTGAAGGGCCAAAAGATTCCATGTATTTATATATAATTTGAAGATACTGCTGCAGGCTAATCAATTGGAATGTAACGAAGGTGTGAAGATCAAGATCAGTACTAGTCACTTGTGAACCAGACCAGTGCACTAAGTGTCAGTACATACGAGAAGGATCAACACATTAATTCACAGAAAGAATTGCCAAAGCCTATTGACGATCAAGGATATACATAATATCTCAAGCAGCATATTTGAAACAGAAGAGAGAAACCCAAAAGAAGCAGCCAAAAATAGTAATACTATGCAAAGTTACTATGCATGATTACTATGCAAGATTACTATGCGCGGTTACTATTCACGGTTACTATGCAGGTACTGTGCAAATAGTGGTTACTGTGCAAATTTCACGATCCCTATAGAGAGTTTAATATTATTTATCTTTTATCCTAGTTGAATTATATATGTCCTCTATTACATATTACATTACATTATACTTTACAAAAGCTTTTCTTTTCCAATAGTATCACGGATAATTGTATTCAATAAAATAATATCATGATAATTAATAATTGACTGATTACCTTTTTCAGCTAAAACGTATCATTTTATCCATATCTTATAACTAAATTTTTTCTTTTTTAAAAATAACATGACCAATATATATATATATATATATATATATATATATATATATATATAGGGTCTTGTTCTAATAGAAACTAACATAGAATAGAAACTAGAAACTAAACCTAAATTAAATATTTCAAGCTAATCTAATGACCAAACTAGGGGTACTCCAATACAAAAAACGTATAAAATTATTAGCTCTATTCAACAAAAAAATAAAATAAATAAAAAAAGGTACTGTTCACGTGATGACGTGGCAGCGACGTCAGCACGTGAACAGTAATTTTTTATTATTTTTTTATTTTTTTGTTGAATAGTGCCAAGAATTTTATAAGTTTTTTGTGAAGGTGCCCCTAGCGGGGCCATTAAAATAAATGAAATATAATTTATTTTGTGTAGGTTTCTAGTTTCTATTATAAGGTTGGTTTCTATTTGAACGCTAGCTTATATATATATATATATATATATATATATATATAGGCTTTTGCTCAAATACAAACCAATCCTTAAATACAAACTACAAACTAACACTAAATTAATTATATTTCATCTATTCTAAGTTTTCCGCCAAGGGTACCTTCACGAAAGATGCTTAAAATAATTGGCTCTATCCAACAAAAAAAAAAAATTCTTGCCGTGGAAATGCGAAGCATTTAAGACAGTAAACGGATGAGTTAGGTAGTCATGAGGGCCGAGGGCCCTCGACACACCCGTCAATCATCTATTGCCTTTACCATTGATTGTCATTCCTTACAACTTTAGAATGATAAAGGCGCGAAGCGCCGTACAAGAAGGTGCGAAGCACCGTTAACCAGTGAAATCCACTGCCATGTCATCACGTGAACAGTGTTTTTTTTTTGTTGGATAGAGCCAAGTATTTTAAGCATTTTTTGTATCGGGGTACACCTAGTTTGATCATTAGATTAGCAAGAAATGTTGGATTAGTGTTTAGTTTTTAGTTTGTAGTTAATTTTAGTTTGTAGTGGAGTAGGACCATATATATATATATATAATTATTATCGAATTATATCACTTAAAAAATTAACTCACAAAATTCATATTATCAAAAAATTATACAAATTATTAGAAAAATCATATAATATTAAAGAAAATTCATGCATCGGGTTTTAAGCTAGCTAGTATGTGTAAAAAATCAAAGTACATGTATTTTGGGACGGAGACCAATATCTAATTTTTTTGTACTTGGGGTTTCATTTGCGTATAACATACATATATTCCAATTCTTCCCTATTGGCTCTCGAATAACAATGTGTTACTTTCCCCACCGAATAAATCAAAAAATATCTAGGAAATTTTCCACCGATAGTGGTATAACAACAATTCCAAAATGATAAGGTATGAGATGTAGTTGCAGTACCCTTATCTCATGACTCCTGAATAATACCTTCCATACCAAGTTCTATAAAAACCCAATTAAATTCATCAAGAAAAACAACAAAAATTGATCATATACAGAGTCTAAAATCTCGATACCAATTAATAATCAAGATCAACAAATGGGTATCGAATACGAAGAGGATTCGTCACCAGGATACGGATACCAGCAGCAGAACTACCCAATGGCGCAACAAAATTACACTACGCATCAGCCAAAGTATGCAATAGCACAACAAACTTACATGACCCATCAGCCAAATTATACAATGGCGCAGCACAACTACATTGTCGAAGACGAGCATGATTACGACGACAATAGTTATTATTCTACTAATGATCGTCACTACAGTAGCCATGTCGGACTTAATCAAGCCATTCCTAGTAGTTATCATCATCATCATCATCAGCAGCAGCAGCTGTAGCAGCAGCAGCACTACAATCACCGAGTCGTGCAGCCTGTTGCTCTGTACGCTCCACCTCCCTCCGTGAGGGGCTGGGGAAGTAGCAACTCTCAACAGTACTTTGGCAACCGTGGATCGAAGTATAGCGGTTCGGGTTATAATGTGCACCAGAATTCCGGTGGTGGCTACCAGAGCGAGTGGATGTATAACTAACTGTGTTCGGACCTTACGCACAAATAACAATATTGAGGCCTAAGTGCTCCAATAAATTATGCATCTGTGTTCCAGTTTTCATGTATTCATATATAATTCTATATATTTATGTAGTACACTTGAAAGTGAATTGTGTTGGAAACGTGTATAGGCTTCTACACCAAATATATAATATATATAAGAAGAAATTTCAATTTCTTTTTTTCTTACACAACTCACACAAGAGCTTCAGCTCTTTCTCTCTTCAGTTGGTGTGTGTTTATTACAAACTTGCTGGGTGTCTTATTTATAGGCTAGAAAAACTAAAATATACATCATGCCTTACATCACCTATTTTTAATTTCAAGCCTACATATTTGACTAGCATGCAACCTACCATATTTTGTGGAATCAAACTTGACAACCCAGCTGTGTTATTTGACCTTGATGCATGAAGAAGAGAGTTTGGTTTTGATTTCTAACACTCCCCCTCAAACTCGACTTTTCATTCCAAGCTTCTCTTTCATTTTATGGAACACCTCCGGCTTCAATGACTTCGTAAATATATCTGCTAAGTTGTCTTCGGTCTTGCAGTGTACTAGCTCCACAATTTTGTCATTCACCTGCTCTCGTATGAAATGATATTTGATGTTGATGTGCTTGCTTCGACTATGTGACACTGGATTCTTTGCAAGTGAGATAGCAGATTTGTTATCCACGTATATAGTAACCGGATCCTCCTTTGCGAAATTTAACTCGCACAATATGTAGCCTAGCCACATAGCTTGACATGCGCATGCTGCTGCTGCCATATACTCCGCCTCACATGTTGACAGAGCCACTGTCTGTTGCTTCTTTGATGACCATGAAAATATCGCTGAACCGATATGAAAAGCATATCCTGAAGTGCTTTTTCCGTCATCCAAATCTCCACCAAAATCACTGTCTGAGTAGCCAACTAATTTTGAATTTTTAGAATGAGTGTAAAACAGACCATGATCAAGTGTTCCTTTAATATACCTCAAAATTCTTTTAGCTGCTATGAAGTGATCTTGCTTCGGTTTCTCCATGTACCTACTAACCAATCCAACTGCATACATGATATCTGGATGAGTGAAAGTTAGGTACCTCAGACTCCCAACCAAACTTTTGAATAATGTCAGATTTACCGACTCCCTTGTTGAATCATTTCTGAGCTTTATACTTGTTTCTGCAGGCGTGCTCACCGGCTTGCAATCTTCCATTCTGAACTTACTTAAAATCTGCTCGGCATATTTTTTCTGAGACATAAAAATCCCATTTTTGCTTTGCGTCGCCTCGACTCCAAGAAAGTATGACATTTGACCAATATCTGTCATCTCAAATTCGTTAGTCATAACTTTCTTAAAATCGTCAAACATACCAGGGTTGTTTCCGGTGAAGATCATGTCATCCACATACAAGCACACGATCATAGTATCTCCCCCCGAATTTGTCTTTGTGTAGAGTGCATGCTCGTATGGACTTTTCACAAAACCATTTTTCTGGAAATATTCATCAACCCTCATGTTCCATGCTCTCGGGGCTTGCTTCAACCCGTACAGAGCTTTCTTCAGTTGGTAGACTTTATTTTCTTGGCCTTTCTGAACATATCCGGGAGGTTGCTCGATGTAGACTTCTTCTTCCAAATAACCATTCAAGAATGCTGACTTCACATCCATCTGGTAGATCTTCCACTGATTCTGTGCTGCAATTGCTGTAAGAAGTCTGATAGTATCAACTCTTGCAACCAGAACGAATACCTCATCATAGTCAATCCCGTATCTCTACTTGTAGCCTTTATCCACTAGCCTTGCCTTGTATTTTTCCACTTCTCCATCTTGATTGGTCTTTGTCTTGTAGACCCATTTGACACCTATAGCTTTGTGTCCTTCTGGAAGGTCTGTGAGCTCCCAAGTATCATTCTTCTTAATAGCACCAATTTCTTCATCCATGGCCTTGTTCCATTTGCTTTCTTCAGAAGCTTCCTCAAATGTCACTGGATCACATTCAGCCATTAAACAAAATAAAGAGTAATCAAAGGTTGTTTGTACCGGACTTGTTGCATCATAAATGTCTTCCAGACTCCGCATTTTTCTCGGTGCTCCCCCTGAACTATTGCTGCTTCCTGAACTTGATGGTGTCGAGGCAGGAGTTTGTTGATTTGGACTTTGTGGAGGAGTTGGATCATCCTCTCCACCATCTTCTATGTTGGAGTCATCGCCATCATCATCATCATCATTAAAGAACAAGCCTGAAACTTTTCTTTCTTCCTCACTCCATCTCCAGTAATCAGATTCATCGAACTCAACATCTCGAGAAATGATTAATTTCTTCGTGAGGGGATTATAGAGTCTGTATTCCTTGCTTCTTTTGTCATATCCGGTAAAAATGCACTTTTCGCCTTTGTCATCCAACTTCTTTCTTTTCTGATCTGGAACATGTGCATATGCAATGCACCCAAAAATTCTGAGATGTCCCACTGATAGTTTGCTACCACTCCATGCTTCATTTGGAGTTTTGTTTCTGACACTTTTTGTTGGACAGCGATTCAACAAATAAACTGCACATAATACGGCTTCAGCCCAGAAAGTTCTTGGCATGTGTTTTGCCTTCACCATACTCCTTGCCATGTCTAGAATGGTGCGATTCTTCCTCTCTGCAACTCCATTCTGTTGTGGAGTATATGCCGTTGTCAACTGATGATTTATTCCATGTGCTCGGCAGAAGCTTTTGAACAGATTTGAAGTATACTCGCCTCCTCTGTCTGACCTGAGTACCTTCAAATATTGACCACTTTGCTTTTCTGCCAATGCTTTGAACTCCTTGAATTTATCAAGAGCCTCCGCCTTTTCTTTAATGATATATACCCAACTTTTCCTGCTAAAATCATCAATAAATGTTAGGTAATACCTGTTACCTCCAAATGATGGAATATCAAATGGACCAGCTATATCCATATGAACAATCTCCAATGGCCATCTAGCTCGCCATGATTTTCCAACCGGAAAGCTTTGTCGATGTTGCTTCCCTTTAACACAAGCTTCACACAACTGATTTGGTTTGTTGATTGCTGGCAAACCGTCCACCATCTTTGTCCTTGACAATAACTTCAAACCAGAAAATCCAAGATGACCAAATCTTAAATGCCATAACCACGAGTCATTTTTAATGACTGACTTCAAACACTTCTGCACCTCCGTCTGCATATCAAGAGTGAAGAGACGATTCTTTGACATCTCCACGTTTGCAATTAATTCTCGAATCTGATTTCTGATGATCAGAGAATTATCCTGCATCTGAATATTGTATCCCTTCTCCACAAGTTGGCCAAGATTGATGATATTACTTTTCAAAGCAGGTATATAATAAACATCATTTATATACTTTTTATCACCTTTCTTTGACACAATCGTAACAGTGCCTTTTCCTTTGACTGGAATCTTCGATGAGTCACCAAAAGTAACTTCTCCACTGATGGTGTTGTCTATCTCCGTAAATAATTCCTTATGGCCACACACGTGATTGCTGGCTCCCGAATCAAGATACCATGTATTCTTCTTGCCTTCGTTATCTCCTTTGTAAGTGAGAAACATAGCGGAACCCACATCCTTGTCTTATTTTGCTGCGGCAAAATGACTTCGTTCTTCCACCTTTGGTGCTCTACACTCGTAACTAAAGTGACCATATTTGTTGCAATTATAACATTGTAACTGAGACTTGTCACCTCGTTGTTGGAATCCGCCTCTTCCTCGGCCTCTAAAATTTTGACCACGACCAGATGGTTGATAACCTTGAGAATTTTGTCCTCTACTAAACGTCTATCTTCCACGTCCTTGTCCTCCTCGGTAGCCACCTCTATAGCCACCTCTGCCACGAACAGAACTGCTACTGCTAGAACTGTCACCGATGGATACTTTACTTTGCAACGCCTTCTCCAAATGACTTTCATCATCATATTGATTCATTCGCTGCTCGTGCGCTTGAAGTGAACCAACTAGCTCGTCAATTGAAATTGTGGACAGATCTTTTGACTCCTCGATAGACGTAATAACATAATCAAATTTTCTAATCAACGAACGGAGCAATTTTTCCATCACCCGAACATCATCGAGGCTTTCTCCATTTCTTTTCATCTCATTTGTTACCGTTTTCAAACGCGTAACATAATCACTGATATTTTCCGAGCTCTTCATTTTTAAATTCTCAAACTCGCCACGTAGTACTTGGAGCCGCACCTTTTTCACTTTTTCCACACCTTGGAATGATTTTTGCAAAATCTCCCACGCCTCTTTTGCTCTCTTTGCATTTGAAATTTTTTCGAAGGTGGATTCGTCGACACCTTGAAAAATTGTGTATAACGCCTTGTTGTCTTTTTTCCAGGATTCCTTTAACGCAGTCTTCTCGGCATTAGGAAGTGTTGCTTCAGCGGTAGCATCTTCGGGCTCACTATAGCCGCTTTCAACGATATCCCAATTATCGTACGAACCGAGTAACACCTTCATTTGGATACTCTAGTTTCCATAATTTGTAGCCGTCAACTTTGGAATATTTTGTTGCACCATATTCGCCATTTTTTTCAAAAAATATCTTTGTACAGTATAAGTGAACAGTACCGTATGAACAGTGACATATGAACAGTGCCGTATGAACAGTACCGTATGAACAGTGCCGTATGAACAGTGTCGTATGAACAGTGTCGTATGAACAGTACTTCGTCTTCTACGGCGTGAACAGTGTTTTCCGACGACCGGAATTTTTTTTTTTTCCCAGAAATTTCCCGAACGAAACCTTAGCTCTGATGCCACTTGTTGGAAACGTGTATAGGCTTCTACACCAAATATATAATATATATAAGAAGAAATTACAATTTCTTTTTTTCTTACACAACTCACACAAGAGCTTCAGCTCTTTCTCTCTTCAGTTGGTGTGTGTTTATTACAAACTTGCTGGGTGTCTTATTTATAGGATAGAAAAACTAAAATATACATCATGCCTTACATCACCTATTTTTAATTTCAAGCCTACATATTTGACTAGCATGCAACCTACCATATTTTGTGGAATCAAACTTGACAACCCAACTGTGTTATTTGACCTTGATGCATGAAGAAGAGAGTTTGGTTTTGATTTCTAACAAATTGAATGTTTATATTTCAAGAAGAAACATAAGTAAATGAACCCGTACTATAATTACTTTAGATCTATTATTATGTTTCTTGTCTAGAATTCTTAGACCCATGATTCTTTTTTGTTT
This sequence comes from Kitagawia praeruptora, assembly GCA_037693485.1. NCBI lineage: Eukaryota > Viridiplantae > Streptophyta > Magnoliopsida > Apiales > Apiaceae > Kitagawia > Kitagawia praeruptora. The sequence continues at coordinate 106,292,871 of CM075354.1, forward strand.
ACATCAATTGTTATATCAAATTGTGTAAGATGAAGGTTTTGTAGAAACAATCTCTTCATTCTTTTAAAATGGTCTGCGTCCATTTTATCCTTGCACTCAGCATATACCTGGTATGTTTAGTTGGTTGATTTAAACCTCAAAATTTTCATTAAATTTACTATTGAAAACACGCACACATGAATTTCTTTCCCGAACAATGACGAGAGGAAATATTCTGTTATATACCACATCATTTATCAAAGCTCAAGAGAGCAGGAACATAAATGTATCATATTTTGTAGCTATTAAGCTTGTCTGTTTCGCATGAGTCATGACAACCAAGAATCGGATGGAAATGGGCTAATTTAACAGATATCTGTCATAAATAAATAAGATAGTAACCATCGATTTTGGGAACTCATAAGTTACTTTTCAGAGTCACCTTCTTTTTCAGATTAAACCTTGTGGCGAAGAAAAGATCCCTAACCCATAGAGGAGACCATGAAAGCACTGCAAACAAACCAGTCATGTGCCCGAAAACAATCTCCTTAGGCGGTTTCGGGTTCAAAACTTTCTTCACCACATGCCTTGCAAACACTGCAGCATCCGTGGCCTTGCTACCTTGCGACGCCCTTGCTCGCTCAGCAATATCATCCTTAAAATCTGAGTACAGTTTCCACTCGTACTCGGCCAATTTAGCTGTGTTGTTATTCCCAAGATTCGACCTAATAGACCCCGGGAGAACCAAAATCACATCAATGCTGAATGGCTTCAGCTCAACTCGTAAGCTGCTTGACATTGCATGAATTGCAGCCTTGCTAGCACAATAAGAACCTGCCCAAGGAGTTGGAACTTTCCCTACAACACTTCCTATATTAACGATACGGCCACTTTGTTGCCTTGCCATGTAAGGTACTACATGTTGAACCATACGAAGTTGCCCGAGCGTGTTGATTTCATAAGCCTTTCGAATAGCGTCTAACGAAAGCTCAGCGAGAGGACCAGTGCTTCCTACACCAGCATTGTTGATCAAGATATCAATTTTGCCACATTTTGAAATGACAGTTTTTATAGCTGACGCAACACTTTCATCAGATGATACATCGAGCACAAGGGTTTCGATTTGATCTTCTTGTTGTAGCTCAGACATATCAGAAAACCTTGTGGCGATATCGGTTGCAAAAACAGTGCAACTCTGTGCAGCAAACGCTTTGCAGTATTCATAACCAATGCCACCTTTGGCACAACCAGTGACCAACACAACCTTATTGCTTGCGCTCATGTTAATGTTTCCAGAATGTTGAACGAGGGAAAACACAAGGAAATGATATATCTATCTGTATACATATTAGATTTCATTGTTCTGTTTCTGCTTGGTAATGTCGTTAAGGTTAAAAAGAGTGAAGAATATGCTTTAGAATATATTTTACTATTATTATTTTTTATTATTTAGGGAGAATACATCAAGAAAGCCGGCTTGTCAGCAGCTGGGTTTAATCCACTGCAAGAGTCTTTGAATTGCTAATTCAGCACCATCCTATAGGTTCTGCACTGTTGAATTTAAATATTTTAAAGGGTACATTAGTTTCCCCGTTGTTACTAACCTATGAAGTAGTAGTAGTAGAGTACTAGAGTGTTGAGCATCAGTGCAGTAATATCCAAGTACCATCAACATACTGGTTATAGCCTTGGAACAGAGTCTATAATCATTGTTAAGGATGTTCTTAAAATAACATAAATTGTTTGCTTCTGCAAATGTTGTTTATATGTACTGATGCAAAAGGTTGTGTAGTTACATGGCAGGCAGTCCCTTTACTGATGTAAAAGAATGCACAAATAGGAATTTCGTTTGGCGAAACACTCACAAAGGCAGATATTTTGCTGGGATCTTAAACATGGCATTGCAGATATCAGAACCACTACATGCAAATGTTACTGCACCACATGCTTAGCACAAGTCTAACATAATTGACTTAACATAGATAAAAAAAAATAATGCTAAGACGTGCAGATGAAAAAATATCGGAAAGGACCATATGGCAGAGTTATGCATCTGCATTTAGATGAGATCTCATTGAAGAAGCATAAGGCTGGTAGCCACATGAAAGACCATATGGTAAATATTGCATTCCTGATTTTTGTAATAATAAAACATTTAAGCACAAGGCTAAGAGGACAGGAAATTAGTTCCTATCAAGTGAAAGTGAAAGTGAAAGTGAAAGTGAGGACATTAACTCGAGTACTTAGAATTTCCTAATTTTTGATGCATGCTAGGAGCCAGTCAGCCATGACGAACCAACACCATATAGACACAATCAATTAAGTCTAAATTCCTGACTCCACTGACCTACCTCCAGACTTCTTCAAGCTACCCAGTATATATACCATCAATTAACTTGTCCTTGTCCACAACTTCATCCGATACAAATGAATAGCTCTTAGAGGGCCTCAACTTCTGTTCACAGCTTCCTACATAATCTTAAACTGCCTGAAGATAAAGACGGTACTGAATCCTTTCCAGAAGAACTATCCACCACATCAACTTTATCTGGTATTGCCCTTGTACAGTCCTTTCTGCTTCTGGTGTCATCCTCCTTATTTTGGTACCAATCAAGGATTTGTAGCAATGAGGTATCTTCTCCCTTTTTTGTATAATAATGACGCTCATCTCCTCTTGAAGATAAATTCTCTTCGTCAGAGCCAGATAAGTAATCAGCAGATGCTGGTTCATAGTCGTGATTAACCTGTTCAACAGCTTCTTTATTTTTCTTTCTTGAACTTCCCATCTTCTGTCTCTTAGGAGCTGGACATGTAACTGGCCCAAGTTCCTCCCACGGGGAATCAAATAGATTGCTTATCTTTGGAGTGCCAGACATGTTTGCACCAAAATTACTTTTAGCATCACCAACATCAACTTTTTGAACAGAAGGATCTGTAGCTTCCATGCCGCTACTTTTCAAATCTATATCAAAAGGAGCTGCTGGCTTATCTTACCAGCCTCTATTTTTACCCCAGGCATGGTCTGTAATATACTTACCAATTTGTTGTAACTAAATTTGTGATTGTGAACTTCCAGCGGATAGCCATACTTCTTCTCCAAGAACAATTTTCTAAATCCGCTTATAGTTAATCCTTGTTGATATTCTGTGACAATCAACTCCACAAGCTTTCTGCAGTCAGCCACAACCTCATTTCTGGACTTGTTGGGGTTCTTGTGGATTGTTGGTGACAAATCCCCAGCAGGTGGAAGCTTCTGGTACTCTTTCTGTTTCTGTTTTTGCCAACTCTGTAACCCCGGCTGTGACTGTGCATCCAGAAAAATAGAGCTTAACCCCTTACAAGAACTCTTGTCAGCTGGCTGAATTAATTTAAAAGGATACTTTATAGATAGGCATTCTTCCACCAATTTCTTATCAGAGATTAACAGGTCTACCAGGTGAAGAAGATCAGTTTCAGTGAGATATCTCAGGACAGGTGGCCCTTGGTTTTGCAAATTCTGTGACATCTCAACTCTGAAAAAATGAAGTTCTTTGTTCAGTACAAAAAATAACTCTCAAATTCAGTGCAGTGAAAATCTGTAAGAAACATAGGATCAATGCAAATTTAATAGGGAAAAAACTTAGCAATCAATCAACCTATATATTTATGTAGTAGAAGAGTACTGTTTTGTAAAGTAGGATCAAGCTTTGTCAAAAGCAAAGTAGGTGTGTAACACATGCGTTCATTTAGGAAAAAGAAACCAAACGGTTTTGTAATTTTTTAATTCACATTGAAACAAAGCCTCTTCTATTTGGCACCATCTGTTTTTAAGAAACTGAGTCAAATCGATATTCTGTGAACAAGGACCTTAATTACTGGTTATGCAGAAGGGGCTGATTAACTCCGTACATGACCCTCAAGTCTCAAGAACCCCAACTCAATTCAAAATAACTACTTGTAACTGTAACAATAACATTATTTGTTTCATATCTATGAAACTGTCAACCGCAATGCAACAGTATGTTTGAACATGTAGAAAAAGCTCAGTAGAAATAATCAGTAGAAGGAAGCTCTAGTGGTGCATATTGTTAGCTATTATTAATATGATGATCAGTAATGAACACAAAGGCCATACATGCAAAGCTAATGTACAAAGACTTGAATATACGTGATGCATGTTTGACCCTAGAAGGCTTTACAGGAAAAAACCTACTTTCTAAGTAGTAGTAATATGCAATGAATTCAAATAAACCAGCTGAGGTTTTGACTTTTCAAAGGAGGAGGCGGAATGTTACGACAGAAAAGACAAAAGAGAATTGACTGCTTGTGGACCAAGGGTAAAAGAGTAACTTGACATCAGGGGATATAAAAACAATGAGATAGGGTTTGTAAGGATTATGCAAAACTGTAATTGAGATCTGGAGACTAAGGAGGCAGCCTCTCCTCGAATTGGGGCTAGTTTGTAACCTAAATTATTGTTCTAAGTACTCTTATTTTTAATCAAATATCGGAGTGAGTTCAATTCAAGTATCAGTTGCATTAATTTAGTGTAGTTCATAGCAAATTTGGTATCAGAGCAGTTGAGATAATGGGGCCTCCTACAGCGAACCCTCGGATTGAGAGTTTGGAAGAACATCTAGCAACGATTCATACGACCATCAGGGCAACAGTCACAGAAGAAGTAACGGCCGCGTTTAAAGGAGCGATGGTGGCCTTAGAGCAGTCCCTGGCGAACCGTTTTGCCAACAGCTTTGATGAAACTTTTAAGAGGCAGGAGCTACAGATAGATGAAGCCGCGAGTAGGATGGAAGGACGCATGTCGCGTTCTCGTGAGCACCAAGAGTCTATGATTGCTAAGATTAAGGATGACCAGGTGAAGTTTCAATCGGAGGTTCGTACGGCGTTAAAGGAACTAGTCACTCACACAAGAGGTGGAGCAAAAACACAGGAAGACTCTTCTAATGCAAGTGTGGTGACAGGAATGGATCGGATTGGAGAAACAGTGATGGGGGATAACAGTCACCACCACACAGGGGTTGTTTTTGGTGATGGGAGTTATGGGGGACGTGGATCCGGGGGTGGTCCGGGCGGCGGAGTAGGAGTGGGTTACCCGTTAAATGGAGGAGGCACAAATTGGAGGTTTAAGAAACTAGATATGCCACTATTCGATGGGAACAACCCTGATGGGTGGATATTAAGGGCGGAAAGGTATTTTCAATTCTATCGACTAACCGGAGTGGATAAAATTGAGGCAGCTATTGTGTCACTAGAGGGAGATGCCTTGTTATGGTTTCAATGGGAGCACAGGTGGCGACCCATCCAGAATTGGGAGGAAATGAAAACGATGATACGACGACAATTCCGATCCACAGCAACGGGCACACTACATGAGCAGTGGCTGGGTCATAAACAGAGTGGAAGTGTAGTGGATTATCGGAAGAAATTCATAGAGTTATTAGCCCCGTTGGATAGGGTGCCGGAGGAAATAGCGAAAGGACAATTCCTTAACGGACTTAAGGAAGAAATTAAAGTGGAAGTAAGGCTGTTGGGACCTAAGAATTTGGACAATGCCATGGATCTTGCCCTGATGGTGGAGGACAAACTGAGAGTGGGAAGCAAAAGGGCAGAGCACAGAACAGGGCAATCCGTAAATAGCAGGGGACCCTTCTCATCGTTTACTCCATCATTCAGTGCCAAGGGGAGCCAGACTAACTACTCATCGGGGTCAGTGTCACCAAAGGTTTATTCGAGTACCAGCCAATCAGTGCTGTCAACTGGGGGAAGTGGCGAGGTTAGACGACTAAGTGACAAAGAATTGCAGGATAAGAAAGAGAAAGGTTTGTGCTACCGTTGTGACGACAAATGGTCTGTTGGGCATCGTTGCAAGAAAAAAGAACTCAGTGTGCTATTGACGTGCGAAGGGGAAGAGGAAGAGCAGGATTGCAACTCCCACAGCCAAGAGACAGAGGAACCAATTGAGGTATGCCCAAATTCTCCACAACCTGAGATTTCTTTAAATTCTGTGATGGACATAACTAGTCCCCGAACATTGAAGTTAGTTGGAAGAATTGGGGATTATGAGGTAGTGATTATGGTAGACCCTGGTGCTACCCATAACTTTATATCAAAAGAGGCAGTGCACAAGATAGGAATTCCAGTGACCCCTTCAAAAGAATTCGGGGTTTCGTTGGGTATAGGGGACTCCGTTCAGGGAGAAGGCATATGCAGGTCTGTCGTGGTGGAGGTGCAAGGAATCATTATAGTGGAAAACTTTTTACCCCTGGATTTGGGAAATTCCGACATGATCTTAGGCATTCAATGGCTTGAAAAATTAGGGACAATGACCACGAATTGGAAGACTCAAACATTGCGTTTTAAAATGGGAGAGGAGATGGTTACCCTACGGGGAGACCCTGCACTAGGCCGAAGTGGCATTTCTCTAAAGGCTATGTTGAGAAACCTGAGGAAGGAAGGACAAGGGTATTTGGTGGAGCTAAATTTGTTGACATCTGAATCATTAGTAAAGCAAGGGGGAGAATCAGAAAAGACGAATGATCTAGGTTTTTTGACACCAGTACTTCAAGAATTTGAACAGATGTTTGAGCTACCTTCGGGCCTGCCTCCGAAACGAAGCCATGATCATGCTATTATACTCAAGGAAGGTACCAATCCCATAAATGTTCGGCCCTATCGCTACCCCCAGGTCCAAAAGAACGAGATTGAGAAATTGATACAAGACATGTTGCAAGCAAAGATTATCCAGCCCTCAACTAGCCCATTCTCTAGCCCGGTACTTCTTGTTAAAAAAAAAGATGGATCATGGCGTTTTTGCGTAGATTATCGCGCATTGAACCGGGCCACCATCCCCGACAAATACCCAATTCCAATGATTGAGGAGCTCTTGGATGAACTTCAAGGGGGGAGGTATTTTACGAAATTGGATCTTAAATCGGGATATCACCAGGTACGTATGAGGGAAGAAGACATACCGAAAATCGCTTTTCGGACACATGAAGGACATTACGAGTTCCTTGTACTTCCGTTCGGCGTGACAAACGGACCAGCCACTTTTCAGGCCATAATGAACGAGATATTCCATCCTCATCTTCGAAAGTTCGTGTTAGTTTTTTTCGACGACATCCTTGTTTATAGTGCCAGTCAAGCTGAACATATTGAACATGTCCGAATTGTCTTACAGTTGCTACAACAACACCAGCTGTACATTAACAAGAAGAAGTGTGACTTTGGAAAAACAGAGGTGGCATACCTGGGCCACATCATATCTCAAGCTGGGGTAGCAGTCGATTCGTCCAAAATACAAGCAATGCAAGACTGGCCATTACCACAATCTGTCAAGGAACTCCGTGGATTTCTCGGACTTACCGGGTATTACCGGAAGTTTATTCAAAATTATGCAAAGATAGCAGCGCCCCTCACAGACCAGTTGAAGAAAGACAATTTCCAATGGACAACGGAAGCTACAACAGCTTTTAAAATGCTTAAGAAGGCACTGATGGAAGCACCCATTTTAGCTCTACCCGATTTCCAGCAGACTTTTGTGATTGAGACAGACGCATCAGGCTTTGGGTTGGGGGCAGTGCTGTTGCAAAACAATCACCCCATCGCTTATTTCAGCAAATTATTGGGCCCCCGGAATCGCCTCAAGTCAATATACGAAAAAGAGCTCATGGCAATCGTTTTTGCTATGCAGAAATGGCGACATTATTTGATGGGTCGCAAATTTGTGGTGAGAACAGACCAGCAAAGTCTACGCTATTTGTTTGAACAGCGTGAGATTGGCCTCGAGTATCAACGGTGGGTATGCAAACTGATGGGATTTAGCTTTGAGATTCAATATAAACCTGGGGCAACAAACAAAATAGCCGATGCACTGTCAAGAGAATTTGTGGGACAAACTGAATTAGCATCGTTGATTACAGCCTGTGGAGTGAGATGGGAGGATGTTTTGCCTCACATACAACAGGACCCTTTTATTAAGCAGCTATGTGATGATACTAACGTGGGCAACTCACCCCCCAAAGGGTACCATGTTGATCAGGAAATACTCAGATACAAGGGACGTATTGTGATCCCACCCACATCAAAACTGGTAGAGCAGCTGTTGACAGAGTATCATAACAAACCTATCGGGGGTCATGCAGGGGATTTTAAAACCTACCAACGCCTTGCCCGTGAATGGTTTTGGCCTGGGATGCGTAAACGTCTCCAACAGTATGTCCGAGAATGCCACACCTGTCAGCAAAATAAAGTATCATCACTGCAACCAGCCGGCCTGTTGCAACCTCTACCCATACCCACCAGAGTCTGGGAAGACATATCATTAGATTTCGTGGATGGGCTACCTCGCTCTCAAGGGGTGGATACGGTGTTAGTCGTGGTGGATCGACTGTCAAAGTATGCCCACTTTATCGGGATTAAACACCCGTATACCGCACAATCGGTGGCTAATGTATTCATCAAAGAGGTTGTAAGACACCATGGCATACCAGCTACTATCGTGTCCGACAGAGACCGTGTGTTTCTTAGTCTCTTCTGGCGGGAATTATTCAAGGCACAGGGCACGCAACTTCATCGCAGTTCTGCCTACCATCCGCAGTCCAATGGGCAAACAGAAGTGGTCAATAAGGTAATGGAAGCTTATTTACGGTGTTTCATCAATGGTAACCCTTCCTCTTGGGCAAAATGGCTGCCATGGCTGGAATTCTGGTATAACACGTCCTTTCAAACATCAATCAGCTGTACACCCTTCAAGATAGTATATGGGCGCGACCCCCCTTCCCTCATTCGTTTTGAGAAGGGCAGTACAGCTGTAGCTACTCTAGAGGAGCAATTACTGGAACGAGATGCTATGCTCGACGAGATCAAAGCCCATCTGCTGAAAGCACAGCACAGGATGAAAAAATATGCAGATGCTCATCGCAGGGATTTGGAGTTTCAGAAAGGGGAATTGGTGTATTTAAAACTACAACCATACCGACAACACTCTTTGGCACGTCGAATGTGTGAGAAGTTAGCTGCTCGTTTTTATGGCCCGTTTGCAGTGCTAGAACGAATAGGCCAGGTGGCATACCGTTTGGATTTACCTCAGTCTTGCAAAATTCATCCGGTCTTTCACATCTCCCAACTGAAGAAAGCCATAGGCCAGCAACCGAGTGCACAAACTATACCACCTCAGCTGACTCGAGATTTAATCCTAGAAGTGGAGCCTTCTGCTGTGTTGGGTACAAGACAAGCCAATGATAGTACAGGCAGATTGGAAGTGCTGTTACAATGGACTGGATTGCCCAGCTGGGAGGCCACATGGGAGGATTTTCAACAGATCAACGACTTCTTCCCGGCTTTTAACCTTGAGGACAAGGTGCTTCTTCTGGCCCGGGGTAATGCAATGAATTCAAATAAACTAGCTGAGGTTTTGACTTTTCAAAGGAGGAGGCGGAATGTTACGACAGAAAAGACAAAAGAGAATTGACTGCTTGTGGACCAAGGGTAAAAGAGTAACTTGACATCAGGGGATATAAAAACAATGAGATAGGATTTGTAAGGATTATGCAAAATTGTAATTGAGATCTGGAGACTAAGGAGGCAGCCTCTCCTCGAATTGGGGCTAGTTTGTAACCTAAATTATTGTTCTAAGTACTCTTATTTTTAATCAAATATCGGAGTGAGTTCAATTCAAGTATCAGTTGCATTAATTTAGTGTAGTTCATAGCATAATATTATCAAGGTCTTTGGGTCAACTGCCTAAAAAGATTTAAAAGCACCAAAATAAAAAATAACAATCAACCAGGCCGATACGTAAATTCACAAACAATATCGAAAGCAATTGAAAGTAAATCTGACCAATACTATCAAATTAATGGCCCACTACTACGCCAATTATAAATCCAAAAGATTTTTAGAAAGTGAATTCATACTAAGAACATTTCATAGCACAAAGTGAAAGTTTGATATAGATGGCTGACAATAAACAGATCATGTCAGCAATCAAGGCGCTATAGAGCATGAATAAGAGATGCGTGCCCAGATGACTGATGGAAAAAAGATCAAGGAAAATGTAGAATTTGAGGAAGCTTTGCTAAAACAAGCATGTACCTGGTCATTGACCTCTCAACCACATCTGACCCTTTTGGTGTATTTATGAATGTCACCATCTCATTCCAAAAAGATTCCGCTGAAAATATAGGATTTTCTTCAGTATTATCATCCCTAATCAAGTTCATTTCATCATTGTTTATTTTAACTGGATCGCTTAGAACCTCGCTACGCCATAATTTACACCAATTAATGATCTGGTTTATAAAACCAGGGTACCTGCTAGACCTATCATTAGCTTCACAGCTCCTAGTAACATTTTCCGCGTTAATTGCTTCATCTATGGATGACAAATCTTCTGATACACCTACTGGATTATTACATGCACCAGATGACTCTACAACATTACTGTCTGCATCTTCTGCCTTCATATGGCTGTCGGTAGAAGTAGCACATACATCTGTTTTTTCGACATTATTCTCCATAGAACCACCATCCCTCGCACTAATCCATTTTCTCCAGATCCTTGTTAAAAAACCAACTTCGGGTACAGGATCCTGTTCCTGCGAGGAACATGGATAGCTGTTGGTAACTTCACCATTTTTTACTGTCTCAACATTCAAAGGGTTGTCAGGCACTTTCTCTGATGGAATTTCTACATGATTCAGTAATTCCTTTTCAACATGATTTTGTGATGCCGGCAACTTTTCCATTTGGTCTGTTTGAACTTTAGCACTGTCTGCCTTTTCCAAGAAGGGATCTGGCACATTCTTCAAGGGTTCTTCTAACCGATTGGTTGGTTCTGGAAAATTCTTAAGATTCCTAAGAGGCTCTTGCACATGTACTTTTGGAGAAGGCACCGATGATTTCTCTTCTGGACCTGCACTCTTTGCAGATATAGTTTGAATTAGGTCTTCCATACTAGTTACATGGCTGGAAGTTGGGATTTGATTATCGTCAGCAGAATCAGGATATTTGGAGGCAACCCTCTTTATAGAATACCGACCATCACCTAAATCTTTAATCTTCATAATGTGTGGCATTGATGACAGAAACCGTGAGAACTTATGGTATCCATACAAGTTTCTATCTACAATCACATCAGGATTGTTTAATTCCCGTCGCAGATCTGTAATATTCATTCCATCAGGGTAAGAGTTTAATATATGTTGTAGCTGCTTAACTACTTCATCTGGCACTGGACGAAGCATATCTTCTGAGCCTGATTCAGATGAGTCCCCAAGCTGCGAACATGCAGATTGCTCAGTAACTGCGAAGGGGTCCTCAAGAGGCAACCTATAGTGACCATACCATGAACCATAGGGGCCATCTGGTGGCTGGTTGAAATGCTTGCCATTAAGGTCCTCCCCGTTAATCAAAGCATTCCATTGCCACATGATACTTGCAGCACTGCATAGAACCCCAGGTGCACTATTTGGACTCGAAAGCAATATGTTGTAGTTGCTTAATCTTAAACGATGTAATATGTTCGCAAAATCTCTATCACCGGATATTAAGAAAAGATGTGCTGGCGGAGGATTTTGCGAAACCCAATACATAAGGTCAACAAGTAGAGATCTATCAGCACTGTTTTTTCCACCTGCATTGTAAGAAAAATTGTTGGACCATGAAGCCTAAGTGACATAATTTGTATATAGATTAATAGAAAGATTTAGATTGTATTAGGCCCATTAACACATGTACTCATAATAGGGCCCAGAAGTCCACAAATGTAAATTTAGTGGCCAAGTAAATTAGAGGACCACTAGGAATCCCCTATATATACTCAATAAACCCCACTTGTAAAAGGGTTGGCATTTTGTAAATTAGAGAGTGTAACCTCCCTTAAGGAGAGATATACTTTAATAAATATTGTCTAAATCTATTCATAGATCTTTCCCCCAAATCTCATAGTTTATAGTATAATCGCGATTAACTCTCTATCATTTGGCGCTAGAAGGAGCTCTTTAACTCAAAATTCCAACCAAAAATGGAAGTGAATGAATCGATGATTGAACAAATCGGGGAAAAAATGGAGATGTTAACGGCTCCTCGAGCTGGGGACCAAATGGCACCTCCTCCCCTAAAACCTAGACAGTTATTTCCAGCAGCAGAAAATAGTATAGGTGGATCTAAACGACCCACCGAACCGGAGCATTTGGATGTAAGACGTAAGGCTCAGCCAGATACCCGCATGAGGGTCACCACAGATACAGGAAAAAAGGTACTCACAAGCGACATGCGCCTACATTTGCAAAAGGTCCAAAGAGAAAAAGAGCCCGTCGTTGGAGTGGAAGAACATCTCCAAGACTCGGATGAAGAAATATTTAACTTAGAACAACAAAAGCGAGCTTTAGATGAAAAGCTCAGGAGATATCGACGAGCTCGTCAATTGAAAAGTGGATTGAGAAATACAGCGACCTTGGCCAATGATAAAACTGTCGATATTGAAGATGAGTTTCAGGAGAATGATTATGACGACTTTGGTGCTGAAGAATCAACAGAATCAATTTACTCAAGGCCTTCTGCCCGCAGAAGACGACCAGCGCCAGCTGCGAGTCATTCATCATGGCGAACTGATTCTAACGAGTCAGTACGACCAGAAGACATTGCTGATATCCGGAGTGACCTCGCCATGTGTAGAGAATTTATTCGAAACTAATCCGGCCAAATCACATCGACAGAGAGTCCCTTATCGAGAGATATTGAGATAGCTCGTATTGATAGGACGTTGAAAACGCCCTCGTTAGATCACTTCGATGGGACGTCAGACCCGAGTGGATTCCTTAACACATTTGATGGCCGTATGGCATTTTTTGGACACTCAGAAGTAGCGAGATGTCAATTCTTTTCAACATGCCTTCAAGGCACAGCTCTACGGTGGTATAACAGCTTACCACCTCGATCTATAGACTCGTGGCAATCTTTAAAACGAAATTCCAAACTAGGTTTTCAAGCAATTATAAAGGTGGAAAGATAACCGCATCCCTGATGACTGTCCGACAACGATCTAACGAATCTCTAAGAGACTTTTTAGTTCGATTTCGAAATGAAATTTCTGATATTCCCAACTTAATTGAAGAACTGGCAATAAATTATCTGGCCGCAGGAATTGACAAGCATCGTCATGCCAATCTGTTAGAAGAATTCTTTGAAAAGAACCCCCGGACCCTCCAATCGGCCTTCCAAGTGGTTGAACACCGAATGAATTTGCAAGAAGCAGTAGGGAGTATCCAATCTCCTCGACGAGCTTTTAAACGAGAGCGCAGTAGAAGTCCTCGACACCGTTCTCCGAGAACGGATTATAAGCGGAATTATGATTCATACTCGAGGACCAATGACACCAGAAGCCCTCGAAAGCCACGAACGGAAAGGTCAGATAATCAAGACAAGACATGGAAGCCAAGAGAAAGACAAGAGAAAGAATTCACGAAGCTCACCGTAGACAAGCCCACAATTCTAGCTCTTTTAAAAACAGAACCCGATTACCGACCACCGAGGCCAATGAAACCCGGGCGACCTCCAAGCTCTCGGTACTACGAATACCACGAGGACACCGGCCATACAACAGACCAGTGTTACCAGTTGAGTAATCTTATCGAGTCCAAAATCAAGAGAGGACAGTTGACTCATTACATTGATCACGACACCGAAAGACAAAATGATCGCCCTCGTGATCTGGATCGAGTCATTGATGTCATCGCTGGAGGGATTGCCGCCGGTGGCACATCAAATAATTCTAAAAAGTTGTACGCCAGAGAAGTGTTTCATGTGAATCCTGAGGCTCCTAAACGCCAACGTCCTAATCCATCCCCTGTGATTTCCTTTTCTGACAATGACTACCCTTCGGGAATAATCGAATCTCATCAAGACGCCTTGGTAATTACAGCCAAGATCGGCACTAATACTGTGAAAAAGATCTTAATTGACAATGGCAGTTCCGTTGACATACTTTATCACCATGCCTTTGCTCGAATGGACATTGGGGATAGGAAATTGGAAAATGTGAACATGCCTCTATACGGCTTCACAGGAAATGAGGTAAAGGTTGTAGGCACTATCGACCTTCCAGTCTTATTCGGTTCTCTTCCATGCCAAACATGGCAGATGACCAAATTTCACGTCATCAGCGCCAATTCAAGTTATAACGCCATTCTTGGCTGGACTACTCTCACAGCCTTGAAGGCCATCACCTCGATTCCTCACCTCAAAATGAAGTTTCCAACAGAATTCGGAATTGGAGAGGTCGTGGGAGACCAGGTAGCAGCGCGACAGTGTTACTTATCCACCGTTATACCAAAAACTAAACGTGACGATGATTCGTCAATCAATCAGGTTATAGACATGGACCCTCGAGCTATACTTGAAACATCTAATCAATCATCTTGTGACACCGTGGAAGAATGCGATGAGATAGAGCTCGAAGAAGGTTGTCCCGACAAGGTGATAAAAATTGGAAAATGTTTGAACGGCGAACTTCGCCAACAAATTATCGATCTCATCAGAGAATATGCTGATATCTTTGCATGGAATCCCAAAGATATGCCGGGAATTCCCGAGATAATAGCTCGTCACTCTCTCCACATCAAGCCCGGAGCTCGGGTCGTAAAACAAAAGAAACGGGTATTCTCGAATGAGAAAATGAAGGCAATTGATGCCGAGTTAGACAGATTACTCGAGGCGAAATTCATCGCGCCCGTACAATTCCCTGAATGGATATCGAATGAAGTCTTAGTCAGAAAGAGCAATGGAGAATGGAGAATGTGTGTGGACTACTCTGATCTTAATCGAGCTTGCCCTAAAGACTTTTATCCTTTACCTAATATTGATCAGCTCATTGACGCCACAGCTGGCCACGAGCTCTTATCATTCATGGATGCGTTTTCGGGCTACAACCAAATTAAAATGGATAATCAAGATTGGGAAAAGACAGCTTTTATTACCCATAGAGGTGTTTTTGGATTTAAAAATATGCCTTTTGGCCTCATCAACGCAGGAGCCACATTCCAACAGATGATGGATACTATCTTCGCTTCACAAATAGGCCGAAATTTACAAGTCTATGTCGACGATTTGATTGCAAAATCCAAGAGATCGAAAGATCACGTGGCAGACCTGCGGGAAACTTTTGATAATGTCCGACGCCACAGTATGCGTCTAAATCCCGCCAAGTGCTCATTCGGGATGACTTCAGGGAAATTTCTGGGATTCCTTTTGACACAGAGGGGCATCGAGGCAGACCCAAATCAAGTTAAGGCTATTATTAACATGCCAGAACCCTCTTCTTTAAAAGAGTTGCAAATGCTAACAGGTTGTCTAGCCGCACTCAGAAGATTTATTCCGCAATCATCTAAGAGATGCGCTCCATTCTTTGACGCCATCAAGAACGCCTCAAAAAAGTCGAAAATCGAATGGGACAACGAATGCAAAAAAGGGCTGGAAGAGCTAAAAAAGTTTTTGAGCTCGCCCCCAATCTTGACGCAAGCTCAACCACAAGAACCCCTACGATTATATTTGTCTGCAAGCGACAACACGATTGCTGCAGTCTTGATTAGATCTTACCAGGGCAATGAATTACCCGTTTACTACATAAGCCATACCCTACGGGATGCAGAAATTCGCTATCCTCAGGTCGAGAAGCTTGTATACGCTTTAGTCATGGCAAGCCGTAAACTCAGGCATTATTTCCAAGGACGAGAGATCCAAGTAATGACGAGCCAACCATTAAAGTGGATTCTACATAAACCCGACATGACAGGTCGATTGGCGGCATGGACAATAGAATTGAGCCAATTTTACATCGAATACAGACCTCGCACAGCGATGAAAGCTCAGACACTTTCAGACTTCGTGGTCGAGTGCCAGTTCAACAAATCAGAAATTTTGAAATTTGATGAGGAACAAACTCAATGTCGACCTTGGGTCCTTTATGTCGACGGATCATCGACCTCAGACTCAAGTGGAGCAGGAATTATATTGATCAGTCCAGAAGGGTTCAAAGTCCAACAGGCTATCACTTTTGCTTTCCAAGCAACCAACAACGAGGCCGAATATGAAGCCATGATAGCAGGATTGAACCTCGCAGTAAGTCTAGAAGTGGCCGTCATTGACATCTATAGTGATTCACAGCTGGTAGTGAAGCAGGTGTTAGGAGAATTTCAAGTCCACAACGATAGAATGGAGACTTATCTTTGTCGAACCCAAAATCTACTTGCAAGATTTACTTCATGGAAAATGACAAATATTGACAGATCAGAGAATCAATGGGCGGACGCCTTATCCAAGCTGGCATCGTCCTCGATCATTATAAATAACGAGCCAATTTAAGTGGAAACACTTCAATCTCCAACGGTGGAACCAACGACGATACACAACATCTCGTCAAAACCTGACTGGAGAGTCCCTTTTCTTGACTACATTGTTAAGAACCAGTTACCAGAAGACAAAAATGAAGCTAGGTCGCTGATGTACAGAGCGAGAAACTATTGCGTGAAAAATGCTAGGTTGTACAGACGCGCTCTGACAGAGCCTCTTCTTCGTTGTCTCGCTCCAGAAGAAGCAGAGATAGCAATTATTGAAGTTCATATGGGAATTTGTGGAGAGCACATGGGAGGCAAAAGCCTAGCTCACAAGATAATACGGCAAGGGTTGTACTGGCCAACAATGAGGAAAGATTGTGATGATTTCGTGAAAAAATGCCCATCTTGTCAGCTATACAGTACAACTAACCATAAACCCACACAACTTCTGTCTCCAATACTCAGTCCCTGCCCATTCTTTCAATGGGGAATCGATATCGTAGGGCCATTCCCAAAAAGTAGGAATCAACTTCAGTTCATAGTCGTGGCCGTAGACTATGCAACAAAATGGATCGAGGCAAAGCCATTAGCTAGAATCAGAGAAAAAGAAATAATCGAGTTTGTCATGGAGCATATAGTCTTCCGTTTCGGAATTCCCAGGTCAATCGTCACAGACAATGGAACCCGGTTCGTTGGGGAAAAATTCAGCTCAATGTTAAAAGAATTAAAGGTGAAACACCTTAAAGCATCAGTCGCTTATCCCCAAGCCAACGGACAGGTCGAGGTATCCAATAGGATAATTCTCCAAGGGCTTAAGAAAAGGCTACAAGATCAAGCTCGCAAGTGGGTCGATGAGCTCCCAAATGTGCTCTGGTCCTATAGAACGACCCCACGAACTGCCACGGGAGAAACGCCTTTTAGACTCGCATATGGCACAGATGCCGTAATCCCTGTCGAGGTGAGCTTAAATTCTCCAAGGGTCGAACACTTCAATGAACAAGATTCTCTTGAAGGTCTGCGACTAGACAACGACCTCTTGGAAGAGGTCAGGGAAGAGACGACCTCAAACATCACTAAATACCAAGGCAAAGTGGCAGAGTACTTCAACAAGCGAGTCAAACCAAAAGATTTCCAGGTCAATGACCTAGTCCTGCGAGAATCTGCTTCATCTCAACCCACAATGGCTGGTAAGCTAAAGGCCCCATGGGAAGGCCCATACAAGATCACGAGAGTCATCCGTCCTGGCACCTATGAACTAGCTCAACTCGACGGCGAGCTGGTTAAGAATGCGTGGAATAGAATCCACCTGAAGAAGTTTTACCAGTAATTTTATGTTATTTCTTAAACAATGGCAAACTTTATCCCCTATTCACCTATGAATTTGCTAAAATGAAAAGAATCTGAAATGAGGATTCCATTTTAGCTCCGCCCCCACCTTAATTTATTATTGAATACAAGCTTGTTACAATTCCTCGATTGAATTGCAAATTATACTTTGGTATTTATCATCAACACACAGGCATTGAAAACGTCTTTAAGGCAATTAGCCAAACTTCCGAAAATTCATATTAATCCATATCCATCTTCAAGCTAGAACAACGACAACACACTAGTCAACAGGGTATGTCCTTATTCCGGAAACATATAGCATTAAAAATAAGATGTCACAAGTCAAATAAATGACACATAAATATGTTCTTGATGAACAAATCTCTACTATGCCTAGGTTCTTGAATGCAAAACAAGCATGAGGACAATACTTCCAACTCACATTGCTATTATTTAGCAAAAAACCAAGTCATATAGCTAAAGCACGCATAAAGATTCAACCAAAACATCAATTTCAAAAACAGCAAATATTAGTTACGGGGCAAATGGGGCAAATAGAGATAATTCCAAACACACACGAAACTGCAAAGTTCAGAAACGACTAAAGTTCAGAAACGACTAAAAATTCAAAGGTTACATAATCAATGGGGCATTCCCCACCTTCACTTAGTTGTCAGGAGTCACGACGTCGGCATTGTTGGGAAGAGTCTTCGCCAGGTCAGCACAGTAATCTTCAAAGCTATGACCAGACAAGTCGATCCCGACCTGCTTCAAGCGGTCATAACAGCTCTGATAACCAGTCCCAATTCCTTGTGCCACATCTGCAATGCTTTTTTCCAAGTCCAACTTCAAATCAACAATATTCTTCTCAAAAACCTCGTTTGCACCCTTCAAGATAGACAACTCGCCTCTCATGACGTCCAGTTCCTTACCCCCAGAAACAACTCGTTCCCTCAGCTCGTTAACTTCTTTAACCCTAGACTCAGCAATCTCCTTTATCTTCTCGTTCTCTAGCCTTAATTTCTTCAACTCATCAACGCATTCAGCCTCTCGCTTCGTCAGTTCTTCAACTCGACGATCAGCAACGGCTTTTTCATTCTTCAGATCAGAAAGTTCACGAGCACCACCCTCTCTCCACTGCCTATCAACATCAGTCCGATAATCCTTTACAATATGAGCAATATCTGCCAAGAACTGCAAAACAGCATTAACAAGCAAATTACGTAAAGATAGAGAGAAATCAAATAAAACATAAAATAATAACTAACAACAACGAGTAGACAGGTTACCCGGCCTCCACGAGTGAAACAACGCTCAGCGATCTCATCCCGGGTCTTATCAACGTAAGAATTAAAATCTTGTGGCAAATTGAACGCCTTGAAAACTTGCACAGGAAAGTTAGATCCAGCGGACCACTTCTCATTCGGATGCACCTCGATTTGAAGAGGAGGCACAGGACTAGAACCTTGCAGTATAGGGGGAGGGATTCCTTACGAACTCCAGTAATAGTCAAAGACTTACCTGAACCAAAACGAGCTGAGTCTAAAGTCCTTCGTAAGACAGTTCGACGCGAACCATCATCATCTCCTTCTCAATTTCTCTTACTGGAACGTGGCACCAGTTCGCCGCTACCATCCAGCACCTCGACGACAGACTCAGAAATAAGATCATTCACGGTTTTAACAGTACCTGGGGACTTTGTCACCTTCGAAGAACTCCCACCTGGACCTGATTGAGTCGCGATCGACCTCTTAGCAAGCAAAGCCAAAGCTTGGTTCATATCTCCAGGAACTCCCTTACAGAGGATCTTTTCTAAGGATGGCCCTGCCACTGAAAATAAACAAAAAAGGAGTTACACAATTTAATAAACAAACAACACCCCATCGGGATAAAGTTAACGACCGAATAATGAAACCTCACAATCATGTTCTTCTAAAAACTTTGAATCTTTTAGTTCATAGTGGGTATAAGAAGGTTCAAGACCTAGAAAACGAGTAACAGTCAACATATCAAACTTTTTAAGCATATATAGCGACCCGGTCAACCACATCCTCGTTAACGTGCTGGCAAGGGCGCACGAGCTCCAAATCAGGACCGTAATAGTACATCCATTTGCCATGCCACCCCGAATTAGAAGACTTAACATCAACGATCTTTGTGTAACCCTCTCGTTTACTAAAGTAAATTAAACCCTCTTGGTATTTCATACTATAAATTGAAAAGAACAAACTTAGAGACGGCACAAAATTCTTTTCTGAACAGAGAGCTATAAAGCCACTAGCCTGCGCTATCGAGTTCGGTGACAACTGTGCCATACCACAACCAATAAACTCATAAAGACTTAAATGAAACGGATGCATCGGCAAGCGCAATCCATATTCAAAATGACACATCGGAATACCATGCACCCCGAATTCCGACATTTCCCATATCTTATCATTTAATTGAGGATTGAAACATCTATAACCACAATCCAATCTTACCCAGGCACTAATATCGACATCTAAAGGACGGTTCGAGTAAATACTTGGATACCATAAATTCGATTCCTTAAACTCCTCAAGTCCCTCGGTAGTGGCCTGTTAGTTACAGAGGCATGCCTGTACTCATCTAATAACAAGCCTAATTGTTTGTAATGCTTTGCATTACTTACATGACCTCTTAACTGAGGGAACCTCTAGTTGTAGAGTTTCTGTTTGTATTGTACTTGTAATAGGCATCAAATCCTAGTTGTGTAACTGTACAAATAGAGTCTAGAATAATGCTTGAAAGAAGTTCCATGGTTCATGCCTCAAGCAAGGAGTTAAAGACTGCCAAATAATCACAGTTGGGATTTGAAGAAATGAAGAATTTGCCTAAGTACCAATTCGAGAAGTATATTTGTCTATTCGAGAAGTCCAGCATTCGAGAAGTCAGAGATTCGATATCTCAAGACACTATTCGATATCTCTGAATACACTGTTCGATATCTCATTCGATATCTCAGGGATTCGATATGTCTTCTACTCTATTCGAGAACTCAAGAAGTCAACAAGTCAAGATGGTATTCGAGTTCTCAAAGAGTCAACAAGTCAAAGTTCCATTCGATATCTCAAGGACTCAGAAAGCTATTCGACAACTCGAGGATTCGATAAGTCAAATGTTCTATTCGACAACTCAAGGAATCCTGATGGAAAAGAGCTATTCGAGAAGTGGTTCGATATGTCTTTATAACAGTATTCGAGAACTCAGAGTTATCGATCAAGTCAATTCTAGTTCTCGAATCACTTACTTAGTCACTTCTCGAATACATTCTTGGAGACAAAATTCTGAAGAAATTGTACAAGTCAGAAACCTGCAACAAGCCAATGCACTTTATGGACCACAATCTGTAACGTGCTCTGGAAAGCCTACAAGGAAGCTTGGAGAGATATAGAAGAGACAAGGAGCTAAAGAAGTGGATCTAAACAGGCTTTGCAAAGTCAAATCTGTAACCGTTTGGACGCTTACTCAAAAAGGATAGACAGACTAGAAAGTAATTTGTTTAGCTACCTTATTTGTAGTAAGCAGGCTGTATCCATGTTCTATAAGGACACAGCCTCACTTCATAACTTAGCAACTTTTGTGAGTCAAGTTTTTCATACACTGTAAGCTATATCTCTCTGAGAAAAACGAAGCTGAGAATACTACCATTTGTATTCACAGATTGTAGCAACCTTTATCTAATATACATTAGATTAAAGTGATATTGTGTCTTGTGTTGTTTACTTATCCGCACCTTAATTTCTGCACACATACACACTTATCAGCTACACAGACTCAATCAAGAAAAGTTCAAGAATCCATTCACCCCCCCCCCCTCTGTATTCTTTTATCGTGTTCAATACTCAACAAGTGGTATCAGAGCGGGCTGTTTATTCAAAAACAGAGAAACGATCATGAGTTCGAATACACCAAAGACTACAGGAACAGTGAAGGTCCCTAAGTTTGATAAAGAAAACTTCAACCTCTGGAAGATAAAGATGATGTTGTTCATCAAAGCCTCTCATCCCTTGTATCCTGAGATTCTCAAGAATGGTCCTTTTGTTCCACAACAAGAGATACCAGAGAAGACTGTTGGAACCCTAACAATCCCTAGAACTTATGAGGCCAAGGATCCATCAAAGTGGACAGAGTCAGAAAGGGAGAAGGTTGCTCTTGACAGTCACCTCATGTTGCTCATCATTGATTCCATGGATATGTCAATGTTTGCAAACATTGCATCATGCACATCTGCTAAAGAGATGTGGGATCACATTGAGGTGTTGTGTGAAGGGACTGATGAGGTTAAAGAAAACAGGAAACAGATACTGGTCACACAGTATGAAGCTTTCATGGCACAGCCCAAGGAAAGCATTACTGAGATGTTTGAAAGGTTTCACAAGCTAGTTACTGAGTTGCAGATGAATGGAAAGGTTTACAGCACCAAGGAGTTAAATATGAAATTTCTGTTGTCTTCACCAAATCATCTGGAGCAAAGAGTCATTTCTCTAAGAGAGAGAGATTTGAACAAAGTCACCTATGATGTACTCTATGGAGTCCTAAAGACTCATGAACTTGAGTTGCTTCAGAAGAGGGCTATCCAAGCCAACCAAGGTAGGATGATAAACACATCATGTGCCTTGATTGTCAACAAATCCATTCTGGACCTAGAAGCATCTACAAGTCAACTGAGGATAGAGGAGGTGGCAGATGATGAAGAAACTGAAGCTGGGGTAAGTGAACCTGTTGAGGAAAAGGTGGAAGAAGAAGAGGAGTTTTACACTCTGGAAGAACTTGATGGGATGGAAAATACTTCATATGCTTTCATGGCCAGAAAATTTCCAAACATCAGATTTAAAAGAAATCAACCCTTCAAACCCAAAACCCAAAACCATTCAGCTTACAAGAACAAGGCACCTGTGAAACCAAACAGAAATAAATTCAAAACCGGTTATGTGGATAGGTCATCTGTAAGGTGTTATAGATGCAATGACCTAGGGCATTTTGCCAGTGAATGCAAGAAGCCTAAAAAGAAGGATAGAGATTTTCTTGAGCTAGAAGCTAAGTATGAGGCCCTTCTGAAAAAGCAGACACATGGTAAGGCCTACATAGCTGAAGGAAAGTGTTGGGATGATTCTGAGAGTGATGAAGAAGAACAAGAATTCTGCAATTATGCCTTGATGGCCAACTCCAAGGATGACTCATCTTCATCTGATTCTCAGGGCAAAGAAAGTGAAAAGAAGGTCATGTGGATTTTGGACAGTGGATGCTCAAATCATATGACTGGTGATATGGCCCTGCTATCACAGTATGAGGAAAAGGCTGGCCCAATGGTTGCTTTTGGAGATGACAGCATGGGTAACACATTGGGATATGGCAAGCTGAAAGTTGGAAATGTCATCATTGAAGATGTAGCACTAGTCAAGGGGCTCAAGCATAATCTGTTAAGTGTTGGTCAGTTTACTGATAGAGGATTCAAGGTGAATTTTGACAAAGATGAATGTATGATCACCCACAAGAAGACTGGTGATTTTGCTCTATCTGGAGTAAGGAAGGGAAGCCTGTTTGTAGCCAATATGGACTCTGCAAACAAGGACAAAATTTGTTGCTTTTACTCAAAAGCATCAAATGAAGATTGTTGGCTGTGGCACAAGAAACTATCACACCTGAACTTTAAGGCCATTAATTCTCTAGTCAAAAGAGAGTTAGTGAGAGGCATGCCCACACTTGAATTCTGCCAAGAAGGAGTGTGTGAGGCTTGTCAAAAAGGAAAAATGAAGAGATCAAGCCACAAGTCAAAGACAGTGACATCTGTAACCAAGCCACTACAACTTATCCATATGGATTTGTTTGGGCCTGTCAACATAATGTCACTTGGAAGAAAGAAGTATGCCCTGGTAATGGTTGATGATTTTTCAAGGTATACATGGGTAGAATTTCTGGCATCAAAAGATGAGGCTCCACAAGTAATCATTGAGCATATAAAGAAAGTTGACAAGGAAGCAAAGGCAAACGATGCAAGTGTGATTGCATTGAGAAGTGATAATGGAACAGAGTTCAGAAATGCCACACTTGAAGCATTCTGCAAAGAGAATGGTATTTCTCAACAATTCTCAGCTCCAAGGACTCCACAACAAAATGGAGTTGTTGAGAGAAAGAATAGAACTCTGATTGAGGCTGCTAGAACAATGTTACTTGATGCAAAAATGCCTACATGTTTTTGGGCTGAGGCTGTGAGCACTGCATGCTATATTCAGAACAGAACCCTCATCAACAAAAACACTGGAAAGACTCCTTACAACTTGATGACTGGAAAGAAGCCTACACTAAAGTATATTCATACTTTTGGAAGCAAATGCTTTGTACTTAAGGACAATTCTGAATATGTTGGGAAGTTTGATGCAAAAGCATTTGAAGGAATTTTTCTTGGCTATTCTATGGAAAGAATTGCATACAAGGTTTATGTCATCAGTCAAAAGAAAGTTATGGAAAGCACAGATGTAACATTTGATGACAGCAAGCTACCTGGACTAGAAGAAGCCAATGATGAAGACAAAGATCCATTGAAGTTTGATAATCTAGATGATTCTGATGAAGAGACTGAAACTGGAGTTGAAACTCAAGTTCAACAAACTCAAGTGAATGATGATACAAGAGAAGAATTTGTCCCAATCAATAGTGGAGAAACAAGCATCCAAGACACACCTGTGAGTAATGGCAACTTCACAGGGGGAGGAAATGAGGATGATCATGATGAGGATGATGAAGCAACATCAAGGATGAGAAATCAGGCTGAACACTCAAGGAAATGGGATAGATCACACACTGCAGAGCAAATCATTGGAGATCCTAATGCAGGAGTAAGGACTAGGAGAGCAACTCAAAATGAGTGCCTCTATGGATGTTTTCTATCACAAGTTGAGCCTAAGAAACTTGATGATGCATTGTTGGATCCAGATTGGATTATTGCTATGCAAGAGGAGCTGAACCAATTTGAAAGGAACAAAGTATGGGAACTAGTGCCTGCACCAAAGAATAGAACCATTGTTGGAACAAAATGGGTTCTGAAGAATAAGATGGATGAAGATGGTGTAATAATAAGGAACAAAGCAAGGTTGGTTGCAAAAGGATACTCTCAACAGGAAGGCATTGATTATGATGAGACATTTGCCCCTGTTGCTAGATTGGAAGCCATTAGAATATTCTTGGCATTTGCTGCTCATTCAAACTTTAAAGTTTATCAAATGGATGTCAAGAGTGCATTTCTAAATGGAGAGTTGGAAGAAGAGGTTTATGTGCAACAACCACCTGGCTTTGAGGATCCACATTTCCCAGAATTTGTCTACAGATTGCTTAAGGCACTGTATGGACTTAAGCAAGCTCCAAGAGCATGGTATGACACTCTATCACAATTTCTTCTTGAAAATCAATTCACTCGAGGCACACTGGACAAGACACTGTTTTACAAGAAGCATGGTGATGATATGATTCTAGTTCAAATCTATGTGGATGATATCATTTTTGGTTCTACAAATGAGAAACTGTGTGAGAAATTCTCTAAACTCATGCAGAGCAGATATGAGATGAGTATGATGGGAGAGTTGACATTCTTTCTAGGGTTGCAAGTCAGTCAAAGGAAGGATGGTATCTTTATCAGTCAAACCAAGTACATCAAGGATTTATTGAAAAAGTTTGACTTGGAAGATTGTTCACCTGCCAAGACACCCATGGCCACTGCCACTAAGTTGGATGAAGATGCTAAAGGCAAGAGAGTAGATATCTCAGTCTACAGAGGCATGGTTGGTTCTCTACTCTACCTCACTGCAAGTAGGCCAGACATCATGTTTGCTACATGCTTGTGTGCAAGGTTTCAATCAAATCCAAAGGAATCACATTTGATTGCAATAAAAAGGATCTTTAGATATCTGAAGGGCACTCCTAACTTGGGATTATGGTACCCTAAGGACACAGGGTTCAA
Organism: Kitagawia praeruptora; assembly: GCA_037693485.1. NCBI lineage: Eukaryota > Viridiplantae > Streptophyta > Magnoliopsida > Apiales > Apiaceae > Kitagawia > Kitagawia praeruptora. The sequence continues at coordinate 106,318,488 of CM075354.1, forward strand.
TCTGGTTGGCTACTCTGATGCTGATTATGCTGGATGCAGAGTGGATAGGAAAAGCACCTCAGGAAGCTGCCAGTTTCTTGGACAAAGGTTAGTTTCTTGGTATAGCAAGAAGCAACAATCTGTGTCAACTTCTACAGCTGAGGCTGAATACATAGCTGCTGGAAGTTGCTGTGCTCAAGTGCTTTGGATTAGAAATCAACTTAGAGATTATGGACTTGTGTTGGAAAGAATTCCAATCATGTGTGACAACACAAGTGCAATCTCTATAGTTGCCAATCCTGTCAATCATTCTAGAACAAAGCACATTGACATCAGATATCATTTCATAAGAGAACATGCAACTAATGGAACCATTGAGTTGCATTATGTCTCTACAGATAAACAACTAGCTGATATATTCACTAAGCCATTAGATGAAGCCACCTTCACAAGGTTGGTAAGTGAAATTGGAATGCTGAATTCTTCAGATTCTGGCTAAGTGAATACATCAATCTAGATTGTTGCAGCAGTAAACACTTACTTTATCTAAATTCTCAATATTTTTGGAGTAAGTGTTGGCTGAAATATGATTAATAAATATTTCAAATCTGTTGCATATGTTGAAAATCATATTTTTATTAACTTAAAATTTCTATGAAATTTTGAGAAAATCACTATTTGATTTGCTAGAATATTTTTCAATGAATATGTCTGGTAGATTTTAAAAGGATAGTGAAAATCAAATTTTTTTTGAGTGATGGGTATAGTTCGATAAGTCAGACTTCTCGAATGATTCACTATTCGACATCTCTAATAAGTCTCATTAGAGTACTCTTGAGTTCTCGAATAGAGTCTTTCTGAGATATCGAATAGAGGAATGATTGACTTCTCGAATATAGTAACTGAGTTCTCGAATGACTGAGTTCTCGAACACTATATTTGAGTTCTCGAATCATTTGAAAAGGCTGAATTCTCGCTGAATTTTAACCGATTTTGGATTTTTATCTAAAAATTTAATTCACTCATAAAAACACATTTTATTTAATTTAGAATTATTTCTAAGTTAGATAACTGCCAGCTGTGAGTTTCTATCTGCTTGAGTTATCGATTAAGCCATTCTTGACTTCTCGAATAGTTGTTTTCTACTTCTCGAATGCCTGACTTGTCGATACAAAACAGTTTGCTAATCGACAATCCAAGTACTTCATACTTATACAATCTCACATCTATTCGATTCATTTCATTCGATTTCTCAAGCATCTACACTCTCTAAACCCCTGAAACCCTAACTGCGAAAAGCCAAATTTCTTCTTCAACCTTCAATTTCTTTTCTCTCTTCTATACAAATGGCAACAGTAAAGTTCAACACCAACTTCATCGCTCTAACTAGTGATGTTGAAGCACCCAATGCAAACTTTAAGTGCTTTGTGAAATGGATGGCTGAATCATACATCAAAGAAGCACTCTCTGCCAATCCAACTCTATATCTCGATATTCTGGAACAATTCTGGAATACTGCTATTGTGGAGGTTGTAGCCCTGGAAAATGCAATCACATCCTATGTCATCTACTGCAAGGTTCAAGATAAGGATATCACTATCACTACTGCAGACATGAACCAAGCACTAGGACTACAACAGGAATCATTTGATAGAATGGCCACTACTGCAGAGTTGGAGGAATTCTTCGAATTCATAAACTACTCAGATGGGATTAACCTTGGAAAGCTAAACAGAAAGAATCTGAGAAAGGAGTGGAGCTATGTGTTTGCAACTCTTCTTCAAGTCTTCACTGCCAGGAAATCAAGCTTTGATCAAATCAGTGCACCTGTGCAGCAAATTGGATATGCTTTGGCCTATGGAAAGAAGATAGATGTTGGCCAAATCATACTTCAAGAATTATATGGGAGACTTGGTAAGAACACAACCAAGAGAGGTACTGATATTTTCTTCCCTCGCTTTATTCAATCTGTACTTAATTATAAAAATGCTTCGTTGATTGAATTGCCTGGGATTGATAAAAATAAAATAGGCTATCCTAAGTCCATGACCAAACTCATTTTTGGTAACTTGGAAACTAGGAATGATGTGGATGTAAGACTGAACATAACTCCCCATATGGAGAGTTTGTTTAAGACTTACCCCCACAACATGCCAACATTTGATGCTAAATCTAAGTTAGCACAGCCCAAGCAAGTAGAACAAACTGCTAACCCAGGGCCTGCTAACCAACCCTCTCAACCAAACACTCTCCCACATACTGAGCCAACTGCATCATCCTCTCAAAAGGGTGATGTTAGTAAAAAGAAGAGAAAGGAAGTAATGTCTGCACCATTAAATATCTTATCTGAAGCAGCATTAGCTGTTGAATTAGGGCTAGAAAGTGAGGAACCTGAGTCACCCTTACAAAGGCCAAAGAAGAGGAAAACTAAGACCACCTCTTCAGTCACACAAATGGCTGAAGTTGTAAAATCAGGGGCACACAGCTCACTAGGTGTATCCTCTCAACAGGGTGCACCTATAGAATCAAGCATTCTCCCCAATGCACCTTCTTGTATAGAGTCTGCACATGGGAGTGATAAGGCTGGCACAACACTGAGTGGAGAGCACATCACTTTTGAAACTCCCTCTATCTTTCAGGGGGAGTTGCCAAAATCTACTCTAGAACACACTTCTCTTCCAGAATCTAACTCTGAAATTTCTTTGGAACCTGCAACTCAGGCAACTGAGATGCAAGGTATTGATCATCAAGAATTCTTTTCTCTTGATGAGCCAATAATTTCAAGTGACTCAGTGCATGACACTTTGTTCACCACTCAGAACCCACATTTAGATGGTGAGGGAATGCATGCTGAGGCATATCCTAATGACACCATCACAAACACAGAGGTTCCCCTAGTTTTTACTAGAGACTCTGTGCCTGTGTCAACTGCTGGTGTAATTCATCCCACTTCTGTGGAGACACCAGTAGTAGAGTCCATCCATCCGGCTACAGAAGTTGCATCTGTAACTGAGGAGACTAGCTTGCCTAGCTCTAGCTCTGACTTTATGTCAAAATGGCTGAAGCCTGTGCAACATGACAGTGCTTCAGGATCAGGGTCTGTTCCACAACAATTGACGGTTGAAGCACTTCAAAGCTTAATTGTGGATCAGATTCCTGAGTTCACAAAGATTGCTCAGCACCTTCTCACTGCAGACATGCCCAATCCAGACTATGAGGCTATTCTGTTATGTCATAGGGATGATGTGGAGGTGCAGAAATCAAAAATCATTGATGATGCTGAGAGAGATGGCAACATAGATGCCTGGTTGCAAGGAAAATATGATATTACTCTCGATGAAGCACTTCAGTATCTCAGGGAGGAATACATCACTTCACTGGGCTCCAATGCTAAATCCCTGTCACCTGGTGAAGTGTATGAAGCTGTCAATGACTCCTACAAGGGTTTCCTCAAGGCTGCACACTATCTTGGCAAAGGAGTAAAAACTGAAGTCAACAGGGTATGTGATAAGACAGCCACTTCAGTAGCAGAAGTCAAGAGGGCCTTTGATGCTAAATTTCCCCACTTGGACAGTGTGCTCAAGGACATCAAACACTGCAACTCTACATGCATTAAGGTGGACAATGGGTTGGCTGTGCTAAAAGATGCTGTCTCAGGTCTGGGTCATCAATTTCAGAATCTATCTGGCCAGACTACAGATGCCAATGCCATGCTGAAAATAATGTTCAAGAATCTCTATGGAGATAGGCTGGTGACTGATGTTCCTGTGCATGAAATGTCTAAATATGAAGTGAAGAGACTGCAGGAACAATCTCTATCTGGTTTCAAGGCCAATGAACTCTTCACTAAGGTCAACACTCTTGAGCAAGAGGTAGCTACTCTCACCAAGACCAATGCTCATCTCACAGAAAAGGTTGCATTGCTAAATGATCAGTTGGATACTCAAGCATCCACCACAGCTGATGTCCTTCTGCATCAACAATCCATGTTAGCTGCAATGATGAAGCATATGGGGCTCCCTCTACCTGATGAATCTTCAATCCCAAAGGACATCTCTACAGCCTCTGTGCCTGACAACAAGCCTAAGGGGGAGAAGAAGGCAAGGAACTCAAATTCAAAGGGGGAGCCAAAGAGGGAGAAAGGCATAGTATTCAAAGAAGGTGGACAACAAAGGGCTACTAAGTCTCTAGAAAATGTGCCTGGCAAGGGAAAAGCCAAAGTAGATGAGCCTCCATCTATCTTGCCAGTTGTCACCTTACCAACTGTGCACATCACTACTCCTGGAGGACAAAAGCAATCAATAACTACCACAGTGGTTGCAGGGAGTATGCCATCTGACAAACCTCAAATTTCTATAGCTGAGAGTGCCAAGCCTGTAGAAGTCAAAGTTGTTACTGAGGCCAAGCTACAAGAAGTTGCTAACTCCAATGTCTATCATGATAAAGCCTTCTTGGAGTTTCTGAAAGCCATAAGGGAACAGGTTGGTGACACTCAGTTTTATCTGAGGGAGGTGAAGAAGCAGATAGACTACATCACTGTCATCCCCAAGCAAGTCAACAATTTATGGGTCAAGGAGATAGTGATGGTGTCCAAACTAAAGATATGGCATCTAACATACCAGATTCTACAAGACTTAAAGCACTCAGAGATAGATGCCATACTAGAGCTCATTGAGAAGAAAAATGACAACAGCAAGAGTCTGTTTGATGACTTGAGGAATGGTCAACCTACAAGGCTACCAGAAGTGATCAAGAAGCCATGGACAATTATCTATCAGTCTGGTACCAGAATTGAAGATATCAAGCAACTGGTCATTCCTCATGATCTCACCCCCAGAAATCACAGACTGATCATTGCTATTATTGATCAACTTCAGAAGAAGGTTGGAGCCAGAAATGCTGAAGAAATTGAGGCACTGCATATCCTCAGAACTTATATTGCAACTGGTGGAATTCCAGAGATGGCTCAACCTAGGAGAAATAAGGATGATGATTCTGAAGACAAAGGTGATGGGAGGAGAAGACATCAAAGGAGAGATAAGGGTGATGAAGATAAGAAGAAAAAGGGGGACAAGGATGAAAAAGATGATGACCAGGGTAAGACATATGTGAGAAAGAGTGGAAGACAGCAAGCCTTAGGCATTGCTAGCAGTAACCTCACCACAACACAAGACTCTAAGTCTAGGGTGAATACTGTTAGTAGTGACCTAACAAAATCTACATCTATGGCTTCTGCAACTGTCTTACCATCTCAAGAAAAGAAGAAGATTCAAGTCAAGAAACCATGTGTATGTTTCAGAAAGCAATCTGCTAATGGAATACTACTATGGTCTACCAACCAAGGTCAAAGATTTCTGCCAAGCAACCATGTCAAAAGGATAAAGTTTAAACATACTGCAAGGAGAGTGAAGCTATCCAAATCTAGAGCCCTAACAATCATTCCAGGATTAAAGCTCCAGCCACTTGATGAAGACTTTGATGAAGAGCAACTGCTATTTCTAAGAGCTCAAAAGATATGCTATGCTGCAATTGTGGATGATCACCTTGTAATCAAGTACACTGATGGGAAAGAAATGAAATTCAAACAAGGGGGTTGTCAACATTGGGGTAAATTGTATGAGATAGAAAGAATCATTGCATTGCTGGATTCTAAGGACAAGGTGGAGAAAGTATGGAAGCTGGAATTGATTGACTTTGTAAAAATGAAGAAAGATTATGCTGAGAAGATAAGAAAGGGCTGCTATGAGAAATGGTTAGAAAGGGAGAAAGAAATTGATAGACTGGAGATTGAAGCAGAAAAGCTAAGGGCAAAGGGATTGTGTAGAGTTCAGTTTGATCCCTATGTGGTGAAGTATAGGAGGAGAAATGGAGATAATGTCAATATAAGAATGAACCTACTCAGTCACTATCCTGCCAACATTCTGAAGCCAGTGCTTGAAGATTTCAAAAACTCTATTATGATTGAAGAATTGGATGCTATGACAGAAATCATGAGAGCAGTAGATGAGATTGCAAGAAAGGAGAAAGAAAGGAAACAGAAAGCATATGATGATCTACAAGCCAAAGCAATGGAGATGCAATCAAAAGAAAATGGCTAGTACCTCATCATACTGTAAGAGTATTTATCTTGTAATTTCATTTATGTGTTCAATCAAAATACATACCTGTACTTTTAAAGTTTTATCTTTATGTATGTTAGGCTTGTTATCAGACATGAAATTGTGACTAAGGGTCTCACTCACAATTTAGGGGAGATTGTTAGTTACAGAGGCATGCCTGTACTCATCTAATAACAAGCCTAATTGTTTGTAATGCTTTGCATTACTTACATGACCTCTTAACTGAGGGAACCTCTAGTTGTAGAGTTTCTGTTTGTATTGTACTTGTAATAGGCATCAAATCCTAGTTGTGTAACTGTACAAATAGAGTCTAGAATAATGCTTGAAAGAAGTTCCATGGTTCATGCCTCAAGCAAGGAGTTAAAGACTGCCAAATAATCACAGTTGGGATTTGAAGAAATGAAGAATTTGCCTAAGTACCAATTCGAGAAGTATATTTGTCTATTCGAGAAGTCCAGCATTCGAGAAGTCAGAGATTCGATATCTCAAGACACTATTCGATATCTCTGAATACACTGTTCGATATCTCATTCGATATCTCAGGGATTCGATATGTCTACTACTCTATTCGAGAACTCAAGAAGTCAACAAGTCAAGATGGTATTCGAGTTCTCAAAGAGTCAACAAGTCAAAGTTCCATTCGATATCTCAAGGACTCAGAAAGCTATTCGACAACTCGAGGATTCGATAAGTCAAATGTTCTATTCGACAACTCAAGGAATCTTGATGGAAAAGAGCTATTCGAGAAGTGGTTCGATATGTCTTTATAACAGTATTCGAGAACTCAGAGTTATCGATCAAGTCAATTCTAGTTCTCGAATCACTTACTTAGTCACTTCTCGAATACATTCTTGGAGACAAAATTCTGAAGAAATTGTACAAGTCAGAAACCTGCAACAAGCCAATGCACTTTATGGACCACAATCTGTAACGTGCTCTGGAAAGCCTACAAGGAAGCTTGGAGAGATATAGAAGAGACAAGGAGCTAAAGAAGTGGATCTAAACAGGCTTTGCAAAGTCAAATCTGTAACCGTTTGGACGCTTACTCAAAAAGGATAGACAGACTAGAAAGTAATTTGTTTAGCTACCTTATTTGTAGTAAGCAGGCTGTATCCATGTTCTATAAGGACACAGCCTCACTTCATAACTTAGCAACTTTTGTGAGTCAAGTTTTTCATACACTGTAAGCTATATCTCTCTGAGAAAAACGAAGCTGAGAATACTACCATTTGTATTCACAGATTGTAGCAACCTTTATCTAATATACATTAGATTAAAGTGATATTGTGTCTTGTGTTGTTTACTTATCCGCACCTTAATTTCTGCACACATACACACTTATCAGCTACACAGACTCAATCAAGAAAAGTTCAAGAATCCATTCACCCCCCCCCCTCTGTATTCTTTTATCGTGTTCAATACTCAACATGGCCTCAACCAAAACCCTCTCACGACCAGCAATGGTGCGAGGACTCAACGGAGATGAGAATACCGGAACTTCAACATTTTCAGACATTATCTCATCAAGAAAACCGAAACTTCCCCCTGAAATATTCTCTGGAATCTCCAAATGCCCTAAATCTATGGGGTCATCCAACGAACCTACATCGACAGGCTTTTTCCCCGGATTCCCACCGTCTACATGGGAAGATGAAGAATCGGCAGACATACTTGGGGGCTTAAAGCAAGAACTCTAAGAAGACAATGATACAAGCACAAAAAAAAAACACAAGAACAAAAGCAAATACTTACAAAGAGATTAGTGAGTGGCCGGGAAGTGTCTCTCCAACTCTTTTAATCTGTTCCTTGGGAACTGAATCGTCCAAAGCCCAAATAAGCCAACTATCAAAATAGTTGAGAGAGAGCGTCTATTTATAGACCAAAAAAAAAAAGAAAAAAAAAGAAGAAGAAGTCAAAAATCAAATTAAATCAGATTAATCTACTCTCGTACTAACTCTTTTTATCTACAATAAAAAGGCATATATATATTTTTATTTATGCAGGTCTCAATCAAGGAATCTAAAGATATCCTCTAAACTAGGGGGGACAAATGTTGGACCATGAAGCCCAAGTGACATAATTTGTATATAGATTAATAGAAAGATTTAGATTGTATTAGGCCCATTAACACATGTACTCATAATAGGGCCCAGAAGCCCACAAATGTAAACTTAGTGGCCAAGTAAATTAGAGGACCACTAGGAATCCCCTATATATACTCAATAAACCCCACTTGTAAAAGGGTTGGCATTTTGTAAATTAGAGAGTGTAACCTCCCTTAAGGAGAGATATACTTTAATAAATATTGTCTAAATCTATTCATAGATCTTTCCCCCAAATCTCATAGTTTATAGTATAATCGCGATTAACTCTCTATCAAAAACATTGCCTCGAAACAATTAGGAACAATTAAAGGCAGGATGCTGAGATGAGAGCAACAATATAATCGTTGAAAATGCTATCATTTTTATGAAACAATCAGACACTAACATGACAAATATTATTCATCTAATGCTAATACTATCAACATAAGAACTCATAATATTGTCAGAAATACACTTTTGTTCCTGTGTCTGGTGTGTGTGAGTCATTACTCATACTCAGTTTGATTGCTATTTATCCTCCCCAAAATGCGGACACATTCAAAGAACGGCTTGTATAGTAGCCGATAACCGTGCGAAGCACGGATTGTGATAAATTATCTTAAATTCCTAATTTTTAACTTTTTAAAATGAATAAAATCTTGAATCATCAAGTTGTATATATTCTCGACTTTTATTTCGATTGTTAGTTAATAAACTCCTAGTATATAATTTCAATAATAAATTAAATTAATATTTAATTTTATTATTTTTAAAATGAATAAAATCTTGAATCACCAAGTTGTATATAATAATATATTCTCGACTTTTATTTCGATTGTTAGTTAATAGACTCCTAGTATATAATTTCAATAATAAATTAAATTAACATTTAATTTTATTATTTTAATTAATTAAATTCATATAACTTATCTCTGGTAATATAAGAATAGTTATATTATTAATTGGAGAAAAGTTCTATGGAGTACTGTTTAATTGGAGTATGTTGGAGTACATATACGTTCTGCATTTAAAATAATTTATTATTTATTATTTTGCAAACCTTGTTATATGAATATCATAATTTCATTGATAATTTTGAAAATCATGTATATTTTGCAATATGTTCATCTTGAAAATCTTTTATGTTTTGCAATCAGAACATATATGTTTTGCAACCCAAATGTGTTTTGCAGAACAATTCATTTTGCAATATTTTGTTAGCAAAACATACAAAATTTTCAAGATTTTCGATGAAATAAGGATGTTCATGTAATAAGATTTGCAAATTAATAAACTTTACAAAATTTTGAATGCAAAATGTATATGTACTCCAAGTACTCCAATTAAATGAGTACTCCATAGAGCTGGACTCTTTATTATTAATCTATTATAGATATATTTTAAATACTCTTTATTATTAATCTATTATAGATATATTTTAAATATTAATTAATGAAGCCCTAAATCCTATATTCTCGACTTTTATTTCAATTTTTAGTTTAAATTAAATTAATATTTAATATTATGATTTTAATTAATTAAATTAATTAATTTTTAGTGGCATACCGTATTTTAATTTAGAGAGGACTTGTTTCATTAGTAGTTCTTATTCTTATTGGCCTTCTATACACTTAAAAAATAGTTTTTAAAGTAAGATCAAATAGTAAAATAAATTATTATTAATTAATTAATTAATTAATTAATTAATTGGCATACCGTGCATACCGCGGTATACATGGTATACCATTTAAAGGGGTTTCTGCTTTTAATAAAGAGTATAGATTGAATATCTTTGATAAGTGGATTTTATATCCATTATTCACCTTCCGTTTGGACTTAAAACGTTTGTAAGTTCTCAAGATTCGTTGTAATTTGATATGTTTTTGCTCTAATTATGTAGGTTGCATGTTGACGGCATCTTGGAGTTTAAACGAATTAATGGTGGTGTTTGTTGTTGAGCGAAGAAGTCAAGTGTGGAAGGAATGCATAGCAAGAAAGAAAATTTAGTGGCTGAAGAAATTGAGTTTTCCAGGGGGTCACAGGCGCCCTAGCGCGCATGCAAGCGCAGCTGCGCTGTGTGTTGCTAGTTCAGGAGCTAATGGGCGCAGGAGCGCGAGTAAGGAGTGCAGGAGCGCGGCCAGGCTTGGTTGAGGCGTCACAGCGCGCAGAATAAGGGTCACAGCGCGAGACAAGCTTCAGCATAGGGTGATTTCCAGGGGTGGCAAGGCGCAGGGGCGCCCAACAAGGCGCAGGGGCGCTGTCCTGATGGTTTAGCGGAATTTCTATAGCTTTGTTTCGGGTCAAAACATTTTGGGCCCATTAATTTCTAGGGCTTATATATATATCCTGTAAACCTAAAAACAGGAGGATCTTAATTAGTAGCAGTTATTTCTCATATTATCTATCAACATTTTCATCTCATTTTCAAGAACAATTTCAAGGAAATTCTCCAAGCTAGTGACAAGCAAGGATTATTCTTTGGAACCTTTGTACTCTTCTACTTTGGGGATTTATTTCTAAACCTTATTTCTCTCTTCTTTTATTAATTGTTTGTTTTGAAATATGTTATCAATTGAACCCATGATGGTGCTAAGTTCAATTATGAACTAAACACTTTCATGGGGTTCTAATGGATTGTTTTGTGGATTCTAGTAGTTGATAGTCTTGATAATATATGCTTGTGGTTTATATTAAGGTTACCTAGCATGGTTGTGTTATTAATATAGATGCGTAGCTATCATCTATTTTGTCAATCTCTAATGAATGCGAAAGTGGATTTAGAGATTAGGGCTTGCCATGTTAGCATAGGATTATGACGATTTCTCCGCATTTTGGTAGTATAGATTCGAAAGAACTTACTCCCCTATGTAGTTGCTAATGGAACTTGTGATAAAATCGATTGTATCACCCAATCTCATAGACATATAGTGATTTGGATATAATTGATGTCCGTAATTCTTCTATCTTAATTGTGGATGATTTATGGTTTGGTGTGGGTTTATTGAAAGATAGCTCATACTTCTTTAGTGTTCCTGCTAGTTTCCCTAAAATGCCACATTGCATTGAATCTTGACGATTAATCTAGATGAAACAATTCATGAAATTAGAACCCCGTGTTTCTCTCATATAAGTTAATTCACCTTAGTAACTTTTAGTAGTACAATTTAGATAAAACCACCAATTTGTTAATTGTTCAAGCATTAAGAAGTAACCATACACTGTTGCATAGGTATTAAATTGGCATTTACGCCTTGTCTCTACGGAACGAACTCTATTTATCACTTGCTATTTGTGATCGCGTATACTTGCGTGTTTACGAACCAACAATCTTTAACTTAAAATTTTACGGAGTAATATTTATAGCCAGACCGGAAGAGGAAACTCTGCGCGTTTGGGGCTTGTGTTACTTCTAAAATTATAATATTTATTGCCAAGTACCAAAATGTTCTCGATTGGAACGATTATCATAATGGTTTTATGTTATCAATAGAGTCACTGTCAAACTTAAGATCAAAAATATCGGGAGGGTGTCACGTTTGTGACTTTTGATTTTATGAAAATTACGTAATTGCAAGTATTAAGAAATAACTTGAGAAAGAAGACAGAGTTGATGTTGAGAAGGAGAAGCTAAAACTTAATATTCATTTTCCATAATATGCATACAATAGATGGGCGCCTAGATATAGCCAACTACTCCCGCCTTTTACACAAGATAAGGTCGGTAACATTTCACCAAATAAATAAATAATTAAGAAAGCAGCTATTATCTAGTTAGACACGTGCTCTTCTGGGTCCACTCCTTCCCAAACGACATCATTTCATCCGAGAATATATTGCTTCAATTAGGGTTTTTACTCCCACTCATGACATTGCCCCTTTCTTGAGTAACGGCGCCCTCGCCGGTAAACCAAGGAAATTTTTTGTGCAAAGCGCTGTACTCCTCCCATGTAGCATCTTCTGGCAAGGAATCCTTCCATTGTATGAGAACTAGAGCGGCTGGTGAATTCTTTTTCTTTATTAGCTGGCGATCAAGAATCCGCTCCGGTATCTTGTCATTATCAGTTGAGGAGAGGACGGGGAGATCTTGAGCAATTAGACTCGCATCTCCAACTTTCTTTTTAAGCAGCGATACATGGAAGGTGTTGTGTATTCGAGCCGTGGGAGGTAGTTGAAGTCGATAAGCAACAGCGCCAATTTTTTTAAGATCTTGAAAGGCCCATAGTAGCTTGGGGAAAACTTGTTGTCCTTGCCGGTCTTTAGGCTTGTCTGACGAAAAGCTTGGACTTTGAGGAAGAATTCATCTCCCTCTTCGAAAGATCATTCGGTACATTTTTTGTTGGCATAAAAAACCATTCTTTCTTGTGATTTCTTAAGGTTCTTCTTCAGTAATGTTTGAATTTCTGCCCTTTGTCTCAGGAAGGTGTCGATGCAGTCAATTCTGGTATTTTGGGCTTGATGATAGTGGAGGCTGGGAGGTTTCCTTCCGTACAGAGCTTGATACGGAGTCATGTTAATGGCAGAGTGATGACTGGTATTATACCACCACTCCGCCATTGGCAGCCATCGAGTCCATTGCACAGGTTGTTGATGAGTTAGGCAGCGTAGATACATTTCTACACATTGATTGAAACGTTCACCTTGCCCGTCCGACTGCGGGTGGTAGGCAGTGGTGAGGTGAGTGGATGTTCCCAATAGCTTAAAGAGTTCAGCCCAAAACGCACTGGTGAAAATTCGGTCCCTGTCTGTGATAAGAGCCTTCGGGGGGCCATATAATTTGACTACCTGATCCAGTAATTTCTGGGCAACTTGAGATGCCGTGAACGGGTGTTGGAGAGCAATCAAATGGCCATACTTGGTGTATTTGTCTATGACCACCAAGATGGTGTCTTTCCCATTAGACTTGGGTAGACTTTCGACAAAATCCATGGTCACTGTTTCCCAGGCTCATTCCGGAATGGGTATGGGCTGTAGCAGTCCGGGATAACTAGTGTGCTCTCCTTTGAATCTCTGTCAAACCTCGCAAGTAAGTACCCACTCTGTAACTTCTTTGTTCTTATTAGGCCACCAAAAGAAATTGGCTATACATTTCAACGTTGCATTGGCCCCTGAGTGTCCACCTTCCCGAGTTCCGTGTAAGTTTTTGATGATTTCTTGTCGCAAGTCACCCTCAGCACCCACGTACAGTTTGCCCTATCTTCGAAGGTCTCCGTCTACCAGGGAATAATCTGAAAGCAATGATGGGTTGACAGCTAGGGTGGTGAGGATATCTTGCACAGCTGGATCAGTTTCCTAAGACTTTTTTAAGTCTGCCTTCCAAGCTGGGTAGGTTAGTGAAACAGCTCTGGCTTGGATAACATATTGAGTTTCTTGTGGCTCGTACATACGAGAGAGAGGGTCAGCTACCAGATTCTCTCTTCCCCTTTTATACTCAATGCAATATTCGAAACCCAATAGTTTAGTAAACCATTTATGTTGAACTAATGTGGTAAGTTTCTGATTTTGCAGGTACTTCAGAGCTTCCTGATCGGTTTTGATGACAAATTTGCGCCCCACTAAATACCCACGCCACTTCTGGACAGCCAGGACCACTGCGAGGAGTTCTTTCTCGTAGGTGGACAACCCTAAATCCTTGTTAGAGATGGCTTTACTAAAGTAGGCAAGAGGTTTGCCGTCTTGCATAAGAACCGCGCCTACGCCTGACTTGCAAGCGTCTATCTCAACCACAAATTGTTTGGAAAAATCGGGCAGGCTTAGTACAGAAGTGTTCTGCATCGCATCTTTCAAGGTTTGGAATGCTCTCTCAGCCTCGACATTCCAATGAAACGCCCCTTTCTTAAGCAAATTGGTGAGAGGTTTACTGATGGCGCCATAGTGCCTCACAAAGCGGCGATAGTACCCGGTTAGGCCCAAGAATCCTCGAAGGGATTTTAGATTTTTTGGACTTGGCCACATCTTCATAGCCATAATCTTGTTATCATCAGCCTCTATTCCGTGGCTGCTAATTATATAACCCAGGTATTTAACCTTCTCCTTTCCAAAAGTGCACTTGCTTTGCTTCACATGAATATGATTTTCTTCTAATTTTTTGAATACCAGATCCAGGTGGTTGGCATGTTCTTCCTCCGTTTTGCTGTATATCAATATATCGTCAAAGAATACAAGCACAAACTTGCCTATGTAATCTCGAAAGATTTCATTCATAACGCATTGGAAGGTTGATGGAGCATTCGTTAGGCCGAAAGGCATGACCAAGAACTCGTAATGCCCCAATTGCGTCTTGAAGGCTGTTTTGTGGACATCCTGGTCTTGAACTCGAATCTGGTGATAGCCACTTCGGAGATCAAGTTTACTGAACACGGTACTCCCATGTAACTCATCCATCATCTCATCAATCAAAGGGATTGGGAACCTGTTTTTTATGGTAATGGCATTCAAGGCGCGATAATCAACGCAAAAGCGCCAGCTGTTATCCTTCTTTTTCACTAGCAAGACAGGTGAGGAGTAAGGTGATTGGCTGTGTCGAATAATGCCGCTGTCTAGCATTTCTCTCACTATTTTTTCGATTTATGATCTCTGTAGGTACGAGCATTTGTAAGGGTTGACACTGACTGGTTTGCAGCCTTCCATAATGGGAATTTGGTGATCCTGGAGTCGGGCAGGAGGTAGGCCCTTTGGTACACTGAACACCTCAGGGTACTTGTCAATCACGGCCTGAAGAGAGGGAGTTACTTCACTGACAGTGGCAGGTGAAGTTTCAACAGCCCTTAACTGTACCAGGAAGCAATCTTGCGTTCCCGAAGCCTTTACATGCTCACTTTGTAAGTCCACTGAAAACTTAGTTCGTTGGTGAGTCGACGGTGCTACTGTAACCCTTTCAGTACCCTTCTGTATTATTATTTCCTGTCTGCTAAAATCAAAACTGACAGGACTGACCTCTTGCAGCCATTAGACTCCCAGTTTGACATCATATCCTCCAAGTGGAATTGCATAAAAATTGGACACAAACTGGTGGTCAGCAATAAGCCACGTCAATCCCACTACTTGGCAATTGCAGTTGGCAGTCGAACCATCTGCTAGTAATATCTTAAGAGGATCACAAGGTGAAAGGTCTAAGCCCAGTCTCTTCACTAGTGTAGTGGAAATGAAGTTGTGAGTGGAGCCTGTGTCGATCAGCATCTGTATTCCTTTTCGTTTGATCCTTCCTTCTAATTTCAAGGTGTGAATTCCCTGAGTTCCTTGCATTGCGTGTAATGACACTCCATACTCTTCTTCAGCTGGGTTGTGGGAATTTTCTTCACAGATCTTGTCATCGATCTCACCACAATCGCTTTCGTCTCCTATCATCAGAAACAGCTGAGGCCTGACACATTTGTGGCCTGGAGTGAAAACCTCATCACAGTTGTAACACAAACCCTATTCTCTCCGCTTTGCCATTTCAGTTGGAGTCAATCTTTTGATCGGTGGGTTTTTGTCATTTTGATTTTTGGGAGGGTAGGTTCGGTTGGCAGTTGAGTTGCTCTGTCCCACCTTGGTGTGGTTAGGCTCAGGGTAACTGCGGGTGTAGGTAGTTTCCTGGCTGGTTCGGACCCTTTTCTCAATCATGTCCACATATATCTCTTGCTCCCTAGCCTTGTTAATCACCTCCTGAAGAGTCGTGGGTTTGTAGATGTAAAGGGCCTGTTGAATATCAGCTCGTAACCCACTGAGGAAGCTATCAACGTAATAAGACTCTGTGTGGATGGCATGCCCCATCATCATGAAACCTCTCAGTTCCTCAAATTGAGAAATATAGGCATCCACTGTGCCTGTTTGCACCAGCTTGTTGAACTTACCAATCATGTTCTCCTGGTTACTGGTGGAAAAAGGTCTCAATAGCAAGGTTGTAAACCCCTCCCACGTTACTCCATAATGCTCAGCCTGAACTGTTTGGTACCAATGGTTAGCCTCATCCTCCAGGTATAGTGCTGCATACACAACCTTAGTCTGGGAGTCTATATTGGGGTTAAGCATGAAGAACTTCTTGGCCTTACTCACCCATCCCCTGGAATTTTTGCCGCTAAACTTTGGGAAGTCCATCTTACGGAACTTGTAGTATGGTTGTAGACTGGGTCGTGGTGTGTGAGCATCGGAGAAGGAAGCCCACCCGTTTGGGTTTGGAAATGGAGATCCCTGGTTGAACGGTTTAGGTGGTAGTGTTGGGATGGTGTGTACAGTTTGGGGGTTTCCAAGGTCACTGGTTTGACTTTTCTGGGGAAACGGAGGTCTGGTGCCAATGATCGGGGTAAGATTCTCAAGGGTTCTATTGGCAAATGCATTTTCACCAAACTGGGTAGTAGTGTGTGCAACAGGTGTAACAATGGAACTGGTATAGCACATATTTGAACCTGAACTTTTGTTAGTGGAACGTACCTTGTTTTTCAGAAGAGGTTGCAGGAGGCTTGAATGGACCTTCACCACCTCCATCAAGCCCATGAGTTGTTCAGATAATTCTTCTCGATCTGCCTTCGCCTTCAGTGCGTTTGCTTGTAAAATAGAGGACAAATTGGTTATCTGGTAATTAATCTCAGTCATCTGAGTGACTAGACTGGAGATCTGAGTTTTGTTTTCTTCATTTTGTTGTGTCGATAGATTTTTCAGCTCTTCAATCTGTAAATTCAGGGATCTCAGATCCGTCTCATGCTTTTGCAGGGAGGGACGTGCCATTCTCTGATACCAGTTGTCATGTTTGTGACTTCTGATTTTATGAAAATTACGTAATTGCAAGTATTAAGAAATAACTTGAGAAAGAAGACAGAGTTGATGTTGAGAAGGAGAAGCTAAAACTTAATATTCATTTTCCATAATCTGCATACAATAGATGGGCGCCTAGATATAGCCAACTACTCCCGCCTTTTACACAAGATAAGGTCGGTAACATTTCACCAAATAAATAAATAATTAAGAAAACAGCTATTATCTAGTTAGACACGTGCTCTTCTGGGTCCACTCCTTTCCAAACGACATCGTTTCATCTGAGAATATATTGCTTCAATTAGGGTTTTTACTCCCACTCATGACAGAGGGTGATATGCACTCACTTATATAACTCGTAAATCAGAACAAGACAATACTCAGAGACAATAATCAAGAACAATAATATGGCTGTTTAGGTTTATAGATATAAAAATGAAACGGAAATGGATAGATTTACTCGGTCCTTCGAGAGGCCGCCTCTCCCAACTACTACAGTGACTACAAATGAATTCTCATGATAAAAAACCCTAACACCTCACATCCCCTATTACATACGATATTTTCATTTCCCTTTTACAATTACTCTTCTACCCCTCTGACCGAGCCCTTGACTTCCTCTGCTGCTTTTACCTCTTTGCCCCTTTGCTCTGTTTTCTTTCTTGAGTACGTCTTCAATGGTCCTACGAAATCTGGATTCATGACAATACCCCCTCCCCAAAGACGCACCTTGTCCTCAAGGTGAAATGTAGGAAACTGGTTGTTAATCATGTGGGCATCCTCCCATGTAGCTTCAAACAAAGGCAAATGTTTCCATTTGATCAGCACTTCCCGCCTGAGCGAACTCCCTACACGCACCTGCCTTACCTCCAAGAGTGACTATGGCTCTACAAGTAATTCCAAATCTTTTGATAATTGAGGAGATATCTCTAATGAAGATGGAGTCTTACCAATCGCACGTTTCAACTGAGAGACGTTGAAGACAGGGTGCAGTTTTTCCTCTGCAGGTAGTTGTAGTTGGTAAGCAACCTTGCCAATTTTCTTACACACTTGATAGGGTCCATAAAAACGAGCAGCAAGTTTCTCAAAAGGACGACGAGCCAAGGATTTCTACCTGTACGGTTTGAGTTTCAAATACACCCAGTCCTGCTCCTCAAATGATTCCTCTCGCCGTTTTAAGTCTACAGCCTGCTTCATAGTTTGTTGTGCTCGAATGAGATTGAAGCGCAAGTCATCCAAAATGGCGTCGCGTTCCTGCAGCAGTTCTTCAATGCTCCCCACCACAGCCTGTCCCATATTAATTTTGACCAAGTGTGGCGGATCTCTACCATACAGCGCCTTGAAGGGGCTAACTTTAGTCGAAGTATGGGGTGAAGTATTATAAGAGAACTCCGCCCAATGCAGCCATTTTGCCCATGACTTAGGTTGGTCCCCAATGAAACAACGCAGGTAGATTTCTAAACACTTGTTCATAATTTCTGATTGCCCATCAGTTTGCGGGTGGTACGAGGTACTTTTCTTCAAGTCGGTTCCACGAATCTTGAATAACTCTCTCCAGAATGCACTAAGAAAGTTACGGTCTGAAACTATGGAACTCGGGAAACCATGTAAACACACCACTTCTTTAACAAATACATTCGCCACCTTAAGAGCATCAAAAGGGTGTTTCAGACCCAAGAAATGGGCGTACTTAGTGAGACGGTCAACTACCACCAAAACAGTGTCGATCCCGTTTGAAAGAGGCATACCTTCCACGAAGTCCATACTAATGTCACTCCATACCTGGGACGGAACGGGCAAGGGCTGTAACAGACCTGCAAGGGAACGTTGAGAGGCTTTTTGCCTTTCACAAACTGCACATTGTTGAACATAAATTGCTACTTCTTTTCTCATGCCCACCCAAAACCAGTCTGTGGCCAACCGAAGATAGGTTTTTAATTCGCCTGCATGACCACCTGTGCTGCTGTCAAGGTATTCTCGTAGTAAAATTTCTCGAATTGAAGAATTGTGCGGAATGACACTGCATCCCTTATAGAGAATCATGTCCCCTACTAATGTGTACCCTGGGTGAGTCTTTTCTACCGACTGTAAGCCCCTTTTGAGACGTTGCAAAGTAGCATCGTTCTGGATTTCCTCATCTAGCACAGTCCAGGACACAACAGGGGTGGATACGAGAGAGCTTAGCACTACTTCCCCACCTTGTTTTCGTGACAGGGCATCAGCCACTTTGTTGGAGGCACCAACTTTGTAAGTAATTTCAAAATCAAACCCTAGCAGTTTGGTTACCCATTTTTGATATTCGGGGTTCACCTCCCTTTGTTGAGTAAGAAAAAGAAGACTCTGCTGATCAGAATGTACTATGAAATGTCTACCCAACAGGTACAGTTTCCATTTCAACACAGCAAGGCAGATGGCAATCAGCTCCTTTTCATATATCGACTTAAGTTGGGCTCGAGTACCTAACAATTTGCTGAAATATGCCACAGGCCTCCCATTCTGTAAGAGGACAGCCTCTACACCGTACCTTGAGGCATCGGTTTCAATAGCGAAAGGTAAGTTGAAATTGGGCATGGCTAAGACAGGTGGCTGGGTCAGAGCTTGTTTCAACTGATTAAAAGTGGTTTCTGCTGCTTCGTTCCACCCAAATCGATCTTTTTTTTAACAACTCAGTTAGAGGCCTTGCAATGTTTGCGTAACTAGCCACGAACTTCCGGTAGTATCCTGTCAAACCGAGGAATCCTCTTAGTTCTCGCAAGGTGGTTGGTGACTTCCATTCGAGTACTGCTTGCACCTTGGAATAGTCCACTTCCACACCCTTTTCTGAAATTACGTGCCCCAAATACCCGATGATAGTTTTACCGAATTCAAATTTTTTCTTATTGGCATAAAGTTGATTTTCGAGCAGCTTATCCATCACTAGTTGTAGGTGTTGCTGATGTTCTTCCTTAGACTTACTATACACCAAGATATCGTCGAAGAAAACCAACACAAACCGTCTTAGGTACGGGTGGAACACGTCATTCATAAGGGATTAAAACGTCGATGGTGCATTCATCAATCCGAACGGCATTACGAGAAACTCGTAATGCCCGTCATATGTTCGAAAAGCTGTTTTATGAGTGTCCTCCATGCGTACCAAAATCTAATGATACCCCGATTTGAGATCGAGCTTCGAAAATAGCCTTGCCCCGTGTAGCTCGTCCAGCAGTTCATCTATGACGGGAATAGGGTATTTATCCGCTACTGTTTTAAAGCCCTGTAGTCCACACAAAATCTCCACGATCCATCTTTTTTTTGACCAACAATACGGGGCTCGAAAATGGACTGGTTGAAGGTTTAATAATCCCAGCAGCCATCATTTCAACAATTAATCGTTCAATTTCATCCTTTTGATTCTGGGGATATCGATAAGGTCTCACACTTATTGGATCGGTGCCTCCTTTCAAAATGATGGAGTGTTCATGCCCTCTAGAGGGAGGTAATCCCACTGGCTCCTCGAAGACTTTAGAGTAAGGTTTTAAAATGGACAGTAGAAATTCTGGTATTACCTCAGTCATCCTCTCGCCTTGTACATTCTACATTCCCATCGTCTGTTCCAAACAGGTGCATTCAACCCAGAATCTGCACCTCTCCTTCTTTAATGCCCTCTTCATTGCTTTTAAGGAATTTTGAGAGTGTACTAAAGTAGGATCACCTACGAGTGTCACTGGTTCCCCGTTGAGCTCAAACTTCATCTCTTGCGTCTTCCAGTTGGTTAAAACCGCCCCTAACTTCTCTAACCACACAATCCCCAAGATAACATCAGAACTACCCAATTTCAATGGTAAGAAATCTTCCACAAGTTCCACCCCTCCATCCAGTTGTAGTGTTACTCCTCGACATATCCCCTCACCACGTATAGCTTCTCCATTACCAAGGGACACCCCAAATACAGACGAGTTATCTATTTTGACACCTGCTTCTTTAGTTGCACTGATGGAAATAAAATTGTGGGTGGCGCCCGGGTCGATCATGACGACCACCTCCTTATTCCCAATCAGTCCCCTAATCTTCATAGTCTTGGGATTTGAAATTCCCACCACGGAATTCAAGGATACCTCCGTTAGCACTTCCGCCGTTGGTGACACCGGAACCTCATAGTCCTCCCCTTCGACCTCCTCCTCATCATCAGCTATCAACATCACACTCAGTTCTTTTTTTTTTTACACCTATGCCCAATTGCCCACTTATCATCACATCGGTAACAAAGGCCTTTCGCCCGTTTCTCTTTTAACTCTCACTCGGTTAACCTTTTGATATCACTACGGTTGTTGTTATCCAGTGTGGGGGATTGAACAGAGGCTTGGGATTCTGTAGGGCTACTTCCCTAGCTACGAACAGACCCTGGGCTTGTGGGATGGCTCAAAGTGTAAGGACCAACTGTAGATGTACTTTTACTATAAGTTGAGAAATTACCAAAACGTGAGGTTTGCATATTTGCAGTGCTCAACGGTGTCCTTCTCGAATTGGTTACCTTAATCTTCTCCTATACCCTGATTGCCTGTTCCATGGCCTGCTCCAAACACACAGGATTCATCAACCTAACCTCCACTTTAATATCGTCCTTAACCCATTTATAAAGTGCCCAAGCAACATCTCTTCAGAAACCCTCTCCAACGGACCTGCGGTCTCGATAAACTTTTGCCTATACTCGTCTACTGTTGTAGTTTGCACTGTTGCTAACCAGTGTTCGTACAATGAAGCACCACTAACCGGACGGAATTGGCGTAAGATAAATACCTTCAAGTCAGCCCAACGACGAATTGGACGTCGATTATGCTCCCACTGGAACCACCTCAATGCGTCTCCTTCCAACGCCACTACCACCGCATCCAACATCTCCTCTTCCGTCAACCGATAAAAGCCAAAATACCGCTCCACCCTCATAATCCACCCATCCGGGTCGGATCCATCAAATATGGGCATATCCAACTTGCGATACCTCCAATTACCCTGACCCATGCTCATCTCGACACCAGGCCCTCCATTCCCACTTTCGTTACCATGAACATTAAACCCAACGTTCCATTCACGCTTGCCAAAACTTTTCCCATCATCCACGTTTCCCCCAAGGATCGAATTAGGGCTTCCAAATCCAACCTCTCCCCGATTCACACTTCCTTCCGCCTTTTCTGGGTTCGGTATTTGTTTTGTATGGAGCTCAGTGAGTGTGGTTCTAATATCCGATTGAAATTTGAGTTGTTCACTTCTCATGGCGTTGATTAGAGTTTTATAGTACTCACGGCTGTGATTCACCCTTCCTTCGAGCCTCCCAGTCAACGCCTCTAACTCTGCCCCCATCTTCTTCGTTGCCATATGCACTGTCTTCGTAACCAGATCTGTTAACGACGCCTCAAGTCCTGTCAATCTCTCCTCAATCAGATCCACCCTTTGCGCTGCTGTCGGCGGTCCCATGGATTCGTTATGCTCTGATACCAATTTGATATGCACTCACTTATATAACTCGTAAATCAGAACAAGACAATACTCAGAGACAATAATCAAGAACAATAATATGGCTGTTTAGGTTTACAGATATGAAAATGAAACAGAAATGGATAGATTTACTCGGTCCTTCGAGAGGCCGTCTCTCCCAACTACTACAGTGACTATAAATGAATTCTCATGATAAAAAACCCTAACACCTCACATCCCCTATTACATACGATATTTTCATTTCCCTTTTACAATTACTCTTCTACCCATCTGACCGAGCCCTTGACTTCCTCTGCTGCTTTTACCTCTTTGCTCATTTGCTCTGTTTTCTTTCTTGAGTACGTCTTCAATAGTCCTACGAAATCTGGATTCATGACAGATGGCCAGCATCATTCCATATAAAAACTAGTAATAAGTTAGTTTCACTCTACAGGCAGCAGCTGAAAAACTAAAAACATCATTTATACAACAAATCCACAACAATCATTGCAACTAAACATCTTAATTTCAGACGAATTCTTCATAAATCAATACCATCACCTTTATTACTTCACTAATATTATTAAAATTAATTGATCAAGGTTTAAAATACAATGTAATCATCTATATATTGCGCCAATGACTTCCTAGCCTACTAGCAAAGTCCGAAATCCATTCCCCCTCCCCACTCGTAATTTATAATGCCCTTGTGCCTCATTTAGCATAAAAGCAAAAATACATTAGGAACCGA
The DNA here is from genome assembly GCA_037693485.1 of Kitagawia praeruptora. Taxonomy (NCBI): domain Eukaryota; kingdom Viridiplantae; phylum Streptophyta; class Magnoliopsida; order Apiales; family Apiaceae; genus Kitagawia; species Kitagawia praeruptora. Next base: position 106,341,605 of record CM075354.1, read on the forward strand.
GAAAAGCACTAATAAATTGAGATTATTAATTCATCAAAACATTCATCAAACTTCAAAATACAATAAATACATAAAAACAACATATGCTACTAAATTAACCGAGTATGAAGATTTCGAAACAAACCATTAGGAACATGAGTGATATTAATCCCCGTAGCCGACAAAACCTCCTGCGTTGGCCTCGAAAGCTGCATAACATCTCCGAAAGCCGTAATGGTAATAGGTCCCTTAATTCCATTATTCCTAACAACAGAAGTAATAAAGTGAGCTAGTCTATGAGCATAATTGCCTTTAGGCAATGTGCAATTCTCGAAATCCCACCACACCGAAACACGAACGAGATGGCTCTCGTCTTCTTGGCGACGAGAAGAGTAGGAGGAGTTGTGGGGGAAATGAGAAGGGGAGGATGAGAAATGAGAGAGGTGAATGTGGGGGTTTGAGATGGTTCGTGGGGAAATGAAAAAGGGTTTTTTAGGGTTTTGTGTGTGTGTTTTCGCCGGAGAAATGAGGGATTAGTGTGTGTGTGATAGGGGGGAGTGGCAAGGTAAGGGGTTTTGGGGAAATGACCTAAACCCTATTCTTATCAATTAACCTATTTTTTCAGACTCTTTAGAGCAACTCCAACAAACTCTTAAATTTTTTGTTAAATATAATATAATTAATTGTCTCCTAATCATTTCAGGATAAAAATTTACACAGCATCTCCAACAATCCTCCTCAAAATTCATCTCTATTTATTTTTAATCTATTTTAATATGCGCACCCATAATTTGAAGTTAGCGGTGCTTGAATTTGATTTTGTGCAACCAATAACTTCAAGGTATTGATTTTGTGCTACCCACCATAACCTCAAGTTATGGTATGTAGTTCAAGTTTATTACGCCTAACTTCTGTCTGCAATTCAAGTTTTGTTTACTGGGAAGGTACAACCGTAACTTGAAGTTACGGAAGCTTCACTCTTATGCTTTGATTGTTAAAACTGGTAAAATATCATGAATGCACATTGCAACTCCTGAGCATGCTTTAGTTTTGGATCCTCCAAATCTTCTACTCTCATTTTGTGTGAGCAATGCATGTTGGATACTCCTAAAATTATGCTAGATATGTTGGACACAAAATCAAATCAAATAAAAAACCCATAACTTGAAGTCATGGGAAGAAATAAAAAACCCATAAGTGGAAGTCAGGGGAAGATAAAATCAGATAACATTTAAACATTTGAGATTATTTGCAATCTGTAACTTCAAGCACCCGGTAGCACCCGTAACTTGAAGTTACGGTGATACCCACCCCATAATTTCAGTCATATTGTAACAATTGCTACATAATTTATGTTTTATGAAGACGAAGGATGGCCAAGTGTGTCCGTTGGGCTAGAGCATGTGCAGGCAGGTTGTAATAAAAAATGAGATAGGGAGAGGAGAGAGAATCTTAAAATTGAAGAAAGATTTGACGCTCTTAAAAATTTGAAGATGAGTTAGGAGTGTTGGAGAGCGTTTTTAGTTTAATCTCCTCAAAATTTAATTTAAGAGCCTGTGTAGAGAGTTTCTTGGAGTTGCTCACCCTGATGACGAAACTGTTTATTTCTTATAAATAAGAGTAAATTGCACTTTGATGGCTTGTACTTTAATTTTTTTGCACTTAGATGGCCAAATTTTAAAAGTGAACACTTTGATGGCTGTAGTTTAATTTTTTTGCACTTAGATGACCAACTTTTAAAAGTGAACACTTTGATGACTTACCTTTTTTTGTTTAGCACTTTGATGACCAAGTTTTTTTTTATTTTGACGTTATTTTGGTCACCAAAGTGCTAAACAAAAAAAGGTAAGTCATCAAAGTGTTCACTTTGAAAAGTTGGTCATCTAAGTGCAAAAAAATTAAACTACAGCCATCAAAGTGTTCACTTTTAAAATTTGGCCATCTAAGTGCAAAAAAATTAAAGTACAAGCCATCAAAGTGCAATTTACTCTATAAATAATTACAATTCATTTGGGGAAAAGTTTTTCAAATCCTATTTACATTTCTTTCGTTAATATATATTAATAGTTTATAACCCGAGTGATATAGAGAAAAGGCCCCAATATCACAATTCCAACACAAATGTTCCCAAATATTACAACTCAAAAACTTGGCCCCAAATATCACTCCATAACACAGTATCATGTAGCGTTAAATTTTTTCAACGAAAAACGCTACTTCATATAGCGTTTTATATTATTTTTATTTTTTTTTAAAAAAACGCTAATGCGTTTAGCATTTTGAAGGGGAAGACGCTGGTTAATGTGGTGTTTTGGGGAGAACGCTAGATTAAGTTGTGTTTTGGGGAAGGGGAGACACTGTTTTTATGTGGTGTTTTGGGGGAAACGCTAGTTTAAGAGCATCTCCAAGGGCCCATAACCCTTACATATATTTAGACAGGTGGACAATTTTAGGGTTTTCCCCAAAAAAACACGCTCCAACAATACGGTCTGTTACCAATACATTTTGAGGGAGAAAAAATAGGACCCTAAATGTGAGGAACCAAATTACATCCCCTATACTTTATCCCGCTGTTGTCCACAATCTCCCGCTGCTATATTACTCGTTATCTCCCGCCAAGTTCAATGGGTTTTTTCTGTTTAATAGCTCTGGTCTTCTTCAGTTCTGTGTTAACGAAGGGTTTTAAGATTTTTGCCATCAAATCATTGGCTTCTCAGGTATATCTTTGTCTTTAATTCACGATTAAATTCATACAAATAATGTTAATTGAAATTACTTAATTGGATTTTAAGATTCAACTTGTACAAATTGTGTTAATTGAAATAACTTAATTTGATTGCAGATATTTATGTCATATTACACAGCTTTGTTGAATGGAAACGGGTCTGATATTGAATCATCACAAATTCCTATCCAGTCTCAAGTATCCACCCAAATATCTCCATTTAGTACACAAGAATCTACTCAACAAAAAAAGGGACGAGCTAATAATTTTTCTATAGAGGAGGATATGTTACTCATATCCGCTTGGCAAAATATTAGTCTCGATCCAATACAAGGAAGCAATCAGACTCATCAAACTTACTGGAATAGGATTGCAGCTTTTTACGAAGAGAACAAAAAGATTTCGAGTGAAAGGATGCCTAATTCATTGTCTCATCGATGGTCCGTAATAAATACTTCTGTGTTCAAATTCATCGGGTATTACATTAAAATTGAGGAAGAAACCAAAGTGGACTCTTTGAAAAGGATAAGGTATATCTGTTTCGTACTTATTGAGTTGTGATTATATTTACTCGTTGCTAATTGGCTTATAATCATGTTAATATTTGACACTGAATTGACTAATATTTAACTACGTTTTTGTTTAGGCTTGTGTTATTTGTTTTGTTGTATGTGGGGTTATGTTTTGCTGAATTGAATTGATTGGGTTATGTTTATTTGGGGTGCTAGATGATGTATTGGTTACCAGTTGATCATATGATGGATTCTGTCAGGACTTTAATTTGATGGACTCTTGATTTGTTATGTATATGTTTTTGTTTGATTGCTTTGTCATATGATTTGTTGGTTCTAGCAACTTGAATAGGGGAATTTGCATATACTACTGTGCTTGTCATGGCTATAGCGAAATAGAAGAATAACAGTGATTAATGCAAATGTATAATACCAAATGATGTGAATAGTTGATTGTATACTAACTTGATTGTGCACTTCAGCAGTAGAGTGTTAATAATGAACTTCACTAATGTCCTTGTTCTGCACCATTAGGTATGCGAAGCAATGAAAATGTATTCAAGCCTTCAAAAAAAGGCCTTCCAGTTGATCCATTGTTGGACAGAGCTGCATCACTGCCCAAAATTCAGTGCTAATATAGCAAAAAAACCCAAGAAATCTCCACTTGAAAGCCCAGCATCTTCTGCAAGTGCTCAAAGTCCAGTTATCGTCACTCCAAGCCCAGAAAATGAAGAAAAAATGGAATGACCAATTGGTAAAAAAGCTGCAAAGCGTTTCAAAAAAAATGAACATGATGCAAAAGGTGATGAACTCTTAAAAGCTTTAACCCAAGTGAAAGATTCAGTTAGTAGGTTTTCTAAAGCGAGACATGAAGCAATCCAGCAGTTTATTACCCTCGAGAAAGAAAGATTAAAGGTAGCGGAGGAACGAGAGAGAGCAGCGGAGGAACGAGAGAGAGCCAGGGAGGAACGAGAGAGCGCAAAGGAGGAACGAGAGAAACGAAAGTATGAAATGTCTATCCTGGCCATTGATACAAGTACCATGGAGACACCTCTCACACAATATTACAATTCTCTCAAAGATGATATCTTAAACAAGAAAATTTGATAAATATCTGCAGATTGAGAATGTCTCTCTTTCGTATTATATCTTGTTTATCTTTCAGTTTATCTGTTGAATTTAGTGCAGTTTTTCTGCATTTATCTGCAACTTTCTGTCAGGTTTTTACAGCAGTCTCACTGTAGTTTTCATGATGTTTTAACAGCAATTTTTCTTCATTTTTCTGTATCTTTCTGTGAAGTTTTTACACCAATTTTTCTGCAATTTACTGTTCTGTTTTTACATCAGTTCATCAGTTTACAATTGCTGCATTACCCTGTAATGCAGCAAAACCATGAGAAATGAAAGGCTAGAAAAACTAGTTGGAGTGAAAGGACTTGGAAATGGAATGTATAAAAATGGATGGAGTGAAAGGCTAGAAAGAGAAATGAAGGAAATAGTTGGAGTTCTGGGAAAACACGATAAGGCTGATTATATCTGACTGGGTAAAAAAGCTTTGAAAATAAACAAAGTGTTGACTGTTTCTGGTCCTGTTCTAACAGGGTTAGCTGCTGTCGGTAGTGTTCTGGTGGGAAACTCATCGAGTCCTACTGTTGGCGCATTGGGATCTATCCTTGGCATTGTGGCCGGAGGAATGGCTAGCGTTGCAAACACACTGGAACATGGTGGCCAAGTAGGAATGGTGTTTGAATTTTACAGGAGTAATGCAGGCATTTTTAAGGAAATGGAGGAGTATATAACTTCGAATTTATCCGAGTGTGTATTACAATTACTGTCATTTGGATAGCTGATTCTTCTTAAAATTTATCCGAGTGTATATTGACGTTAAATTTTGGATTCAATCATGAAATGTGGTGCGATATGAAATTCCAGGGACTTTTCAGAATGTCAAATCCAATTCTTTGGAGAGCTGCATCCTTAACATGAGAGGCCTAACACTATTATGCATAAATTTTGGAACTGTGGCATGTGATTATTTTTTTTACTTCATAATAGCCAATATAGTCTAATTTTATTATATTTTCGATTACCAGGAGTACGAATGACCTTATATATGTGCCTTGATCTAACCCAAAATGCATAAACTCCACTCTCTGGCAACGAGGCCAGAGAATTTTATCAATACAACAAAAGTTCTATAATTTCGTCCGTGACCAAACATGGTGGGCAGAACAACCCTATAACAGTTCAAATGAATCAAAACTTGAGAGTTCCGATCATCAGTCTCATCTCGTGATCTATCCTTTTTGCTCTGTCACAGTCACCATCATCATCACTTGCTCCTGAGAACCACCAAGCCTTTTGCAAATCTTGCTTTTGTAAGCCACCAATCTTTTGCGACTAGCACTTGACCATGGTAGAGTGAACATAAACGCCTTCCTGGGTTTTGTTAGGTGAATCCTGGTTAAGTATGAGACTTGCCTATTGAAGCTGGTTTATGATTTTATCAACCGTATTAATCAGACTTCCACTATCTACAGTTATGTAATTGTAGATTAAGTTAAAAAAATCTGACTTTATCTTTGCAAAACAATTTAAAAAAAGATGATGAAAGCTAAAATATTAATAACGGACGTATAAACATGTATTAGTATTACAAATTTCCACTTGATTCTAAGAGGGGAAATTGTACTGTCATGCATTAACAAATTTGTTACTCAGCCATCACGTTTGAATCATTTTTATCAGTTTAAACCAGTTTTAGCAGAAAAACTGGTGTAAAAACTTCACAGAAAGACATAGAAAAATGAAGGAAAACCATGAGTTAAAACATCATGAAAACTGCAGTGAGACTGTTGTAAAAACCTGATAGAAACTAGTCATGGAATATACACATCCAAACTACATTTATTCTGCCATCAAAAGACATAAGCCTCAACAAGAATTTCCCAAAGAACTGCAAATATTAGCTAGATAGTAAATCGGACTATTCCATTTCTGTACCATGAATTTCCCAAAGATGCTCAACAAGATCATTTTGCAACTGAAAATGAGTCTGTCTGTCCCGAATTTGTTGATGCACCTATATAAATTCATTGAAATCCTTGGTAGGAGTGCGACTAGTAGAAGCGAGAGGTACAGATTCATTTAAATCATAAATTTCATTTGACAAATGCAATTCTCTTTCATCTTCAACGATCATATTGTGCAAAATTATACAAGCTGTCATGATATATTTCATTGTGTCAACATCCCAAAAACGTGATGGTACACGCATCATTGCAAATCGAGCTTGCAACACTCCAAAAGATCTCTCGACATCTTTTCTAGCAGCTTCTTGGGCAGCTGCAAAATACTTTTTTTGTTTCCTTGAGGGGATGGAATGGTTTTAACAAAAGTAGGCCAAGAAGGATATATACCATCAGCAAGATAATATCCAATATTATATTCGTGCCCATTGATAGTATATCTCACTTCTGGCCCACGACCTTCTGCTAGTTGTTCAAATAGATTTGATCGATCTAAAACATTAATGTCATTTAATGATCCAGGTAATCCAAAAAATGCATGCCAAATCCAAAGATCTTTTGAAGCTATGGCTTCTAAAATAATAGTGGGTTCATGAACATGACCAATAAACATACCTTGCCACGCAGATGGACAATTTTTCCATTTCCAGTGCATACAATCAATACTACCTAACATGCCAGGAAAACCGCGGCGTTTGTTTTCAGCCAATAATTTAGCCACATCTTCATTCGTAGGTCGCCTTAAATTTTCTTCACTAAAAATTTCGACAATTGCTTTAACAAATCTTTTTAGACTCTCTATTGCTGTGCTTTCACCAATTCTTACATAATCATCAGCATCAGCGGGCGTTCCATACGCAAGCATCCTCAGTGCAGCTGTCATCTTCTGTAAAGATGATAATCCATGAACTCCTGCAGCATCACTTCTTTGAGTAAAATAATTATCATGAATTGTAACTGCTTCTTGAATTCTTTAAAATAATGATCGACGCATCCAAAATCTTCTACGGAAAGATGCCTCCGGATATGTTAGATTATCAGAAAAATAATCCTGAAAAAGTGACCTTCTTCTCTATTTCGATTAAACACACGGTGATTCATTACTGATCCACCATGACGTGATATCATATTTTCACTATGGTTTTGATAATATTGATAAGCAGCATCAACCATCGTTACTAGAGCTTCAGTTTCTTCCTCTTCCGCATTCATCAATTCATGAATAATTCCTATGTTGTTTGACATTGTATAATTATAATTAAACAGAGGTATCGGTAAGATTAATGGTGTTTGATATTTGAGTAGGTGAATACGTGCTATAATTTTTTGGTGAATACGTGCTATAATTTTTTGGTGAATAAATGAAGAATGGGCTTTTTCATGGAGGCCCATTAGGTTAATTTATAAAGGATGCATTTAAATTTTAAATTTTAAATTTCAAAAAACTAACTAAATATTATTTTTTAAAAATAGGGTACAAATATAGGATTTATCATTGGAGTAAATCATACTTTTGCTTCCTTATATTTTTAAAAATCTTTATTTTAGGGGTTAAGGTAGGGGAAAGTCATTGGAGTTGCTCTAAGTTGTGTTTTTGGGTGGGAAGACACTGTTCTATGTGGTGTTTTGGGGAGAACGCTGCACGAAGTAGCGTTCATGTTTAAAAAAATTAAAATGCTATGTTATAATGTGTCTTGGAGTGATATTTGAGACCAAGTTTTTGAGTTGTGATATTTGGGATCATTTCATTTGAAAATGTGATAAAAAGGGCCAATGCCCAGTGATACAGTGGCGTTTTTTGAATAAAGGCCCCCAATATCATAATTTTAGAGTATTTGGTCCAAAATGTCACAACTCAAAACATTTGCCCCAAATATCACTCTAAAACATAATATAATTTAGCGTTTTGATTTTCTTTTATACATGCCAAAGCGTGTAGAGTTTACCATTAACATAGTTTTAAGTTGTGTTTTGCTTCAAGACAATTACTCTGCAGTGGAACCAAGACAGTAAACATAAATTAAATTTGCGTTTCCGAAGCTGAACAAAACTTAAAGTCACGTTTTATTAAAATTTAAAATTTTAATAAATTATTTTAAAATTTAATATTTTAAAATTTTATCAACATTTCTTTTTAGGATTAAATAGTTTCCATTTGGGGTTTAGAAATATTCAGTTTTTTAATTTTATTTGTTTTCCCTTGGGGATTCAACGGTTAACCTTTGGGGTTCACTGTTTCCATTTTGGGTTTTAGAAATATATAAACCGTACCCTAACTTATCAGGCCGCCGGATTCAATTTTTTGAATAATTTTTTTTATTTTTATCTCTATTCCCTCGGGGTTTCAACGGTTAATCTTTGGAGTTCAACAGTTCCATTTTGTGTTTTAGAAATATTCCAAACAATGAATAAACCTTATACAAACTTAGGGTTTAGGGTTGTTTACAACCATAAACCCTAGACCCTAAACCCTAACTTATCCTGATTTTTAAACGCTTTAGCGTTTAAAAATCAGGCCGCCGGATACAATTTTTTAATTAAATTTTTTTAATTTTATCAGTATTGTCTTGGGTTTCAACAGTTAACCTTGGGGGTTCAATAATTTCATTTTGGGTTTAGAAATAATCGAAACGACAAATAAACCGTATACGAACTTTAAAATATATAAGTTTATATTTTTATTGACTATTTGTAAATACGTTTTTTAATATTATTTTCCAAATATATGTTTAGGAAAAAACAAAAAAGAACAAAAAAAGAACAAAAACAAAAACAAAAAGAAAACAAAACAAAACGAAAAAAAAAAGAAAAAAAAAGAGTAAGTAACCAAACGCTATATTGTGTAGCGTTGAAACACCCCCCAAACACAATCTTAATAAGTGTTTTCTGCCCCCCCCCCCCCCAAAACGCTAGGTCGCCTAGCGTTCTTCCCCAACGCTACTTAAAGTAGCGTCTTCTCACTCTCTCTCCTCCAAAACGCTAGACGCTTCATCGTTTAAAAAAAAACCAGAACGCTACACGCAACTGTGTTTTGGATTGATATTTGGGGCCAAGTTTTTGAGCTGTGATATTTGGGGCCATTTCTTTTCAAATTGTGATAGATCGGGCCAACACCCGCTTTTTTTTAATAAGATATAATATTTTCTTTTAATACAATTAATTTTTTTATCTAATTTTCTAGTTTAATAGTTATTTTAATTTTAATTTAATAGTATATATTAGTCAAAAACTCATGTATTGTTTAGAACTAATAATGTAAATTCTTCACTTTAACTTGTTGTTAACGGGATTCGAAACTTGGATATTCATTAAATTAGCACAAATATTGAATATTTCTTAGTGTTAAATCTAACGGTTTTCATTGATATACTTACTGAAAGTCTAACTGTCACTATTGTTTGTATCCTTTTTTAATTATATACTGTATCATTTTCATATAATCACTTTCTTTTTAAAAATTCAATATAATACAACCTTTTTTGATTATATCCTTTTTAAATTATAATTTTTTTCTTGAATATGATATAATCTTGATTATCTATTTTCAAAAATATTAGATTAGACTATTAAGATTATTTTGGCAGTATAGCGATCAAAATTAATGGACCAAAATTATAGATAAGATCCCTTTTACGCTTGTTACATATAAGGATATAATTATGTTATAATTTATTTTAATAATTAAGATAATCGTATCGAAAACCAAACCGATTGATTCAACAACTGATTGATTATTGGCTTTGTTGGTTGTTGGGTGATCAGACTTTTGAAGATGGTGATAGTGAAATCTTTGGAGAAGATGGGTAATTGAATTGGGGTGAAAGCCCTCAATAACTAAAATTTAAAGTGGGGTACCCAAAATGACACGGGAAAAGTGCCTGAAATAACTAGACGACTACGCATTTGCGGCATGCGTACAAATTCCAGAGGGTATACGCATCTTACATAAGCGTGGAGTGTAAAATTCGAATTGTACATTGTGTACAATAACCAAGGACACGCATGTTCAATATGTGCGGCTGCAGACACGCATGTTATGCGTGTTCACGGCACTGTTCACCTTCGTTCCCAGTCGCCGTCGGAACTTTTTTTTGACTAAAACTTCGACACAATCATTCAGCCCTTTTCCAGCAAGTGTTCACTACCATGCTATATACCAAAACACTCTCCTTCTCTCCCTTTACAAGCCTGTACCATTTGTTTTCAATTTGTTTTGCGAGATTTAAAATCCCCAATTCGAACTCATTTTCTCCGATCTATTTTCCGATTTGCTCGTACACGTCCCTGCGGGGCCATAAACCAACAAATGAACGGGGATAATGGAGAAGCACGTCTGGGTTCGTTTTGATGCCCTAAGGAGGAGTGGAGGTAGCCGGAATGTGGCGAACGAACGGAGACGAACGGAGTGGCGATTTCGAGGGAGAGAGACGACCGGAGTAGATCTGAAAAAATGACGTCATATGACGTCAATGCGCATCTGGGAGATGCGTTACCCTAGATGCGCAAGTTGAACATGCATATTCCATCTATGTTTATCGCAAATGCGTGGCCCCTTGGTTATTTCGGGCATTGTTCACGCACATGGTTATTTTGGACAGGTGGGTTGTGTTTTTGTGTTAATTTGGTCATTTTCTCATTGAATTGTTGGAACATAGCAGAAGAAAAAGTCCAAGAAGAAATTTGATGCGTGTGGAGAAATTTTAATCAGATTATAATTACGTTAACATTAGTAATTAGCTTTTTGAGTTGTTGTTTTTGTAGTATAATAATATTATTCTTAATTTTAATAATTAGGATAACCTAACCGACAAATTTTTAATCTTTCGTTTTTAATATAATAGTATATTAATATTAATATATATATATATATATATAAAATCCACAAGTACGACCGTACTCCTTATAGAACTCATAGGCACTTTCTAAATCAGGAAACCAATGCCCCACCCTGGGTTTATTTGTTTCTTCACATTCTGGATTCCATACTTTACCACCATTATCATTCTGTAATTCAACAACAAAATCTTCACCATATGTGTCCTGACTCCCGGCATCTAGGTCAAAAGAACATGAGTTAGATGGTACCAAACCAAAAACAGTAAAAAAAGATCAACTAATTATGATTTGTTGAAACACAAAAAACATGTATTAAAGTATTTTGTAGAGTTTACCTGATTCCACTTCCATGACTGATGTTCACTGATGAATTTTGCATAGTTGAATTGAAATGAAATATATAGACATGCCGTATTTGTAACTGATGCGTAGTAATCGTTTGGGTTAATGTGAGCAAACTTCATGGGATTTTTTAACTGATGTACTATTACATGATGATTACCCGGTTCAGTTGTTGATAAAATTGTGGGAATTTGTGGGAATTGATTGATGTGTATGTATAGGAACAGGATATGTATAGGATCAAATACGAGCAATATTGTAGGCAACGTAATTTGTATAGACAACATACATTTAAGCCTTGTATTTCCAAAATTGCCCTTTTTATGCAATAAATCATATAAATCTCATATTTCTTTCAACCGTTTGATCAAATTTTAATCAATGGTAGGGAGAGGGGTCTCCTGTTTCTTGTCATATGTTGGTATCCTTTTGATCATGTGCATATATATATATATATATATATATATATATATATATATATATATATATATATATATATATATATATATATATATATATACTAGCTTAGAACCCGTGCAAAGCACGAATTACTTTTAACTTTTTTTTAATTTACTTATAGTGTAGTTACGTAATAATATTATAAACATTTCACCTTTGTATATAACAACTTTTAGTATTAAATCTAAATAAATATGTTATTGGCAGGAATCGAACCTTCAACCTTTCTATGTAATATCTTTCATTATTAATTTTAAATTAAAATGTTGTTGATGGGATTCGAACTTAGACTACATATATAACAACTTTTATAACAACTTTTAGGATTGTATCCAACGATCATCATCTATTTGAGCTTCCGATCTAACGGTTGTGAATAAAATAGATAACCAAAACCAAATTACAAAATATATCCCTTTTGCTTATTATAGTAATGCACGGATTTGTTTTAATATTATATGAATTTTGAATTATTTTTTTTAAAACATGAATTTTGGAGGTTTAAATTTTTAAATGAGATAATTTGATAATAATTATATAAATGTTATCCATGATATTTCTAGAAAAGGAGGGATTTTAGTTAGAAAATATAGAAAAGATGGTAGGTTTTAGTTGAAAAAGGTAATCGGTTAATTATTAGTAATTATGAAATTATAATTATATTTTACTAAATAGAATACCCGTGATATAATTGCAAAAAGATAGGTCTTAGTTAGTGAAAATTTAAAAGGTAGCATGTTTTAGGTGAAAAGGGTAATTGATTTTTTTCTATTGTAATTATGATTTAATTATGTTAGTTTACTAAATAAAATTGTTGGTAATGTTTTTAGGAAAGGAGATATTAATGTTGTCCGTGATATTTCTAGAAAAAGTGGGATTTTATTTAGAAAATATAAAAGAAATGATATGTTTGAGCTGAAAAAGGTAATCAGTTAATTATTAATATTATTATTTTATTATTTTATTTTCTTAAATAAAACCGCTTGTGATATAATTGGAAAAAGAGAGATTTTAGTTAGATAAAATATAAAAGTAACGTGAAAATTAAAAAGGTGACATGTTTTAGGTAAAAAATGGTAATTGATTAGTTTATAGTAATTATATTTTAATTATCTATTTTATTAAATAAAATTGCACGTAGTGTTTTTATAAAATGAGAAACTAATGTTACCCGTGATATTCCTAGAATAAAAAATTTAATTAGAAAAAATAAAAAAATGATACGTTTTAACTGAAAAGGCAATCAGTTAATTATTAATATTATAATATTATTTTATTTTTATTAAATAGAACTGCACATGATATAATTGGAAAAAGCGAGATTTTAGCTAGATAAAAGGCTTAAAAAGGTAACCGCCCATGATATAATTGAAAAAAGTGAGATTTTAGTTAGAAAAAAGAGAAAATGTAACGTGTTTTGGCTGAAAAAGGTAATTGATTAGTTTTTAAAAAAGGAGAAATTTAGTTAGATAAAATATAAAAGATATTGTATTTTACCAGAAAAAGAAATTTTTTTAGTTACTGAGAAATAGAATAGGTAATATGTTCAACCTTAAAAAGGAAATTGATTGCTGAAGGAGAAATTTTAGTTAGATAAAATATTAAAGATATTGTATTTTGCCTGAGAAAGGAAATTATTTAGTTATTGAAAAATAGAATAGATAATATGTTTAACTTGAAAAAAGGAAATTGATTAAAAATAGAATAGACAATATGTTTAACCTGGAAAAGGAAATTGATTAGTTAGTATGATGGATTTTATTTGTAATAAAGTAAGGGTAAATAAGTAAATTCAACAGGTACCGTACCAACCAAACTTTTAATGTTTCGGCTTTTATATAATAGTACTAACTTAAAACCCGTGCGATGCACGGATTTCTTTTAATATTATATGATATGTTTTATTAATTCGATTTACTTTTTTTAAAATTTGAATTTTGGAGGTTTAAATTTTTAAATGAGATTATTTGATAATAATTATATAAATGTTATCCGTTATATTTCTATAGAAAGAGGGATTTTAGTTAGAAAATATTGAAAAGATAATACATCTTAGTTCAAAAAGTTAATCGGTTAATTATAAGTACTTATAAAATTATAATTAATTTTATTAAATAGAATGCTGTGATTTAACTGAAAAAAGTGAGGTGTTAGTTAGAGAAAATTAAAAAGTAAACATGTTTTAGGTGGAAAAGGTAATTGATTAGTTTATAGTCATTATAATTCAATTATGTTATTTTACTAAATAAAATTGCTCGTAAAGTTTTAAGAAAAGGAAAAATTAATGTTGCCCGTGATATTTTAAAGAAAAGAGATATTTTAGTTAGAAAATATAGAAAAAATGATACATTTTAGTTGAAACTTAATCGGTTAATTATTAACATTATAATATTGTTATTTTATTTTATTAAATAGAACCGTCCATGATATAATTCAAAAAAGATAGATTTTATTTAGAGAAAATAGAAAATGTAATGTGAAAATTAAAAAGATGACATGTTTTAGATGAAAAAAGTAATTGATTAGTTTATAATAATTATAATTATAATTTATGTTATTTCACTAAATTAAATTGTTCATAATGTCTTTAGATAGTGAGAAATTAATGTTACCCGTGATATTTCTAGAAAAAAGGAATTTGAAATATAAAATTTGGAAAATATGATACGTTTTAGCTGAAAAAGGTATTAAAAAAGGTAATCGTTAAATTATAAGTACTTATAAAATTATTGTTTAATTTTATTAAATAGAATGCCGTGATTTAACTGAAAAAAGTGAGGTGTTAGTTAGAGAAAATTAAAAAGGAAACATGTTTTAGGTGGAAAAGATAATTGATTAATTTATAGTAATTATAATTTAATTTATGTTATTTCACTAAATTAAATTGTTCGTAGTGTCTTTAGATAGTGAGAAATTAATGTTGCATGTGATATTTCTAGAAAAAAGGAATTTGAATTATAAAATATGGAAAAGATGATACGTTTTAGTTGAAAAAGGTAATTGATAATTATTAGTATTATAATATTATTTTTTATTAAATAGAACCACCCGTGATATATTTGTAAAAAGAGATATTTTAGTTAAAGAGATATTTTAGTTATAGAATAGAGAAAATGTAACATATTTTGGCTGAAAATGGTAATTGATTAGTTGATAGTAATTATAATGTAATTATGTTATTTTATTAAACAAAATTGTTTGTAGTGTTTATAATAAAGGATAAATTTTAGTTAGATACAATATAAAAGATATTGTGCTTTACCTCAAAAAGGAAAATTAGTTAGTTAGTGAAAAATAGAAAAGGTAATATGTTTAATCTGAAAAGGAAATTATGTAATTAGTTAGTAGTTAAGTAAGGGTAAATAAGTAAAATAAACAGGTACCAACCAACCAAACTTTTAATGTTTCGACTTTTATATAATAGTATACATAGATATAGTATAGATAGATAGAATAGATTACATGTTTTTACCAATAATAAATATTTAAGTAAGGATAATTAAGTAAAAAAATCAAGTTTAAAAATGAGATATTTTAGTTAGAAAATATAAAAAAGATATTAAATTTTAGCTGTAAAAGATAATCAGTTAGTTATTAGTAATTATAATATTATTAGTTTATTCATTAAATAGAAAAACCAAATTTTTGGAAAGAAGAGATTTTAGTTAGAAAAGTTAGAAAAGGTAATGGATATTACCTTTTAGCTGAAAAAGATAATCAATTAGTTATTAATAATTATAATATAATTAGTTTATTTCATTAATTAGAACGACCATATTTTTGGAAAGACAATATTTTAGTTAGAAAAATTAGAAAATGTAATAGCTGAAAAAAGTAATTGGTTAGTTATTATTTAGAAGAAATTAAGATATTTTAGTTAGAAAATATTAAAAAGATATTACCTTTTAGCTGGGAAAGGTAATTAGATATTAGTAATAATAAGATTATTAGTTTATTTCATTAATTAGAACGACCATGTATATTTTTGGAAAGAGAGAGATTTTAGTTAGAAAAGGTAATAGTTGAAAAAAGGTTATTGGTTAGTTATTATTTTGGAGAAGTGTTGGGAAGAGTTGTGTATAATATTTTGAGAAAAGATTGTGCTTTGGTTTTTTATAATTAAGGATAATAAAGTAAAATAATTAAATAAGGTAAGTACTGTAAAGTTAGATATTTAAGGATAATAAAGTAAAATAATTAAATAAGGTAAGTACTGTACTGTACCGTACCAAAACTTTTAATGTTTCGTTCTTTATATAGTACTAGCTTATAACCCGTGCAAAGCAGGGTTGCTTTTAATTTTTTGTAATTTATTTATAGTGTAATATAATATTATAAATATTAATTTTAATTTGTTATAGTGTAATTTGTTATTTGTTTAATATGGTTTTTAATATTAAAAAATAGGGTTGAACCAAACTACCAATTATCCCCTAGTTTAATACTATTATAAGTGAAATATGATATTTTTGGTTGTCGGTTTGGTACTCTTTTGTTGGTCACTCATTTTGGTCACTCTTTGATTTGCTTAAATCTCTATTAATAATAATAAAAAAAAAAGTAAAAAAACATACAAAACACTCTCCTGTTAATAAAATTAAATAAAAAATACGCACACACACGCCACTCCTCTCGATCAAAACTCTCGGCTAAATCTTTGCTTACCCGGGAATGTTTTTACTTTTTAGGTTGATAAAATATTAATTAAATTTATTTTTAATTCGCAACTCCTCTCGATCAAAAATATCGGCTAAATCTTTGCTTACCCGGGAATGTTTTTAGGTAGATAAAATATTAATTAAATTTATTTTTAATTGAACTAAAAGGCTAAAAAATAGGATTGAACCAAACTACCAAACTACCAATTATTCCCTAGTTTACTTATTATAATATAGTATAGTTCCCTAGTTTACTTATTATAATATAGTATAGATATAGTATAGATGTGTGTGTGTGAATGCCTGTGGATAAGAATAAAGTTACGTGTACATTTATTACTCTTCAAAGAAATTTTAATGGGTTTTTTTATAAATTTTAATTTAAATTTGATCATTTTGTATTTATTTTAAAGGTTAAAATTTTGAAAATACAAATATATGTTCAATATTTATATTTTAAATCCTGTTTTGGATTAGATGTCTAATCAAAGAGATCTCATTTTGCTAGGTTTTATATTATCATTCTTGAAATTAAAAAATTATAATAAAAAAAATATTTGAGACTCCTTTTTTATGATTTTTTTAAGGAAATATTCTGAAAGGTATAAATTATTAGAGAGTAAAATGTATCTAGTTATAAGTATTTCTAATATAAATGCACTAGGGTAGATTTAAATTTAGGATGAGTCATTATTATTTATAAAAATTACATTAAATATTAGGCACGAGTTACTTTTAAATATTTTTAAAATTATATGATTAAATAAAATAAAATATATATTAATTTATTATGGATATAATTTAAATTTGTTCCGGAATGGCAGAACTGGGTTCATTAAAATTTGGGTGCATTTTGGAGAGGCAAAGCTCAGTAGGTTAGGTCGTTTAATCATAATATTTGTGGTACATCAACAATCAAATTTTGTTATAAATTACTTTTTATTTTCTAAGCTTTTTTTTCTTTTCAAACATGATCATTATGTAATTCGAGAGCAATTTATGTGATTTTTGGTTAGATAATAATTTTTTTTAATCCAAATTATAAATGACGATATAATTTATTTATAAAAATATATTATTGACAAAAAATAAAGAGTAATGTTAAAGATACCGAATTATGTACCGAAATTTGATATCGAATGATTTGGTGTCGATGACATGATAATTTGAAATAATTTTATTGGTGAAATTAATGTAAATATTTTTAGTCAATTAGAAGTTAGAACATGACACATGACATAAAATATACTCCCTCTGTCCCAATTATATTGTCCACTATTTCCTATTTTCTTTATCCCAAAATTATTATCCATATTTAGCTAATAAGGTAAATTATGTTTTAATTATGTTAACTTTTATAAAAAATAATACAATTATTTGGTAACTTAAATATATTTGACATGATTGAATAAAAGGTGGATTTTTATGGATGGACAATAAAAATGGAATGGAGAGAGTATATTTGAAAGAGTAATAGTAGGGATACAAAATTGTGTAAAAAAACTATTTACAAAATGATGAGGCAGTTTGATATGGTAAAAAGAAATATTTTATTAATGGATATTGGTGTAAATAAATTTTTGCACCTGGTACCTATTTTCCTTTTGGAAAACACGCCCCTTTTTTAAGTGGTACTCGCTCTGTCCCAATGATTTCTATACAGTGGGGATGGGGCGTGACATGCATTTTAAAACTCCTAACTATCATAGTTGCATAACTTATTTTTACAATTTTTTTTGTATAAAAATAAAATATTCTTATTTTTATACAAAAAAAGAAAATTTTAAAAATAAGTTATGGAACTATACTAGTTATGCACCTTAAAATATGTGTCAAATACTCTAAAAGTATAAAAATAAATGGGACGGAAAGAGTAAATATTAAGCGAAATATTCGTCCTCTCTCTATTTCTATTTTGAAGGGGGTGTCATTATATTAATAAAAAATGGCTTGGCGGTATGTTAACGACTTTCAAAATTGAATCTTCCCTTTCCGGTCCTAGGAATCGCTCTTATAGTAGGAGGTTGATTATGTGGTATACTATTAACTTTTGTGTGGGATGTAAATGTAACCTTTATCAGCCGTATATCTCCAAAAAAGTGATGTGTAGAAATAAAAATTTGAAGAGATATCAAGATAAACAAGAGAAAAAAATAATTCAATTATTTGAATATTATTATGGTTCAAGAGAAAGTTATAGTATCTACTCGGACACTATAGTGAAAGTGTGTTGAATCAAAAGTAGACAATAAACGTATGGACTTAAGATGAAAATGGGCAGTTTAAATGTGCACCTTGTCCTTCGATCCAATAGTGGTTAACCAGTAGAGTTAGAGCTACAGCAGTATACAAAGGGGAAAATGAATGTTAATAGAATTGACGCATTTACTTGTGTATTGAAGGCACAAGTAAATTGAAGTGAGTGATGTGGAGCGTAGGAAGATTAATTGGGTGAGCTTTTGTTAAGTCTCGTAGCTTCAATTCTCGCACGTTTGTCTCAACAAATCAATTTGTAATTTTATGGCTTTCTCGCTTTAATTCCTCCTCAATTCATCGTGGCAATCCATTTGTTTCTTAAATTGTTAAAAGTGTAAAGTTTGTAATTTTTATATACAATTTTGATATTAGTTATCCTACTGTACTCTGTCTTGAATTTATCTTTCTGTTTGTACATCCCATGTGATTCTTACTCAGATTTCTCTTTTCTGTGGATGTGTATAGTAGCAACTTTATACATTTTTTTAGGGACCGTTTGACTTAGTTTAAAATAAGTTACTTTTATCTTAAATGGAATAAGTGTCATATAAATGATAAGTAAATTATTTTTAGGGATATTCTCAATGCTACCCTTCTGGTTTTGACTTTTCTAGATGATACCATTCCTTCTTTTTGACTTACGAGTGGTACCCTTATATTTTAAGTTTCGTGTATGTTATACCATTCTGTTAACTAAACGTTAGTCAAACATTAAAATATAAGGGTGCCATACGTAAAAGTCAAAAACTTAATGGCATCAATTATAAAAGTCAATAGTACAGTGGTATTATTGAGAATATTCATAAACTTATCTTCTGAAGTTTGGCACTATTTTTGTTCAAATATTTTAAAGCGATGTTTCTATAAGTGACATAATGTTACATTTATTGAAAGTGCGAAAAAATGAAATTTAATAGGAAATTAGGTCATTTACTTGTACTTTAACATTTGGACTAACAGAATAGTACAACATATACGAAACCTAAAATACAAGGACACCACTCTTAAGTCAAAAAGAAAGAATAGTACCATCTGGTTAAGCCAAAACCAAAAGGGTAACATTGAGTATATCACTTATTTTTATAAGTTATTTGAGTGTTTGGATACTTTTTCTTATAAGTTAATAAAAGTGTTTAGTAAATCTATCTAATCTAGTACTATATATTAAACTTCAACACAAGGGCAAAAAGTGCTATTTTAATGGGTGTGAAGTTACGGTTTTACCCCTCTTTTGGCAAAAAGTGTCATTTTAATGGGTGTGAAGTTACGGTTTTACCCCTATTTTTAAGAAAATTACAAAAATGTCATCCTTTAATAATTACCGTATATTAAAAATAGTGAAATTATTCTTTTTTTTATACTCGTACCTCTAACCTTCTACTCTCAAACTAATGAGTTAACCAATTGTGTTACAGTTGCTTTTGAGTTTTGTAACACAAGGTCAAAAAGTGTCATTTTAATGGCTGTGAAGTTATGGTTTTATCCCTATTTTTAAGAAAATTACAAAAATATCATCCTTTAATAATTATATTAAAAATAGTGAAATTATATTTCTGTTAGGACTCGAACCTCTAACCTTCTACTCTCAAACTAATGACTTAACCAATTGTGCTACAATTGCTTTTGAGTTTTGTTTACAAATCCTATATGATAAACCTTCTCAGCATCATCCACCATGTCATGTTCACAATACCTCATAATCATATTATTAGATCGACTTTAATAAATTTCCTAAAAATCGATATTTTTTTCCTATTTTCTAGTGTCAACCCGCCCAAATAGACAGATTTTCTTCTAAATTTCTCTTGTAGTACTTTTTTTATCCAAACGCACCAATTTTTCAAAATATCTTTCAGATTTTTTATTCACATCCATACCTAAGAAAAGAACTCTGAACATGAATATAAGGTCAATGATAAGTGTGCATTTATTAATAATATTGTCCCTATATTTAGGTTATTTTGCATTGATTTGGATTTTTATTTAATAAATTTTAATGTTTTATTGTAGGTATCAAGGATTTATAATAAAGGAGGGCTTGGAGCTTAAATAGCAAGAGTTGGAGATTAATTGGATAAAAAATCGGATTTTATGGGTTGCTTGTGCAGTCTACACTGTTTGGCCCATATCTGGAGATCCAGAAGTCCGTTTTAGGCGATTCAACAGCCCACGGAAAGCTTATGAGAAGGGCTTTATTTCTGAAGTGGTCTTGTATTTAAAATCCAGCCGAACCAGCCCAGAATCAGAGCCCAAAAGTCAATTACGAATTTCCTTTCTTGGAATTCAATTTTGATTGGGAAATCTCCTTGTAATTGTAGTAAATAATTAAAAATACTTTTATTAGAGGATTATTATTAGATATAGACCAGACCTAGAGAGATACATGGTACGAGGGAGAAAAAGTGAGAAGTAGCCACACAAGGGAGGAAGAGGAGAAGCCATTAACAAGAAGAATTCAGCCATTGAAGACATTCAATTGGCTTTGTTTTCTCTTTATCTTTTTATATCTCTTCTTATGATTATGTGTTGGTTAACTTTGGATTATTTTGATACGTTTATTATGAACTAAATTTATTGAGTTGGGATTTTTATGGAACCCTAGCATGGGATTATTGGTGTTTTGTTAAGGAGTATCGTATGCAGTTTTACAGTTTATTCATTCAAGTGTTTTTCATGCTAATACTTGCTATTGTCTGATCAACTCTAGTAGGTTAATGGGTTAATTATAATACCGAGAGGGTTATATTTAATTGACATAAAACTTGAATGGTGCATGCTTAAATCTTTTGATTATAATATTGTTGCGGTATAGACATATATTGTGACCATGCATAGCTTTGTGAATTGGTGCTTACTTGTATTCTGAAGAGTAAATTGGCATAGGGGGTTTTCAATATAAAAAATGAAAAAAAATTAGGATCATTAATAATTTTATTTTAGTATTTTTTTTTCTTTTCTCTTAGTTTTTTTTTTTGGACATTAGATATTTCTTTTTTAGATTTTATTTTAGGATAGTTAAAAAATTAGAAAAACACAAAAAAATTAGAAAACTTAAAAAATTGATTGCCTTGTCAATATAGCATGTTAATAAGGATAAGTACACACCATGTAGGCTTATTTTTCGTGTGTCATGTATATGTCTCCTTAGCGTAAAATACCTTATACATGATGATGTCTTGTACGTGCTTGCGAAAATATAAAACTTGAATGTACGTCACTGTCAATTTTGATGAGTATGGCATGCTATCACCATGTGAGATCTTGAGCCTTATTTATGATTGATACATCTGTTATCAATCTATTTTTTTTGTGGTGAGTTATTCGTCATTGCATGTGTTGCTCTAGAACTTGCTTTAAACCAGGTCGTGCATATATTGATATTGTGTATCGTGTAAAAATGATAAAGGCACTAGGACTAACCGTATTGTCCTAAACAGTACCCTTAAAATTAATCCTTAGTGAGCCCCCTTGAGCGTATATCCTTTTTCTTCGTATATCACCATCTAAATCTTGAGCTTACTTATTTCTTCTTGTCTTGATTGACTAGTAGAGCATTGTGATGTATACATGAGATTGGTAAAATATTAAGTGTGGGGATATCTTTGTTACTGTGTGAAATTTTGGGTGGGAATTGAATTGGTTTGGCTATTACTTCTTCGTGACACTTCAATAAAGTCACTCGAATCAATAAAAAGGGAGGAAGTGAGAAAAGAAAAAAATAGAGTGAAAAAAAGAAAAAAAAAGAAAGAAAGAAAGAGAGTGTATGTTCATTGGTTCTTACAATGTGAAATTTATGAGTTTACATTTGTATGTGGGATTATATCTCAAGGTTAGTTTCATGTTGAGTGCTTCAAGTATATATGAACATTATGCTCTATTAGTTGTCAAGTTTAGCCTCTTGTTAGCCTATTTCTTTGATTTCCTACCCCCGCACCTAAGCCTCGTTACAACCCTTGACAAAGACCTTTTGATTTATACGAACACGAAGTCTAGAGATTTTGGTGGACAAGAAAGCTTATGGTAGCATATGTGCATTTGATTGAATTTGAGTGATACAGTTGCACCTAAACACTTGTGTGATTTGAGTGTTTGTGAGGTTATTTTCCATCCTAAGTGTTGTGAGGGAAATTTGGTACAACACTTCTTGGAGGTAGTTGCGGGAAGAACGGAGAATCGCGTAGAAATCGGCGTGAAGACAGGTTCGTACGCCGACTGCCAGGGTTCAACTGCCTTGAACCGAGGGGGAATTGTGGCTGTTTTTGGACTGAATTTGCAAGGTCTCCGGGCAATTATGACTGAATAAATCCTACTCAATCGAAGAAGATGCCCAGAACTGTGTTAGAGGTGTGTATAATTGTGTCTAACCCTTGCAAATGGCCTACATACCCTCATATTTATAAGGGATCAAGTCCAATGTAGTTCTTGATGATTGAGCCACGATTTGATAAGCTTTATCCTCCTTAACTGAACTGATTTCATGAATTATCCCAGCTGATTTGATTATCCAGTGGTTACTCCTTTATTAATCCATAATTATCTCCATAAATATATGATTATCCATCATATATCTCCATAAATATATGATTATCTGTGTTAGCAGATGTTGTTTACCTGCTCCTGATGTCCAGGACTTATCCCTAAGTCAGTTAGGGCGTCCCTTATCCATCCTCCTATAATTTAGGAAGCTGCAGAGCGGCCTTCTGGATATCGTCAGGGTACGTGCACGTACCCCTGCCTAGAGGCCTACCACCTGAATGAACCCCTGTCAAGCCTCCGCACAGTAGTACCCCCAACTGAGGTCCAAACACTTGAACCCCTTCATGGACGAACCCCGATTCAGATAACACCATCCTCATTTCTCTAAGGTATATTGGGCCACCATATCCATACCCAGCCCAGCCTATCCTTCAATATCCATTCAATCCGGATATGCACTCTTAATGGGCCTTAAATCAAGCCCAAGGCGGATTTTGGGCACAACAACTACCCCCCGGTTCCTTGCAGCCTTTGAAGGCAAGAGGAACCTATATTGCACGTACCTCATCCACACCCTCGTTCCATGCGAACCCCTAAGCCTACGTGAGCGAACTCGTTGTAGGAAACAAGGGATTCAATCACGAAACTCATGTGCCAACGATTGTACTTTCATACTCGAACCCTGGGGTTCAACCGTCTTCATATCGGGGTATCATCACTGAACCCCCAAGCTATGCACCTTAATAAACATATCCATTTCGCCAAATGATAACAACCAAGAAAATTACTTAGAATAAAATTCCAAATAAGTAAAATCATACCTGGACTCAAATTGCTCATAATTTAAATTTCACTAAAACTCTCTATCTTCACCATGAATTCCCATGTATCGGGTCTTCCACCCGTCCATGTTCAACCCACATTATTTTCAAAAGCTTTCAACACTTATCTCTTTTTTACGCATCCTAGCTGCCATCTGTCCGGTTCATATCCCCATGCGCCTATATATTCATGTGTACTCACGCCCTTCTCTCCCTTCATCCTCATATCGCCACTTAAACAATAAACCCCCCTTTTCTCTTCCATAGGCGTTCCACCTTCCACGGCTTTATCTCCGACGAAGCGCAGATCCACGATTTCCTCCGATCACCAAACTTAAAGGTATTCTCCAGTCTTTTTCCATTTAGATCTCCATGCTTTTATGCGTAACTTCATGCGTACATATATAGATGCACACACATATGCCCAAAACCTGCGTTTTGCGAACCAATTGTATCTGCCCCCTTTATGCTTCCTTCGTTCTGCATGTTAGTTCCGGCTTACTCTTCTTCTCCGTTTTGTATGCATGTTGTTTTTTATAATTGAATTGAATCGTCCGTGCTTGTTCATATGCACACATATGTATGTATACACACACTAGTGTGCCCTTTGATGGATTGCGGATCTCGCTACTTTTTTTTTTTGATATATGAGCCTTTAGATGTGTTGCCAGACTTGTGTTTGTAAGCCGAGTAGACTCGCCATGTCATCTTTAGATTCTTTAGATTTTGGCCTGTTGCGGCTTGATTTTGATTTCCTGCCCTTTGGGGGTCATACTGTTGCACCCCTGAGACCACTGGGGCTACCGTCCCTTACATGCCCTGTAGGTGTTTGATGAAATTCCCCCCATGACCTTTTCTGTCCAAGCCCTATTTTATCGTGGGGTTCGCCCGATGGAACCCCTGTGACAACCCAGGGTCTCCAACTCCTTCCTTCATTTCATTGCCTTTTTATTTGAGTTGACACCTTGTTGGTTTGTGTCCGACGCTTCGTGCTGACACTGCTTTTCCCCTTTGCAGATGTCCAGCCAAGCCATTTCTGCCCAGTCCCAGAATTCAGTGACTAAGGAGGCTACCCCCCAGACGGGAACCTCTGAAGGAAATTCATTCTCATCCCCAAGCCCGGTATCCTCATTTCCACCACTGTCCTTTACTGTTAGTGGCCGCACGCGGTCAAAGATCAAAGTCCTTGACCCCATTAAAGCTCAGATTTCCATAAAAGCTAAATCCACAAGCCGTGAACCAATGACCCCTACTCCCATTAGTTCTGACATATTTGAACCAAGAGAGGAATGTGATTCTCTAAGCCATATGTTCCCACCATCCAAGTCTGCCAGTTGCTCCAACTCTGAGGATGAACTCCATGATGAGGCTATGACTGTTGAAGCCTCTAATCCCAGCGAGAGCCTACTGCACTGTGCCAACACGAAATCAATCATGACCAGCCAGAAACTAGAGAACCTATTGAGTGTATGCAACCCAGGGTGCACACTTGTCGTACCCCGACCTGATGAGAGGTGCCATGATTTTTCTAACTTCAACCCTGACCAAATTGTTCCCAATGCCGTGTTATCCGCCCAATTCTTTAGGTTGGGATTGTCTTTACCTCTGCATCCTTTCATCACAGATATACTAGATTTTTATGGCATTGCACCAATGCAATTAACACCAAACTCTTATCGCATGGCGATTTGTATGTTCATCCTTTACGATGCCATGTTCCAAGTTGAATTAACATCATGTGAGTTGGGTTATTTCTACCAACTCAAAGAAACTGGAAAAACCACAGGCTTCTTCTACCTTACAACTTGGAATTCCCACAAGGGGCGGTGTATAAAAGGGAACAAGAAAGGTATGTCAGGGTGGTACAAACAGTTTCTATACTGTTATGATTGCCCAGAGTACAGAAAGGACTTCAACCTCGACCCATGTGAGTTACTTGTTTTCATAGTTCCGTAATCATCCCTTTTAAGCGTACCTCTGTGTGAAGCCATATTATACATATACATATTTTTGTTTGCTTGTATATGATAGCAATGCCAGAACAGACTCCTCTGGAAGGAGTTGAGTTGGAACGAGCTAAAATGGCCTTGAAAAGATGTGCAAAGCTAGGAGACGGCTCCAGCTTGTTAACCAAAGAAAACTTGATCAACCTAGGGTTCAGTTGCGAACGTACCTTTATAGCACAGGGGGTTGCTCATACCCCTGTTGAGATGAACCCTGACAAGGGAATCCTTTGTGAAACAGGTTCTTGAACGTACCCCAATCTCTGAACGTACCTACCTTTCATAGACCATGCATGCTTTATATACATGTTTGATACATTTATTTTTGTTTGATGCATCTTCTTTGTTTATATATCCTGTTGCCATACCCTCATTTGCCACTAACATCTTCTATCTTATGCTCATTTTTTTTTGCAGAGATGTCTTTCCCCATTCCTTCCTTCATCAAGAGATCGAGCAAGAATGTCTCAAAGAGAGAGCAGGCGAACGTAGACCTTGAGGAAGAAATTCCTGTTCCAGCCACCAAAACCAGCCCGAATCCTGCTGAAAAATCCACTCTCTCCAGAAAAAGGTCTTCTCACAGAGTTTCTGAACCCTCTGGTGCTTCCGGCTCTCGAAGTGGCAAAAGATTAAGGGGTGATCCAGGGCGTAGCCCTTCTGATGTTGCTTTGTCCCCCTCCCTCACAGCCTTCCTTGATTCTATTAAGGAACGCACCCCTATGCAATCAATTCGGGAGTGGGATAAGATCAGTATGGAGGAAGCTGTCGACACGATGTCCCTAGCCAATGCTCAGAGCTTATTCTTACATTTGAAATATAGTCGTCAAATGGCTGAAGCTGCCAAAGGAGACCTCAAACTCCGTGAAGAACTTATTGGGCTACGTTCCGAGGCGAAGGTTTACCGTGAGGATAAGAAGAAAATGTTGGATTTGAACAAGAAGCTCCAGGAGAATGAGACCGTTTTGATCCAGGAGAAGAATGATTTATCGAAGGAGAGGAAGACACTGAACACCCTGGCCATCAAGCTTGATAAGGAAAAAGAACAGCTGGTTGTAGACAAAAACAGACTTGAAGTAAAGATGAGGGTCCTCCAGGGTATTATTGCTAAGTATAAGGTTGCTCTCTCTCGTCAGGGGGACAAAGAGTATAATGCAGGATACCAAGCCGGTGTCAAGGACTACATGGCCTCCACATACGAAGCCTTCCCTAACCTAGATTGGGCGCTCCTGGGCCAAGATGCTGTGGACGCCGTCAACCTGATTAAAGAAGAGAAAACCCTCGAGGTCCCAAAGGTTGCCATGACCGAAGCTCCCTTGAACAAGGATGATGAGGTGCCCGTAGATACTGTTGCGAAGGGTGTAGTGGAAGCTGTAGAGGTTGAGACAACTGAAGCTTTTGTTGGGGGTTCAACAGTGGAAACCCAGGTGGAAGTCACCCCGCCTGAACTTGAAGCTGTAAAGACTCCCCCAGCTAGTGTGACTCCTCCTGCCTCTCCAACCAAGCAAATCCAGTAATTTCTTCCATGCAATCTTTTTAAGTGAACTTTTAAGAACTCTTTTGGCATTGATTGCCGTGAACTCGTTATTTTGAGGGTGCGGGCTCCTCGGAAGGCCTCGCAAGTTGTACCCGTAACTTCTGAATTGGTTTCTTTTGAACTCTAAGTAGATGGTTTATGAACCTTGCATGCTTTCCCTTTATATGTATCTGTGGTATGTCCACCTTGTGCGCACACACATGCACATATGTGTGGATGCCTTGTCATGCCATGCCTTATAGAGAAGCCGTGTCATGTTCCTTGTTAGGATGAATGAACCCCGGCTAGCCTTCGGGGTACGCCCCTTGTAGCCTGGGCTACGTGTAAGGGGGCTTATGCCTTTCGTAGGCGTATGCTGCCTTATTAATGAAATTGGCATTCCTTAGGCTTTGGCATACGCTTTTCCTGTCTTAAGCATTATTGCCAAGTAGGTTACCAGAAGTGAACCTAGGATAAAGAAGTTTGACAATCCTGCATAATGGTTAAATAAACAGATACATGCATAGATTTTAAAGTAGGGATTCCTTTTACCAGATTTCATCCTCGTTCCTATGAGGTTTCCTGATTTTGAGAAGATAGATTTTCCATCCATACCCTTAGTTATGCCATGATACAAACCTGTTTAAATATAGTTGATATCCAATTCTTGTAGCCAAGCAGTTTCCTAACTGGGCTTGCCATTTCCATTCCAAATCCTTGCCTTGAAGTTTACCCCTATATTCCATAGGGACCTTCATCCGGGGAGACATGTGTTCCACTTGTCGTACCCCAAGATGTGCCTAAATCCCTTTCCGGGTGATTTCCTTATGATGTTAACTTCGTAACGATGTTAGTTTCATAATAATGTTAATTTCCTAATGATGTTAGTTTCCAAGAGTTGAACTTCACTTACCCAGTTTCCCTGGGGTCGTGGTGAAGCTGTTTGCCAATCCAATGTGATATCCTCACACCGCTAAAGTCCTTAGCATTCTAACCTTACTCACCCAGTTTCCCTGGGGTCGTGGCGAGGTTGTTTGTCAATTTGTACGTAGCTTCCACAGCTGTACATGAGTCCCGAAACGGGGTTGGTTATCCACCAACGTGATTACACGGAAGTTTACCGGCGTTACGCCTGGTCAGGGTTCAAACGAGTGAACCTCCAATATGGGGGAACTTTATTGGCCTAGTGTCCCTAGGTCCAGCCTGCCTTGGGGTTCCAACCCATTCACATGTAATCCACACGTGATGCATGTATAATCCATACATGTTCCTGCCTTGATTCATGTATAATCCATACATGTGCCTGCCTTGATTCATGTATAATCCATACATGTGCCTGCCTTGATTCATGTATAATCCATACATGTTCCATATAGTCCGTGTAATCAATTAGCACATAATCCATGTGCTGCAATCCTGCCTTGCGCATGTAATCCACATGCGATTCATGTATAATCCATACATGTTCCTGCCTTGCGCACGTAATCCACATGCGATTTAAATCCGAAAAATTTTAAATTTCCTTTTAAATTAGGTTATCCTATCCGAGGTCAGTATCCTATCCAAGGTTAGTATCCACCTACTACCCCCCGAGTTCTTTAGTATAATTATACTTATAGTGAAGAACTAGGTACAAACAGTCGTAACTTCTACATGCAATGCGCAGGCGAAACAAGTAACACATGTAGCATATAAGCAAGGCAAGTATCACACGTAGCACGTAAGAAAAGCAAGTAACACATAAAGCATGCATGCATTACCACTACATGAGACAGCAATTAAAGCAAAGAACAAGTTGACTGCATTATATCCAATTAAATCAAAATAGGTGTTCAACAGGTAGGCGTACATTCACACCCCCTGAGCACTTTATTATCCTAAAGAAAAGAAAATCCTAGCGATTGGTCCTAAGATCGTGGTAGTTATAACTAATAAACTGCCTTTATTCTCCTATGCCTGAAAGAGGCCTACTATAAGTATCACCTGGAGTCAACTACCGGTAATATTTCCTAAGATATTCGGCGTTCCATGCCTCCGGGATGAATTTCCCATCCAAACCTGCCAAGTGATAAGTGCCTTCCCCTAGGACCGATGTGATCACATAAGGGCCCTCCCAGATTGCCTCAAAGAATCCATGTCCTGAAGTCTTTGAATTGGGCATCTGTTTCCTTAAAACCAAGTCGCCAGCCAAGAGTGGCATCTGAACCCCGCCGTAGGGGTACTTATGAGTCTTAATTTTATGGGCCTCAGGCTTTAACTGTGAAGTTCCCTGATTCCCTTCCACCATATTCAGATGCAAATGATGTTTGTCATTGTTTTCCAAGAAATCATGGCCACATTTTATGACTGGACCTGTAGCCACAGGTGTCAAGCTGATTGACTTCTGATAGGTTGATCTAGCGTTCGACAGTCCAAAAGGCATTATGCTACGATAGTTGTAGCCTGTACCAGATATGAAGGGAGTGTACCCCTGGCCATGTTCTGGTAGCTTCCCTCCGTGCCATTTGGCCTTTGTCATTTTCATCGAGCCATTCTCATCATCACAACTTTCAATATCATCATTAAGGACCTCCTCAATCATCTTCTTGATTAGGGGTTCCACCGTTTCCGTACCCCGAGATTCTGGGGCTTCTAGCATTAACGTTTTAGCATATGTGTCTTTCCCCCAAGAAAAAGCAGCATCACAGTGAGGTTTCTTCCCTTGACTCTGTAGGGACATAATAGCATTACAAGTTCCCCTTACCGACTTCACCCCCTTCTAAAATGGGGGTTCGTCCACTTGTTGTTCCATTGGTTCCAGGTAACGGTAACATTGTTCATTTGTAGGACCCCCATCCATTAATAGCAGGTGTTTGCAAGACTGCTCAGCTGCACGTATTGCCTTACCGTAGCACTCCCTAGAATCCAATTGGCATCCCTGTATACACCCAATTCCACCTGGAGTGGGGAATTTCATAGACAAATGATAGATTGAGGTTACCACCCGAATTTCTTTAAGTAATGGTCTTCCCAATATCCCATTGTAGGAGATGCCTTCGTTTATCACCATGAACTCGACTATCTGTGTGGCAGACCGGGGTTCCTCCCCCAGAGTAATAGGAAGCTTCACCCGTCCAACAATCTGCACGGGGTTCCCAGTGAAACCGTATAACTCATTATAAGAAGGAGCCATTTCCTTATCTAGCAGCCCCATTTTCTGGTAAGTGCTATATGCAAGAATATTCACGGAGCTTCCGTTATCCACCAACACTCGGTACACCTTCAGGCCTCCAATCGCAACCTTAACTACTAGTGCATCATTGTGGGGATGATGAACGTGCCTAGCGTCCTCTTCAGTGAACGTTATATCAGCGGCTTCCCCCTTAAAGATCTTGGGGGGTCTTTCGGTCAAGTGGTATACATTTGTGAGGGGTGCACCTCTGGCTTCCCTGGTGTAGTTTTTCCTGGCATTCATGCTCGTACCCCCAATATAGGGTCCGCCTATGATAGTACGTATACTATTAGCCCTCGTAGTGCGCTCTGGGTTTGCCCTTTCAGTGTCCTTACCTGCTTTATCATCTTTATACCTCTTTGCTTCCTGGGCCACAAATTCCGTAAGGTATCCCCTTCTGATCAAGTCTTCAATGTGATCTTTTAAGTGGCGGCAATCCGCCGTCCCATGTCCATTAGAATCATGAAAGGCACAGTATGGGCCTACATCCTTTCTTCCTGGGGGTCCGTTCTTTATAGGCTTTCTGAACATTCCGGCCTTACTTCCTACCTCAAGCACATGTTCAACAGAAGTAGCGAGTGGGGTGTACTCCGCATATTTGGCAGTACCTCGGGAGTAACTTTTAGTTGGGTACTTGTAGCTTACTGTTCTCCCTGTACCAGTTGCATTCACGGTCAACGGTGTCGTCTTTTCTTTGTGATGGGTTGCCTTAGCAGAGGAACTTCCACCGTAGAGGGTTCGCTTATTGTACCCCCTGTCTTTAGGACTGTAAGATCTATTTCTCTTGCTCCTATTCCAACTGCTAGAACTACGATCCTTCTTCAGTTTTGCCATTGATTCTTCCACCACTTTGTGGGTTTCAGCTCTAGCATAAAAGTCTGCTAAAGTTTTGGGCTCCTGGCCTTGCAGCTCCTTCCAGAAGTCAGTCCCTGGGCGTACACCCGCAATCAAGAAGTTTTTGTATGTCTCATCAGTGGCCTTCCTTACCTTTGGGACTTCTGCATTGAAGCGTTTGAAATACTCAGTGAGGGTTTCGTTTTCATCTTGCTTGATGTTTGCAAGGGTATTGGCCGGGGGTGCGAATGCAACCGAAGCCCGAAACTGAGTTACAAATAATTCACTCATCTGTCGCCAAGACCGTATTGAGTTTGGGCGTATCCTTTTGAACCACTGATGGGCACTGTCTCGTAGTGTGGCAGCCAATAAACGGCATTTCGTCAGATCCTTGACCTGGTATACCTCCATTTCAGTGTTGAACCGGCTAAGGTACTCAACGGGGTCAGTGGTTCCACTGAACTTTAAGTCTCCTACCCCCCGGTACTTCGCCGGGAGTGGTGAATCCCTCACCTTCTTCGTGAAGGGTGAAGCCACCGTTAGGCCCTCCATTGAATGTTTTTCCGCCCTTAATTTCTTGAGTGCTTCGCGTAGATCTCTGACCTTATAATGCTCATTTTCACCATCGGTAAATTGGCTTCCATCCTCGTCAGTCTCATTAGTGGAACCCTCACCAGGTTTGGGGTTGTGCTGGGAACTGCTGCTTCTCTCATCTCCAACCGTCTTGGCACTTTTGCCAGATTTGGGGCCAGACTTCTCCCTCCTGTGGCTTTGAGACCCCTTCGACTGAGACCTCCCATCTTGGGTCTTCCTTGTTTGCCGATCCTTTTTCCTATCCAGTTTGTGGCGTAGGTCCTTGCTGTCCAACCTATTGCCCAGCCTGTCAAAGACACTCAGGCTGCGTGTGGGTGAACCCTGTGACTCCTGGACCTCTTCCTCATTATCCTCCCAATCCGGATTTGTCTGGTCAGTCTCCACATCAGAAAAGTCTTTTTCCGAGACCTCCTTCTCAGGCTCCTCAGCATCACTATCAAAATCCAAATGAATCGGGGTAACCACCTTCCTTTTCACTTTGTGGTCCGTGGAACTATGCTTTTGTTTCCATTTCTTCAACTTCTCGGACTTCTTTTCCAGAGAGTTTATTTTCTTTCCCATCTTCTTAATCTTCTCCTGGAGTTTTTGATTCGTGACTCCATCATTATGTTCACTTTCATAATCGTTCCGTTCATCCTCCGGCGTATGCATGTCACCGGAATCCTGAGACATCTCTTCCCTCTAGAGATTAAACCAAAGTCCCCTCCTTCTAGCGCCAAAAATGTTGTGAGGGAAATTTGGTACAACACTTCTTGGAGGTAGTTGCGGGAAGAACGGAGAATCGCGTAGAAATCGGCGTGAAGACAGGTTCGTACGCCGACTGCCAGGGTTCAACTGCCTTGAACCGAGGGGGAATTGTGGCTGTTTTTGGACTGAATTTGCAAGGTCTCCGGGCAATTATGACTGAATAAATCCTACTCAATCGAAGAAGATGCCCAGAACTGTGTTAGAGGTGTGTATAATTGTGTCTAACCCTTGCAAATGGCCTACATACCCTCATATTTATAAGGGATCAAGTCCAATGTAGTTCTTGATGATTGAGCCACGATTTGATAAGCTTTATCCTCCTTAACTGAACTGATTTCATGAATTATCCCAGCTGATTTGATTATCCAGTGGTTACTCCTTTATTAATCCATAATTATCTCCATAAATATATGATTATCCATCATATATCTCCATAAATATATGATTATCTGTGTTAGCAGATGTTGTTTACCTGCTCCTGATGTCCAGGACTTATCCCTAAGTCAGTTAGGGCGTCCCTTATCCATCCTCCTATAATTTAGGAAGCTGCAGAGCGGCCTTCTGGATATCGTCAGGGTACGTGCACGTACCCCTGCCTAGAGGCCTACCACCTGAATGAACCCCTGTCAAGCCTCCGCACAGTAGTACCCCCAACTGAGGTCCAAACACTTGAACCCCTTTATGGACGAACCCCGATTCAGATAACACCATCCTCATTTCTCTAAGGTATATTGGGCCACCATATCCATACCCAGCCCAGCCAATCCTTCAATATCCATTCAATCCGGATATGCACTCTTAATGGGCCTTAAATCAAGCCCAAGGCGGATTTTGGACACATGATTTGGTTTAGGAATAAGCAAAAACGAATTTTGGCCGGATATTTCCTTGAGCTCGCCGGAATTTTCTATATTTTGATCGGATTTTAAGATTGGTTAACTGGTTAGTGTAATGGTTGGTATGGTTATAATCAGCAGCTAATTTAGAGTAAGTTTCGTATAAAAATCGTAGCGAAAGGAGCGTTTTTATGGTCGCCGGAAGTTCGCCGAATTCTGGGTCGGTCGCCGGAATCTGGGGAGCTGCCATTAAAGCTGATGAGTGTTCTTGGTGTTCTTGGTGATGAATGTGTGGAGATGGTGATGAATAGTAACATTTGATCTTCAAAATCTTAAAACAATTTTCTAAAAAATGTTTTTGGGTCATATTTTTATAAAAATTTTCTAAAATTCAGAATTCTTTTATGTATTATTATTTTAATTTCTAAAAATTAAATTTAATTAGTAATTATTTTTAAATAATAATTTAATTAATTTAATTAATTGATTAATTCATTTTAATTGATTAATTATATTAATTAATTATTATTTCAATATATAATTGACTTAATTGAATTTAAATCTTTTTATTATAAAATATTTATTATTTTTATGAGTTGATTAATAAATAATTAATTTGAATATTCAATTAATTTAATTATTAATTGAATTATTCTTATTAATTGCGTATTAATTAAATCGTTTGTCCGTTTTCAACGAGAAAGGTATTTCTAGAATCAGAAAAATGACCCGGTTCTTATAAAAATAGTTTTAAGTTAAAACTCAACTTTTAAATTTGGATCGACTTTTTACCAAACCTTTTTATTGAGTCGGTTATATCCGATAATTAGGGTTTTGACCGTTTTCTGTTTTAAAAATATTAGATAAAATCTTTTTATGATCTGATCAAACGTGCTATGTGATTATGTGAATTGCGTGTTATTATTCTTTGATTATCTATTAGTGATTTGTACATATTCTATGAATAATTTGAGTGCTCTTTTATTTGTGAGCCGTATATGCTATGTGTTAATTGGTTATGTGACAGGTATATATGTATTTAATTCGAGGATTAATGATTATCTCTAGGGTTAATTATTGTCTTGAGGATTAATGACTTATTTCGAGGATTAATTGTTATCTCGAGGATTAATCGTGTCTTGAGGATTAATTGATTTTCATGTTTCTTTATTGAGGAATAAGATAAATGTTTTGAGGATTATTTATAGATTGAGTTGGACTAAGTTGAATGCATAAATGTTTAATTCGAGGATTAATTGGTAAAAATTGATTTAGGAATGTCAGCGGAGTTAAGTTGGTATGAGACGAAGAAAGTTGGAGATGGATGCAGTATTGTGTGGATTGTAATAAAGAAGGTTGGAGATGAAAGTATTGTTTGTGGAATTGATGGTTTACTTGTGAGGTGTTTTAACACCGGGAAAACGTCTATGTTCAAAGGGGACATTTCCAATTATTTTCTTCGGACAGAGATATTGAAGTAAACGCGCAGGCTCGATGTCAATGGATCAGACTCGTGGCAATCGCAAGAGCGTCAAACCAGCGAATGATCAACATAGGATATGATGACGTAAGATAGAAGAAGAAGGTAGACGGGTTACCTCGACTTTGCGCAACAGCTAAGGACCAGAGGCAAGTATTTTCTTAATCATCTAAACACTTTTTATTTTATGTTTCATTGATTCATATCATGACGAATAGCTATTGTTCAGAGCTATTCGTGATTCTTAAATATTTTTGTGCGAATACAGTTGCTTGATATTGGTACCTTTGATGTGGGGAATTGTTTAAGATAAACTCTTCATATCCTTATTATCGTAGTAAGTAATAGGGATGTGAACTGTATGTGAAACTAAGCATTTCCTGTTGAATTCGGAAATTGCTCTATTGGATTGGAAAATGGTAAAGCGTAGGAGGCCATGGTTGCTGTCATGGTCCAGCAATATTTATTGGAAACTGATAAAGCGTAGGAGGCCATGGTTGATGTCATGGTCCAGCAATATGTTAAGCGTAGGAGGCCATGGTTGCTGTCATGGTCCAGCATTATTTAAGGAGGATATGGTAACCATTCCATCTTCCTATAGGCTAACATTACTTGCCTATTTTGGGTACCCCAGAAATCCGGACTATACACACACGGAAAAAAGAGAATATCGGTGGAGTATAGAGGGTCCCATTGCCTTAGAACCTGATCAGGGGGCAATGGTGTTCAGTTATATATATATATATATCCAATCCATATCGCCAGAATGGCTATTATATATTGTGAATTGACAGATGATTCATTTTTATGACATGTCAAATGATTCAGTTATGATTTGAATTATATCACAGTTGTTGATTCAGTTTCTCTATAAACTGTTATACATTTCAGTTGATTTTTATGCCCCACTAATCCTGGTTTTATATCAAAATTTTTATACGCTTGCTGAGCATTTCTTTCGCTCATACTTGCTGTTTTGGATCCTAACATTTCAGTAAGGTAGTTTGGCGAGACGTATCCGCACAGTTCAGAAAGAGAAGAAGCGAGATGCTATTCCGAAGATGACTTGGCTCAGGATGTCTGGATTTAGAGTAAGATCTATTTTATATAATTGAGTTCTAATATTTATTATTATTATGTACTGGTCTGGTTAGCCTGGCGTACTTCTTATCGAAGTTACATCAGTGGTTTAAGATTTGATCCAAGAGAATGTTGGGAATGAATGTTTTTTTTATCTAATGGAATTTGGATTCTTGTTTCTAGCCCTATAACCTTAAAAGATCTTGGTAGGTTTGGGGTCACAGATGTTATATTTCCATTGTTGGACAATCACAAGTGAATGATTATTATTAAACAGATGTTTTATTTTGAGGATTTTCGCGTGACAACCAAATCTCCTGACCCCGGATTTGGGGGGTGTCACAGTTGGTATCAGAGCTGAGGTTATAGTAAACTAGAAACGAGAGTGTGTAGGAGTGTGTATAGCTAAGTAAGGAACGTCAGAGCTCATGTAGAGTTCGTGTTGGACTATTGGGTATAGTACCAATTAGTAAGTTAAGATTGGGGTACTCGTTTGAGATAGTTGTGGTGAACTGGATAGACCGCCTGGAGAATGGAGATGTCTACTGTGGAATCTTCGGAGATTATTACGAGTTGACGATGGCAAACGATATCGATATCCTTAAAAACGTGGAACGGAAGAAGCTTAAATTCGAATGACGAGCTATCGAAGGAATTGGCAAAGAAGGCATAAGTAGTGACCTTGGCAATACCTTTTCTTTCTATGAATTATTTTGATATCCCTCCTAAAGAGGTATTCGTTAAAAGATATTTCTCCTCTTCTAAACAATGACATTTTGATACTTGTGTTCAATCTCCATTTTGAATCTCAATTGTTTCAGTGGTTACTATGAAACCTATTTTTAAATTTCTGAGACTTTCAACTTTTTGTTTTCTCCAATGGTTAATAACCTTATTTACAATATAGTACCACTTGTTCGGTACTTTCTTTCTAGTTCTTCTTTTTGGAAAATAACAAATTTGGAATTCCTTTCATATTTCTCTAATCCTACTGAGACGAACAACCCTATTTAAAGGGGACACCAGGTATATCTGTCTGTGTGATAGAAGTTGGATGGGACGCCATCACTGGTGTGTTGTGTATTACAAGAAGGCTGATCACCTTTAATTGTAAATGTCGGAGCTAAGACACACAACGTCGGGTTCATGTGATCATATTGATCTCTCAGTTATTCTCTTATTTCAAATCAGGTTGTTTAAAATTCATAAAATTCATAACCACAATTGTGGAACATTTGCTGTGATATGGAATCCGTTCTCTTCAAAATTTCATGATTCTTGATATCTCTATTGAATTTCAAGGGTATGCCAATCAGGTCAGGATAAACGAAATTCGCAGATAGAAATTAGATTCACAACGGAATCGTCAAGAGCAAGAACGAGTCCTAAAATGATTAGAATATCAGTGACATATCAATGGAATCAATTCTCTCTCTCTCTATCAAGGATATTATGTTAATGGAAAGTTGGTCGAGCCATATTTGAAACGAATAATGATGGGTTGTAAGACTCCCGTGATAACTGTGTCAGATAGAGACCCTATAGTTGAATTGAGATTTTGGAAAAGTTGTTTACGAAAGGACATTATCCCTAGTTTTGGAAAGCAAGTGTTGATAATGAAGGAGTTAAGGAACCCCACTAGTTGCTCTAGCTGATTCCGATGACGGAATCCTTATAAGGGGGGAAGAATGTAACGACCCGAAAAATTACGTGTAATTTATTATATTAAAATATATTTTTAATTGATTTTAATGTGTGTTAGTTTATTTTTAATGCATTTAAACGCGTTATGATTTTTATTAAATAGGAAAATTATCTCATACGTGTTATGTGACTTCTGTGTATCATAGAATATTTTATTCTATTTTTCTGTAATTTTTATATTTTTAGAATACAGTTATTTCGCATTTTAATTTCCGGATCCAGCCCCTATATTGAATCCGAGGCCCTGATTTTGATAAAATTATTTTTATAAAATGGTAGGATATATAAAAATGAAATTTGTTGTAATTTTTGTAATATTCATAATTTTTGGGAAATTTTGGCATATATATTATATTCGTTTAAAAATAAAAATTTTACATTTTTATCCCATAAAAATTATTTTTAAGGCTTAATAATTTTAATTAGGGGTTAAAAATATTTTTGGGGTATTAATTTTCGATTAATATAAATAGGAATCAGAATTTTTTTTATTTATTTAAAATTCATATAAATCAGATTTTATATAAATAAATAATTATAAGAATATATTTTCTCTCTCCTGTTCTTGAGGATCAAATCCAAATTTGAAGGTGTTGTAGACATCTGATTTTGGTGTTCAAGCAGTCGAATCGAAGCTCTTGGAATCTACTTTCTAAATCTTTCAACAAATCTCAGTTTTGGTAAATTTTCGATTTTATATGAATTTTTAAAGAAATCTGCGTTTTTGTAGTTCTAGGGTTCTTGAATGGAAATTGGGGATTTTTGTTTGGTTGATTGTTTGGTGATTTTGATGCTTCCTTTAGCTTTATTGAGTTGTTTAGAGTCGATTGGTGTGCTTAATTGCTTCTATTGGTTCCGGTTTGATGATGTTCAAGTTTGTTAGTTTTGACCGAAAATAAGAATCATTCGTTCATAGCTTGTGTTGATTGTTTGTATGTAAGGTGTTAGGGGTTAGATTGTACGAGTTATGGGCTTCGTTTTGTGATGTAGAACACATGATTTGGTTTAGGAATAAGCAAAAACGAATTTTGGCCGGATATTTCCTTGAGCTCGCCGGAATTTTCTATATTTTGATCGGATTTTAAGATTGGTTAACTGGTTAGTGTAATGGTTGGTATGGTTATAATCAGCAGCTAATTTAGAGTAAGTTTCGTATAAAAATCGTAGCGAAAGGAGCGTTTTTATGGTCGCCGGAAGTTCGCCGGATTCTGGGTCGGTCGCCGGAATCTGGGGAGCTGCCATTAAAGCTGATGAGTGTTCTTGGTGTTCTTGGTGATGAATGTGTGGAGATGGTGATGAATAGTAACATTTGATCTTCAAAATCTTAAAACAATTTTCTAAAAAATGTTTTTGGGTCATATTTTTATAAAAATTTTCTAAAATTCAGAATTCTTTTATGTATTATTATTTTAATTTCTAAAAATTAAATTTAATTAGTAATTATTTTTAAATAATAATTTAATTAATTTAATTAATTGATTAATTCATTTTAATTGATTAATTATATTAATTAATTATTATTTAAATATATAATTGACTTAATTGAATTTAAATCTTTTTATTATAAAATATTTATTATTTTTATGAGTTGATTAATAAATAATTAATTTGAATATTCAATTAATTTAATTATTAATTGAATTATTCTTATTAATTGCGTATTAATTAAATCGTTTGTCCGTTTTCAACGAGAAAGGTATTTCTAGAATCAGAAAAATGACCCGGTTCTTATAAAAATAGTTTTAAGTTAAAACTCAACTTTTAAATTTGGATCGACTTTTTACCAAACCTTTTTATTGAGTCGGTTATATCCGATAATTAGGGTTTTGACCGTTTTCTGTTTTAAAAATATTAGATAAAATCTTTTTATGATCTGATCAAACGTGCTATGTGATTATGTGAATTGCGTGTTATTATTCTTTGATTATCTATTAGTGATTTGTACATATTCTATGAATAATTTGAGTGCTCTTTTATTTGTGAGCCGTATATGCTATGTGTTAATTGGTTATGTGACAGGTATATATGTATTTAATTCGAGGATTAATGATTATCTCTAGGGTTAATTATTGTCTTGAGGATTAATGACTTATTTCGAGGATTAATTGTTATCTCGAGGATTAATCGTGTCTTGAGGATTAATTGATTTTCATGTTTCTTTATTGAGGAATAAGATAAATGTTTTGAGGATTATTTATCGATTGAGTTGGACTAAGTTGAATGCATAAATGTTTAATTCGAGGATTAATTGGTAAATTTTGATTTAGGAATGTCAGCGGAGTTAAGTTGGTATGAGACGAAGAAAGTTGGAGATGGATGCAGTATTGTGTGGATTGTAATAAAGAAGGTTGGAGATGAAAGTATTGTTTGTGGAATTGATGGTTTACTTGTGAGGTGTTTTAACACCGGGAAAACGTCTATGTTCAAAGGGGACATTTCCAATTATTTTCTTCGGACAGAGATATTGAAGTAAACGCGCAGGCTCGATGTCAATGGATCAGACTCGTGGCAATCGCAAGAGCGTCAAACCAGCGAATGATCAACATAGGATATGATGACGTAAGATAGAAGAAGAAGGTAGACGGGTTACCTCGACTTTGCGCAACAGCTAAGGACCAGAGGCAAGTATTTTCTTAATCATCTAAACACTTTTTATTTTATGTTTCATTGATTCATATCATGACGAATAGCTATTGTTCAGAGCTATTCGTGATTCTTAAATATTTTTGTGCGAATACAGTTGCTTGATATTGGTACCTTTGATGTGGGGAATTGTTTAAGATAAACTCTTCATATCCTTATTATCGTAGTAAGTAATAGGGATGTGAACTGTATGTGAAACTAAGCATTTCCTGTTGAATTCGGAAATTGCTCTATTGGATTGGAAAATGGTAAAGCGTAGGAGGCCATGGTTGCTGTCATGGTCCAGCAATATTTATTGGAAACTGATAAAGCGTAGGAGGCCATGGTTGATGTCATGGTCCAGCAATATGTTAAGCGTAGGAGGCCATGGTTGCTGTCATGGTCCAGCATTATTTAAGGAGGATATGGTAACCATTCCATCTTCCTATAGGCTAACATTACTTGCCTATTTTGGGTACCCCAGAAATCCGGACTATACACACACGGAAAAAAGAGAATACCGGTGGAGTATAGAGGGTCCCATTGCCTTAGAACCTGATCAGGGGGCAATGGTGTTCAGTTATATATATATATATATCCAATCCATATCGCCAGAATGGCTATTATATATTGTGAATTGACAGATGATTCATTTTTATGACATGTCAAATGATTCAGTTATGATTTGAATTATATCACAGTTGTTGATTCAGTTTCTCTATAAACTGTTATACATTTCAGTTGATTTTTATGCCCCACTAATCCTGGTTTTATATCAAAATTTTTATACGCTTGCTGAGCATTTCTTTCGCTCATACTTGCTGTTTTGGATCCTAACATTTCAGTAAGGTAGTTTGGCGAGACGTATCCGCACAGTTCAGAAAGAGAAGAAGCGAGATGCTATTCCGAAGATGACTTGGCTCAGGATGTCTGGATTTAGAGTAAGATCTATTTTATATAATTGAGTTCTAATATTTATTATTATTATGTACTGGTCTGGTTAGCCTGGCGTACTTCTTATCGAAGTTACATCAGTGGTTTAAGATTTGATCCAAGAGAATGTTGGGAATGAATGTTTTTTTTATCTAATGGAATTTGGATTCTTGTTTCTAGCCCTATAACCTTAAAAGATCTTGGTAGGTTTGGGGTCACAGATGTTATATTTCCATTGTTGGACAATCACAAGTGAATGATTATTATTAAACAGATGTTTTATTTTGAGGATTTTCGCGTGACAACCAAATCTCCTGACCCCGGATTTGGGGGGTGTCACAGTTGGTATCAGAGCTGAGGTTATAGTAAACTAGAAACGAGAGTGTGTAGGAGTGTGTATAGCTAAGTAAGGAACGTCAGAGCTCATGTAGAGTTCGTGTTGGACTATTGGGTATAGTACCAATTAGTAAGTTAAGATTGGGGTACTCGTTTGAGATAGTTGTGGTGAACTGGATAGACCGCCTGGAGAATGGAGATGTCTACTGTGGAATCTTCGGAGATTATTACGAGTTGACGATGGCAAACGATATCGATATCCTTAAAAACGTGGAACGGAAGAAGCTTAAATTCGAATGACGAGCTATCGAAGGAATTGGCAAAGAAGGCATAAGTAGTGACCTTGGCAATACCTTTTCTTTCTATGAATTATTTTGATATCCCTCCTAAAGAGGTATTCGTTAAAAGATATTTCTCCTCTTCTAAACAATGACATTTTGATACTTGTGTTCAATCTCCATTTTGAATCTCAATTGTTTCAGTGGTTACTATGAAACCTATTTTTAAATTTCTGAGACTTTCAACTTTTTGTTTTCTCCAATGGTTAATAACCTTATTTACAATATAGTACCACTTGTTCGGTACTTTCTTTCTAGTTCTTCTTTTTGGAAAATAACAAATTTGGAATTCCTTTCATATTTCTCTAATCCTACTGAGACGAACAACCCTATTTAAAGGGGACACCAGGTATATCTGTCTGTGTGATAGAAGTTGGATGGGACGCCATCACTGGTGTGTTGTGTATTACAAGAAGGCTGATCACCTTTAATTGTAAATGTCGGAGCTAAGACACACAACGTCGGGTTCATGTGATCATATTGATCTCTCAGTTATTCTCTTATTTCAAATCAGGTTGTTTAAAATTCATAAAATTCATAACCACAATTGTGGAACATTTGCTGTGATATGGAATCCGTTCTCTTCAAAATTTCATGATTCTTGATATCTCTATTGAATTTCAAGGGTATGCCAATCAGGTCAGGATAAACGAAATTCGCAGATAGAAATTAGATTCACAACGGAATCGTCAAGAGCAAGAACGAGTCCTAAAATGATTAGAATATCAGTGACATATCAATGGAATCAATTCTCTCTCTCTCTATCAAGGATATTATGTTAATGGAAAGTTGGTCGAGCCATATTTGAAACGAATAATGATGGGTTGTAAGACTCCCGTGATAACTGTGTCAGATAGAGACCCTATAGTTGAATTGAGATTTTGGAAAAGTTGTTTACGAAAGGACATTATCCCTAGTTTTGGAAAGCAAGTGTTGATAATGAAGGAGTTAAGGAACCCCACTAGTTGCTCTAGCTGATTCCGATGACGGAATCCTTATAAGGGGGGAAGAATGTAACGACCCGAAAAATTACGTGTAATTTATTATATTAAAATATATTTTTAATTGATTTTAATGTGTGTTAGTTTATTTTTAATGCATTTAAACGCGTTATGATTTTTATTAAATAGGAAAATTATCTCATACGTGTTATGTGACTTCTGTGTATCATAGAATATTTTATTCTATTTTTCTGTAATTTTTATATTTTTAGAATACAGTTATTTCGCATTTTAATTTCCGGATCCAGCCCCTATATTGAATCCGAGGCCCTGATTTTGATAAAATTATTTTTATAAAATGGTAGGATATATAAAAATGAAATTTGTTGTAATTTTTGTAATATTCATAATTTTTGGGAAATTTTGGCATATATATTATATTCGTTTAAAAATAAAAATTTTACATTTTTATCCCATAAAAATTATTTTTAAGGCTTAATAATTTTAATTAGGGGTTAAAAATATTTTTGGGGTATTAATTTTCGATTAATATAAATAGGAATCAGAATTTTTTTTATTTATTTAAAATTCATATAAATCAGATTTTATATAAATAAATAATTATAAGAATATATTTTCTCTCTCCTGTTCTTGAGGATCAAATCCAAATTTGAAGGTGTTGTAGACATCTGATTTTGGTGTTCAAGCAGTCGAATCGAAGCTCTTGGAATCTACTTTCTAAATCTTTCAACAAATCTCAGTTTTGGTAAATTTTCGATTTTATATGAATTTTTAAAGAAATCTGCGTTTTTGTAGTTCTAGGGTTCTTGAATGGAAATTGGGGATTTTTGTTTGGTTGATTGTTTGGTGATTTTGATGCTTCCTTTAGCTTTATTGAGTTGTTTAGAGTCGATTGGTGTGCTTAATTGCTTCTATTGGTTCCGGTTTGATGATGTTCAAGTTTGTTAGTTTTGACCGAAAATAAGAATCATTCGTTCATAGCTTGTGTTGATTGTTTGTATGTAAGGTGTTAGGGGTTAGATTGTACGAGTTATGGGCTTCGTTTTGTGATGTAGAACACATGATTTGGTTTAGGAATAAGCAAAAACGAATTTTGGCCGGATATTTCCTTGAGCTCGCCGGAATTTTCTATATTTTGATCGGATTTTAAGATTGGTTAACTGGTTAGTGTAATGGTTGGTATGGTTATAATCAGCAGCTAATTTAGAGTAAGTTTCGTATAAAAATCGTAGCGAAAGGAGCGTTTTTATGGTCGCCGGAAGTTCGCCGGATTCTGGGTCGGTCGCCGGAATCTGGGGAGCTGCCATTAAAGCTGATGAGTGTTCTTGGTGTTCTTGGTGATGAATGTGTGGAGATGGTGATGAATAGTAACATTTGATCTTCAAAATCTTAAAACAATTTTCTAAAAAATGTTTTTGGGTCATATTTTTATAAAAATTTTCTAAA
This sequence comes from Kitagawia praeruptora, assembly GCA_037693485.1. Taxonomy (NCBI): domain Eukaryota; kingdom Viridiplantae; phylum Streptophyta; class Magnoliopsida; order Apiales; family Apiaceae; genus Kitagawia; species Kitagawia praeruptora. Next base: position 106,386,337 of record CM075354.1, read on the forward strand.
ATTCAGAATTCTTTTATGTATTATTATTTTAATTTCTAAAAATTAAATTTAATTAGTAATTATTTTTAAATAATAATTTAATTAATTTAATTAATTGATTAATTCATTTTAATTGATTAATTATATTAATTAATTATTATTTAAATATATAATTGACTTAATTGAATTTAAATCTTTTTATTATAAAATATTTATTATTTTTATGAGTTGATTAATAAATAATTAATTTGAATATTCAATTAATTTAATTATTAATTGAATTATTCTTATTAATTGCGTATTAATTAAATCGTTTGTCCGTTTTCAACGAGAAAGGTATTTCTAGAATCAGAAAAATGACCCGGTTCTTATAAAAATAGTTTTAAGTTAAAACTCAACTTTTAAATTTGGATCGACTTTTTACCAAACCTTTTTATTGAGTCGGTTATATCCGATAATTAGGGTTTTGACCGTTTTCTGTTTTAAAAATATTAGATAAAATCTTTTTATGATCTGATCAAACGTGCTATGTGATTATGTGAATTGCGTGTTATTATTCTTTGATTATCTATTAGTGATTTGTACATATTCTATGAATAATTTGAGTGCTCTTTTATTTGTGAGCCGTATATGCTATGTGTTAATTGGTTATGTGACAGGTATATATGTATTTAATTCGAGGATTAATGATTATCTCTAGGGTTAATTATTGTCTTGAGGATTAATGACTTATTTCGAGGATTAATTGTTATCTCGAGGATTAATCGTGTCTTGAGGATTAATTGATTTTCATGTTTCTTTATTGAGGAATAAGATAAATGTTTTGAGGATTATTTATCGATTGAGTTGGACTAAGTTGAATGCATAAATGTTTAATTCGAGGATTAATTGGTAAATTTTGATTTAGGAATGTCAGCGGAGTTAAGTTGGTATGAGACGAAGAAAGTTGGAGATGGATGCAGTATTGTGTGGATTGTAATAAAGAAGGTTGGAGATGAAAGTATTGTTTGTGGAATTGATGGTTTACTTGTGAGGTGTTTTAACACCGGGAAAACGTCTATGTTCAAAGGGGACATTTCCAATTATTTTCTTCGGACAGAGATATTGAAGTAAACGCGCAGGCTCGATGTCAATGGATCAGACTCGTGGCAATCGCAAGAGCGTCAAACCAGCGAATGATCAACATAGGATATGATGACGTAAGATAGAAGAAGAAGGTAGACGGGTTACCTCGACTTTGCGCAACAGCTAAGGACCAGAGGCAAGTATTTTCTTAATCATCTAAACACTTTTTATTTTATGTTTCATTGATTCATATCATGACGAATAGCTATTGTTCAGAGCTATTCGTGATTCTTAAATATTTTTGTGCGAATACAGTTGCTTGATATTGGTACCTTTGATGTGGGGAATTGTTTAAGATAAACTCTTCATATCCTTATTATCGTAGTAAGTAATAGGGATGTGAACTGTATGTGAAACTAAGCATTTCCTGTTGAATTCGGAAATTGCTCTATTGGATTGGAAAATGGTAAAGCGTAGGAGGCCATGGTTGCTGTCATGGTCCAGCAATATTTATTGGAAACTGATAAAGCGTAGGAGGCCATGGTTGATGTCATGGTCCAGCAATATGTTAAGCGTAGGAGGCCATGGTTGCTGTCATGGTCCAGCATTATTTAAGGAGGATATGGTAACCATTCCATCTTCCTATAGGCTAACATTACTTGCCTATTTTGGGTACCCCAGAAATCCGGACTATACACACACGGAAAAAAGAGAATACCGGTGGAGTATAGAGGGTCCCATTGCCTTAGAACCTGATCAGGGGGCAATGGTGTTCAGTTATATATATATATATATCCAATCCATATCGCCAGAATGGCTATTATATATTGTGAATTGACAGATGATTCATTTTTATGACATGTCAAATGATTCAGTTATGATTTGAATTATATCACAGTTGTTGATTCAGTTTCTCTATAAACTGTTATACATTTCAGTTGATTTTTATGCCCCACTAATCCTGGTTTTATATCAAAATTTTTATACGCTTGCTGAGCATTTCTTTCGCTCATACTTGCTGTTTTGGATCCTAACATTTCAGTAAGGTAGTTTGGCGAGACGTATCCGCACAGTTCAGAAAGAGAAGAAGCGAGATGCTATTCCGAAGATGACTTGGCTCAGGATGTCTGGATTTAGAGTAAGATCTATTTTATATAATTGAGTTCTAATATTTATTATTATTATGTACTGGTCTGGTTAGCCTGGCGTACTTCTTATCGAAGTTACATCAGTGGTTTAAGATTTGATCCAAGAGAATGTTGGGAATGAATGTTTTTTTTATCTAATGGAATTTGGATTCTTGTTTCTAGCCCTATAACCTTAAAAGATCTTGGTAGGTTTGGGGTCACAGATGTTATATTTCCATTGTTGGACAATCACAAGTGAATGATTATTATTAAACAGATGTTTTATTTTGAGGATTTTCGCGTGACAACCAAATCTCCTGACCCCGGATTTGGGGGGTGTCACAGTTGGTATCAGAGCTGAGGTTATAGTAAACTAGAAACGAGAGTGTGTAGGAGTGTGTATAGCTAAGTAAGGAACGTCAGAGCTCATGTAGAGTTCGTGTTGGACTATTGGGTATAGTACCAATTAGTAAGTTAAGATTGGGGTACTCGTTTGAGATAGTTGTGGTGAACTGGATAGACCGCCTGGAGAATGGAGATGTCTACTGTGGAATCTTCGGAGATTATTACGAGTTGACGATGGCAAACGATATCGATATCCTTAAAAACGTGGAACGGAAGAAGCTTAAATTCGAATGACGAGCTATCGAAGGAATTGGCAAAGAAGGCATAAGTAGTGACCTTGGCAATACCTTTTCTTTCTATGAATTATTTTGATATCCCTCCTAAAGAGGTATTCGTTAAAAGATATTTCTCCTCTTCTAAACAATGACATTTTGATACTTGTGTTCAATCTCCATTTTGAATCTCAATTGTTTCAGTGGTTACTATGAAACCTATTTTTAAATTTCTGAGACTTTCAACTTTTTGTTTTCTCCAATGGTTAATAACCTTATTTACAATATAGTACCACTTGTTCGGTACTTTCTTTCTAGTTCTTCTTTTTGGAAAATAACAAATTTGGAATTCCTTTCATATTTCTCTAATCCTACTGAGACGAACAACCCTATTTATAGGGGACACCAGGTATATCTGTCTGTGTGATAGAAGTTGGATGGGACGCCATCACTGGTGTGTTGTGTATTACAAGAAGGCTGATCACCTTTAATTGTAAATGTCGGAGCTAAGACACACAACGTCGGGTTCATGTGATCATATTGATCTCTCAGTTATTCTCTTATTTCAAATCAGGTTGTTTAAAATTCATAAAATTCATAACCACAATTGTGGAACATTTGCTGTGATATGGAATCCGTTCTCTTCAAAATTTCATGATTCTTGATATCTCTATTGAATTTCAAGGGTATGCCAATCAGGTCAGGATAAACGAAATTCGCAGATAGAAATTAGATTCACAACGGAATCGTCAAGAGCAAGAACGAGTCCTAAAATGATTAGAATATCAGTGACATATCAATGGAATCAATTCTCTCTCTCTCTATCAAGGATATTATGTTAATGGAAAGTTGGTCGAGCCATATTTGAAACGAATAATGATGGGTTGTAAGACTCCCGTGATAACTGTGTCAGATAGAGACCCTATAGTTGAATTGAGATTTTGGAAAAGTTGTTTACGAAAGGACATTATCCCTAGTTTTGGAAAGCAAGTGTTGATAATGAAGGAGTTAAGGAACCCCACTAGTTGCTCTAGCTGATTCCGATGACGGAATCCTTATAAGGGGGGAAGAATGTAACGACCCGAAAAATTACGTGTAATTTATTATATTAAAATATATTTTTAATTGATTTTAATGTGTGTTAGTTTATTTTTAATGCATTTAAACGCGTTATGATTTTTATTAAATAGGAAAATTATCTCATACGTGTTATGTGACTTCTGTGTATCATAGAATATTTTATTCTATTTTTCTGTAATTTTTATATTTTTAGAATACAGTTATTTCGCATTTTAATTTCCGGATCCAGCCCCTATATTGAATCCGAGGCCCTGATTTTGATAAAATTATTTTTATAAAATGGTAGGATATATAAAAATGAAATTTGTTGTAATTTTTGTAATATTCATAATTTTTGGGAAATTTTGGCATATATATTATATTCGTTTAAAAATAAAAATTTTACATTTTTATCCCATAAAAATTATTTTTAAGGCTTAATAATTTTAATTAGGGGTTAAAAATATTTTTGGGGTATTAATTTTCGATTAATATAAATAGGAATCAGAATTTTTTTTATTTATTTAAAATTCATATAAATCAGATTTTATATAAATAAATAATTATAAGAATATATTTTCTCTCTCCTGTTCTTGAGGATCAAATCCAAATTTGAAGGTGTTGTAGACATCTGATTTTGGTGTTCAAGCAGTCGAATCGAAGCTCTTGGAATCTACTTTCTAAATCTTTCAACAAATCTCAGTTTTGGTAAATTTTCGATTTTATATGAATTTTTAAAGAAATCTGCGTTTTTGTAGTTCTAGGGTTCTTGAATGGAAATTGGGGATTTTTGTTTGGTTGATTGTTTGGTGATTTTGATGCTTCCTTTAGCTTTATTGAGTTGTTTAGAGTCGATTGGTGTGCTTAATTGCTTCTATTGGTTCCGGTTTGATGATGTTCAAGTTTGTTAGTTTTGACCGAAAATAAGAATCATTCGTTCATAGCTTGTGTTGATTGTTTGTATGTAAGGTGTTAGGGGTTAGATTGTACGAGTTATGGGCTTCGTTTTGTGATGTAGAACACATGATTTGGTTTAGGAATAAGCAAAAACGAATTTTGGCCGGATATTTCCTTGAGCTCGCCGGAATTTTCTATATTTTGATCGGATTTTAAGATTGGTTAACTGGTTAGTGTAATGGTTGGTATGGTTATAATCAGCAGCTAATTTAGAGTAAGTTTCGTATAAAAATCGTAGCGAAAGGAGCGTTTTTATGGTCGCCGGAAGTTCGCCGGATTCTGGGTCGGTCGCCGGAATCTGGGGAGCTGCCATTAAAGCTGATGAGTGTTCTTGGTGTTCTTGGTGATGAATGTGTGGAGATGGTGATGAATAGTAACATTTGATCTTCAAAATCTTAAAACAATTTTCTAAAAAATGTTTTTGGGTCATATTTTTATAAAAATTTTCTAAAATTCAGAATTCTTTTATGTATTATTATTTTAATTTCTAAAAATTAAATTTAATTAGTAATTATTTTTAAATAATAATTTAATTAATTTAATTAATTGATTAATTCATTTTAATTGATTAATTATATTAATTAATTATTATTTCAATATATAATTGACTTAATTGAATTTAAATCTTTTTATTATAAAATATTTAATATTTTTATGAGTTGATTAATAAATAATTAATTTGAATATTCAATTAATTTAATTATTAATTGAATTATTCTTATTAATTGCGTATTAATTAAATCGTTTGTCCGTTTTCAACGAGAAAGGTATTTCTAGAATCAGAAAAATGACCCGGTTCTTATAAAAATAGTTTTAAGTTAAAACTCAACTTTTAAATTTGGATCGACTTTTTACCAAACCTTTTTATTGAGTCGGTTATATCCGATAATTAGGGTTTTGACCGTTTTCTGTTTTAAAAATATTAGATAAAATCTTTTTATGATCTGATCAAACGTGCTATGTGATTATGTGAATTGCGTGTTATTATTCTTTGATTATCTATTAGTGATTTGTACATATTCTATGAATAATTTGAGTGCTCTTTTATTTGTGAGCCGTATATGCTATGTGTTAATTGGTTATGTGACAGGTATATATGTATTTAATTCGAGGATTAATGATTATCTCTAGGGTTAATTATTGTCTTGAGGATTAATGACTTATTTCGAGGATTAATTGTTATCTCGAGGATTAATCGTGTCTTGAGGATTAATTGATTTTCATGTTTCTTTATTGAGGAATAAGATAAATGTTTTGAGGATTATTTATAGATTGAGTTGGACTAAGTTGAATGCATAAATGTTTAATTCGAGGATTAATTGGTAAAAATTGATTTAGGAATGTCAGCGGAGTTAAGTTGGTATGAGACGAAGAAAGTTGGAGATGGATGCAGTATTGTGTGGATTGTAATAAAGAAGGTTGGAGATGAAAGTATTGTTTGTGGAATTGATGGTTTACTTGTGAGGTGTTTTAACACCGGGAAAACGTCTATGTTCAAAGGGGACATTTCCAATTATTTTCTTCGGACAGAGATATTGAAGTAAACGCGCAGGCTCGATGTCAATGGATCAGACTCGTGGCAATCGCAAGAGCGTCAAACCAGCGAATGATCAACATAGGATATGATGACGTAAGATAGAAGAAGAAGGTAGACGGGTTACCTCGACTTTGCGCAACAGCTAAGGACCAGAGGCAAGTATTTTCTTAATCATCTAAACACTTTTTATTTTATGTTTCATTGATTCATATCATGACGAATAGCTATTGTTCAGAGCTATTCGTGATTCTTAAATATTTTTGTGCGAATACAGTTGCTTGATATTGGTACCTTTGATGTGGGGAATTGTTTAAGATAAACTCTTCATATCCTTATTATCGTAGTAAGTAATAGGGATGTGAACTGTATGTGAAACTAAGCATTTCCTGTTGAATTCGGAAATTGCTCTATTGGATTGGAAAATGGTAAAGCGTAGGAGGCCATGGTTGCTGTCATGGTCCAGCAATATTTATTGGAAACTGATAAAGCGTAGGAGGCCATGGTTGATGTCATGGTCCAGCAATATGTTAAGCGTAGGAGGCCATGGTTGCTGTCATGGTCCAGCATTATTTAAGGAGGATATGGTAACCATTCCATCTTCCTATAGGCTAACATTACTTGCCTATTTTGGGTACCCCAGAAATCCGGACTATACACACACGGAAAAAAGAGAATATCGGTGGAGTATAGAGGGTCCCATTGCCTTAGAACCTGATCAGGGGGCAATGGTGTTCAGTTATATATATATATATATCCAATCCATATCGCCAGAATGGCTATTATATATTGTGAATTGACAGATGATTCATTTTTATGACATGTCAAATGATTCAGTTATGATTTGAATTATATCACAGTTGTTGATTCAGTTTCTCTATAAACTGTTATACATTTCAGTTGATTTTTATGCCCCACTAATCCTGGTTTTATATCAAAATTTTTATACGCTTGCTGAGCATTTCTTTCGCTCATACTTGCTGTTTTGGATCCTAACATTTCAATAAGGTAGTTTGGCGAGACGTATCCGCACAGTTCAGAAAGAGAAGAAGCGAGATGCTATTCCGAAGATGACTTGGCTCAGGATGTCTGGATTTAGAGTAAGATCTATTTTATATAATTGAGTTCTAATATTTATTATTATTATGTACTGGTCTGGTTAGCCTGGCGTACTTCTTATCGAAGTTACATCAGTGGTTTAAGATTTGATCCAAGAGAATGTTGGGAATGAATGTTTTTTTTATCTAATGGAATTTGGATTCTTGTTTCTAGCCCTATAACCTTAAAAGATCTTGGTAGGTTTGGGGTCACAGATGTTATATTTCCATTGTTGGACAATCACAAGTGAATGATTATTATTAAACAGATGTTTTATTTTGAGGATTTTCGCGTGACAACCAAATCTCCTGACCCCGGATTTGGGGGGTGTCACAGTTGGTATCAGAGCTGAGGTTATAGTAAACTAGAAACGAGAGTGTGTAGGAGTGTGTATAGCTAAGTAAGGAACGTCAGAGCTCATGTAGAGTTCGTGTTGGACTATTGGGTATAGTACCAATTAGTAAGTTAAGATTGGGGTACTCGTTTGAGATAGTTGTGGTGAACTGGATAGACCGCCTGGAGAATGGAGATGTCTACTGTGGAATCTTCGGAGATTATTACGAGTTGACGATGGCAAACGATATCGATATCCTTAAAAACGTGGAACGGAAGAAGCTTAAATTCGAATGACGAGCTATCGAAGGAATTGGCAAAGAAGGCATAAGTAGTGACCTTGGCAATACCTTTTCTTTCTATGAATTATTTTGATATCCCTCCTAAAGAGGTATTCGTTAAAAGATATTTCTCCTCTTCTAAACAATGACATTTTGATACTTGTGTTCAATCTCCATTTTGAATCTCAATTGTTTCAGTGGTTACTATGAAACCTATTTTTAAATTTCTGAGACTTTCAACTTTTTGTTTTCTCCAATGGTTAATAACCTTATTTACAATATAGTACCACTTGTTCGGTACTTTCTTTCTAGTTCTTCTTTTTGGAAAATAACAAATTTGGAATTCCTTTCATATTTCTCTAATCCTACTGAGACGAACAACCCTATTTATAGGGGACACCAGGTATATCTGTCTGTGTGATAGAAGTTGGATGGGACGCCATCACTGGTGTGTTGTGTATTACAAGAAGGCTGATCACCTTTAATTGTAAATTTCGGAGCTAAGACACACAACGTCGGGTTCATGTGATCATATTGATCTCTCAGTTATTCTCTTATTTCAAATCAGGTTGTTTAAAATTCATAAAATTCATAACCACAATTGTGGAACATTTGCTGTGATATGGAATCCGTTCTCTTCAAAATTTCATGATTCTTGATATCTCTATTGAATTTCAAGGGTATGCCAATCAGGTCAGGATAAACGAAATTCGCAGATAGAAATTAGATTCACAACGGAATCGTCAAGAGCAAGAACGAGTCCTAAAATGATTAGAATATCAGTGACATATCAATGGAATCAATTCTCTCTCTCTCTATCAAGGATATTATGTTAATGGAAAGTTGGTCGAGCCATATTTGAAACGAATAATGATGGGTTGTAAGACTCCCGTGATAACTGTGTCAGATAGAGACCCTATAGTTGAATTGAGATTTTGGAAAAGTTGTTTACGAAAGGACATTATCCCTAGTTTTGGAAAGCAAGTGTTGATAATGAAGGAGTTAAGGAACCCCACTAGTTGCTCTAGCTGATTCCGATGACGGAATCCTTATAAGGGGGGAAGAATGTAACGACCCGAAAAATTACGTGTAATTTATTATATTAAAATATATTTTTAATTGATTTTAATGTGTGTTAGTTTATTTTTAATGCATTTAAACGCGTTATGATTTTTATTAAATAGGAAAATTATCTCATACGTGTTATGTGACTTCTGTGTATCATAGAATATTTTATTCTATTTTTCTGTAATTTTTATATTTTTAGAATACAGTTATTTCGCATTTTAATTTCCGGATCCAGCCCCTATATTGAATCCGAGGCCCTGATTTTGATAAAATTATTTTTATAAAATGGTAGGATATATAAAAATGAAATTTGTTGTAATTTTTGTAATATTCATAATTTTTGGGAAATTTTGGCATATATATTATATTCGTTTAAAAATAAAAATTTTACATTTTTATCCCATAAAAATTATTTTTAAGGCTTAATAATTTTAATTAGGGGTTAAAAATATTTTTGGGGTATTAATTTTCGATTAATATAAATAGGAATCAGAATTTTTTTTATTTATTTAAAATTCATATAAATCAGATTTTATATAAATAAATAATTATAAGAATATATTTTCTCTCTCCTGTTCTTGAGGATCAAATCCAAATTTGAAGGTGTTGTAGACATCTGATTTTGGTGTTCAAGCAGTCGAATCGAAGCTCTTGGAATCTACTTTCTAAATCTTTCAACAAATCTCAGTTTTGGTAAATTTTCGATTTTATATGAATTTTTAAAGAAATCTGCGTTTTTGTAGTTCTAGGGTTCTTGAATGGAAATTGGGGATTTTTGTTTGGTTGATTGTTTGGTGATTTTGATGCTTCCTTTAGCTTTATTGAGTTGTTTAGAGTCGATTGGTGTGCTTAATTGCTTCTATTGGTTCCGGTTTGATGATGTTCAAGTTTGTTAGTTTTGACCGAAAATAAGAATCATTCGTTCATAGCTTGTGTTGATTGTTTGTATGTAAGGTGTTAGGGGTTAGATTGTACGAGTTATGGGCTTCGTTTTGTGATGTAGAACACATGATTTGGTTTAGGAATAAGCAAAAACGAATTTTGGCCGGATATTTCCTTGAGCTCACCGGAATTTTCTATATTTTGATCGGATTTTAAGATTGGTTAACTGGTTAGTGTAATGGTTGGTATGGTTATAATCAGCAGCTAATTTAGAGTAAGTTTCGTATAAAAATCGTAGCGAAAGGAGCGTTTTTATGGTCGCCGAAAGTTCGCCGGATTCTGGGTCGGTCGCCGGAATCTGGGGAGCTGCCATTAAAGCTGATGAGTGTTCTTGGTGTTCTTGGTGATGAATGTGTGGAGATGGTGATGAATAGTAACATTTGATCTTCAAAATCTTAAAACAATTTTCTAAAAAATGTTTTTGGGTCATATTTTTATAAAAATTTTCTAAAATTCAGAATTCTTTTATGTATTATTATTTTAATTTCTAAAAATTAAATTTAATTAGTAATTATTTTTAAATAATAATTTAATTAATTTAATTAATTGATTAATTCATTTTAATTGATTAATTATATTAATTAATTATTATTTAAATATATAATTGACTTAATTGAATTTAAATCTTTTTATTATAAAATATTTATTATTTTTATGAGTTGATTAATAAATAATTAATTTGAATATTCAATTAATTTAATTATTAATTGAATTATTCTTATTAATTGCGTATTAATTAAATCGTTTGTCCGTTTTCAACGAGAAAGGTATTTCTAGAATCAGAAAAATGACCCGGTTCTTATAAAAATAGTTTTAAGTTAAAACTCAACTTTTAAATTTGGATCGACTTTTTACCAAACCTTTTTATTGAGTCGGTTATATCCGATAATTAGGGTTTTGACCGTTTTCTGTTTTAAAAATATTAGATAAAATCTTTTTATGATCTGATCAAACGTGCTATGTGATTATGTGAATTGCGTGTTATTATTCTTTGATTATCTATTAGTGATTTGTACATATTCTATGAATAATTTGAGTGCTCTTTTATTTGTGAGCCGTATATGCTATGTGTTAATTGGTTATGTGACAGGTATATATGTATTTAATTTGAGGATTAATGATTATCTCTAGGGTTAATTATTGTCTTGAGGATTAATGACTTATTTCGAGGATTAATTGTTATCTCGAGGATTAATCGTGTCTTGAGGATTAATTGATTTTCATGTTTCTTTATTGAGGAATAAGATAAATGTTTTGAGGATTATTTATAGATTGAGTTGGACTAAGTTGAATGCATAAATGTTTAATTCGAGGATTAATTGGTAAATATTGATTTAGGAATGTCAGCGGAGTTAAGTTGGTATGAGACGAAGAAAGTTGGAGATGGATGCAGTATTGTGTGGATTGTAATAAAGAAGGTTGGAGATGAAAGTATTGTTTGTGGAATTGATGGTTTACTTGTGAGGTGTTTTAACACCGGGAAAACGTCTATGTTCAAAGGGGACATTTCCAATTATTTTCTTCGGACAGAGATATTGAAGTAAACGCGCAGGCTCGATGTCAATGGATCAGACTCGTGGCAATCGCAAGAGCGTCAAACCAGCGAATGATCAACATAGGATATGATGACGTAAGATAGAAGAAGAAGGTAGACGGGTTACCTCGACTTTGCGCAACAGCTAAGGACCAGAGGCAAGTATTTTCTTAATCATCTAAACACTTTTTATTTTATGTTTCATTGATTCATATCATGACGAATAGCTATTGTTCAGAGCTATTCGTGATTCTTAAATATTTTTGTGCGAATACAATTGCTTGATATTGGTACCTTTGATGTGGGGAATTGTTTAAGATAAACTCTTCATATCCTTATTATCGTAGTAAGTAATAGGGATGTGAACTGTATGTGAAACTAAGCATTTCCTGTTGAATTCGGAAATTGCTCTATTGGATTGGAAAATGGTAAAGCGTAGGAGGCCATGGTTGCTGTCATGGTCCAGCAATATTTATTGGAAATTGATAAAGCGTAGGAGGCCATGGTTGATGTCATGGTCCAGCAATATGTTAAGCGTAGGAGGCCATGGTTGCTGTCATGGTCCAGCATTATTTAAGGAGGATATGGTAACCATTCCATCTTCCTATAGGCTAACATTACTTGCCTATTTTGGGTACCCCAGAAATCCGGACTATACACACACGGAAAAAAGAGAATACCGGTGGAGTATAGAGGGTCCCATTGCCTTAGAACCTGATCAGGGGGCAATGGTGTTCAGTTATATATATATATATATATCCAATCCATATCGCCAGAATGGCTATTATATATTGTGAATTGACAGATGATTCATTTTTATGACATGTCAAATGATTCAGTTATGATTTGAATTATATCACAGTTGTTGATTCAGTTTCTCTATAAACTGTTATACATTTCAGTTGATTTTTATGCCCCACTAATCCTGGTTTTATATCAAAATTTTTATACGCTTGCTGAGCATTTCTTTCGCTCATACTTGCTGTTTTGGATCCTAACATTTCAGTAAGGTAGTTTGGCGAGACGTATCCGCACAGTTCAGAAAGAGAAGAAGCGAGATGCTATTCCGAAGATGACTTGGCTCAGGATGTCTGGATTTAGAGTAAGATCTATTTTATATAATTGAGTTCTAATATTTATTATTATTATGTACTGGTCTGGTTAGCCTGGCGTACTTCTTATCGAAGTTACATCAGTGGTTTAAGATTTGATCCAAGAGAATGTTGGGAATGAATGTTTTTTTTATCTAATGGAATTTGGATTCTTGTTTCTAGCCCTATAACCTTAAAAGATCTTGGTAGGTTTGGGGTCACAGATGTTATATTTCCATTGTTGGACAATCACAAGTGAATGATTATTATTAAACAGATGTTTTATTTTGAGGATTTTCGCGTGACAACCAAATCTCCTGACCCCGGATTTGGGGGGTGTCACAGATATAGACCAGACCTAGAGAGATACATGGTACGAGGGAGAAAAAGAGACAAGTAGCCACACAAGGGAGGAAGAGGAAAAGCCATTAACAAGAAGAATTCAGCCATGGAAGACATTCAATTGGCTTTGTTTTCTCTTTATCTTTTTATATCTCTTCTTATGATTATGTGTTGGTTAACTTTGGATTGTTTTGATACGTTTATTATGAACTAAATTTATTGAGTTGGGATTTTTATGGAACCCTAGCATGGGATTATTGGTGTTTTGTTAAGGAGTATCGTATGCAGTTTTACAGTTTATTCATTCAAGTGTTTTTCATGCTAATACTTGCTATTGTCTGATCAACTCTAGTAGGTTAATGGGTTAATTATAATACCGAGAGGGTTATATTTAATTGACATAAAACTTGAATGGTGCATGCTTAAATCTTTTGATTATAATATTGTTGCGGTATAGACATATATTGTGACCATGCATAGCTTTGTGAATTGGTGCTTACTTGTATTCTGAAGAGTAAATTGGCATAGACATATGTTAGTTTATTTGATAGGAATTATATCATAGTGATTTCGAGAGAAACCTATGACCATTGAATTCTAGCTAGTAAATTGTGAACTTGCTAAGTGCTCTGCAACTTTATTACTGGTTTTCACGTGTTAGGGAGAAGTAATTATCCTGACTTATCTTCTCATATTTGGAACTTGTTAAAGTCACTTCTTTAGTATAATTTAGTTGGTTAAATTAGTTCTTATAATTAGTTTATTTATAAAAATCAACAATCAATATTTTTGTTCGATAACTGAATTGTTAGATATTACTTGCGATTAAAACAAATTTGCAGTCCTTGAGGAACGATTATCTGGTATTTACTACAATATTACTTGTTTGCGATTGTGTACACTTGCACATCTAGATTTTAATCAACAGTCAAGTTTTCATAACTACCCAAGGGATCCCACTCAAAATTGATATCGTAAAAAAACCAAACGCAACTTGCCTTGTACCAGTTTTCGATTATACTTATATCCTTATTATCTAACTTGACTTCCGGCCAGACTTCATCTTGTTGGATTCGACGGGATCCAATCCACTTATTTATGGCCCATCGGGTATTATTGTTAATCTTTTAAATAAAGACTTGAGCCTAATGAATAATTAAATATATTAATAGCACTTAATTTATATATTTAATTATTACATCTAATATATATCTATTTAGATATATTTATTTATAATGGCTTAAGTACCCAAGCCCATAACTTTGATGGCGGTTATGGGTTTAGCCCATTAGGGTTGGTCCCATTATTCCATCTATATAATGAATCTTATGTGAGAAGAAAATATACACGTCTCATAATATTCAGAAAATACACACACCCCATCCTTACGTATAGAGGAGAATAGTGAAGATCAAAGCCCTCAAGTACTTGCGCTTTTCGAACTCTCTCAAGATCATTAACGGCCTCTTTTGATTCAGGTACGCTTCCGCTATTTATCTATACTCATAGTTTTTGTGACGCCCTCCCGACCAGGGACCCAGATCGGAGGGTCACTGACACACATCTAGATGCATACAACCTAATATAACAATATAAATATAACATGCTGACTGGCCCCTACATACTAGCCAAGATCAATCACAGGTAATTGTATGAAACAAGCAAGCCGTCGTCTAACTAAATTATTATTACAACCTGAATTCAAAATATTATTATTATTACAAACCAAGTTTTCAAAACACTACTGCCAGATCTCACAACTATATAAGGACTTCCTCACTGAGCTGTTATTGCATCTACCTCGGGAGCTATCTGAAACTGGAACACCACGGGGTTCCAAACAACACGCTTCCTCGCAGTATGTCTAAGACGAGCCATGATACTCAAGATACTGTCAAAAGGGTTAGACAAGAATAATAGTGAGCCAGCGCTCAGCAAGTAACTAAGATCTCAACTGAACAATCGTCAGGAATCCGTAGAAACCATTTAGACAGAGTTCCTATTATATTTTATAAAACCTTTCATTTTAAAACCTTTCCAATTTATAAAACTTAATTTATCTTCACAAAACGTTTCAATTCTTAACCTTTCCAAAATCCTTACCTCGAAGTACTTTCGACTCTCTGATAACAAATTAGCCTAGTCTAGGTAGCTTCAAGGTAGTTTTAAGAAAACAACTCATTTTGATTTGCAATGATGAAAGTCAAAAGGTTTGATTAGGGTTTCTGACATTAAAGGATCAAAGATACAAGTATGGATCAAGATGATATAGACTCAGGGTATCAAGGCAATTGATCAATTGATCAGGATTTCCAAGTTTCAAGGTCAACAAGGGTTCAACTGATAGCGAACATGGGTTATTTAAAACAGGGTTTATCCGTCAGCCAATTTAGTTTGACTCTAGAAAACAGTATGGCATACATGGTCAAGAAGCAATTAAAAAGAATCAGACTACTTTAGAACTTCTTGGTTATAAAATAGTTGATCATAGAATTCTGGTTATACGAATAAAGTGAGCTAAACAAGATTTATGAGCAATATGGTATAAGATAGGAATGCTTGAATCAACATGGTATATCAGTTTATGAAAATAACTGCAAGTAAAGACAGAGTTACTTGCCTCCGGTAGAATGCAACAGCTAAACAGCTCAGCCTACTTGTACTCAACCTTCGCTTTCCCTTTATTGTTAGGGCTTATGTCCTTCGTATCTACATAAACCATAATCACTACTTTAGAATACTATACCCCTTAATCGTCTCATCTTAATCTATCCAAACGATTTCCTATATCGCATCGATACTTAGCACATATCATACATACCTGATATTACTTATCATATCGACTCATAATTCATTAATCACTTAAACATATAGCACATAGCATATAGATCATGAAACACACCTAAGTCAATTATACACTTAACAGATAAGCATAACTCGTAAGCAATTATGCTATTTAACATATACTTTATTACTTATAATCTCACGAAAATCGGACAGAGTCTCCTTTATAATATTGACTATTCCGTCGGAAAACATCCGACTCCAACTCACAATTATATACCTACGATGGATTTAAAATCCACCTACAAGCCCAATGGATTTATATCAATTTATAGTTATACTACTTTAAATCCGAAATCAATAATCATCTTAAATCATGGTACACCAAATAATTCACATGCATTCGTATTAATTCAAATAATTTCATCAAATTCATAATCGACTTCAAATTTGAATTATTTAATAAAATAATCATACATGCAGCTCATATAATCCGAATAGCATCTCAAGAAATTGATTCGAATTAAAATCATGTACTCGAATAATTAACAAAAATTTAACGGGTAATTCCTTTCGACTTTTAACACATAATTCGAATAAAACAAGGTATACATTCAAGTATTATTCATGCATGCATCAAACCGAAGTAAATTGAATTTATAAATGTTATTAGGCCTCAATCATCATCATCGGCCACCACCGGTTCACCGGAGTTCATCACCGGTGGCGGTGAAGCTTCGGGGTTTCCCATTTTGGGACTTCCAACTCGAATTTTCACCAATTAATCTCATAAACTTAGCTGTTAACAAGAACTAAAGCACAACAGCTCGGAATCAAGCAAAACCCGAAGTGGGTTTGTTAATTTCTTCATTTAAATTCGAACATATACATACGGTATACATACATACACACCGAACTCAACCCAACACAACACCAACATGGTTTCAAGTATAAAAACTAATACAAGAACTCATGGGCATCGATTTAAGGCAAGAATCGAAGTAAACAAATCGAATTAAGCAAGAACCCGAGGTGGGTTTTGGAATATTCGACTCGAAACCAACATGCAATGACAGTAATGAATAGAGTAGAGAGAACCGAGCAGGAATCCGGCCTCCGATCAAACAATCCGACCAAAAACCGGAGGAAAATAGAGGAGAGAGAGTATACCGAAAGAGAGAGAGGAGAGAGCAAAAGAGAGAGATTTTCAGTCGTGTATATGAAATGAAGGAGGAAGAGACTACTGTCTCTTAAGTTTCAAAACCAGGGGCAAAACTGTAAAAGTATAATTGCCATTTACTTTTCTGAAAAATCAATATTTAATCCTTTATTAAAACAAAATTAATTAAGAAAATGGGGTGAAAATATTTTTAGAAAAATTTAAAATAAAGTTCTTGAATTTAGAAGCATCCCCATATTTTTAAAATAATATTTGGATCAAAAATGAATTTAATATGAATTTTCGAAATAAAGGCTCTTTAATAGAAATGATGCTTTTTAAATCATTTTAAAATACCAAAACACGAAATTAAATATCCATACTAATTTTTATAACTCAACAATATCACAAATATGATAATGCAAAATATTTCATAATTAAAATCAATTCCAATGATTTTATATGGATTTTAAAAGATTAAAAATGCACTTGAAAAATACTTTTAATGCTCCAAAAATATAAATAAAATTCCATGAGCACATATGACATATACCAAACATCATATAATCACATAATCATGTTTTCACACATAACTTGACTCCACAAAAGTGTACTCATCATATATTTCACATAACTTCCATATTTAACAATTAAATAAGCATTTAAATATCGCGAAAATTTCTAGGTCGTTATAACCTTCCCCCCTTAAAAGGATTCTGTTCCCAGAATCTCACCTAAGTAAACAAATGAGGATACTTGGCAAGCATTTCGCTTTCAAGTTCCCAAGTCGACTCTTCGACTCTAGGATTCCTCCACAAAACTTTAACTAATCTAACAACCTTATTTCTAAGCTTTCTATCACTTCTATCCTGAATCTCTACTAGCTGCTCTTCAAAAGATAAATCCGGCTGAATCTCGATAGGCTCATACTCGATTACATGACTTGCATCTGGATTATACTTTTTAAGCATTGATACATGGAACACATTATGAATATGGTGCATATGCGGTGGCAACGCCAATTCGTAAGCAACCTTTCCAACTTTCTTCAGAATCTCAAAAGGTCCTACATATCTTGGACTCAACTTTCCTTTCTTACCAAATCTTGTAACTCCTTTCCACGGTGACACTTTTAACAACACATGATCACCTATCTCAAAACTCACATCCTTTCTTTTCAAATCAGCATATTTTCTCTGACGGTCCTGAGCAGTAACTAACCTTTTCTGAATAACTTCCACTTTCTCTTTTGTTTGCTGAAGCAGCTCTGGTCCTAATATCTTTCTTTCACTAACCTCTTCCTAATACACAGGAGATCTACACTTTCTTCCATATAAGGCTTCGTAAGGTGGCATTCCAATACTCGCATGGTAACTGTTGTTATAAGAAAATTCCACTAACGGCAGATGATCATCCCAACTTCCTTCAAAATCTAGTGCACAAGCCCTAAGCATATCCTCTATTGTCTGAATAGTTCTTTCACTTTGTCCGTCCGTCTGTGGATGGTAGGCTGTACTCATCTTGAGTTGGGTTCCTAAACATTCTTGAAATTCTTTCCAAAATCTTGAGTTAAATCTTGGGTCTCGATCAGACACTATCGAAATACTAATTTTCATAACTCAACAATATCACAAAGATGATAATGCAAAATATTTTATAATTAAAATCAATTCCAATGATTTTATATGGATTTTAAAAGATTAAAAATGCACTTGAAAAATACTTTTAATGCTCCAAAAATATAAATAAAATTCCATGAGCACATATGACATATACCAAACATCATATAATCACATAATCATGTTTTCACACATAACTTGACTCCACAAAAGTGTACTCATCACATATTTCACATAACTTCCATATTTAACAATTAAATAAGCATTTAAATATCGCGAAAATTTCTAGGTCGTTATAACCTTCCCCCCTTAAAAGGATTCTGTCCCCAGAATCTCACCTAAGTAAACAAATGAGGATATATACTTGGCAAGCATTTCGCTTTCAAGTTCCCAAGTCGACTCTTCGACTCTAGGATTCCTCCACAAAACTTTAACTAATCTAACAACCTTATTTCTAAGCTTTCTATCACTTCTATCCTGAATCTCTACTG
Source organism: Kitagawia praeruptora (assembly GCA_037693485.1). Lineage (NCBI taxonomy): Eukaryota > Viridiplantae > Streptophyta > Magnoliopsida > Apiales > Apiaceae > Kitagawia > Kitagawia praeruptora. The sequence goes on from CM075354.1 coordinate 106,405,417, forward strand.
GCTGCTCTTCAAAAGATAAATCCGGCTGAATCTCGATAGGCTCATACTCGATTACATGACTTGCATCTGGATCATACTTTTTAAGCATCGATACATGGAACACATTATGAATATGGTGCATATGCGGTGGCAACGCCAATTCGTAAGCAACCTTTCCAACTTTCTTCAGAATCTCAAAAGGTCCTACATATCTTGGACTCAACTTTCCTTTCTTACCAAATCTTGTAACTCCTTTCCACAGTGACACTTTTAACAACACCTGATCACCTATCTCAAAACTCACATCCTTTCTTTTCAAATCAGCATATTTCCTCTGACGGTCCTGAGCAGTAACTAACCTTTTCTGAATAACTTCCACTTTCTCTTTTGTTTGCTGAAGCAGCTCTGGTCCTAATATCTTTCTTTCACCAACCTCTTCCTAATACACAGGAGATCTACACTTTCTTCCATATAAGGCTTCGTAAGGTGGCATTCCAATACTCGCATGTTAACTGTTGTTATAAGAAAATTCCACTAACGGCAGATGATCATCCCAACTTCCTTCAAAATCTAGTGCACAAGCCCTAAGCATATCCTCTATTGTTTGAATAGTTCTTTCACTTTGTCCGTCCGTCTGTGGATGGTAGGCTGTACTCATCTTGAGTTGGGTTCCTAAACATTCTTGAAATTCTTTCCAAAATCTTGAGTTAAATCTTGGGTCTCGATCAGACACTATCGAAACAGGTACTCCATGTCGGGAAACTATCTCCTTCAAATACAAATGTACCCACTTATCCAACGAGAATCTTTCGTTAATCGGGAGAAAATGAGCAGACTTCGTTAATCGATCAATAATTACCCAAATCGCATCGTGATTCGCTTTAGATCTTGGCAATCTCACTACTAAATCCATGGCAAGGTGCTCCCACTTCCACTCGCGAATATCCAACGGCTGCAGTAATCCACTTGGTTTCTGATGTTATGCCTTAATCCACTGACAGGTATAACACTTACTTATCCATTCGGCTATTTCACGCTTCATGTCTAGCCACCAAAAATTTTCTTTTAAATCTCGGTACATCTTCGTACTTCCGGGATGAATAGAATATCTTGAGCTATGGGCTTCGCCTAAAATCTCATTTTTCAACTCCAAAACATTAGGGATCCATATCCTCCTCCCAAATCTCAAAATACCTTGATCGTCCTTCTGAGTACAAATCTCCTCTCCAGTCAACGTATTCACTTCACAATTCATCACTTCCTCCTTGCATCTTCGAATCTTTTCTAACAATTCTGGTTGAAAAGTCATTGTACTAAGAAACTCATCTACACCCTTTGGATCATAAACTTCTAAACTTAATTTCTCAAATTCTTGTAATAACTCCTTCGGCATCGTCAATGTATTCAATCTCTCCTTTCTTAGGGTCTCCAATGATATCCTCAAATGCTCGGCATGTTCTTCAGGGTTTCTTGAGTATATAAGGATGTCATCAATAAATACAATGATGAATTTATCCAAATACCTCTTGAGTACCCTATTCATCAAATCCATAAACACAGCTATCGCATTCGTCAATCCGAAGGCTATCACTAAAAATTCATAATGTCCATATTGCATACGAAAAGCAGTCTTGGGAATATCTTCTGGTTTAATTTTCAATTGGTGATAACCTGACCTTAAATCAATCTTAGAAAAATATGCAGCATCCTTCAGCTGGTCAAACAAATCATAAATCCTTGGCAGTGGATACTTGTTCTTGATAGTCAATTTATTAAGCTCTCGATAATCAATACAAAGTCTCATGATTCCATCCTTTTTCTTGACAAACAACACTAGTGCTCCCCACGGAGACACACTCGGCCTTATAACTCCTTTATCCAACAATCTTGCAATTGAACAACTAACTCCTTCATCTCAGTAGGTGCCATTCGATAAGGTGCTTTAGATACGGGTTCCGTTCCGGGTGCTAACTCAATCGGAAACTCAACTTCTCTATCTGGAGGTAATCCAGGCAATTCTTTGAACTTGTTTCTCGGTATCAACTACATGCGCTAAATAAGCTTCACATCCTTGCTTTAACAGCCAGTTGTTTCTTTATGTTGTCTAATTATTAATCCATATAAATGAAGCAACATTATAGTTTTGTATCTTTATCTTGCAATCTCCAGCGGATATGGAGACATATAGAAGGCATACCTGGAACAAAATATTTCAGTCATGTCCACAAGTAATCCAATCTATTCACCCCTATTTAACCCCTTCAAGATTTTAAATCAGCACATTAGTAGTTTGTAGTTGCTTATAAGATATGTTAATACTATTTAATCGCCTTTGCGAAGGAGTAAAACGAACATTCACTTGAAAAAACGAACATTCACTTGAAAAAGAATCAGCAATAGATCTAGCAATTAAGTTGATCACTTTGATTTGATATTCCATAATTCAGTCAAACCAAATCTAAACTAAAACATTAAGTAACACCAACAGAGAAATGCAGATTAATTTCAAAAATCGATAATTTTGTCTCAGATAATCTAGCAATAAATAAATAAATAAATATACATAGAGGATTTTTACATAAAGAAAGCAAAGCAAGTGTTTGTTTACCTGTAGGCTGTAGTTGGAGAGCTCTGAAATCTTGAATGCCTACCGAGTTTTTATTTGCATAGCCCCTGCGGGGCCAGATAGGGTGAGAGAGATACGGTCAATACTAAACAATTCATACACACACACACATATGGTGTTAGATGTGCTATTAAATTGTTAATGATGGTCGAAAATGTATACTGACGGTTAATCAATAAAACAACTGACAACTACCTGCTTAATCCCAGGATTGCGACCCCAAGATAGACGAATTATATGCTTGCCGATAACCGTCCCGTTTAATTGTTCATTCGAAACCTCATACCTGAGATGCATATAATTACAGACATCATAAGGAATTTAACAAATTCTTTATGCAAAACACAGCCATACAGATTAGCATAGTTTATTAATCCATTTTTTTAGCCAAATCGTTAGCCATACATATAGCCACAACACAAACTCATACGGGTTTATACACACACAAACATTCATACAGTACTCACACCCATTTGTACAACACACACCCACTATTTACACGCATACACACAACTTCGAAAGCAAGAACATAGCAAGAACACTGTAAGAATAGGGGATGAATCAGTTTTTACAACAGTATTAACGACCCAACCCAGCCACACAAACCCAGAAAAAGACCTTAGTGTGAAGTACTGGTTTAATTAGATTGTCGTAACTGGGAAGTATGCTAAGGTCCAGACTTCGTAAACTACCCAAAAAAAGTAAAATTATCAAATTATAGTTTTCCTTATGGAACGAAACATGGACTGCACAAATAAACAAATATGATACATACATATGGTCTAAATGTAGCTATATAATACAATAATAATCAAGCAATAAGCAAATGGGTAACATATCTTCCCCGGTGAAATTAACCAAGTTTGATCACATATCAAATAATAATATAATATCCAACTACATACAACATCTAATATAAACCTACAAAAAAAAAGTCATGACATAATACATACAATTTTAATTAAGTAATTAGTATGAAGAGGCACAACAGAGGGAGGTTGAAATCAAAGCCAAATTAAATTGCATTCGAGATTGGTACCTTAAACCCTTAAATCAAATAATACACTTGGACAAATAATACACAAATACATAAATAATACAATTTAAATTGAACATGTACAGTTTAATCGAAACCCTAAAGTGAAGTAAGAGAGGGTTATACCTTAAAATCGAAAATGAGATTGAAGATTAAACCGAAATCATTGAACCCAAATGAAGATTAAACCGAAATCGCTTGAACCCTATATAGATGATTGTATACATTAACAGTTGAACAATTAAGAGGCATGGAGTTTGATATCATTGTCAATACATTATACATAGAGAAAAGAATGAGGAATTGATTAGATATAATGTTTGTATGTATGTATATATAATTTGCAGAGATGAGAGTACTTCTGGATAGCTTGATTTCAGCGATTGAAGATGATTGAATAGCTGTTTGCTGTGGAACTTGGGTCATACTCGGATTGAAGTACTCGGGGGTCATACTCGGATTTAAGCAGGTTGACAGTGTAATTTGCATTGTATTGAAGATTGGGTTATTAACCACATCAAAAAGTAAAAGGACTAAAAAAGCATATGTAAAAAAAATAGATACTATTGATTTTAGAGGGTAATTGATGTAAGGGAAATTCTCGTTGGTGCCCTTCTGGAATTGGCTTTTCCAGATGGTGCCATTTCGTATTTTGGACTTACGACTGGCACCCTTAAAGTAACTGATTACCCTAATTATGCCCTAATGTTAATCAAAACGTTAACAAACGTTAACAAATTTCAACATTTATTCCATAATAAAATTTTATGTCATATAAATCACAAATTAAAAAAAGTTAAATGTGGAATTATGTTATTTTATGGTCAGAAAATGACTGAACACATATTTTAGATTAACGGTATGTTAACTTATTACAGATTAATGTTTAATATTTTTCAATTTGTGGTACATTAATAATTATAAATTAGTATTTAATTTTTTTTAACTAGTAATACATTAAAAACTTATAGATCATCATTTATTTTTATAGTTTTTTTAACGTTTCTTTAAGTTTTGATTAACATAATGGCATAATTAGGGTAATCAGTTACTTTAGGGGTGCCAGTCGTAAGTCCAAAACACGAAATGATACCATCTTGAAAAGCCAATTCCAGAAGGGTACCAACGAGAATTTCCCTTGATGTAATTTAAAAGTAAAAAGACTAAAAAGTCTATGTAAAAGAATTGGATAATATTGATTTCAAAGGGTAATTGGTGTAATTTGATTAAATCCTTCACTAAGCATCATTAAGAATATATTGATAATATTATAATAAGCGAAAGGGATATATTTTACATATTTTGTAGTTTGGTTGACCACTCATTTTTTATTTTTCGATTATCCTTTTCATTCACAACCGTTAAATCTTCCGCTCAAATGGATGATGACCGTTAAATACGATACTAATATTTTTTATATGGGTAATGCTAAATATAGCCCTTAGGGCTATGGTTAAGAATTAATGTAGATGGATAAATGCATTTAATACATCTGTTTTGTACTTAATACATCAATTTTGCACGAAATTCAATATGATTATTTAGAAATTTGAGGTGTTTTTATCGATGAAAACTAATGTGAATGCAGGGGGTCCATTATTATTACTTGGTAAATTAAATTAGTGTTGCAAAGAGACATTGGAAAACTAAAAACAACTAAAAACCTTAAAAAAGATGTTGAAAATATAAAAATATTTAATGCTTAACCATAGCCCTTAGAACTATGGTTAGCATTTCCCAATTTTAGATGGGAAGTCTAAGATTTAATTCCCGCCAACAATATATTAATTTAAATTTATTACTAAAAAATATTACATACACAAATATAAGATTCGAATTTTTCCAACAACATATTAAAATTATTATTTATAATATTATACTACATTCTAAGCAAATTACAAAAAATTGAAAGTACATTATAAAATATGAAATATATTGTGTACTGTACGTATAGAGAGGGACACAGGAAAGATAAATAATTAAATACTATCTCCAATGGATACTTTGTACGGAGTATATATTTTTCCAAAAAAAAATATTTCATTGTTTCGATTAAAACGGGTCTATTTGACTATTTCTGTAAAAAAAAACATATTATATAAACTTTATACTCCCTCTGTCCCGGAAAGTATGAACCGGTCAATATTGCACAAATATTAAGAAAACCCAATTGACTTCATTTTATACTTCTGCTACTTCTTCAGTATTGGTCGGAACTTGTGGAACTTGTGGTCTCATATTGTCCACGTACCCTGAACTTGTGGAACTTGTGGTCTCATATTGTCCACGTACCCTGCACTGCTTTGTACTCTAATTTAATTTAATGCTTTTGTCATGTTAGACTACTGTACGCTGCTATTATTGCTTAAAGTATATTTTTTAATATTAAAATTAGTAGGTGTAATAGTGAAAAATGGTCTTCAAATGGTGGTGGCGCCTTAGCAAGGATAGAAACACGTTTTGGCATACGTTCATGACAAACAAGTATGGGCCTGAAATAATGCAAGGGTTTTCACTATTGCAAAACAAAGGGGTAGCCTCATATATCTTCCAGGCCATAATAAAATCAGGTGAAACTTTAATTTCCAGAGGGCGTGTTTCTAATGATTTTAAGTGGCAGATAGGGAATGGATCAGTAATAAGATTTTGGGAAGATGTTTGGTGGGGAAGCTCTACTTCAAAATCAGAATTCTCAAGACTCTATGCTCTGTCTAAGAGGAAGTACTCCACGGTCACCTCCTTTCTCCAAACTTGGTCTGATTATATTAATAATTGGAACCTTCTATGGAAACGCCCTCTAAGAGCTTGGGAAGAATCGGAAGTAACTAGATTACAGAGACTCATTGTACATGTGCATCTTTCACGTAACAATGATAAGTTGATTTGGCTCTCAAATAATAATTCCTTCTCAACAAAAGATTGTTATCTGAAGTTGGTAAATTCGCATGCACATTCTTCAGATTGGAGTTTTATTTGGAAATCATTGATCCCTCCGAAAGTGAAACTATTTCTATGGAAATTAAATCATGAAATTCTTCCAACTAACAGATTTCTGGCACACAGGTTAAGGTCAGAGTTAATTACTCCTATCTGTAAATGGTGTGGTCTTCATGAAGAAACGTTAGGTCATTTGTTCGGTGATTGTGAGTTGGCAGCATGGGGGTGGGATCTCATTAAGCTCTGGTGTGACTGGCAAAAGCCTCAAAACTTCTCCACAAATTTCAATCTTTCTAATTTGGCATCTTTTAATCCCCCAGGTATGAATGCAAAGACATGGCAAGTTATAGTAGCATCGGTGTTATGGACTGTTTGGCTAGGAAGAAATGATTCTCAATTTCGGGGTCTCAGACTTAAAAAACATCAACTGATTTTTCTTGTAAAGGTTCGATCATTCAAATGGCTGGGCGCTGTTGACATGTTGAGTGCTAAATTATCTAGATTATGGGAAGTCAACCCTATTGGAGCATTGAAGCTTCATTTTACGGACAAGAAATCTGAGTTCTGGGCAAATCTTCATGGGAAATTTGATCTTGCATGCTCTGTCGATGGCTCTTTCCTCAATAATGCACAGGGTATGAAGGCAGGCATAGGAGGTCTTATCAAGGATGCAGAGGGTGGTATTAAATATTTCTTTTCAGGTCCAGTTAATCCTGTTAGTGCTCTAGCAACAGAACTAGAAGCAATTAATTTCTTATTCCCAACCATTCTCACAATTCAAAATGAAAACCTCAAAGTGGTAGTATGCTCAGATTCTGTAGAAGCTATTACGTGTATTAGGCACAAATGGATTCATGAGGATACTCGTAACCTCTTTCTGCCTTCAGTTTTATTTGAATTCATTCACATCCCTAGAGAATATAATCAGGAGGCAGATCAATTAGCCAAAAGGGGGACACAACTTCATCAGCTGATTGGTTCATGGACTTAGGAAAATTCAACTCTGTTTGTCGAGTAGAAAGCCTTTTTATTGTCCCCAAGATGCATGCGCTGTGGCTTGAGGATGTGGAAGAAGAAATCATTTTCATAGACTAGTCAGTATTCTTGTTCAAGTTAGGTTCTCGGTTCTAGTCTCCTAAGTGCTGTCTTGGGCCCAGCCCTTTTCTTGTAAGTGCCGTTAGGCTTTTTGCTATTTTGCTTATAAAAAAAAATGGTGTTTAAAAATAATAAGTATAGTAGGTTAATTAGTTTTGGGACATCCCAAAAAGGAAAATGTGTCAATGGACGGAGGGAGTATTCAATTTATTCGCACCCTGTTGGCCTGTTTTATATTTCCGAGATGAATTTAGATGCCGCATTTCCACAATTTACCAAATCATTTCGCTTCAAATTCAAATATCCGATACAGATATCCCTCCAAAACAATAGAGAAGGAGAAATCGAATGGCTTCCATCATGTTCATCGCTGTTCAGTGCTGTCAATGCTCAACTATGCAGGCAATCACATCTCTCTCTCTCTCTCTCTCTCTCTCTCTCTCTCTCTCTCTCTCTCTCTCTCCTCTCCTCTCTCTCTCTCTCTCTCTCTCTCCATCTCTCTCTCTCTCTCGCCTTCCCTCTCCCTCTCCCTCCCTCTCTCTAAATATGCATATGGTGTTGTAACTGTTTTGGTACATACAGGTGAAGCAGAGGAAGAAGAGCAGCAACAAATGGAGCTGCGTTGTATGCAACCAGAAGCAATCAGTATTAAAAGTCTTCGCTCAGTCATACATGGCAAAAGATGTGCGCAAAATCGTTCAGACCTTCAATATGTCTCGTCAATTGGCCGATCAAAATCAATCTCATGTATTCGACGAACAAACCCTAGCTTCAGAGTCTTCGAAACAAGTTAATTTTGACAATCAGAATAAGAGACGGACCGATTGGACCGAGTACATTGATCCTGAAGATGAAGAAATAGCTAATGATAATGATAATGCACGTAGTTTAGGTATGTGAATTGTGTTTATATGGAATGTTTGATAATGATTGATTTTATGTGTTGATGAAGTTTCTGTGTGCAGGAAATGTGTTTGATGAAAAGTTTGTTACGGAGTTGCCCAAGGCGGTGTTTAAGAAACCAAAGTTGACTGATTATTCGTCTTCGTCTACGGGAAAGAGGAATGACAACTCTTATAGGCCGGCTTTTGGAAAGAGGAGTTCTTTGTATAAGCAACTTAATTCGCGAGGTAATGGTGCGAAAAATTTGACTGAGTGGATATATAGTTTAATCGTTTGCTTTCATCTTTCGGTGTTGTTAGTTTGCGTGACAATGCAGGAGTTATTTCTAAGTGTTTTGCTAGTTAGACCGGCTTGGATTTGCAATTATGTTCTTCTATGAAGTAGTCGAAGGAGAAACATGTATATATAGATATGTATGATATACTATAATTGCTAACATGTTCTTCAATGATATGTTAATATACTTTTAATGGCTAGCCGCTAACATGTTTAAACATGTTAATTTATACTACTCTACGGAGAGATGTATGATATACTGCCAACATGTTTTGGTTTTTTATGATGTATGGATTGAGTTGATTTATTGTAAACTTCGTTACTCCTATAAGCTGTAAAACACAGGAAGAATAAAATATCTGCAAGCAAATAATGATTGTCACGTGCACTCATTTGATTCATTTGGTTGTGTTTTACTTTGTCTACGTCTCTTTGTGTGCATTTGTTACAGATTGTAACCTTTCATAGCTATATTATAGAATTACTAGTTAGTGTCTAGTTTTATAGTCCTTGAACTATGAGAGTGTCTAAGTTTTTTATATTTCAATTTATTTTTCTTATGCAATGTATGTAGATTGTGGATTCTGCTTCAAGCAGAGAAGCTACATTTGGGTTTGATATTCTTATATTATCTGTTTATGTTTTTCCGTTGTTGTGTTTGTTGTCCTCGCTAGTATAATTACAAACAGTTTGTTGTTTTTGGTTCCGTGATTTAAATCATTGGATCTGTTACCATGGATGCTATTTTTTTGGGTATATATGCATGTGAAGCACACAAAATTCAAGTCTGTCAAAAGCGCAAAGTTATTCGTTCCAACAGTCATTTGGCATTCTTTGCGTCTAAACAAGTATAAACATATAACATGGTGTACATGTCGATATGCCATGCCTTTCTTTTAGTAGCTTAAGGTTATGTACTAGTTGGTATGTTATTTCCTTTTCTTCGACTGGGAAAGGTTATGGCACACTTGAATTTTGTTCAGCTAATTTTGTTATATACTTATATCCATTGTCTTCCTCAATACGCTTATATAAAATCAAGCTTCTACATTTTAGTATTTGTAACATGATGTGACCAAAATATATACTTATGTAGTTGGCTATCTGATATTTTCAGCTGCAGAGAACAGCAAAGCTAGTATCAGTAACTATTTCATGCCTTATTTCTTGTTTTGAACCATGTTTATTATGCTTAACTGTGCATCTCCATATTTCCTTCTTAATTGTGTTTCCTATCCTGAGATGAAATATTTAATTATATACCTACTTGATGTGGTGCTTTAGGTGAATCTGATTTGTGTTGTGGTTAGGCCATTTGGCTGAACCTGCATTGTCTTAACTCTTGATACAACTCTCTTTCGTTTTGTAGAGAAAGAACCAACCAAATCTGGAGAAACAATAGTGGATCCAAACCAGAGGGCTGGCACGAAACAAGCCAATGACATGTTTGCCCATAGCAATTTACTGAAGCACCGACTTTTTAAAGACGAGGGGCCTTTACCTGCTGCTGCCATTTTTGCAGAAAAAGAGCTTACGAGATGCCGATCATCGGAAGAAGCAGGAGCATCAAAATGGAGAGACTACATAGGTATGGAAGACGGTGATAACAGTTTTGCAGCTAAAGCACCATCAAGACTTGGGCAAAAGGCAAGTGCAAGTTCTAAATGGACGGACTACATTACAGAAGAAGATGACGATAATGCTGACTTGATGATCCAATCTCAGAAGAATCATCCAGGTGAATGGAATGATGTTGCATTTTGCACCACCTTGCACGATCGGACAGCTGAAGATGATATCCATCCGGATTTTCATTGACTGGATATGAATTTTGGAACCAACTGATGTAAGACTTTTTGAATTTGAAACCAAATTAGCAAGAAGAAAAAGAGAGGAGAAGCTTTTGCAATATTGAATCGTCCTTTTCCTCCGTGCAATTTCTTTTTGTGGTGTCAGATCTGGCAGAGGCAAAATGCTAGATGAAAAACTCGGCGCTGTCCAATTATAACATAATGACATAATGTTAATCATCCACTAGTAATTTTTCTTTTCTCAAATTATTCAATTTTAACATTTTGTTGAACATGAAGAAAATTAATAATTTATTGTATATTAATAATTTTTATTTGATACTTTATTTATGTGTCGAAAGACTTCTCAACTTATTTGTATGATATTGATGTGAGTAACTTTATTTTCGTGTCGAAAAACTTCTTAACTTATTTGTATGATACAACTTATTTGTATGATATTGACGTGAGTAATCTTATTGTACTGTTAGCAGGCGTTTCGTTTATATGTATTTGATAGAATAGGTAATGTTCAAATTCTTTTCAACTTTTAATCATGTCATACATTGCTGAGGATATGTCCCTCCCCACTACCCAGAATGTATTTCACATTTTATGGCAAGTTACAATGTTCGACTTTGACTAGTTCAGGTTCTTTGATCAATTTACAAGCCCAATGCTATACTACGTATTTCTTAGTAATTATCTCATTGCTTGAATCAGATTTACTATGAACTGATTATCTACAATCATTATGAAAACATGAGATTAGTTTAGTTACTATGCATTCCTAAAAAAAAATTCATCACTAATTACCATCAATTTGGTATATCAGTAGATGAAGTATTCTAAAAAACAAATGAAGACTCTGTAATTTACCCTAAAGTACATTAATCTTTGATGATGCATCAATTGGATAAAATGAAAAAGAGTTGAATGATCTAACTTCCCAAGAGCACATATGGGCCAACTCATTAGCGCATGTGTTACACGAAAACAAGATTGTGTTTCAATACCTCATCGATAACTATAAGTGTATAAATATATTACGAAAATTGATAAATAAGCTCCATATATTAATTAAGTTCCAATTAACATGTAAATTACATAATTGTTCATGTAAACACAAAAATCAATTAGCTCCATTATTGATGAATCATGGATGATTGTGTAATTAAAAGATTTAAAAATAAAGGTTGGAGCTTAAATAGTAAAATGAGAGCTTATTTATCAATTCTCATATATTACAAAGAAACCAGCTAACGAAAACTAATTTATGTTACTTATGTCTGAAATAATTCATATTAACAAAGTGATGATCATAATAATTTGGTATGTGGTATTATTTTTATGATAATGTTAATAGAATTATGTTATTCTTCTTTCATTTAGTTAATCATAATATGTTATCAGTTGTTTAAAAAAATAAAAAAAAACATTGTTTAATTTTTAATTGTTTACTTCAGTAAACAAAAAAAATGGTGGGTGTATTTTTTTTAATAATTTAATTTTATAAAAATATATATAATCACTTTAAAAGTTAATAACATTAATTTATTATTATGTTATGATTTTTTATATCTAACAAATTCTAAATATCTAAAAAATATTCCAAAAACAAAAAAAAATACACTTATAAGTAAGTAATCATACCTATAAATTCATTTTAAATGTTTATGTAAGCTGTGTAAACATTTAAAATAATTTTTTTTATCATTTTATGTTTATGGGTGAAAAATCAAAATACCCACCATTTAATTTTGGATGTCCAAAATATCCACCGACAAAAACGTCCGCCCAAAATACCCACGAACCTCGCATTACACACATGCGTAAGGGGGCACGCATTTTAAATTTGCGTAGCCAGTGACCACGCATCTACAATTTGCGTAGTCTTTGCAAAATCAGACTCTACATATATGAACAGTAACCATGAATATGCATGTTGAAAATGTGTATGTGGGGATACGCATGTTGAAAATGCGTATAAAAAAACTGTTCATCGTTTTCGTCGAAGGCGAGAGAGAGATGATAGACGGCGTTTTTTCAAACTTTCAGCCACCCTTTCATTCACTATCATCCAAGCATCTTTCAGTCACGTATCATATACCAAAATGATCACCATCTCACCCTCTACAAGCCTACACACATCGATGTTTGTTTGTTTTGCCGGATTCAAAAAACCCAAAAACAGATCTCGTTCCGATCAGTTTTTCCGATTTCTCTATGTACGCCCCTGCGGGGCCAAAATCCATAACGGAACAAGGGAAAAGAGAGAGGGAGGTTTGGTCTTCATTTTAATGTGCCCAGTGGTTGTTGACGATGCCTGAAAGGGCTTAACAGAAAGGGCTTAACAGGAAGAGGCGATTGGAGCATCGACGCGGGCAGCGTTTGTAAAAAATGACGTATGATGACGTCATTTCGCATCTACGTGTTGCGTGTTCCTGGATACGCAACTGTGTAATACGTATCTCAGGCTGCGCATGACCAGCATGCGTGGTTCTTGGTCAAAAAGGGCCGACTATAGCGCCTACGGGTATTTTGGGCAAGGAAACAAAAAAAGTGGTGTATTTTGGGCATTTTTTCTATGTTTATGTGAGCTTTCATACCTATAAATTCATTTTAAATATTTATACGTATAATTAATTTCATTGTGTCATAACCTAATTTAATATTTTCATATTAAACATCATAAAATGAAATTAAATATACGTGTAAATATAACATATCGTTCTCTATTTTTACGTGTAAGACTTAGAATTAGATAGGACTTACAATCTATATTTAAATTCTCTTTTCATATAAATTTGAATGTATTTTATATTTCGAATATGATAAGAAGTATATTTTTTTATAATTCATAATTATTTACTATGAAAATAAGATTTCTATTTCTTCTAAAATAAGATTTCTATTCTTATTACTTTTACAATTCCTATTTTTTTTATTATTTTTTAAGTGACATTATATTAAACTCAAAAATTTGAGAAAATTAGAAAATTACTTTATTTACTATGAAAATAAGAATTTTATTCCTTTTAAAATAAGATTTATATTTCTATTACTTTTTCAATTCCTATTTTTTTGATTATTTTTTTTTTGCCAGAAAAGGAAATGATTTTATTACGCTTTCAAATCACTTGACAATACAAGAAACAACTCCGGATGGGCATCTCCCGTTCCCCATTTTACGATCAGCTAAAGAACTTGAGTATCTCGCTCAATAGTGAGCTACTTGTTCGCGGATCGTTTAACAAATTTTAAAGTCACATTTTTGGACTCTAATTCTACAAGTAGATTTTAGCATTCGTCAATTACTTTAAATTAAATAAAAAATTTGAGAAAATTAGAAAAATACTTTGAAGCGATTCCAGAGATGCCACATCATCGATCTCTTTCTTTATATAGACTAGTCAGACTAAGTCACGCTTAAATAATTTTTTAAAATATCTTGTGAATCAATTTTTCAATTTAAAACATTATTTATATATGATTGAAGTTTGGAGCAGGGCCGGTCCTGAGAATTCATGAGCCTAGTGCGAAAAAAAAAATTTGGGCCCTTTTATATATAAAAAAATATTGATAATGTTTGATTGAATTGAATTATATCTGTAAATATTGTGGTCAAACTAATTTTTATAAAAAGAATAATATAGAGCCCAAAAAATGTAAGCAAAAAATAGTTAAATGATAAAATTGAAATTTAGGGGAAAAAGTTGTATAGTACATTTAATTCTCTTATTTTAGAAAAAAAAAACTCACAATCAAAATCAATAGTCTAAAAACTAAAAACTAAAGAAAAATTAAATAAATTTTGTATAATACTAAATATTAATCATCTTATACGTACTAGATTTACTAATTAACATTCCTATTAAATAAACTTAAATTTAAAATGATTTAGAGGAGGTCCCTTGGGAATTTCTTTTTTCTTTTTACACGAACATGTATAAAAATTCTTCATAGAATTTAGATGAAAAACAAACCTAATCAATTCTTATTCTCCAAGATTGTTTACCCAAAGATCCCGAGTAGTGGGCTAGCAGAACATCAAAGTTTTTTTTTTTTTTTATGATAGGAACAAATTTCAAGTACTGGACTCCATAAACTTAAAAAAAACAAATTACACTGTATGCATTTTTTGTTTGGGCCCCTGGTTCCAGTGAGCCTAGTGCGGGAGCACTGGCTGCACTGGGCCAGGACCGCACTGGGCCAGGACCGCCCCTTTGGAGCAAACCAAAGTTTCTCGAACACCAAATATTCAACAATAAATACTCTAAATAAAATATACAATATCATTTCCACCTCAACTTAAAGATTTCCGGTGTAATATCCATTATCGTTTAGGACTTTAATTATTTTGATTTTAATAATCAACATTTATAACTATTACCTAACTTTTGTAAAATTGATTTATTTAAAAGAAAGTTAATATTTAGTTAGACACATTGTACAATATCATATTCTGTAAATCTGAACGCCTTTACTCATTCAAATATGTTAAAAGAAATTTTAAATATATGTTTCTCCGATAAATTTAAATCGCCCATCTTTATGAATTTTAATTTCTAAATTCATGTGTTATTTCTAATTCGAATTCCTTTTTTATTTCGAATAGAATTCTCTTTTTAACACTCGTAACTCTAATGAAATTATAATTTTTAAATCAATAATGAATTAAAGATTATTTCTTGAGTTTCGCATGGATCGTAAAATCGTCTAAATGTGAATCATAAAGTTCAAGATATAATCAAAATACTAAAGTGAGTGCGGGAAATCCAACAAATCCGATCTTTAAAAAAAAAAAATTAACTTAGGATTAGATATTGATATGGGTTAAAAATAAGCCCTAAAAATATATTTAATGTGGCTTTAATTAGGCTCAATATGGTCAAAACGTGGGGCCCATTAAATGGGCCCAAATCCTATTTACAATATTAATTTCGTAATTAATATTAAGGGTAATAACCAGCTCAGCAATAAGAGTCAAATAAGGATATTACTCCTGCCTGACTTAGCCTCCAAGGCACCTACTTCAACAAGGAAACTGATTCCTACAAGGAAGGAGTCTAGAGCCTTCCTCAAGGCGGTGACTTGCCCACCAAGTCACCTAATTCTACCATGATTCTAGGGCTTGTCAGCCTATATAAAGGGTCTGACCCCTCATTCTCAGAACTACGTTTTGGCTCAATCCTCGAATAAGGACATACAAGCCATTGCGTCCTAGGTGAGCTCTCGCCTCTATAGCCTCGAGGGCACCATCACCTAGAACTACGTTTTTGGCTTGATCTTTGATGCACATCAAAGTACGTAGGCATCTTGTGAAGGCAGATTCAGCCACGAGCACGAGAGCAACCATTAAAGCACGAAGCTCACGCACCCTAGCATTAAATAGCCGCAATCTAATAACCTAGTTTTTATTCCACAATATTTGGCGCCGTCTGTGGGAAAAAGACATCAACCATGGTTCAAACACGAAGGACACCAGCAAGTACCGAGCCCCTGCCTCTCAGCTCTGCTCCGCCCACTACGGATCCGATGCCCCCAACAACAGGGGCGATCATTCAAACTCAAGCTTCTCAAACTCAGGTTTCTCAACCCCCAGGGACGAATCCCCATCCCGAGAGAACGTTACCAATGGTCATCCACCCAGGTCAAGAAACCAGCTCTCTTCAGACGCTGGTTTCTCCTTTAGTTGTTCCCAATCGCCCGTTACCACCAAGGGTACAAATCCATACTACAGATCTCCCCATGAATACCAACCCGATGTATGGTCTGCCTAATTACCCTCCAATTACTCAAGGTCCTGGACCCAGTGGCCATGCTTTGCAGATCCGAGATCGAGAGTATTATGACTACTCCGGTCCCTATACTGATGATTCATCGTCTGAGGATGATGATCGTGATGAAGCCCCGAGAAGGCGACATGCTAGCAGAGAACCAAGAAGGAGAACACAAACTATCCATGATGGACCCCCTTTGACAGCTGCTGAGAGAATCAAGGCTCATGAGGCTGAGATTTTAAGGATAAAGGAAGATATTGCGAGAGAACAAGCTAGGTTGAATCAAACTCAACCCCCTCCAACATCAGGACCGATTCCCATTATAGACTTAGAGAGGTCTTCAAGAAGGCAGAGAAGGGCTGACGCCCCTACTGGAAGAACAACAAGGGTGGAAACCCCCAGGAGCAACCCCAAAGATCTGATGCCACTTGGGGATCCTGATGATCCCACACCCCCGTTTACCGAGGAGGTAATGAATGCTCACATCTCTAGGAAGTTTAAGATGCCGACAATCAAAGCTTATGATGGAACGGGTGATCCCGCAAATCATGTCAGGACATTTTCAAATGCACTGCTGTTGCAGCCTGCAAGTGATGCCTTAAAGTGTATGGCGTTCCCTCAAACCCTGTCGGGCATGGCTCAAAGATGGTATAGCCGGTTGCCTGCAAACTCAATTGGCTCTTTTAAGGAGTTAAGTGCTGCTTTTGTTAGCCAGTTTATCAGTGGAAGAGTTCATGAGAAAAGCTCTGCATCCCTCATGTACGTGGTGCAAGGGAAGAATGAAAATCTGAGAGATTACCTCAAGAGGTTCACTAAAGAGACGTTGAATATCACTGATTCGGAGAATAAGGTGGCCATGGTAGCCCTGGAACACGGAACCACTGATCTATTCTTTAAAAGGTCATTGGCAAAACATCCTCCTGAAAACATGGCCGAGCTCCAACGAAGGGCTGACAAGTACATTAAAGCTGAAGATAGCATGAAGAAAGAAGCCACAATAAGTGGAGGAGGAGGTAACAACGACTCCAAGAAGCGAAAGCAAGACCATGAGTATGATGACCAGGAGTATGATGCTAGGGACAAGTATCCCCGAACTAGCGAGGACTCCGACTATGCCCCTAAGAAGAACCAAGGACCGAGGTTCACTGAGTATGCAAGGTTGAATACTCCTAGGAGTCGAATCTTGTTGGACATTGAGAAGGATAAGGATTTCCGATGGCCGAAGCCACTCAGGGGTGATCCCGCAAAGAGAAACAAGAATCAGTATTGCAGATTCCACAGAGATGTGGGACATGACACTGATGATTGCAAGCAACTCAAAGATGAGATCGAGTTTTTGATTCGTAAAGGGAAACTGAGCCACTTCACTAAGGGTGACGACCGTGGTAATCAGAGAAGAGAGTATGATAGGAGGGATGACGATCAAGATCGCAACTCACAGCCCCGAGGGCCAGTAATCAACATGATCTTAGGAGGCCCGACTGTGGCCGGCACAACAAGGAATTCTCGGAAAGTAATGCACATCGTGGAAGAGGCCCCGAAGCGTGCAAAAACTGAAGTAGTGGTTGGGTTTGATGACTCGGACTTGGAAGGGGTAAAGTTCCCCCATGATGACCCGTTGGTCATAACTTCTGTGATTGGAAACTCAAAGGTGAAGCGAGTCTTGATAGACAATGGAGCTTCCGTTGACATTCTATTTCATAATGCATTTGTGAAGATGGGGTACAGTGATTCTCAGTTGACCCCCCCAATAACATGCCTATATATGGATTTAATGGAGTAGAATCCAAAGTTGAAGGGACTATCCAGTTGCCTGTAACTATTGGACAGGAGCCCAAGGAGGCCACTCAGATGTTGAACTTCCTGGTAATCAAGGCGGTTTCAACGTACAACGCTATCCTCGGAAGGACTGGACTTCATGCATTCAAGGCTGTTGCCTCAACTTATCATATGAAGATCAAGTTCCCGACCAGGAATGGTGTTGGAGAACATAAAGGTGATCAGAAGATGGCACGAAGCTGTTATGTAGCCTCGTTAAGGCCTGATGGAGTCGGGGGCCAGGTCCTTCCGATTGAGGACATGGATGTCCGCAGTAGTAAGAAACGTCAAGAAAAGCCATCAGAGGACATCACACAGAAGCCTCGAACAGCCATGAGGCTAAGGCATTAACTGACTTCGTGGTTGAATGTACCATTGGCAACCAAGAAGTCGGGGGGCAGAAGGTAATACCCCAAGCAGGAAGTGAACCTCAGACCAGAAGGAGTGGTGGGTGCTCTATTTTTATGGAGCACTACAGATCAGACTGATGGTCTTCAATGGGATCAATGCAACAATCTGGTAATCTCATGGCTTCATAACAATGTTTCTGAGCAAATTAAATCATCTATTCTGTTTATTAATACTGCTAGTGAGATTTGGAATCATTTAGAGAAGCATTTTTCGTTAATTAATGGTTCTCAAAAATATAAACTCAACAAAGATCTGTATGCCTTGAAACAAAACAATCTGTCTATCTCAGAATATTACACCAAGTTGAGTAGTCTCTGGGAGGAATTAGATTCAATGAATAGTCTGCCTGCAGTCACTGCCACAACTCATGAAATTACTGCTTTGTTCCAAGCTATTAACACTTACAAATCTGAAAGTAAATTATTTCAATTTCTGAATGGACTGGATGAGAAGTTTGGTGCTCAGCGAAGTCAACTATTAATGTGGTCTCCCTTGCCTTCAGTAGAAGTGGCATGTTCTATGATTCAGCAGGAGAAATCACAGAGGGATGTTTTGACCACTGAATTGTCTAATTTTGAGGTTTCAGCCATGGCAGTGAGAACCAACACAGCTAAGAATCTGTCCTGTACTAATTGTGGAGGCAATTATCACACCATTGACAGATGTTGAAAACTCATTGGCTTTCCTCGATGGCATCCACAGTACAGGCCGAATGCTCAGAAGGGAAATAATTCACCTAATAACTCACCTACAAAGTGGCCTAAACATGGAGGCCAACGACAGGTTAATGTGGCTCAGGGGAACATGGAAACAGGTGATTCAAGCTCTGTGACCTTCACATCACAGCAGCTGGAACATCTCTTGAAATTGATTCCTACTACTAACAATCTGCAGTCTGCAAAAGGGGGAGACACTGATGACGAACATGAACACTGTTTCTCTGGCATGGTCACTGTTAGGTCCAAAATAACGTAGAAGGGGGGTTGAATACGTTATTTAAAAATATTTCGATTTTTGATGTGGATATGAAATCAAAAATACTAAATCGAAATAACACAACTGTGTGGGAAATATCTTTAAATAGATAAAACCCGGAGGTTTGCTACACAATCTAATCCTACGGATCAGCTACAAAATCAAACACTCCTAAGGATAGTTTAGGCACGAGGACCTTCTACCCGACACTTCCTGAAAGTGGGCTAAGCCGACTTTCCTACTAGATGGACTGTCTAGCAGCTTACACAGAGATGATATAAGAGAGAGAATAGAAAGTTGTGTGTTGAGGTGTGTTTTGAAATGAAATACAGCATGGCTATTTATAGATTTTAGAAAGTCACTATGCTGTACTATTCCAACAACCCCCGTGGGCCCCTCCAGCCACTTTTTGAATAGTAGCCGCCATATGAATAGTAGCCGTCATATGAATAGTAGCCGTGAATAGTAACTGTGAATAGTAACCGTGAATAGTAACCGTGAATAGTATTACTATTTTTGGCTGCTTCTTTTGGGCTTCTCTCTTCTGTTTCAAATATGCTGCTTGAGATATTATGTCTATCCTTGATCGTCAATAGGCTTTGGCAATTCTTTCTGTGAATTAATGTGTTGATCCTTCTCGTATATGCTGACACTTAGTGCACTGGTCTGGTTCACAAGTGACTAGCACTGATCTTGATCTTCACATCTTCGTTACATTCCAATTGATTAGCCTGCAGCAATATCTTCAAATAATATAAATATATGGAATCTTTTGGCCCTTCAACTGAATCATCTGTACATCTTATTCTGTCACTGAGGCTTGATCATGTTAATGAACTTCTTTCAGCGACTTGATCCTTGTCGGTGCCTGTTCTTCAAATTTCACGATCCCTGTATAGAGTTAATATTATTTATCTTTTATCCTAGTTGAGTTATATACGTCCTCTATTACATATTACATTCATTATGCTTTACAATCTCCCCCTATTTGATTGTTAGGGTTTGACAAGCAAATTCCTAGAGGATAACTCAACTGATACAACAAAAAATGAAATACAAAGATAAATAATATTAGAGTACATTCTGGATCATATATACATTTTCCAGATTTCCAAGTACAAGACAATTGTTCCTCTAGACTGAACATATCTTCAAGTTTGCCTTTGCTTTCTTTCCACATAGCACGAATATTCCATTAACTTTTCCTTTCCCAAAATAAAGTTAATTCCGTGTCAACAACCTTTTCCTTTCCCTTACGCCTAGTAGCTTCTTGATCATCCACCTTCTCCCCCTCAGTTGGGTTATCCTCCAGAGTAGTAGGATGTGGAGTTGGTAAATTAGACGAAGCTGTCTTCCCCAAGGAATGAATTGCATGACTAAACTGGGATGCCATGGAACTTAATTGAACCTGGAATGCATCATGTTGAATAAGTTGCAAATTTTTGATTTCTGCAATGGACTTACAGATATTTTGCAACTTTTTCTCCATTGTTTGGACCCGTGTAAGGAGTCTACTATATTCCTTTCTGGTTACAGGTGCATGTGGTTGAGTAGGTTGCTCACTCGTATGTTCTTCAGGTGTTTCACTCAACACTCTATATTCACTCGGTTTAGTGGTTTGGGTTACACTTACATGTTCTGTTGGTGTTTCCCTCAACTTTACTCTAGAGCTTCCACCGATATGTGTACTTGCAAATGAAATCATCCTAGCCCCTTTTTCAGAGGTCACGGATGGTGCAATGAAAGTTCGTGAGCTTCCGTCCTCGCGTGAAGCGAGTTGCCGACCACTGGTAAAGAGTGGTAAATCTCGAAAGAGATCCAGAGATTTTCCCTCTGGGAGGTTAAACTTGAATCGATTAAATGGCACAAAACCCAAGTTTCCCTCGTACGTCTGTGAAGACACTTGGTTCATAAAAGAACCACCCACCAATGGATCTTTCCGTAAAAGGGAAGATTCACCAACAGTTATTGAGGTAGGTAATTCCACCTCGGATGCCTGTGAAGGCATTTGATCTTTAGAAAGATCATCAACCACTCGTATGTTCCGTGAAATGGAACTCAAGATAGTTGCTCCCGACAATTCAATCTCATTTACATTTGCACTCATTGGATAAGAAAGAATTGTTTCACTAACAGTTGCCGTTACCTCAGGTTCATTGGGTTTACTTCGTTTAGAATGAGGTAGAGCGGCTGTTGTAACTAACTCCTTATGTGGTGCTGCTGAGGCACTATCTCCCTCAATAATGTCGATGACTGGTCGTTTAAGTGACAATTGAGGTGTAGGAGTTTGTTGTGTTTGTAGAATGGGCTCTTCGACCTGTGTTAGAGTCGGTGGGATTTCCTGCTCTTGGTCGGGTAAGATGGCCACTAGGGGCTGTAGAAACTGTATTTCCTGTGACACAATAGGGAATACAAAGGTTGGAATAGCAGGGATTGAAATATTACCTTGTCGTATACCTGCTCTCACTGGTCGTGGTAACAACGGAAATGGGACAGTCTTTAGATATTCAGTTAGGACTGTAGGCACATTCGTATATTTCTTTTTGCTTATGTAATTAATTACATTCGTCTTCATGGAAGAACATTCCACCTTTTGACCATTTTCCAAGCGTACCCTGTCTTCATCATTCAAAAAATCATTCAATATTAACTGTAGAAACCTTGGATATAGACATTTGACATTTTGAGTCTGAACATCTCTTGTTCCCAAGCGTTTCATTTTTAAAATGATTTGACCAAGCACTATTTTTCCAAAATTAATCCTCAAATTATTGGCAACCGCATACCCTATTATTTGAATAAATTCAGGTATTCGATCTTGATTTGTTCTATCTGAGGAAAAAACATGGTTAAGAGTGTGAAAGAAGAAATTCCAGTACTAGGTTAGAAACATTCTAGAAAGATTACCAGTATTGAAATTGCCATCTTGGTACCTTATAAAATGAAAGAACATTTCAATCTGTTCGGGTGTAGGATCAGAAACGAGATTTTCCATAGGAAAATGAAGAATTCGATTAACATCTCGTTCAGTGACCCTAATCGACCTACCAAATAGTCGATATGTGAATGCACACCCGTCCTGTCCAGAAGTGTTAACCGCACTGCAATATAGTTCACACAATGCATCTTGGTTAAGTTGCACCTGTGTAACTAAAGCATAGCGGATTAATGAATGTTCATTCAGAAATTGTGTCCAAGCCCGATATTGCTCATCCTGAATGGTTTCGATTTGCTGAATGGAAACAGGATTAACTTTAGCAATTAAAAAGCTTCCCTGCAATGCCATTTTCAAAAACTTGAAGAAATTCAAAAACAAGGGTTAGTGCGTATAACAAGAATATGAAATCCGCTCTAAAAACCACCAGCTAGATTGTGAGATCTTTCCGGTCAAAGCTTGAAATATTCAGCAATTGTGTGTATATGCTCTGTATATCTGAAAATTGATGATGTTAAACACAAACAAAAACTCATCATTTATAAGGTTTCAAGTATTAGTGGGTTAGGTGTAATAGTGACAGGTTATGTTTGAAAAATAACACCGCTCAATAATTTCTCACCTAACTACCTAATTAGCCGAAAAAAACATCTTATCACCGAAACCTGTCGGCCGAAAAAACATCTTATCGCCGAAACCTATCAGTCTATACACATGCACATATAATACTTCTAATTATTATGGATTTAAAAATAATCACACAGTAAATCAAGAATTAATCCACAATAATCAGATTAACTCACAATTAAATAGACATAAAATTAACAAAATATCATTAATTGATATATGTCAATAAAATATTTATTTAATTATGCTACAATTAACTCAAGTATTTACTATAACTAATTACCATAAAATATAGCATTTATAAGCGTGGTAATTAATATAGAGATAACTATAAAAAGAGGACTAGACGCAAAACAAATTCACAAGTACTAAATATATGGACATTTAAAATACATGTGAACTTATAACAAATTGCAGTTATTGATTATCCAAAATTAATTAGACAGATTTAACATCCCAAGTTCACCAACTAACCTGGAGAAAATGGATTCATCCAGTGGTTTAGTAAAGATGTCTGCAATTTATTCATCTGTGGGAACAAAATATAATACCACAGTTCCATTCATGACATGCTCTCGTAAGAAATGATACCTGATATCAATGTGCTTCGTCCTGGTGTGTTGAACTGGATTGTTGGCAATGGCAATGGCACTCGTGTTGTCACATAGAATTGGAATTTTGTCCAACATGAGTCCATAGTCCTGAAGTTGATTCCTCATCCACAAGATCTGAGCACAACAACTACCTGCCGCAATGTATTCTGCTTCAGCTGTCGAGGTAGATACTGAGTGTTGCTTCTTGCTGTACCAAGATACCAACCTTCTTCCTAGAAACTGACAGCTTCCAGAAGTACTTTTCCGATCAATCTTACAACCTGCGAAGTCAGAATCTGTATAGCCAATTAGGTCAAAACCTGTTCCTTTAGGGTACCAAATCCCAAGATTGGGGGTTCCCTTAAGGTATCTGAAAATACGTTTAACAGCTATAAGATGTGACTCTTTAGGGTTAGCCTGGAATCTAGCACATAGACAAGTTGCGAACATAATATCTGGTCTACTAGCAGTTAAGTACAAGAGAGAGCCGATCATACCTCGATACTTCGTGATGTCAACTGACTTACCAGATTTATCTTCATCAAGCTTGACTGCAGTTGGCATCGGGGTCTTGGCAGTAGCTACTTCTTCCATCCCATACTTCTTCAGAAGATCTTTTATGTATTTTGATTGGCAGATGAAAATACCATCAGGCTTCTGAACAACTTGAAGTCCAAGGAAGAAGGACAACTCACCCATCATGCTCATCTCGTACCTACTCTGCATTAGCTTAGCAAATCTCTTGCATAGCAAATCATTAGTAGAACCAAATATTATATCATCCACATATACTTGCACCAGAATTATATCATTTTTATGCTTTTTATGAAAGAGAGTTTTGTCGATGATACCTCTTGTAAAACCATTTTCAAGTAAGAACTTGGATAGAGTATCATACCATGTTCGAGGGGCTTGCTTGAGACCATAGACAGCTTTGAAGAGAAAGTACACAAAACCTTCAAATTCCTTGTCTTCGAACCCAGGGGGTTGTTCAACATAGACTTCTTCCTCTAGATCTCCGTTCAAAAATGCACTTTTCACATCCATCTGAAAAACCTTAAAGTTGGAGTGTGCAGCAAATGCTAAGAACATCCTGATTGCTTCAAGCCTTGCAACTGGAGCATAGGTTTCATCATAATCAATTCCCTCTTCTTGAGAGTAACCCTTTGCTACCAATCGAGCCTTGTTCCTCGTAACAATACCATTTTCATCCAGTTTATTTCTAAACACCCATCTAGTGCCAATTACAGATTTATCTTTTGGTCTTGGCACCAGCTTCCATACTTTCTGCATTTCGAACTGATTGAGTTCTTCCTGCATTGCAGTTACCCAATCTGGATCATCAAGAGCTTCATCAACCTTTTTAGGTTTAATTTGAGATAAGAATCCTGCGAAATTGCATTCATTCTGTGTTGCTCTTCTAGTCTGTACACCCGTGTCCGGTTCACCAATGATCTGTTCAAAGGGATGCGCTCTACTCCATACCTTTTGTCTCGGCAGATTTGATCTTGATGATTCCCCCAAGTTCATAATTGTGTTGAGAGTGATGACTAGTAGATCCAAAATCATGGTTTGCTCCCCCTGAGCTGTTGCTTTCAAAGTTTGATGAATCAGAGTTTAATAAATCAGCAGATGCATTCTTTGATGTTTCTTCATTTGATTGGGGTTCATTTTCATCGTTCACTTGCTCCCCCTCAACATGTGCTGCTGTCTGATCTACTGGTATAGATTGAACAATAGAGTCTGAAAGAATATCAGAATTTTGTAGATCAGCATTTATTTCTTCATTCTCAAATCTCAGCTGGTCATGTTCATCAAAATCTTCAAGTCCTGTTATCTTTTTATCATCAAAAGACACATGGATAGATTCCATGACCACTTTTGTTCTCAGATTATACACTCTAAATGCTTTTTTTGATAGTGGGTATCCAACAAAGATTCCTTCATCAGCTTTTAAATCAAATTTGGAAAGCTGTTCTTGGTGAGTCTTAAGAACAAAACATTTACATCCAAACACATGAAAGTACTTCAGGTTCGGCTTCTTATTTTTCACCATCTCATATGGTGTTTTACCATGCTTGTTTATGAGTGTAGCATTCTGTGTGAAACAAGCAGCTTGCACAACTTCAGCCCAGAAGTAAGTTGGCAGCTTTGCTTCATCAAGCATGGTCCTTGCAGCTTCTATGAGAGTCCTGTTCTTTCTCTCTACTACTCCATTTTGTTGTGGAGTTCCAGGTGTAGAGAATTCTTGCTTTATTCCATTTTCTTTACAAAACTCTTCCATGACTGCATTCTTGAACTCACTGCCATTATCACTCCTTATGATTTTCATTGTATGCTTAGATCCTTTGTCCAGTTGTCTGACATGCTCTGTTAAGATTGATGCAGTTTCTTCTTTCTTGTGCATGAAATATACCCATGTATATCTGGTGTATTCATCAACAATAACCAAAGCATATTTTTTCTTTCCAATAGACATTATATTTACTTGACCAAATAAATCAACATGCAATAAGTGATATGGCTCAAGAATTGAGGATTCAGTCTTACTTTTGAATGAAGATTTCCTTTGTTTTGCTTTTTGACATGAGTCACAAAGGCCATCTGGAGTAAAAACTGATTTGGGCAATCCTCTCACAAGATCTTTCTTCACTAGCTCATTAATGCTGTTGAAATTCAGATGAGAAAGTCTCTTGTGCCAATCCCAGCTTTCTTCAATTGATGCTCTACTCAGTAGACAGATTGTAGAGCAATCAGAGTTTGTTGAAAGCTTGGCTTCATAAATGTTACCATGCATGTATCCCTTCAGAACAACTTTTCCTGTAGATTTGCTTACAACTTCACCTTGTTCTTCAAAGAAATCCACATGATAACCTCTGTCACAGATTTGACTCATACTTAGCAGATTATGTTTGAGTCCTGAGACTAGAGCTACAGCTTCAATGATGACATTCCCAAGTTTGATATTTCCATATCCCAGAGTCCTTCCTATGTTGCCATCTCCATAAGAAACACTTGGGCCAGCTTTCTCCACAAATTCTGATAGCAGGGCTTTATTTCCAGTCATGTGTCCTGAGCATCCACTGTCCAGAACAATGATATTTTTCCTGTTACCCTGCAATCACAAAAACCACTAATGATTAGTTTTAAGGACCCAGACTTGCTTGGATCCTTTGGCCTTATTAAGTTTGTTAGCTTTTGCAGCAGAAGTCTTATCAGAGTTTGTGCTAACATTCTTTTTATCAGAATTTATACATGTAGAATCAATCTTGAATTTATTCAAAGAGGGTTTAACTTCATAATAAACATAATACAAATTATGATACTCTTTACATGTATAAATAGAATGCCAAATATTTCCACAGTGAAAACAAGGATTCTGTGGCTTAAACCTAACTGAACCACTCTTAACTCCTGACTTAGGAGGTATAGAGTTTATATTTTTATTCTTCTTGCAAAAAGTAGCAAGATGGTTAGGATTTCCACAGTTGTAACATTTCTTCCTAGGAGCATTGGGAATAGGCATATAGTTATTGCTTTTATTGACGCCTACCTTTCCATTTCTGTTTTTCCTAGGTTCTTTTACCTTGTTCACTCTTTTTATCTCCTTCAGCTTGTGTTTAAGCTGTTTCTGAGACATTAAGTCAATATTTACTGATTTGACTTCCTGTTTTGGTTTGTCAGATTTTGGTACAAACCTCACAGGATTAATTTTGGGCTTTGCAGCACTTTCAGTAAATACAGGTTTAGAGGTCTCAGCTTCTAGGTTGGCAGTTTTCTTTTTATCAGTGTAACCTAGACCTTCTTTCCAACAATCATTCTCTATGATAATCTGAGTAGTTTTCCCAGAAGTCCAAGTTTTAATAATGTTTCTTTCTTTAGCAAGTTCAGATTCAAGATAAGCATGCTTTTTCAATAATTCAGTTTTAACAAAAATAGCATCATCTCTCTCTTTCTGAATTTTTAACATCTGGACTAATTTTAATTCTAGATAGTCATTTCTCTTTCTAAGCTCTAGACTTTCAGATTTTATTCTTTCATTTTCTAAAGTCTGATCTCTATAGCTAAGATGCAAGGTTTTAAGAAAGATTCTTAACTCAGATATATCAGTAGTATCAAAAGCTAGAGTAGAATGAGGTACCTTGGTCTCAGTAGCTTCAGAGATACTATCAGCATTTGCCATCAAGGCATAGTTCACCTCATCTTCAGAGTTTGAAGTGTCAGCCCAATCCTTCTTCTTTGTGATGTAAGCTTGACCTTTATCAGCTTTGGCTTTCTTGCACTCAGGTGCAAAATGTCCTTTCTCACCACAATTATCGCATTTGATCTTGGACTTGTCCACTTTCCCAGACCTGCCTTCCTTTCCCTTAGCTTTTCTGAAATTCTTCTCTGACATAATTGTATAGCTTTTCGGATCTTAACTGTTGTATAATAACAGAGTGGCTCTGATGCCAATTGTTAGGTCCGAAATAACGTAGAAGGGGGGTTGAATACGTTATTTAAAAATATTTCGATTTTTGATGTGGATATGAAATCAAAAATACTAAATCGAAATAACACAACTGTGTGGGAAATATCTTTAAATAGATAAAACCCGGAGGTTTGCTACACAATCTAATCCTACGGATCAGCTACAAAATCAAACACTCCTAAGGATAGTTTAGGCACGAGGACCTTCTACCCGACACTTCCTGAAAGTGGGCTAAGCCGACTTTCCTACTAGATGGACTGTCTAGCAGCTTACACAGAGATGATATAAGAGAGAGAATAGAAAGTTGTGTGTTGAGGTGTGTTTTGAAATGAAATACAGCATGCCTATTTATAGATTTTAGAAAGTCACTATGCTGTACTATTCCAACAACCCCCGTGGGCCCCTCCAACCACTTTTTGAATAGTAGCCGCCATATGAATAGTAGCCGTCATATGAATAGTAGCCGTGAATAGTAACTGCGAATAGTAACCGTGAATAGTAACTGTGAATAGTAACCGTGAATAGTAACCGTGAATAGTATTACTATTTTTGGCTGCTTCTTTTGGGCTTCTCTCTTCTGTTTCAAATATGCTGCTTGAGATATTATGTCTATCCTTGATCGTCAATAGGCTTTGGCAATTCTTTCTGTGAATTAATGTGTTGATCCTTCTCGTATATGCTGACACTTAGTGCACTGGTCTGGTTCACAAGTGACTAGCACTGATCTTGATCTTCACATCTTCGTTACATTCCAATTGATTAGCCTGCAGCAATATCTTCAAATAATATAAATATATGGAATCTTTTGGCCCTTCAACTGAATCATCTGTACATCTTATTCTGTCACTGAGGCTTGATCATGTTAATGAACTTCTTTCAGCGACTTGATCCTTGTCGGTGCCTGTTCTTCAAATTTCACGATCCCTATATAGAGTTAATATTATTTATCTGTTATCCTAGTTGAGTTATATACGTCCTCTATTACATATTACATTCATTATGCTTTACAGTCACTTGCTGTCTGATCAATGCCAAAACTACTGATTGGATTCTAGACTCAGGTGCTACAGATCATATGACAAATTCTTTGAGTCATCTTCACAATATCAGAATGGCTCCTCCAAATTACACGATTCATTTGCCAACTGGAGCTGCAGCTACAATCTCTCACATAGGTGATGCAGAGTTGAAAGGTTTGATTCTGAAGGATGTCTTGTTTGTGCCTAAATTTCAGCACAATCTTCTGTCAATACAGAAATTGTCTAAAGACAACAAATGCTCAGTTCAGCTTCATCCCACTACCTGTATTATATCTGATTCCAAAACTTCTCAACCAAAGGCTGTGGGATATGCTCAAGGAGGCTTGTATTACTTGGACCAAAACAAGACAACAGAATCACAATGATGTTCTGTAGGCTCTTCAAGTATAGCTTCTTCAGACATGTTTGCATTGTGGCATCACAGAATGGGTCATGCTCCTGGCTCAAAGCTCAAGTATATTCCAGAAGCCAAGCCATATGTTAATGAGTCCAAAAGCATCTGTATTACTTGCCCCTTGGCAAAGTTCACCAAAAAGCCTTTCCCTGTAAGTACTTCTCATGCTGCTTCTGCATTTGAACTCATTCATATTGATACATGGGGCCCCTATAAAGTGTGCACAAAGGACACGTATAAGTACTTTCTTATAGTTGTGGATGATTATTCTCGTATGACTTGGATATATCTTTTGCAACATAAAAATGATGCTTTGGACAGCCTGAAAACTTTCTGCAATTATGTCAAGACAAAGTTCCATAAATCAGTAGCAATTGTCAGATCAGATAATGCTTTGGAACTGTGTGATACTACTAGTAAAGTCTTTTTTGCTGAGAGTGGTATAACTCATCAAACATCATGTCCATACACCCATCAGCAGAATGCCAGGGTAGAAAGGAAGCATAGAAGTGTCCTTGAAATTGTTCGAGCATTGAGGTTTCAATCTGGCCTTGATCTGAAGTACTGGGGTGACTGTGTACTCACAGCAGCACACCTTCTCAACAGAATTCCCAGCTCAGTTCTTGACAATAAAACACCATATGAGATGCTTTATGCTGATCCTCCTACTTACGATCATATCAAGGTGTTTGGATGCCTAGCTTTTGCAACTAATAATGAACACACAGCTGACAAATTCAAGCCAAAAGGTGTCCCTTATGTGTTTTTGGGCTATCCACCCTCACAAAAGGGATTCAGACTTCTAAACCTTACCACCTCTGAAACTTTTGTCTCTCGAAATGTTTCATTTCAAGAACACATTATGCCCTTGAACCCTAATATTGATAAACCATATATGCAACCTCTCCCAGTTAAACTGCCTTATGTACCACATGTGCCCTCTGTACCGACTGACTCCTACTGTGATGAAGTGATTGAAATAGAGCCAACCACCATTCAGCCACTTGACACCGGAACTTCAACCACTGACACTACTACTGTTGTAAAAAAAAAAATTACAAGGTCAGTTACAAGGTCAGTTACAGAGCAATCATGTAAACTTTGGACAAAACCGAGTTAGAGGCTCGTAGCAATAATGTAATTTAATTGGAATCTTATAAGTGATTATTTATTTCTATCAACTACTAACAATTGAATGATTTATTTTAATAACTCCTCAACATAACTTGAGGTTCAATAAACTATATATAACTAGCCTAAGAAATTAATATGCTCTTCAGGGGCAATATTAAACAATAAGGTTCCGCAGAAATAATTATACATTTATATATGTGTTTAAGTAGCAGAGAATGAGTGAACTACCTTGCTGAACTCTTACATATCACCAATAAAGTTAAGACTCAAATCAAATCACCGAGCCAATGTAATGTAAAGATTAAAGATGAGAACTTAACATCTCCAATAAAAAATTTGGAGAAATTGAAAATTAATCAAAATACCCAAATTAATTTTCAAATGGTTAGGGTGAAATTTGGGAAAGAGGTGTTTGTGACTTCTACTTGTTTTGTTTTGTGTAAAAAATAATGTTTCTGCTTTACAAATTTAAAATTATATATGTGTTATTTATAAAAAAGAATTAAAATTTGATGGCATGCTCGTATATATTATATTTTATTTATATTTTTTGAAATGATTCTTGTATATTTATATCTATAATGAATGGTTTTTATTTGTTGGTAATTGGCTGAGAAGAAGTAAATTAATTAGAAGAATAGTTGCAACATTATGAGGTTGACTATTGACTTTTCTGTGATTGACATAAGGTTATTTAATTTCAAGAAATCCTATTCCAACACACAATCAAATGAGATGGGTAGAGTCCAAGAGAAATAGTTTAGTGGAAGAAACAATGAAAAATTTGATTGGGGCTATCCATATTCTTTTATCTACCTCTTAAATAATGAAATCTGTTGAGTTGATTGATCAAAAATTGGATTGGATTTAGCCCAATAAACTTGTCATTTTATTGCCAATTTGGTGATTGTTTTGGTCTGCAGAAAACAAATAATGGTATGGGCAAAGCCGTTTGGAGCATAATTATGAGAGAATCAACTTTATTGGAGGAGTTATATTTTTAAAGGCCAAAATTTTATTTTATTTTATTTGACCAAAGTGACAGATATCATTATATCATCGAAAAACAATTACAGAAGAGCAAAGGAGATCTTCCGATCAGGAAATTCACCGTCTAACCAAAGGACATGCATGCACATCCCCCGAAACTTAGATAGATATCACCCCAAGCCCGATAAGGGAAACTCCCGGAAAATCCAAGAAAGACCTCATTAAAAAGCTCCTCCTATGGAAAAAAATTCAGAGTGGGAAAAAGAGTGTCCTTCCTAGAACAAGCTAGGCATTAAACCGCAATACATTCTTACAGAAGTGTTGTTTTACACATGGCTATGAAATTCTAATTCAACTATAAGTCTTGCTGCGACCATCTTGTACAAATATCAAGTCTCCTCCTCTCTCTACCAAAATCCAGAATTCTTCCTTTTCCAGTATTTAATTACATGATGATACATGATTGTGACTATCTGTACATGATCTAAGATCCTTCTAATATTGATTATTGACTAGTACATACATAAATGTATCTATATTTCCTAACTAACAACAAAACTTGGCGCCTCTTAAAAGTCTTCAATCTAGACAACTTGCTTGTTGCTTAGTGTTTGATATACAGTCTGACTATGATTTAGATTTAACAGTGTTCTTCTTTGACTGTGCCATTACCCGTAACATATACCATATTGCTCCGTTTGGTTGTGAGGAACAAATTGAGGTAGACAAGAAATGAAAGTTTTCTTCTTCTTCTTTTTCTTTTTTTTTTTCCAAGGACACGAAATGAAAATTATTTACAAAATTAAAGGAGAGAAAATGAGGAGGTAAAAAATTTATATGAAGAGGATAGTGCTGAAAAATGAGTATAATGAAGTATGGATCAGTTCTCAGATTGGTGGGGTTTGAGGCCTTTGGGGTTTGCACACACAGCAATCCTTCACTCTCCTTAGAGTAGGTCATTCGAATCTCCCAATGCATAGACTTGAACATGCTCTCAAGTTCACTGATGGTCTCAACGTTGTCCCGCACAATAAGGTTACCTTCCGGCCTTAGAATCCGATCAACCTCTGCAACAAATGCCTCGAAATTACATCTGCCATACCCATAACAAGAAGAGGATCAGTACTGTTATGTGCTTGACAGACTAAAGGTTAAATCTTTTGATTAGGCATAATCTCATTTGCAAGAAGATGCTCACTTCTCTTTTACAGTGGAGAAGATATGATCTGCGTGAAGAAGATCGTATGTTCTTGGGTAAGTGCTAAATGATTCACACCAGTCATGGTATATTCCAAATAGCCCCCGTTCAAATATTATTGGTAGTGAAGTGTATCAGGAGCGTCAATGTTAACTACATTCATGACCCAAACATTCATGTCTTTCAGAGCAGCAGCAAACCTGCAGCAGCACAATCATATATATCCACATTAGGTAACATGAATATTAATGAATATCAACCAACAATGTAAAATCATGTCCAGTGTTACATTACATATTAAACATACTGACAGTACTTTGCTATGGCAATACAGTGATCGAAGAAAAAGTTGCAAATAGGATTCCTTAAGATCTCATGCATATCATCGTATGGCAATTAGGAATTTAGATGAGACCCACATTATCGAATCAATGATTTTCATGATATTACAAAGTTCTTATCCCTTAACTTGTGATCACAACAATCCCGCAAGTACAAATTCATGGTGCTTTGTGCATATTCTGCATAAAATTATTTACATACTATTATACTTTAAAGGAAGAACATGGAAGCATGAATGCATTTTGCTCACCCTCCATATATGGCTTTCATATCCATTACATTTCTTACAGTAGACCAGTTTATCCCCATCCCACCTAAATATGATTTGGTTACTACGCGTTTCCAGTGTTCAAAGTTTGCAGTAAAATCCTCAGGTGCAGCTTTTCCATAAACTCCAACCTGCGAACTTAATAACCAGTATGGTGGCTTCTCTGCCCTTGCAGGCCACTGTTCTGGCCATTGTGACCCTCGCTCTGATACCCCAATAGGTATTTTATGCATGCATGCTTGCAAGGGTACATTCCTGGAAAGATAGATGTAGTTGAAAAGCACCGACAAAAGTTTGATGTTCAGGATTATAATTAGATAAAGAGATAATACCAGGCTGCATTTGGATCGTCAGAGTCTTTGCATAGTGGTGGCTCCATCTCTGATCTCTTCTTGTAGCACTCATTGGAACTAGGCTTTTGATAGATAGCAACACCTACCCTATTTACTCTATCCTTACTGACAGACATAAGTTCCCAGCACAACGCCTTTGTTAGTTTCTTCATTTCTGCCAATAGTTGGAACAAGAAGCGCAGAATATGATCGAAGACCTAAACCATACATATGGCAATAATGGATTAGATGAGAAGCCTCATACCTTTCCAAATCCCAACATCTTCAGCAAGTTTCTGATATACAGGTGTAGCAGACCATACAAAGAAACCGCCAGGGCGTAGCATACGATTTAGTTCCAATAGAAGCTTACCCCCTAAATTTCATAACAAGCAATACATTATATACGATGGGTCAATGAGAACACAAGGCCCCACATAAAGGCACCCATTTTTAGACAGCCATCAGAAATGAGTGTATGAAAATACCAAATACCTTCAATGTGCCAGGGAACCCTACAACGTGCACAATGAACAATATCAAAAACTCTCCCAGGAAAAGGAAGCCTCTTTGTGCCCATCACAGCAGATAAAGCAGGAATTCCTCTCTCAAGTGCAAACTGAACCTGGGCTTCATGTTCATCTTTTGGGGCAAATGACATGGTCAGCACATTTCTGTCAAAAAGAAAACCTCCAAAGCTAGCAACCCCACATCCAACATCCAATATGACACGTGAACGTTTTCCCCAGGCAATATCAGGCACTATCTGAGAGCACAAGAGATA
Source organism: Kitagawia praeruptora (assembly GCA_037693485.1). Classification (NCBI taxonomy): domain Eukaryota; kingdom Viridiplantae; phylum Streptophyta; class Magnoliopsida; order Apiales; family Apiaceae; genus Kitagawia; species Kitagawia praeruptora. Next base: position 106,440,154 of record CM075354.1, read on the forward strand.
CATCATACATCCATGTTAAAAACAACTATTGTGATTAGATGACAAACAATTCCTCTTTTTGAAGGCTTGTAACTTGTCATTGAGCAAAACCAAAAGAATCCAATCTTTTAACAGCACTAGCTAAATACAGTTTTAGCTTCGAATAGTTTCTTGATAACTCAAAATAACCTAAAACATTTGCTTGGAACTATGAAGTATAATATCCGAAAATATTTGACAAAATTTGGTGCATCAATCCTTGAATATAAAAACTAAACTCAATCGATATACTTGATGAAAGTTAATATTAGCTTAATAATCATTCATTCGTTTATGGTTCCAAAATAATAATAATACTAAAATTTTCCTGGACAAAGTTACTACTGATTTCATTCCCTATTATGAAATTCTAGTAGTCTATAATTTCAAACAGGGTTCAATCGTTTAAATAACCAAATGAACTCTGACAAAGTATTGGCTCCAACGAAGTGAGCACAATTAAAATTTTTCTCAAAGCCTATTCCAATTCATGCAAGTCTGGTTTCTCTAACTTGGGCTACCAGACGTGATAATTGGGTAGCGTAGAGTAGAGCTATATATAGTGATAGTATAGTTGTATGTTCTGGCAATGTTTTTCATATTATTTCAGATTTATCCATTGAATACTTGTAGAAAAAAAAATCAAGCGCTATTCATTAAATACTTGTAGACAAGATTTCTGTTGCAGTCATTAATTGCCACAGTATACCTAATGACCGAGTCCCATGATTACATTGAACTATTAAAATTATGAACAATGAAACTGAATGACAAACACCAAGTCTGACCAATATAGAGATGTCACACATCCAGTCATCAAGCATGGCATCAGTTATTCAAAGACAAGGGCAAAAAACCAACTGCAAGCTCAAGAGATTAGATTCTTAGTTCCCAATCAAGAGGGAACCAACAAAATACTGCTACCAACTTGTTTACTTGGTACTAGCTAGCTTACTATTTACAGGAACTTTCACCTTGCACTCTTTTTGACTTTTTTTCTTTTAATGTATTCCTTGATAATTAGGCCTAGGCAGACCTTTGATTTCAACAGGGTATTCTTTCATCTGGGTCATGCATTTCTAACGAGATTAAGAAAATATTGTAGAATTTAACATAGCTGCCAAGCAAAATTGACAACACTAGCCTACAAATTCACAAACTTGTGATTTTCCACGGCTTTTAAGATAAGAAAATTCCTAACTTAGGAAAGGAAAGTTGTTAAACTTGAAGAGAAACAACAAGGTCGCACAAGCTTATGATTTGTTATGAGTACAAGATCTATCTAGTGGCTTCTATAACACCTTATGATTTGAGTTAGTTTCTAACATGGTATTATCAAACCGCAGTTTAAATGGAGGTATCAAGTTCGAACTTTCCTACCCCTTTGTTGGTATGTTATTTCTTGGTAAGGTTATGACCTCTAATGGGATTGTTATGGAGGTCTACACTTGCGAGTAAGGGGGAGTGTAGAAAGTATAATATCCATTTAATGGCTTCTATGAACACCTTAAGCTTTTGGTAGAGTTGGTCATATAGCGATATTCAAGCACAAAGTAGTGACTACCCACTACAGACCAAACAACAATTAAGATGATAGTAATAATGATCATACAAGTATCACTATACATAAATGTGTGCACATTGGGTGACAGTGTGGTTCTCTAATGAAGTGAAACAATTAAATTCTTAACCTGTTGTATGAAGTCAATGTAATGAAGAGCACCATGCTTAAACTGGGTCCCGCCACCAGGAAACACAAGATATTCACCGGTAAGTTTAACCCAATTTTGGTGTCCCTTGATTTCTGCGAGCTTTGTGTGGGGAACGTTGTGGTACCAGATCTGAGAACAATTCAGTAATCAATGTAAAAAATAACAGAACAATATATATGTAAGAAACTTAAAACACTAGTAATATCTACACTTGGTAAAAAAAATAGCAACCACAGTATATAGAAGCATTGGCGATAAGATACGGGCAATACCTTTTCTCTGCTTGTGGGCCACTGAATTGAGCGTTGATATCCTTCAGGAAGAGAGACAAGGCAGGTTGGAGGATCATCTGGACAAAGCCTCTCCCTGTGTTCATAGTGCTTAGTAGATTTCAGTCGCCTGAGAGCATGCAAATTATCAAGGCACGGGATGTAATCTGGCCCAGCAGTCACATTGCAAAGTTGCCAGCTGAAGCCAGTTTTGTGGTCAGGTTCTGAAGATGTACTTGTTTCCTTCTTTGACTCTGCTGCTTGAGTCTTCCACGCCCCGTCCTGGATCAGAGTTTCATTCAGAAGCTCTGATTGGGCCCCCGCAGGAAGAATCTCCTTTTTCCCGTCTGTTGAATCCTCTGGCTTCTTCTTCCGACTTCCGCTCTATCTGACCCTTGGCTTTAGTCAAGTTATTTGATTCCTCTGATTTATCTTCCCCTAAACCCTCATCTAAGTCCTGTTTCTGTTAGAATCTGTCAAACTCTTCTGGAAGTAGTAAAATAGTTGGTTGAATAAATTAAAGCATTCAATCAATAAAGTAGGCTGCATGTGTGAAGGAAAGAAAAACAAGGAGAAGAGAAGTTCAAATTGTGGTTGATCATTGAACATGAAGTGGAGGCTGTCAAAGTTTCACATGAACGTATGTAAGCCATGATGTAGTCAATTATAGCCTATAAATACTAGTACCTAGAAGAACAATAACAACACACCAAGAAGAAAATACACAAAAGTGTAAGAGAGCAGAGAGATAGCAAGAAAGAGCTGAAGCTCTTGTGTGAGAGAAAGGAAAGAAATTGTAATTTCTTCTTATATATATATAGTTTGTTCTTTGAGTTAAAAATATTTGGTATAAACCCATACACGTTTCCAACAAGTGGCATCAGAGCTAAGGTTTCGTTCGGGAAATTTCTGGAAAAAAAAAAAATTTCCGGTCGTCGGAAAACACTGTTCACGCCGTAGAAGACGAAGTACTGTTCATACGTACTGTTCATACGTACTGTTCATACGACACTGTTCATACGGTACTGTTCATACGGCACTGTTCATACGTCACTGTTCATACGGTACTGTTCACATATACTGTACAAAGATAATTTTTTGAAAAAAATGGCGAATATGGTGCAACAAAATATTCCAAAGTTGACGGCTACAAATTATGGAAACTGGAGTATCCAAATGAAGGTGTTACTCGGTTCGTACGATAATTGGGATATCATTGAAAGCGGCTATAGCGAGCCCGAAGATGCTACCGCTGAAGCAGCACTTCCTAATGCCGAGAAGATGGCGTTAAAGGAATCCCGGAAAAAAGACAACAAGGCGTTATACACAATTTTTCAAGGTGTCGACGAATCCACCTTCGAAAAAATTTCAAATGCAAAGAGAGCAAAAGAGGCGTGGGAGATTTTGCAAAAATCATTCCAAGGTGTGGAAAAAGTGAAAAAGGTGCGGCTCCAAGTTCTTCGTGGCGAATTTGAAAATATCAAAATGAAGACTTCGGAAAATATCGGTGAATATGTTACGCGTTTGAAAACGGTAACAAATGAGATGAAAAGAAATGGAGAAAGCCTAGATGATGTTCGGGTGATGGAAAAATTGCTCCGTTCGTTGATTAGAAAATTTGATTATGTTGTTACGTCTATCGAGGAGTCAAAAGATCTGTCCACAATTTCAATTGACGAGCTAGTTGGTTCACTTCAAGCACACGAGCAGCGAATGAATCAATATGATGATGAAAGTCATTTGGAGAAGGCGTTGCAAAGTAAAGTATCCATCGGTGACAGTTCTAGCAGTAGCAGTTCTGTTCGTGGCAGAGGTGGTTATAGAGGTGGCTACCGAGGAGGACAAGGACGTGGAAGACAGACGTTTAGTAGAGGACAAAATTCTCAAGGTTATCAACCATCTGGTCGTGGTCAAAATTTTAGAGGCCGAGGAAGAGGCGGATTCCAACAACGAGGTGACAAGTCTCAGTTACAATGTTATAATTGCAACAAATATGGTCACTTCAGTTACGAGTGTAGATCACCGAAGGTGGAAGAAAGGAGTCATTTTGCAGCAGCAAGAGAAGATAAAGATGTGGGGTCTGCTATGTTCCTCACTTACAAAGGAGATGATGAAGGCAAGAAAAATACATGGTATCTTGATTCGGGCGCCAGCAACCACATGTGTGGCCACAAGGATTTATTTACGGAGATAGACGACACCATCAACGGAGAAGTTACTTTTGGTGACTCGTCAAAGATTCCCGTCAAAGGCAAAGGTACTATTATGATTGTGTCAAAGAAAGGTGATAAGAAGTATATAAATGATGTTTATTATATACCTGCTTTGAAAAGTAATATCATCAGTCTTGGCCAACTTGTGGAGAAGGGATATAATATTCAGATGCAGGATAATTCTCTTATCATCAGAAATCAGGTTCGAGAATTAATTGCAAATGTGGAGATGTCAAAGAATCGTCTGTTCACACTTGATATGCAAACGAAGGTGCAAAAGTGTTTGAAGTCGGTCATTAAAAATGACTCGTGGTTGTGGCATTTGAGATTTGGTCATCTTGGATTTTCTGGCTTAAAATTATTATCAAAGACAAAGATGGTGGACGGCTTGCCAGAAATCAAGGAACTAGATAATTTGTGTGAAGCATGTGTCAAAGGGAAGCAACACCGACAAAGCTTTCCGGTCGGAAAATCATGGAGAGCCAGAAGGCCATTGGAGATTGTTCACACTGATATTGCTGGTCCATTTGATATTCCATCACTTGGCGGAAATAGGTATTACCTAACTTTTATTGATGATTATAGCAGGAAAAGTTGGGTATATATCATTAAAGAAAAGGCGGAGGCTCTTGATAAATTCAAGGAGTTCAAAGCACTGGCAGAAAAGCAAAGTGGCCATTATTTGAAGGTACTTCGATCAGACAGAGGAGGCGAGTACACTTCAAACTTGTTCAGAAGCTTCTGCAGAGCACATGGAATAAATCATCAGTTGACAACGGCATATACTCCACAACAAAATGGAGTTGCAGAGAGGAAGAATCGCACCATTCTTGACATGGCAAGGAGCATGGTGAAAGCAAAGCACATGCCAAGAACTTTCTGGGCTGAAGCCGTATTATGTGCAGTTTATTTGTTGAATCGCTGTCCAACAAAAAGCGTCAGAAATAAAACTCCAAATGAAGCATGGAGTGGTAGCAAACCATCAGTGGGACATCTCAGAATTTTTGGGTGCATTGCATATGCACATGTTCCAGATCAGAAAAGAAAGAAGTTGGATGACAAAGGCGAGAAGTGCATCTTTACCGGATATGACAAAAGAAGCAAGGCATACAGACTCTATAATCCCCTCACGAAGAAATTAATCATTTCTCGAGATGTTGAGTTCGATGAATCTGATTATTGGAGATGGAGCGAGGAAGAAAGAAAAGTTTCAGGCTTGTTCTTTAATGATGATGATGATGATGGCGATGACTCCAACATAGAAGATGGTGGAGAGGATGATCCAACTCCTCCACAAAGTCCAAATCAACAAACTCCTGCCTCGACACCATCGAGTTCAGGAAGCAGCAGTAGCAGCAATAGTTCAGGGGGAGCACCGAGAAAAATGCGGAGTCTGGAAGACATTTATGATGCAACAAGTCCGGTACAAACAACCTTTGATTATTCTCTATTTTGTTTAATGGCTGAATGTGATCCAGTAACATTTGAAGAAGCTTCTGAAGAAAGCAAATGGAATAAAGCCATGGATGAAGAAATTTGTGCAATCAAGAAGAATGATACTTGGGAGCTCACAGACCTTCCAGAAGGACACAAACCTATAGGTGTCAAATGGGTCTACAAGACAAAAACCAATCAAGATGGAGAAGTGGAAAAACACAAGGCAAGGCTAGTGGCTAAAGGCTACAAGCAGAGATACGGGATTGACTACGATGAGGTATTTGCTCCGGTTGCAAGAGTTGATACTATCAGACTTCTTACAGCAATTGCAGCACAGAATCAGTGGAAGATCTACCAGATGGATGTGAAGTCAGCATTCTTGAATGGTTATTTGGAAGAAGAAGTCTACATCGAGCAACCTCCCGGATATGTTCAGAAAGGCCAAGAAAATAAAGTCTACCGACTGAAGAAAGCTCTGTACGGGTTGAAGCAAGCCCCGAGAGCATGGAACATGAGGGTTGATGAATATTTCCAGAAAAATGGTTTTGTGAAAAGTCCATACGAGCATGCACTCTACACAAAAACAAATTCAGGGGGAGATATTATGATCGTGTGCTTGTATGTGGATGACATGATCTTCACTGGAAACAACCCTGGTATGTTTGACGATTTTAAGAAAGTTATGACTAACGAATTTGAGATGACAGATATTGGTCAAATGTCGTACTTTCTTGGAGTCGAAGTGAAGCAAACCAAAGATGGAATTTTTATGTCACAGAAAAAATATGCCGAGCAAATTCTAAGCAAGTTCAGAATGGAACAATGCAAGCCGGTGAGCACTCCAGCAGAAATGAGCATAAAGCTCAGAACTGATTCAACAAGAGAGTCGGTAAATCCGACATTGTTCAAAAGTTTGGTTGGAAGTCTGAGGTACCTAACTTTCACTCGTCCAGATATCATGTATGCAGTTGGACTAGTTAGTAGGTACATGGAGAAGCCGAAGCAAGATCACTTCATGGCAGCTAAAAGAATTTTGAGGTACATAAAAGGTACACTTAATCATGGTCTGTTCTATACGCATTCTCAAAATTCAAAATTAGTTGGCTACTCAGACAGCGATTATGGTGGTGATTTGGATGACGGGAAAAGCACTTCAGGATATGCTTTTCATATCGGTTCAGCGATATTTTCGTGGTCATCAAAGAAGCAACAGACAGTTGCTCTCTCAACATGTGAGGCAGAATACATGGCAGCAGCAGCGTGTGCATGTCAAGCTATGTGGCTAGGCTACATATTGGGCGAGTTAAATCTTACGAAGGAGGATCCGGTTACTATTTATGTGGATAATAAGTCTGCTATTTCACTTGCGAAAAATCCAGTGTCACACAGTCGAAGCAAGCACATCAACATTAAATACCATTTTATTCGAGAACAGGTGAACGACAAAATTGTGGAGCTAGTACCCTGCAAAACCGAAGACAACTTAGCGGATATTTTCACGAAGCCGTTGAAGTCGGATACGTTTCAGAAAATGAAAGAGAAGCTCGGAATGGAAAGTCGAGTTTGAGGGGGAGTGTTAGAATCTGTCAAACTCTTCTGGAAGTAGTAAAATAGTTGGTTGAATAAATTAAAGCATTCAATCAATAAAGTAGGCTGCATGTGTGAAGGAAAGAAAAACAAGGAGAAGAGAAGTTCAAATTGTGGTTGATCATTGAACATGAAGTGGAGGCTGTCAAAGTTTCACATGAACGTATGTAAGCCATGATGTAGTCAATTATAGCCTATAAATACTAGTACCTAGAAGAACAATAACAACACACCAAGAAGAAAATACACAAAAGTGTAAGAGAGCAGAGAGATAGCAAGAAAGAGCTGAAGCTCTTGTGTGAGAGAAAGGAAAGAAATTGTAATTTCTTCTTATATATATATAGTTTGTTCTTTGAGTTAAAAATATTTGGTATAAACCCATACACGTTTCCAACAGTTTCCCACCTGAATTACTAGTGTCCCCTTTTTGTTTCTTTTCCACACTTTGTGTGTCATCTGCCCCTTCTTCTCTACCCCGATTATCGTCTAGGGATTTTCTAGATAGAACTTCATTTTCATATACGGAATGCTCAGTTGTTTCCGTTTGAGTATCAACTATGGCATTATCCCCTTTGGTGGCATCCTCAGGTAAATCTCCAGGATTATCCTCAAACTGTTTGGATTCATTTTCATTGTTGTCACTACTCGCGTCGTCCTTGTTTCTCTCACTGGTCTCACCAAATTTCGTTGCCACCTCAATCTTGCTCTCTTCAGAGGTTTCAACCACATTCTTAACGGGAACCATAGCTGACGATGTCATCATCCAAACTCCAAGTAAGCAAACCGCAACAAACACGACAAAAGTAATCCAAGAACAGTAAATACTTGATTTTCTCCCATCAACCCTAGAATATTTTCCTGATGCCATTTTTAAATTTTCTCAAATTATTCCTTCAAAACCCCGCCCCTGCAAAACAAAGCCAAATCCTACACAGTAATTTTAAATGCATCCTCATCAAACGACGAGAAGACTACATTATCATCTAACCTCTAACGACCACTTCAAATGTCCATCAATGCTACATTTAAATCTTCAATTTAAAAATTCTGCTACATTACAGAAACCGAACAACAACAATAGGTAAAATATATCGTAACAAGGAAATCAACATTGTCATTACAATGCGTTCACCACATTGCCAAACCAGAATACTAACATCCGATCATACAACACACATGCCAACACAATCAAACTAAAATTCCGTAAACTCGAAGTCCACAACAAACATGATAAGCAGAAAAAGATACACTCATATTTGCATGAAAAAAAAACAAACAATGCGAATTATAATCGAAACATTATTACAAAAAAGAAACAAATAAATGTAGAATAATCAAGAGCTGAATAAAATGAAAGTACCTAGTAATATTAGGTGTAAGAGGAGAAGAATGGAGTCAACTAGTGTGGTGAGTCAATGATATTTGAGTGCGTGTTTAGTGTGTGTGAGCTAGTAGTGTGTATTAGTATAGGAGTTGGGAGGGGTGAATTTAACCCGCGTGTTTCAACTGTGTGTTGTATTTGTATTTGTACGAGAGAGAGAGAGAGAGAGAGAGAGAGAGATGAATGAGCAGCTAGGTACTCCATTACGGATGTTACGGGGTTTGTTGATTTACGTATACACACACAAGACACTACAGAGGGCGGGCCCATGGTGATGGACCCCAAAGCGACTCCTCTCTTTAGCTCATCAAAATCATTTCATTGCTGCCTCTTCTTTCACCTTCCTACTTCATCGAGTTATGACGAGTCATAACTTATGACTAAAAAACATACAGTATGCTTTTCGAATTTTGGTAAACTAGCATTATATTTATGGGTAATGCTAAACATAGTCCTAAAGCTTATGGTTAAGCATTAATTAAGTGGATAAATGAATTTAAAATGTCAAATTTGCACGAATACAAGTATACGTTGCATACCATTTAAAGGGGATTTCTGCTTTTAATAAAGAGTATAGATTAATGTGAATGTAGGGGGTCCACTATTACTTCCTCCGTCCCACAATACAAGTCTCTTTTGAAAAAATTACGCATTTTAAGAAAAAATTAATTAGATGATACATTTTCTCTTATGCCCATTATAAATGCATTGACTTTTAATAATATGAGCTATTTTATACTCTTGGTCATTCCTAATTAATTGCTATACAATTTTCAAAAAAGGTAGTTTAGGAAAATGATCACAAATTACATTGAAAATTGGAAATTGACATGTATTATGGAAAAAAAAAATTCTCTCAAAAGAGACTACTATTGTGGGACGGAGGGAGTATTACTTAGAAAATTGAATTGATGTTGTAAAAAAACATTGAAAAACTAAAAAATAATTAAATAACTAAAATCAATGTTAAAAAAAATGAAAATATTTAATGCTTAATCATAGCCCTTAGGGCTAGCATTTCCCTATATTTATAGTTGCACGGGCTACATCCTAATTCTAATTCATACTATTTTTTTTTCCCACAAATCATGTTAAAATCGATTAAACTGGATACAAAAAAGAAAGAATTTTTAGTCGATTGATAGGACATTTTGATCAAATTCAAAAATTCTTTAAATTCTATTAGTAATAAACATTCGGAATATCACATATTAACCGATCAAAAAGAGATTCAACAACAATCGATTCTGCATACTAGCAATAACACTATTTCTGTTCGATAGATATTAAAATAGTAGTATGATCTTAATCTAAAAATATTGAATAATAATTTTGTACAATCAGTAAATTCAATTAAAATTGGATTAAAAGTTTTAAACATGATATAATTTAGAATTTATATTATACTATCTATCTATATTATTATATAAAAATCGAAACATTAAAAGTTTGGTCGGTCGGTCGGTCGGTCGGTACGGTATGGTATTTTACTTATTTACCCTTACTCATCCTACTAACTAATCAATTTTTTTTTAAGTTAAACATATTATCTTTTCTATTTTTCAATAACTAAATAATTTCCTTTTTCAGTAAAAAAATAATATCTTATATATTTTATCTAACTAAAATTTCTTCTTTATTAATCAAGTTCCTTTTTCAGCTTAAACATATTACCTTTTCTATTTTTCAAAAACAAAATAATTTGTTTTTTCAGGTAAAATACAATATCTTTTGCATTCCTTTTTTAAAAACACTACGAGCAATTTTGTTCAATCAAATAACGTAATTATATTATAATTACTATTAACTAATCAATTACCCTTTTCAGCCACGTTACCTTTTCTCCTTTCTCTAACTAAAATCTCTCTTTTTCCAATTATATCATGGACGATTACCTTTTTCAGCCAAAACATGTTACCTTTTTATTTATTTTTACTAAAATCTCTCTTTTTCCAATTATATCACAAACGTTACTATTTAATAAAAATAAAATAATAATTTCATAATACTAATTATTAACCGATTACCTTTTTAACTAAAACGTATCATCTTCTCTATTTTTTCCAAATTAAATTCCTTTTTTTTTTCTAGAGATATCACGGGCAACATTAATATCTCATTTACTAAAAAGACTATGAGCAATTTTATTTAGTAAAAACATAATTAAATTATAATTACTACTCCCTCCGTTCCTAAATACTTTTCCTGTTTACTTTGGACACGTTTGCCAATACACACATTTGATCGTTAATATCTTTAATTTCGTATTAGTTTTTGATATAAAAACTTCACTGTATTAAAGTACTCATAAATACGAATCCAACAAGATCACTCATGACTATATTTGGTCTTATAGATTATGCGTAAATTAGTAATTTGTCTCATGTTATGAACAGTCCCGACATTCCGAATAGGAATTGTTTTTTGGAACAGAGGGAGTATAAACTATTCAATTAGCTTTTTCACATAAATCATGTCACTTTTTTAATTTTCATGTTACCCTTCTATTTTTTCTAACTAAAATCTCTATTTTTTCAATTATATCACAAGCGGTTCTATTTAGGGAATTTACCAAAAATACTACATTTGAAGTTTCTATTTGCAAAAATACTATCTTCTTTAATTAGTTGCAATTTTACTACATTAAATTTCAAAATTGTAAAAATACTACAAATTAGGTCAACCCTTCCCCCCTCCCCCCATGTGCCCTCCATGTGCGACGTCAACACTTAGTTGCATGTGGTTGCATTCAGTTGCTGATTCCAAGTTCCATTTTTCAGTTGTCATTTTCGACCTCATTTTTGAACTATATATATATATATATATATACCCAAAAATGAGGTCGAAAATGACAACTGAAAAATGGAACTTGAAATCAGAAATTTAGTTGCATGTGGTTGCATTCGGTTGAATGTGGTTGTCCCTGCGGGGCCTTGCAAACCAAATCCACCAAAATATCACCCCACCTAAAAAAAAGTGTCGAAAGTTGAATGTGGTTGATTTTAGTTGAAAATGGCCCCTACGGGGCCTAGCAACCCAAAATAGCATCCCACCTTTAAAAAAAAAAGTGTCGAAACTGATGAAATCTGGGCAGTCTGGGCAGTTTGGGGGCAGGGGGGAAGGGGTGCCCTAATTTGTAGTATTTTTGCAATTTTGAAACTTAGTGTAGTAAAATTGCAAATAACTTTTCTTAAGAAAAGTAAAATTGCAAAATTTTACTTTTGTATATATTTATCAAAAAACCTCCTATTTAATACAATAAACTTATAATATTAATAATTAACCGATTACCTTTTTCAGCTAAGACGTATCATTTTTCTATATTTTCTAACTAAAATCTCTCTTTTAATGGAAATATCACGGACAATATTAATTTCTCCTTTTCTAAAAATATTACGAGTAATTGTATTTAGTAATATAACGTAATTAAATTATAATTTCTATAAACTAATCAATTATCTTTTTCACCTTTTTCACCTAGAACATGTTACCTTTTTAATTTTATCTAACTAAATCCTCTCTTTTTCCAATCATATCACGGACATTCTATTTAATAAAATAAAATAATAATTTTATAATTAATAACAATTAACCGATTACCTTTTTCAACTAAAACCTATCATCTTTTTTATATTTTCTAACTAAAATCCCTCATTTTCTATAAATATCACGGATAATATATATATATATATATATATATATATATATATATATATATTATAAAATCATCTCATAAAAAAATTTAAGCCTCCGAAATTCATGTTTAAAAAAAATTAATTTAAATAAATAAAAAAATTCATATAATATTTAAAAAAATCCGTGCATCGCACGGGTTTTAAGCTAGTCTATACTATTATATAAAAGCTGAAACATTAAAAGTTTGGTTGGTTAGTACCTGTTGATTTTACTAATTTATCCTTACTTAATTACAAATAAAATTCATCCTAATAACTAATCAATTTCCTTTTTCAGGTTGAACATATAATATATTCCATTTTTCAATAACTAAATAATTTCATTTTTCAGGAAAAATACAATATCTTTTATATTTAATTTAAATAAAATTCCACATTTACTAATCTATTTTCTTTTTCAGGTAACATATTACCTTTTCAATTTTTTAGAACTAAATAATTTCCTTTTTCAGGTAAAGTACAATATCTTATATATTTTATGATTTTATCTAACTAAAATTTCTCCTTTCTTAAAAATATTATGACAAATTATGTTTAATAAAATAACATAATTATATTATAATTATTATTAACTAATTAATGGGTGAAGGCCCAAAATAATCAAAAATAAATACTGTTTGCCCAAAATACTGAGCTCCAAATATTTGGACTTAAATACCGACGGGATACGGTGTTTCGTATACCGTATTAGCTTAATACGGAACACCGTCCACCGTATTAGCTTAATACGGAACACCGTCCACCGTATTAGCTTAATACTGAACACCGTCCACCGTGATAGAGGCAGATACGCCTTCCCGTGTCACGTATTAACTGATGATACGTTGAAACATCTCTTCCAGAATCTTATCTTCAAAGACCTTATGCCGTCCTTGGAAGAAAAAACCATATCTGAGAACCGGTCCTTCTGAATTTGTCGCTTGTATTTTTCAACCTCCGTCTTCCCTGCAATAAGATGGTAAGTGTAAACAATCTTCTTCTGGCCAATTCGGTATGCTCGACTTATTGTTTGCCTTTCCACTGAGGGATTCCACACTACATCCAAGAAACACAACTCTTGAAGCCCCCACAAGATTGAAGGTAGTGTTTTTCGTAGTTCGTTCACAGGGAAGGACTAAAAATATTGATTCAAGTAGATTATCTCTTATAATTTAGAAGTGTGGACAAAGGGGGGTTTTGAGCTTGGTTGAGGTGTTCTATCAAACACCTTGCATACAATAAATAAATTTCTATAGATATACAACTAAGTTAATGCCAATCATCCAAATTTACCAACACAACAACATAATGAGTAAATTAGTAAGATAAGAGATATTTGACCCAAGGATAAAACTCAAGCACTTCAACCCAACAAACAAGCAAAATTATATCCAACTCTACCTAACCAAGATAATTGGTGAAGCACACAATCACTTATTTCTCTTCTAAAAACACTAATTTAGTGAAGCACATAAATTAGCTCTCTTGACATTAGCAACCAATAATGAAGCACTATCAATTTAACCAAGTCAAGGAATTAAACAAAGAGAGGCTAGGACAAACCCAAGGATGAGAAGCTCAACCTTGGTATTTGTACTTGAATCTTGAAGTTTAGGCACGCCAAACCTTGTGCTACTATAATGAATGAACTAACGATTACGTATTAGAACAAACAATTAGCAATTGAAGTTACAAGAAGAGTAAGATGAAGCAACTTACAAATCTCCAAGCAAAATCATAAACAATACATCACAAGTATTCAAGATAGAGTAAAATAAATCTTACTTAAATTGGAATGGGTTTAGTACAAGAATTCCTCCTTGAGCCAAATAAATGGAGTTAGTTACTCATAATCAATGCTAGATTACAAGTAATTAATGTCTCCTCTCTAATTCCTACTAACCCTAATTGTGTTCTTGAAGAGGCTAGATGAAGATGAAGGTGTTACGTTAGAAGATAGGTTAAGAGAGGTTTTTAAGATATGAAGATGAGAGAAAAGATGAGATATATATGTCAACTACCCCTATTTTTTGGCTCAGCACAAATCTCACAGTCGGATGCACGGCCGTGCACATGCCCGTGCATAAATCTGCACTAAGTTACAAAGAACTCACACCCAACTACACGGCCGTGAATATTTTCTGCAATGCTTACACACCCTTTGGGACCGTGCAAAATGAATGCACACTTTTGAAACTTCAAATTCTCGCACTTTTAATCTCCAACTTCTTGATCATACATCTCCAATTCTAGTCTTGACAAATTTTTCCATTTAAGCTCCAAAATAAGGTTTCATCCAATAATTAAGCAAGTGGCACTACAAATGGAAACAAAGCAAATATAAGTAAAATGCTCATGAAACTAAAATAAAATCAAGATAAAGAAATACAAAATCGTGTATAAAATACACGTTATCAAATATTCGCCCACTTAAACTTTGCTAGTCCCGAGCAAACTGAATATAACATAACATATGCGACTAACTGGTACCACTTCCGTAGGTGATCACGGTTGCATTTGGCATATGCAACAAGCCCTTGGAACCCCTAGGTAGCCCTAGTGGACGAGTGAGGTCTCGTGAGGGTTTATAGATGATGTACCCACAAAATCACAAAAGACACTAACAAACAAGAAACCAACAATACCTACTAATTAAACTAACTACTACACTCACATGTCCGAATCGTCATACAAATAGGAAATAAGACAAGCATGGTGCTATATCTATTTGTTAATAAAATCAAACATATAGAGCTATTCACCTTGTCATCCACTCTAACGAGCTAACAACCAATTCAAGAATCAAGATAACACACCTTGTGCAAAATGTAACCATGACATTAAAGCTAGAATGAATGTACTTCAATCGTGAACACTAGACAAGATTATCACAAAGCATACATGGCTTCGCATTAAGAAGATGAAATTGTATGGTGAAAAATCTCACATCTCTCAATTATGCATCACACAAGTATGGGCTAGAGATTTCACTCAACTCCAAGTCTAAATGCATGCGCTCTACCTGACCTTGCATGTCCACCTAAATTTCGGATTGCACCAAAAACAAGGAATTCATAAAATGGGTTGTAACAAAGCTTGGGTGAAGGTGTGAAAATTTAAATTCAAGGAAGGTGTAAAAGTCTCGCTAGTTGAGTCAAAATGACGCTTGCTTTCTTCATACACCAAACTCTCAAACTAAAGCATATCTCCACTCATTTACAATTACAAAACACAACCACATTTACCAAGAAAATTGAAACAAAATAAAGTACAAAGATTTATTGTTTTCTTTTTCTTTTTTTCATTTTTTTTTCATACCCCTTTACTTATTGCTTTCTTTTTTTTTTCTTTTTTTTTTAGCAAAGGGGATGCATAACATATATAAATACTACAAAGAACTTTGAACCACATCTAGATATACACAAACTAGTTCCCACTTACAATAAATAACATTATTCTTCTTCACAACATCTCCAAATTCTCATGCTCATCAATCAATTCTTTCTAAGACTCAACTAGCTCAACTAGGTCGAGAGTGAAGTATTTGGCTATGACTCATGTATAAAAGGGGAGAGTGACGAAGAAAAATATGGATATAAGCTTCAAAAGGGGTAACTAGGGATTACTTTCATGGTTCACAAGCTAGAAAGGCCAAAAAGGCTATCCTAAAAAGAATTTCCTTATTATAGTGCATCCATAAATGAAGGTTTAATGCAAGCCCTAGAGCAACAAACACACATAAAGAGGGAGCAACACACAAGCAAAAGAATTCATCGTTCAAGGCCTCACAAGGTTTAAGTTGCAATAACATCTTCTCGATTTGATTCCATGCATTCTAAGAGATAATCGTTATATTCACAATTTAATTACAACAATCTAGACTTTTCATGCCATTTAAAGTGTGTGTGTGTGAAAAGGTGCATCAAACTTATAGATTCACATCAAATTGGTAATGCTATGTACGAAATAGAAGAAAACAAGGCTACACGCTCGCAATGCCATAAATTTTACAAACAAGTGAATAAGCTCTATGACTAAACTTGTTCCCAAATGCAAACGAAACGGACATCAAATGAAATAAAAGAGAATACTAACACTAGCCACATATTCTACTACAAGGATAAACATATACAATCCTTCCCCCACTTAAAACATGGCATGTCCTCATGCATGACAAATAAAAATGAGGTAGGAACAAAGTGTAAGAAAGCTCCCCTGAAAATAAGAAATAAGAACCGGGAGCAAAGCCAAGAAGCGCCACCCATTCTTGTCAAAATCCAACTCCGAACTTGCAAACCACGAATGAAATTACCGCCACACACCATAATCAAGCCAACTAAGAATAGCCGACAAGCCGATATCAAACCCCCTCAAAGCCCTACAATACACTAATTAAGGAAATAGAAATAATAAATATATTTGTTTTTTTAAAAAAATAAAATAAAATAACTAACCAATTAATAATAAAATCAAAAATCAAATTCGAAACGAATTTAAATTGATTCTTGAATTTTTATAAATGAATTAGTTTTAGAAAATGAAATAAGAAAATAAAAATTAAAAAGATTTTGATATTTTTTTTAAAAAAATAAAATAAAATAAATCAATAACCAATTAATAATAAAATCAAAAATCAAATTTAAAATAGATTCTTAAATTTATACAAATTGATTAATTTAGAAAACTAAAATTGAAAATCAAAAATCAAAATTAAAAAAAATGAATAAAAATAAATAAAAGAAATAAATGTAAAACAAAAACCAAAAAAAAAAAAGTAAAGATAAAAACAAAAAGAAAATCGTGGGAAGGGGGCTGGTACAGGGGCAGAGGGAATTAAAGGGGGAAACGGTGGTGAGTGAATGGTGAACGGTGGAGGAGGTGAGAAGAATAACAGCGGTGGTGTGGAGAAACGGGTAAGGGAGGGGAGTGGTGATTGCAGCGAGCGGTGGCGCTGGGCTGTTTGCAAGATGTGGGTTGAAGCGAGGTCGAGAAGAACGGAGTTGGGGAGGCGGTGGAAATGAAAGATGGATGTGAAGTATGTTGGAGGTGGAAAGCTGGACAGTGGTTAAGAGGCGAAGTAGAGGCGTGGTGCAGAGATGGAGAATGTTGAGACGGAGAGAACGGAGGAAAAGGGGGGGAAAAGGTTGGAATGCAATGGTGGTTGGTGATAATGAGAGACAGAGATGGAGAAGGCGTTTGAATTAGATGGGGTGAATGGAGGAAGGAGGTGATGAACTGTTGTGGGTGGAGGCTGGAATGCAGAATGGACATGAAATCTCACGGCCTGCTGCACGGCCGTGCACAGGCCCGTGTATAAATCTGTTAACATTGTTGCAATGTTTTTAAAATCTCACGGGCTGAAGTACAAGCAATTGAACGGCCGTGCAGAACCAAAAATCACACAAAAAATTATAATAATTACCATTTTTTTTAAATGCACATAAATCCTTGAATGCTTGAATAAAATAGTCAATCCTGAAAACATGAACAAACACATCAAGGCAAGTGTGGAATATATAAAAAAAATTATAAAAAATTAGAATAAATGATACTAAATATTATTGA
The DNA here is from genome assembly GCA_037693485.1 of Kitagawia praeruptora. Lineage (NCBI taxonomy): Eukaryota > Viridiplantae > Streptophyta > Magnoliopsida > Apiales > Apiaceae > Kitagawia > Kitagawia praeruptora. Next base: position 106,458,010 of record CM075354.1, read on the forward strand.
GCGGGTCATAATTTTTACAATTTTTTTTTAAAATCTATTATAAAATTCATTAATCACACCACAAAAATATTTTTTTTATTTTCTTAGAATTAAAATAGATGAAAATGGAATCCCCACTCACTAATATTTAGATCAATCCTCAAACTCACAATATGCATAATACCTACATAACACACACATAATAATATATAAACACATACGTACCTTGGGTTGCCTCCCAAAAAGCGCTTTGTTTATTGTCGTTGGCTCGACTTATTTATACAACTATTCTAACTAATGAGGTGAAAAAGTAAAAAAAAATGCACATACCTACGAATCAATAATAAGAATAAGGTGTGCAAATATACCTTCGATCCATAAAAATATTTTTATGATCTTCACATTTTCAAGAGACTCTGAAACATCAAAGTAGCTAGAAAAATTGTCAGAATAATCTTTATAAGTACGACTCATAAAATGCTCCCAAATTGGATCCTTATATACCCAAACAAAAATTTCAATCTCATCAATCTTTAATTCCTTCTCAATTTTCATTGGACATTCATCAATTTTTATCTCATCTACCAATTCATTAAGCACAAAAGTATTTTCTATGTTTGGTAGATTCTCAACTACATCCAATTTATCATTGTCAAGCTTAGGGCAATCTTCAACTAAACAAGCAAATTCATCATGCACAACATTTTCATCAATAACAAAACAAGAATCATGATTAGTAGGAGAATTGACCTCCTCTAATCGACTCACGGTTTCGGCTAGTTGACTCATTTGCTTTTCTAAGTTGGATATGCTTTGAGAAATGTTCTTTTCAAATTGAGAAGTGTTCTTTTCTAAGTTGGATATGCTTTGAAAAGTGATGTTTTGAAATTGGAGGTTGTTTTCCGCCATTTGTTTCATCATCTCCTCTAATGATGATAAGGAAGATGAAGAAGACCCTTGATGGTCTTGGGAATTATATTGCGGATCATAACATTGATTTTCAAGAGCATATGAATAATCGATGCTAGGAGGGTAAGGATCATAGCATGATTTTGTAGAATATAAAGAATTCACCTGATACGCATTAAAATTCTGAAAAGAATTAAAATCTTGATATCGTTCTTGATCATAGGTGAAATCTTGAGCGTTATTCCAACCAAAATAGTTATCCATCGTCTCCTGAAAGAGTTAGTTCATGTCTATATCCAATAAACATGAAGACACACCAATAACAAAAAACAAAGAAAGAAAAAAAAAACTATATACAAAGATAAAATCTAAACTATAAGAAACAATTAACTCGAAATTAATATTGTTGCCTTCCCCGACAGCGGCGCCAATTTGAAGGTAGTGTTTTTCGTAGTTCGTTCACAGGGAAGGACTAAAAATATTGATTCAAGTAGATTATCTCTTATAATTTAGAAGTGTGGACAAAGGGGGTTTTGAGCTTGGTTGAGGTGTTCTATCAAACACCTTGCATACAATAAATAAATTTCTATAGATATACAACTAAGTTAATGCCAATCATCCAAATTTACCAACACAACAACATAATGAGTAAATTAGTAAGATAAGAGATATTTGACCCAAGGATAAAACTCAAGCACTTCAACCCAACAAACAAGCAAAATTATATCCAACTCTACCTAACCAAGATAATTGGTGAAGCACACAATCACTTATTTCTCTTCTAAAAACACTAATTTAGTGAAGCACATAAATTAGCTCTCTTGACATTAGCAACCAATAATGAAGCACTATCAATTTAACCAAGTCAAGGAATTAAACAAAGAGAGGCTAGGACAAACCCAAGGATGAGAAGCTCAACCTTGGTATTTGTACTTGAATCTTGAAGTTTAGGCACGCCAAACCTTGTGCTACTATAATGAATGAACTAACGATTACGTATTAGAACAAACAATTAGCAATTGAAGTTACAAGAAGAGTAAGATGAAGCAACTTACAAATCTCCAAGCAAAATCATAAACAATACATCACAAGTATTCAAGATAGAGTAAAATAAATCTTACTTAAATTGGAATGGGTTTAGTACAAGAATTCCTCCCTGAGCCAAATAAATGGAGTTAGTTACTCATAATCAATGCTAGATTACAAGTAATTAATGTCTCCTCTCTAATTCCTACTAACCCTAATTGTGTTCTTGAAGAGGCTAGATGAAGATGAAGGTGTTACGTTAGAAGATAGGTTAAGAGAGGTTTTTAAGATATGAAGATGAGAGATAAGATGAGATATATATGTCAACTACCCCTATTTTTTGGCTCAGCACAAATCTCACAGTCGGGTGCACGGCCGTGCACATGCCCGTGCATAAATCTGCACTAAGTTACAAAGAACTCACACCCAACTACACGGCCGTGAATATTTTCTGCAATGCTTACACACCCTTTGGGACCGTGCAAAATGAATGCGCACTTTTGAAACTTCAAATTCTCGCACTTTTAATCTCCAACTTCTTGATCATACATCTCCAATTCTAGTCTTGACAAATTTTTCCATTTAAGCTCCAAAATAAGGTTTCATCCAATAATTAAGCAAGTGGCACTACAAATGGAAACAAAGCAAATATAAGTAAAATGCTCATGAAACTAAAATAAAATCAAGATAAAGAAATACAAAATCGTGTATAAAATACACGTTATCAAAGATGTATGCCTTCGGAGCAAGCCTTTATTGATGCCAAAAGTACCCTCACTTTGCTTTTGGGATCATTGAGAGCAGTGATCAAAGATTAGCGCTGCTTTGGTTCAAGACTTCCGTGCATATATAACACCTCTCTTCCTTCAAGCCACTTGTATTGAGTCTGGAGCTGTTCTTTGATGAAGATTAATGGGTCGATAAATTGACTAAAAATCAGTACCTTTTCATCTAATGCATCACTCAACCTACAAAGTTCTATGGTAATCAGTACCTCTCTCTCCTCCGTTTTTTCGACTAGTTCGTCGATGCCCCTGCGGGGCCAGATTTGATAAACTCAACTGGGCAAAACAAAGAGGAAGCAATGGTGATTGTGTTGGTGTGCTCAGATATGGTGGAGGTGGCTGGAGAGAGGCAGAGAGAATGGGAGAGACTGGAGAGATTCGAGAGAGATGGGAGATGAACAATAAATCTACAGTACTATAGTCACGCTACACGCAGTAGCGTGTTATGTGACTAATTCGGAACACGAACTTCCGTATATCGTCAGTAAATAAGGCCACATTTCCGCTTTTCAGTATTTTGGGCAAAATATCTCCAAAAATGATTATTTTGGTAATTATCTCCTAATTAATTACCATTTTCAGCCAAAACATGTTATCTTTTCTCTTTTCTTTAACTAAAATCTCTTTTTTTTCCAATTATATCACGGGAACAAGTTACCTTTTCTTTTTTCTCTATAACTAAAATATTTCTTTTTCCAATTATATCACGGGCGGTTCTATTTAATAAAAAAATAATAATATTATTATAATTTTAATAATTAATTGCTTACCTTTTTAGCTAAAACGTATAATTTTCCCATCTTTTCTAATTAAATTCCCTATTTTCCTAGAAATATCATGGGCAATATTAATTTCTCATTTTAAAAAACACAACGAGCAATTTTATTTATTAAAATAAGATAATAATTAAATTATAATTACTATAAATTATACAATTACCCTTTTCACTTAAAACATGTCACCTTTTTAATTTTCACGTTACCTTTTTTATTTTCTCTAACTAAAATAAAGTAAAAAATATTATAATACTAATAATTAATCGATGACCTTTTTAAGCTAAAACATATCATTTTTTCTATATTTTATAACTAAAATCACTCTTTTTCTAGAATTATCAAGAACAACATTAATTTCTCATTTTCTAAAAATATTACGAGTAATTTTATTTAATAAAATAAAATAATTAAATTATAATTACTATACTCTAATTAATAATCCTTTAACCTAAAACATGTTAGCTTTTTAATTTTTTCGAACCAATATATTTCTTTTTCCAATTATATCATGGACATTATAAAAATAAAATAATAATTTTATAATTAATAATAATTAAAGATTAACTTTTTCAACTAAAACCTATAATCTTTTCTATATTATCTAATTAAAATCTCTCCTTTTCTAGATATATCACGGATAACATTTATGTAATTATTATCAAATCATTTCATTTCAAAATTTAAACTTAAAAAATTCATTTTTAAAAAAAATAATTTAAATTAATGAAAAAAAATTCATAAAATATTTAAAAAAAAACCTTGCATCGCACGGGTTTTAAGCTAGTCTATACTATTATATAAAAGCCGAAACATTAAAAGTTTGGTTCAACGGTACCTATTGAATTTACCTAATTACCCTTACTCAATTACAGATTTACTAACTAATCAATTTTCTTTTTTAGGTTACACATATTATCTTTTCTATTTTTAAGAACTAAATAATTTCTTTTTCCAGGTAAAATACAATATCTTTTATATTTTATCTAACTAAAATTTCTCATTTATTAATCAATTTCCTTTTTCAGTTTAAACATATAACCTTTTCTATTTTCAATAACTTAATAATTTCCTTTCTCATTCAATATCTTTTACATTTTATTTAACTAAAATGTCTACTTTCCATTATATAAAAGCCGAAACATTAAAAATTTGGTTCAACGGTACCTATTGAATTTACCTAATTACTCTTACTCAATTACAGATCTACCAACTAATCAATTTTTTTTTCAAATTACACATATTATCTTTTCTATTTTCAAGAACTAAATAATTTCCTTTTTCAGGTAAAATATAGTATATTTTATATTTTCTCTAACTAAAATTTCTCATTTATTAATCAATTTCCTTTTTTTAGTTTAAACATAAAACCTTTTCTATTTTTCAATAACTAAATAATTTCCTTTTTCATTTAAAATAGAATATCTTTTACATTTTATCTAACTAAAATTTCTCCTTTTTAAAACACTACGAGCAATTTTGTTTAACTAATCAATTACCTTTTTCAGTCAAAACACATTACCTTTTCTCTTTTCTCTAACTAAAATCTCTCTTTTTCCAATTATATCATGGACTGTTACCTTTTTAAGCAAAACACGTCACCTTTTTTCTTTCTTCTTACTAAAACCTCCATTTTTCTAATTATATTACAGGCTTTTTTATTTAATAAAAAAAATAATACTAATAATTAACCAATTACCTTTTCAGCTAAAAATAAGATAATTATATATAATTATTATTAACTAATCAATTACCTTTTTCAGTCAAAACACTTTACCTTTTCTCTTTTCTCTAACTCAAATATCTTTTTTTCCAATTATATCATGGACAGTTACCTTTTTTCAGCAAAACACGTTACCTTTTTTCTTTCTTCTTACTAAAACCTCCATTTTTCTAATAATATTACAGGCGTTTCTATTTAATACAAATAAAATAATAATATTATAATACTAATAATTAATCGATTACCTTTTCAGCTAAAATATATCATCTTTTCTATTTTTTCTAATTACATTCCTTATTTTTCTAGAAATATAACAGGTAGCGTTAATTTCTCATTTTCTAAAATCTATTAACAATTTTATTTCGTAAAATAACATAATTAAATTATAATTATTATAAACTAATCAATTACTTTTTTCACATAAATAATGCACATTACTTTTTTATTTTCTCTAATTAAAATCCATCCTTTTCTAGAAATATCCCGAATAACATTTATATACTTATTATCAAATCATCTCATATAAAAAAGTAAGACTCCAAAATTCATATTTTAAAAAAAAATTATTTTAATTAATAATTTTTTTTTATATAATATAAAAAAATTCGTGCATCGCACGGGGTTTAGGCTAGTATTATTAAAGATGAAACATTAAAATTTTAGTTGTTCGGTCGATTTTTACTTAATTATCCTTATTTTTTATTATTTACTTAAATTCTTTTATTTTGGCATACATTTATTTTGTAACTACAGGACAATTCTATTTTATAAAACAAAATATCAATATTATGATTATTAATAATTAACCAATTACATTTTTTCACTAAAACATGTTAACTATTTTATTTTTTGTTACTATTTTTTCCCCAAAAATATCAAGGATGGTTCTATTTAATAAAATAAAATAATAATATTGAAAAAACTAATAATTAATTGATTACCTTTTAAAGCTAAAACGCAACATTTTTTCCTATATTTTTTAATTAAAATCTCTCATATTCTAAAAATATAACGGGAAACATATATGTAATTATTATTTTTGTAAAAATATCGATTTTCAATTTTTTTTTGCAAAAATACGATTTACAACTTTGCAATCATATTTGTAGTTAACGTTAACCAAAATCAAGCACAAATATAATTTTTAAAAAAAATTAGTAGTTGAAATCATTTTTGATTGCATAGTAGGTTGCACTCATTAAGTCAAATGCAACCAAAATCAACTTAAGAATTTTGATGCAACCAAAATCAACTTTAATTATTTTTTCATTAAAACGTAAAAACAAGTTACACTTAGTTGATTTGGTCGCACATCGTATTTTGCAAATATTTTCGGAAGATGATAAAATTGCAAAAACTTAAAAATAGTAGTATTTTTTTTATAATTTCTCTAATAATTATTATATTTAAATCATATCATTTAAAAATTTTAATTTCACAAAATTTTGTTTTATATTTTTATTTAAAAATTAAACAAAAATTAGATACCTTTTATTTTTGCATTTTTATTTTTATTTAAAAATTATTTTTATTTTCGTATTTTTGTATTTCTATTTTCTATTTTTATTTTTATTTTCTCTTATGGGTGATGGCCCAGAATACCTCTTTTTTCACTTTCCATTACCAAAATACCTACCGCCATCTCGGACGGCCCTAAAAATCCACGAGATGCGCTACTAGTGAAGGAGCGTCTTGAAGACACGCTACTGGTGAAGGAGTGTCTCGCAGACACGTTACTGGCGACAGGGTAACAAGCCTAGATACGCATTCACGTACGGCGCATCAAAAGACACGCATCTGTGACCAGCGTGATGACATCACCTGACGTCATCGTCACGTTGTTGGGCGGATGTTACACTAGCTTGAGATACGCAACTATCAAATGCGCATTTCAGGATACGCATTTGCAAGTTGCGTATCCATCGTGTTCTCCAAAATCGCGGAAATGCAAACAGGCGATTCGATGGCGAAAGTCACACAAATGTTCCGTTCACAGTCTACAGGTACTTTCCCATAACGTGTTATACATCATTCGAATCGTCTTTCGATGATCTACAATCCTATACCCATCTTAAATCATTTTTTTATCGGAATTTAAACCACCAAATTGAACCATCTCTTCTCCCACATTTTTTTCGACGAGCTCGTATGTGCCCTGTGGGACCAGATTCGATAAAATAAATTGGGTAAAACGAAGAGGAAGGAGGTGGCCGGAGAGAGGCGGAGAGATTGGAGAGATTCGAGAGAACTGGGAGAGATGAGAGAGACGTAGTGGTTGCTACAGTACTTCGGACACGCTACACGCATTAGCCTGTTCCGTGGATAGTCAGGGCCGATCGTTCTGAAAATCAATATTTTGGGCCATGGATACCTCGAGATATTTTGGTCATTCTCTCTTATATAATAACTAGGTAATTTAGCCGCGCTTTGCGCGGTTAATAAATTTTTACTGTTAGGTACTAAAAATTAATTGATATTTTCAAAATTTCCTAAAAAAGTGATTTAAAACAGGTGTAGGAATTAGGGTGAAAAACCAAAATACCCACTATTTAATTCCACAAAACCAAAATACCCACCGACGAAAAGGTCCGCCATTTTTACCAACAGACCACGCATTACACACATGCGTGTAGGGTGTACGCATGTTGAAATTGTGTAGTCAATGGCCACGCATCTACACAATGCGTACATTTTGCGAAATTCAAAATTCAAAATTCGAATTCTAAGCTATGAACAGTAACCATGAATACGCATTTTTCGGATTGCGTGTTTAGAGATACGCATGATACACATGCGTATATGTGCACTGTTCATCGTCTTCTTTCCCCCGCCGACGGACGTTTTTTCTTCGTTTTTTTCAATCGCTTCGTGCACTTTTTCTACGCATCGAGCAGTCACATACTATATACCAAAATGATCATATTGTTCTCTTCTACAATCCTATAATCTTAGTTTACCGTTTGTTTCGCTGGATTTAAAATCCCCAAATTGAGCTCATTTTTCGATCGAGTTACCAGATCTGTTCGTGCACGCCCCTGTGAGGCCAGAACTCAACAACGGAATATGAAATGATGTAGATGCAGGCCTGGGCATCATTTTTATATCCTCAGGTGTTGTGAAGGTTGCCAAAATTTGACGAACGGGAGGTGACAATGAAGGTTGCCGAAATTTGACGAACGGGAGAAGACAATTTTGTGACGATTTTGTGTTCGTCTGAGCTCCGACTACGTTTGTGAAGTAATGACATCATCTGACGTCAATACGCATCTGGCATATGCGTGACAACAGATACGCAACTTGGAAATATGTATCCCAGTATACGCAGCAAAAACATGCATACTCAATGGTCAAAAAGGGCGGAACATATTGAAAACGGGTATTTCGGGCACCTTCCATAGAAAAGTGGTGTAGTTTGGGCATTATTTCTTTGAATTATTATTTGCAGTAATACTCTCATTATATATCAAAAAAATTTAATAATCATAAAAATATCATAAATATTAAAAGTAGCAATTACAATATTAAATATAACTAAATAACGTTTTGAAAGCCGACAACCCTCTCATAACATACATGCTCAATAGTAGCATAAGAATTTTTATAATTAGAAGATTTAATCGTAGGAGTATGGCCTCAATTATTTTTTTTTTGCACAAAAATGAACCAAATATTTTTTTAAGCAGTTGCTTTCATTCCGTCTAAATAAGTCTAAATATTGGTGTTTATTTTTGGGCCATTTTGTGTTAAAAAAAACATTGTCAGCCATCATGTTGTAATTAAATCATAAACTGAATACATTCATCTGTTTTAAAAAATATTTAGGTCATCACATTGTCTATTTTTATATTTGGACCATTTTTGTGCAAAAAAAAAAGAAGTTAAGCCCATCCTCCTACAATTAAGTCTAATTAGAATAGTAATTTATTATTTCACAATATAATGAAATAACATGTTTATAACATTTTTATCAACTTAATCGATCAATAAAATGGTTGAGTTTATTATGTAAAAAATTAAAAATTTGTCAATATTATTTTATACAAATTCTAGATTTTAACGAAAAGATTATACTTTCATAACTTATAAAGATTTTCACAATCATTGATTAAAAATTGTTTTAGAAGTTAAAGTCGTTTGTCCTATAATCGTTCGAAAAAAGTTTTCAAAAATCTTCAACATGTAATAAAAAATGACGCAATGCGAACAATTTTAAGTCGTTAATTTACATGAAAATAATCATAATTTTATACACATAATTAATATTTTAAATTTGAATAATAATTATAATGCTCAAATAAAGTTTGTCAATCTTTTCTATAAATAATATGAAGTAAATTTATTATATATATATATATATATATATATATATTTATAAGTGTAATTAATGATTATTAAAATGTCATTAATATGCCATTAAGATGCTACTTAATGCAAAAAAAATAATTTAATAAAAAAAAATCAAAAAAGTGAGAATTCAAGAAAAATATTTTAAACGCTTCTGGTGTATTTCCTATCTCCTGACATTATAATATACTAGGTAACAAAGCCGCGCTACGCGCGACACGAAAATATTTTTAAAAATTATACACATAACATTATTGTTTGTTAAATTTTATTATTTGAAAGTTAATATGATAAATTAAAAATTATGTGATAATTAAATTTGAATGTTTAAAAATTAAAGAGAAAGGAATTAGGTGAAAAAAAACATGTTTCAGTTAAATTATTGAATATTATTAATAATAATAATTTTGAAGATATTGACGAACCTATTTTGTCGCATAAAAAATGCTTTTGAAATCCAATATTAACAAACATTTGCAAAGTTTTACATTGAATAAGTAAAAATAACATTTGTGAATCTTTTCTATTGTCGATGATATCATAAAAGACGTGATTGCTTAATTTGTTATTAAATTATTTGTTAGTAAAATTGATTGTACGATGAAAAGAATTAGAATGTAAAGGTGATGAGAGGTGTGATTGATTTCACTTGTCGATATATTTGGTTTTATGACGAAAAAAGCAAAATTCAAATGCATATTGTAAGTCATGCTACATGTTTTTTTGGAGTGATCCAACACCCGTATCTCTACATTTAATTAATTTTTCAGAGCATTTTATAAGAACTGGTTTGTTTGTAATATTAAAATTAAATTCATGAACACATCAAAGTGATACTCACATATTCTAATATTCTTTTATTAAATTTTATAATAAATTTGTACATGTAATTGTTTTTAAAGCCGATGCTCGTTTTATAACACCCTTACTTAATGCTCAAAAAGTGAGAATTTGTTTAAAATATCAAAAATCAACTCCTTAAACACCTTTTACTTTTTTCCATACCAAACTACAATGTGAACTTAATTCCTATAATAAAAATTTGCAAATATTAAATATAACTAATTAACGATTTTAAACACCGTCTCCCATCTCATAACATACTTGCATGATTAATTGATTAGTAATAGTATAAGAATGTGTTTAATTAGAATATAAATTTTTCCAACACAAAATAATCAAACAACGAATGAGTAATTTTTTTATTGATTTTATTGACGAAAAAAAGGGTCGACTTGATTCAATTTAATCGAGTTGGTCACACCCCGTGTATAATTTGTTCAGGTATAAATGTAAATTCTACGATATTACTTTTATTTAAACTGTGGACGTTAATCAAAAAATATATATACTTGTGTATCTTATCATGATTCTCACGATCATTGATTACGAATTTATAGAAAAGTTAAAATCGTCTATTAATTATTGCCAAAAAAATTGTAATGATTTTGAATAAGGATTAGAAATGACGATAAAATTATTTTATTTTATTGTATTACCTTAAAATAATGGTATTTTTATATAAATCATTAATATTTTATAACAAAATAATAATATTGTTCTAATAAAATTGTTAAACTTTTTTATTAAATATGAAATAAAGTGTATTTAATATATATTTAATAGGTATAATTAATTATTAATTAAATGCAAGAAAATAATTTTAATAAAAAATAAGAATGTGAAAATTCTAGAAAAATATTTTGATGTTTCTGAGTGCAAGTCTCTCCAGTTTCTTGCTATTATGATAAATTTTTTTTATATAAAAGTACTGTAATAGATAAATTAATTTCTATTATTCTTAAAAATTGATTGGTCTCTTATGAATTTTATTTTAAAAATAATTTACATGAATTATTAATTGGAAAAATATTTTCATTATATATATCTAAAATTTCGATAATCTTAAAAACATCACAAACATATAAAAATAAAAATTACAATATGAACGTAATATTTACAATCAAAAGTTACAAATATTGAATACAACGTAATAACGTTTTTTAAAACCGACACCCCTCTCATAATATACATGTTCAATAATATTTTAAGAATTTATTTAATTTGAATATTAATTTATTTTGACACAATATAATGAAACAATGGGCACATAATTTTTTTATCAATTTAATCTTCCTATAAAATGGTTGAGTTTGTTCAATTTAATTAGTTTGGTTAAAACTCATGTGTGTATGCGCATGATTTGTTTACAAATTTCAGATATTAAGTAAAAATTCATGTACTTCCATAATTTACTACGATTTCACAATCATTGATAATAAAGATTATTTGAGAAGTTGGTTAATAATGTTTTTTAAAACCGCCCTCTCATAATATACATATTCAATAATAGTATAGGAATTTGTTTAATTACAATAAAAAATTATTTCAACACAATATAACGAAATAATGGGTATATAGCTTTTTTTATCAATTTTATCTTCCGATAAATGACTGTATTTGTTAAATTTAATCGATTTGATCATAACTCATGAATTATTTATTCATGTGCAAAATTGAAAATCTATATGTACCGTTTGTATACAATTCCAGATATTAAATAAATATCTTCTACTTCCATAATTTATTACGATTTTCACAATGATAATAAAAATTGCTTGAGAAGTTAAGGCCGTGTACCCTATAATCATCCGAAAAGAAATTATAGTGATCTTGAATAGGGAATAAAAAATAACGCAATATAAACAATTGTTATTCGTCATTTTAACTAAAAATAAACATAACTATATATAATTAATATTTAATATTGAAAAAATAACTATAATGTTCAACTGAAGTTTGCTAATTTTTAAACAAATTAAATAGAGTAAATTTAATATATGTTTAATAGGTGTAATTAATGGCTAATAAAAATGTCATTAATAGCTATTTAATGCAAGAAAAGAATTTTAATAAAAAAAATCAAAAAAACGAAAATTCAATTCGAAACATTTAAGATATTTGTCAAATTTTAATATGATAATTGTGATTTAATTTACTATAAGTTATATATCCTATATTTTACTTGATAAAAAATTTATTTAGTTCAAAAAATTACGAATTTTTTCTTCAAAAAATATGTATTAATTAAATATATTATGTGCCATATTTTGTATTTAAATAGTTGTTTAAAATATTTTCCTCATAAATACATTTTAGTTTTTAGATTTTAAATGTTATAATTTTTACATATATTTAAGTAGTACTCCATATGCATTTAAAACATTAGTTATTATAAAAAGATACAGAAAAGTTTTATAGAGACCGTCGTTTCATTAAGACTTTAAGACCATATACATTTAAAACATTACAAAACTTGTTATTTTGCAAAACGTGTTACATGCAAATTATTATTTCGTTGAAAATCTTCAAATTATGTTCTATGCGCAAAAAAATGTGATTTACAGAATAATTCGTTCAATATTTTGCTAGTAAAACATACATGAATTTTAATGAAATAATAATATTCATATAACATGTTTTATAAAACAACTCATTTTGTAATGTTTGGTCTTTAAGGTATTTGATGAAATAATGGTCTTCATAGTTATGATACATAATATAATAAATATATTATGTGCCAATTTTTATCTTTGGATCACCATTAAAAATATTATCCTCATAAAGAAATTTAAAATTTAAATATTCCATTTAATACAAATTTTTAAGAATTATATTTTTTGTAATAAAGCCAAATAAATAGGAAACAATTAAAATGTATTGAATAACCTTATAACTATGATTATATTTAGTCGACTCCCTCTTACAAATTTTGATAATAAAATAATATTACTAATTATAATTTAATTATTCAATTTAAAATATTTTTTTCGATACTTTTTATTTACTCCATCCATTTTCCTGTAAACAAATATAAAACATTTGTGTATTTAAAATAAAATTATGTAATTTAATATGAATACATAAAAATTAAAATAAAATACTTTATGAAAAAAATTGTTCCATTATTTGACAATATATTGTCGCTATTTTGCACTAAATCTTGAATTTTAATAATATTAACTTTTAATGTGCAATTCGTTTGTTATATGACTGAAAAAATGAAAGTAAACAAATGATATTTTCTTAATAATAATAATAATAGAAGTATACTTTTGTTTTCAAAAAAAAAAAATAGAAGTATACTTTCTTTTGTTTTTATTTGCAAATGAGGATGATTCCAAAATCCACGCGAGAAGTAAAAAACCTTGAGAAAAATAACAAATGTTCAATGCCTTTTTTTTTGGAAATAGTCTTTAAGATAACTTTTCCTGTGTGCTAAGATTATATCCAATGGCTGAGTACATTTACAAAAGCAAATTAATTAGGCTTTGAGCTTTGATATCCAAATGAGTACAAACAACCAATTGGACTGGAAAAAATTAACATTATCAAATAAGATCTAGATTTTTTAATCCCAACACAAAGGTTATCCTTCTAGAATATTGATTATTGGAGTTCCAGTGTAGTTCTTATTTTGACAAAAGATTATTTTGACAAAAGATGAGCAAAATTGAGGTGAAACATTTATAAGTCATGGATTACAAATTATTGTTTACGGTGAACAGTTCACCCACTCTTGAAGCCCTTGTTCTATTTAATTCTTGCGAGGGTTTATGTTGTTTTTCTTTAGTACCATGAGGGTAATCAGTGATTTATCAAATGAAAAATTACTTTTTAAAGAAATGTAAAAAATTACTTTGGAGGTCGTGACATAATATCGAAATCTTTGATTTCTTCACATAATCATCACGTTTGTAAGAGGTATGAGTATAAGAAAATTAAAAAATTATCTTGCAAAATTTGTGAGTTGAAATTCGTGACAGAAATTATAACAAAAAATAAAATTTACAGTACAATATTTTTAAAAGTAGTTGTAAATAGAAAGCATTATAAAATCAAATGCTTTAAATCATTAAATGTACAAATGTATTTGTTATTTTGAAAAATAAAATAAAATAAGGATTTGAAGAATAGTTTTTCCCAATAGCAAAAATATTTTTGAAGTATACTATACGATTAAACAAAATGCAACTAAAAATTAAAAATATACAAATCGGAAAAAATAAATTATTTCGTCCTTCAACTTTATACTGTTTTTGGTTTAGGTCCCTGAACTATGAAAAATAATATACGGATACCTAAACTTTTAAAATTTCCGATTGACATCCTTCCTTTCGCGGAATGAAGTGAAAATTTAACATGTTAATCTTCGAGTGATTATAAGAACATGGGTGGTGAAAATTTTCGATTTCGAATTCACTAACATATAGAAATCTGTACTTTAATTTCAAGAACACGAAAAAAAACTTACTAAAATTTGCAGATTTTCATATATTAGTGAACTCGAAATTGAAAACTTTCACCACCCATGTTCTTATAATCACTCGAAGATTAACATGTTAAATTTTCACTTCATTCCGCGAAAGGAAGGATGTCAATCAGAAACTTTAAAAGTTTAGGTATCCGTATATTATTTTTCATAGTTCAGGGACCTAAACCAAAAATAGTATAAAGTTGAAGGACGAAATAATTTATTTTCCCGAAAAAATATAAAAACAAAAGTAATTTGGTTTGCAATTTCAAAAGCGATAAGGGTAAACACTTCCAACTAACTAAAACTTCCTATTGTATATTGAAATTTGAACTTGTAGATTGCTGCGCTCGGATTGGGATTCGATCCCTGATGCTACTCCAAGAAAAATTCTGGCGCCACCAATTTAGGGATTGAATTATTAGAGAATTTATAAAATTGCTGAAAATTCTTGTATACTGCCACATCATCGCTACACTCGTCTGCTATTAGTATATATATAGATATAGATAGAAATATTGGCATGTGTTCTAAATTCTAATATATATTTTAAAAACAAAATAAATACTTAATTGTTTAAAAAAAAACAAAATAAATAATAAAAAATATTTTAAAAAACCCATAAAAGGAAGAAAATTACATAAACAAACAACTACGGAGTATATCTTTTGCGAGGCAAGGCGAATGGTCCCTTAAATAAGAGTACAAGACCCCTTGACACACACGCTTTACTTGCTAACTGTCACTTTAAGATCAAGAGCAACAAGCACCTGAAAAGCCAGGTAATCTAATTCTAATCATGTGTACTTTGTTTAAGTTAATCATCACATGAACTGCATAGCTCAGCTGTCATAATAATTTTACCTTTCTTGCATTTACCTTTTTTGTTATGTTACAATCTTGAAATTCATGGTTTAATTTATTCTAGGGTTTTAGATATTAAACCCCATAATGAATTAAAACCCTGGAATGAATACATAAAACCATGAATTTCAAGATTGTGAACAAACTACATTTTCTATCAGTGTCAGTGCTGATCATTATTATTATTTTTAATTTTTTTTTTTTTATGTTCAGGTGCAATGGGAAAACTAGATGATTTTGAACCGATCATTGGTGAACCCAAGACTGAGGGACTGCTCTCGACTTCAAAGCCACACATTATGTATGTCGATGCTCCCGAAAGTTCTAAGCTCCGGATTGTGGTTACTGATTTCAAGTTTAGTACTTGGAGGGCTGTTAAGTCTGTTATTCAGCTGGAGGATATGGTGAGTTTCTTGGTTTTTGTCTTGTTATTGTTTTTGCTCTCATTTTGGCTGTCGAGAATTTTTTAGGGAAGTTTAATAGAAAAATGCTTTTTATGTTTGGTTGCTGTTTTTTTTGTGGATATTGATCATTGAAGTATCTAGATCACCTAGTGAAAACCTAGCATAAAAATAGAAATTTTCGGAAACTGATTTGGGTGTGTGTGTTTTGTCACTGTGCACATTTAGTATTGTTGTGTAGTACTTCATGGAAACTAGTTTTCGAACTACTGGCTAGATGACCCATTGCCATTGCACTCGGTTATTGTATGCCATAAGTGATTAGGGCCTCTGTGCAAAGTGCAAGAGGAGTTTGAAGATTGGTTCAAAGGTGGTATTGAGAACATCTTTTGCTTTTTCTTGCTTCTTTCTTTGACCAAATTTTGCTTGACCAATAGAGGCAGAGGACTTATCAAAGTACTTAAGTGAAGTGGAGTTGCAACTTAAGCTTGGCGAGTTTGGTTTTTCTGTCTAGTACACTCAAGCCAATAGGTGACTGTTAAGTCCAGTAATGAAGCACTTAAGTGAACCGAAGTCGTCAACTTAAGTGGAGTGGCCTAGTTTTGTACCATTGTAGATGATGCTAAAGATGTTTTAGAATTGAAGGTATTGTAAAAAATAAGATGTAAGTGGAAAAAATCAACTGAGAAAATTGACAGGCTTTCAAAAAGATCGAAATAAAGTTATATATAAGTTTAACAAACTTAGTTATAAAACTTTACTTGATTTCTTATGTTTATTATACTTATATATGAATTTAAGGTCTCCCCAGGAAGCAGCGTAACCTGCCCTAGTTATTTTAGTCCTAATTTGATGTCATTTAATCATCTTTTTTTTTTTTTCAATTTTAGTTGTGTCAGCACAACATATATGCTTATGAATTATTTAAATGTCAACTGGTACTCTCATGACTCGTCGGGATAGATGATCGGATGGACTATATGTTTGGGTTTCCGTGGTTTCTGTTGAATACCTTTTCATTTTCTTTTACTTCTTGATTAGTTCCCCAAGGTTATGTAATGTCTGGAAGCTAGAAAAAACGGAGAAGGAAGGGAACATGTCAATATGGAATGAAAAGGCAATTTAAGCAAGGAGTATCTTAGAACTTTTAAGGAATGACAATTACTTTGAAGCAAAAATAACTTTCTTAAAGATGTTTTCACAAGAAAGCTACAAATTTATGATTAATATTATGGGTCTATTATAGTTTTGGTACATGTCTAGATATAGTTCGACTTGCTTGTACCAATGGAGCTCATGTAATTATAAACAACAGATACTGACTTCTGTTTTCGAGACCTATTATGTAAACTTTACCGTGTTCTTTCAGAGATGATAAAAAGTCTAATTACAATTAGGTAGAAAGATAAAGAATGAGAGAACATTACCAAATTTGAATAGTTTCGATAATCCTCTTCACACTTGGGAATTATCTATATATCTTTTTATGCTTTTTTATCTTGTTTGCAGAGGGATAACATTGGAATAGGGGGACCATGGTCGGAGTTTTTAGAATATCTCATTACTTCAATTAACTCAAGAGATACGAAAATTGTTTTCGAAG
Source organism: Kitagawia praeruptora (assembly GCA_037693485.1). NCBI lineage: Eukaryota > Viridiplantae > Streptophyta > Magnoliopsida > Apiales > Apiaceae > Kitagawia > Kitagawia praeruptora. Next base: position 106,475,731 of record CM075354.1, read on the forward strand.
GGCAATCAACAGCAGATGGTGACTTCTCTTGCACTTTTATCAGCCTGATTAATCCTAGATCGTTTCACTTACTTTTATCACATGAAATCTTAAATATTCCAAAGCCTGTGCTTGGCATGATGGTCATCATAATAACCATATTTATTCTTGGGGTGCTATACTGCTATGTACTGGTTGCTCCTATTAGGTCCAGTGAAGAAGTTGTACTTCGTGCTTCTGGATATGGCTTCTATATGGAAACTTAGGAGTCTATGCAGATAAGTTTGATTTTGGCTTTTGAAGTTAAGCTGCTCAGTCTTGGTTGAGTTTTGATCTATTTTGATGAGACTTGGGATGAATTCTCATCTGATTTCCTTTCTAAATAGTGGGCCAGGTTTCCTTTTTTTCAAAACATTAAGTTGTGCTTGCCTTTTTTGGTTTGAATACAAACTTTTGGTTCACTTTCACTTAATGATTATTTATAACTTAGTCTCTCCACACTTTAGCAACTGCTCGGAAACCTAGATTTTTCAAGCTGTTATTCTTAACCCTCTTTAAAAAGATTGCTCATGGTTGTCTTAAATGTTCAATACTGGTCTGTCGAAAAGTTTCCAACCTCTTATAGATGTTGATTTGTTACGTCCAGTTCTTTCATCCCCATGGACATTGACCTGGAAATGGAAGGGTTGGAAATGAATAGACATAGTTCTCAAATCTTTCAGATTGATATTTATATGTAGTACTCTCTCTGTCCCGTTTTGTGAGATGCTTATAGAAGAAGTGCAGATACGAAATAAAGTATTTATCACAACATGAAAAAATATAACTTCCTATATTTATTATCTCTATTTCTCAAGCAGATAGAGACAAAGGACTAAAACTAAATTGAAGTCGAGGGTAATATACTATTATAAATAAAGCAGCAATTATTTTATTCCAGAAATATGAGAACGTGTATTTTGGACTAAACAAAGTTATTTAAAATTAGGAAGATAGACCAAAGGAAGTAGATTGGTTTATGGCTGATAGTTATTCTATAGTTCCCGTGTACTGTCACTGAAAAGTATGTACATTTCAGCACGGATCTATTCATCTGGAGGCTAATTTGGCTGTGCCTTTTGTCCATGTGTGACAACCTCTTCTCTTTTCTTAGGTCCTGCATATGCAAAACTAATTGCTCAAAAGTCTAAAGGAATGCCACTAGTTTGTTTTCACCTTGATAAACTTGTGGGAGCTGCTGCAGTTGAGGCTACGGGAAATGTCTCGCAGGAACTTTTCAAAGCATATAAAAGCCAACATGAATTGCTTGTAAAAGGTTTTGCTTCTCATCTCACATCATATTAATATGTTTATTATGCACCAAAGGAGTATTTGTATTATTTGATTTCGATAACAAGGTTTATGTTCCTAATAGTTATAATTTGCAGGCTTATGCATTTTAATTTGTGGTTTTTCAGTACTTCGAAACAGTTTCACCTTGTGGTGTTGAATCAGTTTACTGATTTAGTGTTCAGGAAGTTTATAGAATACTCATTAATAAATTTAAATGTTATTTATTTCAAGAATTTAATTCTAACTTTAACTATATAGCATATCTTCTCTTTAACCGAAGAACCATCAATTTACACTGAGTAGCATTGTTCTAATGTAATTGTAGACTCATCAGTGAAAATTCTTTTTAACCCCCCCTCCCCCCGAAAGTGTTCCATTAATTAAAACTCACCAAGATTGCAACTCCGTACTTGATGTCTATCTACTTTTTTTGACTGAATTTCACTTCTTTGTTAAATTATATAACTTCCTGATCTTTTGGCAAGTTCATGACCTAGATCTGTCTCCGGACGCGATTGGTATGACTGTACAAGTGGTGAGAAAAGTAACAAATAAGATCCTTAGAAAATTGCTGCTTGCAAAAAATTGTAAGTAATACAGCTTTTGGAATGAAAGTTTTTACTCCTGATCTCCAATGTTTTCCCGCTACTTGGATAATAAGTTATAAGAGATCTAATAGCTGTCGACAATAGGTTTTTCATGCACAGAAGACCCAGTTAGCGAATATCGCAGATAAGTGTATGGTGACTGGTTCTCATGTGGCAGAAAAAATGTTTATTAGAAAATTCACGTGATCTAGCAGGATTAAAAAAGGGCGGCAGTACCTAGAATATATACACCAAATAAACACTGTCCGCCATAGTATTTTACCAGATTCATGGTACTTCATTTCATGTGTCACATCTTCAGCGATTCTTGGAACTTAAAGAAACATTTTTTATTTTACAAGCATGGGCTTCTGTATCTTTCTTTTTTTTTTTTGACATCTGGGCTTCTGTATCTTGGCGACATTCTTTTGTAGAGTATATTGCAACATATCTTTATTTGACCTCATGTGCAAAGTTTTAAATTGGATAAATGCATATACATTCCCCCAACTTTTCCTTAAAAACCTCTCATGCCCCTCACCTTTAAACAAGACCTATCACAACCTTTTAAATTACTTCACTATAGGCTACAGTTAATAAGTGGTTGCTTGGCCCAACAATCATGTAAATAAACTACCAACATGGGCTACTTAAATATGTAAGACTAAAAGAAACTCACCTCCTTAATTACTTTCCTCTGACATGTATATATAGTAACACTTTTGATGCGTACATAAATCAGTGTACAACATATCTATATTACTCGCACCAGGAAATATATGCTATTAATTGTAAAGACAGCTGAGTATTAAACCTTTGTCCTGTACTATTCAGGACAATCTAACACTTACAGCTTTGACAAGTAATAAATTACCGAGAACCTGAAGCAAGAAATATACAATGAGTAATTTGCATGATAACGTGTATATATGTTATTAGTTACAACAGTGTCTCTTTGAATATAGATTTGAATAATTTTATGTGCTTGACATTTTGGCACATTATATATATATGTTTATATGTGTGGGTTTCAGGCTTAATGATATTAAGTCATGCTTTCCTAATTTATGAATTAACCGAAGTTGAGTCCACTGAACATCTTAAAGAAATCTCTTTCTATATATAATAGAGCAACAAGGACATAATTTGAGCCAATAAACCCCCTGTGAAATTACAATTATACCCTTACAAGTTATAAAATTACATGAAATGCCACTCTTTTATTTAAATGGAAAAAAAATGAGTTTTTGTGGTGAATCGAACCTAGAACCTCCTCTACACAAGTTATCCTACCAACCACTCTGCTACATTGACTTCTTAGTTTTGAGTTAAAAAACCTTTTACATAAACCCGACCTCTCCATTATCTTATTTTTACTATTATTTTAATTTTTGAGTAAAAATAATGGTATATATAATAGAGTAACAAGGATATAATTTGAGCCAATAATTCCCTTGTGAAATTACAGTTATACCCTTACAAGTTATAAAATTACATGAAATGCAACTCTTTTATTTAAATGAAAAAAAATGAGTTTTTGTGGTGAATCGAACCTAGAACCTCCTTTACGCAAGTTATCCTACCGACCACTATGCTACATTGACTTTTTAGTTTTGAGTTAAAAAAACCTTTTACATAAACCCGACATCTCCATTATCTTATTTTTACTATTATTTTAATTTTTGAGTAAAAATAATGGTGATTCGCATTATTTTAAAAATATTATATTTTAGGTTTCATAATATGGTACACGATCTATCTATCACTATATATTAAACCACAACACAAGTGCAAAAAAGTGTCATTTTAATGGTTGTGAACTTACGATAATATTCAATGTGTGTATTGTTGTGCAAAGATTGGGCCAATTTAATCTGCCAACAGAATTTTCAATGTGCTTTGTTATATTCAAAGCACGGGGTTTCATGAATCGCCTCAAATACCTCTTCTTCCACGTTAAAAGAATTTATCACGCTCTTACTAACATCGAACCAATGATACTGTCCGTTTAATAGAACGGGCTGATAAAATCCGTGACGTTGACCTGGCAAAATGCCTACGGTTAAAAACCACCGACATGTCAAGATCCAAATTCGAATTGGTTCCTGGTCCTGGTCAGAGACCACTGTGTAAGGAACTTCCCCTATACTCCTCCACTTGTCGGTGCCAATTGTTTGTATATACCCTTCTTGTTGTTTACGATTAATGCCACAAAATTCCAACAATTTTAACTGATTGGTTTTCCGAGCGAAAACCAGAGCACAACCATACCAGTGTTTATTATCCCTTTTAGGATGTGGTACAACAATATGTTGACCTGTTACAAGATTATACAAATGGTATTGGGATGTGTAGCTGCATCCCACAAGAGGACTTAAAAGAAACTATCCAACCAGTAAACTGACAGGTAATAAAACGTAACTTAACTGAAGATCTGTAGCCGAAAATTCGTTGTAAGTTGAGTTTAATAGCGTACATAGGTTCATCAAGTCGAACCAGAAACAGATTGTTGTCTCTTTGAATCATCGGTAGGACAGAAGCTTGTCCTCTTAAGAAGTATTCATGTGGAAAATTCTGTTGGCAGATTAAATTGGCCCAATCTTTGCACAACAATACACACATTGAATATTATCGTAAGTTCACAACCATTAAAATGACACTTTTTTGCACTTGTGTTGTGGTTTAATATATAGTGATAGATAGATCGTGTACCATATTATGAAACCTAAAATATAATATTTTTAAAATAATGCGAATCACCATTATTTTTACTCAAAAATTAAAATAATAGTAAAAATAAGATAATGGAGATGTCGGGTTTATGTAAAAGGTTTTTTTAACTCAAAACTAAAAAGTCAATGTAGCATAGTGGTCGGTAGGATAACTTGCGTAAAGGAGGTTCTAGGTTCGATTCACCACAAAAACTTTAAGACTGTTAAATATTGAAAATAACTTTAAGACTGTTAAATTACTCATTTACCCCTGACTTTTTAACGTTAACGGTCAATTATGACGGAAGTTGGTCAAAGAGGTGCATATCGAAGCGACATTTAATGTTTGGGGTGCAAAGTGCCAAGAAAGATAGTATAGAACCAAATTGAAAAAGCGCCCAAAGATAAGGGGTGCAAAATGCTAATTACTCTTTCCTAAACTATTAGAAGTAGCATTCATACATTTTCTTTTTTGGGATCTCTCTTAAATGATCTTTGGCCGGGCAAAAGTCCGAGGAGTTCTTCTGCATGATAACGATGATGATGCTGATATTTAGAACTTGCTACAAGGTTTAGTGTAGGTTGAATTTAATATATGCATATTCCTTTCTAAAACGGAAGTAACAGGGATGGGCTAAAAGGTTTAGCGAAACATTAGAAATTTGCACTAGCACGTTTGATCAATTACATAGAATATAACTGGTTCACATATAATTTAACCGGTTCATATATTAACATCAATCGAGAAGTCAGCAACTGGTACCAGATTGTTTTGAGCATGTAAGAGAACCTTTTGTTGGAACTTAATGTTATTTTACCAGTTGGGTTTCTCTACTTTATATTCATGTGTACTTTTTCATTTGTGCTAGAGTGAATATGCTTTGCTTTGCCTTTGGAAAAAAATGTTAGCTTGAGCTTGGAACTTCATGTTGCATACTTCTCATAAATTTTCTTATTTGAAAGCTTCCCTAAATTTCTAGGAAAGATTTTGGTTAGTTTGCTGGCATTTCGTTAGAATTGTGTCCCAGAGTAGTGAACACATCTTAATAGCATTATATAAAAGAGTAAATTGCAGCAAGGTGGCTTGTACTATTTTAAATTTGTACTTTATTGGCCAACATTAAAAAGTCAGCATTTGCATGGCTGGAGGAATGTTTTTAAAGCAAAAAAAAGGGCTCCGCCCAATTCAACTAAACGGCGTTAACGGCAGTGAGGGTATTTTAGTCAATTCACTACCACCATTCTCCTTTCTTCTCCCGTTCATCTCCTCGCCACCACCATCCCCTTCCCTCTCCCTTCGACTGCAACCAGCCCACAACCATAAACCTCCACTTCTGCAAAAATCCCAGCAGCCCAGCCCCATCACTTCACTTCTCTCCTCCACGCCTCGTTACCACTACTCCCCTTCCCTCGCAACACTCATCTGGGATACACATCTCCATTCAACAGCATCACCATACTAACCACACCACCATTTCTGCAATTACCATCAAACAGCACCCGACTAACCACTACCTCTCCACATCCTCCCACCTGTTCTCACCACTCCTACATAATTCCCCATCCACCACTAACAACCATCTCCGTTTAATTCAACACAACACCAGCAACCGTTACTCCACCTCCGCACCACCGCGTCACCCACCATTCATCAACATCACCCACCATTACCTGCACACCATACCACTTCCGTTCACTCAAAATTCACCACTGCTCTTCCCCTTTCAATTCCGAACACACCCGCATCTCCCTTCTTCACCACGATGTAACGATTAAGATCTAATTTTGATAACTTTAACTATAATCGACAGAAAGTATAGAAGAAGGAAAGGGAAGATAGAGATAAAATTTAACAAATATGCACGATGTAACGATTAAGATCTAATTTTGATAACTTTAACTATAATCGACAGAAAGTATAGAAGAAGGAAAGGGAAGATAAAGATAAAATTTAACAAATATGCATTTCATTACCCCAATAAACTGGGTATTCTCTCCCTTTTAACAACCAGCTCCCCTCACCTAATTACATAGAATTAAACTTTAAAATAAAACAAAATAAACGTGCTGATAAAACGACGTCGTAAGACTAAGCCTCAGATAATTCCTATTTTAATTGAATTATCCACGACCTTATGTCAAAACTCTTTATTAAATAAATATCTTTGTAAGCTCCAGGGATTGTCTTCCTGACAATTACCCCCCTCTTTAAGCAATGGCGACCTCGCCAGAAAACCATGGATAACGACGCTGGATATCATCATACTCTTCCCAGGTTGCATCCTCAGGTACCATGCCTTCCCACTGAACCAAGATAGCTACTGCAGGTGCATTATTCTTTTTTGTCAAACGACGATCCAAAATTTTTGCTGGACGGCGTTCAGCATATGTGATACCAGATGGAGGTAATACAGTAGAAATCATATGATCAGGCCCAATCTTCTTCTTCAATAGGGAGACGTGAAAAGTATTGTGTATCTTTGCTGATTCTGGCAATTGAAGACGGTACGCCACTGAACCTACTTTCTTCAGAATCTTGTACGGACCATAGTAACGAGCAGAAAACTTGCTATCTCTGCTGTCTTTAAGTGATTTTTGGCGAAACGCCTGGGCCTTCAGAAACACCTCTTCTCCTTCTTCAAAAGACCTCTCTGTGCGGTGACGATTAGCATAATAAGTCATCCTCTCCTGGGCTTGCAGTAAGTTCTTTTTTAGAAGGACTTGCATTTCCCCTCTTTGTCGAAGAAAAGTATCTATGCAGTCATTCTTAGTATTTGCGGCTTGATGATAGTTCATACTTGGGGGGTTTTTGCCATATAGAGCCTTGTAAGGAGTCATATTGATGGCAGAATGGTGGGTGGTGTTGTACCACCACTCGGCCATAGGGAGCCATCTATCCCAATTGGAAGGCTTCTGATTAGTCATACATCGAAGATACATTTCGATGCACTGATTTAGACGCTCGCTCTGGCCATCAGACTGTGGATGGTATGCTGATGTGAGGTGGGATGAAGTTCCCATTGCCTTGAACAATTCTGTCCAGAAATTACTTGTAAATATCTTGTCACGGTCTGAAATTAACACTTTGGGAGGGCCATAAAGTTTGATAACATGATCCAGCAATTTTTGTGCAACAAGAGAGGCAGAGAACGGGTGTTGGAGGGAAATCAAATGGCAAAATTTAGTATATTTATCGATAACCACCAAAATGGTGTCCTTTCCGCTGGCTTTCGGCAATGCCTCAATGAAGTCCATTGTTATTGTTTCCCATGCTTGATCGGGAATGGGTATTGCCTGTAAAAGACCCGGGTAGCTCACGTGTTCTCCCTTGAATCGTTGGCAAATTTCACAGGCCTGCACCCAAGCTGTGATTTCTTGGTTCATTTTTGGCCACCAAAAGAACTGAGAAATACGTTTTATAGTGGCTGAGATTCCGGAGTGACCTCCTTCTTGTCCGCCGTGGAGAGTTTGAATTATCTGCTGTCTTAATCTGCCCAAAGCCCCCACATACAATTTACCATGTCGTCTTAATTCTCCGTTCTCGAGAGTATAGCCTGGAACCCCTACTGGATCAATTGCCAGTTGTGAAACAATGGGTTGGACTTCTTCATCTGCTTCCCAAGAATCTTTGAGATCAGTTTTCCACTTCGGAATAACTACAGAAATGGCATTCATTTCACCTCCCACTTTCTGTCCCTCATAAAGCCTCGACAGTAGGTCTGCTACAAGATTATCCTTCCCCTTTTTATACTCAATTATGTAATCAAAACCCAGCAACTTTGTCAGCCACTTCTGCTGCACAAGGGTAGTGATCTTTTGACTTAATAAATGTTTTAAAGCTTCCTGGTCCGTTTTAATTGTAAATTGCTTCCCGAGAAGATATCCCCTCCATTTTTGAACAGATAAAACGACAGCAAGAAGCTCTTTCTCATATGTGGAAAGACCCATATCACGTTGCGAGATTGCCTTGCTAAAATAAGCCAATGGCTGCCCATTTTGCATAAGAACAGCGCCAACACCACTTTTACATGCATCAGTTTCAACTACGAATCTTTTCGTGAAATCAGGTAAGCCTAGGACAGGAGTGTTACTCATAGCCATTTTAAGTTGTTGAAAAGCGAATTCAGCACTGTCGGACCATTTGAACGCACCTTTTTTGAGCAAGTCTGTCAAGGGACGACTTATTGCCCCATAATTCTTGACAAAACGCCGGTAATACCCGGTAAGACCAAGAAAGCCTCTCAAGGATTTAATATTTCTCGGGGTAGGCCAGTTTTTCATAACCTCGATCTTTTTGCCATCTGCAGCCACACCTTCCCCGCTAACAATGTGACCCAAATACTCGACCTGCCCTTGTCCAAACTCACATTTGCTGCCTTTAACATGGAGATTATTTTTTAACAGCCTTTCAAAAACAATTTCCAGGTGCCTCCGGTGATCGGCCTTGTTTTTGCTATACACCAGTATATCGTCAAAAAAAACACACACAAACTGCCCAATCAAGTCATGAAAAACTTCATTCATAACCCCTTGAAAGGTGGCTGGGGCGTTAGTGAGGCCGAAAGGCATCACTATGAACTCATAATGCCCCAAATGAGTTTTGAACGCCGTTTTATGAGTATCCTGAGCTTGCACCCGTATTTGGTGATACCCGCTTCGCAAATCGAGTTTGCTAAAAATTATACTTCCATGTAACTCATCCAGCATCTCTTCTATAAGCGGAATCGGAAAACGATTTTTGATAGTTATCGCGTTTAAAGCTCTATAATCGACACAAAATCGCCAGCTATTATCTTTTTTCTTGACGAGTAAAACTGGGGAAGCATATGGAGATTGGCTATGTTTGATTATCCCGCTCTCCAACATCTCTCGCACCATTTTCTCAATCTCTATACGTTGTAGATAAGGGCATTTGTAGGGGTTTAGGTTCACAGGTTTACTACCTTCCATAATAGGAATCGCATGATCTTGCTTCCTTATCGGTGGCAGCTCCTTTGGGGCTTCAAAAACAGTGGGAAATTTGTCTAATACCTCCTGTATTTCTGGTAAAACTAATGTATCCGGGACTGATTCGCCCTCTATGGCTGTTAATTGCACAAGGAAGCAAGCCTCGGTGGATGGCTTAAGTTTATCAGCTTCAAGCTGAACGGAGAACTGGGGTTCAGAAGTGCTTTGCTGCTTCAAGTGTACTTTAGAGTGCTTCCAGTGGATGGTAATTTCTTGTTTTGCAAAATCAAAGCAAACTGGACTTACCTGTTTCAGCCATTGGACGCCAAGTATGGCATCATAACCACCCAAGGGAATAGAATAAAAATCTGATTCAAACATGGTATTAGCCATATTCCACTTTAACCCTTCAACCTTAGTGCTGCAGTAAGAGACAGAGCCATCAGCTAATTGTACCTTCAGAGTGGAACATTGCTTGGTGCGTAGTCCTTGACTTTTAACAATTGCCTGGTCCAAAAAATTATGAGTGGAGCCCGTGTCAATTAACATTTGTATCGACTTTTCTTTGATCATTCCTTGAACTTTCAGTGTATTGAGACCTTGGGTTCCCTGAACTGCATGAATGGAAATTCCGAATGCCTCAGGTTCACTCGTAGTTTCATGAGCAGCCTGAATCCCCTGGTCTGGATAAGGCATTTCACCTTCCATTGCAATCTCATTGTCTTCTCCCACCATCAAGAACAATTGTGGTTTTATACATTTATGGCCATGGGTATAAACATCATCGCAGTTGTAACACAAGCCTTTCTCCCGGCGCTTAGCCATCTCTGCCGGTGAGATTCTGCGGATTGCTGGTGTTTTTCCTTGCGGATTGCCAGCTTTGATCATTCCTTTGTCCGTCAGACTAGAAGTTTGGCTGGACCCTGTCCAGGTTTTTATAGCCTGTCCCTCCGTATTTGTTCTAGGTGTTTGCTGGAAACTATTGGGAGACTTGTAACAACCCTTCACTCTTTTTTCAATCATCTCTACATAGATCTCTTGTTCCCTTGCTTTGTCTACTGCATCTTGCAACGTCGTAGGCTTATAGATATATAAGGCTTGTTGAATATCGGAGCGTAGCCCACTAAGAAAGCTGGACAAATAAAAATCCTCCGAGTGTAGCGGATATCTTGACATCATGTAGCCTCGTAACTCCTCAAATTGGGCTATATATTCATCGACTTTCCCAGTTTGGACTAGCTTATTAAATTTCCCAATTAAGTTCTCTTGATTCCCGGTAGAGAACCTCTTCATTACCAACTCCACAAATCTTTCCCAACTCAACCCTTGATTTTCCACTTGAATTGTTTGATACCAATAATCGGCTTCCCCTTCCAAGTACAAGGCTGCATATATAACTTTGGTAAAAGTGTCAATGGACGGGTTAAGCATGAAGAACTTATCCGCCTTATTGACCCATCCACGCGCATTTTTTCCATCAAAATGAGGGAAGTCCATCTTAGGAAACTTATAGTGAGGTTGCAAGGGGTTTTTTTGTGAGTGGGTATCGGTTTGCCAGTTCCACGTTTGTGGTCCTCTATTGGGGCTTGGGATAGTATTTGTAATAGTAGGTGAAGGACCATGGTTATAGGTAGTATAAATTGGTGGAGGTCTGGTTGAGATAGGGGAGTTAACCCCTGTAGTATGTTGCAAATTTGAAGTATGATGTGAAATTAGTGGGATCTGATGGTTTGTTGAGCTAGGTAGGGGTGTAGTATGGATTATTGGTGGTAGAGTATCTACAAATGATTTATTATATGCATTTTCACCGAAAAAAATAGGTGCAGATATATGTGAGGAAGATAACGATGCGGCACGTGATGAATTTGGGGATACGGGCATACCTGTGAACTGACGTGGGTTGTGCAGAAATGGATTTAGCTGAGTAGCTTGTAACGCCATCTGGTCTGAAATATTCTTCATCTGGCCATTTAACACATCTCGATCCTTACGCACCTGAGCGGTCTCTGTCAACATCAGTGAAAGCTGATCGGAGAAGTGTTTATTCATCTCTGCAATTTGTGTGGTTAAACTTGAGATCTGCGAATTAGTTTCGGTATGCATTTGTGTAGCAGCTTTTTGTACCTCCCCCAACTGAGTCTCTAGGGTTTTAAGCTCCTTTTCATGTTTTTGGAGCGATGGCCCGGCCATGCTCTGATACCAGTTGTAACGATTAAGATCTAATTTTGATAACTTTAACTATAATCGACAGAAAGTATAGAAGAAGGAAAGGGAAGATAGAGATAAAATTTAACAAATATGCATTTCATTACCCCAATAAATTGGGTATTCTCTCCCTTTTAACAACCACCTCCCCTCACCTAATTACATAGAATTAAACTTTAAAATAAAACAAAATAAACATGCTGATAAAACGACGTCGTAAGACTAAGCCTCAGATAATTCCTATTTTAATTGAAATATCCACGACCTTATGTCAAAACTCTTTATTAAATAAATATCTTTGTAAGCTCCAGGGATTGTCTTCCTGACACACGACTCCCACCACCGTACCACTACTCCCTTCCCTGCTGTCTCTCAGTTCAACAATCTCACCACCAGTCCCCTTTCATTCCCGTTCATCACCAGTCCACCGCCAATCTCCCCACTCCCCTGCCTTTTCTCCCTCTCCCTCAATTCAACAGCCACGAGTCACGACCCCCTCCCCTGAGTTAATTTTTGTTTTTAATTTTTTTTTCAAGTTTATTTTAACTTTTGTTTTATTTTTGATTCAATTTTCATTTTGATTTTGTTTTAATTTTATTTTTGTTTCAATTTTTATTTTGATTTTAATCATTGATTTTCTTAAACTAAACTAAATTCTGAATTATTTACTTAATTGTTTAAATTCAAAAACAATATAATTTATTTTAATTTTAAAACTAACTAAGAATTATATTATTTACAAAACTATATAATTTTGTTCACATATAAATAATTTACATAAATTAAAAATGTGACCTCTGTAATTACAAGTATACCCTTCAATTTTAACGTCGTTAACTTTTTTCTAACGGAGAAAGGGCGGAGCCCTTTTTTTGCTTTAAAAACATTTCTCCAGCCATGCAAATGCTGACTTTTAAATGTTGGCCAACAAAGTGCAAATTCAAAATAGTATAAGCCACCTTCCTGCAATTTACTCTATATAAAATTCAATTCAATTACTATTCTTAGACAGTGTTGCAGATTTCGGAAATCGGAACTATTCGGTTGAGGTACCGATTTACGATTTATCGGGTGATTTTGTTGAAAAATCGGCGATTTATCGGCGATTTTTGCAAAATCGGCCGAATCGGTTCCAAAATTTCGACCGATTTTTGGCCGATTTATCGGCGATTTTTCAAAAATTGGCCGATTTCTATAACAGAGTTCTTAGAGCATCTCCAATGATATTATGTATAATGGTTATGTAAAATAGTGATTATGTAAAATTTATCGAACCTATAAGCTAGTATACTCCAATGATATTATGTAAAATGATTGACTATATATGAAAAATACAAACAATTGATGATGTCATGATGATGTGTTACTTATAGAGCTTATGTAAAAAAATTTAGATATTGGCTATATATAGCCAACCTTAAACAAATTATCTAAAATTTTAGATAAGGGGGAGACATGATTGGAGACGGGTAAAATTAAAGCCCTTATGTAAATTTGATGACACATCACCATTTTACCTAAGGGGTGTGTAGCATTGGAGATGCTCTTGGAACCAAACTTTTCCAAAATTACGTACTCTCTCTATCCCACTGGGTTGTACCTATTGGGGGACCGGGGTGTGGCACGCATTTTAAGGCTCTAAAAAATATAGATCCATAATTTATTTTTAATTTTTTTTTCTTCTGAAAAAAAATTTAATGTTTCTATTTTTATTCAAAAAAAGAAAATTTTAAAATTAAGTTATGGAACTATACTTTATAGGGAGAAAAGGCCCCCAATATCACAATTTCAAGACAAATGGTCCTAAATATCACAGCTCAAAAACTTGGCCCCAAATATCACTTCATAACACAGTATTGTGTAGCGTTTTAATTTTTCAGTAAAAAACGCTACTTCGTGTAGCGTTTTATATTTTTTTTTTTTTTTTTTAGGAAACGCTAATGCGTTTAGCGTTTTGTGGGGAAGATTTTTTTATTATTATTAACGCTGGATAATGTTGCGTTTTGGAGGGGGGAAACGCTAGTTTATGTGCTGTTTTGGAAGTAACACCACATGATGTGGCGTGTGACTCTTGAAAACATAGTTTGAAGTAGCGTTCTACCAAACAAAAAAAAAAATCAAACTCCCTCAAACGCTACACGCATTAGCGTTTAAAAAAAAAATAGAACGCTATATTATACTATGTCTTGGAGTGATATTTGGGATCAAGTTTTTGAGCTGTGATATTTGGGGCCATTTCTTTTCAGATTGTGATAGATAGGGCCAACACCCCTTTATAGGAGCCTTAAAATGCGTGCCAAGTAATGAAAAAAAAACTGGGTAGAATTGAATGAAACGGAGGGAGTACTATTGTATTTCACTATTAAATTATATGTTGCATAATTGTTCTCTGTAAGATTAATGCATAATTGCCATTATACATAGGGGGTGTTTGGGGGAATTTTTTTCCAGGATAAGACAAAGTTAGAGATTCCTAACATTCTAACTTATTTTCCAACTTATTTTTGCAACTTATTGAATCTCAAACATACATTAAATACTTGTATAAAAAAAATTATCAAAATATAAAATTTTTGCCCAAAAATAAGTTCATAAGTCCGTAAAAAAAGTTTTGCCAAACGGGCACAGAATAATGCACCAGTGAAGTGAAGATATCTTAATAGCATTACATAAAATACAATTCAATTACAAGATCCACGTCACAAAATGTGACATAAAGAAATCGTGGGGTCATTGATTTTGGTAGAGACTGTCGCCTAGCAAAAACACTTGCTACACCTTTAATTCAGCAAATGCTCCATATATATGTGTCTTCTTGATTTGCTTAATTGATCAGATGTTAAGTAAACCGGTGTGATGCAGTTATCTCCATTCCTGCTATGACAAAATAAGTGGGTGAATCTGGTGTCCTTCTGAAGACATTCATAGAACATATGATGCATAATTTCTTCTGGTGTGTGCACGCTGCAATGTTCTTGTTTTTTTTTTTTGCTCTTTTGTGCATGTGGTATTCTCATTCAAATTATACTTGTGGATATGCTATAGTTTATAATAGATCATAGCTACTGTGAATATATATACCTGTTGTGGATGCTTCCACTGATGCGGCTGCTGCTATTACTGTTACAATTGTATTAATCTTCCTTCTTGACACAAGAAACATTACGCTCCACCACTCCTTGTCCATTGGCTTCTCTGATCCATCTAACGATGGCCTGTGAGAAGTCCTAGAGCAATTTCCTGATGTTGATTTCTTCTTTGCACTTAGACATGCTGGGAGAAACATCTTTAAGAGAAAAACTCCACTATCCATGCTTTGACTACGTACCATTCTACTCCTCTCCACACACTTCTTTTTCTCAATCTTCTTCTCACCTGCTTGCATGTTCGTCCGATCATCTACTATGTCCCTTAAAGAGAGTTCTGTTAAGATATAAGGCCCATGTATAAGGCCCATTACCAAGTCTATTGTGTTTATAAATATAGAAGATATAGAAGTCTTTGTATCAGTTCAATGCAATCAGTTTATACAAAATGTAGTTCTATCATCTTGTAACCATTTTCTATTGTAAATACAATTCTGTTAGTTTGTCTTCTTCTTCCAGTTTATTCTTGATATTAGTTCAAAACTCTATTAATGGAGTCTACAAGTTGTAACATGGTATCAGAGCCTCACCTCGATCTGTGAGCTCGAGTTGTTATCTTCCGCTTCTACAACGTGTTCATTGTCTTCATCATTTCCGCCATTAAAGCTTCGTGCGAAAGCTTCGATTTTATCTCTTCGGTCGTAAGCCAATTTTTTGTTCATAACTCTACAATAAATCTATTATACTCGTTGAATTCGTTGTTATTTGCATCGATTCTATCTAGAATTGAGTTTGTGTTCATCAATTTTATAAAAAAATTTCATCGATCTGTTTCTATTATGTCGTCTTCAGACCTGTGTTTTCTAGCTTTGATCTATCTTGATTGTTGCTCTATTAAATCTTTGTGAGCTCTTATCTCTGTTTGTTTGTTGTCTATCAAGTGTTCGACGATTTGTCGCACTCAAATTTGTGTCAATTTTGCATAATCTGTACTTCAATTCTATATCATACTCTATCTGTTTGATTAAATTCCTCAACGAACTGTATCTGTGATGTGTTCGTTATCTCTCAATTTTCTCTGGTTATACAATTACTTCTGCTGATATCTCTTCTCATCGATTTACCAAACTCTCTTGATCAGTAATCTCTATCGTTTATCGTTCTGTAATCTCTCTAGTACTTTGTGATCTCTCTCGAGAGAAATTTGTTGTCTCTTCTTGTTTTGTGTTGTTGATTTGTTGTCGAACTCAATCCCGTCACTATTGAGATGCTTATCAGGTTTAGTAAGGTCAGAAAGTCATCTTCTTATGGAAGTCTTATGAATGATGCATTTGGAAGTGAAGTATCCGAGTCAACGGATGGAGATACATGTATTGAAAAGGATGGGATCAGTGAGCTTCAGCAGATTGAAGGCAAACTGAATGTGGATAAACTTAGCATTTCGCAGTTTAGTTCTGATCCTTGTGAATTGATTCTGAGTGAGGAGGGTAGTATTGTTGTTGCAGAATCAGGAAGAGAAACAATTTGGATTTCAAAATATTGGGTATTTTGTTTAATTATTCTTTTTGGTGGACGGATTTTTTGCAATTGTTTTTACGTTAGCATGCTGCTTGATTTCGAAACCCCTTGGAAACAAAGGAGATGCACATGCCTCGTTGCAGTCCTCTGCCTGCAGTTAATGTAAATATTGCTTGTGGCCCCTCCAAAAGTTCTTGATGTTAAGGCCTCTCTTGAGGAGTTGTTACTGAGTAATTTTTCAGATGGCTTTGTTGACGATTTTAGGTGGTGCAGTTGGGTATATTACGACTGAGATGGTTTACATCAAACATATGGTGACGAACCTTGGGTTGAATACTTGGGGTTTTGTGTACTACAATAACTTGTTGTCGTTGATGATGACTCTGTTGTTTTGGATAGCTACAGGGGAGTATGCTGATGTCTTCACTGCTGTTGGATATAATGATGGGAACTTGTTTAATGAAGGCGATCTCTGCCACTGCATTTACTGTGACTGGTGTGGTTAACAAGTTTCTCACAGTTGCTATTAATGTGATGATCTGGGATAAGCATGCTACTCCGTTTGGTTTGGTTTGCCTTCTTGTGACGCTTGCAGGAGGTGCCTTGTTATGTTTATCAGGAGTTGTGAGCATTGCAGTCACCAGGCCACCTGTGCTTGTACCAGATATGGCATCAAAGTAGTCTGCCATTCTTGCTCAAAAGTGTTTTGATTGTTGACCTTGTTTTGGCAACAAAAGTAATGTTTTACTGAGATAAATGCACTGCCATATTGGTTGTTGCTGCTAAGAATCATGTGGTACCCCTTTGAGGGTTGTTACTCTTTCAAGAGTTTGATATATTTGTTGCTCCTGTGAGAGTTTATTATATCCATTTGTGGATTTGATACCCTTTGTGGTTCTATGATACCCTTTGTGGTTCTAAACCCCTTGGAGGTCTTCTAAACCCCTTGGTGGTCCTTGTCACTCCATTGAGAGTTTGATATGCCCTTCATGGGTTTGATTTGCCCCTTAGAGGGTTGTTGCCCCTTAGTGGGATTTGTTGCTCTTTAATGAGTTTGTTACCCCTCAGTGGGTTTGCCCTTTATGTGGGTTTCTGTTACCTCTGATTGATGCTCCAAGTTGGATGCTATCTTGCTACCTCTTTCTGCTGCTGTGAATGATTCTGCTGTGCAGTCTTCTGGATCAATCTGGAGTTTACGGAGTTATCTTGGTTGCTTAAACCTCCTCTTGCTCCTGATTTGTTGCTCCGAGCTATTACCTACCTGTTGTTGTTGCTTGTTGCTGCGTATTATTGTCACTGCCATATCATCTGTGGCCTTTGTTTCCTGCATCTCAGAAACAACATACAGCAACCTACAATACTCTCTATTTTTCAAGTTTCAAGATGAAGCTGTTTCAGATTCTTTCCACCTTCATCTTGAGGGGGGATGTTAAGATATAAGGCCCATGTATAAGGCCCATTACCAAGTCTATTGTGTTTATAAATATAGAAGTCTTTGTATCAGTTCAATGCAATCAGTTTATACAAAATGTAGTTCTATCATCTTGTAACCGTTTTCTATTGTAAATACAATTCTGTTAGTTTGTCTTCTTCTTCCAGTTTATTCTTGATATTAGTTCAAAGCTCCATTAATGGAGTCTACAAGTTGTAACAAGTTCAAACGACGACTCAGGCATGTTCTGGACCATGTTAGTTAGGACTCTTCGATCATCTACCATAACCTGTAGTCGAGACGTCGGGGCTCGAACAGTGTATTGGGAACTGTGTTGCAACAATTTAGAGGCCTGATCATATCTAGTACTACTAGCCCAGAATGTTGGAGAGTAATCATCACATTCGGTCGTTTTAGTTTGAAACTGATGTCTCACTTTATAAAGATAGAGATATAAGGGATCGGACAGTAACATAATTAGTCATGTACTTTTTTTAACGTTTATCGTTCATTTTTTGCTAAATATATGAACCGAAATTTCGATTTACGGATAAATTTAGAGGAAGCGTTTGCATAAAAATACAGAGTGTGATTTGGTTTGTTTCAAAAAGAAAACTTGTGTCATGACTCACTAAATTCTACAGAGAAAAAACTTAAGTCTATAGAAGATTCTTAGGAGTTCAACAGAGAAAAGCCAATGGAATTATTAGTGTAGAAAAAACTCAAATTCAAACAGCGCTTGTGCTGGTCTTCTCTCTCATGGAGAGACCCACAGAGGCAGATGTTAGGAGATTGAGCCTTCTAGATAATATATCGATGGTTAATAATCAACAATAAATTTAAAATTTATATTAAATCCAGATTTTTATTTGATGTTAAAACCATTATTTGCAATTAGATACAACTAGCCGATAACCCGTGCGAACCACGGATTGTGATAAATTATCTTAAATTCTTAATTTTTAACTTTTTTAAATGAATAAAATTTTGAAGCACCAAGTTATATATATATATTCACGACTTTTATTTTGATTGCTAGTTAATAGACTCCTAGTATATAACTTCATTATTAAATTAAATTAATATTTATTATTATTATTCTAATTAATTAAATTTACATAACTTCATTCTAGTAGCCGATAACCCGTGCGAAGCACGGATTGTGATAAATTATCTTAAATTCCTAATTTTTAATTTTTTTAAATGAATAAAATCTTGAAGCACCAAGTTGTATATAATACTATATTCTCGACTTTTATTTCGATTGTTAGTTAATAAACTCCTAATATATAACTTCAATAATAAATTAAATGAATATTTAATTTTATTATTTAATTAATTAAATTTATATAACTTATCTCTGGTAATATAAGAATAGTTATAATATTAATTGTATTTATTATTAATCTATTATAGATATATTTTAAATATTAATTAATGGAGCCCTAAGTATTCTCGAATTTTATTTCAATTTTTACAACTTGGTTCATTATTATTATTAATTAATAATTATAATTGTGATATGGTATACATTGATTAAATAATTAATTAATTGGACCGTATTTTAGTTCAGAGATGACTTGTTTCATTAGTACTTCTTATTTTTATTGGCCTTCTATACACTTAAAAACAGTTTTTAAAGTAAGAT
Organism: Kitagawia praeruptora; assembly: GCA_037693485.1. Lineage (NCBI taxonomy): Eukaryota > Viridiplantae > Streptophyta > Magnoliopsida > Apiales > Apiaceae > Kitagawia > Kitagawia praeruptora. The sequence continues at coordinate 106,495,176 of CM075354.1, forward strand.
TAAATAGTAAAATAAGTTTTTATTAATTAATTAATTAATGCATACCGTGCATACTGCGGTATACATGTCATACTGTTTAAAGGGGGTTTCTGCTTTTAATAGAGTATAGATACCTGCATAAGGGAATCCGGATCCTCTCTTCTCCATATCATGATCTTTTTGTATTAAAATAGTGCCAACCATGGTGAAACCCATTTTAGTGAAAATAATATTTTTATTTTTATTTTTCTTAAAATGAATCCCATACTCTTTTAATAAAAAAAAACAAGGAACACAGAAGGGGCATGAACAGAGGATCCGGGCTCTGCATAAGCCATGAGACTGTTCTGGTACGAGAATATTTTAGTTTACAATTTTGTAATAGTCTTCTGGTTTTCTGGAAAATCTTTTTTTTTTGTAAGCAGAAAAAGCATTAAAGACTGGGCCTAGCGGCACTTACAACAAAACAACAGAAGAAAGAAAAAACCACTGAAAACCAACCCTAAATCTCTACTACTAGAACCAACAGAAGTGAGAAAAAAAAACCACTGAGAACCAACACATCATGGTTTGCAGACTAACCACTCGAAACCAAGGGGCCTAAACCTACTTAATCATGTGAAACCAAAGCAGGATTGCTTACTTTTATACAAGAAATATTCTTCTTGTAGTTGGAAACCTAACATATGCATCTCACTTAAACCCATGACCCACTTATATGACTTAGTTGAGTTCCTTTTTTGCCCAGTTTGTCTGCCTCGTGATTATATTCCCTAGGAATATGTGAAAATTCAAGCAAAACTGAAGGAAGCAAAGAGCAATGCATATCCTCACGATTCCAATTTTGTATAAAGCAAGAGATGACCTCGACCGAGTCTGAGCATATAACAATCTTAGCATGCTCCTTTAGCAGTTCAGCGAGCATTTGTATAACAAACCAAATTGCTACCAACTCAGACTCCAATGCAGATGTAGCCTTAATCGGGCCTGAGAAAGACTACCTCAGTACTCTAGAACTATCTTTAATCCAGCCTCCGATTCCTCCCTTAGATGCCATATGGGGATTGTTAATATAGGATCCATCCACCGCACAGATAAAATCAATTTCTCATTAAGGCAAGACCAAAACAGAGTTGTCGTATCCAATAGATGTATACGAAGTGCACCTATAGGATTGACTTCCCATAAATTGGACAGCTTATCACTTAACATATCTAAAGCAGCAAGCCACTTGAACGACCTTATCTTAATGATCTGCTCGCATCTTTCACGCTTGATACGAGAATTCTGGAAAACTTGTTCATTCCGACACAACCAAATGTTCCATAATAATGACGCCACTATTAAGTGCCATGCCTTACTATTCATACCAGCAGGAACCGATTTAAGGAGCTCGGATAAGTCCACATCAGAGTTCAGAAGGTGGTGTTGTTTCCAATCGCACCAAGTTCTGATAAGATCCCAACTCCAACGAGCGACTTCACATTTATAAAATAAGACTTATTTCCAAAATGCATCCCCTTGGTTCTGGGAAAATTCAATTTGGTGTCAGTACTTTCAGAAATTGCAGAACGCAACCCATAACTTAAATTGGCGGGTCAGATCACATCCTTTTGGCAAGATTCCGTTAAATTATACCGTTAACGTCAAATACTAAGGGCAAAAATGACTTTTACTATTTTTAATAACAATTATGAATATATAATAATATAATTATAAGCATATCTATCTATTATCAGACCTATCAGTATTATCAATTTATCAGTTCATCTCCCCTTCTCTAAAATCCCGATTCCCTTACTGTTAAAATTGATTATCAAGCAATATTGAGAGGACGATTAAGGATTGTAATGGACGCTGATAAAGATTCCCCTCCAGAGCAAAACCCCCCAAAAATTAACACCCAATTCGTCCACAACATAACTCAGCTATACATACACACGATATACTCACATCACACATATATCACATACATAAACGGACGAAATCGAACAGGAAAGAGAGAACGAGGTTTAATTTAGAGTAGGAATTGTTAATTAGAGGCTAGAATTCGAAGATTAGAATTTGACCACATGCATAATCTGCTGAGAAACGCACATACGCACACACTAGTGTACACACTTCGATTTTAGAGTGAGAGGAGAGTGGGGAAGGAGAGGAGAAATTTCGAAGGAAAAGGTTGAACGGGAGAGACGATAGATTAGAGAGACACCGTAGAGATATTTTCAGAAAGATGTTTGAGAGCTGGAGAGATATTTTCTTGACTGCTAGGTTTTCATAAAGCAAAAAGATAAGGGCATTTTAGTAATTTACAATTTTTGAAAAATCTAGTTAAAAATCAATTCAATCACTTCTAAAAATCAAAAGTAAATGGAAAATAGTTGAAACACTAAATTCCTACAATGCCCTCTTAGTAATTGACTGTGACTGTTAAATTTAACGGAATCTTGCCAAAAAGATGTGATTTGACCCGCCAATTTAAGTTATGGGTTGCGTTTTGCAATTTCTGAAAGTAACAACACCAAATTGAATTTTCCCAGAACCAAGGGGATGCATTTTGGAAATAAGTCATAAAATAAATGTTCCAAGTTTTCCTCAAGTAATCCACACCAGGAGCATGTAGGCGATATCTGCCTCGAAAATAGGCGCCTAGACAAAAAGAACTTAGTTGGAAGTATTTTGTGAGCTAGTTTCCACATAAACATTTGAACCTTATGAGGAGCCTTGATCCTCCATATAATTTTCCAAACTGGCGCTTGAGTAGAAGGGTGGACCATTGCTAGATAACAATCATTAACAGTGAACTTTTGATTGGTATGAAGCCATATAAGCTTGTCTCTTTTGTCCATAAAAACTACTTGTCGAATGAGTCTGTTGAGCCTGAGAAACTCAAGTTCCTCCCGTGCCCTTAAAGGGCGCTTCCATATGGAGTTCCAATCCTCCACATTTAATGACCACAGTTGCAAGACATGTTTAACAGGGCTGAATTTAAGTGTTGATAATGAATACAGTCTAGCAAACTCAAGACAAAGAGACGTATTACCGACCCACTTATCCTCCCAAAATCTAGCGGACATACCATCACCCAACTGCCACTTAAAATTATTAGTTATACTCCCAGAGGCAATAACATTTGACCCAGCCGATACAATATCCTGCATAATATGGGACGCAGCCACATTATTTCTCAAACCTGGCATTTTTAAGCTAAAATCCTGCCCATATTTGTTTGCCATGCATACATGCTAGAACTTATCCCTCTCCTCGCAACAACGCCACCACCACTTGAATAACAACGCATTATTACGATCCCTGAATGATGCTAGACCTAAACCCCAAGCTATTTTAGGATTACAAATCTTGTTCCAGCTTATCAGATGCATGTTTGGTTTGTTTTCTTCGCCTACTGATTTCGAGCCCCAAAAGAAAGCTTTTCTGAGTTTATCAATTTTTAACTCAACTGTTTTCGGCATTTGGAAAAGATTAAACCAATAAATGGGCGTACTATCTAGAGTCGCTTGAAGGAGAACTAATCTACCAGCATGATTCATGGCTCTACCTTTCCATACAACTAGTTTTCCTTGCAATTTTCGAACAAGAGGGTCCCAAAACTTAACTAGTTTAGGTGATGAACTAATGTCAACTCCCAAGCAGTTGATAGAGTCGCCTCCCACCTCGCAACCTAGTTCAGAAGCCCAATTGTGAAGGTTTTCCGCTTCTTCATGGAAACCATATAATTGGCTCTTATGGAAGTTAACCTTTAACCCTGTGAGTACAAAAAAGCTTTGAAGGACACTCTTGATACCAGTAACTGAAGATGCATCATTCTGAAGAAAGATGATCGTATCGTCTGCATATTGGAGATGAGAGATGGTGACCCCGTTAGATCATATAGCCACTCCTCTAAATAAACCTTTAGCCTCCGCTTGTACAAGCATAACGTGAAGAACTTCAACAACCAAGTTAAATAAAAGGGGTGATAGAGGATCACCCTGACGTAACCCTCGTTGAGGTGAGAATTCTTTAGTAGGAGACCCGTTAACTAGGACTGAAGTGCGAGAAGTGTGCAGGATTCATGACAGCCATTCCCTCCATTTGTGATGGAAATTCATACCTTCCAAAAGGTGAAATAGGAAGGACCAGTCCACATAATCGAACGCTTTTTCAAAATCGATTTTAAAAATCAAATCTCTACTTTGCTTTGACTTAATACTGCCTATCACCTCACTTGCTACCAGAATGCTGTCCGATATATTCCTTCCTTGCATAAATCCCATCTGAACATCTGAAATCAATTCATGCAATACTTTCTTCAGTCGTTCCACCATCATTTTAGTGATCAACTTCATACATGAGTTAATCAAACTAATCGGATGATAGTCATTTATCTTAGTAGGCGTTGCCACCTTGGGGATTAATGCTATAAATGATGAGTTCACGCCATTCGGAATACCCCTGCCCTTCTGAAATGGATCTACAAAAGTAAACACGTCCTTACCTACCAGAGGCCACAGTTTCTTAATGGCTCCCATGCTGAGTCCATTAGGGTCGTGGGCCTTGTCTGATGGACTGAGTCTTAGCGCTACTTCTAATTCATTTAGTGTGAAGTCCTTAGCTAACTTTTCAGAGTTCAGCGGAGACAGTTTCGAAATTGGAAGAGAACCTAGTTTAAAGCAAGGCTTACTCGGGTATGCCTTGTAAAAGCTATGAAAGTGTTGAAGAAATGCCTCTTTAACTTGCATATCAGTCGAAAGCCAAATATTATTCCTATATACACCAAGAATTCTGTTCCGTTTCCATCGATATGAGACCACATTATGATAGAAATTTGTATTCCTATCTCCCTCTAAATGCCATTTAACTCGAGCTTTTTGTCTGAGCATGCTCGTTTTTTCCTTGTAGAGATTGCTTAACTTAGTTGATATGTCCTTTTTCGTGACATCTAAAGCATGGTGCTCATCCAATTCAAACTGCTCCTTCTCCAACTTGTCTATCTTCCGATCAATATTGCCATTGATATGAGTATTCCAGTGTTTTATACTCAATCGAAGTTTCTTTAGCTTCTCATGGAGATTCAAGTCTGAGTTATAGCGCCACTCCTCTTCTAGAGTTCTGACCAAGTCACTATTGTTGAGCCAACAATCAAAAATCCTGAAAGGTTTCTTCCCCCAGTCCCTTCGCAGTCCTGTCATCATAATAGCTCTATGATCGGAGTTTTTTCTGTCTGAAACTTGAACATCCCAATCCTCTAATTCAAACCATTTCCAGTTCAGAAGTACTCTGTCCAACTTACTCTGCCTGCCTAGCCTTCCACACCAGGTAAATGCAGAATTCGACATTTTGACGTCGAATAGTTCATTTCCTTCTGGAAAATCTTTAATTTTGAAGTATTATTATTCTATTCTATTTTCCCCTCTCCTATTTATAATTAAAAAATATTATACTTAGGAAATATATAATATTCACTTAAATGTTATACATCCCAGACTCTATAGCACCAAGTGTTTCTATATATAATTAAAATAATGAGATCCTCCAAAAAAAACTTATGTAAAACCCATCTCTATTTTCTAATTTTTTTAAAAAAAATAAAATAATTGATTATTAATAGAGTAGTGAAATGAATTTATGTGTATATATATATAGGCTAGCGTTCAAATAGAAACCAACCTTAGAATAGAAACTAGAAACCTACACTAAATAAATTATATTTCATTTATTTTAATGGCCCCGCTAGGGGCACCTTCACAAACAATTTATAAAAGTTTTGGCTCTATTCAACAAAAAAATAAAAAAAATAAAAAAAATAAAAATAAAAAGTTACTGTTCACGTGCCACGTCATCACGTGAACAGTAACTTTTTTTTAATTCTTTTTAATTTTTTTTTAAATTTTTTGTTGAATAGAGCCAATAATTTTAAACGTTTTTTGTATTGGGGTACCCCTATTTTGGTCATTAGATTAACTTGAAATATTTAATTTAGGTTTAGTTTCTAGTTTCTATTCTAAGTTAGTTTCTATTAGAACAAGACCCTATATATATATATATATATTAGAGGTCAAAAAAGAGGTTGAAAATGACAATTGAACAATGGAACTTGAAATCAGAAATTTAGTTGAATTTAGTTGAATGTGGTTGCATTAAGTTGAATATTTCCCCTGCGGGGCCATCCAACCCAAAATAGCACCCATCTTAAAAAAAAAAAAAAAAAAAAAAGGACACAAGTCGGCTGATTTCCTGGACAGGAGGAGAGAGAAAGTGAGGGAGGAGGGGGGGACCTAGTATTTTTGCAATTTTGAAACTTAGGTTGGTAATATTGCAAATAGCTATTCTTAAAGATAGTAAATTTGCAAAAATTTACTTTTTCCTATTTATTTATGAAAAAAGCCCTTCTTTTTAATCTTAACAAAATCATCTATTTCGTAAATTTATAGGGATCTATATTATTGTACCGAAATGTTTACGAAAATATGGTGTATAATTAAATATAATTAGTTTTACATATTTTAGAATTGACATTGTTATTAATTTTATTTGAATTTAAGATTGATTTGGTTATATATATGTCATTGTATATGATTAGATAATTGTTTTCTTAAGGCAAAAGAATTCATTAATAATAATTTACATGAGACAAAATTGTACTTTGGGTACCTGAAAATTAATTAAATAGCACGGTGATGACTAAATTATAATTGTAGCCAGATGTGTGGCTAAATTTTATTTATTTTATATCGTGGTGACTTCGGCCCATTTCCGTTAGTCTGTGACTAACGTCGTTACTGAATATATTATAATCGAGGGGCAACAAAGTAATTTCATTCTCCTCTCCCTTAACAACACCCACATTATTCATCTTCTTCCACTCTTCTCCACCTCTAGTTAGGGCTGTGATTCGAGTCGAACCGGACGAGTTCGAGATGAGTTTTAATTCGAGCCGAGCCTTTTCTGACGAGTCGAGCCGGGCTCGTTTATTAAACGAGCCGAAAATCCCCGCCGAACTTGGCTCGTTTGTTATACGAGTCGGGTCAAGCTACTCGCGAGCCCATCACGAGTCGAGTCGAGTTCTCTTATACGTGTCGAGCCTAACGAGATGTTAAACGAGCCGAGCCTAACGAGCTGTTAAACGAGCCGAACGAGTTTCTGAAAATTACTTTTTTTGTTAAAAGAAAAACTGAAAATTACTTACTAATTATATAAACATCTTTACACATAATAAAAAAAGTAAACAAATAATATGTTAAGATATATCTTGACATCCGTACGGTTGGATCGTCGAAAAATATTTTTTAAAAAATAGAAACAATAATTTGGGATAAAGTACTATTTACGAGTACTAGACAATATAGTAGGGTTCTATTAAGATCTCCAACCAAATTAATTTTTTATTTTTTCAAACTTTGGGAATATCATTTAATTAGATATATCTTGATATCCGTAAGGTTGGATCGTCGAAAATATTTTTAAAAAAATAGAAACAATGATCTGGGACGAAGCACTAGTACGAGTACAAGACAATATAGTAGTGTTCTATTAATATCTCCAACCAAATTAATTTTTTATTTTTTAAAAAATTGGGAATATCATTTAATTAGATTTATCTTGACATCCGTACGGTTGGATCGTCGTGAAATATTTTTTAAAAAATAGAAACAATAATCTGGGAAGAAGCACTAGTTACGAGTACTAGACAATATAGTAGGGTTTTATTAAGATCTCCAACCAAATTAATTTTTTATTTTTTCAAACTTTGGGAATATCATTTAATTAAATATATCTTGACATCCGTATGGTTGAATCGTCGCAAAATATTTTTTTAAAAATAGAAACAATGATCTGGGACGAAGCACTAGTACGAGTACAAGACAATATAGTAGTGTTCTATTAAGATCTCCAACCAAATTAATTTTTTATTTTTTAAAAATTTGGGAATATCATTTAATTAGATATATCTTGACATCCGTACGGTTGGATCGTCGTGAAATATTTTTTAAAAAATAGAAACAATAATCTGGGATAAAGCACTAGTTACGAGTACTAGACAATATAGTAGGGTTCTATTAAGATCTCCAACCAAATTAATTTTTTATTTTTTTTAAACTTTGGGAATATCATTTATTAGATATATCTTGACATCAGTACGGTTGGATCGTCGAAAAATATTTTTAAAAAAATAGAAACAATGATCTGGACGAAGCACTAGTTACGAGTACAAGACAATATAGTAGGGTTCAATTAAGATCTCCAACCAAATTAATTTTTTATTTTTTCAAACTTTGGGAATATCATTTAATTAAATATATCTTGACATCCGTACGGTTGGATCGTCGAAAAATATTTTTTTAAAAATAGAAACAATGATCTGGAACGAAGCACTAGTACGAGTACAAGATAATATAGTAGTGTTCTATTAAGATCTTCAACCAAATTAATTTTTTATTTTTTTTAAAAATTTGGGAATATCATTTAATTAGATATATCTTGACATCCGTACGGTTGGATCGTCGTGAAATATTTTTAAAAAAATAGAAATATAGAATACTATTTAAGAAAATTTCTTATAAAAACAATATTTTTAAAAAGACATAGAAATATAGAATACTATTTAAGGCATATAATAATAATAATAATAATAATAATAATAATAATAATAATAATAATAATAATAATAATAATAACAACAATGATGATAATAATAATAATAATAATAATAATAATAATAATAATAATAATAATAATAATAATAATAATAATAATAATAATAATAATAATAATAATAATAATAGTAATAATAATAATAAATTGATTAGGAAGTGAAAAAATGTAGAAACTTACCAAAGTAATAGACAAACGTATTTTAAGAGCTCCCATTTTTCCCTTCAATCTGATTCACACCGACACCTTTAAGGCTTTAATTTAAATAATTGTTATTTTTAGTCGGTCACCTATAATTAAGTACATTATTGTTGTAAATTGTAATATTATATAAATAGATAAAAATCAACTTTTTCCCATTTTCTTCACTTCTCCCACCTGTCCTCTGCCGTATGCGTCTCTCTCTCAATAATTTCTCTCAAACATCACTCTCTCTCCTCAAGAACACATATATATTCTAATAATCAAACTCATTTTTCTACATGATTTTGATATCAAAACCCTAACATATATATATATATATATATATATATATATATATATATATATATCCAATTCGATCCTCTCATCATCATCTACATAACCATACCATCAGAAATCGATTTTAAAAAAAAATTGAATTTGGCGATTTTATTTTTTTATTCGATTCTTGATTCTTATGGTGTTTTTTATGTTTCCGTGGGGCGAGGGTTGTAAATCGGAGGGGTTATTAACGAGTTGTGGTGTTTTGGTGGTTGTTTGGGTTGTGGGCCTTGTGGGTGTTATTGAAGATGAACCGCCGGTGGTCGGAACAGGAGAAACGGAGCTATTACACTTTCATCGGTGTGTTGATGTTACTGTCCGTGTGTTGATAGTCTGAAAATATAACAGTGAATTAAACGAGCTTTATAAACGAGCTCGAGCCGGGTCGAGTTTTTATTTTCGAGCCGAGTTTCATTCGAGTTCGGCACATACCCGGTCCGGCTCGTTTATATAAACGAGCTTGAAACCGTGTCCGAGCTCGACTCGTTTACGAGTTCGAGCCGAGCCGGGTCATGCTAAACGAGTTCAACGAGTTCGAGCCGAGCCGGGTCATGCTAAACGAGTTCGAGCTCGAGCAGCTCGACTCGAATTACAGCCGTACCTCTAGCCGCCACCCATTTCCCCATCCCCTCCTTCAACTCGCAGCAACTCTTCACTCGAAATCACTCATCTCTCCCCCTTCCTACTTCGACCAACAGTGCTTGAGTGTGTGTGTGTGTGTGTGTGTGTGTATGCCTTTGTGTGTGTGTACATACGCCGCTGTGTGTGTGTGCTTTCCTTGCAATTCCAGTAAACAACCGCCGGGAATCACTTATTCCTCCTGGTATGAGTTTGATTTCGAGCTCGAATTTGCTGTTGTGGTGTTGATTTGGACGGGTTTATGTTTGTGTGACTATGTGTTACTGCTTGTACACTGAAAACGAAATGGGTCTTTTGTTATTTCCATGGAACTCACGTCAATTGTAGAATTATAAGTCAGTGCAAATTCAATTACTGAATCATATGCTTTTACAGAGAGATTCAGGCCTATGATGTAAGCCCTTACATACATATCATAAGCAAGCCTTGGCTTACCATCATCCGTGAGTGCCTCAATCAACATCTCATAACTAACCTCATTTGGCTCAACATCTTGGCATTTTGTGTTCTTATAATTTCAATTATAATAATACTTGATAACTCTTTCTTTTATATTGTTTTTGACTTGATTGGTCCCTGCAAGGTTAAGAAAATAAGGGGGATATCTCTTCAAATATTGTAGTATTCAATTATTTGATTCCACTTGTGTTAAAAATAAGTTTATAAGTAAATAGTATTATGTTACATTTGTCATTTTCCAATAATATAGAAAATGCAAGTACTATTCTACAAATTGTAATATCTTTAGCATGACACAAAAGATCACATCCGATTTTTTTAATGCAAATAACAAATATAACGAGAAGAGGATTCATTGATAGCCTAGAAAGCGGCAAGATTCATTTCCCCTTTCCAATTGAAGGTCGTGAACTTAAATACTCATTTCCCTTAATATATTGAAAATTCGTCCAATATTATCTGGCCACTATATGACGAGGAAACCATTATCAACCTAAGGATCACAGTAAGCTACAACAGTGATTTTACCATGCATGCAGCTTTGAACTAAACCAGTACTATCACTACAATATTATTGAGCACCAAAACTTTAAATAAGTCATAAGTAGGATTGGTGAAGGCAAACAAGAGGTCTATTAGATGGTGGTGCTTCTTACTATCCAGGTTTTTTCTTATCACATATGGAGAGAGCGGAATGCTAGATTTCGCATCAAATGGTTGTTTCCTCCCATGAAACTTCTCTAGGGTATTAGAGTTAACATCGAGTCGAGATTGAAGTCATCTATTTGGTTCTCTAAAATTGTTTATAAAAGGCCTGATATCATTAGTTGGATCATTTAGTAGCCTTTTAGTCATAGTTGTTTGAGCCCGCTCTTGTTTTCTAGTGCGCAGCTTGCCGCCAGTCCGAATATATATCAATTTAGCAAAACAAAAAGGCCTGATATCATTAGTTGGATCATCTTCGTTAATGGAATTCAACTAGGGTGAGTATAAGTCATCCGTTGTGTGATTTACCATATCTTACATACCTTGACCTCAGTAGCAATCACCTTGCAGAAATTCCTAATTCCATTGGTTCTATAAAAAAGTTGGTTCGTCTTAATTTTTTCAACACTTGGTTGAGAACCTCTCCAACTTGCAGTATCCGAATCTCAGCAATAATTTCTTATATGGTACTATCACAATCCCAAAGTTTATCGGCTCACTCTACACAAGCCGATAAACTTAGAAACCACACGAGCTTAGAAACCTCTCCAACTTGCAGCATTTCGACCTGGATTATAATCATTTAAAAGGTGGGGACATCTTTAACTGGTTGTTTAATTTATCTTCTCTGACATACCTGGACTTAAGTTGTGTAATACTGATCCTCCCAGTATATGAGCAAGCTTATCAAGAGGATCTCCTGCATATCATTCATGCGTTTGTATTACTGTAATCTCTCTGCTTTTTTTACTATAAGCAATTTTTCGTCCTCTATTTCTACCCTTTATCTTGGAGGAAATCACATTGATTCATCCATTTTTAATTGGCTTTCCCACTTGAGTGGCATTCTGGAAGACCTGGACCTGGATATGAACGTGTAAAAAGGTAGAATATCAGGGTCTTTCGGTCGAAATATCCAAGTATTTCAAAAGCTGTCGGTCAATATCCATATAACTGATTGAAATGTATAGAGGGTGTTCAACTAAAGTTCCATGTCGATAAGATAAATCAGAATTATCTTAAATATAAGCAGCCAAATAATATAACTAATTCAGGGCCGACCCCAATAGAATTGAGGTTCAATTCTTTAAGAATGAGAGTTAGAGTTGTGTAATATCAGGCAATACTGAACCAGTAAACTTGTTTCCAGATATTGAAAATATTTGCAAGAGTAAAAGGTCCTGATGAACCTGATATAAGATCATCACGGTTCCAGTAAAATCGTTGAAACTGAAATCTGCAGCTTGCAAGGGATAAATTACATATGGATTTCAGAAGCACACCAGTACATTGATTTGCATAGAGGTACAAATGAGTAAGAGCAGCCATACGACCGAAAGACCCTGATATTCTACCTTTTTACACGTTCATATCCAGGTCCAGGTGTGACAGCCCTAGATCCGGGGTCATAAATCCGGGCCATCACGGACCAATTTCCATTCAATATCAATATCTCTTGAGTTTTTTTTTTTTACAATTAATACTTATGCCATTGACCCCGCAATAATAAACACACACACACCAGTCATATGCTCAGAGAACAACATTTACCATAATAAAATTAAGAGTTGAATAGTTATTACAAACCAGGATCATACTTAAGTACATTGTTGAATGACACTTCGACATGAAGCGTTCCAACAATCAAAAGTTTATTACATTCTTACACCCTTAATTATACATAAGCTCTCAGAACCCGTCTGCCTCTACGCTACCTCAGGAATCGATGCTAGCGTGCTCTCAGAAGGTCACCTTTCCCCTACCCTCTTGCGGGGCGTTCTGCGAAGTATTGGCATTCCTAGCTGTATATAGATAAGTAGCAAGAATGAGCCAAAATAGCTCAGCAAGATAATTTCTATCTACTAACATCAAAGGAAAATAAACCGTTGTATATATATAATAGACAAAAGCAACTTCAGTTATTATGGAAGAATTTTATTTCCATTCAATATGTATATACACTTTCCAATTATCCTTGTACGTAAGAAATATATAGTATCATTCCATCAGTCTCGCTTCTAACATCATATAATATCAGTCCCTCTTCTTGAATGCTATAACCATCAATATACCATTTCAGTGTAATCTTTCAAGATAATATAAAAACTTGAACAAATCTCTCGCTATAATCTTCTCATTTCCGTCTTATGCAACAATCATATAAATTAATATAAAATCAGTTTCTCTTCGTTTGTAACAATAATTCCATCATTCCATATCACTTTTCTGTTTTCAGTTATAGAAATCTGAAAACCATTTTCAATTCTTTCTTTCAAGTTTTGGGGATCTCTGCTGGCGCCAGATACGTAGGACGATGATCAGTCGCCTGACCGTATCCGCTCTCTGTTTACTACTAGTAGAAGGGATGATCCCTACCTGGTAATCAACCCTGGAGGAAGGCTACCTGCTACATCCTCCCTTGACATCTTCGTGCCGAAATAAAATATTGGATGCTGGACTGTGCCACTACCACACAGCCTCTTACGCTTACTGTTGCAATCCCCCTTTTTCAAATCATCAAATACCATTTCACATTTTCCATTTCCATTCACATTCACATTTTCATTCACATTTCCTTTCACATATATCATTTCCATTTCCATTTCCATTTATCATCACCTTTAAAAAATTATATATGTCATAATACTTTGATTATGACTCAGACATCTCCTCTGTATTCAATGAAATCAATATGCTTTTATATACATAGAGTATTCCATTTATCTCAAAAGTATTAAATACCATTCAATAATATTTATTAAATCACAATACTTAGAAAGAATATAATATTATAAATCATATAACCCTAAATAATAACTGATACCATTCCTTTATATATCTTTAGATAACAACTGATACCATTCCTTTATATATCTTTAGATAACAACTGATACCATTCATTTATATTCCCTTAATCATAAGGCATGTTCACTTCATGCATAATCATCTCTATGTATATTCATATCCATCTCATACTCATATTCATATCCATATTCATATCATACTCATATACCTTCCCTTTTTTACATCAATAATCAAGGAAAACCATTTCTTAACAATATAGTAACAATAGCATCACATATATATATTTCATGAAATCAAGTTTCTTTGAAGATAAATAATTTTCAAAGTAGGGATAGAAGAAATCTTGCCTCGATCTCGATATCCCAAAGGTAGGGCTCGTGGTTCCTCCGAAGTTTCTATAAACACATAAAAGAATCGTCATTAGAGTATATTCCACTTAACACCTACCCTTATCTAGTAACACCCTTGTCACATACCGTATGTTTAACATGGCCTTTATGTCCCAAAGGTTCTAAGAACTCGACCATTCTTAATCTCGATTAAAGTGTTAGCAATTCACACTATTTCCTTAACAACCACTCTCGACTGCAAAAATCCTCATAATTCGAAAATTCCACAATTTGACACAAGGTCAGTTAGTAAGGGTTCTCTGATCACCCTATTATAACATCCCAAAGTTTCATAATTTTTAAATGTTAGGTCGAATACACAATAGGTAATCAAATACTGTATGAGTAACTTAACAAGAACACACTGTTTAATACTTAAAAACTGTTTGGAATTAACAATTCCTCTCTCAGTGATGTAAAATATCACAGAGAGCTGCTTAGGTTACAATCAATGAATTTCTCAATGTTCGATACCCTTCTAGGGTTAACCTAACTGTATTTATAAAACATACAGCTTCGTACAATCAGTAATTGATTCTCCTATAATTAAGCTATACAATTTATATCAATCACGATTGCTTCAAATCTTCCAAGTCAACTCAATCTCTTTGACAGCTTTCCAATCTTCAAAGATATTGCTTCCATATTTATCTTGTATCAATCTTCAAACACTGTTGACTCTTCAGACATTACCACTACAGAGTTTAACAATCTCTGTTGCGCTTCCAGTCAGTGTTTAACTAAACTCTGACTGCTTCCAACTAAACTCTGTTTTGTTACTTTAGCTTCCAAACACTGTTCTCATCAATCATTTCTAACAATCTCCCCCAACTTGTTCATTAGCAAGAATGTACAAGTTTACAGTAAATGATGATGTCAAAACAAATACAAAGTCTACAGTGTTTAACAAACAGAGTTTAAGCTTTTACTTAACAAATTCTACAGAAAATAAGAAAATCCTTACAGACTTCAAATTCTAATCTCTTGAAGATCTGGCATTGTTCTGAGATAGTCTATAAGCAATCTTCTTTCAGCATTTTCAAGCTCTATCTGCATAGCTTCCTTGATTTCTCTCAACTGAGGATCATTCTCATCAGTCTGATAGATAGCAGCTCTAAGATCGTAGATTTTGTTTCTCCTCATTTCATTTCCCAACCTGATATATTTCACTTCCTCAGACTTTACATTAAAATCCAGAGCAGTAATTCCAAGATCTGTCTTCAGCTTTGTAGTCCCCTTCTCCATTTCTATCAGATTCCCATTCCAGTCTCTGTACTTTGGAACATACTTGCTGTTGTACTTCATATTTCTTCTGGCAAGATTTTGAATCATCTTTTGTCTGAGTACATTTGCAACTGACTGAGCTCTTTGATTTCTTACTCTGAAAAGATACAGAACATATTCTAGTTCTTCCCAGTATTTTAAATCAATATCCTTCTCATCAACTTTAAACACTGTTCCATCAGCCATGAAATATAGCAGAAAATCCTTCTCTAAACTCTTCTGATTAACAAGCTGTACTGACTCCAGTCTGTCTAAACTCTCTTGAGTGACACCACGACCTGGAACAGCCAATGAAGAAGGATCTCTTGGACCAACATATTGTCTTGTGTCTCTGTGTGAGCCTATGCCTCCTTTGTTGTATCCGATTTTACCAGATAAGGCTCTACCATCAGTGAAATCCATTGGAACTGTAGCTTCTAGCCTTGAATCATGAAGAACACCTTTTCCAAATGTTGATTTCAACTGAGAAGACAATAATGGTGTGGTCATAACTTGTGCAGTAACAGAGGTTGTGTCTTCATTCTTCTGTACAACATGTGTATCAATAGAGGTTGTAACAATACTTTTCAACTTTTGCTTAGCTTCTGCATCTGTTGGTTTTCTGAACACTTGCATCCTTTGATTTGTACCAACTGGTTCTTTGATTTGAATACCTTTAAGAACAGGCTTTGCAGCTTTAACAACTTTCACATTCTTCTTTAATTTATCAGACTTTAAAGCCTTCAAATGCTTTTCTTGCAGACTCTTCTCTTCAGCTTTAGCATCTTCTATAGTAACTCCTTCTGCATTCTCTTCCATGAAAAGCTTAACAGCTAACTCCTCATCAGTCTTTGGATTTGATATTAATTCCAAACTCTTGGTTTTTGAAGTACCTTGAGTTTCAGTGTTTATTCCAACAGACTTTGACTTAAGAGATTTGCCAGATCTCAGAGTTAGTGTTTCAGAGTTTAAAGCCTTACTCTTATCACTTGCCCCTCCATCTCCAGCATCATCCTTCTTTTCAAGCAGAGTTTGAGAAATTTTACATTTAGACTTAGCAACTCTCTCCCCCTTTTTGACATCATCAGGAATGAGTATAGATGTAATGAGCTCCAAAGAGTTAGCAATGGAATCAACCTTAGCAAACAAGGCAGTTTGATTTTCTTCAACCTTTCCTAGCCTGGCAAAGAGAGTATCTTGAACTTTAGAAAGCTGTGCAGCTTTGATTTTTGACTCTCTTTCCATTGTCATTTCTCTAGTCTGTATCTCAGTTTTCAAAGAAGCAATTTGTTGTTTTGTTTCAGCAAAATTTCCATCCAGAGTTTTGACTTGTACCACAGTTGCCTTTAAACAGGATAAAATCTCTGGATTTGAAATTTGACTAGCAGTCTGCTTAACAAAATCAGCTGCTCTCCCTTTTGGAAAAATACAGTCTTGTTTATACCAATTAGCAGCAGATTTAGCAAGGTGCTCTTCTTCAATTGCATGAGATGGACAAGGCTGATCAAAAGGTTTATGTTTATTATCAGTCTGTGCTGGTGCACTCAGAAAAGAATCAGAGTTTGCACTGTTTTCAGATTCATCTTCAACACTTGCATCATTTGCTTGAACATCTTGTAAAGAACCACTGTACTGAGCTGTGTCAGCCACAGTTTCTGCAACAACTTCTGCAATCTTGTCAATAGTCTCCTCATGTTGCACAGGCTCTGCAACAGAGCTTGCATTTGTAGCTTCAACAGGCATAGATTCAGAATTTTTCTTAGTTGCTTGATCAACCTCATCACCTTTGTCTGGAATTGGAGAAGTATTAGATATTAGCTCTGTGTGTGATGCTGCAGCTTCAGAAAAATTAACTGCAGGCTCATCAGCTACACCAGGAGCTTCAGTGTGAACAACAGGTGAGATAGAATCAAGAATTGGTTGAAATGAATCAAGAAAATCATTCATTGGTGAAAAACCATTTCTGTAATCCTCTTCTACAGGAATGTTATCCTCTGTAGGTACTTCAACATTAACAGCATCCTCTGCAGGCATTTCAACCTCTGCAGGTATTTCAACATTGATAGGCACAGCATCCTCTGCAGGTATAGCAACATTCTCTGCAACCTCAACAGTAGGTGTTTGCTGTGAAACCACCTCTGGAGCTTCAACAACATGCTCATCATCAGATTCTGAAAGAATTAATCTCCTCTTCTTGACTTGAGACACTACAATCTCCTCTTCTTCTTCACTAGAGCTCTCCTTAGGTGGTGAAAGTGAAGGTCTGTTTGCCTTTTGTTTCTTTCTTCTGGTATAAACAGCTCCAGGTAATATCTGTTTAGCCTTTGAGTGTTTAGTGTTTTGGGCAGTGTGTATTTTTCTTTTTGGTTTGGATTTAGGTTTTTCAGTAGGTGCTGTCTCAGAGTTTAAGGTTTCAGAGTTTATTGGTTCTGGTTGTGGTTGATGAGATGTAGTAGGTACAGTGGTTGTGGGTGTTGTAGGTGTTGTGGGTGTTGATTCAGAATGTATGGTGTCTAATGGTTCAGGCATGTGTTGTGGTGATTGAGAATCCTGAGGTTGGTTAACATAGTTTTGTAAGGCTAGTGGCATAAACATATCAGGTATTTGCTGTTTAGTAACATCTTTATTTGTCAAATCAGAAAACATCCTTTTAGCAACTTGAAAAGGCTGAATGACATCAGCTTCATCAATTGTAAGATTAGGCACACAAGCAGTAAATAGTATTTGACAAAATCGAGCAAAATAAACAGAAGTAGGCTCAGACAAACGCTCTCCCAAATTCATTAGCACTAGTCTACCAAAATCGAAATTACCTCCATACAGTAGAGCATGGCCAATTTGAAGAGTGTCAAGAGGAAGTGCATCCCAAT
Organism: Kitagawia praeruptora; assembly: GCA_037693485.1. Classification (NCBI taxonomy): domain Eukaryota; kingdom Viridiplantae; phylum Streptophyta; class Magnoliopsida; order Apiales; family Apiaceae; genus Kitagawia; species Kitagawia praeruptora. The sequence goes on from CM075354.1 coordinate 106,513,462, forward strand.
TTGTTGTCTTCTTTCCAAAAGTTCTTGTAATGCAATCGAAAAAGAAACTCCATTCCTTTCTCAAAAGTGGCCTTCTCAGAGACCCCAGCTTATTCAAATTTCCTGCACATCCAATTTGCTGCAACATTGTCCTCAAGTGGTCGTGACCAACAACACTGTAAGAAGTGTGAGTCTCAAAATCCAAAGCATCCCTAACCGTAGTTGGAGTAATGATATACTCTGATTCAGCATGAGTGAAAGTGATTGTTGGAGTGCCAGACTCTTCTCCATCATCATATAAAGAGTTTGTCCAAAAAGTAGCAATTTGTGAAGCAGAGAGTATTGGTGGTGCAGTTAAAGCCTTCCCTATTTCAGAATCTTTCAAGAAATTTTGAAACAAATGAAACGCCTCTGGAGCATTTGCATTCTCCAGTGGAGCTACATAGTTGCTAGGAAGAAAAATTAACCCTGCTGCATCAAACGCTTTGGTTGCCATTAGTAAGATATGATACGAAGATGTTCAGAGAAAAGATGTATGGTAAGTGTTTACCAAAATGTGAAGGAGAGTGAATAAGAATTTTGAAAGTGATTGAGTATGCAAGTAACTGTGAATGAGTGAATATTAATCGATGTGAAGTGGAAGAACAAAAACGATTAGAGTAAAACCAAAACTCAATCGTTTATTTAATGAAAGCCCGCAATTGATTGTAGAGTAATGTGTAAGTGGGACACTATCATGGGACACGTGTCAAACAACTAATGGATCACTTAATAATTACCGCTGTCATTCCTATAATCACGACACTTTGACATATTTACACTAATTAACAGTTGTCAACTACCCCAATTACTCCAAAATAGTCAAATCATCTCAATGAAACTTTACCTTAGAGTACTTAACACAACTCAACAGTGTTTATCAATTTTCCAACTTTATCACTGAAACCCTTTCAAAAATTGCACAGTTGTGAATATGAGTGTGTGTGAAGCAGAGTTTACCAAAATCAATTTTTAGAGCATCTAATATTTCATAAAATTCATAACAAAAAAATAAATAAACACTGAATGCACAAACTCTCATAGTAAACACTGATTGTTTGATGAATGCTAAACTCTGTAGTTACTGTTATACAGAAATCTGAAAACTTCTATTCCCATTGATGTCCATGATTATCCAAGTAAGCACACAGTCTTTGAAGACTAAAAGATCAAGAGATAGAAATCAGAGCATCATTCAGTGAATAACAATTATGAACTTGATAAACTCACAAACTCTCAAAGCACACAGGTGTTTAGGTGAAGTGTTTACACTCACATTCAATCAGGAAAAGCAGATTCTACCATATGCTTGAATGTCCACCAAATCTACACTACTTTGAGTACATGTATGCACAAATCAAAAGGACTTTATTCAGGGTTGTAATGAGGTAAGATCAAACAGATGAGAAGAGATGTTTTATTCATGAGTGAATTTCAAACTGAACATTTTAATAGACCAAAGTGTTCAGTCACACTGTTAGTACATATTTGCACAAGATCAGTATATATGCCCTTTTTTTTTTTTAACATATATACTGAAAAACTTTTCTTTTCTTGAGAAACACTCATCTGCTTGATTTTTTTTCAAAAGAATATAACTGCTCTTAATACTTCAGAGTATAAGAAAAATGAGCAGTTAATTAGGCTCAAAGGGGTTTACTAAGGGTGGTATTTATGAACAGTGTTTATACAGTGTTTGAACAGTGTTCAAAAGAATTTTGAACAGTGTTTGAAGGAATGGTAAATCCTATTGCCTTTATCATTTTCATGCACACACATATCATGTAGTCTCAAAGTGGTTTAATACAAGTTCTAGAGAAACATACTTCCTGATGAACATCACACAACAATAAATACTGATTGATAGAAAATGTATCAATCACTGATTTGGCTCAAACTCTCACAGGGTGTAAACATGAATCTGAACTCACCATACTAATCAATGACACATCTCAAGTTTTATGGTTTTCACAAGTACAAACAAGGAATCATCAGGAACCATACCTTTGGGAACAGAATGTCACTAATCAGAGTTTAGAGTTCATCAATAACCAAAATTATTTATGAGAGGCAATGCACACAATATTCATAAACTCAGAGTTTAGGACTGAATAAACTAAGAGATGCTATAAATATGAAACAGTATCATGTTGTGTTGATTTACTGCACAAAATCTGATTAGATTACAGTGACTCAGAAAGAATCATGATTTAATTACTGAGAATCGTGCTTCATACATTTTTCTTCATTGATGTTTTCATTCAGACAATAATCAATTCTGAATTCACTGAGTGTATCCAACATGATAACAGTGTTTAACAGACAGACATGCTGACAGAGTTTAACAAAGTTTAAACATAAGCATGCATAACAGAGTTTAATACTAAGGTTCACATAGCACTTAACAATTTGCATAACATGAGCAATAAGTTTTTGAGTTTAACCAACATCACTAGTCAAAACTAGAGACCATTCCTAGTTCATTGACCAGTCTTGTAAATGTAGCTTCACTCAATGGCTTGGTGAAGATATCTGCAAGTTGTTGTTCTGTAGACACAAAGTGAAGCTCAATGTTGCCTTCCTCTACATGCTCTCTGATGAAGTGATACCTTATGCTGATGTGCTTTGTCATTGAATGTTGTACTGGATTACCTGTCATTGCAATAGCACTTTGATTATCACAGTAAATAGGTATCTTGGTATACCTCAATCCATAATCCAGCAGTTGATTCTTCATCCATAAAATCTGTGCACAGCATCTACCAGCAGCAATATACTCTGCTTCAGCTGTAGATGTAGATATTGACTTCTGTTTCTTGCTGTACCAGGAAACAATTCTGTCTCCCAGAAATTGACAACTTCCACTGGTGCTTTTTCTGTCTATCTTACAGCCTGCAAAGTCTGCATCTGAATAACCAAGTAGTTTAAACTCTGATTCTCTTGGATACCACAGCCCCAAAGTTATAGTGCCCTTGAGATACTTAAAAATCCTCTTTACTGCTGTTAAATGTGGTTCTCTTGGATCTGCCTGGAACCTTGCACACAAACAAGTGGCATACATGATATCAGGTCTACTAGCTGTTAAATAGAGTAGAGAACCAATCATTCCTCTGTAACATGTCATATCTACTGATGACCCTGCATCTTTGTCCAATTTTGTTGCAGTTGCCATGGGAGTTGTTGCAGATGAACAGTCAAGCATGCCAAATTTCTTGAGAAGATTTCTGGTATATTTTGCTTGAGTTATAAAAATTCCATCATCTGTTTGCTTCACCTGTAGGCCTAGAAAATAACTAAGCTCTCCCATCATACTCATTTGATATCTTGACTGCATGAGTTTGGCAAACTTCTTACAGAGTTTATCATTAGTAGATCCAAAAATGATGTCATCTACATAGATCTGAACTAAGAGCAAGTCACTACCAGATTGGAAGTGAAACAGAGTTTTGTCAATAGTACCTCTGTGAAATCCACTTTCTAGTAGAAATTTGGCAAGAGTTTCATACCATGCCCTTGGTGCCTGCTTAAGTCCATAGAGTGCCTTGTCTAACCTGTAGACATAGTCTGGATATTTTGTATCTACAAAACCTGGTGGTTGTTCCACAAACACTTCTTCTTCAAGTTTTCCATTTAAAAATGCACTTTTTACATCCATCTGAAACACTTTGAATTTCTTATGAGAGGCATATGCTAGAAAGATTCTGATTACCTCCAATCTAGCAACTGGAGCAAATGTTTCATCATAGTCTATTCCTTCCTGTTGTGAATAGCCTTTTGCAACCAGTCTTGCTTTGTTTCTTATGATAACACCATCACTGTCAGTTTTATTTCTGAAAACCCATTTAGTACTAACAATGGATCTGTTCTTGGGCCTTGGTACAAGGGTCCACACTTCATTTCTTTCAAATTCATTTAGCTCTTCTTGCATTGCTGTTATCCAGTCAGCATCTTTAAGAGCTTCTTCCACTTTCTTTGGCTCAGATTGTGACAAGAATGCATGAAACAGACATTCATTTGTTGTTGCACTTCTTGTCCTTACTTTTTCATCTGGATCACCAATAATTAAATCAGGTGTGTGTGACTTAGTCCATTTTCTTGCAGAAGGCAAATTGCTTCTGTCATCATGTGATCCTCCCCCTTGATCCATGCTCTCCTGATTTTCTTGGTGCCTCTCTTCATTTTCTGATGCTCCCCCTGAATGTGACTGCTCAGAATTATCAACAGAGTTTGAATCAACAGAGTTTGATTCAGAATTATCAACTGAGTCACTATCAGTGTTTGAATTATCACTCTGATGAGATTCTTCATGCTCCCCCTCAACTGGTTCTTCCCTTGTTTCTGATTGAAGAGTTTCTTCAGTATTTACCAGTAGAGGTTCAGAGTTTAGATCAACAGAGTTTGTCAGATCAGTCTGATCAGAGTTTACTTTTTCAGAGAATAAGTCTTCATTTTCAAAGTGGAGTAGATCATGTTCATTGACATCTTCAAGTCCAGTTATTTTCTTGTCATCAAATGACACATGAATTGATTCCATGATCACTCTAGTTCTCAGATTATAAACTCTGAATGCCTTAGTTGACAGTGGATAGCCAACAAAAATTCCTTCATCTGCCTTTAGGTCAAATTTGGTCAACTGTTCAGGATGAGTCTTCAACACAAAGCACTTGCATCCAAAAATATGAAAATATTTTAGATTTGGCTTTTTCTTCTTCACCATTTCATATGGTGTTTTACCATGCTTGTTGATCAGTGTTGCATTTTGAGTAAAACAAGCAGTTTGAACTGCTTCTGCCCAGAAATATGTTGGCAATTTTGCTTCATCTAGCATGGTTCTTGCAGCTTCTATCAAGGTTCTGTTCTTCCTCTCCACTACACCATTTTGTTGTGGAGTGCCAGGTGCAGAAAACTCCTGTTTGATTCCTTTGCTCTTGCAAAATTCTTCCATTGATGAGTTCCTGAATTCAGTTCCATTGTCACTTCTGATTATTTTCACTTGATTTTCTAACCCTTTGTCCAGTTGTAAAATATGTTCTGTCAGTGTTAATGCAGTTTCATCCTTCTTTGCAAGAAAATATACCCATGTGTATCTGGTATATTCATCAACAATGACTAGAGCATATTTCTTCTTTCCAAGAGACATGACATTCACTGGCCCAAAAAGATCAACATGTAGGAGATGATAAGGATCAACAATTGAAGACTCAGATTTGCTTTTGAAGGAGGCTTTTCTCTGTTTGGCCTTTTGACAAGAATCACACAGGCCTTCTACATTCAACAAAGACCTTGGTAGACCTCTAACAAGATCATTCTTTATTAGCTCATTGATGTTGTTCCGATTTAAATGAGAGAGTTTCTTGTGCCACTTCCAACTCTCTTCACTGGACATTCTTGTTGACAGACACACTGCTTTGCCATCAGTGTTTGTTGACAATTTAATTTCATAGATGTTATTGTGTCTGTTTCCAACTAGAGCAACTTTCCCTGTAGATTTACTGATCACTTGACAATATTCAGGCTGAAAATCTACATGATATCCTCTGTCACAGATTTGACTCACAGATAGCAGATCATGCTTGAGTCCTGGAACCAGAGCTACATTTGTGATGATAACACTCCCAAGATTAATATTGCCATATCCCAGAGTATGTCCTATGTTGCCATCTCCATAGGAAACTTTTGGGCCAGCCTTCTCCTCATACTCTGATAGCAGGGCTTTATTTCCTGTCATGTGTCCTGAACATCCACTGTCCACGACTAGGGTACTAACCCTGTTGCCCTGCAATCACAAACAATCACTGATTATTAGTTTTAAGGATCCAGACTTGCTTGGATCCTTTGGCTTTCTTAATTCTGTTAGCTTTTGCAGCGGAATTCACATTATCAGAGTTTAAGCTAACTTTTTCAGAGTTTACATTTGCAGAGTTTACTTTAACCCATTTCAAATTTGGCTTGGGTTCATAGTAATTATAGTAAAGAGCATGATAATCTCTGCAAGTGTAAATAGAATGCCATGTACTTCCACAGTGTGTACATAAAGTCTGTGATCTAGTCCTCACATAATCATTTTTAACTGCAGTTTTAGAGGGCAAAGAATTCATGTTCTTATTCTTACTGCAGAAACTAGCAAGATGATTAGTGCTACCACAATTAAAGCATGTTTTTCTAGGAGCTAATGAAGCAAGCATTGGCTTAATTCCTGATGTTATGCCTACCTTTCCATTTTTGTTTTTCTTAGGCATTCTCTGTTTGTTGACAGATTTTATCTCTTTAAGCTTATGCTTGAGTTGTTTATCTGTCATTAAACCAATGTTAGCCTCTTTAACAAAAGTCTTAGCATATGATTCTTTAACAGCCTTTTTCTCAGCTTCAGTCTTAGGTCCACCTGTTCCCATAACATTACCTTCAGATGAACGATGTGGTCTAACTTTTACCAAATTTTCAAATCTAAGTTCATCTCCTTCAGAGTAACCTAGACCTACTGTATCTGACTGAAACACTTCTTGAGTGTATTTACCAGAGTGTGTCCAAGTTTTAATAATGTGTTTAGCATCCTCCAATTCAGATTCTAGTTGCTTATACTTACCTAGCAACTCCTGTTCAATAAACACTGCATCATCTCTCTCTTTCTGAACTTTATTCATGTTCTCTAGCTGTTCCTCAACAAGTTTATTTCTATCTTTGAGTTGAGAGCACTCATTTTTTATCCTCTCATTTTCTAAAGTCTGATCCCTATAACTGATATGTAATGCTTTAAGATAAATTCTCAATTCAGTTATATTATCAGTATTATAAGCATAGGTAGTTGGGGGTACCTTTAGATCATCATCTTCATTCTGAGTAGTAGCCATGAGTGCATAGTTCACTTCCTCATCTGAATCTGAAGTGTCTGCCCAATCTCTGCCTTTGGTGTAGAGTGCCTTTTCAGTTTTACCCTTCTTGCACTCAGGAGCATAGTGACCCATCTCCTTACACTTGTAGCATTGAATCTCAGACTTATCTTTCTTACCAGATTTGAAGTCCTTTCCCTCAGATTTCTTGAAATTCTTCTTGTCAGACTTAGAGTAGTCCTTGGAGAATCTCTTTCCCTTCTTGAAGTTCTTGAATCCCATCTTCTTGAAGGTCTTTACCATCAATGCAGCCATTTGCATCATCTCTTCATCATCTTCAGAATCAGATGTTCCATCTGTGTTTGAGTCAACATCAGTGTTTGATGACTCACTTTCTGAGTGTATGACTAAAGCTTTTCCTTTTGCCTTTCTTCTTGATGCTTCCTTCTTTGATGGTTTCTCCTCAACCTTAATAGCAACAGACTTTGACTTTCTACTTGATCTTTTGTTTCTCTGCTCCAATTCCAATTCATGGGTTTTGAGCAGTCCATAAATTTCATCAATCTCTGTTTCACCAAGTTCATAGTTATCTCTTATGGTGGTTGTTTTCACATCCCACTTTTCAGGTAGAGAAAGAAGAAACTTGAGATTTGAGTCTTCTAAATCATACTCTTTGTTAACCAATGACAAATCATTTAGCAATTTACAGAATCTGTCAAATGTTTCTGTCATGGTTTCTCCAGACTTTGCCTCAAAATGCTCATACTCCTAAGTGTGTATGTTTCTTCTGTTTTTCTTGATTGCAGGAGTTCCTTGACACCTAACCTCAAGTGCATCCCATATTTCCTTTGCAGTTGTGCAATTAATCACTTTATTAGACATAACATTGTCTAAAGCACTGTGAAGTAAATGTCTTACTTTTGCATCCTTTGCAATAGATGAAAGATCCTCAGCAGTTAGATCTTTCTTTTCTTTTGGAATGACCTTTGATTCCTCACCAGCAGCAACAGCAGATAACTTTATAGGTTTGTGAGGACCTTCATATATTCTATCAAGATATTCTGGATCTGTAGCCTCCAGAAACATGGTCATCTTTACTTTCCAAATTGCATACTCTAATGGCCTAAGTATAGGAACCCTAATTGTTTCATACCTACTAACAGTAGTAGGAGCTTTCTCAGATGGTGGAGGTATCTCTGCCATTGATTACTATTGTGTTTGGATCTTTAACTGTAATAAAGTAACAGATTGGCTCTGATACCACTTGTTAGGTCGAATACACAATAGGTAATCAAATACTGTATGAGTAACTTAACAAGAACACACTGTTTAATACTTAAAAACTGTTTGGAATTAACAATTCCTCTCTCAGTGATGTAAAATATCACAGAGAGCTGCTTAGGTTACAATCAATGAATTTCTCAATGTTCGATGCCCTTCTAGGGTTAACCTAACTGTATTTATAAAACATACAGCTTCGTACAATCAGTAATTGATTCTCCTATAATTAAGCTATACAATTGATATCAATCACGATTGCTTCAAATCTTCCAAGTCAACTCAATCTCTTTGACAGCTTTCCAATCTTCAAAGATATTGCTTCCATATTTATCTTGTATCAATCTTCAAACACTGTTGACTCTTCAGACATTACCGCTACAGAGTTTAACAATCTCTGTTGCGCTTCCAGTCAGTGTTTAACTAAACTCTGACTGCTTCCAGCTAAACTCTGTTTTGTTACTTTAGCTTCCAAACACTGTTCTCATCAATCATTTCTAACATTAAAAATGTCTAGGTAGGTCGATCATAGTCTCAAAGTTTACACAATTACGGTTTCCCGGTTTTCGAACACCTTTCACTAAAAATGACTTTTCTCCTAAACCGTTCATCAGATTTTAACGTACCTTATATCAAAACGATCTACGAACTAAGCTCTATCATGTCATGGTCAATTGGTAACCTAGACAGTAGGGTACCGTACGGAGACAGGGGTCCAAAACAGGGCAGATTACATCCTAACGAAAATCGGGCATTATAACGGCTATAATTTCATACTTTCCAAATTTTTCTCACCTCCAAATCCATCACCAAACACATACATCAAACCTACACCATGTGGTCATCATACCAACCATGGATTTTCAACACAAAACACTTCCATATTTAACTCAAACCACTTACAAACACATAATCATCATAAATAATCACTTATCATAACTTAAATCACCAAGTTTTCTATAACCAAGCATATATATTCAAAGTAATACTAAAGGGTCTTGAGATTTATACCTCCTTGAAGCTTGAAAACACTTAACAAGCCTTGGGTAGTCCTTAAATAACCTTAAGGTAGCTTGGATCAACTAAATAAATCATAAAAACAAAGTTAGAAATTCGGATTCACTGGACACCAGTTGAAAGAATCGCAAAAACGAAGGCCTTACCTACGTTTTCTGGATGAGGCTTCTAAAGGAGAGTTGTAGAGCATCTCACCAGCTTTCCAACCATATAAAGAACACAAAATTCCATTGAGTAATGAAGGAGATATGGCCGTTTGAAAATCAGCCCAGAAACTGTCAATCCTCCTGGACAGTTTGGTTTCTTCAACTTGGGGGAGGTATTTGACTAGGCTACACCCCTTTGATGACTATGAAATTTTGAGCGAATCTTGCCCATGGAGTGGAGAGGTTGTGGTTCAAATTTGGTGATTTTATCATGGATAGAAATGGAGATATGAATTTTTCTTTGCATTTTGTTTCTGCTGGACAGTTTGTGGAAATGAGAGAAATGGAGTAATGAGGAAGATGGGGAGAGATTTTTCTCCTAATTTTTGATCTTATCTTCCTTTAATCTTGATCATTCTAGTGTATTGTGGAAGCTTGTGAAGATATTTGTGGTTAACACCTTGCAAAGTTACTAATTTACCCTTAAAAACAAGTTAATGGCTAATGACACCACTTGGATGCTCTAATCTCTTATTTTCTAAATTTTCTAAGTAAAATGCCCATCACATTGGTAAATAATATGGTATGTATCCTTGTTATATTACTAATCTTGGTTGCTTGGTTTCCATACTCGTCTAATTGTGGTTCGTTTCGAATATACCTCATTATCTCAGTGGTTTTTGAAATCATTTACAAATCCAATTTACTTTGGTATTCTCTTAACTTAATAATCCTCTGGTTAAATCTAAATCTTCTAATTCCTCAATATATAATTCCTTTAATATTTCCATGCTCCTTAATATCCAATCAAAGCTTATTCGAAATCAAAATCCTCAAAATCCATATTCAGGAATTTCTGAAATCCATTGTCATTTCGAGTCACTTATTTTCGTAGTACAACACTAATATGGTTTCTGTTTATTCATTTCCTGTTTCCATTATAGCATACCTACATACCATCTCTCTAAATCCCCAAAATTCACTATTCATGTGATCACTGTAGCATTGCTAAAGTTAGGGTTATTACAGTCTTCCCCCCTTAAAAGGATTCCGTCCCGGAATCACGCTGAAGATATTGACAAATACCTTTCTCACATTACACCTTCTAATTCTCATATTATTCCCTCCATCCTTTAGTTTCTCCTTAAACATCTCTATCTTGTTTATACAGAAATACACCAACATAGACTTGCTTGTCATTCATCAACATGCCATTTAGCTTATCAATAGCAATACTTTCACTATCTTTTCCTTGCAAATCTCCTCCTGTATTCAGTCATTCTATCTTATCTCATCTCTCCTTCCTCTTTTGCCTAAGGGTATCGGCCACCACATTGGCCTTCCCTGAATGGTGGTGTATCTCACTATTGTTTAACTATGTTTTGATCTCTATCATGACATAAAATATTAATACTCCAACATTTGTATATATCACCTCTGTAAAATTTTCCAGAAAATAAGTTATGATAATATTCCTTGGAATAATTGTAAGAAAATATTATCTATAATATATATTTCCTGTTCATACTTATACAAACATATACTTTCCTTTCATCCTTGAAAATATTCTCACGCTTTCCCCAATACTCTTAATCTCCTTTTTATAGAGTTCTTTGACTCTTAACAGATATTGATTTGGATGACACGAGAATAACACACTTTCTTATATCACCATAGTTTACTTTCTCACAGATAGATTATTCTTATCTATATTATCAGTCCATTTACACCATTCATTGACTTAGTCAATCCCTAACCAAACATTTACACTTAAGAGGTTAAATTAGAGCGTGCCTGCAATTTCCTCCGGATACCTTATCCCATATGTCTATTGTTCACTATACGCTTTTTACATCTTGCTGATCCACCTTAGTTCCTTCATGATATACTATCTATTCCACCTCTGAAATTTCCCTTTATTATTCTTATCAAAATCTTTACCTCAAGTTTTACTCATTCACACCTTTTGGATTTAATCCTTTGAATACTTAACATCTTTAATCTCTCTCTGCTACTTAGGGTATTAGTCACAATATTGACCCTCCCCCACTAAAAGTTATTGCACCTCGAATCCTTCATTAATTATCCCCACTTTCTTTGTTTATCCTTATTTTAACTCTATCCTCAAAATACACCTTACTCTCAGTAGTACATCTCAATTATGCCTTAAAATTCCTCATATTCCTTTCTCTTACTAATCATCAAATATACCCATTTCTTCTCACGATATTCCTTCCTTTCTTATATTGAAACGCTCCTAGCTCTAATTATCTCTTATTGAAATTTCCCTTGAAATCTCAAGTTTCCTCGTATAATCACGTATACTCTAAACCTTACTTCCATTATTCTATCCATAAAAAAATCTTCTATATTCGAAACAATTGATAGTAATCCGAGAAACTTTGAATTGAAACGAACCCATAAACCAATAAAGGTCCCCTAACAATTTATAAGATTAAGAGTTTTAAAGAGCTCTTATTCGAAACAAAAGAATATTTGAGAAATCAATATGATGGAAGAACCAGTACGTCACACAAGTGAGGGTGTCCCCTCCGACTTTCTATCACACAGACAGATCGTCCTTGTGTACACATATAGGGCTGTTCCTCTTAATTGGAGTAAGAAATATAGAGGGAAATTTAAATCACGATGATAAACACCATCTTCCAAAAATAATCTTAGAAGAATATTTTGACTAAGATAGATAAAATACAATTTTGAAACATATTTCAAGGGTACCAGAAAGTTTTGAAAAGATACAGGCACTTAATAAATAAGAGGTGCCAGATCACAACTGAAATTACCCATCAGTGAAGGAAAATTGAAACTCAATAACTTAGCAGGGCTTTAGGAAATTTGAAAATAGGTACCATTAATAGCTTCTGCCCAATTGAAAATCCCAATAATGGAAGGTTTTCCTCAAATACCATTTATATCTTAGACTACGTACTTTCCAAAATTCCCAAAATTTCTTAAATTTGGCACTCACCATTTATCCTTAACCTATCATCTGATATTCTCAATTATCGTCATTTACCTAGTCATGACTTGGCTCAATACTTTCTACCATTATCCATAATAGATCACAACCTTCTAATCGATATACTTACGTAATATTGATCGTCTTAGCCTAACACTGCTCCGGTATCAAAGACCCTTCAAACTATACTTTATATTTGTATATTCTAACATATCCCGTATACTCACGAGATTCTCTAACGTACATTTCCCAATACATCAAATATTCCCTTTCTCATATCAATTCCGTGTACTACATAAACTTAACACTTTTGGCATAATAGCCTTTTTATTTAAGTCAATCTCGGAATTTCTCAGTCTGTCTTAGTCCTTAAGGTATATCTTGGCTTTACCGACCAACCTCAGTTTCACCCTTTCATCTCCACAAACAATCAATGTCTATTCACCAATCCACTTACAATATTTCTTCAAACTCCCTTAAACACAAGAAGACTTTAAATACCCTTAACCTTGGCTCACTAATCTCCTCTCCCTATACTAAAACATAAACTTTTATTAGTAATAATCTATAAAATTATAATCACTACTTAGAATAAACGCTTCGTTTGATAAACCACCCTTGAACTCGATGTGAGTTCATAATTTCTATTATTACTGATATATTTATTATTATCACTATTGTTCCTGAGCATTATGACTCTTGGCTCTGATACCATCTGTGACAGCCCTAGATCCGGGGTCATAAATCCGGGCCATCACGGACCAATTTCCATTCAATATCAATATCTCTTGAGTTTTTTTTTTTTACAATTAATACTTATGCCATTGATCCCGCAATAATAAACACACACACACCAGTCATATTCTCAGAGAACAACATTTACCATAATAAAATTAAGAGTTGAACAGTTATTACAAACCAGGATCATACTTAAGTACATTGTTGAATGACACTTCGACATGAAGCGTTCCAACAATCAAAAGTTTATTACATTCTTACACCCTTAATTATACATAAGCTCTCAGAACCCGTCTGCCTCTACGCTACCTCAGGAATCGATGCTAGCGTGCTCTCAGAAGGTCGCCTTTCCCCTACCCTCTTGCGGGGCGTTCTGCGAAGTATTGGCATTCCTAGCTGTATATAGATAAGTAGCAAGAATGAGCCAAAATAGCTCAGCAAGATAATTTCTATCTACTAACATCAAAGGAAAATAAACCGTTGTATATATATAATAGACAAAAGCAACTTCAGTTATTATGGAAGAATTTTATTTCCATTCAATATGTATATACACTTTCCAATTATCCTTGTACGTAAGAAATATATAGTATCATTCCATCAGTCTCGCTTCTAACATCATATAATACTAGTCCCTCTTCTTGAATGCTATAACCATTAATATACCATTTCAGTGTAATCTTTCAAGATAATATAAAAACTTGAACAAATCTCTCGCTATAATCTTCTCATTTCCGTCTTATGCAACAATCATATAAATTAATATAAAATCAGTTTCTCTTCGTTTGTAACAATAATTCCATCATTCCATATCACTTTTCTGTTTTCAGTTATAGAAATCTGAAAACCATTTTCAATTCTTTCTTTCAAGTTTTGGGGATCTCTGCTGGCGCCAGATACATAGGACGATGATCAGTCGCCTGACCGTATCCGCTCTCTGTTTACTACTAGTAGAAGGGATGATCCCTACCTGGTAATCAACCCTGGAGGAAGGCTACCTGCTACATCCTCCCTTGGCATCTTCGTGCCGAAATAAAATATTGGATGCTGGACTGTGCCACTACCACACAGCCTCTTACGCTTACTGTTGCAATCCCCCTTTTTCAAATCATCAAATACCATTTCACATTTTCCATTTCCATTCACATTCACATTTTCATTCACATTTCCTTTCACATATATCATTTCCATTTCCATTTATCATCACCTTTAAAAAATTATATATGTCATAATACTTTGATTATGACTCAGACATCTCCTCTGTATTCAATGAAATCAATATGCTTTTATATACATAGAGTATTCCATTTATCTCAAAAGTATTAAATACCATTCAATAATATTTATTAAATCACAATACTTAGAAAGAATATAATATTATAAATCATATAACCCTAAATAATAACTGATACCATTCCTTTATATATCTTTAGATAACAACTGATACCATTCCTTTATATATCTTTAGATAACAACTGATACCATTCCTTTATATTCCCTTAATCATAAGGCATGTTCAATTCATGCATAATCATCTCTATGTATATTCATATCCATCTCATACTAATATTCATATCCATATTCATATCATACTCATATACCTTCCCTTTTTTCCATCAATAATCAAGGAAAGCCATTTCTTAACAATATAGTAACAATAGCATCACATATATATATTTCATGAAATCAAGTTTCTTTGAAGATAAATAATTTTTCAAAGTAGGGATAGAAGAAATCTTGCCTCGATCTCGATATCCCAAAGGTAGGGCTCGTGGTTCCTCCGAAGTTTCTATAAACACATAAAAGAATCGTCATTAGAGTATATTCCACTTAACACCTACCCTTATCTTGTAACACCCTTGTCACATACCGTATGTTTAACATGGCCTTTATGTCCCAAAGGTTCTAAGAACTCGACCATTCTTAATCTCGATTAAAGTGTTAGCAATTCACACTATTTCCTTAACAACCACTCTCGACTGCAAAAATCCTCATAATTCGAAAATTCCACAATTTGACACAAGGTCAGTTAGTAAGGGTTCTCTGATCATCCTATTATAACATCCCAAAGTTTCATAATTTTTAAAAATGTCTAGGTAGGTCGATCATAGTCTCAAAGTTTACACAATTACGGTTTCCCGGTTTTCGAACACCTTTCACTAAAACTGACTTTTCTCCTAAACCGTTCATCAGATTTTAACGTACCTTATATCAAAACGATCTACGAACTAAGATCTATCATGTCATGGTCAATTGGTAACCTAGACAGTAGGGTACCGTACGGAGACAGGGGTCCAAAACAGGGCAGATTACATCCTAACGAAAATCGGGCATTATAACGGCTATAATTTCATACTTTCCAAATTTTTCTCACCTCCAAATCCATCACCAAACACATACATCAAACCTACACCATGTGGTCATCATACCAACCATGGATTTCCAACACAAAACACTTCCATATTTAACTCAAACCACTTACAAACACATAATCATCATAAATCATCACTTATCATAACTTAAATCACCAAGTTTTCTATAACCAAGCATATATATTCAAAGTAATACTAAAGGGTCTTGAGATTTATACCTCCTTGAAGCTTGACAACACTTAACAAGCCTTGGGTAGTCCTTAAATAACCTTAAGGTAGCTTGGATCAACTAAATAAATCATAAAAACAAAGTTAGAAATTCGGATTCACTGGACATCAGTTGAAAGAATCGCAAAAACGAAGGCCTTACCTACGTTTTCTGGATGAGGCTTCTAAAGGAGAGTTGTAGAGCATCTCACCAGCTTTTCAACCATATAAAGAACACAAAATTCCATTGAGTAATGAAGGAGATATGGCCGTTTGAAAATCAGCCCAGAAACTGTCAATCCTCCTGGACAGTTTGGTTTCTTCAACTTGGGGGAGGTATTTGACTAGGCTACACCCCTTTGATGACTATGAAATTTTGAGCGAATCTTGCCCATGGAGTGAAGAGGTTGTGGTTCAAATTTGGTGATTTTATCATGGATAGAAATGGAGATATGAATTTTTCTTTGCATTTTGTTTCTGCTGGACAGTTTGTGGAAATGAGAGAAATGGAGTAATGAGGAAGATGGGGAGAGATTTTTCTCCTAATTTTTGATCTTATCTTCCTTTAATCTTGATCATTCTAGTGTCTTGTGGAAGCTTGTGAAGATATTTGTGGTTAACACCTTGCAAAGTTACTAATTTACCCTTAAAAACAAGTTAATGGCTAATGACACCACTTGGATGCTCTAATCTCTTATTTTCTAAGTTAAATGCCCATCACATTGGTAAATAATATGGTATGTATCCTTGTTATATTACTAATCTTGGTTGCTTGGTTTCCATACTCGTCTAATTGTGGTTCGTTTCGAATATACCTCATTATCTCAGTGGTTTTTGAAATCATTTACAAATCCAATTTCCTTTGGTATTCTCTTAACTTAATAATCCTCTGGTTAAATCTAAATCTTCTAATTCCTCAATATATAATTCCTTTAATATTTCCATGCTCCTTAATATCCAATCAAAGCTTATTCGAAATCAAAATCCTCAAAATCCATATTCAGGAATTTCTGAAATCCATTGTCATTTCGAGTCACTTATTTTCGTAGTACAACACTAATATGGTTTCTGTTTATTCATTTCCTGTTTCCATTATAGCATACCTACATACCATCTCTCTAAATCCCCAAAATTCACTATTCATGTGATCACTGTAGCATTGCTAAAGTTAGGGTTATTACACCAGGTCTACCAGAGTGCCACTCAAGTGGGAAAGCCAATTAAAAATGGATGAATCAATGCGATTTCCTCCAAGACAAAGGGAAGAAATAGAAGACGAAAAATTTCTTATAGTATAAGAAGCCGAGAGATTACAGTAATAAGTAATACAGACGCATGAATGATATGCAGAAGATCCTTTTGATAAGCTTGCTCATATACTGGGAGGATCAGTATTACACAACTTAAGTCCAGGTATGTCGGAGAAGATAAATTAAACAACCAGTTAAAGCTGTCCCCACCTTTTAAATGATTATAATCCAGGTCGAAATGCTGCAACTTGGAGAGGTTTCTAAGCTCGTGTGGTTTCTAAGTTTATCGGCTCGTGTGGAGTGAGCCGATAAACTTTGGGATTGTGATAGTACCATATAAGAAATTATTGTTGAGATTCGGATACTGCAAGTTGGAGAGGTTCTCAACCAAGTGTTAAAAAAATTAAGACGAACCAACTTTTTGATAGAACCAATGGAATTAGGAATTTCTGCAAGGTGATTGCTACTGAGGTCAAGGTATGTAAGATATGGTAAATCACACAACGAATGACTTATACTCACCCTAGTTGCTATTCCTGTAAATTTATTTCTCTTCCTAATATATATCAATTTAGCAAAACAAGAAAAACAAGAGGTCTATTTCTTGTTTCCTTTTAAGGTTACGTTATAAAGTTGCCTAGCCAGGTCAAGATGCTGAAATGGTTGTAGCAAATCTACATGAATAAGGATCACCAAATTGAGCTACAAAGGTTGAAGTAGTTGATGAAGCTGTAAATCCTCATTCATCCTCCTACATATATTCTATATGCAACATCCTTTGATTTTACATTCCTTATCCAAGAGTATAGGTAGGTATTGACTACTAAGTAAATGTCTAAATGACAAAACCTGGATCTAATGGTGGTTAAAATGACAATGTTAAAGAGGAAATGAAATATTTCTAAGGTTTTTCAAATTTCTTATCACCCCAAATATCATTTTTGAAATGTAAAAATGAGATTTGTGATTACATTTTTTGTAACATTACTTTTTCAGGATTCATGAAGGAATGACATCAAGGGAGGGAGGTCAAAGTTTATTGAAAAATTTTAATGAAAAAGGAAGTACTAAAGGACAAGATTCTACAGTTGTGGCACTTAAATTTTATACAATTATGTGTAATTTGTACTTCGGCATTTATGTAGTGTATGGTTTCCTAACAATATAAAGAAAAAAAAGGTATACACTGACTGACATTTATTGTCGGTTATGATCTCGTATTTGATTAGTTAAATAGAAATTACCAATTACATACACAACAATTTGTTATCCTTTAACAAATACTCCGTCCTTCCCTCAAAAAGCGACAGGTTTATAAATTTTAAAAGTCAAACCTATTCAAGTTTGACCGTAAATTAGACATTACTAATTTATAATTTTACAAATCAAAAAATTGAATTTGATAGTAAGTCAAACATATTTTTTTATGATATCTTTTTCATAATTTTTGGATTTAACATTATTTTTTAATTATCGATCAAGGGAGGTTAGTTTGACTTTGAAATTTTATAGTGTGCCAGTTTTGTGGGACAGAAGGTGTATGTTATAGTGATCTACATCTACGTCAGTTCCAACACGTGTGAGCGTAAAAATCTGAAATTGGATTATTCGATTTTCCGGTCCAATGTCCGATTTTAAAAAAACGGAAATTTGGATACACGATCCGAAAAAACTGGACGGGATATCCGATCTGGTTTTGGTATTTGATAAAAAAATGATTTATATATTTAATAAATAATTAACGTATTAAAGAAAAATAATTCAACAATCAAAATATTAAATTAAGAAATGAATTATCACTAATAAATTAAAGAATTTTTTGTGTATTACCTGAGTTTATAAGCATTTTAGGTGTAAAAACTAAGTAAGGATACACTCAAGTGTGAATTTACAAGTAAAACCCCATATATTTGTTCGTGAAAACTTTATAACCTTAGATAAGTTTTTTAAATCAACTTTGAGAATATTTTTCTCTAAATTCATCATTTTATCCAAAGTCATTTATCAAGAAGTTATACTATTAGAAAAAAAATAATAAAGCGAATGGAAGAGTATTCTCTTTTAATAATATGTTTTCATTTAAAATTATAAATTCGACAGCTAGTGTGTTATTAATATCTCTTAAAAAATACTTAAAAGAAATAATTGAAAAATGAATGAAAGTTTATGATGGATCAAATTTATAATTTGTAAAGTTAACGATAACTTATTGTCAAATATTGTACAGGGTCAAATATATCAGCAGCAATATCATCATCCATGACAGCATGATGAATAGTACTGTAGCTAGTTGACTACTGTAACAGCAGAGTAGTCGTAGTTGGTGGGTTAAGTAGCACACCATTTCAGTCCATAAATAGAGGCATTGCCTCATTGTAATATTTGGAGAAGTATGAATATAATTCATATCTATAAACTTCTACCCCAACTGATCTCTCTCTTCTATCTCTATAATTTTCGCATATTCACAGAATTTGACATGGTATCAGAGCGGGTTATAATATAGGAAGAAAGAGCACATCAGAAAATCACAATTGTGGTTCTAGGTTTTCAAGGAAACCAAGAACACAGTTGTATTTTGTTGAGAAATCAGAAATTCGAAACAGACCAAAACAAACATACAAATATACCACCATACCAGGCTCAGAAAGACGACCAACCAGAAATTTTCGAGCTAAAAAACGAGCTGCCACGCGCCCGCACGCGCCGCCACACGCGCGGCAGATCGCCACCACGCGCCACATGCCGGCGCGTGGGCCCTGTTCCAGGCCGTTTCCGGCAACACTCCAGTTGGATTTCTTGATCGCCTCCTTCAGCCGAGTTCGTCCATACCCTCCTTGTTTGAATCCAGTAAAATTTATTTATGAAGATATAGATAGATACATATATCTGCTGCTGTAAGGAAAAAAAGAGGAGCGTGGGGGTTTGAGAGTTGAAGGGGGCAAGCATGATGGAATTGGACCTAGATGAGGTGTTTGCAGATGATGAAGATGACCTTGAAAATGCTTTCTATCGGGAAAAAGAAGCAAGTAAAGAACTGGTAGGTCTATTTGGCGGATGCTTCCCCCAAAAGATCTAAAAGGGTGTATATGTATTTAGTGTTGTTAATCATGAGTACTTAGACAGGAGAAAAAAAAAAGATGCTAAAGAAAAAAACAACAAAGCAAAAGCATCCTCTAAAAAAAGGGGGAGGATGCTAAAGGAAAAAAAATGTTGTCGACCATGAGGTTGTTAGCAATAAAAAAATATATAAGGAAAAAAAACAAAGAAAGACAAAAGAAGAAAAGAAAAGGGATAAAAAAAAGGAAGGTCAGAACCTTAAAAACAGTGATTTATGATTATAGATTCGATAAAAACAATTATTTTTATTTATTTTCTTAAGGGAAAGTAGTGTTAATATTAAAAATAAAAAAAATCGGGATTTTTTTAAGATTTATCACTTTGATTTTAGTAGTTTGCCCCAGGTTATAGATTTAATTGTGTAGTATTCAAGTGGTTGTTGATATTACGGTATCTCTCCAACTTATTACGATGCTGCAAATTAAATAGTTCAGGGGACGTTATTCCGACGAAGCAGCAGAAGTAGTGTATATAAAGATGTACACACAGTTCACTGCCACAAATGGAAAAGCAAGCAGCAGAAGTAGTGTATATACAGATGTACACACAGTTCACTGCCACGACGACAAAGCAGCAGAAGTAGTAGTATGTATACAGAACTACACACAGTTCACTGCTATATCTTGTTAATACTTAGTGATCACAAAGTCGAGTCTCAGTTCTTCAAAATAATCAGTTCAAGGACTGATTGGTGGTCATCCACCGTTGTGCTGAAAAGCAGCACTTTTTTATGTTTTTGACATAGCCTAAAATGTATCGCGTGGTCGCGAAGTCGAGTCCCGATATACCCAAAATTCTCAGATAATTAATCTCAAGATAGGTCAATCCCAAGATGAGCAATTTCAAGATGGATCGTTAACTCCAAGATGAGTAAATCTCAAGATGGGTTAATCCTAAGATGGGTCTTCAATCCTAAGATGGGTCTTCAATCCTAGAGATGGGTCTAGTTGGAAGCTTAGGTTATGCACAAATACTTCTAAGTGTTCCACTCTTCAATCCCAAGATAGGTATTTCATCCCAAGATGGGATTTCGAGTGAGGGGACGTGTCAAATGTTGTAAAGGGTCAAATATATCAGCAGCTATATCATCATCCATGACAGCATGATGAATAGTACTGTAGCTAGTTGACTACTGTAACAGCAGAGTAGTCATAGTTGGTGGATTAAGTAGCACACCATTTCAGTCCATAAATAGAGGCATTGCCTCATTGTAATATTTGGAGAAGTATGAATATAATTCATATCTATAAACTTCTACCCCAACTGATCTCACTCTTCTATCTCTATAATTTCCGCATATTCACAGAATTTGACACTTATTATTTATTTTTATAAATTAAAGTATATTTTACTTTACTAATTCAGATCCGGATTATCCGATTTCCGATCCAGTTCGTATATTCGGCTTAACCGGAACCGAAATAGATATTTCATAATCCGAAAAACTGGATCTCCGATCTGAATTTTATAACCGGACCGGATATCCAATTTTGCTCACCCCAAGGGTCCACTAAGTTAGTAACCTGATGTAACTTGCTGACTTACTAAAAATCGCTGTATTCAACTGCGCGTTGCAATTGGTTACAGTGTTGTAAGTCACGCCATTAGGCAAACACTAAATGACGGGCATGACATGACACACAACTAACAAAAATTATTTTTGAAATATTATATTTTACATAATCATAAATGGCAATGGTCTATAACTTTGATGATGGTTGATCTTGAATCTTGATGCAACATGTCCAATTTTAGTCTCGGTGTAATTTTTTTCCAAATTCCTCGTGCCTGAAGTAACTGGAGTACAAATGTGATCCGCTATATTACAATAACTAAAGAAAGTATAGTTATCTTCATTTTTTATTTTGTTAACATCTAACTATAATGAAAGTGGGAATAAAGATACCGGGAAGTTCAAAGAAGGCAATATTATTATCCCATTTTTTTTCAATTCTGAACATTGATTATAGTGGAGCCTCTGTATGAACTATAGAGTTAGAGTTAGCATATGATGGACACCTACCAGTATTTTAGTTAAAACCTAAAATTAATTGTTTTATGTTTTTTTATTTATGAGTTAAAGATTTTATTAACATATTTAAGTTCATACAGCATACCAAACAAATTTATATTTTATATAATTACAATTTTTTTTCATTTATAAGGTTTAACTATTTGCTTAAAACAACTACGTTCATATTAATACGTATTATATAATTTTAATAATATGTATTTCATAATTTTATTAAACAAGACAGTTTTAACTTTTTAAATTTTAAGGGGAATATTTAAGTAAATTAGTTTAAAATTACTAAAAAAATATATTCATTGTTTATCTTTCCTTTTAGAAATTGTTATTCAATAATCAACAACTCAGCCTTAAACTAAATAATCAAAGTAATCATATAATTTTAAAGAGGATATTTTAGCATCCACTGGATTTTATTCCTGAGTCCTTGGGCATGAGGGGAAGGGGGCGTGGAAGGAGCATTGCTACTTAGGCTAACAATGAAACCTCACTTGGTCATCTTTTACTTGCTATTGCATGACATTTCTCGTGAACTTTTGGAGCAGCTGAAGTTTTTTACAGTAAGTAAATTCCACCATTACTATATTGTTTGCATGTTTTTATTATTGAGCAACAAAGTTGATGCTCAGATTGAGTAAAGTGTTTTTGTTTACATGAATATTTTGCTCAAATTGTTCTGAGTATGTATTATTAAAGTCAAAATATAGTTTAATAATTCCTAATATGGTTTAAGTGCTGAAACAGTTTATAATATTTGCTGTTGTAACCGATTTTACTTAGTTGCTACTAGTGTAGTAGTGTGATCACTGATCACCGGAAGGTATGTTTGGTACATATAGCTACCAGCGGGGATTAATAGAGATTATAGCACTAACTTCTATTTATAGCATAATAAAATCTGTAGAAAGACGAAAGGTCATGGGTTCACCGTTCACACATAATTCTAATCATCAAACAATATCTTTAAAACCTTGTATACTAACATACCTCATACTGAGCTCTGTGTGCAACAAAGCTACTTGTGTATTTAAATATAGAGTACTCTGCAACTCATCTCCAAGCGCCAAAGTCAATAGAACTGAGAGAGATATGGCCAAGATACAAATCTTTCACGTGCTTCTTACACAACCCAATTCGCCTTCTGTTTAAGCTGGGATGGATGCATGTTGCAAACCCTGTTTTCCATCCTGGAAACTTTTGCCTTTCCATTATATGTAAAGAGTAAACACATGGTGCAGCAGCTGTGCAACCCATAACAAAACAACAGCAAGTCCGGGACTGACTTACCACTCTTGTTAAAGATAGTACACACAAGCCACTGTAAGATATACCATACATTAGTGCCTCATCATAATTGGGTTGCTGCGCTTCAGATGATCCATTTGATATCTCATCTTCTATTTCTAGGGTTGACGGAAGTCTACTAAGTTCTGAATCAAACTGTTTCTCTATCTGACTTTCGTGTATTCTATACTTTGCTGCCAGTGTTCGAATGCATGACTTCCTTAAAAGATCTGAAACTATGATTTTGACTTTACTGAAGTCATCACACTCACCAAACCATCTCTCCCACCGAGAAGCTAGGCCAGAAAACCAGTCAATAATCTGGTCAGTATCTTGTAAGATGAGTGCATGACATGTACGGGCATGCCCTTTAGAGTTTGTCAAACCATATCTTACGAGACGCTTTTTTATGAGATTAACTGGAGTATATATCTTTGTCATAAAAACAGATTTAACAGAACTTGATTCGGGCAAGAGGGCGGCAGTTGCTGCTGTTTCAGAAGTTATATACTCTTCCGCCTGCTTCTGGAATGCATAGAAAGAGTCCAGTAGTTCTTGAGGAAGAGCTGGTTCAGCAATGAATTTTGATAATACAGATTCGACACCAACTTCAGATTTGGCATTCACATTCTGCATCCAAATATTTAGCAAGACTTTGTACCAGTGATCGGTTTCCATCCCAGCTTTACGCAAGTGTGAAATTCGGTTCAACACAGAGCAAGGGTCAGCTAGATGCTTGATCTCAGATTCTTTGACTTTTTTCAATCCATGAGCCAGCCATTTTTTCCCAATCCTGATCGTCCCGAAATCCCAAGAGTCTTGTTTCTGTAAAGAAAATAACCTAACCTTGTCCTTTAATTTGTGAACTGTTCTTATTGCAGGATTCTCTTTCATACTTCTTTTAAGCATAGTACCAAGAAATTGAACACCTCGTGTACCATTACAAGGACATACATCAGTACAATTATCAACATCCATGTGGAGCGAATTGTGCAGGAAGCTTTGAATTTCAGATTTGAAAGCACTGGCAGCTTCTTTCGGACCAGAAATAGCTATAAATATCTCATCCATGAAGCGACAGGAATGTATCCTCACATTTGAGTTTAACTCAGCAGACTGGATACTATTACCATCTATCTGTTTCCTAAACCAGCTTCTCAATTTTGAGTTCGACGGATGCTCGTCAGTATGAGGACCAGCACCAAAAGCCTCGTATCTCATTGAAAGTCTGTACACTTCACAGTCAAACAGGTCAAGATAAATATTCATTAATACTGGGGACAATAACCCCTCTTGTGGAAGACCATGCCCCTTTGGAAAACCCCCGAAATTTAAATTGAGCACATGAGCATTAAACATGCTTCTGATGATATCGTACAAAGTAGAATCTTCAATTTTAGTTTCCATGGTTTTGATGAGTTTAGAGAGGACACAAGCATCGAGCTGCTTGTGTACAAGCAAGGTGAACCACCAATCAGGATTAGAGACTTCTTTACGAATGTACTTCAAGGCTGACAAGTGACCCCTGCCACTTCTACAACCATGAGAAGTCTTACAGAAGTAAGGCTTGAAAACAACTTCCAATGCTATTCTAATGGCTTCTTGGACAACCTTCAACTTTAGATTTGGAAGGATAAGGACTTCCTTACACGGTCCTCTTGTCGAGATGGAAAATGTATTAGCACCTACATCAAAATTTCCATAAGCAAGCTCTTCTGCCATTTCTTTAAACGGGATTTTATCGCACTCTAGTTCTAAATCAACATTTGAACTAACCCTGATACTATTATAAGCATCAAACAGAGTTTTTGGATCAGCAATCACTTTTACCATAAGGTCATGATATTTCCCATTGACATAATGTTCCTTTACCCTTCTCTTTATACAAAGTTCAAAGTGTCTCTTTAGTTCCATCCGAGTTCTAGGCTTTCTTTCATTCTGATTAGATGATTCCTCAAGTAAACCAGCCAGGTTCTTCGCCAAATTAATTTTACCTGTTACATTTTTATTGCCATCGCTACTGGCCGCCACCGATGAATGAACTGAACGACATTTAAGTTTTCTTATCAGCCTACCTGCAGCAAAAATAATAAATAGTCATTGACTTTAATGGTAAAGATATAAACTTATGCCAACAGACGTAAAACAATAAATAAATGTCATGCCAAGCTTATGGTAGATTACATGAAACATCAAAAGATATATACACTATATGAACATTAATAGATTTATAAATGTTCTGAAGCTGGAATCTACAGTAACTGAGTAAGCCATCAAAACAATAAATTAATGTCATGCCAAGCTTATGGTAAAGATATAAACTTATGCCAACAGACGTAAAACAATAAATTAATGTCATGCCAAGCTTATGGTTACATGAAATATCAAAAGATATATACACTATATGAACATTAATAGATTTATAAATGTTCTGAAGCTGGAATCTACAGTAACTGAGTAAGCCATCAAAACAATAAATTAATGTCATGCCAAGCTTATGGTAAAGATATAAACTTATGCCAACAGACGTAAAACAATAAATTAATGTCATGCCAAGCTTATGGTAGATTACATGAAACATCAAAAGATATATACACTATATGAACATTAATAGATTTGTAAATGTTCTGAAGCTGGAATGACAGTAACTGAGTAAGCCATCAAAACAATATACCTACACCAACAGCCGAAGAATTGATACAGACAACACTCAAGGCTTCCACCACATACAACTTTGGCAGGAATCTCCTTAAATCAATTCTTAAACCTGCAAACTGCATTTTCTTTGCAAATCACAAACTCCAAACCTTCACTCACTCTCACTTGCATCAACAAATTCAGCATCCACCTCGAAAACAACACAAACCCGACAACTTCCAAAGCCAAACAGGCACAACCCAAAACCAAAACTAAAACAATACGCTTATCAAAATCCACTTTAGTCTATAAAATGAATAATGCAGGCAACCCAGTTGAGAAAATTAGAAAACAAAGCGAACGACTTCTCAGAGGCATTTTAACAAACACCTTGTAAGCATTTAACAATGGGAATTAAAAGACACGAAACTGATTCACACCACGAAATGGGGTTCATTACTTCATACTGTGTAATTAATTTCAAATGAACACAGAGGTTTATATGTTCACGCGGGAATTTGCAGGTGGGGATTTTAAATTTTAATCAACCGTTATTTATTTATATTTGTTGATAAAAAGATGGGTGTACAACAGGATTTCATTTGCGGGCCGGAACGGGCTTGTGAAATGTAGTACTCTTAATTTATGGCCCATGTAAATTAGTTAAACAATCCGAGTGGAATAATTTGTGAACACGAATTTAAATTTTAATGTTGTATTAAATAATTGAATTGGATTATTAAAACTAATAAGTTAAATTATATTTCTCTTGAGTTTATAGAAATAATGACATTTTTATCACAAATTTTTTCATTGTTTACCAAAATAACAATTTCTGGCCAAAATTATCGACCAATTACACATTTCTCAAATGGGTAATGAAAAAAATTCCTGAATTCATTTTGTGCATGTACGAAATGAGTAATAGTTATTATCCTTTCACTAAATGCGTAATAAAATTTGGCAATAAACTGGTATTTTTTATCATTCTTCTCCATGCATGGCATTCTTGTGAGCTGAATTAAAAAAAAGCGATAGTGTTGGCAATTATCCGAGTTTATACTCTAACAAGAAAGTTCGAACAACAATGTAACATTTCAATTATTTTTTAAATCATGAATATTTTAATGATCTTTTTGCGTAACCGAATATGTCCATGAAAATTTGAATAAAATTATTGCATCATGCTGATTGAAATCTTAATATTTCAATGGATAGTTATAGAAGCTATGTGCACACATGAGGGTAATTTGATTTATTACATACTTAGGTAATTCTTCTTGTTGGGTGGTGTCAACCCAATTATCACATCGAGGAGATAAGAGATAATTTTCTTGTATTATAAAGCAGCCATATAACTCCATTAGTATGAGGCTTTTTGGGAGTTATCCAAAAATAAATCCATGCGAGCTTGGCCCAAAGCGGACAATATCATACTATTGTGGAGTTAGGCTTGCTAGCGGCCCAACAATTGGCATCAGAGCCAGAATCAAATTTGGGTGGTAAAGCTCCGATTTGAGATGTTTCTGGGTTGAGTCTTGTGTGGTGCACACAAGGTGTTTGGTGAAATTACTGAGAGAGACTGGTTGTGTAACAAGTTAGGTATGGCTTCTACAGGCGGTGTAGTCAAAGTTGGGAAGTACGAGATGTCATAGAGGATGGTGATGTTTCTCTATTAAAGGTGCACACAAATGAAAATCCGGTAGACATGTTAACCAAGGTGGTGACAAGGGTCAAGTTTTAACATTGCTTGGACTTGCTGAATATCATCCGGTGTTGAATGCCCTTCGGGGCGGTGTTGGGGTGAGGTGGAGATTTCACCCCATGGTGTGAACTACGGTGGCTTGATCCCGGTTAAGGGTACGTAGGCAGTCATGGTAATATGGCGCAGTCGGTTGGGGTTTACATATCAAGGCTTTCATGGTGTTCTCAATGTTCGTCCATAATTTGAGGTTGATCAAATGATGTACGAGGTGGAGAATTGTGAGAATGAAAGGTTGGGCTAGTTTTTTGGTGCTAATGTGAAAAATTCGTAGAAATTTTTCTAGTTGCGTTAGCTGTTTTGTTTTTACGTTTCCCGGAGTTTCAACGGTCGGATCGTCCTGAATTTTGGACAGCATCTTCCTTACTCATGTATCTAAATTCTGAACGGTGGAGATCGGATTTGGAGGTGCAGAAGGCCTGTTTATTGAGGTAAGGGCAGAAGTTTTTGCACCACGGTATGGATTAAGCTCCCCGTGGTGAGGCGACTTGGAGCGGGTATTTTTGGCCCAAAAGTGTATTTGGGTTAATTCTTAAACTAGGCCCATAGTTAATATGATATGTAAACGGTAGTGAATTAGCTAGGTTTTAATGATTGTGATATTGTATACAGAAAATAGAAACGTATCAATATATAAGAAAAAATGGCTCTTTCACTTGGCCAACAAATTCCTTCTTCTTTGTGTGTTTACTTTGATTATTGTCTTGTTATAGCTTATAACTTGTGGTCGTAGTCTTCTCTTTAGGGGTGTTATTCCGCTGCGTCAAGGGTTGTCCCTTGTTTGGGACCTTACAATTGTTGTTGGGTGGTGTCAACCCAAGTACCACATCGAGGAGATAAGAGATAATTCTCTTGTATATAGAGCAACCATATAACTCCATTAGTATGAGGCCTTTTGGGAGTTACCCAAAAACAAATCCGTGCGGGCTTGGCCCAAAGCGGACAATATCATACTATTATGGAGTTAGGCTTGCTAGCGGCCCAACAAGTGGTATCAGAGCCCATGGTTCGGTAATTGGATCTTGGAGGTAATGGGCTACGGTTGTTCGATGTGGGAGGTTCCCTTCGGTGGTAATTGGAGATCTGTTGGGTTCCTTGTGTCGAAAGTCTTCCTCCGCGGGTATGGCGATGGTGCAAGATGTACACAGATTTATCGCGGGTGCAAGATCACGGGTTATGTGGTTCTTGGTTTGAGGGGAGGATTGTTGGGTGGTGTCAACCCAAGTACCACATCGAGGAGATAAGAGATAATTCTCTTGTATATAGAGCAGTTGTTGGGCCTGTAGCGAACATGGTTGTTGGTGAGGCTTTGGCTTCTGAAACCAACGTGGACCGGTATCTTACCTACAACCCTGTACTATTTTCCACTTATCTGTCAAATAAATGGTTGATTGATACTGGAGCTAATGTGCATATTTGGTTGATTGATACTGGAGCTAATGTGCATATTTGTGCTGACATTAGTTTATTTGTATCTTATCAACAGAGTCATAGCTTGACAGTGACGATGGGGAACGCAAGTGCCGCTCAAGTACATGGAGTAGGAAACGTGAACCTGAAGTTTCCTTCGGGTCGTATTCTATCCCTGACGAGAGTGCATCATGTTCCCGACATGCGTAGAAATATAATAAGTGGCAGCTGTTTAGTAGCTAATGGTTTTGAAGTCTCTCTCAAATGTAATAAAGTAGTTCTTATTCATACTGGTACATTTTTTGGCAAGGGTTACTTGTCAAATGGTTTATTTGTAATAAATGCTGAGCCCATTTTGGGTGCGTTGACTAATAATATTACTCTTTCTGTTAACTATGTTGAATCTTCAACTTTATGGCATGCTAGACTTGGTCACTTAAATTTTTGTGCTCTTAAAAATATGATGAACTTAGAGTTGATT
The DNA here is from genome assembly GCA_037693485.1 of Kitagawia praeruptora. Taxonomy (NCBI): domain Eukaryota; kingdom Viridiplantae; phylum Streptophyta; class Magnoliopsida; order Apiales; family Apiaceae; genus Kitagawia; species Kitagawia praeruptora. The sequence continues at coordinate 106,543,018 of CM075354.1, forward strand.
CCAATACACACTATAGAAAAGAATTCTAAATGTCAAGTATGTGTGTCTGCTAAACAAATAAGGAAACCTTTTCATAATATTGTTAGGGATTCAGACTTGTTAGATTTAGTGCATACTGATATTTTTGAATTTGGTGGTATGTTGACTAAGGACCAGTTTAGATACTTCATTACCTTTATAGATGATAGTAGTATATACTGTTATGTTTATTTACTTAGACATAAGGATGAAGCACTTAGTAAATTCATTATATATAAAACTGAAGTAGAAAAACAACTAGTAAGGTACTTAAACGGTTGAGATCTGATAGAGGTGGTGAGTATACGAGTAATGCTTTTAATGAATTTTGTGCAAGCAATGGTATAATTCATGAAGTGACCCCACCATACACACCTGAGTCTAATGGGATTGCTGAGCAAAAGAACAGAACATTTAAAGATATGATTAATAGTATGCTTATTAACTCTGGGCTTCCTAAATACATGTGGGGAGAGGCTCTGAATACGGCTTGCCATATTCTGAATAGAGTCCCTCTGAAACACATGGATAAGACACCCTATGAGTTATGGAAGGGCAAGAAGACTAGTCTTAAGTATCTTCGTGTGTGGGGGTGCCTTGCAAAGGTACTTGTCCTTGAACATAAGAGAAAGAAACTAGGTCCGAAGACTGTTGATTGTATCTTTCTAGGATATCTTGAGACCACTACAGCTATGAGATTTTTAGTATCAAAATATGACATAGATGGTATAGTGGTAAACACGATAGTTGAGTTTTGTGATGCTACATTCTTTGAGGATGTCTACCCTATGAAGACTGGTATGCCTCAAGATACTTCTAATGAAGATCCTACTCACACATCAAGTTCTATTCCTGATCATGTGGAAAAGATGACAAATGTTGGGGCGGAACCTAGTAGTAGCTCTACTCCTAAGGAGGTAGAGGAACCACGAAGGAGTAAGCGTGCAAAGGTAATCAAGGATTTTGGAAGTGATTTTATCACTTACAATGTCGAGGACGAACCTTTAACTTTCCGACAAGCTATGGATTCTTCTAGGGCTGAGCATTCAGTCGGTTCGGTCCAGAACCGGACCGAACCGAAATAACCGAAAACTGAATAAGGCTTTTCTTTTGGAACCGGACCGAACCGAACTATGGACATGGACCGAACCGGAACCGAACCGAAATATTTCGGTTATTTTGGCTCGGTCCAAGCAGGACCGAAATTTTAAAAATCTTATTTTCTGCACCTTTTCTTTAAGCTGGTATAACTTATAAATAACTAAAAAATCTGCATCCAATCCATAATTTGATAGTTGACATCAACACAATTACACAAATAATAAAATTAAAATACACCACATTCAAGTCTAAAATAAATTCGCAATACAAATTAGATACAAATTAGATGAGAAATTTGTAATTACCAACCTTAAAATTTGGAAGACGACTGACGAGTGACGAGGACCGTCGGGCAGTCGGGCGGTGGTGGCAATGATCGCTGGTAAGTGGTAAGGTAATTTAGGAATTAGGTTAGATCGTATTATGATAGATACACGCCATACGCGTATGTATGGTTTAATGTCTTACTCTTACTGAATTACTGGGTAGTAGGTAAAATAAATATTATATATATAACATATAAATGCAAATATATGTTTTAAATATTTCGGTTTATTCGGTCCAGAACCGAAATTTTTTGAAAAGAACCGGACCGAACCGAAATATATTTCGGTTCAGAACCGAAAACTGAAATAACCGGAATTTAAAAATATTTAGAACCGAACAAAACCGAAATAACAAATTTCGGTTCGGTTTTTCGGGTTCGGATCGGTTTTGCTCAGCCCTAGATTCTTCAGAGTCTAGGCACTGGAAGGGCGCTGTAAAGAGTGAAATTGAATCTATTGTTTCTAATGGAACATGAGAGTTAGTTGATCTCCCTCCTGGGTGTTCTACTATCGGGTGAAGATGGATCTTTAAAAGGAAGTTGAACCCTGACGGCTTAATAGATAAGTACAAAGCTAGACTGGTAGCTAAGGGTTTTAAGCAAAAGGAGGGCATTGATTACTTTGACACATACTCTCCAGTAGCTAGAATGACAACAATCCGAATGCTTGTAGCATTGGCTTCCGTACATGGTCTTATCATCCATCAAATGGATGTAAAAACAGCTTTTCTTCATGGTGAACTTGAAGAAGAGATTTATATGGATCAGCCTGAGGGATTTGTTGCATCCGGTAACGAAAGGAAAGTATGTAAGTTGATCAAATCCATCTATGGCTTGAAACAAGCTCCTAGGGATTGGCATAAAAAGTTTGATGAAACTATAGTGCCGTTCAGTTATGATATTAATGATAGTGACAAGTGTGTCCACACCAAAGTTAAAGGTAGTGAGTGTGTCATCTTGTGCCTATATGTAGATGACATATTACTGTTTGGAACCAATATTGAGATTATTAACGAGACAAAAGCTTTCTTGAAAAGGCATTTTGAAATGAAGGATATGGGTGAGGCTAGTGTGATTCTTGGTATCAAGCTAACACAGTCAGATGAGGGAATAACTTTATCGCAGTCTCATTATATAGAGAAATCTATACTTGAGAAATATGGTTATTCACAGTGTAGAATCGCTAGTACACCCTATGATCCTAAAGTTGCCCTTGTCAAAAATACTTCAGGAGTACCTGTGTCTTAGTTAAGGTACTCTCAGATTATAGGTAGCTTGCAGTATCTTGCTAACTGTACTAGACCAGATATTTCATATTCCGTGTCTAAGTTGGCTAGATATACAAGCTGTCCAAACAGAACTCATTGGGATGCTCTTGATAGAGTACTCAGATATCTGAAAGGCACAATGTACCTAAGTTTACACTATAGGAGATTTCCTGGTGTACTTGAGGGGTACAGTGATGCAAGTTGGATAGCTAAGAAGTCTGGTTCCAATGGGGTGACTGGATACGTGTTCACCTTAGCAGGTGGAGCAATATCCTGGAAGTCGACCAAACAGACTATAGTAACTCGGTCTACATTTGAGGCTGAGTTGTGTGCACTTGATGCCACGGGGACGGAGGCTGAATGGTTACACGGACTTATGTCCGCGATACCTGTAGTAAGCAGACCGCTTCTTGCGTTTGTTATTCATTGTGATAGTAAAACAACTATCGACAAGATTAGCAGTAAAAAGTATAATGATAAAACAAAGAGGCACATCCAAGTTAGACTAAAGTCTATTAGGGGTTTAGTGTCTGATAGGATTATAGCTGTAGAGTTCATAGGAACTCAGAATAATATAGCTGATCATTTGACTAAAGGACTGGAACCTGCAGTGGTCCTTAAGTCGAGGTTGCGGACGGGGTTGTCAACCCATCATAGTTCATCATCAGTGGGAACCCAATACACATGAGAGGAGATCCCTTGAAGTGTATTCAATGTGGTAATAACAAGCTGTAAGGATGAATTGGTAGTACCTTTGCTACATAGATGATACTGTTGTATCTGAGTCTATCCCCTGTAAACCTAGAAGGTACTGACACTGCTAGTAAGCAAGAGTTATTATAACTCTGAATGGGGTCAAGTCATTCGACGAACAGGATCGAGACAAGACCATTAATGTTTCAAAGTCGTAGATTATAATACCATAGCCTTTGACTTGTCGTCGTCTATGGAACATGATTACACGAAACGGATTAAGATTCAAGGTGAAACATTCCATCTGAATCCGATAGTCATCAAAGTAGGGGACTTAGGAGGGTTCAAACCCGGAAGGGTACCGACTCTGAAAAACAAGTCATAATGAAAAACCTGGAGCATTTCTGTATGGATTTGTGGGGGATTGTTAGAAAATGGAGTTTTTAGAGCATAATTATTTTATGTTCTTGATGTTAATTCCGGTTTTTAACGATTGGAAATTGTTCCTTGCTATGAGGACTTAAATTTTCATATATTTTTCTTAGTGAAACCCATATGGAAATGGAGTTGAAGTTAGTAGCTTGAAAGAGCTTGAAAAATGAGAATGTGTATTTGTCCCACATTGAAATAAATAAAGGGGGTTGTTGGCTTTATATAGAATCACACACATGGGTAGTGTACAACTACTAAGGTGTATGATGGTGCATGGTGTTACTGTATGCTTCACGCGCGCACACACACGCGCGCGCCGCCGCCGCCCGCCTCACCACGCCTCGTCTCGGGTCGGGTCGGCTCGGTCGAAGGGCGATTTGGACGAATGTCTCGGCGTCTCGCGTACGCGAGGCGACCTGGGCGAGGGATTTTATTTGTGATTGATTTAATATTTTAATTAAAATATATTTATTGTTGAGTATTGAATACAGTAAAAGAATACAGAGGGGGGGTGAATGGATTCTTGAACTTTTCTTTTTCGAGTCTATGTAGCAAATAAGTGTTTGTGTGTGCAAGAGTGAAGGTGCGGATAAAGAACAACACAAGACACAATATCACTTTAATCTAATGTACTATTAGATAAAGGTTGCTACAATCTATGAATACAAATGATAGTATTCTCAGCTTCATTTTTCTCAGAGAGATACAGCTTACAGCGTATGAAAAACTTGACTCACAAAGTTAATGACTAAGGAAGTGAGGCCGTATCCTTATAGAACATGGATACACCCTACTTACTACAAATAAGGTAGCTGAACAAATTACTTTCTAGTCTGTCTATTCTTTTTGAGTAAGTGTCCAAACGGTTACAGATTTGACTTTGCAAAGCCTGTTCAGATCCACTTCTTTAGCCCCTTGTCTCTTCTATATCTCTCCAAGCTTCCTTGTAGGCTTTCCAGAGCACGTTACAGATTATGGTCCATAAAGTGCATTGGCTTGTTGCAGGTTTCTGACTTGTACAATTTCTTCAGTATTTTGTCTCCAAGAATGTATTCGAGAAGTGACTAAGTAGATGATTCGAGAACTAGAATTTACTTGATCGATAACTCAGAGTTCTCGAACACTGTTATATTGACATGTCGAACCACTTCTCGAATAGCTCTTTTCCATCAGGATTCCTTGAGTTGTCGAATAGAACATTTGACTTATCGAATCCTCGAGATATCGAATAGCTTTCTGAGTCCTTGAGATATCGAATGGAACTTTGACTTGTTGACTCTTTGAGAACTCGAATACCACTTTGACTTGTTGACTTCTTGAGTTCTCGAATAGAGTAGTAGACATATCGAATCTCTGAGATATCGAACAGTGTATTCAGAGATATCGAATATTGTCTTGAGATATCAAATCCCTGACTTCTCGAATGCTGGACTTCTCGAATAGACAAATATACTTCTCGAATTGGTACTTAGGCAAATTCTTCATTTCTTCAAATCCCAACTGTGATTATTTGACAGTCTTTATCTTCTTGCTTGAGGCATGAACCTTGGAACTTCTTTCAAGCATTATTCTTGACTTTATAAGTACAGTTACACAACTAGGATTTGATGCCTACTACAAGTACAATACAAACAGAAACTCTACAACTAGAGGTTCCCTCAGTTAAGACCTCAGTTAAGAGGTCATGTAAGTAATGCAAAGCATTACAAACAATTAGGCTTGTTATTAGATGTATACAGGCATGCCTCTGTAACTAACAATTATCAATTGGGCTGGGCTGGATCAGATTAAATCTGATGGACTAGTTGGGCTCTGTAACTGTAGTAGATTCAATATATATATATATATATATATATATCTTAGAATGTACAACTGAAATATATGTGGATAAATATATATTGTAACTGTTACGATTTTTTTAAATCGATCGTTTCGTTTTATTAAATCAGCCGTTACGTTTTATTTAATTTAATAGGGTGGCACCAGTTACACTTAGCCTCTCCTATAAATAGAGAGCTAAGTTGCTGGTTTGGATACACCACACATTACATTCTCACTTATTCTCTCTACACTCTCTGCTCTCCCTCTATATGTTAGAAAATGTGGGTTTTAGCCCCACATTGCCGAGTCATTTTGAGCTCCAATTTGAGTGTGCCTTGTGTGCGTGTTTGCAACAAGTTGTGCTTGGAGAATGTTCTCCTCCGTGAGAGCTTTCCAATGCATGTTTAAACACTCAAAACGACTAAGGAATGGATGAGTTATGATTATCCAAAGTTGCTCCCTTGGAAGTGGAAATTATGGAATGGAACTTGAAGTCCCACATTGAAATGGAAAAGGAGTTTCCTTTTCTTTATATAGTACAACACATGAGTAATGTTCACTTGTGTTGGCTAAGTGTTGCTCCATCTCCTACATGCGCGCAGGGGGGTGCAAATTATGGGATTTCGAGGGAAAATTCGTGGCTTCGCAAGCCTTCGGGCTTTCCACGTGTGCGACCTGCGGACACGAATGTAGCAGAAAATTGGGCCGAATAAACCCGGACTAGTTTTGCTAATTATTTATTATTTCCACTGGGCTTGGACTTAAAAATTTGACTTAATTAATTCGAATTTAGAATTAATTATGGTAAAATCAATTCCATTTTTATAACGAATTTTTTGCCACCGTCTTACCTTAATTAATTAACACGGTTAATTAATAGAGGAAAATTACCACCGACTCTTTAATTGGGGTAATTGAGTAGCGCACAAGTTTTATCATTATCTTTTCGTTACAGTCTTATCTTAATTAACGCGTTTAATTAAGTTAGGCAGTTGTGTAGCGAACAAGTCTTGTCTATCCTATAAATACCCCCCTTAGGGTCTAGGATTATTCATTCGAAAAACACATCCTCTTCTCAAACAATCTCTTCTTCCCTTTGGTGATATTCTTGCTCGGTTTCAAGCTCACTGAGAGTGACGATGTTTAGCTTCGTTGCAATCCGTTTTATCCTGGGAGGCGTTTCGCTTGCACATATGGTGAGGGCAAATACGCTTTAAGGAGACAGTCACGCACTGGACTCGGGTTTTTACGTTCTTGTCTCCTCTTTTATTCAATTTATTATTCTGTTATTCACACACATGTCTGCTATTATTTGTACTATTTTCACAGATTGTCCAACAATCTTAAAGCGTATTTTTATTTACATCTGTGATCTGTACTTACGGATTTACTTGTTTGTTTGAGTGACAAAATCAATGGAGAACCAAAACATGAACAACACAAACATGATGGTTGATCCCAACGCACAGATTGTAACATCTGATGGGGATCACCAGCCTCCGTTAAACCCTATCGCATAGGTTGTAACATCTGATGTGGGTGCAACGCCGGTTGGACATGTGCCTCTGGGACATGTGCCTGTGGGACAGATTAATGTTCCGATTGGATCGACTCCGTCAGGTTTCGTTCCTACGAACGGACATGCGGTGCCTATTGGTGTGCAAACATCGATAGTATAGACGCCTGTCATACCTATCGTGCCTAGCACGCATATTGCACCTGTTGTGCCTACGGTTCTTACAGTGCCTGGTGCACATGCTGAGAAACCTGAGAAGTTCAATGGTACGAACTTTAAACGCTGGCAGCAAAAGATGTTGTTTTATCTGACCACGTTGAATATGGATCGCTACCTTAGGGAGGATCCACCGTTGCTCACTGCTGAGAGTAACACGCAAACAGTTTATGCTGTTGATGCTTGGAAGCACGCCGATTATATCTGTCGGAATTACGTGCTGAATGGTTTGGCTGACTCGTTATATATCGTGTACAGTACAAAGCCAACATCTAAGGTCTTATGGGAGTCACTTGACCATAAGTACAAAACCGAGGATGCTTGGGCTAAGAAGTGGATTGTTGGCCGTTTTCTTGATTATAAGATGGCGGATTCTAAGACTGTGGTCAGTCAGGTGCAAGAGCTGCAAGTGATCATCCATGATATTCATGCTGAAGGGATGATCATAAGTGAGTCTTTCCAAGTTGCTGCTGTGATTGAGAAGTTGCCACTTGGATGGAAAGATTTCAAGAACTACCTTAAGCATAAGCGAAAGGAGATGACTATGAAGGATCTGATCGTTAGACTTCGTATTGAAGAAGACAACAGGGGATCCGAGAAGAAGATGAATGTTGCCACTGAAAAGGCAAACATGGTGGAACATAAGCCCAAGAAGAATAATTCTGGTAAAGGGGCAAAGTTGGCACCCAAGGGAGGAATTTCGAAGACGAAGTTTCAAGGGAAGTGCTTTAACTGCGACAAAGTGGGTCATAGGTCTTCTGAGTGTAGGAAGCCTAAGAAGCCCAACAAGAAGAAGGAAGCAAACATGGTCGATGATATCTCTAAGGAGATGGGTGGCATAGACCTCTGTGCTACGGTCTATGAGGTGAACCTGGTTGGCTCTAATCCAAGGGAATGGTGGATTGATACGGGAGCTACAAGGCATGTTTGTTCGGACAAGGCGATTTTCTCTAGCCTCAAATCTTCTGATGCTGGTGAGAAGCTCTACATGGGGAATTCAACAACTTCAACCATTGAAGGGGAAGGCACGGTGATTCTGAAAATGACTTCTGGAAAGGATCTGACTTTGAAGAATGTACTTTATGTGCCTGATATTCGCAAGAACCTTATGTCTGGTTCCTTGTTGAATAAGCATGGCTTTCATATTGTAATAGAGTCAGATAAAGTTATTTTGTCTAAGAATGGTATGTTTGTAGGCAAGGGCTATGTAATCGATGGGCTTTTTAAGCTCAATGTGATGTCTGTTAAGGACAATAATGAAATAAAGAATTCTTCTGCTTACTTGCTTGAGTCTCCTAATTTATGGCATGCTAGATTAGGACATGTTAATTTTGACACTTTACGACGATTAAGTGCAAAAGATTACATACCAAAGTTGAATATTGATTCAAAACATAAGTGTGAAACTTGTGTTGAGGCAAAATTAACAAGAGCATCGTTTAAACACGTGCAAAGAAACACCAAGGTGCTAGACCTAATACATAGCGATATATGTGATTTAAAATTCGCTCCAACTAGAGGAGGAAACAAGTATTTTATTACATTCATAGATGATTGTACAAAATGCTGCTATGTATATTTGCTTAAAAGCAAAGACGAAGCTATAGATAAATTTAAAATCTATAAGGAAGAAGTTGAGACACAACAAAATGAGAAAATCAAAACGATACGTAGTGATCGTGGAGGTGAATATGTTGAACCTTTTGGGGAATTTTGTTCACAACATGGTATAATCCATGAGGTAACTGCACCATACCCCCTCAGTCTAATGGAGTGGCTGAGAGGAAGAATCGTACTCTCAAGGAGATGATGAATGCGATGTTGTTAAGCTCTGGACTTCCGTAGTCGATGTGGGGGGAAGCCATCTTAAGTGCAACTCATATTTTAAATATGATGATCCGCAAGAATAAGGATGAAAGTCCTTATGAGATGTGGAAGAAAAAGAAACCAAGTTACCAAAATCTGAAAGTGTGGGGGTGCCTTGCAAAGGTACTAATTCCTACACCTAAGACGGTGAAGATTGGTCCAAAGACTGTGGATTGTATTTTCATCGGATATCCACCACATAGTACTGCATATCGGTTTCTTGTTCATGAATCGAAGATTTCTGACATTCAAAAGAATACGATTATGGAGTCAAGGAATGCGTCATTCTTTGAGAATGTATTTCCTTGTAATCCTGGAATCGAACGCCCTACGACGTCTAAACGACCTCATGAATCTTTAGAAGATGACAATGAGAATGATGAAAGTGAAGACGGAAATGTGGGGGTAGTGAGAAGGAGCAAAAGACAAAGGAAGGAGAAATCCTATGGGTCAGAGTTTCTGACTTATTTGCTCGAAGAAGGTGATCCGAAAACCTATAGGGAAGCGGTAACATCACCTGATGGACCTATGTGGAAAGAGGCCATCAAAAGTGAAGTAGATTCTATCTTACATAATCATACTTGGGAGTTAGTGGACTTACCAGCCGGTAGTAAAACACTAGGTAACAAGTGGGTTTTCAAAAAGAAGTTGAAACCTGATGGGACTATCGATAAGTACAAGGCCATACTTGTAATCAAAGGATACAAGCAACAACATGGCCTTGATTACTTTGATACATACTCTCCAGTATCGAGAATAACATCTATAAGGATGATGTTTGCTATCGCCGCAATGCGGAAGTTGACTGTACATCAAATGGATGTGAGACAGCTTTTCTAAATGGGGATATAGATGAGGAAATCTATATGGAACAACCTGAAGGGTTTGTTGTCCCTGGACAAGAAAGAAAAGTCTGTAGATTGGTGAAATCATTGTATGGCTTGAAGCAAGCGCCTATGAAATGGCATGAGAAATCTGATGAGGTTGTGTTAGCCAGTGGTTTCAAGATCAATGAATGTGATAGTTGCGCCTACTACAAGGATAACGAAAACGGATATGTTATGATGACATTGTACGTAGATGATCTACTTATTGCCGGTAGCAATGATAAAGTGATCAAATCTACTAAGGACATGTTAAGGGCAAGATTTGACATGAAAGACATGGGTCTAGCAAATGTAATTCTGGGAATTCAAATTTCTAGAACCTCGGAGGGTCTTGCCATAAGTCAACCACATTATGTTGACAAGATTCTTGAGAAATTTCTCAAGGATGATGTCGAGACAGCGAGAACACCTGTGGATTTGACCTTGCATCTATCCAAGAATAAAGGTGTAGGAGTCTCGCAGCTGGAATACTCACGAACAATTGGAAGTCTGATGTACCTTATGAGTTGTACAAGACCAGACATTGCATATTCAATTAGCAAGTTGAGTAGATTTACGAGTAATCCAGGAGCTGATCACTGGAAAGCGATCATACGAGTACTAAAGTACTTGAGGGGAACTCGAGACTATGGTTTGCATTATGGCAGTTATCCAGCAGTACTAGAAGGCTATACTGACGCAAACTGGATATCTAGCAAGAAGGCATAAAAGTCTACGAGTGGTTATGTGTTTACACTAGCCGGAGCAGCAGTGTCATGGAAATCCTCCAAACAAACGGTAATAACTCATTCCACGATGGAAGCTGAGTTTGTGGCATTAGATAAATGTGCCGAAGAGGTTGAATACTTACGCCAATTTTTGGAGGATATTCCGAGATGGCCAAAGCCTGTGACTGCAATAGGACTGCACTGTGATAGTCAGTCTGCTATTGGCAGAGCACAGAGCACAATGTATAATGGAAAGTCCCGTCACATACGACGACGACATAGTTCCATTAGACAATTAATGTCAACCGGAATTATCACTATTGACTTTATACCGTCAAAGGATAATATCGCGGATCCGCTAACCAAAGGGTTATCAAGAGAACTGGTTGACAAATCATCGAGAGGGATGGGCCTTAAGCCTATTGCTTAACGGCGTCATGGTGGACACCCAACCATTGCTGACTGGAGGTCCCAAGAACTTGGTTCAATGGGCCAACTAAATCATGATGACCAAATCACTGTGGGGGTAACCCCTGGCCTGTTCCTATGATGAGAAACAGTAAGACCCGTAAGGTACGATGGTAAGCTTTCGAGTTTTTAATGATCTTTCGGTGAATACATGGAGTTCAAGGTTTGAACGCATGGAATTCAGTTGAGTAAACGCGGGTTACTCTTTAAGTATAAAGATCAAATATGTGGGAGAGAAGTGGGGCCGCTTTAAAGGAGAATTGTGAGGCACAATTCTTTAGAAACTCCTGCAGAACCAGGACGATGTTCCATGGCCAAAATGGACATAATCATGAGAGCTGAACGAGTCAGAAAGGATATAGTGATAAGTATGCCATCGCTTACACAAACGGTCGAACAGTTCAAAGAGCAAACCTCCACTGTCTACCAGTAAGGTCGGTATGCTTACTCAAGCGAAGGTTCAAGGAGCAAACCTCTACCTATCGTATGCTATATCTGATCGAAGAATTATCACTACATCAAATTCCGTGTCTGTCTGTCTGGTGTGTGCTACTATGATATCAATCTCATCCATGTGGGGGATTGTTAGAAAATGTGGGTTTTTGCCACCGTCTTACCTTAATTAATTAACGCGGTTAATTAATAAAGGAAAATTACCACCGACTCTTTAATTGGGGTAATTGAGTAGCGCACAAGTTTTATCATTATCTTTTCGTTACAGTCTTATCTTAATTAACGCGTTTAATTAAGTTAGGCAGTTGTGTAGCGAACAAGTCTTGTCTATCCTATAAATACCCCCTTAGGGTCTAGGATTATTCATTCGAAAAACACATCCTCTTCTCAAACAGTCTCTTCTTCCCTTCGGTGATATTCTTGCTCGGTTTCAAGCTCGCTGAGAGTGACGCTGTTTAGCTTCGCTGCAATCCGTTTTATCCTGGGAGGCGTTTCGCTTGCACATACGGTGAGGGCAAATACGCTTTAAGGAGACAGTCACGCACTGGACTCGGGTTTTTACGTTCTTGTCTCCTCTTTTATTCTGTTTATTATTCTGTTATTCACACACACGTCTGCTATTATTTGTACTATTTTCACATATTGTCCAACACTATATACAGTTCTCTCCTCGTAGGGTTTTTCCGGTGACTGAGGTGCCAGTCGAAGTTGAGTATACTGATTACTGTGATCATATCGCTCGGAGCTGTTTTATCCTGGAAGAATATCGCCAGCATCCTGACACAGTGTAAGTGGGGGCGATTATCTCTTCAAGAGCAGTCTGGCCTTGATCGAAGTCCTGACTACTCAGCTGCTTTACATATTTGTTTGATATACTGCTAAACTATGGTTGCTGGAATATCTTCTATTTTTCCTTTATTTTTACAGTTACTGATATGCATGTGTTTTACCTTCGTGTTTTGTTTCGCCATTTGTGTGCTTGGCCTTGACATGTTAAATACGATATATAACTGCCGCTGTATTGCTTTATTAGTGAATATTTCCAACACTTGCTTGCAATTGCATACTGTTACAAAGAATTAAATTTTAAAAAAAAACTACTGAAGAACTTCTAAGCAAGAACTACATGCCACTAAATTATATATATGTATATATTTGTATTTCGGATCGGATCTGGGTTTGAGATGGGTTCGATTCAATTTTCGGGTTTCGATTCCGGTTCGGTTCGGTTTAGATAAAATCCAAACCCGACCCAAAATTTATTCGGGTCTAGAAATAAATCTCAAACCCAGATTCATATTTAAAATTTCGGGTTCAGTTAGACCGAATCAAATCGGAACGGGTCGGGACAAATTGCCATCCCTACTAATGTTTCAAGCTGTAAGCTGTTAAAAAAAAATTAGTCCATAATCGGCCGTTGATCTTTAATAGTATGGAGCAAATTTTTTTTACGGAAAAAGGCTATTATGGGGCCACTTTTTTTTTTTTTTTTGTCAGGATTAACTTTTTAATTAATGAATTGTATCAAATACAATATCCGTATAGACGGAGAAAGAGTTTCTTTCATTCAAGAAAGTTTATCATCTAACCGAAAAGCACGCAAGTTACTTCCGGACGCTTAGACAATAGAACTTTAATGTTTGAATAGAAAACCCACCAAATAAGGCCTCGTTAAAACCTCACAAGAGTAAAACCCTATGGGACAAAAACTCAGGGAGGAAAAAGAGTGCCCTACAGAAAAATACATTAAATTGGTGACTTCTTGTAGCTATAGAAAGTCCTTGCTGCCATCAATATAAATTGTTAAACTGGTTCATACACCGATGTCCTCCTTCCTTCTTATATCTTATTTTTCAAACCATCCAAATTCCCATAAGGCAACTTATAGAACTTCTTGTTGCTTCCACTAAAGTAATCCAATTTCCCATCTTAATCATCTTCTCTTCACACTTCTTCCTATCCAAATAAATCTGAAAAATCACCAAAACAAACCCAATGAATAACTAAGTCAAGGAAACATAAACCGAATATAATTTAATATCTATTATATACACTATACTTAATAAAATACTTTATAAATGTCTAACCAAAGGGGATCCCTTTGGTTAGGCACATGCAACTCCGAGTTTTCAAAAAAATTGAATTAATATTCATATAAAATGACATAATTCGTCAACTTACGATAAATAACAGATAACAGACTCCAAAATATGGTCCAAAAAGCCATCCAAAAATGGCACTTGATTGCCTCCTATAAGGCCAAAATACGCCATCAACATGGTCACCAATAAATGGTACAAAATAGCCATCCATCAAAGGCATAATTAGCAATTGAAATGGTTTAAAAGCTATTCATTATGATAAGAAAAATCAAATTTTAAAATATAAAAATCTACAAATCAAGCACAAGTTATAACTGATAAGTACAAAATATGTATTTATCATAATTAAAGCTAATAAGATAAAAATAAAAATATTCATAAAAGTAATCACAAAAATAATTACAATCTTATTTTACAAATTGAAACCTAAACTAATATCTAGAGTTTGGTCAATTACATTAAATTATCTTTAAAAAGTAAGTGAATTAGTCACCAAATTACTATTATTGGATATTAAACAGTCAAAACATCAATTATGATATGTAACTCCTCATTAAATATCATTTAATACTAATAAAATAATATAAATGTGAGTAAATTAAGGAACTAATTTAATTACAATATTAAACAATTACTATAATCAAAGCTAAATTACAGCCATCTGAAAAAGAAACTGAACCAAAAATCAAGGAACCAATACAGTGAACAAACGAGTCAATTCAATCACTCAGTAGACACCACAACCCAGAAGAATTCAAACTAAAGCAATCCAAACAAAACCCAGAGAACAGCAAAAGAAATTCAACTCGCGATTACAACGTAACTTAGCAAGAACCAGCAAAACCATTAACACTAGCAACTCGATCTTGACTTAAGCCTAACAGCAATTAAACAACGAATAGAAACCAATAAAAATGCAGAACCGAACAGACTCAGAAAACGGACAGATGACTCAGTCGAACTCAGCGATTCAACTTGCTACCAGCAAAACAACCCAACCGACTCTCGATACTCGCCACAAAAACTGAAAACAGAAACTCGAAAACCCAAGACTACAAACAGCAACCGAACCAACAGCAACGAAATTATAACTCAGAATCGAAGCTCGGCAAAATAAAGAACTCGGCAAAAAGACTCAAAACGCAGACACCACAAACTCACGCAACAGAAAACTCGAAAACACCAAACAAATTAGTAAACTCGCAATACAGTTTCACCCTTTCCTATCAGCACAAAAAATCAAGCCTTCACAGGTTGAATTCACAAACTTATAGAGAAAAAAATAAGAAGCTGGTTTCCAACTGAAAAGGATCTAAACATAAATTAATTTCATATATATTCAAAAACAAATAAGATGCACATATTGAGAGAGAGAGAGAGAGAGAGAGAGAGTGAGTGAGGATACTGATTCATCAGGGATGTCTTCCCTACCCTGCTGAGATCTGGTGTTGATGGGGCCACTTTAGTTAACATAAAAATTGGACTACTAATTAGTTTAGGTCAAATGTCTTCATATTTTCCGCCATCTTAATCTTGAAGTGTACGACATTTGGAGGATTTCTTAATTTTTGGATCCGATGTGATTAATTCTTTCGGCACCCTAAAAACGAAAGATGCCTCTATAAATTGTGCTAGAAAAGATTGTTGAACTACACCGACCTAACAATCAAAATTTATAAGTGAGCACATAGAAACAAACTGGGACAACAGTACACTTAAAAATATAGTATATATTTAAAGGGTTTTGGTCCCTGACAAATGATTGTCAGGGAGCTCTTACATAACAATCGATTTCTAAACCGTTGGATCGTTGATCCAACGGCCCCCCTGGATTACAAAATTTTTTAATCTCAGCCGTTGGATCAACGATCCAACGGCTGTGGAACCGATTGTTAAATAACCGGTCCCTGACAAACGATTGTCAGGGACCGTTGATCCAACGGCTGTGGAACCGATTGTTAAATAACCGGTCCCTGACAAACGATTGTCAGGAACCAGGACCCATATTTAAATATTATTATCTTCATCTCATAAGTATGATTCTCAAACTTTTTTTTATGTATTTTAATGTGTTCGGAAGCACATTGAAATGGGTATAATGGATCAACCAAAGGACGAGGGAGTTTAAATTTAGTTCCAGAGTTCGGACACGAAGCTAGATGAGTAGATGAAGTCATGTAGGGGTTTTTGGGAAAACTTTTTTCCAAGTTAACTAAGATAAAGTTAGAGATTTTTAATATTTTTTTGAAAAAAATTAATTTTTTTTTACGATTTATTGAATCTCAAACATACATTAAATATTTATATAAAAAAAATCAAAATATAAAATTTTTATCCAAAAATAAACTCATAAACATTTAAAAAAAGTTGTGTCAAACATCACTCAGTAACTTTGGTGAGAGGAGTAATCTGTCCTTTATCTTAATAATAGTAATAAATTAACAAAAATAAGAACAATGTGAAAGAGGTGGAATCCTTGCGGTGTTTGCCTTGCCGTCTTAAAATTTGACTTTTCCGGTTGTTATCAATTGCTCTTTCACATTATTCATGTTGTTGACCAGCCAAGATATACGTGTAATCGTGTTTAATGACACACGTATCTTTGTCGGTATGATTATTTTTATAATCACATTTGTGTATTCGATAGGTTTTTGTATTCCCCATGTTGGCAAAAATTTGAATATAAAATACTCGTTTCGTCTCATCCAATACTTAATATTGGGGATGTGATTCGGCATGTATTTTAAGGTAAATTTTAAAGATAGTTTCATAACTTATTTTTAAAATTTTCTTTTTTTTTATATATAAAAATAGAATAATTCTATTTTTATATAAAAAAAATTTTAAAAATAAATTATGAAACCATATTTTATAAAAATCTTAAAATACATGTCACGTAAATGAAAAATTTATGCTAAAGAATGAACTGGACGGAGGGAATAGTTACTAGGAAGATTGAAAGTGAAAGCAAATGATGATGTAACTCATTTATGATAAATGAAAGATTGAAAGAAGCAAGTAGTTGTCTTTTGACCCTTGTGGGTTGTGATAAGATATTTGTGAAAATATGTGTAGGGAGAGTCAGAAACGATCTGCTAAGCTTATAAAATCTATACTATTATATAAATTCCGAAACATTAAAAGTTTGGTTGGTCGGTTGGTTGGTACCTGTTGAATTTACATATTTACCCTTACTTAATTACAAATAAAAATCTTCTTTTTCTTTTAATAACTAAGCACTTTCCTTTTTTCTTATGTAACTAAAAAGTATATTATAATTATTATTAACTAATCAATTAACTTTTTCAGTTACCTTTAAACTTTTATCTAACTAAAATATCTCATTTTCCAATTACACCAGATTACCTTTTTTAGCCAAAATAAGTTAACTTTTCTATTTTCTCTAACTAAAACCTTTTTTTTTCATTTTTTAATAACTAAGCACTTTCCTATTTTAGATAAAATATAATATCTTTTATATTTTATCTAACTAAAAAGTATATTATAATTAATAACTTTTTTTCTTTTACTTAGCAAAACAAAAAAAATATCTCTTTTTCCAATTACATCACGGGTTACCTTTTTCAACCAAAACAAATTACCTTTTTTATTTTCTCTAATAAAAACCTCTCATTTTCAAATTATATCATGGGCGATTCTATTTAATAAAATAATAATAATAATATAATACTATTAATTAACCGATTACCTTTTCATCTCTAGATATATCACGGGTAACATTAATTTCTCATTTTCTAAAAACACTACGAGCAATTTTATTAAAATAACAATTAAATTATAATTACTATAAACTTATACTATTATATAAATTCCGAAACATTAAAAGTTTGGTTGGTCGGTTGGTTGGTACCTGTTGAATTTACATATTTACCCTTACTTAATTACAAATAAAAATCTTCTTTTTCTTTTAATAACTAAGCACTTTCCTTTTTTCTTATGTAACTAAAAAGTATATTATAATTATTATTAACTAATCAATTAACTTTTTCAGTTACCTTTAAACTTTTATCTAACTAAAATATCTCATTTTCCAATTACACCAGATTACCTTTTTTAGCCAAAATAAGTTAACTTTTCTATTTTCTCTAACTAAAACCTTTTTTTTCATTTTTTAATAACTAAGCACTTTCCTATTTTAGATAAAATATAATATCTTTTATATTTTATCTAACTAAAAAGTATATTATAATTAATAACTTTTTTTCTTTTACTTAGCAAAACAAAAAAAATATCTCTTTTTCCAATTACATCACGGGTTACCTTTTTCAACCAAAACAAATTACCTTTTTTATTTTCTCTAATAAAAACCTCTCATTTTCAAATTATATCATGGGCGATTCTATTTAATAAAATAATAATAATAATATAATACTATTAATTAACCGATTACCTTTTCATCTCTAGATATATCACGGGTAACATTAATTTCTCATTTTCTAAAAACACTACGAGCAATTTTATTAAAATAACAATTAAATTATAATTACTATAAACTAATCAATTACCTTTTTCACCTAAAATATGTCATCTTATTAATTTTCACGTTATCTTTTTCTATTTTCTCAAACTAAAATATCTCTTTTTTCCAATTATATCACATACGGTTCTATTTAATAAAATAATAATATTATAATACTAATAATTAACTGATTATCCTTTTCAGCTAAAACGTATCATCTTTTCTATATTTTCTAACTAAAATCCCTCTCTAGAAATATCACGGGCAATATTAATTTCTCTTTTTCTAAAAACAATACGAGCAATTTTATTTTGTAAAATAACATAATTAAATTATAATTACTATAAACTAATCAATTACCTTTTTCGCCTAAAACATGTTATCTTTTTAATTTTCACTAACTAAAGTCCTCTCTTTTTCCAATTATATAACGGGCATTCTATTTAATAAAATAAAATAATAATTTTATAATTACTAATGATTAACTGATTACCTTTTTAACTGAAACCTATCACATTTTTTAACTAAAATAACTGCTTTTCTATAAATATCACAGGATAACATTTATATAATTATGATCATCATCTCATTTACAAATTTAAGCCTCCAAAATTCATATTTTAAATAAATTAATTCAAATTAATAAAAAAAACTAATATAATATTTAAAACAATCCGTGCATCGCACGGGTTTTAAGCTAGTATCAAGAATTTTTATAGTGTAACATTATTTAACTTTTCAATGAAAGTTGATGGTTTGAATATTGTTATAGATAGTGGGTTAATTATTAAAAAAATTAATCTATGAAAAATTTATGATTTTAGTATATTTAATATTAATAATATATTGTAATTTAAAAGACTTACATTATATGTAATTTTAGTAGAATTCTAATTACATATTAAAATGTTTACATTATATACTTTAGGCTTCATTTTATGCTATCTAAAACTTGAATAATTTTGATTTGGATTTGGGTATTAAATACCAAAACTTGTTAACATTTGATGATATGGCAATATGTATTATTTTTTATTAGTAAGATAAATAATACATGTGAAATGCATTATGCTGATTTATTTATAAGCAATTAGAATACGGAAATGTGATATTTGGTAAACATTTTTACCAAATCTAATAATTTTAACATTTTTCAAAGAATTTTGTTTAATATTGAACAATGATTATGATTTTCATACAACGAAAGCTTCTTAAACTTGCATGAACATTGGAGTAAAAATTAGAATAAGTTAATTTTTTTAAATATTTACTCATTCCATTTACTTTAAGAAATATTTAAATATATGATACATAAAAATAAAAAAGGAGCCGATGAAATTCTAAATTGGTATACAATCAAGCTATTTGATCCAATGAT
This sequence comes from Kitagawia praeruptora, assembly GCA_037693485.1. Taxonomy (NCBI): domain Eukaryota; kingdom Viridiplantae; phylum Streptophyta; class Magnoliopsida; order Apiales; family Apiaceae; genus Kitagawia; species Kitagawia praeruptora. The sequence goes on from CM075354.1 coordinate 106,562,749, forward strand.
TGTGACCCTGCTTTTTAAATGAGGGGTGAAGATTTAAATCTCTCTTTTCAATAAATGTTTGGAGAGGATTGTAATAAAATGGTTGCGAGTTGTGACCCTATTTTTAAATGAGAGGCGAAGATTTGAATCTCTCTTATAAAAATGCGAAATTGGATTAATAAGAAGATTAATTGTGTAGTTTTGCTTCCGTTGATCGGTTGAATTTGATCCTATTAATTACTTTTTTTAGAAAAATAAAAGTAAATACTACTAAAAGTTGAAATTTTAAATATGATACTTGAAAAGGTCGATTGTAGTGATGATTATAAATATCTAATTTTTCTTTTAAACTTTAGCAAAAATACATGTTTCAATCATTTAAGAAGTAGGAATGGAAAATACTATTTTTATCTTAATATAGTAATTGATAAACATTTGGTAAATAAAATAACCTGATAAAATACAAAATCCAAATTCAAAAAAAAAAAAACATCTCCTATGTATTAAACGAATGCATCTTAGTAAAGTTTATTTTCCGAAATTTATAGAAAAATAATTATGGGAAATTTGAGTGAAAATATGTATTAAATTGGTGAAAATGTTCATAAAATGAAAAGTAAATATTTCACAATGTAAGTTTGAAAATTGATATTTTTAACAATTTTTCGTTCAATTATCATTCACAAAAACTTCATATACATTCAATAATAAAATAGAACCTCCCTATAATAATATTACATACAAGAATAAGTTTTTTATAACAATAAAAAATTTATGTACTTAATCTACAAATTATCTCTATTTAAAAATAATCTTTTTATAACAATATTTTTTATCGAACCAAAAAATATTACTATACAAAGATTTTACCGTAAGTTAAATTCTGCAATTTATAATTTGTCAGTTTCATTAAAGGGTCCTGGTACCTGACAATCGATTGTCAGAGACCGGTTATCTAACAATTGATTCCAGGGCCGTTGGATCCAAAAAAAATAATTTATCTGTCCGCTTTGCTATTAAAATCGACCGATTTCTGAAAAATCGCCGATAAATCGATCGAAAATCGATCAAAATTTTGGAATCGATTCAGCCGATTTTACTAAAATCGTCGATAAATCACCGATTTTTCAATCAAATCACCCGATAAATCGTAAATCGGTACCTCAACCGAATATTTCCGATTTACAAAATCTGCAACACTATCTGTCCGCTATAATTTTCCGCGGATAGGTTGATTGGCTGTCTGCTATAATTTTCCGCGGATAGGTTCTGTCCTATCCGCGAAAAATTATAGCGAACAGGTAAATTATTATTTTTAATTCAGGGCCGTTGGATCCCCTGGAATCAATTGTTAGATAATCGGCCCCTGACAATCGATTGTCAGGGACGAGGACCCTTCATTAAAAACGGCCGACATTGGTTTGATTTTTGACATTTTAACTTGCTTTGGCTTTTAGCACGACATTTTTTTTCCTTTTCTCCTTTTTAAACGGGTCCTAGTTTCGTTTGACGGAGTATCATGACAGCAAAGGAGTTGGTTTGTTCCAGAAGTATTATGAAAGTGGGGGATGGAGAAAATATTAAAGTCTGGGCAGATCCTTGGATTCCAGCAGAGGAAGATTTTAAGGTTTCATCTCCGGTTGTTCCGGGTCTAGAGGAGGCTAGGGTGTGCAATTTGTTTAAAGTAGAGGTTAAAGAATGGGATCAGGCTCTTATTTTTTATAGCTTTAATCTCGAAGACGCAAGAAACATCTTAAAGATCCCTTTATCTCTTGGAAGTAGGAATGATTCCTGGATGTGGTTAGAGGATCACTCGGGTGTTTACTCGGTCAAGAGTGAATATCGTTGGCTGTGCAGGGGTTTCAATCGGGATTATCATGTTTGTGATGATTTCAAGTGGTCTAAACTTTGGTCATTATCTATACCTCCTAAGGTGGGGAATTTCATTTGGAGGGTTCTTCATAATTGTATTCCAACTCTTGTAAACCTTAGGACTAAGTTTGTAGATGTGGAGCCAAATTGCCCGATATGCAAAGCTGCTGTTGAATCTACAGTGCATGTTCTGTGGGATTGTCCTTTCACGAAGAAGTGTTTTGAGGTGTCAAATCTCGATGTTCAGGTTCCAGAATGTAACTCAGTTGATCAAAAACTTTTGAAGATTTTTTCTAGTCTCAATCCAAAGAATCTGGAGCTGCTCTGTGTCATTTTGTGGAGTATTTGGTCGCATAGAAATCAGGTGGTGTGGAAAAATTAGTTTCAAACACCGGCAGTAGTTGTTAATGCAGCAAGGAGTAGTTTATTCCAATGGCAGCAAGCTCAGGCCTTAAGGGGGAATCTTGTTGATATTAATAGTCGTGAAGGAGTGATTAGTTGGCAAAGACCTGTCGAGGGATGGGTAACTTGCAATGTAGATGCTTCGTTTAATCAACAGTTTGGGCAGGGGTCGTTTGGTTGCATTCTGAGAGACGAGATGGGTTCATTCATTGCAGGCTATGGGGGAAAGCTTGGTGGAGTTGAAGACGCAAAAATGGCTGAGGTTTTGGGGTTCAGAGAGGCAATTAGTTGGGTGAGAAGGCTGAGGATTGATAATGTTTTCATCAAGCTTGATTCGTTAGCAGTGGTTAATGCATTTCGAAGAAAGCTAAGGGACGAGTCTTACTTTGGATCCATAGTTGAGGATTGTCGTGTTATAATAACAGACTTGAGGTCTTACTCGGTTTATTTTATTAGATGATCAGCGAATATAGCGGCTCATACTATAGCTAGAGAAGCTTATTCTTTGTCTGATCGTGAGGAATGGTGTTCTGTGCCTTCCTTCCTTATCAATGTTCTCTTGAATGATAATCAATAAATGCATTTTTACTTCAAAAAAAAAAAAACGGGTACGGTATTTATTTGTAATCGCGACTTAAAAATTTATTATTCCAGAATCATAAATTTTGATCACACTAAAATGCATGAAAATAAATCTATATTATAAATTAGTGACACTGCCCCATGAGTACGTGACAGGTGTCGTGGAACCATGTCAGCAGCTGTACAATTTTTTTTTTTTTTTTGTAGAATCAATTTTTTTTAATAAAATCAAAAAAAATAGAATTTTGGTTCTGTCGTAGAATCAAAAATTAGTGTGAAATAAGTGATTCTCCACGATTTTTCACGTAAGATGATTCTATACGTATCATCACATGTTATATGTAACAAAAGTTTGACTAAATTAATTTTTTATGTACTTATTATATCATATAAAATAGCATTTAATTGTACTAATATTCGTTGTTTTAAAATTTTAAAATTTAAAATTTATTAAATTATTTTGTTTATTTAATTTATCCTTATTATAATATATTAATAATTTTTATAAAATAATATCATGAACTACCGTGTGCGTGGCAAAAATTAAACCAAATACATATCAAATTATAAAACAAAAAAAAATCTGTTTAAACTATAAGGCCCGGCATGGCCCAAGACCCAAGTGGTAAGTATTTGTCTTTACCTATAAAAGTTTCTAACCAAAGTCAAAGGGGACAAAAAACGTCAATCTCATGAAAGCTGCACACATTATCCACAGTCCACACACCAACACAACTCTCTCCCCTTCCTCTTCCTTCCTTCCTTCTTTAGCCCAACGCGCATTCCATACCATTTGTTTCCTTCCCCTCTCCATCTCTTCAACACCCACTCTTTATAATCTTCTTTACAGATTACAATACACACACATTCAGTTCAAACTTCAAACCTACCCTTTCACAAATCTGACACCGACCCATTTCAGATCCGTTTTCTAATTACAACCCCAGATTCGTTAATTTGTTAGAATCTTAATAACAACAGAATCCCCAATTTGAGTTTCTTGAATTAGGGTTTTTGATTTTATGGCTTCTGCTGCGATTTTCTCCTCTTTGAGGCGGAGATTATTCCCCTCCGTTCACGCTTTGTTAGCCCCGGTTGAATTGACGAATAGTGCACTCTTGAAAACCCTAACTGGGGTGGCGTCTGAGCTGACGTCGTCGTTCTCTGGGATGAATTTGATGTTTCAGAGGAAGAATGCTCGGTCTTTGGTTCGAAAGATTGAGGTAATTCATGTTTTGTTGGAGAATTTAAGTGATTTGAGTTTGAATTTGCCGTTGTCTGCTGTTCTTTGTTTGAGAGAAATGTACCTTGTGTTGTTTCGATGTAAGATGTTGCTTGATTATTGCGTAAGGTCTAGTGGGTTGTGGCTTTTGATTCAGTATCTTTCGCTTTCGGGACAGTTTCATGATTTGAATTTGGAAATGCTGACCCTTTTGGATGTTTTTCCGTTGCGCGAAGTTGAGTTGAGTGATGATGTTATAGAACTAGTTGAGTTGTTGCGTAAACAATGTAGGCGAGCCAAGTATTTTGTTGATATACAAGATGAGATTTTGAGGTTTGAGTTGTTCTCGTTATTGAATGAGTTTGAGCATGGGAGGGTTCCCAGTGAGGTGTACTTGTTTTCTTTTTTTGTTGAAAAGTTGCGAATTACGGATGCTGAGTGTTTTAAGAGTGAAATTGAGTTCTTGGAAGAGCAGGTTGTTAATCATGGATTGGATATTGAGCCTAGTGCTTCAGTGCTTCATGGGTTTATTGCAATGTCTAGGTACTGTCGTTTTTTGTTGTTTGGTATTGAGAATGTTGAATTGGGATTGGGAAATGAAAAGCAGGTGAAAGGGATGAACAGTCAAGAAACTGAGGATACTTGTATAATGGTTCCAGTAGATTTTACTTGTCCGATTACATTGGATTTGATGAGGGACCCTGTCATAATCTGTACTGGACAGACTTATGACCGATCGTCGATAGCAAGGTGGATGGAAGATGGGAATTGTACTTGTCCGAAGACAGGACAAGTACTTATTCACACACAACTTGTGGTGAATAGGGCTCTGAGGAATTTGATTATGCACTGGTGTAAAGCATATGGAATTGCCTATAACTCACCCGCAGATTCTTCTGGAAAGTTCTCAGGTTCTTCAGCAAGCAAGGCTGCCATTGAAGCTAATAAAGCTACCGCACAACTTCTCATCGAAGAGCTTGCAAATGGGTCACAGGGTGCTAAAGCTCTTGCAGCTCGTGAAATTCGTTTACTAGCAAAAACTGGAAAAGAAAACCGTGCTTATATTGCAGACGCTGGGGCAATACCCCATTTGAAGGCTCTGCTTTTCTCTGTGGACGCTTTAGCACAAGAAAATTCAGTTACAGCTCTGCTTAATCTGTCAATTTATGACAAGAATAAAAGACGAATTATGGATGAAGCAGGTTGTTTAGGATCAATTGTCGAAGTTCTGAGATTTGGGCACACAACTGAGGCAAGGGAAAATGCAGCGGCAACATTGTTCAGCCTTTCTGCAGTTCATGACTACAAGAAAAGAATAGCACAAGAAGATGGTGCAGTCGAAACGCTGGCATGGCTCTTGATGGAGGGGACAGAAAGAGGAAAGAAAGATGCTGTGACGGCCTTGTTTAACCTAGCAACTCACATGGATAATTGTGCAAAAATGATAGACTCGGGAGCTGTAGCAGCACTAGTACGGGCACTATGGTACGAGACTGTTGCAGAAGAAGCAGCAGGTGCATTAACCATTCTTCTTCGGCAGCCAGTTGGGGCTGAAGCAGTTGGGAACGAGGAAACAGCTGTGGTAGGATTAATTGATATGATGCGTTGCGGGAGTCCAAAAGGGAAAGAGAATGCAGTTGCTGCTTTGCTTGAACTATGTCGGGTAGGTGGCAAAGCTGCAACTCAGAGGGTGTTGAAGGTACCTGCAATGGTTGGTTTACTTCATAGTTTACTTTTTACAGGAACAAAGAGAGCGAGAAGAAAAGCAGCATCCCTTGCTAGAGTTTTCCAGAGGTGTGAGAATGCATCATTGCATTTAAATGGTTTAGGTGTAGGCTATGCATTTGCTGGGAATTCGGCTGCTAATGCAGATTCAAGTTTTGCCGAGGATCTTGCTGTGCCAGTTTCAATATTTCTTCCAGTTGTATAGTGGTAACTTGCTGAATTTTTTGGCCTCCCAAAGTTAGGTTATAATGTTCTTCATTCTTTGATTCAAATATCAATAAAATAGTATACCGTGAAAGTAGTATGTTATGCACATAAATATGAATGTGATTAGCTTCTATGTTTTAGATTATGAAACTGGTGAAAAATTGGTATTCTTTGATTTACTGCAACTATTTTCTTGTTCCATATGATGCTTTAAAGTACAACTTTACAAAGCGTTGTTTGATTGAGAGACAAAACCTTTTGAAGATGTCACATTGGTATGAGTATTGCATTGACCATTTGACATTCCGACGTTCCCACTGAAATTCCTGTACTACATAGATAAATGATTGTGGTGATGCTGTGTGTTGAGACATGCTGAGTAGAATGGAAAGAGTAAATTCTTAAGTGGCCTGCGTAGCCTTTAACCTCTGTAATAAGCTTGTAAAATCTCAACTGAGGTTGTTTCTTCCGGCAAATGTAGCCAAATTTGAAACTCACAAAAAGAAGAAAGTCTAGATAATAATACTCACAAATAGTCGATTTTTAAAAAGTTGTGAAATATGATTAAACAAGTTGTTTTAAGAAAATAGAAATAAAGAATAATTTAAATCATATATCGAAACAAGTTCTTATGCTTGTTATGTTGGTTGATATAAACTAACAGTATAATAATTTGTGATAGCCACAAAATATATTAGAAATAACTCACAAAACATCAGTCAAGTTGTTTCAAAATCGTTTAGTTTTAAGTTGAGGATCATAGATGTGAATACAGTAGAGAATGGAGGTTTGGAGAATAGAGGAATAAGAAGACATCAGAGTGTAGCCAGTCCTCGACGAGGTAGACAAATCTCAAGAGTTAGAAGTGCCGGACAAAAGAAAGAGGCTACCTCAGAGAAAGCTAAGTAGATAAATTAGAGACTCGTATCCTTTTCTTATTGAGGACAGTTAAGTTTTTTTAATAAAATCCCGCGAGTTTTTAACAATATTTTGTGCGAGTTTTGACGTAAGAAACACAATTTATTGACAATTCAAAACCAGTGTCTATACACATGTCACTGTATACATCTAAAGATATATTTTTTCAGAAAATCTATCTGTTTCATTGTTCTGCAATTTCTGTTGCATTGCCTTATCAATACATTATTCATGAGTTCCTTCGACAGAAAGATCAAGCTTGGTAAGATTTTCTTCTTGTTGGTATCAATTGCAACGTTGTAACTTTTTCTTGAAGGTCTAGAGTTTCAGATTTTGAATATGCTACAACGGCTAGAGTTTATGGTCTTAGTATAGTTATCAATCAACTCAAACCAGTAGGCACAAGGTCCCGAACATATATATGTAATCTAGTACAGCTAACAACGTGAGCCAATTGGCGAAAAGTGAAGACTCTGTGCATGGGATGGCCAGGTCTGGAGGAAGAAAATAAGTTCTGACCAGTAGCTGTCAATTTAGTCACCTTATTATTAATCGAAGGCGAGGTGCCGAGGAAAACTATGTGTATGGAAAAGCTAGGTCTTGAGGGGAAAATAAAAATATAATTTAGACTAGTAAATGCCAAGTCAAAATGTGAAATCTCGAGTTAAACACTGCAAAGTAGTTAGAGAACTGTTCGTAGCAAGGAATATTGAAATTTGTTGATCAATCATTACTCGCCTACTCAATTTTCAATCTGTTTGTGGTTGTGAAAGTCGAAAGTTAAGATCATGAGGCTTGTAGCCTGGTGTTTATCATCTATGTCATGGTTTGTGAATAGTGAACATGCCCTATAAACTAGCAAGTCCAGAAGCACTACCTTGACGAGAGCTGAGTTTGGTTCCAACACACCCATTGATAAGCATTGACCTGGGCCTGTATTACGCAAAGCACTCTGCCTTCAGAAACAATTAACAGAAATGCTCTGTTAAGGCCCTTTTTATCGGTTTGTTTTCATTAATAATAATGGATTAATGTATCCACAGCATGCACAAAAATCTTAACCAATTAAAATTAGTCAACTCATTTAAAAGGTATTTCTAGTGTGTCCTCGGCACACGGTAGAAAGAACTTTTAAATGCGTGAAGTATCCCACAAGACATGTCTGACTAGGTACAATGGTTGAAGAAACTTCATATATTTCTAATATCTCCTATATTTGACTAAAGAAGCAACAGAGGACTCTGATCCGATTCTTTTTAATGAACGGATCCGATCTTAACTTCAAATATGGAATACAATAGGGTGTTAGGAATCTGCCCGATTCCCTGAGAATGCGGAAGCGATTTGGTAAATATGTGTGCTTAGATCCCACAAATATACGTGATAGTAATGAAGCAACAAACTAACAATACAGTAAAAGAGACAAGAGATTTAACGTGGTTCGGCCCAGCATACATCCACAAGAGCAACAACTTCACACTAGATAAAAGAGATTACAATATCCGGGTATCCGGCCCCTTGAATTTCATACAAAAATTCAGCCCTACAATACCTATTATGTATATCCCCAACTCACTGAAGTGTTTATCTCAAAACCTCCTCCTATCACTGTTTCCCGACAACCTTTCCTTCTCTCCCTCTCCCAACCCGGATAGTGCCACACAACCTGATAGAAAGATCCCTGCAGCGGGACCACCTCCGATGGCTGCAGTCAAACCCAAGTATCCTAAGGAATAGTTTAGGCACGAGGACCTTCTATCCCGACACTTCCTGAAAGCGGGCTAAACCGGCTCCCATAGACTATCTAGCAGCTATATAGAGAGAGAAGAGAGAATTATGGTGTAAGAAATATGGAATAAGGATATGGGTATTTATAGGAGTTAGTAGTAGGTGGGGGGTTGGTGAAGGTTGAAGTTTGGTGCGTGAATTTGGTAAGAATGTCAACCGGCTGCTGCCTAATTTATACGGTTGCCTAACATAGGGGTCAAATAGGTAAGTATGCTCTGAAATCTGAATTAAAGAACTACTCCTATAATGAAATATACGATCAACATCTATTGAATTCGAAAGAGATTCAGAAGAGATCGTCCAATCTTCTTATTTTAAATTTTCGACTGAGAGATTCTGATGCATTATGCATGTAGATATACACATTGTCCAGTGGGAGCAAGAATTTTCAGGCACATTTGGTATTTGGACCACTTCATTTGCACAACAGCCGTTTTTGAGTTTTGTTTGATCGATTACGTAGTAATATCTGATTGGTCTGACTTGCAATAAGACCACAAAAATAGAGGTCAACCGCAGTAATTATACAATAAGCTACTGCATATCTGTAGGATTTTTGCAAAAAAAATAGTAATATCCTTGACCTTTACAAACTCTTTTTCAGTTTCTATGGGATGAGAATAACTCCAGCAGAAGGTTTTTTCTCGTGAGCTTTCCTATTTTCAGTATATGTCAAAGTTCGAAGCAATCTACTTGTAGCACATTCAGAGTCCATCTTAGCAGACATATACATGCACTACATCTTTCCTGCTATGAAAGGCATAGTACCATAAGTTTCCCAAAAATTGACACAGTTCTTCACAAAATCAAAACTACTAGTTGATAAACAATAGGAGTACATAATAAGTTTATTTAGAACAATTTGTACAACTGGGACTGTGGAACACGAGAGTAATACATAATATGCTCAACCAACAGTAGAAGCGATCTAGAAATGAAATTTATATTTACAAGCAGCTAGTGAGTAGTGAATAGAAGGCATACACTATAACTACGCTACAAAAATCACAAACGACCATCAAGTCCTTTGTGCAGGAGCAAGCTGTCCCAACTTATCCGTAAGATTATTTATGCTCCTCATATTTAACCAAAAATTTTCCTGATCAACTGCTTGGCTGCCATCCTTTCTACTCTCAATATGTTTTCTTTTGGGGCCATCAGTTGAGTCCACGCTGTCAGTCAAAAATTGTTCCCAGAAAACATCGTTGGCACCAGTTGGCGAATTAGACAAGCTTCCAGCTGGCTCTTTTTTAAGAATGGAAACCTCTGGCACAATTGCTGTATTAGGCTCTGTATTCATGTCAATCTCAGAAGTTTCAATCGCAAGATTCGTGTAAGATATATCTGGGCTGTTGGCAATGCTTGTGGATTGATCAAAATCAATAGATGGATCATCTGGCACGCTAACCATCGCCACATCTTTTGCCACGTTTTCCCAATATGTCAGAGAAATCTCCAATCTCTCCAGCAACTCCTCGTTAAGCCCTGAAGTCCCTTTGATGAAACCTTGCGGGACACTCAACTGATCATCTTCGGAGCTTCCATCATCCTGCCATGAACTTTTCCTAGGTAACCTTCTCTTTCTCTCATGTATTTCTTCTGATTTTGGCAAGAAACTCAAGGCAAGCGCTGGTTTTTTCAAGGTTTGAGCCAATGATGATATCACATCTGTTTGTCGTTGCTCCAGACGTTGCACACGCTCTGTCAGAATCAGCATCTGCAATTCCAATTGTTGTTTTTCTTGTTGTTGTCTTTGAAGCTGTGCATGCATCGATTCCTTCTCATATCTCAATCTCTCAATGTCTTCTTTATAACCCCGCCTTTCTGAATCACTTAATGGAGATAAAGATCCTCCTTGTCCATGAAGATTCTGTGTTGAATGACTGTGAACCGGCTTGCGTCTGTGAATGTTCTTCAAAAGATGTGGTTCTCCTCTAACAAAATCCTCATTAGCAAATTCCCATTGTTCAGGATCAACTTTCCTAAAACCCTGTTTAAAAATTCAGAACACAATGTTAATATACAATTTCGGAGTACAAAAGCGATTCCAACAATAACAAAAGGTAATTATCAAATCGCCTTACATATGTATTAAGCTGTCGGATAAAGCTGGAAAAATTATTGTGCTTGAAGAATCTGGGCAACAATATCCTAGAAAACTCTGGCGGATCCCACACTACGAAACTTCTGTTGTTCAGACTCCAAGAAACAATGGGATCAGTGGAAAGATCGTCCACCATTTCATACGTCTTGGCTATAAAAGGAGGCAGCGCAGTGGAATTACCTTGTCCTTCATCCATCATCATTAACTTTATTGCGAATCGAACTTCAAAACAAACCACCAAGAAGTCCAATATTCAATCTTGCCTGCAAAGAAATGAACTTTTTTAGCCTTCTAGTAAATGACAATCAAAGCTCTAACCTCAATTCCATTAATATTACTTTAAAAATTAAAGATTTCGACAGCTTATTTTCTTGTAAATACAACACTGAACATTAATTTTTACCCTATCCACCCCCCCCCCCCAGATAAAAACAGCCAAAGGCTTATAATAAGCTAACATAATACTATCATTAAACAAGAAAAAAAAACAAATTTTTACACAATTAATCACCATGAGCTGCATGAATTATACGACAAATCACCAAATCAAGAAAAACCAACTACAGTAACATAAAAATTGGATCAACCCATAAACATATACACAAATATTTAAAACGCACTTTAAGGTGTTTGATGAAATACCTGAGAGAAAACAAAAATCAAGAACTTGGATTTTGCAGTTGATAAAATGACTGAGAACATGTAAGATGAAGTGGGGTTTTGAAGACGATTCAAACAACTACTACTAGAAGATTTGTAAGAAGATTCAGGGATATAACGTGAGTTTGATCAAATGCATTGACTGAAGCTCTGCCATTGTATGTTACTCATATTTATCAACTCTTTGTATATTGACCGCTTATCTCATCACTGACGTGGGTATATTTCCGATGGCTGTAATAAACTACAATTTGGCATTATTTATTTTTTTATTTGATTATAAGAATAATCAGTTATATAGTCAAAATTCTTTTAACTAAAAAATTGAATCATATTAAAGTTGTACTCTTATGTTTGAATAAGTCTGAATTTCATTTTTAAGATGATAATTTGCGGAAAACAAAATAAATAAATAAATAATATCAGCAATCTTAGGAGAAAATGCCCGAAATAACCAATTTTTAGGGGGTAAGTGCCCAAAATGACTAATGTCGCGCTGGCCAAAATGACTCAAGGGATACGCATCTCAACTATGCGTATAGGGATACGCATTGTTCATCGTCTCCCTCGCTTCTCAGCTCTCGCTCGCGTTGCTCGAAAATCGCCTTTCTCGTCGGCTCCTCTCTCCGTCGCCGTCCTTCGTCCTCCTCCCTCTTTGAGGACATCAAACAGATCACCACATCTCTCTCTCCCTTTTCCCCTATCTCTGTCAATTTCTGGCCCCGCAGGGGCGTGTAGCCGTAGATCGAAAAATGTAATCGGAAGTTAGGTTAGATTTTGGGATTTCAAAATTCGGCAATAGAATCAATAATTGAATGGAATAGGGTTGTAGAGGATGAGAAGATTAATCTATTGATATATAATATGTGTCTGGAAAAATACGGTAGGGATGAACAAGCTTCGTCGGAAAATTCTCCGGTTTATCGCCTCTCTCTCGCGTCGGGGAGATGATGAACAGTTGTTGACATACGCATGATGTAGATGCGCATCCTGGAATACGCATCTTCATCATGCGTATGTAAGTCACTGTTCACGGGTGCTGGATTGAAATTTACACGCTCCACGCATGCCTCAAATGCGTGGTCGCCCTAAATCCTGTACGCACACCGCAAATGCGTAGTCAATTCGTTATTTTGGGCACCATTCCCGTCCGTGGTCATTTTGGGCACCCCACTTTAAATTTTGGTTATTGAGGGCTTTCACCCCAATCTTAGAATAACGTATTAAAATTTATATTTAAAATTATTGTATAATTCATTTTTCATAAATCGACTTGTAAAAATTAAAATAGATAAAGAAAGAAAATAAGTTGCAAATGCGTAGTCAATTCGTTATTTTGGGCACCATTCCCGCCCGTGGTCATTTTGGGCACCCCACTTTAAATTTTGGTTATTGAGGGCTTTCACCCCAATCTTAGAATAACTTATTAAAATTTATATTTAAAATTATTGTATAATTCATTTTTCATAAATCGACTTGTAAAAATTAAAATAGATAAAGAAAGAAAATAAGTGCACTGTTTGTACTTCTTAAATTTTAACTTCTTGGTCACTTTGGTTTTAAAAAAAAAAACTTACAGGTCACTTTTATTTCGACACCTTAAACTCTAAACTTGTAAATAATTTTGTAAACTTGAACTGAACTGTTTCTTTAAAAAAATGTAAAATTCATGTGTTTAATTAAGTAACTATTTTACATTTATTAAAAAAAAAGTAACTATTTTACATTTGAAATTCATTCCGTTAAAGCATCTTCAAAGAAAAGAACTACAACTGAAAAGAATTGCCTTCAATAATTCTACGTATATAATCGTGTCGAGTTGAGGTTTTTTTTTTCTTTTTTTAGTATTTACGTTTGAGTTAATATTTATATAATAGATTAAAATGATTAAATTCAAATCGATATTCATAACAAAATTTAATGTTTGTAATTTTAATTTTAATGTACGACAAAGAGTGAATCAAATACGATTTGTTAACATATTATTATTATTATTATTATTATTATTATTATTATTATTATTATTATTATTATTTTTATTAGATAGTTGCATAATTGTAATAGTTTCCTTTAGTAGGATAATTTTCTTTATTATTGTTTAGTTGTTGTTTATATAAATTGATAGGTTCATAAATCATCATATTTTTAATATCTATTTTATGTCCATTTTTGTAATTTAATTATTTAATAAATTGTTTTATCTGGTTTTGTAGGAAAATAAATAAAATCAGATTTCAAGCGAAAAAAGGTGAAAAAAGGCAAGGAGGTGGAAAATACTTGAAATCAAATAAATTGGAGGAAAAATCGAATACTTATTGGAGAAGAAAAAGGAAATTGAAAATTTATATTCGAGATCTGATTTGTATATGAGGATCCAAGCCCAAGTTTTTCCTATAGGACTTCTCTCTTGTGTTTGAAACACGAATTTAGACAACAATCTAGATACATAAACATAATTCAGGAGTAGGAGTAGATTTAATTATCCTTTGATACAAACAATTTTTATTTGCTTTATTCAAATGCTTTTCTGTTATTCAATTCATGCTTTTAAATTCTTGTTTATTTTTCAATATCTTGTCTAGCTAATTTTCTTATTATCCTAGGTTGAAGATGAAATTAATTTAATTGTTCTTGATTTATTCTCGTTCCTATTAATTAATACTCATGATTTTTCTTGGTACTTAATTGTTCAACTGACAAAGTGATTTTGATATATTATTCTTATCGGATTTATTTTTCATAGCCGATGCTTACTCTTTGAAATTTTGATAGGTTATTGTTAGATAACAAGTTTCAGAGTATATGCTTGTCTCGTTAATTGATATATCTTATTTGTGAAGGAAAGAGAATTGATTTTAGGACGAGTTGATATTAATTGTGATTGATTAACGGATTCGGATTCCTAGGTTTTTCATATTATTTGATAATATTTGTTAATTAGGTTTATTAAATCTCATCTCAAACCTTATTGTCTAGTTCGCCTGAGTTAATTATTAGGGTTTTGAAAATTCATAGCTTTTGAGGATCGATCTGTATTTGCTATAACTAAACACTGTACGTTTGCAGTTATTTTACACATCATAAACCCTCCTTTTATGATAATCATCGATAACAAGTTTCATTATAATACAACCTTTTTTTATCTCTTCTCCCCATATTTTATGATGGTATCTAGAATTAGGTTGATTCGATCCGGGATCAGTTGATTGAAAGTTGAACGTGTCTTTCGCAAGTTGGATTAAAACATGTGTTTTGATTATTTTTTCATATCGTTTTCTTTTTCAAATCTTTTGTGTTTTTTTCTTGAATGATACTGATTTAGGTTTCTATTCGTGATTTTTTCCGCATCAATTAATATGAGGTCTTTGGTTGTGTTTGATTATGGATTTAGCCACCGTTCCGATTATTTTTTATCTCATTTGTCTTTTTCTTCCTATTGATTGGATTTTTCTCGGGTAAAAGTTGATTTTGATTGGGTTTCTTCTATTGGTTTTGTTTTGTTTTGGTTGGTACTCTCGCACACACTTTGCGTTTCTCCCTCTTTGATTGTAATGGCTCGTTTGTAAGATTATTTTTTTTCCTATCGCCCTGCTCTTCTCTTGCCCTTTCATTCTCGTATTCAATGATGGGATCGGAGTAGCCCTATGCACATCCTTATACATTCTCTTTTTCTCTTTCTTTCTCGTGTTCAATGATTGGAGTATCCATAGGCACATCTATAAACATTTTTTTTCTCTTTACTCGTTTAAGACTATAAATTGATTTCTTTATTGTAATTTGGATTTGATTGGTTTTGTTTTGCTATTAGGTTTGATTAGATTTGGATAAAGTTTATTGGTTAGATTTGAATATGGTTTGGATTTGATTTTTGGTTTAGGTTAGATTTAGATTTTGAATTGATTTGACTGGGTTATTGGGTTTGATTTTAGATTTGGATACAATTTGTGGATTTGGATTCAGTTTTGCTTTCAATATTGGTATTGTTTTCGATGGTTGCAGTTTGTTTGGATTTTTCTTTCTTGTTCGTTGGTTGCAGTTTGTTTGACTTTTTAAGTTATTTCGATTGGTTATTAAATGACATAGATGATTGGATTTCTTATTAGTTCTCATTGTAGTTCAAATACAGTTGGATTTTAAAATTCTTTTTGGTAGATTCTTGAACGACATGGATGATCCTCTTTTTTTGGTGACGAATTGAAGATTTTTCGGTTTTGATTTGGATACGCTTAGATTGTTGTTTTGTTTATTTGTTATTGCATGACATAGATGCACTTTTTCCTTTTATCTCTTGTTTTGCGGACGCGACTTTGAATTCATTTGAAAGTGTTTGGCTCGTTTAGATTCGTAATTCTATTTTTTGGATTCGTTAGGATTGTTACATAACTTATTTTTTAATTTTGTTGTATAAAAATAGAACAATTCTATTTTATACAAAAAAAGAAAATTTGAAAAATAAGTTATGGAAGCATCCTTAAAATGTACCTTAAAATGCGTGTCAGACATCCTCTCCGAGATGTAAAGAACCGGACGGGACGGAGGTAGTATAACATTATTGTTGATAGTTGCATTATTGTAATAGTTTTTGTTGGATATTTTCATTATTGTAATAGTTTTCTTTAATAAGATATTTTTTTTATTATTGTCTAATTATTGACTATATCAACATTCTTTCCATCGTAATGGATAACAAGTTTTATATAGTAAGGTCTTAGTTCCATTAAAAACTTTCTTAAATACAAACTTTTTTTGTTCAACACATATATAACTTCGGTTCAACATCATTTGTAAATAATAATTAAGATTTTATTAAATACACATAATTGAAATCAGAAACATATTTATAAAATTTTATAATTTAATAAAAACATATTTGCAACATTTTTTACGAAAAATTGAAATTCTTTTATAATAGATGTTCAACAAAAATATAGCTTGAGTTCAACATCATCTGTTGAACAATAGTTATACTTGTGTTGAATCAAATTATATAGAATACTTTTACATTAGTATAATTAGGAAAAGTGTATTAAACTAGTAACATTATTTCTAGAGTAATTTACACTTTATATCCCTCTGGTTTTAGCTTTTTGCACTTAAGGTTCAATAGTTTCAGAATCAACACTTTGCATCCCTCTACTTTAGTACACCGCAACAATTACCATCCCCTGTGCTAATTTCTATCAAAGTTGACCGTTAATGTTAGTCAACATTGATATTTGCAGGGGTATTTTAGTCATTTACTTGAAATAAATAAAATAAATTTTTAAATTACTTGACTAAAATAAAATCAGAAAACAAATTTTTTTTTTAAATTTTACTAAAGTAGAGGGATGCAAAGTGTTGATTGTGAAACTATTGAACCTTAAGTGCAAAAAGCTAAAACCATAGGGATGCAAAGTGTAAATTACTCTTATTTCTATACCCTAATTGGGTATGGGTGAACCCCTAAAGGATAGTTAAGAATTTTGTAATATCTGTTCAACAAATTTTGAACTACGATTCAACACATCTTATATCAAACAAATACAATTTCATATTTCTATAACCTATTTTGGTATTGGTGAATCCCAAAATGATTTTGAATAGTTCATTTATGTGTATTCAATAAAATTTTAATTATTATTTGATAAATGATGTTGAGCCCAAGTTATAAACATGTTCAATAAATTATTTATTGTAATTTTGTATTTAAGAAAAATTTATATTTAATACTGATCCTATATAATAAATCCTACTTTTATCTTTTCTCATACTTTATCAAACTTATTTCTCAAATTAAGTTGATGTACTCTTTTTATTGCAAAGCAGTGTTGGATGACGCTGAGGCAGGGCATTATTTGGGATCAGATCTCAGATTTTAGGGGTTGGATTTATGATTTGTGGACAGAGGGAACTGCAAAACAAAGTGTTGAGTCTGTGGTGCTTTGTTGGGCGATATGAAGAGCTAGAAACGATTGGGTCTGGAATCTAAAACCCTCGACAGTTAATAGAGTAGTGGCAGCTGTAAGACCAGTGATTATTAAATTTATCTAAGTACTATTTTTTGGTAATTAGGAATAAAAATATTTTTTTAAAAAAATTATTCCTGTTTGACGAGTCAATGTGTTAAATGTTGATTAGTATCGGGGGATATTTGTTATTATTAAGTGATCAAGGTAAAAATATTTTATTATAATTTATTTTAGCTTATTTTGAAATTATATAAATATTTTGATTCGGTTTGGCGGGTAATTATATCGCGAATATGAGATGGTATCGTTAGATATGAATAAAAGGATCGGGAATGATTGTTTAGTACCCTTTATGTGTTTCGTGATTGTACTAGACTCCAGGATAATTATCTTTAAAAAAAATTCGTAATCCGTGCGATCAGTTTGTTCTTATCCAGTTAGAGCTGTTTTCAAATGTCCCTAGGGGTTTCGATTTAACATCATTCTCGTATGTATATTCGTCAGATAAATCTCAAAATTTTCCAAACTTGTACTTTATTCGTTTTATGAATCTTATAAATTTTCTATGATCGATCGTTATTTTTTTGTCGAAATGTTTTCGTTCGAGTCGGACCCGTAATTGATTTAATTGGTACTTCCTGGACCGATTAAAAGTTAATTAGGGTTCCGAGCATTTTAGGAACAAAATATTTTTCGTGACTTTATCTGGACCAATCCAGATACTACTTTTTTAGCCATTCACATTCTTCACTCAGCAGCCAATCAAATCAAACAATTACAATTTCAAAAATTTTAATTTTTATCAAAATAAATTATATGTTGAAAAATCGTTCTTGAGGATCAAAGCTAAATTGAAGGTGATTTCGATGTCGGATTTTGATGTTCTAGCAGTCGAATCGAAGCTCTCAACATCTTCTTCAATATTTTGGTATCATATTTCAGATTGGGTAAATTTCTGATTTTCTAAGAATTATTCTTTAATTCTGCAGTTTTAGTGTTCTTGATCAAGTTGGGGATTTTTGTTTTGGGGATTGTTCAATCCGTTTGTTGATGTTAATAGCTTCATGTGTTTGCCAGGAGTCTAATTACATGTTCAATTACATTATTCTTTTACTAATTTGGCTAATTCAAAAATTAGGGTTCTTGAGGGGAAAATTGGGGGATTTTGCCTGGTTGATTGTTTGATGATTTTGATGGTTCCTTAGGCTTTATCTAGCTTCAAGGAATTGATTCATGTATCTAATTGCTATGGTTGTGAATTACATTTGTTGTTGTCTAAGCTTCATTTTGACATAAGAATCATCAAATTTGGTGTTGGATTTGTGGAGTTCGCGTGGTCGCCGGAAAACGACCGAGTTCATCGGTTTTTGGTTTGATTCCGGTCGTTTGTGGTTCGTTTGGGTTGATTGTGGTCTGTTTTGGATTGCCCGGAAGTTGTAGATTGGTTTGGTGTCAATTTGGAGAGCAAATGAGGCTCATCGGAGTGTTCTTTTTGGTCGCCAGAATATTTCCGGATTCCGGCGAACCTCCATTAATGGTGGTTGAGTGTGAATGTGTGGAGAAGATGATGAATAGTGCAGTTTGATCCAAAATTTTTCTAAACTTTTTCTAAAAATTGTTTTTGGATCAAATTTTTATAAAAATTTCATAAAATTCACAATTCTTTAATGAATTATTATTTTAATTCCAAAAATCATTTGTTTATTTGTTTTAATTAAAAAAATAATAATTAAGAATTAAATACTTTTAATTATGTTAATTAATTTCAAATAATAGTGTAATTAATTTAATTATTTGATAAATATAATCATTTATTGAATAATTTTATTAATTAGTTATTAGTTGATTTTAATTAATTTAATTAGAGTTATTAATTCTTACTTAATCTATTTTATGTTTTAAAGTGATTTAAAAATAGTGGAAAATTGCTTAAAAATCCAGAAAATGTTTTAAAAATATTTTAAAATATTCTGAGTTGGGTTTTAATCAAAAACCAAGGTTGAAGATGGTTTTAAAAATATTTTTGAGTTCAGTTAATTATTAAAGTGAGTTATATGTGCTGTTTTGGGGAATTTACATGCTTAAATGTTATGTCAGCTATGTGTATTGACTGGTAGCGAGTCTTAAATATTTCTAAAGTTGATTAAATGTGAAATGTAAGTAGCATGGTTGGTTCGACGTGGAGTAAATGACTACTTGTTATGTGATTACGTGCAATACATGTTAGTGAGCTGTAAGAGTGCTTAGCTGTTGGATTAAATGTTTAAATGCTCTGTTTGAATCCAGTATTCTTGCGAAAGGTGTTTAAAGTTGAAAAAGGTCAGTCAGAGACAATAATGTGAGATAAGGATTTTAGAATCGAGGGGACGGGACGTATGAAAGTCAGTAGTTAAGAGAGACGTTCACACAATTAGACATGTTAAGCTGTAATTACCAGGCAAGTACTTCCCTTCACTTCTTGTTCAAGTAAAATTACTTTTAATTATTCTGATTATGATGTCACCCCATTTATTGTAAATCTCGTCGATATTTATTGTAATTGCTGCTTCTTAATTTACCACCCCTTTATTGTATCGAACTCGTCGATACCCTTTGAGTTTATAATTCCTTAATTATTACCCAATTATCATGTCGAACTTATCGACACCTATTGATCTTGGATTATCTGTTGCTTCTTCAATTATAAGTTGTTGTCCTGGAACTGGAGTTTTCCAGTTAGTTGGTTGACAAAGGTTGTCGATTGTTCCGACACCTAATGAGTTTGACTTAGAATTGGACATGTTTTTAAAACAGATGTCCCTTCGGGGAGATCATATTAATGGTCAACAGATGTCCCTTCGGGGAGACCATATCAATGGTCAACAGATGTCCCTTCGGGGAGACCATATCAATGGTCAACAGATGTCCCTTCGGGGAGACCAGATTAATGGTCAGAGGTTATGGATCCATTTCAGGGCTTTGCTGTGTGCATTGGCCGTGGTTAGTGCTTGACTGATCATCAGCCTAACCTTTATGTTTTTAATAAAATTTAAAGAGTCCAATTCTAATCAATACCTTGAATTTAAATTGTTGAGCAGCTTGAATCTCTTGAGATATTTGACGATTATCTTCCTGATCAAATCTTATTACTGTTCTTGATATTTATACACATTTATACTTGCTGAGCACTGTTGGCTCACTCTTGCATTATTGTTATTTCTCCAGTTTATAGAGACGATGAGTGGACTTGTTGTCAGATGAGTAGTCTTGTTCCTACAGCGAGAGGTGATATTCGAGTTGTTTACTTGGTCGGGTAGTGACTTGAGCTTTGTCAGAGGTTGGTTAATTAGTTCAACAGGTGGACTTAGTTGTTAGTAATTTGTATAAAAAATTTATTCGGAGTTTGGATTGTATTAATGTAATTTAATAGTTGTTTCATACCATAACCTGTATGTGATCTTGGATCATGGGTACTTTACTATTATATTATGTTTATATACAGGTATGTGTTGTGTGGATTGTGGTTAGTGACCCCAAATCTGTACCCCGGATTATGGGTTGCCACAGCAGCGGCGAAGCAATACCTTACACAATGGACATTAGCCCATAGCAGGTCTTCTACGGCTCTTCTTTAACCACAGTTTGACGGAGATGGAGCTTCTTTCTGGGTAAAGCCTCAACCAAACACAGTTAAGGTGTCGGTCGATGCAGCTATTTTTAAGGATCGAGAGGAGGTTGGTTTTGGACTGTTGGCGAGGGATTCCGATGGTATTCTTATTGAGGCCAAAACAGTGGTCCATCATAAACTTGTCTCACCTGTTCTAGCACAGGTCATGGCAGTTAAAGAAGCCTTGAGTTGGATCGATGCTAGGCAATGGCCAAGAGTCACGTTGGAGTCTGACTATCTTGTTGTGGTTCAAGCGATCAGGAGTAAAACTCCAATGAGGTCTCGATTTGGTCTGGTTGTTACGAAATGTCGTAACTTCATGCATCGTCTAAACAATATTCACTTGTTATTTGTTAAACGATCTGCAAATATTGTTGCCCATACGCTTGATAGGGAGTCATATGTTTTACCAGGTCGTAATTTTAATAGGTGGTCTGTACCTATTAATGTTCGGAGTTGTATTGAGTTTGATTTAAGTTAATAAAATCCCACAGCTTTTTGTCAAAAAAAAACAAATTTCATTATAATAAAATTTTTATTTTATCTCTTCTTCTCATACTTTATCAAACTTATCTTCTCAAATCAAGTCTATACTATATTATAAAAGCCGAAACATTAAAAGTTTGGTCGATCGGTACGGTACCTATTGATTTTACTTATTTACCCTTACTCAAATAAAATCCATCATACTAACTAATTAATTTCTTTTTTCAGGTTAAACATATTATCTTCTCTATTTTTCAATAAATAAATAATTTCCTTTTTCAGGTAAATTCAATATCTTTTATATTTTATCTAACTAAAATTTCCATCCTACTAACTAATTAATTTCCCTTTTCAGGTTAAACATATTATCTTTTCTATTTTGCAAAAACTAAATAATTTCCTTTTTCAGGTAAAATACAATATTTTTTATATTTTATCTAACTAAAATTTCTCCTTTATTAATCAATTTCCTTTTTCAGGTTAAACATATTATCTTTTTTATTTTTCAATAACTAAATAATTTCCATCTTAGGTAAAATACAATATCTTTTACATTTTATCTAACTAAAATTTCTCCTTTTTAAAAAACTACGATCAATTTTGTATAATAAAATAACATAATTATATTATAATTAGTATTAACTAATCAATTACCTTTTTGAGCCAGAATACGTTAACTTTTCTATTTTCTTTAACTAAAATCTCTCTTTTTCCAATTGTATCATGGACGGTTACATTTTTCAAACACGTTGCCTTTTTTCCTTTCTTTTAAGAAAATCTCTCTTTTCCCAATTATATCACGGGCAATTCTATTTAATAAAAATAAAATAATAATATTATAGTACTAATAATTAACTGATTACCTTTTCAACTAAAACGTATCATCTTTAATATTTTTTCTAATTAAATTCCTTTTTTTTCTAGAAATTTCAGGGGCAACATTAATTTCTCATTTTCTAAAAATTATGAGCAATTTTATTTAGTAAAATAACATAATTAAATTATAATTATTATAAACTAATCAATTACCTTTTTTACATAAATTATGTCATCTTTTTAATTTTCACGTTACCTTTCTATTTTTTAAAACTAAAATCTCTCTTTTTCCGATTATATCACGGACGGTTATGTTTAATACAATAATTTAAACTTATAATATTATAATGTTAATAATTAAGCGTTTACCTTTTTTTTATCGAAAACATATCATCTTTTATTTAATGAAATAAAATAATAATTATATAAATACTAATAATTAGCCGATTACCCTTTTCAAGTAAAATCTATCATTTTTTCTATATTTTTCTAACTAAAATCCCTCATTTTCTAGAAATATCACGGATAACATTTATATAATTATTATCAAATCATCTCATGTAAAAATTTAAGCCTCCCAAATTTATATTTAAAAAAATTAACTTAAATTAATGAAAAATTCATATAATATTAAAAAAAAAATTGTACATCGCACCGGTTTTAAGCTAGTTGATATAAAATTCGACTCGATGCGATGACAACAGATTATTAATATTTTGCACCCCAGCTCGTAATAAAGAAAACTCTCATCTTACTAGAACATCTTCACTAGGAAGGTGTAACATAAACTAGTACGTAGAGACTAACAGGCCATCACCTTCCTTCCACGTTACTACCGGATGTTTAAAGTCAAGTAAATCGTATCCACAAGCACACACAAATGACATACATACATGCACACAGTTGCATGTAAAATATTGCAGTCGTGGGGATGAAGAAAAGCAGTAACACATGTTTTGATACAAACATATTCCTAGTGTTGTTTTAATACGTCTTACATGATGTGTTGATATTAACAGCTATATATCGTCTGACATCATTGCTGACTTCAGCAATTTAATACTTTTTAACTGTAAAATTGTTACACTTTGACCTTATTTTTCTTTTTTTGAACCATTGACCTTATTTTTCTTAAAATTATTCATCTTTTCTAATTTTGAAGTATTATAAGCTCTAATTGAATTGGTATGGACCTCTTAATATGTGACGTTATACGAATTACAAGACCCGTGCTGGTTATACCTATTTTGAAATATTTAAAAGTTGGCAAAAAAGAAGAAGTTATTTTACATGTTCAATTTTTTTCCTCAATATTACTCCATATTTTATCCAATAAAAAGTTAGTAAAATTAACATTCGTGAAAAAATTAAAATAGACTTCCTTCGTCCCACTTATTTATCCCAATTTGACTTTTGTCGATCAAACTAAGTTAATTTTGATCTCAAATATTAATTAATTTTTCAAATATTTTTGAGTTTGAAAATTGAATCTTTTTGTACTAATAATTTTTAAAAAATATATAATTATTAAATAATATAAATAATTTTTATTATAAAATTAATCAATTCAATCAAAATTTGGTTAAAGTGATAAAATTAATGAGACCGGGTCAAATTGATAAACTAGCATATCTTACCAAAGAAAGACTGAAGAAAATTTGAAGTCTTGGCTACAATGTAATCGATGAGTCATCACATATCACAAAAAATCTTTTTATTAACAAAACTTTTGGTTCACATAATTTAATAGATAAATGACATAATAATGTTAATAAACATTGCCCACTAGCCAAGCACCCCTCTTAATGCAGAAATATAATGGCCCGTTTGGGAAATCTTATTTTTCAGAAATAAGTTACTTATTCTAGAAAAAAGTTAGAAAATATGTACTTTTTTCTGAAATAAGTAACTTATTTTTTCAAGATAACGAATATTAAACTACCCGTACACGTTTTTTCTCTAAAAAAAAGTATGTAAATACGAATTTTTTTTCGAAATAAGTAACTTATTGATTGCCAGATTTGGCAAACGGGCACATTATACAGCCAGGCCCAGGCGGGGAGGATTAGATATTTACATCAAATTTGAATTAATATAACAAATAATGAACTGCCAGCTAAATATTCAAAAAATGTATACAATATTTTACTACGACCATTAAGATATCAACTCATATAAAATTTTATTAAATACGGAAGAAGTATAGAAATTATTTATTCAGAACTAAAAATATATTTAGTGGAATAAAATATTTAATACAATTAATTTGTTATATTTTACTACATACAATTTTATAGTGCACAACAAATTTTATAAAAAAGAATTAAATAGAGTGAATGGGATAAACTAACTATGTAAATCCATTATTATGTTCTAAACAAAGTTGAAGACTCGATTATCTAATTGCAAATGCCTCTTTTTGTTAACTTCGAACACTGTTGTAAAAAATATAATGTTATCAAAATTTTAAAGTAAAATTTATTAAAATAATTAGCATTCGTAACACCAGCAAAATTCTATTGTATATTTATAAAGATTACTATTGAGTGAAATTGATATTTTACAATTTCAGATCACCTTTCATTCAAAACAAAAATAATTATATAAAACTTATATAAATTTTTATATTTAAATTTTTTAATAAAGATTATTATAAAAGAGAATGTGTGATTTCTATATTATTTAAAATTTTATATTTACTGAAGATATGATCGGGTTACTTTTTCTTAAACCTATTTCCCAATTATTTAATTTTAATATAATATTAATTTTGCTTTAATAATTAATAATTTTAGATAACAAAAAGCTAAACGGCATCGTATAAATAAATAGTCATTAATAAATGTGATAAAAATTATTTTAAAAAATGTTTGATATTGAATGTTTCGTACTTTAATAAAAATTGTAGAATTTTTAATAATTTAATTCAATCAAAATTTAAGTTCTCCTTCATTATTATAATAATTTTTATGGTACAATGCGAGACGGCGTCGTGAAACGACGTAAAGTAACCATTTATAACATAATCGAATAGAATCATATTAAAGAAAAAAAATGTATACAATATTTTAGTACGACCATTAAGATATCAACTCATATAAAATTTTATTAAATACGGAAGAAGTATAGAAATTATTTATTCAGAACTAAAAATATATTTAGTGGAATAAAATATTTAATACAATTATTTTATTATATTTTACTACATACAATTTTATATTGCACAACAAATTTTATAAAAAAAGAATTAAATAGAGTGAATGGGATAAACTAACTATGTAAATCCATTATTATGTTCTAAACAAAGTTGAAGACTCGATTATCTAATTGCAAACGCCTCTTTTTTTTAACTTCGAACACGGTTGAAAAAAATATAATGTTATCAAAATTTTAAAATAAAAGTTATTAAAATAACCAGCAAAATTCTATTGTATATTTATAAAGATTACTATCGAGTGAAATTGATATTTTACAATTTCGGATCACCTTTCATTCAAAACATAAATAATTATATAAAACTTATATAAGTTTTTATATTTAATATTTTTTATAAAGATTATTATAAAAGAAAATGTGCGATTGCTGTATTATTTAAAATTTTGTATTTACTGAAGATATGATCGGGTTACTTTTTCTTAAACCTATTTCCCAATTATTTAATTTTAATATAATATTAATTTTGCTCCAATAATTAATAATTTCAGATAACAAAAGGCTAAACGGCACCGTATAAATAAATAGTCATTAATAAATGTGATAAAAATTATTTTAAAAAATGTATTCTTTTTAATGTTTCGTACTTTAATAAAAATTGTAGAATTTTTAATAATTTAATTCAATCAAAATTTAAGTTCTCCTTCGTTATTATAATAATTTTTATGGTACAATGCGAGACGGCGCCGTGAGGTGACGTCGAGTAACAATTTATAACATAATCAAATATAACATATTAAAGAAAAAATGTATACAATATTTTAGTACGACCATTAAGACTTCAGCTCATATAAAATTTTATTAAATACGGAAGAAGTATAGAAATTATTTATTCAAAACTAAAAATATCTTTAGGGGAATAAAATATTAGAACAATTAATTTGTTATATTTTACTACATACAATTTTATAGTGCACAACAAATTTTATAAAGAAGAATTAAATAGAGTGAATGGGATAAACTAACTATGTAAATCCATTATTATTGTGGAATAAAAATTAGGTTATTACATTGCGGCTAGGGTTTGCTGTATTTAATGCTAGGGTGCGTGAGCTTCGTGCTTTAATGGCTGCTCTCGTGCTCGTGGCTGAATCTGCCTTCACAAGATGCCTACGTACTTTGATGCGTATCAAAGATCAAGCCAAAAACGTAGTTCTGAGAATGAGGGGTCAGACCCTTTATATAGGTATAAAGGCTGAGAAGCCCTAGAATCGTGGTAGAATTAGGTGCCTTGGTGGGCAAGTCACCGCCTTGAGGAAGGTTCCAGACTCCTTCCTTGTAGGAATCAGTTTCCTTGTTGAAGTAGGTGCCTTGGAGGCTAAGTCAGGCAGGAGTAATATCCTTATTTGACTCTTATTGTTGAGCTGGTTATTACCCTTAATATTAATTACAAAATTAATATTATAAATAGGGTTTGGGCCCATTTAATGGGCCCCACGTTTTGACCATATTGGGCCTAATTAATGACACATTAAATATGTCTTCAGGGCTTATTTTTAACCCATATCATTTGCCCCCCAACTTCTAGGAAAACTGATTAGGTTTTCCTTGAAGTTATTATGGTCTTATTCGAGACTTGGGTCAGGGTTTATTGCTCTTACGTGAGTATTTTCAACAATATCATCTTAACGTAAAGCGTGGAGCGACCGACGCATTTACGATGATGTTGAACGACACTAAACGGTGTTAAATGGCAGTACACAGTGCTAATCAGCCTTAAACAACGTTTAAACAGTATTAAACGATGTTAAATAGCATAAAACGGCACTAACGGTACTAATCGGCGCTAAACGGTGCTAATCGGCACTAATCTGTGCTAATCGGCGGTGCTAATCGGCACTAATCTGTGCAAATCGGCACTAATTTGTGCTAATCAACGGTGCTAATTGATAAGTGCATATTTTTGCATATTTTTATTACCTATTTATTGCTTGAACTCGTATTTTAATAATTTATTTTTGTTGCATTTCAGGAAATTCGTGAATAAATAAAGAAATGGCAAAATAAAAAAATAAAGTGCAAGGAAGGGAAAAAGAGGAAGAAAAAGGACCAAAAAGAAAAAGAGGAAAAAGAATTAGGAGTTTGGTGGAAAGGGAATCTTGGAGGACACATGGAAGGTGGAGATCATCCCAACACACTTAAAAAGTGTATGGCCAAGATCAAGTCTACCAAAGCTTAATGGGGAAGGAATCTTTTAAAGGCTAGGATTACACCACCACATAAACAAAATGTAGGGCCAAGATTTACCCACACCCCCCCCTAAACCCTAATTCCCATCCTATAAATACCCCCTCATCCCCTTGTATTTAGCATCCTAGATTTTAGTATAGCTTTAGGTAGATTTTATTTCTTGTTTTCTAGTTTTAAATCTTGTAAACACTTCCTTTTCATTAATGCAAAGTTTCATTTCCCTTTAATTCCTTGTCTTGCTATTTCATTATTGTTGCCTTGTTTCATTACTTTCGTAAATCCGTTTAGTGGACAAAGTAGCGAAATGCTAACCACTAGGGGTTGAGAGTAACGAAACTTTAATTTCGTGTTCGTAGTTTAATTCATAGTTATGCCCCTTTAAAAATCAATTTTATTGTGGGCATTTTAATTCCATGTTATAGTGTAGTATAAAATTAATTTCACAGTTAATTTCTTTATTTACGTTTTTAATTTTCAAGTAAAAAAAAAATAGTTTTATAAAATTTCTTTACGAATTTTCAGTTTTTATATCTCTGTTTTATTGTTTTATTCGAAGCGTTACTCCCCTGTTTTCTTCTCTGTTCTATCTTACAAAACCCAGATACATCTTTCTCCTCTTCTTGTTCGTCGATTTCAACGTATACAACCCAGCTCTTGTTACTTGTTTTTTCCTTCGATTCCCCTTCTCTTCACTCTCTCTCTCTCTCTCTCTCTTCCTCTCTTCCCCCTTTCCCTTCCTTCTTTTTCTTTTCACTCCAAACAATCCCTTTTCCTGTTTTGTTTTGCTGCTAATTTAGCTCGAATTCATGTTGCGTTTTGTAGTGCCGAGTTGACCCAGTTTGTCTATAATGATTTCGTGTTATAGTTTGCGTTTTCGGTGAATTCCGAGTTTTTCGACTTTGAGTTGTAATCGTTAGCACAAGATATGGTTTAGTTCAGTCTGTTTTAGCCGAGTCTGAGTTGCAGCGAGTCCGAGGTTTTGTTTGTTGGGTTTTCTTGAGTTCGTAGTGTTTAATGCTGAGTTTTTGATTGTTCACGATTTGAGTTCTGTTCCATTGTTAGAGTTTTGAGCTGCTGCCCTTGCAATTCTGTTCCGTTTTAGAGCTTGTTGAATGCTGGGAGTTTTAGTGTTTAATTCTTGTTCACTGATGCTGTGCTTTGCGTTGTTTATGCTCTTGTAATTGTTGTAATTTGCTGCGAGTTCTGAGTTGTATCTGTGTTCTGCATTGTATGGTGTTCTGGGTTCTGTGAAGTAGTGATGAGAGTTCGAATCCCTTGAATGAATCGCGAGTTACCGAGTTCATAGTCCACTGTCGAATTAGACTGTTTTCAATGTTGGTATTGTTTTGTGCTGTTGGTTAGCTGGTTTTGCTGTTGGGTCGAGTTGTTTTAGTATTATCTGTAGTCACTTTTTGATTTCGTTGTTTCGTTGTAGTTCCACAATTCTGTTTATTGTTGCTGCGAGTTTTCGTTGCCGTTAATTTTAGTAACTAAGTCGACTGTTTGTTTGGTTTGTTTTCATGGCTAGCTGATTTTTCAACTACATCCTGATCAAATTTTTCTTAAAAATTCTTGTAAGTAATTAAGTTTTCTTTTCTAGTTTTAATTCGGATTTAAAGCTTTTAGAATAATTTAAAATCTAGTTTCAATTCGAATTTAGAGTTTTTAGAATAAATATCTTTTTGTTCTTTTCAATTTTTCTTAATTAAATAGTTTAAAATTAGAATAAATTTAATTTTCTTTAGGAATTATATAGTAAAATCCAAATTTTCCAAAACCCAATTGTTCTAGTTCGATTAAATTGAAAATTAAGTTTGCGAAAATATTTGTCCCTGAGGAACGAATCTCACATATTACAACGAAACGAATTGTGCGCTTGCGATTCAATAAATTTAAATCTTAATTTTTAGCACATCAAGTTTTTGGCGCCGCTGCCGGGGACTAATTATTTTTCGCGCCTTAGTTTTTAATTTTTCGGATTAGTTTTATTTCTTGCCTTATTTTTGTCTCGTTTTTTTAGGAAAGTTTGGAATTGCGGGAATCTTCTCACGGAGCTTGGAATAAATCGGAATTTTTGGAAGCGTGCTTCGGTAACCCGTATTTCTCACTTTTCGCCTTTTATTTTTAGAAAATCACAAAAAAAAAATCAAAAAATTCACAAAAAAATTGAAAATTTAAAATCCAAAAAAAATTAACTAGTAAATACATAATTGTTGCATCATGCATTTAATCACTTAGGGCACATCATCTAGATTTTTATTTTCTTGTTTTTAATTTTTCGTACCTATTAAATTGTGGTGATCGCTGGAGGACCCCAAGGTACGTTAAATTTTCTTCCTTTTCTTTAGATTAAAACACGTAGTTTAGAGCATCCATAAATGTTTATAGTTTTTATATCTCGTTGTTTGTTGCATCATTTGTAAATAAATTTTAAGGGCAAAACCCAAATCATAAGATAAGGGGAGAGATTTCATCACTCTTTCCTTGGCCCAAAAACCACTTAATTCCACATTTTGCATGCCTTTAGCCTTTAATAAAATTAATTAGACGTTTGCCCCTAGGAATTCGCGCTCAATTAGGAAGGTACCTAAGAAACGAAGTAATCATTATTTATTCCGACTTTTTGGTGTCTAGGCAAGCGAAAGCTTACCTGGCCAATTTAGGTTCGGTGTCTAAGTGACGAGTTTGGCCTCTTGGCAATGCCTGCTCTAATCTGGCCGAATCGGTCCGAATAAATTCTGATTTACCGAGTTTTTGGTGGTCCTTACGGTTAGGAGCAAGGTCTAGTTACTTTATTAGGGAACCTAGGTTTAGAATTTCTCTTTTAATTTTACACCCTTTCTTTTTGTTTGTTTAAATTTTCGCACTTACTTGCTACGTGTTTCCTTTTGTGGTTTATGCGAACTACGTGGATTAGGGATAAATCTTCTAGGCTAGTGAGATCATTTGAGATTTCTTCCTCATCCGATTCCGAGTCTTTAGACACCTCCAATTCAGTAGTAAACATGGCCACATCTCTTAGGGACCGTTGCTATCCTACTCGTTCCGCCCAACCATCATGTATCACCCTTCCTCCCGTTAATGGTCACAATTTCGAAATTAAAGCTCACCACATTAGTATGTTACCGAAATTTAACGGGAACGAGGGTGAGGATCCCTATCTGTTTCTCCATGAATTCGAGGAGGTTTGCGCTTTGCAAAAACTCCAACATCTTTCCGAGGACTCCATTAGGTTAAGACTAATCAACTTCGCTTTAAGAGAAAATGCAAAAAAATGGTTGTATAGTCTACCCGTTAATTCTATCTCCACGTGGGAGGGGTTTGTGGTCATTTTTCTAAAGAAATATTTTCCAAACCATAAGACTACGAGAATTACAAACGAAATAAATCAATTTCATCAAAAAGAAAATGAGTCTTTTTGGAAATATTTTGATCGTTTTAAAAATCTCTTGTCACAATGCCCCCACCACGGAATAGAGAAATGGAGACTCTGTAAGATCGTTTATGAGGCCCTAGATGGTCCAACAACCGCGTTGTTGGAGTCTATGTGCCAAGGAAAATTTATGGAGAAAGATGAGGATGAGGGTTGGCAATTTTTCGAAGATTTAGCCGAGAAGACAATGTTGTGGGAGTCCACTAGGGAACCGAATAAGTCTAACGAATCGTCTAGTTCGTCTAGGGGTTTGCATTCGATTGGGAGCTCGATTGCAACTGATGCCAAATTAGCCACTCTTACTAGGCGTCTCGAAGCTTTAGAAACCCATAGTGGTTCCCCACCTATGTCCATGTACCCAAATTATAATCCTCCGAACTTTGAGTCTCAACCTTGTCCCGGATATGATCAAGTTAATGCGGTGTCTCAACCACCCACGAGGAATGACCCGTTTTCTCCTACTTATAATCCCGGGTGGCGGAATCACCCAAATTTCTCATGGAACCAAGGGCAAAATTACCAAAATTCACATTCTTTTCAACCTCCTTTTCAAAATGCTCCTTCTTTCCAAAGGCTTAATCAAAATTCTTTCTCGACTCCAAATCAAGTTCCCTTTCCAAACGCAACTCAAAATCACGTTCCTTATCCAACTCAAGCTCCTACTCACCCTCCCGGTTTTCATGAGTCGGATAAGAGAATTAACTCCTTGGAAAAGACTCTTGATGCGCTTTTAAAATCAACAACTAATTTGGCTCAATCTCAACAAACCTTTATGCAAACTAGCACTCAAGCCATATCTAAATTAGAGGTTCAAGTGAGCCAATTAGCCAACGTCATTTGTGAGCGAGAAAAGAATAAATTCCCGAGTCAACCCGAGGTTAATCCTAAATTTCCGCTTAATCAGAAACCTCACAACGTGAATGCGGTCATTTCCTTAAGGTCCGGTAAGCAAGTAGAAAATCAAGTAGGTGTCGAGTCTTCCAAGGAAGAAGAAGAAGACGAGTCAAATGCGGAATCAAACGCTAGTCTTGAACCCAAGAGTTCAAAAGAACAAGGATCAACGAGTGGGACAAAACTCGTCCCCGAAGAACTTAATGAACGAGTCTTTAAGCCGAAAGCTCCTTACCCTCAACGACTCATTTCTCCTAAACAAACGGCTCAAATGGACAAGATTTTAGAAGTTTTTAAGCAAGTCAAGGTCAACATTCCCCTTTTAGACGCGATTCAACAAATTCCCTCGTATGCAAAATGTCTAAAAGATTTGTGCACACACAAGCGAACCACCCACGTCCCTAAGAAAGCCTTTTTGACTTCTCAAGTTAGTTCAATTCTTTCAAACCAGATTCCCGTGAAATATAAGGACCCCGGATGTCCTACTATTTCATGTGTCATAGGCAATACCTTCGTGGACAAGGCGTTACTCGACTTAGGCGCTAGTGTGAACTTGCTTCCTTTTTCTGTCTATCAAGCCCTAGGTTTAGGAGAGCTTCAACAAACAAGTGTTACACTTCAATTAGCCGATCGTTCTGTCAAAGTTCCCAAGGGAATTATTGAAGACGTGCTAATTAAAGTGGGTGACTTTTTCTTCCCCGTTGACTTTGTCGTTCTAGAAACCGAACCGGTCAAAAACCCTAAAAATCAAATTCCTATCATTTTAGGAAGACCATTTCTAGCCACCTCGAATGCCTTGATTAATTGTAGGAATGGATTAATGAAACTAACATTTGGAAACATGACCATTGACCTCAACATTTTTCATGTGGGGAAACAACCCAACGATATTTATGATCAACCTATGGACGTCAATTTAATTGATGAAATAGTCGATCAAGAATTCGTAGACCCTAATGATGCTCTTGATTTTTGTTTAAAACACTTTGGTCAAAATTGGGATGTTTCCGAATATACAAATGAGGTCAATGCAATGTTAGATTCCACCATTCCTAAAAATAACCAAGCTTGTGAACCACCTCCTTTGTCACTTTTCGAAGCTAGTGAACCCGTTGAGTCAAAGCCGCCCGATTTAGAACTCAAACCTCTTCCCGATACTCTTAAGTATGCCTTTTTAGGTCCCAACGAGTCTCTTCCCGTCATAATTGCCTCTAATTTGACCAAGTCACAAGAGGATGAGCTTGTTAGTGTGCTTAGAGAACACAAGGAAGCCATAGGTTGGAGTATCTCGGATATTAAAGGAATTAGTCCGGCCATTGTCCAACATAGGATTCACTTAGTTGATGATGCCAAACCGGTTAGAGAACCACAAAGGCGATTGAACCCAACCATGATGGAGGTCGTTAAGAAAGAAATCCTTAAGTGTCTCGATAATGGAATCATTTATCCCATTTCTGATAGCTCTTGGGTTAGCCCAATTCAGGTAGTACCTAAAAAGTCGGGTATTACCGTAGTGACTAACGAGAACAATGAGCAAGTCCCTACTCGTGTCCAATCCGGTTGGAGGGTGTGCATAGACTATAGGAAACTCAATGATGCCACTAGAAAAGACCACTTTCCTTTGCCATTCATAGATCAAATGTTAGAAAGGTTAGCGGGACATGCCTACTATTGCTTCCTAGATGGTTATTCCGGCTATTTCCAAATCCATATAGCTCCTGAAGACCAAGAAAAGACCACTTTCACATGTCCCTTTGGAACCTTCGCTTATCGTCGCTTAGCTTTTGGTCTAACCACTGCCCCCGCCACCTTCCAAAGGTGCATGATGAGCATCTTTTCTGACATGGTAGGAGACTTCTTAGAGATTTTCATAGATGACTTTTCCATTTTTGGTTCGTCTTTTCATCAATGCCTAAATCATCTCGAGTTAGTCTTAAAAGGATGTAAATAGACCAACCTCGTTCTTAATTGGGAAAAATGTCATTTCATGGTTAAGGAAGGAATCGTTCTTGGTCATAAAATTTCTGAAGAGGGGATCGAAGTAGATAAATCCAAAGTAGACCTCATTTCTAATCTACCCCCACCAAAATCGGTCAAAGGGATTCGCTCCTTTTTAGGTCATGCGGGTTTTTATAGACGTTTCATTAAAGACTTTAGCAAAAAGGCTAGACCCTTGACCACTCTTCTTGGCAAAGATGTCAAATTCGAGTTCAATAGTGATTGTTTACAATCTTTTGAACATCTTAAGAAAGAATTGACCTCGGCCCCGATAATCAAGTCTCCCGATTGGAGTCAACCTTTCGAGTTAATGTGTGATGCATCCGATTATGCATTAGGGGCGGTTCTAGGACAACGAGTCAATAAGATACCTCATGTCATATACTACGCTAGTAAGACCTTAAATGATGCGCAACTTAATTATTCTACCACCGAAAAGGAGCTTCTAGCCGTAGTCTTTGCCCTCGAGAAGTTTAGGTCTTATCTTATTGGTTCGAAAATCATTGTTTACACCGATCATTCCGCCCTTCGATATCTCTTCTCTAAGAAAGACTCTAAGGCCCGATTGATTAGGTGGATCTTGTTGCTCCAAGAGTTTGACCTAGAGATAAGGGATAAGAAGGGGTCCGAAAATGTCGTCGCCGATCACCTTTCTCGCTTAGTAGTGGAGTCAACCACTGACTTGCCCTTGAATGAATCTTTTCCCGATGAACAACTTCTTTCTATCTCTACTTCTCCTTGGTTCGCTGACATTGTTAATTACCTTGCAACCGGCGATATTCCCTCTCATTGGTCTACACAAGATAGATCGAAATTTTTCTCACAAGTCAAACACTTCTTTTGGGACGACCCGTATCTCTTTAAATATTGTCCCGATCAAATCATTCGGAGGTGCGTCCCAAACCATGAGTTTCGAAGTATTCTTTCCTTTTGTCATGATCAAGCTTGTGGAGGTCATTTTAGTGCTAAGAAAACGGCGGCTAAAATCCTCCAAAGCGGTTTTTATTGGCCTAGTTTATTCAAGGATGCTGCAGAATTTTGTGCCGCTTGTAGTAGGTGTCAACACTTAGGAAAGATCACTAGGAGAAATATGATGCCTATGAGTCCCATCTTAATTATTGAGATTTTTGATGTGTGGGGCATAGATTTTATGGGTCCCTTTCCTAGCTCTTTTGGCAACCTCTACATTCTCTTAGCAGTTGATTATGTATCTAAGTGGGTAGAAGCCATACCGACTAAGTCCAATGATAACAAGGTCGTTCTTAAATTCTTAAAAGAGAATATCTTTTCTCGATTTGGTACACCTAGGGCTATCATTAGTGATCAAGGTAAGCACTTCAAAAATCATCAACTTGAGTCCCTTTTGAAAAAGTACTCAATTACTCATAGGTTGGCTACCCCTTACCATCCTCAAACTAGTGGTCAAGTTGAAGTCTCGAATAGGCAAATCAAACAAATTTTAGAAAAGACTGTCAACTCGAATAGGAAGGATTGGTCCATCAAATTGATAGATGCCTTATGGGCCTATCGGACCGCTTTTAAGACTGTTTTGGGCATGTCCCCTTACAGAATTGTGTTTGGCAAGGCTTGTCACTTGCCCGTTGAACTAGAGCATAAGGCCATGTGGGCCATTAAAGAATTGAATTTTGACTTACCAACCGCCGGTAGTCATAGAAAGTTGCAACTGTCAGAACTAGAGGAATTAAGAAATGAGGCCTATGAAAATGCTAAAATCTATAAAGAAAGAACTAAGCTTTTACATGATAAATCCATTTTGAGGAAATCTTTTTCTCCGGGTCAAAAAGTTCTTTTGTACAACTCTAGGCTTCATTTATTTCCCGGGAAATTGAGATCTAGGTGGGAAGGTCCTTACATTGTTAGGATTGTTTTTCCTCACGGTGCTATTGAAATTGAAAATCCTAAAAATGGTGATGTATTTAAAGTAAATGGACAAAGACTCAAACCATTTTTAGAGATGCCATTTGATCCCGAGGATGAGGTCACCCACCTCATCGATCCATGATTCTAGTAAGTTTCTTTCAGTAGGTAGTTGTAAAATCTCTCCATCATCCCTTATCAGGTATTTCCTCAACTTTATCCTTTCTCATTTATCATTTCTCTTGCATTCACATACATTGAGGACAATGCATGATCTAGGTATGGGGGGGGTTTTTAGTGTAAATATATAAATTTAAAAAATCCAAAAAAAATTAAAAAATCAAAAAAATCAAAAAGAGTTCTTTATTCTAGTTTTGTTAATTGATTGCTAGTGCTTGATGCACCCTTGCATGCTATGATAATCTTATGACCCATTAGCTTTTGTTTGAGAAGTGATTTGCTAAAGTTCTTTTTCACACACTCACACTAGCAAGGTGAAGCTAGTAGGCTTAATTGAATTGTGCATGATATTAGAAGGACATGATTAGGTGTAAGATGATTTGGTCTTTATGCTTTGAGTACAAGTAGGTGCATTAAGGATACCATTTCTTGAGATTAATTATGTTTTACTACACCAAGTGAGATTTTGAGCCTATATGCATATCTTTTGCATCTATATTCTTTTGCTTGAGTGTCCACTTGTCATTTGCATTGCTAGCACTTGTTTGAATTCTATCTTGAAATGCATGACATTAATTGATGATAAAATGATAAAGGCATTTAGGAATAACCTATATTTCCCAAAATATCCACACCATGCTTATGTGATCAATTAGTTAACCCTTTGAGCTTAATCATATTCTTTCAGTAACACACCACATTACTCGCCTAAGACCTATTTCTTGTTTAGCCTTACGTATTCTTGATCCCAATTTGTCAAAGGCTAGTAGGAACTTGAGGGAGCAATAAGGTGTGTGAAATAGGGTTTACTTTTGTTCATAACTTTTGAGGAAATATTTGTTGTTACCTTGTTAGTCGATGTTCAAAATCAAATCTAAAGGAGGATTATTGTTACATTTATCTTAGCTCTCATAAAAATAAAGAAAAAAATATATATAGAAAAAAATGAAAAAAAAAAAAATTTACATGTGAGAGCATACTTATGTTTTTTGTAATCCTCCTTCATTACGACTATTCAAGGCTTTTTGTTGAAAATTGAAAATGAATTATGGGTTGGGAAAGAATTTAGGTGTTGTGCATGAAATTCATGGTAACTACTAGCTTTTGACACTTCACCTTATTTTGGCTTTTCTTGACATACCTTGTCCCGAGCCCCATTACAACCCTATTAAAGACCTTTTGATTATCATTATTAATGTATGTTGTGATTTAAGTTGGGATGATACCAAGTGTCAAGCATGCATTTGATTTTGTTGGAATTGAGTGATACACTTACCCTTGTTCTTGAGTGAATATTCTTTTCTGAGTGAAAGGTGAGGTATTGCTTATCTGTTTTTTTTGCATAAGAGATCTCAAGTTTTGACTCTGAGGTGTGCTCTTGTAGACTTAGCATGATTACCAATAATTTTTGCATTTGACGTGAACTTATAATCACTCTTGCATGTTCTTTGAGTAGACTATGTGAATCCTTGCACTTTCCACACCAAGACTTTGCAAATTCATTTTGATTCTTAAGCTGATGTATCATGAGAGGACATGTATGTGTGGTGAGCATCGCCATGTGATCTTTTAAACAAACTAGATAGAATTTTGTGGGTACATTCACTATAGGCCCTCACGAGACCTCACTCGTCCACTAGGGCTGCCTAGGGGTTTAAAGGGCTTGTTGCATATGCCAAATGCAACCGTCACACCTACGAAAAGGAGTATAGGACTTTTTATCTAGATTTTGTTTTTGTTTTACTCGAGGACGAGCAAAAGATAGGTATGGGGGCATTTGATAAGTGCATATTTTTGCATATTTTTATTACCTATTTATTGCTTGAACTCGTATTTTAATAATTTATTTTGTTGCATTTCAGGAAATTCGTGAATAAATAAAGAAATGGCAAAATAAAAAAATAAAGTGCAAGGAAGGGAAAAAGAGGAAGAAAAAGGACCAAAAAGAAAAAGAGGAAAAAGAATTAGGAGTTTGGTGGAAAGGGAATCTTGGAGGACACATGGAAGGTGGAGATCATCCCAACACACTTAAAAAGTGTATGGCCAAGATCAAGTCTACCAAAGCTTAATGGGGAAGGAATCTTTTAAAGGCTAGGATTACACCACCACATAAACAAAATGTAGGGCCAAGATTTACCCACACCCCCCTAAACCCTAATTCCCATCCTATAAATACCCCCTCATCCCCTTGTATTTAGCATCCTAGATTTTAGTATAGCTTTAGGTAGATTTTATTTCTTGTTTTCTAGTTTTAAATCTTGTAAACACTTCCTTTTCATTAATGCAAAGTTTCATTTCCCTTTAATTCCTTGTCTTGCTCTTTCATTATTGTTGCCTTGTTTCATTACTTTCGTAAATCCGTTTAGTGGACAAAGTAGCGAAATGCTAACCACTAGGGGTTGAGAGTAACGAAACTTTAATTTCGTGTTCGTAGTTTAATTCATAGTTATGCCCCTTTAAAAATCAATTTTATTGTGGGCATTTTAATTCCATGTTATAGTGTAGTATAAAATTAATTTCACGGTTAATTTCTTTATTTACGTTTTTCATTTTCAAGTAAAAAAAAATAGTTTTATAAAATTTCTTTACGAATTTTCAGTTTTTATATCTCTGTTTTATTGTTTTATTCGAAGCGTTACTCCCCTGTTTTCTTCTCTGTTCTATCTTACAAAACCCAGATA
This sequence comes from Kitagawia praeruptora, assembly GCA_037693485.1. Taxonomy (NCBI): domain Eukaryota; kingdom Viridiplantae; phylum Streptophyta; class Magnoliopsida; order Apiales; family Apiaceae; genus Kitagawia; species Kitagawia praeruptora. The sequence continues at coordinate 106,601,571 of CM075354.1, forward strand.
CATCTTTCTCCTCTTCTTGTTCGTCGATTTCAACGTATACAACCCAGCTCTTGTTACTTGTTTTTTCCTTCGATTCCCCTTCTCTTCACTCTCTCTCTCTCTCTCTCTCTTCCTCTCTTCCCCCTTTCCCTTCCTTCTTTTTCTTTTCACTCCAAACAATCCCTTTTCCTGTTTTGTTTTGCTGCTGATTTAGCTCGAATTCATGTTGCGTTTTGTAGTGCCGAGTTGACCCAGTTTGTCTATAATGATTTCGTGTTATAGTTTGCGTTTTCGGTGAATTCCGAGTTTTTCGACTTTGAGTTGTAATCGTTAGCACAAGATATGGTTTAGTTCAGTCTGTTTTAGCCGAGTCTGAGTTGCAGCGAGTCCGAGGTTTTGTTTGTTGGGTTTTCTTGAGTTCGTAGTGTTTAATGCTGAGTTTTTGATTGTTCGCGATTTGAGTTCTGTTCCATTGTTAGAGTTTTGAGCTGCTGCCCTTGCAATTCTGTTCCGTTTTAGAGCTTGTTGAATGCTGGGAGTTTTAGTATTTAATTCTTGTTCACTGATGTTGTGCTTTGCGTTGTTTATGCTCTTGTAATTGTTGTAATTTGCTGCGAGTTCTGAGTTGTATCTGTGTTCTGCATTGTATGGTGTTCTGGGTTCTGTGAAGTAGTGATGAGAGTTCGAATCCCTTGAATGAATCGCGAGTTACCGAGTTCATAGTCCACTGTCGAATTAGACTGTTTTCAATGTTGGTATTGTTTTGTGCTGTTGGTTAGCTGGTTTTGCTGTTGGGTCGAGTTGTTTTAGTATTATCTGTAGTCACTTTTTGATTTCGTTGTTTCGTTGTAGTTCCACAATTCTGTTTATTGTTGCTGCGAGTTTTCGTTGCCGTTAATTTTAGTAACTAAGTCGACTGTTTGTTTGGTTTGTTTTCATGGCTAGCTGATTTTTCAACTACATCCTGATCAAATTTTTCTTAAAAATTCTTGTAAGTAATTAAGTTTTCTTTTCTAGTTTTAATTCGGATTTAAAGCTTTTAGAATAATTTAAAATCTAGTTTCAATTCGAATTTAGAGTTTTTAGAATAAATATCTTTTTGTTCTTTTCAATTTTTCTTAATTAAATAGTTTAAAATTAGAATAAATTTAATTTTCTTTAGGAATTATATAGTAAAATCCAAATTTTCCAAAACCCAATTGTTCTAGTTCGATTAAATTGAAAATTAAGTTTGCGAAAATATTTGTCCCTGAGGAACGAATCTCACATATTACAACGAAACGAATTGTGCGCTTGCGATTCAATAAATTTAAATCTTAATTTTTAGCACATCAAGTTTTTGGCGCCGCTGCCGGGGACTAATTATTTTTCGCGCCTTAGTTTTTAATTTTTCGGATTAGTTTTATTTCTTGCCTTATTTTTGTCTCGTTTTTTTAGGAAAGTTTGGAATTGCGGGAATCTTCTCACGGAGCTTGGAATAAATCGGAATTTTTGGAAGCGTGCTTCGGTAACCCGTATTTCTCACTTTTCGCCTTTTATTTTTAGAAAATCACAAAAAAAAAATCAAAAAATTCACAAAAAAATTGAAAATTTAAAATCCAAAAAAAATTAACTAGTAAATACATAATTGTTGCATCATGCATTTAATCACTTAGGGCACATCATCTAGATTTTTATTTTCTTGTTTTTAATTTTTCGTACCTATTAAATTGTGGTGATCGCTGGAGGACCCCAAGGTACGTTAAATTTTCTTCCTTTTCTTTAGATTAAAACACGTAGTTTAGAGCATCCATAAATGTTTATAGTTTTTATATCTCGTTGTTTGTTGCATCATTTGTAAATAAATTTTAAGGGCAAAACCCAAATCATAAGATAAGGGGAGAGATTTCATCACTCTTTCCTTGGCCCAAAAACCACTTAATTCCACATTTTGCATGCCTTTAGCCTTTAATAAAATTAATTAGACGTTTGCCCCTAGGAATTCGCGCTCAATTAGGAAGGTACCTAAGAAACGAAGTAATCATTATTTATTCCGACTTTTTGGTGTCTAGGCAAGCGAAAGCTTACCTGGCCAATTTAGGTTCGGTGTCTAAGTGACGAGTTTGGCCTCTTGGCAATGCCTGCTCTAATCTGGCCGAATCGGTCCGAATAAATTCTGATTTACCGAGTTTTTGGTGGTCCTTACGGTTAGGAGCAAGGTCTAGTTACTTTATTAGGGAACCTAGGTTTAGAATTTCTCTTTTAATTTTACACCCTTTCTTTTTGTTTGTTTAAATTTTCGCACTTACTTGCTACGTGTTTCCTTTTGTGGTTTATGCGAACTACGTGGATTAGGGATAAATCTTCTAGGCTAGTGAGATCATTTGAGATTTCTTCCTCATCCGATTCCGAGTCTTTAGACACCTCCAATTCAGTAGTAAACATGGCCACATCTCTTAGGGACCGTTGTTATCCTACTCGTTCCGCCCAACCATCATGTATCACCCTTCCTCCCGTTAATGGTCACAATTTCGAAATTAAAGCTCACCACATTAGTATGTTACCGAAATTTAACGGGAACGAGGGTGAGGATCCCTATCTGTTTCTCCATGAATTCGAGGAGGTTTGCGCTTTGCAAAAACTCCAACATCTTTCCGAGGACTCCATTAGGTTAAGACTAATCAACTTCGCTTTAAGAGAAAATGCAAAAAAATGGTTGTATAGTCTACCCGTTAATTCTATCTCCACGTGGGAGGGGTTTGTGGTCATTTTTCTAAAGAAATATTTTCCAAACCATAAGACTACGAGAATTACAAACGAAATAAATCAATTTCATCAAAAAGAAAATGAGTCTTTTTGGAAATATTTTGATCGTTTTAAAAATCTCTTGTCACAATGCCCCCACCACGGAATAGAGAAATGGAGACTCTGTAAGATCGTTTATGAGGCCCTAGATGGTCCAACAACCGCGTTGTTGGAGTCTATGTGCCAAGGAAAATTTATGGAGAAAGATGAGGATGAGGGTTGGCAATTTTTCGAAGATTTAGCCGAGAAGACAATGTTGTGGGAGTCCACTAGGGAACCGAATAAGTCTAACGAATCGTCTAGTTCGTCTAGGGGTTTGCATTCGATTGGGAGCTCGATTGCAACTGATGCCAAATTAGCCACTCTTACTAGGCGTCTCGAAGCTTTAGAAACCCATAGTGGTTCCCCACCTATGTCCATGTACCCAAATTATAATCCTCCGAACTTTGAGTCTCAACCTTGTCCCGGATATGATCAAGTTAATGCGGTGTCTCAACCACCCACGAGGAATGACCCGTTTTCTCCTACTTATAATCCCGGGTGGCGGAATCACCCAAATTTCTCATGGAACCAAGGGCAAAATTACCAAAATTCACATTCTTTTCAACCTCCTTTTCAAAATGCTCCTTCTTTCCAAAGGCTTAATCAAAATTCTTTCTCGACTCCAAATCAAGTTCCCTTTCCAAACGCAACTCAAAATCACGTTCCTTATCCAACTCAAGCTCCTACTCACCCTCCCGGTTTTCATGAGTCGGATAAGAGAATTAATTCCTTGGAAAAGACTCTTGATGCGCTTTTAAAATCAACAACTAATTTGGCTCAATCTCAACAAACCTTTATGCAAACTAGCACTCAAGCCATATCTAAATTAGAGGTTCAAGTGAGCCAATTAGCCAACGTCATTTGTGAGCGAGAAAAGAATAAATTCCCGAGTCAACCCGAGGTTAATCCTAAATTTCCGCTTAATCAGAAACCTCACAACGTGAATGCGGTCATTTCCTTAAGGTCCGGTAAGCAAGTAGAAAATCAAGTAGGTGTCGAGTCTTCCAAGGAAGAAGAAGAAGACGAGTCAAATGCGGAATCAAACGCTAGTCTTGAACCCAAGAGTTCAAAAGAACAAGGATCAACGAGTGGGACAAAACTCGTCCCCGAAGAACTTAATGAACGAGTCTTTAAGCCGAAAGCTCCTTACCCTCAACGACTCATTTCTCCTAAACAAACGGCTCAAATGGACAAGATTTTAGAAGTTTTTAAGCAAGTCAAGGTCAACATTCCCCTTTTAGACGCGATTCAACAAATTCCCTCGTATGCAAAATGTCTAAAAGATTTGTGCACACACAAGCGAACCACCCACGTCCCTAAGAAAGCCTTTTTGACTTCTCAAGTTAGTTCAATTCTTTCAAACCAGATTCCCGTGAAATATAAGGACCCCGGATGTCCTACTATTTCATGTGTCATAGGCAATACCTTCGTGGACAAGGCGTTACTCGACTTAGGCGCTAGTGTGAACTTGCTTCCTTTTTCTGTCTATCAAGCCCTAGGTTTAGGAGAGCTTCAACAAACAAGTGTTACACTTCAATTAGCCGATCGTTCTGTCAAAGTTCCCAAGGGAATTATTGAAGACGTGCTAATTAAAGTGGGTGACTTTTTCTTCCCCGTTGACTTTGTCGTTCTAGAAACCGAACCGGTCAAAAACCCTAAAAATCAAATTCCTATCATTTTAGGAAGACCATTTCTAGCCACCTCGAATGCCTTGATTAATTGTAGGAATGGATTAATGAAACTAACATTTGGAAACATGACCATTGACCTCAACATTTTTCATGTGGGGAAACAACCCAACGATATTTATGATCAACCTATGGACGTCAATTTAATTGATGAAATAGTCGATCAAGAATTCGTAGACCCTAATGATGCTCTTGATTTTTATTTAAAACACTTTGGTCAAAATTGGGATGTTTCCGAATATACAAATGAGGTCAATGCAATGTTAGATTCCACCATTCCTACAAATAACCAAGCTTGTGAACCACCTCCTTTGTCACTTTTCGAAGCTAGTGAACCCGTTGAGTCAAAGCCGCCCGATTTAGAACTCAAACCTCTTCCCGATACTCTTAAGTATGCCTTTTTAGGTCCCAACGAGTCTCTTCCCGTCATAATTGCCTCTAATTTGACCAAGTCACAAGAGGATGAGCTTGTTAGTGTGCTTAGAGAACACAAGGAAGCCATAGGTTGGAGTATCTCGGATATTAAAGGAATTAGTCCGGCCATTGTCCAACATAGGATTCACTTAGTTGATGATGCCAAACCGGTTAGAGAACCACAAAGGCGATTGAACCCAACCATGATGGAGGTCGTTAAGAAAGAAATCCTTAAGTGTCTCGATAATGAAATCATTTATCCCATTTCTGATAGCTCTTGGGTTAGCCCAATTCAGGTAGTACCTAAAAAGTCGGGTATTACCGTAGTGACTAACGAGAACAATGAGCAAGTCCCTACTCGTGTCCAATCCGGTTGGAGGGTGTGCATAGACTATAGGAAACTCAATGATGCCACTAGAAAAGACCACTTTCCTTTGCCATTCATAGATCAAATGTTAGAAAGGTTAGCGGGACATGCCTACTATTGCTTCCTAGATGGTTATTCCGGCTATTTCCAAATCCCTATAGCTCCCGAAGACCAAGAAAAGACCACTTTCACATGTCCCCTTGGAACCTTCGCTTATCGTCGCTTAGCTTTTGGTCTAACCACTGCCCCCGCCACCTTCCAAAGGTGCATGATGAGCATCTTTTCTGACATGGTAGGAGACTTCTTAGAGATTTTCATAGATGACTTTTCCATTTTTGGTTCGTCTTTTCATCAATGCCTAAATCATCTCGAGTTAGTCTTAAAAAGATGTAAAGAGACCAACCTCGTTCTTAATTGGGAAAAATGTCATTTCATGGTTAAGGAAGGAATCGTTCTTGGTCATAAAATTTCTGAAGAGGGGATCGAAGTAGATAAATCCAAAGTAGACCTCATTTCTAATCTACCCCCACCAAAATCGGTCAAAGGGATTCGCTCCTTTTTAGGTCATGCGGGTTTTTATAGACGTTTCATTAAAGACTTTAGCAAAAAGGCTAGACCCTTTACCACTCTTCTTGGCAAAGATGTCAAATTCGAGTTCAATAGTGATTGTTTACAATCTTTTGAACATCTTAAGAAAGAATTGACCTCGGCCCCGATAATCAAGTCTCCCGATTGGAGTCAACCTTTCGAGTTAATGTGTGATGCATCCGATTATGCATTAGGGGCGGTTCTAGGACAACGAGTCAATAAGATACCTCATGTCATATACTACGCTAGTAAGACCTTAAATGATGCGCAACTTAATTATTCTACCACCGAAAAGGAGCTTCTAGCCGTAGTCTTTGCCCTCGAGAAGTTTAGGTCTTATCTTATTGGTTCGAAAATCATTGTTTACACCGATCATTCCGCCCTTCGATATCTCTTCTCTAAGAAAGACTCTAAGGCCCGATTGATTAGGTGGATCTTGTTGCTCCAAGAGTTTGACCTAGAGATAAGGGATAAGAAGGGGTCCGAAAATGTCGTCGCCGATCACCTTTCTCGCTTAGTAGTGGAGTCAACCACTGACTTGCCCTTGAATGAATCTTTTCCCGATGAACAACTTCTTTCTATCTCTACTTCTCCTTGGTTCGCTGACATTGTTAATTACCTTGCAACCGGCGATATTCCCTCTCATTGGTCTACACAAGATAGATCGAAATTTTTCTCACAAGTCAAACACTTCTTTTGGGACGACCCGTATCTCTTTAAATATTGTCCCGATCAAATCATTCGGAGGTGCGTCCCAAACCATGAGTTTCGAAGTATTCTTTCCTTTTGTCATGATCAAGCTTGTGGAGGTCATTTTAGTGCTAAGAAAACGGCGGCTAAAATCCTCCAAAGCGGTTTTTATTGGCCTAGTTTGTTCAAGGATGCTGCAGAATTTTGTGCCGCTTGTAGTAGGTGTCAACACTTAGGAAAGATCACTAGGAGAAATATGATGCCTATGAGTCCCATCTTAATTATTGAGATTTTTGATGTGTGGGGCATAGATTTTATGGGTCCCTTTCCTAGCTCTTTTGGCAACCTCTACATTCTCTTAGCAGTTGATTATGTATCTAAGTGGGTAGAAGCCATACCGACTAAGTCCAATGATAACAAGGTCGTTCTTAAATTCTTAAAAGAGAATATCTTTTCTTGATTTGGTACACCTAGGGCTATCATTAGTGATCAAGGTAAGCACTTCAAAAATCATCAACTTGAGTCCCTTTTGAAAAAGTACTCAATTACTCATAGGTTGGCTACCCCTTACCATCCTCAAACTAGTGGTCAAGTTGAAGTCTCGAATAGGCAAATCAAACAAATTTTAGAAAAGACTGTCAACTCGAATAGGAAGGATTGGTCCATCAAATTGATAGATGCCTTATGGGCCTATCGGACCGCTTTTAAGACTGTTTTGGGCATGTCCCCTTACAGAATTGTGTTTGGCAAGGCTTGTCACTTGCCCGTTGAACTAGAGCATAAGGCCATGTGGGCCATTAAAGAATTGAATTTTGACTTACCAACCGCCGGTAGTCATAGAAAGTTGCAATTGTCAGAACTAGAGGAATTAAGAAATGAGGCCTATGAAAATGCTAAAATCTATAAAGAAAGAACTAAGCTTTTACATGATAAATCCATTTTGAGGAAATCTTTTTCTCCGGGTCAAAAAGTTCTTTTGTACAACTCTAGGCTTCATTTATTTCCCGGGAAATTGAGATCTAGGTGGGAAGGTCCTTACATTGTTAGGATTGTTTTTCCTCACGGTGCTATTGAAATTGAAAATCCTAAAAATGGTGATGTATTTAAAGTAAATGGACAAAGACTCAAACCATTTTTAGAGATGCCATTTGATCCCGAGGATGAGGTCACCCACCTCATCGATCCATGATTCTAGTAAGTTTCTTTCAGTAGGTAGTTGTAAAATCTCTCCATCATCCCTTATCAGGTATTTCCTCAACTTTATCCTTTCTCATTTATCATTTCTCTTGCATTCACATACATTGAGGACAATGCATGATCTAGGTATGGGGGGGTTTTTAGTGTAAATATATAAATTTAAAAAATCCAAAAAAAATTAAAAAATCAAAAAAATCAAAAAGAGTTCTTTATTCTAGTTTTGTTAATTGATTGCTAGTGCTTGATGCACCCTTGCATGCTATGATAATCTTATGACCCATTAGCTTTTGTTTGAGAAGTGATTTGCTAAAGTTCTTTTTCACACACTCACACTAGCAAGGTGAAGCTAGTAGGCTTAATTGAATTGTGCATGATATTAGAAGGACATGATTAGGTGTAAGATGATTTGGTCTTTATGCTTTGAGTACAAGTAGGTGCATTAAGGATACCATTTCTTGAGATTAATTATGTTTTACTACACCAAGTGAGATTTTGAGCCTATATGCATATCTTTTGCATCTATATTCTTTTGCTTGAGTGTCCACTTGTCATTTGCATTGCTAGCACTTGTTTGAATTCTATCTTGAAATGCATGACATTAATTGATGATAAAATGATAAAGGCATTTAGGAATAACCTATATTTCCCAAAATATCCACACCATGCTTATGTGATCAATTAGTTAACCCTTTGAGCTTAATCATATTCTTTCAGTAACACACCACATTACTCGCCTAAGACCTATTTCTTGTTTAGCCTTACGTATTCTTGATCCCAATTTGTCAAAGGCTAGTAGGAACTTGAGGGAGCAATAAGGTGTGTGAAATAGGGTTTACTTTTGTTCATAACTTTTGAGGAAATATTTGTTGTTACCTTGTTAGTCGATGTTCAAAATCAAATCTAAAGGAGGATTATTGTTACATTTATCTTAGCTCTCATAAAAATAAAGAAAAAAATATATATAGAAAAAAATGAAAAAAAAAAAAAAATTTACATGTGAGAGCATACTTATGTTTTTTGTAATCCTCCTTCATTACGACTATTCAAGGCTTTTTGTTGAAAATTGAAAATGAATTATGGGTTGGGAAAGAATTTAGGTGTTGTGCATGAAATTCATGGTAACTACTAGCTTTTGACACTTCACCTTATTTTGGCTTTTCTTGACATACCTTGTCCCGAGCCCCATTACAACCCTATTAAAGACCTTTTGATTATCATTATTAATGTATGTTGTGATTTAAGTTGGGATGATACCAAGTGTCAAGCATGCATTTGATTTTGTTGGAATTGAGTGATACACTTACCCTTGTTCTTGAGTGAATATTCTTTTCTGAGTGAAAGGTGAGGTATTGCTTATCTGTTTTTTTTGCATAAGAGATCTCAAGTTTTGACTCTGAGGTGTGCTCTTGTAGACTTAGCATGATTACTAATAATTTTTGCATTTGACGTGAACTTATAATCACTCTTGCATGTTCTTTGAGTAGACTATGTGAATCCTTGCACTTTCCACACCAAGACTTTGCAAATTCATTTTGATTCTTAAGCTGATGTATCATGAGAGGACATGTATGTGTGGTGAGCATCGCCATGTGATCTTTTAAACAAACTAGATAGAATTTTGTGGGTACATTCACTATAGGCCCTCACGAGACCTCACTCGTCCACTAGGGCTGCCTAGGGGTTTAAAGGGCTTGTTGCATATGCCAAATGCAACCGTCACACCTACGAAAAGGAGTATAGGACTTTTTATCTAGATTTTGTTTTTGTTTTACTCGAGGACGAGCAAAAGATAGGTATGGGGGCATTTGATAAGTGCATATTTTTGCATATTTTTATTACCTATTTATTGCTTGAACTCGTATTTTAATAATTTATTTTGTTGCATTTCAGGAAATTCGTGAATAAATAAAGAAATGGCAAAATAAAAAAATAAAGTGCAAGGAAGGGAAAAAGAGGAAGAAAAAGGACCAAAAAGAAAAAGAGGAAAAAGAATTAGGAGTTTGGTGGAAAGGGAATCTTGGAGGACACATGGAAGGTGGAGATCATCCCAACACACTTAAAAAGTGTATGGCCAAGATCAAGTCTACCAAAGCTTAATGGGGAAGGAATCTTTTAAAGGCTAGGATTACACCACCACATAAACAAAATGTAGGGCCAAGATTTACCCACACCCCCCCTAAACCCTAATTCCCATCCTATAAATACCCCCTCATCCCCTTGTATTTAGCATCCTAGATTTTAGTATAGCTTTAGGTAGATTTTATTTCTTGTTTTCTAGTTTTAAATCTTGTAAACACTTCCTTTTCATTAATGCAAAGTTTCATTTCCCTTTAATTCCTTGTCTTGCTCTTTCATTATTGTTGCCTTGTTTCATTACTTTCGTAAATCCGTTTAGTGGACAAAGTAGCGAAATGCTAACCACTAGGGGTTGAGAGTAACGAAACTTTAATTTCGTGTTCGTAGTTTAATTCATAGTTATGCCCCTTTAAAAATCAATTTTATTGTGGGCATTTTAATTCCATGTTATAGTGTAGTATAAAATTAATTTCACAGTTAATTTCTTTATTTACGTTTTTAATTTTCAAGTAAAAAAAATAGTTTTATAAAATTTCTTTACGAATTTTCAGTTTTTATATCTCTGTTTTATTGTTTTATTCGAAGCGTTACTCCCCTGTTTTCTTCTCTGTTCTATCTTACAAAACCCAGATACATCTTTCTCCTCTTCTTGTTCGTCGATTTCAACGTATACAACCCAGCTCTTGTTACTTGTTTTTTCCTTCGATTCCCCTTCTCTTCACTCTCTCTCTCTCTCTCTCTCTCTCTCTTCCTCTCTTCCCCCTTTCCCTTCCTTCTTTTTCTTTTCACTCCAAACAATCCCTTTTCCTGTTTTGTTTTGCTGCTGATTTAGCTCGAATTCATGTTGCGTTTTGTAGTGCCGAGTTGACCCAGTTTGTCTATAATGATTTCGTGTTATAGTTTGCGTTTTCGGTGAATTCCGAGTTTTTCGACTTTGAGTTGTAATCGTTAGCACAAGATATGGTTTAGTTCAGTCTGTTTTAGCCGAGTCTGAGTTGCAGCGAGTCCGAGGTTTTGTTTGTTGGGTTTTCTTGAGTTCGTAGTGTTTAATGCTGAGTTTTTGATTGTTCGCGATTTGAGTTCTGTTCCATTGTTAGAGTTTTGAGCTGCTGCCCTTGCAATTCTGTTCCGTTTTAGAGCTTGTTGAATGCTGGGAGTTTTAGTGTTTAATTCTTGTTCACTGATGTTGTGCTTTGCGTTGTTTATGCTCTTGTAATTGTTGTAATTTGCTGCGAGTTCTGAGTTGTATCTGTGTTCTGCATTGTATGGTGTTCTGGGTTCTGTGAAGTAGTGATGAGAGTTCGAATCCCTTGAATGAATCGCGAGTTACCGAGTTCATAGTCCACTGTCGAATTAGACTGTTTTCAATGTTGGTATTGTTTTGTGCTGTTGGTTAGCTGGTTTTGCTGTTGGGTCGAGTTGTTTTAGTATTATCTGTAGTCACTTTTTGATTTCGTTGTTTCGTTGTAGTTCCACAATTCTGTTTATTGTTGCTGCGAGTTTTCGTTGCCGTTAATTTTAGTAACTAAGTCGACTGTTTGTTTGGTTTGTTTTCATGGCTAGCTGATTTTTCAACTACATCCTGATCAAATTTTTCTTAAAAATTCTTGTAAGTAATTAAGTTTTCTTTTCTAGTTTTAATTCGGATTTAAAGCTTTTAGAATAATTTAAAATCTAGTTTCAATTCGAATTTAGAGTTTTTAGAATAAATATCTTTTTGTTCTTTTCAATTTTTCTTAATTAAATAGTTTAAAATTAGAATAAATTTAATTTTCTTTAGGAATTATATAGTAAAATCCAAATTTTCCAAAACCCAATTGTTCTAGTTCGATTAAATTGAAAATTAAGTTTGCGAAAATATTTGTCCCTGAGGAACGAATCTCACATATTACAACGAAACGAATTGTGCGCTTGCGATTCAATAAATTTAAATCTTAATTTTTAGCACATCAAGTTTTTGGCGCCGCTGCCGGGGACTAATTATTTTTCGCGCCTTAGTTTTTAATTTTTCGGATTAGTTTTATTTCTTGCCTTATTTTTGTCTCGTTTTTTTTAGGAAAGTTTGGAATTGCGGGAATCTTCTCACGGAGCTTGGAATAAATCGGAATTTTTGGAAGCGTGCTTCGGTAACCCGTATTTCTCACTTTTCGCCTTTTATTTTTAGAAAATCACAAAAAAAAAAATCAAAAAATTCACAAAAAAATTGAAAATTTAAAATCCAAAAAAAATTAACTAGTAAATACATAATTGTTGCATCATGCATTTAATCACTTAGGGCACATCATCTAGATTTTTATTTTCTTGTTTTTAATTTTTCGTACCTATTAAATTGTGGTGATCGCTGGAGGACCCCAAGGTACGTTAAATTTTCTTCCTTTTCTTTAGATTAAAACACGTAGTTTAGAGCATCCATAAATGTTTATAGTTTTTATATCTCGTTGTTTGTTGCATCATTTGTAAATAAATTTTAAGGGCAAAACCCAAATCATAAGATAAGGGGAGAGATTTCATCACTCTTTCCTTGGCCCAAAAACCACTTAATTCCACATTTTGCATGCCTTTAGCCTTTAATAAAATTAATTAGACGTTTGCCCCTAGGAATTCGCGCTCAATTAGGAAGGTACCTAAGAAACGAAGTAATCATTATTTATTCCGACTTTTTGGTGTCTAGGCAAGCGAAAGCTTACCTGGCCAATTTAGGTTCGGTGTCTAAGTGACGAGTTTGGCCTCTTGGCAATGCCTGCTCTAATCTGGCCGAATCGGTCCGAATAAATTCTGATTTACCGAGTTTTTGGTGGTCCTTACGGTTAGGAGCAAGGTCTAGTTACTTTATTAGGGAACCTAGGTTTAGAATTTCTCTTTTAATTTTACACCCTTTCTTTTTGTTTGTTTAAATTTTCGCACTTACTTGCTACGTGTTTCCTTTTGTGGTTTATGCGAACTACGTGGATTAGGGATAAATCTTCTAGGCTAGTGAGATCATTTGAGATTTCTTCCTCATCTGATTCCGAGTCTTTAGACACCTCCAATTCAGTAGTAAACATGGCCACATCTCTTAGGGACCGTTGCTATCCTACTCGTTCCGCCCAACCATCATGTATCACCCTTCCTCCCGTTAATGGTCACAATTTCGAAATTAAAGCTCACCACATTAGTATGTTACCGAAATTTAACGGGAACGAGGGTGAGGATCCCTATCTGTTTCTCCATGAATTCGAGGAGGTTTGCGCTTTGCAAAAACTCCAACATCTTTCCGAGGACTCCATTAGGTTAAGACTAATCAACTTCGCTTTAAGAGAAAATGCAAAAAAATGGTTGTATAGTCTACCCGTTAATTCTATCTCCACGTGGGAGGGGTTTGTGGTCATTTTTCTAAAGAAATATTTTCCAAACCATAAGACTACGAGAATTACAAACGAAATAAATCAATTTCATCAAAAAGAAAATGAGTCTTTTTGGAAATATTTTGATCGTTTTAAAAATCTCTTGTCACAATGCCCCCACCACGGAATAGAGAAATGGAGACTCTGTAAGATCGTTTATGAGGCCCTAGATGGTCCAACAACCGCGTTGTTGGAGTCTATGTGCCAAGGAAAATTTATGGAGAAAGATGAGGATGAGGGTTGGCAATTTTTCGAAGATTTAGCCGAGAAGACAATGTTGTGGGAGTCCACTAGGGAACCGAATAAGTCTAACGAATCGTCTAGTTCGTCTAGGGGTTTGCATTCGATTGGGAGCTCGATTGCAACTGATGCCAAATTAGCCACTCTTACTAGGCGTCTCGAAGCTTTAGAAACCCATAGTGGTTCCCCACCTATGTCCATGTACCCAAATTATAATCCTCCGAACTTTGAGTCTCAACCTTGTCCCGGATATGATTGTTCGCGATTTGAGTTCTGTTCCATTGTTAGAGTTTTGAGCTGCTGCCCTTGCAATTCTGTTCCGTTTTAGAGCTTGTTGAATGCTGGGAGTTTTAGTGTTTAATTCTTGTTCACTGATGTTGTGCTTTGCGTTGTTTATGCTCTTGTAATTGTTGTAATTTGCTGCGAGTTCTGAGTTGTATCTGTGTTCTGCATTGTATGGTGTTCTGGGTTCTGTGAAGTAGTGATGAGAGTTCGAATCCCTTGAATGAATCGCGAGTTACCGAGTTCATAGTCCACTGTCGAATTAGACTGTTTTCAATGTTGGTATTGTTTTGTGCTGTTGGTTAGCTGGTTTTGCTGTTGGGTCGAGTTGTTTTAGTATTATCTGTAGTCACTTTTTGATTTCGTTGTTTCGTTGTAGTTCCACAATTCTGTTTATTGTTGCTGCGAGTTTTCGTTGCCGTTAATTTTAGTAACTAAGTCGACTGTTTGTTTGGTTTGTTTTCATGGCTAGCTGATTTTTCAACTACATCCTGATCAAATTTTTCTTAAAAATTCTTGTAAGTAATTAAGTTTTCTTTTCTAGTTTTAATTCGGATTTAAAGCTTTTAGAATAATTTAAAATCTAGTTTCAATTCGAATTTAGAGTTTTTAGAATAAATATCTTTTTGTTCTTTTCAATTTTTCTTAATTAAATAGTTTAAAATTAGAATAAATTTAATTTTCTTTAGGAATTATATAGTAAAATCCAAATTTTCCAAAACCCAATTGTTCTAGTTCGATTAAATTGAAAATTAAGTTTGCGAAAATATTTGTCCCTGAGGAACGAATCTCACATATTACAACGAAACGAATTGTGCGCTTGCGATTCAATAAATTTAAATCTTAATTTTTAGCACATCACTAATCGGCACTAATCTGTGCTAATCGGCACTAATTTCAAACTCAGTTTTCACTTTCCTTAATTACCGAATCAGAAAAACAAAATTTCGCAATCCCGACTCGAGCATCGCTACCAGTCGGCCGAGCCAAAAACCCGTACCGATAGTCGACGTCGGTCGGCCGAAAGACCCTCGGAGAGCCAGTCGGCCAGTGCCCCGATCGGCTGGATTTTTTTTTTTTTTTTTTTGGCGAACCTGACTCGATGATCGGTTGCGGTCTGCCGAAGCGCGAGTGGGGAGGCGGTCTGCCAGGAGGGTGGTCGGCCGAATTTTTTATTTTTTATTTTTGGCGAACCCAACTCGAGGATCGGTTACGGTCTTCCGAAGCGCTCGTGGGGAGGCGGTCTTCCAGGAGGTCAGTCGGCCGATTTTTATTTTTTATTTTATTTTTTTATTTTTTTTGGCGAACCCATACCGATGATCAACGTCAGTCGGCCGGGGCGTCTCCAAAAAGGGCAGTCGGCCAATAGGGCGGTCAGCCGGTTCAAAATCTCGCACCGGCTATCGGTATCAGTCGACCAATTCAAAATCGCATATCGGCAGTCGATATCAGTCGACCAAAGCCCGCCAGAAGAGCCGTTCGGCCGGTGAGGCAATCGACCGTTCTGAAACCCGCATCGACGACCGATGTCGGTCGACCAGGGCGTCTTGTAGGCCTCGGTCGGCTGCTTTTGCGATCGGCTGGGGCGTCTTGCATGCTGTGGTCGGCCACTCTCATGATGCCATGGTTGGCTTGATCACTATCAGTGATTTTTATTTTCGCATATCGACATCGATCATCAATATGGAATCTTAACATCAATGTTGGCCATTCATGGCTCTATTTAAGGTTTTACTTAGTACCTTGATTCACATCACTAATCCAGTGTTTAGGACTAATTTCCTGATTAAACTTCCTTAAGCACACTTAGCTTCCATCTTGAATACCAACCTTTCATATCGATAATAGAACATCAATGTCAACATTTGAACATCACTTCAACCATTGGATCTTGATTGGAGGTCCATGACCTCCTCGAGTTTGGCCTTCATAGCTAATCTTGACCTTCATGGCTAATATCTCGTATTTCTCATCCTAAGATTCGAGGCCGACTTTCGACATTAAAACGATGTCGGGGCCTTCAACATCAGTATTCGAATGTCGATATATGGACCTCAATGTCAGTATTCAAACGTCGATATTTGGACCTCAATGTCAGTACTCTAAGTCGATGACCAGATAGACATCCTTCAATTCAAATTGGCTTTCGTGACCTTCTGGGCCTTAACTCGCTTGTTGAATCCGTTCATGGTTGTTGGTTATAACCAACCTTTCATTCTCGTTCTAGGATGTGGAACTTGTAATGAAGCTTTTTAGTTCTTGCCCCCCTTGCTTCATATGGTGGAGGTCTTGCCACTTAGCACTTGACTTCAAGTCTGGTGTGCCTTAGCTGGTTGTCAACCCTTTATCTTGATTATAGGTTTACAACCTTGCTTTGTTTGAATTCGATTGACGGCTCTTGAATCAAGTCCTTAAACTCAAACGACAAACTCGATTGGAGGTAGACAACCTTTTTGGCCATCTCGATTGGAGGTAGACAGCCTTTTTGGCCATCAAGGCTAAACTTTTGTATCGGAATTTGAGATTCCAGATTTTAAGTAAGGAATGACAAAGGACCTCTTACCTCATCACTCTCTCACTAACAGTTTCTGTGCCTTCAAGGCATTATCAGGGAGCCAACCAGTCTCAAGATGAGCTTTGATAGGGTCTATCCTCAGCTTCCTTCATCAATCGGTGCTACCAACTTAGAGTTTATGGTCAGGGCCTTCAAGACCTGGAAGTGAACACTCCCTGCATAATTCTCTATCTCAGAAGAAGCGAATTTAGACAGGGCATCGGCCTTAACGTTCTCATTTCTTGGAATATTCTCCACATAGCACTCATCAAACTGATTCGTAACAGCTTTCACAACTCGCAAATACTTTGCCATTGTTTCATGCTCAGCCTCAAATTCACCATTCACTTGCGATACTACTAGTCTTGAATCCCCACAAACTTTGAGATTCTTGACCCTCGTGATTTTAGCCAAGCCTAAATCGGCTATCAAGGCTTCATACTCAGCTTCGTTGTTGGTTGTTGGGAAGTCCAACTTCTAAGAATACTCAACCGCGAACCCATCGGGGCTTTGCAAGACTAAACCTGCACCACTAGATTTTGTTTTTGATGCTCCATCAAAATAGAGCACCCAATATTCCTTCTGATCAGGTACAAGCTCCTCATTTTTTCTTCACTCCCAGGGGTGGTTACTATATCCTGCCCCCCGACTTCTTGGTTGTCAATGGTACATTCAACCACGAAGTCAGTCAACGCCCAAGCCTTGATGGCTGTTCGAGGCTTATATGTGATGTCAAATTCTCCAAGTTCAATCGCCCACTTAATCAACCTTCCACTGGCCTTTGGGCTATGCAATATGTTTCTCAATTGCTAGTCTGTCAGGACCTCGATCTTGTGTGCCTGGAAGTACGGTCGTAGCTTCCTCGAGGCTGTTATCAATGCCAAAGCAAACTTCTCGATGGTTGAGTAATTCAACTCAGCTCCATGCAACACCTTGCTAACATAATAAATGGGTTTCTGAACCATTTTCTCTTCTCGAATGAGGACGGCGCTCAGCGCTTGTTCGGATACCGCCAGGTATAGATAAAGAGTCTCCCCGGGACTCGGTTTGGCCAACAACGGGCCTTCTGCCATGTACCTCTTCAATTGCTCAAAGGCCTCTTGGCTCTCAGTAGTCCACTCAAAATTTTTCACTTTTTTCAATGCTTGAAAGAATGGCAAGCATTTGTCACCAGACTTGGAGATAAATCTCCCCAGGGCTGCAACTCGACCGGTTAACTTTTGTACATCTCATATAGAGCGGGGTGGTTCCATGTCCAAGATCGCTTTGATCTTATCAGGATTTTCCTCTACGCCTCTCTTCGAAACCATTAATCCCAAAAAATTTCCTTATCCAACGCCAAAAGCACACTTGGCTGGGTTCAAGATCATCTTGTGGTGCCTCAGCACTTCGAATGCCTCTCTGAGGTGCTTGATATGGTCTGACTTGAATAGGCTCTTGACTAACACGTCATCAACATAGACCTCCATGGTTTTCCCAATCAGAAGGGCGAATATATTTTGGATGTCATCCTTGTGCATCTTAATCTGATTGTAGGCGCTGAACCCATCCATGAAGCTCAACATCTCATGTCTAGTTGTGGCATCTATCAACAAGTCTATCCTTGGCAGGGGAAACAATCCTTCGGGCATGCATAATTCAAATCAGTGAAGTCTATATACATCCTCCACTTCCCATTTGCCTTCTTGACCATCACAGTGTTAGCCAACCATTCGGGGAATTTAATCTCTTCAATAAACCCAGCCTCTAAGAGCTTGTCAACTTCTTGCTTAATGGCATCTTGCCTTTCAGGAGCAAAATTCCTCTTCTTCTGTTTTATTGTCTTCCATTCAGGATCGACATTCAACCTAATGGTTATAAATTGGGGATCAATCCCTGGCACTTAAGACATATTGAAGAGTAGCTAGTCCTCAACATCCTCGGCCTTGCATGGCTTTGATTGTTGCGTGTGGCTTTTATCTGCTTGTCTTTTAACCAGGGTCCTTGACGGATTTAAACTATTATTTGGTCGTGCTTTAACCTAACTCTTGACCCTTCGGGGTCTTTATTTATGCACTTGTTTGTTTTCCATTCGTGTATTCTTTTATTTTCGGTACTTGGTCATCCTTGACTTGCACTTATCAGGTGCTTGGCACATAAAATAAAATCACACAATCAATGAATGGAAGACAAACTTGCATTAATAACTTGAAATGGGTTCAACCCTTACATAGAATACTACTGTCCTACTCGGAGCAACATGCTCTACAATGGTTTCAATGAACCTTATTTATGTTTCTACTAGATAAATATGAAACTAAGTCCTACTAGGATACCTTGAGCCCATTGGGGCTTTGTAAAACTAGCTCTGCAAAACTTGATTTTGTTTTTGATGCTCCATCAAAATAGAGCACCCACCACTCCTTCTGGTCTCCTCTTTATTATTCTGAAGTTCACTTCCTGCTTGGGGTATTACCTCCTGCCCCCCGACTTCTTGGTTGCCAATGGTACGGTCAACCACGAAGTTAGTTAACGCCTTAGCCTCAATGGCTGTCCGAGGCTTCTGTGTGATGTCCTCTGATGGCCTTTCTTGGCGTTCTTTACTACTGCGGACATCCATGTCTTCAATTGGAAGGACCTGCCCCCCGACTCCATCAGGCCTTAACGAGGCTACATAACAGCTTCGTGCCATCTTTTGATCACCTTTATGTTCTCCAACACCATTCCTGGTCGGGAACTTGATCTTCATATGATAAGTTGAGGCGACAGCCTTGAATGCATGAAGTCCAGTCCTTCCAAGGATAGCGTTGTACGTTGAAACCGCCTTGATTACCAGGAAGTTCAACATCTGAGTGGCCTCCTTGGGCTCCTGTCCAATAGTTACAGGCAACTGAATAGTCCCTTCAACTTTGGATTCTACTCCATTAAATCCATATATAGGAATGTTATTGGGGGTCAACTGAGAATCACTGTACCCCATCTTCACAAATGCATCATGAAATAGAATGTCAACGGAAGCTCCATTGTCTATCAAGACTCGCTTCACCTCTGAGTTTCCAATCATAGAAGTTATGACCAACGGGTCGTCATGGGGGAACTTCACCCCTTCCAAGTCTGAGTCATCAAAACCAACCACTACTTCAGTTTTTGCACGCTTCGAGGCCTCTCCCACGATGTGCATCACTTCTCTAGTATAAGCCTTCCGAGAATTCCTTGTTGTGCCGGCCGCAGTCGGGCCTCCTGAGATCATGTTGATTACTGGCCCTCGGGGCTGTGGGTTGTGATCTTGATCGTCATCCCTCCTATCATACCCTCTTCTATGATTACCACGGTCGTCACCCTTAGTAAAGTGGCTCAGTTTCCCTCTACGAATCAAAAACTCGATCTCTGAGTTGCTTGCAATCATCAGTGTCATGCCCCACATCTCTGTGGAATCTGCAATATTGATTCTTGTTTCTCTTTGCGGGATCACCCCTGAGTGGCTTCGGCCATCGGAAATCCTTATCCTTCTCAATGTCCAACAAGATTCGACTCCTAGGAGTATTCAACCTTGCATACTCAGTGAACCTCTGTCCTTGGTTCTTCTTAGGGGCATAGTCGGAGTCCTTGCTAGTTTGGGGATACTTGTCCCTAGCATCATACTCCTGGTCATCATACTCATGGTCTTGCTTTCGCTTCATAGAGTCGTTGTTACCCTTTCCATTACCTCCGACGGCTTCTTTCTTCATGCTATCCTTAGCTTTGATATACTTGTCAGCTCTTCGTTGAAGCTCGACCATGTTTTCAGGAGGATGCTTTGCCAATGACCTTTTAAAGAATTCATCAGTGGTTTCGTGTTCCAGGGCTACCATGGCCACCTTGTTTTCCAAGTCAGTGATGTTCAATGTCTCCTTAGTGAACCTCTTGAGGTAGTCTCTCAAATTTTCATTCTTCCCTTGCACCACGTACATGAGAGATGCAGAACTTTTTTCATGAACTCTCCTGCTGATGAACTGGCTAACAAATGCAGCGCTCAGCTCCTTAAAAGAGCCAATTGAATTCGCAGGTAGGCGGTTGTACCATCTTTGAGCCATGCCCGACAGAGTTTGAGGGAACGCCCTACACTTCAAGGCGTCACTTGCAGGCTGCAATAGCAGTGCATTTGAGAACGTCCTGACATGATTTGAGGGATCACATGTTCCATCATAAGCCTTGATTGTCGGCATCTTGAACTTCCTAGAGATGTGAGCATTCATTACCTCCTCGGTAAACGGGGGTGTGGGATCATCAGGATCCCCAAGCGGCATCAGATCCTTCGGGTTGCTCTTGGGGGTTTCCACCCTTGTTGTTCTTCCTGTTGGGGTGTCAGTCCTTCTTTGCCTTCTCGAAGACCTTTCTAAGTCTATAATGGGAATCGGTCCTGAGGTTGGAGGAGGTTGAGTTTGATTCGATCTAGCTTGTTCTCTTGCAATATCTTCCTTTATCCTTAAAATCTCGGCTTCATGAGCCTTGATTCTCTCAGCAGCTGTCAAAGGAGGTCCATCATGGATGGTTTGAGTTCTCCTTCGAGGACCTCTACTAACACGTCGCCTCCTTAGGGCTTCATCTCGATCATCGTCATCAGATGACGAGTCATCGGTATAGGGACCAGAGTAGTTGTCATACTCTCGATCTCGGATCTGCAAGGCATATCCACTGGGTCCAGGACCTTGAGTAGTTGGGGGATAATTAGGCAGACCATACATCGGGTTGGTATTCATGGGGAGATCCGTAGTATGAATCTGTACCCCTGGTGGTAACGGGCGATTGGGATCAACTAGAGGGGAAACCAGCATCTGGAAAGAGCTGGTTTCTTGACTTTGGTAGACGACCATGGGTATCGTTCTCTCGGCATGGGGATTCGTCCCTGGAGGGTGAGAAACCTGAGTTTAAGAAGCTTGAGTTTTAGTGATCGCCCCTGTTATTGGGGGTACCTGCTCGGTGACAGGCGGAGCAGAGCTGAGGGGTAAAGCCTCAGTAGTAGTTGGTGGTGTTCTTCGCGTGGTCACCATGGTTGATGTTGGTTTCCCACAGATGGCGCCAAATGTTGTGGAATAAAAACTAGGTTATTAGATTGCGGCTAGGGTTTGCTGTATTTAATGCTAGGGTGCGTGAGCTTCGTGCTTTAATGGCTGCTCTCGTGCTCGTGGCTGAATCTGCCTTCACAAGATGCCTACGTACTTTAATGCGTATCAAAGATCAAGCCAAAAACGTAGTTCTGAGAATGAGGGGCCAGACCCTTTATATAGGCTAAGAAGCCCTAGAATCGTGGTAGAATTAGGTGACTTGGTGGGCAAGTCACCGCCTTGAAGAAGGTTCTAGACTCCTTCCTTGTAGGAATCAGTTTCCTTGTTGAAGTAGGTGCCTTGGAGGCTAAGTCAGGCAGGAGTAATATCCTTATTTGACTATTATTGCTGAGCTGGTTATTACCCTTAATATTAATTACAAAATTAATATTATAAATAGGGTTTGGGCCCATTTAATGGGCCTCACATTTTGACCATATTGGACCTAATTAATGCCACATTAAATATGTCTTCAGGGCTTATTTTTAACCCATATCAATTATTATGTTCTAAAGAAAGTTGAAGACTCGATTATCTAATTACAAACGCCTTTTTTTTAAACTTCGAACACTATTGTAAAAAATATAATGTTATCAAAATTTTAAAGTAAAAGTTATTAAAATAATTAGCATTCGTAGCACCAGCAAAATTCTTTGTATATTTATAAAGACTAGCATAATAACCCGTGCGAGGCACGGGTCATCTTCTAGCAATCGATATAAATTATGTGTATTTTTATGATTTAAAGAATATTTTTGAATTCAATTGTGCCTTTTCTGTTCATACATATTATAATATCATTATTTTAATTTATGAATTATTTTATTTATGTATATATATCATAAGAGCACAATTTTTTTAAGTTAGAGGATGTTTTGTAGCATATAAATATATTATATAGGTTATAACACAATTTATTTTTTAAAACAAAGATAAAAGGACATAATAAAATTTGATATTAGAAATCTGTAAAAATTGGTTGTATACATAATCATATATGATATTTTTTTATAATTAAAATACAAAATTTTATAAACAATATAATTCGTCATTAACATATTTACTCAAAAGTTAAATTGATAGCAAATATAGGAAAAGGACGAGACCAGAGCTTTAAGTAATATGTTTTTTAGTTCAAACACAAAAGCTTATTTAGCTTAATGGTTATAAGGATGAGTTGCCTTGAGAAGGGTATGAGTTCAATTCCCCACAAGAACATAATTTGTCTAAATTTTTTGTTTGAATAAGAAATCAGTGGCAACTTCATGTAATTTTTCAATATTCAAGGGCAAAACAGTACTTTCACAGGGAATTTATTGGCTCATTTTACCCCTATGTTGCTCTATTATATATAAAATTTATGATTTAAAGAATATTTTTGAATTCAATTATGCCTTTTCTGTTCATACATATTATAATATCATTATTTTAATTTATGAATTATTTTATTTATGTATATATATCATAAGAGCACAATTTTTTTAAGTTAGAGGATGTTTTGTAGCATATAAATATATTATATAGGTTATAACACAATTTATTTTTTAAAACAAAGATAAAAGGACATAATAAAATTTGATATTAGAAATCTGTAAAAATTGGTTGTATACATAATCATATATGATATTTTTTTATAATTAAAATACAAAATTTTATAAACAATATAATTCGTCATTAACATATTTACTCAAAAGTTAAATTGATAGCAAATATAGGAAAAGGACGAGACCAGAGCTTTAAGTAATATGTTTTTTAGTTCAAACACAAAAGCTTATTTAGCTTAATGGTTATAAGGATGAGTTGCCTTGAGAAGGGTATGAGTTCAATTCCCCACAAGAACATAATTTGTCTAAATTTTTTGTTTGAATAAGAAATCAGTGGCAACTTCATGTAATTTTTCAATATTCAAGGGCAAAACAGTACTTTCACAGGGAATTTATTGGCTCATTTTACCCCTATGTTGCTCTATTATATATAAAAAGATTATTATTGAGTGAAATTTATATTTTACAATTTCGGATCACCTTTCATTCAAAACATAAATAATTATATAAAACTTATATAAGTTTTTATATTTAATATTTTTTTTAAAGATTATTATAAAAGAGAATGTGCGATTGCTGTATTATTTAAAATTTTATATTTACTGAAGATATGATCGGGTTACTTTTTCTTAAACCTATTTCCCAATTATTTAATTTTTATATAATATTAATTTTGCTCCAATAATTAATAATTTCAGATAACAAAAGGCTAAACGGCACCGTATAAATAAATAGTCATTAATAAATGTGATAAAAATTATTTTAAAAAATGTATGCTATTTAATGTTTCGTACTTTAATAAAAATTGTAGAATTTTTATTAATTTAATTCAATCAAAATTTAAGTTCTCCTTCGTTATTATAATAAATTTTATGGTACAGTGCGAGACGGTGCCGTGAGGCGACGTCGAGTAACAATTTATAAATAATCAAATAGAACATATTAAAGAAAAAAATGTATACAATATTTTAGTACGCCCATTAAGACTTCAACTCATATAAAATTTTATTAAATACGGAAGGAGTATGGAAATTATTTATTCAAAACTAAAAATATATTTAGGGGTATAAAATATTTAATACAATTAATTAGTTATATTTTACTACATACAATTTTATAGTTTACAACAAATCTATTATCTATTATCTATCTATCTATTATATATCTAATACACCAACAGGGGGTTTCCCTGAGCAAATTAATAAATAGTGTTATATGGAGGATTCGAACCCATGACCTTGGGAACTAATTTCACTAGCATAACCAATTGATCTATCTTAACATTTGAGTCTATATTAAAAATCATTAACTACATACATAAATATTTGTATAATGTATAATCCCAATAATTATACATACATAAACACATACATACATACATACATACGTACATAATTATTAATTATACATACAGATACATAAATAATTATACATGCATACACACATACATACATACATACATACATACATACATACATACATACATACTACATGGGCCATTGTTCCATGGAGAACCATCTTATGTGGAGAACCGTGGAGAACCACTTAAAATACATTATAATTGCTTTATATATAAGGGCCCCGCAGGGGCATCTTCACAAAAAAGTCTTATAATTCTATACTGTATCTATTTATAAAAAAAATTACAAAAAAAAAATTTCAAAAAAATGATGACGTGGCAACACTTTTTTAAATTTTTTAAAAAGTTTTTTTAAATTTTTTTTTTTTGATGAATGGATAGAGGGTAGAATTATAAGACTTTTATGTGAAGGGGTCCCGCCAGGGGCCTTTTATAAAGGACTATTTTAATGCATTTTAAGTGGTTCTCCACGGTTCTCCACGTAAGATGGTTCTCCCTAGAGTGGGACTCATGCATGTACATTACATACATAATTATTAATTATACATACACATACATAAATAATTATACATGCATATATACATACACACATACATACATGCATACATACATACATACATACATACATAATTATTAATTATATGTGCATACCTACTATATACATACATACATACATACATACATACATACATTTATGTTGTACAATCTATTAATATTTCATTATTTGTAATATATTAATTGTTGTATAATTAATATGCATATTTATATATACATACACATGTACAAACATAAATACATACATATTTAAATTTATGTGGATACATAATAATATACTATAATATTATATACATACATACATACTATATAACATACATACATGCATGCATACATGCATACATACATACATACATACATACAAACATACATACATATATACATACATACATACATACATATATACATACAACATAACTATTAATTATACATGCATACGTACATACATACATACATGCATGCATGCATACATACATATAATATATACATACATTTATGTTGTATAATCTATTAATATTTCATTATTTGTAATCTATTAATTATTGTATATTTAATATGCATATTTAAACATACATACATACATACATACATACATACATATACTATAATATTATATACATATATACATACATACTATATAGCATACATATATACATACATACATACATACATTTTTGTTGTATAATCTATTAATATTTCATTATTTGTAATATATTAATTACTGTATAATTAATATTCATATTTATACATACATACACTTGTACAAACATAAATACATATATAAATTTATGTGGATATGTTATAATTACTATAATATTCACTAATCCTTAACATATACCATATCTTATTAATCATTTTAGATCTATTGTAATTATTTACGAATTAAATATTATAAAAAATATCCCAATACAAAAAAAGAACCTTCATCCGTATATAAGTATAATAGAAACTTGTATTAACATTAACTATCATAAAACTCTTCAATCACATCTTTAATACGTAAACGCACAAAACAATATAACACACACACACATATAAATGGGTGGTTCCATGAGCAAATTTATTCATATAAAAAGTCATATTTACCCCCTACTAATTATATCTATGTTATATTTCCGGGGGTATTGCAACACCAACATATTTATTACATAATAATAACTGATATGGACTAATATGTATTTATTATTATGTAATTAATATTTGTATGTATCTCTGTATCCATCCATGTTAACTCTATATATTTATATTTCGAAGTACGGTTTTGATTATATCATTGACCAATTTATTACATATCGTTCAAGTTTTTTTGAACAAAACAAAACATAGCGTAAAATATAAAATAGATTTAATTTAACCAGAATTATAATTTGCATGTCACGATCGGGTATTGCATAAATTCTATTTACTCATAACAATTGTTGCGAAGATATGAACAATCGAAGATATCAACAATTCAATCCTACGTAATTACGCATAATACATAAATATTTGTAATCTAGAGCATGCCCGTGCCTTGCACGGGCTACGAAGCTAGTTTTATACAAAAGAATTAAATAGAGTGAATGAGATACACTAACTATGTAAATCGATTATTATATTCTAAACAAAGTTGAAGACTGGATTATCTAATTGCAACCGCCACTTATTTTAATTTTTAACTCCGAACATTATTGTAATACTTTTTTAAAGAAAAAAATGTGTATGGGCATATTTATGTACATTTTTCAAAATAAGTAACTTATTTCTGAGAAATAAGTTTTCCCTCTTAATGCAGAAATATATTATACGGCCAGGCCCAGGCGGGGAGGATTAGATATTTACATCAAATTTGAATTAATATAACAGATAATGAACTACCAGCTAAATATTAAAAAAATCGAAAAATAGTAAATAAAGAAAATAAAACTAAATTGATGAACACATGTAAGATTAAGAAAATAACTAGGAAGAGGGGGAAAATTGTTTTGAAACTCAATTCTGACAAATTCGTGGTAAAAAAAAACACACAATTTTTCGATATTTGTTCGCAGAAGGCAATGCTGCTACCAAATCTAACCATGACCACAAAGTAGCCACTAGTCCGGGTGGATGGCGACAATAATCACTCCTAAGTTAACATGCTATGGATAATCCTACAAGGAGGCTCTTTCTGTGGCAAGAACTTCCGAGAAAAATCTCGAAAATCGGATGTCATACATAATCAGATGTCATACTTCTGATCCAGATCAGCCAGAGCACGGTACCATAAAGTCGCGAATTTTCTTATACCCGAGTTGCAGGGAGCAGCTGCAGGTGGCTTGGGTAATGAACCAAGAAGAATATCGATGCTGCCTGTTGTTGACTGGCTGGCTACCATAAAGTCGCGAATTTTCTCTATGCTCTTAACGAGAGCATCCGACAAATGCACCTGCAGTATAAACAACACACTCTTATGAATGTGATTCCAAAAATAAGGAAATATGTGTGACCAGAAGCCACAAACTTTCGATGAGCAAAAAGGGTGGATAGTACAATTGATTTACTCCATTACATAAATTAATAATCCACAAAATTATTAAATCAAACAGTGATCAAGCATTAAACTAATTTCAATGCAATAGTGATCAAGCATTAAACTAATTCCAGTGCATTCAAACTTCAAAGTATATCCTTTGGTTTGATGCAAGTTGCAGCAATAAAAAAGTAAAGAACACAACATAAATCTACTAGAAAAAACTGTCACAAAGTAATTTCAAATTAAGATCGATTATGTTTTTATTAGAGATACCGCACCACTAACAATGTGGAACAGAGTTTAGGCAATACTAGAGTATGGTCTACTGCAACTAAATGTGTAACAAGCAGCATAGCCTGTACCGGTGTTACTTTTATTAATATAGCAGCTATGTAAAGCTCCATTAATGGAGATAGTAGCAGGTGTAAAGTAATAAAGAAGAAGTATGTACAAGCTGTATGTAATCATAACAGAAATGTATCTATAGAATAGTTTGTTACAAGTAATGACTACATTGTTAATAAGCTAGATACAATAAACTGAGTCGATGGTCCTATATTTATAGACTAAGCTAATGGACTGGACTATACTACAATACTAGATTGGACCCTAACACATTGGGCCTATATATATCTCAACATTCCCCCTCAAGTTGAAGGTGGGAAGAATCTGAAGACCTTCAACTTGGAACTTGAAAGCAGCAACAACTTTGAATTTGAATGCAACTTAGCATGATGATCGTTTGGTAGGTGATTGATGAACTTTGATGCAGATGCATCCAACTCGAAACAGGAGCAAGAGGAGGTTTAAGCAAGCAAGTTAACTCCGTAAACTCCAGATTGATCAGAAGAATGCAAGGGGTAACGGCAGCAACCAGAGATCACATCATACTGGAAGCATCATATAATAGCAAGCAACACCCCACATGGAAGTGTAAGCAACAAGTAAACAAGCCATTACGGCAAATAATAACAAGCTGAAAACTCAGTAAATCAAGAAACAGCTTGGGTAGATAATGACTTCCATTTACTGGAAGTCAGCACATCATGAGTGGAGTATTGGTAACAAACTCACACAGGGCAAACCCACTAATAAACCCACATAGGGGCAACAAACTCACTAAAGAGCATAAACCCACTAAGGGGCAACAACCCTCTAAGGGGCAACAACCCTCAACCCTCTAAGGGGCAAATAGGCAACAACCCTCTAAGGGGCAAATCAAACCCATGAAGGGTATAACAAACTCTCACAGGAGCAACAATGACCTCCAAGGGGTTTAGAGCCACAAAAGGGCATCTCAAATCCTCACACGGATATATTAAACTCTCGAAGGAGTAACAAGGGCACCACAGGATTCTTAGCAGCAACAACCAATACAACTAACTGCAAAGCAAACATGAGAATGTGAAAACTGAGAAAACTGAGAAAAACTGCAACCATCTTCAAGCAAATCATGACTGCAAGCCATAAAACTGCAATGAAATGGCCTTCCAGAATCGACATGAAAAACAGGAAACAAACATTATTCTCCAACAATGATCAATGTCCATGGCTGATGGTTGAGCTTCCTATCTCTAACAAACAATCAAACCAAGACTCTCTTTGTTGAACACTGCCTCACAGAAAACCTCAATTCTGAACACTAATTTCGAATGACAACAGAAAGAAAACATGTAGTCTGTCACATCATCAACCAAACTGCAAGCATTTCTAAACACAAATTGCAAAACTATGCTGAAAAACTGAGAAGATATGGCTTTTGGCTTGAAATCAATTTATAACAATTCGTTAACAAAGCTTCTCACACAACTGTATCAGATCTGTATGCATTAACAACACTGCACAAGCAGTTCAGAACAGAATTACTAATCTTCACAACTGTAATTCCTCCAATAAAACTTTCAATAAACCTGAACTTGAACTGAGATTACTATTCTTCCCTGTTGCAATGAAATGCACAACACACTTCGGTGAAAGCATAAGAGAAAAAATGTGTTTTGGATTTGTTGAATCGAAAAACTTGTTCGAAACAAAACAGAAAGATGATATGATGATGTTGTTAATGGGGTATTTGATGATGATTATTGATTAACAATTACTGAACTGATGAACAAAATACACAAACACGATGTATACTATATGGAATCAAACTGAGAAATAGAAATTGGAACACAAATTGTGAAGAATAAGTCGATACTATGAGATGAGAAAAAAAACGATAGGATAGAATCAACAAATTCATTGAGTAAATTTGTCAAACAGATACAGTGTTCATGAGAGATGATGATGTTTTGATTTAGAGTGTTATAGTGATGATGATATACGCAGAGTAATTTTATCAAACAGTTGGCGTTCAAGTATCAGAAACAAGTATTTATATCGTTATGAAACGAGTAAATCACCAGGAATTTAACGTGAATTGACGAAATTGATCAATGAATGTAAAGAACCTGTGTTTTGATGTAGACAAAGAAGACTACAATGAAACGCAGACGAAGAAGAAGATGTGAGTACGGTAGCACAAACGAGATAAGAAGCTTGATGAAGCTTTAATGGAATCGTAACAATTACAGTAAGAAACATGAATCGAAGAGCACAAGGCTCACAATTGAACAGATCGTAGATAAACAGAGAACAAGTAGATCGAAGATCTCAGAAATTGAGTTCAGAGATGAACAAACAGTAACAATGAACAAACTTACAGAACGATGAAGACGAGAACGAGAACGATGATGAAATGTTCAACTCTCGATGAAAAAAACGAATAAAACGTCTTCAATTTTGCGGAAATTTAAGCTCACTCGGCTCTGATCGGAAAATGACGCCTCAAAGATCGGAGGCTCTGATACCATGTTACTTTTATTAATATAGCAGCTATGTAAAGCTCCATTAATGGAGATAGTAGCAGGTGTAAAGTAATAAAGAAGAAGTATGTACAAGCTGTATGTAATCATAACAGAAATGTATCTATAGAATAGTTTGTTACAAGTAATGACTACATTGTTAATAAGCTAGATACAATAAACTGAGTCCATGGTCCTATATTTATAGACTAAGCTAATGGACTGGACTATACTACAATACTAGATTGGACCCTAACACATTGGGCCTATATATATCTCAACAACCGGCTCTTACGTCCGCTTCAGCTGTCCGTGTTAGATTATTTTTATAATCTAATAATAATTTATGGGCTTACAAATTAAAGACAATTATATTTAATGTTTATTCTATTTGGACTAATTAAGTGGTCTAAAATAAAGGGTCCAATAACATCTTATTCGGTATGGGCTTTGTAATGTGTAATACCCAATAGTAATCTGATTAGAGTTAATGGGGTCTAATTAGAGTACTATATAAAGAACATAATAGGGTTTTGGTCCCCAAGGCTATTCGCAACCTCTACTCCTCCTATTCCCATCAGTTAGAGAGAGATACGGCTAGAGGCGAATCAAGTCTGTGGAAGATCAAGTCCCATAATCCGTATTCATATCTATCGTCATGGAATCAGGTACGCTTCCGTACTACAGTTTTATCGTGTAACCTTGATAATATCGCATAAGATGATTCTGGTTATTTATTTAGATCTAACAATTGGTATCCGAGCCTATCTTATGTCGAGTTATTAGGGTTGATCATATTTTATATGATTGTTGATATCGTTCTTAACCTATAAATTTTTGTTTCGAGGTTATGTACATATGCCTAGACTTTTATTTACACTTTGGATATGATAATTTTTTCCCCTCGTAAATTGAGATTCGAGTCGAGAATATAGTATGCAATTACGCGTAAGTTAATTATCTTGTTGATTCATGTATATTGGCATACTGATTGTTTGATCATGGCATGTGAATAAGGTCATGCACATGTATATGTTATATATGTGGTGTTTGTGTTATTAGCATGATACATCAGGTTAGTGTCTTGTAAATTTTTTTTGAGTTTGGCCAACTGGCTCTGTTCTAAAAATCGGTGATTAATCACGATTAATCACCGATTAATCCCTGTTCCATGGGTTACCGAACTGATTAATAATCCGATTATTCGATTAATCATTCCGATTAATTCTCAAATACCCGATTAATCCCCGATTAATCCCTGGACAGTGCTTCTACCGATTAAGTCCGATTCCCGCTTTTTACAACACTGCCAACTGGAATCAGGATATGGTATGGTTTTGGTTTTGGGATCATGCGACAGTGCATTCGTTTATGTATTAGGACTGCAGCGGACTGCCATGATTAATTTTTTTTGTTTATGCACGTAATCATAATAATCATGTTATTTGTTTAATATGTGGTACATGATTGTTATTATATTATGATTCGGACAGTTTTTTTTAATAATTCTGTCATTATGATTTTTTTTTAATTTCATTTAGTTGTAAATATATTAAAATATTTGGTGAGTATTTTTTAATATTTTTACAACAATACGGATTTGGGCACATTTTATTTAAAAGAAAGGAAAATAATTTTTTTTCTTGTCCTTTTATTTCGTGAATAAGTGAGTTGAAGCAAAATATTGCCAAAGTGATATTTATGTGTAAATTTATTTATTTTGAAATAATAGGATGTGTATGTTTATTATTTATGCGTTAAAATAATCGGCCCAAAGGAAGATTATTTAATGGCCAAATAATGAATATACGTGCGGGAATAAATATGTAATAATTATAAATTTTTCATGTGAGTAATAAACCGGCCCAAAGGAAGGTTATTGCTTGACCGAATTTATTATTAATATTTGATTTCTGCGTGGAGAGTACCACTTGCAAGTTAATATTTCTGTCCAAAGACTAAATATTAATGTTGTGCTAGGTATCTTGTTTGAATGGGCCCACACACTATAGTATTTAAATTCATGTTTTTTTTGTGTGCTATTATGTATGCATATGACATGAATTTCCATTATGCGAGCTTATATTTTTTTTTGTTTGAAATTGCTAGTTAATGCATCTGCTGCTAATATAACTGCCAACATGAACTCCATTCCTGTGCTTAACGGCACAAACTTTAAGAGCTGGAAAGAGAACGTTCTGTTAGTTCTCGGCTGCATGGATTTAGACTATGCTATAAGAAAAGAACAACCTGCTTCTCTTACGGATGAAAGTTCTAATACTGGTAAATTGAACTTTGAGAAGTGGGAGCGTTCTAATCGCTTAAGTCTAATGATGATAAAGCGCAGCATTCCTGAAGCATTCAGGGGCGGTATGTCTGATGACTCCGATGAGGTATCTGTTAAGGATTTCCTTGATGAGCTTGAAAAGCGTTTTGCGAAAAACGAAAAGGCTGAGACAAGTAAGCTTTTGGCTGATCTTGTTCAGATGAGGTATAAAGCTCAAGGAAATATTCGTGAGTACATTATGGAGATGTCTAACATCGCTTCAAAACTTAAGGCACTAAAGCTTGAATTGTCTGATGACTTGCTTGTGCATTTGGTACTCATCTCTCTTCCTGCACAATACGGTCAATTTATAGTGAGTTATAATACTCAGAAGGATAAGTGGACTCTGAATGAGCTCATTTCACATTGTGTGCAAGAGGAAGATAGATTGAAGCGTGAAAAGACTGAAAGTGCTCATGTTGCAACTACCTCAAAGGCTAATCACCGAAGGAGGACTAAAGATAATGAGACTGCAGTGGGAAAATCACAGCTTAAGAAACAAAAGACTCAGGATCAAGCTGTAACTTGTTTCTTTTGTAAGGAATCTGGGCATGTGAAGAAGGAATGTCCCAAATACGCTGCATGGCGTATAAAGAAAGGTAGATTTTTCACCTTTGTCTGTTTTGAAGTTAATTTGACTTCTGTGCCTAGTAATACATGGTGGGTAGATTCTGGTGCTACTACTCACACAAGTATTTCTATGCAGGGTTGCATTTGGAGCCGGAAACCAAGTGATGCTGAAAGATTCATCTATGTGGGTGATGGCAATGCAGTTCAGGTTGAAGCTATTGGCACATTTTTAGATTGTCTTTTGAGACTGGTCATTTTGTTGAATTAAGAGAGACTTAAGTAGTATCGTCATTTAGACGGAATTTGGTTTTCTATTTCTGTTTTGGACAAATACGGTTACTCTTGTTCATTTGGAGATAATAAATTTAGTCTATTTCTTAATTTTTTTTTGGTTGCGACTGGTTCTTTGATTGATAATTTATATTTGCTAAATACAATTGCTTCACATAATGAAACCCTGCAAGTAACATCAAGAGGTACAAAACGAAGATTATCAAGAGAGAATTCTGCAATGTTATGGCATAAGCGCTTAGGACATATCTCTAAAGGGAGACTAGAGAGACTTGTGTCACATGGAATACTTGAATCTCTTGATTATTCAGACCTTAATGTATGCATTGAGTGTATTAAGGGCAAACAGACAAACATAAGGAAATTAAGTGCAAATAGGAGTACTAGTGTCTTACAGTTGATACATACTGATATAATGTGGTCCATTCCCTACAGCTTCTTGGAATGGTCAACAGTATTTTATCACTTTTATAGACAACTATTCTCGATATGGGTACTTATTTTTAATTCATGAAAAGTCACAATTTTTTGACGTGTTTAAAGTCTTCAAAGCCGAAGTTGAAAATCAGCTTTGTGAGAAGATTAAAGCTGTCAGATCTGATCGTGGTGGTGAGTACTATGGTCGGTATGACGGATCCGGTGAACAACGTCACTTAAGACTGCAGCCTACATACTAAATAGAGTACCTAACAAAGCAATAGCTAAAACCCCTTATGAATTGTGGTCAATAAATTATTTTTTGTGGGGTTGTCCAGCTGAGGCAAGGCTTTACAAGCCGCATGAAAATAAACTGGACTCAAGAATTATTAGTTGCTATTTTGTTGGGTATCCTGAAAAAATAAATGGTTTCAGGTTTTATGATCCTTTGGTAAAGTTTTTTTCGAAACGGGAAATGCTAGATTTCTTGAGGATGTTGAGTTTGAGGGGGAAGATAAAAGTCAGGGATGTTGTCTTTGAGGAAGAATCAGTTTCTTTGCCTCATGTAGTTCAAGATAATAATGTGGATATACCTGTACAGTTTCCTACTCAAAATCAAGATGATGCTCAAGAAGAGCAAACTCAACAAGCTCAAGATGAAGTGCCACTTAGTAGATCTTCTAGTAGAGACAATAATGGCACTTATGGATATATCACACATTCAGTGGGAGTAAAGTATTCCTGTTGCTAAAGGAGATAAGTTTAGTCTCAAACAGTGCCCTAAGAATGATCTTGAAGGAAAAGAGATGCAGAACATTCCCTATATTTCGGCTATTGGGAGTCTTATGTATGGTTAGTACCCTGCCGGTTTTGGCATTCATTATGGGTATGTTAAGCAGATATTCAAGTAACCCTGGAATGGATCATTGGATTGTAATTAAATGGGTTATAAGGTACTTGCAAAGAACAAAATATTACATGCTCGTTTATCGGAATTTGGAAAATTTGGAGATCATTGGGTATTCCAATTCTGATTTTGTTGGTTGTGTAGATACAAGAAAATCTACTTCTGGTTAAGTTTTTTTTTATTATGTCTAAACAGATAGACATTAAATATTAAGTTAGAGAGAATGCAATATCAATTAGTGTCTATTGAGTATATAAGAACAAATTTTATGCTAGCAGACCCACTTACTAAAGCTTTGACACCATAAAGTTTTTCTTGGGCATACTGCTCATATGGGTGTTGTCTCATTGGAGGATATTCAGTTTTAGTGGGAGTTTTTTTTTGTTTTGTTCTTGTATTCGGTACTCAGTTTTGATATTGACACTATGGTGATACATTATGTATTTTTGAGTTTCTGCAGAATAAAGTTATTTTTTTTATTTTATTCTCTCTATTGCTCTATATGAGCTATCTCTTTCAATTGTGGTTTTGACATAAAGTATGAAAGAATAAAGATTGATCTCACTAAGGTATTAAGGACCAATTGGAAATAGGCATGATTGAGATCACATTGCATGTAATTTCCAGTTACACATCCATACTTGATCTATGTCATTGAATATATTTATATGGTGATCATTGAGGATCCAGTTACGACAATGTGACAAAGGTCGCTTTGGTTCCATGTTTGTATATGAGATGTACCAGATTGACTAAGGAAGATGTTTTCTAAAGAATAAACAATTTTGTGCGCACTTATGGTTATTGAATGTAATTGTTGTTTGGAACAATTTGTAGCCCAAGTGGGAGATTGTTAGATTATTTTTATAATCTAATAATAATTTATGGGCTTACAAATTAAAGACAATTATATTTAATGTTTATTCTATTTGGACTAATTAAGTGGTCTAAAATAAAGGGTCCAATAACATCTTATTCGGTATGGGCTTTGTAATGTAATACCCAATAGTAATCTGATTAGAGTTAATGGGGTCTAATTAGAGTACTATATAAAGAACATAATAGGGTTTTGGTCCCCAAGGCTATTCGCAACCTCTACTCCTCCTATTCCCATCAGTTAGAGAGAGATACGGCTAGAGGCGAATCAAGTCTGAGAGATACGGCTAGAGGCGAATCAAGTCTGTGGAAGATCAAGTCCCATAATCCGTATTCATATCTATCGTCATGGAATCAGGTACGCTTCCGTACTACAGTTTTATCGTGTAACCTTGATAATATCGCATAAGATGATTCTGGTTATTTATTTAGATCTAACAGTCCGTCCTACAATACCAACAGCTGCACTCAAACCAGCTCCAACTGAAAGATGTGAATCTGCACTGAAATTTTTGACAGCCTCAATTGATCTCAGTACAATTATGTAATCGGTAAATTCACCTCCTGCCTGCAAAAGAACAAAACTGTACCATCCAATCGATTAACCAAATTTTAAAATAATTATAGCGATTCTTCTGGCTTGCAACTAGGCCGATAGACTTGAACAATGAAATAGAAGATAAATTAGTTATTAACATCAGAAGCCAAAGCATCTATCCCGCCAAATTTACGAAGAGAAACATGATATCTGAGACTAATTACCTGAGCACCCCACCCCACGCCAAATGAAGAAATAGAAGATGGTGGAGACCACGATCCATCCTCCCTGCGAATTATTACCATCCCTGTTCCAATATTCTAGGTAACCATCATGCCAACTTTCAGGACAGTAAGTATTGCAAGGCCTTTCACTTGTCTTAAAATAGCATCTGGAATTGATCTCTCGGGGCTTAGGGAACCAGCCTACGATATATTTATTCAGGATAAAGTTAGTTTTGATAAGCAGGTATGAGAGTGCAAATTTCTAAATTACATGCATAAGAAAATTATAATCATTCACCACGATAGCTTCTAAATTGACATTTGGTCTGGTATAATTTGCCTTGTATAAAAGTCAAGGTTTCAACATCGTATACCACTCCCTAATTGCAATAGGACTGGAATTTAGGAAAACACAGTGGTAATGGAAAAGAACAATTGAGAAAAAAAAACACACAAGAGCTTACTACCTAAAGTAAATTATATCAAGAATTATTGCCAAATTCACCTGTTCAATTTCATTTTAATAACTGTTCCTTGTTAAAGCAAAACAGTCAAGAGAGTTACTCCTTCCGTCTCACTCATTACTTTACATGTTTTCAACACTGATTGACACGCATTTTAAGGTGTATATAAAGTATAGTTCCATAACTTATTTTTAAAATTTTCTTTTTTTGAATAAAAATATAAATATTAAATTTTTATTCAGAAGAAAACATATTTGAAAATAAATTATGAACTATACTTTATAGAAGCTTTAAAATGCGTGCCGAGCCCTCTGTCCCAAATGCAAACAACTAGGACAGAGGGAGTACAAAATATACAATTCAAACAGTCTAGCACCAGCATTCCTAATTTTGAACCTTGTCTTGTTATTCATCACACAAACTAGTAGTGCTAATCCTCCTTCGATTCTACCACCACCTGAACAGTCAACTTGCCCGAAAGAGGCTCTGAAATTGAGTGTTGTATGTATTAATGTGCTCGCATTAACTAATTCACCAGGAACACCTTGTTGCAGACTCATTGGAGGCCTAGTTGATATCGAGGCAGCTTTAAAATTTTGCAATGCAATTAGATCCAAGGCTTTTGGTTCTAAATTTGACCTTACAGTCGTAATATTTCTTGTAAGAGCTGTTTGGTTAAATTAGCTATCCCCTAGCTTCTTGTAATATAGCTGTTTGGTTAAATTAGTTTGTCGGAACTTCCACCCCTGTTTGTACTGTTTTTATTATGACTAGTAAAAGCTAGTAATTGATTTGCAAATCATTTTTGTTGCGACTGCTTCTTATTACAATGTGTAGCAATAATATTGAATTATTATTGATCTTGATTTACATACCAACATATCCCTCTACTTCCTTCCAGGGCGGAAGAACATCAGGACCGGAGGTTTACCTCCACCCCAGTACCTCAAAAATTCTTCTTGATATGATAGGACATACACTCTAAACAACCAGAAAATTAAGCTGCCCTCACCATTTCTAACAGTCCCCATGTGACCACATCCTGCACCCGTCCTGTCCTGACCGAAACTTGAACTTTCGATAATGGTTCTGAGTACATTTGTAATACATATTTGTAGTTGCAGTTACAACTTACAAGTGCAACTCAAATGCAGTTTGTAAACAAAAGAGTAGCTCTACATAGAACATCTTTCAATCATAATATCATCTTCCAAAGTTCAACTTACACACCACTCCTCCCAAAACATACAATTTCATATAGTGTATCAGTAAAAAGGTGAAATAAAAACAGTAAAAACTCATAAACTATGCAAGTCACAGCTAAAGAAACTTAACTGAAGTAACAAAAACTTCATTTCAAACCATCCTTTCACAATTCAAATTGAACCAACTTGTTCAATTCTTTAACACAATCAAACTACAAAAAAAGAAATAAATTGTTATTTCTTTTTTTCAATTTCCCAAATGATCATCATCACTCACAAGATTAAATTGTCTAACAGCATCCCTCATATCATCAAAACAATCACACCCTTGAAGAAACTCCATCACTTTTTTCAACTCACCATCTTCAAAATCATCGATAAATGGCTTGATTCGAATAGCATTATCGGGTTGAAACTCGTACGAATTCGGGTTATCATCAACTAAAACAACCCTTTTCATATCTCTCCCTAACTCCGACAAATCTTTCACGAATTTCCCATCATTTTCTTTACAAGAATCTCGATACAACCGATGAGATATCACCTTGTTTCGATCAATTCTATCGATCACTAACGACGCGTACTCTTCAATTCCAGCAGTAAACACCACAATCTCATATTTCTTGCTCAGATTCTCCAAGAATTCATCGACAAAGGGGCGCTTCGACACAAAGAATTCAACTCTCCGGCCATCAATCGCCGGCCGGACTACAAAATCAAATTTCCCCGGAGGAATTTCCGGCGAAGAATGTATGAGGGTCTCATCAAGATCAAGAAACACCGTCTTCCTCTCCGGCGGGATCACCGGCGGGAGTAGTTTCCCGGCGAAAAGTGACCGGCAAATGTCTCCGGCGGCAACTTGCTTCAAAGTACGGTACCCCTTCTTCCTAGGAGACCTTTTCGGGGTCCCGATACGAGCAAGCTTAGAGAAAATCTTAATGAGGCGGCGGTGGCAGGTAGAAATGGATTTATTTATCGAAGCAACGACATTTGATGCCGCATTTTTAAGGGGAGAATTCTGGGTACGGCGGCGCGTGCGACGGCGAATGCGGCAGTCCTTGATGGATTTTGTCGGGGTTCTCTTAACGGTTCTGGAAACCATTTTTATCAGTTTGATCCTATTTACGACACGATTCGAAAGAATGTGTGTGTGTGTGAGAGAGAGAGAGAGAGGAGAGGAGAGATATTTGAGGATTTAAAATGAGAGGAGAGGGTTTTGTAAATTATTTGGTGGATGCAACGGTCACATTTTGAATAGAAAGAGGGGGAACATTGTACAGAATGAAGGAAAAGGACCGTTAAGAATTGTGAATTGGGATATCTTTTATTTATTTTAGATTTAAGGAAAAATAAATTTAGTATTGTTGTCTTTTTTATTAATTTTAACCGGCTATAACTTGTGCGATGTATGAATTTTTTTTGATATGCAATAATTTAATGTTACTATAATTTTTTTATTTAATCATTATTTTTATTAATTATTTTAATTATATTTTAAATAATTTATATATATTTAATTAATTATATGCATAGTTTAAAACTTATATTATGAAATTTTAAATTAAATATTTCGTTGACGGTATTCGAACTTGAATCTTGAATTTTTAGTAAAGTTATTTAATCATATGAAAAATTGAATCATTAAATCTAAGAGTTCTTATTTATTATTAAAAATCTAATGACCATTATTCCTTGTATATATATTTATAATATATATTTTCTAAGTGATTAAAAGATATGATGTGATAGGTATATATTAATGATTGTAAAAGTTTGAAATTAAAATTTAAGATTATGTTCTAAATTGAAAGCTAATGTGTTTAGACTAAATTATTTTAGCACCAATCAAACTAAATTTTGGACTAATTAATCAAATTATATCTAATATGTTTCTTAATTTAATTTAGATTCAACCTTTTTACCATGGTTAGACTCAACTTAAGTAAAACTCAATAACAATTGATTTTTCATATTAATTAACTAAGCATAATAACTTCTAACTTTTATTTTGACGAATAACTAATAAAAAAATTGCATTAAAAAATACCTAAACTATAAAACCCTTATTATCATAAAAGAATAAACTCAAAAATAGAATTAGAGTATCCATTTAATCATTACAAAAAATCATATTAATTTTGGGAAAATATTTAAATTTTCTTCATTCTCAACCTGAATTCTGCCAAAATTACCTTTGATAAGAATATTCTTAAGCAAAAAATTGAAATCGAAACCGAACGAAAATCAAAATCATATGTCTCTAATGATTGGTTGACATTGATTGCTATGGCCTTTGTTTTCTTTCTCACTCTTGAGCTTCAGCTCTTTGCTCTCTACCTTTCTAATTTTATTCAGTCATACAATTTATTACTGCTGCTCTTTACATCTTGTATACTCCTCTTCTCAGAACCCAAGAGAGCTAAAAGATGACAGAAGCTCTTCACGTGACGAAAAGCAGGTAGACATCTACTTCTCAATTAATGTATAAGACTAGTTTTCTCTCTTTCAAGTACAAAGTATGTTGGTATTGGATTATATGTGAAGAAGTGTTTCAATCCAAAGGTTTCTTTCTCTCTTGATCAAACAAGTATAGTACACTTATATCATACACACATTAGTGTAACAATTAATGCAAATTACCACGTCTTCTATTCTGCTACACCACTTCTGTTTGATCCATTAGTCCATTTGATCTTAGTTCTGACTTAGGATATCTTTTGTTTGCTGTAGTTCTGCTAGCGTAAATTTGAGGCTCAAGCAGTGCAAGAGATGGTTTAAGGCTACAACCTTTGAAGAAGATGCAGGTTTCTCCACTGCAACGTGGTTGCATCTTAGGAGTTACCCCTTGTGTGATGGTCCGTAAACATGAAGGTTGTGCTGAGGCTGATGGGCAATCTTAAAAAAGATCAAGTACATTAACCATTGAAGGTTGATAAAGGTATCAAGGTAGTTGAAGACTCTACCAGTTAGGAGATTTCCAAAATTTCCTTATAAATTTTGTATGTTGTATTTAATTTTGATTGATAAATTGGGTGATTTGTTGGTGGAATATGATGATTGTATAATTATATTTAATATATATAAAACCATTCAAGTTTAATTTTATTTAATTTTGAAGTGTTCAATGAAAAAAATTCGGACAACACCGCTTAAACAACACAACGTTGTCTACAATACATAAACATAACTATTCTCTACTCAATATCCAGGACAAACCGTTGTGAAATTATATTCAAACAACAGTTCAAATTTGAAGGACCATTATCTAAATTCTAAACTCACAATAAATAAAACCACGGAGGGTTGAATGCAATACCAACGTATCAAACAAAATAACGTTGTCTACAAGCCATAAAAACAACATTTTGTTCACTAGAAAACCGTTGTAACACAAAATTAAAACAAGTTCTTATTAATTGAAAAACGTTGTCTTACTCAGCTTACAACAGAATGTTAGTCAAAAAGGCTTGTTGTAAATGAGGCTTTACAACGCTTTCTAAATGCACCGTTGTTCTTTCTGGTTGTTACACAACAGCTTCTTAAATACTGATTGTTGTACAGTGAAACCTCTATAAATTAATAATGTTGGGACCGGGATATTTTATTAATTTAGCGAGATATTATTATATCGATAAATTAATAATTAATTAATTTACAGAGGTTTTACGTATGACCTTTAAATTTTGAAGTCCAATGTACCAGTTACAATGTATATTAGTTAGAGATGAAAAATATTACAAAAATAAGTTCCAAGACACATTCTATGAATGTACATTCACAAATTAATTGAATTTGAGGATGATTCAATAGCTTTGGAATCGGTCACTCGAAAAGAAGCATTGCAAGCGGCAACAACTCTTCGTAACTTTTTGTTGTAATACGAGAAGACAATGCCCATTACCCCAACTCTTAAGTGCAATGAGAAAATTTAAAGATGAACTTAATATAGATGTGAAGTTCAACAAAAAACAAACTTTTTGTTGCAATACGAGAAGACAATGCCCCAACTCTTAAGTGCAATGAGGAGATTTAAAGATTAACTCAATATAGATTTGAAGTTCAACAAAAAACAAGTGACTATATATTTATTTTTTACTGGACAATTTTAGAATTTGGGATCTTTTAGTAATTATTAATTTATAGTTTTGTTGGGACCAATATATATATACTGGGATTTCAAAAAAGTTATTATCTTATTATTTTATCGATTGGGATCCAATTTTGTACTGGTCCCAAGTTGGGACCAGACAAATTATTAATTTTATCAAGGTTATTAATTTATCGAGTATTAATTTATAGAGGTTTTACTGTAGTAGACGAATCACACAACAATTCTGCACCGTTGTCTGATACGCGTAATAGACGGCACCTCGATAGACAACAGGAAAATAGGGGTTTAGACAACGGGCAAAGACCGTTGTATGGTTCAGTTTCCAACACGGGCTGAATGATTATGGTGCACTGATTATTATATATTTATATGTAGATTTTTTGACTTGCAAATTTTTACCTTTCACTTGAAAAGAATTTTCTTGTTTTAAGTGCTTAGGATATCATTTTCCTAGGTGCATTTGGTTTTAGATAAGTTTTCTAATTGAACACAAATATTAGCTTATCCCCAAGTTGATTTTAAATGGACCCTTGGGTTTCGTTTCTTGGTGATTAAACAGACAACCAATTGGTTTCAATCTAAATATTCACGATTGCGAACCATGTAGAATGCATGGTTATTCAAAGTTTTAATCAGGTCCTAGTTATCGCACCTGATAATTTCACCTAGATTCAAAGTCAAATTTCCAATTGGCATAAATTTGGTACCTGGCGCCCAATATCTTCCGCAACAGGACTGGTAGATTTCAGCTGTAATATAACTTTTGTGTAAGCATGTGAGCATAAACATCCACATTAAATTAGTTGTGCTTATTGAATAGTCAATCAGAACAGATTGAAAATATTTAAATAAGCATAAACGTCCTTTGAGAAGGTAAGCTATGAACACCTGGTTGCGAGCCAGAACGACACATCTCGGATCCGCCATGTAGAATAACCCGTTTAACTCATGCATAATCGAGGGAGCTAAAAACTTCAAGCCATCAGGCTGAATAAAAATTGTAAACTCAAATGAATCACTGAAATAGTTGGAAACTCAGTTTCTGAATCAGTTTTTCAGTTAAGTTTACATGCAAGGAAAAATTACAAGTGCTGCTTTATAAAGGTCATGTTAAAAAAAAAAAATTTGAGATGCAATATGAGAACCAGGAATCCTAAATTGTTTCCTACAAACTTAATATGCTTGCTTGGCAAGTTGGCTACTCATCAAAGTAGCTATGTCGCACTGTATAACAGGATCAGAAAGAACCCTAAAAGTTGAAGCATATATATGCTGATGCAAGATTACAATGTGTCATGCATTCGATACTGGAAAAAAAAGGTTACTGCCACCGACATTTACATTAAGCTATACAATTATGTAGAATTAGGATCATGATGCAATGACCTTCAAGAGTATATATCCAAATACATCATGGATTACTGGCAGTAACAAAGCATCACTCGAAGAATACTAAGGGCGACACAACATAATGCTGCTAGAGTAAAGGATGGGGTGATAACGGGCGATATAGCTAATCATGCCAAGAATCAAACATATACGTAAATAATGTAATTTGAGATTTACAAGTTATAGATAAATTTGATTATGCTAGGAATAAAAAATGATAGGAAAGGACATGTATTTCTATTAGTATGAAATTCATAAATGAAGTAGTTAATGGTGGGGTTACCGTTATCCTTTTTGTGACGAATCTTGTATATGTTCCTAAGAAAAGGAATTTATCCATTTTTCGGGGTCTTAAGGGGCGTGGAAACACATAAGAACTCTTGAATGAAAATGGAAAAGAGATGGAACTCCAGTTCCTTTAGAAATGGTAAGATCTTTGGCGCAAGAAGAAGGGGTTGATCCGTAAAAGTAAAAAACGAGGCATGAAAGAATTGCGATGTCAATTCTATTAGGAGTGATCTAAACCACCCTAATCCTTAGGATGTTCTTGTAATAAGCAGAATTTGGTAGTAATCAATCAAAACACTTCTTCGCTCCATCAAGTCATTGCAAACTTTGTTAGTATTTCAATTCATTACCAGTGCCAAGGAATTAAAATATTCATCTGGATTTATTTTGTGCTATTATTTACTAGAATTATGTAATTTATTAGAAAGATTAATTACATTGGATAATAAATTATTGGAAATACTATAGGTTAAGCCGAGATTGTATATACTAAAATCT
The DNA here is from genome assembly GCA_037693485.1 of Kitagawia praeruptora. Lineage (NCBI taxonomy): Eukaryota > Viridiplantae > Streptophyta > Magnoliopsida > Apiales > Apiaceae > Kitagawia > Kitagawia praeruptora. The sequence goes on from CM075354.1 coordinate 106,645,818, forward strand.
TTTCATCTCATGTAATTACTTGATCACGAAAAATTATAATCACATATACATTTAATTTGTTGGATGGCATTGGATCGACAAAAACCCAAAACCAAGAGAATATCAGCACAACATGCAAACAAATAGCCAGTACGAGGAAGAAAATCACACGTTGAATAAATTAGGAGCAAATAACTTGTTTAAGATGCATAGTCTCATAGTCTCACACACCACATATACCCACGAATCAAAATTTACATCCACAACAAAGGAAGAAACAACAAAGTGCTGAGACCAAAACAACACCTTCAAAAACAGACACAATCTTGAAGAAAAAATTATCCACAATCCAACTTGGCAAACGTGTAGATGACTTCGAAAACGTCCACGATTTCTTCCACCGTCCGAATGGCCTCCATGCACCACCGCTCTTCTTCCCGGACCTCTTAAAAAAATACGAAAACAAAACACCACCTTCTTTTCTATCACTGTTTTTTTCCATAACTCTCTGTTTTGTAGAGTATTGTGAGTTTTGTAAATAAAGAAAAGGGAGGCGTGTAAAAGTAATGGGTCTTTTGTTCATCTATTTTTTGAAAAAAGTATATACAAATCGTTTAGGTAATTTGATCTGAATCAAGGAAGTAAGATATTTGGTAGAAATAGAGAGTTACATCTTGTACAAAAAAGAAATTGTACAACAGCTATTTTTGTGTTATTTCCTTAGCTATTACTCAATTTCCTTAATAACCACCTAACAAATCTCTTCTATTTTTGTATCTTTTCACTATTATGTCGTTCTTGAATTACCATAAATTTTGAATTCTGCCGTTTAACTATTACATGCCAATTTTAACTTAAAATCCATATTTTACTTTTAAAAGATATTTCTTTTAAAAAGATGATATTTAAAATTGATATTTTTTAAAGAAAAATATCAATATCTTTTGTCCCATATTTTTGTCTTAGTTTAATTTTTTCAAAATTAAATTGACTAAGTTTGACTAACAAGATCTATATTTTTATGATGTTATAATTTTAAAATATGTTCATTATATCATATATATAATTGGTGTAAAGATGTTCGTGGTTGGTTTGCTCATTAGGTGTCATTTCAAAAATATAAATTTTTACATTCTTAAATAAGGTTAAATAAAAATTTATAATATTATTAAAAAGTACACTTGGTGTAAAGGATTTTGGTCGTGTGTCATTTCAAAAACACTATTTCTTATATTCTTAAATAAGGTTAAATAGAAATTTATAATATTATTAAATAGTCCACCTTATTTTAAAAATTATTAATAGGGTTTTTAGACATTATATAATTGGTGTAAGTGTTTAATGTGATTTGATCGGCAAGACAGATGTGTTATTTAAGAAATATTAATAATAATTGTATTTTTAAATAATATTTAGTAAAAATTAAAAATAATGTTAAATTGCACACCTTATTTCAAAAATTATGAATAGGACATATAGGTATTATTTTTGAATTTTTCATAGAAAATAAAAATTAATTATATAAAGTATGATAAAGTTTTTTAGTGAAAAATATATAAACAATTAAAATAAAAAAAAAATAATGTTAATAGGTGTATGGGTTATGTGGTTTGATAGTTAAGGGCAGATGTGTCATTTAATAATTACTAATAACAATTATATTTTAAATAATACTAAGTAAAAAATAAAATTATTTTTAAGTTATACACCTTATTTCAAAAATGAAAAATAAGATTAATGGGTATTATTTTGGAATTTTTTGGAGAGTATAATAAAGTTATTTAGTGAAGAAAATATCAACATTTAATAATTTGAAAATTAGAAAAACATGAATTTGTAAAAAAAAACATAATAACAACTAAAATAATACAAATTAATGTTAATAAAATACAGGAAAATTATCAAAAATACATATGTTTCCAAATTTTTTTCAAAAATACAGTAAAAATTGGATATGAAGTTGTAAATAAGTTGAAAGGAGTTGCTTGTTTCAAAAAAAAATAAAAATCGTAAGGAATTGCATTTAGGTTGCAAACACGGTATTTGGAGAGCATCATAAATGATCCAAGGGTGGATCAAGCACAGTGGACATGTGCTAAGAGCAGTGTTCCAGAAATCGCTAGGCGGTCCAGGACGGTTGGGGTACCGGCTATCGCCTAATCGGGTAGGCGGGAATTAATCGGACGGATTAATCGGAACATTAATCGGATATTATAATAATATTTAATTTATTAGTCTAATTTACAATTAAACATATCATTTTAAATAAATTAACAGGATTAATCGGATTTCAAAAATCGAATCGGTTGGCTACCTTCCAGAAGATTAATCGGGGATTAATCGGTTGAATCGGGGATTTTTAGAACAGTGGCTAAGAGGATTGGTGTTTTAGTCTCAGTTGCAAGGGGCTTGGTTTATTTGCATTCAGGTTATGATTTTCCAATAGTTCAGTGCGATCGGAAGCCTTCCAACGTTTTGTTTGATGGCAAATGGGAGGCCAGTGTGGGTGATTTTGGGACTGCCAGAGGGACTGCCAGAATCCTAGATAGATACTCTCTATGTCCCACCCATTTCTTTACATAAAAAAGTGCATGTTTGACACGCATTTTAAGGTGAATTTTAAGGATAGTTGCATAACTTATTTTTTATATTTTCTTTTTTTGTATAAAAATAGGACTGTTCTATTTTTATACAAAAAAAGAAAATATCAAAAATAAGTTATAGAACTATCCTTAAAATGCAACTTAAAATCCGTGCCAAAAACTGGTTCGCAAACATAAAGAATTCGAAGGGATTCGAAGGGACGGAGGGAATATTGATTTGTCCAGTAGCAGCTCTACCTCAGGATCAGCCTTTGAAGGAACTATTGGCCACTTGGCCAGGTAATTCTCAGCTCTGCCCTGATTATATTGCCCATATTCATTTTTTAGTTTCTACATAATCCAATATCTTTCCCTTCTCAATTATCGAAATACAGCATTACAATCTTTGAAATACATATTTTGACTTGCAAAACTCAACATTTCGGAATCACAATCAATCTTAGAAATTAGAATATGCTTGAAAATATAAATACATAGTCTTCGATAAATGGATTACCACAACTAAAACCAATGAACAACAAAAAGCTGAATCAACATGTTAAGTACAAGATCACACATGCATTAATAGTTTTCTAACATCAATAGTAAACAGAGACCTGCCTACCTTTTGTCTGCATTGAGCTTCTTCTAATCAAAGCGTTTACTATGTTTTTCATATCAGAGTATGCATTTATGAGGACAATCACAACAAAAGTAGATGTCTTTATATTGAAAGAAAAGAATCAACAAAGCCTGTCTCCTAATTAATGTGTCAAAGTCTTCTATGTTTGTCTGTTATGTAGTACTGTCTGTCTATCTTGTTTGTCTTTCTGTTAAAGCTATTTTGTCCCCTCTCGTAGGTCAACTCTAGGGACATGGTTGTTAGCACTAGTTTGGCTATAAAAGAAAGAGAGAGGATCAATGTAGAGAGCAAAAAAAATGAATGAAAAAGATTACCACAAGTTCTTGAAACTCTATCTTATATTTCTTAATAATGTTTATGAATGTTTTCATGGTATCAGAGCTTGAGGTTCAATAATTTAACCTAGTCAGTATCATTGATTTGAAAACACTTTAGATCGAAAATAGTTCTTGAGTGTGGATTAATATCATGTCGACAAAGATAGATACAAATAGTCCTCTTAATCTGCATCCTTCAGATGGAAGCAGTTTCCAGGTGGTGGAGAAACTTCAAGGATCAGCCAACTTCAGGTCATGGAAGAGATCTATGGAGATAGCTCTAGCATCTAAAAGAAAATTAGGGTTTGTCAAAGGAACAATAAAGAAAGAGAGTGATGCAGTGAAAGCAGAAGCATGGGAAACATGTAACAGCATGATAATCTCTTGGATTCTGGGAGCTGTCTCTGAGTCCATTAAAAAATTAATCATGTTTGTGGATAATGCTCATCAGATCTGGACTCAATTAGAAAAAAGATACTCACTTACAAATGGATCCAGAAAATACAAACTCAATAAAGAGTTGTATGAGACCAAACAGTCAACAAGATCTGTCAGTGAATACTATACTCAAATGAAGGCAATCTGGGAAGAATTAGAGTCAGTCAATACTCTACCTCCTATCTCATCACCAGCAGCTGAAATAACAGCATTCCTAAATGTTCTAGAAAAACAGAAGGAAGAACAGAAGCTATTTCAATTCTTAAATGGGCTTGATGATGCATATGGAGCCCAGAGAAGCTAGCTCCTTATGATGGAAGTATTACCCCTTGTTGAAACAGCATGTGGTTTCTTGGAGCAAGAAGAAGCACAAAGAAACTTGCTTGTCAACATTAAAGAAGAGCCTGAAACCTTAGCCATGTTCGGTAAAGGGACAGGGGGAGCTTGTACTGTTTGTGGGAAGCCAGGACACACAGGAGATAAATGTTGGAGTGTGGTTGGATATCCCAGCTGGCATGCTAAAGCTAAACAACCACCATAGAAAGGAAAAGGTAAAAATTACACAGGGAATTCTAAGTGGAGTAAGAACATACCTGGAAATACAAGGACTGTAGCAAATGTGCAAAGCAGTGCCCAAAGCGAGTCAAATGGAAGCACACCAGTCAGTTCTCTATGTAGCAAATAGAGGCACTTCTCAGAATGCTTCCAACTCAGTCAAGACAAGGAACAACTGATACATATAATGAATTTGATGCAAGTTATGCAGGTATGGTTTCTTGTTACTATGCTGATTCTGTAGCTAATGAGTGGATAATTGACTCTGGAGCATCTGATCATATGACTGGATGTGTTGATAGTATGTTTAATGTTGTTGAAAGTAAGAGTGACTCTAAAATCAACCTACAAACTGGTCAGACAGCTAAGATTACTCACTCTGGCAATGTTAAGTTAGGGAACACTCTAATGCTAGAAAATGTTTTGTTTGTTCCTGCGTTCAAGCATAACTTACTCTCTGTGAACAAACTGTCAAAAGACTAAAAATGCAAGATAATGTTCTATCCAGAACATTGTGTTATTGAGGATACAGAGTCTAAAATTATCAAAGGGATAGGAAGAATGAAAAATGGATTGTACTATCTCATAAATGAGCCAGTGGAGAGTATAATCAATCAGCTTAGAAAGCAAACTATGTCTGATAAGAACTCAGAAGGAAGTGGAAAGAAGGCTATGAATGCTAGCTCTTATAGAGATGTCCCTACTCTAGTTATAAATGCTCCTAGCCTAAGTAGCAGAACCTTGTGGCATCATAGATTAGGTCATGCTCCTATGGCTAGAATTGAGAAAATAAGTGATCTAAAAGGGATGAATTCTAAGAATGCTACAAAAGTTTGTTTGACATGTCCTTTAGCTAAGTTCACAAAGGTACCATATAATGTGAGAATGTCAAGAGCAAGTAAAGCATTTGAACTCATTATTAGGAATATGTTGTACTTGATGATAACTTCACAATCAATCAAATTGTATAAGTCAAGTTTTGTAACTGTCAACGGATGAGACATTATAATTCTATTCGTTGACAGGTAGCTCATCAACGGATGAAGTTTTGAAGCATACTGCAAATACCTCTATTTATCAGTTGATAGTGTTTTTATTCAGAGTCATGTTGACCATCAATGGATAGGCAGAATAGGGTAGCCAATTGTAAATAAGCTATGCTATGTAATTCTGTCTAAGTGAAAGTGTATCAACGGATGAGAACAGGACTCTATCAACGGATACAACTCAAATCTACTCTATCAACAGATACAGCTCAAACTGCCATCAATGGATGATTGTGCACAACATCAACGGATAATCATTAACACTTTCTCCTATGCTAGCTGGAAATTAGCAGTTGATAAGGACAGGTTTGACTGACAGATCACATGGGTTGATAGTAGGTATAAAAAGCAGTATGGCAGCCATACTTTGGAAACACAGAAGAAAGAAACATTCCATTTACAAAGTACATACAAGAAAGGTGCAGGGGACATATCTGTTCACAAGGACAACCTTTCGGCTACATGTGGATTTGGAGTGGAGTAGCAAGTCAACTTGAATTAGATTAATATTATCTTATTCCTGTAGTACTTGTAAACTTGGGATATATAACCAAGTGTAGCAACTCTTTAGAAACTAAAAAAACAGACATATTTGCTTAGGGTTCTTGAATATCCTTAGAAGCAAAGAGTTGTAAAATCAGAAGCTGTGTACATTTGTATCACAGATTTTTCTTCGAATAAAAGTCTCAGGTGGTACATTCAACCACCTGATTTTTATGTGTTTGTGAATTATTTCTCATTTAGCAATTATCTCCTTATAGATTTCTGTGGTTTTTATCAGAAATTTATAACTATCAAGAATTGTATTCAACCCCCCCTTCTACAATTATACAAGTGTGTAATCTGGGAATAACAATTGGTATCAGAGCAAGCTTCTAACATATTTGAAGTTTAAAGATCAACACACTTCCAACATGTCTAAGAAGGATTATGGAGTGAAGATACCGGTTCTTGATAGAGAAAATTACTTTCACTGGAAAGTAAAAATGCGTCTACATCTCATGTCTATTGATGAAGGTTTTGTAGATTGCATTGAGAAGGGTCCTCATGTTCCAATGAAGGCGGCTTCAAGAGTAGGTCTTGCTGCAGATGCACCAGACACTTACATTCCCAAACCTGTTTCTGAGTGGAGTACTGAGGATGTTGCAGAAGTCCACAAAGATAAAAAGACCATGAATATTCTGTTTAATGGCTTAGAAACAGACATGGTTGACAATGTTATCAACTGTACTACCTCCAAGGAAGTATGGGACATTGTTCAAACCCTTTGTGAAGGAACAGAACAGGTAAGGGAAAACAAAATGCAACTACTGATCCAACAGTATGAGCACTTCCATTTCAAGAATGGAGAAACATTGAATGACACATTTAGTAGATTTCAAAAGCTACTGAATGGCTTGAAACTGTATGGAAGAATCTACCAAGTGAAAGATTCTAATCTCAAATTTCTGAGATCACTGCCCAAAGAGTGGAAGCCAATGACTGTTTCCTTAAGAAACACTCAAGAGTACAAGTCATTTACTCTTGAAAGGCTCTATGGAACTTTAAAGACATATGAACTAGAAATGGAGCAGGATGAAGAAATTGAGAAGGCCCAGAAGAAAAGTGGGTCAGTTGCACTTGTTGCCAACTTGGAGCAGAAGGAGGAGAAGAGGACTGAAGCTGCTAAATCTACACCAAACAGGGAGGTTTGTGAAGGTAGAGCAGAATCAAGCAAAAGCAAGGAAAAGGTGTCTGAAGAAATGAGTGTCCTTCAGCAGGATGAATTGGATGAGATAGATGAGCATTTAGCCTTTCTATCTAGGAGATTCTCTAAGCTAAAATTCAGAAGAAACTCTGGGGTGGCTAAGCCATTTAACAAGGATTTTTCCACAAGCAACTATGTGGATAAATCCAAAATTAAATGCTACAATTGTGGAATTGCTGGTCACATGATAAGTGAATGTAGGAAGCCTAGATCTGAGAACAAGGGAAAGCCAACTGAAACTATTGACTACAAGAAGAAATATTTTGATCTTCTCAGACAGAAAGGAAAGGCATTCATGACCCAAGAGTATGACTGGGCTGCTGATGGAAATCATTCCGATGATGATGCTGAGTTTGTCAATCTTGCATTGATGGCTGATTCTGAGCAGGAAGCAAGTTCAGCTAGCAATCAGGTATTTTCTACTAATCTCTCTGAGCTCACCAAAGAGGAATGCAATAGTGTTATAGATGATATGTCTACTGAACTATATCACTTGAGTGTTACTCTTAAATCACTTACTAAAGAGAATAATAGGATTAAAGAGACTAATCTGTTCTTAAGTGATAGAAATGCTGCTCTAGAAACTCAATTTCTAGAATTTGAGAAAATGAGAGTTGATTGCAATAATGCTAAAAGTGAACTTGAAGCTGTGTTAAAGACAGAACTGATTTTAAGAGACCAGCTTGAAAAAGAAAAAGGGATAATTGCTAAATTTCAAAGTTGTAGGAATATCTCTCAAAACATAATAGAAGTCCAGGGAATAGAATCATTTGTGAAGGATACCTGGACTCAAAAGAAAAAGGAGCTAGAACCTTGCCTTGAGGATCTAGAGACTATTTGTGAATCAACGGATAGTGATCATCCGTTGACAGATGAACCATCAACGGATGAGAGGTATCCGTCGACTAACAAAAAGTCTGTTAGTAAGAAGGAACTCAAGAAACTGAATAATCAGTATGGTCCAGTAGCCAAGAACTTTGTTTCTGGTGAAAGTAGCCAAGCCAAATCAAGTGAGAAGGCTAAGGCAGGTGATTTACTAGACAAAAAGGCTGTTGGTAAATCAGTTAATGAAAAGATAGAGACTGAGGGTAAAAAGAAAAAGAACAGAAATGGTAAGATAGGCATTAACAAGGAAAACAAATATTCTCCTAACAAGTTTGCTCCTAGGAAAACTTGTGGTAATTGCAATAGTGTCAATCATCTATCTTCTAATTGCAAGTCTGTTAAAAGAACTCTTATTCATGTACCTCAATCTATGCCAAGTATGCCTGCAATGCCTGTTATGCCTGGTTTGTATCAGAATGCTAATTTTTCAAATCCATATGTGAACATGCCATATGTGTCTAATCCTTATTTTCAATCTGTAAATTTGCCACAAATGTCATGGAGCATTCCTAGCATGGATAATATGTATGCAAATTTTTCACAAGTGCATGCATCAAATAGTTATGCAAATGAGCATCTGTCAAAACCTGTCACTCAAGCATCCACACCTAAAGTGAAGATTGCTAAGAGTACAAAACCAAAGGCTAACAAGAAAGGACCCAAGGAAACTTGGGTACCAAAATCAACTTGATTTGTATTTTGGAATGTGTGCAGGGAAATAAAAGGAATCTATGGTACCTAGACAGTGGATGTTCTAGGCATATGACAGGAGATTTAGCCCTGCTCACAGAGTTCAAGGAGGCAGCTGGCCCTAGAATTACCTTTGGAGATGACAGCAAAGGATATACTAAGGGATATGGCTTGATTTCAAAGGACAATGTCATCATTGAAGAAGTGGCTTTAGTTGAAGGTTTGAAGCACAATCTGCTGAGTGTCAGTCAGATTTGTGACAAAGACTATGAAGTAATGTTCACTAAAGAAGCCTGTGTTGTTTCTGACAAGGAAAACAACAATGTGGTATTGACAGGCTTTAGAAAAGGAAATGTTTACATAGCTGACTTCAACTCAGTATGCTCAGAATCCATTACTTGTCTCTTCAGCAAAGCAAGCAAGGATGAGAGTTGGCTATGGCATAAAAAGCTGTCACATTTGAATTTTAAAGTTATGAATGATTTGGTAAGAAAGGATCTTGCTAGAGGAATCCCTCAATTGGAGTTCATCAAGGATGGATTGTGTGATGCCTGCCAATTAGGGAAACAAAAGAAATCATCTTTCAAGAGCAAGACAGAGTCATCCATTATTAAGCCCCTTCAACTGCTGCATATGGACTTATTTGGTCCAGTAAATGTCATGTCCATTTCAAAGAAGAAATACTGTCTGGTGATTGTAGATGATTTTTCTAAGTTTACATGGACTTTCTTTCCGCACTCCAAATATTGTGCAAGTGAAATCATCATCAATCATCTCAGATTAGTAAACAATGGTTCTGAAGTAAAAGTTCAAAGAATCAGGAGTGACAATGGTACTGAATTCAAAAATTCCATAATGAAGATTTTCTGTGAAGAGAATGGAATTGTCCATGAGTTTTCAGCTGCTAGAACACCTCAACAAAATGGGGTTGTTGAAAGGAAAAACAGAACTCTCATTGAAGCAGCTAGAACAATGCTAAGTGAATCAAGATTGCCAACATATTTCTGGGCTGAAGCTGTCAACACTGCTTGTTTCACTCAGAATATTTCCTTGGTCAATCAAGCTAGAGGAATGACTCCTTATCAGTTATTCACCAACAAGAAACCAACATTAGCTTTTCTTCATGTCTTTGGATGCAAGTGTTTTGTGCTAAGAAATCATGGAGATAACTTGGGCAAATTTGAAGCAAAGGCAGATGAAGCTATCTTTGTTGGATATGCAGCAGGGAAAGCCTATAGAGTCTACAATCTAAGAATCAATATTGTTATGGAATCTGTACATGTTGTGTTTGATGATCAAAAGATTCTAGGTCTAAATGATGAAGGCTTCCATGAAGAATTGAGATTTGAGAATGAGGTAGAAGGTAGAATGTACATTGATGATGATGAGGAAAATGAAGATCATGGCCATGGAAATTCACCTAGAGTTGTTGGACCAACTAGAAGTGATGCTAACACTGGAAATGAAGCATCCGTTGACAGTCATACTGGAGCATCAGATGCATCCGTTGACAGGCATTCTCATGCATCCATCGACAGGCAAAATGGAGCATCCGTTGATAGACAAAATGATGCATCTGTTAACAGTCAACTTCATAATTCCGCAAGGACAACAAACTCAGGGGGAGTTTCTCAAAGTCAAAACTCAATAATCAATCAACAAGATCATGTTCATGAAGATGAAGCAACCTCATCTAGATCAAACCTTCCACCTTCAAGAAAATGGACCAGAGATCATCCTTTTGAGTTAATCATTGGTGACTCAAACTCAAGAGTCCAAACTAGGAGGGCCACACAAGAAGAATGTCTATACAGTAGTTTCCTATCTCAAGAGGAACCTAAGAAAGTGGAAGATGCCCTTCTAGATCCAGATTGGGTCTTAGCAATGCAAGAAGAGCTAAACCAATTTGAGAGAAATAAAGTATGGAAGCTTGTGCCCAAACCTGATGATAGAGGTGTCATAGGTACCAAATGGGTTCTCAAGAATAAGACTGATGAAAATGGCATAATTGTGAGGAATAAAGCTAGATTAGTGGCAAAGGGCTATTCTCAAGAAGAAGGGATAGATTTTGATGAAACTTTTGCTCCAGTGGCAAGACTTGAGGCAATTAGAATTTTCCTAGCCTATGCAGCACATGCCAATTTCAAAGTCTATCAGATGGATGTCAAAAGTGCCTTTCTAAATGGGGACTGGAAGAAGAGGTATATGTCCATCAACCTCCTGGCTTTGAAGATCCAGAATTTCTAGAATATGTATATCTTCTCTTGAAAGCACTTTATGGTTTGAAGCAAGCACCAAGAGTCTGGTATGACACTTTATCTCAATTTCTTTTGGAGAATCACTTCACTAGAGGTACAGTAGATAAAACCTTATTTCATAGAAATGTCAATGGTTCTTCAATACTTGTTCAAATCTATGTAGATGATATTATTTTTGGGTCTATAGATGAGAAGCTTTGCAAAAGGTTTGCCAAACTTATGCAAAGTAGGTATGAAATGAGCATGATGGGTGAATTAACTTACTTTCTTGGTTTACAAGTAAAGCAAGTTAATGAGGGAATTTTCATAAGTCAAACAAAATATATTTATGATCTCTTAAAGAAATTTGACTTAATGGATTGTGCCTCTGCAAAAACACCTATGGCCACTGCAACTAAGCTTGAACTGAATACTAAGGAAAAATCTGTGGACATCTCAAGCTATAGAGGCATGGTAGGCTCACTTCTATATCTAACAGCTAGTAGACCTGATATAATGTTTTCCACTTGTCTTTGTGCTAGATTTCAAGCTGACCCTAGAGAGTCTCACTTGATTGCTATTAAGAGAATTTTCAGGTATCTCAAGGGAACACCAAACCTTGGCATTTGGTACCCAAGAGATTATGGCTTTGATCTAATTGGCTAGTCAGATGCAGACTATGCAGGTTGCAGAATTGATAGGAAAAGTACTACAGGCTCCTGTCAATTTCTAGGGAACAAGCTTGTGTCATGGTTTAGTAAGAAACAGAACTCAGTCTCCACTTCGACAGCTGAAGCTGAGTACATTGCAGCTGGAAGTTGTTGTGCACAGATTCTTTGGATGAAAAATCAACTTATTGACTATGGTCTAAAAGTTTAGAAGATTCCAATTTTCTGTGACAACACTAGTGCTATTGCCATCACAGAGAATCCAGTGCAACATTCGAGAACCAAGCATATTGACATCAAATACCACTTCATTAGAGAGCATGTGATGAATGGTACAGTAGAAATGCACTTTGTGCCAAGTGAAATGCAGCTTGTAGATATCTTCACCAAGCCTCTTGATGAATCTTCATTCACAAGGTTAGTAGGTGAACTAGGTATGCTCAATTTTTCGTAATTCCTAGTGATATCTAATCATACTGTATTGCAGCTAGAAATGTGTTTTGATTTCCTTGAGAATTAAAAAAATTCTCAGAAAATTTTTAGCAGAAATTTTGTTTAAGGCAAAATTTGCTTATCAACGGATATCCTTTTATTCGTTGGTAGTATAAACACATTACTAGATTTTCGTATGTCAACGGATAACAGGTTGTCCACGTCGTCGATGGATAAACTGTTTTCTCAACCGTCCATTCTTTATCCGTTGATATACATATTTTTTTTATATATAGCCGTTGGTAAACATGTATATTTAGTCATGGCTGTACGTCTTTTCTTTTCATTTAGTATCTGACAGTTACTTTTGCCCAATGGAGTAATTACTTTTAATTATTTCATTTTTAATTCTTGGAAAATATAAAAGGCTATCTTGTGCTCTCACATCTCACTTTTATTCATTTTCAAGAATCTCATAAGTTAACTGCATCCTCTTCACTAAAACTCTCTGCAACAAAAGTTCAAACACTTCAATGGCGCCTATTGTTAAGATGATGTCTTCCACTGGGTTTACCTATGAGAAGAACAATTTCGTGGCCTTTGTTGATACAGTGAACGCTCCAGAAGTATATCACACCATGATGAATTTTGTGAAGAACTGTAAGAACCCAGATTTTTGGGTAGAATTAAAACTTTTTATTATGTAATAATATGGGAATGAATAGTGGTTATGACTGCGATGTAGCGACTGTCTATTTAATGAATGGAATGGATTTGGATTCAATTATTATATGTCATGCAGAATACCTTTGGTTGACAACATAGATAAGAATGATCTATCTCCTAAGAATATGAGAAGATTACTCCAAGTAAGATTATTCTTGTGTCATCCAAATCAATATCTATTATAAGCCCAGCGGTTCCATAAAAAGGTTAAGGAACACTCGAGGGTGAACCAGGTTCATTTTCCTAATTATAGGAATTAAATAAAAATAAGTGATGAATAGTGATTTTGGTGGAATTTGGAATATTATTATAATAATGTTATACCCGGTATTCGGAACGGATTTCTGAGTTCGTATTAGTGATCCAGGAGGAAAATAAGTGTATGTAAAAGCTGTCGGATTCAGAAAAAGAGCACTTTTATTTTCTCCGAGATTTCCCTAGACACTGCAAGACTTAAAGATTTATAAAAGGGAATTAAGGAATTTAAATTCGAGAAGTATTAAGAAAGATGAAGAATAGTATTAGAATTATTAAGAAGGTTTTCGGTAAAACCCTAACTAGAAACGAATGAGTTATTCCCTCGAACGATCAATGAATTGAGCAATAAACGGACAAAAGAACAAGCAGAGGACTAAGATACATACATGTGCAAGTGGGTGGAGTAAGTAACTAAGCTAGTGGCAAGGAGTAACTAGCACACTTAGGATTAAACCAAGCATACAAGATATTATCTCTTAAGATGCTACTTGTCCACTTGATTTATGAAGCTTCCTTGACACACCACTTTTAATAAAGCCACTTTATGGCCTTGATATTATTTGGATGCATCAATAATGCAAGGAACCAAGCAAGTTTCATACATACAAGCACAATTGGAAACAAACTAAACTAGTTGGCATGAGGATGCAACATAAGGCACCAATACTTGCTCACATGTTATCAAAACCTTAACCAAGCCTTAACCCATCAACTAAACCATGGTCTAAGCAACAAATATCTTCCAATAATACAACTTAGATTGGATGAGAACAAGAGAAAGCAAGCAACCAACTCCATTTCCTCTCCAAAAAGAGCCATTCGGCTTTTCCTTTAATTCAAAAACCAAAATCAAGCTTGCAACCATTGTTTGATCTCCAAACTTTTATTATGAATCTTACATTTCATAAAAATGGTCTCCTAGAAATCCTAGCTTCAAACTCCAAGTTTTCCATTTTCAAACAAATCATCAAAGCCTAGGGTGAATAGTGTTTTCAAGAACAAAATTCTTGGATCTTGATTTCTTGGATGATCTAAGCTTGGTAAAGGGTATACAAGGACTATACAAGGCTTAGCAAGGTCTTTAACACACTCCAAGGAAGGTATAAATCTTAAGAACCTTAGATCTTACTTTGAGTTTTAATGATGTTCTTGATAGTTTTGAATTAGTATGGTTATGGTGATGATTAAAGCATGATTATGTAGTTAGTTTTGTTGATTAAGAGATTCAATGATTATGATGGTTAAGTAAGATGTTCTTGGACATTTTGGGATGAGAAATCATGTGAATAAGTTGTATGGATGCCCGGTGTGGCTTGATTGATTGTTATGATTTTTAGAATATTCGAATTATAGCCGTCGTAATGCCGAAATATCGTTAACCTTAAGAACATGAACTTAGCAGTAGATTTAACTCACTGATTAGCTTCTCTTTTTGCCATGATAAGCTAGATTATGTTATAAGCTTCGTTTTGATATAAAGATCGCATGAAATGGACTTACGGTTTAGGAGTTATGATTAAATTCGTAAAAGTGGTTCGAAATCGTAAATGAACGTTCGTAATTGAAATTGATTCCCTTAAATGTCGTTTAATCAGTGGCGAATCTTATTAATTAAATATTAGAGGTAAAAAGGAAGGTGTGGGAGAAAACCACATGTCGAATGGATCATTTTCCGATTTTATAAAAATGTTTGAATCGAGGTTAAACGCGAACGAACCCCTTAAAGGTATGACTTTGGTTATAACTTAGAAAACGGGCGATAACACTCGAGGTATAATCTTGATTCGTAAACGACCAACCTTAGAACTTATACGAGTTAAGTATATACCAAGTATAAGCATGATGACATGTCTTGATAACGAACGAATGTCGGATCGTATCGGTGATAAAAAGAGTTACACTAAAAGAGACGTAACGAGATAACTCGAAAACATGTTTCGATTTAAGTGGAGTTTATACTTAGCCTTTTAAGAAGCGTTAAGTGATTAATCTTAAATATTCTGATTGTTTATAGATCGTCGAGCTGACCCGGGACACATTACCCCTACCCGCACTCGATTCTCAGGCAAGTTTCCAAAACTTGGAACTGTTGTTGTGATAATATATATGATGATTGTTTTATACATATGCCATAGAATGCATGCCTACTTTCAAGTTATATTGCAATACTTGTTCCCTGAATTGATATTGGCTTATAGACTAGATACGATATATCAGTATAAGCCGGATTTTTGGTTAAGACCCTTAGTGAAGGGCATGTGATATTCATTCTTTAAATGTAGACCGGGAGTCGGTATTTTGAGATATAGATGTAGTCTTGGAAACCCGGAGGGATTCCAACGACAGATTAGTATTCCTTTTGAGGAATGTTATTATTAAACATTAATTATATTTCCATAAAGTATTAATTACTTGGAAATCTTTCGAGAAATGTTATTTGAGTATTATCTCAGTCGAGAAATATTAAATGAATATTATTTCGAATATTCATTTAGAGTCTGATTATTTCATGAATATTATTTCAAGATTCATTTAGAATATTGTTTATTAAATGAATATTACTTTTGAATATTCATTTAAGGTTTTATCTATTCAATGAATATTACTTTAAAATATTCAGTTGAAGTTCTAATTACTTATGGAATATTGTTTTGAATATTTCTTTAAAGTTTTGATTACTAAATGAATATTATTTGGATATTCATTTAGATTACTATTTATTTAATGAATTTTATTTTCAAATATTCATTTAAGGTTTGATTTACTTAATGAATATTATTTTAAAATATTCATTGGAAGTTCTATTTACTCAAGGAATATTACTTCGAATATTCCTTTAAAGTTTTGATTGCTAAATGAATATTATTCGGATATTCATTTAGAATATTATTTGTTAAATGAATATTATTTTGGGATATTCAGTTAGAATATTATTTGTTTAATGAATATTATTTGGATATTCATTTGGAATGTTATTTGTTAAATGAATATTATTTTCAAATATTCATTTAAGGTTTGATTTATTCAGTAAATATTATTTTAAATATTTATTTAAGTTTATTTATTCAATGAATATTATATTGAATATTCATTTAAAGAAGAGAATTATTTAGTAAACGATTCTATATATTTATTTGAGGATTACTTACGAGAAATATTATGATTTAATCATATCCCTTAATTATATTTGATAAAATAAATATTCTTGGAATATTTATTTAAATTCTTTTAAGTTCTTTCTATAATAATTCATATTACTTAAAGATTATCTTTCACCTTCAGATATGGTGTAAAATATTTCGGAATATCTTATGACTATTTATATCAAGGGGAGGTTCCTAAACTTTAATTTCATTTAAATCTATCTTAAAGAAGATTTAAATACTCGCTCAACTTCCAAACGTATATAAGGGGACCTCACTTGAGCGATGTTATTTATTGGACTGCCCGGTCCTATACTTGCTTAAACTATCTTGTCACTCACATCTTGATTCTTTCAAGCATCGATATGAGTCTTTTGGTTACCTCCTCAACGCTCGAGGGGTATGATTGATGTAACAAGTTTATATCCATTAACAAGCATCAGCTTGGGAAATATTGGTGAATTTTCCTTTCCAATTAGATACGACTACTTTGTGGAGTCCTATCAACAAGTGTTACACTTGGGGAAAAGGGGAACGAACTTTACGTTTCAGAGTCATGGATGATATTCGAACTAGGAGACGCGTAAGTGGCCGAGTGGCGCCGGTCCAGCAATAGCCCAACCGTTGGCTGAGGAGTTCCAGAGGGCGGTAGATAAGTAATTCCGTCGGAGCTACCTTCTACATGTAGAGAACGACTGATGAGATGCATGACATACGACTGATCATCGTAAACGTCAGGGCATCTGGCGCGGCAATACTCCCGTATTAGTTCATCTTCTAAAAGTGAGAAATTTCTGCAACACTGTTGGTGTTGGCAAGGTGAAAAAGTGTTGAAACCGGAATTGCAATATTTTTCCTGCAAGTTCCTCTTTTATGATAATTGAGAATATCTTGATTATCTTTTGCATAGCAGATATTTATTCAAAGCAAATATATATTTTGAGTTACCTTGTAACTTCATCTCATACCTTATATTGGTACTACATCGTTAATGCATGGCATATGGTTTCAAAGATATTTTGGACTGTTATATATTATCACTGTTCAATTATATTTCTGGTGGGCTATTGCTCACCCTTGCTTTATTTATTTATATCACAACAACAGCTAGATCAGATGGCCGCGCAAGGCGCACACAGCGTAAGCAGGTGTCAACCGTCAGAGGTTTACCGCTAAGGTCTTGGCTACCATTATTAAGGATGCAACTACTGGTAGGCTAGTTGTTAGCAATTGAGCCTCAAATGTATTTATATTATGGTATCTATTAATGGATGGCAAAGAGTATGTAATTGTACAATTATAATTCTTTGGGTTGTAAGAACTCAAACTCGTGATTAATAATACTGTTGATTACTCTGATTTCATCTCTGGGACTATAACGGGTGTGTTTTATGTTGTTGTTTTGGGTCACAAGGTTGTAATTTAAATTATGTTGGTTTTGTGGTTGGATATTGCGACCGTAACGACCAGATCCCTGACCCTGGATCTGGGGGTGTTACAAGAACTGTAGGCTGTCATATGCTATGACCACCACCACACCCCTCATCCATGAAGTAATTGAGGAAATGTGGACATCGGCTGAATTTAATGGTACTGATGAAACTATCTATTTTTCTCTTAAGGGTAAAAATTATGTGGCTAATTCTGATGTCCTTACTGCATGCTTAAAATTACCTGAAAATAATTGTTCATCATTACCAACCGATGCTGAAATAGTGACCATGCTAAACTCAATTGGATATGCTTCTAGTACTGACAATTTAGGCAAGATTGTTAGGAAGGGTATGGTTAAAGAATGGAGTTATCTGTGTGATGCTTTCATTAAAACTTTTTCTGGTAAAATTAGTAATTTTGATGATGTTACTAAATCCATGCTAGTGATGCTTTGTATGCTTTTAACTGATAAATACTTTAACTTTGGCTCACTAGTAATGTATGAAATAGCAGCTAAGTTAGGTAAGAAAGAAACTAGGGGCAAAAATATCTACTTTGCTAGATTTTTTATGCTCTTAGGCCTGCATGTGTCAGAGGATAAGCTATCCCTCTCTAACCCGGATAGCAAGTTCAGTTGTTTTGTACAGGAGAAGAGAGTCCTCAGTGACTTGATTCGAATGAATCTAAATGCAGAAGTACAATTGGTATATCTACCAATTGTTCAGGTAACTGTTTCCAACCCTGAAACCCCTATCTCCAACCCCCAAATTTCTTTGCCTTCTAGTGTCACATTGGAGTCTGTGGCTGTGACCAAACAGGCTCCTACCCAAGTGACTAAATCCAAAGTCTCAAAATCACAATCTAAAAGACAAACCTCAGGTGTTTCTCAAAAAGCACCTGTTACAAAAACTACCAAAACTCTTGAGGGGAGTGTGAAGGTGGTAGTGAGTGGTGAGGGACAGGGTGAACATCAAAGAAGCCCTAAGGATAAGGAAGGTGAGGCAGGTGCAACCAACATTTCAGTCTCTCAAAAGACTGTTAATGAACCTTCAATCCAAATTCTAGTTACATCCTCTCAACAGGGTGTGACTACTGATTTAAGTTCCACTCCAGGAACACTGCACAAAAGGGCAAGAGACACAGCTAGCTCTCACTCAAAAACCTATGGTAGAAGAATAAGATCCAAAACAATTGGGGAATCACAGGGTGTGCACAAAAGGGAAGTATAGATATTTCTTAAATATTGTGGATGACTACTCTAGAATGACCTGGATTAATCTGATGGTTCATAAATCTGATGCATACACTGTTATTGGAACATTTGTAAGAATGGTGAAGAAACAGTTCAATAAAGAAGTGAAGGTGGTAAGATCAGATAATGCTTTAGAATTTAAGGATAAAAATTGCAGATCTCTCTTTGATAAGTTGGGGATTATCCATCAAACATCTTGTGTGGATACTCCACAGCAAAATGGAAGGGTAGAAAGGAGACATAGGAACATTCTTGAAATGACAAGAACCCTCAGATTTCAGGCAGGTCTACCATTGCAATACTGGGGTGATTGTGCTCATGCTGCTGTCCATATTACAAATAGGCTTTCTAGTGTGATTCTAACTGACAAGTCACCCTATGAAGTGTTGTATGAAGAAAAACCTACTTATGATCACTTGAAGGCCTTTGGTTGTTTGGCTATGGCTTCCAATCCCAACAATGGGCATGATAAACTGGAAGCTAGGGGTGTTCCATGCTTGTTCCTTGGATATCCAGCAACTCAAAAGGGTTACAAACTCATGAATTTGATGAACAATAAAATGTTTGTGTCAAGACATGTGAGGTTTTATGAGAACATATATCCTTATCATGCTCTTCTCACAAAAATAGCTTAAGAATCAGAGAAACAGACTCAGAATCCCACTCAACCTCCAGGGTGGATAGATGATGATTTTACTATCACTCCTACTAAATCACAAGAGTCAGACTCTTCTTCTAATCAGCATACTGAATCTGATTCTACCACAGAAAATCAGTCGGATGGTCAACCAACTGCCAGAAAATCTATGAGAGAACATAGACCTCCAGCATGGCACAAAGACTACAAAGTCACTAATGCTGCTTGTACTTATGCTGAAGTAGTAAAAAGGGTGGCACCTGCAACTGTAACACCTCAGTTTCTCTGTATGATGGCATCTCAAGAAAAAGAACCTGATCCAGTACACTTTAAGGAAGCAATGAAGTACAAGCATTGGCAAGAAGCTATGAATGAGGAACTGGATGCTCTTGAAGAAAACAACACTTGGGCAATAACTGAGCTGCCTAAAGGAAAACAATCCATTGGATGTAAATGGCTTTACACCACCAAGTATAATCCAAAGACTGAAAAAATTGAAAGATACAAGTCAAGATTGGTGATTTTGGGAAATAGGCAGAAATATTGAGTGGACTACAAGGAGACTTTTGCTCCTGTAGTAAAAATGACTACAGTGAGATCTCTGTTGGATGTTGCAGCAATGCAAGGATGGCATGTACATCAAATGGATGTGAAGAATGCTTTTTTACATGGAAGTATAAAGGAAACAGTCTATATGAAACTACCTCCAGGGTATCTTGGTAAGGGCTTTAGGTTTGGAAAGAAATTTGAAGGAGAAGTGGTAGCCAATTCTCCAAATATGGTGTGCAAGCTGGTTAAAGTTCTATGTGGGCTTAAGCAAGCTCCTAGAGAGTGGTCTGCAAAGCTAAGTACAGTGTTGATAGAGAATGGATACAATCAATCGAAAATTGATTACTCTTTGTTCACTCACAATGGAGAAGAAGGATTTGTGGCAATCTTAGCCTATGTGGATGATCTTATGATCACTGGAAGTAATCTAGAAGTAATCATAAAAGTAAAGGAGTTTCTGAAAACTCAATTCCACATGAAAGATATGAATGAGCTGAAGTACTTCTTAGGAATTGAAGTAGATAGAACTCAAGCTGGAATCTTCATGTCTCAGAAGAAATATCTCAAAGACATTATGAAGGAGTATGGATTAGAAGGATGCAAACCTCTCAGACTACCAATGGATACTCATACTAAACTCACTCAAAATACTGCATCTGTTATGGAACATCCAGAGGAGTAGCAAAGGTTGATAAGGAAGCTCATATACTTGACTATTACCAGACCAGACATAGCCTACACTATTCATACATTGAGTCAATTCATGAATGCTCCCACCTCCACACATTTTCAAGCAGCAAAAAGGGTCTTAAGGTATTTATCTGGCTCTAGCTCTCAAGGTATTCTTCTTGCATCCCAATCTGCAGCAAAGCTTACAGCATACTGTGATAGTGATTGGGCTGGTTGTCCCATCACTAAAAAATCTACAACAAGTTTTTGTATACTTCTGGGAGACCCTCCTATCTCTTGGAAAGCTAAGAAACAAGAGGTTGTGGCCAGGTCAACAACAGAGGCATAATATAGGTCTATGGGCATGACCATCTGTGAAGTAATGTGGATCAAGCAACTCCTAAAGGATCTAGGTCTCAAATCATTGGGCTCAACTGATCTTCTGTGTGATAATCAAGCTGCATTAACAATTGCAGCCAATCCTGTTCAGCATGAGCGAACTAAACATGTTGAAATTTATTGTAATTTTATTAGAGACAAAGTCAAAGATGACACGGTTAATCTTTCCTATGTCAAGACATCAGAACAGGTGGCAGATGTGTTTACAAAGATCCTATCAGTTTAGCAGCACAAGAAGCTTCTATCCAAGCTAGGAGTTTAGAATCCTTCCTCATATCTTGAGGGAGAGTATTGAAAGAAAAGAATCAACAAAGCCTGTCTCCTAATTAATGTGTCAAAGTCTTCTATGTTTATCTATTATGTAGTACTGTCTGTCTTGTTTGTCTTTCTGTTAAAGCTATTTTGTCCCCTCTCGTAGGTCAACTCTAGGGACATGGTTGTTAGCACTAGTTTGGCTATAAAAGAAAGAGAGAGGATCATTGTAGAGACCAGAAAAAATGAATGAAAAAGAACCACAAGTTCTTGAAACTATATCTTATATTTCTTAACAATGTTTATGAATGTTTTCACTTTAGCTTTGGCGTGATAGTGATGGAGTTCCTCACAAGAAGACGTCCTACAGGACTTTCTGAACAGAATGGACAGCTAATCACATTGCCGCTACTAGTTCAGAATGGTTTTGTAGATAGTATTGAAAGATTATTTCAACTCGTAGACCCTCAGTTGACTTCAGATATCTCTAACAAACAGCAACTAGAAGAAATCTGTAAGTTAGCCTTGTTATGCATATGCCAAGAGGCAGACAGCCGACCTGACATGGATGAGGTGCTATCTTCACTTGCCAAGATAAGCAAGATGACAGGACAAAATGGGCTCAATGAAGATGGAAGATCAAAAACAGGAGAAAGCAGCAATGCAGCCCCTCGAATTATTCGGAGTTCATCTTGAATCCTAGCTATCTGTCGAAGTGATTTTCATTGTCTGCATTTCTCATAGTGCATTCACTGCTTTATTGAGCTTGTTCTTGCAGCATTGTGTTCAGTGCAAAAGTTTTTCACCCATTTTGCTATGCCAAAGAGTTCCCAAATTACTCGATAAATCTAACTCGATACATGTTAAGATAAATATATGATTCTGGTAAGCCCAATTCCTAACACCTTAAGGTTTTAGGAGAGCTGGTAACTTAACATGGTATCAGAGCTCTGGATGTAGGAGGACTCATGTTCGAGTCCCTCCTACCCCCAATATTCTCATTTATTGAAATAGGGGATGTTAAGATAAATATATGATCCTGATAAGTCCAATTCCTAACATCTTAACCTTAAAATTTTAGGAGAGTTGGTAACTTAACAATACATAACTGACCAGTTAACTAGAGAAAAAGTTTATTTATATGGATGATCGTAATTCGTAACAATAGCATATATTCATGCGAACTAAGCGGGGGTCACAACTCACATGTTGTTTCTTTGTTTCACCGTTTTCTTATTCATTTTCTGAAGTTATTAGTTTTGGGTCAACTATATAGGTCTATGATTTTTACCAGCAATTTGAAAATTTAAATTTTTTTCTTTCAGATTACCTGGGGATTATACATGATGAACCAGTGTAAAAGAATATAAAGATCGAAAATTAAATACTTTTCTGAGGTCACAATATTTATATGAAAACAAATGCATCTATTAATAATACACTCATTAAATCACTATTTTAAGAAAAAGTTTTTTAGATTACCTTAAAATTCTTATTCTCATAAAATATAACTATGAATCTATCATCCCAACTATGAAAATGAAAATACTTTAATGTTTTTTTCTAAAGAAAATTAGAAATAAATTTTTATGTAACTTAATGCCTCATGGGACGAAGAATAGGCACGCATTATAGTTCATAAATCATAAATCATTACTTCATGGCCTGTTTGACAAATCTTTTTTTAAGTTATCTTGTAGTTTATAAATTCATAAAAAAGGTGTGAGAGTTGTTTGACAACTCAACTTATTAATTCTAATTTATAACTTATATGATGATAAGTTTAATGTTAGTGATAAGTTGAATGTTAATGACGTATTTTTTTTTCCAAACTTATTATCTTTATTACTTTGTTCTTTATGTTTGTTTAACAATTTAAATTTAAAATTTGTGTTTTTAAATATTTTTTAATTTAAAATGCATGTATTGGGATTATCCTATTAAATAATAAATTTTTAAATTTAATTTAACAAAATACTTCACTAATTTATAGATAAATTTACCTAAACAACCATATAATTTATAAATATTTATTTATTTATTTTCACTTAAAAATTATTCAATTTAAGATATCCCAAACACACACTAAATATGATCATTTATTCCGATGGGCTATTGCATTTCCGGCAATTGGTCTTAGTTAACACGCAGCGCTACCTCATACTCCCTCCGTCCCACCCAAATGTTTACATTTGGGTTGGGCACGGAGACCAAGGGAAAATATAAAGAAAGAGGAGAGAAGGAGGAAAAATGAGTAAAGTGGTGGGACCCATCACTATATAATGTATAAAATGAGTTAGTGGAAGAAAGTAATGGATGTAGTTGATTTTTATATTATAAAACTTTACTATTTTGGGAAAGTTTTGAAATGTAAAGAAATGGATGGGACGGCCCAAAAAGGAAAGTGTAAAGAAATGGTTGGGACAGAGGGAGTATCTTCTTTTGACCCGAGCGCCAACTTGCACATAAAATAGGCAATGCATTATCCGTTTTGTCTAATACCGTGTTTGGTGCAAGCACGGGCATGCCGGATGCCTGATTGGGCATGTCATGACTAGGCCTGTCAACGGGTCGGATTCGGATCGGATTATCCTAAATCCATATCCGAATCCACTAAGATTTTTCGGGTTCGGATCGGATTAGGGGCGGATATTTTTTAGTCCGATCCATACCCGATCCGTTCGGGTTTCGGATTTTCGGATCGGAGGTCCGACCCGTTTAATTAAAAAAAATTCAAAATTATAAAATTGACATATCCAGATTTAAAATTCCATAAATTCATTTGATTTGGTAATTTAACGGTCAACTAGTATTTTGATTAGTACTTTAATTTGTATTCAAATTTTTAGATGTTATTCGAAAAGTCAATATATATTTTTTTATAAATTTTATATTATATATGATAAATAAAATATATACATTATATACTAAATAATAAATATAGTATATTATAGAGTAAAGTTCTATGGAGTACTGTTTTAATTGGAGTACATATACATTCTGTATTCAAAATTTTGCAAACTTTATTATTTTGCAAAGCTTATTACGTTAATATCATTATTTCATTGAAAATTTTGAAAATTTTGTATGTTTTGGTAACAAAATATTGCAAAACGAATTGTTCTGCGAAACACAAATTTGTGTAGCAAAACATATATGTTCCGACTGCAAAACATAAAAAAATTTCAAGATGAACATATTGCAAAACATACATGATTTTCAAGATTATCAATGAAATTATGATATTCATGTAACAAGGTTTGCAAAATACTAAATTTTAAAATATTTTGAATGCAGAACGTATATGTACTCCAAGTACTCCATAGAACTTTACTCGTATATTATATATTATATAATACATATAAATAATAAATATAACATATATTATATATATATATATAATATACTATAGATATGTAGATATATTTTTTATATTATATATTATATATAATATATATTATATATAATATATATAAAATATATAAAATATTTAATATATAAATATATTCGGATCGGATCGTTAACGGATCGGATCATGGTAAATCCATACCCCTCCTTATCGGATCGGATTTATATCGGATCGGATATTTTTTTTTGAAGAATCCATACCCGCTAATTTCGGATTGGATCGGATCGGATCAGATCGGATTCTTGATCCATTGACAGGCCTAGTCATGACAGTATGATTTTTTATTATTTTGCATATTTTTTTTATTATTTTTTATTAATTTTTATAATTAATTATAAATATATAATTTTTATTTGATCATTGACCTATATTTATATACGTGTGTTGTAAATTTTACATGAAAATTGACGATCAATAATCAACCTCCTTGTATTATATTTTCCTCATTCGAACTTGCATCTTCTTTTAACTTTATAGTATTTTTTTATTTTGAAACCTCTTTTAGCATTATAATTATTACACCAACACATGTCTTATTTTCTTTTTCGGTTTTTTGTAACCATTTTTCTCTCCAAGTATTCGTTCTTTTCGAAATAAAAGTTTAAATAATTTATGAGACTATCGTTTCACATCTACATCTATACTTTACTTATGAAAATTTTTAATTAGTTAAATAGAAAAAAATGTAAACTATAATCAATATCAATATCAATATATTCTTAATGTCTGCTAGTATTGCATTTTAAAAATTACTGCTTTTACCCTTCATTTTTTTATTCTTCTTTATTTCTTTGATGTCCTTTTTTGTCATTACACAAGAAAATTACAGCTTTTATCCTTTATGTTTTTAATCTTCTTTATTTTTTTGATGTCCCTTTTTGTCATTACACAATATTTGGAGCGACCCAATTTAGATTGGATCGACCCAAATCTCCTTTATTAATCAATTTCCTTTTTCAGGTTAAACATATTACCTTTTCTATTTTTCAATAACTAAATAATTTACTTCTTAGGTAAAATACAATATTTTTTACATTTTATCTAACTAAAATTTCTCCATTTTTAAAAACTACGATCAATTTTATATAATAAAATAACATAATTATATTATAATTAGTATTAAATAATTAATTACCTTTTTGAGCCAAAATACGTTACCTTTTCTCTAACTAAAATCTCTCTTTTTCCAATTATATCATGGACGGTTACCTTTTTCAAATACGTTACCTTTTTTCCCTTCTCTTACGAAAATCTCTCTTTTCCAATTATATCACGGGCGATTCTATTTAATAAAAATAAAATAATAATATTATAGTACTAATAATTAACTGATTACCTTTTCAACTAAAACGTATCATCTTTTATATTTTTTCTAATTAAATTCCTTTTTTTCTAGAAATTTCAGGGGCAACATTAATTTCTCATTTTCTAAAAACTATGAGCAATTTTATTTAGTAAAATAACATAATTAAATTATAATTACTATTAATCAATTACCTTTTTCGCATAAATTATGTCATCGTTTTAATTTTCACGTTATCTTTCTATTTTTTAAAACTAAAATCTCTTTTTCTGATTTTATCACGGGCGGTTCTGTTTAATACAATAAACTAATAATATATAATATTCATAATTAACCGATTGCATTTTTTTTATCTAAAACGTATCAATTTCTATTTAATGAAATAAAATAATAATTACATAAAAATTAATAATTAGCCGATTACCATTTTCAAGTAAAACCTATAATTTTTTCTATATTTTCTAACTAAAATCCCTCATTTTCTAGAAATATCACAGATAATATTTATATAATTATTATCAAATATCATATAAAAATTTAAGCCTCCCAACTTTATATTTTAAAAAAATTAACTTAAATTAATGAAAAATTCATATAATATTAAAAAAAATCGTGCATCGCACGGGTTTTAAACTTGTATAATAAAAATTTTTATACAACGAATAATATCCGTTAGATTTTTAGTTAAAAATTAGAACTGTTATATACTTATATAAAGGAGAAACGAGGGGAGGTAAAGTGGCGCCGGTCAAATAGCTCGGTTCTATTTTGTTAAATTTCTCAAATTTTTGAATTAATAATTCCAATGATTAAAAAAAATCTCAATTCCATTTTAAAACTTTACTAATAGAGGAAATTAAATATATAGTTTCATTATTTTTTACCTATAAAATCTTTACTAATGAAGTAAAGTAAATATCTAAATTGCATTTTAAATTTTTACTAATCGAGGAAACTTAATATACAATTTCAATATCCTTACCTTTAAAATTGCATTTTAAAACATTGAAAATTTGGTCGGTCGGTTAGTTGGTTGGTCGGTCGGTACCTATTATTTTTACTTAATTACCCTTATTAATTATAAATAAAATTTCTCCTAATAACTAATCAATTTTTGTTTTCAAGTAAAACATATTAAAATAATCAATTTCCTTCTAAAATACGTTACATTTTCTATTTTCTTTAGCTAAAATCTCTTTTTTCCAATTAAATGACGCCCTTACTTAATTATAAATAAACAATTTCACAATAACTAATCAATTTTCTTTTTCAAGTAAAACATATTAAAATAATCAATTTTTTTTAAAAAAATGTTACCTTTTCTATTTCCTTTAGCTAAAATCTATAGTTTTCCAATTATATGGCGCCGGTTGGTTGGTTAGTTGGTTGGTCGGTACCTATTGTTTTTACTTAATTACCCTTACTTAAATATAAATAAAATTTCTGCTAATAACTAATCAATTTCTGTTTTCAAGTAAAACATATTAAAATAATCAATTTCTCTAAATTGCATTTTAAATTTTTACTAATCGAGAAAACTAAATATACAACTCAATTGCATTTTAAATTTTATTAATAGTGGAAATTAAATATCACTAACAAAATATAATAAAAATTCGTATACAACGAATAATATCCGTTAGATTTTTAGTTAAAAATTAGAACTATTATATAAATATATAAAGGAGATCCGAGGGGATCTAAACCTCTACTATTATCCTTCATTTTTTTATTAATAATATAATTAATGATAATTAGCCGATTGCCTTTTTCAATTAAAAGATGTTTACTTATAATTGATATGATATTACCTTTTATAAATACCTAAAATATCATATCTTCCAATCAATAATTTTTTTCTCTCTAATCAACATTTGGAGCGATCCAATTGGATCAACCCAAATCTAAACCTCTACTATTATCCTTCATTTTTTTATTAATAATATAATTAATGATAATTAGGTGATTGTCTTTTTCAATTAAAAGATGTATACTTATAATTGATGATATTACATTATATAAATACCTAAAATATCATATCTTCCAATCAATATTTTTTTTCTATTAATTAAAACACATAATTTAAAACATAATATTGCAATAATTAATACATACCCAAAAATATGACTTCATATCTTCTAACCACTAACAAAATATAACAAAAATTCGTATACAACGGATAATATCCGTTAGATTTTTAGTTAAAAATTAGAACTGTTAGATTCAATGATTAAATATATTACATGATTAAATTTATTTACTAATTGCATACCCAAAAATATGACATCATATCTTCTAACCACTAACAAAATATAATAAAAATTCGTATACAACGAATAATATCCGTTAGAATTTTATT
The DNA here is from genome assembly GCA_037693485.1 of Kitagawia praeruptora. Classification (NCBI taxonomy): domain Eukaryota; kingdom Viridiplantae; phylum Streptophyta; class Magnoliopsida; order Apiales; family Apiaceae; genus Kitagawia; species Kitagawia praeruptora. The sequence goes on from CM075354.1 coordinate 106,674,427, forward strand.
TAAAATTAGAACTGTTAGATCTAATGATTAAATATGTTACATGATTAAATTTATTTACTAAAATTTCAAGGTTCGAATTCTGTCAACGATACTATTATCCTTCATTTTCTTAATCTTCTTTATTTCTTTGATGCCCCTTTTACCATTACACAGCATTTGGAGCGACCCAAATTAGATTAGATCGACCCAAATCTAAACATATACTATTTTTTGTCATTACACAACATTTGGAGTAACCCAATTGGATCGACCCAAATCTAAACCTCTACTATAGTATTATCCTTTATTTTTTTTATCTTTCTTTATTTATTTGATTCTCCGTTTTGTCATTACTCAAATCTATCTCTATCATTTTTCACCTTCAAGTCCATGCCGCTCAAATCTTCACACTGCTGAATTTTGATGCATGTTTGCACTTTTCAGATTTGAAAGCTGGGTTTTTCACCAAATTAGTATCTCAACCCCCTGAAGTAGGGTTAAGGTATGTGTACTAGACCTCCGTACGGGTCATATATGTTTGGTTCCAATTTTCAGTTTGGCCATAAGAGTTAAGTTTTTATTGATTTCACAATATTAAAAATTAGACAGGATAATATTTGTTTGGTTTTGATTTTGGTTTAGAATTTAAGAATTAAAGTTTTAATGAATTACCCGATGTTATAATAATATACAGGACACCGGAAAGGTACCTTTAAAATATTTGCTTGGCCTTTCAATTTTTTATTTTACATGTCGTAATAACAAAGGTAGTTGGAAAGATTACCAGTTAATAACATTGACACAGTACGGACCATGTTATTTGTAAATAATCTTGGGACTCAGTTTGATACTTATAGACATTATTTTGTTTTCAAGCAAGTTTATGTTCTTTATGGATTTGTTCAACTTAATGTTCATGGGGTAGACATGCTACGTACCAGAAGGTCTTATGGAATAACATACTTTTTATCGGATGTCTCCGAAGGGAATATGGAATAGCATACTTAGAAGATCAGACCCACGTCACAAGCCTCACCCTCTGGGTCAGGTAACATTGCTCTTATTTATGCTCTAAATATCTTCTTTACTCGCGTTCAATTTCACTTCATATATGATCTCATATTTAGCACTTTCACTTGAGCTCCATTTTAAAATATAAAAGCACTAACTTTTTCCTTTTTCAGTTTAGTTGGCTTTTTGAGAGAGAATAAGTAATGGAAAATGTGATTGTTATAATTTGTAATCATACATTATTTAAAGATAAAAGTGAATATGTGAGCTTCTTGCGGAGAGCTGTGTTTTCGGTAAACAGTATTATCCTTCATTTTTTTAATCTTTTTTATTTATTTAATGCCCCTTTTTGTCATTACACAGCATTTGGAGCAACCGAATTTAGATTGGAACAAAAAATTCCAATATGATATTGTACATATTTTCAGTAATGTTGTAGTACTACGATTGTACCTCCATCCTTTCTCTTCTCCTCCAGCTACATAATTTTAAATATTGAAAACAAAATACAATACAAGAAGAAGTTTGCATTTATAAATATAGATTACAAGCAGAGAGAGATGTTTAGTTACAGATAGACTACATAGCAACAACATAAGTGATAAAAAGAAAGATGTTAGTTACAGATAGACTACATAGCAACAACATAAGTGATAAAAAGAAAGATGGTCCACATGATGATCAAGCTAATGAAGTATTGTTTATAGGTATTGTTTATCATAACGTGGGTAATGGGTTTATGTATTTCAATTAATTTTATTTTTGGTTACCTCTCTAAGTTGATCACAAAAAAATTAACAACCCATCAAAATAAGTAGTTTAAGAATATATTCAAATTCAAATTATTATATTCATTTCAATAAGAACATACTTTTAATATAATAAAGTCAGTCATGGTGAAAGACCTTAATTTGAACATAAACAATAAATCTACTAGAATATTTATTTGATATTTTGTCTTGCTTATTTAATTGTATAATTTACTTATTTTTAATAAAAGAATCTAAATTAATAATATATATACATTATTTTTTCATACATGAATTTACTAATACAGTTTAATGGTCACGCTCTGGTGAGTATGAGAACAGTGAGAACAGTGAGAACACACATTTTCACTACATTTCAAGCTATTTTAAAGGACCCCGCTAGGGGCATCTTCACCAAAAAAAAGTCATATAATTCTACCCTCTATCCATTCATAAAAAAATTAACAAAAAAATAAAATAAAATGAGAACAGTGAGAACACACATATTCGCTACATTTCAAACTATTTTAAAGGGCCCCGCTAGGGGCATCTTCACACAAAAGTCTTATAATTCTACCCTCTATCCATTCATAAAAAAATTTAACAAAAAAAATTAAAAATTGCTTGAAATATGATCTCATTGTTCTCCAACATTTACACATTATATTAACTATGAGGTCTCATAGTTAATATAACATGTTCTTGATATTATATGAGGTTTAATGTTTTGGAGCCATTTAATGTATTGGAGTCATTGGGGGTGAAGGAATTATCATTTTCGCATTTGAATAATGAAGACAATTTATTATTGTTTTCAATTAGAGAACAATATTTGTAAAAATATTTATTATTTTTATTGCAGATTTTGATGGATTAAATAAATTTTCAACATTGTTAAAATAGAATTGTATGCTACTTTTTTATATAAATTTTAGCATATCATTATTTTATTAAATACTTATATAATTGTATCTAATATATTGCTAAGAATTGATTATTTATATAATTGCATACAATATATTTTTAAGAAATCAATCAAATTTGTTAAATTTTTGGTATTGTCAATTTAAATTAAGTAAGATGTTTTAAGAAATCAATCAAATTTATTAAATTTTTGGTATTATCATTTTAAATTAAATAAGAAGCCGTGTACGAAGTACGGGCAAAATGCTAGTAATACACAAAGATAATATTTTTATTCAAAATAATTCAATTAATATATATATATATAAACCTTATTATTTCTATAGATGTGAATAGGGAACGTGATTTGGATATCCTAATTACTGATTCCATCCGGATCCCAAATTATTTTTGTATTATTGTTCGATCACCACATCGAACCCGATTGAAAATGCACCAGAACCCTTTAAGATAGTACTAGGTTGTTAAATTGCGGCTAGGGTTTGTATGTAATTAATACTAGGGTGGTTGAGCTTCGAGCTTTAATGGCTGCTCTCGTGTTCGTAGCTGAATTTGCCTAACGTATCTTGATGAATATCAAGAATCAAGCCAAAAACGTAGTTCTTGGTAATGCCCTCCGGGCTATGGCGGCAAGGTCACACCAAGGACGTAGTGGCTTGTATGTCCTTATTCGAGGATTAAGCCTAAAACGTAGTTCTGAGAATGAGGGGTCAGACCCTTTATATAGGCTGAGAAGCCTTAGAATTATGGTAAGATTTGGAGACTTGGTGGGCAAGTCACCGCCTTGAGGAAGGTTCTAGACTCATTCCTTGTAGGAGTCAGTTTCCATGTTGAAGTAGGTGCCTTGGAGGCTAAGTCAGGCAGGAGTAATATCCTTATTTGACTCTTATTGCTGAGCTATTTATTACCCTTAATATTAATTACGAAATTAATATTAAAATAGGGCTTTTGACCTCATTAATGGGCCCCACATTTGGACCATGCTGGGTCTAATTAATGCCACATTAAATGTGTCTTTAGGGCATATTTTTAACCCATACATATGCCCCCCAACTTCTAGGAAAACTGATCAGGTTTTCGTAGAAGTTATAATTGTCTTTTTCGAGACTCGGGGTCCTTTTTATCCCTTATCTGTGACTACTTAATTTTCCTACCCTTGTATGGGGATTTTAGTTTACACTAGTGTTTCACGGGTAACGTCTTGATGTAAAGCGTGGAGCGACCAACGCATTTACGACGATGTTTAAACGATGCTAAACGGCACTAACCAACGTTGAACGACACTTAAACAATGTTAAATGACGCTACGACGCTTAATGGTGCTAACGACACTAAACGGCGCTACCGGCACTAAATGGTGCTAACGGCACTAAACGGTGCTAACGAAACTAACGGTGCTAACGGCATTAACGGTGCTTACGGCACTAACAGTGCTATCAGCACTAACGACACTAAATGGTGCTAACGGTGCAAACGATGCTAAACGGCGCTAGACGATGCCAACGGCATTAAACGGTATTAACGGCACTACACGGTGCTTACGGCACTAAATGGTGCTAACGGCACTAAACGGCGCTAACGGCACTAACGGTGCTTAAACCATATTCTGGTTCAACTCAATTTTCATATTCGAAACGATGTCGGGATCAATATTCGACATCGAAACGACGCAAAAAATCTTCATATTCTACATGGAACCCGGTCGGCCGATGCCTCCCGGGTGCGCCGATCGGCCATGCCCTGGTCGGCCGAAGCCTTCCGGTTGCCCCGATCGGCCGGTTTTTTAATATATATATTTTTTTTGGCACCCTTGGCTCCAACACTTCAACTTCCATCTTGAGCAATGACCTTTCATATCGACAATGGATCATGACCCTTCATATCGATAAAGGAATACGAGCTTGCATAATGGAATATGAGCTTTCATATTGACAATGGAATATGAGCTTTCATATCCAACACTTCATCAATCAAATCAAGAGCGAGTTTCATGCATTCCTCGTAGTCTCAGGCTCAAATGCTTCAACCCGAGGTGATGCATGCATGATTTCTAGGGGCACAACTGCCTCGGCTCCGTAAGCCAGCAAAAACGGGGTTGCTCCAGTTGTCACTTTACAAGTAGTGCGATATGCCCAAAGTATAGGTAGCAATTCATCCACCCAAGTGTTCCTTGAGCATTCGACCCTCTTCTTCAGTCCATCAAGGATAATCCGATTGGCTACCTCTGCCTGTCCATTAGCTTGCGGGTGTGCCACTGAAGTAAAACGAAGCTCAGTAGCATTTTCCTCACAATACTTCTTAAACTCTTCATTGTTGAATTGTGTCCCATTATCTGTCACAAGGATTCGTGGGATTCCATATCTGCAAATGATGTTCTCCCAAAAGAACTGGGCAACTTGCTTGGTGGTTATCTTGGCTAGAGGTTTAGCTTCAATCCACTTGGTGAAGTAGTCGATGGCCACTATCAAAAACTTTCTCTGCGCAGAAGCTATGGGAAAGTGACCAAGTATATCCATTCCCCACATCGCGAACGGGATAGGAGAGTTAACTGATGTCAACATCTCAGGCGGTTGCCTTATAATCGGAGCGTGCTACTGACACCTATCGCACCGCTTGACATAATTCTGCGTAGCGGCCAACATCTCTGGCCAATAGAATCCCAGACGAGTGATCTTGTGAGCTAGGGCCCTGTCCCCCAAGTGTTGCCCACAGATCCCTTCATGAACTTCCTTTGCCTCTTGGGGCCTTAAACACTTCAAGTATGGGATGACAAACGATCTCTTGTAAAGGATGCCTTCGATCAAGGCATATCTCAATGCTCTCACTGACAGATTTCGTGCCTCCAAGGCATTGTCAGGGAGCCACCCAGTTTCGAGGCGAGCTTTGATATGATCTATCCAACAGCTTGCTAAATCAATCGGTGCTACCAACTTAGAGTTGATGGTCAGGGCCTTCAAGACCTGGAAGTAAACACTCCCTGCATAATTCTCTATCTTAGAAGAAGCGAACTTGGACAGGGCATCAGCCTTAACGTTCTTCTCTCTAGGAATGTGCTCACATAGCACTCATCAAACTGAGTCATAACAGCTTTCACAACTCTCAAATACTTCGCCATTGTTTCATCCTTGGCTTCAAATTCACCATTCACTTGCCATACCACTAGTCTTGAATCCCCACAAACTTTGAGATTCTTGACCCTCATGATTCTGGCCAAGCCCAAACCGGCTATCAAGGCTTCATACTCAGCTTTATTGTCGATAGTACGAAAATCTAACTTCAAAGCATACTCAACTGTGAACCCATCGGGGCTTTGCAAAACTAAACCTGTACCACTAGATTTTGTTTTTGATGCCCCATTAAAATAGAGCACCCAATACTCCTTCAGATCAGGTAAAAGTTCCTCATCTTTATCCTCTTTCCCAGGGGTAGTCACTATTTCCTGCCCCCCGACTTCTTGGTTGTTAATGGTACATTCAACCACGAAGTCAGCCAATGCCTGAGCCTTGATGGTTGTTCGAGGCTTATACTTAATGTCAAATTCTCCAAGTTCTATCGCCCACTTGATTAGCCTTCCATTGGCCTTCGGGCTATGCAATATGTTTCTCAGCTGCTGGTCCGTCAGGACCTCAATCTTGTGTGCCCGGAAATAAGGTCGCAGCTTCCTTGAGGCTGTTACTAATGCCAAAGCAAACTTCTCAATGGGAAAGTAATTCAACTCTGCCCCGTGCAACACCTTACTCATGTAATAAATAGGTTTTTGAACCTTACTCTCTTCTCGAATGAGAACAGAACTCAATGCTTGTTCAGATACCGTCAAGTATAGGTAAAGAGTCTCTCTGGCACTAGGTTTGGCCAACAACGGGGTTCAGCCATGTACTTCTTTAGCTGCTCGAAGGCCTCTTGGCTCTCAGGGGTCCACTCAAAATTTTTCACCTTTTTCAATGCTTGAAAGAATGGCAAGCATTTATCACCAGACTTGGAGATAAATCTCCCCAAGGCTGCAACTCGACCCGTTAACTTCTATACATCTCGTATAGAGCGGGTGGTTCCATATCCAGAATCACTTTTATCTTGTCAAGGTTGGCCTCTATGCCTCTCTTTGAAACCATTAGACCCAAAAACTTTCCTGATCCAACGCCAAAAGCACACTTGGCTGGATTCAACATCATCTTGTGGTGCCTCAGCACTTCAAATGCCTCTATGAGGTGCTTAATGTGGTCTGTCCTGAAAAGGCTCTTGACTAACATGTCATCAACATAGACCTCCATGGTTTTTCCAATCAGATGGGCGAATATCTTATTCACCAGTCGTTGGTAAGTAGTGTTATGCTATAATTATGCAAGCGCACGTAGTCACAAGTAATACAATTAAAGTTCGTTCCACAGAGATCTGGTTAGGTTTTACTCAGAAAATATGCCTATGCAACAATGTATGGTTTAAATTCACTGCTAAGAAAAATAACAAATTGGATTTGATTATCTAAATTAAACTAAGATGCAAATTATAAATTTAAGAATTAACTAATTACCAAGAATTTAAAATCGAATTACTTATATGAGAATAAACATGGAATCCTAGTTTCATTATCTACTTCACTTAGAGTTGCAGCCTTTAATTAAAACATGCGATGGTTTTGATAGTTGATCGAATAACACGAAACAAGTAAAAGTTACCTCTCGGTATACTAGTACCAATCTACACATGCATCCACAAAAGAGATAGAAGATGAATAGGTAACTATTATGTTTAGACCCTATATCTCTATAGAATTTGAAAACATAAAGGTTGAAGCACAAGTTATCCACTTAGATCACATAGGGTAGCATAATATCTCTATTCATGCCACAAATCATGATGTTCAAACATCAACCTATCCTATGCTAGCATGGCAAGTTCTAAATCTCAAGATCCACTCTCGTTTAGCAAGAGATTAACATATTAGATGTTCGCGACGCACCTAAATTCAATAAGCACAACCATACAAGGATATCAAGAATTCACCACACATAAATCTTTAAGGCATACAAACTACTAAGCTACATAGATAAATCCACTAGGATCCCACGACAACGATTAGTTCATAATAAAACTTTTCGTCACCATGGGATTAGATGAAAACATGATAATTGACAAAATATAAAAGAGAGAAATAATGATATTAATAAAGTAAGAGTTGAGAAACAAATCTATGATTCAACGTATACAAAAGATGAAGTAGATCTACATCCGTGCTTGTCACCGAGCTTTGAATCCTTTTCCACTTTTCTCTCTTGCAAAACTAAGCTATGATATGTAATTGTATGTAATGATAATGTTTACAAGGGTTGGATGTGTTTAAATAGGCTCTAGACACCTTGCCCAGCAAGAAAATACCCTAAAATACATCTAAAATTCGATTTAGGAGTCAGAAATCACGTAGAAATCAATTTCAGCTCGAAAAGGGCAATTCTAGAATTTCTCCCGCAACCCACAGCGCAGGAGCGCCGGTTTGGGCGCCTGAGGCGCCGGTGCAATCTGCATAAACTCGGCTGGGAGCTCTCGGCTTGGTCCCGTTCTGCGGAAACTGATTTTTCTTTACTTTTTTCGCCTTTTCTTCCCGCTCCTATTGCATGAGCTTCCGTCTTTCATCCTTTATGACTTGTATACTTCTTAGGAGTTGACATTAGCCACCATTCTTCATTCCATATCATCAATGAACTCCATAAAACGCACCAAAAACGACGAAAACTACACCTTTAATCGATATTTCTTCAACCCTGCACAATTACACAAAACACATCAAAACTACCACAAACTTGAGGCCAAAGCAATCAATTTAAGCCGAATTAGAATGTTCCAAGTAGATATAAAATCCACTTATCAAGTAACACCTGCATTCTTTAAACCAAAAGCCATAACAAGATAGCAGAAAACACCAAAGTCAGTTATGAAAGATACCTTTGGGATGGCATCCTTGTGCATCTTAATCTGATTGTAGTCGCTGAATCCGTCCATGAAGCTCAACATTTCATGTCCAATTGTGGCATCTCTTAACATGTCTATCCTTGGCAGGGGAAAACAGTCCTTCGGGCATGCATCATTCAAATCAGTGAAGTATATACACATCATCCACTTCCCATTTGCCTTCTTGACCATCACAGGGTTAGCCAACCATTCGGGAAATTGAATTTCTTCAATAAATCCAGCTTCAAAGAGCTTGTCAACTTCTTGCTTGATGACCTCTTACCTTTCAGGAGCAAAATTCCTCTTCTTCTGTTTTATTCCGTTCAGGATCAACATTCAATTTATGAGTTATGAGTTGGGGATCAATCCCTGGCATATCAGTTGTAGTCCAGGAAAACACATCACTGTTATCTTGTAAGAATGCCGTCAACTTGCCCTTCAAGGGTTCCTTCAGCAAAGCTCCTATATAAGTAACTTTCTCAGGGTCGCCCAGCTCTAGAGGTATGGGGACCAAATCCTATGCTGGCTTCCTTCGGTGTTTATCATCACCACGGACATCCATGTCTTCAATCGGAAGTACCTGCCCCCCGACTCCATCAGGCCTTAACGCGGCTACATAGCAGCTCCTAGCCATTTTCTGGTCACCCTTTTGTTCTCCAACACCATTCCTGGTTGGAAACTTAATCTTCATGTGGTAAGTTGAGGCAACAGCCTTGAACGCATGAAGTCCAGTCCTTCTCGGGATTGCATTATAAGTCGAGGATGCCTTGATTACCATAAAATTCAGCATCTGAGTAGCCTCCTTGGGTTCTTGCCCAATTGTCATGGGCAACTGAATAGTCACTTCAACTTTGGACTCAACTCCATTAAACCCGTAGATGGGCATGTTGGTTGGGGTCAACTGAGAGTCAGTGTACCCCATCTTCACAAACGCGTCATGAAACAAAATATCAACAGAAGCTCCATTGTCTATCAAGACTCGCTTCACCTCTGAGTTTCCAATTACAAGAGTTATGACCGACGGGTCGTCATGGGGGAACTTCACCCCTTCAAGGTCAGAGTCATCAAAACCAATTGCGATTTTATTCCTGGCACGTTTCGGGGCCTCTCCCGCGATGTGCATCACCTCTCTGGCATATGCCTTTCGAAAGTTTCGAGTTGTGCCGGCCGCTGTTGGGCCTCCCCAAATCATGTTGATAACTAGCCCTCGGGGCTGTGTGTTACGATCACGATTGTTAGTCACAGAGGCATGCCTGTATACATCTAATAACAAGCCTAATTATTTGTAATGCTTTGCATTACTTACATGACCTCTTAACTGAGGGAACCTCTAGTTGTAGAGTTTCTATTTGTATTGTACTTGTAGTAGGCATCAAATCCTAGTTGTGTAACTGTACTTATAGAGTCTAGAATAATGCTTGAAAGAAGTTCCAAGGTTCATGCCTCAAGCAAGAAGATAAAGGCTGTCAAATAATCACAGTTGGGATTTGAAGAAATGAAGAATTTGCCTAAGTACCAATTCGAGAAGTATATTTGTCTATTCGAGAAGTCCAGCATTCGATAAGTCAGGGATTCGATATCTCAGGACACTATTTGATATCTCTGTATATACTGTTCGATATCTCATTCGATATCTCAGAGATTCGATATGTCTATGTACTCTATTCGAGAACTCAGGAAGTCAACAAGTCAAAGTAGTATTCGAGTTCTCAAGGAGTCAACAAGTCAAAGTTCCATTCGATATCTCAAGGACTCAGAAAGCTATTCGATATCTCGAGGATTCGATAAGTCAAATGTTCTATTCGACAACTCAAGGAATCCTGATGGAAAAGAGCTATTCGAGAAGTGGTTCGATATGTTAATATAACAGTGTTTGAGAACTCAGTGTTATCGATCAAGTCAATTCCAGTTCTCAAATCACTTACTTAGTCACTTCTCGAATACATTCTTGGAGACAAAATACTGAAGAAATTGTATAAGTCAGAAACCTGCAACAAGCCAATGCACTTTATGGACCACAATCTGTAACGTGCTCTGGAAAGCCTACAAGGAAGCTTGGAGAGATATAGAAGAGACAAGGAGCTAAAGAAGTGGATCTAAATAGGTTTTGCAAAGTCAAATCTGTAACCGTTTGGATAGTTACTCAAAAAGGATAGACAGACTAGAAAGTAATTTGTTTAGCAACCTTATTTACAGTAAGTAGGCTGTATCCATGTTCTATAAGGACACAGCCTCACTTCTGAACTTAGTAACTTTGTGAGTCAAGTTTTTCATACACCAAGTTGTATCTCTCTGAGAAAAACGAAGCTGAGAATACTATCATTTGTATTCACAGATTGTAGCAACCTTTATCTAATAATACATTAGATTAAAGTGATATTGTGTTTTGTGTTATTCTTTATCCGCACCTTCAATCTTGCACACACAAACACTCTTGCTACATAGACTCGAATAAGAAAAGTTCGAGAATCCATTCACCCCCCTTTGTATTCTCTTATTGTATTCAATACTCAACAAGTGGTATCAGAGCGGGCTGTTTATTCAAAAACAGAAAAACGATCATGAGTTCGAATACACCAAAGACTACAGGAACGGTGAAGGTCCCTAAGTTTGACAAAGAGAATTACAACCTCTGGAAGATAAAGATGATGTTGTTCATCAAAGCCTCTCATCCTTTGTATCCTGAGATTCTCAAGAATGGTCCTTTTGTTCCACAACAAGAGATACCAGAGAAGACTGTTGGAACCACAACTATCCCAAGATCTTATGAGGCCAAGGATCCATCAAAATGGACAGAATCAGAAAGGGAGAAGGTTGCTCTTGACAGACACCTCATGTTGCTTATCATTGATTCCATGGACATGTCAATGTTTGTAAACATTGCATCATGTACATCTGCCAAAGAAATGTGGGATCACATTGAGGTGTTGTGTGAAGGAACTGATGAGGTTAAGGAAAACAAGAAACAGATACTGGTCACACAGTATGAAGCTTTCATGGCACAGTCCAAGGAAAGCATTACTGAGATGTTTGAGAGATTTCACAAGCTAGTTACTGAGTTGCAGATGAATGGCAAGGTTTACAGTACCAAGAAGTTAAACATGAAGTTTCTGCTATCCTTACCAAACCATCTAGAGCAAAGGGTCATTTTTCTGAGGGAAAGAGATTTGAACAAAGTTACATATGATGTGCTCTATGGAGTTTTGAAAACTCATGAGCTTGAGTTGCTTCAGAAAAGGGCTATCCAAGCCAATCAAGGTAGAATGGTAAACACATAATGTGCCCTGATTGTCAATAAATCTATTCAAGACCTGGAAGCATCTACAAGTCAGTTAAGGATAGAGGAGGTAGTAGAAGAGGAAGAAACTGAACCTGAGGTAAGTGAACCTGTTGAGGAGAAGGAGGAAGAAGAGTTCTACACTCTTGAAGAACTAGATGGGATGGAAAACACTTCATATGCTTTCATGGCCAGAAAATTTCCAAACATCAGATTCAAAAGGAATCAACCCTTCAAACCCAAAACCCAAAACCATTCATTCAACAAAAGCAAGGCAATTGTGAAACCAAACAAAAATAAGTTTAAAACCAGCCATGTGGATAGGTCATCTGTAAGGTGCTATAGATGCAATGACCTAGGGCATTTTGCCAGTAAATGCAAAAAGCCTAAAAAGAAGGATAGAGACTATCTTGAGCTTGAAGCTAAGTATGAGGCCCTTTTAAAAAGCAGACACAAGGTAAGGCCTACATAGCTGAAGGGAAGTGCTGGGATGATTCTGACAGTGATGGAGAGGAGCAAGAATTCTGCAATTATGCCTTGATGGCCAATTCCAAGGATGACCCATCTCCATCTGATTCTCAGGTACCATCTCTCACTACTATAGATATGTCTGTTTCAGAGTATAAATGCATGATTGAACAACTATCTGTTGAAATGTTTAACATTCATACTAGTATGACTGCTGCTAATGAAGAGATTGCTAAACTGTCTACTAGAAATGAAATGTTAACCAAAAAGAATGAGGAACTTGAGCTAATTGCTATGCAAATAGAAAACCTTAAGAAAGAAGTTGAATATCTGCAGAATAAGGTTTTGTGTGCTAGTCAGGTTGAAAAGGCTCTTAGGGATGAATTAGCTGAAAATGAATTCAAACTAAAAACTTTCAAGAAATCATCTGGTCTAGTGAAATCCTACTGTGAGAAAATTGAAGCAAAACCCAAGGCTGCTATTGGACTTGATTATGACACTCTTAAACAGAGAAAAGGCTATGCTGTCATTGAAGATGACACAGTTGTTCATGAGGAAGTGCCTCACATTTTGAAAAAGACTGAAAATCCAATTTTTAAGGAACCAACATTTGAAATTGATGAGGATGCCTTACTCATCAAACAAATGTTGAATGATGAGGATAAGGCACAATCAAATGAACAACAAGCATCATCCAAGAGTGAGAGTGTCAAGTCAAAAGACAAGGAGCCAGTAGTTGATAGGCCAAGACCTAAGAAGTTTGTTAAGTTTGTTTCAGCTGGGAAGAGTGAATCAGAAAAGAAAGTGACTAAGAAGAAACAGAACAGAAATGGCAAGTTAGGGATTAACAAGGATAACAACTATGCTTATATGCCTAACGCCCCTAGGAAAACTTGTCAGAACTGTTTCAGTACCAATCATTTAACTCATGCATGCAAGAAACCTACTGGTAGTGTATCTAAACCTTTCTATGATTGTTCTGTGCCTCTAAGACATAGAGATGCACCATTTTGTGATAAATTTGACTGTATGCCATGCAATATGAATGTTATGACTAGTTGTTTCAATCTGAGAAGGCAATTCATTGATGGTTGTATCAGTCACAATTCTCACACACACTACACCAGGTCAAAGTCTTCGAGTCCTCCTAAAGCTAGGAGGGTACCTCTGTCACCTAAGTCTGAAACCTCAGGTTCCAAGACTTCTAACAGTGACAAGAAGACTAATGCCAAGAAAGTTGACAAGCATGTTGTTTATGATAAAACTGTTTCTAAGTCACATGGACCCAAACTTGTTTGGGTACCAAAGGAAAAGTAATACCTTTGTGTTTGCAGGGCAAAGAAAGTGAAAAGAAGGTCATGTGGATTTTGGAAAGTGGATGCTCAAATCATATGACTGGTGATATGGCCCTGCTATCACAGTACGAGGAAAAGGCTAGCCCAATGGTTGCTTTTGGAGATGACAGCATGGGTAACACATTGGGATATGGCAAGTTGAAAGTTGGTAATGTCATCATTGAAGATGTAGCACTAGTCAAGGGGCTCAAGCATAATCTGCTAAGTGTTGGTCAGTTTACTGATAGGGGATTCAAGGTGGATTTTGACAAAGATGAATGTTTGATCACCCACAAGAAGACTGGTGATTTTGCTCTATTTGGAGTAAGGAAGGGAAGCCTATTTGTAGCCAATATGGATTCTGTAAACAAGGACAAAATTTGTTGCTTTTACTCAAAAGCATCAAATGAAGATTGTTGGCTGTGGCACAAGAAACTATCACACCTGAACTTCAAAGCCATTAACTCTCTAGTCAAAAGAGAGTTAGTGAGAGGCATGCCCACACTTGAATTCTGTCAAGAAGGAGTGTGTGAGGCTTGTCAAAAAGGAAAGATGAAAAGATCAAGCCACAAGATAAAGACAGTGACATCTATAACCAAGCCCCTACAACTCATTCATATGGATTTGTTTGGGCCTGTCAATATTATGTCACTAGGAAGAAAGAAGTATGCCTTGGTGATGGTTGATGATTTTTCAAGGTATACATGGGTGGAATTTCTGGCATCAAAAGATGAGGCTCCACAAGTAATCATTGAGCATATAAGAAAGTTGACAAGGAAGCAAAGGCCAACAATGCAAGTGTGATTGCACTGAGAAGTGATAATGGAACAGAGTTCAGAAATGTCAAACTTGAAGCATTTTGTAAAGAGAATGGTATTTCTCAGCAATTCTCAGCTCCAAGAACTCCACAACAAAATGGAGTTGTTGAGAGGAAGAATAGAACTCTAATTGAGGCTGCTAGAACAATGTTACTTGATGCAACAATGCCTACATGTTTTTGGGCTGAGGCTGTGAGCACTGCATGCCATATCCAGAACAGAACCCTCATCAACAAAAACACTGGAAAGACACCTTATAACTTGATGACTGGAAAGAAGCCTACTCTAAAGTATGTTCATACTTTTGGAAGCAAATGCTTTGTATTGAAGGATAATTCTGAATATGTTGGAAAATTTGATGCAAAAGCATTTGAAGGAATTTTTCTTGGCTACTCTATGGAAAGAATTGCATACAAGGTTTATGTCATCAGTCAAAAGAAAGTTATGGAAAGCACAGATGTGACATTTGATGACAGCAAACTACCTGGACTAGAAGAAGCCAATGATGAAGATAAAGATCCATTGAAGTTTGATAATCTAGATGATTCTGATGAAGAGACTGAAACTGAAGTTGAAACTCGAGTTCAACAAACTCAAGTGAATGATGATACAAGAGAAGAATTTATGCCAATCAATAGTGAAGGAACAAGCATCCAAGACACACCTGTGAGTAGTGGCAACTTCACAGGGGGAGGAAATGAGAATGACCATGATGTGGATGATGAAGCAACATCAAGAATGAGAAATCAGGCTGAGCACTCAAGGAAATGGGATAGATCACACACTGCAGAGCAAATCATTGGAGATCCTAATGCAGGAGTAAGGACTAGGAGAGCAACTCAGAATGAGTGCCTCTATGGCTGTTTTCTATCACAAGTTGAGCCTAAGAAACTTGATGATGCACTGTTGGATCCAGATTGGATTATTGCTATGCAAGAGGAGCTGAATCAATTTGAAAGGAACAAAGTATGGGAACTTGTGCCTGCACCAAAGAACAGAACCATTGTTGGAACAAAATGGGTTCTAAAGAATAAGATGGATGAAGATTGTGTAATTATAAGAAACAAAGCAAGGTTGGTTGCAAAAGGATACTCTCAACAGGAAGGCATTGATTATGATGAGACATTTGCTCCTGTTGCTAGATTGGAAGCCATCAGAATATTCTTGGCATTTGCTGCTCATTCAAACTTTAAAGTGTATCAAATGGATGTCAAGAGTGCATTTCTGAATGGAGAGTTGGAAGAAGAAGTCTATGTGCAACAACCACCTGGTTTTGAGGATCCACACTTCCCAGAATTTGTCTACAGATTGCTTAAGGCATTGTATGGACTTAAGCAGGCTCCAAGAGCATGGTATGATACTTTATCACAATTTCTTCTTGAGAATCAATTCACTAGAGGCACACTGGACAAGACATTGTTTTACAAGAAGCATGGTGATGATCTTATCTTAGTTCAGATCTATGTGGATGATATCATTTTTGGTTCTACAAATGAGAAGCTGTGTGAGAAATTTTCTAAACTCATGCAAAGCAGATATGAGATGAGTATGATGGGAGAGTTGACATTCTTTCTTGGGTTGCAAGTCAGTCAAAGGAAGGATGGTATCTTTACCAGTCAGACCAAGTATATCAAGGATTTATTGAAGAAGTTTGACTTGGAAGATTGCTCACCTGCAAAGACACCCATGGCCACTACCACTAAATTGGATGAAGATGCTAAAGGCAAGAAGGTAGATATCTCAGTCTACAGAGGCATGATTGGTTCTCTGCTCTATCTCACTGCAAGTAGGCCAGACATCATGTTTGCTACATGCTTGTGTGCAAGGTTTCAATCAAATCCGAAAGAATCACATTTGATTGCTATAAAAAGGATCTTTAGATATCTGAATGGCACTCCAAACTTGGGACTATGGTATCCTAAGGACACAGGGTTCAATCTGGTTGGTTATTCTGATGCTGATTATGCTGGATGCAGAGTGGATAGGAAAAGCACCTCAGGTAGCTGCCAGTTTCTTGGACAAAGGTTAGTCTCTTGGTATAGCAAGAAACAACAATCTGTGTCAACTTCTACAGCTGAGGCTGAATACATAGCTGCTGGAAGTTGCTGTGCTCAAGTGCTTTGGATTAGAAATCAACTTAGAGATTATGGACTTGTGTTGGAAAGAATTCCAATCATGTGTGACAACACAAGTGCAATCTCTATAGTTGCCAATCCTGTCAATCATTCTAGAACAAAGCACATTGACATCAGATATCATTTCATTAGAGAACATGCAACTAATGGAACCATTGAGTTGCATTATGTCTCTACAGATAAACAACTAGCTGACATATTCACTAAGCCACTAGATGAAGCCACCTTCACAAGGTTGGTTAGTGAGATTGGAATGCTGAATTCTTCAGATTCTGGCTAAGTGAATATATCATCTAGATTGTTGCAGCAGTAAACACTTACTTTATCTAAATTTTCAATATTTTTGGAGTAAGTGTTGGCTGAAATATGATTTATAAATATTTCAAATATGTTGCGTATGTTGGAAAATCATATTTTTGCTAACTTGAAATTTCTATGAAATTTTGAGAAAATCACTATTTAATTTGCTAGAATATTCTTCAATGAATATGGCTGGTCAATTTTAAAAGATAGTGAAAATCAATTTTTATGAGTGATGGGTATAGTTCGATAAGTCAAACTTTTCGAATGATTCACTATTCGACATCTCTAACAAGTCTCATTAGAGTACTCTTGAGTTCTCAAATAGAGTCTTTTAGAGTTCTCGAATAGAGATTTCCTTGACTTCTCAAATATAGTGTTTTAGTTCTCGATTGACTGAGTTCTCGAATACTATATTTGAGTTCTCGAATCATTTGAAAAGGCTGAATTCTCGCTGAATTTTAACCGATTTTGGACTTTTGTCTAAAAGTTTAATTCACTCATAAAAACACATTTTATTTAATTTAGAATTATTTCTGAGTTAGATAACTGCCAGCTGTGAGTTTCTATCTGCTTGAGTTATCGATTAAGCCTTTCTTGACTTCTCGAATAGTTGTTTTATACTTCTCAAATGCCTGACTTGTCGATACAAAACATACTTCTAATCGACAATTCAAGTACTTCATACTTATACAATTCTACACCTATTCGATTCATTTCATTCGATTTCTCAAGCATCTACACTCTCTAAACCTCTGAAACCCTAACTGCAAAAAGCCAAATTTCTTCTTCAACCTTTAATTTCTTTCCTCTCCTTCATACAGATGGCAACAGTAAAGTTCAACACCAACTTCATTGCCCTAACTAGTGATGTGGAAGCACCCAACGCCAATTTCAAGTGCTTTGTGAAATGGATGGCAGAGTCATACATCAAGGATGCACTCTCTGCCAACCCAACTCTATATCTGGATATCCTGGAACAGTTTTGGGGCACTGCTACTGTGGAGGTTGTAGCCCTGGAAAACGCAATCACTTCATATATCATCTACTGCAAGATTCAGGATCAGGAAATCACTATCACTACTGCAGACATGAATCAAGCACTGGGCCTACAACAAGAGTCATTTGACAGACTGGCCACGAATGCAGAGTTAGAGGAATTCTTTGAGTTCATCAACTACTCAGATGGGATCAATCTTGGCAAGCTGAACAGAAAGAATCTGAGAAAGGAGTGGAGCTATGTGTTTGCAACTCTTCTTCAAGTCTTCACTGCCAGGAAATCAAGCTTTGATCAAATCAGTGCACCTGTGCAGCAAATTGGCTATGCATTGGCCTATGGAAAGAAGATAGATGTTGGCCAAATCATCCTACAAGAACTATATGGAAGACTTGGTAAGAACACAACCAAGAGAGGTACTGATATTTTCTTCCCTCGCTTTATTCAATCTGTACTTAACTTTAAAAATGCTCAATTGATTGAATTGCCTGGGATAGATAAAAATAAAATAGGCTATCCTAAGTCCATGACCAAACTCATTTTTGGTAATTTGGAGACTAGGAATGATGTGGATGTAAGACTTAACATAACTCCCCATATGGAAAGTTTGTTTAGAACTTACCCCCACAACATGCCAACATTTGATGCAAAATCTCAGTTAGCTAAGCCCAAGCAAGTAGAACAAAATGCTAACCCAGGGCTAGCTAACCAACCCTCTCAACCAAACACTCTACCAATTACTGAACCAACTGCATCATCCTCTCAAAAGGGTGATGTTAGTAAAAAGAAGAGAAATGAAGTAATGTCTACACCCTTGAATATCTTATCTGAAGCAGCATTAGCTGTTGAACTAGGTCTAGAAAGTGAGAAACCTGAGTCACCCTTACTAAAGCCAAAGAAGAAGAAAACTAAGACCACCTCTTCAGTCACACAAATGGCTGAAGTTGTAAAATCAGGGGCACACAGCTCACTAGATGTATCCTCTCAACAGGGTGCATCTATAGAATCAAGCATCATCCCCAATGCACCTTCTTGTATTGACTCAGCACATGGGAGTGATAAGGATGGCACTACACTGAGTGGAGAGCACATCACGCTTGAAACTCCCTCTATCTCTCAGGGGGAGTTGCCAAAATCTACTCTACAAGACACTCCTCTTCCAGAATCTAACACTGAAATTTCTTTGGAACCTGCAACTCAGGAAACTGAGATGCAAGGCATTGATCATCAAGAATTCTTTTCTCTTGATGAGCCAATAATTTCAAGTGACTTAGTGCATGACACTCTGCTCACCACCCAGGACCCACATTTAGATGGTGAGGGAATGCATGCTGGGGCATATCCTAATGACACCATCACAAACACAGAGGCTTCACTAGTTTTTACTAGAGACTCTGTGCCTGTGTCAACTGCTGGTGTAACTCATCCCACTTCTGTGGAGACACCAGTAGTAGAGTCAATCCATCCGGTTACAGAAGTTGCATCTGTAACTAAGGAGTCTAGTTTACCTGGCTCTAGCTCTGACTTTATGTCACAATGGCTGAAGCCTGTGCACCATGACAGTGCTTCAGGATCAGGGTCTGTTCCACAACAATTGACAGTTGAAGCACTTCAAAGCTTAATTGTGGATCAGATTCCTGAGTTCACAAAGATTGCACAGCACCTCCTCACTGCCAACCTGCCAAATCCTGACTATGAAGCTATTCTCCTGTGCCATAAAGAGGATGTGGAGCAACAACAGGCCAAAATTGTGGATGAGTCTGAGAGAGAAGGAAATATAGATGCCTGGCTTCAAGGAAAGTATGACATTCCTCTCTCAGAAGGCCTACAGTACCTCATATAAGAGTACATCACTTCACTAGGGTCCAATGCCAATTCTCTCACCCCTAGTGCTGTGTATGAAGCAGTCAATGACAGTTACAAGGGTATTCTCAAGGCTGCACACTACCTTGGCAAGGGTTTAAAGACAGAAGTCACAGAAGTGTGTACAGCCACTACCAAGGAGGTGCATGAGCTAAAAAGGGTTTTTGATTCCAAATTCCCTCAACTGGAAACTGTGGTCAAGGAAATTCTAGCCTGCAAGTCTAGCTGTATCAAAATGGACAATGGCTTGGCCCTTCTCACGGATACTGTCACAGGGCTGGGGCATAAGTTTCAATCTCTGTCTGATCAAACCATAGACTCAAATGCCATGCTGAGAACACTGTTCAAGAATCAATATGGGGATAAGCTGGTAACTGAGGTCCCTGTTCATGAGATGACCAAGTATGAAGTCCGGAGACTCAAGGATCAATCACTCTCTGGTTTCAGGGCACATGAGCTATTCACTAAAGTGGATACTCTTGAAAATGAGGTGGCTACTCTCACTAAGTCCAATGCTCATCTTACAGACAAGGTTGCACTTCTCAATGATCAGTTGGACACTCAAGCAACCACCACAGCTGATGTTCTTCTGCATCAACAATCTATGTTGGCTGCTATGATGAAGCATATGGGTCTTCCTCTCCCTGAAGAATCTTCAACTCCAAAGGCTCCTACTACAGCCTCTGTGCCTGACAACAAGCCTAAGGGGGAGAAGAGGACATCAAGGAACTCAAAATCTAAGGGGGAGCCTCAGACTAAGGGGGAGAAACCTAAGGAGAAGGGCATACAGTTAAATGAGGGTGGTCATCAAAGAGCCTCAAAATCTATAACCAATGTGCCAGGAAAAGGTAAAACAAAGGTTAATGAGCCCCCATCTTTGTCTGAGAAACCTAAGCCAGCATCCAAGGATGACAAGCTGAAGAAAGTGGCTGTAGATGAAGTTGCCAAGGAAGAATATGAATTTGACATCCCTGACATTGCTAAACAATCCCTTCAATCTGAACCCTCAGAATTCAAAAATGTGCTTACTCAAAGAGTATGTCAAGAAACTGCAAACTCCAGACTATACCATGACATAGCCTTTCTGAAGCATCTACAAGAGTTAAGGAAAAGAGCCAACTTCCACTACTTTGACTACATCAAGCTTCTTGTGCAAGATGTGTTTCTAGTCACTGTAATAAGAAGAGAAATTGTGCAAACCAATCCCCATGCCATCATTCTTTCTAATGAAAGAGAAGTCTTAGTTCACACTGCCAAGAACCTTTTTCACATCCACATTGAAGCCTTTCAAATTCTATCTAGCTCTGAACTTGGAACAATCATCAAGAAGATAGAAAGGAATAACTCACCAGACAATGATATGCTCAAGGAGATTCTCACAAAGTGCATGAAATCTCAACTGCCTCAAGTGATTCCTCAGCCTCATTGTATTCTATATGAAAAGGATCAAGACATTGTTTCATTCAGATTTAGTCAACATCTAAAGGCAAACAACATGTCCACCATAAAGTTTCTGGATGGGGTTCTACATTCAAGGAGTGGAAATCTAAATCTGAAAAGGAGGCTCTTGACATCCTGGTGAAGTTCATCAATTCTTAATCTGACATCAAGCCTATTGCTCAAGGTGGAAAGTCAAATCAAGACAAGGATGATCATGATAAAAGTGGAAGCAGGGGTGGAGATCAAGGGAGATATAAGGGCAGTGATGATAAGAAGAAAAGGGATGATAAAAGCAGAAAGAAGAATGATGACAAGGGTGGAGAAAAGGTCTATGAAAAGAGGAGTGGAAAACAGCAAGCCATGAACATTACTAATGACACTCCTACCACAACACAAGGCTCAATGTCTAGGGTGGATGTCACTAGTAATGATTCATCAAAATCCACATCTCTGGCCTCTGCAAGTCTTTTACTACCTCAAGAAGAGAAAGAGATTCAAGTCAAGAAACCATATGTATGTTTCAAAAAGCAAACTTCTAATGGAACACTACTATGGTCAGCCAACAAAGGTCAGAAGTTTCTGCCAAACAATCGAGTGAAAAAGTTTAAACTCAAGCATGCTGCTAGGAGAGTAAAGTCATCCAGGTCAAGGGCCCTAACAATATATCCAGGCTTAAAATTCCAACCATTAGATGAAGACTTTGATGAAGACCAATTGCAATATCTAAGAGCTCAAAGAATCTACTATGCTGCCATTATGAATAACTGCCTTGAGATTAAATATACTGATGGAAGGGAGAAGAAATTCAAACAAGGACAGTGTCAAAATTGGGGCAAGCTATATGAAATAGAAAGAATCATTGCATTATTGGATTCTGAAGACAAAGTGGAGAAAGTATGGAAGCTGGAGTTGATTGATTTTGTAAAAATGAAGAGAGACTATGCTGAGAAGATAAGAAAGGGGTGCTTTGAGAAATGGCTAGAAAGGGAGAAGGAGATTGATAGGCTGGAAGTTGAAGCAGATAAGCTAAGGGCCAAGGGATTGTGTAGAGTTCAGTTTGATCCCTATATGGTGAAGTATAGGAGGAGAAATGGAGACAATGTCAATATCAGAATGAATCTACTCAGTCACTATCCTGCCAACATTCTAAAGCCAGTACTTGAAGATTTCAAAAACTCTATTCTACTCGAAGAACTGGATGCTATGGCAGAAATCATAAGAGCTATGGATGAGAATGCAAGGAGGGAGAATGAAAGAAAACAGAAAGCATATGATGATTTACAGGCCAAGGCAATGGAGATGGAATCAAATGAGAATGGCTAGTATTTCATCATACTGTAAGATTATTTATCTTGTAACTTCATTCATGTGCTCAATCAATCTACATACCTGTACTTTTAAAGTTTTATCTTTACGTATGTTAGGCTTGTTATCAGACATGAAATTGTGACTAAGGGTTTTACTCACAATTTGGGGGAGATCGTTAGTCACAGAGGCATGCCTGTATACATCTAATAACAAGCCTAATTATTTGTAATGCTTTGCATTACTTACATGACCTCTTAACTGAGGGAACCTCTAGTTGTAGAGTTTCTATTTGTATTGTACTTGTAGTAGGCATCAAATCCTAGTTGTGTAACTGTACTTATAGAGTCTGGAATAATGCTTGAAAGAAGTTCCAAGGTTCATGCCTCAAGCAAGAAGATAAAGGCTGTCAAATAATCATAGTTGGGATTTGAAGAAATGAAGAATTTGCCTAAGTACCAATTCGAGAAGTATATTTGTCTATTCGAGAAGTCCAGCATTCGAGAAGTCAGGGATTCGATATCTCAGGATACTATTTTATCTCTGTATATACTGTTCGATATCTCAGAGATTCGATATGTCTATGTACTCTATTCGAGAACTCAGGAAGTCAATAAGTCAAAGTAGTATTCGAGTTCTCAAGGAGTCAACAAGTCAAAGTTCCATTCGATATCTCAAGGACTCAGAAAGCTATTCGATATCTCGAGGATTCGATAAGTCAAATGTTCTATTCGACAACTCAAGGAATCCTGATGGAAAAGAGCTTCTCGAGAAGTGGTTCGATATGTCAATATAACAGTGTTCGAGAACTCAGAGTTATCGATCAAGTCAATTCCAGTTCTCGAATCACTTACTTAGTCACTTCTCGAATACATTCTTGGAGACAAAATACTGAAGAAATTGTACAAGTTAGAAACCTGCAACAAGCCAATGCACTTTATGGACCACAATCTGTAACGTGCTCTGGAAAGCCTACAAGGAAGCTTGGAGAGATATAGAAGAGACAAGGAACTAAAGAAGTGGATCTAAATAGGTTTTGCAAAGTCAAATCTGTAACCGTTTGGACACTTACTCAAAAAGGATAGACAGACTAGAAAGTAATTTGTTTAGCTACCTTATTTGCAGTAAGTAGGCTGTATCCATGTTCTATAAGGACACGGCCTCACTTCTGAACTTAGTAACTTTGTGAGTCAAGTTTTTCATACACCAAGCTGTATCTCTCTGAGAAAAACGAAGCTGAGAATACTATCATTTGTATTCACAGATTGTAGCAACCTTTATCTAATAATACATTAGATTAAAGTGATATTGTGTTTTGTGTTATTCTTTATCCGCACCTTCAATCTTGCACACACAAACACTCTTGCTACATAGACTCGAAGAAGAAAAGTTCGAGAATCCATTCACCCCCCCCTCTGTATTCTCTTATCGTATTCAATACTCAACAACGATCATTATCCCTTCTATCATTGTCTCTCCTGTCGTAATCCCTTCTTTGGGTTCCATGATCTTCACCCTTAGTGAATTTATTTAGTTTTCCTTTACGGATTAAGAACTCAATTTCATCCTTCAACTGCCTACAATCATCCATATCATGTCCCACATCTCGATGGAACCTACAGTATGGATCCTTGTTCCTCTTAGCGGGGTCACCCCTGAGTGGCTTCGGCCATCGAAAGTCCTTATCCTTCTCGATCTCTAACAAGATTTTGCTCCTAGGGGCGTTCAACCTTGCATAGTCAAAAAACCTTGGTCCCAAATTCTTCTTTGGTAGTGATTCAGAGTCTTTGCTAGTACGAGGATACTTGTCCCTAGCATCATAATCCTGGTCTTGCTTTCGCTTCTTGGAGTCGTTGTTACCCTTGTCATTGCCTCCCGCGGCTTCTTTCTTCATGCTATCCTCAACCTTGATATACTTGTCAGCCCTTCGTTGGAGTTCGGCCATGTTTTCATGAGGATGCTTTGCCAATGACATTTTAAAGAATAGATCAGTGGTTCCGTGTTCCAGGGCTACCATGGCCACCTTATTCTCCAAATCAGTGATATTCAACGTCTCTTTAGTGAACCTCTTGAGGTAATCTCTCAGGTTTTCATTCTTTCCTTGCACCACATACATAAGAGATGCCGAGCTTTTCTCATGAACTCTTCCGCTGATAAACTGACTGATAAAAGCAGCGCTCAACTCCTTAAAAGAGCCAATTGAGTTCGCAGGCAATCGGCTATACCATCTTTGAGCCATGCGCGCCCAACAGGGTTTGAGGGAACGCCCTACACTTGAGAGCGTCACTAGCAGGCTGCAATAGCAATGCATTCGAGAATGTTCTCATATGGTTGGTGGGATCACCCGTTCCATCATAAGACTTTATAGTAGGCATCTTAAACTTTCTAGAGATGTGAGCATTCATCACCGCCTTGGTGAATGGTGGTGTAGGATCATCAGGATCTCCTAGCTGCATCAACTCTTTGGGGTCACCCTTGGGGACTTCTGCCCTTGTAGTTCCACCTCTTGGGGCCTCAGCCCTTCTCCGCCTCCTAGAAGGCCTTTCTAAATCAACAAAGGGAATCTCTCCTCCTGATCTCGGAGGGGGTCGTTTTTGACTCTGTCTTGCTTGCTCCCTAGCAATATCATCCTTCAGCCTTTGGATCTCAGTCTCATGATCCTTAATCCTTTCCTCAGCCGTTTGTGGAGGTCCATCATGGATTCTTTGGGCCCTCCTTCGAGGTTCTTTACTAGTACGTCGCCTCCTTGGGGCTTCGTCGCGATCACCGTCGTCATCTTCAGATGTCGAATCATCAGTATAGGGGTCGGAGTAGTCAAAATACTCTCGATCTCGGATCTGTAAGGCATGACCGCTTCGTCCAGGATCTCGAGTAGGACCATATATCGGGTTGGTATTCATGGGGAGACCCGTAGTGTGGATCTGTACCCCTAGAGGTAACTAGCGATCAGGGTTAAAAGGAGCAAGCACCATCTGAAGAGGATTAGTTCTTTGATCTGGGTGGACAACCCCAGGCAACGTACTCTCAGCAAGGGGATTCGTCCCTGAAGGCTGAGAAACTTGATTTTGGGGGATCGTCCCTTGTTCAGTGATGATCGTCTCAGAGGTGAGGGGCGGAGCAGTGCTAATTGGTAACGCCTCGGTAGAGCTTGGTGTTGTTCTTCGTGTTTGAACCATGGTTGATGTTGTCTTCCCACGAACGGCGCCAAATGTTATGGAATAAAAACTAGGTTGTTAAATTGCGGCTAGGGTTTGTATGTAATTAATACTAGGGTGGTTGAGCTTCGAGCTTTAATGGTTGCTCTCGTGTTCGTAGCTGAATCTGCCTTCACAAGATGCCTACGTACCTTGATGAATATGAAGAATCAAGCCAAAAACGTAGTTCTTGGTAATGCCCTCGGGGCTATGGCGGCAAGGGCACACCAAGGACGAAGTGGCATGTATGTCCTTATTCGAGGATTAAGCCTAAAACGTAGTTCTGAGAATGAGGGGTCAGACCCTTTATATAGGCTGAGAAGCCTTAGAATTATGGTAAGATTTGGAGACTTGGTGGGCAAGTCACCGCCTTGAGGAAGGTTCTAGACTCCTTCCTTGTAGGAGTCAGTTTCCATGTTGAAGTAGGTGCCTTGGAGGCTAAGTCAGGCAGGAGTAATATCCTTATTTGACTCTTATTGCTGAGTTATTTATTACCCTTAATATTAATTATGAAATTAATATTAAAATAGGGCTTTTGACCTAATTAATGGGCCCCACATTTGGACCATGCTTGGTCTAATTAATGCCACATTAAATGTGTATTTAGGGCATATTTTTAGCCCATATCATTAGCAATACAATAAAATTTAACACTAAAGCTTTCAAACCCCAAGTAAGATTAAATGGGATTTAAAATTATTAATATTGTTTCATTTTTATTTCATATTCATGATCAGTGCAAAAAAATCCAACTTCTCTTTTTTGAATTTTTTAATAAACTTTACGTTGTTTTTAATAGTATCTTAATTGATCACTAATTACATCTATTAAATATATATGTAACTTACTTTTATTATTTAAATTAAGTTTAACAAAATTTATTTTAACATTATAATTATTATTTCAATATAAAATATTAATTATATATAGAAAAATAAGAATATATTCGTCCAAGATAACGACTTAAAATTACTTATATCGTGTTATTTTCTATTTCTCACTTAAGATTTCTGCAATATTTCCGGCAACTAAAAGACATGCTATGTTAATTTTCCGAGAAATAATTGTTAGTTGCTGTGAAAATTGTTTAAATCATCATAAGTTATACAAGTATAAAAAAAATTTAGTTGACATCTAGAATTAATACAAAAATAATATCAACATGTTTTCATTTTTGCAGATGAACTTTGACCAACTTGATTAAATTGAATCAACTCGACCCCTTTCTCGATTGATTAGATCGATAAAAAAAAATTATACCCCGTTCTATTAGATTGTGAAAAAATTATGTTGTATGTTTATGATTTTTTTTAAATTATCAAAATTTTAGATATACTACTAAAATTAGAATAATAATATGGTAAATAATAGAAGACCGAAAACTCGAAAAAGCCTCGGAACGGTTTCAAAGTATTTTTCTTGAATCACTTTTTTTCTAATTTTTTTATTAATTTTTTGCTTGCATTTAATAGTATATAATTTATTTATTAGTTACACCTATGTAATTTACTGTAATCAGTTTATAAAAAAATCTTACCAAAATTACTTTTGGCATTATATTTATCATTTTAATGTAAAATTACATATATCGTATCATTTTCTATTCCCCAATTAAAATTATTGCAATTTTTTAGGTGGTTGAAGGATAGATGACATTAAATTTTCAGTTGTCTCATGAAATCGTGTAAAGTTATTGAAGTAAATAAAATTTTCGGTTTACATCTAAAGGTGTTACACAAGGAACATCTAGAAATTTTTTTTTCCCTAATCGACATCTAAAGCTTTTTAATTACACATAAATAAATTACACTTGAGATGTGACCATCCTGATCGATAAAAAGAAATTATACATCCGGTGTTCCAATAAATTATGGTGAATTAAATTAATATTCTAATTAAGTAAACTATTACACTATTTATGAGCATGCAATGTTATGATAGGGTGAGCGTTATTCAGTTATATTTAATATTTATAGTTTTTTATCATAAAATAATGATCATATTGTAATCCCTAATTTTTTATGTTTAAGATTTTTTCAAAATTATAAAAATTTTAGATATATTATGAGAGTATTTCTTTAACTAATAATACAAGTAAATTGTTTGAATATATTTTTAAAAGAAAATTCTAAAAATAGCTATTAATGTTTTCTTTAAAAGAAAATTGTGTCTTGATTTTCTTTTTCTTCCTTCTAAAAATTATTAAAATTTAATAATACCATTTAATAAATATGCTTCAAAATTTTTTAGCTATTTATTTAATTTCAAAATTTTTGTTTTAATATCACAAAAGTTTTATTTCCTATATGTTTGAAAATTTACTGACTAATATTCTACATAAATTATATATATGATTTCGCGATTTTCTACTAATATTTATGAATTATTAAAAATAGTTTTCTGACGCGACATAATTGACTAATAAATTATAAAGTTACATGATCTCAAAATGCATCTAAATTCTTCAAATCCTCGTAAAATTAACACTACCAGACATAGTAATTTATTTGGAACATCCCACCAAGATACCATTTGTGTCTTTTATGTGTCATGGATTTCGATTAGCCTCAGTTGAATCGAGCTCAGATACATTCTTTTATGGTGACCTGAATTACGGCAATATATACCCACATAAATATTCTTTTGATGTTAAAATATATTAATTAACAATACAGCGCCGAAATTCTAAAAACGACTAATTATTTTGTTGATGTTTTGCTCTCTTTTTTTTTGGTTTTTATAATTATAAATTATAGTGATGTTGAGATGGTGGCACGAATTACGATGACGGATTGATTCTTTGGTTTGGACGAGAAGCGCCAGTTTCATTTTTACTCTTCATCATCCCACTTTTTTTTTTTTTGAAAGGCTTTCATTATCCCACTTCATATTTCAATTATTTCAAATACTATTATCTTTATCGAATTTTAGAACTTACATTTTTTCAAAATCTATCTTCTTTTAGTCAAAAATAAGGTAAAGGTCTTCAAAGAATAATGAAAGGAAATTTAGAAAATCTTATATAAAATGATGTGATTGACATATGACATGTTTTAAGTTATAGGTGCATATATATATCCGCGAGGGAGATTTTTCGGATAATTTATGGGTCTATTGCATTTTTCTTTTTAAAAAGTTATTATTTGACTTAATTTTATATGCAACCTCAATATATTAATTGATTTAATTTTCTTATATAAAAACTACTTATCTTTTAGTTTCCTTATACATATTATCAATGATTACTAGAACTCTAAATGAGTCGATACGTTTACGAATAGTTCACTGACTAGTTCGAAAAGAGTTTGATTTAATTTGTAAACGAGTTGAATATGAACAAGATTTTGAGGTTCGTCTTATAAATGAGTGAATTTGAGTACACGACATAGTTCGATTCGAAAGTTCATGAATCAATTCATTAATATAGTGCGTGAATCAAGTTCATGAATAAACTCGTAGCATGAATGAGTTTGAATACAAATTCAATATATGTGATGTCAACATATTTTCATTAACATTTCACAAGAATTCTTGAATGCAATCTTTTAATTTTGGGGGAAAAAAATACAGGAGACATATTCATTGATACCTTCTCTATATTTCCGGTTATTTTATGTTTCTCACTTCGTTTCTCACTTCTAAACATCACACTTTTCTATGATATCTACTAAAAACCAAAACAAAGACAAAAATAATAAGTACTATAAACTGAGTAGTCAATTGTTGTCATAATCGGAGTATCTATTTTTTTTTTTGTTTTTGTGCCCAGACATGTTCGATTTTTTAAAAGCTATAAATAGGAAATTTTCAACTGAATCATTTCTCACTACTACATTGCTTAGAACTTGTTTCTTTTGGCAGTAACTGGGAGAGAATTAAAATAGGACAAGCATGGCTGAGATGAAAGACAGCAATGGTAACCATGCAGTTCTTGCTCTCTCAATTGCAGATGATGATAAGCATAAACCCAACGATGATTACATCTCGGATGATGGCTGCTTCGTTACTCTTCCCTTTTTACAGAAGGTACATGATTACTTTGTAGTGTACTGATGAACTCAAGAAAGTTTTACGTAAAAATATGTTTAATCACGATCACACACAAAGACGCAAGTTCACCTGGTTTGGTCGAGTATATAATTTAATTAATTAAGCTCTACTACAAACAAAGATGAGGTTTTTAGGGTAGTCAGTAACTTGGAGTAGTAAGTGCTCCCGAGTTAGACTAACAAGAGAAGAGAAAAGAAGAGAGAAATATTTAAAATTTTCTTCCCAAATTGTGCTCCCGAGTTTGAGGAAAGAAGAGAGTAGATCCGGAAAGAAAACTTTAACAACTTTCTCTCCATAGTCTTCTTTGAAAGCTCTAATTTACCTATAAAAATTTCCTTCATATCATTTTTTCAAAATTTTCTCTTCTTTCCACAAAAACTTGGGATTTGGGAACACATGAGAGATTATTTTTTTTATTCCTCCTTTCACCTTCTCTTCTCTTCTTTTCTCTTCTTTACCAAAAAATCTCTGGAGCTTCTTTGATATAGTGGTAGACCTAATCTGCAAGACATGTTTTATTTACCAGGCGGTTCTAGTATAGAATAATTGTGTGCCTTTTGACTAAAGGTCTAGAGCACTAATCATATTGTTAGTGTATATGATATTTTGATTTGTGGTTATTGATAGTACATAAATATGCAGGTGATTGCAGAGTTTTTGGGCACGTTTTTTCTTATATTCGTGGGGGATGCTGCTGTGATAGTGAATCTATCGAAGGACAAAGTAATTACATTGCCAGGAATTGCAATAGTATGGGGACTGGCTGTTACAGCGATGATTTACTCAATCGGACACATTTCCGGTGCCCATATTAACCCCGCTGTCACTATTGCTTTTGCCTCTGTCAAGAGATTTCCGTGGAAGGAGGTAATAAAAATATTACTCCCTCCGTCTCTTATTAAGTTGCTCGTTTGAAATGTCGGGATTGTTCATAACATGAGACAAATTACTAATTTACGTCTAATCTATAAAACTAAATATAGTCATGAGTGATCTTGTTGGATTCGTATTTATGAGTACTTTAATACAGTGAAGTTTTTATATTTAATACTAATACAAAATTCAAGATATTAACGATCAAAAGTGTGCGTTGGCAAACGTGTCCAGTCAAAACATGCAACTTATTTGCATAACTTTTGTATCTTTTGTAAATTCCTAGGTGTTATTATACATTTATTCCTAGGTGTCTCAAGGAAAGTTGTCCTATTACTAAGACTCTGCTTGGTTTGGGCATTTTTAATAAACCAAAGCAAATGGGAACTTCAAGAAAAATGCTCCATTCTGCATAAAAGTTGGTACCACTCAAAGCATATCTTAGATTAGATTTGCTTATTTTAGTTAAGTTTCTTCTAACAATTGCTAACCTAATACGAATTTCGTTGTACTAGGTACCAGCTTATGTTGCCGCACAAATTCTTGGGGCTACATTAGCAAGCGGAAGTCACCGGCTGCTTTTTCAGGGAACGGAGGACAAATTTCCCGGAGCATCCCCATCTGGGACAGATCTGCAATCTTTTGTGTTGGAGTTTATAATAACATTCTACCTCATGTTTGTTATATCTGCGGTGGCTACTGATAACCGAGCTGTTAGTCCTTTTCTCAACTAAATATGATCATAATTCACATATTATTTGTTGTGAATGTAGAGAGCTTGACTCATTGGCTTATTTTCTGTTGTTTCACTTGGTGCTTATTTTGTTATCAATTTAACGTATGTGCAAATGAGTAGTAAGAAAAAGATAATGACATGAAAATGCCTTTAACCACAGAATTTCATACTTATCCTTCTCTTTTTAATTGTTAATGCAGATCGGTGAACTTGCTGGGCTTGCAATTGGAGCTACCGTGTTGCTTAACGTGATGATTGCTGCGTATGTTACATAAGATTGCTTACATATAATAACCCTTTTTATGATCAAAAGAACTACAAGCTAATTATATCTATAGATAAATGTCACCTAAATGTTCAGAATGATTAGGTGTTTCTTACATATTCAGCAGTAAAATATCTGGTTAAATCTGTGAACTGTCCAATGACGTTGTCCTGTTTAGTGTATGTATGTTTGAGTTCGGGTTGATTACTTTTTGTTGACAGGCCAATAACAGGGGCATCTATGAATCCAGCAAGGACTTTGGGGCCAGTGTTTGTGTCGAGCCGCTACGACAGTGTCTGGATATATTTGTTTGGTCCTATATTTGGAGCTATAGCTGGTGCTTGGGGTTACAATATTATCAGGTTCACAGATAAGCCCCTCCGTGAAATCACAAAGGCTGCCTCCTTTCTCAAAAAATAGGCCTGAGACTGATCTCCCAAAGTATCAATAAAAATACTCCTGTTGGTCTATATATGCAGTGAAGTTTTTAAATAAATATGTAAAAGTTTACTAAGTATCAAAGTTTTTGTTTGGAACCTTTTATTGAGGAAATTCACAAAAAATCCAAACCTACTATTAAAAATAATATACGATCTTGGTTAGCACACTTAACATGGTGGGTGTTTGGGGTATCTTAAAAAATATAGCTTATGACTTATAAGCACTTATGTCATATACGTGGGTGTTTGGGGTATCTTAAAATAAGTAATTTATGACTTATAAGCACTTATGTCATATAAGTGATAAGTGGAGCAGAGATTTATAAGTCAGTAGAGTGTTTGGTAAATCAGAACTTATAATCAGTAGACTGTTTAGGTAAATCAGAACTTATAAGTTAACTTTTTTTAATAATTTTCAAAATATTTGTTTTTTATATATAACAATGGATATCAATGGATAGATCTCGATTAATAGAGAAATTTGATATATACATATCAATTTTCTAATGAATGGATCGAGAGATATATGGCTTTGAAGATTCGAAGGATATTATATATTGCGTATATCGAGAAATAAGTTATAAGCATAAGTTGAATGTTAGGATTTCCTAACATTCAACTTATGGCCTTATAAGTTATAAGTTGAGCTAAAACTTATTTTGGCAAACACCCCTCATAAGTGCTTATGGCCTTATAAGCCATAAGTTGACCACGATAAGTGGAAACAAACAGCCCCTTAAGTGATAAGTAGAGCATAACTTATAAGTCAGTAAAGTGTTTGGTAAATCAGAACTTATAATCAGTAAACTGTTTGGGTAAATCAGAACTTATAAGTTAACTTTTTTCTATAATTTTCAAAATATTTGTTTTTTATATATAACAATGGATGTCAATGAATAGATCTCGATGAGTAGAGAAATTTGAGATATACGTATCAATTTTCTAATGAATGGATCGAGAGATATATGGTTTTGAAGATTTGAAGGATATTATATATTGCGTATATCGAGAAATAAGTTATAAGCATAAGTTGAATGTTAGGATTTCCTAACATTCAACTTATGTGATTATAAGTTATAAGTTGAGCCAAAACTTATTTTGGCAAACACCCCCATAAGGACTTATCAACTTTTAAGGAATAAGTTGGTCAGAAAATGAGTTGCCAAACAGGCCCATGGTATGAGAGTTCTGGGTGGGAGATCTTAGGTTCGAGTTCCTCCTACCCCAAATATTCTCATTTATTGAAATTATGTGCTATGATGGACCCAAAATTGGACGAGATCCCCACCTAGTATTGAAAATCGGACCAGAAATTTGGACCAAAAAGGCATGAACCTAGTTGATCCACATAATGGGCTTCGAGTGAGGGAGATGTTAAGATAATATGATCTTGGTAATCCCGCTTTCCTTACACCTTGAAATATTAGGAGAATCGATAACTTAACACCTACTCTGTACAATAATACGTTTTGCTTTCAATAGCTACTACTATGATATGCCATCCTCCTAACAACTTAGGTTCAAGAATACCCGTGAATTCAATGTTCTCGAAATTTCTTGATAAAGTTTTAAAAAAAAATCCAAAAAACTAGGAGAGTGACAAATTTGCTCCTACTTCTAGAAGAGGTACTACTCGTGATCTCGTCCTCCACCTCTATTCTTGGAATCAAATACTGAAAAAATTGTCAATCACTACACAAAGAAGAAGAAGAAAAAAATTCTAATATTCATACAATCATACCATCCATGTGTTTGACAATGAAGGTTGCTAGTAGTATTACAAGTCTGTAAGACTGTGAATGGAAGGAAAGAAACTGCAAGATATAAACGCTTGAACGAGTGGTACTGGTCTATTATCATTCCTTGCTTGTTCAAACGTTTCAAAGAACCGATTCCTCGTTTTTCTTTATATTTTACGTACTTGTTTAGCTGCTTTAGAAGCCATCAGTGGTTAACAATTTGAGGACATCTGCCCTTTTCAAAAAAGAAATCACCTAATATATCACGATTAGTTCAAGCAATTGCTCTTATATACCACGCTAACAATAAAGTGCGTTTCTTTTAATCTTTACGCTAGATGAATTTGTATTTCTCATAAGATATAAAGAATAATAAGTACAGTTAGCTCAGACTCTGTTCATGAGTTATTTAGTTTAATTAACTATTTAAAAAGACATGGATTCCAGTGCACCACAACCCATTTACATGGCAATATCTAAAGAGCAACTACATGTATTATAATGGATGACTGGCCTTATGAATTTGTTGTTGCAGATATCATCCATGAATAATGTATGTTATAAAACTGATTATTACCCTAGTGGTACGGCCGGTGGGAGATCAACGGGAAGGAGGGGGAGCGGAGAATCCTGGAGGATACGCGCAACCTAGCTATAGGTAATGATACTAGTGATAAAACTACCACTGTGGAGAAATGATACGCATGCAAGATTGGTTTAGTTAAATTTTTGTTAGTTTTATTATCATTAGTTTGGATTTTGGAGGTCTTTCCTGGGCCTGAAGTGAACGAGAAATAAACACATACAGTATATGGTATATAGGAGTATTAAATTTAAGATTCCAGACTGCTAGAACAAACTTATAAAAGCAGAGTCATGCTAACATGCGTATAAAAATACATGCAACCATAGGAGTACTTACATTTACAGACACTAGTATCATTTTTTCGAAATATTGGAATAATAAGTTGAGTATGGATCACAAAATCTGGTTGTAGGCCGAAGGAGGGCCTCAAAATTTTCCTTCTTGTTCTTAAACCTGGCACTGTACAATTAGATACAAATAATAATTGAAAAATAAAAATTACTCTAGTAAATCGTGTGACCGCACCAGACCTGAGCAAGTAGCTAGGGAGATCAACGGGGAGGAGGGGGCGCAGCCCACCCTTCGGGAAACGGGCAACCACATTCCCATTTACAGGCGTCCATTGGTAAAACATCCTGCTCCGCACAGCGCTCATGGCACGCGTCAAAACAGGGACCGCTTAAAGCCATTGTTACATCAAATGATGTTCCCAGCACAAGCAGGGACAACACCAGAGTTGCAAATGCCATCTTATTATCAGAATACCCCATTGGAGAAATTATAACAAATTATCATGTAGTATATGTTTTTATTGCATGACTATATAATTTGTATATACTTGTTCCATTTCAACCAAACCACACATGCTTCATATTTCAACGCCTCAAATTTAGGGTGCCTCTGGGGACACCATATCTAGCATTTGGCAAAAGTGTACATTTTAAACCACATGTCTAGTTTACTTATATTGGCCATCTCCCTTCATTAATCATAGAAATGTAACTTGAATATATATAGCTAGTGTTGATTTCCTTTTCTCACTGTGCTAGTGTTTTTTTTTTTTTTGAAAAATGCTAAGGAACCCAAAATTTCTTCCCAAAAACTTCCCCAAATGCCACATGTTTGATTTTAAAAGGTAAAATAAGATTTTTAATATTTACTAAACTATCATTATAATTGTTAAAAATATGTTATAACCTTCCTTAAGGTCACCCTCGGATCATTTAATTATTTAATAAGATTTTTACGTATGGTACTAATCATCGGGGAATTAAAGTGTGTGATCTGATTGCTCCTGATACAAGGCAATGGGATGTTGAAAAGGTTAACAATTTGTTTTTAGATTGTGATGCTAAAGCTATTTTAGCAGTACCTACCCCAAGGGTTCAGGTCTCGGATCGTATTGCTTGGATGCATTCTGTTGATGGGAGGTACGCGGTGAAATCTGGCTATAGTTACTGGTATAAGCACTTTAGTGGTTGCAGACAAGGATCAACACATAAAGGTTGGATAAAACTCTGGAACTTGGAAGTACCTCAGAAAGTGAAGGTTTTTCTATGGCGACTGTGTAGGAATAACGTGCAAGTTCGAAACTTACTTAGAGGACGTGGAGTAAATACTACGATTTTATGCCCAATGTGTGGCATTGATGTTGAACACTTAATTCATATATTTCTTGATTGCCAGTTTGCAAGAGGTTGTTGGAGGGCTCTAGGAATGGAGTTTGATACTAGTGCTATTGAGTCATGTCCAGACTGGGATTTGCATCATCTAGCTAATGAAACACATGGTAAATCAGTTCAAATGGCAGAGGTGTTATGGGGAATTTGGGCAGCTAGGAACATGAAGATCTGGGAACATAAGAATGTAACACCGGAGTTGGCAATGCAGTGGAGTGTTAAACAGTTTACGCAGTGGAATGAAGAACAGTCCCTTAACGCACAAACTGTAAAGGTAAATGCTCAAGTTCAGCAGCAGGTTGTGGCTCATTGGAATAGGCCGGATGAAGGTCATTTTAAAATTAATGTGGATGCATCTGTTCAGACAGGAGCTTCAGAGTTCAGAGTGGGAATGGTCCTTCGAGACAGCCGAGGTCAGTTTTGTAAAGCAAGGGTTTTATGCCCGGGGGAGAGGTGACAGTTTTTGAAGCGGAGGCTAGGGGGGTTTTGGAGGCTGTTAGCTAGGCTATGGATCTGGGTATTTTAAATGTGAAATTTGAGAGCGACTCCCTACTCACAGTACAAGCCATTAACATGGGAGATTGGGAGGTGAAAACTACTTGGAAGTAAACATGTGAAATTTGAGTAACATGCTTCAAGAGTGTACTTTACTGAATATTCTTCCAGATTTTTCTGTATCGTATGTTAGAAAGCAAGCCAACAAAGTAGCTCACTTGTTAGCAAGGATGCCGTGTGAGTCTTATAGCTTTCATGATTTTGTAACTCTTCCACAAATTGTGTTGGAGAATTTGATGTTTGATTTTCTTTGAGTTAATGAAGATCAATATTTCAAAAAATAAATAAATAAATTATGTTCACCCTCTTGACGAAAAATAAATAAATAAATTTATGCTCGCCCTTTTTTCCCTGTAAAACTAAAATCACCCCTTTTGGCCATTTTACCCTCTACAAACTATTTTCACCGCACTGCAATTCATCCTACTCTACCATTCATCTCCTGACACCATTAAAAAACTCCCAACCACCTTGTAAAAAAACATAAACAAAACTCAAACACATCATCAAACAACAACATGGGTTCATCTCAAACTATCCCTTCTGTATCTATACATGTTTCATCATATCTATCTCATTAGATCTGTTGCCTTTCTTGGACTCGTTACAATCACCATCCTTCTTTTCTCAATTTCAATGGACATTCAAGACCCACAATCCCAGAAACATGTTTATTCTGTGTGGGCCCTTCCACAACAAGATTTGACTCCTAGGTTGAAGAGTTTGATGGGTGGTCTTAGATCGGAGTTTGGTGGGCCAGAGTTTGAACCTCACGTGACTGCTGTAGGAGCTATAAGCTTGACTGAGAGTGAGGCACGTGACAAGTTTGCTAAAGCTTGTCAAGGTTTGAAAGCTTATAATGCTAGTGTTGAGAAAGTGGAGACTGGGACTTTTTTTTATCAGTGTGTGTTTCTGTTGTTGAGTAGAACTCCTGAGGTAATTTTGTGATTTTGGTTTTTTTTTATGTTTTTTTGTGTGGATATGATTGTTATGTTTTGTGATGATGTGATTTCTTGATTTTGTTGTTGTGATTGAATTTGTGTTGTGGAATTTGAGTGAAGATTTTAGAAAGTTGAGAATTTTATTTCGAAGGGGTGGATTATATTTTACTAAATGATATGATGATAGAACTGACGATTTGGGTTTGGGAGAAATGAGTCAATTAACTTGTTGAAATTTGATTTGAAAAAAAAGATTATGTCTAAGAATGAAATTTCTAATTAATGAATCATTTTTTTGGTTAATTGTGTTGTGCTGTGTCATATTCGGGTTTTATGAACTTAAAACTGACTCGGGTTGGAGTCTGGTTATGAGGGGGACATTGGTCACATTGCCACCCCTATATGATATGATAATGTTGGTTAATCATTTGGCTAATTAGTTGGTGGGGATAAGCTAATTTTGAAGGGGCGAGTTATATTTTAGAATGTGACATCGTGATACAAAAGAAGTAGATTTGTGTTTTTCATGATTTGCGTGTTGAAATGTTCGTCAGGAGTGTTACTTGTAGTGCTATCTTGTTGCTCTTATTCGATTCTTAACCTCTGCATAATGAATTTAGATTGTTAAATGTATCAGTCTGGACCAAGTTAAATGGTGTTTTTAAGTGCATTAATTTGAGAATTTGATAGACAAGTTGGTAAACTGAGCCGAGCAGATTCAGTGTCTTTTTTTTTTTGGGGGGGGGGGGGGGGGGAGTTAAAGAGTTTACTTGTATGATATTTAGCATTACTGGAAGTGTTAAAGAGTTGTTTACTTGTATGATAGTTAGCATTACTGAAAAACAATATAGTAAAATTATGTAGCGAGTGATATATGATTTCAAATGTTAATTTTGTTGTCAGTTAAGCCCCCAAATGTTGCAGGTGAAACATCTTAGCTTCAGTTTGACTTAATATTTTAACATCACTTTAAATTATCTCTCATCAAATGGTAGGACATACCAGAGTATCAGACATTCTGGAGAGAACATGAGTTTTAATTAGTTTTTCTTGTGAACCCGTATTACTAATGCTATTGTTTTAGGCTTTAGTCTGCTGCAAAATTCAGATTTCAGTTGATGGTGACTAACATTGATTTCTTATTTAGTATTTGCATCGTAGAAATCCAATAAGGTTATAGTAATGTTAATTTCAAAATACAACCAATATAGGACATCATACGTCGAATGCATAAAATGCACTGTTTAAATATATCAATACTACCCACGGCCTTAGTCCTGTTGAAGATACTTTCTACCTCCTTTTAGTAAATCGAACTTAGCATAAGTTCATTCTTCATTACACAATTGCAATTTATGAACCGCTAAGAAACTCCTAGTGAAACAAAGAAATTTATAGAAGTTAAACTTGATTGTAAAACAAATGGTGAATTAAATTACCTGTCTGTTCAGATAAATGATAATTATACATATAAGACATGCAGATGCTAATGTTATCTGGCCACCTCAATGCTCTTTAGATATTTCATATAATACTGAGTGTAGTGTACATTACTCTTTGGGGTTAGGCTCAAATCCAAAAGACATTCTATTAATATACCTAATTTCATTTATCAGATATTTTGTTTTTGATAATCGTTTTTTTTATAATCATTTATCAGAGATTTGAAACTTATTGTTTAAACTTTTCCATTGAAATATAATTTTCATGCTTCTTGTGTATCATGTTCAATTCTCTCTGTTTTCTTGTCATTTTTTGTGCTAGTCTTTTTAATGTGCAGAGTTACTTATTTCAGGTTGTGGAGCCTAGTGCGCACTGCAGCAGTCATTTTGGTTACAAGAGTCCCACACGTAAGTTCTCTATAGCAGTCAGATCTTTTCCCTTATCAGTTCTTGAACTGCATTACGTGGAGAAATTTTGTCACTTTTTACTCTCATATCTAAAGACAATTAGTGTTTCTAAGTAAGCGGCTAATAAACTACTTATGATGTCTAAGTCAACTGTTAAAATATACTTTAATCCAGTCGTGTTGTTTTTGGAAATTAGGAATGTTATTCTTCTCTCTTTTTTGGATACTTTAATATTTTTTTTTAATTGTGATTTGTTGTGAAAAGCTCGAAAAGTTGCACCCTCTGAGTATGCCCAAGATTTGCGAATCAAAAAGTAGCGAATAATTCTTGTTAAAAGCATGATTAGTTGCACTCTGAGTATGTATGCCCAAGATTTGTTAATTAAAAAGTAGCGACTTTTTTCGAGTTTCAGATTTGCAATAAAGTGTTAGTCAATGTAGTTCCTCGCAAAAATTCACATTTGCAATAAAGTGTTAGTCAATGTAGTTCCTCGCAAAAATTCACTAGAACTCAAAACTCTATGCTCAAAGTTGAAAACCCGTAAATCGAAGAAAGTGAGAAACAAAACGGAATCATAATCTCTTCCACCTCAACTGCAACCCATGGAACAACTTCATTTCTCATGAATATGACTAAGGGAAAAAGAAACCTTAAGGGTTCCAGGTTTCAGTTCCATCTCTTGCTAACTGCTCATTCTAATCCTCTTCCCCGTGTAAGTTGCTTGATCATATTAAACGATCATTTTTGTTATGTTTGGAACTATGTGACTATGTCACATGCTATTATATTGTAACTAATTGAACCTGCAACAAATTGCTTCATTATGTCTGTATATCTGTATGTAATATATTTACTATTATTATTTTCACTACTTTTGCCTTTGTGAAAAGCGCGATAGATGGTTCTCGTAAGTTGCACCTTAAATTTGATTTTTTTTCTCTTTTGTGAATTTGCCTTTGATGGCCATTCTTGCAACGATGTTCTTAGCCATACAGAAAGTTTAATATTAATATGATTTCTGTTATAGCCGATTCTTCGGGAAATATATTGTGAGTGAGAGGCTTGAATAAATTAGAAGACTAGACAGGAAAAATTTACCAATGAAATGAGAATTTTTGTTTTAGGTTGCTAGCGAACAACTATTAGTTCGTGGCATTTACATGTGGTTGGTTCAAAATTAGATGGTAATGCAAGGTTCATTCATGAGTAGAATAGTAGCGTACGTTCTGGATTCGTCTAAATACTTGGACTATGAGCAGGCAAGTGGCACTTAGTAATTTTAAATATTGTATTTATTGGCTTGCTATCTTAGCTGTCAGTTTTAAGGTGTTAAGTTGTCAGGTTACTTTTAACTAGAATATGTACATTTCTTTATTTGTTAAAAATAGTCTATTGCTCTGTTTGGTTGGAGAAAATGGAACGGAAAAAGAATCAAATAAAAAATTGTGGAGAAATTGTAGGGGGAAAAGAATGATGTATGAGTTCAATATTTTTATGGTGAGGTTTGTGAAGAAAATGAGTAGAACGGAGAATGGAAAAGGAGGTTGTAGCTTCTATTTTCAGAATGGGGGATTTGAGCTCTACTTTAAATTCATAAAAACAGAATGAAGGAAGAAATGGAAATTATACAAGTTGACCCATAAACTAGTACAAATCTCATTCTTTTTCCGCCCAATCATTTACTCCGATCAAAATCAACATAAAGGTTCTTCCCTTCTCCGTTCTTATCTTGCTTGTGTGAAAAGTGAAGATGTACTCTTCAGTTATGCTCTTATATAGCAACCTATCATGTTGATCAATCTTAAAATGGAACTTGCTTGTGTGAAAAGCTGTAGAATCGTGAAGTAGATCCCGCATCCAACCAAGTCTTTGTACTATTCAGTTATGCTCTTTAGCAAGCAATCATGTTGATTAATCTCAATATGTCGCAGCTTACATGCCGCATCTGAGCTTGTTATATGCTGATTTAACGGAGGAAGAGAAGAAAAGAGCTCAAGAGAAAGCCAATGCTCTTGATAAAAGCATTGGCGGTTTGACATTTCAGATAACTCGCCTGGCACTGTACAAAACAGACACTGAAGACAAAAGCCTCAAATCCTGGGAGAAGATTGCTGAATACAAACTCCCTACAGACTAGATTTGCAGTTATCTACTTTGTAACAAAACAGTATAGTTGTTTCTTTTTCCACAGGCACTACAATAAAATGTTGAAGTTGTGATCTTAAAGACTAAAGCTTAATTGCAGCTCTTGATGTTTAATATCTGCTACACCTTTTCGCCTTGCAATGTAGTGAAGAGAAGCCTTATAATATGAATGGAAGGTTTTGAGGAAGTTGGTAACTTAAAATGGTAACTTTGGTTTTGAGAGAGTTGGTAATTAACTTAAAGAATTTATGTCTCTCTTACTGTTTGCATGTGTGGAAGAAGATAGTACTTGTTGACAAGGTTCTAATAAAAAGTTACTCTTAAGTTCAACATGTCATGCAATCAAATGTTTCTCTACAGTAGCTACTAGGTAGATGACGTTTGTCTATGTATATCTGATATTGTATGCGTCTCTATACGCAGGGAGCTTTAGCTCCAATGAGCATTGGTTTCAGCTCTCTTTGTATAACCTGATATTGTATGCGTT
Organism: Kitagawia praeruptora; assembly: GCA_037693485.1. NCBI lineage: Eukaryota > Viridiplantae > Streptophyta > Magnoliopsida > Apiales > Apiaceae > Kitagawia > Kitagawia praeruptora. The sequence continues at coordinate 106,716,510 of CM075354.1, forward strand.
TCTCTAAACGCAGGGAGCTGTAGCTCCAGTGAGCATTGGTTTCAGCTCCCTTTGTATAACCTGAGACAAATCACCTCGTTAGAGCCACCAACTAACTTGTTCCCAATGAAGTTGGCTGTGTTTCGTCCTGATTCTGCCATTCCCTTCCCCATTTCTTCCCCATTGTCAAGCTCGTCAAGTTTGTGAATGGTATGGTGGGTTTGTACCGAAACGAAACCGAAGATTCGTGTCTTGACGGTGTAGCTAATACAGTACAACATTAATTTTTAAAACATTTTACTATATTTTAGTTAAAAATATGAAGTTCAAAATTTTCTGAAATTTCTTATAGAGAAAATGACCAAAATACCTCAAAAGGAGGTACCCATTGCCCAAAATGTTGTTTTTCGGAACAGATGGCCCTGTCTACCCATGGCGGGATACGCCCTTGTCAGTGGCGTATCCCAAGCTTAGATTTTCACAGAAATTCCTAAAGTCTCTCTCGTCTCTCTCGAACTTTCCGGCGTCTCTCTCACCGCCACTCCTCTCCCGTCCCCGTCTCTTATCAATCTCTCGATATGGCAATGTGACGAGCACATCTGAATCTTACTTTTTCCTTTTGTTTTTCTCTGGTTCAAGCCTCGCAGGGGCTGTGTTCATCTTCGTCGGAAAATTACGAACGAATTAGGTTTCGAATTGGGTGTTTACATTTGGGCATTAGAAATGGATTAAAACTAGTCTAGGTTTGTAGAGAATTGAATTACGAATCGATTGGTATATAACACATGAACAGAAAACTGTTAGATGGTGTTGAATTGATGTTGGTCGGAATTACGCCGGAATCGTAAGTTTGAATATAACTCGTGAGATCTCGATTTCCGACACTATATATATAATAAAATTGGTATAGGATTGTAGAGGAGATTAAAAGGATTTGATTGATGTGAAACATGTGAATGGAAAACGACGGGAAAATGGGTTGACGAACCAAAAGAAAGAAATCGCTGGGTTGTCGCCGATGGAGCTGATGTAGCGCTCACTCTGCAATTGAAGAAGACAGTGAATACGCCACTTGCAATGCGTATCTGGAGATGCGCATTTCCAAGCGGCGTATCTCAAGCTACAATCCATGCCTGGCATCAGCGTGACACCATGTTGCTACGTTATCATCAGTGTGTCTTCATGACACTCCTATGTCAGTAGCGTGTCTCCATAACACTCCTTCTCATGGGTATTTTGGGCTAACTGAACTGACGGTGGGTATTTTAGTTATATCTATTTAATTTATGGGTAGATAGGGCCTTCACCCTTTCTTATATCGGTGCCGACAATATGTAAACCCATAGTACCAATATATAAGAACTCAAATTATTTAAAACTAACATAATAATCTGCGAGTTACGGGTCATTTTCTAACATTGTGGGTAAATAATTAAATGAATATTATCTATAGCATAATTTTAATCATTTTCTAAATTTGTTAGTTTATGATTTTAAATTCTCTTTACATAATGTTTTCAGTTGCTTTATAAATACGTGTAAAAGTGTATATTATATATTTTGTGTTTTCTAACATTATTTGTTAGTAATTTAAATTTATGTACGTGGCATTTTGAGTTAGCCTCATATTTATACGATAAATAATATGATTAATTACCGTCTCTATAAACTTAATAATTATTATTTTAATTACATCTTAGAAACAACCGATTAAGTTCTTTAATTTGTCTAAATTTCTATAGCAAATATCATATTAGACTATCGATATCCAATTTAATATTTTCGAATATGAAATTTTCCATATCAAATTGAAAAATTGCGATTAATCCAAGATTTATATTCACAATTTTTTGAAAAATATTGTTTTAATTATAAATATGGTAATATAATTTATATTTTCTTTATTAGAACGATGTCTGAACCATTAAATATTTATTTAAATCTCAAGATTAATCTGTGAAAATTTTTCAAACTCAGAGGCGCCTCTTGTGGGAATACTTCCATTTTTTTTGTTTAGGACCACCAAAATTTTAGGGGTGTCATAATTTTTTAATTATTATGTATATATAATATTTATAATTATCAATACTTACCATTTTTAAAGAAAATATTACTATAATAAATTTATTTCAAATTAAAATAGCCGGGAGTAGAATTGTTAAAAACATATTGTACTCTATTTAAGTCGATTCAGAAGATGTGTTAATTAAATTATATTATATTAATTTAATTAGAGATTTTACACATTCAAAAGGAACAAGGATGATAACTTATTAATTTCAAATTGCAACTTTTTGTATTTAAATAAAAACTTCTGTATTCATATATTATAATAGTTTCTTAAGTAATTTGATTATTAAATTAAATATTTTTTAATATATTGTCCGGAAAAATGTAGGGTCCGAAATGTTAGAAAATCAAGGTCTTTAAACTGTTGGAGATGGCTCTGTTCAAACTTTAAGTTTATTTTCTAAAATGGCATGAAATAATAAAGAGGTTTTTTCATAAATACCCAAACTTAGAAATTTTATTTCAATTTTTTTTTAGGAAAAGAATATTTTGCGAAAATACCAATTTATTGCGGATCATATTTTTACAAATACGTTGATATTTGAAAAATTGCCCCCTTTTTTGGTAACACGCTCCGAAATACTCACAAGATACGCCGTTCGGTGTGGCGTATTCGCAGGCATTGTTCATCACCAGAAACACAACAACTCGCCAGAAATTGAGATTTGTGAGTGATCGGCAACTTCGACGGAAAATGGAGAGCTCTGAGTCTGCCAACCTTTCATCGTCTATCACCCTCCAAATCACACTACGCCATAGATGCCCAGATGCAACGCACTTCTACTATTGTATTAGTCACGAAAATTGTTACAATTGACCTAAGGTAAAACTTTTTGACCATTTCATCTGCTAATATTGCCTCTACTCTCTAATGTAATGCTTTTGTTCTCAATAATAACAATAAGAAAAGTATTACCTTAGGGCCATATAGTAACACTAAATCAAACAAATGCAACATTAGGAAGGTGTTACCATAGTCCGCAGACACGTGGCAGTGTGGGGCCCACCTGCCACGTTACAGTGTGGGGCCCACCTGTCACGTGGTAGTTGTGTCCATCTGACACGTGGCAGATGTGGGGCTCACCTGCCACGTGACAGGTGTGCTCATTTTACACGTGGCAGATGTAGGGCCCCACAAGACACGGCAGGTTGACCATCTAACACGCGGTAGGTGTGGAACCCATTTGACACGTGGCATGTGGCATGGTGGGCACGTGACGCGTGGCAGTGATGGGTGTGGGTCCACTCAAATGTAACACTGCCTGTAGCAAATGTAACACTGCTTGTAGAAAATGTAACACTTATGTGGGATCCACATGTTTATTCTTTTTTGCATTTATAAATGTTAAAAAAAAAATGCAATGCTTAATCACTACTGCAACACAACGAATCTATTACAACAGTACATGTTGTAAAAAACGAATAAACGTAATAAACTTGGTATGGATGTGTAGAGAATCGAATTGCGATTCTATTTGTATATATAATGTAATGGGAAAGCTTGTGGTATGGATGAATGAAGAGAAAGAAAAAGCACGTCAAAATCGCCATTTTTGGGAAGTTCTGGAGACGACGAGATGACGTTAGATACGTCGTTTGAAAATACGTATCTCCTTGTACGCATGTTTCAGAGGCGTATGCGGTGGCATTTTCGCTGATGTCAGCGGCGTACTCTTGCGATATGCCGTTTGTGTAGGCGTATTGAAGGACGCGGCAGACGCAGTAGCGTATCTTCTGGACATTTTGGGCGGTCCTTTACCCCGGTAAGCATTTTGGTTAAAAAATGGGTATTTAGGGCACTCACCCTTGATATTTTTGTAAATTTTTCTTTTAAAATGAGTTTTTTGAAAATATTTAAAAAATAATAAAATCGTAATTTTTTTTAAAAAAATAATATTTTTGATAAAATATCCAATTTTAAATTAATAAATAACAATATACCAAATACAATTAATTTATCGAGAATTCTGTACCCAGATCGTCAACGTCTACAGCTCTCTTTCCAGAGTCTTTCACATTACAAACTTCCTGACAACTCATCCCCAACGCCCCCTCTATAAATATACTTACACACACCTATAATTATACACACAAAAACAAACATATTTTTTGAATTACTACTTTTCAAAACCCTAACTATTCCTTTTCACTCCAATGGAATCGAAGCCAGCGAGATTTAAAACGCTACTGAAGCAATCATCACTAGCGCCTGATGATCGTGCAAATGAAGAAGATCAAGTAGATATTGATCCTCGAGTTAATCTCATGTATTTAGCTAATGAAGGTGATTTGGATGGGATTAGAGAGCTTCTTAGTTCCGGTATGGATGTTAATTATCGAGATATCGATGATCGAACTGCGCTTCATGTTTCGGCTTGTCAGGGGAAAAGTGAAGTGGTTGAGTTGTTGTTGAGTAGAGGTGCAAATGTTGATTCCCGAGATCGCTGGGGAAGCACGGTAGGTGGTGCTTCCTTTTTATATTGGCGAGAACCGTTGTTGTTAACTTGTTATGCACTTTTATTAATTTGCTAAAACAGAAAAATGTGTTTACGGGAAAATGTGGAACTGAATTGTGTTTTTAGCTTGATAATTTTAGCTTCAGAACACGTGAGAACTATTCGTATTTGTCGTTTTGCGAATTTTTAGGAGGTTGATTACAATTGTTTAGATTGTTGTTGTTCTATGTTCTATGTACTTTTTGTATTTGCCGTTTTGCGAATTTTTAGGAGGTTTATTACAATTGTTTAGATTGTTGTTGTTCTATGTTCTATGTGATGTGTGCGGACATGCATATTTGATAGTTTGTGTGACATATGTGGATTATATTACGAGAATCTATTATTAGTAAGTTTATTATGACAATTGAATATGTGAATTATTGTTTCCCAAGGTAGAACGAATTTCCTTACAGGCAAGTAGTATGTTCGGTTAATTGTAGCATGGACTCTAGTAGAACGGATGAAAGAATGATAAAGAAGAGAAGATCTTGTTGGCAGTATATCAATTTTTTTTATTAAATTTTGGTGACTTTTCATGAATTCTTGCAAATTTTAGTTGAATGCTTGACGAAAGGATGCAACCGTTTTTATGATACTTTTGAGACATGGATTCAATAAGTATAAGTTCTGTTTTACAGCTCCTATGCTTTGATCAAATGTAACATATTTGATGAACCATCTACATGCTCAATACATTTACTAACTCTCCTCAATCTTCTCAACCGTCCGCCTACCATGGTGGTTTGCTTATTCTTAATTAGCATGCTGTCAGCCTGTCACCAAATGTGATATTAGGAAAGCTGTCACCAAATTTCAACTATTAGCCTGTTAGGGAGGGGCCCTTGCTGCATTTCTTAAGGTATCTTAAAATAAATTTTGTAAACATATAAAAGGGTAAATACCAATAAATTCAACATATGGAAGTAAAAAGTGGAAAACCGATAACAAGAATGTGGAGCCTTATGTTGTGTTTGGTTTGGGGGATAAAATTGAATGAAATGAGTGAAATTATAAGGAAATAATGGTAGGTAGGAGGGAAGATCGAAAAAAGATTGAGTTGGTAAAAATTTTCTATGATGATGAGTAGGGATGTTAAAGAACCGAGTTGATCGTTAAACTCGACTCGACTCATTTAACTCGACTCGACTTGTTTAATTCGACTCGATAAGAAATCGAGCTCGAATTCGAGTTCAAACGAAGAAATATGCTCGATAAGCTGTCGAGTCGATCCGAGTTTTATGAGTGTTCGACTCGAACTTGACTCGAGATTGATTCGTATTTTCATCGACTCTAACTTGATTCGATAAGCTATATACATAAAAAGAATTATTTTATTTACTTTAATAATATGTTACAATACATGTATACAATAATATGTAGATCATAGATCATAGATCAACTACTAATCATCCAATCTTCCATCATCCACAATATTAATATTAACATGCACCGGATAGTTAATAAAACAAGTCTAAAGTGAAAATTTTAAAATTTTATTGATGAACTTGAACTCGACTCGAAATGTTAGTGAATATCTCGAACTTGACTCCTTTGTTAATGAGCTCAATTTCGAACAACAGAAATTAATCGATAAGGTAATCGAGTTTGGCTTGACTTGTTCAAAAAAAGCTTGAACTCGGAAAGCAAAACCTCGACTCGACTTGAAAATCGGTATCTTGAAGATGTAGCGTTCTTTCTCAAATTGGAGGGTTTGAGCTCTAGTTGAGGTTGTTATGAATGGAATAGAGAAAGGAATGAAAATCTTAAACATTTAGTCATATTGTGTTTCAAACTTCATTTCATTCCTTTTATTTTCATTAACATTAGGGTCTTGTACCATATCCTCCTGCACCATGTTTTCCGCACAAGCAATGCGGAACCCCTTCATAAACTGGATATGTGATCCAGAAGTACAGTTGATTTACTCTTAAAGTTATATTTTTAAAAATACTATTAGTCTATTACTGTGGAGCAGAAAGAGAAAAGTTGATAAAAGAAACCATAGAATTTATTCTAAACGAATTCCTTTTTATTTTTTCCCTTGAGCCCTTGACTATCATACACAGTGACGGATCTAGGGGGCTCGAGAGGGGTCCATGCCCCCCTAGGATTGCAATATAAGTTGGATAGTAAATATTTTATATTTAGTGTGCCTGCAGCTCAGCTGGTATACGGTTCCATTCCCCTGGAAGCCAGGGTTTGGATGTCATTTGATTACTTTTTTCTTTGATTTCACGTGATCTCTTGTAGTTCTTTTTTAATTTTAATTTTAATATTTTTAGCACATTTTTAAAAATCATAAACTCTTCTAATCATTATTCTAGTAAATTTAACTGTTGATAACAAAGTGGCATGAGTTAAATTTATGAATTTTTAAAATTTTTTTCAATTTATTTTATAATGAAAATTTTAAGTTTTTTTTTTAATTATAAGTAAACCGGCCCCCCTAAAAAATCTTTCCGCATCCGTCACTGATCATACATGTGCCTACTTGGTCGTCCTCTATTCTGAAAGGGAACTTCCTGTAATCAGAAAATAAATTGAGTTAATGTGCCATCATGATGAACTCATCACTTCCACGGTTCCACTACTTCGTTTTATACTCACCAAAATATTGGAAATCTAAGAAAGATTTGTTAGAGAACTAGTTGACAAGTGACAACAGTCACAAAGTAGACCAAATAGATTGCTGTATTGGTATCATGGGATTTTCTCTCACACACACACACAAAACACACTCACTCACACACATTATTTTTGTGTATATTCTTTTTTTTTTTTTAATATATAGAGTTCTTTAGAGATTCTGTAATCAACCGTTTGTTATCTTTGTCTAAAAGTCTATGTTGTATTAGCTATATGCCTGTGGATACTACCTTTCTAAAAACTTTTGGCTTTCTACTGTGCACTAATTATCAATAGCACTTGATGTTTATTTTGTACCCCTCAAGTCTGTGGTTTTCACTGTTAAATACAATTAACCGCTGCTTTTTCAGCCACTTGCAGATGCAATACATTATCAAAATCATGACGTGATTAAACTTCTAGAGAAACATGGAGCCAAGCTTCTTGTAAGCACTTCACAAATGTTTTGATCACCATATCGTTTTGTGCCAGATCTGTTTAAATTACTTTATTATTATTATTTTTAATGTTAAATAAAATTCATCTGGATGCTGCTTTGAGCTAACTTCTTAGAGCTATATTTTCATGTCATTTAAATTTAGGTAGCCCCGATGCACGTTAAAAATGTCCGTGAAGTTCCAGAATATGAAATAGATCCCAAGGAGCTTGATTTTACAAACAGTGTGGAATTAACAAAGGTGAGTTCCTTCTGTGTGTATTGCTTAATGTAATTTAATGCTAGAAAAATTTAAATAGCTTTGCTATATTGTCAAATGTCGTAATTCATGCTATTGCTTGAGCATTGAAATCTTCAAGTCTTTGTAAAAATAACTTAAATGATGGTATCTATTTAAACTTGGGTAGTATAATAAAGGTATTTGCATTTAATCTATACAGTTCTATCTTGCATGTACTTCAATCAATTAATAGGATCTTTTTATGTGTCTAGTTGTGAAATGTGTGATAATTCTTTTACTTGGACTTGATTCAGTGAAAAAATTTCTGAATAAATGGCCGAAAGTGATACAGGTGTACATGTAGGACAGTAGGAGATCAGGGTTTAAGGCAATAATCTTTATATTCAGGGCAGATCTTTGTATGTGAAAAATATTTTACTTGTATGATAAGGTTTCTAAAGTTGGTGCAGGGCTGAATGAAAGTCGTGCATAGAATACTTATTATTTGATTTGCAATGAAATCACTGGTTTGAAAAAATATTTGATTTCATGCAAAGAAGCTTTGTTTTTTTTCAAGAATATGTTGAACATGTAGCATACATGTATTCAGAATCAGCCACTAGTCAAAGCTGATTCAGTATAACCTCGTTAAATGAAAAACTTTTTCAACTAAAGATTGTTTCCTGTCCCAACGTTATAGGACAACTTATTTTTAACCCCAAAAAATGAAAAATCTCGATAGATGAATAAAATACTTGATCCCAAGGGTATTCGAGGTTTAACTGTACTTGCTGCTTAGATCCATGTTCTTCTGAAAATTCTTTATCTCTATTTATTAAATCTTCTGTACTCAACCAACATTTGTATGCATCTACTTGTTTTGGACAATTTTATCATATAACAGGGTACCTACCGTGTTGCTTCTTGGCGTGGAACACAAGTTGCTGTGAAGAAGCTTGCTGAGGAAGTGACTAACGATGATGATAAAGTGTGGGTACTTGTTTCTTATCTTACTTATCATAATGTATGTATATATCATTAGTAAAATTTGCAAGGCTCCTCATATGTTCTTATTTGCTGTTTTCTTTAGGAGGGCTTTTATAGATGAGCTTGCATTGCTTCAGAAAATAAGGCATCCAAATGTTGTTCAGTTTCTAGGTGCTGTTACTCAAAGTAGTCCAATGATGATCGTCACAGAGTATTTACCCAAGGTCTTTATTTTTACTAAATTGATCGTTTCAAGTTTGATGATACGCAGAAACTGATTATTTGCCTTCAGTTGTGATGCTTAGTACAAACCACATGACATGCTCATTTTAACATTTTACAAAGTTTATTTAAACAATGTTTCTGCCTCCATCCTTCAAAAAAATGAAACATATGTTTACTTTGTACTAGTTTACATGTAGATCAGTTTACCTATGTTGGTAGCCATTCTTGTAGGGTGATCTCTGTGCTTATATGAAAGAAAGAGGAGCATTGAAACCGCTGAAAGCCGTTAGATTTGCACTAGACATAGCAAGGTTTGTACCTAAACTGAATTATTGTTGTTGCGTAGCATTAGTAGTAATTTGCACTTTGCATGCACAAGTCTTGTTAGAGCGTGATTTAAAAAGATCACAAAGTAGCTATATTATGTATTATTTACATATGATGTTGATTGATATTGTAACAGTATATAATAAAGTTTTCCCTAACATTTTATTTGAGATTACGTCTTTAATGAAATAAGCCTGTTATGGTTTCAACATTTTGCTGCACTTGAATTTCTGTAGTTGTAGGACTTATAAAATTTTAAAAAAAAATCGAAGATTCAATTGTAAACACTCTGTTTACAATGCATCCATATTTAACTAATCAAAATAAACTCTCTGTTTCCGTACATCCCCCCCCCCCCCCCCCTCCCAAAAAAAAAATAGACGCAAGTTGTCCTTGAGAGGATGTTCTTTGTAGATGTCTTCTAAAATTTCTTGAAAATTACTCTTTAAAATTCCTCTTGGAGGATGAAGTCACTACTAGTTTGTTGTACTAATTGTATGGCAATTGGATTAGACTAGTAAAGATGATGTGCAAGGCCTAAGTTATACACTATTTAAATGATTTTGTACTTATTCCAGAACTTACTTTAAAGAAATTTTTATTAGTATTCTTGCTATGAGAATATCTGCAGAGGTTCCGGTGTATGAAGCTTAGTTGCTTTCCCTCTTCTTTGATTTGGGTTCTTTATTTTCTTGGTGATCCCAGACTTGATCGATAAGTAATGGTCTGAAGAAGTGCTCTATTGTGAATACTGTATTGTGATGTGGAAGTAAATCAATAAAGTGTCTTTCTGAATATGGTTCTGCAAGTAACCCATTGTTTGACAAACTTGCAGGGGATTGAACTATTTGCATGAGATTAAACCAGAAGCAATAATACACCGTGATCTTGAGCCTGCGTAAGTTACGATAATATATAACCTTTTAATGTGTCAGGAATTCAGGTTTATAGTTTGTATATTTGTATGTTTTTGGTACTTTTGCAAGTAGAAGAGCAGTAAATAGAGATGGATTGATAGAGAGAATACGAATTCAGAAAGAGAGGGGGAGAGAGAGAGGGAGAGAGGGAGGGAGGGAGGGAGCGAGAGAGAGAGAGAGAGAGAGAGAGAGAGAGAGAGAGAGCAGAGAGATCAGAGAGATCAGATGGAGAGAGATCGGCCCAAAGACAAATCCGTGCGGGCTCGGCCCAAAGCGTACAATATTATGGCTCGCTCACGGCCCAACACATGATATCTTAGAGAATTCATATCGGCTTTTATGTGTTCTGTTATTAATACAAAATTACAAATGTCTATAATTATATATATTGTTAGAACTTGAAGGAAAAATTTAATTGCTCAGTGAGTGAGGTAGAAATATAATCAGTACAATGCTAGCATTTGTATAATAGAATAATGAGAAATAAAAGTAATTGAAAATGTCACAGATTACAGATTCGGTTTGTGAGTTTTGCATAATGTTTCTTTTTTGCCATTGCAATTTGCAATGGGTCAATTGTGCCTTATGAGGATATTGGTCTCTTATTCTTCACGGGCACTGATTCAACCTTTTGGATGGTTTTATTGAGTTTCTTAATTAGTTTTGTAATGTGACAGTAACATATTGCGGGATGACTCTGGGCATCTTAAAGTTGCAGATTTTGGAGTTAGCAAACTGCTAAAAGTTATGAGCAGAGTAAAAGAGAATAGACCAGTGACTTGTCAGGACACATCTTGTAAGTCAAAATCTTGAAAATTTTGAAAAATTTCATAATATGTTCTAATACATAAATATTTTAGGAAAATATATGGGAGAGACTTGTTTTATTTCAATCTTAATTACTTACCATAAAAGATTGTAATGGGCATTTTTAAACACTGACTTAAAAAATTTATTTCTCATTATCGTTGGTTGACTTTGTAAGAAATTGTTTTTATAAAACAGGACAGGGATAATTTCCTTCCAGTTGGAATCATACAATAAGTTGCTGTTAATTTGTTAAATTTAGTGATTTAATCGTTGATATAGAAACTTCAGTAGCTTATGTCAACACTGATGGTTGGCCTCTGTTTATGGTTTCTGGTTCCACCCGTATATTTATTTCATCTGATTCTTAGTGAGGTATTTTTCTTCGATAAGAACAGGCCGCTATATTGCTCCAGAGGTTTTCGGAAATGAGGAGTATGACACTACGGTGGATGTTTTCTCATTTGCGTTAATTCTACAGGAGGTAAGACTTTCTTTTGGTAGAAAGTATAACACAGTAGCCATCCCTTTTCTTCCTTCTTTTGCTTGGATTCCTGTGACCATTTCTCAGTAGCATATTCTTATTTCCGTAATGACATCTTATTGCCACTGTTTGTAATATAATATATTTATGAGAAATATTTTTCTTCCTCACTTTGTTAAATTTAATTGTATATGACAGATGTATTTATCAAATGTATGTGTTGGTTTTAATGTAGTAAAAGCAGTAGACACAAAGTAAAGACTATAAATTTCACAAATATATAATGTTGGTTATTGATTGACTAAATATTTTGTGTTTGATGCCAATCCATTATGTTAAAGAATTTGTAGATCATTTTTATTGTTGATAATCTAGAAGTTTAGAGGTTTTTTAAGTGCTTGCTAAGATGCTATATTGCTATCCAATCATATGTTGTCTGCCAAAATATTTTTAATTAAGAAAAACTTTTTTTTGGTCTTACCAGTGGATTTGTGAGGAGAACTTAGTTAATGCATTGACTGCAGCAATGAATTACTGAATCAATGTAATGCTGAAGTTCCATTCCTTGTAAGTCTACCCCAGTACCATCAACAAACTTGAATGAAATAGTGTCTCATTTCACAGTTAAAACTTTTTTGTATTACGGCCTTATAAATAAAATATTGATGTCAGTAACATAATAAACAGTTAAGCAATGAGTCACTATGAGTATGACAATAAGTAGCATTCTATACTAAACTTATATATATCATCCGATATCGGACTTTATAATATTATATACATACAAAGGTTTGTCTATCAAAGCACATATTTTTCTTTGCACTTGAGAAGTTGTATTGTGCTAATTTGACTTGTACGCGAAGTCATTGGATTTTTATCTGTGTGTGTCATAGTCTTGTCTCATAAATAAAGCTTTAGTGAGAGTACTACTTTATGAAGCATAAGTGGGTTGTCACTTGTCAAGATACCATCCAACTTACTGCTGGCTTACTACTACGTACTAAAGAAATTATCATTGTAGATTACGAACGGGTGTGGGGTTTAGCTATATTACTATTAACTGTTCAATTTCTTGATAGCTTTAATCATTAATTTTTCTTTCTAAGAATTTTGTGCTGGAATGATGTAGTTAGTACTTAGTAATGTTTCAAAGAAGAGCATACTTGGTGTTTGATTGTACTTTATATTAAGAAGAACTATTATAATAAAGAACCAACATTCATGTAAACTCGGTTTTCTGTCCATTATGCTTAACTAAATTTTTTTGAAAAGTTCTGACAAATTTTTTATTTTTTTTTGAAAAGTTTAATAGTTGTAAAGTAATCAACTTTCGCAAATCTTTACGGTGTTAGGAAGAGGCCTTAATTGGATTATATTGCTGAAAATATTTAACACTCCCTCTCACTCATACGAGTGGAGAAACACTAAGCAGTCAAATTTTTGAAAAGGGTGGGAAGGTTCGAATTCAAGATCTCTCCCCTAACCAGGCTCCGATACCATGCTAAGTAACCAAATCTCACAAAACTTTAAAAGGTGTTAGGAGGAACCCTTAAGGATCATATTTTGTATTTAACTATAGCCAAATAAGACTTTGTAAGTTGAGATCTGTATTTTGTACTCTAGATGATTGAAGGCTGCCCACCATTTTCTACCAAGCAAGAAAGTGAAGTTCCCAAAGCATATGCTGCAAAGGACCGGCCTCCATTCAAAGCTCCGGTGAAGTATTATGCACATGGACTTAAAGAGTAATTCTCTATCTTCTTAATATTGTTTTGTAGTGTTGTAGGCGATTTATTTGACTGATTATGCTAATTAGCTGGACAATGTTTGAACTAGTTATCTTCCTTCATTTACAGCCTGCATTTGTCATTAATTCCTGCGTCATATGTGCATACTAATACAAAGTAATTACTAATTAAGAATTGTGAATACTCAGGTTGTATTTCATAGTGATGAAGTGTTACAAAATATATACAGCTTCTGGGAAACTAGAGTAGGAAAGTAAATAAAGAAAAGAATCAATGTAATACCCTATTAATTTTCTAACCAGTAATCATATAATCATTATGACATACAATTGTTAATTGAATTAACAGCATATACAACTGTTAACGCTCCCTGAAGGTGGAGCATAGATGTTAATCATGCTCAACTTGTTACAAAGATAATTGACTTGAATTCCATTCAAAGCCTTTGTGACAAGTCCATTTCTCTGGTCTTTACACGGAGTAGAAATGAAACCTTCTTCAATTATTTCACGTATAAAATGACAATATATAACTAAATGCCTTTAGTCCGCTTATGTAAAACTGGATTGGAAGATATGTGGAGAGCAGCTTGGTTATCGCAATACAACTTATCATGAATAGAAACTTTGATGCCAATTTCACCCAAGAGATGATATGTCAACATAATATCACAAGCTGATTGTGACATAGCCTTACTTAGTGAGTGTAGTAATCAGATTTCCACCCACAAAGACAGAGTATCCTGTTAGGATGGTTGTGATTTGTATAAAATATATCTCAACCAGGTGCCCCCTTTAAGTAACTAAGATGTATTCCAAAGCAACCCAATGATGGACAGTTGGAGAAGATAAGAACTGATTTACTTACTTTATATGCAATGTCTGCACGAGTTACTGTAAGATAGTATAATTTCCCAACTAGTCTTCCAGATGTTTCGGGATCCCCAAACAATTCTCCATCCTTAGTGAGATGAGAATTTGGAAGCATTGGATTACTACATGGCTTTGGTCTCAGTATTCCTCTTTATATCAACAAATCAAGCACATATTTCCTTTGAGATAGCAAAAAGCCTTGTTTACCTCTAATGACTTCAAAATCCTTTAACATTCCTCTGTCTTTTGTATGTAACTAATTTTGAAGAAAAGACTTGAGAGATGGAATCCCAACACTATAATTTCCGATTATAATAATATCATCTACATATACAACTAGAAGAAGGATACCAACACTAGACTTTTTGTAAAAAATCACGTAATCAGATTTGCTCCTCAACATTCCAAATGCTTCAAGTGTCTGATTAAAATTTCTAAACCAATCTGGAAGACTGTTTAAGACCATACAAAGTCTTTCGTAGATAGAAAACCTTCCTTTTGATTCGTTCATACTTCCCTCGAGCAACAAAACCAGGTTGTTGCTCCATATATACTCCTTCACGCAGATCATTATGAAGAAATGCAATTCTTACATCTTAATGATGCAAAGGCCAATCATAAGTTGCTATTAAGGAAATAAATAACTGAACAGAGGTTAACTTTGCAACTGGAGAGAAATTATTAGAATTATCATGTCCATATGTCTGGACATATCCCTTAGCAACTACACGAGTTTCAACCGAGAGTTTTACGCATCAGGATTTCTTTTCACTGTAAATACCATTTACATCCAATAACTCATTTACCTGCAGGTAGATCCACTAACTCCCAAGTACCATTATCTGTTAAGGCATTCATTTCCTCTAACATTGCACTGCACCAATCTGGATTAGATAAAGCTTCATGGATAGATTTAGGAATGGTTACAGAATTTATGGAAGCTACAAAGGCACGAGAAGATTGTGACAGATGATCATAAAATACAAAAGTAGAGATGGGACAAGAGCACTGATGTTTACCTTTGCGTTGAGCAATAGGAAGATCATCGGTTGAAATAGGATCCGATGATGAAGCAGATGGTGCTGATCGTGTGTCATGGGGAGGTTGTCTAGAGTAGACTTTCCGAGGAGGAACATGAACTAAGGTCGACTCGATTACAGGAGTTGGTATTTGTGTTAGGTGTAAATGCTGGAATATAAGCAATTTCAGGTTCAGAATCAGTGTCAGATTCAGGTGTTGAATCAGACGTGAGTGAAGTAGATGAAATGGTATAAACTAACAAATCATCAGCCTCCTCCTTATCAGTTGAGATCGGAGTTGAAAAGAATGACCCTCTAAAAAAGTAACATCTTTAGAGACGATGTGTCTATGTAGAGTTGGACAATAGCATCCATACCCTTATTGATGGCGAGAATATCCTAAAAAAACACATTTTCTGGAATTAGGGTCTAACTTAATCATAGATGGGCGAAAGTCTCGTGCAAAGCAAACATATCTAAAAATCTTAGGTTCAGGGGGATGCAATGGCTTGTTAGGGAATAAAAAATGAAATGGGGTTTTACCTGAAGGACTGAATAAGGCATGCTTATCAAAAAATATGCTGTTGAAATTCCATCAGCCCTAAAAGATGTAGGCACGGCCATTTGAAATAATAATGATCTTGCAGTCACGAGAAGGTGTCTATTTCTGCATTCTGCTACTCCATTTTGAGATGGTGTATCATCACATGAAGTTTGGTAGATAATGCTATTTTGAATCATGAAGGTTTGAAAAGTTGATGATAAGTATTCTTTTGCAAAAAGCATGATGCAAGTTTGTTGAATTTTGGTTCGCACATATTTTATGATATTATACTACTGAACTAGATGATATGGATGAGGTTTGTTATTGGCAAATTTTCATTGGAGTAGGAAATTTGGATCAATAATAAATATAGTTTATAAATGGAGTGCACATTACTAGGTATAAGGGTGTTGAAATGGTTAGGAGCAGTTTTTTGAGTTTTTTGTCTAGCTATTTTTCTTCATTGACATTGCATAATAGTACTTTTTAGCACATATCATACCAGGAATGTCCCAATTTCAACTTCGTTATGAATGTCATGTCTTATTATGTGCTCAATAAATTAGGAAATATTACTGTGGTGGATGAAAGTCTATAAAGTGGGACTGAGATTTGGAGACATATGGACATGTTTATGCAAGACAACTTTTATGTGATGTTATGAATAGGTCTATATTTCCTATGGTGACTGCTTACCGTTGTTGCTCAGAAAAGTTTCTTTTGGCAGAAAATATTGAATTTTTTTTATAATGATTTAATTTTATTCACGACTTGTTAGTTTGTAGATTGATTTATTTGTTTTATACTTGTAGGTTGATTGAGGAGTGCTGGAGTGAGAAACCAGACAAGAGACCAACGTTCAAGAAAATAATTCCACGTCTGGAGTCCATCTGCGATACTTTGAGTCAGAGGGATCGATGGAAGGTTTGTCCCTTGGATGACTGCAATTGGAATTTTTTTTCTAAAAACAATTGCATCTTATGGCCCATCAGTTATATATGATATGTATATTTAAAAAGGAAACTTAAAATCAGTAATAACACTGCTGATTCGCTTGTAAATTCCAGGACCCTGTCAGAAAATATTACATTAGGATGCATGCAAGAATTATATATTTTCAGGCATAATTAAGTGAATGCATATTAGTTGTTCTCTGGGGACGAACTCATTACACTTGTGATTTTATGCAGTATGAATGTGTCTCTTTTTGTTTATAATATATGTTGATTTCACAGGCAAGACCACTAAAATGCTTTCAAAATCTGGAGGCAATGTGGAAGAAAGATCGTTCTAGTCGAGGCAGTCACAGTCGTTCATCTCGTTTAACAAACAGATAGTATCGTTCAACCACCACAGTCGTCTCTTGCCTCAGCTATGTTGAAAAATGTTTGCCTTCCCAATTATATGAAGACGAAGTAAATTAATTGATGAAGTTGCCATTCATAAAAGTAAGAAAGCTGAAAAGAACTTTAGGAGTTGGGTTTTGGGAATATTGATTTTGTTTTCTATAGGAAAATACTCATTCTTTTTGTCATCTCTAACTTTGCCAGTGTGCATGATGATTAATTGGCCATTTCTTGCAACAAGAAATCCGGCAACAATTCATGTACATGAAGACACCTAGGACCAGAATAAGTATTTTTATTTGCAGTCAGTTTGATAAATTTTTTATTAGATGTGGTGATTGTATTTGACATATTATGGGTTCGATTGACATAATTGGGAGAGACGTTCTCATATTTTTTTTTTTTCATATAAATATTTACAGTAATATCATTTATATTTTAACTTTTTCCCCACCTTCGTACAATAAATTCGGGAACATGCTGAACTACATTCATTTCTGTTTGGTGATACTGTATGCACAATACTTGCAGAGAAACAACCGTGAATAAATAATCTGAAGCCTTACATATATACTCGCATCTCACACAAGATCTTGTGCTAAAATAAAATAAAATAAAATTTAAACTTGTTTCACATACACCAGCAACCAGCTTGCGCTATTTGAAGGTTTGAGACATCATAAATTATTGTTCATTGCTGACGTGACAGTGAACAGTTTTTTTTTTTTGAATGCAGCCAAGAATTTTAGACATTTTTTTGTAAAAGTACTCCTGGCGGGACCATTAGAATAAATGAAATATAAAATATTTTATGTTAGTTTGTAGTTTGTATTTGAGTACAAAGTACAAACCTAAATATATATACCTTATTCTTGGGAACATAGTATCCACATTATTACGATTAGTTTAACTGCTATAATAGTCGATTATATTGGTGCCGTTTGGTATCGTTATGCACTGGTTTAAACAATGATCCGTTGTTTTTCGATAATCTTGTATAGTTGTAAATAATGGTACTTTATAGTAAACAGCAAGATTCCTTTATGAATCCCCTAAGGTAAGGCTTGGCCGATTACTAGAAAATCTCCATGGATATCAAAATAAACAAATGACTATAAGCACCTGGTTTCCTTCGCCCAACTCTAGCGAGAGCTAGTCTAAATGTTTTTTTTTTGAACAAAAGCTAGTCTAAATGTTAAATGCAGCTTGAAACAAATAATTTTGATAATAACAACATTATCTTAATAATAATTTTAATTTCAATAATTTTAAATTGAATATATATTTCGACCTATACTCATTATAAATACATTAATTTCATAAGAACATAATTTAACTTATCCCTACTCAATATTTGTTTAATAGTTTTGAAAAAGGATAATTTGAAAAGATGTATAGGAAAAATGGGGTTAATTATCAATTGGGTCACTTATTTCACTTCAATATATCAAAGGGGTTACCAATTTCATTTCGGTATCATTTAAATTACTAAAATCATAATAAATATCAAATAGATAACTGTAAATGTGTTTGAAAAATAAAAGTAATCTTTTATTGAATCTCCACATATTTCCTGAATGCTAACTCAACCAAATGAATAAAAATTCTAGTATTTCAGATAACATATTTAAAATTTAAAAGATTCATTTACTATTTATTTTTAATTAAAATAAGAAAATAACTATAAAATTAAAATAAATAGTAAATGAATTTTAAAAAATCTAATTATATTACCTAAATACTAGAATTTAACAATTATTCATTGGGTTACGGTAGCATTCAAGAAAAATGTGCAGAATCAATAAAAAATTACTTTTATTTTTGAAACACATATTTACAATTATCTATTTGATATTTATTATGATTTTAGTGATTTAAATGATACCGAATTGAAATTCGTGATCCTTTTAATATATTGAATTGAAATAAGTGATCGGTTGATAATTAACGCATAAGAAATGTACATATATTATATTTAGCAAAAAAAAAATGTACACATGTTACGATTTTTTTTAAGAGACTATTACCGTGAGATTGGAAATATACATATCAACTAGCGTAACAGCCCGTGCAAGGCACGGGCCTATATATAGACATCGATATTATTGTAGATTGTAGATGATGGGTTAGTAACGTGCAGATTGGGAACTCGTAATTATTAGAGTGTCAGATGAGTTGGGACCTTGACCCTTATTCGTATTTAGTACAAAGAACCTTAGATGTCGAATAGGTATCTACTTTGCATAAAAAATGTGGGTGGGGGACGGAGACTTGAGACGTGTTCATATTGAGATAACAATGAATTACGTTCTTGAGGAAAGTATGAGATAGCAATGAATTATGTTCTTGAGGACTGTAGCTGATGGTTTATCTTGCATCTTTTCAATTACGCCTTTGAAAACCCGCATGATTGCACACAACCTGTTTGCAGGCTCACAGCAACATTGTAGCCCCAGCTCTTGCATCATTATTCTTAACACTATCCAAGATGCAGTCTGTATAGCCATATACAAGTATTCAAAGTGAGTATAAGGACCCAATTAACTATAGGTGTCGATCAAAATATTTTGATAGTGTGGCATTGTATCAGAACAATTTTCCCAAGTTATTTCTAGGACGATCAAGTCAATGTCATGCAATATAAATCATATAATTTAAATATTTCTGCTTAATAACTTTCATAAACACTAACATATAGCTACTCATCGAGCTTCCCGAAAAAAGTTGACTTGATGAGATGTATATATATTAATATACAAGGAGTAATAGCTAAAAATCTCTTTTTCAATTAATACCCAGCAGAAAGAACTATAAAGGGAGATTAATTTGCACTTTGCAGTAACCAAATTAAATACTCAGTGTTGTCTTACATGTAAGGTAGTATTTTGCAATACAAAATGCCTGGAAGCAAAAGAACGGTAGGTTCAAATTTTAATGGACACTTACTGATTGTGAAAGATCATTTTCATATTCTATTGATCTTAAACACAAAGGGTCCTGAGTCGAGCAAACAATGAACAGAAACCATTACCATTGGGTCGCCTACCTGCATAAAAAAGAACCTTATAAGCATATCAGATCACATTAAAGCAAATAGATATACAATCCGGTAAGAAATATTGGACATTTTCTTTAACTAAGGTTCTGCTAAAGCTAATTCATCTCTAAATTGCATTCAATTCAGAGCTGAAAGGGCAGGTAGACTATGAGAAAGTACTTCCATGCCCGGGTTGCTGCTGTTCAGCTGTTCTAATAATTCTAAAGGCTAAAAGTAAAAAAAATTAAAGGTACGTATCAAGTACTGATTTGGAGAAGGAATTGTACCTCCTTCAGAAGACCATCAATGACCCCCAAGCTCATTAACCTTAGGTACTGGAATGGCTTGCCAGTTTCTTCGGTCTTCAAGAAAGGGTATAGGTAACAATGTAGCTGAACTGCAAGGAAAGAAGTAACTTATTACAAGTCTGTCTACAATTAACCTTACCTGTCTCCTCAATCATTCTGTTAAATTCATTATAGAAAAGATAATCATAAGAGTTTTGAAAAATCCTCATCCCAGAATATATTTTACAAAGATGGGGGCGATTTTCTTTGTTGTCCCGTTCATTTGGTATTCACAAAAACATATCACCCTGGCTTAAAATATAAATTGAATGCATTTATATATCATAACGCATAGAAGCCATAACTGTGAATACATTAAAAGAAACCAGCCAAATATTTTCAGAAAGATAAGGAGAATACCATCTAGAAAATGCACTTTTGTTTGTGGGTGAGTTGCCAAGAACTGCATTCAATAGAAAAGACACTTCAATTTTAGAGTTGCATACTTAATTTGCAAGTACATAGAGTACCAGCTATAGCTCTGTCACAAGTAAAAATAAACTTGATGTGAAGGTGACTACTGTGGGAGGAGCTCCAAAAGGTGTCTAATGTACTCTGATCATCTAAAGGCATTCAAATAATTTTTTTAAAAACACGTCTTCAGTAAGCAGAGTCCACAAGTTGACATGCATTTAAGTAGTTTAAAGGACCTTTTATCAGGCTGTTCTAATATTACAGTCGTCAGAATTTTTACACAACAAATATGGGTGTGAGGATTGATGATGAAATTACGTACATCACATCTGTTATATCAGGCCATAATACTACTTGAATAAATTTTGGGCCCTGAACAATCAAACATGTTGTATTGTGAATATTTGATCACACCAATTAGGTCGTATGGGTACGGTTCATGGAATAAGTTCCCAAAATAATAAAGAGAACCGAGGAATCACTGCATTGTACGCAAAACATGTCCATTAGTATAGTTATTCTTTGATTATAACATACGATTATTAAAACTAATAAGTGTTAACTCTATTGAATTGTTTAGTTGGGTTGTGTTAATCTATCTGTATACGTATGATCAGTAGCAACAAATAATGACAATATTAAGTGTAGGAGAATGTTTGTAGCCAAATTAAGTGGTGGAAAATATTTGTAGGTGCATACCTCATCAGGTATTCAGATCCATGAAGGATCAGGGTCATCAGCTATGACAAAAGATGGTTCGGCACCATCACCTAAAACCAAAACCCAATCTTTGAAAGCTACAGTTCTGCCATCAATCATAATTTGCGGGACGTTTCTTTCGATCCTCATGGCAGGTTCTGAAAAATGCAATATTTTAATTTTTAAAAACACGACCAAGCCTCTATAGAACATTAAATAAAATTGACCCTGTACAGTTGTCACGCAATAAATCAGGGAAAAATTAAATGCCAGAATGTGCGTACGGATTAACAATGCATTTGTGGGATGCCCTTAGAAAAGGGTACCATGACCAACATAAATCAGTAAAAAAGAGATATGAACCCAAAGTATATACATGTAGCATGGACGCAGTTCTAGTATATGAGCAACTACAGTTTATTTACCAACGAAAAATATACCAGATGGCAGAAAGTGGAAGGCTCTTTCCAATGGGACAAAATCTTTACTCAGTTTATTTATTTATTTTTTCCAAGTCTCTAATGGATTTAGTGGGTGGAATTTACGCAAATTGAGTTCAAATAATTTATATGCAAAAAGCATAACAATTGCTATAGTTAAGGATCAGGTAGAGAAGGTAATGCATTGACAGTTTGCTATATAAATGTTACCTCTTCAGTCAT
Source organism: Kitagawia praeruptora (assembly GCA_037693485.1). NCBI lineage: Eukaryota > Viridiplantae > Streptophyta > Magnoliopsida > Apiales > Apiaceae > Kitagawia > Kitagawia praeruptora. The sequence goes on from CM075354.1 coordinate 106,738,794, forward strand.
TTCAAATCCCAGTGCCCTGTAATATGCATCAAGGTATGAGGAAGGAAAACATTATATGTATTATGCAAAACCTGACTATAAAAGTTAACATTAACTACTGATGTGACATGACAAACGTACCTCATTGCAACATTCAACTCTTTAGCATCAATGGTACCTACATTAAGGGTGAGAAACAAGGTTAATCAATGACAACTTCTAGATAGACTTCAAACACATATGTCAAGGGATTACTTCCATACCAGATCGATCAGTATCAAATATTCCCTCCGTCCCACCAGATTCTATACAGTTTTTTTTCACTGCTTGGCATGCATTTTAAGGCTTCTATAAAGTATAGTTCCATAACTTATTTTTAAAATTTTCTTTTTTTGTAAAAAAATTTAACATACCTATTTTTATAGAAAAAAAGAAAATTTGAAAAATAAGTTATAGAATTATCCTTAAAATGCACCTTAAATGCGTGCCACGCCCCCGTCCCCCAATGTATATTATCTGGCGGGACAGAGGGAGTAGCTCAAAAGCTTATTTGATCTCTTGCTTTTTCTGTTGACTTAGCCCATGATGGCGTCCTCTGGGCTTATCTTTCCTAGACATTCCTCTGGAAAGGTTTGTCTAACAAATAAGTTTTTTCGAGAAAGTTAGCAAAAAAAATGTGTGACAGAAAACAGTTTCTATCTAGTTTCTATCTAAACACGTGTCATAAATATATGCAAGGGTCAAGGAAATTGAACATAAAACATAAAAGTGGACATTCAACAGGAATACAACAGGTCCTAAGAGGTAATATGATAGTGAGCCACTTTAGCAGAAAATCAGACTATTAGAATCACACAACCTACCAACACTAACGATTTTTTTCTTTGCCTTTCATTCCTTCGTTACAATAAATCTCATAATCAACTCTAATCAATCAGAAGTCGATCAAACACAACTTGTCTGTTAACAACTCTACTTAAATACACAGGCAACAATTGTCGATAGCATTTCGAGTATTCTAAACTAAACAACAAAGAATCTCTAACCTTACTTAGACCGCAACGTATAGCCATCACATAAGTACGACAACAATCCTCTTCGAGGCACTAACGACAGCATCGTGCCACTCCCGAATCACATAAAGACATGATCTTTACCTCTCCTATCCTAAACTAAACTCCCCCCAATTTCACTAAAACCAACAAAATGACTAACCCTAAACCTAAAACCCCGGAAATAAAGGGTGAATTAAGAACAGACCAACCACAATCCACAAAATATTAACAAAATTTCATAATCACAACTTAAATATGATGGGCTTACCACATATCAAATGTTGATCCACTTCTTCTTCAGTCTTCCTCCTAATCGAAGGACCACTATGAATCGATGAGCTTGTGAATCTAATAGATTTGTGCAAATAGAGGGATATCAGGTCGTGTTATTGAGAAGGGAAGAATAAAGCGGTTGCATAGAGAAGGGAAGATTAAACCGTTGTTGGTGCTGGGCAATTTTGTTATTTTGAGTCAGATAAGGTTATATATGTCATTTCATTGGCAATAAAGTGGAAATTTTTACCCCTCTATCAACGTATAATATATAGTAATAGATAGATGATAGAATAGAAGTAATAGTCTAATAGATGTTTAAAACATTAAGAAAATGTTATCTTTATCATTTTAAGAGATTATAAATACATTAATTGCAAATAAAACAAAAAAAATCCCGCCGATGCGGCGATGGCATATGAAAAGCCTACCGATCAATTAGGTTTCGGAAATTTCTAATGAGCCCCATATTTACGTGTGGGATTGACAACTTATTAAATTAAAATTCGTTCGACTACTTTAAAATTTCCAAATTATGACAAATAGTATCTCAGTATCATGCATACGGGTAAAAGCTAGTTTAATCGAATTTCTTTGGCTATTTATTCAGTTCAAACTCTGCCTAAGCTAAAATCCTGATTAATCATAATTACAAGTCAACAGAGATTTTTGTAATAAACCTCACTTATAGTTTTAGATTAATTGGAAAATGATTTAAACCTAGTATCTACTCGTCTTTCTATATAGCCGATTTATTCAAAATATTGATTTCGCTATTGAGCAGCGAGTGCGTGCTCTCAAAATATTGATTTCAAAGGATCGATCATCTGAAACATTTCCCTTTACCAGTCTGATTAATTAGCACTTGTATTCCTGCCGGTGAGCTATTGAAGGATGCAGTCTTGGAACTTGCAAGGTTTATCAGAGTAATTAATCAACTACACGATCTTGAAACTTGAATCTAGTTAGCTAGATTTTATAGAGTGCACTCTTTTGAGCATAACAAGCCGTATGAAAGAAAAGGCAGCTGGTCACTGACAATCGATTGTCAGGGACTGGTTAACTAATTGTCGGGGATCGGTTAACTAACAATCGGTTTTTAAACCGTTGGCACTACTAGAAAAACGGCTAAATTCAACGGGTAAAATTCTGTTGAATTTAGTTTAATACAACAAGATTCCGTTACATTTACCATAAATTCAACCGAATCCTACCTGTTGAATATAAGGCCGTTGAAATTAGCATTTCGGTTGAATTTAAGGTTAAATTCAACGACTTCCCGTTGATTTTGTTGGCACCATGTTCAACCATTTTCCGTTGATAATGATCATGGACATTTTCGAAAAAATTTAAATTTTGAATTTCACCAAAATTTCATTTTCCACCAACGATAATATAATCAACCGAAAATTGTTAAAATTCATTCCACCATAATCAACCAATTTCCGTTGAAATTATAAATTTGGCAAAAATATTAAAAATTTTGAATTTTGAAAATTTTAAATTTTGGCACCTAAAATGTATTAAATTCGACCAAATATGGTTTAATTTAATATAAGAAATTCAACCATATCTAGTCGAATTTAAGATACCGGAATCATAAAAAAAAATAGCAGCTTCTTGTGCTGCTCTTTTTCACAAGCAATTACCAAATAGTTAAAAAATAATGAATTCGACAGATCATGTACGTGTAATCCTTCTAGCAAAAGATCAAAGATAAGAAAGATAAGAAATATCTATGCTGCATTATTACAGAGAAAAACAAGAGTTCGAAATATACATCATATCCTCCTGAGGGTCTTAATTAACCACTCTTGAGTCTTGAAGCATCTAGATTATAAAAAGTATGAGAAAAAACAGAAAAAAAATTGGCAGCCTACGCTTGATGTTATCCACTAATAATCCACTAAATGTCTCAACCCTTTTCTTTCTTCCTCCGCGTCACAACCACCAACCCAGCACCCCGTTGGCTTTTTTTTTTAGATAAATGATACAGAGTTCTTAGACTATTATCTTTTCCCTGTGACACACACAACAAATATACACACATGACACACCCCGATTTAACATCAATAATCGAAGTAAAAGTAACAGCACCAAACGAATTTACAGAAGCAGAAATTGAAATTCTCAGCAAGAACTAAATCACACACGCAGGACATAGGCATTGTAATCACACACGCGCATAGCTTGACCCAAATTAGGGTTATGTGTTTTTGGGGGGGTGTCTGCGGCGGAAGAAAATAGATGAAGAGAGAACGGCGGAAGAAAAGAGATGAAGAGAGATGGGTTTGTGTGTACTGTGTTTGTGTATATTAGGTAATATAGGTAGGGTGCATTATTATGAGGGTTTAATGAGGATCATTGGATGTGTGTTTTTTTTGTTTTAATCAAGGGTTAGAAAATGATCAAAGAAGCACAATCCTTGTGCTATGTTGTCAACCAATAATACACTGACACATGTCAAACAGAATTTTTAATTTTCCACTCCTAGTACAGAGTAAAATAAATATTCCTAATATGGAGTAAAATAAATATAAATTAAAATAAACATAAATTAAAATAAATATCTAAAAATAAAAAATACTCTAAAAATTATGAATTTTTTACGAGAACTTGGAAATATTAAGAAAATTGTTCTCTCAAAATCTGGTCAAATTTCGTAGAAGTTTGGTTAATCGTTTGATTTTTAAACGTAAGAGTTTTTCGGCTGGAAATTCGATTCCGGAACAAAGTTTTCAAAAACATTCGCAAATTTTATCATGGATAGAAAATATTATTTAAATGATATGTTCCAAGTTTCAAGTTTTTCTAGCATATGGAAGTAATTATTTTAAATTGTCGAAGTTAAATAATGATATTTTGTACCATTTATTGTTCCTATTTTTTAAAAACTATTTCTCGATGATCCAACCGTACGAATGTCAAGATATATCTAATTAAATGACATTCCCAAATTTTCAAAAAATAAAAAATTAATTTGGTTGAAGATCTTAGTAGAACACTATTATATTATCTATTACCCGTAACTATTGATTTGTCGCATTTATTGTTTCTATTTTTTAAAACCTATTTCTCGATGATCCAACCGTACGGATGTCAAGATATATCTAATTTAATGATATAAAAAAATTTTTAAAATACAGAAATTTAATTTAGTTTGGTAATTTAACGGTCAACTAGTACTTTGACTAGAACCCCTAAATACGGTTTCGTGAGGATTTAGTGTTACAATTTTTTTAAAAATATTTCTCGACGACCCAACCGCATAGTGGTCAAGATCCATCCTTTTTAGTGTTATTGCCAAAATTTTAGAAAAAAATAAATTTATTTGGTTGGGTAATTGAATGGTCAACTAGTACTTTGACTGGAACCCCTAAACACGGTTTCGTCAGGGTTTTTTGTTACGATTTTTTTAAAAATATTTCTCAACGATCCAACCGTACGGATGTCAATATATATCTAAATTAATGATATTTCCAAATTTTTAGAAAATACAAAATTAATTTGGTTGGAAATCTTAGTAGAACACTACTATTTTGTCAAGAACTCGTAACTGGTGCTTTGTCCCAGATTATTGTTTCTATTTTTTAAAAAACATTAATCGACGATCCAACCGTAAGGATGTCAATATATATCTAAAATTATGATATTTCCAAATTTTTAAAAAATAAAAAATTAATTTGGTTGGAGATCTTAGTAGAACGCTACTATATTGTCCAGAACTCGTAACTATTACTTTGTCCCAGATTATTATTTCTATTTTTTAAAAAACATTAATCGAAGATCCAACCGTACGGATGTCAATATATATCTTAAATAAAGATATTCCCAAATTTTTAAAAAATAAAAAATTATTTTGGTTGGAGATCTTAGTAGAACACTACTATATTGTCTAGAACTAGCAACTAGTACTTTGTTCCAGATTATTGTTTCTATTTTTTAAAAAACATTTATTGACGATCCAACCGTACGGATGTCAATATATATCTAAAATAATGATATTCCAAAATTTTCAAAAAATAAAAAATTAATTTGGTTGGAGATCTTAGTAGAACACTACTATATTGTCTAGAACTAGCAACTAGTGCTTTGTTCCAGATTATTGTTTCTATTTTTTAAAAAACATTTATTGACGATCCAACCGTACAGATGTCAATATATATCTAAAATAATGATATTCCCAAATTTTCAAAAAATAAAAAATTAATTTGGATAGTGAAATTAGTAGCCAACTATTGATTTGACTAGTACTACTAACTAGTACTTTGTCCCAGATTGTTGTTTCTATTTTTTAAAAAATATTAATCGACAATCCAACCTTACGGACGTCAATAGACATCTAATTTAGTGATATTCCCAAAATTTAAAAAAATAAAATTAATTTGGATAGTGAAATTAGTAGTCAACTAATGATTTGAGTACTACTAATTAATACTTTATCCCAGATTGTTGTTTCTATTCTTTTAAAAATATTTATCACGATACAACCGCACTGACGTCAATAGATATCTAATTTAGTGATATTACCAAAATAAAAAAAAAATTATTTGGATAGTGAAATTAGTAGTCAACTATTGATTTAAAATTTTACACATCTATCTGAGTAATAAAGTAAATTCTAAAATGTTGGGTATGTAAATTTAACATTCTAGTGAATTTTTTATGACTTTCATAAATTATCGAGTATTGATAATATTTATTTAAAATTATATATCAAATACATATTTATCATTTTCTTAAATATCAAAGATTAATTTCCACAAATTATCAGTAAAAATAAAATTTAAAGTGTATTTGTTGGTTGACCATATTTTAAAGATTTTTTTTATATTATAGAAAAACAATTGGAATAATAACATTAACAATCAATCGATTTTTTTTAAGAAAGTTAAATTTTCTTTTTTGCAAAAATCAAAGTCATCTTAATAAAGACAAAAGTAAATTCAACGAGATACTGTTGAATTTATTTTCGGTTGATTTTATTCCGTTGAATTTATTTTCGGTGAATCTTTGTCGGCATGTGAAATAAAGGTGAAAGTAAATTCAACGAGATACTGTTGAATTTATTTCCGTTGAATTTAACTTTGGGGGGAATTTTGCCGCCCTATGCAAAAGTAAATTCAACGAGATACTGTTGAATTAATTTCGGTTGATTTTATTCCGTTGAATTTAACTTTTGGTGGGAATTTTGCCGCGACATGAAAAAAAAAGCATAAATAAATTCAACGAGGTACGGTTGAATTTGTTTTCGGCTGGTATTATTATATTACTTTATTTTTGGTGGGAATTTTGTCGGCCCATGAAATAAAGGCATAAAATAAATTCAACGAGATACGGTTGCATTTGTTTTCGGCGGTTTTATTATGTTTACTTTAACTTTAGGTGGGAACCGTGTGAAATAGTGGCATAATTAAATTCAACGAGATACCGTTGAATTTGATTTCGGTTGATTTTATTCCGTTGCATTTAGCATCGGTTGAGTTTGTTCCGTTGAAATTGATGCTTAATCAAAGCTCACTGCACATTGACCATAAAACCAACTGGATATGGTTGAATTTATCATCTGTTGAATTTATTCCGTTGGATTTAACTACTTTTTCCAGTAGTGTGGATCAATGATCCAATGGCTCCCCTGGATTACAAAAAAAATTTCCTGTTCACGGAAAATTTCCGTGGATCGATCCGCGGAAAATTTCCGAGGAACGTAATTTTTTATTTTTTTTTTTAATTTCAGCCGTTGAATCAAGGATCCAACGATTATGGAATCGATTGTTAAATAACCGGCCCCTGACAAACGATTGTCAGGGACCGGGATCCGAAAGAAAATGAGAGAAATAAAACATAATTAGGTTGATGCCACAAGAAACGGTTGTGCTATATGTAGCAAAGTTGTACTTTATGAGTGTTCACCCACTTTTGTGTTCAAATTATCCAGTTTATGTGTGCTAATTCTTCTGGGCCTGTCTTCTATAATATCAGTAATGCAAAGCTTTCCAAGATTTATCGGATATTAATGGCTTCCATGTGCAATGTTGCCGCTTATGTTATACTTTAATTATATAAAAACTATGTTCTAATTACATATGAAAATGAAATTACTCAACGTGGACACAACAAGTGATCCTAGGCAGGGTTCTAAAAATCGCTGAATCAGCCGAGTACTCATTCTGAGTACTCATTTTTTATCCCTCGTCCGATCCGAGTTCCGAATTTTGAAGTTAAATCGAATTATATTTATTTGTATTTTTAATGTTTATCTATTGATTTTAATATTATTAAATAATTATTATTAGTATATATATATATAATATATATTACTGTTAAATTCCAAATTTCAACACATGTACATTAAAATATGAATGAATGGATTTAATATATGAGAAAAAATATTAAAAAATTCCGATTTGTTCTCCGAGTACTCATTCCGAGTACTCTCCGAGTTTCCGAGTACTCATTTTTCCGAAACAAAACCGAGTCGGACCGAGTTCCGATTTTTACAACCTTGATCCTAGGTCATGTGAAAATGAAATTATGGAAAACGGACGTGTAAATATTCAGGCCGGCCCTGGAAAATTAAAAATTCCAAGCAACTCAAAATTTTGTATCACATCATTATACAAATTAAATATATACAATTTATTATTTTAGAAAAAGCTTTATTCTAATAATTCCATTAGCAAAATTATTCATAAGCATTTCATATATTTGTATCTGAATTTATTTTTATACCCCCCCATATCATAAAATTTTCTTTTACTCTTTAATGAAAAACAAAAAATGTATCCCTTAAATTTTTATTTTTTGCGATGTTCCCATTCAAAAGCATAAACGGTTTGACATCACGACCAGTTCTGTAAATATTGTATGTGATATAGGTTATTAGTTATAATAGTTTTGCATCTATTATAATGGTATGCATTTTAATTTTCAACCTGCCGATGCATTAGGCATGCAGTTATACGGTACGAGTGAACACACATTTTTTTTTTGTATGCATGGGTATAGCCAATATATTGGTAATGTTGGTAGTGAGTGCAATTGTTGAAATTTCAAAAAATAAAAATTTTACATGTGAATTTTTTTTTACAAAAATATTTTTAATGAAAAAATTCAATTTAATTTCATTAAAAAGTTATTTTTATAGTAATAAAATTTAACTAGACCTCATCACACTATGCCAGTAGCTAGTTTTGTCCATTAGAATTTAATTTTTACATTAATATGTTAATCATAAAAAAAAATCTTATTATGTAATTGGCCTTAAAAACATTTGATCCCAGTAAGTAAAATTTTTGGCTATGCCACAGTTATTCCGTTTGGCAAATCGTTAGGTCAACTTATAAGTTACTTATTTCGGAAAAAATTTCGTATTTACATAATTTTTTTTAGAGAAAAATATGTATGAGGAGTTTAATATTCGTTATCTTGCAACAATAAGTTACTTATTTTAGAAACAAGTACATATTTCCTAACTTTTTTCCAAAATAAGTAACTTATTTATGAAAAATAAGATTTCCAAACGGCCCATTGTATGGTGATGCCACATATATATTTTGGCCGGTATCCTTGCGGATTGTGCTGTGGTCCTTGGAGAAGATATGTTGAAGATATGTCATGTGGGGGTTTTCATTTGTAGATACAAGTGTACAATCAGGTTTTGTAGATTCAAAAGTCCTTTGTAGAAATTGCAGCATAATGTGTATCAATCGTATCAGAAAGTATGTCGACTCAAACCTATATATAGCAAATAGAATATCCCCTACCCAGAATATCATTACCTTGCATGATCACGTCCCATAACAAACACAACATTTAAGATAAAATATTTAGAAATACAAATCGATTTTTCAATTTTTCTGGAAAAAAGATACGGTATCGATTCTAGTTGAAACTTTTCAAAAGATGAAAGTGTCTTTATGTTGATTAAATAGGGTTATTGGAAACGTACGGGTTGCTCTAATAATTGTTCAGATCGACTTTAGTATATAACGGATTTGGATATTCCAGTATCTTTTCAACATTTTTGCTTCTTGAATACTTAATTTTACGAAGAATTTCTCCATGAATTCAGTCAGTTTCTTGAATCAATTAAGTTTCTTCAACCAACTATTAATAGTTTAGATTAAGTTTTTGCATGTATTGCATAAAATTGGAATTTAAGTATTAAATTAAACATTTAAATTAGACAAAAATTTATATAATCGGGATCCAAACTAAAATTATATAAGTTTGAATAAATCTGGGTCTACACCCTTATATACTACTAAAACACTACCTAAATTATAGGATTAGTATATTATTCTATAATTGTATTTTTTATTTTTACTTTTCTTTACTAGTATTGTTTAATATTGCATAATGATGTAGCTCAAGATTTACTATATAGTTTTACAAGATTTACTATATAGTTTTACATATGTCCCGTAGTGTGTACTTCAAATGTTTTTAAATAATATGTTCTGTATGTTTCATGTTTCGCCAAATATATATAAAATTATCTGATCTGATATTTGTCGAAAATTTAAGATACAATACATAATAGAACTCTTTCGTACATACAATAATATATATTGTAGATAGCTTAATGACCAATCCATGCTTATATATATATATCCTAATGACTTCTAAAAAGTTATCCGTGACCAGAGATGCACAAAAAATCCGAGCTCGAAAATCTGGCCCGGCCCGATCCGGTAAAATCCGGTCAAAGCCTGGTCCAGTCAAAGCACGGCCCGGTCAAGCCCGGCCCGAGGGCCTTGAACGATCCCTATATTTTTGGGCAAAGCTCGGCTCGGCCCGGCCCGGAAAAAGCCCGGTCTTTTAAAAAGCCCGGTCTTCGGCCCGGCCCGATTAAAAGCCTTGTTCGGCCCAAAAAGACCTGGGTAAAATTCGATTATTCTAGTATACTTACATAAATATTTATGTATTTACACTTCCTACAAATATAAAAATAATTTAAGTACATATATATTTACATATTCATTATTAATAATAAAATTATTTATATGCATATATTACTATACATGAACGAAAACAAGTTAAGTACACGTGTAATCAATTAAAATATCAACAAATCAAAAAGTAAATCGATAAATGTAATATTTGTATCGGTAATATAGATTTTTTAACACATGTCTCCCATTATTACATAAAGAACATTCTTATATAACATAAAATCTCGATCCGATTTGATCCCCAAAAAAGCCCGATCCGGCCCGCTTTAGGCCCGAAAAAAAGCCCACCGCGGTCCGCTTCGAGGGCCTAAACGGGCTCACATTTTTCACAGAAGCCCGGCCCGGCCCGACCCGGTAAAAGTCAAAACCCGGGCCGGGCTTTAACCAAAAAGCCCGGGCTTTTCAAAGCCCGGCCCGATGGGCTTTTTGTGCATCTCTATCCGTGACTGATTCTAAAGTAAATATTTCAAGTTTTAGATCTAACTAGCGTAACAGCCCGTGCAAGGCACGAGCCTCTATATAAATATCTCTAAATTTTGTTCTAAAGAATAAGGCAGTGATTGGTTTAATAATTTCTGATCTGGAAACTCTTAATTATAAAATTGTAATATGAGTAGTGATATGTGTTAATAGTGAATGTCAATACGAACTGTATATAGACGCTAGTAATAATATTGTTGGGTATGATGTATAAGTCTGATTTATGAATGGGGAGCGTGTAATTATAAATTTGAGAGATTAAGATGATAATTTTTGTCTTTCTATAGTGATAGTGATAGACACTGCTTTCATATAAACACAATCGTCCACAATTAGCCGCAAGGGGTAACATTAAAATATGTTAAGTGAAAATGACGTGATTTAACTATAAGATCTTGCTTCCCTTAAAATATGTCAATGTCATCTCTATTGCAAGTCTATAATGCAATGTTCTCACACCAGTCTTGAACCTATAAAACCAAAATCCCTATAGAAAATAGAATGAGGTTGCAAAAAAAAATATATTGAAAAAAATGACAAATAAATAATTAAAAAAATTATAGTTCATATTATTTTACATCAGATCAACTTGGAAGAAGCATATTATGTTAGTTATGTTTATCTTATGTCCAAAAGTAGATTAGATATTACGTAATTGTTTCATTTATTATGAGTAACTAATTCCCTAATTCGGGAATTAGGTAGTATTCAATGGTTACTATGGGGGAATTAGGTAGTATTCAATGGTTACTATGCTTGTGTACTTATATTGTGATTTCTCTGCCTTGTTAATATGTTGTTGAGTGCTTAACACAATTGAGGAAGTCACGAAACCTTAATTGTTTCTTTAGGAATTGTAATGAATCGGGAGAGGATCATACCTTTTAATTTCATCTTACATTTATCTAAATATATATTATAACTCAATCATTACATATTATTGAAATGTTAAATTATGAAAACTCATTTTTGACTGAAATTCAAGTATTTTATATGTTTTTTTGAAAATTAATGTATATTACTTAATATAATTTAATAATTTCACAATACCGATTAATAATTTATAAATTGACTATAACATATATGGACAAATATACTGTTTTTCATAATTAAAAAATTATATAAAGGTAATATACAAGACTACAAATGATAATTTTTAAAATGTGAAGTAATGTCTATATATTTAAAGTTTCATTTATCAATCTAAATTATATGACATATTGCATCATTTTAATGTATTCTATAAAATATGTATTATCATAATTTATAGTCAAGTAATAATACGACGGGTTATTACTAACAATAACTAATAATTTTATAATATTTATGATCTAAAAAATCATATCTTATTTTCATCTAACATTACATATTTATCACGTAATTTTTTATAAACAACATAAATCTTATTTTTAAAGTTCTTCTTTTTAAACATAAATTCAAAATTTTTTCTACATTTTTAAATTTTTATCTTTCTTATATCAGTTATATATTAAATCGTTTAAAGCCTAAATGGTTGGTCGACCAAAAATATCTAATTTAACTCATATTTTTAAATTTTTATAAACCTAAAATTATATGATAAATTTATAATTATGTTTGATTTTATAAATAGAATATAAATATTTATTGAAACACAATCTTTATGATAGATAGATAGAATTAATAGATAATAGATTTGTTGTATCTTTAACTTATGCGAGTTCGATATATTCAATTGACCTAATTATTATAGATTTGTGTTCGATTTTCATCGAGAATGTGATTCTTGTTTGCGTTTTTGTATTAAGTTTAATAAGAGATATAGTTTCATTTAAAAATATAAAATATAACAATTGTAACATAATTGATATCCATTTAATTCTAAAAAACTACAAAATAATAAAAAATTATAATAATGACTGAATGTATAGTTATATTATATACACAAACTAAAAAAAAGGGAGTTATATAAAAATACAAACCAACATTTTATATAGTTATATATAAAATTACGAAAATTGGAAAAAAATTGAATTACATAAATAATGTAAACAAATATTTTATTTATTCAAAAGTTATAACAAAAAAACTAAATAGAAGAGAAGAAGAGGATGTGATTAATCTAGTAAGATTTTTTATGTAAACTCAAGAATTGATGCAGCACACTTGGTTATTACATGAGGTTCTTTAGTGGAGGTTAAAGGTTCGATTCTCATTGAATACACAGAAGAACATGTTTTTAGTATAAATTATAAAATGGTGGCACTTTTTTAATTTTTTAACTTGAAAAGGTAAAATAGACATTTCACAGCCATTTTATTGGCAATTTTTACCCTTGTGTTCTCTTATTATATATAGTAATAGATTCTCGTTTCTTCCTAAATTTATCAAAGAAATGAATATTCCTTATTAATTTATAAGTTATTGAAAAGAAAAAAATGACAACACAATACTGTAGTAATATCAAGATTTCTCGATTGCATTCCAAACATATTATATTATATTTACACGAACTCGACCCATGTTCACACAAATTAAAGCAGTAGTAGCTAGGCTGTACGTAGCACCACCGAGCCCATAGTTTTTTTTTTCCTACGTTTTCCTACTTTTGGTTCAAACACTGCACGTATATATACTTAACTGGAAACAAAATCCAAGCCAATGAAAAGTAATAAGATTTTAGTGATTTTAGATGTGATGGTACATGTACTTACACACATATAAATCTTTTTCAGCAAACAAATGTTAAACATCTAAAGAATTTCAATTTCTTCGGATGTACTTAGAGCATCTCCAAGATGCCCATCCCTTATCAATTTTAGGGGATTTTTTTTTTTCCAAAAAACACTCTACAACCACTTCTCCCCTTCCCAATATATTTTAGGGAAGAAAAAATAGATCCCTAGAGGATCCAAATATCAGCCCCTATCTTTTTCCACGTCATCTGCTCCCCTTTCCATTGGTTGATTAATTTGAATTTCAAACTTTTAAATTTTAAGAATTAAACTTTTAAAATATTGGTTATCTATATAGGGATTATCATTGGAGTAAAATATCATTTTGATTTCCTATATTATTAATAATCCTTATTTTAGGCGCTAAGAAAAGAGTGTATACTTGAGATGCTCTTAACAATTAGTTATCTAGGTTGTTTGGTTAAAATACAATTTTCACGAGAGTACAGGAAATTCTTAAATTAGAGTCAATTATTAAATTTAAAATATGCAGGTAAAATTTACAAGAATTAGCATTTAAAACTCTTTTTTTTTTAAATTCAACAAACTAATTTATATAGCACTAGCTTATATCCCGTGTAATGCACGTTCTCTTTTGATTTGTCATAAATTTTATCCTATATATGTTATAATTAAATTTTACATAATCATTTTTGTCAATAGCTCTTTTCAATTTTAATTTAATATAATTTAGAGATATTTACAGTAATACATAAGATTTTAACAATTCTTTCCAATTTTACTACCATCCAACTATCATTTCACTTCTATTAAATCATTTTTTTCAAAAATATTACCTCATTATAATTTTATGTTTTCAATATTCCAAAAATACTACCTTTCTCAGTTGCAACTTTTGTTTGAGATGCTACGAATTTCTGATTGCAAGTTCCAATTTCCAGATGTCATTTTCGACCAGTTTTTTGGAATATATATATATATATATAGGGTAAGGTTCTAGGGAGAACCTTCTTATCAAGAGAACCAGAGAACTCAATCCTGACCATTCATTAATCAATTTTTATTTTAAATCAAAATACAATAAAAAATGGCTTTATTGTAATTAACGATGCTATTTAAGGTCATTTACAAATAAATATGTAGTATTATACGTAGAGTATTTAACCTACATATGGAAAGAATCTTCACTTCAATCTTTGATTACATACAAAATCATTCCATATATACTACATTGATTACTAGATCGTTTCTGGTCAAGGCAACTACGTGATTTAGGGTATGATTAAGGTAAGAAAATAAGTGATTCCTTATTATAATATAACACATTTTCATACGTAATCTTCTTACATATCCTTGATGAACAACTAAGAAAACCAGAGCGGCTAACAATGGAGAAGAATGTCATTACCATTATATCACTATAATACATAAACTTTTGATCGAATATTACATGTGATTCCCAAACTTTTAGATTCTATAAACTGTTTTACTTTGTTGTATATGAAATTTTACAGGGATTTGTAAAGTTCTTTTATATCTATGTATGCTTTGTTGAAATTTATGTTGGAATCTAATAGAAATTTGTTGATTTGCAGAGGAAAAATTCATAGTAAGATGAGGTGTACAATACCAATGGTCTACTCATATCTCAGTAGTCTTCTAATTTTCTTTTCTTACATCCCACAAAGTTACAACAAGTTATGGTGGCATTAATATTATTATGGGGCCTTCAATTTTGGTAGTCGCTTTGTCATTTCAGCTTTTTTTTCACGGCCCGTCGATGATTTCGCATTGTTTGTTGGTGATTGGATCAAGAAAAAACATATCTTGAGTTGGTTTCTTGATTGAGCACTATTTTTCAGGTCTTCACTTTTGATAAATGCTTGATTAAAAAACATATTTCAATTGGTTTTTTTGATTAAGTACATGGTTTGTTGAATTTCAGATCATCAAACTTTTGGAGATGTTTGTGTTACGACTGTATTTCGCCGGACCTTGGTTCGGTCGGACCTGCAAATGAGAAGAATGCGAGGGTTTGGCCCCCCGATTCACCTCCGGTGTGAGAATAAGTTAGTCGGTTTTTGGTAAGGTAATTTAGAACGTAGAGTGTTTGTGTTGTGTGTAATTGTCCGTGAAATGAAAGGAAGAACCTGACTAATATTCATCTCCTTCCGGGCGGTTATCCGAATAGTGGGCATCGTGTGCCGACGTGTCCCACGTTCTCGGGAGTTGGAACCATACGACCGTTATCGGCAACTGGACCAGACGAATATGGGCCTCTGTTCGGGCTTGAGGTGTTGAAATATCGGTTCGGCCCATAAAGGAGATGGGCCTCTAACATGTCCCTGGGCTTCGTTCGGAGTTATCCTCAGGACGGAGGCCAAAGCCTAGGCCCATCTTCGGAGTTCACTCTTCGGACGTCTCATTCAGATAATAAGGACGATGGACAAGGTCGAAACGTTTCCTTGGAATCCGTGTCCCCTTGTGTTTAACAGCTGTCCAATCTCGAGATTCACGCTTCAATCCCCGCCGTTGAATACGAAACGGCTTTGTCCAAACGTCACACCTCTGTATATAATCCCCCTAAACCCATTCATTTTCACTTTTACGCTTACCAGTTTAAACAAAACCAGAACCAAAATCTTTATCTCTCAGAGCTTTTTGCTAACGACGATTGGAAACGTCAATTCGTCGCCGGTCGTCTTTTCTTCTCCAACTCCGGTTGACGTCTACATTCAAGCAATCTGTACAATTTACTTTTGTCGTTTTGAGTAGAATATACGCATGTCTTTTCCTTTTGATTTCCGTTGTGTTGCCCTGATACAAACCTTTACTTGAAACTTGATATTTGCTTGGAAGTTGTCAGGGTTGAAATGCCCTTCAGGATTTTCACAACTTGAGAACTTCCTTCGGTCTGTCCCGATCTTTTATAACTTTTAGACGACCCGTAGTTTGCCAAACTTTAGATTTTAGGACTCTTCGACCGATCCTGGCTCACTGTACTCGGCCTCTCCCCTTTTTGTTTTCGTCTTCTTTGTCCGAGTACAAAGCTAATGTCTCTTCATTTCCGAATGCAGGGACATGGATCGGTCAACCGAGGGTGCTGGTCCTTCGGAGGTTTCGCCCTTTAGCGATGCCAAATTATTCCCGGCTGCTAACCTTCGGTCACTACTGACCGAGGAACAAATTGAAGACTTCCATTCTAAGTACATGGTGGAGAAGAATGTCTGGTTCTTCTTCGCACCGCGGAAAAAGGACCGCATCTGGCACAACCCCGAGATTCCTGCCATCTGCGGAGGAGGCGTGGCGACCGGTATCTCGGAGATGGCGTTTAAGTGCGGCTTCCGGTTACCGATGTTGCCAATTCTGAAGAAGATACTGAAGCAACTGAGGATCGCCATAGGGCAGTTAGACCCGAACAGTTTCTTCCATATCAACGCTTTCCAGGCTCGGTGCCTCGCCAAGCGAATGACTCCAAGGACCACCTTGTTCTGGCACCACTATGAGCTCCGGAGGAATTCGAAGAGTAATGGCTACTACTCCATAGCGCGTCGAACCGGTAGGGCCGATTGGGCTCAAACCAATTCCAGCAACAAAGGGACTCATGAGAGTTGGGCGTTTATTTCGGGCCCGAGGATGGAAAAGTATGGCCGATGGTATGACTTAGATCCGACCCGGTTAACATATCCCGACCTGTTGCAAGCGGATGTGCACGATTACCGCCTACTTTGTGAGCTTGACATGGGCAAGGTCCCTCGTTCGGATGGAAGAAATAATGACTGGCTGGTTGCCCTCTGGGGTAGTGGTAACATCTATACTTGTTTCCAGCTTTATATATATTCAGTCGTAGATACTTGTTTTCAGTTTCAATATTCTGCTGTGTAACACTGTTGTTTTATGCAGTGTCTTCTCTTCAGGACATTATTGAGCGCAAACGAAAGAAGGCGTCTCAGCTTTCTATAGCCGCTACGGCCGAAGAAGAGGCAACCGCTCGTTCGGCCGAGGGGGAGAAGTCAGTTCCCGACCAGGGAGAGAGGGTTGAAGTTCCGCCTGTTTCTTCCCCTCTAGAGCAAACTTTAGGTTTGGCTACTTCGACCGATTCCCGAAAGAGATTTCGGTCGGGAGACGCTGATCCAAAAGTGTATTCTCCTCCCTGGGGAGTTATTGAAACCGACCAGATCATCGTTCCCGCTCCGCAGTTGTCAACTGTTGTGGGACCCGATCTCTGCAAGGGCCTCATCCTTCCGGCCGATCGGCCGACGATTGCCAAAGCGAGCGACCTGGAGGCGTGCACGGAGATGCTAGCCCTCCTCTCCATGGTAAGCTATTTTCCTTTATGCTATTACTTTATTTGTCTTTAGGTTTTTGACCTTTTCCCTTGTTTTATTTTCAGGGAGTTTCTTGGGCCGCTGTAGTCACCGAACGGATGGAGGGGATCCAGGACAAGCTGACCGGGGTTGACCAGCTGAAAGTTCGGGCTGTCAAGGCTGAGGAGGACCTTCGGAACTCCAACATTGAACTGGAGAGGGTCACCGGTCAAGCCAAGACTCTGTCCGCCGACAATGAGGCTCTCAAGGAGCAGCTGAAGGAGCTGGACACCCTCCGGGCGCGCGTCGAGTGGAGAAATAAGCAGCTCAAACTTACAAGAAAGAGCGTTCGGAAGCTGAAGAAAACCCTGGAGCTGACCGAAGAGAGATGCTATCAGATGGGGTATGACGGCGCTGTGTTGAAGGCACATTCTCTAGGCCTTGATCATACCCAGCTGATCGATCTTTCACTCGGGATGACGGATCCAGTTGGTCGGGAGGACACTGATCAACCCTTGGAGGTTTCTTCGGGCGAAGATGAGTCTCTCTCCGACGATCCTTCAGCTGGTGACGCCTTGTAATTTTTGTAGATTTTTAATATTTTCGAATGTGTACTGTTTAACTTTGCCTTCGGGCTCTTTACTCGTGCCTTCGGGCTTGTAATATTTTACTTTGCCTTCGGGCTTGTTTTATTTAAGTTTGCCTTAGCATAATACTCTTTTTTATGCGTCTTCGGCTTCGGCCTCAATTTGGCTTCTGTTTCTGTTCATGCGTCTTTGGCTTTGATTTGCCTTGGCATGATTATTTTATTTTTATTTTTATGCGTCTTCGGCATTATATTGCCTTGGCATAATTACTTGTATTTTTATGCTTCTTCGGCCATTTTTGCCTTAGCATAATTCTTGCCTTTTTGTGCATCTTTGGTCGTAACCTAGCTGCCCCCAAGTATTTGAGGGGTTTTGTAAATAATTAAGGTCTCGTTCGGTCGGCTGAAAAATATTTCCTCCCGGCCTTAATTAATGTCAAAGCAACTTGAATACTAAGACAATTTTGTAAGAGGCCAAATTTCATTCGGTCGGCCCCAAATTTGGATTCGTCAAGTATTTGTAGCTTAGAGCACAATGCACTTGGAACACTACCAATAAGTTAAAGGGCGCATGTTTTATACGGTCGGCCCCAAACATGGGTCTATTAAGCTTAATATTGCGTACTTAGCTTTTTGGCTATGAATGTACTTAGCTTAACAATAACAGATAAAAAATGGAGCAAAACAATCTTTTCATTAATCATGCAACTCTTACATAGATTTGTTTACAGATTGATGCTAGCTTATGGAATTCAGAATAAAGTTGCATAAGACAAAATACTGAAGTAAAAAGCAATAAAATGTCCAGTAAGCTTACTGGTAAAAACGGCGAAGGCGAGCGGCATGCCAAGTGTTTTTGATTGGGCTGCCGTCCGGATGAGCCAATTTGTAGGTGCCCGATCGGACCACTTCAATTACCACGTATGGACCTTCCCAGTTGGGCATAAGCTTGCCTTTTTTTGCTGGCATGGAAGTGGCTAATTCCCGAAGCACTAAGTCCCCGGTTCGGAAGGATCTTTTCTTCACCCCCGAATCATAATACTGGGCTGCCTGCAGTTGGTACCTTAAGTTTCTTTGGTGGGCAGCCTCTCTTTCTTCTTCTAGCAAATCCACATTTGCCCGGAGTCCGAACTCGTTTGACTCCACGTTAAACACTTCCGTTCGATAAGACTCCAGGCCAACTTCGACAGGTAGAAGGGCATCAGTTCCGAAGGCGAGTTTGAAAGGCGTTTCCCCGGTTGAAGATCTCGTAGTTGTTCGGTAAGCCCATAGGACCCATGGTAGTTCTTCAGCCCAAAGTCCTTTAGCTTCCCCCAGCCTTTTCTTGATTCCATCAAAGATGATTTTGTTGGCCGCCTCGATCGCCCCATTTCCCTGGGGATGCCCTACCGAACTGAATTTCTGTTGTATCCCGAACTGAGCCAGGAATTTTCTGAACTTGCTCCCAATGAACTGAGTACCGTTATCGAACACACAAACCATAGGTATGCCAAACCTCAAGATGACCTGTTCCAGCATGAATTTCTTCGCGGCTTCTTCGGTAATGGCCGAAAGGGGTTTCGCTTCTATCCACTTAGTCATATAGTCGATTGCCACAATACAGTATTTCGCTTGTTTAGTGCTGGTGGGTAGGATCCCCACAATATCGACCGCCCACATAGCAAATGGGATCGGGCTAAGGACTGAAGACATTTCTTCGGGAGGCTGCTTCGGGATTGTGCTGAATAGCTGGCATTGCTTGCATTTCTTTGCATACTCTGTTGCGTCTTCTTTCATTTTAGGCCAGAAAAATCCCTGCCTGAGGATCTTGAAGGCTAAGGATCGTCCTGCCAAATGTTCTCCACAAATCCCTTCATGAACCGTCTCCAAAGCAAACTGTTGTTCATCTTTGTCTAAACACCTAAGTAGCGGCTGGCTTACCGATCGTCTGAACAAACGGCCCCCGACCAGAGTGTAATTTCCCGACCGATACTTTACCTTCTGTGCTTCCCTTCTGTCAAGTGGTAGGACGCCTTTTTCCAAGAAGGCCCTGATGGGAGTCATCCAATTGACCCCTTGATGAATTTCCATGCACTGCTTCTTGTCTATCGAAGGTGTCTTTACTTCGGTCAGATAGATGGACCCACTTAGGTTTTGGGTTTCTGCCGAAGCTAACCTCGAGAGGGCGTCTGCCCGACTGTTGTTTTCTCTAGCTACTTGAGTTAACTCGAAAGTTTCAAACAGCAAAGATTGTTCACGTACCTTAAGGGCGTATGCCTTGGTTCGGGGATCTTTTTGCCCATACTCTCCTGAGAACTGTTTTACCACCAACATTGAATCACTGAACGCCCTAATGTGCTTAACTTCCAAATTTCTTGCCAAATCTAGCCCTGCCAAGACTGCTTCATATTCGGCTTCGTTGTTCGTCAACGGGAAAGTGAACCTGATGGCTTGACAAATCTCGAATCCTTCTGGGCTTGTAAGAATTAGCCCTGCCTCGCACTTTTCCTTGGCGACCGACCCATCGACAAACAACTTCCATTTTCCCGGTGCCTGAATCATTTGTTCTTCAGGAGCTAAGTCATTCGGCCCCGAAAAAGAGCATTCTACCATGAAATCCGCCAATGCTTGGGCTTTGATCGAAGTCCTTGGTGTATACTCCAAATCATGCTCCCCCAGTTCGATCGCCCAAGCAACCACTCTGCCCGATGCCTCTGGCCTTTGCAATATTTTCTTTAACGGCTGATCGGTTACAACTTTGATCGTCCTTTCCTGGAAATAGTGCCTTAGCTTTCTTGCGGCCACTACCAGTCCATAGGCGAACTTCTCTGCATTCGGATATCTCGTTTCCGTATCCTTGAGAATATGAGAGACATAGAACACCGGATGCTGGTTCCCTTCATGTTCTTTGACAAACACGGCTCCAAGTGTTCGGTCGTTCACAGCCAAGTACAGCTGCAATGTCTCCTTCGGGTCGGGTCTCATTAAGAGTGGGGCTTTCACTAAGTACTCTTTAACATCTTCGAATGCTTTCTGGCAATTTGGCCCCCACTCGAAATTCTTGGACCCCCGAAGTACTTCAAAGAATGGTAGGGCCTTTTCGGCCGATCGGGAGATGAACCTCCTCAGGGCTGCTAGCCGTCCGGTCAGCTTTTGAATGTCCCTGATTGTCTTCGGTGCCTCCATGTCAATGACTGCTTTAATCTTCTCCGGGTTGGCTTCAATTCATCTGGCGCTAACCATGTATCCCAGAAATTTCCCACTATTCACTCCAAACGTACACTTGCTCGGATTGATCCTCATGTTGTTTCTTCTGAGCGTTTCAAAACATTCCCTCAGATCCTCGGCATGATCCCTGAAAAGGGACTTAACTATCATGTCGTCCACATAGCACTCCATGTTCCGACCGATCTGGGCTTTGAACACTTTGTTGATCATCTTTTGAAATGTTGCCCCGGCGTTCTTCAAGCCGAAATGCATCTTTATGTAGGCATAAGTGCCATTCGGTGTGATGAATGCTGTCTTTGGAACGTCCTCGGCATTCATGGCAATTTGGTGGTATCCTGAGAATGCATCCAGGAAACTGAGTATTTGATGCCCCGAAGTGGCATCTATCAGTTGATCAATGTTCGGCAAGGGGTAGTGGTCCTTCGGACAATGCTTATTCAGGTCGGTGTAGTCGACACACATCCTCCACTTGCCATTAGATTTCTTCACCACCACTACGTTTGCCAACCAATCGGGATAGTCTATCTCTTCAATGAACTTTGCTTCCAGCAATTTTTCGACTTCAACTTGGATTACTTTCTGCCTTTCCATGGCGAAATTCCTCTTCTTTTGTCTTACGGGCTTGGCTTCGGGAGCTACATTTAAACAGTGTTTGGCAACCGCAGGGTCCAAACCTGGCATATCTTCGGGATTCCATGCGAACACGTCGTGGAATTCCCTAATGACCATGATGACTTTCTCTTTCAATTTCGGCTCCATGCTCTTTCCAATTTGGATCATCTTTCCCGACTGACCCACGTACAGTTCTACCTCTTCGGTCTCTGCAGCCGGCTCAGCGATCGGGCTTGACAGGTCGGCCCCAAACTTTTCCAACTCAATGTTCAGCAGTTGGTGGCTGCCCCCAGCTTCGGTCTCATTTCTTTTCCTCTTTCCGGCTTCGGTCATCTCAATGTCTTTGTCTTTTTCCAAATCCTCCAACATGATTATTCTGGCGGCTTTCTGATCGCCTCTCATTTCTCCAACTCCATGTTCAGTTGGGAACTTCAACTTCAGATGAGGGACAGAGGATACAGCCTGGAACAAAGATAAGGCTGGCCTTCCCAGAATTCCGTTGTACGGACTATCGACCCGAACGACATAGAACTTTGCTTCCTTCGTCACAGTGTATGGCGCTTTTCCCATCATGACAGACAAAGTGATGGTCCCTTCTATCGGTACAGGCTGATTTCCGAAGCCATATAAGGGTGCCTCGTGGCATGGCTCCAACTGTTCACCTCCCAAATTCATCTTGCAATATGTCCGGTGATATAGAATGTTGACTGAGCTCCCTTCGTCCACCAGCACTCTCCATATCTTGTTTTCCCCGATTACTGGGTTTATAACAAGTGGGTCTTCGTGCGGCCATATCACGTCCTCGTAGTCATCTTCTGTGAAGGAGATAGGCAATGGTTGCTTAGCTGAACTTGACTGGTATAGGTTATAGATCTGTCTGGCATACTTTTTCCTTGCTGTCTTACTGTCCCGATCAAGCACTGTTCCTCCGGAAATTGTTCTGACCTCCCCTCGGTACTTTTCGGAACTTTCCGCTTCCTTCCTTTTCTCCTTGGATTCGAGTTTGTCTCTTAAGTCGCCCACGAATTGGGTCAGTTCCCCATCCTTGATCATCCTTTCAATTAATTTCTTCAAATGATAGCACTCATCGGTGTTATGACCTTTGTCCCGATGGTAGTCACAATATTTGCTGTCGCTTCTTCTATTCTCAGGGGTCTTCAACTTGGGTGGTCTGACAAACCCAGGTTTACCCTTTATCTCATGGAGAATCTTCGAGATAGGTGTGTTTAATGGTGTGAACACAGTACTATCTCTATCTCTTCTTCGTTCGGCTCCTTTGTCGGGCCTCGTATCATTCAACCTGCTCTTAATATCTCCTCGACCCCTTCGGTCGTCTCTTCTGTCATCCCTTCGGTCGTCCCTCCTGTCATACCTATCATTTTTCTTGTTCTCCTTGTACCCCCCAATTGATTCCAATTTTCTTCTAATGGCCTCTCCTCTCACATATATATCATTTAAAGATTTGGGAGGCATATCATAAAGAGAGGACCGAAGCTTCTTACCTTTAACAGGGTCGAGGCCTGCTGCGAGGAATCCAGCCGCCTTGACTTTGTCCAAGTTGGTGACCATACCGGCTTCCTCTTTGAACCTTGCTAAGTAATCACCCAAATCTTCGTTCGGTCCCTGCCTGCAGTGGATCAGGGCTTCTGTATCCTTCTCTCTTCGGCACAAATGTGAGTAGTGCCTCAAGAACTTTTTCTTCACTTGTTCGTACGAGCCTATCGATCTAGGTCTCAATGACCTGTACCACATGGATGCATTCCCCTTTAGGTAGGTCTTGAACATCTTGCAGAGCATCACATCACAGTGCCCCATCCCAGTCATAAGTGATTCATATTTCTCACAGTGGTCTTCGGGGTCACCTTTTCCGTTGAACTCGTTCATCTTCGGGAACTGCCTTCCAGGAGGCGGTCGAAACTGTTCAATGTCCTCGGTCACCACTGGCTCGTGGCTGACCTTTCTCTCTCCGAACATGGCCTTTTCGATCCTTCGGATACGATCGTCCGTGTGGGGGCCCTCTTCCTCCGAGTCGGAGGAATGAACTACCTTTGACCGGGTCCTCCTCGAGTATGATTCAGAGTCCCCTGACTCATCTTCATCATTTCTGGTTCTTGGCCTCTTATCTCTTCGGTCGTCCACCTCCGTGTCTTCGGCTTCTAGAGCCTCGCGGAGGGTCTTTTCTTGTAGCTCGATCTCCTCCCTTTGGAGCTTTAGGGCCTCTAGCCTTAAACGGTCAGCCTCCCTCTTTTTGGCCAGACGTTCGGCCTCCTTGCTGCTCTTCTCCTTTTCTATTTCTTTCCGTTTCCCCTTGGCCTTTTGTTCCTCTCGCCACTTCATCAGAATTTCCCTTTGTTCTTCGGGAGACGGTATGTCTCCCTCTTCATCGAAAATCAAAAGCCTTGGGGTGATGGGAGGAGTGGTGCGAGTATTTCCGGCTATAGTGCTATCGTCAGCTGTTGGTATCTCGGTTTCATTCGCCATTACTAACTGTATAATTCAACACAAACGCAACTCTACGTTCCCACAGACGGCGCCAAATGTTACGACTGTATTTCGCCGGACCTTGGTTCGGTCGGACCTGCAAATGAGAAGAATGCGAGGGTTTGGCCCCCCGATTCACCTCCGGTGTGAGAATAAGTTAGTCGGTTTTTGGTAAGGTAATTTAGAACGTAGAGTGTTTGTGTTGTGTGTAATTGTCCGTGAAATGAAAGGAAGAACCTGACTAATATTCATCTCCTTCCGGGCGGTTATCCGAATAGTGGGCATCGTGTGCCGACGTGTCCCACGTTCTCGGGAGTTGGAACCATACGACCGTTATCGGCAACTGGACCAGACGAATATGGGCCTCTGTTCGGGCTTGAGGTGTTGAAATATCGGTTCGGCCCATAAAGGAGATGGGCCTCTAACAGTTTGAATATCTATTTTATTTGTTCAGCGGGACAATTCAATAAAACTGTTGTACTACTTGGGTAGCTTGTCTTGTCTTGATAGTTTTTTGCTGTAGTGATTTGAATTTGTTGGATCATCCAGGCATAAGATGGAATCATTGTATATGTGACCTTTATGAAATTTTATGGGCATTTGTTAAGACGATAGCAGATTATTTTGATGTGACGATCAAAGTCACTTGTTTAGTTTTTCACAAAGTTTATGTTCTTAGTCACTCTCTTTGAGTTTATTTGGTGCTCTTGAAAAAGCGTGGATGGATCAGATATTCAGATCACACAATCAAATAAAGATTCCATTAAACTCTCATGTAATGTGTTTTTGATAACTTTAACATCTGTGAGGGGTTGATGTAAGTGTTCTGATGTAAGTGTTCTGGAAATCTATTAAAATTCTAAGTGATTTTATATATGTGACTTTAGGTTCTATAAAGTGTTTTGAGTATTTATGGACTACCATATAGTAAATTAATGAAAACACTTAATAAAATATTTAATAAATTAATGAAAACACTTGATTAAATCTTTAGTGAATTAATAAAATCACTGAATATAATCTTTGATAAACTAATATAACATATAATAGAATAAATATAACACATAATAAAAAATTTCAATTATAATAATTTTGAATTGATCATTGAAAAATTATTAAGAAATATCTTTAAAAACTAAGATATAGTAGAAAAACGAAAAAAAACTAAAAAACACCTAAGAGAATCTTGGTGTATTACATAATATTTCTATATATTTATTTCTTCAAAAGAAAAATTATACATTTCTTTTAAATTTAAGTTACATGTAGAAATATTAAAAAAGGCACCAAGATTTTCTTACGTGTTTCAAATCAATATATCAGTTTATTTACTTTTATTATGTTTTTTAGATTCCTTAGAGAATTGTTTTAAAATGCATGCTATAAAAATTGAATTTTAAATTGAAAAAATATTATTTAAATTTTCTTAAATTTTGGATATTTATTTATAGTACTCTACTTGTACATAACTATACTGAAACTTATTTTATACCAATAAAATATTTAGTAGAATCTAAATGTAAATATCTAATAAATTATATTACAATTTTTAAATAATTAACAAAATACCTAAGAAAATCTTGATTTATTACATAATATTTTTATATATTTCATTTTTTAAAAAAAAAACTAAACATTTCTTTTAAAATTAAGTTATATATAAAAATATCATCTAATATACCAAGTTTCTATTGCGTGTTTCAATGTATCATTTAAAATTTATTCTCGATCATCTCAAGTTGTAGAATTCGAAAAAATATTCTTAAATGTTCCATGAATTATTTATAATGTTGTACTTGTACATAACTACATTCGAAACTTATTTTAGATCAATAAACTATTTAAACGAATCTTAATATAAATATTTAATAAAGTAATATTATGATTTCAAGTAATTAAAAAAACACCTAAGAGAATCTCGGTATTACATAATAGTTCTATATATTTTTCTAAAATAAAATAATTATGCATTTTTTTTTAAAATTAAGTCACATATAAAAATATTATGTAATACATCAACGTGTTCCCAATCAATAAAATCTAAATAAAACTAAAAAATACCTAAGAGAATCTTGGTGTATTACACAATATTTGTATATATTTATATTTTTCAAAAGAAAATTTATGCATTTCTTTAAAAATTAAGTTACATGTAGAAATTATAAAATAAATTAACCAAGATTCTCTTACGTGTTTCAAATCAATATATCAATTTATTTACTATTTTTTTGAGATGCCTTCGAGAATTGTTTTAAAAGACGTGCTATAAAAATTGAATTTTAATTTGAAAAAACATTATTTAAATTTTATTAAGTGTTGGATAAATTATTTATAGTGCTCTACTTGCACATAACTATACCAAATATTCAAAAATACCTTACAAAATCTCAAGTCAGGTTAAAAAAATCTTTAAATTGGTATATAATAAATTGATACGTAATCTTTTTAAAAACTCCTTAAAATAATCTTTAAAAAGGTATAATAATTTTTTAAAGAATATCCTTTACGAGATTCCTTATATCTTTTTTTCATTTGACTTTTTTAAGAATAAATATTTAAAATATTATAATATTAGCAATCACTTAATAATATTTAATTATTTCTAGGATTCTTTTATTTTTTTGACCTTTTAGTGTATTTTTCAAATTAATTTTTATCTTTTTAGTCTTTAATTCTGCTAAGTGATTTTATATATTTGGCTTTAGGTTCTATAAAGTGTTCTGAGTATTAAATTAATGAAAACACTTAACAAATTATTTAATAAATTAATGAAAACAATTGATTAAATCTTTAATGAATTAATAAAATCACTTAACATAATATTTGATAAATTAATATAACACATATTAAAAAGTTTGAATCATAATAATTTTGAATTGATCATTGAAAAATTATTATGAAATATCTTAAACTAAGGTGTAGTAGAAAAATGAAAAAAATCTAAAAAACACCTAAGAGAATCTTGGTGTATTACATAAGATTTTTATATATTTATTTTTTTGAAAGAAAAATTAAATATAAGTTACATGTAGAAATATTATAAAAAGCACCAAAATTTTCATACATATTTCAAATCAATATATCATTTTATTTACTTTTATGATGTTTTTTAGATTCCTTCGAGAATTGTTTTTATAGACATGCTATGAAAATTGAATTTTAATTTGAAAAAATATTATTTAAATTTTCTTAAATATTGGATAATTTTTTTATAGTGCTCTACTTGTACATAACTATACCGAAACTTATTTTATACCAATAAAAGATTTAGTAGAATCTAAATGTAAATATCTAATAAAATTATATTACAATTTTTAAATAATTAACAAAACACCAAAGAAAATCTTGGTGTATTATATAATATTTTTATATATTTCATTTTTTAAAAGAAACTAAACATTTCTTTTAAAATAAAATTAAAATATAAAAATATCATTTAATATACCAAGTTTCTATTGCGTGTTTCAATGTTTTTAAAATTTATTCTCCATTATCTCAAGTTCTAGAATTCAAAAAAATATTCTTAAATGTTCCATGAAATATTTATAACGTTGTACTTATACATAACTATACTCGAAACTTATTTTAGATCAATAAACTATTTAAACGAATCTTAATATAAATATTTGATAAAGTACTATTATGATTCTATATAATTAAAAAAACATCTAAGAAAATCTTGGTATTACATAATAGTTCTATATATTTTTTTAAAATAAAATATTTATGCAATTGTTTTTTAAATTAAGTTGCATATAAAAATATTATGTAATACATCAAGATTCGTGTTCCCAATCAATAAAATCTAAATAAAACTAAAAAAACACCTAAGAGAATCTTGGTATATTACACAATATTTGTATATATTTATTTTTTACAAAAGAAAATTTATACATTTCTTTTAAAATTAAGTTACATGTAGAAATGTTATAAAATAGACCAAGATTCTCTTACGTGTTTCAAATAAATATATTAATTTATTTACTATCTTTTTGAGATGCCTTCAAGAATTATTTTAAAAGACGTGCTATAAAAATTGAATTTCTTACGTGTTTATATCAGTTTATTTACATTTATTGTCTTTTTTAGATTCCTTCGAGAATTATTTTAAAACACATGCTATAAAAAATGAATTTTAATTTGAAAAAATATTATTTAAATTTTCTTAAATGTTGGATAAATTATTTATAGTGTTCTACTTGTACATAACTATACCGAATATTCAAAAATACCTTACAAAATCCCAAATCAGGTTAAAAATCTAAAAAATGGTGTATAATAAATTGATACTTAATCTTTTAAAAACACCTTGAATAATCTTTAAAAAGGTATAATAATCTCTAAAAGAATATCATTTACGAGATTCCTTATATCTTTTTATCATTTGATTTTTTTAAGAATAAATAATATTTAAAATATTTGCGATCACTTAGTAATATTGCATTATATTTTTACAATATAGTACTAATATTTAATTATTTCTAGAATTCTTTTATTTTTTTTGACGTTTTAGTGTATTTTTCAAATTATTTTTTATTTTTTTAGTTTTTTATTCTACTAAGTGGTTTGTAACAACATATTAATCGTTCAACTTTCTTCTCCAATTTTTCTCAAAAAAAGTTATAAATTACAAGATTCCATTATGTGTGACAAGATTCCCTTAGCTGTTGCCCATTTATATATAATTTCTTATAATCTATTTTAGTGTTAATATCAATTTATTTTTAGTAATCCTTTATTTGTTGACCTTTTTGAGTATTTTTAAAAGAATTATTTAAGTTTTTGATTTATGATTATCAACACATTAATCTCAAGATTCCGTTAAGTGTTTCGTTAAAATCCACTTATTCAGTTTGATCAATAAATATTTATCAAAACACTTAAAGAATCTCACATTGATAATATGTATTAAAAATAGTTTAATGAATTTCATTATAAGTCTAAAATCTACAAAAAAAAATGAAATAAATTCTCCAAATTTTTTAAAAAAATATTCGCCAAGTGTTTCATTAAATATTTTTAATTGTGACGGACCAATCAAATAATTATTTTGAAGATTCCGTTAAGTGTTTTAATAAAATATTTACAAATTCTTTTAAAATTTTGTTAAAAAATATTTATCAAAACACTTTTAGGAATCTCACATTGACAATGTGCATTATATACACTTTAATGATTTCACCATATATCTAAAAATTACAAAAAAATAAATATTTTTTCTGAAAGAATATTTAGAAGGATATGAATACTTTTCTTTAAAAAAAATCTCCTTATTAATATTTTTAAGGATATTGAAGATTTTGTTAAGTGATTCGATAAAAATGTACTTATTCTTTTAAAATTTAATCAATAAATATTTATCAAAATGACAAAACACTTAGGGAATCTCACATTTTCTATGTGTATTTAGAATATTTTAATGAATTTCACTTTAAGTCTGAAAACTACAAAAAATGAAATCTATTTTCCAAAAAAAAAAATTAAAAGACATGAATACTTTTTTTAAAAATAGTCGGTCAAGTGTTTCAATAACTACTTTTTTAATTGTGACAGCTCTATCAAACAATTATTTTGAAGATTCCGTCAAGTGTTTTTATAAAATATTTAACTTTTTTTTAATTTGGTCAATAAAATATTTATCAAAACACTTTTAGGAATCTTAGTCTGTTATTCTAAATATAATAGAATACTTAGTGAAACATTGTAAAGAATTTTTTTATTCCGTAAAAGTATATGTTTCACTTTTAAGATAATTATTTCAATTACAATGTCCATATTTTATATTTTGAATATTTTTGTAATTTCAAAAATTATTTACCATAACTAACTTGAACAAGAATCGTGTACATTATTTTTGGATATAAAGAACATTAGTACATGAAATGTGTTTGAATCGTGTTAAAAGGAACTTACCAATGCCGTGGGCAAAAACTAGATGAAAGCTGTTGATTCAAATTTAATTTAGAGGGAACAAATCTTAGGAAATCAATACAAACATGGCAAGTGATTGATAGACTTGCATTTAATTTGAAAAATGAAAAAATAGGTAAGCGCATTAAAATAAACGATTGACAGAATTACATATGGCAAGTGAAATATTCACAAAGAACAAAATCTTAAGAAATCAATACAAACATGGCAATGATTATTCTGAATACGTAATATATAACCTGTATGTATTGTTTACATATACTATCCTTATTGTCAAATAAGTATAAATACTAATAGATTTGTACACAATCTAGACCACACGATTAAAATTGAATTAATGGTAGATAGATTGGTTCTCTAGTTCTCTTGCTAAGGAGGGTTCTCTTTTGAACCTCCTCCTATATATATATATATATATATATATATATATACATTCCAAAAAAGTGATCGAAAATGACATCTGAAATCCGGAACTTGTAAACAGAAATTTGTAGCATCGAAGTTGCAAAAGTTGCAACTGAGGAAGGTAGTATTTTTGAAATATTGAAAACAAGGTCGGTATTTTTAGAATTTTAGAAAGGTTGGTAGTATATATTTAAAAATCCAATAGTTAACATGGGTATTTTTGAAACTATCCTTATAATTTAAATATTATTAAACTTATATTACAACTTTTTAATTTAAATATGTTGTTGACGAGATTTGAAACTTAAATTTTTAGTAGAGTAATTCAAATATATAATATTTTTTATCATTAGATCTAACGTTCTTATTTATTTACTAAAAATCTAACAATCGTTAATCATCTACTAAAAATATAACAATCGTTAATCATATATGGTTGAACCGTTGAACCAAAATATAAACAACTGTACTCATATGTTAATTTATTGCAAATGTACGAATTCTTAATATGTTTTAGTTATGATTGAAAAATATGATTTGATATTTTTGTGTATAGAATATGTTCTGATATGAATTAAAAATAAGTCCTAAAGACACATTTAATGTGCTATTAATTAGACCTAATGTGGTCAAAACGTGGGGCCCAAACCCTATTTATGATATTAATTTCGTAATTAATATTAAAGGTAATAACCAGCTCAGCAATAAGAGTCAAATAAGGATATTACTTGTTGGTTCGAAAACTAACTGCGCAAGTGTACGCGGTCACAAGTAATATAATAAGTTCGATCCCACGAAGACTTGGTGTTTGTTCAGAAATAATGCTTAAGCAACGACGTATGATTAAACAACAAACTGCTTGACTAAATATAAAAGGGGGTTTTGTTGTATTTTTCTAATTGATTTATCAACTTAATAATATTAAATAATTCAAACTACTTGATTTAATTAAATGAGAATTTATATGTGAGAAAAAACATGGGATTCTAATTTCATTATTTATTTCATTTAGAATTGATGCCTTAATTTCAAAGTAATTTTGATAATTACGAAGCTAGCCGGGAACACGAAACTAACATAAGCGCCTTTCAGCCTTAACTTATATCAAACCACATGAACATCCACTGAAAAAGATAGAAGTTGTGTGGACACCGTTTATGTTTAGACCCTATATGTCTATAAGATTTGAAAACATAATTGGTTTACGAATAAATTCCTTTATTATGGCTAAATAGGGCGACGTGATCCAAAACCCTACCACTTATCGTAAATGTACATAACAATTACGAACCTATGCTAACATGACAAATTCTAAATTCCTAAATCCACTTTCGCATTCATTAGGAATTAATAATTTAGACGTTAGCTACGCATCTAATAAATTAAGCGCAACCATATTAGGCAATCTGAATTTTTATCATAATACAAATTATTAAGGCATCGAATTTCTAAATTACGTAAATAAATCCATTAGAATCCCATGACGTCGATTAGTTCATAATCGAACGAATCGTCATCATGGGATTAAAAGAAAAAATGGTATAAAATTGCATGAATAAAATATGAAATACAAGAGTTTAGAAAATAGAACCGAAATAGCTTCCAACGAAATAGAGAGGAGTAATCCAAGTAATCCCCGTAAAATAAGAGTTTAGAAAATAGAACCGAAATAGCTTCTAACGAAATAGAGAGCACTCCAAGTAATCCCCGTAAAAAACTTCAACCAAAATAGAACTTATACTAAATTTGCAGAAAATTACAGTGTATAAAATGAAACTGAAACTACAAGAGAAAGTTGCTAAAAATTGAGAGAGAGTACAACTGAAAATTCAGCTCTCCCATTACGTCATAGATGGTCTATAGCAACCCCCAAACTGTGTTACCATAG
Organism: Kitagawia praeruptora; assembly: GCA_037693485.1. Lineage (NCBI taxonomy): Eukaryota > Viridiplantae > Streptophyta > Magnoliopsida > Apiales > Apiaceae > Kitagawia > Kitagawia praeruptora. The sequence continues at coordinate 106,771,630 of CM075354.1, forward strand.
ACCCCATTTTGAAGTTACTATAGGCCAAAATAGGGCTATGGTAATACTTCAGCTGTGTTAGGTTCTCAGTAGTAACTAGAGGTATCTAAGGTAACATCAAAACACAGCCTAAGGTAACATAGCAAATGTGGTTACCAAAAACCTCTATAGCAACATCTTAAACACTCTATAGTAACATAGTTTGCGTGTTACAACAGATAATACAATTTTGCACAGGTGTCACATGTGGGACCCACATCCAGGTCTCACTTTTTTGGGCCTATTGTGGGACCCACATGTTCATTTTGCAAGGCCTATTGTAACACCTAATATTACCTACTGTAACAGATACAATGATAAAAAATAATAGCCTATTGCAACACACTTTGTACCTATTGTAACACCATAAATGTAACAAAATAAAAATGCACCAACATAATATTGAATTCCCATAAACAAACCAACAATAATTCAAATCCACCAGCAACTACATCAAATCGACTAACTACATCATTTGATCCATCTTTACAATTCAAAATCTACCAATATAAGAAACAAAAAAAAATCAGCTTCCAAAACCACGATCTGCCAAGGCATCCATTTCATTGAACCCCTCCGACATTTCTTCTTGTTGTTGATAATACTCCGCTTTATTATCTTCTGGACCTGGAAGCAGCAAAGAAAATAGTTGAGGTGCAACTGATGCGAATAACATATTAATCCTGAAAAGGATGCATCTCGTCTGCCAAAGTAAAAAAAATAATTGCTAATAGAGTCGTGCAAATATGGATTATACACAGCCCTGAGGTATCCATGACAAAAATATAACTGAATCAAGAGCAAGATATATAGATAGATTTGACAGTTTGATACCAGTGAACCATTACAAGTCCAGACATATACAGGTGATCAGAAAATGGTACACAGAAAACTTCACATATATAGAACTACATACCTGCCAGATTAGCAGAACTTGCAATTCATTGCACAACCTCCAAAGGGGTCATAGGGCACTTTCCATTAATTCTGTCATACGACAGACCAATAGTTTTGCGAGTTCTAAGATTGGAACCGAGAATCTTAATGCTTCATAGTTGGCCAGGCATCTTAGAGTTTGAATTTACGGTGGAAGATTCATTGCCAGTCTGTTTGCAAATGGAGTAATGCAGATAACTCTATATAATCAAGTAAATCTAATAAATGTTTGAACAAAATAAAATCTGAACCTGTCCTACTATAAGAATATGATAAAAGAATATTTTAGACATCAGGTCAACAAATCCAAAAGCGTAAAAATGTTTTATTACTAGTTAATTTTCAATGGTTTAGAGAAACAAAAACTCTTCCATTTTAAATCATATCGAAGCATACAACTCTTTATCAAATTATCCAGCATGCAAGTGTTCTTTTCTTAAAATTTTACCCATACACTGCAGTATGCTCGTAGTACCAAAAGATGAAAAGAAGTTTGGAACTCCATTATCAAATTTGCACAGATGTCCCGAAATTGATTTTACATGCTCTTATTCAGTTGTGTTTTCTCCTTGACTGAAAGGACACCAATATCATGTCCTCCAGTAGCTAGCATAAATCAACACTTAAAGTTTCGTTATTGGAAACATCTTTTGTTTACCGAAAACATATCTAGACTTATATTAAAAACTCAAACATCCTCTGCAGGACAACAATATAGCACACTGTCTATCTTTGTAGCAACCTTTTCAGCATGAATGCAAAATTTAAGTGCCAGATTGAGGTTTGCATTTTACATGCACATCCTCTTCGTTTACATTAAGTACTTACTACTAGACAAGTTAGCAACTCACATTCAGTTTGATCAAGTATTAATATTAGAAGTGTTCTGTCACACACTAATATATGAAACAAATTGTAAGTAATCATGAATTACCTACCTGTGCATTTCTAAGATAGGATGCACTTCCTCCAAGTAATAATTGGCAGAAGCTGTTTGCACTAAATCACGCAAGCGTACGTGGTCACAAGTAATATAGATATAAGTCGAGTTCGTTCCCACAGAGATCTGGTTATGGTTTTAATTCAGTAGATGTACCTATGCAACAATGTATGATTTTAATTCACTACTAAGACAAATAACAAGATTTGGTTTTAATTAACTAAAATTAACTAAGGAATTAAATTAACAAACTAAGAATGAACTAACTAACAAGAATTTAAATCAAATTACTTCTGCAAGAGAAAACATGGGATCCTAACTTCATTAAATACTTTGCTTAGATCTGACGCCTTTAATCACTATATGCAATGGTTATGATATCTGATCGGATAACACGAAACAAGTACACGCTACCTCTCAGTATACGTATACCAAACTAAACATACATCCACAAAAGAGATAGAAGATGAATAGACACCAATTATGCTTAGACCCTATATGTCTATAGAATTTGAAACATAACGGTTGAAGAACAAGTTGTCCACATTGATCACATAGGGCAGCATAATATCTCTATTTACGCCACAAATCATGATGTTAAAACATCAACCTATCCTATGCTAGCATGGCAAGTTCTAAATCTCAAGATCCACACTCGCTTCACAAGAGATTAACAAATTAGATGTTAGCTACGCATCTAAATTCATAAAGCATAACCATACGAGGATATCAGATATACATCACACACAGATCTGTAAAGCATCAAGATACTAAAGCTCCATAAATAAATCCATTAGAATCCCATGACAACGATTAGTTCATAATCGAACCTCTCGTCATCATGGGATCTGATGAAACCATGATAAAAACAAAGTATGAAAATATACAAATAAACCTAAGTAATTGATATGTAATGGTTCTTCTCCTAATGATACAAATTACAAGGGTTGGATGTGTTCATATAGGCTCTATAATTCTTGCCCAGCAAGAAATTGCCTTCTATTATAATTAGAATTTAATTAAGGTGCTAAAAAACGATAGAAGCATCAACCTTAATCAACATTCTTGCAAGCCTGCACATCTACACAAAACACATCAAAACTATAACAAACTTGAGTCCAAGACAATCAATTTAAGCCGATATGGAACGTTCCAAGTGGATATAAAATCTACTTATCACACCCCCAAACTTAAACCGATGCTTGTCCTCAAGCATTAACAATTACAACTAACTAATAAGTACCACTTCCGTAGGTGATCACGGTTGCATTTGGCATATGCAACAAGCCCTTTAAACCCCTAGGCAGCCCTAGTGGATGAGTAAGGTCTCGTGAGGGCCTATAGTGAATGTACCCACAAAATCCAATTAACCTAATGCAATGCAATGCAATGCAATGCATGAATGCAACTAATATGAAGAATGCAAAGATCCCCTCAAACTTACCAAAACCAACTAACAAGCAAATATCTCAAAGAATGCAACAAATCCAAGCAGAGCTCGACTAAGTCCCCGTATGATAGAAACGTGCGTGTGTGCATGCTCATCAGAAATACTCCCAAAACTAGGTCAAAAATCATACATGCCCTTCGCCAAGACAATCACAGGTTTATAAAAAGAATAGACTGTAGACACTTCATAACTTAAAAACACCTCCATCCTCATTCAAGTTAGCCAGGAATTCATGCTTTATTACTACACTACGACACATAATACCATAAACAATACGCATGCTTATTTAACCGTGCAATGAATGAGACCCCAAAAGGCTTATACAATAATACCCATGTAGCGAGTGTTAGGTCAGCAATCCCAAACCACAAGGCTTTAGGTTACTAGGACTAAGTCCCCTCAGACTTAATTACTCGAGTATTAAATAGCTCACCCTGGTTAATTCTGCATTTAAACAATTTGACTTTTCACTCTTTTTTTTTCTTTTTTTTCTTTTTTCTTTTCATGCAATCTGGAATGAGAATTCTCAATTCCAACCCTAGACTACTAATATAAATATGAGCTGGCTACTAGCCAATTGACACCTAGCCATTATTCAACAAATATTAACAACTAGTATGAAATCCCTGGTTTCCCCAAACTTAGACTTTAATGCTCCTACGCCATCAAGGGAATAACGAAAATTCTAAATATAATCAAGTGATTAAATCTCAAAACATCCAAACAGCATGACCCTAACCTAGCCCAAAAGCAAACAATGAGACTGTGTAAAAGTTTTGTTCCCGTAACATGCAAGTCAATTTCGTAGGAACTATAAATCAGCCCTCTACTCATCATCACCACACTCAAATAAACATCCACTATGCCATAAACGCACATACGCAACCCCCATTTTCAGTTGCGTAAGGCCTGAAAAGCGTTGCGTAAGGTCTTACGTAACGCTTTTGGGGCGTTACCAATACTGGCGTTGCGTAAGACCCCTAACGCAACGCTTTTCCAAGCTATTGCAACACCACGAAAGCGTTACGTTAGAGGCCTTATGCAACACTAAAAGCATGAAAATGCAACGCTACAGGGTGTTGCGTTAGATTTTTCAGCCATGTCACCATGCTGACATGTAAGCAAGGCGCCACATCAGCATGCTGACATGTAAGCAAGTTGCCACGTCAGCATGCTGACATGTCATTAGTGGGGCCCACAAGTGCCACATCACAAATGAGGGGGGCATGCCACGTCATCAGTGGGGCCCACCAATGTGCCACATCAGCATTGGGGCCCACCAAGGTGCCACGTCAGCACTGGGGCCCACATGCCACGTCAACAGTGGTCCCACCTGCCACGTCAGCAATGGCCCACTATCTAATGCAACACTAGTTGAGTCTAATGCAACACTAATTTTTTTTAAGCAACACTAAATATACCATAATGCAACATCATATATAGTCAAATGCAACACTTTTTTACAAAAAAATTAAAATGACTGCTTTGTTTATACATAAAACATCCTGTCCAAACCAAGCCAACAACTTCAAAAAGTCCTAAATAATGCAGCCAACAAAACTACATAATAGTTTTATAAAAATACAAAATTCTACTACTAGCAAGTTAAAGCTACAAAAAAAATACTATGTGTAGCCGCCTACATAATTATAGCAATCCACATCAGCTTGTTGAAACAACCTTCTAGTTATCAGGTACATTTGACAAAAAAGATAACTTCTGTATGCTAATTTGACAAACCACCAAGAACTCATTTTGTAGTATACCCTGAGACGTTGCAGCATATGCTAATGTGAGAAGAAAAGATAAAGGTAATCAACCTGCACAACCACACAAAGCAGTCGACAATCAGAACTCATTCTTTGATATCTCGACTTTGTACTGAATACAACAGTGACAATCATCTACATGATTGTCTACCTCTACCAATAAGTAGATATGCTTACAAGTTTTTCACAAATTACAAAAAAACTAAGCAAGGCCAGTACACAAGTTAAAAATGAAATCAATCTACAACATGACATGCACACAGACCTAACAAATTGATACTTCACAAATTACAAAAATAATGACCATGCACCTCATATTTAACATCCACATAAGCCAAAAGGTCCAACAAGTAGTAGCTTACTAACATCAACAATCATGCAGAAACTACTACAATATGAATATGCTAGCAGTGGTTTTTTTATGGCACAGAAAAGATAGATGTGCATAAACATGGTTAACGCCGTTCACATACTATTTGCATTTTACCTGGATTGACGATCCGCTGCTGAAGAAGAATTTTCCATATAGATTTTCATCTTCTCCCGTTTCTCTTGCTATACCTTCTCAAAGTTCTCTTCCTTCTCATTGCGGGCTTCATTAATAAGCCTGATTTTCTCTTATTAAATTCTTGGTAATTCATCTAAAGAAAAATAATTAAACTATACTTTCATACTGCCCTTTGTCCCTTTTGTTTCGTTTGTCTTGGTGCATGCTGTGTAGAGGAAAACAAGATGCTACCTCCTTGGCAATCTTCTGTAAGTTTGCAATTATTTCAGTAAAGTCAGGTCTTAATATTGGGTCTTGTTGCTAGCATCTTTTAAGCAGTTCAGCAATTTTTGGAAGTGTTTTTCAGAATGGTTGGGTGTAGTCCCTGAAAGCATGTGAAGTAAAAACGTGTTACAATTTTAGAGCAAAGTTTAGCTTAGTATATTTCAGCACTTAACTAGTACAAAAAGTGATAAAAATTTTCAGGATAACTTACCACAATACCAATGGTAATAGAGATAGCATATATCTGGAAAAAATAACAGCAAATGTCAAGAATTTTTTATTGACAGCTTCATAAAAAATGCAGATTTAACTCCGTGCAACATCCGTTGAATCTGCAACAGCAATTCCAGTGTCTACTATCTTTAAGGCCGATGCATATTGATGGCACTGGTAAAGAATACACACAGGAAAGGCCAACGTAAGAAATTCTATGATGTATATAAATCAATAGTTTGTTTAGCTAATTAGCAGAAAAAGTTCAAGGATTAATGATACTAATTATCTGGATAAACACATGTGATATCAGTAAGTTTTTTACCTACCTAATTAAGGAAAATTTAAGCAAGAAAATTATGACTGAAATGACTCATGAGGACCTTCGACAAAGCTAGAATATTATGTACCTGATCTTTAACGTGAGGCAGATGGATATCGAAAGGAGGCTGCAAAATAAAGTGTAAATCATTGCTTCAGAAAAAAAGATCACGTAACAGGAATAAAATAAGCATGTAGTATCAGGGAGATGAAATGTAATGCTGAATGTATTAGACCATAAACATATGAATGCTGAATCTCTTTAAAAATTCACACTCTTAATCTTAATCAGGTTTTTTGTGTAACATATATGATCTTAACAAAAATCAATCACCTACAATTATAATAGGACGGAAGGGACCATTCAAGTGGAAAGTGACAAATATAGAGAGGATGTTTAATAAAGAATGGAGCAGGTTTGGTAGTGTGGAATAATTCTGAGATTAAATTATGAAAGCACAACCACCACTACACGTAGTCACACACTAGTGATGTGAATTATGTGAGGCAGGAGCCACCGCCCCTGCTTTAGTTATTGGCTCCAATTAAGTTTAAGCCATGCATATCAAAAAAGTAATTTCAAGTCCCTATTCAACATGCCATTGTCACATAAGTACATAAGAAGATGGATTGCAAGGCCATTTCTGTTTGATGGGATTACAACCCTTGGACTATTATCTAATTTACTCATACTGTTTTTGGTCTCTAAGTTATCGCCTTGACTATAAATAATAGTCCATATATCGAATTATTTAAGGGATTAAGTATGACAAAACGAGTGCAAATTATAGATAGCCAAGGGATTAAAATGCTTCCAAACATGTACAACATAAGTGCAAGCCCTTCCAAATCTGGAAACATTTCTCAAAACAGGTAGTGGTACTTGCAAAAGACATATATAAACAGGAATAGACCGAAAAACTGATAAGACAAGTCATCTTAACAATTAACTGGTGATGGTGACAATGAAGTTTCCGCTATAATACCTTTAACTTGTACTTGCATTTCCACACATTCCCAGCCGTGTCCCATGTGTAAATGGTGCTATCACAGCTTGCAACTGCCAACAAACGACCATCTAGTGTCCAGCAACATGATTTAGCAGTTTTAGTAATGAGCTCCTCCAGTAGTTCCCTGCAAAAGCATAAAGATAAGTGTATGCCTGCAAGAAGTCATGTGAAAATAATAACACCATGCTGTTAAGGAAGTTTAGGATACAATTCTTTAATATTGTGAGAAAGCTAGATAGAGAATAAACTTGATTTTTCTCTATTGTAATATAATAGTAGTTGTGTAACTGTGTTCCTCTATGTAACTACAATGACAATAAAAATTCACAAACAAATTAGAATAGAACAGAGTAAATCAAAATTACTTCCAGATGGATATCGAAAGGAATGTAATTTAGTGGGAGCCAAAATCAATACTCAGGTAAAACAATTATGATTAAATTGCTAATTTAGATGTCAAATCAAATTTTAAGCAAAATAAGTTAAAGAAGCACAATAAAACTAATTTTCAAGAATAAACTTAAAATATAAATGAACTTACTCCTTATTTGGAATAACACCAGCAGTAAGTGTTGAACCGTTGTTGCCTCCCCAACCAACCAGCATAACCCTGTCACAATAAAATAAAAATCCTACACAAATTAGAGATTCAACACAACTTTACAGCAGTAATAGAAGTTGCTTTTCTTCTGTCCCTGATATTCCCTGACCTCCCTGATATTCCCTGACCTCCCCACACTACCTGACTTTGTTTGTTCATGTTTTTCATGTTCTTTTTCTAAACACAATCTTTAAAAACCAAGAACAAAATAAATAAATACCTATGCATACTTATAGATACAGAAACGTAAATGAATTGGGGCATCAGAGTTACAGTGAACACAAGTTCTTTGAAGCTGAATCTGAGATGGGAGATGAGAGTAAAAAACCATAATAGGGGAAAGAAAGAGAGAGGGAGAGAGAGAGAGAGAGAGAGATAGAGAGTGTGTGTGTGTGTGAGAGAGAGCGAGCGAGAGAGAGTGAGAGATTACCTTGTTCATACGCCTCAAAGAGGAGAAAAGAGGGGAAAATCGCAGTAGAAGCCATACAATTAAAAACCCTAATTCAAGAAACTCAAATTGGGGGTTTTGTTGTTTTTAAGATTCTAACAAATTAATGAATTTGGGATTGTAATCAGAACAAGGATCTGAAATAGGTTGGTGTTACATTTGTGAATTGCAAGGTTTGAAAGTGTGTGATGTGTGTATGTTTGTGCGTTTTAATATGTAAAGAAAGAAGATTATACAGAGGGGGGTGTTTTGGGTGTTCAAAAGTGGAAGCGGGATGTGAAAAACTGAGAGCGGGATAATTAGCCGCCCACCTGATTTCATTTTGTTGGGGGTTTTTACTTTCGGCATGTCTATAGTTGGAATCAATATGACTCGTAACTAGTGCTTTGTTACGGATTATTGTTTCTATTTTTTTAAAAATATTTTTGAACGATCCAACCGTACGGATGTCAATATATATCTAATATAATGATATTTCCCAAATTTCAGAAAATAAAAAATTAATTTGATTGGAGATCTTAGTAGATCACTACTATTTTCAATATGACTCGTATCTAGTGCTTTGTTACGGATTATTGTTTCTATTTTTTTAAAAATATTTTTGAACGATCCAACCGTACGGATGTCAATATATATCTAATATAATGATATTCCCCAAGTTTCAGAAAATAAAAAATTAATTTGATTGGAGATCTTAGTAGATCACTACTATTTTCAATATGACTCGTAACTAGTGCTTTGTTACGGATTATTATTTCTATTTTTTAAAAAATATTTTTGAATGATCCAACCGTACGAATGTCAATATATATCTAATATAATGATATTCCCCAAGTTTCAGAAAATAAAAAATTAATTTGATTGAAGATCTAGTAGATCACTACTATTTTCAATATGACTCGTAACTAGTGCTTTGTTACGGATTATTGTTTCTATTTTTTAAAAAATATTTTTGAACGATCCAGCCGTACGGATGTCAATATATATCTAATATAATGATATTCCCCAAATTTCAGAAAATAAAAATTAATTTGATTGGAGATCTTAGTAGATCACTACTATTTTCAATATGACTCGTAACTAGTGCTTTGTTACGGATTATTTTTTCTATTTTTTTAAAAATATTTTTGAACGATCCAACCGTACGGATGTCAATATATATCTAATATAATGATATTCCCCAAGTTTCATAAAATAAAAAATTAATTTGATTGGAGATCTTAGTAGATCACTACTATTTTCAATATGACTCGTAACTAGTGCTTTGTTACGGATTATTATTTTTATTTTAAAAAAAATATTTTTGAGCGATCCAGCCGTACGGATGTCAATATATATCTAATATAATGATATTCCCCAAGTTTCATAAAATAAAAAATTAATTTGATTGGAGATCTTAGTAGATCACTACTATTTTTAATATGACTCGTAACTAGTGCTTTGTTACGGATTATTGTTTCTATTTTTTAAAAAATATTTTTGAACGATCCAACCGTACGGATGTCAATATATATCTAATATAATGATATTCCCCAAGTTTCAGAAAATAACAAATTAATTTGATTGGAGATCTTAGTAGATCACTACTATTTTCAATATGACTCGTAACTAGTGCTTTGTTACGGATTATTGTTTCTATTTTTAAAAAAAAAATTTTGAACGATCCAGCCATACTGATGTCAATATATATCTAATATAATGATATTCCCCAAGTTTCAGAAAATAGAAAATTAATTTGATTGGAGATCTTAGTAGATCACTACTATTTTCAATATGACTCGTAACTAGTGCTTTGTTACGAATTATTGTTTCTATTTTTTAAAAATTATTTTTGAACGATCCAACCGTACGGATGTCAATATATATCTAATATAATGATATTCCCCAAGTTTTAGAAAATAAAAAATTAATTTGATTGGAGATCTTAGTAGATCACTACTATTTTCAATATGACTCGTAACTAGTGCTTTGTTACGGATTATTGTTTCTATTTTTTAAAAATATTTTTGAACGATCCAACCGTACGGATGTCAATATATATCTAATATAATGATATTCCCCAAGTTTCAGAAAATAAAAAATTAATTTGATTGGAGATCTTAGTAGATCACTACTATTTTCAATATGACACGTAACTAGTGCTTTGTTACGGATTATTGTTTCTTTTTTTAAAAAAATAAATAAATATCTAATGCAACACTTCAAACAGCAAATGCAACACTACTGATACCTAATGCAACACTTCTGCCACGTCAGCAAATGCCACGTCAGCATTAGTGGGTCCCACTTCTGCCACGTCAGCAATTGTGGGTCCCACAATTGCCACGTCATCATGATGGGCATCCTTCCACGTCACCCATGTGGGTCCCACACTGCCACGTCAGCAGTGGTGGGTCCCACATCTACCACATCATATTTTTTTAAAAAAATATAAATTTATCTAATGCAACACTTCAAACAGCAAATGCAACACTACAGGTATTTAATGCAACGCTTTCTACCACGTCAGCAAATGCCACGTCAGCGAAGGTGGGCCCAACTTCTGCCACGTCAGCAATTGTGAGTCCCACAATTGCCACGTCAGCATGATGGGCCTCCTGCCACGTCAGCCTTGTGGGTCCCACACTGCCACATCAGCAGTTGTGGGGCCCACATCTGCCACGTCATATTTTTTTAAAAAAATATGAATATATCTAATGCAACACTTCAAAGAGCAAACGCAACACTACTGGTATCTAATGCAACGTTTTTTGCCACGTCAGCAAATGCCACGTCAGCAAAGGTGGGCCCCACTTCTGCCACGTCAGCAAATGTGGGTCCCACATGTGCCACGTCATCAAATGCCACGTCAGCACATGTGGGTCCCACTCCTGCCACGTCACCACTTATAAAAATAAAAAAATTATCTAACGCAACGCCAACAGTTAGTGTTGCATAATGTGAAACACTGTGGGTAATACGCAACGCTAATCTATATCTAACGCAACACCAATTCAGCTCAGTTGCAAAAGACCCAAAACTTCTATCTAACGAAACGCTTTCTGTGCAACGCTTTGTAAAAAGGGTTGCGTATGCTCAATTATGGCGTAGTGATCTACCTACCAATCAAAATCAGCTCGTTCTAAGGGATCATGAAAAATGCATGCCATGAAAATGCAACTATAATGAACTCACATGGTATACGAAAATAACAGAATGTCCTATATGAACACACGTAGATAATACGAACATACATGTATGAATTACAACTAATATGCAAAACATGATATCCTATATGAACACATAATACAACAACAACTACTAATCCCTCAAACCACCCCCAAACTTAAAATATTCAATGTCCGCATTGAATGGAAGTAAATACAAGGGATAGCAGAAACATACCTGCAAAGCCAAATCACCAAAATCCACCAAAAAATTCGAATTCACAAATACCCCCAAATAAGCAAGAACACACAACCAATAATGCAAGAACACAATTCGTAATATCCAAATAAAAAGAAGAAATATACCCCAAATATGAACCGGAGAGGTGAAGCTTGCAATTAAAAATCCCCCAAACTTGAACCTTGAAGCTTTGAAATTGAATGTAGGAAATATAATTGGAATGGGGTATGAATTGTGTGTTTATAAGTGAATATATAGATGGGGAAAAAAAATGAAATAAGAGGTGGATTGGGAATAATTTGGAATTAATATGGACTAGAATTAGGATTTTAGGTGGAGAAAATAATTAGAAAAGGGATTGGAATTGCATTAATATATGTTAAAACAATAAAACATAGGAGTATATATAACACAACATGCTCGTGATACTCACCTGGACATAAATTGGTGGAGGCCATGGCTCGCAGTCGGCGCTGTAGCGCGTGGGAAATTCTTCTGAAATATATATATATTTTTTTGTGTGTTAAAACACAACACATATCTCCTGCACTGCACAACAACTTTGCCACGATATGGCGCTACGGCGCGTACTGGGTACCCTTTCCCTTAACACCTTGAGTGCTAATACTTTGTTTGATTCTGGAGCTACCAAATCTTTTATATCGCAAGATTTTGCATGTAAACTGAACTTGAAAGCAGAAATGTTAAAGGAACAGCTAATGGTAGAGATAGCTAACCACGAAGTGGTTCCTGTAAGCCAGATATATCCTAACTACGATATAGTAATAGGAGGTCACCCCTTTCAGGCAGACCTAATTCCGTTTAAGTTAGGCGGATTCGATGTCATCTTAGGAATGGATTGGTTGGCAAGTAATGGTGCCCATATTGATTGCAAGAGCAAGAAAGTTAGGATAAAGGTGTCAGGAAAGAAAGAGGTCATATTCAAAGGACAGCGATAGACTCAAAAATTCTTGACTGTTGCTCAAGCCAAAAAGTTAGTACGAAAGGGCAGTGAGGCCTACTTAGCTTATGTACTAGACACGAAGCAAAGAACCCCTGAACTGAAGGATATTCCAGTTGTCAAGGAATTTGAAGATGTGTTTCCAAAAGACCTTCCTGGATTACCACCCGATAGGGAAATCGAGTTTGCGATAGAATTAGCACCAGGAACCGCACCAGCTTCTAAAGCCCCCTATCGATTGGCCCCTGTTGAAATGAAAGAACTGGCCACTCAGTTACAAGAACTGTTGGACAAGGGCATGATAAGACCAAGTGTGTTCCCGTGGGGTGCCCCAGTGTTGTTTGTAAAGAAAAAGGATGGTAGTATGAGGCTATGTATAGACTACAGAGAGCTGAATAAGTTAACCATTAAGAACAAGTACCCCTTGCCTAGGATTGACGACCTTTTTGACCAACTCAAGGGAGCAGTTCACTTTTCGAAGATAGACCTAAGAACGGGGTACCATCAGTTAAAGATCAAACTGGAAGATATAACCAAGACTACTTTTCGCACTAGGTATGACCATTATGAGTTTCTAGTGATGTCCTTTGGATTGACTAACGTCCCCGTGGCATTCATGGACTTGATGAACCGAGTATTCAAACAGTACCTAGACAAGTGCGTCATAGTTTTCATTGATGATATCTTGATTTATTCTAAGACGGAGGAAGAACATGCAGAACACTTGAGGATAGTCCTAGGAATCTTGAGGGAAGAAAAGTTGTATGCCAAATTTTTGAAATGCAAATTTTGGCTGAAAGAAGCGCAATTCTTAGGTCATGTGGTTAGTAGTGAAGGAGTACTAGTTGACCCTGCCAAAATAGAGGCAATATCAAAATGGGAAAGACTGACCACCCCGACCGAAGTAAGAAGTTTCGTGGGACTAGCCTGGTATTATAGGAGGTTTGTGCAAGACTTTGCCAAACTGGCAGCCCCAATGACCCGACTCACCAGAAAGACTGAAAAGTTTGTATGGAATGAGAAATGTGACGAGAGCTTTCAAGAGCTAAAGAAAAGATTAATGACCGCCCCAGTGCTAGCACTACCAGATGATAAGGGGGACTTTGTGATCTATAGTGATGCATAGCATGAGGACTAGGTTGCATGCTCATGCAGCACGGTAAGGTGATTGCATATGCTTCCCGACAGTTAAAGGAGTATGAAGTAAGATACCCTACCCATGATTTAGAGCTAGCCGCGATAGTCTTCGCATTAAAGATATGGGGCATTACCTATATGGAGAAAAGTGTGAAATTTACACAGATCATAAAAGCCTCAAGTACATCTTTACCCAGAAAGAATTGAATATGAGACAGAGAAGATGGCTAGAGTTAATCAAGGATTACGATTGTGATTTTCGTTATCATCCAGGAAAGGCCAATGTGGTGGCCGATGCCCTTAGCAGGAAGGAAAGGCTCAAGATGATGACTTCAGCAGAAGAATTGATAAAGGAAATGGAGAAGCTAGAAATCGAAGTTAAGACATTGAGAAGTAGCCAAGAATTGTTAATGGGAATTCAGATCCAGCCTCCATTATTGGAAAAGATTCGAATGTGCCAAGAGCAAAAGATGGAAGAGAAAAAGAACTCGGAGGAAGAGATATTGACCGGGGAGGAAATTAAGGCGAAAGAGATGTAGGAGGAATCATGAGATATGCAACAAGAATTTGGGTCCCAAATGTTCAGGAACTAAAGGATGAAATCCTATATGAAGGACATAACTCAAGGTACTCTGTGCACCTAGGTACCACGAAGATGAATAGAGATTTGAAAGAATACTATTGGTGGCCCAACATGAAGAAGGATGTGACAGAATGGGTAAATAGATGTTTGACCAGCCAACGGGTAAAGGCAGAACACCAGCGACCTAGTGGACTACTGCAACCCCTAGAGATTCCAGAATGGAAGTGAGATCACCTAGCCATGGATTTTGTAGTAGGACTCCCAAGGACCAAGACTAACCATGATGCGATATGGGTAATCGTCGATAGGTTGACTAAGTCCGCCCATTTTCTCCCAATCAACGAGAGGTACACTGTCGATAAATTAGTAGACATATATATAAGAGAAATTGTGGTACGACATGGAGTTCCCGTGACCATTGTGTCCGATAGAGACCCAAGGTTTAACTCCAGGTTCTGGAGGAGCTTTCAAGACAGTGTGGGAACCAAGCTAAATATGAGTACTGCATACCACCCCCAGACTGACGGACAAAGTGAAAGAACAATTCAGACCTTAGAGGACATGCTGAGAGTGTGTGTTATGGATTTCAAAGGAAGTTGGGAAGAGCACTTACCATTGATTGAGTTTGCTTATAATAACAGTTATCACTCAAGTATCGGAATGCCCCATATGAAGCGCTCTATGGCCGGAAATGTCATTCTCCCTTATGTTGGGAAGAAGTTGGCGAGAGGAAGATATTAGGACCTGAATTGGTACAACAGACAAGAGATGTGATAGTTCTAATCAGGGGAAGACTGGCAGCAGCCCAAGACAGACAACGTAAGTATGCCGACTTAGCTCGGAAGGATAGAGAATATGAAGTAGGAGACATGGTGCTGCTAAAGGTATCTCCCTGGAAAGGACTGATGAGGTTTGGGAAGAAAGGAAAGTTGAGCCCGAGATACATCGGACCTTTCGAGATTTTAAGACGGATTGGAAAGGTGGCTTACGAGTTAGCCTTATTTCCAAGTCTACAGCAAATACATAACGTGTTCCATGTGTCTATGCTGAGGAAATATAACCCCGATGCCAAGCATGTGGTGGAATATGAGCATGTGGATCTACAGTCAGACTTGTCTTATATAGAGCAACCGGTGGAAATCATGGACCACAAGGAGCAAGTACTCAGGAACAAGGCGGTCAGATTAGTCAGAGTTTTGTGGCAGAATCATAACATAGAGGAATCCACCTGGGAGCTAGAAAGTGCAATGCAAGAGAAGTACCCCCATTTATTTTCAACCTGATTCCGGGACGGAATCCTCTTAAGGGGGGAAGGTTGTAAAAACCCTGATTTTTGTACTATCGTAAATGACAGGAATGAATAGTAATTACATTACTTAAATGAAATGATTCCAAACACCACTTAGGTATGGTGAATATTTAAGATTTCGAGTTGATATTACATCTTTACGATGCAAATGAGTGTATGTAAAAATCGTTAGTTTTCGATGAAACCCATTATTTTAAATGACCATATTTTACGAGATATTAAGGGGTACAAGGATTGCATTATGAAGGGGGAAAATTATGGAATTCGAATTCCACCATTTAAATAAATTACAAGTGTTTGCGATGGTAAGAAATTACGATAAAAAAAAAATGTATCGCGAAACGCTTCGGATATTCGTCGCAATTGTGAAAACAATTATGTAACAAGTGTTAAGTTGGCAATTAAGTATCCCATGCATGCTAAGTGCCATGCAAATTAGATACATAGGATTCCAACCAACCTTTGGATACCAATCTAGAATAGTTCAAGAGACAAATTCCATATTTCATGGAAAAGGTGCTAGATTGGCAAATGCTAAGGAAAAAAAAAAGAATCAATCAAGCAAACTATTAAATCTTAGCTTTTTGACAAAGAAACTCAGCTGATGTATTGATATATATCACACCAAAATAATTCATTCTCTTCACTTTATCATTTACCAAAAGATAGCAAAAGCTCCCCCTCCATTTTCTCTATTTTCGGCCAAAAACAGAGCAGCCACTTCAACCTGCCATAACTCCCTCATTTCTCAATGAAATTTTGTGTTCTATAACTTTCTGGAAAGGTATTGAGATGCTCTACAACTCTTATTCAGGAGCCTCGTTCAGATAGGGAAGGTAAGACCCTCGTTTTTCCAGTTCTTTCAAGAGTGGTGATGCTGACTACGAAAATTTTAAACTTGATTGTTTAGGTCTTGAAGATTAAAGGTTGTTAAAGCTATCTCAGGTGTTTTTAAGGAAAGTCAAGCTTGGTTAAGGTTGTTAAGACTCCAAGGAAGGTAAAACACTCACACCCACCTTAAACCTTATGAGCTATAAGTTGATTTGAAAGGTTGATGCAAGTATGTACATGTTTAAGGGGATTGTGATGTTTTAAACTTTATAAGTATGGGTAAAATTTTGGATAGTGATAAATGGATGTTACCACTGGTATTATAGATCCTTGATGATGTTTGTATGATCTTGATGGTGTATGGTTGAATTAAGTGGTTAGATGAAGTTCATGGAATTTGGAAATGTTCGGTTTATAGTCGTTATAATGTCGAAATTTCATTAGATCATTTGAGCAGTTAATACCAAATTCAACAAATGTTTTCTTGGTAAGTTTTTGGCTATAAACCAGTAGGACTTGTTTTGTAGTTTGTTTTGACACCAAGATCATGTGATTACGATTTACGATTTATGAGATATGCTCGTTTTAGTGAAACCGGTTAAAACGGACGAATCGTTAAGATGAACTGATTTTACCAAGTCAAACGAGCCCTTTAAAAATGGTTTGTGATTATGAAATTTTTACAGGGGGTAAGTTAGTCAGTTGTTAAATCCCTGTAAAAATTTAAAGACAAAAGGCTTAATTTTCGATTTTATAGAAATGTTTAAGTCAAGAATGCGCATGAGAAACCACTGCAGAAAGAAGCTATATTTAGAGCAACAATTGAGCTAGCAAAAAGATGTTCTTAATTATGAAATTTGGATGAAAAATCCTCTGGACAGTTAAGAAGAAGTGAGAAAAAGAATTTCATGAAAAAGTTTATTTTTCAATTTTATAAAATTTTTCGAATCATAGTTGCGCAAGTGAAAAAAACCCTTGTAGGGGACGAATTAAGACGAACTTTAGTTTCGTTGAAAATGACCTTTAACGAAAGTCGTTGCGAGACCAATAATTATCCAAAAGTGGTTAAAGGATATCATGGACTTATAATAAGCCAAACGTGTAATAAGGATGTATCGTTACGAAGTTGTGTCTTTACGTGAATAGTCGATTTGACGGGATCGTTTAACGAACTAACCGAACCGTATTGATTATTATAGATCATCACACTAGAGACAGGGCCCAGACTATTCCGACACTATCAGGCAAGTTTTTGAAACTTGTATTTCAAGTATTTTCAAACTGTTGTTGTTGTGGTATAAATGCTATGAACTGCTTGATAGTATTTTTGCGAATCAGCATATGATGTATGGTTATTTACAAGGATTTATAAACCTGTTAAGTATGTACGTATGCATAGACTCTTATATATATATGTATACGATGATGTGTTACAAGTTTCCAATAGAGTATGATAATACCTTTTCTTAATAAGGGAGTCGGAGATATTTCGTCCGGATAAGGACATAAAACCGGGAAGTCACCGGAAAGGTTATATGACGTATATTTTTAAAATATTCCAATAAATATAAATTGGATATTTTCGGATTAAAATTCCTTTGATGATATTAATAAATATTATTTGAATATTTATTAATAATTTGAATATTATTTTCATATTGAGAATAGTCTGAAGGTTTATTTATTTAATAAATATTATTTAAATATTTATTAAATATTCTAAGCTTATTATTTATTTAATAAATATTATTTGAATATTTATTAAATATTCCAGGATGATTTACAAATCATATTATTTATTTCAAAAGTTATTTAAAACTTTAAAAATTATTTTAAATATTTTCTGATCGTCGAAAAAGTATTTAAAAATAGAGCGGGTTCCCATTTCTTCACTGACTATAGCTTCACTCATCGAAAAGTATCGCTAACTCGCTCAAACTTATCAAAACTCGGGAACCCAAGGTTTTGGGAGCTAGTATTAATTATTTTCTCCCTTCGCTACCAACAAGAAATGCACCCTACCTAGTAAGGAGGGGCTCAGGTTTGACTAAACACTCAAAACTTCGACCAACTCCCAAGTTATGTTTGATGAAACGATTCTTAGTAATCGAAATCTGTTGACTAAAGTCAACCCACACATCAGAGTTACTTTCTCAATTACTCATGGAAGTAAAGTTAGTAATGATTATCAAACCAGTCGTCAAGCTTTGTGCTTGGGGGAAACTGAATTAAAATTCTGTTCCTACGATGCATAGAATTCTCTAAGGGATTGGAGGAAGAGGGGACATCGCCTTTGAGCGTAGTCCAAATATTAAGGCCCATATGCGATCAGGGTGCAACCCGATAAGGGAACGTCGTCCTTCTACTAGTAGAGAAGCAGAGGCACGGTATATTGGCTGATCACCAGATATCGTGGAAGAGGCTCCAGCATAATCCCATTCTTCCAATTGGAATTGTACTCAACACTGTAATGAAAGCCTAGGTGCTCAATTACTGAAAGTGTTGACAGAATGATGAACTATTCAAAGTACATCAGAAATTCTTCGTTATATTTCTGGATAAAGAATGAAATGTTTAATGATGAAACAATATCAGTATACGATATGTCATATGGTTTACGTTAACAAAAGTACTTTGAAAACTATTATTATATGGCTGAGATATATTGCTCACTCTTGCTTTTCTTTTATATATACCACCACACAACAACAGATAAGCATGGCAAGAACAAGGCAGACCCCCCGCAAAAGCGTGCTAAACGGTCAGCAGTATAGGAGACTATTTACGAGGCAGGTGCCGAGGCCGCACCCAGTAGCATTACCACAGGTGAGCAGACAAAGTTGGATAGGTTTACAGCTTAGGTTGGTTAGGTTTATTTACAAGCATGACTTCTGTAAACTTCGGAAAACCAAACCGTATTGTGGTTGTAGATGCCGTCTTAGATGGTAATCCTTTTAATTTGAACTTTTAAGATTATGACAATTTGGGTTTGTAATATCTATTTTAAGATGGTTGTAATAACTTAGTAACGTTTTAATTTCGTCTCTGAGCCTATAATCTGTAAATGTTATGTTTGACTGAGGGGTCACAGCATGCTAAAAGGAAGATTGAGAGTAATGTTTATTAAAATGGGAATTAAGGATATAGTGACAGCCTGGATCTCCGACCCCGGATCTAGGGGTGTTACAGAAATGGTATAAGAGAATTAGGTTATAATCTCAGAGACGATAGGAAGGTTTAAGGACTCAAACCCTTACCGAAACATGGTCGGGCTAGTAGACATAGCCCTATCAACCTTAAGCAATTAGGGAACTACTTATCAGAAACTCAAGGATAATAAGATTTTTTTGACACCCGAGGATGTAGAGCTACCTGAGAGTTCCGAGCAGCGATTTGATAATGCTCTTCTGAGAGATGTAGAGGAGCCTGATGCTGAGTCAGAGGTTGACCCTCAGCAGGAGGGAGAGAGAGAGAGATAGTCCAGGAGGAGGATCCCGAGGAGGATCCCAGAGCTGATGACCCTATGCCTGTAGAGGACCCAGAGGAGGACCCCTGGACGATGTTCCAGCTGATCCCGCACCCGGAGAGGAGCCTGAGGATGAGGAGGTGGTGTGGACTGATATTCATATGCATTCCCCTTCCCTCATAGAGGATTCATCCCCTAGTGGATATCATTAGGACACATATTTAAAGGATGACTCTGAGGAGCCTATACCAGAGGATGCCGAGACTGAGGTTGTCCCGGAGAGCGAGCCGGTTAGTCCTCCCATACAGGTTATTAGGACCAATGAGTATGACTGGATGGTGACCCGTATGACCACCGATCTGGTGGCAGCGGAGGCTCGAGTAGCTGAGCTGAGGTTCCAACTAGTTGAGGAGAGACGAGCGAGACTATACTCCCAGGGGAGAGACGTGAGAGCTAGACAGATGAGGCGGGCAGTACTGGGGATTGAGAGGAGGACTCTCACCCGACTCAGAACACTTCCACGTTCCCACCGCGGTAGGAGCATCCACAGGATTGATGTCGAGAGAGTCCTTTCGAGGACTATGCGCCGAGTTAAGGAGGCGATACGCTTTCACACAGATTGATGGATGGTTGATCAGTTCAGCCTTCTAGTACAGAGGGAGGTGGTAGTAGCTTTACTTTTGGTAGTGATGTTGATCATGTAGTACTTTCCCTCGGATAGGAAGACTATCTTTGCTACATACCTGCTTAAGGGAGAGGCCAACTATTGGTGGGAGGCTAAGAAAAATATGGAACCAACTGGAGTGGTTACATGGGACAGATTCACAGAGTTATTCCTGGAAAAGTACTTTCCAAGGTTTATGGAGACCAGATGGAACTCAAGTTCCTAGAGCTTAAACAGGAGAATCTGATTGTAGCCAAAAATGAGGCTAGGTTCACGGAGCTGTCAAGGTTCGTGCCAGAGTATGTAAACACTGAAATTAAGAAGGCAAGGAGGTTTCAACAAGGATTGAAACAGTGGATTCAGAACCGCATCGTGGTGTTAGAAATTACGGATTATGCCACTTTAGTACAGAAGGCATCGATTGTAGAGGCAGGAAGTGAGCAGTCCCAGAAGGACAAGATCATGAAGAAAAGGAAGTTTGAAAGTCGAAGTAGTGGTGCTACAAGTGGGAGTTTCTCCAGCAAGTTTGTTAGAGGAACGGTGTCCTAGCCAGCCAAAAGCATGGGGTTTAACAGAGCAGAAAGCAAGAGTGTTGGCCAAGGAGGTGGATCAACCAGGGCACCCATATCAGGACAATCGCGCCCTCCCCTACCTAACTGTAAGACTTGTGGAAAGAAACATTCAGGGGTATGTCTTCAGGGTACGACAACATGTTTTAAATGTGGACAGATTGGACACTATTCCAACAATTGCCCCAGAGGAATGCGCTCATGAAATGTTACCAGTGTGGAGGTACAGACCACTGGAAGAAAGATTGCCCTAAATTGAAACCGACAGGATCAAGAATGAGCGGTACTGCATCCAATCGACCACCCACCGCTAGGACTTTCAACATGACAGTGCAGGATGCAGTAAGGGATGAGGATGTCATCGCAGGTACCCTTTCCCTTAACACCTTGAGTGCTAATACTTTGTTTGATTCTGGAGCTACCAAATCTTTTATATCGCAAGATTTTGCATGTAAACTGAACTTGAAAGCAGAAATGTTAAAGGAACAGCTAATGGTAGAGATAGCTAACCACGAAGTGGTTCCTGTAAGCCAGATATATCCTAACTACGATATAGTAATAGGAGGTCACCCCTTTCGGGCAGACCTAATTCCGTTTAAGTTAGGCGGATTCGATGTCATCTTAGGAATGGATTGGTTGGCAAGTAATGGTGCCCATATTGATTGCAAGAGCAAGAAAGTTAGGATAAAGGTGTCAGGAAAGAAAGAGGTCATATTCAAAGGACAGCGATAGACTCAAAAATTCTTGACTGTTGCTCAAGCCAAAAAGTTAGTACGAAAGGGCAGTGAGGCCTACTTAGCTTATGTACTAGACACGAAGCAAAGAACCCCTGAACTGAAGGATATTCCAGTTGTCAAGGAATTTGAAGATGTGTTTCCAAAAGACCTTCCTGGATTACCACCCGATAGGGAAATCGAGTTTGCGATAGAATTACCACCAGGAACCGCACCAGCTTCTAAAGCCCCCTATCGATTGGCCCCTGTTGAAATGAAAGAACTGGCCACTCAGTTACAAGAACTGTTGGACAAGGGCATGATAAGACCAAGTGTGTTCCCGTGGGGTGCCCCAGTGTTGTTTGTAAAGAAAAAGGATGGTAGTATGAGGCTATGTATAGACTACAGAGAGCTGAATAAGTTAACCATTAAGAACAAGTACCCCTTGCCTAGGATTGACGACCTTTTTGACCAACTCAAGGGAGCAGTTCACTTTTCGAAGATAGACCTAAGAACGGGGTACCATCAGTTAAAGATCAAACTGGAAGATATAACCAAGACTACTTTTCGCACTAGGTATGACCATTATGAGTTTCTAGTGATGTCCTTTGGATTGACTAACGCCCCCGTGGCATTCATGGACTTGATGAACCGAGTATTCAAATAGTACCTAGACAAGTGCGTCATAGTTTTCATTGATGATATCTTGATTTATTCTAAGACGGAGGAAGAACATGCAGAACACTTGAGGATAGTCCTAGGAATCTTGAGGGAAGAAAAGTTGTATGCCAAATTTTTGAAATGCAAATTTTGGCTGAAAGAAGCGCAATTCTTAGGTCATGTGGTTAGTAGTGAAGGAGTACTAGTTGACCCTGCCAAAATAGAGGCAATATCAAAATGGGAAAGACTGACCACCCCGACCGAAGTAAGAAGTTTCGTGGGACTAGCCTGGTATTATAGGAGGTTTGTGCAAGACTTTGCCAAACTGGCAGCCCCAATGACCCGACTCACCAGAAAGACTGAAAAGTTTGTATGGAATGAGAAATGTGACGAGAGCTTTCAAGAGCTAAAGAAAAGATTAATGACCGCCCCAGTGCTAGCACTACCAGATGATAAGGGGGACTTTGTGATCTATAGTGATGCATAGCATGAGGACTAGGTTGCATGCTCATGCAGCACGATAAGGTGATTGCATATGCTTCCCGACAGTTAAAGGAGTATGAAGTAAGATACCCTACCCATGATTTAGAGCTAGCCGCGATAGTCTTCGCATTAAAGATATGGGGCATTACCTATATGGAGAAAAGTGTGAAATTTACACAGATCATAAAAGCCTCAAGTACATCTTTACCCAGAAAGAATTGAATATGAGACAGAGAAGATGGCTAGAGTTAATCAAGGATTACGATTGTGATTTTCGTTATCATCCAGGAAAGGCCAATGTGGTGGCCGATGCCCTTAGCAGGAAGGAAAGGCTCAAGATGATGACTTCAGCAGAAGAATTGATAAAGGAAATGGAGAAGCTAGAAATCGAAGTTAAGACATTGAGAAGTAGCCAAGAATTGTTAATGGGAATTCAGATCCAGCCTCCATTATTGGAAAAGATTCGAATGTGCCAAGAGCAAAAGATGGAAGAGAAAAAGAACTCGGAGGAAGAGATATTGACCGGGGAGGAAATTAAGGCGAAAGAGATGTAGGAGGAATCATGAGATATGCAACAAGAATTTGGGTCCCAAATGTTCAGGAACTAAAGGATGAAATCCTATATGAAGGACATAACTCAAGGTACTCTGTGCACCTAGGTACCACGAAGATGAATAGAGATTTGAAAGAATACTATTGGTGGCCCAACATGAAGAAGGATGTGACAGAATGGGTAAATAGATGTTTGACCAGCCAACGGGTAAAGGCAGAACACCAGCGACCTAGTGGACTACTGCAACCCCTAGAGATTCCAGAATGGAAGTGAGATCACCTAGCCATGGATTTTGTAGTAGGACTCCCAAGGACCAAGACTAACCATGATGCGATATGGGTAATCGTCGATAGGTTGACTAAGTCCGCCCATTTTCTCCCAATCAACGAGAGGTACACTGTCGATAAATTAGTAGACATATATATAAGAGAAATTGTGGTACGACATGGAGTTCCCGTGACCATTGTGTCCGATAGAGACCCAAGGTTTAACTCCAGGTTCTGGAGGAGCTTTCAAGACAGTGTGGGAACCAAGCTAAATATGAGTACTGCATACCACCCCCAGACTGACGGACAAAGTGAAAGAACAATTCAGACCTTAGAGGACATGCTGAGAGTGTGTGTTATGGATTTCAAAGGAAGTTGGGAAGAGCACTTACCATTGATTGAGTTTGCTTATAATGTTAGAAATGATTGATGGAAACAGTGTTTGGAAGCTAAAGTCAGAAAACAGAGTTTAGCTGGAAGCAGTCAGAGTTTGATTAAACACTGACTGGAAGCGCAAACAGAGTTTGTTAAACTCTGTAGCGGTATTGTCTGAAGAGTCAACAGTGTTTGAAGATTGATTCAAGATAAACATGGAAGCAATATCTTTGAAGATTGGAAAGCTGTCAAAGAGATTGAGTTGACTTGGAAGACTGGAGCAATCGTGATTGATATCAATTGTATAGCTTAATTATAGGAGAATCAATTACTGATTGTACGAAGCTGTATGTTCTATAAATACAGTTAGGTTAACCCTAGAAGGGTAGTCGAACATTTGAGATATTCATCCATTGTAACCTAAGCAGCTCTCTGTGATATTTACATCACTGAGAGAGGAATTATTAATTCCAAACAGTTTTTAATTGTTAAACAGTGTGTTCTTATTAAGTTATTCATACAGTATTTGATTACTTATTGTGTATTCGACCTAACAAGTGGTATCAGAGCCTAATCTGTTACTTTATTACAGTTAAAGATCCAAACACAAAAGTAATCAATGGCAGAGATTCCTCCACCAACTGAGAAAGCTCCTACTACTGTTAGTAGGTATGAGACAATCAGGGTTCCTATACTTAGGCCATCAGAGTATGCAATTTGGAAGGTGAAAATGACCATGTTTCTGGAGGCTACAGATCCAGAATACCTTGATAGAATATATGAAGGTCCTCACAAACCAACAAAATTATCTGCTGCTGCTGTTGGTGAGGAGGCAAAGGTCATTCCAAAGGAAAAGAAAGATCTAACTGCTGAGGATCTTTCATCTATTGCAAAGGATGCAAAAGTGAGACATTTACTTCACATTGCATTAGACAATGTTATGTCTAATAAAGTGATTAATTGCATAACTGCAAAGGAAAT
The DNA here is from genome assembly GCA_037693485.1 of Kitagawia praeruptora. Classification (NCBI taxonomy): domain Eukaryota; kingdom Viridiplantae; phylum Streptophyta; class Magnoliopsida; order Apiales; family Apiaceae; genus Kitagawia; species Kitagawia praeruptora. The sequence goes on from CM075354.1 coordinate 106,797,046, forward strand.
ATGGGATGCACTTGAGGTTAGGTGTCAAGGAACTCCTGCAATCAAGAAAAACAGAAGAAACATACTCACTCAGGAGTATGAGCACTTTGAGGCAAAGTCTGATGAAACATTTGACAGATTCTGTAAACTGCTCAATGATTTGTCATTGGTTAACAAAGAATATGATTTAGAAGACTCAAATCTCAAGTTTCTTCTTTCTCTACCTGAAAAGTGGGATGTGAAAACAACCAATATTAGAGATAATTATGAACTTGGTGAAACAGAGATTGATGAAATTTATGGGCTGCTCAAAACCCATGAATTGGAATTGGAGCAGAGAAACAAAAGAACAAGTAGAAAGTCAAAATCTGTTGCACTCAAGGTTGAGGAGAAACCATCAAAGAAAGAGGCATCAAGGAGAAAGGAAAAAGGGAAAGCCTTAGTCATCCATTCAGAGAATGAGTCATCAAACACTGATGTTGACTCAAACACAGATGGTTCATCTGATTCTGAAGATGATGAAGAGATGATGCAAATGGCTGCATTGATGGTAAAGACCTTCAAGAAGATGGGTTACAAGAACTTCAAGAAGGGAAAGAGATTCTCAAGGGACTACTCAAAGTCTGACAAGAAGAATTTCAAGAAAGCTGAAGGAAAGGACTTCAAATCTGGAAAGAAAGATAAGTCTGAGATTCAATGCTACAAGTGTAAGGAGATGGGACACTATGCTCCAGAGTGCAAGAAGGGTAAAACTGAAAAGGCACTCTACACCAAAGGCAGAGATTGGGCAGACACTTCAGATTCAGATGAGGAAGTCAACTATGCTCTCATGGCTACTACTCAGACTGAAAATGATGATCTCAAGGTACCTCCAACCACTTATGCTTATAACACTGATAATATAACTGAATTAAGAATTTATCTTAAAGCATTGCATATCAGTTATAGAGATCAGACCTTAGAAAATGAGAGGATAAAGTCTGAGTGTTCTCAACTCAAAGAAAGAAATAAACTTGTTGAGGAACAGTTAGAGAACATGAATAAAATTCAAAAAGAGAGAGATGATGCAGTGTTTATAGAACAGGAGTTGCTAGGTAAGTATAAGCAACTAGAATCTGAATTGGAGGATAGTAAACACATCATTAAAACTTGGACACACTCTGGCAAAGACACTCAAGAAGTGTTTCAGTCAGATACAGTAGGTCTAGGTTATTCTGTTGGAGATGAACTTAGATTTGAAAATAAGGTAAAAGTTAGACCATATTGTTCATCTGAGGGTAATGTCATGGGAACAGGTGGACCTAAGACTGAAGCACAGAAAAAGGCTGTTAAGGAGTCATATGCTAAAACTTTTGTTAAAGAGGCTAACATTGGTTTAATGACAGATAAACAACTCAAGCATAAGCTTAAGGAGATAAAATCTGTCAACAAACAGAGATTGCCTAAGAAAAACAAAAATGGAAAAGTAGGCATAACTTCAGGAATTAAGCCAATGCTTGCTTCATTAGCTCCTAGAAAAACATGCTTTAATTGTGGTAGCACTAATCATCTTGCTAGTTTCTGCAATAAGAATAAGAACATTAATTCTTTGCCTTCTAAAACTGCAGTAAAGAATGATTATGTGAGAACTAGACCACAGAATTTATGCAAACACTGTGGAAGTACTTGGCATTCTATTTACACTTGCAGAGATTATCATGCTATTTACTATAATTACTATGAACCCAAGCCAAATTTGAAATGGGTTAAAGTAAACTCTGCAAATGTAAACTCTGAAAAAGTTAGCTTAAACTCTGTTAATGAAAATTCCGCTGCAAAAGCTAACAGATTTAAGAAAGCCAAAGGATCCAAGCAAGTCTGGATCCTTAAAACTAATAATCATTGATTGTTTGTGATTGCAGGGCACCAGGGTTAGTACCCTAGTCGTGGACAGTGGATGTTCAGGACACATGACAGGAAATAAAGCCCTGCTATCAGAGTTTGAAGAGAAGGCTGGCCCAGAAGTTTCCTATGGAGATGGCAACATAGGACATACACTGGGATATGGCAACATTAATCTTGGAAATGTCATCATCACAAATGTAGCTCTTGTTCCAGGACTCAAGCATGATTTGCTATCTGTGAGTCAAATCTGTGACAGAGGATATCATGTAGATTTTCAGCCTGAATATTGTCAAGTGATCAGTAAATCTACAGGGAAAGTTGCTCTAGTTGGAAACAGACACAATAACATCTATGAAATCAAATTGTCAACAAACACTGATGGCAAAGCAGTGTGTCTGTCTACAATGATGTCCAGTGAAGAGAGTTGGAAATGGCACAAGAAACTCTCTCATTTGAATCTGAACAACATCAATGAGCTAATCAAGAATGATCTTGTAAGAGGTCTACCAAAGTCCTTGTTGAATGTAGAAGGACTGTGTGATTCTTGTCAAAAGGCCAAACAGAGAAAAACATCTTTCAAAAGTAAATCTGAGTCTTCAATTGCTGATCCTTATCATCTACTACATGTTGATCTTTTTGGTCCAGTGAATGTGATGTCTCTTGGAAAGAAGAAATATGCATTAGTCATTGTTGATGAATATACCAGATTCACATGGGTATATTTTCTTGCAAAGAAGGATGAAACTGCATTAACACTGACAGAACATGTAATTCAACTGGAAAAAGGGTCAGAGCATCAAGTGAAGATAATCAGAAGTGACAATGGAACTGAATTCAGGAATTCATCTATGGAAGAATTTTGCAAGAGTAAAGGGATAAAACAAGAGTTTTCTGCACCTGGTACTCCACAACAAAATGGTGTAGTGGAGAGAAAGAACAGAACCTTGATAGAAGCTGCCAGAACCATGCTAGATGAAGCAAAATTGCCAACTTATTTCTGGGCAGAAGCAGTTCAAACTGCTTGTTTTACTCAAAATGCAACACTGATCAACAAGCATGGTAAAACACCATATGAAATGGTGAAGAAGAAAAAGCCAAATCTAAAATATTTTCATATTTTTGGATGCAAATGCTTTGTGTTGAAGACTCATCCTGAACAGTTGACCAAGTTTGACCTAAAGGCAGATGAAGGAATTTTTGTTGGCTATCCACTGTCAACTAAGGCATTCAGAGTTTATAATCTGAGAACCAGAGTGATCATGGAATCAATTCATGTGTCATTTGATGACAAGAAGATAACTGGACTTGAAGATGTAGATGAACATGATCAACTGCATTTTGAAAATGAAGATTTATTCTCTGAAAAAGTAAACTCTGATCAGACTGATGTGTCAAACTCTGTTGATCTAAACTCTGAACCTCTACTGGTAAATACTGAAGAAACTCTTCAATCAGAAACAAGGGAAGAACCAGTTGAGGGGGAGCATGAAGAATCACATCAAAGTGAAAATTCAAACACTGATAGTGACTCAAATGATAACTATGAATCAAACACTGTTGATTCAAACTCTGATCATTCAAATTCTGAGCAGTCACATTCAGGGGGAGCATCTGAAAATGAGGAAAGACACCAGGAAAATCAGGAGAGCATGGATCAAGGGGGAGGATCACATGATGACAGAAGCAATCTGCCTTCTGCAAGAAAATGGACTAAATCTCACACACCTGATTTAATTATTGGTGATCCTGATGCAAAAGTAAGGACAAGAAGTGCAACAACAAATGAATGTCTGTTTCATGCATTCTTGTCACAATCTGAGCCAAAGAAAGTGGAAGAAGCTCTTAAAGATGCTGACTGGATAACAGCAATGCAAGAAGAGCTAAATGAATTTGAAAGAAATGAAGTGTGGATACTTGTACCAAGACCTAAGAATAGATCCATTGTTGGTACTAAATGGGTTTTCAGGAATAAAACTGACAGTGAGGGTGTTATCACAAGGAATAAGGCAAGACTGGTTGCAAAAGGCTACTCACAACAGGAAGGAATTGACTATGATGAAACATTTGCACCAGTGGCTAGATTGGAGGCAATCAGGATTTTTCTAGCATATGCCTCCCACATGAAATTCAAAGTGTTTCAGATGGATGTGAAAAGTGCATTTTTGAATGGAAAACTTGAAGAAGAAGTGTTTGTGGAACAACCACCAGGGTTTGTAGATCCAAAATATCCAGATCATGTCTACAGGTTAGACAAGGCTCTCTATGGACTTAAGCAGGCACCAAGGGCATGGTATGAAACCCTTGCCAAATTTCTACTAGAAAGTGGATTTCACAGAGGTACTATTGACAAAACTCTGTTTTATTTCCAAAATGGTAGTGACTTGCTTTTAGTTCAGATATATGTGGATGACATCATTTTTGGGTCTACTAATGATAAACTCTGTAAGAAGTTTGCCAAACTCATGCAGTCAAGATATCAAATGAGTATGATGAGAGAGCTTAGTTATTTTCTAGGCCTACAGGTGAAGCAAACAGATGATGGAATTTTTATAAATCAAGCAAAATATATCAGAAACCTTCTCAAGAAATTTGGTATGCTTGATTGTTCATCTGCAACAACTCCCATGGCAACTGCAACAAAATTGGACAAAGATGCAGGGTCATCAGTAGATATGACAAGTTACAGAGGAATGATTGGTTCTTTACTTTATTTGACAGCTAGCAGACCTGATATCATGTATGCAACTTGCTTGTGTGCAAGGTTCCAGGCTGATCCAAGAGAACCACATTTAACAGCAGTAAAGAGAATATTCAAGTACCTGAAGGGCACTATAACTTTGGGGCTGTGGTATCCAAGGGAATCAGAGTTTAAACTTCTTGGTTACTCTGATGCAGACTTTGTTGGATGTAAGATAGACAGAAAAAGCACCAGTGGAAGTTGTCAATTTCTGGGTGACAGACTTGTTTCCTGGTACAGCAAGAAACAAAAGTCAATATCTACATCTACAGCTGAAGCAGAGTATATTGCTGCTGGTAGCTGCTGTGCACAGATTTTATGGATGAAGAATCAACTGCTGGATTATGGATTAAGGTATACCAAGATACCTATTTACTGTGATAATCAAAGTGCTATTGCAATGACAGGTAATCCAGTGCAACATTCAATGACAAAGCACATCAGTATAAGGTATCACTTCATCAGGGAGCATGTAGAGGAAGGCAACATTGAACTTCACTTTGTGTCTACAGAACAACAACTTGCAGATATCTTCACCAAGCCATTGAGTGAAGCTACATTTACAAGACTGGTCAATGAACTAGGAATGGTCTCTAGTTTTGACTAGAGATGTTGGTTAGACTCAAAAACTTATTTCTAAAATATGTTGCTCATGTTTCTGCAAATTGTTAAGTGCTATGTGAACCTTAGTATTAAACTCTGTTATGCATGCTTATGTTTAAAACTTTTTAAACTCTGTTAAGCATGTCTGTCTGTTAAATACTGTTAACATGTTAGATACACTCAGTGAATTCAGAATTGATTATTGTCTGAATGAAAATACCAATGAAGAAATATGTATGAAGCATGATTCACAGTAATTAAATCATGATTCTTTCTGAGTCACTGTAATCTAATCAGACTTTGTGCAGTAAATCAACACAGCATGATACTGTTTCATATTTATAGCATCTCTTAGTTTATTCAGTCCTAAACTCTGAGTCTATGAATATTGTGTGCATTGCCTCTCATAAATAATTTTGGTTATTGATGAACTCTAAACTCTGATAAGTGACATTTTGTTTCCAAAGGTATGGTTCATGATGATTCCTTGTTTGTACTTGTGAAAATCATAAAACTTGAGATGTGTCAGTGATTAGTTTGGTGAGTTCAGACTCATGTTTACACCCTGTGAGAGTTTGAGCCAAATCAGTGATTGATATATTTTCTATCAATCAGTATTTATTGTTGTGTGATATTCATCAGGTAGTATGTTTCTCTAGAACTTGTATTAGACCATTTTGAGACTACATGATATGTGTGTGCATGAAAATGATAAAGGCAATAGGATTTACCATTCTTTCAAACACTGTTCGAAATTCTTTTGAACATTGTACAAACACTGTATAAACACTGTTCATAAATTCCATCCTTAGTAAACCTCTTTGAGCCTTATTAACTGCTCATTTTTCTTATTCTCTGAAGTATTAAGAGCAGTTAAAATTTTTTTTTCTCAAACAGATGAGTGTTCTCAAGAAAAGAAAAAGTTTACTCAGTATATATGCTAAATAAATAAAAAAAAAAAAAAGAAAAAAAAAAAAAAAGAAGATAAAAAAAGAGCATATATACTGATCTTGTACAAATATATACTGTGACTAAACACTTTGTTCTCTTAAGATGCTTAGCTTGAAGTCACTCATGAATAAAACATCTTTTTCATCTGTTTGATCTTATCTTATTCCAACCCTGAATAAAGTCCTTTTGATTTGTGGATACATGTACTCAAAGTAGTGTAGAATTGGTGGACATTCAAGCATATGGTAGACTCTGCTATTGCTGATTGAATGTGAGTGTAAACACTTCACCCAAACACTTGTGTGCATTGAGAGTTTGTGAGAATATCCAGTTCATGACTGTTATTCACTGAATGAAACTCTGATTTCTATCTCTTGATATTTTTGTCTTTAAAGACTGTGTGCTCACTTGGATAGTCATGGACATCAAAGGGAATGGAAGTTTTCAGATTTCTGTATAACAGTAACTACAGAGTTTAGCATTCATCAAACAATCAGTGTTTAATATGAGAGTTTGTGCATTCAGTGTTTATTAACTGTTTGTTATGGATTTTATGAAATATTAGATGCTCTAAAAATTGATTTCAGTAAACTCTGCTTCACACACACTCATATTCACAACTGTGCAATTTTTGAAAGGGTTTTAGTGATAAAGTTGGAAAATTGATAAACACTGTTGAGTTGTGTTAAGTACTCTGAGGTAAAGTCTTATTGAGATGATTTGACTATTTTGGAGTAATTGGGGTAGTTGACAACTGTTAATTAGTGTTAATGTGTCTAAGTGTCGTGATTATAGGAATAACAGCGGTAATTATTAAGTGATCCATTGGCTGTTTGACACGTGTCCCATGATTGTGTCCCACTCACACACTACTCTACAACAGTTGCGCGCTTTTACTAAATAAACGATTGAGTTTTAATTTTACTCTAATCGTCTTTAGTCTCTCACTCCTTATCGATTCACATTCACCCACTCACAGTTACTTACATACTTATTCATTTTCACACTTCTCTTATTCTCTCCTTCACTTTTTGATAAACACTTACAGTGCATTAAAATCTTTTCTCTGCATATCTTCGTATCTTGTTACTAATGGCAACTAAAGCGTTTGATGCAGCAGGGTTAGTTTTTCTCCCTAGTAACTATGCAGCACCATTGGATAATGAAAATGCTCCACAGGCGTTTCACTTGTTCCAAAACTTCTTGAACGATTCTGAGATAGGGACGGCTCTAACTGCACCACGAACATTATCTGCTTCACAGATTGCTACTTTCTGGACAAACTCTGAATATGATGATGGAGGAGAGGCTGGCACTCCAACAATCATTTTCACTCATGAAGAATCAGAGTATATTATTACTCCAACCACTGTCAGAGATGCTTTGGACTTTGAGACACACACTTCTTACAGTGTTGTTGGTCATGATAGATTGAGGACAATGTTGGAACAAATTGGATGTGCAGGAAACTTGAACAAGATAGGGTCTTTGAGATGGCCAAGTTTGAGAAAGGAATGGAGTTTCTTCTTTGATTGTATAACAAGGGCTTTTGGAAAGAAGACAACAAACTGGGATGCACTGCCTCTGGATACTCTCCAAATTGGTCATGCTCTACTATATGGAGGTAACTTCGATTTTGGTAGACTAGTACTAATGAACTTGGGAGAGCGATTGTCTGAGTCTACTACTGTTTATTTTGCTCGTTTTTGTCAATTGCTATTTACTGCATGTGTGCCTAACATTCCAATTGATGAAGCTGATGTAATTCAGCCTTTTCAAGTTGCTAAGAGAATGTTTTCTGATTTGACAAACAAAGATGTCACTAAACAGCAAATACCTGAGTTGTTTATGCCTTTAGCCTTACAAAACTATGTGAACCAACCACAAGACCCTCAATCACCACAACAAATGCCTGAACCACCAGAAACCATAAACTCTGAACCAACACCTCCAACACCCACAACTACTGTACCTACTACATCTCAACAACCACAACCAGAAACTTTAAACTCTCCACCAATAAACTCTCCACCCTCAAACACTGAACCATTAAACACTGAAGCTTTAAACACTGATATCTTACACTCTGAGCCAGCACCTACTGAACCAGCCAAAACCAAGCCAAAGAGAAAGAAACACACTGCCCAAAACACTAAACATTCAAAGGCTAAACAGACATTACCTGGAGCTGTTTATACTAGAAGAATGAAGCAACATGCAAACAGACCTTCACTTTCACCACCAAAAGAAAGCTCAAGTGAAGATGAAGAGGAGATTATTGTGCCAATCAAGAAAAGGAGACTAATTCTTTCTGATTCAGATGCAGAGAATGTTGTTGAAGCTCCAGAGGTGGTTTCACAGCAAACACCTACTGTTGAGGATACAGTGAATGTTGAAGTACCTGCAAAAGTTGACATGCCTACAGAGAATATTGTGGATGACAAAGTTGAAATACCTGCAGAGGTTGAAATGCCTGCAGAGGATAATATTACTGTTGAAATACCTACAGAGGATAAAATGCCTGTAGAAGAGGATCAAAGAGATGGTTTGTCACCAGTACATGATGTTCCTGAATCAATTCTTGATCCTGTCTCACCTGTTGTTCATGTTGAAGCTCTTGGTGTAGCTGATGAGCCTGCAGTACATGTTCCTGAAGCTGTGGCATCACACATAGAGTTAGTAACTTCTCCAATTCAAGACAAAGGTGATGAAGCTACAAAGTTAAACTCTGTTGCAGAGCCTGTGCAACATGAGGTCATTATTGAAAAGGTTGCAGAAGTTATTGCAGAAACTGTGGCTGACACTGCTCAGCACAGTGGTTCATTAAAGGATGCTCAAGCTAAAGATGCAAGTGCTGAAGATGAATCTGACAGTAGTGCAAACTCTGACTCTTTTGTGAGTGCACCTGCACAGACAGATAGTAAACATACACCTTTTGCTCAGCCTTGTCCATCACATGCTGTTGAAGTAGAGCATCTTGCTAAATCTGCTGAAAATTGGTATAAACAAGATTGCATTTTTCCAAAAGGGAGAGCATCTGAGTTTGTTAAGCAAACTGCAAAGCAAATTTCAAATCCAGAAATCTTATCCTGTTTAAAGGCAACTGTGGTACAAGTCAAGACTCTGGAAGGAAATTTTGCTGACACTAAACACGAAATTGCTTCCTTGAAGACTGAGATTCAGTCAAGAGAGTTGAAGATGGAAAGAGAGTACAAAATAAAAGCTGTTCAGCTGTCCAAAGTTCAAGACACTCTCTTTGCCAGGCTAGGAAAGGTTGAAGAAAATCAGACTGCTTTATCTGCTAAGGTGGATTCAATTGCAAACTCTTTAGAGCTCATTACATCAATACTAATTCCTGATGATGTCAAAAAGGGGGAGAGAGTGACTAAGTCTAAATGCAAAGTTTCTCAAACTCTGACTCAAAAGGATGATGCTGGAGATGGAGGGGCAAGTGATAGAAGCAAGGTTTTAAACTCTGAAAGGCAAACTCTGAGATCTGGCAAATCTTTTAAATCACAGTCTGTTGGAACAAACACTGAAACTCAAGGTACCTCAAAGACCAAGAGTTTGGAATTAACATCAAACCCAAAGACTGATGAGGAGTTAGTTGTTAAGCTTTTCATGGAAGAGAATGCAGAAGGAGTGACCATAGAAGATGCTAAAGCTGAAGAGAAGAGTTTACAAGAAAAACATCTGAAAGCTTTAAAGTCTGAAAAAGGAAAGAAGAATGTGAAAGTTGCTAAAGCTGCAAAGCCTGTTCTTAAAGGTATTCAAATCAAAGAACCAGTTGGTACAGATCAAAGAATGCAAGTATTCAGAAAACCAACAGATGCAGAAGCTAAGCAAAAACTGAAAAGTATAGTTACAACCTCTGTTGATACACATGTTGTACAGAAGAATGAAAACACAACCTCTGTTGCTGCACAAGTTGTGACCACACCATTATTGTCTTCTCAGTTGAAATCAACATTTAAAAGAGGTGCTCCTCATGATCCAAGACTAGAAGCTACAATTCCAATGGATTTTTCTGATGGTAGAGCTCTATCTGGTAAAGTTGGATACAACAAGGGAGGTATAGGCTCACACAGAGATAAAAGACAATATGTTGGTCCTAGAGATCCTTCTTCACTGTCTGTTCCAGGAGGTGGTGTCACTCAAGAGAGTTTAGACAAACTGGAGTCAGTACAGCTTGTACATCAAAAGAGTCTAGAAAAGGATTTCTTGTTATATTTCATGGCTGATGGAACAGTATTTAAAGTCTCTGAAAAGGATATCGAATTAAAATATGCTGAAGAACTTGAATATGTCCTGTATATTTTCAGAGTTAGAAATCAAAGAGCTCAGTCAGTGGCAAATGTGCTTCAACAAAGAATGATTCAAAACCTTGCAAAAAGGCAAATGAAATTCAACAGCAAGTATGTTCCTAAATACAGAGATTGGAATGGCAATCTGATTGAAATGGAGAAGGGGACTACAAAGCTGAAAACAGATCTTGGAATTACTGTTCTGGATTTCAATGTAAAATCTGAAGAGGTGAAATACATCAGGCTGGGAAATGAGATGAGAAGAAACAAAATCTACGATCTTAGAGCTGCTATCTATCAAACTGATGAGAATGATCCTCGATTGAGAGAAATCAAAGAAGCTATGCAGATAGAGCTTGAAAATGCTGAAAGAAGGTTGCTTATAGACTATCTCAGAACAGTGCCTGATCTTCAAGAGATTAGAGATTAAAGTCTGTAAGAATTTTCTTATTTCATGTAGAATTTGTTAAGTAATAGCTTAAACTCTGTTTGTATGTTAAACACTGTAAACTTTGTATTTGTTTTGACATCATCATTTACTGTAAACTTGTACATTTTTGCTAATGGACAAGTTGGGGGAGATTGTTAGAAATGATTGATGGAAACAGTGTTTGGAAGCTAAAGTCAGAAAACAGAGTTTAGCTGGAAGCAGTCAGAGTTTGATTAAACACTGACTGGAAGCGCAAACAGAGTTTGTTAAACTCTGTAGCGGTATTGTCTGAAGAGTCAACAGTGTTTGAAGATTGATTCAAGATAAACATGGAAGCAATATCTTTGAAGATTGGAAAGCTGTCAAAGAGATTGAGTTGACTTGGAAGACTGGAGCAATCGTGATTGATATCAATTGTATAGCTTAATTATAGGAGAATCAATTACTGATTGTACGAAGCTGTATGTTCTATAAATACAGTTAGGTTAACCCTAGAAGGGTAGTCGAACATTTGAGATATTCATCCATTGTAACCTAAGCAGCTCTCTGTGATATTTACATCACTGAGAGAGGAATTATTAATTCCAGACAGTTTTTAATTGTTAAACAGTGTGTTCTTGTTAAGTTATTCATACAGTATTTGATTACTTATTGTGTATTCGACCTAACATATAATAACAGTTATCACTCAAGTATCGGAATGCCCCATATGAAGCGCTCTATGGCCGGAAATGTCGTTCTCCCTTATGTTGGGAAGAAGTTGGCGAGAGGAAGATATTAGGACCTGAATTGGTACAACAGACAAGAGATGTGATAGTTCTAATCAGGGGAAGACTGGCAGCAGCCCAAGACAGACAACGTAAGTATGCCGACTTAGCTCGGAAGGATAGAGAATATGAAGTAGGAGACATGGTGCTGCTAAAGGTATCTCCCTGGAAAGGACTGATGAGGTTTGGGAAGAAAGGAAAGTTGAGCCCGAGATACATCGGACCTTTCGAGATTTTAAGACGGATTGGAAAGGTGGCTTACGAGTTAGCCTTATTTCCAAGTCTACAGCAAATACATAACGTGTTCCATGTGTCTATGCTGAGGAAATATAACCCCGATGCCAAGCATGTGGTGGAATATGAGCATGTGGATCTACAGTCAGACTTGTCTTATATAGAGCAACCGGTGGAAATCATGGACCACAAGGAGCAAGTACTCAGGAACAAGGCGGTCAGATTAGTCAGAGTTTTGTGGCAGAATCATAACATAGAGGAATCCACCTGGGAGCTAGAAAGTGCAATGCAAGAGAAGTACCCCCATTTATTTTCAACCTGATTCCGGGACGGAATCCTCTTAAGGGGGGAAGGTTGTAAAAACCCTGATTTTTGTACTATCGTAAATGACAGGAATGAATAGTAATTACATTACTTAAATGAAATGATTCCAAACACCACTTAGGTATGGTGAATATTTAAGATTTCGAGTTGATATTACATCTTTACGATGCAAATGAGTGTATGTAAAAATCGTTAGTTTTCGATGAAACCCATTATTTTAAATGACCATATTTTACGAGATATTAAGGGGTACAAGGATTGCATTATGAAGGGGGAAAATTATGGAATTCGAATTCCACCATTTAAATAAATTACAAGTGTTTGCGATGGTAAGAAATTACGATAAAAAAAAATGTATCGCGAAACGCTTCGGATATTCGTCGCAATTGTGAAAACAATTATGTAACAAGTGTTAAGTTGGCAATTAAGTATCCCATGCATGCTAAGTGCCATGCAAATTAGATACATAGGATTCCAACCAACCTTTGGATACCAATCTAGAATAGTTCAAGAGACAAATTCCATATTTCATGGAAAAGGTGCTAGATTGGCAAATGCTAAGGAAAAAAAAAAAGAATCAATCAAGCAAACTATTAAATCTTAGCTTTTTGACAAAGAAACTCAGCTGATGTATTGATATATATCACACCAAAATAATTCATTCTCTTCACTTTATCATTTACCAAAAGATAGCAAAAGCTCCCCCTCCATTTTCTCTATTTTCGGCCAAAAACAGAGCAGCCACTTCAACCTGCCATAACTCCCTCATTTCTCAATGAAATTTTGTGTTCTATAACTTTCTGGAAAGGTATTGAGATGCTCTACAACTCTTATTCAGGAGCCTCGTTCAGATAGGGAAGGTAAGACCCTCGTTTTTCCAGTTCTTTCAAGAGTGGTGATGCTGACTACGAAAATTTTAAACTTGATTGTTTAGGTCTTGAAGATTAAAGGTTGTTAAAGCTATCTCAGGTGTTTTTAAGGAAAGTCAAGCTTGGTTAAGGTTGTTAAGACTCCAAGGAAGGTAAAACACTCACACCCACCTTAAACCTTATGAGCTATAAGTTGATTTGAAAGGTTGATGCAAGTATGTACATATTTAAGGGGATTGTGATGTTTTAAACTTTATAAGTATGGGTAAAATTTTGGATAGTGATAAATGGATGTTACCACTGGTATTATAGATCATTGATGATGTTTATATGATCTTGATGGTGTATGGTTGAATTAAGTGGTTAGATGAAGTTCATGGAATTTGGAAATGTTCGGTTTATAGTCGTTATAATGTCGAAATTTCATTAGATCATTTGAGCAGTTAATACCAAATTCAACAAATGTTTTCTTGGTAAGTTTTTGGCTATAAACCAGTAGGACTTGTTTTGTAGTTTGTTTTGACACCAAGATCATGTGATTACGATTTACGATTTATGAGATATGCTCGTTTTAGTGAAACCGGTTAAAACGGACGAATCGTTAAGATGAACTGATTTTACCAAGTCAAACGAGCCCTTTAAAAATGGTCTGTGATTATGAAATTTTTACAGGGGGTAAGTTAGTCAGTTGTTAAATCCCTGTAAAAATTTAAAGACAAAAGGCTTAATTTTCGATTTTATAGAAATGTTTAAGTCAAGAATGCGCATGAGAAACCACTGCAGAAAGAAGCTATATTTAGAGCAACAATTGAGCTAGCAAAAAGATGTTCTTAATTATGAAATTTGGATGAAAAATCCTCTGGACAGTTAAGAAGAAGTGAGAAAAAGAATTTCATGAAAAAGTTTATTTTTCAATTTTATAAAATTTTTCGAATCATAGTTGCGCAAGTGAAAAAAACCCTTGTAGGGGACGAATTAAGACGAACTTTAGTTTCGTTGAAAATGACCTTTAACGAAAGTCGTTGCGAGACCAATAATTATCCAAAAGTGGTTAAAGGATATCATGGACTTATAATAAGCCAAACGTGTAATAAGGATATATCGTTACGAAGTTGTGTCTTTACGTGAATAGTCGATTTGACGGGATCGTTTAACGAACTAACCGAACCGTATTGATTATTATAGATCATCACACTAGAGACAGGGCCCAGACTATTCCGACACTATCAGGCAAGTTTTTGAAACTTGTATTTCAAGTATTTTCAAACTGTTGTTGTTGTGGTATAAATGCTATGAACTGCTTGATAGTATTTTTGCGAATCAGCATATGATGTATGGTTATTTACAAGGATTTATAAACCTGTTAAGTATGTACGTATGCATAGACTCTTATATATATATGTATACGATGATGTGTTACAAGTTTCCAATAGAGTATGATAATACCTTTTCTTAATAAGGGAGTCGGAGATATTTCGTCCGGATAAGGACATAAAACCGGGAAGTCACCGGAAAGGTTATATGACGTATATTTTTAAAATATTCCAATAAATATAAATTGGATATTTTCGGATTAAAATTCCTTTGATGATATTAATAAATATTATTTGAATATTTATTAATAATTTGAATATTATTTTCATATTGAGAATAGTCTGAAGGTTTATTTATTTAATAAATATTATTTAAATATTTATTAAATATTCTAAGCTTATTATTTATTTAATAAATATATTTGAATATTTATTAAATATTCCAGGATGATTTACAAATCATATTATTTATTTCAAAAGTTATTTAAAACTTTAAAAATTATTTTAAATATTTTCTGATCGTCGAAAAAGTATTTAAAAATAGAGCGGGTTCCCATTTCTTCACTGACTATAGCTTCACTCATCGAAAAGTATCGCTAACTCGCTCAAACTTATCAAAACTCGGGAACCCAAGGTTTTGGGAGCTAGTATTAATTATTTTCTCCCTTCGCTACCAACAAGAAATGCACCCTACCTAGTAAGGAGGGGCTCAGGTTTGACTAAACACTCAAAACTTCGACCAACTCCCAAGTTATGTTTGATTAAACGATTCTTAGTAATCGAAATCTGTTGACTAAAGTCAACCCACACATCAGAGTTACTTTCTCAATTACTCATGGAAGTAAAGTTAGTAATGATTATCAAACCAGTCGTCAAGCTTTGTGCTTGGGGGAAACTGAATTAAAATTCTGTTCCTACGATGCATAGAATTCTCTAAGGGATTGGAGGAAGAGGGGACATCGCCTTTGAGCGTAGTCCAAATATTAAGGCCCATATGCGGTCAGGGTGCAACCCGATAAGGGAACGTCGTCCTTCTACTAGTAGAGAAGCAGATGCACGGTATATTGGCTGATCACCAGATATCGTGGAAGAGGCTCCAGCATAATCCCATTCTTCCAATTGGAATTGTACTCAACACTGTAATGAAAGCCTAGGTGCTCAATTACTGAAAGTGTTGACAGAATGATGAACTATTCAAAGTACATCAGAAATTCTTCGTTATATTTCTGGATAAAGAATGAAATGTTTAATGATGAAACAATATCAGTATACGATATGTCATATGGTTTACGTTAACAAAAGTACTTTGAAAACTATTATTATATGGCTGAGATATATTGCTCACTCTTGCTTTTCTTTTATATATACCACCACACAACAACAGATAAGCATGGCAAGAACAAGGCAGACCCCCCGCAAAAGCGTGCTAAACGGTCAGCAGTATAGGAGACTATTTACGAGGCAGGTGCCGAGGCCGCACCCAGTAGCATTACCACAGGTGAGCAGACTAAGTTGGATAGGTTTACAGCTTAGGTTGGTTAGGTTTATTTACAAGCATGACTTCTGTAAACTTCGGAAAACCAAACCGTATTGTGGTTGTAGATGCCGTCTTAGATGGTAATCCTTTTAATTTGAACTTTTAAGATTATGACAATTTGGGTTTGTAATATCTATTTTAAGATGGTTGTAATAACTTAGTAACGTTTTAATTTCGTCTCTGAGCCTATAATCTGTAAATGTTATGTTTGACTGAGGGGTCACAGCATGCTAAAAGGAAGATTGAGAGTAATGTTTATTAAAATGGGAATTAAGGATATAGTGACAGCCTGGATCTCCGACCCCGGATCTAGGGGTGTTACATGTAGCTCACCATTGTCTGTCTCAAATAGTGCCCCTTCCAAATCATATTCCATACTAACATGATCAAATTCCTAATATGGCTTGCTAACGCTAACCTCCTCTTGAAATTTGTCTTCCTCAATTAAGCATACAGTACCTTGCTCCAAGTCATCGTTATCTTCTGGTGTTGCCTCTAGCATGAATTGTTGATTCTCTTGTTCCAAGGCACTCAAAACTTGAGCAACAAGTGTCCCCATAGATTTGATAGACTTCTCATGATTCTCTACAAGCATCCTAATCTCCTTCAAATCATCAACCTCATCTGACTGAAAAGTAGGAATAGGTTGCTGATGTTGAAACTCTTCACTACCAAAGACATATGACATATGTGGAACATCTTGCTTGTACTGTTGAGGATGGTACTGAAAATATGGTTGTTCATCATAACTGACATATGGATCAACTCCTTCGTAGTAACAATATTGCGAGGGATCATGAACGCCCAAACACCGCTCACATTGCTGAGGCATGGATGTCCTCGAATATGCCCACCATGGCAACTCCTCGCATGCCATCTTCAAACACTCAAGTACCTGAACACACCGAACTAAACAAGATAGGTAAGAAAAAATCTGAGTCAGTGAACGCTAACGACCACTATTGACAAGCACATAAACAAAAAATAAAACACCGATGATCCCCGGCAGCGGCGCCAAAAACTTGTTTGCACTAAATCACGTAAGCGTACGTGGTCACAAGTAATACAGATATAAGTCGAGTTCGTTCCCACAGAGATCTGGTTATGGTTTTAATTCAGTAGATGTACCTATGCAACAATGTATGGTTTTAATTCACTGCTAAGACAAATAACAAGATTTAGTTTTAATTAACTAAAATTAACTAAGGAATTAAATTAACAAACTAAGAATTAACTAACTAACAAGAATTTAAATCAAATTACTTCTGCAAGAGAAAACATGGGATCCTAACTTCATTAAATACTTTGCTTAGATCTGACGCCTTTAATCACTATATGCAATGGTTATGATATCTGATCGGATAACACGAAACAAGTACACGCTACCTCTCAGTATACGTATACCAAACTAAACATACATCCACAAAAGAGATAGAAGATGAATAGACACCAGTTATGCTTAGACCCTATATGTCTATAGAATTTGAAACATAACGGTTGAAGAACAAGTTGTCCACATTGATCACATAGGGCAGCATAATATCTCTATTTACGCCACAAATCATGATGTTAAAACATCAACCTATCCTATGCTAGCATGGCAAGTTCTAAATCTCAAGATCCACTCTCGCTTCACAAGAGATTAACAAATTAGATGTTAGCTACGCATCTAAATTCATAAAGCATAACCATACGAGGATATCAGATATACATCACACACAGATCTGTAAAGCATCAAGATACTAAAGCTCCATAAATAAATCCGTTAGAATCCCATGACAACGATTAGTTCATAATCGAACCTCTCGTCATCATCGGATCTGATGAAACCATGATAAAGCAAAGTATGAAAATATACAAATAAACCTAAGTAATTGATATGTAATGGTTCTTCTCCTAATGATACAAATTACAAGGGTTGGATGTGTTAATATAGGCTCTATAATTCTTGCCCAGCAAGAAATTGCCTTCTATTACAATTAGAATTTAATTATGGTGCTAAAAAACGATAGAAACATCAACCTTAATCAACATTCTTGCAAGCCTGCACATCTACACAAAACACATCAAAACTATAACAAACTTGAGTCCAAGACAATCAATTTAAGCCGATATGGAACGTTCCAAGTGGATATAAAATCCACTTATCAGAAGCCCAAGCTGAAACTTTTAGAAATGTTATATTGCTAATGTTATTATACTTTTCCATCAACTCCTCTGGGAGCTCCCTTACCACTTTCACGTGGCCTTTAAGGGTGTTTATAAAATGTTCCTCACCATAGATATCCGAAAATTCACTGTAAAGCATCAAATCAGCAAACCATAAATTGTTATATTAATATATATGAGTAAAATGATAGCTACATAATAGAGACCTATAGTGCATAAAAAAACTGACTCTAAATTTTAAATTGACATATATTTCAATTTTATGGTACTTAATAAGAACAGAACTCAGCACTGATATTGCAGGTTCTTGCACTAGTAAACCATGCAATACCAAAAAAATCATCTATCATTACTAATCCAGACTAAAATCATTCTATGTAATTATTATGTAGTGACTGCACATAATTACATCCACGCTAAATTTTTGTTTAGTGTGGTTAAGTTGATATTTATCTTAAAGAGGCTGGTTACTTGAAAGAATTTAGAAGGGACTTTCTAGTAACATTTAAAAAATACATAATTAAAAGGGCAGCAACCCTTCCCCCCCTTCCCCCCTTGTTTCCCTGTATTTTACAGTAAAATAACGCAACCATACCAAACAAGCAACTCAATATTCATTCTTTTATAGAATGAATACTACTAAAAAAATTATAATGGAACATCTCAGAAAGTAGAAGAACAGAACATTAGAAATATGTATTCAAACTTTCAAAGTATGATTGTGAAAGGAAATCCTGGTTACCTGATCAATGTCACACATGACAACCTTCTCTATAGTCTTGTGTCGAAGTAGTTCCCTTGCAGTTGAGCCCTCACCTCCTCCCATTATGAATACATTCGTAGGACGAAAAATACACGAATATATTTAGACAATTTATTACTCGAATAAACAACCCCAACCATAGAGAATTAATAAAACAACCCTCCAATATTCAACCCCTCCTGTCTCAATCCATCCACACCTCCTCTACACAGCACAATAGAGAATTCCCCAACCATACATATCAAAATAAAACAAAAACTGAAGAATACAAACAAAATTACAAATAAAAGATATACATTCATACAAAAGCAGACACAAAAAATGAAGAATCACTTACTAATTGTAGATCACCCAATCTGAAAAATGAACCAAGCAACCCAATCTGTCAAAAGAAGTTATATTAAAAATTAAAAAATGAAATTTAAAAAGAAATTGGAAAAATACTTACTAATTCTAGATACTAATCTGAGAGAATCAACCGATTCAAGATTTAGGGTTCATCTTTTTCGATTTAAGGCTTCAATTGAATTGAAAATCGGGTTTACCTTTTTCGATTTAGGGCTTCAATTTGGGGGTTTATTAAAATCTAGGGTTTATCTTTTTAGGATTGGAAGTGTATTTTGAGGGAGGCGGGTGAGAGAGACAGAGAGAGAGGGACCAGTGAGAGAGAGATGAGGGTCGAGAGATGAGTGTTTTGGGAAAAATGTTCAGCTGGGCAGGCAAAATAATTTAGGTGTAGTTTTTGACTAACCTAATTCTAAAATTTCGTTTTGCCGCTCTTCTTTTCGTTTGCCGCTCGGCCCTTTTCTTGTTTTTGTTTACAGCCCATCTCAATAATTCAACGTACTTTTTTGTCCAAAAAAATATTTTAATGTATATTAATTTATTGGTATTAAATTATAATTTTTAAATTTATTATTTTCATTATTTTGAAATAATTCACAGTGTATGCAAATTATCATTTTTTCTATTAAATTTTTTAATGAATTTAATCAAATTTAATAATTTTTGAATATTACTTTATTTTAAAACCTTTTTATTTGAAATTTATAAACAAAATTTAATATTTATGAAAAATCAATAATTTAATTATTTGATGGAATAATACGTTTTAAAATGATTATTTCAATGATTTTGTTAAAATTAATTATTTTTAAAGTCAAATAATTATTAAATAATTAAATTTAAATTAAATTAAAATTTTGTTAATAAATACTCTATGGTAACACACCTCATGGTGTTAGCCCACTATAACACCCTTTATAACTAAAGTAACATACTTTTGTACCTATGGTAACACCACAATCAAAAGGTTGCGATAGGTCAAAATTTTCATAGCTATGGTAACACCCATAGTGGTAACACCCATGCCAAAAAGTTGCTATAGGCCATCTATGGTGTAGTGTCTGGATGATTTTAAATCTAAGAAAAACATTACTATTTATAGGAGAAATCAGCCCACCATTAGCACTAAAAGTTCGGCCGAAAGCAAATAACGGCAAAGAAAAATGAGAACAAACTGGGCGGCTTCCAAATTGTACAACTCAGGCGCCTACTTTCTTTTACGTAATTGATTTTCTTAATCAAATGGTTGCTTTTCTTGGTGACCAGCCTTTTTTCAAATCAAAGGGGCCTATTTCGTCTTATTATAGACAGCTCATAAAATGCTTTTTAACCCGCACAACTTGTAATCTTTAATTGCTAAATAATTATTTTAATCCAAAAATTATAAAAATAAATATCTAATATTATTAGATATTTATAAATATATTTTCTAAATTAATAAAATTATTTAATAATATAAATAAATCCTTATTGTCTAAGCTGCGGTCTCTGGCCGTCTGGAACCGAACTCCTTTTGTTTAACAGAAATTATATCAATTCCAACCGGGGTTCCAGCTTTAAGAAAATATCACTTTCCATATTTTTGTGATAATTCTTATTTCTTCATTGCTCGTCCAGATGTAAGTTACGGTCTCTTGAGGATCTAAACCCGGACTCCTTTTGCATAGAAAAAAATATAACAATTCTAACCGGGGTTTCAGCATTAAGAATATATCACTCAAAATTTCTTTATGATAATTCTTTTTCCTCGTAGCTAGTTCACTTGATAATAAAATCCATGTAATTAAATTCCGAATTGAGGCAAAAATCCGATTTGAGACAAAAATCCACCATTTTTAGTCTTTTATTGCCACGATACCTAAAGTTGCGAGTTCTGTACAACAAAGACTGAAACAACATAAACAAATTAAAAGACACAACATACTTAAAGATAAACCACCAATCTAGGTCCAATTAGTGCATAATAAGTGGATATAAAATCCACTTATCACACCCCCAAACTTAAATAGATACTTGTCCTCAAGCGAAAACAGACTCGACTACCTCTAAATGCATGAATGCAACTGATGCAAGGATCCTATAGGCAAAGCAATAACCAATTTAATAGAGTGCCTCAGAGAATGTGATAATTCTAAATAGAGATCGACTAAATACCCGCATATTAACATTTACAAGTACAGAAACGTGCGTGTGTTCTTAGCTCACCAGATATACTCCCTACACCAGTTCAGAAACATAGCTTATTCTTCGACCAAACAATCACAAGTTTATAAATAAAATGAACGTTAAACACTTAATAACTCAGAGACACCTTCATACTTATTCAAGTTTACCAAGGATTCAACATGCTTTATTTAGATCATTCAACTGCTATGTATACGAAACTATGCTACTTATGCTTATTTGACCGTGCAATGGTTGAGGTCCCTAAAGACTTATGCACTAATACTCTTGTAACGAGCGTTGGGTTAATGGATCCCAGATCGAGAAAGTCTTAGGTCACTAGGCACAAAGTCCCCTAGAACTTAATTGCTCGAGTATTAATGAGCCCAACCGCAGTCAATTATGCCCATATACACTCATATCAACTTTTTTTTCTTTTTCTTTCTCTTTTTTTTTTTCCTTTTTTCTTTTTTTTTTTTATTTTTTTTTATTTTTTTTAAGAATGAGTGCGTTTCGCTCCATCTCATTCCACCCCTAGACTACTCATAAAATGCATATGAGCGGCTACTAGCCTTTGATGCCTAACCTTATTAACTTTCTTAACTACTACACTTTTAGCAAGTAATCCTTGGTTTCCCCCCAAACTTATATTTTAGTGCTCTTATGCTTTTAAGGGAATACAAAATATTCTAAATATAAACAAGTGATTATTCTTAACAAAACAACAAGTATGTTCCGGAACTAGTTCAAGAGCAAATGCTGAGACTCTGTTAAGAATGTGTTTCTGTAGCATGGAAGTCAATTCATAAGCATTTAAATCAGCCCTCTATTCATCATTATCACACTCAGATTCATCATTGGATACTAAACGGAACCACCAAGCGCTATGGGATCAAGGAAAATATGCTATGCAACTAATCATGAATATGCAATTTTTTTTTACATGGTATAATATGAATTATATGAAATTATACTATGAACTACATTAAACTATATGCAATGCTATGACTCGATTAATCAATTATCCTAAATCACCCCCAAACTTAAAATATTCAATGTCCACATTGAAGGTACAGATAAAGGATAAAAGAGAACTCCCCTAACTGTCGGTATCGTCACCCTCCTCGGGTGGTGAATCAAGTGACGGAAATGCTGCATGAGCTCCAAACTGAGGCCAGTCTTCCTCGACGAAATTTATTTTGCGAAGCAAGCTCCTGTAATTCGTTAATGACCTGCAAACTTGACATAATACTAAATAAAATCACACCAAAAATAAAAACATTAAACCTATGGGTTGCCTCCCATGAAGCGCTGTCGTTGATGTCATTTAGCCGGACGTTACTTCCTCAACTCATGGTGGTTTCAAAAGAATAACCGAACCATCCTCAACAGAAAGACCATTCATACGAACGTTGACTTCTTGCTTGCTTACTACCAACACAATTCCTCTTTCACTCTTCACCTTGACTTTTCCACCAATCGACTTCCTCGTCTTCTTTTTCTTCTTCACACCTCTAAGGTGTTTATCCCTCTCAGTCGATTGAACCACAAACTCTTCCACCTCATCTTCTACTATCCACCTTCTTAGCACATTATCATGACCCTCTTCAAAAATCACTAACTCATCATTCAAAAGTACATACTTCAAGGGTGGTGGAAGTTTTCCGAGCTTAACATTCGAAAGATCTTGAGTGGAAGATTTATCAGCCTTACTTTCCTCGAGTATCTTGACTGCTTCAGACTTCTCAAAAGGAATTAAGTCACATGACACATCTTGAACCGACAACTCAAGGGGATAACTAGTGTCATGCTCAAGTGTATGCGTATCAATTTCATCAGTAAGAGATCTCACACAAAAATAACTTTCTGGATCGTCTAACAACTTCATAGGAGAAAACACATTAAAAGTTACCTGCTCATCTTGCACCCGCATAGTTAGCTCTCCCTTTTCAACATCAATAAGAGTCCTTCCTGTGGCTAAGAATGGTCTTCCAAATAAAAGAGGAATTTCCTCGTCTTCCTTCATATCAAGCACAATGAAATCCGCAGGTAATATAAATTTACCAACCTTCACAAGAATGTTTTCCACTATTCCCCTGGGATAAATATACGTTCTGTCTGCAAGTTGTAACTTAACCGAAGTAGGCTTCACTTCTCCAACTCCAAGCTTCATAAAAATAGATAAGGGCATCAAATTAATGTTGGCTCCCAAATCACACAGAGCTTTCCAAAAATTTTGTGTACCAATAGCACATGGGATAGTGAAGCTTCCAGGATCCTTGAGCTTTGGAAGAAGCTTTTTCTGCAGAATAGCACTACACTCTTCAGTCAATGCTACTATTTTGAATTCTTCCAAACTTCACTTTCTCGAAAGAATGTCCTTCATAAACTTGACATAACTCGGCATCTGCTCTAATGCTTCAGAAAAAGGAATATTAATGGACAATTTTTTGAAGACGTCCAAAAATTTGTAAAATTGCTTTTCTTGACTTTTCTGCAAGCGTCGAGGAAATGGAGGAGGCGGATAGACATGCTTCTCTGGAGTTGGTGCTTTAACTGATTCACCTTTCCTGGATTCTTCATGCACCAACTTTTGAGGCTCTTCATTAGACTCAGATTCCTCTTCATCATCTTTCTTTGTGTTCACTTCAATCTCCTTACCACTTCTAAGAGTTATTGCATTGCAAGTCTCCTTTTGCTCACTCTTTGGATTTGGCTCGGTATTGCTAGACAGAGTTCCTTGTGGCCTATTCAGCAAGGCATTAGCAAGTTGACCAATCTGATTTTCCAAGGTCTTTATCGAAACTGCTTGACTCTTGCACATCAACCTCAGTTCCTCCAGTTCAGATTTTTCATTAGAAGATTGCCCCGCACTAGCATGAGGCTGCTGCTGAAATCCCGGAGGCTGAAATTGTTGCCTTGGATCATACTGCTGCTGATAGCCGGAAGGATTGTACGACTTTGCACTATACTGCTGACCCTAAAACTGCTGATAAGGCTGCTGAGGTTGCTGCAACCCACCTTGGTTGTTGCTCCAACTGAAATTAAGATGATTTCTATTGTTGGGTTGCTAAGTGTTTGGGACTGGGTGTTGTTGCTTTTGAAAATTGCTCACAAAGTGCAATGATTCATTGGAAATTGCACATTGATCCGTTTCATGTCGACCAGCGCATAGCTCACAAACACTCGCTACTTGTTGTACCCCATAATTTTTCAAAGAATCCACCTTCATGCTTAGCGCTTCGAGCTGAGCTGATAGGGATGTGGCCGTGTCAACCTCGAGGATTCCTGCCACCTTATGTCGAGGCATCCTCTGCGTCGGATTCTGATACTCATTAGCCGCCATCATTTCAATTAGCTCGTAGGCGGCTTCATAGCTCTTAGCCCATAAGGCTCCCCCTGATGCTGCATCCACGATTGGTCTTGATTGCCATCCTAGACCATTGTAAAAGTAATTAATCACCATCCAGTTGGGCATTCCATGGTGAGGGCATTTTCTTAGCATTTCTTTATAGCGCTCCCAAGCTTCACATAAAGATTCCCCCGTCTGTTGTGTGAACTGAGCAAGAGCATTCCTTATGGCAGCTATTTTTGCCATGGGATAGAATTTCGTGAGGAATTTTGAGCGAGTTCTTCCCATGTTGTTATCGAGCCAGCTGGGAGAGAGTGCAACCATCCCTTAGCTTTGTCTCGTAGAGAAAATGGAAAAAGCCTCAACCTTACAGCATCATCTGACACGTTGTTAAATTTGAATGTGTCACAAATCTCTATGAAGTTCTGGATATGCATATTTGGATCTTTCGTTGGCGCTCCCCCGAACTGGACAGGGTTTTGTACGATCTGGATTGTGCCAGGTTTGATTTCAAATGTGTTGGCTGCAATGGCTGGCCTGACGATGCTTGACTGAATGTCATTGATTTTCGGTTGGGAATAGTCCATCAACGTCTTAGGCACATCATCCGCCATGTCTAACGTTTCTTCCAGCTTTATTACGGTTCTTGATTTAAGAGTTTGGGCAGGCGTTAGCATAAACAACTCAAGATCCTTATACTGGCAGAGCGAGAAAACACGACGTGACAAAAAAAATAACTATCCAAGTCAGTTAAGTTTAACCTCCGTTGATGTTAAACACAAATTCTGAAAATAACACCGAAGTCCCCGGCAGCAGCGCCAAAAACTTGTTGGTTCGAAAACTAACTGCGCAAGTGTACGCAGTCACAAGTAATATAATAAGTTCGATCACACGAAGACTTGGTGTTTGTTCAAAAATAATGCTTAAGCAACGACGTATGATTAAACAACAAACTACTTAACTAAATATAAAAGGGGGTTTTGTTGTATTTTTTTAATTGATTTATCAACTTAATAATATTAAATAATTCAAACTACTTGATTTAATTAAATGAGAATTTATATGTGAGAAAAAATATGGGATTCTAATTTCATTATTTATTTCATTTAGAATTGATGCCTTAATTTCAAAGTAATTTTGATAACTACGAAAGCTAGTCGGGAACACGAAACTAACATAAGCGCCTTTCAGCCTTAACTTATATCAAACCACACGAACATCCACTGAAAAAGATAGAAGTTGTGTGGACACCGTTTATGTTTAATTAGACCCTATATGTCTATAAGATTTGAAAACATAATTGGTTTACGAATAAATTCCTTTATTATGGCTACATAGGGCGATGTGATCCAAAACACTACCACTTATCGTAAATGTACATAACAATTACGAACCTATGCTAACATGGCAAATTCTAAATTCCTAAATCCACTTTCGCATTCATTAGGAATTAATAATTTAGACGTTAGCTACGCATCTAATAAATTAAGCTCAACCATATTAGGCAATCTGAATTTTTATCATAATACAAATTATTAAGGCATCGAATTTCTAAATTACGTAAATAAATCCATTAGAATCCCATGACGTCGATTAGTTCATAATCGAATGAATCGTCATCATGGGATTAAAAGAAAACATGGTATAAAATTGCATGAATAAAATATGAAATACAAGAGTTTAGAAAATAGAACCGAAATAGCTTCCAACGAAATAGAGAGGAGTAATCCAAGTAATCCCCGTAAAATAAGAGTTTAGAAAATAAAACCGAAATAGCTTCCAATGAAATAGAGAGCACTCCAAGTAATCCCCGTAAAAACTTCAACCAAAATAGAACTTATACTAAATTTGCAGAAAATTAAAGTGTATAAAATGAAACTGAAATTCCAAGAGAAAGTTGCTAAAAATTGAGAGAGAGTACAACTGAAAATTCAGCTCTCCGGATGATTTTAAATCTAAGGAAAACATTACTATTTATAGGAGAAATCAGCCCACCATTAGCACTAAAAGTTTGGCCGAAAGCAAATAACGGCGAAGAAAAATGAGAACAAACTGGGCGGCTTCCAAATTGTACAACTCAGGCGCCTACTTTCTTTTACGTAATTGATTTTCTTAATCAAATGGTTGCTTTTCTTGGTGACCAGCCTTTTTTCAAATCAAAGGGGCCTATTTCGTCTTATTATAGACAGCTCGTAAAATGCTTTTTAACCCGCAAAGCTTGTAATCTTTAATTAATAAATAATTATTTTAATCCAAAAATTATAAAAATAAATATCTAATATTATTAGATATTTATAAATATAATTTTCTAAATTAATAAAATTATTTAATAATATAAATAAATCCTTATTGTCTAAGCTGCGGTCTCTGGCCGTCTAGAACCGAACTCCTTTTGCTTAACAGAAAATATATCAATTCCAACCGGGGTTCCAGCTTTAAGAAAATATCACTTTCCATATTTTTGTGATAATTCTTATTTCTTCATTGCTCGTCCAGATGTAAGTTACGATCTCTTGAGGATCTAAACCCGGACTCCTTTTGCTTAGGAAAAAAATATAACAATTCTAACCGGGGTTTCAGCATTAAGAATATATCACTCAGAATTTCTTTATGATAATTCTTTTTCCTCGTAGCCAGTTCGCTTGATAATAAAATCCTTGTAATTAAATTCCGAATTGAGGCAAAAATCCGATTTGAGACAAAAATCCACCATTTTTAGTCTTTTATTGCCACGATACCTAAAGTTGCGAGTTCTGTACAACAAAGACTGAAACAACATAAACAAATTAAAAGACACAACATACTTAAAGATAAACCACTAATCTAGGTCCAATTAGTGCATAATAAGTGGATATAAAATCCACTTATCATTACTCCTGCTTGACTTAGCCTCCAAGGCACCTATTTCAACAAGAAAACTGATTCCTACAAGGAAGGAGTCTAGAACCTTCCTCAAGGCGGTGACTTGCCCACCAAGTCACCTAATTCTACTACAATTCTAGGGCTTCTCAGCCTATATATAAGGGCCTGACCCCTCATTCTCAGAACTACGACTTGGCTTGATTCTCAATAACGAGATACGTAGGCACTCTGTGAGGACCGATCAGTCTCAAACACGGAAACAACCATTAAAGCTCGAAGCTCAACAACCCTAGCATTAAATACGATTTATAATCCACTTTTTATTCCACAACATTTGGCGCCGTCTGTGGGAAGAAGACATCAACCATGGTAACTACACGAATAACAACACCAAGCTCTGCCGAGGCTTTACCAATTAGCTCTACTCCGCCCGTCACTGAGCAAGTACCCCCAGCAACATGGGCGATCACTCAAACTCAAGTTTCTCAGCCTTCAGGGATGAATCCCCATGCTGAGAGAACATTACCCATGGTCGTCTATTCAAGCCAAGAAACTAGCTCTTTTCAGATGGTGGTTTCTTCTCTGGTTGATCCCAATCGCCCGTTACCACCAGGGGTACAGATCCATACTACGGATCTCCCCATGAATACCAACCCGATGTATGGTCTGCCTAACTACCCTTCAATTACTCAAAGTCCTGGACCCAGTGGCCATGCTTTGCAGATCCGAGATCGAGAGTATGTTGACTACTTTGGCCCATATACTGATGATTCATCGTCTGATGATGATGATCATGATGAAGCCCGGAGGAGGCGACGTGCTAGCAGAGAACCAAGAAGGAGAACACAAACTATCCATGATGGACCCCCTTTGACAGCTGCTAAGAGAATCAAGGCTCATGAGGCCGAGATTTTAAGGATAAAGGAAGATATTGTGAGAGAACAAGCTAGGTTGAATCAAACTCACCCTCCTCCAACCTCAGGATCGATTCCCATTATAGACTTAGAGAGGTCTTCAAGAAGGCATAAAAGGGCTGATGCCCCTACTGGAAGAACAACAAGGGTAGAGACCCCCAGGAGCAACCCCAAAGATCTGATGCCACTTGGGGATCCTGATGATCCCACACCCCCGTTTACCGAGGAGGTGATGAATGCTCACATCTCCAGGAAGTTTAAGATGCCGACAATCATGGCTTATGATGGAACGGGTGATCCCGCAAATCATGTTAGAATGTTTTCGAATGCACTGCTGTTGCAACCTACAAGTGATGCCTTAAAGTGTAGGGCATTTCCCCAAACCCTGTCGGGCATGGCTCAAAGATGGTACAGCCGCCTACCAGCGAATTCAATTGGCTCTTTTAAGGAGCTAAGCGCCGCTTTTGTTAGCCAGTTCATCAGCGGGAGAGTTCATGAAAAAAGCTTCGCATCTCTCATGTACGTGGTGCAAGGGAAGAATGAAAATTTGAGAGACTACCTCAAGAGGTTCACTAAGGAGACATTGAACATCACTGATTTGGAAAACAAGGTGGCCATGGTAGCCCTGGAACACGGAACCACTAATGAATTCTTTAAAAGGTCATTGGCAAAGCATCCTCCTGAAAACATGGCCGAACTCCAACGAAGGGCTGATAAGTATATCAAGGCTGAGGATAGCATGAAGAAAGAAGCCACGGGAGGTAATGGCAAAGGTAACAATGACTCCAAAAAGCGAAAGCAAGACCAAGAGTATGATGCTAGGGACAAGAGGAATAAGGATTAATACTGTATGTTCCACCGAGATGTGGGACATGATACAGATGATTGCAGACAGTTAAAAGACGAGATTAAGTTCCTGATTCGCAAAAGAAAATTGAATAAGTTCACCAAAGGTGAAGATCGTGGAGCCCAAAGAAGGGATTATGACATGAGAGACAATGATAGAAGGGATAATGATCGTGATCGTAACACACAACCCCGAGGGCCAGTTATCAACATGATCTGGGGAGGCCCGGCAGCGGCCGGCACAACAAGAAACTCTCGAAAGGCGTATGCCAGAGAAGTGATGCACATCGTGGGAGAAGCCCCGAAACGTGCTAGAACCGAAATAGTGATTGGTTTTTATGATTCTGACCTTGAAGGGGTGAAGTTCCCCCATGACGACCCGTTGGTCATAACTCCTGTAATTGGAAACTCAGAGGTGAAACGAGTCTTGATAGACAATGGAGCTTCTGTGGATATTTTGTTTCATGATGCATTTGTAAAAATGGGATACACTGATTCTCAGTTGACCCCGACCAACATGCCCATCTATGGGTTTAATGGAGTTGAATCTAAAGTTGAAGGGACTATTCAGTTGCCCATGACAATCGGGCAAGAACCTAAGGAGGCTACTCAGATGTTGAATTTTCTGGTAATCAAGGCATCCTCGACTTATAATGCAATCTTGGGAAGGACTGGAATTCATGCGTTCAAGTCTGTTGCCTCCACTTACCATATGAAGATTAAGTTTCCAACCCGGAATTTTGTCGGAGAACAAAAAGGCGACCAGAAGATGGCAAGAAGTTGTTATGTATCTGCTTTAAGAGCTGATGGAGTCGGGGGTCAGGTACTCCCGATTGAAGACATGGATGTCCGTAGAGATGATGAACACCGAGGGAAGCCAGCAGAGGATTTGGTTCCCACACCTTTAGAGTTGGGCGATCTGAGAAAGTCACTTATATAGGGGCTTCATTGAAGGAACCCTTGAAGGGCAGGTTTACGACATTCTTACAAGAAAATAGTGATGTGTTTGCTTGGACCGCAGCTGATATGCCAGGGATCGATCCCCAGCTCATAACTCACAGATTGAATGTGGATCTCGACCGAAAAATGGTAAAGCAGAAGAAGTGGAATTTTGCCCCTGAAAGGCAAGAGGCCATTAAGCAAGAAGTTGACAAGCTTTTGGAGGCTGGGTTTATTGAAGAGATTCAATTCCCTAAATGGCTAGCTAACCCCGTAATGGTCAATGAGTCGAATGGGAAGTGGAGGATGTGTATAGACTTCACCGACTTGAATGATGCATGTCCAAAGGATTGTTTTCCCCTACCAAGGATAGATATGTTGATAGATGCCACAGCTGGACATGAGATGTTGAGTTTCATGGATGGGTTTAGCGGCTACAATCAGATTAAGATACACAAGGATGATATCCCAAAGGTATCTTTCATAACTGACTTTGGTGTTTTCTGCTATCTTGTTATGGCTTTCGGTCTAAAGAATGCAGGTGCTACTTACCAACGACTAGTCAATAAGATATTCGCCCATTTGATTGGAAAAACCATGGAGGTCTATGTTGATGACATGTTAGTCAAGAGCCTTTCCAAGGCTGACCACATTAAGCACCTCAGAGAGGCATTTGAAGTGGTGAGGCACCACAAGATGATGTTGAATCCAGCCAAGTGTGCTTTCGGCGTTGGATCAGGAAAGTTTTTGGGTCTGATGGTTTCAAAAAGGGGCATCGAGGCCAACCCCGACAAGATCAAAGCAATTATGGACATGGAACCCCCCCCGATCTATACGAGATGTACAGAAGCTAACTGGCCGGGTTGCAGCCCTAGGGAGGTTCATCTCTAAGTCTGGTGACAAGTGTGTTAGGCCGAATACACAAATATAATCAAGATTTGTATTAGAGATTAACAAGAACACAAGTTTAACAATTAAAAACTGTTTGGAATTAATAATTCTTCTCTCAGTGATGTAAAATATCAAAGAGAGCTGCTTAGGTTACAATGAATGAATAATTCGTTGTTCAATACCCTTCTAGGGTTAACCTAACTGTATTTATAAAACATACAGCTGCTATACAATCGTAAATTGATACTCCTATAATTTAGCTATACAGTTGATATCAATGACGATTGCTACACGTCTTCTAAGTCAACACAATCTCTTTGACAGCTATCCAATCTTCAAAGATATTGCTTCCATATTTATCTTCAATTAATCTTCAATCACTGTTGACAAGTAGACGATTCCGCCAGACAGAGTTTAACAAACTCTGTTGCGCTTCCATCCGTCAGTGTTTAACTAAACTCTGACCGCTTCCATCTAAACTCTGATATATCACTATTACACTTAAACACTGATTAATACTTACATCAATTATATTTAACAATCTCCCCCAACTTGTTCATTAGCAAAAATGCACAAGTTAACAATAATTGATGATGTCAAAACAAAATAGACAAATGCAGTGTTTAACAAATAATCAGAGTTTAAACTACTTACTTAAACAAAATGTACAGAAAGCAAGAAATTCTTACAGAGCATCATTTATCTAATCTCTTCAACATCTGGTGTTGTTCTGAGATATTCTATTAGCAATCTTCTCAATGCATTCTCAAGTTCTCTCTGCATTATCTCCTTGATCTCTCTTAACATGGGATCATTCTCACCAGTTTGATAAATAGCAGCTCTCAGAGAATAAATCTTGTTTCTTCTCATTTCATTACCCAGTCTGATGAAGTGTGCTTCCTTTGATTCAGAGTTAAAATCAAGAACAGTTATTCCCAAATTTGTGTTCAGCTTAGCACTATCTTTCTTCATCTCAACAACTTTACCACGATAATCTCTGTACCTAGGAGCATACTGACTGTTAAACTTTTCACCTCTAACTGCCAAATTTTGCAGCATCTTCTTTCTCAGTACATCTATAGCTTTTTGAGTTCTCTGATTTCTCACTTTGAAAATATAGAGAACATACTCTAATTACTCCCAAGTCTTCAAATCAAGATCGAACTCACCAATTTTAAATACAGTTCCATCTGCCATAAAGTACAAAAGAAAATCCCTTTCCAAACTCTTCTGATGTATTAACTGAACTGATTCCAGTCTCTCCAAACTTTCTTGTGTAACTCCAAGACCTGGAACAGTCAGTGATGATGGATCTTGAGGACTGGTATTTGTTCTTTTCTCTCTATGAGAACCCAAACCAGCTTTATCACCTTCAATTTTTCCATTTTGAGTTCTACCATGTACAAAAGTACCTCTAGTCCTTCCAACATCCAGAGTTTGTTCATAAACTACTGATTTTCCAAAAATTGATTGTAGTGGAGTAGACAAAGAGTTCTGCACAACTTGTGTAGCAACAGAGGTTATTTTTCCTTTCTTAGAGACTCTTTCCTCCTCAACAGCTTTACCCTTCAGTTTCAACTTGGCTTCTGCTTCTGTTGGTTTTCTAGATACTTTCATCCTCTGATCATCACCAATATTCTCTTTAATTGTAATGCCTCTCAGAACAGGCTTAGCAGCTTTTACATTCCTCTTGACTTTGCCAGACTTCAAAGCTTTCTGATGTTCTTCTTGAAGATTCTTCTCCATAGCTTGAATGTCTGCAAGTGTGACTCCCTCTACATTCTCTTCAAGGAACAACTTAGCAGCCAACTCCTCATCAGTCTGTGGATTAGAAGTTAATACCAAACTCTGAGTCTTGGAAGTACCCTGAGTATCAGTGTTTACACCATTAGACTTTAACTTAGAATTGTTGTCAGCTTGAAAACTCTTATCAACAGCCCTTGACTTTAAACTCTTCTGACCTCTTGCTCCTCCATCTCTAGCATCATCCTTCTGAGTCAGAGTTTGAGACTGCCTGCATTTAGATTTAGCAACTCTCTCCCCCTTTTTGACATCATCAGGAATCAGAATAGTTGTAATTAACTCCAAGGAGGTAGCAATGGAATTAATCTTATCAGACATTATAGACTGATTTTGTTCAACCTTTCCCAGCCTCTCAAAAAGAATCTCTTGAGCTTTAGAAAATTTTTGACTCCTGAGTTTAGATTCTCTCTCCATAGTCATGTCTCGAGTCTGAATCTCAGTTTTTAAATCAGTGATTGCCTTTTGAGTATCAGCAAATCTCCCATCCAGAGTTTTGACTTGAACCACTATGGCCTTTAAACAAGAAAGAATCTCTGGATTGGAAATTTCTTTAGCAGTTTGGTGAACAAACTTAGCTGCTCTCCCTCTAGGAAAAATATAATATTCTTTGTACCAATTAGCAGAGAATGTAGCAAGATACTCTGCTTCAACTTCATGTGCATTAGAGGGCTGAGAGAATGGTGCATGCTTGGCATCAGTTTGCACAGGGACACTCTCAGAAGAATCAGATTCTGCACTTTCTTCATCTGCAATTTCAGCATTTTCATCTGCAATCGAATCTGTAATATCCACCGCAGCATTCTCTGCACCAATGTCCACTCTGCAACAGGCTCTACAGATTTTGCAACTGCCTCAGCAATTTCCACAATCTCTGCTACACTTTCAGCAATAGTCTCTTCAACAGCTTTAACATTCTCAACAATAACTTCTGTAACGAGCTTGACAGGTTGCTCTTCAGTCTCAACAATATTCTCACCAAATTCTGCCATTTGAACAACTGCATCAGATAATACAGCCTTGGTTGACTGCTCAACTTCTTCACCTTGTTCAACAGTGTGATGAGCATCAGATAATATTTCAGTATGAGTAGCTACTGTTTCATCAAGGACTACAGTAGCTTGATCTACTGCACTAGTTTCACCAGAATTAACAGGAAAAGAAGAAGTAGGAACATCAATAGGAGCAGAGAATGGCATGAAAGTTTCAGGAAAATTATCCAATGTAGGAAAACCATCTCTGTTATCCTCATCTACTTGAACAGCTTCTTCTACATCATTTAGCTCAACAGTCATCTCAACAGAAGGTATCTCTGTAGGAATTACCTCTGGAGCTTCACTATTCATCTCTTCATTAGAGTCAGAGATTACCAACTTCCTTCTCTTATATGTCTTCACCTCAACTTCTACCTCTTCTTCAGCAGAGGTTGACTCTTTATCAATATCAACAACTGAGGGTGATGGAGACCTATTTGCTCTCTCCTTTTTCTCTTTTCTGGCCCTCTTAGCCCTTGCAGAGCTATGCCTGGAATTATGAGCAGGATGCTTGGTTCTACCTCCTCTCTTTGGTTTAGATGGTTGTTGGTCAGGTTGAGGTTGAATGGAAGGTTGAGATGGTTGAGGTTCAGGATTTGTAGATAGTGGTTCAGTGTTTGGTGTAATATCAGGTTGAGTGGATGAAGGTTTAGGCTGTGTTTCAGTTTGAGTGAGTGCAGGGATTGAAGTTTGATCAGTGTTTGGAGAAGGTTGCTCAGGCTGTTGAGGTTCTTGTGGTTGATTTATAAAATTTTGTAAAGCAAGAGGAAAAACCAAAGCAGGTAATTGCTCTTTGGTAGCATCCTTATTAGTCAGATCAGAGTATATCCTCTTGTTGACCTTAAAGTGCTGAATTACATCATCCTCAGCAATTTCCATATTGGGCACACAAGCATTGAATAATATTTGACAGAATCTAGCAAAGTAAACAGTAGTAGAATCTGACAACCTATCACCTAAGTTCATTAAGACAAATCTACCAAAATCGAAATTACTTCCATAGAGAAGAGAATACCCAATTTGGAGACTATCCATCGGAATCGCATCCCAGTTGGTGACCTTCTTGCCAAAAGCCCTAGTTATACAGTCGAAGAAGAAACTCCACTCCTTCCTTAGCTTTGGTTTTTTGACATTGCCCAGTCTGGCAAGAGAATCTGAGTAGCCTATTTGCTGTAACATCTCTCTCAAAGCATTTTCAGAAACAACACTGTAGGAAGTGTGAGTGTCAAAATCCATGATTTCTCTGACAGTATTTGGAGTAATCACATACTGTGTCTCATCATGAGTGAAAACAATAGATGGAGTCCTATTTGCTCCTCCATCATCATAGGTAGAGTTTTGCCAGAAGATAGCAATCTGCGAGCCAGATAGTGTTGGTGGGTTGAACAGAGCTTTACCAATCTCTGAATCCCTCAAGAAATTCTGCATCAAGTGAAACGCATCTGGAACATTTGCAGTGTTCAGTGGAGCTGCATAGTTATTAGTAACGAACAAGAGTCCAAGAGCAGTGAAAGGTTTGGCCATTAGAATGATTAGAGAAGAAAATACGAAAGAAAATGATATGAGTGAAAGGTGTTTGATGAAATGTTCAAGTGAGAAAAAAATTCGAAGTAACTGCGTGGTTGAGTAAAAAGTAATTGGGAGTGTGTGAGAAAGTGAATAAATGAATATGAATCGTATTAGATATGCAAAACAAACCCAATCGTTTTACCATTAAATACGCAACCACTTACCATGTGCTAGTGGGACACGTTCATAGAGATTTGTGTGAGTGGGACACGTGGCACATAATTAGCAAATCAGATGTGCATGTTCAGTAATTACAACTATAATTACTGCTACTTTCTCTCTCTTATTACTGACATAATTAAACACTTTTACACTCAGTAACAGCTGTCATAACTCTTTTTACTCCAAATTTGAAATCATCTAAAATAAAATATACCTTAGAATATTTAGACAAAATCCATCAGCGTTTGTCAATTCTCCAACTTTATTACTGAAACCCTTTCAAAAACTCCACAGTTGTGAATATATGTGTGTGTAGAGCAGAGTTTACTAATCCAATTTTTAGAGCATCTAATACTTCATAAAATCCATAAAATAAATCAGTCAACACTGGATGCACAAACTCTCATAATAAACACTGAATGTATGATGAATACTAATCTCTGTATGAAGTAAATTTACATCAACTCTGAAATTACCTATACCCCCTTATGTACAAGATTATCCAAGTAAATACACAGTCTAGATAGACAAAAAGATCATGAAATAAATATCAATGTCGCATTCAGTGAGTAACATGGTATGGTTATTAAAGCTCACATAACTCTCAAATCACACAAGTGTTTAGGTGAAGTGTATACACTCAAGTTCAATCAGTAAAATCATGTGCTACCATATGCTTGGTTAACCACCAAATATGCACTACTTTGAATACATGTATGCACAAATCAAAAGGACTTTGTTAAAGGTTGAAACTAGGCTAAAATGAAGAGAAAAAAAAACTAGCAGGTTATAAATTTGACAAACTGATAGAGCAATTTTTACTTAATAATTTATATATACACCCCCCTTTTTTTGTTTTTTTTTTGTTTTTTTAAATTCCCATCAAATGAACACACTATAACAAGAAATCCCCATACTGTTCAGTCATCAATCCCCAAATGAATCAGATTGCTCTACCAGTAACTCAAAAGTTTATAGTGGTGAACAAAAAAACGGTAAAAAGGCTCAAAAGGGGTTCACTAAGGATTGAAAAATACTGGCAGTGTTTGGATAAATGTGGTAAATCCTAGTGCCTTTATCGTTTTCATGCACACACATATCATGCAGTCTCAAAATGGTTTAAAACAAGTTCTAGAGCATCATACTCACTGATGAACAACAACACAATAATAAAAATTGATTGATATAAAACATATTAATCACTGATTTGGCTCAAGATCTCACAAGGTGAAAGCATGCTTCAGTACTCACCAAAATTAACAAAGACACATTTCAAGTTTATAATTTTCAAAAGCATAAACAAGAAATTATCAAGTCTTTGGGGATATACTATATACAGAATCTGACTAAAACAGATTTTTAACTAACAGAGTTTAGCTAACAGAGTTTAAGAGTCATCAACATCAGAAGTTTTTCATGAGAGGCAATGCACACAATATTTACAGACTCAGAGTTTAGGATAAATAAACTAGGAGATGCTATAAATATGAAACAGTATCATGCTTGTGTTAACTTTCTGCACAGTCTAAGATTAGATCACAGATAACTTAGAAAGATTCATGATTAATAACTGAGAATCATGCTTCATACATTTTCTTCATCGGTGTTCATCTCAGACAATAACATTTTCAGAGTATATCAGTGTTTATCCAGCATGTTAACAGTATTTGACTGACAAAACATGCTAACAGAGTTTAACAGTCTACGAACAGAGTTTACATAGCAGAGTTTAAAATAGAGTTCACATACCATTTAACACATCACAGAAACATAAGTAATGCATTACATAAGTGAAATTTCAGTCTAACCTATATCTCTAGTCAAAACCAGAGACCATTCCAAGTTCATTTACCAGCCTTGTAAATATAGCTTCACTCAATGGCTTGGTGAAGATGTCTGCAAGTTGTTGGTCAGTAGACACAAAATGAAGCTCAATTTTTCCTTCCTCTACATGTTCTCTGATAAAGTGATACCTTATGCTTATGTGCTTGGTCATTGAATGTTGTACTGGATTAGTTGTCATAGCAATAGCACTTTGATTATCACAGTAAATAGGAATCTTACTTTACCTTAATCCATAATCCAGCAATTGATTCTTCATCTATAGAATCTGTGCACAACAACTACCAGCAGCAATATACTCTGCCTCAGCTGTAGATGTAGAAATTGATTTCTGTTTCTTACTATACCAAGAAACCAGTCTTTCACCCAGAAATTGACAACTTCCACTAGTGCTTTTTCTGTCTATCTTACAGCCTGCAAAGTCTGCATCAGAGTAACCAAGTAGCTTGAAATCTGACTCTCTGGGATACCACAGACCTAAAGTAATGGTGCCCTTGAGATATTTAAAGATTCTTTTCACAGCTGTGAGATGTGGTTCTCTGGGATCAGCCTGAAACCTTGCACAGAGACAGGTTGCATACATGATATCAGGTCTACTTGCTGTCAGATAAAGAAGAGATCCTATCATTCCTCTATAGTTTGTCATATCTACTGATGCTCCTGTATCTTTATCCAACTTAGTTACTGTTGCCATGGGAGTTGATGCAGATGAGCAGTCAAGCACACCAAATTTCTTGAGAAGATTTCTGGTATATTTTGCTTGATTTATAAAGATCCCATCATCTGTTTGCTTCACCTGTAGGCCTAGAAAATAACTAAGCTCTCCCATCATACTCATTTGATACCTGGACTGCATTAGCTTGGCAAACTTTGTACAGAGTTTATCATTAGTAGACCCAAAAATTATGTCATCAACATATATTTGAACCAGAAGCAGGTCACTACCAGATTTAAAGTAAAACAGAGTTTTATCAATTGTACCTCTGTGAAACTCACTTTTGGAAGAAATTGAGCTAGTGTTTCATACCATGCTCTTGGTGCCTGCTTAAGTCCATAGAGTGCTTTATCAAGCCTGTAGACATAATCTGGATATTTGGGGTCCACAAATCCTGGTGGTTGTTCAACAAACACTTCTTCTTCAAGTTTCCCATTCAGAAAGGCACTTTTCACATCCATCTGAAATACCTTGAATTTCTTATGAGAGGCATATGCTAGAAACATCCTTATTGCCTCCAACCTTGCAACTGGAGCAAAAGTCTCATCATAATCTATTCTTTCCTGCTGTGAATAGCCTTTTGCCACAAGTCTGGCCTTGTTTCTTGTAACAACCCCCTAACTATCAGTTTTATTTTTGAAAACCCATTTAGTACCAACAACAGATCTATTTTCTTTGGTCTTGGTACAAGGGTCCAAACTTCATTTCTTTCAAATTCATTCAACTCCTCCTGCATTGCTGTTATCCAGTCAGCATCTTGAAGAGCTTCTTCTACCTTCTTTGGCTCAGTTTGTGACAAGAATGCATGATACAGACATTCACTTGTTGTTGCACTCCTTGTCCTTACTCTTGCATCTGGATCACCAATAATCAAATCAGGTGTGTGAGATTTTGTCCATTTCTTAGCTGAAGGCAAATGACTTCTCTCAGTGTTTGATCCTCCCCCTCGATCCATGTTCTCCTGATTTTCTTGTTGCCTTTCTTCATTCTCTGAGGCTCCCCCTGAATGTGACTGCTCAGAGTTTGAACTGTCAGATTTTGGATTTTCAGAGTTTGAGTCATCAGAGTTTGATCCAGATTTTTCAGCTGACTCATTATTAGAATTTGAGTCATCACTTTGAAGTGATTCTTCATGCTCCCCCTCAACTGGTTCTCTCCTTGTTTGTGGCCGAGAATTTTCTTCAGTATTTACCAGTAGAGGTTCAGAGTTTAGCTCAACAGAGTTTGTCAGTTCAGCTTCATCAGAGTTTACTTCATCAGAGAATAAATCTTCATTTTCAAAGTGCAGTTGATCATGTTCATCTACATCTTCAAGTCCAGTTATTTTCTTGTCATCAAATGACACATGAATAGACTCCATAATCACCTTTGTTCTCAGATTATAAACTCTGAATGCCTTAGTTGACAGTGGATAGCCAACAAAAATTCCTTCATCAGCTTTTAGCTCAAATTTTGTCAACTGTTTAGGATGAGTTTTCAGCACAAAGCATTTGCACCCAAAAATATGAAAATATTTCAGGTTTGGCTTCTTTTCCCTCACCATTTCATATGGTGTTTTTCCATGCTTGTTGATCAGAGTAGCATTCTGAGTAAAACAGGCAGTTTGGACAGCTTCTGCCCAGAAATAAGTTGGCAACTTTGCTTCATCAAGCATAAGGTATCACTACACCATTTTGCTGTGGTGTACCAGGTATCACTGCCCAGAAGTTTGAACAGCTTCTACCAAGGTTCTATTCTTTCTTTCAACTACACCATTTTGCTGTGGTGTACCAGGTGCAGAAAACTCTTGCTTCACTCCTCTATTTTTGCAGAATTTTTCCATTGTTGCATTTCTGAATTCAATTCCATTATCACTTCTGATAATCTTGACTTTGTGTTTTGATCCTTTATCCAGAAGCTTTATATGCTCCATCAGAGTTAATGCTGTTTCATCCTTCTTTGCTAGAAAATACACCCATGTATATCTGGTGTGTTCATCAACAATGACTAAAGCATATTTCTTTCTTCCAATAGACATCACATTTACTGGTCCAAAAAGATCAACATGTAGAAGATGATAAGGATCAACAATTGAGATTCAATATTGCTCTTGAAAGATGACTTCCTTTGTTTGGCCTTTTGACAGGAATCACATAGGCCATCAACATTTAATAATGATTTTGGGAGCCCTCTAACAAGATTCTTTCTAATCAGCTCATTGATGTTGTTAAGATTCAAATGAGAGAGTTTCTTATGCCACTTCCAACTCTCTTTACTGGACATTCTAGTTGACAGGCACACTGCTTTGCCATCAGAGTTTGTTGACAACTTTATTTCATAGATGTTATTGTGACTGTTTCTAACTAGAACAACCTTCCCTGTAGATTTACTGATGATTTCATAGTATTCAGGCTGAAAATCTACATGATATCCTCTGTCACAGATTTGACTCACAGATAGCAGATCATGCTTGAGTCCTGGAATCAGAGCTACATTTGTAATGATGACACTTCCAAGATTGATATTGCCATATCCCAGAGTATGTCCTATGTTGCCATCTCCATAGGAAACCTTTGGGCCAGCCTTCTCCACATACTCTGATAGCAGGGCTTTATTTCCAGTCATGTGTCCTGAACATCCACTGTCCACGACTAGGGTACTCTCCCTGATGCCCTGCAATCACAAACATTTACTGAAGATTAGTTTTAAGGATCCAGACTTGCTTGGATCCTTTGGATTTCTTAAATTTGTTAGCTTTTGCAGCGGAATTCACATTATCAGAGTTTAAGCTAACACTTTCAGAGTTTACACTTTCAGAGTTTACACTTGCAGAATTAACCTTCACCCATTTCAAATTGGGCTTGGGTTCATAGTAATTATGATAAATAGCATGATAATCTCTGCAAGTATAAATAGAATGCCAAGTACTTCCACAATGTTTGCATAATGTCTGTGGTCTAGTTCTAACATTAACTTTCTTTACTTCAGACTTAGAAGGTAAAGAATTAATGTTTTTGTTCTTCATGCAAAAACTAGCAAGATGGTTAGTGCTACCACAGTTATGACATGTCTTTCTTAAGCTTATGCTTGAGTTGTTTATATGTCATTAAACCAATATTAACCTGTTTAACACTAGTTTTTACTGGTTCTCTCTTAACAATTTCTTTTTCAGCTTTAGACTTAGATTCATTCACTCCATTAACAAATTTTGTAGTAGGAAGATGAGTTCTCATTTTAACTTGATTCTGAAATCTAAGTTCATCTCCCTCACAGTAACATAAACCTATTGTGTCTGACTGAAAAACCTCATTAGTGTCTTTTCCAGAATGAGTCCATGTTTTGATTATGTGATTTGCCTTCTCCAATTCAGATTCTAGTTGCTTATATCTGCCTAGCAACTCCTGTTCTAGATAAACAACATCATCTTTTTCTCTCTGAACTTGTTGCATGTTTTCAAGTTTCTCTTCAACAATTTTATTTCTTTGTTTAAGTTCAGAATTCTTAGACTTTATTCTCTCATTCTCTAAAGTCTGATCCCTATAACTAATATGCAATGTCTTGAGATAAATTCTCAATTCAGATATATTATCAGTATTATAAGCATAGGTAGTTAAGGGTACCTTGTTTTCAGAATCCTCAGATTCATTCTCAATAGAAGCCATGAGAGCATAGTTGACTTCCTCATCTGAGTCTGAAGTGTCTGCCCAATCTCTGCCTTTTGTGATGAGTGCCTTCTCAGTTTTACCCTTCTTGCACTCAGGAGCATAGTGACCCATCCCCTTACACTTGTAGCACTGAATCTCAGACTTATCCTTCTTCCCAGATTTAGTCTCCTTTCTCTCAGACTTCCTGTAACTCTTCCTATCTGAATTTGAATCTCTGGAGAACCTGTTTCCTTTCTTAAAGTTCTTGAAACCCATCTTCTTGAAAGTTTTCACCATCAAGACAACCATTTTCCTCATTTCCTCTTCATCCTCAGAATCAACTGATTCATCAGTGTTTGAGTCAACATCAGAATCTGATGACTCACTTTCAGAATAAATAGCTAAAGCTTTTCCCTTAGCTTTCTTCCTTGATGTTTCCTTCTTCAAAGGTTTCTCCTCAACCTTAAGAGCAACAGACTTTGCCTTCTTGCTTGATCTCCTGTTTCTCTGTTCCAATTCCAGTTCATGAGTTTTGAGTAACCCATAAATTTCATCAATCTCAGTATCAGCAAGATCATAATTGTCTCTAATAGTGGTTGTTTTCACATCCCACTTTTCATGTAGAGCAAGAAGAAACTTGAGATTTGAGTCTTCTAGATCATACTCTTTATTTACCATTGACAAATCATTGAGCAGTTTACAGAACCTGTCAAATGTTTCTGTCATGGTTTCATCAGACTTTGCTTCAAAATGCTCATACTCCTGTGTGAGTATGTTCTTTCTATTCTTCTTGATAGCAGCAGTTCCTTGACATCTAACTTCAAGGGCATCCTAAATTTCTTTGGCAGTAGTGCAGTTAATCACCTTATTAGACATGACATTGTCTAAAGCACTATGAAGTAGATGCCTTACCTTTGCATCCTTAGCAATAGATGAAAGATCTTCAGGAGTCAGATCCTTCTTTTCCTTTGGGACTGTCTTAGCTTCTTGACCAGCAGTGGCAGCAGATAGCTTGGTAGGCTTATGAGGACCTTCATAAATTCTATCAAGATATTCT
Source organism: Kitagawia praeruptora (assembly GCA_037693485.1). NCBI lineage: Eukaryota > Viridiplantae > Streptophyta > Magnoliopsida > Apiales > Apiaceae > Kitagawia > Kitagawia praeruptora. The sequence goes on from CM075354.1 coordinate 106,840,024, forward strand.
GGATCTGTATCCTCCAGAAACATAGTCATCTTCACCTTCCAGATAGCATAATCTACTGGCCTCAGAATAGGAACCCTAATAGTCTCATACCGACTCACAGTAGTAGGAGCCTTCTCAGAACCTAAACTTGTTGGAGGAGGAATCTCTGACATGATTATAGTTTTGTGTGTGGATCTTAAACTGTATTGATTTATATATTGGCCCTGATACCACTTGTTAGGCCGAATACACAAATATAATCAAGATTTGTATGAGAGATTAACAAGAACACAAGTTTAACAATTAAAAACTGTTTGGAATTAATAATTCCTCTCTTAGTGATGTAAAATATCACAGAGAGCTGCTTAGGTTACAATGAATGAATAATTCGTTGTTCAATACCCTTCTAGGGTTAACCTAACTGTATTTATAAAACATACAGCTGCTATACAATCGTAAATTGATACTCCAATAATTTAGCTATACAATTGATATCAATCACGATTGCTACACGTCTTCTAAGTCAACACAATCTCTTTGACAGCTATCCAATCTTCAAAGATATTGCTTCCATATTTATCTTCAATTAATCTTCAATCACTGTTGACAAGTAGACGCTTCCGCAAGACAGAGTTTAACAAACTCTGTTGCGCTTCCATCCGTCAGTGTTTAACTAAACTCTGACCGCTTCCATCTAAACTCTGATATATCACTTTTACACTTAAACACTGATTAATGCTTACATCAATTACATTTAACAAAGTGCTTGCCTTTCTTTCAAGCATTAAAAAAAAGTGAAAAACTTTGAGTGGACTCCTGAAAGCCAAGAGGCCTTTGAACAGCTAAAGAAATACATGGCCGAAGCCCCGTTGTTGGCCAAACCTAGTCCCGGAGAGACTCTTTATTTATACTTGGCGGTATCTGAACAAGCATTAAGTGTTGTTCTCATTCGAGAAGAGGGCAAAGTTCAGAAGCCTATATACTATGTGAGCAAAGTGTTGCATGGGGCTGAATTGAATTACTCCCCCATCGAGAAGTTTGCTTTGGCATTGATAACGGCCTCGAGGAAGTTACGACCGTACTTCCAGGCACACAAGATCGAAGTCCTGACGGACCAGCAGTTGAGGAACATTCTGCACAGCCCTAAAGCCAGTGGAAGGCTAATCAAGTGGGCAATTGAACTTGGAGAATTTGACATCACATACAAGCCTCGGACAGCCATCAAGGCTCAGGCATTGGCTGACTTCGTGGTTGAATATACTATTAGCAACCAAGAAGTCGGGGGGCAGGAGATAGTAACCACCCCTGGAAGTGAGAATAAAGATGAAGAACTTGTACCTGAGCTAAAAGAGTATTGGGTGCTCTATTTTGATGGAGCATCAAAAACAAAATCTAGTGGTGCACGTTTGGTCTTGCAAAGTCCCGATGGGTTCACAGTTGAGTACGCTTTGAAGTTGGACTTTCCAACAACCAACAACGAAGCTGAGTATGAAGCCTTGATAGCTGGATTAGGCTTGGCCAAAGTCATGAGGGTCAAGAACCTCAAAGTTTGTGGAGATTCAAGGCTTGTAGTATCACAAGTTAATGGTGAGTTTGAAGCCAAGGATGAAACTATGGCGAAATATCTGAGAATCGTGAAAGCTGTTATGACTCAGTTTGATGAGTGTTATGTGGAGCATATTCCAAGGGAAGAGAACGTTAAGGCCGATGCCCTGTCTAAGTTCGCTTCTTCCGAGATAGAGAATTATGTAGGGAGTGTTTACTTCCAGGTCTTGAAGGCCCCTACTATCAACTCGAAGCTGGTGGCACCAATTGATGTAGGGAGCTGTTGGATGGATCCTATCAAAGCTCACCTAGAAACCGGATGGCTCCCTGACACCACCGTGGAGGCACGAAAGCTGTCAGTGAGAGCATTGAGATACGCCTTGATCGAAGGCATCCTTTATAAGAGATCGTTTGTCATCCCATATTTGAAGTGTTTGAGACCCCAAGAGGCTAAGGAAGCATTGGAAGAAGTTCATGAAGGGATCCGTGGGCAACACTTGGGGGGCAGAGCCCTAGCCCACAAGATCACTCGTCTGGGATTCTATTGGCCACAGATGTTGGCAGATGCACAGAATTATGTCAAGAAGTGTGACAGATGTCAAAAGAACGCCCTCATTGTAAGGTAGCCGCCTGAGATGTTAACCTCAGTTAACTCTCCCATCCCATTCGCAATGTGGGGGATGGACATACTTGGTCCTTTCCCTATGGCATCAGCACAAAGGAAGTTTTTGATAGTGGCCATCGACTACTTCACCAAGTGGATTGAGGCTAAACCTCTAGCCAAGATAACCACCAAGCAAGTTGCCCAGTTCTTTTGGGAGAACGTCATTTGCAGGTACGGAATTCCCCGAATTCTTGTGACAGATAATGGGACACAGTTCAACAATGAAGAGTTTAAGAAATACTGCGAGGAAAATGCTATTGAGTTTCGTTTTACTTCAGTAGCACATCCGCAAGCTAATGGACAGGCAGAGGTAGCTAATCGAATTATCATTGATGGACTAAAGAAAAGAGTTGAACGCTCAAGGAACACTTGGGTGGATGAGTTACTGCCTATACTCTGGGCATATCGCACCACTTGTAAGGTGACAACTGGAGCAACCCCGTTTTTGCTTGCTTACGGAGCCGAGGCAGTTGTGCCCTTAGAGATCATGCATGCATCACCTCGAGTTGAGGCATACGAACAAGAAACCAATGAAGAAGGCATGAGGCTCGCCCTTGATCTAATTGATGAAATTAGGGACGAGGCAAACACCAAGAATGTGGAGCATCAGAAGAAGGCATCCTTTTACTACAACCATAGGGTTAAGGAGAGGTTCTTCCAGCAAGGTAACTTGGTTCTGAGAAAGATAGAGGCTTCTGGAGTTGGCCAAAAGGGAAAGTTGGCCCCTAACTGGGAAGGGCCATATCGAGTCAGGAAGACACTAGGACGAGGAGCATACAAGTTGGAGACGTTAGATGGGAATGAAGTGCCACGAACTTGGCATGCTCTAAATTTGAAGATTTATTATGTGTAAGCCTTCCTAGTAAGGACTTGGCTTTTATCTATCTGTTAGGAGAAGTAGAAATAAGGTTTGATGAAACCATTCCCGGGCCTAGTACCCCGAGTAGTACAGTAGTAAACTATGTAAGGGTTGAATCCGATTCAAGTTATTAATGCAAGTTTGTTTTCCATTCTATGATTGTGTGATTTTATTTATGTGCCAAGCACCTGATCATGAGTGCAAGTCAAAGATGGCCAAGTAACGAAAATAAAGAACACACAAATGGAAATAAAACAAGTGCATAAATAAACACCCCCAAGGGGCCAAAGTTGGAGTTAAGTTACAAAGCACAAATAAAAGTTAAGTCCAGAAGGACCTTGATTAAAAACTGGAAAGATAAAGCCACAAGCGGCTAATAAGGCCATGCAAGGCCACTTACTCCCCGGAGGATTCCCTTACCACTTCTTGCTCTCCTCCCTCCTCCTCTTCATCTTCCTCATCCTCCTCTTCGGAGCCTTCATCATTTTCATCATCGTCATCATCTTCGGCTTCCGTCTCTATAGGTTGCGCCGCTCCCTTCTGCACCACGTCCCCTTCTTCTGAAGTCTCGGTCGAAGATGCGACCCTGACACGAAGTTCCTTGCCGGGGAAAGATTGCCTCACATCTGCCTCCCTCTTTGACATGGCCTTTTTCCCAGCAGAACGGAAAGAGGACGATCCGGAGCTAACAACATTTGCCGTCTTCCTCATACCAGAAGGACGACGGCTACCCCCAGAGCCTGATGCATGATCTGCTTGACTTCCACCACCAACAGCCCAATTAGGGCAAGGGAAGTCTGCTGGGTTGACCACTTCAGGATACTTGTTACTAACCGCACCAACGGCTTTTTTCCAACCAACAGACATGTTAAAGGGCCGCATTTCATCATCATGCTTATCTATCATCTCATAAAATCTTTCTGACCTTTGGTAGGCATCAATCACTTTGTCATCTTTGGAAGACAACTTCTTGGCCATAGAATGAAGATTCTTTTGAAGAGAATGGCAGTTGGCCTCAGCTCGGACAGCTCTGGAGTCCAAGTCTTGAATCTACTCTTGGAGCTTTACTTTCTCGTTCTTCAGTATGGCATTGTCATCCCTATGAGCACGACCTTGACGGGTCGCGGATTGAAGATAGGCATTGACCTACAATAAGGGAGTTAGAAAGACATGTATAACCAACGAAGTAAACAAAAACGTTAAGTACACAAGTTGGTACCTGATATAAGGCCTGAGCTCCGAGGCGCTCGGATTCATCAATTTTATCCCCCGCAGTGACGGTCAGGAGATCAGGAGGGGTGATAGAGAGCCTTGACCAATCTAAGGACAAGGCGGAGCTCCCCATAACAGAATCTTGCTCACAGATGCCCCAATCTGGAGTGAAGGGAACTCTAACGCCTTCACCAGCATTTCGAGACCTTTTTCCCCCTTGGCTACATCCCGCCAGGAATAGAGGAACTTGTCTTTCAGGAGGATTCAGTTGAGATTCCGCCTTCTTTATCATTCGCCTTGTGACATTTGGTTGATTTTTAGGGAGATTGTCCAACTCCTCAGCAGCTGAAATATGAAAGAAAAGATATCGGAATAAGAACAAACATAGTTCATAATGAAGTCATGAAGGAAAAATTACCCTCAACAGAAAGAAAGCTTAAGCCAGCTTCGATAAGCTTCTTCTCAGTAAGAATAGTTTTATAATGGGTACACCCGTCATCGGCAAGTAGTTTGTCCCTATCGATCAATTGTTGGTCGGTAAGGTCACACACGAAGTGTGAACTATCCTCCACGAACCCGAATCTCTTAACAAAAAAGTGGCCCTAGTCGCCACCTTCCCATTCCAAAATGGCAAATTCCCTATCCCAAGTATGATGAGAGTCGGGAAAGGAGAAGGAGTTTACAATATGAGGGAGGCTGCTTCGGAGTTGAAAACTAACATATCCTGGTAAGGACTTAGGAGAATTCTTGATCATGAAGATGCTTCTGAACAAAGTTGTATCCCAAGTGATTTCCAACTCCTTACACCTTAGCATGAAGATAATCAAGAACCTCCAGAAGTTAGGATATAGTTGACACGGGTGGATTTGGAGCTCCGCCAGGAACCTGATAATAAAGGGATGAACCGGGAACCTCAATCCCGCCTCCAAAGCACCTTTAAAAACACATAATCTTTCTGGGTGCCAATTGCAAGTCCGGTCTCCCGGATTTGGAAGGAGAACCTTAATCATATCGGGAAAACTGTACTTACTCCTAATCTTCACAATATCCTTCTTTTTCAACTTAGAATGATAATGGAAGGTAGCCAAGTCTGAACTGTTGGGAAAAGCTTCCCCCATGGTGCTCTACAAGTCTAATAAAGAATCAAATCGACGATCAACATAACGAGGAGGCTTTAGTTTTAACATACCTTTAACTGTTCTTGATATGCTCCTCATCTTCATAGCTTCCTGCATGGAGATTTGAAGGACAGCCAGGCGTTTGTCAGCCATGTCGAGCTTGAACTTGAAGATGAACTTGAAAAGCTAAAGAACTAGAGAATTTTAGAGCTTGAGAGAGATTTGAGAAATAAAGAAGTGAGGAAGAATGAAGGATGCTCCCCCTCTTTTATAAAAAAAGTGTGACCTGTTATCACAGGTTGAGATACAGGTCGGATCGTGTCTACAGGTCACGTATCGGATAAATGAAAAAAAAAGACGAAAACCATTCGGTTAATAAATGAAGAGGTTCATCAAAAGCTCAGAACAAGGAACTGAGAATGCTAGTTGGTATCTGACAAAGGAAGCTTTAGAAGCCTCGTCAAGAAGTTAACATAAAGTATAGGGTTAGCAGCGCTAATCAAGAAATAAGGGGAAGTCTTAAGCAAAAGTTATGAATGACCATATTGCTGATTTTTCATACTCATGATCATCACGAACATGAAAACTCATGGTCGTCACGAATAGGAAAACTCATGGTCGTCACGAATAGGAACACTCATGGTGGTCACGAACATGAAAACTCATGGTCGTCACGAATAAGAACACTCGTGGTCGTCACGAATAGGAACACTCATGGTCGTCACGAACATGAAAACTCATGGTCGCCACGAACATGAAAACTCATGGTCGTCACGAACACGAAAACTCACGTTCATGAAAACATCATGTTCAAGAAGGAAGTTAAAAAAAAAAATTCGAAAACGGCCGACCGGAAGCCAGCCGACCGGGAGCCAGCCGACCGGGGCGAACCGAAGGGCTCCAGCCGACCGGTAGCTGGCCGACCGGCGCACCCGGGAGGCTTCGGCCGACCGGGGTTCATCATCGACATGGGTATTTTTTGCCAACCGGGGTCAATCAGGAACACGAATATTTCTGGCCAACCCATTTTCGTCAGTAACATGAAGATTTCTGATTAACTAAGTTCCGTGGAGAATATGAAAATGGATTTAAACTGAAATTCGTTTAGCACCGTTTAGTGCCGTTTTATGCCAGTTAACGTCGTTTAACACCGTTTAAACGTCGTTTAAGGCTGATTAGCGCCGTTTAGCGTCGTTTAGCGCCGTTTAATGCCGTTTTATGCCAGTTAATGTCGTTTAACATCGTTTAAACGTCGTTTAAAGGCTGATTAGTGACGTTTAGCGTCGTTTTGCACCGTTTAGTGCCGTTTTATGTCAGTTAACGTCGTTTAACACCGTTTAAACGTCGTTTAAGGCTGATTAGCGCCGTTTAGTGCCGTTTTATGCCAGTTAACGTTGTTTAACACCGTTTAAACGTCGTTTAAGGCTAATTAGCGCCGTTTAGCATCGTTTAGCACCGTTTAGTGCTGTTTTATGCCATTTAACGTCATTTAACACCATTTAAACGATGTTTAAGGCCTATTATCACCGTTTAGTGTCATTTATGGTCGTTGTAAATGCGTTGGTCGCTCCATGCTTTACATTAGGACAATGTTGTTGAAAATGCTTGCATATGAGCAATAAACCCAGACCCGAGTCTCGAATAAGGCCGTTACAACTTCAAGGAAAACCTGATCAGTTTTCCAAGAAGTTGGGGGGCAAATGATATGGGTTAAAAATAAGACCTAAAGACACATTTAATGTGGCATTAATTAGACCCAATGTGGTCAAAACGTGGGGCCAACCAGATGGGCCCAAACCCTATTTATGATATTAATTTCGTAATTAATATTAAGGATAATAACCAGCTCAGCAATAAGAGTCAAATATGGATATTACTCCTGCTTGACTTAGCCTCCAAGGCACCTATTTCAACAAGGAAACTGATTCCTACAAGGAAGGAGTCTAGAACCTTCCTCATTACGGTGACTTGCCCACCAAGTCACCTATTTCTACTACAATTCTAGGGCTTCTCAGCCTATATAAGGGCCTGACCCCTCTTTCTCAGAACTACGTCTTGGCTTGATTCTCAATAACGAGATACGTAGGCGCTCTGTGAGGACCAATCAGTCTCGAACACGGAAACAACCATTAAAGCTCGAAGTTCAACAACCCTAGCATTAAATACGATTTATAATCCACTTTTTATTCCACAACATGTTCTAAATTAAAAGATAACATGCTTGAATTAAAATAATTTTAGGTGTTTATAAAAGTTATATCCTTAATGGCAAGGTAACATGTGTTAATTAAAATAACTTATAATCTATGCTAACATAACTCTTTTTTAATAATTATAAATATATAATTTATATTAACAAACAAAAATTTCTTAATATTTATATTTATTAAGATTTATTTATATTGAATTTTACTTTTATCAGATTAATTTTAATTTTTTATTGAAAGAAATAAAGATCTATTAAATTTGAAAGCTTTAGAGGAAAAATAACCAAATTTGAGGATAAAATATAAAAAGTTATTATTTAAGACTTCACACAATCGATTTGCTATTTTATTATCTTTAATTTAGAAATGGTTTAAGAATTATCATTCAACTGAAACTACTCAAAAATTAAAGAGAAAAAAAGTTACAAATTTTTACATTGAGAATTCTATTTAATTTTGAAAATCTACTTATATCTGGTTTAAATTATTTAAATTTACTTTTTTGTATACGAATGTAAATCTACTATCAATCAAATTAACTTAATTTCTAATATTAAATCTAATTATATTCAATTTGAAATACTTACTTATATTTGGTATAATTTGCTTTTTGGTACCTTCCAAGACTTGAAGTTAAATTTATTTTTGTCATTTGAATATAATTCTATAATCAAATAAATAAATTTTTTAATATTAGATCAAAACGATCATATCTATCTATTTTAAATTTATCTAATCTAAGATCCAACGGTCCATACTTTTTGCATCAACGATTGTCCTATAAAAAAATGGGATAAAATCCCCCTTATGTTTATTATATATAAGTATATAATTCAACATTATAAAAATGATTCATATATTTTAAGAAAATTTATTTAAATATTATATGGTCACCACGAAACGTGATTTAATAAACTAGTTTTTAGAGAAGAGTACAACTTCTAATATTGAAAAATTTATCTATATATACTTAATAAAATTAGTATAGGGGTGTACGTGGTTCAGATCGAATCGGTTTTGGACAAAAAATTGAACCAGACTATATATAGTTTTTTTATAAAAAAATTCAACCATAATCGCATTTGCGATTGCGATTAACTACATCAATTTCAACCGCAAAAGTTCGGTTGATACGGTTCGGTTTGCGATTCAATTACCTATTACAAATATCAAAATAAATTAATAGTAATATATTTAAATTATGATAAATTATTACACATAACAGATCCAAATTATCAATTTTGAAATACAACTAAATATTCAAAAATTAAGAATGAGTGATACTGTTAGCGATTTTATAACTCAAATGCAAGTGTACATATCGTATCAAGTAGTATAATAATTCGTTCCGACAAGGACTAATCTAAGATGTTAACTATCACACACTATTGTTCTTTTAATTCAAGTCAAATTAACAAGTGGTTTAAAAACATGAACTAATTATCACTTGATATTAAACTAACTCAAATAATTTTCCAAGATTAACAAAAACTAGGCCTTAACTTCATCTTGTGTTCTTTAATAAACTACTTGTAAATCTCTATTTTGGTGTTCTAATTACTAGTCTAAGGCTTCTAAATAATCACAAGGACCTTCGGTATCTCAAGTGATCCTAATTCATAAACTAATTCTCGTATTCCTACCAAGAATTTAAGTTCCTGAACAACATTAACTTTCGCCTTATATTTGACTACCAAGGGTGATCAGGTATATTCCTATCCAAACCACAAATTAGTATAATATACTAATCCCAAGTTACAGTGACCAGGCCTTAACTTAGATTTTCTTTTCAAAGTCAATCTAAATTACCAAATCAATTCCAAGGTTGATCATTCCTTGAAAAGCGTTAAACTCAAATCACTATAAGCAATTATACTGAACACCTTAAATAGAGAATCAAATATAATCTTTGTCAAAACACAATAATCCATTACAGGCCTAAACATCACAAAAGAGAATACTACATACAAGAAGGAAGACATGATATCAAGTTTACAATAAAGAAAAGTGAAGAAAAGAAGATAAAACTCTAGAATTCTTCTTCTCCTCCTAAATCAATGGCTTTTCTCCTTGGCATGCTTGTGTTCTCCCCTCCTCGTGTTTTTTCCTCTGTTTGGTGTGTAACCGCTGTCACCCAAAGTCACCTACTCCTTTTTTTTTAATCTACAGAATATATATCATATACAACTCCTCTCTAACTAACTAATAATATTATTTAATTATTTAATAATAAAACAAAGAAGTTTACTTAATAGAATAGGATTTCAAAGTAGAAAATTCGAGCTGTCTACTTCTGGCCAAATTCTGGGCAGTTTGGAATGTCAATAAAACCATACTTGAATTAAAGGTATTCTCGTAAGCTTTCCAACGACTACTTACGGAGCTCATTCCGACATACGGAGCTCCCGTAATAACCAAAACAGTGAACACCGCGCAAGCTGATCCGAAAATCCAAATTTTGCTAGAATTCCTTTCAAATTGTGCAATTTCAGTCACAATCCTTCTATTATAAGGAATTCCTTTTTCCTAAAGTAAAACATAAAAATTAGTTAAATAAAAATTCAAATTCATGCAAAATAAATTAAAAATGTAGAGAAAATATGATCATAAAGATCATATATTAGATACTCAAATACAAATATGACAAAAAGATGTTTAAGGCAAAATGTTGTCAACTTCCGGTAGTCCCCAAGTAGTGCGGAAGTTTAAACATGAAAACGTGGTACAAGAAGCACATAAATTTATACATTTTTTTCACTAGAATTTTAGTAAGATACAACAAATAGGACGTTGTCAATCTTATAATATTATACAATATATATGTAAAAGATTACATATATATATGTGTCAAAATTATTATCTTTATTATTTATTATGTGTAATATAAAATTATAAATTATTGCATGTATATTGCGATTTGCGGTTCAGTTTTTACGAGTTTGGAGCATAACCAAACTGTAAATAAACAATTATTAAAATTTACATCCGCAAACAGCCCATATTTCATGATTATCCGCAAAATGTTGTTCGATTACGAGTGGTACGAACGATTAATGCGATTGAGCGATCATCTGTACACCTCTAATATAGGCGTTTGATTAAAGGACTGTACCCGCTCTCCTTCTTTCTTCTTTCATAGCAGGCGTTGGGGGCTTTTCACCGGTGAAAAGCTCGAAATCAATTAATTTCCTTGGTTTATTCTTGTTTTTCAATAATCCTTCTTCATGGATAAGGATTTCTGCCTTTTTAGATTGTTTGTGTAGTCAAATCTGTTCATGATGAGTTTTGTTTCCAATTTATTTGGATTTTGTTTATCCTCTTTTTGTGAGAGTTTAGTTTATTTTGGTGTAATTTAATATCGGGATATTAGATCCACGGAATTTTAATAGTTTTTGGTTTTTGATTTAATGATAAAGATTTTTATGGGATTGTAATTACGGTTGATAGTCGAGACTGGATGTGACGAAACGATTACATGTACGTACATATATTAACTTCAATAAATCGCTTGATTCTCTATGAAGACTGAATTAATTAGCGTTATTATCTGTTTTATATTTGTTTATATAATTCGATTGATTTTTAGATTTCGTATGATTTTTCATTATTAAATTAATTTCCCTTAAAAAAAAATATACTTAAGATTAACGTTTGGCAAGCCATATCAACTGTATGGAACTGGCTTTAATTTGAATCGTATCTTATCATAACCCCAAGCGAAAATAAAAGAAAAACAACTGGTCACAGATCAATCACTTGACTAGCCAGTTTTCAGGTTAACTTGCACAAACAAGGAAGATGTCCTTAGATATAATGGCTAAAGGAATTGCAATGCTTAAAATGCTTGATGGGTTGGCAATGGAACAATGACATATATTACCTTTTAAAAAAAAATATGTAACTACTTCTAGTGAAATTTTTTATTGGGAAAAATTGTATAATTTTAATTAAAGTGATCTCTCGTGTAAATAATTAATGAGACCGGATGTTTTTTGTATGAGCAATTCATATTAAAAGGAATGATAAGTAGATCTCGCTAAATTATTTTATCAATACTCTCTCAAATAAATCATTTCCTTGTAACTTTATAAAATTAACTCATTTCATATATATTTATCCACGTTTTTATAAGTTCATGTTCATGATTCTTTCTCAACCATCGGACATATTGGAAAAACCTTAGGAAAGTGAGTGAAATTTTCTGAAAAATATGATGATTTAGGTCAAATATATTTTGGTACTTAATTAATCCTTTTCTACTGGCCCGTACGCCTATATAAATCATGAGATGTCCTTGTCTTTCTTGTGAACATGTTCCTTAGTGTAGTTTGATGTCGTTGTTCCTTCCATGCAGATATCTAGGAAATTTAATTTGAAGAAAAAGCAGAGCAACCTAATGACAATACATTATATGTAATTTTCAGTGTGTTAAATGTAGGCAAGTTTGTCTTTCTTTCAATTGTTATTATATACATGTTTTACACAAGCTATATAGGTTATACTACAGAGAAATGGGAGTTACATAAAGGTGCCTTGAAATTTTTTCATACCCTAGATGTGATCGGCATTAGTCTTTTACGGTGACCTCTATATAGTTTAATTTGGTCTTATAATTTGATCAAAATTAAATGAATCAAATTTCTATAAACATGTACTAAAAATGTTGTGGTAGCAAATGAAAGCAACTCTTTTATCTTGTTCATGTTTCTACTCTGCAGTAAAGAAGTTTAAAGGTTGAGTGAAACTTGGATCACCATTCCATTTTCACCCCCATTAAAATTACTTTCACAAGTCCTTTTCTCTCCCAGTCCTCTCCCAATGCGTTGTCACATGAAAGCTTGAAAAGCTAAGCAATTATCAAATAAAAAGTAATTATAAAATTAAAATGTATGGTCAAGAAATGGTTTGCATCATGGTGATTGATTTCCATATTTGGCCTTCCCTTTTGCTTCTTCATCAATACAGATGACCATCAATTTGAGGTATAATGTTGTTGTATGATTAATCTTTAATGAAGAAAATTTAAGATTAATTAGTGTTTAAGTATATTTGCCTTGAAATTACTTTATCATAATGGGTCATTGTTTACTTTATATATACCAACCTCTTATTGATTAATTAGTGTTTAAGTATATTTGCCTTGAAATTACTTTATCATAATGGGTCATTGTTTACTTTATATATACCAACCTCTTATTGCAACTCCTTTCCATTTTCTGCATCTTTGCTGCTCAGATTAGTTCGAATATAGAAGAACAACAGAAGAGGTAGAAAACTTTATTCCTCAGTTTTCTCTCTATAATCTTTCTGACTTTTCTTGATCAGGTTTGAAATTAAGCTGAAACAAAAATTGATAATTACATCAAATAAGGCTAAGTTTGTTAGTGTTTCAACTCTTCGAATTTTTCATCGATCTTTATCATCATTCAGTCCACATTGAAATTATTCCTTTGTATTGAAGCGGTTTTATGGAAAATTATGTATTATAAGTCTTTCTTCTTTTGCTATGTATAAATTGATGTTCTACTGAGTATCTTTACTTATAAATTATAATGAAAAACATTCTGATGCTTTTTATTTTTTTGTTATAGTTGCAGCTATGTCATTTACTGATGATCAATCCGGCGACATCTCCCCCCAGAGAAAGCTAGGTAGGGGAAAAATTGAGATCAAGAGGATCGAGAACACTACTAATCGTCAAGTTACTTTCTGTAAGCGTCGGAGTGGTTTGCTGAAGAAGGCCTATGAATTATCAGTACTTTGTGATGCTGAAGTTGCTCTTGTTGTCTTCTCTAATCGCGGACGCCTTTATGAATATGCTAACAACAGGTATGTTGAATGTTGATCATCTTAGATTTTTCAGCTGTATAGCTACTACAAAATTTTCACTGTGTTGGGGTTCTTTCAAGGACTTTACATGTTTGTTTTCTTTCATATACGAAAGAATTATAGCAAATCCTTTCTTAAGGCTAAAATGAATTTTTCTTACTGCTTTGGGAGAATGGTAATTTAAGCATAAGGACACAATCATGATGCTTTTGTAGCTTAAAAATCATTTTGGTTTTATTTCATAAAAAGATTTTTTTTGATCTTTTTCAAAATGACCTCGATCTCTAGCTAGTGTGTAATCCCATTTCAGTGTGTGAGATATATAGATCTGTTTTATAAGTAAAAAAAGAAACAATTAGCTGAAATTTTTGTAAGATATGCAGATTCTGAGATCATCTTTTCTTCTCCATTGCTGGCAACTTTACCTCTTTCATGTACATCACATTTATGTAAGTATAGGTAAATAGTATAGGCATATGTCTACAAGGAAAGTAGTCAAGGGGAACCCATTTGACATTTTCTTTTCTGTCTTGACACTTCCTTGAATTATGAGTTGAAACATATATTAGTACTTAATTATCTAGAAAGATGTCATGATCTGGGTTTTGGCTAAAATGAACATCAAGGTTATAAGACTTTCAAATTAGTGTGTCTTAAAATATGTTGAATACCCTTCTCAACCAATCAGAAGTGAAATAGAGTTCTCCAAGTGTTTTCTTTCCTTACCTTAATTAATTATTTGGCATTTGTTTCACATGTCAACACCTTTTAGGTCAAATATTTAATGTTTTAGGGTTAATTATTCGCATCACTATAGTTGTTTCTCTGAAAGTATAACCAAGAAAAACTAATTACCTGAAAAATAAATTAAAATTTTAATATTTGTGAGGTCATGGTTGTTTACACTACACCAATTAATTGAATTACTCATGAGAAGGGGATGTCACATAAATCTTTGGTCACCTCACACAAGATTTTCTGGTTCCTGACAGTGATAGAATAGATCAAAATATATTGTTTGCAATGATCGAAGATAGATTTTTCGAAAGCAATTAATGTAATATCGTTATAATTCTCATCTACAATCGATTTGTTAATATAAGGTCGACTGAAATAATAGGCTATGTTAATAATATCGGCTATGTGTATTTATGTAATTTGTATTTAAAGGATAGTAAAATAATACTCCAGTAGTTAACAAAAAAATAAAAACGATACTAGCACATGTTGTAATTAGTAATTGTCCATTTATATTATTATGTGTATTGGAAATGATAGAATTAGTTGTATTCGGATATCCCAGGCAAGGCTTTCAGAAAGCTGGTTAAGATGTTGAAACCAAAACAGCAAAGAAACAAGTGTGTGTGAGGGAGAGAGGAAGAGAGGGGAGAGAGAGATAAAGAGAGAGTGAGAGAGATTAGACAGAGTTTAGGTCATTATTTTGTCCTACTTAGTTACTAAACTAAACAACTGCCACGAGTTACATAATTAGGCAATTAGGCAATCACTAGGATAGAAATGCAAGTCACATAAGTTTAACCTAATTTTGATTTAGAACAGCACAAACGTGCATATTAACATATAATTAAATATACCTATGTGAATTGCTAACTGAAAAAGGGAGAAAGTACGAATAAAACCTGGATATATGTTGTTTCATGCACGGGTAAGAGTGAGAGAGACAGAAAAGACTGACTTGTTTTTACTGTTCTAACTCAGTTTCACTTTGGGGTTTTGTTAATTACCCAGGTGGGTAAGAGGGTGGAATCCGTATTTATCTTCCGGGTAAAAGGGTTTGTGACTCGTGGCATATATCTTGACCGTTGGTTGAGACAGTGCACCAATCGTAGCTTCTGATAGCTTGGCAGAAGTAGCCACTCTCATTAGGTCGAGGAAATTAAGGATATGTGATACTCCTATTACATCAAGGGTTAAAGAAGTGACAGAATCTGACTACAAGGAAACATAATTACAGATTTGACCATATTGTTTCATCTTTTTGCACTTATATTAATCAGCTACACTGGTACAGAAATGACAAATAGTGTCGCACATATAGCTTCGGTTGTTTGCATTAAGTGTTTTACATTTGTTTATCCTAGATTCAGAAATGAAGAATCAAATTTTGGAATCATTTTTTTATTTGGAAAAAAAACAAATATATAGTTGGATCTTATATCCGCAGAAATATAGTAATTATCTGGTAATGGTAGCTAATGGTTAATTTGGTTGCAGTGTGAAGGGAACTATAGAGAGGTACAAGAAGGCTAGCTCCGATACCCCTAACACTGCTTCTGTTTCCCAAGCCAATGCTCAGGTATGTGTACATCCAGTAATATACTAAAACAATATGTGCATGTAGCTAGGTTAAACAAATTTTTAAAGTCTCGAACATAATAGTGTTGTAGAGTATAAAATCAATTATTATAACTAAAAGTCATATATAAAATATAAATAAAAAATAACTTTTAGTTAAGTAATTTGTAAAAAGTAAAGATAAACTCTACTGTCTGACAAATTCACAGTCGGTGGACATACACATAACTAGGCACAGAAAATCACAAGTAATCTCTCTCCGGTCAAAACATAACTCAGTTACTGCGACAAGAATTAATTTACAAAACATGACATCATCTAGCTGGTCATTAGCTATTTAATTCAAACGTTGTGGAGTACCATGTACACTAAGAGTGGGTTTGGATCGGGGTTGATAGGGGTTCAATTGGATCGGGTTCAAATTTAAAAATTCGTTTTTAAAAAAATTTAAAAAAATAAAGTATTGGATTTTGGTAGTTTACGAAAGAATTAAAATAGTATTACATATTAAATCCAAAATTCAACATTTTACTTTTAAAATTTTCTCAAAAATGAATTTTTAAAATTTTTAAAATTTTAAACGTTTAAATTTGCTCATTAGTCGTAGCTAGCTATGTGTATTACAACATATCTAATTTGTATTGCTAGGTATCAGAAATATGAAACACTGTCGTAATTCAGATTGTTTCATGTACGTTGTAATTCTGAAACATTTTTCATTCTTCTCAGTATTACCAGCAAGAAGCCTCAAAACTACGTCGCGATATTTCCAAATTACAGCTGGAGAACAGGTACATTTTTGAACTTATTCGGCACACAGAAACCCACAGTCATAGATATTTATGCATATACGTGAAGGCCAAGGTTCTAGAGAGAACACTCTTAAAAAGAGAACGAGAGAACACATCATCTAACCATTGAATCTATTAAATCTAATGGCCCCGCCAGGGGCACCCAATACAAAAAAGTCTTATAATTCTAGTCTCTATCCATTCATAAAAAAAAAATTTAAAAAAAAAAATTTTAAAAAAATTTAAAAACCTGTTATGACGTCACAGTGACATCATCATCATTATTATTTTTTTAAAAAAAATTTTTAATATTTTTTTTTAATGAATGGATAGAGGGTAAAATTATAAGACTTTTTTGTATTGGGTGTTGTTAGCGGGACAATTAGATCTAATAGATTCAATGGTTAGATGATGTGTTCTCTCGTTCTCTTTTTAAGGGTGTTCTCTCTGGAGCCTAACCCTATACGTGAATATATAATTTTTGGAATCAACTTTCATTTGATGCATACTCTGACTATGGGGGATTGAAATTTTACAGGCAAATGATGGGTGAAACTTTGAGCTCTATGACTGTCAAAGATCTGAAAAACCTGGAAGGTAGACTTGAGAAAGGAATTAGCAGAATTCGCTCCAAAAAGGTATACAATATATGAATATTTCATTGTAGCTAATGATCATCCCCACCAAGATATTTGGTAGAAGCATTTTTCCCTCTTACCTTTCTTTAAAAAATTGCAGAACGAGCTATTGTTTGCTGAAGTTGAATATATGCAGAAGAGGGTAACTACTTACTACAGTCTCCATCTCTTTTGTGATTCCTATTATTAAAACGTATATTTAATGCACATTATAGTATTACACCTAAGGATTGACATTAATTATTGGAAAATGCTAGACTTACAGAAATTTTCACAAAATGTTTTACAGAATGGTAGGTGTCTTAATTTAATTGGCTATAACTTAATGGCCCCCTGCATTCACATCAATATCAACCAATAAAAATATACATTAGTGGAATCCAGCTCATTCTGTGAAAAAATTCTGTAGCCAATTCTGTGCAACTAGCATTACTCTTAATTATTTGACCTTTTAACACCAATATAATTTCTAGTGTGTCCAATGGCACATTCTAACAACTATTTTTTTCGCTAATTGACAAATTTTAATTGGTTGTGATTTTGTTGCATGGGAAGGAGCCATTATTATAAAATAAATCAATCAAAAAGTGCTAACTTATAAGTTCTTATTGTGTGCACTTGGGAACATAATATTAGATAAGCCCTTTATATAAACATAATTATTATGCATATACTAAAGTGATGATAATAAGTATTGTTTGTCCTAATTATGTGGTTAATTGTGATTACTAAGGTCCCGTTTGAAAAATCTTAACTATTCTTTAAAAATAAGTTACTTATTTTGGAAAAAAAAATACGTAAATATGTATTTTTTTTATGAAATAAGTAACTTATATTTGCAAGATAATGAATATTAAACTTCTCATAGACATTTTTTTTCTAAAAATAAGTATATAAATACGAAAGCTTTTTCAAAATAAAAAATTTAGAAGTTCGAGTTAAGATTTGGCAAATGCATGTACAAAAACTTTGTTTTTAGGAACTAACTAGGATGCCCACATTTTAAGACATGCTTTTGAGTAGGAACACATATACGCGTTATGTGGGGTCTTGTGTACGTAAACGTGTTTCAACTTTCAAGTAGGAGCCCTGAAACACATATATTTACGCCACCTTAAAATGGTTAAGGGATTAATAGTCTGTTTACGCAAGGCCAAAATTCGTGTGTGGTTAATTATTCGCGGTTCACTGACCAGTTCTTTTTTTTTTTTTTTTTTTAAATGCTTGCTGATTAATTTATGCACTATATTAGCATAAACTGTATTGAATTTTTGTTTGCCGGAGAAATAAAACAGAGGTCATCGTTGACGCGTGCTCTAGCCTCTACTTTTCAACGAAATTTAATTTAGTGAACATTTTAATTCTTTTTACTGCATTATATTGTTACAATTATTAAAATTTGTTTCACAAATACAACACATCGGTCATTATTCATGGTAAGACCAACACTAATCTTCACTGGAAAATGAAAAATTCGGATATAAACATTTATGAATATTTAAATATCTGTAATTTAATTTAGAGTAAACTTCAACGTGGTGGCCATATTTTACACTCATTTTCAAAAAAGTAACCAGACTTTCAATTTTGCAAAATAGTGACCAGACTTGCCTTTTTCCTTTAAAAAAAGTGGCTACAAGCGATTTTCAGCTTTTTTACATGGGTAAAATGGGAAAAAAATGCTAGAGATCCCAAAATTTGTCCACAAAAATTCTCAAATTAATATGTGTCACCATATGATTGGTTATATTCGTAATAATAATAATAATAATAATAATAATAATGCCCCACGTGTATGCACATCAATTCACCAAAAAATCCACAAATATGAGTTGTCAAGATTTAGTTAGTCAATTTATGTGCATGTATGGGGGGCATTATTATTATTATTATTATTATTATTATTATTATTACGAATATAATCAATCATATGGTGATACATATTAATTTGGGGATTTTTTGGTTAATTTTTGGGGTTTTTAGCATTTTTTTTAATAAAATAACATATATGTTCCTGACAGAATGACATTTTTTTAGCTATAACCCGTCACTAAATCCGTTGTTAAACCGTTAGCAAAATCCTGACAGAATATGTTCCGTAGAAAATGTGTTATAAGAACAGGGCGGGATGTTTTCGCGCCTTTGTTAGCGACGGAAACATTCCGTTGCTAAATATTTGTTGCTAATCCGAAATCTGTGTTGACTAGTTTATTGTAGTTTATTGTTGCTAATCCGTCGGCAATTTACAACGGAAAGCATTCCGTTGCTAAATGTCGTTGTAAAATCCGGGATTTCTTGTAGTGATATTTTCCCATTTTACCCCTGCCAAATAAGCTGAAAATCATCTCTAGCCACTTTTTTGAAAGGAAAATGGCAAGTCTCACCACCATTTTGCAAAATTGAAAGTCTGACCACTTTTTTGAAAATGAGTGTAAAATCTGACCGCTTTTTTGCAATTAACTCTTTAATTTAACAAAAAAAAATTAAGTAACTAGACTGTTAGAAACTGACTTGAAATGTTATATCAACTTATAAGTTGAAAAGCAAAACGTAAGAAAAAACAAGAAGATGGGTAGTCGAGATGATCACAGCTAGCCGTCCATCCTGAAAGATGAGTTGATGGTGATGACATTGTGACAGATAGAGGAAGGGGCGGGGATAAGCCTTTGCGAGCAGGCTATGACTTCCTAATGTGACCAGATTATTAATTCCTATAATGCGATAACTGAAAGAATTTAAATGTTTCGATTGCAGGAAACTGAATTGCATAACAATAACCAGTACCTTCGAGCAAAGGTACGTGTATATCTCCATATCTTGTATTGCATTACTGGTTTAGTGATAGATGGATTGTTATATATATTTGACAGCAATATACATTTGTCCTATCATTTTCGTAGATAACTGACAACGAGAGAGCACAGCAGCAGATGAACCTGATGCCAGGGAGTTCTACCTATGAAGTTGCGCAACCTCAGTCCTTTGATGGCCGAAACTTCATCCAACTTAATGGGCTTGAACCTACTAATCATTACTCTTGCCAAGACCAGACACCACTCCAACTAGTGTAAGAATTAGTTTCTAGTTTCATGCATATTAGGATTTATTTAATTACATCAGCACCATATATATAGCTAGCATGTACACAACATTCTTAAGTTTGTCATAGCATTTACACTGTTAAATTAAAAAAGATAGAACAAAATAAACATATTTCTGATTTTATCCTTTTTTTGTGGTGGTGGTTTGAGTGCAGATAAACATATGTATGATGCGTCTGCATGTGGTTTCCGTTGGTCTGGATTTCGGGGAACTGAAGTATAAGTAATTACTAGATCGTGTAACCTGTTGAAGTTATAAAGCCGATTACAGTGAGCATGTAGAGAGTAGGCACTCTCTCAGATGACTGTGTGTTATTAAAAATGCCATTTACTGACTATATATATATTGTCGTAAAATTTAAGGGTTTAATTCTGTGTGTTTAATTTAGTAAAAGACTTTGGTGATTGAAATTTATAAGTCTCTAAATGAGCTTGGTTAAAATTTGCTTTATTGTGTTTACTTTTACTTCAACAGATTATTTAGACATTTTTTTGTGTTGGTATAAGTTACTTGACTTAGAGCAAGTCCAATAATGTCTTAATTAATTCATTCTTTATATAAAACTAGGTACCAAAGCCGCGCTACGCGCGGCACGGAAATATTTTTAAAGATTGCATATATAAAATTATTGTTTGTTGAGTTTTATTATTTAAAAGTTGATATGATGAATTGAAACTTGTGTAAAATCTAATTAAATTTGAATGTTTAAGAATTATGGAGAAAAAAATTAGTAGAAAGAAAACATGTTTCAGTTAAACTCTGAAATGTTAATAATAATATTTTCGAAAATATTGATGACATCTATTTTGTTGCATAAAAAAATGTTCTTGAAATCAAATATTGATAAACATTTGTAAAGTTTGACAATGAATAAGTAAAAGTAACATTTTTGAAATATTTTTGTTGTTGATGACATTATGAAATATGTTATTGCTTAGAATTTGTTGATAAATTTGTTTGTATGACGAAAAAAGAAGCATAATGTAAATGTGATAAGAAATGTGATTGACTTAACTTGTCGATAAATTTGGTTGTAGGACAAACAAAATAGAATTCAAATGCATTTTGTAAATCATGTTTCATATTTTTCGGAGTGATCCGACACCTATATCAATTCATTTGATTAATTTTTTTGAGCATTTGTAATAACTTTTTTTGTATGTAATATTAAATTTAAATTCGTGGATACATGTTCAAAATGATACTCACATATTTTCATACTTTTGTATTAAATCTTATAATAAACATGTACATGTAATTATTTTTTATCTCAAATAAAAATGAATTTAAAGATTATTGGATTCTAAATAAATACTAAGTCATTTAAAATTAATTATTTAAACAAAATGAAGATCCTCTAACATATTATCAACTTCTTCAACTCCATAAAGACCCCTTATTTTTTTCCCATGCCAAATTACAATATCAATTTAATTATTATAATAAAAATTATAAATATTAAATAAAACTTTATTCAAAGCCGACGCCTGTCTCATAACATAAATGCATGATTAATTGATTAGTAATAGTATAAGAATGTGTTTAGTTAGAATATTAATTTATTTTAACATAATATAATGAAATAACGAATATTTAACTTTTTCATTGATTTACTCAGTAAAGAAAAGGGTTGGATTGGTTCAATTTAATCGAGTTGGTCACATCTCATGTGTAATTTGTTCATGTGTAAAAGTAAATTATATAATGTTACTTGTATTTACATTGTAGATGTTAATTGAAAAATTTATATACTTCCTTATCTTATCATGATTCTCAAGGTCACTAATTACAAATTTATCGAAAAGTTAAAATCGTTTATTTATTATTGCTAAAAAAATTGCAGCTATTTTGAATAAGGATTAGAAATGGACTATATAAATAATTTTACTTTATCATTTTACCTTGAAATAATTATACTTTTATATTGATAACTAATATTTTATATTAATATAATAATTAGGGTCCTGTTAACAACAGCCCTTAGGTCTATGTTTAAGGATTAATTTTTGTCATGTGGTGGATTTTTATTGGATGATTTATGTGAATGCATGGGGCACATACTTTTTTGCAAGTGGGGCACAACCTTGAGCCAATTAAAAACTACCACATAACATCTTAACCATAGCCCTAAGGACCGTGCTTAACATTTTCCTAATAATTATAATGTTCTAGTGAAGAAATAATAATAATTGAAATATTTTATATAGATAATTATAATAATTATTGGCTAAAATTTTGTTTTAAGTATAAAATAAAGTGCATTTAATATAAGTTTAATAGGTACAATTAATGACTAATTATAATCCTATTAAATGCAAGGAAATTATTTTAATAAAAAAAATCAAAAATGTGAAAAATCAAGAAAAATATTTTGAAGTTTCTGAGTGAAAGCCTATCCGATCTCCTGCTATTATAAAACCCTGACTACCTACGAGACACTCTACTGCTTGTAGCGCATCCCAACAGTAGCATTTCTCTTCTCTCCTGTCTCTCTTTTCTCTCTCCCGAACACTCTCCGCCTCTCCCGAACACTCTCCGCCTCTCTAGTCTCTCTCCGGCCACCTCCATCCCTTCTGAGTATACCAAAATAATCAACGCACCTTCCTCTTCGTTTTGCCTAACTGATTTATGAGAATTTGGCTCCGCAGGGGCTTCTACAAACTCGTCAAAAAATTGAGGGGAGGAGAGAGGGTTCGATTTGGGGGTTTAAAATCAGGCGAAACAAATGGTTTGAAATAGGCATAAGGTTGTAGATCGTCGAATGATATTTCGAATGGTGTATAGAACATACACGGACGACGGAATCGAACGAACGGAACTCCGTCGTGTTTTGATCGAAATCGCCTGAAAATCACCATATCTGCGATTTTGGAGAAGTCGCAGGATACGCCACTGGCAAATGCGTATCTACAGATGCGCATTTGGCAACGACGTATCTTCAGCTCAGTGGACACCTACAAACAACGTGTCTACTTGTTGCTCCGTTCCAGACAACGTATTCTTTGTAACACGAAGACGATTTAACGTGACGCATAAAGTCCGTAAAAAGGACTGCTGTTCCGCTTTTCAATATTTTGAGCCATTACTATTTATTTTTGATTATTTAGGGTCTTCACCTTCTCATAATATACATGGTTAGTAAAAGTATAAGAATTTATATAATTAGAGTATTAATTTATTTTGACTCAATATAATAAAACAACATGTGTATAACATTTTGACACAATAAAAAATGACGCAATGTGAATAATTTGAAGTCGTTAATTTACATAAAATAATCTTAATTTTATACAAATAATTAATATTTTATATTGAAATAACAATTATAATTCTCAAATAAAGGTTGTCAATCTTTTATATAAATAAGATGAAGTAAATTTAATATATATATTTATTTAATAAGTACAATTAATGATTATTAAAATGTCATTAAGATGCCATTAAAAGTTATTTAATGCAAGAAAAGAATTTTAATAAGAAAATCAAAAATATGACAATTCAAGAAAATTATTTTAAACGCTTCTGATGATTTTCCGATCTCCTGGTATTATAATATATACTAGTTAATTTAGCCGCGCTTTGCGCGGTTAATAAATTTTTATTGTACTCTCATTATATATTAAAAAATTTTATAATATTAAAAATATCATAAATATTAAAAGTAGCAATTACAATATTAAATATAACTAAATAACGTTTTGAAAGCCGACATCCGTCTCATAACATACATGCTCAATAGTAGCATAAAAATTTATATAATTAGAAAATTTAATCATAGGAGTATGGCCTCAACTATTTTTTTTTTTGCACAAAAATGACCCAAATATTTTTTTAAGCAGATGCTTGCATTCCGTCTAAATTAGTCTAAATATTGCTGTTTATTTTTGGGCCATTTTGTGTTAAAAATACATTTTTCAGCCATCATGTTGTAATTAAATCATAAACTGAATACATTCATCTGTTTTTAAAAATAGTTAGGTCATCACATTGTCTATTTTTAAATTTGGACCATTTTTGTGCAAAAAAAAAATAGTTAAACCCATCCTCCTACAATTAAGTCTAATTAGAATAGTAATTTATTATGACATAATATAATGTAATAACATGTATATAACATTTTTATCAACTTAATCCGTCAATAAAATGGTTGAGTTTATTATGTAAAAAATAAAAATATGTCAATATTATTTTATACATATTCCAGATTTTAACTAAAAGATTATACTTCCATAATTTATAAAAATTTTCACAATTATTGATTAAAAATTGTTTGAGAAGTTAAGATCGTTTATCCTATAATCGTTTGAAAAAGGTTTTCAAAAATCTTCAACATGTAATAAAAAATGATGCAATGCGAACAAATTTAAGTCTTTAATTTACATGAAAAATAATCATAATTTTATACACATAATTAATATTCTAAATTTGAATAATAATGATAATGCTCAAATAAAGTTTGTCAATCTTTTCTGTAAATAATATGAAGTAAATTTGTTATATATATATATATATATATATATATATATATATATATGTATTCATAAGTGTAGTTAATGATTTTTTTTTTTGATAAGGTAGTTAATGATTATTAAGATGTCATTAATATGCCATTAAGATGCTACTTAATGCAAAAAAAGAATTTAATAAAAAAAAATCAAAAAAGTGAGAATTCAATAAAAATATTTTAAACGCTTCTGGTGCATTTCTGATCTCCTGCTATTATAATATATATAGATATAGATATTTGAGAAGTTGGTTAATAATGTTTTTTAAAACCGATAGCCCTCTCATAATATACATATTCAATAATAGTATAAGAATTTGTTTAATTACAATAAAAAATTATTTCAACACAATATAACGAAACAATGGGTGTGTAGCTTTTTTATCAATTTTATCTTCCGATAAATGACTGGATTTGTTAAATTTAATCGATTTGATCATAACTCATGTATTATTTATTCATGTGCAAAATTGAAAATCTATCTGTACTGTTTGTATACAATTCCAAATATTAAATAAATATCTTGTACTTCCATAATTTATTACGATTTTCAGAATTATTGATAATAAAAATTGCTTGAGAAGTTAAGGTCGTGTACCGTATAATCATCCGAAAAGAAATTACAGTGATCTTGAATAGGGAATAAAAAATAACGCAATACAAACAATTGTTATTCGTCATTTTAACAAAAAATAAACATAACTATATATAATTAATATTTAATATTGAAAAAATAACTATAATGTTCAACTAAAGTTTGCTAATTTTTAAACAAATTAAATATAGTAAATTTAATATATGTTTAATAGGTGTAATTAATGACTAATTAAAATGTCATTAATAGCTATTTAATGCAAGAAAAGATTTTTAAAAAAAAAATCAAAAAAACGAAAATTCAAGAAAAATACCTTGAACTGTTCTGGTGCATTTCTGATCTCCAGGCATTATAATATATATATATATATATAGATATTTGAGAAGTTGGTTAATAATGTTTTTTAAAATCGATAGCCCTCTCATAATATACATATTCAATAATAGTATAATAATTTGTTTAATTACAATAAAAAATTATTTCAACACAATTTAACGAAACAATGGGTGTATATCTTTTTTATCAATTTTATCTTCCGATAAATGACTGGATTTGTTAAATTTAATCGATTTGATCATAACTCATGTATTATTTATTCATGTGCAAAATTGAAAATCTATCTGTACTGTTTGTATACAATTCCAGATATTAAATAAATATCTTGTACTTCCATAATTTATTACGATTTTCACAATTATTGATAATAAAAATTGCTTGAGAAGTTAAGGTCGTGTACCGCATAATCATCCGAAAAGAAATTACAGTGATCTTGAATAGGGAATAAAAAATAACGCAATACAAACAATTGTTATTCGTCATTTTAACTAAAAATAAACATAACTATATGTAATTAATATTTAATATTAAAAAAATAACTATAATGTTCAACTAAAGTTTGCTAATTTTTAAACAAATTAAATATAGTAAATTTAATATATGTTTAATAGGTGTAATTAATGACTAATTAAAATGTCATTAATAGCTATTTAATGCAAGAAAAGAATTTTAATAAAAAAATCAAAAAAACGAAAATTCAAGAAAAATACCTTGAACTGTTCTGGTACATTTCTGATCTCCAGGCATTATAATATATATAGATAGATATTTGAGAAGTTGGTTAATAATGTTTTTTAAAACCGATAGCCCTCTCATAATATACATATTCAATAATAGTATAATAATTTGTTTAATTAAAATAAAAAATTATTTCAACACAATATAACGAAACAATGGGTGTATAGCTTCTTTATCAATTTTATCTTCCGATAAATGACTGGATTTGTTAAATTTAATCGATTTGATCATAACTCATGTATTATTTATTCATGTGCAAAATTGAAAATCTATCTGTACTGTTTGTATACAATTCCAGATATTAAATAAATATCTTGTACTTCCATAATTTATTACGATTTTCACAATTATTGATAATAAAAATTGCTTGAGAAGTTAAGGTCGTGTACCGTATAATCATCCGAAAAGAAATTACAGTGATCTTAAATAGGGAATAAAAAATAACGCAATACAAACAATTGTTATTCGTCATTTTAACTAAAAATAAACATAACTATATATAATTAATATTTAATATTGAAAAAATAACTATAATGTTCAACTAAAGTTTGCTAATTTTTAAACAAATTAAATATAGTGAATTTAATATATGTTTAATATGTGTAATTAATGACTAATTAAAATGTCATTAATAGCTATTTAATGCAAGAAAAGAATTTTAATAAAAAAAATCAAAAAAACGAAAATTCAAGAAAAATACCTTGAACTGTTCTAGTGCATTTCTGATCTCCAGGCATTATAATATATATAGATAGATATGAAAATTGGTTGTTTCTTAGTAATTTAGGACATACATAAGTAACATTGTCTCCAACAACACTCATTATAATCATTTCTTATTAAATATTTTGTAATTTAAATTACATGGTTTCAGTGTTAAAGTATTAGAGAGAAAAATCACTACAAGAAAACAAGGATAAATATGACCAAATAAATTCGACCGCGGTTAAATATGACCGAATTCGGTCGACCTTTTTTGGCCCGGCTAAATATGACCGAATTCGGTCGAATTTAGCCGCGGTCGAATTTATTCGGTCATATTTAGTACCAAATGTGACCGATTTTTTTTTCGGTCGAATTTAGTAGCCACTAAATTTGACCAATTTTTTTTTAGTCGAATTTAGTAGCTACTAAATTCGACCGTTATTTTTGTTCGGTCATATTTAGTACATTCGACCGAATTCGGTCATATTTAGTAAGGGAAAGGGAAAATTGCCGCCCAATTTTTTCCCCAAATGTTGTCGGATTTCGGTCGAATTTATAAATATGACCGAATTCGGTCATATTTAGTTTGTGCGTAAAAAATATTCATATGATAGGAGAAAGTTACATTTTTATTTACTAGATTTTTTAAATAAATTGAAAAAGTATCTAATTAGTTTGAAAAATTATTATTAAATATTTAAATGTTTGTACACATCATTAAAAAATATTTATAAATACAAGGATAACATTATTCATATATATAAATTTAGTTGTGTGTAAACAATATTCATATGATAGGAGTAAGTTGAATTTTTATTTAGTAGATTGTCTAAATAAATTAAATAAGTATCTAATTAGTTTGAAAAATTATTAAAAAAAATATGAGGGTATTAGAAATACATACGTTATATAATTTAATGATATTCCCACATTTTTAAAAAATAAAAAATTAATTTGGTTGCAGATCTTAATAGTCAACTATGGAATTGACTAGTACTAGTAAATAGTGCTTCATCCTAGATTGTTGTTTCTATTTTTTTAAAAAATATTTCTCGACAATCCAACCGTACGGATGTCAAGATAAATATTATTTAATGATATTCCCATATTTCCAAAAAATAAAAAATTAATTTGGTAGGAGATCTTAGTAATCAACTACTGAATTGACTAGTACTAGTAAGTAGTGCTTCGTCCCAGATTGTTGTTTCTATTTTTGTAAAAATATTTCTCGACGATCCAACTGTACGGATGTCAAGATATATCTAATCTAGTGATATTCTCACATTTTTAAAAATAAAAAATTAATTTGGTTGCAGATCTTAGTAGTCAACTACGAAATTGACTAGTACTAGTAGGAGTGCTTCGTCCCAAATTGTTGTTTCTATTTTTTTAAAAATATTTCTCGACAATCCAACCGGTCGCATGTCAAGATATATCTAATTTAATGATATTCCCACATTTTTAAAAAATAAAAAATTAATTTGGTTGCAGATCTTAGTAGTCAACTACGAAATTGACTAGTACTAGTAAGCAGTGCTTCGTCCAGATTGTTGTTTCTATTTTTTTAAAAATATTTCTCGACAATCCAACTGTACGGATGTCAAGATATATCTAATTTAATGATATTCCCACATTTTTAAAAAATAAAAAATTAATTTGGTTGCAGATCTTAGTAGTCAACTACGAAATTGACTAGTACTAGTAAGCAGTGCTTCGTCCAGATTGTTGTTTCTATTTTTTTAAAAATATTTCTCGACGATCCAACCGTACGGATGTCAAGATATATCTAATCTAGTGATATTCCCATATTTCCAAAAAATAAAAAATTAATTTGGTAGGAGATCTTAGTAATCAACTACTGAATTGACTAGTACTAGTAAGTAGTGCTTCGTCCCAGATTGTTGTTTCTATTTTTGTAAAAATATTTCTCGACGATCCAACTGTACGGATGTCAAGATATATCTAATCTAGTGATATTCCCACATTTTTAAAAAGAAAAAATTAATTTGGTTGCAGATCTTAGTAGTCAACTACGAAATTGACTAGTACTAGTAGGAGTGCTTCGTCCAGATTGTTGTTTCTATTTTTTTAAAAATATTTCTCGACAATCCAACCGTACGGATGTCAAGATATATCTAATTTAATGATATTCCCACATTTTTAAAAAATAAAAAATTAATTTGGTTGCAGATCTTAGTAGTCAACTACGAAATTGACTAGTACTAGTAAGCAGTGCTTCGTCCAGATTGTTGTTTCTATTTTTTTAAAAATATTTCTCGACGATCCAACCGTACGGATGACAAGATATATATAATCTAGTGATATTCCCACATTTTCAAAAAATAAAAAATTAATTTGGTTGGAGATCTTAGTAGTCAACTACTGAATTGACTAGTACTAGTAAGTAATGCTTCGTCCCACATTGTTGTTTCTATTTTTGTAAAAATATTTCTCGACGATCCAACCGTACGGATGTCAAGATATATCTAATTTAATGATATTCAATTCCCACATTTTTAAAAATAAAAAATTAATTTGATTGCAGATCATAGTAGCCAACTACGGAATTGACTAGTACTAGTAATTAGTGCATCATCCCAGATTGTTGTTTCTATTTTTTTAAAAATATTTCTCGACAATCCAACCGTACGGATGTCAAGATATATCTAATTTAATGATATTCCCACATTTTTGAAAAATAAAAAATTAATTTGGTTGCAGATCTTAGTAGTCAACTACGGAATTGACTAGTACTAGTAAGTAGTGCTTCGTCCCAAATTGTTGTTTATATTTTTCTTAAAATATTTCTCGACGATCCAACCGTACGGATGTCAAGATATATCTAATTTAATGATATTCCCACATTTTCAAAAAATTAAAAATTAATTGGGTAGGAGATCTTAGTAGTCAATTGCTGAATTGACTAGTAATAGTAAGTAGTGCTTCGTCCTAGATTGTTGTTTCTATTGTTCTTAAAATATTTCTCGATTATCCAACCGTACGGTGGTCAAGATCCATAATTTTTAATGTTATTGCCAAAATTTTAAAAAAATAGAAAATTAATTTGGTTTGGCAATTTAACGGTCAACTAGTACTTTGACTACAACTCCTAAACATGGTTTCGTCAGGGTTTAGTGTTTCGATTTTTTTAAAAATATTTCTCGATGACCCAACCGTACGGTGGTCAAGATACATCCTTTTTAATGTTATTGCCAAATTTTTAGAAAAAAATAAATTAATTTGGTTTGGTAATTTAACGGTCAACTAGTACATTGAATAGAACCCCTAAACATGGTTTCGTCACGGTTTAATGTTTCGATTTTTTTAAAAATATTTTTCAACGACCCAACCGTACGGTGGTCAAGATACGACATTTTTAATGTTATTGCCAAAATTTCGGGAAAAAACAATATTTTGGTTTGTTAATTTAACGGTCAACTAGTTTGGAAAATAAATTAAAAAATTAAATAAAAATAGAAAAAAAAACCAAATTTTACTTTATAAGTCATACACACCAAAGTAGTCGTACTCACTATTTGTGTGATGAATCTTACCCTACTTTCATTAATTTTCCATTTTCTTAGAATTTTTCCCATTTTTAATTAGTTTGTAAAATAAATTAAAAAACTAAATAAAAATAGGAAAATGCCTATTTTTGAACATAAAACTTTCGTGGTATGACTACGTGTGTGATTATAAATTCTAAATAAAAATTTGGCTTTTTCTCTATTTTATTTAATTTTTTGTGCTTCATTCATATTTTTAAAATAATAAATTCAAACAAATTTCGATCAAATATTACATTCGACCGAATTCGGTCATATTTAGCCGAGTTCCTAATTTCGACCTTATTTGGTCGAATTTAGCATCTGTGTGGCTGTTTCTTATTGGTCAATTTAGTGTCACACGGATTGATGAATCAACACCTAATCTAACCCTTAAAAAACAAATCTTAATCCTAACCCTCCATTTAAAATACATACATACATGATATATATATACACACCCACATAACCCCTCCCCCCACCATTTCCCCACTGCATTCCCCCCTCCTCCCACGCCCATCCCCCCCCCTCCCCTCCCCTCCCCTCCCCACCCCTCCCCTCCCCTCCCCTCCCCCGCCCCTGCCCCTGCCCCTTTATCCCGCCTCCCCACCCCTTTCCCCCGCCTCCCCACCACTCTCACCCCCAACCCACTGCCTTCCTCCCACCACCCAAAAAAATCTAAGCTTAAAAGTTTATGTAAATTAAAGTTCAAAAATTCATATCTCTCAATCTACTCATCCAAAATTAATGATTTATATATGTATATGTTCTACAAATCGAGCTCTATACATTGATATAAATATTTTTTGATTTCGAACAAATTTTTTGATTTCGAACAAATATTTTTCCGGGTAATATTTGGAGTTTAATTTAATTCGAAGTTTTGATGTAATTTTTGATGATCTAAAGCCTACAAGGTTGTATATTGATGGTTGTTTATGCTTATATATTAATTTCATAATTTTTTGGGCACTTTTTATTTCGCCGGAAAATTCTTGAGTTAATCGGATTTTGGTTCCGGTGGTCGTGTTCTTGGTATATATGCAGTAGAACCAAAATGTAAATTTTGTTGTAGTGCTAGATTTTTAGCATCAGATTTTTGAGCAGCAGATTCTGCTGCTTTTTTAAAAAAAATTGCCGCATAATAATTTCGACTGAATTTGGTCGAACTTAGCATATAAATTTGACTCGTTTCGGTCGAATTTAGGGTACTAAATTCTAAAATTTTGAATTTTTCACCAAAATTTCAAATTTTTTGGTCAAATTTATAATTCGACCGATTTTGGTCGAATTTTAGATCCTAAATTCGACTAATTGATTCGGTCGAATTTATAAATTTGACCGAATTAATCGGTCGAATTTATCCTAAATTCGACCAAATTACTAAATTTGACCAGTTTATATATGACCAACAGAAATTCGGTCAAATTTAGCTAAATATGACCGAATTCGGTCGAATTTAGCTAAATATGACCGAATTTTTTCGGTCATATTTAGCCGTTTTTCTTGTAGTGAATAACGTGTGTCATGTTTTATTATAAAAAAATAGTTAAGAAATCGTTAAATAGAGAGATGGATGTTATTTAAAGATAAGGAGTGAAATGATGTTTATTATTGATTTAAGAAATTATTAAAACATTTTTGGAATGACATTTTTGATCTCATTCCTTAAAAATGAACTTAAAAACATAAATATAACTAATTTATTGAATTTGCTCTTATTACTACAAAAATACAGGAATCAAAATTGGAGGGTGGGGGATGTCGGAAGGCAATGTTTTGGATGGGAAACAAAATTTTAGATGGCCCTCTACATAATTTAAAGATTGTATGTAGAGTTTTTGTTCATCGAAGCTAGCTATCAATATAAAGGATTGGTAATTAAATTTGTAAATCACACAACTAATTCTATTAAATCGTTACAAATTTTATAAAAGCCACTTTCGGTGCAAAAGTAGGCACGCTCATTTTTCTCTCTAGCTTCTCCTTTCCTGCTTAGCCGGTGCTGGGGCTTCCACCAGATCTCCACCGATGGAAAGCCCCAAAATCTCCCATTTTCTTTGTTTTCTCTCCCCACTTTCAATAAATCTTTGTTTTTTAGATCTAAGATTTCAAATCCTTTTTCGATTTGGCCTTTAATTTCTTAGATCTCAATTCCATGGAGCTCCGGACTTCTCGTTCTTCCAGGTGATCCTGTTCTCATAAGTGGTCCGAGTTATCTTGCTCTGGTGGGTTTGTTCCCAGATTTAAGGATTGCTAAGGTTCTAGTTTGGTTTTAGTTTGTAACTTTATTTTGTAATCTCGTTTTTAAAATTGTAAGATCGGCTTGTTTTGTTGTCTCACCGTTTGTGTGAGTTTTGCTACTGTCTCACCGTTTGTGTGAGTTTGCTTTTGTCTCACCGATTCACTACACCATAAAAGGCCTACGGCAACACCGAAAAAGTGTTGGCGTAGACCCGAAATATGTTGCTGTAGGGCCAAAAAACCCCTAAGGCAACATTTTGCTGATGTTGCTATTTTTGCCGTTGCCTTTGGGGTCAATGGCAACATTCTTATTCTCTATGGCAACATCAGTTTTAATGTTGGCATAGACTTGTTATAGCAACATTACTACTAGTCTTTAGTAACATAATATTATGTTGCCTTTGTGTAATATTTTTTTTAAAAAATAGTGGGTCCCACCAGTGGACCCCACTTTTGGGACCCACTGTGGGGCCCACTTTTGGGACCCACTATGGGGCCCACTTTTATGGCAACACTTTATAGCTTCAATGGCAACACTTTTCTATTTTAAACAAAAAATCATAAATATGAAAATAATCATTCCATAAATAACCAAATCAACACAACCAACTTTAATTACCATCATAACAATCCATACAAATTCAATACAATCTCAACCAACAACCCAAATTCATAGCAAAAGGCATAAAAGTTTGTGCCACAATTACATAAACAACAATCATACTAAGTACGAAAGTCTAACATAATAGCAAAAGACATTGTAAAACATAAACATATGGCGTGACTAAATTAAGAGTTGGTGCCACAACTTCACACCACTGTTTAGAGAAGCATTATTTTGGAGCATCTCTGGTATTTCATCTTTCTGGTCATTTGGAATCTTGTTTAAAGGTCGAAGAGGATTCAGATTCCCGAACCTTGGGGTACCAAACATTGCAGAAGAAGATCCTCCATAGAAAGGAACGATGAAGACCGTGGTGGTTTCTTGCTCTTTGAGGAGAAGGGCTAGATTGATTGACTGACAAAATAAAAGTATCATTGTAAGATCATAATATGACTGCTCATGCAACATAACCGGTCAGAATTGTTACAATTATTATTATACCTTCCAAACCACAACATACACATCTAGACCATTGCCATATGATTACTCTGTTTGAAATTTAACACTCCCTTTCAAAATTGATCTTAATAACTAATAAAACAATTGTCATAATATAACTTGCAAATGGGAAAAAGAAAAAGACCTGCAATATTAGTATCACCTATCAATCCTTGCCAATACATTCTCTGATGACATGATCACAACAGGCACCTCTCTAAAAGTTGAGGATCCCTGCAGAAGACAGAGGGGTATAAGCATATTAGGCACATATAGATCTTCACTTTAGTAATTTATTTTTATTTTTTAGTTCAAATTTGAATAACAAATAATTAAACATACATATACCTTGATCTTTTTAAGTAACTCTCATTCCAGGCATACAATAGTCTGTGATTAACATATGTTACCACTTACATTAAAACCTACTGAGGTATTCTCTTCATCCAATTCTAAATATTGTAAAGCTCTTCTTCCACTATATACGACTGTAACTGTAAATTTTTTTAAAAAAAAAACCACTTACAATGTTAGAAATGATTGATGGAAACAGTGTTTGGAAGCTAAAGTCAGAAAACAGAGTTTAGCTGGAAGCAGTCAGAGTTTAGTTAAACACTGACTGGAAGCGCAAACAGAGTTTGTTAAACTCTGTAGCGGTATTGTCTGAAGAGTCAACAGTGTTTGAAGATTGATTCAAGATCAATATGGAAGCAATATCTTTGAAGATTGGAAAGCTGTCAAAGAGATTGAGTTGACTTGGAAGACTGGAGCAATCGTGATTGATATCAATTGTATAGCTTGATTTTAGGAGTATCAGTTACTGATTGTACGAAGCTGTATGTTCTATAAATACAGTTAGGTTAACCCTAGAAGGGTAGTCGAACATTTGAGATATTCATCCATTGTAACCTAAGCAGCTCTCTGTGATATTTACATCACTGAGAGAGGAATTATTAATTCCAAACAGTTTTTAATTATTAAACAGTGTGTTCTTGTTAAGTTACTCATACAGTATTTGATTACTTATTGTGTATTCGACCGAACAAGTGGTATCAGAGCCTAATCTGTTATTTTATTACAGTTAAAGATCCAAACACAATAGTAATCAATGGCAGAGATACCTCCACCAAATGAGAAAGCTCCTACTACTGTTAGTAGGTATGAAACAATAAGGGTTCCTATACTTAGGCCATCGGAGTATGCAATTTGGAAGGTGAAAATGACCATGTTTCTGGAGGCTACAGATCCAGAATACCTTGATAGAATATATGAAGGTCCTCACAAACCAACAAAATTATCTGCTGCTGCTGCTGGTGAGGAGGCAAAGGTCATTCCAAAGGAAAAGAAAGATCTAACTGCTGAGGATCTTTCATCTATTGCAAAGGATGCAAAAGTGAGACATTTACTTCACAGTGCATTAGACAATGTTATGTCTAATAAAGTGATTAATTGCACAACTGCAAAGGAAATATGGGATGCACTTGAGGTTAGGTGTCAAGGAACTCCTGCAATCAAGAAAAACAGAAGAAACATACTCACTCAGGAGTATGAGCACTTTGAGGCAAAGTCTGATGAAACCATGACAGAAACATTTGACAGATTCTGTAAACTGCTCAATGATTTGTCATTGGTTAACAAAGAGTATGATTTAGAAGACTCAAATCTCAAGTTTCTTCTTTCTCTACCTGAAAAGTGGGATGTGAAAACAACCACTATAAGAGATAATTATGAACTTGGTGAAACAGAGATTGATGAAATTTATGGACTGCTCAAAACCCATGAATTGGAATTGGAGCAGAGAAATAAAAGATCAAGTAGAAAGTCAAAGTCTGTTGCTCTAAATGTTGAGGAGAAACCATCAAAGAAGGAGGCATCAAGGAGAAAGGCAAAAGGAAAAGCCTTAGTCATACATTCAGAGAATGAGTCATCAAATACTGATGTTGACTCAAACACTGATGGAACATTTGATTCTGAAGATGATGAAGAGATGATGCAAATGGCTGCATTGATGGTAAAGACCTTCAAGAAGATGGGATACAAGAACTTCAAGAAGGGAAAGAGATTCTCCAGGGACTATTCAAAGTCTGACAAGAAGAATTTCAAGAAAGCTGAGGGAAAGGACTTCAAATCTGGAAAGAAAGATAAGTCTGAGATTCAATGCTACAAGTGTAAGGAGATGGGTCACTATGCTCCTGAGTGCAAGAAGGGTAAAACTGAAAAGGCACTCTACACCAAAGGCAGAGATTGGGCAGACACTTCAGATTCAGATGAGGAAGTCAACTATGCTCTCATGGCTACTACTCAGACTGAAAATGATGATCTCAAGGTACCTCCAACTACCTATGCTTATAACACTGATAATATAACTGAATTGAGAATTTATCTTAAAGCATTGCATATCAGTTATAGGGATCAGACTTTAGAAAATGAAAGGATAAAGTCTGAGTGTTCTCAACTCAAAGAAAGAAATAAACTTGTTGAGGAACAGTTAGAGAACATGAATAAAATTCAAAAAGAGAGAGATGATGCAGTGTTTATTGAACAGGAGTTGCTAGGTAAGTATAAGCAACAACTTGCAGATATCTTCACCAAGCCATTGAGTGAAGCTACATTTACAAGACTAGTCAATGAACTAGGAATGGTCTCTAGTTTTGACTAGAGATGTTGGTTAGACTCAAAAACTTATTTCTTAAATATGTTGCACATGTTTCTGCAAATTGTTAAGTGCTATGTGAACCTTAGTATTAAACTCTGTTATGCATGCTTATGTTTAAAACTTTTTAAACTCTGTTAAGCATGTCTGTCTGTTAAACACTGTTAACATGTTAGATACACTCAGTGAATTCAGAATTGATTATTGTCTGAATAAAAACACCAATGAAGAAAAATGTATGAAGCATAATTCTCAGCAAATAAATCATGATTCTTTCTGAGTCACTGTAATCTAATCAGACTTTGTGCAGTAAATCAACACAGCATGATACTGTTTCATATTTATAGCATCTCTTAGTTTATTCAGTTCTAAACTCTGAGTCTATGAATATTGTGTGCATTGCCTCTCATAAATAATTTTGGTTATTGATGAACTCTAAACTCTGATAAGTGACATTCTGTTTCCAAAGGTATGGTTCATGATGATTCCTTGTTTGCACTTGTGAAAACCATAAAACTTGAGATGTGTCAGTGATTAGTTTGGTGAGTTCAGACTCATGTTTACACCCTGTGAGAGTTTGAGCCAAATCAGTGATTGATATATTTTCTATCAATCAGTATTTATTGTTGTGTGATATTCATCAGGTAGTATGTTTCTCTAGAACTTGTATTAGACCATTTTGAGACTACATGATATGTGTGTGCATGAAAATGATAAAGGCAATAGGATTTACCATTCTTTCAAACACTGTTCAAAATTCTTTTGAACATTATACAAACACTGTATAAACACTGTTCATAAAATCCATCCTTAGTAAACCCCTTTGAGCCTTATTAACTGCTCATTTTTCTTATACTCTGAGCAGTTATATTTTTTTTTTCTCTCAAACAGATGAGTATTTCTCAAGAAAAGAAAAGTTTATTCAGTATATATGCTAAAAAAAAAAAAAAAAAAAAAAAAAGGAGAAAAAGAGCATATATACTGATCTTATACAAATATATACTGTGACTAAACACTTGAAGTCACTCATGAATAAAACATCTCTTTTCATCTGTTTGATCTTACTCCATTTAAACCCTGAATAAAGTCCTTTTGATTTGTGGATACATGTACTCAAAGTAGTGTAGAATTGGTGGACATTCAAGCATATGGTAGACTCTGCTATTTCTGATTGAATGTGAGTGTAAACACATCACCTAAACACTTGTGTGCTTTGAGAGTTTGTGAGGTTATACAGTTCATAACTGTTATTCACTGAATGATGCTCTGATTTCTATCTCTTGATATTTTTGTCTTTAAAGACTGTGTGCTTACTTGGATAATCATGGACATCAAAGGGAATAGAAGTTTTCAGATCTCTGTATTACAGTAACTACAGAGTTTAGCATTCATCAAACAATCAGTGTTTAATATGAGAGTTTGTGCATTCAGTGTTTATTAACTGTTTGTTATGGATTTTATGAAATATTAGATGCTCTAAAAATTGATTTCAGTAAACTCTGCTTCACACACACTCATATTCACAACTGTGCAATTTTTGAAAGGGTTTTAGTGATAAAGTTGGAAAATTGATAAACACTGTTGAGTTGTGTTAAGTACTCTGAGGTAAAGTCTTATTGAGATGATTTGACTATTTTGGAGTAATTGGGGTCGTTGACAACTGTTAATTAGTGTTAATGTGTCTAAGTGTCGTGATTATAGGAATAACAGCGGTAATTATTAAGTGATCCATTGGCTGTTTGACACGTGTCCCATGATTGTGTCCCACTCAAACACTACTCTACAACAGTTGCGCGTTTTTACTAAATAAACGATTGAGTTTTAATTTTACTCTAATCGTCTTTAGTCTCTCACTCCATATCGATTCACATTCACCCACTCACAGTTACTTACATACTTATTCATTTTCACACTTCTCTTATTCTCTCCTTCACTTTTTGATAAACACTTACAGTGCATTCAAATCTTTTCTCTGCATATCTTCGTATCTTGTTACTAATGGCAACTAAAGCGTTTGATGCAGCAGGGTTAGTTTTTCTCCCTAGTAACTATGCAGCACCATTGGATAATGAAAATGCTCCACAGGCGTTTCACTTGTTCCAAAACTTCTTGAACGATTCTGAGATAGGGACGGCTCTAACTGCACCACCAACATTATCTGCTTCACAGATTGCTACTTTCTGGACAAACTCTGAATATGATGATGGAGGAGAGGCTGGCACTCCAACAATCATTTTCACTCATGAAGAATCAGAGTATATCATTACTCCAACCACTGTCAGGGATGCTTTGGATTTTGAGACACACACTTCTTACAGTGTTGTTGGTCATGATCGGTTGAGGACAATGTTGGAACAAATTGGATGTGCAGGAAACTTGAACAAGATAGGGTCTTTGAGACGGCCAAGTTTGAGAAAAGAATGGAGTTTCTTTTTCGATTGCATAACAAGGGCTTTTGGAAAGAAGACAACAAACTGGGATGCACTTCCTCTGGATACTCTCCAAATTGGTCATGCTCTACTATATGGAGGTAACTTCGATTTTGGTAGACTAGTACTAATGAACTTGGGAGAGCGATTGTCTGAGTCTACTACTGTTTATTTTGCTCGTTTTTGTCAATTGCTATTTACTGCATGTGTGCCTAACATTCCAATTGATGAAGCTGATGTAATTCAGCCTTTTCAAGTTGCTAAGAGAATGTTCAC
This sequence comes from Kitagawia praeruptora, assembly GCA_037693485.1. Classification (NCBI taxonomy): domain Eukaryota; kingdom Viridiplantae; phylum Streptophyta; class Magnoliopsida; order Apiales; family Apiaceae; genus Kitagawia; species Kitagawia praeruptora. Next base: position 106,879,411 of record CM075354.1, read on the forward strand.
TGATTTGACAAACAAAGATGTCACTAAACAGCAAATACCTGAGTTGTTTATGCCTTTAGCCTTACAAAACTATGTGAACCAACCACAAGACCCTCAATCACCACAACAAATGCCTGAACCACCAGAAACCATAAACTCTGAACCAACACCTCCAACACCCACAACTACTGTACCTACTACATCTCAACAACCACAACCAGAAACTTTAAACTCTCCACCAATAAACTCTCCACCCTCAAACACTGAACCCTCAAACACTGAACCATTAAACACTGAAGCCTTAAACACTGAAATCTTAAACCCTGAGCCAGCACCTACTGAACCAGCCAAAACCAAGCCAAAGAGAAAGAAACACACTGCCCAAAACACTAAACATTCAAAGGCTAAACAGACATTACCTGGAGCTGTTTATACTAGAAGAATGAAGCAACATGCAAACAGACCTTCACTTTCACCACCAAAAGAAAGCTCAAGTGAAGATGAAGAGGAGATTGTTGTGCCAATCAAGAAAAGGAGACTAATTCTTTCTGATTCAGATGCAGAGAATGTTGTTGAAGCTCCAGAGGTGGTTTCACAGCAAACACCTACTGTTGAGGATACAGTGAATGTTGAAGTACCTGCAAAAGTTGACATGCCTGCAGAGAATATTGTGGATGACAAAGTACAAATACCTGCAGAGGTTGAAATGCCTGCAGAGGATAATGTTACTGTTGAAATACCTACAGAGGATAAAATGCCTGTAGAAGAGGATCAAAGAGATGGTTTGTCACCAGTACATGATGTTCCTGAATCAATTCTTGATCCTGTCTCACCTGTTGTTCATGTTGAAGCTCCTGGTGTAGCTGATGAGCTTGCAGTACATGTTCCTGAAGCTATAGCATCACACACAGAGTTAGTAACTTCTCCAATTCAAGACAAAGGTGATGAAGCTACAAAGGTAAACTCTGTTGCAGAGCCTGTGCAACATGAGGTCATTATTGAAAAGGTTGCAGAAGTTATTGCAGAAACTGTGGCTGACACTGCTCAGCACAGTGGTTCATTAAAGGATGCTCAAGCTAAAAATGCAAGTGCTGAAGATGAATCTGACAGTAGTGCAAACTCTGACTCTTTTGTGAGTGCACCTGCACAGACAGATAGTAAACATACACCTTTTGCTCAGCCTTGTCCATCACATGCTGTTGAAGTAGAGCATCTTGCTAAATCTGCTGAAAATTGGTATAAACAAGATTGCATTTTTCCAAAAGGGAGAGCATCTGAGTTTGTTAAGCAAACTGCAAAGCAAATTTCAAATCCAGAAATCTTATCCTGTTTAAAGGCAACTGTGGTACAAGTCAAGACTCTGGAAGGCAATTTTGCTGACACTAAACACGAAATTGCTTCCTTGAAGACTGAGATTCAGTCAAGAGAGTTGAAGATGGAAAGAGAGTCCAAAATAAAAGCTGTTCAGCTGTCCAAAGTTCAAGACACTCTCTTTGCCAGGCTAGGAAAGGTTGAAGAAAATCAGACTGCTTTATTTGCTAAGGTTGATTCAATTGCAAACTCTTTAGAGCTCATTACATCCATACTTATACCTGATGATGTCAAAAAGGGGGAAAGAGTTACTAAGTCAAAATGCAAAGTTTCTCAAACTCTGACTAAAAAGGATGATGCTGGAGATGGAGGGGCAAGTGAAAAGAGCAAGGTCTTAAACTCTGAAAAGCAAACTCTGAGATCTGGCAAATCTTTTGAATCACAGTCTGTTGGAATAAACACTGAAACTCAAGGTACTTCAAAAACCAAGAGTTTGGAATTAACATCAAACCCAAAGACTGATGAGGAGTTAGCTGTTAAGCTTTTCATGGAAGAGAATGCAGAAGGAGTGACCATAGAAGATGCTAAAGCTGAAGAGAAGAGTTTACAAGAAAAACATCTGAAAGCTTTAAAGTCTGAAAAAGGAAAGAAGAATGTGAAAATTGCTGAAGCTGCAAAGCCTGTTCTTAAAGGTATTCAAATCAAAGAACCAGTTGGTACAGATCAAAGAATGCAAGTATTCAGAAAACCAACAGATGCAGAAGCTAAGCAAAAACTGAAAAGTATAGTTACAACCTCTGTTGATACACATGTTGTACAGAAGAATGAAAACACAACCTCTGTTGCTGCACAAGTTGTGACCACACCATTATTGTCTTCTCAGTTGAAATCAACATTTAAAAGAGGTGCTCCTCATGATCCAAGACTAGAAGCTACAATTCCAATGGATTTTTCTGATGGTAGAGCTTTATCTGGTAAAGTTGGATACAACAAAGAAGGCATAGGCTCACACAGAGATAAAAGACAATATGTTGGTCCTAGAGATCCTTCTTCACTGTCTGTTCCAGGAGGTGGTGTCACTCAAGAGAGTTTAGACAAACTGGAGTCAGTACAGCTTGTATATCAGAAGAGTCTAGAAAAGGATTTCTTGCTATATTTCATGGCTGATGGAACAGTATTTAAAGTCTCTGAAAAGGATATTGAATTAAAGTATGCTGAAGAACTTGAATATGTCCTATATATTTTCAGAGTGAGAAATCAAAGAGCTCAGTCAGTTGCAAATGTGCTTCAACAAAGAATGATTCAAAACCTTGCAAGAAGGCAAATGAAATTCAACAGCAAGTATGTTCCTAAATACAGAGATTGGAATGGCAATCTGATTGAAATGGAGAAGGGGACTACAAAGCTGAAAACAGATCTTGGAATTACTGTTCTGGATTTCAATGTAAAATCTGAAGAGGTGAAATATATCAGGTTGGGAAATGAGATGAGAAGAAACAAAATCTACGATCTTAGAGCTGCTATCTATCAAACTGATGAGAATGATCCTCAGTTGAGAGAAATCAAAGAAGCTATGCAGATAGAGCTTGAAAATGCTGAAAGAAGGTTGCTTATAGACTATCTCAGAACAATGCCTGATTTACAAGAGATTAGAAATTAAAGTCTGTAAGAATTTTCTTATTTTCTGTAGAATTTGTTAAGTAAAAGCTTAAACTCTGTTTGTATGTTAAACACTGTAAACTTTGTATTTGTTTTGACATCATCATTTACTGTAAAACTTGTACATTCTTGCTAATGGACAAGTTGGGGGAGATTGTTAGAAATGATTGATGGAAACAGTGTTTGGAAGCTAAAGTCAGAAAACAGAGTTTAGCTGGAAGCAGTCAGAGTTTAGTTAAACACTGACTGGAAGCGCAAACAGAGTTTGTTAAACTCTGTAGCGGTATTGTCTGAAGAGTCAACAGTGTTTGAAGATTGATTCAAGATAAATATGGAAGCAATATCTTTGAAGATTGGAAAGCTGTCAAAGAGATTGAGTTGACTTGGAAGACTGGAGCAATCGTGATTGATATCAATTGTATAGCTTGATTTTAGGAGTATCAGTTACTGATTGTACGAAGCTGTATGTTCTATAAATACAGTTAGGTTAACCCTAGAAGGGTAGTCGAACATTTGAGATATTCATCCATTGTAACCTAAGCAGCTCTCTGTGATATTTACATCACTGAGAGAGGAATTATTAATTCCAAACAGTTTTTAATTGTTAAACAGTGTGTTCTTGTTAAGTTACTCATACAGTATTTGATTACTTATTGTGTATTCGACCGAACATACAAGTTGTAACATATCGGATATATCTCAATAAATAAAAAAAAGGGTAACATGTACGCATATCATATATATAAACTTACGAAAAAGATAGTGTACCTTTACAGGAAGTAATTTTGAGCAACCTTTCAATAACTTTCCTATCAATGAGACTATCATCAACAGCAAGAAATAAAGTAGCCTAGTGCAAAGCTTGTGTCTCAACCTGCTTCTCTGAACAAGAATTCAATGGTCATTTAGATTAACAGCATTAACAGAATTATCATAGATAACAAATACTTTCATATGTTAATTTGCAAGAATTAACAGAATTATCATAGATAACAAATATTGCAAAGGTAAGTTATTATATAGAAGTAACTTCATATGGAAGCAAACATATGAAAATTGCATAAATATGCATGTCTAGGAGAGAAAGAAAGACAGAGACAGACCTTAAGGAGTTCGTGAATCTCTGATTCTGGAAGGCCTAAATACGGGACTAGCAACGTCAGCAACTCCAAGAGTAAGCACCCAAATGACCAGATGTCCACTTCCTACAGCCGAAAAAGAAAAGAATGACTAAAAAGTAAGGTCTGTTACCTTACTTTTTTCAGATTTCCTTCGAGATTTGTACAAACAACAGTCACTACATTCTGTGCAAAAGAAGCCATTAAATAGCAGGAAGTTTACAGTGTCAAATATAACAATGCAACATTGTTGGTTTATTTAAGGATGGTGATGTTACCTGATAGACAAATGATAACGCAATTATGGGTATACTTCTTGGGATGGCCTCCAGGTTAGTTTTCAGAAGAGCCTCCCAGTGCAAGTCTCCACTTGCAGCTACCTAATCAGTGTAGACAACTGTCTTCAGGTTATAAGCAGTTGCAGAGGCATGAAATAGTTACAGGGTACTCAGAAATACTATCCAAAAGAAGTAGTTTTTTTTTTTGTTATGGTCAATTACAGATATTTATGTACTCACGCACATGTCTTCAAAGATGACAAAAGTAGAGGGGTATCACAGGGAAGGACCCGAGACTTTTCAAAGGAAATAAGTGCGATAAACAAGTTGGCAAGTTCAGCTTTGTATTTTTATACATAGGAGTAATAAATCTGATTTTCAGGGCACAAAATTGTGGGAAAAAGTGTGTCACTGGGGAGTCTAGCCTTCAGTTTTGTGTACTCGAGAGTCCAATTTCCCTAATAAAGTAAACAAAATTGTAGACAACTTAAAATATTACAAAATACAAACAACTAAGCATTGATGTATGATTAGGTCTAATTAGTTGTAGGCAAGAAGTGGAACCAAGTTTACTTAGATAACATGTAATTCTTAAATCATACAGTAGAATCAGAATCACTTGCGATTAGCTGCCTCTCAGCATAAGAGTATCTCTCATATCACTCCAGGATCTGCTCCATACTGCTTTCAGAAAACATTTAAACCATTAGCATTCTACAAGTAAATACTTTTTGGAAGAACTATTAAAATATGCACAAACCACATTACAACATATGTCCCCATGCTAACAAAAATCAGGTTTGTCTTAAGCTTCTATTTGTATTTTACTAATAATTAAGATATTTTTATTATCAAAAACACAGAAAAAATTAGTTATTCTAATCCTTCTGCAGCGTGATGTGCTAAAAATAAACATTTAATATCGCAAGCGCACGATCATCGTTTTAATATTTATGATTCGATCCACAGAGACTATATTTTCGCGATTCCTTAATAATCAGTTTAGGCGAATTAGACAATTAATTTTGTTAAGAGTTGATTTTTAACTAATTATATTAGCTACAAATTAGCGTGCCTTAATTACACAGAAAATAAAAATGTGTATCTAACTCTACAACTAATAAATCAAACATGGGCCTGGACAAGTGTTGGGCCTAGCATTTCAAATAAGCTAATTAAAGTAGAAAACGAAAGCAAGACACAAGATACTTACTGACAAGAACTAAAACAGTATTTTAATTCTATGTTAGTATTAATTACTAGATGTAAAGATTGATTCATAACTAAAGTAAAATTGCACAATAAAAAGCATACGGGTGGAACAAAACAAGGTTGGACTGAGAATCAAAAGATATGGACTGCTAAAATAAACATGGCCAGAAATGAAGAAAAGCAAGTATTGAAAATTAAGAAATAGAAATGGTAGCTAGCACAAATTAAAAAGTAATTTAATTAACAGTAATTAACACAATTAAGTACTACATTAATGACAAGATTAGTTATTAAAACAAATTAATTACCGATCTAAGTACTAATGACAGTGTAATAATTGATTAGAAATAAAACATGGCAGTGACATTTTCATGGCAAGCATAAAATATAAAGTTAACAATGCAAACTAGCATAAATCAGCTTGGAAATGTGTTTGGAAAGAATAAAAAAAAGGGAAAAACACGGCTGGCTATTAAAATTGATGGACGGAGACGAATATAAGCAACAGACTACACATCAAACTACAACAACGAATATATAATTAAAGCCAGAAAGATTAAATCTTGCAGCCAAAATAGTGAATAATTAACATAAAACGAAACCTTAAAGAAAACAAAAGCAAAATCCCAACACAAATTAATTTTGTGCCTGAACTTCACCGGGAAAGTAAAGAGGGACCGGAAAATTTAAGCAAACAATATATAAAAGTATATCTAAAATGAACAACGAGAGAGCTCCTTTCACAACCCCAAATTCAAGATTTGTGGGTTTTAGAAAGTTATCATAACCCAATAACATGTAAAAGTTAATCTAAACATTACACCCACCATTAAAATTAATTTTTAAAAGGAATTAAATGCTAGGAAGATAGAGTGAATCTAAAGAAGGATAAAAGTAGAGAAGGAACTAAGCTTGCATTAATATGAAAAGTGTTTACAACTTGAAATGAAATGCTAGATCTAGAAAAACAATAAAGGGAAGCTACTACTACAACTAAATTAAAAACTAGGGTAAAACTAAGTTGGGGGCTAAGGGATGAGAATATGATGCTTAAATAGGCACAAGTTAGGGTTTTAGGGGTAGAAGAGTAATCTTCATTTTCTTTTCTTTTTGCCTTTTCTTCTTCCTTCTTTCTCTTTTTTTCCTTTTTTGCTCCTTTTAATCATCTTTTCTAATCCTTTCTTTATTTCTTTATTTCTTTACAATTTCCTGAAATAAGACAATTAACTAATTAAAAATTCGAAGACAAGCAATAAAATATGGGTAAAAATATGCAAAATTATGCAACTATCACAGCGAAAAAATTGGTTCTAATTACTACGGACAGCAAATTCTCTACTAATGATAATATCTACGTTAGACACCTAACAACCAAAAAGTAATATCATATCATAGCAATGCCTTAGCAAATTTAAATAATTTATTTTAATTATAGTAGACAAAATTTCAAGTAGGAAAACATGAAACTATAATTCATAAAATGATAGAAAACTCATGCATTAGTAGCAATCAGAAATATATTCTACTTCTTACACACTAGCTATTATCTTTATATTTATTGAAAATGTGTTCTAAATCTATAAAATGGATACACATTGTTGTTAAGTAATGCTCTCAGTATGAAGCTATTATGCCTATGTGTCTGTATCAAAATTTGAACTGAAACAGGGGTACAGGGATGCCAAAGTTGTGGTGGTGACTGTTACATTTAAGTTGTGGTGGTGTCAATCATGATTATTAAAATTGTGCTACTTTTTTAAAATTGGCAATTTTCTCAAAGGGAACACAATATTACAGCCCTCTTCTTGTTTACCTACATCACTTATAATTCTGAAATAAAGTCAGAGGACGGAGGAATGATACGCTACTATCACGCAACAAGAAAAGGTTTACAGGAAAATGTGCATATTTATGATTAAACATATTTTAGCTACAAGAAAAGGTGTTCTACATATAATGGAATTAGATATTTGTGAACATTTTAAAACTAGATATAATGGGAACTTCGTTCAAATATGGAAATATTTGTGCATTTACACTACTACCAACGGATTCACAATTTAGGTCTTGTGAATTGTAATCAACATTCAAACCAGTAAAAACATTTCATTTCAAAGATTTGCTGTTATCAAGAAACACAAAAAGTAAAGTATAAACTTAAACCTCATTTCAATTCATAACAAATTTTAAATTCAATCTTTGGTATAAACAAGAAACTGCACACATACACGTATAATGGAATTGGGGTGGGGGTGAGAGAGAGGAAGAAGACCTAACTAATTGATTGAAGCAGGTGCCACTGGGGGTGGAGATGACGATGAATGAGTAATAGTCATTGTTCTTGCCCTTTTAAATGCTGCTTCCAAGGTTATTCCTGCCACCAGGTATACACATACACACAAAATTGATACATATGTCACAATATACATACACGCAAAATAAATCGGAGCGGTAAAACATGATACAAAACATAAAAAAAAAAGGATAATACCTACAAATTGAAACCCTTCTTTAAATAAATAAATACCAAAATAGAAGCCCTAATTGTGAACTCAAATCAGCACTGAAATAAAGAGAGAGAAACAAAATTAAAAGCAATCAAACATGAGATTTTAATTGAATATAATTATTGAAACCATTTTGAACCTAAACCCAAGAAACCCTAATTCGAAAAATGCCCAAATCGAAGAGCAATCAAAGGAATTTGAAGCCTTTAACTGAAGGAGGCTCCGATTAGTAGTATTTTTGGCCTATCGAAGAAGGAGAGGTATTTTCAGCCGATGAAGGAGAGGTAGAGACAGAGAGAGTAGGAGTGATAGAGCTAATCGAGAGAGAAAGGGTGAACGTGAGGGAGAGTACTGAAATTGAAAATATTTCAAAGGGCCGTGTTCTGATGAAGAGTAAAAATTAGAAACGCGATCTTTTTGCCGCTTTTTAATTTAAAAATTTTCATTGTATTTATACTTCCCATAAATATTATTGTTATATTTTAAAATATTCATTCAAAAGTTTAATTTTTATTTATAAAAAAATTGTTTGGTCATTTTAATCTAAATTTATATCTCCTAAAAAGTACATTAATTTGTATATATCAATTTATATATCTCTTTAATTTATAAAAAATTGTTTGGTAAGAAAAATACCTTTTTAACAAAATTAGATTAATTCTTCTATCAAATAATTATTCATTTTTAGGTTCTTTAAATTTAAAGGAAAATTATTCAAAAAACCTCTGCTTTTAGACTTATTTTTAAAAATGCAATTAACATTAAACTAATTTTAATGATATATTAAAATATATTTAGAAAAAAAATATTTTAAAAATTTTGTTTAATAATATTTAATAAATATAAAAATAAAATTACACATCTTAAAATGTTTTAACATTTTTAGTGAAATATTCACTCTCTAATGGAATATTCTAGATTTTTATAAAAATAATTATATTATTTTTATTCAAAAAAGGTAATTTTCATGTGAAAAAAGGTTAAAATTTTTATTTGTATTAGAAAATATAAAATTTTGTTCATTGCAAAATTACGGCAACACAATTTCAGACCTACGGCAACACACAAACACTTTTATTCTATGCCAACATATTTTTGCTACCTAAGTCAACATAAAAATGATAATGTTGTATTAGCCAAAAACATGCATGGCAAAGGCAACATATCCAAAGGCAACATAGGCTCTAGATGTGGTCATAGGCCTTTTATGGTGTAGTGATTGTGTGAGTTTGGTGCTTGATGATATGATCTTAGAGGATTGTACGGATATGGATAAACACTTTGATAAAGTATTAGTGTGTTACACACATAGGTCTGCGAATATTGTAGCTCATAGCTTAGCGAGAACGACATATTCTATGTCAGGTCTTACGGAATGGAATGTTTCTACTCCGGATTTTATCATCTGTAAACTTGATTCTGAGAAATTTTAATGCAAATACGATTTTATCAAAAAAAAAAAAATTGATACAAATTATATATAATTTGAAAGAACTCACTACAAGAAAAACGATTAAGTTCAACCAGTATAAAAGAATCAACTTTAAGAAATGCGATCAAACTTAATTATCCGATTTTTTTTTGCTTGGGATTTCAAATCCTATTAAAAAAAATGAATTTAAGTATAGAAATGATTGGCTAAATTCAACTGACCTTAAATTTGACCAAATAAATTAACTGACAATTAAAAATAATCATATTTAAGTTTATGTATCCAAACCTGATAGAGTTTAAAATTGGTCAGAATTAACTAATCGTTTACCATGCTTTCTTCTTGTGACTCGATTCCTTATTGGTCTCTTTGAGTTGGCAGGCCAAATTTCCTGTTAGACAACAGCCATGTAGCAGCCATTTGGTTCTTTCCTAACTCACCAAACTTTCATCAATCAAATTCCACCAACCCCCACCTACTACATTTTCTCTTTTATAAATACTCCTCTCATCCTTCATTATCAAATACACTTAAATTCTTTCTTCTCTCTCTCTATAGCTGCTAGATAGTTCGTCTAGTAGGAGAGCCGGTTTAGTTTAGCACGCTTTCAGGAAGTGTCGGGATAGAAGGTCCTCGTGCCTAAACTATTCCTTAGGGTACTTGGGTTTGACTATAGCCATCGGAGGTGGTCCCGCTGCAGGGGTTTGTCCGGGTTGGGAGAGGGAGAGAAGGAAAGGTTGTAAGGAAACAGTGATAGGGGGAGGTTTTGAGATAAACACTTCAGTGAGTTGGGGATATACAAAATAGGTATTGTAGGGCTGAATTTTTGTATGAAATTCAAGGGGCCGGATACCCGGATATTGTAATCTCTTTTATCTAGTGTGAAGTTGTTGCTCTTGTGGATGTAAGCTGGGCTGAACCACGTTAAATCTCTTGTCTCTTTTACTGTATTGTTGTTTTGTTGCTTCATTACTATCACTTATATTTGTGGGATCTAAGCGCACATATTTACCAAATCGCTTCCGCATTCGCAGGGAATCGGGCAGATTCCTAAACAGTTGGCATGTCTAAATTATTGGTGCCGAAGGAAAGTCGTTAAGAAAAGTGGTTGTCTAATTTGGCGCCGTTTTGACGGAAGTGCTCCCATTGTTTCTTACACTTACCTGGCCAATTGATTTAGTTGTTTGGATTGGTTTGTGTGTGCAAACGGAGATCATGGCAAGTATTGGAGGATTCAAGGTGACGCCATATGATGGTAAAGGAAGTTTTAGTTTTTGGCAGAGAAGAGTAAAGGATATCCTAACCCAACAGAAGCTAGCAAGGGCTTTGAAGGGGAAGGAGGGAAAACCAACAAAGATGAGCGATGAAGATTGGGAGGATGCTGAGTCGCAATGCATGAGTACCATCGGGCTATGCATTGCTGATAACATTATCAATAATGTTGTTGACGAAAGCACGCCAAAGGAATTATGGTCAAAGTTGGAGACATTGTATCTCGGGAAGAACTTGACTACAAAGTTAAATCTGAAGCGTGAGTTATACAAGCTGAAGATGGCAGCTCAAGGAAATGTTATTGAGCACATGAATGTGTTTAATGGTATTGTTGATCAACTTGAAAAGGTTGATGTAAAATTGGAGGAAGAAGATAAGGCCCTTATTCTTCTTACTTCGCTTCCGGAGTCATTCGATCATTTGGTCACAACCATTTTGCAAGGAAAGGACACGTTAAAAATGGAGGAGGTTCAGTCAACACTTTTGTCAAATGCTAGAAGGAAGAACCAGGATGGTGACAAGGACGGAATGACAGTTTTGGCTTTGCGTAGTCAAAATAATAGAGGAAGGGGTGCTATGAGAGGATCTACCAATAGCAGGGGTAAATCCAGATACATTGAAAAGGGCATGCAGTGCTTTGGTTGCAAGGAGTGGGGTCGTATTAGGCCGAATTGTCCGCTTAATAAGAAGGATCCAGATGCATCATTGGTTGTGGTTACTCTCGATTGTGAAGATGTTTGCACCATCTTCAATCGAGGCACTAGTTCTCCAGGAAAATGGATATTAGACTCAAGGTCATCTTACCATGTATGTTCTGAGAAGGGGCATTTTGACAAATTCTAAGATACAAAGAATGAAACAGTTTCTTTGGCTGATGGATCTACTTGTGAGATCAAGGGGATTGGAATTGTGAAAATCAAAATGTTCGATGGAATAGTTCGCAGCTTGAACGGGGTAAGATATGTGCCTAAGCTGAGGAAGAATCTAATATCTATCGGCCGGTTAGCTTCAGAAGGCTATAGATGCTCTGTAGTAGGGGGAGCTATGAATATCAAAAGAGGCTGTGTGGTTCGGATGAAGGGAGAGCTACGTGGGGGAATATATCGTCTGATTAGTACGTGGCCAGAACGTACTAGAACTTCGAAAATCTGGTTATCTCGTGCACGAGGGAAGATTGACTTGAAGGATACTGCTGCGGTTGTATTTCCTTCCAGTCTAGACGATGGTGAAAAGACTGCTGGGATGGATGCTTGGTCGAAGGGCTTTCACGACATCAACGAGTAATTGGTGTGTTGCAGCTGCATATGGGCATCGATCAACACGAATCAAGTGAGCAGTGAACCATGCAACAGATTGATTTGTTTGATATGCAGTTGGGGAGTAAATGAAAGATCGATGGTCACACTTGTGTGTGTGATGGTCACACTTGCGTGTGTGATGGACTACATATGGGATTGACTGGCGTGAATCAAGTGAGTATGTGTGTATACAACAGATTGCTTCACATGTATGTAGTTGGACAAATAGAGGTCAATGGTACACTTGTGCGTATAGCAAGTGGGCATTCGAGAATGAATGTGCAAACTAGGGTACAATTTGGAGTCTTGGATTCGGGGGGAGTTTTGTCGTAGGGAATGACACAGATCAAGGAAAAGTTGGAGTTGTGCCAACAGGGCGCAGGTATGGAGTGCAAGTGAAGAGCTGTGAGTTTGGAAAGAGGGGGAGATTATTAGGCAGCAGCCATGTAGCCGCCATTTGGTTCTTGCCTAACTCACCAAACTTTCACCAACCAAACTCCACCAACCCCCCACCTACTACATCTTCTCTTCTATAAATACTCCTCTCATCCTTCATTATCAAATACACCTAAATTCTCTCTTCTCTCTCTATAGCTGCTAGATAGTCCGTCTAGTAGAAGAGCCGATTTAGCCCGCTTTCAGGAAGTGTCGGGATAGAAGGTCCTCGTACCTAAACTATTCCTTAGGGTACTTGGGTTTGACTGTAGCCATCGGAGGTGGTCCCGCTGCAGGGGTCTTTCTATCAGGTTGTGTGGCACTGTCCAGGTTGGGAGAGGGAGAGAAGGAAAGGTTGTCGGGAAACAGTGATAGGGGGAGGTTTTGAGATAAACACTTCAGTGAGTTGGGGATATACATAATAGGTATTGTAGGGCTGAATTTTTGTATGAAATTCAAGGGGCCGGATACCCGGATATTGTAATCTCTTTTATCTAGTGTGAAGTTGTTGCTCTTGTGGATGTAGGCTGGGCCAAACCACGTTAAATCTCTTGTCTCTTTTACTGTATTGTTGGTTTGTTGCTTCATTACTATCACGTATATTTGTGGGATCTAAGCGCACATATTTACCAAATCGCTTCCGCATTCGCAGGGAATCGGGCATATTCCTAACATTTCCTACATAATTTATCTTCAGTTTTCCTCTCTTTAAATACTAGTCCCTCCGTCCCAACCAATTCTTTACATTTCTTTTTACACTTTCTGGCACGCATTTTAAGGTGTATTTTAAGGATAGTTTTATAACTTATTTTTAAAATTTTCTTTTTTGTATAAAAATATATACATTATACTTTTATACAAAAAAAAAAAATTTAAAAATTTGTTATGGAACTATCCTTAAAATGCGTGCCAAAACAATCACATGGGACTGAGGGAGTAGTAGCCACGATCCTAGGTTTCGAATAATTATAGGACATTTTTTCATGATTAGTTAGGAGCTCACAGACTTTTACGTAGGTTCCTATCCTGCAAGTTTTAGCTTAATGGTAACAAAGCAATAAAACCTTGTAGCACTGCAAGAACTTAATATATAGGAACTCTGGTTAGGGAAGTTTATAAACCTAACCGGGGGAATTCATGAAAGTTTTCAAGTTAACAACAATAGGGTATATCTAATAAATTATGTCTGATGTGAAGAATACTTTTACAATTTTCCTCTTCAGTTGATTCCAATCCATTTCTCCGAGACGAGTTAAAATGTAGTTAATTTAGAACTCTAATTTCGATCGTGTCTTGTGCTCGTTGTGTACGTGTTCGTTGTGTACGTGTCTTGTGCTCGTTGTGTAGAAGATAATACGTCTAACTCAATATACAGCAATTTCGAATTCACATGTGGGAAAAAAATGAATAAGAAGAAACAGAAACTTTCAAGAAATAAAATGAGTCCGAAAATAATTATATCTACATGGATTAAACAAGTTAGCGGGTGTCAACCGGAAGTTGGAATCGTATTTCCATATATTGTTTGGTGGAGAAAATTAGTAAGCAATTGCTGAGAATCTCAGTCCTGTTATGTGAATAACTGAGTGCTTGCATTTTCCGTGGGCTTCCAAATCATATGCTTTTCTGTCCCTTCATTCTCATTCCCATCAATAATCCAAACTGTGCGCTACTTTCTTTTTTAATCACCATAAATTACTAGATAGACGACATTTGTTGACTAGAGACTAGCCAAGTGCCGGATGTCGAAAGGGTAAGCATCTGATGGTTTTTGAGATATGTATGCTCTTCCTGCAAGCAGTAAATGGCCCGTCTCAGTAGGGTGAAAACCATCGAAGAATGGTTTGAAAGATCTGAAATGGCACGGAGGCTGGTTTGGAATACATTGTCCTGCGCCTATAGTTTCCGATATTTTACAACAAGGTTTGTTAAGAACACCTGACATGAAGCACGCCTAAATTAGTTTGATCCTTCACAAAACATTGTATATAAACAAGATAAAGAATGATGGGATAATGACACAACTAATTACCAATATCAGGTGAAAAGTTGGAGACGTTAATATAGGTAAAATGTGCACCGGGGTGTTTCTTGTTCAGGTCATCAACAAGGGGCTTGAGTTTTTTGTTGAACGCCTGGACAGCATTATTTGTACTTTCTACACATCCGAGTAGATTTGGCCTATTCGTTATAGCCTCTTGAGGAATGCAACCTATAGGTCCAAGTCCAAACACTGCAATCTTCCTTGCTCCAGAATTGTATAGAGCCTACAATCAATTGATCCAAATATTATTATTGAATTCTTGTATCTTAAGAAATATTAAGTTTGTCTGTTCAGATTATTTGATGAACTTTACATGACTCTGTCCCTCTATAAATACAAGGTTCTAATACAATTATAGAATTGTAATTCACGTTATTTGTAGTTTGTAAGCTAATGTTAATTAACAGTTGAATCTAAGCCTATGTGTGTGGATATGTTTTCTTCTCCGACAAAATAACAGATATCGTGGAGGGAAAAGAAGGAACATTTGGAATACTTACTGTTAACTGCGTTGAATACTTATTAATTAAATTTTGTGCATACTGTTCAGGTGTGTATAGCCTGCTGTTGGGGTATAAGTTAGGCATTAAGTAATTGTTGATGTAATCGTTGCTTCCGAATCCGACTATATAAATGCATTTATTCAGTTGATTTGCAGCTTTCTGGTTATCCCCTCCTAGTGCCGCTCTGACACGTGAAATAGTTGTATTGTGATTAATTAGCTGTTTATCGAAACTGATTACCTCACCCTGTACATCCATGGACAGGAAAATGACATTAGTTCTGTATGAATAATTATCGAAAAAGAGTTTGAGTGGTTAATGTTAAAAAAGAATTACATTACCAAATTTCTACCAGTTTCAGGAAGAATGCCACATCCACCGGATGCATAGTTAACTCCATTGAGGATATTCTTGCCTTGTGATGCCGCGAATGGGGGAATGTAGTCCTTTAGACCGAGAAATTCACCTGTAAAGCACTAAATGATCTGTTCAGCAAGACAGTAAAAAATGGCTGTAGATGCTATATAGAACATCATATAAATGATAATATTCTGATTGATACCAATTATATCTGCATAATTTCGGCCATTAGTAAATCTCCCCGTTGGACCATCACGAAAGTCGACGCCGTAAGGTAGGTGATTGACTTTTGCCTGAGTGTTAAGCCCATTGTTATTGCCATTGTCGGCCAAGGAGTCTCCGAAAACAAAGTAACAAGGAACTTGCTGGCATATTGGTCCAGCATCAACCAAATTGTTACGCGCCGGGCAAAACAATGTTAGTCCTAACAGAAACCATAGCTTAGCTGCATATGCCATTGGAAAACAGAGGAACTAATCAAAGGACGAGTATATGCATAAGCAATATTAAGATGTGTGTAATGCATGATTGAGAGGGGAAATTAAGCAAGAGATAATGTGGAACCAGAGAGAATATAGGCAGATTATTGTATGGCTGGCTTAGCTTTGTTTAAGCGGGTAGGATTAAAATATACCAGGAAAATATTTTAGAATAAGTTTGAGATTCTGAGCCACTCTGAGAGCATCATCAGTTGTTTCAAATCACAAAAATTAATAGTAAGTGACATAACCCGAGAAATATGTTACCAAAAACCTCCAAAATCTCATTTGAGTTTAAACACCTGCAATTGATCAGCAAAAAAAAGAAGCTGCAAGGCCAGACCCCAGCATCAACTGTATTATAACATTTATAGTATAGTTGCTAACCCGATCAAACACCACCAGAGATTAAAATATTAATTTAAATAATTACCGATAATAAATATTAATAATAAGTATTATTTACATAGAGTATATTAACAATTAATATTATTTACATAAATATGTACTTGTAGATAATTGAATGATAAAAATATTTAATAAATAAAATTTATGTAATTATGTAGTCATAGAGAATCGAAACCAAGTCGATGAAATTAAATAAATTGAAATAAATAAATCTTGTACAATTATGTAAGTATAACGAATCGAACCCGAGTTTAATGATAACCAAATTTAGTATTTTCGTAGTTTAATGCGCGTCCCTAAAACATTATTTTTCACATTAATAAAGAATATGGATTAATAACACCGAAATATTTAAAATTTATCGATTTCATTTTCTGTCAATTATACAATATAATAAAATAATTAAATAACTAACCAATTAACTAATCTAACTAAAGCACGTTATACTTAATATATTTCTTAAATGTAAAATTTCCGAAATCACCAATTACATGCATCCATGTTTATATTAGGATAAATAATATTAAACAATCATATCGCACGTTCCGGAACACATAAATAACTTGTTGAGTAAGATTTAACGAGGACGTAAACTGGCCCCCATCAAATTATAGAAGTTGTGTCATTGTCATAGTGTGATCGTAACTTAAAACTCTGGAAATAAGATATGATAATGCTGTTTAGATTCTTTTATCGATTTAAAGTTTTGGAATGTTTGTTCTTTTTCAAGATATAATTTTAAGCCGTCAAACGATGGTTACTTGTTGAGTTTTGCAATTCATTATTTTAATATACTTTAGGTTTCAATTTTCAGAAGCTCATTGAGACTAAGGACCACTCTATTAACATCAATTAACAAGAAATCGCATGAAGCCTAATCCTAGAACCCGAAATATTTCGAGTAATCGAGAAACGAGATATACCTTTGTTAGTAATCTTCTTTTCACCCTCTATGGCTCGAATCGCACTTATGGCCGATCATGGAGGAGGGCAGGGTGGGCGACCGTCTGCTGGTAAGGTATTTCAGTCGAAAGCTGAATTGTTTGTATTAGCTAATGGTTATAGCCTAATAACTGGATTGTATGGCTGACTATTTGTGTAATATTTAATCATGATGTATGGAAAATATTTTGATTGAATTTAAATTTTTTTATCTTTTGTTTTTGATTAATATAGAATGAATAGTCATTAAAGTTGATAGATTACAAATCTCCTTCCACTAAAAACATACTCAACTTGCAATTTGATGGAGAGGCACGAATGTCTTAGATTAACTATGAATGTTATTTTGGAAAATAATCATTTTATCTTATCAAAATTATGTTGGTGCTGCAATTTTAAATTACATATGCGACAAAACTATTTCTAACACTCGTAAATTCAGAACAAGTCCGTGCCTCTTTACGGAGTTAGTTTTACACTAGCAAGACAAGACAGAGAGTTGAATTAATCCCAAAAAAAAAAAGGAGAAACGATTTAAATTATGTAATATATCTATAACCTTTATTAATAAGCGAAACATCCTTTTAACGGTACCACTTTTGGTTACCCCTTATTTTGGTCACATCCCTATAATCCTATTTCTACGTATGATGTTTTTTTAATAAAATAGAAATTCTATTATAATTATAATTTTATTACAACTTTAAATTAAAAAAAATAGTTCTATTCCTACAATCATATTCCCTTATAATTTTATGTTATTTTTCAAAGAAAATAATAAAATTGAAATCCTATTATAATTATAATAGAATTTTTTTATCATAATTTATGATCAAAAAATAATACGATCAATTCACCAATTTTTTTTTCATGGAACACCCTTTTAACGGTACTCCGTACCACTTTTGGTTCGCATCGTATTTTGGTTTCACCCCTATAATCCTATTTTTACTATAATTCTATGTTGTGTTTTAATAAAATAGAAATCCTATTGTAATTATAATTCTTTTATTACAACTTTAAATAAAAAAAATAGTTTCATCCCTAGAATCATATTCCCTTACAATTCTATGTTATTTTTTAAAGAAAATAATAAAATTGAAATCCTATTATAATTATAATACAATTTTTTATCATAATTTAGAATAAAAAAAATACGACCAATTCTCCAAAAGATTTTTCAAGTAGAACAACTAGAACATGTTTCTAACACTACTCTAGAACATTCTTCCCTGCGATTATATGTTATTTTTTTAAAAAAATATAATAAAATTGAAATCTTATTATTATTATAATTCTTACATTGTATTAGCAAATTTTTTTATTATAACTTATAATAAAAAAAGATTACGATCAATTATCCTAAATATTTTTCAATGAAAACAATCGAAACATGTTTTCATGCACTTGTATTAAACAATCTAATTTTATAGTTTGTTAATCGCATAAATTTTTTATGCAAATAACATTGTTCTTTTTATAATTTTTATCATATAATTTTATAAATATTTAATTAAATAAAAATTAGTTATTATTTAAAATAAATCTCCAAGCCCTGCTTCGCACGGGTTATTATCTAGTCTATACTATTATATAAATTCTGAAACATTAAAAGTTTGGTTGGTCGGTTGGTTGGTACATATTGAATTTACCTAATTACCCTTGCATCCAATTACTAAAATTTTTCCTTTATTAATCAATTTCCCTTTTCAAGTTAAACATATTACATTTTCTATTTTTCAACAACTAAATAATTTCCTTTTTTCAAGTAAAATAGAATATCTTTTACATTTTATTAAACTAAAATTTCTCTACCTATTGATTTTACTTATTTATCCTTCCTCAATTACAGATCTATTAACTAATCAATTTCCTTCTTGAGGTTAAACATATTATCTTTTCTATTTTTCAATAATCAATTTCCCTTTTCAAGTTAAACATATTACATTTTCTATTTTTCAACAACTAAATAATTTCCTTTTTTCAAGTAAAATAGAATATTTTTTACATTTTATTAAACTAAAATTTCTCTACCTATTGATTTTACTTATTTACCCTTGCTCAATTACAGATCTATTAACTAATCAATTTCCTTCTTGAGGTTAAACATATTATCTTTTCTATTTTTCAAGAATTAAATAATTTTCTTTTTCTATACTATTATATAAATTCCGTCGGTGTCAAAGAATTGGAGATTCGGAAGATTCTTAATCACGGCCAGAGGATAGCAGCGAAGGCCGGAGAGTAGGCTAATCGACGGAGATGATTGGCTGGTTGACAGGTGTCCTTGTAACTGCTAAAGATGGGAGTAACTGCTGGTAACTGCCCATGACTTGGGAAAAACGTGGTTGCTGTAGATTAGCATATATACATGTATTCTATAGCATTGTAATAGGCAGAAAGAGTGTTGAGATAAGTGCAAGTGAGTCACATATAGTTGTATTCTGAGAGAAAGCCAAGTGAGTGCTTTTGTATGTATTTTGGTGAAGCCAAGTGAGTGCTTCCAGTTGTAGGTTTCCTTTGTATTGAGTTGAGCAATAGAAGGTTGGGCATTTTGCCTGTAAACAAATGTGTTCATTTACTTTTATACACTGCACACACTAAACCATCATTGGTAGTTGTTATTACGCTGCGTGGTGTCAAGGTTGCTGGGTGACAACCTCCGTTTTGGATTGACTGGTCTTGATGCGTTCGGGCACAAGAGCAGGCCGCACAGGTTTTGGTTTGGGGTGAAAAACCTGACCATGTGACAATAAGGGAGTAAGTAGTAACATGCAAACCTGGTAATTATCACGCAGGCAGATGGAAGTAAAAGATTCACCGCGATCATCCAACAATCTATATGAGTTATAGCCACTACGTACCTATGCTTTTCTGTGCTACGTATTGTTTGTATTCATGTCTGGCCTTATGCCTTGAACACTTGACGTACTCGTTGAGTAGCACCATTTTTATTTACGGATCTTGTACGAGTTTTCGCCTGACCCGCTAATTCAAATATACTAGCTGATAACCCATGTGAAGCACGGGCATAGATTGAATCGAGATTAAAATATTAATATTAATACACTATTTAATTATGTAGTTATAGAGTCGGATACGAAATAGTTAAAAAAAATTACGTAAATAAATCTTTATAATTATGTAGTTGTAAGGAATCGAAAGTTAAAAAAAAATTAAAATAAATAAATCTTGTATTATTATGTAGTTGTCAGGAATCAAACCCTGGGTTAAGTGATAAGTGATAACCAAATTTGGTATTTTAGTATTTTGGTATTTTGATACTATTGCGTACCATTAAAACATGGTTTTGCACATTAATAAAGAACTAGCGTTTTACCCGTGCTACGCACCGAACGCTAAATTGTATTAATAAATTAATATAAATATATTAGTTAATTACTATTTAGAAAAATATATAATTTTATTGGAATATTAATTAACGTAAGTGTAAAATTACTCATCCGTGAATTCATACCAATTGAATTAATATTAATATTAATATTACGAACCAAGCATCAAAACAAATACAACCCCCGTTAAAAAGTTCAAAATCTCTTTTTATTATTTTTTTTAAAATTTAGCTTTCATTTTATTTCTCTCTTTGTTAGAGAATATTTCTACGTATCATGTTAACAAAATTTTCACCCATATTTTGAGAATTCGGTATTTATTAAATATCGAATCCTTAAAATATTTATTATATTAATTTATTGAAAATATTTGTATGGTCATGATTAATTTTTCGATTCCATATTAAAAATGTGTAGAAACTTAATTCTCACGACTCCAATAAATCGTTAGATTGTCTATCAAAAAAAGGTTGCATGTTTCAACGATATAAGAAATGATATCTGTTGTGCAAGATATATGAAACGAATGTAGTTATAACAATAGAAACTTTCATCTAATCTAGTTTGCTATGTGATTTTTCAATATTATTTTTACAAATTATATGTCCTTTTATTAATGAATTGATTTACTATAAAAATAAAATTTTATCAACTTACCAAACAAATTCAATATATCGCACTCTTTAAGTAACATATAATTGTTAAATTTTATGGTTATTGCCCTTAGCTTATTTGTAAAGACAACTTAAAATGTACATTTTCAGTTTGGAAGTTTGTATTTTTATTTTTTTTATTATTTCTAGTAAAACATGGAATAATAATTTTTAATTTTCTTTTATTCTTAAAATAAGACATATGAAAATGAGTATCACCTATCTTTTTTTAATTTATTGTTCATAAAATTGAAATCAAATGTGTAATATATAAACACATAATCAAACTGTTATATGCATGTCCTTGTAATTCAGATTTTGGGTTAAATAACATGAAATTCATTTTCCTTTAACAGTGAGTATATTTCCTACGTATATAAGAAGAAATATCTTATGTAGACCTGACAAATCGTTTTGTACATTCATGTCATGTACTTTAGGGTCTTGAACGAAAATGACATGATATTAAATCGTGTACCCGAAATTAGAACACAAAATGACACTAAATTACACAAATTTTTTCGTGTACACGAAATGAAATGAAATATGCGAATAGAAAAAAATATAATAATTATATGAAATATTACTATGTATTCAAGTTATGTAAATATATAATTATATGTCTTAGAACAACATTGAGATGTTAGAAAACAGAACTAAGAGTAGTATGCATGGTGTAAAATCTCCCAAACATGCAAAATGAAACTCTCATTTTTATTTTTTTCTTATTTTTCGTTAACAAATATCTCTCTTTGTATAGAATCTTTCTACCAAGTTATTTATTTTTCTTAGCCATTTTTTATGCTTTGTTGATATAAAAAAAATATAATCAACCAACCAAGCAAATTCAATATATGCTCTTAGGTTAAGATATGAAATTGATTTTATTACTTTAATTTAAGAAGACAAAATTCAAAGAGGCACCATTTTATTAAAAAGAATATATAATTTTAAGTGTATCAAACTTTTTATTTATCATTATTAATAACTTTTATAACAAACACCTTAGCTGCTTTCTCTCACTCTACACCTTTCCCAAAAGATACTAAACTAAAATTTTATATTGATTTTTATTTATTTTTCAATAAAAATATCATTGAGAGTCTAGTATCCCGTTGCCCGTTGGTGAATTTTATCTACCAAAATATTAGATTTTGTACTAACTCTTTGTAAATGATAAGCCTTATTTTATTTTCCTTGATTTTACTTTGGCTTTCACTAAATTTCTCTATTTATTTACTGAGAGCCTAATATACTATTCGTGGATTTTGTCTACCCATATATTAAATTTTATTATATTAGTTCATTGATTTGGATAGTATAGAATCACAATTCTGGTCAGTTGTTTGCATACGTTATGACAAATCAGATATACATATTCTTCACGTTTATAACAAATTGTTAGATTATCTTGCCGAAAAGATTGTATAAGTTAGTGACATAAGCTAAAGATGTACCATAATTGAAGATCTGTTCAATGATTGGATAAATTAAATTAGTGATATAATTTACTATGTGTTTGTTCAATTTTAATTATTTTTGTACATGTTGTATGCCCTTTTATTGATGATTTTTGTAGGTTTGATTATTTTTTTGTATGACATATGTTCTTTTATTGATGAATTAATGATCAATAAATAAATAATGATTTATAAGAAAACTTGTGCTAAATTGACCAATTTATTATTGAAATATTCACTAACAATATTTTCATTGACTCTGTAATATTTTTATTTTTTGATTGATAATTTATACACTATAATGTAAATTACTATTTAATTAATATTTTGAATAATTCAAATATATTGTCAGGTCAAATTTTTTTCCCAAAAATTATTGCATAGTTAAAAAAGTTTCGTAATTAAAATGTTAAAAGATGAGTGGTTTAAAATTCATTATAACATTTTAATTGGTTGATTAGCTTTTTTTATGACAGAATTATTTAATACTTTACATAACTTAAATTTTGAATGTGTATTTAGAATAGTGTGGTAAATAGTTTTATATTGTTAATAATTTTTAATTCATGATTTTAATTGTACCTTATGATTTTGAATTGAAAGTTTGAGATATCAAAATATCTATTATAATAGATTCATGTATTAATGTATAAATTTTTAAATTAAATATTTATTGTATTTAGAATAAAATGTTAAGTAATCACTGAATAACATTGACAATCAAATACTGTAAAAAAACATTTATCTATAGGCACACCTAATAATGTAAACAAATCAGTGTAATGTGATAAGGATTGATGCCTACAATTTAGTAAGTCGTTGAATTAATGAAGTTTGCTACTGAATATTATAATGAGAAGTAACTCTGAGAGAATCCGGACCGGGGGTGGTGATAACTTAAATCGTTTTTTTTTTGTTAGAAACATTTTTTTGTTGATTTTTTTGGACAATTAAATCACGACACATATAATACATATATACAATTGAAATAAAAAGATAAACTGTCCAAGTATAGAATGTCATATAATAAAAAGCTATAAAGTAGTACCTTAACCGAAATTGATATGATTTAGTCATGAGAAGAATTGATGCATACACTTAGTTTATCAAAGTTGGCTTAGTCTGATGGGGAATAGGGAATAAGCGACTTACATTTACTGTAATGTTTAAATTGATATAATAATTATATTTTTTAGTTTGTAAGAATTTTATTTTATATAAATTGTCTATTAGTTAACCGCTAAAATAAAACTTAGTAGTTTTTATGTTTAGTTAATTGACATGAAAAAAATAAAAATAATTGTTATTGAGTGTAATTTGATTTGAGTTTAGTCTTGGCTGAAACGTAGAATCTAGATACAATAGAGAAACATGTTACACTAAGGTTAATTGATTTAAATTTAATAGATTGATTGATGTTAAAATAATTCACAATCTTCTGATTGGTTAACTAATACTTATACATGTTAGATCGGGTATCCTTTTTTATAATAAAGGATGTTCAAAAATAATTTATAACTAAAAGAAATATAACCATATGTAATATACTGTTATGTGGATTTATAGAAAATAATATTTTCGGTTAGTAGAAATTTTTTTTAATTAAAAATCATGTGATATGCGAAGTTATTAAATCAAGATATTTTATATTTAAATTTAATTTAACCGCGATTAGTAAATTAGAATAAGTATGGTAAATAATTAAAATTTTGCATACGATTGATTGATTTAAAGTTTAGAAGTAAATTCTGATTGCCTCTAAAATAATTTTAATTTTTTGATTGGTAATTTATTCACCAACCAAAATAATATTCTTATAGCGTATATTTAATAATTAAAATATGTGTAGTGTTCGTTTATATGAATTTTTTAATTAATTTTATTAACAAATTATGAATAAATATATTTTTAAGCTTATGAAAAAATCAAAATTTTGAAGGTACGGATTTTATCTAAGTTATTTAAAATCTAATTTCAAATCCAATTTTTTCAGATTTTTAATTAAGTTAGATTATAATTATTTAATATCGATTATAATTG
Organism: Kitagawia praeruptora; assembly: GCA_037693485.1. Taxonomy (NCBI): domain Eukaryota; kingdom Viridiplantae; phylum Streptophyta; class Magnoliopsida; order Apiales; family Apiaceae; genus Kitagawia; species Kitagawia praeruptora. The sequence continues at coordinate 106,904,154 of CM075354.1, forward strand.
TACAATATATATTATAAAATATATATTATAAAAATCATATGATAATATGATTGTGATTGATTTTATATTAAAAGAGTGGTTGATTAATGAATGATTAATTATGAAATTTAATTTAAAATATATACTATATCATGCTTGATGTCAAATTAGAATTGTGATTTTCTAGTAAATATTTTTTGATTTAAAAAATATGTATTTATGGATATGTTTAATAAAGTCAATATTCTATTTAAATTCGTTTATATGAACTTATTATTTATTTTATTAACAAATTGTGAATAAATATATTTTGAACCTTTAAAAAAATCGTGTTTTTTAAGATATGGATTTTATCCAAGCTATTTAAAATTTGTTCAAATCCGATTTTGTAGTGTTGGCTTATATGCATTTATTAATTAATTTCATTAACAAATTAAGAATAAATATATTTTTGAACTTATAAAAAAAATCAAAATTCTAAAGGTATGGATTTTATCCAAGTTATTTAAAATTTGATTTTAAATCCAATTTTTTCAGATTTTTAGGTAAGTTAGATTATAATTATATAATATCGATTATAATTGAAAAATATATATTATAAAAAATCAATTTATAATGTGTGATAATATGATTGTGATTGGCTTTATATTAAAAGAGTGATTGATTAATGAATGATTAATTATGAATTTTAATTTAAAATATATATTGGTATATCCTAATTGATTTCAAATTAAAATTGTGATTTTCTAGTAAATATTTTTTATTTAAAAAATAGGTATTTATGGATATGTTTAATAAAATCATTATTGTATTTAAATCAGAAGTGTTAACTAACCATGGTTAAAGAGCTAGGGTTAGATTGTAAATAAGGAAAGGTTTAAATTTTAGAAATTAATTCTGATTGGCCTTAAAATAATTTCTCGATTCTTATTGGTTAACTGACGTGTGATAGACTCGGGTATGATAATAAAGGAAGGATATACATAACTAAATTAGCTGAAATTATCTTTTTAATTATTTACCTTACCTCGTACATGTAAACGAACATATGGGTCCGAGTTTCATTCGCAAGAATTGGGATGTTACTTCTAACATCCGAGAAGAAACGTAAATTTTTTTGTAAAACTTTAACACTTTTTTGGATGTAGGCACAATAATATTTCCAAATCCGAATAGATGAAATTATAAACACTCCTATTCGTGTCCCAAAGCCATGTGCGGTCATGAACTAACTATAGATGTAATGTTGAAAAAAAAATAAACGATCTTTTATGTATTTTCTATGATTTGTACGAGATGATTAATCTGAAATTGCATAGCCTCGAATCAGATTTAATCGGCAACTTTTAGGAGAGAAGAACACTGTCATCTAAAGCTAGCCCGCCTGACTTGTTCTCCGATCCAAGGTCAATAGCTACGTACGGTTGTTATGCATGTATATATACTGATTAATTGTGAATGAAAAACAGAAAGTGCTAGAGAGCAACTTATCATGATATCAAGAATCACAAAAGTTACACGGAAAGCAAATTCTTTAATATGGTGCCAATTTCGGTGATGGGCGATAAAAATCCAGATTTCAGTAAATGCAAAGAGAAAATTAGGCTTCTTGCATGGAAGTGTCCAGAAATCCACAACAACGAAAAAGTTGATGATTGGAATGTTGTATATGCGATGTTCGTTGTGGTTCCTCAATACCGTTGAAACATCTTTGCGATCTACTCTCTCGTATTATAGTGATTCACATGCCTTATGGAAGAATCTCCAGCAATGATTTCATGTGCTAAATGTAACTTGACTTTGTTAGTTTAAAGCATCATTAGGAGAATCTAAGCAAGGATATATAAGCATTATCAACTTATTTTGGTCATTTATTCGAGATGTGGCGGATCTGGTAACATATGTCAAGGTTCCCTCCTGCAAGTGTGGTGACTACAAGTGTGCTATTAGTGGAAATATTGATCAATTTCAAAAAAATATGATTTGCACTACTTTCCTATTGGTCTCGATATATTGGAATTTTCACCAGTTCGGTCAAATTAACTTGCCCAAGATCCTTTGCTGCAGCATGTGAGTTTCAAGAAGAGAGATTGCAGAAAGATGAATCATCATCAACTACGGAAGGGGATGATATATATAGTTATGATTTTAAGGTTCATACAAACGTAAAAGGGCACTAAAAATCTGTTGAGAATTGGGACAAATTTTGAGTACGCAAAGACCATGACGAGACCACCTGTTTTAAATACGAGATTATTTGCGGAGTGGTGGGGTAACGGATGTGTATGTGGGGTCGTGGCCCAGGAAATGAAGGGTCTCGATGGTCGAATAAGAAATTGAGGCATGCATGTTCGTGCACTTTGCAATGTACTCTCATGGCAATGTACTTTGCGAAATTCTGCAGAGGTTTCCTTCACAGTCCCGTTGATCTTCTAAACATGCTGAAACCAAGATATTGTCTGAATGGTGAGTTTTTATGGATTACCGACACTAAAGGCTTCAAATCATGTACAAGGGTAACAATTCACCAACAATTCGTCTGCTATATATATAGGACCATACGACGACCGTGACTGGAGTGAAGGTTTTAATTCATAAATAGAGATACTTTTATGGATTTGTGGCACATCGTTTGGTCCACTATATATGAGAGGAAGTCCTCAAGAAGGTTCCTCTTAAGAGTCAATCTATAGTAGTTGGAATTTTAATAAAATCTGTGATGTATGTTTTCTTGCAAAACAACCTAAAATGAGTTTTTGACAATAGACTAGTACTCTACAATTTTTGAACTAGTTGTAATGTTTATATAATTTTTAGAAGTGTCTATTTTATAATGGGATCGAGGGAGTGCAAATCCTAATTACAGTGCAGTAGAAAATTGTTCTGATATCATTTCATCAAATTAGTAAATTACATATTCATCCTAATTAGAGTAAATTACATAGTCACTGCAAGAAAAGGGTCAATTGACATCAATTTCTGGCCGATGTCTATGTTATTTTGCATGTGATGTTTAGGTTGGAGATGTCTATTCTAGACACCGGTCAGAAACTGATGTCTGTGCTAACATAGACATCGGTATTTTCTTTAATACACATCGGTTGTTCTACAAAATAGGTTGCATATAATTAATTTTAGGGCTGTTCATGAACCGAGCTGTTCGCGAACAAGCTCGAGTTCGGTTCGTTAAGAGCTCGAATCGGCTCGGTTCGTTAAGAGTTCGAGTCGAGCTCGAACACAGAAAATTGTTCGATAACAAAACGATCTCGAACCGAGCTATTAGTGAGTTCGACTCGAGTTCGGCTCGAGTTCGACTCGAGCTCTTTCAGCTCGAGATCGGCTCGATTAAGCTCGAAAATAGAAATATATATAATATCACGTACCTTGTCATAACACCTGCATTACTTTCTAAAGTTTTAAGATTAAATTTTAAAAACTACGTTCTAGCATACACATACATCTGTCATCCATACTATTAGTCATTACTCAAAAATCAAAATACTCATTACCCTTCCCTTACCAGTAGTCCAGTACCACTTACTAGCAGGTAGCTTCTGTCTTACAAATATTACATCTCAAAGATTTTAAAATAAAATACATTGGAGAATCTCGAATTCTAAAATGAAAAACCAAAAATCTAAAAAAAGAAAGTTTCCCAGATTCTCATGGCATGTGGTATAGTGGCAGCTTGACATCCCCAATTCCGACTTGAACTTAATGAACCTGTTCCCCATTGGCCATTGCAGTATAAAAAAACTGATTAAATACAACAATCTCAAGCTAAACTGCTAAAGACTGATGCAAAAGGTATACACATAGACACACTGCACAAGATCTCAATGAAACAACCATCTAAAGAAGGATAATACCACTCTTAATTATCAAGGATTAGCAAACAAAAATTCAACATCCAGATCTTGTATTCAGATTAGACCAGCAAACATAAAATTCAACATCCAATACATACTTCGTCAAGTAAATGCACTGTAAAAAGGAATTATAACAATTAAATATGACAAAATATGGTTGTAAGCATACAATTCCATTTCTACAGATTACCAAACAACAGACCCTGTGTTTGGGTTTCACCTTCATTAATAATAGAGAGGTGCTCCATATCATCCATTTAGCTTATATTAGTGCCATGTCTATCGAATTCTGCTACTGTCCTGTGCCTAACTTTGCTAACACAATATAACGTGTCGTAAAATTTCGATTTGCATTTACTAAACAGTCTAAACTTATGATAATCTACTAGGTTAGTAGACAACCTTTGCCGAACCATACTACAGAGAATATAAACTCATCAAAAGTTTCTGCCTCCTACTATAATGCAGATTATATTTAAATACTTAACAGCCTTACTGATTGCATCATTATTGCCATTCTTCAATCCAAATGAATCACGATATCCTTGTCCTCATTCTGAAACAAATAGAATAGTTCAGATCTACTTTATAACCATGTCAGCGTAAAAAAAATTCAAAGAAAATCAGTATGTGCATTAATATAATATATCAGTACCTTTTTGCTTTTTTTTCAATCCATATAACTCACGCACCCAATCAGCTCCACACAACAGCACTTCAACAGTTTCGGGTTTCAAACAGGAGCGATGCGGTTCGATCACTCTACTACCGACGCTAAAAGTCGACTCTGAAGCCACAGTACTAATAGGAATGCTCAATACATCAGATGCCATCTTAGACAAAACAGAAAATTTTGAAGCGTTTGCTTTCCACCAAGCAAGAACATCAAATTTTGAACTTGGAGGAATAATACTCTCACTCAAGTACTCTTCCAGTTCTGACTTTGTAGGCTCAATAATGCCACCACTCTCCCGAATAAAACTCTCAGAATCATTGATGCCTTTTGGTGTTTCACGCTGTTCATTAAAGAAATTAGCATCGGACGAAGACAATTCACTTGATTCATTCCTTATCATATTAGCATCTTTCTCTTCCTTGCAATATTCTAAATACAGATCATTCAAAGCATTTTTTAAGTATGTCAAATTATTTTCTGAATCACTTGCAATTGGATAAAGGGTAGGAAAGCAAAACATTGGAAGTATCAGTTTAAAGCGTGGATCCATGACGACACCAATCGACATCACTAAATTAGTTTCCCCCCAATATTTTTCAAACTTCAATTCCATTTTTCGTGCCATCTCTCGAATATGCAGATTCCGATCAAGTGCCCTTTTGTCTATTATTTGTTTCACTCTCCTGATTTCTGATAAAAATAAGTTTGAAGTTGAATACTCCGAACCAGAGACAACTTTTGTGACATCAGAAAATACCTCAAGAAATGAGCAGACACCTTCAACTCTTTCCCAGTCCCCTTCACTTGGTACATACTCTTTAAACCCCATATCAGATGTGGAATACATAAGAAAATCATCTTTAAATTCGATAGCACACGACAACATGTTAAAGGTCGAATTCCAACGAGTTGAAACATCTAATATCAACTTCTTACATTTCAAGCCTAATGACATGCAAATTTCAGAGAATTTAATTCTACGACCTTCCGAGGCTGCCACATATTTAACACCATCCCGAATTCTGTCCACTATTTCCTTAGTTGGTTCTAAACCATCTTGCACACATAAGTTCAATATATGTGCACAACATCGTGCATGGAACATTTTTCCATCAATTGATAATTTATTTCTAAGACTAAAAGTTTGTTTTAAATATCGTAAAGCAACATCATTAGCAGCAGCATTATCAACTGTTAATGTCCCAATTTTATCAATGATCCCCCACTCACTCAAACACTTAAATAAAGCCTCTGAAATGACCAATCCACTATGTGGGGGAGGGACATTACAGAAATTCAGAACCCTCATGTTAAGCTTCCAATTGGAATCAATCCAATGACCCGTGACAACCATGCATCCTAATTTTTGATGTGACGAAGTCCACATATCAGTAGTAATGTTAATTTTCCTAATAGACTTAAAATTTTCTCTTAATTTATCCCTTTCAATTTCAAAAGTAATAACACAATCCTTTTTAACAGCCTGCCTACTAATTTTCTGCCAATACGGGGTAGCTGTTCGCATAACCATGTCAAACATAAAACTTTCGACATGCCTAAATGGTAATTCATTTACCAAGATATAATGAGAAATGATTTTTCTCATCAGAGTATGATCATATTTAAAATTACCAACTGTTACCTCAGATGATAAGGCATCGCTCGGTTGAAACTGAAGTATTGCTTGGTTCGTTTGTCCATGTGAATCCCGACATTTATCCACGTGCTTGTTCAAATTTGTTGTGCACCCCGTAGCCCCTAATTTCATTCTCTGTTTGCAAAATTTACAAATTGCAAATTTCTGTTTGTTCTCCTCAACAACGTCCAAATGCGGCCAACAACGAGCTTTCTTCTGTCTTTGCTTCTTTTGATAAGGCTGACTAGATTGCTAAGTTTCAAGGCTGCCACCTTTTCTTTTTCTTGAAATTTCCTCATGTTCAGATGTGCCTTTATCATTACCAGTACCACCGTCTTCACCACCGTCTTCAGATAGCGATTCATCGCCAAGACTTTCTTCACCAAGACTTATTACTTCTTCAAATTCAGCATTTTCTGGAATAATTTCAATCCGTTTCTTTAATTAATTGGGTCGTTTGGGTCCTGTACATAATACATAATACTAGATGTAAGGAACAATACAGGGCCTTATTTGCTGGCTATCTACAAAGCATATATGTTTTCACCTCACATTTTCCAACTTGGCTCAAGCCTCCACTACACTTGATTTTCCAAGTTCACTTGACTTTGTGTTTGCTAATCTTTGACACGTTCATGTTCTTTTATATCTAAGATGCCATCAAGCTAAGCAAGTCTCAGATAGAAACAGAAAGTAGATGGTAAGGAGTTGTTCTACATGTCATAGTGCCAGTTATTTAACTTCTGCGTCCATTGTTTCTATATGCATCCTTGGGTGTAAACTTAAAGATGCAGATAAATAATACAACACGAAAACCAATTATATAGTTTGTAATCCCTGTTAGTTAGTCTAGTGGATATTCATCTTCCATAAGCATAAGGGTTCAAACCCCAGTCACTTAGTGGAGGAATGTGTGCAAGTCCGAAGGTAAAGATCAAAAGTCTGCTCGCTTTTCAACAAAAATAACATAATTTGCAACATACAGTTCTTTCTCATCAGCACATTGCAGCTTCTATCTTGATAATTAAAACTCACACTCTACATTTTTCGAACCATCAACCTCCCGTGAAACGCAAAGACCACATTCAGACTTAACTAAATTCTCTAAGTAGATGATGCTAGATCGGGCAACAGATTCTGCAAGAAATAAATAAATCCGAACATAGCCAGGTTCATGCATATACATAATACATTGTTGCACTTGCAAATAACCTACTGCTCAATCAATTACATAATACATAATACAACAGAATACATAATACATAATTTACTAAATGGTATTTTACCCCATCTTAAGTTCTTTCTAATGTATTATGTATTGCTACATAATACATAATACATAATTTACTGCTCAGGTATCCTGCATCGAAATCCCTAATTCAACTACTGCAAAACAACAATAACAAGACAGAAGTAGTCAGGCTCCTACCAATCTTACCCCACTAGTTGAAGCATGTTCTTATTTGTTATATGTCTAGAGTAGGCAGAGCCAGGATACCCTCAGACTTGACAATTGAAAGTTTTCCAAGTAAGTTCTTATACAACAGATATAAAAACTGTACAAACACGTACACAAATCATAGAACAAGAACAGAGCTTGTTACATAACTTAAGTAATATTATCATAAAAGAATTACCATCAAAGAAGCAGTACAAGCTTTTAAATTAGAATATGAGTATATACCTTCGTGGAATCTCCAATATTTGAGAGAGAGTTGATTGAAAGTCGATGTCGATAGAGTTTATTTGAGTCGTGGAATTAGGGATTTAGCATAGACGAGACGAGATGAATTAGGGATCTAGTAATATTGGAGTATATTTGCGGCAGCTTTTTAATTTTAGTAACTATTAGGTTTTATTTTAGATAGTTGATTTAGGCCGGGTTATATATTTTTATCTACTTGGGCCTAGATATTTGATTTGGGCCGGGTTATATATTTATATTCGGCTCGATTCGTTAAAGCTCGAAATTAAATTTTTATTTTTTAAAAATTTGGAAATATCACTAAATTAGATATATCTTGACATCCGTACGGTTGGATCGTCGAGAAATATTTTTTAAAAAATAGAAACAACAATTCGTGATAAAGCACTAGTTACTAGTACTAGTTAGAATAGTTGAGATCTACTAAGATCGACAACCAAATTAATTTTTTATTTTTTGAAAATTTGGGAATATCACTAAATTAGATATATCTTGACATCCGTACGGTTGGATAGTCGAGAAATATTTTTTAAAAAATAGAAACAACTATTCGTGACAAAGCACTAGTTACTAGTTCTAGTCGGAATACTAATGATCTACTAAGATCTCCAACCAAATTAATTTTTTATTTTTTTTAAATTTGGGAATATCATTAAATTAGATATATATTGACATCCGTGTGGTTGGATGGTTGAGAAATAATTTTTAAAAAATAAAAACAACAATATGTGAATAAGCACTGGTTACTAGTTCTAGTCGGAATAGTAGTGATCTACTAAGATCTCCAACCAAATTAATTTTTTATTTTTTTTTTAAAATTTGGGAATATCATTAAATTAGATATATATTGACATCCGTACGGTTGGATCGTCGAGAAATAATTTTTAAAAAATAGAAACAACAATATGTGAATAAGCACTACTTACTAGTTCTAGTCGGAATAGTAGTGATCTACTAAGATCTCCAACCAAATTAATTTTTTATTTTTTTAAAATTTGGGAATATCATTAAATTATATATATCTTGACATCCGTACAGTTGGATCGTCGAGAAATAATATTTATAAAATAGAAACAACAATATGTGAATAAGCACTAGTTACTAGTTCTAGTCGGAATAGTAGTGATCTACTAAGATCTCCAACCAAATTAATTTTTTATTTTTTAAAATTTGGTAATATTATTAAATTATATATATCTTGACATCTGTACGGATCTCTAGAACTCAGAATCGTTCGTGAACAGCTCGAGATCGGCTTGAGCTCGAGATCGGCTCGAGTTGTTCGTGAACAGCTCGCGTGCGGCTCGAGCTCGGTCAAAGCTCGGCTCGGTTCAAGTTGACCAAAGCTCGGCTCGAGTTGACCAAAGCTCGGCTCGGTTCGTTTCGGGCAAATCTCGGCTCGGTTCGATGAAAAGCTCGTTCAGTTTGGTTCGTGAACAACCCTAATTAATTTTATAAACAATTTGCATGTCTTATATTCTAGAAAACATATAATAAACTAAGTGATTTTTCACATACACATCTCTTTCTTTTTTTAAAAGTGATGTCTATTTAGTTATTAGACATCATGGTTTTAGCAAATAAAGTGATGTCAATCGTTATCTTAGACATCATCATATACTGATGTCTAATATACTTATAAACATCAGTTTTTATAGAAAAAAACTGATTTATATTGTTCTCTTAAACATCACTTAGTTCCGATGTCTGTTTTGATTTTAGACATCAGATTTTATAAATAAAAAGTGACTTCTGGTCGTTTCTTAGACATCAGGTATTGTAGAAAAAATGAGATGTATATCTTTGTGTTTTACATCACCTTTCTTCATATTAACAGTTTTCTTTTATTGTTATAGTCATCTCTTTATTTTATTACACTTTTTCTTGTTTAAACACAACTTGTTGCATTGAATAAATAAAACCATCCAAAAAATAGACAAGAATTCCTCAATTGTCATTGACAAAATAAAAAACAATGTCTTCAACATCCAATTTACATAAATTGCATATCCGATGTACCAAATACAAAGTATGTAAACATGACTACATATCCGTAAAATCAACTAAACTAAGCAAAGCATCCATCCACAAAACAAAGTACATAACTTGCTTCAAGTCGCTACAAGTATGAAAAGTAGTCATAAATACTGTCCACCACAAACTTATATGCGAAGGTGTCGCCTAGAAAAATCGGACACTGAGTCACTCCTTCTGATCCATCAAACCAAGGTCTTCCAATCTGTTATGAGTTACAATTAGATCAGTTACATTGTACAAAAAGAAGATCAGGACCTAGTAACTAGCTAGCTAGTACTTCAGTTTACCTGTCTGATTCTATGCCAATGAATAGCAATATTTTCGGTTAACAAATTGTTCTTGAGCTCCACAATGACTGTATCACCTTGTGTCGCCCTTATTGTTGGTCCTGGACTCCTACCATTAATAGTAATCACAAGATTTTTATAACAAACCAGAGATTTATACTCATACTTCGCTTCCCATTTGTAGCGACGATACCTAGCTTCAACGGAAGTAATACTTGTGCAAGAAACAAACATGCATAAAGTTACTAGCTTTATGAACATTTTACACGGTAAGTGCAAGAAACAAACAGGCATAAAGTTACTAGCTTTAATGGATAAATAATTTGGTTTATGAAAAACCTATTTTCAGGACCTGTGTGTTAGTTACTCATTTACACAAATCTTTTTTTAATTTGTATATCTTACCCTCAGTTAGAAACAATAAATGCACAGCCAGAAGTACAGATACAAAGTGCAGATGCATATTAGAATACATAGAACATTAAGAAAAAGTCCATTATCTGATTGAATGTTTTAAACTACAGATACAAAGTGCAGATGCATATTAAAATACATAGAACATTAAAAAAAGTCCATTATCTGATTGAATGTTTTAAACTGACAAACAGACCTGTATGAAGATTTTCTCCCCATAGTTCTGCTTTACTGCAGCATAAACTCCTCTAGAAGATCGGCATATTCCTAAATGCAAGAAAATGCAAATAAGTTATGTATTAGTTGTAAATCGGAAGTAATTATTCATAAATATTTATAAATTACAGATAAGAAGATAAATAGCACCTGCCTAGTTGCCCTTTTTTGCTTGAGTCCAATATAGAACTCATCATCCAACAACTTTTGGTTATTTGTGCCGACGTCAATGGTAATGGGCAAGCACTGAAAATTAATACAACAGAAATGTACAGTTTAAGATAAGGACAATAACAAAATGTCATAGTATCGGCAGGTAGCTTCATGTATCCCAGGTGGCCTTGTTAAACCTTAAAGGTTAAAAAGTACAAGTCAGCATTTAAAATTAATTTTACATGCTTCTATGTTACTTTAAAGTTAAGTCCACAACTTTAAAAACAACTAGCTAAGTGAAATATGATCGAACATCAATCTGAGAAAGTTGTGAGAATCAGAGACCAAAAGTTGAATCAAAAACCAAATTGATCCACAAGCATATGATATAGAATAGGAAGATGGTTGATGCTCTTTACGAAATCATTTTACCTCTGTGTGGAACTCTTTTTCCCCTTGCTTAGAGTCGGTTGCAAGCATTTTAACAGCAACAACCTCACCAGTTGACATTTGAGCTTTATAAACAGGACTTACTACCAACGGAAGTAAAGACATAGGTCCTCCATAGGCCAATCCCCAGAAGGCCTCTGCAGGTCACATTCTTGTAGCAACGTGTACTTGTCCCAGAACCTCTGCTGGCCTTCGGAGCATGCCTGCACAGACCAAATCAGTATTAAGATTGATTCATCCCAGCCAACCTACCCAAGAGAATAATATGATTACATTTCTAGGTCATTCAAATAAGGAGTAAATTACATCAGGAAAGTGGAAAAGAGCTACAACAAATGATGTAGATGGTACACCTACAAATTACGCCATTGTGAGTTCTTCCATCTCACAGAGTCCAATGACTTTAAGAAAATTAGATAGATAAGTCAAAAAAAGGACACAAAATTAACAGAATTATTGTCCAGTGACTTTATTTTGAGTTAAACAAGCCAATGTGAATTTCAAAAATTTGAATAATTAACTCAAATATTGATACATTCTGGTGCCTGACTCCTCAGTTTCAAAATTATCAATTTATCATGGAAAAGATAAGAGGAAGAATTCATTAAAATCCTCACCTAAGATGAATATGTGGATTAATAATGCCACATCAAGTACACAAAATTTCACAATGATAAGACAGAATTAGCACAACTTAGTTAACAGAATGTAGTAATGCATGAAAGAGAGACAAAAAATTACTCTATCAGTTTCTAAAACATCTGCTCTTCGATTATGAGGTAGAAGAGATAAGCAGTGTGTTATCCCAGCAAGAGCATTTTTGAGCTTGTCCTTATCCTGCAAATAGAACTGGTTCTGTCTTAAAATATCTTCATAGTTCTGGAGAATCTGTACAAATTAATCAAAAAATATTTGGGAGATGTTTGATAAAACTGAATGAATAAATTAGCTAAATAAAATGTTTGATAACACGCGCCTAAAAATATCTGAATAATATGTAATTGACAATTTTAACCTCGAGTACATTTTTACCTTATAATAATTATAAGCTATAAAACAATTTCAACATTATATGGCTACTGCATACTGCTTTATAGTACTTGGCGAAAGGAATCACAAATTCAGATGGACAAGCCCTGAACCAGTAAAGAGAAAACTTTATAAGACAAAGTCTTCATGTAGTGCAAATTGAGGGGTTTTGCAATAACATTGTGTAATAATCCACTTTTAATCACTTAAAATATAGCACATTTAGCTTGCCAGCCTGAAACTATTTTACTTCATATACATATGTGTGTACATGTGTTGTGTGGGTGTGGGGGTGTCGATCAGGATCGTGCACGGAAATGGCGCCCTAATAAAAAGATTATACATGAGATCAAGACAAACCAAGAAAGAAAGCAAAGCCACAAACCTTGGATTATAAAATACTATAAACGGACTATTGTTGGCAGCTGCACGGGCGGCTACGGCCAATATTCCTATATGCATGTTATCGCTAGATAACCCAGTAAAAGCTGTTGCTTTTTATCACTGATCATTAACATTAACAAAAACAGTAAGGTATGGAGCTGACCCCAATCTGAGAACTAAAGACGTCATCAAGCTAAAAATTATGCCATCATCCAGTGTGTTGTCTACATCATCCATACTCCTGAAAATTATGCCATAATTAGAACCTCATTCGGTTTAAAGAAATATTGATTTCTGCTACACTTCATATATCTTTTCTATGTTGGAAGAATGTACATCAAGTAAACTATAGCAGAAACATAAAATCACAAAATAATGTTAAATGTGACTTATGGATATTCAGAGAGTTACATAGCTTTTTGCATTTTCTTCATTGCTGCTGCTCCACCTTTTAATGTGTCAACAGTTTCTGTTGTAGCTTTTGCACCTTCTAACAATGCCATCTACAACGAAGACAAAAGGATAGAATTCTACGGAAAAGCTAGATAGTAGATAACACCAGTACTCCAAATGTATGTAGAAAGCTAACCTGATCATGGATACGCAACTGGTAATTCCCGAGTTGCTCAATTTGCCGCTGCATCACACAAATTAGTGTTTGATATGGAACTAGGTACACAATATTATAGTGAGATGAAAATGAAGGGAAAAAATGCCTTTTGGAGAGCATCCGATGTTTAAGTTACAAACATAGATCAATTTAGAAGTAAAATTATGTATGTCAGAGTAGTGCAAGTTCGTAAATTAGAAATTTTGGACTGCACAACATAGATATATTTTCAGCACTTAGTTTGCCTTGCATACATCTTTAATGAAGTCCAACAGTGCTTAGAGGCATTTACAATTACAAAGACAGAACTCCAGCAAAAGGATAAAATAATTTATTAACAACGGAAAAGGGGTGTTAGTGTGATATGGTAGAATTATTATCCTTATTTTCTAGATGAGACTCATTTGATACCTCCCCGTAACTGGCATAAAACCACTGTAGGAGAGAGCTCTTCAAAGTATCCTGATCTAGCATAAGTTTTTCAAGCTCCTGCTTCCGAGACTCTTGTGTTTCTGAGTTGTATTCAAAATCTCTTACCTACATCATATGTTTAATTTATTATGGGATCTAAAAACAGTGTAATATGCCAAGATTAAAATGTTTTATAAACGTGTAGATCTATTACGTTAGTAGCCAAGTGAAATTGGCTACTAACAATAACATGTGCAAAAGCTTGAATCACAACAATAGACATTTAATATACAGGGCATATAAATTTTCACAGGAGCAAGTAATTTACAGAAAAAAATTAACACCAATAAATCAAACTAGAGAACACATTAATCAATTATCCCCAAAACATCACTCAAAACAGAAAAAGTTAAAACCCTATAATCAACACATGAATCAATTGTAATACCTTAAAATTCAAGGACTAGAAGTTTCAAATTGCTTACAGACAATGAATCGTAATACCTTAATTGGTTCCTCATTTTTGTACAAACCTTCTTTGTTCTCTCTGTAATAACCCTAACTTTAGTAATGCTACAGTGGTCACATGAATAGTAAATTTCGAGGATTTAGAAAAAAATAGTATATAAGTACTCCATAATGGAAACGGAGAATGAATAAACAGAAACCATATTAGTGTTGTACATTGAAATTAAGTGACTCGAAATGACGATGGATTTCAAAAATTCCTAAATATGGATTTTTGAGGATTTTGACTTCCAAAGAGCTTCTATTGGATATTAAAGAGCATGAAACTATTAAAGGAATCATATATTGAGGAATTAGAAGATTTATGTTAAACCAAGGGATTAATAAGTTAAGAGAATACCAAAGGAAATTGGATTTATAAATGATTTCGAAAACCACTGAGATGATGAGGTATACTCGAAACGAACCACAATTAGACGAGTATGGAAACCAAGCAACCAAGATTAATAATATAACAAGGATACCTACCACATTATCATTTATAAGAATTAGTAGCATAATACTTAGAAAAATCAAGAAAAGGAATTATTAGATCATCAAGATGATGTCACATTCCATTAACACCATTTAAGGGTAAATTAGTCATTTAAACATGTAAATATCAACCAAGCTTCCAAGACAAGCTAGACAAACAAGTAATTAGCAGGATTAAGATGAGATAGGATCAAAAATATCAAAAGAAATCTCTCCCCCCATCCATTTACAACTTTCGGCCAAAAACCAAGAAAAAGGAGAAAAAAATTCCAAAACCCTAGCTAGCTTTAAGATCAAATCAAGAGAAAAATCATGGAGCATCTTGGAGGATAGATCAAGACTAGCACAAAGTTTCATAGCCATCCACCATCATTTAGCAAGGTAATAAAATCATAGAAGTTGAAGATGAATAGTGATGAATAGTGTTTTCTAAGAAACTAACTTGATTTTCATGGTTCTTTTAGTGGATTCAAGCTAGTATAAGGTTGATTAAGGATATATCAAGGATTGTTAAGGGTTATCAAAGCTTCAAGAAGGTATAATCATGCTTGCTCTTTTATATTTATGATGGATATTGATGTAGTAGTGGTTAAGTAGTATAAATGTCATGATTATGATGTTATAAGTGTTTGTAAGTGATTAAAGTTGATTTTGGAAGGAGTTTGGGATTGTATCCATTTATGGTAATGAAGACCACATGGTGTAGGTGATAATTTTTGTGTTTAATGATTGATTTGGAGGAGTTTGAATTTTGGAAAGTATGAAATTATAGCCGTTATAATGCCCGATTTTCGTTAGGACGAAATCTTCCCTGTTTTGTGACCCCTGTATTCATACGGTACCTCACTGCCTAGGTTACCAATTGACCATGAAATGATAGAGCTTAGTTCATAGATCGTTTTGATATAAGGTGCGTTAAAATCTGACGAACGGTTTAGGAGAAAAGTCAGTTTTATTAAAAGATGTTCGGAAACCGAGAAAACGTAATTGTATCAACTTTGAGGTTAAAGTTACCATACTTAGACATTTTTATAATCCACGAAATTTTGGGATAGTGTAGTAGATTGATCAGAGGACCCTTGACAGTTGACCTTATATTAAAATTCGAAATTTAAAATTTATAAGAAATTTTACAGTCGAGTGTGGTCGTTAGGTGAAATGGTGACAAACACTGAAACTTCGATTGAGCTTATAAATGGTTAAGTTCTTGAACCTTTGAAGTAATAATGATACGTTAAATATATATTGAAGTGTAAAGGGTTTTGTTATACAAGAGGGTAGTGAGTAAGAGATGTGGTATTCTAATGACGGTCCTTTTGTGTTTATAGAAACTCCGGAGGAGGGACCAGCCATACTGTCAGGATACAGAAACCGAGGCAAGATCTTTCTATCCCTACTTTGAAAATTATTTATCTTCGGAATAATGATGATATCATGGAATGTATATACATATATGTGATGCTATTACTACTATGTTGCAAAGAATATATTTTCCTTGATTTTGGGAAATTAAAGAGAGATGGATATGATTTATGAAATATGAATATAGAGATGATTACGAATGGAACGAATATGCTCTATGGTAAAAGAGATATGAAAGAGAATGGTATCAGTTGTTATCTAGGGTTATATGATTTATAATACTATATTAAAAATATTCTTTTTAGTGTTAGTGGTTGAATAAATATTATTTGATTATTATTTACCACTCTTAAAATAGACGGAATGTTTTATGAATATAAAACCATATTTGAATTCTTAAATATAAAAGAGATATCTGAATCACAATCAAAGTGTTATATTATATATATATTTTATAGAAATAATGTGCGAGAATGGAAATGATATACAGAAATGGAAATGTGAAATGGTGTTGATAAATTGAATAATGATTTTATAAAAAGGGGGATTAGCAACAAACTTGCATAAGAGGCTGTGTCAGGGCTGTGTGCGACATAGTCTAACATTCATGATTCGGCACGAAGATGCCAAGGGAGGATGTTAGCAGGTGGCCTTCCTCCAGGGATGATGTTAGCAGGTAGCCTTCATTCCTTCTACCGGTAGTAAAAAGGGACGGGTACGGAGGACGACTGATCATCGTGCCTCACGTATTCGGCAACAGTGAAAACCCCCCAAAATATTTGAATAAAGAATCAATGATAAAGTCAGATTGGTATACTGAAAAGGGAAAATGATATGAAAGATGGAATTATTGTTATAGATGAAGAGAAACTGATTTTATATTAATTTATAAAATTGTTGCATAAGAAGGAAATGAGAAGATGATAGTGAGAGATTTAGTCAAGTATTCATATTATCTTGAAATATTTCACTGAAAGGGTATATTGATTGTTATATTATTTAAGAAGAGAAACTGATACTATATTATCCTAGATTTCTTTCTTGTAATAGTAAGTGGATGATGTATTATTAAATAAGAGTTTTATTCTTCCTTAAAGTTTATAATTGGTTACCGCTTACATATGTATATATATGTATACTTGGTTACATTTTAAATTTTAGTTTACAATATTATCTTGCTGAGCTATTATAGCTCACTCTTGCTATTTATCTATATACAGCTAGGTATGCCAATACTACGCAGAACGCCCCGCAAGAGGGTAAGGGAAAGGCGACCTTCTAAGGGCACGTTAGCATCGATTACGGAGGTAGTGATGAGGCAAACGGATTCTGAGGGCTTATGTATAATTAAGTATGAAGACATGTAATAAACTTTTGGTTGTTGAAACGCTTCATGTCGAAGTGTTATTCAACAATGTACTTAAGTATGATCCTGGTTTGTAATAACTCTTTTAACTTTCAACTCTAAACTTTTGTTATGGTAAATGTTGTTCTCTGAGCATATGACTGGTGTGTGTGTGTGTGTATTAGTGTGGGGTCAACTGTTTAAGCATTAAATGATATAAAAAAAAAAGACCCAAGGGATATTGATATTGAATGGAAATTGGTCCGTGATGGCCCAGATTTATGACCCCGGATTTGGGGCTGCCACAGTTTGGTATCAGAGCTAAGAGTCATAATGCTCAGGAACAGGAGTGATAATAATAATGTATCAGTTATAATATAAAATTTTGAACTTCCATCAAGTTCAGGGGTGGTATATCGCAGGTAGTATTTAATTTAAGCATTGAATATAATTTTATAGACCGTTACTAATAGAATTTTATGTTTTATTATATGGAGCGGAGATGGGTGAGCCGGGTCAGGACCCCCAGTGGCTAGGACTACCCGAGCAGGAGATTAGAGACTTGCTGCTGGTAGGTGTAGAGGTTCTAGAGTATGCTATCACTGACCTCAGGAGGAGAGTTCGCGCGGAGGCCATAGAGAGACACGAGATCAGAGTGAGACTTGAGGAGGCAGAGGAGCGCAGGCAGAGGGATGCTGTGGCCATAGTGCCATACACTGGTAGACTATATGTAGGATCTGATGGGGCAGGTCCTTCTCGGGTGCGGTCGGATATTCCTGAGGAGGAGATGCCCTTGCGTAAGAGGCCTAGGTTATCTGTTATACCTGAGGAGCCGATTGAGTGGAGGGACATTCACATGACTCCTACTCCTGTCCCACCTGTCCCACTGCCATCACCAGTTCCATCTCCTCTACCTAGCCCTGACCCTTTTGAGGATCCAGCAGAGCCATTTACTCCACCAGGACACTTTATCTTGTCAGAGGATGAGTTGGAGGAGGACCCTTCCGAGGATGCGGACACAGAGCCAGTTCCTCCATCCCCACCATTTGCACCACCACCACCTCCACCAATAGATGCACCTCCACTTGTAGATGTACCTCCCCCAGTTACTATGCCACCTCAGGAGGCACCTATATTTCCAGCTGGTCAGTTGCCAGCTATTCTCTTGTCAGAGTACTTTGACTTACAGGGACAGCTGGAGGAGTCCCGTCGGACTATAGATAGACTTGTGCAGAGGTTAGACAGAGCGAGAGGAGGAGGAGGTGTGATACCAGATGGGTTGTCTTTAGGCATAGTTAGTATCGAGCTACGGGCACTCGGTGATATTAGGGGGATGTTGGGAGATAGAGGGGATCCAGTATGGAGTGCTCAGATAGTTGATGTAGTCACCACTATGGTAGTGCAGATCAGAGACGTTGTCAGAGCAGCGTTTCCGTGATTCAGAGTAGTAGTTTTAGTTACTAATCAGACTAGTCATCTTGTGGATGTCATTTTGGGGATTAGGTTAGTTGTTTACTGTCTTAATCCCAGTCTGATTAGAGGACAGCTAGTAGTGCTTTTGTTATAGCGAGTTAGTATGTACGGTTATGCTATTGGGGTTTCGAACCTTGTACTCTATGATGTATGTATTGACTAGTAGTGTAGGATGTTATCCACAAGTTGTAAAATATTTATGTAAATTAATGAAGTTTATGTACCTTGCCTAATTTTATCGTATTTTGATATTAAATGTTGAGATTTAAAAATATTGATATATATATGAGGTGATTGACTTAAATGAAAGGGTTATTGTGCTAAAGGTACTAAGCTTAATTGTCAAAGTTGTATTATAATTAAATATTACTTGTGTGGAGTTAAAATTACTGGGATGCATAATTAAGTTAACTAATGATATAGTTGTGAATATATGGAAATGATGTATGTTGTACCCTAAATTGGGTGATTAATGAAGAATATTGTTATATACAGAATCATGCCGCCTAAGCGTAATAATAGAATGAATGCAAGGGAAAATGAGAGAGAGGAAGGAAGTCATACATGGCAGGATGAAAACGCTCATAATGAACAAGATCATGAGGAAGAAGAAGATGAATCAACTGGTCAACAGGGAAATCAGGGTGGTGACCCTTTTAACCAATTTATGGAACTATTGAGGCAGAATTTAGCTAATCCACAGAATCCGCCACAACCACCTGTTCTTCCCAACCAAGCAGCTAACTCTTTTCGTGCTTTTAAGTCATTAAAACCCTTAGAATTTGAGGGAACTGTTAACCCAGTAGTAGCCAGAGCCTGGTTAAAAGAGATGGAAAAAGCTTTTGAGATACTGAGGATAGAGGAAGACCAGAAAACAGTTTTTGCAGCCTATCTCTTAAAGGGAGAGGCAAATTACTGGTGGGAAACTAAAAAGAATCTAGAAGGAACGGGAGTGATAACCTGGGAGCGTTTCACTAGGGTGTTCTTAGAAAAGTATTCCCCTAGGTACCTGGAGAACCAAATGGAAATAAAGTTTCTAGAGTTAAAACAGGAAAACCTATCAGTGGCAGAGTATGAAACTAAATTTATAGAACTGTCTAGGTTTGTTCCTGAATTTGTGCGTACTGAAGAACAAAGAGCAAAAAGGTTCCAACAAGGATTGAAACCATGGCTACGAACGAGAGTGGCACCATTTGAGTTGACGGAGTATGCTACGGTAGTTCAGAAGGCATCTATTATCGAAGCTGAGAGTGAACAGACTCAAGTAGGACGAGAGAATAAGAAAAGGAAATTTGAGGGTCAGAATGGAGGTTCAAGTGAGGGAGGCTACTTTAACAAATTTGGTAAAGGACAAAAACCCCAGTTTGGAGGAAAGTCAGGGAATAATAAGACTACCAGTGAGACTGTGAATCAGGGTGGTAGATCCACAGGAACCTTACAGGCTAATCAATCTCGAACACCATTTCCAGATTGTAACACGTGTGGTAGGAAGCATACGGGAGTGTGTGGAGTGTTAGAAATAAATTGCTTTAACTGTGGACAGAAAGGACACTACCTTAGCCAGTGCCCATCGGCTAATACCAATCCTAAGAGGGACGTCAAGTGTTACCAGTGTGGGAAACTAGGACACATTGCCAGAGATTGCCGTTCCGGGGGATCATCCGCGCCAGAACAGAGTGTGACTGCTTCAAACAGGCCTACTGCTAGAGTGTATAACATGACTTTAGGAGAGGCATTGAGAAAGCCGGATACAGATGCAGGTGAACATTTTTTTTTGTATTTAAATCTTTAGTGTAAATGTTTGGTTAGGAAATCAATGTGGTCAATGAATTGTATAGGTAGGTTGACAATCTAGATAAGGAAAATCAGTATCTGTTAGGGGTTAGAAATTCTATGAAAAGGAGAATAATAGTATTTTGGGGGTAAACCACAGACTTGTTTACATACGAACAGGAAATATATATTATAGGTAGTATTTTCTTACAATTGTTTCAAAGAATCTTATTCTAGTCGGATTTCTGGAAGATTTTATAGAGACAAGATATAATAAGATCGAAGTGTGTATATTTTATGTCATGATAGAGATCAACATAGGGATAAACCATAAGTGAGATACACTATCATTCAGGGGAGGCCAATGTGGTGGCCGATACCCATAATCAAAAAGGGGAATGTTGATGAAGGACAAGCAAGTTTATGTTGGTGTAATCTGTGCAAACAAGATAGAGATATTATGAAGGAAAAAGAATGGAGAAAGTGGTATAGAAGTTATAAGGTGTAGATGAAAAGGTATCAATGGACATTTCTGACGTGATTCCGGGACGGAATCGTTTTAAGGGGGGAAGGATGTAATAACCATAACTTTAGTAATGCTACAGTGGTCGCATGAATAGTAAATTTCGAGGATTTAGAAAAAAATAGTATATAAGTACTCCATAATGGAAACGGAGAATGAATAAACAGAAACCATATTAGTGTTGTACATTGAAATTAAGTGACTCGAAATGACGATGGATTTCAGAAATTCCTAAATATGGATTTTTGAGGATTTTGACTTCCAAAGAGCTTCTATTGAATATTAAAGAGCATGGAACTATTAAAGGAATCATATATTGAGGAATTAGAAGATTTATGTTAAACCAAGGGATTAATAAGTTAAGAGAATACCAAAGGAAATTGGATTTATAAATGATTTCGAAAACCACTAAGATGATGAGGTATACTCGAAACGAACCACAATTAGACGAGTATGGAAACCAAGCAACCAAGATTAATAATATAACAAGGATACATACCACATTATCATTTATAAGAATTAGTAGCATAATACTTAGAAAAATCAAGAAAATGAATTATTAGATCATCAAGATGATGTCACATTCCATTAACACCATTTTAAGGGTAAATTAGTCATTTAAACATGTAAATATCAACCAAGCTTCCAAGACAAGCTAGAAAAACAAGTAATTAGCAAGATTAAGATGAGATAGGATCAAAAATATCAAAAGAAATCTCTCCCCCCATCCATTTACAACTTTCGGCCAAAAACCAAGAAAGAGGAGAAAAAAATTCCAAAACCCTAGCTAGCTTCAAGAGAAAAATCATGGAGCATCTTGGAGGATAGATCAAGACTAGCACAAAGTTTCATAGCCATCCACCATCATTTAGCAAGGTAATAAAATCATAGAAGTTGAAGATGAATAGTGATGAATAGTGTTTTCTAAGAAACTAACTTGATTTTCATGGTTCTTTTAGTGGATTCAAGCTAGTATAAGGTTGATTAAGGATATATCAAGGATTGTTAAGGGTTATCAAAGCTTCAAGAAGGTATAATCATGCTTGCTCTTTTATATTTATGATGGATATTGATGTAGTAGTGGTTAAGTAGTATAAATGTCATGATTATGATGTTATAAGTGTTTGTAAGTGATTAAAGTTGATTTTGGAAGGAGTTTGGGATTGTAACCATGGCTGGTAATGAAGACCACATGGTGTAGGTGATGATTTTTGTGTTTGATGATTGATTTGGAGGAGTTTGATTTTTGGAAAGTATGAAATTATAGCCGTTATAATGCCCGATTTTCGTTAGGACGAAATCTGCCCTGTTTTGTGACCCCTGTATTCATACGGTACCTCACTGCCTAGGTTACCAATTGACCATGAAATGATAGAGCTTAGTTCATAGATCGTTTTGATATAAAGTGCGTTAAAATCTGACGAACGGTTTAGGAGAAAAGTCAGTTTTATTAAAAGACGTTCGGAAACCGAGAAAACGTAATGGTATCAACTTTGAGGTTAAAGTTACCATACTTAGACATTTTTATAAGCCACGAAATTTTGGGATAGTGTAGTAGAGTGATCAGAGGACCCTTGACAGTTGACCTTATATTAAAATTCGAAATTTAAAATTTATAAGAAATTTTACAGTCGAGTGTGGTCGTTAGGTGAAATGGTGACAAACACTGAAACTTCGATTGAGCTTATAAATGGTTAAGTTCTTGAACCTTTGAAGTAATAATGATACGTTAAATATATATTGAAGTGTAAAGGGTTTTGTTATACAAGAGGGTAGTGAGTAAGAGATGTGGTATTCTAATGACGGTCCTTTTGTGTTTATAGAAACTCCGGAGGAGGGACCAGCCATACTGTCAGGATACAGAAACCGAGGCAAGATCTTTCTATCCCTACTTTGAAAATTATTTATCTTCGGAATAATGATGATATCATGGAATGTATATACATATATGTGATGCTATTACTACTATGTTGCAAAGAATATATTTTCCTTGATTTTGGGAAGTTAAAGAGAGATGGATATGATTTATGAAATATGAATATAGAGATGATTACGAATGGAACGAATATGCTCTATGGTAAAAGAGATATGAAAGAGAATGGTATCAGTTGTTATCTAGGGTTATATGATTTATAATACTATATTAAAAATATTCTTTTTAGTGTTAGTGGTTGAATAAATATTATTTGATTATTATTTACCACTCTTAAAATAGACGGAATGTTTTATGAATATAAAACCATATTTGAATTCTTAAATATAAAAGAGATATCTGAATCACAATCAAAGTGTTATATTATATATATATTTTATAGAAATAATGTGCGAGAATGGAAATGATATACGGAAATGGAAATGTGAAATGGTGTTGATAAATTGAATGATGATTTTATAAAAAGGGGGATTAGCAACAAACTTGCATAAGAGGCTGTGTCAGGGCTGTGTGCGACATAGTCTAACATTCATGATTCGGCACGAAGATGCCAAGGGAGGATGTTAGCAGGTGGCCTTCCTCCAGGGATGATGTTAGCAGGTGGCCTTCATTCCTTCTACCGGTAGTAAAAAGGGACGGGTACGGAGGACGACTGATCATCGTGCCTCACGTATTCGGCAACAGTGAAAACCCCCAAAATATTTGAATAAAGAATCAATGATAAAGTCAGATTGGTATACTGAAAAGGGAAAATGATATGAAAGATGGAATTATTGTTATTGATGAAGAGAAACTGATTTTATATTAATTTATAAAATTGTTGCATAAGAAGGAAATGAGAAGATGATAGTGAGAGATTTAGTCAAGTATTCATATTATCTTGAAATATTACACTGAAAGGGTATATTGATTGTTATATTATTTAAGAAGAGAAACTGATACTATATTATCCTAGATTTCTTTCTTGTAATAGTAAGTGGATGATGTATTATTAAATAAGAGTTTTATTCTTCCTTAAAGTTTATCATTGGTTACCGCTTACATATGTATATATATGTATACTTGGTTACATTTTAAATTCTGGTTTACAATATTATCTTGCTGAGCTATTATAGCTCACTCTTGCTATTTATCTATATACAGCTAGGTATGCCAATACTACGCAGAACGCCCCGCAAGAGGGTAAGGGAAAGGCGACCTTCTGAGGGCACGTTAGCATCGATTACGGAGGTAGTGATGAGGCAAACGGGTTCTGAGGGCTTATGTATAATTAAGTATGAAGACATGTAATAAACTTTTGGTTGTTGAAACGCTTCATGTCGAAGTGTTATTCAACAATGTACTTAAGTATGATCCTGGTTTGTAATAACTCTTTTAACTTTCAACTCTAAACTTTTGTTATGGTAAATGTTGTTCTCTGAGCATATGACTGGTGTGTGTGTGTATTAGTGTGGGGTCAACTGTTTAAGCATTAAATGATATAAAAAAAAAAGACCCAAGGGATATTGATATTGAATGGAAATTGGTCCGTGATGGCCCAGATTTATGACCCCGGATTTGGGGCTGCCACACTCTCTCTCGGTCTTCAACCTCTCCCTAACAAGGTATACCTAAAATACCTGATAGTATAAGTTGAAAAATGCAATAGATGTCGTAAATCTGAAAATCAACTCATTAATGGCCAAGCTTAGAGATATTTACAGATGTTAATTGAACAAAGCTCTTACCTCTTGATGCAAATTCGGAACATCTTGACAAAAAACAAAAACAACACATCAAACTGAAAGACTCACCCAATCAATCCACTCACCAAATCGAGGTTTCGAGACTTCAACAAATCAATTTAAGCAAATCGATTTGGGTTTCGAACAAATCGATTTAAGCTTTGAGAGTTGTGAGATTAGAGCTTTGAGATTTGAGGGTAAGAGATGTGGATATTTGAGGGTGAGAGCCACGGATTTAAGGCTGAGATTGTGGTGATTTGTGGATTTGAGGGTGAGATTTAGGGTTCGTGAGAGAGGGGTGAGTGAGAGAGAGGGGTGAATGAGTAGAGAGTGTGTTTTTGTTTAATTAGTTTTTTGTTTAATTTGTCTGAAGGGTAAATAATTGTAGAGGGGCGGGGAGAATATTTGGTTAACGGGGAAAAATTTTGATTTACGGGGGGGAAATTTTCACTAAGGGGGAAATAAAAAGTAAGGGCGCGTGTTTTCATTTTTTAAAGGTTGACTTTAGACATCGGTTTTAAAAACAGTGATGTCTACGAAAAGGAAAGACATCAGTTTAATTTTGGATGATGTTATTACATCTTTTAACATCAGTGGCATTTACGACCGATTTTTAAAGTGTGATGTCTATTGACTGTTTTCTTGTAGTGAGTGGTGGCCGTATTTTACACCGATTTTCAAAAAGGTGGCCAGTCTTTCAGTTTCTCAAATTAGTAGCCAACCTTTTACTTTGTCTTTCAAAACAGTGGTCAGTCTTTCAATTTCTCAAATTAGTGGCCAATCTTTCACTCCGCCTTTCAAAAAAGTGGCCAAAAGTAGACTAATTATCTCTAAAGTGGCAACTTTTTTAAAACGCGAAGTGAAATGTTGGCCACTAATTTGAGAAATTGAAAGATTGACCACTGTTTTAAAAGATAAAGTGAAAGGTTGACCACTAATTTGAGAAACTGAAAGACTGACCACTTTTTTAAAAATCGGTGTAAAGTATGGCCACCGCTCTATAATTTACTCTCCTAATTATCTAATAACTAATTACCTCAAAATATGTATAACGCTTGAGAGAAGCTAATTAACAAGAACAAGAACTTGAACATAAGTCTCTGCCTTTAATTTTAAATATTCGCATAAGTAATCATGTTTCAAGGAAACCAGTCAGCCTTAGAATAAAATCGCGAATTTCCCACAGACGCCTTCCCTTCAGAGTTCTTCCATCTTGACTACATACTGAAAATGCCATCTTTTCGACAAACCGCTGCCCCAAAATCACGTGGGGCGGCATAATTTTCTTATCGTCCTCGTCATACGCATATCCAAATTTATTATCAGAACGAATACGGGAAACGTTTATTGGGACTGATATCTTCTTTATAGTGGAATGGTCATCGCTTCTAGATTTCTGGTGATCAGAACAATCAGTAATGTAGCAAGTATTATGACCATCTCCATCTAAAAAGCCGAAATTGTCCTGAAACATGATATCAGATTCTTGAAATTCTTCTTGAGCCATGGAGACTAAATGCAAAGTACGAAATGAATACAAGAGAAATGCGAAACAAATGAATTAAATACAAGAGAAGGAATGGAAATGCAAGGGAATTTAAACAGATATATTGGAGAGGTGGAATTTTAAAGAGTACACTTGTGGTTTATTATTTCGTAGGGTTTTAGATTTCACTGTTGGTAGGAGTAATAATTAAGCAAATGTGCAGACTTTAATTTAAACTTCTTTACTTACTTGGAGATCACGGTTCAGATTTTTATAGCACATAAAATATTCTGGCATTCACATGTATTTAGTTTTTTTTTTTGTATAAAGTAAGATCTTGATTGATTGGACTGTCAGCTTCTCGTGATGAAACAATATTTAATATATTCCCAAATTGTTCTCCAATGATGTGATATGGTAGACGTGACATTTTAAAAGTTGTTAATTTGCGAAATTTATGTAAATGTTGGGTGATTCATATATCATTGTTATTTGAATTAGTACCAGTAACATTCTAACACATGGTATTTATGAATAAATTTAGGAACGAATTTGAGAACTCTAGCATTTTTCTTTATGACTATGGTTAAAAATTAATATATATGGATAAATATAATTACCATATCAATTGTATACTTAATATATCATAATCTTGCACAAAGTTTAATATAATTATTTAGTAATTTGATAGATTTTTATTGGTAAAAATTAATATAATTGTAAATTCATTATTATTACTCGAAAAACTAAATTAGTACTCCCTCCGTCCCATTTTACATGTTCCTTTTCTAAAAAACACATATATTAAGGTAAAGGTTAGTTGGATTATATTTTTCAACCAATACCCTTAATTAATACATTGGAAAATGAGAATAGCGTTAAGTTTGAAAAAAATTAATTTTGAAAAATCATCTTAAATTTGTATTGGAAAAAAAAACTTATAAAATGGAACAAATTCATTTTTCAAAAGGGACGGAAAGAGTACCGCTTAAAAATATTGGGTAATATGATTAACATTTTCCTTTATTTAAACAAAGAATAGAATAGAAAACAAATGATAGGCTTATAGCTTCACGCTCTTCAAATTGTAAAACGTAGGCAGCAATCTAGCTAACTTCGCAAGTCTACCGAAACGCGTAAGACTCCACTTCCGAAGGTAAGGTCCACCAAATTAACCCCACTCGGCCACTCCTTTGTTTTATTAATCCCTACACGACAAGCCATGCATAATTTACGCATTACGAATCGTACTCATATAATTTTATTAAATTATATATAAATATTTAGACCTCTATTTCGTTCGATTAAAATTAATTAAATAATATTAATACATGAATCGTTAGATCATTGGTTAAATTTAAGTAATGCAGACCAAACGAGTACACTTTTGCATAAACCCTATATATATAATTTGAGTTTTGCTCAAATGAGAACCCCTTTTATTGTAAGAATTGAGATGTAATCTCAACCATATAATTTTAATCAACTTTAAATCGCTGCCACATATTTTACTAAACTAAAAAAAATCAAACATTACACGTACACACCAGTTCTTTTCATTTAATAATTCCGTTTGATCATCGATCTCATCCTCCTGACCATCAATTTCCTACCGCCGCCACCACCACCCGCTCCCCTCCCCCTCTCTTTTCTATCTCACCTCCCTCCACCCACCCTAGCCCCTCTCCAATCGCGAATATATACATACAAGCAGTGGCGGACCCAGACTTTTTGTCCAGGATGGGCCAAAATTACTTATCGACAATTTTGAAGAAAATGTTAACGAAGAACAAAAAAGTTCGATAAATATTTGTTTGATAAATTCTATAATTTGTTTGCGATTTTCTAGCTTGATGAAACCTTTTTTTTTTAGTAAATGAGATAATTCAATAACAAAAAGCCATACGGCATCTACATAAACAGTCGCGTCGAACAAACAAAACACAGAAACAATCACGGATTAATCCATTCTTCTTGGAGTCACGTGATTTGTTGAAGATGATATTTACACATACTTCACCACTGTCGAAACCAGTTTGAGCTATCAACCGAGAATGCAAATCCCTAACAACTTTCATCACTAAATCAATCACCATACTCACACAAACGGTGAGAAAAACAAAACTCACACAACCGGTGAGAACAACAAAACTCACACAAACGGTGAGAAAATCCAAACGGAGAGAAAACAACAAAACCAAACTTACAACTTTGAAAATTAAACACTAAATAAAGCCTAGACGATCCTAGATCTGGGGAACAAACCGCAAGAACAAGATAACTCGGACCACTTTCAAGAACAAAATCCCTGTGAAGAACGAGAAATCCGGAGCTCCGTAGATTTGAGATCTAAGAAATTTAAGCCAATCGAAAAAGGTTTTGAAACCTTAGATCCGAAAATACAAACTAAAAACGATACTTTAAAGCAAGATTTATTGAAAGGGGAAGAAAAAGCAAAGAAAATGAAAGATTTTGGGGCTTTCCACCGGTGAAGCTCCGGTGGAAGCCCCGGCGGCTGCTAAACAAAGAAGAGGAACGGCGGCTCTGAGAGAGAGAAAGGGAAAAGAGAGAGAAAGCTTAAATTCTTTTAATGAATGAATATAATGTATGATATATTAGTTTATAGACAATATTCAAACTAATACATGGTCATAAATTGATTAAGTACAATACTGAGTAACAAATTAATGTAAATTATGCATAATATATAGTGGTACTGCTGAATTTCAGGGAGGGCCAAGGGAGGTGCTGGCCTTCACTTGGGTCCGCCCCTGCACACAAGTATATGTATATCTATGATTCGTGTGATTGGTTTTGTTCCTGAGTGACGAAAACAAAATAGAGGATGATCGATTACTCATCGCCGTCGAGAACGACGGTCCTCTTCCGTCGCCTACCACTTCCATTCCGACGATCGATCCGATCACCATTTCTAGGTTTTTGAGATTTTGAAAGCTTCAAAAGGTCGAGGATGACTAGATTTTGTGGTGATTTTTGGGTGTTTATTGGTTTTGGGTGTATCTCTTGTGATTTATTGGTGATTTACTTTAAAATCTCAGGTCCCGTAGGGGGACAAAAGGTGGTGATTTGTGTTGATGGTGGTGATTTTTGCTGGTGGCCGGAGGTGGTAGTGGAGATGGGGTGGTTTATAATGGTTTTGGTTGTGGTGATTTTTGTTTTCCGGTGGTGATTTTTTGGTGGCAATGGTGGCAGTGTGGTGGTCGGAGGTGGTGGAGTGCGGTGATTTTTGTTTACTGGTGATTTTTGTTGGTAGTGGCGGTGACGTGGTGGTCGGAGGTGGTGGTAATGCGGTGATTTTCTGTTTATCAGCGGTGATTTTTTGGGTTGGCCGGAATTGGTCGCCGGAGATGATGACCGGAGTTGGTGGCCGGAATGAGGAAGAAGATGATGGTTGTTGTGGAATAAAAACTAGGTTACGAACCTGTATTTAATGCTAGGGTTAGAGAGCTTCGTGCTTTAATGGCTGTTTCCGTGTTCGAGACTAATCGGTCCTCACAGAGTGCCTACGTATCTCGTTATTGAGAATCAAGCCAAGACATAGTTCTGAGAATGAGGGGTCAGACCCTTTATATAGGCTGAGAAGCCCTAAAATCGTAGTAGGGTTAGGTGACTTGGTGGGCAAGTCACCGACTAGAAGAAGGTTCTAGTCTCCTTCCATGTATGAATCAGTTTCCATGTTGAAGTATGTGCCTTGGAGGCTAAGTCAGGCAAGAGTTATATCCTTGTTTGACTCTTATTTGTTGAGCTGTTTATTACCCCTAATATTAATTACGAAATTAATATTATAAATATGGTTTGGGCCTATCTGGTGGGCTCCACGTTTGGACCATTCTAGGTCTAATTAATGCCACATTAAATGTGTCTTTAGGGCTTACTTTTAGCCCATATCATTTGCCCCCCAACTTCTAGGAAAATTGATCAGGTTTTCCTTGAAGTTATAACGGCCTTACTCGAGACTTGGGTCAGGGTTTATTGCTCTTACGTGAGTATTTTCAACAATATCATCTTAATGTAAAGCGTGGAGCGACCGACGCATTTACGACGATGTTGAACGACACTAAGCGGTGTTAAATGGCACTAGACAGTGCTGGCACTAGACAGTGCTTAATCAGCCATAAACAACGTTTAAATAGTGTTAAACAATGTTAAATAGCATGAAATGGCACTAAGGGCACTAATCGGTGCTAAACAGCGCTAAACGGCACTAATTTGTGCTAACAGGCACTAATCAGTGCTTAAACAGCACTAAACGGTGCTAATCGGTACTAATTTGTGCTTAATCGGCACTAATCTGCGCTAATTGGCACTAATCTGTGC
This sequence comes from Kitagawia praeruptora, assembly GCA_037693485.1. NCBI lineage: Eukaryota > Viridiplantae > Streptophyta > Magnoliopsida > Apiales > Apiaceae > Kitagawia > Kitagawia praeruptora. The sequence continues at coordinate 106,934,969 of CM075354.1, forward strand.
TTATCGGAGAAGACTCGGGACAATTGCAGCCTCTTCCGGGCAGCTAGTCAGCCGACAAGGGTCCTGGTCAGCTGCCAGGTGATCCTGGTCGGCTGCAGGAGATCCTGGTCGGCTGCAGGAGATCCTGGTCGGCTGCAGGAGATCCTGGTCGGCTGTAGGAGATCCTGGTCGGCTGCAGGAGATCCTGGTCGGCTGCAGGAGATCCTGGTCGGCTGCAGGAGATCCTGGTCGGCTGCAGGAGATCCTGGTCTGCTGCTAGGAGATCCTGGTCGGCCAGACCCCCTCTGTGGCACCTGGTCGGTTGCAGGTTATCCTCGGTGGCTGACAGGTGCGCCTTGGTGGCTGACAGGTGCGCCTTGGTGGCTGACAAGTTAACGGGAGACCCATGTTGTCTTTTAATGATGCTACACGATGTTTAAACAACGTTTCAATGTTTGTTAAACGACGTTAAATGGCATAAAACGGCACTTCATGGTGCTAATAGACTCTATGCGGCGCTAAGTCGAAGGTCGATGTTTGTCCCGGAATGTAAGGAAACTTCAACAAAACCATCAAACGATCCTACCAACTGACGGGAGATGCCAAGATGGGTGCCGGGAAATCAGCTGATCCCCCTTCGTGGCACCTGGTCGGCTACCAGGTGCTCCTGGTCGGCTGCCAGGAGATCCTGGTCGGCTGCCAGGAGATCCTGGTCGGCCAGACCCCCTCTGTGGCATCTGGTCGGCTGCAGGTGATCCTGGTTACCTGCCAGGTGCTCCTGGTCGATTGCCAGGTGCTCCAGGTTGCCCGGGAGTGCTTGAGCGACATTTCAATCTACGTTGAACGACGTTGAATGGCATAAGACGGCACTATATGGTGCTAATCGATGCTTGAACGACGCTTAGTTGGAGGTCGATGTTTGTTCCGAAAAGTGAAAAACCTTCAACAGAGCCATCAAATGATTCAACCAACTGACGGGAGGTGTCAGATCCCCCTTCGTGGCACCTGGTCGGCTGCCAGGTGCTCCTGGTCGGCTGCCAGGAGATCCTGGTCGGCTGCCAGGAGATCCTGGTCGGCTGCCAGGAGATCCTGGTCGGCTGCCAGGAGATCCTGGTCGGCCAGACCCCCTCTGTGGCACCTGGTCGGCTGCAGGTGATCCTGGTTGGCTGCCAGGAGATCCTGGTCGGCTGCCAGGAGATCCTGGTCGGCCAGACCCCCTCTGTGGCACCTGGTCGGCTGCAGGTGATCCTGGTTGCCTACCAGGTGCCCCTTGGCTGCTTTGTCGTGCCTCTCAGAGCTTTTCGCAATGCTTGGAATCTTGTTCTTGAATCACGTCCTTGACATTCGTATGTTGTATACTCCCTTTCAGGGCATAATCAGTCTCTTTATTAACAAAGACTAATTGATAGTGTTTCATCTTCCTTAAACGTAATTAGCTCCTTAAGCTTAGATGAGTGCTCGTTGAATCCTTGATCTTGAACCTTGAGTTCATTCATGGTTGTTGGTTATCATCAACCCTTAACTCTCATTCTAAGATGTAAAAATGATGAAGTCCCTTAGTTCTTGCCCCCCTTGCTATATATGGTATAGATCTTGATTCTCGGTTGATCGTTCAAGAAGTTCCCTTGCCACTCGGCACTTGACTTCAAGTTTGGTGTGCCTTGGCTGGTTGTCAACCCTTTATCTTGATTCTAGGTTTCCAACCTTCTTCTTATGCTCCTAGGACCTTACTTTAGTTTGAATTCGATTGACGGCTCTTGATTCAAGTCCTTACACTCAAACGACAAACTCGATTGGAGGTAGACAGCCTTTTTGGCCATCAAGGCTAAAATTTTGTGTCAGGATTTGAGATTCAAGATTTTAAGTATGGAATGACAAAGGACCTCTTATCTCAACATTCTCACTAATAGTTTCTGTGCCTTCAAGGCATTATTAGGGAGCCAACCAGTCTCAGGATGAGCTTTTAAGAGGGTCTATCCTTCAGCTTACATCAACTGGTGCTACCAATTTCGAAATAATAGACGGGGCCTTCAAGACCTGAAAGTAAACACTTCCGGCATAGTTCTCTATCTCAGAAGAAGTAAACTTAGATTGGACATCAGCCTTAACGTTCTGTTCCCTAGGAATGTGCTCCACATAGCACTCCTCAAACTGAGTCATAACAGCTTTCACGACTCTGAGGTATTTTGCCATATTTTCATCCTGGCCTCAAACTCACCATTCACTTGCGAGACTACCAATCTTGAATCTCCACAAACTTTGAGATTTTTGACTCTCATGATTCTGGCCAAGCCTAAACCGGCTATCAAGGCTTCATACTCAGCTTCATTGTTGGTTGTCGGAAAGTCCAACTTCAAAGCATATTCAACTGTGAACCCATCGGGGCTTTGCAAAACTAAACCTGCACCACTGGATTTTGTTTTTGATGCTCCATCAAAATAGAGCACCCAATACTCCTTCAGATCAGGTACAAGTTCTTCATCTTTATTCTCACTTCCTTGGTTGGGTATTATCTCTTGCCCCCCGACTTCTTGGTTGCTAATGGTACATTCAACCACGAAGTCAGCCAATGCCTGAGCCTTGATAGCTGTCCGAGGCTTGTACGTTATGTCAAATTCTCCGAGCTCAATTGCCCATTTGATCAATCTTCCACTTGCTTTCGGGCTGTGTAAGATGCTTCTCAACTGCTGGTCGGTCAAGACTTCAATCTTATGGGCCTGGAAATACGGTCGCAATTTCCTCGAGGCAGTAATTAATGCCAAGTCAAACTTCTCAATGAGAGAGTAATTCAACTCCGCCCCATGCAACACCTTGCTCACATAGTATATGGGTTTCTGAACCTTCTTCTCTTCTCGAACAAGAACAGCACTCAATGCTTGTTCAGATACCGCCAGGTACAGATAAAGAGTCTCCCCAGGACTAGGTTTAGCCAACAACGGGGCTTCAGCCATGTATTTCTTCAGCTGCTCAAAGGCCTCTTGGCTCTCTGTGGTCCACTCAAAATTTTTCACCTTCTTCAATGCTTGGAAGAAAGGCAGACACTTGTCACCGGACTTGGAGATGAATCTCCCTAGAGCCGCAACTCGGCCAGTTAGCTTCTGTACATCTCGTATAGAGCGTGGTGGTTCCATGTCCAAGATTACTTTGATCTTATCAGGGTTGGCCTCTATGCCTCTCTTCGAGACCATCAATCCCAAAAATTTTCCTGATCCAACACTAAAAGCACACTTGGCTGGATTCAACATCATCTTGTGGTGCCTCAGCACTTCGAATGCCTCTCTGAGGTGCTTAATATGGTCAGCCTTGAGTAGGCTCTTGACTAACATGTCATCAACATAGACCTCCATGGTTTTTCCAATTAGATGAGCGAATATCTTATTCACCAATCGTTGATAAGTAGCTCCTGCATTCTTGAGACCAAAAGCCATAACAAGATAACAGAAAACACCAAAATCAGTAATGAAAAATACCTTTGGGATGTCTTCCTTGTGCATCTTAATCTGATTGTAACCACTGAAACCATCCATGAAACTCAACATCTCGTGTCCAGCTGTGGCATCTATCAGGGTGTCAATCCTTGGTACAGGGAAACAATCCTTTGGGCATGCGTCATTTAAATCTGTGAAGCCGATACACATTCTCCACTTCCCATTTGCTTTCTTGACCATCATAGGGTTAGCCAAGCATTCGAGGAACTGAATTTCCTCAATAAAACCAGCTTATAAGAGTTTGTCAACCTCTTGCTTGATGGCCTCTTGCCTTTCAGGAGAAAAATTCCTCTTCTTCTATTGTATTGTCTTTCGCTCAGGATCGAGATCCAACCTTCAGAGAAGCTCCTATATAAGCAACTTTCTCAGCTCGCTTGGCCATCATGGCTTCAATGTTTGTCTTGGTCTTGGACTTCTCAGGCGGCCTCTCGACTGGCATGCATTCGGCCTTGAGTGTTGAACGTCTTTGGATCTTAATTGGAGGTTCATGACCCCCTCAATTTTGGCCTTCATAACTAATCTTGGCCTTCATGGCTAATCTTGGCCTTCATGGCTAATAATTCGTGTTTCTCAACCTAGAATTCGGGGTTGATTCCTCGATTTAGATTTTGATAAATGCAATCTCATGGGCTTCTTGCCTTTTAAACTTCTAAGACGAGAACTTGCTTGAACTTCTTAATCCTTGTTCAAGGACCCTTAATAATGCAATGTTCTCCGTTGGCCTTCATCCTTGGATTCTCAACCCTAGTACTTAAGAAATATTGAAGAGTAGTCAGTCCTTAACATCCTCGGCCTTCCATGGCTTTGATTGTTGTTGCGTGTGGCTTTTATCTGCTTGTCTTTTATCCAGGGTCCTTCACGGACTTAAACTTTTACTTGGTCTTGCTGTAACCTAACTCTTGACCCTTCGGGGTATGCATTTGTTTGTTTTCCATCCGTGTATTTTTTATCCTTGGTACTCGGTCATCCTTGACTTGCACTCATCAGGTGCTTGGCACATAAATAAAATCACACCATCAATGAATGGAAATCAAACTTGCATTAATAACTTGAAATGGGTTCAACCCTTACATAGAGTACTACTATCCTACTCGGAGCAACATGCTCTGCAATGGTTTCAATGAACCTTATTTCTACTTCTACTAGATAAATATGAAGCTAAGTCCTATGAAGCTAAGTCCTACTAGGATAACTTGAGCCCATCGGGGCTTTGCAAGACTAGGCCTGCACCAGATTTTGTTTTAGATGCTCCATCAAAATAGAGCAACCACCACTCCTTTTGGTCTCCTCCTTATTATTCTGAAGTTCACTTCCTGCTTGGGGTATTACCTCCTGCCCCCCGACTTCTTGGTTTCCAATGCTACATTCAACCACGAAGTCAGTTAACGCCTTAGCCTCAATTGTTGTCCGAGGCTTCTGTGTGATGTCCTCTAACGGCCTTTCTTGGCGTTCCTTACCACTGCGGACATCCATATCTTCAATCGGAAGGACCTGCCCCCCGACTCCATCAGGCCTTAACGCGGCTACATAACAGCTTCGTGCCATCCTTTAATCGCCTTTATGTTCTCGAACACCATTCCTGGTTGGGAACTTGATCTTCATATGATAAGTTGAGGCTACAGCCTTGAATGCATGAAGTCCAGTCCTTCCGAGGATAGCGTTGTACGTTGAAACCGCCTTGATTACCAGGAAGTTCAACATCTGAGTGGCCTTCTTGGGCTCCTGTCCAATAGTCACAGGCAATTGAATAGTCCCTTCAACTTTGGATCCTACTCCATTAAATCCATATATAGGCATGTTATTGGGGGTCAACTGAGAATCATTGTACCCCATCTTCACAAATGCATCATGAAACAGAACGTCAACGGAAGCTCCATTATCTATCAAGACTCGCTTCACCTCTGAGTTTCCAATCACAGGAGTTATGACCAACGGGTCGTCATGGGGGAACTTCACCCTTTCAAGATCAGAATCATCAAAGCCAATTACGATTTCAGTCCTAGCCTGCTTCGGGGCCTCTCCCACGATGTGTATCACTTCTTTGGCATAAGCCTTTCGAGAATTCCTTGTTGTGCCGGCCGTAGTCGGGCCTCCTGAGATCATGTTGATTACTGGCCATCGGGGTTGTGGGTTGTGATCGTGAACGTCATCCCTTCTATTATAATCTCTAATTTGATTAACACGATCTTCACCCTTAGTGAAGTGGCTCAATTTCCCTCTTCGGATTAAAAACTCAATCTCATCTTTGAGTTGCTTGCAATCATCAGTGTCATGCCTCACATCTCTGTGGAATCTGCAATACTGATTCTTGTTTCTCTTTGCGGGGTCTCCCCTGAGTGGCTTCGGCCATCGGAAGTCCTTATCTTTCTCAATCTCCAACAAGATTTGACTTCTAGAAGCATTTAACCTTGCATAGTCAGAGAACCTTGGTCCCAGGCTCTTTTTTGGCGGAGAATCAGAGTCTTTGCTAGTTCGGGGATATTTGTCCTTAGCATCATACTCCTGCTCTTGCTTGCGCTTTTTTGTATCATTGTTACCCCGACCATTGCCTATTATGACCTCCTTCTTCGTGCTATCCTCGGCCTTGATGTACTTATCAGCCCTCCGCTGGAGCTCAGCCATATTCTCGGGAGGATGCTTTGCAATGACCTCTTAAAGTATAGGTCGGTGGTGCCATGCTCCAAGGCTACCATTGCAACCTTATTGTCCAGATCAGTGATGTTCAGAGTCTCCTTGGTGAACCTCTTAAGATAGTCTCTGAGACTTTCGTTCTTCCCTTGTACCACATACATGTGAGATGCAGAACTTTTCTCATGCGCTCTTCCACTGATAAATTGACTAACGAAAGCAGCACTCAACTCCTTAAAGGAACCAATTGAGTTTGCAGGCAGCCGACTATACCATCTTTGAGCCATTCCTGATAGAGTTTGAGGGAATGCCCTACACTTCAAAGCATCACTTGCAGGCTGCAACAGCAGAGCGTTTGAGAATGTTCTAACATGGTTTGCGGGATCACCCATTCCATCATAAGATTTAATTGTCGGCATCTTAAACTTCTTTGAGATACGAGCATTCATCACCTCCTCAGTAAATGGGGGTGTGGGATCATCAGGATCCCCAAGTGGCATCAGATCCTTGGGGTTGCTCTTGGGGGTTTCCACCCTCGTTGTTCTTCCAGTTGGGGTGGCAGCCCTTCTTTGCCTTCTTGAAGGCCTCTCCAAGTCTATAAAGGGAATCGGTCCTGATGTTGGAGGGGGTAAAACCTGATTTGATCTGGCTTATTCTCTTGCCATATCTTCCTTTAATCTTAAGATCTCGGCTTCATAAGCCTTAATCCTCTCAGTAGTTGTTGAAGGGAGTCCATCATGAGTAGTTTGAGTTCTTCCTCGAGGTTCTTTACTTGCACGTCGCCTCCTTGGAGCTTCATCACGTTCGTAATCATCGTCAGAAGATGACTCATCCGTATAAGGACCAGAAAAATCGTGATAATCTCGATCTCGGATATACAGGGCATGTCCACTTGATCCAGCTCCTTGAGTAGGAGGGTAGTTAGGCAGCCCATACATCGGATTGGTGCTTATGGGGAGATCCGTAGTGTGGATCTGAACCCCTTGTGGAGGGTTGTTGGGATCTACAATCAAGGGAGAAACCACCACCTGGAGAGGGTTAGTCCCTGGATTTGTGTGGACGATCGGAGGTAACGTACTCTCAACATGGGAGGTCATCCCTAGGGGTTGAGAAACTTGGAGCGGAACGATCGTTCCGGTCGTTGGGGGCACCAGATCTGTTGCGGGTGGAGCGGAGCTAAGTGGAATAGGATAAGTAGTTACTGGTGGTGTTCTTCGTGTATTTACCATGGTTGATGTCTTTTTCCCACAGACGGCGCCAAATGTTGTGGAATAAAAACTAGGTTACGAACCTGTATTTAATGCTAGGGTTAGAGAGCTTCGTGCTTTAATGGCTGTTTCCGTGTTCGAGACTAATCGGTCCTCACAGAGTGCCTACGTATCTCGTTATTGAGAATCAAGCCAAGACGTAGTTCTGAGAATGAGGGGTCAGACCCTTTATATAGGCTGAGAAGCCCTAAAATCGTAGTAGGGTTAGGTGACTTGGTGGGCAAGTCACCGACTAGAAGAAGGTTCTAGTCTCCTTCCATGTATGAATCAGTTTCCATGTTGAAGTATGTGCCTTGGAGGCTAAGTCAGGCAAGAGTTATATCCTTCACTACTACAAATTTGAGTTTAGGACATTGTACTACAAGAACGTTTATACAAATTTGACTCTTATTTGCTGAGCTGTTTATTACCCCTAATATTAATTACGAAATTAATATTATAAATAGGGTTTGGACCTATCTGGTGGGCCTCACGTTTGGACCATTCTAGGTCTAATTAATGCCACATTAAATGTGTCTTTAGGGCTTACTTTTAGCCCATATCAATGGTGGAAGATGTTGTTGAATTAATTGAATAATAAAAAAAACAAAATTTTAAATATTAATTGTAGGGATGTGATTTGATTTAGATATAAAAAATGTATGGCTAGGATTAGATCTCATATCTCACCATAAGTGAGGGTTCTCATTTGAGCAAGACCCTATATATATATTTAGACCTCTATTTCGTTCGACTAAAATTAATTAAACAATATTAATACATGAATCGTTAGATCATTGGTTAAATTTAAGTAATATCTAAATATCACAGGATTAATGTATTCTAAATATCTATTAAAATGATTAGATAAAATAATATTAAGAATGTAAAAAATTTATTTAATTCGTAAGTTGATGTGTTTTAACGAAGTTGGCTATATTTTAAAAATAATTTTTTTATTATAAAATATAGCAGAAGATGATATGGAGCAGATGATATGATTCTGGTCTTTTTGGCCAGACTTAAAATAAGTCCTTATGAACTTATTTTTTGGTAAAAATTTCATATTTTGATAATTTTTTTTTGTATAAATATTTAATGTATGTTTGAGATTCTATAAGTTGCAAAAAAAAAAATTATCTTTTTTCGGGAAAAAGATAAAAAATTTTAACTTTATCTTAAAATAAGTTGAATTATTCTGAAAAAAAGTTTCTCAGACACCCCCAAGTTTCATTTGTAGAGTTTCAACAAACATGGTTTGGACTTTGGATTGACTAAAATTTTTGATTTTGCTAAAGATTAAGACACAATGGAATGCTCACTTTTTTACAAAATTTATATATTTTCTATTTAAAATATGTCATGTAAATTTTTACCTGTTGGTTCGAGATGCTCTTTGTCTCCTTTAAATATGTTCAAGATTGAGGCCATCTCGAGAGCAAATCCAAAAATCTAAATTTAGATCACCAATTCAAATTATCCAAATTTTGATTCAAGTGGTCCAAATTACTATTTACATATTATATTACATAAATTTATATTAATTTTTTATTCGTAAATTTAACTTATATTAATGTAATTTTTATATTATGCATTTAATGTACTTTTATTTAAATATTAATTAAATAAGTTTTTCTCAATATTATAAGTTTTTTCCTAAACATTAAATTTTATTAACTGTTAATTACATTTTATTATTAATTAAGTAATTAAAAATCACAAATCAATTTTAAATTTAATAACCTAAAAAAATAAAAATAACAAAATCATTATTTTTATGAGCTGATAGTGCTCATACAAATTTGGATTAATATTTCATTGATCCAATTTGGATCACCATTGGAACACTGCTCGAGGAAAATTTGAGATAATCTATCCCAAATTTCGATGTTTGATTTTGCCTTATAATGTATATGGACCAATAAAGGAGCTTCTGTCTGATGACCATCTCGAAATACAGGGAACTTACCTGTATATTTTTTTAAATATATTTCATTCAAAAACACAAATACATGTTTTTTTTTAATGTGTTTCAGTCGAGAAGAATGGGGTTGTCTAACTTCCCTGTTCCCATAAGGAACGAAAGCAAGAAGAAATCAAACCAAACATACCCAGTATATCCCGCTCAGAGCAGGGTCTGGGGGGTGAGATGTACGTAGCCATGCCCCTACTTTTAACGATAGGGAGGCTGTTTCCATGAAGACCCCCGGCTAAGTGCACATAAGCTAAAAGTGTGTGATAATCAGATTGATTTTCTAATATTTGAAAAAGGCTCATCGTCATACCTGAGCCCATGGCTTTGAACACATGGAGCTTACCTACTAGGGGATTGACTACTCCGCTCTGCAAAACACTCCGATCTAAGATGGCATCTTGCCAAGCTCCCTGAAACTGCACAACTAGACAACAGAAGACAATATGAAGAAAAAATAAATAAATCAAAAACGAGAAATGAGAACGCAACAGCCGAGCTTCTACAATAAAGCTAACCGAGACAACCCAACTCTGAGGCTCTCAATAACTGAGCCGCTCCCTAAAAGAGAATCTACCACTCTGATCTGGCGCCTCCAAGAACACCTATCAGCGGTCATGGTCTCATTTAAGTTTAAGACCTTTAAATCCAGCCGAAGCTGCTCTTCCCACGACCTCCTCGGTCTGCATCTCCTCCTCACCCCAACAACCGAAAGACTCTCGACCCTCCTCACTGGGGCTTCAGCCTGCCTCCTACGCACGTGGCCGAACCATCTCAACCTCCCTTCCCTAACATCGCAGGACGGATTGCCGCTCTATAGAATTTCCCTTTCAACTTTAACGGGACTTTCTTGTCGCACATCACCCCTGACGCTGCCCTCCACCTTAGCCACCCGGCCTTGATACGATGCGTGACATCGTCTTCTATCTCACCTTCCTTCTGGATGATTGAACCCAAATACTTGAACTTATCCGTACGAGGGACGATCTGATCTTCAATCCTAACCTCCACCCCTTCCTCGTTGGCCTCACCACTGAAGTTACACCAGAGATACTCGGTTTTAGACCGGCTCACCCGCAAGCCTTGGGGCTCCAAAGTAGATCTCCATAACTCCAACTTCTCGTTCACCTCCCCCCTCGACTCCGCCACTAACACGATATCATCGGCGAAAAGCATGCACCAAGGGACGCCATCTTGAATCCCTCGCGACATGACATCTAGGATAAGGGCAAAAAGAAGAGGACTTAGGGCCGACCCCTGGTGAAGCCCAATCTCAACAGGGAAAAAATGGGAGTCACCAACTGGGGTCCGGACGCAGGAACTAGCTTGGGAGTACATGTCTTGAATCACCCTAACGTACGCCGACGACACTCTCCTCTCCTCCAGACTCTTCCAAATAGCTTCACGAGGGATGCTATCATAAGCCTTCTCAAGATCAATGAACACCATATGGAGGTCTTTGCGACGTTCCCTGAACTTCTCCATAAGGCGTCTGACGAGATGAATGGCCTCGGTCGTCGATCTCCCAGCATAAAACTAAATTGATTCTCTGAGATTTCAACTTCTCTTCTAATCCGACATTCAACCACTCTTTCCCAAAGTTTCATAGTATGACTGAGTAGTTTAATACCCCGATAGTTACTACAAATCTGAGCATCGCCTTTGTTCTTGAAAAAAGGACCACAATACTACGCCTCCAATCAGCTGGCATCCTAGCACCCAAGAGGAGAACATTGAACAGATCTGCTAGCCACTGAACGCCAACCTCACCAAGGCAAAGCCACACCTCGATTGGGATCTGATCCGGACCAACCGCCTTCCCTCTAGCCATCTTTTGCAGGGCACCCTTGACTTCATCCTTGCTGATGATCAATTTATAAGTTATTTATTTCGGAAAAAATTTCGTATTTGCATACTTTTTTTAGGGAAAAATGTGTATCGGGAGTTTAATATTCGTTATCTTGCAAAAATGAGTTACTTATTTCAAAAAAAAGTACATATTTCCTAACTTTTTTCCAGAATAAGTAATTTATTTCTGAAAAATAAGATTTTCCAAACAAACCACTATAAAGTTAGTGACGAACATGCATCTGCTTACATATATACTGTCCCCCTTCATCAGTTCATTGTATGATACTTCCTTTGAACACGTTTGCCAACACATATTTTTAATCGTTAATATTTTCAATTTTATATTATTTTTCAATATAAAAACTTCACTATATTAATGTATTCATAAATACGAATCCAATAAGATCACTCATGACTATATTTGGTCTTATAGATTATGCGTGAATTAGTAATCTCATGTTATGAATAATCTCGACATATCAAATGAGCAACATAAAAAAAGACTGAGGGAGTATTACTTACTGACATCGTCATGAAACAAATGATGGCTAAGTACAATAATAAATCACAAAGTATTCTGGTGAAAGTCTTGATTAAATATTGAAAACAAATGTGATTTATAAACGCATGCATCATATGTATTTGCAATTCAACGAGAATTCGTAACCCAGCAGTTTATATCCGGTTTAGTTGGTACTTTTGTAACATATACGATTATCTTGGTTAGTACGAAGTTGATTACGATAATATTCTAATATCATGTCATCAAATTATTTTTTTAACCAAACTTTTCGTATAAAAAACTACAGTAGGGAAGGTATTGGAAAAACCAAGAAATTAAAAATAAAAAAAATAAAAAAGTCTCTGCCTTCAATCATAAATATATAAAGGAAATTGATAAATAAGTTCCAAAAATTACTATTTAAGCTCCAAATCTTACTTTTTGATGTGTGAATTACTTAACTACCCTTAATTTTTTGATTGAAATTTTGACAAGTAAATTTTTCTACTATAATTAATGGGTTGAATATGAAGAAACATAAATTTCTTTTTTTAAACAAGAAGCATAAATTGAATCAAAATATAACAATAAGAATAGCATAACAGCACAAAATTTAATTAAAAGAACCTAGTTATTTAAGACCAAAATATGGAGTAAACATAATACACGGTGATCTCAAATCAAAATATATTATCTCGTCTCAAACCAAAGCATAGATGATCAGAAATAAGATCAATCGACTATTTGAGTTTTGAAATTAACTAGATAAAATGTTGAAAGACGGAGGGTTAAGGATAGCTTATGATAAAATGTTGAGTTTTTTTAATTATAATGAAAGAGTACATATCCAAAGTTAAGGGTAGTTATGGAATTTAATATTTAATAGTAAGATTTGGAGCTTAAATAATAATTTTTGGAGCTTATTTATCAATTCCCTATATAAATTCCAATAAGCCATTATGTTTCAATGAACCCCGTAAGCCTTAGAATGGAATCGCGGATTTCACACATATGCCTTCCCTTCAGACTTCTTCCATCTCTACTGCACACTGAAAATGCCATCTTTCCGCTAATTCGTCGCCCCATAATCTCGTGGGGTGGAGTAATTCTACCACCATTGCTATCATCGTCATCTTCATCGTACTCATATCCAAATTCTTTATCAAAATGAATTTTCGGAATGTTTATAGGAACTGATCTCTTCTTTCTCTTGAAGCTATCACTTTTTCCGGATTTCTTGTAATCTGAAGAACCAGCAATGCGGCAAGTAGTATTGGCATCTCCACCTGAAAAAACAACAATGTCTCCGAAAATAGTATCAGATTCTTGAAATTCTTCTTTAGCCATGGAAACTAAATGCAACGTGATTTCAGAAATGTTTGTGTTCTATATTTTAGAGAGAGAGAGAGAAAGAGATGTGCGTATATATAAAGGGCAGGAAGGAAGTGGATCGAGAAAAAGGCTGGAAATGTTAAGGAATTTATAGAGAAATGAAGGAGAACAAGAATCGTAGCGAGTACACTTGTGGTTAACTTTCAATTCGTAGGGTTCTAGCTAGAATCTTTTTCTTTAATAATTAAATTAAATGTCCAGATATTAAACTTCTTTACTTACTTGCGGATCACGGTTTATATTATATAAGCACAGAAAATATTCTTTCAATAACATATTTTAGTGTAGAAAGAGATTTTGAATGATTGGATCCTTATGTTGTGTTTGGTTAGGGAGAATGGATTGGAATGGAATGGAATGAATGAAAATAAAGGGTAACAATGAAGGTATGAGGGAACATTTGGAAATAAAATATGGAAGAACAAAATTTCTATGATGAGATTTGGCAAGAAAATAGGTATGAGGTAGAATGGACCATTCCTTCTCAAATTTGGGGATTTGAACTATAGTGTAGGTGGTAAGGAATGGAATGATGAAGGAATGAAACTTTTAAAAATTTACTCATATTTTAGTTCAAATCTCATTCCATTCCTTCCAAATTCATTCGCCCCAACCAAACACAACATTAGGGTGTGTTCACTTGGAAAGAATAGAATGAGATAGGAATGGAATGAAAATTGTAAACAAAATTTATGAAGAAAGGGGGTGTTGGGGGAAATAATGAACAAATATGAGGGAGAACAAGTTTTTTATGATGAAGATTGCAAGGAAAATGATGAAGATTGGGAATGGACCATTCCTTCCAAAACATGTGGGTTAGAATTTTAGTTCAAATTATTTGGAGAGGAATGAATCAAGGAATGAAATTTATAAACACTTTTCCCAATCTCCCCAAAATAATAGTATAAATTTCATTTCATTCTCCCCTCATTCCATTCAATCCAAGTGAACATAGCTTTAGTTTTTATGATGAGTACTCCCTCCGTCCCGTTGAGTTCTTAACATTTACTTTTTGCACGGATACCAAGATAGTGGGTGTAATATTGTTAAAATAAATGAAGTAGTGGGTGTAATAATGATTTTATTGTTAAAATAATTGAAGTAGTGGGTGTAATAGTGTAAAGCATTGTTAAAATAAGTGAAGTAGTGGGTGTAATAGTGTTAAAACTTACTATTTTAGGAAATGTTAAGAATCTATTGGGACATTCCAAAATAGAAAGTGTTAAGAATCAAAAGGGACGGAGGGAGTACAAGCTAGTATCTTAAAACACACTAAATATATAAAATTAACAAGATGTCTATATAAAATGCTCTGCCACGTTGTTAATCTACTTGATTTGCACATAAATTGTTTAAAATTTGTCTCACCCCCTGCTTGTGCAACAATGCCATGATATTTCCTATTTATTCCATGTAATTACTTACTATATCCATCTCATCCATTTATTTATATTTAAGTTAGACACGGATGCTTTAAAAAAAAAATTAGACACGGATATTAAGAAAATATATAAAATAGTGAATAGAAAAATAAGAAATATAAATAAAATGGTGTCAACAATTAATATTTAATGCATAAAATGATTTTAAGAGAGAAAAATAGTAGGTATTGTTAATTTTTATATTATAAATTCTAATTTACTATTTTAAGAAACTTTAGAAATATAAACAATTGAGAGGGATGTGAAAAAAGAAAAGTGTACAAAAATTGATGAGATCCAAGGAATATAAGATAAGAAAAACAATGTCAACAATATGTTAATTAGAAGTATTTATTATCAAATTACGTTTATTATTTCCTCATACGAAAATATAGGCCAACGATTCTTATGCCTGTTTCTGTCGTTTAGAAAACCTAGATGATCAGTCATTTTTTACTTTCTTAGAGCATCTCCAAGATTTTCTATTCAAGCTCTTAACTTAAAAAATGAGGAGAGAGAATGAAAATGTTGCTGCAAGAAATTCTTAGTGGCTCTTAAAAGCACTAATGTTGTGTTTGGTTGGCATGAATGAAATGAGATAGAATGAAATTTGAACTATAAAATGGGTAAAGTTTAAATTTTCCATTCCTTCCTCCATTCCAATCCTAACCACCTACGCTAGAGTTCAAATCCACCATTTTGAGAAGGAATACTCCATTCTCCATCATACTCATTTTATTCTCGAATCTTATCATAAAAAATTTGCACTCACTCATTTTTTTATAAAAACTTCTCTTTTATCTCCATTATTTCCTTGTAATTTTGTTCATTCCATTCCAATCCAATCTCCCCAACCAAACACAACATAAGAGCTTCTTCTCTCTCCTCATTTCTAAGAGCCACTAGTAGCTCTTAAGTTGTATTTTAATAATAAAATATACATGTCCACCAATTTTTGCACAACTTTTGGTTATAGTGGGATTAATTTATGAATAAATCTATACTATTATATAAAAGCCGAAACATTAAAAGTTTGGTTGGTTGGTCGGTCGGTACGGTACCTATTGATTTTACTTATTTACCCTTACTCAATTACAGATCTACTAACTAATCAATTTCCTTCTTGAGATTAAACATATTATCTTTTCTATATTTCAATAACTAAATAATTTTCTTTTTCAGGTAAAATACAATATCCTTATATATTTTATCTAACTAAAATTTATCCTTTATTAATCAATTTCCTTTTTCAAGTTAAACATATTACCTTTTCTATTTTTCAATAACTAAATAATTTCTTTTTTCAAGTAAAATAGAATATCTTTCACATTTTATTTAACTAAAATTTCCCTTTTTTTTTAAAATAGTACAAGCAGATTTGTTTAATAAAATAACATAACTATATTATAATTACTATTAACTAATCAATTAACCTTTTCACCCAAAACACGTTACCTTTTCTTTTTTCTCTAACTAACATCTCTCTTTTTTCAATTATATCATGGACTGTTACTTTTTTCAGCTACATTTTTTCTTTTCTCTTACTATAACCTCTCTTTTTCCAATTATATCACAGATGTTTTTATTTATAAAATTAAAATAATAATATTTTAATACTAATAATTAATCGATTACCTTTTCAGCTAAAACGTATCATCTTTTCTATTTTTCTAATTAAATTTCTTTTTTCTTTTCCTAAAAATATCACGGGCAACACTAATTTCTTATTTTCTAAAAACTATTAGCAATTTATTTAGTAAAATGACATAATTAAATTATAATTATGTAAGCTAATCAATTACCTTTTTCACATAAATCATGTCATCTTTTTAATTTTCACTTTACCTTTCTATTTTCTCTAACTAAAATATATCTTTTTCCAATTATATCAAGGGCGACTCTATTTAATAAAATAAACTAATAATATTTTAATATTAATAATTAACCGATTACCTTTTTAGATAAAACTTATCATCTTTTGTATATTTTCTAACTAAAATCTATTGCCTTTTTAATTTTCTCTAACTAAATCCTATCTTTTTCTAATCATATCACGTGCATTCTATTTAATACAATAAAATAATAATTTTGTAATTACAAATAATTAACCGATTACCTTTTTTCAATTAAAACCTATCATCTTTTTTATATTTTTTAACTAAAATCCCTCCAATTCTAGAAATATCACGGATAACATTTATATAATTATTATCAAATTATCTCATATAAAAATGTAAGCCTCCAAAATTCATGTTTTTAAATAAATGAAAAAATTCATATAATATTAAAATAAAAAAAATCTGTGCATCATTATATAAAAGCCAAAACACTAAAAGTTTGGTTGGTCGGTAGGGTACCTGTTGATTTTACTTATTTACCCTTACTTATCAATTTATATTTATCCTACAATCTAATCAATTTATATCTTTTATATTTTATCTAACTAAAATTTCTCCTTTACTAATCAATTTCGTTTTTCAGGTTAAACATATTACCTTTTCTATTTTTCAATACTAAGTAACTTCCTTTTTAGGTAAAATATAAATCTTCTGTTTTATATAACTGAAAAGTATATTATAATTACTATTAATTAATCAATTAACTTTGTCAGCCAAAACACGTTACCTTTTCTCATTTCTCTAACTAAAATGTTTGGTAACATTAATTTCTCTTTTTCTAAAAACATCATGAGCAATTTTATTAACAATTAAATTATAATTACTATAAACTAATCAATTACCATTTAATTTTCACGTTACCTTTTACATTTTTTCAAAATAAAACTTTTCTATCTTTCAAACTAAAATATCTCTTTTTCCAATTATATCACGGATGATATTATTTAATAAAATAAAATAATTATATTATAATACTAATAATTAACCAATTACCTTTTTCAGTTAAAATGTATCATATAATCTATATCTTCAAACTAAAATCCCTCTTTTTCTAGAAATATCACACGCAACATTAATTTCTACTTTTCTAAAAACATTACGAGCAATTTTATTAAGTAAAATAACATAGTTAAATTATAATTACTATAAACTAATCAATTACCTTTTCACTTAAAACATGTTACCTTTTTAATTGTCTCTAACCAAGTCCTCTCTTTTTCCAATTATATCACGAGCATTCTATTTAATATAAATGAAATAATAATTTTATAATTACTGATAATTAACATATTAACTTTTTCAACTAAAATCTATCACATTTGCTATATTTTCTAACTAAAATCACTCATTTTCTAAAAATATCACGGATAACATTTAAATAATTAAGATCATCATTTCATTTAAAATTTAAGCTTACAAAATTCATGGTTTAAAAATATTAATTCAAATTAATGAAAAAATTCATATAATATTAAAATAATCCGTGCATCGCACGGGTTTTAAGCTAGTTATAAATAAAGAACTAATATAAAGAAAATTGTTGAAGTTTGATACATAAACCAACATAATCACTTATTAAGAATCATTTATTTATATTATTTTGAAGAGTAATTGTAGGAGTCTCTTCGACATGCTCTTAATCTATAAATTATTTTACAAATCATTTAACCAAAACG
This sequence comes from Kitagawia praeruptora, assembly GCA_037693485.1. Taxonomy (NCBI): domain Eukaryota; kingdom Viridiplantae; phylum Streptophyta; class Magnoliopsida; order Apiales; family Apiaceae; genus Kitagawia; species Kitagawia praeruptora. The sequence goes on from CM075354.1 coordinate 106,953,023, forward strand.
CGTTAATGTAATACGCACTTGCAAAAGGCAAGGAGCAAGGTCCACAAAAGTAACCCTACACGCTCCATTTTCAATTCCAACACGACAAGCCATAGATATATTACAACTTTACAACACGTCAACACATTGGCGTCACATATTTCACAACAACGAATATAATGCTTTTAAGTTAGGCTTTTTTTCACAAACATATTGTTCTTTTGAAAAATATTTTACAAAAAATGTATATTTTAGAAAAATATTTGTAAATATAAGGTTTATAATTTATAATCATATTTAAAACTTACGTCAACCAAAAATAATTACAAAATACAAGTTTAAAAGTTCAGTAATTGAAATCATTTAGGTTGTATAATAGGTTGTTTAAAAAATTGCATGGATTAAATCAAATGCAATCTCAAATGAAACTAAAATCAATCCAAAATGTAGTTAAAAACAACTTTAATTACATTTTTAGGAAAATGTAAAAATAAGGTGCATTTGATTGTAAATCGTATTTTTGTAAATAATTTAGAAAGATGATAAATTTTTAAAAAAGTAATTTTGGTAATTTCTCATTAAGTTATTATTATTATGCAGTTTTTAGGTTGAAATACAGTATTTATGTTTTTTTACTTGACATAAAAAACGAAAAAAAAAATATTATATCCTTCGTTAGAGTTGGAGAATTATTTGTCAAAATGCCATCAGTTAGTTAATGAGTACATTTTTTTAATAAGACTGAAAAAGAAACTTTATTTTAATTTCTGTTATCATTCAGAACATTATGTTTTCTTAATACAATATTTTTTTGGTACAAAATTGTGGTGAGGGACAAATAGCACTTGTTTTTAGATTATATAAAATGATGGTTACATGGTACTGTACTACATTAGAAAGGTTAGTATTAAGTAATTCTACACTACTACCTACTACACCAAAAAGATAAGGGTACCATTATCTTTAGGCCAACGGTCTCCTGCAAACGTATGTTTTTTATTGTTTAACCAATACAAAGTTTCAGACGGCTCTGATTTAAAAAAAAATAAAAAATATATTGTACCGCAGAAATTTTCCGCGGTACGAAGAAATTACCAAAATGCCCCTATTTTCACATAGAAAATTTATTGTTCACCGTATCGCAGAAAGTTTTTGCGGTACGTAAACAGTGAAGACATTTTGGTAATTTTTCCGTACCATGGAAAGTTTCTACGATACGATACAATTTTTTTTTAAATCAGAACCGTTGAATCAACGATCCAACAGCTCTGAAACCTTGTGTTGTGTAAACAGTCTGATGCAAGTTACACCAGACCGGACCCCTTATCTTTATATAGGAAACCAACTATTTCACCGAGCTAACTGACTAATACAAACTTTTGATTAGGCAGTATAAATCAGACATATTTCAGAAAACTTATACTCCCACCGTCTCAATGGATTTTTTACCGTTATTAATTTGGGACGTTCCATTGGATTCTTTACATTACCCACAATAGTAACTTTCAACAATAAAATATATTATTACATCTAGATCTGGTAAAATGAGTTTGGATCCGAAAAACCGAACCGAAATATGTGGAACCGAATCCGAAATTGGATACGAAATAGATTATCCGAAATTGTATCCGAAACCGAAACAATCCGAATCCGAACCGAAACCGGTTCAATTTAATCAAATCCGATAACAATCCGAAAACCGATTTGACCCGATCCGAAAATTAACCGAACAGGGAATTTCACCAAAAATTATCCGAAATATTGTATCCAATGAAGACCATGTATCCGATTATAATCAGAACCGATCAAATCCGAATAAAAATTTACCCGAACCGAATATGACTTGAATCCGATGTAAATCCGAAACTAAAAATATTTCTCGACGATCCAACTGTTGGATGTCAAAACACTAGTTACGAGTACTAGTCAACCATCGAATTGACTAGTACTCGTAACTAGTGTTTTGTCATGGATTGTTGATTCTATTTTTTAAAAATTATTTCTCGACGATCCAACCGTTTGGATCTCAAGATATATCAAATCTAGTGATATTCTCAAATTTTCGGTAGTTGACTACTAAGATCTCCAACCAAATTAATTTTTTATTTTTTGAAAATTTGAGAATATCACTAGATTTGATATATCTTGAGATCCAAACGGTTGGATCGTCGAGAAATAATTTTTAAAAAATAGAATCAACAATCCATGACAAAACACTAGTTACGAGTACTAGTCAATTCGATGGTTGACTAGTACTCGTAACTAGTGTTTTGACATCCAACAGTTGGATCGTCGAGAAATATTTTTTTAAAACGAAACAAATGCCGTAACAAAGCACTAGTTACTAGTACTAGTCAATTTGGTTGTTCATTGCTAAGATCTCAAGCCAAAATAATTTTTTGGTTTTTGGAAAATTTGGGTAAATCAAAAAATTAGATATATCTCGACAATCCGATCCGAACCGAATGTTCCTACATCCAAACGAAATCCGATCCGAACAGCAAAAATCCGAAAGAGAACCGAACCAAATTTGATCCGATCTTAATCCAAAATTTATCCGATTTTAATCCGAATTTTATTCGAACCGAATCAGATCCGATCCGAACCGAACAGGCTTTAAATAGTACCTTAACCGAAAGTGGATCCGAACCGAATCAGATCCGATCCGAACCGAACAGGCTCTAAATAGTACCTTAACCGAAAGTGGATCCGATCCGAAGTAGATCTGATTCGAAACCGATCCGTTTACCCGATTTTCCATGTCTAATTACATCCACTAATTCACCCCACTTTTTCAATGCTTTACACTATTACACCCACTACTTCATTTATTTTAACAATAAAATCACTATTACACCCACTATTTCATTTATTTTAACAATACTACATCCACTATCCTTGGTCTCCGTATCCAGCCCCCATGTAAAGAATCCAGCGGGACGGAGGGAGTATATTTTTTCATATGTCACATCTCCCAAATTAGTTAAATATTTATTTTATAGAGTTAAGTTCTATGAAGATCAACATTTGAGTGGAGACCTTATACATTATGCACTCAAAACATTGCAAAACATATATATTTGTAAAGAATGTTCAATGAACATTATTATTTCAATCAAAATCTTAAAAATTATATAAAATTTGCAAGCAGAACATGTTTTGAAAAACAATATGTTCTGCAATATTTTGGTTGTAGAACATACATGATTTTCAATATTTTTAATAAAATTTGCATGTAAAACATATACAATTTTCAAGATTTTCAAAGAAATAAATGAAATAGTGATTTTCATATAACATAATTTTCAATGAATAAGTTTTTGCAATATTTTGATTGATATATGGTCTCCACCTGTGTTCTCAGAACCGGACCGGGCATCAATTGGTTCAACCGGTTCGACCAGTGGTTCAACCGGAGTGACGTCATAATTATGTAATATATAATTTTATAGAGAAAAAGGAATCTAAAGTTAACTTTAGGAGGATTTCCTAAAGTTAATCTTCAAAACTATGTAATTTTGATCCATTTTATCTTTTATTTTAAAGGGCCCCGCAGGGGCATCAATAAATATGCTTATGTGTCTTCATTCTAATGGTTAACTTTAGAGAAGCTATCTAAAGGTAACTTTAGATTCCCTTTACTCAATTTTATATATATATATATATATATATATATATATATATATATATATATATATATATATATATGCTTTTGCTGAAATACAAACCACTCTTAAAATACAAACCTACAAACCAACACTAAATTAATTATATTTCATCTATTCTAAGGTTCCCGCCAAGGGTACCTTCACAAAAAATGCTTAAAATAATTGGCTCTATCCAACAAAAAAAAAAACTTACCGTGGAAATGCGAAGCATTTAAGACAGTAAACGGATGAGTTAGGTAGTCATGAGGGCCGAAGGCTCTCGACACCCGTCAATCGTCTATTGCCTTTACCATTGATTGACATTCCTTACAACTTTAGAATGATAAAGGCGCGAAGCGCCGTACAAGAAGGTGCGAAGCACCGTTAACCAGTGAAATCCACTGCCACATCATCACGTGAACAGTGTTTTTTTTTTGTTGGATAGAGCCAATTATTTTAAACATTTTTTGTATTGGGGTACCCCTAGTTTGGTCATTAGATTAGCTTGAAATATTAGATTTTGCTTGGTTTGTAGGTTTGTATTTTAAGGAGGTTTGTATTGGAGTAGCCCCCATATATATATATATATATATATATAGGCAAGTGCTCAAATGAGACCCCCTTATTATGAGAACTGAGAGCTTTCCATTTTGTACTATATTACTTAATCTGGACCACACAAATCTAATCTAATTATATTAATACCCACCCTGTTAATTTCCCCCAACCCCCCCCACCCCCACCCCACCCCACCCCCACCCCCACCGGTCATCTTCTCAGGCGAACAACACCACCTCCTCTTCCTTTTTGACGTCTGGCCCCGCAGGGGCACCGTCTTCATTTCCCATATCTCTCTCTATCTCTCTATGTCTGTCCTCATCTCTCTCTCTTCCATCTCCGACCAATTCTCTCTACCTCTCTCTCTTCTCTCTCTCCCTCTCTCTCCTTGTAATATTAAACTTTATCATTTTAAAAGCTCGATATTGAAACACCCTTCCTCTATGGCTTAAATGTTTTGACTAGGCTGTATAAGCTAGGGAAATGGTGACGATGACTCAGATCTGGTGAATTTGATACTATTAAGAACTTAAATCTGATTTTTTTTTAATGATTTTGTGCCCAAAATTTTTGGTGATTTGGGTGTAAAATTAGTGATTTGCCTTTAAATTCTGGATCAAAATTTTAGTTTGGTCATTCTGTAGCTATTGGTGGTGACTGAGATATGAAATATTGGTGATTTGTAGTGATTTTTTTGGTGATTTGCTTTGAATTTTCGGTGATTGGTGGTGGCGATCAGAGATGGTGATGCTGTGATTTGTCTTGTCTCATAGCTATTTTTTTTATGATTTATGCTCGAATTTTTGATGATTTGTATTTAATTTTTTGGTGATTTACTTTGACTTTTCGGTGATTTTCTTTTATTTTTTTTGTGATTTTGATCGAAAATTGGTGATTCTGTGGGTGATAGGAGTGGTGGTGATGGTGGTTGATCTAGTGATTGTGTTTGTTTTGAATCATGTTTTTTTCTTTTTCTTGAAAGTGTATCAACATGCTTACGAATCATATTTATGCATTAATCTAAGCCTATATAATGGTCTTGCCAAAAACCATTGAATTCTAAATTCCAAAGTTTTCTTTGTTCTAAAGACGCTACTTTAGTTTTCGTCACTATGTAATGACAGATTGACATTCAATTAAGTTCATTCTATAGAATTTATCAAAAAAATAAAGTTCACTTTATAGAACTGTCATAGTCCAGGTCACAACAACATGGAACGAGGACAAGACTACCGTGCCTAAACTCGGAGTTTGGAGGGCAGGCTCTTGCCAATACCACAGTAAATAAAACAGTAATAGTTCAGATTACGACAATATATCAAATTAAATTTTTGGGTGCCGAGACTGAAGGCGCGCATAAACAGTAATGTTTGGTTTATTGGGCCTGATTTGTGGCCCAATGTGCAATTCTCAATATAAGAGGGGTCTCATTTGAGTAGCCCCTATATATATATATATTACAATCTGAAAATTATGATTAATCCATGTTCTACATTTTCAAATAAACAGTTATTAGACAGTGCATTTGGCAGAAAAATCAAGAGCAACCAAATCGACTTATGTTATGTCTACAATCAAGAGCCTGTTGCGAAGGATCAGGCTGCTTCAAAAATGGATTATTTAAGTTATGTCTGTTCTAACAAGATGAGGCAATCAAATAAACAACAGGAATTCCTTAAATACTAGTATGATGAAACTAAATCATATGGACAAAGAGTAATTTGAAAATGAGAAGCTAATAACTAGAAGTTTCTAGTTTTGCCAAATCCAAAACTAGAAGCTAATAACTTATCTTGTAAATGCTGTTTTTCTCTCTCTTTATAACTGATTCTTTCTTATTCCTCACTAAAGAGTAATAAAAAAAAACAATATCAACAGTACGTGCTAGAGGCTTCTCAAAGGACTTCCATCAAACAGTTAATGGGAATAATCCAAAACTTAATTTTGTTCAGAGAGAGGGACAAATTACAGAGAGATGTTTTTCCCCTAAAATCTCTATACACTAAATTTATTAGTACTACTACATACAGAGAGTAATTGACAAAGTTGTAGATGCAGATCAACTATTAACAATTAGAGAAGTACAGTAAAGTTAATGATTGAGAGTTGAATTGCTTAATCGCCGAAGATAAGCATAAGGAAAGCCTTAATCGCCGAAAGAGAAACAGAAAGAGAACTGGATCTGGAATAATTGAAAGAGTTGGGTTTGTTGAATGGTTTTGTTTTCTTGCTTCGTTTTATTCAAAAAACCGGTCGCCGGTCCGATCCGATATCGTTTTTTACCGATTTTTAACCGGTTTCCAAGGGACTGGTTTTAAGGGTGAACCGAAGCGAACCTACCACCGGTTAGCGATCCGATCGATTGAACCGACCGGTCCGATCCGATTTTAAAAACACAGGTCTCCACTAAATGATTTCCATAGAACTTAACACTCATTTTATAATCTACTACTATCGTTTTAGTAGCATATAGTCAATTTCATCGAACTAAACATCTCGCGATCAAATTCATTGATATTTTGCAACACAAGACAAGATATGTAGCACCTGAGCTAGTGCTCATCGGAACATTCACTTTTTTTTAATGCATTTTACTCTAATTCTTAATTACTGAACATTGTGATAGTATAGACTTGCAAACAGTTTAATCTAAGGTTGGCGATCAACCTTAGAACTAGACCTGGAAAAATGGGTCTGGATCCGAAAAACCGCACCGAAATATGTGGAAGTGAATCCGAAATTGGATCTGAAATAGATTATCCGAAATTGTATCTGAAACCGAAACAATCCGAATCCGAAAAGAAACCGGTTCAATTTAATCAAATCCGATAACGATCCGAAAACCGATTTGACCCGATCCGAAAATTAACCGAACCGGAAATTTAACCAAAAATTATCCGAAATACTGTATCCAATGATGACCATGTATCCGATTATAATCAGAACCGATCAAATCCGAATAAAAATTTACCCGAACAGAATATGACTTGAATCCGATGTAAATCCGAAAATAAAAATAACTGAATCGAAAAATATCCGATAAAATAATTTTATATAGATTAATATTTTCTTGACCTTTATTTGTTTAATTTTGTCTATTTTTATATTTTCCGATTTGCTATATATTTATTACTGTCATTGAATATTGCTTACGATATTTTGTATATAATAATATTTGAATTCAATTTGCAAATACAAATTAATAAATTCTACACATAATTAGCAAAAAAAGTAAATAAATAAATAAATAAATTCTGCATATTCTGGGCAGAAATTAAAGTGCATTCACTTATAAAGAGTTTATTGAAGCGCTGTCTAAGTGAGTGCATTCACTTCCATAGCGCTTATGGAGGCGTTATATAAGTGATGTATCTAATTTTGACATATTCGATCTTATTCAATAAATATTGACACATTTATTTTTTTTAAAAATATTTTTTATTTTTTGAAAATTTGGAAATATCACTAAATTAGATATATCTTGACATCCGTACGGTTAGATCGTCGAGAAATAATTTAAAAAAATAAAATCAACAATCCGTGACAAAACAATAGTTACGAGTATTAGTCAATTCGGTAGTTGACTACTAAGATCTTCAACCAAATTAATATTTTATTTTTCAAAAATTTGGGAATATCACTATATTAGATATATCTTGAGATCCGTACGGTTGGATCGTCGAAAAATAATTTTTAAAAAATAGAATCAACAATCCGTGACAAAGCACTAGTTACGAGTACTAGTCAATTCGGTAGTTGACTACTATGTTCTCCAACCAAATTAATTTTTTATTTTTTAAAAATTTGGGAATATCACTAGATTAGATATATCTTGAGATCCATAATGTTGGATCGTCGAGAAATAATGTTTAAAAATTAGAATCAACAATCCGTGACAAAGCACTAGTTACGAGTACTAGTCAATTCGGTAGTTGACTACTAAGATCTCCAACCAAATTAATTTTTTATTTTTTGAAAATTTGAGAATATCACTAGATTTGATATATCTTGAGATCCGTATGGTTGGATCTTCGAGAAATAATTTTAAAAAAATAAAATCAACAATCCGTGACAAAACACTAGTTACGAGTACTAGTCAATTCGATGGTTGAGTACTAAGATTTTAAACCAAATCAATTTTTTATTTTTGACAAATTTGAGAATATCACTAAATTAGATATATCTTGAAATCCGTACGGTTGGATCATCGAGATATAATTTTTTAAAAATAGAATCAACAATCCGTGATAAAACACGGATTGGAACCTTCACCAATTAGAAGAACAGAACTCTTCTTAGAGGGAAAATTCGATTATGTAGTCTTCAACATGTTGTGGAGTTCAGCCAGGCTAACATCCAGTTTGTTCATGTGAAAGTTCACAACAAACTGCGAAAACGAACCAGGAAGTGATTGCAAGACCAAGTCTTGACTTAGCTCCCTATCCATGACAAAACCAAGTTGTCCAAGACGTTCAATCAAATTAATCATCTTAAGTACATGGTCATTCACAGATGATCCCTCCGACATCCTACAGCGGAACAGCTCCTTCGATATCTCATATCGAGCTGTCCTCCCTGCCACATCATACAACTCTTGTAGATGCTCTAGGATAGTGTGAGCATCCATAAGCTCATGTTGCTTCTGTAGCTCAATGTTCATGGAAGCTAGCATGATACATTGAGCAACATTTGCATCATCTATCCACTTACGATACACAACATGTTCATCATTATGTGCATCGTCAGCAGGTTCAGTAGGCTTAGGTGAGTCAAGCACATATTCCAGCTTCTCAACCCTGAGAACAATTCTCAAGTTTTGAAGCCAGTCAGCATAATTCGGACCAGTCAATTTGTGAGCATCTAATATGCTCCGGAGTGATAGTGTAGAAGACATAATGTATATAGTAAATCTGTAAATGATAAACACATAACAACACTTAGCAAATATTCAATTTCATTTCAAAACACTATATGAATCGGGTCTTTATTCATAAGTGGCTCCCACTAGTTTATCTAATTTATACAACCCCCTAAGTGAAAAATTAAGCATTCATAATGCTAGTGGGAATAGGGATCCTACATTCCATCACACAACCTCGGCTGTAGCACGAAATGCCATGTGATGTTCAATAGGCAGACAACTCTTGTCAATTACATCTCATGTTATTCCCTAATTAAACTTTAGCCTCTTGAATAATTGAGTCACGGCTGTAGCACGACAAACTCAATATTCTAAGTCAAGTCTAACCCAACATTTCGTACAATTGAATCAGTCGCCAACAACCCACGGCTGTAGCACGTAACGACCATTAGATTCTAATTCATTGTACACATCTCTATGTAATAGACAAGTATTTCTAATTTCGAAATCAAAGCCCTCGGCTGTAGCACGAAACGAAAATGATTCATAATTGAGAACTACTTTCTACCATGTTGGAAGGCTATGACCGACACAAGCCCGTTGTGTCATTGGCCAATTACTACTTGATATTATTAAGAGGGATTTTATTATAAGTTTTATAATTATATATATTTATAGACAAAAATTTCAACTAAATTTTTTCTATAAATTATCATAATTACTAACCAATTTATTAATAATTAAAACTGTTTTAATCATTTAAATTATTTCTAAACCTTTTAGAAAATAATTTTGTCTGTTATTAACTAATAATTAAAACTCTTTTAATCATTAATTCTATTTCTAACCTCTTTAGAAAATTAATCTCTCCCTTAATATAATTTTATAAATTAAATAAAATAATTAATAATATTAAGATCACATCTTAATTATTTTATAATAAATTAAATCTCATTTAATCAATTAATAAAATTGCTAACTAATTATTTATTTCATAAATAAAAAATTATCAGCCATTGTTAATTAACTAATATTATTTAACAATCATAATCATATTATAAAGAGAATATTTTATTCAATAAAATATTTCAAATCAATAATCGATAATCGGATGATTCCCAGATCGGGGGGAGCATTGTCAAGAGGCGTCACTTAATACCCTTTTCTTACAGATCAAAATCTTTGACAGAATCATCCTTTCTCTCAATATTGAAAATTCATATTTAATTACGTGTTTCAAAAACACAAAAATCTCATGATTGTATTCATAATATTATTATTAAGGCAAGAAACGATTCCTATTTCTAGATTTTCTAGCGCACGCCTTATTTTGATTTAAGTTCACCTAAATCTATCATCTCATGGTAAACACAGGCATATATCTCATATATGAAAATAAATAAACAAGTAGGCATGCATGCAATATCATGTCACACATTGATATAATGATGTATGGATTTATTATAGCATTTAAAAGCAATTTAAAATAATTAAAACATGCCATAAAACACTTCCGGGAATATAAATATTTCAAAAATATTATATAAAAAATATTTGACCACTCCATTAGATCCGTCTCGGAAAAACGAATCCAACGATATATTTCACGCCCAAAACGGAGTTACGAAACTCCAAAAAACAATCGAATTTATGATATGCGTTACAACAATTAAAACCATTTTATTGTGTAACGCATTTCGTAATAGCGCGACTTCCCAAATGCGTGACACCCCTCCCCGCGTGCGCTGCACGCGCCCGACACAGCAGACCGTTGTTGTTGTTTTTTTTATTGTTTACTCTGACAGATGACAGGCGATCGTTGCTGTCATTTGTGTCCACTGTCCAGGTCTTTGTAACTGCTGTCATGACTTTTAAAAAACGCACGATTCTTTAATACTATAATAACTTTTATTATTATCCTTATATTTTAATATTAATAAATTAATTAACAATTAATTAATAAATTAGTAAAAAAATAATTAGGACATGATTTATGAAAATCAACAGCAGCAAAAAATTACCAGGTGGTTATGGGGTTCTTGTGCAAATTTTAATTTCATAATATTCACATGCAAGATTATTTTATGAATTTTAGTTAAAACAATTTTTAAAAATTCATAATAAATAATCTACACATCACAAAATTATGAAAAAAAAATACCTAGATGATCTACAACACTTGTAGAACCCAGATCAATGGTCAAAATCTCATGCAAAAATTATTTTGAATTAATTCATAATTAAATCTAAATAATCTTGCAAAAATCATAATAAATCCATACATGCATAAAAAAATCTGAAATTTTTATATTAATCTCTATATGCAAGAACCTAGCTCTGATGCCATTGAATGAATTTACGGGCGAGCGGAAGCGTGATATAACCATTATTCCGTAAAAACCATGTATCGCACATATAGAAAATCATATAAAAACCGAGAGCTTGGGAATCGAAACCTTACCTTGAAAATTCGAGGATGGTTTGGATGGTTGCAAGCAGTTGCTTCTCAGAGTGTGAAGCACTCTACCGGTATCCACCAAGAATGACCCTCTTCGATGAAGCTTTTTATAAAACCAAGCTTTTATAAAAATGGAGTTTTTGGGAGAGAGAGAGAGAGAGATGGAGGCTAGCTCCTTCTTTAGGTTTTTCACAAAAACTAAGATAATCTTTAGAATGAGCCATCTCATTCTATTTATAGGGCTTGCTTAGGGTTTTTAATATTATCTTAATAATATATCTTTACCCCACATTTTATCTTATAAAATGCTTTAGTAATAATTAAAACTATTTTAATCATCATTTCTTTTTCTAAACTATTTAGAAAATAATTCTCTCTCTCAAAATTTAAAACTTTTCATCAAAGAAAATATTCTTTTATGGTGTGACCCTGTAGGTTCAATATTAAGCCGGTAGTAGAAATAAATAATAATAAACCTTTTATTTATTATTTATATGAATTCTAAAATTCATTAAATATGATTAACATAATAATTATATTTATTCTACATCGTGAGTGATGCTTCTCAACATATCGCGACTATACGGATAATATGAATTCACTCCTTAGAATACCAAGAACCTGTCAGTGACTAGTTACCGTACAATCAATTCCTTCCACCCTACAATATCCCGATTAAATACAAGGCATGGATCTCGTGTCAAGCCTATAAAATTTAATCATATGATTTCTTATTCATAATGCAAAGTTCATATTAATGCAAATTAGAAACTCCTTTCTAATTTCATTCACTCTGGCCAGAGATTCCAGAACACACATACTAAGAATAACATAGGATATTCACTTCCTTACTAGAAGGGGTAGATCCTTTATTGATCATTAACTATCTCCATACACAAATTCCTATGCCCAGAATAGACCTAATGGATGTCCTTGAGACTAAGGACTAAACCAAAGCACAGTTCATTATATACAAGATTACTCTAACGATCTCAAGTCTAAGGACACTTGTACAACTATCACTCAGTGAACAACTATCGACACGTGAGTAAACTCCATTAGTTGTTCAACTTATCGAGTCATGTTGATTGAACTTATTCCCTAATAAGCACCTACATACTAGCTATAGTGTCACCACACAAATGCCTATGAGAACAGACATCCTCCTGAAAGAGCAAGCATAGTATGTACCAATCTTTGTGGATTCACTAACTTCCAATTAGTTATCCTATGATCAGGAACTGTTTAGGTCTAGAGTTATCATCTTCTAGATCTCACTATTATAATCTCATTATAATTCTAGAAGCTTTACTTTAAACCATGGAATATCTTATTTAAAACACTTTAAATAGATAAGGCCCGTAATAAAAAACAAATAAGTCTTTTATTAATATTAATGAAATCAAATAATAGTACAAGAAAGTTCTTCCTAAATCATCATGCATGATTGGATTTTAGGACAAACTCTTTCACTAATATCTCCAACCAAATAAATTTTTTATTTTTTAAAAATTTGGGAATATCACTAGATTAAATATATCTTGAGATCCGTACGGTTGGATCTTCGATAAATAATTTTAAAAAAATAGAATCAACAATTCGTGACAAAGCACTAGTTACGAGTACTAGTCAATTCGGTAGTTGACTACTAAGATCTCCAACCAAATTATTTTTTTATTTTTTGAAAATTTGAGAATATCACTAGATTAGATATATATTAAGATCCGTACGGTTGGATCTTTGATAAATAATATTTAAAAAGTAGAATCAAGAATTCATGACAAAGCACTAGTTACAGGTACTAGTCAATTCGGTAGTTGACTTCTAAGATCTCCAACCAAATTATTTTTTTATTTTTTTAAAATTTGGTAATATCACTAGATTAGATATATCTTGAGATCCGTACGGTTTGATCGTCGAGAAATTATTTTTAAAAAAATAGAAACAACCATTCGTGACAAAGCACTAGTTACGAGTACTAGTCAATTCGGTAGTTGACTACTATGTTCTCCAACCAAATTAATTTTTTATTTTTTAAAAATTTTGGAATATCACTAGATTAAATATATCTTGAGATCCGTACGGTTGGATCGTCGAGAAATAATTTTTAAAAAATAGAATCAACAATCCGTGACAAAGCACTAGTTACGAGTACTAGTCAATTCGGTAGTTGACTACTAAGATTTTCAACCAAATTAATTTTTTATTTTTTGAAAATTATGGTATATCACTAAATTAGATATATCTTGAGATCCGTACGGTTGGATCATCGAGATATATTTTTTAAAACAAAGAATCAACAATCCGTGACAAAGCACTAGTTACGAGTACTAGTCAATTCGGTAGTTGACTACTAAGATCTCCAACCAAATTAATTTTTTATTTTTTGAAAATTGGAAATATCACTAGATTTGATATATCTTGAGATCCGTACAGTTTGATCGTCGAGAAATAATTCTTAAAAATAGAATAACAATCCGTGACAAAACACTAGTCACGAGTACTAGTCAATTCGGTAGTTGACTACTAAGATCTCCAACCAAATTATTTTTTTATTTTATGAAAATTTGGGAATATAACTATATTAGATATATCTTGAGATCTGTATGGTTGGATCGTCGAGAAATAATTTTTAAAAAATAGAATAACAATCCGTGACAAAACACTAGTTACGAGTACTAGTCAATTCGGTAGTTGACTACTAAGATTTCCTACCAAATTGATTGATTTATTTTTGAAAATTTGCGAATATCACTAAATTAGATATATTTTGACATCCGACAATTGGATCATCGAGAAATATTTTTTTAAAAACGAAACAAAAGGCCGTAACAAAGCACTAGTTACTAGTACTTGTCAATTTAGTTCATTGCTAAGATCTCAAGCCAAAAGAATTTTTTGGTTTTTGGAAAATTTGGGTACATAAAAAAATTAGATATATCTCGACAATTCGATCCGAACCGAATGTTCCTACATCCAAACAAAATCCGATCCGAACAGTAAAAATTCAAAAGAGAACCGAACCCAATTTGATCCGATCTTAATCCAAAATTTATCCGATTTTAATCCGAATTTTACCCGTACCGAATCAGATCCGATCCGAACCGAACAGGCTCTAAATAGTACCTTAACCGAAAGTGGATCTGAAAGGCATATGATTTAACCTATTTGTATTTCGAAGATACAACTCAACTTAAACAAGATTGTTATAGTAAATAGTATATAGACTGTCACAAGGAATCTCAGATTGTATTATCTGTCAGAAGAAAAAGATCAAGGTCAATCTACAGACTTGAGGAATTCCTACATTGAAAGAAGCTCAGACATCTGATCAAGCCTCAGTGAAGTATTCGTTAAGAAGTGGATTCGTTTAAAGTGACAGAGATTTCAAAGTGACAAAGTCAGTACAAAAGATTTAAGAGAGAGAGGAGAAAAGAAAAGGAACCAGATTTTAAAGTCAACATATGAAGAACAGTCATTACGGTTAGTCACTCATGAACCAGACAGTACATCGAGTGTCAACATTTAACAGTGGTTGTTCATCATTAACTTCAGTGGTTCAAGCTATCAGGATTGGTACGAAAGAAAATTATTATGCAAGCAACAAGAGTGCTAAATTAATTAACCACAAAGATTTTATTATCAAGTGGAATGGCTACGAGGAAAAAGAATTATCACAAAGAAATTCTAAGTGATATATTCTTAAAGCTGGAACTTCGGTTAGAATTGATATATTTTTTGTTAAGCAAAGGAGTCCAGTTCCAGATGCTCAGGTTAAAAAGCATTTCTACAGAGCTGTCTTTAATAAGACGAAATAGGAAAGGAGACAAATCAAGCCCCGGTTGTTCTAAATTGTATAACCGGTTTTGTATTTGTGATTAAACAAAACAAAAGATGTCACATGGATGCTGTCGGCAGCCCACATCACGCATCTGTCCGCGCGTGTCATCCACGCGCCAAGAAGATCAGAAGAAAAGGCACCCGCGTGTACGTCACTTCCTGTTCCTGCGAGTTGGCTTCAATTTGGCAACTGTGAAACAATTGTTTTATTAATTCAGCAAAGGTAGTACTGGTATCTTGAAAGGTAGTACCGAACATATTTGCAAAGGTAGTATCGACAAAAGCAAAGGTAGTAGCCATTCTGAGAAGGTAGTATCGACAGTTTTGCAAAGGTAGTCCCCAGAATTCAAAGGTAGTACCGAACGAAATTCTAAAGGTAGTACGAGACTTGTTTAAAGGTAATACTTGTACAACTGAAAGGTAGTATTGAAAATTGAAAGGTAGTAGCCACTCATTTAAAAGGTAGTTCGAAGGCAATTTGCAAATGAAAATAGACAGAAGCTTTTCTACTACAAAAGATCTCTGACGGCCAGATGAGTTTAAAAACTACAACATAATATCTAAAAATACACAGCCTCCATTCTCTCTCATTTTCTATCAAGAACACATAGATCATTTTATTTTCTGTAAAATCAAGCTTGCTACCTTTGTAATATTTTATCCGGTAGAACTTGATCATTTGTATCTCTTGTACTACTAGCGAGTTTTTACTCCTAGCACTTATCTTGATTTTTATTAACAAATCTAGAAAAGTTCATGTCGAATTTTTTAATTTGTTTTTATCAACTTGATAATTAATCTGTACTGAAATTGTAACACCCATCAAGTTAATATATTGTTATATTCAACTTGAAATTTGTTTCAATTTATTCCGCATAAATTTGTCTAAAATAAATTTTATTTAAAGGACAAATTTCGATAAATTGGTATAGATTGTATTCAACCCCCCCTTCTACAATTTTATCGGACCTAACAATTGGTATCTGAGCAAGTTGATTGATACACAAATCAAGATCCTATTTTTATTCAATCAAAAATCTATCTCGAATTTTTAACTCACTTAAAAATTCATCATGTCTTCGAAAGTTGGTTCTGTTAAGATACCCATATTTGACAAGGAAAATTATGAACTGTGGAAAAAGAAAATGACCCTTTTTCTACAAGTGGCCAATCCTAAATATTTAGGAATTTTGAAAACCAAGCCAATAATTCATATGGTTACAGAAGAGGAAGTAATTGTGGATGGAGTTGTTGAATTTTAAGAAAGGACGTATCCAAAGGATCCTAATAATTATACCCCTGTTGAAAAGGAGGAAGCTGCCCTAGATATGAACCTACAGCTGATTTTGATGGAATCCCTAGATTTAATCATGCACAATCATGTTGTTAATTGTAAAGATGCAAAGCATATCTGGGAAACCATTTTGACAATAAATGAGGAAAGGGTAGATGACACTTCTACTGCTTTGGTTGGTGAAGCCTCGGTGAAGATGGAAGCTAAGGTTGTTCAACCTTACAGCTCTGAAAAGGAGGTAATTGTAGCAGAATATGGGAAGACAGCTACAAGTCAGGGTTGTGGAGAATTTTATTCATTAGAGGAGCTGGAGCAGTTGGAGGATGAGTCAATGGCACTAGTTGTAAGGCAGTTTAGTCATATCAGATTTAGAAGAAATCCCAATTTCAGACTCAGGTCTATAGGGAACAGATTCCAGCAAGGAGGTTATTCCTCAAGTAGCACAAGGGGTGGCTACGAGACTGGGATGGTAGACAGAAGCAATATCAGAAGCTTCAAATGTAATGAATTGGGACACTTTGCAACTGAGTGTCAACAACCTCAACAAGATGCACAGAAAAGAGATTATGCTTCTGAAAAGAAGAAGATTGGAAGAGCTTATGTAGCTGCTGGTAAAAGTTGGGATGACACAGACAGCGAAGACGAAGAATATGGAAATTTCGTGCTGGTGGCAAATGGTGAGACATCTGACTATTACAGAACTCCGGTAATTCTTACTGACGCTGAACTTATTCGTAGCTTACGTAATTCCTTGATTAATGCAAACAATGAAAATGCTAGAATAAATCTGTTGAACACTAATCTTGAAAATGAAGTGTTAGAACTAAAAAAGGTGCATGATAATCAAGATCAGCAAATAAAAGAAATAGCTCGACTTAACCACAGAGAAAAGTCGATATCAGGATACATGTTAAAACAAGTTGCTAAAGTTCTTGAAACTAAGATAAAGGAGAAGGATGTCAAATTATCTGCTTGTTTTAATTCTGTTAAAATTTCTAAAGAGTTATTCAATAAACAAGCTGTAGAACGAACCGTAGGAATAGGGTTTGGCTACAACGAGGCTATTGGAATGTTAGGCATAAATTCCCCTAATCCTGTTAGTGCTAAAGAAAGGGGAATACCATATGTGCTTAAGAATGTTGAAGATCCACTCTTTAAGAAGTCTATTGCAGAGCCTCTAGATATGACTTTTCTTGTTATTCAAGAGGAGATGCATACTGAGGACATTGCTAGTGGAAGTGTCCAACTTAATGAAAAATCTGTTAAGGCACCTACAACCAAAAATGTTAAATCTAATAAGGTTGTTTCTATGGAACCAGTTAAGTTTGTTGAGTCAACCAGTTCGTCTAAAATTGGGTTAGGTGATAACAAGTTGAAAAAGGACAATAACATGTCTAACATGAATACCATGCCTATTATTGATTCTTCTCATAAAGCATGTGGTGTTGTCAATTGTATGTCTTGTGCTTTTAATGTCATGTCTGCTTACTTTAATGGTAATCATGCATGTGCTGATAAGACTACCCCCCGACAACATATGAACAAAAACACAAATGTTAGATAAAAGACTGCTAGTCCTCCTAATGTTAGGAGAGAGACATTTGTACCAAAGCCTATACAAAGTTTTACTAAGGTTGTTTACAAAGTCAAATGTCCAGTCACTGAAAAGAATTTTATTGTTGCTAAACAAACATGGATACCTAAAATGAAACAAAAGATTGTCTAATCGGTTTATAGGGTCAAATGTTTGTTGACTGATCGTGTCAAGGTTAAAACTGTTGTTTTGCCTAACAAAGGCCAATTTTTCAAGTACTCTGGACCCAACCAAGCTTGGGTCCCGAAGAAATTTTAACCGTTTTGGCATTGAAGGGTTTGTAACAGGTAGATCGTGTTATGTGGATTTTGGACAGTGGATGTTCAAGGCATATGACCGAAGATAGAGCCCTGCTGTCAATAGTGGTGAAGGTATCTGGCCAAGTGGCATCCCTTGGAGATAACAGCAAGGGTATGACCCAGGGTCAGGGCTATTCAATAGCTATGAAATGTTATCAGTAATAAAGCATCTTTTACAAGATGAAGAGCTTACTATTCGAGGAATAAGGAAAGAGAACTTATCTGTAGCTGACATGGAATCTAAGTCAAAGGTGAAGTCAACAAGGTCAAATCTAAAGCTTCATCAAACAGGAGTTCAGCTATGACATAAGGAGCTCTTTCACCTGAATGTCATATCAAGAGATTCTTTCCCGAACATCGAATCAGTAAAGGAGACTACCTCATCTGAAATTAAAGCAAAATGAAATTATGAGGCATGTCATAAAGGTAAGTCAAAGAAGCATCACACAGAAGTTATACATCAAAGAAAAATACACTTCAGTGGTGATGACTGATGACTTCTCTCAACAAACAAGTTGTTGTTCAGACAATCTGAAGACAAGACACAACAGAAGGTGATTGAAAGTCTTATTGATGTTTAATAACTTGTAGCTCCCAGCTGTCAATGGTTATGGTGATTTAGATCCAATGAATGTTAAACATGGAGAATCTTCATGGAAACCCATCAACAACTTAGGGGGAGCAGCAGAAGGATCAACTAGCCAAATCTACATCACATTGAAAATCAAAGGACACTATGAGAACATGTCTGCCAAGACAAAGAGTGTTGACTCAATTAATTCTTTGTCCTAGTTCTTAGTGTTCCTAATGGTGGAAGTAAAAGACTAGAAGAGCTTCAAGTACCAATGATTATTTCATTAGTTTTCTTTCAAGAAGAAACTAATAAAGCTACAAAGGCTCTGAATGATCCAGATTGAGTGATTGCAATGCAATATGATCTCGATCAGTACAAAAGGCAGATTGAAGGGAAGCTGGTATCTAGACCAAATAACAAGGTTGTATTTGGTACAAGGATAACCAGAAGTCTAACTAGATGTCAAGGCATTGTTATGAGGGACAAAGCCAAACTGGATGCAAGGTTACAAGCTGATAAGATAGTATATCTGACAAGAAGCACCAGTGACAAGACGTGAGGATATCAGGCACCTGCTGCACATTCATGATTATAATGGACATCTGGACCTACTAAATCTGGATGCTAGAGGAATGTGAACAAGTACACTCCTGGTTGTTGAGACAATTGAAGATCCCTACAGAGACAGAACAGATGAGTTGTACAAAAGATGAAGAACACAAGTAAACAAATTCATCTCCAACAACTCTGTGGAACACTCAAGGCTAAGCATCTTGTATAAGGTATCAATTCTTTCGAGAACATGTCTTTAGTTAAGAATGACTTGCAGAAACGTTTGCTAAATCACTTGATGAAATTATTTTTTCAAGATTGGTTTGTAAATTTGGGATTTTATTAATGCTATGTGATTTGTAAATCCCATTTGTTAAGTAATTCTTAAGTAAGCTCACAAGTATTCAATTGTCTGTATTGAAAGGACTTGTGATTTTACTATAAGTAATTCTTAAATGATTTTACAAGTATTCAATTGTCAATATTGAAAGGACTTGTGAACTTATTTACATCCAGACCTCAAGCTGAAAATTATATGTTGAATGATTGACATGTGTATAATTGTAATATATTTCAGTGGTGATTATTTAAGGATAATTTAAATATTTAAATGCTAAAATCTAACTCATAGAGATTTAGTATTTAATTATTTAATTATTTATTTTGGTTAATATGAGTTATAGAACCTAAAGCAATTCAAGTTAGTATTTGCTCTATACCTCATTTATCAAAATAAATTTGAATCATAACTAATTTGGACCTATATGTCGTGGTCTTCAATTAGTTGTGAGATGTTAATTCTAGTGAACTTACTAATGCATCATTTTAAGAAATTCACTATAATTAATATCATGGTTATAACAATTGGTTGTATTGAAGTTTTGACTTATATCAGTTAATGATATTTAGTTAGAATTCTATTTACAAACTAATTGTGAGATGTATGGGTTTAAGTGAAATTACTTAGAACTCCTCTAAGTAATCATTGTCTTATCTTTTGAAATTCACTTATTCTACTATACAAGGTGTGAAAATGATCTAAGTAGAATTATTGATATTGTAATATCTAAAGTTACCATAGTTCAGTTACTTCGAATAATTTTTATGCTTATTTGAAAGCTTCTAATCACTTTGATAATGAATGTTGTATACAATGGATCAAAGTGTGTTGGGCTTAGAATATCATTTCTAGGATTGCAGACAAGACAACTTTGGTAATTAAATCTTATCTATAGAACCAAGGTTGTCTACCAACAAACAGTTGTTAGGAGTTAACAATTGTTGTTATCGAGGAGTTGCCTTAAAGTCATAAGTTTAAAATATTAATGATGATAATTATCCAAGTGATAGTGGTGGAAACAATTTTAATATTGGAGATACCCATATCACTGGAAAAGAATCATCAAGTCAACCTGGCAATAACTCGGAGGAAGTCAACAAAGGATCAACTAGTCAAACACAACATCACAATGAAGAACAAGGCGATTCATCAAGATCTAACCTTCTCGGACAGTCTATTTGGAATAGAGCTGATCATTGGTGATCCAGATGTTGGAGTAAGATCTAGAAGGGCTTCTCAGAATCAAGGTATAAAATCTAAGGAATCTGAGATAGCACTTGCTGATCCTGAACAACAAGAAGCATGGAAGCTGGTGCCCAGATCTAAGCACCAAGTAAATGGTATGACATTCTTTCTAAATTCTTACTTGTTATCTTTTTAAAAGAATTGTCATAGTCATTCTATTGTTATACTCCATGGTTCTGTATTTTAGAATGATAAATTTTCTCTAAAAATATTTTTCTCTAATTCTCAAGTTAGAATTTTTAGGAAACTATTTTTGTTGCAAATTTCATTATTTTAAAAGTCACTTTTCAATATTTTTGTTATTTTAATAATTCATATTTTCTCTTTAAATAATTTTCTAGTAGAAAGTTATTTATTAGAAAATATAATTATTTATTAATTTACTATAAATATTTCTTGTAAATATATATAATATTCTATTAAATGGTTTGTAGTGTTTGTCCTTTTGTTATTAATGTTTGATTTCGTGAAAAGGATAACCTATGGTAGTTTTAGTATTTTCTATTTCTTTTCTATTTTTAAGTAGTTATATTGTTGTAAATATCTTTTTAAATTATTATCTTTTATCTTTAATATTCTGTAAATAGTATTATTACAGTCATTTTTGAATATAAAAAAAATATAATTAATAAAATAAAAAATAAAATAAACAAATTTTTCTTTTCTTTTTAGTTTTATTTTATATAATTATTATGTATATTATTTCTTATTTTTGTATATTCTTTTTCATGTGTATATAAATAGTTTTTACAGTTTAGTCACTACACTTTCAAAACTTACAAACAGGTCCCTGTACTTGGTTCTTTTGTACTTCTTCTGTTTAACACACACATATCATGCTGTTTTAACTTCTAATTCTTTGTTGTGTTGTTGTTGTTGACAGACTTTCTTATATAGGACCATTGTTGATATCAAATTGGTATATGTCAATTCAATTGTTTAGGAACTAACGTTTGATTTTCAGGATCTAACAATTTGAAGACAAGACCTATCAATTGCTAACAATTTCTAATAGTTAATATCTATCTTACAGGACCTAAAACATGATTAAATAGTTTTGTTTGTATTGGTTTGAACATTAACTTGCATTAATTCGATTAATTTTTATTAATTGGATTTTTGCCTTTGTTTGTGTTTAGTAAAACTGGCTCAAGATCTATATCTTTCCTAACTCAAAATTTCTTTCTACAGCTGTGATTGCTTATATTGTAAACCTTTTGAAATTACAACTGTATATCATTTCTCTTAAGATAAAATGCAATATTTTTTTAGAAAAATTTTCATTGATAAAAATGCATTCTATCTCTATTGCTCATATTCTGTGATGCAGGTACATCTAAATGGAGTTTTGTTTTCTCACATGTTTAGTCATAAGGTTGTAAACCCAACAACTTTTATCCCAGACTACAGTCAAACTTATACACATTCGAATTTACCCCCTAAAAGGAAGTAACCTATCAGACTAGAGGTCACTAGGGAGTAACTGCACATGATGCAGCAAATAAGGATGTGTGGGATATTCAGTTGAAAAGTCACTACCTTATACATTATCCAAAATATTTCATATGCACAAAGTGAGATTGCACACACTAAGGATGAATTGACGGAAACCTATAATCCAACCATTTTACGGTTAGGATTATAAGTTAAAGGTTCTTTAATGAACCAAGAGTCTTCACAGACCTCGAGAGAAGGTATTGATCTAAATATAAAATTCAACAAGATCATTATCTAACTCCCCAGAGGGAACATCTCTGGATCCTGCGGGTAACGGGTCCGACATAGGTGCGGATCGGCAACTTGTAAACTATGATTCAGATTTTACCTGATGAGTTTAACAAGGTGATGTCTTCACAGACATTAGAAGGGAACCTTGATCTCAATGCTAAATTTACAGATCATTGTTTACCTTCTCAGAATTCAAATTTGAAAACCCTAAAAAGGGAAAACTAGCAACTTGTAGATTATGACTCAGATTCGTCTGACGAGTCCAACGAGGATTTGGGATTTGCGAACTCCCATTGCACCACCACTGACCTCTCATTAAAGGGGCTAGGGTGATTTTTCCTTGCAGGTACACTAATGGATGTTGGAGCTATGAGTGATACGAGTGATACACTAGTGAGCAAGAGTGTAAACACAAAGAGAAGTGAGACACTCAACACAAATGAGTGGAGAGAAGAGTGAAACACTTGTGAGGTACACTAAACACTATCACACACTCACGGTGAGGAAGAAAGTAAAACTTCCTTTCTAATAAAGAACTCCATATAATTGGTATAACTTGTTAGGTCCGGAATAACGTAGAAGGGGGGTTGAATACGTTATTCAAAAATATTTCGATTTTCGAGATGTGAAAAATGAGGTCAACAACTGAATCGAAATAAAACAATTGGTTCGGGAAAATATCTTTGAACTGATAAAAACCCAAGGGGTGTTACAACTTCTAATCCAACGGATTAGCTTCAAAAACTCGAACACTCCTAAGGATAGTTTAGGCATGAGGACCTTCTATCCGACACTTCCTGAAAGCGGGCTAAGCCGGCTTTCCTACTAGATGGACTGTCTAGCAGCTTACACAGAGAAGATATTTAAGAGAGAGAGAAAGTTGTGTGTTGAGGTGTGTTTTGAAATGAAATACAACAGGCCTATTTATAGGTTTTCAGAAAGTCACTATGCAGTTAATATACGTAATTGATTACGTATATTCTGCCTAACTTTTCAAATTCAAAGCTGCTGAATTTTCAATTTCAAAGTCTTAACTTTGAATTTTTTTTAATTCATGTGGGCCCCATATGTTTCCTACTTATGAATAGTACTTTTGGGTACTATTCACATGAATAGTAACTTCGGTTACTATTCATATGAATAGTACTATTCATATGAATAGTGATTTCGGTTACTATTCATGTGAATAGTGATTTCGGTTGCTATTCATATGAATAGTGATTTTGGATACTATTCATTTTCTCTCTTCTGTTTATTCTGCTGTTTTAATTCACCTCAGAAAATAATTCAAGTACCAGATTAATTTAATTATTTTGTTATAAATAATTAATTAATCTATTACTTATTTAATTTTCAGAGAAAATTAACTTTTGACAATACCTTGAGATATTATGTTTGTCCTTGATCGTCAATAGGCTTTGGCAATTCTTTCTATGAATTAATGTGTTGATCCTTCCCGTATGTGTTGACACTTGGTGCACTGGTCTGGTTCACAAGTGACTATCACTGATCTTGATCTTCACACCTTCGTTACATTCCAATTTATTAACCTGCAGCAATATCTTTAAATACATGAAATCTTTTGGCCCTTCAACTGAATCATCTGTACATCTTATTATGTCACTGAGGCTTGATCATGTTAATGAACTTCTTTCAGCGACTTGATCCTTGTTGGTGCCTGTTCTTCAAATTTCACGATCCCTGTATAGAGTTAATATTATTTATCTTTTATCCTAGTTGAGTTATATATGTCCTCCATTACATATTACATTTCATTATACTTTACAATCTCCCCCTATTTGATTGTTAGGGTTTGACAAGCAAATACCTAGAGGATAACTCAACTGATACAAATAAAATACAAAGATAAATAATATTAAAGTGCATTCTGGATCATATATATACATTTTCCAGATTTCTAAAAATTAACCAAGTGCAAGACAATTGTTCCTGTAGACTGAACATATCTTCAAGTTTGCCTTTGCTTTCTTTTCACATTGCACTAATACTCCCATTAGTTTTTCCTTTCCCAAAATAAAGTTAATTCCGTGTCAACAACCTTTTCCTTGCCCTTACGCCTAGTAGATTTTTCTTGATCATCCACGTTCTCCCCCTCAGTTGGGTTATCCTCCAGATTAGTAGGATGTGGAGTTGGTAAATTAGACGAAGATGGCTTTACCAAGGAGTTGATTGCATGACTAAACTAGGCTGCCATTGAACTTAATTGAACCTGGAATGCATCATGTTGAATAAGTTGCAAATTTTTGATTTCTCCAATGGACTTACAAATATTTGACAACTCTTTCTCCATTGTTTGGACCCGTGTAAGGAGTCTGCTATATTCCTTTCTGGTTACAAGTGCATGTGGTTGAGTAGGTTGCTCACTTGTACGTTCTGCAGGTGTTTCACTCAACACTCTATATTCACTCGGTTTAGTGGTTTGGGTTACACTTACATGTTCTGTTGATGTTTCCCTCAACTTTCCTCTAGAGCTTCCACCGATATGTGTACTTGCAAATGAAATCATCTTAGCCCCTTTTTCAGAGGTCACGGATGGTGCAATGAAAGTTCTTGAGCTTCCGTCCTCGCGTGAAGCGAGTTGCCGACCACTGGTAAAAAGTGGTAAATCTCGAAAGAGATCCAGAGATTTTCCCTCTGGGAGGTTAAACTTGAATCGATTAAATGGCACAAAACCCAAGTTTCCCTCGTATGTCTGTGAAGACACTTGGTTCATAAAAGAACCACCCACCAATGGATCATTCCGTAAAATGGAAGATTCACCAGCAGTTATTGAGGTAGGTAATTCCACCTCGGATGCATGTGAAGGCATTTGATCTTTTGAAAGATCATCAACCACTCGTATGTTCCGTGAAATGGAACTCAAGATAGTTGCTCCCGTCAATTCAACCTCATTTACATTTGCACTCATTGGATAAGAAAGAATTTTTTCACTAACAGTTGCCATTACCTCAGGTTCATTGGGTTTACTTCGTTTAGAATGAGGTAGAGCGGCTGTTGTAACTAACTCCTTATGTGGTGCTGCTGAGGCACTATCTCCCTCAATAATGTGGATGACTGGTCGTTTAAGTGACAATTGAGGTGTAGGAGTTTGTTGTGTTTGTGTTTGCATTTGTAGAATGGGCTCTTCGACCTGTGTTAGAGTCGGTGGGATTTCCTGCTCTTGGTCGGGTAAGATGGCCACTGGGGGCTGTAGAAACTGTATTTCCTGTGACACAATAGGGAATACAAAGGTTGGAATAGCAGAGATTGAAATATTACCTTGTCGTATACCTGCTCTCACTGGTCGTGGTAACAACGGAAGTGGGACAGTCTTTAGATATTCAGTTAGGACTGTAGGCACATCCGTATATTTCTTTTTGCTTATGTAATTAATTACATTCATCTTCATGGAAGAACATTCCACCTTTTGACCATTTTCCAAGCGTACCCTGTCTTCATCATTCAAAAAATCATTCAATATTAACTGTAGAAACCTTGGATATAGACATTTGACATTTTGAGTCCGAACGTCTCTTGTTCCCAAGCGTTTCATTTTTAAAATGATTTGACCAAGCACAATTTTTCCAAGATTAATCCTCAAATTATTGGCGACCGCATACCCTATTATTTGAATAAATTCAGGTATTCGATCTTGATTTGTTCTATCTGAGGAAAAAACATGGTTAAGAGTGTGAAAGAAGAAATTCCAGTACTGGGTTAGAAACGTTCTAGAAAGATTACCAGTATTGAAATTGCCATCTTGGTACCTTATAAAACGAAAGAACATTTCAATCTGTTCGGGTGTAGGATCAGAAACGAGATTTTCCATAGGAAAATGAAGAATTCGATTAACATCTCGTTCAGTGACCCTAATCGACCTACCAAATAGTCGATATGTGAATGCACACCCGTCCTGTCCAGAAGTGTTAACCGCACTGCAATATAGTTCACACAATGCATCATGGTTAAGCTGCACTGTGTAACTAAAGCATAACGGATTAATGAATGTTCATTCAGAAATTGTGTCCAAGCCCGAAATTGCTCATCCTGAATGGTTTCGATTTGCTGAATAGAAACAGGATTAACTTTAGCAATTAAAAAGCTTCCCTGCAATGCCATTTTCAAAAATTTTGAGGAAATTCAAAAACAAGGGTTAGTGCGTATAACAAGAATATGAAATCCGCTCTAAAAACCACCAGCTAGATTGAGATATCTTTCCGATCAAAGCTTGAAATATTCAGTAATTATGTGTATATGCTATGTATATCTGAAAATTGATGATGTTAAACACAAACAAAAACTCATCATTTATAAGGTTTCAAGTATTAGTGGGTTAGGTGTAATAGTGACAGGTTATGTTTGAAAAATCACACCGCTCAATAATTTCTCACCTAACTACCTAATTAGCCGAAAAAACATCTTATCACCGAAACCTGTCAGCCGAAAAAACATCTTATCGCCGAAACCTATCAGTCTATACACATACACATATAATACTTCTAATTATTATGGATTTAAAAATAATCATACAGTAAATCAAGAATTAATCCACAATAATCAGATAAACTCACAATTAAATAGACATAAAATTAACAAAATATCATTAATTGATATATGTCAATAAAATATTTATGTAATTATGCTACAATTAACTCAATTATTTACTAACTAATTACCATAAAATATAGCATTTATAAGCGTGGTAATTAATATAGAGATACCTATAAAAAAATGATGACTGGATGCAAAGTAAATTCACAAGTCCTAAAAATATGGACATTTAAAATACCTGTGAATTTATAACAAATTGCAGTTATTGATTATCCAAAATTAATTAGACAGATTTAACATCCCAAGTTCACCAACTAACCTGGAGAAAGTGGATTCATCCAGTGGTTTAGTAAAGATGTCTGCAATTTGTTGATCTGTGGGAACAAAATATAATACCACAGTTCCATTCATGACATGCTCTCGTAAGAAATGATACCTGATATCAATGTGCTTAGTCCTGGTGTGTTGAACTGGATTGTTGGCAATGGCAATGGCACTCGTGTTGTCAAATAGAATTGGAATTTTGTCCAACATGAGTCCATAGTCCTGAAGTTGATTCCTCATCCACAGGATCTGAGCACAACAACTACCTGCCGCAATGTATTCTGCTTCAGCTGTCGAGGTAGATACTGAGTGTTGCTTCTTGCTGTACCAAGATACCAACCTTCTTCCTAGAAACTGACAGCTTCCAGAAGTACTTTTCCGATCAATCTTACAACCTGCGAAGTCAGAATCTGTATAGCCAATTAGGTCAAAACCTGTTCCTTTAGGGTACCAAATCCCAAGATTGGGGGTTCCCTTAAGGTATCTGAAAATACGTTTAACAGCTATAAGATGTGACTCTTTAAGGTTAGCCTGGAATCTAGCACATAGACAAGTTGCGAACATAATATCTGGTCTACTAGCAGTTAGGTACAAGAGAGAGCCGATCATACCTCGATACTTCATGATGTCAATTGACTTACCAGATTTGTCTTCATCAAGCTTGACTGCAGTTGGCATCGGGGTCTTGGCAGTAGCTGCTTCTTCCATCCCATACTTCTTCAGAAGATCCTTTATGTATTTTGATTGGCAGATGAAAATACCATCAGGCTTCTGAACAACTTGAAGACCAAGGAAGAAGGACAACTCACCCATCATGCTCATCTCGTACCTACTCTGCATTAGCTTAGCAAATCTCTTGCATAACAAGTCATTAGTAGAACCAAAAATTATATCATCCACATATACTTGCACCAGAATTATATCATTTTTATGCTTTTTATGAAAGAGAGTTTTGTCGATGATACCTCTTGTAAAACCATTTTCAAGTAAGAACTTGGAGAGAGTATCATACCATGTTCGAGGGGCTTGCTTGAGACCATAGAGAGCTTTGAAGAGAAAGTACACAAAACCTTCAAATTCCTTGTCTTCGAACCCAGGGGGTTGTTCAACATAGACTTCTTCCTCTAGATCTCCGTTCAAAAATGCACTCTTCACATCCATCTGAAAAACCTTAAAGTTTGAGTGTGCAGCAAATGCTAAGAACATCCTGATTGCTTCAAGCCTTGCAACTGGAGCATAGGTTTCATCATAATCAATTCCCTCTTCTTGAGAGTAACCCTTTGCTACCAATCGAGCCTTGTTCCTCGTAACAATACCATTTTCATCCAGTTTATTTCTAAACACCCATCTAGTGCCAATTACAGATTTATCTTTTGGTCTTGGCACCAGCTTCCATACTTTCTGCCTTTCGAACTGATTGAGTTCTTCCTGCATTGCAGTTACCCAATCTGGAACATCAAGAGCTTCATCAACCTTTTTAGGTTCAATTTGAGATAAAAATCCTGCGAAATTGCATTCATTCTGTGTTGCTCTTCTGGTCTGTACACCCGTGTCCGGTTCACCAATGATCTGTTCAAAGGGATGCGCTCTGCTCCATACCCTTTGTCTCGGCAGATTTGATCTTGATGATTCCCCAAATTCATAATTGTGTTGAGTGTGATGACTAGTAGATCCAAAATCATTGTTTGCTCCCCCTGAGCTGTTGCTTTCAGAGTTTGATGAATCAGAGTTTAATGAACCAGCAGATGCATTCTTTGATGTTTCTTCACTTGATTGGGGTTCATTTTCATTGTTCACTTGCTCCCCCTCAACATGTGCTGCTGTCTGATCTACTGGTATAGATTGAACAATAGAGTCTGAAAAAGTATCAGAATTTTGTTCATTCTCAAATCTCAGCTGGTCATGTTCATCAAAATCTTCAAGTCCTGTTATCTTTTTATCATCAAAAGACACATGGATAGATTCCATGACCACTTTTGTTCTCAGATTGTAGACTCTGAATGCTTTTGTGGATAGTGGGTATCCAACAAAGATTCCTTCATCAGCTTTTAAATCAAATTTGGAAAGCTGTTCTGGATGAGTCTTAAGAACAAAACATTTACATCCAAACACATGAAAGTACTTCAGGTTCGGCTTCTTCTTTTTCACCATCTCATATGGTGTTTTACCATGCTTGTTTATGAGTGTAGCATTCTGTGTGAAACAAGCATCTTGCACAGCTTTAGCCCAGAAGTAAGTTGGCAGCTTTGCTTCATCAAGAATGGTCCTTGCAGCTTCTATGAGAGTCCTGTTCTTTCTCTCTACTACTCCATTTTGTTGTGGAGTTCCAGGTGCAGAGAATTCTTGCTTTATTCCATTTTCTTTACAAAACTCTTCCATGACTGCATTCTTGAACTCAGTGCCATTATCACTCCTTATGATTTTCACTGTATGCTTAGATCCTTTGTCCAGTTGTCTGACATGCTCTGTTAAGATTGATGCAGTCTCTTCTTTCTTGTGCATAAAATATACCCATGTATATCTGGTGTATTCATCAACAATAACCAAAGCATATCTTTTCTTTCCAATAGACATTATATTTACTGGACCAAATAAATCAACATGCAATAAGTGATATGGCTCAAGAATTGAGGATTCAGTCTTACTTTTGAATGAAGTTTTCCTTTGTTTTGCCTTTTGACATGAGTCACATAGGCCATCTGGAGTAAAAACTGATTTGGGCAATCCTCTCACAAGATCTTTCTTCACTAGCTCATTAATGCTGTTGAAATTCAGATGAGAAAGTCTCTTGTGCCAATCCCAGCTTTCTTCAATTGATGCTCTACTCAGTAGACAAATTGCAGAGCCATCAGAGTTTGTTGAAAGCTTGGCTTCATAAATGTTACCATGCCTGTATCCCTTCAGAACAACTTTTCCTGTAGATTTGATTACAAATTCACCGTGTTCTTCAAGGAAATCCACATGATAACCTCTGTCACAGATTTGACTCACACTTAGTAGATTATGTTTGAGTCCTGAAACTAGAGCTACAGATTCAATGATGACATTCCCAAGTTTGATATTGCCATATCCCAGTGTCCTTCCTATGTTGCCATCCCCATAAAAAACACTTGGGCTAGCCTTCTCCACAAATTCTGATAGCAGGGCTTTATTTCTAGTCATGTGTCCTGAGCATCCACTGTCCAGAACAAGGATATTTTTCCTGTTACCCTGCAATCACAAAAACCACTAATGATTAGTTTTAAGGACCCAGACTTGCTTGGATCCTTTGGTCTTATTAAGTTTGTTAGCTTTTGCAGCAGAAGTCTTATCAGAGTTTGTGCTAACATTCTTTTTATCAGAATTTATACATGTAGAATCAATCTTGAATTTATTCAAAGAGGGTTTAAGTTCATAATAATCATAATACAACTTATGATACTCTTTGCATGTATAAATAGAATGCCAAATACTGCCACAGTGAAAACAAGGATTCTGTGGCTTAAACCTAACTGAACCACTCTTAACTCCTGACTTAGGAGGTATAGAGTTTATATTTTTATTCTTCCTGCAAAAAGCAGCAAGATGGTTAGGACTTCCACAGTTATAACATTTCTTCCTAGAAGCATTGGGAATAGGCATATAGTTATTGCTTTTACTGATGCCTACCTTTCCATTTCTGTTTTTCCTAGGTTCTTTTACCTTGTTTATTCTTTTTAACTCCTTTAGCTTGTGTTTAAGCTGTTTCTGAGACATTGAACTAATATCTACTGATTTGGCTTTATCCTGTTTTGGTTTGTCAGATTTTGGTACAAACCTCACATGACTAATTTTGGGTTTTGCAGCTTTTTCAGTAAATACAGGTTTAGAGGTCTCAGCTTCTAGGTTGACAGTTTTCTTTTAATTAGTGTAACCTAGACCTTCTTTCCAACAATCATTGTCTATGATATCCTGAGTTTTCTTACCAGAGTTAGTCCAAATTTTAAGAATGTTTCTTTCTTTAGCAAGTTCAGATTCAAGATAAGCATGTTTTTTCAATAATTCATTTTTAACAAAAATGGCATCATCTCTCTCTTTCTGAATTTCTAACATCTAGACTAATTCTGATTCTAGATAATCATTTCTCTTTCTAAGGTCTAGACTTTCAGATTTTATTCTTTCATTTTCTAAAGTCTGATCTCTATAGCTAACATGCAAGTTTTTAAGAAAGAGTCTTAACTCAGATATATCAGTAGTATCAAAAGCTAGAATAGAGTGAGGTACCTTGGTCTCAGTAGCTTCAGAGATACTATCAACATTTGCGATCAAGGCGTAGTTCACCTCATCTTCAGAGTCTGAAGTGTCAGCCCAGTCCTTCTTCTTTGTGATGTAAGCTTGAATTTTATCAGCTTTGGCTCTCTTGCACTCAGGTGCAAAATGTCCTTTCTCACTACAATTATAGCATGTGATCTTGGACTTGTCGACTTTCCCAGACCTGCTTTCCTTTCCCTCAGTTTTTCTGAAATTCTTCTTGTCAAAATTTGGATCTCTTCGTGTGAACTTCTTTCCCTTCCTGAAGTTCTTGTAAGCCATCTTCTTGAAGCCTTTCACCATTAGGGCTACAAGTTGTATCATCTCAGCATCACTACCATCATCATCAGAGTCTGTGAGATTGTCAGAGTTTGAGTCATCATCAGAATTTGATGACTCAGTATCAGACTTTGTAATAAGAGCCTTTCCTTTGGATTGACTCTTTTTCACAGCAATTTCTTTAGAAGCTTTCTCCTCAGCTTTAAGAGCAATTGACTTGGTCTTGCTTCCATGCTTCTTGCTTCTTTGTTCCATCTCAAGCTCATGAGTCTTAAGCATTCCATAGATTTCATCAAGGGACATGTCTTCTAGATCATGATTGTCTCTGATGGTAGTGGCCTTTAAGTCCCATTTCTCAGGAAGAGCCAACAAGAATTTCAGATTGGAGTCTTCAAGATTATACTCCTTATCTACCAGTGATAGATCATTCAACAATTTCAGGAATCTGTCATATATGTCTGTTAATGACTC
This sequence comes from Kitagawia praeruptora, assembly GCA_037693485.1. Lineage (NCBI taxonomy): Eukaryota > Viridiplantae > Streptophyta > Magnoliopsida > Apiales > Apiaceae > Kitagawia > Kitagawia praeruptora. The sequence goes on from CM075354.1 coordinate 106,985,886, forward strand.
ATCAGCATTTGAGTCAAAGTGCTCGTACTCCTGTGTGAGTATTGTTTTCCTGTTCTTTTTGATGGCTTTGGTTCCTTGACATCTGACTTCCAAAGCATCCCAAATCTCCTTAGCAGTTTTGCATCCAATGACCCTGTTAGACATAACATTGTCAAGGGCGTTATGTAATAAATGCCTTACTTTAGCATCTTTGCTAATAGAGGAGATATCTTCAGGAGTGTAGTCTTTCTTCTCTTTTGGAATCATTTTCTGTTCTTCTCCAGCAACTGCAACAGACAATTTTGTAGGCTTATGTGGACCATCATGGATTCTGTCTAAGTACTCTGGATCTGTAGCCTCCAGAAACATTTCCATCTTCACCTTCCATATGGGATATTCTGAATCCCTGAGTATTGGAACTCTAATTGATTCATATCTGCTTGTTGTTGGAGTTTGTGTTTTCTCTTTCATGATTGTATGGCTTTTTGTATAGTAACAGAGTGGCTCAAAATGAACAGTACGGTATTTATGAACAGTACCGTATATGTAAATAGTACCATATCTGTGAACAGTACCGTATTTGTGAACAGTGCCGTATCTGTGAATAGTACCGTATTTGTGAATAGTGCCATATATGTGAATAGTACCGTATCTGTGAACAGTACCGTATCTGTGAACAATGACGTACAACACCGGATCTGATCTGTATATCGATCAACTTGCTCTGATGCCAATTGTTAGGTCCGGAATAACGTAGAAGGGGGGTTGAATACGTTATTCAAAAATATTTCAATTTTCGAGATGTGAAAAATGAGGTCAACAACTGAATCGAAATAAAACAATTGGTTCGGGAAAATATCTTTGAACTGATAAAAACCCAAGGGGTGTTACAACTTCTAATCCAACAGATTAGCTTCAAAAACTCGAACACTCCTAAGGATAGTTTAGGCATGAGGACCTTCTATCCGACACTTCCTGAAAGCGGGCTAAGCCGGCTTTCCTACTAGATGGACTGTCTAGCAGCTTACACAGAGAAGATATTTAAGAGAGAGAGAAAGTTGTGTGTTGAGATGTGTTTTGAAATGAAATACAACAGGCCTATTTATAGGTTTTCAGAAAGTCACTATGCAGTTAATATACGTAATTGATTACGTATATTCTGCCTAACTTTTCAAATTCAAAGCTGCTGAATTTTCAATTTCAAAGTCTTAACTTTGAATTTTTTTTAATTCATGTGGGCCCCACATGTTTCCTACTTTATGAATAGTACTTTTGGGTACTATTCACATGAATAGTAACTTCGGTTACTATTCATATGAATAGTACTATTCATATGATTAGTGATTTTGGTTACTATTCATGTGAATAGTGATTTCGGTTACTATTCATATGAATAGTGATTTTGGATACTATTCATTTTCTCTCTTCTGTTTATTCTGCTGTTTTAATTCATCTCAGAAAATAATTCAAGTACCAGATTAATTTAATTATTTTGTTATAAATAATTAATTAATCTGTTACTTATTTAATTTTCAGAGAAAATTAACTTTTGACAATATCTTGAGATATTATGTCTGTCCTTGATCGTCAATAGGCTTTGGCAATTTTTTTTATGAATTAATGTGTTGATCCTTCCCGTATGTGTTGACACTTGGTGCACTAGTCTGGTTCACAAGTGACTATCACTGATCTTGATCTTCACACCTTCGTTACATTCCAATTTATTAGCCTGCAGCAATATCTTCAAATACATGAAATCTTTTGGCCCTTCAACTGAATCATCTGTACATCTTATTATGTCACTGAGGCTTGATCATGTTAATGAACTTCTTTCAGCGACTTGATCCTTGTTGGTGCCTGTTCTTCAAATTTCACGATCCCTGTATAGAGTTAATATTATTTATCTTTTATCCTAGTTGAGTTATATATGTCCTCCATTACATATTACATTTAATTATACTTTACATAACTACTTTGTCAACTAGTTGATTGGAGGATTCCTCAACTAAGGGGTACAAGAAAAAGGAGAGTAGGTTAGAAAGTGGGAGCATTTACAGATTGTGCTTAGGAGGATAAGCAAGTCAAGATACTAAGGGGGAGATTTAGATGGAAAAGAAAGGGAACTTTCAGTTGTTAAGAAAGTGGAGATATAAGGAAAGTTACATCACAATAGTTACATCACAATACTATTCTATTAGTCTTTCAATGTACTATATATAAAGGCTAAATGGAGGAGTAGTAGATTTCCCAGAAGTTATAGAAATGGTATTGATTCACCATTGTCTACATAGTAGGAACAGTTGTTTTTCTTTAGTGAGAAAAGCTGTGTCAGAGAAGGGAAGTGATTGTAAATCAAGAACTGTTGATAATCACCAGTGTAAGATGTGAAGGATTATCAGGCAGAGATATGAAGAATCAGAAATGAAGATGAGTTATCTATTGAAGATCAGTTCAGTGCTAGAGGAACAATCATCTATCATTTCATCAACTAAGGATTATGGAATTGTTAAATCAAGAACTGCTGATAATCACCAGTGTAAGATGTGAAGGATTATCAGGCAGAGATATGAAGAATCAGAAATGAAGATGAGTTATCTATTGAAGATCAGTTCAGTGCTAGAGGAACAATCATCTATCATTTCATCAACTGAGGATTCTGGAATTGTTAAATCTTAACCAAAGAAATTTCTTTTAGTATGTATTATTTACTAAGCTTTGAATTGCTTTATCTTTTTCTTGTTTAAGTGAGTTAGTTGAGTTATCCTCTAGCTATTTGCTTGTTATCGTCTAACAAAGAAATAGGGGGAGATTGAAAGGCATATGATGTAGCCTATTTGTATTTCGAGGATACAACTCAACTTAAACAAGATTGTTATAGTAAATAGTATATAGACTGTCACAAGGAATCTCAGATTGTATTATCTGTCAGAAGAAAAAGATCAAGGTCAATCTACAGACTTGAGGAATTGCTACATTGAAAGAAGCTCAGACATCTGATCAAGCCTCAGTGAAGTATTCGTTAAAAAGTGGATTCGTTTAAAGTGACAGAGATTTCAAAGTGACAAAGTCAGTACAAAAGATTTAAGAGAGAGGGGAGAAAAAAAAAAGGAACCAGATTTTAAAGTCAACATATGAAGAACAGTCATTGCGGTTAGTCACTCATGAACCAGACAGTACATCGAGTGTCAACATTTAACAGTGGTTGTTCATCATTAACTTCAGTGGTTCAAGCTATCAAGATTGGTACGAAAGAAAATTATTGTGCAAGCAACAAGAGTGCTAAATTAATTAACCACAAGGATTTTATTATCAAGTGGAATGGCTACGAGGAAAAAGAATTATCACAAAGAAATTCTAAGTGATATATTCTTAAAGCTGGAACTCCGGTTAGAATTGATACATTTTTTGTTAAGCAAAAGGAGTCCAGTTCCAGACGCTCAGGTTAAAAAGCATTTCTACAGAGCTGTCTTTAATAAGACGAAATAGGAAAGGAGACAAATTAAGCCCCGATTGTTCTAAATTGTATAACCGGTTTTGTATTTGTGATTAAACAAAACAAAAGATGTCACATGGATGCTGTCGACATCCCACATCACGCATCTGTCCGCGCGTGTCATCCACGCGCCCAGAAGATCAGAAGAAAAGGCACCCGCGTGTACGTCACTTCCTGTTCCTGCGAGTTGGCTTCAATTTGGCAGCTGTGAAACAATTGTTTTATTAATTCAGCAAAGGTAGTACTTGTATCTTGAAAGGTAGTACCGAACATATTTGCAAAGGTAGTACCGACAAAAGCAAAGGTAGTAGCCATTCTGAGAAGGTAGTATCGACAGTTTTGCAAAGGTAGTCCCCAGAATTCAAAGGTAGTACCGAACGAAATTCTAAAGGTAGTACGAGACTTGTTTAAAGGTAATACTTGTACAACTGAAAGGTAGTATCGAAAATTCAAAGGTAGTAGCCACTCATTTAAAAGGTAGTTCGAAGGCAATTTGCAAATCAAAATAGACAGAAGCTTTTCTACTACAAAAGATCTCTGACGGCCAGATGAGTTTAAAAACTACAACATAATATCTAAAAACACACAGCCTCCATTCTCTCTCATTTTCTATCAAGAACACAGAGATCATTTTATTTTCCGTAAAATCAAGCTTGCTACCTTTGTAATATTTTATCCGGTAGAACTTGATCACTTGTATCTCTTGTACTACTAGCGAGTTTTTACTCCTAGCACTTATCTTGATTTTTATTAACAAATCTAGAAAAGTTCATGTCGAATTTTTTAATTTGTTTTTATCAACTTGGTAATTAGTCTGTACTGAAATTGTAACACCCATCAAGTTAATATATTGTTATATTCAACTTGAAATTTGTTTCAATTTATTCCGCACAAATTTGTCTAAACTAAATTTTATTTAAAGGACAAATTTCGATAAATTGGTATAAATTGTATTCAACCCCCTTTTACACTCTTATCGGACCTAACAATTGGTATCAGAGCAAATTGATTGACACACAAATCAAGATCCTATTTTTATTCGATAAAAAATCTAACAATATAAACATGGGTTTCTTGGTACTATAGATTTATTGAGGTGGATTACCAACCACGAATTGGAAAAGGCTCGGTTCATGTGCCTTGTCCAATCTCCAATGAAGATGCCTATATTCAATACGTACAGTACAGATTCCCCTTCAGTCTCAGTGACCTAAAAGGCTAAAATATCTAGTTAGATAATATAGCCCAAACTCTTAGAGACACCCATTCATTTTTTGACTATTCAATTTTAAGACTTTAAAAAAAAAAATTCTAAGTTGGGGTGAGGTTCGAATCCGTGACCTCTTTGGATCAAAGTTTTGATCCCTACCATTCGGGTAGCTCTCATGCTCGACTTTTAAATTTTTATTGGTACTAACTTATAATCCGTGCAATGCATGGGTTTCTTGTATTATGTTATAAATTTTATTTAATATTATAATTATGTTTTTATATAATAATTATTTTTAATAAATTTTTTTATTTTAATTTGATATAATTTAGTATACTAATGTGAAAAAGGTAATTGACTAATTACCATTAATTATATTATATTATTATTTATTTTAGGTGTTATATTTTTCTTGAAAATTAAGATGTGATATTTTTGGTTATATATTAATGATTGTAAGATTTGTTTTAAATTAAAAAGGTAACGTGTTTTAATACGAAAGTAAATATTAATGATTAAAAGGTAATATCTTCAACTAAAAGTAAATGTGAAAAAGGCAATCGACTAATTACCGTTAATTTTATTATGTTAATGTGAAAAAGGTTGTTTCAAATTAAAAAGGTAACATGTTTTAATTTGAAAAGAAAAATTAATGATCGAAAGATATGATACGACTGATTTTTTTGGTATTTATAAAAGGTAATATTTTCAACTAAAACTAAATGTGAAAAAACCAATCGACTAATTACCATTAATTATATTATGTTATTATTACTAATTACCATATTACAAGTGGCATGAACAAAATTCTCATATAACTTTTACAAGTCATTTCCTATGTAATTTAAATTTCCTATAAATTTCCTATGGAATCAATAATACCCGGGAAGTGTAAATTTGTGTTTGGTAGATAAATAGATATGTAGGAAATAAATTTCCATAGGAAGTGTAGTTAATAAGTAGGAGATGGGTAAGACATTTGGTGGATATTTGAACTTCCTAGATATTTCCATTTTTGTTATTAGTGTTATTTGAGGGTCAATCAAACAAGCACTTTATTGTTTTCTCATTACCTATGAAAAGTTCATAGGTAAGAAATACACATTTATAAACATATTTTCATTTCAATCTAACTCGTTACATGGACATTAAAAATGAAGAAACCTCAGATTATGATGTACTCAAAGAACTGAAGGAGTTCGACGACTCTAAAGCTGGTGTTAAAGGGCTTGTTGATTCTGGTATCGTAAAAATACCCAAGTTGTTCGTTCATCCAAAAGAGGAGTTGCCAAAGGCAGATGTTCAACTAGACTTACCAGCTGTTAGTCTTGAAGGATTCGAAAATACAAACAGACGGGCTGATATTGTCGCTGTAATCCGTGAAGCATCCGAGAAATGGGGTTTCTTTCGGATCACTGATCATGGAATCCCAGATGGTGTCATGAATAATGTTTTAGAAGGTGGGAAGAAATTTCATGAGCAGCCAAAGGAGTTAAAAATGGAGTTTTATACAAGAGACTTTGCCCCAAGAGTCAAGTACTACAGTACTGCAGATCTTTTTCTTACCAAGATTGGCCAGTGGAGGGACTCTGTTGCTTGTGATTTTGAAGATGACTTGGTTGACCGTCAAGGCTTGCCTTCTGTTTTCAGGTATGTAGATCAGGCTTACCTTACAATTTCTCGATACGATTGCTATATGTTTAACTGCAGCGATGCATCTAGAACTCCTTTTCGACTACTTAATGAAAGCTTAAAATTGAAGTCTTAACTCTGTAGTCTATGGCTGCCTATTTTGACTCACTGGTTGAAGAGCAGATCACTCTGTATCTTCAACATTTTCTTTTCTGTTTTGTATTTCACTTGATCCTTAAATTTGTTATTGTAAATCTTTTGTAGTGAAGCTATGTGTGATTATGCCGAATGCTTAATTAACCTGAAGAACATTCTATCCGAGTTGATATCCGAGGCTCTAGGCCTAACCAGTGATCATCTTGCGAGTTTAAAATGTTTTCGAACACAGAAAATGGCTTGTCATTATTACCCACCATGTCCAGAACCTGAACTGACTTATGGCACATCAAAACACTCTGATCCTAATTTTATGACCATTCTCCTACAAGACAACATTGGTGGCCTCCAATTCTTACATCAAAATCAATGGATAGATGTACCTCCTGTCAAGGGATCTTTACTAGTTAATATTGGAGATTTAATGCAGGTAACATTATCGTAAATCATTGTTTATGTATGTACCATTCCAAACATCTCAAAATCGAAAATATCTCACCTAAATGTTTTACAACAATTGAATTTATACGCAGCTTATAACAAATGATAGATTCAAGAGTATGCATCATAGAGTATTAGCGAAGCATGAAGGTCCAAGAATATCTGTGGCAAGCTTCTTTTATCCGAGTACTAAAGATATGTTGAGGCCATACGGACCAATAAAGGAGCTTCTGTCTGATGACAATCAACCGAAATACAAGGAAATCAGCACCAAGGAGTTCCTAACTTATTTCATATCGAAAGAACGCGATGGTACTCCATATCTTCCTCATTTTAAGCTTGCATAACATTCAAGCTTCACAAACAAACCACCTGTATACTACTGCCTACAAGAATGTATTATGGAGTAACTAAATAATAGTTTGATCCGTGTTGGACATACTATGGTCTACATCATCTATGTTCAAGTTTCTGACGGTTATATATTAGCCTGGTATCCCTCCAGTCCTTTAAAATCACGACGATTGCTAATTTACAACTATAGTACAGTAATAGTTATTAGCCCAACCATTTGATTTCGCAGGTACTTCATTATATTCAATTATACATAATGAAAAGGTATAAAAGGAATGAAAATGTAGGTACAGAATGTAGACGACCAAGGTAGTGTGACAAATGTATATCGTGAGAATCATCGCTAAGATCGACTTGGCCATAGAAATTATAGAAATAATTTGTTCAACACGGTAAGGATGAGGCCATCAATCAAGTTTTAGAATAAAACCAATTCACTCAACTCGAATTACAGCCCTAAGAGGCGGAGCTACTATAGGGTCAGTATAAGTGGCCGCTCACCCTGGACTTCGAACAGCTGCTCTAATAACAATGCCGCCTATACATCGAATATTCGTATTAGTTTGTTCTTTACAACTTAGTTATTCCAACATTTTAACATCTTCAACATCTAATCTAAATAATGAAAATATCTTGTGCTCAAGCGGAGTTATGGCTACCTAAAAAGTGTAATTGAACTTCAGAATGCAACGATCTCCAGATAAGTTGGTAGGAATGGCCGCAGGATCAGGAGGAATGTCAATGTCTCCGATGGGAGATGGTATTTAGCATCCGTATGCTAAATACTGTTACTGAGCATACGGTTTCCCAGGCGTTGGATCAACGATCCAACGGTTGAGATTTTAAAAAAAAATCCCACCGTACCGCAGAAACTTTCCGCGATACGGGGCACGTACCATCAAAAACAGTACTGTACACGTACCGCGGAAAGTTTCCGGCGGTATGGTGAGTTTAGCATACATTCAGCAAATGTTTGTACCAGACCGGGACCCGTCTCCAATTGTCATTTTTTTTTTAGTTATCTCCAATTGTCATTTCCATCCTTCATACGAGCACTTATTATTTTACTATCATTTTTATATACATAGTGTAGTTTCTAATGCGGAGTACAGATAACAGGTACTCCCTCCGTCCCTTAATGTTTTTTCTGTTTTGACTGGACACGTTTGCCAACGCACACTTTTGATCGTTAATATCTTGAATTTCGTATTAGTATTAAATATAAAAACTTCACTGTATTAAAGTACTCATAAATACGAATCCAACAAGATCACTCATGACTATATTTGGTCTTATAGATTAGACGTAAATTAGTAATTTGTTTCATGTTATGAACAGTCCCGACATTTTAAACAAGAAAAACAAATCGGGACAGAGGGAGTAACTTCTTTTCTAAAAACATATTCAAAAAACATGTGTGGAATAAGAAAATCGGTGATAATGGCTAGCTATTCTTTACTCCCTCCGTCCATTTCATTTCTTTACACTTTCTATTTTGGGCTGTCCATTCCATTTCTTTACATTACTAAAAATAGTAACTTTTAACAATAAAATACATTATTACATCCACTACTTCACTCCACCTTTTCACTATTACACCCATTACTTCACTTATTTTAACAATAAAATTACTATTACACCCACTACTTCATTTATTTTAACAATATTACATCCACTATCTTGGTTTCCGTGCAAAAAGCAAACGTAAAGAAAAGAAAAAAACAGAGGGAGTATTTTTTAAGGATAACTCTCACCTGCTTCAACTTTCCCATTATAATGAATTTTCACCACAAATTTAAAAACGTGCATGTTTATTGACTAGTGACTACTATATTTAATGGGGCGCGGTCTACTGCAAACGGTTGCCAAAGTACTGTTTGGCAACATACGGTTTTATAACCGTTGGATCAACTATTGAACGGTCCTGATTTAAAAAAAATTCGTACCGTACCGCATAAACTTTCTGCGGTACGGGCAAATTACCAAAATGCCTCTCCTTCTCGTACCGCATAAACTTTATGCGGTACCAGCCATTTTTTTTTCACTGTTGCATTTTGAAAACCATCGAAGTGGGCTTGGGCTTTTAATTTTCTTTCTTTCTTTTTTTAATTCCTTTCAATCATTTAAAATACTTTTTAACATCATTTAAAATACTTTTTTTAATTTTCTTTCTTTGGTTTAGTTCAAAAACCATCGAAGTGGGTATGTGTGTACAGTAGTCTTTTGATGTGAATACAGGGGGCATTTTCATAATTTACCCGTACCGCAGAAACTTTCTGCGGTACGATCGTCGTACCGCAGAAAGTTTCTGCGGTACGATACAATTTTTTTTTAAATCAGAACCGTTGGATTGTTGATCCAACGGTTATAAAACCGTATGTTGCCAAACACTAATTTGGCAAACGTTTGCAGGTGACCGGGAGCCATATTTAATTTAGTAGTAGCAACCTTCGCTTCACGTATCTTATCTTGATCCAGGATCACATGTTTATTCTTGACGGGGAATGAAATGTAACCCGTTCACCTGTTTTGCTGTCTCCAGCATTTTCTCGAATCGAAAATTGGATGTATTAATATTTTAATTATATTTAATTTATTAACTTTATTTATTAATAATTTTTAAATTAATATATAATTGTCATATTATATATTTCATAATTATCTATATTTTTATTTATCTATATTTGTTGAAAAGAACTACATTTAGCAGTAAAATATTTAGAAATTTGATCAAAGAAGAAAACCATTCTTTCTTAAGAAAAGATCTATTTAACTGGCTCATGTTATCTAGAGGTCCATTGTAACCTAACTCAGACAACATAGTTCTAACATTATCATCAGATGGTACACTCTCAAAATTCAAACTAACAGGTAAGTGAAGTACTGAATTAACAACAGATTCAGTAATATCATAAGTATCTTATGCGCAGTGGAAAGGGATGCTAGTCGGGCGCCCTAAGTGTAGAACAATCTTACCTGATTGACTCTGAGTAGAATCAATTACCTCAGCATTCTCCCAAACTTGTGAAACAGCAGCTTGATTGATTTCTGGAGATGCTGCCAATGCATAACGCAAAGGTCCAATAGCCATAAAATCCATCAGATGATGAAAATCAGCTGATACTCCTTTCTTGCTGGTGATAGCTGCAACATGATTGTTAGTCATAAAATCAAAGTCACCAAACTTGAAAGCTACTGATTTGGGTAGTCTTCTTTGAGCAACCATTTTTGATTTGAAAAGAACTTGAGAAATTTTGAAATTGATTATAGATTTTGAGAACTCGAAATAATGTTTTTGTCTTTAGAAATTCGAATTAGAAGAAAGCAATAAACAATATCTGCGATAAATACAAATAGTATAATATTTGTGCTTGTGTGAGTAACAGTTATGTGTATAATTAAAATAGACAAAAGAGGAGACAAGGAACGAAAAACCCGAGTCCAGTGCGTGACTGTCTCCTTAAAACGTATTAGCCCCCACCGTATGTGCGAGCGAAACGCCTCCCAGGATAAAACGGATTGCAGTGAGGCTACAGATGAGCGTCACTCTCAGCGAGCTTGAGACGAGCAAGAACTATCACCAGAGGAAGAGAAGAGGCTGTATAAAAGAGAAGGATCTATTGTACATTTCAAAATGGTACAAAATCAGACATAGGCTACACAGTTGGTAAGCTGAGTAGATGCACGAGTCAAATCAAAATTGGTCTCTTGAAAGTGATTGCAATGAGACTAAGGTGTTTGAAATATACTCGTGAGTTTGGGCTGCATTGCAAATGATATCTAATTGTACTATGTGGATATAGTATGGATGTTAGATGTTTGACTTTAGGAACTTAAAAGTCATTAGTGAATTTAGTTCACATTAACGTAAGCAGCCATGTCATGGAAATCCTAAATAGACGATTAAGCATAGCTCGATTCATGATGGAATACGAGTCTTTTGCATAATACATGTGCATGTAAGAGGGTGAATTGGTAGTCATTTTGTAAATGATATTCCTAAATGACAAGAAAATGTGTTTTCAATATGCATATTTTATGTGAATAATTTGCAAATTGGGAGATTACATTGTTATGTATGTAATGATATGTCTCGCCTCTATGACGAGGACATAATATCATTAAACAACTATTCTCAACGAGAATTATCAGGATTGACTCTGTAAAGTCAAATGATAATGTTGTGGATCCACTAACCAGATGGTTAAACTTAGATAATCTGGTTAAACCAAGAGAATCTGGTTATACTGAGAGATAGTTGTAAAATCATCGAGAGGGATGGGCCTTAAGCCTATTGCATAACGGCATCATGGTGGACACCCAACCATTGCTGACTGGAGGTCCCAAGAACTTGGTTCAATGGGCCAACTAAATCATGATGACCAAATCACTGTGGGGGTAACCCCTGGCCTGTTCCTATGATGAGAAACAGGGAGACCCGTAAGGTACGAAGGTAAGCTTTCGAGTTTTTAATGATCTTTCGGTGAATACATGGAGTTCAAGGTTAGAACGCATGGAATTCAGTTGAGTAAACGCGGGTTACTTTTTAAGTATAAAGATCACCTATGTGGGAGAGAAGTGGGGCCGCTTCAAAGGAGAATTGCGAGGCACAATTCTTTAGAAACTCCTGCAGAACCAGGACGATGTTCCATGGCCAAAATGGACATAATCATGAGAGCTGAACGAGTCAGAAAGGATATAGTGATAAGTATATCATCGCTTACACAAACGGTCGAACAGTTCAAAGAGCAAACCTCCACTGTCTACCAGTAAGGTCGGTATGCTTACTCAAGCGAAGGTTCAAGGAGCAAACCTCTACCTATCGTATGCTATATTTGATCGAAGAATCTATCACCAAATCAAATTCTGTGTCTGTCTGGTGTGTGCTACTGTGATATCAATCTCATCCATGTGGGGGATTGTTGGAATATGGATTCGATTATAATTTGAATTCATTGATTCGGTAAAATCAATTCCGTTTTTACTACGGATTTTTTGCCACCTCCTTAACATAATTAATTAACAAGGTTAATTAATTAAGGAAATTGCCACCGATTTAATTGATTAGCGCGGCTAATTAATTAAGGCAATTGTGTTAAGGAAATTGCCACCGATTTAATTGATTAGCGCGGCTAATTAATTAAGGCAATTGTGTAGCGCACAAGTTTTCCTATCCTATAAATACTCATATAAAGCCTTAGGATTATTCACTCGAAAACACACATCCTTCTCTTTTATACAGCCTCTTCTCTTCCTCTGGTGATAGTTCTTGCTCGTCTCAAGCTCGCTGAGAGTGACGCTCATCTGTAGCCTCACTGCAATCTGTTTTATCCTGGGAGGCGTTTCGCTCACACATACGGTGGGGGGCTAATACGCTTTAAGGAGACAGTCACGCACTGGACTCGGGTTTTTCGTTCCTTGTCTCCTCTTTTGTCTATTTTAATTATACACATAACTGTTACTCACACAAGCACAAATATTATACTATTTGTATTTATCGCAGATTGTCTCAAAATAAGAATATATTCACAAATCCTTCAGACCCACTAACCTACGTTGACATGTAGGTTGACAGGTGTCAGTCCCTAAAAAATGCGGTTACCCATGATTTTTGGAAAATAAAATCCAAAATTGATTTCAATTAAATAAATCAGAGTATAATTCAGATAAAAAATCAATACTCATCAACTTTCTTTTCCTGATGTGATCTTTTCATCAAGATAACCACAAATCTTAATGTGATTTAAAAATTAAAAATACGCATCAATCTTGATGAAATCACATTTGTATTCCTGATCAATATCATCATGATTTCAGAGATTAAATGGAGTTATAAAGGAAGATTTTTTTGTAAATATTTGATTTTACTCTTTAGGACTGATGGAAACAATCGTATTTTCATGCACAAATTAATATATATCACTTACTCTTGAAAGAGTATAATGTTCCTGAGATTACCTCAGGGACTTACCTGAGATCCTTTGTCTAAATTCTTATAAAATATGGGGTGGGCATTTTTGTAAAATCAGAAATTTTTAATTAGCCCTGCGGGCCCAAGCAAAATTAAAGTATATTTTGTAGGTATCTCAGGAAAAGTTCCATGAGGTCAATCTCAGGAACCTTTTTCTCCTCTTGAAATATATCACTTTCACTAATTTATTTTGCAATGGTACCTCTTGAGCATTACTCGAGAGTCAAGGGCAATATGACAATATCTAAAAGTTTTGCTAATAATTTCATAGATATTTTAACACCCATTATACTTTGGAAACTGAAAATTAGAAAGAAACTAATACTTTGAAACAATAAAAAAATTATAAAGAACAATTAATTCTTATTGAAGTGCAAAAGGGTAGGATCTGCTGCACGTTTTTACCTTTCTAATTTTTTTTCTAAAATATCACACTTGATTGAAGATTTGAAATCTCTAATCCCTTGACCAAAGATATATTTTTATCCGACTAATTAAATTCAATTTGACTAGCTTGATAGTTAAAATTATGTGTTTATCTCATGCACCTGCTCCAATAGACTACGTCAAAGAAACACGTTTTATTAGACACGTTAATATCCTTAATTATAATATTCAAATATAATAATGATTTTAACATATCCATAGAATACATATCAATCAAAATACTAAAAAAAATCACTATTTTCATTTGAATCAATCACGGCAAGCATACAACTATATATTTTAAAATAATTTCATAATTAAATAGAAATTAATTGACCACTCTTTTAATATAAAGTTAATTAGAATTATAATATTATACATTATAAATTAATTTTCATAATATATACTATATAATTATAATCAATTAATAATTTCATAATTAAAAACTTATTAATCAATCACTTTTTTGATATAGAGTCAATTAGAATTGTATTATAATACATTATAAATTAATACTTCGTGCTAATCATAACACGTGTCTATTCAAAAATTGAACAAGTTATTTCTTGAATGGATAGTTAAAAAATATGGGTAGTTATTTTTTGGTTTAAATATCAACCCATCATAAATATGTTTTCTGTAATTAAATCAATATTGAGATGTAGAGGGGTGTATTCAATTGAGATTTTGTTGGATTGTTAATAATCCATGGATTTTAATGGAATGTATAAATCCATGGATTGTTTAAAATGTTTATACAGATTATTTTAATTCCCTACGGATTTTGATAGATTTTGATGGATTTTTGTAGAATTACAAAATCCCACGGATTCTACGAGATTGATTTCTTTCATTTTTTTCATTTTATAATATTTATATATAAATTAAAGATAACCATATATAAATAAATAGTCCAAAATGAATATAGTCCGAAAATTTTAAAATATTGAATGATAGTATTTCAAAAAATATATATATAGCTTCGGCCCTTTGTGTGTCATATGCCATGTAGGTAACATTACTACTGCAGAGCTAAGATTTGGATTGTTGAGTCAGGAAATCACTATACAGTATTAACCACTGCAAGTATTCTGCAGAATTTTAGAACATGTTCTAACTGAAAATCCTTGCAACTACAAGTCTACAACATATCCTGCAATTTTGGTTAGGTTATGAGACACGTAGCTAAAATTTGGATTGCTGAGCCAGGAAATGAATGTATAGTAATAACTGCTGCACGTACTCTGCAGAATTTCAGAATATGTTCTAGTTGAAAATCTCAGCAACTACAACACATGCTGCAATCTGGAAAGAACAGATTTTACCGACTTCAATTTTTTTCCTTTTGACCCCGATAGTAATAGACTTCACATGCTTAGAGATTACAACAAATGCCCCATATTTAACATTAACACACTTCTGTCTGGCTTTTCACTCTGGAAAGATTAACAGGGTTTAAAAATTCCACACACTCAGATAGTCCGATATCCTTTCAAATCAAACCTCATGCAAACTCATCCGGCTGATAGATAATATGTTGTCTCTTCTCTGCAATTTAACACGATAGTCTAATTTTTTGTTTCAGCTAGTTTTCTTATTTTCTACACTATATAATACACGCAATACATTGCCCTGAAATGTGAAGATAAGATATAAAGTTTGAAGATCTGAGTTTGATCAGGTTTAAGTATAAATCACAAATCCATCAAAATATTGTGTAGTAGGAACAAATTTTATGTTGATAATTTTACATATAAAATCTCCCACAAATATTTAAAAATCCATGACTTTAGCAAATTTGTTGAAATTTGAATACCTTGAGATTTTGATTGATTGTTTAAAATCTGGATTGAATACCTACAGATTTTAGAAGATTTTTTAAAATCTCAATTGAATACCCACAGATTTAGAAAGATTATTTGAAATCTGAATTGAATACCTACAGATTTTAAAAGATTGTTTAAAATCCCAAATGAATACCTACCGATTTTGAGAATCCATTAAAATTCAACAGATTCTCAAATGAATACACCCCTCGTAGAGTGTTCTGTACAAGGTAATACTCTAATCAAAGTTATGTATTGTAGAACATAATTGTTCTTTTAAATAATTAATGTTGTGTAAAACATTTGTTCTGTAAAATAATAATATTCTGTAAAAATATATATTTCATTAAAAATATAATGTCCTATGAAATATTGTTCTGTACAATTTGTTAAACAAATTATTCAATATTCTGTAAAAACGTATGTTCTGTAAATTAATACTCCCTCTGTCCCCCTTGGTTCTTTACCTTGGGGGACGTAATTCTGGCACGGATTTTAAGGTGCAATTTGCGGATAGTTTCATAACTTATTTTTTAAATTTTCTTTTTTTGTATAAAAATAGAATTGTTCTATTTTTATACAAAAAAAGAAATTTTAAAAAATAAGTTATGGAACTATACTTTTTAGGAGCCTTAAAATGCGTGTCGAGCAGTGAAAAAGAAATGTAAAGAAATGGGAGGGACAGAGGGAGTAATGTTTTGAAAAAGATTTTTTTATTAAAAATATAATGTACTACTAAATATTGTTATGAATATAAAATATGAAAGAAGTGAAGAAAACCAATGTACAAGTAATGTTGATAGCCATGTATTGACGGTTGTCAAAATCTAACCCAACGAACCTTATCAAAGGTTACTTGACTCAAAGGTTACTTTACTCTGTTAGGTCAAATACACAATAAGCAATCAAATACTGTATGAGTAACTTAACAAGAACACACTGTTTAACAATTAAAACTGTTTGGAATTAATAATTCCTCTCTCGGTGATGTAAATATCACAGAGAGCTGCTTAGGTTACAATCAAAAGATTTCTCAATGTTCGACTACCCTTTTAGGGTTAACCTAACTGTATTTATAGAACATACAGCTTCGTACAATCAGTAACTGATTCTCCTAAAATCAAGCTATACAATTGATATCAATCACGATTGATTCAGTCTTCCAAGTCAACTCAATCTCTTTGACAGCTTTCCAATCTTCAAAGATATTGCTTCCATATTTATCTTGAAATAATCTACAAACACTGTTGACTCTTCAGACAATACCGCTACAGAGTTTAACAACCTCTGTTGCGCTTCCAGTCAGTGTTTAACTAAACTCTGACTGCTTCCAAACACTGTTTCCATCAATCATTTCTAACAATCTCCCCCAACTTGTCCATTATCAAAATGTACAAGTTTACAGTAAATGATGATGTCAAAACAAATACAAAGTTTTACAGTGTTTAACATACAAACAGAGTTTAAGCTATTACTTAACAAATTCTACAGAAAATAAGAAAATTCTTACAGACTTTAATTTTTAATCTCTTGTAGATCAGGCATTGTTCTGAGATAGTCTATAAGCAACCTTCTTTCAGCATTTTCAAGCTCTATCTGCATAGCTTCTTTGATTTCTCTCAACTGAGGATCATTCTCATCAGTTTGATAGATAGCAGCTCTAAGATCGTAGATTTTGTTTCTTCTCATCTCATTTCCCAGCCTTATGTATTTCACTTCCTCAGATTTCACATTAAAATCTAGAACAGTGATTCCAAGATCAGTCTTCAGTTTTGTAGTTCCCTTCTCCATTTCAATCAGATTGCCATTCCAATCTCTGTATTTAGGAACATACTTGCTGTTGAATTTCATTTGCCTTCTTGCAAGGTTTTGAATCATTCTTTGTTGAAGCACATTTGCAACTAACTGACCTCTTTGATTTCTCACTCTGAAAATATATAGGACATATTCAAGTTCTTCAGCATACTTTAATTCAATATCCTTTTCAGAGACTTTAAATACTGTTCCATCAGCCATGAAATATAGCAAGAAATCCTTTTCTAGACTCTTCTGATATACAAGCTGTACTGACTCCAGTTTGTCCAAACTCTCTTGAGTGACACCACGACCTGGAACAGACAGTGAAGAAGGATCTCTAGGACCAACATATTGCCTTTTATCTCTGTGTGAGCCTATACCTTCTTTGTTGTATCCAACTTTACCAGATAAAGCTCTACCATCAGTAAAATCCATTGGAATTGTAGCTTCTAGTCTTGGATCATGAGGAGCACCCCTCTTAAATGTTGATTTCAACTGAGAAGACAATAATGGTGTGGTCACAACTTGTGCAGCAACAGAGGTTGTGTCTTCATTCTTCTGTACAACATGTGTATCAACAGAGGTTGTAACTATACTTTTCAGCTTTTGCTTGGCTTCTGCATCTGTTGGTTTTCTGAATATTTGCATTCTTTGATTTGTACCAACAGGTTCTTTGATTTGAATGCCTTTAAGAACAGGCTTTGCAGCTTCAGCAACTTTCACATTCTTCTTTGCTTTTACAGACTTTAGAGCTTTCAGATGCTTTTCTTGTAAACTCTTCTCTTCAGCTTTAGCATCTTCTATAGTCACTCCTTCTGCATTCTCTTCCATAAAAAGCTTAACAGCTAACTCCTCATCAGTCTTTGGGTTTGATGTTAATTCCAAACTCTTGGTCTTTGAAGTACCTTGAGTTTCAGTGTTTATTCCAACAGACTGTGATTTAAAAGATTTGCCAGATCTCAGAGTTTGCTTTTCAGAGTTTAAGACCTTGCTCTTTTCACTTGCCCCTCCATCTCCAGCATCATCCTTTTGAGTCAGAGTTTGAGAAACTTTGCATTTTGACTTAGCAACTCTCTCCCCCTTTTTGACATCATCAGGAATAAGGATTGATGTAATGAGCTCCAAAGAATTAGCAATGGAATCAACCTTAGCAAATAAAGCAGTCTGATTTTCTTCAACTTTTCCTAGCCTGGCAAAGAGAGTGTCTTGAACTTTAGACAGCTGAACAGCTTTTATTTTAGACTCTCTATCCATCTTCAATTCTCTTGACAGAATCTCAGTCTTCAAGGAAGCAATTTCTTGTTTAGTTTCAGCAAAATTTCCTTCCAGAGTCTTGACTTGTACCACAGTTGCCTTTAAACAGGATAAGATTTCTGGATTTGAAATTTGCTTTGCAGTTTGCTCTCCCTTTTGGAAAAATGCAATCTTGTTTATACCAATTTTCAGCAGACTTAGCAAGATGCTCTACTTCAACTGCATGAGATGGACAAGGCTGAGCAAAAGGTGTATGCTTATTATCTGTCTGTGCAGGTGCACTCACAAAAGAGTCAGAGTTTGCACTACTAGCAGATTCATCTTTAGCACTTGCATCCTTAGATTGATCATCTTTTAAAGAACCACTGTGCTGAGCAGTGTCAGCCACAGTTTCTTCAATAACTGCTGCAACCTTTTCAATAATCACCTCATGTTGCACAGGCTCTGCAACAGAGTTTGCCTTTGTAGCTTCAACAGACATGGATTCAGAAATTATCTTTGTTGCCTGATCAACTTCATCACCTTTGTCTTGAATTGGAGAAGATACCAGCTCTGTGTGTGATGCTTCAGTTTCAGGAACTTTTACTGCAAGATCATCAGCTACACCAGGAGCTTCAGTATGAACAATAGGTGAGATAGAATCATAGAATGGTTCAAATGAGTCAAAAATATTATCCCTTGGTGAAAAACCATCTCTGTTATCCTCTGTAGGCATTTTATCCTCTGTAGGCATTTGAACATTAACATTATCCTCTGCAGGCATTTCAACCTCTGCAGGTATAGCAACATTCACTGTATCCTCAACAGTAGGTGTTTGCTGTGAAACCACCTTTGGAGTTTCAACAAGATTCTCTTCATCTGAATCAGAAAGAATTAATCTCCTTTTCTTGATTGGAGGCACAACATTCTCCTCTTCATCTTCACTTGAGCTCTCTCTTGGTGGTGAAAGTGAAGGTCTGTTTGCTTTCTGTTTCTTCCTTCTTGTATAAACAGCTCCAGGTATTGTTTGTTTAGCCTTTGAGTGTTTAGTGTTTTGGGCAGTGTGTTTCTTTCTTTTTGGCTTGGTTTTGGATGGTTCAGTAGGTGCTGGCTCAGAGTGTAAGGTTTCAGTGTTTAAGGTGTCAGTGTTTAATGGTTCAGTGTTTAAGTTTTCAGTGTTTGAGGGTTCAGTGTTTAAGGGTGGAGAATTTATTGGTGGAGAGTTTATGGTTTCTGTTTGTGGTTGATGAGATGTAGTAGGTACAGTGGGTGTGGGTGTTGTAGGTGTTGGTTCAGAGTTTATGGTGTCTATTGGTTCAGGCATTTGTTGTGGTGATTGAGAGTCTTGTGGTTGGTTTACATAGTTTTGTAAGGCTAAAGGCATAAACATCTCAGGTATTTGCTGTTTAGTGACATCTTTGTTTGTCAAATCAGAAAACATTCTCTTAGCAACTTGAAAAGGCTGAATAACATCAGCTTCATCAATTGGAATGTTAGGCACACAGGCAGTAAATAGCAGTTGACAAAAACGAGCAAAATAAACAGTAGTAGACTCAGACAAACGCTCTCCCAAATTCATTAGTACTAGTCTACCAAAATCGAAGTTACCTCCATATAGTAGAGCATGACCAATTTGGAGAGTATCCAGAGGAAGTGCATCCCAGTTTGTTGTCTTCTTTCCAAAAGCCCTTGTTATGCAATCGAAAAAGAAACTCCATTCCTTTCTCAAACTTGGCCGTCTCAAAGACCCTATCTTGTTCAAGTTTCCTGCACATCCAATTTGTTCTAACATTGTCCTCAACCGATCATGACCAACAACACGGTAAGAAGTGTGTGTCTCAAAATCCAGAGCATCCCTAACAGTAGTTGGAGTAATGATATACTCTGATTCTTCATGAGTGAAAATGATTGTTGGAGTGCCAGACTCTCCTCCATCATCATATTCAGAGTTTGTCCAGAAAGTAGCAATTTGTGAAGCAGATAGTGTAGCTGGTGCTGTTAGAGCCTTCCCTATTTCAGAGTCTTTCAAGAAATTTTGGAACACATGAAACGCCTCTGGAGCATTTACAGTCTCCAACGGTGCTGCATGATAATCTCTGCAAGTGTAAATAGAATGCCAAGTACTTCCACAGTGTTTGCATAAAGTCTGTGGTCTAGTTCTCACATAATCACTCTTTACTGCAGTTTTAGAGGGCAAAGAATTAATGTTCTTATTCTTACTGCAGAAACTAGCAAGATGATTAGTGCTACCACAATTAAAGCATGTTTTTCTAGGAGATAATGAAGCAAGCATTGGCTTAATTCCTGATGTGATGCCTACTTTTCCATTTTTGTTTTTCTTAGGCAATCTCTGTTTGTTGACAGATTTTATCTCCTTAAGCTTATGCTTGAGTTGTTTATCTGTCATTAAACCAATGTTAGCCTCTTTAACAAAAGTTTTAGCATATGACTCTCTAACAGCCTTTTTCTGTGCTTCAGTCTTAGGTCCACCTGTTCCCATGACATTACCCTCAGATGAACAATGTGGTCTAACCTTTACCTGATTTTAAAATCTAAGTTCATCTCCTACAGAGTAACCTAGACCTACTGTGTCTGACTGAAACACTTCTTGAGTGTCTTTACCAGAGTGTGTCCAAGTTTTAATGATGTGTTTAGTATCCTCCAATTCAGATTCTAGTTGCTTATACTTACCTAGCAACTCCTGTTCAATAAACACTGCATCATCTCTCTCTTTTTGAATTTTATTCATGTTCTCTAGCTGTTCCTCAACAAGTTTATTTCTTTCTTTGAGTTGAGAACACTCAGACTTTATCCTCTCATTTTCTAAAGTCTGATCCCTATAACTGATATGCAATGCCTTAAGATAAATTCTCAATTCAGTTATATTATCAGTGTTATAAGCATAGGTAGTTGGAGGTACCTTGAGATCATCATTTTCAGTCTGAGTAGTAGCCATGAGAGCATAGTTGACTTCCTCATCTGAATCTGAAGTGTCTGCCCAATCTCTGCCTTTGGTGTAGAGTGCCTTTTCAGTTTTACCCTTCTTGCACTCAGGAGCATAGTGTCCCATCTCCTTACACTTGTAGCATTGAATTTCAGACTTATCTTTCTTACCAGATTTGAAGTCCTTTCCCTCAGCTTTCTTGAAATTCTTCTTGTCAGACTTTGAGTAGTCCCTGGAGAATCTCTTTCCCTTCTTGAAGTTCTTGTATCCCATCTTCTTGAAGGTCTTTACCATCAATGCAGCCATTTGCATCATCTCTTCATCATCTTCAGAATCAGATGATCCATCTGTGTTTGAGTCAACATCAGTGTTTGATGACTCATTCTCTGAATGTATGACTAAGGCTTTTCCTTTTGCCTTTCTCCTTGATGCCTCCTTCTTTGATGGTTTCTCCTCAACCTTAAGTGCAACATACTTTGACTTTCTACTTGATCTTTTATTTCTCTGCTCCAATTCCAATTCATGGGTTTTGAGCAGTCCATAAATTTCATCAATCTCTGTTTCACCAAGTTCATAATTATCTCTTATAGTGGTTGTTTTCACATCCCACTTTTCAGGTAGAGAAAGAAGAAACTTGAGATTTGAGTCTTCTAAATCATACTCTTTGTTAACCAATGACAAATCATTGAGCAGTTTACAGAATCTGTCAAATGTTTCTGTCATGGTTTCATCAGACTTTGCCTCAAAGTGCTCATACTCCTGAGTGAGTATGTTTCTTCTGTTTTTCTTGATTGCAGGAGTTCCTTGACACCTAACCTCAAGTGCATCCCATATTTCCTTTGCAGTTGTGCAGTTAATCACTTTATTAGACATAACATTGTCTAATGCACTGTGAAGTAAATGTCTCACTTTTGCATCCTTTGCAATAGATGAAAGATCCTCAGCAGTTAAATCTTTCTTTTCCTTTGGAATGACCTTTGATTCCTCACCAGCAGCAGCAGCAGATAATTTTGTTGGTTTGTGAGGACCTTCATATATTCTATCAAGGTATTCTGGATCTGTAGCCTCCAGAAACATGGTCATTTTCACCTTCCAAATTGCATACTCTGATGGCCTAAGTATAGGAACCCTTATTGTCTCATACCTACTAACAGTAGTAGGGGTTTTCTCAGATGGTGGAGGTATCTCTGCCATTGATTACTCTTGTGTTGTTTGGATCTTTAACTGTAATAAAGTAACAGATTAGGCTCTGATACCACTTGTTAGGTCAAATACACAATAAGCAATCAAATACTGTATGAGTAACTTAACAAGAACACACTGTTTAACAATTAAAACTGTTTGGAATTAATAATTCCTCTCTCGGTGATGTAAATATCACAGAGAGCTGCTTAGGTTACAATCAAAAGATTTCTCAATGTTCGACTACCCTTTTAGGGTTAACCTAACTGTATTTATAGAACATACAGCTTCGTACAATCAGTAACTGATTCTCCTAAAATCAAGCTATACAATTGATATCAATCACGATTGCTTCAGTCTTCCAAGTCAACTCAATCTCTTTGACAGCTTTCCAATCTTCAAAGATATTGCTTCCATATTTATCTTGAAATAATCTACAAACACTGTTGACTCTTCAGACAATACCGCTACAGAGTTTAACAACCTCTGTTGCGCTTCCAATCAGTGTTTAACTAAACTCTGACTGCTTCCAAACACTGTTTCCATCAATCATTTCTAACATACTCAAATAAGATGGTTCCACATTGAACCTTACTCTCTCTCTCTCTCTCTCTCTCTCTATATATATATATATATTAATTAGTTAAAATATTATTTTTACGTTATAAGAGTTTACCATTGTTTGGTAATGAATAATTACGAATTAAAAAAATTAGAGCTAATCAAAATTTACTTCTAAATTCTAAATCAATCAATAAAGATTTCATTTTTTTACATGCTTATTTTAATTTACTAATCGCATTTTAATTAAGTTTCAATATATTAATCATATAAATTAATAAATTCACATATTACATGTTTTTTTTATAAGAAAATTACTACTAAATTGTAAATAATATTTTATCTAAATGAATATACCAATAGATTACATATGTTAATTTATATATCTTTTAATTAAGATTTTTTTAATTATTCATTATTATAATACTCGAGTCTACCATTTTTCAGTTAACTAATCAGAAAATTGTGAATTAGTTTAGCACCAATTAGAGTTCACTACTAAATTTTAGGCCAATCAAAGTAAATTTAACATGTTTCTTTATTTAATTTAGATTCAACCTTTTAGACAAGATTAAAAACCCAACTTAAGTTAAATTCTATAACAATTAATTTTTAATTCTTTATATCAAATAACTAAACATAATAACTACTTATTTTTATTTTAATAATTAACTAATAAAAAATTGCATTAAACAAAAATATCTAAATTAAAAAATTCTTAATATAATTTGTTGACATATATGTAAAAATATTATTATGGAAAAAATAGAGACTTACCTTTAATATTATTATTAGTTGAAAATGTAGAGTTCCGTTATTATGTTAATTTCTATAATTGAGAATTAGAGATTTGCTATATAAACAATTGTGATGTATTGTAACAAACTTGAGGCATGTGCCTCCATTTTGAATGGAAGATAACCTTTAGGGCATATTTATCATGGTATCAATAGCCAGTGAGAAAAAAATTACGAGAGTTCGGTGGTGTGAGAAAATCTTGCGAAAGTTCGTGGGTGAGAGAAAAAAGATCACGCGAGAATTCGTGGGTGAGAGGAGAAAAAAAATCTACGAGGGTTTGTGGAGGCGAGAAAAAAAACAAGTAAGAGAACATGGGGAAGAAAAAAATCTGCAATAATTCTACGGAAGGTCACGGGGGCGAGAGAAAAAAAATGGTGAGAGTGGGAAAAAAAAACTGCGAGAGTTCTTGGATATGGAAAAAAAAGAGAAAATTTTGAGTACGAAGTTGAAGACAATACGAAAGTACAATGATTATGATGAATTTGTGAAAGAGACTATATTAAATTAACCAATGCCAAAAGAGAGATTTTGAGAAAAATTGTGACAAAAACAATAATGGTGGCAGCGATGACAAAGATGATGAAGACGAGGATGAAGATCTGGTTACACCAAGAAAGCTGATTCAAGTGGGTGATTAAGTTGATTGGAGTGGATGATTCAATTTTTTTTAAAATTTTGGCAAACTCTTGATTTTTAGTATCGTGAGTTTGAGGGGGGCAATTGACATATATGTTAATATATTATTATGAAAAAAATTAGAGAATTACCCTTAAAATTATTATTAGTTAAAAATGGAGAGTTCCGTTATTATGTTAATTTCTATTATTAAGAATTAGAAATTTACTATATAAACAATTGTGATGCACAGTATTGTAATAAACTTGAGCCGTGTGCCTCCATTTGTGAATGAGAAGATAACATTTAGAGCATATTTATCATAATTCGAGAACAAACTCAAAAATAGAATTACTCTATCGATTGAATCATTACACTAAATCTACATCGCTTGTTCCTCGTTCTCCATTCTCCATAAGACCTAGCCAATTTCAATAAACTAAGTACCTGCATTACTTCTCCTCCGGTCTAAATCATATCAATTTCAGTTAAGGTACCATTTTGTATTTTTTTATTATATAACATACTATACTTGGATATATTATTGTTTTAATTCGATTGTATATATGTAACGTATGTCTTGTATTTTAATTATCTAATAAAATCATCAAAAAATGACTTTGGCAAAACAGGAAAACGATTTAGGTTTTCACCATCCTCAATCCGAATACCTCT
The DNA here is from genome assembly GCA_037693485.1 of Kitagawia praeruptora. NCBI lineage: Eukaryota > Viridiplantae > Streptophyta > Magnoliopsida > Apiales > Apiaceae > Kitagawia > Kitagawia praeruptora. The sequence goes on from CM075354.1 coordinate 107,011,179, forward strand.
AGAATTACTTCGCATGCGAATATTCAGTGGCCAGCTCCAACAATTCTACGATTATTTGAACTGCGGAATCAATCCCTAGAACATTATACCGATTTGTCCCCATTATCACGTGCCTATAGATAAATGTTATTTTTACAATATTGGGTTGTTATTTTATCATTCATTCATAACCTATCTACATGATAATTAAAATATTTTTTGTATTTGAGAGTACGATATAGTTTTTCAGATATGGTCATTTTGGAGGTGTCATTGCCCATATATGATTAGTTTCTCAATTCATCTAAAGCATGATTTTGGTAGATTCCTGAAGGATGATTCTTGACAAAAACACACGAGTCATCCTCAATGAAAATTCATTCAATATTTTTTTTGATACATCAATTAAAATCTCTGTCCAATAGAATTACTAATGTACATGTTGTTATTTTACCAACTTAGGGTCCGTTTGTTAACCCCGGGATGAGAGAATTTGACTGAACGCTTCATGTAATCTTTATCCAGATTGTTTGGTTTGGACATCAATTTCCTCGACGACCCATGATTTCTTCTGGACGACACCTACTTAAATTATTAGCTGGATGGTTCAAAAGTTTAAATAATGTATATATACGTTTATCTTTTTTTTTTCAAGGATGCATTGTCGTTATCTAATAATTAACATTTTCAGTATATCATTTTTGTACTTGTTTTTTTTAACTTTTTGTTAAATAATAATTGATGATTTTAAATTATGCGTATAACTAAAATTAATTACAAATTTTAATTTTATATTATATTATTTGTAATAAAATAATAATACATAAATGATTGTTTTTGAACTTCGAGACAATGTTTTCTTATATTATTTATAACTTTAAAATTTTAGTGATTATATTGATATTATATTTTATTGATAATTATAGTATCGCATAATAAAGAGTGTTTTAGTTTGTTTAATAAAAATAATAATTATTAAATACAACATAATATATAAATATCGTCATTCAGATAAATTTTATCAAACAGTATTTGTTGATTCAGCATTCAGAAATTTTATCATCCAGAAATTTTAATCATCCAGAAATTATCATTCAAATTTAACAAATGACCCCTTAATATTCAAAGGTACATCATGAATGATCAAAACCATTTAGATGACATTTTGGCTCTACAACATGAATCAATGACAAAGGTTGGTAAATGATCTTAAAACCATTAAATATTATTCTTTTTAAACCATTTTTTTATGTAATTATCATTTAAAATTAAACCCATTCATTTTTCTATAACTATCAATTTTTTTTATTTGCCCTTAAATTTTGGTTTGTGATTTCTTATTAATTAAAAGATCCAATATTGTAAAGATAATTAATTTGTAAGTGCATATTAAAATAAAATATTAAATTAGATGTACAAATAGTTAAAAAGGTGCTTTATAATTACCTTTTAAATTCAGAGCCATCCATTTTTTCATTATTAGCATTTTAAATATTTTTTCTTAAATTTTATTTTTGGTTACCAAATAATTAAAAATGATCTAGGAAAATTGTAAAAGATAATTACGTAATATGTCCATATTAATTTAAATTAAATTAGATGTACAATTAATTAGATACATGTGAATATGATGTGATATATGTAATAAAATATTGAATTCAAAGGAATATTAGTTACTTTTTATTTTAAAGATTTGTAAATTTTATATTCTTTTAATTCTCAAATTCTAACTTTTTTCACCTCCATTTTCTGATGTATATCAAACATGTGCAAACATGACAAATTTTAATATGTTGAAGTTATTTCGGTGTAAATTTTGTTTATAGTCAATTGCAAGGCCAACAAATAAATCTGCTACAAACAATCAGTCATTCGTTGAGATTATACCGCACCTAGTAAGCATTCTTTTTCCTTTCCCAAACTAACCATGATTACCGTATTTGTATTACTACGAAGTATTTATATTTCGTAATTTATATTATAAGATTGAGAAAATCAATTTTCTACTTTATTTTATTGACAAGTCACAAGAACATGCATAAAGAAGAGTAATGATAGGTACCCAAAAATTATTCCTGAACTAACTATATGTATATTTTATTCTAAAAAAAACACTATATGTATGTTTTATATGATCTTGAAAGTCACATTGAGCGAGGAAGTTACATATGTAGCAGGACTGATTAGTTAACAATATATTATGGTAACTGGCAACGAATCACTTCAATACGATGATATTCTCATTTTATTTGACTTTATTTGTAAATATTCATTTGTCATAGGTTAATATGTTTTCAGACTTATGCCTTCAGATTTACTATATCAATTATTCAATCAATTTCTTATTTTTTATTATTATCTTTAATATAATTTCACCATTGCACAAAGAAAAAAAAATACATATAAGCCTTTTAAACTTTTGAGCCTGCACTTGAATTCAAACGAGATTGGAGGTATTATACGTGCAAGTTGCAACATAATATGATCATTCAGCAGCCTTCAAAGAGGTTAAGAAATCCAATTGAGTAACCTCCAAATAATTGATCACTTACTCTTTTATTTGCGTTAATGTATTTTCTTTTTAGGGTTTCAAGTTCCTGAGGTTACCTCAGGAAAATTACCTGAGGTAACTAAGATTGTCCATATTAATGCACGAGGGTATATTTGTAATTACAAGATTTTTTAGAAAAATTTCAATATTTACAAAAATGCCACAATATATTTACATTGTAACCTCAGGTAATTCTCCTGAGGTAACCTCAGGGGCTTTTTTCTCTTCTTTTTATTAACAATTACGTTTTTATTGTTTTTTTATGCTTGGTCCTCCAATCCTCAAGATATGGCTATATTGAAATTTTTCATAAAAGTAGTATAAAATGTTGTATAATTATTTTGGAGAAAAATATAATTATAATAAAATAATTTATTTTTCAAATATTTATAAATGTCTTTTTAATTATTTTAAATATTTTGTGCTTTCAGTGCGTAGCGCAAATTAAATGCTAATGTTAATAAGATTTGAATTTGAAATGAGATTAATAAATTAAATTATAGAGTAGAAGTCAAAATATTATCGTGACATTATTTAGTGCGGTAGAAACTCACGAATGTAACAAATATAGTACATTAATTAAATTAAAATATTATTTGAGGAAGATATAATTTTTAACGTTCTAACTAATTAAAGGATAAAAAGAAATTTAACAAGTACAGTACATTAATTAAACTAATATCATTCGGGGGAGATATAAGTTTTGACGCTCTAGTTTAAGAACATTATTTCCCCACCTTTGAAAAACGAGGCGGTTAGAACAAGTCCAACAACTTCCTTATTTCATTTCTTAAATAAAAAAATAGGGAACTTAACCAAAAATCATGCTCCAACAGCTCCTGGTGATTTCCTAAATCACTAGTCACCAATAGCCATTCCTAACTTTATTTTTATGAATAAAAAATCTTTTCCCTCCTTTTTACATATCTTTTTCCTCTTTTTTTCCACAACTTTTCCCTTGTTGAGTATTGAATACAGTAAAAGAATACAGAGGGGGGGTGAATGGATTCTTGAACTTTTCTTTGTTCTTGAATCTGTGCAGCAGATAAGTGTTTGTGTGTGCAAATGTATAGGTGCGGATAAAGATAACACAAGACACAATATCACTTTAATCTAATATATTATTATATAAAGGTTGCTACAATCTGTGAATACAAATGATAGTATTCTCAGCTTCGTTTTTCTCAGAGAGATATGTCTTAAGTGTGTATGAAAAACTTTTCCTCCACAAAGATAACTTCTAAGAAAGTGAGGCTGTATCCTTATAGAACATGAATACAACCTACTTACTACAAGTAAGGTAGCTAAAAACAAATTACTTTTTGGCCTGTCTATCCTTTTTGAGTAAGTGTCCAAACGGCTACAGATTTGACTTTGCAAAGTTCTGTTCAGATCCACTTCTTTAGCTCTTTGTCTCTTCTAAATCTCTCCAAGCTTCCTTGTAGGCTTTTCCAGAGCACGTTACAGATTGTGGTCCATAAAGTGCATTGGCTTGTTGCAGGTTTCAGACTTGTACAATTTCTTCAGTATTTTGTCTCCAAGAATGTATTCAAGAAGTGGCTAAGTGATTGATTCGAGAATTAGGATTAGATAACTCTGAGTTCTCGAATACTGTATGATTTGTATATCGAATCACTTCTCGAATAGTACTTTTCTCCAGGGTTCCTTGAGTTGTCGAATAGAACACTTGACTTGTCGAATCCCTGAGATATCGAATAGTTCATTCAGAGTCCTTGAGATATCGAATGGAACTTTGACTTGTTGACTATTTGAGAACTCGAATACCACTTTGACTTGTTGACTTCTTGAGTTCTCGAATAGAGCATTTAGACATGTCGAATCTCTAAGATATCGAATAGTTCATTCAGAGATATCGAACAGTGTCTTCTTAGATATCGAATCTCTGACTTCTCGAACGCTAGACTTCTCGAATAGACAAAAGTACTTCTCGAATTGGTACTTAGGCAAATTCTTCATTTCTTCAAATCCCAACTGTGATTATTTGACAGTCTTTATCTTTTTTCTTGAGGCATGAACCTTGGAAATTTTTTCAAGCATTATTCTTGACTATATAAGTACAGTTACACAACTAGGATTTGATGCCTATTGCAAGTACAAAACAAATAAAAACTCTACAACTAGAGGTTCCCTCAGTTAAGAGGTCATGTAAGTAATGCAAAGCATTACAGACAATTAGGATTGTTATTAGATGTAAACAGACATGCCTCTATGACTAAGATCCCTCTCTCATTTTAATCTCCCTTCCCTCCTTTTGTTTTTACCACTTAACTTGACAGTTCTGGTGTCGATTCACATCAAATGAAAATTGATGGAATTTTCAAATTACTTAACTCTCCCCAATCAACTGGTACCAACTTCTCGGAATCATCAGCCTCAGGTTTTTTCTTCATACTAATTTTTGTTCACTAAAAAAGGTTTAACAATTTTCAATTTTGTTTAAAATTTGTGTTTGCGAACATTCTTTCAAGATTATCTACATTGATTTGTGTTTTCTTTTGTGAGTTTTTGATATGTTTGTTTGCTTTATAGATGTAGATACTCAAGTCTTCTTTGTAAATACTTGATACTAAACTTTCTATGCAGAACAATGCTTGATGCTAGCACTATAAAAGTTTGTTAGTGTTAATGGGTTTAGATATTTTGGTGACAAAGCTAAAGCTTGACTTTCGTTAATTCAAATATTGTTTTCTGAATTCCAAAGCTTATAGGAACCCTGAAACAATGACAAGTATGGACCTTATTAATACAATGTTTCTTATTCTACAGAGTGTATTAACAATATCAGTCTATATTGTTTCATGTATACATAACTGTTACCCTAGTGTGTTTTGATGTTATATACAGCAAGCTGATTGCTTATCTTGTATTAGGTTCACTATATCTAGCTTACAATTATATGATTGAATCACTTGATATATCATTTGCATATATATGTGTTTGCTATGTATAAGTATACTCTCAGGTAACTTGGTTGGTGATATGGGAATGCAAAGGTATAAATCCATATATCTGTTCAGCTCACCAGAACAAAAACAGCAAGCTGATATGAACTCACCAGAACGAAAACAGCAAGCTGACATGAACTCGCCAGAACCAAACTAGCAAGCTGATTCGGACTTGGCAGAACCAAATAGCAAGCTGACATGAACTTGTTATGTTATTTATATATGTACTAACTTGGTTTTGCAGGATACTCTAGCTTACTGATTGTATAATCAGTTTATCTAACAGCAAGCCAAAGTTGAGACAGTGATAGTTTGGCAAGCCAGTTGCGCAAAGTTAATACGTAAACATCATGTTATTTATGTATTGTGCTATCTTGGTTATGCATTTTATTGTGATAGCTTGGTCTTGCAGGGAAAAATATCTTACTGATGAGAATACGCAAACAGCAAGCCAGTTTCACAAACAGCGTGCCATTCTCATAAACAGCAAGCTGTTTATGTCTGTCAGAATTAAAGAACACTTCAGTTTTCCAAAGAGCATCAAGTGAAGATATTGTTAGAAACGTGTAAGGGCCCTCTGAATATATCTATCATGCCAAAACATCACTCAAGTATATTGGGGAACAATATATTCCTTGCTTTGAATAAGGAAAAGTAGCATGATACTTTTGACTTATTTAATTGCCTTCCACATGCTCTTGTCTCTTCATGATAACAAATATTCTTCATCATATCAAACACCATACACGCTCCATCTTCTTTCTCTCAACTGAAAATATTCAAGCTCCATTCTCTTCATATCAAAAACACCTCCAAACGGCTATAAACATTATCAAACCGTTGGAGCCTTTTAAGCTTGATTTTAATATTGTTCTTGTTTATCTATTTAAGAACGACTCTTGCTCAGTTCTTATCAACCCCATACAAGTACAAAAACAAGAAGATATACACAACTACAAAGCTTTCATTGCAAAATCTTTATAAACCTTTCAAACCCTATACACGTATATATCATATATATTCAGAGGGTCATTAGGTTGAGTTGTAATTGATTCAAATCATTGTATTGTTCAAGTTATATTGAATAGTTGTTGTACAAGGTTGGCTTAAGGTTTTGGGTGGGTTGAACTAGAATAGAGAAGTGTACTTGGGAAGTATTGCTTATAGAGTTAGTTCAGCACAGCAAACAACAAGCCATTTGTAAGCAGCTGGGTATTTTAGTTGCTGGGCAGATTGGTTAGGGAACAAGGGTTGGTGAACGTTGCTAGAGAAGTATACTTGGGAAGTATAGCTTAGAGAGCAGGTTCAGAAACAGGTGTTCAGCAAGCCATTTGTCAGTAGCTAGGAAAAAGGGAGATATATTGTTGTATCTTGTAATTGGATTATCTTTGATCAATAATATATTCTCGTACCAAGTTGGTAAGGGACCAGGACGTAGACCATAGGGGATTAGGGGTCGAACCTGGCTAAAAGATTGTGGTGTTCTTTATTTTTCCTGCACATTACTTACTGCACTGCACAAACAGCATGCCATTTGTAAACTGCTAAATCACAAACAGCAAGCTATTTATGGTAAAAATCAAAACAGGTCATAAATAAGCATAATTAGCCATATACACCTATTCACCCCCCTCTAGGTGTTGTTTTTCAATAACTTCACTTTAATTCTACATGTATAAAATAAGCTGACTAAGAATACTAGTTAAATTTGTATACTTGTTGACTCCACTTAATAAAAAATAGTAGTCTATAATGATGTGTGACACTAATATGTTATAGCAATTATTTATTAGGTGAATTTTGAGTTGAATTCCATTGAGAAAGTGCCATCCTTTATAGATATGCTTAATTCAGAACCTTATGATTATGAGGAGTTTGCAACGCCAACTCCAAATTCTTGTTATTCACAAAGTCTCGACGAAGAAAGTGTAGAAGCAACCCTCACTCCGCCCCAAATTTTTTCTGTGCAAAAAGCCAAGGACAAAAGGCAATGAACAAAAAATTTCACAAAACAAGAGGATGAAATGCTTATTTCAGCATGGCAAAATGTTTCATTAACTACACCATAAAATGGTTTTTGCAACCAACTCTGAAAAAAAAACTCAAAAAGTTGCTATTTCTTCAAAAAAATTTACAATTTCAAAGCTATTGTAACGATTTTGAAAAGCGTTGCAATTGAATTCAGAAATTGTTACCTTAGGCAAAACTTGTTATCAATGGCAACGATATTAGAAACTGTTGCTGTAGAGCCAGAATTTTGGGCCAAAAAGTGTTGGCGGGCTCATGAAAAAGAAGCGGGCTTTGTAAACTTTTTCTCCCGGCGCATAAAAACAAGCGGGATTACTAAATAAAATAAAAACAAAAACAAAATAATACACCAAACACAAACACACTTGCACAAAAACTAACACAAATACATTGAAATTACCTTATCATTTGTTCTTACCCGTTCTGATCCTTTAAGCTGTTTCTTTAATTTTAATTTTAAAATTGGTAGAAATTACCTTATCAATGCAAATTTTGTGTTTTCTGAAATTTAATTACATGACAAACAATTTTTGGTGTTGTTCACTTTGGATTTGTGTAAATAGGCTGTTTGTCTTATAGGATAGTTGGTGTGAGTGCTTATCTCTTTGGATGTGTACACCTTGTTCTCTAATTACTAATATTGCCTGTGTTCTATGTATGAACTTAGTCGTATTGACTTGGATAAAATTATATGGGAATCGCAATATGATCTAAACAAAGTGTTATGGGGAGCCAGGAGATTTAAATTTTATTTCTTGTTGATAAAAGAAGCAGACTGTTAGTTACTGGCTCTAAGCATCTCTTCTTTCAAATTAAAATAGCTTCTCATTTTAATTTGAAGCAACTTGCATTCCTTTGTTTTATTTTCTCGATTTTTCAGATATCATAGTATTTTGGTGGATTTACTGCTCTATATGTTGTTTGCCAGATGCATTCTATAAACCTAATGTTTTCAGGCAAAGAAAAAAAGGTACTGCCAAGGGTTAAAACTAAAGCGAAGGAAGCTAGAGAGCTTACATCAGTTAACACTTTCACATCCAAATACCCTTTTTTCAGAGTAAAAGCATACCCATCTTCCTTGTGTGGTCCAAACTTGGTAACATTCTCCATCCTTGGTAAGTTTTACAGTTGATTTGAGCTAGCTTTTGGATCATGTAGCCAGTATACATGAAGGGCTTTTATTATTCTACTACTCATCCAAATTGTATTCTCCATAAAAAGAGTAAAGAGGAGAAATTTAAAAGAAGTATATATAAAAGAAGAGTGTGGTATATTCAAAGTCTCACAAATTCATGTTATTCTTGCAGAGTTTGCCACAAAAATTTATAAAGAGATATAAAACTATGGATAGTTGCACTATTACCCTTCAAATTTCATATGGAAGAATGTGGTTGGTTAAGTGCAAAGTTCACAATTCCTGTTCCAAATTCAGTGTTGACGATGGAGATGAGACTGATGCAGATGATCATCAATGAAGAGGAAGAAGAAAAGGAGGAAGTGGAAGAAGAAGAGGAGGAAGCGCTAGAGGAAGAAGAAGAGGAGGAAGCGGAAGAAGAAGAGGAGGAAGCGCTAGCACCATGATGACTCAATTTATGCAATGTTTAACCGGCCACTAAATTGGTCTATTAATTATGTATTACTAAGTTAGATTGTGTCACTTGAACTTGGTCATTTTGTGTATTGATGTTGGAACTCCAGTATTACCTGCTGCTTGGTTGGTTGATTATGAAATACCAATTAAAATTGGTGGATTTTTATAAAATCTAAAGGTCAGGCCAGATTTTTTAATGTTGCCATATATGTCATATTCTTTAAAATATTTCATTGCATTTGATTCAAAATACGTTGTAATTGGGCACATATATGTTGCCTTAGAGCCACACGAGTCTATGTATTGCAACAATTAACACAAAAAAATCGTTACAAAAAGTAAGCCATAACTCCTCCAAGATATTGCAATGGTGTTAAACATGTTGCTATAGCCATTAAATCGTTGCCATATACCATAATTGCAACGAAATTCAACGTTGCAATATGGTACTAAATTCGTTGCCATAAGGTACCTATGGCAACCAGAGCAAACCTTACGCCTGATTTTTCAATAATCGTTGCCATAGACCCTATAGCAACGAATTTAGGGCATACTGCAACGTATTTCAGACGTTGTTGTATCCATTCTATGGTGTAGTGATTAGATCCACTTACAGTTGTTGATCAAACAAATGGAACCTACTGGCACAGAGTGCACAACTATTTTATGAAACACAAAGACTCTGAATCCAATCGTAATTCATCTTCATTAAGTCATCGCTGGTCTATTATTCAACTTGTAGTCAACAAATTCCATGGATTTTATAACCAATTTGATGGATGAACTGGACTTTCAGAAATTGATAAGGTAATCTTTCCTCTTTTTTATTGTGGATAACATGTCGGTTTGTATTACTGATTATAGTTAAGTTATTTTGTGTTCAATTTAATAGATCGAAAGTGCGAAGGAGGTGTACAAGGAAGTTTGTAAAGTTAGCTTTTCTCTTGAGCATTGTTGGAACCTCTTAAGACACTTGCCTAAATGGAATATTGAATTTGCAACAAAAAAATCAAAAGTTCGGAAAAAAATTCCCACAACTTCTTCCCCAGCAGAATGTGTGATGTTAGAGAACTCAGAATTCGAAAGGCCTATCGGAAGAAAGGCTGCTAAGGAAATGCAAAAGAAAAGAAAGAGGTCTGAAAATGAGTATGAAGATAATGTAGGAGCAGCTGCAATTCTAGAAAACAAAGATATGAACATCTCAAAGAGATGATACAACTAGCGAAGGAGAGGGATGAACGTGAAAAGAGAAGAGAAATCAAGGAACAAGATGAAGCTAATGCAAAAATAATGGTAATGGATACAAGTTCTATGGGGGCTATTGAAGCTGAATATTTCAACTCGAGAAAACAAGAAATAATTGAAAAAAGGGGTGTTCAATTTTCTAGTTATTAAATGTGGTTTCCTTGCTAAGATATACTTGTCTAGTGGCGTAACATGAAACTTTTGCAGATCATAGCGAGGGTGTTCTATGTATAATTTACAAGCGTATGGTCTGGATGTTTTTGGAGAATGTCTTATTTTGTGAATTATGCTAAATTAGCCACCTTATATGTGAGAGAAGACTAATTTTAGTTCTTTTGTCTTATATGTTATTTGTTAGTCACAGAGGCATGCCTGTTTACATCTAATAACAAGGCTAATTGTTTGTAATGCTTTGCACTACTTACATGACCTCTTAACTGAGGTAACCTCTAGTTGTAGAGTTTCTATTTGTTCTGTACTTGTAATAGGCATCAAATCCTAGTTGTGTAACTGTACTTATATAGTCAAGAATAATTCTTGAAAGAAGTTCCAAGGTTCATGCCTCAAGCAAGAAGATAAAGACTGTCAAATAATCACAGTTGGGATTTGAAGAAATGAAGAATTTGCCTAAGTACCAATTCGAGAAGTACATTTGTCTATTCGAGAAGTCTAGTGTTCGAGAAGTCAGAGATTCGATATCTGAGAAGACACTGTTCGATATCTCTGAATGAACTATTCGATATCTCATTCGATATCTCAGAGATTCGACATGTCTAAATACTCTATTCGAGAACTCAAGAAGTCAACAAGTCAAAGTGGTATTCGAGTTCTCAAAGAGCCAACAAGTCAAAGTTCCATTCGATATCTCAAGGACTCAGAAAGCTATTCGATATCTCAGGGATTTGACAAGTCAAATGCTCTATTCGATAACTCAAGGATTCCCAGAGAAAAGAGCTATTCGAGAAGTGATTCGATATGTCAATATAACAGTATTCAAGAACTCAGAGATATCGATCAAGTCAATTTTAGTTCTCGAATCACTTACTTAGTCACTTCTCGAATACATTCTTGGAGACAAAATACTGAAGAAATTGTACAAGTCAGAAACCTGCAACAAGCCAATGCACTTTATGGACCACAACCTGTAACATGCTCTGGAAAGCCTATAAGGAAGCTTGGAGAGATATAGAAGAGACAAAGAGCTAAAGAAGTGGATCTGAACAGAACTTTGCAAAGTCAAATCTGTAGCCGTTTGGATGCTTACTCAAAAAGGATAGACATACAAGAAAGTAATTTATCCTGTAACCTTATTTGTAGTAATTGAGTTGTATTCATGTTCTATAAGAATACACTCTCACTTCTTTAGTTAGGAGAAGTTTTAATACACTGTAAGACATATCTCTCTGAGAAAAACAAAACTGAGAATACTTCCATTTGTATTCACAAATTGTAGCAACCTTTATCTAATAATATATTAGAATAAAGTGATATTGTGTCTTGTGTTGTTCTTTATCCGCACCTAGACATTTGCACACACAAACACTTATCTTGCTACATAGATTCAAGAACAAGAAAAGTTCAAGAATCCATTCACCCCCCCTCTGTATTCTTTTGCTGTATTCAATACTCAACAAGTGGTATCAGAGCGGGCTGTTTATTCAAAAACAGAAAAATGATAATGAGTTCGAATACACCAAAGACCACAGGAACGGTGAAAGTCCCTAAGTTTGACAAAGAAAATTACAACCTCTGGAAGATAAAAATGATGTTGTTCATCAAAGCCTCTCATCCTCTGTATCCTGAGATTCTCAAGAATGGTCCCTTTGTTCCACAACAAGAGATACCTGAGAAGACTGTTGGAACCATAACTGTTCCAAGATCTTATGTGGCCAAGGAACCATCTAAATGGACAGAATCAGAAAAGGAGATGGTTGCTCTTGACAGTCATCTCATGTTGCTAATTATTGATTCCATGAATATGTCAATGTTTGCAAACATTGCATCGTGTACATCTGCCAAAGAAATGTGGGATCACATTGAGGTGTTATGTGAAGGGACTGATGAGGTCAAGGAAAACAAGAAACAGATACTGGTCACACAGTATAAAGCTTTCATGGCACAGCCCAAGGAAAGCATCACTGAGATGTTTGAGAGATTTCACAAGCTAGTTACTGAGTTGCAGATGAATGGGAAGGTTTACAGCACCAAGGAGTTGAACATGAAGTTTCTACTGTCTTCACCAAACCATCTAGAGCAGAGGGTCATTTCTCTAAGGGAAAGAGATTTGAACAAAATCACATATGATGTACTCTATGGGGTTTTAAAAACTCATTAGCTTGAGTTGCTTCAGAAAAGGGCTATCCAAGCCAACCAAGGCAGAATGATAAACACATCATGTGCCTTGATTGTCAACAAATCTATTCAAGACCTAGAAGCATCTACAAGTCAGCTAAGGATAGAGGAGATAGTAGATGATGAAGAAACTGAAGCTGAGGTAAGTGAACCTGTTGAGGAGAAGGAGGAAGAAGAGTTTTATACTCTTGAAGAACTAGATGGAATGGAAAACACTTCATATGCTTTCATGGCCAGAAAATTTCCAAACATCAGATTCAAGAGGAACCAACCCTTCAAACCTAAAACCCAGAATCATTCATTCAACAAGAGCAAGGCACCTGTGAAAGCAAACAAGAATAAGTTTAAGACCAGCCATGTGGATAGGTCATTTGTAAGGTGTTATAGATGCAATGACCTAGGGCATTTTGCCAGTGAATGCAAGAAGCCTAAAAAGAAGGATAAAGAGTTTCTAGAGCTTGAAGCTAAGTATGAGGCCCTTCTGAAAAAGCAGACACAGGGTAAGGCCTACATAGTTGAAGGGAAGTGTTGGGATGATTTAGTGATGGAGAAGAGCAAGAATTTTGCAACTATGCCTTGATGTCCAATACCAAGGATGACACATCTTCATCAGACTCTCAGGGCAAAGAAAGTGAAAAGAAGGACATGTGGATTTTGGACAGTGGATGCTCAAATCACATGACTGGTGATATGGCCCTGCTATTACAGTATGAGGAGAAGGCTGGCCCAATGGTTGCCTTTGGAGATGACAGCATGGGTAACACATTGGGATATGGCAAGTTGAAAGTTGGTAATGTCATCATTGAAGATGTAGCACTAGTCAAGGGACTCAAGCATAATCTGCTAAGTGTTGGTCAGTTTACTGATAGAGGATTCAAAGTGGACTTTAAAGCACAAGAGAAATGTTAGGTCGAATACACAAGATATAATCAAGTACTGTATGAGAGAATAACAAGAACGCACGTTTTAGTACTTAAAAACTGTTTGGAATTAATAATTCCTCTCTCAGTGATGTAAAATATCACAGAGAGCTGCTTAGGTTACAATGAATGAATATTTCAATGTTCGATACCCTTCTAGGGTCAACCTAACTATATTTATAAAACATACAACTTCTATACAATCAGTAATTGATACTCCTATAATTAAGCTATACAATTGATATCAATTACGATTGCTACACATCTTTTAAGTCAACTCAACCTCTTTGATAGCTATCTGATCTTCAAAGATATTGCTTCCATGTTTATCTTCAATCATTGTTGACTTGTAGATGCTTCTGCTGAACAGAGTTTAACAAACTCTGTTGCTTCCATCAATCAGTGTTTGCGCTTCCATCCGTTAGCGTTTACTCAAACTCTGACTGCTTCCAGCTTAAACTTTGATGTATCACTGTATCACTTAAACACTGATTAATATTTACATCAATTATATCTAACAATCTCCCCCAGCTTGTTCATTAGCAAAAATGCACAAGTTAATGATAATTGATGATGTCAAAACAAAATAGACAAATGCAGTGTTTAATAAATGATCAGAGTTTAAACTACTTACTTAAACAAAATCAACAGAAAAACAAGAAATCCTTACAGAGCATCATTCATAAAACTGCCTCAAGATCTGGTGTAGCTCTGAGATAGTCTATCATCAATCTTCTATCAGCATTCTCAAGCTCTCTCTGCATTATCTCTTTGATTTCCCTTAATTCAGGATCATTCTCATCAGTCTGATAAATAGCAGCTCTCAGATCATAAATTTTGTTTCTCCTCATCTAATTACCCAGTCTGATAAATTTCACTTCCTCTGATTGTGAGTTGAAATCAAGAACTGTAATCTCCAGATCAGTCTTCAGCTTTGTAGTACCCTTTTTCATCTCAATAAGATTTACATTCCAATCTCTGTACTTAGGGACATATCTGCTGTTGTATTTCATGCCTCTAGTTGCCAAGTTGTGAAGCATCTTCTTTCTAAGCACATTGGCAACTGACTCAGTTCTTCGATTCCTTACCTTGAACAGATACAGAACATATTCAAGTTCTTCCCAGTATTTCAGATCAAGATCAAATTCACCAATCTTGTATACTGTCCCATCAGTCATAAAATATAAAAGAAAATCTTTTTCCAAGCTCTTCTGATGGACCAACTGTACTGATTCCAGTCTGTCTAAGCTTTCTTGAGTTACACCACGACCTGGAATAGCCAGTGAGGAAGGATATCTAGGACCAGCTTGTTGTCTTTGATCTCTATGAGAGCCTAGTCCAGCTTTATTGCTTCCAATCTTTCCAGCTAAACCTTTTCCATCTGAAAAATCCATAGGACCTCCAGTCTCTGGGGTTGGTTCAAACACTGAAGTCTTCCCAAAAACTGATTGTAATACAGAAGAAGATAGAGAGTTCTGCACAACTCTTTTAGCAACAGAAGTTGTATTTGATTTCTTGGACATGCTTTCCTCTTCAGCAATGCCTTTAAGCTTTTGTTTAGCTTCTACTTCTGTTGGCTTTTTGAATACTTGCATTCTTTGATCAGCTGCAACATTTTCTTTGATTTTAATGCCTTTAAGAACAGGCCTAGAAACTTTCACATTTAGCTTACCCTTACCAGACTTCAAAGCTTTCTGATGTTCAGCTTGTAAACTCTTCTCTTCAGCTTGAATGTCTGCAAGAGTAACTCCTTCTTCATTCTCCTCTAAAAATACTTTGGCAGCTAACTCTTCATCAGTCTGTGGATTATCAGTGAATAGCAAACTCTGGGTCTTAGATGTACCCTAAGTATCAGTATTTACCCCACCAGACTTTGACTTAGAAGTTTTGTCAGTTAATAAACTCTTCTCAGTTGCCCTTGACCTTAGATTTCTTTGACCTTTTGCTCCTCCATCTCCTGCATCATCCTTCTGAGTCAGAGTTTGAGATTGCCTGCATTTAGTCTTAGCATTTCTCTCCCCCTTTTTGACATCATCAGGCATGAGAATGGATGTAATCAGCTCCAAAGAAGAAGCAATAGCATCAACCTTATCAGACAAACTATTTTGTTTTTCTTCAATTTTGGTCAGTCTGTCAGACATAGAGTCTTGAGCCTTGGAGAATTTGGTAATCTTGAGTTTGGTGTCAAACTCCAGAGTCATATCCTTATCCTTAATATCATCTTTGAGACCAGTAATTTACTTCTGACAATCATCAAGTCTGCCATCCAGTGTTTTGACTTGCACCACTGTGGCCTTCAAACAAGATAGAATATCTGGATTTGAAATTTCAGTAGCAGTTTGCTTCACAAAATCTGCTGCTCTCCCTCTAGGAAAAATACAGTCTTCCTTATACCAATTTTCAGAAAACTTAGCAAGATACTTTGCTTCAATCTCATGCTGTTTGGAAGGCTGAGTGAATGGTGCATGCTTTCCATCAGTCTGCACAGGTGCACTTGCAAAAGAATCAGAGTTTGAACTCTCTTCACCTTCAGCTTCAACACTAACATGTTCAACATTCTCTACAAATTGAACATTCTCAGCAACAATGTGCTCAGTTTCTACAACAGCCTCAGCTATATTCTCTGCAACAATCTCTGCAACTTCTGTATTCTTTGCAACATCTTCAACAGTCTGAGCAGGTTGTTTTTCAGACACAACAGTCTTATCAACATTCTCTCAAAGAGAAACAACTGCAGGCAAAATATCAGAGTTTAAATTCTTTGTTGCCTTTTCAACTTCTTCACCATGATCAGAACCCTGGTGAGCATCTGAAAATACATCAGTATGAGAAGCTACTATTTCTTCAAGAAGTACAGTTGGCTGAGCAACTGCACCAGTTTCTTCAGAGTGAACAGGAAGAGAAGAAGTAGGAGGAATCATAGGATCAGAGAATGGCATGGCAGTCTCAGCAAAATCATCTAGAGTAAAGCCATCTCTGTTGTCATCCATGTGCATATTGACAGGTGATTTCTCACATTCTGTAGTAGCATCTACCTCAACAGGTATCTCAACAGCAGGTATTTCTGAAGTGATAACCTCTGGAGCTTTAATAACCATGTCATCATCTGAATCAGATATTACCAGCTTCCTTCTTTTGTAAGTCTGCAACTCAACAGGTTTGTTAACTCGAATAACTTATAGAAGGGGGGGGGTTGAATACAAGTTATATAATCGTGTCTGATTTTTACTTGATTATATGAACAAGAATAAACGAATGAATCAAACTCTGTTTGTATTAATAAGATCAAATACAAACTCTACCAAAGGTGTACAATACCTTTAGCAGCTGCTGACAATACAAATCTCTCTCTCTGTTTGTACTTTCGTATACTTACGATTACAAACCTCATGAACTCTTTTTACAATGATATAGAGAGAGTATTTATAATGCTACCTATCAACTAATAACAGAAAGATATAATCTATACATGACAATGTTCTGCCGTCCAGTCGATAGTTTCCATCAATAGAAAACTCTTTCCTTCATAATATCTTCTTGCTTGTTCTTCAAACAACGATCCTATTTTATAGCACTTGCCAGTTTCTGTAGCATCCATAATGACATCATCAGTAACACGACTGATATCAGGATTTCATCTTGCATCAGTATCTGATCATCATCAGTATTAGACCGTCATCAGGATTTGCTCTTTGTTCCTGACATGTAGTCTCCGATACACTGTTCATTCCTGACTAAACTGTACAGATAACTGTCTTACACATGAATCCTATATAGTGCTAAATCCTTTATAAGATCAGGATTACAAGAAGTATAATGTGTAAATTCTATTCTTAACATCACAACTTATGAATTATTCCTAACAATCTCCCCCTATTTATGCTTAAAAATCTGAAGCATAAATCTAAGTTGTTGATGTCAAAACATATAACAATACAACCAGAATAGAATTTATAAATGTAGAATTATGAAGTTAAGTACCTCCTTCCCAGATGTAGACGTTTATCTAGTACTTAGAAGAAAGAATTTTAACTATTAATGCTGCTCTTCCTTTACCACTTCCTAGCTAAGATTCACCACTGTCACTCCTAGTTCTTCTTTTTTACTTCCCTTTGTCTGCTCTTTATCTCCCCCAGTCTGGTGTTGTTGTTGTTGTCTTTGAATTGTCTTTATCTCCCCCTTTTTGACATCAGCAACATTAATTCCAAGAGATTCAGAAACAGAACAAATGATATTCATCAGAACTGCTTGATTTTCCATAATTATGACTTGGTTATCTTCAAGTGATTGAAGTCTTGTTTGCATAGCAATTTGAGAATTCTGAATATCTTTCAAAATATCAGAATGAACTTCAATGTTGGAAGTGCTTCTAGTATCTTCAGAATCAGAATCAGAAAGAACTGTATCTTCAAGTCTTGTAGAAGAAGTTGCTTGGATTGTATGATATTCAAGTAATAAAACCTGATTAGAAGTATCAACATCTTCATCTTTCTGATCTCTAGCTGAAACATGATCATCATCTCCTTCACAAGTATTCTGTGTACTAACATCTTCAAATCCTGACTCCTCCTTAGAGTGATCAGAGACTGTAGATGTCTCAATTCTAGCTGATATTGGAAGTACATACAAAGGAACATTAGGATCATTAGGAACTTCATCTGGTACATATGTATCAAGAGATTGCTTTATCCTGGCACCTCTTCTGTTAATGATTCCTGCAAGCCACTCCTTTTGCTTCTGAGCTTTAACTTCTGGCTTTGCATTGTGATGTGCTAGGTCATTCTTCTGATACATTTTGATGAATGAATAAGTACCAGTATCCATACCTAAATTTTCAGACCAAGATTCAGGAAAAACCTGATCCCAGAAATCAAACGATGGTTTCCTAATTTTCTCTCCCTCACTATGGAGTTGATCATCCATACCTTCATTCTCACTTTGACTTACTAAAGTCAACACTCTTTCTACCTCACCTTTTGCCTGGTCAGGAGCCAGCCTCTCAGTTTGTGGATCTAAGTCCATCTTTTCAAGTGTATCACTCAAATTTGGATAAGTGCTCTCATGACCTACAGAAAAATAGGGTTTAGAAGGAGTTTTTATACCTGAACTCACATGGAGAGAGGGTTCCTCATTTGGCAAGGGGCTTGAGGTTTTCTCCAAGGAGTGAGCTGCTATAGTCTCTGAACCCTTACAATCATCTTCTTTCCTTCCAGAGACTACAGGCTCTAGTATACTACTTTCAGGTTCTTTACTAGACTCTGATGTCTTCAGTAATACTTTATTAGACACCATAGTTAGTACATCACCGTCTTTAAGTGTTGTTTGCTGAGACTCACCCTCAAGGTGGATAGACTCTGACTGAACAAAATTTGTTTGATCTTCAGAAAAATCAACCAAAGTCATTCCTCCCATATCATAGGGTATATCACTTGCATTCTCAGTCATCACAGAAGTCCTTTCAACATCAGCTATCACAGCTCCTGAGTCATCCAACCTCTGACTAGATGGTTCTTATGTTGCAGTGACTGTGATATGATCTTTCCTACTATTCACCACTGGTGCAATAGTATCTTCTGTTGACTGCATTCCTCTATCTACTTCCTCCAGTTGTTCACCTTGAGCTAAAGTATCTTCAATAAAGACATCCTTGCCAAATAAATATGCATGAAGTGATTGAAGTGCAACATGCTTCGAGAGTCCAAATTTCTTGACTAATTGTCTTCTGACAGATACATAGAAATACATCTTCATTAAGTCAAGTCTTTGATGTAGAAGTCCATATTCATCTGGAAATAAAAGTTTTGGTACTCTTTCAACCAAAAAATCTAGAACAGGCCTTGACTACTTCACTTTGAGAGAAATTAGTCCCATAGCCAGTCTGTATGATAATGTAGTTTCCCATGAAGAATCAATATCCAGATCTCTTGGTCATTTGCTGACTTGATTGTAGCTTCATTTGTAGAGACCTGCATGATATTAGTTGGACTAGACTCTGTGTGTGTAGGTGACAATTGAATCTTTCTCCTTGTTCTCCTGGTATAGTGAGCAAAAGATTTATCCTGAGAAGACTCAAGAGGTGTAGACACAGAAGTGATCTTGGGATGAGATCTTTGTTCAATAGACACAGTCTTATGAAAGACAGTATCCAGTAACTGTTTTCCCTTTTTAAGAACTACAGCCTTTTGGGAGACTGCAGCCTGGCTGTGGCTAGGTTTTTCATCTCTATGTGCTAACAAAGAAAGTTGAATTGCAGCCTTCAATTCTGCTCTCTCAGCAAGAGTTAAATCATCATCATCTTCACTAGAATTACTACTACTTGACACAACAAATCTTCTCTTCCTTACAACTGATGTCTTTTGAGAAACACCAGAGGTTGGTTTCTTTGAAACAATAGGCTGTGGATCAAAATTTGGTTCTTGAATTGTTTCAGAGACTATAATGTTTTGGGCTACTTGGGTAGACACAGGTGGGTTCTCCTCCAATTGAGATTCCTGAGCCATTTCACCACAAAAGAAAGAAGAATTGTAGAAAGTAGGAAGATGAGTTTTAAGAATTACCTGAACATGATGTGGATAATGAATTTCAGGTATTTCATCTAGATTCTTTTCATTGTCCTTCTTTATAATGTCAGAGAAAATTCTCTTTTGCTGTACATAAGAAGAAACACAATGTTCCCTACCAAATCTAGCTTCAACATCAGGAATAAAATGGTTAATAAACATTTGCATAAATCTATGATAATAAACCATTTTCCTGTTTTGATCTCTTGACCTAAGTTTAATACTCATCTGACTTAAGATAATGTGACCTATGTTAATTACTCTATCATAAAGCAAACTAAAAGCAATATGTGATGTAACAGAAGTAATTTGCTGAAAAGAACTACATTTACCAGTAAAACATTTAGCAATTTGATCAAAGAAGAAAGACCATTCCTTTCTAAGAAAAGACCTATTCAACTGGCTCATGTTGTCTAGAGGTCCACTATAACCTAATTCAGACAACATAGTTCTTACATTATCATCAGATGGTACATTCTCATAAATCAAACTAACAGGTAAGTGAAGTACTGAATTAACAACTGATTCAGTAATATCAAATGAGTCTTGTCCTAAATGTAGAACAATCTTACCTGATTGACTCTGAGTAGAATCAATTACCTCAGCATTCTCCCAAGCTTGTGTAACAGCTGCTTGATTAATTTGTGGAGATGCTGTCAATGCATAACTTAATGGTCCATTCGCCAGAAAGTCCATGATTGGATGAAAATCAAATGACACTCCTTCCTTGTTGGTGATAGCTGCTACATGATTGTTCGTCATAAAATCAAAATCACCAAACTTGAAGGCTACTAACTTAGGTAATCTTCTCTGAGCTGCCATTGATTTTGATCTGAAAAAGAACTTGAAAAATTCTTGAAATAGATTAGAGATTTTGAGAACTCGAGAGTGTTTTTGCTTTAGAGAATGTGAAATTAGAGAAAGCAATTACACGATTAGAGTTTCAAAACAAATATATTTCTCAAATCTTTCAGACCACTATCCCACGTCAACACGTAGATTGACAGGTGTCAGTCCCTAAAAAGTGCGATTACCCACGATTTTTAGAAAATAAAATCCAAAATAGATATTCATGAAATAAATCAGGGTATTATCAAGATAAACATCAATACTGATCAGCTTCTTTTTCCTGTTGACCTCCCATCAAAATAATCACAAAATGTAATGTGATTTAAAAATATAATTTTCAAATCCTGATGGTCACACATGAAATCCTGATCAATATCATCCTGATTCCAGTGACTTAATATGGAGTTTCCACGTGGCATTTTTCTTTTATCTGAAAAAGAAATAAGCAATTAATCTGAACAAAAATCAATTGGTTAGATATATTCAATATTTCTTGAAAACAAGAAACACAGTCACACGCAATAATTAGCATCTGACTTCATTAAAACTTCCAAGTGACTGTTCAGCTTCTCAAGTCTTTCTTTAAAAGAAACGGACGCCTTATGCCTTTCTCCATAAACCTTTCAATTTCTTTTCTTCTCAACAATGCTTCTCAAACCAAAATTCCATTCAAACCAATTCTTTAGATTTTTCACAGTCGATGAACATCCTGCTCTTGATCATCTCTTTGAAAAGACGACTCTTCTCATCGAACTAATCATGTTTGAATTGATTTCCGATAATATCCAGAGGTTTCTCCTAGAACATCCATCTGTTGGATACAATCTTCCCCTAACCTCCTCAAAACTTGAGGATGAAGAATTTGGCCGAGAGTCTGAGGTTGATCTTGATGGAGATGCTATTCATTTAAGTTAGCTGCTCTCATTCAAGTCGCCCAGACAAGGAATCCAAGAGTAGACGAGCCTATTCAATCCCCTGATGGATTTCTTGGGATGCTTCTTGTCCTATACCTCAGAATTCATATCTATAGACAAGTATAGAATTATCAGTAGAAATTAGATAAAAAGATGTTGTATTTCATTTCCATATATGTAATGCTTTCAATTAATGAAAATACAATTACTTGTTATCTACTTGTCTTTTGATTATTGAATGATGTATAAATTATCAGTATGCAAATATCAAAACATGCTGGCATAGACTTAACACATCACAGAATTAGATTACTACACAAAGTAAACGTCAGGATCTGAAACAATTTTCATAATCCTGATACTGACACAATACTGATGACGTCAGCATCCTGATAACAAATCTAATCCTGATGATTATTAACAAGTCTATCATACTGAAATTTATCAAGGCAAAGTGTTATAGCTAAAGCATTTAACAATCAAATATAGATCCTGACAAGAATATCAAGTCTATAAGCTAGAAACAACATACCTTGCTACATTTGCAGATGTTAAAGATCTAAAAATTTAACATTCCTAATTCACTTACTAATCTACTGAATGTAGTCTCATCAAGTGGTTTAGTTAGAATATCTGCAAGCTGTTTGTCAGTAGGAACAAAATGAAGTTCCACAGTACCATTCTCAATATGTTCTCTAATAAAATGATACCTGACATCAATGTGCTTAGTCCTTGAATGTTGAACTGGATTTTCTGCAATTTTAATAGCACTAGTATTATCACAAAACATAGGAATATTACTAAGTGTCATACCATAATCCATCAATTGATTTCTTATCCAAAGGAGCTGTGCACAACAACTACCTGCTGCTATGTACTCAGCTTCTGCAGTTGAGGTTGAGACAGATTGTTGCTTCTTGCTTGCCCAAGAAATCAATCTGTTTCCCAAGAATTGACATGTACCTGTAGTGCTTTTCCTGTCTATCTTACACCCTGCATAATCAGAGTCTGAATAGCCAATTAGAAAGAAATCAGATTCTCTAGGGTACCACAAACCAAGATTTGGAGTTCCTTTGAGATATCTAAAAATTCTCTTCACAGTAATTAAATGAGATTCCTTAAGATCACTTTGGAATCTAGCACATAAACAGGTAGAAAACATTATATCTGGCCTACTTGCAGTTAGATATAACAATGAGTCTATCATGCCTCTATAACTAGTATTATCCACACTCTTTCCCTTAGGATCAGAGTCTAGTTTAGTGGTTGTTGCCATGGGTGTTTTTGCAACTACACAGTCTTGAAAGTCAAACCTTCTTAAAAGATCTTTGATATACTTTGACTGATTAATGAAAATACCAGTCTCAGTCTGTTTGACCTGCAAGCCTAAGAAATAATTTAATTCACCCATCATGCTCATCTGATACTTAGACTGCATAAGCTTGCTAAACTTAGCACACAACTTTTCATTAGTAGAACCAAAAATAATATCATCAACATAAACTTGAACTAAAAGCAATTCACCTTTTATCTTTCTAAAGAATAGAGTTTTGTCAATTGTACCTCTTGTGAAGCCATTTTCAAGAAGAAATTTAGACAAAGTCTCATACCATGCTCTTGGTGCCTGCTTTAGTCCATAGAGTGCCTTGTCAAGTTTGTAGACATGATTTGGAAACTTTGGATCAACAAATCCAGGTGGCTGTTCCACATACACTTCCTCATCAAGTTTGCCATTTAGAAAAGCACTCTTTACATCCATCTGGTATACCTTGAATTTTGAATGAGCTGCAAATGCAAGAAACATTCTGATTGCTTCTAATCTTGCTACAGGTGCAAAGGTCTCATCATAATCAATGCCTTCTTCCTGAGAATAACCCTTGGCCACAAGTCTTGCTTTGTTTCTTACAATCATACCAGATTCATCTAGCTTGTTTCTGAAAACCCATCTTGCACCAACAATTGATCTATCTTTAGGTCTTGGTACCAGTTTCCATACTTTGTTTCTCTCAAACTCATTTAACTCCTCCTGCATTGCAATTACCCAATCAGGATCCTGTAAGGCTTCTTCAACCTTCTTAGGTTCATTCTTTGAGAGAAAGCAACTATACAAGCATTCATTTTGAATTGATCTTCTAGTTCGAACACCACTATTTGGATCACCAATTATCAAATCTTCAGTATGATCCTTTGTCCATTTTCTAACAGGTGGTAGATTAACTCTGCTAGTCTCTCCCCCTAAGTTAGTGGTATCTCTTGTAGAAGAATTCTCTCTACCTTCAAAAACTCTCCTTTGATCAATAGAATCAGTAGATTCCATATTGCTGCTAGTTACTGATCTTTCCTCAGTAGACTCTGAAAGATCAGTTCCTGATGGAGTAGACTCTGAAACGTCAATTCCTGATGGAATAGACTCTGAAAGGCTAGTCTGCTCCTGATGATCACTGCGTTCTCTTTGATTTATTTGCTCCCCCTCAACAGTAGCATTCCTTTGAGAAGCAATAGAAATTCCTTCTGGAGAACCTTCATCATCACTGGAGAGTATCTCAGAATTCTTCAGATTTTCAAATTCCAATTTGTCATGGCTTTCATCAGTTTGCATAATTCCAAATTTCTTATCATCAAATGCAACATGAATTGATTCCATAACAATGTGATTCTGAGATTATAAACTTTGAAGGCCTTAGATGCTGAATATCCTAGAAAAATTGCTTCATCCGATTTGGCTTCAAATTTTCCAAGTTGTTCTGGATGAATTTTTAGGACATAGCATTTGCATCCAAAGATGTGAAAGTATTTCACACTTGGTTTCTTTCCTTTGATCATCTCATAGGGAGTTTTTCCATGACTATTTACCAAGGTACAATTTTGAGTGAAACATGCAGTGTTAATAGCTTCTGCCCAAAAGTAGGTTGGAAGTTTTGCATCTGCAAGCATGGTTCTTGCTGCCTCTATGAGAGTCCTGTTCTTTCTTTCCACTACACCATTCTGCTGAGGTGTACCAGGTGCAGAAAACTGTTGAGTGATTCCATTGTCTGCACAAAACCCCTCCATCGTAGAATTCTTGAATTATGTACCATTGTCACTTCTAAGTACTTTGACTTTGTACTCAGAGTTAT
The DNA here is from genome assembly GCA_037693485.1 of Kitagawia praeruptora. NCBI lineage: Eukaryota > Viridiplantae > Streptophyta > Magnoliopsida > Apiales > Apiaceae > Kitagawia > Kitagawia praeruptora. The sequence goes on from CM075354.1 coordinate 107,036,250, forward strand.
TATGAATATTCTTGATAAGTTCAATGATTTGCTGAGGAGCTTCATCCTTCTTTTGTAGAAAGAACACCCATGTAAACCTTGTGAAATCATCCACTATTACTAGAGCATATCTTTTCTTGCTGATAGACATAATGTTTACTGGACCAAACAGATCAAGATGTAGCATGTGAAATGGTTCAGTAATAGAATTTTTAGTCTTGCTCTTGAAAGTTGTTCTTCTTTGCTTTCCAAGCTGACATGCATCACAAAGTCTATCTTGCACAAAATTTGCCTGAGGTAGGCCTCTCACCAAATTGTGATTAACAAGTTGATTAAGCTTCTTGTGCCAATTCCAGCTTTCATCACTTGTTGCTTTGCTGTAGAGACATCTAACAATTCTTTTAGATGTGTCACTTAAGCTGGCTTCATATATGTTACCATGTCTTTGACCAGTTAGAACAACGTCTCCATTCTGCATATTCAAGATTTTGCATCCTTCTTTGTCAAAGACTGATTTGTAACCTTTATCACCCAGTTGACTTATGCTTAAAAGAGTATGTTTCAAGCCTTCAACCAGTGCTACATTTTCTATGATGACATTCCCCAAAACAATTGAGCCATATCCCAGAGTTTCTCCTTTGTTGCCATCTCCAAAAGATATTACTGGGCCAGCTTTCCTCTCAAACTTTGTGGCAGGGACTTCTTTCCAGTCATATGTCCAGAGCATCCACTGTCCAAGATAATTGAATGCTTCTTTCCTGTGCCCTGCAAACAAAAAGTAACTAGTTAGAATTTTTTAGGACCCAACTTTGATTGGATCCTTTCTTACTAGGTTTAGAAACGACAGGCTTTGAAGATTTTGCTTTTACTTTACCTGTTGCAGAGTCAACCTTAGACTCTGATTTCACAAACTGTTTGTGACTAGGAGTTTCAGATTTCAAAGAATAATAGTCATAATACAGTTCATGATATTCTCTACACATGTAAATGGAATGAAGTAAACTACCACAATGATAACAAGCCTTTTGTGGTTGGTATTGAATTTTCTGAGTCTTGGGGAATCTAGACTCAGTTTTCCAAGAAGGTTTTTGATTGTAGTCTAGGGCCAAATGATTATGATTTCCACACTTATAGCATTTTTTCCTAGGTGCATCAGGTACATTCTTGTAATTATTCTCTTTGTTAATACCTTCTTTTCCATTCCTATTTCTTTTGATCTTGCTAGACTCTGAAAGACCTTCTAATCTCTGTTTCAACTGAGACTTAGACAGAAACCCTATGTTTACATTCTTAGGTTTCTCTAACACTTTCTCATCTGAATTACTATTGTTAATCCTTTTGTGTACAACAGGGATACCTTTTGAATCAACAAATTTAACATGATTAGGTTCAGAAACAATTTTCTTACCTTCAGATTTAGATGTGTTAGCTTCTATTTTACTATCATCATTGACAATAGCTACTTTTTCTTCTTGTCTAGCCTTATCAAAACCTAAACCATTAACCTTACCACGAATTCCACTTTCAAAGATTTCTATAGTCTTTTTACTGGAATTGTTAATGGTCTTAATCACACCTCTCTCTTCTTCTAGTTCTTTTCTGACATAGTCATAAGCCTCAAGAATAACACTATAATCATGCTTAGCTTTATCAGAACTTAACTTGTATTCTTCCATTTGAATTAATTCAGATTCAAGAAAATTATTTCTATCAACTAATTTATCATTCTTAACCTTAAGTTCATCTCTTTCACAAGTAAGAATTCTAAAATTAGTCATAAGATTCTTAAACTCAGCATGGATAGATCTAATTTCAACAGAATTTAAGCTATCAAATGAATCAAGAGAGTGAAGTGATACCTTAACAGAGGATGGAGAAGTTTTCTTTGGAGATCCAGGTTTGTCTGAACCATTTGCCATCAATGCAATGTTGTCATAATCCAATTCATCTTCAGAATCACTGGAATCAGCCCAATCCTTCTGTATGACCATAAGTTCATTACCCTTTCCTGAATTCCTAGGCTTCTTACACTCACTAGCAAAGTGTTCAAGCTCGTTGCAGTTAAAGCACTTGATCTTGGCCTTATCAAGCTTGACAATTGTACTTTTGCCTTTGTCACTCTTCTTCTCCTCCTTCTTTTGAAAAGGTCCTTTGCTAAATCTTCTCCTGTTAAATCTACCTTTCTTGAAAGCTTTAGCAAACATAGCAAAGAGTTCCTGCATCTCAGATTCAGAATCATTGTTTTCAGAGTCCATATCAGTAGTCTCTGACTCAGAACTTTCTTTGCTTTTCTTCTTCCTTGAATTCTTTACAGCAATCTCTTCATGCTGTTCTTCAGGAAGCTTCTTTACTTCAGATTGAGCAGTAAGTGCAATAGTCTTCATCTTTCCTTCACTCCTGCTCTTCTTCTGCTGCTTGTTAAGTTCATAAGCTCTCAATTTTCCATATACTGCCTCTAATGAAATCTCATCCAGATCATTAGCTTCCTCAATCGCAGATATCTTCTCATTGTAAAAATCAGGCAAAGCTTTCAGGAACTTTGTATTCATATCCTCCAAGTCATAATATTTACCATGCATGGCCATCTCATTGATGAGTTTTGTAAACCTATCAAAGGTATCAGTAAGTGACTCACCAGACTTGGATTCAAAGTACTCATACTGTTGTATAAGTAATGTCCTCATATTCTTCCTGACAGGCTTAGTTCCTTCACAGTGAACCTTAAGATTGTCCCATATATCCTTAGCAGTTTTACAAAAGAGAACATAGTTAGTGAGAACAGAATCAAGACTGTTGAATAATATGTTTCTCACTTTAGCATCTTTAAGAACATTCTCTTTGTCTTTATCTGACCATTCAGATTTTGGCTTCTCTGCTGTATGTTCTGGAACAACCACACCATCAACAGTTGCTTGTCCAACGACTTTTGTTGGAACAAAAGGTCCATCTCTGATTCTGTCAAGATAATCAGGATCTGTTGCTTCAAGATGATGCAACATCTTTACTTCCCATAGAGTATATTCGTTTCTCTTGAGCATATGAATCTTAGTATTCCCATCCTTGTAACCAGACATGATTGCAGATCTTTATGATTATTCGAAATCAACCCGCTCTGATACCAATTGTTAACTCGAATAACTTGTAGAAGGGGGGGTTGAATACAAGTTATATAATCGTGTCTGATTTTTACTTGATTATATGAACAAGAATAAACGAATGAATCAAACTCTGTTTGTATTAATAAGATCAAATACAAACTCTACCAAAGGTGTACAATACCTTTAGCAGTTGCTGACAATACAAATCTCTCTCTCTGTTTGTACTTTCGTATACTCACGATTACAAACCTCATGAACTCTTTTTACAATGATATAGAGAGAGTATTTATAATGCTACCTATCAACTAATAACAGAAAGATATAATCTATACATGACAATGTTCTGCCGTCCAGTCGATAGTTTCCATCAATAGAAAACTCTTTCCTTCATAATATCTTCTTGCTTGTTCTTCAAACAACGATCCTGTTTTATAGCACTTGCCAGTTTCTGTAGCATCCATAATGACATCATCAGTAACACGACAGATATCAGGATTTCATCTTGCATCAGTATCTGATCATCATCAGTATTAGACCATCATCAGGATTTGCTCTTTGTTCCTGACATGTAGTCTCCGATACACTGTTCATTCCTGACTAAACTGTACAGATAACTGTCTTACACATGAATCCTATATAGTGCTAAATCCTTTATAAGATCAGGATTACAAGAAGTATAATGTGTAAATTCTATTCTTAACATCACAACTTATGAATTATTCCTAACAAGGTTATTCATCTTCAGAAGAAAAAGAAGACTCTTCATCAACAAGAGATGGTGATGGTGATCTATTTGCTCTTTCATTTTTCTCTTTTCTGGCCAGTGTAGCACTAGCAAGTCTGTGTCTTGAGTTATGAGCTACATGCTTAGTTCTCCCCTTACGTTTGGGTTTGGACTTGGATGGTTGAGGTTGAGTAGGAGACTGAGATTTTGGTGGTTGTTGGTCAGAGTGTAGTGATTCAGAGTTTAGGGGATCAGAGTTTATTTGTTCAGAGTTTAGTGGTTCAGTGTTTAGTGGTTCAGTGTTTAGTGGAGGTTGTTCAGTGTGTTGAAGTGCTTGAGGTTGTTGAGGTTCTTGTGGTTGATTTATGAAGTTCTGTAAAGCAAGAGGATAAACTAGAGTAGGCACCTCCCTGTTACCATCCTTATTTGTCAAATCAGAGAATATTCTCTTATTGACCTTAAAAGGCTGAATCTCATCAGCTTCAGCAATTGCAACATTTGGCACACAAGCAGAAAATAGTAGTTGACAAAATCTAGCAAAATATACAGTTCTAGATACTGACAACCGACCTCCTATATTCATTAACACATGTCTTCCAAAATCGAAATTAGAACCATAAAGAAGAGAATACCCGATTTGGAGACTATCAATAGGAATTGCATCCCAATTGGTGACCTTGTTTCCAAAAGCTCTTGTAATATAGTCGAAGAAGAAACTCCATTCTTTTTGTAACTGAGGTCTTTTCACTGACCCAATCTTGTCCAATGAACCTAAGTACCCAATCTGCTGCAACATCTCTCGCAGATTTGTTTCAGAAACAACAGCATATGAAGTATGAATTTCAAAGTCCATGGTTTCTCTGACTGTATCTGGAGTGATAACATAGTTAGTTTCGTTGTATGTGAAAATAATTGATGGTGTCCCATTCTCACCACCATCATCATACACAGAGTTTTGCCAAAATGAAGCAATTTGAGATGCAGACAGCGTTTGAGGTTCGACCAAAGCATAACCAACTTCTGAATCTCTCAAGAAATTCTACATCAAATGAAAAGCTTCTGGAGCGTTTTCAGTGATCAACGGAGCTGCATAATTATTATGAACAAACAAAAGACCAAGTGTGTTGAAAGGTTTGGTTGCCATTAGAATAGTTTGAGAAGAAATACGAATGAAAATGATATGAGTGAAAAGTGTTTGATGAAATTTTCAAATGAAAATGATATGAAACTATGAATGAAAGTGTAAAAAGTGAATATGAGTGGGTGAAAGTGAATATGAAGTAAAGAGTGAATCTCAAACGTTTTCGCCTTAAAACACGCAACCACTTACCATTGTTAGTAAAACACGATCATTGAAAGATGTGTGAGTGGGACACGTGTCAAATGATTAGCAGAACAAACGCGCAAACTCAGTAATTACAACTCCAATTACTGCTACCTATTCTCAGTAATTACTTGCACAAATAAACACTTTAACACTAACCAACAGCTGTCAAAAACTCTTTTTACCCCAAATGCGAAATCATCTGAAATAAAATGTACCTTAGAGTATTTCGACAAAAATTCATCAATGTTTATCACTTCTCTAACTTTCTAACTGAAACCCTTTCAAATACTGCACAAATGTGAATTTTGTGTGTGGATAGCAGAGTTTACTAATCCAATTTTTAGAGCATCTAATTTTTCATAAATTCCATAATAATAAATCAGTAAATACTGGATGCACAAACTCTGATTGTAAATACTGAATATATGATGAATGCTAAACTATGTAGTAACTTAAATACAGAAATCTGAATACACCTATTCCCTTTGATGTTCATGATAATCCAAGTAAACACACAGTCTTTATAGACAAAAAGATCAAGAGATAGATATCAAAGCATCATTCAGAGAGTTGCATGCCAAGGATTTGATTAACCTTACAAACTCTCAAATCACACAAGTGTTTAGGGACAGTGTTTACACTCAAGTTCAATCAGAAAAAGCAGATGCTGCCATATGCTTGGTTGTCCACCAAATTTACACTACTTTGAATACATGTGTGCATAAATCAAAGGACTTTATTCAGGGTTGATATTTGGTTGAAATCAAACAGATGAGAAGAAAGAAGATAATGAATAAATGACTAACTGAACAATTTAATAGAGCAAAGTGTTCAGTTGTCTAAGTACATATTTGTACAAGCTGATCAGAATATATACATTTTTTTTATGTATATATATCCTCCGAATAAACTTTCCTTTGCAGAGAAACTCTCACCTGTTTGCTCTTCAATTTTCAAAAGAATCTAACTGCTCTTCATATATCAGAGTTTAATGTGTCTTGATACATCAGAGTTTAAGAGAACAATTAATAAGGCTCAAAGGGGTTCACTAAGAGTTTAATGTAAGGTCAGTGTTTGTATAAATGTGATAAATCCTAGTGCCTTTATCATTTTCATGCACACACATATCATGCAATCTCAAAATGGTTTAGAACAAGTTCTAGAGCAACATACTTACTGATGAACATCACACAACAATTAAAATTCGATTGATATAAAATGTATCAATCACTTGTTTGGCTCAAATTCTCACAGGGTGCAGACATGCTTTAGTACTGACCAAAATAAACAATGACACATCTCAAGTTTTATAATTTTCACAAGTACAAACAAGGAATCATCAAGTACCATCTAAATGTCTTGGGAACAGAGTGTCACTTATCAGAGTTTAGAAGTCATCAATATCAGAAATTATTAATGAGAGGTAATGCACACATCATTTACAGACTCAGAGTTTAGGAGAAATAAACTAAGAGATGCTATAAATATGAACAGTATCATGCTTGTGTTGAATTTCTGCACAGTCTAAGATTAGATCACAGATAACTTAGAAAGATTCATGATTAATAACTGAGAATTATGCTTCATACATTTTCTTCATTTGTGTTCATCTCAGACAATAACATTATCAGAATTACTCAGAGTTTATCTAGCATGCTAATAGTGTTTGACAGTTTATGAGCAGAGTTTACAAACAGAGTTTAAAAACTGAGTTCACATAGCATTTAACACATCACACAAACATGAATAATGCATTACATAAGTGAATTTTGAGTCTAACCAGTATCTCTAGTCAAAACTAGAGACCATTCCAAGTTCATTTACCAGCCTTGTAAATGTAGCTTCACTCAATGGCTTGGTGAAGATATCTGCAAGCTGTTGGTCTGTAGACACAAATTGAAGCTCAATGTTCCCTTCCTCTACATGCTCTCTGATAAAATGATACCTTATGCTGATGTGCTTGGTCATTGAGTGTTGTACTGGATTACCTATCATAGCAATAGCACTTTGATTATCACAGTAAATAGGAATCTTATTGTACCTTAATCCATAATCCAGCAATTGATTCTTCATCCATAGAATCTGTGCACAGCAGCTACCAGCAGCAATATACTCTGCCTCAGCTGTAGATGTAGAAATTGATTTTTGTTTCTTACTGTACCAAGAAACCAGTCTGTCACCCAAAAATTGACAACTTCCACTAGTGCTTTTTCTATCTATCTTACAGCCTACAAAATCTGCATCAGAGTAACCAATAAGTTTGAAATCTGATTCTCTGGGATACCACAGACCTAAAGTAATGGTTCCCTTGAGATACTTGAAAATCCTTTTCACTGCTGTGAGATGTGGTTCTCTGGGATCAGCTTGAAACCTTGCACAGAGACAGGTTGCATACATGATATCAGGTCTACTTGCTGTCAGATAAAGAAGAGACCCTATCATGCCTCTGTAGTTTGTCATATTCACTGATGCTCCTGTATCCTTATCCAACTTAGTTGCTGTTGCCATGGGAGTTGATGCAGATGAGCAATCAAGCATACCAAATTTTTTGAGAAGATTCCTGGTATATTTTGCTTGATTTATGAAAATTCCATCATCTGTTTGCTTCACCTGTAGGCCTAGAAAATAACTAAGCTCTCCCATCATACTCATTTGATACCTGTACTGCATTAGCTTGGCAAACTTTGTACAGAGTTTATCATTAGTAGACCCAAAAATTATGTCATCAACATAACTTTGAACCAAAAGCAAGTCACTACCAGTCTTAAAGTAAAACAGAGTTTTATCAATTGTACCTCTGTGAAATCCACTTTCTAGTAGAAATTGAGCAAGAGTTTCATACCATGCTCTTGGTGCTTGCTTAAGTCCATAAAGTGCTTTATCAAGCCTGTAGACATAATCTGGAAATTTGGGGTCAACAAATCCTGGTGGTTGTTCAACAAACACTTCTTCTTCAAGTTTCCCATTCAGAAAAGCACTCTTCACATCCATCTGAAATACCTTGAATTTCTTGTGAGAAGCATAGGCAAGAAACATCCTTATTGCCTCCAACCTGGTAACTGGAGCAAAAGTCTCATCATAATCTATTCCCTCTTGCTGTGAATAGCCTTTTGCCACAAGTCTGGCTTTGTTTCTTGTAACAACCCCTTCACTATCAGTTTTGTTTCTAAAAACCCACTTAGTACCAACAATAGACCTTTTCTTGGGTCTTGGTACAAGTGTCCAAACTTCATTTCTCTCAAATTCATTTAACTCTTCTTGCATTGTTGTTATCCAGTCAGCATCTTGAAGAGCTTCTTCTACCTTCTTTGGCTCAGTTTGTGACAAGAATGCATGAAACAGACATTCATTTGTTATTGCACTTCTTGTCCTAACTCTTGCATCTGGATCACCAATAATCAAATCAGGTGTGTGAGATTTGGTCCATTTCCTAGCTGAAGGCAAATGACTTCTCTCAGAGTTTGATCCTCCCCCTTGATCCATGTCCTCCTGATTTCCTTGATGTCTTTTTTTATTCTCTGAGGCTCCCCCTGAATGTGACTGCTCAGAGTTTGAACTGTCAGATTTTGAACTATCAGAGTTTGAGTCATCAGAGTTTGATCCAGATTTTTCAGCTGAGTCACTATCAGAATTTGAGTTATCACTATGATGTGATTCTTCATGCTCCCCCTCAACTGGTTCTTCTCTTGTTTCTGGCTGAAAAGTTTCTTCAGTGTTTACTAGTAGAGGTTCAGAGTTTACCTCAACAGAGTTTATCAGATCAGCCTCATCAGAGTTTATTTCATCAGAGAATAAGTCTTCATTCTCAAAGTGCAGTTGATCATGTTCATTTACATCTTCAAGTCCAGTTATTTTCTTGTCATCAAATGACACATGAATTGATTCCATGATCACTTTGGTTCTCAGATTATAAATTCTGAATGCCTTAGTTGACAGTGGATAGCCAACAAAAATTCCTTCATCGGCTTTTAAATCAAATTTTGTCAACTGTTCTGGATGAGTTTTCAGCACAAAGCACTTGCACCCAAAAATATGAAAATATTTCAGGTTTGGCTTCTTTTATCTCACCATTTCATATGGTGTTTTTCCATGCTTGTTGATCAGAGTGGCATTCTGAGTAAAATAGGCAGTTTGAACAGCTTCTGCCCAGAAATAAGTTGTCAATTTTGCTTCATCAAGCATAGTTCTGGAAGCTTCTATGAGGGTTCTGTTCTTTCTTTCAACTACACCATTTTGCTGTGGTGTATCAGGTGCAAAAAACTCTTGCTTCACTCCTCTGTCTTTGAAAAATTCTTCCATTGTTGCATTTCTAAATTCAGTTCCATTATCACTTCCGATTATTTTGACTTTGTGTTTTGATCCTTTTTCCAGTTGCTTTACATGCTCCATCAGAGTTAATGTTGTTTCATCCTTCTTTGCTAGAAAATACACCCATGTATATCTAGTGTGTTCATCAACAATGACTAAAGCATATTTCTATCTTCCAAGTGACATTATATTCACTGGACCAAAAAGATCAACATGTAGAAGATGATAAGGATCAACAATTGAAGATTCAGTTTTCCTCTTGAAAGATGACTTCCTTTGTTTGGCCTTTTGATGGGAATCACATAGGCCATCAACATTTAATAATGATTTTGGGAGCCCTCTTACAAGATTCTTTCTAATCAGCTCATTGATGTTGTTCAGATTCAAATGAGAGAGTTTCTTGTGCCACTTCCAACTCTCTTCACTGGACATCCTTGTTGACAGACACACTGCTTTGCCATCAGAGTTTGTTGACAATTTTATTTCATAAATGTTATTGTGCCTGTTTCCAACTAGAACAACTTTCCCTGTAGATTTACTGATGACTTGACAGTATTCAGGCTGAAAATCTACATGATATCCTCTGTCACAGATTTGACTCACATATAGCAGATCATGCTTGAGTCCTGGAACCAGAGCTACATTTGTGATAATGACACTTTCAAGATTAATATTGTTAGATATTGATTCAAGAGATGATCAGGATCTGGGCATTACTGATCAGATACTGATGCTGACGTCATCAGGAATACAACGTCAGTATTGGACTATCAGGATTAGAAGCTGGTCAGGATTCCATGAAGATTTTCATCAGACCAGAGATCAAGGAAGATTGATATGTCGGTTCCTAATTTGTAGGAAGGCAGCTATCATACAAGATATGCATTCAGAGATATATGTAATTGATTTAGAATATCTTGTAATTGATAGTGCAACTGTGTACACTATATAAACACAGTTTAGGTTTTACATTTTGTAATCGCTTGCATGAGTTATATTGTAACCTAGCAGCTCTTAAGAACATAAGAATTTCTTAAGAGAGTTTTGTAACAGTTTTATATCAGAGTTAATAAAGCTGTTATTGATTCATACTTGTGTTATTTGTTTTAAGTCGAAAATCTTATACAATTGTATTCAACCCCCTTCTACAATTGTTATTTACTGGGCAACAATTGGTATCAGAGCTAAACTGATTAATTTAAATCAGAAACGATCTTAAGATGTCGACAAGCAAGTATGAAAGCATTAAAATTCCAATTCTCAAGAAGACTGAGTATCCAACCTGGAAAGTGAAAATGTTGATGTATCTAGAAGCAACTGATCCTGACTATCTTGACAGGATCAATGATGGACCATTTCTTCCAACAAAACTAGTTGCAAGAACAGAGACTGTTGCTGAACACTATGTCATTAAGGCAAAGAATGAATGGACGGCAGAAGAAAAGGTTCAAGTACTCAAAGATGCAAAGGTAAAGAATATTTTGCATAACAGTCTTGATAATGTCATGTCTAACAGAGTAATAGCATGCAAGACTGCGAAGGAAATTTGGGATACTTTGGAAACTCAATGTCAAGGTACTGAATCTATCAAAAGAAACAGAAGGGCTCTGTTGATTCAGGAGTATGAGCAATTCGATGCTAAATCTGATGAAAGCCTTACTGATATGTATGATAGATTCTTGACTTTACTGAACAATCTATCACTGGTTGGCAAAGAGTATGATCCAGAGGATTCGAATACCAAGTTTCTCAGAGCTTTAACTGAAGAGTGGGATACTCAAGCTTCAATCATAAGGCATCAATATGATTTGAAGATGCTGTCTCTTGATGAAGTCTATGGGATGCTAAGAACTCATGATCTTGAGGTTCAACAGAGGAAGAACAAGAAAAATGTCAAAGCAAAATCTGTTGCTTTGAATGTTGAATCAAAATCAAAGGGAAAAGCTGAGGAGGTTTATAACCGAAAGAGTAGAGTGGAAGAGTCAATTCCTGATGACTCATCATCAGATACTGATACTGAGTCTGATCCTGATACTGATGATGACTCTACTGATTCTGATATGATGGAAATGGTTGCTATGATAGTCAAGGGCTTCAAAAAGATGAAGTTCAGAAAGGCTAGGAAGCAAGGGAAATTCCAGAAGAAAACCTTTAATGCTGACAAAGACAGGTACAAGAAGAAAGAAGGCAAAAGCAGCAAGTTTGACAAGTAAAAAATCAGATGCTATAACTGTGATGGGATGGGTCATTTTGCAACTGAGTGCAAGAAGACCAAAACCAAAGCTCTCATTTCTTCAAGCAAGGATTGGATGGACTCATCATCTGACTCTGAAGAGGAAAAAGTGAATTATGTTTTGATGGCTAAAACTGATGAGACTTCTGCTGGTGAAACCAAGGTATCTGAAGTTTTATTTGATTTTGATACTAATAATGTTTCTGAGCTAAGATCTTTCTTAAAATCTCTGCATATTAGTTTTAGGAGTCAATCTCTTGAAAATACAAGAATAAAATCTGAAATGGCAGAGGTTGTTAAGAGAAATGATCATCTAGAAGCTGAGTTAATTTTCTTGCATGAAGTTCAAGCAGAATGTGATAATGCTAAACACATGAAACTTGAAATGGAGTTTAAATATAATGAACTTGAGAGGCAACTTAAAGATGCTAATGAAAAACTCAGAACCTGGACACATTCTGGTACAAAAACTCATGAAATCATTTCTGATAAAAACTGGAAAGAGTGTCTAGGGTATAAGCTAGAAAATGAGAAAAAGGACAAAGGAAAGGTTGTTTCATCTAACCCTGGAAGAGTTATAGTTAATAACTCAACAAATCCAAAAACCTACAGATATGTTACAGACAGTACCAAAACAAAATTAAAGCCAGTTAATTATGTGTATCCAGAGATTCCCAAATCTACTTCAGAAGAGGGATCTACTTCTACACATCATTCTGAGTCTAGAACTGTCAAAAACAAAAATGTGGGTCTTTTGTCCAAGAAGCAATTAAGGGACAAAATCTGTGAGGTAACAGATAGCAAGAGAGTTCCAACTGTCAAAAGGAACAGGAATGGTAAAGTTGGAATAAACAAGGAAAATAATTATAAGTATATTCCAAATGCACCAAGAAAAGCATGCTTTAACTGTGGTAATTCTAATCATCTTGCTATTGATTGCAGGAAGAGTAAAAAGAAGCCAACTGTAGTTCCTAAGTCTGACATTAGGAATAAATCAGTATTCTATAAACCACAGAATCCTTGTTTCCATTGTGGCAGTAAATGGCATTCTATTTATACATGTGAATAATACCATAATTTGTACTATAATTATTATGAGCCTTTGCCTAAGTTCAATAAAAGTGCAAATTTTGGAAAATCAAAGAACTTGAATTCTAAACATGCATCTGTCAAGATAAAGACTAATTCTGATGGAGTTAATTCTGATGAAAATGTCTTTACAAGAAAATCTTCTATTAATAAAGATGTTGATTTGCATGAAAAGAGAACCCAACAAGTGTGGGTTCTTAAAAATTCTAACTGAGTTCTTTGTGATTCTGATTGCAGGGTAAAAAGAAAAATGTGTTAGTCATGGATAGTGGATGTTCTGTGCACATGACTGGAGACAAAACCTTGCTATCAGAATTTGAGGAAAAGGCTGGCCCAACTGTGTCTTATGGAGATGGCAACATTGGACAAACTTTGGGATATGGCAGCATTGTAATTGGAAATGTCATCATTGAAAAAGTAGCTCTGGTGAAAGGACTAAAGCACAATCTGTTGAGTGTTAGTCAGATCACAGACAGAGGTTGTCGTGTCAACTTTAATGATACTCATTTTGAAGTTATCAGCAAATCTACTGGAAAGATTGCATTAACAGGTCAAAGACATGGTAACATTTATGAAGCCAACATTCACACCAACACTGAAAATCCAACTACATGTCTCATCAGTAAAGCATCTGTAGATGAAAGTTGGAATTGGCATAAGAAGCTTTCTCATCTCAACTTTAACAATATAAATGAGTTGGTCAAGAAAGACTTGGTGAGAGGATTACCAAAGGCTCTATATACTCCTGATGGACTCTGTGATGCTTGTCAGAAGGCTAAACAGAGAAGGACATCATTCAAGAGTAAATCTGAATCCTCAATTGCTGAACCATATCACATGCTACATCTCGACTTGTTTGGACCAGTGAATATTATGTCCATCAGTAAGAAAAGATATACTCTAGTCATTGTTGATGAATATACTAGATTTACCTGGGTTTATTTTCTTCACAGAAAAGATGAAACTGCTGAAATACTGCTGGACCATGTTAGACTTATTGAAACTGGCACGGAATACAAAGTCAAGATTCTGAGAAGTGATAATGGGACTGAATTCAAAAATTCAGCAATGGAAGAGTTCTGCAAATACAAAGGAATAGTTCAACAATTCTCTGCTCCTGGCACTCCTCAGCAAAATGGAGTAGTTGAAAGAAAGAACAGAACTCTTATTGAAGCTGGTAGAACTATGTTGGAAGAAGCTAAACTACCTACATATTTCTGGGCAGAAGCAGTCAACACAGCTTGTTACACTCAAAATATAACACTAATCAACAGACATGGTGTAACTCCTTATCAGATGATTAAGGAAAAGAAGCCAAGTTTGAAGCATCTACATGTGTTTGGCTGCAAGTGCTTTGTTCTAAGACCTCATCCAGAACAGCTAGGAAAATTTGAGACAAAAGCTGATGAGGCCATCTTTATTGGCTATCCAACAACAAGAGCCTTTAAAGTCTACAATCTGAGAACAAAGACAGTCATGGAGTCTATTAATGTATCTTTTGATGATAGAAAGCTAACAGGAATAAAAGAAGACTCTCATGACAGTTTGACTTTTGCAAATGAAGCTACCAATAATCCTGATGAAGTCACGTCAGATACTGATATTCCATCAGATCCTGACGATCGATCAATTCCTGATCAAACACCTGTTACTGATGATGACGCAAATAATGCAAATGTTGAGGGGGAGCAAGAGCGAGACATCACTAGTACTGATACAACTCAAACATCAAGTAGAGATTCATCAGAAACAGACTCAATTGACAATCAAGATATTACATCAGTTGAAGATAGCACTATCTCAGGGGGAGCTTCTAGCAACTCTAGTTCTTTTGAAGAAAACACCAATCCAGGGGGAGCATCCAGTTCAAGAAATGACTTACCATCAGCAAGGAAATGGACAAAAAGTCATACTCCTGATTTAATCATTGGGAATCCTGAAGCAGGTGTTAAGACAAGAAGTGCAACTCAAAATGAATGTTTATATAATAACTTTCTGTCAAAGGAGGAGCCCAAGAAAGTTGAAGATGCACTTAAGGATGCTGATTGGGTGACAGCTATGCAAGAAGAACTGAATGAGTTTGAAAGAAATGAAGTCTGGAAACTCGTACCAAGACCCAAAGGAAGTTCTATTGTAGGTACAAAGTGGGTATTTAGAAATAAGACTGATTCAGATGGCACAATTGTGAGAAATAAAGCAAGACTAGTAGCAAAGGGATATTCTCAACAGGAAGGAATAGATTATGATGAGACTTTTGCTCCTGTTGCAAGGCTGGAGGCCATCAGAATTTTTCTGGCATATGCAGCTCACAAGAAATTCAAAGTATTCCAGATGGACGTAAAAAGTGCATTTCTCAATGGAGAACTGGAAGAGGAGGTATATGTTGAACAACCTCCTGGATTTATTGATCCTAGACATCCAGATCATGTCTATAGACTGGATAAAGCACTTTATGGACTAAAGCAAGCTCCAAGAGCCTGGTATGAAACCCTAGCTCAATTCTTACTGGAAAGTGGATTCAACAGAAGTACAATTGATAAAACCTTATTTTATTTGAATCATGATAAGGATTTGCTGTTAGTTCAAATATATGTTGATGATATCATTTTTGGGTCAACTAATACTAAGCTGTGTGAGAAGTTTTCAAAGCTAATGCAGTCGAGATACCAAATGAGCATGATGGGAGAAATGAGCTATTTCTTAGGTCTTCAAGTTAAACAGACTGATGAAGGGATTTTTATCAATCAGTCAAAATACACAAAGAATTTACTAAAAAGGTTTAACATGCAAGACAGCTCTACAGCTTCCACTCCTATAGCTACAGCTACAAAGCTTGATCCTGATCAAGGAACTGAAGTAGATGTAACCAACTATAGAGGAATGATTGGCTCACTCTTATATCTAACTGCTAGCAGACCTGATATCATGTATGCAACCTGTCTATGTGCAAGATTTCAAGCAAATCCTAAAGAACCACATCTCATTGCAGTAAAAAGGATTTTCAGATATCTAAAGGGCACATCCTCTCTTGGCCTTTGGTATCCCAGAGAATCAGACTTCAGTTTATGTGGCTATTCAGATGCTGATTTTGCTGGATGCAAAATAGACAGGAAAAGTACTTCAGACAGTTGTCAGTTTCTTGGAGGAAGACTAGTTTCTTGGTTCAGTAAAAAGCAAAAGTCTATCTCCACATCAACTGCAGAAGCTGAGTACATTGCTGCTGGAAGCTGTTGTGCTCAGATCATGTGGATGAGAAATCGGCTAATGGACTATGGTTTGTCATTTTCAAAAATACCTATTTATTGTGATAACCAAAGTGCTATTGCTATGACAGGAAATCCAGTTCAACATTCTCTTACAAAGCACATCAGCATCAGGTATCACTTCATAAGAGAACAAGTACTGGAAGGAACAATTGAACTTCATTTTGTTCCTACTGATCAACAGTTAGCTGATATATTCACCAAGCCACTACCTGAGGCTACTTTTACAAAGTTGGTGAATGAACTTGGAATGGTAAACTATGGCAGTTCCTGAGAAAAAGAAGCCATCAGATACTGACGACTTGCACATACTGATGGAAAGTCAATCCTGACAATGGTCAACGTCGAATCCTGATGCAACGATTCAATAATCAGTATTTTGTCAGAATCTAACTGTCTTCATTTATCTCAATTTCATGATTCAAGCTATGGTTAATGTTATTGAATTCCTGATAATGTGATCACTTTAATTAGTCCTCATATTTATTTTCAGATAACATGTTAAATCAGGAAAAATATTGAATAGAATAGAATAAACAAGATTTTTTCATTGATAATAAGAAAGAGTTTACATTCAAAGATTACATCTTTTGTGCTCTCTATCTACTAATCTATTCAACAGGAAATAAGAGACCAATCCACTCCATTGTTAATAGCCATCCCAGATCCCATCTTTGCCACTTTGTTTGGGTGGAAGTTGACAGGGATAAGGTTATTTTTGCTGACATATTCATTAACAATGGTTGATGGAGTTGGATGAGGATGCCTTAGATGAAAGCCATGCGAATGCTGTTTGGAGAGCAGCATCTATGTCGATCACTTTTGCAGGTTTTTCCTTCTCGATTTCTTCGAGACCTGCATCCATCTTCAACCAGAGAGTCTCCAGTTGTCTTTCCCAGTCGAAAGCATCAAACTCTTCACGAGTATAACTAAAAATATCTCTTTTCTCTAAGAGATGGAGGTTTTTCTCAATGATGGTAAGGTTCGACATTGCTAAAACTTTTGATGAGAAGGGTTTTTCTGATTTTTCTTACAGGAGATAATGAAGCGTTATAGAAGTAAGTGGACAAGTCTCTAAGATTAAATAGAGAAGGGTGAAACGAGAATATGAAACGATTCATATTACTGGTGCAAGTACCAGGTATTATTCGATTGTGTTGTTTTAAATTTCTTTATTTAAAACAAAATTACCATGTTTTATTTTGGTCACAATTTTATTTTCCGAATAATATGTAGCGCGTGTGCTCACTCGATGCTTACATACAGTTAAAGATGTAAGTCATGACGCGTGTAATCCTCACCACTCTCTCACGTAATTTGGTCCATTACTTTAGCCTAAACGAATGATTTACTGACACCTGTTTTTGAGAAGTTACAAGTATTGTCTAAAATCAATTAAGTTTACTAATTGATTTAGTTTTCTCAAACTATCAGTAAAGCATCGTCTCTCTTTGTCTCTGCACTCTCAAACCCTAATTTCAAAATTAACTCATCTTTTGTGTTTGAAATTCAAATGGAGAACCTATTCATGAACAGCAAGGTGGTAATCAATGGAGTTACTTTTAATACCAATAACTTCACTGCAGTTCTAGATCATCAGGACTTGCCGAGTGATTTCCACATTATTCAGGACTTTTTGGCCTCAAGCCCAATCAATTATGCTCTAACCCAACCTGCCAAGATATCTTTTAAGTCTGTTATGCAGGTTTGGAACACAAGTGTTTTTGGGAAAAGTCATTCATCAGAGAATCCTCAGATGAGCTTTGAATATGACAATGTTACATACTATGTGACTCCTGAGATTGTCACTGAAGCCCTACACTTACCATCAATCATTGGTAAGCCTGTATTCAAAGTTCTTGATGCAAAACTTCTTGAGTATGTTGTAAGCTTGGGTTACAATGGAACACCAAAGAAGTTTGGAGAGCTCTACAGGACAAAGCTCAAGAAGGAATGGAATTTCTTCTTTGATACTATCAGCAGATGTTTCTTGAATAAAGTGTCAAACTTTGATGCCTTACCCACAGGTTCAGCCAAAATTGGGTAATCTCTAATTCATGATCTCTCATTTGATTATGGTTCCTTTATATTAAAGGCATTAAGTGAAAGAAAAGCAGATAAATGTGGTTATGTTTGCTTTCTTAGATTTTTTCAATTAATATTTTCTCACTTATGTCCTCATGCTGTTTTTGAGAATGATACAATTTTGCCGATATGTAAAATCTCAGAAAACAATATAAAGAGTCTAATCAATTCTGATAAGGCAAATAAGTTTGTGGGACCTCCATACATTCCTGATGAAGTATGGTCTCTTTTAAGAGAGAGAATGCCTATTCAATATGGCCCAGCAACTGGTGCTATGGAACAGGACCTTACACATCCTATTCCTGACACAAGCACACAACCTAAACACTTACCTAAACAGTTAACCACCTCTGGTGTCTCACAAAAGGCATCAGTTGTAAAATCAAAGAAATCAGCTAGATCTGATATGTCTAAGAGGCAATCAGGGTCAAAGGATTTCTCCACTTCAACTCATTCTCAAATGAAGTCACAAGGGGGTGGACAAAGGGTTTTTGAAACATCTGGTTTGGATAAAGGAACAGGAGGGAAAAGGAAAGTTGATCAAGGAGTTATTTCTGATTCTGATGATGATACAATGCCTATATCAGTCTTGTTGAAAAAGAAGGAGATTGATGTTGCTGATACAAGAGAAGTGGCTGTCTCTGAAAAGCCAAAGAAAAGAAGAAGATTAATCAGCAAAGGCAAATTTGTTGATCATACAGAATTTCTGAATCTTACTGATGATATGGAAGGCAATCCTGATGTTGTTAATCAGGATGGATCATCAGTTCCTGATGCTACTGCTAATCCTGACATCTCTACTCCAAATAATTCACCTATGAAGACTGTTGAGATTTCTGATTCTCCAGCATCTGAATCTCCAAAGAGAAGAATTATTGAGATGTCTGTTGATGAAGTAAATGATATTGCTGCTCAGCTGGGTGTTAAACCTTCACCTCTTGAAGTAAAAACTGCTGAAGCAAATGTTTTTCACAGACAAAAGAAACAAAGGACTACTGTGTCATCTCTGAGAGGATCCAGCCCACAAGAACCTGAACTCCAAAGGAGTTCAGAAGCTATTACAGATACAGTCACACAAGAACCACCTACTCAGAGTGTAGGTGCAGACATTTCTGAAGGAATAGTCCCACAAGAACCATCTTCTCAAAGGGAAGATGAAGACAAGAATATTCCTGCCCCACAAGAACCATCTTCTCAAAATGAAGATGCTGGCAAACTCACATCAGCAGGGGAGTTTCCTGACAATGCTCAAGGGGCTTCTGAAATTGAAATTGAACTTGCTAGAAGTCTGGCAGAAAAAGCTGCTCATGATTTGCACATTGCTGAATGTGATAGAGTGATTGCTGACACTGCATTTGAGGGAAGTACACAAGAACCTTTGACTCAAAGTGTTGAAGAAGCTTCAAAACCTCAGACTACACAAGAACCATCAGTAGTAAATACTGATGCAAGTCATGCTATAGTTGCAGTGGTCAATCCTGATGAGAGTACTACTGATCCACTTATTCCATTGCTTGTTGAGCCAATTTCAGCAAGGCCAATGGATTCTTTAACTACTTCATTAGGTAACATCTCTTTCTCTACTTCATTTACTACTGATAGTATGATTATAGATAGACCTGATAATGGGGATACCTCTATCTGTATGACTTCAGACCACTCTTCTCAGCCATCTCTTATTTCTTCACAATTAATGAGCCAGAACCTTTCTTGTGAGATTGAGAGTGAACATTTAGAGAAAAAGAAGAGTGATGAGAGGCAGTCTCCTGAACTGGCAAAAGGAGAGGTAGAAAAGAGTGAGAAGTTATTAACTTCTTGTGAGGTAGAAGTTGCTATTGAAAGTAACTTAGGTAACATTGTGAGAAGTGATGAGATCACTTTAAAAGAAAAGAGAGATTTAGGAAATGTTACTAATTTGTCTGCAGGTCATCAGGATTCACCAGCTGTATCTACTGGTGTTTTGAAACTGAAAGGCATTATGCTTCCTGATGATGATGTTGAACATAAACTTCCTGAGGCTGGTGGTGGCTCAGATGATGATGATGATGATCATGCTGATCTTGAAACAAAGCAAATGCAGGCGGCTATAAAAGCAAGTCTCCAATCTACTTATGGGTCTTCAAGTAGATACATGCAGTCAATGACTCAAGAAGAATTCAGAGGGGAGTATAGTTCACTTCTTCCTTCTGATACTCGAGCTGCAAGGGGACATGAATGGGATACAGAATGGAATGAACCAACTGCTGAGATGAATTTTCAAAATGCTCTGTTTCATTCTGGTCATATTGCTACGCGGATGCCGACACCTGAACTTAAGGCTCTTCTCAAAACCAATGCTCTTCTAGCAAAGGGATTGAAGAGTGACATTGACTCTATGAAGGCTGCAACAGATAAATTTCAAGCGGGTATTCAAACATCTGTTTCTATATCTGCTACTGCTTCTCAAGCACGCCTTCTTGCAGATGATATTAAAGCTCTTGATAAGAGATTGGATTCTAGAATGACTGTCTTGGAATCAAAAGTTGATACTATTGATGAAACCCTCAAGCTTATATTGTCTTTCTTCATTCAGGATGATACTGATGTCAAAAAGGGGGAGAAGATAGTCAAAACAAAATGTTCACCTGATCCAGTTGTACAAAAGGATGATGATAATTCTGGAAATGATGGTGGTGATAAGTCACATCATAAAGTTGAAACCTCTGATGCTGCTTTAGTAACAAAGAGAAGTCAATCTACTCAAACTAGGCAGTCAACTCATGTTTCTAGATCAGGTAAGAAGACAGTGACAATAATGATGCAATCTCAGAATCCAAAAGAAGAACAGGTTGTGACACCTGGTCAAACTCTGTCAACCATTCCTGAGGATGATGTGTATGTGGAACAGGATGAGGGTGCTGCTGCTAATCTGTTTCATGAACTTGACACTGGGGATGGTCGTGTTCTTAAATTATTTCATAAAGACAAAAGAGTTCAACAGTATCATGCTGAGAAAGCACTTGTCTTATCTGCTGAAGAAAATCCAAACATGACTACTGATGAGTTCTTAGAAGAACAGAACAGGATCTTTGAAGAGTTTGCAAAACAGAATAAAACTCCTGCAGCAAGAAGAGGAAGAGGCAGAGGAGGAAGATACAGAAGTAGAGGAAGATTATCTGCTCAAACGAGTATAAGGCAAACAAGATCTAGTGGAATCAAATTGAAAGATGTTTCTGAAAATGAAAAGAAGAAAACTCTACTATCTCTTGCATCAACTCCAGATAACAGATTCAATGCTCCTGAAGAAATTGAAGAGGAGATATTGCCTTTGAAAAGGAAGAGTAAGGTAGCTGTTCAATCTACTGCATCTAACGAGAAGTCAGTCGTTGATTCAATTCCTGATGTTGTTCCTGAAGAGACTGAAATCTTAAAAGAACTTAAGATTATGATTCTTAAGGTTGTGGTTGAATTTCACAATGTGGAAGTTTTTGAAGATACATTGGAGTATGAACAAGAAAACTTCAAAAGATTTGAAAGAGAAAGTGAAATCAGAGCTAAAGCCACAAAAGCAGAAAAGATAACAACCAGGGATTACTTAAGAAATGTTCATAGATCAGACAGGAAGTTATGGTATGATAGAGATAGATCTGTTCCTGAACATCAGCAGGATTATCCAACTAATGAGAAGAAGAAGAGTAAGAAGAAGGAGGTGGATAAGGTTGATTATAGGAAACCAGTTGTGTTCATATCAGCTGGATTGATAAAAGAGTCTTCTTTGATCAATGAATTTCTGATTGTTAAAACAGAGTCTACTACTTTTATTGCTGAAAATCCACCAAAATGGGTGAGTATGCAATCTGGCTTGAGAGGATGGGAACCTGGCACAAGGGGAGGAATTGGATATAGTCATGCACTGGTTATTTTCATTGCACAAACTGATCAATATGCTCTAGTTGACAAGATTGGGGATGAATTAACTGTAGATCATCTTTGGAAACTTGAAGTTGTTGCTATCATTGCTGATTGTCATGCTGATGCAAAGAAAATAGAGAAGCTGGTGTACTTCATGAAAGATGGAAGTGTGAAGAAGATTCCTATTCATGAATTGTTGTGTAAATCTGCAAAAGAACTGAAATATGTTCTGTATCTTCTCAGAAGTAAAAGAATAAATGTTAGTGAAAGAGAAGTTTATCAAAATTGGTGTGTCATGATTTACATGAAGATTAGACAGAGATTCATGGATGGAGGAACAAGGTATGATGGCAATTATATTCCCATGTACTTAAATTTAAGAGATATAGAGGTTGAAATGAAGAAAGGTACAGCTGTTAAAGAAGTGTATCTAGGCATGGAACAACTATCTCTAAATCCAGATGGGAAGGAAATTGCTTATGTGTTGCTAGGTGACTTAGATCTTCCGAGAAACTCAATTCAGAACATCAGGGCAGCTATTTATCAGATTAATGAGGAAGATGAAGAACTCAAAAATCTGAAGAAGAAACTGATTCAAATTCTTGAAAGCAAGGAAGAAGAATTGTTATCTGAATTCTTGAGACTGAATTTGTTTTATCAAAGAATTTCTGAAACTGTTCCTGATGATTTTTAGAAGGTATTTTGTTTTGAGTTTTTGACATCTTGAATCAAGGAATTTGTGCTTTGTTTTATAAAGAACAAATTGGGGGAGATTGTTAGATATTGATTCAAGAGATGATCAGGATCTGGGCATTACTGATCAGATACTGATGCTGACGTCATCAGGAATACAACGTCAGTATTGGACTATCAGGATTAGAAGCTGGTCAGGATTCCATGAAGATTTTCATCAGACCAGAGATCAAGGAAGATTGATATGTCGGTTCCTAATTTGTAGGAAGACAGCTATCATACAAGATATGCATTCAGAGATATATGTAATTGATTTAGAATATCTTGTAATTGATAGTGCAACTGTGTACACTATATAAACACAGTTTAGGTTTTACATTTTGTAATCGCTTGCACGAGTTATATTGTAACCTAGCAGCTCTTAAGAACATAAGAATTTCTTAAGAGAGTTTTGTAACAGTTTTATATCAGAGTTAATAAAGCTGTTATTGATTCATACTTGTGTTATTTGTTTTAAGTCGAAAATCTTATACAATTGTATTCAACCCCCTTCTACAATTGTTATTTACTGGGCAACAATTATTGCCATATCCCAGAGTATATCCTATGTTGCCATCTCCATAGGAAATTTTTGGGCCAGCCTTCTCCACATACTCTGATAGCAGGGCTTTATTTCCAGTCATGTGTCCTGAACATCCACTGTCCACGACTAGGGTACTTTCCCTGGTGCCCTGCAATCACAAACAATTACTAAGGATTAGTTTTAAGGATCCAGACTTTCTTGGATCCTTTGGCTTTCTTAACTCTGTTAGCTTTTGCAGCGGAATTCACATTATCAGAGTTTAAGCTAACTTTATCAGAGTTTATATTTACAGAGTTTACTTTAACCCATTTCAAATTTGGCTTGGGTTCATAGTAATTATGATAAATAGCATGATAATCTCTGCAAGTATAAATAGAATGCCAAGTACTACCACAGTGTTTGCATAAAGTCTGTGGTCTAGCTCTAACATTAACTTTCTTTACTTCAGACTTTGAAGGTAAAGAATTAATATTTTTGTTCTTCCTGCAAAAACTAGCAAGATGGTTAGTGCTACCACAGTTATGACATGACTTTCTTGAAGCTAATGTAGCAAGCATTGGATAATTACCTTGAGTGATGCCTACTTTTCCATTTCTGTTCTTCCTAGACACTTTCTGTTTCTTAACAGATTTTAACTCCTTAAGCTTATGCTTGAATTGTTTATCTGTCATTGAACCAATATTAACCTGTTTAACACTAGCTTTTACTTGTTCTCTCTTAACAACTTCTTTTCCATGTTCAAACCTAGGTTCACTTATTCCATTAACAAATGTTCCAAATTTCTTAGAAGGAAGTGGTGGTCTAATCTTGACTGTATTCTAAAACCTAAGTACATCATTCTCAGAATAACCTAGACCTACTGTGTCTGATTGAAAAACCTCTTGAGTGTCTTTTCCAGAGTGTGTCCAAGTTTTAATAATGTGATTTGCATCCTCCAATTCAGATTCTAGTTGCTTATATTTACCTAGCAACTCCTGTTCTAGAAAAACAACATCATCTCTCTCTTTATGAACTTTTTGCATGTTTTCAAGTTTTTCTTCAATAAGTTTGCTTCTCTTTTAAGTTGAGAACTCTCATTCTTGATTCTCTAATTCTCTAAAGTCTGATCCCTATAACTGATATGCAATGCTTTAAGATAAATCCTCAATTCAGTTATATTATCAATATTATAAGCATAGGTAGTTGGGGGTACCTTGAGTTCAGAATCTTCATTCTGAGTTGAAGCCATGAGTGCATAATTAATTTCCTCATCTGAGTCTGAAGTGTCTGCCCAGTCTCTGTCTTTTGTATAGAGTGCCTTTTCAGTTTTACCCTTTTTGCACTCAGGAGCATAGTGACCCATCTCCTTACACTTGTAGCATTGAATCTCAGACTTGTCTTTCTTCCCAGATTTGGTATCTCTTTTCTCAGAGTTTCTGAAACTCTTTCTGTCATTTGAATCTCTAGAAAACCTTTTCCCCTTCTTGAAGTTCTTGAAACCCATCTTCTTAAAGGTCTTTATCATCAAAACAACCATTTTTCTCATTTCTTCTTCATCATCCTCAGAGTCAGATAAATCAGAAGTGTTTGAATCATTATCAGAGTTTGATGATTCACTTTCAGAATGAATGACTAAAGCCTTTCCCTTTGATTTCTTCTTCAAGGGCTTCTCTTCAACCTTGAGAGCAACAGACTTTAACTTCTTGCTTGATCTCCTGTTTCTCTGCTCCATTTCCAATTCATGAGTCTTGAGCAGTCCATAGATTTCATCAATCTCAGTATCAGCAAGATCATAGTTATCTCTTATAGTGGTTGTTTTCACATCCCACTTTTCAGGTAGAGAAAGAAGAAACTTGAGATTTGAGTCTTCTAGATCATACTCTTTATTAACCAATGACAAATCATTGAGTAGTTTACAGAATCTGTCAAATGTTTCTGTCATGGTTTTTTCAGACTTTGCCTCAAAATGCTCATACTCCTGTGTGAGTATGTTCCTTCTATTCTTCTTGATAGCAGCAGTTCCTTGACACCTAACCTCAAGTGCATCCCAAATTTCTTTTGCAGTTGTGCAGTTAATCACTTTATTAGACATAACATTGTCTAAAGCACTGTGAAGTAAATGCCTTACTTTTGCATCCTTAGCAATAGATGAAAGATCCTCAGCAGTTAGATCTTTCTTTTCCTTTGGAATTACTTTTGATTCCTCACCAGCAACAGCAGCAGATAACTTTGTAGGTTTATGAGGACCTTCATAAATTCTGTCATGATATTCTGGATCTGTAGCTTCCAGAAACATAGTCATCTTCACCTTCCAGATTGCATACTCTGCTGGCCAGAGTATAGGAACCCTAATTGTCTCATACCTACTCACAGTAGTAGGAGCTTTCTCAGAGCCTAGACCTGTTGGAGGAGGAATCTCTGACATGATTATAGTTGTGTTTGGATCTTAATCTGTAATAAAGTAACAGATTGGCTCTGATACCACTTGTTAGGTCGAATACACAAGATATAATCAAGTACTGTATGAGAGAATAACAAGAACACACGTTTTAGTACTTAAAAACTGTTTGGAATTAATAATTCATCTCTCAGTGATGTAAAATATCACAGAGAGCTGCTTAGGTTACAATGAATGAATATTTCAATGTTCGATACCCTTCTAGGGTTAACCTAACTGTATTTATAAAACATACAGCTTCTATACAATCAGTAATTGATACTCCTATAATTAAGCTATACAATTGATATCAATTACGATTGCTACACATCTTTTAAGTCAACTCAACCTCTTTGATAGTTATCTGATCTTCAAAGATATTGCTAATTCCATGTTTATCTTCAATCATTGTTGACTTGTAGATGCTTCTGCTGAACAGAGTTTAACAAACTCTGTTGCTTCCATCAATCAGTGTTTGCGCTTCCATCCGTCAGCGTTTACTCAAACTCTGACTGCTTCCAGCTTAAACTCTGATGTATCACTGTATCACTTAAACACTGATTAATATTTACATCAATTATATCTAACAAGAAAGAATCCATTCAAACACTTATCTTGCTACACAGATTCAAGAACAAGAAAAGTTCAAGAATCCATTCACCCCCCTCTGTATTCTTTTGCTATATTCAATACTCAACATTATTTTTGCAAATTGATTCTTTTTATGTAGTGTAATGGATTGGTGATTTAGCTTAGCTGCAATCAAATAAATGTAGTTGGGACTGCAGTTGGACAGAGGCACAATGAATTATAGTTAGTTGCTTCCTTTCAAATTTAAGCAGTAATGTGGTACTGATTAAGAGTCATTTCCTTAGTTTTGATTTATAATCACTTCAAGCCTTTCATTCCCTTTCCAGTGTTCTAGTAAATGTCATATACATCAAACATTTCCTTAGCTATGATTTATGTTAGGAAACAGTAGTTATTGTGGTTCAGATTGTAATCACCAGGATTACTCTTGTTCTATATGGTTTCTTTCTCTTGTGCTTCAAGGTCAATAATTGTATTACATCTGAATCATAATTTTATAATTATTATGCATCAATTTCCATAAAAGTTAAAACCATACAGAATTTAAGCAGTAATGTGGCACTTGCAGTCTGAGATATTTACTTCGAAAATTACCTGACTTATATACTGCTACAAGGCACAAAAAAATAAATTACCAGTGTTCTTTAGTTACTTAATCATAACAACAATATGTAACAACAAAGACAATAATCATAATAACAATATGTAACAACAAAGACAATAATCATAATAAAAATTTACTCAAAGAACACTCAGTACTACAACAGATTTTTCCTAGATTATAGGTGCAGGCTGGTATCATTACAAGCAACTATCTAATTACCATTTTTTTTTGCCACAAATGCTCCACAAGGTCATTTTGAAGCTGGATATGAGCCTTTTTATCTCTAATTCAATGATGGAATTGCATAAACTCCTTGATTGTACTTGTGTGTTCATTTTGAATAGATGGAGTTTCATCAAATCTGTCGTAATCATAATCTATATTTTGCAGATCTCGTTCATCTTCAATAATCATATTATGCATCAATATACATGCTAGCATAATGTATTTAAGTGTCTCAATGTCCCAAAAGCGAGCCGATCCACGCACTAAACAAATCTAGCTTGAAGCACTCCGAAAGCACGTTCAACATCTTTTATTGTCGACTCCTGCATTTGAGCAAAATGCTTTCTTTTATTCCCTTGAGGAGAAGAAATGGTCTTCACAAAGGTTGGATAGGGAGGATATATGCCGTCAGCTAGATAGTATCCCATATCATAAGTGTGTCCATTGATTGTATATTTAACTTGGGGAGCTCGACCTTCTGCCCATTCAGAAAATAAGTTGGAACGATCCAACACGCTAATATCATTTAGTGATCCTGGTAGACCAAAATACGCGTGTCATGTCCACAAATCATATGAAGCTATAGCTAGTTGGCTCATGATAACGACCCGAAAAAGCTCATGCCATGTAGTTACGCAATTCTTCCACCTCCAATGCATACAGTCTATACTACCTAGCATCCCTGGAAATCCTCTTTGTTCAGCCACCTCCATTAGCCTTTGAATGTCAGCATTAGTTGGGCTTCTTAAATATTGCTCCCCAAATATTTGAACAATTGCCTGCCATCACAAATTTTCTAACACTTTCAATGGCAGTGCTTTTACCAATACGAACATAGTCATCAACTGCATCTGCAGCTACCCCATATGAAATAATTCTCATAGCAGCGATTATTTTTTGAAGTAACGAAAGACCAGGAACTCCAGAAGCATTATACCTTTGCACGAAATATGGATCATGGAACTCGATGGCTGTTTGAATTCGTAAGAATTTCTTCGCATACAAAATCTTCTACGAAAAATATAATAAGGATATGTTGGATTGTCACTGAAATAATCCCGAAAAATACGTTCATGACCTAGTGATCTATTACGACTAATAATACGATGATTGAGAACTGACCCGACATGTCGACTTGGATTGTTCATCCGGAGATTTGATTCTGCATATATAGCCATGGCAGCGTTCAATTCCTCCTCCTCCTCCTATTCTTCTTCATGAATTAAATATGTTATTATATCTCGGGAATCCATAAGGAATTGCAAAGAGTATACAAACTGATAAAATAGATGGATCTGATATACACATATGCACACAATAATTTTAACTGTTAGAAAAGAAAAGTGTTAGAAAAGAAAAGAGTCGTTTACACACTCTGTATTGACTGTACTGATATGTGACTTCATTCAAATAAGTAGTTAGATTTAAATTTATTATTATAATAATAGTAGGGAATGAATTTAAGGATAGTTGTTGGAGTTGATGTACAAAATAAAATTCCTAAATCACTAAGGATCATTATTTTATTATACTAGCTTATAACCCGTGCGATGCACGGATTTCTTTTGACATGAAATTAATTTTATTTTAAAATTATATTTTAATATAAATTTATTTAATGATATGCATGGTTTAAAACTTAATTTATACAATTTTAAAATAAATATGTCGTTGACGAAATTCGAACCTTGAAATATTACTAAATTAATTTAATCATATAATATATCTAATCATTAGATCTTAATGTTCCGATTTTTTGCTAAAAATCTAATGATCATTATTCATTGTATATAGATTTCTATTATATTTTGTTAGTGATTAGAAGATATGGTGTGATATTTTTTGTATATATATTAATTAATGAAAGATTAAGTTTTCAATTAAAAGTTAACATGTTTTAATTAGAAAAATATATTATTGATCGAAAGATATGATATTTTAGGTGTTTGTAAAAAGTACTATTATCAATTAAAAGTACATGTTTTTTAATTTAAAAAGGTAATCGGCATATTATCATTAATTATATTATTTTATTATTTATCTTAATAATTAGGATGACCGTGTTGAAAATCGAATTGACAAACTTTCAATGCCGGTGCGATGCAGGCTTTTTTTTATTATGTTATAATTTTTTTTATTTTTTTTAATAATTAAGATGGCCGTGTTGAAAATTGAATTGACAAACTTTCAATACCCGTGTGATGCACAAGTTTCTTTTATTATGTTATAAATTTTATTTAATATCAAAATTATGTTTTTATATAATAATTATTTTTTAATAATTTTTTAATTTTAATTTAATATAATTTAATATATTAATAATTGGAAAATTTGGTGTGATATTTTTGGGTATATATTAATGATTGTAAGATTAGTTTTAAATAAAAAAGGTAATGTGTTTTAATTGGAAAGAAAATATTTATGCTTGGAAGACATGAAATGATTGATCTTCTTAAGTATTTATAAAAGGTAATATTTTCAAATAAAAATAAACGTAAAAAAAGGCAATGGACTAATTACCATTAATTATATTATGTTAATAATTTGGTGATATGTTATTTTATTTATTTATTAATAATATTTATTTTATTTATTAGTACTGTACCATACCAAAAAACAGGTACCAAAAGTTTTATTGTTTCGTCTTTTATAAAAGTAAATATGAAAAAGGTAGTCGACTAATTACAATTATTATATTATTTTATTATTTGTTTTAGGTGTTATATTTTCCTTGAAGATTATGGTGTGATATTTTCGGGTATATATTAATAATTGTAAGATTTGTTTTAAATTAAAAAGGTAACGTGTTTTAATTCGATGGAAAATATTAATGATTAGAAGATTTGACACGATTGATGTTTTTAGGTGTTTATAAAGGTAAATTTTTCAACTAAAAGTAAATGTGAAAAAGGCAATCGACTAATTACCATTAATTATATTATATTATTATTTATTTTAGGTGTATTTATTTTTCTTTATAATGAAGGATAAATAAGTAAATTCACAAAGTACCGAAAAAATGGTACCAAAACTTTTAATGTTTCGGCTTTTATATTTTTTTTTAAATTTAATTTTATATAATTTAATATACTCATGTTTACGAATTATACTAATATAAACAACACATACAGTTTTTTTATATATTTTAATAATAATTGAAAAAAATGGTGTGATATTTTCGGGTATATATGAATAATTGTAAAATTTGTTTTAAATTAAAAATGTAACGTGTTTTAATTCGAATGTAACGTGTTTTAATTAGAAATGAAATATTAATGATTGAAAAATATGATACGATTGATCTTTTAATTAGATATTTATAAAAGGTAATATATTCAACTAAAAGTAAATGTGAAAAGGCAATCGACTAATTACCATTAATTATATTATGTTATTATTTATTTTAAGTGTTATATTTTTCTTGAAATTATGGTGTGATATTTTCGGTATAGTAATGACTGTAAAATTTGTTTTAAATTAAAAAAGTACGTGTTTTAATTTGAAAGGTAACATGTTTTAATTAGAAATGAAATATTAATGATTGAAAGATATGAAACGATTGATCTTTTTAGGTGTTTATAAAAGGTAATATCTTCAACTAAAATAAATGTGAAAAAGGCAATCGAGTAATTACCATTAATAATATTATGTTACTATTTATTTCTGGTGTGAGAAAGGCAATCGACTAATTACCGTTAATTATATTATGTTATTATTTATTTCAGGTGCTATATTTTTTTGAAAATTATGGTGCGATATTTTCGGGTATATATTAATGATTGTAAGATTTGTTTTAAATTAAAAAGGTAACATGTTTTTTTTTTGTTTTTGTCAAGAAAGGGTAACATGTTTTAATTTGAAAGGAAATATTAATGATCGGAAGTTATGATACAATTGATGTTTTTATGTGTTTATAAAAAGTAATATCTTCAACTAAAAGGCAATCGACTAATTACTATTAATTATATTATGTTACTATTTATTATAGGAGTATTTATTTTTCTTTATAATGAAGGGTAAATATGTAAATTCATGAAGTATCAAAAAACATGTACCAAAAAACAGGTATCAAAACTTTCAATGTTTCGGAATTTATATAATAGTATAGATTTGTAGGAATTATTTAAGTAGCTGTTGGACTTGCTCTTATTTCCTTAAGTAAGCATATCCCTGCACCAATTATTATTTCCTCTATTTCAATAAAATTAATTGCTTTTATTTACTCCCTCTATTTTGAAATATAGGTTGTTTGATTTTTTGGCACACATCTCTAAGCCTTTTGACCGCATAGTTAAAATCATTATTTTTAAAATTTTCTTTTTCTAAATAAAAGTATGTGATTTATACTATAATTTACATTTTTTTAAAAAAAATAATGATTTTAATTATACAGTCAAAAGACTTGGAAATGTGTGCCAAAAAATCAAACGACCTATATTTCATAACAAAGGAAGTATTTTGTTATCAAAGTGATAAATATTGCAATTCATATTACACGTTACATATCATTTATGAAATAATATTTCAATATTGTTAATTTGTTACTGCATTGTATTTTCATATTTGGGAAAGTTCAAATAAAAAATATTTGATCAAAATACAGCGTTTTACAAAATAATTATAAGGTGCCCGATCATGAAGGACTAAGAAGAAGAGGAGTACGAAGGAGTCATCTGACTCATGATGGTGAGTGTTTGGTGCCCAAGTTTGTGGTTGATTTCTTTCGATCTACTGTTCAAAATTGGTTTTTCAAAATTTTAATCAAGTACCCAACAAAATGTTTTTCTAGCTGCATTTTGGTAAACGGCACCAAAAGAATTTTTGTATTTTAAAAATTCGTAGTTTATATTTTGCAATTAGTAAATAACCACTGCGAAGAGGATACAAATTCGGATCATTCAGAGTATTAAGGGCGTCTTTGGCTCCTCTTAAAATAGCGCTTATATTTTGTAAATTCATACAAATTTATGAGGGGGTTTTATTTACTCAATTTATTGGTTTTGTTTATAATTTATGCTAGCCTAAAATCCGTGCGATGAATTTTCTTTAATATTATACAATTTTTTTGTTTAACTTAAATTGAATTTTATAAAATATTAGTTTTGAAGTTTTTAATTATTAAATGAGATGATTCGATAATAATTATATAAATGTTATCCGTGATATTTTCAAAAAAAGAGTAATATTTCTAGTAAATGAGAGATTTTAGATAGAAAACATGATAAGATTTAGCTAAAAAATTAATTGGTTAATTATTACTAATTATAATATTATTATTTATTTTCTTAAAATACTTGTATTGATATTATTGTGTTAAATAATATTTTTCTTGATTTAATTTTAAAAATACTTTACCAACTTATAAATAATTTATCCAAACATATATATAATTTATAAATATTCTTGTATTTATCACTTTTTTGACATTTGAGATACCTAAATGACTTATCTCTTATTGTCCCGGTTCTCATTTATCCCAAAATTTGTTAAAACTGAGATAGTCATTGTAAGGCATATAAGCCTAATTTTTTTTTTAAAAAAAAGATAAAAACAAAAATTACTCAGTTTAAAATTTTAAAAGCAAAAATTATTCATTTTAAAATATCTAAAACACCTAAACAGGAAGTTTACAATATTCCTCGGAGACTGAAATAGGGAAGAAGTTTCTTCGAAGCTAAAGTTGCCCACGTTTTCATTAAATAAATAAATCTAATAATAATATAACATCATAATGCGGAAGGCAGAAGGCAGAAAGAAAAATCTATACAAACACTAGTCACTTTAAAAACGTTTTATTTTCTTTGACAAAAAAAAACTTTTATTTTCTCGTGTTTTGACTTTAACTACAAAGGCACATTCGGAGGGAGCATCTCCGTATAAATTATTCCGTATTTGACTTTTACGGAGATTAAGAAAAAAATAGTAAAAAAGAGTAGAGTTAATTGAAATGGGTAAAGTGGTGAGATCTATATCAATATTTAATAATAGATTTGAGATAGGGGGAAAGTAGTGGGTGTAATAGTATTTATTTAATGAAAAAAGATATAAAATAGAGAGGTAGGTGTAATAGTGAAAAATAGTGTTAAAAAAATATAGTAAGTATAGTTGGTTCATTTTTTTTTGGGATATATCAAGAATAAAAATCACATAAAATGTGACTGAAGGAAGTTCTTTGTTCAGTTGTACATGTACACTTATCATAGTTAAGGTTGAGTTTGACATTTGCCATGGAGATTACAAGCAAGGAATCCTCTGATTATGATGTACTTAAAGAACTTAAGGAGTTCGATGACTCTAAAGCTGGAGTTAAATGGCTTGTCGATTCTGGTGTTTCGAAAATTCCCAAGTTCTTTATTCATCCAGAAGACAAGTTGCCAAAGGCAGATGTTCAACTAGACTTACCAGTGGTTAGCCTTGAGGGGTTTGAAGATGCAAGCCGACGAGCTGAGATTGTCGCTGAAATTCGTGAAGCATGCGAGAAATGGGGATTCTTTCGGATTACTGAGCATGGAATTCCAGATGCTGTCACAAATGGGGTTCTGGAAGGTGGAAGGCAATTTCATGAACAGCCAAAGGAGTTGAAAATGGAGTTTTATACTCGCGATCTTAAACGCAGAGTCAAATATTACAGCTCTCTAGATCTTTTTGTTAAAAAGATTGGACAATGGAGGGATACTGTTGTTTGTGATTTCGATAATGGCATGGTTAACCGTGAAGGTTTGCCTTCGGTTTTGAGGTATGTTTGATCTCTTAACTCTTAAATCTTACTATATGTTTGCTCTGTTCTTGAGCACATTATGT
Source organism: Kitagawia praeruptora (assembly GCA_037693485.1). Lineage (NCBI taxonomy): Eukaryota > Viridiplantae > Streptophyta > Magnoliopsida > Apiales > Apiaceae > Kitagawia > Kitagawia praeruptora. The sequence continues at coordinate 107,070,160 of CM075354.1, forward strand.
CTTGACATGCGAGGCCACTTAATTATACAGAACAAGTGACAGGAAATTTCAAGTTAAAAATCCTCTGTTTAGTATTTTACTTGAGTCTTGATAAGCATACCTGGTTCCCAAGATCCAATTCAAGACGGTTTGTTAAAAGAATTATGATATCATCGTAGTGACTACTAATGCAATTAAAACAGAATTATGTGTTGTAATTTTCTTACAGAGAAGCAATGGGTGAATATGCTGAATGCTTATTTGAGCTGAAGAAACTACTCTCTGAATTGCTATCAGAGGCTCTAGGGCTTAGCAGTGACCATCTTGCGAGCTTAAGATGTTTCGAAACTCAGAAATTAGGTTGTCATTATTATCCTCCATGTCCCCAGCCTGAATTGACCTTGGGCACGTCCAAACATACGGACCCAAATTTTCTAACCATTCTCCTACAAGATAATATTGGCGCTCTCCAAATCTTGCATGAGAACAAATGGATGAATGTGCCTCCTATGAAAGGATCGCTACTAGTAAACGTGGGAGACTTATTGCAGGTAGGACATAAAATTTTAAGCATCACTGATATATTTTGAAGAAACGCGTGTGATCTCAAATTTATATTTGGCCGATTACTAACAAAAAGTTACTGTATATATTTGCAGCTGATAACAAACGAAAAATTCAAAAGCGTTCGCCACAGGGTAGTGGCAAACCATGAAGGTCCAAGGGTCTCGATCGCCAGCTTCTTCTACCCTAGTAACAATGAACTAACAAAGCCTTATGGACCAATAAAGGAACTTGTGTCTAGTGATAATCCAGCAAAGTACAGGGAGATCAGCACCCTCGAATTCATAGCTTATTACATGTCCAGAGGACTTGATGGTGCTGCATATCTTCCGCATTTTGAGCACCCATAACAGATGAGGTTCTCGGGGAAGTACTCACTCCTATAATAATTGTCTTTTCATGTACAAGTTGACCACGTTTTCTATTTGATTATGTAATCGTAAATGTGTAAATTTGTACGAATTAACGACTTTCTGTTTGGGTAAACTTTTTTTCAGAATAAGTCAACTCATTTTAAGACGACAAAGTTAGAGATTTCTAACTTTTTTCTGAAAAATGTTAACTTTTTTTCGCAATTTATGGAATCTCAAGCATACATTAAATACTTATATATTTTTTTTTTTTATCAAATTATTAAATTTTTACCCGAAAATAAGTTCATAAAAACTTATTTTAAGTTATGCCAAACGGCACCTAGATGATTATAAGTTTCTGGTGATAATATAGCAAAAAGTTATCAATAATATATTTTAGATGTGTGTACTTATGCTGCTTAATCCATTTTTTTTCAAATTCTGAGCCTGAGTATCATAAGCGTATGTAAACTTTTAGATGTTGGGTTATTTTAAAGAGAGAAAGAATTGATTATAAAAAATGAATTGTTAACTGATCAAATGTGTACAAGAGTATATATTTAAGTTGTTGACTAACAAGTATAAAGACTATTCTATCCTTGTAACTAATTAACTATTTACAGTGTAGAATATGAATATTTACAGCTTAACATCCTCCATCAAATGGGTAGTTGATTACTTATTTACAACTCCCAATTTGCCTAGTAAATAGCGTAACATGTGAGATGCTAGTGCTTTAGTAAGAAGAACAGCTAGTTGACGAAATGAAGCAATATAAGTAGGTAAAATGAATCCTTCCTTAACTTTATCTCGAATTAGATTGTCATCTAATTCGATATGCTTTGTTCGTTCATGCAAAATAGGATTTTCTGCAATGTGGATGGCTGAAATATTGTTACAATACAGAACAACTTGTCGAGGTATAAACTTCAGTTCTGCAAGAAGATTGAATATGTAATTTACTAACACAGAGCATTTGCCATACTTTTATACTCTGCCTCAACTATGGATCTAGTCACTGTATTTTGCTTTTTGATAAAAAAGAGAATAGAGATTCATAAATAAATCAGAATTTCTTCGAACGTGAGTACATAGGAAAGCCTTGTCGCCAAAAATAAAACAGAAACAGATCATGTTACCAATGTAAAATAGGAGTATATAATTTGCTCTTCTTTCTTCTTTAACTTGACATTCTAATTTCTTTTCGTTGTTACTCTGAAATACGTAAAGCATTTTTAGTGTTGTTTCCCTCGCTTTGTTTCCAACTCTCTGCAAAGCATGCATGTTGATAAAATATGATATTATATTAACCTAACTAAAAAATATAATATAAGAAATTATTATTATTGTTCTTATAGTGGCTAAAATATACTTTCCCCGGTTTTGTTGTGAAATTTTTGGGTAATTTCTGACCACCACTACTAGGGAGCCAGTTCTATATGTTCTTCACTGATTTAGGGAATTCCCCCTACCTCCCTTGCATTTTTTTTTCTTGTCTGCAGTAATTATATGCACAACATAATGGAGATTTCCAGCAAAAACTACCATTGTAAATGCCTCATTATGGCACATGAAAAAATAAATTATATGATGTTTGAGCTAGTACATTATGTTGAGGTCATGTGAAGTGAAACAAGGGAAGCATACACTCCATTAGGAATGCTCAGAAGAGAATTATGATTTCCTTTCTCAGCAATAACACCATTCTTCACAACCGCTATTATATCAGCCCCTTTAATGGTGCCTAATCGATGTGCCACCACAACAGTCGTTCTGTTCAACATAACTCTATCCAATGCATCTTGAACTATTCTCTCCGATTCCGTGTCAAGCGCGCTTGTTGCTTCGTCCAGTAATAGGATTCTTGGATCCTTTATAATAGCCCTTGCAATTGCTATTCGTTGCTTCTGTCCACCAGATAATTGCACCCCTCTCTCACCAACATTCGTGTTAAACCCTTGAGGTAATGCTGATATGAAGTCATATGCATTTGAGAATCTTGTTGCTGCAATTATTTCTTCCTCAGTAGCCTCCCCATTCTTACCATAGGCAATGTTGTCACGGATGGTTTCATTGAACAGCACGGGCTCCTGACCTACTAATCCTATTTGTTGCCTTAGCCAGTTTAGCTTCAATTTCTGAAGTCCTACGCCATCCAGATAGATATGACCGCCATCTGGATCATAGAACCTTTCAATCAGACTAATTACTGTAGATTTTCCACTTCCGCTCTCGCCAACAAGTGCTACAGTCTGTAAGAAATTAATTCAGTGATCAAAGCAAGATTAGCAAGTAGCAAACTAGCAACTATCATAAACATGTTATGCTATATACACAACCATATAAAGTCATATCTTTTATTGAAAAGTAACTTTTCTTTTGGTAAGAGTGAACGCTAAATTACGTCAACCGGATTCTAAGTTTATTAAGTAGTATTAGTAGTATCAGATACAACTTTAACATAGAGAGAAATATAAAGATCAACACAAATGTATTCAGATTATATCAGCTTGATAGTTAAGGTTGAGCAGCCATAAATAGCAAGTTCAATAAACAATAAGAACCCTCCCGGAGCATGCTTACATATGTAGACTACTAGACATATTTCTTGTAAAATGTCAAGTAAAAACCGTAATACTGCTTTGTTGTAGATTTGAGCTCATCATTAACAACAGCATGCTATATGTATGTACCTTCTGACCTTAAAGTGAATTAGAAATAATAAACAAAAACAAATATATAAGTATTGAATGCAAGAGGATTTGATGCTTCTGAAAGTTTTACCTTTCCAGAGGGTATACTTAAGCACAAATCTACAAAAATTGGAATATTGGGTCTTGTCGGGTACTTGAAGCTAACATTCCGCAATTCAATATCGCCTTTTAGATTATCTATTGTTGAGCCTTCATCATTGCTGGAATCTATTTTAGGTTTGCTATCAAGAATTTCAAAAATAGAAGCAGCTGAGTTCTTGACCTTATCGATATCTGGTGCCATACCAAGGGTGTTACTTACTCCTATTGCAGTCATTGTAAGGGCAAAGAAAACCTGCAGTCAAGCAAAATGTGATGAAAACACTTTTCTTAAATGCTTCGATCACAAGTTAGGTCATAAAACAGTAGTAATGTTTTACCCGGAAAATTTCAGCAAAAGTAGCTTTCCCATGCTTTTCCAGGACCGATCCAATGTAGAAAATGAAAGCGTTAACCAACATGAGAGCTGAAGAACCCACGCCAAGACTAACACCGCTCACAATTCCAAGCCTAATTCCTGATTTCAATGGGCCATCACATTTCTTTTGGTACATATCCATCACTTTCTCTTCAGCACAAAACGATGCAACAGTTCTTATGCTTCCAACCGCATCGTTCGCAACTTGACTAGCTTGTTCATACATCACCTGCACCAAAGAAAATTAGTAAATAATTTGTTTTTCATGTCTACTAAGTACTAACTACTAGTTGTTTTTTGTGATATAGCTTCCTTAAATGATAACATGTTTAGGGTATCCAATAAGATAAACCCACAAAATTTTTAAGCCGCTTTTGTGAGTTGGGAAGACAAGTGTACAGACCTTAGCATCAGCACTAAACCCTTTATTAAACTTTGTCTGAAGGAGTCCTTGCACAAGCATCAAAGGCAGAAGCGCTAGGATTACCAGTGCAAGTATCCAATTAGCAGTGAATGCTATAACAACTCCAGCTACTATTGTTGCCATGTTTTGGACAACCAACGCCAATGCATCACCAACAACACTCCGGACAGTTGTAGCATCAGTAGATAATCGTGCACCAACTGCTCCACTGCATTCAACAACAATTATCAGTCTGAGAGGGCTTTTTGTTAAGTAATAATGCATCTGCAAGAATCTGCAAGTACTTTAAAGAGGTAGAATTGCTTCTGTGCAGGAAAATAAGTTTTTGATAGTTGAAGATACTAAAAAGATATGTGTGCGGCTCAAAAAGAACATATGTACCTAGAGTTTGCAGGGTCGTCGAACCAACTGATTTGCTGGTGCACAATCTTCTGGAATGACAATGAGCGAATTCGTTGAATTAATTTTCCACCCGCTACTCCAAAGAAAAAATTCTGCACTGGTACGACTACTATGGTAACACAACCAAGACCAACATACATGAGTGCCCAAAATCTGGAATCCCTTCGTAACTTAGAAGGAGGTTCAAAGAAGATCTTGATGGCCTTTGCGATTAATAAGCCGAACAAAGGGAAGATCACGCCATTAATACAGGCTGCAACTGCGCCAAGGATTAAAACTGAAAGCTCTGGTTTGTTTAGATAGGCCAACCGGAACCATATAAACTTTCCCTTTTTCCGGTTGTCAATTTCTATATTTTCTCTTCTGGAACTGTTATTCTCAACATCTGCCCCGATAGATTCATCTAAATCATTGAAACCTGGAACAGAAACTTTATATGAAGATCGACGGGGTCCTCTGCTCAAGGATCTCATTCTGGAAAGTACTGTACTAGAAGAGCTGCTAATGTTTTTATCATCCTCTTCTGTTTCCACATCTCTAGTTTGTTCACCTTGATTAGTACCCACACCTTGCATTCGGACGAGCTGAGTGTAGGCACCTTCTGGATCTTTAATTAACTCATCATGAGTTCCTATTAAACAAACACAATAAATATTGACAAAGACAATAGATATTGTACATGAGAATGTAGGCAAAACTTTAAATTATTTATCCAAACCGAATGATATTAGAGTCACCTTTCTCTACTAGTTTCCCAGCATGCACAACAGCTATAATATCTGCATTTCTGATGGTTGTGAGGCGATGTGCAACAACAACGGTTGTTCTGTTTGTCATGATTTTTTCAAGTGCATTTTGCACAACACTTTCTGATTCAGCATCCAGAGCACTTGTTGCTTCATCAAGAAGAATAATTTTAGGATTCTTCAGAATAGCCCTTGCAATTGCAATTCTTTGCTTTTGTCCACCAGACATCTGAGTTCCATGTTCACCTACCATCGTGTCCAGCCCCTGTTTACAGTAGATGACATACACAGTTATAGCTATTAACTTATATATAAGTCATGTTAGTGCCATAGGAAAATATAATGGACTGTTAACTAACAATGTAGTGCAATATCGTATGTCCCTAATGAAGTCTCTGTTGGTCTTATTCTTATTGTGTGCCAGCTAAATCCGTCGCTTGCTTCCTCACTGCACACTTTACAGATATCCAAAGATCCTCGATAAGCTCCTCCATGACCGTGCCTTCCCTAGGTTTATTTCTAGGTGCAGGTGGTCAGGATTTTACAGTCTCAGAGAGGACCAGTGGCGGACTGACAGTGAGATGCCTTGCTTAACTACTGTTGGCCTGGCTCTGTAGGGCAGAGAGCCATATATAAGGTTGTTTAACCAAGGGTACTACTTTGGTCAGGCAATAGAAGTCCGTAATTAGTATTTCTAAATATTCATGGTAATGGTAAATTTCAGACATTCAAAACTCAAAAGCCTATTCTGAAAATGTCCCAACACAGAGAAACACGCACTTATCTCATAGTAAAGTGTATTCATAGTAAAATTCAGAACTTAAACAATTTTTTTAGAGTAAAAAGATAATAACAAAGAATGCGAATTTGGCATACCTCAGGTAACTTGTCAATGAATGTTGCAGCATTGGCTAGCTCAATAGCTGCTCTTATCTCCTCTTCAGTAGCATTTTCCTTTCCATATGCAATATTTGATTTGATACTAGTTGCAAACAGAATAGGTTCTTGACTCACAAGCCCCATGTTCCCTCTTAACCATTTAAGCTGGAATCTCTTCAAATCAACCCCATCAATAAGGATTTGACCAGATTCTGGATCATAAAATCTTTCCAGAAGACTAATGACCGTTGATTTCCCACTTCCACTTTGCCCAACTAGCGCAGCAGTTACACCACTCGGAATATTTATCGAGAAACCAGAAAATATTTGCACATCGGGCCTTGCCGGATATTTAAAATACACATCTTTCAGCTCAATAGCGCCTTTGATATCATTCAATATAACTCCGCTAGTATCATATGCATCAATATTTGGTTTACGATTGATTGTCTCAAACATTTTATAGGCTGCAGCCTGGCCTGCTGAAAATGCACTTAAACTTGGCAGTGTCTGGCTTAATGCACTAGTCCAATAAGATAAAAACAAGCGTACATTAGCCATGACCAGATTAAGAATTTTGTAAGTACAAATTGGAATACTATATATATATATATGTAAGTACCAAACTCATAGATATATGTGCTTACATGCCACCGGTGATGATTGACATGATAACATTCATGACCTTTCCACCATCATAGCCTTTTTCTATGATAAGTTTTGATCCATACCAGATGGCTAGTCCGTAAGTGCTGAAAACGCTAAATAATACTGCGCCAATTCCTAATCCTGAGGCTATCCCGTTGTGCTTTGAAGTGGCATACGCAATACGAATCTTGCTATCATACTTATCAATTGCATATATCTCCCTAGTAAAGGAAGCGACCTAAATATGTAAGGAAATCAACCAGATAATCAGTATATAGACTACAGAAATCAGACACTATAGATGCAATCAAATATAAATATTTATATATATATAAGAATCGTTATATTGGTGGCATACAGTTCGAATGGCTCCAATGGTTTGTTCAACTACATTTCCAGCTTCAGCATAAGCAACTTGACTACGACTGGACATTTTCGCGAATATCATTGCCATAAATCCACCAGCAATGAGAACGGCTGGAATGCACGAAGTTAGGACTAGTGCAAGGAGCCATCCTCTTATATAGGCTATCACAAAGCCTCCAATAAATTGTGACGTAAGCTGAATGAATTTCCCAACCTGTGATATACAACTAAATTGATTGATTTCCATATAATAGCATTGCAATATGCTACTTGTATTACACATTATAGATACTATTTCAACCAATAAACTCATGCCATGATTAACAGTTCTAATCCTTTGTTCATTATACAGAACCTCGTTTTCCATGGTTCTTCTGCCACACACACACACATGCACAAACAGAGTGCATTACCTTTTCGCCCATTGCATTTTGGATGAGAATGGTGTCACCGGACATTCTTCCAATGACCTCCCCGGTTGTTGTTTCAGTGTCAAAGAATGCAATGTCCTGTCTCAGTATTGTTTTAAAGTAGAGTCCCCGTATACGAGTAGCCTGTCGCTCCCCGGATACCATCCAACATGAAACCTCTGCGATTAAATTACAAAAGATGGCAAGTAAACACCTTTATATAGTACAGCTAACAAATTACCATTATATAAATTGTGAGAAAGCTTACAGGGGCAGTTAAATACTGTCTCTGTAATTTGTGTTGTAACACTTCATAACCCACATAAATTGTGCAAAATGTAATGACTGAAGAAAGCAATTGATACGAAATTAGAATTTTATCAAATGAAAAGAAAAGGCAACAGTTTGTACTCACCTAGAAATGAAGCAATGCCTGCACCAATAGCCAAGTATACATACAGAAGGCATACCTGAACATAAATATAGAGTAATGTAAATGCTAAATGATTTATGCAGTGTAGATTTATAATGAACCATTGTGTATCATGTAAACTCGTGTAAATGTGAATTTTTATAAACAATTCTTACGAATTAAGAGACAATCTCTCATTTCCATCCCAAATTAAGGCTACTGAGCGATGACTCACTGCTGACATAGGTATTATACATTCAGATCTACCCCAATGACTTGTCTTATTGTAATTATACTAATTGAAACAACCAATAAGATTATCATACTTGGTTAAACAATTACAGGATCCATACATAGTAAAAAAACATTTACACTGAATTACACGTGTTTAATTAGGAGTATTTAGTAACATATAGGATCATGTGTAATATCTGCTTGCTATGGTGAGGATGGTTATGCTTACTTCAACACTGTTGTGGGGGATTGTAAGCTTGTTTTAAAGCACTTTAATCATGTGCTAGTTAAATTTGTGTTTAGGTCTGCGAATTGTGTGGCTCATGAGCTAGCTAGAACCGCACTTTCTATGTCTGACCTTGGAGAGTGGCATGTCACTCCTGATTTCTTAAATCATGTACTTGTCACGGATTTATTATGATTAATGAAAGTACGTTTGTTTCAAAAAAAAAAGTTTCTTCTCACTGCCAAATTGGTTACTAATTCCTCACCAAAGGCAATTAATCTCAATAAAATCAACTCTCAGAACTCTTTCCCGTCGTAAAATCAGGCACCAGATCGAAAACCCTTTTCACATTATCAATATTCGATTCGACTCTTCTTTTCCGACATGAACCAAGTCTCTACTCATGATTATACCAATCAATCTACAGCATAATTCTACAAACAACAAGATTATACACACACACACACACCAGAAACACACACATTACATTATCAAGATTCAACATCTTCATCAGCACAAACACTACCTCTACTCATAATCAAACCAATTCATACCCTTAATTCCACAAAACACAACACGATACAACACAAAAAAGGGTCATCAACGATCATGCACACGTAATATTCCGACATGCAAGAATCAAGAATCCAGCTCTAATAATCAAGAAAACCAAGAACATACCTTAGAAATCTGATGAGTAATATCACTACCATTAGATTTTCCAAAAGTATTAATAAGTTGGCTCATAATAACCAACATCAGAGGCTGTGTTAATCCATTAGCAATAGCTCCAATCGTCCCAATGATCATTAACAACACATCTAATCTATCAGCAAACACAAATAGTTTATAAAAAGCCACTTTCTCATCTCCCCTTGTAACTCTGTTTTCTCCACCTTCATTATTAGTCATCTTTGGTTCACTCTAATTCTAACGATCAGTACTACTTGCATGTATACATACACTCAGCTGTGTATGTATAGAATGTGATGAAGAATATATAGGGATGTTGTAACTTGTTGTGTAGAAACTAGGAAGAGAAAGAAGAGTTAGGGTCTAACTTAACTACTTGACTAGTCTTGGGTAAAAAAAAAAATAAAGTACTTGACTAGTTAGGAATAATTAAATTATACCGAAAAATAGTATGTTAAGGATTTACACGAAATTAAACGGTACAATATTATGATGTTACTTATGTGAAAAGGAACTAACTGATTCGGTCAAGATTACTGAAAATGCATGAAAAAAAGATATTCATCGAATTAAAGCTGTCATGAATTTACGAAATATAAACATGGTTCTAAAAATTCCCGATTTAGCCGATTAATCATCGATTAATACTCTGTAAGGTAACCCATCGATTCGATTTTTGAAATCCGATTAATCCTATGAATTTATTTAAAATGATATGTTTAATTATAAATTAGACTAATATATTAAATATTATTATAATATCCGATTTATACTCCGATTAATCCTTCCGATTAATCCCCGATTATCCGATTAATCTTAAATCGGTACCTCAACCGATTTACACCGATTACCGATTTTTACAACCATGAATATAAATTAATAATTATAAATTTCAAAAAAAAATAAATAAATAAATTAATAAATTAATAATTATAAATTATAAAAATTTGTCCAAATGTATGCTTCTCTTCATATTTTTAGGAGAAAATAAATTGAACAAATATAATGATTGATGGCCAAACCAAATCATAGCAAATAGCAACTGTTTTTTTTAAGGTAAAATAATATCTTCATAATAAAATATATAACATCTACAAAGATAATCAGAAGATAAAAACAAAAAATCTACTCAATAATATCCTAGTTGGTGTCCTATAAATATAATAAAATATAGTGTCCTAGTGATTTAAGTCAAGATTTTTGTGTATCAATTCCAACAACATGCCTTATATTTGTGCCTTATAAATTAAAATAATAATATATTTGAATTAGAATAGGAGGTAATGGAAAAAAGAGAGGAGAGAGAAGTGTAGAAAAGGAGGGAAGTTAATTTTTGATTGTTAAAAATGATTTAGGACAAGTATAGAGGTGCCTTAAAAAAAGGGCATGAGATGAATGTCCTAGTGTTTTAAGGCATCACTAGGACATTGTTGGAGCACAAAAAGTGACCAATTGTCCTAAATATTGATTTAGGACAATATTTAGAACATTGTTGGACTTGCTCTTAAAACTATAATCATCGTGTAGATTTGATTTTTGGGAGGTGAGATTGAGAAAAAGTTAGAAAGGAGATCTAATTCGTTTCCCTCTTATTATGAGAACAATAAAAATTTATATCATGATGATGTCATAATTTTTTTTAAAAAAAATATTTTTCTGAAATTTTTTTTTTGAAAAAAAATCTGGGAAAAAATTTTGACATCATACTGGTGATTTATGTTGAATTCTAGTAATTTTTTACGATATCTGGTGATTTTTTATAACATTTTTTTTCCTTTTTTCTCCTATATATATATATATAGTTTATTCGTCGTTCCGAATATTTCTAAAACCCAAAAAGGAAACGTTGAACCCCAAAGGTTAACCGTTGAAACCTTTAAAAATACAAATAAAATTCGAGGAAATACAGATAAAATTTAAAAATTTTAATTAAAAAATTGAATCCGACAACCTGATTTTAAGGTCTAGGGTTTAGCCGTTTAGGGTTGTAAACAACCATAAACCCAAAATATTTATTCGTTGTTCGGAATATTTCTAAACCCAAAATGGAACCGTTGAACCCCAAAGGTTAACTGTTGAAACCACGAGGAAATACAAATAAAATATAAAAATTTTAATTAAAAAATTAAATCTGGCGACCAGTGTTGTAAAAAGCGGAAATCGGACTTAATCGGTAGAGGCACTGTCCAGGGATTAATCGGGGATTAATCGGGTATTTGAGGATTAATCGGAATGATTAATCGAATAATCGGATTATTAATCAGTTCGGTAACCCATGGAACATGGATTAATCACCAATTTTTAGAACAGAGCTGGCGACATGATTTTTAAACGCTAACGCGTTTAAAAATCAGGATAAGTTAGGGTTTAGGGTCTAGGGTTTAGGGTTGTAAACAACCCTAAATCTTAAATCCTAAACCCTAAGTTCACATACGATTTATTTGTCGTTCCGAATATTTCTAAAACCAAAAAATGGAAATGTTGAACCCAAAGGTTAATTATTGAACCTCTAAAGTTAATAAATTTATTGTGGTATAAATTATTAATGGATGTTGTATAATATCCAGACCACCTATTATAGTGATCTTATTATATTGTCTGGCAGAATTTATATAAATTATGTAATAATATTATAGTAAGGAGAATAAATTGGTAGTTTTTGAATAGATTTTCTAGTTTTGTTAAATATAAAAAAATCACCAGATTTCGTAAAAAATCACCAGATTATGTAAAAAAATCACCAGTATGATGTTATGACGTCAGCATGACGTCAGAATTTTTTTCCCAGAAATTTTTTAAAAAAAAAAATTTAAAATTTTTTTTAATTTTTTTTTCTATACAAAAATATATTTATGACATCATAATGACTTCATCAGGGGTGGGGTTGGTGTGTGTGAGGGTGTAGGTTATTAGTGTGGGTGCCCCTAGCAGGGCCATTAGATTAATTTAAAATGAAGGGATGAGATTAGACCTCATATCTCACCAAAATAAGAGGTTCTCACTTGAGCAAAAATCATTCGTTTACATACTGAGGATTGAGTTTCAGTAAGAATTTTCTTAGAGCATCTCCAAGATCTATCCAAGCTCTTAACTCAAAAAATGAGGAGACAGAATGAAAATGTTGCTCTAAGAGACTCTTAGTGACTCTTAAAAACAGTAAGAGCCTCTTATCTCTCCTCATTTCTAATCTCCTCATTTCTAAGAGACACTAGTAGCTCTAAACTTGTATTTTAATAATAAAATATTCATGTTCACCAATTCTTGCACAACTTTTGGTTATAGTGGGGTTAATTTATAAATAAATTATAAATAAAGAGCTAATATAAAGAGGATTGTTGGAGTTTGACACATAAACCAATGTAATAACTTGCTAAGAACTATTTATTTATATTATTTTGAAGAGTGAATGTAGGAGTTTCTTGGAGATGCTCTTAAATACAATATTTTTTTAGTCAGCACATATATTATTTGGAGTCAACACATATATTATTTTGAGTTCAACATCATTTGTTGAATAATAATTATACTTGTGATGATTCCAACTATATAAAATAATTTTATATTGATTGGTATGATTAAAAAATTTGTATTTAATTAATAATATTTCATAATTCTATAACCTAATTTGGCATTGGTGAACTCCAATGGAAAGCTGAAAATTATACAAATATTCATTCAACAAATTTTTAACTACGGTTCAAAATACTGTATATTAAATAACAAAAATTTCATATTTTTATACCATATTTGGGTATTGGTGAACCCCGAAGAATATTTTCAAATTAAATTATGTGTATTCAATAAAATTTTAATTACTCCCTCTGTCCCAAATCTTTTGTCTTGTTTGATTTTTAATGGTCAAATTGACCAACTTTTGACAACATATTACATATATAATATAAATGAATATTATAATAAAAATTATATCATTGGAAAGTACATTTAATTTGCTTTACTATGTACTTTTCAGATTTTGCAAATTATAAAAGAATGATACGTAATTGTTAGTCAAAGTTTGGTCAATTTGACCACAAAAAGTCAAACAAGACAAAAGATTTGGGACAGAGGGAGTATTATTTAATAATTTATGTTGAAACGAAATTATAAATGTGTTGAATAAAAAGAATTTGTAAATTTATATTTAAGAAATATTTATATTTGATCCAGATGCTCATATGAAATCATAGCGACTGGCTGGTTACTATAGTTTACATGTATCGCATTAATTAGAAATAATAATTTCACTTGATCTTGTGATACGACTTGCTGAAAGTGCATGTCAATTATTAGCTCACAAGTTCGATTTTCCCTCCCCTTGATACTTTGTACCCCTTCCTGGCTCAAAAACTTTGTTTGGAAAATGCACCTCTGATCTTTTCACCTAAGCAGGGTAAAAATGCGCGTTGTGTTTATGAACTCAGCTTTGGTTTCGTGCAAACAGAACACAGCACCTGCAAAGAATATCTGGACTACACATAAAAAAACAATGTTATGAACTCAATAAACTTTAAAAGAGGATGATCCTAAGGCTTGCTTGACATATTCCAATTTGGTCCCTCGGTGGTAGAACCTGGTGAATCAGACTTTGATAAGATGGCATTCGATGCTCTAGACTTTGCTATAGTTGACATACTCCTTGCGCAGCTGGCAGCTCCTTTCCCTCTGCTTTAGTGAAGCCATGCATGAACTTTTGTGTCAATGCTCCTGGTCTAGCCGCTATATATACGTATAAAAGCCAATACACTACCCGCTATTCCGGTTCTTTTGATTGCTTGGAAGGGCGATAATAACTTTTAACGGTTGGTTGTTGGAAGCATCTTTGTTTGTCAAAGTGATACTAATGGAAACCAGCTGGTTTGATCACTGCATTATTCTTCCAATCGACCTGACAAACTAACCTGGACTTGCGTAGGAAAAAGTAATCAACCCAAATTTAATTTTTTGTAGAAGACGGTTAAAGCAGAAGAGAAAAAATTTAGAGTTGCTTAGATAAACTTCTGCAATGATGAACTTTCGGGAAGGAGATAACCAGCAGCTGTTTAAAATTAGTGAAACTGTGTTGAAAAATAGGGGCAAGCCCAGACTCCGGACATATCACAAAGATTTGTCAATCTATTTATAAAGATCTATGATCGTTTTTACCTCATTAGTGTTGCTTTATCGCCCAAAGTTATTACTAGTTGTTCGGATTTTAAGATTTTATTGCACAGCAAAAACTTCATACATAACTGTCAGGTCACCTTAAAAGTTTTTAAGAGAAAGATCTTCTGCTTCCATCTAGTTGGAGCATTTTTACGTTTTTCTTCGTTGATCCAACCTAACCAGCGAATTTCATTTTTAGTACAAACCAAAGAAAAACAAGTGTGATGCTCAGAAAAAGCAAAATCCGGCACTACAAAATAAGAGATAAGCTCTAACCACTTGAGATATCTCATCGCTCAGAAAGCTTTTATTATACATCAATTTATACATGACAATGTTGACAACATATTCTCACTCGGACTTGGTTACAGAATAATGTACATTAAGTCTACACACCACATACTAGTGTTACTTAAGGACGACTGGGAGAGGAGCAGAGTTGAGGAATACATTTATCCATTCTAGATCCCTCAGCCACAAAGTACTTTGTTTTCCAGAGGAAAGTTTGGTTGCAGTTACGGGAGGATCAGAAACTTTCTGCACCATAGTTTAAACAATCTGCCCCAATACAATTTCACTCACCTCGGTTCCAATTTCTAGTAAGTTAATTTGCCTTCAATTCATAAATGAAAAATCATCTCATGAGATTACTATGCATGAAATAATATTCCAGAAACATTATAGCTTCAGCAGTGAAACCAAGTCCACATATTTTTTCAATCTGGTGGCCGATGTTTATTTACTTTAGAGTTTAGATTAATTCTCATCTGATTACGACAAATATTTTAATTAGAACATTTTCTGAAAGCAACATGAAAAAATGCAGAACATATAGTTGTCACATCTCTCTATTTCACATTTAAACTTTTTTCCTATTCATGTACATGCATAACACGAGGCATTCCTGTAGCACTGCAACAAATCGGCAAGCAAAAGTACTGCTTTGACCACAGGAACAGCATTTTTTTTCTTTCTAAACAGAATACAAATCTCACATAAATATATGTCACTAGTCGCAGAACAACTAAATGCCTAACCATATTGCTAATCAAAAATTAAACATTTATTTGGAGGTCATCTGAAGTGCAACAGGGGACGCATACACTCCATTAGGAATGCTCAGAAAAGAATTATGATTTCCTTTCTCAGCAATGACACCATTCTTCACAACATCTATCATATCCGCCCCTTTAATTGTAACTAATCGATGTGCCACCACAACAGCCGTTCTATCCACCATAACTCTATCCAATGCCTCCTGAACTATTCTTTCAGATTCTGTGTCAAGCGCGCTTGTTGCTTCGTCAAGCAAAAGGATTCTTGGGTCCTTTATGATAGCCCTTGCAATCGCTATTCGTTGCTTCTGTCCACCAGACAATTGCACCCCTCTCTCACCAACATTCGTTTCATAGCCTTGAGGTAATGCTGATATGAAGTGATGTGCATTTGCAGCTCTTGTTGCTGCAATAATCTCTTCCTCGGAAGCTGTCCCATTCTTACCATAGGCTATGTTGTTAGGGATGGTTTCATTGAACAGAACAGGCTATCGACTTACTAATCCTATTTGTTGCCTCAGCATTCAATTTCTGAAGTTCCACACCATCAAGATAGATGTGACCACCATCAGGTCTCAATTAGACTAATAATTGTTGATTTTCCGCTGCCACTCTCTCCAACAAGTGCCAGTCTGTAAAAACACAATTCAAGGATTAAAAGAAGATGAACTATCCATAGACATGGTATACATAAAGAAAAGACCATAGCAGGTTAAGCTTTTCATTGGCAGCATGTTATGTACACTTATATGTATATCTAAGCTTAATTTTGGTTGGGGAAAGTTAAACAATAGAGATAAATATTAAGGTGGTGTGATGCTGCTGATTAGTATACCTTTCCCGAGGGAAAACTTAAGCACAAATCTGGGAAAATTTGGATATTAGGTCGTGTCGGGTACTTAAAGCTGATATTCTGGAATTCAAGATCGCCTTTTGCAGTATCTGTTGTTGAGCCTCCATTATTGTTGGAAGCTGTTTTGGGTTTACTATCAAGAATTTCAAATATAGAAGCAGCTGAATTTTTTACCTTATTAAGGTCTGGTGCCATGTTAAGCATCCCACTTACTCCCATAGCACTTGTTGTAAGAGCAAAGAAAACCTGAAAACAAGCAAGTTTCGTTGTATTATAAGCAGAAAGGAAATGGCTACTTATTTAACATTTGAATCATAATATCAGTCAGTAAACAGCGTTTCTGTTTTTACTTCGAAAATTTCAGCAAATGTAACTTTTCCATGCTTGTTCTTATGCTGCCAACCGCATCATTTGCAACTTGACTGGCTTGTTCATACATCCCCCGCACAGAAGAAATATAATTACTTGACTTTCATGTCTCCTAGTTCTTTTAGAGTTATTATTTTCTTCCAAAATAGACATGCATAGGTTACTCAATAAGATACGACCAAAAAGTATTTAAGCCACGTCAGATTACAAGTGGGGAATTGTATTTACAGACTTTGGCATCAGCACACTGTTTGTAAAACTTCCCAGGACTAAATATAGTGGCATAAGCACGCTATATCAACTGTACCTAGAGTCAAAATATGTAGTGAATAGTTAAAGATGCTAAATATGTTCCTAGAGTTTCCAGGGTCATTGAACCAACTGATTTACTGGTGCACAATATTCTGGAATGACATTGAGCGAATCCTTTGTATCAATTTCCCACCTGCTACTCCAAAAAAAAAAAAAAAATTGCACTGGTATGAATACAATGGTAACACAACCAAGACCAACACACATGAGTGCCCAAAACCTGGAATCCCTCTGCAACTTGGTTAAGGTTCAAAGGATCTTGATGGCCTTTGCATTTAGTAGACCCAACAAAGGGAAGATCATGCCATTAATGCATGCTGCAACTATACCAAGGACAAAAACCAAAACCAGAAGCTCTGGTTTGTTTAGATAGGCCAACCACCACAAAATGGAAACTTCCTTTTTTTTATTTTGTCGTTTTCTTTGGTTTCTGTTCTTGCATTGTTATTCTCAACATCTCTCATGATAGACTCATTGATTTGGTTGACACCTGGAACAGAAACTTCATACCAAGATCGACTGGATCCTCTTCTTATGGATCTTTTGGTGGAAAGTCATCTGCTTATGCTTTTGTCCTCCAAACTAATGTCCTCCATTGTTTCGACAGTGCTAGTTTCTTCACCCTGGTTAGTATCCCTACCGTATTCGGACAAGCTGAGCGTATGCTCCATCTGGATCTTTAATCAACTCATCATGAGTTCCTATTACAACAAAAATGGGACCAAAAATATCTACAATTATTATTAAACCTTAGTAACTGAAAAATATCTACAGTTATTATTGAAACATATCAATATTGGTGGGTCAAAAATGGGATGAGATCCACGTCGAGTAGTTGAAAAATGTGTACTATGATGGACCTAAATATGGGACAAGATCCTCACCTAGTAATTGAAAATCGGACTAGACGCTAGGCCCAAAAAGGAATGAACCATTTACTGATCCACTCTACAGACTCAAACAAACGGGATTTCGAGTGAGGGGGATGTCAAAATATAATCTGATTATGGTAAGACCAATTCCTAACAGCAAGAGATTCTAAGAGAATTGGTAACTTAACAAGGCATCAAAATCAAAGGTTCGGAGATGGATCTTGAGGGTGATGGGATGCGATTGTTCAATGTGGAAGGCCGCTCAGTGTGTGATCGCGAGTGAACTACCACCAAGACCTGCATTTCCTTGAGGTGTAGCCTCAATATTTTGCATTGAGCCCCCAGCTTCAATTGCACACCCATGATTTGTAGGAACATTACTTCCATCATGCACAGTATTCTACCATGCCAACAAGAGTACATAACAAAATGTAAACAAAGTAAACAAATAAAAAACAACATCAATGACAAGTATGTCTATTACCTTTGATGGACATGTTCTTCTATTGTGCCCTGTCCCTGAGCAACTGCTACATTTGACGTACGGTTGTGTTTTGCCTTACAAGTTTTCCTGGCTTCCAAGGCAAACAATGGGGGATATCTTTCTTCTTCTCTTCTTTTTGGGTCTGCCGGGTTGCACCTTCAAAACTGGAGCCAGTGGTGCAGCAAATGGAATTTTTTGCCAATATTGTTCACTATTGATTGGTTCTACTATGTGTCTATAAGTCTTCAAGAACATATCCTTAGAATACGTCTAGTGAATGTAGTCTGTCATGTTCAGGTTTTTCCATTTAATAGAAGCACATACATGATAACCTGCATGATAATCTAGTGAGGTCATATTTTCTAGATGCACATGACTTGACCTCCAAGACGACCATGACAGACTACATTCTACATAAATACTTGTTGCTTCTTGACCACTGTAATGCTATAGCCTAGTGACCTACAAAATTATGCATTAATTCACATGAGCATTTATCTAGCTAGTACGAAAAATACAATTATGACCACAAGGAAGTGTGTCTTACTTGCTAACTTTTTTCATGGCATCTGGACAATTGGATTCGATTCATAACTCTTCTCCATCTTATCCCTCCTTGTTTGAATTCTCTTCATGGCAACTTTATGTATTCCTTTTAGTAGTCCAAGTATAGGCAGGTCTCTAAAATTTCTAATGCTATTGTTAAACACCTCATGGTTATTGAAAAACATGTCTGACTAACATGTAGTAGAGAAACCATATCTTGACCATTGTGCTGTAGGCCTCTCCATGATCCAATCATAACATTTTTTGGACAACTAACAATTTAATTTGATTGAATAAATTAGCAATGAAATTAAAAAGCACATATGGTACTAAGATTTTAATTTGCAAAAATAAATTTTTAAAGTCATTTCCTTTCTAAGCTCCTGCATTTGTTTGTTGAACATATAATCTGTTGTTGCTTTCGCTGCCAGCCACAAGTATAACCTCAATCCAGTGCCTTTATGCTCCTTATGCATGTTATTGGTAAAGATGCATAGCACAAATTCTATGCTCTGCAGTCTGCACTAGGCACAACAGTGTTGAGTGCATTGACCAAGCCCTTCTATCTGTCAGTGTCAGATATAAATGTCCAAGAACCACAATTCTGAATGTCCACATCATTTGTTAATATGTCCAGAAACCAATTTCAAGATTATGTATTCTCTGCCTTGACCACTTCCCAAGCACTGCATCATTTGAATCTGTCATATATAGCCGAGAGAAGTTAGCCACCATATCGACCCTTAAGGTGACAACCATCAAGGCCAATTATAGATCTACAACCAGCTTTTAAATTTTTTTTTACAGGAACCAGGCTCACATAAATTCCCTTAAATCTTTTCCTTTTTGCTCCTGCATCAGCATCTTCAAGGACTAAATCCAATGTACTATTATGCATTTCTTTTTTAACTTCGTTGATGTAGTCCCAGAGTAAACCATAGTGTGCACTGTGATCACTCATTATCTTTCCCAAAGCCATTCTTTTGGTTCTACCTACTGTATCAAAGCTAACATCACACTATGAAGAGAACCTATTAGCCATGTTGGACTCATTCGAATATCATTTTCATAATATTCTGCAATCCACCGTGAACTTATATGCAGTTG
Organism: Kitagawia praeruptora; assembly: GCA_037693485.1. NCBI lineage: Eukaryota > Viridiplantae > Streptophyta > Magnoliopsida > Apiales > Apiaceae > Kitagawia > Kitagawia praeruptora. Next base: position 107,090,407 of record CM075354.1, read on the forward strand.
TTGAAGGTTTCCCAACATTTGTGTGTTCTGTTGTATGTTTTGATGATATAAGTACTACTATTTTGCATCGGAGTAGCATATATCTTCCAATCACAACTATCTACCACACATACAAACCTCACTCTAACACCATAGTTCCTAAGCTGCTTAATTGCCATCACTTCCCGTATGGATTGATGTTTGACGACTTTTCTAAATGAGTTAGCACTTCTGAAAAGGATGTCTATCTCAAATTTGGGATCCTGTTATGCCGTCGAATTATACAGGAACAGGGCCACTCAAGACTTATTCAAGAATGAACCAAAGGGGCAAAAAGGTAACTGCAGTTGAGGAGGGTCAAAAGAGAAATGAGATAGAGGGGTCAAAGGGTAAAAGAGGAATTACAGAAGAAGGGGAGTAACGTAATAAGAAAAGAGGCATTAGGGTTTTGGGGATTATCTGATTATTGTGTTGTCGTTAGTTACTTTTCTAATTGGAGAGAAGGGCCTCTCGAATGTCCCTATTTGTAATCGGAGTCTTTTGTGCTTGGAGATTGATTTGTCTACTGAACTTAATTTATCAGATCTGTCTTTTCCTTTTATAAATCGTGTTTCCAATAATAGATTATATCTCAGTTCATAACAAAGTGGTATCAGAGCAACTAAGATCTGATGGGGCAACCAACAGTGGCACAGCGGGTGGAGGCCATCGAAGAGAAACTGTCGGCGGTGGAAGAATCTGTAAAAAACATGGTGGCGGAGACGGTCGATAAGGCCATCGAAGCTATGCGTCATTCTTTGACAGAGGTGATGTTAGAGGGTCAAACTTTAACAGCAAAGAAGATGATGGCAGAGTTCGAATCGTTGACTGGGCGACTCGAAGGAAGGGTGAATCGGGGACGAGAGCTACATGAAACCCTTATTAATACGATGCACAACGACCAACTCAAATTTCAGGCTGAAATGAGATCTGCACTTACAAGTCTCCAATCCAAACCGGTGGCCACCCACAACAAGGGCGATTGTAGTGTGAATCGAGGAGAAAGGTTGCTACCCAGCCCTAACCCGGCGTTTGACGGCGGTGGTGAAGAACCTAGGGTTTTTGGTCGTGAGTGGGATGGGGGGTTGCCGAGTAATGGAGGAAATGGGTTTGGAAATATGCAGAGTAATTGGAAGTATAGGAAACTGGATATGCCCATATTCGATGGGTCTGACCCTGATGGGTGGATCTTAAGGGTGGAAAGGTACTCGGATTTTATCGATTGTCGGAGGCTGAGATGCTTGATGCAGTGGTGGTGGCGTTAGAGGCCGACGCCTTACGTTGGTATCAATGGGAGAACAATCGCCATCCCATAAGGCGATGGGCTGACCTGAAAGTGTTCTTGTTGCGTCAATTCCGCACTGTTAATGGAGGATCACTGTACGAGCAGTGGTTGTCGACTCACCAGACATCCACGGTTCATGAATACCGCCGTAAATTTATTGAAACTGCAGCACCACTTGAACGTATGAAAGAAGAAATGTTGATGGGGCAGTTCGTGAATGGGCTCAAGGAGGAGATTAAAGCAGAGGTACGATTGTTAAACCCCATTTGTTTGGAACACGCTATGGAGCAAGCCATTAGAGTGGAGGAGAAGCTGCGTGTGACAAACCAACGGAAGGTGAATTTGAACACTACCAGGTTCGGAAACTACTCTAATTACAGTAAGAGCACTAGTACCATTGGACCGTACTCATTAGCAGCACCAACTAGTCCAACATTAAGTAGAAATTGGAGCAGTCGGTCATCAGAGTCACAAGCCTCAGTACAATCGCCCCCACATCAGTTGAACCAGGGTATAAAGAGATTGACAGAGTTTGAGCTACAGGAGAAGAGAGCGAAGGGGCTTTGTTATCGGTGTGATGCTAAATGGGCTGCAGGGCACAGGTGTAAAAAGAAAGAACTCAGTGTGATGCTTATAGCAGATGAAGAGGGAGACATTGAAGGGGAGGAAAGTGACAACCCACCATCGCCCACGGACAAGGTCCTAACTGAGGTATCCTTGAACTCTGTAGTAGGAATCTCTAACCCTAAAACAATGAAATTAAAAGGTTTAATTGGGAGTAAAGGGGTAGTGGTGATGATTGACCCCGGTGCCACTCATAACTTCATTTCATTGAAAACGGTGGCTGAGACAGGGGTACCGGTGGAAAGTTCAGTTGGGTTTGGTGTATCGCTTGGTAATGGAGATGCAATTCGAGGTGAAGGGATATGTAAGGGTGTTACAGTACAGTTGGATGAAGGATTGGAGGTTGTCGAGGATTTCTTACCACTCCAACTAGGGAGTTCAGATGTTATTTTAGGAGTGGCGTGGTTGGAGAAATTAGGAATGATACTCACGGATTGGAAGGCTCAAATTATAAAATTCGAAGTAAAAGGTGAACCCATAACCTTGGTGGGTGATCCATCACTGGTTCATGCTCAGATTACATTGAAGGCAATGAGGAGGACTTTGAAGAAACAAGGCTGTGGTTTTTGGGTCGAGTGTAATGCCTTGGAGGGAGAGGCAGGGACGGAGAACAGTATAGGGAAGGCTGAAGCAGACATACCTCCATTTCTATCTACAGTGATCCAGCAACATACAGGGGTGTTTCAAGTACCAGTTGGGCTACCTCCATCTCGAAACCATGAACACGCAATTACTCTGAAAGAGGGTTGTAATCCAATCAGTGTACGACCTTACCGTTATCCCCAGATTCAGAAAGACGAGGTCGAGAGGTTGATTGCTGAAATGCTAGACGCAGGCATTATTAAACCATCAACCAGTCCGTTTTCTAGTCCCGTTTTATTAGTGAAAAAGAAGGACAGCTCTTGGCGTTTTTGCGTGGATTATCGCGCCCTAAATAAAGAGACTGTGCCGGATAAATATCCCATTCCGGTGATAGATGAACTACTTGACGAATTACACGGGGCAAAGGTATTCTCTAAACTGGATCTGCGTTCGGGGTACCATCAAATCTTGGTGAGGAAAGAGGACACACACAAAACTACGTTTCGTACCCACGATGGGCATTACGAATTTCTCGTAATGCCTTTTGGTTTAATGAACGCACCTTCGACGTTTCAATCACTAATGAACGATGTTTTCAGACCTTTTCTAAGGCGTTTCGTGCTTGTCTTCTTCGACGATATATTGGTATATAGCACATCCCAGGAAGAACATCAGCAACACTTGAATTTAGTTCTGGGCAGATTGGAAGAGTACCAGCTATTTGCAAACATCAAAAAGTGTGAGTTTGGAAAAACTGTGATTGGGTATCTTGGGCACGTTATATCTGAAAATGGGGTGGAAGTGGAACGAGCTAAAGTACAGTCGATGCTAGACTGGTTACCTCCTAGCAATTTAAGGGAATTGCGAGGCTTCTTGGGCCTCACGGGGTACTATCGGAAGTTTGTAGCAAATTACGCCTTGCTGGCTCGACCATTAACAGATTTACTCAAAAAGGATAGGTTTGAATGGAACATAGAGGCTGCAACTGCGTTCCAAAAATTGAAAACTGCCATGACTCGACCTCCAGTACTAGCGATGCCCAACTTCCAAATACCTTTTGTGATCGAGACGGACGTCTCGGGCTATGGCGTAGGGGCGGTATTGTTGCAAAATGAGCGCCCAGTGGCGTATTTTAGTAAAATTCTGGGAGTAAGGGCTCAACTGAAGTCCATATATGAGAAGGAACTCATAGCTATATGCCTAGCTGTGCTGAAATGGAAACCTTACTTGCTTGGAAGACACTTTGTCGTAAGGTCGGATCAACAAAGCCTCCGTTTTCTTACTCAACAACGAGAAGTGAATGCAGAATATCAGAAATGGGTAACCAAACTCTTGGGATTCGATTTTGAGATTCAATATAAGGTGGGCACCTCAAACAAGGTAGCAGATGCACTTTCGCGTAAACAAGGAAGTGAGGTTATTTTGAATACATTGACTACCATACCAGTCGTGTCCTGGGCAAAACTGGAAGAAGAGATTAAGGCTGATACAGTCTTACAACGTCTGAAACAAGACATTGTAACTGGTGAACGTGAACACCCAGGATACACAGTGAATGAGGACATGATATTTTATAAGGGGAGATGTGTGATTCCCTCGACTTCGACTTTACGTGCTACCCTGCTATACGAGTACCATGACAGTGTGACAGGAGGACATTTGGGGGAACTGAAAACTTATTTACGGCTAGCCACAGATTGGTTTTGGCAAGGAATGCGAAAGGAGGTTACCGATTATGTACAGCGATGTGTGAAATGTCAACAGCAGAAAATGCTACAAAAATCACCAGCAGGCTTGTTGCAACCCTTGCCCGTTCCATCACAAGTGTGGAGTGATATCAGTATGGACTTTGTGGAAGGTTTGCCGATGTCAAATGGAATTAATACGGTGTTGGTAGTGGTCGATCGGTTCACTAAATATGCACATTTTATGGGTCTCAAACATCCGTTCGACGCTTTCAAAGTAGCAGCCTTATTTATGAAAGAAGTGGTTAGGCTGCATGGCTTTCCAACGTCCATTGTTTCGGATCGAGATAGAATTTTTTTAAACACTTTCTGGCGTGAGCTCTTTCGACTACATGGCACTGATTTAAAGAGAAGCACCTCGTATCACCCCCAAACTGACGGGCAATCTGAGATTGTTAATAAAGGCCTTGAAACTTACCTTAGGTGTTTCATTGGTGACAAGCCCACGTCTTGGTCGAAGTGGTTGCATTGGGCTGAATTTTCTTACAACACAGCACCTCATACTGCGACTAAGATTAGCCCATTCAAGGCATTATATGGCAGAGACCCCCCACACCTGGTCAGGATTGGCCACGGTCAAACCACAGTGGGTAGTATCGAAGAACTACTGCAGGAAAGGGATGCCATACTCGATGATCTCCGCTACAACCTTATCAAAGCTCAGCAGTTCATGAAAAAAAAAAGTAGATCTCAAACGCAATGACATTTCTTTTGAAGTGGATGATATGGTGTACTTGAAGTTGCAGCCATACCGACAGCAGACTATAGCTCGTTGCCCGTCTGAAAAATTAGCTGCTCATTACTATGGGCCCTATCGTATCGTGCGTAAAGTAGGAAAGGTGGCATATCAGCTCCAGTTACCTGCAGATGCCAAAGTACACCCTGTTTTCCACGTATCTCAATTAAAGAAATCAATCGGCACTGGGCAAATCAATTCTCAACTACCTCCACAACTGTCAACTGATCTTGAACTACTTGTTGAACCAGAGACGTTACTGGAAGTAAGGCAGGTGAAAGTGGGTACTGCAGTGCGTTTGGAAGTGTTGATTAAGTGGAAAAATCTGCCAGCATTTGAAGCAACATGGGAGGATGCTCAGATCATGAACAATCAGTTCCCATCTTTCCACCTTGAGGACAAGGTGAAGCTTTGGGGGGGAGGTATTGTTATGCCGTCGAATTATACAGGGCCACTCAAGACTTATTCAAGAATGAAGCAAAGGGGCAAAAATGTAACTGCAGTTGAGGAGGGTCAAAAGAGAAATGAGATAGAGGGGTCAAAGGGTAAAAGAGGAATTACAGAAGAAGGGGAGTAACGTAATAAGAAAAGAGGCATTAGGGTTTTGGGGATTATCTGATTATTGTGTTGTCGTTAGTTACTTTTCTAATTGGAGAGAAGGGCCTCTCGAATGTCCATATTTGTAATCGGAGTCTTTTGTGCTTGGAGATTGATTTTTCTACTGAACTTAATTTATCAGATATGTCTTTTCCTTTTATAAATCGTGTTTCCAATAATAGATTATATCTCAGTTCATAACAGATCCACCATATCAATTTCATCTCTAAAAATAGGATAATTCAGTTCAATATCATCATCATCATCATCATCACTACTGTTGCAAGCTATCATTTTTGTTTCACTATCATAACCATCACTAAGGTCCGATTCAAGTATGTCAATTATTAAAATTTGATTTACCTACATTTGCATGCTTAGTCCCACGATCATTTTCTTCTTTAATGCCTCCCTTCTTTCCCAAATAGCAGCAATATCTTCATCAATGATATCTGTAACGCCGCCAAATCCGAGGTCAGGAATATGGGTCGTCACATCACCATCCAATCATATCAAACCTGTGTTAACTTTAAAACTCAACAATACATCAACAAGACCTCAATCCTTCACACACACACAAGTTAGAGCCTCAGAAACGATAATCAAAGGTAACACAAAATATTACAAACCATCTGTACAATCCAGGATCCTACACTACTACTCATAACCTTTACACAATTGTTGTTCCAATAGTTCACGTAGTTTTACTTACATCAGCCAAAAGCCTATCAAACTCGCTCTATGGTATTTATCCGGGACTAGACCATTCCAGAGTAATCTTTTACTTCTCTTCTGCTGGCATGGAGTTAACCGGCCCAATTCTCCTTTTTCTAAAAGGGTTTTACAAAGAAAGAATGAGCTACATAATGCTCAACAAGTTTTCCGTTTTGAGTAACAATATAATATATCTCGAAAAAGATTTTCCAAATGTATGAGCATATATTTCATGATATCAAAATGTAACTCGACAATATATATGTCCGAGTTTGAATAAAATATTCATCCTCGGTATGAAGTTTTAAATAGTACCATGAACCATTAAGTTTACAATCGGAATAAAACATTAATATAGCAAAATAGTATCCACTATAGTTTTGCTAATATTCTCGAAAGTTTTTCAAAATACGTAGTTCAAGATACTGCACGATAGCTGTTTTTCATCATACGCAGACCGAACCCTTTATAAGGTTCCAATTCAATATTTCTCAAGTTCGAAAACATATACATATACGTATATCATTTTCGTCAAAACATCCTACAGTTCAAGATACTGTATGCATTATTCAACCACTATCAATATTATCGGTAACTCAGCACCTAGGCCTTCATTACAATATTGCAATACAATTCCAATTGGAAGAATGGGGACTATCCTGGAGATAACCACGATACACGATGATCAGTCATCTTTACTGCACTTTTCTACTAGTAGATGGATGACTACCCTATTGGGATTTGCACCCTGACCGTATATGGGCCTTATACTGCCTCCACAACTTACTATGCTTATACCCCGACACACCAAGTGTCGACTACCGTACTCACGATACACGAAGTATCGACTATCGTACCCCCATACACGACATATCGGTTGCCTCCAGTCCCTTAGAGTGTCCTATCCAAATCCATAACGGAATTTTATCCCCGTTCCCCGAGCACATGGCTTGTTGATAGGCTTAATTTATAACATAATCCTTACTTCCAGGAATTTTGAGGAAGTAAAATGGACATGTGGGTTGACTTTAGTCAACGGGTTTCCTTGATTGGAAGTTTATTTCAAAAATATAAATTGGGAGTTAATCGGAGTTTTCTGCGATTAACTAAATCCGAACCCTCCTTAACTAGGTAGGGTGGTAATTCTAAAAATGTTTGTATTGTAGCGAAGGGAGAAAACATTTTTATTAACTCCCAAAATCTTGGGTTCCCAAGTTTTTATAAGTTCGAAAGCAGCAGCAGTGCCCCTCGACTAGTAGGTTTATTTATAAATAATATTTGAGAACCCCTACTATTTTAAAATGATTTTTTGAAGGTCATAAAATATTTTAAATAATTTTTAAAGTCCTTAAAAAATTTTAAATAGGGTTTATTGATTTTTAATTAAGTTGGAATATTTAATAAATGTCTAAATAATATTTATTATTATCATTTAAGATATTTTTAACAAAAATATATCCAATTTATATCCATTGGAATACTTCTAAATCAATATAATTAAAATAATTTGTCTCCGGTGATTCGGAGTTTTTATAACAGTGTTATAATAAAATAGCTCCGACTCCCGATTTAAGTACGAAAATATGATTATGCTCTACTCTCGAGCCTTTGTACATATATACATATATATCGGTTGATGTCCATAAGTATATAAACTAACAATATTTGGAAACGTACAAAACAGTAAAACATTGTAGTACATTTCATGGAAATCATATCACAACCACAACAGTTTAAATATATATATATATATATATATATATATATATATATATATATATATATATATATATATATATATATATATATATTGACCATGAGCCTATATATATATATACACTTCAAGTTTGGATTTCGAGAACTTGCACAGAAAAAATCAAGAATATAATATTTTGAAAACAAAAGCTTAGGGTTGTAAACTTGCCTGAAATCCAAAGTACATTCCCTAGGTTCCTTTTTGTCCCGTAAAATTCTAGAAACAGATATCAAAATCTCGGTTAGCCATTATAATAAGTAGACTCAACTTCATTAACCAATTACATGATTTCTAACATCTTTTCTCTTTACGGGTCCTCAGTCATAATCTATTAACACTTATCTTTGCCCGGCATTTCACCTCCTCGGGTCTATTTTAACCATTCGTAAAACTATCTTGTCAATGAGCTTTAATCCAATTCTTTACTCCAATACGTAGTCATGTAGTCATGATGTTCCTAAAAAACTTTCTTGTTTTGATCGCCTTGAAATTATCCTTTTATCTTTGCCGAAATGGCTTGTCAAAGCAGTGCCCTTAGAGTTGACTTTTCGGGAAGTTACTTTTACGTGACTCACATTCCAACATTTTTAATAAATTGAAAAATCCATAATGAAATACGATACCACCTCAAAGATCTTCTTGAGTATATTTAATATTTATCAAAATTTCTTCAATTTGGAAAACACGAGTTTAGATAGACAAAACGTATTTTAGAAACTTGGTCAACTATACTATTCGCGCTAGTTTCACTAAAATGCTCCTAACTCCTTAACCGTTAACTAAAATGATACACCGTTTTCACGTGCATGATCTAGAGAATGTCTAATTTGTGACTAAGCAAAAATTTGGTTCTGGACAGAAGACTCATTTTTCCGATTTTGTTGTACTAGGCAGAAGCTTTGCAGTGAATGGTGCCATTGCGCAACTTTGGTTCCGACATTATTATAAAATCAAAAATTTAAGATTTTTGCATGAAACCTTTTCGGTGACCTTAATAACTGTCAAACGTACTTATCATCCAAATTTTATAATTTTTAACATTTTTTAAGTGGTTCGTTTGTTGTATCAAAGTGAATACAAACAGCAGTTTTGTTTCCTCGCGCAACCTTCATTAAAACGGACTTTTCTCTTAAACCGTAATTCGTATCCACATGATCCTTATACCAAAACAAACAAGAAAACAAGATCTACAAGTTCCTGGGAAGTGGTGACCAAAATCAGTAACCTGACAATTCAGAAATCTTGTTTAAAACAGTCCTAATATCAAACGGGCATTACGACGGCTATATAATCGTAACGATTCCCGAATTCAAATACGTTAAATCCATTAAATAACAACCAAATCATCAACCCAACATTTTAACATCATAATCAGTTTAAAAACTTCAATAACTCATCACCAACATCAACCAACAACAAATATCCATCAAGATTCAACCATTTATTCTCCAAACTCCATAAACATGCATATTCTTGAACACTACTAAAAACTTCACTTAAAACTTAATATAATTAAATCAAAGGGTGGATGAGTGGTATACATTCCTTGAATCCTTAAACATACTAACAAGAGCTTGTAAGCATTAAGGGATCCTTGATCTATGTTTATCATCCTTAAACTTGCAAAAGAAATCAAGAAACAATTTAGTAATTTTCGGAGGCACTCTTCATCCTCATCTTTGAAAATGGATTTGGCTAAGTTATACTAATCGGATGGCAATGAAATTTTAAACATACCTTTGGTATGTAATAAGGAAGCTTTGGTCCAAATTTGGTAAATACTTGTAATTAATAGATAAAAATATTTGGTAAATATTAATCGTACTTAGCTTTGATATTTTTATCTTTGGTATGTAGTCTTTCTTTTTTTTTTTTTTTGCTAAATACTTGTAGTCTATTTAAGTATCTAGTCAGTTTCGTCGAAAACTAACAACTTTTACATACACTCATTTGCATCGTAAAGACGTAATATCAATTCGGAATCTATATTTTATAATTCGTACATAGCGTGATTACAAAAAATAATTTTGTTATATAGCACGATTACTAGAGTACTTTACAACTGACAAAAATCCGGGTTCTTACAATATCCATGTTGGAACTGTCATCATGAAAACTAACATCATCGTCATCATCATCATCATCATAGTATTCAGGGGAATTTTGTATTATTTTTTCTTTTGAATCACCGAAGTCTTAGGTAATTCCCTCTAATTCTAACAGCTGTTCTAAACTTCTAATTGATGCTTTTCAAATTCTGCTAACTTAGGATCATCAGTGTAACTAAAATCAAGCCAGCTTGCTGGGATAAAATATACTATTTCTTGGCTAAAAGGGTTGCTACTTTTAGAGTACAAATACATTAACCTAGATGAGTCAATATTCTTGCACATTTCAGTGACATCTTCATCAGAAACTTGAGGGAATAAAGCCATTTCCAACTGTGAAGATGGTCGTTTGTAGTAAGTGCCTAATGATCCACATATTTTCCCCGATTCTTTGAACATGTTATGTATTTCCATAATGCTAAGCTTATCAACATCACACATATCAACATATCTTCCTTGACCACCAATATAATTCCTAGGATTTATCTCAAAATAACCATCAATATGTAACTTAATGGTAAATTGGTTAGCATCATCTACAAAAATAAGTAAAAAAAAAAAAAGCATTGTAGCAAGTGTGATAATAAAAAGGAAAAACACACCACAACAAAATATGAAGATCATGTCAAAATATATAACATAACAATATAACTTTATTCAAAAAAAAGAAAGAAATTCAGTAAGAACAATATGTAAACAGAAGCCACCAACACATTAAAATATATACATTTCAACCATTGTCCAAGATATGAAGAATGAAACTTACCAGCATAATCAGGACATTCATTAGGAAAGTAGGCCAGGTTGTTTTCAAAATCTCTCAGCTACCAACACATGTTTCATATAATGGATTGTAACAAAGAACTAGAGAAGATAACTCGTTTCTTGCTATTATTATATCTAAATGATACAATGGTGGGAGTATATAACAAATGATCTGAAAAATGGTTCTAGTTTACTAGCAGCAAATGACAAGCTTACCCTAAAAATTTAACACCGTTAACCACAAAAGTAACTGAAGTACACATTTTGCAGTTTTTTTAAAACTCTGGGTACACGGTTTGCATTTTTTAAATAGTAGGTACACACATTCTAATTTTGATGAACAGTAGGTACACAAAATGATATTTACTCTTTTATATATAATCGAACTAGTTAAAATATGCATTTCTTATTTTAATTATTGAAATTGATACATACTCCCTTTGTCCTTTTTGATTGTTAAGATTTGAAATAGGGGTGTTCGGCACGCATTTTAAGGTGTATTTTAAGGATAGCTGCATAACTTATTATTAAAATTTTCTTTTTTTATAAAAAAATTATTAAAATTCTTATTAAAATAAAGAGAAAAATTTAAAAATAAGTTATGGAACTATCCTTAAAATACACCTTAAAATGCATACCGGACACCCCTGTTTCAAATGTTAACAATCAAAAGGGACGAAGGGAGTATTAAAATACTCATCTATACTAATATATTAAAGCCGAAAGATTGAAAGTTTGTCGGTTTAGTTTTCGATTTATTTATCCTAATTATTAAAATAAAATAAATAATAATATTATTAAAGTTAATTACAAATGTTAACGTATTTATAATCCGATTAAAAATCTTATTAAAACTAATTACTAATGTTAACGTAATTATATTCCAATTAAAATTCATAGAGCTTCTTGTTGGACTCTTTCTTATACACACTCTTATCCTAATTATTAAAGTAAATAATAACATAATAGAATTAATGGTAATTAGGGAATTGCCCTTTTCATTGGGATGGCAACGGGTTGGATCGGGTTGGATATGTGTGATATCCAAATCCAAACCCGAATCCTTAATCCAAATCCAAACCCGATCCAAATGGATTTGGAAATTCAAGATCCAAACCCGATCCACCGGGTTTGGATCGGGTTCGGGTTTTATCCAAACCCGAAATTTTTAATTCTTTGTAAAAAAAGTAATAATATTTTTTTAAGCTAAATTTCATAAAAATTAAAATTACAATAGTAAATAAATATCTAGATTTCAGAGACATGAAATAAATAAGTCCAAGTTACACCACTATTCATATCTAAAGACATAAAAATTAAAATACAATTGCAAATAAATATCCACATAAATATCCAGAGACAGAGTGTAGCCTAGAAGACTAGCAGTAGCACAGCCTGAACTAAGAAATTTCATAGTAGCACAGCATGTGTATCAAAATTGCCTGAACAAAATTACCTAGTGTAACTAAGTAACGAGTATTTATTTTTAAGGAATAAATTATAATATATATATATATATATATATTATAATTTATATATGTATATATATCGGGTTTTTCGGGTTTGGATCGGGTTTTCGGGTTCGGATCGGGTTGGATATAGCTAATAACCAAATCCAAATCCAAACTCTTTCGGGTTTAAAAATCAAATCCAAATCCAAATCCAAAAAATCGGGTTCAGTAAGATCCAATCGAGTCGAATTGGATCGGGTATCCGTCGGATCGGTTTTTTTTGTCATCCCTACCTTTTCACATTTACTTTTAGTAGAACATATTACCTTTTAAAAATACCTAAAACATCAATCATATCTTATCTTCCGATCATTAATATTTCTTTTCTAATTAAAACACGTTACCTTTTTTATTTAAAACTAATCTTACAATCTATCTATATTCTTATATTAAAGCCGAAACATTGAAAGTTTGTCGTTTTGGTTTTCGATATGGTTATCCTAATTATTAAAATAATATAATTAGTGGTAATTATTTGATTGCCTTTTCAGGTTTGCCTTTATTTGAAGATATAAACTCTTATAAACATCTAAAAACATCAATTAAACCATATCTTTCGATCATTAATATTTTTTTTTCTAATTAAAACACATTATCTTTTAATTTAAAACTATTATTGTAATAATTAATATATACCCAAAATATTACACCATATCTTATCGTCATTATTTTTAGTAATAATTTTTTTCTAATTAAAACATGTTACCTTTTAATTTAAAACTAATCTTGCAATCATGAATATATAACCAAAAATATCACACCATATCTTCTAATCATTATTTTTAGTAATAAATAAGAATCGTTAGATCTAATAATAAGGTATATTATATGATTAAATTAATTTACTAAAAATTCAAGGTTTGAACCCGTCAACGACATTTTTAATTTAAAACTTTACAATATAAATTTTAAATCATGCATATCATTAATTAAATTTATATCAAATTTAAATTTAAAAAATATTGAAAATAATAATTATATAAAAACATAATTGTAAAGTTAAATAAAATTTATAACATAACAAAAGAAACCCGTGCAACGCAGTGTTTAAAAAAGCGAGAATCAACATTGGTTGACGAAAACACCTTACAACGATTAATATGTTAATCGATGATTAATCAAAATGATTGTATGGAATTTTAATCATAGAAAATTTAATTTAATAAATAAATCTCTCTATCTATCTATTCTATTATATTAAAGCCGAAACATTAAAAGTTTGGTTGGTTGGTTGGTTGGTACCTATTGATTTTACTTATTTACCCTTACTTAATTACAGATAAAATCTTTTTTTTATATTTTATCTAACTAAAATTTTTACTTTACTAATCAATTTCCTTTTTCAGGTTAAACATGTTACCTTTCTATTATATTAAAGCCGAAACATTAAAAGTTTGGTTGGTTGGTTGGTTGGTACCTATTGATTTTACTTATTTACCCTTACTTAATTACAGATAAAATCTTTTTTTATATTTTATCCAACTAAAATTTTTACTTTACTAATCAATTTCCTTTTTCAGGTTAAACATGTTACCTTTAAAATTTTTGTTTTACTAATCAATTTCCCTTTTCAGATTAAACATGTTACCTTTTCTTTTTTTTTTCTTTTTAATAACTAAGCAGTTTCCTTTTTTAAGGTAAAATATAATATCTTCTATATTTTATATAACTAAAAAGCATATTATAATTACTATTAACTAATTAATTAATTTTTTCATTCAAATTATCTTTTCTCTTTTCTCTAACTAAAATATCTCTTTTTCCAATTATATCACGGGTTACCTTTTTAAAATCTTCTTTTATATTTTATTTAACTAAAATTTTTACTTTACTAATCAATCTACTTTTTCAGGTTAAACATGTTTGTACTTTTTTTTTAATAACTAAGCAGTTTCCTTTTTCAGGTAAAATATAATATCTTTTATATTTTATCTAATTAAAAAACAAATTATAATTACTATTAACTAATAAATTAATTTTTTATCTTTTATCTTTTCTCTAACTAAAATATTTTTTTTCCCAATTATATCACGGGTTACCTTTTTCAGCCAGGTTGGTTGGTTTTTTATATTTTATCTAACTAAAATTTTTACTTTACTAATCAATTTCCTTTTTCAGGTTAAACATGTTACCTTTAAAATTTTTGTTTTTTCTTTTCTTTTTAATAACTAAACAGTTTCCTTTTTCAAGTAAAATATAATATCTTCTATATTTTATATAACTAAAAAGCATATTATAATTATTATTAATTAATTAATTAATTTTTTCATTCAAATTATCTTTTCTCTTTTCTCTAACTAAAATATCCCTTTTTCCAATTATATCACGGGTTATCTTTTTAAAATCTTCTTTTATATTTTATTTAACTAAAATTTTTACTTTACTAATCAATCTACTTTTTCAGGTTAAACATGTTACTTTTTTTTAATAACTAAGCAGTTTCCTTTTTCAGGTAAAATATAATACCTTTTATATTTTTAATAACTAAACAGTTTCCTTTTTCAGGTAAAATTTAAAATCTTTTATATTTTATCTAATAATAAAACAAATTATAATTACTGTTAACTAATAAATTAATTTTTTATCTTTTCTCTTTTCTCTGACTAAAATATTTTTTTCCACAATTATATCACGGGTTACCTTTTTCAGCCAAAACAAGTTAGCTTTTTTATTTTCTCTAACTAAAACCTCTCTTTTTCAAATTATATCATGGGCGATTCTATTTAATAAAAATAAAATCATAATATTATATTGCTATTAATTAACCGATTACCTTTTCAGCCAAAAACGTATCATCTTTTTTATTTTTTCTAATTAAATTCTTTTTTTAAATATCATGGGTAAAAATATTACCAGCAATTTTATTTAATAAAATAATGAATAAATTATAATTACTATAAACTAATCAATTACCTTTTTCACCTATAGTATGTCACATTTTAATTTTCACGTTATCTTTTTCTATTTTTTCAAACTAAAATCTCTCTTTTTCCAATTATATCACGGACGGTTCTATTTAATAAAATTAAATAATAATATTATAATACTAATATTAGCGATTATCCTTTTTAACTAAAACGTATCATCTTTTTTCCTATATTATCTCTAACTAAAATTTCTCTTTAGAAATATCACGGACAACATTAATTTCTCCTTTTCTAAAAACATTACGAGCAATTTTATTTTGTAAAATAACATAATTAAATTATAATTACTATAAATTAATCAATTACCCTTTTCACCTAAAATATATTATCTTTTTAATTTTCTCTAACTAAATCATCTATTTTTCCAATTATATCACCGGCATTCTATTTAATAAAACAAAATAATAATTTTATAATTACTAATAAATAACTTATTACCTTTTCAACTAAAACATATCACATTTTCTATATTTTTTAACTAAAATCATTTCTTTTAAAGAAATATCATGGATAACATTTATATAATTATGAATTATGATCATCATCTCATTTAAATATTTAAGCTTCCAAAATTCATATTTAAAAAAATTAATAAAAAAATTAATATAATATTAAAAAAAATTCCGTGCATCGCACGGGTTTTAAGCTAGTACTATTATATTAAAGCCGAAACATTGAAAGTTTTGGTTTTCGGTTTGGTTATCCTATTTATTAAAATAAATAATAACATAATATAATTAATGCTAATTAACCGATTGCCTTATCACATTTACTTTTAATTTAATATATTGCCTTTTATAAACAGCTAAAAAATCAATCGTATCGTATCTTTCAGTCATTAATATTTTAATTCTAATTAAAACATGTTAACTTTTTGATTTAAAACTGATCTTATAATCATTAGTATATACTCGAAAATATCTATATTACTATTATATTAAAGCCGAAACACTGAAAATTTTGGTTTTCGGTTTGGTTATCCTATTTATGAAAATAAATAATTATATAATATAATTAATGGTAATTAACCGATTGCCTTTTTCATATTTACTTTTAGTTAAATATATTGCCTTTTATAAACAGCTAAAAAATCAATCGTATCATATCTTTCAGTCATTAATATTTTCTTTCTAATTAAAACATGTTACTTTTTTTATTCAAAACTGATCTTATAATCATTAATATATACCCGAAAATATCACATTATCTATACTATTATATATAAAAGCCGAAACATTAAAAGTTTGGTTGGTCGGTACCTGTTGATTTTACTTATTTACCCTTACTTAATTACAGATAAAATATATCCTGCTAGCTAATCAATTTATATTTTTTATATTTTATCTAACAAAATTTCTCCCTTACTAATCAATTTCCTTTTTCTAGTTAAATATATTACCTTTTCAATTTTTCAATACCTAAAAAATTTCCATTATTTATATTTTTTATATTTTATCTAACTAAAATTTCTCCTTTACTAATCAATTTCCTTTTTCAGGTTAAACATATTACCATTTCTATTTTTCAATAACTAAATAATTTCCTTTTCAGGTAAAATATATAAAAGTCGGAACATTAAAAGTTTGATTAGTTAGTACAATTGATTTTTACTTATTATCCTTGCTTAATTACAAATAAAATCCATCTTATTAATTAATCAATTTACATTTTTTATATTTTATCTAACTAAAATTTCTCCTTTATTAATCAATTTCCTTTTTCAGATTAAACGTATTGCCTTTTCTATTTTTCAATAACTAAGTATTTTCATTTTCACGTAAAATATAATATCTTTTATATTTTATCTAATTAGAAAGTATATTATAATTACTATTAACTAATCAATTAACTTTTTCAATCAAAACATGTTACCTTTTATTTTTTCTCTAACTAAAATATCTTTTTTCCCAATTATATCACGGGTTACCTTTTTCAGCCAAAACATATTACCTTTTTTATTTTCTATAACTAAAACCTCTCTTTTTCTAATTATAGCACGGACGATTCTATTTAATAAAATTAAAATAATAATATTATAATGCTAATAACTAATCGATTATCTTTTCAGCTAAGATTTATGACCTTTTTTATTTTTTCTAATTAAATTCTTTTTTTCTAGAAATAACACGGGTAACATTAATTTCCCATTTTTTAAAAACACTACGAATAATTTGATTTAGTAAAATAACAATTAAATTATAATTACTATGAACTAACCAATTACCTTTTCACCTGAACCATGTCACCTTTTTAATTTTCACGTTATCTTTTCTATTTTCTCAAACTAAAATCTATTTTTTTCCAATTATATAATGGATAGTTCTATTTAATAAAATACAATAATAAAATTATAATACTAATAATTAATCGATTATCTTTTCAACTAAAATCTATCATCTTTTCTATATTTTTCAACTAAAATTTTACTTTTTTTAGAAATATCACGAGCAACATTAATTTCTTCTTTTCTAAAAACATTATGAGCAATTTTATTTAGTTAAATTATAATTACTATAGACTAATCAATTACCTTTTTCACCTAAAACATATTACCTTTTTAATTTTCTCTAACTAAGTTCTCTTTTTTCCCAATTATATCACGGGCATTATATTTAATAAAATAAAACAATAATTTTATAATTACAAATAATTAACCGATTACCTTTTTCAACTAAAACTTTTCATCTTTTCTATATTTTCTAACTAAAATATCTCATTTATTAGAAATATCACGAATAACATTTATATAATTATGATCATCATTTCATTTTAAAATTGAAGTCTCCATAATTCATGTTTTAAAAAAATTAATTCAAATTAATGAAAAAATTCTTTTAATATTTTAAAAAAACCGTGCATCGCACGGATTTTAAGCTATTTATATTAAAGCCTAAACATTGAAAGTTTTGGTTTTCGGTTTGGTTATCCTATTTATTAAAATAAATAATAACATAATATAATTAATGGTAATTAACCGATTACCTTTTTCACATTTACTTTTAGTTAAATATATTGCCTTTTATAAACAACTAAAAAATCATCGTATCATATCTTTAAATCATTAATATTTTCTTTCTAATTAAAACATGTTACCTTTTTGATTTAAAACTGATCTTATAATCATTAATATATACCCAAAAATATCACACCATATTTTTTAATTTCTAATAAAATATATTAAAAATCTGTATACATTGTTTATAACACGGAAACATTAGTATAATCCGTAAACATGAGTTTATTAAATTATATTAAATTAAAATTATAAAAAATATTAAAAATAATGATTATATAAAAATATAATTGTAATATTAAATAAAATTTAAAATATAATTAAAGAAACCCATGCATCGCACATGCATTGAAAGTTTGTTAGTTCGATTTTTATCATGGTCATCGGACCCTATTTTTTAATTATTAATAAAATATATTAAAAATCCGTATACATTGTGTATAATAGGGAAATATTAGCATAATCCATAAACACGAGCATATTAAATTATATTAAATTAAAATTACAAAAATATCAAAAATAATGATTATATAAAAACATAATTATAATATTAAATAAAATTTATAACATAATAAAAGAAACCCGTGCATCGGGCATTGAAAGTTTGTCTGTTCGATTTTTAGCACAGTCATCCTAGTAATTAAAATAAATAGTAAAATAATATAATTAGTGATAATTAGCCGATTGCCTTTTTTTAATTGATGATATTACCGTTAATAAACACCTAAAATATCGTATCTTCCAATCAATAGTATTTCTTTCTAAATAAAACACGCTAACTTTTATTTCAAAATATAATCTTACAATAATTAATATATACAAAAAAATATAACACTATATCGTACAATCAGTAACAAAATATAAAAGAAATCTGTAAACAACGAATAATGACCGTTAAATTTTTAGTAAAAAATCAGAACTGTTGGATCAAATGATTAGATATATTATACGTTTAAATTAATTTACTAAAATTTCAAGGTTCAAATTTTGTCAACAACATTTTTTTTAAAAAAATATTATAATATAAGTTTTAAACCACATAATTTTGCAATCATTAATGTATACCCAAAAATATTACACCATTTTGCTATTAGATTTTTAGTAATTAATAAGAACCGTTAGATGTAATTATAAGATATAATTTATGATTAAAGTACTTTATGAAAAAATTCAAAATAGCTTTAGATTTTTTATTGTGTTTACTAGGAATCTAATTCTGACAAATATGATGAGACTGATCCCAGCAAAAGTATTCCAGAATCCAAGCTATCTGGCAATAAACGTCTTCGCACAAGTGATCATGAAGCTGATGACAAGAATAAAAAGAAGATTGCTTAAGTTGCATGATATATTTGATTAAATTTTAAGTTGTAGTTCAATTTGTTGCTCATGCACAAATAATATTTTACGCTTGATCTTTTCAGTATGAAGACATTTGTTAATTGTGATTTATTTAATATAATTAATGCTTTTATATAGGATTATAAGTCTTCATTTTTTACCAAAATTTTCAAAATTCAATTTAATTGTCATTTATATTAAAAATAATAACATCAAAACGTATAATTTACATAAAAAAAAAAAAACTAACCCGGTGCGTAGCACGGGTATAATACTAGTGTAATTATAAGGTATATTTTATGATTAAAGTACTTTACTAAAAATTCAAATTTCGAATCCCGTCAACGACATATTTAACTTAAAATTCTAATGTAACTTTTAAATCATGCATATTAGTAATTAAATTTGTATTAAATTATATTAAAATAATATTAAAATATTTTTTACAAAATAATGATTATATAAAAATATAATTATAGCATAAAATAAAATCTACATATTAAAAGAAACCTGTGCATCGCACGGGTTATAAGCTAGTACTAATATATTAAAGCCGAAAAATTGAAAGTTTGTTCGGTTTGGTTATCCTAATTATTAAAATAAATAATGACATAATATAATTAATGGTAATTAGCCATTGCCATTTTCACATTTACTTTTAGTTGAATATATTATCTTTTATAAAAACATCAATCGTACCATATCTTCAAATTATTAATATTTCTTTTCTAATTAAAATATGTTACCTTTTTTTAAACCTAATTTACAATGATTAATATATGAAAGAATGTCCAAAATGCCTAAATTTTCACTACCCACTAACCAAAATACCCAAATCTGAAAACACCGACTTTACTACCCATGGGATACGCGACTCCCGTGGGCGTATCCGTGCCTCCTGTAGAAGCTAGAAAAATCAAAGCCTCGCCAGAATTTGTAGAGAGCAGTTGTCGGCGACTTCGCCCTTCTCGTCGATTCCCCAACCATACCTCGTCTCCCACCCTCCAAATCGACACCACAGGACCAGGCAGTCGTCAGCTTCATCGTCCGATGATCGGTTTATCGTAGCTGGCCCCGCAGGGGCGTCAAAAGCACTCGTCGGAAACTTCAAATCGGAAAATCTGTTGATTTGGGTGTTTTAAATCCGGCAAAATAAACGATAAAACATTGGTATAGGATTGTAGAGGACTTAAAGACGAATTGCATGGTGCATATAACGTAACCGGAAAGTGAGGCCAGAGAGAGAACGGAGAGATTGAAAGTATAAGTCGGAATCGCCATTTTAGCGACCTCTGGAGACGACTTCAGATACGCATCTTCAAAATGTGTATCTCCTGATGTGCATTTTGAAGATGCGTATCGGACGTCATCTCTGACGTCAGATACGCTTTCTGATCATGCGTATCAGCAACTGCGTCGGTTGCAGTGGCGTATGCGCAAGAATTTTCACAAGGTTCAGTGGCGTATCCTTTTGATGCTCCTACCACATAGGCGTATCCCGTGGATACTCCTACCCCAAAGGCGTATCTCGTGGGCATTTTGGACGGTACTTCCCGAATCTGGGTATTTTTGTGAGAGAAACTAAAATAGTGGGTATTTTGGGCACTCACCCTTAATATATACCCAAAAATATCACACCAAATTTTCAATTATTAATAAAATATATTAAAAATCCCTATACATTGTTTATAATAAGAAAAATATTTGTATAATACGTAAATATGAGTATATTAAATTATAATTTAGAAAATTATTAAATTGATAATTGTATAAAAACATAATTGTACTATTAACTAAAATTCTATAAATACCTAAAATATATTATCTTTCAATCAATTTAAAAGACGTTTACTTTTAATTGAACATCTTACCCTTTATATACACCTAAAATAGCGTATCTTCCAATCATTAATATTTCTTTTCTAATTAAAACACGTTACATTTTAATTTAAAACATAATTTGCAATCATAATCTTCCAATCATTAATATTTCTTTTCTAATTAAATAAACTAACTTTTAATTTAAAACATAAATTTACAATCATTAATGTATACCCATAAATATGACACCATATTACCGTTAGATTTTTAGTAATTAATAAGAACCGTTAGATGTAATTATAAGGTATATTTAATGATTAAATTACTTTACTAAATATTCAATGTTTGAATCCTGCCAACAACGACATATTTAACTTAAAAATTTATTATATAAATTTTAAATCATGCAAATCATTTATTAAATTTACTTCAAATTTTATTAAATTAATATCAAAATAATTTTAAAATTAATAATTATATAAAAACATAATTATAGAATAAAATAAAATTTATAACATATCAAAAGAAACCCGCATCGCACGGGTTATAATCTAGTACTATTATATTAAAGCCGAAACATTAAAAGTTTTGTCGATTTGTTTTTCGGTACGGTTATCGCAATTATTATGGTTTTCAGTACGATTATCCTAATTATTAAAATAAATAATAACATAATATAATTAATGGTAACTAGCCGATTGCCTTTTTCACTTTTACTTTTAGTTGAAGATAACACCTAAAAACATTAATCGTACCATATCTTCCAATCATTAATATTTCTTTTCTAGTTAAAACACAATATCTTTTTTATTTAAAATAAATCGTACAATCATTAATATATATATATATATATATATATATATATATATATATATATATATATATATATAACATCGAAGCCCACAATCGAATGCATATCGGACCCAACAACCCACCACAGGTTTGTCCAAAAAAGATAGCAATTTGGTACACATTAGTTATTGATTTGTATTTATAAAGTCTCCAAACACTCTCATTCTATTCGATGTGGGATGTTATAAACACCTCCTCTTATTGGGTCGACGTTCTCGTCGGGCCCACAATCACACCTTCGAAACCCGGGCAGCACCTCTACACTTCCGGCCAGGCAGAGCTCTAATACCATTTATAACATCCAAGTCCACAACCGAATGTATACCGGAACCAACAACCCACCACAGGTTAGTCCAAAAGAACTAGCAATTTGGTACACATTAGTTGTTGACTTGTATCTATAAATACTGTTGGATTCGACGGGATCTAATCCATTTATTTATATGGTCCATCGGGTATTATTGTTAATCTTTTAAATAAAGACTTGAGCCTAATGTAATTAAATATATTAATAGCACTTAATTTATATATTTAATTATTACATCTAATATATATATCTATTTAGATATATTTATTTATAATGGCTTAAGTATCCAAAGCCCATAACTTTGATGGAAGGTTATGGGTTTAGCCCATTAGGGTTGGTCCCATTATTCCCTTTATATAATGAATGTTATGCGAGAAGAAAACGCACGCGTCTCATAATATTCAGAAAATACACACACCCCATCCTTACGTATAAAGGAGATTCATGTATATTATTATGTTGTATATATACATGATTTATTCTAACAATTTCAGAGCCTACTCCTTGATTGATTCTTTGAGTTAACAAATTTTAATTTATATGATGATCATGAATGATACTGTATATTCGATTGAAATATATACGTATTGGGTTTGTTAAAAACCGTGTGAATGAATTTGGTTGTTGTATATATTGTTGTATGTATATGATACATGCTTGTTCTTATTTTGGAGATTGTATACGATACGATTTCTAAAAAATTGTGCAAATTTAGTGAAATTTGCGTATTGTGTCCGATTTTTGCATAAAATATATGTTTTTTGACTGGAATCGGTCCACTGAGCAAGATTGACTTAGTCAGGTTTACATCTGTAAGCCGTTTGACGTCGTTTACTGCCTATAAATAGCGATTTATAGTTTTCTGATTTAATTTCGAATTTTCAGATTTATGCTTTATTTGATTTCTATGATTGTATCATGAGAAATATGATATGGTATGTTTATGCTATCTGCGAATCAGTATATATTGATAAATAATAATATTAGTTTCAAGGGATACTTATGAAATATATTAGTCCCTCATGTAAAATATTATTAATTTATTTATGGACTAATAAAGTGATTTCTTAATTATTAAAGTATTGGATGGACCAACGAAAATCTTTACTTTATTTATTTAAGAGAATGACAAATCACCTAATGTACGTGTACAAGTTGATATACGAATCGGCTCAACGGAAGATTTGTATATTAATTTTGTAAACAGAATTTTTTAAAGTTCAAATTGTAGAATTTAAATTATTTTCTGCCCAATGGTGATATAATTTAATATTTTGCTTTTTGTAATCTCATGTTTAATGATAAAATTAATTTAGTATTAATAATCGGCCCAACGGAAGATATTAATATTTAATTTAATTTAATTGTAGGAAAAATTTTGTGTGTTTTATTTTTCCAATTTAGATAAACTGTTTATCCCTCAGTTTATTTAACTTATGTGTTACTTGGTGAACTAACTGTTTTTCATCATGTGGATTATATTTATTGTACTTGTTGTACTTGTGTGCATGATTGTGATTAACCTTGATTCAGCATTTGGTCCTGTTTCACTTACCAACTACTTTTCACACATTGAACCATTGAGTGGCTCTAATTTTAAGAAGTGGAAAGAGCAAATTGATCTTCCGTTGGGAGTTACTACCCTTGATTATGCCATAAGGGTTGCAAAACCTGCTGCCATTATGGCTGAAAGCTTGATGAGGAAAAGGCTGATTATGCAAAATCCCGCATAGCAACCGTGTTTCCTTAATGATTCTTAAAGGCTCCATTATTAGTGCAATTCGTGGAACAATTCCCGAATCTGATAATGCAAAGGAGTACCTAGCGAACATTGAGGAACAATTTAAGACTTCCACTAAGGCCCAAGCCACTACACTGATCTCGAAAATGGTCACTCTCAAGTATAATGGTTTCGATGATGTGATTGGAAAATTTGGGTTTAAAGAAAATTTTGTTGACCAATGCATATATCTAAAAGTTAGTGGGAGCAAGTACATTATTTCAGTACTATATGTGGATGATATTCTACTCCCTAGTAGTGATATGAATTTAATGCATGAGACAAAGAGATTCCTTCATAAGAATTTTGATATGAAGGATCTGGGGGAACCATCTTATGTCTTGGGCATTGAAATTCATAGAAATAGATCTCATGGAATTTTGGGTTTATCACAAAGAGCTTATATTTTGATAAAGTTCTCAAACGTTTTAACATGCAAAATTGTTCTCCAAGCGTTGCTCCTATTGTCAAGGGTGACAAATTTAGCTTGAAACAATGTCGCATACCTCTTCTACAATGGATGCTGAATTTATGGCTTGCTATAAGGCAACGAAGCAAGCTTTATGGTTGAGGAATTTTGTCACTGTTGATGTAATATTTGTGAGTTAGTGATATGGGCTAAAAGTAAGCCCTAAAGACACATTTAATGTGGCATTAATTAAACCTGGAATGGTCCAAACGTGGGGCCCACCAGATGAGCCCAAACCCTATCTACAATATTAATTTCGTAATTAATATTATGGGTAATAAACAACTCAGCAAATAAAAGTCAAACAAGGATATAACTCTTGCCCGACTTAGCCTTCAAGATACATATCTCAACATGGAAACTGATTCCTAAAAGGAATAGATCCAGAACCTTCCTTGAGGCGGTGGCTTGCCCACCAAGTCTCCTATTCCTACCATAATCCTTAGGCTTCTCAGCCTATATAAAGGGCCTGACCCCTCATTCTCATAACTACGTCTTGGCTTGATTCTCAATACGAGATACGTAGGCACTCTGTGAGGACCGATTAGTCCCGAACATGGAAACAGCCATTAAAGCACGAAGCTCCCAAACCCTAGCATTAATTACAAATTCGTAACCTAGTTTTTATTCCACAACATTTGGCACCATCTGTGGGAAGAAGACATCAACCATGGTTCAAACACGAAGAACTGCACCAAGCACTACAGAGCCAATCACAACTGAGGCTCTACCTCTCAGCTCTGCTCCACCTGTCACTGAACAAGTACCTCCAACCACCGGAACGGTCATTCAACATCAAGTTTCTCAACCCCTAGGGACGACTTCCCATGTTTAGAGTACGTTACCTCCGATCATCCACACAAACCCAGGGACTAATCCCCTTCAGACGGTGGTCTCTCCCTTGATTGTAGATCCCAACAACCCTCCACAAGGGGTTCATATCCACACTACGGATCTCCCCGTGAACACCAACCTGATGTATGGACTGCCTAACTACCCTCCTACTCAAGGAGCTGGATCAAGTGGCCATGCTTTGCAGATCCGAGATCGAGAGTATCTTGACTACTCTGGTCCCTATACCGATGAATCGTCTTCTGATGATGAAGATCGTGATGAAGCCCCGAGAAGGCGACGTGTTAGTAAAGAACCTCTGAGTGGGCGTCAAACTATCCATGATGGACCTCCATCAACAACTGCAGAAAGGATCAAGGCTCATGAAGCCGAGATCTTAAGATTAAAGGAAGATATGGCAAGGGAGCAAGCGAGGTTGCATCATAATAGACCACCTCCAAACTCAGGAGGGATTCCTTTTATTGATTTAGAGAGGCCTTCGAGGAGGCAAAGAAGGGCTGATGCCTCAACTGATAGAACAACAAGGGTTGAAATCCCCAAGAGTAACCCCAAGGATCTGATGCCACTTGGGGATCCTGATGATCCCACACCCCCGTTTACTGAGGAGGTGATGAATGATCGTATCTCAAAGAAGTTCAAGATACCGACGATCAAGGCTTATGATGGAACGGGCGATCCCGCAAATCACGTTAGGACATTCTCAAATGCACTGCTATTACAGCCTGCAAGTGACGCCTTGAAGTGTAGGGCGTTCCCTCAAACCTTGTCGGGCATGGCTCAAAGATGGTATAGCCGGCTGCCTGCGAATTCAATTGGCTCCTTTAAGGAGTTAAGTGCTACTTTCATTAGTCAATTTATTAGCGGAAGAATTCATGAGAAAAGTTCTACGTCCCTTATGTATGTGGTACAGGGGAAGAACAAAAATCTGAGAGACTATCTTAAGAGGTTCACCGAAGAGACATTGAACATCACTGATCTGGAGAATAAGGTGGCCATGGTAGCCCTGGAACACGGAACCACTGATGAGTTCTGTAAGAGGTCGTTGGCAAAGCATCCTCCTGAAAACATGGTTGAGCTCCAGCGAAGGGCTGACAAGTATATTAAGGCTGAAGATAGCATGAAGAAAGAAGTTGCAGGAGGTAATGGCAAGGGTAACAGCGACTCCAAGAAACAAAAGCAAGACCAAGAGTATGATGCTAGGGACAAGTATCCCCGTACTAGCAAAGACTCTGAGTCAACATCGAAGAAGAGTATGGGACCAAGATTTTCTGACTATGCAAGGTTGAATGCTCCTAGAAGTCAAATCTTGTTAGAGATCGAGAAGGATAAGGACTTCAGATGGCCGAAGCCACTCCGGGGTGATCCCGCAAAGAGAAACAAGGATCAATACTGTAGGTTCCACCGAGACGTGGGACATGACACAGATGATTGCAGACAGTTTAAGGACGAGATTGAATTCTTGATCCGAAAAGGAAAATTGAATAATTTCACTAAGGGTGGAGATCGTGAAACCCAAAGAAGGGATTACGATAGGAGAGACAATGATAGAAGGGATAATGATCGTGATCGTAACACACGGCCCCGAGGACCAGTTATCAACATGATCTGGGGAGGCCCGACAGCGGCTGGTACAACTCGAAACTCTCAAAAGGCGTATTCCAGAGAAGTGATGCACATCGTGGGAGAAGCCCCGAAACGTGCTAGAATCGAAATTGCGATTGGCTTTGATGATTCTGACCTTGAGGGAGTGAAGTTCCCCCATGACGACCCGTTGGTCATAACCCCTGTGATTGGGAATTCAGAAGTAAAGAGAGTCTTGATAGACAATGGAGCTTCAGTTGATATTTTATTCCATGATGCATTTGTAAAAATGGGATATACTGATTCTCAGTTGACCCCTACCAACATGCCGATCTACGGATTTAATGGAGTTGAGTCCAAGATTGAAGGGATTATTCAGTTGCCCATGACTATCGGGCAAGAACCTAAAGAAGCTACACAGATGTTGAATTTTCTGGTAATTAAGGCAGCCTCAACCTATAATGCAATCCTGGGAATGACTGGGCTTCATGCGTTCAAGGCTGTTGCCTCAACATATCACATGAAAATTAAGTTTCCAACCCGGAATGGGGTCGGAGAACAAAAGGGCGACCAGAAGATGGCAAGAAGTTGTTATGTATCTGCATTGAGAGCTGATGGAGTCGGGGGGCAGGTACTCCCAATTGAAGACATGGATGTCCGTAATGACGATGAACACCGAGGGAAGCCTGCAGAGGATTTGATCCCCATCCCTTTAGAGCTGGGTGACCCCGAGAAGGTTACATATATAGGAGCATCTCTGAAGGAACCCCTGAAGGGCGAGTTGACAACGTTCTTACAAGAGAACAGCGATGTGTTCGCTTGGACGGCAGCGGACATGCCAGGGATTGACCCCCAACTTATAACTCATAGGTTGAATGTCGATCCTGAACGGAAGAAGATACAGCAGAAGAAGAGGAATTTTGCTCCTGAAAGGCAAGAGGCCATTAAGCAAGAAGTTGATAAGCTTTTAGAGGCTGGGTTCATTGAAGAGATTCAATTCCCAGAATGGTTAGCTAACCCGGTGATGGTCAAGAAAGCGAATGGAAAGTGGAGGATGTGTATAGATTTCACCAATTTGAATGATGCATGTCCAAAGGATTGTTTCCCCCTTCCAAGGATAGACAGGTTGATAGATGCCACTGCTGGACATGAGATGCTGAGCTTCATGGATGGGTTCAGCGGCTACAACCAGATTAAGATGCACAAGGATGACATCCCTAAGGTATCTTTCATAACTGACTTTGGTGTTTTCTGCTATCTTGTTATGGCTTTTGGTCTAAAGAATGCAGGAGCTACCTACCAACGACTGGTGAATAAGATATTCGCCCATCTGATTGGAAAAACCATGGAGGTCTATGTTGATGACATGTTAGTCAAGAGCCTTTGCCAGGAAGATCACATTAAGCACCTCAGAGAGGCATTCGAAGTGCTGAGGCACCACAAGATGATGTTGAATCCAGCCAAGTGTGCTTTTGGTGTTGGATGAGGAAATTTTCTGGGATTGATGGTTTCGAAAAGAGGAATAGAGGCCAATCCTGATAAGATCAAAGCAATCTTGGACATGGAACCACCCCACTCTATACGAGATGTACAGAAGCTAACTGGTCGAGTTGCGGCCCTAGGAAGATTCATCTCAAAGTCTGGTGATAAGTGCTTGCCTTTCTTTCAGGCCCTGAAAAAAGTGAAAAATTTTGAGTGGACTACAGAAAGCCAAGAGGCCTTTGAGCAGCTGAAGAAGTACATGGCTGAAGCCCCGTTGTTGGCCAAACCAAGTCCCGGGGAGACTCTCTACCTATACTTGGCAGTATCCGAACAAGCATTGAGTGATGTCCTTGTTCGAGAAGAGAAAAAGGTTCAAAAACCTATCTATTATGTGAGCAAGGTTTTGCATGGGGCTGAGTTGAATTATTCGACTATAGAGAAGTTTACATTGGCATTACTAACAGCCTCGAGGAAGCTACGACCTTACTTCCAGTCGCACAAAATTGAAGTCCTGACGGACCAGCAGTTAAGGAACATATTGCACAGCCCAAAGGCCAGTGGACGGCTAATCAAATGGGCTATAGAGCTTGGAGAATTTGATATCAAGTGTAAGCCTCGGACAACCATCAAGGCTCAGGCATTGGCTGACTTCGTGGTTGAATGCACCATTGGCAACCAAGAAGTCGGGGGGCAGGAGATAATAACCACCCCTGGGAGTGAAGATAAAGATGAAGAACTTGTAACTGATCAGAAGGAATATTGGGTGCTCTATTTTGATGGAGCATCAAAAACAAAATCTAGTGGTACAGGTTTGGTTTTGCAAATCCTCGATGGGTTAACAGTTGAGTATGCTTTGAAGTTGGATTTTCCTACTACCAACAATGAGGCTGAGTATGAAGCATTGATAGCCGGATTGGGCTTGGCTAGAGTCATGAGGGTCAAGAACCTCAAAGTGTGTGGAGATTCAAGACTGGTAGTCTCGCAAGTGAATGGCGAGTTTGAAGCCAAGGATGAAACTATGGCAAAATACTTGAGAGTAGTAAAAGCTGTTATGATTCAATTCGAGGAATGCTATGTTGAACACGTTCCGAGAGAAGAGCACGTTAAGGCCGATGCCTTGCTAAATTTGCTTCTTCTGAAATTGAGAACTATGCAGGGAGTGTTTACTTCCAGGTTTTGAAGGCCCCGACCGTCAACTCTAAGTTGGTGGCACCTATTGATGTAGGAAGTTGCTGGATTGATCCTATCAAAGCTCACCTCGAAACTTGATGGCTCCCTGACAATGCCCTGGAGGCACGAAAGCTGTCAGTAAGAGCGATAAGATACGCCTTGATCGAAGGCCTCCTGTACAAGAGATCGTTTGTTATCCCATACTTAAAGTGTTTGAGGCCCCAAGAGGCAAGAGAAGCATTGGAAGAAGTTCATGAAGGGATATGTGGGCAACACTTGGGGGGCAGGGCCCTAGCTCACAAAATAACCCGTCTGGGATTCTATTGGCCTGAGATGCTAGCCGATGCACAGAATTATGTCAAGAAGTGTGATAGGTGCCAGAAGCACGCTCCAATTGTAAGGCAGCCACCTGAAATGTTAACATCGGTCACTTCTCCCATCCCTTTTGCAATGTGGGGGATGGATATACTAGGTCCTTTCCCTATGGCTTCGGCACAGAGGAAGTTTTTGATAGTCGCCATTGACTACTTCACCAAGTGGATTGAGGCTAAGCCTCTAGCCAAGATAACCACCAAACAAGTTGCCCAGTTCTTTTGGGAGAACATAATTTATAGATATGGGATCCCGCGAATCCTTGTGACGAATAATGGGACACAGTTCAACAATGAGGAGTTCAAAAAGTACTGTGAGGAAAATGCTATTGAGCTTCGATTTACTTCAGTAGCATACCCGCAAGCTAATGGACAGGCCGAGGTAGCCAATCGAATCATCCTTGATGGACTAAAGAAAAGGGTCGAACGCTCAAGGAATACCTGGGTGGATGAGTTGTTGCCTATACTCTGGGCTTATCGCACTACTTGTAAGGTAACCACCGGAGCAACCCCGTTCTTGCTGGCTTATGGAGCCGAGGCAGTTGTGCCCCTGGAGATCATGCAAACATCACCTCGAGTTGAGGCATTTGAACCTGAGACTAACGAAGAAGGCATGAGGCTCGCCCTAGATCTGATTGATGAAGTCAGGGACGAGGCGAACGCCAGAAATGCGGAGCATCAAAAGAGAGCATCCTTTTATTACAACCACAGGGTTAAGGAAAGGTTCTTTCAGCAAGGTGACTTAGTTCTGAGGAAGGTCGAGGCTTTTGGAGTTGGCCAGAAAGGAAAACTAGCCCCTAACTGGGAAGGGCCGTATCGAGTCAGGAAGACGTTGGGACGAGGATCATATAAGTTGGAGACATTAGATGGGAATGAAGTGCCCCGAACTTGGCATGCTCAGAACCTGAAGATTTATTATGTGTAAGCCTTCCTAGTAAGGACTTGGCTTTTAGATATTTATTAGTAGAAGTAGAAATAAGGTTCGATGAAACCATTCCAGGGTCTAGTACCCCGAGTAAGACCATAGTATCTATGTAAGGGTCGAACCCTCTTTTAAGTTATCAATGCAAATCTGTTTTCCATTCTATGATTCTATGTTTTGTTTATGTACCAAGCACCTATTGAGTGCAAGTCTGGAAAGATCAAGTACTGAAAGTAAATAAGCATGCGAATAAAGGAAATGGATGCATAAATAAAACGCCCCGAAGGGCCATGATTCGAATTAAGTTACAACACACAAATAAGAGTTAAGTCCCGAAGGACATTGATTGAAAGCTGATGAAATTAAGCCACAAGCGGCTAAACAAGGCCATACAAGGCCATGGGATGTACCCAACCTACTTAGCCGGGGATTCTTCCTCGCTCGACTCCTCCTCATCTGATTCCTCCTCCTCTTCATCTGAAGTTTCTTCCACATCGCCGCCTTGTTAACAACCACCATCGGCTGCGTGGTAGATTTCCCAGCTTCGGTTTCTTCCTCTTCGGAAGATGAGCTCGAACTGCCCTCATTTCGGATCGTCCTTTTGCCTGGGATCGGTTGTCGAACTACTCCAACTCTTCTGGCAGGTAGTGGATTTTTTCCACGAGATCCCGAAGAACTTGAACCTTGACTAGCAGCTGAGGGATGTCTTTTGGATCCCGAAGATCTACGGCTGCCTTTAGAACCTGAACCTGATACTTGGGGAACAATCTTGGTTCCCGATCCAGAGGCGAGGTTTGCACGGTTCTCGCCATTCGCAGTCCAGAAAGGGCAAGGAAAATCAGAAGGGGTGACCACTGAGGGATGTTTGCTACTCACAGCATTGATTGCCTTGTCCCAACCAACATACATGTTGTAAGGACGCACCTCATCGTCATGGTCATCTATGAACTTCAGAAATTCTTCAGAATTATGATAGGCCTTGATCAGTTTGTTAGCATCATTCATTCTCTTTTGGGCCAAGGAGGCAAGTTGCTTTCGGGAGGATAAAGCATCCGCTTCGGCATGGGTAACTTGAGAATGTAAATCATCAATCTCTTCCTTGAATCTTGCTGAATCAGCTTTCAAGGATATATTCTCGTCCCTGAAAGCCAGGCCTTGAGTAGAAACAGCCTGGAAGTAGGCGTTAGCCTGCAACGAAAAAGTTGATAAGACATAAGAAGTTCGTAAAGGCTAAACTACACCGAACTTACTAAGAGAAGTGTTATACCTGATACAAGGCTTGATCGCCCAGAAGCTGATTTTCGTTCATCTTGTCTCCAGCATGCAAAGTCACCTTGTCAGGAGGAGTGATTGAAAGTTTGGACTAGTCTAGAGCTAGGTCAGGACTTCTACTAACCGAGTCTTGTTCGCATATGCCCCACGACGGAATAAAAGGGGTCCTGATAACCCCATTAGCATTACGGGATCTTTTCCCACCTTGGGTGCAGCGTTCCAAGAAAGTAGGGATATGAGGCTTATCGGGATTCAGTAACTCCACAGCCTTCTTCTTCATTCTTTTAGTCACAGTCGGTTGATTTTGAGGGCGGCTATCAATCTCCTCGGCGGCTAAAATACAAAGAAAAAAAACATCGGGATAAGAACAAATAGAGTTCATAATAAGTTCAAGTAAGAAAGTTACCCTCAACGGAAAGAAAGCTAAGGCCAGCCTCAATAAGGTTCTTTTCATTCAGAAAAATTTTATAGTGGGAACGGCCATCATCGGCAAGGAGCCAATCTCGATCTTGTAACTCTGAGTCATCAAGGTCATACATGAAGTGTTTACTATCTTCCACGGATCCAAATCTATTCACAAAGAAGTTAACCCAGTCACCGCCTTTCCATTCAAGAACTACAAACTCCCTTTCCCAGAAATGTTGGGAATCTGGTAAGGAGTAGGGATTCACCATGTGTGGAATTTTGGCCCGGTGCTTGAGGCTAACCCATCCCTTCTTGTGGTCAGAAGAGTTACTGGCCACAAAGATACTTCTAAACATTGTAGTAGTCGGTAGGATCCCCAATTGACGACATCTTATTAAGAAAATAGAGATGTATCTCCAAGAGTTGGGATACAACTGACAAGGATGAATCTGATACTCCGCCAGCAATCTAATGATAAGATTATCGACCGGGAATCTGAACCCAGCATCAAGGGCACCCTAGTAAACACAAATCCTCTCGGGATGCCAGTTGCAAGTCCTATCTGATGGTTTTGGAAGACGAACTTTAATAGCACTTGGAAAATGATATGTGTCCCTTATTTCTTGGACATCTTTTTCCTTCAACTTACTGGGACTGTTAAAAGAATCTAATCTAGCACAGTTTGGATATGTGTCCCTCATAACATTTAGAAGATCTAGCAAGGATTCAAATCTATGTTCAATGTATGAAGAAGGTTGGATTTCTTCTTTACCTTTAGCTGTCCTCATCCTACTCCTCTTTGCCATAGCTTCCATCATGGAGACAGGGGGAGCCATTGGGCGATCACCTTCCGACATCTTGATCTTGAAGCTGAAACCTGATCTTGAATCTTAAACTTGATCTCGAAGCTGTAACTTGATCTTGTAACTTGAAAGCTAGAGAGCTTAAGAACTTGAGAGCTCTGAAATGAAGAAATGAAGGCTACTTCTCTTCTTTTATAGAAAATCCTTGACCTGTTATAACAGGTTGAATCTCAGCTTGGCTCACGTTTACAGGTCTTCTATCGTTTAAAGATGAAAAAAGGACGTAAGTATCCGCGTTTCACAAAAATAATCGTAAGTTGGAGAATAATGTCGATCGAAAGTCACGAATGACCAAACTAATGACTAAAGATCAATATCAAGGTTCTTGATCCTAAGGATCACGGATGATTCTAAGTCCTAGATCCCTGACGACTCAAGATCAAGATCGAGTTTCTTGATCCTTGAGACAACAAAGTCATGAATGACCAAAATAGTGATTTGAGATCAAGATCAAGGTTCTTGATCCGCAAGATCACGAATGATTTTCACGTCCGGGTCGAGAAGCAATCGACCACGGCCGACCAGGTCCCGGAAGACCAGGTCCCGGAAGACCAGCTCCCAAGAAAGGGGTCCAGCCGACCAGGTCCCGGAAGACCAGGTCCCGGCCGACCAGCTCCCAAGAAAGGGGTCCAGCCGACCAGGTCCTGGAAGACCAGGTCCCGGCCGACCAGCTCTCGTGGAGAGGGTCCGGCTGACCAGGTGCTAGCCCTGGATCCGGCCGATCTAGGGTTAGTTCTTGGTCCTGGATCCCGACTTTTTCAGCAAGTGGTTTCAGACATGGTTCTCGATTTTTTCAGCGAATCTCGGATGATTGTCGATGCTAAAGCCATGAAGGCCAAGGTTAGCCATGAAGGCCAAGATTAGCCATGAAGGCCAAGGCTAGCCATGAAGGCCAAGGTTAGCCATGAAGGCCAAGATTAGCCATGAAGGCCAAGATTAGCCATGAAAGCCAAGGTTAGCCATGAAGTCACGAATGACCAAACTGACGATTAAAGATCAAGATCAAGGTTCTTGATCCTTAGGATCACGGATGATTCTAAGTCCTAGATCCCTGACGACTCAAGATCAGGATTCTTGAGACCACAAAGTCATGAATAACCAAAATAGTGATTTGAGATCAAGATCAAGGTTCTTGATCCTCAAGATCACGAATGATTTTCACGTCCGGGTCGAGAAGCAATCGGCCACGGCGCATGGGGAGCCGCAGCCGACCAGGTCCCGGCCGACCAGCTCCCAAGGGGGAGGGCCAGCCGACCAGGTCTCGGCCGACTAGCTCCCAAGGAGGAGGGCCAGCCGACCAGGTCCCGGCCGACCAGCTCCTATTGAGGGGGTCCAGCCGACCAGGTGCTAGCCCTGGATCCGGCCGGTCTAGGGTTAGTTCTTGGTCCTAGATCCCAACTTTTTTCAGCAAACCTCGAATAGTTTTCCGACCTAGATCTCGACTTTTTCAGCGAATCTCGTATGATTTTCAGTGCTAAAAAGAAGTCGAGATTAGCACAGATTAGTGCCGATTAGCACAGATTAGTGCCGTTTAAGCGCTGTTTAGTGCCTGTTAGCACCGTTTAGCGCCGATTAGTGCCGTTAGTGCCGTTTTTATGCCATTTAACATTGTTTAACGCTGTTTAAACATTGTTTAAGGCTGATAGCGCTATCTAGTGCCGTATAACACCGATTAGTGTCATTCAACATCGTTGTAAATGCATCGGTCGCTCCACGCTTTACATTAAGATGATGTTGTTAAGAATACTCACGTAAGAGCAATAAACCCTGACCCAAGTCTCGAGTAAGACCGTTATAACTTCAAGGAAAACCTGATCAGTTTTCCTAGAAGTTGGGGGGCAAATGATATGGGCTAAAAGTAAGCCCTAAAGACACATTTAATGTGGCATTAATTAAACCTGGAATGGTCCAAACGTGGGGCCCACCAGATGAGCCCAAACCCTATCTACAATATTAATTTCGTAATTAATATTATGGGTAATAAACAACTCAGCAAATAAAAGTCAAACAAGGATATAACTCTTGCCTGACTTAGCCTTCAAGATACATATCTTAACATGGAAACTGATTCCTAAAAGGAATAGATCCAGAACCTTCCTTGAGGCGGTGGCTTGCCCACCAAGTCTCCTATTCCTACCATAATTCTTAGGCTTCTCAGCCTATATAAAGGGCCTGACCCCTCATTCTCAGAACTACGTCTTGGCTTGATTCTCAATACGAGATACGTAGGCACTCTGTGAGGACCGATTAGTCCCGAACACGGAAACAGCCATTAAAGCACGAAGCTCCCAAACCCTAGCATTAATTACAAATTCGTAACCTAGTTTTTATTCCACAACAGTTAGTTTCGCAGGGAAGGACTAATTAATATAAGTTCAAGGTATTAGTTCTTAAAATCTAGAAGTTAAAAAAATTATTGGGTGTTTATTTAATATCTAACTTAAACTAAAGAGCAAATAAGAATTACGATTTAACAATGATAAGAAAACAATCCAGAAACTAGGGTTCTTCAATGGTATTAATGAATGTGTATAAGTTTGTGATATTTAAGTCTCGTGCTCTTGCTAAAAACGTTCCACTAATGTTTATATTGTTCTCTCCCAATATATAATATAATGCCCACAACTACACATTGATGTCACTCCCATGATCAAGCAACACATAATTATGAACTGTTTAAGCCCAAGGAATTTTAGTCTCGTAACTCGCATATTAATCTCCCAATTAAATACTTGAATTACGTCTGTTGTATCATAAACTAGAATTATAAATCCTCTCCCGATTCATTAAAATTCTTAAGAATACAATCAAGGGTTCGCGACTCCCTCAATTGTGTTAAGCACTCAACAACAGATTAGCAAGATAGAGAAATCACAATATAATCACACAAACATATTAACCATTGAATACTACCTAATTCCCGGATTAGGAAATTAGTTACCCATAATGAATGAAACAATCAAACATATATAAATATCCAAAACCATCATTACAAGAGTATAGAGTATAGAAAAATACAACTTGCTTAATTTCTCAAACTTGGAGTGAATCCCTCCAATCCTCGCTAAGTTCTCCTCTCTGCTTTTCTCTCTATTCTACTCTCGTAAATAAAACCCACATCAAAATCCTCCCTAAAAATCATATATATCCTCATATAAAAGTGTTTTAATGGTTTCTCTATAAAATAAAATCCATATCCTAAAATAAGTTGGATTTTGTTGTGAAATTCGCAGCCTGACTTCCAGGCTTGTTTCTGGGCTGCTCTAGTTATAAAAAGAGTATTGGACCACCTCCAAATTAAAGATAATTCCTTCCTCTTTGCGTGGGCTGTAAGATCGCCCAATTCTGATGAATAGAACTCGAGATATGGCCCAAACAGTGATGTATGCGCGAGGTCTCCAACAAATCCGAATTTTCACATTATTTAGGCCCAAATTAAGCTCCTTGTGCTCAATTTCCTCCAACTTTAATATTTAATTTCTGCCATTAAACACTAAAAATAATTAATAAACAACCAATTATTTACACAATCCTATAAATATGAGAATAAAATCCTACTAAAGTGTATATAATATACACTCTATCAGTCACGTATCTCAAAATAGTTGACAATATCTCTAGACCACTGAAAATTTATTGCGATAATAAAGTTGCTGTTTCTTTCTCTAATGACTACAAGATAAGTGATGCGACAAAACATATAGATATAAAGTATCTTGTAGTGAGAGAAAGAGTTCAAAAAAAACAAGTGTCTATTGAGCAAATTAGTACAATTGCTATGTTGGAAGATCCATTGACAAAACGTTTACCGCCCAATCTCTTTCGAGAACATGTTGCTAGCATGGGTTTGGTTGATAATCTTTCTTATTGATTCATGGATTTTATTTTAAGACACTAGTATTGTGATCACCTTGTGTTATGGTTTTTAGACAAAGTATTTAGTTTGTAACTTCTATTATTGTGCACATTAGAAGTTTATGGAACAAACATTTATGTAAGGACCTCATGGACATATTGATTTGCTATTGCTTATGATATATTATGTTGTTCATGACTTTAAGCTATATCTTTTGTTAAGTTTTGCAATTATACTTGGATTGTAACTCGAGGACGGTTTCATATCTCTATACGAGTATGATACTACCTTTAATTCGATTTTAGTATGGTGTAAGATTTAGCCTGTCTTATGAGATGTAATGCTCAATAATAAAAGTCTTGTTATATGTATGTTGAGCCTAATGAATATAAAAGAATAATATATTTAATTACCCTTGTTATGTTTAATTATTATACATAATATAATATATATATTAGTCTTGTAATAATATATTTACAAGAATAATATATTATTCTTGTCATTAACAAGCTATTTAAATATATTATACATAATATAGTATATATTAGTCTTGTAATCTTTTAAATAAAGACTTGAGCCTAATGAATAATGAAATATATTAATAGCACTTAATTTATATATTTAATTATTACATCTAATATATATCTATTTAGATATATTTATTTATAATAGCTTAAGTATCCAAAGCCCATAACTTTGATGGACGGTTATGGGTTTAGCCCATTAGGGTTAGTCTCATTATTCCCTCTATATATATAATGAATGTTATGCGAGAAGAAAACGCACACGTCTCATAATATTCAGAAAATACACACCATATCCTTACGTATAAAGGAGATTCATGTATATTATTATTTTGTATATATACATGATTTATTCTAACAAAACCCCCCAAACACTTTCATTCTATTCGATGCGGGATGTTGCACTGAAAGGAATGAGAATGACTATTGGCGGCCTTGTTTACCTACATAATAATAAGGGACTGTTTAACATTATACATTTTTTTGGTTAACTTTTAATACAATACATTTGCTTTACTATCTTTAATGAAAATGTACTTGGCCTGGTTAGCGTAATTGCACTTCATGAATTTTTTACAATTTTGTTTTTATCTTTTAAATATAATCAAGTGAAAATGAATTTGAACACATTAAAACTGAATTATTATAAAGATTAAAAATATAATCTAAATAATTAAAATTGGTTTAATAGAATATGTAGAAATAGCATTGTCCGCGTTAAAATTATTAACCAAAATTTAGCTATGTTTCTTTAAAGATTATAAAAATCAGAAATCGGTTCCACTCGATTTACTTCAAAAAAAAATGAGTACTCAAAAATCCAATAAGCATTCAGACAATCAATTGGATATTATTTTTATAATTTATACTCAGAATATCGGATTTACATGTCACAATTTAGTGTGACAACATAAAAAGTTATGTTCGTATTTTTTGTTTTTTTTTACATAAGCCAGATTCGTATTTTTTGTTATTTACTGATAATCTAATAAAATTACTAAAATTACTAAAATTATACTTAATAATATTTTTGACCATGTACTAACATTAATATTATATTGCTTACTTAATATTTTTTATCAATACAACTAAAAACAAGTTATGATGATCAAAATACATGCATTTTGCTACATCACTAAAAGTCTTTACTATATTATAATAGCTAAAACATTAAAAGTTTGGTTGGTCGATACGGTATTTCATGTATTTACTTAGTTATTCTTTACTTATTTTATTTTAGTACATATTTATTTTGTAAGTGTGGGCAATCCTATTTTATGAAATAATTAATGATATTATATTTCTTAATAACTAACCAATTACTTTTTTCAGCTATTTAATTCCTTTTTATAACTTTTCTAACTAAAATATCTTATTTCCAAAAATATCACGGGTCGTTACAAATAACTAATTGATTACCTCTTTCAGCTAAAACAACTAAAACGTAATATCTTTTCTATATTTTCTAACTAAATAATCTCTTTTTGAAATTTGCCTTTCTTACTTAATTATCATTACAAAAATATTTATTATTGGTAAAAACATGTTACCTTTTCTATTTTATTAATAACTAATTAACTTTCTTTTTAGTTAAAACACATTATCTTTTATATTCTAAAAATTTGATGGCAATTATATTTAATAAAATAAAATAATAACACTATAAATATTAATAACTAAGCAATTATATTTTCAGCTAAAAAATCTTACCGTTGTATATTTTCTCTTACTAAAACCACTTTTTCCATTAGTACAACTGGCAATTGTAATAATAATAATACTATAATAATTAATAATTGATTGATTAACTTTTTCAACTAAAGAATATCATCTTATCAATATCTCATAACTAAATTTTTTCCTTTTTTGCAAATATTACGTCCAATATATATAATTATTATCAATTCATATCATTTTAAAATTTTAATTACAAAATTCATTCAGATTATTCAAAAAATCATATTATAATAAAGAAATCCATATAATAATAATTGCTATCAACCCCCTCCTTGTGACGATGTGTGTGTTCAGTTTTCGATGGCCTGGAAATAGAATTTATCTATATCTTCATCAACTTTTCATAAAATCCGTTAAAAAAATCATGTGAAAATTTTCCTCGGTGTTGTCTCTATTCTTAAAAATCGTTCAATAAAATGGAAACATAAAACTAATCACAAAGTATGCTCCATATGAATGAACAAATTGCGACCTATGCACCCAACGTCTAGCCCATGTGATCTGTGAAAAAGGAATTCTGGGATACTCTCAAAGATGTGTTGGCTGCAGCGAAGTTGTACCAGGGACCAGAATATCAAACACCAACTCATACAAAATGCACCTTTCCATCATCTCCCCCATTTAAGGCCGTCACTATTTTGGATTTTAAAGGATCTCTTAGTTTTGTCCATTCCAATAATAACAACAGAATGAGCTCTTTCACGAGTACTACCCGCCTTCTTATAATCTTTCCCTTCTTCTTGTACTTACGAAACTCCCTAGTCGCCCATACCATCATGAGCCTCCAAGTAAAGCTGCATAGGCTTGGTCCTCATGAGGTACGAGTAAATCATAAACACAAATCAAATTAGGGTTTAAGAAAAATTACATTATCATCACGAACAATAGGGATCACAATTTTTGACCCCTTGAACGGGTAATCGATCTCATATCTGATACCAAAATACTTCACAAAAGCCAAAGAAGCTTCAGGTTCTAATCCATAGCAATTGAATTTGTCAAATTTAATTTCATTCATCTTCCCATGCCTAGCTACATCTTCGGATAAGGCATCAAGCACGTAATCAATCAGATCTTGGGCAGAAAGAATCCAATCTGGATCCTTAGATCCACTTTCAATAACACACAAAAAGCCACAAACGATCGCCAAACAACAATCTGCGAATTGATGCTGATCAGTATAGGAAAATATTTACATGCAAGGTATATCAATTATAAAAGCGATGCTATCACAACAACAAAAATGGTCAAAACCTATCACATAAAACATACAAAAAAATTGGTAATTAGTAGGAAATGGTTGTTCAGGGTTACACTTTTCGAATTTGAAAAAAATTAAAGATCCAACCGTACGGATGATTAAATATCTTGATGTCATATATGTACGTAAAATATTGGATTTTTGTTCTTTAAGCTCCTATTTTTTTTATTATAAATCTATCGATCAAATTTTCTATTCATACCGATATTTGTAGGAAATGGCAAATAAAGTTGTTTGTTGTTTTCCTCTTGGGCTAATTCCTACCAATATTGGTTGTAAATAAGCCCAAAAACGTTAGGAAAAAGCCCTTTCACGAAAAATAATTATTTTGTTTTATTTTTTGTGATTAGTTGTCATATTTTTCATTGATCAAACTCTGCGAACGTAAAAGGCTATACAATTTAGTATTGTAGGATAAAAATTAGTTCATTTGGACTTACATTCTTATCTTATTATGTTATTCGGTAAAACCTAACTATAACGAAAAAAATTAATAAATATAAAGATATGTCGATAAATTGAATTTTTTAGTATGAAATGGCATCTTTTAGTGGGAGGAATCTATGAAAAAAATTGGACAAAAAAAATTATAAAAGCTTAAAGTCCTTTAGAAAGCGAGAGAGTGTTAATTTTTGAAGTTTGAGTTAGGATTTATACTTATAGTTTATGGATTGTTCAGGGTTACACTTTTCGAATTTAAAAAAATTATTTTCAACAATCCAACCGTACGGATGATTAAATATGTTGATGTCATAGATGTGCGTAAAGTATTGGATTTTTGTACTTTAAGCTCCTATTTATTTATAGCAAATCAGTCAATCAAATTTTCTATTCCTACCGATATTGGTAGGACATGTGAAAAAAAGTTGTTTGTCGTTTCTTTTTGGGTTATTTCCTACCAATTTTGGTAGTGAATAGGCACAAAAACGGTAGGAAAAAGCCCTATGACAAAAAATAATAATTTTCTTAATTTTAAAATAAAGTTATTTATTACTTGATTTAAAATAAAAAATTTCCAAATCCAAACTTTTTCAACAACACTCAAAACC
Organism: Kitagawia praeruptora; assembly: GCA_037693485.1. NCBI lineage: Eukaryota > Viridiplantae > Streptophyta > Magnoliopsida > Apiales > Apiaceae > Kitagawia > Kitagawia praeruptora. Next base: position 107,132,703 of record CM075354.1, read on the forward strand.
TACCGATATTAGTAGGAAATAGGTCATATTTTCGCGAAAAAGTTTGAACTAAATGCCAAACCCAAATTTTCAAAAATGGCGCTCACACTCGAAAATTCAAATTTTCGTCCAACCCCATAACCTACCAATATTGGTAGGAGTTAAGCATTATTTTTGCGAAAATTTCAAATTTGGCGCCGAGACCAAAATATTCAGATATTTCGCCCAAACCCAAAATTTCAAAAAGTGCGCCCAAACATATAACCTACCACAATTGGTAGGAAATATGTGACTTCAACCTATGAACAACTTTCTTCCCTCTTTTCACTTTCATTTTCATTTTCTCCACCAAACTTCTTATTAGTCACAGAGGCATGCCTGTATTCATCTAATAACAAGCCTAATTGTTTGTAATGCTTTGCATTACTTACATGAGCTCTTAATTGAGGGAACCTCTAGATGTAGAGTTTCTACTTGTTTAGTACTTGTAAGAGACATTAATTTCTATCTGTGTAATTGTACTTAAAAGTTAGAGAATAATGCTTGAGAGAAGTTCCAAGGTTCATGCCTCTAGCTTGAAGAACAAGGCTGTCAAAATAAACACAGTTAGATTTTGGAGAATGAAAATTTGCCTAAGTACCAATTTGAGAAGTGTTTTGCTCTATTCGAGAAGTCTAGCATTCGACAAGTCAAGGATTCGATATCTGTAAAAACACTGTTCGACATCTCTGAAAGTCAACAAGTCAAAGTGTCATTCGACAACTCAGAGATTCGACATGTCTAATACTCTATTCGAGAACTCAAGAAGTCAACGAGTCAAAGTGTCATTCGACAACTCAGAGATTCGACATGTCTAATACTCTATTCGAGAACTCAAGAAGTCAACAAGTCAAAGTGGTATTCAAGTTCTCTAAGAGTCAATAAGTCAAAGTTTCATTCGATATCTCAAGGACTCAAAAAGCTATTCGACATCTCAGGGATTCGACAAGTCAAGTGCTCCATTCGACAACTCAAGGATTCTTGGAGAAAAGAGCTATTCGAGAAGTGATTCTCTATGTCAACTTTACAGTATTCGAGAACTCAGAGTTATCGATCAAGTCAATTCTAATTCTCGAATCAAACACTTAGCCACTTCTCGAATACACTCTTGGAGACAAAATACTGAAGAAATTGTACAAGTCAGCAATCTACAATAAGCCAAGGTGCTTTATGGACCACAAGCTGTAAAGTACTTTGGAAAGCCTACAAAGAAGCTTAGAGAGATGTACAAGAGACATATAGCTAAAGAAGTGGATGTAGAACCTCAAGAAGTTAAACCTGTAGTTGTTTGGATGCTTGCTCAAAAAGGATAGACATATAAGAAAGTAATTTATCATGTAACCTTATTTGTAGTAAATAGGTTATGCTCATGTTCTATAAGGGGCACAACCTCACTTCTTTAGTTGATTAAGTTTTTCATACACATTCAAGAGTACATCTCTCTGAGAAAAACGAAGCTGAGAATACTACCATTTGTATTCACAGGTTGTAGCAAATCTTTATCTAATAAAATATTAGATTAAAGTGATATCGTGTCTTGTGTTGTTCATAATCCGCACTTATATCTCTGCACACACATAACACACATCTTGCTACATAACATAATCAGATTCAAGAACAAGAAAAGTTCAAGAATCCATTCACCCCCTCTGTATTCTTTAGTCGTATTTAATACTCAACAAGTGGTATCAGAGCAGGTTGTTTATTCAAAAACAGAAAATGATCATGAATACAACGAAGACTACAGGAACGGTGAAAGTCCCTAAGTTCGATAAAGAGAATTACAACCTCTGGAAGATTAAAATGTTTTTGTTCATCAAAGCTGCTAATCCTCTATATCCTGATATTCTCAAGAATGGTCCCTTTGTTCCACAACAAGAGATCCCTGAAAAGACAGTTGGAACCACAACCATTCTAAGATCTTATGTGGCCAAGGAACCATCCAAATGGACAAACTCAGAGAAAGATAAGGTTGCCCTAGATAGTCATCTCATGCTGTTGATAATAGATTCTATGGAGATATCAATGTTTGCAAACATAGCATCTTGCACTTCTGCTAAAGAGATGTGGGATCATATTGAGGTTTTATGTGAAGGAACAGAGGAGGTCAGAGAGAACAAGAAACAGATACTGGTCACACAGTATGAAGCTTTCACTACGCCAAAACAGTCAATAGACATCACCCCTTTAACATCGGTTACGTTTTTTACCGATGTTAAAGGTCTGTTTTACATCGGTTTTACTATAACTGATGTTAAAGTAGGTTTTAGACATGGGTTGCACTTTAAACCGATGTCTTAACTACTTTTTTAAAAAATAAAAAAAACACGCGGATCCTTTTTTTCCCTCTAATAGTGTAAATTTTCAGCCCGCTTTCCCTTAGAAACATTTCCCACCTTCAGACATATTCATTTCCCTCCTCACACTGAAATCACCCTCCCGCTCCTCACACTCAAATCCCACTCAAACTCACTATCACTAATTTCACTCACAAACCCCCAAATTTGAAGAACTCTAGATTACAAACCCCCAAATTAAAACCCTAGATATGAAAACCCCCATTTCGAATCCCAATTAGGTCGAACCCTACCTTTCAATTTCTGTTAATTGGTGCTCTTGGAGGCTATTAATTAGGTCAAATTTTAATTAATAAGTAAGTATTTTCGATTTCAATTTAGTAGCTCTCTTAACTTGCAATTAGTTCGTATTAGAGGTAATAGCTCTCTCTACTGTAATTAATTTGTTTGTTGTTTGTATTTTATTTGATTTTTGTTGTTTGCATTTTATGTGATAGTATTTTGTTGTTTGTTGTTCCTTTATTTGTATTCTATTTGATGGTTTTATTGATCTTACTGTTATTGAAGCTGTTTCTTTACCTGGTGGGGAGATTTATGTGACCACAAGTTTCTTACGAAATTTGAATCAGATGTAGAGATTTCTACTGCCATTGGGCATGAGGTATACAAGTTTCACATGTTAATTTCTTGATATGTGTGTTTATAAGACTATTATGTTATCTTGCTGAATACTGTTTTGTTTGAAATGCATCAACTCAAATCTTGATGTGTTTGTATATATTATGCACATATTAAGTTTATGTATCGAGTTTTGTTGACTGATTTTTTTCTTAGCTTCTGTTCTGATTTGTGCAAAGTATATGTTTTATTATCTGATTTGTGCAAGCTCAGTGATATATGGAGTGTGTTTAAGGACATTTGCTTCGAGATAATGGTTTGTAAACTTATTAATAAGTTTCTTAATATTGTCTATATGCATCCATTCGTAGCGGATCACAAGATGTTTTGAGGGATGAATCGTTTAAGAAAGACTATAAGCCGCCCGTGTTTGAAGATAAATTAGAAACCAGTTTGGATGATGTCGAAGCTGTTTTTAGGATTCTGAGGTGGGATTATCTTTACTTATGAAATAATTGATTAAATCTGAAGAAATTTTTTAAATCGCATTGTGTATACTCAATGGAAATCTTTCTGTCTTTTTTTTAATTGTTGTTTCTTGCAACAGGAGTTCTATGTGACTGAAAAAACAGAAGAGCGGCCAGCAGCCAAGAATGCATTTGAGTTGATATCCATGTCAAAGGGACTCAATCTTGGAAATCTGTTTGATGTGGAGCAAGTTAGATTTTGATAGCTTCCTACAATTTAGGAATTTTGTTAATCTGTTTGTGTTTTAGATGTACATGTATTGAATGATTATGCACAAATCTTTGAAGAGCTTATAATAATTGATTTTATTGACATTGTTTTTGGTTTGATATTCGTTAAATTTGTGATCCTTCTCTTTGCTTATCTAGGTAGAGCATTGTAGGAACTACGAGCTTCTTTATTTAGCAAATTGAGGCATCAGCAACGGGTCTTGGTTGGACCTGCTTTTGCTCTTACATTCAATTTTGTGGTCTCCGTCAGTATCATATTGATGAATAAATTGGTTAGTTGACTAAGTTTAGTTGATTGGTCTTGGTTTCTCCTGATATCAAATATATTATGCTTCACTAATTTTAACAAGCTTTCTCTACTTGTATTAATCCACTTCAGGTACTTGTCAAAGTTGGATTCAACTATCCGATATTTCTCACCTTTATTCACTATGTTTGTAGCTGGTTATTAATGGCTATTTTGAAAGCTCTGTCCATTCTTCTGGCTCCTCCAACAAAATCGACCAAATACTCTTCATTGTTGGCTCTTGGTGTAGTCATGTCTCTTTCTACTGGCCTTGCCAATGTTAGCTTAAAGTTTAGTAGGTGAGGCCTGGATTCCTTCGGTCCCAATTTTTGGCTATTGACTTTTAAAAGATGGCTAGATTCCTCCAGTTCTTAATTATTGACAAAAATTTATCCTTTGCAGTGTAGGATTTTATCAGATGGCTAAGATTGCTGTAATGCCAGCAATTGTTTTAGCTGAATTCATTGTGTTCCAGAAAAGAATTCCATTCCTAAAGGTAATTAACCGCTACTTGGTGCACATAAATATATTACTTAAAGTTGGCTCTAACATTTCCCATTCTAATTTGGAAATGTAAATTACCAATTGCAATATATATTAATATTTTAATTCGATATGTGGGTATATCTTTGTATCTTGTTACTTGATGGCCCGTCTTTGTCATTAATTGTTAATTGTAAGGAGAAAAACAAACTTACAAATTGCTTGCATTTTGTTTTTAATGTAGTAATACCTAAAATTCTTTGCCGCAACTGAAGTAAAGTTATGTTTATAGCTATTTTGCACAATTCTAGTATCAAAGTTATTTATATGCTTAGGATTTTTTAACTTGCACAATGCTTAGACAATTCTCAACTTCTCAAGTCTTTTTTTGCCCGTTTCCCACCATTTGCAAAATCGGCCATCCGTTTAGTTTTTGGTTCCTTTGCAGTCTATTTAGTTAGTTTCTGTATATTATCTTGAGAACTAAAGAAAGTTAGAACAAATAGTATACTAATATTGGTACATAGCCAGAGTTTTACCATGACCTCTTGTAACTTCCTATTCCAAATTAAAAAAGGTCTGACATTGCTCTGTTGTGAAAGCAACTGCTGAAGGTCCCAATATAAGTAACTGCTCATTTCTCAGTATGATTTGGAAATTTATTATAACATCTGCTGGCTTTTTTTGGCATGCAAGGGAAGATCTTAATCCGCAGAATGACAAAGATGGTTGTTTACCTGCACATCCAAAAAATAACTTTACAATGTCGCAACAGATCAGAGAGGCAAGCACAAATTTCCTGCAAGAAATGAAAATTAATATCATGTGATCCATACTAGTCATCGGTGAATATTATGTCAATTTGCCAATTTTTTTTGTAGGGATCTGGAACTGAAGTAACTGTTCAGGTGTTGAAAAAACCAAATTGTGGTTTTGGGGCATTACTAGGGAATTTAGCTTCAAAGAGGAAATATGATTCTGAGAAAGTGGTAAGTTAATCAAAATGTTTTATTAGAAGTTGTCTTTTAATATTACGTCCGGGATTGCATGTACTATATTTAGTTATAAGTAGGTTGAGAGTATTGTAAATTCTAGATTGTTTTCTCTCTAATTTTTACTCTATTTTGTAGGAAAGCAAAGAGGCCAAGTTGGAGCAGATTAAGTCTTCCGTGAACCTTCCATCGCATTCTCGGGCAAAGTTGAAACTTTGCAAGCAGTTAAAGAACCTGCTAAACCACTGCAGAGTCTGTGTAATAAAGCCTTCAACTCTGCTTTAATTAAGCATATTGTTCTCTTCTATCTTGACTAGTTCTAGGTTGTTTATATGGTGAATGTGGATGGAGTTTGTTTGTTATTGTGAACTTAAGAATATATTAGTAGTTGGGGAAGTTTATGTAGTTGTGGATATGGAGTTTGGTGTATAACTTTGGTGAATGTGGATGGTTTTGGTTATTGGTGTAGTAGTAGATTGTTAATGAATTATGCTTTTGGGTGAATGTTTTGTATTGCTAACTTTGGTGGTATATAAGTCTATTTGAATGCAATGCTGATTTTGATAATTTTTTGGTAAATTTTTGGGCACATAATAATGTAAATATAACACACTTTTTAAAGCAAAACTGATGTTCCTGCAAAAAACAGACATCAATTTGAGCCTATACCACATCACCTAAAAACTGATGTCTAATTTGGCAATTTCATGGATCTATTTTACATCGGTTAAATAACGATGTGGTATATAATTTACAACATCAGTTTTCTATTCAAAACCGATGTAGTATACACTTTACAACATCGGTTTTTAACCAAAACCGATGTAGTACAGGGGTTGAGACATCGGTTCTGATTTAAGAACTGATGTCGTTGACAGCTATTAACATCGGTTAAGAACTGATGTAATAAGAAGTTTTTAACATCGGCCCTGAACCGATGTAAAACACATAGACTTTTAACCTCACACAGCTGGACATCGGTTTTAAAAATTTTTAACATCGGTCCAGAACTGATGTCTATTGATTGATTTGGCGTAGTGTTTCATGGCATAACCCAAGGAAAGCATCACTGATATGTTTGAGAGATTTCACAAGTTAGTGACTGAGCTACAAATGAATGGCAAAGTTTACAGTACCAAGGAGTTGAACATGAAGTTTCTATTATCTTCTCCAAACAACCTAGAGCAGAGGGTCATTTCTCTGAGGGAGAGAGATTTGAACAAAGTCACATATGATGTGCTCTATGGGGTTTTAAAGGCTCATGAGCTTGAGTTGCTTCAGAAGAGGGCTATCCAAGCCAACCAAGGTAGAATGATAAACACATCACGTGCCTTGATTGTCAGCAAATCTGTTCAAGACCTAGAAGCATCTACAAGTCAGCTGAGAATATAGGAGATAGTAGATGATGAAGAAATTGAAGCTGAAGTGAGTGAACCTGTTGAAGAGAAGGAAGAAGAAGAGTTCTATACTCTTGAAGAGCTAGATGGCATGGAAAACACCTCATATGCTTTCATGGCCATAAAATTTCCAAACAGATTCAAGAGGAACCAATCCTTCAAACCTAAACCCCAAAACCATTCATTCAACAAGAGTAAAGCACCTGTGAAACCAAACAAGAATAAATTCAAAACTGGCTATGTGGATAGGTCATCTGTGAAATGTTATAGATGCAATGACCTAGGGCATTTTGCTAGTGAATGCAAGAAGCCTAAAAAGAAGGATAAAGAGTTTCTGAAGCTTGAAGCTAAGTATAAGGCCCTTCTCAAAAAGCAAACGCCAGGCAAGGCCTACATAGCTGAAGGGAAGTGTTGGGATGATACTGATAGTGATGAAGAAGAGCAAGGATTTTGAAACTATGCCTTGATGGCCAATTCCAAGGATGAAACACCTTCATCAGACTCTCAGGTACCATCTCTCATTACCATAGACATGTCTGTTTCTGAGTACAAGAATATGATTGAATAACTATCTGTTGAAATGTTTAATATTCATACTAGTATGACTGCTGCTAATGAGGAAATTGCTAAACTGTCTGCTAGAAATAAATTGTTAACTAAAAAGAATGAGGAACTTGAGCTAACTGCTATGCAAGTAGAAAACCTTAAGAAAGAAGTTGAGTATCTACAGAATAAGGTTCTATGTGCTAGTCAGGTTGAGAAGGCTCTTAGGGATGAACTAGCTGAAAATGAATTCAAATTGAAAACCTTTAAGAACTCATCTAGTCTATTTCAGTCCTACCATGAGAGAAACCAAGCTAAACCCAAGGCTGCCATTGGACTTGACTATGGCACTCTTAAACAGAGGAAAGGCTATGCTGTCATTGAAGATGACATAGTTGTTTAGGAAGAAGTGCCTCACATTTTGAAAAAGACTGAGTCTCCAATTTTTAAAGAACCAACATTTGAAATTGATGAGGATGCCTTACTCATTAAGCAAATGTTGAATGATGAGGATAAGGCACAGTCTAGTGAACAACCAGCATTCTCTAAGAGTAAAAGTGTCAAGTCAAAAACCAAGGATCCAGTAGGTGGTAGATCTAGACCTAAGAAGTTTGTGAAGTTTGTTTCAGCTGGGAATAATGAATATAAAAAGGAAGTGACTAATAAGAAACAAAACAGGAATGGTAAGCTAGGGATAAACAAGAATAATAATTATGCTTATGTGCCAAATGCCCCTAGGAAAGTTTGTAAAAACTATTTCAGTACCAATCATTTAACTCGTGCATGCAAGAAACATGTTGGTAGTGTGCCTAAACCTTTCTATGATTGCTCTGTGCCTTTAAGACATAGAGATGCTCCATTCTGTGATAAATTTGATTGTATGCCATGCAATATGAATGTGATGACTAGTTGTTTCAATCTGAGAAGGTAATTCATTGATGGTTGTATCAATCACAATTCTCACACACATTACACAAGGTCAAAGTCTTCAAGTCCTCCTAGAGCTAGGAAGGTACCTCTGTCACTTAAGTCTGAGAACTCAGTTGCTAAGACTTTTAACAGTGACAAGAAGACTAGTCCTAAGAAAGTTAATAAGCATGTTGTCTATGATAAATCTGTTTCTAAGTCAAGTGGACCCAAACTTGTTTGGGTACCAAAGGAGAAGTAATACCTTTGTGTTTGCAGGGAAAAGAAAATGAAAAGAAGGTCATATGGATTTTGGACAGTGGATGTTCAAATCATATGACTGGTGAGGCCCTGCTATCACCGTATGAGGAGAAGGCTGGCCCAATGATTGCTTTTTGAGATGACAGCATGGGTAATACATTGGGATATGGCAAGTTGAAAGTAGGTAATGTCATCATTGAAGATGTAGCACTAGTCAAGGGACTCAAGCATAATCTACTAAGTGTTGGTCAGTTTACTTACAGAGGATTGAGAGTGAATTTTGACAAAGATGAATGTTTGATCACCCACAAGAAGACTGGTGATTTTGCTCTATAAGGAGTGAGGAAAGGAAGCCTGTTTGTAGCCAATATGGATTCTGCAAGCAAGGATAAAATCTATTGTTTTTACTCAAAGAATCATTGTTGGAACAAAATGGGTTCTGAAGAATAAGATGGATGAAGATGGTGTAATAGTAAGAAACAAAGTAAGGCTGGTTGCAAAAGGATACTCTCAACAGGAAGGCATTGATTATGATGAGACATTTGCCCCTGTTGCAAGATTGGAAGTCATCATAATCTTCTTGGCATTTGCTGCTCACTCAAACTTTAAAGTTTATCAAATGGATGTCAAGAGTGCATTTCTGAATGGAGAGTTGGAAAAAGAAGTTTATGTGCAACAACCACCTGGTTTTGAGGATCCACACCTCCCAGAATTTGTCTATAGATTGCTTAAGGCACTATATGGACTTAAGCAGGCTCCAAGGGCATGGTATGACACATTGTCACAATTTTTCCTTGAAAATCAATTCACTAGAGGCACATTAGACAAGACATTGTTTTACAAGAAGCATGGTGATGATATTATCCTAGTTCAGATCTATGTGGATGATATCATATTTGGCTCTACTAATAAAAAACTGTGTGAGAAATTCTCTAAGCTCATGCAAAGCAGATATGAGATGAGTATGATGGGAGAGTTAACTTTCTTTCTTGGGTTTCAAGTTAGTCAAAGGAAGGATGGTATCTTTATCAGTCAAACCAAGTACATAAAGGATAATTGTTTAGTACTTGTAAGAGGCATCAATTTCTATATTTGTAATTGTACTTAAAAGTCAGAGAATAACGCTTGAGAGAAGTTCCAAGGTTCATGCCTCTAGCTTGAAGAACAAGGATGTCAAAATAAACACAGTTAGATTTTGGAGAATGAAAATTTGCCTAAGTACCAATTCGAGAAGTGTTTTGCTCTATTCAAGAAGTCTAGCATTCGACAAGTCAAGGATTCGATATCTGTAAAAACACTATTCGACATCTCTAAAAGTCAACAAGTCAAAGTGTCATTCGACAACTCAGAGATTCGACATGTCTAATACTCTATTCGAGAACTCAAGAAGTCAACGAGTCAAAGTGTCATTCAACAACTCAGAGATTCGACATGTCTAATACTCTATTCGAGAACTCAAGAAGTCAACAAGTCAAAGTGGTATTCGAGTGCTCTAAGAGTCAACAAGTCAAAGTTTCATTCGATATCTCAAGGACTTAGAAAGCTATTCGACATCTCAGGGATTCGACAAGTCAAGTGCTCTATTCGATAACTCAAGGATTCCTGGAGAAAAGAACTATTCGAGAAGTGATTCGATATGTCAACTTTACAATATTCGAGAACTCAGAGTTATCGATCAAGTCAATTCTAGTTCTCGAATCAAACAGTTGGCCACTTCTCGAATACACTATTGGAGACAAAATACTGGAGAAATTGTACAAGTCAGAAACCTGCAACAAGCTAAAGCAATTTATGGACCACAAACTATAAAGTATTTTGGAAAGCCTACAAAGAAGCTTAGAGAGATGTACAAGAGACAAAGAGCTAAAGAAGTGGATTTGTACAGAATTTCAAGAAGTCAAACCTGTAGCCGTTTGGATACTTACTCAAATAAGATAGACATACTAGAAAGTAATTTATCCTGTAACCTTATTTGTAATAAGTAGGTTGTATTCATGTTCTATAAGAATACAACCTCACTTCTTTAGTGATTAAGTTTTTCATACACATTGAAGAGTACATCTCTCTGAGAAAAACGAAGCTGAGAATACTAGCATTTGTATTCACAGGTTGTAGCAAATCTTTATCTAATAAAATATTAGATTAAAGTGATTTCGTGTCTTGTATTGTTCATAATCCGCACTTATATCTCTGCACACACATAACACATATCTTGCTACATAACATGATCAGATTCAAGAACAAGAAAAGTTCAAGAATCCATTCACCCCCCCTCTGTATTCTTTAGTCGTATTCAATACTCAACACCAAACCTGGATGGAAAATCAAACGATTCTTTTAAGTGTTCCTCTAAGTTTTTTACGTGTATTTCTCGTCATTTTTCTTCAATGGTTATAAGCCTAAACTTTATGTAGTTACCAAAACATGTACATCATATATTAGTCTAGCATAAAAAATTCAATCACATATTTATTCTAAAAAATAAAGAGATTCGGTTATACAATCAAATCTTGCTGTAAAGAATCTTTCCTTCATTAAGAAAATACAAGTTATATATAATACAGATTAATACATACAAGTAACCTTGATACTTAATAACTATAGTATTCTATAATTTATTTAAGATTAAATTATTGAATGGTCTGGATTGAGGATTAAATTATTGAATGGTCAGGATTGAGGTTCTCTAGTTCTCTTGATAAGGAGGTTCTCCCTAGAACCTTATCTATATATATATATATATATATATATATATTTGTGTGTTGTATAATTCATCTGCTATATATATTGTTTGTCTATTGTATACTAACTCCGTCCCGTCCGGTTCTTTACATCTCGGAGAAAATTTTCAAAAAAAAGAAAATTTGAAAAATAAGTTATGGAACCATCCTTAAAATGCACCTTAAAATGCGTGCCAAATACCCTCTCCAAGATGTAAAGAAATGGTTGGGACAGAGGGAGTATCATATGTGATATGTAAGTGTGTTGAATAATTCATTAATTTGTTTGTGATAGAGCTAATTATTTAGGAGATAATAATAATAATAACCATAACAATATCAATAGGAAGATAAAGATCAAATATCAAAAGAGATATTTTTTTAATTAATTGTTTCTCTCTATACAAATAAGAGATTCTCTCTATATTCCAAATTGCCAACCCCTTTACAAGTGGGGTGAAATGTCTATTTAGGGGTTCCCTTGTGGGTTCCCTAATACCTAATTTACTTGATCACTAAGTTTACCCTAGTGGATTTCCAGGCCCAAATGCAATTACAATATTTACTGGGCCTACTACAATCTAAGTTAACTCATTTATACATTATGTTTAGGGATATTCCAAATGGTACCACTGTACAATTGGCTTTTTCATTTGGTATCATCCAACATTTTTGACTTCCAAATGGTACCACTGTACTTTTGACTTCATCCATTTTATAACATTCTGTCAAGCAAATGTTAGTCAGACGTTAGATTATTCTTAATGGTACCACTATACAATTGGTTTTTCCATATGGTACCATTCAATGTTTTTGACTTCTACGTGGTACTATTTTTCTCTCACTTAGGTCAAATTTTCCTCTGAATTTCATAATTTATCTATACATTTTACTCTATAATAAGTCATTGATTCTCTCACTTTTTCTGATCAGCATCCAAATCATTAATTAGTCTCGTATCCAATTGTCTAACCATAATAAACTATGTAGTTCAAATTATTAGCTTCTTTCAACGCTTTTATCGGTCAAATTAAACCCTCTGGAAGCTCCTGAACAGATCCGAGCACACATTATATATGTATATGTTCATACGGTTTGATTCCATATATTATATATTAATTTAATATTTTGAACTATTGATCAAAGTTTATTATGATTAGACAATTGGATCCGAGTCTAATGAATGACTTGATTGCTTATCAGAAATAGTGATAGTTAGAGAATCAATGACTTATTATAGACAAAGCATATATATAAGTTGTGAAAATTCCAAGAAAAAATTGATTTTAGTAGGAGAAAAATGGTACCAGGTAAAAGTCAAAAATATTGAATGGTACCATATGGAAAAACCAATTGTATAGTGGTACCATTAAGAATAATCTAACGTCTGATTAACGTTTGCTTGACAGAATGGTACAAAATGGATGAAGTCAAAAGTACAGTGGTACCATTTAGAAGTCAAAAATGTTAGATGATACCAAATGGAAAAGCCAATTGTACAATGGTACTATTTGGAATATCCCGCTACTTTCGTTACTGTAGGACTCTTCTCCAAACAATTTAGCCCTTTATCTCTGTCAGTATGCTCTTGCCAGCTATACCATTAATGCATGTGGTCCGTCTCTAATACTCTATCTAATTTGTTTTTATCCCCCAACACACACTCACAAATCCCATCAATTATTATTATTATTATCTAAAAAATCATTTTAAACTTTACGCGCAGTTGTCGGAAGATGTTGCAAAGCATGACATGGAGTCGCTGAAAGTTTTAAATCTATACAAACCCGTCGCTGATATTTTCTGAAAAAGAACTTCATTGATTTGTGTATTCATAATGTACAGAGTAAAGTATGAAAAATGATGTATGTAGAATCTATATACAAGCTAACTCTAACTCTAACAAACTAGAGCGGGAAAAGTTGTTACAAAAGGATCAACTAACTAATCTAGATGGCAACTGACTGGCATGCTGACTAGATGCTGACTGTACAGTATGTGATGACTGAATACTTGATTGTCCAATATCCCCCCTCAAGTTGGAGGATGTAGCATTATAAATACCCAACTTGGACAATAAAAGATTAAGCTGAGGTGAAGGAACAGCTTTTGTAAACACATCTGCTAGTTGAAGCTTCGTAGGAAGATAATAAAGCTGTAACAATCCTTCAAGAACCTTATCTCTTGTGAAGTGACAATTAACCTCAATATGCTTAGTCCTTTCACGAAAAACTGGATTTCGAGCTATGTGCAAAGCTGATTGATTATCACAATGTAATGTTACTGGCTTTAAATCTTGAACACCTAGTTCAGAAAGTAATTGAACAACCCAAGTAACTTCAGAGGCTGCTGCTGCCATAGCTCTATATTCTGCCTCTGAAGATGATCTAGACACTGTACTCTGTTTCTTAGATTTCCAAACAATAGGAGATTTGCCAAATAGCAGTATATAACCTGTTATTGACCTTCTAGAATCTGGACAAGATGCCCAATCGGAATCAGAAAATGCCTGTAATGTTAGTGTGTCTGAAGCTTGTAACAGAATTCCTTGACCAACAGTTTGAGAGACATATCTTAAAGTATGTATAAGAGCATCCTGATGAGAAGATCTTGGTGACTGCATATACTGACTCAACATTTGAACTGCATAACTAAGATCAGGTCTAGTATTTGTCAGAAAATTGAGTTTACCAACATAAGATCTATACTCTTCAGGATTGGAAAACAAGGAACCTTCATCTGCTGAGAGTTCCATAGCCAAAGGAATAGGAGTGACAGCCTTTTTAGTAAGATCATAAGAACATTCACTCAACAATTCTTTTGTAAATTTTCTTTGACTAAGAACAATTCCAGTAGGTAGATATAGAATTTCAATTCCAAGAAAGAAATGCAGTAAACCAAGATCTTTAATGCTAAATACCTTGTCCAGATGAGACTTCAATTGTGTAATAGCAAAAGTATCACTCCCAGTGATGATCATATCATCAACATAGACTGCTACTACAATAATCTCTGACCCTTCTTTCTTGATAAACAAACTTTTTGAAAACAAACTGTAATCACTCTTTGATTGTTTAAAACCTTGAAGAAGCAATTCCATAGCCAATTTGGTAAACCAATTTTTTGAAGCCTGTTTCAAACCATAGATACTATTTTTTAATCTGCAAACCTTATTCTCTGGATTTGGAATACCTTCTAGAACTTGCATGTAAACTTCCTCATACAAATCACCATGCAAAAAAGCATTGTTAACACCACACTGATGTAACTACCATTTTTTACTAGCTGCTAAGGTAATCAAACCCCTAATAGTACTCATCTTAACCATAGGGGAAAAAGTCTCCTCATAATCCACTCCATACTTCTGAGTAAACCCTTTGGCTACCAACCTAGCTTTACATCTTTCAAGAGATCCATTTGATTTAAGTTTAGTCTTGTATACCCACCTACATTTTATAGGTTTCTTTCTTGCTGGTAAATCCACTAATTCCCATGTTTCATTATCTTGCAAAGCTTTAATTTTTTTATTCATGGATTCAACCCACAAAGGATCTTGAGAAGCTTGAGTATAACTAAGAGGTTCAACAGGAATATGCTGCTGAGAAGTGCAAATAGAATCAGGAATCTTATCATGATCTACCAAATTACACCAATGCTGAGTGACAAAAGATGCTTCAGTAGAAACACAAGTATGACACTGATAGTCTTGCAAATAAGCTGGACTCTGTTTTAATCTAGTAAATTGTCTTGGAGGTGGAACAGAAGAATGATTAGTATTATCTGAATTAGTTGATGATTCAGTATGTGAGGAAGAACCATTATGTGTTGAAGCTTGAATAGGTAAATAAGAATCTTCAAAGGGTACAGAAGATGACATTTGTGGTAAAAAGATTTCATTGAGATAAGAAGAAATAGAGGATGAAGCAATCATATGAAATGGAAATTGATTTTCAAAGAATTGAACATCTCTAGAAACAGTGATAGTTGAATATTAAAGATCTAATACTCTATAACCTTTCTGAGTATTAGAGTACCCCAGAAAAACACAAGGAGTAGCCCTTGAATCAAATTTAGATCTTTGAACTGTAGAAGTTGAAACAAAACACAGACAGCCAAACACTCTTAGATGTTCTAGAGAAGGCTTACTTTTATACAGCCTAAGAAAAAGAAAATCTAGATTGATACTTTTAAGAGGTAACCTGTTAATGAGATATGTAGCACATAGAATACTATCTCCCCAAAACCTATCTGGCAATTTAGATTGAAGAAATAAGGCCCTAGCTGTCTCTAAAAGATGTCTGTGCTTTCTCTCCACAACACCATTTTGTTGTGGAGTATAAGCACAGCTAGTCTGATGTATGATACCATACTTTTGAAACAAAATTCTAGTTAAACCTTCAGTAAACTCAAGAGCATTATCAGATCTGATGCACTTAATTTTGGACTTAAACTGAGTATCTACATATTGAATGAAATTCTCATGAACAGAGGCAACATCAGATTTATATTTGAGTAAGTGAACCCAAGTAAATCTACTAAAATCATCCACAATTGTTAAAAATTGTGTACAATCAGACATTGACTTTGTTTTGTAGGGTCCCCACAAATCAATATGTACAAGCTCAAACACAGATGTAGTTTTAATAAAACTGTGAGAAAATGACTTTCTAGTTTGTCTAGCAGCTGGGCAAATCCTACAAACTAGATTTTCAGTACAAGATTGAGTAATACAACCAGGTAAAACTAACTTGATCTGACTTAAAGGTAGATGTCCCAATCGGAGATGCCATATCTTTACTTCTTCAACTGTTGACAGTCTGGAAGTAAGACATGTAGATGAAAGATTCCAATCTGTACAACCAGCCACACTATAAAGTCCATTTTGCAAACTACCAAGAAGAGTCTGAGGCCTTTTCTGAGAATGGCCCTGAATAAAGCATTTAGAATCAGTAAATACTAAGTGACACTGTAAATCCTTGCATAACTTGTTGACTGATATCAATTTGAATTGAAACTGTGGAACATGTAAGACATTAAGAAGTCGAATATTGTCACTTAATCTAACTGTTCCTATATGTAGTATTTGGACCTTAGAACCATCTGGAAGTGTTATCTTATTATCACTACCTTGAACAGAATCATAGGTTTCAAAATCTTCTATAGATGGACTCATATGATCAGTGGCTCCACTATCAAGAAGCCACCCTTTAGTAAGAGCAGAAAGAAAGCAAAAGTTACATGCAAGAAGAGCATGACTTGCAGATTCAGAATTACCAGAATCAAGTGAAGATTGTCCCACATTTTGTTTTACTAGCAATTTCAACAAAGCATTGTACTGATCTACAAAAACAACTTGATTAGAGTCTGCAACTTGAGATTCTTGAGAAACATTTGTGTTATCCTCATGATGAGTGAAAGCAGCAACTCTTCGATCAGTATTTGGCTTAAAACCAGGTGGATACCCATGTATCTTGAAACACCTTTCAACACTATGTCCAGGAATCTGACAATGAGTATAAAAATACTTCTGTCCTTTCTTGACTGAATCAGTGAACTTATTGTTCCAAGGTTTAACATAATTTCCTTTTGGTGTGTAGCTTTGAGAAGAAGAAAATCTTCTTTTATCTGCCAAAAAAGCTAAAGATTCTGTATTAGAGGTTAAAGTAGAAATTTCCTTGTGCCTCTCCTCTTGAGCAACAACTCTATAAGCTTATGCAATAGTAGGAAGTGGTTGCATCATCAACACATTTCCTCTAACTGTTGAAAAAGTTTCACTGAGTTTCATCATAAACTGTAACAGTCTTTGTTCTTGTTGCTTTTGTTGAACTCTCTGAGTAAGATTACAGGTGCATTTGTTGCAAGTACAGTAAGGAAGTGGATTTGCATCATTTATTCCATCCCAAACTGTCTTGATCTTGGTAAAAATTTCAGAAACAGACTGAGTTCCTTGTTTAAGATCTGCCAACTGTTGTTCTAAAGCATACACTTGTGTCATAGAAGTGTATCCATATCTATCTTCCAAATCATCCCACAATTCTTTAGCAGTGTGAAGAAACATCACACTTTTTGCAATTGTCTCATCAAGATTATATAATAGCCAATAAAACACTAAATTGTTACATCTTTCCCAAGGTTTATAGTCAGCAGATGAAACCTCAGGAATAGCAATTGTTCCATCAACAAAACCTAGCTTGTTTTTAGCTAACAATGTCAATGTCATAGATCTTTTCCAATTACTAAAACCAGTACCATTAAACTTGACTGAAACAAGCTGAGTAGACGACGCATCAGATGGATGTATGTAATAGACACTTGAAGGATCAATATTAGTTTGAACAGAATATGAGGATGTACTCATTTTCAGCAAGAATCAGATTCGCAAACTATAAATTCAGTAAGGAATTTTCTCAAACAGATAACGAAGTAAAGGTTTTGTTCAACAAGTAACAAACTAATCAGACAATTTGATCTCAGTTTTACGCAAGAAACAACAATAATCAAGCGAAACAAAACTTGATTAAGCAATATAATATCAATTTGATAGAGAATATCAGATCAGTTCAACAAATGTATGTATATATCAAGAATATACACACAGATTCAACAGATTTTAGAAAGAAAATCGAACTATTCGATCGAATCAAAAAATTTGCAGAAAATGTTCAGAAAAACCTGTTATGAACACAAAAAGCAACGAGGAAGACAACAATGGAGATCGCTCAAAGAATCACACCAACGAAGACGAAACACAGAAGATGATCCAACGGAGAAGATGATCAAACAAAGAAATTTGATCAACGATCAGACGAAGAAGACGATGATCAATCTTTAGCTCGCTCTGATACCATGATATTTTCTGAAAAAGAACTTCATTAATTTGTGTATTCAGAATGTACAGAGTAAAGTATGAAAAATGATGTGTGTAGAATCTATATACAAGCTAACTCTAACTCTAACAAACTAGAGCGGGAAAAGTTATTACAAAAGGATCAACTAACTAATCTAGATGGCAACTGACTAGCATGCTGACTAGATGCTGACTGTACAGTATGTGATGACTGAATACTTGATTGTCCAATAGTCGCCAAGGTTCCAACTTACTTTATCACGTTTGAAGCTCACTTGCCTGCTGTGAGGTGAAGTGTGTTGAAATTTTCGAAATAGAAGTATACATGCCTTCCCTATTCCCAACTACAACTATAGAATTTAAGTCGGAAGCGCAAACAATTGGAGGTAATTCCATCCTGCAACTCAACTAATTTATCATGTTGTTATATTTTAGTTAATGTTTTCCCCACTTGAATTTTGTGTGGACTTGGAAATTTTAAATATCTGAAATGCTAGATTGATGAGGAATAGAAGTGGAAGTAATATAGAGGTTCTATATACTTTATTCCTATCTAGTATTCAGAAAATATATTATAGGTTTTAGTTAAACGAGTTCTAATTATTTAATTTATTAATAATAAGTCCAACTGTCTATGGACCTTACTGCGAAAGTAGATATTTGGCTTGCAAGTTTTTACCTTTCACTTGAAAGGGTTTTTCTTGTTTTAAGCACTTAGGATTTTATATTTCAAATTAGACCAGGATTTTAATGGTTTCCTAGTTGGGTTCAGGTATTAGCTAAATTCTAGCTGTTCTTGAATTCCTCACTACACCATAAAATGGCTTTTGCAACCAACTCTGAAAAAAAACTCAAAAATCGTTGCTATTTCCTCAAAAAAAATTACAATTTTAAAGATATTGTAACGATTTTTAAACGCGTTGCAATTGAATTAAGAAATTGTTGCGTTAGACAAAACTTGATATCAATCGTAACAATATTAGAAATCGTTGCTGTAGAATCAGAATTTGGGCCCAAAATGTATTGGCGGGCTAAGGGAAATAAGCGGGATAATATGAATTCTTTTGCCCGGGCTCCTGAAACAAACAAAATTACTAAAATAAGATAAGAAAAACAAAAAGAAACACACTCACAACACAAATATTAAGACACAAACACATTAAGACAAACACTAAACACAAACACGCAAGCGAACAGGGGAAAAAGGGGAAAGAGGGGAATTAGGGTTCAAGCTCGATGAACACTCAAGCTCGAACAAGGTATGTTATCTTTCTAATCGACTAATTGGGGCTTAATTGGGTTTATGTTTTTTGTTAAAATTGGGGATTCACACTTTACTTTTCCTGAAGATTTTGGCTGATTCGTTGTTGATCTGGTCTCTCACAAATAAACGCAGGTCTCTCTCTTTCTCTCACTCTCTCTCAAACAAGAACCCTAATTATCCAAAACTCTAACTCCAATTTAAAATTTTAATTCTATATGTGTTGGTTATCTATGTTCTTGCTTTAATTGTCCGATTAATGAAACTTTAAATCGAGTTGATGAATTCTTGATGGGTATTTTGTGTATGTGTGTGTGGGCTTTTATGGTTACTTTCGGAACCTGATTTAAATATGTAATCTTTGTGTCTGTTATTTCCTTTTAATGTCTTACTCAGCCACTCAGGTAATTTGGATGTGTTTGTGTGTTACAGATTGTGATGACTTAGTTTAAAGTGAAGATTTTTAATAACCAGATGAATTCTTGATCTGAATATAGACATAGTAGTAACCAGATGAATTGTGATGACTTCTATTCTGAGTACTAGGAGTAAAGTATGTTTCATAATAGTTATCCTTATTTCATTTCATACTTTTGTGTCAGTGTTTTAGTGTTATTCATTTGTACTTACTTTATTGCCCTGATTTATGTTGCCTGCGGACTTGTTAACAAGCCCAAGGATGCTTTTATAACAAACATCAATGCAACAGATGTTGATGATGAACTAGCTACAGTTGAATACATGGATGACATCTACAAGTTCTACAAGCTTACTGAAGTAATCATCTATAATTCTCTCCCTCCTTATGTCTTGTCTTTTCTCTCTATAAAGCTTTTTGTACTAACTGAAATGAAATAATTAATATGTAGGGTGATCGTCGGGTTGATGATTACATGATTTCAGAAAATGACATCAACTCTATTTGGGCACCAGAGGTAATTCTTATTTTTCTGCATTTTATAATAAAAATACTTGATGCAAATTAAAACATAAATTAATTGGGGTAATTTGCAGGTTAATGACTTCATTGCGATTTCAGACAATGCTTATAGTAGGGAACAGGTAATGCTGATGGAGAAATCAATACTTGGGAAGCTTGAATGGTATTTGACAGTACCCACACCATATGTATTCCTTGTACGATACATCAAGTCTTCAGTTCCATCAGATCCTGAGGTACAATCTAGAATCGTGGAATGTCAATTGTCTAATTTGTTTGAACAAATTCTGGTTTTTTTGACTTAAAATGATTAGATTGTTTCTCTGATATTGCAGATGGAAAACATGGTTTATTTCCTAGCTAACACTTAGTAATTCTAGTTTACTAGTATGGTTCTTTTTCTATGATTAATCAGGTTGGCTTTTTAAAGGGATATGTTTGCTTTAGTTGTAAGGGATTTGTAGCATAGATTTTTCTTTTTCTTTGTTTGTGTGTTAGCAAATAAACTCAAATAACTGTCATGTGTGCAGACATTTAACGAATTTTTCATAAGAGTGTTGAAGCCAGGTGCAAGACCAATTGTTTCTCAAATTAACTTATTATTTCTAGTTTACATATTGATGATTAATATATTTTTTTCCATATTAATAATTCAAATTCTCGTTCTGTGATCTAACACTCTGCATTTAAGTTTTGTTCAAAAACATGTACATGTGCTTGATATGCATGCCTATGAGGATCGGCAGAAGGAGTATGCTTTGGATGGGCATAAGCATTTTTTTTTATGGCAGTGAGGTTTGGAAATCAAAATTTTCCTCATTGCTACTATGAAATATTTGAAATTATTACTCTTCAGAATTTACTGATCTAGGTAGTAAAATTTGTTTGGACTTGGGTAATGCCCTTGTATGTTATATAACTTGTCTATTAGATAGTGTCAATAGAACCACACTTGGTAGTGTGGTTAGTGAATAACCACTAATTAATTAGATATTTGTTTATGTTCGACATAGCTCCCAGTCCTATGACTATATTGTTGTAATATGAAGCTTTCTCTTCCGGACTGTATGTTGTTTTATCTGCATTAGGCTGGCTTGTACTACTAGTATACATATTTTATGCTAATTCTTGGATGACTAGTATAATAGTATTGCTGTTAATGTAATACAAGGTTTTGTGTGCCAAGACATATATGTATATGCTTAAGCTGTGAATGCCTTATTTCCCCACTCCTTTCAAGTGCTTAAAACAAGAAAAACCCTTTCAAGTGAAAGGTAAAAACTTGCAAGCCAAATATCTACTTTCGCAGTAAGGTCCATAGACAGTTGGACTTATTATTAATAAACTAAATAATTAGAACTCGTTTAACTAATACCTATAATATATTTTCTGAATACTATAGATAGGAATAAAGTATATAGAACCTCTATATTACTTCCACTTCTATTCCTCATCATAGATGCTCTTATTTCTTTTGTTATAGGATCGAAGTGACATACTGAGGTAAACTGGATATTTGACTCTTAAGGAGCCCAAGTCTTTAAGTTGATGTGCATTAGTACTAGTTATATGCTCGATCAGGAAAACATAGTTGACCTGTTAGAATCTTGTAATATAGCTACCAATAGATTTGTTATAAATGAGGCATTGAGTAGCTGCCTTTTACTGCTCTCAACTACAACTATAGAGTAAAGTCAGAAGCCTAAGCCTGAGTGTTTACATGTAATTCCATCCTGCTATCCATCTAATATATCAATTGATCTTGGTGTTATTTTAGTTCATGTTTTCCTCACTTGATTTCTGTGTAGACTTGGAAATTTACTACGGTGAAATGTTAAATGATGTGATTTGGGGGTTCATGTGAATATTTGTTGGATTTTGGTTGTTTCAATTTTCAAATCCCTTCCCCACTACCGTTGTTATGATTGTTTGTCTCTGAGTATCTGACTCAAGGCTGAATCTTGTTCTACATTCATGCAAAATGTTTTTGGATTTTATGAGTATTACTTTGTATTTAGTTGTTATTTGAGAAAAAAATATCTGAGCTTGGATGATGAAGTTTATGGAGGAAAATCAGGGTACTTGAATTTGATTATATTGATATATTTTTGCTTATAAGATATATATACTGTTATGCCACATTTTTGGCATGTCTAATAATCTCCCAAATTTCTAATATCTATTAATTATTAATTCAGATTAATAATTATTGCTTAACCACTAAGTAATATCCTCTCTCTGAAATGAGGAAAGAATCAATCTCAATCAATCAATAACGGAAAGTATCTCCAAACGATATTCTTCAAATCAGGAAGATATCACAACGATAAGATTAAATCAGATAAAATCAATCATTACCCACATTAATGTAACTTATCCCTTAAGTCTCTCGGGATAAGCCCAATTAATTCACAGAACTGCGTGGGGCTTGATCCTATATAAACATAGGTACGCATGCATCTTGGTACGATATGGGATCCGATACACGAGACACATTGAGACACCTGCCAAGTCCAGCCCCCTCTTTTTTCATAAACCCTAAACCCCTAAAAACAACCACATACTCATAATTTCGTTATACTATTTCAGCAAACCGATTTCGTGTTGTTACGAAATTCCTCCAACAACATTTGGCGCTAGAAGGAGGGCATTTTATTATTCGTGGAGGACGAATAATTACAAATAATTAGGAGGTTTTTGATTTTTATTAATACAAACGATTGGGGGCTTGAATTGCGAAAAAATAAGGCACGGTTGTCATAACGAAAAAAGGAGACCAGGTGTCGTACGTGGACAGAGAAGGAAAAAAATAAAGACCAGCACATACGGGCCATCAACAAAGGAACAAAGATAAAGCATCAGTCAAATCATGGAAGATTAAAGGAAAAACAAGCACCTGATGCAGGGTTTGGATTGAAACAAGTCCGGCGGAAAAAGAAAAAAAATGAAAGGACAATAATCGTGAGAAAAACAAAGTACCAGGAATTGATCAAAGCGGCGAAGAAAAAAAAAGAAGGAACTTGAAGTTTTATTAACACGCGATGCAAGTGCAACAAGGAACCAACCAAAGGAAGCGGCTGTGGAATAAAAAATTACACACATGGATAGCTCGTGGGATAATATGGCAAAGCAGGCGCGGCAGTAAAAAAAAATTATCGGCAGGAGCGCAGGCGCACATGAGTAGCAAACCAGAACGCGATGATGGCAGCGCTGGAAAATTGGAATCGGCTGAAACTTGTAATCAGAATAAAAAGATAAGTTTTATTTTCTTTTCTCAATTTAATTTCTGCAATTAATATGTTGCACAATTATTATGCCTTGCATGCATAGTCTTGTTTTTAAATATTTTTTGAAAAAAATATTTATTATTTTAAATTCGTGCGAGCTATCTATTTTTATGCTTGTAAAATTATTGCGATTTGGAAAATATCGTACGAGATATTTATGTTGATGAATTGTGGATATTTATACTTTGATGAATTGCGGATTTATTTCACAATCCCGTACGACCTGCATGCTTAGAAAAAAAAAATACATATACGAGACGCATAATTTTGTAAAAGATTTTCTACAAAAAGGAGCATTATTTTCGAAGAAAATAAATATCGCGACACTCTTAAAAGAGCATATTTATTATTGCGTTTGGATTTGCAAAAGATTTTTCATATATCGTCGCGATAGTACATATATGTCAAAAAAAATTATAAACTTGCGAACTAAATTGTCAAGTAGGATAGCCTGGACAAGCTATAAATCTCGCAATGCAACATGCTTAGTAAAGTGCAACACCCTCTGGATTATTGAAGGCCCATGAGATATCGCTATATCGAATGGGTGGAGGCATTCCTATGCAAACTATATTGAAGGCCCGTGAGATCTCTCTATATCGAATGGGTGGAGGCATCCCTATGCAAACTAGTTCGCCAGAACTACATCTACATCTCTTATCAAAAGTCTCGTCACAAACGAAGACACATCCTTACGTGGTTGCATCAGACACTTGAAAAGCGTGTATGCCAGTTCGGGATATATACAAGCGCCAAGGTCCTAACTAGACAACAAGGATCGCAAAGGATTTCAAAAATATTATTTATGCTCGCACATTTGAAAACCTTGGCAAACGTATATCTTACACTGGTCATCGCATGCTATCACTCTTGCATCCGCACGCCTAACAAGCACAGTGGTGCTCTAAATGTTTTTCTAATCATCTATTTTCAGTTGTTTCAGCGACTCAAGAAATTCGGAAGCTTGAAGAATTTTTAGTTCTCCACTGCAGCAAGCTACACTGAAGAACTGGGGGCTAGTTGTTATGCCACATTTTTTGCATGTCTAATAATCTCCCAAATTTCTAATATCTATTAATTATTAATTCAGATTAATAATTATTGCTTAACCACTAAGTAATATCCTCTCTCTGAAATGAGGAAAGAATCAATCTCAATCAATCAATAACGGAAAGTATCTCCAGACGATATTCTTCAAATCAGGAAGATATCACAACAATAAGATTAAATCAGATAAAATCAATCATTACCCACATTAACGTAACTTATCCCTTAAGTCTCTCGGGATAAGCCCAATTAATTCACAGAACTGCGTGGGGCTTGATCCTATATAAACATAGGTACGTAGGCATCTTGGTATGATATGGGATCCGATACACGAGACACATTGAGACACCTTCCAAGTCCAGCCCCCTCTTTTTTCATAAACCCTAAACCCCTAAAAACAACCACATACTCATAATTTTGTTATACTATTTCAGCAAACCGATTTCGTGTTGTTACGAAATTCCTCCAACAACATATACTATATTTGTGCGTGGGTGAACGTGCCTGTATTGAATTTTTTTATTCTTTTTAATTCCAAGTGGTAGCAAATTTTTAGGTTTTCTTGAAACATGTGCTCTTGCGTACGTTTATGCGTTCTATGTATGAAAATGACATTTGATTTGGGTTTAGTGTATGTAATGCACAAGGGTGTTCACGATTTGGCCAACCCGACCAATCCGATCCAAACCGAGAACTTTTCGATTGATCCAAACCGATTTTTTCCAACCCGATATATACTCGGATTGAAAAAATGTCGACCCGATTTTAATGGGTTGGATATAGGTTTCCATTTTTAAAATCCGATCCAATCCAACCCGATCCGATTAAAAATAAGATAATTAAAACATATAAGCCCAACCCATTAAACATTAGTATTAGTCCAGTCCAGTCCAGTAGTCCACTATAGTCTGACTCCGAAATCCGGTCCATTACAATTTACCATATCAAAGTATCACGTATTACAAATACACTCATTTGTATTATTACTCTCATATTATTAGAACTTAGAAGCCGCCGTTCTCACTCTCATATTATTTAGATATTTAAGACCTATGTTATTTGTGTTGCATGAATTATTGTAATATTTTGTTGAACTATTTCCGATTTGTTTTGAACTCTCATTTTCAGTTTTATTTTTTATGATAAAATTGGGTTGGGTCTTAAAATCCTCCCAACCCGCCCAACCCGATCCGTGAACACCCCTAGTCCATGTGAGTGTATGTTTAGTTTATCTATTCTATTTAGTTTATGTTTAGTTTGATAGGGGAAATTAGTCTGCTATCTTAATTTAATATGCCTGATTCCATTTTGTTTTGAAAATTTATGATTTATCGGTTTATATCTCTGTTCTAAAAATCAGTGATTAATCACGATTAATCATCTATTCTATTTAGTTTATGTTTAGTTTGATTGGGAAATTAGTCTGCTATCTTAATTTAATATGCCTGATTCCATTTTCATTTGAAAATTTATGATTTATCAGTTTATACTTTATATTGATAAGTGATTGAGTATCCTTTTGGATTTCTAGCCGAGCCAAAATTTATGGTGCTGTGAGAAGTGCTGCTGCTAAGATAGAATGGTTGGTTAATTTTTGGTATGTAAATTTATTTAAGTTGTAAATTATGATATTAAAAATAATTTTTGATTGTAAAACATATACGGAGTAGTTGTTTCCTACAAAAGTTGATTAGCATGGGGGCTGCTTTTTTGAAAAGCTTTTAGTCTAAAAACACTTTGGGAGAAAAGCTGCTTTTGGATTTTACCATATAGTTTTTTATTTTCTTTTGGGCCAAAGCTGCTGCAAAAACAATACTGTACTAAATAGAGCCTACATATATAAAGAAAAATTGCTAAGTTACTATTATCATAAAGATATTAGAGTTAACTTTTGTTTTCCCTTTAGTGGTTGATTTTACATGGTTAAATACTTCAAATCTTTTCATGCTGTAGAATAGCAATATATATAGCGATTGTTGAACCTTGTCATTTGTTTGATTTTTAAAACAGTTTTTTTAACACTTAGGTTAAATTAAAAGTATATCATAAATCCTGTTGCCAAATTGCATGTCTTTTTACACCCCCTACCCCAAGAGTTCACATTTATTTACATAAGAATGCCATTGACTAAAAAACTAATTCACATAAATTACTGAACAAGTGACAAATAATAGAGTTGTTATTACATTACCTTATCTAAAACAATTTTACACTATACTACTCTTCTCAGAGCACGTGGATATCCCTAAATAAGCTTTACTCTTTCAAGTCTATGTTCACAGCTGTTTTGAGTGGTGCTGTGATCCTGCTTTCAACAACTTTTGTAAGAGACGACTGCCAATTAGTACAATCTGCTCTTTGTCTGCTTCGAAATTCAATTTTAAAGTTATTTGAGGTGTGCATACAAATTGGATTGTTGGTTTTAATTTCCAAAAGCTTACTAAATGAGATAAGTTCTTTCTTTTTTTCAGCTGCTAATTACAGTTCCCCATTTCATTTTAAATTTTCAATCAGTTCATTTTCAAATTTCAAACCTATTACAGTTTTATCTCGCTCTTTCTCTCATCCACTCTCTCTCTTTCTCTCTAATATTTTCAAATCTTATCTGATATTCACTACCATGTAAGCTAAAAAATTTCCCTTCTTCTTTGCAGATATGTTATGCATACGAAATTTCGGGTTTCTTGATTAAGATTTTACAGGTTTGCGTGTATAATCATCTAATTAACTGATTGGATCTTCGATGTTGTTATATTAACTATTGTTCTTTATTTCTGTTTTTGGTATTTATATACCATCAACTGTTTGATGTAATGCATCAACCAAGTATGTTCTTTATTTCTACTTTTTTATATATAAAATCCTTATATTTTCATATTTATTCCTAATTTGCAGTTTACGATTGAGATATCATTTCGGCAATTGAGACATGATTTCCCCCAATTTGAACGGTATGTTCTTTTTCACTAATTTTTTTTTTGATATTGTAAGAACTTAATTTTTGCACTCCAACTGTTTGATAATAGTTGTAAATAGTCCTTAGATCTTGGGAGGTCTTACTCATAACAGATACAGTGTATCTTTCTTGATGAAAAGAGGTTGAAAATTTAAAACTTGGTTGTCACATGTGCTGCTCAAGTTTTATTTGTGAGAAGATAAGTGGCTGTCTTTAAATTCCATCACTATCACTCTTTTTCTTATCTTGCAGAGGCTTGCATCGGATTTTCTTTCAAACTATATATTTCTAACTGTGGGAAAAGTTGGTTCTAGCACAGATCTGATTGATCAAAGAGTTGTGCTGGTTCAAGATATGGACAAAATAAGCCGTTTGATGAATATACTAAAGGATCAGAGGTCAAATGGCATGGATAGCAAGGTACTAATAGAGCATTTGTATGTTTATATCATGCACTTGATTAAAATCAACATGTGTTGTGG
Organism: Kitagawia praeruptora; assembly: GCA_037693485.1. Classification (NCBI taxonomy): domain Eukaryota; kingdom Viridiplantae; phylum Streptophyta; class Magnoliopsida; order Apiales; family Apiaceae; genus Kitagawia; species Kitagawia praeruptora. The sequence continues at coordinate 107,160,802 of CM075354.1, forward strand.
CTGACCAATGTTTTCATGTGTGTCCTTTGTACAGCTTGCTTTGACATTAGTTTTTGTGGAGACAAAAAGGGGAGCAGATGCGCTTGAACACTGGTTGTGCAGGAATGGTTACCCAGCTATAGCAATTCATGGTGACAAAGTCCAAATGGTAACAAGTCATGTGTGTTTACTTCTTTTCTGTTATGTATACACTGGATTCTCATGCACAGCCACCCAATTTGGTTCTTGATGGTTTCAACACAAATTACATGATGTGGCTACATTGAATAAGAATGCAATATTTGTTGCTCTGTTTTCTCTTGAATTTCTTGCCTTTTTTTTTATTGCTCTAATTTCTTTTCCATTGCCTCTGGAAATGGAAGTTGAGCCAGGATAATGCAGTTAGATGTACAACGAATATGTTATATATAGGTTATTTATATATCCAGTTTTATGATGCATGATTTTTTTTCCTGTGTAAATCAATATAATTTTTTGAATCAACAAGTTCCTTCCTAGCTTACTCAATATGCAGAGACATCCTCATCTTATGGTAATGGACATTCATATCGTGGAGGTAGCAAGTTTGGGGGTCATGTTATCTACTTTTTGTCTCTCTAAACTTTATAAAGATCAAGTGATTTTGTTTCATATTTGCATGTTTATCTAATTTTTATTATTGATATCTTCACACCATTCTGGAGTTTTATCTAATCAAGTTATTCATTTTGGTTCTAGGGACATGTTCCTGGTAGACATATTATTGTCGGCGGAGAAAGATTAGAGAATAATGTCAATACTCTATGTAGGTGAGTTGATTGTTTTAATGAAAATACAATTAGTGGGCTCTTAAAGGTAAAAATTTGTAGAAAATAAACTATTCGGAGTATTAATTTGCTGTATGGAATGGCAAGTTATGTTGTTGTATGGAAACACATTTATAGAATCTCAGTCACTGTTTGAATAGATAAAGAATCTCTGTTGATGAGCAATGACTATTACAGGGCTTGCTCTGACTTAATCGGGGTGTGACAATGCATTTGTGCCAGCGGATGTATAGTAATCATGTCAAATGTGAATAGAGGTGTTTATCTAAATATGAACTTCAAATGTTCTGAAGGAAATTCAATGTTCTAACATTTAATTGCATTGGTGCATTGATGGTGATTAAAAGTCAAGGAGGGCTTTGAGGGCATTCAAAGGGTTGGTGAAACTTCAAGCTCTGGTTAGGGGACACATTGTGAGAAAGCAAGATACAGAGAGGCTATTGCAGATGCAGTAAGATCAGCCATCAAACTCTCTCACCTAAATCACCCAGTAAGATCATTTCACTTCCCACCAAAACATTTTAATTTGAATTCTATTCAAAAGTTTCATTTCGAGGGTGATCCTCATATTTAAAGCTCTATATAACTTTTCCAGAAAGAAATGATTTGTCATGTTCTTTAGCATATGTGGTCCTTTTTAATAAACAACTATACCCTATGGAATTTCAAAAATATTGACTATCAACTTGCATGAAGCAATGAGTCAATGACCACTTGAGCATTAATTCAAATATTGCGAGGATACTTGACCTAAATTCGCGAGTTGAAATTGCTATTTGATCCTATATAAGTGGTGATGAACTCGGATATCGCGCTCAGGATTGTAAATTCTTAAAAACAAAAATAAGAAAACATATGCTAAAATGGTTGTCAATAATGATACTAGCAAGATGTGCATGTGTGATTGAATGTAAAATTTTACACTTCAAATGTTTTACACGAGAGATTAGATTGAATGTGAATATGGAATAATTTCACTGAGTTGTGAAACAATTATCCTCGTGGATAGAAATTATCACAAATTGATTTATAGGTGCAAGTACTTCAAAAAAATTAAAACTGATATATTTAAATCTATACTCTTTATTAAAAGCAAAAAACCCCCTTTAAATGGTATGCCATGTATACCGCGGTATGCACGGTATGCCAATTAATTAATTAATTAATTAATTAATAAAAACTTATTTTACTATTTGATCTTACTTTAAAAACTATTTTTCAAGTGTATAGAAGGCCAATAAGAATAAAAACTACTAATGAAACAAGTCATCTCTGAACTAAAATATGGTATGCCAATTAATTAATTAATTAATTAATGTATACCATATCACAATTATAATTATTAATTAATAATAATAATGAACCAAGTTGTAAAAATTAAAATAAAAGTCGAGAATATAGGACTTAGGGCTCCATTAATTAATATTCAAAATATATCTATAATAGATTAATAATAAATATAATTAATAATATAACTATTCTTATATTACCAGAGATAAGTTATATAAATTTAATTAATTAAAATAATAAAATAAAATATTAATTTAATTTATTATTAAAGTTATATACTAGGAGTCTATTAACTAACAATCGAAATAAAAGCCGAGAATATAGTATTATATACAACTTGGTGGTTCAAGATTTTATTCATTTAAAAAAGTTAAAAAATAGGAATTGAAGATAATTTATCACAATCCGTGCTTCGTACGGGTTATCTACTACTAGAATGAAGTTATGTAAAATAATTAATTAGAAAAATAATATTAAATATTAATTTAATTTAATTATGAAGTTATATACTAGGAGTCTATTAACTAGCAATCGAAATAAAAGTCGAGAATATATACAACTTATTGTTTCAAAATTTTATTCATTTAAAAAAGTTAAAAATTAGGAATTTAAGATAATTTATCACAATCCGTGCTCCGCACGGGTTATCGGCTAGTATTTTGAAAGTCGGATTTAACCCGTGCGAAGCACGGTGATAGAGTGTATATTTATATATATTTTACATGATTATATTCCTCATATTTATTGTATTTTGCATTTAATTGGATTTTTATTTAATAGATTTTAATGTTTTATTGTAGGAAGCAAGGAAATCCTAAATTTGGAAGAATTGGAGAATAAAGAGCTTAATTGGAGATTTATTAGAAGGAAATTCGGATTTGTTGGGCTGCACGCACGTACTTTCACTGTTTGGGCCATATCTTGAGTTCTACAAGTCAGAATTGGGTGATTCAACAGCCCACGCGAAGATAATTAAATTATCTATCATTCTAAGAGGGTCCAGATGTCATTCTACAATTGGAGCGGTCCAGAATTACTGGGGAAGAGTCAACTACGAATTTTCCTTGAAAATCTATTCAATTTAGGAAACGTACTTGTAAAATATTTTTATTAGAGACATATAAAAACATTATTATTATTATTAGTGAGGGGGAAGAGATACGTACGTAGAGAGATATACAGAGAGAGACTTTTACTTTTCTTTCGGATCGAAGATTGAAGGTTTTCTTCTCTACTCTTGTTAATATTATGTGTTCTTATCATATTATTTGTTTTGCTAGTTTAATCATGAGTGAGTAGATCTCTAATCTAGGGTTAAGTTGAACCCTAGTTATGATTGGTGTATGATTTTCCCAATTCCCCCAAATTGATTATGTTATATGCTCTTGCTTATTGAGTTGTGTTTAATTAACAATTACAAGTCAGACGTGATTATGTGTATTGTTTGAACCAATATTTATTTATCAACGAAAGTTGGATTTAGATGGTTGTGATTTATCCAATAAGGACATGAACTTCTCCATGAAAATAGGTAGAACGGATTGTTTGGAAGTTAGGATGTCGTGTTTAATGTCTCTGAATTGCATGATACCATGAAAATAGGCTTGATTGTAGTTAGAGAAGCCATTAATACTCGAGAGAGGTTATTGGTATTTATAGGGCGCATCTTTCCTCTTGAGTAGTACATGATTAATTGGGGCGGGAAATCGTAATTGCATTGATTCATGCTAGTGGGGATACTTAATTCTAGATATTTTTAGTTAATTGATAATACAACACAATTTGCCTTAGTATAATATTAGTTAATAATCTCTCAAAATTTATTGTGTTACTTGCTTAGTTGAATCGAGTCAAGAATAACTAGTGATTGATACTTTTGTCTCTGTGGGATCGACTCTGACTTACCCTACTACATAGTTAGAAGGATTTGTTAGATATTATTATTTGATAGGCACGCGATGGCCTTGTCAAATTTTTGGCGCCGCTGCCGGGGACAAAGCAGTGTTAGATTAGTTAATTTTTGAATTGTTTAGCTAAGTTGTTTTGTTGAGTTGCTTCGGCTATTATTCCCTTGTTATTTGATCATTGTGTCTAGTTTTTTTGTTGCATGCACACTCGAAGTTCAGGTACTAAAAATTTAATTGCTCTTGATCCTGAAATTGAAGCTACAGCAAGAAGGCAAGCAGGCAAGCGAAGGAAAAACAAGGATAAGGAAGTTATAGGTGATACAACAGCTAAAGCTCTCAGGGAGCATGGTATGCCAGATGCTATAGGCGTACTCTCCAGTATTGTCGGACCGACAGTCACAGCTACACACTTTGAACTCAAGCCTCAGTTTATCCAATTCATCTCCAATGATTCTTTCGCAGGATTGTCCACTGAAAATCCTGTTGATCATCTTGAGAGTTTTCTTGAAAAGTGTGATACAATAAAGTTGACTAATGTTAGTGAAGATGCTATAAAGCTGCGCTTATTTCCATTCTCTCTTCGAGATGCAGCAAAAGGTTGGTTGAAGGACGAGGACCAAATACATTCACTACTTGGGATAGTCTTGCGAAGGCTTTTCTACTAAAATTCTTCAGTCATAAAAAGACTTCAAAGCTCAGGAATGAAATATCTAATTTTCGTCAAGACGATGACGAGTCACTTCATGATGCTTGGAGAAAATTTAAGCGACTTCAAAGACAATGCCCTCACCATGGAATTCCTGACTGGTTGTTGATCCAAACATTCTATAATGGGTTAACACAAGAGTTCCGGAACTTTGTTGATGCTTCTTCTGGTGGATCTATTATGAAGAAGAGTACTGAGGATGCGAAAGCTTTGTTAGATGAGATAGCGTCTAATGATAATTATCCTTACAGTGATCGAAATCATCTTAAGAAAGGTGGTAAGTATGATGTTGATGCTCTAACCATGTTGAATACTACTATGCAGGCTATGGTAAAAAAGATTGAGCAATTGGATGCTAGAAGCACTTCATCTACTGTTGCTTCATGCATGTCAATACATATGTGAGATATGTGGTGTTGTTGGACACACCAAACTTGCTTGTCAATACAATTCTTCTGGAATGGCAGTTGAACAGGCTAATGCTCTTTACAATCAGAATCAGAGGCCACAGTATAATCCTTACTCCAACACGTACAATCCAGGTTGGAGAGATCATCCAAATTTCTCCTACAGGAACAATCAGGGTCAAGCTCAATCTTCACAGAATAATTTCTCTCAGCCTCTTGGTTTTCAACAAGCTCAGCTGCAGAAATCCCACTTGGAAAATCTTATGGAAGGATTCATCTCTACTCAATCGAAGAAGAATGAGCACTTTGATTCAAGTATCAATGAGATAAAGGCTCACAACAAATTGATGGAAAACACGATCACTCAAATTTCTCAACAGTTGAGCCAACTTAATAAGTCTTCAGGCCAACTTCCTGGCCAAACTGAGCAGCCGTCAAGGGGCCATATCAATGTTGTAACTTTGAGAAGTGGTAAAGAATTGAAAGAGACGGAATTGAACGTGAGCAAAAATGTTGTGAATTCTAAAAAAAGTGAAGAGGAGATTGCAACTGAGAAACCGATAGAACCAGAGATCTTGGGAAAAGAAAAGAAAGAATCATAAGTTGTTCCTCTTAAACCGTATGTGCCACCTGTTCCTTTTCCACAAAGGTTGGCACAAGCTAAGCTAGAGAAGAAGTATGGTAAATTCCTTGAAATTTTGCAGAAGCTACATATCAATATTCCATTCATGGATGCTATTATGGAGATGCCCTCTTATGCAAAATTCCTTAAAGATATTTTGTCAAGGAAGAGAAAAATTGAAGAAAGCTCTACCATCTCATTAACGGCAGAGTGCAGTGCCATCTTGCAAAATGATCTTCCAAAAAAGTTAGCGGATCCAGGTAGCTACTCTATTCCTGTCAAGCTAGGGGATGTCGAAATCAAAAGAGCTTTGTGTGATCTTGGAGCAAGTGTTAGTTTGATGCCTTTATCAATTTGTGAAAAGCTTCAGATGGGTGAACTAAAACCCACACGTATCTCTCTACAACTGGCAGATAGAAGTGTGAAATTTCCACTTGGAATTCTTGAAGATGTGCCCCTTAAAGTAGGAAAGTTTTATATTCCATGTGATTTTGTTGTCATGGAAATGGAAGAAGATGCGAATATTCCTATCATTCTTGGGAGGTCATTCTTAGCAACAGCTGGAGTTATCATTGACATGAAAAATTGAAGAATTTCTTTCGAAGTAGGCGAGGAGAAGATGGAATTCAAGCTGCAAAGCAGAATGGGACATCCTTCTACGGATGAGACTGTAAACAGGGTGGATGCACTAGAAGAAGTGATCGACATGAAAGCCAAAACTCTATCATATGAGGATCCACTTCAAGCTGTTCTTGATGGTAACATGGATGAAGAAAATGAAGAATGTAAGGGTTACCAGAAGCTCTTGGATGCAACACCTACAATTAAACTTGAACATTCTAATGTGCTACATCATGACGAAGTCAAGGAGAGTTCCACGCCTCCTAAGGTAGATGTTGGTCCCGGAAAGTATTGCAGAAGGGGGGGTTGAATGCAATACTAATAAATTTCAAAAACTATTTCAACAACTTAAATAGAGTTTGTAATTTACTAGTAGAAGAAATGCAATCACAAGTAATATCTAACACGATGTTTCACAAAATAATTGTTTTATTTATTTTGCGAGGTTTTGCTACAACCTTGAGAACAAAATAATTCTCAAGCTTCGAATTCTCAAGAGATTACAGTTGTAGATTTTTTTTCTATCATGCAATAGAGTGTTCTATTATAGAGTGATAGTTGGATCTTTTTCTACTATACTATCACTATCAACATGGGTTGTTGAGTTGCTGTCATATTCTTTTTGCAGCTCATTACATGATTTATTCCCATGTGACACACACAAAGTAACTTTAGATGCTTTCCACATTTGAGCCACCCAGATCTAGTAGTTGTTATATTTATCTTGCTCTATATTTTACAGGTTGCTCCATGTGATCCCTCGAGCTTCTGTTATGGACTTTCAAGCTTGCTGTAAAGTTTGAATGTTGTAGCACGCCTGCTTCTTTTGAACATGAATTCTGTCGCTTAATTTGACTTGGAAAATTCCTAAATCAAGTTGATTCTATATGACAGTATGTTTGCCGAAAAGTTTGCTGTCAATGAATTGTGCTTTGTTTGACAGTATGAATTCCCGCAGAGATTGCTGTCAAGAATTCCAAACTTGCTGTCGCAAACTATATATATGAAAGTTGTTGTCATCAGAATCTCCGCCAATGTTGCTGTCAAGTTGAAACTTGCTGTCGACTCAATTAAACTTGCTGGCAACATGCTGTTTCCTTGTAACCTTACTGTCAAAACTTGACAGTAACTTTTATTCCTGCTGTCGAACTTCTATATTCCTTGAGCCTTGAACATAATCGAACTTCTTCCAAGAATTACAATTATTACATGATAGTATTTATTTAATTACAAGAATACACTTATGGCTATGATAGTATGTTCTACTTAGTAAAACTAAGTATACCAATTAATCTAGTTAAGTTGTCTAATCTATCACCCATAAATCCCAACAATCTCCCCCAGTTTGTTTTTTATGGACAATAATAACAAATTTACAGATATATCATGCTGACAACTTAACTAACATAGATCAGAATGAATAAACCCTTCATTTCTGAAAAATGAGATTAATCTAGATTATTTTCAAACAATGATTATAAAAGTTCATAATTAAAAATCAAGTATTCCAAAAAAAATCTTTACTTAGCTTGATTTGAACTTTCATCTTGCTTCTTTTCCCTCAGAGCCCTTCTGAGTTTTTTCAATTAACTCCTTTTCTTCAGGGGACTGTGCATCATCTTCATTTTCCATAATATATTTCCTGATCATTAAGGGAGCAGAATTTAATGCATCTCTAAGTTCCATCCAATGGACATTTTGCTTGACAATTGATCTGAATTTTAACACATCTCCCTCCATCTTGAATCTTCTGCCAGGAAGCTGATTTAAAGTTTCCCTTCTTAATTTGTCCAAGCTGGGATCCTCTCCTTTCCTTTGATCAAAAATCATGTCTATCTCCCAAGAACACAGTGCTTCAAGCTTGTTTGATGATCCTACCTCTTGCCAGAACAGTTCTTTTAGCACACTGGTTTTCAACTTTGAAAAGCTGTCTACATAGATTTCTTCTCTGCCATATATGATTCTCAAAGGATTGTCCAGTACAATTGGCTGATAGTTTGATCCATCACTGTTTAGCTTGTTGAGTCTACTGCAGCTTTCCTTCAATTTAGCTTCAATCTCCTCTTCTATCTGTTGACGAGATTTTTGTCTTGAGGCTAATTCTTCTTTGAATTTCTGTTCAGCTTCATATCTATTCATTTCTGACCTTGTATAAGGTTTCTCCATTTCTTTCCAGTCATACTCAGGGGTTAGGATTATCTTCTTCATTTTCCAGACCTAGAGCTTCATAAACATCTTCATCATTTTGAAGTGTCCAATCACCATGCTTTTCAATGAATTCAGCATGTCTGGTTGCATAGTACTTATGAACATTATCCCTGATCTTTTCAGAGATATCAGCATAGCTTTCCAAGAGTTCAACCATTCTTTCCAAATTGAAATAATCAATTCTTCTTCTTACAAGTGCTTGGGTTTGAACTAGACTGTTGGATATTACTTTTGATTTTGATATCTGAGTGAAATCAGGTTCTACCATAATCAATCTTTCTTTGTTTTCCCATAGAATGTATCTTGTGACTTTTTCTTTTGACTCATCCAACTCTATGGATACGGAAGTGATTGTTTCTTTGGCTTTTTCTTGTAGTTGTTCTAGGCTGTTCATCCTTCTACTCATGATTGGTTTCTTAAGCCCTAGACCTGTAGCTTTTCTTTGTCCAGAATAGATAGTCTTTCCCTTTATCTTCTTATTTGCTTTTCTTTTTATTCTTCCTGTCTTGGATGATTTGATAGTAGCTTCTTTGACAGCATCTTTGATAGGGCTTCTGACAGTGTCTTCTTCTTCCCTGACAGTAACTTCATTTTTCTTGACAGCATCTTTGTTAACAGTATCTTTTTCAGTATAGATACTGTCAATTTCCATTTCTACTTGATTAGTCTTCAATGCTTCAAGTATTTCCTTTTCTTCCTTCTTTTCTTTATTTTCTTTGCTTGTTCCAGGAGTTTCTGAAGTTTCCTTTGGCTCAGCTTCTTTAGCTTGGGATTGCTCTTTTGAAGAGTTTCCCTTTTCTGACTCTTTAGCTCCTCCAGCTTCACCTCCACCTTCATTATCATCACCATCTTTATCCAAGGTGTCATCAAAGGAGCAGTTTCCACCTTGAGCATTTCTGCTTTCATTTGCTTTGGCAATGAGCTTCTTAATTTTGGCACTGTATTCCACATCTCTCTTTGTCATTATCTTGTGGATATCTTTAACTACTTGAATCCTTTCCTTGGTGATGGGTGCTTTCAGCAACAACTTAAGTATATCCATGATGACTTTGCTTTGTAGAGATGTTTTGCCTTCAAGAGTTAAGAACCCAAGTCCTTTAGTTCCTTTGGCTGTTGTCTGTTTAAAGCTTACACCATATGGCTGGAGACATATTTATGGAAGTTTGCTGTTAACCATTGTACTCAGTTGCAGATATAGACTTTCATCAAAGATGGTAGACTTTTTCTTGACAAGAATCCCAAGGATGTATTGCACTCTGGCAGAGAAAGTTTCTAGCAGTTGCATTGTTATGAATATTGAATGTCCACTCTTCAGGAACACTTCAACTGCCCACCTCTTCTCTGAGCTAATCTTCACAGAAAGATTGACAATCTTTTCTTTCAAAGCTTCTGCTAACTTAGCAGGTTTTCCTCCAGATTCTGTGATTGCTTCATTCACCAGAGTGTTGAATTCCTCATCCTTATTATTCAAGGTGCTCTCCATATGACTTATCATCATAGAATCAGCTTCTTCTAGAGAATATGTGCTTCCATCAGACCAAGTAACAATCTCACTAGGATTCACCTATTCAGGCAACTTGTCCTTGCCTTTGCCCATCCTGTTTGACTCCTCCTTTTCTCTCCAAAGCCTCTCCAAAGTGGATTCTTTCTTTTCAGGAACTGGTTCACTAATTTTGATGGAAGATGCTTTATTTCTTTGTATCAGTTTCAATACTTCCTCAGATACTAGCATTGTCTCCCCATCTACTTCAGTTTCAAACAGTTCACCAGTTCCAGAGGCTATAACAGTATCTTTTTCCTCCCCCTTACTCCTTTGCTCCCCCTGTCTCTCAGCTTCCCCCCTTGTGACTTCATTTGCATTTGCTCCACTGGTTGCTCAGCTTCTTTCTGATCTATCACTTTCTCCCCCTTAGGTAAGTTGACAGCATTGATGATAGAAGAAAGAGACATCAGAGTTGCTTGAATCTCAGCAAAACCAGTTTTCACAGTAGAAGACATGTTGTCTAACTTGCTTTCCATCTTTGCACACCTGTCTTTAATAGCTTGGAGCCTGTCATTTGCAGAAGGACCACCAGACCTAAGCCTCTTTGGAGGTTGAGGATAAGTCTGGGGCATGGAGGCTGTTGGGGTTCTCACACTCTCATTGTCTTTTCTGGTGATCTCATCATCGCTCACAATTAATCCCTCAAGGCCTAATGCCTGTTGATAAATGGCTCCCTCATTTTCACTCTGGACATGCTCAAGTCCCTCACCTTTTGCCAGCACATTTGGCTGCCTCTCATTTTTAGGCTCACTTCTCTTTTCTTTTATCTCTCTTTTCTTTTGCTCTCCCTCACTCATCCTAGATGCATGAGTATGAGCAGTACTAGCATGCAATGAAGAGAAAGATGATTTAGATTTTACCTTAAAGGCCTTGGAGAGTGGCATGTCATCATCAGAGATGTCCTCAATTAATCCTTCCTGAAATTGAGGTTGAGCAGGGTTGACAGCATCTTTCACCAATAAATTACTGTCAGAAGGGATGTTGACAGCAACTTTAAGAAGGCTCTTGACAGTATCTTTGACCAGAATGTTACTGTCACTTGATTGTTTGACAGAACCTTCTGGGTTGTCCTTGGCAGCAACTTTGGCTGTGACAGCAACTTCCCTAGGGTAAGATGCTTTGAGGGAATCGATCAAGATGCTGGCTGTTTCAATTTCTGACAAAAATTCACCTTGATCTAATCCAGTGTTTGAAGGAGTGGTATCCATTTCACTTTGAGAAATGGGTTCTTGTGGACCACTTGATGGGGGCTCATCCATGGTTTGAGATGGATGATCAAAACCTGAGGGGTTGGTACTGTCCCCCTCTCTAGGTTTTTCATAAGAAACAACAGATGTGGGAATAAAGGTAGAAGTATGAATTTTAGATGGATCATTTGGCTATTCCACAGAAGAAAATTGTGGAACATCAAAGGTAGGAATGAATTCCTCACTGTGCTCTATCTCTATGTGTATATCTTCAAGTATAGGCTCCTCAAGAGTGAGTTCTTGAGGTTGTGCAGACTCTTCACAAAATGCCTTGGGCGATAGGCCAATTTCAATAGATGCCTCTTATTGAGAAGAGACACCTAGAGGTGAGTTTATTTCCCTATTATCCTCTACAATCTTTTGGGAAACTGTAGGGTGGCTGACAGTAACCTTGGCCCTTCTAGCTCTCTTCTTCTTAGGCTCAGAAGGGGCTACTGTGGGTTCTTTTTCACTACCATCCTTATTTGCTACAATAGATGCAGTAACTCCCTCTTGACTCTCAACATTTTCACCAGTTACATTCTCTAGGGATCTTTTCTTTGATTCTTGTTTGGCTATTTTAAGGGCTTTGGGCAGTCTAGAGTCCCTAGGTGGAATGTATGGTGTAGAATGTGGGTTAACTGAATTTAGGTCTAATTCAGTTTCATTCTCAATTATGAAAGCAGTATACCCCGTAGGTAATGGATAATCAAGGTTGGGCTCTTGATTAACCATGTGTTGTGTGAAATATAGTGGAATATGTGCATTTAAATTTTGTGTGTTGAGAGATGTGTGTGTGTTTTTCTTCAAAACAGGACAGTCCTCAGAATGAGGAGCATCTACAACATTACCACAAATATGATTAATACACATTGTTAAAAAGAGAGGGTATATATATACCTTTTTTCCTATGGCGTTTTTCAATTGTGCCATGACTAGCTTTCCAACATTCACTTTGTATCCATGAACTAAAGAATGAGTGAGTTTCCTGATATATGAGGGTATTCCATTCCAGCCTGTTGACTTGGTAGAGAACACCTTCACCATGACGTCAAAGATCATGCTCCACTCCTTTCTTAGAAACTTCCTGTCCATTTCTCCCGTTTGATACCATTTATCAGAGGTTTCTTTAAGTTTAGAACCAGAATACCCAATCTTCAGAAAGAACCTCTTCAGAGTGTCATCGTTTGCTAAGCCCTGAAAACAATACCCAATGCGTTATTAATATCATTTACTGAAAGAGAATGGTTTACACCATCTATTTTGAAGTTAATTGCCTCATTCTCTTCAGTTCCTTGAATACTAGCAGATTTCCAGAATTTTTCAATTCTTTCAATATCAAGCTTAGGGGTTGAGGTTATTGCATGACCTAAGTAGGATTTATTCATGAATGAAACTAGTCCTTTGAAGTTTTCACCGGCATCACCAGGAGAATGAATACCGGCAAAGTTAGTTTGGGCAATAGATTGTTTGGGTGCCATTGATGAATGTTCTGAAAGGTGAGAGAGAAAATATGGTTTTTGGATGTAGAAGGTTGAAAGGTTTTGCAAATGAAAGTGATAGTAGATTAAACGGTAGATTCAGTTTATAAGATGAATCGTGTTTACTTGTCTTAATTGAACGTGTGGTAATGATTTTACCCATTAACCCCACTTGCTATTTTACGTGGCAGTTGCTATTAGATCGTGGATTGTAGGATTAAAATTATATATATATATATATATATATACATTAATGTATATATATCTCTCCACTATCTTTGACAGCAACTTCCCGTGACAGTAACCTGTGCGCTTTTCTTTCTCTCCACTATTTTTGACAGCAATTTTCTCGTGACAACAACTTTCATTGACAGCAACCTGTGCGCTAACAACATTTCTGTCAATCAGTTTAATGAGTGACAGTAAGTTTATCTGACAGTAAACTAGGTGCAAAATCGTGTCGTGACAGCAACTTAAGTTAAGGACACTTGATTGCTGATTAATGTATTAAGACAGACATGTAAAACTATTTTAGCATAGTCATAGAAAACATGATATCTAAAAATCCTTTTAGCATAGTCATAGCAAACATGATATCTAAAAATTCTTTTAGCATAGTCATAGCAAACATGATATCTAAAAATCCTTTAGCATAGTCATAGCAAACATGATGTCCAAAAATCCTTTTAGCATAGTCATAGCAAACATGATGTCTGAACAAGTAGCACCTAGAACAGTAACTTCTCATGACAGTACCTTCTAATTACAGTACCTTTTTATGACAGTACCTTGAAAGTTTCTGTCATGAGCTGTGACTGAGAATTGATAAACCAGTTAGATAATCATACCTGATTTAGCATTCCTAATTCACTCACCAACCTGGTAAATGTTGCTTCATCGAGTGGCTTGGTGAATATGTCTGCAAGTTGCTTGTCTGTTGGAACATAAACCAATTTTACATCTCCCTTTTCAACATGCTCCCTGATAAAATGATGCCTTATATCAATATGTTTTGTTCTGGAGTGTTGAAGTGGATTGTCTGATATGGCTATGGCACTAGTGTTGTCACAATAAATAGGAATGTTTGACATCTCTAGTCCATAATCCATTAACTGATTCTTCATCCAAAGTATCTGTGCACAGCAACTTCCGGCTGCAATATATTCAACTTCTACAGTTGATGCAGAAACTGAATGTTGCTTTTTACTAAACCATGACACCAATCTCCCCCCAAGAAATTGACAGCTTCCTGTAGTACTTTTTCTTTCAATCTTGCACCCTGCATAGTCTGAATCAGAGTATCCAATCAAGTCAAATCCAGTTTCCTTTGGATACCAAAGGCCTAAATTTGGAGTGCCTTTGAGATACCTAAAAATTCTTTTGATTGCAACTAAGTGTGATTCCTTTGGATCAGCCTGAAATCTTTCACAAAGACATGTAGCAAACATTATGTCTGGTCTGCTAGCTGTTAAATAAAGTAGAGATCCAACCATGCCTCTGTATGTACTAGAATCTACTTTCTTGCCTTTAGGATCTAACTCTAATTTGGTGGCTGTTGAGATAGGTGTTTTGGCAGGTGATGAATCTTCTAAGTTAAACTTCTTGAGAAGTTCTTTGACATACTTAGATTGATAGATGAAGATTCCATCCTTCTTCTGATAGATTTGGAGACCAAGAAAGAATGCTAATTCTCCTATCATGCTCATTTCATACTTGTTTCTCATTAGAGATGAGAACTTTTCACACATTTTTTCATTTGTTGAACCAAAAATTATGTCATCAACATATATCTGCACAAGGATGATGTCTTTGCCATGGTATTTATAGAATAAATTTTTATCCACCATACCTCTTACAAATTGATTTTCCAGGAGAAAAGTGGATAGTGTGTCATACCAGGCTCTTGGTGCTTGCTTTAAACCATATAGAGCCTTGAATAGCTTGTAGACAAAGTTATGTAGTTTGTCATTCTCAAATCCAGGAGGCTGTTCAACATACACTTCTTCTTCTAATTCTCAATTTAGAAAAGCACTTTTGACATCCATTTGAAATACCTTGAATTTGCAGTGTGCAGCAAAGGCTAAGAAAATTCTTATGGCTTCAAGTCTGGCAACAGGTGCAAATGTTTCATCATAATCTATCCCTTCCTGTTGACAGTAACCTTTGGCCACTAGCCTTGCTTTATTTCTTGTCACATTCCCACTTTCATCTATCTTGTTTCTGAATACCCATTTTGTCTCAATTACTGATTTTCCTTTTGGTCTCGGAACCAGTTTCCAAACATTGTTTCTTTCAAACTGATTGAGCTCTTCCTGCATGGCCATCACCCAATCAGAATCCAACAATGCTTCTTCAATTATTTTAGGTTCTATTTGAGATAAGAAACATGAAAACATGCTGTCAGCAGAGATATTCCTCCTTGTCCTTACACCAGTAGTGGGATCTCCAATAATTAGATTACTGGTATGATCTCTGTTCCACTTGGTTGATTGAGGTAAGCTTCTTGATTGTTTAGATTGACTTTCATTAGCAAGAGGATTTGATTCTCCGCTATTTTCATTGTTCTGCTCATTTAGCTCAATTTCACCAGTTTCACAATCTTGTTGATTGAAGCCTGATATTGTCTGTGATTGGGCTGAGGTTTGATTTAGATCATGAGTATTGACAGTTTCTTTTTCATATCTCATTGATTGAGTGAGACTAGGTTCTTCATCAACATATTCTTCTATTTCCAAGTATCCTTGATTCTCAAATCTAAAGGGTTGCATTTGACCATCCTCATGTAATCCTGGAAACTTGGTTTCATCAAATGTGACATTTACACTTTCTTCAATTGTCTTGTGCTCCATGATATAGACTCTGTAGGCAGTCCTTTCTAGCCCATATCCCATGAAAATTCCTTCATATGCTTTAGTATCAAATTTTCCTCTTCTCTCATGGTTGTCTTTCATTAAAAAGCACTTGCTTCCAAAGACATGAAAGTACTTAACAGTTGGTTTCTTTCCTGTCAAAAGATAGTAAGGAGTATTACCATGAGCCTTGTTGATTAGTGTTCTGTTCTGTGTGTAACAAGCAGTGTTGATGGCTTCTACCCAGAAATATGTTGGTAATTTAGCATTGCTCAACATAGTCCTTGCAGCTTCAATGAGTGTCCTATTTTTCCTTTCTACAACTCCATTTTGCTGTGGAGTCCTTGTAGCAGAGAATTGTTGAACAATCCCTTGATCTTTACAGAAGTTTCCAAGTGTAGCATTTCTGAACTCAGTTCCATTGTCACTTCTTAGAAATTGAACTTTTGCTCCAGGGGTCCTGTCAAGTACCCTTATGTGATCAATGATTTCTTGAGCAGCTTCATCTTTTGATTCTAAAAATTTCACCCAAGTGTACCTAGAATAGTCATCTATCATGACCAGTGCATATCTTTTTCTGGATAGTGATTGAACATTCACTGGTCCAAAAAGATCCATGTGAATCAACTTGAGTGCTTCAGTGTTAGTGTTGACTTGTTTTGATTTATGCATTGTTTTCCTTAGTTTTCCCATTTGACAATCTTCACACAGTCCTTCTTGACAGAATTCCTGTTGAGGCAGTCCTCTCACCAATTCCTTCTTCATTAGCATGTTCATTGTTTTGAAGTTGAGATGGGAAAGTTTCTTGTGCCAAAGCATGCTATCTCCAACACTTGCTTTGCTGTAGAAGCAAAATATTCTTTCCTCATTTGTTGAGTTTAAGTCTGTAACAAATAGGCTTCCTTTCCTGACTCCTTTCAGAGATAGGCTTCTATCCTTTTTGTGGTAGATTGTGCATTCCATCATGCCAAAGTTGACTTTGAATCCCTTGTCAGTGAATTGACTGACACTAAGCAGATTATGCTTCAAACCTTCCACAAGAGATATTTCTTCAATGACAACATTTCCAGCTTTTAAGCAGCCATATCCCACAGTGTAACCTTTGCTGTTGTCTCCAAAGGTTATTGTTGGGCCACCCTTCTCAACATATTGTGATAGCAGGGATATATCACCAATCATGTGTTTGGAACATCCACTGTCGATTATCCACATGACCTGTTTACCTTTCTTTCCCTACAAGACAGATAGAGTTTAATTTGCATTTGGTACCCAAGTCTTGTTGGGTCCCGCAGACTCAGTATCATCAGAAACTTTATCAATATTTGAAACAATGTTATCAGAAGATGGTTCTTTGACTTCTTTTATTACCCACTTAGTTTTAGACATTGACTTAGACTTTTTCTTAGTTATAACAACCTTCTCACTATCTTTAGTGGATTCAGAAGTCTTTGCAGATTGCATATAAGAACATAATTCAGTAGATGAAATTTGCAAATTAAAACATGTACTCATGGTAGTAATTTTGCATGGCATACAGTTAATGTTATTACAGACAACCATTTTTCTTTGCATAATGGGGGTTCTATGTAAGTTCCCTTTCAACTCTGTTGCATTAGATATGCTACTAGTTGATTTCTTACAAACATGAGTTAAATGATGTGAGGAGCCACAATTATTGCAAAGTTTCCTGGGTGCCTGCTTAACATACGCATAATTATTCTTTTTATCAATGCCTAGCTTCCCATTTCTGTTCTTAGACTTGGAGACAACTGTCTTGACAATATGTTCAAAAGGTACTGTCGAGCTATTTTTGACAACACCTTTTGTACTTGCTGTCTTGACAGTAGATTTGAAATTTACTGTCTTGGGTGTCTTCTTGACAGTATCTTTGAAAGTTACTGTCTCATCCTTTGTAACAGTATCTTTTTAACACTTGGTCGGGCTGTTTGATAAGGTTTCTGTCATAGTAATTTTGATAGAATCTTTTTCTTTCTTAGATACACTGTCAGCCCTCTCATCTTCATCACAGAGTTCTTGATTAATAATTAGGGAATTTTCATCAACCTCAAACTCTGTACTTTTGAAAATTGGTTTGCTCACATTTTTGAGGATGTGAGGTCTGACAGTATTGTTTTCATTATTGTTCTGTATAACAGCCTCTTTACCAGGTCTCCTACTATAATCATAGCCTATACCTATCTTCTTACTTTCAGTATGTTTCTCATGATACTCTTGAACTATTTTAGAGGAATTCCTAAATGCCTTATGCTTAAATTCATTTTCAGAAATTTCTTTTCTAAGATATTCCTCTATCTCTTTAGCACAGATTAAATCATTCTTTAATCTCTCATTTTCCTGAGCTAAAGAATCAATAGAACTGGTCTTAAGCAACAGTACATCATTGTTGTATTTGAGTGTTTCATTTTCCTTAGTTAATCTAGCAATTTCTTCATTTGCAGCAGATAAACTAGTGTGAATATTAAACATTTCAGTACTCATTTCCTCAATGGTTTTCTTATAGTCATTTAAAGACATATCTAGCAAAACTAGAGATGGTACCTGACTTGAAGAGGTTGATGCTTCTTCATTCTCTCTAGCCATCAAGGCTAGATTCACGAATTCCTCTTCTTCTTCATCATCAGATTCATCCCAGCATTTTCCTTCAGCCACATAGGCTTTTCCTTGTCCTTTCTTGATTTGACTTCCAGTTCTTCTCTCCATTCTTTGAATTTGTTTTGGTTTCTTGCATTCAGTAGCAAAGTGACCAAGTTCATTGCAGTTGTAGCATCTAAATTTTGACCTTTCCACCATTCCTGTTTTGTATCCACCCTTGGTGCCAGAAGCAGGTTTTGATGAACTTCCTTGGTTATACCTTTGAAATTGACCTTGAGGCTTGTATGGTTTGTTCCTTCTGAACCTTATATTTTTGAATTTCCTTGCCATAAAAGCCATGGTTGGATTATCCATTTTCTCCCTTTCTTCTAGAGTGTAGAATTCTTCATCTTCAACATCTTCTAGTTGAAGGACAACCTTTTCTTCATCCTCAACCACTTCTTCAATTTTCACAGATGAAAATTGAGGCTGTTGAGCACTTTGAATTTGCTCACTTGACTGGAAGTATGATGGTCCTTGAGCAACTAGAGCACCAGCCATGTTTGCCATCATTCCCTTTGATCCACTTTGTATGGCTCTCTTTTGATAATATTCAAGTTCATATGATTTAAAAACTCCATACAATGTTTCAAAGGAGACAGAGTTTAAGTCTCTTCCTTCTCTAATAGTTGTAACTCTATGCTCGAGATGTTCTGGAAGAGTTAGCAGAAACTTGATATTGACCTCCTTTCTTTCATAAAACTTTCCATGGATCTGGAGCTATGCTATCAATTTGCTAAATCTTTCAAACATGTGAGTTAGTTCTTCTCCATGTTTGGCCATAAAAGCTTCATATTGTGACACCAATATTTGTTTTTGATTTTCTCTAACCTCTTCACTTCCTTCACACAACAGCTCTATCTTTTTCCACATATCCCTGGCAGAGTTGCATACTATTATATTTCCACTCATAGCTTTGTCCAGGGTAAGTGCATCTAGCATAATGAGTTGCAGATGATCATCCAGGGCTACCTTTTCTTTTTCTGAGTCATTATACTCAGTAGGCTTCTTAGCAACCCAATGAGCTAGGATAACTACATCATTAACTGTAGCAGATGGAATTTCCTTTTGAGGAACGAAGGGGCCATTTTCCAGAATACCTAGGAATAGTGGATTCTGAGCTTTGATAAATAACATGATCTTCTTTTTCCATATGTTGTAGTTTTCTTTATCAAAAGCTGGAATCTTGATATTACTTGACCTTTGAATACTTGCCATTTGAATCTCAGATATGTGTATTAATCTGAATGCTCTGATACAAGTTGTTGGTCCCGGAAAGTATTGCAGAAGGGGGGGTTGAATGCAATACTAATAAATTTCAAAAACTATTTCAACAACTTAAATAGAGTTTGTAATTTACTAGTAGAAGAAATGCAATCACAAGTAATATCTAACACGATGTTTCACAAAATAATTGTTTTATTTATTTTGCGAGGTTTTGCTACAACCTTGAGAACAAAATAATTCTCAAGCTTCGAATTCTCAAGAGATTACAGTTGTAGATTTTTTTTCTATCATGCAATAGAGTGTTCTATTTATATAGTGATAGTTGGATCTTTTTCTACTATACTATCACTATCAACATGGGTTGTTGAGTTGCTGTCATATTCTTTTTGCAGCTCATTACATGATTTATTCCCATGTGACACACACAAAGTAACTTTAGATGCTTTCCACATTTGAGCCACCCAGATCTAGCAGTTGTTAAATTTATCTTGCTCTATATTTTACAGGTTGCTCCATGTGATCCCTCGAGCTTCTGTTATGGACTTTCAAGCTTGCTGTAAAGTTTGAATGTTGCAGCACGCCTGCTTCTTTTGAACATGTATTCTGTCACTTAATTTGACTTGGAAAATTCCTAAATCAAGTTGATTCTATATGACAGTATGTTTGCCGCAAAGTTTGCTGTCAAAGAATTGTGCTTTGTTTGACAGTATGAATTCCCGCAGAGATTGCTGTCAAGAATTCCAAACTTGCTGTCGCAAACTATATATATGAAAGTTGTTGTCATCAGAATCTCTGCCAATGTTGCTGTCAAGTTGAAACTTGTTGTCGACTCAATTAAACTTACTGGCAACATGCTGTTTCCTTGTAACCTTACTGTCAATACTTGACAGTAACTTTTATTCCTGCTGTCGAACTTCTGTATTCCTTGAGGCTTGAACATAATCGAACTGCTTCCAAGAATTACAATTATTACATGACAGTATTTATTTAATTACAAGAATATACTTATGGCTATGATAGTATGTTCTACTGTTAACTCGAATAACTTGTAGAAGGGGGGGTTGAATACAAGTTATATAATCGTGTCTGATTTTTGCTTAATTATATGAACAAGAATAAACGAATGAATCAAACTCTGTTTGTATTAATAAGATCAAATACAAACTCTACCAAAGGTGTACAAATACCTTTAGCAGCTGCTGACAATACAAATCTCTCTCTGTTTGTTTCGAACTCTCGAATACAAACCTTATACAGAGCTACGCAAATTCACTTGTCTGACTCACAACCACGTCGCTCTTTACAATGATATTGAGAGAGTATTTATAATGCTACCTATCAACTAATAACAGAAAGATATAATCTATACATGACAATGTTCTGCCTTCTAGTCGATAGTTTCCTTCAATAGAAAAACTCTTTCCTTCATAATATCTTCTTGTTTGTTCTTCAAACAACGATCCTATTTTATAGCACTTACCAGTTTCTGTAGCATCCATAATGACATCATCAGTAACACGACTGATATCAGGATCTGTACACTGCATCAGTATCTGATCAACCATCAGTATTGGACCGTCATCAGGATTTGCTCTATGTTCCTGACATGTAGTCTCCGATACACTGTTGATTCCTGACTAAACTATACAGACAACTGTCTTACACATAAATCCTATATACAGTGCTAAATCCTTTATAAGATCAGGATTACAAGAAGTATAATGTGTAAATTCTATTCTTAACATCACAACTTATGAATTATTCCTAACAATCTCCCCCTATTTATGCTTTAAAATCTGAAGCATAAATCTAAGTTGTGGATGTCAAAACATATAACAATACAACCAGAATAGAATTTATGAATGTAGAATTATGAAGTTTAAGTACCTCCTTCTCAGATGTAGACGTTTATCTAGTACTTAGAAGAAAGAATTTTAACTATTAATGCTGCTCTTCCTTTACCACTTCCTAGCTGAGATTCACCACTGTCACTCCTGGTTCTTCTTTTTACTACCCTTTGTCTGATCTTTATCTCCCCCAGCTTTATCATCCTCAGTCTAGTGGTGTTGTTGTTGTCTTTGAATTGTCTTTATCTCCCCCTTTTTGACATCAGCAACATTAATTCCAAGAGATTCAGAAACAGAACAAATGAGATTCATAAGAACTGCTTGATTTTCAATAATTGTGACTTGGTTATCTTCAAGTGATTGAAGTCTTGTTTGAATATCAATTTGAGAATTCTGAATATCTTTCAAAACATCAGAATGAACTTCAATGTTGGAAGTGCTTCTAGTATCTCTAGTATCAGAATCAGAAAGAACTGTATCTTCAAGTCTTGTAGAAGAAGTTGTTTGAGTTGTATGATATTCAAGTAATAAAACCTGATTAGAAGTATCAACATCTTCATCTTTCTGTTCTGGAACTGAAACATGATCATCATCTCCTTCACCAGTATTCTGTGTACTAACATCTTCAAATCCTGACTCCTCCTTAGAGTGATCAAAGACTGTTGATGTCTCAATTCTAGCTGATATTGGAAGTACATGCAAAGGAACACTAGGATCATTAGGATCTTCATCTGGTACATATGTATCAAGAGATTGCTTTATCCTGGCACCTATCTGTTAATAATTCCTGCAAGCCTCTCCTTTTGCTTCTGAGCTTTAACTTCTGGCTTTGCATTGTGATGTGCTAGGTCATTCTTCTGATACATTTTGATGAATGAATAAGTACCAGCATCCATACCCAAATTTTCAGACCAAGATTCAGGAAAAACCTGATCCCAGAAATTAAATGATGGTTTCCTAATTTTCTCTCCCTTACTATGGAGTTGATCATCCATACCCTCATTCTCACTTTGACTTACTAAAGTCAACACTCTTTCTACCTCACCTTTTGCCTGGTCAGGAGCCAGCCGCTCAAATTGTGGATCTAAGTCCATCTTTTCAAGTGTATCACTCAAATTTAGATAAGTGCTCTCATGACCTACAGAAAAATAGAGTTTAGAAGGAGTTTTTATACCTGAACTCACATGGAGAGAGGGTTCCTCATTTGGCATGTGGCTTGAGGTTTTCTCCAAGGAGTGAGCTGCTATAGTCTCTGAACCCGTACAATCATCTTCTTTCCTTTCAGAAACTACAGGCTCCAGTATACCACTTTCAGGTTCTTTACTAGACTCTGATGTCTTCAGTAATACTTCATTAGACACCATAGTTAGTACATCACCGTCTTTAAGTGTTGTTTGCTGAGACACACCCTCAAGGTGGATAGACTCTGACTGAACAAAATTTGTTTGATCTTCAGAAAAATCAACCAAAGTCATTCCTCCCATATCATAGGGTATCTCACTTGCATTTTCAGTCATCACAGAAGTCCTTTCAACATCAGCTATCACAGCTCCTGAGTCATCCTTCCTCTGACTAGATGGTTCTTGTGTTACAGTGACTGTGTTCTGATCTTTCCTACTATTCACCACTGGTGCAATAGTATCTTCTGTTGACTGCATTCCTCTAACTACTTCCTCCAGTTGTTCACCTTGAGCTGAAGCATCTTCAATAATGACATTCTTGTCAAATAAATATGCATGAAGTGATTGAAGTGCACCATGCTTTGAGAGTCCAAATTTCTTGACTAATTGTCTTCTGACAGACACATAGAAATACATCTTCATTAAGTCAAGTCTTTGATGTAGAAGTCCATATTCATCTGGAAATAAAAGTTTTGGTACTCTTTCAACCAGAAAGTCTAGAACAGGCTTTGACAACTTCACTTTGAGAGAAATTAGTCCCATAGCCAGTCTGTATGATAATGTAGTTTCCCATGAAGAATCAATATCCAGATCTCTCTTGTCAAATACTGACATAGATGTAGCTTGAGTTGTAGAAACCTGCATGATATTAGTTGGACTAGACTCTGTGTGTGTAGGTGACAATTGAATCTTTCTCCTTGTTCTCCTGATATAGTGAGCAAAAGATTTATCCTGAGAAGACTCAAGAGGTGTAGACACAGAAGTGATCTTGGGATGAGATCTTGGTTCAATAGACACAGTCTTTTGAGAGACAGTATCCAGTAACTGTTTTCCCTTTTTAAGAACTACAGCCTTTTGGGAGACTGCAGCCTGGCTGTGACTAGGTTTTTCATCTCTTTGTGCTAACAAAGAAAGTTGAATTGCAGCCTTCAATTCTGCTCTCTCAGCAAGAGTTAAATCATCATCATCTTCACTAGAATTACTACTACTACTTGACACAACAAATCTTCTCTTCCTTACAACTGATGTCTTTTGAGAAACACCAGAGGTTGGTTTCTTTGAAACAATAGGATGTGGATCAAAATTTGGTTCTTGAATTGTTTCAGAGACTATAATGTTTTGGGCTACTTGGGTAGACACAGGTGGGTTCTCCTCCAATTGAGATTCCTGAGCCATTTCACCACAAAAGAAAGAAGAATTGTAGAAAGTAGGAAGATGAGTTTTAAGAATTACCGGAACATGATATGGATAATGAATTGCAGGTATTTCATCTAGATTCTTTTCATTGTCCTTCTTTGTAATGTCAGAGAAAATTCTCTTTTGCTGTTCATAAGAAGAAACACAATGTTCTCTACCAAATCTAGTTTCAACATCAGGAATAAAATGATTAACAAACATTTGCATAAATCTATGATAATAAACCATTTTCCTGTTTTGATCTCTTGACCCAAGTTTGATACTCATCTGACTTAAGATAATATGACCAATATTAATTACTCTGTCATAAAGCAAACTATAAGCAATATGTGATGTAACAGAAGTAATTTGCTGAAAAGAACTACATTTACCAGTAAAACATTTAGTAATTTGATCAAAGTAAAAAGACCATTCCTTTCTAAGAAAAGACCTATTCAACTGGCTCATGTTATCTAGAGGTCCACTATAACCTAATTCAGATAACATAGTTCTTATATTATCATCAGATGGTACATTCTCATAACTATCAGTAACAGGTAAGCAAAGTACTGAATTAACAACAGATTCAGTAATGTCAAATGAATCTTGTCCTAAATGTAGAACAATCTTACCTGATTGACTCTGAGTAGAATCAATTATCTCAGCATTCTTCCAAGCTTGTGAAACAGCTACTTGATTAATCTGTGGAGATGCTGTCAATGCATAACTTAATGGTCCATTCGCCAGAAAGTCCATGATTGGATGAAAATCAGATGACACTCCTTCCTTGTTGGTGATAGCTGCAACATGATTGTTTGTCATAAAATCAAAGTCACCAAACTTGAAGGCTACTGATTTAGGTAATCTTCTCTGAGCTGCCATTTTTGATCTGAAAAGAAACTTGAAAAATTCTTGAAATGGATTAGTGATTTTGAAAACTCAAGAGTGTTTTTTTTGCTTTAGAGAATGTAAAATTAGAAAAAGCAATTACACGATTAGAGTTTCAAAACAAATATATTTCACAAATCTTTCAGACCACTATCCCACGTTGACATGTAGATTGACAGGTGTCAGTCCCTGAAAAATGCGGTTACCCACGATTTTTGGAAAATAAAATCCAAAATTGATTTTTATGAAATAAATCAGGGTATAAATAATCAATACTGATCAGCTTCCTTTTCCTGATGACCTCTCATCAAAATAATCACAAAATGCAATGTGATTTAAAAATATAATTTTCAAATCCTGATGGTCACACATGAAATCCTGACCAATATCATCAGAGACTTAATATGGAGTTTTCCACGTGGCATTTTTCTTTTATCTGAAAAAGAAAATAAACAATTAATCTGAACAGAAAATCAATTGGTTAGATATTTTCAATATTTCTTGAAAACAAGAAATACAGTCACATGCAATAATTAGCATTTGACTTCATTAAAACTTCCAAGTGACTGCTCAGCTTCTCACGTCTTTCTTTAAAAGAACCAGACGCCTTATGCCATTCTCCAAAACCTTTCAATTTCTTTTCTTCTCAACAATGCTTCTCAAACCAAAATTCCCTTTAAACCCATTTTCCAGATTTTTCTCAATCGACGAACATCTTGTTCTTGATCATCTCTTTGAACAGACAACTCTTCTCATCGAACTAATCATGAATGGATTGGTTTTCGAAAATATCCAGAGGTTTCTCCTAGAACATCCATCTGTTGGATACAATCTTTACCTAACCTCCTCAAAACTTGAGGATGAAGAATTTGGCCGAGAGTCTGAGGTTGATCTTGATGGAGATGCTATTCATTTAAGTTAGCTGCTCTCATTCAAGTCGCCCAGACAAGGAATCCAAGAGCAAACGATGCTTTAATCCCCTGATGGATTTCTTGAGATGCTCCTTGTCCTGTACCTCAGAGTTCATATCAATAGACAAGTATAGAATTATCAATAGAAATTTAGACAGAAAGATGTTGTATTTCATTTCCATGTAATGATTTCTATTAATGAAAATACAGTTTCTTGTTATCTGCTTGTCTTTTGATTTTTGAATGATGTATAAATTATCAGTATGCAAATATCAAAACTTGCTAGCATAGACTTAACACATCACAGAATTAGATTACTACACAAAGTAAACGTCAGGATTTGAAACAATTTTCATAATCCTGATACTGACACAATACTGATGACGTTAGCATCCTGATAACAAATCTAATCCTGATGATTATTAACAAGTCTATCATACTGAAATTTATCAAGGCAAAGTGTTATAGCTAAAGCATTTAACAATCAAATATAGATCCTGACAGGAATATCAAGTCTATAAGCTAAGAACAACATACCTTGCTACTTTTGCAGATGTTAAAGATCTAAAAATTTAACATTCCTAACTCACTTACTAATCTACTGAATGTAGTCTCATCAAGTGGTTTAGTTAGAATATCTGCAAGCTGTTTGTCAGTAGGAACAAAATGAAGTTCCACAGTACCATTCTCAATATGTTCTCTAATAAAATGATACCTGACATCAATGTGCTTAGTCCTTGAATGTTGAACTGGATTTTCTGCAATTTTAATAGCACTAGTATTATCACAAAACATAGGAATATTACTAAGTGTCATACCATAATCCATCAACTGATTTCTTATCCAAAGGAGCTGTGCACAACAACTGCCTGCTGCTATGTACTCAGCTTCTGCAGTTGAGGTTGAAACAGATTGTTGCTTCTTGCTTGCCCAAGAAATCAATCTATTTCCCAAGAATTGACATGTACCTGTAGTGCTTTTCCTGTCTATCTTACACCCTGCATAATCAGAGTCTGAATAGCCAATTAGAAAGAAATCAGATTCTCTAGGATACCACAAACCAAGATTTGGAGTTCCTTTGAGATATCTAAAAATTCTCTTCACAGCAATTAAATGAGATTCCTTAGGATCACTTTGGAATCTAGCACATAAACAGGTAGAAAACATTATATCTGGCCTACTTGCAGTTAGATATAACAATGAGCCTATCATGCCTCTATAACTAGTATTATCCACACTCTTTCCTTTAGGATCAGAGTCTAGTTTAGTGGCTGTTGCCATGGGTGTTTTTGCAACCGCACAGTCTTGAAAGTCAAACCTTCTTAAAAGATCTTTGATATACTTTGACTGATTAATGAAAATACCAGTCTCAGTCTGTTTGACCTGCAAGCCTAAAAAATAATTTAGTTCACCCATCATGCTCATCTGATACTTAGACTGCATAAGCTTGCTAAACTTAGCACACAACTTTTCATTAGCAGAACCAAAAATAATATCATCAACATAAACTTGAACTAAAAGCAATTCACCTTTTATCTTTCTAAAGAATAGAGTTTTGTCAATTGTACCTCTTGTGAAGCCATTTTCAAGAAGAAATTTAGACAAAGTCTCATACCATGCTCTTGGTGCCTGCTTTAGTCCATAGAGTGCCTTGTCAAGTTTGTAGACATGATTTGGAAACTTTGGATCAACAAATCCAAGTGGCTGTTCTACATACACTTCTTCATCAAGTTTGCCATTTAGAAAAGCACTCTTTACATCCATCTGGTATACCTTGAATTTTGAATGAGCTGCAAATGCAAGAAACATTCTGATTGCTTCCAATCTTGCTACAGGTGCAAAGGTCTCATCATAATCAATGCCTTCTTCCTGAGAATAACCCTTGGCCACCAGTCTTGTTTTGTTTCTTACAATCATACCAGATTCATCTAGCTTGTTTCTGAAAACCCATCTTGCACCAACAATAGATCTATCTTTAGGTCTTGGTACCAGTTTCCAAACTTTGTTTCTCTCAAACTCATTTAACTCCTCCTGCATTGCAATTACCCAATCAGGATCCTGTAAGGCTTCTTCAACCTTCTTAGGTTCATTCTTTGAGAGAAAGCAACTATACAAGCATTCATTTTGAATTGATCTTCTAGTTCGAACACCACTATTTGGATCACCAATTATCAAATCTTCAGTATGATCCTTTGTCCATTTTCTAACAGGTGGTAGATTAACTCTGCTAGTCTCTCCCCCTAAGTTAGTGGTATCCCTTGTAGAAGAATTCTCTCTACCTTCAAAAACTCTCCTTTGATCAATAGAATCAGTAGATTCAATATTGCTGCTAGTTACTGATCTTTCCTCAATAGACTCTGAAAGGTCAGTTCCTGATGGAGTAGACTCTGAAACGTCAATTCCTGATGGAATAGACTCTGAAAGACTAGTTTGCTCCTGATGATCACTGTGTTCTCTCTGATTTATTTGCTCCCCCTCAACAGTAGCATTCCTTTGAGAAGCAATAGAAATTCCTTCTGGAGAACCTTCATCATCACTTGAGAGTATCTCAGAATTCTTCAGATTTTCAAATTCCAATTCGTCATGGCTTTCATCAGTTTGCAAAATTCCAAATTTCTTATCATCAAATGCAACATGAATTGATTCCATAACAATGTGAGTTCTGAGATTATAAACTTTGAAGGCCTTAGATGCTGAATATCGTAGAAAAATTGCTTCATCCGATTTGGCTTCAAATTTTCCAAGTTGTTCTGGATGAACTTTTAGGACATAGCATTTGCATCCAAAGATGTGAAAATATTTCACACTTGGTTTCTTTCATTTGATCATCTCATAGGGAGTTTTTCCATGACTATTTACCAAGGTACAGTTCTGAGTGAAACATGCAGTGTTAATAGCTTCTGCCCAAAAGTAGGTTGGAAGTTTTGCATCTGCAAGCATGGTTCTTGCTGCCTCTATGAGAGTCCTGTTCTTTCTTTCCACTACACCATTTTGTTGAGGTGTACCAGGTGCAGAAAACTGTTGAGTGATTCCATTATCTGCACAAAACCCCTCCATTGTAGAATTCTTGAATTCTGTACCATTGTCACTCCTAAGTACTTTGACTTTGTACTCAGAGTTATTATGAATATTCTTGATGAGTTCAATGATTTGCTGAGGAGCTTCATCCTTCTTGTGTAGAAAGAACACCCATGTGAACCTTGTGAAATCATCCACCATAACTAGAGCATATCTTTTCTTGCTGATAGACATAATGTTTACTGGACCAAACAGATCAAGATGTAGCATGTGAAATGGTTCAGTAATTGAATTTTCAGTTTTGCTCTTGAAAGTGGTTCTTCTTTGCTTTCCAAGCTGACATGCATCACAAAGTCCATCTTGCACAAAATTTGCCTGTGGTAGGCCTCTCACTAAATTGTGTTTAACAAGTTGATTAAGCTTCTTGAAATTAAGATGTGAGAGCTTCTTGTGCCAATTCCAGCTTTCATCACTTGTTGCTTTGCTGTAGAGACATCTAACAATTCCTTTAGATGTATCACTTAAGCTGGCTTCATATATGTTCCCATGTCTTTGACCAGTTAGAACAATGTCTCCATTCTGCATATTCAAGATTTTGCATCCTTCTCTGTCAAAGATTGATTTGTAACCTTTATCACCTAGTTGACTTATGCTTAAAAGAGTATGTTTCAAGCCTTCAACCAGTGCTACATTTCCTATGATGACATTCCCCAAAACAATTGAGCCATATCCCAGAGTTTCTCCTTTGTTGCCATCTCCAAAAGATATTACTGGGCCAGCTTTCCTCTCAAACTTTGTAAGCAGGGACTTCTTTCCAGTCATATGTCCAGAGCATCCACTGTCCAAGATAATTGAATGCTTCTTTCCTGTGCCCTGCAAACAAAAAGTAACTAGTTAGAATTTTTTAGGACCCAACTTTGATTGGATCCTTTCTTACTAGATTTAGAGACAACAGACTTTGAAGATTTTGCTTTTATTTTACCTGTTGTAGAGTCAACTTTAGACTCTGATCTCATAAACTGTTTGTGACTAGGAGTTTCAGATTTCAAAGAATAATAGTCATAATACAGTTCATGATATTCTCTACACATGTAAATGGAATGAAGTAAGCTACCACAATGATAACAAGCTTTTTGTGGTTGGTATTGAATTTTCTGAGTCTTGGGGAATCTGGACTCAGTTTTCCAAGAAGGTTTTTGATTGCAGTCTAGGGCCAAATGATTATGATTACCACACTTATAGCATTTTTTCCTAGGTGCATCAGGTACATTCTTGTAATTATTCTCGTTGTTAATACCTTCTTTTCCATTCCTATTTCTCTTGATCTTGCTAGACTCTGAAAGACCATCTAATCTCTGTTTCAACTGAGACTTAGACAGAAACCCTATGTTTACATTCTTAGGTTTCTCTAACACTTTCTCATCTGAATTACTATTGTTAATCCTTTTGTGTACAACAGGGGTACCTTTTGAATCAACAAATTTAACATGATTAGGTTCAGAAACAATTTTCTTACCTTCAGATTTAGATGTGTTAGCTTCTACCTTACTATCATCATTGACAATAGCTACTTTTTCTTCTTGTCTAGCCTTATCAAAACCTAAACCATTAACCTTACCACGAATTCCACTCTCAAAGATTTCTATTGTCTTCTTACTGGAATTGTTAATGGTCTTAATCACATCTCTCTCTTCTTCTAGTTCTTTTCTGACATAGTCATAAGCCTCAAGAATAGCACTATAATCATGCTTAGCTTTATCAGAATTTAACTTGTATTCTTCCATTTGAATTAATTCAGATTCAAGAAAATTATTTCTATCAACTAATTTATCATTCTTAACCTTAAGTTCATCTCTTTCACAAGTAAGAATTCTAAAATTAGTCATAAGATTCTTAAACTCAGCATGGATAGATCTAATTTCATCAGAATTTAAGCTATCAAATGAATCAAGAGAGTGAAGTGATACCTTAACAGAGGATGGAGAAGTTTTCTTTGGAGATCCAGGTTTGTCTGAACTATTGGCCATCAATTCAAATTATTATTACAAACCATGAATCCCAAAAGCTTAACTACCAGTTCTCACAACTAACTAAAGATCTCCTCACTGAGCTGTTATTGCATCTACCTCGGGAGCTATCTCGAAATGGACCACTTCAGGGCCACGGTAAGAACGCTTCCTCGCGGTCTGAATGGTACGAACCATGATTCTTATGTTACTGTCAAAAGGGTTAGACAAAATAATAATGAGCCAACGCTTAGCAAGTAACTTAACTGAAAACAGAAAATGGAAGTAAAGCTGGCTTCCAACAATAATAGGATAATAAGATGAG
The DNA here is from genome assembly GCA_037693485.1 of Kitagawia praeruptora. Lineage (NCBI taxonomy): Eukaryota > Viridiplantae > Streptophyta > Magnoliopsida > Apiales > Apiaceae > Kitagawia > Kitagawia praeruptora. Next base: position 107,191,918 of record CM075354.1, read on the forward strand.
TAATACTGGTACTAGATAGCAACAGGATATCAACTAAAAGTAAAGCAGTAGTTGATAACAAAACATGTGTAAAGCAACTGATATTTCTAAAAGATAAATCAACTTCATCTCATAATAACTTAAAAAGAAATCATTTACTTTAAGAAACTGATTGGAGGTTTTTATTAAGTAACAGATAATACAGGTGATCAGCCCATAAAGTCCCCATACCGGACATAGAGTCCCTCTGGTCATCGATCCTCTCATTAAGATAGTTTGGGTTCCCAAGAGGCAACACATTGGCCTATAAAGGTGTTGAACTGGACAGACCAGAATCACACTAATAAATACACACAAACAGGTTGGACCGGTATTACCCGATCACTAACCTCTCCAATCGTCAAGAATCCGTGGAAACCATTTAGACGGAGTTCCTAACATTTTATAAAAATTATTCTGAAAACAATTAAGATTTAGAAAACTTTTTTAAATTAGAAAATACTTGAATACTTAAGTTTCTTCCAAAAACCTTTACTTTGAAGTACCTTCGACTCACTCATAATAAATTATTGAATTTTTTAAAATCTTAATTAAATATGTTAAAATTATAGTATCAAAATCTTTGTTCATATTCTACAGTTAAACCTCGATAAATGAATACGTTTGGGACCAGAATTTTTTTTCACTAATCGAGATTATTCATTTATCGAGGTAAAAAATACACTGTCTCTATTATGTCGGGACTCGAAAAAATTATTTATTTGATGAGATTATTCGTTTATCGAATATTCATTTATCGAGATTTTACTGTATTTGTCACTTGAATACATTTTCTCTCCATTTCAAAATAATAGCCTTATCTTTGATTTTCTCAGCTAAATTAATTGTATTTTGATGGAATACTAAAAACCATCTTTATACACTTTCAAGAAAGTAAAATGTACATTTTGGTAAAGATTTCATATATTCTTAGTAAAATAATTTTCAAATTTTCATTTCTATACTATATTATTATAAGCAAAATAAAGTATATTTGGTTAGTTGGCTGGTTAATGCATTCCAAAATAATTGTTAACACCTTCCTAAAAATAACAAGTTAAAAAAGAGTATATTAAAAAAATTAATTTATTTATTATAAACAACAAAATTTACCAATAAGACACAAATTATATTTTTAAAAAATTAAAAAAACGTGTTAAAAATTCCAAATTCAGTTCAATCATATATAATTTATTAAAATAAAAAAACACATGTTTTATAGAATTATAAACGTTTCAATTATATCCCGATTAGAATCATCGTCCGCACACATTTCTTCCTACTATTCGTTCTTCTACGATTTTAGGTTATTCTTAAGATATTTAACAATAAAATTAAAAATAACATTAAATTAATTATATATATTTATGTCATGAAATTAAGTATGGAAGATATGTAAATTTAAAATTAATAATAAAAATTATTAAAATACATTAAAATTTTAAGTTAAGTCAAATAATTAATATATCAATTTATAATAATAGCTTTGCACAGGGTATAGGTTAGTATTATTAGGGCTGGGAATCGGATAATTAGGATACAAATTCTACTGTATTCGGATCCGTATCTGGGAATTTAAAAGCATATCTGGATCCGTATCCATATCCGGGAAATAGAAAAAGAAAATATCCGGATTCGGATCCGCCGGATAAATATCCGGATACGGATACTATCCGGATCCGTTTTCAAGCGGTCCAAAAAATAAGAAGACAAAATGAAAAAAAAAATTCCCAAGACAGCCAGAGATCCCATCTCAAATCCATTCATTTCGTCAAACAGTTGGCGAGCCTCTCTATCTCGAATAGCAAGCTGATCTTTGACATACTTATCTTTCAGAGACAAATTGACAAACACCTGGAGGACAAGAACCCTAGTTCTGTCTAAATACAGGGCAAACATACCCAAGACCATGAATAACCCGGGGCAAACATACCCAAGACCATGAATAACCCGCACTGCAGCTTTAAACCCCCCAAGAAGAACCAGCTACCAGAAATAGCACACTTATTTTCAAAAAAAAAAAAGAAATAGCACACTTGACAAACATGACACCAAACCGCCAGCTAAGATCGGTGCACATAACGACCTTAGAATTATCCAATAGGTACCCAGAACGACTCTGGTCAATCCCTGTTGAAACGGAAATCGAGCCAACACCATAGGAGGCTCCCCGTGCTCTTGTCGAAATGTAAACCCAACTCGAGCAAATATTCCAGGCGAAATGTTATGAGGACCCACAACAAACCAATAAACCCATCGAATTCAAATAAAATTCGAAGAAAGGGTTGAACCCATCATCTATATCCACCACAAAAGAGGGCGAAATACGAATCAAAGAAGGGAATTCCATGAAACACATGAAACTAAAACCCAACCCATGAACACAGACACTAAGGAAATAATTTAAGTATATAAATAAGAAATATGATGGGAGAGTGATAGAGAGGAAGAGAAGATGAATTAGTGAAGGTTATAATAACAGATCTGATGAAAAAATGTGTAGAAATGGCTTAATTTTAGTGACAGCTAGGAGATTGGCTAAGGGTTTCTAGAGAGAAGGGAGAGCGTTTCTCTCTCTTGAAATCTTCTCCTGTTGAATCTTCCTTTCTTGAAAGCTTTAGCAAACATAGCAAAGAGTTCTTGCATATCAGATTCAGAATCATTGTTGTCAGAGTCCATATTAGTAGTCTCTGAATCAGAACTTTCTTTGCTTTTCTTCTTCCTTGAATTCTTTACAGCAATCTCTTCATGCTGTTCTTCAGGAAGCTTCTTAACTTCAGATTGAGCAGTAAGTGCAATAGTCTTTATCTTTCCTTCACTCCTGCTCTTCTTCTGCTGCTTGTCAAGTTCATAAGCTCTCAATTTTCCATATACTGCCTCTAATGAAATCTCATCCAGATCATTAGCTTCCTCGATCGCAGATATCTTCTCATTGTAGAAATCAGGCAAGGCTTTCATGAACTTTGTATTCATATCCTCCAAGTCATAATATTTACCATGCATGGCCATCTCATTGATGAGTTTTGTAAACCTATCAAAGGTATCAGTAAGTGACTCACCAGACTTGGATTCAAAGTACTCATACTGTTGTATAAGTAATGTCCTCATATTCTTCCTAACAGGCTTAGTTCCTTCACAGTGAACCTTAAGATTGTCCCATATATCCTTAGCAGTTCTACAAGAGAGAACATAGTTAGTGAGAACAGAATCAAGACTGTTGAATAATATGTTTCTCACTTTAGCATCTTTAAGAACATTCTCCTTGTCCTTATCTGACCATTCAGATTTTGGCTTCTCTGCTGTATGTTCTGGAACAACCACACCATCAACTGTTGCTTGTCCAACGACCTTTATTGGAACAAAAGGTCCATCTCTGATTCTGTCAAGATAATCAGGATCTGTTGCTTCCAGATGATGCAACATCTTTACTTCCCATAGAGTATATTCGTTTCTCTTGAGCATAGGAATTTTAGTATTCCCATCCTTGTAACCAGACATGATTGCAGATCTTTATGATTATTCGAAATCAACCTGCTCTGATACCAATTGTTAACTCGAATAACTTGTAGAAGGGGGGGTTGAATACAAGTTATATAATCGTGTCTGATTTTTGCTTAATTATATGAACAAGAATAAACGAATGAATCAAACTCTGTTTGTATTAATAAGATCAAATACAAACTCTACCAAAGGTGTACAAATACCTTTAGTAGCTGCTGACAATACAAATCTCTCTCTATTTGTTTCGAACTCTCGAATACAAACCTTATACAGAGCTACGCAAATTCACTTGTCTGACTCACAACCACGTCGCTCTTTACAATGATATTGAGAGAGTATTTATAATGCTACCTATCAACTAATAACAGAAAGATATAATCTATACATGATAATGTTCTACCTTCTAGTCGATAGTTTCCTTCAATAGAAAAACTCTTTCCTTCATAATATCTTCTAGCTTGTTCTTCAAACAACGATCCTGTTTTATAGCACTTACCAGTTTCTGTAGCATCCATAATGACATCATCAGTAACACGACTGATATCAGGATCTGTACACTGCATCAGTATCTAATCAACCATCAGTATTGGACCGTCATCAGGATTTGCTCTCTGTTCCTGACATGTAGTCTCCGATACACTGTTCATTCCTGACTAAACTATACAGACAACTGTCTTACACATAAATCCTATATACAGTGCTAAATCCTTTATAAGATCAGGATTACAAGAAGTATAATGTGTAAATTTTATTCTTAACATCACAACTTATGAATTATTCCTAACATCTACTTAGTAAAACTAAGTATACCAATTAATCTAGTTAAGTTGTTTGATCTATCACCCATAAATCCCAACAGTAGAGCTGAAACCCCTACCGGCATCTTTGAAATACGTGTTTATGGGTCCTAATGAAACATATCCTATCATTGTTAGTTCTGAGCTTGATGACATTCAAATTGAGCAATTGCTCACGGTCTTGAGAAAATATAAAAATGTTATTGGGTATTCCATTGATGATATTAAGGGCATTAATCCATCATTCTGCATGCATAAAATTATTCTGGAAGATAAGCAAGCTTCTTCTATTGAGCCTCAACGGAGACTCAATCCTAATATGATGGAGGTGGTCAAAAAGGAGGTTTTAAAACTTCTTGATGCAGGTATAATCTACCCTATCTCTGACAGCAAGTGGGTTAGTCCAGTACATGTAGTGCCAAAGAAAGGAGGAATGACCGTGGTGAAGAATGATAAGGGTGAGTCGATCTCTACTAGAACTGTTACAGGGTGGCGAATGTGCATTGATTATCGGAAATTGAATAAAGCCACAAGGAAAGATCATTTTCCTCTCCCTTTTATTGATCAAATGCTTGAACGGTTGGCGAAACATTCTTACTTCTGCTTCTTAGATGGATATTCAGGTTTTTTCCAGATTCTTATCCATCCGAATGATCAAGAAAAGACAACTTTTACATGTCCCTATGGTACATTTGCATACCGCAGAATGCCGTTTGGTCTATGTTGTGCTCCTCCCACCTTTCAGCGATGTATGATGGCAATTTTCTCAGATTTCATTGAAGACATTATGGAAGTTTTTATGGATGACTTCTCAGTTGGTGGAACTTCTTTTGATGCATGCTTACATAACTTGGAGAAGGTGCTTCATTGATGTCAAGAAGTTAATCTAATTCTCAATTCGGAAAAATGTCACTTTATGGTACAAGAGGGAGTTGTTTTAGGTCATGTTGTTTCAAAAAGAGGACTTGAAGTTGATAGAGCCAAGGTCGAGGTTGTCGAGCGCTTACCACTCCCTACTTCAGTCAAGGGGATAAGAAGTTTTCTTGGTCATGCGGGATTCTATCGTCGTTTCATTAAAGATTTTTCGAAGATTGCTCGACCTCTAACTGAGCTCTTAGGTAAGGATGTACCTTTTGTGTTTAATGATGCTTGTGTTGAGGCTTTTGAAAAATTGAAGAAAGCTCTTGTCTCTGCTCCAATCATACAACCATCGGATTGGAAATTACCATTTGAGATCATGTGTGATGCTAGTGATCAAGCTATTGGTGTAGTTTTAGGTCAGAGGAAAGATGGAAAGCTTCATGCTATCTACTATACAAGCAAGACCTTGGATGGAGCTCAGATTAATTATGCAACAACGGAGAAAGAATTGCTAGCAGTGGTGTATTCTATGGAAAAGTTTCGATCCTATCTCGTTGGTTCAAAGGTAATTGTTCACACGGATCATGCAGCTTTGAGGTATTTGATGAATAAAAAGGATGCTAAACCTCGTTTGATTCATTGGATTCTACTTCTGCAAGAATTCGACTTGGAAATTAAAGACAACAAAGGGGCTGAGAACGTGGTTGCTGATCATCTTTCACGCCTTACTTTTGATGAGGATGATGGTAAAAATAGTCTGATTAATGATTCTTTTTCTGACGATCATCTACTTTCTCTTGCAAGGATAGAGGTTCCTTGGTATGCTGATATAGCTAATTTCTTAGCTAGTGGTACTGTTCCTCATGGTTACTCTTCGCAACAAAAGAAGAAGTTTTTCTATGATGTGAGGAAGCACTTTTGGGATGATCCTTTCCTCTATAAATCTTGTGCATATGGAGTCATTAGAAGATGTGTTCCGGACAATGAGATTGCTTCTATAATTTCGCATTGTCACGATTTGCCAAGTGGTGGTCATGCAAGTACTACGAAAACTGCTGCAAAGATTCTTCAGTGCGGTTTTTATTGGCCAACTCTTTTTAAAGATGTCCACCAATATGTTCATTCTTGTTATTTCAAGACGCAATGAGATGCCTCTCAATAGCATTCTTGAAGTGGAGCTTTTCAATGTTTGGGGAGTAGATTTTATGGGACCATTCCCTCCATCTTTTAAGAACCGGTATATCTTGGTAGCTGTGGATTACGTCTCAAAATGGGTTGAAGCCATTGCATCACCCACTAATGATGCTCGTGTTGTGAGCAAGTTCTTTAAGAAGACGATTTTTCCTAGATTCGGAGTGCCAAGGATTTTAATTAGTGATGGAGGAAAGCATTTTCTCGAAAATCGTTTTGAAGCTATGTTGAAGAAATATGGAGTTTATCATAAGGTGGGACTTTCTTATCATCCCCAAACCAGTGGTCAGGTGTGAAGGAATTTACGGACGAGCGGAAGCGCGGTATAACAATTATTCCGTAAAAACCATGTATCGTGCATATAGAAAAGCATATAAAAATTAGAGAGCGGAGGAATCGAAACCTTACCTTGAAAAATCGAAGCTTTACAAAATGGTGTTTTAGCAGTTGCTCCTCAGAGTGTGAAGCACTCTACCGGTATCCACCAAGATTAATTCTTCGACGAAGCTTTTTATAAAACCTAACTTTTATAAAAATGGAGGTTTGAGAGAGAGAGAGGGAGATGAAGAAGATGAGGGAGGCAACTAGGTTTTTCACAAAAACCAAAAGTACATAAACTCATTCTCATCTCATTCTATTTATAGGGCTCATGTAGGGTTTTCATAATTAATATATCATTATATATTAATATATATAAATCCTACACTTTATCTTATAAAATGTTAAATAATAATTAAAACAATTTTAATCATTATTAAAACAACTTGCTCTCTCAAAATACCTTCATCAATAAATTAATCTTTTTATGGTGTGACCCTGTAGGTTCAATATTAAGCCGGTAGTAGAAATAAATAATAATAAACTTTTTATTTATTATTTATATGAATTCTAAAATTCATTAAATATAATTAACTGATTAATTATATTTATTCTACATCGTGAGTGATGCTTCTCAACATATCGCGACTATCCGGATAATATGAATTCACTGCTTAGAATACCAAGAACCTGTCAGTGCTAGTTACCGTACAATCAATTCCTTCTACCCTGCAATATCCCGATTAAATACAAGGCATGGATCTCGTGTCAAGCCTATCAAATTTAATCATATGATTTCTTATTCATAATGCAATGTTCATATTAATGCAAATTAGAAACTCATTTCTAATTTCATACACTCTGGCCAGAGATTCCAGAACTCGCATACTAAGAATAACATAGGATATTCACTTCATTACTGGAAGGGGTAGATCCTTTATTGACCGTTAACTATCTCCATACACAAATCCCTATGCCCAGAATAGACCTAATGGATGTCCTTGAGACTAAGGACTAAACCAAAGCATAGTTCATTATATACAAGATTACTCTAACGATCTCAAGTCTAGGGACACTTGTACAACTATCACTCAGTGAACAACTATCGACACGTGAGTAAACTCCATTAGTTGTTCAACTTATCGAGTCATGTTCAGTGAACTTATTCCCTAATAAGCACCTACATACTAGCTATAGTGTCACCACACAAATGCCTATGAGAACAGACATCCTCCTGAAAGGAGCAAGCATAGTATGTACCAATCTTTGCGGATTCACTAACTTCCAATTAGTTATCCTATGATCAGGAACTGTTTAGGTCTAGAGTTATCATCTTCTAGATCTCACTATTATAATCTCATTATAATTCTAGAAGCTTTACTTTAAACCATGGAATATCTTATTTAAAACACTTTAAATAGATAAAGCCCGTAATAAAAACAAATAAATCTTTTATTAATATTAATGAAATCAAATAAGAGTACAAGAAAGTTCTTCCTAAATCATCATACATGATTGGATTCTAGGACAAACTCTTTCAATCTCCCACTTGTACTAAAGCCAATCACTCTGGTATCTAATACCCATTCACTCATTATGACGATCGAAGTGAATCTGAGATAGCGGTTTAGTGAGTGGGTCTGCTATGTTGTTATGTGTGTCAACTCTCTCAATGTTGACATCTCTACTTTCAATGATATCCCTAATCAAAAGAAAGTGCCACAAAACAATTTTGCAGCGTCACTTGCATCTATAAACTCTGCTTCCGCTGTTGAGTCAGCCGTTGTAGGCTGCTTGGAACTCTTCCAACTAATCGCTCCACCCTTCAGAGTAAACACGTACCCTAACATGGATTTGCTATCATCACTTTCTGATTGAAAACTAGAGTTGGTATAACCCTTCTATTTTTCAACTCAGATCCACTAAAAACAAGAAAAATATCCTTAGTCCTTCGCAAGTACTTAAGGATGTTCTTCACTTCTTTTCAGTGGTCTTCACCTAGATCCGACTGATATCTGCTTGTCACACTAATTGAATAAGCAACATCAGGCCTAGTACACAACATCGCGTACATGATAGATCTTATTGCTGAAGCATAAGGAATCTTACTCATACGCTCTCTTTCCTCAGGTGTCTTAGGAGACATCTTCTCGGAAAGGGATACTCCATGGCTCATCGGTATGAGACCTCTCTTGGAGTTTTCCATGCTAAACCTTTTAAGCACTTTCTCGATGTATGTACCCTGGGTAAGACCTATAATTCTTCTCGATCTATCTCTATAGATCTTCATACCGAGAATCTAGGATGTCTTTCCCAAGTCCTTCATAGTGAAGTTCTTCGATAGCCACACTTTGACTGATTGTAGCATCGGTATATCATTTCCTATAAGAAGTATGTCATCCACATACAACACAAGAAATGTTACCGCGCTCCCACTAACCTTCTTGTAAACACATGGTTCATCTATGTTTTTGATAAAATCAAACTCTTTGATTGTCTCATTAAAATGGATGTTCCATCTACGAGAAGCTTGCTTCAATCCATATATGGATCGCAAGCAAAATCCGAATTGATTTGAGTAGGGCTACATGCAAAAAGTTTCATCAAAGTCAATCCTTTGCCTTTGTCTGAATCATTTTGCCATGAGCCTAGCCTTGTAGGTCTCCACCTAGCCATCTACTCCAATCTTTCTCTTGTATACCCTTTAGCACCCAATAAGTCTAACATCCTCAGGTGCTTCAACCAAGGTCCATACTTGGTTGGCATACATAGAATCCATTTCGGATTTCATGGCACTCTGCCATTTCTCTGAGTCAATACTATGCCACATAAGGTTGTTTAGTTTGAACAAGTGTTTCCTCTTGAACCGTAGTAGTTTGTGTTTCATGAACTTCATTAAGTTCTATTTTGCTCCCACTGTTCCCTTCAAGGATAAACTATTTTTCTAAGAAGGTAGCATGTCTGGAGACAAACACTCTATGATCGGTGTAAAAGTGATACCCTAAATCTCTTTAGGATATCCCACAAAACTACATTTTACGGATCGAGATTCCAGCTTATCCGGGTCAACTTTCTTGACATAAGCTAGACATCCCCAAATCTTAACGTGTTTAAGACTCGGTTTCCTTTCTTTCTATATCTCATATGGAGTTTGAGGAACAGATTTGGAAAGCACCTTATTCAGTAAATATGCTGAGGTTTCCAATTCATAACCCTAAAGTGATACTGGAAGATTTGCATAGCTTATCGTGGATCGAACCATGTCTAACAAAGTTCAATTTCTCCTTTCAGAAAATACTCCACTCAACTATGGAGTGTCCGGATGAGTCCACTGGGAGACTATACTATTTTCTTTGAGATAATCTAGAAACACACCACTCAAGTATTCATCTCCTCGATCTGATCGAAGAGCTCTAATACCATGTTTGGTTTATTTCTCTACTTCATAACTGTATTCTTTGAACTTTTCAAAGGCTTTAGATTTGTATTTCATCAAATACATATATCTAAATCTAGATCAATTATCTATGAAAGTCACGAAGTATTAAAATCCTGCCATGGCTTGCGTAGACATTTGTCCACATACATCTATGTGTACCAATACCAGCAACTCTCTAGCGCTTTCTCCATGTCCACTAAATGGAGATTTGGTCATTTTACCCAATAGACAAGACATGCATGTAGGATATGATTCAAAATCAAAGGGTTCCAGTAACCTTCCCTTATGCAATGTTCGAAGTCTATTTTCACTAATATGACCAAGTCTGTAGTGCCATAAGTAGGTAGGATTTTCATCATCTTTTTTTTTTCTTTGTTTAATATGAAGTAAAACATATTCTATGTCACATACATACAGACCATTATTTAAAGTTCCACTACCATAAAGAACATTATCTCTGAGGATTGGATGTTTAATATTCTGAATAATAAATGAAAATCCATCCAAGTCTAACATTGGAATAGAAATAATATTCCTCACAATTGAGGGAACCAAAATAACAATTATTTAAAATAATAGTCTTGCCCGTAGGCATATGTAAATCAAATGACCCTACAGTTATGGCAGCAACTCTTGCTCCATTGCCCATCCATAGAATCGCCTTCTCTTCCCCAAGAGCCCTACTTCTCCTTAGTCCTCGCAACGAATTGCAAATGTGAGAACCACAAGTAGTATCTAATACCTAAGTAGAAGTTTGATTTAGTGACATGTTTACTTCAATCATAAACATATCTGAATTAGAAGTAGCAGTCTTACTAGCCTTCTTCACCTTCAGTTCTGCAAGGTAAACCTTACAGTTCCTCTTCCAGTGCCTCACCTTGTTACAGTGAAAACAAATAGCATATCCCAGCTTCTTAGCCCTTGAGAACTTTTCTCAAACTTCGAAGCCAGTCAGCATAGTTGGGACCAGTCAATATGTGAGCATCTAGTATGCTACGGAGTGATTGTGCAGAAGACCTAGTGTATATATCTATATATATTAAGTCTGCAAATGATATACACATAACAACACTTAGCAAATATTCAATTTCATTATTAAAACACTATATGAATCGGGTCTTTATTCATAAGTGGCTCCCACTAGTTTATCTAATTTATACAACCCCCTAAGTGAATAAATAAGCATTCGTAATGCTAGTGGGAATAGGGATCCTACATTCCATCACACAACCTCGGCTGTAGCACGAAACGCCATGTGATGTTCAATAGGCAGACAACTCTTGTCAATTACATCTTATGTTATTCCCTAATAAAACTTTAGCCTCTTGAATAATTGAGTCACGGCTGTAGCACGACAAACTCAATATTCTAAGTCAAGTCTAACCCAACATTTCGTACAATTGAATCAGTCTCCAACAGCCCACGGCTGTAGCACGTAACGACCATTAGATTCTAATTCATTGTACACATCTCTATGTAATAGACAAGTATTTCTAATTTCGAAATCAAAGCCCTCGGCTGTAGCACGAAACGACAATGATTTAAAAATGAGAACTACTTTCTACCATGTTGGAAGGCTATGACCGACACAAGCCCATTGTGTCATTGGCCAATTACTACTTGATATAATTAAGAGGGATTTTATTTTTAAGGTCACGAAACATTTTCGTATAAACCTATAAGTCTAACGTGTTTTAAGTTTAATAGATAATCTAAATCTATAACAAAAACACGAAAAATCTGAATATTATTAGTCAAGTCAAATCCAACATTTTGTACATTTAAATTAGATTCCAATAGCCCACGGCTGTAGCACGTAACGACCACTAAAATCTAATTTTGTACACATCTAATGTAACAGACAAGTATTTTCATGTTGATCGGTAACAAAGTCCTCGGCTGTAGCACGAAACGACAATGCACCGAAAACAAGAAATATTTTCTGTCATGTTGGAAGACCATAACCGACACAAAACCTTTTGTGCCTATGGCCGATTACAACTTGACATATATAATACATAGATCTCATCTTCTCTGTTATTAACCAATAATTAAAACTCTTTTAATTATTAATTCTATTTCTAAACTCTTTAGAAAATTAATCTCTCCCTTAATTTAATTTCTTAAATTAAATCAATAATTAATAATATTAAGATCACATCTTAATTATTTTATAATCAATTAAATCTTATTTAATCAATTAATAAAATTGCTAACTAATTATTCATTTCATAAATAAATAATTATCAGCCATTATTAATTAACTAATATTATTTAACAATCATAATCATATTATAAAGAAATTCTCTTTTCTGAATTAAATATTTCAAATCAATAATCGATAATAGGATGATTCCCAGATCGGGGGAGCATTGTCAAGAGGCGTCACTTAATACCCCTTTCTTACAGATCAAAATCTGTTTTTGACAGAATCATCCTTTCTCTCAATATTGAAAATTCATATTTAATCATGTGTTTCACAAACACAAGAATTTCATGATTTTATTTATAATATTAATATTAAGGTAAGAAACGATTCCTATTCCAGATTTTCTAGAGCACACCTTATGTTGATTTAAGTTCGCCTAAATCTATCATCGCATGGTAAACATAGGCATATATCTCATATATAAAAATAAATCAACAAGTAAGCATGAAAGCAATATCATGTCACACATTGATATAATGATGTATGGATTTATCATAGCATTTAAAAGCAATTTAAAACAATTAAAATATGCTTTAAAACACTTCTGGTAATATAAATATTTCAAAAATATTATATAAAAAATATTTGACCACTCCATTAGATCCGTATCAGAAATACGAATCCAACGATATATTGCACGCCCAAAACGGAGTTACGAAACTCCAAAAAAATCAAATTTATTGTGACATAAGGTCTGTAGCGCATTTAAGGGATGCGTTACAATAATTAAAAGCTATTTAATTGTGTAACGTATGGCTCTAATGCGCGACTTCCCTATCACTCTTTTCCGAAATGCGTGATCCCCTTTCCCCGTTTGCGCGCCACGCGCATGGGACAGCAGTCGACAGTTTTTGTTGTTTTCAGGAACTCAGGATGGCAACGGTTACCAAAACTGATCATTCATTTATTACACCTTTTTTTAGAAACTGCCGTGCTTTAATATAACATAACTTCTATTTTAATAATAATAACTATTATTATTATTATCATAATTTTAATATTAATAAATTAATTAACAATTAATTAATTAATTAATAAAAAAATACAGGAGTATGATTTCTCAAATCAGACAGTAGCAAAAATTACCAGGTGGTTATGTGGTCCTTGTGCAATTTTAATTTCATATGATTCACATGCATAATTATTTTATGAATTTTAATTTAAACAATTTTAAAAAATTCATAACAAATAATCTACACATCACAAAATTATGAAAAAATATCTAGATGATCCATAACACTTATAGAACCCAGATCAATGGTCAAATCTTCATGCAAATATTATTTTGAATTAATTCATAATTAAATCTAAATAATCTTGTAAAAATCATAATAAATCCATACATGCATAAAAAAATCTGAAATTTTTATATGAATCTCTATATGCAAGAACCTGGCTCTGATGCCATTGAAGGAATTTACGGACGAGCGGAAGCGCGGTATAACAATTATTCCGTAAAAACCATGTATCGTGCATATAGAAAAGCATATAAAAATTAGAGAGCGGAGGAATCGAAACCTTACCTTGAAAAATCGAAGCTTTACAAAATGGTGTTTTAGCAGTTGCTCCTCAGAGTGTGAAGCACTCTACCGGTATCCACCAAGATTAATTCTTCGACGAAGCTTTTTATAAAACTAAGCTTTTATAAAAATGGAGGTTTTAGAGAGAGAGAGGGAGATGAAGAAGATGAGGGAGGCAACTAGGTTTTTCACAAAAACCAAAAGTACATAAACTCATTCTCATCTCATTCTATTTATAGGGCTCATGTAGGGTTTTCATAATTAATATATCATTATATATTAATATATATAAATCCTACACTTTATCTTATAAAATGTTAAATAATAATTAAAACAATTTTAATCATTATTAAAACAACTTGCTCTCTCAAAATACCTTCATCAATAAATTAATCTTTTTATGGTGTGACCCTGTAGGTTCAATATTAAGCCGGTAGTAGAAATAAATAATAATAAACTTTTTATTTATTATTTATATGAATTCTAAAATTCATTAAATATAATTAACTGATTAATTATATTTATTCTACATCGTGAGTGATGCTTCTCAACATATCGCGACTATCCGGATAATATGAATTCACTGCTTAGAATACCAAGAACCTGTCAGTGCTAGTTACCGTACAATCAATTCCTTCTACCCTGCAATATCCCGATTAAATACAAGGCATGGATCTCGTGTCAAGCCTATCAAATTTAATCATATGATTTCTTATTCATAATGCAATGTTCATATTAATGCAAATTAGAAACTCATTTCTAATTTCATACACTCTGGCCAGAGATTCCAGAACTCGCATACTAAGAATAACATAGGATATTCACTTCATTACTGGAAGGGGTAGATCCTTTATTGACCGTTAACTATCTCCATACACAAATCCCTATGCCCAGAATAGACCTAATGGATGTCCTTGAGACTAAGAACTAAACCAAAGCATAGTTCATTATATACAAGATTACTCTAACGATCTCAAGTCTAGGGACACTTGTACAACTATCACTCAGTGAACAACTATCGACACGTGAGTAAACTCCATTAGTTGTTCAACTTATCGAGTCATGTTCAGTGAACTTATTCCCTAATAAGCACCTACATACTAGCTATAGTGTCACCACACAAATGCCTATGAGAACAGACATCCTCCTGAAAGGAGCAAGCATAGTATGTACCAATCTTTGCGGATTCACTAACTTCCAATTAGTTATCCTATGATCAGGAACTGTTTAGGTCTAGAGTTATCATCTTCTAGATCTCACTATTATAATCTCATTATAATTCTAGAAGCTTTACTTTAAACCATGGAATATCTTATTTAAAACACTTTAAATAGATAAAGCCCGTAATAAAAACAAATAAATCTTTTATTAATATTAATGAAATCAAATAAGAGTACAAGAAAGTTCTTCCTAAATCATCATACATGATTGGATTCTAGGACAAACTCTTTCAAGGTGGAGATCTCTAACCGTGAAATAAAAACTATCTTGGAAAAGACAGTCGCAAAATCAAGGAAGGATTGGTCTACGAAGCTTGATGATGCACTTTGGGCATATAGAACTGCGTTTAAGACACCTATTGGGACAACTCCGTACAGATTGGTTTATGGAAAAGCATGTCATCTTCCCGTTGAGTTGGAGCACCGTGCATTTTGGGCTATCAAGGGTTTGAATTTTGATATGTTAGCAGCAGGTGAGAAGAGACGTCTACAACTTAATGAGCTAGATGAGCTTCGTTTTGAGGCTTATGAAAGTTCTAAGCTTTACAAGGAGAAAACAAAGAAGTGGCATGACAAAGGGTTATTACGAAGAGATTTCAAGGAAGGGGAGCTAGTTCTTCTATTTAATTCAAGAATGAGACTTTTTCCCGGAAAACTTCGTTCTAGGTGGTCGGGTCCGTTCAAGGTACGCAAGGTTTTTCCATATGGTGCAGTTGAATTGTTGAATACCCATGGAGAGTCATTTAAGGTGAATGGGCAAAGAGTGAAACATTATAGAGCTGGTGAACCAATTAACGAGGAAGTGAATATTCAGCTGTCTTCCCCTTCTTCAGAATGATTGATGAGACGGTGTCGGGCTAACGACATTAAACAAATGCGCTTCTTGGGAGGCAACCCAAGGTATTTGTATGTAAGTATAATATATTATTCTATAATATTTTTTGTATTTTTAGGACTTTAAAAGTATTTTTGTTTTTTTTATTACTCCCACAAGGTACCTTGATGAGTTTGTGTGAAGTGTTTCAGGTAGATGCAAGAATAATTTATTTAAGACACTTGGTGTTTTATTTAAATTTTGGGAAAAATTATTTTTGAAAAAAAATGAACAGAAGTTGCATGTTGACGATGCGAGTTATGTAGCAGCCGTGCTAATTTGAAAAAAAATATAAAGAGGAACAGAAACTTTTGAATGGCCATGCGGTTTTTTTGTTGACCGTGTGAAAGTTCCTGTAATCCGCACATACTGAAGATGGGCGTACTGAATTTGTGATGGGCGTGCCAATTTCTCTGTCTTTTCATAATCACGCTTGAGTTCTCACGCGCGCGCCAACATCAATCTTGTCTCGTGCGTAGGGCTGAGCAAAACCGATCCGAACCCGAAAAACCGAACCGAAATTTGTTATTTCGGTTCGGTTCGGTTCTAAATATTTTAAAATTTTGGTTATTTCGGTTTCATAATTCGGTTCGGTCCGGTTCTTTAAAAAAAAATTCGGTTCAGGACCGAATAAACCGAAATATTTAAAATATATATTTACATTATATATTATATATATAATACTTATGTTAATACCAATACCATATGTTAATACCAATACCATACGCATATATCTATATTCTAGCTGAGTTTTAGATGCTGAATTTTGTGAATCTTTGCTGAGTTACGTTGATTCGCTGCTGTTGTAGTGTTTGATGATTGATGTTGTTTGCTGACTTTCCAATTTCCATTTCCTGTATCTGGTAGCATAGATTTAAAATTGTGGAATTGTGATTTTGCAGGGATTAACTTTTCTTGGTCTGAAATCTCAATTGGTAATTCAGCATGAGACTTTAGACTTCATACAGTTGTCTTGAGAAATTGGAAAATCATTTATATGACTACAGGACTTTTAAAAATCAGAATCAAGACTTAAAAAATTCGGTTTTATTGGATAGAACCGAACGGACCGAAATATTTCGGTTCGCTTCTTGTTCGGTCCGGTTCGGTCCAAAAAAAATCAGCTATTCGGTCCGGTTAGGACCGAAGTGCGTGATACACACTTCGCAGTGCAAATCTGTCTGTAGAGCTGTTTCAGGCCCATTAATCTGGTCCAACCCAGACAACTATCTCCAGCCCACTGTTTCAGGCCCATTAATCTGGTCCAACCCAGACAACTATCTCCAGCCCACCAACTCTAAACATGTTGTCCACTTCAGCTAATGGCAAGATAGGAGCAACCTAAAATAAATTATTTGGAAATGGTGCAGGCCAAGGGAATTGAACCCGATCATCCACTTAACAAAATAATCGTCCAACCACTGCACCAGAGTACAAGTTGTGCTAATATTTGCATTCAGTTTTGTATAAAGAGAGAATTGAGCCAGAATTTTGCATGCTTTGATCGGAGCATCCGCAATTATTTTTGGAGGGCACTTCATGGCTACTAGGGGAGTATTTCTAACCTTTATTTGTATTTTTTTTATTTTTTTTAATTATTCTTTTTGTATTTTATTTTTAGGATTGTTAGATTTTTTTTTCTTTCTTTTATTAATTTATTCATTGAGGACAATGAACCATTTAAGTGTGGGGATACGTTCTTAATGTATAAAAAATCCAAAAAAATTATATATGATAAAAATTCAAAAAAAAAATTAATAAATTAAAAACTTTTTGTATATAATTGTCTTGTCTCAAAAGTATGTTAGCACGGATAAGTACACATTTTGTAGACTAATTTTGCATGATTAATTCTGAGTGTTGTATCATAGAATAAAAACCATTTGTTGCTTGATAATTCCTTGTGTGTGCTTTCGAAAATTTAAAAACTTGAGATGCTTCTTAGTCAAATTTATTGAGTCGAGCATGCTTTCACCTTGTGAGATTTTGAGTCTAACTAATGATTGATACATTTTATATCAATCGAATTTCTTTGTTGTGTGTTGTTCGTCAATTAGCATTGCTCTAGAACTTGTTTTGATACTCTGTTGAGACTACATGTTGCGTGTGTGCATGAAAATGATAAAGGCACTAGGATTAACCTCATTGACCTAAACACTATCCTTATGAGTTATATCCTTAGTAAGCCCCCTTGAGCTTATATCTGTTTCTTTCAATTATCACCACTCTATAATTTTTAAGCCTACTTATTTATTCTTATCTTGATTTACTAGTAGAGCATTGTGATTCAACTTAAGGGTGGGTGAATGTTCAAGTGTGGGGATTTCTTTGTTAAGGTTTGATATTTTGGTGGGAATTATATAATGTGGTTGCTTGATTCTCAAAAAAAAAAGGAAAAAAAAATTGAAGAAGATCGAATGAGAGTTACTGTTCATTGATTATTGCAATGTGAAAGTGGGGAAGTACATAATGATGTGCTTATGGGTTTAATGCTTGTGAAAGTTTAATTATTTTTTACATGATCTACTATTCATGTTGAGTGCTACAATTAGAAGTGAACACTATGCTCTACTGGTTTATCAAGTTTAGCCACTTGTTAGCCTATTTCTTTGATATCCTACCCCTTACCTAAGCCTCATTACAACCTTTAATGAAGACCTTTTGATTTGTGCATGCACATATACGAAGTAGTGGAGATTTGGTGGACAACCAAGCATATGGTAGCACATGTCTATTTTGATTGAACTTGAGTGAAACGTTAACACCTATACACTTGTGTGAATTGAGAGCAATGTGAGATTTTCTATCCACAGCATGCTTACTTATTGAAGGAGACTTTGATGTTTATTTCATGATATTTTTGTCTGTTAAGACAGCCTGTGCATACTTGGATTGTTTTGTGCAAGTGGTGTGCTTTCAGATATTCTCAGATTGTTGTGTGATTGAGGTTTGCATATGTGGAGTACTATGAATTGTTGCATCTTTAAGACTTGGTGATTGAAAACATTTGATTTTGTGGGTATATCTTCTATAAACCCTCACGAGACAAAACTCGTCCTACTAGGGCTGCCCAGGGGTTTAACGGCTTGTTGCATATGCTCAATGCAATCGTGTCATCTACGAAAGTGATGTTAGTTAGAATAATTTTTATTTCTTTATTTGCCCGAGGACGTGCAAATGCTAAGTGTGGGGATGTATGATAGAGTGTATATTTATATAAATTTTACATGATTATATTCCTCATGTTTATTGTATTTTGCATTTAATTGGATTTTTATTTAATAGATTTTAATGTTTTATTGTAGGAAGCAAGGAAATCCTAAACTTGGAAGAATTGGAGAATAAAGAGCTTAATTGGAGATTTATTAGAAGGAAATTCGGATTTGTTGGGCTGCACGCACGTACTTTCACTGTTTGGTCCATATCTTGAGTTCTACACGTCAGAATTGGGTGATTCAACAGCCCACGCGAAGATAATTAAATTATCTATCATTCTAAGAGCCAGATGTCATACTACAATTGGAGCGGTCCAGAGTTACTGGGGAAGAGTCAACTACGAATTTTCCTTGGAAATCTATTCAATTTAGGAAACGTACTTGTAAAACATTTTTATTAGAGACATATAAAAACATTATTATTATTATTATTAGTGAGGGGGAAGAGATACGTACGTAGAGAGATATACAGAGAGAGACTTTTACTTTTCTTTCGGATCGAAGATTGAAGGTTTTCTTCTCTACTCTTGTTAATATTATGTGTTCTTATCATATCATTTGTTTTGCTAGTTTAATCATGAGTGAGTAGATCTCTAATCTAGGGTTAAGTTGAACCCTAGTTATGATTGGTGTATGATTTTCCCAATTCCCCCAAATTGATTATGTTATATGCTCTTGCTTATTGAGTTATGTTTAATTAACAATTACAAGTCAGACGTGATTATGTGTATTGTTTGAACCAATATTTATTTATCAACGAAAGTTGGATTTAGATGGTTGTGATTTATCCAATAAGGACATGAACTTCTCCATGAAAATAGGTAGAACGGATTGTTTGGAAGTTAGGATGCCGTGTTTAATGTCTCTGAATTGCATGATACCATGAAAATAGGCTTGATTGTAAGTTAGAGAAGCCATTAATACTCGAGAGAGGTTATTGGTATTTATAGGGCGCATCTTTCCTCTTGAGTAGTACATGATTAATTGGGGCGGGAAATCGTAATTGCATTGATTCATGCTAGTAGGGATACTTAATTCTAGATATTTTTTGTTAATTGATAATACAACACAATTTGCCTTAGTATAATATTAGTTAATAATCTCTCAAAATTTATTGTGTTACTTGATTAGTTGAATCGAGTCAAGAATAACTAGTGATTGATACTTTTGTCTCTGTGGGATCGATTCTGACTTACCCTACTACATAGTTAGAAGGATTTGTTAGATATTATTATTTGATAGGCACGCGACGGCCTTGTCACACGGATTGTGATAAATTATCTTAAATTCCTAATTTTTAACTTTTTTAAATGAATAAAATTTTGAAGCACCAAGTTGTATATATTCTCGACTTTTATTTCGATTGCTAGTTAATAGACTCCTAGTATATAACTTCATTATTAAATTAAATTAATATTTAATATTATTATTCTAATTAATTAAATTTACATAACTTCATTCTAGTAGCCGATAACCCGTGCGAAGCACGGATTGTGATAAATTATCTTAAATTCCTATTTTTTAACTTTTTTAAATGAATAAAATCTTGAACCACCAAGTTGTATATGTTAGCTTGATATTTTGATGATGAATGCAAATGTTGTTTGTGAATATTTCATACTTTATTATCTAATCTTGTTTTACAGGAAGCATGGATTTAGGGGGAGTTTTACTCTCCTATATAAATTATTGAGTAATCATAAAAAAGGGGGAGAATGAAACCCGAATGATTTTGATGATCACTCTAGTCAGCAAGCTGGTTGGATTAATTACAATCTTTATAGCTAGCTGTATACACATGTGGTATAACTTTGTTTTGCAGGATTATATTTAAAGGCTGAACAATATCTTATTAGCAAGCTAAAACAATCTAAACAGAGTAAGACAGCAAGCTAAGTCTACTCGAAAAGGATGTTACAGCAAGCTCACAGCAAATATCCAGAAAGTGTGTCATGCAGATTCTAACGGCTAAAATCAAGGGGATATTATAGAAAACCACGTGTCCAAGCTGTCTAATATATATATATTGTAGTATATGTATTAGAGCTCTATTATTCTCCAAAGTGTCTTTCAAAAACAAAATCCCTTAAATCAAGGAACTTTTTGACTAACCTTTTGAAAGTAACAACTCTAATAATTCTTGTGCATGTGCAAGGGAATATAGCTGGTGGTGTTTACTTTCTTCAACAAAAACGGTTTGCAAGTTTGAATAACTTGCCTTCATCAAGTTTCAAAGGAAGAAGCATCAAAATTCAACATGAGGAGCGTATGGGCAAGAGATAAATAAATTCAAGTTCATCCACCTTGCTATAAATTCGTGTGTGGTTTATGCTCAAAAGAGACAAGCAAGAACACACAAAATCAACTCAGTGCCTTCATCCAAATTCTTCCTAAACGAGCTCTAGTAGTATATGCAATATTTATATTTTTAGAGAGTTCTTAGTTTGAGTTGTAAACACTTTCATTTTGTATTGCTCAAGGTGTAATTGGTGTTGCTGGATAAGTGAGCTTGGAAACAAGGGTTCGGGAACTAGTTTGCTAGAGAAGATTGTACTCAGGGGTAGTATAGTTCTTAGAGAGCATTTGGTTCAAAGGAACAGGGGTTTCAGCAAGCTACTATCAGCAACAGGGAGTTAAAGGGAGATATATTATCTAATCTTGTAATCGGAATTTATAGTGATTAATAATATATTCTCTTACCACGTTGGTAAGGGACTAGGACGTAGACCATAGAGATTAGGGGTCGAACCTAGCTAAAATCCTTGGTGTTCTTATTTTCCTGCACTGCATTTATTCATGTTAGCTAGCTGACAGACTATTTTTATTGCAATCAGTAAGCTGCCAGACAGCACTATAGACTATCTTTGCTTGATATAGTCGAACAACTTGGTAATAATTAAAAATTGGATATAGTTAGTCTAATACACCTATTCACCCCCCCCCCCTCTAGGTGTAGTTTTCAATTGGTATCAGAGCTTGGTATACTAATCTTTCTGTAACAGGAAAAGTATCGATCTAATGGCTGACAAATATCCAGAAGGAACTTCGGATCACCGAGCACCTCTATTGCTTGGTACTGAGAATTACAACTGGTGGAAGAATAGAATGGAGATATATCTATCCAGAGAACCACTTATGCTAAGGGTCGTTCAAAAGGGACCATTTGAATTCTTTGACGACAAAGCAAAACTAAAAGATGTTGATGAGCTTACAGATGCGGAGCTTATCAAGTATAGCTACAATGGGAAGGCCAGGAACTCTCTCATGAATGGTTTGTGTTCAACTGAATGTGACAAAATTTCATCATGCAAAACCGCTGATAGAGTGTATATTTATATATATTTTATATGATTATATTCCTCATATTTATTATATTTTGCATTTAATTGGATTTTTATTTAATAGATTTTAATGTTTTATTATAGGAAGCAAGGAAATTCTAAACTTGGAAGGATTTGAGAATAAAGAGCTTAATTTGGAGATTTATTAGAGGAAATTCGGATTTGTTGGGCTGCACGCGCGCAATTCACTATTTTGGCCATATCTCGAGTTCTACAAGTCAGAATTGGGTGATTCAACTGCCCACGCGAAGATAATTAAATTTTCTATCATTCTAAGATGGTCCAGATGTCATATTACAATTGGAGCGGCCCAGAATTACTTGGGAAGAGTCAACTACGAATTTTCATGGGAAATCTATTCAGTTTAGGAAACGTACTTGTAAAATATTTTTATTAGAGACATATAAAAACATTAGAGATTATGATAGTAGATATACAGACGTACGTATAGATAAACAGAGAGAGAGAGACAGGAGAATTTTTGTAACTCTTTCTTCTGGAGACTTTTGGGGAGATTAATTATTTTCTTCAAGATCGAAGATTAAAGGTTTTTCTTCTATTCTTACAATTATGTGTTCAATTAATTATTCTTGTTTTGTTAATTCAATTATGAGTGAGTAGATTATTAATCTAGGGTTAAGTTGAACCCTAGTTATGATTGGTGCATGATTTTCCCAATTCCCCCAATTTGGTTATGATAATTGCTCTTGCTTATTGAGTTGTTTTAATTAGCAATTACATGTCAGACGTGATTATGTGTATTGTTTGAGCCAATATCTAATTATCAGCGAGAGTTGGATTTAGATGGTTGTGATTTATCCAATAAGAACATGAAATTCTCCATGAGAATAGGTAGAACGAATTGTTAGGAAGTTAGGATGCCGTGTTTAATGTCTCTAAATTGCATGATACCATGAGAATAGGTTTGATTGTAAGTTAGAGAAGCCATTAATACTCGAGAGAGGTTATTGGTATTTATAGGGCGCATCTTTCCTCTTGAGTAGTACATGATTAATTGGGACGGGAAATCGTAATTGCATTGATCCATGCTAGTGGGGATACTTAATTCTGGATGTTTTTAATATTTGATTAATACAAACACAATTCTCTTTAGTATAAAATTAGCTTAATAATCTCTCAATATTTATTGTGTTACTTGCTTAGCCGAATTAAATCAGAAACAACTAGTGATTGATACGTTTGTCTCTGTGGGATCGACTCTGACTTACCCTACTACATAGTTAGAAGGATTTGTTAGATTTATTATTTGATAGGCACGCGACGGCCTTGTCAAATTTTTGGCGCCGCTGCCGGGGACAAAGCAGTGTTAGATTAGTTAATTTTGAATTGATTTAGCTAAGTATTTTAGTTGAGTTGCTTCGGCTATTATTCCCTTGTTAATTGATCATCGTTTCTAGTTCTCTTGTTGCATGCACACTCGAAGTTCAGGTACTGAAAACTTAATTGAAATTGATCCTGAAATTGAAGCTATAGCAAGAAGGCAAGCAGGCAAGCGAAGGAAAAACAAGGATAAGGAAATTATGACTGATACAACAGCTAAAGCTCTCAGGGAGCATGGTATGCCAGATGCTACAGGTGTACTCTCCAGTATTGTCAGACCAGCAGTCACAGCTACACACTTTGAGCTCAAGCCTCAGTTCATCCAATTCATCTCCAATGATTCTTTCGCGGGATTGTCCACTGAAAATCCTGTTGATCATCTTGAGAGTTTTCTTGAAAAGTGTGATACAATAAAGCTGACCAATGTTAGTGATGATGCTATAAAGCTGCGCTTATTTCCATTCTCTCTTCGAGATACAGCAAAAGATTGGTTGAAAGATGAAGGACCAAATACATTCACTACTTGGGATAGTCTTGCGAAGGCTTTTCTACTTAAATTCTTCAGTCAGAAGAAGACCTCTAAGCTCCGGAATGAGATCTCTAATTTTCGTCAAGATGATGACGAGTCACTTCATGATGCTTGGAGAAAATTTAAGCGACTTCAAAGACAATGCCCTCACCATGGAATTCCTGACTGGTTGTTGATCCAAACATTCTATAATGGGTTGACACAAGAGTTTCGAAACTTTGTTGATGCTTCTTCTGGTGGTTCTATTATGAAGAAGAGTACTGAGGATGCGAAAGTTTTGTTAGACGAGATAGCGTCTAATGATAATTATCCATACAGTGATCGAAATCATCCTAAGAAAGGTGGTAAGTATGATGTTGATGCTCTAACCATGTTGAATACTACTATGCAGGCTATGGTCAAAAAGATTGAGCAATTGGATTCCAGAAGTTCTTCATCTACTGTTGCTTCATGTGAGATATGTGGTGTTGTTGGACACACCAAACTTGCTTGTCAATACAATCCTTCTGGAATGGCAGTTGAGCAAGCTAATGCTCTTTACAATCAGAATCAAAGGCCGCAGTATAATCCTTACTCCAACACGTACAATCCAGGTTGGAGAGATCATCCAAATTTCTCCTACAGGAACAATCAGGGTCAAGGACAATCTTCACAAAATAATTTTACTCAGCCTCCTGGTTTTCAGCAAGCTCAGCCACAAAAATCCAACTTGGAAAGTCTTATGGAAGGATTTATCTCTACTCAATCAAAGAAGAATGAGCACTTCGATTCAAGCATCAATGAGATAAAGGCTCACAACAAAATGATGGAGAACACGATCACTCAAATTTCTCAACAGTTGAGCCAACTTAATAAGTCTTCAGGCCAACTTCCTGGCCAAACTGAGCAACCGTCAAGGGGCCATATCAATGCTATAACTTTGAGAAGTGGTAAAGAATTGAAGGAGCCGGAATTGAATGTGAGCAAAAATGTTGTGAATGCTAAGGAAGGTGAAGAGGAGATTGCAACTGAGAAACCGGTAGAACCAGAGATCGGGGAGAAAGAAACTAAAGAATCAGAAGCTGTTCCTCTCAAACCATATGTGCCGCCTGTTCCTTTTCCACAAAGGTTGGCACAAGCGAAGCTAGAGAAGAAGTATGGTAAGTTCCTTGAAATTTTGCAGAAGTTACATATCAATATCCCATTCATGGATGCTATCACTGAGATGCCATCTTATGCAAAATTCCTGAAAGATATTTTGTCAAGGAAGAGAAAAATTGAAGAAAGCTCTACCATCTCATTAACGGCGGAGTGCAGTGCCATCTTGCAAAACGATCTTCCAAAGAAGTTAGCGGATCCAGGTAGCTATTCTATTCCTGTTCAGCTTGGGGATGTCGAAATAAAAAGGGCTTTGTGTGATCTTGGAGCAAGTGTCAGTTTGATGCCTTTATCGATTTGTGAACAGCTTCAGATGGGTGAACTAAAACCCACACGTATCTCTCTACAACTGGCAGACAGAAGTGTGAAATTTCCACTTGGAATTCTTGAAGATGTGCCCCTTAAGGTAGGAAAGTTTTATATTCCATGTGATTTTGTTGTCATGGAAATGGAAGAAGATGCAAATATTCCTATCATTCTTGGGAGGCCTTTCTTAGCAACAGCTGGAGCTATCATTGACATGAAAAATGGAAGAATTTCTTTCGAAGTAGGCGAAGAGAAGATGGAATTCAAACTGCAAAGTACAATGGGACATCCTTCTACAGATGAGTTTGTAAATAGGGTGGATGCACTAGAGGAAGTGATCGACATGAAAGCCAAAATTCTTTTATCTGAGGATCCACTTCAAGCTGTTCTTGAGGGTAATGTTGATGAAGAAAATGGAGAGTGTCAGGGTTACGAGAAGCTTTTGGATGCAGCACCTACATATCAGCATGAACATTCTAATGTGCTACAGCATGAGGAAGTTAAGGAGAGTTCCACGCCTCCTAAGGTAGAACTGAAACCATTACCTGCATCTTTGAAATATGTGTTTATGGGCCCTAATGAATCATATCCTATTATTGTTAATTCTGAGCTTGATGACATTCAAATTGAGCAGTTGCTCACGGTCTTGAGAAAATATAAAAATGTTATTGGGTATTCCATTGATGATATCAAGGGCATTAATCCATCATTCTGCATGCATAAGATTATTCTGGAAGATGAGCAAGCTTCTTCTATTGAGCCTCAACGGAGACTTAATCCTAATATGATGGAGGTGGTCAAAAAGGAGGTTTTAAAACTTCTTGATGCAGGTATAATCTATCATATCTCTGATAGCAAGTGGGTTAGTCCTGTGCATGTTGTTCCAAAGAAAGGAGGAATGATCGTGGTGAAGAATGATAAGGGTGAGATGATTTCTACTAGAACTGTTACAGGGTGGCGCATGTGCATTGATTATCGAAAATTGAATAAGGCCACAAGGAAAGATCATTTTCCTCTCCCTTTTATTGATCAAATGCTTGAAAGGTTGGCGAAACATTCTTACTTCTGCTTCTTAGATGGATATTCAGGCTTTTTCCAGATTCCTATCCATCCGAATGATCAAGAAAAGACGACTTTCACATGTCCCTATGGTACATTTGCGTACCGCAGAATGCCGTTTGGTCTATGTTGTGCTCCTCCCACTTTTCAGAGATGTATGATGGCAATTTTCTCAGATTTCATTGAAGACATTATGGAGGTTTTTATGGATGACTTCTCAGTTGGTGGAACTTCTTTTGATGCATGTTTACATAACTTGGAGAAGGTGCTTCATAGATGTCAAGAAGTTAATCTCATTCTCAATTGGGAAAAATGTCACTTTATGGTACAAGAGGGAGTTGTTCTGGGTCATGTTGTTTCGAAGAGAGGCATTGAAGTTGATAAAGCCAAGGTCGAGGTTGTTGAGCGCTTGCCACCCCCTACTTCAGTCAAGGGGATAAGAAGTTTTCTTGGTCATGCGGGATTCTATCGCCGTTTCATCAAAGATTTTTCGAAGATTGCTCGACCTCTTACTGAGCTCTTGGGTAAGGAGGTACCTTTTGTGTTCACTGATGCTTGTGCTGAGGCTTTTGAAACATTGAAGAAAGCTCTTGTCTCTGCTCCAATTATACAACCACCGGATTGGAGTCTACCTTTTGAGATCATGTGTGATGCTAGTGATCAAGCTATTGGTGCAGTCCTAGGCCAAAGGAAAGATGGAAAGCTACATGCTATATACTACACAAGCAAGACCTTGGATGGGGCTCAGATTAATTATGCAACAACGGAGAAAGAATTGCTAGCAGTGGTGTATTCTATGGAAAAATTTCGATCCTATCTCGTTGGTTCGAAAGTTATTGTTCACACTGATCATGCAGCTTTGAGATACTTGATGAGTAAGAAGGATGCTAAACCTCGTCTGATTCGTTGGATTTTGCTTCTCCAAGAATTTGACTTAGAGATTAAAGATAAGAAAGGGGCTGAGAACGTGGTTGCTGATCATCTTTCACGCCTTACTCTTGATACGGATGATGGTAAATCTACTCCAATTGATGATTCTTTTCCTGACGATCATCTACTTTCTCTTGCAAGTCTAGAGGTTCCTTGGTATGCTGACATAGCTAATTTCTTAGCTAGTGGAACTGTTCCTCATGGTTACTCATCGCAGCAGAAGAAGAAATTTTTCTATGATGTGAGGAAGCACTTTTGGGATGATCCGTATCTCTATAAATCTTGTGCAGATGGAGTCATTAGAAGATGTGTTCCGTATAATGAGATTGCCTCTATAATCTCACATTGTCACGATTTGCCAAGTGGTGGTCATGCAAGTACTACAAAAACTGCTGCAAAGATTCTTCAGTGCGGTTTTTATTGGCCAACTCTTTTTAAAGATGTCCACCAATATGTTCATTCTTGTGATCGTTGTCAAAGAACTGGAAATATTTCAAGACGCAATGAGATGCCCCTCAATAGCATTCTTGAAGTGGAGCTTTTTGATGTTTGGGGAGTAGATTTCATGGGACCATTTCCTCCATCTTTTAAGAACAGGTATATCTTGGTAGCTGTGGATTACGTCTCAAAATGGGTTGAAGCCATTGCATCACCCACTAATGATGCTCGTGTTGTGAGCAAATTCTTTAAGAAGACGATTTTTCCTAGATTTGGAGTGCCAAGGATTTTAATTAGCGATGGAGGAAAGCATTTTCTCGAAAATCGTTTTGAAGCTATGTTGAAGAAATATGGAGTTTATCATAAGGTGGGACTTTCTTATCATCCCCAAACCAGTGGTCAGGTGGAGATCTCTAACCGTGAAATAAAGAATATCTTGGAAAAGACAGTCGCAAAATCAAGGAAGGATTGGTCTATGAAGCTTGATGATGCACTTTGGGCTTATAGAACTGCGTTTAAGACACCTATTGGGACAACTCCGTATAGATTGGTTTATGGAAAAGCATGTCATCTTCCCGTTGAGTTAGAGCACCGTGCATTTTGGGCTATCAAAGGTCTGAATTTTGATATGTTAGCAGCGGGTGAGAAGAGACTTCTACAACTTAATGAGCTAGATGAGCTTCGTTTTGAGGCTTATGAAATAAGCTTTACAAGGAGAAAACAAAGAAGTGGCATGACAAAGGGTTATTACGAAGAGAATTCAAGGAAGGGGAGCTAGTTCTTCTGTTTAATTCAAGGTTGAGACTTTTTCCCGGAAAACTTCGTTCTAGGTGGTCGGGTCCGTTCAAGGTACGCAAGGTATTTCCGTATGGTGCAGTTGAATTGATGAATAGCCATGGAGAGTCATTCAAGGTGAATGGGCAAAGAGTAAAGCACTATAGAGCTGGTGAACCAATTAATGAGGAGGTGGATATTCTGTTGTCTTCCCTTTCTTCAGAATGATTGATGAGACGGTGTCGGGCTAACGACATTAAACAAATGCGCTTCGTGGGAGGCAACCCATGCATTAGTGTAAAAAAAAAAATAAAAAATAAAAAAAAATTGTTGTTGTAAAAAAAAAAAAAAAATCAAATTTCGGGCAAATTGCAGGTCTGTAACGCAGCTAGCCCCTGCGTTACTGGAAGAGAAGCAAACAGCGGCCCTGACACGCAGCTTGCGTATGCGTGTCTGGAAGGAAAGCAGTTTGCCTCTCGGAGGCGCAGCTAGCGTCTGCGTGATTGGAATAAGGGCAACTTGCCCCTCACACAGGCAGGTTGCGCGTGAAGAAAGAAAGAAAAAAAAAATTTTCACCTTGTTGGTCAGTGTGTGCGCCTGCATGTTTATGTATATAAAAAAAAAATTCTTTCCCCTCCCATTCTTTTTATACCCCCATTCTAAACCTATTCTAATCCTATTTCAATTCCAAAACCTTCCATCTTTTCTTCAAATCTCTAAACCTATTTCTATTCTAATTCATATTTATTTATTATTATTATTATTATTATTACTATTATTTTATTTTATTATTTTATTTTTTATTTTTTTTATCCCTAAATCCTTTTCTATCCTATATTAAATTCCAAATTCCACCCAATTTTTTTTTTTTTCTTTTCACATTAAAATTTTTATATCCATCCTATCACTCCATTGTCTATATATACCCATACACACACACCCAATTTATTATTTTCTTCCTCTACATCTCTAAAAAATTCAAGTTTGGGGGAAAATTAGTACAAGTTCACCTCTTTGATTCGTAGTTGGGATTTTTCTTCTCTATTTTTTTATTACGAATTTGTGTTCTTGTAAATTGGGGGTTTTGTAATATTCTTGTTAATTGGGTATTTTTGGTGTGATATTGCTTGGTGGTTTTTGGTAGGATATTTCTTGGTGGTTGTTGGTGAAGCTATTGTTGAATGCAGTTTTGGTTATTATGGCTTCTAAGCGACTGAGGGGTGGTTTTTCACACTCGACACCTTGATTCCAGGGGAGTTTTCTTTCTTTTCTTTTTAGTGTAGTTTTATTTTATTTTTAGTTGTAGTTTTGTATCTTGTTCATTGGGGACAATGAACCGCTTAAGTGTGGGGAGGTGTTCTCAACGTAGTGTATATATATATATATATATATATAAAAAAATCTAAAAAAATAAAAAAAATTTAAAAATACCAAAAATAATTCTAGCCATGCAATTTGATTAGTTGTTGTATTTTGTTTGATACACCCATGCATGCGTAGAATTCTGGTGTTTATTGACGCTTTTGATTGAGAAGTGACGTGCTTTGTTCTTGTGCACACACTTACACTA
Organism: Kitagawia praeruptora; assembly: GCA_037693485.1. NCBI lineage: Eukaryota > Viridiplantae > Streptophyta > Magnoliopsida > Apiales > Apiaceae > Kitagawia > Kitagawia praeruptora. Next base: position 107,222,506 of record CM075354.1, read on the forward strand.
GCAAGTTGAAACTGGTAGACTTAATTGAATGTGGTAAGTGATTAGAATGACATGAATATGTGCAAGATGACTTGGTTTCCATGCTTTGAGTACAAGTAGGTGCGTTAGAGAGTCTTGTTACCTGGGATTGATTATGTTTTGTCACACCAAGTGAGTTTTGAGCCTATATGCATATCTTTTGCATGATTTTTCGTTTGCTTGAGTGTCCACATGTTGTTTACATTGCTAGCACTTACTTGAGATCTTTCTTGAAATGCATGACATTACTTGATGATGAGATGATAAAGGCACTTAGGTATAACCTCGTATTTCCCATATTTCCACACCTTTCATACATGATCAATTAGTTAACCCTTTGAGCTTAATCCTATTCTTTCGGTGACACACTACATTACTTGCCATTATCCTTTTTATTCTATTGGCCTTACATTGAATTTGAACCTAAATTGTCAAAGGCTAGTATCGTGCTTAAGGGAGTAATAAGGTGTTCATAAAAAGGGGGGGTTATTGATGATCATACTTTTGGGGAATATTAATTTTGGGTTGATGTTTGCTAGTCGAAATTCATAAAATATCTATGGATCATTGTGTTTATTCTTTAGCTCTCAAGAAAAAAAAAATAAAAAATAAAAATAGAAAAAAAAATAAAAAAAAATAAATAAATTTGAGAGCATTCTTATGTTTGTATGATCCTTTTTCATTCGACTAGTCAAGTTGTTAGTTACAGAGGCATGCCTGTACACATCTAATAACAAGCCTAATTGTTTGTAATGCTTTGCATTACTTACATGACCTCTTAACTGAGGGAACCTCTAGTTGTAGAGTTTCTGTTTGTATTGTACTTGTAATAGGCATCAAATCCTAGTTGTGTAACTGTACAAATAGAGTCTAGAATAATGCTTGAAAGAAGTTCCATGGTTCATGCCTCAAGCAAGGAGTTAAAGACTGCCAAATAATCACAGTTGGGATTTGAAGAAATGAAGAATTTGCCTAAGTACCAATTCGAGAAGTATATTTGTCTATTCGAGAAGTCCAGCATTCGAGAAGTCAGGGATTCGATATCTCAAGACACTATTCGATATCTCTGAATACACTGTTCGATATCTCATTCGATATCTCAGGGATTCGATATGTCTACTACTCTATTCGAGAACTCAAGAAGTCAACAAGTCAAGATGGTATTCGAGTTCTCAAAGAGTCAACAAGTCAAAGTTCCATTCGATATCTCAAAGACTCAGAAAGCTATTCGACAACTCGAGGATTCGATAAGTCAAATGCTCTATTCGACAACTCAAGGAATCCTGATGGAAAAGAGCTATTCGAGAAGTGGTTCGATATGTCACTATAACAGTATTCGAGAACTCAGAGTTATCGATCAAGTCAATTCTAGTTCTCGAATCACTTACTTAGTCACTTCTCGAATACATTCTTGGAGACAAAATACTGAAGAAATTGTACAAGTCAGAAACCTGCAACAAGCCAATGCACTTTATGGACCACAACCTGTAACGTGCTCTGGAAAGCCTACAAGGAAGCTTGGAGAGATATAGAAGAGACAAAGAGCTAAAGAAGTGGATCTAAACAGGCTTTGCAAAGTCAAATCTGTAACCGTTTGGACGCTTGCTCAAAAAGGATAGACAGACTAGAAAGTAATTTGTTTAGCTACCTTATTTGTAGTAAGCAGGCTGTATCCATGTTCTATAAGGACACAGCCTCACTTCATAACTTAGTAACTTTTGTGAGTCTAGTTTTTCATACACTGTAAGCTATATCTCTCTGAGAAAAACGAAGCTGAGAATACTACCATTTGTATTCACAGATTGTAGCAACCTTTATCTAATATACATTAGATTAAAGTGATATTGTGTCTTGTGTTGTTTACTTATCCGCACCTTAATTTCTGCACACACAGGCACTTATCTGCTACACAGACTCAATCCAAGAAAAGTTCAAGAATCCATTCACCCCCCCCCCCCCTCTGTATTCTTTTACCGTGTTCAATACTCAACAAGTGGTATCAGAGCGGGCTGTTTATTCAAAAACAGAGAAACGATCATGAGTTCGAATACACCAAAGACTACAGGAACGGTGAAGGTCCCTAAGTTTGATAAAGAAAACTTCAACCTCTGGAAGATAAAGATGATGTTGTTCATCAAAGCCTCTCATCCCTTGTATCCTGAGATTCTCAAGAATGGTCCTTTTGTTCCACAACAAGAGATACCAGAGAAGACTGTTGGAACCATAACAATCCCTAGAGCTTATGAGGCCAAGGATCCATCAAAGTGGACAGAGTCAGAAAGGGAGAAGGTTGCTCTTGACAGCCACCTCATGTTGCTCATCATTGATTCCATGGATATGTCAATGTTTGCAAACATTGCATCATGCACGTCTGCTAAAGAGATGTGGGATCACATTGAGGTGTTGTGTGAAGGGACTGATGAGGTTAAAGAAAACAGGAAATAGATACTGGTCACACAGTATGAAGCTTTCATGGCACAGCCCAAGGAAAGCATCACTGAGATGTTTGAAAGGTTTCACAAGCTAGTTACTGAGTTGCAGATGAATGGAAAGGTTTACAGCACCAAGGAGTTAAATATGAAATTTCTGTTGTCTTCACCAAATCATCTGGAGCAAAGAGTCATTTCCCTTAGAGAAAGAGATTTGAACAAAGTCACCTATGATGTACTCTATGGAGTCCTAAAGACTCATGAACTTGAGTTGCTTCAGAAGAGGGCTATCCAAGCCAACCAAGGTAGGATGATAAACACATCATGTGCCTTGATTGTCAACAAATCCATTCTGGACCTAGAAGCATCTACAAGCCAACTAAGGATAGAGGAGGTGGCAGATGATGAAGAAACTGAAGCTGGGGTGAGTGAACCTGTTGAGGAAAAGGAGGAAGAAGAAGAGGAGTTTTACACTCTGGAAGAACTTGATGGGATGGAAAATACTTCATATGCTTTCATGGCCAGAAAATTTCCAAACATCAGATTTAAAAGAAATCAACCCTTCAAACCCAAAACTCAAAACCATTCAGCCAACAAGAACAAGGCACCTGTGAAACCAAACAGAAATAAGTTCAAAACCGGTTATGTGGATAGGTCATCTGTAAGGTGTTATAGATGCAATGACCTAGGGCATTTTGCCAGTGAATGCAAGAAGCCTAAAAAGAAGGATAGAGATTATCTTGAGCTAGAAGCTAAGTATGAGGCCCTTCTGAAAAAGCAGACACATGGTAAGGCCTACATAGCTGAAGGGAAGTGTTGGGATGATTCTGAGAGTGATGAAGAGGAACAAGAATTCTGCAATTATGCCTTGATGGCCAACTCCAAGGATGACTCATCTTCATCTGATTCTCAGGTACCATCTCTCACTACTATAGACATGTCTGTTTCTGAATACAAATCCATGATTGAACAATTATCTGTTGAAATGTTTAATATTCATACTAGTATGACTGCTGCTAATGAGGAGATTGCTAAACTGTCTACTAGAAATGAAGTATTAACCAAAAAGAATGAGGAACTTGAGCTAACTGCTATGCAAGTAGAAAACCTTAAGAAAGAAGTTGAATATTTGGAGAACAAGGTTCTATGTGCTAGTCAAGTAGAGAAGGCTCTTAGGGATGAATTAGCTGAGAATGAATTCAAACTTAAAACTTTCAAGAAATCATCTGGTTTAGTGCAATCCTACTGTGAGAAAATTGAAGCTAAACCCAAAGCAGCTATTGGACTTGACTATGACTCTCTCAAACAAAGGAAAGGCTATGCTGTCATTGAAGAGGACATAGCTGTTCATGAGAAAGTGCCTCACATTTTGAGAAAAACTGAAAATCCAATTTTTAAGGAATCAACATTTGAAATTGATGAGGATGCCTTACTCATCAAGCAAATGTTGAATGATGAGGATGAGGCACAATCTAGTGAACAGCAAGCATCCTCTAAGGGTGAGAGTGTCAAGTCAAAGACCAAGAAGCCAGTAGTTGATAGGCCAAGACCTAAGAAGTTTGTTAAGTTTGTCTCAGCTGGGAAGAGTGAATCAGAAAAGGAAGTGACTAAAAAGAAACAGAACAGAAATGGCAAGTTAGGGATTAACAAGGATAACAACTATGCTTATATGCCTAATGCTCCTAGGAAAACTTGTCAGAACTGTTTCAGTACCAATCATCTAACTCATGCATGCAAGAAACCTGTTGGTAGTGTGTCTAAACCTTTCTATGATTGTTCTGTGCCTCTAAGACATAGAGATGCACCCTTCTGTGATAAATTTGACTGTATGCCATGCAATATGAATGTTATGACTAGTTGTTTTAATTTAAGAAGACAGTTCATTGATGGTTGTATCAGTCACAATTCTCACACACACTACACAAGGTCAAAGTCTTCAAGTCCTCCTAAAGCTAGGAAGGTACCTTTGTCACCTAAGTCTGAAACCTCAGGTTCTAAGACTTCCAACAGTGACAAGAAGACTGACACTAAGAAAGTTAACAAGCATGTTGTTTAAGATAAAACTGTCTCTAAGTCACATGGACCCAAACTTGTTTGGGTACCAAAGGAAAAGTAATACCTTTGTGTTTGCAGGGCAAAGAAAGTGAGAAGAAGGTCATGTGGATTTTGGACAGTGGATGCTCAAATCATATGACTGGTGATATGGCCCTGCTATCACAGTATGAGGAAAAGGCTGGCCCAATGGTTGCTTTTGGAGATGACAGCATGGGTAACACATTGGGATATGGCAAGCTGAAAGTTGGAAATGTCATCATTGAAGATGTAGCACTAGTCAAGGGGCTCAAGCATAATCTGTTAAGTGTTGGTCAGTTTACTGATAGAGGATTCAAAGTGAATTTTGACAAAGATGAATGTTTGATCACCCACAAGAAGACTGGTGATTTTGCTCTATCTGGAGTAAGGAAGGGAAGCCTGTTTGTAGCCAATATGGACTCTGCAAACAAGGACAAAATTTGTTGCTTTTACTCAAAAGCATCAAATGAAGATTGTTGGCTGTGGCACAAGAAACTATCACACCTGAACTTTAAGGCCATTAATTCTCTAGTCAAAAGAGAGTTAGTGAGAGGCATGCCCACACTTGAATTCTGCCAAGAAGGAGTGTGTGAGGCTTGTCAAAAAGGAAAAATGAAGAGATCAAGCCACAAGTCAAAGACAGTGACATCTGTAACCAAGCCACTACAACTTATCCATATGGATTTGTTTGGGCCTGTTAACATAATGTCACTTGGAAGAAAGAAGTATGCCCTGGTAATGGTTGATGATTTTTCAAGGTATACATGGGTAGAATTTCTGGCATCAAAAGATGAGGCTCCACAAGTAATCATTGAGCATATAAAGAAAGTTGACAAGGAAGCAAAGGCAAACGATGCAAGTGTGATTGCATTGAGAAGTGATAATGGAACAGAGTTCAGAAATGCCACACTTGAAGCATTCTGCAAAGAGAATGGCATTTCTCAGCAATTCTCAGCTCCAAGGACTCCACAACAAAATGGAGTTGTTGAGAGAAAGAATAGAACTCTAATTGAGGCTGCTAGAACAATGTTACTTGATGCAAAAATGCCCACATGTTTTTGGGCTGAGGCTGTGAGCACTGCATGCTATATTCAGAACAGAACCCTCATCAACAAAAACACTGGAAAGACTCCTTACAACTTGATGACTGGAAAGAAGCCTACACTGAAGTATATTCATACTTTTGGAAGCAAATGCTTTGTACTTAAGGACAATTCTGAATATGTTGGAAAGTTTGATGCAAAAGCATTTGAAGGAATTTTTCTTGGCTATTCTATGGAAAGAATTGCATACAAGGTTTATGTCATCAGTCAAAAGAAAGTTATGGAAAGCACAGATGTAACATTTGATGACAGCAAACTACCTGGACTAGAAGAAGCCAATGATGAAGACAAAGATCCATTGAAGTTTGATAATCTAGATGATTCTGATGAAGAGATTGAAACTAGAGTTGAAACTCAAGTTCAACAAACTCAAGTGAATAATGATACAAGAGAAGAATTTGTGCCAATCAATAGTGAAGAAACAAGCATCCAAGACACACCTGTGAGTAATGGCAACTTCACAGGGGGAGGAAATGAAGATGATCATGATGAGGATGATGAAGCAACATCAAGGATGAGAAATCAGGCTGAACACTCAAGGAAATGGGATAGATCACACACTGCAGAGCAAATCATTGGAGATCCTAATGCAGGAGTAAGGACTAGGAGAGCAACTCAAAATGAGTGCCTCTATGGATGTTTTCTATCACAAGTTGAGCCTAAGAAACTTGATGATGCATTGTTGGATCCAGATTGGATTATTGCCATGCAAGAGGAGCTGAATCAATTTGAAAGGAACAAAGTATGGGAACTTGTGCCTGCACCAAAGAATAGAACCATTGTTGGAACAAAATGGGTTCTGAAGAATAAGATGGATGAAGATGGTGTAATAATAAGAAACAAAGCAAGGCTGGTTGCAAAAGGATACTCTCAACAGGAAGGCATTGATTATGATGAGACATTTGCCCCTGTTGCTAGATTGGAAGCCATTAGAATATTCTTGGCATTTGCTGCTCATTCAAACTTTAAAGTTTATCAAATGGATGTCAAGAGTGCATTTCTAAATGGAGAGTTGGAAGAAGAGGTTTATGTGCAACAACCACCTGGCTTTGAGGATCCACATTTCCCAGAATTTGTCTACAGATTGCTTAAGGCACTGTATGGACTTAAGCAAGCTCCAAGAGCATGGTATGATACTCTATCACAATTTCTTCTTGAAAATCAATTCACTCGAGGCACATTGGACAAGACACTGTTTTACAAGAAGCATGGTGATGATATGATCCTAGTTCAAATCTATGTGGATGATATCATTTTTGGTTCTACAAATGAGAAACTGTGTGAGAAATTCTCTAAACTCATGCAGAGCAGATATGAGATGAGTATGATGGGAGAGTTGACATTCTTTCTAGGGTTGCAAGTCAGTCAAAGGAAGGATGGTATCTTTATCAGTCAAACCAAGTACATCAAGGATTTATTGAAAAAGTTTGACTTGGAAGATTGTTCACCTGCCAAGACACCCATGGCCACTGCCACTAAATTGGATGAAGATGCTAAAGGCAAGAGAGTCGATATCTCAGTCTACAGAGGCATGGTTGGTTCTCTACTCTACCTCACTGCAAGTAGGCCAGACATCATGTTTGCTACATGCTTGTGTGCAAGGTTTCAATCAAATCCAAAGGAATCACATTTGATTGCAATAAAAAGGATCTTTAGATATCTGAAGGGCACTCCTAACTTGGGATTATGGTACCCTAAGGACACAGGGTTCAATCTGGTTGGCTACTCTGATGCTGATTATGCTGGATGCAGAGTGGATAGGAAAAGCACCTCAGGAAGCTGCCAGTTTCTTGGACAAAGGTTAGTTTCTTGGTATAGCAAGAAGCAACAATCTGTGTCAACTTCTACAGCTGAGGCTGAATACATAGCTGCTGGAAGTTGCTGTGCTCAAGTGCTTTGGATTAGAAATCAACTTAGAGATTATGGACTTGTGTTGGAAAGAATTCCAATCATGTGTGACAACACAAGTGCAATCTCTATAGTTGTCAATCCTGTCAATCATTCTAGAACAAAGCACATTGACATCAGATATCATTTCATAAGAGAACATGCAACTAATGGAACCATTGAGTTGCATTATGTCTCTACAGATAAACAACTAGCTGATATATTCACTAAGCCATTAGATGAAGCCACCTTCACAAGGTTGGTAAGTGAGATTGGAATGCTGAATTCTTCAGATTCTGGCTAAGTGAATACACCATCTAGATTGTTGCAGCATTAAACACTTACTTTATCTAAATCCTCAATATTTTTGAAGTAAGTGTTGGCTGAAATATGATTTATAAATATTTCAAATCTGTTGCATATGTTGAAAATCATATTTTTATTAACTTAAAATTTCTATGAAATTTTGAGAAAATCACTATTTGATTTGCTAGAATATTTTTCAATGAATATGTCTGGTAGATTTTAAAAAGATAGTGAAAATCAAATTTTTATGAGTGATGGGTATAGTTCGATAAGTCAGACTTCTCGAATGATTCACTATTCGACATCTCTAATAAGTCTCATTAGAGTACTCTTGAGTTCTCGAATAGAGTCTTTCTGAGATATCGAATAGAGGAATTATTGACTTCTCGAATATAGTAACTGAGTTCTCGAATGATTGAGTTCTCGAACACTATATTTGAGTTCTCGAATCGTTTGAAAAGGCTGAATTCTCGCTGAATTTTAACCGATTTTGGATTTTTATCTAAAAATTTAATTCACTCATAAAAACACATTTTATTTAATTTAGAATTATTTCTAAGTTAGATAACTGCCAGCTGTGAGTTTCTATCTGCTTGAGTTATCGATTAAGCCATTCTTGACTTCTCGAATAGTTGTTTTCTACTTCTCGAATGCCTGACTTGTCGATACAAAACCTTCTGCTAATCGACAATTCAAGTACTTCATACCTATACAATCTCACATCTATTCGATTCATTTCATTCGATTTCTCAAGCATCTACACTCTCTAAACCCCTGAAACCCTAGCTACGAAAAGCCAAATTTCTTCTTCAACCTTCAATTTCTTTTCTCTCTTCTACACAAATGGCAACAGTAAAGTTCAACACCAACTTCATCGCTCTCACTAGTGATGTTGAAGCACCCAATGCAAATTTCAAGTGCTTTGTGAAATGGATGGCTGAGTCATATATCAAGGATGCACTCTCTGCCAACCCAACTCTGTATCTCGATATTCTGGAACAATTCTGGAGTACTGCTATTGTGGAGGTTGTAGCCCTGGAAAACACAATCACTTCCTATGTCATCTACTGCAAGGTTCAAGATAAGGAAATCACTATCACTACTGCAGACATGAACCAAGCACTAGGACTACAACAAGAGTCATTTGACAGAATGGCCACTAACGCAGAGTTGGAGGAATTCTTTGAGTTCATAAACTACTCAGATGGGATTAACCTTGGAAAGCTAAACAGAAAGAATCTGAGAAAGGAGTGGAGTTATGTGTTTGCAACTTTTCTCCAAGTCTTCACTGCCAGGAAATCAAGCTTTGACCAAATCAGTGCACCTGTGCAGCAAATTGGATATGCTTTGGCCTATGGAAAGAAGATAGATGTTGGCCAAATCATACTTCAAGAATTATATGGGAGACTTGGTAAGAACACAACCAAGAGAGGTACTGATATTTTCTTCCCTCGCTTTATTCAATCTGTACTTAATTATAAAAATGCTTCATTGATTGAATTGCCTGGGATTGATAAAAATAAAATAGGCTATCCTAAGTCCATGACCAAACTCATTTTTGGTAACTTGGAAACTAGGAATGATGTGGATGTAAGACTGAACATAACTCCCCATATGGAGAGTTTGTTTAAGACTTACCCCCACAACATGCCAACATTTGATGCAAAATCTAAGTTAGCACAGCCCAAGCAAGTAGAACAAAATGCTAACCCAGGGCCTGCTAACCAACCCTCTCAACCAAACACTCTACCTCTTACTGAGCCAACTGCATCATCCTCTCAAAAGGGTGATGTTAGTAAAAAGAAGAGAAAGGAAGTAATGTCTGCACCTTTAAATATCTTGTCTGAAGCAGCATTAGCTGTTGAATTAGGTCTAGGAAGTGAGGAACCTGAGTCACCCTTACACAGAACAAAGAAGAAGAAAACTAAGACCACCTCTCCAGTCACACAAATGGCTGAAGTTGTAAAATCAGGGGCACACAGCTCACTAGGTGTATCCTCTCAACAGGGTGCACCTATAGAATCAAGCATCCTCCCCAATGCACCTTCTTGTATAGAGTCAGCACATGGGAGTGATAAGGCTGGCACAACACTGAGTGGAGAGCACATCACTTTTGAAACTCCCTCTATCTCTCAGGGGGAGTTGCCAAAATCTACTCTAAAACACACTTCTCTTCCAGAATCTAACACTGAAATTTCTTTGGAACCTGCAACTCAGGCAACTGAGATGCAAGGCATTGATCATCAAGAATTCCTTTCTCTTGATGAGCCAATAATTTCAAGTGACTTAGTGCATGACACTTTGTTCACCACTCAGAACCCACATTTAGATGGTGAGGGAATGCATGCTGAGGCATATCCTGATGACACCATCACAAACACAGAGGTTCCCCTAGTTTTTACTAGAGACTCTGTGCCTGTGTCAACTGCTGGTGTAATTCATCCCACTTCTGTGGTGACACCAGTAGTAGAGTCAATCCATCCGGTTACAGAAGTTGCATCTGTAACTGAGGAGTCTAGCTTGCCTAGCTCTAGCTCTGACTTCATGTCAACATGGCTGAAGCCTGTGCAACATGACAGTGCTTCAGGATCAGGGTCTGTTCCACAACAATTGACGGTTGAAGCACTTCAAAGCTTAATTGTGGATCAGATTCCTGAGTTCACAAAAATTGCTCAGCACCTTCTCACTGCAGACATGCCCAATCCAGACTATGAGGCTATTCTGTTATGCCATAGGGATGATGTGGAAGTGCAGAAGTCAAAGATCATTGATGATGCTGAGAGAGATGGCAACATAGATGCCTGGTTGCAAGGAAAATATGATATTACTCTCGATGAAGCACTTCAGTATCTCAGGGAGGAATACATCACTTCACTGGGCTCCAATGCAAAATCCCTGTCACCTGGTGAAGTGTATGAAGCTGTAAATGACTCCTACAAGGGTTTCCTCAAGGCTGCACACTATCTTGGCAAGGGAGTCAAAACTGAAGTCAACAGGGTGTGTGATAAGACAGCCACTTCAGTAGCAGAAGTCAAGAGGGCCTTTGATGCTAAATTTCCTCAATTGGACAGTGTGTTCAAGGACATCAAACACTGCAACTCTACCTGCACTCAGGTGGACAATGGGCTGGCTGTGCTCAAAGATGCTGTCACAGGTCTGGGGCATAAATTTCAGAATCTATCTGACCAGACTACAGATACCAATGCCATGCTGAGGATAATGTTCAAGAATCTCTATGGAGATAGGCTGGTGACTGATGTTCCTGTGCATGAATTGTCTAAATATGAAGTGAAGAGGCTGCAGGATCAATCTTTATCTGGTTTTAAGGCCAATGAGCTATTCACTAAGGTCAACACTCTTGAGCAGGAGGTAGCTACTCTCACCAAGACCAATGCTCATCTCACAGACAAGGTTGCATTGCTAAATGATCAGTTGGACACTCAAGCATCCACCACAGCTGATGTCCTTCTGCATCAACAAACCATGTTAGCTGCAATGATGAAGCATATGGGTCTCTCTCTACCTGATGAATCTTCACTCCCAAAGGACATTTCTACAGCCTCTGTGCCTGACAACAAGCCTAAGGGGGAGAAGAAGGCTAGGAACTCAAATTCAAAGGGGGAGACAAAGGGAGAGAAAGGCATAGTAATCAAAGAGGGTGGTCAACAAAGGGCTTCTAAGTCTCTAGCAAATGTGCCTGGCAAGGGAAAAGCCAAAGTAGATGAGCCTCCATCTATCTTGCCAGTTGTCACCTTACCAACTGTGCACATCACTACTCCTGGAGGACAAAAGCAATCCATAACTACCACAGTGGTTGCAGGGAGTATGCCATCTGACAAACCTCCAATCTCTATATCTGAGAGTGCCAAGCCTGTAGAAGTCAAAGTTGTTACTGAGGCCAAGCTACAAGAAGTTGCTAACTCCAATGACTATCATGATAAAGCCTTCTTGGAGTTTCTGAAAGCCATAAGGGAACAGGTTGGTGACACTCAGTTTTATCTGAGGGAAGTGAAGAAGCAGATAGACTACATCACTGTCATCCCCAAGAGAGTCAACAATATATGGGTCAAGGAGATAGTGATGGTTTCCAAACTAAAGATATGGCATCTAACATACCAGACTCTACAAGACCTAAAGCACTCAGAGATAGATGCCATACTTGAGCTCATTGAGAAGAAGAATGAGAACAGCAAGAGTCTGTTTGATGATTTGAGGAATGGTCAACCTACAAGGCTACCAGAAGTGATCAAGAAGCCATGGACAATCATTTATCAGTCTGGTACCAGAATTGAAGATATCAAGCAATTGGTCATTCCTCATGATCTCACCTCCAGAAATCACAGACTGATCATTGCTATCATTGATCAATTACAGAAGAAGGTTGGAGCCAGAAATGCTGAAGAAATTGAGGCACTGCATATCCTCAGAACCTATATTGCAACTGGTGAAATTCCAGAGATGGCTCAACCTAGGAGAAATAAGGATGATGATTCTGAAGACAAAGGTGATGGGAGGAGAAGACATCACAGGAGAGATAAGGGTGATGAAGATAAGAAGAAAAAGGGAGACAAGGATAAAAAGGATGATGATGACCAAGGTAAAACATATGTGAGAAAGAGTGGACGACAGCAAGCCTTAGGCATTGCTAGCAGTAATCTCACCACAACACAAGACTCTAAGTCTAGGGTGAATACTGTTAGTAGTGACCTAGCAAAATCTACATCTATGGCTTCTGCAACTGTCTTAATGTGTATGTTTCAGAAAGCAATCTGCTAATGGAATACTACTATGGTCTACCAACCAAGGTCAAAGATTTCTGCCAAGCAACCATGTCAAAAGGATAAAGTTTAAACATACTGCAAGGAGAGTGAAGCTATCCAAATCTAGAGCCCTAACAATCATTCCAGGATTAAAGCTCCAGCCACTTGATGAAGACTTTGATGAAGAGCAACTGCTATTTCTAAGAGCTCAAAAGATATGCTATGCTGCAATTGTGGATGATCACCTTGTAATCAAGTACACTGATGGGAAAGAAATGAAATTCAAACAAGGGGGTTGTCAACATTGGGGTAAATTGTATGAGATAGAAAGAATCATTGCATTGCTGGATTCTAAGGACAAGGTGGAGAAAGTATGGAAGCTGGAATTGATTGACTTTGTGAAAATGAAGAAAGACTATGCTGAGAAGATAAGGAAGGGCTGCTATGAGAAATGGTTAGAAAGGGAGAAAGAAATTGATAGACTGGAGATTGAAGCAGAAAAGCTAAGGGCAAAGGGATTGTGTAGAGTTCAGTTTGATCCCTATGTGGTGAAGTATAGGAGGAGAAATGGAGACAATGTCAATATAAGAATGAACCTACTCAGTCACTATCCTGCCAACATTCTGAAGCCAGTGCTTGAAGATTTCAAAAACTCTATTATGATTGAAGAATTGGATGCTATGACAGAAATCATGAGAGCAGTAGATGAGATTGCAAGAAAGGAGAAAGAAAGGAAACAGAAAGCATATGATGATCTACAAGCCAAAGCAATGGAGATGCAATCAAAAGAAAATGGCTAGTACCTCATCATACTGTAAGAGTATTTATCTTGTAATTTCATTTATGTGTTCAATCAAAATACATACCTGTACTTTTAAAGTTTTATCTTTATGTATGTTAGGCTTGTTATCAGACATGAAATTGTGACTAAGGGTCTCACTCACAATTTGGGGGAGATTGTTAGTTACAGAGGCATGCCTGTACACATCTAATAACAAGCCTAATTGTTTGTAATGCTTTGCATTACTTACATGACCTCTTAACTGAGGGAACCTCTAGTTGTAGAGTTTCTGTTTGTATTGTACTTGTAATAGGCATCAAATCCTAGTTGTGTAACTGTACAAATAGAGTCTAGAATAATGCTTGAAAGAAGTTCCATGGTTCATGCCTCAAGCAAGGAGTTAAAGACTGCCAAATAATCACAGTTGGGATTTGAAGAAATGAAGAATTTGCCTAAGTACCAATTCGAGAAGTATATTTGTCTATTCGAGAAGTCCAGCATTCGAGAAGTCAGGGATTCGATATCTCAAGACACTATTCGATATCTCTGAATACACTGTTCGATATCTCATTCGATATCTCAGGGATTCGATATGTCTACTACTCTATTCGAGAACTCAAGAAGTCAACAAGTCAAGATGGTATTCGAGTTCTCAAAGAGTCAACAAGTCAAAGTTCCATTCGATATCTCAAAGACTCAGAAAGCTATTCGACAACTCGAGGATTCGATAAGTCAAATGCTCTATTCGACAACTCAAGGAATCCTGATGGAAAAGAGCTATTCGAGAAGTGGTTCGATATGTCACTATAACAGTATTCGAGAACTCAGAGTTATCGATCAAGTCAATTCTAGTTCTCGAATCACTTACTTAGTCACTTCTCGAATACATTCTTGGAGACAAAATACTGAAGAAATTGTACAAGTCAGAAACCTGCAACAAGCCAATGCACTTTATGGACCACAACCTGTAACGTGCTCTGGAAAGCCTACAAGGAAGCTTGGAGAGATATAGAAGAGACAAAGAGCTAAAGAAGTGGATCTAAACAGGCTTTGCAAAGTCAAATCTGTAACCGTTTGGACGCTTGCTCAAAAAGGATAGACAGACTAGAAAGTAATTTGTTTAGCTACCTTATTTGTAGTAAGCAGGCTGTATCCATGTTCTATAAGGACACAGCCTCACTTCATAACTTAGTAACTTTTGTGAGTCTAGTTTTTCATACACTGTAAGCTATATCTCTCTGAGAAAAACGAAGCTGAGAATACTACCATTTGTATTCACAGATTGTAGCAACCTTTATCTAATATACATTAGATTAAAGTGATATTGTGTCTTGTGTTGTTTACTTATCCGCACCTTAATTTCTGCACACACAGGCACTTATCTGCTACACAGACTCAATCCAAGAAAAGTTCAAGAATCCATTCACCCCCCCCCCCTCTGTATTCTTTTACAGTGTTCAATACTCAACACAAGTTATTATAAGGGATATTGAAAAATCCAAGTGTGGGGAAGTATTTGTTTTAATAGAAAGGGAATTGAATAATGATTATTGTTGGGTACTAGCTTTTGACATTAACCTGTTTTAGCTTTACTTGACATACCTGGTCCCTAGCCCACGCTACAACCCGAATAAAGACCTTTTGATTGTCATCAGTGATGTATGTTGTGTTGAGAGTGAGATTGATTGCGAGTGTTAAGTTGTGTTTATGATTTTGTTGGAATTGAGTGATACACTTAACCTTGTTCTTGAGTGAATATTTGTTTTTGAGTGAAAGGTGAGTTATTACTTGTTTTGGCATAGGAGATCCCAGGTTTAGACTTAAAGATGTGTTTCTTGTGGGCTTAGCATGATTACCAACGATTTTTACACTTGACATGAATTTTTATGACCTTCTGCATGTTGGTTGAGTAGACTATGTGAATACTTGCACTTTCGACACCAAGACATCGTATGTTTGCTTTGATTCTTAAGTTGATGTGGCATGAGAGGACTTGTGTGTGTGGTGTTGTGTTAGCATTGATCTTTTGCATGGTTAGATGAATTTTGTGGGTACATTCACTATAAACCCTCACGAGACAAAACTCGTCCTACTAGGGCTGCCTAGGGGTTTAACGGCTTGTTGCATACGCTCAATGCAATCGTGTCATCTACGAAAGTGATGTTTGTTAGTTAGTTAGGATAGTTTTTATTTCTTTATTTGCCCGAGGACGTGCAAATGCTAAGTGTGGGGATGTTTGATAGAGTGTATATTTATATATATTTTATATGATTATATTCCTCATATTTATTATATTTTGCATTTAATTGGATTTTTATTTAATAGATTTTAATGTTTTATTATAGGAAGCAAGGAAATTCTAAACTTGGAAGGATTTGAGAATAAAGAGCTTAATTTGGAGATTTATTAGAGGAAATTCGGATTTGTTGGGCTGCACGCGCGCAATTCACTATTTTGGCCATATCTCGAGTTCTACAAGTCAGAATTGGGTGATTCAACTGCCCACGCGAAGATAATTAAATTTTCTATCATTCTAAGATGGTCCAGATGTCATATTACAATTGGAGCGGCCCAGAATTACTTGGGAAGAGTCAACTACGAATTTTCATGGGAAATCTATTCAGTTTAGGAAACGTACTTGTAAAATATTTTTATTAGAGACATATAAAAACATTAGAGATTATGATAGTAGATATACAGACGTACGTATAGATAAACAGAGAGAGAGAGACAGGAGAATTTTTGTAACTCTTTCTTCTGGAGACTTTTGGGGAGATTAATTATTTTCTTCAAGATCGAAGATTAAAGGTTTTTCTTCTATTCTTACAATTATGTGTTCAATTAATTATTCTTGTTTTGTTAATTCAATTATGAGTGAGTAGATTATTAATCTAGGGTTAAGTTGAACCCTAGTTATGATTGGTGCATGATTTTCCCAATTCCCCCAATTTGGTTATGATAATTGCTCTTGCTTATTGAGTTGTTTTAATTAGCAATTACATGTCAGACGTGATTATGTGTATTGTTTGAGCCAATATCTAATTATCAACGAGAGTTGGATTTAGATGGTTGTGATTTATCCAATAAGAACATGAAATTCTCCATGAGAATAGGTAGAACGAATTGTTAGGAAGTTAGGATGCCGTGTTTAATGTCTCTAAATTGCATGATACCATGAGAATAGGTTTGATTGTAAGTTAGAGAAGCCATTAATACTCGAGAGAGGTTATTGGTATTTATAGGGCGCATCTTTCCTCTTGAGTAGTACATGATTAATTGGGACGGGAAATCGTAATTGCATTGATTCATGCTAGTGGGGATACTTAATTCTGGATGTTTTTAATATTTGATTAATACAAACACAATTCTCTTTAGTATAAAATTAGCTTAATAATCTCTCAATATTTATTGTGTTACTTGCTTAGCCGAATTAAATCAGAAACAACTAGTGATTGATACGTTTGTCTCTGTGGGATCGACTCTGACTTACCCTACTACATAGTTAGAAGGATTTGTTAGATTTATTATTTGATAGGCACGCGACGGCCTTGTCAAACCGCCAAGGAAATTTGGGATACTTTGGAGTTATGCCATGAAGGTTCCAAAGGACTAAAGAAGGTAAAACTAAGCAAGCTAATGAATGAGTTTGGAAACTTCAAACTCAAGGAAGGTGAAACAATTAGGGAGAGTCAAGCAAGGTTCCAGACGAACATGAATGCACTAAAGCAACTCGGAAAGAATATTCCTCAAGAAGAGATCAATATGAAGATTTTGAGTGCGGTGCCATTTGTCTTTGAACCAAAGGTGACGGCCTTGGAATCATCACCAATAATTGATACTATGGATCAATTATCTGTGTTTGCTGAATTGGAACAGTTTGAAAACAAAATTCTGGAAAGTAAGAAAAGCTCTACTCATGCATCAAATTCTCAAATGAGGAATTTGGCACTTCATACTGATTCTGTCAGCAAGCTGGAATCAGATGATGAATCTGATGAAGAGCTTGCTCTCATAACAAGGAAGATAAAAAAGATGATGGAACTCAGGAACAAAATGAAATGGGAAAAGAAGTTCTCCAACAACAAAAAGTTCTCCAGAGAAAGCAATGATCAAACATGTTTTGAGTGTGGCAAGACGGGTCACTTCAAAAGAAATTGTTACAAGCTGAAAAATAAGCCTAATCAGCAAGCTGCCTCAAGAGACAAAAAGAAATCTAAAGCGTTTTTATCATGGAGTGATGATGAGGAATCGGATTCTGACGATGATTCCAATGATGAAATGATTAATCTAGCACTTGTTGGAATGGATGAAGAAGATATCTCACAAGAGAACCCGGAGGAAGATCTTATTGAAAGTGATGCCTCGAATTCGGAAGATAATAGTAGTGAGGTAAATTCATTAAACTATGACTTGTCTACTGATGATTTTGTATTAGAAAAATTAACCATGCAGGAACATAGTAGTATGTCAATGGAAGAAGTTTTAGCACTAAAAACTGCAAACAGCAAGCTGAAAGAGAAGAATGCTAATCTTAAGAAGGTTGTTTCTGATCTTATGGCTGAAAACGCCCTGGAAAATTCACATGATGAGGTTATTGAGCTCAAGGCCAAGATCACTCAATTGGAAGGATTGAATAAAGTCGTAATCAAAAGAAATGATGTTTTGCAAAAGGAAGTCAGCAAGCTGATAGCAGAAGTTGAAGTCAAGGATGCATGTATTGAGAAATTTAAACTTGAGGAATCAAGTTCAAAAGAAGAAATTCAGAAAATTGAGAGAATAAAGGAACTGGAACAGGAAGTGAAGAATCTCCAAAAAGGAATGGGAAAATTTGTTCAAGGAGAAGAAGTACTCAAATCTATAATGAAGCAAGCTAAGGTTCCGTTGAAAAATGAAGGACTTGGAGGAGCCTCAACAACTCTCAAATATAATGGAAAGAGTGGAATTCCTTATGACTATGCAATGCCTTGGAAAATCTGTCAAAAATGTCAAAAGAAGGGTCATCTAGCAAAACATTGCAATGTTCAAGTTGAGCCAGCTTACTGGAATAAACAGAAGACCTATAACAAGCAAGCTGACAGAACCAAGAGAAGCATAAATCACTCCCCAAAAATGATCCAAAAATGGATCAAGAAGTCCGATTTAAATGTTCTTTATGTTCTATCTACTAACCAGTTTGGACCCAAACAACTTTGGGTACCAAAACGTTGAGATGTGTTTTATGTGTTTTGTAGGTATGTCTAGTAGCAAGAATGAAATCAAAGGAATGGATTTTGGATAGCGGATGTACTAGACATATGTGCGGAGATGAGTCTCAATTTCTCAATCTCAAAAAGAAAAAGTATGGAAGAGTCACAATTGGTGATAGCAAAACTCTTCAAATTTGTGGTAAAGGTAAAATTGGTAATGATTCTATCTCAATTGATAAAGTTCAATTTGTTCAAGGTTTAAAGTACAACTTACTTAGTATAAGTCAGCTGTATGATGATGGACATAGTGTAGCTTTTGATAAAAATAAATGTATTATCAATATTGGCACTAACAAAGTCCCCCTAGTTGCTAGAAAGGAAGGAAATATATATATTTTAGATTTTGAGATGTAGGAAGCAGCTTGCTGTCTAGCTGCAATTGATACATCTCCCTGTGAAGAAAGAGGAATATCCCATGAATTCTCTTCCCCAAGAACTCCACAGCAAAATGGAGTAGTAGAGAGAAAGAACAGATCATTACAAGAAACGGCAAGGACGTTGCTGCAAGAGAGCAAGCTGCCAAGAAATTTCTGGGCAGAAGCTGTCAACACAGCAAGCTATGTGCTTAATCGAGTACTAATCAGACCTATCCTCAATAAAACTCCTTATGAACTACTGAAGAATAAGAAGCCAAACATCTCCTATTTCAAAGTCTTTGGATCAAGGTGCTTTGTACTCAAATCTATTGATCGTGATGGTAAATTCGATGCTAAATCATATGAAGCAATTTTCTTGGGTTATTCTTCAACAAGTAGAACTTATAGAGTATATAATCTTTCTAAACGTATTATTGAAGAATCTATAGATGTTTCCTTTCAAGAAACTAATGCTGATCTGTCAAGAGATGAGGAAGATGATGCAGGTATAGGTGATGCCAGCAAGCTGACAACGAAAAATACAGTGTCTCAGCAAGTTGACAGTCAAGTTGAGACAAATCCAGTAGCAGATCAGCAAACTGATACATCTTCACCAGTTGATGAATCAACTGAAAAGCTGTAAAATCTTACCTTAGAAGATTCTAGAAATCAAAGATCTTCAGAAAAGATGCCTATCTATGAGGGTAGAGAAGCTTCACCACCAAACAAGAAGATTAGGATATCCGAAGAGGTCATAGTTCCACATTCTTTACCAAAAGCAACAAGGACAACTAAGAATCATCCTCAAGAGCTAATTATTGGAGACAAAACAGACGGAATGATGACAAGAAGAGGTCTAGTCAATTTTTGTGCATTTTCCGCATTTCTAGCTCAAGAAGAACCAAAGAATGTCAAAGAAGCATTACAAGACGAAAGTTGGATCATGGCAATGCAAGAGGAACTCAACCAATTCGAACGATGTGATGTTTGGGAACTTGTAGAACCACCAAAGGATGTTTCAATCATTGGAACAAAATGGGTTTTCAAAAATAAAGTTGATGAATCCGGTACGATTACTCGAAACAAAGCGAGACTTGTTGCACAAGGTTATAATCAACAAGAGGGTATCGACTTCGATCAAACGTTTGCACCGGTTGCAAGGCTAGAATCAATAAGAATGCTTCTCTCATTTGCATGTTACAAGAAATTCAAACTACATCAAATGGATGTGAAGAGTGCGTTCCTAAATGGCTACATAAAAGAAGAAGTTTATGTCAAGCAACCTCCCGGATTTGAAGATGCAAAATTTCCTAACCATGTCTTCAAGCTTAAAAAGGCACTATATGGACTACGACAAGCTCCTAGATCATGGTATGAAAGGTTAAGTAAGTTTTTAATCAAGAATGGATTCACTAGAGGTAAAATCGATCCCACATTATTTACTAAGCATGAAAATTCAGATATTTTAGTTGTTCAAATATATGTGGATGATATTATTTTTGGATCTACTAATGATTCTTTGTGTAAAAGGTTTTCTAAGTGTATGCATAGTGAATTCGATATGAGCATGATGGGAGAACTCAATTATTTCTTGGGTCTCCAAATCAAGCAAGCAGGAGAAGGAATATATGTACATCAATCCAAATATGTCAAAAATCTACTGAAGAAATTTGGATATGAAAACATCAAGTCAAAATCAACACCTATGAGTCCTGTCAGCAAGCTGACAGCAGATGAAAATGGTAAAGATGTTGATATTCGAAAATATAGAGGTATGATTGGTAGTTTATTATATTTAACAGCCTCAAGACCGGATATTTGTATGTGTTTGTGCAAGATTTCAGGCGAATCCAAAAGAGTCTCACTTACAAGCCATTAAAAGAATTTTTAAATATTTAAGTGGCACGATTACACTTGGTTTATTTTATCCTATCACAAAAACATTTGATCTTGTTGGGTATAGTGATGCAGATTATGCAGGTAGTCAAACTGATCGGAAAAGCACTAGTGGTGTTGGTGCATTTTTGGGACATAGCTTAGTCTCGTGGCAAAGTAAGAAACAATCATCGGTTGCATTATCTACGGCCGAAGGAGAATACATAGCGGCGGGAAGTTGTTGTTCTCAAATATTATGGATGATTCAAACACTTCGGGATTTTGGGATTCAATGTGAAAAAGTTCCAATCTATTGTGATAATACTAGCACCATCAACATTTCTAAAAATCCGGTGAATCACTCGAGAACGAAGCACATTGATGTTCGACATCATTTTTTAAGGGACAATGTTACCAAAGGTAAAATAGAGCTGATATTTGTTCCAATTGAATATCAGTTAGCTGATATCTTCACTAAACCCTTAGCCGAAGAAAGATTTTCTGTCATTAGAAGGGAGATTGGAATGTGCAACATCTAGTGAGCAAGCTGAGATCAACAAAAAGAGTACTGATAGCAAGCTGACATAATCAAAACGGGTACTATCAGTTTACTACTATATATCTTTAACATTAGAATATCTTTTTGAATCGTATGTGATTATTTATCTGATTTAATTGATTTAGTACAATCACTGCATATTTTAGGAACCTTATTTTTTATTTTTATATGCTTAATTGGTTCATGAATAAATTAGTAATCATGTGATTTATATTATGTAGTTTTAATTTTGGAAGGGTCAATTTAATTTTCCTAAATTTATTGCCCCCTTAAAAATTAAAACATAAGAGATATATATGAGGGTTTCACAAGTAGTAAGTATGCTATTTGTCCGTGCACAATTTTTTATAATTAGATTGTTATATATTGTGGTACTAACAAGATTCCTCTAGCATATAGATGGGATAAATATATGTATATATACATTATATTGTGCAGGAAACAAAAATAAAAAATAAAAAATGGAACACTACTATGGTTGATTGATTGGTGAAATGGGATGAAGTCACATTCATCATCATTTGGAATGTGTATTGTCTAATCAGCAAGCTACTTTGCACATGAATAACCTGAAAATATGTATTCAGCAAGCTGGTTTGATTTATCTAACTATATATATATATATATATACAACCATCCTACTGTTTGTTAAATTATTTACTACATGTTTTGTGCTTACATGCTTATCTTGTTAACCCCTTTCTGATGATGTCATAGGGGGAGAAGAATATGAATACATGTGATAAAAGGGCATAACACGTTTGGGATTTATCAACGAGTGTTTTTATGCAGGGATGATTCGTGTGTATATCCTATTGCATACGATGATATATGTTAACCTGATTACATGACTATATGTTGAGATATTTTGTTAATCAGAGGGAGATTTATTTTAGGGGGAGCAACATAGTCTCTCCGATGCATTCTAGTATGTCATCATCAAAAAGGGGGAGATTGTTAGCTTGATATTTTGATGATGAATGCAAATGTTGTTTGTGAATATTTCATACTTTATTATCTAATCTTGTTTTACAGGAAGCATGGATTTAGGGGGAGTTTTACTCTCCTATATAAATTATTGAGTAATCATCAAAAAGGGGGAGAATGAAACCCGAATGATTTTGATGATCACTCTAGTCAGCAAGCTGGTTGGATTAATTACAATCTTTATAGCTAGCTGTATACACATGTGGTATAACTTTGTTTTGCAGGATTATATTTAAAGGCTGAACAATATCTTATTAGCAAGCTAAAACAATCTAAACAGAGTAAGACAGCAAGCTAAGTCTACTCGAAAAGGATGTTACAGCAAGCTCACAGCAAATATCCAGAAAGTGTGTCATGCAGATTCTAACGGCTAAAATCAAGGGGATATTATAGAAAACCACGTGTCCAAGCTGTCTAATATATATATATTGTAGTATATGTATTAGAGCTCTATTATTCTCCAAAGTGTCTTTCAAAAACAAAATCCCTTAAATCAAGGAACTTTTTGACTAACCTTTTGAAAGTAACAACTCTAATAATTCTTGTGCATGTGCAAGGGAATATAGCTGGTGGTGTTTACTTTCTTCAACAAAAACGGTTTGCAAGTTTGAATAACTTGCCTTCATCAAGTTTCAAAGGAAGAAGCATCAAAATTCAACATGAGGAGCGTATGGGCAAGAGATAAATAAATTCAAGTTCATCCACCTTGCTATAAATTCGTGTGTGGTTTATGCTCAAAAGAGACAAGCAAGAACACACAAAATCAACTCAGTGCCTTCATCCAAATTCTTCCTAAACGAGCTCTAGTAGTATATGCAATATTTATATTTTTAGAGAGTTCTTAGTTTGAGTTGTAAACACTTTCATTTTGTATTGCTCAAGGTGTAATTGGTGTTGCTGGATAAGTGAGCTTGGAAACAAGGGTTCGGGAACTAGTTTGCTAGAGAAGATTGTACTCAGGGGTAGTATAGTTCTTAGAGAGCATTTAGTTCAAAGGAACAGGGGTTTCAGCAAGCTACTATCAGCAACAGGGAGTTAAAGGGAGATATATTATCTAATCTTGTAATCAGAATTTATAGTGATTAATAATATATTCTCTTACCACGTTGGTAAGGGACTAGGACGTAGACCATAGAGATTAGGGGTCGAACCTAGCTAAAATCCTTGGTGTTCTTATTTTCCTGCACTGCATTTATTCATGTTAGCTAGCTGACAGACTATTTTTATTGCAATCAGTAAGCTGCCAGACAGCACTCTAGACTATCTTTGCTTGATATAGTCGAACAACTTGGTAATAATTAAAAATTGGATATAGTTAGTCTAATACACCTATTCACCCCCCCTCTAGGTGTAGTTTTCAGTATATAATCTATATTCTCGACTTTTATTTTGATTGTTAGTTAATTGACTCCTAGTATATAACTTCACTAATAAATTAAATTAATATTTAATTTTATTATTTTAATTAATTAAATTTATATAACTTATCTCTGGTAATATAAGAATAGTTATATTATTAATTATATTTATTATTAATCTATTATAGATATATTTTTAATATTAATTAATGGAGCCCTAAGTTATATATTCTCGACTTTTATTTCAATTTTTACATCTCGGTTCATTATTATTATTAATTAATAATTATAATTGTGATATGGTATACATTAATTAATTAATTAATTAATTAATTGGCATACCATATTTTAGTTCAAAGAGGACTTCTTTCATTAGTAGTTTTTATTCTTATTGGCCTTCTATACACTTGAAAAACAGTTTTTAAAGTAAGATCAAATAGTAAAATAAGTTTTTATTAATTAATTAATTAATTAATTAATTGGCATACCGTGCATACCGCGGTATACATGGCATACCATTTAAAGGGGGTTTCTGCTTTTAATAAAGAGTATGAATAAAATTTTGAAGCACAAGGTTGTATATATTCTCGACTTTTATTTCGATTGCTAGTTAATAGACTCCTAGTATATAACTTCATTATTAAATTAAATTAATATTTAATATTATTATTCTAGTTAATTAAATTTACATAACTTCATTCTAGTAGCCGATAACCCGTGCGAAGCACGGATTGTGATAAATTATCTTAAATTCCTATTTTTTAACTTTTTTAAATGAATAAAATCTTGAACCACCAAGTTGTATATAATAATATATTCTCGAATTTTATTTCGATTGTTAGTTAATAGACTCCTAGCATATAACTTCAATAATAAATTAAATTAATATTTAATTTTATTATTTTAATTAATTAAATTTATATAACTTATCTCTGGTAATATAAGAATAGTTATATTATTAATTATATTTATTATTAATCTATTATAGATATATTTTGAATATTAATTAATGGAGCCCTAAGTCCTATATTCTCGGAATATTAATTAATGGAGCCCTAAGTCCTATATTCTCGACTTTTATTTCAACTAGTTGATAAAGCCGCGCTTCGCGGCGGCGTTATAATATTTTTTAAAAAATTCAATACATTTACGTTATATTATAATATTAATATTAAATTTTAATAATTAAATAATCTTCTCTAACGAATCGATTTCTTATTAAATACGATTTTTTCGATTGAGCCGCTCTTTCGTTAAAACCGAAATTTCAACTTTAACATAAATTATAAAGACTTATATAATAATTTTTATCCATAAAATCGAATCGTAAAAATAAAAAAGAAAATATTATGACGATAGTATCAAATTCTAATAGTTAATACAATCTTTTCTAGTGAGCCGTCTTCCCGTTAAATATTTTTCGTGCCGCTCTCATTTGAAACCGAAATTCTAACTTCATTAAATAAAGAGAGTCAATTCCAATTTTTATATTCTTTAAACTTTCTAATATTTATGGAGTTTTAAAAGATAAAAATACATCTTATATTTTCTGTATATTACAGATATTTTTGTATTTATTTAAAGTTTCCGCATGTGAATGTCTTTCTGTTATGTTAAAATATCAAAAAAAAAATGAAGAATTTTCGTTACGGGAATAATATTTTTATGGATATAATTTCTAATGCCAATATAATTAACTTGAATTATAAAATTAAAATAAAGAAGGATTTCTAAGAAAAAAGATATATAGTTTTAAAAAATCGTATAAGACATCATCATGCACCGTTCTCGTATTCTACTTCCAATAAAACATTTTATTTTATGTATTCCTTACATATTCAAACATCTTTTTTACAATCTTCTCTAATGAACTGCTTTCTCGTTAAACACGATTATTACTATTGATCCGCTCTTTCGTTAATACCAAAAATCTAATTTTTACATATATCACTTGTATGATAATGTTTATCCATAAAAATCAAATCCTAAAAGTAGAATAAAATTTATAACATCAAAATGATATTTGAATAGCTAATATAATCTTTTATAATGAGCCGTCTTCCCGTTAAACACGTTTCGAGCCGCTCTCATTTGGGATTGAAATTTCAACTTCATTACATATTATTAATGATACTTATCTTCCAAAACAACTTTTTTCTTTAAAATCAAAACCTAAAAAATAGAATGAATTCCAATTTATACTATCTCTAGACTTTCTAAAATTTATGGAGCTTTAAAAATGAAAACACATCTTATTTTCTCTTTATATTATAGATAGTCCTGTATTTATAAAGGATTCCTGCATGAGAGTGTTCTTTTATTATGTTAACACGTCAATTCTTTTCTTTTTAAAAACGATGACTTTTTTTTTATGACAATAGTATTGGATTTCCGAACCTATTCTACTTTTAATAGAACTTTTATTTATATGTTTTTTTAATAAATTCGAACTCTTATTCTCTATAAATTCGAATTCCTATTCTACTTCCAATAGAACTTTTCATCATATGCGTTATTAATAATTATTCTACTTCCAATAGAACTTCTAATCATATGTCTTCCCTATAAATTCGAACTCTTCTCCTCTATAAATTCGAACACCTATTCTATTATTAATATGTTAAATGACATTTTTCTATTTCTAATAGAACTTTTATTTATATGTTTTTTTTTATAAATTCGAACTGTATTCTACTTCCAATAGAACTTTTAATCATATGCATTCTAAATACTTATTCTACTTATAATAGAACTTCTAAATGTGTCTTTCCTATAAATTCGAACTCTTCTCCTCTATAAATTCGAACACCTATTATATTTCTAATATGTTAAATGATAATTTTCTACTTCTAATAGAACTTTTATTTATATGTTTTTTCTTTAAATTCGAACTCTTATTCTCTATAAATTCGAACTCCTATTCTACTTCCAATATAACTTTTAAGACTTATTTCCAAAATGCATCCCCTTGGTTCTGGAAAAATTCAATTTGGTCTCAGTACTTGCAGCAATTACAGAACGCATCCCATAACATGTTTTGGCGCGTCAAGTTGCATCCTTTCCGTCAAAATTAACGGTTATCATCCAAATTGGCAAGGGTAAAGTCGGAATATCATAGAAATTATATATCAAACATAAACTACTGGAAATAATCAAAACCTTTTGGGATAAAGATATAAACTCCAATTTTCTTTTCTACTCATGTTATTAACAGTCAATTCGAATTAATTCAGATTCTCAACTGCCTGTCATGTTCTCTGACAGTCTTAATTTGCAACCTCGAAATCACGGTATCTATCCTTATGCATTGTCATGATTTGCACCGCTTACTTGGTGGTTCCTGCACTTTGCCTTCCACGATCGTCCAAAAAAATGATAAAGAAGTGTCAAATTCACAGTACCATTTTTTATTTAGACAAAATCAGCTCAATTGAAATGCTTGCCACTGGACATGTCGCTTAACAATAGAAATGAATCCTTGGACAACATATAAAAGCTTAAATAAATAAAGATACAAAAGGCTCAATCCATCAACCACCTATTAGCATATCTCAAACATAAACCCATTGGGCGAGACGAGAGGTGGTCTCAACATGGTAAGCAAAAGAATCAGTCATCCTAATAAGGGCTAATACAAATGTAATTTCATTGATACAATCAAACAATCCTTCCAACAACTGATCCCCGTACATTCCCAGCTTTACCAATTATACATACAACTTTTTTGTGTGTATCAATCTTGTTCCAAGCACTAATTGGTTAATAAAAATGGAATCTTTAACGCCCCTGATATAAGAATCAAGATGATCAATTTTGTTGGGTTTGGGAGGACCCAGTTTCTTAAATGATTCGGGTATGTTAGGATTAAGTATTAATATTCCGACTTTACCCTTGCCAATTTGGATGATAACCGTTAATTTTGACGGAAAGGGTGCAAACTGACGCGCCAAAACATGTTATGAGATGCGTTCTGTAATTGTTGCAAGTACTGAGACCAAATTGAATTTTTCCAGAACCAAGGGGATGTATTTTGGAAATAAGTCAACTTTTAATCCTATGCATTATAAATACTTATTTTACTTCCAATAGAACTTTTAATCATATGTTTTTCCTATAAATTCGAATTCTTCTCCTCTATAAATTCGAACACCTATTCTACTTCTAATATGTTAAATGATAATTTTCTACTTCTAATAGAACTTTTATTTATATGTTTTTTCTATAAATTCGAACTCTTATTCTCTATAAATTCGAACTCCTATTCTACTTCCAATAGAACTTTTAATCATATGCATTATAAATACTTATTCTACTTCCAATAGAACTTCTAATCATATGTCTTCCCTATAAATTCGAACTCTTCTCCTCTATAAATTCGAACACCTATTCTACTTTTAATATGTTAAATGATATTTTTACATTTATTAGTGTTTAAAATTCTAAAATTCTAGAAAATTAGAAAAATAGATTTAGACGCTTTTAGAGCACCACCTAAACTCCCGTGTATCCTCCTTTATATATATATATATATATATATATATATATATATATATATATTGAAGTATAATTTAAGAAGATCGTACTTTCTATAAAATATTTAATTATATGTCTGCTCTATATATTCAAACACCCATTTTAATTTTAAAAGAATTTTTATTTATATGTTTTTCTATAAATTCGAAATTTTTTTCTCTATAAATTCGAACTTCTATTCTATTTCTAATAAAACTTTTAATCATATGGGTTATAAATACTTATTCTACTTTCAATAGTACTTCTATTTATATGTCTTCCCTATAAATTCGAACTTTTCTACTTTATAAATTTGAACACCTATTCTACTTCTAATATGTTAAATGATATTTTTCTACTTCTAATAGAACATTTATTTATATATTTTTTCTATAAATTCGAACTCTTATTCTCTATAAATTCGAACTCCTATTCTACTTCCAATAGAACTTTTAATCATATGCATTATAAATACTTATTCTACTTCCAATAGAACTTCTAATCATATGTATTCTCTATAAATTCGAACTATTCTCCTCTATAAATTCGAATACCTATTCTACTTTTAATATGCTAAATGATATTTTTACATTTTTTAGTATTTAAAATTCTAAAATTCTAGAAAATTAGAAAAATAGATAGAGATGATTTTAGAATGCCACGTAAGCTCCCGCGTATCCTCCTTTATATATATATATTGATTTTAACAACTTGGTTCATTATTATTATTAATTAATAATTATAATTGTGATATGGTATACATTAATTAATTAATTAATTAATTGGCATACCATATTTTAGTTCAGAGAGGACTTGTTTCATTAGTAGTTTTTATTCTTATTGGCCTTCTATACACTTGAAAAACAGTTTTTAAAATAAGATCAAATAGTAAAATAAGTTTTTATTAATTAATTAATTAATTAATTTGCATACCGTGCATACCGTGATATACATGGCATACCATTTAAAGAGGGTTTCTGATAGATAAGCTAGCCAATTATATTATTGGACTATTTAATGTTTTTAGTTAGCATTTGGATTGTATTTGACTATTTGGTATTTTGGTAACTATTTCTTTGTTATGGCAGGGCAGACATTTGTTATTGGCCATTTAGACTCTTTGTTTGTTATGGAAAATTGGCATTTGGCAGTGATAGACCGTCAAAGTTTCTTACATTCTGCTTGTTGATAGTTAGAATAATATATGTTCGACTTGTTTATAGTTTTGTGGCTTGAAGAAGAGGGTTTAACCCGAACCAACCCAACCCAACCCGAACTAATGGGGTGGGGTGGGGTGGGGTGGGGTGGGGTGGGGTGGGGGTGGGTATTTTTGTGGCTTGTTGATAGACTCATTGATTTGGTTGACACCTGGAACAGAAACTTCATACCAAGATCGACTGGATCCTCTTATGGATCTTTTGGTGGAAATTTGGAGTTGCTTAGATAAACTTTTAGGAAGGAGATAACCAGCATCATCAGTGCCAGTGAAACCAAAAGTCCACACATTTTTTCAATCTGGTGGCAGGTGGCTGATATTTAGTTACTTTAGAGTTTAGATTAATTCTCATTTGACTATGACATAGATTTAATTAGAGCACTTTCTGGAAGCAACATGTAAAAATGCAGAACATATAGTTTTCATGGCCCTCGATTTCTCATCCAAACTTTTTCCTATTCATGTACATGAATAAACATGAGGCACTATTGTAGCACTGCCACAAACCGGCAAACAAAAGTACTGCTTCGACCACGGAAACAGCCCTTTTTTCTTTCTAAATGCAGAATACAAATCTCACATAAATATATGTCACTATAGTCACAGAACAACTAAATGCCTAACCATATTGCTAATCAAAAATTAAATGTTTATGTTGAGGTCATCTGAAGTGCAACAAGTGACGCATAGACTCCATTAGGAATGGTCAGAAGAGAATTATGATTTCCTTTCTCAGCAATGACACCATTCTTCACAACAGCTATTATATCCGCCCCTTTAATTGTAACTAATCGATGTGCCACTACAACAGCCGTTCTATCCACCATAACTCTATCCAATGCATCCTGAACTATTCTCTCAGATTCTGTGTCAAGCGCGCTTGTTGCTTCGTCAAGCAAAAGAATTCTTGGGTCCTTTATGATTGCCCTTGCAATCGCTATTCGTTGCTTCTGTCCCCCAGACAATTGCACCCCTCTCTCACCAACATTCGTTTCATAGCCTTGAGGTAATGCTGATATGAAGTAATGTGCATTTGCGGCTCTTGTTGCTGCAATAATCTCTTCCTCTGAAGATGTCCCATTCTTACCATAGGAAATGTTTTTACGGATGGTTTCATTGAACAGAACAGGCTCTTGACTTACTAATCCTATTTGTTGCCTAAGCCATTTTAGGTTCAATTTCTGAAGTTCCACACCATCAAGATAGATGTGACCACCATCAGGATCATAGAACCTCTCAATTAGACTAGTGATTGTTGATTTTCCGCTGCCACTCTCTCCAACAAGTGCTACTGTCTGTGAAAACACATTCAAGGATTAAAAGAAGATGAACTATCCATAGACATGGTATCCATATAGAAAAGACCATAGCAGGTTAAGATTTTTATTGGCAGCATGCTATATATGTACACTTACATGTATATCTGAGCTTAATTTTGGTTGGGAAAAATAGACAATAGAGATAAATATTAAGAAGGCGCGATGCTGCTGACTAGTATACCTTTCCAGAGGGGAAATTTATGCACAAATCTGTGAAAATTTGGATATTAGGTCGTGTCGGGTACTTAAAGCTGACATTCTGGAATTCAAGATCGCCCTTTACTGAATCTATTGTTGAGCCTCCATTATTGCTGGAATCTGTTTTGGGTTTACTATCAAGAATTTCAAATATAGAAGCAGCTGAATCTTTGACCCTATTGAGATCTGGTGCCATGTTAAGCCCAAAATGAGAGTTAGGCAAATAGATGGCTGAGCAGTGGCCCAAGGGATCTGGAAAATCTGTGAGACGAAATATAATGGTAAGCATGAGGCATCTAAGTACTAAGTGAATCCCACCCCCAAAAACTTCAATATGTGCAATACATGAGTTCTCAATAAAGACAATCGATCACAGAACTAATCTATCACAACTAAAATGTACGATATGAGTTTAGCAATAAAAATAAAAACTGTACGATATGAGTAATACATTCTCATAAAAAATAAATGTACCTGAATATGGTTCAGTGCGGAACACTCGATGCAAGTCTCAATCTCCCGAAACTGTTGCATAATGGGGGACATCACCTGCTCTAGACTGACTGTATGTTGCACATCCCGTAAATCAAGCTTACAACCCACCACTATTACAGATACCCTTACCTGCAGACATATGCGCCCACCATTTTCTAATTTTTTTATAAAAAAGCATAATACCACAACTGGTTCCTCGAAATGCTTCCGAGCTTACATTCAGATAACATTCTGTATTTCGCTCCTTCATACGGGCAGCTTCTTGATTCAGAGAAGCTTCTGCCAATTTTCCCCAAAATTTGTCAACTGTCCTTTCGAAGCACATCCTTGCCATCTCATAGTTAAATGAACAAATTAAGTAACAAACTTTAAATGATATGAATAAAAATAATAATCTCAAATGAAACATTTGCATTTAGACTAATATAGATATATAAGATACAAAATCAAGATTAATCAACCATTTGGACTGCAAGAACTCAAAAGTAATGAGAAGTCATTCACCATTGCTTAACATATGAGAAATTAGAACAACTCTAACAATCAAACTCTCTACCTAAACAATCGGTAAACACTACTTAACATCAAGCATTTAACATTTTGAAACCATGAATCTGAAAATCGTCTCTATTTCGAAGTGCTCATGAAACATCTTCACATTTAAGAAAAAAATTCAAAAACTCTCTTAAGCTCAAATCAAGCACTTGGGCT
Organism: Kitagawia praeruptora; assembly: GCA_037693485.1. Taxonomy (NCBI): domain Eukaryota; kingdom Viridiplantae; phylum Streptophyta; class Magnoliopsida; order Apiales; family Apiaceae; genus Kitagawia; species Kitagawia praeruptora. Next base: position 107,254,695 of record CM075354.1, read on the forward strand.
GCAAGAATTCAAATTAGTCAGATATATAAAAATTGAAGGAGAATGCTTGAAAAACAACCATTCATATAAACATAAAACAAATCCCCAAAAAAATATAAACCCATTTACCAACCCTCTTACTTGTGTATGCTTAGATTTAGGAGGCGGGTAACCTAATTTCTCACAATTTCAAATCACCACAAAACAAAATAAGGATACATACATATACATTGCAGAATTAAGTGAATTAATTAAAAGACAGAGAATGAGATGAATGATGAAATTGATACCTGATTTTAGATGTCCATTCCATGAGGAAAGAAATCTGTATTTTTTTTTAATGGTCAAAATTGAGAGTGATTCTTACTGCATCAATGTATTTGTAAGAACCTGCAAACACAATTACAGGAGAAATGACAAAAATAATGAATCGATTAATAAAAAAACAATTAACCTAGAGAATTTCATCCATGGATGCTTAAAGATTTGAATCACGTTATATACCTTTGGAAGATCGGAGAGCACGACGAAGCCCATGAAGTCGATGGCGTTCCTTTCAGCGTTTGATTTTGAAATAAGGATGATAGAGAATATTGTAGGTGGGTTGTTTTTGAATTAATTAGAGAGAACAATACCATCATATATTCACACGTCTTAAGCATGTTACATATTTCAGTTCGGCAATTCTCGTCACTGTCCACCGCCAAAACCCTGTACATTTTTTCTTTTATCCAATTGATTTTTAAACTCTTAATTGGTGTTCTCGCCTAACAAATTAGGATGAACCCAATTTATAACCATTTATCGCTATTAAAGGCACGTAAATATTTTTTGGATAATAAAATATCATCTACTATTAAAAATATTCGAGGAATATTTGAAATATATACCATCTAATCAATTATTGTAATATCTCGATTTTTGATTGATAAAAATTTAATATTTTATGTATGGCTTTAAAATTAATTTTAAATATCATAATTATAAGTAGTACTGGGTAGATTTGGGTTTTGGATTTGAACGGGTTTTTATGATTTGCTATAACAAATATTAGTTTATAACTCGTGCGATATACGAGCATTTTTTAATATGTTAAAAATTATATTTAATGTTACAATTATGTTTTAATTTAATCATTATTTCAAAAAAATAGATTTTAATTTAACATAATTTAATATAAATTTAATTAATGACATGCATGATTTAAACTTTAAATTATAAAATTTTAAATTAAATATGTCGTTAACGGTTTCGAACCTTCAATTTTCAGGAAAAGAATTTAATCATATAATATACCTTGTTATTATTATATATAACAGTTGTTATTTATTAATAAAAATCTAACTGTCATTATTCGTTGGATGGTTGAACCGTTGATCAAAATAAAATTATACGCATATTTCCCTATTATAAACAACGTATACGGATTTTTAATATATGTCATTATTGATTGGAAGATATTTTGTAATATTTTTGGGTATATATATTGAAGATTGTAAGATTAGTTTCAAATTAAAAGATAATGTGTTTTACTTACAAAACAAAATTAATGATCGGAAGATCTGGTACAATTGATATTTTTAGATGTTTAAAAAAGGTAATATCTTGAATTAAAAGTGACGCGAAAAAGGTAATTGGGTAATTGTCATTAATTATATTATTTTATTAATTATTTTAACACCCAAAACCAAATCGAAAACCTTCAATGTTTCCGATTCAATAAAATAATAAATATATTGTTGATGCTATATTATCTATATTAATGATGGAAATGAAATGAGAATTATTTTATTTCAATGTTGTAACTAAATATGAAAACATGTGGGCAAGATTAATTAATTAAACATGTGTGTTTTATGTTGTTTTGATTACGAACCCTAATTTTTGTGCACAATGACGTGTATTATGTTGGTACGGCTGTATTAATATGGTGACTTCTCTGTTGATAGAGGTAAGTATAAACATGGTAGGGTTGACATTGTTAGAAATGTTGATATTGATAAATTTTCTATCCTTGATTTGGAATAATATTTTGATAAGTTTAGTTATCCTAATACAGATTTTCTGTACTTTCAAAATGATGGTCATACATTTAAAAAGAGTGTAAGATTATGTTATTATGATGACTCCGTTAGGATTGTGATAAAAGTATGGTTGCCCTATAATGAAATTAAGACATTTGTTGATTATCAAAAGAGGTTTGATAAATTTGATTGTACTAGTGGTGATCTTGTTAAATAGAAAGCTGAGAGAGATAAGAAGATAAATGAGATGTTTAACAGTGAGGAATAAGGGATTGAGAAGGGTGGGGAGACTGTGAAAGAGATGTGTGACAGTGAAGGTCCAGATTGTGAGTTAGAGAGTAAGATGGATTTCAATGAATGACACTAATAGTGAATTTATGAAATCGATAAATCTCAACTTTACAAGATACAAAGTATAGAAGAAAAATGGAATACCGATGATGAGTATGAATTTGGTAGTGATGAATTTATGAGTGAGGAAAAATCAAGTGGGGATGAATTTTTAAAACAAGGATATGGTTGTGTCCCCTAGTAACAAAAGAAAAAAAAGCATAAAGTATCTAATTCTAATAAAGAAGATTGTTGAGTATTGAACACAAAGAAAGAATACAGAGGGGGGTGAATGGATTCTTGAACTTTTCGTGCCTTGACTCTGTGTAGCAAACAGGTATTGTGTGTGCAGTGATGTAGATGCGGATAAAGAACAACACACAACACAATATCACTTTAATCTAATGTATTATTAGATAAAGGTTGCTACAATCTGTGAATACAAATGATAGTATTCTCAGCTTCGTTTTTCTCAGAGAGATATAGCTTACAATGTATGAAAAACTCGACTCACTAAAGTTACTAAGTTATGAAGTGAGGCTGTGTCCTTATAGAACATGGATACAGCCTACTTACTGCAAATAAGGTAGCTAAACAAATTACTTTCTAGTTTGTCTATCCTTTTTTTTTTGAGTAAGTGTCCAAACGGTTACAGATTTGACTTTGCAAAGCCTGTTTAGATCCACTTCTTTAGCTCCTTGTCTCTTCTATATCTCTCTAAGCTTCCTTGTAGGCTTTCCAGAGCACGTTACAGATTGTGGTCCATAAAGTGCATTGGCTTGTTGCAGGTTTCTGACTTGTACAATTTCTTCAGTATTTTGTCTCCAGGAATGTATTCGAGAAGTGACTAAGTAAGTGATTCGAGAACTAGAATTCACTTGATCGATAACTCTGAGTTCTCGAACACTGTTATATTGACATATCGAACCACTTCTCGAATAGCTCTTTTCCATCAGGATTCCTTGAGTTGTCGAATAGAACATTTGACTTATCGAATCCTCGAGATATCGAATAGCTTTCTGAGTCCTTGAGATATCGAATAGAACTTTGACTTGTTGACTCTTTGAGAACTCGAATACCATCTTGACTTGTTGACTTCTTGAGTTCTCGAATAGAGTAGTAGACATATCGAATCTCTGAGATATCGAATGAGATATCGAACAGTGTATTCAGAGATATCGAATAGTGTCTTGAGATATCGAATCCCTGACTTCTCGAATGCTGGACTTCTCGAATAGACAAATATACTTCTCGAATTGGTACTTAGGCAAATTCTTCATTTCTTCAAATCCCAACTGTGATTATTTGACAGTCTTTAACTCCTTGCTTGAGGCATGAACCTTGGAACTTCTTTCAAGCATTATTCTAGACTCTATTTGTACAATTACAGAACTAGGATTTGATGCCTACTACAAGTACAATACAAACAGAAACTCTACAACTAGAGGTTCCCTCAGTTAAGAGGTCATGTAAGTAATGCAAAGCATTACAAACAATTAGGCTTGTTATTAGATGTGTACAGGCATGCCTCTGTAACTAACAATCTCCCCCAAATTGTGAGTGAGACCCTTAGTCACAATTTCATGTCTGATAACAAGCCTAACATACATAAGAATAAGACTTTAAGAGTACAGGTATGTATACTGATTGAACACATAAATGGAATTACAAGATAAATGCTCTTACAGTATGATGAGGTACTAGCCATTTTCTTTTGATTGCATCTCCATTGCTTTGGCTTGTAGATCATCATATGCTTTCTGTTTCCTTTCTTTCTCCTTTCTTGCATTCTCATCTATTGCTCTTATGATTTCTGCCATAGCATCCAATTCTTCAATCATGATAGAGTTTTTGAAATCTTCAAGCACTGGCTTCAGAATGTTGGCAGGATAGTGACTGAGTAGGTTCATTCTTATATTGACATTGTCTCCATTTCTTCTCCTATACTTCACCACATAGGGATCAAACTGAACTCTACACAATCCCTTTGCCCTTAGCTTTTCTGCTTCAATCTCCAGTCTGTCAATTTCTTTCTCCCTTTCTAACCACTTCTCATAGCAGCCCTTTCTCATCTTTTCAGCATAATCTCTCTTCATTTTCACAAAGTCAATCAATTCCAGCTTCCATACTTTCTCCACCTTGTCTTTAGAGTCCAGCAATGCAATGATTCTTTCTATCTCATACAATTTACCCCAATTTTGACAACCCCCTTGTTTGAATTTCATTTCTCTCCCATCAGTGTACTTGATCTCAAGGTGGTCATCCACAATTGCAGCAAAGCATATCTTTTGAGCTCTTAGAAATTGCAGTTGCTCTTCATCAAAGTCTTCATCAAGTGGCTGGAGTTTCAATCCTGGAATGATTGTCAGGGCTCTTGATTTGGATAGCTTCACTCTTCTTGCAGCATGTTTGACTTTAATCTTCTTTACATGGTTGCCAGGCAGTAACTTGTGACCCTTGCTAGAAGACCATTGTAGTACTCCACTAGCAGTTTGCTTATGGATACATACACCTGGTTTCTTGATTTGAATCCTCTTCACTACTTGAGGTGCCAAGACAGTTGCAGAAGCCAGAGATGTAGATTTTGATGAATCATTACCAGTGACATCCACCCTAGACATTGAGCCTTGTGTTGTGGTAGGAGTGTCATTAGTAATGTTCATGGCTTGCTGTTTTCCAATCTTCCTCTCATAGATTTTGCCTTGGTCATCATCATTCTTCTTATCCTTGTCACTCTTCTTCTTCTTCTTCTTCTTGTCTTCATCACCCTTATCTCTCCTGTGATGTCTTCTCCTCCCATCACTTTTATCTTCAGAATCATCATCCTTATTTCTCCTAGGTTGAGCATTCTCTGGAAGTTCACCATTTGCTATAAAAGATCTGAGAATGTGCAGAGCTTCAATTTCTTCAGCATTTCTGGCTCCAACCTTCTTCTGTGGTTGATCAATGATAGCAATGATCAGTGTGTGATTTCGAGAGGTGAGATCATGGGGAATGACCAATTGCTTGATGTCTTCAATTCTGGTGCCAGAATGATAGATGATTGTCCATGGTTTCTTGATCACTTCTGGTAGCCTTGAAGGTTGGTCATTCCTCAAGTCATCAAACAGACTTTTGTTGTTCTCATTCTTCTTCTCAATAAGCTCAAGTATGGCATCTATCTCTGAGTGTTTTAGTTCTTGTAGAGTCTTGTATGTTAGATGCCATATCTTTAATTTGGATATCATCACTATCTCCTTGATCCATAGGTTATTGACTTTCTTAGGAATGATAGAGGAATGACAGTGATGTAATCAATTTGCTTCTTCAACTCCCTTAGATAGAACTGAGTGTCACCAACCTGTTCCCTTGTGGCTTTCAGAAACTCCAAGAAGGCTTTATCATGATAAACATTGGAGTTAGCAACTTCTTGTAGCTTGGCCTCAGTAACAACTTTAACTTCTACAGGCTTGGCACTCTCAGGCATGGAGGATGGAAGTTTGTCAGAAGGCATACTCCCTGCAACCACTGTGGTAGTTATGGATTGCTTTTGACCACCAGGAGTAGTAATGTGCACAGTTGGTAGAGTAACAACTAGCAGTAGGGTAGGAGGCTCATCAACTTTGGATTTGCCTTTGCCTGGCACATTGGTTGTAGATTGTGCTCTGTGATGACCTCCCTCATTTATCTGTATGCCCTTCTCCTTAGGTTTCTCCCCCTTTGGATTTGAGTTCCTGGACCTTTTCTCCCCCTTAGGCTTGTTGTCAGGCACAGAGGATGTAGAAACCACCTGTGGGTTGAAAGATTCTTCAGGTAGAGGGAGACCCATGTGCTTCATCATTGCAGCCAACATGGATTGCTGATGCAGAAGGACATCAGCTGTGGTGGTTGCTTGAGTGTCCAACTGATCATGGAGAAGGGCAACCTTGTCTGTAAGGTGAGCATTTGACTCAGTGAGAGTAGCCACCTCCTTTTCAAGAGTGTTCACCTTAGTGAATAGCTCATTGGCCTTGAAACCAGATAAAGATTGATCCTGCAGCCTCTTCACTTCATACTTAGACAGCTCATGCACATGGACTTCAGTCACTAGCCTATCTCCATAAAGATTCTGAACATTGTCCTCAGCATGGCATTGGCCTCTGTAATCTGGTCAGATAGATTTTGAAATCTGCTTCCTAGGCCTGTGACTGTATCTTTGAGGAGGGCTAGGCCATTGTCCATCTTTGTGCAGGTGGTGTTGAAGTGTTTGAGATCTTTGACCACACTGTCTAGTTGAGGAAACTTAGCATCAAAGGCCCTCTTGACTTCTGCTACTGAAGTGGCTGTCTTGTCACACACCCTGTTGACTTCAGTTTTGACTCCCTTGCCAAGATAGTGTGCAGCCTTGAGGAAACCCTTGTAGGAATCATTGACAGCTTCATACACTTCACCAGGAGACAGGGATTTTGCATTGGACCCCAGTAAAGTGATGTATTCCTCTCTAAGATATTGAAGTGCTTCACTGAGAGTTATATCATTCTTTCCTTGCATCCAGGCATCTACATTGCCATCTCTCTCAGCATCATCAATAATCTTGGCCTTCTGCATCTCCACATCATCCCTATGGCATAGTAAGATGGCCTCATAGTCTGGATTAGGGATATTGGAGGTGACAAGGTTCTGAGCTATCTTTACAAACTCAGGAATCTGATCCACAATTAAGCTTTGGAGTGCTTCAACCGTCAATGTTTGTGGAACAGACCCTGATCCTAAAGCACTATCATGGTGCACAGGCTTCAGCCATTGTGACATAAAGTCAGAGCTAGAGCTAGGCAAGCTAGACTCCTCAGTTACAGATGCAACTTCTGTAACCGGATGGATTGACTCTACTACTGGTGTCTCCACAGGAGTGGGATGAGTTATACCAGTAGTTAACACAGACACAGAGTCTCTAGTAAAAACTAGTGAAGCCTCTGTGGTTTTGATGGTGTCATTAGGATATGCCCCAGCATGCATTCCCTCACCATCTAAATGTGGGTCCTGGGTGGTGAGCAAAGTGTCATGCACTAAGTCACTTGAAATTATTGGCTCATCAAGAGAAAAGAATTCTTGATGATCAATGCCTTGCATCTTAGTTGCCTGAGTTGCAGGTTCCAAAGAAATTTCAGTGTTAGATTCTGGAAGAGAAGTGTGTTTTAGAGTAGATTTTGGCAACTCCCCCTGAGAAATAGAGGGAGTTTCAAATGTGATGTGCTCTCCACTCAGTGTAGTGCCAGCCTTATCACTCCCATGTGCTGACTATGTACAAGAAGGTGCATTGGGGAGGATGCTTGATTCTATAGGTGCACCCTGTTGAGAGAATACACCTAGTGAGCTGTGTACCCCTGATTTTACAACTTCAGCCATTTGTGTGACTGAAGAGGTGGTCTTAGTTTTCTTCCTCTTTGGCCTTTGTAAGGGTGACTCAGGTTCCTCACTTTCTAGACCTAATTCAACAGCTAATGCTGCTTCAGATAGGATATTTAATGGTGCAGACATTACTTCCTTTCTCTTCTTTTTACTAACATCACCCTTTTGAGAGGATGATGCAGTTGGCTCAGTGTGTGGTAGAGTGTTTGGTTGAGAGGGTTGGTTAGCAGGCCCTGGGTTAGCATTTTGTTCTACTTGCTTGGGCTGTGCTAACTTAGATTTTGCATCAAATGTTGGCATGTTGTGGGGGTAAGTTCTAAACAAACTCTCCATATGGGGAGTTATGTTCAGTCTTACATCCACATCATTCCTAGTCTCCAAATTACCAAAAATGAGTTTGGTCATGGACTTAGGATAGCCTATTCTATTTTTATCAATCCCAGGCAATTCAATCAATGAAACATTTTTAAAATTAAGTACAGATTGAATAAAGCGAGGGAAGAAAATATCAGTACCTCTCTTGGTTGTGTTCTTACCAAGTCTTCCATATAGTTCTTGGAGAATGATTTGGCCAACATCTATCTTCTTTCCATAGGCCAATGCATAGCCAATTTGCTGCACAAGTGCACTGATTTGATCAAAGCTTGATTTCCTGGCAGTGAAGACTTGAAGAAGAGTTGCAAACACATAGCTCCACTCCTTTCTCAGATTCTTTCTGTTTAGCTTTCCAAGATTGATCCCATCTGAGTAGTTGATGAACTCAAAGAATTCCTCTAACTCTGCATTTGTGGCCAGTCTGTCAAATGACTCTTGCTGTAGGTCCAGTGCTTGATTCATGTCTGCAGTACTGATAGTGATTTCCTTATCTTGAATCTTGCAGTAGATGATATATGAGGTGATTGCGTTTTCCAGGGCTACAACCTCCACAATAGCAGTACCCCAAAACTGTTCCAGGATATCTAGATATAGAGTTGGGTTGGCAGAGAGTGCATCCTTGATGTATGACTCAGCCATCCATTTCACAAAGCACTTGAAATTGGCATTGGGTGCTTCAACATCACTAGTGAGAGCGATGAAGTTGATGTTGAACTTTACTGTTGCCATTTGTGTAAGAAGAGAGGAAAGAAATTGAAGGTTGAAGAAGAAATTTGGCTTGTCGTAGCTAGGGTTTCAGGGGTTTAGAGAGTGTAGATGCTTGAGAAATCGAATGAAATGAATCGAATAGATGTAGAATTGTATAAGTATGAAGTACTTGAATTGTCGATTAGATGAAAGTTTTGTATCGACAAGTTAGGCATTCGAGAAGTAGAAAACAACTATTCGAGAAGTCAAGAAAGGCTTAATCGATAACTCAAGCAGATAGAAACTCACAGCTGGCAGTTATCTAACTCAGAAATAATTCTGAATTAAATAAAATGTGTTTTTATGAGTGAATTAAACTTTTAGACAAAAGTCCAAAATCGGTTAAAATTCAGCGAGAATTCAGCCTTTTCAAATGATTCGAGAACTCAAATATAGTGTTCGAGAACTCAATCATTCGAGAACTCAGTTACTATATTCGAGAAGTCAAGAATACCTCTATTCGATATCTCAGAAAGACTCTATTCGAGAACTCAAGAGTACTCTAATGAGACTTGTTAGAGATGTCGAATAGTGAATCATTCGAGAAGTCTGACTTATCGAACTATACCCATCACTCATAAAAATTTGATTTTCACTATCTTTTAAAATTTACCAGACATATTCATTGAAGAATATCCTAGCAAATTAAATAGTGATTTTCTTAAAATTTCATAGAAATTTTAAGTTAATAGAAATATGATTTTCAACATATGCAACAGATTTGAAATATTTATAAATCATATTTCAGCCAACACTTACTCCAAAAATATTGAGAATTTAGATAAAGTAAGTGTTTACTGCTGCAACAATCTAGATGCTGTATTCACTTAGCCAGAATCTGAAGAATTCAGCATTCCAATCTCACTTACCAACCTTGTGAAGGTGGCTTCATCTAATGGCTTAGTGAATATATCAGCTAGTTGTTTATCTGTAGAGACATAATGCAACTCAATGGTTCCATTAGTTGCATGTTCTCTTATGAAATGATATCTGATGTCAATGTGCTTTGTTGTAGAATGATTGACAGGATTGGCAACTATAGAGATTGCACTTGTGTTGTCACACATGATTGGAATTCTTTCCAACACAAGTCCATAATCTCTAAGTTGATTTCTAATCCAAAGCACTTAAGCACAGCAACTTCCAGCAGCTATGTATTCAGCCTCAGCTGTAGAAGTTGACACAGATTGTTCCTTCTTGCTATACCAAGAAACTAACCTTTGTCCAAGAAACTGGCAGCTTCCTGAGGTGCTTTTCCTATCCACTCTGCATCCAGCATAATCAGCATCAGAATAACCAACCAGATTGAACCCTGTGTCCTTAGGATACCATAAGCCCAAGTTTGGAGTGCCCTTCAGATATCTAAAGATCCTTTTTATTGCAATCAAATGTGATTCCTTTGGATTTGATTGAAATCTAGCACATAGACATGTAGCAAACATGATGTCTGGCCTACTTGCAGTGAGGTAGAGTAGAGAACCAACCATGCCTCTGTAGACTGAGATATCTACTTTCTTGCCTTTAGCATCTTCATCCAACTTAGTTGCAGTGGCCATGGGTGTCTTTGCAGGTGAGCAGTCTTCCAAGTCAAACTTCTTTAATAGATCTTTGATGTATTTGGTCTGACTGATAAAGATACCATCCTTCCTTTGACTGACTTGCAACCCAAGAAAGAATGTCAACTCTCCCATCATACTCATCTCATATCTGCTCTGCATGAGTTTGGAAAATTTCTCACATAGCTTCTCATTTGTAGACCCAAAAATGATATCATCCACATAAATTTGGATTAGGATAATATCATCACCATGCTTCTTGTAAAACAGTGTCTTGTCCAATGTGCCTCTAGTGAATTGATTTTCGAGAAGAAATTGTGATAAAGTATCATACCATGCTCTTGGAGCTTGCTTAAGTCCATACAGTGCCTTAAGCAATCTGTAGACAAATTCTGGGAAATGTGGATCCTCAAAGCCAGGTGGTTGTTGCACATAAACCTCTTCTTCCAACTCTCCATTTAGAAATGCACTCTTGACATCCATTTGATAAACTTTAAAGTTTGAATGAGCAGCAAATGCCAAGAATATTCTGATGGCTTCCAGTCTAGCAACAGGGGCAAATGTCTCATCATAATCAATGCCTTCCTGTTGAGAGTATCCTTTTGCAACCAGCCTTGCTTTGTTTCTTATGATTACACCATCTTCATCCATCTTATTCTTCAGAACCCATTTTGTTCCAACAATGGTTCTATTCTTTGGTGCAGGCACAAGTTCCCATACTTTGTTCTTTCAAATTGATTCAACTCTTCTTGCATAGCAATAATCCAATCTGGATCCAACAGTGCATCATCAAGTTTCTTAGGCTCAACTTGTGATAGAAAACATCCATAGAGGCACTCATTTTGAGTTGCTCTCCTAGTCCTTACTCCTGCATTATGATCTCCAATGATTTGCTCTGCAGTGTGTGATCTATCCCATTTCCTCGAGTGTTCAGCCTGACTTCTCATTCTTGATGTTGCTTCATCATCCACATCATGGTCATCCTCATTTCCTCCCCCTGTGAAGTTGCCATTACTCACAGGTGTGTCTTGGATGCTTGTTTCTCCACTATCGATTGGCACAAATCTTCTCTTGTATCATCATTCACTTGAGTTTGTTGAACTTGAGTTTCAACTCCAGTTTCAATCTCTTCATCAGAATCATCTAGATTATCAAACCTCAATGGATCTTTGTCTTCATCATTGGCTTCTTCTAGACCAGGTAGTTTGCTGTCATCAAATGTTACATCTGTGCTTTCCATAACTTTCTTTTGACTGATGACATAAACCTTGTATGCAATTCTTTCCATAGAATAGCCAAGAAAAATTCCTTCAAATGCTTTTGCATCAAACTTTCCAACATATTCAGAGTTATCCTTTAGTACAAAGCATTTGCTTCCAAAAGTATGAACATACTTTAGAGTAGGCTTCTTTCCAGTCATCAAGTTGTAAGGTGTCTTTCCAGTGTTTTTGTTGATGAGGGTTCTGTTCTGAATGTAGCATGCAGTACTCACAGCCTCAGCCCAAAAACATGTAGGCATTTTTGCATCAAGTAACATTATTCTAGCAGCCTCAGTTAGAGTTCTATTATTTCTCTCAACAACTCCATTTTGTTGTGGAGTCCTTGGAGCTGAGAATTGCTGAGAAATACCATTCTCTTTACAGAATGCTTCGAGTATGGCATTTCTGAACACTGTTCCATTATCACTTCTCAGTGCAATCACACTTGCATTGTTTGCCTTTGCTTCCTTGTCAACTTTCTTTATATGCTCAATAATTACTTGTGGAGCCTCATCTTTTGATGCCAGAAATTCCACCCATGTATACCTTGAAAAATCATCAACCATTACCAGGGCATACTTCTTTCTTCCAAGTGACATAATGTTGACAGGCCCAAACAAATCCATATGAATAAGTTGTAATGGCTTGGTTATTGATGTCACTGTCTTTGACTTGTGGCTTGATCTTTTCATTTTTCCTTTTTGACAAGCCTCACACACTCCTTCTTGGCAGAATTCAAGTGTGGGCATGCCTCTCACTAACTCTCTTTTGACTAGAGAATTAATGGCCTTGAAGTTCAGGTGTGATAGTTTCTTGTGCCACAGCCAACAATCTTCATTTGATGCTTTTGAGTAAAAGCAACAAATTTTGTCCTTGTTTGCAGAGTCCATATTGGCTACAAACAGGCTTCCCTTCCTTACTCCAGATAGAGCAAAATCACCAGTCTTCTTGTGGGTGATCAAACATTCATCTTTGTCAAAATTCACTTTGAATCCTCTATCAGTAAACTGACCAACACTTAGCAGATTATGCTTGAGCCCCTTGACTAGTGCTACATCTTCAATGATGACATTACCAACTTTCAGCTTGCCATATCCCAATGTGTTACCCATGCTGTCATCTCCAAAAGCAACCATTGGGCCAGCCTTTTCCTCATACTGTGATAGCAGGGCCATATCACCAGTCATATGATTTGAGCATCCACTGTCCAAAATCCACATGACCTTCTTTTCACTTTCTTTGCCCTGCAAACACAAAGGTATTACTTTTCCTTTGGTACCCAAACAAGTTTGGGTCCATGTGACTTAGAGACAGTTTTATCATAAACAACATGCTTGTCAACTTTCTTAGAGTTAGTCTTCTTGTCACTGTTGGAAGTCTTAGAACCTGAAGTTTCAGACTTAGGTGACAGAGGTACCTTCCTAGCTTTAGGAGGACTTGAAGACTTTGACCTTGTGTAGTGTGTGTGAGAATTGTGACTGATACAACCATCAATGAATTGCCTTCTTAAATTAAAACAACTAGTCATCACATTCATATTGCATGGCATACAGTCAAATTTATCACAAAAAGGTGCATCTCTATGACTTAGAGACACAGAACAATCATAGAAAGGTTTAGACACACTACCAACAGGTTTCTTGCATGCATGAGTTAAATGATTGGTACTGAAACAGTTCTGACAAGTTTTCCTAGGGGCATTAGGCATATAAGCATAGTTGTTATCCTTGTTAATCCCTAACTTGCCATTTCTGTTCTGTTTCTTCTTAGTCACTTTCTTTTCTGATTCACTCTTCCCAGCTGAAACAAACTTAACAAACTTCTTAGGTCTTGGCCTATCAACTACTGGTTCCTTGGTCTTTGGCTTGACACTCTCACTCTTAGAGGATGCTTGTTGTTCACTAGATTGTGCCTCATCCTCATCATTCAACATTTTTTGATGAGTAAGGCATCCTCATCAATTTCAAATGTTGATTCCTTAAAAATTGGATTTTCAGTCTTTCTTAAAATGTGAGGCACTTTCTCATGAACAGCTGTGTCCTCTTCAATGACAGCATAGCCTTTCTTCTGTTTGAGAGAGTCATAGTCAAGTCCAATAGCTGCTTTGGGTTTAGCTTCAATTTTCTCACAGTAGGATTGCACTAGACCAGATGATTTCTTGAAAGTTTTCAGTTTGAATTCATTTTCAGCTAATTCATCCCTAAGAGCCTTCTCTACTTGGCTAGCACATAAAACCTTGTTCTGCAAATATTCAACTTCTTTCTTAAGGTTTTCTACTTGCATAGCAGTTAGCTCAAGTTCCTCATTCTTTTTGGTTAATATTTCATTTCTAGTAGACAGTTTAGCAATCTCCTCATTAGCAGCAGTCATACTAGTATGAATATTAAACATTTCAACAGATAGTTGTTCGATCATGCATTTATACTCAGAAACAGACATGTCTATAGTAGTGAGAGATGGTACCTGAGAATCAGATGGAGATGAGTCATCCTTGGAGTTGGCCATCAAGGCATAATTGCAGAATTCTTGTTCCTCTCCATCACTCTCAGAATCATCCCAGCACTTCCCTTCAGCTATGTAGGCCTTACCTTGTGTCTGCTTTTTCAGAAGGGCCTCATACTTAGCTTCGAGCTCAAGATAATCTATATCCTTCTTTTTAGGCTTCTTGCATTCACTGGCAAAATGCCCTAGGTCATTGCATCTATAGCACCTTATAGATGACCTATCCACATAACTGGTTTTGAATTTATTTCTGTTTGGTTTCACAGGAGCCTTGTTCTTGTTGACTGAATGGTTTTGAGGTTTGGGTTTGAAGGGTTGATTTCTTTTAAATCTGATGTTTGGAAATTTTCTGGCCATGAAAGCATATGAAGTATTTTCCATCCCATCAAGTTCTTCCAGAGTGTAAAACTCTTCTTCTTCTTCCTCCTTTTCCTCAACAGGTTCACTCACCCCAGCTTACCTCCTCTATCCTTAGCTGGCTTGTAGATGCTTCTAGGTCCAGAATAGATTTGTTGACAATCAAGGCACATGATGTGTTTATCATTCTACCTTGGTTGGCTTGGATAGCCCTTTTCTGAAGCAACTCAAGTTCATGAGTCTTTAGGACTCCATAGAGCACATCATAGGTGACTTTGTTCAAATCTCTCTCCCTTAGAGAAATGACTCTTTGCTCTAGATGATTTGGTAAAGATAACAGAAATTTCATATTTAACTCCTTGGTGCTGTAAACCTTGCCATTCATCTGCAACTCAGTAACTAGCTTGTGAAACCTTTCAAACATTTCAGTGATGCTTTCCTTGGGCTGTGCCATGAAAGCTTCATACTGTGTGACCAGTATCTGTTTCTTGTTTTCCTTAACCTCATCAGTCCCTTCACACAACATCTCAATGTGATCCCACATCTCTTTAGCAGACGTACATGATGCAATGTTTGCAAACATTGACATGTCCATGGAATCAATGATAAGCAGCATGAGGTGGCTGTCAAGAGCAACCTTCTCCCTTTCTGATTCTGTCCATTTTGATGGATCCTTGGCCTCATAAGATCTTGGGATAGTTGTGGTTCCAACAGTCTTCTCTGGTATCTCTTGTTGTGGAACAAAAGGGCCATTCTTGAGAATCTCAGGATACAAGGGATGAGAGGCTTTAATGAACAACATCATCTTTATCTTCCAGAGGTTGAAGTTTTCTTTGTCAAACTTAGGGACCTTCACCGTTCCTGTAGTCTTTGGTGTATTCGAACTCATGATCGTTTTTTGTTTTTGAATAAACAGCCCGCTCTGATACCACTTGTTGAGTATTGAACACAAAGAAAGAATACAGAGGGGGGGTGAATGGATTCTTGAACTTTTCGTGCCTTGAGTCTGTGTAGCAAACAGGTATTGTGTGTGCAGTGATGTAGATGCGGATAAAGAATAACACACAACACAATATCACTTTAATCTAATGTATTATTAGATAAAGGTTGCTACAATCTGTGAATACAAATGATAGTATTCTCAGCTTCGTTTTTCTCAGAGAGATATAGCTTACAATGTATGAAAAACTCGACTCACTAAAGTTACTAAGTTATGAAGTGAGATTGTGTCCTTATAGAACATGGATACAGCCTACTTACTGCAAATAAGTTAGCTAAACAAATTACTTTCTAGTCTGTCTATCCTTTTTTTTTGAGTAAGTGTCCAAACGGTTACAGATTTGACTTTGCAAAGCCTGTTTAGATCCACTTCTTTAGCTCCTTGTCTCTTCTATATCTCTCCAAGCTTCCTTGTAGGCTTTCCAGAGCACGTTACAGATTGTGGTCCATAAAGTGCATTGGCTTGTTGCAGGTTTCTGACTTGTACAATTTCTTCAGTATTTTGTCTCCAGGAATGTATTCGAGAAGTGACTAAGTAAGTGATTCGAGAACTAGAATTGACTTGATCGATAACTCTGAGTTCTCGAACACTGTTATATTGACATATCGAACCACTTCTCGAATAGCTCTTTTCCATCAGGATTCCTTGAGTTGTCGAATAGAACATTTGACTTATCGAATCCTCGAGATATCGAATAGCTTTCTGAGTCCTTGAGATATCGAATGGAACTTTGACTTGTTGACTCTTTGAGAACTCGAATACCATCTTGACTTGTTGACTTCTTGAGTTCTCGAATAGAGTAGTAGACATATCGAATCTCTGAGATATCGAATGAGATATCGAACAGTGTATTCAGAGATATCGAATAGTGTCTTAAGATATCGAATCCCTGACTTCTCGAATGCTGGACTTCTCGAATAGACAAATATACTTCTCGAGTTGGTACTTAGGCAAATTCTTCATTTCTTCAAATCCCAACTATGATTATTTGACAGTCTTTAACTCCTTGCTTGAGGCATGAACCTTGGAACTTCTTTCAAGCATTATTCTAGACTCTATTTGTACAATTACACAACTAGGATTTGATGCCTACTACAAGTACAATACAAACAGAAGCTCTACAAGTAGAGGTTCCCTCAGTTAAGAGGTCATGTAAGTAATGCAAAGCATTACAAACAATTAGGCTTGTTATTAGATGTGTACAGGCATGCCTTTGTAACTAACAAAGATAATATAAATTTAAGATTGGCTTGAATTTTTCTTCAGTTAAAGAGTTTAGAGTTGCGGTTAAGAGAATATGGTGTTAAAAAGAGAATAAAAGTTCATTTCCATACAAATGATAGTGATAAGGTTCAAATTGGTTGTGGGCTAGGATGTAAGTTCTATATGTGATGTAGTAAGTTATAGGTATCAAATGTTGTTCAAATCAGAACATTTCTTGATGACTACCTATGTACCAAACCTTATCATAATAACTTTGTAAGTGTAAAATACATGATAGAGAAATATGGTGAAAGAATCATGCAAAATACTCAATGAAAAGTGAAAAAAATGCAAGAAGTGATTAGAGAGGAACTTGACATTGAGGAGCCAATATAAAGTTTTCAAGGGTGAGAAAAGCTTGTTTGTAAGGGGTTTTTGAAAGTTTGAAGGAGCACTACTTAAGGGTGTGGTATTTTGGATATGAGTTGTTGATAAATGATAGAAGAAACAAAGTTGGGGTAAAGCCTAATGGAGTTTCATATGAAGATATTAACAAGTTCAAAAGAATGTGTAATATGATGTAATAACTTTATGAATTTCACATAAAAAATAACTAATATATAGAGAGATGAAAACTATTAACGTTAATATATGATTGTATGACGAATTATTAGCAAAGGAAAAAGTTTTAGATTGAATTATTTTAATAGAAAGGTGGTCTACTCATCTATGATCCATGAGATGATGACATTACTAGCAGTATGTAATTTGAGGAGCAAACAATAGAGAGTTAAGAGCTACGAGCACACAATTTTAATGTAAAAGTGAATTTTACAATTAGCTAATCAATAATAATATTTCAATTACATAACCTTACATAACATACCTAATTATCACAAGTCTGATTAGACAATACATAAATCATAAGTCTGATCAGGCTCACAAGTTATATTAGACATAATACTATTTACCTAACGTAATTTAAACAAGCCCAAAGGTACCATAGTAGTAGCACTAGGATAATCAATGAACTCTCATGTATAACTGTAAAGGACTCCTATTTCATAAAGACAAGGAAAGTTATCCTTTTCTTTAAAAATAAGAAAAACATCAACACCTAACAGCTTCTTCAGGTCTTGAACGAGCTCTCTACCATTAATTAAGTCACCGAACTTGTGCCCATGTTCTGCAAGGATCTTCATCAAATCATGATCTCCACCCTCTACAAAACGCAATCCGTAGGTGGCTGTAGTCCGGATATAATCAGTCATATGGATGCTCCTAGAGTATGAACCGTGACTAAATAACTAATATATGGAGACGAAAATTATTAACATTAATATATGATTGTATGACGAATTATAATATATATGTATAAAATTAAGATGAAAACTGTTATTAATATGCATGTGAACTAGGCCGATATGTTAAAAAAAATCAGAAATATAGAGATTAATATACCAAAATCATAAATATAGGGGGTCTAAAGTCTTACAGAATATTACTGTACTCGAGGTTAAGCTTAAATTTTGTCGAAAAACAACTATCTTGTGACGACAATAGTAGACCAACTTGTATAACATGAGTTAATGTATATATGGATGAGTATGGTACACAATGCAAATATATTTCTGATAAGATATTGAAAATTCAAATACCAATAAAAAATAAAAGATAAGTCTAATTAATATTTAAATTGATATAGGATATGAAGCAGTAAAACTTAGAATTATTCGGAAAGAAAAGGATATTTTTTTAAATAAAAATATTTAATTGAAAAGGAAAGTTTTCTACTAACATTCAAATACTCTTTTTATTATCACATTAAGTGGTTCTCATCTATCTATTTAAGAACCAACGGAGCTTGGTTGTCAAGGAGCAATTGAATAAGATCTCTCTTACACTTATTATAAGATGGGAAATTCTGATTGGTACCCTTCTGGAATTGGCTTTTCCAGATGGTGCCATTTCGTGTTTTGGACTTACGACTGGTACCCCTAAAGTAACTGATTACCCTAATTATGCCATTATGTTAATCAAAACTTTAAGAAACGTTAAAAAAACTATAAAAATAAATGATGATCTATAAGTTTTTAATGTATTACTAGTTAAAAAAAATTAAATACTAATTTATAATTATTAATATACCACAAATTGAAAAATATTAAACATTAATCTGTAATAAGTTAACATACCGTTAATCTAAAATATGTGTTTAGTCATTTTCTGACCATAAAATAACATAATTCCACATTTAACTTTTTTTAATTTGTGATTTATATGACATAAAATTTTATTATGAAATAAATGTTGAAATTTGTTAACGTTTCTTAACGTTTTGATTAACATAAGGGCATAATTAGGGTAATCAGTTACTTTAAGGGTGCCAATCGTAAGTCCAAAACACGAAATGGCACCATCTGGAAAAGCCAATTCCAGAAGGACACCAACGAGAATTTCCCTTATATAAAAGAATATAATATAGTTAGATTTGCTAACCACTCATAAATCAAAAACTAAATTATTTCACTTCACAAACATGATTAAAAACTACATTACTATGTGCAATTTGAGATAATTTAAAGTTGTCTTAATTACGTAACAAGTATATAAACACACACATGAGAGACCCACTTTAACTCATGTTTTATCTACTGAATGTAATTATGCTTCATACTTTTATTTTTATGTTAAAATAATATAAGTCAAATTTAGCATATAAATTTGTATTAAATAAAATTAGACAAACCTCTATATATACAACTTAAAATGAAAAATATTTTATTTTCAATTTCAACGAATAACTTATACTTTAAATCATTAGCAACTTTTTTGAGTTAATTCAAACGAACTTTCCATTAATTCCTTTGAGATTCATTCTTGTAAATGTACTTCCGCGACCCCTCCACGAATAACAAGAACGCAAAACTTTTGCTTTTTGTATAAAGTCTGACCGGCGACAAAAATTTTTTGATCGAAACCAAAATGAGTTTTAAAATATCTTCAAGGGTTTAATGAATAACTAAGATAACTCAACTTCTTAGCTAGAGTTGGGGACGGGACCGATGTTGCTAGCCGGGAGGCTTAATCTTTCGAGATTGAATCTTTTCCCTTCCGGTTATTTCAAAATCCGGGGCATTTTATGTGAATAGTGGTGATTGTCTGGTGGAACTTTCGACCCGTCGAAATCTATTTCTATTTTAGTCAAAATATAAGAACTACAACTTACTATTTTTTTGAAATCACATCAATATATATTAAGTAAGTTCAATGATTATTTCTTTAATTTGACGTCTACAAGTGATCATAGGTTTTCTTGATTTTTACTAAGAAGAAAAGTGGATCTACTTTGAAGCATAACCCTTTTGGACTGAAAAAGGATGACATAATTTATATAAAAGAAGAAAGCTCATGAAAATACTCTTAATGGGCCTAACACACATTTATAGAAGACGCTACCCACTAACAAATTAGCAAGGAGACAGTTGATATATTCAGCAAGGAACGAGACATGCATGCACAACATGGAATAAACATTGCCCACTTATGAAGGACATCGCGCTCCAAGGAAATCATCATTCAAGACAAAAGACTTGGGATGTCGATTTTGACAAACCTTTCACTTTCTGGAAGGCTCCACCCTCGTAAGGGGCCTCGCTTGGCCATTTGATGGGGGAATGTCCCAAAATCAGCAATTTGGAGGATACTGAAGACTATGGGACATGCCCATATCAATAACTACCGCGACTTTTGAAGAGGATTCGGCTCCATCCTAGCTAGCACACATCCCCTGCTGGGGGGGGGGGTCGAAGGGCGTCGCCCCTAGTGATCTCAAGGTTGGTCCTTTGCTTAACTATCTTTATTCTATGGTTCAAGGTGTGTGTTGATTGCGATAATATATGGTCAATGACTCGGTCGCCATGTTTTAAGAAGTAGATGGGCTCTAAAGGCCCAAACCGATTCCAGTAGAGATAGTGGCCCTAATCTTATGGGTTCTCTAACGAGAGAAACCTACTGCCGATTTGGGTTAGTTGTTCCCCAAATACTACGTTTCGTTTGATCTTTATAAATAATAATACGTATGCATTATATGGTACAATGCTATTGTTGCGAAAAAGAGAATATCTCGTTCGATCTTAATTACAATCAAATTTCACATACAATCTAAATTATCCCCAAATCACCAAACCCTAACATATTATGCCATTCACCATAGTTAACAACCAAACATAATTCCATCAATATTCTCGGAATTTGTTTTCATCAAATTCCTCCATTAGCATACTAATTTTTTTTCATAATGAAATGTGTAGGAACGAGGAAAAAAGAAAACGAACCACCCATCCCAACTTTCGAATTATAATTCTAGTCTAGATTTTAGAAAAAATAATACCCAAAAAAAATAAAATTAATATACGTTCGATCATTATAAATCTAATTTCAAT
Source organism: Kitagawia praeruptora (assembly GCA_037693485.1). Classification (NCBI taxonomy): domain Eukaryota; kingdom Viridiplantae; phylum Streptophyta; class Magnoliopsida; order Apiales; family Apiaceae; genus Kitagawia; species Kitagawia praeruptora. Next base: position 107,275,839 of record CM075354.1, read on the forward strand.
CCATTGGAGTCCAAATATCAACCAATATCAACCCAGTCTATTTAACAACCACAAATATTCAAAACTAGTACTCACAAAACAGAGAATAATTTAAAACTAGCAAAGAAACGAAGCCAAACGATTGACCATGTCTTTTGCTTTCTCACTATCATAGTCGAAAAAATGAAAGGCATGGCCCTCCCCTTCCATTTCAAACAAGTCCACTTCTCCTTTCCACCCACTTTCTTTCAGTGCTTGACAATAATATACTCCTCTGTCTCTTAGCTCATCCTTTGATGCCACACAAACAAACAACCTGCGACATTGGATCTGAGACAAACTCCGAGAACCATGAGCAAAAGGATTGATCATGGGATTATCAATCCCCCCCTTTGCATTCGGATACGCAAACATCCATGTATCGTGTAGAAGTTGTTTTTCGACTAAAGATTCGTTTCCAATTAATTTCGAACCACAAAAATAAGGTTGGCAAAGAAATAAACCATGAATTTTTGTATCACCTTGCAACGTATCAATACCGGCTTGCATGGCCATGTTATGAGCTATATTAGCTCCCGAGCTATCACCACCTAAATAAAGTCGATTAAAATCACCGTGACATTTCAACCAAGGATCTTTTTTGGTAGTTTTGGTAGTGGTATTATGTGATGCAACCCATTGTAGAGCTGCCCAGCTGTCTTCATAAGCTATAGGCAACGGATACTCCGGGGCTAATCTATAATCGACTGATACCGCTATAACCTTTGATTGAGAAACTAAGGAATTTATGTATCGGTGACAAAGTGTCGAAAAAGGCGATTCAATGCAGAAGCCTCCTCCATGAAAGTAGACTAAAATTGGAAGTTTTTCATTTGCCGAGGGTAAGAGTTTAGGGAGGTATAATCGAGCTGAGATATCAGGTGTTATAGCAATATCTTTTGATAAAACACCAGTAGTGTTGCCTAGCGGTGATGGTGGAGCATGTGGTGAATCGAAAAAACGGTCCACGGTGCCATCTTTATAAACCTTGAGGATCGGTAAGAGCTCTGACACAACCTCTTTGTTGTTGCTAGAAACCATCTCAGTTCGATAGCTAGAAAAATTTATCTTGAATATCAATGATATCTCACGGTGAAAGAAACTGATATCCTACGACTTGTGCATATGGGATTTTATTAGAGATGCTACCACTGCTTACCTTGCTTAATGCGTGTCGTATTTTTTTATTTATAAAAGGTTAGGAGACGAAAGACTTGCGCGTTTTCAGGTCTTTTATGTTTAAAAAACTTAGCATGCAGTTCAGGTTTTTAGGGAGTCAAGTCCTAGACTCCTAGTTATGTACTATATATATTTCATTAAATGAGTAGTGCTAGGGACCCCAAATTTAGTCCCCAAAAAAGTCCATTATAATTATAACCAATCACATTCATTTGGTAACATTTTTTGGTACCCAATTTGGTACCTCTAGCATTTTTCTTCATTAAATAGTTTAAATTTGGAGCAGCCACAAAAGTCACCAGCAGCCACAAAAGTCAAGTCGGGTGGGAAACATAAATAATAGGGTAAAAGAAACACCGATAGTAACAAGGCAAGTAAACACGTTATCGACTTGAAGACTTCGCAGTTGGCACAACAAGAAAAAATTTGGTGCCCAAGTTTTTTTTTTTTTTTAAATAATTCATTTTTCGGACCATCTTTCGTACACCTCGATTAATCCATCTTTGATTAATCCGGAGCACGGTTAGCATACTCGTATCCACCCTCCAAGTGGGATCAAATATATGACTTTAGGGTAATCACGGTTATAACCTACGAGAACACCTGTGGACTGTGGTGGGTAAGTTTCTTATATAACTAGGAGCAGGTTCCTTCAAAACAAATAGAAAAAAAACTAGAGCAGACGAGCATGTTAGTTAAATGTGTCTTGAGTTCTTTTTATACACCATTGACTTTGTAAGAATTGAACATCATATTTTTAGCATATCCAAACTTTTTAAAGAACTTGTTAATTTAAAATATGACGATTGACGAACATATATAAAAGCAGAGCATCTCCAGATGGAAAGTGGTCTGGTTTCAAGACTAGCTAGTATTGTTTGGAGAGATTCAGATAAGTGCATATAATTTAGTTTGGTTTTCTCTGTTTGATGTACGTGTTTTCACCGTTTTATGTGGGAACGGCCTTCAAGCTGCTAATTATCACAACTGCTAACAAAAGCTATTGTCAATAAAATTGTGTTGGGTGCTATGCTTTACTTCCTGTGGCAGGAAAGAAATTGGAGATACAGTAAAACCTCTATAAATTAATAATGTTGGGACCGGGATATTTTATTAATTTAGTGAGATATTATTATATCGATAAATTAATAATTTATTAATTTAAAGAGATTTTACGTATGATTTTTAAATTTTCAAGTCCAATGTATGTATATTAGTTAGAAATGAAAATTAAATTACAAAAACAAGTTCCAAAGAACATTCTATTAATGTACATTTACAAATTTATTGAATTTGAGTTTGATTCACTAGCTTTGGAATTGGTCACTCGGAAAGAAGCATTGCAAACGGAAACAACTCTTTACAACTTTTTGTTGAAATACGAGAAGATAATGCCCAAATTCTTAAGTGCAATGAGAATATTTAAATATGAACTCAATATAGATTTGAAGTTCAACAAAAGTTAAGTAATTATAGATTCATTTTTTATTAGACGATCTCAGAATTTAGAATCTTTTTGTAATTATTAATTTATAGTTATTTAAATATGAACTCAATATAGATTTGAAGTTCAACAAAAGTTAAGTAATTATAGATTCATTTTTTACTAGACGATCTTAGAATTTAGAATCTTTTTGTAATTATTAATTTATAGTTTTGTTGGGACCAATAAATATATACTGTGATTTCAAAAAAGTTATTATCTTATTATTTTATCGATTGGGGTCAAATTTTATACTGGTCCCAAGTTGGGACTGGACAAATTATTAATTTTATCGAGATTATTAATTTATCGAGTATTAATTTATAGAGGTTTTACTGTATTATAGTCTCAAAGACCCTCTACTAATTAATCAGGTCATTGTAATTATCGAAGAAACTTTTGAATTAATTAAAGATCATGGGTATGTAGCTTAAGAATTAACAGTAGAGTTGTGTCTTGGAGATACCTACAATCCAGTAATGTTTAAGTAAATGGGTCTGAGTAGTTGTTGTAATGTGATGGAGGTGTTTTTTCTGCTGGTTGCTTTATGTAGTTAAATTTAGGTGGGTTGTGCAGAGAAGTTTGCAGGGTCGCGACTGGCGAGGGTAGAGAATATGCAGGCGTGTATTATTTACGCAAGTGCGTGATGCGTTATGGGGTGATGCGTTATGGGGGTAACGCATCACGCACTTGCGTTACATCCCAAACGCTGGTGTTGGATGCGTTTTTCTTGTTTTTTCAGCTATCAGCTTTGGCAAATACACGAATAACGCATATAGCAGTTGCGTGATGTAAGTGTCAGACGCGTTTTACAGGAGTGCTATTTTGAATATCCAAGCCCCTTTTTTATGTCATTTTGGGCATTTTCTTTTTATTACACTAGCATTATACCGCAATGCACGGATATTTATAAAATTGTTTATAATTTTTTTTTTATAATAAATCAAATTGTATTTAAATTTTTTATGCAAATATTGCAAAATAATACATGTATATCCTATTAAATTATTAACATTAACATTTATTATTTCAAGTTACTATATCTTTTGAACGAAATTTTATATTATTTTAATCTTTTCTATGTTTTCACTTAATAATTTTTAATTTTATATAGTTAATTTTGGACTTTCTTTATAATGTTAAAAAATATTATTTACAAAGTCTGTACATAATATTTACAATAAAGTGTACAATTTTAAAAAGATTTTTTCATTTCTATTATAATATTTATAAATTTTAATTACTAATAATATTTTTTAAATAATAAGTTTGTCCACAATGATCAAAACATGTCAATAATAATAATAATAATTAATAATAATAATAATACTATTATGTATAAATTATTTTTTATATAATATAACAAAAATATTATAATATAATATTATTATGTAGTATTATATTGTTATATCCTATATATAAAATTTTAATGATTTTAAAAATCTCTCGAACATCTTGTCAAATTTTAACTTATATACTAACGTAAATAATTTCTTAAAAATGTTGGGGTGATGGCCCTAAATGCCCATCTCCCAAAAAAAATGGTCCAAAATGCCAATTTTCGGAACACTGACCCTAAATACCCACCAGACACGCATTTTGGAGTGGAGTATCCGGACACTCCTTTTCGAAATGCGTATCTTTCATAAACTGAAATGGAGGCTGTGAACAGTGACATTAGACACGCATGTTGAACATGCGTGACTCATGTCACTGTTCATCGTCTTCCTCCACCCGTCGCTGGCATTTTCTTTACCAAAACTTCGATTGCTTCGTTCGTTCTCTACAGGGAACGAGCAATCACGTTCTACATACCAAAATGATCGCCTGGTTACCCTCTACAATCCTATATGCTTCGATTGTCGTTTAATTCGCCGGATTAAGAAGACCCAAAATTGAAATTCTTTTCCGATCAATTTAATCAGTCATCTGTGTACGCCCCTGCGGGGCCAGAATCCACAAACTAGTTTAGGCAAAAGGATGAGGGAGGCGAGGGTTTCATTTTGGCACCCTCACAAGCACTGGATGTGACCTGAGTTGCTAGAACTGACGGTGGCGATCGGGGTGCGATTTTGAGGGAGAGAGGAGCCCAAATCTGGAATGGTGATAATGATGTCAGCTGACGTCATCACGCATTCCGTAAATGCGCAACCCCTGTCACGCATTTCATACATGCGCAACCCCTGTCACGCATCTGTGAGATGCGTGACCCGTCGGTATTCTGGATCATGCTCTCCGCATATCAGTATTTTGGATCTTGGGGCTCCAAATCTAGACATTTTGGGCATTTTCTCAAAATGTTGTGCTATAAACCAATTTACGCTTCTTTAAATTTTAAGAACCCCATATTTCTATTTTAAAGAGTTTTCAAAAGAACCTCCATATGCTTTTAGTTATTTTTCTATAAAGAAATACAAATTATTGGTTATTGAGTATTTTCAAGAGCTTTTTTCAAATATACATTTATTTTGAAAAAAAAAACGTTTTTAAAATTTTATTTTGCAAAATTACGATTTTTAAAAACTTATTATGAAAGGACGATTTTGCAATCAAATGGAATGCATGCTCAAATGCAAACCAAAACAACTTCAATTATTTTAAAAAAAACGTAAAAAGAAGTTATTTGGTTACAAACCATATTTTTATAAATATATTCAAAAAATAGTCAAATCATATTTAAAATAAAATAGACTTTTTGATAATTTCTCAATTTTCAATGGATACCAATTTTATCACACAAAAAAACTTTTTCTTAGTTTTTCTTTTCTATATCAATTTTGACATCTATTTTTCAAAAAAAATCTTCAATTGATGCACATTAAATGTTTAATGTAAATATATTACAAAATTAATATTTTATTTAAAATCTAGTCTATAAATTAAGTTGACTTGTAAAATGTTTTTTTGATGGCCCATGTTACTTTTCTTAGCATTTCATTGATATTTGAACAATTTCAATAGAGAGTTAATAAAGACTGCCATTCCATATTAATTCACATTATTTTGTTAAAAAATATTATTTCACATTACGCGAACATCTCCTTACTCTAAGAGCATTCAATAGAAACATCCTTTATAAATTTCAAACATTATCAACATATAAATATTTAGATTTATTTCATTCATATTATGTTGATATCCTCTTAATTTTAATTTCAGTAGTTAGCAATTCATGTAAATATATAAAGTACTTAAATGATTTTTGTTGCACCCAAAATTTGTGTAGGAAATGAGTCGGCTTAGTCAAAGAAATTTCAAAAGATTTGTTCCAGGTTGCAACATGACAATTATATATGGTGACATTTGCAACGTGAGTCAAGTTTCTTGATAACGTTTGCAGCATGAATAGTTTTCATGTTTGCACTAGATGACGTTCACGACATAGATCGTGTTCTGCTGATCAACAACTTATAAGTTACTTATTTTGGAAAAAAAATTATATTTACATAATTTTTTTAAGAGAAAAATGTATATCAGGAGTTTAATATTCATTATCTTACAAAAATAAGTTACTTATTTCAGAAAAAAATACATATTTCCTAACTTTTTTTTCAGAATATGTAGCTTATTTCTGAAAAATAAGATTTCCCAAACGGCCACGAGTATTTGTATCAAATATGATTTGTAATTTAAGTTAGTGTTTGTATCTCATAAAGTTTGCATTATAATTGTGTTTGTTCCAAATGACACGTAACCTGAGTTATATTTACACTTAGTGATAAATGATATTTGTAGTCTGAGTTGCGTGTATACTTAATGATGTTTTTGGTTTGAATTATGTTTTCACCTAATGATGTCTGTAATTTGACTGCTATTTACAGTGACGTTTGCGATTAGGTTGGAGAGCTCAAATGCTCCCGTTTAAGAGCCAAATGCATTATATTTGGTCGTTCAATAATAAGAATGAAGATTAAACATCCATATTTGAAGGTCCGATTACGTATTCCAATAAGTTGTTCTTGCTGGGGGATTAGTGATAATTAAATCTGTCAATGCGTTATATTCGATACGTTATAGGGGATCCTACCTTGTATTATGGTAAGTTGTTCTTACTAGGGGGTTTAGAGATGCGATGTGTGATATTCGTTTGGAAAAAGAGCTGATAGCAATTGATATTAATTTCGATGGTTAGGACTAATGTGGTATTCGTGAAATCCTCATTCATAATTGAACATTGGGGTCATTTAGGCTAGACTCCATCGTATGAACTCTCCTAAACAAGTTTTTCAATTTACCGATTATGTCGATCCGTTACGAATGGATCTGATCTGCTAGCAAAGTAACCCACTTCCAATGGATTTAGGTTTCGTGCTATCCAAAAACTACGTGGACTTGATTTCAGATAGAAATATGTGAGCACAATGTGAGGGGTTGGAAGCGAAGAACGACTCACCACCAAAAAACTGATACAATCGCAATCATTCATTCATCAACACCACCATATTTCGATGACTTTTTTGACAAAAAATCACAATCACAAAATCTTGAATTTGACAAATAATCTTGAATTCTGTATCACAAAATCATATATTAACAACTTCTATATTAATAAAATACTTTGATAAATAAATGAAAGAAAAATACCTTAAAACAAAGTTGATATAAGTTATATATAATTCCAATACAAAAATTTATGTTTTTTTTTCTAAATTAGGGGATGACAAGAGAATGACACCCTTCCAACTCCCATAAACAAATATCCAAGAATGTCCTCCTACATAGATATTCCATTAGTACGTTTGATCAATAATACAGTTTATGTAATTCGAATAGCAAGTTTTGTGTTATTTAGCATTTTAATATTTCATGAGAACTTAATTTCAAATTTAAACTATTATCTACCCTAATTATGTTAAAATTATAAATTATGCATTTCTACCATTTTTATCACACATGTATTTATTTTGGCTCTGTCTCTCCCTACAATACTTAGAAAACTAATGAGAGTCGGCCGCCGATCTCCATAGCTCCGATCTCCTCCTTCTTCTTTCTCCCTCCTCCTTCTCCAACCAAGCCTTCACCCACTTTCACAATTCCATTTCATCCCTCCACAAATCGGAATTTTTTCCTAAAAATTTCGAAAAACCCATTCGAGTTCTTTTCAGATCTGTTTTAATTTAGAATTTGAAATATCAAATAAACACATTTCTTAGACTCAAAATCTCCTGCTTAACATCATATCAAAATTTGGTGTCAATCCGAGATCTTTGACTTTTCGAATTGTATATGTCCTTCCATTTGGAGTGGTTGTTTGTCTCTCCTTTTGGAGTGTTTGTTATGTTTTTGATTAATTATGTTTTGTTCTGTTCGGTGTTGGATCTGCTGAGAATGATTTTGCTGATCTCTTGGGGGATCTGGAAAATCCGCATCGAAGCTGGGACGGTGATGATTATTGCAAGAGCTCACCACTCACAACCAAAGATTGTCATCATATTTTGGGGGTTTTCACTTTCGGCATGTCTATAGCTGGTATCCGGCATGTAGATAGCTGGGGTGCTGCTCACCCTTTGGGGGTTCTCATGTTCGGCATGTCTATAGCTGGTATCCGGCATGTAGATAGCTGGAGTGTCATTCCTCTAACCTCAGTTTACGCAATTGAGGTTTCTGAACACTGGGGTATCAATGGATGTTATGTGATGTGGTCAATTGTGATATCGCTGCTTCCAGGGATGTTGGCGCAGTTTGGATCGCTTGGGAAGTCTTCGAATTCGTTTTTAGTTTCAAGAACTATTAAGTTCATTATGTTAAACGATCTGGAAACAATTTATTTGTTTTTCAACCTGGTCGTATCGACAGTCGAGGGTTGTCCCGCTGTTTTATATTGTATTGGTTTGGTTCAGTAATATAATTCTATGCATTTCGTCAAAAAAAAAATGTTAAAATTATAAATTCATGTTACACAATTTTGTTAATATGTGATGGAAAATTTTCATGTATAGCTTTTGTATCACAATATTATAAAGAACATCGAAGGATTAAAAAAAAGAATAAATATATTCTTAATGAGCACTAGTGAAGACTCACTTTTTTATACTATTTGGGTATTTTAGTCAATTCACTTTACTGGTTATTTTAAAATAACCAATGGGTCGACCCGTTTAGTTAATTTTTTCCTATTTTTTAATTCCTAAACTACATTTTTTTAGATTAAAATATTCACAATCAACAACAAATTACACAATCACTAAGATAATTGAATTGAATGCTAACAACTTACTCAAATCACAGATCCATTTTTCACGTCAACAAAAATTCAAAACTCTAAAAGCTCAGTATCTCAAAACTTCATCCTTAACCATGGCAATTTCACTTTCGGAGGAACTGCATCTTACATGCGTTCTTTTTCTGATCATCTCTATCAATTGAATTTTCATTCGCTTCTTCTCTTTCACTTTTACTCTACGTATCAATACATTGCTTTGTGTATTGTTTGCACTAAATCACGCAAGTGTACGTGGTCACAAGTAATATTGAATAAAGTTGAGTTCATTCCCACAGAGATCTGGTTTAGGTTTCAATTCAATTAATGCACCTATGCAACAATGTATGGTTTTTATTCACTGCTAAGACAATTAACAAATTGGGGTTTGATTAACTAAAATTAACTAAAAAGCAAATTAACAACTAAGAATTAATTAACTAACGAGAATTGAAATCGAATTACTTCTATAAGAGTAAATATGGGATCCTAACTTCATTAAATACTTCGCTTAGATCTCACGCCTTTAATGACTATATGCAATGGTTATGATATCTGATCGGATAACATGAAACAAGTACACGCTACCTGTCAGCATACGTATACCAAACTACCCATACATCCACAAAAGAGATAGAAGATGAATAGACACCAATTACGCTTAGACCCTATATGTCTATAGAATTTGAAAACATAACGGTTGAAGAGCAAGTTATCCACAAAGATCACACATGGCAATATAAGTATTTTCATCTTACACTACGAATCACGTTGATAAACAATCATGAACCTATGCTAGCATGGCAAGTTCTAAATCTCAAGATCCACTTTCACTTCACAAGAGATTAACAAATTAGATGTTAGCTACGCATCTAACAATTAAGCATAACCATACGAGTATATCAAATATATATCACAAACAGATCTTTAAAGCATCAAGATACTAAAGCTCCATAAATAAATCCGTTAGAATCCCATGACAACGATTAGTTCATAATCGAACTGCTCGTCATCATGGGATTTGATGAAACCATGATAAATAACAACGTATGAAAAGATACAAATAAACCTAAGTAATTGATATGTAATGCCAATGGTGTGTTTTTTTTTGTCCCCCAAGGTGTGTATTTATAGTCCCAATTTGCCTCTCCATCAAGCAATTGCCGTTTTAGAGTTGGAATAGGAGTATGGCAATTTTCGTTCTTGAATGAGAATAGAATTGCAAATTCCATGTGTAGATCTGATTCTGGAATGTTCTAGCCGCCCAGAGCAATTACCATAATTATTAGAAGTAGGAATTATAGCAATTTCCCTGTCAAAGTTGAATTTCTGCAGTTCGGCACATAATACGTTTCCTAAACTGATTCGGTTTTGAAGGAAAATTCGTAACTGATTTTTCTTCAGTATTTCTGGGCCGTTCCAGTTGTATTTGGACATCTGAACCACTTTAGAATGAAAGAGAATTTCGTTATCTTCGCGTGGACTGTAAGATCGTCCAAAACGGACTTGTAGATATCAAGATATGGTCAAAACAGTGAAGACTGCGTAAACTACCCGGAAAATCCGAATTTTAATCAATTTAACCTCCAACTCTTAGTCCTGCAAAACTCAATGAAAACACATTAAACACACCACATACTTGAGGTCAAGTAATCAATTTAAGCCGATACGAAGCATTCCAAGTGGATATAAAATCCACTTATCATGTATATATGTTTATATGTGGGGGTAATTAATTTTTTGTGCAAATATATATTATTGGATGTTCAGATTAGTGGGTAATTGATTATATTGTTTGAATTTACAGGATACGAAGCGATGATGAATCTTATCGGAGTTTTCTATCGAATAATGGGTAATTAATTTTTTGTGCAAATATATATTATTGGTCCATTCTCCTTTTTTGCTTTTGTTTTGCAAATTAATACATGTTTTGTGTATATATGTTTATATATGTGTGTAGTTGTTGTGTAAGTATGTACTTTGGACAATTGAATTATTTTGTTGTTATAATATTTTTAACAGTTGAGGCGCTGATTATATCACCAAAATGGGATGCATCAGGATATGTCACGGGCTAATCCAGGTACATACTTGAACATAGTTAAAATCACGGGCTAATCCATCAAGGTACAGATTTGAATATAGTTGTTAACATATTTTAAATATTTGTATTTCTGGTATATGTTTGGGTATGTTTTTTTGACGAAAATTATACCAATATTGATGTTATATCTTTATAATGATAGTTTGTTACAACTGATTTTGTTTTGCTTGGGGATGTGGAAGAGAATGTTGCTCTTTTTTCATCAATACAGTAGTAATTTCATATACCAAAACTCTTAAGAAGGTTAGTCCTTTTAAGTTTTTCCTTTACTTTTCTTGGTAGTTTGTAATTTCTCACTTTTTCATTCCTTCTATGCCTATGAAACATTATGGATGGTTATATACAAGTTTTTGTAATCATATATGTTAGCAAATTGGTTAGTATCTCTTGCAGAGGAGTCAGTGTCACTCATGTATCATAGCGGAACAATTTGGAGGCTGGTTCATTGACGGGTAATTAATTGTATTTTTGAGGTTAGAGTTTTTCTGAAACTCAAGTGAGAAGGTATTATGAATTGTGCAAGCCTTAGAGATCCTCATTTGCTTTATACTGAGTTGCTCTTTTTTTCCCTGCTTATGTTGGCTGAGGTGCATTTAGAAGATTTAATAGGCAGTTGCTCATGTTGATTTAAGCATGCTTACGAGAACTGCAGATGTAGCTACTAAGATTGTCACGGGTTGCTGCTCGGTCATGGTACGATAAAGCACATAATAGACATGCTTATTATGTAGTATTAGAGGTACTGTTTCTTTCTTACTTAATTTAGCAATATTGAATTATTTATTCAAAAATTTTAAGGGCACTAAAGAGTGGTTTCAGGATGCTAGAGTATTTAGAGTTAAAAAGTGATCGACATGACAATCTTGGACAACATTGCAAGTGACTTGACAGACATTTGTTACACATTAAGTCATATAGTTTTAAATAATGTAGACTAATTGTCCAGACTAAATTCTTATTGTTCAATACTGTAATGTAATAGATGTTGAGTTCTGATCATTTCATAATTATAGTGGCCAAGAAGTTTTCTCGATTTTACTAAGTTATTTATACATATTATATCAGCTTTTTTTATATAATTCAGTAAATTCTTAGAACTTCCCAGATTTTTCGAAAGCTTTCACCGACTACAAGTATATACACCAGCAGCACCTGTGGTTGTAGATGTTCTTAAATAGTTATTTTATAATGTCATTAGGGATGGGCATCGGGGCACTTCGGGGCCGGGGAGTGCTATCCCCGCCCCCATCCCCGAATTCAAACCCGATCCCCGTCGGGGATTATTTTTTATTCCCCGTCCCCGGCCCAAACGGGTAACGGGGATCCCCGCGGGAAATCGGGGAATTTCATTTTAAACAAAAAAAAATATTTTAAATAATTTTAAACACTAACTTGTAAGTTTGAAATAATTTTTTTCTTGTGATATATAGTAAAATTAGCAACTATAGCTAGATTAGATGTTAATTTAAAAAATAAACAATTATAAATAATATGGAAGTGAAGTTATTTAAATACTAGAAAGATAAATATATTAGATTAAAATATTATTTTTTTTGCAATATAAATTATTTGAAATTTTTATATATTAATATATATAATTATATATATTATAATGTAGTGAAATCGAGTCGGAGATTGAGAATCGGGTTGGGTGGAGAAAATCGGGGCGGGGTCGGGATCGGGCCGGGGAGACATAAAATCCCGGTCTCGGCCCGCTCCCCGGTTTTTTTTGAAAATTATCCCCGCTCCCCGGCCCGTACCCGAAAAAATCTCCGATTCCCCGCCCCGTTCGGTGCGGGGATCGGACCGGGATCGGGCGGGCCGGGGTGAATGCCCATCCCTAAATGTCATATAAGCACTTTTTGACCATATGTTCTCAACCTGATTATTTGCAAGGAGACAAGATTAGGAGGTGTGACAACTGAAACAAGTGGATAGGTTTGGGCTTTAATTTTTGTACAAAAAATTAATACGTAATTGTTGTTATCGTTTTTCAAAGTTGAAATTTGTGATTGATTATATGTATATCTTGGTTTTAAATCTCTGACCATTCTTTGCCCGATCGTTATTTTCCTCTTTCCTCATATTATTTCCATAAGTATTGCCTATTTTTCATCACTTTTTGATGTTTGTTATTTGTTGCTCACTTATATTGTTTGATTTTACAGGATATGAATGAGGATAGAGGATATCAGAATTTTTTTAAGCAAATGCGAATTTCAGTATATACAAACAAGTGTGAGAGCATGTATATTCCTATGCATTGATAAATGTGTAATGTGTGATATGTTTATATACACGTCATTGATAATTTGTGATTATTTTTCCATTTATATCTGACCATGCCGAAACTATAAGCTAATGCAACATCTCGAATTGTCATTATCTTTTGACGTACAGTGACCTGAATGAACAGAAGATACCACGTTTACAAGTTCTTTAAGTGCCAGAGAGCTCAGATGCTATGATATTTAAGAATGCGAAATTCAATATTGGTATGGTCTTATTGCATGTTCTTCCATTTCTTAGTTTTGTTAAATTCGTACAACTATAAGTGAAACAATTTCTCAAAGACATGTAACAATGATTCTATCCAGCAATAGACACTACAAGAAAATCCTGTTTTAACAACAGAAAATTCCGTTGGCATTTTAAGGAAATCCGTTGGTAAGACCTTTTACCAACGGAATGACCACCAAACCTGTCCGTTGGAGGAAACCTTGTTGGGAAATCATTACCAACGGATTTGTTTTCGTTACTAAACTTACCAACGGAATATCAAAAAACTAATAACAGACCTTATGAATGAATTACACACTAGTAGAAAAATGGCCTTTTACGTCGGTTAAATAGGTCTTATACGTCGGTTAAATGGCGACGTATGGGCTGGCGACGTATAAGGTCAGAGTCTTTTACGTCGGTTAAAAAGGCGATGTATATTGTATCTTTTTACGTCGGTTCTTCTAAACAACCGACGTATATTGTATCCTTTTACGTCGGTTCTTCTAAACAACCGACGTATATTGTTATCCTTTTTACGTCGGTTCTTCTAAACAACCGACGTATATTGTTATCCTTTTACGTCGGTTCTTCAAAACAACCGACGTATAAGATCCAAATATTAAAAAAAAAATTGTTTTTCGGTACAACCCAGAAAATTAATTAAAAATCATAATTCCTGAAATCAACCAATAATTTTACATCCATAATTTTACAACCGAACAACATCCAGAAAATTAATTAAAAACCATAATTCCCAACATATTTTTACACATCCGTCCAGCTACAACAATAACAATTTAACAAAATATTGACAAATATATTTTGCATCTTGTACAATATTGTACAAGTTACACTGAGATTGAATGATAATAGCTAGTAGGATCACTTCCGTCTAAGTTACACTGAGAGATGAAGTTTGCCAGAAGAAGAGATATCCAAACTCAAACCATGTTTGCAGCAGAAGGATTCAAACTCTCTAAGCTTCCGCAAATTAGGTTCAGGATGCCTCCGCAATAAAGCAATAGAAGGATATGCCCTAGTTATTACTTCTGCAGCTGTCTTGTTAGCCAAGAGCATAAACTCCTCAACAAGATTTCGACTCCATTCTTTCCTGGAATACAAAATCATAAGGGCACCCATCCTCGTTGAATAAAAAATGCAGTTTGGGATTTGCCAATGAGAGAGCACCATCATTATACCTGCAGATGTCACTTGATAACCAATTAATAGAAAGCTTGTATCTACTCCTAGTTGGGTCCTCAAGTCCCTGCAATGAAGTAAGCATCACTTAAGAGCATGAAAAATAACAAAGCATAATTGACATACATAAAAGGATGTGTGTTTATGTGTATAGAGAGACTACATCAACATTAGCCACAGAAAAGCTTGTTTTATTACCTTCACAAGTACATAACCGGCAACAATTAATGCAAATACAACTAAAAACAAAATGAAGAGGCCACTTTCCCAGCTGTTGCCTGTTGGCAGTGACCTGCAATTGAGATATTATATAAAAGTAAGAAAAAATACAGAAAAATAAGACGGTATAGTACCAGCGGCAAATTCTTCATAATGAACTAAAATTATTACCCTCTCTGTTGAGAAAAGAATTGTTCGCATCAGCTTCCCTTCGGAATTCTTCAATAACTACTAAAGTTTTTCTGAACTCCAAGCAGCTGGAAAGATAGTAGCATAAGACCTTAACAAAAGACCAATTTACTGTAGCACAGATAAAAACACCATGAAAACTTGGAAGACCACCTTCCTTGACCACAATTTCTGGCACGAAAGTTCTGCTTCAAAGCTCCGATCTGAATGAAACTACTTTTAAACTTAGGAATCAATTCAGGTAAGAGCCCATTAAAAGAACAAGTTCAGTTCAGATATGATCACTAATGCATACAAAAAAACTTACTTTCTATTGATATCTTCAATTTTCAATAGAACTTTTTTATTAGTGTTTGCAGTGTTCGACAAAGTAATATAACTGAATATTATATGCTCTGCCCATGATAAATTAATCAACTGATATTAAATTCAAGATTGGTTTAGATACCTTAATTTGCATTGTGTTGACAGTAGTTGTGAAGTTCATTATTAGAAGCTTATCATCGAGTTTTAAACTTGGACATGAGTCAACTTGGCTTTTGGAGGAGAAAAAAAACACAACACAAGGAAGGTGGTCTAACGAGATAAAACTAGTAGTCTGCATTACGAATCTAAATAATTTGTTTGTTACTGTCACCTGGTGAAACGCAGACACTAACCAAATTTGCAACATTGGTAGAGGAGAAGATATGATTGGGTAAGACCATCTGGGCTCCATAGATGGGCTGGTGATGCACGCAACTTCAGTACTGATGAGCCATACATCGAGGTTAAATGTTAAGTCTGTTACAGAACTTAAACATGGCTGCAGTAGGGAATTATGTGTCACTAGCTAGACGATCCAAAATGTTCACACAATGTGTGACACCTAATGTATATTTATGTATGGGCACCTGCAATATATACTTACTTCTCACTAAAAATTAAACTCCCCGCATGTTTTTATGACTTTTTTAGCAATAGCAAAACTTATCTGCTAGTCAGACAGAAATAAACTGTTGGTATACTTTCACAAGGATATTCAATATATAATCACAGATTCACAGGACCTTTTCCACATTATTTAGAACAGAGACAACAATAGTACTTTCAGCAAATTATCATAAATACTACTAACATGAATAATAAAATTTATCTATTTCACTTTAACATAAAACTTATCTATTTTTCTGAAATTGTTATATAAGGATAAAAGATATATAGTGAGTGGATCAGATAGTAGAAGCAAATACTACTACTTTCTTTGCAAGGAATATAGTATAAGATTTATGGAATCCATTATAAAAATCACATGCAACCGACAGCAAAATTTAATGTCATGCATTGTTATATTTAAACTACCAAAAGCACACTCTGATAGAAATAAAAGATAGTATTACTTGCGTACCCATTAAGGCAACTGATTCCTCAACTTTCATCCCTTTTCCGGCAAACACTGAGCATTCACCTTCATCTTCCCACACAGCAGATAGGTATGGAGATGGATCATCGGGATCCCTGCTGGCTACCTGTGCATCATTCAGAATTGCACATACAAATGTTGTAATCTATAGAATGAAAGCATTTAATTTAAGAAAATGAGTTAATGTACTTACTCCTTCAAATATAGGGTGTGAATCAGAAAGCTCAAAGCTGCAATACGTAACCATGACTTGTCAAATAGTTTATCGTAATAGTCATATGTTGTACTGGATAAACTACATAAGCAAAAAGCCTAAATAGCCAGATTAATCACAATATATGAAATTACAATGGAGAAGATGTTTTAAACATGAAAACTAGGAGAGAACATAGACAGCACATTGATTTATAAGCCATTATCCAAATTTATATTACTACAACAAATAGCAATTTTTCAACCTCTTCCACATTTAAACCTTCAAGTTATGCGACTTAAACCTCTTGGTTGATAATTTAGAATTAAGAACTGTAACTGACATAATTTAATAATACGAACCTTCGCTATAATTTACAAGATAAACATTATGCATTCGTGTCCAATGTGACCTGGAGCACCTGATGATTAATTAGAAGAAGAGGACAACTAAAAATCTCTTTTCAACACTTCTTACATGTATGAACAGAAAGATGTCGAGTACCTTCTTAAAAAACCCCAACTCACACTTAAGGAACACGATACAAAACTAACCCAATGCTAAGAGAAATTTGAAATTGGAGATAAGTCAATATGCAGAGACAGTAGCTGCAATTTAAATACCTTTTATAACAGAAATTAACAGCCGGGAGTCTAGTAATCTTCACTTTAGAGTCATCTCCCAAATCACCCAAGCTTGAACAAAAGTCATTTGAACAGCCAATCAATTGAACCCCAAATCGTATGTTTAGGGTTTTAAAAATGAGAAGAACAATGGAATGAATCCTTAATTGATAAATCGATTAGTACCCAAATCGATTGAATCTTCCAAATCGAATGAATCCTAAGTCGACTAGCAGTAGATTTATATATGGTGTGTATTCAGCGATTTGAGAAAGAGAGGGCGGAGAAAGAGAGGCGGTGGTGGAGAGATTGAGCGAGAAAGATGAGGGAGACGGAGAGAGATTTGAGAATGACGATAGAGGCTAAAATCACACATCTTCGTGTAGAAGGAGGCGCCGCAGGGAGAGAGGCGAGAGAGATTAGGGTAGATTGGAAATAGACGCGGGTGTTCGATTAGAAGTTATATCTTTTAAAGGTTTTATACGTCGGTTATATTAAGAGCGATGTATATAATAGCATTATACGTCGTCTTTTCCTCAACCGACGTATATAGTAGCATTATATACGTCGTTTTTTTCTCAACCGACGTATATAGTAGCATTATATACGTCGCACTTTCCTCAACCGACGTATAATATAACTTTATACGTCGGCGTTTTCTTGAACCGACGTAAAAAAAGTTTAAAAATGTACATATACGTCGCCTTAAGGCGGAACCGACGTATATAAGTACTTTATACGTCGCCTTTGGCCAGAATCGACGTATATGAGGCGACGTAAAAGATCAGTTTTGTACTAGTGACAACAAAATGAACACCATTTTGACAACGGATTTTTTCGTTAGGAAAGCCGCTAACGGAATTTCTGTTGGTAAAATATCACCATTGTGCCAACAGAATCCTCAGCGTTGGTAGATTTGCCAACAGAATATCTGTTATTATATACACCATTTTGTTTTGCTTGCCAATTGTCCAATATCCTAAAATTTGTTGTTAACAAGTTTGGAGATTTTTTTTAACAGTTGCAGACAACTGATATGCTATGTGTGCAACATGTACAAATTTGCAACTCTATTCATAATCAAAACCAATGCAACATAAAAAATATAAAAAGTTCACTAATCTTACGGTCAATATAATGTAACCAACAAACATTAACTCCAATCACTTAAACTAGTACAGCCGACTAGTATGATCCACATAAACATTGAGGGGTAAAAATGCAACATTAATATTTAAAAATAGCAATAATGCTTAGATAAGTTTCCACTGAAATTTCATCAACTTCGATAAACTTAACATGTCCATCGGTAATTTGATCTCTGTTTGGGGGAACCGACCTTCCGAAAACCAACCTTCGGTTCTTGATATGTAACATTTCCATCACTGTCGGTATCCATTAAAGCAGACATATCACTGATTACCTCAGGCTCCTCAATTGTCAAGTGTTTTGCAATAACCTACATCTGATAAAACCAATTTCAATGAGTAACAATTATCAAATAACAAATCATTTCTTTTAAAGAAAAAATAGATCATTGCAGCAACTAACTATTTTAACAACATGCTTAAAAAAACAAATAAATATAGACAAAGGTTTGAAAATACTATGGTGTCACTGCAACATAGATACGCATGTTAATTCATAAGACAACTATCCAACTTCAGGTATGTTAGAAGATCTCTATAGTCAAAAAAAAAAGTAAAATAGAATTAACCTCATTTCCTAAAGTAAGGCTACAACTTGATTTAAATTCATTGTCATTTATAATAAAGGTTAACAATGAAACAAGCTGCATTACAGAAAAAGAAAAAAAATAATGAAAAAAGCACATCACATGTAGAGGTATCAGTAAAGAACAGAAACAAGTACTATGATCTTGTACAATCAGCAAATGTTTTTGTGGGTAACTTGAAACTACAAAGAGCTAGAAGTTAAAAGTGAAGGGAAACTTAAGTTGATTCTATATATATCCACGAAATGCTATGAATACATACTGAGAAATTAGAACTCGATAAATTAGGCTTTGAGGTTAGGTTACACATCAAAGATACTATATGTTGTAGCAAGATCATTTCCATTAACGACATACAAACAAACACAATAAAGAGTGAATATAAAGAAGACTTGCCAGAGAAGTGAATATGGCTTTACTTTCACAACATGACAATACCAATGTCACCCGCAACTATTATTATTTCACAAATGCAGCAACAGGGGTGACATCCAGGAATAGCAACAGGGGTGACATCCAGGAATAGGTGTAACATGCATTATATCTGAAAAGATTGTGCAAAATGCCTTTAACAGTAAACTAATTTTAAAGTACTTAAGGAACATCTGTATCTAATACATTTAACATGAATAAATCGACTTACGGAATTGGTAGATCGCTTTACAGGGGAGCTTCTTTCCACTTTGCAATTTACTGGATTGACGTTTGGAAACAGCAGAAGATCCAAAGCCTATATATACAACACCAGAGGGGTGAAGAAACAATAATTTTCTAAGCCCATTTTTAGATAGGATGCTAAATACACTAACTGAAGCAAAGCATTCCCAGTAATTAGCACATAATATTCTCACTAATTAATAGTAAAGTAGGACAAAATGGACATAAACTTCCTACTAATTGAGACAAAATTTCCCCAAATTTAATTCCTACTAATTCAGCACTTAATACCAGTTCTAAATTTTTTTATCAGAATACCAGCTCTAATTGAACACAAAATCATACATCAAAAAATTTAACATGCATAGATACATATACCTCAAATCAACATATACATACATAAGTATACATATAATAGAATATAATCTAAAATTACCTCCAATTGTAGCCCTAATTAAATCTTTCTTCAAATCAAATTTGGGATTTTCGGGTTTAACTCTAATCTTTGCAGTTTGCTCTAATCAATTTTAGGGTGAGAGAGGAGTGTGACATAAGATGAGTGTGAGAGATAGATGAGTGAAAGAGAGGTGAGCGTAAGATGAGTGTGAGAGAGAGATAGATGAGTGAAAGAGAGGTAAGCGAGAGATGAGTGTGAGAGAGAGATAGATGAGTGAAAGAGAGGTAAGCGAGAGACGAGGGAGGGAGAGAGGTGTGAGATTTAAAACATACATACAACACAAATTAATTATCACAAAAAACATCAATTCAAAAGTTAAAACAAGTATTATATGTGTGTGTATAGTTACAATACATGAATAAGATAAAGATTCGCGCACCTTCCATGATGTTCTGCTTGATTCTCCAAACAAAACACTCTAAAAATATGAAGATCTACAAAACTATGCTTCGAAAACGAGAGTGAGTGAGAGAGAGAGAGAGAGAGAGAAAGACAGAGAGAGAGAGAGAGAACCCAAATCGAACTTGCACCCCTAAATTGAAGTGGTAGCCCCTAATTGAACCCTTGTCTAATTGAGAAATGTTCTTGTGCGAAAGTAATTTTTGTGTTTACGATTTAGGGTTCTAGAGGAGAGAGAGAGGTTTTTGTGTTTTTTGTGTTTTGTGCGAGTGTGTTTGTGAGCTGGGTATTGAAGGTGGATTAATTGGGGGGAATGAAAGTGAAAATTTTAAGTGAAAATTTGGTTACCGGGGGAATGCAAAAAAAATAAGTCAAATGAAATTTTGGTAGCTAGTGGGGGGAAATTTTGGTTTCTGGTGGGGGGGAAATTTTGGTAGATACCGGAAATTATATTATTGTAACGTTTTTGTTAGGATGTGGTACAATTTAGTCTTTATAACCCCTAAACATGATTTCATCAGGGATTAGTGTTTCGATTTTAAAAAAATATTCTTGTTAGGAATTATGTTGTCCTTGATGATATACACTCAGTAAGCACCTTGAAAAACATATGTGTACAAGATTAAGTTTTGTAACTTATCAACGGATATCCAAGCTATGTACATCCGTCGTTTCTTCAATACAACCCTCAGGTGGAGTCGAGAAAAACCCCACCTGAAATTTTTAAGTGTGTTGTATGCCTGTTCATTTCTGTCTGTTTTAGTTTGTAGCTTTTCAATTTGTTCATCTGCCTCCATTAAAGTTCATTTGTTGCTTTGTTCTAAATCGAAAAAAATTCTACAAGATTGTATTCAACCCCCCTTCTACAATCTTAAAGGGTGCTACTGGTAAATAACAATTGGTATCAGAGCAAGCTTCTAACATACAAGAAGTTAAAAGATCTAGCACCATGGGAAAGAAGGACACAGGGGTAAAGATTCCAATTCTTGACAAAGACAACTACTTTCATTGGAAGGTAAAGACACATCTCCATCTCTCAGCACTAGACGAAGACTATATGGATTGCATAGAAATAGGCCCTCATATCCCTATGAAGCCTAACTCTTGTGTTGGTGAAGCTGCTAGTTCTGCAGCTGCTGGAAGGTCGTTCACAGATGAGTACTTGGAAATGATACATAAGGATAAGAAGATCATGAACATCTTATTCAATGGTATTGACCAAGATATGTTTGATTGTGTTATAAACTACACCTCTATCAAACAAGTGTGGGACACCATTCAAACAATCTGTGAAGGAACTGAACAAGTCAGAGAAAATAAGATGCAGCTCCTAATACAACAGTATGAACATTTTCACCATTCCTCTGGTGAAAATTTGACAGACATATTTAGTAGATTTCAAAAGCTACTAAATGGTCTGAAGTTGTATGGGAGGAAATATGAAACCAAGGACTCCAACCTAAAATTTTTGAGATCTCTTCCTAAGGAATGGAATCCAGTGACAGTCTCATTGAGGAACTCTCAAGATTACAAAGAATTTACACTTGAGAGACTGTATGGTATCCTGAAAACCTATGAGCTTGAAATGCAACAAGATGAGGAAGTAAAGAAGATTCAGAAGAAGGCTGGATCTGTTGCTTTGGTGGCCAATATTCCAGTAAGCCAAGTGAGTGAGAAGATGGAGAGCACACAAGCCACACCAAGTCCAAAGACTTGTGAAGGTGGAGCTGAGACTAGCAGAGGGAAAAGCAAGTTGATTGAAGAACTTGATGCATCAAGTGGAGATGAATCTGATGACTTGGATGACTATCTAGCATTCCTGTCAAGGAAATTCTCAAAGCTTAAATTCAAGAGAAATCCAACAGGAGGCAGGCAATTCAGAAAAAATCATCAGCCATCTAGAGACATGGTTGACAGATCTAAGTTCAAATGTTTTAATTTGGATGGTAAAATTAGTAGTCAACTATTGATTTGACCAATACTATTGACTAGTCCGTTGTCCCGGATTGTTGTTTCTATTTTTTTAAAAATATTATCGACGATCCAACCGCACGTATGATAATATATGCCAAATTTAGTGATATTACCAAGATTTTAAAAAATAAAAATTAATTTGGATGGTAAATTAGTTGTCAACTATTGATTTGATCGGTACTACTAACTAGTCCGTTATCCCGGATTGTTGTTTCTATTTTTTAAAAAATATTTATCAACGATCCAACTGCACGTATGGTAATATATACCTAATTTAGTGATATTACCAAAATTTTAAAAAATAATAAATTAATTTAGATGGTAAAATTAGTAGTGAACTATTGATTTGACAGGTACTACTAAGTAGTCCGTTATCCCGTATTGTTGTTTGTATTTTTTTTAAAAATATTTATCGACGATCCAAACGCACGTATGGCAATATATACCTAATTTAGTGATATTACCAAGATTTTAAAAAATAATAAATTAATTTAGATGGTAAAATTAGTAGCCAAGTATTGATTTGACGGGTCCTACTAACTAGTCCGTTTTCCCGGATTGTTGTTTTCATTTTTTTAAAAATATTTATGGACGATCCAACAGCACGTATGATAATATATACCTAATTTAGTGATATTACCAAGATTTAAAAAAATAATAAATTAATTTGAATGGTAGGTGTAACATTAAATGCAACATTAAATTATAACGGAATAGGAAGAGAATAGTAACGGAAATATTTTTAATTGTAACAGATTAGTAACGGAATATATATTACCGTTCTAATACTACCAACGGATTAGTAACAGAAAGAATATAACCGATTTAAAATTCCCAACGGAATATATCGTTGGTAAAGCATTGTTAATTCATTGGTAAATTATTGTTATTCTGTCGGTACTTTTTCCGTTGGCATCTCGTTACTAGAAATTGGTGACAATTTTAGCGGCTTTTTTTTTCGTTGTTTTAGCGCCCGTTTTTTTTTCTTTTTTAATTGGGGGAAATTTAGCGCCAACCAAAAATTCCCAACGGAATATATCGTTGGTAAAGCATTGTTAACTCCTTGGTAAATTATTGTTATTCTGTTAGTATTCTTTTCGTTGGCAACACGTTGCTAGAAATGGACGGCAATTTTAGCACTCATTTTTTGGGGAAAATTTCGTCAATAATTCGTTGGGTATCCGTTGTTAGAGGATTGACTTTTCAACAATTAATTTTCCGTTAGGAATCTGTTAGCAATCAGCAACGGAAATTTTCGTTACTAACTATCCGTTACTGAATCGTTACGAAGTTGTTATTTTATCACTGACTTTTTAGCAAAAGCAAATGTGTGAGTAAATAGCAACGGACACGTTTTCGTTAGAAAATTTCGTTGGCAAATTTGGGATTTCTTGTAGTGAGAAAATGTATAAATATCTGAACTTCTGAAACATATAAGAATTTGAAATTTTTGTCAGATGTAGAAGACTATTTGGACTCGAACATGCCCAAAATTCAGCCAAAAGTGATATGTTTTGACCCCCGAAACAATTTATCAAAGTCAGCTGATACTGATTCTGTCCAGCGATCGAAAACTTTTTAAATTCTGATCTTATGAAACTCAAAAAATTCTGATTTTTTTACCAGATGTATAACATTCCTTGGATCAAAACATATCAAAAATCAGCCAAAAAAGTTTTGATTCGACCCCTGAAATCATTTGTCAAAGTCAGCTGATACTGATTCTATCCAACGACCGAAATTTGAATTTTTTGATCTAGGTGACATATTAACTAAAGCATCAAAACTGGCAGAGAATGAAAATCATGAGTTTACGATAGGTATCTTATCTCTTATAATATATCATTACACTGTCTTATGCTATAAATGTCTGACTTCATTTTTTTTTTAATTTTTAAATATTATTGGAGTTGTTAAGGAGTATGAAGAGGTGAAGAAAATACAAACCAATTTTGGCGAGAGAGATATTGTTAGATTCAAAATTTGTGATGGGAGGTTACAAAGATATTTTTATTTATTGTTCAATAGCAATTATATATGTCTTAGTGCCATTGTAGTTTGTCATTAAATAAGAATACTGCTGAATTAACCATTAACAGAGATTTATCTACATATTACATAACTAGCTTATTCTTTTTTTGTGACGGCCTTGAGGAAGAAGGTTATAAACCACTAGCTAAAGTTGATTCAGACCTTGGTACTAAGTTGACAATAGTTTCACCTTTTCGGAAATTGTCGTTAGAGGAATTGAATGAAAATATCAATGAGAAATTAGAGGTTGAGTTTATTTTACTCTTCTACACAATATTCAAATATGCATTTTTTAAAACTTCTTTTTCTAACTAGGAATCATTCTTTATGATCACTGCAGAAACAAATTTACTGCACATTTAACATTGTGAAGTTAGCAGATGCTAATGACGGGTACTTCCCTGCATGTGGTAAATGTCAACTTAAAGTCTTCATGGTTGCAAAGAGGTTTAAGCATGACAAATATGTAGTCGCAGCATGCTTCTTGCAGATAAAAGGTTCTCACAAAAAAATACTACATATAGCATTCAAAATTGTACGTCGCTATTATAGAAATTAGAGTTTAAGCATTTTAACCTTTCAGCAGGTTTTGTATTAAGGTTAATGCAGAAGATCCTACATTCAGTTGTCCTAATAGATGGTGTTGTCAAATGGTTGATAGGAATCAATGCTTCAAAATTGTACCAGGATTAGACAAAAGTGAGATATCTGATTTTAATGTTTTATCTAGAATGATTTTTTCTGCTGCTACACCTTCATATTACAGCTCTACAAATAGAAACTCATAATATAATTACTAATTCCACAAGGATGAGAGGGCTGCTAGAGTGTTTCCTGCTTTTCTTGATAACATGTCGGGTAAAGAGATTACTGCTATGCTATTATTGAAGTGATAAAAGGAAAAAAAGATGAAGATTTATGCTAAAGATATCTACTATTTGTCTGCGCCAACCATTGAATCTTCTCCTGATCCTCAATATCCATCTATTGATCTTACGGAAGTTAGTTTTCTATTCTTTTTTTTTTTTGTTGTCCTTCTCTTTTAACAACTAATAATATGAATCATTTATGTTGTAAAGTCCACAGATAATGCTGAGACAGTAAACACGCCGGGTTATGCTAAATCAGTCAACAGAAAAATCAAATTTGTAATTCATCCAGGCAAAACAAATTCACTAGAGCATCATAGAGTTATTTTTTTAAATTGAATTTTGATTGCTTCATGGGGCATGAGCATTATCCGTTCATTCCTCATCAGGTTTCTTTTTAATTTGTCCGATAAGTCATTACGGTGAATTTGAGGTCTTATAATTTGCCGTAAATATCGTGATTTCTAAGATTTCAACTTGGTTTTGTCTTTGGTTTGATACATTTGGTTCTCATTCGTATTGTGTTGAATTTTAAGCTCACAATTTTCTGATATATATTGTTCCTGCTCTTCATTATGTCTCACATTTTTAATATATTAGCCTGATTTTCTGTAACCTCAATTCCAAGGAAAAGTTTTATATCTCAACTAAGGACAGCAACAGTTTGCTAGAAATCTTTCTACGACTATAATTTTCAGGAGTGCAAAGTTTGGTTCTATGTTATTTTGAGCTAAGTAATACTTCTATTCAACTCTTTATTTATACATTGAGATTAGAAGATTCAGAATAGTTAAAGCTATTAAATTTTGGTATGGCATTATGATTTAACAAAGTTGATGTGGGCCAAAATAATTACGAAATTATATTTAATATTTAATTAAATATAATCCCGAAAGGCTCGGCGGAGGCCCGACTCATACATGTACAGAAAAAGTGAGTGAGCGGATAGACATCTCAGGATTTAGTTTTGATTAAATATATGTATTCCTTCTGTCCCTATTTAGTAGTCCATTTTGAGGAAAAAAAAATTGTCCCTAAATAGTTGTCTCTTTTCATATTTCAATTCATGTTTTTCAAATTTTCCAAAATTACCCCTACACTTCTATTTCCAATGTTTGACTTTATAATTAATTATACATTCAAAAATTATTATTTAATGCAATAAGTAGGAACAACTATGGAAACAAAATACGACATTAAATATTTATTAAGATATGTGTTTTTTTCAAAATGGACTAGTAATTAGGGACGGAGGGAGTATCAAATATCGAAAAATGAATTTTCAGGGTTTGAGTTTTGACTATATTAATATAACACCTATATTAGGTAGGATAAACAGCTATGATTAGAAGATTTATATGTGCCAATTCTGACTAAGAAAAGTAAGTGCATATAATTCAGATAGCTTCAACTGTTGATATTTGTACATTTGATGATGCGCTTCATCTTATAAGAATTGAAAAAAGTGACTTTAGGTCGATAGTCATTTACTAATGGTGGTGGTCTATCCATCTATTCATTGAAATATCCAGGCAGCCAGAGTTGTTAACTTTAAGAAATTTTAACTATAGGACACAAGGCTTCATCGGAGATACTTCAATCTTTTATGAGGAAGTTGTTGGAGATATTAGATTTATAATTTTATCTGACATATTGTTTGAACTCACATATCTTATCCTCTTTTTTTTTAACTACCTTTCAATTGATTGCATTTTGATTTTAACTGTATAATAAAAATTATTGTCATGTATTTTTCCTTCAAATTTATTAATCATGATAAGGAGCAGGCTTTTGAAAGTGTAATAGCCTCAGATTTGGATCAAAATTGAATGCTGCAATCTGCAGAACCGACATTCCCTGTTTCAGACACGAATGTAGCGCAAAATGAAGAGTCCTATTTAGCACCTCATTTTGCTTCTTCCAGTATAACAGGTAATCTACTTATTATGCTTCAAACTTTATTAACACCTCATGATGTGTATTAGCGCCATTAAGAACAATTCTATATTGATACAGCTCAAAGAAAGAAATATAGTACACCTCAATCATTTTCTTCCTAGACTTTAAAGTCATGAGCGTCCCAGATTGTGGCGTAATTGTACTCCAGCCATCCATTTTACTTTCTAATCATTAGTTTATGTTAGTCGAAAATTTAAAGCTTGAATAGTAATTTAAATGTACGTACATATATGTTTGCAGTGTTCCTGGTTATCATAAACAGAGCTCCTCTTTAAAGCCATTACCACCTACCCTGTGGTCTTCTTTTCAGTTACCATCGGGTATTTGTACCAATATTTTAAATTCACATATGTTAAATTATGCTAATAGGTAAAGTTGAGGAGCACAAAGTTTAGGAGCTGATGACATGATGTGTAGTATATATTACAGTAATCTTAGAAAATTTTAAACTTTTCCAACCAATAGATGTAGATAGTGATAGCATAGACCTGATAGATGGAAATGGCATGGATATTATGGCACAAATGGTATTGCCGGAGGGATTCTGCGATTTAGACCCACACCTTAATCTTCTCAGTCATGTAAGTCCCCAGTTTTGATTAACTGCACAAGCCTTCACTGTTTATAAATAATAAATCATATAAACGAAGGGAAGGAAATGCAGAGAGAGATAATTTAAATAATAGTACTGACAAAAATACGGAAATGGATCTGATGGCTCCAGAGAGGAATTCATCTGGACCCGATGCTTCTGACAATCAAGCACCTAATACAGATTCCGCAACACAACCACAAGGCGAATCACAAGCTGCAGCGGTAAGAGATGTTTCTCTAGAAGCAAAATGGTCTAATTCCAGTGATATTCAGAGTGACCTGGCTCCGTCAAGAAACTTACCTAGTTCATCTGAGACTGAAATTGCTGTACCCGACTCATCTAATAGTGGGAAATTGAGTAATGATTTACCCAACAGTCAGTTATCACTGCCAGAGTCTTCATCTCTTCAGAAAATTCAGCCTAATCCTTATCGTAATGTTGGTGATGCACTTGAAGAATGGAAAAAAAGAGTGAAGGTGTCTGGTGATGTACAGGAAAGCAACGAAGAATCTCTGGATGATATAGTGGATGAGAATGCTGATGAGTATGGATTTACTTCGGAGTTTGAGAATGGAACAGCTCAGGCACTAGGACCTGCGTTGCCTGACCAGATAAACAGTAACATCGGTGGAATTGAGGTAGATGGAGATGATCACAATGCAAACAGAGAAGAAAATGATGAAATGGATGTTGATGAGCAACCTGAACCACACAGTTCTAAGAGTCATGCATTAAATAATGGAAACAAGTCTGAAAAACAGGTGGATATGACGGACTTGCATATGCTGCACGAGGCATCCCCGGAAGTCCACAGAGATGATGATGTTGTCCCAAGTTTATCAGAAGAAAGTTTAGTGTCCATGAGGAAGTCGTACATGAGCGAGGACATAAATCAAATCAAGACTCTTTTACCAAGAGACAATGAACTGGGGAATGCCGGCAATAGGGAAGAAATGCCTAGCGATGTGAAAGAGAACGGTGATACTCTTTGGAGAAACTATGAATTGTGTACAACAAGGTTGTCTCAGGAGTTGGCTGAACAGCTTCGTTTGTTGATGGAACCTACTCTAGCTAACAAGCTCCAAGGTGATTACAGGACCGGTAAAAGGATTAACATGAAGAAGGTATGTCAAATTGCATTTGAAGTTATTTTATGAGCTTCGCTACTTTATTTTGTGCTCTTATTAAAATTCTGTTTGTTGTCCAGGTTATTGCATACATTGCAAGTCAGTATCGAAAAGATAAGATATGGCTCAGACGGACTCGGCCTAACAAACGTGATTACCAAGTTGTCATTGCTGTCGATGATTCCCGCAGCATGTCGGAGAACAACTGTGGAGATGTTGCAATTGAAGCTTTGGTGACAGTATGTCGTGCAATGTCTCAGTTGGAAGTGGGGAATTTGGCAGTTGCAAGCTTTGGGAAGAAAGGAAACATTAAATTACTGCACGAGTTCGATCATCCCTTTACTGGGGAGGCTTGAGTCAAGGTTGTTATTCTAGTGACACTGCTTTTGTTTGCATGCACTTGCTGATAAAAGGAAGATCATAATATGGAGCATGTGTTCCATTGTTGTCTTTTGTCCTTGTGGCTTTGTAGACCTTCGTGAACTCATGAAATAGTCTGTTCTGGGTTATTTAGTCACGCTGTTCACCGTATCATTTTATTCCATCCTGATCACTAATCTATTTTGCTAATGGTGTAGATGCTCTCAAGTTTGACATTTAGGCAAGAGAACACTATAGCAGATGAACCAATGGTTGATCTTTTGAAATATCTGAATAACATGCTGGATGATGCCGTAGCAAATGCAAGACTCCCTTCTGGACATAATCCACTACAGCAGCTGGTTTTAATCATAGCGGATGGACGGTTTCATGAAAAGGTACCTTGTTCACAGTAATTCATGTTTGAGCTAGAAGTTCTATTGAGATTGTAGTTTCATTGCTTATATGTTTATCATTTTATTCAGGAAAATTTGAAACGGTATGTTAGAGACATCTTGAGTAAAAAGCGTATGGTAGCATTTTTGCTGCTTGATAGTCCACAGGAATCCATAATGGACCTTATGGTACCTCAGTCTACTTCTTTTATCTATCATTGCTTTCTGAACAATGAAAATGTATCTCTAATGCAATTAAATGTAAAATTGTACTCCTTCAGGAAGCATCTTTTCAGGACGGAAATGTTAAATTCTCCAAGTACATGGATTCGTTTCCATTCCCATTCTATGTCTTGTTAAAGAATATTGAAGCACTTCCTAGGACACTAGCTGATTTGCTGAGACAAGTATGTCCTATTTTAAATTATTAATATATTTCTGTCTCCTCTATTGGTCTCTATCATTGTAAATCTTTTATCTCGTGTGCTATCTAATACCTCATTGTACGATTTTGTTATTTGCAGTGGTTTGAACTTATGCAGTATTCCAAGGACTAAGGCCATCAATGCCTCACTAACTTGGGCTTCCATTCAAGCAAGTGGTGCTTAGATTTGATTTGTGGATTGTAATGACTAGAACTATACTCTTACTAAGTGTATAAGTAATGCAAGATTAACCAAGTAGCTAGTGCTGAGATTGTACAAAGACAAGACGGTGCAAAGGGATGGCTGCGGCGGAATAAGACAATGTAAATATATAGAGCTCTTGGGTTGAGTACTGAATACAAGCACGTAAATATGACTAGTACAATTTTAACTATCAAGGCAGTCTGTTGTCCAACTTCATTTTTGGTGCATCCAATTCCAGTTTTGTCAACCAAAGTTTGGGGAAAGGGTAGTCTGGAATTAGTGTCCTCTACAGATAGTTCAGTCCATGATTATAGGCTTTGTTGTGCTAGAAACGTACCGTAATGGCATCATTTAAAGGTTCTTGTTTTGGTAGTTTGAAGTTTGTTTTTGTTTTGGTAGTTTGAAGTTTGTTTTTGTTCGTCGTTTGGCATTTTCTATTGCTTGTTGACTAGGTAGAGAAAGTCCAACAAGTGTGCTAAAAGGTAGGAGTAACTCTTCTTAGAGCATTTCGAACCCATGATACTATATTTAAATATGTACTCAACAGCTTCATTAGTTACATGTGTTTTCCTTTTAATAAACAAAAATTAAAAATAAACGATTTAATGTATTAGCTCGACTGCTCGAGCAAAGTACAAACAGCGTGCGTCTCTGCAGCTTGGGTCTTTTTACATTAACCTTTTTTTCTTATTGTCAAGTAATATTCATTAATAAACCGTCATTACAAAAATAATCAATATTAAACAAATGCATAATAAAATAGATTAAATCAGAATTTCCTTCAATCTGAGCTACAATTGTTGAGCAGATCATCCATTGTGATACATCACTCGCAATCTAACAATTTGTTATAGTCATGAAGAATAAAAATATCTAACTCATCTGGATGTATTGCGATCCTGTATAATCCAATCAATGAACTACTATTATAAATCCTGCTCATTACGCCAAATATTCAAACAAATTATACTTTCATGAGAAGGGAGAACAAACCCAAAAGCTAGGGTTTTTCCCTTACGCATGCTGCCAGCTATAAGCTATTACATCATGCAACAGACATAAAACCCCAGTACAACATACAGCTTATAGCCTTATATATCTTACTGCATACTACATTCTTAGATCAGTAGCAGGAAAAATAGATATGGTCTGAAAGTGGCACAAGTCCACGATACTTAGAAATTAGAAACTGAGATCAGGTGAGCAAAGTTTCCATCAGCTTCCAACAGGTGTAACGAATTTGTTGAAGCAAGTTGAAAAAGAGATGTACAAGATCAAGACTTGGAGGAACACAGTGCTTATGATAGGGTGTGCAGCAGAGGATCAAATTCTGTTACTTGACAGCTAATAAACAGAATGTAGTATTACTTCTATAAATAGCATAGAGAGAAAGTTATTTAGTAACTTTTGTAATATTTATTTCTTTCTCTGTAAGCAACAAACTCTCTCTCTCTCTCTCTGCAGAGAGATTACATTGTTCATCTTAAGCTTGTTTCAATGGAGATTTATACAATTTTATGAAATATAACATGGTATCAGAGCCGATGGCGATGATTCTGATTTGTTCTTTCGCACAGTTTTTTCATCATTTTCTGGATTGCGATTTCTGTTCGATTCTGTTGTTTTAGTCGAATTGATTGTTCGTCTTTCTTTGATTAATCTTTGATTTTACTTCTTGATTTGATACGATTACATTTGTTGTTTGATATCATTGCTTGATTAATTCTTCAATTTGTTCTTATTTTGTTATCTTTTTTCAATCATCTTGCTCGATTGATTCTTTGTTCTTGAGCGTGTTTGATTATTCATATCTCATGGCTGCTAATACACAACAAATTGATCCCTCTCTGAATCCTACTTCACCGTATTACCTTCATCCTTCTGATAATCCTGGTATGAAATTAGTCTCAACTGTTTTTGATGGAAATTGCTATGGTGATTGGAAACGATCTGTCCTTCAGAGCTTGACTGCTAAAAACAAGATAGGATTTGTGGATGGAACTATAACAAAGCCTATTTTACTAGATGAAAACTATAGAGCTTGGGATCGTTGTAACAGTATGTTAATCTCTTGGTTGCTTGGTGTGTTGGATCAAAATATTGCACGAAGTGTTCTGTATTTTACCACAGCTCGAGATATTTGGGTAAATCTTGAAGAACGATATGGTCAAACTTCTGGCACTCAGTTATTTGCTCTTCATCAAGCATTATCTGAAATTAAACAAGGAAATGATAGTATTTCTGGTTTCTATACCAAAATTAAGCAGCTCTGGGATTAGTTGGATTCTATTGATCCAATACATGTTTGTTCTTGTGATAATTGCACTTGTGAAACTACTGCTAAGTTGTTAAAGTCACAGCAAGATAGAAGACTCGTTGAATTTCTCATGAAACTAAGTGATGGTTTTGAAGTTTTAAGAGGCAGTATGTTGGTTATGAGTCCATTACCTGCTATTTCTCATGCTTATAGATTGTTGCTTCAAGAAGAAAATCACAAAAAGCTCTATCAGCCGTCTCACATTGCAGATGATTCTTTAGCCTTTGCCGTTAATCGAAATCGATTTACAGATAACTATCAGAATAGAGGACCACCTGGTGCTTACAAGCCTCGACCTAACAATTTCTTTTGTGATCATTGTAAGACACCTGGTCACAGTATACAAAGGTGTTTCAAACTTCATGGATATCCTCAGTATAATTCTCAGCAGTTCAAGAATGATAATAGATTTGATAATAAAGATAGAAGAGTAGCTGGTGCAGTTCAACTTGATGATTCTGATGCTTCTTCATATTCTTCATCTGATAGTGTCACCTTAACTCAAATGCAGTATAAGCAGTTAATGCAACTACTACCTAAAGATAATTCTGAAGTTCAGGCACCAAAGACTGATTCCATTGATTATTCTGACTCACCAAAAGCTACCTATGTAGCAGGTAAATTCTGTTTCACTTCTGCCACTGGCTCAACATGGATTGTGGATAGTGGAGCCAGTGGTCACATGTGCCATGATTTGACATTGTTCACTAATTTTCATGACATCTCATCTCATACTGACTTCATTACTATTCCTAATGGCAAACAAGTAGCTATTACTCATTCTGGAACAGTTCATCTCAATAACGACCTTACTCTGCATAATGTGCTTTATGTTCCTGATTTCAAGTTCAACTTGATTTCTATTCCCAAAATTTGCAAAGATTACCAATGCAAAGTCACTTTCACTGATGAGAGTTGTTTTCTTCAGGGCCCTTCTATGAGGGCACTGCTTCTTGGTAATTTCAAACAAGGATTATACTACTTGGAGGGATCAACAAGGCCTAATTTACAACCTCCAAGTATTGCTACAGTTGCATCTTCTGCAACTTCTTCTCTTGATCAGCATAAGCTCAAATTATGACATCTTCGAATGGGGCATCTACCTGTCAGATTACTTCATCATACTAGTATCTTGTCTACACCTTGTAGTTTAGACTGTATATGTCAACTGTGTCCTGCAGCAAAACAAAGTCAACACAGTTTCTCACACAGTGTTATTAAAACTACAAAGGCATTTCAGTTACTACACATGGATATTTGGGGACCATTTCAAACTCCAACTCATAATGGTTGTAGATTCTTCTTTACTATTGTAGATGATTTTACCAGAATGACTTGGACTTTTCTGCTCAAACATAAGTCTGATGTGACTACAGTGTTTTCAGACTTCTATGCACTAGTTGATAACAAATTTCATTCTTCTATCCAAGAGATTAGAACTGACAATGCATTGGAATTTTGTGAAGGTTCTTTCAAAGTTTTCTATAATAGTCATGGCATATCACATCAAAGAAGTTGTCCTTACACACCTCAACAGAATGGGGTGGTTGAAAGGAAACATAGGCATCTTCTTGAAGTTTCAAGGGTCTTATTTTTCCAATCAAAATTGCCTAAACAGTTTTGGGGAGAATGCATTCTCTGTGCTACACATTTAATCAACAGAATGCCTACTCAGGTACTTTCTTACAAGAGTCCATACAATCTTCTGTTTGATTCTTGTCTTGACCTAGACTACTTAAGGGTTTTTGGCTGCCTATGTTATGTTACAACTAACAAGCATGGTATATCTAAGTTTGATGCAAGAGCTAATCCTCATGTCTTTATTGGTTATCCACCTGGCCAAAAGGTTATCCACCTGGCCAAAAGGGCTATAAAGTTCTTGCATTGGACTCTCTCACAATTCATACCACCAGAAATGTTGTTTTTCATGAACAACACTTTCCTTTTCATTATTCTTCTTCTCATACTCCTCACTGTCCATTTTTCTTACCCACTGCAACACCTCATACTCAGTTACATACACTTGATCTCCCAGATATATTTCTCTTTACTACTCCTGTTCATTCTGATACACATACTTCAGATAATCGATCAGACCATAATACAGATCATTCAGACATAATTGATCAAGTTAGAAGAACTACTAGAGTCTCTAAACCACCAATTCATCTTTCTGACTATGTTTGCAATTTAAGTCAGACTCTCACTCAGAACACTTCTCATTGGTGTAATTTGGTTTCTTATCAATCTCTTCCTTCTGTCCATCATTCTTTTATCTCAAATGCTGTTTCTCTCACTGAACCAACTTCCTATAAAGAGGCTTTTAAAGATCCAAAATGGATTGCTGCCATGAATTTGGAAATTCTGGCATTAGAGAAGAATAATACTTGGGTTATGGCTCCTCTTCCAGCAGGCAAGAAAGCTATTGCTTGTAAATGGGTTTTTAAAATTAAATTCAAGGCTGATGGACAGGTAGAAAGGTATAAGGTCAGACTGGTTGCAAAAGGGTTTACTCAACAGTGGGGGATTGATTTTATGGAAACTTTTTCTCCTGTGGTGAAGATGACTACAATCAGATGTATTCTTGCTATTGCAGCTCATAAGTCCTGGCCTCTCTATCAATTAGATGTTAATAATGCTTTTCTTCATGGTGATCTACATGAGGAAGTTTACATGGTTGCTCCTGAAGGTTATCCTAATCCTTTACACTTAGTTTGCAAGCTTATCAAATCATTGTATGGCCTTAAACAAGCTTCTAGACAATGGTTTGCTAAGCTAGTGGGGGAATTGTTGACAAAAGGGTACATTCAATCAAAAAATGACTACTCTTTATTCACCAAAGCTAATCATGATAAACTCACAATAGTTGTAGTCTATGTTGATGATATGATACTTACTGGTGATGATATGGCTGAGATACAGAAACTAAAGCAACATCTTGATGACACATTTAGTATAAAGGATTTGGGAATATTGAGCTATTTTCTTGGATTAGAGATTGGATATCTATCTTCTGGAATATCACTCACTCAAAAGAAATTTACTCATGAAATGCTTTTGGATGCTGGTTTGAGTGAGTACAAACCAGTGGTTACACCATTACCCTTGAATATCAAGTTGTCTGCTAAAGAAGGGGAAATATATTCTGATCCTAGCAAGTACAGATGTTTAGTAGGAAAATTGAATTTTCTCACACACACCAGACCTGATTTAGCATACACAGTTCAACATCTTAGTCAATTCCTACAAGAACCTAGAATTCCTCATTATCAAGCCTTAATTCATGCTTTGAATTATGTGGGATCAACAGCTGGACAAGGTATTATTTTGAAGGCTGAAAGTGAAATAACTCTACAAGCTTTTTCAGACTCTGACTGGGCTGCATGTGTTGATTCAAGAAGATCAATTTCTGGCCATGTTTTTTTACTTGGAAAGTCACCAGTTAGCTGGAAGTCAAAGAAGCAAGGCACAGTTTCAAAGAGTTCATCTGAGGCTGAATACAGATCAATGTCAGCTACAGCAGCAGAAATTACTTGGCTTGTGAGGTTGTTAGAAGAACTGGGAGTTAAGAATCTGAAGCCAGTCAAGTTGTGCTGTGATAATCAAAGTGCAATACATATTGCTAAAAACCCAGTGCATCATGAAAGGACCAAGCACATTGAAATTGATGTTCATTTTACAAGAGACAAGGTTCTTGAAGGATTACTAGAAGTTGCTTATATTCCTACTGCATTGCAGATTGCTGACATATTCACTAAGACACTTCCTTCATCACAACTGAATTTTCTACTATCCAATCTTGGAATGTCACTTTGCCATTCCAGCTTGAGGGAGGGTGTTGAAGCAAGTAGAAAAAGAGATGTACAAGATCAAGACTTGGAGGAACACAGTGCTTATGATAGGGTGTGCAGCAGAGGATCAAATTCTGTTACTTGACAGCTAATAAACAGAATGTAGTATTACTTCTATAAATAGCATAGAGAGAAAGTTAGTTAGTAACTTTTGTAATATTCATTTCTTTCTCTGTAAGCAACAAACTCTCTCTCTCTCTCTCTCTGCAGAGAGATTACATTGTTCATCTTAAGCTTGTTTCAATGGAGATTTATACAATTTTATGAAATATAACAGAATTAGTTGATAAAAGCAGCAAATCGCTTCACCATACTCTTAGCCTTGTCTGTCTCCGGATTAAAAAGAAAAAAACAATGATCCTCTTCTTCAATTTCAATCACCTCTATCTCACCTTTCCACTTACTCTCTTGCACACACTCAACATACTTCAAACCTCTCTCTCTCAACTCATCTTTCTCCGAAACACATACCAGCAACTTCTAACAAGCTAGCAAGGACAAACTCCGAGCTCCATCGATCCACGGATTGATCATCGGATTATCAATCCCACCCGACACGTTTGGGTACGAAAAATTCCATATCTTATAAGGAATCCTCCTGTCATGATCATCACTTGATTCGGATCCTATAGTTTTAGAACCCCAAAAATAAGGATGTGACAGAAGTGCACCAAATATTTTCACATCATTAACTATATTTCAACACTAGCACGTACTAAAATGTTGTGTACAATATTTGCACCACAACAATCTCCACCTATGTAAACCTTATCAAAGTTTCCATAATTCCCAAGCCATGCATCGTCTGTTTTTTCGCTGGTGGAATGAGAAGCAACCCATTGGAGAGTGACACATGACTGAATCCAAATTAACAATGTGCTTAACATCTAAAGAAACTCAACATTTCATATACAAGAACTGAAAATGTGTTTACATTGTTCTGAAAATGAAGAACAAGATTACAGAGTAATGAAAGAGATAAAATGAGAGAGATATAAACAAAATGAAGAACAAGATTACAGAGTAATGAAAGAGATAAAATGAGAGAGATATAGTACAAGATGTTACATCAGAGAGAGAGAGAGAGAATCTATATATATAAACGAGATAAACTAACAAATTCTCTCTGTAACTAACTTGCCAGCTATGTAACTAACTTGCCAGCTTGATGCCAGCCTGTGCACACTGAACTGACGTGGCCTTTAGCATATTTGCTTGATCTGATTCTGACTTAGTAGTACTAGTAGTATCACATTGTGTAACATCCCCCCCCCCAAGTTAGGAGATGCAAGAAGATTAGCAACACCTAACTTGGAAAGAAGCATAGATAGTTGATGAGATGGCAAACTTTTAGTAAACATATCTGCAGGCTGAACTGAAGTACGAATGTGAGCAGGAGCAATGATTCCAGCCTTCAACTTATCACGAACCAAGTGACAGTCAATCTCTATGTATTTCGTGCGTTCATGAAACACAGGGTTGGATGCAATATGGATAGCAGAGTTATTATCACAGTATAAAGGAATTGGCAAAGTAATAGGAACAGAACTTCACAACAGGTATCTGCCATCGAACGATATTCTGCTTCAGCAGAAGAACGAGAGACAGTAGGTTGCTTCTTACACTTCCAGGAAATAAGAGACGAGCCAAGTTTCACACAATAACCAGTAAGTGACCTACGAGACGCTGCACATCCACCCCAATCTGAGTCACTAAAGGCCTGTAACTGAAGTGATGAATCACGAGCAAAAAACAAGCCTTGGCCTATAGTTCCTTTAATATACTTAACCATCTTGTAAGCAGCCATAAGATGATCAATACGCGGGGCAGATATGAATTGAGACAGTACATGAACACCATACGCCAAGTCAGGTCGAGTAATAGTGAGATATAACAAACGACCAACTAAACGACGATAAGTAGTTGTATCTTTGTCAGACAAACATTCAGAAGAGTTGTCTAGTGATAGGATATATTTTTATATATATTTTAGATGATTTTATTCCCGTATTTAATTGCATTTTGCATTTATTTGGATATTTATTTAATAAATATTAATGTTTTATTGTAGAAGACAATAATTTCTAAGTTTGGAAGAATTTGAGCTTAAAGAGCTATTTTGGAGCTAAAAATGGAAGAAATTCGGATTTAGTGAGCTGCACCCGCTTTCTACGGTATTTAATTCATATCTGGAGTTGTAGGAGTCGGATTTGGACGATCTTACAGTCCACGCGAAGCTTAGAAAATTATCTACAATTCAGAGGGATTAAATAAGCAAAAATCCGATTGGAGCAACTCAAAATCTGAGGAGCAAATTCAGTTCCGAATTTTAGTTGTAATTTCTTGTAGTTTATTAAAAATGTAAAACATGTGTTTTGGTTGATGAGTTGTTGGGAGGAATAATGCAACCGAAAGTGTGTGAATTGGTTGGCTTGGAAAAGAAAGAAAAAGAATTCCAAAGTGGAGCTAATGATGAAGAAGAATGATGAATGCTTATTAATTTTATTTGGGGAATCTTGGAAGCTTGGTTATAAAATGGGTGAGGAGAAGTGCAGGAGGGGGGATCCTAGATTAGACATTAGATTAGGCCAAGACACACTGCATACAGCAACATCACATTCCATTCTACATTTTAGTATCAATAATTCGGCAACTACAATTTTCTTAAGGCTTGGTTTTCTTCTCTTTTATGTACAATTTCTCTTTGTAAGGTATTTTCTATTTTCTCTTGTTTATTAAATATACATTTTAGATGGATTGTTATATAATTTTAGTTGTTCTTAATTTTTATATTAGTGAGTAGTTTGTTCTAGGGCATAAAGGGAGGCCGTGTTTGCATGATAATTCTGGCATGATTTTCATAGTGGTTTGATTGATTATGGTAATTCTAATCGATTATGTTTTGATATTTAATTTGTGTTATCGGCCAATATCACGGATTAATTATATGCGAATAGGAGTAATAGATCGAGAGATTTTTACTCACTAGAGGCACACATACGGTTAGCGGAATTGAATTTTAGTGCGAGAGCATAATTGGATTTCCGAGAGCGTTGATGCTTGAGAGATATTAACACATGCTCTAATTATCCGATTAATTAAATTACTAAAAGTGATTATATGTTTAAGCATGTTTCGGAGTGTTGATGCTTGAGAGAGATTAACAAACCGTAATTGCATGACCATTTTGATTGTTTTAGCTTAGAAGCCAGATATTATGTAAACATGGTGGACCTAATTGCCCTAGATTTAAAATTCATTGTTTATCCTTTAATTAATTAGTTAAATTAATATAAATAATTAGTTAGTAAATATTTTCATAATTATCGTAATTGCTCCAGAAACAATTGAATTAAAATTGATAAAACCCGCCTCCCTGAGAACGAACACAAAAATATACCACTTCATCTAGTAACTTATGGTTCTGCTCAATAGGAACAACAGATGGTTTGACTCCAGACAAACCAGTGTCACTAAGAATATCGAGAACATATTTTCTCTGATTTAGAAATATACCAGTAGATGACCTGGCAAGCTCAAGGCCAAGAAAATATTTCATAGGACCTAAGTCCCTAATTTATCAGAGAACCAAGCATATTGACATCAAATGCCACTTTATCAGAGAGCATGTGATGAATGGTAATGTTGAAATGCACTTTGTGCCAACTGAAAAGTAGATTGCAGATATCTTCACAAAACCTCTTGATGAATCTTCATTCACAAGACTGGTAGGTGAACTAGGTATGCTCAACTTCTCAATCACCTAGATATATTTGCATGAATACTGCAATGTAGCTGATAATGTGTTATGATTTTTCTCAGAATTGACAATCTTCAGAAAAATTGTTAAAATTTTATCCATTGCTAGTATAACACATAATCAGGTTTTCAGTGTCAACGGATAACAGTTTATCAACGGGTAAACTAAATCTTAACTGTTTATTTATTATCCGTTGATATCTCTTCATTTTTGGTGAATCCTATCCGTTGATAGATTTACTTTTATTTCTAGCCGTTGATAACTGCTTTAATGCTATATCTATAATCATGGCTATTTTTCCACTATTTTGACAGTTATTTTTGCCCAATAGGATAATTACTCTCAATCATTCTTTAATTAAATTCTGAGAAGTATAAAGGGTGTTTATTCCTTTAACGGTTCACTTTTATCTACTCACGAATTTTCTTAAGCAAATTTCTACATCTTCTTCTTCACCAAATTCTCTGCAAGTCAAAGTTCAATACTCCAAATGGCACCAATTGTTAAGATGATGTCCTCAACTGGATTCACTTATGAGAAGAACAATTTTGCTGCTTTGGTCGACACTGTGAATGCTCCAGAAGCCTATCACACAATGATGAACTTTGTGAAGAACTGTAGGCTGTCGTATGCTATGACTACCACAACACCTCTCATCCATGAAGTAATTGAGGAAATGTGGACATCGGCTGAATTTAATGGTACTGATGAAACTATATCTTTTTCTCTTAAGGGTAAAAACTATGTGGCTAATTCTGTCTCCAAGTGCTAAAGAAGCTTTAACAACTCTGTCTCCAAGTGCTGAAAATAAAGATTTTGGCAGTGATGACAGTCAAAGCACAGATGGTGAAGAAGACAATGAGGAGGAGACTCCAACATGGATGTTTGACAATGCCACTGTACTTGGGGATCTCAATGTGGAAATCATGAAGCAATATCAATCTGCTATGGTTGAGCATCAAATAGCAGATCCACAGAGACAGACTGTTCTTAAACAGGTTATGGCCTCACTGAAACTACAGAAGATGCAAATAGTTATTCAAAGAACACAACAGGAGGAGGTCAAAACTGCAATTCGAGATATGAAGATAGATCTAGATACCAGGATTGAGGCACTAGCTCCTACTACCACTCAGAAGGTGCTGACTAGCAAACTTCTCAAAGAAGATAGCCTGGGAAAGTCTGTTCAGCATCTTTCCTCCAGAGTGGATAGTATGGAATCTCAAATGCAAACTATCATTGCCAATCAATCAAAACAGACTCAACTACTGGAAATGCTACTTGCAGCCTCACCTCCAACCCTTGATGCTAATAAAAAGGGGGAGAAAAAGGGAACAAGCATAGAAGAGGTTGCAGCTACTAGTCAAATTCAAGCTACCAGTAGTAAAATAGCACAGATTGAGGGGGAGCAACAGCCAATTATAGTGGTCAATCCAACAGATTTTACTATAGAGGCTTCCCCTGTAAAAACACAAGTGGCTTTGCCTGAGGTTTAGAGTCTACCAGAACCAGAAATCTCAGATGGTGAAAGGTAAGCCAGAATAGAAGCCTTGGAAAAGATCAACAAGGAGACTAATGAAAGGATTCTAAGGATAGAGAGGATGATCAATGAATCAATTGCATCATCTCTGTTTCTTAATACTCAATCTTCTGCTCCAACAATATCAACTACAATCATGAGGGTGCTCACTCCAGAGATTGTGGCTCCTACATTCTATGATGCTGAGCCATAATATGTCAAGGAATTTGAACCATATATCAAAACCGGAGCCTACTCACTACCAAAGGAAAATGGGAAGAACAAGCTTCAATTGGAATACCCATCTCCCAAGGATGATGAAGAGAAGCTGATGGGAGATGCAATCATAAAGTTCAAAGAAAGGACAAATAAGAGTGTAAGAGATTGGATGGCTGTAATTATAAGGAATGGAAAAGTAATAAATATATCCAACAGCCATCCTAGATTTGTGGAAGCTAAAAGAGAAGAAATCTCCAGAATTCTAAGGGAAGCTCATCCAAGTTCAGAAGATCAACATGAAAACTCAGATGAGAAGCAAGCCAGGCTGGCTCAAGAGTTAATGGATGAGGTAGAGGATGAAATGAGGGAACCTGAGGAAGTCCCCAAATCCAAACCTAAAAAGAGAGTGAAAACTAAAGCCAAAAGGCCTATCTCTCCATAAAAGGAAAATGAATAAACTACTGGCTCATCAATATCTACATCTACAACAGTAATCAACCCAACTGTGAACTTTCATGGTGACCCCATAATGCCTAAAGAAGAACCAATAAATTTTGATTCAATTGAAGTTCCTTCACACTTGCTGAATCCAAAGTAGAAGAAAAAGGTTCCAAGGAAGCAACTTTCAAAGGGATCAGTTCAGGTTGCTAGGGTACCTGCTATTGTCAAGCAACCAATCTTGGAAAACAAAGAAGACTTCATCTATCAGGCAGAAATTGAAGAATACTCTGGCATGAATCTATATTTGGATGAATTGTCAGAAGTAATAGGAATTGACAAGTACAAGCATCTGCCTGAGAGATTAGTGTTTGTCTACAAGGGAGGAAATCAAAGGACATGGCCATTAGAGAAGGTTCTTGGAGAGAATTATAATACTTTGACCAAGGTGTTCTCAGCAATCAAGAGACACACAGGGTTCTCTGAGACAGCTAGAAGGGAGATACTGAACAGAATAGAAGAAATAATGAGAGAATGGAACTCACCCTCAAGGTTACCAAAGAAATTGAAGATCCCATACAATGGACATAAAATCCATATTCAACCCTTTTGGATGATGGAGTTCAGGGATGAAGAGGGCACTAGGAGATTCTTCAGGTTAGAAGACCAACTGTCAAAGGCTAGTTCTCAATACCTAAGATGGTTACAACTAAAGCTAAATCCAAAAGTTGTTGAAGAAGATGCCTTCTATAGGCAACTCCAAGTACAAATTGAGTCCAACTCTGCCAAGGAAGGAAAGTCAAGGGTGCAGCCAACCAGAGAGAGGAAACATCATTAATTTGCTCATTCTAAAGGAGCACCTCTCTGATAAGTTTCTCAAACCTTTCTGTTTTTAATTTTTGTAGCTTAATACAATTTTTGCATACTTCAGTATATATATATCTTTAGGAATGTTTTGTTATCATCAAGGTCCTGAATTTATGCTTTATTGCCATCAAGTATAAATTGGGGGAGATTGTTAGGAATATGTTGTAGTTGATGATAACTGTACATTCAAGCAAATTGTATAAGTATTATAGCTGTCAACGGATGAGGATTTATAACTCTATCCGTTGATAGGTAGCTCATCAACGGATGAGATGTGTGTAGCACACTGCAGTACCTTTAATTATCAGTTGATAGTGTTTTAGTTCTTGAGTCATGTTGACCATCAATGGATAGACAGATTAGGGTAGCCAATTGTAAATACTCTATGCTATGTAATTCTGTCTAAGTGAAAGATCATCAACGGATAAAAGACATTATACTATCGATGGATAA
The DNA here is from genome assembly GCA_037693485.1 of Kitagawia praeruptora. NCBI lineage: Eukaryota > Viridiplantae > Streptophyta > Magnoliopsida > Apiales > Apiaceae > Kitagawia > Kitagawia praeruptora. Next base: position 107,319,764 of record CM075354.1, read on the forward strand.
TAGCAGATCAACCACCAACGGATAAGGATGTTCATCATCAACGGATACAGGCAAACCTGCTATTAACGAATAATCAAGAAAGACACATTGGATCTCAGATTGTGATTAGCAGTTGATTGTGGAAAGTTTGTCTGACAGATCACATGGGTTGACAAAAGGTGCACAATACAGTGTGGCAGCCACTATTGTGGAAATAAAGAAGAAAGATTCCATGCACTTTGCAATGGAGTAGCAAGCCAACTTGGACTAGTGTGTTTTACTTTATTCAAGTAGGGCTTGTAAACTTGGGTATTTATAACCAAGTGTAGCAACTCTTTGATAGTTAAGAAAACTAGTTTTAACAGTTCATTTGCTTAGGTTTTCTTGAATATTTCTAGAAGCAAAGAGTTGTAAACAGAAGCTGTGTACGTTTGTATCACAGGGTTTTCTTCAAATAAAAGAAAAACATTAGATGGTACATTTGGCCATCTGACCTTATATGTGTGTGTGAATTGTTCTTCATTTTGCATATTACTTCATAATAAGTTTCTGTGATTTTATCAGAAATTTATAAATATCAAGAATTGTATTCAACCCCCCCCTTCTACAATTACATAAGTAATACAAGTGTGTAATCTGGGAATAACAGATATTAATACTGTACTTAGTGCACGATGCTCGCTGCAACATGGTAGGGGGAACTATATTAGGTCACTCAACTCGCTGATAACTATATTAAGAAGTTTGAAGTTAAAAATACTGAGTAAATAATATCACTAACCTTAAAAAAGAGGCAGAAGTCTTTGCCAATGGTGATATCATGTGCCATTAGCAGCACATAATTGATTTGGGCACGAAACGAAGCTGCAACATTATTGACCATTTCCTCGGACAAAACTAATTCTGGTAATGATTGAAGGTGTCTGCAAAATGAGCAAATAGAAAGTGCAAGTTAATTAGACAAAAGTTATAAGTACATGGAAAAGATGATAAATAGATTTAAGCACGTACAAATTTCTGAAGTCGGTATAGTTAGCACGAAGAAAGAGCAGCACAATCAAGATGAGCAACACATCAGAAGAAATTGTTAAGAAGGATAAACCAGTGCGCTCAAAGAATAGCCAAGCAACAATAGCAACCAGTAGAATTGCGGAAGAGACATATTGACTTTTCCACAACATAACATAAGTAATACAGTAGAATGAGAATATGTGATTACATAATTTGTAGCCTGTAAAATCTAAAAAATAGAAAAAGCAAACTGTATTTGGTATACTAATAATCGGTATGTCGATGAAAACGAAGAAGAAGCAGCTATTCCAGCATCACACCTTTCTTCTCCATCTGCCGCTGTCTGTGGTCCTCCGTTGTCCATCATAAACTACACAAAACATATGAATGATGATATTAGTATCAGAAAGACGCATGATGGATACTACTACTAAACAGCAGCGCCATATTCCCTAGAAGAAGAAGAAGCAAGCAAGAGAGGAGTTTAGAGAGCACCAACCAACCAAACACTGAATTGTGCCGCCCACTAAATTTCTAATTTTAAAATAAAAAGATTTCAGAGCCCCAATTAATTTTTCTGGATAGCAGGCAGACCCAGTTATTTTGTTTGACTTGCTTCAATACAATTTTTTGGGATCGGAGGATGGGATTGGGGTTCCAATCCAATTATGGAATCAATCGGACAGAAGACAAAATCAAGAAATTAAAGCAACAATATGTATATATATAGGATCTCTGCAATAGCGAAAACCAAATGTAAAATTAAACAAAATCAATTAAGAATTTAAAAGGAAAAAAATAAAACATATAGAGAGATGACCTGAAGGCGGCGATAGAGGGAGTCTAGATGACCTGAAGGCGAGTAAATGATCCTGGCGGCGATCGATAGAGGGAGAGATTTGGACGTAAATGATAAAATTGTGATTGGGTTGTATGTATATTACTGCGAGTTAAAAATATATAAACCTAGATGTATTTTACCCATCATTATTGGATAGTCCATAAAATTATTGGATAGTCCATAAAATAAATATTAAAGTGAAGTAATTTTGAGATTCGGGTCGATCCAATCTAAATTGGGTCGATCCAAATGCTATGTAATGACAAAAAAGGGCATCAAAGAAATAAAGAAGATTAAAAAATGAAGGATAAAAGTAGTAATTTTGCTGTGTAATGACAAAAAAGGGCATCAAAGAAATAAAGAAGATTAAAAAAATGAAGGATAAAATTAGTAATTTTCGAAATGCAGTACTAGCAGACATTAGGATTATATTGATATTGATATTGATATTGATATTGATATAGATATTGATATTGATATTGATGTTGATATATACACCATATTTAACAAAAATAAATATAAGTTCAATAATTTTCCAAGTATGATATGTAATAATTCTTCATATTAATTTTTTTGATCACTGTATTTATGTTAATAATTATATATTTATACAAATCACATATATTTTAATTTCAAATTCAAAATTTATTACTCCCTTTATTTTTGAGCATCTCCGTCTTTAATTTTTGACACATACTTTACAATGTTTTGATCACATAGTTAAAAATGTTATTTTTAAAAATTTCTTTTTTTGAATAAAAATATTGAATTAATATTTTAATTCAAAAAAAAAATCAATGGACAAAGCATGTGAAAGTTCATACCAAAAAGTCAAACATTAGATATTATGAAACAGAGGGAGTATTATATTTTTGAATATAATATTTCGGGAATTGTTTTTCTATTAAAAAAATAGTTTATTTTATTTCAATATTTCACTATATATTTTATAGCGAAATGGATTCACTATATATTTTATATAATTATTATTTTCAATAATTTATTTTAATTTTAATAATTTAATATTAATTTAAATAATTATATGCATGATTTAAAACTTATATTATAAAATTATAAAATAAATATGTCGTATACGGAATTCGAATCTTAAAATTTTAGTAAATTAATTCAATCATATAATATATCTAAACATTAGATTTAACGGTTATGATTTTTTACTAAAAATCTAACGGTCATTATTCGTTATATACAAATTTCTATTATATTTTGTTTGTGATTAGAAAATATGATGTGATACTTTTGGGTATATATTAATTATTTCAAGATTATATTTTAAATTAAAAGTTAACGTGTTTTAATTAGAAAAGTTAACAACGTATTTTTCACAAAATATTTACGTTTTATCGAACCATATTGTTAGCACAAAATACACGCAAGCGCACGTGGTCACAAGTAATATAGATTTGAGTAGAGTTCGTTCCCACAGAGATTGTATAAATCAGTTTATGCACCTAAGCAACAATGTATGATTATCGTTCAATGCTACAATAGACAAATTGGGTTTAATTATCTAAATTAACTAAGAAGCAATTAAACAACTAAGAATTAATTACTAACAAGAATTAATATCGAATTACTAAGATATGAGAAAACATGGGATCCTAACTTCATTACAAACTTCCTTTAGAGATCATGCCTGCAATCAACATATGTGGTGGTTACGATACCTAATCAGACACACGAAATAAGCATACGCTACCTTTCAGTACATGCACACCAATCCACTCATACATCCACAAAAGAGATAGAAGATGGGTAAGCACCAATTATACTTAGACCCTATATGTCTATAAAATTTGAAAGCATAATGGTTGAAGAACAAGTATCCATAAGATTACATAAGGTAGCATAAGCTGGTTAGACACACGCCACAAAACGCAAATATCATTCACGAACCTATGCTAGCATGGCAAGTTCTAAATCTAAAGATACACTGTCACTTCACTAAAGATTAACAAACAACTTAGATGTTAGCTACGCATCAAAGAAGAATAAGTACAACCATGCAAGGATATCGCAAATTCACCACACATATATCAATTAAGCAATCAACAACTAAATTCCATAAGTAAATCCGTTAGGACCCCATGACGGCGATTAGCTCATAATCGAACCGTTCGTCATCATGGGGTTTGATGAAAGCATGATAATAAACAAAGAATAGAAGATGGATAGATGAATAGAATAATAAGTATCAAGGTTTAGAACACAAGGTGGCAAAAGCATCCAAAAGCTACTCCTATTACAAAAGAGATGAATAAAGTGGTCTTCGTTGCTTCGTCGTGCTCTCGATCTCGTCTCCAAGCCTTTAACTTCGTGTGGAATGTGTATAAACGTGTATGGAAGATGGTGTGTAGTGGGATGATCTGATTATGCCTCCAAGGTTGTGAATTTATAGCTCAACGTAGCCCTCATGCCAAGTAATTGCCGTTCTTGCGTAGGAATTGAATTTGACAAGTTTCAATGTTTGAATATGATAAAAATTACAAATTCCTTGTCAAATAATGTTTCTAGAATAATCCCACCGTCCTACATTGTTTCCAAGTTGAATTGGATAAAGAAACGGCAAGAAAATCTATTTCAAATCGAATTCAGCAACTTTCTGTCGGCTTAGGGCTTGGCGCGGTCGCGCTGGAACTTCTACTGCAACATGGCACGGTCGCGCTGGTAAGTTTTCTGAAAATCCTGATTTCCTTCCTGGCACGGTCGCGCTACCTCCTATGCATAAACCTGGCACGGTCGCGCCACATGATTCCTGCTCTGAAAATTTCAGCTAACTTGATTCTATGCGCGGCAATCCTCCAAATTCCATTCCTTCAATTCCCATACACCATATTAACCATGAAAATCATAATTCCTGCACAACTCCAGAAAACACATTAAACCACATGATAACTTGAGGATTAAGCGATCAATTCAAGCCAAAATGGAACGTTCCAAGTGAATAAAAATCCACTTATCACATATTAACTTGAGTACTTCAAAACTTCAATTCACTGTTCATATGAAAACAGTTTAGCAAAAACAGGCATCCACGCGTTTACCAGTTAAGGTGGCAATGCAGCAGAGCCCAAGCCCAACTTACTCCAGCCAGCAAGTAGAATTGGGTCAATTTGTCAACTATAGATCAATCATAGATCCATTCAAATAACAGGCCCAATTCAATTATAGATCAACTGACTCTAGTCCTAACAAATCACATTTTTCAGTGGTGCATGGAGTAATAAAAAAACATTAATAAATACATTACTCCCTCCATTCCTAAATAATAATTACTTTGATTTTTTGCACGAAATTTAAGTTGTAAAAACTATGTATTTATATATTATTTTTAAATTTTTTTTAATAAAAAGATAACTTTTAATATTTCGGCTTTTATATAATAGTATATATTATTATTAAAATTTTGTTTTAGAATTAGAATTAGAATGTTAATCATAATAGGAATAGGAATGTGTATGAGAGTTCCTTTTAATCATAATACTTAGGAATTGTGTCATAAATTTCCCTCTCTGTGTCATCAGACACCATTAAAAAACTCTGAGGCTTCTTGCATTCATTCCCTTTAGTGAATTTGTCATCACAATAAAAGCACAATCCTTTCTGTCTTCTATCCTCTCTTTGTGAATATGTAAGTGGCTTTGGCTTTGAGTTGATGACATCAGATTCATTTGCTGCAATTGGCGTTAGAAAGGATCCTTTAGTAGTCTGTGAATGATTAACAATTGCAGTAGAAGCTTTAACTTGTGTCTGATAATTGACTCCAGACTTGTAATGCCCTCCAATACTAATTCCCTTCTTAGGTTGACTAGCTAGAGTTTGTTCATAATACCTAGCATGCTTCAAAGCTTGCTCCAAGGTAGAAGGCTCTAACAATCTCAACATTCCCTTGATTTCCCCTTGCAAACCCCCAATGAAATTTTCCAGAAAGTATTCTTCAGTCAAACTAGGAAGCTTCTTGAGTATTTGACCCCTGGATTTCTCAAACTCATCATAATAGAGCTCCACTGTTTGATCTTGTTATAGCCTTTTAAACTTGTCAAAACACCAGTTCTGTTTCCACCTGACCAAACCTTGCTATAAAGGCCTCAGAAAACTGATGCCAAGTAACTTGTCTCCTCCCAATCATGAAGGATTTGTACCAAGATTTAGGGACTCCACTAAGATGCATAGCTGCAATAGCAGCTCTTCTCCTGTCAGCCACTTCATAGATTGTGAAGTACTCTTCACAGTCCCTTAGCCATTCCAAGGTATCACTACCTTCCTTGTAGACTGGAAAAACTAGCTTGAAATGCTTTAGACTCTGATTATCAAGGTTGCAGTTGAAGTCTCTATCTCCATCCTCTATTTTACTTTCCTTATGAGGCATCTTTTGTCTCTCAAGAGCAGCATGAATTGGATCTCTAAACATTCCTCTCTTTGGAGCACCACTACTTCCACTGTCATGCACACTCTCATACTCAACCTCCTCTCTAACTTCATTCCTAAAAGGCATCCTGCTGTTCATCCTACTCATTCCTGTGATGAGCATCTTAGTTTACTAATCTTCTCATCAGTTCCTGTTATGTGACCTTGCAGATCCTGCTGAATTAACCTCATAGTTGCCTGATGTGAGGTTTCAGGAGACTCACCAAATCGATAATGACTCATTGTTACCATAGCCTCAAGTAATAACAGTAATCTCAAGTCTCAACAGACTACACAATCACTACTACAATCACAATTTACTCCCAAAGCTCCTCCAAACAACACACAATCTCCAACTAACAGTCAATCAATCCAACACAACAGCTTGTACTAACAGAAACAACAACAACAACTTGTACTAGCAGGAACAGAGTACAAAAACATAGTAACTACGGCTAGGAATTGAGTAAACTGAACAGATCTACTGTATTTTTGTGATTTTCTCAGAGAAATACAAGCAAAACTACTAAGTAGACTAAAAACGAGTGCAGTCAAGTATCAAACCTCAACAAATAGCAGATCGGATTCACAGAGACCAAATATCAAACAGTTGGTGTGCACAAACCCTAGATTCTTCATTACTTCTGCGATTACTGATCTTCTAAGCTCGGACGGCTCGGTTTTGACTGTTGCACACAACTGAAGCATCAAATGGATCGAAAAACAAGCTCTGATACCAAATATGTCAGGAACAGTGAGTTCATGACATAGAAATGTAACTATTTTGTGTTTTTTAGTGTTTGTAGATGATGAACAAGTAGAATAAGCAATAGAATAACAGAGAATCATAGAGATTAATAGAGATATAAGCTACAGAGAGATGATTCCACAGAGAAAGAGAGATAAACTTGTAGAAGAAGAAACGATTATAGAGAGAGAAAACATAACAGAATTCTTAGAGGGAGAAAGACTTGGTGGAAAAGGGATTTCCATTTTCTGTATTCAAAATATTCAACCACCCAAATTTCAACTGTGATGGTCCTTTTATACTACTACATTTAATACAAGTAACTGGACTAATATGCCCTTACTACTATATTACTAATACTAGTGCCCATGACTGTTCTTGACACATTTCATCCTTAGAAGGCGAGCTCTATCTTTTGGTAGTACTTTATAATATCCACTTCACTGCCTCGGTCCTTTCTCGAGTTGCATATTGATTTCTTTGTAAAGGAAACTTTTTGCCTCAGTCCTCTCTCGAGTTAAGTAACTGATATTCCTTGTAAAAGAAATATTTATTCATCTTCCTTCAAATCATCATATCGGTAGACTAAATTGTGGATTGTATATTTTGTGCGACATTATTCCTGGTTAGGAGGAATTCAATAACCAAAGGTTATTAAGAAATGAGCTGAATAGCTGATGCCACATTATATTCTAATGTTGGTAATTATTTTAACGTATGATGAACCATTGACTTCAGTATCATATCTTTGGTAAACTTATACGGCAGAGAAGCTGAGTGCTCAAGTTTTTATTTATTCTCAACTCTACGAAACTAAAAAGGTAAGGAATGTCCAGGGTTCACATGTTTATATACATACATCTGTTCTCAGCTACTGCCAGCGCTGACTTAAACCTGAACAATCTATAGACTTGAGTATCAACTAGCCTTGCATGATTTATAGAAAAATTTGTTCTCTTAGATTAAATATTGTGGCTGCATCTAAAATTCTAAATTGTTGTTCTCTTCATTAATAATTGCTGCGTTGCTTCCCAATCATTTGAGGTTTGACTGTTATATTATGTCCGAGTTGCAGGTCATTCAAATGAATATTCAGTATCAGAAATCTGTTCACAAACAGATTGCACAGGAGCTGAAAATTAATCAGTCATCACAGTGCCTGAATGTTGTTGTATGTTATCACTTATCAGTCTTTCTATGATAATGGAGCCATTTCTTTGATTTTGAAGTACATGGATGGCGGATCTCTAGCTGATTTTCTGAAAATTCTCAAAAACTTTCCGGAGCCATATCTTGCTTCCATCTTCAAACAGGTCTTATCCAACTTGTATAATTTGCCAAAGAATCTAATTAATTATACATATAAACCAATATTTTACTTTCTTTAATTTGGGTGATATTGAAATTGTTATTAATGTACAGTGGTCAGGGTCTTAATCCTCCTTTTCAAAACCAAATTCACGTACTCAAGGGTTTTTGGTATCATAATCATCATGACAAAATATATACTGTAATTTACGGGGACTTGAAACCCTCAAATTTGCTGATAAATCATAGAGGGGAACCGTGGTCGTCGTCTTTGTCTCCAATTGAAAGAAAGCCAAAATAAGGGAGGCAGGCATCGAAAACATACAGTGATGTGTAATCTGATGGATCTACCGCATAAGATGAAGATAGAGATACTAGGTTATATGAGGCCAAGGCAACTATCAGTGATACGTGTTGTGTTTGTAAGGAGCTTCAAATGCTTTCTAATTATAGCTATACGTGGTGTTGAAATGTAAATGTAAACACAATCTTGTTAATGTCAATAGTCGGCTAGCTAACAAGTCAATAGTCAGCTAGCTACAGTTCATTCAACAAACACGTTTTGTAGTCTTTATATAGTTGTTCTTTAGCCATGTATCCAATAAGCAATATCATATCAATACAAGAGTTTTCTCTTACATTGTACTAGCTTCATCAGTTAAACACGTACCTGTTTTTATCATGGTATCAGAGCTTTAAGCTCCTGACCTCCTCTGTCACCGGTGTAAACCATTCTTTCCGGCAAAGCCATCTTTTCCGGTGAAGTCATTTCTTTGTAACATTTTCACAAACACCTTGCGTGTCCACTCCATGTGTTAAACAAACTCCATCAACACACTCGTATATCACAAAAAAACCTCCTGCATCAACACACTCCTGGGTTAACCATCTCCAAACTGTCGCTAAATCACAATATCGGCTCCGCCCGAGTTCACTCATCTCACCCACAAAATCACACTGAGTCCACACACTCGTATATATTCGAGTCCCCACAATCAACTCAGCAATCATCCAACGCTTAATTAGATCGAAACAAAGATCTCCGTTTGATTTTTAATATCTTCGATACATCTCAATATCTTTTTCACAAATATCTTCTGCACACCGTGATAGTCGTGGATCTTATATTCTCAAAGAATATTAACAGGCCACTGATAGTCGTGGATCTCTTTTGGGCCAAACCTTTAAATTAACAGGCCACTGATTTCTCTTGTTCGGCCCGTCTTAAAACTAGCCCACCTGATCCACATCATAAGCCCATTGGTTTTGTATAAACAAGTCCTCTATCATTTGGTTGGGCCAAAAACATTTTATTGGGCCAAACTCATACACGGTCATTCAAATATTTTTGAATATTACACTTCAGTACCCGAGGTTTTATTTTTACTTGTCTTCTAAACAAATCCTTGATTTTTAAAAATCAAACCCACAAGTTACATATTTTATCCTTGAACCCAATTTCTACCATGGAAAAAGAAAGTAGTTCGCCAATTCAAACAATTTTGAATGGTTCCAACTATTTGGCTTGGTCTCAAGCTATGCGTAGTTTTCTTAAAGGTAAAAGAATTTGGCGTTATGTAAGTGGTGATATTACAATTCCAACAAAAGAGAAGGAGGAAGCTGAGTCAAAATTTAAAGATCGTATTGAAGAGTGGGATGTCAAAAATCATCAAGCTATCACATTTTTTAGAAACTCTTCAGTTTCTAAAATTAATTTACAGTTTGGAAATTTTGAGACTGCAAAAGAGATTTGGGATTTATTGGCATCCCGCTACACTACATCTGATCTTGCTCACCAGTATCAAATCATGAGTTCACTAAGCAAGAAAAAGCAAGCATCTGGTCAATCAGTAGCTGATTTCCTATCTCAAATACAAGCACTTTGGGATCAGTTGACACTATCTGAACCAAAGTGGCTACATACAGAGGATGCTACACTTTATCACACATACCGGGACCAACAACGACTCATCCAGTTTCTTATGTCTCTTACCCAGGATTATGAACCAGTTAGAGCTGCTCTTCTTCATCGTGTTCCGCTGCCCACTCTGGAGAGTGCCTTAACTGAACTGATCTCTGAGGAAACTCGACTTGGGATCGACAAAACTAGTCCCCTGACTGATACTGTCCTAGCAGTGCCACCAATAACTACTTTTCACAAATCCTTTTGCAGGTTTTGTCGTCAAAACGGGCATGTAACAAAAGAATGTGCAGCACTTCGCAATCATACATGTCAACATTGTCATCAAAAGGGTCATTACTCGATTCAATTTTGTAAGACAAGACCATCTTTTCATGCAAACAAGTTCTCTCAGTCTTCCGCTGCTGCAACCACTGAATCTACATCAGATACAACATCAACTGCATCCACTAGTGAGCTTGAATCCTTACTTAGACAGGTTTTATTTAAAGCTAGCTCTCCCTCCACTGCTTTCTCTACCACTTCAGGTAACTCTTGGTATCTTGATTCAGCATGTTGTAATCATATGACAAATGATTCATCCATATTTACCACAAAAATAGAGAATTCATTCCTTCCAAATATTCAAACTGCTGATGGTTCTGCAATGAAAGTAACACATACTGGAACTATATCCACAGGGGATCTTTCTCTTCCTAACACATATTTTGTTCCAAATCTTTCACTTAACCTTGTCTCTATTGGTCAATTATGTGAACTTGGTCTTGATATTCTCTTTACCTCTTCTGGTTGTCATGTACAGGATCCTCAGACAGGACAAACTCTTGGGACAGGACGTAGATGCGGAAGGTTGTTTGAGCTCACTTCCCTTCATCTTCCTACACCAATATCTCCATCAAATAATCTAGTTGGTTCTGCTTCATTTACAACCAGTATCTGGCACTCTCGGTTAGGCCATCCTTCACCTTCTCGTTTACGTACTCTAGTTTCTAGTGGTCATCTAGGTAGCGTAAATGCAGACACTATTGATTGTGTATCATGTAAACTGGCAAAACAACATGTACTTCAATTTCCTATTCATTATGAAAAATCATCAGCTACTTTTGATCTTATACACTCTGATATTTGGGGTCCCTCTCCAACTCCAACTATGGGGGGGTCTAGGTACTATGTGATATTTGTTGATGATTTCTCTCGATACACTTGGATATACATTTTGAAAAATCGATCTGAATTAGGAGAAACATATAAAAACTTTGCCACTATGATTGATACTCAATTCAAAAAGAAAATCAAACTTTTTCGTGCCGACAATGCTAAAGAATACAAAGAATCAGAACTTACAAAATTTTTGGCATCTTATGGTACACTTGCACAAAGTTCTTGTCCTTACACATCACAACAAAATGGTCGTGCCGAACGCAAACATAGACACATTCTTGATACAATTCGAGCTCTTCTCATTTCTTCTTCATGTCCGGAATTCTTTTGGGGGGAAGCTGCATTAACTGCTGTTCATACAATAAACATGATTCCTTCTCCAGTCATAGATAATGTGTCTCCTTATGAAAAATTGTATGCAAAACCACCTTCATATGATACCCTTAAGGTTTTCGGTTCAGCATGTTTTGTTCTTCTTCCTCCACATGAAAGAACAAAACTAGACCCTCGTGCCCGTCTTTGTTGTTTTATTGGGTATGGTAGTGGTCAAAAAGGATACCGTTGTTGGGATCCTATCTCTCAACGACTTCGTGTCTCTCGTAATGTGACATTTTGGGAACACAAAATGTTCTCATCTATGTCAGATTTTAAAATCGACACTTCTTCTAGCATCTCTCACTTTACAGATCCTTTTGTTGATCTATATCCCAGTGATGACTATGTTGACTCGTCAACATCTTCTAACACAGTTCCTACAAATTCTCCAATTGAGCTCATACAACCATCCACAGCTACGAATGTTCCTCCAACAGAAGTTCAGTCTGAGGATCTTAGTGATGTCTCTCCCACTCCACCATCTCTTTCAGATGAACATGCTCATCGATCTACTCGGGTAAGAAAACCTTCTGTTCGTCTTACTGATTATCATGTATATTCTGCTATAGAATCATTGCACGAGCCTCAAACATATAGAGAGGCAAGTGTTAACCCTCTTTGGCAGGAGGCTATGGTAGAAGAACTTCAGGCATTAGACAAAAATCACACTTGGGATGTGGTTACCTTGCCTCCTGGCAAAACAGCTGTGGGTTGTCGATGGATCTATAAAATTAAGACAAATGCTGATGGCTCTATTGAGAGATATAAAGCTCGTCTAGTTGCTAGAGGCTTTACCCAGGAATATGGCATTGATTATGAGGAGACTTTTGCACCAGTTGCTCGTCTTACTTCGGTTCGAAGTTTACTCGCTGTTGGAGCATCAAAACAGTGGGATATGTGGCAAATGGATGTCAAAAATGCTTTCCTTAATGGAGACTTAGATGAAGAAGTTTATCTCAAACCTCCTCCCGGTTTTGATCTCTCTCCAGGTCAAGTGCTCAAGCTTAACAAGGCACTTTATGGCCTAAAACAAGCACCTCGAGCTTGGTTCGAGAAATTTAGCAAAGTCATTAGTGGGCTAGGATTTTCTTCTAGTCCATATGATCATGCTCTCTTCATTCGACGGACAAATCGAGGAATTGTTCTTCTCCTCCTCTATGTAGATGATATGATTATCACCGGAGATGATAGTGCAGGTATCTCTGAACTCAAACAGTTTCTCAGTCAGCAATTTGAAATGAAAGATCTTGGTTCTTTAAGCTACTTCTTGGGTCTTGAGGTTTCTTCTGTACCTACTGGTTACACCCTTTCTCAAGTCAAGTATGCATCTGATCTTTTGTTGAAATCTGGAATTAGCGACACTAAGATCACACCTACACCTTTGGAATATGGGGTCAAACTTAACTCCAAAGATGGTGACCTACTTGACAACCCTACATTGTATCGTCAGTTGGTAGGAAGTCTGATCTACCTTACTGTCACTCGTCCTGACATTGCTCATGCCGTTCACATTGTTAGTCAATTTATGGCAGCTCCTCGCACTCCTCACTATACAGCTGTCCTTCACATAATTCGCTATGTCAAGGGCACCATTTTTCATGGATTACATTATGCATACAACTCATCACTTGAGTTACATGCATATTCTGATGCTGATTGGGGTGGTGATCCCACTACCAGATGTTCCACTACAGGATTTTGCTTCTTTCTGGGTGACTCTCTTATCTCTTGGCGCAGTAAGAAACAATCCCTTGCCTCAAAATCCAGTGCTGAGTCAGAATATCGAGCTTTGGCTGACACCACGCAGGAATTAATTTGGCTACGATGGTTACTTGAAGAAATGACTGTAACTCATTCTCCAGCCACTATTATCTACTGTGATAGCAAAAGTGCCAGGGACATTGCTCACAATGATGTCTTTCATGAACGCACTAAACATATAGAGATTGATTGTCATTTCACCCGTCAACAGGTTGAAAAAGGAACAGTTCGTCTTCATGCTATCTCTAGTGCAGATAATGTTGCAGATATTTTCACGAAATCTCTTCCTCCTGGTTCATTTCGTGATTGCAAACTCAAGTTGGTTTTTCAACCATCTTAAGTTTGAGGGGGGGTGTTGAAATGTAAATGTAAACACAATCTTGTTAATGTCAATAGTCGGCTAGCTAACAAGTCAATAGTCAGCTAGCTACAGTTCATTCAACAAACACGTTTTGTAGTCTTTATATAGTTGTTCTTTAGCCATGTATCCAATAAGCAATATCATATCAATACAAGAGTTTTCTCTTACATTGTACTAGCTTCATCAGTTAAACACGTACCTGTTTTTATCACGTGGAAACACATGACTGGACCTTTATTGTTGAAGCGAACTAAAAAACATCAAGATGCACTAGATGACTTCCGTCGCCAATATGGATTTCCTCCTGAGAAATTATCATAATCATCTACTCCGTGATTGTTTTGTTTTGTTCAGTATCGGATGATGAATTTGGATTTCATCAATTTAAATTAATTACAATATGCGATGTATTACTACTTGTTCTTTACAATTATGGTTGGTTTTGACTGAGTTGTGATGGATTGGTGGATCATGCAACTTGGTTTGAATAAATTATTATTGTTGAATAAACTGGTAATAATCCTGTTTCTTTTGAATCTCTTACCTTTTGTGTGTTTTTTTTATATTTATCTGGTGTATGTTAGATTATTATGAATGTTTCCCGTTTGCTCGATAATTTGATTATTAGCAGTCTGTCTTGGCCTTTCCTATTCACCGCTGATATATTTAGGCTCTCTCGTGCAATGCACGGGCATGATCTAGATATAACTAAAATATTGGTTTGTTTGGAATTATTTTGTACATTTGCGTATTAAAATAGTAATTTATGAGTTATGTGACAGGTAAATTTAGTACAAATTTGTATTACACTTATATACATGAAAGTTCTTTTTATTTATTTATTTATTATCTTTTATTCATTTGAACGTATTTGTGCCAAACAAATATAATACTTAAAATATGTTAAAGATTATTAATAGTTTGATTTATTAGATGTATAAATAACTACAATGCACATACATGCTTAGTATATAAATTTTACTCAAATAATAACATTTTTTGACAACATTTAATTCATAAAAATTTACAGTAAATATAAATAATAGTATAATGATATATGGTATATGTTAGCGTATATGATCATATATTATCATATATTTATATAAATCTATGCATACGTGTATGTAGGTATGTAAGTATGTCTGTACGAGTATGCAACCAAAAAATTAAAATCATTTTAGTGAAATATCATCATATATTCACATAAATGTATGCATGTATGCATGTATGTATGTATGTATCGATGTGTGTATGTGTATATATATGTATGTATGTATAAGTATACATATTAATTTTGTAGCATTTAATATTATGTAGTAAATATATTGATGTATATGTGTGTATATATGTGTGTGTATGTATGTATGTATGTATGTATGTATGTATGTATGTATGTATGCATACGTACGTACGTATGTATGTATGTATGTATGTATGTATGTATGTATTTATGTATGTATGTATAACTATGGATATTAAGTTTGTAGCTTTTAATAATATGTATTAAATATATATTGATGTTAAAAGACCAAAATAACATTGCAAAGATATAATAGAAAAGAGGGAAAAATGGTCCAAAAGAATTAAATTGCTCAGGAAAATCCCCTGTTGGTGTATTAGATATATAATAGTATAATGACATATGGTATATGTTAGCGTATGTAATCATGTATTATTATATATTTATATAAATCTATGCATAATTGTATGTATGTATGTATGTATGTATGTATGTACGTATGTCTGTACGAGTATGCAATCAAAAAATTAAAATCGTTTTAATGAAATATCATCATATATTCACATAAATGTATGCATGTTACGATGTGTGTATGTGTGTATGTGTATATATATGTATGTATGTATGTATAAGTATACATATTAAATTTGTAACATTTAATAATATATAATAAATATATTGATGTATGTATGTATGTATTTGTGTATTTATGTATGCATGCATGTATGTTTGTTTGTTTGTACGTATGTATGTATGTATGCATGTGTGTATGTATAACTATGGATATTAATTTTGTAGCATTTAATAGTATGTATTAAATATATATATTGATGTTAAAAGACCAAAATAATCTTGTAAAGATATAGTAGAAAAGAGGGTAAAATGGTCCAAAAGAATTAAATTGCTCAGGGAAACCCCCTGTTGGTGTATTAGATATATAATAGATTAGACATGACAATTTTATATAACAAACCGATACAAAATTTAGTTTTTTTTTATATATTTGGAGTACACGACACGAAAGTATACGAATCCGATTTAGTGTCGTGTTTTGTTTACCCTTTGGGTACACGACACGAAAGTACACGACTTCAATAAATATTTAAATGAATATTTAAATATATATAATATTTATATAACATATTTTTAAATTTTATATACAATTTATATGTAGTTTCGTGTAAATTTCATGTTCGTTTTTGTTTCGTTTTGTGAACATGATAAGTACACAAAAAATGTAGTGTGTCGTGTCGTTTTTCTGCACTTTGGATACATGACTTGATTTCGTTGATTTCGTGTTAGGCCCGTAAGTACACGACACGAATTGCCAGGTCTAATACTAATCATCAACTTTCATGTGTCAATACTTCAAAGGTGAATAAAAATTGCATGATTCTCTTGATAAAACTATTAATGTTGTGTTTGATTGGGAAGAATGGAATGTAATCAACAAAATTAAAAGAAAATAATATAGGTAGAAGGGAAGTTTTTGGAAAAAATAAGTGAGTGCATATTTCTTATGATAGGATTTGGGAATAAAATGAGTATGATGGGGAATCGGGCATTCTTTCTCAAAATGGTGGGTTTGAGCTCTAGTTTAGGTGGTTAGAAAGTGAATGGAGGAAGGAATGAAAATTAAAACTTTTAAATATTTTATAGTTCAAATTTCATTACATCTCATTTCATTCATCCCAACCAAACACAACATAAGAGATTGAATTTGTGCCTTGCATCTCAATATCTCATGCATCTAACGAAGAATATATGGATAGATTACGTAGGCAGGCTGAGGCTGAAACTGCTGAGGTGATAGTTTGATTCAAGTAACAACTAGGCAATCTTCTGTCTAGCCTAGACTGTACCTTAAAAGAGCATATATTTCTGAGTCTATATATATATTATACGGAGTATATGTGTTTGTGTGTGTAAATGACAAACAACTTAACATGTAATATTTCTTAGTCTAGAAATGATTAAGTGAAACATATTGTCCAGGTCAAAGTATGTCACTTATAATAAGTAGACATGACAGCATGTTAGAGTTAATGATCATAGAATAAAAGGTTTTCACTTGTAGAAGTTCATCATTATGTTCAGTCACATGTATTGACAACATCAATGACAGCAGCCTATTCAATACTGTTAGAGTCTACAGAAGAATAAAGCTTGACAACAACAATTACAAGCTTGAATGTACTGTCATGGAAATTTCAGTCAAACTAGATAGAAGTTTTAAAGTAACAGGTCGCAGAAGTCTAATTCACATGCGACACTTACTTTTACAGACCTGAAAAGTCTATGACAAATGCTAGAGAGTGCACGAGACAAAGTTTGACATTTCAAGAAGAATGGAAGATCAACATCAAATATATGCAAAGGTGATTGTCAAAGCCAAAAACTTAATGTATCTAGGTTATTTTAAAAGTTTGATTTTTTTTGTCTAGGTGAGGTGTCGCAGCTTCACTAGTCCCAGAAAGACAAGATAGTATTTGGAACTTGTTCCCCCAGCAAGCATACAACATGTATATCAAAGATTTCAAGAGTAGGCTCATCACGTATTGGTCAGCAGCCTCAGATTTTTTAGCATTCATTGATTGGGCATTCAAATATAACTAGGGGAGGGGGGGGGGGGGGCGCAAAGTGGCAGTGTCTCCACAGTCAACTTGAACCTTTTTCTTCCTCATATCATCAGCACAAACGGTCATTCCAACAACAGCAACAGGTGTTGCAAGAACTCTGCAAAAACACAAAAAATGATTACTTATTAAAAATAACAAGTCACAAACCGGATTACAATTAAAATGAGACAAAAAATAAATATTTTGTTTATATGTTAATGAAACCGGCACCAATTGATTGACTTTTTAGTGTATCATTCTCGATAAATGCATAGTTGCATAAATCATTAATTATTTTATATATCACCATTTTTAGTATTGTTTTAATGGTTCGTTTTTTTTTCCGGTTCAGTTGGAACCTATAACCGGAACCGAACCATTTAAAACCGTTCAATTTTTCGATTTTTTGGGTTTAATTTTGGTTCAGTTTTTAATGGTTCGTTTAACTGGTTTCGGATCCATTTCGATTTCACCGGTTTCGGTTCCATTTCGATTTTTTGCTCAATTTAATTACTAGGTGCTTTTTTATTACGAATACTTACGATGCTCTTTCCAACTGCTCCAATATGAAGTTCATTGCAACATCATAGCCTGGCACCGCATCAACAGGACGATTCCTGAGAAATCAAATTTAATATCGTCATTTGTCAAATTTTGTTCAGGAATTCATTCATGATTTAAGTTCATAAACTTACCTCAACGAGATAACCCTAAAAAACTCGCAAGCCTCATCACGAAACTCAGGCAGTAGAATAGCACAACTGCATACCATGATAAATTTGAAACCAAATCAAGACACTCTAATATACCAAAATCACAAAACATTAATTAAAAGTCGGATTAGATATTCAATTTTTCGGATCACTTTCTATTCCGACTCTGGTTTAACCGGTTCTGGTTCAATCTAGTAAACTTTCTAATAAATCTTCTCATCTGTCAAGATTGTCTAAATTGCAGCTAATTCATTGCTATTTCAGCGGAGTTTTTATATTCAGTAGCAAGTCTTACTCAGCTAGCTTATATGAACTTGTCATTAAACAGTTAAACTTCTTGTCCCACCAGTTGAGAACTATAAAATTCTGATCAGGTGATAACTATCATATAACAAGTTCTCTGGTACAATCCCAAGTAACTTTTATGGCCGACAATCTCTTACAGACCCAAACTTTTTTAACAAAAGGTGCTAGTAACCCAACTACATCAGGGATGAGGAATGAGCTCATTTCCACTAGGATGAACCCGGCTTTAAGACGCTCTTTTATATGCCTCTGATCTAGATAGCAGATCAATTTTGTTACTACTTATCGATCTTCAACTACATCAATTTTCTCGACTCCTTTTGAACGAGAGTCGTCAATAGTTAAGAACCTTAGAAGACATACAGTCAGGAGAGGCAGACTATTAATATTAGTATATTACATGTATTTCTCTCTAAAAAAATTCATCAGATGCAATGTATAATATATTTAAGCGGAATGGAAAGGAGTGTACAACCCTTAAGCAACAGGAGGCTGAAAAAAATAAAACGCAGAAGAGCATGGGAAAACAGACATGGAGATATTAGTAGACCAATGACATTCTGTTTCTTATCTTGTTCTTTTGGAAATTATGTATGCTTTCAATTTGTACTTTTGCAAATCGTGCTTGCTTTTAGAAAGTACAAAATCTTAATGTGTCATGCCAGACTTTTGCTTAATTAAATGGACATGATTTGTACACTACTATTAATTATTAAATGTGAACTATTTTGTTTATTTATGTGTTTCTGCAGTCCGCTCAACCAACCATTTATCACAACTGCAATTATTCCTCATTGTTGTATGGCTGAAGCTTTTTAGAAATAAGATTTGAAAGTTTAGGACATAGAACATGAAAAAGAAGTATAAACTGTGTTTTATAATAGGTAAGAAATTTAGATGTTGCAAATAGTTTAAAGACTAAAATAACCATTTAAAAAGTAACGCTCACGGCAGATATAGAGGGAACGTAAACAAGGGATTCAAACTGACTGGAAAAATGAAACTACAAAGTTAAACTGTAAACTGAAAATGGGTATAAAAAAGTGCCAATAACCTATTTCTAGGAGATGGATATTGCAAAAAACTCTATATAATTTCTTTTTAAAGTAAAAAACCGGATCAGATCCGGATATCCGGTTTATTGGAAATTTGTGATACGGATCCAAAACCGAATTGATAGAAAAAAATCGGATCAGATATCCAATCTGAATTTTCCGAATCAGATATTTAAAATTTATAAATTTATAGCACTTACCCTGTTACGAGGTTGCAACTGAATAGTTCTTCTAGAGAGGCCCAAACAGCGTATGCGTTAACGGCGTTTAGAGCAGACTTTATAGCAATTCCATGTTGTTCTGCACCCTTGGTGTCCTTAAGGCTTTTATACCTTTGATAGTGCTTATCCCTGCCCAATATTTTAGTCAGTAGATCATTAATCAATTATAATAATCAGAAAATTATATTTGTTTCAGCCAAAATATTTATTGAGTTTACCGAGCGCAAAAAACTCAGCACATCAGGTTGGTACTTCTCAAGTGTACAGAGGCGATCAGTTTGGTTCCCAACATCAGTCGGAAGCCATTTTAAAATTGAACATGCAAGCTCAGCCTAAAAGTTTGCATATAAAATCAGTAAATCAATGAACAAAACTAAACAAGAGTTTAATAAAACAAACAAAAGCCCTTACTTCCATAGGTCCCCTCTCTTTTGCAGATACCGCAATGGGATATAGCTCTTTCCAAAGTGAAAGACCAAGCTTATGTAGCATCTATAGAAAAAGTACAGTGTTTAGCAAATTCCTTGAACACTGTACTTTTTCTATAGATGCTACATAAGCTTGGTCTTTCACTTTGGAAAGAGCTATATCCCATTGCGGTATCTGCAAAAGAGAGGGGACCTATGGAAGTAAGGGCTTTTGTTTGCTTTATTAAACTCTTGTTTAGTTTTGTTCATTGATTTACTGATTTTATATGCAAACTTTTAGGCTGAGCTTGCATGTTCAATTTTAAAATGGCTTCCGACTGATGTTGGGAACCAAACTGATCGCCTCTGTACACTTGAGAAGTACCAACCTGATGTGCTGAGTTTTTTGTGCTCGGTAAACTCAATAAATATTTTGGCTGAAACAAATATGATTTTTTGATTATTATAATTGATTAATGATCTACTGACTAAAATATTGGGCAGCTGCCGGATGTCGTCAACTCATTCCAGTGATTAACGACCAACTGTTGCAAAACGTCCAAGGCGTGCAACCTATTCCTCACTGACCACGAAGGTTTTACGAGCATCACAGCAGTTTTCAGCTCCATTTGGACATCATTCTGCGTGTTCAAGTCATTATTATTGTTAGAATTCAGAGTATACAGCAGAGTACAAGCAAGAGGAACATAACACTAAACATTCATTCATAAAATGTATATACAGCATGGTGGTTGTAGCTTGACAGTTTTCAGTAGGAACCTTCTTGTCTGAGTTAAGGCAACTGGAAATCATTAAGCTTCCATGGCCAGATCATTGAAGGGAATCGTTCAGGTTCAATACAGTGACAAAAGGAACCAAGAGTGGGCTCGATATCTAGATAACTCGACATAATTTCTAGAGAACTCGACATGAGTGAGAACTCGACATCACTTTTTTTTATCAGCCCAGATTCATATCCACAACTTCAACTCATGCTTCTCAGTTCACCAATTCTATTGTGCATCAATAAGCTCATAGCAACACAAAACCACAATAGAGAAACTCATGAAAGAGTTCAGAAATTTAGAAATCCACAATGGATTTTAGAAAACCACATAGGGTTTTAGAAGGCTGTCAATGTAGCAATCTCAGCAAAACAATCAGAATTTGTTGCCAAAATAAGGTCAACAATCATAATCACAAAGCTCACAGCAAAAGAGCAAGGCAAGAGAACTCAATCAGAAAAAAAAAAAACGACCTCACAGAGTCATAAAACTCGAACGGCCATAACAGAAAAATGATCACAAAGCAATCAAAATATTCAGAATGCAGTTTAGTAGTTTGATTGAAATGAACATCAATCAATTCAAATTTGGAACCTAACGAAGTTGGCTTAGAAATAGAACTCACCAAGGAGCTTAGAAGCAAAAATCAATCACAAAATAAATGATTATAGCATAGAGAAAATGATGATTAGAAGATACGCAGCTGATAACTTGTAACAGCTAAACGAACCTCAATTGCAACATCGTGTTTGCAATCAAACAGAGAGTGAACAATTCATTGTAATCGAACGAAGATATACAATGAAAAAATTAAACAAATACATGGTGTGTATATGGATGCAGAGGCACAAAACTAAACCTAATTTGAGATTTCGGATGAAGAACAATTGATTAACAACCAGTGTTGAAATGAAAAACAGATTTAGGTTTAGAGTCTGAGAAGGAAATGTGACATCAACACAATACTATTTCGTTTAGGCAATTAATCAAACAGGTTTCAAGCAACAAGGATATTATGTAGAATCAATATATTGACGAGAATCAAACATTGAAATTTGATGAAACCTGATGAGGATCGCAAAACAGACATCGGAGATTTTAAGAGATTTTAAGAGTAAAAAAAATTACCAGCTGCAAAGGCTTTTTGTTGGCAATTTGGATGCCCTTGGCCCTAAGGTCAGTCAAAAGTTCGTGCATTCCTTTGATTGCTTCTTTCATGTCCATGAATTCATCAAGCAACTGTAAAAAAATACAAACAATCATATAATTTTTATAATTATTCAATATACTAGTCAATTGCACACACACACAATTAACTTGTGATCAGGAGGAAGTAGATCCATGATTGATACCAAAGAATCTAAAGGTGAATTTTCGGAATTTCCAAGCACAAGATGCAGTAGATCCATGGTCTGCACCAATTCCGTGAATAGATGTGAATCCAGAAGAGGAGGAGCACGACTATTGACTGACCGATTAGTGTTCGAGCTTGATTCCGTGTGTGTTTGTGTGTAGGATTTCATTTTGTTTTGAGTTAGGGTTTCAGAGAAGATTTGGGAATAACCCGCCGGGAAGTGGGAACTTAGGAACTCGAGTCTAGGTTTTATGTTAAGGTTTTTTAATAATATATCCCAATTTAAAACATGGTTTTAAATATGTCCTATATATATTTGAAATTTCAAATCTATCCTAAAATCAGTCTTTTATTCAAATTTTAACAGAAAAGGACCATTATACCCTTTTTAATCAAATTTATTTTAAAATATAATGTCTCATAAGAACATTATTTGATTAATTTAAATTATAAATTTTAATATATTATTTGGTTAAGGGTGCCCCTGGCGGAGCCAGTGTAAGAAAAAAACAAAAAAAAAATATTTATTTTATGGTTAAAATTAAAAAAAGCACCCCTGGTCCTGTACTAAAAAAATATAAAATATTTTTTTCAATTAATAAAATTTTAAAATTGTAGTATACTTATAATAATAACTAATTAATAAAAAAGGGTATATTAGTCTTTATAAAGCCTAAAAACTGATAATGGGACATATAATTAATAAATCAATATGATGGGACATATTTGTAAAATGATCTATTAATTTGGGACATATTATACAAATTCTCCCTTTATGTTTTGATCCAGCTGGAGTTTTTCTTTTTTAAAAAAAATGTTATATATTTTTTACTGTATTCGGTTTCGTAAAAAGCGCAATTCGAAACTAGTCGGGTAATCGAGATTAATCAGAACTAGTTGTTAAAGCCGCGCTTCGCGGCGGCATGATAATTTTTTTTTAAAAAATTTCATTATAAATTTATTTTTAATTTTTGTCATCGATATTAAACTTAATAGAAGGACCGTGATGAATCGCTTTCTCGTTAAATGCGATTATTCAATTAAACCATTCTTTTGTTAAAATCGAAAAAATTCTAACTTTTTCATATATTATAAATACTTGAAAAATAATTTTATCCATAAAATCGAATCCTAATTCCTAACAATAAATTTAGAATATCAATATCAAATTTAAGTAGTTAATACGATCTTTTCTAATGAATCGCATTTTCGTCAAACACATTTCGAACCGATCTCATTTGGAACCAAAGTTTTAACTTCATTACGTAATATTGGTGATACTTATCTTATACAATATTTTTTTCAAAAAAAATAAAACATAAAAAAGAGTGAATCCAATGTTCACGTTCATTAAACTTTCTAATATTTATGGAAATTTAAAAAATGAAAATACATCTTATTGTTATAGATAATCTTCTATTTATTTACGATTTTCGCATGAGAATGTCTTCTATTATGTTAACCCATCAATTATTTTTTCTTTTTAAATACGAAGACTTTTCGTTACAGGAATAATATTGAATTCAAGGATATATTTTACTAATGCAAGTATAATTAATTTGTATAAAATTTTTAAAATAAAGAATTTCTAAGAAAAAAGATATATAATTTTAAAAGAGTGTAAAAGATGTTTCCACCGTGCTCGTATTTCACTTCCAAAAAAACATTTTATTATATATCTCCTCTTTATATTAATTTACATATTCTACTTCCCATAGAGCTTTTAGTAATATGTCTATACTATAAATATGAACACTTCTTCTCTATAAATTTGAATTCCTATTTTACTTCCAATATAACATTTAATTATATGTCTTACAAACACCCATTCTACTTCCAATAGAATTTTTAATTATATGTTTTCCCAATAAATTCGAATTCTTCTTCTTCATAAATTCGAACATTTATATATTCTATTTTTAACAGAACTCTAATTATACGTCTTATCTAAAAATTCAAACTACTTGTTTATAAATTTGAAAGCCTATTTATTTTCAATTGAACTTTTAATCATATGTCTTCCCTATAAATTGGAAATATTCTCCTCTATAAATTCAAACACTTATTATATTTCTAATATGTTAAAGGATATTTTTTTATTTATAAGTATTTTAAATCCTAAAATTTTAAATATTTTAAAAATAGATTGAGGGCATCTAATAGTTAACACAGTCTTCTTTGATGAAGCGCTTTCTCGTTAAACACGGTTTTTCCTACTGTGCCGCTTGCTCATTAAAATCGAAATCCTAACTTTTACATATATTATAAATAATTCTTTAATAATTTAGATCCATAAAAATCGAACCCTAAAAATAAAATAAAATTTATAACACTAATATCAAATTTTAATAATGAATAAGATCTTTCTTAGTGAACCGTATTCTCGTTAAACACGTTTCGAGTCGTCCTCGTTTGGACCAAATTTCAAATTCATTACATATTATTGATGATATTTTTTTATAAAATAACTTTTTTCTTAAATTAAAACCAAAAATATAGTGAATTCCAATTTAAACTTTATCTAAATTTTCTAATATTTAGGAAGTTTTAAGAAATTAAAATATATCTTTTTTTCTCTAAATTTTATAGATACTTTATTTACTGTTCCTGTAGGGGAATGTTCTTATATTATGTTAACACATTAATTCTTTTTCTTTCTTTAAAGATGAAGACTTTTAGTTATGCGAATATTATTGGATTCATGAATATATTTTCCTAATAAAAGTATAATTAAGTTGTATGAAAATTTTAAAATAAAGAATTTCTCACAAGAAAACTATAAAAGATGTCATCACCGCATTCTACTCCCAGAAGAACATTTAATTATATGTATCATTAATATATTCAAATACTTAATCTATTTGAAATAGAAATTTTAATTATTTCTTTGGTCTATAAATTCGAACTCTTTTTCTCTATAAATTTGAACTCTGATTCTATTTTCAATAGAACACTGATTTAATTATGTGACATACAAAC
Organism: Kitagawia praeruptora; assembly: GCA_037693485.1. Lineage (NCBI taxonomy): Eukaryota > Viridiplantae > Streptophyta > Magnoliopsida > Apiales > Apiaceae > Kitagawia > Kitagawia praeruptora. The sequence continues at coordinate 107,345,336 of CM075354.1, forward strand.
ACCTATTCTACATATAAAAAAATTTAAATTATATGTTTCTTCTATAAATTTGAACTCTTCTTATTTATAAATTTGAACACATATTCTATTATTAATAAAAATATTGATTTAATTATACAATTGTTTTATAATTTTAATCGTTATACTATTGTATAAGTCGCATATAATTTAAAATAAATATTGATAATTACATACCTCCAGACTACGGGTCTTAAACTCTTAATTGGTTACAAAGAAGTTTAAATATACTAAGTGCCATGTTTTTTTTTTTTTGAACAAATCGTACTTGCATTACTCAAAAATTATCAATTTCGAATACATGATTAATAAAATAGGAGGAGTGACAGACCATTCTCCATAGCCTGACATAGAATTTATGCAGCATTTGCAAGCAAAAGAACCACACGATTCGCAGACTAAAATTCGAACTATTAGCACGTGATAATTGTGCTTTAAAGATTTTGTCCAAGAAATGGCTTCTTGACAACAGCTCGCTCCAATCTGATATTGATAAGTGGATTTATATCCGCTTGGATCGTTCCATTTTGGCTTGAATTGATGTCTTGTATCTCAAGTATTTGTGTGATTTGACGTGTTTTTGTGTAGAGTTGTGTAGGATATCATTTGCAGGCTTTCCAGTGGTTACGAGGTGTTTTTAAACACAAAGGAACAAGTGCCGAGAGTGCAATGGAAATAGACGAGAAATCAGTTAAGGATTAAAATTCAGTCTGTGCAGCATATCCTGGGCGCGGGCGCGCTCCAACCTAACTGTAACTGCGCGCGGGCGCGCTCAACAGAATCCAGCAATTATACGCGCGCGGGCGCGCTGGAAGAGAACTACAGGTGCGCGCGGCCGCGCGGGAGTCCGGCTGAAACTTCCTGGAATCTGATTTTAATTGGGGAAATTGCCGTTTTCTTCTCCTAATCAAGATAGCAATCAATTGGGACGATTAGAAGCTTCTGGAAGTCAGTTTAAACAAGGGAATTGAAATTCTATTTCAATCAAAGAAGGAAAATTACCGGAATTCTATCCTATTTCAATTACGGTAATTGCTTGGTCAAGGAGGCACTTGGGGGCTATAAATACACACCTTGGGGCACAGAAAAATCATCATCTACACAATCTACACACTTCAATTCGTTCAGAGCACCAGAGAGAAGCCAAGGCGAGGATCGTAACGACAAGAAGATCTAGATATAGTTTTTCTTGTATTCCTTTGTGGAGGCGTATCTTTTGGATGCTTGTTACTCTCACGGATTTGTTCACTAAACCTTATTCTATTATTGATTTATTCATCTTCTTTATCTTGTTTAATATCATGCTTTCGTCAAATCCCATGGTGACGAAAAGTTCAATTATGAACTAATCGTTATCGTGGGATCCTAGTGGATTTATCTATGTAGCTTAGTAGTTTGCATGCCTTAGAGATTTATGTGTGGTGAATTCTTGATATCCTCGTATGGTTAATCTTAATGCTTTTAGATGCGTAGCTAACATCTAAATTGAAGTGTTAATCTCTTGCTAAACGAGAGTGGATCTTGAGATTTAGAACTTGCCATGCTAGCATAGGATAGGTTGATGTTAATCATCATGATTTGTGGCATGAATAGAGATATTATGCTACCCTATGTGATCTAAGTGGATAACTTGTGCTTCAACCTTTATGTTTTCAAATTCTATAGAGATATAGGGTCTAAACATAATAGGTGCCTATTCATCTTCTATCTCTTTTGTGGATGTATGCGTAGATTGGTACTAGTATACCGAGAGGTAACTTTTACTCTTTTCGTGTTATTCGATCAGATATTAAAATCATCGCATGTTTAAATCAAAGGCTGCAACTCTAAGTGAAGTAGATGATGAAACTAGGATTCCATGTTTATTCTCACATAAGTAATTCGATTGTTATTCTCGTTAATTGTTTAATTCTTAGTTTATAAATTTGCACTTTAGTTTAATTTAGGTAATCAAACCCATATTTGTTATTTTTCTTAGCAGTGAATTAAAACCATACATTGTTGCATAGGCATATTTATTGAATAGAACCATAACTTGATCCCTGTGGGAACGAATTTGGACTTAACCTTATATATTACTTGTGACCACGTGCGCTTGCGTGAGTTTAGCATAACAAGTTTTTGGCGCCGCTGATAAGTGACTTTATATCCACTTGGAGCATTCTAAATCGGCTTAAATTGATTGTCTTGGACTCAAGTTTCTTGTAGTTTTGATGTGTTTTGCTTAGTTGTGCAGGTTTACGAGAATGTTGATTAAGGTGGATGCTTCTATAATTTTTTGGGAATTAATTGATTAAAATTCGGATTTTCTGGGAAGGCTGCGCAGCTTACACTGTTTTGGCCATATCTGGAGTTCTGTAAGTCCGTTTTCAGCGATCTTACTGCCCACGCGAAGCTTGAGAGATTTTCTACAACCTGGGATAGGAAGCACGTGTAAGTAATATGTTGATTAAAATCGCGCGCCTGTTCTAGTTAAAGAAGGATGGGAATTTACTGTTTTGCCCTTTTCAAGTTCTAATTATATTCCGGGCAGGTTTTAGCACCTTAATTAAATTCTAATTGTAATAGAAGATAAATTCTTGCTGGGCAAGAAATCTAGAGCCTATAAAAACACATCTAAGCATTGTAATAGATATACACATTATCATAGTTTTATTATTGTAACCAGCTTAGATCTGCAAGGGAGAAAAGGAGAGAAGGGTTCAACGCTCGTGACAAGCAACGGATCTAGATCTACTTCATCCTTTGTGTTACTTTGGATTATAGATTTGTTTTCTCAAACTCTTGTTTATTAATATAATTACGTCTTTTATTCATATCTTGTTATTTACCATGTTTTCATCAAATCCCATGGTGACGAAAGGTTTAGTTATGAACTAATCGTTGTCATGGGATCCTAGTGGAGTTATCTATGTAGCTTAGTAGTTTGCATGCCTTAAAGATTTATGTGTGGTGAATTCTTGATATCCTCGTATGGTTAATCTTAATGCTTTTGGATGCGTAGCTAACATCTAAATTGAATTGTTAATCTCTTGCTAAACGAGAGTGGAACTTGAGATTTAGAACTTGCCATGCTAGCATAGGATAGGTTGGTGTTTTAACATCATGATTTGTGGCGTAAATAGAGATATATTATGCTGCCCTATGTGATCTAAGTGGATAACTTGTGCTTCAACCTTTATGTTTTCAAATTCTATAGAGATATAGGGTCTAAACATAATAGGTGCCTATTCATCTTCTATCTCTTTTGTGGATGTATGTGTAGATTGGTACTAGTATACCGAGAGGTAACTTTTACTCTTTTCGTGTTATCCGATCAGATATCAAAACCCATCGCATGTTTTAATTAAAGGCTGCAACTCTAAGTGAAGTAGATGATGAAACTAGGATTCCATGTTTATTCTCGTATAAGTAATTCGATTTTAATTCTCGTTAATTGTTTAATTCTTAGTTTTATAATTTGCACTTTAGTTTAATTTAGATAATCAATCTTAAATTTGTTATTTGTCTTAGCAGTGGATAAAAACCATACATCGGTGCATAGGTACATTAATTGAATTGAACACCATTCTAGATCTCTGTGGGAACGAACTTGATTTAATCATATATTACTTGTGACAACGTGCGCTTGCGTGATTTTGCATAACAAGTTTTTGGCGCCGCTGCCGGGGATCATCGGTGTTTTTATTTTAGTTTATGTGCTTGTCATCAGTGGTCGTTAGCGTTCACTGACTCGGATTCTTATTTAGTTTGTTTGTTTCGTGGTGTTTGCAGGTACTTAGGTTTGTATGCAAACACGTTTGCAAGCTCGTTTACAAAAACTGGCGGAAGACGATCTTGTAGTGGATAATAAGAACGAGGAAACTGAGACTACTGTAGAGATGGGTGACGCAGCAGCAGCAGTTAAGGCTTTGAAGGAGTATTCTCAGCCGAAGATCAATGATATCCAGTCTAGCATTATCAGGCCAGCTATTGCAGCTAACACTTTCGAGATCAAGCCGGGCACTATTCAGATGCTACAGAATTCGGTTCAGTTTGGGGGTGCTCTTGCGGAGGATCCTAACATGCATATTCGAGACTTTATCGAGATCTGTGATACTTTCAAGTTTAATGGTGTTTCGGATGATGCTATCAAGTTGAGGCTTTTCCCATTCTCTCTAAAGGATAAGGCTAAGGGCTGGTTACACTCTCTACCACCTGGTTCTATTACTACATGGGAGGATCTTGCTTAGAAGTTTCTTACTAAATTCTTCCCTATGGCGAAAACTGCAGCATTGAGGAATCAGCTAGCCCAATTTCAGCAGCAATCTGGAGAATCTCTGTGTGAGGCTTGGGAACGTTATAAGGAGATGCTAAGGAGATGCCCACATCATGGGATGCCAAACTGGATGGTAATCAATTGTTTTTACAATGGGCTGGGAGCACAATCTAGGCCAATGGTAGACGCAGCATCAGGAGGAGCCTTATGGGCTAAGAGCTACGAGGAAGCTTACAATCTAATTGAGATGATGGCTGCTAATGAATATCAAAATCCAACTCAAAGACTACCACAAGGCAAGGTTGCAGGAATTCTGGGAGTTGACACAGTTACAGCTCTAGCAGCCCAGCTAGAGGCATTTAATATGAAATTAGATTTAATGACAAAGCATGGGGTGCCTCAGGTTGCGAGAGTATGTGAACTATGTGCTGGCGCACATGAGACGAGTCAATGCGCCATCTCCATTGAATCAGTGCAGTTTGTGAGCAATTTTCAAAGGCAACAGCAACCAGCTCCAAATTATCAACATCCACATCAGTCTTATAACCAGTTTCAGGGTCATCAGTACGGAGTTGAGCCATTTAATTCTTCAGGTTTTCAGCAACTGTATGCTCCAAGGCAACAGTTTCAACCTCCTGGTTTTCAACAGCAACAGTTTCATACTGGTTCTAGTTCTAGCCATCAGTCGAATGAAAAATCTGAATTAGAAGAGTTGAGATTAATGTGCAAGAGTCAGGCAGCAACTCTCAAGAGTCAGGAAGCATCTCTCAAGACATTGGAGAGTCATATAGGACAAATTGCAAGTGCCTTGGTAAATATGCAACAAGGAACTCTTCCAAGTGATACAATGGGTAATCCAGGCAAGAGGGAGGTCCATGAGCAGGTGAAAGCTGTGACTTTGAGATCCGGAAAAGTCACGAGTGATTCTAAATCAGCAACTGAAGAAGATGAAGATGTTCAGAATCAGCAGGATGAAAAATCTGCAGTACCAGAAATTGAGAAATCTGATTTAGTGGCTGATCAGCTAGATGGTGAGAAGAGCAAGGAACCTGTTGAAAAGTCTACTTCGGAGCAATCTTCAATGAATAATCAGATCTATCCTCCTCCTCCATTTCCTGGACGTTTGCGGAAAAGTCAAGAGAAACAGTTTCAGAAATTTATGGATGTTTTCAAGAAACTGTCCATTAACATTCCTTTTGTTGAAGCATTGGAGCAGATGCCAAGATATGCAAAGTTCATGAAGGATATTTTGTCACGGAAGAGAAGGTTGGAAGATTTTGAAACAGTGGCATTGACGGAGGAGTGTAGTGCCGTTTTGCAACAGAAGTTGCCTCCTAAACTTAAAGATCCAGGAAGTTTCACTATTCCATGCACTATTGGCAACCTTTCTTTCAACAAGTGTTTATGTGATTTGGGAGCTAGTATTAATCTCATGCCCTTGTCTGTTTTCAAGCAACTTGGTCTACCGGAGCCAAAGCCAACTAACATCTCTTTGCAGTTGGCTGATCGATCTGTCACTTATCCGAGGGGTATAGTAGAGGATGTTTTGGTAAAGGTTGATAAGCTCATCTTCCCTGCTGATTTTGTTATCTTGGATTTCGAGGAAGATAAAAAGATTCCCATAATCTTGGGAAGACCGTTCTTGGCTACAGGAAAGACTTTGATTGATGTGCAAAAAGGAGAGCTTACAATGAGGGTGCAAGATCAGAGTGTCACCTTTAATGTGTTCAAGGCCATGAAATTTCCAACAGAGGATGAAGAGTGTTGCAGTGTGGAAACGGTTGATACGGGTCAGAGAAAGAAGTTTGATCAGTTATTGAGCGAAAAATCTGACATGCATGTGCTTAAGCATCCCATTAATGATTCCATTGACAGTTCTTCGGTTCGTGATCTTTCGAAAGTAAAGCTTGGAAAACTTCCACCACATTTGAGGTATGTCCTTTTGAATAATGAGCTAGTGATTTTTGAAGAGGGGCATGATAACGTGTTGCGAAGGTGGGAAGCAGATGATAAGGAAGAAGAAATTTTTGTTCAGCCGGTTGAGTCGGAGAAGCATCTTAGAGGTGTGAAGAAGAAAAAGAAAAAGATTTGGCCGTTGGGTAGTAAATTCAAGTTGATGTCTGAAGGAAGAAATTTGTGGAAAGCAAGCAACCAAGATGTCAAAGTTCGTATGAATGGTTTGTCTGTTGAGAACGGTTCAGTTATTCTTTTGAAACCGCCTTGATTTGAGGAAGTAACGTCAAGCTATTGACGTTAAAGAAGCGCTTCGTGGGAGGCAACCCATGCATTAGTGTAGGAAGAAAAAAAAAAAAATTTTGAGTGTTGTCCAAAAAAAAAAAAAAAAAAAAAAAAATAGTCCGAACAGTATGCGCCAGCGCATGATGCGCCAGCCGCGCGCACCTGCGCCAGGAGAGGCAGGAACCTTCCGCGCATCACGCGCCCGTCCAACCGTTCAGGATGCGCCAGACTTGTAACAGGTTAGTTAAAACATATACTAGTTAGTTAATGTACGTGTGGTTATTTGTTTTAATATATATTAAAATCAATTCATTCCCCAATTCAATTCCTATCCCTTTTCTAATTATTTTCTTGACCTAAAATCCTAATTCTAGCCCCATATTAATTCCAAATTATTCCCAATCCATATCCTATTTCATATTTTATTTTATTTATTTTATTTATTCTTATTTTTATTTTTTTTATTTTTATTATTATTTTTTTCCCCCAAATATATATACCCACCTATACATACAAATCCAATTCCTTTTCTACTTCTTTAAAAATTCAATTCTAAAGAGGAATTAATTGCAATTTCACCTCTTTGATTCGTATTGGGTAAATCTTTTCCTCTAATTTTATTTTTATTACGAATTTGTGTTCTTGTAAATTGGGATTTTGTATTATTCTTGGAATTTGGGCTATTTGTGGTGTGATATTGCTTGGTAATTATTGGTGGAGCTTCTTGTGAGTTGGGTATTGATTCTTATGGCTCCTAAGCGTGGGAGAGGTGGTGCTAGTGTTCTAAAATTTTCGTCTCCCGCATGATTCATTCGAGGATGAGGCATTGCAGGTATGTTTTCTACTATCCCTTGTATTTACTTCCATTCAATGAGGACATTGAATATTTTAAGTTTGGGGGTTGTTTGAGGGATTAGTAGTTGTTGTTGTATTATTTGTTCATGTAGGATTTCATGCTTTGCATCTTAATAGTAAATTATGCATTTATGTTCGTGTTATCTACGTTTGTTTCATATAGGACATTCTGTTTTTATGTTCGTATATCATGTGAGTTCATAATAGTTTGCATTTGCACCCATGCTTGATAGGAATTTTGTGTTGTTGACGCTTTTGATTGAGAAGTGATATGCTTTGTTCTTGTGCACACACATACACTAGTAAGTTGAAACTAGTAGACTTTTTGAATGTTGTAAGTGATTAGAAGGACATGAATATGTGCAAGATGATTTAGTTTGCATGCTTTGAATACAAGTTAGTGCGTTAGAGAGATGTTGCTTGGGATTGAGTATGTTTTTCCACCAAGTGAGTTTTTGAGCCTTATTGCATATTGCATATTTGCAATTTATTCGTTTGCTTGAGTGTCCACGGATTGTTTGCATTGCTAGCAGTTGTTTGAGGTCTTTCTTGAAACACATGACATTATTTGACGATTAAAATGATAAAGGCATGTAGGAATAACAGCATATTTTCCCATATTACCACACCATGTTTACATGATCAATTAGTTAACCCGTTGAGCTTAATCCTATTTTTTTTCGGTGACATACCACATTACTTGCCGAGACCTTTTTCTTGTATTGGCCTTACATTAATTTGAACCCACATTGTCAAAGGCTAGTAGAGTGCTTAAGGGAGTAATAAGGTGTGCAAGGAGGGGTTTATTGTCGGTCATACTTTTGGGGGAAAATATTGAAAATTGGGTTTGTTTACTTGATAGTCGGCATATGTAATAAAAATATGGGATCATTGTTATTGTTTATATTATTGTTTGTGTTCTATTTAGCTCTCGAAAAAAAATAGAAAAAAAAAACGACAAAAAAAAAGAAAAAAAATATATATATTATGAGAGCATGTTTGTGTTTGTTGTGATCCTATTTTAGTCGACTAGTCGAGTGTTTGTTTTAGTAAAATTATGTGGGGGGGAAATATGGTGTTGTGTATGATTTATTATGGTACTTACTAGCTTTTGACACTTCACCTGTTTTGGCTTATTTGACATACCTTGTCCCTAGCCCCGTTACAACCCAAATAAAGACCTTTTGATTGTCGTCATTGATGTATGTTGTGTTAAGAGTTAGATTGATACCAAATGTCAAGCATGTTTATGATTTTGTTGGAATTGAGTGATACACTTACCCTTGTTCTTGAGTGAATATTCTTTTGTGAGTGGATTGTGAGTGTTTGCTTGTTCTTGCGTATGAGATCCCGAGTGTTGTCTCAAAGATGTACTCTTGTAGGCTTAGCATGTTTACTAACTTATTCTTACACTTGACATGGGCTTGTGAGAACTTATGCATGTTCATTGAGTAGACTATGTGAATACTTGCACTTTCGACACCAAGACATTGTGTATTTACTTTGATTCTTAAGTTGATATGGCATGAGAGGATTTGAAGGTATGGTAGACTAGATTAATTGCATTTGCATATTAGTTGCATTCATGCATTGCATTGCATTGTATTGGATTTTGTGGGTACATTCGCTATAGGCCCTCACGAGACCTTACTCGTCCACTAGGGCTGCCTAGGGGTTTAAAGGGCTTGTTGCATATGCCAAATGCAACCGTGATCACCTACGGAAGTGGTACTAGTTAGTTAGTTAGTTGTAATTGTTAATGCTTGAGGACAAGCATCGGTTTAAGTTTGGGGGTGTGATAAGTGGCTTTATATCCACTTGGAGCATTCTAAATCGGCTTAAATTGATTGTCTTGGACTCAAGTTTCTTGTAGTTTTGATGTGTTTTGATTAGTTGTGCAGGTTTACGAGAATGTTGATTAAGGTGGATGCTTCTATAATTTTTTGGGAATTAATTGATTAAAATTCGGATTTTCTGGGAAGGCTGCGCAGCTTACACTGTTTTGGCCATATCTGGAGTTCTGTAAGTCCGTTTTCAGCGATCTTACTGCCCACGCGAAGCTTGAGAGATTTTCTACAACCTGGGATAGGAAGCACGTGCAAGTAATATGTTGATTAAAATCGCGCGCCTGTTCTAGTTAAAGAAGGATGGGAATTTACTGTTTTGCCCTTTTCAAGTTCTAATTATATTCCGGGCAGGTTTTAGCACCTTAATTAAATTCTAATTGTAATAGAAGATAAATTCTTGCTGGGCAAGAAATCTAGAGCCTATAAAAACACATCTAAGCATTGTAATAGATATACACATTATCATAGTTTTATTATTGTAACCAGCTTAGATCTGCAAGGGAGAAAAGGAGAGAAGGGTTCAACGCTCGTGACAAGCAACGGATCTAGATCTACTTCATCCTTTGTGTTACTTTGGATTATAGATTTGTTTTCTCAAACTCTTGTTTATTAATATAATTACGTCTTTTATTCATATCTTGTTATTTACCATGTTTTCATCAAATCCCATGGTGACGAAAGGTTTAGTTATGAACTAATCGTTGTCATGGGATCCTAGTGGAGTTATCTATGTAGCTTAGTAGTTTGCATGCCTTAAAGATTTATGTGTGGTGAATTCTTGATATCCTCGTATGGTTAATCTTAATGCGTTTGTATGCGTAGCTAACATCTAAATTGAATTGTTAATCTCTTGCTAAACGAGAGTGGATCTTGAGATTTAGAACTTGCCATGCTAGCATAGGATAGGTTGGTGTTTTAACATCATGATTTGTGGCGTAAATAGAGATATATTATGCTGCCCTATGTGATCTAAGTGGATAACTTGTGCTTCAACCTTTATGTTTTCAAATTCTATAGAGATATAGGGTCTAAACATAATAGGTGCCTATTCATCTTCTATCTCTTTTGTGGATGTATGTGTAGATTGGTACTAGTATACCGAGAGGTAACTTTTACTCTTTTCGTGTTATCCGATCAGATATCAAAACCCATCGCATGTTTTAATTAAAGGCTGCAACTCTAAGTGAAGTAGATGATGAAACTAGGATTCCATGTTTATTCTCGTATAAGTAATTCGATTTTAATTCTCGTTAATTGTTTAATTCTTAGTTTTATAATTTGCACTTTAGTTTAATTTAGATAATCAATCTTAAATTTGTTATTTGTCTTAGCAGTGGATAAAAACCATACATCGGTGCATAGGTACATTAATTGAATTGAACACCATTCTAGATCTCTGTGGGAACGAACTTGATTTAATCATATATTACTTGTGACAACGTGCGCTTGCGTGATTTTGCATAACAGCCGCTGCCGGGGATCATCGGTGTTTTTATTTCAGTTTATGTGTTTGTCAATAGTGGTCGTTAGCGTTCACTGACTCGGAATCTTACTTAGTTTGTTTGTTTCGTGGTGTTTCAGGTACTTAAGTTTGTATGCAAACACGTTCGCAAGCTCATTTACAAAGACTGGCAGAAGACGGTCGTGTAGAGAATTTAGAGAATAAGGAAGAGGAGGCTGAAACTACAGTAGCAATGGCAGATGCAGCAGCAGCTAAGGCTTTGAAGGACTATTCTCAGCCGAAACTCAATGACATTCAGTCTAGCATTGTTAGACCAGCTATTGCAGCGAACAATTTTGAGATCAAGCCGGGCACAATTCAGATGGTGCAGAATTCAGTCCAGTTTGGGGGAGCTTCTACGGAGGATCCTAACATGCATGTTCGGGACTTTATCGAAATCTGCGATACGTTCAAATGTAATGGTGTGACGGATGATGCTATCAGGTTGATGCTTTTCCCATTCTCTCTGAGGGATAAGGCTAAGAGCTGGCTACACTCTTTACCACCTGGTTCCATTACTACATGGGAAGATCTTGCTCAGAAGTTCCTTACTAAATTCTTCCCTATGGCGAAAACTACAGCAATAAGGAACCAGTTGACTCAATTTCAACAGCAATCTGGCGAGTCATTGTGTGAGGCTTGGGAACGCTACAAGGAGATGCTAAGGAAGTGTCCTCATCATGGCATGCCGGACTGGATGGTTATTAATGGTTTTTACAATGGGTTGGGAGCACAATCTAGGCCTTTGCTAGATGCAGCATCAGGTGGAGCTCTTTGGGCGAAGAGTTATGATGAAGCTTATGAGCTTATTGAGATGATGGCTGCTAATGAATACCAGAATCCAACCCAGAGACTTTCTCAAGGCAAAGTAGCAGGAGTTTTGGAAGTAGATACAGCTTCAATGATTACGGCTCAGTTGAAGGCTCTTGCTATGAAGGTGGATGCTCTTGCAAATTATGGAGTACAGCAGGTGGCTAGTGTTTGCGAGTTATGTGCGGGCGCACATGTGACGAATCAGTGTGCTATCTCTTCTGAATCAGCACAGTTCGTGAGTAATTTCCAGAGACCTGCTGCACCAGTTCCAGCCACTTATCATCCTAATAATCAGAATCATCCTAACTTCAGTTGGAGCAACAATCAGAATACTCAACAATCTTATCAGCAAGCGAAGCCATTCAATCAAGGCTATCAACAGCCTTATGCTCCAAAGGCACCATATCAACCTCCGGGATTTCAGCAGCAACAGTCCCAGACTCATGAAGGGCAATCTTCTAATGAAAAATCTGATGAGATGTGGATAGCATTAAAGAACTTACAAGCTGGTCAGAAGCTCTTGGAAACTCAGATAGGGCAGATTGCAAGTGCCTTGTTTAGTAGGCCTCAAGGGAACTCTTCCTAGTGATACGGAAGCAAATCCAGGCAGGAGGGAAAGCAAGGAACAGGTCAATGCAGTTACTTTGAGATCTGGAAAAGTCACGAGTGATCCTAAATCAGCAACTGAAGAAGAGGAAGAAGTGCAGAATCAGCAAGTTGAAAAGTCTGCAATTGAAAATTCTGGCTTGGTGGCTGATCATCTAGATGGTGAGAAGAGCAAGAAACCTGTTGAAAAGTCTACTCCGGAGCAATCTTCAAAGAATAATCAGATCTATCCACCTCCTCCATTTCCTGGACGTTTGAAGAAGAGTCAAGAGAAAGAGTTTCAGAAATTTATGGATGTCATCAAGAAACTGTCCATTAACATTCCTTTTGTTGAAGCGTTAGAGCAGATGCCAAGATATGCAAGGTTCATGAAGGATATTTTGTCACGGAAGAGAAGGTTGGAAGATTTTGAAACAGTAGCTTTGACGGAGGAGTGTAGTGCTGTTCTGCAACAGAAGTTGCCACCAAAACTGAAAGATCCGGGAAGCTTCACTATTCCATGTACTATTGGCAATCTTTCTTTCAGCAAATGTTTATGTGATTTGGGAGCTAGTATTAATCTCATGCCCTTGTCTGTTTTCAAGCAACTTGGTCTACCGGAGCCGAAACAAACTAACATCTCTTTGCAGTTGGCTGATAGGACGATCACTTATCCGAGGGGTATAGTAGAGGATGTTTTGGTAAAAGTTGATAAGTTCATCTTTCCTGCTGATTTTGTGATCTTGGATTTTGAAGAAGATAAGAAGATTCCCATAATCTTGGGAAGACCGTTCTTGGCTACAGGAAAGACTTTGATTGATGTGCAAAAAGGAGAGCTTACAATGAGGGTGCAAGATCAGAGTGTCACCTTTAATGTGTTCAAGGCCATGAAATTTCCGACAGAAGATGAAGAGTGTTTCAGTGTGGAAACGGTTGATACGGGTCAGAGAAAGAAGTTGGATCAATTGTTGAGCAAAAAGTCGGATATGCACATGCTAAAGCATCCTATCAGTGATTCCATTGACAGTTCTTCTGTTCGAGATCTCTCGAATGTCAAGCTCGGAAAACTTCCATCTCATTTGAAGTATGTCCTTCTGAATGATGAGTTGTTAATTTTTGAAGAGGGTCACGATAATGTGTTAAGAAGGTGGAGCATGGATGATGAAGTAGAGGAGTGTTCTTATCAATCGACTGTGAAACAGAAGCACTTTAGAGGTGTGAAGAAGAAAAAGAAAAAGTCAATTGGAGGAAGAGGCAAAGTGAAGTATGATTTAGAAAAGATGTGGGAAGGAAGCAAGAAGGTTGTCAAACAATGGGTGAATGGTCTTTCTGCTAAAGACAAGTCGAACGCAATCTTCGAGCCACCATGATTTGCATCATATGTGTCCGGCTAAATGACGTTAACGACAGCGCTTCGTGGGAGGCAACCCATGTGTTTCGGTATTTTTAGGTATGTTTTCTGCGATACCTCGTATTTACTTCCATTCAATGCGGACATTGAATCTTTCAAGTTTGGGGGATGCGTAGTTTATGTGTAGTATTTATGTGTTCATGTAGGATATCATATTTTGCATATTAGTAGTAATTATGCATTTATGTTCGTGTTATCTACGTTTGTTTCATATAGGACATTCTGTTTTTATGTTTGTATATCATGTAAGTTCATAATAGTTGCATTTGCACCCATGCTTGATAGGAATTTTGTGTTGTTGACGCTTTTGTTTGAGAAGTGATATGCTTTGTTCTTGTGCACACACATACACTAGTAAGTTGAAGCTAGTAGACTTATTGAATGTTGTAAGTGATTAGAAGGACATGAATATGTGCAAGATGATTTAGTTTGCATGCTTTGAATACAAGTCGGTGCATTAGAGAGATTTTTACTTGGGATTGAGTATGTTTTTCCACCTAGTGAGTTTTTGAGCCTTATTGCATATTTGCAATTTATGCGTTTGCTTGAGTGTCCACGGATTGTTTGCATTGCTAGCAGTTGTTTGAGGTCTTTCTTGAAACGCATGACATTATTTGGCGTTTAAAATGATAAAGGCATTAGGAATAACCGCATATATTTTCCCATATTACCATACCATGTTTACATGATCAATTAGTTAACCCGTTGAGCTTAATCCTATTTTTTCGGTGACATACCACATTACTTGCCTAGACCTTTTTCTTGTATTAGCCTTACATTAATTTGAACCCACATTGTCAAAGGCTAGTAGAGTGTTTTAGGGAGTAATAAGGTGTGCAATGAGGGGTTTATTGTTGGTCTTACTTTTGGGGAAAATATTGAAAATTGGGTTTGGTTGTTTACTTGATAGTCGGCATATGTAATAAATTCATGGGATCATTGTTATTGTGTTTATTATTGTTTTATTTAGCTCTCGAAGAAAAAAAAAGAAAAAGAAAAAAAAAGGGAAAAAAAGAGAGAAAAAAAAGAAAAAAATATATATTATGAGAGCATGTTTGTATTGTTGTGATCCTATTTAAGTCGACTAGTCGAGTGTTTGTTTTAGTAAAAATTATGTGGGGGGAAATATGGTGTTGTGAATGATGTATTATGGTACTTACTAGCTTTTGACACTTCACCTGTTTTGGCTTATTTGACATACCTTGTCCCTAGCCCCGTTACAACCCAAATAAAGACCTTTTGATTATCGTCATTGGTGTATGTTGTGTTAAGAGTTAGATTGATACCAAATGTCAAGCATGCTTATGATTTTGTTGGAATTGAGTGATACACTTACCCTTGTTCTTGAGTGAATATTCTTTTGTGAGTGGATTGTGAGTGTTTGCTTGTTTTTGCGTATGAGATCCCGAGTTTTGTCTCAAAGATGTACTCTTGTAGGCTTAGCATGTTTACTAACTTATTCTTACACTTGACATGAACTTGTGAGAACTTATGCATGTTCATTGAGTAGACTATGAGAATACTTGCACTTGCGACACCAAGACATTGCGTATTTACTTTGATTCTTAAGTTGATGTGGCATGAGAGGATTTGAAGGTATGGTAGATTAGATTAATTGCATTTTCATTTAGTTGCATTCATGCATTGCATTGCATTAGGTTAAATGGATTTTGTGGGTACATTCACTATAGGCCCTCACGAGACCTTACTCGTCCACTAGGGCTACCTAGGGGTTTAAAGGGCTTGTTGCATATGCCAAATGCAACCGTGATCACCTACGGAAGTGGTACTAGTTAGTTGTATATATTTTTGTTGTTTATGCTTGAGGACAAGCATCGGTTTAAGTTTGGGGGTGTGATAAGTGGATTTATATCCGCTTGGATCGTTCCATTTTGGCTTGAATTGATGTCTTGTATCTCAAGTATTTGTGTGATTTGACGTGTTTTTGTGTAGAGTTGTGTAGGATATCATTTGCAGGCTTTCCAGTGGTTACGAGGTGTTTTTAAACACAAAGGAACAAGTGCCGAGAGTGCAATGGAAATAGACGAGAAATCAGTTAAGGATTAAAATTCAGTCTGTGCAGCATATCCTGGGCACGGGCGCGCTCCAACCTAACTTTAACTGCGCGCGGGCGCGCTCAACAGAATCCAGCAATTATACGCGCGCGGGCGCGCTGGAAGAGAACTAAAGGTGCGCGCGGCCGCGCGGGAGTCCGGCTGAAACTTCCTGGAATCTGATTTTAATTGGGGAAATTGCCGTTTTCTTCTCCTAATCAAGATAGCAATCAATTGGGACGATTAGAAGCTTCTGGAAGTCAGTTTAAACAAGGGAATTGAAATTCTATTTCAATCAAAGAAGGAAAATTACCGGAATTCTATCCTATTTCAATTACGGTAATTGCTTGGTCAAGGAGGCACTTGGGGCTATAAATACACACCTTGGGGCACAGAAAAATCATCATCTACACAATCTACACACTTCAATTCGTTCAGAGCACCAGAGAGAAGCCAAGGCGAGGATCGTGACGACAAGAAGATCTAGATATAGTTTTTCTTGTATTCCTTTGTGGAGGCATATCTTTTGGATGCTTGTTACTTTCACGGATTTGTTCACTAAACCTTATTCTATTATTGATTTATTCATCTTCTTTATCTTGTTTAATATCATGCTTTCGTCAAATCCCATGGTGACGAAAAGTTCAATTATGAACTAATCGTTATCGTGGGATCCTAGTGGATTTATCTATGTAGCTTAGTAGTTTGCATGCCTTAGAGATTTATGTGTGGTGAATTCTTGATATCCTCGTATGGTTAATTTTAATGCTTTTAGATGCGTAGCTAACATCTAAATTGAAGTGTTAATCTCTTGCTAAACGAGAGTGGATCTTGAGATTTAGAACTTGCCATGCTAGCATAGGATAGGTTGATGTTAATCATCATGATTTGTGGCATGAATAGAGATATTATGCTACCCTATGTGATCTAAGTGGATAACTTGTGCTTCAACCTTTATGTTTTCAAATTCTATAGAGATATAGGGTCTAAACATAATAGGTGCCTATTCATCTTCTTTCTCTTTTGTGGATGTATGCGTAGATTGGTACTAGTATACCGAGAGGTAACTTTTACTCTTTTCGTGTTATTCGATCAGATATTAAAATCATCGCATGTTTTAATCAAAGGCTGCAACTCTAAGTGAAGTAGATGATGAAACTAGGATTCCATGTTTATTCTCACATAAGTAATTCGATTGTTATTCTCGTTAATTGTTTAATTCTTAGTTTATAAATTTGCACTTTAGTTTAATTTAGGTAATCAAACCCATATTTGTTATTTTTCTTAGCAGTGAATTAAAACCATACATTGTTGCATAGGCATATTTATTGAATAGAGCCATAACTTGATCCCTGTGGGAACGAATTTGGACTTAACCTTATATATTACTTGTGACCACGTGCGCTTGCGTGAGTTTAGCATAACAGATATTCCCTCCAACCCTCAAGAAAATTCCGAATCCAGTGTTCAGAAGTCTCAGTTGCATAAACAATGGTTAGAGGAACGCCACTACAGCTATCTACATGCCGGATACCAGCTATAGACATGCCGAAAAAAGAAAACCCCAAAGGATGAGCAATACCCCAGCTATCTACATGCCGAATACCAGCTATAGACATGCCGAAAGTGAAGACCCCCCACAGGTAAAGAACATTCGATTGTGAGTTGTGAGCTCTTGCAATAATCGTCCGCATCCCAGCTTCGATGCAGACTTTCCAGATCTCGTGGACCTTCATCAAACCAAAACACACCCAAAACATAAACCCCAAAAAATTGGGGACAAACATAAAACCCCAAACAATTGGGGACAACAACCCAAAAAATGGGTAAAGAAAATCACTTCGAAAATTCAAAGATCTCGGATTGCAACCAAATCTTGATATGATGTTAATCATGAGATTTTGAGTCTAAGAAATGTGTTTATTTGATATTTCGAGTTCTAAATCAAAACATATATGAAAAGAACTCGAATGGGTTTTTCGAAATTTTTAGGAAAAAATTTCGATTTATGGATGGAATGAAGGGGGATTGTGAAGGTGGATGAATGCTTGGTTGGAGAAGGAGGGAAGAGAAGGAGGAAGGAGGAGGATTAGATCTGAAGAATCTGGCCGACTCTTATGAGAGAGAAAAGAGAGAGCAGATGAGTTTATTTCGTCTCCTTTTTAAGTGCCATGTTTTTATACCATCCTCTCTAACAAAAATCTGACCAAGCACAAAACACCATAATGTTAGTAAAATATGTTATGCATAACAATTAAAAAAGCATGATACATGGACGTTGATCATGTAAAAGAAAGCATCAATAATCAAATGATGAAAGAACAACCTCATGAAT
Source organism: Kitagawia praeruptora (assembly GCA_037693485.1). Taxonomy (NCBI): domain Eukaryota; kingdom Viridiplantae; phylum Streptophyta; class Magnoliopsida; order Apiales; family Apiaceae; genus Kitagawia; species Kitagawia praeruptora. Next base: position 107,363,251 of record CM075354.1, read on the forward strand.
AAAATAATAAGAGATCAATATTACGGACATGATATATATGAAGGTTCCCAGTCACTGGCAAACATTTGCCAGGGACCTGTTACATAACATATGGTTTCAGTTGATCCAACGGTCCTGATTTAAAAAAATAATAATAATTACATCGTACCGCAGAAATTTTTCGTGATACGGAGTAATTACAAAAATGCCCCCTGTTTTCACATAAAAAATCTACTGTTCACCGTACCGTGGAAAGTTTCTGCGGTACGTGAACAGTGGGGACATTTATGTAATTTCTCCGTACCGCGGAAAGTTTCTGCGGTACGGTGTAATTTTTTTTTAAAATCAGGACGGTTGGATCGTTCGATCCTGAAACCATATGTTGTGAAACAGTTCTATGACAAATGTTTACCATAGAACGGACCCCATATATGAAATAAGAATGAAGTAACCCTGGCAATATGGTATCACCGTGGCTCTTTATAAACTCTAATTCTTCGCGTCTGTTGAAACAATTTTTAATTATATGTATTTTTACAAATTCAAATTCTTTTCCTTCATAAATTTAAAAACCTTTTCTATCAATATATATTAAAAAATAAATTTTATTTTATAATATTTTAAATTTTAAAATTCTAAAATATTAAAATATAAATCGAAACGATCGACATACTACCTAACCGTATCACGTATTCTCCTTTATATTACACCTTGCAGGATTTTGATACTTGCTTTGTACCTTGTTTTGCATCTGCATGATGAGAAATACGATTAATTAATAGAACTGTTAGGGGAATCATGAGATTGAAAAAAATAAAACCTACATGCAAAGAATGTCCACGTCATCTCCGATCTTTTTCTTGAATTCTTTTCAACTTGTAATATGTCAAATTAAGTATTACTGTAATGAAATGTTTTCTATATAAATAAGAACTCTTCGTCGCTATAGATTTAAACTCCTTTTCTAATTTTTATATTTTAATTATTAATTATTAATATTTAAAAATTCTAAAACTCTAAAAAATTAGAAAAATAGATTGGGACGATCTCAGAGTGCCACCTAAACTCCCGCGTATCCTCCTTTATATATATATATTGATGATTAATTGGATCATTAATCGGAATCAATTTAATATTATTTTATATATATAATTATTTTTTTATTTTTTAGTTTTACTTTATCCTTAAAAAAAATGGTCATTTTTTTATCGAACTGCCGATTTTTGACCCGATTTTTGACCGATTTTTCCAAAAAATGATTTTTGACCCAATTTTTGAAAAATTGTTCGTTTTTCTACCGAACAACGACTAGTCGGCGATTAATCTCGACTAATCGCCACCGACTATATTATCTAATAAATATCAATTTATTAAATCATAATATATAATACTATTCTAATCATATATCATATTTTAAGCATCAATTCAAATTAATATTTCTTTATAACATAAAAAATGATAAAAATAAAATTATTATAATTAATATTATATAGAGAAAACTGGGCCTGAGGTTGTCCTCAGGCATCTCTCCTAAGGTTATAATAGATTTCTATTATAATGTAAAGGGCCCCGCAGGGGCATTTTTGTACTTGTAATTTTTTCTTCCAGTAATTTACATAAATAGCCTTAATTTTATATGAAGATTGTTTTAACCTCAGGGTTCTACCTGAGGTCAACCTCAGGCACTTGAAACCCTATTATATATTACATTCAATATTTTAATTAATCGATCCATCGATTAATCGTACACGTATCAATCGATCGATTCAAACAATCATAGTTTTCTTCAATTTCTTTGATAAAGTTTTAATTGAAGGCGTTTATTCAGATATACGAGAATCAATTCATCATATCGAAAGTTGTTAATTATGATCAGTGTTCTAAAAATCGTTAATCGGACCTAATCGGTTAAGGTACCGATTTAGGATTAATCGATTAATCGGGGATTAATCAGAACGATTAATCGGATATAATATAATATTAATAAATAATATATATATATATAATAATTCTTTAAAAAAATAAAAAAAATCTGATTTTTCCCGATTTTTAACCGATTTACCCGATTTTTGATCGATTTTTTGATTAACCGATTTTTGACCTGATTTTGCTAAATCGGCTAGGTTTCAGACCGATTTTCGATTAATCGAACGATTTTTAGAACACTGATTATGATATTAAATTAATGTGAAGGATAATATATATATGTATATAGTATTGTTATTCCCAAATATTGATTGGCATGGGCCCAAACAGGCCCAATACATGAAGAGTCATCCTTAATGGGCTAGATCCAAGGATTCACATCGCATTGGGTACATTGATGAGGCCAAGTGCCTTGGGCTAACGTTGATGAGGTCCAGCGGCCTAGCGTACCGGAGATGGGAGGATGGCCTCTTACATGAGGGCTCACATTTATAGAGAGGAGAAGCGGCCCCAACCCTCGGGTCACCACACTCCACATGTACATGGAGCCTTATACTTAAATGAAGGGGTGCCGCCCCAACCTTGAGCTCACATTGCACCATCATAAAGTTGGCCGAAGACGCCTCTCAGGAGAGGCCTCACAACTAGGAGCAGGAGGAGTGCCCCCCTCTTATATCGGGGTCGCGTAGGAGAGGCCTCACAGCTAAGAACAAGAGGAGCGGCCCCCTCCTAAGGGTCGCGTGACATCTACAACTTTCAATCAACCAGGCATCACATATCACAACTTGACAGGAAGACATGTGGCTCCCTCTACGGATCGCATTGCTTAAACATTATATCCACTCCAGTGGTATCAAAAAACTTGAGACGCATGGCCAGTCTTCCTACGGAGGCGCATGCATCGAAGCCGCTCGTGAAATCAGCCTACGTGATCATTAACGAGGCCAGACATTCAAAGATGCATGGCATGCCCTCTCACGAAGGCGCATGTCAAGAAGCCACTCGTGAGATCGGCCTATACGGTCATTAACGAGGTCGGGCACTCAAAATAGCTAGGCGAGTCGCTCGCGAGCCTGGTACTAGGTGACCAGATCGCGAGGCCTGACTTTAAAAAATGGGGCCGCCTGCGGGGCCAGAGCCTCCGGGCTCGCTTGCAGGGCCAGACCCCCAGGCGTATAGTCGTGGGTCACATTGTGGCCAGTTCCTATGGGAGCGCACCTATGTGACTTTGAGACAAGCAACTTCATCTCCTCTCGGGAACGAGGACTTCGGTCTCTCCTGTCAGAGTAAGAGATTCTGCTTCCTCTTGCATGCGAGCCTAGACCGCCCTTTCGACGGGCTTGGGCCATGTCGGAGTAAAAGGCCTTGACGGTCGCCCTTCACGTCCAAGTCGACTTGGGCCCCGATGGACCTAGACCAAGCCCTAGCCCATCTAGGTGACTTGTTGTCCAAGAACTACGTGTGGCTTGAACCCCTATAAATACAGGGTACGTATGCCTCTTGTATTCATTCGATACCAGGGCTAGGAACAGAGAACACACTTTTCTCTTCCGGGCTCAAGGGGCTCAAGGATCAAAATACAAGATCAGCTGCTTTATCCATCTAAAATCGTTCCGTGTTCTTCTTCCATCACCATCACAACCTCCAAATCACTATTAACCAATTTCTCCCGTTAACAAGTATGATTGAAGATTTTAGTCTAGTTTATAAGAAAATTTTGTTTGATTTTTTTATATTGGTGTGTATAGCGATAATATATTTGCAATTTTAAAAAAATCTAATATACTTACCATTTAAAATGCCATATATGTTTTCACTATAATAACCTCAATTAGGGATGACAAAAAAAATTCGATCTGTTGTATATCTGATCGACACCGATCCCATTGAATTTTTCTGAACCCGATTATTTGGATTTGGGATTTGGATTTAATTTTTAAACCCGAAAGATTTTGGATTTGGATTTCACGTATCTCGGACCGAACTCGATCCGAAAACCTGAAATCTGATCCAAACCCGATCTAAACCCAATATATATATATATATATATATATATATATATATATATATAGGTCCCGTTCTACAGCCACAGTTGAATATAGGGTCATATCTAACCAACCCATCTTATACCATTAAAACATTTGTTAGGAATATGTTGTACTTGATGATAACTTCACAATCAATCAAAAATTGTATAAGTCAAGTTTTGTAACTGTCAACGGATGAGACATTATAACTCTATTCGTTGACAGGTAGCTCATCAACGGATGAGGTTTTGTAGCATACTGCAATATCTCTATTTATCAGTTGATAGTGTTTTTATTCAGAGTCATGTTGACCATCAATGGATAGGCAGAATAGGGTAGCCAATTGTAAATAAGCTATGCTATGTAATTCTGTCTAAGTGAAAGTGTATCAACGGATGAGAACAGGACTTTATCAACGGATACAACTCAAATCTACTCTATCAACGGATACAGCTCAAACTACCATCAACGGATGACTGTGCACAACATCAACGGATAATCATTAACACTTTCTCCTATGCTAGCTGGAAATTAGCAGTTGATAAGGACAGGTTTGACTGACAGATCACATGGGTTGATAGTAGGTATAAAAAGCAGTATGGCAGCCATACTTTGGAAACGCAGAAGAAAGAAGCATTCCATTTACACAGTACATACAAGAAAGGTGCAGGGGACATATCTGTTCACAAGGACAACCTTTCGGCTACATGTGGATTTGGAGTGGAGTAGCAAGTCAACTTGAAATAGATTAATATTATCTTATTCCTGTAGTACTTGTAAACTTGGGATAAATAACCAAGTGTAGCAACTCTTTAGAAACTAAGAAAACAGCCATATTTGCTTAGGGTTCTTGAATATCCTTAGAAGCAAAGAGTTGTAAAAACATAAGCTGTGTACATTTGTATCACAGAGTTTTCTTCGAATAAAAGTCTCAGGTGGTACATTCAACCACCTGATTTTTTATGTGTTTGTGAATCATTTCTCATTCAGCAATTATCTCCTTATAGATTTCTGTGGTTTTTATCAGAAATTTATAACTATCAAGAATTGTATTCAACCCCCCATTCTACAATTATACAAGTGTGTAATCTGGGAATAACAACATTCAATCAACGGTCAGGATGAGTCGCACTTACGCTATATTATATATCATATATGCTATATTATATAGCGTAAGTTTATATTTTTTAAATCCTTTTTTCCCCTGAAATTTGCCACGTGTTCCGCTCTATAATATAGCGTTCTCCTCTATAATATAGCGTATCAGTAATTTAAATATCTCCAAAAAAAATATATACTACTAATTTGACTGCCCACTACCCGATACTTACTAACTATCAGGGCAATAATATTAATAGAATAAATAAATAAACAAAATAACGTGATACTTACTAACTATCGGAGTTGATAAAAAACAAAAAAAAAACTCTTAATAATAAGTATCAGAGTGGACTTCATTCGGTAAATTGACATGCTCTCTAATTATTAAGTTAGAAACAATGCAAATTTTATAAAGATTTTTGTTAAAATACAATTAATTAAAATAATATTAAGCCCGATGGTTAAAAACCATCCATGACAAAATAGCTTGACTAGAATTGACTTTGGATTATGTATTCTTTATTTAGCCAATTTTCAAACTTGTTATGCCCTTATATTTAAATATTTAATAAGGTAATTTGATAAATAGAGTTCCTATATATTAAAATAAAAAAATTTATTTTATAATAATCATCTCGTTTTTTGGGTATCTTTATTTTTAATTTTATTTAAAGTAAATTTGCATGTCTCATTCCAAGATCAATACCAAAAACATCAATTATATAATAAGTATAACATTTATTAAAAAAAAGTCTCCAAATGATTGTAGATTTCAAAATGGACGGTTCTACAACCTCACAAAATGATATTTCAAAACAACAAGGGATGTTTGAGTTGAAACAAGCCTAGTACTCGACTGCAAACTATAATAGAGCGGAAGCTATTAAGGGTAAGATAGGAATTTAAAAAAAAACTAGACCATCCATTAATTAAATTTCATTTTAATTTCATTATATAAGTCACAATGCCAGTCTTGTAATAAAATATATTGATGAAGGTCATTTAAAATCCACCATCAAGTATTATACGTACAATATTTCTTTTAGAAAACGGAAAGAATCTTTAAATTAAGATTTTATTATAGAACACAATCTTTTTTAAATTTGGAAAGAAAATCATAAAACAAAAATCACGTAATAGTTGTCTATATGATTTAGACTACAAATTTTCAATTATGCTGAAAAACCTATAAGCATAACCTAAGAAGAAAATGGAGGAAGAAGACGATACACGTAATTATTTTTTCATTTGTATAGAGTTAAACATTTATACTACTATATTTTTTGTAGAACACTGACTAGAACACCTATTTTTTGTTATAGGTGTGTTATAGAGTCGGGCATCAACGAAGTGCTGACCACAGAAGAAGAAGAAGAAGAAAAAAAAGTTATATTGTAAGGTTTCAACCACGGATCTTGACAGATGTGTTCGTGTTTGTGTTCTTGTAAGGTAAGATTCTTGTATGTGTTCTTCTTATGCGACTTTGTTTTCGATCATACATACCCATAAAATATGTTATGTAATACAAGTGGTGTGTATAAAATCATAGTTTCTTGTATGTGTTCTTACAGATATTCTATATACACTAATACGTTTTATTCCAGACAAGCTTTAAGTGGATCAACATAAGTGGCTAACGTATTACTCAAAGCAACAAGAAGAAGAGGGTGAATAAAAGGATGGCGACATGGATGAAAGAGCTATCTACTCATCTCAAAGAAATCTGTTTCCTCTTCCGTCAAACCTCCCCTCTCAGCTCTTCCACCAGGTCAATTTTGGAGTAGAATTATAAGGATCTGAAGAAATTGAATTCCAGGCTCCCCATTTTGATTCGTGAATGCTCTGGCACAGACCCTCAGTTATGGGTCCGATACGATAAGGGTGTTGAAAAGGGTGTTTGTTTGGATGGCATGTCAGGGGAACAAATTTCAATAACACTCGAAGGACTTGTTAAAAATTAAAATTCAGACACCATTCAAGCTTTTGAGACACCACTCGAAAGAAATATTGTTTTTTGCCCATGTGGCCTTTCAATATTACATCCATATTTTAATCTGTATGTTGTCCATTATGAGGCGGTACTCTCTTTTTCCCTGTAATTTCAAAAGTGTTGCATGATCCCAAAATAAATTTTTCATTGGAGTTGTCAATTTAAAAAAAACGTAAGTGGCTAACTGAAATGGGGTTTGAATTTTTGTTTTTCCTTAACAATAAATAATGTGAAGAACTTTTACTTGTTTCATCTTGGAGATATCTGAGTGTAAATATTGAGAATGATGTATTCTTTTGAAGATTCAAGTAGGTGTTCTGATCCGTTTGGGATGCTGCGCGTATGCGAATTGGAGATACTGGTTTGATTGATTACATTTTAAAATCAATGAACAATGGCATTGTTGGTGGGCACGTTATTTGTCGAGATGTGAACCCACAAACTCGTGTGTTGGAGTACACTATTGAAGAGGTTTGTGAGAATTGAGTTGCTGTTCAGGTTGATCAAGAATCGAATTTGGTTGTGCTTTCACAGGATCAGCCACAAGCTATAATGCCTGGGATTGATGTTTACTTAGATATTGCATACTTGTACAACAATGTGCTTTTGGAATATCAGAACTCAGAATGGGTTGAGCCGGTTGAAACCAACACAAACATAAAAAATTCAAGGGTAGGTAAAAGCCGAATTGATACCCAATTAATCATAGTTGTCGTTGAATATGTATCATATAAACTGTCTCCATTACAAAACCATTGTAGAATCATCCTCATTTCATATCCTGTAAATTCAAACAATAAAGACTTGTAAACAATGATTATGTTTTACACATACACCAATAGATATAAAAAAAATCACGAAAATTGAGAGAAGAAAAAAAGATGAAGAGGAGAAAAAAAATTGAATTTAAAACAATCAAATCTCAATATATTTGAATTGAGAGGTTTCAAAATATACATCTGGAAGCTTTTATTTACAATTGGAGACTTGAACACCAAAAATGGTTTAAGATTCATCATTGCTTCTTCTCTTCTGCATAAATCAAATAAATATTAGTAATATAAATGTATTAAAGACGTATCTTGAGGCATCTTCTCTATATATAATACACCAACAAGGTAAAAATAATAGTGAGATATTTTAATCTCATAAAAAACAGTTTTATCCTTTGCGTATGCTGGTAAAAAGACATATTCAGCCTGTGTCAAGTTATGTCCGCAGCAGCAGCAGGTTATCCTTGTTTTCGTTCCGTATCCATCTTGGAAGGGGATAGGGTTTCTCCTACGCGGTGAGTTGTGCTTTGCGCTGAATTGGTGTCGACCGTGGAGAGGGGGAAAGGGGTTAGGGTTCCTCCTTCGCGGTGAATTGTTCTCGCGCCTCAATCGGGTTCTTCTCGCACTGTTATATATAAGGTGAGTAAGATGGTTTAAGTATGCTTATTTATTTTATCTTTTATGATTATATAATCTCACAGAATAAAATTAATTAGGTACCTTAGTAGTTTATTTTTCTGAAATTAACAATAACCAGAGAGAGGGTGAGCTTAGTGGTTCCCAAAACTAAAGAAATTGATCCAACGTAGTACAAAATGATAAAGATTCCGTGTAACAAAATAGTCACTGAACTCAAGTAATGACATCAAAACTTTCCAGGTAAAGAGGACGTGGTTTAAATTCAATATGTTGATTATCATAAAAGTGGTAATTACATCTGCTTGAAAGACATCTTGCAAGTTGTCTTTGTAAATCTTAAGTACCCAATTTAAAGTTTGAGACTTTAACAATTGTCAATTTTTAAAATTAAGCATCTGACCTCTAAGCAACTTTCTCAAGAATTTTTTACGCAAAGCAAGAAGAGTAGGATTCTCTTCTTGCGATTCAAGTAAGTCCAGTAACGTGGAGGCAGTAGATGTCTGTTGAGAAGCCGCGATCACACATTTCATCTTTTAGTACACCTGCTTCATTGTACTTCTAATTGTGAAGCACTTTTTATTGTGAAAAACAACAAGAGATTGCAAGTCATGTTATTTAGTGTAAGACCTTTGTTCAGCATCATCTTCTCCTTGACAAATTCCCGTGCTTCAACATGTCTACCTATTTGTAAAAAACCTTGCAATATAGTACTTTAAGTCACAATAGTCGATGTCAAACCTTCAGGAGCATTTGTTGAAAGGATCAATATAGTACTTTATGTTAGGTGGATAGTTAAAGATTGTGCAAATAACTAAAGATGGGGAATTTATAATGGAAGCGCTTTTGTATAATTTGTCGTCACAATCTTTATAACTGTTTGGTTGCCTCTATTATCTGATTACGTGTGTTGGCTTTAGACTTTTGTATAATTTGTCATCACATTCTTTATAACTGTTTAGCTGCCTCTATTATCCGATTATGTGTATTGGCTTTAGACATTTATCCTACTCTTTGGCTTTTAGGTTGCCGTGTGGATTTTTGTGCTTCAACCTGCTTTAAATACTTAGTTACGTATTAAGTCATTTTTTTGTGTCCCATGAATGACAGGTGCGGATGGTTAGGGGCCTGTACGCAGGCATGGTCGCCCTCCGATCGTCGTGACCGAGGAAGTTTTGGAGCAGCGACGGTTGTTGAAGCAGCGGATGAACGCCCAACGTCCAGAAAGTAAGTTCCTGTGATGTCATTGTTCGATGCCCTGCCATTACCAATTGTGTTATGTTTTGTTTTAAAATGTGGCATGGTCTGTAGCATATTAGTCAGCTGTTTTAGTCATAGGTCATTTTATGGTGCTGCATCTTAGGTTGAGCTACGTGAACCAAAAAACATTTTTGAGAATGGCAAAATCTATAGGCATTTAACGAGAATTTTGATTTTGATTCTGAGTTGATGCGTTATTTCGTATGTAGTTTGATATAACTTTAAATTTTGAGTTTGTAACTGCAATTGGGGTTGTAAATGAGTATTGCAATTGGGGTCGTAAATGAGTATGTTAGTTGTAGGTAGTTCTTGAGTGCAGATAAGTTATTTGACAGAATGTTTATCGATAGATGTTTTTCAATCAAGTTTAAAAATTAATGGGTATGTAATGCTGATTATATGAGAATGTCATGGAATACATAGGCTTAATGATACTTCATAAAGAAATCAATGGCAATGCAGATTATGAGTCTCACATTATGATGACATGTAGAACCAAATTATATCAGGTAATTGCTTGTAATAATTTGATTCTTTCGTTTATTTGTGATAATAATTCTCTTGATTCATACTTACGGTTCAATTTGCTCTTGAAATGAATAGTAAATTTCCGGTATATGATTAAAATGGGATTCCTCTTATAGTTATTTGCTTGTGTTTTGATGTCAGCCTTTTATGTGCCTTTTGTGTGTATGTACGTATTTGCAAAGCTATACACTTGTGAAATTCTAAGTTTGGTTAATATAGATAACTAATCTCAATATCCTATTGATAATTTATTTATACTAATTTTATTTTAAGTTTATTGTAAATTTTCATGATTTAATACATTTGCCTTTCCTTACATATATCACTATTATTTATTGTTAACTATGGCTTTACAAGGAATTTGGACTTGCGAGTGGTTTATGAATGTATAATTCTCCATACGACCCTCTCCAAAAACTCAATTAATACAAGTTCACTTCATTTCAGCAATAACAGAGTTCTCATATTAGTTTATAATTAATACTAATATGTATAGATTATATAACTAATTTTTTGTGTAAGTACGAAGCATGATTAATTTTATGTAAATTTACTGTGAATGGTGAAGATTTTTATAACCTCGTGCAAGTTGCTTGATGAAGAAATCCTATATATGTTTCAGTTCCGTTGGATTCTGTTATGTTAAATTTATCCTCTATGTGGTGGACGATTGGAGTGTTGCAGAGTTTTCAAGTTTATGTCCCAAACTGAGTGATGGTTACTTTAAGGGTTCTTGTAAGTTCTCATTTTTTTCTATGCCCTGCTTGGTCCCCCGGCACGGTAGAAAATAAATAGAAAGAATTGCCACATGTATTTCTTGTCCTTCAATATAATATGGCCATGTTACCGAAAGCTCTGAAGTTTATATGTTGGTGAATTTGATTTTGTAGTGATTTTACCTTAGATTGTTATCGTAAGTTAGAACGGATAGCTATGCGGGTTCCTCTCTTCTGTGTGGTCTACTCTCTTTGCTGTTTCTTACTGTGCCTTGTAAGGACTACAAAATTAAAATGCTATAATTCACCTTAATGCTACAATAGGTTTCTGCAGATCAAGTTTAACATATTGTCATATCACATTGCACAAAATATTTAAGGGGTTGGCTAAAATTGTAAATGTCAACCCATTTCCGTTCATTCCAACTAATCCAAGGATTCACAATGTTGCTCAAAAGGACTAGAAAATGTTAAAAATAATCCAGGTTGTATAACTAGCTTTAAAAGTATGATTGTAAAAGTCTTCTTTTTGTTGTTAATGAGCAAAACACATGGGGTGTGCTGGCTTGCTATAGTTTAACTAGAAATCCGTCATTAGATCGTAGTGACCTGTTATTTGATCACGACTTAAAAGAAGTTATCCATTAATAAATGGGGTATTTTTTTCCGATTCTGATGGTAAGTTGAAATTAAGTAGGGTGCTTACATTAAGTTTGTGTGATCTTTAGGAATTTCACGTTATGCACTTATCACATGTTCTTTCTTATAGCTATCATTATACAGAATAAAAATGAGCTATTGTTTGCCTACTTTATACACCGATTTCAAACAGATTATGAGCATGAACATGCTAATTTGCAGGGTGGACTTTCTAAACCAGTGAAGAGGTGGTGTCTAGAAGAAAGATAACAGACAATCAATTGGAAAAATACAAAGTAGAAGCAAAATTTAAGAAAAGTTTGTTTTAGAATATTGAACGTATACAAATGCTACATTGTCTACTACTTTTATTCGGTAGTTTGAGCTTTCTTATTAGGCATAAATTGGAATAAAATCATTGTAACACATGTATCAGAAATGGATAATAAAAATTAAAGATATGTTTAAGCAACAAAAGTACACGAATTTGTATCGCATGCTAGAAGAGTGATTAACTGTCGAAGATTATTTACAGTGAATTTATAAACTTGCATATGATAATTGCTGATTACAATTTTTGCAACCCACTAAACTTTTTTACAGTGTTCAAATCTTAGTTGGACTGAGCGCTTTGCCTTGTAATCAGCATGTGTCCATCAATGAGGAAAAAATAATATAAAATTATAGGAAGCAAAAGACATTCATGCCAGAAACCAAAATAAAAGTATGAGACGAGGAACTTATGTATTCTTAATAAGTTGTGAGTCTAAATTTATGCACTGCGTATGTAGTTCTATATCACCAAGAATAAAATAAATTAATATGCGGTTTTATTTTATCAGCCTTTTGCCAATATTTGGCAAAGAATCAGAGTTGTATGCCAGAAGCCTCTATTAATGTTTGTTGCCTCTATTAATATTTGTTTATTTATGCTTCTATGTGATTTGAAAATGGGACAAGTTTATATTTAGAGATATTTTTGGATTACATCGTGCCCACATGCGTCATTCTGTGTTCCTGCAAATATATCCCTTCGACACGGCTCGCGCGTAATGACTGATTGCTTTTTTACTACCAACATAATTTGGCCTTTTTATTCTGCTTATATCACTGATTTAACATTAAATTTCGAATTGGTCAATCTGCAAAGGGGAGGACCTGACTATGTTTATTTTTTAAGAAAGCGGCAAGGTGCCTCATGATAATATGGTAGTATAATTAAGTTGGCACATTCATAGAGTTTATATAAGCTGAAGCAAACTGTTGTTGAAGCGTAGTACAATTTGGTTGAATTAATGTGCAAAAAAGTGGAATATGCATGCTCTTTATTAAGCAAACAATAGCGGGTAGTAACTTAGCAGACAATAAGAGGACCTATAGTCACACTCAATAAATTAATTTTGTGCTCTGATTATTTTATGTGTTCTCTTGAATAATAAGTTCTGATTGTTTGAATTATATTGTGATTCTTTGTTATCAGTTGTGTTTACCAAAGAGGTATATATGTAATTTTGTTCCTTGGATTGTTTAATTCATACTACTTTGCAGCTGACCTACATTTTCAGGTTCAAGCACCTCTAATTTTATTGTTTACCAGTATCATAAACTTAATGACAACAGTTCAGGAACTGTATCGCACAGTCTTTTTATTTGGTTGTCTTACATTGGTTGGTTTTAATATTAATGCAGCGCAGTGTTTAAGTGATTGGTTGAACGACCAAACTGAAGCTCATCTATTTGCTGTCAAGAAAAAGGTACATGTTTAATCCTTGCAGCTTTGATCAGCTTTCTTATTCTATCAAATTTGTAGATTTATTTCACATACATAGTTTTGTTGGGTTATTTCGGTTGTTGAAATTGTGATTACCAACGAAATTAGATTGCTATGACTATTATATTCTGGATGGGTATATGTACTGCTTTTGGAGTTTGTAGGGTTAGGCTCACCAATTCAATCCTCCAATTCAAGCCATGAGAAGCATATGTAGCCCAAACATTGCAAGCATGATCTCTCCATATGTCAAGGTTGTTACATAATTATGAATAAACTAAATCTATGTTTAAATATATATGTATTTATCTCATTGATGTTATTTTTGTTGATTTTATTTTATCATGGATACTAAAATATTTTATGATGCTCTTTGGACATGGATTTTTTGTTACAGAGATATAGGAGGTACACAAGCTTCTTGGCTTGGGTTGTTCAACTAATGCAAATGAGGTTGATTCTCCCCAGTTTTTATCAAAACAAAATTTGATTTCTTTACTTAATATTTAAAAATTAATAAAAATTTGACCTTCGCTTGAAATATACATTAATGTTCTACTTAGTTATTAGAACCCCTAGAACGCTCTCCCTTTGGTATCTAAAATGACAAATCCCGCCTCTTAACTCCTGCAATTAGTCACGTATATTAGAAATATTCTGTACTCCCCACGATATTATTTTTATATATGTAATAGCACGGGGTTAGTATTATAAGTTCTTAGGCTTTATGTCGCTGCTTTAGTATTGCAGTGTCCTTGATGTAGATATTCAAACATGGCATGTGGATTTAGCAAAAAGAATACTGATCTTTAAATCACAAAGTAGTCTTTTCAATTTTTTATATGTACAACGGTTTATTGTTGTTGTAGAGTTATTAATGGGTAATGGGGTCAACCAACACTAAGTCAGACATAAAAACATTACACGGAGGACAATAATTAGATCACTGAGGACAAATCAGGAAGTCAGGTTTGTTTCGGTGGATTGAAAATTATGTGAAATAGATTTAGTTATCATGTAAGGGAAAATCGGTGGTCTTATTATAATTGAACATTCTTGTAAGTAGAAGCGGTTCATTTTGTTGGAGGAGTTGTAGTTACCATAATAACACATTTAGATTATTAAAAAATGTAATAGAACCATGTTTTGTTTTAACGTGATTCTAGGAGTCTAGGTAAGTCATCTGAGGTCGACGTGTGACCCGTTCTTTTCCTCAGGCTCACATGTACACACACTCAAAACACGGGTTTAATCTCTATGATTTAGATATTAGTGAGACGCTAACTTATTAATCTTCTTTCTCCCTTCTTAAGGTGCCCTTTGTCCACAAGGATTTTTTTTCTGCCAGCCATGTCGCTGGAAGGATGCAAGAACAATTTAGTGACAACATTCAGAGTGAAATTTCTGAAGTCATCGAATGTAACATGCAAGAGCTTATGGTACATATTAGCAGTGTTAAAGTGAAAATATACTAACACGCTCTTTTGCTACATGAAGAAGCTAAAGTTCTATCAGAAACAATAGCAAGTATTCATTAAGAACTAACTAAGTATGAATTATATGAAAAAACCAAGAGATAGATGTTTCGGTAAAAGTCAATTGAGAAATAGCAAAATATTGAAAATATAGCATTGGGTTGGTCTTATAAGAACTGCTTGGGATTTGTTTCGCAGGATTGTTTTGATGCTCTCTGAGGCTTGCAAGAGTTCTTCAAGACCAGGAGGTTGGAAAGGATTTGGTTCTTCAAGACCATGAGGTTGGGATTTAGGAAGGGTTTGGTTCTGCAAGACCAAGGATTCAACAATGACTCCGGGAGGGAAACAACCAATCTGGAGTTTGAAGAAGATCTTTATGGACAAACTATCTCAAAATTGGGAGGTTTTCTTAGCACAATGGCAGATGAATTATCATTGGCTCTTATGGAAGTTGTCAGTCCTCAAAATGAAAATTTAAGGCTCAGTCAAGTGGAATTGAAGTGAGACCGCAAATCTGCAAAGAGAACTCCAGGAGGGAAATATATTTAAGAAGATAAAATTTGTTTTGATCTGGTCAATCAGATCAAGGAAGTTGAATCTATTTCAAAATGTCACTCACAAGAGCTTCAGTTTTTCAATGACCCTATAAAAGATTTGGACAGAAGGATGGATCTCTTTGAGAGACAAATAGCCTTTTAGGAAGACACATACTTATGTAGATTAAGATATTATTCACTCTCATATTCAATAAGCAGTGTGTGCTTCCCCTGGCATTATGCTCTCGGTTGATACATTTGAATTACATGATTAACAACTCATAAATTCCATTTCCTAACAAAAGATTTTCATTCTCACATCTCAAATTCAAAATGATACGCATTTTTACACATTGCTAGAAAATAGCCCGTGCCTTGCACGGGTTATTATGCTAGTATATATATTTATATATGTGATCAACATAAACATCATTAAAAGAACCACGAATAAGAAAGAGAGATACATGAGACATAGTTGGAGGAGAAATGTTAAATAAACGAATATATTATACACTAACACATATACACAAACACCCATATAGAAAAAAAAAAACCATGGAGACACAAAAGACGAAGAAGAGAAAAAAAAGAAATAAAGAAGAGAAGATTGTCAGAGAAAGAGAAGATATTAATTTGGTAGATGTTGAAGAGAGTTTTGGAATCAAGAAACACACGTAATCAATTATAATCAATTATAAATTTGAATATTAAATATAGATAATAACAATTAAGGATAGAAGTAGATAAATATGGTAAATATGGATAATATTTTATCACAATATAGGAATTTGAATTTGAAATTGGAAAATGTCAATAACTGTATGTCCATATAATTAGCAATCTTTAATTTTTGTTTTTGAATTTAAAAAAAGATATGATGGATCAGTGGATAATCCATGGGTCAAATGTAAAACAATAGAAAATAGTGTAAATTATGGAAGCTGGGTAAATTATTTTACCCATTGGGTAAAATGCTAAATGGGCAATAGCATGCTTTAAGAATACTAGCATTTTGCCCGTACTTCGTACACGACATCTTATTTAATTTAAAATGACAATACCAAAAATTTAATAAATTTGATTGATTTATTAAAAAGATATTGTATGCAATTATATAAATAATCAATTATTAGAAAGATATTCTATACAGTTATATAAGTATTTAATAAAATAATGATATGCGAAAATTTATATAAAAAAGTAGCATACAATTCTATTTTAACAATGTTGAAATTTTATTTAATCCATCAAAATCTGCAATAAAAGTAATAAATATTTTTACAAATATTGTTCTCTAATTGAAAACAATAATAAACTGTCTTCATTATTCAAATCCGAAAATGATAATCCCTTCACCCCTGGCTTCAAAACATTAAATGGCTCCAAAACATTAAACATCATATAATATCAAGAACATATTATATTAACTATGAGACCTCATAGTTAATATAATATGTAAATGTTGGAGAACAATAAGACCACATTTTAAGCAATTTTTTAATTTTTTTTGTTAATTATTTTTATGAATGGATAGGTGGTAGAATTATAAGACTTTTTTGTGAAGATGCCCCTAGCGGGGCTCTTTAAAATAGGTTGAAATATAGTGAATATGTGTGTTCTCACTGTTCTCATTTTAATTTTTTTTGTTAATTTTTTTTATGAATGGATAGAGGGTAGAATTATAAGACTTTTTTTTGTGAAGATGCCCCTAGCGGGGCCCTTTAAAATAGCTTGAAATGTAGTGAATATGTGTGTTCTCACTGTTCTCATTCTCACCATAGCGTGACCATTAAACTATATTAGTAAATTCATGTATGAAAATACAGTGTATATATATTATTAATATAGATTCTTTTATTAAAAATAAGTAAAATATACAATTAAATAAGCAAGTCAAAATATCAGATAAATATTCTAGTAGATTTATAGTTTATGTTCAAATTAAGGTCTTTCACCATGGCTCTTGCTTTATGAAATTGTTGAATTTTTATTTTATTGACTTTATTATATTAAAAGTATGTTCTTATTGAAACGAATATAATAATTTGAATTTGAATATATTTTTAAACTACTTATTTTGATGGGTTGTTAATTTTTTTGTGATCAACTTAGAAGGGTGACCAAAAATAAAATTAATGGGAATACATAAACCCATTACCCACGTTATGATAAACAGTACCTATAAAATGGAAGTTGCTTTTGTGGTTCAGGTTTGTTAATTACTTCTCAATTTCCAAAATTACAGTTCAAAAATGTAGTATTAAATAGTATAAAAATGTTTTTTTTATAAATAATAATACAGATTCCATATATTGTATTCCCTCACAAGTCACAACTTGCTATGTAGTCTATCTGTAACTAACATCTTTCTTTTAATCACTTATGTTGTTGCTATGTAGTCTATCTGTAACTAAACATCTCTCTCTGCTTATAATCTATATTTGTAAATGCAAACTTCTTCTTGTATTGTATTTTGTTTTCAATATTTAAAACTATGTAGCTGGAGGAGAAGAGAAAGGCTGGAGGTGCAATCGTAATACTACAACATTACTGAAAATAAGTACAATATCATAAATAGAATTTTTTGTTCCAATCTAAATTTGGTCGCTCCAAATGTTGTGTAATGACAAAAATGGGCATTAAAGAAATAAAGAAGATTAAAAAAAAAGTGAAGGATAATACTGTTTACCAAAACCACAGGTCTCCGCAAGAAGCTCACTTATTAACTTTTATCTTCAAATAATGTATGATTACAAATTATAACAATCACATTTTCCACTACCAATTTTCTCTCAAAAAGCCAACTAAACTTAAAAAGGGGGAAAATTATTGCTTTTATATTTTAATATGGAGCTCAAGTGAAAGTGCTAAATATAAGATCATATATGAAGTGAAATTAAACGCGAGTAAAGAAGATATTTCGAGCATAAAAAAGAGCAATGTTGCCTGACCCAGAGGGTGAGGCTTGTGCCGTGGGTCTGAGCTTCTAACGGATATTATTCGTTGTATACGAATTTTTATTATATTTTGTTAGTGGTTAGAAGACATGATGTCATATTTTTGGGTATGTATTAATTATTGCAATATTATGTTTTAAATTAAAAGTCAACGTGTTTTAATTAGAGAGAAAAAATTATTAATTGGAAGATATGATATTTTAGGTATTTATAAAAATTCGAACCTTGAAATATTAGTAAATAAATTTAATCATGTAATAAATTTAATCATTAGATCTAACAGTTCTAATTTTTAACTAAAAATCTAACGGATATTATTCGTTGTATACGAATTTTTATTATATTTTGTTAGTGGTTAGAAGATATGATGTCATATTTTTGGGTATGTATTTAGTAAATAAATTTAATCATGTAATATATTTAATCATTAGATCTAACAGTTCAAATTTTTAACTAAAAATCTAACGGATATTATTCGTTGTATTCGAATTTTTATTATATTTTGTTAGTGGTTAGAGGATATGATGTCATCTAACAGATATTATTCGTTGTATACGAATTTTTATTATATTTTGTTAGTGGTTAGAAGATATGATGTCATATTTTTTGGTATGTATTAATTAATGCAATATTATATTTTAGGTATTTATAAAAGGTAATATCATCAATTAAAAGTAAACATCTTTTAATTGAAAAGGGCAATCGGCTAATTATAATTAATTATATTATTAATAAAAAAATGAAGGATAATAGTAGAGGTTTAGATTTGGGTCGATCCAATTTGGTCGCTCCAAAAGTTGTGTAATGACAAAAAATAGTATAAATTTAGATTTGGGTCGATCCAATCTAAATTGGGTAAAAAAATATTAATTGGAAGATATGATATTTTAGATGTTTATAAAAGGTAATATCATCCATTAAAAGTAAACATCTTTTAATTGAAAAAGGCAATCGGCTAATTATCATTAATTATATTATTAATAAAAAAAAATGAAGGATAATAGTAGAGGTTTAGATTTGTGTCGATCCAATTGGGTCGCTCCAAATGCTGTGTAATGACAAAAAATAGTATAGATTTAGATTTGGATCGATCCAATCTAAATTAGGTCGCTCCAAATGCTGTGTAATGACAAAAAGGGACATAAAAGAAATAAAGAGAGTAAAAAAATGAAGGATAATAGCAGTACTTTTCGAAATGTAATACTAGCAGACATTAAGAATACTAGCATTTTGCCCGTACTTCGTACACGGCATATTATTTAATTTAAAATGACAATACCAAAAATTTAACAAATTCGATTGATTTCTTAAAAAGATATTGTATGAAATTATATAAATAATCAATTCTTAGAAAGATATTTTATACAGTTATATAAGTAATTAATAAAATATTGATATGCTAAAATTTATATAAAAAAGTAGCATACAATTCTATTTTAACAATGTTGAAAATTTATTTAATCCATCAAAATCTGCAATAAAAGTAATAAATATTTTTACAAATATTGTTCTCCAATTGAAAACAATAATAAATTGTCTTCATTACTCAAATGCGGAAATGATAATTCCTCCCCCCAATGGCTCCAAAATATTAAATGGCTCTAAAACATTAAACCTCATATAATATCAAGAACATATTATATTAGCTATGAGACCTCATAGTTAATATAATATGTAAATGTTGTAGAACAATGAGAACACATTTCAAGCAATTTTTAATTTTTTTTTTGTTATTTTTTTTATAACTGGATAGAGGGTAGAATTATAAGACGTTTTTGTGAAGATGCCCCTAGCGGGGCCCTTTAAAATAGCTTGAAATGTAGTAAATATGTGTGTTCTCACTGTTCTCATTTTTTTTTGTTAATTTTTTTATGAATGGATAGAGGGTAGAATTATAAGACTTTTTTTGTGAAGATGCCCGTAGCAGGACCCTTTAAAATAGCTTGAAATGCAATGAATATGTGTGTTCTAACTGTTCTCATTCTCACCAGAGCGTGACCATTAAACTTTATTAGTAAATTCATTTATGAAAATATAGTGTATATATATTATTAATATAGATTCTTTTATTAAAAATAAGTAAATTATACAATTAAATAAGCAAGTCAAAATATCAGATAAATATTCTAGTAGATTTATAGTTTAAGTTCAAATTAAGGTCTTTCACCATGGCTCTTGCTTTCTGAAATTGTTGAATTTTTATTTTATTGACTTTATTATATTAAAAGTATATTCTTATTGAAACGAATATAATAATTTGAATATATTTTTAAACTACTTATTTTGATGGGTTGTTAACTTTTTTGTGATCAACTTAGAGGGGTGACCAAAAATAAAATTAATGGCAATACATAAACCCATTACCCACGTTATGATAAATAGTACCAATAAAATGGAAGTTGTTTATGTGGTTTTAATTTTTAATTAAAAATCTAACGGATATTATTCGTTGTATACGAATTTTTATTATATTTTGTTAGTGGTTAAAAGATATGATGTCATATTTTTGGGTATGTATTTAGTAAATAAATTTAATCATGTAATATATTTAATCATTAGATCTAACAGTTCTAATTTTTAACTAAAAATCTAACGGACATTATTCGTTGTATACGAATTTTTATTATATTTTGTTAGTGATTAGGAGATATGATATCATATTTTTGGTATTTATTAATTATTGCAATATTATGGTTTAAATTAAAAGTCAACGTATTTTAATTAGAGCGGAAAAAAATTATTGATTGGAAGATATGATATTTTAGATATTTATAAAAATTTGAACCTTGAAATTTTAGTAAATAAATTTAATCATGTAATATATTTAATCATTCGATCTAACAGTTCTAATTTTTAACTAAAAATATAACGAATATTATTCGTTTTATACGAATTTTTATTATATTTTGTTTTTGGTTAGAAGATATGATGTCATATTTTTGGGTTAATTATTGCAATATTATGTTTTAAATTAAAAATCAACGTGTTTTAATTAAAGTGAAAAAATTTATTGATTGGAAGATATGATATTTTAGGTATTTATAAAAATTTGAACCTTGAAATTTTAGTAAATAAATTTAATCATGTAATATATTTAATAATTAGATCTAACAGTTCTAATTTTTGACTAAAAATCTAACGGATATTATTCGTTGTATACGAATTTTTATTATATTTTGTTAGTGGTTAGAAGATAAGTTGTCATATTTTTTGTTGACTTCCTGAGTTCTCGAATAGAGTACATAGACATATCGAATCTCTGAGATATCGAACAGTGTATTCAGAGATATCGAATAGTGTCTTGAGATATCGAATCCCTGACTTCTCGAATGCTGGACTTCTCGAATAGACAAATATACTTCTCGAATTGGTACTTAGGCAAATTCTTCATTTCTTCAAATCCCAATTGTGATTATTTGACAGTCTTTATCTTCTTGCTTGAGGCATGAACCTTGGAACTTCTTTCAAGCATTATTCTAGACTCTATAAGTACAGTTACACAACTAGGATTTGATGCCTACTACAAGTACAATGCAAACAGAAACTCTACAACTAGAGGTTCCCTCAGTTAAGAGGTCATGTAAGTAATGCAAAGCATTACAAACAATTAGGCTTGTTATTAGATGTATACAGGCATGCCTCTGTGACTAACAATCTCCCCCAAATTATGAGTGAGACCCTTAATCACAATTTCATGTCTGATAACAAGCCTAACATACATAAAGATAAAACTTTAAAAGTATAGGTATGTAGATTGATTGAGCACATGAATGAAATTACAAGATAAATAATCTTACAGTATGATGAAATACTAGCCATTCTCATTTGATTCCATCTCCATTGCTTTGGCTTGTAGATCATCATATGCTTTCTGTTTCCTTTCTTTCTCCTTTCTTGCATTCTCATCCATGGCCTTTATGATCTCAGCTAAGGCATCCAACTCTTCAAGCAGAATAGAATTCTTGAAATCTTCAAGTACTGGCTTCAGAATGTTGGCATGATAGTGACTGAGTAGGTCCATTCTTATATTGACATGCTCCCCATTTCTTCTCCTATACTTCACCAAATAGGGATTGAACTGAACTCTACACAATCCTTTTGCCCTTAGCTTTTCTGCTCCAGCTTTCAGTCTATCAATTTCTTCTCCCTTTCTATCCATCTCTCAAGGCATCCCTTCCTTATCTCTTCATCATGATCTCTTTTCATCTTTACAAAAGCAGCTAGCTCCAGTTTCCAAACCCTTTCCACTTTGTCATTAGCATCCAACAGTGCAATCATCCTTTCTATGTCATCCAACTTGGCATACCTTTGACACTGCCCTTGTCTTAATTTCTCCTCTCTTCCATCAGTATATTTGACTTCTAGGCAATCATCAACAATGGCAACATGGTAGATTCTCTGAGCTCTTAGAAATTGCAGTTGGTCTATATCAAAGTCTTCATCAAGTGGTTGGAGTTTCAATCCTGTAAAAATTGTCAGAGTCCTTGATTTGGATAGCCTTGGTTTCCTTGCAGCTTGTTTGAATTTGATCCTTTTCACATGGTTACTTGGCTGAAATCTTTGACCTTTGTTGGTAGACCATAGTATTGTTCCATTAGCAGTTTGCTTTCTGAAACATACACATGATTTCTTGGCTTGAATCTTCTTCTCTTCTTGAGGTGGCAAAACAATTGCAGAGGCCATTGAATCAGATTTTGGTAGGTCATTACTAACAGTATTCACCCTAGAATTAGAGTCTTGTGTTGTGGTGAAGTTACTGCTAGCAATGCCTAAGGCTTGCTGTTTTCCAATCTTACTCTCAGAGACTTTACCTTGATCATCATCATTCTTCTTATCCTTGTCACCCTTCTTCTTCTTGTCTTCATCACCCTTATCTCTCCTGTGATGTCTTCTCCTCCCATCACTTTTGTCTTCAGAATCATCATCCTTATTTCTCCTAGGTTGAGCCCTCTCTGGAGTTTCACCAGTTGCTATAAAAGATCTGAGAATGTGCAGAGCTTCAATTTCTTCAGCATTTCTGGCTCCAACCTTCTTCTGTAGTTGATCAATGATAGCAATGACCAGTCTATGATTTCGAGAAGTGAGATCATTGGGAATGACCAATTGCTTGATGTCTTCAATTTTGGTGCCAGACTGATAGATGATTGTCCATGGCTTCTTGATCACTTCTGGCAGCCTTGAAGGTTGTCCATTCCTCAAATCATCAAACAGACTTTTGTTGTTCTCATTTCTCTTCTCAATAAGTTCAAGTATGGCATCTATCTCTGAGTGTTTGAGGGCTTGTAGAGTCTTGTATGTTAGATGCCATATTTTTTATTTGGATATCATCACTATCTCCTTGAACCATAGATTATTGACTTTCTTGGGGATGACAGTGATGTAGTCAATCTGCTCCTTCAACTCCCTCAGATAAAACTGAGTGTCACCAGCCTGTTCTCTTGTGGCTTTCAGAAACTCCAAGAAGGCTTTATCATGATAAACATTTGAGTTAGCAACTTCTTGTAGCTTGGCCTCAGTAACAACTTTAACTTCTACAGGCTTGGCACTCTCAGGAATGGAGGATGGAGGTTTGTCAGAAGGCATACTCCCTGCAACCACTGTGGTAGTTATGGATTGCTTTTGACCACCAGGAGTAGTGATGTGCACAGTTGGTAGAGTAACAACTGGCAGTGAGGTAGGAGGCTCATCAACTTTATATTTGCCTTTGCCTGGCACATTGGTTATAGATTTTGCTCTGTGGTAACCACCCTCATTTATCTGTATGCCCTTCTCCTTAGGTTTCTCCCCATTTGGATTTGAGTTTCTTGACCTTTTCTCCCCCTTAGGCTTGTTGTCAGGCACAGAGGCTGTAGAAATCACCTGTGGGTTGGAAGATTCTTCAGGTAGAGGGAGACCCATGTGCTTCATCATGGTAGCCAACATAGATTGCTGATGCAGAAGGACATTAGCTGTGGTGGTTGCTTGAGTGTCCAACTGATCATTGAGAAGTGCAACCTTGTCTGTAAGATGAGCATTTGACTTAGTGAGAGTAGCCACCTCCTTTTCAAGAGTATCCACCTTAGTGAATAGCTCATGTGCCTTGAAACCAGACAAAGATTGATCCTGCAGTCTCTTCACTTCATACTTAGACAGTTCATGCACAGGGACTTCAGTGACCAGCTTGTCTCCATACTGATTTTTGAACAGTGTTCTGAGCATGGCATTGGCCTCTGTAGTCTGGTCAGATAGATTTTGAAATCTGTTTCCTAGGCCTGTGACTGTATCTGTGAGGAGGGCTAGGCCATTGTCCATCTTGGTGCAGGTGGTGTTGCAGTGTTTGAGATCTTTGACCACACTGTCTAGTTGAGGAAATTTAGCATCAAAGGCCCTCTTGACTTCTGCTACTGAAGTGGCTGTCGTGTCACATACCCTGTTGACTTCAGTTTTGACTCCCTTGCCAAGATAGTGTGCAGCCTTGAGGAAACCCTTGTAGGAATCATTGACAGCTTCATACACTTCACCAGGAGACAGGGATTTTGCATTGGAGCCCAGTGAAGTGATGTATTCCTCTCTAAGATATTGAAGTGCTTCATTGAGAGTTACATCATACTTTCCTTGCAGCCAGGCATCTACATTGCCATCTCTCTCAGCATCATCAATAATCTTGGCCTTCTGCATCTCCACATCATCCCTATGGCATAGTAGGATGGCCTCATAGTCTGGATTAGGGATGTTGGAGGTGACAAGGTTCTGAGCTATTTTTACAAACTCAGGAATCTGATCCATAATTAAGCTTTGAAGTGCTTCAACCGTCAATGTTTGTGGAACAGACCCTGATCCTGAAGCACTGTCATGTTGCACAGGCTTTAGCCATTGTGACATAAAGTCAGAGCTAGAGCTAGGTAAACTAGACTCCTCAGTTACAGATGCAACTTCTGTAACCGGATGGATTGACCCTACTACTGGTGTCTCCACAGAAGTGGGATGAGTTACACCAGCAGTTGACACAGGCACAGAGTCTCTAGTAAAAACTAGTGAAGCCTCTGTGTTTGTGATGGTGTCATTAGGATATGCCCCAGCATGCATTCCCTCACCATCTAAATGTGGGTCCTGGGTGGTGAGCAAAGTGTCATGCACTAAGTCACTTGAAATTATTGGCTCATCAAGAGAAAAGAATTCTTGATGATCAATGCCTTGCATCTCAGTAGCCTGAGTTGCAGGTTCCAAAGAAATTTCAGTGTTAGATTCTGGAAGAGGAGTATCTTGTAGATTAGATTTGGCAACTCCCCCTGAGAGATAGAGGGAGTTTCAAGTGTGATGTGCTCTCCACTCAGTGTAGTGCCAGCCTTATCACTCCCATGTGCTGACTCAATACAAGAAGGTGCATTGGGGAGGATGCTTGATTCTATAGATGCACCCTATTGAGAGGATACATCTAGTGAGCTGTTTGCCCCTGATTTTACAACTTCGGCCATTTGTGTGACTGAAGAGGTGGTCTTAGTTTTTTTCTTCTTCTTTGGCCTTAGTAAGGGTGACTCTGGTTCCTCACTTTCTAGACCTAGTTCAACAGCTAATGCTGTTTCAGATAGAATATTTAAAGGTGCAGACATTACTTCCTTTCTCTTCTTTTTACTAACATCACCCTTTTGAGAGGATGATGCAGTTAGCTCAGTGTTTGGTAGAGTGTTTGGTTGAGAAGGTTGGTTAGCTAGCCCTGGGTTAGCATCTTGTTCTACTTGCTTGGGCTTAGCTAACTTAGACTTAGAGGCAAATGTTGGCATGTTGTGGGGGTAAGTTCTAAACAAACTCTCCATATGGGGAGTTATGTTAAGTCTTACATCCACATCATTCCTAGTCTCCAAATTACCAAAAATGAGTTTGGTCATGGATTTAGGATAGCCTATTCTATTTTTATTCATCCCATCTTATTCAATCAGTTTATCATCTAAGAAATTAAGGACAGATTGAATAAAGCGAGGGAAGAAAATTTCATTACCTCTCTTGGCTGAATTCTTACCAAGTCTCCCATACAGCTCCTGCAGAATGATGAGACCAACGTCTATCTTCTTTCCATAAGCTAAGGCATAGCCTATTTGCTGAGCAGGAGTACTGATTTGGTCATAGCTGGATTTTCTTGCAGTGAAGACTTGAAGAAGTGTAGCAAACACATAACTCCCTTCCTTCCTCAAATGCTTCCTGTTCAAGTGCCCAAGACTGATTCTGTCTGCATATTTGATGAACTCAAAGAAGTCTTCCAATTCAGCATTTGTAGCAAGTGAGTTATACACCTCTCCTTTGGTACCCATCCCAAGTGCCTCATTCATATCCTCTATGGTGATAGTGATATTTTTTTCTTGAATCTTGCAGTAGATGATGTACGAGGTTATTGCAGAGTCAAGAGCCACCACCTCCACTGTAGCAGACTGCCAAAACTGTTCTAGAATGTCGAAATACAGAGTTGGGTTAACAGACAGAGCATTCTTGATGTACGATTCTGACATCCACTTCATAAAGCACTTGAAATTGGCATTGGGTGCTTCAACATCACTAGTTAGAGCAATGAAGTTGGTGTTGACCTTTACTGTTGCCATTTGTGTAAGAGAGAGAAGAGAAATTGAAGGTTGAAGAAAAAATTTGGCTTTTAGCAGTTAGGGTTTTCAGAGGTTTTGAGGGTTTATACGCTAAAGTAATCGAATGAAATGAATCGAATAGCTGTAGAGTTGTATAAGTATGAAGTACTTGAATTGTCGATTAGATGTATGTTTTGTATCGACAAGTCAGGCATTCGAGAAGTAGAAAACAACTATTCGAGAAGTCAAGAAAGGCTTAATCGATAACTCAAGCAGATTGAAACTCACAGCTGGCAGTTATCTAACTTAGAAATAATTCTAAATTAAATAAAATGTGTTTTTATGAGTGAATTAAACTTTTAGACAAGAGTCCAAAATCGGTTAAAATTCAGCGAGAATTCAGCCTTTTCAAATGATTCGAGAACTCAAATATGATATTCGAGAACTCAGCCATTAGAGAACTCAGTTACCATATTTGAGAAGTCAAGAAAACCTCTATTCGATAACTCTAAAAGACTCTAATCGAGAACTCGAGAGTGCTCTAATGAGACTTGTTAGAGATGTCGAATAGTGAACCATTCGAGAAGTCTGACTTATCGAAATATACTCATCACTCATAAAGAAAATTTAATTTTCACTATCTTTTAAAATTTACCAGCCATATTCATTGGAGAATATTCTAGCAAATTAAACAGTGATTTTCTCAAAATTTCACAGAAATTTCAAGTTAACAAAAATATGATTTTCCAACATATGCAACAGAGTTGAAATATTTATAAATCATATTTCAGCCAACACTTACTCCAAAAATATTGAGAATTTAGATAAAGTAAGTGTTTACTGCTGCAACAATCTAGATGATATATTCATTTAGCCAGAATCTGAAGAATTCAGCATTCCAATCTCACTAACCAACCTTGTGAAGGTGGCTTCATCTAGTGGCTTAGTGAATATGTTAGCTAGTTGTTTATCTGTAGAAACATAATGCAACTCAATGGTTCCATTAGTTGCATGTTCTCTAATGAAATGATATCTGATGTCAATGTGCTTTGTCCTAGAATGATTGACAGGATTGGCAACTATAGAGATTGCACTTGTGTTGTCACACATGATTGGAATTCTTTCCAACACAAGTCCATAATCTCTAAGTTGATTTCTAATCCAAAGCACTTGAGCACAGCAACTTCCAGCAGTTATGTATTCAGCCTCAGCTGTAGAAGTTGATACATATTGTTGCTTCTTGCTATACCAAGAGACTAATCTTTGTCCAAGTGTTGCCCAGTAAATAACAATTGTAAAAGGGGGGTTGAATACAATTGTATAAGATTTTTGACTTAAACAAATAACACAAGTATGAATCAATAACAGCTTTATTAATTCTGATATAAAACTGTTACAAAACTCTCTTAAGAAATTTCTATGTTCTTAAGAGCTGCTAGGTTACAAGATAAATCGTGTAAGCGATTACTCTAATGTAAAACCTAAATTGTGTTTATATAGAGTACACAGTTACACTATCAATTACAAGATATTCTAAATCAATTACATATATCTCTGAATGCATATCTTGTATGATAGCTGCATTCCTATAATCTAGGAACCGACATATCAATCTTCCTTGATCTCTGGTCTGATGAGAATCTTCGCGAAATACTGACCAGCTTCTAATCCTGATAATAATCCAATACTGACATTGTATTACTGATGATGTCAGCATCAGTATCTGATCAGTAATGCCCAGATCCTGATCATCACTTGAATCAATATCTAACAATCTCCCCCAATTTGTTCTTTATAAAACAAAGCACAAATTCCTTGATTCAAAGATGTCAAAAACTCAAAACAAAATACCTTCTAAAATCATCAGGAACAGTTTCAGAAATTCTTTGATAAAACAGATTCATCTTCAAGAAATCAGATATCAATTCTTCTTCCTTGCTTTCAAGAATTTGAACCAGTTTCTTCTTCAGATTTTTGAGTTCTTCATCTTCCTCATTAATCTGATAGATAGCTGCCCTGAGATTCTGAATTGAGCTTCTTGGAAGATCTAAATCACCTAGCAACACATAAGCAATTTCCTTCCCATCTGGATTTAGAGACAGTTGTTCCATGCCTAGATACACTTCTCTAACAGCAGTACCTTTCTTCATTTCAACCTCTATGTCTCTTAAATTTAAGTACATAGGAATATAATTGCCATCATACCTCGTTCCTTCATCCATAAATCTCTGTCTAATTGTCCTGTAAATCATAACAAACCAATTGTAGTAAACTTCTCTTTCTTTAACATTGATTCTTTTACTTCTGAGAAGATACAGAACATATTTCAGCTCTTTTGCAGATTTGCACAACAACTCATGAATAGGAATCTTCTTTACACTTCTATCTTTCATGAAGTACAACATCTTTTCTATTTTCTTTGCACCAGCATGACAATCAGCAATGATAGCAACAGCTTCAAGTTTCCAGAGATGATCAACAGTTAACTCATCACCAATCTTGTCAACTAGAGCATGTTGATCAGTTTGTACAATGAAAATAATCTGTGCATGACTATACCCAATTCCTCCTCTTGTGCCAGGTTCCAATCCTTTCAAACCAGATTGCATACTTACCCATTTTGGTGGATTTTCAGCAATAAATGTAGTAGACTTTGATTTAACAATCGATAAAGATTCATTAATCAAAGAAGACTCTGTTATAAGTCCTGCTGATTTGAAAACAATCGGTTTCCTATAATCACACTCACTCTTCTCCTTTTTCTTACTCTTCTTCTTCTCATCTGTTGGATAATACTGCTGATGTTCAGGAACAGATTTATCTTTATCATACCATAAATTCCTGTCTGATCTATAAACATTTCTCAAGTAATCTCTGGTTGTTATCCTTTCTGCTTCTCTGGCATTAGCTCTGATTTCACTTTCTCTTTCAAATCTTCTGAAGTTCTCTTGTTCATACTTCAGTGTATCTTCAATAACTTCCATATTGTGAAATTCAACCACAACCTTAAGAATCATAATCTTAAGTTCTTTTAAAATTTCAGCTTCTTCAGAATCAGAGACAACATCAGGAATTGAACCAAAGACTGACTTCTCATTAGATGCAGTAGATTGAACAGCAACCTTACTCTTTCTTTTTAAAGGCAATATCTCCTCTTCAATTTCTTCAGGAGCATTGAATCTGTTGTCTGGAGTTAGTGCAAGAGATAGTGGAGTTTTCTTCTTTTCATTTTCAGAAACATCTTTTAATTTGATTCCACTAGATCTTGTTTGCCTTGTACTTGTTTGAGCAGATAATCTTCCTCTACTCCTGTATCTTCCTCCTCTGCCTCTTCCTCTTCTTGCAGTAGGAGCTTCATTTTGTTTTGCAATCTCTTCAAAAATCCTGTTCTGTTCTTCTAAGAACTCATCAGTAGTCATGTTTGGATTTTCTCCAGTAGATAAGATAAGTGCTTTCTCAGCATGATACTGTTGAACTCTTTTGTCTTTATGAAACAGTTTAAGAACACGACCATCCCCAGTGTCAAGTTCATGAAACAGATTAGCAGCATCTTCATCCTGTTCCACATACACATCATCCTCAGGAATGGTTGACAGAGTTTGACCAGATGTCACGAACTGTTCTTCTTTTGGATTCTGAGATTGCACCATTGTTGTCACTGTCTTCTTACCAGATCTAGAAACATGAGTTGACTGCCTAGTTTGAGTATTAGATCTCTTTGTTACTAAAGCAGCATCAGAGGTTTCAACTTTATGTGACTTAGCACCACCATCATTTCCAGAATTATCATCATCCTTTTGTACAACTGGATTAGGTGAGCATTTTGTTTTGACTATCTTCTCCCCCTTTTTGACATCAGCATCTTCCTCAATGAAGAAAGACAAAATAAGCTTGAGGGTTTCATCAATATTATCAACTTTTGATTCCAAGACAGTCATTCTGGAATCCATTTTCTTGTCAAGTGCTTTAATATCATCAGCAAGAAGACGTGCTTGAGAAGCAGTAGCAGATATAGAAACAGATGTTTGAATACCCGCTTGAAATTTATCAATAACATCCTTCATAGAGTCAATCTCACTCTTCAATCCCTTTCCTAGAAGAGCATTTGTTTTGAGAAGAGCCTTGAGTTCAGGAGTTGGCATCCTCGAGGCAATATGACCAGAATGAAAAAGAGCATTTTGAAAATTCATCTCAGCATTCGGCTGATTCCATTCAGTATCCCATTCATATCCCCTTGCAGCTCGAGTATCAGGAGGAAGTATGGAACTGTACTCCCCTCTGAATTCTTCTTGAGTAACAGACTGTATGTACCTACTCGAAGACCCATAAGTAGATAGGAGACTTGCTTTTATTGCTGCCTGCATTTGAATTGTCTCAGGATCAGCATTAGCATGATCATCATCATCATCATCATCTGAGCTACCACCAGCCTCAGGAAGTTTATTATCAACATTGTCATCAGGATGCATAACACCTTTCATTTTCAAATCACCAGTAGATGCAGCTGGTGAGTCCTGATGTCCTGCAGACAGATTAGTAACATTTCCTAAATCTCTCATTTCTTTTAAAGTGATCTCATCACTTCTCACAATGTTACCTAAGTTACTGTCAATAGTAACTGCTACCTTACTAGAAGTTAACAACTTCTCACTCTGTTCTACCTCTCCTTTTGCCAGTTCAGGAGACTGCCTCTCATCACTCTTCTTTTTCTCTAAATGTTCACTCTCAATCTCACAAGAAAGGCTCTGACTCATTAAATGTGAAGAAATAAGAGGTGGCTGAGAAGAGTGGTCTGAAGTCATACAAATAGAGGTATCCCTTTTATCAGGTCTATCTGTAATCATACTATCAGTAGTAAAGGAAGTAGAGATAGAGATGTTACCTGACGAAGTAGTTAAAGAATCCATTGGTCTTGTAGTACTTACATCAAGATCGACCACTGCAACTATAGCATGACTTGCATCAGTATTAGCTACTGATGGTTCTTGTGTAGTCTGAGGTTTTGAAGCTTCTTCAACATTTTGAGTCAAAGGTTCTTGTGTGCTTCCCTCAAATGCAGTGTCAGCAATCACTTCATTACATTCATCAATGTGCAAATCATGAGCAGCTTTATATGCCAGACTTCTAGCTAGTTCAATTTCAATTTCAGAAGCCCCTTGAGCATTGTCAGGAAACTCCCCTGCTGATGTGATTTTGCCAGCATCTTCACTTTGAGAAGATGGTTCTTGTGGGGCAGGAATATTCTTGTCTTTACCTTCCTTTTGAGAAAGTGGTTCTTGTGTGACTATTCCTTCAGAAATGTCTGCACCTACACTTTGAGTAGGTGGTTCTTGTGTGACTGGATCTGCAACAGCTTCTGAACTCCTTTGAAGTTCAGGTTCTTGTGGGCTAGATCCTCTCAGAGATGACATAGTAGTCCTCTGTTTCTTCTGTCTATGAAAAACGTTTGCTTCAGCAGTTTTCTTTTCAAGTGGTGAAGGTTTGAAACATAACTGAGCAGCAATAGTATTTACTTGATCAACAGACATCTCAATAATTCTTCTCTTTGGAGATGCAGATGCTGCAGAATCAGAGATCTCAACAGTCTTCATAGGTGAATTATCAGGAGTAGAGATGTCAGGATTAGCGTCAAGAACTGATGATCCATCCTGATTAATAGATACATCAGGATTGCTCTCTATAGCATCAGTAAGATTCAGTAATTCTGTGTGAACAACAAATTTGCCTTTGCTGATTAATCTTCTTCTTTTCTTCGGCTTTTCAGAGACAACCACTTCTCTAGTATCAACAACATCAATCTCCTTTTTCTTCATCAAGACTGATATAGGCATTGTGTCATCATCAGAATCAGAATCAAAAACAGCTCTTTGACCAACTTTCCTCTTCACTCCTGTTTCTTTATTCAGACCAGATGTTTCAAGAACCCTTTGTTCACCCCCTTGTGACTTCATTTGAGAGTGAGTTGGAGTGGAGAAATCCTTTGATCCTGATTGCCTCTCAGACACATCAGATCTAGCTAATTTCTTTGATTTTACAACTGATGCCTTTTGAGAGACACCAGAGGTGGTTGACTGTTTAGATGAGTGTTTAGGTTGTGTGCTTGTGTCAGGAATAGGATGTGTAAGGTCCTGTCCCATAGCACCAGTTGCTGGGCCATATTGAATAGGCATCCTCTTTCTTAAAAGAGACCATACTTCATCAGGAATGTATGGAGTTCCATCAAATTTATTTGCTTTATCAGAATTGATTAGACTCTTTATATTGTTTTCTGAGATTTTACATATAGGCAAAATTGTATCATTCTCAAAAACAGCATGAGGACATAAGTGAGAGAATATTAATTAGAAAAATCTAAGAAAGCAAACATAACCACATTTATCTGCTTTTCTTTCACTTAATGCCTTTAGTATAAAAGACCCATAATCAATGAGAGATCATGAATTAGAGAATACCCAATTTTGGCTGAACCTGTGGGTAAAGCATCAAAATTTGACACTTTATTCAAGAAACATCTGCTGATAGTGTCGAAGAAGAAATTCCATTCCTTCTTAAGCTTTGTCCTATAGAGCTCTCCAAACTTCTTTGGCGTTCCATTGTAACCCAAACTTACAACATACTCAAGGAGTCTTGAATCAGTAACTTTGAATACTGGCTTACCAATGATTGATGGTAAGTGTAGGGCTTCAGTGACAATCTCAGGAGTCACATAGTATGTAACATTATTATACTCAAAGCTCATTTGAGGCTTTTCTGATGGAAGTCCTTTCCCAAAAACACTTGTGTTCCAAACCTGCATTACAGACTTAAAAGATATCTTGGCAGGTTGGGTTAGAGCATAATTGATTGGGCTTGAGGCAAAAAAGTCCTGAATAATGTGGAAATCATTGGGCAAGTCCTGATGATCTAGAACTGCAGTGAAGTTATTTGTGTTAAAAGTAACTCCATTGATTACCACCTTGCTGTTCATGAAAGATAAATTCTCCATTGGAATTTCAAACACAAGAATTGCGCTAATTTTGAAATTAGGGTTTGAGAGTGCAAAGATAGAGAGACGATGTTTTACTGATGGTTTTGAGAATAATAAATCAATTAGAAAACTAAATTGATATTTGGACAATACTTATGATTTCTCAAAAATAGGTGTCAGTAAACCATTCGTTTATACTGGAGTAATGGACCAAATTATGTGAGAGAGTGGTGATGATTGCACGCGTCACTACTTACATCTGTAACTATATGTAATGATCGAGTGAAACACACGTGCTTGTATTATTCGAGAAATAAGATTGTGATTAAAATAAAACATGGTAATTTTGTTTTAAATAAAGAAATTTAAAACATCACAATCAAATAATACCTGGTACTTACACCAGAAATATGAATCGTTTCATATTCTTGTTCCACCCTTCTCTATTTAATCTTAGAGACTTGTCCACTTACTTCCTTAACCCTTCATTCTCTCCTGAAAGAAAAATAAGAAAA
The DNA here is from genome assembly GCA_037693485.1 of Kitagawia praeruptora. Classification (NCBI taxonomy): domain Eukaryota; kingdom Viridiplantae; phylum Streptophyta; class Magnoliopsida; order Apiales; family Apiaceae; genus Kitagawia; species Kitagawia praeruptora. The sequence continues at coordinate 107,397,596 of CM075354.1, forward strand.
ACCCTTCACAACAAAATTTTACAACAATGTCGAACCTTACAATCAAAGAGAAGAATCTCCATCTCTTAGAGAAAAGAGACATATTTAGCTATACTCGTGAAGAGTTTGATGCTTTTGACTGGGAAAGACAACTTGAGACTCTCTGGTTGCAGATGGATGCAGGTCTCGAAGAAATCGAGAAGGAAAAACCTGCAAAAGTGATCAACATCGATGCTGCCCTTCAAGCAACATTAGCATGGCTTTCATCTAAAGCATCCTCATACAACTCCATCAACCATTGTTAATGAATATGTCACCAAAAATAACCTTATCCCTGTCAACTTCCACCCAAACAAAGTGGCAAAGATGGGATCTGGGATGGCTACTAACAATGGAGTGGATTGGTCTTTTATTTCCTGTTGAATAGATTAGTAGATAGAGAACAAAAAAGATGTAATCTTTGAATGTAATCTCTTTCTTATTATCAATGAAAAATTTAGTTTTTCTATTCTATTCAATGTTTTCCTGATTTATCATGTTATCTGAGAAATAAATATGAGGACTAATTAAAGTGATCACATTATCAGGAGTTCAATAACATTAATCATAGCTTGAATCAGAAAATTGAGATAAAACGAAGACAGTTAGATTCTGAACATAATACTGATGATCGAATCGTTGCATCAGGATTCGACGTTGACCACTATCAGGATTGACTTTCCATCAGTATTTGCAAGTTGTCAGTATCTGATGACTTCTTTCTCTCAAGTACTGCCATAGTTTACCATTCCAAGTTCATTCACCAACTTTGTAAAAGTAGTCTCAGGTAGTGGCTTGGTGAATATATCAGCTAACTGTTGATCAGTAGGAACAAAATGAAGTTCAATTGTCCCTTCCAATACTTGTTCTCTTATGAAGTGATACCTGATACTGATGTGCTTTGTAAGAGAATGTTGAACTGGATTTCCTGTCATAGCAATAGCACTTTGGTTATCACAATAAATAGGTATTTTTGAAAATGACAAACCATAGTCCATTAGCTGATTTCTCATCCACATGATCTGAGCACAACAGCTTCCAGCAGCAATGTACTCAGCTTCTGCAGTTGATGTGGAGATAGACTTTTGCTTTTTACTAAACCAAGAAACTAGTCTTCCTCCAAGAAACTGACAACTGCCTGAAGTACTTTTCCTGTCTATTTTGCATCCTGCAAAATCAGCATCTGAATAACCACATAAACTAAAGTCTGATTCTCTAGCGTACCAAAGGCCAAGAGAAGAAGTGCCCTTAAGATATCTGAAAATCCTTTTCACAGCAATGAGATGTGGTTCCTTGGGATTTGCTTGAAATCTTGCACATAGACAGGTTGCATACATGATATCTGGTCTGCTAGCAGTTAGATATAAGAGTGAGCCAATCATTCCTCTGTAGTTGGTTACATCTACCTCAGTTCCTTGATCAGGATCAAGCTTTGTAGCTGTAGCTATAGGAGTTGAAGCTGTAGAGCTGTCTTGCATGTTAAACCTTTTTAGTAAATTCTTTGTGTACTTTGACTGATTGATAAAAATCCCATCATCAGTCTGTTTAACTTGCAGACCTAAGAAATAGCTCATTTCTCCCATCATGCTCATTTGATATCTAGACTGCATTAGCTTTGAAAACTTCTCACACAGCTTAGTGTTAGTTGACCCAAAAATGATATCATCAACATATATTTGAACTAATAGCAAATCCTTACCATGATTCAAATAAAACAAGGTTTTATCAATTGTACCTCTATTGAATCCACTTTCCAGTAAGAATTGAGCTAGGGTTTCATACCAGGCTCTTGGAGCTTGCTTTAGTCCATAAAGTGCTTTATCCAGTCTATAGACATGATCTGGATATTTGAGATCAATGAAGCTAGGAGGTTGCTCAACATATACCTCCTCTTCCAGTTCTCCATTGAGAAATGCACTTTTTACATCCATCTGGAATACTTTGAACTTCTTGTGGGCTGCATATGCCAGAAAAATTCTGATGGCCTCTAGTCTTGCAACAGGAGCAAAAGTCTCATCATAATCTATTCCTTCCTGTTGAGAATACCCCTTTGCTACTAGTCTTGCTTTGTTCCTCACAATTGTGCCATCTGAATCAGTCTTGTTTCTGAATACCCACTTTGTACCCACAATAGACCTTCCCTTGGGCCTTGGTACAAGTTTCCAGACTTCATTTCTTTCAAACTCATTCAGTTCTTCTTGCATAGCTGTCACCCAATCAGCATCCTTAAGTGCATCTTCAACTTTCTTAGGCTCCTCCTTTGACAGAAAGTTATTATATAAGCATTCATTCTGAGTTGCACTTCTTGTCTTAACACCTGCTTCAGGATTCCCAATGATTAAATCAGGAGTATGACTTTTAGTCCATTTCCTTGCTGATGGTAAGTCATTTCTTGAACTGGATGCTCCCCCTGGATTGGTGTTTTCTTCAAAAGAACTAGAATTGCTAGAAGCTCCCCCTGAGATAGTGCTATCTCTTCCTGATATACTGTCATGATTGTCACTTGAATCTGTTTCTGATGAGTCTCTACTTGATGTTTGAGTTGTATCAATACTGGTGATGTCTTGCTCTTGCTCCCCCTCAACATTTGCATTATTTGAGTCATCATCAGTAACAGGTGTTCGATCAGGAACTGATCGATCGTTAGGATCTGACAGAGTATCAGTATCTGACATGACTTCATCAGAATTCATGGTAGCTTCATTTGCAAAAATCAAACTATCATGAGAGTCTTCTTTTATTCCTGTTATCTTTCTATCATCAAAAGATACATTAATAGACTCCATGACTGTCTTTGTTCTTAGATTGTAGACTTTAAAGGCTCTTGTTGTTGGATAGCCAATAAAGATGGCCTCATCAGCTTTTGTCTCAAATTTTCCTAGCTGTTCAGGATGAGGTCTTAGAACAAAGCACTTGCAGCCAAACACATGTAAATGCTTCAAACTTGGCTTCTTTTCCTTAATCATCTGATAAGGTGTTACACCATGTCTGTTGATTAGAGTGATGTTCTGAGTGTAGCATGCTGTGTTGACTGCTTCTGCCCAAAAATATGTAGGTAGTTTAGCTTCCTCCAACATAGTTCTGCCAGCTTCAATAAGAGTCCTGTTCTTTCTTTCAACTACTCCATTTTGCTGAGGTGTGCCAGGAGCAGAGAATTGTTGAACTATTCCTTTGTATTTGCAGAACTCTTCCATCGCTGAATTCTTGAATTCAGTCCCATTATCACTTCTCAGAATCTTGACTTTGTATTTTGTGCTAGTTTCAATAAGTCTTACATGGTCCAGCAGTATTTCAGCAGTTTCATCTTTTCTGTGCAGAAAATAAACCCAGGTAAATCTAGTATATTCATCAACAATGACTACAGTATACCTTTTCTTACTGATGGACATAATATTCACTGGTCCAAACAAGTCAAGGTGAAGCATGTGATATGGTTCATCAATTGAGGATTCAGATTTACTCTTGAATGATGTCCTTCTCTGTTTAGCCTTCTGACAAGCATCACAGAGTCCATCAAGAGTATATAGAGCCTTTGGTAATCCTCTTACCAAGTCTTTCTTAACCAACTCATTTATATTGTTGAAGTTGAGATGAGAAAGCTTCTTATGCCAATTCCAACTTTCATCTACAGAAGCTTTACTGATGAGGCATGTAGTTGGATTTTCAGTATTGGTGTGAATGTTGGCTTCATAAATGTTACCATGTCTTTGACCAGTTAATGCAACCTTTCCTGAAGATTTTCTGATAACTTCAAAATGAGTATCATTGAAATTGACACGATAACCTCTGTCTGTGATTTGACTGACGCTTAACAGATTGTGCGTGAGTCCTTTCACCAGAGCTACTTTTTCAATGATGACATTTCCAATTACAATACTGCCATATCCCAAAGTTTGTCCAATGTTGCCATCTCCATAAGACATAGTTGGGCCAGCCTTCTCCTCAAATTCTGATAGCAAGGTTTTGTCTCTAGTCATGTGCACAGAGCATCCACTATCCATGACTAACACATTTTTCTTTTTACCTTGCAATCATAATCACAAAGAACTCAGTTAGAATTTTTAAGAACCCACACTTGTTGGGTTCTCTTTTCATGCAACTTAACATTTTTAGCAGCAGAAGATTTTCTTGTAAAGACACCTTCATCAGGATTAAGTCCATCAGAATTAATCTTTTTCTTAATAGATGCATGATTAGTATTCAAGTTCTTTGTTTTTCCAAAATTTGCACTTTTATTGAACTTAGGCAAAGGCTCATAATAATTATAGTACAAATTATGGTATTCTTCACATGTATAAATAGAGTGCCATTTACTGCCACAATGGAAACAAGGATTCTGTGGTTTATAAAATACTGATTTATTCCTAATGTCAGACTTAGAAACTACAGTTGGCTTCTTTTTACTCCTCCTACAATCAATAGCAAGATGATTAGAGTTACCACAGTTAAAGCATACTTTACTTGGTGCATTTGGAATATACTTATAATTATTCTCCTTGTTTATTCCAACTTTACCATTCCTGTTCCTTTTGACAGTTGGAACTCTCTTCCTATCTGTTATATCTATCCCTTAATTGTTTCTTGGACAAAAGACCTACATTTTTGTTTTTGACAGTTCTAGACTCAGAATGATGTGTAGAAGTAGATCCCTTTTCTGAAGTAGATTTGGGAATTTCTGGATACACATAATTAACAGGTTTTAATTTGGTTTTAGTACTGTCTGTAACATATCTGTAGGTTTTTGGATTTGTTGAGTCATCTACTATAACTCTTCCTGGATTAGATGAAACAACTTTTTCTTTGTCCTTTTTCTCATTCTCTGGCTTATAACCTAGACACTCTTTCCAGTTTTTATCAGTAATAATTTCATGAGTTTTTGTACCAGAATGTGTCCAGGTTCTGAGCTTTTCATTTGCCTCTTTAAGTTGCATTTCAAGTTCATTACATTTAAACTCTGTTTCAAGTTTCATGTGTTTAGCATTATCATATTCTGCTTGAACTTCCTGCAAGAAAATTAACTCAGCTTCTAGATGATCATTTCTCTTAACAATCTCTGCCATTTCAGATTTTATTCTAGTATTTTCAAGAGATTGACTCCTAAAACTAATATGCAGAGATTTTAAAAAAGATCTTAGCTCAGAGACATTATTAGTATCAAAATCAAACAAAACTTTAGATACCTTATTTTCACCAGCAGAAGTCTCATCAGTTTTAGCCATCAAAGCATAATTCACTTTCCCTTCTTCAGAGTCAGATGATGAGTCCATCCAATCCTTGCTTGAAGAAATGAGAGCTTTGGTTTTGGTCTTCTTGCACTCAGTTGCAAAATGACCCATTCCATCACAGTTATAGCATCTGATTTTTGACTTGTCAAATTTGCTGCTTTTACCTTCTTTCTTCTTGTACCTGTCTTTGTCAGCATTGAAGGTTTTCTTCTGAAATTTCCCTTGCTTCCTAGCCTTTCTGAACTTCATCTTTTTGAAGCCCTTGACTATCATAGCAACCATTTCCATCATATCAGAATCAGTAGAGTCATCATCAGTATCAGGATCAGACTCAGTATCAGTATCTGATGATGAGTCATCAGGAAATGACTCTTCCACTCTACTCTTTCTGTTAGAAACCTCCTCAGCTTTTCCCTTTGATTTTGATTCAACATTCAAAGCAACAGATTTGGCTTTGACATTTTTCTTGTTCTTCCTCTGTTGAACCTCAAGATCATGGGTTCTTAGCATCCCATAGACTTCATCAAGAGACAGCATCTTCAAATCATATTGATGCCTTATGATTGAAGCTTGAGTATCCCACTCCTCAGTTAGAGCTCTGAGAAACTTGGTATTTGAGTCCTCTGGATCATACTCTTTGCCATCTAGTGATAGATTGTTCAGTAAAGTCAAGAATCTATCATACATATCAGTAAGGCTTTCATCAGATTTAGCATCGAACTGCTCATACTCCTGAATCAACAGAGCCCTTCTGTTTCTTTTAATAGATTCAGTACCTTGGCATTGAGTTTCCAAAGTATCCCAAATTTCCTTTGCAGTCTTGCATGCTATTACCCTGTTAGACATGACATTATCAAGACTGTTATGCAAAAAATTTTTTACCTTTGCATCTTTGAGTACTTGAGCCTTTTCCTCTGTCGTCCACTCACTCTTTGCCTTAATGACATAGTGTTCAGCAACAGTCTCTGTTCTTGCAACTAGTCTTGTTGGAAGAAATGGTCCATCATTGATCCTATCAAGATAGTCAGGATCAGTTGCTTCCAGATACATCATCATTTTCACTTTCCATGTTGGATACTCAGTTTTCTTGAGAATTGGAATTTTGATGCTTTCATACTTGCTTGTCGACATCTTAAGATCGTTTCTGATTAATATTAATCAGTTTCGCTCTGATACCAATTGTTGCTCAGTAAATAACAATTGTAGAAGGGGGGTTGAATACAATTGTATAAGATTTTCGACTTAAACAAATAACACAAGTATGAATCAATAACAGCTTTATTAATTCTGATATAAAACTGTTACAAAACTCTCTTAAGAAATTTCTATGTTCTTAAGAGCTGCTAGGTTACAAGATAAATCGTGTAAGCGATTACTCTAATGTAAAACCTAAACTGTGTTTATATAGAGTACACAGTTACACTATCAATTACAAGATATTCTAAATCAATTACATATATCTCAAAATGCATATCTTGTATGATAGCTGCATTCATATAATCTAGGAACCGACATATCAATCTTCCTTGATCTCTGGTCTGATGAGAATCTTCACGAAATACTGACCAGCTTCTAATCCTGATAATAATCCAATACTGACATTGTATTACTGATGACGTCAACATCAGTATCTGATCAGTAATGCCCAGATCCTGATCATCACTTTAATCAATATCTAACACCAAGAAACTGGTAGCTACCTGAGGTGCTTTTCCTATCCACTCTGCATCCAGCATAATCAGCATCAGAATAACCAACCAGATTGAACCCTGTGTCCTTAGGATACCATAAACCCAGGTTTGGAGTGCCCTTCAGATATCTAAAGATCCTTTTTATCGCAATCAAATGTGATTCCTTTGGATTTGATTGAAATCTAGCACATAAACATGTAGCAAACATGATGTCTGGCCTACTTGCAGTGAGGTAGAGTAGAGAACCAACCATGCCTCTGTAGACTGAGATATCTACTTTCTTGCCTTTAGCATCTTCATCCAACTTAGTTGCAGTGGCCATGGGTGTCTTAGCAGGTGAGCAATCTTCCAAGTCAAACTTCTTCAATAGATCCTTGATGTACTTGGTCTGACTGATAAAGATACCATCCTTTCTCTGACTGACTTGCAACCCAAGAAAGAATGTCAACTCTCTCATCATACTCATCTCATATCTTCTCTGCATGAGTTTGGAGAATCTCTCACACAGCTTCTCATTTGTAGAGCCAAAAATGATATCATCCACATAAATTTGAACTAGGATAATATCATCACCATGCTTCTTGTAAAATAGTGTCTTGTCCAATGTGCCTCTAGTGAATTGATTTTCAAGGAGAAATTGTGATAAGGTATCATACCATGCTCTTGGAGCCTGCTTAAGTCCATACAATGCCTTAAGCAGTCTGTAGACAAATTCTGGGAAGTGTGGATCCTCAAAGCCAGGTGGTTGTTGCACATAAACTTCTTCTTCTAATTCTCCATTCAGAAATGCACTCTTGACATCCATTTTATAAACTTTAAAGTTTGAATGAGCAACAAATGCCAAGAATATTCTGATGGCTTCCAATCTAGCAACAGGAGCAAATGTCTCATCATAATCAATGCCTTCCTGTTGAGAGTATCCTTTTGCAACCAACCTTGCTTTGTTTCTCACTATTACACCATCTTCATCCATCTTATTCTTTAGAACCCATTTTTTTCCAACAATGGTTCTGTTCTTTGGTGCAGGCACAAGTTCCCATACTTTGTTCCTTTCAAATTGATTCAGCTCCTCTTGCATAGCTATAGTCCAATCTGGATCCAACAGTGCATCATCAAGTTTCTTAGGCTCAACTTGTGATAGAAAACAGCCATAGAGGCACTCATTCTGAGTTGCTCTCCTAGTCCTTACTCCTGCATTAGGATCTCCAATGATTTGCTCTGCAGTGTGTGATCTATCCCATTTCCTTGAGTGCTCAGCCTGATTTCTCATTCTTGATGTTGCTTCATCATCCACATCATGGTCATTCTCATTTCCTCCCCCTGTGAAGTTGCCAGTACTCACAGGTGTGTCTTGGAAGCTTGTTTCTTTACTATTGATTGGCACAAATTCTTCTCTTGTATCATCATTCACTTGAGTTTGTTGAACTTGAGTTTCAACTCTAGTTTCAATCTCTTCATCAGAATCATCTAGATTATCAAACCTTAATGGATCTTTATCTTCATCATTGGCTTCTTCTAGTCCAGGTAGTTTGCTGTCATCAAATGTCACATCTGTGCTTTCCATAATTTTCTTTTGACTGATGACATAAACTGTTGAGTATTGAATACAGTAAAAGAATACAGAGGGGGGTGAATGGATTCTTGAACTTTTCTTGTTCGAGTCTATGTAGCAAATAAGTGTTTGTGTGTGCAAGAGTGAGGGTGCGGATAAAGAACAACACAAGACACAATATCACTTTAATCTAATGTATTATTAGATAAAGGTTGCTACAATCTGTGAATACCAATGGTAGTATTCTCAGCTTCGTTTTTCTCAGAGAGATATAGCTTACAATGTATGAAAAACTTGACTCACAAAGTTAGTTACTTAGGAAGTGAGGCTGTGTCCTTATAGAACATGGATACAACCTACTTACTGCAAATAAGGTAGCTAAACAAATTACTTTCTAGTCTGTCTATCCTTTTTGAGTAAGTGTCCAAACGGTTACAGATTTGACTTTGCAAAGCCTGTTCAGATCCACTTCTTTAGCCCCTTGTCTCTTCTATATCTCTCCAAGCTTCCTTGTAGGCTTTCCAAAGCACGTTACAGATTGTGGTCTATAAAGTGCATTGGCTTGTTGCAGGTTTCAGACTTGTACAATTTCTTCAGTATTTTGTCTCCAAGAATGTATTCGAGAAGTGACTAAGTAAGTGATTCGAGAACTAGAATTGACTTGATCGATAACTCTGAGTTCTCGAACACTGTTATATTGACATATCGAACCACTTCTCGAATAGCTCTTTTCCATCAGGATTCCTTGAGTTGTCGAATAGAACATTTGACTTATCGAATCCTCGAGATATCGAATAACTTTCTGAGTCCTTGAGATATCGAATGGAACTTTGACTTGTTGACTCCTTGAGAACTCGAATACTACTTTGACTTGTTGACTTCCTGAGTTCTCGAATAGAGTACATAGACATATCGAATCTCTGAGATATCGAATGAGATATCGAACAGTATATTCAGAGATATCGAATAGTGTCTTGAGATATCGAATCCCTGACTTCTCGAATGCTAGACTTCTCGAATAAACAAATATACTTCTCGAATTGGTACTTAGGCAAATTCTTCATTTCTTCAAATCCCAACTGTGATTATTTGATAGTCTTTATCTTCTTGCTTGAGGCATGAACCTTGGAACTTCTTTCAAGCATTATTCTAGACTCTATAAGTAAAGTTACACAACTAGGATTTGATGCCTACTACAAGTACAATACAAACGGAAACTCTACAACTAGAGGTTCCCTCAGTTAAGAGGTCATGTAAGTAATGCAAAGCATTACAAACAATTAGGCTTGTTATTAGATGTATACAGGCATGCCTCTGTGACTAACAATCTCCCCCAAATTGTGAGTGAGACCCTTAATCACAATTTCATGTCTGATAACAAGCCTAACATACATAATGATGAAACTTTAAAAGTACAGGTATGTAGATTGATTGAGCACATGAATGAAATTACAAGTTAAACAATCTTACAGTATGATGAAATACTAGCCATTCTCATTTGATTCCATCTCCATTGCTTTGGCTTATAGATCATCATATGCTTTCTGTTTCCTTTCTTTCTCCTTTCTTGCATTCTCATCCATGGCCTTTATGATCTCAGCTAAGGCATCCAACTCTTCAAGCAGAATAGAATTCTTGAAATCTTCAAGTACTGGCTTCAGAATGTTGGCAGTATAGTGACTGAGTAGGTTCATTCTTATATTTACATGCTCCCCATTTCTTCTCCTATACTTCACCAAATAGGGATTGAACTGAACTCTACATAATCCTTTTGCCCTTAGCTTTTCTGCTTCAGCTTCCAGTCTATCAATTTCTTTCTCCCTTTCTATCCATCTCTCAAGGCATCCCTTCCTTATCTCTTCATCATGATCTCTTTTCATCTTTACAAAAGCAGCTAGCTCCAGTTTCCAAACCCTTTCCACTTTGTCATTAGCATCCATGTTAGGTCCAAATGTGTTGTAGAGGGGGGGTGAATACAACTTTTCGATTATGAGAAGCAATAAATACGATGCAATAAATGAACACACAGATTCAAGGAATATATTTCTTTATATATAACTTGAAAAGGTTGCTACAACATTCATTACAAAGTATAACAGAAGTTCAGAGAGAAGTGAATGATTCTAAGCTCTGTGAATATACTCTCTCTCTTTTTCTTGTGTTTTTCTCAATATTGCTCACTAACTAAAAACATTACACAAGTGCTTCTATTTATACTACATGTAATCTATGTCCTGTAGTCTTCAAAGACTAAGATGTACGTGGCCCAATGATGTCCACATAAATCTTGCCTTATCTTGAAAGCTTGGAAATCTGCCAATCAGAAGATGCCATGTGTCATGTTGAAGCTGCACTCTAAGTAGAACTTCTACTTGAGAATTTCTACTTAGCCATCTCGAAATTTCTAAGTCGAACTTCTACTTAGAAATATTCTACTTGGCCATCCAGAACATTTAGTACTTAGAAAATATTCTGGTCTTCAACTTGAAACTTCAATGCACATCTTGAGCTTGTGATATCTTCATGTCTTCTTTATTCTTCGGCAAGCTCTTGAACATGGATCTTTATTACTGACATAAACTTGCTATCAATGTCCTGACACTTGATGCACTGGTCTGGTTCATAAGTGACTAGTCTTGATAGTGTTTCTGCTTCTTGAATAAATTACCATATTCACTTAGTAACTTGGCTTTCCAATATTTGCTTTCCTTCTTGTTCACTTGAAATCAATTGGTCTTGTTGATACTGATAGTTATGATCTTGATTCTCGATTTCTCAAATCACTGAGGCCTGAACAACTTTGACTTGAACTTCTCTCAATGATTTCTTCTTGGCTTGATCATAGTTAACATGTTTAATTGTATCAATTACCTTGTCTTCATTTAGTGTTGATTTCTTGTGACTTCTTGTTCTTGATTGTCTTCTGGTTAAGTATCTTTTCTTTTAATTGAGTTACATTAGTTATAGTGTTACAAGTTAATACACTCTGCCTTTCAATCTCCCCCAATTTGATTGTCTAACAATGACATTCAAATTAATGAAGGATAACTCAACTAAACAATGAGACGAGAAAAGATAATTAACATTACAGTCTTGAAAAATATACAATTGAAAAATACTTGAAAACAATACAAAGAACTTAAACTAGAAACAGAATTCGAACCTCGAATTAAAGATCATTTGAATGATTCCTATCACCTGGATTATTTCATATCTTTTAGTCAAACTTATATCACCTTATTGGATTCACTCTAAGGTGAATTTTCCTCAAGTGAGTTAAAGCAACCGAAAGACATGAAGTTTTTCCAACTTCAAGTTCACACCACTCTGACCTTTAACCCTAATTCCGTTTCCTTTTCCTAGCTTCAGCAGCTTGGTCTTTTTCTTCTTTCTGCCTTCTGCGCTTCTCCTCCTGCTGCTTTTGTTTCTTATATACTGGATCATGAAGTTGCGTCCACCTAGCATTCAACAAACTTACTGCTTCCATTTCTAGAGGGTTCCTGGGTTCTGGGTAAGGATGTTTGAAAAGCCTTCTGAGTTTGTCCACCTCCTGAGTAGTCCTGATCTCTGGAATGTCCTCAAATTTCTTCATTATAAGCCGAGGTTTCCTATGAGTTTTATCAGCTTTAAACTGACAATAGATCATTTTGGGATAGCCTTTGACACGGTTAGTATTGTGGACACTAGCCGCATCTTGCTCCAATCGTTTCTTTTCCACTACTACATCAGACAGGTAACTCACGAGTCTCTGCTTTTCTGTCACATACTTAACTTCCACATCTTCCCATTTGAACACATATAACACTTTCTCCAGAAATGCAGCATCTTGAGTCTGCAGCAGCCATTGTCTACTCATATGCAAGAATGTTTGATTCTGGTCTGCATCTATGAATACTAAGGCATCAGCTGTATTATCAACAAAAGAGTGTATCCAGTATACACTGTCTCTTCCTGGAACACCAACTACCTCCCTTATCTCTCCTTGTTCCAGTTCTCCAGTAGGAAGATTCAGAGCTTCATCTACATTCTTCATAGCTTGAAGAATATTCCATTTCTTCTCTATTAGCTCTGGTTCAATCTTCACATTATCAAGAGGGTTTGGAGCAATGACATCACACTTCCACACCTCATTGCTCTTCTTGAATATGGCACTTTCAATGATCTTCACTGATTTATCTTTAAGCTCAGAAGCGAATCCCTTACCCATCATTTGTCTACAGACGGCTTTAAGAGATTCCACTGAAAGTTCCATTAAGTCCTTTTCCTCCAAGCTCACCCTCTTCAATTTACTGTCAACCACCATCCGGACAACATTTAGATATGCTGAGAATTCTGGACCCTTGTCCTCTGCTAGCTGCATTAACTGATCCCTATACAGAATGCTTAGATTCTCAGAATGAGAGTATTGAATTTTTGTTGCTAGCAAGAACAACTCTGATGCAGATCTTCTCGTCATGAATTGGTCATCCACATACATGAAAGACATTGGGACTCCTTCTGTCAAAGACAAGATAACCTGCCACTCCTTTTGCGTTGCATTGTATCCAACCCTGACTTTAGAAATTAATCTCTTTAAAGCACTCATGTAGTCAGCAGCCATTGGATTCTGCAAATTTAGGTTGTAGAACAGATCATCTGCCTCCTTGTTATGAGCTCCTTTCGTACATGGTCCCATCAATATCTTCCTTGCGTCATCCCATTTCTGCCCTAACCTTCTATTGTCCAGATCAATCTGAGGATCAGCTAGCCTTGCAAGCTCATAATCGTACTGTTTCCCTTGTAGCTCCGCTTTCTTTTCCTGAAACACAGCACGATCTTGCATTGCTTTCATTTTAAAGAACTCAGCTTGTTCCAAGGCTAACCGTTGAGATTTAAGGGTTTCCTCATCAACAGTAATTTCTTCAGGCATTCTGGAAGACATCCCAGCACCTCCACCTTGATCCTTCAATGATCTCTTAATAGCATGTTCCAAAGGTGCGTCTTCCATATCGGAATCTGAGTCATGTACCACCTGTACTTTTTCTTTATGACTCAGATCAACGAATGGCTCATCTTGCTCAATCGCTATTGCCTTACCCTTTTTCCTTCTCAGAGCCTCTTCATCAGTAGACGGCTCAATTTCTTTTTCTTTGACAAGATTAGCTTGTTCTTGAATTTCTTCGATTTGAACTCCCTGCTGTCTCGTCTCCTTTCCACTCTCCCCCTTAGGTGAGTTATCCTGAACTCCACCCTGGTCTCCAGATCCACCAGCTGTATAAAAGTCTTCAAACCCAGAACCATAGGTTTCTGCTCCACTAGCACCACCTGTACCAGCATCGGGGGGAGGTTGTTGCGACTCGAAACACTCCTGGGGCACAAAACTTCTGATTGCAAACATCACTCTACTGATCTCCACAGCCAGAGTATCCATTGTAATCTCCATTGCTCCCATCCTCTCATTCAGAGTGTTTCCCAAGACACCACCAGCATGGCCCAAGTCATTTACCTTGTTAGTCAAATCATTAAAAGTTGTAGCTTGACTTGCCATTCGTGCTGCGTAGTCATCAAGAGCCCTTTGATTGTTTCCAATGTTCATCCCTAACTGCCCCATCGTCTGCCCAAACTGCTTCATTTGATTTTCCATAGAAGTCATACGAGTATCAAGATTTTCAATATTAAGGGACGGTGTTTGGTTTAGGTGACCTCGCTCTAATACTCGTTCTGTTAGTATTTGACGCTCGGTTTCGGGCCTTAAAAATGAAGGTCCCTCTCTCCCTAACCTCTCACACACACTCCCTGTCTCACGCTCGTGTATGTCTTCAATAATTGATCCAAAATATGAAGCAGTACCTGCAGAAACTGGATAAGCAATATAATTTGCAGTTATGGGATCAATTGCTGTTGGTTCCTGAGTTGGAATCTCAGGCTGAGAGGCTACAAAGTGTTCTTGTACAACATCAGAACCGATCCTCTTTGCAGCATCAGTACGTACCGGTGAAGGTACGGCTGAAGCTTTTAAAGCTTCATGTCCTTTTGAAGCAACAGTATCTTCAAGAGGTACATAATCATCATCAAAATCCCTATGTGCAGATTGTTCAAGGGGTGAACCACTCTCGTGAGGTGGAGTGGTTGCGTGTGACACGCTAGGGTTTGACTGAGGTTTAGAAGTAGCAGCATGAGAAATTTTGGCTTTCTTTCGAGTAAGAGGCTGCTCTTCGGGGTCACTCTCCTCATCATTTCCTACATCTATATGTGCTGGCTGTTTGGATTCCGGTGACAGAGGTGATAGAGAATTAGAAATATAGCTCTCACCCTGGGATAGATCCTGCGGGCTAGCAGTCTCTTGGGTCTGGGAATCAGAAACATAGGAAGAGGAATGAGTAGAATGTATAGAGAGATTACCTGATTCATTACCTTGTTCGTCACCGCTTTGCTCATCAGGAATCTCTTCAAATGCCTCAGCATGAGCAGACCGATTCTGAGCATGTGATGAAACTTGCGAGAATTCCATCAAAGTGGTAACTCCCTCATCATATGTAAGCCACTGTTGTAAGGTATCAGGAATTGACATCGGTTTTCCATGATGTTTATTCTGATTATCAATTGTCAAAAGTGACTTAGTGCCCATCCCTAGTGGTGCAGATGTTTGACTTCTGGCAAAACTCTGTCTAACTGCAAGAGCATCCTTCGGTATTAAATCATTAATCAGCATCTGTAGGAACCGAGGAAACCAGCAGATAACATCTTTTGTGTTGAGGTCTCTGCTTGCAAGAGATCCCATTACACCAACTATCTCCGAGAGAACTATGCGTCCATAATTTATATCCAGTTCTCTTGCTAGGGCAATTCCAAGGTTTTGCATGGGAATGGAAATTTGATGGAAATCGCTTTCTCGTGCCCGAAAACATCTTGTGATGGCCTCGAAAAAGTAATTCCATTCCACATGAAAGAATTGTTTTTGGATGTTTCCAGTGATCCGGCCAGACGGAGGATAACATCCTATTTCTTCAAAGAAACTGAGGCGTTCGGCAGCTGTAGGTTCTGGATCATAAGCATCTTTTATCGGGAATCCCAGAACCCTGTTGACAATTTGTTCAGTCACCTCATATTCCTGACCCGCTAAGGTAAACCTGAAACCAAAGGGGGTTGATTTGCTCCCAAAAGAAACCGCACTAGTCCATAATTGCTGTAAAGCATCATGTACTAGTGTAGGTTTAGCAGTAAAAGCATCGCTAGCTTTGGAATACAAATTGAGAAATCGTATCCAAGACTTAAAGCGCGGGAGTTGATCACCAATTTCCGTAGAAATATTATAAAAATTGTTTTTAGCAAGTGAAAATTGGTGAGCCATTTTAATTAAAAGTTTTTCTTTTAAAAGATGTGAATTTTAATATTAATTCTTTGAAAAACAATTAATTAAAGAATTAACCGTTATATCCCTTTTAATTTAGCAAGAACAACAAAAGTCCCTTTTTGAGAAATTAAACTACGGGATCCAATTAACAGTCAATGGAAGGCAAGTTTCAAACCAATAATTAAATCTCCACTAACAGTGAAATGCGTGTGTGTGAAATCGTGTATGAACAGATCTGTGAAATTTTGTGTGTATATACGTGTGTGTATATATCGATGAAGATGAACAGTTATACAAGACACAATCACAGAGATTAATGATGACACACAGGTAAGAGGAGTCTAAAATCGGGCATTAATTCGTGGTCTGTATGAGTTTAGTCACAAAAATCACGAACAGTGGTTGTAACTATGAAATCGCCTGTATGTATATGTGGAGGCTGCTGTTAAAATGAATTAGGTAAAGTGAAAGAATAGATCGAGTTAGAGATGTATATATAGACATTAATGTGAAATGACTAAAGTGTCCCTGTTAAAAAGTATGAAAACTCTAAGTACATACAGGGAGAACCCAAGTCGAAATCTATCTCGAAGTCTAAGTCGAAGTCTATCTCGAAGTCTATCTCGAACATTTTAAGTCGAACTTCGAGATAGAGTTCGAGATAGATGTTAACTCGAAAAACTTACCATTTAACTATTAAAGACCATGTAAACAGCACAAACCACCAACAGTACTAAGGAAACCTATCTCGAAATTTAAGTAGAAATTCGAGATAGACTTCGAGTTAGGAGTTAACTCGAAAAAATCCCCTTAGACACTGAGAACTCTATCTCGAACATCAAGTCGAAATTCGAGTTGAGTTTCGAGATAGAGGATAACTCGAAATTATTAACTTAACTCGAAGTTATTCTCTCAGATCATTTCAAAAAATATCCCCTGTAAGATAGACATTATATGGAATATTTTGAATAAGGAAATAGGCACACTGGTAACTCAAATTCGAGCCCTAAGTCGAATTTCGAGATAAATTTCGAGATAGAGGTTAACTCGAAATTTTTCCCAGACTTAGAATTTTCAAAACTTCACTCTGGAAGCTCAAATCAAAATTCAACTAGAATTTCAAGATGAGTTTCGAGATAGTGATTAACTCGAAATTTTGAAGATACTTAGAATAATTTGACAATTTTTTCTTTGAAAAACTCAACAATTAATTTTGCCAAATTAATATAAACATCAATTCAAGGATTTTAATATATGACATAATTAAAACATTCCTTGATAATTCTAAGGCCTCTAATTACATGAAAAACACAGGTAAATTCATCTACAAATCATGCAAAATTTAGAATATTATGAATTTAACTCCCCCTATGATCATGCAATTTAACAAGCATAAATTCAAGGATTTGTGCTATAAAAGACACTTCAAACACACTGAATTCATGCAAAATGACACTATATGCACCCTATAATAATCATTAATTAGGCATTTTAAAGTCTAAACACATAATGATTAAATAGCTTGCATATACAATCATAAACATGGATTTTACAGATAGAAGGCTTTACTAACTTGTGTTAAGCATTCCCAATTCACCAACCAACCTATTGAATGTTACTTCATCAAGAGGTTTGGTGAATATATCTGCAATTTGTTGCATTGTGGGCACGAAATGTAGCTCCACAGTCCCCTCCTCGACATGTTCTCTTATGAAGTGATACCTGATGTCAATGTGCTTGGTTCTTGAGTGATCTACAGGATTGTTGGTTATGGCAATGGCACTTGTGTTGTCACACATAATTGGAATTTTCTTGTGCTCCATGCCATAATCCTTCAATTGGTTCCTCATCCACAGTATTTGAGCTACACAGCTTCCAGCAGCAATGTACTCAGCTTCAGCAGTAGAAGTAGATACTGTATGTTGCTTTTTACTTTGCCAGGACACCAATCTTCTGCCAAGAAATTGACAAGCACCAGATGTGCTTTTCCTATCAATCCTGCAACCTGCATAGTCTGAATCCGTATAGCCAATTAGATTAAAACCTGTATCTCTTGGGTACCAAATTCCTAGATTTGGTGTGCCCTTGAGATACCTAAAAATTCTTTTGACGGCTATGAGATGTGATTCTCTAGGATCCGCTTGGAATCTTGCACATAAACAAGTCGCGAACATTATATCGGGTCTACTTGCAGTTAAATAGAGAAGTGAGCCAATCATACCTCGATAGCTTGTGATGTCAACTGATTTACCTGATTTGTCTTCATCAAGCTTCGTGGCTGTTGCCATGGGAGTCTTAGCTGCTGATGCATCTTCTAGATTATACTTCTTGAGTAAATCTCTGACGTACTTGGATTGACAGATAAAGATACCATCTTTTCTCTGACTGATCTGTAATCCAAGGAAGAAAGACAGCTCTCCCATCATGCTCATCTCGTATTTCTCTTGCATTAGCTTAGCAAATTTCTCGCACAAGCGCTCATTCGATGACCCGAAGATAATATCGTCCACATAGACTTGAACAAGTATTAAATCATTCTTCACATTCTTATAGAACAATGTTTTTTCAATTACTCCCCTAGTAAAACCACTTTCAATTAAGAATACGGATAGGGTTTCGTACCAACATCTTGGGGATTGCCTGAGGCCATAGACAGATTTGAAGAGAAGATACACAAAATCTACAAGTTCTGGATCAATGAAGCCAGGCGGCTGTTCCAGATACACTTCTTCTTCTAACTCTCCGTTCAGGAAGGCACTTTTCACATCCATCTGGAAAACCTTGAAGTTCTTATGTGCTGCAAATGCCAAAAACATCCTGACTGCCTCAAGTCTTGCAACTAGTGCATAGGTCTCATCATAATCAATTCCTTCTCGCTGAGAATAACCTTTTGCAACCAAACGAGCCTTGTTTCGTGTTACAAGTCCGTTTTCATCCATTTTATTTTTGAATACCCACCTTGCTCCAATTACTGATTTGTTCTTTGGTCGGGGTACCAGCTTCCAAACTTTCTGCCTTTCAAACTGATTGAGTTCCTCTTGCATTGCAATCACCCAATCAGCATCACCAAGAGCTTCTTCTATTTCTTTAGGTTCAAGCTTGGATAAGAACCCAGAATATAAGCAAATATTAGCCAGGTCAGCTCTTGCATTTCTTCTAGTAGACACACCAGCATCTGGATCACCAATAATTAATTCAAACGGATGGTCTCTATTCCATACCCGTTCTCTTGGAAATTGTCTTGATGATTCAGCATGACTTTCTGAGTTGTGGTGCTGACTACTTTGATTACTTTCACTAACTCCCCCTGAGTTAGTACCAGCTCCTACAGAACTAGAGTCAACTCGACTCGAGCCTTGAATAGTAGTCCTTGAGCTGCTATTTACTCCCCCTGAGTTGTTGCCGGTTCGTACTGAAGAAGTCTCTCCTGATCTTGTAGGATTAGCTTGTTCACTAGACTCAGGTTCTTCACTTACACTTGGAACATTTAATGGAACAACCAACTCAAGTTCATCTTCAAGTTCTTCTAAGTCCAGATTCTGAAATTTTAGGGACTCAGGTTCACTAGAATCTCTTGAAATTGATGAGAGTTTGGTATCGTCGAATCTGACGTTGTAGCTTTCAGTCACTTTTCGATCATTCACTAAGAACACCCTATAAGCTGCTACCACATCTGTGAAGTAACCAACAAAGATTCCTTCACGAGCTTTTGCTGCAAACTTGCCTAGATTTTCATCATCTATAAGTACATAGCATTTTGCTCCGAAGACATGAAAGTATTTGATTGTTGGTCTTCTTCCGTTCATTAGCTCACATGGTGTCTTTTCTTTATCTTTTATGATCAAGGATCGATTTTGAGTGTAACAAACGGTACTCACTGCTTCTGCCCAGAAATACAGAGGAAGTTTCGAATCATACAACAAAGTTCTTGCTGCTTCAACCAATGTTCTATTCTTCCTTTCAACTACTCCATTTTGTTGTGGAGTTCTCGGGGCTGAATACTGACGACGTATTCCCTTAGATACACAGAAGTCATTTAGCACTGCGTTTTTGAATTCAGTGCCATTGTCTGATCTAATCGTCTTCACAGTAAGTGTTGAAACATTCTCAATTTGAGTGATGTGATCAATGATTAGGAAAGGTACTTCGTCTTTCGTCATTGCGAACAATACCCATGTATACTTGGAGAAGTCATCCACGATTACCAATGCATATCTTTTCCTAGATAAAGATAGGACATTCACTGGGCCAAACAAATCCATATGAAGAAGTTGCAGAGGCTCAGTAATACTAGAAATTTCTTTGCTTTTATGCGATGCTCGTTTCGACTTTCCCATTTCACAAGCTTCACAGAGTCCTTTCGGAGCGAACTCCATTTGAGGTAGATCTCTCACCAATTCTCGCCTCGCGAGAGCATTCATCGTTTTGAAGTTTAAGTGAGATAACTTTTTGTGCCATAACCAGCTTTCATCATCCGAAGCTTTGCTGTAGAAACAGGTGACTTCATTCTGATTTACTGAATCCATGTCTGCAACAAAAAGATCTGCCTTTCGAACTCCTCTCAAAGCCAGTGAACCTTCCTTGATGTGAGTGATTGATACACCTTTCTTGTTGAAGACAATTTCGTAACCTTTGTCACAGAATTGACTGATACTCAACAAATTATGCTTTAATCCCTCAACATAGGAAATATCTTCAATGATGACATTGCCAGTTTTCAGTTTGCCATATCCCTTTGTCACACCTATGCTGTCATCTCCAAAGGTAACATAAGGGCCAGCTTTCATAACCATCTCTGTAAGCAGGGACTTGTTTCCAGTCATATGCCTCGATGCTCCACTGTCTAGCACCCATATAACTTTATTTCTTTTCTGCTTAATGCCCTCTGGTTCCTCTGATGTCTCAGCCATAAGCGCAAAGTTTGCTACATGAGTAACATCTTCCTCATCTGAATCATCCCAAGCTCTTCCTTCTGTTACTACTAAAGCTCTTTTGCCATGTTTTTCTTTCACCAGCGATTCATACTTGCTTTTGAGGGCTTCAAATGTCTCTTTTGGATAAGTCTGTTTAGGCTTTTTGCAGTCCGAGGCAAAATGTCCAGGTTCACCACAATTATAGCAATTGAACTTCATTTTGAAATCCAACGGAGATTTGTAGCTGGTACTCTTGCCTTTGCTTTTGTAGCCTGACGAACTACCACCACCCTTAGCAGCCCGATAGTAAGATGAAGAATTTCTCTGTGGTCGGTTGCTCTTTCTGAATCTCATATTGCTGAACTTCCTTGCCATGTATGCCACGACACTATCGTCCATGTTGTCCAGCTCTTCTTGGGTGAAGTAGTCATCATCACTGTTAGATGCGCACTCGTCATCATTATCAACTTGATGTGGTGCAAGTGATGATTTAGGCTTTGCTGCAACCATTGCCTTCTTAGACTCCTCCTCATCAGCAACTAATCCTGATGCAGTTTCTTTTCCTTTTGAATCATTGTCCCATGCTTGATCTTGAAGTGTCTCCAGCTCATAGGTCTTCAGAATTCCATAATATTCTTCCAGAGAAGTTGTATGCAAATCTCTGGTTTCTCTGATTGCGTAGACCCTATGTTCAATGCTCTTTGGCTGGTTCCTCAGATATCTCGTATTGGTCTCAACCATGGGGAGAGTAACACCTCTCAGATTCAAATCCAATACCAACTGACTGAATCGTAGATAGACATCTGTTATGCTTTCTCCTTTTCGTATTCTAAAGGTGTCATACTCCATCTTGAGTATAAGTGTCTTGTTGCTTCTAACCTCTGCAGATCCTTCCATGACAACTTCTATCTTGTCCCAAATCTTCTTTGCTGTATTCAAACCTTTGACTATGTTGAACATTTCATGATCAAGGGATTCCATCAAGGTTTGTCTTACAGAAGTATCATAAGCTATTTGCTCCTTGTCAGCATCCGTAAAGTCCGCTGCCTTTTTAGGCTCAGACCGAGCAGGTATAATCTCCTCTCCTTCCGTACGCTCAGGAATAGCTTTCATTGGAACGAATTTACCCTTTTCAAGGACTTCCAGATACTCAGGGTTAATTGTCTCTAAGTAGAGTCTCATTCTGAAAACCCATTCTTCATAGTGATCTCGGTTGAACATTGGGATCTTGAAAGAATTTTTAGGAGCCATTTCAAATCTGGTCACTAAAAGTTTCTAAGTACCCAAGACTAGGCTATGTAGAAAATCTATGTAGAACTTTTGCCTAAGTCGAAATTTCTCTAAGTCGAAATTTTGCTCAAGTCGAAATTCACCAAGTAGAAATTGTCCAAGTCGAAATTCTATGTAGAAATTCTCAAGTAGAAATTCTATGTAGAACTTTTGTCCTTAGAATAATTTTCTGCAGATTACTTTAATATTGAATAAACAATATCACCTTTTTGACTTTTGATACTTTACACACCGAAAGCAACTAACCCACTTGCTAGGCACTGAGTATATCTTGTTACACTTTCGGCCAAGGAATATTTATCAAATCAAAAGTACAAAAACACCTTTTTGACTATCTTATCTGTTTGAAAAAGGAGATCAAAAAGTTGTTGGGTTATCTTCTTTGATAAGAACAGATGATGAACACTCAAGAACACCAAATATCAATGAACCCAGATTAATTCACAAAAATTAATTAAAATACACCCAAGCTAAATAATCACACCTGGAGTATTTAAATAATTTTTTCGGATGAGTTTTCACTACCAACGAATTAAAGCACACTTTTCGAGAAAATGAAAAGTAGATCTAGAAAATGAAAACTCACGATTCTTCTACCAAACACAGGGATCTATGTTTTGTATGTTAAACATCCTCTCTGATACCAATTGTTAGGTCCAAATGTGTTGTAGAGGGGGGGTGAATATAACTTTTCGATTATGAGAAGCAATAAATACGATGCAATAAATGAACACACAGATTCAAGGAATATATTTCTTTATATATAACTTGAAAAGGTTGCTACAACATTCATTACAAAGTATAACAGAAGTTCAGAGAGAAGTGAATGATTCTAAGCTCTGTGAATATACTCTCTCTCTTTTTCTTGTGTTTTTCTCAATATTGCTCACTAACTAAAAACATTACACAAGTGCTTCTATTTATACTACATGTAATCTATGTCCTGTAGTCTTCAAAGACTAAGATGTACGTGGCCCAATGATGTCCACATAAATCTTGCCTTATCTTGAAAGCTTGGAAATCTGCCAATCAGAAGATGCCATGTGTCATGTTGAAGCTGCACTCTAAGTAGAACTTCTACTTGAGAATTTCTACTTAGCCATCTCGAAATTTCTAAGTCGAACTTCTACTTAGAAATATTCTACTTGGCCATCCAGAACATTTAGTACTTAGAAAATATTCTGGTCTTCAACTTGAAACTTCAATGCACATCTTGAGCTTGTGATATCTTCATGTCTTCTTTATTCTTCGGCAAGCTCTTGAACATGGATCTTTATTACTGACATAAACTTGCTATCAATGTCCTGACACTTGATGCACTGGTCTGGTTCATAAGTGACTAGTCTTGATAGTGTTTCTGCTTCTTGAATAAATTACCATATTCACTTAGTAACTTGGCTTTCCAATATTTGCTTTCCTTCTTGTTCACTTGAAATCAATTGGTCTTGTTGATACTGATAGTTATGATCTTGATTCTCGATTTCTCAAATCACTGAGGCCTGAACAACTTTGACTTGAACTTCTCTCAATGATTTCTTCTTGGCTTGATCATAGTTAACATGTTCAATTGTATCAATTACCTTGTCTTCATTTAGTGTTGATTTCTTGTGACTTCTTGTTCTTGATTGTCTTCTGGTTAAGTATCTTTTCTTTTAATTGAGTTACATTAGTTATAGTGTTACAAGTTAATACACTCTGCCTTTCAATCCAACAGTGCAATCATCCTTTCTATGTCATCCAACTTGGCATACCTTTGACACTGCCCTTGTCTGAATTTCTCCTCTCTCCCATCAATATATTTGACTTCTAGGCAATCATCAACAATGCCAACATGGTAGATTCTCTGAGGTCTTAGGAATTGCAGTTGGTCTATATCAAAGTCTTCATCAAGTGGTTGGAGTTTCAATCCTGGAAAAATTGTCAGAGTCCTTGATTTGGATAGCCTTGGTTTCCTTGCAGCTTGTTTGAATTTGATCCTTTTTACATGGTTGCTTGGCTGAAATCTTTGACCTTTGTTGGTAGACCATAGTAGTGTTCCATTAGCAGTTTGCTTTCTGAAACATACACATGGTTTCTTGGCTTAAATCTTCTTCTCTTCTTGAGTTGGCAAAACAGTTGTAGAGGCCATTGAATCAGATTTTGGTAGGTCATTACTAACAGTATTCACCCTAGACTCAGAGTCTTGTGTTGTGGTGAGGTTACTGCTAGCAATGCCTAAGGCTTGCTGTTTTCCAATCTTCCTCTCATAGACTTTTCCTTGGTCATCACCATCATTCTTATTCTTGACATCCTTCTTCTTCTTCTTATCTTCATCACCCTTATCACTCCTGTGATGTCTTCTCCTTCCATCACTCTTGTCATCATCTTTATATTCATCCTTATTTCTCCTGGGCTTGGCCAATTCTGGAATTGAACCAGTTGAAATGAATTCTCTAAGGATGTGCAATACCTCAATCTCCTCAGCTGACCTTATCCCCTTCTTCTTTTGCATTTGATCAACTATGGCAATGATCAGTCTGTGGTTCTTAGAGGTGAGATCATTGGAAATAACCAATTGATCCACATCTTGAATTTTGGTACTAGACTGATAGAGGATGGTTCTTGGTTTGGTGCACACTTCAGGAAGTCTGGCTTGTTGACCATTTCTTAGTTCAGTATACAGACTCTGATTGTTCTCCCCTTTCTGCTCAATTAGTTCCAAGATGGCATCAATCTCAGTGAATTTTAGTGCTGTCAAGGTATCAATAGATATGTGCCATATCTTGCCTTTTGTCACCATCATGATTTCCTTGAGGTAGATCTGACTGAGCTTTCTTGGAATAACTGTTAGATAATGGATTTGATCTTTCAAGCTTCTTCTGTATAGCAGGGTATCTCCTCCAACCTTTGCCTTAGAGGCTTGCAGAAACTTTAAGAATGTAGCATCATGATAAACCTCTGAGTTTGCTACTTCTATCAGCTTGGCCTCTGTAACCACATCCACTTCCACTGGATCAGCTTCATGTCTAGAAGGTTGGACTAGACCACTTGGCATGGATCCTGCCACCACTGTAGTGGTGATAGTTTGCTTTTGGCCACTTGGAGTAGTGATGTGCACAGGTGGTAAAGTGACCACTGGCAGAGAAGATGGAGGCTCATCAACCTTTGATTTGCCTTTACCTGGCACATAAGTTAGAGATTTAGTGGCCCTTTGGTGACTACCCTCACTTATCTTTATCCCTTTTTCTTTAGGTTTCTCCCCCTTTGTATTTGAATTCCTTGATCTTTTCTCCCCCTTAGGCTTGTTGTCAGGCACAGAGGCTGTAGAAATCACCTTTGGGTTTGAAGATTCATCAGGTAGAGGGAGACCCATATGCTTCATCATAGCAGTCAGCATCTACTGTTGAGTGAGAAGAACATCAGCATGAGCAGTTGCTTGAGTGTTCAACTTTTCATTCAGCAGATGGACAGATTCTTTTAGCTCAGCATTGAATGCCTTTTGGTCTAACACTTCCTTTTCCAATTTCTCCATTGAGTGTGTGAGATGTTCAGCTCTGAAAGAGGAGAGTGATTGTTTCTGGAGCCTTTCCACTTCATACTTGCTCATGTTGTGCACAGGTACCTCAGAAATGACCTTATCTCCATATTGATTCTGCCACATAACCTTGATAAGGGCATTGGCATCCTGAGTTTGAGAGGAGAGAGTGGCCATTTCACTTGTGAGCTTTGAGACACTGTCTATCAGGGAGGGTAGCTCAAGATCCACAGAGGTGCAAGTCTTTTTGCATTCCCTAATCTCTCTGAGTGTGGATGTGAGAGGAGGGAATTCAGAGATGAATTTACTTCTGAGCTCACTCACTTCTTTGGATGTATCTCTGCAGATGTTGGCTAGTTCAGTTTTCATCCTTTTCCCAAGATAGTGAATGGCCTTTAGACTTCCCTTGTAGGACTCATTTATGGCTTCATAGACTTCAGTAGGTGAGAGAGTTTAAGCATTTGAACCAAGAGCAGTTACATATTCTTCTCTCAAGTATTGCAGAGCCTCAGCCAGGGTGCAGTCTTTGGTGTGCTCATCCATGCATCGACATTTCCATCTCTCTCAGCCTCATCTGCTATCTTTTCTTGTTGTTTTTCAACATCTTCTTTGTGACAGAGCAGAATTGCTTAATAGTCAGCATTTGGTAAATTGGCTGTGAGAAGATGTTGGGCTATTTTAGAGATCTCATCAAGCTATTCCACATTTAAGCAATGAAGTGCTTCATCCATCAATAGTGGTGGAACAGTTAATGATCCCAAGACACTGTCAGGTTGCACAGGTCTCAGCCATTCTGACAGAGTGGCCTGAGCCAAGTTAGAGCTAGAGCTAGGCAAGCTAGACTCCTCAGTTACAGATGCAACTTCTGCAACCGGATGGATTGACCCTACTACTGGTGTCTCCACAGAAGTGGGATGAGTTACACCAGCAGTTGACACATGCACAGAGTCTCTAGTGACAACTAGTGGAACCTCTGTGTTTGTGATGGTGTCATCAGGAGATGCCCCAGCATGCATTCCCTCACCATCTAAATGTGGGTCCTGGGTGGTGAGCAAAGTGTCATGCACTAAGTCACTTGAGTCCATTGGCTCACCAAGAGAAAAGGATTCTTGGTGATCAATGCCTTGCTCTTCAATTTCTTGAATTACAGGCTCCAAAGAAATTTGAGATGAAGATTCTGGAAGAGAAGTGTGTTGTAGAGTAGATTTTGGCAACTCCCCCTGAGAGATAGAGGGAGTTTCAAGTGTGATGTGCTCTCCACTCAGTGTAGTGCCAGCCTTATCACTCCCATGTGCTGACTCAATACAAGAAGGTGCATTGGGGAGGATGCTTGATTCTATAGATGCACCCTGTTGAGAGGATACATCTAGTGAGCTGTTTGCCCCTGATTTTACAACTTCAGCCATTTATGTGACTGAAGAGGTGGTCTTAGTTTTCTTCTTCTTCTTTGGCCTTAGTAAGGGTGACTCTGGTTCCTCACTTTCTAGACCTAGTTCAACAGCCAATGCTGCTTCAGATAGAATAGTTAAGGGTGTAGACATTACTTCATTTCTCTTCTTTTTACTAACATCACCCTTTTGAGAGGATGATGCAGTTGGCTCAGTGTTTGGTTGAGAGGGTTGGTTAGCCAGCCCTGGGTTAGCATTTTGTTCTACTTGCTTGGGCTTAGCTAACTCAGACTTAGAGGCAAATGTTGGCATGTTGTGGGGGTAAGTTCTAAACACACTCTCCATATGGGGAGTTATGTTAAGTCTTACATCCACATCATTCCTAGTCTCTAAATTACCAAAAATGAGTTTGGTCATGGATTTAGGATAGCCTATTCTATTTTTATTCATCCCATCTAATTCAATCAATTTATCATCTAAGAAATTAAGGACAGATTGAATAAAACGAGGGAAGAAAATTTCATTACCTCTCTTGGCTGAATTCTTACCAAGTCTCCCATACAGCTCCTACAGAATGATGAGACCAACGTCTATCTTCTTTCCATAAGCTAAGGCATAGCCTATTTGCTGTGCAGGAGTACTGATTTGGTCATAGCTGGATTTTCTTGCAGTGAAGACTTGAAGAAGTGTAGCAAACACATAACTCCATTCCTTCCTCAAATGCTTCCTGTTCAAGTGCCCAAGACTGATTCTGTCTGCATATGTGATGAAATCAAAGAATTCTTCCAATTTAGCATTTGTAGCAAGTGGGTCATACACCTCTCCTTTGGTACCCATCCCAAGTGCCTCATTCATATCCTCTGTGGTGATAGTGATATTTTTGTCTTGAATCTTGCAGTAGATAATGTACGAGGTTATTGCAGAGTCAATAGCCACCACCTCCACTGTAGCAGACTGCCAAAACTGTTCTAGAATGTCAAGATACAGAGTTGGGTTAACAGATAGAGCATTCTTGATGTACGATTCAGACATCCACTTCACAAAGCACTTGAAATTGGCTTTGGGTGCTTCAACATCACTAGTTAGAGCAATGAAATTGGTGTTGAACTTTACTGTTGCCATTTGTGTAAGAGAAAAGAGAGAAGTTGAAGGTTGAAGAAGAAATTTGGCTTTTCGCAGTTATGGTTTTCAGAGGTTTTGAGGGTTTATACGCTTGAGTAATCGAATGAAATGAATCGAATAGCTGTGGAGTTGTATGAGTATGAAGTACTTGAATTGTCGATTAGATGTATGTTTTGTATCGACAAGTCAGGCATTCGAGAAGTAGAAAACAACTATTCGAGAAGTCAAGAAAGGCTTAATCGATAACTCAAGCAGATTGTAACTCACAGCTGGCAGTTATCTAACTTAGAAATAATTCTAAATTAAATAAAATGTGTTTTTATGAGTAAATTAAACTTTTAGACTAGAGTCCAAAATTGGTTAAAATTCAGCGAGAATTCAGCCTTTTCAAATGATTCGAGAACTCAAATATGATATTCAAGAACTCAGCCATTAGAGAACTCTGTTACCATATTCGAGAAGTCAAGAATACCTCTATTCGATAACTCTAAAAGACTCTATTTGAGAACTCGAGAGTGCTCTAATGAGACTAGTTAGAGATGTCGAATAGTGAACCATTCGAGAAGTCTGACTTATCGAAATATACTCATCACTCACAAAGAAAATTTAATTTTCACTATCTTTTAAAATTTACCAGCCATATTCATTGAAGAATATTCTAGCAAATTAAACAGTGATTTTCTCAAAATTTCACAGAAATTTCGAGTTAACAAAAATATGATTTTCCAACATATGCAACAGATTTGAAATATTTATAAATCTTATTTCAGCCAACACTTACTCCAAAAATATTGAGAATTTAGATAAAGTAAGTGTTTACTGCTGGAACAATCTAGATGATATATTCACTTAGCCAGAATCTGAAGAATTCAGCATTCCAATCTCACTAACCAACCTTGTGAAGGTGGCTTCATCTAGTGGCTTAGTGAATATGTCAGCTAGTTGTTTATCTGTAGAGACATAATGCAACTCAATGGTTCCATTAGTTGCATGTTCTCTAATGAAATGATATCTGATGTCAATGTGCTTTGTCCTAGAATGATTGACAGGATTGGCAACTATAGAGATTGCACTTGTGTTGTCACACATGATTGGAATTCTTTCCAACACAAGTCCATAATCTCTAAGTTGATTTCTAATCCAAAGCACTTGAGCACAGCAACTTCCAGCAGCTATGTATTCAGCCTCAGCTGTAGAAGTTGACACAGATTGTTGCTTCCTGCTATACCAAGAGACTAACCTTTGTCCAAGAAACTGGCAGCTACCTGAGGTGCTTTTCCTATCCACTCTGCATCCAGCATAATCAGCATCAGAATAACCAACCAGATTAAACCCTATGTCCTTGGGATACCATAAACCCAGTTTTGGAGTGCCCTTCAGATATCTAAAGATCCTTTTTATTGCAATCAAATGTGATTCCTTTGGATTTGATTGAAATCTAGCACATAAACATGTAGCAAACATGATGTCTGGCCTACTTGCAGTGAGGTAGAGTAGAGAACCAACCATGCCTCTGTAGACTGAGATATCTACTTTCTTGCCTTTAGCATCTTCATCCAACTTAGTTGCAGTGGCCATGGGTGTCTTTGCAGGTGAGCAATCTTCCAAGTCAAACTTCTTCAATAGATCCTTGATGTATTTGGTCTGACTGATAAAGATACCATCCTTTCTCTGACTGACTTGCAACCCAAGAAAGAATGTCAACTCTCCCATCATACTCATCTCATATCTGCTCTGCATGAGTTTGGAGAATTTCTCACACAGCTTCTCATTTGTAGAGCCAAAAATGATATCATCCACATAAATTTGAACTAGGATAATATCATCACCATGCTTCTTGTAAAACAGTGTCTTGTCCAATGTGCCTCTAGTGAATTGATTTTCAAGGAGAAATTGTGATAAGGTATCATACCATGCTCTTGGAGCCTGCTTAAGTCCATACAATGCCTTAAGCAATCTGTAGACAAATTCTGGGAAGTGTGGATCCTCAAAGCCAGGTGGTTGTTGCACATAAACTTCTTCTTCTAATTCTCCATTCAGAAATGCACTCTTGACATCCATTTGATAAACTTTAAAGTTTGAATGAGCAGCAAATGCCAAGAATATTCTGATGGCTTCCAATCTAGCAACGGGAGCAAATGTCTCATCATAATCAATGCCTTCCTGTTGAGAGTATCCTTTTGCAACCAACCTTGCTTTGTTTCTCACTATTACACCATCTTCATCCATCTTATTCTTTAGGACCCATTTTGTTCCAACAATGGTTCTGTTCTTTTGTGCAGGCACAAGTTCCCATACTTTGTTCCTTTCAAATTGATTCAGCTCCTCTTGCATAGCAATAATCCAATCTGGATCCAACAGTGCATCATCAAGTTTCTTAGGCTCAACTTGTGATAGAAAACAGCCATAGAGGCACTCATTCTGAGTTGCTCTCCTAGTCCTTACTCCTGCAATAGGATCTCCAATGATTTGCTCTGCAGTGTGTGATCTATCCCATTTCCTTGAGTGCTCAGCCTGATTTCCCATTCTTGATGTTGCTTCATCATCCACATCATGGTCATTCTCATTTCCTCCCCCTGTGAAGTTGCCACTATTCACAGGTGTGTCTTGGATGCTTGTTTCTTCACTATTGATTGGCACAAATTCTTCTCTTGTATCATCATTCACTTGAGTTTGTTGAACTTGAGTTTCAACTCCAGTTTCAATCTCTTCATCAGAATCATCTAGATTATCAAACCTTAATGGATCTTTATCTTCATCATTGGCTTCTTCTAGTCCAGGTAGTTTGCTGTCATCAAATGTCACATCTGTACTTTCCATAATTTTCTTTTGACTGATGACATAAACTTTGTATGCAATTCTTTCCATAGAGTAGCCAAGAAAAATTCCTTTAAATGCCTTTGCATCAAACTTGCCAATATATTCTGAATTGTCCTTTAATACAAAGCATTTGCTTCCAAAAGTATGAACATACTTTAGAGTAGGCTTCTTTCTAGTCATCAAATTGTAAGGTGTCTTTCCAGTGTTTTTGTTGATGAGATTTTTATTCTGGATATAACATGCAGTGCTTACAGCCTCAGCCCAAAAACATGTAGGCATCTTTGCATCAAGTAACATTGTTCTGGCAGCCTCAATTAGAGTTCTATTCTTCCTCTCAACAACTCCATTTTGTTGTGGAGTCCTTGGAGCTGAGAATTGCTGAGAAATGCCATTCTCTTTACAGAATGCTTCAAGTATGACATTTCTGAACTCTGTTCCATTGTCACTTCTCAATGCAATCACACTTGCATTATTGGCCTTTGCTTCCTTGTCAACTCTCTTTATGTGCTCAATGATTACTTGTGGAGCCTCATCTTTTGATGCTAGAAATTCCACCCATGTATACCTTGTAAAGTCATCAACCATCACCAAGGCATACTTCTTTCTTCCTAGTGCATAATATTGACAGGCCCAAACAAATCCATATGAATGAGTTGTAGGGGCTTGGTTATTGATGTCACTGTCTTTGACTTGTGGCTTGATCTTTTCATTTTTCCCTTTTGACAAGCCTCACACACTCCTTCTTGGCAGAATTCAAGTGTAGGCATGCCTCTTACTAACTCTCTTTTGACTAGAGAATTAATGGCTTTGAAGTTCAGGTGTGATAATTTCTTGTGCCACAGCCAACAGTCTTCATTTGATGATTTTGAATAAAAGCAACAAATTTTGTCCTTGTTTGCAGAGTCCATATTGGCTACAAACAGGCTTCCCTTTCTTACTCCAGATAGAGCAAAATCACCAGTCTTCTTATGGGTGATCAAACATTCATCTTTGTCAAAATCCACCTTGAATCCCCTATCAGTAAACTGACCAACACTTAGCAGATTATGCTTGTGCCCCTTGACTAGTGCTACATCCTCAATTATGACATTACCAACCTTCAACTTGCCATATCCCAATGTGTTACCCATGCTGTCATCTCCAAAAGCAACCATTGGGCCAGCCTTTTCCTCATACTGTGATAGTAGGGCCATATCACCAGTCATATGATTTGAGCATCCACTGTCCAAATCTACATGACCTTCCTTTCACTTTCTTTGCCCTGCAACACAAAGGTATTACTTTTCCTTTGGTACCCAAACAAGTTTGGGTCCATGTGACTTAGAGACAGTTTTATCATAAACAACATGCTTGTCAACTTTCTTAGTGTTAGTCTTCTTGTCACTGTTAGAAGTCTTAGAACCTGAAGTTTCAGACTTAGGTGACAGAGGTACCTTCCTAGCTTTAGGAGGGCTTGAAGACTTTGACCTTGTGTAGTGTGTGTGAGAATTGTGACTGATGCAACCATCAATGAATTGCTTTCTCAAATTGAAACAGCTAGTCATCACATTCATGTTGCATGGCATACAGTCAAATTTATCACAAAATGGAGCATCTCTATGTCTTAGAGGCACAGAACAATCATAGAAAGGTTTGGACACACTACCAACAGGTTTCTTGCATGCATG
This sequence comes from Kitagawia praeruptora, assembly GCA_037693485.1. Lineage (NCBI taxonomy): Eukaryota > Viridiplantae > Streptophyta > Magnoliopsida > Apiales > Apiaceae > Kitagawia > Kitagawia praeruptora. The sequence goes on from CM075354.1 coordinate 107,430,129, forward strand.
AGTTAAATGATTGGTACTGTAACAGTTCTGACAAGTTTTCCTAGGGGCATTAGCCATATAAGCATAGTTGTTATCCTTGTTAATCCCTAACTTGCCATTTATGTTCTGTTTCTTCTTAGTCACTTTCTTTTCTGATTCACTCTTCCCAGCTGACACAAACTTAACAAACTTCTTAGGTCTTGGCCTATCAACTACTGGCTCCTTGGCTTTTGACTTGACACTCTCACTCTTGGAGGATGCTTGTTGTTCACTGGCTTGTGCCTCATCCTCATCATTCAACATTTGCTTGATGAGTAAAGCATCCTCATAAATTTCAAATGTTGATTCTTTAAAAATTGGATTTTCAGCCTTTTTCAAAATGTGAGGCACTTCCTCATGAACAACTGTGTCATCTTCAATGACAACATGGCCTTTTCTCAGTTTAAGAGTGTCATAGTCAAGTCCAATAGCAGCCTTGGGTTTAGCTTGAACTTTCTCACAGTAGGATTGTACTAGACCAGATGATTTCTTAAATGTTTTCAGTTTGAATTCATTTTCAGCTAGTTCATCCCTAAGAGCCTTTTCAACTTGACTAGCACATAAAACCTTGTTCTGCAAATATTCAACTTCTTTCTTAAGGTTTTCTACTTGCATAGCAGTTAGCTCAAGTTCCTCATTCTTTTTGGTTAATTTTTCATTTCTAGTAGACAGTTTAGCAATCTCCTCATTAGCAGCAGTCATACTAGTATGAATATTAAACATCTCAACAGATAGTTGTTCAATCATGCATTTATACTCAGAAACAGATATATCTATAGTAGTGAGAGATGGTACCTGAGAATCAGATGGAGATGGGTCATCCTTGGAGTTGGCCATCAAGGCATAATTGCAGAATTCTTGTTCCTCTCCATCATTGTCAGAATCATCCCAACACTTCCCTTCAGCTATATAGGCCTTACCTTGTGTCTGCTTTTTCAGAAGGGCCTCATACTTAGCTTCGAGCTCAAGATAATCTCTATCCTTCTTTTTAGGCTTCTTGCATTCACTGGCAAAATGCCCTAGGTCATTACATCTATAGCACCTTACAGATGACCTATCCACATAACTGGTTTTGAATTTATTTCTGTTTGGTTTCACAGGTTCCTTGTTCTTGTTGACTGAATGGTTTTGAGTTTTGGGTTTGAAGGGTTGATTTCTTTTAAATCTGATGTTTGGAAATTTTCTGGCCATGAAAGCATACACTACAAGAAAAAGTTCAATAGACATCACGCTTTAGACATCAGTCGTAAATGCACGTGATGTTAAAATATGTAATAACATCACCCAGAATTAAACTGATGTCTGTGCTTTTCGTAGACATCACTATTTTTAAAACTGATGTCTAAAATTCGACTTAAAAATTTCAGCGCGCGCCCCATTTCATTTGTTTCCCCCCTTAGTCAAAATTTCCCCCCTTTTACACCAAATATTCTCCCCCCTTAATCAATTTTCCCCCCTTTACCGATTAATTATTCCCCCTTTCAGACAAAGGTAATTAAAGTAAAACTAAAAAACACTCACACTCTCTCGACCGTCCTCTTCTCTCTCTCTCTCTCTCTCTCTCGATTGAAACTCTCTCTCTCTCTCTCGACCGTCCTCCACCCTCCTCTGCTCTACTGACCTTGCTTTACTCACCTCCGCCCGGCCTCACCTTGCTTTACTCACCTCCGTCCAGCCTCACATCTGCTCACATCTGCTCGCGCGTCCTTGGTAAGCTTTAATTATTTGTCTTAAAAGCACGAATATGGTCTTCTCTATACGAATAGGGTCTCCTCTGCTATGTCTAGAGTTTTCTCTAATTTGGGGTTTTTTAAAATCAAAACCCTAATTTCTTAAATTGGTGTTTTTTTAAATCAAAACCCTAATTTCTTAAATAGTGTGTTTTTATTTACGTGGATGTATTTGTTATACCTAATTATTTTGAATTTATTATTTTTATAGGACGTCATTCACTTGGTTGTGGTTGTGGCTGCTAGTTTAGGTAATTTTAATTTTTTGAATTTCATGTTAGTTTAATAGATTCACATTTTGTTTTTGTTTCCTGTTGTTTGTTTAGTTGCATTTTGAGTTCGAGCTGCTTTTATTTGCTCTTACTAGACTCGTTGAACAAGTTTTTAAATTAGCATTTCGTAAATATTGATTATATGATTGGATGATTAATTTGATTTTATTCGTGTAGATTTTTTGCCTGTTTTAGAAAGTCAGAATTTGAGTTCAGGTTCCTTCGTATTGGAGAAATAACTGGTAAGAACTCAGGAGGACTGTTTGAAATATTATTTATGATCAGTAGATTCGATGAAACGATGTTCCTTATATTTGATAAAATTTGAAATGATGTACTAAAGCTTTTTAGATCTGAATTTTTGTCGTGGCAGGCTCATCGCGCTTCTGTTCTTACTTTGGTTGTTTCGTCCTATGGTAAGCATTTTTTGAGTTTTTGTAATGTTAATTTCAATTTAATCCTAGTTTGTGGAAATATGATAGATCAAACACGACCACTGATGTAGTAGTTGTTTTCCGTTTGAAAAAATTCTGCTATCTCATCTGCAAGTGTTGTTTACAGTCCAACAGGAGCTAGTAGATAATATTCTTAGAATATGTTGTCTTTATACTCTCCAGTCTCCTCTCTGCAGATTTTACAATTCTGTTAAATATCTAGCGTCTAAAAATTGTAGGTAGGACTTGAAGGGAGTGCTATCGGGCACTTGTGGCAAGACGCAATTGGGAAGGTAGTGGATGAAGGATCAACTTTTGAACGTGTAGGTTCGAGGCAGTTGGCTGGCTTGCTCATTGCTATCTGGTAAGTACATGGCCATGAAAACTTTTTACGCCGTTTTTATGCGAAATAAGCCTCGCATTTCTAGTTTTCTAAACTACGTTCTGCAAGATACTAATTTATGCTGGTTTATCTTTTAAGGACTGCGTGTTATTTAAACTTTGATCTGATCTGCATCCATTCCTCCTCTCTTGGTCAGTACTACATGCATGTGTGTTTCAACTGAATTATACATACTTGGTCATCTCATCTATATCCTAGGTAATAGTATGCAGATGTTATGTGTTTCTTGTTTGTGTGCATTTCTTGATGCAGGAATGGGATTCAACAGAGAAGAAACTCATATGAAGATGGAGTGTATGGAACCACATGTCCTATTCCACCTGGCACCAACTTCACATACAAGATGCAATTAAAAGATCAAATTGGTAGCTTCTTTTATTTCCCTTCTCTGGCCCTCCATAAGGCTGCTGGTGGTTACGGCGGAATTCGAGTTCTCAGCAGGCCCAAAATTCCTCTTCCATTTCCATCTCCAGATGGTGATTACACTGTTCTAATTGGAGATTGGTACAGATCTGATCACAAGGTAATTATCTTATTTTTTTTTATTATTAATTTACTAATCATCTCCTAAATGTTTCTACTGGTATGATGACATGATTGTCAATATTTCGTATACATGCTAGTGGTTATAGCCAGCCTCCTGTGTATTCTATTGATGGCAATGCAGCTCCAGCTTCTCAAACTGTTCCACCTAATGTAGCTGCCGGAAGAAGCATGTATCAGGGAAGATGACTCCAACGTGTTATTCTACGGATGAAGAGGTATAAGCACTTCGGATCTGTTGCCAGAATCGTGGATTTCTTGTGTGAATTTCTAGTGTCTTGACAGTTTGGTATGCTTGTTAAGTGATGTAGTAATTGTCAATGGTAGTTTTATTTTACGGATTGAATTGCTAGTTGGTAGGTAGTTCTGCAAATCCTTTAGTGTGTTTTGCCGATTGAATGCTGATGGATATGTAGTTAGTTTTGCGGAATGATGATGATGGATGTATAGTTAGTTTTGCGGATGTGTTGGGTGGTTGGATGTATTTTGGTTGGACGGATTTTTTGAATGCTGTAATATAAATAGTTGGATATATATTGTGAATGGTCTAGTTTTTAATTTTTTTTACGCATGGAAAGATAACTAATTTTTTTTTTCTACAATGTCTGATGTCTAAAAAACAAATAAAATTCACTTTTTATTTATAAAATATGATGTCTAAGTGACACATATAAATGAGTTTTTTCAGAAAAACCTGATGTGTATACCCACAGTAGACATCAGTAAAGGATGAGCTATCAGTCTAGGATGATGTCTAAGATAGTTACACACATCACTTTTTTTAAACGGAACAAACAAAATATCCAGATAGACATCACCCTATCGGCTAAAATTATGATGTCTAATATCCATATAGACATCACCTTATCTGCTAAAATATGATGTCTAATATCCAGATAGACATCTTTTTCAAAAAACAAAAGTGATGTGTATGGGAAAATTAACTTAATTTATTATATGTTTTCTAGAATATAAGGCATGCAAGTTGTTTATAAAATTAATTATATGTAACCTATTTTGCAGAACACCTGATGTGTATTGATCAAATACTGATGTCTAGGTGATGTCTAGGTTAGCACAGACATCAGTTTCTGACTGATGTCTAGTATAGACATCTCCAACCTAGACAACACACTGAAAACAACATAGACATCAGTCAGAAACTGATGTCTATTGACCTTTTTCTTGTAGTGATATGAAGTATTTTCCATCCCATCAAGTTCTTCCAGAGTGTAAAACTCTTCTTCTTCCTCTTTTTTCTCAACAGGTTCACTCACCTCAGCTTCAGTTTCTTCATCATCTGCTACCTCATCTATCCTTAGCTGGCTTGTAGATGCTTCTAGGTCCAGAATAGATTTATTGACAATCAAGGCACATGATGTGTTTATCATTCTACCTTGGTTGGCTTGGATAGCCCTTTTCTGAAGCAACTCAAGTTCATGAGTCTTTAGGACTCCATAGAGCACATCATAGGTGACTTTGTTCAAATCTCTCTCCCTTAGAGAAATGACTCTTTGCTCTAGATGATTTGGTGAAGATAACAGAAATTTCATATTTAACTCCTTGGTGCTGTAAACCTTGCCATTCATCTGCAACTCAGTGACTAGCTTGTGAAACCTTTCAAACATCTCAGTAATGCTTTCCTTGGGCTGTGCCATGAAAGCTTCATACTGTGTGACTAATATCTGTTTCTTGTTTTCCTTAACCTCATCAGTTCCTTCACACAACACCTCAATGTGATCCCACATTTCTTTGGCAGATGTACATGATGCAATGTTTGCAAACATTGACATGTCCATGGAATCAATGATAAGCAACATGAGGTGGCTATCAAGAGCAACCTTCTCCCTTTCTGATTCTGTCCATTTTGATGGATCCTTGGCCTCATAAGATCTTGGGATAGTTGTGGTTCCAACAGTCTTCTCTGGTATCTCTTGTTATGGAACAAAAGGACCATTCTTGAGAATCTCAGGATACAAAGGATGAGAGGCTTTGATGAACAACATCATCTTTATCTTCCAGAGGTTGAAGTTTTCTTTGTCAAACTTAGGGACCTTCACCGTTCCTGTAGTCTTTGGTGTATTCGAACTCATGATCGTTTTTCTGTTTTTGAATAAACAGCCTGCTCTGATACCACTTGTTGAGTATTGAATACAGTAAAAGAATACAGAGGGGGGGTGAATGGATTCTTGAACTTTTCTTGTTCGAGTCTATGTAGCAAATAAATGTTTGTGTGTGCAAGAGTGAAGGTGCGGATAAAGAACAACACAAGACACAATATCACTTTAATCTAATGTATTATTAGATAAAGGTTGCTACAATCTGTGAATACCAATGGTAGTATTCTCAGCTTCGTTTTTCTCAGAGAGATATAGCTTACAATGTATGAAAAACTTGACTCACAAAGTTAGTTACTTAGGAAGTGAGGCTGTGTCCTTATAGAACATGGATACAACCTACTTACTGCAAATAAGGTAGCTAAACAAATTACTTTCTAGTCTGTCTATCCTTTTTGAGTAAGTGTCCAAACGGTTACAGATTTGACTTTGCAAAGCCTGTTCAGATCCACTTCTTTAGCCCCTTGTCTCTTCTATATCTCTCCAAGCTTCCTTGTAGGCTTTCCAGAGCACGTTACAGATTGTGGTCCATAAAGTACATTGGCTTGTTGCAGGTTTCAGACTTGTACAATTTCTTCAGTATTTTGTCTCCAAGAATGTATTCGAGAAGTGACTAAGTAAGTGATTCGAGAACTAGAATTGACTTGATCGATAACTCTGAGTTCTCGAACACTGTTATATTGACATATCGAACCACTTCTCGAATAGCTCTTTTCCATCAGGATTCCTTGAGTTGTCGAATAGAACATTTGACTTATCGAATCCCCGAGATATCGAATAGCTTTCCGAGTCCTTGAGATATCGAATGGAACTTTGACTTGTTGACTCCTTGAGAACTCGAATACTACTTTGACTTGTTGACTTCCTGAGTTCTCGAATAGAGTACATAGACATATCGAATCTCTGAGATATCGAATGAGATATCGAACAGTATATTCAGAGATATCGAATAGTGTCTTGAGATATCGAATCCCTGACTTCTCGAATGCTAGACTTCTCGAATAGACAAATATACTTCTCGAATTGGTACTTAGGCAAATTCTTCATTTCTTCAAATCCTAACTGTGATTATTTGACAGTCTTTATCTTCTTGCTTGAGGCATGAACCTTGGAACTTCTTTCAAGCATTATTCTAGACTCTATGAGTACAGTTACACAACTAGGATTTCATGCCTACTACAAGTACAATACAAACAGAAACTCTACAACTAGAGGTTCCCTCAGTTAAGAGGTCATGTAAGTAATGCAAAGCATTACAAACAATTAGGCTTGTTATTAGATGTATACAGGCATGCCTCTGTGACTAACATAAACTTTGTATGCAATTCTTTCCATAGAGTTGCCAAGAAAAATTCCTTCAAATGCCTTTGCATTAAACTTGCCAACATATTCTGAATTGTCCTTTAATACAAAGCATTTGCTTCCAAAAGTATGAACATACTTTAGAGTAGGCTTCTTTCCAGTCATCAAATTGTAAGGTGTCTTTCCAGTGTTTTTGTTGATGAGAGTTCTGTTCTGGATATAGCATGCAGTGCTTACAGCCTCAGCCCAAAAACATGAAGGCATCTTTGCATCAAGTAACATTGTTCTGGCAGCCTCAATTAGAGTTCTATTCTTCCTCTCAACAACTCCATTTTGTTGTGTAGTCCTTGGAGCTGAGAATTGCTGAGAAATGCCATTCTCTTTAGAGAATGCTTCAAGTAAGGCATTTCTGAACTCTGTTCCATTTTCACTTCTCAATGCAATCACACTTGCATTGTTGGCCTTTGCTTCCTTGTCAACTCTCTTTATGTGCTCAATGATTACTTGTGGAGCCTCATCTTTTGATGCTAGAAATTCCACCCATGTATACCTTGTAAAGTCATCAACCATCACCAAGGCATACTTCTTTCTTCCTAGTGACATAATATTGACAGGCCCAAACAAATCCATATGAATAAGTTGTAGGGGCTTGGTTATTGATGTCACTGTCTTTGACTTGTGGCTTGATCTTTTCATTTTTCCTTTTTGACAAGCCTCACACACTCCTTCTTGGCAGAATTCAAGTGTAGGCATGCCTCTTACTAACTCTCTTTTGACTAGATAATTAATGGCTTTGAAGTTCAGGTGTGATAATTTCTTGTGCCACAGCCAACAGTCTTCATTTGATGCTTTTGAATAAAAGCAACAAATTTTGTCCTTGTTTGCAGAGTCCATATTGGCTACAAACAGGCTACCCTTTCTTACTCCAGATAGAGCAAAATCACCAGTCTTCTTGTGGGTGATCAAACATTCATCTTTGTCAAAATCCACCTTGAATCCCCTATCAGTAAACTGACCAACAATTAGCAGATTATGCTTGAGCCCCTTGACTAGTGCTACATCTTCAATGATGATATTACCAACTTTCAACTTGCCATATCCCAATGTGTTACCCATGCTGTCATCTCCAAAAGCAACCATTGGGCCAGCCTTTTCCTCATACTGTGATAGCAGGGCCATATCACCACTCATATGATTTGAGCATCCACTGTCCAAAATCCACATGACCTTCTTTTCACTTTCTTTGCCCTGCAAACACAAAGGTATTACTTTTCCTTTGGTACCCAAACAAGTTTGGGTCCATGTGACTTAGAAACAGTTTTATCAAAAACAACATGCTTGTCAACTTTCTTAGTGGTAGTCTTCTTGTCACTGTTAGAAGTCTTAGAACCTGAAGTTTCAGACTTAGGTGACAGAGGTACCTTCCTAGCTTTAGGAGGACTTGAAGACTTTGACCTTGTGTAGTGTGTGTGAGAATTGTGACTGATACAACCATCAATGAATTGCCTTCTCAAATTAAAACAGCTAGTCATCACATTCATGTTGCATGGCATACAGTCAAATTTATCACAAAATGGAGCATCTCTATGTCTTAGAGGCATAGAACAATCATAGAAAGGTTTGGACACACTGCCAACAAGTTTCTTGCATGCATGAGTTAAATGATTGGTACTGAAACAGTTCTGACAAGTTTTCTAGGGGTATTAGGCATATAAGCATAGTTGTTATCCTTGTTAATCCCTAACTTGCCATTTCTGTTCTGTTTCTTCTTAGTTACTTTCTTTTCTGATTCACTCTTCCCAGCTGAAACAAACTTAACAAACTTCTTAGGTCTTGGCCTATCAACTACTGGCTCCTTGGCTTTTGACTTGACACTCTCACTCTTGGAGGATGCTTGTTGTTCACTGGCTTGTGCCTCATCCTCATCATTCAACATTTGCTTGATGAGTAAAGCATCCTCATCAATTTCAAATGTTGATTCTTTAAAAATTGGATTTTCAGCCTTTTTCAAAATGTGAGGCACTTCCTCATGAACAACTGTGTCATCTTCAATGACAGCATGGCCTTTTCTCAGTTTAAGAGTGTCATAGTCAAGTCCAATAGTAGCCTTGGGTTTAGCTTGAACTTTCTCACAGTAGGATTGCACTAGACCAGATGATTTCTTATATGTTTTCAATTTGAATTCATTTTCAGCTAATTCATTCCTAAGAGCCTTTTCAACTTGACTAGCACATAAAACCTTGTTCTGCAAATATTCAACTTCTTTCTTAAGGTTTTCTACTTGCATAGCAGTTAGTTCAAGTTCCTCATTCTTTTTGGTTAATATTTCATTTCTAGTAGACAATTTAGCAATCTCCTCATTAGCAGCAGTCATACTAGTATGAATATTAAACATCTCAACAGATAGTTGTTCAATCATGCATTTATACTCAGAAACAGACATATCTATAGTAGTGAGAGATGGTACCTGAGAATCAGATGGAGATGTGTCATCCTTGGAGTTGGCCATCAAGGCATAATTGCAGAATTCTTGTTCCTCTCCATCACTGTCAGAATCATCCCAACACTTCCCTTCAGCTATGTAGGCCTTACCTTGTGTCTGCTTTTTCAGAAGGGCCTCATACTTAGCTTCAAGCTCAAGATAATCTCTATCTTTCTTTTTAGGCTTCTTGCATTCACTAGCAAAATGCCCTAGATCATTGCATCTATAGCACCTTACAGATGACCTTTCCACATAGCTGGTTTTGAATTTATTTCTGTTTGGTTTCACAGGTACCTTGTTCTTGTTGACTGAATGGCTTTGAGTTTTGGGTTTGAAGGGTTGATTTCTTTTAAATCTGATGTTTGGAAATTTTCTGGCCATGAAAGCATATGAAGTATTTTCCATCCCACCAAGTTCTTCAAGAGTGTAAAACTCTTCTTCTTCCTCCTTTTCCTCAACAGGTTCACTTACCTCAGCCTCAGTTTCTTCATCATCTGCTACCCCCTCTATCCTTAGCTGGCTTGTAGATGCTTCTAGGTCTTGAATAGATTTGTTGACAATCAAGGCACATGATGTGTTTATCATTCTTCCTTGGTTGGCTTGGATAGCCCTTTTTTGAAGCAACTCAAGCTCATGAGTCTTTAGGACTCCATAGAGCACATCATAGGTGACTTTGTTCAAATCTCTTTCCCTTAGAGAAATGACTCTTTGCTCTAGATGATTTGGTGAAGATAGCAGAAATTTCATATTTAACTCCTTGGTGCTGTAAACCTTGCCATTCATCTGCAACTCAGTGACTAGCTTGTGAAACCTTTCAAACATCTCAGTAATGCTTTCCTTGGGCTGTGCCATGAAAGCTTCATACTGTGTGACTAATATCTGTTTCTTGTTTTCCTTAACCTCATCAGTTTCTTCACACAACACCTCAATGTGATCCCACATTTCTTTGGCAGATGTACATGATGCAATGTTTGCAAACATTGACATGTCCATGGAATCAATGATAAGCAACATGAGGTGGCTGTCAAGAGCAACCTTCTCCCTTTCTGATTCTGTCCATTTTGATGGATCCTTGGCCTCATAAGATCTTGGGATAGTTGTGGTTCCAACAGTCTTCTCTGGTATCTCTTGTTGTGGAATAAAAGGACCATTCTTGAGAATCTCAGGATACAAAGGATGAGAGGCTTTGATGAACAACATCATCTTTATCTTCCAGAGGTTGAAGTTTTCTTTGTCAAACTTAGGGACCTTCACCGTTCCTGTAGTCTTTGGTGTATTCGAACTCATGATCATTTTTCTGTTTTTGAATAAACAGCCTGCTCTGATACCACTTGTTGACTTCCTGAGTTCTCGAATAGAGTACATAGACATATCGAATCTCTGAGATATCGAATGAGATATCGAACAGTGTATTCAGAGATATCGAATAGTGTCTTGAGATATCGAATCCCTGACTTCTCGAATGCTGGACTTCTCGAATAGACAAATATACTTCTCGAATTGGTACTTAGGCAAATTCTTCATTTCTTCAAATCCCAACTGTGATTATTTGACAGTCTTTATCTTCTTGCTTGAGGCATGAACCTTGGAACTTCTTTCAAGCATTATTCTAGACTCTATAAGTAAAGTTACACAACTAGGATTTGATGCCTACTACAAGTACAATACAAACCGAAACTCTACAACTAGAGGTTCCCTCAGTTAAGAGGTCATGTAAGTAATGCAAAGCATTACAAACAATTAGGCTTGTTATTAGATGTATACAGGCATGCCTCTGTGACTAACATAAACTTTGTATGCAATTCTTTCCATAGAGTTGCCAAGAAAAATTCCTTCAAATGCCTTTGCATCAAACTTGCCAACATATTCTGATATTGTGTCTTGTGTTGTTCTTTATCCGCACCTTCACTCTTGCACACACAAACACTCATTGGCTACATAGACTCGATCAAGAAAAGTTCAAGAATCCATTCACCCCCCCCTCTGTATTCTTTTACTGTATTCAATACTCAACATTTTTGGGTATGTATTTAGTAAATAAATTTAATCATGTAATATATTTAATCATTAGATCTAACAGTTCTAATTTTTAACTAAAAATCTAAAGGATATTATTCGTTGTATATGAATTTTTATTATATTTTCTTAGTGGTTAGAAGATATGACGTCATATTTTTGGGTATGTATTAATTATTGCAATATTATGTTTTAAATTAAAAGTCAACGTGTTTTAATTAGAGAAAAAAAATTGATTGAAAGATATGATATTTTAGGTATTTATAAACGATAATATCATCAATTAAAAGTAAACATCTTTTAATTGAAAAAGGCAATCGACTAATTATCATTAATTATATTATTGATAAAAAAAAATGAAGGATAATAGTAGAGGTTTAGATTTGGGTCGATATCATTAATTAAAAGTAAGCATCTTTTAAATGAAAAAGGCAATCGGCTAATTATCATTAATTATATTATTGATAAAAAAATGAAGGATAATAGTAGAGGTTTAGATTTGGGTCGATCCAATTAGACCCGACAATTTGACACGTGACACGTGAACACGACACGAAACGACACGAAAATTATGGTTTTGGGTTTTGATTTTTGGTACACGAAACACGAAAGTACACGAACATGAAATTACACGAAATATTTAGTGTCGGATATGGGTTTTCATTTTGGGTACACGAAGTACACGAAAGTACACGAAATATTATATATATAATTTTTATTTTTATATTTTCATTTTGTACTTTCGTTTTGGGTACACGAATTACACGAAAAGTACACGAAAGTACACGAAATTACACGAAAAGTACACGAAATATTATATTATAATTTTTTATATTTTTATTTCGTGTACTTTCGTATCGTTTCGTGTCAACACGAAACATTTCGTTTCGGGTTCAGTTAGGGTGATCAGTACACGAAATGATTTAGTGTCGGTTTCGGTTTTAGCTCGGAGTACACGAAAACACGAAAGTACACGAAAGTACACGACACGAAAGTACACGACACGACACGATTGCCAGCCCTAGATCCAATTGGGTCGCTCTAAATGGTGTGTAATGACAAAAAATAGTATAGATTTAGATTTGGGTCAATCCAATCTAAATTGGATCGCTCCAAATGCTTTGTAATGACAAAAAGGGACATCAAAAAAATAAAGAAGATTAAAAAAAAGGGTAATTTGTGAAATTTGATCCAAGTCCTTCACTAGCCATCATTAAGAATAATATAGATAAAAGGTAATATCATCAATTATAAGTAAACATCTTTTAATTAAAAAAGGCAATCGGCTAATTATCATTAATTATATTATTAATAAAAAAATGAAGGATAATAGTAGAGGTTTAGATTTGGGTCGATATCATTAATTAAAAGTAAGCATCTTTTAAATGAAAAAGGCAATCGGCTAATTATCATTAATTATATTATTGATAAAAAAATGAAGGATAATAGTAGAGGTTTAGATTTGGGTCGATCCAATTAGACCCGACAATTTGACACGTGACACGTGAACACGACACGAAATGACACGAAAATTATGGTTTTGGGTTTTGATTTTTGGTACACGAAACACGAAAGTACACGAACATGAAATTACACGAAATATTTAGTGTCGGATATGGGTTTTCATTTTGGGTACACGAAGTACACGAAATATTATATATATAATTTTTATTTTTATATTTTCATTTTGTACTTTCGTTTTGGGTACACGAATTACACGAAAAGTACACGAAAGTACACGAAATTACACAAAAAGTACACGAAATTACACAAAAAGTACACGAAATATTATATTATAATTTTTTATATTTTTATTTCGTGTACTTTCGTATCGTTTCGTGTCAACACGAAACATTTCGTTTCGGGTTCAGTTAGGGTGATCAGTACACGAAATGATTTAGTGTCGGTTTCGGTTTTAGCTCGGAGTACACGAAAACACGAAAGTACACGAAAACACGAAAGTACACGACACGAAAGTACACGACACGACACGATTGCCAGCCCTAGATCCAATTGGGTCGCTCTAAATGGTGTGTAATGACAAAAAATAGTATAGATTTAGATTTGGGTCAATCCAATCTAAATTGGACCGCTCCAAATGCTTTGTAATGACAAAAAGGGACATCAAAAAAATAAAGAAGATTAAAAAAAAGGGTAATTTGTGAAATTTGATCCAAGTCCTTCACTAGCCATCATTAAGAATAATATAGATAAAAGGTAATATCATCAATTATAAGTAAACATCTTTTAATTAAAAAAGGCAATCGGCTAATTATCATTAATTATATTATTAATAAAAAAATGAAGGATAATAGTAGAGGTTTAGATTTGGGTTGATCCAATTGGGTCGCTCCAAATGCTGATTAGAGAGAAAAAAATTATTGATTGGAAGATATGATATTTTAGTTATTTATAAAAGGTAATATCATATCAATTATAAGTAAACATCTTTTAATTGAAAAAGGCAATCGACTAATTATCATTAAGTATATTATTAATAAAAAAATGAAGGATAATAGTAGAGGTTTAGATTTGGGTCGATCCAATTGGGTCGCTCTAAATGCTGATTAGAGAGAAAAAAATTATTGATTGAAAGATATGATATTTTAGGTATTTATGAAAGGTAATATCATATAAATTATAAGTAAACATCTTTTAATTGAAAAGGGCAAACGGCTAATTATCATTAATTATATTATTAATAAAAAAATGAAGGATAATAGTAGAGGTTTAGATTTGGGTCGATCCAATTGGGTCGATCCAAATGTTGTGTAATGATAAAAAATAGTATAGATTTAGATTTGGGTCAATTCAATCTAAATTGGGTCGCTCCAAATGATGTGTAATGACAAAAAGGGACATCAAAGAAATAAAGAAGATTAAAAAAATGGTAATTTGTGTAATTTGATTATGTCCTTCACTAGCCATCATTAAGAATAATATAGATAAAAGGTAATATCATCAATTATAAGTGTTTGATCTTTTAATTGAAAAAGGAAATCGGCTAATTATCATTAATTATATTATTAATAAAAAAATGAAGGATAATAGTAAAGGTTTAGATTTGGGTTGATCCAATTGGGTCGCTCCAAATGCTTATTAGAGAGAAAAAAATTATTGATTGGAAGATATGATATTTTAGTTATTTATAAAAGGTAATATCATATCAATTATAAGTAAACATCTTTTAATTGAAAAAGGCAATCGACTAATTATCATTAAGTATATTATTAACAAAAAAAATGAAGGATAATAGTAGAGGTTTAGATTTGGGTCGATCCAATTGGGTCGCTCCAAATGCTGATTAGAGAGAAAAAAATTATTGATTGGAAGATATGATATTTTAGGTATTTATGAAAGGTAATATCATATAAATTATAAGTAAACATCTTTTAATTGAAAAAGGCAAACGGCTAATTATCATTAATTATATTATTAATAAAAAAAATGAAGGATAATAGTAGAGGTTTAGATTTGGGTCGATCCAATTGGGTCAATCCAAATGTTGTGTAATGATAAAAAAAAATAGTATAGATTTAGATTTGGGTCGATCCAATCTAAATTGGGTCGCTCCAAATGCAGTGTAATGACAAAAAGGGCCATCAAAGAAACAAAGAAGATTAAAAAAATGAAGGATAAAAGCAGTAATTTTGCTGTGTAATGACAAAAAAGGGCATCAAAGAAATAAAGAAGATTAAAAAAATGAAGGATAAAATTAGTAATTTTCGAAATGCAATACTAGCACATTATGAAAGATTTACAACATAAAAATGCAAACTTCTAAAGCATAAAATTGCAGGGCGGATGTGAGATTTATTTATATATACACGGAGCTTATGCAATGATATAGTACATAAAGCAGTTTTTTTTACGCAAGTAACTAACGTAATAGTCAAGTCCAACTACTTTTGTTTTGTTTCTGGTGAAAATCTGAAAGTGTATGCCTATATATGTTTACACAGCGGGGTCCAATTCTTTGCTGGTTGTACAGTGGCTCTTATCTTCGCACTCATTTTGACTATAAGAACCCGTAACATTTTTGAGAAAGAAGGTCCTGGACTGTATATGGAAACCATGTTTCCGCTATACAGGTGAGTGTATAGAGAGTTACGCAAATTTATATGTATAATTATATATGCTTGTTTTCGATATAACTAAAGTTTAATTTACATGGATTTTTCAGTTTCTTCGGGTTCATTGTTTTGCACATGTTGTTCTATGCTGGGAATATATTTTTCTGGAAGAAATATAAAGTTAATTATCAGTTCATATTCGGGTTCAAAGCTGGAACTGAATTAGGCTATCGAGAAGTGTTCCTAGTGAGTTTTGGTCTTTCGGTGTTGGCATTAGCAAGCATTCATGCAAATCTTGATATGGAAATGGACCCTAAAACTAAAGACTACAAACAACTTACTGAGCTTGTTCCTCTAATTTTAGTAATCGTAAGTTTATCAATTATAAATTTTCAGCATTTTTTCAGTGTTGCACCACTATACTAAATATGTAGATTAAAACTGTTTCCACAAAGAGTTATGCACAAAAAATTAAACTCTTTGTAGACCTATTTATCTCATTTTACTAAAACCACCATAACTCTTTGTGGAAACAGTTTTATTTTTTGTGCAGGGGATTAATTGTATTTATTTGTGTACAACGTTTGGTGCTTGCCTTACACTTGATAGCATGCATAACTGGTTGCTCTATTTGTGGTGTGTCTAGAAATAGTAGTCAATGGAATTGTTAAAACCCAACAAAGGTCTATATGCATGATCTTTTAAATTATGACAAATATTTTACTTGAGCATTAGCTATTTAACGTGTTACATAATGTTTGACTGATAAGTGGATTTTATATCCACTTGGAACATTCTAAATCGGCTTAAATTGATGGTCTTGGACTCAAGTTTCTTGTAGTTTTGATGTGTTTTGCTTAGTTGTGCAGGTTTAAGAGAATGTTGATTAAGGTGGATGCTTCTATAAATTTTTGGGAATTAATTGATTAAAATTCGGATTTTCTGGGAAGGCTGCGCAGCTTACACTGTTTTGGCCATATCTGGAGTTCTGTAAGTCCGTTTTCAGCGATCTTACTGCCCACGCGAAGCTTGAGAGATTTTCTACAACCTGGGATAGGAATCAACTGCAAGTAAAGTGTTGAATTAAATCGCGCGTGTATTCTTTGTGAAGCATGGCTGGGAAATTCCTGTTTTGCCCTTTTCAAGTTCTAATTATATTCCGGGCAGGTTTTAGCACCTTAATTAAATTTTAATTGTAATAGAAGATAAATTCTTGCTGGGCAAGAAATCTAGAGCCTATAAAAACACATCTAAGCATTGTAATAGAGACACACATTATCATCGCATTATTATTGTAACCAGCTCAGATCTGCAAGAGGGAAAAGGAGAGAAGGATTCAACGCTCGTGACAAGCAACGGATCTAGATCTACTTCATCTTTTGTATACGTTGAATTATAGATTTGTTTTCTCAACTCTTAGTTTTAATAATATTTTTACTTCTTTCTTCCATATCTTGTTTTAAATCATGTTTTCATCAAATCCCATGAAGATGAACGGTTCAATTATGGGCTAATCGTTGTCATGGGATCCTAGTGGATTTATCTATGTAGCTTAGTAGTTTGCATGCCTTAAAGATTTGTGTGTGGTGTATAATTGATATCCTCGTATGGTTATGCTTAATAGATAGATGCGTCGCGAACATCTAATTTGTTAATCTCTTGTGAAGTGAAAGTGGATCTTGAGATTTAGAACTTGCCATGCTAGCATAGGTTCATAATTGTTTAACAATATGATTTGTGGTGTGAGATGAAAATACTTATACTGCCCTATGTGATCTTTATGGATAACTTGTTCTTCAACCGTTATGTTTTCAAATTCTATAGACATATAGGGTCTAAGCATAATTGGTGTCTATTCATCTTCTATCTCTTTTGTGGATGTATGTTTAGTTTGGTATGCGTATGCTGACAGGTAGCGTTTACTTGTTTTGTGTTGTCCGATCAGATATCAAAACCATTGCACATAGTGATTAAAGGCTGCAACTCTAAGTGAAATAGATGATGAAACTAGGATTCCATGTTTTATCTCATATAAGTAATTCGATTTTAATATTTTTTTAATTAGTTAATTCTTAGTTTAATTATTGCATCTTAGTATAAATTAGATAATCAAACCCAGTTGTTACTTTTCTTAGCAGTGAGTTAAAACCATACATTGTTGCATAGGCATATTTACTGAATAGAACTATAACCAGATCTCTGTGGAACGAACTTTAATTGTATTACTTGTGACTACGTGCGCTTGCGTAAATTATAGCATAACAAGTTTTTGGCGCCGCTGTCGGGGATCATCGGTGTTTTTATTTCAGTTTATGTGTTTGTCAATAGTGGTCGTTAGCGTTCACTGACTCGGATTCTTATTTAGTTTGTTTGTTTCGTGGTGTTTCAGGTACTTAAGTTTGTATGCAAACACGTTCGCAAGCTCGTTTACAAAAACTGGCAGAAGACGATCTTGTAGAGAATAAAGAGAATAAGGAAGAGGAATCTGAAACTAAAGTAGCAATGGCAGATGCAGCAGCAGCTAAGGCTTTGAAGGACTATTCTCAACCGAAACTCAATGACATCCAGTCTAGCATTGTTAGACCAGCTATTGCAGCGAACAACTTTGAGATCAAGCCGGGCACAATTCAGATGGTGCAGAATTCAGTCCAGTTTGGGGGAGCTTCTACGGAGGATCCTAACATGCATGTTCGGGACTTTATCGAAATTTGCGACACTTTCAAGTGTAATGGTGTGACGGATGATGCTATCAGGTTGAGGCTTTTCCCATTCTCTTTGAGGGATAAGGCTAAGAGCTGGCTACACTCTTTACCACCTGGTTCCATTACTACATGGGAAGATCTTGCTCAGAAGTTCCTTACTAAATTCTTCCCTATGGCAAAAACTGCAGCAATAAGGAACCAGTTGACTCAATTTCAATAGCAATCTGGCGAGTCATTGTGTGAGGCTTGGGAACGTTACAAGGAGATGCTAAGGAAGTGTCCTCATCATGGCATGCCTGATTGGATGGTAATTAATGGTTTTTACAATGGGTTGGGAGCACAATCTAGGCCTTTGCTAGATGCAGCATCAGGTGGAGCTCTTTGGGCGAAGAGTTATGATGAAGCTTATGAGCTTATTGAGATGATGGCTGCTAATGAATACCAGAATCCAACCCAGAGACTTGCTCAAGGCAAGGTAGCAGGAGTTTTGGAAGTAGATACAGCTTCAATGATTACGGCTCAGTTGAAGGCTCCTGCTATGAAAGTGGATTCTCTTGCTAATTATGGAGTTCAGCAGGTGGCTAGTGTTTGTGAGTTATGTGCGGGCGCACATGAGACGAATCAGTGTGCTATCTCTTCCGAATCAGCACAGTTCGTGAGTAATTTCCAAAGACCTGCTGCACTAGTTTCAGCCACTTATCATCCTAATAATCGGAATCATCCTAACTTCCGTTGGAGCAACAATCAGAATACTCAGCAATCTTATCAGCAAGCGAAGCCGTACAATCAAGGCTATCAACAACCTTATAGGGCACCATATCAACCTCTGGGATTTCTGCAGCAATAACCCCAGACTCATGCGGGGCAATCATCTAATGAAAAATCTGATGAGATGTGGATAGCATTAAAGAACCTACAAGCTGGTCAGAAGCTTTTGGAAACTCAGATAGGACAGATTGCAAGTGCTTTAGGTAGTAGGCCATAAGGAACTCTTCCCAGTGATACGGAAGCAAATCCAGGTAGGAGGGACTTCAAGGAGCAGGTGAAGGCCGTAACTTTGAGATCGGGAAAGGTTACATCAGATCCTAAATCAGCCGCTGAAGAAGATGAAGAAGTGCAGAATCAGCAAGTGGAAAAATCTGCAATGCCTGAATTTGAAAAATTTGACTTAGTAGCTGATGAGCTAGATGGTGACAAAGAGAAGAGCAAGGAACCTGTTCAAGCTTCAGTGGATCAGTCTACTCAGATCTATCCTCCTCCTCCATATCCTAGGAGACTCCAGAAGCAGAATTTGGATAAAAAGTTTGCTAAGTTCCTAGAGGTGTTCAAGAAGTTGCATATTAACATACCTTTTGCAGAAGCTCTTGAACAGATGCCGAGCTATGCCAAGTTTATGAAGGGTATCCTCTCGCGTAAGTTGAAGCTCGATGCATTAGATACCGTTGCCTTAACGGAGGAGTGTAGTGCTGTTCTGCAACAGAAGTTGCCTCCAAAGCTAAAGGATCCGGGTAGTTTTACTATTCCATGCACTATTGGTAATCTATTCTTTGAGAAGTGCTTGTGTGACTTGGGAGCTAGCATCAATCTCATGCCCTTGTCAGTATTCTTGCAACTGGGTCTACCGGATCCAAAACCAACTAACATCTCGCTACAGTTGGCTGATCGTTCAATTACCTATCCTAGAGGCATAGTTGAGGATGTCTTGGTAAAAGTTGATAAGCTCATCTTCCCTGCTGATTTTGTTATTTTGGATTTCGAGGAAGATAAGAAGATTCCCATAATCTTGGGAAGGCCATTCCTAGCTACGGGTAGTACCTTGATCGATGTACAGAAAGGAGAGCTCACCATGAGGGTACAAAATTAGAATGTCACCTTTAATGTGTTCAATGCTATGAAGCTTCCATCTGATGAAGAAGAATGTTTCAATGTTGAGTTGGTTGATTCCGTGGTAGCCAAGGATCTTGATCATTTGTTGCTAACAGATTCTTTGGAAAAAGCATTGAGTGGGGACTCTGAGGTAAAAGATGAAGATGAAAGGATGCAAATTCAGATGTTGAATGCAAATTCGTGGAAGAGAAAATTTGACATGCCGTTCGAGTCTCTTGGGTTAAAGGAGCTGGAAAAGTCACAAATCCGTATTAAACCATCTATTGAGGAGGCTCCTACTCTTGAGCTCAAACCTTTGCCTAATCACTTGAGGTATGCTTTTCTTGGTGATACCTCTACGCTACCTGTTATTATTTCTTCTAATCTGTCAGATGTCAAGGAAGAAAAGCTCTTGCGTATTTTGAGGGAGTTCAAGTCAGCAATTGGTTGGACTATAGCAGATATCAAGGGAATCAGCCCTTCTTATTGCATGCATAAAATTCTGCTAGAAGAAGGAGCTAAGCCTACTGTTGAACATCAAAGAAGACTCAATCCTATTATGAAAGAGGTAGTGAAGAAGGAAATTCTAAAGTGGCTTGATGCGGGTATTATCTATCATATCTCATACAGTTCTTGGGTGAGCCCGGTTCAATGTGTGCCAAAGAAAGGAGGCATGACGGTTGTTGCTGATGAGAAGAATGAGCTCATCCCTACTCGAACAGTCACGGGGTGGAGAGTTTGTATGGACTATCGGAAGCTCAACAAAGCCACGAGAAAAGACCACTTTCCTCTTCCTTTTATTGATCAGATGCTAGACAGATTGGCAGGGCACGAGTATTATTGTTTGCTTGATGGTTATTCCGGCTATAATCAAATTTGCATTGCTCCGGAAGATCAAGAGAAGACCACATTCACATGTCCTTTTGGCACTTTTGCTTTTCGACGAGTCTCTTTTGGACTTTTTGGTGCTCCTGCTACTTTTCAAAGGTGTATGATGGCTATTTTCTCAGATATGATTGGCACGAATGTGGAAGTTTTCATGGATGACTTCTCAGTTTTTGGTACTTCATATGACGAGTGCTTGCATAATCTTGGCTTGGTATTAAAACGTTGTGTGGAGACTAATTTGGTTCTTAATTGGGAGAAGTGTCACTTTATGGTGCAAGAAGGAATTATTCTTGGGCACAAGGTATCTAGCAAGGGGCTTGAAGTGGATAGAGCCAAGGTGGAGACAATTGAAAATCTCCCTCCACCTATCTCTGTTAAAGGAATTCGCAGTTTTCTTGGTCATGCGGGATTCTATCGACGATTCATTCAAGACTTCTCAAAAATCTCTAAACCTTTGTGTAATCTATTGGAGAAGGATGTTCCTTTCAAATTTGATGTTGAATGCCTTGCAGCTTTTGAGCTCTTGAAGAAGAAGTTGACATCTACACCTGTTATTACTGCACCTAATTGGGAGGAACCGTTTGAGCTAATGTGTGATGCTAGTGACTATGCTGTTGGAGCTGTGCTTGGGCAAAGGAAGGACAAAATTTTTCATGTGGTTTACTATGCTAGTAAAACCCTCAATGATGCTCAGCTTAACTATACCACTACGGAGAAGGAGTTGCTAGCAGTTGTCTATGCTTTCGAGAAATTCAGATCTTATTTGCTTGGTACAAAGGTGATTGTTTACACGGATCATGCTGCTATTCGATATCTCATGTCGAAGAAGGATTCGAAGCCTAGATTGATTCGTTGGGTGTTGTTATTGCAAGAGTTTGATATGGAAATCAAGGATAGGAAAGGCACGGAAAATCAAGTGGCGGATCATCTCTCGCGCTTGGAGGACCATGGTATGGATTCGCATAACAAATCTCTTATTAATGAATCTTTTCCAGATGAGCAACTTTTTGTAGTGCAAGATGAAGAGCCATGGTTTGCAGACTATGTGAACTATTTGGTGAGCAATGTTATTCCTCCGGATCTTTCGAGTGCTCAAAGGAAGAAGTTTCTACATGATGTGAAGTGGTACCGTTGGGATGAACCGTTTTTGTTTAGACAAGGAGCAGATCAGATGATCAGACGATGCATTCCGTATAGTGAGACAGAGAGTGTTTTGAGAGATTGCCACTCAACTGTGTATGGGGGTCATTATGGTGGAAAAAAGACAGCAGCTCGTGTGCTTCAAGCAGGTTTTTATTGGCCTACCTTGTTCAAGGATGCTCATCAGTTTGTAATGAGTTGTGATCGATGTCAAAGGGTTGGCAATATTTCTAGAAGGAACGAGATGCCTCTTAACATGCTTCTTGAGGTAGAGATCTTTGATGTTTGGGGAATTGACTTCATGGGACCTTTTATTTCTTCATGCAATAATCAGTACATCTTGCTAGCTGTGGATTATGTGTCTAAGTGGGTCGAGGTGAAAGCTTTACCGACCAATGATGCTAAGGTAGTGCTGAATTTTCTTCACAAGCAAATTTTCACGCGTTTCGGGACACCACATGCTATAATCAGTGATGAGGGGACACACTTCTGTAATCGTCAGTTTACTACGTTGATGGCGAAGTATAATGTGATGCATCGTGTTGCCACTGCATACCACCCTCAAACTAATGGTCAAGCGGAAGTTTCTAACAGAGAGATCAAGAGAATTCTGGAGAAAGTGGTGAATCCGTCTCGTAAGGATTGGTCATTGAAGTTGGATGAAGCTGTGTGGGCGTACAGAACTACCTACAAAACTCCTTTAGGTATGTCTCCGTTTCAGTTGGTTTATGGTAAAGCATGTCATTTGCCTGCAGAGTTGGAACACAAGGCATATTGGGCATTGAAGAAATTGAATTTGGATATCTCAGCTGCGGGTGCAAAACGGTTGCTTCAATTGAATGAACTTGAGGAATTTCGTGAGCAAGCTTACGAAAATAACAAAATGTACAAGGAGAAGGTCAAGAGGTGGCATGATAAAAGGTTGGCGCCTAAGGCATTTGTACCGGGTCAACAAGTGTTGCTATTTAATTCTCGCCTCAAGCTTTTTCCGGGAAAACTCAAGTCGAGGTGGTCGGGTCCATTTATTATCAAGACGGTGTATCCTCATGGAGCTATTGAAATTTATGAAACAACACCGGATCATACTTTCAAAGTAAATGGACAGAGGTTGAAGCATTACTATGGAGGTTCGTTTGATCGCGAGAAGGTTTCCGCCATTTTGGCGTCGTCGTGAATTATCGGAAGAATGTCAAGCTAATGACATTAAACGAGCGCTTCTTGGGAGGCAACCCAAGCCTTGTTGTATATTATTTTTACTTTAAAAAAAAAAAAAAAAAAAAAATTGAGCAGATTGCAGGTCAGTAACGCAGGCTGCGGTTGCGTTACTGGAAGCGGGGCAGGCTGCAGGAGCATAACGCAGGCTGCGCCTGCGTTTCTGGAAGTGAGGCAGACTGCGGAGGGAGACACGCAGGCTACGCCTGCGCAACTGCTATTGATGCAGTTTGCCTGGACGCGCGGCAGCTTGCGTGTGAACAGTTTTTTTTCAGAATTTTTTTTTTTCTTCTCTGATGGTACGTGATCAACTGTTGTGTTATATATATATAAAAAAAAAATTCTTTCACCCCATGTCTTATTTATACTCCCATCTTTTCCCTAAGCTTTTCCTATTTCAATTCCAAAACCCCTCATCTCTCCTAAAAAATTTCAAATTCCTATTTCTTTTCTAATTCTTTTTCTTTTATCCATTAAATATTTTTTCTATCCTATATCAAATTCCAATTTCCACCCAAATTTTTTTCTTTTCACATTAAAATTCTTATATTCATCCTATAACTCCATGACCTATATATACCCATACATACACATCCAATTCATTATCTTCCTCCTCTACATCTCTTAAAAATTCAAGTTTGGGGGAAAATTAGTACAAGTTCACCTCTTTGATTCGTAGTGGGATTTCTTTTCTCTATTTTATTACGAATTTGTGTTCTTGTAAATTGGGGTTTTGTATTATTCTTGTTACTTGGGTATTTTTTTGGTGGGATTTTTCTTGGTGGTTTTTGGTGGGATATTTCTTGGTGGTTGTTGGTGGTGCTATTGTTGAGTGGGGTTTTGATTATTATGGCGCCTAAGCGAATGAGGGGTGGTTCTATTAGGGTGGAGAGATTTTCTTCTCCGGATGCGGAGGTTGAGTTTAATCGGTTGTTGTCAAGGTCGGTGGCAAAAGAAAGGGGGTTTTTGCCAACTCGTCATTATGGGTTGGTTGATGTGATTAGTGAGTTACGTTGGGGGGAGATTTGTAAGGCGCCTGCTCCGGTTCCGTTGAATATTGTTAGGGAGTTTTATGCGAATGCTAAAGGAGAGCCGGATGGGGTGTCTGTGGTTCGAGGTAAACAGGTGGATTACAGTCCAGATGCTATTCGTCCGATTTTGGGACAACCACCTACGCTTGTGGGGGTTGAAGATTGGGCAAGGAAGACTAGTGAGGATGTGGATATGGAGGCGATTATTCATGAGTTATGTGTTCCTGGTACAGTTTGGAAGTATAAATTGGGAACTACTGAGCCAATTAATTTTCCGTCTTCTGCGATGAATAAGTTTGCAAGAGCATGGTATTTATTTATCTGTGCTAATCTTATGCCTACTTCTCATACGGGGGAGGTAACAGCTGATAGAGCGATTCTTCTTTGGGGCATTCTAAAGGGAAAGTACATTGACGTTGGATATATTGTTTATCAGAATATTGTCAGGTTTTTAAAGTCTAATGCATTGTCATCATTGCCCCATGCTTCTGTTATAGCTGGATTATGTAAAGATAGTGGTGTTATATGGGGGGCGGAGGAGGATTTGCAGTCACCTTTGGCTCCCATTACTGATGTGTCTATTGATCGAATGCCTGACTGGCAAGGTGGGGTTCCACATCCGAAGGGACTTGGTTATATTGTTGATGATGTTGGTGCTAGTGGTCGTGGAGTGGGCGCTCCACCGGGAGTTTCGAGAGTACCGAGAGTTTGGGATGGCCACTTTAGACGGTTGTACAGGCGTATGGATGCTATACATGCTAGTAATCGAGAGTATGCTGAGGATATGGCTGCAGCTTTGAGAGATGTGGGGATTCAGGCAAGGTGGCCAGTCTATGGAGCTCGTACGCAATATCCACCGCCTGACTCATCCGAGGATGAGGACTCCGATGGTTAGGTATGTTTTCTACTATTCCTCGTATTTACTCTCATTCAATGCGGACATTGAATATTTTAAGTTTGGGGGTGGTTTGAGGGATAAGTAGTTGTTGTATTATTTGTTCATGTAGGATTTCATGCTTTGCATATTAGTAGTAGTAAATTATGCATTTATGTTTGTGTTATCTACGTTTGTTTCATATAGGGCATTCTGTTTTTATGTTTGTATATCATGTGAGTTCATAATAGTTTGCATTTGCACCCATGCTTGATAGGAATTTTGTGTTGTTGACGCTTTTGATTGAGAAGTGATATGCTTTGTTCTTGTGCACACACATACACTAGTAAGTTGAAGCTAGTAGACTTATTGAATGTTGTAAGTGATTAGAAGGACATGAATATGTGCAAGATGATTTAGTTTGCATGCTTTGAATACAAGTTGGTGCGTTAGAGAGATGTTGCTTGGGATTAAGTATGTTTTTCCACCAAGTGAGTTTTGAGCCTTATTGCATATTGCATATTTGCAATTTATTCGTTTGCTTGAGTGTCCACGGATTGTTTGCATTGCTAGCAGTTGTTTGAGGTCTTTCTTGAAACGCATGACATTATTTGACGATTAAAATGATAAAGGCATTTAGGAATAACCACATATTTTCCCATATTACCACACCATGTTTACATGAACAATTAGTTAACCCGTTGAGCTTAATCCTATTTTTTCGGTGACATACCACATTACTTGCCTAGACCTTTTTCTTGTATTGGCCTCACATTAATTTGAACCCACATTGTCAAAGGCTAGTAGAGTGCTTAAGGGAGTAATAAGGTGTGCAAGGAAGGGTTTATTGTTGGTCATAATTTTGGGGGAAATATTGGAAATTGGGTTTGGGTGTTTACTTGATAGTCGACATATGTAATAAATTCATTGGATCATTGTTATTGTTTATATTATTGTTTGTGTTCTATTTAGCTCTCGAAAAAAAAAGAAAAAAAAAAGAGAAAAAAAAAGAGAAAAAAAAAGAGAAAAAAAAAGGAAAAAAAAAAGAAAAATATATATTATGAGAGCATGTTTGTGTTTGTTGCGATCCTATTTTAGTCGACTAGTCGAGTGTTTGTCTTAGTAAAATTATGTGGGGGGAAAATAGGGTGTTGTGTGTGATTTATTATGGTACTTACTAGCTTTTGACACTACACCTGTTTTGGCTTATTTCACATACCTTGTCACTAGCCCCTTTACAACCCAATTAAAGACCTTTTGATTATCGTCATTGATGTATGTTGTGTTAAGAGTTAGATTGATACCAAATGTCAAGCATGCTTATGATTTTGTTGGAATTGAGTGATACACTTACCCTTGTTCTTGAGTGAATATTCTTTTGTGAGTGGATTGTGAGTGTTTGCTTGTTCTTGCATATGAGATCCCGAGTGTTGTCTCAAAGATGTACTCTTGTAGGCTTAGCATGTTTACTAACTTACTCTTACACTTGACATGGGCTTGTGAGAAATTATGCATGTTCCGTGAGTAGACTATGTGAATACTTGCACTTTCGACACCAAGACATTGCGTATTTACTTTGATTCTTAAGTTGATGTGGCATGAGAGGATTTGAAGGTATGGTAGATTAGATTAATTGCATTTTCATTTAGTTGCATTCATGCATTGCATTGCATTAGGTTAAATGGATTTTGTGGGTACATTCGCTATAGACCCTCACGAGACCTTACTCGTCCACTAGGGCTGCCTAGGGGTTTAAAGGGCTTGTTGCATATGCCAAATGCAACCGTGATCACCTACGGAAGTGGTACTAGTTAGTTAGTTAGTTGTAATTGTTAATGCTTGAGGACAAGCATCGGTTTAAGTTTGGGGGTGTGATAAGTGGATTTTATATCCACTTGGAACATTCTAAATCGGCTTAAATTGATGGTCTTGGACTCAAGTTTCTTATAGTTTTGATGTGTTTTGCTTAGTTGTGCAGGTTTAAGAGAATGTTGATTAAGGTGGATGCTTCTATAAATTTTTGGGAATTAATTGATTAAAATTCGGATTTTCTGGGAAGGCTTCGCAGCTTACACTGTTTTGGCCATATCTGGAGTTCTGTAAGTCCGTTTTCAGCGATCTTACTGCCCACGCGAAGCTTGAGAGATTTTCTACAACCTGGGATAGGAATCACGTGCAAGTAAAGTGTTGAATTAAATCGCGCGTGTATTCTTTGTGAAGCATGGCTGGGAAATTCCTGTTTTGCCCTTTTCAAGTTCTAATTATATTCCGGGCAGGTTTTAGCACCTTAATTAAATTTTAATTGTAATAGAAGATAAATTCTTGCTGGGCAAGAAATCTAGAGCCTATAAAAACACATCTAAGTATTGTAATAGAGACACACATTATCATCGCATTATTATTGTAACCAGCTCAGATCTGCAAGAGGGAAAAGGAGAGAAGGATTCAACGCTCGTGACAAGCAACGGATCTAGATCTACTTCATCTTTTGTATACGTTGAATTATAGATTTGTTTTCTCAACTCTTAGTTTTAATAATATTTTTACTTCTTTCTTCCATATCTTGTTTTAAATCATGTTTTCATCAAATCCCATGAAGATGAACGGTTCAATTATGGGCTAATCGTTGTCATGGGATCCTAGTGGATTTATCTATGTAGCTTAGTAGTTTGCATGCCTTAAAGATTTGTGTGTGGTGTATAATTGATATCCTCGTATGGTTATGCTTAATAGATAGATGCGTCGCGAACATCTAATTTGTTAATCTCTTGTGAAGTGAAAGTGGATCTTGAGATTTAGAACTTGCCATGCTAGCATAGGTTCATAATTGTTTAACAATATGATTTGTGGTGTGAGATGAAAATACTTATACTGCCCTATGTGATCTTTATGGATAACTTGTTCTTCAACCGTTATGTTTTCAAATTCTATAGACATATAGGGTCTAAGCATAATTGGTGTCTATTCATCTTCTATCTCTTTTGTGGATGTATGTTTAGTTTGGTATGCGTATGCTGACAGGTAGCGTTTACTTGTTTCGTGTTGTCCGATCAGATATCAAAACCATTGCACATAGTGATTAAAGGCTGCAACTCTAAGTGAAATAGATGATGAAACTAGGATTCCATGTTTTATCTCATATAAGTAATTCGATTTTAATTTTTGTTAATTAGTTAATTCTTAGTTTAATTATTGCATCTTAGTATAAATTAGATAATCAAACCCAGTTGTTACTTTTCTTAGCAGTGAGTTAAAACCATACATTGTTGCATAGGCATATTTACTGAATAGAACTATAACCAGATCTCTGTGGAACGAACTTTAATTGTATTACTTGTGACTACGTGCGCTTGCGTAAATTATAGCATAACATTGACCTATAATCCATGATGCATCATTGTTCTTCTTCTGTCATTAGCATCGAAGTATATAAGCTTGATGATTATTGGATGAGGGATTGACGTGTTGCGTATCGAAGTATATAAGTTGTATGTGGGTCAACTTATTTAATTGGGAAGGTCCAAGTGTGTACATATGTATGGTTATATAGAAATTTCAGTTGGCATATATTTAAACTTCAACCTTTTTCTCACCCTTGATTAATTTTTTTTATATACGTCTTTGTACATTTATAAACTTCAGAATAATCTAGGTGAGGCCAACAGTTAACACTATAAATGCAATTTACTTTACTTATTGATTTCTCTTCTCCCTCAGGTGAAGGGAAGGCGCAGGTGCTAGTAGCAATGAGGGTGGCAGTGGTCCATGTATGGGAGGATATGGAAATGGTACTTCACTTGTATAAATGTAATCACGAAACATTGTACTAGCTACAAGTTAAAAATTTGAGATTATCAAGTGTTTTGTTAATTCAGTACTCCATTTTACCCTATCAATTTTATTATTGTTGAGATTGAGACTTGAATTTGCTTTTGGTAATTTTGGGGTGGAGCAGAAATGTATTTAGGCTACTGGTGCAAGCTGAAAATAGATTTTTTTTTTTAAAAACGTTTTTTGCGTCTGTTCTACTATCACAGTCGTATAAAGTCTATATTTGCATCTGTTGTTTATCTTTATACGTCTGTTAGTGGCAGATGCAGAACAACCTTTTGCGTCTGTTTAAGCGGAGCAGACACAAAATGTAGACTTTATGCGACTGGTATTTACTTTTATGCGTCTGTTATTGACAGTCGCATAAACTATATGCGTCAGTTGAGTAACAGTCGCATATGCTCTATAGCTGATACTACTCTGCCATACGCGACTGTTGACAACAGACGCAAAAAGCCCTTTTTAACAGACGCGATAGGCATATTTTGTACTAGTGTACATTAATGGATAGAGGGTAGAAGTGAAGGTGCCCCTGGCGGGACCCTTAGAATAAATGATATATATATATATATATATATATATATATATATATATATAGAGTCCTGTTCTACTAGAAACTTTTTTAAAATAAAAACTAAAAACTGATC
Source organism: Kitagawia praeruptora (assembly GCA_037693485.1). NCBI lineage: Eukaryota > Viridiplantae > Streptophyta > Magnoliopsida > Apiales > Apiaceae > Kitagawia > Kitagawia praeruptora. Next base: position 107,459,710 of record CM075354.1, read on the forward strand.
AGCCCACACAATGTTTTAAATATATTAGGCCCAATACTATACAAACACGCAATGTTTTAAAAACATTAGGCCCAGTATACACACGCACACACGTCAACACCTCATCTTCTTCTTCTTTTCTGATCGGTGACCTGCAACCATTACTTCGATGAAATCTCCATTCTTTATAGACCATTTCTTCTTTCCTATATGCTCCACCTATACTTTTTAGTGATTTGTGGTATAAATATAGTGATTGGTTGAAAATCAACTAGTGTTGAATTAAGTAGTCATTGATTTTAGTGCTTATTGTGATTTTATTTAGTGATTTGTTGGAGTATAGATGGTGATCTGTAAAATTGTAGCAATTGATTTGTACAATATCAGTGAGTAAGTAATTATATAGATCGGAAACGATCAACGACAGTGATTGGAGGCGGCAGAGGTGGTGCCAAATTTAAAAAAATGAATAGATATAGAGGAAGGGAGTGACAGAGAGAATAACAGGGGATGAAAGTGACAAAAATGATAAGATTGTCGGTGACAAGCTCGCTCGCGGGTGAAGATGGGAAAAAAAGTATAAGAAAAGTGACAAGGTCGATGGAGTGATGTTACGCACAAGAGAAGTTTAGAAGGGAGGTTCAATAATTCAAATATACAAGCTCTAACGAGTATCTATGAATATATAAAAAAAGGTACGGGTTTGATCTCAATTGGCAGAGAAGATGGTGCCCCTGCGGGACCAGAGGTCGGAAAAGAAAAGGCGGAACAAGATCTGCAAATTTCCAGTTCGTTGGAAAATTTGAGCTCGTCGGAGAGAAGATGATCGAAGGTCGCCGGAGAAGATGGTGGCAGTGGTTGTGGGTGTGGGTGTGGGTGTAGTGAGTTGGGTTTGTATGTGGGGGTGTATTTAAATTGGGTGTGGGTGATTAAATGGGGGCCATTAGATTTAATTAGATCCTAAGGCTAATAGAGATTTCTAGTTTTTATTTTAAAAGTGGTTTCTATTTGACCACTAGCCTATATATATATATATATATAGTTTGGATTAAATTCTCATTTTAAGAAAAAATATTATCATAGTCCGAAGCAAAACAATATTACTAACTCAAAAATAAATTATGTTATTGATGACATTACTTCAACTCTATAGTCTATATGACTACACGTAGTGTTAACGGAAGTTAGTACTTGGCAAGTATACTTGTGAATTCTAGCTCCAGTGGTGATTGTTCGTACCAATTAAGGGGAGATAAGCTTGTAATTTATATTAGTCCTTCAAAAGTCTGTACTCAAGCTCCGTTTTATAGCATCATACAACATTCACTTTTTCACCCTGCAATACATAATTTGTAGTTTCCCATTTCAATACTCTACTAACTGCTGCTAACAAAAGAGGAATTTGGAGGTGGGGTGTTAGATTGCTGAACAAAATGGAAGAGAAAGGTATAAAATCGGGAAGCAGAGAATGGAATGCAGTTCTCATTGCCTGGAAACTTGTACTCATAAATCAAGTGGCCCGTAGGGGCATTTTTGTAAATATAAGATTCATCCCTTACATTTACAAAAATGCCCTTAATTTAGTATTATACTTCTTTTAACCTCAATGTTTATTTTTATATTTAGGTAATATTTGTGCAAAAACAAAAATAACTCAAGCCATTAGACTACATTAATTTCATAACGTCTTTGATAGATTCATTCGCAAACAGTGACACTATGTCCTGTGACTCCTGTCCTGCAACAAAGAAAATGTTGTAGGCTTCCAGCAACTTACCACGGGTAACAAAATGAACTTTTGACTACAAATATATTTTCCAGTTCATATCTTCAAATCTAAACCCCTGGTTCTTTGATATCCATTTTCCCTTGGTATAGATCCAGTAACTGAGGTACTTTTTCCTGATATTTGGTCACATACCTATCCAAGAACAACTTTTCAGACAGAGAGAGATAAGTAGTCATCTGCAGTTCTTCCTTTACAATGCCTTTCATCTGTAGAAACCTGACAACCAAAGACCTTGGAATGGTCCTCTTCTCCAAACTGTAGGTTAAGAGGATGGGATTTCTTGCAACAGTCGAACTGCAGATACCGATTTTATTCACAAGAAAGTCCATTACATTCATAATTTTCTTCTTTAGCATACTCAACTACATTTTAACCTCATGGTGTTAACATAGGGCATCCTTAGGCCAGCATACTCAACTACATTTATGTTGCTTTTGTTTATTAGATTATATATGCAATATGAAATATGTGAAAATTGTGGGCTGAATTTTTGGGTACATTTCAGTACCACCGAGGAGATGTTTCAATTGTAAAATAAATGCAACTTTTGTCTTTTTCCTCTTTAGCAATTTTCATATTCATCTCAAAGATAAGTTTTATTAATGAATCTTATTAGGCTTGGAGGCTCTTACCACTTCTTAAGCAACAGTTTCTAAGGTCCACGTTGATTGTGTTGATTTCTACTGAGGGCAGCCTAGAAACCATTTTTAAATGACCTGCCTACACACCTACCTGGTACCTGCCTATGTAACAATAAAAACTAATTATTGATTACCTTGCAACATGTAGAAGAGTGCATTATAAAATAAGATATTTGTGGCATTAAGCCATTTAGAATAGTAAATCTTTCTTTCTAACAAAGAAGGTTCTTATCTCAAAAGTGGTATTCGAGCTAACAAATTAAAGGTTCTTAAGTGACCTACTGACGAACTGAACGGTAAGAATTCGATCCCATTGATGAAGAAGCGGAAGAAGGAATTAATAAGCTCTAAAAATACGAAGATTCCCCTATCTGGTGGAAAATTTGAGCTCAGTCGGGAAAACTGCTAAATCGATCACCTGGCCATATTGCTATCTCTTCCCGAGAGGATTTGCAGGTGGAGCCCCGTATAAAAAAAGAGAAGATATCATATGAAGCATGGAAGGTGAGTCAAGTGGCGATGATAGGGTTGGAGCTTCCACGGCTACTACATTCTCTGCAAGCTCTTGCTCGCAGTTCGGCAGGCAGTATTGGCAGTATGCCAGTAGTACGACAAGCTTTTTTAAGATATCGTTCTCTTGTTTTTGAAAAGAGCTTGGTCTCATCTTCTGTCGCTGATGGTGATTCAACTGAATTGCGTGACTGATCTTCCAGCTGTTACTAAAGCCTTTAATATTAATGTCGAGACCATCCGATCGCCTAGAAGAAATTGTTGCAAAAAAGAAGAAGAAACTCAGTGATATGAAAGCATTAACATCATAAAAGAAGACTGTTCAGAAGATGCCCATTGTCCAGCAACCAGATGGGATCAAAGAAGCAAGTGGGCTAACAATGAGATACCACTTAAACCTGTACCTTTTAAAAAACCAGAGACTTATTATTCAAGAGCACCGGATCCAGTGATGTTGGTAATGAAGTTCCCACCCCAAGGAACACTGCCATCTATTATAGAGCTGAAGGCTCGATTATTGTCATTCCTCCACCTTCCTTGCCTATACCTACTGCTGCTCAATATTCAAGACCACCAAACTATTTGCACTTTGCTGAATTTGCTTCAAGAAATCCTCTTAAATATAGTATCGCAGTCGTGCCGCCAATGACCCCAACTGTTTGGTATAAGGAGTAATTAAACTAAATTCAAAATTCATGGAAAAAATAGCATAAGAATATAAAAAAATCAGTATATACCATCAACCCCACAGATCAGGTAAATTTTATCTTTTATCTTTAACTTATTGTTACAGTAAGAAGCATTAAATTAACTACCTTTAAAAAACCACCAAAGATTAATAAAATGAGATACAAATATAAGATCTACTTACAATTATAGACAACAGCATTCAATCAAATAGGGGGAACTATATTAGGTCACTCAACTCGGTGATAACTATATTAAGAAGTTTGAAGTTGAAAATCCCATGTAAATAATATCACTAACCTTAAAAAAGCGGCGGAAGTCTTTGCCAAAGGGTGATATCATGTGCCATTAGCATCACAAAATTGATTTTTGGCACGAAACGAAGCTGCAACATTATTGACCATTTCCTCGGACAAAACTAATTCCGGTAATGATTGAAGGTGTCTGCAAAATGAGCAAATAGAATGTGCAAGTTAATTAGACAAAAGTTATACGTACATGGAAAAGATGATAAATAGATTTAAGCACGTACAAATTTCTGAACTCGGTATAGTTAGCACGAAGAAAGAGCAGCACAATCAAGATGAGCAAGACATAAGAAGAAATTGTTAAGGATAAACCAGTGCGCTCAAAGAGTAGCCAAACAACAGTAGCAACCAGTAGAATTCCCGAAGAGACATATTGACGTTTCCACAACATAACATCATCAGCTAATAAGTAATACAATAGAATGAGAATATGTGATTACATAATTTGTAGCCTGTAAAATCTAAAAAATAGAAAAAGTAAAACTGTATTTGGTATACTTATTAGTGTTTGGTGTTGATAAAATCTAAAGTCAAGCACTAACAAATTGAGGTGCACAAAATGATTGGGTCTAATATACTACATGTACCTTCACCCATCATCTGGTGAATAGTGGTTTGAGGTGCACTAAAAAATTGAGGCGCACAAAATGATCGGTATGTTGATGAAAACGAAAAAGAAGAAGCAGTTGTTCCAGCATCACACCTTTCTTCTCCATCTACCGCTGTCTGTGGTCCTCCGTTGTCCATCAATTCCACATAAACTACACAAAACATATGAATGATATTAGTATCAGAAAGATGCATGATGGATACTACTACTAAATAGCAGCGCCATATTCCCTAGAAGAAGAAGAAGCAAGCAAGAGAGGACTGAGGAGTTTTGTGACGCCCCCAGATCCGGGGTCGGAGATCTAGGCGCTCACGGTCCATTTTCCATTATTAACATACTTGTTCTTGCACATAATATAAATAAACAGCCATCGACCCCACAATAAACTCACACCGCACACACACACACACACACAGGTTAGAGTCTCAGAAACGTCATACATTTGATTAAGCAAAAGTAAAAGTTTTAGAGTTATTACAGGCCGAATTAAATAGCATTTATGCTACCAGCAACACTTCGATATGAAGCGAAGTTGGCGGCTTGAAAGTTTGTTGCGGTACACTGCCTTGCACAGGTCATACTTATAAATAAAACGCACTAACAAAAGTTGCCGGCTAATGGGGCCTACCGGTGGAATCTCGACTGCAGCCTGGGGTCTAGTCACCTGCTTTCGAACAGTCTGACTGGTTCTTGCCATTTCTCTTAGCTGTTGTGTTTGTAAAATTTGAAAACAAGCAAGAGTGAGCAACTATAGCTCAGCAAGAATATATGTATAAGATAAGCAATATAACATTTCATATGTATAATAGTCATTAAACTCGTTGTATCAATCAGTTATAGAATCACTTGTCATTATTGGTAAATTTCAAAGGTGCACCAGTACGTGCCCTTGTTTTCAAAATAACCTTGCAGTTCTAGCTACTGCATAAAGTCAACATCTTTCTCATCAAAATAGGACACTATCGGCAACTGGCACATAGGCCTAAGATGCAGTGTCAAAGCATTTTTCCAAAGTGGAGGATGGGACTGGAAGAAAACATAAAACCTGACAGGGATTGACGATGATCAGTCGCCGCATCCGAGTCCAATAATCCGCGGGTCTTCTCTACCGGTAGAAGGATAGAAACTACATCCGTAACTATCCCTGAGTGAAAACTACATCCATAATCACCCTCGATGAAAACTACATCCGTAATCATCCTTCGGCAACACCTGGGCCGGAATAATAAGTGATGGACCGCCTGGCTCACGGCCGCTTACACATCCCGGGAATCGTTCGTCAACGGTCCCCACACCTGCCAGAGTCCCTTTTTCTTTTTCTTTTAAAAACCAGATTTTGATTGAAAACAGAGTAGTTGTGGTCCGACATCAGTCGACCGATAATTCTTGAAATCATACAAGAAGCAGAACCTGACCGGGGGTTTTCGAAAATGTTTTGAGTTCGAAAAGTTCGAGTTTGAAAGTTTTAAAAGGTATCTTGGATTAACTTTTGTTTTTAAAATAGTGAACAATAATTATTAAATAATATTTTAAGATTTAATATCAATAATTAATAAAATAATTATTTAATAAAATAAACTTTCAATCCAAGATAGGGTTTCGAGTATTTACGAAGATATAATAATAGTTATTTGAATATACGATACCACCCGAATGACCCTTCGGGTTTTCGTAATATAGATACGATATAATAATATACCGCTCCCCGGTCAATAGTATATACGGACCGCTATGACCTCTATTGCTAGAGTCGTTGTCCGAAGAAAACATTTCAATCTAAGTTCAAGGGGTAAAAGCATACATGTACTTGTTCAATCTCAATTGCATCAATACTTCGATAAACATATCATTTGATATAATTTGAAAACTACAAACACAACAGTGAAAATCCTTGTATATGTATAAGTTTTGGAAAGTAAACTTGCCTTGGTTTGGTTGGGGTGGTCGAGCGCGTGAATTCGAACGATCTATACATAAACAATAATCGTTCGTTAGTACCTTAACAATTTCTTTCTAAGTACGGGGTTTTAAAGGGACACGAAATTAACTTAACGACTTTGTCTTATGACTCCCTAGCCCCACTATAGGTCCATGAAATCACTCGTTTACGCTCGTCACTTACTCGACTTAATTTAATTACCACGCTCGAATCATAATCATTAACTTAGAATTTTGGTCCACTAATCGACTTTTTCCCTTGCGCGAATTTTACTCTATCATTTTTATAAAATCCAAAAATTCATATTTTAATCCAATTCTTTTTGGGTGGTCTTCCCCACTGCATTCCCTATCTTCTCAGATTTTTCCATGATTTTACACATATTTCTAGGGGTTTAAACAAGGTCCACAAGAGGGTCACTTAGTGCAGTCCATAGTCCAGAAACACAACTCACTCTTCCGGCTATAACTTAAAATCTATACATCACAAAATTATGAACCTTACATATTCAGAAACTACAGATCAAGACCTTTCCAACAATATAAGGTAGGTGTTCAGGGGATCAGTTTAAGGGTTCCGAATTACAGTTTCAAAAAGGGGTCAGTGCAGATTGTCCAACAACTCCTTTACCACAAGTCATGTCTCTTCTCAAAATTCCACCAACTCCAAAAATCATCACAAATTCCCAACAAAATTCTCATACACTTATGGGACCTCATACCACATAAAAATAATTTTCAATATGACAATAACCATCAACATCCATGATTTTTCATAAATCAAACTATAATCAACACTTTTGTGCACCAATCTTTTAGATCTACTAATACTAAGCAATGTTCTTGTCATGGCTACTAAGGGTTAGAATTTATACCTTCCTTGAAGCTCTTAGTAACTTAACAAAGCTTGAAATACTCTCCAAACACCTTGGTTGATCAATCTATGGCTTAATCTTCAAGATCCAAAAACAAGAACAATAAGAGTTACTATTCACCTAGAACTTTAAGAATTTATAACTAGAAAACTAATGGATGAAAAGGGTTGAAATTCATAGCATACCTTTCTTATATGATGTAGAGTACCTAGGATTTTTGTCTTGAATTTAGAGTGATGAGAAGTGGGGAAGAAGAATTTTTTTCTTCTCCCTTTTTAGCTTAGGCCGAGAGCAATGTTTAAGGGGGGGGGGGAGAGAGTTGTTTTCTTTTCTTTTGTGTTGGATGAAATAATGGCTTGGTTGATACATATAATGTGTATGTATTACCATTGTACAATCTAGACATGGCTATAGGTATGGCCATTGGTACTTGTTGTCTCCACCTTTTAAAAAGCAACTAACTAGGTACTAACTAGATTCTTGTATTTTAGTTTGTTTCTAACTAGCTACCAACTACTTGGTTCTAATCTTAGACTAGGTGGTTTGCATGGAATTTGCATGGGATGCATGAAATCTTGCCACCTTGCATGGTTAGTAGGTATTTTCCAATTTCCATAATTTTCTAAATAAATCTTAAACATTTTTGGTGGAGTTTTTCCTTCAATATTCTTTCTAAAATCCAACTTCCTAATTTTAAGTATATATATAGTTCCTTGGTTCTTAAAATAATAAAACCATGATCTTGTCGTAGTATTCGTATTTATCGATACCCCGGAAATGTACGAAAATAATAAAATAGAATTTTGCGAAATCCGTCGACATTTACATACACTTATTTTCCATAAGGGAACATAATATCATTACAAATCTTCATTTATCCTTCATTCATATATGGGGGTGGGATTCACTTCTCTTTCATAACAAAGTTACTATTCATTCCGTCTACTCCAATAATATCAAAAATCAGGATTCTTACAAGTTTAGAGAGCACCAACCAACCAAACACTGAATTGTGCCGCCCACTAAATTTTCCATTTTTCTTGATCAAAATAATAAATTTTAAATCACATATATCAAATGTTAAATATAATTGATATGGGCTAAAAATAAGCCCTAAAAATATCATTAATGTTGCATTAATTAGACCTAGTTTGGTCCAAATATGGGGCCCACTAGATGGCCCAAAAACCCTAGTTAAATATTAATTTCGTAATTAATATTCATGGCTAATTAACAGCTGGGAAATATAAGTCAAATAAGGATATTATCTCTCCAAAGAGTAGCCTCCAAGGCACATAGTCGTACAAGGAAACGGACTCCTACAAGGAAGGAGTCTAGATCCTTCCTCAAGGTTGACTTGTCCACCAAGTCACCTAACCCTACCATAATTCTGAGGCTTCTCAGCCTATATAAAAGGTCAGACCCCTCAACTCAGAACTACGTTTTATTGGCTTGATTCTCTTAATACAGAGATATGTAGGCATTCTGTAAGGATCGTTTAAGTCTCGAACGCAGAAGCAGCCATTAAAGCACGAAGCTCACGCACCCTAGCATTAAATACAGCAAACCCTAGCTGCAATCTAATAACCTAGTTTTTATTCCACAACATTTGGCGCCGTCTGTGGGACTAAAACATCAACCATGGTTAACACACGAAGGACACCAGCAATTACAGAGCCAATCGCAACCGAGGCTCTACCTCTTAGCTCTGCTCCGCCCCTCACTGAACAAGTACCTCCGACATCCGGGACTATCGTTCCGTATCAAGTTTCTCAACCCCTAAGGACGACTTCCCATGTTGAGGGTACGCTACCTCCGATCGTCCACACAAATCCAGGGACTAACCCCCTCCAGGTGGGGATTTCTTCCTTGATTGTAGATCCCAATAACCCTCCACGAGGGGTTCAGATCCACACTACGGATCTCCCCATAAGCACCAATCCGATGTACGGGCTGCCTAACTACCCTCCTACCCAAGGAGCTGGATCAAGTGGTCATGCCCCGTATATTCGAGATCGAGATTATCACGATTTTTCTGGTCCTTACACGGATGAGTCATCTTCTGACGATGATTACGAACGTGATGAAGCTCCAAGGAGGCGACGTGCAAGTAAAGAACCTCGAGAAAGAACTCAAACTACTCACGCTGGACTCCCTTCAGCAACTACTGAGAGGATTAAGGCTTATGAAGCCGAGATCTTAAGATTAAAGGAAGACATGGCCAGAGAACAAGCCAGATCTAATCAGACTCGACCTCCTCCGACTTCAGGAGGGATTCCCTTCATAGATTTGGAGAGGTCTTCAAGGAGACGCCGAAGGGTTGAAGCCCCAACCAGAGGGACTACAAGGGTGGAACTCCCCAAGAGTAACCCCAAAGACCTGATGCTACAAGGAGATCTTGATGATCCAACCCCTCCATTCACTGAGGAGGTGATGAACGCACATATCTCCCGAAAGTTTAAGATGCCCACAATCAATGCTTATGATGGAACGGGGGATCCCGCAACTCATGTGAGAACGTTTACGAGCGCATTGTTACTGTAGCCTGCTAACGACGCCCTTAAGTGTAGGGCATTTCCCCAAACCCTGTCGGGCATGGCGCAACGCTGGTATAGTCGTTTACCTCCAAACTCGATTAGCTCTTTCAAGGAGTTGAGCACCGCTTTTGTCAGTCAATTCATAAGCGGAAGAATTCATGAGAAAAGCTCTGCATCCCTTATGTATGTAGTATAGGGAAAGAACGAGAACCTGAGGGATTATATCAAGCGATTCACTAAGAAGACCCTGAACATCACTGATTTGGAAAATAAGGTGGCTATGGTAGCCTTGCAGCACGGAACCACGGATCTCTTTTTTAAGAGGTCGCTGGCAAAACACCCCCCTGAAAGCATGGATGAGCTCCAACGGAGGGCAGACAAGTATATAAAAGCTGAGGACAGCATGAAAAAGGAAGCCGCATTGGGCAATGGAGGGAACAACAAGCGGAAGCAAGGACAAGAGTACGACGCTAGGGACAAGTATCCCCGAACTAGCAGAGACTCTGAATCTGCTCCAAAAAAGAGCTCGGGTCCAAGGTTTTTCGAGTATGCCAGGCTTAATGCTCCACGAAGTCAGATCTTGTTGGACATTGAAAAGGAAAAGGACTTCCGATGGCCGAAGCCACTTAGGGGAGACCCAGCCAAGCGGAACAAGGATCAGTACTGCAGGTTCCATAAAGATGTTGGACATGACACCGACGATTGTAGGCAACTTAAGGATGAGATTGAGTTCTTGATACGAAGAGGAAAACTAAGTCAGTTCACCAAGGGTGATGACCGTGGGAACCAGAGAAGGGACAATGACAAAAGGGATAATGACAGGAGAGATAATAACAGGAGGGATGACAACCATGACCGCAATCCACAGCCCCGAAGGGCAGTTATCAACATGATCTGGGGAGGCCCGACAGCAGCTGGCACAACTAAGAATTCTCGAAAGGCTTATGCTAGAGAAGTAATGCACATTGTGGGAGAGGCCCCGAAGCGTGCTAAAACTGAGATGGTAATTGGTTTCGATGATTCAGACTTGGAAGGGGTGAAGTTCCCCCATGATGACCCGCTGGTCATAACTCCTGTGATTGGAAACTCAGAAGTAAAACGAGTCTTGATAGACAATGGAGCTTCTGTGGATATTTTGTTTCATGATGCATTTGTGAAGATGGGGTACAACGACTCTCAGTTGACCCCTACAAACATGCCCATATACAGGTTTAGTGGAGTGGAGTCCAACGTTGAAGGGACTATTCAGTTACCCGTGACTATTGGGCAGGAGCCTAAGGAGGCGACTCAGATGCTGAACTTCTTGGTGATTAAGGCAGCCTCAACATACAACGCAATCCTTGGAAGGACTGGACTTCATGCGTTTAAGGCTGTGGCCTCTTCCTATCATATGAAGATTAAGTTTCCGACACGGAATGGTGTCGGAAAACAGAAGGGTGATCAGAAGATGGCAAGAAGTTGTTATGTAGCCGCGCTGAGGGCCGATGGAGTCGGGGGACAGGTCCTTCCGATTGAAGACATGGATGTCCGCGATGATGAAGAGCATAGAGGGAAGCCAGCAGAGGATTTGATTCCCATACCTCTAGAGCCGAACGATCCTGAAAAAGTTACTTATGTTGGAGCATCTCTGAAAGAACCCCTGAAGGGCAAGTTGATAGAATTCTTACAAAAGAATAGCGACGTGTTCGCTTGGACAGCAGCTGATATGCCAGGGATTGACCCCCAACTTATAACTCATAAGTTAAATGTGGATCCCAAGAGGAAGACAATAAAGCAGAAGAAGAGAAACTTTTCTCCGGAAAGGCAAGAGGCCATTAAGCAAGAAGTGGATAAGCTCTTGGAAGCTGGTTTTATTGAAGAGATTCAGTTTCCCGAATGGTTAGCAAACCCTGTGATGGTCAAGAAAGCGAATGGGAAGTGGAGGATGTGTATAGACTTCACTGACCTGAATGATGCATGTCCAAAAGATTGTTTTCCCCTACCAAGGATTGATATGTTGATAGATGCCACAGCTGGACATGAGATGTTAAGCTTCATGGATGGATTCAGCAGCTATAATCAGATTAAGATGCACAAGGATGACATCCCTAAGGTATCTTTCATTACTGACTTTAGTGTCTTCTGTTATCTTGTTATGGCGTTTGGTCTAAAGAATGCAGGAGCTACTTACCAACGGCTGGTGAATAAGATATTTGCCCATCTGATTGGAAAAACCATGGAGGTGTATGTTGATGACATGTTAGTCAAGAGCCTACTCAAGGCTGATCATATTAAGCACCTCGGAGAGGCATTTGAAGTGCCAAGGCACCATAAGATGATGTTGAATCCCGCCAAGTGTGCCTTTGGCGTTGGATCTGGAAAGTTTTTAGGGCTGATGGTTTCAAAGAGAGGCATTGAGGCCAATCCTGACAAGATCAAGGCGATTTTAGACATGGAGCCACCACATTCTATAAGAGATGTGCAGAAGTTGACAGGCCGAGTGGCAGCCTTAGGGAGGTTTATCTCCAAGTCTGGTGATAAGTGTTTGCCTTTCTTTAAAACATTAAAGAAGGTAAAGAATTTTGAATGGACACCCGAAAGCCAAGAGGCCTTTGAACAATTGAAGAAATACATGGCTGAAGCCCCGTTGTTGGCCAAGCCTAGTGCCGGAGAGACTCTTTATCTATACTTGGCGGTATCTGAGCAAGCATTGAGTGCCGTCCTCATACGGGAAGAGAACAAGGTTCAGAAACCCATCTACTACGTGAGTAAGGTGTTGCATGGAGCTGAGTTGAATTATTCTACCATTGAGAAGTTTGCTTTAGCATTGATAACAGCTTCAAGGAAACTACGACCTTACTTTCAGTCACACAAGATTGAAATCCTGACGGACCAGCAGTTGAGAAGTATCCTGCATAGCCCGAAGGCCAGTGGAAGGCTAATTAAGTGGGCAATCGAACTCGGAGAATTTGACATTGCATATAAGCCTCGGACAGCCATCAAGGCTCAGGCATTAGCTGACTTCGTGGTTAAATGTACCATTGGCAACCAAGAAGTCGGGGGGCAGGAGATAGTAACCACCCCTGGGGTTGAGATTAAGGATGAAGAACTTGTACCTGATCAGAAGGAATATTGGGTGCTCTATTTTGATGGAGCATCAAAAACGAAATCCAGTGGTGCAGGTATGGTCTTGCAAAGCCCCGATGGATTTACAGTTGAATATGCTTTGAAGTTAGACTTGCCAACGACTAACAACGAAGCTGAATATGAAGCCCTGATAGCCGGATTAGGTTTGGCCAGAATAATGAGGGTTAAGAACCTCAAAGTTTGTGGAGATTCAAGACTGGTAGTCTCGCAAGTAAATGGTGAGTTCGAAGCCAAAGATGAAACTATGTCTAAGTACTTAAGGATTGTGAGAGGTGTCATGACTCAGTTTGATGAGTGCCATGTGGAACACATCCCAAGGGAGGAGAACGTTAAGGCCGATGCCCTGTTAAAGTTCGCCTCTTCTGAGATAGAAAATTATGCATGAAGTGTGTACTTCCAGGTCTTGAAGGCCCCGTCCATCAATTCGAAACTAGTAGCACCGATCGACATTGGAAGTTGTTGGATAGATCCTATTAAAGCTCATTTGGAAACCGGATGGCTCCCTGACAATGCCTCGGAGGCACGAAAATTGTCAGTGAGGGCATTGAGATATGCCCTGATCGAAGGCATCTTGTACAAGAGATCGTTTGTCATCCCGTATTTGAAGTGTTTAAGGTCCCAAGAGGCTAAGGAAGCATTGGAAGAAGTTCATGAAGGGATCTATGGGCAACACTTGGGGGGCAGAGCCCTAGCCCACAAGATTACCCGCCTGGGATTCTATTGGCCAGAGATGTTGGCAGATGCCCAGAATTATGTCAAGAAGTGTGACAGATGTCAAAAACACGCCCCTGTTGTAAGGCAGCCACCTGAGAGGTTAACCTCAATCAGCTCTCCCATTCCGTTTGCAATGTGGGGGATAGACATTCTTGGTCCTTTCCCTATGGCTTCAGCACAAAGGAAGTTTCTGATTGTCGCCATTGATTACTTCACTAAGTGGATTGAGGCTAAGCCTTTAGCCAAGATAACCACCAAGCAAGTTTCCCAGTTCTTTTGGGAGAACATATTTTGTAGGTATGGAATCCCGCGAATCCTTGTGACGGATAATGGGACACAGTTTAACAATGAGGAATTCAAGAAGTATTGTGAGGAAAACGCTATTGAGCTTCATTTTACCTCGGTGGCACATCCGCAAGCAAATGGACAGGCCGAGGTGGCCAATCGAATCATCTTGGACGGATTAAAGAAAAGGGTCGAACGCTCGAGGAATACTTGGGTGGATGAGTTGATGCCTATACTCTGGGCGTATCGCACCACCTGTAAGGTGACAACAGGAGCAACTCCGTTTTTGCTAGCTTATGGAGCTGAGGCAGTTGTACCACTAGAAATCATGCATGCATCACCTCGAATTGAGGCATTTGAACCTGAGACTAATGAAGAAGGCATGAGGCTCGCCCTAGATCTGATTGATGAAGTTAGGGACGAGGCAAACGCCAGAAATGCGGAGCATCAAAAGAAAGCATCCTTCTATTACAACCACAGGGTTAAGGAGAGGTTCTTTCAGCAAGGTGACTTGGTTCTTAGGAAGATCGAGGCTTCTGGAGTTGGTCAGAAGGAAAAGCTAGCCCCGAACTGGGAAGGGCCGTATCGAGTCAAGAAGACGCTAGGACGTGGATCTTACAAACTGGAAACCTTGGACGGGGTTGAGGTGCCCCGGACTTGGCATGCATGGAACCTCAAGGTTTACTATGTTTAAGCTCTCCTGAAAAGGACCTAGCTTTTTGCCTATGTAATAGAAGTAGAAATAAGGTCGATGGAACCATTCCAAGTTTTTAAACTTGAGATATAGGAAGTAGAGTATCTATGTAAGGGCTGTGCCCGTTTATGCTACCTATGTAAGGGCTGTGCCCATTTCTTCATACTAATAAGACTATTCTACATTTTCGCATAAGTTATGAGCATTACTTATTGATATATATAAAATGCTAGACTACACATGCGAACGTGAATAAGTTGAGAAACATCAAGGACAATGGATTACGAATTAAAAGTTATGCCCGAAGGCAGAATACATAAACGATTAACTTATCAAGATAAGTTAACAAAAGTACAGAGTCATGCCCGAAGGCAGAGTACATAAATAGATAGATAAAAAGAGCAACTACTGAGCATCTTCAGTACGCTCATCCTCTTCATCTTCACCAAGATGAGCAAAGGGCTCTGGCTCCAAGATCCTCTCATCATCCTCCTGGTCCTCCTCCTGGGTGTCCTGCACTGCCAAGGCCATAGGAGCATGAGGGCTAGGGAAGTCTGAAACATTAAGGGTACCAGGAAATCTCCTAGTAACCTCAGGAAGAGCTCCGTCCCATCCCTGAGTAAACTGGTAAGGGAATAGAGAGTCGTCATGCTTCTCCATGAAGCCCACATACTCCTGGGAGGCAAGGTAGTCATCAATCAGGTCGTCCTTGCCCTTCCTGAGAGTGACGTTTTCAGCCTGAGACTCTAGAAGCTCTTTCTCCCTCCTCGCTAAGGTAGCTTTGACAGAGGCCAATTCATCCTGAGAATCATCATACTTTGCCTTATGAGTCTCATAGGCTGAACGCCAAGTCTTAGCCTGGAATACGGCCCCCTGGAAGTTGGCATTAGCCTACAAAAGATAAAGTTAGAACCACGATTCAAATAACAAACAAGTATATAAGAGAGAGGGAAGTAAGGAGCTTACAGCAGCAAAGGCCTGAGCTCCAGCACTCTCGGCTCCTTCAAGAGTGGAGCCGGATACATAATCTTTGAAATCACCGGGAGTTATGGAATGATAGGACCAATCCATGGCATGCCTGCAATCTCCAACGATGGAGTCCTTCTTCCTAATACCCCAATTGGGGCGCCAAGCGCTCTTGGAAGAGCCATCTGCTTCTTCAACATCGACTACATGGGGCCTCAAGTAGGCATCCGTGGCGGTTGGGGCTCGAGGATCCTTCCCTGAACGAGCCCTCTTCAACCTAGCAGTGTCTCCATCTTCAGGCTCATTAGTCTTGTTGATAAAAGCTGCAGCTGCAATTACAAAACAAAAGACAAATAATGGGTATGAGACAATCATATTCAGGTAAAGGAATACAAAAAGAAAGGAAATTACCCTTCTTGGTCACTCGGGAAAGTCCCAAAGATTTAAGCTGGAACTCATTCAGGAGATCCCAAGCCATAGTAGTATGATTATCTTTGATGAGCTTCTTGTAGGCCTGGGTCTCTTCCTCGTTAAGCTCAATATCACTGGCACTGCCATCTACGACCTTACCAAAGGTACTACGAAAAACATTGCCCCAATCTCCACCTTCCCATGTCAAATACATGAACTCCTTCTTCCATTTTGGGTTGGAGTCAGGAATAGATTGGGGGTGAAAGATTGGAGGAGTGGAAGTACGGTGACTAATGTAAACCCAACCCGGAGTAGATTCAGCAGAATTCTTAAATTGAAAAATCTTTCTAAAGAGAGCTACAGAAAGAGGGAATTTGTTCTTAAGGCAGAGGACCATGAAACAATTGATCACCCTCCAAGAGTTGGGGGGAAGTTGGCAAGGGTTAATTCCTACATCTGCTAAGAGCCTAGGAATAAACTCATGGAAGGGGAATCGAACTCCTGCAACAATGGCACCCCTATAAACATAAAGTGCATCGGGGCGCCAATGGCAAGATCGATCCCCAGGATCAGATGGGACAAGTCTATAGGGTGGTTCTATTTTATACATCCTGTTATAATCAGTGATCTTTTCTATGTCATGAAAGATGTTACTATGATTAAAGGAATCAAGGTGTGACAAGGATGGAAAATCTTCTTTACGATTTAAAATCATATCCTGTAAACTCATGAGGGGAGAACGAATGATGATACCTCTTTTGGAGGCTCCTTGCAATTTCTGGAAACGAAGTGCTGCACGATCTTCTGCCATCTCAGTAAATCTTCAAAGGAAAGTTTTGATCTTCAAAGGAAATCTGCAAAGGATGAAGAAATTGTTAGAACAATCTTCAAATCTTCAAAGGAATTGAAGAACAAACCCAGAAAAAGGGTGATCTTCAAACTATAAAATTAGAAATTCTGGAAAATACCTTGAGTATTCTTCAAATCTTCAACAGCAATTGGAAAATTTCTGGAAAATTGCCAGAAATCCTTGAGCAGGCTTCAAATCTTCAAAGATTTGAAGAGAAATCGCCAAAAAACTTGAAGGATGCCTTCAAATCTTCAAAGAATCTGCAGAAATGTGAAGATTTGAGGTTGAAAGTCTATGAACTTTGAATGATCTTCAAAGAATGAAGATCAAACTCAGATTCTACAAAGGAAATTTCTTAAAGAACTTTGGAACTTTTGAGAGAGTTTTTAGGAACTTTTGTGATGAAAGTGAAAATGAAAGCCTTGGCCTTTATATAGGCAAAAATCTAGGGCATCTCAACCGTTTAGAGAGAATATCAACCGGTTGTAGCCCATTGGAAACCTTTGTGGGCCATCAACACAAATTGGACTCTAAAAGGCCCAATAACACCAAGCTTGTTAAGGCCCAAGTCCAGCTAAAGTAATTAAAAGGAGTTAAGGCCTGTCATGGCCCAACCAAGATTGATAAACCTAATTAAGGTTTTGAGATAAGGTCATTTTGACCCATAGGACAGGCCCAATCAAAACTTAAAAAGTTTATAGGCCCAACGATTTGAAAATCTAGGTCCAGCCCATGAAAATTAAAGGCCAGACAGGGCCCGTTGAAGTCCATAATAGGACTTGGAGTTACCAAAAGGTAGCACGAGGTCGTAACAATTGATCTCGTTTTCTAGTGTAAGTACGAGCTCGACAAGGCGATCTGGAAAAGTCCATTTGAGGTCGTGAGCGACCTTGAAAGATGAGGTCGGAACAAAACAGATTCTAGGTCGCATAGATGAGATCGTTTTTGACTTATGAAAAGCAAAATGAGGTCACGACCTACCACTCAAATTGAGGTCGTTATGACATGGCTTGAGATCGCAAATCTCAGGTCGAATTTGAACTGAGAAATACGAAAAACCCACACGACCTAGGCCTAATTTGAGGTCGTCTATGTGTTGTGTTGAGGTCGGATTTATACTACAATGAGATTGGTGAATTCTGGTCGTAATTATACTAGAAAGTGTGAAAAATCTGTGCGACCTGGAACCACTTTGAGGTCGTTTCCCCTTGGTTTGAGGTCGCCAGCATGAGGTCGAAAATGACTAGAAAAACCTGTAAAACAGCCACGACCTGGCCCCCGTTTGAGCTCGAAATTGAGCTCGAAAATACACTAATTTCTCCTCGAAATTTCCAGGTCGAAAATGACTTAGGAAACAAGAGAAATGGCTGCGATCTGGAGGCAGTTTGAGCTCGAAATTGAGCTCGAATTTGGCCTGCAATTCCAAAAAAAAAAATAAAATAAAATAAAATCTCTCTCGAAAATTCCAGAAACATGGAAAAATAATTTTATGCTCGAAGCACAATCTAATATTTTCAAACTAGTGCCATTTGAGCACCGTTTGGCGCCGTTTAGTGCCGTTTAGCACCGTTTAGCGCTGATTATTGCCGTTTAGCATCGTTTAACATTGTCGTAAGTGCGTCGGTCGCTCCACGCTTTACATCAAGACAATACTCGTGAAACACTAGTGTATAAATATAAACCCCGACCCAAGTCTCAGATAAGGCCGTTAAAACTTCGAGGAAAACCTGATCAGTTTCCCTAGAAGTTGGGGGGCAAATGATATGGGCTAAAAATAAGCCCTAAAAATATCATTAATGTTGCATTAATTAGACCTAGTTTGGTCCAAATGTGGGGCCCACTAGATGGCCCAAAAACCCTAGTTAAATATTAATTTCGTAATTAATATTCATGACTAATTAACAGCTGGGAAATATAAGTCAAATAAGGATATTATCTCTCCAAAGAGTAGCCTCCAAGGCACATAGTCGTACAAGGAAACGGACTCCTACAAGGAAGGAGTCTAGATCCTTCCTCAAGGTTGACTTGTCCACCAAGTCACCTAACCCTACCATAATTCTGAGGCTTCTCAGCCTATATAAAGGGTCAGACCCCTCAACTCAGAACTACGTTTTATTGGCTTGATTCTCTAAATACAGAGATACGTAGGCATTCTGTAAGGACCGTTTAAGTCTCGAACGCAGAAGCAGCCATTAAAGCACGAAGCTCACGCACCCTAGCATTAAATACAGCAAACCCTAGCCGCAATCTAATAACCTAGTTTTTATTCCACAACAATAATCAATAAAAAATATGATTAAAAAATAAATAATTTATTATAACCTACATTTTTTAAGATTTATAAAACTGTAACAGAATAATTTTTAAAAATTATTAAACATTTGCTTGGTTTGATAAAAAAAAATATAGCTACCAGTTACGGACATGAGCCAAAGTACCACCACCACCTGCAATGTGAGACACAAAACATTAGAGAGATCAATCCATGTGATTGCTTTCATATGCCTACATAAAGGGTCCTATACAAGTATTTTTTTCTTTGATTTTTTTTTATACATAACAACTCTTGTGTAGTTAATGGGTGTAGATCCTATCCATATAGCATATAAAAATATTAGTCCAGTTTAAGTATATATATAAAGGTAGTACCCAATGCTGTAAGGATATTAATACTGTACTTAGTGCACGATGCTCGCTGCAACATGGTAGGGGGAACTATATTAGGTCACTCAACTCGCTGATAACTATATTAAGAAGTTTGAAGTTAAAAATCCTGAGTAAATAATATCACTAACCTTAAAAAAGAGGCGGAAGTCTTTGCCAAGGGTGATATCATGTGCCATTAGCAGCACATAATTGATTTGGGCAAGAAACGAAGCTGCAACATTATTGACCATTTCCTCGGACAAAACTAATTCCGGTAATGATTGAAGATGTCTGCAAAATGAGCAAATAGAAAGTGCAAGTTAATTAGAAAAAAGTTATAAGTACATGGAAAAGATGATAAATAGATTTAAGCACGTACAAATTTCTGAAGTCGACATAGTTAGCACGAAGAAAGAGCATCACAATCAAGATGAGCAACACATCAGAAGAAATTGTTAAGAAGGATAAACCAGTGCGCTCAAAGAATAGCCAAGCAACAATAGCAACCAGTAGAATTGCGGAAGAGACATATTGACTTTTCCACAACATAACATAATTAATACAGTAGAATGAGAATATGTGATTACATAATTTGTAGCCTGTAAAATCTAAAAAATAGAAAAAGCAAACTGTATTTGGTATACTAATAATCGGTATGTCGATGAAAACGAAGAAGAAGCAGCTATTCCAGCATCACACCTTTCTTCTCCATCTGCCGCTGTCTGTGGTCCTCCGTTGTCCATCATAAACTACACAAAACATATGAATGATGATATTAGTATCAGAAAGACGCATGATGGATACTACTACTAAACAGCAGCGCCATATTCCCTAGAAGAAGAAGAAGCAAGCAAGAGAGGAGTTTAGAGAGCACCAACCAACCAAACACTGAATTGTGCCGCCCACTAAATTTCTAATTTTAACATAAAAAGATTTCAGAGCCCCAATTAATTTTTCTGGATAGCAGGCAGACCCAGTTATTTTGTTTGACTTGCTTCAATACAATTTTTTGGGATCGGAGGATGGGATTGGGGTTCCAATCCAATTATGGAATCAATCGGACAGAAGACAAAATCAAGAAATTAAAGCAACAATATGTATATATATAGGATCTCTACAATAGCGAAAACCAAATGTAAAATTAAACAAAATCAATTAAGAATTTAAAAAGAAAAAAATAAAACATATAGAGAGATGACCTGAAGGCGGCGATAGAGGGAGTCTAGATGACCTGAAGGCGAGTAAATGATCCTGGCGGCGATCGATAGAGGGAGAGATTTGGACGTAAATGATAAAATTGAGATTGGGTTGTATGTATATTACTGCGAGTTAAAAATATATAAACCTAGATGTATTTTACCCATCATTATTGGATAGTCCATAAAATTATTGGATAGTCCATAAAATAAATATTAAAGTGAAGTAATTTTGAGATTCGGGTCTATCCAATCTAAATTGGGTCGATCCAAATCTATATCTATATAATCTTAAAGCATCAATTATCCATTTAGCAACTTGGATATATCCATGGGTTGATCCATCAATTTCCTTTGTTTTTTTGACCCGCTCCATTACTTCTTGACCCATTAATGATCCATCATCAATCTGGATAGTACCCATGGGTTTTTTAAGCCAATTATACGTGTATTTTCAACTATCCAATGACCCGGATCCAAATCAAATAATTGCCCATCAATCAATACGTAAACAAAACAGTTGTAACTTCCTTTTTTCAAACCTACAATCATGGGAATTTGAATTATGATATTCAACATGTGATATGAAGATAATATCGATTTCAATTACCACGACGATTTCTTCTTCTATTTTACAAACCTAATCTCTCCAGTTACCACGACGATTTCTTCTTCTGTTTGTGTTGCAGTTGTTCAGTCCATGAACTACAATTTAAATTGTTGCTAACGTCGCTCATATCATTCATTTTCGTATCATGGATAAGTCAGGTTTGCAAGTTATGTTTGTATTTGTATATGGAATTTGTGATGTATTTGTATTGTAATGTTCGATTTTTTGGTTAAACAGGTCGTAAACGGCTTCCTCTTGGTCCGGTTTCTCCTTCTTCAATACTAACTGGTATGTTTCTCAGATCTTTGTTGCATTTGTATTGTGTATGGTTATTGAATATCGATGTTTCTCCTTCCTATCATAGGCCAGAGAAGACGGCATGCATCTGGACCCATCCATGGGACGCATGGAGATGTTTCTCGGATTGATATTGGATGTAATAATGAAAACAATGATCCCAATACTCAGAATTCTTCTCATATGCATAATGGCACCGCAGGCAGCATCTCCATCCGACGAGATAGGTAGTCGTGAGGGCCGAAGTCCCTGGACACACCTGTCAATCGTCTATTGCCTTTACCAATGATTGTCATTCCTTACAGCTTTAGAATGATAAAGGTGCGAAGCGCCGTACAAGAAGGTGCGAAGCACCGTTAACCGGTGACGATTTGCTCGATGATTTGTGTTTGGGTTTGATGATTTGTGATTTGTGTTTGTAGATATGGTGGTGTTAGAGACGAAGGCAGTGTGGTGGTGGTGGTGGGTGGGTTTGGTGGTGGTGGTGGTGGGGGTGTTAAAATTAGTGGTTTTGGAAATGTATTTTAGTGATTTCTGGTGGGGTGGGGTGGGGTGGGGTGGGGTGGGGTGGGGTGGGGTGGGGTGGGTATTTTAATATTTTCTGTCAAAAGTAAAATTAGTGATATAGGCAGTGTAATTTAGTGATTTCTGTTGGGCAGGGGTTTGGTTTCTAGTTTTTATTCTAAGATTGGTTTCTAGTAGAACAGGACTCTATACATATTTTTTATTTTTTATTTTTTTGTGGTGGTTCTTGGATCCTATATAAGGTGGTTCTTACTATATGTACCAGAAAAACAAAATTTTGACACTTTATTTATTTAGCAGATGCATAATATCAGTCTCTTAAATAATTGAATGTAGTACAAATATTAAGAAGTGTAATTAGTAAATTTCTGAATGTAAATATACCAAATATATCATGCAAAAGATCACGCCTCTTGCACCCTAGCTCTCTTATTATACGATACCACTCGGCTTCCTAATAGTACTTCTTCGAAAACAGCCAATCCCCTCGAACTGATGACTTATTCAGGACGTTAGGTGAGCTCGCGAAATCGTAAATATCTCAGCCCAACTCAGCTCTCTGGTTTCATAGTTTCTTACATTGGATATCCGGTGTAAAAAATAGCTGATATTATAAAGAGCAGGGGCGGGGCTGGGGTGCGCGGGATGAGCGACCGCACAGGGCCCCCAAAAATATAGGGCCCCAAAATTTTTTCCTTCTAATATATATGAATATATGTGTAGAGAGATTTTGAAATTTTGACAAAAAAATTTCAAATTACTTTTTTTTGATAAACCGAATATATTAAAATAAAGCAGCAAGCTGCTAGAATTACATCATAAAGATCCACCTCAGAGGACTTAAACATACATTAGACAAAAGATTTAGTAGAGTGCCAAACTACTCTGAATAGCCTATAGACCTAAGGGTTATTAACACATCAGCCCTTAAAGTTTGATCTAAAATATACATAAACCTTTAAAGTACAAAAACGTACCTCCTTACCCCTAAAGTATGTCTGATGTACAATTCGACCCTTTCTCCGTTCAAATCCATATATTATTAAATCGACTGGGGGTAATTTCGTCATTTCAGTTGCTTTGTAACGCTACATAACAATAGTATGAACTTGTTGGCCCTTAAAGTATGGATGTTTGTACACTTTGACCATTAAAGTATGAATGTTTATACACATTTACACATTCAGTAAAAAATATTATTTTAACATTTCTATTAAGTGTACTTGTCTTTCTCGGCTTTAATTAACATAGTTTTGCAATATATTTTTTCGAGGTTTTCGGCTTGCACCAAAGTAGAACGTTCAAATTTTAATATAAATATAAAAATTTTAAAAAAAAATTATGTGAAAGATATTTTTAGGCCCGTGAAAATGCCTATGGAAATAAGTTGCTATGGAAATTATGCTTTTTTGTCATTTACTAACCTAAAAATAACTTGGTTTTGTATTTTATTTTTTCAAGTTTTTTGACTTTTACAAAGTTGGATATCTGAATTTTAATACGGAATAAAAAAAATGAAAAAATGATATGTACAAATATAATTTTTAGGCCGTGAAAACAATTGAAATTGCATTTTTTTTCCCTTTTTCATAACCTAGCAATATTAACAAATTGGCCCTTAAAATATGTACATTTGTATGGATTAACACATGAAATATGCATATTTGTACAGATTAACATATAGATTCCAATATTACCCCTATGCCGGACAACCGATATGCAACTTTTATCTCCGATCATCGGAAAAGGGGCTAATACGTACAAAAGACATACTTCAGGGATAAGGAGGTACGTTTTTGTACTTTAAAGGTTTATGTGTATTTTTAACCAGAATTTAAGGGCCGATGTATTAATAACCCTAAAACTAAAATATGAAGATAGAACATAAACTTAAACAACCATTGATCTTTCATTCCAAGCAAAAACATCAACTGCCTCCATTACTTCTCCTCCCTCTCAGCCATTGATCTTTCATTCCAAGCAAAAACATCAACTGCCTCCATTACTTCTCCTCCCTCGACGCTTCAGCCAACATTGACATCTGCAGGTAGAGCTCATCTATTTCCATAAAGGTAGAGCTCTTCTATTCATATTAAGATATAAATGGAGGGCCAAATTTTAAGACCTCGCACAGGGCCCCAAATTTTTTTGCCCCGCCCCTGCTAAAGAGCCATGTGCTAGCTCCTCTGAAAGCTACACCTGTTGTCCCCTTCCCAGTGTAAACAATGCTAATTGGTAAAGTATGATCCTCTGCACCTGCCTTAACTACAGGTTTTACTGCCTTGTCAACTCCTTGTCCTTCATGTTCGATATCATATTATTCCTTGAGTTTTAGTTCATCCTGTTAATAGGTAATTAGTTTAATGCAGTACACTACTAAATTGTTATCGATAACCTGAACATAAACATCAAACATCCGTCTTCCAAGACTCTCATAAGAATATATAGCTACATATTTTTCTGTAGAGAGATTTGATGATTTTTTCATCTTATAAAATAGTCCTATATTTATTACTAGTTCCCCAGTATCCTTTCATAAACAAACCTCCGATCAAACTTTCTAACACGAGAATACAAATGACTGACCAGGTTCGATTTAGTGTTTGGCCATTTTCTTGCGGCTGAAGGTCATCAGTTGATGTTAATGACGAAGAGCCACACTTTATTCCACTAGATGTATCACCAAAGGCTTCTGAGTAAGTACTTGAGCTTCCGATTTCAACGTCTTTGACCCCTTGCGACTGGAAAAAATCATTCTCATGCATGTCAGAATTAGGGTTCAGTTTCTGAATGCAGACATCACCTATAAGCATGCCGAATGCAGAAGACATAGTTGGCCTAGGTGCTGGTGATAAATTAGTGCATAGTAGTGTTACTTTCTACTTTTATCATTATCAAGGCCTCTTCTTTGTCCAGAAGAATGTTAGTAGCTTTGATGTCTCCGTGGACTATTTTAAGCAAGGATTCCTCGTGAAGGTAAACAAGGCCTCTTGCTATACCAACGCAAATCCTTAGTCTAGTAGGCCAATGCAGATCCAAATTTAATCCCTCTTGACCTGCAAGTGACATTGCTAAACCACTTAATGATAGAGCAACTGAATGTTAAATTTATGTAAGACGGAAAATTATGATACTAATATCTAATGATAAATAATGTGTGATAATAATGATCACTCAAAGCTATATTAAGTGCCATCCTAAATATTTAACTCACCAAACAGAGCGCGATCAAGATTGTTATTCTCCAGAACTCGTACACTAGCAATAATTGCTTACGCTCAGTACAACATCCATGCAATCTTACTAGATTTGGATGGCATAAGCCAGAAATCATGCCTACTTCATTTACAAATTCACGTGATCCTTGTCTTGATTTCGCTGAAAGTTGCTTGACGGCTATTGTGGTACCATCCCATAATATACCCTGCAACGCAGTAGAATATAAGTATATAACAATATAGCCTTTGATCAAGTCAATATACCAAAGTAAAGAAGGTGAACACCTAATTTGTGTAAAAGTTAATTATATTTCTATACACCTTGTAAACAGATCCAAAACCACCCTCTCCAATCTTGTTTGCAGCAGCAAAGTTATCAGTGGCAGCTTTAATTTGTTGCAAGCTAAAAACTCCAGTCTGCAGATCCAATCCTCTTAGCACTGCACAACACATTGCTAGATGTCAACTAAATCTTGCAAAGGAAGTTCTACTTTTGAAATTATGTGCTTCTCTGTTTTTTAGGTTCTTACCATCAATTTCCAGTTTTCTATTTTTATTAACATTTCTTGTGCATGACCAAGCCTAATATCATGTAATACATATTATCTATGTTTTTAAGTCATGCAATTTGTATTTACATTACATGCAAAACTTAGGCATGCAAGTTCTTCTTTTTTCTTCCACTAAAGTAGCACTACTATAATAGGCTTATTAGTTAATATTAACTGAAGTACCATATTAAACAACATCACCTTGTTCCCTCGATTATCGATTTCCCAGATAACCCTTCCACCAAACAATACCGGGAAAAAGTAAGAAGAAAAAACATTAAAGCCACAACTACAACCACAATTATAATGTTTCGCTTCCGATCAGGACTTGAATCTTGCGGAGGATTATCTGCAAGACAAGATAATTTTTTAAAAAAAAGTCTGTTAACTGGAATTGATAGACTTTGTGTAGTATATTCAGTAGCAAAGTAACCTTACCTTAATATACAAGAGCTAACGAGTTTTTCCAGTGGTGGGAAAACAGAAACTGTTTAATCGTATACCAAAACTTACCAGATTCCATAGAAATAGCTGATATCGAAGAGCCATATGTTCCTCCAACAGGTACAGCTGTTGTCCCTTTCCCAGCGTAAACAAAGCAAATTTGTAAAGTTTCATTCTTCACAACTGCCTTAATTTTAGTTTTTACTGCCTTTTCAACTCCTTGTGCTTCATTTCCAATATCATAATCCTTGAGTTTCAGTTCATCCTGTAACAAGCTGATTAGTTAAATGCATCACACCACTTCACATAAATTGAACCTAAATAAGTAAATACCTATGCAAAGTGTACAGATAACCTGGATATATATGTCAAACATTCGTCTTCCAAGATTCTTATAAGAACGATTATGTCTGAATGTTTCCATTTGCTAAACAGCGGTCATAGTCAGTGAGTAACAAATATAGAAGCTTACAATGTAATTCATATGCATTCTTGAAACCATCTTATGCAATTATGCTGCTTTTATGCCATAGGAAAACTTAATGTTAGTTTGAATGTATATTATGGCACTTGACACAGAAACAATTGTAAAGATTGGTGGGAGTTTAAAAGAAATATTGGTTAGCAATTTATCAAAAGAAATAAAAAAGCCATAAGCATAATATTTGTGTGCACCAAAAGTGACATACTTACCCTCTGAACTTTATAAGCTTTCGAGGCAACTGTTCTGTTCTCTGGTATGAATCATAATTCATAAGGAGCAGGTAATTAAATCATGAAAGCCTAAACTAAGATCCAATTGTCTCACACAGAATTACGGAATACAAATTAATTAATTTAAGAGCTTACAAGTTGTTACCGTAGCTTCTGAATAGGTTTCTGTTAAAAAGAAAAAATTAAAGACTTAGTACTTGATTAATGTGAATAAAAGAATGATAGCATGTGAACTTCGCAACTTACAATGATATTGATTCTGTGCAACTCTCTGGCTCTGGAGAAAAATTATCGTATGATAGATCTATGTAATGTGACTGCATACAAGCATGCATATGAATTACATTAGAGCTTCAATCAATCGGTAAAGACTGATGAAACTCATGAAAGAGAAGAATGCAGAGACCTTATAGTGAAAATGTAATTAAACATAGTGCAACAGAAAAAAGCTATCTTCTGTTGTAAGAGAAACCAAATGCTGAAATCCAAATTACTTGTGTTCATTGTATTATCACTATTAATGTCTATATTCAAAATTTAGCACTTGAACTTGAAGCACTTAATTATGTACTACCACGCTTTTTGGAATATAGGTTCTAAAAAATTCCTTTCAAATCATCATGCATGGCTTCTTTTTATCATCATGCATGCTAAATTACAAGGTACCATTTTTCACTTTGTATTGCATATATAAAAAAAGAACATTGTCAGGATGTATGAACATGATATACACAAAGCATAAAATACAAGTAACTTATAGAGTATATGAAAGCATACTCCTGGGAATGTCTGACTCGAATCCACTCCGGAATCTTATAGTGTGAACACTATCATGCTTTTGGTAAAAAAAAAAAGATACTTAGGTATTTCCCCATATGTACTACATAATGAAAATATTGTGAGTGGCAAAGAATCGAACTTGAATCGAACTTGAATCTCCCGCCGACCAAAGCTCTAATACCTGTTAAGTAACCAATTCATCTAAAACCTTAGGGTGTTAGAGGAAGGCCTTACCAGGATCTTATATTTATATTCTAACAACAGCAAGTAGTAGTAATAGTTATTCTGAAGCATGAAACTGCAATTATACATGTATGTGTCACATCTTAGTACATATGACTCAAAAATTCTTCAATTGTGTCATCCTTTGTAGCTGAGGAAATTCTGATGCCCCTCCATTCAAATTGCTGATTGATCTACATATAGAACAAAAGTATCTAGATTGATTGGAAAGCACAAGGATGTCTTAACACGGTTATCAAAAGAATTAGTCCAGAAGTTGTAACTCATCATAAATCAGTTAAATTGCTCAAGATTGAAATCCTAGAAGGTAAAGGTCCCTGGAAACCACTAGCTTGAATATCTCTTGTATTGCACATATCAAATGGATTCAGATTTTTTTCAAAGCTATCTAATATTGATTGTCATTCAAAGTCTAATAAAATTACTTTGAAAGTACAAAATGTCAAATGAAAACCAAACTTAAAATTTTCGAAGTTGCTTCCAAAATTGAAAATTTGGTAATTTTTAGGTAAAATTGTTTTGCAATCCCAAATGTAACTGTTGTAATCTGAAATGCAATTGTCTGCCCAATCACATATGCAACTTCGCCTGGATAGGTTAAGAAAAGATGGGCTACCTACAAAGCCTTTGCACAAACAAAAGCGAAGGTTAATCATATTTAGGTGCAATGTTATTTTTAGGTGCAAGATTAAGAACCTTACCTATCTCTATTAATAAGATGAGATTAATTGATTTACCTTTTATAACTAATAATTCTTAGAGTTTTTAGATTTTGGGTTCTCCAAAAAACACAAACGTCCTACTTTTATTACACTACTTCGTTCTGAAAATAAAATTTGTTTCATTATATTCCATGTTCTCTCTTCTTTCAAAGAGTAAATAATTTTGCAAAACTATCCTTATTTACATTTTCATTTTCCAATAAGATAATTGTCCGTGCTGCTAGAGTGCGCACTTGTAACCGAAATGGGATACATGACCAAGTACAAGAAGCATCAATACCCACAATCAAAGATCCATAGACCTCTTTTCTTTCCTAATGTTTCTTCCATTAACCTCGACAAAAAACTAGTTTAGACCACGAATAATCCTCATAAAAATCGAATTTCCCAGCAATCAGAAGAGAACAGACATACTTCCATTTGTAGGTATTGGAAATGGAGAAGAAAAAATAATTAATTTTAAGGACCACGCATTGGAGCAAAGCAGAAACAGCCGCCTGCCTGGTCTTCCGGAATCATTCCTCCTCCCTTGCTCGTATCGATTGCTTCTAACAACCTCACAGCCTCGTCCATTTCAGGGCGTTTATCTGGATTTCCGTCCCAACATTTTTTCATGATGCTTGCGAAAGAACTTGGGCAACATTGAGGAATATCTGGCCGCAGATGCTGGAAACAACAGTTTAGCAATGTTAACACAAAATTTTATTAAGAACACGTACCTTCTGTCTTCGCAAAATATCACTTTGACCATGAAATAAAGATGCAGAACCAGTCTAATATAAGGTTTGATTTACTTCAATCTCATTTTTTGGATTTGTGAGGAAGATGATTATAAAAATTGCCCATCAAACAAATGTTCTCATTCTTCTATTACTGTTTCCTCACCTTTGCCTCACAACGTCATTCAACAAAATCCTGACAACCTCCCTCAATTCTAAAAAAACACTTCTTGTCATGTTGTGACAGATCACATAGAAGAGAAGTTCTTACATATACAAGATGGTAATGTCATATTTATCTCATAACATTCAGTCAGCGGTGCAGATCCAGAGGAATGCTAAATTCAGAGACCAAGTAAATTATTCTATTCTCTGTATTTGGTAAACTTATAATAAGGTTCAACATGGTCTCACACAAAGCCAAAATGGCCCATAAGGTACAAACATTTATCTAGGGTAGTTTCTAATTCTGGTTCTACCGCGAGAATAGAATTATATGAATTTGAAATAAAAATGCATTTAGTTAATTCCCTCTTGTGTAATACTTTTGATTATTATGGTCAGGGCATTCTCTCAATTTCCTCCGGACTACGGCAATATAAACACGTGACCAACTGCCAATTAACAGGGGAAATGATAAACTAAACTGACAAAATTACTTCTATGTTTGTTTCTGAGACATCATTCACCGGAGTCCACAATATCAATCATGTTGGATGGTAAAATAAGAATATCAGCATGACTGACCTGTCGGACAACAGCAGATGAAACTTCAGCAAAGCTCAGATTCATGTAAGGAAGATCACAGCAATAAATTTCCCACAAGCATACGCCAAAGCTGTAGACATCACATTTTCTGTTATATGGCTTGCCATCAAGAACCTATAAAAAGCACCTTATTAATTTTTCATACATAAGAAAGTTGTGAAAAACAAAGAAATTTAGGGTACTGGATGATATAGGCTACTATGTGCAGATCAGTTTGTAGAGATATACAATATTCTGATTAGCTCAACCAAAGGTTAATTCAAAAACGAAGATTAAAAAAACATAATAATATTTCTCAACATAGGACAGATAAATATAGATCTACCCTTCCTGGCCCATGAAACAGAAACAAGCCTTGAGCATTTGAATAACTGATACAAGGAAGAAACAAGGCGTAATTCCCTCTACCATTTAGACATAACTGAACCGACAAGTTTAAGCCAACTCCTAGAGGCTCTCAAACGGGAACAACCCTGTGCTTGTGTTTTTTGTTCCTTTTTTGTTGTGCAAATTGTGGAAGATAACAACTTATTAGGTTTAGGTTGAAGAGAGATTCTCAGGTCTCAACTTGGAAAGAAAGTATCAAAATAACGATATATCAGAGCACAATGACGTTGTCATGCAACGGAGAAATGTTTTTTGGATACATAGTGATGGACGTGATAACTATCCCACAATATAGGTGAATAGGTCATCTGATTGACAGTTTGCATGGAGGGCATCATAATTCTGAAGTATAAAAGAACTTTAAATAGTTGTTCTTCTTACCTCTGGTGCCATGTAGCCAAGTGTCCCAGTTTCACCAGTCATGTCCTTTGGATTCTGAGCTTCAACTCGAGCAACACCAAAATCAGCAATTTTTAGATTTCTCTGATGATCTAGTAACATGTTTTCAGCTTTAACATCTCGATGAACTATCTTCTTTGAATGTAAATAGCTCAATCTGCAAAATGAAAAGAAACAATAAGTAACTGTTGAATGTATCAAGATCCCGATAATGCTGCAAATGAACATATCAAACAGAAGTCCACCCTCTGGCTAGATCCAGTGCAAGCTGGACCACAATTTTAAATGCAAGTTTCTTCTTCCTGTTTTTGAACAGTAAGCTTTTCAGTGTTCCTCCTGGAACAAATTCCACGACAACACAACACGCCCTTGCAGGAAGGTTAGCTAAACCATCACTTGAAGATGAAGAGGCTTTGGAAGGAATCTTAAGATCTGAAGTTCCCATTGAAGCACCAATAAACTGCAAAACATAAATATAGAGTACTTCAGGAAAAATGCTATACTGAGAAGCAAAAAGAAAAGGTAAAAAAGCAATACGAATTCCAGTAATAAATTACGGTGGAAAGTACAAGTGAGCCATTATATAAATAGGAGAGTAATTTTGCAAAAGAAATTGAAATTTTCATCAAATTTACAATAGAAACAAACTTCTATTGGAGAAGCTAAGGACTCAGGAATATACTTTTGTTACATTTGGATGGTCAAGCTGGTGCCAAACAGCAACCTCTTGTCGGAATGATGCTCTTAAAGCAGCAGTTTCTGCAGTTGTGGCCGTGCCCTCCTCCCCCCAATCTAACAGTTTCACTACAGCACAGAAGACCACAACTTAGTACAGAATACTAAAACGAACATCATTAAGTCTAAGAAAATTATAGTCACAGACTGTTAGGGTTCTATAATAAGATGTGATCAGTAGAAAGAAAAATCCTGAACTTTTTCAAGAGAAAATTTATGAAGCATCTTATAATACTAAATTTTGTGTAATGCTGAAATAATATCATATAGGATTCCTGCACTAGGCAAAATACATAACTCTAATGCTTTGTTATCTATCATCAACTACTATTCTACTTAGACATGATGTCATCAGCTATGTACTTAGATTCATAAATGTTTGTTGTATTGTCCTATCATATTACATTCTATGCTTAGATGTCAGAAAATTGAGGATATTAGTGTATGTCAATGGCCTTGTGACTGAGAAACTTTGTTCAGTAATTGATTATTTCCTTGGTTTTTGGATTTTAGGGCGTTCGTATGATATGCCGGGCATAAAACCCAACCCCAAATATTATTACATGTAAGAACCCATAAAAACTAACTATTAAAATTAATTAAATAAACACCATATTAGTCATAGTATTCAACATGTCTCAACCAAATGATGTCTTCACAACTTGTACCATTTTCATTATTGGCGACCTTCCTAACTGTATAAGCACAAAGCAGATGCCTTATATATCATGTAATCATTTTTCTCAGAAGTAAGGAAGGCTGACTACCCGCTCAGAGTGTTAATAACAAATTCCTAAATTAGTTTTACATGATTCTATAAAATTATGTATAATTTAAAGCATGTTCTACAATAATAGTTTCATGGTTTACATTGAAACATATACCTCTGAATAGACAGATTATGTCAAGCTTTTTTACCTAAGAATAAGACATTCAAGGCATAAAAGTTGAGGTAAAAGAAAACGTAGATTCTGGAAAGAAAAACTTGAAAAATGCCAATATGTATTCTTATTTTATCATCTTTGATTTGTAGAAAGAAAAGACGCAAGCTTTTCTCCAAGTTAAAAAATTAAAGAGGTTGACACGTACCTGCAACATCTTGGTTATCATAAGTACCACGATATATTGTACCATATGTTCCCCGAGCTACAAGATATTTGATCTCCAACTTAGATAAATCAATCTCCCAAACCTCCTTGGGTTTTAAAGGATCGGTATTTCTAGACCAAACGCGGCTCAAGTGCTTTTCCAGCTGAACATCCAAGCTTTTGAGATCAATCTTATCAGCCCTAAAAATCATATCTTTGCTACTAAGACTCCTCGGACTCTTCCCCGTAAAATTTTTCGGGGTTAAACTACCTGTATCATTCACCTTTGAAACCACCCCCTTGAATTTCCAGGTTCTCATCTTTCTCAACCTCCCTTATCTCACCACTAGTATTCGAATCCATTCCGAATGATTAAAAAATAAATAAATAAATTCCCCCCAACGGACTCTCAAAAACTTATAGTTCTAAAAATTCTACGATATACGAACATCAAACACTTCTGTCTAAAATTCTTTTATCCAGCTATATATCAAATCAAATAAGTCAAATGCTTGAATATATGAAAACCAACAAACACAGCACCCTTCTTCCAAATTAGAGTAGACCTGCCAAATTAAGGTACATCAAGTCAAACATCAATTAATTGAGAAAACAAACAGAAAAATACTCCGTAGAAATCATAGAAAGAGACAACTAATCCAATGAGACCTAAATGATACCACTTACTCCCATTGCACTTGTTGTAAGAGCAAAGAAAACCTGAAAACAAGCAAGTCTCGTTGTATTATAACAGAAAAGAAAATGCTAATTATTTAACTAATGAATCATACATCAGTCATTAAAAAGCGTTTGTGTTTTTACTTTGAAAATTTTAGCAAATGTAACTTTTCCATGCTTTTCCAGGACGGATCCAATGTAGAAAATGAAAGAATTAACCAAGAAAATAGCTGAAGAAGCCATGCCAAGACTAACACCGCTAACAATTCCAAGCCTGATTCCTGAGTTCAACGGAAGTTCACATTTCTTTTGGTACACATCCATCACTTTCTCTTCAGCACAAAACGATGCAACAGTTCTTATGCTGCCAACCGCATCATTTGCAACTTGACTGGCTTGTTCATACATCCCCTGCACCGAAGAAATTTAATTACTTGACTTTCATACATCTCCTAGTTAGGAGTGGAAAACGGATAATACGGATACGGATTCCGCTATATCCGAATCCGGATCCGTTTTTTGCAACAGTATCCGTATCCGTATTCGAATCCGGGAATATCCGAAAAAACCTTATCCGTATCCGAATCCGGCAAATATTATCCGGATACGGATAATATCCGGATCCGAATCCGTTTTGCAAAAAAAAAAAATTTTTTGTGAAATTTGCATTATTATAAAAAACAGGCATATTTTGCAAAAAAAAAAAAAAAACAGGCATATTAAATAGATACTCGGTTCTAATTTACAAATTACAAAAACCATACAAATTATCCAAATTTGCATATGCAAATTTATATCAGAATAACTTCATTACACATCGAGAAACTTGCAAGTTCATCAAAATTCATTACAATGGGAACTCGATAAATACTATCACTCTCACTTCTTTGAGGTGCATCCTTCAGCTTCTTTGAAACTCTGTTGGCTCTGTAAAATTTGTTGAAAAGAATTATCAGAAAAACCTGAAGAATGACAACAGGCATATCAAGTAAAAAATAAAATTAGTCAAATGGCCAACATGAAATCCAAGTCATTTATTTACTAGGAAAGTAAAAGGCATGAGATAAAAACTTTATAAAGATTTCCTGTTATCAAGAATTCCTTGTGAAGTTTTTCACTTCGGGTTAATCAAACTTTATTCTCATTTACCTATGAATGATGCAGCCCTGTTTAGTTCAATAAGTATAAATACAGAGGTACAATTACAAATTGAGAACCAACTTTGGAAGAAAAAAAATAAAAAGTCCTCCCTAGTCGCTACCCATCTTTCAGGTTCTTCAATTTTTTTTTGCACTCAGCTCCAAAGGAGTAGAAACCATGCCATACTAGAGAGAGATTTAAAGGGAACATGTATTTTTTTTTTAGAAGTTCTAGACAACCAACCAAGTGTATTTTTGTTTCATGAATTCATGGCACTAAAAAAGAAGGTAGAAAGTAGAAATTAAAGACAAAAATTTCACACAGAAAAAGATAACACATAAAATTGACATTAAATATTTTTGATTGATCACAGATACGTATTTGAGATTTGACGACAAAAAAATCACAGATATTTAAAAAGTTTCCAAGTTTCCTTCCCAAAAGGCATTAAAATACAAACGTGCTGCAAACAGTTTGTAAAAAATTACCCAAGTCATCCTGCAGCTAACTTAAGAGTAAAGCTCGTACATATCCACTTCAACTATTCCAGAGTTGTAAGGCCAAAGAAAGGCCGGCCCCAAGAATCTAAAGGATAAAATACGATACTTGTAACATGGAATAATGTTGTAACCTTAAATCATGTAAGGTACTGAAATTCGTTTGTAACTTTGATCATCCACAACATGACATTTTTATCAATCAGAACCATGAAGAAGACAGTTAATTTTGCTAGTCAGGACCATATAGAGGACAATTAAACTGTATGGTGTCAAACTATATAGACTACTGCCTAGCCTCTATACCATCAGTCCACAACTTCACACCTAACTAGATACTTGCATAATGCATAGGAGTTGACCTGTCACATGGCAAGGACCTTTATATTTAAAAAGCCGTTACTTAGGAGCTTGCTAAATGCAAAGATATAACTCCCATGAGAATTGAACATTAAACACAAAAATTCATAAAACTAATTAAGTTGAACGATACAATACAAGGAAGTGTGAAAAAAGTACCATGTGCAGATAGGATCTATCAATCTAATCATACATGCCATGCTCTAACTTACTAGTGTATCATACATGGCATACAAATCAAGAAACTTCAAATAATTTAGAGTTATTTGCAATTTGCATCCCCAAACTATTGTTCAAAATCAATTCTGTACCAAGATTTTAAGATAAACAATGTGCACCCTTTAACTTTCAATCTTGATTGCAATGTGCACCCCTTGACCATTTTCTTTGATTTTATGAAGGGTAAAATAGATATTTCAGTATAAAATTTAAGTAATATAAATTTCAAATTTTCAAAATTATTTTTAAAATCGAAATCTTTTTTTTAAATTATAAAATAATAACTTTTAGTATCCAAATCATACTAATAATTAGAATTACATTTCTTATGACAAAATATTAATTCCAAAATTTATGTTTTACTAATATTAAATTTTAAATAAATTTAACATTAACTTGAATTATACATTAAATTTAAATACAAAATTTGCTTTACAAATTTTTATTTGAAGTTGTTATCAATGTAGCAGGAAAATTATAATTTAATACAAATATTTATTATAAAAGAATTTATTAGTATAATTTTTTAAACTTATTTGAAATTCTAAATATAAATGTCATTGAAAGTTGATACGAAAGTTCCGATTTTACCCCTCATTAATTTAACAATAAAGGTTAATAATAATAAAAAAAATTATTAAAGGGTGCACATTGCAATCAAGATTGAAAGTTAAGGGGTGCAGATTGTTTATCTCAAAATCCTGATACAGAATTGATTTTGAACAATAGTTTGAGGGTGCAAATTGCAAATAACTCAATAATCTATTCTAACTATATACTATATGCCATATACTGATATACGAACTAATCAAATAAAGAAATAGATAGAGGGATCGAACCTTTTTAAGGTTAGGGTCAAGATCGAACTAAAAAGGGCGATGAAGCGGCGATGGATCGAAGTCTTCGAAGAAGAGAGCGGAGCAGCAATTTTAGGGTTAAGAGAAATAATGAATTAGTCAATTAGAGCATCTCCAAGGGTGTTATGTATATTTGTTAGCTATAATATAATATATTGATAATTATCTAAAATTATAGCTAAGAGGTTCTAGGTTTACTCCAATGATATTATGTATAATTATATTATCTAAAATTATACCTAATAGATTTAGAGGTTTTACAAATGTAGCTAGCCTAATTTTAGTTATCCATATTTTTTTGCTAAGGGATAATGGTTGGAGTATTGAATTTTTACCAAATATCTAAAATGTGCCACATAGATGCCATGTAGGTGACACATAGATGAATTTAACTAACAGGTTTTACCATTGGAGATGCTCTTAGGTAGATAGACTTTAGTTACTTTACTACTTTACTAATTAGATTTTAGAAATATATATTTGAACTAATTTTTATTTCATTTTATAGATAAGATTCATCATATTTTATTTTCAAGAGTAAATGATAAAAATTAAAAATATATTATATATAATTACTTTCGGATACGGATATTTTCGGATACGGATGTACCTATATCCATATTCGTATCCTAAACTCTCGGATTCAGATACGGATAATATCCGGTTGACTCTGGATACGGATAATATCCGCTTTTTCCCGGATACGAATACAGATATTTCGGACGGATATCGGATTTAATCATAGGAATTTAATTTCCATACAGAACGAAGACTGCAACATGATCCACCTGTAGACCTTTTTAACAGGGTAAGCTACTAATTGTCTCTAAAGTTGTAGTCTACTGATGTGTTTTCCCTTTTTTAAATTATATTGTTTCTTTTAATGCAATGTGAATGTTAAATTGTTTCTGCATATTATTTATCCTAAGTCAACAAAGAGTCAAAATGAATAATTTAGACACTGATAGTTACTTGAATATGGAAATCTCCAAAAGAATCAGGCAGAAAGTAATGAATATATCACTAAGAGAGCATTTTATCTAATATAGGAAATGTAGGTGTCATAGATATGTGCATTGAAGAAGATTTACTCCTTAAAATTACAACCTTGTGTCTGTAATAAAGAATAGATCCATCACTTTCCCATCAGGGGTCATAGACACTTTCACTCTTTTATTGTTAGTTCAAGCTCGAAGAGGACCTCCGTCACATCTGCCAAAATGATATTCTAAGAATTATTAATCTTTATTATTCATAACAATCCAGAATCTGTAACTACTTGGATGGATACAAACTGAAGAAACAAAGATATACAGTTGCAACACTCTTATGCACAAGTTTTTCAGTTTTTTGTTTTGAAGATTTATCCAAGCACATAATGGCAATGATTTTATTTGATTGTGCTTAAATTTCCACAGGATCTACTGGAATAGCCTGCAATGCGCTTTCTTGCCCAAGACACAGCACAAAGAGGGTCACAACTTCAGACTCCACAAGCTCGCAATGGATTTCAAGGTTGCGGCTTTGGGGGAAATCCAGTCTATTCCCTTTGGAAGTTGTGAAATTAAATGGAAAACAGCAAATCAGTACTTCTTCAAGAGCATTGCAGGATTGACTACTGGTACTCCAATCATGGTAAAGGTACCCAATACAGATCAAAGAGGAAATGTGAGTACCAAATTCTGTTATTTATATTTGATTTTGGAAATAGTGAGAAATCTTAAAAAGAAATAAACAGAAAAACAATAAGTAATTTAGTATGACAGTTGAAATGGTCTCGTATTAAACTTTCCAGGATTATTCTGAAATGTCAAAAGCCTATAGGCCTTCTCATGCTGATGCAACATATGATTTCAATAGATAATGAAGTGCCTTCCATCTGAAGTCGTGGAGCTTATTAAATCTATTTATGTTTTCAACAGGAGGGTTGGAGCAGGATTTAAGAATCCATTGGCTGCTTGTTCCATCACGAAGAAATAGATAAAAAGAAAACCTGATAGCATATCTAGGCTTAGAAAAGAAGTTGTGGAACATCAAAACTCAAAAGTATGTGAATGGTGCAACCATGTACCTTGTGGAACATAATCCTGGACATAGCCATTAGCCAACTCTGTATGGTGCCCTAAAACTGAAGTTTCATATGTAAACGATAGTTGATAGTTTCAGATGTATGGTTTTGATTGGTTATGTAAGAATACTTGATACTTGATGTTTATGTTGGTTAATATATGTGTTTGTTTAGTTCTTACTTGGTATTATTTTAGTTTGGTTATTGGTGTGCACAAATATTGCTAGAAATGATGTATATGAAGGTCCCATATGAGGCCTTGCACATCGTTTCTCTTAAAAAAATTGATATATTAGAAGTCTTAAACATCGGCTGAAAACGATGTCCGAGGGACCTCAGACATCGGTTTTAAAAATAGGTAACCAATGTAATAGATATCTTCAACATCGTCTAAAACTGATGTCTATGATCACATTATAAATCGATTTTCTTTATATTTACCGATGTTAATAAAGGATTAGACATCAATATTTGGAAAAAAACAGATGTCTATGTCGAATTATTCTATGTTTGCTATATGTTAAATAACATCTAAGACCTCTAATATAACAATTCAAAAGTTAACCTCAAGCAGTTAACCCAAGAAGACAGTACATAAACATCAGAAATATTTATAAAACTGATGTGTTATATGCTAATA
Source organism: Kitagawia praeruptora (assembly GCA_037693485.1). NCBI lineage: Eukaryota > Viridiplantae > Streptophyta > Magnoliopsida > Apiales > Apiaceae > Kitagawia > Kitagawia praeruptora. The sequence goes on from CM075354.1 coordinate 107,499,131, forward strand.
GACATCGGCCAGAAACCGATGTCTAAACTTTCGACTTTAGACATCACCGACAAAGACATCGGTCAGGATTTTGCAAAGACATTGGCCAGAAACCGATGTCTATTAGCGTTTTTTTAGTAGTGTTATATGCCTAATGCCCCTAGGAAAACTTGTCAGAACTGTTTCAGTACCAATCATTTAACTCATGCATGCAAGATACCTGTTGGTAGTGTGTCCAAACCTTTCTATGATTGTTCTGTGCCTCTAAGACATAGAGATGCACCATTTTGTGATAAATTTGACTGTATGCCATGCAATATGAATGTTATGACTAGTTGTTTCAATCTGAGAAGGCAATTTATTGATGGTTGTATCAGTCACAATTCTCACACACACTACACCAGGTCAAAGTCTTCGAGTCCTCCTAAAGCTAGGAAGGTACCTCTGTCACCTAAGTCTGAAACCTCGGGTTCTAAGACTTCTAACAGTGACAAGAAGACTAATGCCAAGAAAGTTGACAAGCATGTTGTTTATGATAAAATTGTTTCTAAGTCACATGGACCCAAACTTGTTTGGGTACCAAAGGCAAAGTAATACCATTGTGTTTGCAGGGCAAAGAAAGTGAAAAGAAGGTCATGTGGATTTTGGACAGTGGATGCTCAAATCATATGACTGGTGATATGGCCCTGCTATCACAATATGAGGAAAAGGCTGGCCCAATGGTTGCTTTTGGAGATGACAGCATGGGTAACACATTGGGATATGGCAAGTTGAAAGTTGGTAATGTCATCATTGAAGATGTAGCACTAGTCAAGGGGCTCAAGCATAATCTGCTAAGTGTTGGTCAGCTTACTGATAGGGGATTCAAGGTGGATTTTGACAAAGATGAATGTTTGATCACCCACAAGAAGACTGGTGATTTTGCTCTATCTGGAGTAAGAAAGGGAAGCCTGTTTGTAGCCAATATGGACTCTGCAAACAAGGACAAAATTTGTTGATTTTACTCAAAAGCATCAAATGAAGATTGTTGGCTGTGGCACAAGAAACTATCACACCTGAACTTCAAAGCCATTAATTCTCTAGTCAAAAGAGAGTTAGTGAGAGGCATGCCCACACTTGAATTCTGTCAAGAAGGAGTGTGTGAGGCTTGTCAAAAAGGAAAGATGAAAAGATCAAGCCACAAGACAAAGACAGTGACATCAATAACCAAGCCCCTATAACTCATTCATATGGATTTGTTTGGGCCTGTCAACATTATGTCACTAGGAAGAAAGAAGTATGCCTTGGTGATGGTTGATGATTTTACAAGGTATACATGGGTGGAATTTCTGGCATCAAAAGATGAGGCTCCACAAGTAATCATTGAGCATATAAAGAAAGTTGACAAGGAAGCAAAGGCCAACGATGCAAGTGTGATTGCACTGAGAAGTGATAATGGAACAGAGTTCAGAAATGCCATACTTGAAGCATTCTGTAAAGAGAATGGTATTTCACAGCAATTCTCAGCTCCAAGGACTCCATAACAAAATGGGGTTGTTGAGAGAAAGAATAGAACTCTAATTGAGGCTGCTAGAACAATGTTACTTGATGCAAAAATGCCTACATGTTTTTGGGCTGAGGCTGTGAGCACTGCATGCTATATCCAGAACAGAACCCTCATCAACAAAAACACTGGAAAGACACCTTATAACTTGATGACTGGAAAGAAGCCTACCCTAAAGTATGTTCATACTTTTGGAAGCAAATGCTTTGTATTGAAGGATAATTCTGAATATGTTGGAAAATTTGATGCAAAAGCATTTGAAGGAATTTTTCTTGGCTACTCTATGGAAAGAATTGCATACAAGGTTTATGTCATCAGCCAAAAGAAAGTTATGGAAAGCACAGATGTGACATTTAATGACAACAAACTACCTGGACTAGAAGAAGCCAATGATGAAGATAAAGATCCATTGAAGTTTAATAATCTAGATGATTCTGATGAAGAGACTGAAACTGAAGTTGAACTCGAGTTCAACAAACTCAAATGAATGATGATACAAGAGAAGAATTTATGCCAATCAATATTGAAGGAACAAGCATCCAAGACACACCTGTGAGTAGTGGCAACTTCACAGGGGGAGGAAATGAGAATGACCATGATGTGGATGATGAAGCAACATCAAGAATGAGAAATCAGGATGAGCACTCAAGGAAATGGGATAGATCACACACTACAGAGCAAATCATTGGAGATCCTAATGCAGGAGTAAGGACTAGGAGAGCAACTCAGAATGAGTGCCTCTATGGCTGTTTTCTATCACAAGTTGAGCCTAAGAAACTTGATGATGCACTGTTGGATCCAGATTGGATTATTGCCATGCAAGAGGAGCTGAATCAATTTGAAAGGAACAAAGTATGGGAACTTGTGCCTGCACCAAAGAACAGAACCATTGTTGGAACAAAATGGGTTCTAAAGAATAAGATGGATGAAGATGGTGTAATAGTGAGAAACAAAGCAAGGTTGGTTGCAAAAGGATACTCCCAACAGGAAGGCATTGATTATGATGAGACATTTGCTCCTGTTGCTAGATTGGAAGCCATCAGAATATTCTTGGCATTTGCTGCTCATTCAAACTTTAAAGTATATCAAATGGATGTCAAGAGTGCATTTCTGAATGGAGAGTTGGAAAAAGAAGTTTATGTGCAACAACCACCTGGTTTTGAGGATCCACACTTCCCAGAATTTGTCTACAGATTGCTTAAGGCATTGTATGGACTTAAGCAGGCTCCAAGAGCATGGTATGATACTTTATCACAATTTCTTCTTGAGAATCAATTCACTAGAGGCACACTGGACAAAACATTGTTTTACAAGAAGCATGGTGATGATCTTATCTTAGTTCAGATCTATGTGGATGATATCATTTTTTGTTCTACAAATGAGAAGCTGTGTGAGAAATTTTCTAAACTCATGCAGAGCAGATATGAGATGAGTATGATGGGAGAGTTGACATTCTTTCTTGGGTTGCAAGTCAGTCAAAGGAAGGATGGTATCTTTACAAGTCAGACCAAGTATATCAAAGATTTATTGAAGAAGTTTGACTTGGAAGACTGCTCACCTGCAAAGACACCCATGGCCACTGCCACTAAATTGGATGAAGATGCTAAAGGCAAGAAGGTAGATATCTCAGTCTACAGAGGCATGGTTGGTTCTCTACTCTATCTCACTGCAAGTAGGCCAGACATCATGTTTGCTACATGCTTGTGTGCAAGTTTCAATCAAATCCAAAAGAATCACATTTGGTTGCAATAAAAAGGATCTTTAGATATCTGAAGGGCACTCCAAACTTGGGACTATGGTATCCTAAGGACACAGGGTTCAATCTGGTTGGTTATTCTGATGCTTATTATGCTGGATGCATAGTGGATAGGAAAAGCACCTCGGGTAGCTGCCAGTTTCTTGGACAAAGGTTAGTCTCTTGGTATAGCAAGAAACAACAATCTGTGTCAACTTCTACAGCTGAGGCTGAATACATAGCTGCTGGAAGTTGCTGTGCTCAAGTGCTTTGGATTAGAAATCAACTTAGAGATTATGGACTTGTGTTGGAAAGAATTCCAATCATGTGTGACAACACAAGTGCAATCTCTATAGTTGCCAATCCTGTCAATCACTCTAGGACAAAGCACATTGACATCAGATATCATTTCATAAGGGAACATGCAGCTAATGGAACCATTGAGTTGCATTATGTTTCTACAGATAAACAACTAGCTGATATATTCACTAAGCCATTAGATGAAGCCACCTTCACAAGGTTGGTTAGTGAGATTGGAATGTTGAATTCTTCAGATTCTGGCTAAGTGAATACAACATCTAGATTGTTGCAGCAGTAAACACTTACTTTATCTAAATTCTCAATATTTTTGGAGTAAGTGTACGTTGGCTGAAATATGATTTATAAATATTTCAAATCTGTTGCATATGTTGGAAAATCATATTTTTGTTAACTTGAAATTTCTGTGAAATTTTGAGGAAATCACTGTTTAATTTGCTAGAATATTCGTGAATGAATATGGCTGGTAAATTTTAAAAAGATAGTGAAAATTGAGTTTCTATGAGTATAATTCGACAAGTCAGACTTCTCAAGTGATTCACTATTCGACATCTCTAACAAGTCTCATTAGAGCACTCTCGAGTTCTCGAATAGAGTCTTTTAGAGTTCTCGAATAGAGGTTTCCTTGACTTCTCGAATATAGTGTTTTAGTTCTCGATTGACTGAGTTCTCGAATACTATATTTGAGTTCTCGAATCATTTGAAAAGGCTGATTTCTCGCTGAATTTTAACCGATTTTGGATTTTTATTCAGAATTCAGAATTACTCATAAAAACATATTTTACCTAATTTAGATTTATTTCTAAGTTAGATAACTGCCAGCTGTGAGCTACAACCTGCTTGAGTTATCGAATAAGCCTTTCTTGACTTCTCGAATAGTTGTTTTCTACTTCTCGAATGCCTGACTTGTCGATACAGAACATACATCTAATCGACAATTCAAGTACTTCATACTTTTACAACTTCACATCTATTCGATTCATTTCATTCCATTTCTCAAGCATCCAAACTCCCAAAACCTCTGAAACCCTAATTGCAAAAGCTAAATTTCTTCTTCAACCTTCGATTTCTTCTCTTTCTCTCACACAAATGGCAACAGTAAAGTTCAACACCAATTTCATTGCTCTAGCTAGTGATGTTGAAGCACCCAACGCCAATTTCAAGTGCTTTGTGAAGTGGATGTCTGAATCGTACATCAAGAATGCTCTATCTGTTAACCCAACTCTGTATCTCGACATTCTAGAACAGTTTTGGCAGTCTGCTACAGTGGAGGTGGTGGCTCTTGACTCTGCAATATCCTTTGACAAGGCCGTCGCGTGCCTATCAAATAATAAATCTAACAAATCCTTCTAACTATGTAGTAGGGTAAGTCAGAGTCGATCCCACAGAGACAAACGTATCAATCACTAGTTGTTTCTGATTTAATTCGGCTAAGCAAGTAACACAATAAATATTGAGAGATTATTAAGCTAATTTTATACTAAAGAGAATTGTGTTTGTATTAATCAAATATTAAAAACATCCAGAATTAAGTATCCCCACTAGCATGAATCAATGCAATTACGATTTCCCGTCCCAATTAATCATGTACTACTCAAGAGGAAATATGCGCCCTATAAATACCAATAACCTCTCTCGAGTATTAATGGCTTCTCTAACTTACAATCAAACCTATTCTCATGGTATCATGCAATTTAGAGACATTAAACACGGCATCCTAACTTCCTAACAATTCGTTCTACCTATTCTCATGGAGAATTTCATGTCCTCATTGGATAAATCACAACCATCTAAATCCAACTCTCGTTGATAAATAGACAATGGTTCAAACAATAAACATAATCACGTCTGATTTGTAATTGCTAATTAAAACAACTCAATAAGCAAGAGCAATTATCATAACCAAATTGGGGGAATTGGGAAAATCATGCACCAATCATAACTAGGGTTCAACTTAACCCTAGATTAATAATCTACTCACTCATAATTGAATTAACAAAACAAGAATAATTAATTGAACACATAATTGTAAGAATAGAAGAAAAACCTTTAATCTTCGATCTTGAAGAAAATAATTAATCTCCCCAAAAGTCTCCAGAAGAAAGAGTTACAAAAGTTCTCCTGTCTCTCTCTCTCTGTCTATCTATACGTACGTCTGTATATGTATGTCTCTCTAATAATAATCTCTAATGTTTTTATATGTCTCTAATCAAAATATTTTACAAGTACGTTTCCTAAACTGAATAGATTTCCCATGAAAATTCGTAGTTGACTCTTCCCAAGTAATTCTGGGCCGCTCCAATTGTAATATGACATCTGGACCATCTTAGAATGATAGAAAATTTAATTATCTTCGCGTGGGCAGTTGAATCACCCAATTCTGACTTGTAGAACTCAAGATATGGCCAAAATAGTGAATTGCGCGCGTGCAGCCCAACAAATCCGAATTTCCTTCTAATAAATCTCCAATTAAGCTCTTTATTCTCAAATCCTTCCAAGTTTAGAATTTCCTTGCTTCCTATAATAAAACATTAAAATCTATTAAATAAAAATCCAATTAAATGCAAAATATAATAAATATGAGGAATATAATCATATAAAATATATATAAATATACACTCTATCATCCTTGTACATCATCTACTGCAAGATTCAAGACAAAAATCTCACTATCACCACAGAGGATATGAATGAGGCACTTGTGATGGGTACCAAAGGAGAGGTGTATGACCCACTTGCTACAAATGCTGAATTGGAAGACTTCTTTGATTTCATCAAATATGCAGACAGAATCAGTCTTGGGCACTTGAACAGGAAGCATTTGAGGAAGGAATGAAGTTATGTGTTTGCTACACTTCTTCAAGTCTTCACTGCAAAAAAATCTAGCTATGACAAAATCAGTACTCCTGCACAGCAAATAGGCTATGCCTTAGCTTATGGAAAGAAGATAGACGTTGGTCTCATCATTCTGCAGGAGCTGTATGGGAGACTTGGTAAGAATTCATCCAAGAGAGGTAATGAAATTTTCTTCCCTCGTTTTATTCAATCTGTCCTTAATTTCTTAGATGATAAATTGATTGAATTAGATAGGATGAATAAAAATAGAATAGGCTATCCTAAATCCATGACCAAACTCATTTTTGGTAATTTGGAGACTAGGAATGATGTGGATGTAAGACTTAACATAACTCCTCATATGGAGAGTTTGTTTAGAACTTACCCCCACAACATGCCAACATTTGCCTCTAAGTCTGAGTTAGCTAAGCCCAAGCAAGTAGAACAAAATGCTAACCCAGGGCTAGCTAACCAACCCTCTCAACCAAACACTTTACCAATTACTGAACCAACTGCATCATCCTCTCAAAAGGGTGATGTTAGTAAAAAGAAGAGAAAGGAAGTAATGTCTGCACCCTTAAATATTTTATCTTAAGCAGCATTAGCTGTTAAACTAGGTCTAGAAAGTGAGGAACTAGAGTCACCCTTACTAAGGCCAAAGAAGAAGAAGAAAACTAAGACCACCTCTTCAGTCACACAAATGGCTGAAGTTGTAAAATCAGGGGCAAACAGCTCACTAGATGTGTCCTCTCAACAGGGTGCATCTATAGAATCAAGCATCCTCCCCAATGCACCTTCTTGTATTGAGTCAGCACATGGGAGTGATAAGGCTGGCACTACACTGAGTGGAGAGCACATCATACTTGAAACTCCCTCTATCTCTCAGGGGGAGTTGCCAAAATCTACTCTACAACACACTACTCTTCCAGAATCTTCATCTCATATTTCTTTGCAGCCTGCAACTCAAGCAATTGAGGAGCAAGGCATTGATCATCAAGAATTCTTTTCTCTTGATGAGCCAATGAACTCAAGTGACTTGGTGCATGACACCCTGTTCACCACCCAGGACCCACATTTAGATGGTGAGGGAATGCATGCTGGGGCATCTCCTAATGACACCATCACAAACATAGAGGTTCCACTAGTTTTCACTAGAGACTCTGTGCCTGTGTCAACTGCTGGTGTAACTCATCCAACTTCTGTGGAGACACCAGTAGTAGAGTCAATCCATCCGGTTACAGAAGTTGCATCTATACCTGAGGAGTCTAGCTTGCCTAGCTCTAGCTCTGACTTTATGTCACAATGGCTGAAGCCTGTGGACCATGACAGTGCTTCAGGATCAGGGTCTGTTCCACAACAATTGACGATTGAAGCACTTCAAAGCTTAATTGTGGATCAGATTCCTGAGTTCATAAAGATTGCACAGCACCTCCTCACTGCCAACCTGCCAAATCCTGACTATGAAGCTATTCTCCTGTGCCATAAAGAGGATGTGGAGCAACAATAGGCCAAAATTATGGATGAGTCTGAGAGAGAAGGCAATGTAGATGCCTGGCTTCAAGGAAAGTATGACATTCCTCTCTCAGAAGGCCTACAGTACCTCAGAGAAGAGTACATCACTTCACTAGGGTCCAATGCCAATTCTCTCACCCCTAGTGTTGTGTATGAAACAGTCAATGACAGTTACAAGGGAATTCTCAAGGCTGTACACTACCTTGGCAAGGGTCTAAAGACAGAAGTCACAAAAGTGTGTACAGCCATAACCAAGGAGGTGTATGAGCTAAAAAGGGTTTTTGATTCCAAATTCCCTCAACTGGAAACTGTGGTCAAGGAAATTCTAGCCTGCAAGTCTAGCTGTATCAAAATGGACAATGGCTTGGCCCTTCTCAAGGATACTGTCACAGGGCTGGGGCATAAGTTTCAATCTCTGTCTGATCAAACCACAGACTCAAATGCCATGCTGAGAACACTGTTCAAGAATCAATATGGGGATAAGCTGGTAACTGAGGTCCCTGTTCATGACATGACCAAGTATGAAGTCCAGAGACTCAAGGATCAATCACTCTCTGGTTTCAGGGCACATGAGCTATTCACTAAAGTGGATACTCTTGAAAAGGAGGTGGCTACTCTCACTAAGTCCAATGCTCATCTTACAGACAAGGTTGCACTTCTCAATGATCAGTTGGACACTTAAGCAACCACCACAGCTGATGTTCTTCTGCATCAACAATCTATGTTGGTTGCTATGGTGAAGCATATGGGTCTTCCTCTCCCTGAAGAATCTTCCACCCCAAAGGTCACTTCTAAAGCCTCTGTGCCTGACAACAAGCCTAAGGGGGAGAAGAGGACAAGGAATTCAGATACTAAGGAGGAGAAACCCAAGGAAAAAGGGATAAAGTTAAGAGAGGGTGATCACCAAAGGGCAAATAAATCTCCAACTCATGTGCCAGGCAAAGGAAAACAAAGGTTGATGAGCCTCCTACCTCACTGCCAGTTGTTACTCTACCAACTGTGCATGTCATTACTCCTGGTAGCCAGAAGCAATCTATCACAACCACAGTGGTTGCAGGGAGTATGCCATCTGACAAACCTCAATCCTCCATAACTGAAAGTGCCAAGCCTATAGAAGTCAAAGTAATTACTGAGGCCAAGCTACAAGAAGTTGCTAACTCAAATGTCTATCATGATAAAGCCTTCTTGGAGTTTCTGAAAGCCACAAGGGAATAGGCTGGTGACACTCAGTTCTATCTGAGGGAGTTGAAGGAGCAGATTGACTACATCACTGTCATCCCCAAGAAAGTCAATAATCTATGGTTCAAGGAGATAGTGATGATATCTAAATCAAAGATATGGCATCTAACATACAAGACTCTACAAGCCCTAAAACACTCAGAGATAGATGCCATACTTGAGCTTATTGAGAAGAGAAATGAGAACAATAAAAGTCTGTTTGATGATTTGAGGAATGGCCAACCTTCAAGGCTGCCAGAAGTGATCAAGAAGCCATGGACAATCATCTATCAGTCTGGCACCAAAATTGAAGACATCAAGCAATTGGTCATTCCCCATGATCTTACTTCTCGAAATCACAGACTGATCATTGCTATCATTGATCAACTACAGAAGAAGGTTGGAACCAGAAATGCTGAAGAAATTGAAGCACTGCACATTCTCAGATCTTTTATAGCAACTGGTGAAACTCCAGAGAGGGCTCAACCTAAGAGAAATAAGGATGATGACTCTGAAGAAAAAGTGATGGGAGGAGGAGACATCACAGGAGAGATAAGGGTGATGAAGATGAGAAGAAGAAGAAGGATGACAAGAATAAGAAAGATGGTGATGACCAAGGAAAAGTCTATGAGAGGAAAATTGGAAAACAGCAAGCCTTAAGCATTGCTAGCAGTAACCTCACCACAACACAAGGCTCTGAGTCTAGGGTGAATACTGTTAGTAATGACCTACCAAAATCTGATTCGATGGCTTCTGCAACTGTTTTGCCACCTCAAGAAGAGGAGAAGATTCAAGTCAAGAAACCATGTGTATGTTTCAGAAAGCAAACTGCTAATGGAATACTACTATGGTCTACCAACAAGGGTCATAAGTTTCTGCCTAGCAATCATTCAAGGAGGAGTAAATTTAAGCATGCTGCAAGAAAGGTGAAGATATCGAAGTCAAAGGCACTGACAATAATTCCAGGATTGAACCTACCACCTCTGGATGAAATCTATGATGAAGATCAACTGCAGTTCATATGGGCTCAAAGAATCTATCATGTTGCCATTGTTGATGATTTTCTTGAAATAAAATATACTGATGGAAGACAGAAGAAATTCAGACAAGGAACATGTCAGCACTGGGGCAAGCTATATGACATAGAAAGAATAATTGCAATGTTGGATTCTGAAGACAGAGTGGAAAGGGTATGGAAGCTGGAGTTAATTGACTTTGTCAAAATGAAAAAAGATCACCAGGCAGAAATGAGAAAGAACAGTGAGGAGCTACTAAAGAAAAGTGAGGAGGAGTTTGCTGCAATGGAAACTAAGGCTGATGAATTGAGAGCTATGGGTCTGTGTAGAGTCAAGTTTAATCCTTACATCATTGAGTACAAGAAATATGGTAGAAATGTAAAGATTAGAATGGACTACATCAGTTCCTATTCTGAGAAACAGCTGAATGAAGTACTTAAGGATTTATCAGGCTCCCCTCTAATTGAAGAACTCACTGCAATGGAAGACATTATTCTTGCCATGGAGGAAAATGCCAAGAAGAAAGCCAAAGAAGCTGAGGAGAAAATGAAAAATAAGAATCTGCAAGCCAAAGCTCAAAAGATGAATCCAAAAGGATATGGCTAGTAGTTTCTCATAACTTGTAAGAACACTTCTGTGAACTTTCTTCAATCAATCTACATACCTGTACTTATAAAGTTTTATCTTTATGTATGTTAGGCTTGTTATCAGACATGAAATTGTGACTAAGGGTCTCACTCACAATTTGGGGGAGATTGTTAGTTACAGAGGCATGCCTGTATACATCTAATAACAAGCCTAATTGTTTGTAATGCCTTGCATTACTTACATGACCTCTTGACTGAGGAAACCTCTAGTTGTAGAGTTTCTGTTTGTATTGTACTTGTAGTAGGCAATAAATCCTAGTTGTGTAACTGTACTTATAGAGTCTAGAATAATGCTTGAAAGAAGTTCCAAGGTTCATGCCTCAAGCAAGGAGTTAAAGACTGTCAAATAATCACAGTTGGGATTTGAAGAAATGAAGAATTTGCCTAAGTACCAATTCGAGAAGTATATTTGTCTATTCGATAAGTCCAGCATTCGAGAAGTCAGGGATTCGATATCTCAAGACACTATTCGATATCTCTGAATACACTGTTCGATATCTCATTCGATATCTCAGAGATTCGATATGTCTATGTACTCTATTCGAGAACTCGGGAAGTCAACAAGTCAAAGTGGTATTCGAGTTCTCAAGGAGTCAACAAGTCAAAGTTCCATTCGATATCTCAAGGACTCAGAAAGCTATTCGATATCTCAAGGATTCGACAAGTCAAGTGTTCTATTCGACAACTCAAGGAATCCTGAAGAAAAGAGCTATTCGAGAAGTAATTCGATATGTCAATATAACAGTATTCGAGAACTCAGAGTTATCGATCAAGCCAATTCTAGTTCTCTAATCAACTACTTAGTCACTTCTCGAATACATTCTTGGAGACAAAATACTGAAGAAACTGTACAAGTCAGAAACCTGCAACAAGCCAATGCACTTTATGGACCACAATCTGTAACGTGCTCTGGAAAGCCTACAAGGAAGCTTGGAGAGATATAGAAGAGACAAGGGGCTAAAGAAGTGGATCTGAACAGGCTTTGCAAAGTCAAATCTGTAACCGTTTGGACACTTACTCAAAAAGGATAGACAGACTAGAAAGTAATTTGTTCAGCTACCTTATTTGTAGTAAGTAGGGTGTATCCATGTTCTATAAGGATACAGCCTCACTTCCTTAGTCAATTAACTTTGTAACTTTGTGAGTCAAGTTTTTCATACGTTGTAAGTTGTATCTCTCTGAGAAAACGAAGCTGAGAATACTATCATTTGTATTCACAGATTGTAGCAACCTTTATCTAATAATACATTAGATTAAAGTGATAACGGTGTCTTGTGTTGTTCTTTATCTGCATCTTCACTTCTGCACACACAAACACTTATTTGCTACATAGACTCTTAAACAAAGAAAAGTTCAAGAATACATTCACCCCCCCCCTCTGTATTCTTCTATCGTATTCAATACTCAACAAAATACAACTTCATATATTTGTATGTGAAAACTTCGTATCTCATGTAAGTTTTCTTAAATCAACCTCAATAAATATTTTTTCTAAATTAATCATTTTATCCAAATTGATTGATTAAGAAGTTATAATATCAAAAAAATTATAAAAAAACAAGTGGAAGTATATTTTCATTTAATATATTTTTCAATTAAAATTATGAATTCTAGAGTTAGTGTGTTATCAATATCTCTTAAAAAATATTGATAACAACTCATTAAAGAAATGAATGATAGTTTATGATAGATCAAAAATAAAATTAGGAAAAAAATGAATATACAAATGTTCAAATATGAGATGATGTTGTCTAAAATTCATTAATTACTTTACCATTTGTAAAGTTAACAATAATTTAATGAAAATGCAATAAAATCCATTTATTTATGCAAACTAAAATAAATTTATTTAAATAATTCGGATCCGGATTATCCGATTTACAATCCGGTTTAAATGGATATCCGAATTTCGGATATCCGAATAAATCGGAACCGAAATAGATTTTTCATAATTCGAAAAATCGAATATCCAATCCGAATTTTAAATCGGATCAGATATCTGGTTTTGCTCACCCCTAACTAGAAAATGCACCGGTAAACTGGATCAAGAACATATAATTTAATTATATGTTATTATTATAACATATACTTTAATTATATGTTATCATTTAGTGTTTTTTTTTCCAATGTAATAGTCAAAAGTAACAACACATATTTTATAAGACAATTTTCTCAATTTCTTTTATATTTACTGACAGATTAAAATAGAAGGCGTATGTATATATTTATTAATATAACTCATAATTATATTAAACGTGATTATATATATTAAATGTGATTTTTTGGATACATCAGATTTACGTGTATTCACGATTATAATGGATCGTTAGATGTTCCTTGAAAAAAATCGTGAATTCCATTGATGAAAACGAGTGATGTTCCACAGTAAAAAAACCTACTCAATGATCGTAATACTATGAATACTAATTCGAGAAGTCAAGAAAACCTATTACTGACTATCAAAGGCTTATTACACAAAATCCTAAATCCTATTTTTTTAGAGCGAGTTGAGAAAGTAGACATTTTTGGCGGAGAGGGCGCAATTAATTGAGGTTTATCATGAGCAATGCTACAAGTTTCAGGAATACAATAGGATCTTCAAAAGGTTAACTCACTCATTTATACCCTAATTGTTGGCGGATGATGTGAGCAAAGAGTTGAGAAATAATGTTGCTTCAATTGTTAGTATGCTGCCTTTTGTGTTGAGTATTGTTGCAGGAGATCAAATTCATGTTGCAGGTAGAGGAAGCTTTCGATGTGTGAAGGCAACCTTTGTTAATGGTGGCCATGCTTATATTGACATGACTACAATCAATGGAAAGAAGTTTAGGGTTAGTCCAAGTCTTGTGGAGGAAAATGATGTTTTTTAGTGCTTGGAAGCTATCATCTATGGGATCTTCTAACACTCACAGAGGTTATTTCTCTTGCTAGCCAAGGAAGAAGAAAGGTATATGAATTTACTCGTTGAATAAATCATAATCTTGGTGATGTGGTACTTTGACAACTTTGTTTTATATTGTAGGAGGCTGCTCAAATTCTTGTTGCGGGGACCATTAGGAGAGCTGGAAATATTGAGCTCTTACATCTCTATGTTGCTATCAGATATTTGAAGTGATCATTACTTTCTTAATAGACAATTGTTGCCGAGCCAAATTGTTGATGTATATTACTTAATCAAATGGTATTGTGTGTATAAGATATGTTGTTTTGAACTCCAAATGATTTAACAATCTAAGTTACTTTAATCTATGTATGCATGCAACTCTAGAGCTAGAATGTATGTATCTTTAATATTGAGCTCTTACATCTCTATGTTGCTATCAGATATTTGAAATGATCATTACTTTCTTAATAGACAATTGTTGCCGAGCCAAATTGTTGATGTATATTACTTAATCAAATGGTATTGCGTGTATAAGATATGTTGTTTTGAACTCCAAATGATTTAACAATCTCAGTTACTTTAATCTATGTATGCATGCAACTCTAGAGCTAGAATGTATGTATCTCTAATATTTACCTTTATATTGCAAGTTTAAGGATGATCGTGTTTTTCTGGAAAAATTTTATTTCTGAACTACATAAAGTTACATTCTTACATCACTATCTTTTGATTGATGTAGTTACGTGATTGAGGTTAATTTTTTTTTTAACAAAATGATTATTAGCAAATCAAATGTGTACCTTTAATGTGTGCACATGGTTATAAACTTTCGCAGTTCAGGAAATGAGTTATGGATATTAAAGTACAAACTCCCCAATAAATTTGAAACATGTTTCTACGACCTTCCCGATCTATATGTAAGCCAATCAAGAGTGTATACGAATTCAAATCAAAAAGTACTGATTTCATATAGAATCAGATCTATTAATTTTGCTTTGGTCTCTAAATGCTTGCTAATATGATTCTAAAGTTAAACATATTATATTTTATAATTCAGATGAAGTAGCCATCAAAATGAGAGACCAGAGATTCTAATATGCTTTGTGGGGGCCTGTTTTCCACTATGTCAATATGCTCATTAGATATGAGTCCTTCAATTACTTTTAGCACTTGCGAAAAATTTAAGATAATTGCAATGGTTTGTTCGACAACATTTCTAGCTTTGGCATAAGCAACATGACCCCGACTTGACATTTTGGCAATTAACTTTCCTTTGAATCCACCAGTCACAAGAATAACAGGAATGCATGAAGTCATAACTAGCATGAGGAGCCATCCTCTTATAAAGGCTATCACAAAGCCTCCAATAAATGTCGACATAAGCCTAATAAAATTTCCAACCTGTAAATATAACCAAATTGAATGAGTAGTATAAAAAACCATTCCATTTATGCCACAAAAAAATCATTTCAATATATAAATTCTAGATATCATCCAGGACACTATTTTAAATAATTTATGCCATATAATCAAATGGAAGGTTGTTATTTGTTTTATTAATCTTCTGTACAAATTATGTGCACACTGACATAGTACATCACCTTCTCACCCATGGCCTCTTTGATGAGCATAATATCGCCACACATTTTCTCAGTAACCTCTCCGGTTGTTGTTTCAATGTCAAAGAATGCATTATCCTGTCTCAATGTAGTTTTCAAGTAAAATCCTCGTATATGTGTAGCATGTCTCTCCACGCGCCGACACCATCCAACATGAAGACTTAGAACAGATCACTAAATATACTGTAGGTAACAAAACATCTCACAAAATGTGATGTGATACACCCCAGCCCAATGACTAAAGTATTTACAAAACGTAGGCCCAAGGATAAAGTGGTCAATCTATCAGTAGGGGCAAATGAGTAATTACACCAAAAGGGGATAAGGGGGAGGTTGGAAAGGGGATTAGGGCATCGATCATTTTGTGATTTGTAATTCTAGATCTGGGAGAGAGGATCCTCTCGAATGCTCATATTTATTTTTTTATTTTTTTTTGTTGAGTTAAAACATTGAGAGATTGTTATGAATTAATAACCTGAACTCTATTTAATCGTCATTGTTGAAACTTGCTTTGTTGTATGTATTAATTTCATTATAAGTGGTATCAGAGCCCTCGAATCTATGGGGCCTCCGAAGGTAGCGCAACGTATTGATCAGCTTGAGGAGAAGGCTACGAGTATAAAAGAAACCATGGCGGAGATGGTTTCGCATGCCATCGAAACAGCGATGATGGCGATGCGACAATCGTTAACGTAGTTGGTGTTGGATGGGCAGCAAAGGGCAACGAAGAAATAAGATGAGGACTTGGATACGTTGACAGGTCATTTAGAAGGGTGGCTCAATCGAGCGCGAGAACATCAAGAGCAGATGATTAATACGATTCGCAATGACCATGTTAAGTTTTAGAATGAATTGAGGTCAGTGATAACTGGGTTACAGTCCACACACCTCCCGACAGCCGAGAAACTTGATGGCAGTGTTACTCAAATGTGGTCATCTTCTCCAGGACCTTTATACATCCGTAACAGTAGCAGAAGCTTTCATGAAAGTAGAGCTGTAATTCGAGTCGGGCGGCTCGCGAGCTCGCCCGGCTCGAACTCATTTAATTGAGCTCGACTCGGCTCGTTTAGTTAAACGAACCTAGCTCGGGTAGAGGTTCCAACTCGTTTAATTAAACGAGTCGGCTCGACTCAACTCGTGAAATTAAACGAGTCAAGTTCGGGTAGAGTTTTAAGCTCGATTAAATGTAAAATTAAACGAGCGGCTCGCCCGACTCGTTAAAACTGGCTCGTTTAGCTAAACGAGCCAGCTCGACTCCACTCGTGAAATTAAATGAGTCGAGTTCGGTGGGAATTTTCGGCTCGTTTAATAAACGAGCCCGGCTCGACTCGTTTAAAAAAACCCGACTCGATTTAAAGCTCGGCTCGAACTCGCCCGGCTCGACTCGAATTACAGCCCTACATGAAAAAGATTGTTAGGTTCCATGGATTTTCTACTTCCATTATGTCTGGTAGGGATAAAATCTTTTTAAGCAAATTTTGGAAAGAACTGTTTCGTTTGCATGGGACTAAACTAAAACGCAGCATGGCACATCACCCGCAAACAAATGGACAGACTGAGATTGTTAACAAAGGGCTTGAAATGTATCTGAGATGTTTGATTGGGGGCAAATCAAAGTCATGGGCAAAATGGCTTCCGTGGACTGAGTTCTCGTATAATACCTCGTCCCATCTATGAACAAAAGTGAGCACTTTCAAGGTGTTATATGATTGTGCTCCCCCACACTTGGCCAGAGTGGGAGTGGGCCAAACTCAAGTGCAGAGCTTATATGAATTGCTAAAAGAACGTGAAGCAGTCTTGGATGACCTGCGACTGACCTCTTTTCGGTATAAAATGAAGCTGGCAGCAGATGAGAAATGCAGAGAGGATTCTTTACAGTTGGGAGAACATGTTTACTTGAAATTACAACCTTGTCGACAAAGTTGATTGGCCAGGAGACCGTATGAGAAGTTAGCTGCTCGATTCTATGGTCCAATTAAAATCATCCAGCTCATGGGAAAGGTTGCTTAAAAGTTGGAGCTGCCAATGAGTAAAGATTCACCCAGTTTTTCATATCTCTCAGCTCAAACGATCTGTTAGTTCTGGTCCAATTTTACCTCACGTCCCAGTACAGATGACTATAGAGTTAGAACTCGAGGTTGAACCGGAAGAAGTACTTGCAGTGCGAACAGTACATGTGGGTACTACTAGGAGGGAGGAGATTTTGGTTAAATGGAAGGGCTTGCAGTCTTTTGAAGCCACTAGGATGGATAAATTACTAACTGGACAACGTTTCCAGACTTCCACCTTGAGGTCAAGGCACGAAAGCTTATATTTATTTTTATGTGTTTGTTGAGTTAGCACATTGAGAGATTGTTGCGAACTACGGAATTAGTAACATGGACTCTATTTAATCGTCATCGTTGAAACTTGCTTTGTTGTGCGTATTAATTTCATTACATGTAATAAAATATTTATAGAGTAATCTAAATAATCGTCTTGTAATTAGTTTGTAGCATTAACAAAATTTTGTAATGATCAAATATATCTTTATCTTACTGAATGATCAAAATTCGAGCAAAATGTAATGATTGCTGAAAAATAGCCAACTGAAGTCCAAAAAATGAAAAGGCAACTGTGTACTCACGTAGAACTAAAGCAATTCCCGCAATAATACCCAAATTTACATACATAAGGCACACCTGAATATAGATATATATAACACTATTAATACATATGTTTCAAATGAATTTAATACAAAGTATGATATTTCTTACGTATTATTTTATTACTTACCTTTGAAATTTCATTAGTGATATCATGACCATTTGATTTACCAAAAACATTTGGAACGGGTGAGGGGTAGGTTCTCCACTTTTCCAACCCATTGAGAAGCTTAATTTTCTCTGATTGAAAATGTATTATGGTTGTAGTGTAGTTTTATAGAAATCGTAGAACATCAGTGTTACATCAACTAGACCTCAGTTCTTAAATTTTAAGTTTCAAGGAAAAACATAAATGACTGTTTTTTAATCGACAATTTATATCCTATCTATAACATCTATAACATTTATTAACAAGCGAAACATTCTTTTAACGGTATCAGTTTTTGGTTCCACTATATATTTTGGTTTCACCGTATTTTGGTTTCACCCCTACAATCCTATTTCTACTATAATTCTATTTGTATGTTGTTTTTAATAAAATAGAAATTCTATTATAATTATAATTCTTTTATTACCACTTTAAATAAAAAAAAAAAAAGTACTTTCACCCCTACAATCATATTTTCGTTATAATTCTATATTATTTTTAAAGAAAATAATAAAATTGAAATCCTATTATAAATATAATACAATTTTTTTATCATAATTTAGAATCGAAAAATAATACGATCAATTCTCCGAAAGATTTTTCAAGGAGAACAACTAGAACATGTTTCTATACACTATATACTACTTAGAACAATCTTTCATACGATTATATGTCATTTTTTAAAAAACATAATAAAATTGAAATCTTATTATTATTATAATTCTTATATTGTATTAGCAATTTTTTTATTATAACTTAGAATAAAAAAAGAATATTATCAATTATCTTAAATATTTTTTAACTAAAACAACTGAAACGTGTTTCCATGCAATTCTATTAAATAATCTAAGTTTATAGTTTGTTAATCGCATAAATTTTTTATGCAAATAACATAGTTCTTTTTATAATTTTATAATATTTAATTAAATAACAAATTAATAATTAATTCATATAAATCCCCGAGCTCGTGCTTCGCACGGGTTATCATCTAGTATATCCTATATATAATAATAATAAGGTGGATATTTGGTTGTCAGTAGTACTATCAAACAAATATTTTTGATTAATGGTCTAGATCGGTCTAAATTTTATAAAAGAAAAAAAAAGAAAAAATCTAGAGCCAACCTAATAGTTTTTAGATGATAAAAAAAATACGAATTGATATGTAGTATCCTAATAAATGTAGTTTAATTGAATTGATATTATAAAAACTCTACACAATCAAAACATTAATATATAGATTAAACAAAATTTATTATAGTTAAATTAACAAAAAAAATACAAATTTACTAATAATTTTCGAGAATAAAATATGATATGTTAATTATAGTGGTTATAATATAGGGGATATTAAATTTTAAAGATGGTAGAAAAATCAACTCAAAAAATAATAATTATTAACTTATAAAGATGATTATGATAACAAAATGAGTAGTTTCAAGTATTAAATTTCATTATCAAATCCCAAGTAATTAAATATAATAATTTAATAAGAATAATTAGGTAAAAATAAATGTTTCGTTTTTAATGACGTAATAATATAGTAGAGATGAATGTTAAAACAATGTGTCTACCAAAACTAATGGTAAAATGTAATCACTTTGAAAAAAAATCGATTTCATCACAAGATAATAAAATTTATTTAATACAAAAATGTTGATAATGATAAAAAAAAAACATTTTTAAATCAACAAGTTTTTTTAATGAAATAACAATGAAATGAAATCATTCTTAAAAAAAACATTTTTAAATCAACAAGTTTTTTTAATGAAATAACAATGAAATGAAATCATTCTTAAACTAAATTAATTGACCGGGTCATAGACTAGTATCCATAATAACATGTTATAGATAACATGATGTCACTCTTGAATCAATCCAAAATTGTATCTTCATCTTTAAGTTGAACACAAAATCTACAAAAAGATTTTCCAGGATCGTGTGTATGAATTCAAGTAATTCTTAGCAAGACATCAGTATTGTAATACATGTCCTGGAACGAATCCTAAAGTGTTCCTTGTGATTTTATTTGTCAAATGTATGTCCCAAAAATTTATGATAAGAATTCAATATTTGAAAACGATTTTAAAAACTCTAACATTTCTCTTTTAAATTAAGTATCTTTTACATTCTTAATCCCTGTGTTCAAAAGTATGTTTCATTTTTAAATTTTTTATTGCAATCCATGGCGGCAGGTCTAGACCTTCACAGTTCAACAAGCAACCATAAAGAATGCTCGAGAAAAACAACTCTTTCACCAAACTACATATTTATAGTTTTTATAAAGGTATAACCTCAATATTTTAATTTTGTTCTGCAAAGATACAATAATGGGTGAGTGTCCTAAATGTCCACTTTTTAATCTTTACTAACCAAAATACCCACCGCGCCAAAGTTCCGTCCAGAATATCCACCACATACGCCACTTGCATAGGCGTATGTGGTGATACGCCACTCCAAGCAGCGTGTATGGAAGACACGCCTACTCCACAACAGATTCCACCCTTACGCCACTGTACTCAACATGTCTCAGGGCATTATGCAGAGGTGTATCCCCTCCTGCAAGTTACGCATTACCCAACGGCGTATGCCCCTGCGGGGCCCACACCCACAACAACGAGCTCTGGCGATCACACTGGCGATTCAGGCAATTTTTTGACCATTCTTTCCGTTCTCCGTTTACCTATTTCCGATGTTTTCCCGTGAAGTGCTATAGATCCTTGGATTCGTCTTTCGACGATCTACATATCCATACAACTTTCACACCATTTAATTCACCGGATTTGGAACCCCCAAATCGAACCCACCTCTCTCCTCGATTTTCCGATGAGGTCGTACAATCCCCTGCGAGGTCAGATTCGGTTAAATCGATTGAGGAAAATGAAAAGCAAGTTCTGACGATCGTTTTGGTGTGTTTAGAAGGAGTGGAGATGGCCGGAGGAAGACGGAGAGAGGCGGAGAGATTGGAGAGAACTAGAGAGATGACTGGACAGAGAGAGAACGACATAGTCGAGAGAGATGAACAGTGACTGGGGATGCGCCATTCCAAACGGCGTTTCCCGTGGGTATATTGGGCAGTGTTTTCAAAAACGGGTATTTTGGTAAGTGGATAAGGAAAATTTGGGTGTTTTGGACATTCTTTCTACAATAACCAACCGATACAACCACAAATCTTGGAAGGAAAAAACTCCAATTTTATCGAACTTAAATCATTTAACCACAACCACTTTATGTGGAAAAATACTAAATTAAATTAAAAAAAATATATTTATTTATTGTTTAATTTCTAGGAAGGATTTTGGGGGAGTGGGGAATATGAGTTGGGGTTTGACTTTTAAAAAAAAAAAAAAAAACATGTGACCCGGGGTGTTTTTGCTAATAACTTTCTTAATATAACAACTCCATAGACCATAGCTATCTCCTGAAAGGATAGCCTAAGAAACCTATGGGCTACCAGATGATAACGATTTAAATACATGAAATAATCACAATTTATGAAAGGAAAAAAGGAACATTGCATACATTCTGAACGGTTTGCATACATTCAACATTAGATACATTGTGAACCATTCTACCATTGTAAAGAGACTGTACCTAAGTAGTTTATAGTTGCAGCAGGATTGTAAAATTTCATTAAAAAATCTGCACATTGATATTAAACTGTTTTATAGACTCAACTTGAGTTTTTCATTTGTGAATACAGAACATAGCACCTGTAAATAATATGTGAACTACTTGCAAAAACAATGTAATAAACTCAATAAACTTCAGAAGAATCATTAGTTGTAGGAAGCCTCTCTCGTTTATCCACATATGCTGATGGAAACCACCCAGCTCGACCTCGGCATTCCCCTTCCGACCAACCTGATGAACTAACCTGAACAAACACATAATATTTATCCATTTAATTGCTTTATGCATCTCAAGTTTAATTTAACACAACATTTAAAACAAAAGAGGATTAAGAGGGTATAAGATTTTTCTGAAAATTTAAAGGGAACCTTTCGCACAACAACATAGTCCCCTATAGACAAACTCAGTTCCTTCTCCGATGCAGCATCAAAGGCATGTGTTGCCTGCAGGATGCACAACCCAATAAGTAGAATTCTTGTAAAATTCACAAAAAGGTACCCCAGGAATAATGACAAGCAAGAAGAAAACTAATTTTTGTAAAATCCTTGCCTCTAAATCATGGTTAATTTTGCAAAGATAAATTCTTTAAATTCCAAAAATAGGGAAATATTGGCACTGCACAAAATTCACATGTGCTATCCTAAATTTTTAAACTGATGTGAATTTCAACTATATAAATTAACGTGCTAGTCCAAATTACTAACCATCATCAACGTATGAGGGAGTAGATATTTTTTTTGTATAAATACTTTTGAAAATTCAATGCCCATTTCAAATATTAATCGAAATGTACTATTGTCAAACTATATAAATTAATGCCCATTTCAAATATTAATCGAAATACATAGTTGTTTGCATTTTACTATGTAATTGACCAGCAGAATGTTGACAATACATCACAGTGGTGTCAAAGATTTGGATACATATATTCTACTGACAACATACTCGTGCTACTTAAAGACACTGGAGAGGGGAAGAGTTGAGAAAAAAACAATACCCAATCTAGATGCAAACATATCCTGATGGTCAACAATTTCTATCAAAAAGAAAAAAATATTGTGCTTTTGAAGATACCTCAGCCAAAAAGTACTTCGTTTTTCCGGAGAAGAGATTAGCTGCAATTACAGGAGGAGCAGACTCTTTCCGCTGTTTCTCTGAGACAATCTGCACCAGAATTCAAACAATATGGCAGATTTAGATGGTAACTAATGTACCTGATTTTTTCTAATGGATACAGATAAAAGCAGTCACACACCTCAGTTTCAATTTCACGAAGAATTGCAGCTACCCTCTCATGATAAGCCAGTTCTCCTTCAATCTAAAAAAATAAAATAATCATTGCAAATTATTATATATGCATTAAAACCCTTCAAGATAATAAATTGCAGACTTACCAGTGCAACAAGCCTTTGGAATGTCAGTCTTTGCTGCTGGGACTCAACAGCGGCCAATGCAGCTGATGCTTCTTTTCCTAGTACTGCCATGTTCCCTTTAAGCTCCTGCATTTTGGCTTCAGAAGCATGCAGTTTCGTCACATTTTCTGCAATAGGAGCTTCGCGCACTCGTGCTTGTCTTCTGGCAACCTCTGTAGCCTGTTTGCTTACTGGTCATTCGGGAGAACCAGAAATGAGACAAAAATGAAGGAAAAGTTTCTGTCTATTTACCTGAGTCTCTGCTTCTTGTCTCATTCGACTATACCGCTGTGCAAGATGGCGAGCATCTTCCAAAGGGGCCCCATTTATCATTGATCTCAAGGGTTCTAATACCTACAATAGTCAGGAAAATTACAAGGAAAAAGGGTCATTAAGATGAGTTTAACATTTTTACGTACATGAACAGAACATACCAGACACAGCAACAGTAAGCAAGGCTAATTCTTGAAATAACTAGAGCATGACTGGTAAAAATTATGATAAATTTCTAACTATGCCTGAAAACAACAGTAATCTTCTATTTGTAATAATATTTAAAGTTTCTCAAGCCAATCACAGATCACTGACATCACCTTCACATGGACCTTGTGGGGGGGAAAAATTGTGATACCCCTCAAATAAGATTCACAATGTGAAAATTGATGTTTTAACTGAGGTGTTCACATTTTTAAATTCAATTTCAAGCATAAAATGTGGAATTAATTGCATATAACCCAAAACTGTCGAACTTGTTTTATTATCGGCAAAAATAAGAAATAACTTGCATCAAATTTTGCCAAATGATACACATATTTTTTCTAGAAATTATAATAAATCACAACTGCACGGGCGTTCTGCAAATGCAATTACATATATGATGTCTTCAATGTGCGATACTGTTTATGGAATAATAGGCTTACACAGAAGTCATTTTCATAATCAATTAAAAATGTATTCTCCATAAGTATCATTGTTTTCTAGATTACAATGCACGTGAAGGATTTCTTAGAACTAAACCCTAACAAATTGATATCTTGTGAGGGAAGTGAATACTGTAATGTTTTTGATACATGACAGTGCAAGGCCGTTAACAGACACAATATAACATGTCAAAAGTTTGCAAGGTCTAAAAAAGGGTACACTCTTCAAACTATAATATCCATCTATTCAAGTGCACTTGATAAAGAAAACTATTAAAGCCAAGAGATCTAGACCCAAAACCCATACATGTCTGAAGTCTTAACTGATGTGTCGTATTACTGATTCATTTCCCTTGAATTTTAATATTATATTCTCAAGAATGAAATGTAAAATAGTATTCAAGAAAACCAATGATGAACCTTAAGACAAATGCAGAAGTATTTCCTTTAAAATATACTTCTCACTTTAATAGATACCTGTGACTGGCAGGTGCAACACATGTAGACAATAATCTTTAAATAATCTTTAATATACTGATTCTTTTGTTATATAGGCATCAAGTACATAATTGCAAGTTGTGCCAAGTCCTGACCCAGATGGAAGACTTGAGAGAAAAGATTAAATTTAAGGTAAGTGATCACATCTATCTTTTATCTCTTATTTCGATAAAATCGAGCAAGGATCGCATCCACATATTCAGCTTTATTAATATAGAACTACCTTTTCGTCACTCAATATAAAAGCAACACACAAAATAGCTACAAGGTTTCTAATGTAAAGCTATCATGGATCTCTGATGACTTCCTAAAGTTAATCTGATACATATACTGTAAGATCCAGATAAGTAGACATTAGCAATCCTATGGGCTATTATCAGAGTACTAAACCCAACGAAGCAAAAAAAATCCCTAGACCTTGCCCAAAAAATCTATTTAGAAGATTAACCTGTGAAAAAATCATTCTGTTGAACTCTTCTTGTTCCTTTTCCACATGTCTACGAGCATCACCATATATAGATGCGGCCTTGGATAAGATTTCATCATTGATGTTCTCAGATCCATATTTGCAACAATCCTCCGACAATTTGGTTCCTAGAATGCATGATACACATACTTCACGTCACAAACATTACCGTAAAGGAAACTGAGATAATGACTACCATCAAGCAGTAGTGTTTGAAATCAGTTTATACTTCACAAGATCTTATGATGTAGTTCAACCAAGTCCCTACACAGTGTACAAGTATAACCTGTACCAGAGACTGCTAGTTCACTTCTTACCGGCTTCTATATGTTTATACCCAACAGCTGTAAATGCCTCTGCTGCCTTGACAATATCCCTTTGAAAATCCTGAACCAATAAGAAGGTAAGAATCATTTTTATTAGCAGTACAGGATTCACACATATATAAAGAACACCCAAGCCAATCAATAATGTCTTAGAATCGCAAAAAGAGATTGACATCCACAAAGTATATAATTTCAGAGACATGGGATGGGAGTGGTCAGCTACAGATAGAAAATTGTAACTATGTAAATATTGCGTTACTAACAAAAGCTAGAACAATACAATACTAGTATAAACTATAAAGACACCAAATTTGATTTGGCTAATTGGATCTTTCGTAGGTAAACATAGACTTTATTAACCAGTTAACATAAAGATGCTACATAAGGGGGATAAACCACCTAAATACAAGGTCATAGTATATTACATAGTGATCAATGTCTAATTGGGTACATAATACATTTCATAGCAACCTCAATGTTGTAGAACTACTTAAAGTGCTTCATTCAAGCTAGACTGACTTATCACCAAAGAATCTCTTCTGCAAAAAGCTGGATTAATTAGTATAGTAGCGCTATTGCGAATCCTTTAGTTAACTTAGAAGCTTGCAAAGCGGATAGCAGGAAAGACTGTGTACACACTACAATCCGATCTATTAACACTGAATTTAGAATCTAAAGTCCAGACTTGATGTTCTAAACTCTAAAGCCACTGGTAGAGAAAGTCTATATTAACTTTAAACATTTTCCATCTCATTTAGAAAAGACAAGGGTAAATAACTGTTTGTACCCTGTTTGTCACGGCGGTAAGTCTAGTCAAGTAAAGTTGCCAGAGGTCTGACTAGTCGTCAACAAGCAAGATAAAAATAATATATTATTTATATTATTAAGTTCAGTGACCTACATGCAAGTTCGTCTGTAGTTAAATTACCAATTGGCCATTTAAGCTCATCTTTACAACATTTAACACGTGTCAGCTCAGTTGGAATCTTATGGTACTAAGATAACGATTTTGTTGTCAAATAGATTTACCGGACATGAAAGTTTTTGTAAATTCAATTATTAGATTGCAAATTTATCTAGTTCAGTCCCTGATTTGTAAGGTTTTTGAGTTCGGTGGCCAAACTTTGATTTGGTTCATAACTAAGTGACGTTTTCGCCATTCAATACCAGAGAGTGTGATGTTAAGGTCCCGAGTCTCTATCATAAAAGATGTATAGCAGTGACATAGTTGCCTACTTAACGTATAGTTCTGTTTCTCAAGCAACTACAGACTTATTTTAGAGACTTATGAGTGTGACCTTTTCAATTAAGTTTTCACTAGACGGAAATCGCATTTCCTAGTCTGGTAAGGCTTGAAATTTCTTTCTTATTTCTGGATGGAAAAAAAATACAAGGTTGGAATATAATCTGATGCCCTGCAGCAAACATTGTACGTAGTGATAAATAAAATTCTTCCTCTTCATCATAAAATTACACATAATAAATAAATACCTCAAGGGTGCTGTTTGGTATGTGTAAAGATAACAGGGGCTTTACACAACAGCACCAAAACCATTGCTAAAAGCAGGGCAGTACTGCATGCCTGTGATAAGGAAGTTCGGCAGGAAGCGATTGGCAAAAATGCACTTTTAATATTTACAGGACTCACATATTCGGCAAATGAGCCAAGCCAATTGACAGGCTGAAAACATGTCCCCAATACAAGGAAATGGTACTGTTGGGAAGTCAACACCGAATCAGGCATATAAATGAGAAGTACAAGGGCTGTTGGTGTTATTTTTTAAAAAAAAAAAAATTCCACAGTTGTAGTTTCTTACATTGTTCTTACAATTTATATAGATCCAACAACAGTGCTGTGACTCTGGTATAATAAATAAACAGTCACATGTGATACTCTATATGCACAGTGCAACTTATTATTGCTGAATGAAAAAACTTCGATCTTGCTCCAGCACACATGAGATAATCAGTTGTAAAAGTTAATATTCAACATTCCAGTTGGACTAATAATCAAATCTTGACTTCATGAGTGACTTATTAGCAAACATGCACATGCACTCATGAATCACCACAAGTAATATAGGGCTTGCAATGGTCCATTAGTCCATAGCTATAATGCTAAATATCTGGATGACTCGGTGACCATTCAATAGCTGAAGAGAAAAAAAAATAGCAACTGATTAGGAGCAAAAAGAATTTTTTTCGCCCCTTAAAAGATATCTACTTCAAGTTTATAGTTGAATCTCTAAAAAGCACTCTCCAAAGGCTGATGGAACGTCAGAAGAACCTTTTTAACCTTTCCACATTCCTTATTAATGTTAACTAGACTTCCTTTAAGCCAAATATCCCAAAAAAGGTAATGAGTGTCCAGAAGGACAAACATTGATGCACCGATAAGTCTCAATCAATACGAAGATATTCAGTAAACTCGGTCCACAGAGATTTATATGAATATATCTGACAGTGACAAGTTAATAAGGAATAATATAATATAAAATAATGATAGAAACCAATACAAACTTAAAATGTCCCTTTATAATTTTACAGAAAATATCGTAGTAAAAAAATGAGGATCAAGGGATAGCCTACTGGTAATGGTCTATCCTTTTCCATGTTCATGGTTTGAAACCTCAGTACCCCATCCCTAAAGAAATAAAAACATGCCTAAACTAAGAGTATTCACAACAGCAACTGGTCATCTGAACATTTTTTAACAAAAGACAGCATATACTACCTTTGGGAAAAGGTTGCACCCAATAACCCTTTGTTGTGAAATTCCATAGATAAATAAGAAAATGGTTTAAACAGATGTCGTAGATTGTGCTTCCCCCAGAACTCAATGCCCTTTAGCACAATCTATTAGTTTCATACATACAAAAAAGAAAATCATTTCAAAGATCCTATAAAATAAGGTCATTCTGCATTCATATAAACACATATAAGTAATTTAACAAATACAAGATTTTGATCAAACCTACATATGTAAATAACATTCAGGTAATATAGACAGTTCTCTTATCTTTACCTTTCCAGAACGAGTAGACCTGTACAGCTTTTCCAAATGCTGATGTCTGTGCAACTCCACTTCATCAATAACCATGACATCTGAGCTTTCATAACCACTTGCACTAAATTGCTTTATTACAGCCTGAAACTAAAGCACCAACATTAGTAACTGAGCGATGAAAAAGCATACAACATTCCAATTTTGCATGTAGTAGCCCAAGGTCTATTGATTCGTTATGGTTACATAAATACACTTCTGCACTTTCATCAACAAATTCCGCAGTAGTACTGGTTTATTATTCGCCTCGTCGCTGATTGGTGACGCGTGATTAATCCGGGTTCGACTCCCGGCTGCGGTAATATTTTGTTTTATTTTTATTTTTATTGCTAAGAACATATATCCATCAATGAACCATCTGATGAGACTTTCAGCAAGTCATGGATGCTTAAGAACATTGCAGACGCCTTATTCTATACATAAAAATGCAAAAGGGCATGGCCTTGTACAGATTGCATTGATCTATATTGCAGCAGGCGATCACCATGGAAACGCCGAAGTCTTGCGATTCATGACCCAAAGTTTTTCATGGATGCTTAAGAACATTGCAGACGCCTTATTCTATACATAAAACTGCAAAAGGGCATGGCCTTGTACAGATTGCAGTGATCTATATTGCAGCAGGCGATCACCATGGAAACGCCGAAGTCTTGCAATTCATGACCCAAAGTTTTTCAACTCCTTTGCATACCATATGAAGATAAGGTTTCTCGCAACATACGACCTGACTATGGAGTTCATATGTAGAAAATTTAATTTACGATCTTATTTGTCCATGTAAATTTAAAAGTAAAACTAGTTATAATTTGAAATTATAATATATGTATTTTTTTTTTAGTTACTTGTTTTAAATTTGCAACTATTCTTGAAAATCATATTATCTTTCTGATACACTTTTCATAGCTTATAAGTTATACATGATTAATTAAATTATGAATAACAAAGAAATTTTAAAAGAAAAATGGAACACTCATTGGCATGCCCATATGATAATTTCCTGTATGATATTATGGTAGGGACTCGATAATTATCTATTGTAGTAACAAAACTCTTTTGATCTGCGATCTGTCAGTCAAAATTCACTTTCAAATTGTCAGCACTCAGCCATATAGCAAATGCAAGCAGTACGTGCATAATGCTTTAACAACAACCTAAGTTGTGCTATTAAATGGATTCGAGCTTGTTCCTACATATCTTGATTTAAAAATTACACATAACTACAACATAAAAATCTTGATTGCATTATCGTATACCCTCTAAATGTTGTACGATTAGCTCACTAAATAGTAGGTTTACAAAAAAAATTCAAACAAATAACTACAACATAAAGTCAACAATCTTAACCATGATAAGCTTTATAGTTTATCCCAAATCATTATAGCACCTTCATGAACTTTTCATTAACCAAAAGACAATCAACTAACTAGAAAAATATCCACTAATCAAATTTCCACATTTATGTTATTGGATACGAGGAGTTCTAAAGAGATTAAAACCAACGATAACATATACTGTATTCATTATCAAAGCTATATGCCCAAAAAAAACTGATGTGGCCTAACAAGAACCACACTTGCATATCAGGTAAGTTTGGTTATATTAATCACATTTCCACATTGCCTCATTCTCATCACTAGGTCTAGGTCCAAATTAGTCCATTAACTCGGAACCAAGGGGTGCATATGCAGCCCGGCCTCTGATTTTATAAGTACTACTAAATTACTACATTAAGTTATCGGCTCAAAGGCAACCAATCATTTCACATGGTCTTTACAATTATGTATTATACTAATTTTCTAGATTTCCAGAAACTTGTATAAACAACAAAATAAACCCAATTCTCGAAACAAAAATCTCCAAAATCTCTCCAAATGAAGCTAAATGTTACTTTAACTTGCATTACAAAACAACCCCAATTCTCCAAACAACAAAATAACCCGGAAACAGCATATAATTTCACATTTCACTAGAAAAATTTCAAAGAAAAAACAAGAACAAAAACAAAAGTGAAGATGGAAAACCTGTTGTTGTTTGGCAACTTGCTCTCTTAGCTTACTAGCTTGCTTCCTTAAAGCATCCATTTTATGTATCTTTTGTTTCAATAAAAAAATGTATGTATATGTGTGTGTATATTTTGATTGGGGGTAAGATCTGTTAATATTGTTGTGAGATCCGACAAGAATTGAGAGTTGTAAAACAAAGAAAAGTAGTACAAGTACAACTCATGTTTTTGTTGAAGTAAGTTGATGTCTTTTGACCCACATATGTTTTGAAATAGTTTTGGGTTGGGCTGAATGGTGATTTTTACAAAAACAGTTTGGGATGATCAACATTCAAAACACAACCGAAGCCCATTAAACTTATTAAACCCATACAGTATTTCCTGCTTATTGTTTCTATTTCTTTTATCTGGATGAATGCGGTACAGATTATAAAATTAAGTACAGAAACTAATAACATTGAAATTTGGTAAATTTTATTAATTTATCGAAATTATTAATAAATTTATATTAAATTTATACTATTACTATTATGTTGAGAACAAAAATTTGCATTTAAAATATTAATTTTAAGTGATATCGAGTATTAATTTAACAAGGTTTTACTGTAAACCCAATATGTGAACTGTGAAACGTACTTTAATTTTCGTTATTTTTAACAAAATTTAATCGACAAAATAATATTTCATAGTATTTATTTTGTATTGTTATACTTTTGTAAATTGTAATTCACACTAATGAGATGTACGTTAATTTTCGTTATTTTTATGAAGATTTTATCGACAAAATTAAATATTTCATATTTATTTTATATTGTTACACTTTTGTAAATTTAGAGATAAAATAAACAAATGTGTGTGAACAAAATATGTACACAAAATAAATGACCGACTTATAAAATGTTGCTGAGTTGTACAATTCCACTTAATACGGAGTAATTCATAATCGTCAAGTCGTCAACTGATCATCCAGAAGTTGAATACTAAGCCGACATAAGAGTTGTTAGCCAAGGCCAAATTTAAATTTGCAGGAGGGGCCTCTAATTATCATTAGTACTACCAATTTACCATTCATGTTTCGATTGCCTTTATTACAGGTACCGTTCTAAAAATCGGTAATCGATATAAATCGGTTGAGATATCGATTTAAGATTAATCAAATAATTGAGGATTAATGGAAGGATTAATTGAAGTATTAATTGAATATTATAATAATTTTTAATATATTTGTCTAATTTACAACTAAATATATCATTTTAAATAAATTTACAGGATTAATCGGATTTCAAAAATCGATCGATTGATTATATTACAGAAGATTAATTGGGGATTAATCGACTAAATTGAGAATTTTTAGAAACATGATTACAGGCTATCAAAGTTGAAATTTTATTATTATTATTATATTAAAAATATATTGGAAAAAGAAGGTGACGAAGTGTTGTCTACCAAGTACCAAAAGTGTTGTCTACCAAAGCTAATCCATTAGGTTGAGCAAAAAACTGAATTAAAACCGAAATCGATTAAAATCGAATCGAAAAAATTGAAACCGAAATCGAATCGATGGTTGCGATTTTTGATTTTTAAAAACCGAAACTTTCGGTTTCGGTTTCGATTATAGGTTAAAACCGAACCGGATAAAACTGAACCGATTATTAAAATAAATAAATATATAGTTTATATAATTTATATAAATTATATAAACTTACAAGGCATATCCAGTAGAATTCTGATACACAATATTCTTATAAGATTTTAAAGATGTAACAGTCTGTTAAGTACTCTATTTACTTGCACAATATTCTGGACCTATACCTCTGCCTTCTGCTCTGTTTCCGTTTTTTAAAGTCGTTGAAAATGAAGAGTTGTGACGTGTAAGCAAGAGATAAAAATGAAGATTGGGTTGATCTTATATTATTATAAATTTAAAGTATTGTAATATTATTATGATTTTTTCGTTCGATTTTATAACCGAAACCGAACCGTTAAAAACCGAACCGAGCTTTTTTAAAACCGAAACCGACGGTTCAGTTGCGATTGCGGTTTCCAATTTTTAAAACCGAAGACATGCGGTTTCGGTTTCGGGGCAAAACCGCCCCGAACCGAACCACGCTCTCCCCTATAATCCATAGAGTATTTTATTTTTCGGAGTACATCTCCAAAATCGATAGACTATCTTGATTGATGATAATGATTATATAATAACTAGCGTAAAAGCCCGTGCAAGGCACGGGCCTCGATTTTAACTCGTACTTTCCATGATGTTTATATATTTTAAATGTGCTACAAAAATGAGTCAAAAAATTGCTGAAATTCACACAAAATAAAAACATGCAAAAAAAAAAAGGTAAAAACCACACCAAGTTTGGACATTTAAAATACAAGGAGTTTGATCAAACTAAGTTATACAAAATCGTTAACTCTACATCCGGTTGTTACTCGTGCAATTTCCTGATCAGACACATTTTCGGACTTGTGCTCCAAAGCAAGCTTCTCAGATGGACAGCTTACTCTATCATTCTCTGCAAGGGATGAAACACATGACTATATCACTAATATCATTTGACAAAGGGAAAAAAAGGCATACACGTTTTACCCATATGTGACTCTATTTTTCTTACCTTATGTTGTAGAAAGCAAAAAGGAAAAAAAAAAATCTGAAATTGGTATGTTTTTACGGTAAGCTGGCTATCATATCACGACCTTTATACTTTGTGCTCATGTTGTCCACAAGAATCCCTGATATGAAGATTGGTAAAAGAAACCATATAAAAAGATTAACCATAATAAGATGCAAAACTAATGTGGCAACATAGTTATAAATTTTTTTAAATCTTATCGAAAAATTTACCAAAGGGCATTCTGAAATTTAGAATATGTGTATACATAGCGGAACTGAAAATCTAGAAATATGTATACAGGACTTCCTACATATGTCAATGGATGTATAGACTTGAATGTGATTCCTGAGAATCCACAACATATGTATCACTTAAACGACTCAAAAAATTTTGGCAAGGCCATTAACGTTACCGGAAATCATGTGGGTTCGAAAGATTTGCAGCACATCTCTGAATGCGTTGGTTCAAGCTGCAGAAGCAATTTAACTCAAACTCAAAGCGTATGGAATGGATTGTAGTGACTTCCATTCTGTTGTTGACTAAGATAATCCCCTAACTAGCCTGTTGCAGCCAATACAAGACATATACAAAAATTTGAATGTTAAG
Organism: Kitagawia praeruptora; assembly: GCA_037693485.1. Classification (NCBI taxonomy): domain Eukaryota; kingdom Viridiplantae; phylum Streptophyta; class Magnoliopsida; order Apiales; family Apiaceae; genus Kitagawia; species Kitagawia praeruptora. The sequence goes on from CM075354.1 coordinate 107,532,775, forward strand.
AAAACTATACAAAGCTGGTCAAGAAAAATGCACAGTTGCTATCAAAGTCACTACGTAAAATATAAAGCAAACAACAAAATTCTATATAAAATCTTAAGACTTGAACTTTGTCTGATTAAACCATTTTTATCATCCATGTGTCCATCTTGAAAGTTCCAGAATTTTATGAATGAAAGGATAATGTGAACATATGCTCATTGTATAATGAATTTATATAGAACGGTAGCCGAACTGGTGGATTGGGCTCCTTTTATCTACTCCAACATTTGGCATGTATTTAAAATTTTAATGACAATGTATATTATATAGAATTATACACTATATAATCTTACAAAATCTGAATGTGCAGGGAAATTGTTTTAAAAAAATACGTTAAAAACTGAAATAATAATGGAAAATCCCGAAGCAAGGACTCCATATTGATGGATGAAATGCACTTTCAGAACACACCAATGATGAAAAAAAATAAATCAACAAAAAAGCATTTATACAAGAATAAGCACTGCATCAAAAAAACATTCCAGTATCCCAAATTGTACCAGAAAAATCACAATCAAACCAAGATATATGTTAGTTTAGCATGATTATCTCTATTGACAAAAAAAAAAAAAGATAGTTCAGCATAATTATCAAACTAAAATAATTCACTCATGACGTACCTAGAAATGGAGCTGAAGGCCTTCCAGGGCGTGACTTGAACTCTGGATGGAATTGCACCCCCACATAGAATGGATGATTAGGAAGTTCTACAATCTATGATGTAAAGGTGGCAAAAATTAACTTTAGAATCCAAAAGAAAATATTCAGCCTCAAGTTAGAAATAATATCAGCCTCTAAAGAATTTAATAGCTCAAGAAGGCAAGGAACTGATTTAGATTATCAAAATTTTAAAAATCAGTACTGACATGGTCAAAGGATCCTATCACAAGAAAAAAGGTCTACAAAGGACAAACCTCCATTCGCTGACCACTTTCATCCTTCCCCACGAATTTTAAGCCAGCATTTTCTAACATGTCAACCATCTCAGGATTTACCTGCACCACACATGGTAAAACCAATATAAAGACAAGATCATACGATAACATACATAGAAGGATATAATTAATTAACCTCGTATCCATGTCGATGTCTCTCATACACATACGCAGGATTATGATACCTAGCAAGTAGCAACAAATGTAAAGTAGAATATCAGTACAGCACTGACTATATAAAGAACAGGTAAAAGAATTCATATGAGCTTAAATACGGGCATGTCTTCCAATCCGGACGAGCACCAACTAACTTTTCAGTTGTCAATATTCTCAAACATTTAATTATTTGGAACATGCAAAATATCCTATGGCGCTAAATAACTGCGAATTAAACATACAGCTTTGCAGTGATGCATTAAGAGGTCTGGAATAGTTCTCCGAGCACCAAGTCTCATTGTACTTCCCATGTGAGTTTTTGAGCCCTAAATGTCCAGTAAAAGTAACCAAAAGAATGTAAAAGGCATCTGTCAAAACTGTCAAGTAGCATCATAAACGGGCATGTACCTCTGGCATAAAAACTACAACAGGATCAGGCGTCTGAGCATCAAATTCCGAACTGTCTTTCCTTTCCAGACCCAACACCTACAGGGTGCATGGAAAAATGCAGATATTTCATACTATGTTTTAGTTAAAAGGGCTACATATATACACTTAAAGTCCAACTTACCGATCGAGCAAACTCAATAACGGAAATCTGCATTCCTAAGCAGATCCCAAAATATGGAACTTTATTTTCTCTGGCATAATTAGCAGCCAATATCATTTCTTTCACCCCACGGTCCCCAAATCCACCAGGAATCAAAACACATGCTGCACTCTGAAAAAACAGATAAAATAACAGTTCAGATCATTAGGCAAATATAATATTTGGACCCTGTACAACCGACAAACAACACAGCCTTCCCCTACCAATATTCGAACATCAATTTCTTGTAAGCAAAAATGTACAGAATTATTTGCAAGCAAGGAATAAATAAGCAAACTTTATCATATGCTAACTCAAATGATTTATTAATCATAAGCTAGTTTCTTAGTTGCCTAAGTTTTTGAATTAAAATATGTAGTAGTGATATGTAAATTGCAATTATTATTATCTATCATCTAATTCTTGAATTGACTCATACGAGATTTGCTTTAAATGTGGCAACAGTACATGAATCACAAAAAGAGTTTTCGGATAAGAAAGCACCGTAACAATTCACATAAAAGAAATGACAATTTATCCAAGTTTGAATCCAATAACTCAAATGAAAAACATGCCAATCCGATCAGTACAAATAACTGAAAGTATCAAATATTTAATGATCAAATGAGCACATGGATTGAAAGCAACACATCCTTACCTGACAATGCTATACAAGTAAAATAGAGTTTGTCACCATTTTGGACAGGATTAGAAGCAACAATACATATACAGGGCCTCTTGAATGGATTCCATATTTGAATGGGGTTTGTTCCATGATTCAGCAATCAGAAGGCTCTAATCTATGGAGAAAACGGTATAAGCACATGTATTATCTAAATATGAAGGGAGCAGATTAAAGTTACAAATGAGTATTTACGCTATAGATTAATACCTGATAACACGGTGACTGGAGCCAGCGATTAACCATGTAATAATAGTCGAAGCTGTAATGTAACGGCACAAGTGGGATAATTACCCACTTATAGAGCACATGTTTGCCTCTACCAATACCATCTAACAGCAGTTACTGTCATGATTAAATTGGGGTAAACACAAAAATCAAACGTTAATGAGTACAGTTATGAACTTTTCCTTTTCCTACTTAATGATGTAATATGCGACCATGGACATTAATAATTACAATTATGTGTTTCTGTCAAAACATAAGTTACCTATAATCTAAGAAATCAAAATGAAACACCCAAGTGAAAAAGGTGTCATGGTAATATATTTTTTGGATTAGACTATAATTTAACAATTAATATACAGTAAAAATTTTAAACTAACTCCATATTTAACAAAGAGGGACAGCCTTTGAATATATATGCAAAACATGATCGATTTGATCATAATCGGTAGACAAGAGTGTAACATTAATGTGATATCTTTACATGGTATGGAGAAAACGGTATAAGCACATGTATAATCTAAATATGAAGGGAGCAGATTAAAGTTACAAATGAGTATTTACGCTATAGATTAATACCTGATAACACGGTGACTGGAGCCAGCGATTAACCATGTAATAATAGTCGAAGCTGTAATGTAACGGCACAAGTGGGATAATTACCCACTTACAGAGCACATGTTTGCCTCTACCAATACCATCTAACAGCAGTTCATGTCATGATTAAATTGGGGTAAACACAAAAATCAAACGTTAATGAGTACAGTTATGAACTTTTCCTTTTCCTACTTAATGATGTAATATGCGACCATGGACATTAATAATTAAAATTATGTGTTTCTATCAAAACATAAGTTACCTATAATCTAAGAAATCAAAATGAAACACCCAAGTGAAAAAGGTGTCATGGTAATATATTTTTTGGATTAGACTATAATTTAACAATTAATATAAAGTAAAAATTTTAAACTAACTCCATATTTAACAAAGAGGGACATCATTTGAATATATATGCAAAACATGATCGATTTGATCATAATTGGTAGACAAGAGTGTAATATTAATGTGATATCTTTACATGGTATTTACCTGTTTTTTATGTATCTATATACACACATAAATGAAACAAGTAGCTTCACAAACAAAGACAGAAGAGATCGAGACATACCCATACGACCATTATAGCTTCCCTGGAGCAAACTCTGTAGCAGGAAAACCACAATCCAGACCACCACTGATGAAAACTCCTTGCCCACAAGACCCAAAACCGTATCGCCTAAAGTCAAATTAGCAAATCCAATTTCAAAACAACACCCTTTTACAAAGGAATAATAAGTGGGGATTGACATATAAACATGTGAACATATATGTCGATCAAATGCAAATCAGAATACCTGAGACTGAGGGTATTAGGCACGGTTGACTGGAGGAAGGTTTTAGTCCCGCCAAAATCATTGGTATAATGGAGTATACGTATAGAATTCCATGAGAATACAAAGATAAATAATCCAATTCATTTAAACACATCATCATACAGGTGGTGCCCTCCGTATTCGATGTATCGGATCATCTTTCTGCCGCCTTTTTATCGAACGGACGTTTGATGAGGCTATGACTGAGACGTGAACAGGCCAAAGTGGGAACTGAAAGGGTCGAACGGACGTTTGGTGAGGCTATGACTGAGACGTGAACAGGCCAAAGTAGAAACTGAAAGGGTTCATACATGTAATATATAGCAGCAAAGAGATAGAAATATAAAGAGTTATAACGAAGATGACGTGGAATAAAATGATTCACCAAACTCGTATGCTGCTGTATAAGATATATAATAGATTTTATTAGACCAAAATATTAATAAAAGTTCTTCGATTCAATCCTATCAACTATGGTTTTAATATCTTTTTGCTAAGAATTGTTCAATTTTTAAATAGAACTCGATTTATCGAAAAAAATTGAGTGTCATTCAATTTGTTAAGGAGTTTGAACTCAAACACATTTTTTTATATTATAAAAAAAATAAGAGATCATTTGACAAATTTTGTTATTCGAGTGTGATTCAATTTTTTAATGAACTAGTCGATAAAGCCGCGCTTCGCAGCGGCATTACAATATTTTTTAAAAAAATTCAATACATTTATGTTATATTATAATATTAAAAAAAATTAATAATTAAACAATCTTCTCCAATGAATCAATTTCTTGTTAAACACGATTCTTTTGATTGAGCCACTCTCCCGTTAAACTGAAATCTCAACTTTAACATATATTATAAAGACTTATATAATAATTTTTATCCATAAAATCGAACCGTAAAAATAAAAAAAATCATGACATCAATATCAAATTCTAATAGCTAGCTAATACAATCTTTTCTAGTGAGCCGTCTTCCCGTGAAATACGTTTCGAGCCGCTCTTATTTGAAACCGAAATTTTAACTTCATTATATATAGGGAGTAAATTCCAATTTTTATATTCTTTAAACTTTCTAATATTTATGGAGTTTTAAAAGATGAAAATGCATCTTATATTTTTGTATATTATAGATATTCTTGTATTTATTTACAACCGCATGAGAATTTCTTTCTGTTACGTTAACATATCAAAAAAAATTAAATACGAAAACTTTTCGTTACAGGAATAATTTAAAATTTAGGGATATATTTTTTTAATGCAAGTATAATGAACTTGTATAAAAAAGTTAAAATAAAGGATTTCTAGGAAAAATGATGTATAATTTTAAAAAGTCATATAAGACGTCTCCACCATCCTCGTATTCTACTTCCAATAAAACATTTTATTTATGTATTCCTTATATATTCAAGCATCTTTTATACGGTCTTCTCTAATGAGTTGTTTTCTCGTTAAATACGGTTATTACTATTGATCCACTCTCTCGTTAAGACCAAAAACCTAACTTTACATGTATCACTTGTATGATAACGTTTATCCATAAAAATCAAATCGTAAAAGTAAAATAAAATTTATAACATCAATATGATATTTCAATAGCTAATACAATCTTTTTATTGTGATCCGTCTTTCCGTTAAACACGTTTCGAACCGCTCTCGTTTGGGATCGAAATTCCAACTTCCTTACGTATTATTGATGATACTTATCTTACACAACAACTTTTTTCCTTAAAATCAAAACATAAAAAATAGAGTGAATTCCAATTTATACTTTTTCTGGACTTTCTAAAATTTATGGAGTTTTAGAAAATGAAAACACATCTTATTTTCTCCTTATATATAGATACTGCTGTATTTATTTAGGATTCTTGCATGAGAATGTTTTTTTTATTATGTCAACACATCAATTCTTTTCTTTTTAAATACGATGACTTTTTTTATGACAATAGTATTGGATTTATGAATAAATTTTCCTAATAGAAGTATAATTAGCTTATATAAAAAATATACAATTTAAGATGATCGTACTTTTTATAAAATATTTAATTATATGTCTGCTCTATTGATGTGTTAAATTACGTCTAACCGCAAGCGCACGGTATCAATTATAGTAGATACTAGCAAATACAGGTCGATTCCTCAAGGAGACAGTTTCAATTTCAATTCAACTATTATCAATTATTTCTAGTCACAAACGATTATTTGGAAATTTTATTAACTACTAATGCAAATTTAACAAAGTTTTAATTCAATTAATAAAAGGATCTAGGGCAATTCAGGTTCACCATGTTTACACCAAACAAATCACAAAAGTATAGCTTTTCAATGGGATTAAGTAATTAAAGCAATGGTTAATCTTTTTCAAGCATTAACACTCTCAGAATATCTAATGATGCTTCCACAATCACCTTCAATTCCGCTAATTGTATGTAAGCCTCTAGTAGTAAAATCTTTCGATCTATTACTCCTATTGCAATCGATTAATCCATGATATTACGCAATTACACAAATTAAGAATTATAACATATCAATCAGAATTACTCTCTACCCATCAATTTACTAATCAAATTAAGCCCAAATCATGGTGCAAACATGGCTCCCCTTAATACCCTAGAATTAAACTACTCACTCATTCTAAGATTAAAACTAACAATAATAATCAAGAAAGCCATAATAAACATGTAATTAATAAGGAGAAGATAAGAAATACCTTAAACCTTTGAATAACGAAGAACAATTAAATCCAAGAATTAAATTGAGCTTGCAAAGATGGAGAGAAGAAAATAAAACCCTAGCTTCTGTCAAAAAACCCCACGTCTCTATCTCGTCCTCACGTTCTAATAAATAAAAACTAATGATAAAATCTGATTTCTATCTCCTAATAAAGGTATTTTTAATATTCTAATAAATTTACAAAAAGATATCCATAATTGAATAGGATTTTCTTGTAAAATTCGTAACTTCTTTTTCTCCTCTGTTTCTGGGCTCTTCCAACTGGATTTTGTTTACTGGACCACCTCTGAATTAAAGATAATTCCACAAGCTTCGCGTGGACAGTAAGATCGTCAAATTCTGACTTCTGGAACTCAAGATATGGCCCAAACAGTGTTAAACAGCCCGTGTAGCCCAATAGTACGAATTTTCTCCTATTTTATCTCCAAAATAGCTCTTTTTGCTCTAAATCCTTCCAAGTCATGAATTCTTTATTTCCTACAATAAAACAATCAAATATATTAAATAAAAATCAAAATCAATGCAAAACACAATAAATATGAGAATAAAATCATCTAAAATATATATAAAAATATATTCTATCATCTATATATTAAGATACATATTCTATTTCTAATAGAACTTTTATTTATATGTTTTTCCTATAAATTCGAACTCTTATTCTGTACAATTTCGAATTCCTATTCTACTTCCAGTAGAACTTTTAATTATATACATTATAAATACTTATTGTACTTTCAATAGAACTCATATGTCTTCTAATCATATGTCTTATTCCTATTCTACTTCCAGTAGAATAGGAATAAGCTTCTAATGATATGTCTTTTTAAATACTTATTCTTATTCTACTTCCAGTAAAACTTCTAATCATATATCTTCATTATAAATTCGAACTCTTCTCCTCTATAAATTCGAACACATATTCTACTTCTAGTATGTTAAATGATATTTTTATTAGGATTCTTCCATGAAAATGTTCTTTTATTATGTTAAGATATCATTTTTTTTAAATACGATGACTTTTTTTATGACAATAGTATTGAATTTATTTATGAATAATTTTTGTTAATAGAAGTATAATTAACTTATATAAAAATATACAATTTAAGAATATCGTACTTTTTATAAAATATTTAATTATATGTTTGCTCTATATATTAAGACACCTGTTCTACTTCTAATAGAACTTTTATTTATATGTTTTTTCTATAAATTTGAACTCTACAAATTCAAATTCCTATTCTACTTCCAATAGAACTTTTAATCATATGCATTATAAATACTTATTCTACTTCCAATAAAACTTCTAATCATATGTCTTCACTAAAAATTCGAACTCTTTTCCTCTATAAATTCGAACACATATTTTTCTTCTGGTATGTTAAATGATATTTTTATATTTATTAGTGTTTAAAATTCTAGAAAATTAGAAAAATAGATTGAGACGATCTTAGAGCGCCACCTAAACTCCCGCGCATCCTCCTTTATATATATACTAGTCCATAAAGCCTCGCTTCGCGGCGGCGTTATAATATTTTTTTAAAAAATTAATACATTTACTTTATATTATAATATTAATATTAAATTTAAATAATTAAATACCCTTTTCTAATGAATCGATTTCTTGTTAAACACGATTCTTTCGATTGAGCCGCTCTCTCGTTAAAATCGAAATCTCAACTTTAACATATATTATAAAGACTTATATACTAATATTTTTTATCCATATAATCGAACAATAAAAATAAAAAAAAATTATGACATCAATAACAAATTCTAATAGCTAATACAATCTTTTCTAGTGAGCCGTCTTCCCGTTAAATACGTTTTGAGCCGCTCTTATTTGGAACCGAAATTCTAACTAATTATATAAAGAAAGTAAATTCCAATTTTTATATTCTTTAAATTTTCTAATATTTATAGAGTTTTAAAAATGAAAATTGTTTGCACTAATTCACGCAAGCGTACGTGGTCACAAATAATACAGATATAAGTCGAGTTCGTTCCCACAGAGATCTGGTTATGGTTTCAATTCAGTTCGTGCACCTATGCAACAATGTATGATTTTTATTCACTGCTAAGACAAATAACAAGATTTGGTTTTAATTAACTAAAATTAACTAAGAAGTAAATTAACAAACTAAGAATTAACTAACTAACAAGAATTGGAATCGAATTGCTTCTGCAAGAGAAAACATGGGATCCTAACTTCATTAAATACTTCGCTTAGATCTGACGCCTTTATTCACTATATGCAATGGTTATGATATCTGATCGGACAACACGAAACAAGTACACGCTACATGTCAGTATACGAATACCAAACTAAACATACATCCACAAAAGAGATAGAAGATGAATAGACACCAATTATGCTTAGACCCTATATGTCTATAGAATTTGAAAACATAACGGTTGAAGAACAAGTTATCCACATTGATCACATAGGGCAATATAAGTATTCTCATCTCATACTACGAATCATGTTGATAAACAATCATGAACCTATGCTAGCATGGCAAGTTCTAAATCTCAAGATCCACTTTCACTTCACAAGAGATTAACAGATGTTAGCTACGCATCTAACAATTAAGCACAACCATACGAGGATATCAGATATACATCACACACAGTTCTTTAAAGCATCAAGATACTAAAGCTCCATAAATAAATCCGTTAGAATCCCATGACAACGATTAGTTCATAATCGAACCTCTCATCATCATGAGATCTGATGAAACCATGATAAAAACAAAGTATAAAAAAATTACAAATAAACCTAAGTAATTGATATGTAATGGTTCTACTCCTAATGATACAAATTACAAGGGTTGGATGTGTTTATATAGGCTCTATAATTCTTTCCCAGCAAGAAAATACCCAAAATAGAGTTAAAATAGAATTTCTGCAAAATACGTTTTCTAAACTGATTCTGTTTTTAAGGAAAATTCGTAGCTGACTTTTCTTCAGTATTTCTGGACCGTTCCAGTTGTAATTGGACATCTGGACCACTTTAGAATGAAAGAGAATTCCGTTATCTTCGCGTGGACTGTAAGATCGTCCAAAACAGACTTTTAGAACTCAAGATATGGCCCAAACAGTAAATCAGGATTTTTAGGACAAAATTTCGAATTTCCAGAAGGGTTCCCGCGCTGCAGCGCCCTTCCCAGGCCGCAGCGCGCCATGCTTTCTGTCCAAGATTGTAGAAAATCTCCCAGGCTTCGCGTGGACAGTAAGATCGCTTAAAACGGACTTCTAGAACTCCAGATATGGCCAAAACAGTGAAGACTGCGCAACCTACCCAGAAAATCCGAATTTTACACAAATTGCTCCTTTTTCCTCCGTTTCTTTTGCATTAGCTAACATCTTCAATACCATGACACATGTAACTCCTTGATAGCACAACACAAGTGTCCAATCTTCATTCCAATGCTTAATTCCACTCAAATATCGATTAGAAACACCAACACTAACCGATAGCTACAACCCTGCACAACTACACAAAAAACATAAAAAATACAACAAACTTGAGACCAAGTCAATCAATTTAAGCCGATATGGAACGCTCCAAGTGGATATAAAATCCGCTTATCAAAAATACATCTTATATTTTCTCTATATTATAGATATTCATGTACTTATTTACAACTTCCGCATGGGAATGTCTTTCTGTTATGTTAACATATAAAAAAAATTCGAAGACTTTTTGTTACAGGAATAACATTAAATTTATGGATATATTTTTCTAATGCAAGTATAATTAACTTGTATAAAAAAGATAAAATAAAGGATTTCATGGAAAAAAGATATATAGTTTTAAAAATCGTGTAAGACGTCTCCACCGTCCTCGTATTCTACTTCTAATAAAACACTAGTGGATAAAGCCGCGCTTCGAGGACGCATTATAATTTTTTTTAAAAAAATCAATAAATATTTACGTTATATTATATTATCGATATTTAATTTTAATAGTTACATAATCTTTTCTAATTAATAGATTTCTTGTTAAACATGATTCTTTTGATTGAGCCACTTTCTCGTTAAAACCAAAATCCCAACATTAACATATATTATAAAGACTTATATAATAATTTTCATCCATAAAAATCGAACCCTAAAAATATAAATAAAAAATTATGACATCAGTATCAAATTCTAGTAGCTAATACAATCTTTTCTCGTGAGTCGTCTTCCTGTTAAAACATGTTTCGAGCCGCTCTTATTTGGAACCAAAATTCTAATTTCATTACATATTTTTGATGGCACTTATCTTGATTTTTTTTAAAAAAAATCAAATTAGTATCAGATTCTAATTGGTAATACAATCTTTTCTAGTGAGCCGTCTTCGCGTTAAAACATGTTTGGAGCCACTATTATTTGAAACCGAAATTCTAACTTCACTACATATTATTGATGTCACTTATCTTATTAAATAACTTTTTTCTTAAAAATTAAAATCTTAAAGAGAGTAAATTCCAATTTTTACATTTTTTAAACTTTCTAATATTTATGGAGTTTTAAAAAATGAAAATAAATATTATATTTTCTGTATATTATAGATATTACTGTATTAATTTACAGCTTGCATGGAAATGTTTTCGGTTATGTTAACACATCAATTTTTTTGAATGGGAAGACTTTTCGTTACGGAAATAATACTGAATTTATGGACATATTTTTCTAATGCAAGTATAATTAACTTGTGTAAAAAAGTTAAAATAAAAGATTTCTAGAAAAAAGATATATAGTTTTAAAAAATCGTATAAGACTTCTCCTCCGTCCTCGTATTCTACTTCAAATAAAACATTTTATTATATGTATTCTTTATATATATATATTCAAACATCTTTTCTAGCTCCAATAAATTTTTTAACTATTTGTATTTTATATAAATTCAAACTCTTCTTATTTATAAATTAGAACTTCTATTTTACTTACAATAAAACTCTTAATTATATGTCTTACAAACACCTATTCTACTTCAAATAGAGCTTTTAATTATATGTCTTCTCTATAAATTCAAATTCTTATTCTCAATAAATTTGAACACCTATTATACTTCTAAAATGTTAAAAGATAGTTTTTTAGTTATTAATATTTAAAATACTAAAATTCTAAAAAATTTAAATATATTTATTTTCTATTATATCATCAATATTAAATTTTAATATTCAACACAGTTTTTTTTAATGAACCGCTTTCTCGTTAAACATGGTTACTCCTACTAAGCCGCTCTCTCGTTAAGATCAAAATCCCAACTTTTACATATATTACTTGTATAACAATGTTTATCCATAAAATCGAATCCTAAAAATGAAATTAAATTTAAAACATCAATATCAAATTCTAATAGCTGATATAATATTTTCTAGTGAGCCGTCTTCCTGTAAAACACATTTCGAGCCGCTCTCGTTAGGATCGAAATTCCAACTTCATTGCATATTATTGATGATACTTTTTAAAATTTATGGAGTTTTAAAAAAAATTCTTATTTTCTTTTTATATTATAGTTACTCCTGTATTTATTTAGGCTTCCCGCATGAAAATATTCTTTTATTATGTTAGCACATCGTTTTTTTTTCTTTTTAAATACGAAGATTTTTTTTATGAGATTAGTATTGGATTTATGAAAAAATTTCCCAATAGAAGTATAAATAACTTGTATAAAAAATGTAAAATTTTAGAATATCTTAAAAGATGTTGCCACCGTCCTTGTATTCTAGTTCCAATAAAAATTTTAATTATATGTCTCCCCTATATATTCAAACACCTATTCTATTTCCAATAAAACTTATAATTATATGTTTTTCCTATAAATTCGAACTCTTATTCTCTATAAATTCGAACTCCTATTCTATTTATAATAGAACTTTTAATCATATGCCTTATAAACACCTATTCTACTTCTAATAGAATTTCTAATTATATATCATTCCTATAAATTCGAACTCTTCTCATCTATAAATTTAAACACCTATTCTACTTCTATTATTTTAAAAGATATTTTTATATTTATTAGTATTTAATCGAATTCCTATTCTACTTCCAATAGAACCTTTTATCATATAACTTATAATTAAATACTTATTCTCCTTTCAATTTAACTCTTTAATTATATGTCTTCCTTATAAATTCGAACTCTTCTCATCTATAAATCTTAACACATATTTTGCTTCTAACATGTTAAAATATATTTTTATATTCATTAGTGTTTAAAATCCTAAAATTATACTTTTATATTTTTATATGTATTAGTCGATAAAGTCGCGCTTCGCGGCGACATTACAATTTTTTTAAAAAAATTCAATACATATTTACGTTATATTATATTATCAATATTAAATTTTAATAGTTACATAATCTTCTACAATGAACCAATTTCTTGCAAAACATGATTCTTTCGATTGAGCCGTTCTCTCGTTAAAACCGAAATCCCAACTTTAACATATTTAATAAAGATTTTATAAGAAATTTTTATTCATAAAAATCGAACCCTAAAAATAAAAAAAATATTATGATCAGTATAAAATTCTAATAGCTAATACAATCTTTTCTAGTGAATAATCTTCTCGTTAAACACGTTTTGAGCCGCTCTATTTGGAACTGAAAAAGAAACTCTTAGATATTTGATTTGATTTCAATTTATAAAAATATTATAGTCATAACATAAATAATCAAACTAAAATTAGGCTAAAATGCCTAAACTAAATTACACTACCTTCTGTTACCAGTTGCCACTTACCACCAAGGTCTAAATAAAATAATTTAATTCTTTGAATTCCGTCTTCATAAATGTCGCATGAGTTTTGGCTTCAATCTTCCTATGGACTAAATTCTCGAGATACTGTAGTTGCTTTCTTCTCCACCTTGTGTACAAGCTGAAAGTAAAATCTCACAATAAGAATTTAAAATATAACACAAAAAATTAAAATTAATCATATAAAATTAGGTTTTCTTAACTTGTAAACAACTAATTACTTTATAACAAATTATTTGAGTAAGAATTTATACAATTACTACTTAATGATCACCTCTTTCTATCACAAATTCTTTGATTAATATAATATAAAAAATTTAAAGAACGTAATTGAAAAAATTACTACAAAACGTGATAATCATTCCAATATTATTACCTCTTAATCCTTTTAATGTAAACTATGAGTTAGGAAAGGAAAGAACCACCACAATTTTGTTAAAACAACCACCAGAGCTTTTAACAAAAGCTTTAATATTAATTTAAACATATCTTTTGTATCTTACTAATACTTGCTTTATATATATAAAGATACATTTTTTATTAATTCGAATTCTACTTCTTCATAAATTCAAATGACTTTTCTGTTACAAATACGTAATATGAAATTTTAGTTATATGTTACTTCATATACCTATTCCATTTGATATTATTTCTTTTATTTTTTATTTTTTTATATAATTTTTACTCTTATTCTCTATAAATTCGAACTCCTGTTCTACTTCTAGTAAAACTTTTAATCATATGCATTATAAATACTTATTCTACTTTCAATAGAACTTCTAGTCATATGTCTTCCCTATAAATTCGAACTATTCTCCTTTATAAATTCGAACACCTATTCTACTTCTAATATGTTAAATGTATTTTTATATTTGTTAGTGTTTAAAATTCTAAAATTCTAGAAAATTAGAAAAATAGATTGAGACGATCTTAGAGCGCCACCTAAACTCCCGCGTATCCTCCTTTATATATATAATAGTCGACTAAGCCGCGCTTCGCGGCGGCCATATAACTTGTTTTAAAAAAAATAAATAAAGATTATTTAAGAAAAAATCGACTAAAATATATGTATAATATCAATATAAATTGGTGAAAAAGTTTTGTATAAATTAAATATACATAGATAATAAGAGGTATTATTCATATATTTTTCTATATCAATTTTGTCTCACAATTTTTTAGGCCGACACCCGTTGAATATATTATAAAAAGCATACACTGTAATAAAAATTTAAAGACTAAAATTTTCTTTGACTTTGATTTCGATTTGTTGAGATTTTCTTAGGATTCAATTAGAATTGGGAGACACTATTGTAAAAAAAAAGGTTAAAACTTCCTTTTTATATCCTAACTATAATATAATTTAGAGGTGCGACTAACCCTTAATAACATCAATTATTTCCTTGATTGCATATTTTATGTACATCAATTATTTCCTTGATTGCAAATTTTAGTAAAAATTGAGATAATTTAGAAAATTAAATAAATAGCTTTCAAGTTTTTAAAAAATCTACAAAAATATATCTGTAATATCAATATAGATGAGTGAACACATTATTAATTAAATATTCATGATAATAAGATAAATTACTCATATTTTTTTCTAAACCAATTTTGTCTAACTATTTTTTAGGCTGACACCCGTTGTATATATTATAAAAATACTAAACGTACACAATAATAAAAATTTAAATACCCGGGAATTTCCTTTATCTAAAATAAATAAATAACAGACATGAGAAACACGGCAAGAAAAATTAAAAATAACTAAAAAATTCGTACACAATCTATTAATATAATCATTAAAATCTATACTCACCTGAACTGACGTGAATAGCTGCAAAAAAAATTACGAACCTAAACAAAAAAAAATAGACATGAATCAAAATTGAGTAATACAAGAACAGAGATTAACATGTTTGGTGCTAAAACTATCATTAAATTTTTTTAAACTACTGACCAGAAAGGCGGAACATGAGGAACAACTGCCAAAAAAATTCCAATATTAAAAAGAATGTTTTCAAGTTTACCGTAGTTTAAAAATCAACCTTACTTTTTCTTTTTTATAAATTTCTTCGTAAATATCTCACTGTAGCAATGTCTTACCCGTCCATTAGACTTCCTCTTTCCTATCCAAAACCGTTTCCCACAACATTTGGAAGCACCATACTGTATTTATATATTTTCTGCAAGCACTTCTTTTACCCAGTTGCACTATCTAGCCCTTTTGGAAGCTTCTCCGTAATCTAACAATCCAATATGCTCAATAGAATAAAGTTTCCAGCGATCACAAAAAAACTACTCCGTATAAATCAATCAACTAAAGCATAACAACATATAAACATATGTTTTTTTTAACCTGACACATATATCCATAAAACAAATTAAATTTGAACATATGCTTGAATGAATCAACATATGTATAGTGATTTTATGTTCATAGATAATAAAATCGGCATTATAAAATCAATACGAAAGCTAGCGGAAAAAACACATATAACTACAGGATGTTACTCGTTAGGGGAGGGGAAACAAAGCAATGAGAGAACATGTAATGCAAAAGATTGGAGCTCGGATACTAAGATTATCTGTATTTATAGCTAGAGACTTATTTAAATAAGGGAATTCAATTTTTATTTCGATCAAATGTAAATAAGGTAACGGAATTCAATTTTTATTGCATGTAAAATAATACAACTTAAAAAAGGTTTTGACTTTCTTTTCTAAAAAATAGGATTTATATATAATTGAATAAAAACAGGACTTATATATAATTTAATAAAATTAGGACTTATAATAGAAAATAAAAAATCTTACAAACATGGTGATAAAATTTAATCGTAAAGCAATGATGATTTTGCATATATATAAGAAAATAATTTTTATTCTATTTTGAATATGTAAATTTGAATTATTCTTCCCTACAAATTTGAAAACCTTTTCTATTTTGAAAATGTTGATGTCAATGTTTAAAAAGGCAGTTTTGATTTCTATTCTAAAAAATAGGACCTAAAGAGAAGGAATTTTTGATTTTAATTATTTAAAATAAAGGAGCTTTGCAATGATTTATTTTATACAACTTAAAAAAGGTTTTTGACTTTCTTTTCTAAAAAATAGGGCCTAAAGAAGGAATTTTAATTTTAATTATTTAAAATAGAGGAGCTCTAGAAAATTAGAAAAATATGAATCGAACGATTCTAGAACTCCTGGGGGTTTTCCTTTATATATATAATAGATATATTGATATTGATTTTATTTTATGTAATCCTTATATATTCAAACATCTTTATACGGTCTTCTGTAATGAATCGCTTTCTCGTTAAACACGGTTATTATTATTTATCCGCTCCCTCGTTAAGACAAAAACCTAACTTTTACATATATCACTTGTATGATAATGTTTATCCATAAAAATCAAATCCCAAAAATAAAATAAAATTTATAACATCAAAATGATATTTTAATAGCTAATACAATCTTTTTTAGTGAGCCGTCTTCCCGTTAAACACGTTTCGAGCGCTCTCGTGTGGGTCGAAATTTCAAATTCATTACATATTATTAATGATACTTACACAACAACTTTTTTTCTTAAAATTAAAACCTAAAAAATAGAGTGAATTTCGATTTATACTTTATATAGACTTTCTAAAATTTATGGAGTTTTAGAAAATTAAAACACATCTTATTTTCTCTTTATATTATAGATACTCCTATTTTTATTTAGGATTCCTGCATGAGAATGTTCTTTTATACTCCATTGTTAACACATCAATTCTTTTCTTTTAAATACGATGACTTTTTTTATGATAATAGTATTGGATTTATAAATAAATTTTCCTAATAGAAGTATAATTAACATATATAAAAAAATATATAATTTAAGAAGATCGTACTTTCTATAAAATATTTAGTTATATGGATGCTCTATATATTCAAACACCTATTCTACTTCTAATAGAACTTTTATTTATATGTTTTTCTATAAATTCAAACTTTTATTCTCTATAAATTCGAACTACTATTCTACTTCCAATAGAACTTTTAATCTTATGCTTTATAAATACTTATTCTACTTCCAATAAACTTTTATTTATATTGTTTTTCTATAAATTTGAACTCTTATCTCTATAAATTCGAAATGCTATTCTACTTTCAATAGAACTTTTAAGCATATACTTTATAAATACTTATTCTCACTAGTACAAAACTGATCTTTTACGTCGCCTATTATACGTCGGTTCCACCTAAAGGCGACGTATATTCAACCATTATACGTCAGTTTCGCCTAAAAGCGACGTATAAAATACTTATATACGTCGCCTTAAACAAAGGCGACGTCTAAAATATACTTTTTACGTCGGCTTTTTTTAAGGCGACGTATAAGATGCACTTTTTACGTCGGCTTTGTTTAAGGCGACGTATAAAATACTTATTTACGTCGCCTTTTTGACTTAGCGACATATAAAATCTTAACACATATACGTCTCCTTTTTAATTAACCGACGTTTAAAAGATATATACATCGACATTTTATCGACCGACGTATAAAATTGCATGACATAAAACGGGTCTCAACTTTTAGACTACAATTCATCCCCAAATTAAAATTGACCTCTGAAATTACTAAAAGTCGAAACAAACTTTCTCCCTCTTTCTCTGGACTTTCAAGCCCTAGTTTAGATGTCAGATTCTCAATTCTGTTCGTCGGATTCTCAGTTCAGTTCGATCTATTATCTGTTGTGGGATATTGAAGAACACAACTCTCCTCGCCGTAAAATTCACCGGCGAATCACATATCGCCGTCGCACGAGTTCGATCTGAAATGCGAGTTGACTCACTCTCATACTACTCAATCTCTCGATTCCAGTTTCTTAATCTGGTAAGTTAAATCTCTCTCTCTCTCTCTCTCCCCCTCTCCCCCTCTCTCTCTCTCCCCCCCTCTCTCTCTCCCTGATGCAGATTCTAGAACAATAACAGATTCTAGGACAATAATAGAGATTTTGGGAATCTTCTGGAAACTTCTATTTTATCAGAAATTAGAAGTATCTAGAGTTTATAATTAATGTGGTGTTTTGGGAAGTGTCTAGAGTTTATAATTAATATTAAAAGTACCAGAAGATTCTGGAATTATAGTCAAAGATCTGCTGGGATATATATATATATCCTAGTCTTGTATCTGTAAAATTATTATTGAATACATATTTCCTTAAAAAAAATTCTCTAGCAACTATCTAAGTTTGCTGTCTATTAAGTTTCTCCTTCAACTCCTATTCTCTACTGGTTACTTGGCTGCATCAGGTGGTATCAGAGACACCTTGATCCGTTACGATTCTGCTTTAGCATGGCTCCCCGAAGAGGTGGCAGAAATGCTACTGCACAAACTAACGCTGCAGACCCAAGAGAAGAAGTGAATGAATTAAGGAGGCAAGTTGAGATTCTGACCCAACGCCTGGCTCAACTGGAATCGTCTAACCATGATGATGAAGAATCCGAGTCAGAAGGTACATTTAACAATCCGTTTCACAACCGAAATCCTCGACATGAAGCACCAGTTCGAGAAAATCAGAGGTGGGATGGACATTTCAAGATTGAAATTCCTGAATTCAGCGGCAGTCTTCAAGCTGAAGAGTTTGTTGATTGGCTGAACACGGTGGAAAGAATCTTCGAGTTCAAAGAAGTGCCAGAAAACATGAAGGTGAAGTTAGTAGCCATTAAATTGAAAGGAAGGGCTTCTGCTTGGTGGGAACAGCTGAAATTGAAGAGGGAAAGACGGGGGAAAAGTAAAATCGCTGATTGGGAAAAGATGAAAAAGAAATTAAAAGAAAACTTCCTGCCATATAATTATGTGCAAGCTATGTTTCAGCGACTTCATAATTTGCGTCAAGGAAGCAGATCAGTTGATGATTATACTGAGGAATTCTACCAGCTAGTGTCCAGAAATGATTTATCTGAAAGTGAGGAGCAGCTGGTTGCACGTTACTTGGGAGGTTTGCGTTTAAGTATTCAAGAAGCACTAGACCTGCACAAATTCTGGTCAGTTTCAGAAGCTTACCAGGCAGCTTTGGCTGTTGAAAAGCGCCATACCAAGGTGGATAAGCCTAAATTTCGAAGTGCTCAAAGCCAAGACGTGGCTGTCAACCAACAATCTAGCACCGACAATCAGTCCAATAGTTATCAAAACACAAATATGCCACGAAAGAGTAATTCTGAAGCTGTTACCACGCAAAACAAGAACAAGGGGACTGCATTAAAATGCTTTAAATGTAACGAACCAGGCCACACTTCAGCTACTTGTAGGCGGGAACGCGGTAAACAGCTCATGATTGGTAATGAAGAATATAACCAAAGTGCTGGATATGGAGATGAACCAGTGTATGACACTGAACAAGAGGATGAAATCTTGTATGGAGACGTTGGAGAGTCCTTAGTAATCCGCAAAGCATTGTTGCTACCCAAAGAGGAACCTAACGAAGATTGGCTGCGTAACAACATCTTTCACACAACATGCACTATTGAAGAAAAGGTTTACAAGTTAATTATTGATAGTGGCAGTTGTGAAAATGTCATTTCTCAAGAAGCAGTTGATAAACTGAAGTTAAAGCAGGAAATGCATCCACACCCATACAAGTTGTCATGGTTCAAGAAAGGAAACGAGGTTTCTGTTGATACTCGCTGCCTAGTTTCATTTTCAATTGGACGCAAGTATTTTGATAACGTTTGGTGTGACGTAGTCAAGATGGATACATGTCACATACTCCTTGGCAGGCCTTGGCAATATGATCGCAGCGCTATTCATGATGGCAAGAAGAATACTTACACATTCTGGAAGGATAACATTAAAGTTACGCTAGCACCTTTAAAGGACAAAGTCTCTACCAAAGGAGATCAAAAAAATGGAGACAACCTGCTTTCAATTACAAATTTCATGGAGAAGGCTGAAGAGTCGGGAATTCTTATGGCACTAGTAAGTCGTGAAGTGCAGCCACCTACGGAAGTTCCAAACATATTAAAACCATTACTCGAAGAATATGCAGATTTAACACCAGAAGAATTACCACCTGGTCTACCTCCTATGAGGGATATACAACATCAAATTGATTTAATTCCAGGTTCAAGTCTTCCAAACAAACCAGCATATCGTATGAGTCCGAAAGAGCATGATGAGTTGCGGCGACAAGTGGAGGAAGCAATTGCAAAAGGATTAATCAGGGAGAGCTTAAGCCCGTGTGCAGTTCCGGCATTATTAACTCTAAAGAAAGATGGCACGTGGCGCATGTACGTGGACAGCCGTGCAATTAACAAAATAACTGTGAAGTATCGATATCTAATTCCGCGATTTGAAGACCTGCTGGACCAGCTAGTTGGGGCAAAGATATTTTCGAAAATTGATCTTCGCAGCGGTTATCACCAGATTCGCATAAGGCCTGGAGACGAGTGGAAAACGGCATTTAAAACACGAGATGGGTTGTACGAGTGGTTGGTGATGCCGTTCGGGTTATCCAATGCGCCTAGTACATTTATGCGTGTCATGAATCATGTCTTGAAGCCATTTCTAAGAAGGTGTGTTATTGTTTATTTCGATGATATCTTAATTTACAGCCCCTCCCTTGAAGCTCACAAACAAGACCTCAAGGAGGTGTTCGAAAGATTGAGGCAAGAAAAGTTGTTCGTTAATCTAAAGAAATGTAATTTTGGAGTGCGAAGTGTGCTATTTTTGGGGTACATCATTTCTGATGAAGGGATCAAGGTGGATCAGACTAAAGTTCAGGCCATCCTAGATTGGCCTACTCCGCGAACCATTCATGAGGTACGCAGTTTTCACGGTTTGGCATCGTTCTATAGGCGATTTATAAGGAATTTCAGCAGCCTTATAGCTCCTATAACAGATTGTTTAAAATCTGTAAAAACACTAAGTTGGACGGAAAAAGCTGAAGAAAGTTTTCAGCTTATCAAAAAGAAAATGTCAGAGGCACCGGTTCTTGCACTACCAGATTTTGACAAAGTATTTGAGGTTGACTATGATGCATCTAAGGTGGGGATAGGTGCTGTCCTAAGTCAAGAAGGCCGTCCTATAGCTTTTTACAGTGAGAAACTTAATGGTTCGCGATGTCAATACTCAACATATGATGCTGAATTTTATGCTATTATTCGTGCACTTAAACATTGGGAGCATTATTTAGTACAACGTGAATTTATCCTTAACTCTGATCATGAAGCGTTAAAGTATATTAACAGCCAACATCATTTAAGTCAGAGGCATGCCAAGTGGATCAGCTATTTACAAAGATTTACTTTCACCATCAAACATAAGGCTGGCATTCAAAATAAGGTGGCTGATGCTTTGAGCAGGAAGGCTTCATTCCTAACGGAAATGAGAGTTGAGGTGGAAGGATTCGATACATTCAAAGAATTGTACGTCGATGACAAGTTTTTTGGGCCAATACTAGAAGCGATACTTCAAGGTGAGCATTCTGATTATCAACTTCAAGAAGGATTTCTTTTCAAAGGATTACAACTTTGTATTCCTGAATGTTCACTGCGAGAAAAGATAGTGACAGAGAAACATGCTTTGGGTCACTTTGGGAGGGACAAAACAATCTCATTAATTGAAAATAAGTATTTCTGGCCTAAATTAAAAAGAGATGTCACGCGACATGTGGAAAGATGTCATATATGTCAAAGATCAAAGGGTGGTTCTACAAATGCGGGGTTATATACTCCACTACCTACTCCGTCCTTTCCATGGAATGACGTAAGCATGGATTTTGTTGTTGGTTTACCTCGTACGCAAAAACGATCAGATTCCGTCATGGTAGTGGTGGATCGATTTTCAAAGATGGCACATTTTGTCCCTTGTCGAAAGGCAATGGATGCTTCGCATGTTGCAGAACTTTATTTCAAGGAGGTATTTCGATTACACGGTGTTCCTTGCTCCATAACTTCTGATCGAGATACCAAATTTATGGGACATTTTTGGAGGACCTTGTGGAAGAAAATTGGAACGGAGCTGCGTTTTAGCACAGCCTATCATCCTGAAACGGATGGTCAAACCGAGGTGGTAAATCGTAGTTTGGGGAATCTTCTTCGATGTCTTGCTGGGGACAAACCAAAACAATGGGATTTGGTGCTACCTTATGCTGAATTTGCATATAACAGTTCTAAGAATCGCACTACTCAACTGAGTCCCTTCGAAGTTGTTAGTGGACAGAATCCTAACAGCGCTATTGATTTAGCTCCCATTCCTAATCTGAGGAAAGCAAATGCAAAGGCTGAAGAAATGGTTGAACACGTGAAGGAAATTCATGAGAAGGTGAGGGAACGTATTGAATCAAATAATTTAAAGTATAAGGCAGCTGCAGATATTCACCGACGCAAGGTTATTTTCAAAGAAGGAGATTATGTTTGGGCTGTCCTAACTAAAGATCGGTTTCTACCTGGAGAGAACCATAAGATGCATGATCGGAAAGTAGGTCCTTGCAAGATATTGAAAAGAATAAATGATAATGCTTACAAGCTGGAACTTCCAGGGCACATCAAGTCATCTGATGTATTCAATGTCAAGCACTTGTTGCCATTCAAGGGTGATGTTCCTGACTAAAACTCGAGGACGAGTTTTTCCGCAACCTGGGGAAGATGATGCAGATTCTAGAACAATAACAGATTCTAGGACAATAATAGAGATTTTGGGAATCTTCTGGAAACTTCTATTTTATCAGAAATTAGAAATATCTAGAGTTTATAATTAATGTGGTGTTTTGGGAAGTGTCTAGAGTTTATAATTAATATTAAAAGTACCAGAAGATTCTGGAATTATAGTCAAAGATCTGTTGGGATATATATATATATATATCCTAGTCTTGTATCTGTAAAATTAGTATTGAATACATATTTCCTTAAAAAAAATTCTCTAGCAACTATCTAAGTTTGCTGTCTATTAAGTTTCTCCTTCAAATCCTATTCTCTACTGGTTACTTGGCTGCATCACTCCCCCACTAATTTGCAAATTGAATTGAATTTTTTGATTTGTGTATTTTTTTTGAGAAACTTGTAGTAACAAAATTCTGATTGGGGTGGTTTAAACATTGTTGATTATGTTGATGGTATGATTCTGGATTAATGTTAATCAGTTGTCTTCTGAATATTTTGGTTATTGGCTGTTTCTCATTGGTTTCATGTTCAATTGATTTTGATTCTGTGATATTACTGTAATTGATGGTAGTGATTTCATAGAGCTAATAATTGGTTATCGGTGATTACTTGATCATCTATTATAATTGTATCTAGTGTTTACAGTTCCTTGCAAGTTGAATTAACATATTATTAAGTGTCTGTTTCTACTCTGTGTTTTGTTAGTTGTCACTGCTATGATCTTTCAGATTTGAAGCATTGCACTCTCTGTTCTTCTGATCTTGCGAGCCAAACTCTTTAAGTCCATTGAAGGTTTGTTTCTGAACTTATATTGTTTCTATTTATTTTGTTAACCCTAGTTTGCAATAAGAACAAAGAGGAGACCACATGAATTGAAGGCATTTCTAAAATCTGGTTTGCCACATTACATAAAGTAGTAACATTTTATAATTAAGAATTCTTATGATGAACAAGTGAATTCATATGTTTAAAAAATCATTAAAGTAGTTTTCACATGAAAGATTTTAGAAGTTAGATGGAGTAATCTTCATACTCCTTTAAATTACTTCACCATATTTCCTAAATAAATTCAATACACTGCACAAAGTATGAAAGTTATGTATCAGGCAACTAAGAATATACAATTTCCCACCAATTTTGACAGCTCAGCCCCACATATTATTGTCAACCCTTATACTCAGAAGTATATAATTACATGTGCTACTTGTCGTGCGTACTATGATTAGAAAGTTACCAAGTGTAATCGAAAATAAAAGTCACAAAATAATGTATAATTTTTCCCCAACTTCCAACCACATTACACAAGTCTGATGCACATAATCATAAAATGTGATAAAAGACACTAACCCTGTTTTCTCTTGTTCCTTCCCACTTTTCCTCATGTTCCCGCTTTCTTTTCCACATCTCTTTTGTTTCTTCCTCTTCCTTCTTTAATCTACCTTCCTCTTCTGATATCTATACAGCATCAAAAGGAAGAAGATTCACTATATTCAGCATACCCTCATCTGCATTTTCCAGCGTCTCCATTCCTGGTCTGTTAAAAGTTCACGAACCTTCAATTTCAGTTGATTCTGGAACTCCTCTGACTTCAGATATTCTTGCTCATACTTTCCCTGAAAGATTAAAGTCAATGAGCATAAAGCCCCAACTTAACTTTTGATACTCAGTTTGCAAGGAAAATTAAAAAACCGGTGAACATAGCAACAGGTCTTCAAATCAACCCCCACCAGTGCCACCTGACCGGCCACCTGGGTGTGTCTCAACTTTCAAAATGAAATCTCACATCGAAATGTGAGTTCTTAGTACTTACTAATTAACACATCGAACTAAGAAAGATGATTCAATAACATTAGAAATTCATAGATTTTTTAAAAGGAGCTTTACCTCATCAACCATTGATTTTAACCTGGTCTGTTAACCCTTGTTTTCCATATTTCCACTCTGCTCTAGTTACACCCTCTGTCCATAAAATCTGGTAATGCACTGTTAGTGTTATTGTCAAGGTACAGAGCAAGCAATAATTTTATTTATTATATGAGAAATTTAGATTAGATTTATTAATATATATTTGTGTAACCAAATCTTTTACTTTTTTGCTTTAATTAAAGATAACAAAATTTAATTTTTTTGGGTATTTCTTTTAGCCTGCTTAGGACAGTGAACAAGTGAAAAAGTTTAACTGTTATCTGTATGCTATTGCCTGTAGAGCATTTGTTTTTCCTTTGTCGAATTATTCCAGTCCTGTAATATGTAATGGATAATGTTTCTTATTGCATCTTGATTTATGTTCCACATGAAAACAATTAAGTTCAAAGGGAAATCCTATTATAACTCGTGCACAAACAAATTATCTTCCATTACATACATAATTTGTCAATAATATGATAATGCTACAGGAGTTCAGTAAATCCATTGAGCCTTGTGTAATGTGTAAAAGCAGTACATCTGAATTGTTTGCTTTTCTTAACAATTTTTGTATGTTATGGACCATATTTCGTGTAAGTTGCCTGATATGCATAGTGCAATTTTCATGATGTGCCAGCAACAAACTAGGTACTGTTGAATTGTCTGTGATCTATTTTATATGTTGTGTAGCATCTTGCATTGTGATATTTTATCACTGAAGAAAACAGAAGCCTTCATGAAAGCAGAAACCATGTTGAAAGCGGAACTCTGCAGCACATGGATCAAAGAGACACTGAATTGTTATCTCCATATGTTGCCTTCGTAAGAATCCCCAATTTCCTTTCACATGTTTTATTTTGCTTTGTTTTATCTTTTTGGAAGAGGGTTTTCTATTCGTCTAGAGAATTTATTACTACTCCCTCCCCTATTTTTCTCCAACTTATTGGCTTGTTATTGCGTTTTGTTTATGTTATTGCGATTTGTTTTACGCTTCTCAATTTACTAAAGTAAGTTTTTAAAACTCTGCAGGTTCTTCGGAGTCACATATGAAGAACCTAGATGACACTGTACGTCATAGGCTAGCTGAACAGTCCAGTAATCTAGCTGCTGCTCCTGCCAGCAGTGTTTCTACAGCAGAGCCCATTATTATTGCTCTTCCTAGTACTAGGAGTAGTGGTTCAATTCCTGCTGTACTAAAGGAAAAGAAAGAACCTTTTCCCTCGTCTACACCTTCTAAACCTCACCATGCTGTTGCTCAACCTGAAATTACCAATGAGGATGCAGGTGGACATTCTGGAGATAAGTGGAAATACGTAGTTGGAATATCAGTTGTTTATAAACAAGAAACTGTAAATGAAACTGTAAATTCTGCTTCTTTTTTTGTTTATTTATTCATTTTTCCTTATTATGCTTCACACACATTTTTTCCTTATTTTGCT
This sequence comes from Kitagawia praeruptora, assembly GCA_037693485.1. NCBI lineage: Eukaryota > Viridiplantae > Streptophyta > Magnoliopsida > Apiales > Apiaceae > Kitagawia > Kitagawia praeruptora. The sequence continues at coordinate 107,559,293 of CM075354.1, forward strand.
GGGTTATATCATTGACTGAGTTGACTCGGTCCTGAGTTATTTTAGTAACAATACCGAACTAATAACGTGAACTAAAATCTGGCAAAAAAAAATAAATAACGTGAACTAAAATATTTTTTTTTGATTTTTTTGGACCTTATACGTCGGTTGTTAGAAGAACCGACGTAAAAGATAACAATATACGTCGGTTGTTTAGAAGAACCGACGTAAAAGATAACAATATACGTCGGTTGTTTAGAAGAACCAACGTAAAAGATAACAATATACGTCGGTTGTTTAGAAGAACCGACGTAAAAGATAACAATATACGTCGGTTGTTTAGAAGAACCGACGTAAAAGATAACAATATACGTCGCCTTTTTAACCGACGTAAAAGACTCTGACCTTATACGTCGCCAGCCCATACGTCGCCATTTAACCGACGTATAAGGCCTATTTAACCGACGTATAAGGTCATTTTTCTACTAGTGTCTACTTCCAATAGAACTTCTAATCATATTTCTTCCTATAAATTCGAACTCTTCTCCTCTATAAATTCGAACACCTATTCAACTTCTAATATTTTAAATGATATTTTTATATTTATAAGTGTTTAAAATTCTAAAATTCTAGAAAATTAGAAAAATAGATTGAGACGATCTTAGAGCGCCACCTAAGCTCCCGCGTATCCTCCTTTATATATTGATATATTTTTTCTATAAATTCGAATTCTTATTCCCTATAAATTTGAACTCCTATTCTACATCCAATAGAACTTTTAATTATATGCTTTATAAATAATAATTATTCTACTTCCAATAGAAACTTTTATTTATATGTTTTTTCTATAAATTTAAGAAACTTTTATTTATATGTTTTTTCTATAAATTTAAACTCTTATTCTCTATAAATTCGAACTCCTATTATACTTTCAATAGAACTTTTAATCATATGCTTTATAAATACTTATTCTACTTCCAATAGAACTTTTAATCATATGTCTTCTTATAAATTCGAACTCTTCTCCTCTATAAATTCGAACACCTATTCAACTTCTAATATGTTAAATGATATTTTTATATTTATAAGTGTTTAAAATTTTAAAATTCTAGAAAATTAGAAAAATAGATTGAGACGATCTTAGAGCGCCACCTAAACTCCCGCGTATCCTCCTTTATATATATATATTGATGATTGATATATTGATTTTATTAAAACTTTCTTAAAAATTCTATTTTAGTATTATATATATATTGATGATTGATATATTGATTTTAGTGTGAATTTTGATTTTAATTTTAAACTTAAATAAAAAAATTAAATAAAAGATTTCTTAGAAAAAATATATAATTTTAGAAAATTGTCAAAAATGTCACCACCATCCTCGTATTCAACTTCCAACAGAGCATTTAATTGTACGTCTCATCTGAAGACTTATTATACTTCTATTATAACTTTTAATTGTATCTTTTTTTATAAATGTGAACTCTTTTTCTCCATAAAATAGAATTGATATTCTACTTCCAATATAACTTTTAATTAAATGGCTTACAAACACCTATTTTACTTCTAATTTCTACTCATATGTCTTCCATGTAAATTCGAATTCTTTTCCTCTATAAATTCGAACACATATTCTATTTCTAATATGTTAAATGATATTTTTCTACTTCGAATAAAACTTTTATTTATATGTTTTTTCTATAAATTCAAACTCTTATTCTCTATAAATTAGAACTCCTATTCTACTTGCAATAGAACTTTTAATCATATGCATTATAAATACTTATTCTACTTCCAATAGAACTTCTAATCATATGTCTTACCTATAAATTCGAACTCTTCTCCTCTATAAATTCGAACACCTATTCTACTTCTAATATGTTAAATGATATTTTTACATTTATTAGTGTTTAAAATTCTAAAATTCTAGAAAATTAGAGAAATAGGTTAAGATGATCTTAGAGTGCCACCTAAACGCATGCGTATCCTCCTTTATATATATATATATATTGATGATTGGTATTGATGATTTGAACTCACACACATTTTGTATATTATAAAAAAAATTAGGTATCATTTGATAAATTTGAACAAAATTTTTGGAATAATTAAAATTTTCGAACCAATCAAAATTCTGAATAATTAAGATAATTAAAAAAATGAGCTATTTGACAGACTTCGATTCATTAATACCTTATATATAATAAGCATAAGGGAGATCTTATCCAAATTTTTGGTCGTCGTCTGGTCGTCGTCACTGTACTATCAAAATCATATGATCCGTTGGATTAAAAATAGACGATCAAGATTAGATCACATTAAAAAGAAAATTATAATCTAAAAATGAATCAAAATTAGATCGCATTAAAAAGAAAATTATAATCTAAAAAGGATATAATTAGAAAATGTTGCATTTGAAGTGAATTTTAAAAAGAAAAATTATATTCTAAAAAGGATATAATTAGAAAGGGTTGTATTAGAATTGAATTTTTAAAAGAAAATTATAATCTGAAAAGGATATAATTAAAAAAGGTTAAATTAGAATTATATTTTATTTATTTTTTATTAGTATTTAAAAAAATCATATCTACTACTCTTTGGGTTTTATCTTGAGATCTAGAAATTAGATTTAGGTGATTTTACAATCCACGCGAAACTCATAAAATTATTTTTAATTTAGTAGTGATATAATAATTATTATTCAAATGGAAAAACTAAGAATCTCAAGAGAAATATGATTACGAGTTTTTACATTAATCCTATTTAACGTAAAATTCCTACATTGATAATGCTATTCAATGTAGAAAACTTAATTATATATGATTTAAATCATTGACATATATATTTTCGTATTACAATATAAATACACTTTTTAGTTTATAACATTTTAAAATTTAAATATTTTTTATGCTAGATCCAACGGTTTTCATCTATTTATTTTAAGATATTTATCGTATAGAGGTCCAGACTACCGATTATCAAAGTTTTGGACAAAATCCCTCTTACACTTATTATTAAAATTGTATTTGGTTGTTAGTGAACCATCTTCAAATAATTATAAGGGTATTTTGATAATCAAAACGAATTATAAGTAGAATTCATAAATCAAATAAAATTTTCAGCGTAAAAAATCGTCATTTTTTTCTCTTTTTTTCCTTCTACGTAGATTTAATTAGAAAAAATTTATTAAACCATCACCAAATTAAAGATTATTTTGTTAATTTCACGTGGGTCGTAATTGTCCAAATTAAATTTTAAGAATTCAAGATAGAGTACAAATATTAAATCGAGCGTGTAAAACTTATATATATCAATTTTTAATAAAAATTTGTTATGTTAATTAATAACTTATAAAATTAAAATATATATAATGTAATTACAGATATTAAAAAAGGAGTCGTGCGTTGCACGGGTTAATAGCTATTTATATATAATAAGCATAATAGAGATCTTATCCATAATTTTCGTCACTGTACTACCAAAATAATCTCAACCGTGGAATTTGTTTTTTAAAAAATAGACGATCAAGATTATATCATATTAAAGAGAAAATTAAAATCTAAAAAGGATATGATTAGAAAATGTTGCCTTATAAGTGAATTTTAAAAGTATAATTATAATTTAAAAACGATATAATTAGAAAAGGTTGCACTGGAACTGAATTTTAAAAAAAATTATAGTTTGAAAAAGGATATAATTAAAAAATGTTGCATTAGAATTAAATTTTATTTATTTTTTATTATTAAAAAATATTCATATTTACTATTTGAGCTCTATCTTGAGATCTATAAATCGGATTTGGATGATTTTACAATTCACACGAAACTTATAGAATTATCTTTAATTTATTGATGATTTAATAATTATTATTCAAATGGAAACACCAATGGTTTTCATCTATTTATTTTAAGATTCAACGGTTCTTATTTATTTTGACCATACTACCAATTATTAAAGTTTTTGACAAAATCTCCCTTACACTTATTATTAAAATTGTATTTTATTATTAGAATTATCTTCAAATAAAATAAGGATATTTTGAAAATCAAAACGAATTATAAGTATAATTCATAAATTGAATAAAATTTTCAATGTAAAAAGCGCTAATTTCTTTTCTTATTTGTTTCTGAGTAGGTTTAATCGGAAAATAATTGTTAAACTATCACTAAATTAAAGATTTTTTTGTTAATTTCATGTGGGCTGTAAAATCTTTCAAATCAAATTTTAATATTTCAAGGTAGAGTACAAATATTAAATCAAAAGTGTAAAATCTTATGTATTATCAACTTTTTAATAATAATTTTATATGTAAATTAGTAACATATAAAATTAAAAAAAATAAAATTATTTTAAAATTTAAAAAAGGAATCGTGCATTGCATTGCATGGGTTATAAGTTAGTTTAAAATAAAAATAAATTGGGTTCATCATATAGATCAAAATCTAGTCGACTGAATTGGTTTGAGTAGTTGAATCTCGACTTAAAGAAAAGGTGACACACAATTTTTATTTTTTTTGAATTCAGTGACACACTGACACACAAATTAGCAAAAAAAGAAAAGGTGACACAGTGGGGCATGCCCAATAAGATCCAGGGTGGACTCAAAAGAAGAATATAAGATACCCCCAGTCATCACATTCACAGGGTATATGCTAGACATTTCCCGAACTAACCTAGTTCATAGTTGGTTTTTCCAAACTAACCTAGTTTGTACAATCATTCCCAAACTAACCTATTTTACTATTTAAACTCAGTTTTTTGGTTTTTTTTTCTTTTATTAGTTTTCTTAATTCATTTACTATTAATTTTATGTATGTAAAATATTATATAAATATATAATAAAATTCTGATAAACTTTAAAATGAAAATATAAATATTAAAAACAATACATTTAATAAATATAAATAATATAATAAAATAGGCGAACTACATTTTGCACGGTCTTTAATAAATTAATATGTGTCACCATATGATTGGTTATATTCGTAATAATAATAATAATAATAATAATAATAATAATAATAATAATAATAATAATAATAATAATAATAATAATAATAATAATAATAATAATGCCCCATGCATGCACATAAATTGATTAATTAAATCTTGACAAGGCGTATTTGTGGATTTTTTGGTGAATTCATGTGCATACATGGGGGGCATTATTATTATTATTATTATTATTATTAAAGTTTATCAGAATTTTATTATATATTTATATAATATTTTATATACATAAAATTAATAGTAAATGAATAAGAAAACTAATAAAAGAAAAAAAAACCAAAAAATTGAGTTTGAATAGGAAAGTAGGTTAGTTTGGGAAAGATTGTACAAACTAGATTAATTTGGGAAAACCAACTATGAACTAGGTTAGTTTGGGAAATGATTCGGTATACCACCTCCCCTGTCCTTTACCTCCCCAAAATTAACAGCACACACACAGTTATTTGTTTCCTTGAATTTCATTCACATGCCTTTCTCTACCTCACCACCATATCTACTGTAAAGACAGAGAGAGAGAGTGCAATCAATCTGTCTCTCTACTCACCCAACCCCACGATCCTATTTGTATATACAATCCATCCTGTATCTAATCATAGACCCCATTCTTTAATTTATCATCAATCATGCCATCAGGTGCAAAGAAAAGAAAAGCTGCCAAGAAGAAAAAGCTTCAGCAAAACACACACTCTCATGGTATGTTTACACACTCTTTATGTCTGTTTCTTTGCTTTTCTTATTTTTTATTGGAGCCCCCCATGTTTATTACTTGGTCACTTTTGATCTGTCTCTATAATTCACTTGGTGGGTATGTTTTGTTTCTTTATATTCATTTATGGGTGTTTGAGTTTTACTCTATTTGTTTGATTTTAGGATATGGGTATAAGTTGTTTTGCTTGTTTGGATTGTTTTTAATAGACTTTTCTACTGTTTCTGTATTTAGTGTTTGTTTAATTGTTTATAAAGTTTGCAACTTTATTAAATCTTGATTGGCGATTGTTTGATGGTTTGTAAAGGTTGCAACTTTATTTTTTCTTGATTGGGGATTTGGGTTTAAGGGTAGGTTTTGGTTTGTTTTGAATTACTGATTGTTAATTTTTTGTGATGGATCAAATTGTGGTAGGGGAGGATGTGAAACACTTTGATGAGAAAGAGAGTGATAGTGGGGAATTTAGTTCTCCTGCTTCTCGGGATGAATCTGTGCATTCATTTGGTAAGGGAGAGGAGGTTGAGTTGGGGAAGAGGGAAGATGGATCATTGGCTGATGTAGTTGTTTCTGAGAGTGGTTCTTTGGGGAAAGGGGATATGCCGGAAGTTGGTACAAAAGAAGAGGGTGGTGTTGAGACTGAGTGGGAGTTGAAGTTGGAGGATGATTCTAAAAGCAAAAATATAAGTATTGAATCTGCGGAGGAGGTGAATGGTGGAGGGTCATCAAGCAGCGGCAGTAGTAGAAGTAGTAGCAGTAGTAGTTCTGATGATGAGTCACGTGATGTTGAAAATAATAAAGCTGTAGCTGAAACTGGACAGGTTGTTGATGCAGTTGAGCCTGTTGAAACTGGACAGGTTGTTGAGTCAGTTGAGCTTGTTGAAACTTTGGCTGAAGTTGTAAGTCAAGTAATCGAAAAAGTTGAAGTAGAATCTGATAATAAAGTTCTTGAAACTGGTTCTTCTAGTAATCTTGATGATTCTTTATCAAGCATTGTAAATCAAGTAAGTGATAGCATCCCGGCTAGAGAGACTGAAAATATAGTTGCTGAAGCTATGCAAGTTGTTGATTTAGCCGAGCCAACTGATTGTTCCTCGGAAGTAGTATATAAGGTGAATGATACCGTTCAGAACAAAGAGACTCGTAACGGGGATGTTGAAACTGCCCCTTTGGTAGAATCAGAAAAGGACTCGTTGGTGGAAGAGACAGTTGAAGTGATTGATAGTGCTCTAACTGAAAATCATAATACTTCTTGTGCGGTTGAACTAGATCTGCCTGAAAGGGGAGAGAAAGAGATACTTACATTGGATAATAATACTGCCAATTCCCCGCAATTGGTGGATTCAGGATCGGAGAATAAGGAACTTACAACATCAGAAAAAGCGGTAACGTTTTCGGATGCAAAGGATTCTGCTACTGAAGTGCAGGAAGACAAACTTGAGCTGTCATACAATTCTTTCGTTGGCCATACTAGTACTGGTGCACCTGTTCCAGATTATCAGAATCCTGAAAACTCTAGTAATCAGGTAATGATTCGGTGATTCCTATCCCCACGCCCCCACAACACATGCTCTGTTTTTTTTTTTGAAAGGCCAACGGTCCAAGTATCTGTTAACGTCCTTGTAGCTAAAAATTCTCATGCTCATGAAATCATTGTATATATCTTTTTCTGCAGCTACCCGTAACTTATACACCGCAAGCAGTTCAGAAGGCTTCCGTGAAGAGTTGCTGTGGATTATTCGAGTTGTTCACAAGTTCTGACAGATAATTTGAGGTCACTTGCTTTTTATATGTTTATGTATTTCTGAACCAAGCATCTATTGGGTGTTGGCCCCTAATGTCACAATTCTAGAAAATAATGTCCCAAATAGCACAATAGGAAAAGATGGCCCTAATTATCACTATAAAACGTTACTTAAAATAACGTTTTTTGGAAGACGTGAAGGAAGTAACGTTTTTTTGGATAAAACGCTACATAATCTAACGTCAAAGTTGAAACGTTAGTTCACCTAACGCTAGCTCATTTTAAAAAAAGAAAAAAAAAAGAAAACAGAAACGCTATATAGTATCTCGTTTTGATGGTCTGCAAACGATAGTTTATATTGCGTTTAGGGTAGAAACATCATATCACACCTTTCTTCATCACTTCACATTTTTAAACCATTTTCTATACATAATTGGATCTCACCCATAGTCATTATTCTTTACTTCTTCCAAAATACATACAAAATACACACTGCAACTATTACCCAATTTACCACATATATACATATAGTATTGTATTTAATGCAATATGAGATGCCATCAACATCAAAAGAGTGGCCACCACCAGCCACTTCTCAAACCTGTCTCACCAGAAGTATTTAGGTTCACAACCTGTCTCACCAGAAGTATTTAGGTTCATTGTCTTAACCCATCATCTCTCTCTCTCTCTAAATAATATTAAAATCTTAAGTGATTACTGACTGAAACTATTAAGTGTAAAAGCTAATATTAAAATCGTAAGTAATTACTGACTGAAGCTATTAAGAGTAAAAGCGCAAGACGAATTTGCGTTTCTGTGTGATATTTGGGGCCATAGTATTACATTGTGTCATTTAGGACCATTTTTTTTTTAAAAGTGACATTGAGGTCCTTTTCTCGCATCGATTTTACTCATATGCTGTATCACTGCCTCCTTATTTTACGCTAAACTTGCTTTGTATCTATCTGCCTCATGGATATCAGCCTTACATACTTATAACTTGTCCAGGTTTTGGCTTATTTCTATTGTTTTACATACTAAGCAACACTGTTGGTGAATTATGGTAATCCAGATTAAAAAAATCCTTGATGATTAGGGTAGCAAAGTGAGCTAAGTTACCTACCTGACAGTGTAGCTCATACGTGCAGATTTAACAAACTTAAAAAGTTAGGTTATATTCTAGGTTTTGCCTTCACTTCACTGGTAGGTCTGACAATGCTATTCAACTTATAAAAGAATAATATTTGTCAGAAAATACAAAGTTGTGATGGCGGACTGTTCATTGTAACATCTTTTAATTAGAAAGACAACAAAAATTTAATAATTTTCCTACATATCAGCAGACAGCAGCTTTTTTTCTGACAAAAGAATTGGATTGGGGAGACCTAAAAGTGTCAAGTTGAGCTTTGAATCTGATATACCCTAAAAAGTGGTCTACTGAAATTGCTCCAATCTACCTTTTTTGTTTTTTTTTTTTGATCAGTAGCTTTTCTCAACGAGGGGGCTGACAGACTGATGCAGGACATAAGTCCAAAACGATGATTTAAGAAATAAAAACAAGAATGAGATAAGCTTGGGTGGATGGATTAACTGCAGAAAATCCAGTTCCCTGAGGGTTTCCCAGCCATAGGAAGGAGAAATAACGATGGATCGCAACCCATGAACAAAAAGACCAATTTAATATTCGATAATATCTCAATAATCTAGTCTTAAATGATATGTGGGGATTACATCATTATATATCGATATTGGAAATTTAGAATACCTATTGAACTAACTAATAGACTAAGCACGTAAATAAATGGTTTGTTATAAATAAGCGACATACTTAATACTTTTAACCCCACATTTAAAACATACAAGTAATAAAGCACTAATTTCTCTACCAAATATAATTAAACTCTTTATTAATAAAAATGAAAGATCCTTTTTATTTTCATTCTCATGCCTCATCACAGACATAAGCATAACACCATGTGAGATTATTAGATGTGGTCACTGACTCTTTACTCACAGGGATTCCATCTCCCTTAGTTTAGAGTAGCTCTGCCACCAATCATCGTATTACCTGAACATTGGCAGTAGCATAAATTACTTTGTTGTTGAGATTCGACTGAAGAAAATGGAGACAGGAAAGAGATAGCATTGAGTAGAAAGATGGATGTACAGATAACTATCGAATATGTGCCCCTACATGTAGTTTTAAATCAGGGAAGAAGATAAGTTGGTGGCAAAGAAAGATTAGTACTAAACATCTGATTTATAATTTACTACAAGCTAGTAACTAGTTAATTGTTTGATATGGTGAGCCAAGACCTTGTGTGGTGGAGAAAAATGAACCTTTTTGCTTAAATTGCCATGTTATTTTCTCTTATTGAAGTGATCCTCATCGAATGATTGTCGGATCTCGGAAGGGTACAAGTCCATGCAGGATCAAAACTTAGCTTGTCGTTGGACTGTCATAGTATGGAAACAAAAAGTCACGTTATACTAAGCACTAAACAGATCGGTGATGAGAGCCAACTTCTGAAATTGAAACATGGGTATTGAATGGAGTAGGGCCAAGATGATCTCGGTGCTATTGGAATAATGGATAATGCTTAACTTAATTTTTCATACAACTGTCGCGTACATTGATCACTGCCCCTGTTAACCAACTACGAAAAACCTTCTGTCAGTTATGAAAAACATTTGGGGACATGTGCATTAAACTTAGGCATAAATCGTTCTTTACTCTTGCTGATTTGAACGTTTAATTATTGCTAATGAATGTTGCATAACATTGTTTATTTTTAAATGCAGAAAGAGAGGATAAAAGTGCTGGGACTGTAGAATGTTAAGCACGGATCCTAGAAGTATTTTACAACCTTCCCTTCCAAAAATAATCGCAGGAGCCTGACCATGCAAGAACTAGTTAGGCTCTCAATAGTGGAAACGTTTTTCTGTTGATCGGTTTACACAGTCCTCCCCTTTTTGTTTTTTTTTTGTTTTTTTGGGTTATATACAGTGAGTTTCCCCTGTTCCCTTTTCTTTCTTCTATGGTTTTTGTACAAACTATATTTTTAGTCGACTGGGAGTATTTGGTTTGAGTGTTGGGGATGGTTTTTGAGGATTAGTCTTATATTTTGATATACTCTATAAATTTTAAGATGATATTTGATGTATTAAAATTGGTCGATGTCTACTTATGAATCTCTCAGTATTAAGTAATGTTGCCAGTTGTGGTTCTTGTTTGGTTGATAGCAATTAGTATAAATATGTGAAGTATTTCTATTATGGACAACTGGTCATCTAATTGCTTACCTTGATCCATATTTGACAATGATTTGGCAGAAACCCCAAAATCCCAAGCAATGTAGCTTCATCATTTTCAGGCAATAACTTGTTTCTTGCTTCAAATGCTGAGTAGGGCAATTTTATTAAAGAGTAAATTTTGTAAAAGTAAGGTTGTGCGCTGAAGTGGCCTTTTGTTAATGTAAATGCACATAGTTTTGGAGTATTCAGGAAGAACGCAAGGATCTATTCATGCTGATGTATAATAAGTAAACTTGTTATTCACTTCCATGGGGTTTTGATGAAGCTCAACAGGAAAAGAGAGGTACTAAACTATGAAAATTGGTAAATGGTGATACCTTTGGAGTCTGAAGACTATACATTAGTGAGAAGTCAGTCCAATTGTTACTGTGTTTATCAATACAATGATGGTATGGACAGGAACCCAGTCCCTAGAGGGAGTAATATATCCATTCAATCAGAGGACCTCGACCTGGATCGATCAGTCATTACAAATTTTTCGTAACGTCTAGGATATAAACATGTGAATAGGTTAGATATACATATCTTAGTAAGTTGTTTCCTGTATACTAATAAATCATATTGATATACCTTTAGATTTTGAATTGGTTGCAGTTTACCAGTAATGTGCACATATATTCACACACACACACACACAAAAAAAAGGAGCTGATGAAAGTGCTTATGAAGAAGCTGTTAATGCATGACCAATTCGACAAACCTGCTAATACAAATTACATCACACAAATCAGAAACAAACTGCCAGAATTTTGGCTAAATCTTTACACCACAAAGAGCAGAAGTACATAAAAAGAAGAAGAAGAAAAAAAAGGTATAGGCGCACACAATCCATAAAATAAAACATATTTTGATTCAACCCTCTTTATCTCCTTGTTGCGGCAGAATGGATGGCAGCTATATAAAAGAGTTGAGTTGCGGAAAGAATTATGATGAATGCTTCCATTGTTCTCTGCATAAAAATTTGCTGACAAATTATTCGTATGTTTTAGCAGATACTTTTACTATCTGTTACAATTAGGTAAAACGAAATTTGTGAAGTTGATGAACAAGAAATGTTCTTGTTTCACTAACCAGGCGGGCATTTCTGACGTCCAACTCAATTTCTTTGCTGGCAAAGCTACACAAACAATGGTACAATGATCAAAAAATTAAATTTGCATGTTTTATATCTTAAAGGTGTGCTCGTGCATGTGTTTAAATGTAGTGTAAAGATTACCCCATAGCAAGGAGAGTAAGAGCCCAAGCAATAGTAGCAGCCGAAGCAGCTGAAGGCAAGCTATCGTGATTCCAGAACCGGACATGATTGAATCCGGAGATAACAGATGCTACCCCAACAACACCGGCTAGCAAAGAAAACGTTACAAAGAAACCAGTTGCAGCATTTCCCATGGGGAAATAAATTGGTGAAAAATGAGCTGGAAGATCAAATCCCGGACCTGTCAAGCACATATACATGCGGTTAGTATACTAATCAAGCAGGCCTTCTTTGTGTGTGTGTGAATGCAAGGACATGCTAAAGATATACCTATGATGAAACCATGATCAATAGCTCTATTCATTGCCCATCCGCCAATGCCTAGAATAATAACAAACATGCAGAAGTTGAGGACTAAAAGAAGCGTCGCAACAGGTTTCATCTGTTCCCCTGCCATTTCAAGATACTGCTGAGAATCTTGAAAGTTTGAACTAAAGATTTGGAGGATAATGTCTGTGAATGTAGAATTACCAATGCATGTTATGCGTGTAGGAGTTCATCTTATATATGGTTTGTGTATGCTATTGTAGTATTGTACTATGTTTTTTATTCCTTTCTTGTGTTGGCAGGGGCTTCGTGGGGCTGTAAAGACATCGATGATGCTTCATCTTGAGGGCAAGACAATGTAGGATACCATACCAGATGCTTTATTGTAAATTATCTTTCCTTTTCTTTACTTGATGGTACATGCTTTGTTTGTGCTATGATCTACTTCTCCCGTTGATTCTTTATTGACGGAGGTCTATATTCTTTGCCAAATGGAAAGAAGTTTCTGTATATGTTGTTACTTCATCTGTATATGTTGTTACTTCATCTGTAAATTATCTTTCCTTCTCTTGAAGGTAGAATCTCACAACTGTTGCGACAACTGTTCGGATACATTTCAATTGGTGAACGTAGCCTATGACTGCTGTTTCGATATAGAGTATTTCGTTGGGCAAGGATAGTAACCTGACAAGCAAGTTCAATATAGATTGCTTAAAATAAGTTACTTTTGACTTAATGGAGGTGTTTTTAACTTAAAGGAGAAAGTAAAGTTGTTTACTTTAGGTTGAATGAATGTGTTTGGGTAATTTTACTTAAAGTTAAATGGGAATTTAATAATTTTGACTTAAAGTGATATTTGACTTAAAAAAATTTTAAATTCATGATATTTAAGTTTTACAAGAATTGTGAAAAAAAAAAAAAAAAAAAACTCCATAAGTCATAAGTCATAAGTACCTAAATGTAACTTCTGACTTAAAGCAGTTTTTTAACTTAAAGTCGACTTAAAACCACGTTACACAAACACACCAAAAACTCCTTAAAGGAGCTTTTGGCTTTAAGTTGAGTTAGCCAAACAGGCTCTAAGAGTGAGTACAAAATACCTCCTCAGATTTTACTAAGGTGTTATTGCGGGAATCAGGGTGTACTAATCAACTCACCCGTCCATAACGTTGGTGATTTTAAGATACCAAGCCTATACTTAGTTTAGTTGTACTGCAAAGCCTATATTGAATTGCCATCCTTGTAGCCATAGTAGGTAAAGGATTTGTAAGTCCAAGGTTGTACAATGTACAATTCTTTACCAGAGAAGTACCTTTACAAAAACTCACAAAACCCTTGGATGATAGCTTCTATGAAATTAATCAAACTGCATCTTGACCCCAACCACAGACAAGGCTTATTAGGCAAATTACTAAATACTTGAACCAATTTATTATGCCCCTCTCGCTTATTCTTCTAAAGTCATTACAAGGAAACATACATCTTCTCGAATGCTCTCAACTCTAAAGGATATCAGCCTAACAAAATATACTAGCATTTTTTTTTTGTCAGAAAATATACTTGCATTTTAATAAAGAAACAATAGCATAATAAAACAAGCTAATGCATGACCATCCAAAAAAACCAAGTCACAACAAACCTCAGACATTTTAGAGTACACATGCATAGGTTGTTTGATTTAAAGTGAAATCAACAATGTTTACCAACTGAAGCTACCAAAAATTTAACATCACTATAGAATCTTTTCAAAAGCATCAAGATAAATGACAAAGTTCACTACTAATAAAAGTAATGTTGAGCTTCTTAGGGCTTCGGACTCATTCATCTCATTCATCTTCCTGGCTACGCAACCTAGCAAGCTTGTTGGTAACCACAACATCAAGTTGAGCAGCTCTCTCAACAATCTCCTTCCTCTTTTTGGTGGATACATTATGGGCAATCTCTGCACAGTATTTTCTGAAAAACATGGAACAAAAGTAAATAACCAAGGAAAATGGTAAGTAACAAAAAAAAAGACTTGATAGAATTAATGTAACACTTTACCTGTTGTGCATCATCAAGAGTTCAAGATCCTTGGTGTTGTGCACAACAAACTTCTTGAAACCATTAGGAAGATAGTGACGGGTCTTCTTGTCTGAGCCATAACCGATGTTGGGCATCAGTGTGACTCCCTTAAACTTCCTTCTGACCCTAGAGTCAATACCCTTTGGCCTACGCCAGTTTGGCTGTCATAAGATAAATACTCAAGTTAATATTGAATGCAGTACAACATAGAAGCATATAAAAACCTCGTTAAGAAATCATAATCCATTCTTGATAATACTATAGCAAGAATTGGTGCAGAAAGTAAAGACACACCCGCTGAACACAATGCGTACAGAGTCTCAGTAACTAAAAGCCTATATGACACAAGAGATAACTGTATCACACATCATTTCCCTTTCACTTCAGCAAAACACCCAACAACAATATCTCTCAAGATAACCAACAAACCAAAGAAAAACTAAAGAAACTGATCTATGCAGTCTCAGTCGAAAGATGGTGAAATTGTTTATGATAATCACTGACAATCAGGATGATATACAATCTTCATCATAGACTGCAAGACCAACAAAATGGCTATATTACAGCCACGGCATACAATAACAGCTAAAATCAAAAGCCAGTTCAACGAAAAAATTGGAGATCAGATGGTAGTGCATGTTTATATTCATCATATAAATGCAGATTATATGGATAGGTATCCTCACATCTCCTTAAAAAGCCATATTCAACTTATAATATATCAGAACATCTTAGACCAAAATCAAATTTTACAATTAAAGACCAGAGAAATGCTACTATTGAAGGAATCAGAAATTAAAAAATATGTCTATCACCATATTACATCAAGAGATGCAAGTTAGACTGGGGCGACAATACTATTCATCATATTCCTTGCTACACCGATATCAAATGCTTAAACACAAAGCATTTTCTCAATCGACTATGAACAACACGCTAATTATTTATAAAAGGTTTACAGATAGACAAATTAAACAATGCTTAATATAACATAACAGTAATGTCTATATAAATGACTACTAATGTTAATATACAGCAATGTGTTTATATATAAATCGATGTTTGGAATCATACTCAACACAACACCACATTAATACAATTAAAAATCCATTCCAGCTCAAAACAAAACTAATTTTCCAACAAATTAGTTAATAAGAAAAATACAGTGGCGAAACTCATTTCTTGAGCTATAAATTCATAATAACAAAAAACGAAGATTCATTAACACAACACTATATCAATTTGATTTTAATAAAATGAAAAAATGTTAAACATACATATACACAGGATCTACGTACATGAATACACACAAAATCATTTCGAAAAAGCATCAAATGACACAAACATATAACAATTAAATCTAGAATTATCACAAATAACAGAAAAAATTACTAATTAATAGAGTAAAATTAGTGAATAAGAAAGATGAACCTTGACGGTGACGAGACGGTCGCTCCATGGCCTCTTGAACTTCTTGATTCTCTTCTTCACGATCTTCTTCGTCAACATTGGAACCGCCATTTTGATTCAGCTCCTGTTGATAATAATAACAAAAATGAGTGAGAAAACTATAGATACAGATAGTTGTGTGTGTATAGTTGTAGAGAGATGGGAGAGAGGCGAAGAAACAAACCTAGGGTTTACAGCGGCTGAGAACTTAGAGGCTTTGAATGGATTTTATAAAGCGTTAGGCTTATGTAGTGTAGGGTTTTGTTATCCGTTTTGGTTTTATGGGCTTTTTGGTTTGGGCTCACGTCGGCCTTAAGTTTTGGGCTCAACTTAAACAAAATGAATCTATATGTACATAGACCATTTCAGAAGGCAGGCGTGAATCCAAACAAAACGGGGAAGGAAATTAATCGGTGCAAAATTTGTTTGTAGATTAATCGTTGATTTTTAATAATAATCTCTGAATAAAATTAAAAAAAATTAGCATTTCGAAATAGTGTTTCTTTTGTTTTAATGTTTTCGAGTCAAATTTGGAATATTTTCGGGTTGTATTCGTATTTGTATATTTTTAAATGAATTAATTTCGGGTTAAGCTAAATCGCTAAAAAAATGAAGCTTATGCAGCCATAAAAGAAGCTTAAACATCTTCTTTGCCCCCACCTAATTTGACATTTGGTGTAATTCAATTTTAAGAATAAACGAAGCCATTAGGAAATTAAGAGCATCGATTTTGAATTCTGTTTAAGAAACAGTTTCTTTTGCATTACGCTTAACATCTGTAAGAATTTTAATTTTAATAATAGAGTAAAGGGAATCTAAAGTTACCTTTAGATAGCTTCTCTAAAGTTAACCATTAGAATGAAGACACATAAGCATATTTATTGATGCCCCTGCGGGGCCCTTTAAAATAAAAGATAAAATGGATCAAAATTACATAGTTTTGAAGGTTAACTTTAGGAAATCCTCCTAAAGTTAACTTTAGATTCCTTTTTCTCTTAATAATAAATCACTGAATTTTTAGTATGTTATTAACTGCATTTTAATGGATAGTTTTTAGTATCTATATATATTATAATGTCTGGAGATCGGAAATGCACCAGAACAGTTCAAGGTATTTTTCTTGAATTTTCGTTTTTTTTTATTTTTTTATTAAAATTCTTTTCTTGCATTAAGTAGCTATTAATGACATTTTAATTAGTCATTAATTATACCTAATAAATGTGTATTAAATTTATTTTATTTTAATTATTTACAAAATTACAAAACTTTATTTGAGCATTATAATTATTATTTCAATAAAAAATATTAATTACATATATAATTAAGTTTATTTTTAGGTAAATGATGACTAAAAATTGTTTACATTGCGTCCTTTTTTATTCCCTATCGAATACTGCTCCGATTTCTTTTCGGACAATTGCAGTGCAAACGATCCTTAACTTCTCAATCAATTTTTATGATTAGTGATTATGGAAATTGAAATAAAATAGAGAAGTATATAAATCTTCGCTAAACAACTATAATAAAAATAATGCAAATAGTTTTTTATTTTTACACATGAAAAAATTACATGTGTTATGACCAAACCGATTAAATTAAAAAAACCCAGTTTTATCGGTAGACTAATTCGATAAAAAAGTTGTACACCCGTTATTCATTATATTATATCGAAATAAATTAATATTCTAATTAAATAAATTATTACACTACAACTGAACATGTATGTTATGAGAGGGGCGTCGGCTTTAAAAAGTGTTATTATATATAATATTTATAAATTTTGATCGCAAAGACTACGTTTTTATTATAATTGCTACTTTTTATGTTTATGATATTTTTGAGATTATGAAAAATTCAGATATATAAAGGGAGCATCTTCAAACTTATAATTTATGTAAATTGTTTTGAATCAATTTTTTAAAAAATTCTTAAGAGACCAATCAATTTTTAAAAATAATAAAAAATAATTTATTTATTTTCAATATTTTAAAATAAAAATTTATGAACCGCGCGAAGCGCGGATAAGTTGACTAGCAGGAGATCGGAGAGGCTTTCACTCAGAAGCTTCAAAATAGTTTTCTTGAATTTTAACATTTTTTATTTTTTTATTTAAATAATTTTCTTGAATTTAATTAATTTAATTAATCATTAATTGTACCTATTAAATATATGTTAAATGCACTTTATTTCATATTTAATATTAAAGTTTAGCAATCTATATTAGGACATTATAATTATTATTTTAATATAAAATATCATTATTTATATAAAGTAGCATTATTTTAAGGTAAAATAATAAAATAAAATTTTTTATATCGTGTTATTTCAATCGTATTTAAAATTATTGCAATTTTTTTCGATAACAATAAATAAATGATTTTACCTTTTTAATCTATATATATTATAATAACAGGAGATCGGAGAGGCTTTCACTCAGAAGCTTCAAAATAGTTTTCTTGAATTTTCATATTTTTGATTTTTTTATTTAAGTAATTTTCTTGAATTTAATTAATCATTAATTGTACCTATTAAATATACGTTAAATGCACTTTATTTCATATTTAATATAAAAGTTTAGCAATCTATATTAGGATTTTATAATTATTATTTTAATATAAAATATCTATATCTATATATATATATCTATATATATTATAATGCCTGGAGATCGGAAAGTTACGAGAAGCGTTTAAAATATTTTTCTTGAATTTTCATTTTTTTTAATTTTTATTAAAATTATTTTCTTGCATTAAATAGATCTTAATGACATATTAATATTAATTAGTCGTTAATTATACCTAATAAATTTGTATTAATTTTATTTTATTTATTTATGTATACAATTATAAAATTTTATTTGAGAATTACAATTATTATTTCATTATTAAATATTAATTACATATATAATTAAGATTTTCAGGTAAAATGACAACTAAAATTATTTATATTACGTCCTTTTTTATTACATATCGAATACCACTACAATTTCTTTTCAGACAATTGTAGTACAGACGATCTTAACTTCTCAAGCAGTTTTTATTAATATTGATTTTGAAAATCGTAATAAATTATAGAAATATATAAATCTTCGCTTAACACATGTAATAAAAATAATACAATTAGTTTTTATTTTTACACATGAATAATTACACATGGGTTATGACCAAACCGATTAAATTGAAAAAACCCAATTTTATCGGTAGATTAAATCGATAAAAATTAAAAAAAGTTATACACCCGTCGCTCATTATATTATATCAAAATAAATTAATATTTATATTAAATAAATTCTTACATTACTATTGAACATGTATGTTATGAGAGAGTTGTCAACTTTAAAAAGTGTTATTATATATAAAATTTATAATTTTTGATCGTGGAGACTACGTTTATATTGCAGTTGTTATTTTTTATGTTTATGATATTTTTGAGATTATGAAAATTTTAGATATATAAAGAGAATATTTTCAAACTTATAATTCACGTAAATTGTTTTGAATCAATATATTAAAAAAAATTGAAAGAGACCAATCAATTTTTAAAAATAATAAAAAAAAACAATTAATCTGTTTTCAACATTTTTAAATGAAAATTTATGAACCGCGTGAAGCGCGGATAAGTTGCCTAGTCTCTAATAATACAAATATTATATATGTACTGTACTATTCTAATCATTTCAGACACACAACATAAAAAGTACATTGATCATATTTGAAGCATTTTCCTTCTATTGGTAGTATATAGTGCGTGGTCATTCTGTATTTCCTAATGACAGACTACAATATTCATTTCATACATAGAACATAATAACTACATTGATTTGACTTTCTGAAGTTGCCTGAAAAGATTACAACAATTTACTCCTGGACCTCCATTAAACAAACTTTACTCGGGGAAGAAGCTTTCAATGTACTGTATATGGAACTATGAAACTCATATGAGTTGTTAGATGAGGGAGTGAAGTCAATCCACTCCTTGTCCACCATGCAGATGTGTGCGTTTGGTTTTTCGATGGCTTGGAGATTAAGTTTATCAAGATCCTTCGTCAACTTCTTCACAAAATCCATTGAGAAGATCATGTGAAAATTTTTCTCATCATTGTCCGTATTCTTGAAATACCTAATCCCGATGTGTGCTCTGCGTGAATGAACTAGGCCAACTAACTGGCCTTCAATGTATCTCTGATTAGCAGCGCAGACCTACACATAAGAAATCAGTGATGGCAAAAGATAAGATATCAAGACTCTTTACTGGATATTAGACAATGCATGACTAAAGAAAAAATGGATGAAGCACAAACAATTTAGCAACCGTAAGACGCACATGACAGCAGTAGCCAAAAAGTGTATTTTTGTTATTTTCTAATTCCAGTTGGACCAGTTTTAGCTTCTCAAGCATGTGATGTTGCAGTTTTGGCCAAGCGACTTTTACCAACAGGCAATAAAACATATATTTGCGTCCTTGAGTTTTTTTGTTTTTTCTTTTTTGGAATTGAGCTCAAAAACACCAATATGCCACTACAAAGGCTTGGATTCTCAACCACTTGGAGACTTGGCATCTCAGCCTCGGTAGACAAGGTTGATCCACTTGGCCAGAGTCGAGGGGTCATAGTTTCAAATATACATCAAACGATTTTACAGATATGAATTTGTATATTTAATTCTACATGGTAAAATGTAAATGTACCTTCTTCAGTTGTTACAAATTATCAAATCAACATTGCTAATTAATTATTACTGGACTAATGTTAGATCATTAATACTTATAGAAGTATTTTCTTATGCTGTTTTTTAATACTAAGACTTTATTCTACAGAGAGTTCTATGCTTATTGTTGATAATAGACATTGATACTTCATGACCTCAAATCTAACTTTAAAATAACTTTATCACACCAAAACCTAATTCCACCTCACATTAGTTTTATAACTTTATAGATTACTCCCTCCGTCCCACAATACAAGCCTCTTTAAAAAAATTACACATCTTAAGAAAACATTAATTAGATGATACATTTCCTTTTATACCCATTATAAATGCATTGACCTTTTAAGAACATAAGGTATTTTATACTCTTGGTCATTCCTCATTAATTGCTATACAATTTTCAAAATGGGTAATTTAGGAAAAATGATAACAAATTTACAGTGAAAATTGGAAATGGACATGTATTGTGGGAAAAAAAAAATCTCTCAAAAGAGACTACAATTGTGGGACGGAGGGAGTATGATGAAAAGGAAAGGAAAAAGTATTTTTACCTTTAGAAAACCTAAAACAAGACTTCAACAGAGGGATCAATTCGTAATGGATATCTAACATTTAATATCAGTAATTAGAGCTGAGAACTAGTTATTTCCAGAAGCAAAGTGCCTAACCTCAATATACTCTACACCCAATTCGGAAAGATTCTCTACAATATTGTCAGATGAAAGTGAGCTAATAACTCCTCCTGATCCAACCGGTACTTGGAGTATCTCCCATGGCGTCTGCATTAGAATCTTATGCTTGTCAAGTTCTTCTGCAGACTTACTAACCACGGGCACCTTCTCTTCTTCCAAGAACCAGACCTAAAAGATTTAACCACTTAATTTAGACATGACGTATTTACATCATAGCAAATCTAAGAACGACATTTTTTAGTAATAATCATGGAGAGCTTGATAAACCAAACCGGAGAAAACATACCCATTCTGTCCTAAAAGAAAGAAGCATTATCCCTAGTCTAAGCAATAAATAATTTGTTTACATGAATCCCCTCCCCCTCGGCTTTTAGAAAAGTATGTTGGTAAGTCAGAATTATGTGGCATCTTGCAAATTATGAAGGTTTTGAGGGTGTTGGCCCTCTTTATCACAATTTGGGGGTAAAATGCCCTAATTATCACAATCTGAAAAAATGGCCCTTTTTATCACAGAGAAACGCAAAGGCGTCTGGCGTTTTTGATTTTTGGGGAGTAACGCAACTTCATGTTGCGTTTCTATTTTTTTTTAAAAAAAAAATTTTCAGTCACGCATCATGTAGATGTGTTTCTCACTGTTTTTTCTTTTTTTTTTTTTTGAAAATTCATCACCCCTGCGGGGCCCACAGCTGAACACGCCAGTTGGTCTTGCGTTTCTGAGAAACGCAACATAATGTTGCGTTTTTGACAAATTTTTTTTTTTTTTTTTTTGGAAAATCGATTTCAGAAAATAGAAAAGCAATAACGCAACACGCCGTTGCGTTTTTCAAAAACGTGACTTAATGATGCGTTTTTCTGTGATAAAAAGGGCCATTTTCGTGGATTGTGAGATTTAGGGCCATTTGATTCAAAATTGTGAGATAAAGGGCCATAATTCGGTTTTGAGAACTTCCGAGAAGCCGTAGAAAGGCATCATAAGACAAAAGAATAAAAAAACTATTTGGCCAATAAACATCTTCGAGTCATGGCTTGCAGTTGTAAATGGTTAACTGAAAGTATAAAAAACCAAAAAACCTACATCTGCTTTAGCTTGATATCAATGCCAAATAATGTCACATGGGGAAAATGTTCAATTACCTAGAACGTGGCAGGTAAAGCAATGTGAAATCTAAGGAAGAATTCAAGACTGCGCCACTTACCTTCTTGTCATCGAAACCGAAGTGATCATTTTCAGAGAACATGGTTTGAAGAGTACTCCTTACATTAGCAGGGGAAACAAAGATCAGTGGCACGGATTTAAGGTCTTTTATCTGCATTGACGAAGAGTCTGTTAGAACAAATTCACACAACAAAGGAAATCATCTATTTGACTAATGCATATATGTATCCTCCAGTTTGTTTCTACTGAATCATATGAAATTGAAACCCAAGCACGTTTAAACAATAAAGTTTTGTTGTGTGCAGGCCCTAAACAATTGTCGTTTAATTTTAGTCTCTTATCTTTTGTGAATGAGCAGGAAACAGTTGCAGCCTTCAATTCAAATAGGACCACAGGCCCAAATGTCTAGTGGTGTATATCATTGTCAGTTTGCGGTATAGTTGAATGAAACTTGTGTAATTTTTATGTAGTAAAATCTATACCAATTTATGATCATCAGAAAGTAGCGACTGTAGAAGCATGCATGGAGAGTCCTCTGTACTTGAAGTAGTAACTATTTCGGGGTCATATTCACTTCCCAGATTTCCAGTGTCATCCATGACTACAACAATAGCAACTTTACCATCTTCTAACAATTTGGAACTTGTTTTGACCTTCTGTTCTTTTCCCATAAAAACCTCCCCAGATCCTTTTAAGGTAAACCTCATTTGATCCGTCAAATTGGCTTCAATATACTCCCTCAAATCCCATCTGAGAAGAAATCATGCATATTGATAGTGTCAATGCATATATCATTATACGAGAGGAGATGAAAGGGCGGTGAGCACAAAGGGTCTTGATAATCTCATATAATTCACCAAACAGATATGTGCTTCACCATGTTCGTATAAGGGAAAAATAAGAGAAATACTTACAACTAATCTGAAGCAGTTTATAACAAGCCAGGAAGCAGAAATAATACTTTTGTAAAATGGCATTTAACATTTCATAGCCCAGAAGAAGTATCTATCTTCATAATGCAGTGTACACACTTAAGCAAGTAAGGGGACAAGTGGACAAGTGATATAATCAATTCACGAAACCCATATTTTTTAATGGAAGATAAACAATGAGAACAAATTGATGTATATGTCCATGAAAAATGGTTAATTCCTCAGAGATGCCTGCTTGAATTGAATTATCAAATTGCAGTCTAAATCCCTTCATAATATACTTTACCTCTTTGAAGATGTTTCAATATTCTGTAACGCCAAACGAAGTAATTTGTAATTAACATTTACAATCTGACTTGCAAGTAACGCCCCCTCGGATTTTCCCCCACGTCTAAACCCATGAAAAACATGGTGCTGCTCCAAGTCACTCAACTTCTTCTTTGCAGCTACTACACGTTTCTGAAATTTCTTCCTCTCTTTCCATTCCTAAAATGCACAAAGGCCTTTATATAAGATCATACATCATCCAAAAGATAGATATAAAACCGTAAATAATGAGACATGACTAGCAAATATTGCAATACGGTATTCCTCAGATCAGCCTGCAACACAACCTTTATACAAAATGTTATTAACATATTTAGCAGATATCGCACAAACGTAATTTCCAGATCAAAATGCAATTAAAAAAAATAGAGCTATATGTAAAAGCACACACACCTCAATGCTTTATTGTCTTGTTAATAACAGCAATAAAAATTTGCAAACGGGCATATTGTTGTAATGTAGCAAATCTTGGTTTTCATTTTCCTTGTGATGGGCCTGGAAGAGGGGGGATGTGTCAAGTCTCGGCTTGGGATCATGTCTTCGTAGGGCTATTATGGATGTATAATGCAATTTCGGTGCTTATATTCCTTATAGTTAGAAAATGCAGTCAGATGTTTGGGGGAGTACAAGTGATCAAGGGGTAGTAACTCATATCACGGGCCTTCAGTTTAATGTTTCTATTCACTGGACTCGGTTACCAGCAAGAAGTTAATGAATCCATCTTTTGGGCTCATAATAAATTAAAAGTTGCTCCTGCTACTCAGCCGAGAGCCTTAACCATAGTACAAGGACGTGCTGTAGGAGTAACCCATTACCTTCTGGGTGGAATTGCAACAACATGGGTGTTCTTCTTAGCAAGAATTACTGCAGTAGAATAATGGCTAGGAGGATTTGAAAGGCACTATGGCATTAACATTTCCAAAATTTAGCCAAGGCTTAGCTCAGGACCCCACTACTCATCTATTTGGTTTGGTATTGCTACCGCGCATGACTTCGAGAGTCATGATGATATTACTAAGCAATGTCTAATCAGAATATTTTTGCTTCTCACTTCGGGCAATTAGCAATAATTTTTCTGTGGACTTCTGGAAATGTATACATTTTAGGAAGGACTAAGGAGTAAGGGTAGGACCTCTCCACTGCGGTCTATTTTATAGAAAACACTAAAAATTGGGTAATGACAACACTTCTAAGGAGATCACTGCATAACTCGCAAAGTTAAGACACGCTTAAGGATGTCCCAACTTTACTAGCTTACTGGGAATGTATATTATTGTGCCTGTTGCCTCGGAACATTGAAGCCTTTTTTTGCTTTCGCTTGATCATGAACAGGAGCTACTGTCCTGTGTCTTCCCTCAAGCTGTAACAACTCTGTTCTTTTGTTTATGGGGATTCTATTATAGAGGTGTATTAAATCCATTGAGGAGTGTATGTATTACAGCTATTTTGTATAGTACTCTGTGAATAGACAGGGGATAGAGTGAAAGGGTACATAAAAAGAAGCTAAAAAAAACATGGAAGCCAAACATTTAAAGTCAAATATAACCAACTCTACGCTATAGCTAGTTAAGATAAAAACTGGAACATGGAGCTTGTGTTACTTTCTGTTAAGGGACATTTAAAGATTAAAATAATACTCTACACATCCTATTGTAAAAAAGTATCTAACTGCCAAACATGCATCATTCTGCTAAAAAAGTTGATCCACTTGTACATTAGTATTGTGAAAAAAAAAACAACAGATGCCACAGGTTGATCAGAAAGATTATGAATGTTAACCATCAACAGAAATAAGTATTAAATTTTAAAAAGCTGAAGTAAGGTCACAAAATTTTCTCCTCGTATTTTACCATGGAAGCCTGATAGAGCAAAGATGCTTCTTACGACTCCATAAGGGAGTTGAAGCCCTTTAAATCTTGATTATGATATGCAGAAGAAAATTGGATTTGTGCAAGATATATATCTGACAAGTTAGTAATGAAGAATAAAAGAGTATGCCTTACAAGTTGACGCCTTTCTTTCTTTGATCTTTCATCAGAGCGTACATTTAACTCAAGAAGCCCTTTTGGAGGTGTAATCAACATTTCTCTTTTGTTCATATCAACAGTTGGAACAATTGCTTCAACAAATGGAACCCACACAAGTGGAGCAGAAGCACGCATCTCTGATTCCAGTTTCCCAGCTCCATCAGACAGTTTGGGAGATGTATTAAGCCTAACTTGTAAAAGGTCTCCGGCTCCACTGTCAAAAACATTAACAACAGTTCCCACATTTTCACCAGTTTCCTATTGAAAATAAAAGAAGAATAAGTAAAGAACCAACCAATGGCTTCTAATCACAAGTCATAACAGATGTGTCAAGAACTCCACAAATATAATGCCGAGTGAATTGTACAAAAACGTTATTCGATGTTTGTATAAAGTAAGATGTAGATGCAGAGTCAGATATTTGATTTACTTGGCTAAAGTCATATCTATCGTATGGATATAACGCAGACAACCGTCTTCTAATCCTTCACTATTAGATTATTTAGGATCCCAGAGATGGACTTCAAATCAAAACTCCTCTTTACATAGCTTCTTTAAGAAAAGCTTCATGTAAAATATATACATATTTGATATTTCTATAACACTAGGATACATGCATCATAGATAACAATATAACATAAACACATTCTCTTATAATGCCAAATTGCCAATTTAGGTATGAAAGTGAATATAATACCACCAATATACAAACCTTAAGAATAATTGTCATGCCAACGAGATCACGAGTGTAAAACTCTCCTTCTTCCAAGTCTGGTTTCTCTTCTTCTGTAACAAGTAGAGTTGACCCAACAAGTTGCTGAGCCTGGGAGTACACTGGATAAGAAAACATAGTAGTCTAATATATTTACCACAAACTCAATAAAATGACAGTTAGGCAGAAGATTACTTCAGGTTAGACTAAGATTTATTTTTGGGATGTAAATGAAAAGGATTGTTAGCATACAAGTTTGGCAAGGATCACTCAAAACTTGACTTGTCGGTTGCCTCATATACTATAAGAGGCGAACTATTACCGTTTTTTGATAGTTAACACAGAAACTTGTTAAAAGCTCTGCTCAGCTCATTCAGGTAAGATCCAACTCATTCATCATTTTTTCTATTTAGAAATCTTGTTAGGCTTGGCAAGTTGGCATATATTAGGTTTTTGCAAACAAAGCTTATATAGCTACAAGTTCAATTTCAGCTATTTACAGCCTAAATTAGTTGCAAAAAATTCGTACAATTTTGTAGTGATCACCCAACTTATTGGTGTAAATTTCTCGTCGTCTCCGACCCAAGATAAAACAATCATCACCAAAAAGATTATCTCTCATATCTAATGGATCTCACTGAAGCCACCCATGGTAGTAATGACATAATCGTTCATCTATCATTATTGCTAAATTAAAAAATTTATCTGAAAAAATGTGCCTAAATAAACTAGTTATTTGTAATGCAAATTAATGATGCGGAGAATAATCTTGAAACCAACAATATATAAAATCAGAGAAAAAGTCCATCTAGTAATCCAAAAGCTACCTATTCAAATCCAATCCCAGTTCAACCTCACAGTTACAAACGCAGATGCTAGTTTACCCACTTTACCTTCTTTTATTTTTTGTATGTGTAATGTAGGGGGCGCAGAGATAATTAAGGAAATAAAGAAATAGAAAGGGATAGTAATTCTTGTATAAAATTTTGAATTTATGTATATACTTTTTTCCTTTTTTGGATTCTACTCATATCTATTTTTCATTGCTTCTATAAAATCTCATGTTCTAGAACGACAAAACTCGAGTTGCTTGATCCTAGAAATATAAAATTCTGGGAGTTCCTTCAATTGGTCGGCCAACAGTATTTAAGCAAATCATAATACTTACATCATTAATTACATAATAGAAAGGTCACCTAATAACAAATATATATATAGTGAAAAAGCTCTATACAACACATAAAGAAAATCAAGAAGGTAAAAAAGAACACATCTATAATTGCAATTAACCACCTGCTCTACTGTGTCAACTTCATTTAGTTTAAGTATCCAACTTTTCTGTCCTTTATGTCCTCCCCTTCCCTCCACCAAAGTAACTTCTTGAATAGTCTCTCTCCCTGAATTATGTTGCCTTAACCATCTTTTTCCCGGCTAAAAGAACAAAAGTCTTAACTTTACTATGGACTCTCAGGTAAAACCAGAAAACAGAGAATGATATATTGCAAGCTACTTGAGGTCACTCACCATGGAAAATCGCAATTCTGGAAAACCAGTGCTTGGATTCACTCGCACCTCTCCTTGAAGCCCGTGAACACTAGATATGTACCCAACTTCAATGAAGCCTGGTTCAGTCTGACTGGTTTCTGCAATATCCTGAGTAACTAAAACGGACATAACAAAAACAAGGAAGCATACACATATGTCAATCCACCAGTCATATCCATTGGTAACATAAGAAAATAAGACTAACCCTCTGTAACAGAACATAACAATCCGATAACGTTCTAGCAAACTACGTAGTTCAAAATTGTTACAAGTATGACAATGCCGACATTTTTGAATAGCTATAGCAAAACGTAGCACCAATTGTGTATCTAATCTATTCGTTTGACAATAAATTTTACAAACAGCTCCTGCAGAAGCTGCCATCCAAGAATTCATTCTCAGTATCATTTCTGCTTAGCAATAGAAAAAGCTAAAGTACTGAGGATTCACCAATAGCCTAGTTGAAAGCTTCCTTCCCCGGATCCCCCTCCCCGAAACATATGTAGCATAACCCCAAATTAAAAATAGCAAAAAAAAAAAAAAAGGAATTCAAAATACATGTGTAATTACAATAGGAACATGCAACAAAAACATACAATTTCAAATACCCATCAAACAAATTTCCACAAATTTAAATATGTAATACAATAATCAAGTTCATTACTTTTCGATAAAATCCAGCTAAATCACAAACAAGAACACAAACCCATGACAAGAAAATCAAAACAAAGCAAGCCCATAACAAGAAATTTGAATTATCCAATAAAGATCAAAACTTTAATAAGAAATTACCAGAATTATGCAGAGAAGATAGTCTACAAGTAGCATTTTGTGAACAGTTGAAGGGTATATGAAAGCCCAATTTGAAATGTGTATGTGGTTTTGGAAGAGTGAATTGTTGAAAATTACAGAATAAAATTGAAAAAGAAGAATGAGTAGAAGGAACACAATTTGAAGAACAGATAAGACTAGGAGTCTGCATTTTTTAGGTTGTCACAAGACTCACTGGAGCTTATAATTTTGAGTTGCAGCTCTTTGGTAATTTTATTTTATTTTTTATCACATTATTTGTTGTTGTTATTACAAAATAAATTTGATCTCAAGGTTCTACGTGTGGGTCTCATGGTTCTCAAAATCCCATATTTAATCGATTAATCCCCGATTAATTCTTTGTAAGATAATCAACCGATTAAGAATTTATTTAAAATGATATGTTTAACTATAAATTAGGCTAATATATTAAATATTATTATAATATCCGATTAATACTCCGATTAATCCTTCCAATTAATCTCTGATTACCCGATTAATCTTAAATCGGTACTCAACCGATTTATACCGATTACCGATTTTTATAATCACGGTGGGTCTCAATTAAACTTCTTTTATTTTTTTAATAATTAGACTTATAACCTTACGGTTGAGTATCTGTTCTAAAAAAATTTCTAAAAATTTTTTGGGATGAGTCAAAGTCAAACTCATGATCCCAGGACAACAGAGAATAAACCCTTACCACTTAATTTTCGTTGCATGAAACTATAAAAGTTATAAAAGTATTAATAGATTAAGCAAACAAGGCATTTTAGTTACGTTTCGTGCGGTTAATAAATTTATATATATATATATATATATATATATATATAGGGTTATTCAAGTGAGACCCTTCTTATTGTGAGAACTGCATATTGGGTCATAAATTAGGCCCAATATCAACATATACACACAAATATAACATGCGTCATTACTCATTAGCACTACCAACATCGTCGGTCACCACGACACCATCCATCATCGCCATCACAATCCCACCGTCATATCACAACATCTGTCTCTTCATTCAATTTCTCATCTAAATCATCACCATTCAACAAGCATAACTCTCCTCTCTCTCTCTCTCTCTCTCTCTCTCTCTCTCTCTCTCTCTCTCTCTCTCTCTCTCTCTCTCTCTCTCTCTCTCTCTCCACCAATCACTATTATTTTCTATCACCATTAAATCTTTCACTAACAACCACATCCCTTATAACCATTGTCATCTCAATAGCACCGTATCCTCCATTACCA
Organism: Kitagawia praeruptora; assembly: GCA_037693485.1. Lineage (NCBI taxonomy): Eukaryota > Viridiplantae > Streptophyta > Magnoliopsida > Apiales > Apiaceae > Kitagawia > Kitagawia praeruptora. Next base: position 107,589,240 of record CM075354.1, read on the forward strand.
TCACTATTAAGTCATTACGATAATTTCTTTGCTTACCTTTTTATCGATCTGATGTATCACAAAACATCGCTGACTCAAAGGTAATATAAATTAGTCATTAAAAGCGTCGTTGATAACCATTTGAGTTCAATTCACCACCAATTCAGTGCACAAATCACCAAATATACTTATATAAATCACCATATAAGAGTGAATTGTATTTAAAAAAAGGTGATTTATATGTACAATTCGGTGAATTACACTCAAATAAAGTGATTTGTATCGATTAGTGGATGATTTATCTTAAAAAGATAGAAGAAAATAGCTCTTAGCCGAAATTTACAAGATCTAAACAAAAAATATGAAAAAATATACATAAATAAAGTGTTGCGACGATGATTATATGAGTAACGAAGGTTATTGTTGTGGTGGTATTAATATGATGGAGTAGTGGTGGTGGCTATGGGCAATGGAGATATAAGATCAGAAAAAAAAAATATGTAATGATATGAGTATAGTTCATCGGAGATGGAAGGATGTTGCTGATGGAGATAAGAGATCAGAAGAAGTAGATGTGATGGTGCTGGAGGAGAGCTCGTAAGATGGGAGAAGAAAACCCTGAAGAAGAAAGGTGGGTGGAGTGAAAGAATGAAAAATGGATGTTGGGATGGAGAAGAGACATGGATAAGATCTAAATTGTGTGGCTAGGATTTAACATTATATAAAAAATGTGTGGCTGTTAATTAGTCTAAGTTCTCATTTTAAGGCAGGGTCTCATTTGAGCACTTGCCTATATATATAGGGTCTTGTTCTAATAGAAACTAACTTAGAATAGAAACTAGAAACTAAACCTAAATTAAATATTTCAAGCTAATCTAATGACCAAATTAGGGGTACCCAATACAAAAAACGTTTAAAATTATTGGCTCTATTCAACAAAAAAAAAAAGTTATTGTTCACGTGATGACGTGGCACGTGAACAGTAACTTTTTTTAATATATTTTTGTTGAATAGAGTCAAGAATTTTATAGTTTTTTGTTCACGTGATAAATTATTTATATTTTGTTCTTATTAAGACTTAAAATTTTATTTTGATCATGCCTTGTGTGATATTTGTTAGTTGATGTTTTGTGTCTTTGGCTCAAAGGAGTAGATTGAATGGTGCAAGACTGCAAAGGGATAATTTATTAGATTGTTGTGGACTTATGTATTATTGTAAAGTTTATGTTTTATGGTTGTGTAATTGAAAAAGGCCTTTAAATGGATTATTACTTGCTAAAGTACATAAAATTGCTTGAAAAATCTATTATTTTACCTGGATATAAGCAAATTCAGTATATATAAAATTTGGGAAACTAACAATCGGAATATACAAAGTGATCTGCAAACGGTATTACTAGAAGGTATTACTTCTTCTCTGCCATGGTGCAATGCAAACAAAGAACCATCATCTTTGTCTTTTCGGTTCTCTTAGTTGAGTTCTATTTAAACATGTAAAAAGAAGGGGAGAGGGAAGCTTCAGAGAAGATCAAGAACACACCTGGGCATCATTACGGTAGATGAGATAAATAAGTTTGATTTTTGTTAGTCACAGAGGCATGCCTGTTTACATCTAATAATAATCTTAATTGTTTGTAATGCTTTGCATTACTTACATGACCTCTTAACTGAGGGAACCTCTAGTTGTAGAGTTTCTGTTTGTGTTGTACTTGCAATAGGCATCAGATCGTAGTTGTGTAACTGTACTTATATAGTCAAGAATAATGCTTGAAAGAAGTTCCAAGGTTCATGCCTCAAGCAAGAAGATAAAGACTGTCAAATAATCACAGTTAGGATTTGAAGAAATGAAGAATTTGCCTAAGTACCAGTTCGAGAAGTACTTTTGTCTATTCGAGAAGTCTAGCGTTCGAGAAGTCAGAGATTCGATATCTGAGAAGACACTGTACGATATCTCTGAATGAACTGTTCGATATCTCATTCGATATCTCAAAGATTCGACATGTCTAAATACTCTATTCGAGAACTCAAGAAGTCAACAAGTCAAAGTGGTATTCGAGTTCTCAAAGAGTCAACAAGTCAAAGTTCCATTCGATATCTCAAGGACTCAGAAAGCTATTCGACATCTCAAGGATTCGACAAGTCAAGTGTTCTATTCGACAACTCAAGGAATCCTGGAGAAAAGTATTATTCGAGAAGTGATTCGATATGTCAATCATACAGTATTCGAGAACTCGGAGTTATCTAATCCTAGTTCTCGTATCAATCACTTAGCCACTTTTCGAATACATTCTTGGAGACAAAATACTGAAGAAATTGTACAAGTCAGAAACCTGTAACAAGCCAATGCACTTTATGGACCACAATTGACAAGGCTGTCGCGTGCCTATCAAATAATAATATCTAACAAATCCTTCTAACTATGTAGCAGGTTAAGTCAGAGTCGATCCCACAGAGACAAACGTATCAATCACCAGTTATTTTTGATTTAATTCGGCTAAGCAAGTAACACAATAAATATTGAGAGATTATTAAACTAATTTTATACTAAAGAGAATGGTGTTTATATTAATCAAATATTAAAAATATCCAGAATTAAGTATCCCCACTAGAATGAATTAATGCAATCGTGAATTTCCTCCCCAATTAATCGTACACTACTCAACAGGAAAGATGCGCCCTATAAATACCAATAACCCCTCTCGAGTATTAATGGCTTCTCTTAAAGTACAATCAAACCTATTCTCATGGTATCATGCAATTTAGAGACATTAATCACAACATCCTAATTTCCTAATAATTCATTCTACCTATTCTCATGGAGAATTTCATGTTCTTATTGGATAAATCACAACCATCTAAATCCAACTCTCGCTGATAATTAGATATTGGTTCAAACAATACACATAATCACGTCTGATTTGTAATTGTTAATTAATACAACTCAATAAGCAAGAGCAATTAAACAATCAAATTGGGGGAATTAGAAATTCACACATCAACCATAACTAGGGTTCTACTTAACCCTAGATTAATAATCTACTTACTCATAATTGAATTAACAAAACAAGAATTATAAATTGAACACATAATTATAAGAAAAGAGAAAAACCTTTAATCTTCAAAGAAAATAAAAGTTCCCCCAAAAATCTCCAGAAGATGTTTACAAATTGTAGTGTGTACAACATATTTTTTTTTAATTATGTTGTTCTTTCTTAGGCATCTTTTTTCTTCGATTTTGTGAGGTGCTTCAAGTCTTTCTTTTTAATGTTATTGTAGGGGTGTATTTAATATTTTTCTTCTTTTTTGAACTTGGATTCACCCTTATTGATTATGCTTCTTAGATATATCATATATCTACATATTAAGTAGCTAGCACGATGTAGAGGAGTAATTTGGATTTTATATATGTAGGATGTAGTTGAGGTACCGTTCCACACAAATAAAGACATTTGAAGAAGAAACTTTTTTAGAATTTGCAACTCTACAATCCCAATCTACCCACTGCCAGTTGTCTTTACACAGTTACTTATACAAGTTAAACAGTTATTTCAGCTAGCAGTAATGAGTTTTGTCGGAACCAGAATAAGCAAGCTGTAATTAATTGTCGCAAACTATATTTAAGATGCTTTTTTCTGCTCTTCCTCTACTTCCTACTTCAGCCGACAATCGGATCCTACTTTCTTTGTCATTACATGCACATGTATACATGTAGATAAACATTTGTACACTTTTGTTGAGTGTATATTTACTGGTGGGGGAGATTAATTAATCTTTGTAAATTGTGATAAAGAGTTAGAGAGAAAAAAAGAGGTGAAGAAAAAAAAGGAGAGATAAAAATGGCCTTGGTGGATGTGAGGCAGCTTGTCGCTGGTATGTTGACATTTTCAATGTTCAAAATGCTCGGAAATATGATCAGTAAAGATCATTTTGGTACAGCTATTGTAAGTTCCGTGTTTGTAAATTGTTTATTTAATTCTACTTAAGCTTCCTTTGTTGGATGAAATAAGTGATCAAGATATACTACTTCCCTTCTTGAAACCCTCTTTAAATGGATTCTGTAATAATATCTACTTGATATCAACCTAATTTATTAGTCTTTTAGCTGACCATCACATACACAATATATTTGTTCTCACTGATCAATTGTTTTTGCTACTATCGGAATTCTGGAAGAAACACAAGTTTTAGGGGCTTGAATGTTCCTTTAGTTTGTTTTGAAAATACACTATTTCAATTATGTGAAAACAAATTCGAGGGGCTTACAGATTCATGTATATTGTTAGTTTGTTACTTTGGTCTATATTCTCTAGGCTTTTCAATTTTCATACACCACCTTTCTGTCCACAAGACAAGCACAATTAATCCTTTTCCAATACATCTTTTACAATCAATTTTTTATGTTAGTTTTTCTTTCTTCTTGTTTTACTTACCAGATGATAGGTACAAACACCCACCGGTAGGCACACATGGTGCCTCACCAGCACACACACAGCTTTATAATATAATTTTCTTAGTTTTCTCTATAATTCTCGAAAGCAATGGGAGTGAATTGGTGAGATAACCATGTGGTCATTTTTGCCGGTGCCATGCCAAGTACGCAACTGTCTTGGCTTTCCCTTATTTACCCTTTTCTTTGTGTATCTTTATGTAATTATTGTGTTGCTAAGCGTTTTGGAGTTTGGAATTACTTCATATTTGAACATGTCCAACTACACCATACTTTGTTGCATTTTTGATTTATAAGATTTTCATTAAAATCATCAATATGCACCTTATCATTATAGGCAATGAATTCTTCAATATATTACATTGGCTCCTATATATGTTTTTAATGTTGTTTGTTCAGTTAGAAGCCAATCTAAACTCACACACATATATGTGTTGATTAAATATAGGTGTAATTGCAAAATCATCCAGTGATATTTTGCAAAGTTAACACAAAATAACAGTGGTCTCTTTTATTTATATTTATTCCTTAATTAGATCTTACGGCTTTCGCTGTTATTATGGACAGTAACTTTGTGGTTTCTTATATGCTCTGCAGGTGGATGACGTGAGTTCAGCTACTGCTGGGTCAAACATTGGCACAAAAAGTAACTTGGGTCAAGATTTGATTCCATATATTGGACCATGGAGGATTAATAATGAAACAGTAAAACCTTGCTGGAACAAGCCATCGCAAGGTAAATATAAGTTCAAGATTCAATTGATTGTCTATGAAATGTACCACTTTTTTTTACCCTTAATAAAATGTACCACTTTGAAAGACACCTTATAAGCATTTGATGTTTCTCTGTTTTCTCATTTAATCTGGTAGAAAGGCAGGATCAAGGAAAAGGATATATTCTTTTTTCATTGACTGGTGGCCCTCATCTTCATCCTTTACAGGTACTAAATAATTTCCTTTCCTTGTGTGAATGTAGCTTGACAAGGTAGATGTCGTGACAGCACGTGCCCAGTTCCTGGCCACCATATGCTTGGTTGATACTCCTCAACGTCGAGGTGTCGACCATAAATGTATCTGTCAGTTGGATTGGTTGTTTAGTGGCTGGGAATCATGTCATTTGTGAGGAAATCGACATTTTAGACTGTTTAAGGAGTATAATAGAATGGGCTACTAAGTTGTGTCTATAATATGTATGCTATCAAATGTGAAAAAAAGTTGTTTTAGTGCCATAGAAGTTGGTGAGTTTCTGAAGAAGATCGGTTTTGAAAGAAACACCACGATATATCTGACCGAAGATGGATGGCCTAAAAGTTTGCGTGAATTGACAACTATCTTCCCAAGCACATTCACGAAGGTAAGATCACATGTTCCCTGTTGGTCATTACTATCATATGCATATGTGGAGTCCAAATTGGATTAATGTTTCGGATTGAAAGATTATCAAATTAGTTGTCATAAAGTTTTAGGATTGCTTCTCCCATAGTCCCATTTGCTTCCATATAGAAAATGTTTCTAATCTATATTCTTAGTGTGGCGGTATAATACCCCATTGTAGCAAAGTTGAGTTTACAAACTTGCATTATCGAGAAGTGCTGAGATCATACAGGGCATCTCAAATGATTTGGGGGCCATGCGCTGAATTTCAACTTTTAGCCCTCATGTAATAGTCATTAGTCAAAGACTATTTAAATAAGAGTTATTTTAGTACAATTGTTAATCACTTATTTTGCACGCTAAGCGTTTGATACTTTGATTATATATAAATCTATATAATATGGAGGCAGGCTGACAGAAATGTCCCTAGATAATGGGACACTGCACCTCTTTAGGGCCAGGTCTGGGATTATATCCAGTAATTTCATTGCCGCTATAATGTAATAGCAATACAAAAATCCCATCCAACATATACGTTTTCAATATAAATAAAAACAATTTGAGTCATTTGATGTCTGGTACACTTTTTATTATGAATGACAACCCGGACTAAGTGTTTTTCTCTCATTCTTCTCAACCAAATTTTAACATCTTCCAGTGGCAGTCAAATTATCATTCTCCACCCCTTTGTAATTTAATGTGGTATTAGATATTACACCATTGTTCTTGTTAATTTAATGTGATATTAGTTAATACACTATTGTTCTTGTTCTGAATATAGAAATTGGTGTACACTTGTACTTGCATTTCATTTTATCTGTTATTTTATTGATAATGCCTAGATCCCGTCACTGTTCAAATTGCACAGGATATGTTGATTCCCTCGTACAAGATGGCGAAGTTCACTGATTACACCGATGTGATTGATTTTTATATATGTAGTCGTAGTGATGTATTTGTACCAGCATTCTCAAGTCCATTTTATGCGAGTGTTGTTGGGGAACGAATAGCTTTAGGCAAGACTCAAATTTTGGATCCTTCCGAGGCTACTTCTTCAAATGTGAGGGACTACATTTCTTCCTATGTTACCAGGAAGAATCACTCGGCATATTCGTGCTTTTGTTGAGTTTATTCGAGTAAAAACACCCGACTTAGAACTCAGGATTTTATGTTTTAAAATCTTAATATGCAAGTAGGCAAAAGAAATGCCTGGTGTCTGTAGCCTGAACTGGTGTCTGTAGTATGTGTGTTTTCTGTATCTTTATCCTGCTGAAGAGTGGAGACATTTTAATGTCTTATTGATGATACCAGCTAGGGGTGGCAATTAGGCCCCAAACCCAATTAACCAAACCAATCCAATCCAATTTTTGGGTATTTGGATCAACCAAATATCACATATAATGAAATGGTTGGGGTTGGGTTTGAATCACACATTTCATTTCAAATATGGGTTGAAAATTATGACACCCAAATTGTACCCATATTATCTATTGTTTTCTTTGATTATATATCTTGACGGCTATAGTTACTAGACGATTTTCTATTTTCTTGTATGATTGTTTACTTTCCAGTCGAGTCCCCCAGAGACAATACTCTATTCCTAAAAATGCCGTTCTCTGTGGCCGAGCTAGCGGTAGAACGATACCAGTATACCACCTCGTGTTAATTATAGTATCGCATAATAACAAGTGTTCTAAAAATATTTAAAGTATCTAAATTATTTGTTTAATAAAAATAACAATAACTAAATAAAACATAATTTATTCATACCAACATTCAGAAATTTTTTATCAAACAATATTTGTTCATTCAACGTTCAAAAATTTTAATCATCCAGAATTAAATCATCCAGAAATTGTCATTCAGATTTAACAAATAACCCCTAAATCATATTTATTTACTTAGAGCTATCATACATATAGCCAGTGATGAGTTTTACATATTGTTAAATGACCTGATTTTAACATGTTTAATGACATGATTTTAACGTGTTTAATGACCTGACTGAAAGTTTTTAACGTGTTTAATGACCTGATTGAAAGTTTTTATTTGTTAAGTGACCTGATTGAAAACTTTTTGAGTTAGATGATCCAACTGAAAATTTTGAGTCAGTTGAATGACCTAATTGCCATTTAACCCTATTCTAAAATGTTCTAAATGTTGTTGAATTCTCATGTTTTTGCGGCTGGTGTCCTGCAAGTAGGCATGGCAATTCGTTCATTTCGTATACTTTCGTGTCGTGTACTTATAATTTGTTTTGGCACGTGCGTCTATTCACCTGTGTATTTATTGTGTTCTATTTTTTCTTTGCAAAATAGTGAATATCGTATATCCATACGAGTCTGTATTGAATGTTTATATGTTGTTTATAAATTATTATCTATTAATAACAATACTATTATTACATTTATATTATAATTTTTTTTAGTTTGTTCGACAAAAAAATACTTTTGGAATGGATTAATTACATTATTTTGATTTAATTTCACCAGCAATCTTTAATAAAAATATTACACGAAAAATATAATTATTCAAAAAATAATCTAATGAATACTAAAAAATAAAAATAATTAATATACTTAATTAAGTTACTTATTTATCTGCATAAAAATGGGTTACCCATATTTTGACCTGAAACTATTTTGACCCAAATCCAATTAATACCCATATTCAAATAAATATGGGCTTAATATAGTTTTCGATCAAAACCCAACCCCAATCCATATTTAAAGATCAAAAACCCACCCATATCCATTTATGCCACCCTATTACCAGCTCTTTGTGATTTTTAAGCTCATGGTTCTACGAAAAAAGTAAATATCTGGAACAAAATAGTCATACAAAGAGTTTTTGTAATGTTTATTGAAAATAAATTGTGAAAACCTTAATATTGTCATGTTTATGTTCACTGCTCAAATTCAAAAAACTCTCGATCTCCTTTTATTAACTGAATGAACAAAATCAAATAAATCAAATCGTTTCAAAAGAAAAATCAAATGAATTATTTTCCAATATAATATTATTATATTAAAACCAAAACATTAAAAATTTGTCAGTTTAGTTTTCGATACGCTTAATAGACAAGGTCATTTCCATTGTCTTCAACAAAATTATCTGTGGTGCATGGTGAGGAAGACATTATCATTTATCAGTAAAGAAAAATTAACGGAAACCCTATGAAGGAGGATAATTCCATCCAGGAGCCCTCCAAAAAAAGAAATTACAGTAGTACACAGTTACACACTCCTTCCTCTAACTAGTTTTTGATCTGTTTCAATCCATATAGAGGTTTGTATTGAAACAATTTTGATCCTTAAATCAACAAAACTTAAGAATAATTGTGGCACAAGTACTAAATACTGAGTTCCACATACAAAACAAGCTTGCTGACCTTCTGGAAAGGAAGGGGTTCTATTGTTAAGGAAGATATTCCATATTCGTGATAGCTCTCTCAGTCAACAGAATGAAACTTATATATAGATAGATAGATATATAGTAAAAGTTATAGTTTTGAAGTTTTTTCAATGCAATGGTTGTGCTTTGAGCCTTTGACGATGCGGATACAGTAATGATCTCCACGTTGATCTACATAAGATGCAATCTTTCCCCGAAACCTTATCATAAACAAGTCAAGAATGAACTAGTTACAACATGAATTTGCAACCTCCATACTATTAACTTCATGTAAAGTCTATAATATAAACTCTAAAGAAGTTGATATACCTGCGCCTTTTTGCTCTCTCCGCTGATCCAACGAAGGCCCAACCCTGTAATTTATTGAAATTTTCTAAGCTGACCCAAACATGCGACAAGAGAAAAAGTCTTGCAGCATTTATGCATTCGGATAAAACTTGACTGGTTCTTCCAAACTGATCTAACCTTTCAATCACAAACCGTTACCAGGACTCTTTACTTCACCCTGTACCCACGTCACAGAATCTGACACTTGGGTACCGAGTACCTGAGACTTCATTTGGCTAGAAAATATGCAGCAATTCAAGATATTGCCGAAACCTATTAAGAAATGAATTGAGATCATGAACATCATCAGATGAAACAGAAGCAGGGACCCATCAGAAGATACCTCATACATCGAACACCATCGATTAGAAATACAACTAAAAACACAATAGAAACTGCAGATCACAAATGCCACCTGAGGAGACAAGTATGATCCCTTACCTCATACATCAACACCATCGATAAGATATACAAATAAAAACACAACAGAAACTGCAGATCACAAATGCCACCTAATTAAGGAGGCCAGTATGATCCATTCATCCGCCAGTAAGTGTTTGCAACTCTGTTTAGTAAATTATCAAGTAAGAGTGTAAAACAGTAATGTAATTAGCATAACATGTTCTTGCATTCAAAAACGGAGACAAGAGTTTAAATCGCTACAAATCTATTCTACATCACAGAGTAACTCTAGCAGACCCAGACAACTGTCAGGCACTTGATGCTTATTTCATGTTCCTTGGTCAACACATACATCATGTGCACCAGTGATTAACGAGTTTCCAAAGACACAAAACAAAGCAAGGATGGACTAAATTCTTGGGAGCAGATATCAAAAGTAGCATTTTACTGTACACTAATAATACCTCTAAGGCAACTTCCCAGAAACATTTGAATGTATGTCAATACCACCACCGAGGTGTATAACTAGAAAGACAAATGAGCATATCACCAATCAGCTTTAACATTGTTCTAAACTTCTTTCCGAAACAAAACTCAAAAAACAAAAAGAGACAAAACAACTCAGTTAGATACAGGTTTAGCAACAGGAGTTCAAGTGTTTCTTGTAAAGGTGATATTTTTCATTACTTAATATCTTTTGACATAATTCAGAAATAAACAATCCGTCTTCAGAAAGTTTCGACACTTCTTGTTATACGATTTTACTCATAAACACAAACACAAGATTACTACTTGCAACTTGTAAGCATAGATATCAGTGATATTATAAGTATAGAATAGAACACTGCCTTTCGGAAAAAACAAAATTATGAATCTTTCCTTCGAACTTTTAATAGAAGGATTTTTTCAGCTACCCAAAACTAATGGTAGGCATTAGTATCTACAGATCTCTACAAGCTCCTGCGAATACATGGATTAACAATAAGAGATAGACACTTGGAACACATTTAGTACATTAGACCCAATTTACCCAGTTTCATGACTCATGATACTAAAGAGTTAACCAGAAATGACTGAATAATAAAAATTTTACCATACAATCATGTCTGCAACGACGTCTCTCAATCGGAGATGTTTTCCTGCGAAGAACTGCTTAATACCATGAAACACAGAGAATCTTTTTACCAAAACTAAACGAACATTCTGAATGAATAGAAATAGATAAATTATTAAAGGAGACGAAACACTACATATTTTACAACATGAAATTCAACTGTATGTCATACTTGGAGACATCCCCCCCCCCCTTTTCATTATAGTTTCACTACAAAAAGCTTTAAACAAAAGTAACACAACGCTGCATTAGTTTCTGCACGTGTACCACATAATAAGTCATCTGCAAAATTACCTATCTCAGCAACCCAGACACATTAAATATAACAGAGTTGTAAAATGCTTTCTTTTTCCAGTATCAAGGTAACATTTCTTACTGTTTTCAACGTCTTCATTACAACCTTTTAATAATTCTTTAACAAATTGTAATGACGTTTTCCAGTATTCCAAATAAAGTGCCTAACATCCAGTTACGAGATATCCATAACGAACGCAAATCACAGCATAAAACACACCTTGAAGCCGAGAAGTGAAGAGATCTTGTGACTGGGAATACCGTGCAAAAAGAGTAAACCCTTTGGATCCACGTCTTAATTTCCGTGATCTAACACATGTTGTTGTGGCAGGAAACTGCAATAATATCAATTCTTACCAAATAAAATTTAATTCTCAAAGTCATGTAATAGATATTAAAATCGATAATTTGACATACACCAACATATTGTGCATTCATGTTTTATTCTTTTCAGGAACAAATTCTTTCTAATTTCTAAATGTCACAATAAACAAGAGTATAAATGTAAATTTTTTTGTCAATTTATATATGCACTATCTAATTCAAATATTCATACATATACAGACTCAAATTCCATCGCAAACTAGCCTCGAAACTCTATAAACATATGGAACACTAGATATATATAGATAAGGTTCAAATTATACAACTGGACATTACAGCATAGTTTATAACTCACAAGTGCTGTAAAGCTAAAACGGTTTGTAAACTCGAACAAACTTATTTTTTTGCCTACTTGAACAACCTAATTGCAAAACTAGAGCTTAAAATACCTGCAAGACAAATTTAAAAAAACAGAAACAGAGAGACAGAGAGAGAGAGAGAGAGAGCGGTTTGTAAACACGAACAAACTTTTTTTTGCCTACTTGAACAACCTAATTGCAAAACTAGAGCTTAAAATACCTGCAAGACAAATTAAAAAAAAAAACAGAAACAGAGAAAGAGAGGTTTGTAAACTCAAACAAACTTATTTTTTGCCTACTTGAACAACCTAATTGCAAAACTAGAGCTTAAAATAGACAAATTTAAAAAAAAAACAGAAACAGAGAGAGAAAGATGGAGAGAGAGACGGAAGATTTCACCCGATGATCACCTCATGGACATTAAAATCCTTATTTTTTTGTCCCATTCTGATTCTTCTTTGCGAGCAGCATGTCTCTTTTGATGATATTCGATCCAAAGCTTATCGAATCGGAGTAGTACATTCACCTCCTCCTCTGATCTTACTGGTACTTGATCAATCGCATCTTGATCAATCGCATCGAAGGAGAGTCTTCTTCCTCCTTCGCATTTAAATATTACTCTACTCCTTTTCTTCTTCGGAGCTACAGGAGACAACGCCATGAGAGAATTAACAAAGAGATTGAGGGAGAGAGATGATCAATATGAATTCCGGGAGATACAGATTGGGGGAGAGATCGAGGGAGAGATCGATTGAGATACAGATTGAGAGAGGATTGAGGGAGATACAGATTGAGAGAGAGATCGAGGGAGAGAGATGATCAAAAGAAGAATGAGCTGAAATCGAATAGAGAAAGAAAAGTAAGGTGTGTGGTACTGTGTGTGTAAATATATAGGGTAAAAGAAGGTCGGTTGGGATAGCTTGATGGCTACGCGCTGGTAAACGTGTTGCAGGAAATAACGCGGGTTCTTTTCGATTTTTTTTAATTTAAAATAATTATCTGTTTAATAAATTGATTATATTGTAGTATTTCACAACTTTTATTACATATATATTTACATAACTAAAACATTATAATTTTTAAATAATAGAAACACATTTCAAAATATGTTAACTTTCATTTGTTACCCTTTTTAAAAATTATATAAACAAATATTAACTAAAATTTGTTATATAATATTTTAAAATTTTAACTGTTGAAACCCCGAGAGAATACAGATAAAATTTAAAAAATTTAATTAAAAAATTGAATCCGACGGCCTGATTTTTAAAAAATTGGGGGTTTAAAAATCAGGACAAGTTAGGGTTTAGGGGGTTTTAGGGTTGTTTACAAGCCTAAATTTTAAATTCGTAAATGGTTTATTCATCGTTCTGAATATTTCTAAAACACAAATGGAAACGTTTAACCCTAAAGGTTAACTGTTGAACTCCTAAGGGAATAAAGCTAAAATTTAAAAATTTTAATTAAAAAATTGGATAATTCTAAATCCCAAATGAAACTCGTTTAACCCCAAATAAAAACTATTTAACCACAAAGGAAATACTAATAAAAAATTAAAATATTAATTGGTAAAATAATATATAAATTTTAAATATTTTTAAAATAATAATCCCCCGCCCCTCCACAAATGCTTAGGAGGACGTGGGATGAGCAGCTTAGGTTGGATCTGAATGCCTTAAACTTGAATGAGACCTTGACCGCTGACAGGAGCTCTTGGAGACGTCATACCAGAGTGGTGGATTCTTTTTTAGGGAGCGGCTCTATTGTAGAGAGCCTTAGAGTTTGGTTGTCTCGGTTAGCTTTATCTTAGGAGTTCGGCTTTTTCGTTCTCTTTTTTCGTTTTATTATCTTCTGTATACCGGTTTTGCAGTTGCAGGGTTTGGTCTGGTGTCGTTTGCTTGTGGTGTATTATGCAGGGGGTTCCGGATATGTCATATTTCTTTGGTAGTGAAGATTTTCAACATCAGCAACCTACTCCTACTTTTCAGTCAGATGAGGTTCCTACTAGGGAGGAGATTAGGATGCTTGTGAAGAGTAATGAGGAGTCTCTCAAATCTTTGGAGATTCTAGTTGCTCAAGCTGTGAGAGCCTTGGAACAAGAGAAACAACAATTCATACCAGAAGCAATTCCAGAAAATAACGGTGACTTGGAGCAAGGTACTGCATGCATAATTGAAGAAGACAAATTCCAAGAGGAGGAGAGTTTTCACAAGCCATGTGAGAAATTTGATCAAGCTAGTGAGGTGGATGATTTGGAAAGGGCACTATTTGAGACAGACATTGATGAGCTTCACAAATTTCAAGAATTGGTATGTGCGTATCAAGAGGACACTGATGAGCTACGCAAATTTCAAGAATTGGTATGTGCGAACCGAGAGGATGAAGAACATGGGAAAGATGCAGGTCTTCTACTTGTCTCAGAGTATAAAGATGGAGGTAGCGCATTAGAGCCAATGGAGGAAGTTCTCGTTGTGCAACAAAGGGAAGCCTGTTATGACATTGAAAAAGCTAAATGCCCTCGCTTTGCGTTGAAGAGGTCAACTACCCCGGGATAGCGTAGCGAGGTCAACTGCCTTGGGACAATAGTGAAGAAGACAAGTGCCCCCGGATAGCGATTCGAGGTCAAGTGTTCTGGGATAGCGTTGAAGAAGTCAAGTCTACTCATAGCGGGGTCACATCAAAATTCTCTTTATTACAAATGGTGTCAACTCCAAATAATACAAGAAGGTTGCTGAAACATGTTGATTCCTTATCACATCTACAATTATAATGAGGACTCGGGGGGTAGTGGCATTACATAAACACCACTTCTAGCAGGATATTTGGCATTACATAAACACCCCTTCTAGCAGGATATTTGAAAATTTGCAAGACCAGCACCTAGCGTTGCGAGCCAGCACCTAGCGTTGCGAGGCCAGCACCTAGCGTTGCGAGACAGCACCTAGCGTTGCGAGGCAGCACATAGCGTTACGAGGCCGTACCTAGCGATACGAGGCTGCAAACTCGACACCTTGCGATGCGAGGCCTCTCGGTCTCATAGGCGCAATCAGGATCATTTGAAGACTCCATCAGCCATCCTAAAGCACTTGAAAAAAAAATTAACTGATATGGAGAGGCGTTATGGAAGAATCTATACATGCTAAAATCATGCAACATGAGTCCCTTGTGCAAGCAGATACGAGGCATATAGTACTTTGCAATATCATAAACATCAAATAAAGGAGCATGAATAAAGCAAGCCAATCCAGGTTCAAGGAGTATCTAAATAAGCAAAAGAAATTAAGTCTACAAACGCAAGGCAAATAAAGGGAGTGCCCGCATCTCCACTGAGTCTAGCAGATAAGGTTTAAAAGCAATAAAAAGGAAGTCATGGGGATCTATTTGCCGCTTCCTCATTCATTTCCATCTTGAGGTTATCAGCAAACTTCCCAGTCTCTTCGCCCAACCGGTACCAATCAAAGTCGTCAACCTTCTCGAGGAACTTTTTCATGAAGTCAACAGATCCTTGGGTCTCAGCTTTCTCAATGATAGTAGGGAGAGCATCAGCAGCATCTTTAACTTCATTCTCTAGCTCAGCGACGCGGTTTGTAAGCTCCTTGATCTGGGAGTCTGATTTCTCCTTCTCAATGGCATGATCCAGCTTTAGCTTCTTTCTAGCTGACTTCTCCTCGTGAAGCTCCGTCTTAAGCTTCTCAGTCGTGCCTTCAAATTCTTTCTTCCAACTATCCTTTGCGTTCTCGGCATCAGCCTGAGCCTGTGCAAGTATGGATTTGAGATTCACAATCTTTTCGTTCATCTTACTATTGGAAGAAGCCAAGGCTCGAATCTCCTTGTGGTGACTCAATTGAAGGAAGAAAAGCTCAGCTATAGTTTTAGTCTTGGAAGCATTGGACTCCTCCAGAGATTGTTTGGACCAACCATACATGTCAACTTCAGAAACATGGGCATGTGCCAACTCGCCAAATGTCTGGCGGACCAGTCCAGGGGGAGGATGTGAGGGTGAAGAACTCTTGTCATCCTTGTTCTTCTTTAGTGGTGGTCCTTCATGAGGAATCAGTATGTCAGTGGGCTTTTTCCTGCTAGGATGGAGGGAAGAAGATGATTGTCGAAGAGGCGTTGTGAGAATGGTCTGCTTAGGAGGAGGCATGACAACATTAGACTTGGTAGCTAAACCCCCAGCAAGGGAGGAATGGTGAGTCAGATCGCCAGAAGGATTACGAGAGGTACTCACAGCCTTGTCCTTCTTCAAGAAAGGAATCACAGAATATTTCTTGGAAGCCATGCCTATAAGTATACAGAAGAAAATACATCAATACAAGGCAAAATAAGTAAGCAAGGCGTGCAACAACAAATTGATTCAATGCAAGTGGTATGTTATGCAGCGAGTCAGTACGAGCTACAATGCAATGCATATGGAGTAGAGGTCATGGCCTCATATTACATTTATCAACGACGCCTATACCGTCTACTCCCTTGGGAGGAGAGATGATATTCTTTTTCGAGGTCGTTCTTGCCCTTTGCCTTAGAAATCCACACCTTTCTAAATTCTCTTCGGTAAGCAAGAGCTGGAGGTTTCTCTTCTCGGCAAGAAGTTTAAGAATGTTGTCTGCTCTCTGTTTGTGTTCGCCTTCAAGTATGGGACGTCGTGGTGTATCTGTAATGAAGCAAATTAATGTAAATATGGTTGGTGCAACAATCCACGATGCTAATGAATTTCATAGGAAGAAAAGGTGCAAAGTCAGAGAAACATACCTTTGTTAATGTTAAAGGCGGTCGGTATGCGTGGCACATCATAAATATAGAAGTATGGACTTTTCCAGTCTCTAGGATCTCTTGAGCCACCCATAATCAAGTTCTTGCCATAGAACTCTGGCCAGACAGAGAAATAAACATAACCGAATTCCTTAGCTTTACAACTCTTTTTGGTGATAAAGTAGTTGAGCTGCTCAGCGGTTTGTCTTGGGTATCCCTCGATGTTATATATGATGTAAAGACCAATCATAAGTTTGTACCCGTTCGGATTAATCTGGATGGGAGCAACCTTAAAATACTCGCACACCTCGCGAATGAATGGATGAAGAGGTGAAGAAACTCCAAGTTCAAGGAGTGTAGTAGTTAAAACCATGCGGGGTGGCCTGCCCCCATTCTCTTTGTGATTGAAGCGGTAACATCGCATATGCTCTTGAGGAAGGATAATACGACCTTCTACTTGATACTTTTCGATGGCCTCTGCTAAGGTATCCTGATCGAGGCTGGTTGGAAGATCTCTGCAGCAGAGGATGTGCCCTACCCTCTTCTTTCCTTGGGGATACATGGTACATTCAAACATTGGTTGACTAGGAGGGACATAAGCTTCATCATCAGAGAGCTCAGGAACATAGTCATAATTACAAAGATTAACTGTACGGGTGACATCCTCCAACTCTTTTGTGGTAAGGGACTCCTCTTCATCTGTCTCCTCCTCGAGGTTTTCCTCAGTAATTTTGGTCTGAGGAGGGATCACTTCAGTTGCGACATGAGCATGGACGATGCCTTTTTGCGAACACGAGCTTGAATCACTATGCACCTTAGCTTGTACCTTTTCAGATGATGACAGGGAGGCCAAGGAAGGATGAGCATTCTTTTTAACATGAGCCCTCTGGAGCTGCTTTGGAGCCTTTTCTTTACTTAGAGATTGTCTCTCTGACAAGGGAACGCGAGAGGAGCTACAACTAGGGAGAGTCATCTTCTTTAGTCTCCAAGCGAATGGACGAGTCTCTTTATTAAAGCCTTTACTAGGACCTACAATGATTTTAGTCCTTTTATGCTGCATATGAGTCTGTTCGTTGTCACTTCTCTTCAAACACAAGATTGATACATGGGGGGAGGACAACTCAACTAAGCAAAAAGCATGAATGTATGTGTGAAGCATGTATGTGATAATTATTCAAGCATGGAGAGCATATGGCATGGACAATCATGGTGATCATACAAGCAAAGAGAAAAAACTGCAAAGAGGAGAAACAAAAGCAATTTAAAGGATAGGAGAATCAAACCTTATTTAGAAGATGTAAATCTGGATGAACGCGAAGAACTTGGATGCGTGTGCACTAAATAACTCGCTTAAACAAAGCACCGTAGATCTTGGAGCAAGCTTGGTGTTAAGTTATTTGTGTTCTTGAAGAGAGGTGAATAATGAACCCATGAAGGAGTATTTATAGACAAGGAACGAAGAGGCCCAAAATAATATTTGATTCGGGATTTAAAAGTTGTACGGTTGGAATTTTTTAATTTCAAGTCAAATTTTTAAAGTGGACCTGCGGACTCGTATTAAAAATACAAGTCAGATATATATTTGAAAGTGGAAAAGCAACAGGAGGTGGTTAGCTGTGACATGCGCTTGTAATCCAAGCTGGACAGTTGTAGCTGTCGTAATTTATCCATGCGGAGCTCGTAAAAAAAATCAACTACAGGATCCCGTGTGGCTGTCAAGACAAGAAGTGCTAAGCCCGAATGAAAATTAGAGAAAAAAAGCATGCACAGTAAAAGAAATGTATGTATATATAACGAAACAAGAGCATGTGCTGCGTGGGTTATTGCATGGCAAAGTGGCAGGGTCCACGTAAAAATCAAAGTCAAAGAAAAAGATGTACAAGGCTCGTACATACAGGAGTACACATTAACCAATACATGGACATGGCTCATAAGGACAAAGGTCGTGGGTCCCGCATTAAATAAAAAAACAAACATGCAATCCAAGTTTGGCTCCCTGACTATTCAAAGCTTATATACACGTGAAGACAACAACTAAAAAAAGGTGGAGGACTGGAGGAGTGCTCGGGGAAAAAAAAATGGCGTGGACAATTACAAAGCATGAAGTGAAAGTGGGTGGACAATTGTGAGCGGGACCTGCATGTGATTTTTCAAGAAAATGGAAGAAAATAAAATGGTGGCCAAGTGGCAGGGTCCACTTAATTTCGTTGGAGTTGATTTGGTAATGGTCAGCCAGGATTGTTGCAAAAATCATAAAAGATGGTATGAATTATTATAATACGAGAGCTGGACAATGCGAGGTGAAAGAAGGTTGTTCGAATTCGTACCTGCAGGCGAAGCGAATAGAAAAATATATTATATGTGCGAGGAAGACTTCCAAAAAAAAAATCAAATAGTTCTCCGCTACAACTGCCTGCATCGAAGAACTGGGGGGTAGTTGCCATACTTGAAAATTGATATCAATTCTAAGCAGACTCATTAAAAGAATTCAGGAGGCCTCGCGACGTATGAGGCTGCGAGGCGGCCTCGCGACGTATGAGACTGCGAGATGGCCTCGCGACGTAAGAGGCTACGAGGAGGCCTCGCGACGTATGAGGCTGCGAGGCAGCCTCGCAATGTAAGAGGCTGCGAGGAGGCCTCGCAATGATAAGGCTGCAAGGAGGCCTCGCAGCATATGAGACTACAAGCAATCCTCTCAACTTATAAGAA
Source organism: Kitagawia praeruptora (assembly GCA_037693485.1). Classification (NCBI taxonomy): domain Eukaryota; kingdom Viridiplantae; phylum Streptophyta; class Magnoliopsida; order Apiales; family Apiaceae; genus Kitagawia; species Kitagawia praeruptora. The sequence goes on from CM075354.1 coordinate 107,608,735, forward strand.
GGACTCTCATCATAATAACAAGGAGCAAAGAGGAACACTCTCATCATACTTTAAGAAGATCTGAAGATACATGAGAAAGCCCGAGTTCACACATCAGTCAGATAGAAGATACAATTATAACAAGTTATGACTGCAAGGCCCTATGGGGTCGCCTCTCAGAGTCCCTGCAGAACCACATGGCGTTTGGAAGTACTTTGAGGTCACCATCACTCACTTATACATGGCTTCGCATTAATTGAAAGACATACAACACATGTCATCATCTTAGCAGCTGGGAGAAGATCTCAAAATACGACAGTTGTCTGCAATCATTAAAATTCATTGGGGTCGCGATGCGATTCCAAGGCACTTGAGATAGTTATGCTTTCATCCACAACAATCTATAGCGAGCACAGGCCTCGCATCGAAGTTTTGACAAAGCAGTTTTTGAGTCCACATCGCATTTCCAATGACAATATGGACTCGGGGGGTAGTTGTTATGCCCAAATCTTGGCATAAGCCCTAAGCAGGCCTAATGGGCTAGAATAGAGGTCCATAACTCATAATGGGCCTAGAGATGAAGATTGGGTCACTAAAACCCACCAACAGGAGTCAGTCCAATATACTATCAAGCACAATGTTGAAGTTTGCGACCCCAAGCTGCGGGTCGAGTTCGCCAATAAAGTCCCTAGTATGGGATAGCATTTATCATGCATGTCTCTCTACAAGGTCCAGCGTGGCCTAGAGGTCCAGCGTGGCCTAGAATACTCTCTCTGCAAGGTCCAGCGAGGCCTAGAGGTCCAGCGAGGCCTAGAGGTCCAGCGTGGCCTAGAGCATGTTTACTACGAAGGCTTACGGTCAGACCCAGCGAGGTCGCGTAAGTAGTTTATCTCCATAAAAGCGAGGATCGCCTCGCATGGTCAGACCCAGTGAGGTCGCATGCGAGGCCATCTAGTCAGTTTCGCCAATAATTATAGCATCATGGTGAGCCGTGGGTTCCCTATTAATGGGCCATGGGTCATGAGCAGAATAAATGGGTAGAAAAACAACCCAAGAGGATGACTAGTGGATTTGGGCCAAGCCGAGCCCATAGAAACCCTAGCCCGTCTAGATAACTTCTTCTCCAAGAGAACTACGTATGGCTTGATCCCTATAAATAGGGTACGTAGGCATCTTGTTATGGATGATTGACAGTTCACCCCTGAAAACACCATACAAGATCAGCCACAAAAAATCTCCAATCTCCTTCCGTGTTCTTCGTGTTCTTAGCAAAATATCCGTATTTTGCTCCGTGATTCCAGTAAACCTCCAAAATATTGTTATACAATATTCTCCCTATAACACTTGTATAACGCAATAAATAAATGCGTTGTGAGGTGAGAATGCAGATGTATGATTGTCTTGAGCATACCATGAAAAAAATGAGAGAAAGCAGAAAGGTAATGTTTAATTGCGTTGCAGAAACGTGTTTACTAGTTGCGTTTCAACCTTAACGTATAATTTATATACGTTTGTGCTACTAGAAGATCAAATTTTCAGAGGGGCTATTTTGAACATTTAAATAAAAAATTATGTCATTTTGGGCATTTTCTCTTTCCCGCGAGGCCCAATTACCCAAAATATCAGCAAACATTTCGCGCACACACACACACACTGTTTCCTCATTTTCTACTTAAACCTAGAAATCAATGGCGGAGAAAGATGAATACAGAGAAGAATATAAGCTAATTGAAGAGAAAGTGATTGAGATTCTTAAAAACTCTGACATGGACAACACAACCGAAGCTAAGGTTCGTAAATTAGCTTCGGAGCAGCTAGAGCTCGATCTCTCTCAACCTAATTACAAAAAATTGGTGCGTCAAGTTGTTAATTCCTAGATGAACAAAAGGAACAAGAAGAACAGAAAGTTGAGCAAGAAGATGAGAAACAAGAGGAGGTTGAAGACAAGGAAGAGCGAGGTGAAAGCGCGAAAGAGTATGATGATAACGGCGATCTCATCATTTGTCGTGTTAGTTTCTGAATTCTATTCTTCGTGTCATATCTCGATAAATTAATATTCAATAAGCTTAAAAGAATTATGTTGTAATTTCTGTTATTCGGATTGTGTGAATGCTAACTGATTCTGTTATTGCTAACTAATTCTGTTATTCTGTTATAGAGAGAGGGGTTATGTTTTGAATTGAATTGTTTGTATGTATATAAAGGATTTTACTTGGTGGAAAGTAGTTTTAGTGTGAGAACAAATGTTGTGCACTTTTAAAAAATTGCGGAACTATGTTTTAGGAGAAGTTGAGAACATTTGCGAAAAAATTGTTGTTTTCACGTGTAGTCATGCCAAAACTGTTGTTCTAATTTGAATGTGAGAGCCTATAAATTTTGCTTTATGTAATTTGTATGGACAGTAGCTAATTTGTTATATTTATGTATATTGGTTACATGAATTGTTTGTTTGTGAATATGTGTAGTTATCGGCTAAGAGGAGGGTCAGTTGGGGAGAGTTTAAAGGGAGGTCGTTTCTGTCCATAAGGGAGTACTACCAGAAAGACGGAAAAGTGCTTCCTTCCGCTAAAGGTATCATCCATCATTACTACGTTGCTGTGTTGTTTGATAGCTTAGGTGGTGGTGGTGTGTTTTCTGTGCAATGCTAAAGTAATTCTATTTTCCCAAGTTTGTGTGGTGTGATTGACCCAAATTACAAGAATATATGTAGTAGACTCTTTTGATTATGTTTGAATTTGTTATTTATTGAATTATCATAGATAGGAGACACTTCTGTTTTCAATCGCATCTGTATACTATCATTATACTACTTCCCGATTTTTAACTAAAGACATTTCATAAGTTTTTTAATATGCATCTATTCCAGACTTGTTTCCTGGATGTAGTTATATAAACTTAGAGAGATGGGATTTCATATGATTTAAGGGCACCTTATACCGTCATGAAACTAGTTTTTACTTGTCTAAGAGCACCTTGTTGTTTTAAACATTATTTGAGTGGAAATTCCTTGAGCCTTGTTGCTCCTATAACTTTTGTACACAGGATCGCAAACTGTCTGGTTCTGATTTTTACATAATATTTCTTTGAAATCATTCTACTGCACCTACATCAGAAATCTGGAATGTTGGCATTTGGATCATATGAATATGAACTTTGATTTCTACATTGTTTTCTGAGCAATTTTTTTTTAAAATCCAGTATCTAATTTCATCAAAACACAGTTGCATTATTACCGGTGCTCATCCCAACATTAATCTTTTTGTGGTTACAAAATTGGACCATTTCTTTGGATTAAGGATATCACTGGTATGTTGAACCAATTTTTAAACTTTATTTGGACTTTGAGAAGTTCTTAACCAAAACATAACTTCTTCCAGTGATTTTGTTGAGGACTATTTTTTACTCACTATGGATAACTTCCTCACCTTATCACACCGTAGGCCTAATCATATGCTGATATGCTATGTTATTTCATCTTCCCCACCTGATCACTTTTCCAGAATGTTGGCTGCAAACATAGGATGGTCAGCCTATAATCAGTAGGTCATATACGACTTAATACTTGTTGTCTCTTCGACCCTCACACTCGTCTAGTATTTCTTTCTTCTCTCCATCTGTCTGCCCTCGGTACATTGAAATGTACAGAAATGGCTATGACAGACCAAATCAGTTTCTACATAATTTGGTATGTATATATCATATTGTATGTGCAGACAAAAAAGAGTTGGTACACCTATGACTGTGTGCATTACTATGATGTAAGTCATGTCGGCAGCAGCAGCAGCAGCTACATATATGTTTATAAAAAGAATCAGGCTTTGGTTTCCTGTTGGATGTCACATTGCAGTTGTCATTGTAATTAATGAATTTGAGACAAGATTGTTATGCCAATATTTTTTCATTGTATATAAATAATCATTGAGGTGATATTTTTGGCGTCCCCCTGTCATGTACTGCCACCCCAATGAGAGCTAGATGCTCCTAGCAGATTGGAAACAATTTTTTAAAGAAGTACAACATATGTAAATGCTTATTATCTTCTTAGAATATATTTCGAGGGAACTACATGGCATTGCATCTCCTATCAGTTTCATTCAGTCCAGCAGTATTCATGTTATTTATGTTGATGGCCATTCTATTTGGATGTGTAAAATATTCGTCTTACAAGTCTATGTTGATGGTCATTCGTTTTATATGTCTAAGAATAAGTTGTAGTCCATGGGTTCAATTCCAAGTAGCACTTGTTATCATCGTCAAAGTACTTGTCACAGTGTCAAGCATTGAGAGACAACTATTTACAAGATAACAAATATGAATGCCAGAAGAAAAGGGGTTACTTGAATTACCTTTGTTTTGGCTGAATACCATGCCTTAGCAAAATAGCCAGGTGACAAATCCTCTTCTGGCATCTTGTGCATGTAAGGATTCACCTGGGGAATGGGGACTGCATGTTACCAGCATCTCCTTTGAGCTATCAACTGATTGTGAAAATTTTAATATTTTAAATTTTGATTTGTAGATGCAGTATTACTGGTTTCTATTGCTGTTGATTCTGGTTCATGGGATACATCACATTGATCTTCTATAATTATGTTTGTTTGTTTGTTTTTTCGTGTGTGTACATGATAAAATGTATGTAGTAGCAGCTGTGTATATATATATGTATATAAGTGGAAGAACAGAAGGAGAGAGTAATGCTTTAGGAGAAGAGAGTAATGCTCTGTGTTTTATATATCTTGTGTGTTTATTACATGAGTTAGAGATGATATATATAGAGAACCTAGGATACAAAGTCTATGCTAAATTTCAATCATACGGTGCCTAACATAAGACTAATAGGACAAGCCCATCTATGTTGAATGTTGACATTTTGACACTCCCCCTCAAGTTGATGCATATATATTACTCATGCCCAACTTGCCAATAAGTGGATGAAGCATCTTCTGATTTAAACCTTTGGTAAATATGTCAGCTATCTGGTCCTCTGATCGTACAAAATGAATACCAATGGTATCATTATTGATCTTCTCTTTTATGAAGTGTCGATCAATTTCGATATGTTTGGTCCGATCATGTTGAACTGGATTTTGTGCAATGGCAATAGCAGCTTTGTTATCACAATGCAGCTTCATTGGAGTTGTAGATGCAAGTCCCAATTCTTCTAGGAACAATCTTATCCACAATAATTCACGCACACCTTTAGCCATAGCTCTATACTCTGCCTCAGCACTAGATAAGGCAACCACAGGTTGTTTCTTGCTTCGCCAAGTAACCAAATTGCCACCAACAAATGTACAATATCCTGAAGTAGATCGTCTATCGTCTTGACATCCTGCCCAATCTGCATCTGTATAGCTTTCAACCCCGAGATGATTGTTTTTAGTAAACATCACTCCTTTTCCAGGAGCAGCCTTAAGATACCTTAATATCATATAAACTGCATCCAAATGTGGTTGACGAGGATCATGCATATACCTACTAACAATTCCCACTGCATATGATATGTCTGGCCTTGTATGTGCAAGGTAGATTAGTCGACCAACTAACCTTTGATATTGAGATTTCTCGACACTTTCACCAGCATCTCCACAAAGTTTATGATTTGCTTCTATTGGAGATTCTGCAGGTCTACATCCCAACATCCCTGTTTCATTCAGAAGATCAAGTGTATACTTCCGTTGTGAGAGGAAGATACCACCTGGACTTCTAGAGACCTCAATACCAAGGAAATACCGTAGTTTTCCTAAGTCCTTCATCTCGAATTCAGAGGCAAGCTTGCGTTTAACATTAGCAATTTCACAGGTGTCGTTGCCGGTGATCACAATATCATCGACATAAACAATCACCACTGTGATTTTTTCATCTCGTCTTTTCACGACATGGTGTTATCTGAGTTGCTCTGTTTGTAGTCAAATTTAATCATTGCTCCCTGAAATTTGCCAAACCAGTCCCTTGGAGACTGTTTTAACCCATAAATAGTCTTCTTTAGCTTGCATATTTTCCCAATGGTCGCAGCTGTAGAAAAACCTGGTGGAATATCCATGTAAACCTCTTCTTTCAGGTCTCCATGTAAGAATGCATTTTTTACATCCAATTGCTGAAGTTCCCATCCAAGATTTGCTGCACATGATATCAAGACTCGAATAGAGGCCATCTTTGCTACTGGGGCAAAAGTTTCCTGATAATCAATCCCGTAAGTTTGAGTATACCCTTTTGCTACAAGCCTCGCTTTGTACCTATCAATCAGCCCATTAGGTATCTGTTTCACAGTGAATACCCATCTGCATCCTACTATCTTCCTTCCAGCGGGAAGATGAGTTAACTCCCAAGTGCCATTATGTTTCAAGGCATTCATTTCCTCTATCATAGCATCTTTCCATTTAGGATCACATAAAGCATCCTGCCAAGTATGCGGAACAGAAACGGGTTTTATATCAAACATGCCACTCATCTCATTAAAATATATCAAGTAGCTCCCCAGTCTCCACGGGGACTCATTTAAGCCACTAAACTAAGAAATATATCATTTGGCCCCCCTGCATTCACAAAAATAATACCATTTATATCATTTAGGCCACCATAAATTGTATTATTTTTGTGAATGCAGGGGGGCCAAATGATATATTTCTTAGTTTAGTGGCTTAAATGAGTCCCCGTGGAGACTGGGGAGCTACTTGATATATTTTAATGAGATGAGTGGCCTGTTTGATATAAAACCCGAACAGAAACACTAGACAGGGATGACACAAAAGCAAGTGAAGATGGAGATAATGCATTATAAGATACAAAGTTTGAGATAGGATGGTTAGTGCAAGAGCGTACACCCTTTCTTATAGCAATAGGAAGATCTAGAGTAGGATCAAGAATATTACCATTTTCTGGCTCAAACACAGGAGATGCAGGATCTGTCTCGAGGTCAGAGGTCTCTGGATGCGGTAAAGTGGTGATATCATTTCTTTTCCGCCTGGAATATGTAATCAAATCTGGAATATCCAATCTATTTAGATCATCTGACTCATTACTCGTATGTGGAGGAGGAATAGATAACCTGTTTGAGCTAGTGTTTGGAATAGGTATAAATGGAAGTGTTTGTGACACATTTGTTGCTTTACTATCAAGACTGTGTCGGTTTATCTCCCCCTGAAGCAAGGAGGAGGAACCCGGAGAAAAATAAGAAACATTCTCCCAGAAACTAACATCATGACTGACAAATATGCGACGTGAGGGAGGATGATAACATTTATATCCCTTCTGAGTTGGTGAATACCCAATGAAAACGCAGCGGAGGGCTCGAGAATCAAGTTTATCCCGAGAGGGGGCATGATTATGAACAAAACATACACTCCCAAATACTCGAAGGGGTAGTGGGTGCGAAGAAGGTGTAGGAACACAAGACAACGGTGTTTTGAATCTTAAGACACTAGAAGGGAGACGGTTTATAAGATATGCAGCAGTCATGACTGCCTCTCCCCAAAGATATTTGGGAACATGCATTGTTAACATAAGCGACCGAGCAACCTGTTGTAAGTGACCAATTTTCCTTTCGGCTACCCCATTTTGTTGAGAAGTTTTGACACACGAAGTTTGATGAATTATACCACATGTGTCCAAATAAGATATAAATGGGCCTCCATATTCAGTACCGTTATCACTCCGAAGAATTTTAACAGAAGCACTAAACTGTGTTTGTACCATGTGGTGAAAAGATTTAAAACACTCGAAAACTTCACTTTTTTGTTTAAGGAGATATACCCAAGTAAGCCTAGAATAGCAATCAACAAAGACAACAAACCATCTATACCCATCATGTGTAGGATGTCTAAATGGACCCCAAACATCAGTATGAATAATAGAAAACAAAGTAGAACTTCTTTTATTTCTGGATGGATAAGAGGATCTTTTATGTTTGGCTAGTTCACATGGTTCACAAAAGAAATCTTCTTTCTTACAGTGTTTTATTAAGGCAGGGAATAGATGTGTTAAAACACCAAAAGATGGATGACCTAACCGTCTATGCCACTGATACACAGATTCAAAAGCAGAATTTAACTTGGATGACACCTGATAAGTTGAGGGAGAAATAGAATTTCCTTCCATCACATAAAGTCCATCTACCAGTCTACCACTTTACCATTGCCAAGGACCTTGCCTGTCGCCAGATCCTGAAATACACAGTGGGAGGAAAAAAAGGTTACTGAACAATTAAGATTTTCAGTAATACGTTGAACAGATAATAAGTTTGCCGTTAAGGAGGGAACATGTAACACATCAGATAGTGGCAATGATGATGAGAGGCAGTGAGAAGTGCCTTGTCCATGAACAGGTACAATAGCTCCATTGGCAACACGAATATTGCCGGTTTCACCATTATATGTTTCTAGGAAACTAGAATTTCCAGTCATATGTGCTGATGCTCCGGAATCAATAATCCATGAATTATGACATTTATCGGAGGTAAAGTGACAAGATGTACCTGCATGAGCAGAATTAGCTGTATGTGGAGTGGTGTTCATTTGTGACATTAATTGCCGGAGGGTGTTGACCTCTGAAGCAGTCATCGTCCCTGTTGAAGAATAAGACTCACATTCTGATGCAGCATGATGAGCACTAAAGGGAATTCCTCTACCCGTGCTTCTGCCAGATGAGACACCTCGGTAACTACCTCGGCCACGCCCTCCTCGTCCTCGAATTCTGAGATGAGGGTGCAGGATAAAACATGTTTCACGAGTGTGGTTTAACTTCTTGCAGTAATCACATTGAAGACTGGATCTTTCACCCATTAAAGCCATTGGTACTTGTTCAGGTTGTTCTGGCTCAGATTGCTGAACATTTCCAGTTAAGAGTGCAGATCGTTCAGAAGAGACAACCGGAGCCATACTTTGCTTTCGACTTTCTTCTAATCTGACACGACCATAGGCTTCTTCCACAGTAGGAAATGGAACTTGTCCAATAAGTTGATTTTTAATTGAATCATACTCATCAGACAATCCATCAAGAAACTTCATCACCTTTTCTACAGTCATCATCTTTTCATATTTTTCTTGATCTTCAGCATGTTTACACTCAAATATAGTGTAATGTCCCAATTCACTCCATAATGATGTAAGCTCAGAATAATACTGAGCTAATGTGTGGCTTCCTTGAGTCAATGCCCACATCTTCCGTTTGATCTCAAATTGCCTGGCTACATTTCCGGAGAAGGAATATGTCCGAGTGAGAGAATTCCACACATCTTCAGCGGTATCAATGAAGATATATGTTTTTCGAATATCAACCTCCATAGAGTTAGATAGCCACGAACACACCATGGCATTTTCGGATTCCCAATCATCGAAACTAGTATCACTTTCCAAAGGTTGTTTGGCTTTCCCGTTGATATATTTCATCATTCTATGAGATTTAAGTGCCATTGTACAAGCTTTGGACCATTCCAGAAAATTTTTCCCGTTGAATTTAGGACTTACATACGGAGTACTATGAAATCCAGATTTCATGCTACTTGTAGCACTACTTTCGGATGCATTATCTAACACCCTACTACTAGATGTATTCTCTAAAACTTCCACCATTTTATATTAAAATAGTGTAATACCCAATCAATAAGTATTGAACTTAATATGATAATATCTACTGCTATATATCTATATATCGTAGTTTATATAGACTGAATAAGGCCCAGCAGGAAATCAACAAATTTTGACAGGAGGAAAATCAACAATTTTTGACAGAAAAAAACAAAACTGCTCAGATTCAAGAGATAGTACCACGGTTGGATTCGGTTTTGGGAGGAGAACAAAAGTCCCTGAAGAAACTTTTTCAAAAAGCTGCCGGAAACAGCCTCACGCGCCGGCGCGTGGGCGCGTCTGGCGGCGCTGCCGCGCGTACGGCGGCGCGTGAGGGCGCGTGCGGTGGTAGATTTCCAGTCTGCTTGTTTCTGTAGGCTCCTCTTCCAGTCCTCTACTCAGTGGTATAGTTGGTTTTTTGTTTTGACAAGATTCGAATTTCTCGAATTGTACCAGTTTTGGTTTTTTTTTTCCTTCGGTTGATTGTTTCTGCAACTTGATATATGCTTTCCTAGGATATTACCCTCTCTGATACCATGATAAAATGTATGTAGTAGCAGCTGTGTATATATATATGTATATAAGTGGAAGAACAGAAGGAGAGAGTAATGCTTTAGGAGAAGAGAGTAATGCTCTGTGTTTTATATATCTTGTGTGTTTATTACATGAGTTAGAGATGATATATATAGAGAACCTAGGATACAAAGTCTATGCTAAATTTCAATCATACGGTGCCTAACATAAGACTAATAGGACAAGCCCATCTATGTTGAATGTTGACATTTTGACAGTACAATTTATCCTTTAAACTGATGCAAGATCATTGAATTTGCTACATCCACGGGAATAGCAACCAGTATTTCGTAGCAAACCAGAAGTATAGTATAATAGGCTTACCAGCTGTACTATAGTACTATAATATCGTATTAATGAATATACCAGCTATTTTGTACTTTTTCCCTTTATTTTTTTCCCCCGATGAACTGTGCTGCTCGATAACGGGGCAAATTTTCCATTAAACAGTTGAACCATGTCAATATGGAAAGTAACTGGTACACAAATAAAATGTAGTATGGAAAGTGTATTCAAGAGTATATAGTATCACTATGTGAGGCTTACATATGCTCTGCAGAATGAAGGGTTTGTTGCTCTAAGTTCCACCATGGTCGATGTCACAGGGTCAGATTTTTCACCTAGACTTGAACCTGTTCGGCCTGCCCTTGTGCCCGAACGTCCCAAGAACAGTCAGCCCCCAAATAGAGGTTGTCGCCCGGCAACCTTAACACTGTGCAGCGGTATACAAAATACCAATGATGGCTTAGTGTGTGCAGTGTATAAATGTAAATAAACACACTTGATTACAGGTAAAACACCCAACCTTTTTTGCTCAAGTCAATACAAAGGAAACTTACAATTGGAAGCACTCACTTGGCTTCACCAAAATACATACAAAAGTACTCACTTGGCTTTCTCTCAAAATACAACAGTTTGTGACTCACTTGCACAAATCTCACTCTCTGTATTACAATGCTATAGAATACATCTACAGCCAGCCACGTTTTTCCCTCAGTCATGGCAATTACCAGCAGTTACTCCCATCTAGCAGTTACAAGGACACCTGTCAGCCAATTGTGCAAACCTTTGGGCAGTTACAAATTATAAATGATGTTTTATCTAGAACATTTTTTAGGTCATAAGAAGTTTTATGCAGGTCCTTATTTTGGATAATGCACTTCTTTACAAAGATTTTGAACCTAGGGAAATTTGGATTTGGGTACAGGAGAGAGCACATAAGACAAGTGTATAGCATTTAAGACAAATGCATGCATATATGAGTGAATAGTTTTATATGGAAGCATATTCAGTAACCCTGTCCGCTTGGAAATGCATGTCATATTGACACGCCACTCTTCTTGAATAATTTGTGCTTCAGCTTATTATGGGTCCTACAACATATGCTTGTGTGCACATGTTATTGAGTAACAATCATTTTTACAGCTGTGGACTCTTTTACTTAAATTTAACAATTTGTGCAGAGGACAATGTTTAAAAAAGCAATTGAAGATATGGCTGCAGGAAGCCTGCGATGTATTGGATTTGCATACAGAACGTGAAAAAGCTCAAGTACCAGATAACGACGAGGAGCTTGACCACTGGAATTTACCCGAAGATGACCTTGTCTTGCTTGGGATTGTAGGACTGAAGGTATGAAAAATTATTGCAAGTGATAATTCTTGAAATATCATCTAACCTGTCGTAACTTGAAAATAAAAACTATGGTGTTTCCTTTGAATGCTCACTGATAGTTGCAAATACTCTTGCACTCCTTGCTATGGTATGGCAAAGCTCACATGTGAACTGTGCTATTTCTTTTGTTTTTGTTTTTTTTAAATGTATTTTCATATGAAAGTATATGCAATTAATGCATCAATATTTGCAGTCGGTAATAGCTGAAAAACCGTCCATATTAATATTTAAATTGAATTGCTAACTCTATTGAAAATATGTTATTAGTATTTATTACTCTATTTGCTTTATACTACATAGTCCAATGTTTTTCATTTACTAGCCTGTTGTCGTGGTTATCTCTAGATTCTTGTCTACATGTCCTAGGTTTTGTTTACTACACTATTGAGCAGTCATATGTTACATATTTATTTACTACCAAAATTATTGGAATAGTTCCAGCATCATTTTCTGTACTAGAAAAACTGAACACTTTTGAAATATTCTCTGTTGCTTGCAACCTTTTATTTGAGGGTGTTTCTCACTACTAAGAAAAGGTTACAAATATAAACTCTGGTTTTGTTAATGTGTGTATATATATATATATTTCACTATATAATTGAATATGTGTAGTATTGAATTGCTTTGATGGTATTTCGGGAGAACCAGCTTGGCTTAATTATGAATGATTACAAAAACGTATTTACTCCGTGCAGGATCCTTGCCGTCCAAGTGTTAAGACAGCTGTTCAACTTTGCATTGACGCTGGGATCAAAGTATGTTTCGTATTCTGATGTTTGCCCCTTCTGACATGCTTAAGTTGAATTGTAGGTGCTGATTAGATACTAAATTTGCAGTTGAGGGGCATAGTATTAAAGTTAGATACTCTCTCGTGACTACGTACGACAATACTACTGTAACTTTATGTTTGGACATAATAACTAGCTGTTAGGCATTCAGTCATATCTGCTCGGGGGTTTATGTGTAATGGACTGGAAGGAACTACTTGCTTACCATATGCTATACCTTTCTAATATGTAGATATCTGAGGTCTTCTATGTTGTAATGATAAGTAATTATGTTTCTTATCTCAACTACTGTATGTCTTTGGTTGTGGCTCCACAATTCACACAGGTAAGGATGGTTCCTGGTGACAATCTTCAAACAGCAAAAGCAATTGCTTTAGAATGTGGAATACTACAATCAGGTGCTGATGCTACTTTACCGAATATCATTGAAGGGAAGACATTTCGTGAATACTCTGAAGCAGAAAGACTGATTGTCGCTGAGAAGATATCTGTATGAATTATGCATATTCTCTTTTAATCTATTATTTCTGCCACTGAGGCAGGTAGTTGTTAGTAACTGATGATTGATTTCTGGTATATAGGTAATGGGAAGGTCATCGCCTAATGATAACTATTGCTTGTGCAAGCATTGAGAAAGAATGGGTACGTTGTCGCCGTAACTGGAGATGGCACTAACGATGCTCCTGCTTTACATGAGGTCTGGTTAGAGTAAATTTATAGTTTGCTTTAGTCTCGTACATAAACATATGTTTTATCTCTGTGTTTTTTTATAAAGCATTGCATTTTGTTTTAGCTGTTAAACTGTTTTCAATTATGTAGGCTGATATTGGTCTTGCCATGGGCATCCAAGGAACAGAGGTTGCAAAAGAAAGCTCAGACATCATAATATTAGATGACAATTTTGCTACAGTTGTAAAGGTTAGTCTGCAATATGTGAAATTTCTGTTACTTGAAATTGTATCCCAATAAGAATAATGAGAAAAACTTCCACTGAAGTTATGGTAAGATGTGCCTTTTTAAACTTGGGCGATGTAAGTGTGCACCTTATCGGCTGCAGTCAATTAATTGTGGACTTACATCAGTGGAGGAACAGTTGCCAAAAAATATGTTTGGTTAAATATTTTCTTTCCAAGCACGTCTTCAGTTCACCAATTGGTTTAGAGCTGAAGGTAATGATAATTTGGATTATGAGTGCATTTCTGCTTTTCTAGTTTTTTTTTGTAGTCATATCTCCAATATCAACTCCTTACGAAGGTTTTAGCAAAAAGAAGTCATTACGAATTATCCTAGTCTTCTAGATATATTAACACGTGTGCAAGTATTCAACTTCTAATGAATTTTACTTATAATTGCTTTGGACAATCGGTTAATATGCTGACTGATAATGCAGGTTGTTCGATGGGGTCGATCTGTCTATGCTAATATTCAAAAATTTATTCAGTTCCAGCTGACAGTAAATGTTACTGCTCTCGTGATTAACGTTGTTGCTTCAGTTTCTGCCGGAGATGTCCCACTATATATATATAAACCCCCGCCCCCCTCCAAACACACAAAAAGACTCACCCAGGCAAATGCATTTATTTGTTCATCATTACTGTGTTTATCTGTCAGCTTCTCTGGGTGAATCTTATTATGGATACTCTTGGAGCACTTGCACTGGCTACTGAACCACCAACAGATCACCTCATGAAAAGATCTCCTGTCGGTCGAAGGTTCGGCTTCTTTAGACATTTAATATGCATTTCACATAACCTCTTTATTCTAAAATGATATAGAATTGGATTTCTTTATAACTCATCTACTTGGTCATGTTTTAAGTCCTCAATCTATCTAATAAGTCATGTTTTGCTTACTTCTTCCTTGTCTACTTTAATAGGGAACCTCTGATAACAAATATTATGTGGAGGAATTTGCTTATCCAGGTAAACTATCTCTATTCTTAGCATCTATATCAGACTATCAAGTATCAATTAATGCCAACAAAGTAAATGATTGGTATTGTTCTTTGTTTGCTGCTGAATGATTCAAATTTACAGGCTTTTTATCAAATCACTGTCCTGCTTGTCCTTAATTTCGAAGGCAAAAAAATTCTGAACCTAGAGCATGAAGAGGAGGAGCATGCTACTAAAGTGAAAAATACATTGATTTTCAATGCTTTTGTTCTGAGTCAGGTATCTCCCACACAAATAGCATATCTCATGTTTGCTTAAAACAAAAAGATATTATGATACAATCTGTCTTGATCAGTATATTCTCGCATATTTTATCCTACATACAAGGACAATTTAACTTTGGGTACCTGTGGACAATCGAACTTTGATGAATGATTAGAACGTAGGAACTCCTACGTTCCTACGTTCTAATCATTTAACTTTGGGTACTGTGGACAATTTAACTTTGGGTACTGTGGACAATTTAACTTTGGGTACTGTGGAAAATTATATGCCCTAAAATAGGTGGTTCTGGTATGTGAGCATGGCCTGCACTAGGGCAGGAACTCCTATGCTAAGAAGTTAACGTGGTTCCCAACTTCCCGTGTAAAGTGTAATGAACTAGGACAAGCATAAAATTTAATTTTTTATCTATAAGATCTAAGAATACGGCCTGATCTTGCATAAGCCTTTGTAGTAGCACTTGCGCTGAAAGTTTACTATGTTTTGAATCAGTTGGCCTCTTGCTGCTGCTGGGAAGTTGATACCAGTTCCAAAGAGACCATTGAGCGAGTTTTTCACCAGAAAATCGACAAGTAGGACTACCAGAGGTGAAACTTAAATCCTGCCATTCTAGAATCTGATAATGATAAATGATACATCCTAGCCCAATTTCACTTTTTCCTGCCTTAGGGTCTCTAGGTTGAAGGGGAGGTACCCGCTCTTGAGTGGACTTGCATTTGGGTTGCCTTTTTGATTTTTGCCCATCCACTGACTGTATACAGGCTGTGAAAACACGTACAAATCTTAATTAGAGCAGGATCGTACAGCGAACTTCTACTAACAAACATATGTACTGTTTGATAGGCAATTTGCCTTTAGAATTTGACGTTGCATGTAAGTATATCATTTTGTTTTCTTGGTACTGCTTTTACTTTGTGCGTGACAGGTTTAAATGCACCGCTAAGTTGTGGCTGAATCTGAGTAATGGCAGGGCAGTGAGTTTCGACATGTTTAAATCCTTGAATTTTAGAATTTTGTTAAAATTGTGTTTACATGTTACTTCTCTAAAACCAGTGGAAGCACCGCATGTGGTTCACTACTTCACTATGAAACTTTGGGAGAGAGTGGTTGAATGTCGGATTAGAAGAGTAGTTGAAATCTCAGAGAATCAATTTGGTTTTTTGCCTGGGAGATCGATGACAGAGGCCATCCATCTCGTCAGACGCCTTATGGAGAAGTTCAGGGAGCGTCGCAAAGACCTCCATATGGTGTTCATTGATCTTGAGAAGGCTTATGATAGTATCCCCCGTGAAGCTATTTGGAAGAGCCTTGAAGAGAGGAGAGTGGCGTCGCCGTATGTTAGGACGATTCAAGACATGTACTCCCAAGCTAGTTCTTGCGTCCGGACCCGAGTAGGTGACTCACGGTTTTTCCCTGTGGAGATAGGGCTACATCAGGGGTCGGCCCTTAGTCCTCTTCTTTTCGCTCTTATTCTTGATGTCATGTCGCGAGGGATTCAAGGTAACGTCCCTTGGTGCATGCTCTTCGCTGACGATATCGTGTTGGTGGCGGAGTCGAGGGGGGAGGTGAACGAGAAGCTGGAGCTATGGAGATCTACTTTGGAGTCCCAAGGCTTGCGTATGAGCCGATCTAAAACCGAGTATCTATGGTGTAACTTCAGTGGTGAGGCCGGCGAGGAAGGAGTGGAGGTTAAGATTCAAGATCAGATCGTACCTAGTACGGATAAGTTCAAGTATCTAGGGTCGATCATCCAGAAGGAAGGTGAGGTTGAAGACGATGTCAACCATCGTATCAAGGCAGGGTGGCTAAGGTGGAGGGCAGCGTCAGGGGTGATGTGTGACAAGAAGGTCCCTTTAAAGCTGAAAGGGAAATTCTATAGAGCGGCTATCCGGCCTGCGTTGCTATACGATTCTGAGTGTTGGGCGGCTAAGAAGGCCCTCGAAAGCAAGTTGGAAGCGGCCGAAATGAGGACGTTACGTTGGTCGTGTGGCGCACGATGTTAGATAGAATCCCGAATGGGGTGTTTAGGAGCGAGCTTGAAGTGACGCCTCTTTCTACGAAAGTCAGGGAAGGAAGGTTGAGATGGTTCGGTCACGTTCGTCGGAGGATGGCTGAAGCCCCTGTGAGGAGGGTCGAGAGTCTTTCGGTGGTTGGGGTGAGGAGGACGTGGGATGAGCAGTTTAGGTTGGATCTGAAGGCCTTAAACTTGAATGAGACCTTGATCGCTGACAGGAGCTCTTGGAGACGTCATACCAGAGTGGTGGATTCTCTTTTAGGGAGCGGCTCTGTTGTAGAGAGCCTCAGAGTTGGGTTGTCTCGGTTAGCTTTATCTTAGGAGTTCGGCTTTTTCGTTCTCTTTTTTCGTTTTATTATCTTCTGTATACCGGTTTTGCAGTTGCAGGGTTTGGTCTGGTGTCGTTTGCTTGTGGTGTATTATGCAGGGGGTTCAACCGGAGCTATCCTCACAGGCTGGTAGAGCGGAGCAACAGGACCTGAGTAACATAATTCTAAGCAGGCGGGTAGGTCCCATGTGGAGAATGCCATGGGCTGAGGTATGCTTTGAACATTTTCCTACCATTTGGATTCCTGTGTATATATCACCCACCGTATTTGTCGTGCACTTAGCCGATGGTCTTCACGGAAACAGCCTCCCTGTCTTAAAAAGCGGGGGCATGGTCTGCGTACAACTTACCCTCCCCAGACCCTGCTCTGAGCGGGATATACTGGGTATGTTTGGTTTGGTTTGGTTTGGTTTGGTTTGGTTTATTCTATATGCATCAATATATTGATTTTTATCTTGTTTGGCATCAAATTTCATTTTTTGGTGAATTTTACGTTTATACCTTTTGGCTTATCTTATTATCAGAAGGAATACTTGCAAAAATTTACATGTAGGGGGTGTATTCAACAGAGATTTTGAAGGATTTTAGAAATCTAGGGGTATTCAATTTGGATTTTTTTAAATCCATTAAAATCTTGAGGTATTCAATTTGGATTTCAAAATGTCATTTAAAATCCGAGGGTATTCAATTAGGATTTCAAAAAGTTTTTTAAAATCTGGGTGTATTCAATCTGGATTTAAAACAATCCATTTAAATCTGATGGTATTCAAAAATCCATGGATTTTTTAGATTTATTAAAATGGTGAATTTTGGTGGATTTGCTAGTTTTTTTTTTGAGTTTTGAAATCTTGCAAAAATCAATGAGATTTTGATGGATTTCTAAAAAAACATTTCAAATCTCAATGATTCTACATTAATTTTACAAGATTCTTTGTAGAGTCCTTGTAGAATTTAAACAATCCGTGAATTTAAAAAATTCATTGAAATCCATGGATTATCAGAAATCCATTAAAATCTCAGTTGAAGATAGTAGTGTAGGTTACTTTTATCTCGAAAACAAGTGGAAACAAACAATCCCCTAGTATTAATAATACAAGCTTACAAGTTATCGCAGCCGTGTATTTTTTGTTATACATATAAATTTAAGTGTTTAAATTATACTAGCTTATAAAAAGTACGATTTATTTTTAATTTTTTGTAATCTTTTTATAGTATAATATAATATTATAAATATTAATTTTAATATGTTATTGTAAGAATTTAAATCTTACTATTTTTGTATATAATAATTTTTAGTATTAAATATAAATTAATATGTTATTGACGGGAATCGATTCTTAGATCTTCATATATAACAATTTTTAGTATTGTTGTACTAGCGTAAAATTCCGTGCAAAGCACGGTTATTCAATTAATTTTATAATTAAATATATATATATATTCACATAATTTTATAATTAAAAATATGATAAACGACACGGTTTCAATTTATCTAATGTTTTTATAGTTATTTTGTAATTTTGCATATCAACTTTTTACATAAAATTTTGAATTATTTTTTAACAAAATTTTAAATTTTTCTAAATATTTTAGTTGATGTTAAATATGATAATGACCCGTGCATGTATATGAATTCTAAATTATCGTATACTAATATAAGTAAATGTTGTAACTCAATCATTATATATTCTATTGATCAATTTATCATATGATATAAAAATTCATATGTACCATACTTTATGGCCGAGTTATAGTCCAACTGATCATTTCAAATAATTATTGTAGTTTTGTAATATTTATGATTTAAAAATTTATATCTTTTTTGATTTAATTTGAATGTTGATTATGTTATCTTTTATATATAACGTAGATCATATTTTTAGAGTTCTCATCTTTTAAACAAAATTTCAATTATTTTTCGTGTATGTTTAAATATTTATGTTTTTAGATCGATCACATATTTAAATCGTTGAAAATCTAAATTGTTAATCGAACAAAACCCCCTAATATAATTCACATATTTCAAATTTTTATATACCCAAAATTGATGTGACGCAATTATTAATTATGTATGATTTGATAACTAAAATTTACATATTTTTTAAAACAAATTTCAAGAATTTAATATCTACATGGAGATGCATGTAAATAAATTTTTTTTTTGTAATCAGTTATATAATGTATGATCTAAAATTTTATTTTTATATCAATTATCTAAAATGGCAAAAGAGAATTGTAGAGTATACTCAATCGATTAAAATATTTTTTGTAATTTTATCTATCAAATATTCTAAAAATTATATAAATCAATATTTTATTTACTCAAAAATAAAAATAATAGAGGAAGAGAGAAATGTGATTTATCTTACAGGATTTTTAAACAAAACTCAAAATTGAGTATAACACACTTCGTTATGGCATGAGTTTGGTAGAAGAAGGTTAGTAGTTCGAATCTCAATACTGACATAATTTCACTATTTTTTACATAATTATTAAATGATGGCTTTTTGTAATTTTTAAAAATATAATGGTAAAATCGTAACTTCACAGCCAATCGATTAGAATATTTTTTCGTAATTCATTTATCCAATGTTCTAGAAATAATATGACTTAATATTTTATGAAAGAATGCCCAAAATACACTATTTTGTAGTCCAACTGCCCAAAATACCTATGGGCGATGACATCCGCCATTTTTGACCACGGAGTACGCATCAGCAGGATGCGTGGCCAGGGATACGCATTCCTCCCTTTCCAGGAATGCGCATCTCAAATCACGCATTCCAGGAATGCGCAATGACGTCATATGACATCATTGTATCACTTTCAGCTCCGGCGCTCAGACGAGCTCGAAATCGCCTATCCTCGTTCTCCCAGTTCAGGCAACCTCCAGTCCTTTTGAGGACATCAAAAGGATGTTCAGACATGGCTCATCAATTTCCCCGGTTCATTTATCGAGTTTTGGCCCCGCAGGAGCGTGTATAGCCATGCCGGAAAACTAATCGGAATAAAGATCTTTGTTTTGGGACTTTCGAATCCGGTAAAATAAACGATAATCTAGTCACATAGGTTTGTAGAGGCTGGTAAGACGGTCATTTTGGTGTATAATACATGGCTGATCGATGAGTGGAGAGGGCGAATGGTCTGGTCGAAGATTTGGTAATAAACGACATCGGCGGCGGGTAGAAGACGATGAATAGTGGCTTTGAATACGCATGTAGGACATGCGTATTCAATGACACTGTTCATAGAATCACTTCTTTGATTTGTACACTCCACGCATTATACACATGCGTGGTCAGGCCAGATGCATTTTCAAGATGCGTATAGGCTGTACGCATGTGTATGATGCGTGGTCCGTGGGTATTTTGGGCGGAAGGTTTTGCCGGTGGATATTTTGGGCAGGAGGAATAAAATGGTGGGTATTTTGGTTTTTCACCCATATTTTATTTACTCAAAAATAAAAATAAAAGATGAAGTGACAAGAAGAAAAGATGTGGTTTATCTAATAAGATTTATAAATAAAGCTCAAAATTGAATATAGCACATGTGGTTATAACATGAGTTTCTTAGAAGAAGGTAAGTGGTTCGAATTCCAATACTAACATTATTTCATTAATTTTTTCATAATTAATAAAGAATGGTATTCATTAGAGTAAAATCGTTGTTGAAGTTTAATATATATAAATAAATTTGATGTGTATATTATTTTTCTTTAAAATCGATGAAAACATAGAATCATAATTCAAGAAATTTAGCCATTGATATATGAACGTGCATCACAAAAACATCCCCCAAGATAGTTGCTTTTTTCAATTTTAGCAAATCATCTTTGCCATTTTTTTGCTGAAAGTACAGTAAAAATACAAAATCATCTCGAATCGAGCTATCGGAGACCCATAACCATTACAAGAACTAAACACATGTGGACCAGATAAAATGGTCATGCTTATGTAAGTATATTTGCAAGCATGTGTAGAATTTTATGAAAATTTGATCAATTTGCTACAAGAATCTTTAAAGTGATTTTCTTTATTATCAAGATTGAATCTTTAGTTAATTTTATCTGAGGAGCTGATGTTTTAGGACAATGGGTTAGTTTAATTATGAATATTGCTTGAAATTTTGTGATTTCTTGGAGAATAATTGGAGATACAGTTGATTATTGACATTGTTTGTGTTATCTCTTTGGGAGGTTTATCCTGTTTTGTATCATTGTTAATTGAAATTGGTTTCTTTTTAATGTGCTTGGGTAGATGGAGTATGCTAGTTTAATTGACTTTTGTTTTGTGATCGACTTGGAGGGTTTTTTGCTTTTTGCTCCTAGTTTTGCGAGTATTGCAGTTGATCCGTTAGAGCTGGTTTAGTCTATTGACTTAATTGGAAAGATATTGTAGTAGCCGATTGTGGTCAAATGTACTTGGGTAGATGGAGTGTGCAAGTTTAATTCACTTTTGTTTTAGAGTAAACTACAAAGTGGTGGCCGTATTTTACACTGAATTTCAAAAAAATGATAAAACTTTCAAGTTTGCAAATTAATGGCTAACTTTCGTTTTCGTTTTTTAAAAGAGTGGCTCCCATTAATTTTTAATGTGAAAGGAAGCTATTCTTTTAAAATTTTGAAATAAAGTTTGGCCATTCATTTAAAAAAAAGTTAAAGGAAGCCATTTTTTTAAAACACGAAAATTAAAACTGGCCACTAATTTGCAAACTTGAAAGTTTGGCAACCTTTTTGAAATTTGGTGTAAAATACGGTCACCACTCCGTAATCTACTCTTTGTTTTATGATCGAAGTGAAGGCCTTTATGCTATTTTGTCAAAGAGTTGTTGGGGGTATGACATCATGCATGACATCTTGGGGGTTGTTGTAATAGTAGATGGTTGTTGGGGGTTGTTGAAATAGTGTTAAAGTATAGTTCTATATAAGAGGCAATTACCTCATTTGTAATACTTGGAGAAGTATGAATATAATTCATATCTATAAACTTCTACCCCAACTGATCTCCCTCTTCTATCTCTATAATTTCCACATATTCACAGAATTTGACATGGTATCAGAGCAAGTCGATCTATAGAGAGATTGAGAGCATTTCAGTTGAAGCTTTGTTGTTTTTCAAGCGAAACACAGGCTGCCTATTTTCTTCAGTTTCATCAACACATATTCCAGAGAACAACCAGGCGACCCCTACCAGTACAAGAATAGCCAGAAAACACGCTGCCAGGCACTGGTTGGCGTGTGGTTCAGCTCTGGTCAGATTCTGTTGAAGCTTCTAATCAGTTCAAGGGCTGATTGGTGGCCATGACGACAAAGCAGCAGAAGTAGTTGCATTTCAAACAACACAGTTCACTGCCTAAAATATGCATGTGCGGCACTTTCAATATTTTTTGACATTGCCTAAAATGTACTACGTGGTTGTAAGTCGAGTCCCGGTATTCCCAAAAATCTCAATTACAATCCTAGAGATGGGTCTAGTTGGAAGCTTAGGTTATGCACAAGTGCTTCTAAGTGTTCCACTCTTCAATCCCAAGATAGGTTTTTCATCCCAAGATGGGATTTCGAGTGAGGGGGCGTGTCAAAGAGTTGTTGGGGGTATGACATCATGCATGACATCTTAGGGGTTGTTTTAATAGTAGATGGTTGTTGGGGGTTGTTGAAATAGTGTTAAAGTATAGTTCTATATAAGAGGCAATTACCTCATTTGTAATACTTGGAGAAGTATGAATATAATTCATATCTATAAACTTCTACCCCAACTGATCTCCCTCTTCTATCTCTATAATTTCCACATATTCACAGAATTTGACATATTTACTCTTAGTTTGCGGGTATTGCAGTTAACCCATGAGAACTAGTTTAGTCTATTGACTTTGTTAGGAAGATATTGTAGTAGCCGATTTGTGGTCAATGTAATGAGGGATGGAATGTACAACAGGTTACGGAATTGTTTTCTTGCTTGAGGTTCTAGGTTTTCACTTTATAGGATTAGTTGGGGGAACAATAGTATTGAAGGCTTGTGGTGCAAGGTCTTATCTCAGGAATTGTATCCGTAATGGTAGGTGTTTCTTAGGATGCGTGAAACTAGTTACAAATAGACGTGTCATTGGTTGTAAGGGAAAGGACTATATCAATAAGGCAAAGAGCTTGCTTCTGTTTATCGTTTTTGCAATATATAGGTGTTTAACACATTATGCCCATGTGTAATGTAACGAAATTAAGGAGTGCATTTAGGTTATGAATTTGGTGGCGTTGATGCCTTTACGGCATTGAAAATGTTTGAAACTTTACGGTGTCTATGGTTCAAGTATTGAGGAAGGGTAGATAAAACCTATTTCCTCAGAATAAGTGAAAACATAAAATTAAACCGCATACTTGTTCTTAAAATACTTAAATTAATTCATGTTTAGCTCTTTAGTAACATAGGAATACAAATTCTTATGCAGGAGAACCCTGGGACTTAACCAACAAGTAAATTTTAATCATTTAAAAACTACTTCTAATCAATTTGCACTTCTTAGTACCAATCCACTACTATAAAGTTAAAAACTTCTATATAATATCACTACCATAATCCAAAATATTCCCAATAGTATACTTACCTAATATGAAAGTTTAAACTCCATACAAAATTACAGTTAACTTTACCCTAAATAATAAAATGAAATATATACAAATTAATTCTAATTTCCTTCATGCACATCAAAAAAGGAGTATAATCATAGGTGTAAGTTTGCGCTTCATATTTTTTTTTTAATTATGTTGTTCTTTCTTAGGCATCTTTTTTCTTCGATTTTGTGAGGTGCTTCAAGTCTTTCTTTTTAATGTTATTGTAGGGGTGTATTTAATATTTTTCTTCTTTTTTGAACTTGGATTCACCCTTATTGATTATGCTTCTTAGATATATCATATATCTACATATTAAGTAGCTAGCACGATGTAGAGGAGTAATTTGGATTTTATATATGTAGGATGTAGTTGAGGTACCGTTCCACACAAATAAAGACATTTGAAGAAGAAACTTTTTTAGAATTTGCAACTCTACAATCCCAATCTACCCACTGCCAGTTGTCTTTACACAGTTACTTATACAAGTTAAACAGTTATTTCAGCTAGCAGTAATGAGTTTTGTCGGAACCAGAATAAGCAAGCTGTAATTAATTGTCGCAAACTATATTTAAGATGCTTTTTTCTGCTCTTCCTCTACTTCCTACTTCAGCCGACAATCGGATCCTACTTTCTTTGTCATTACATGCACATGTATACATGTAGATAAACATTTGTACACTTTTGTTGAGTGTATATTTACTGGTGGGGGAGATTAATTAATCTTTGTAAATTGTGATAAAGAGTTAGAGAGAAAAAAAGAGGTGAAGAAAAAAAAGGAGAGATAAAAATGGCCTTGGTGGATGTGAGGCAGCTTGTCGCTGGTATGTTGACATTTTCAATGTTCAAAATGCTCGGAAATATGATCAGTAAAGATCATTTTGGTACAGCTATTGTAAGTTCCGTGTTTGTAAATTGTTTATTTAATTCTACTTAAGCTTCCTTTGTTGGATGAAATAAGTGATCAAGATATACTACTTCCCTTCTTGAAACCCTCTTTAAATGGATTCTGTAATAATATCTACTTGATATCAACCTAATTTATTAGTCTTTTAGCTGACCATCACATACACAATATATTTGTTCTCACTGATCAATTGTTTTTGCTACTATCGGAATTCTGGAAGAAACACAAGTTTTAGGGGCTTGAATGTTCCTTTAGTTTGTTTTGAAAATACACTATTTCAATTATGTGAAAACAAATTCGAGGGGCTTACAGATTCATGTATATTGTTAGTTTGTTACTTTGGTCTATATTCTCTAGGCTTTTCAATTTTCATACACCACCTTTCTGTCCACAAGACAAGCACAATTAATCCTTTTCCAATACATCTTTTACAATCAATTTTTTATGTTAGTTTTTCTTTCTTCTTGTTTTACTTACCAGATGATAGGTACAAACACCCACCGGTAGGCACACATGGTGCCTCACCAGCACACACACAGCTTTATAATATAATTTTCTTAGTTTTCTCTATAATTCTCGAAAGCAATGGGAGTGAATTGGTGAGATAACCATGTGGTCATTTTTGCCGGTGCCATGCCAAGTACGCAACTGTCTTGGCTTTCCCTTATTTACCCTTTTCTTTGTGTATCTTTATGTAATTATTGTGTTGCTAAGCGTTTTGGAGTTTGGAATTACTTCATATTTGAACATGTCCAACTACACCATACTTTGTTGCATTTTTGATTTATAAGATTTTCATTAAAATCATCAATATGCACCTTATCATTATAGGCAATGAATTCTTCAATATATTACATTGGCTCCTATATATGTTTTTAATGTTGTTTGTTCAGTTAGAAGCCAATCTAAACTCACACACATATATGTGTTGATTAAATATAGGTGTAATTGCAAAATCATCCAGTGATATTTTGCAAAGTTAACACAAAATAACAGTGGTCTCTTTTATTTATATTTATTCCTTAATTAGATCTTACGGCTTTCGCTGTTATTATGGGCAGTAACTTTGTGGTTTCTTATATGCTCTGCAGGTGGATGACGTGAGTTCAGCTACTGCTGGGTCAAACATTGGCACAAAAAGTAACTTGGGTCAAGATTTGATTCCATATATTGGACCATGGAGGATTAATAATGAAACAGTAAAACCTTGCTGGAACAAGCCATCGCAAGGTAAATATAAGTTCAAGATTCAATTGATTGTCTATGAAATGTACCACTTTTTTTTACCCTTAATAAAATGTACCACTTTGAAAGACACCTTATAAGCATTTGATGTTTCTCTGTTTTCTCATTTAATCTGGTAGAAAGGTAGGATCAAGGAAAAGGATATATTCTTTTTTCATTGACTGGTGGCCCTCATCTTCATCCTTTACAGGTACAAAATAATTTCCTTTCCTTGTGTGAATGTAGCTTGACAAGGTAGATGTCGTGACAGCACGTGCCCAGTTCCTGGCCACCATATGCTTGGTTGATACTCCTCAACGTCGAGGTGTCGACCATAAATGTATCTGTCAGTTGGATTGGTTGTTTAGTGGCTGGGAATCATGTCATTTGTGAGGAAATCGACATTTTAGACTGTTTAAGGAGTATAATAGAATGGGCTACTAAGTTGTGTCTATAATATGTATGCTATCAAATGTGAAAAAAAGTTGTTTTAGTGCCATAGAAGTTGGTGAGTTTCTGAAGAAGATCGGTTTTGAAAGAAACACCACGATATATCTGACCGAAGATGGATGCCCTAAAAGTTTGCGTGAATTGACAACTATCTTCCCAAGCACATTCACGAAGGTAAGATCACATGTTCCCTGTTGGTCATTACTATCATATGCATATGTGGAGTCCAAATTGGATTAATGTTTCGGATTGAAAGATTATCAAATTAGTTGTCATAAAGTTTTAGGATTGCTTCTCCCATAGTCCCATTTGCTTCCATATAGAAAATGTTTCTAATCTATATTCTTAGTGTGGCGGTATAATACCCCATTGTAGCAGAGTTGAGTTTACAAACTTGCATTATCGAGAAGTGCTGAGATCATACAGGGCATCTCAAATGATTTGGGGGCCATGCGCTGAATTTCAACTTTTAGCCCTCATGTAATAGTCATTAGTCAAAGACTATTTAAATAAGAGTTATTTTAGTACAATTGTTAATCACTTATTTTGCACGCTAAGCGTTTGATACTTAGATTATATATAAATCTATATAATATGGAGGCAGGCTGACAGAAATGTCCCTAGATAATGGGACACTGCACCTCTTTAGGGCCAGGTCTGGGATTATATCCAGTAATTTCATTGCCGCTATAATGTAATAGCAATACAAAAATCCCATCCAACATATACGTTTTCAATATAAATAAAAACAATTTGAGTCATTTGATGTCTGGTACACTTTTTATTATGAATGACAACCCGGACTAAGTGTTTTTCTCTCATTCTTCTCAACCAAATTTTAACATCTTCCAGTGGCAGTCAAATTATCATTCTCCACCCCTTTGTAATTTAATGTGGTATTAGATATTACACCATTGTTCTTGTTAATTTAATGTGATATTAGTTAATACACTATTGCTCTTGTTCTGAATATAGAAATTGTTGTACACTTGTACTTGCATTTCATTTTATCTGTTATTTTATTGATAATGCCTAGATCCCGTCACTGTTCAAATTGCACAGGATATGTTGATTCCCTCGTACAAGATGGCGAAGTTCATTGATTACACCGATGTGATTGATTTTTATATATGTAGTCGTAGTGATGTATTTGTACCAGCATTCTCAAGTCCATTTTATGCGAGTGTTGTTGGGGAACGAATAGCTTTAGGCAAGACTCAAATTTTGGATCCTTCCGAGGCTACTTCTTCAAATGTGAGGGACTACATTTCTTCCTATGTTACCAGGAAGAATCACTCGGCATATTCGTGCTTTTTTTGAGTTTATTCGAGTAAAAACACCCGACTTAGAACTCAGGATTTTATGTTTTAAAATCTTAATATGCAAGTAGGCAAAAGAAATGCCTGAACTGGTGTCTGTAGCCTGAACTGGTGTCTGTAGTATGTGTGTTTTCTGTATCTTTATCCTGCTGAAGAGTGGAGACATTTTAATGTCTTATTGATGATACCAGCTAGGGGTGGCAATTAGGCCCCAAACCCAATTAACCAAACCAATCCAATCCAATTTTTGGGTATTTGGATCAACCAAATATCACATATAATGAAATGGTTGGGGTTGGGTTTGAATCACACATTTCATTTCAAATATGGGTTGAAAATTATGACACCCAAATTGTACCCATATTATCTATTGTTTTCTTTGATTATATATCTTGACGGCTATAGTTACTAGACGATTTTCTATTTTCTTGTATGATTGTTTACTTTCCAGTCGAGTCCCCCAGAGACAATACTCTATTCCTAAAAATGCCGTTCTCTATGGCCGAGCTAGCGGTAGAACGATACCAGTATACCACCTCGTGTTAATTATAGTATCGCATAATAACAAGTGTTCTAAAAATATTTAAAGTATCTAAATTATTTGTTTAATAAAAATAACAATAACTAAATAAAACATAATTTATTCATACCAACATTCAGAAATTTTTTATCAAACAATATTTGTTCATTCAACGTTCAAAAATTTTAATCATCCAGAATTAAATCATCCAGAAATTGTCATTCAGATTTAACAAATAACCCCTAAATCATATTTATTTACTTAGAGCTATCATACATATAGCCAGTGATGAGTTTTACATATTGTTAAATGACCTGATTTTAACATGTTTAATGACATGATTTTAACGTGTTTAATGACCCGACTGAAAGTTTTTAACGTGTTTAATGACCTGATTGAAAGTTTTTATTTGTTAAGTGACCTGATTGAAAACTTTTTGAGTTAGATGATCCAACTGAAAATTTTGAGTCAGTTGAATGACCTAATTGCCATTTAACCCTATTCTAAAATGTTCTAAATGTTGTTGAATTCTCATGTTTTTGCGGCTGGTGTCCTGCAAGTAGACATGGCAATTCGTTCATTTCGTATACTTTCGTGTCGTGTACTTATAATTTGTTTTGGCACGTGTGTCTATTCACCTGTGTATTTATTGTGTTCTATTTTTTCTTTGCAAAATAGTGAATATCGTATATCCATACGAGTCTGTATTGAATGTTTATATGTTGTTTATAAATTATTATCTATTAATAACAATACTATTATTACATTTATATTATAATTTTTTTTAGTTTGTTCGACAAAAAAATACTTTTGGAATGGATTAATTACATTATTTTGATTTAATTTCACCAGCAATCTTTAATAAAAATATTACACGAAAAATATAATTATTCAAAAAATAATCTAATGAATACTAAAAAATAAAAATAATTAATATACTTAATTAAGTTACTTATTTATCTGCATAAAAATGGGTTACCCATATTTTGACCTGAAACTATTTTGACCCAAATCCAATTAATACCCATATTCAAATAAATATGGGCTTAATATAGTTTTCGGTCAAAACCCAACCCCAATCCATATTTAAAGATCCAAAACCCACCCATATCCATTTTATGCCACCCTATTACCAGCTCTTTGTGATTTTTAAGCTCATGGTTCTACGAAAAAAGTAAATATCTGGAACAAAATAGTCATACAAAGAGTTTTTGTAATGTTTATTGAAAATAAATTGTGAAAACCTTAATATTGTCATGTTTATGTTCACTGCTCAAATTCAAAAAACTCTCGATCTCCTTTTATTAACTGAATGAACAAAATCAAATAAATCAAATCGTTTCAAAAGAAAAATCAAATGAATTATTTTCCAATATAATATTATTATATTAAAACCAAAACATTAAAAATTTGTCAGTTTAGTTTTCGATACGCTTAAAAGACAAGGTCATTTCCATTGTCTTCAACAAAATTATCTGTGGTGCATGGTGAGGAAGACATTATCATTTATCAGTAAAGAAAAATTAACGGAAACCCTATGAAGGAGGATAATTCCATCCAGGAGCCCTCCAAAAAAAGAAATTACAGTAGTACACAGTTACACACTCCTTCCTCTAACTAGTTTTTGATCTGTTTCAATCCATATAGAGGTTTGTATTGAAACAATTTTGATCCTTAAATCAACAAAACTTAAGAATAATTGTGGCACAAGTACTAAATACTGAGTTCCACATACAAAACAAGCTTGCTGACCTTCTGGAAAGGAAGGGGTTCTATTGTTAAGGAAGATATTCCATATTCGTGATAGCTCTCTCAGTCAACAGAATGAAACTTATATATAGATAGATAGATATATAGTAAAAGTTATAGTTTTGAAGTTTTTTCAATGCAATGGTTGTGCTTTGAGCCTTTGACGATGCGGATACAGTAATGATCTCCACGTTGATCTACATAAGATGCAATCTTTCCCCGAAACCTTATCATAAACAAGTCAAGAATGAACTAGTTACAACATGAATTTGCAACCTCCATACTATTAACTTCATGTAAAGTCTATAATATAAACTCTAAAGAAGTTGATATACCTGCGCCTTTTTGCTCTCTCCGCTGATCCAACGAAGGCCCAACCCTGTAATTTATTGAAATTTTCTAAGCTGACCCAAACATGCGACAAGAGAAAAAGTCTTGCAGCATTTATGCATTCGGATAAAACTTGACTGGTTCTTCCAAACTGATCTAACCTTTCAATCACAAACCGTTACCAGGACTCTTTACTTCACCCTGTACCCACGTCACAGAATCTGACACTTGGGTACCGAGTACCTGAGACTTCATTTGGCTAGAAAATATGCAGCAATTCAAGATATTGCCGAAACCTATTAAGAAATGAATTGAGATCATGAACATCATCAGATGAAACAGAAGCAGGGACCCATCAGAAGATACCTCATACATCGAACACCATCGATTAGAAATACAACTAAAAACACAATAGAAACTGCAGATCACAAATGCCACCTGAGGAGACAAGTATGATCCCTTACCTCATACATCAACACCATCGATAAGATATACAAATAAAAACACAACAGAAACTGCAGATCACAAATGCCACCTAATTAAGGAGGCCAGTATGATCCATTCATCCGCCAGTAAGTGTTTGCAACTCTGTTTAGTAAATTATCAAGTAAGAGTGTAAAACAGTAATGTAATTAGCATAACATGTTCTTGCATTCAAAAACGGAGACAAGAGTTTAAATCGCTACAAATCTATTCTACATCACAGAGTAACTCTAGCAGACCCAGACAACTGTCAGGCACTTGATGCTTATTTCATGTTCCTTGGTCAACACATACATCATGTGCACCAGTGATTAACGAGTTTCCAAAGACACAAAACAAAGCAAGGATGGACTAAATTCTTGGGAGCAGATATCAAAAGTAGCATTTTACTGTACACTAATAATACCTCTAAGGCAACTTCCCAGAAACATTTGAATGTATGTCAATACCACCACCGAGGTGTATAACTAGAAAGACAAATGAGCATATCACCAATCAGCTTTAACATTGTTCTAAACTTCTTTCCGAAACAAAACTCAAAAAACAAAAAGAGACAAAACAACTCAGTTAGATACAGGTTTAGCAACAGGAGTTCAAGTGTTTCTTGTAAAGGTGATATTTTTCATTACTTAATATCTTTTGACATAATTCAGAAATAAACAATCCGTCTTCAGAAAGTTTCGACACTTCTTGTTATACGATTTTACTCATAAACACAAACACAAGATTACTACTTGCAACTTGTAAGCATAGATATCAGTGATATTATAAGTATAGAATAGAACACTGCCTTTCGGAAAAAAACAAAATTATGAATCTTTCCTTCGAACTTTTAATAGAAGGATTTTTTCAGCTACCCAAAACTAATGGTAGGCATTAGTATCTACAGATCTCTACAAGCTCCTGCGAATACATGGATTAACAATAAGAGATAGACACTTGGAACACATTTAGTACATTAGACCCAATTTACCCAGTTTCATGACTCATGATACTAAAGAGTTAACCAGAAATGACTGAATAATAAAAATTTTACCATACAATCATGTCTGCAACGACGTCTCTCAATCGGAGATGTTTTCCTGCGAAGAACTGCTTAATACCATGAAACACAGAGAATCTTTTTACCAAAACTAAACGAACATTCTGAATGAATAGAAATAGATAAATTATTAAAGGAGACGAAACACTACATATTTTACAACATGAAATTCAACTGTATGTCATACTTGGAGACATCCCCCCCCCCCTTTTCATTATAGTTTCACTACAAAAAGCTTTAAACAAAAGTAACACAACGCTGCATTAGTTTCTGCACGTGTACCACATAATAAGTCATCTGCAAAATTACCTATCTCAGCAACCCAGACACATTAAATATAACAGAGTTGTAAAATGCTTTCTTTTTCCAGTATCAAGGTAACATTTCTTACTGTTTTCAACGTCTTCATTACAACCTTTTAATAATTCTTTAACAAATTGTAATGACGTTTTCCAGTATTCCAAATAAAGTGCCTAACATCCAGTTACGAGATATCCATAACGAACGCAAATCACAGCATAAAACACACCTTGAAGCCGAGAAGTGAAGAGATCTTGTGACTGGGAATACCGTGCAAAAAGAGTAAACCCTTTGGATCCACGTCTTAATTTCCGTGATCTAACACATGTTGTTGTGGCAGGAAACTGCAATAATATCAATTCTTACCAAATAAAATTTAATTCTCAAAGTCATGTAATAGATATTAAAATCGATAATTTGACATACACCAACATATTGTGCATTCATGTTTTATTCTTTTCAGGAACAAATTCTTTCTAATTTCTAAATGTCACAATAAACAAGAGTATAAATGTAAATTTTTTTGTCAATTTATATATGCACTATCTAATTCAAATATTCATACATATACAGACTCAAATTCCATCGCAAACTAGCCTCGAAACTCTATAAACATATGGAACACTAGATATATATAGATAAGGTTCAAATTATACAACTGGACATTACAGCATAGTTTATAACTCACAAGTGCTGTAAAGCTAAAACGGTTTGTAAACTCGAACAAACTTATTTTTTTGCCTACTTGAACAACCTAATTGCAAAACTAGAGCTTAAAATACCTGCAAGACAAATTTAAAAAAACAGAAACAGAGAGACAGAGAGAGAGAGAGAGAGAGCGGTTTGTAAACACGAACAAACTTTTTTTTGCCTACTTGAACAACCTAATTGCAAAACTAGAGCTTAAAATACCTGCAAGACAAATTAAAAAAAAAAACAGAAACAGAGAAAGAGAGGTTTGTAAACTCAAACAAACTTATTTTTTGCCTACTTGAACAACCTAATTGCAAAACTAGAGCTTAAAATAGACAAATTTAAAAAAAAAACAGAAACAGAGAGAGAAAGATGGAGAGAGAGACGGAAGATTTCACCCGATGATCACCTCATGGACATTAAAATCCTTATTTTTTTGTCCCATTCTGATTCTTCTTTGCGAGCAGCATGTCTCTTTTGATGATATTCGATCCAAAGCTTATCGAATCGGAGTAGTACATTCACCTCCTCCTCTGATCTTACTGGTACTTGATCAATCGCATCTTGATCAATCGCATCGAAGGAGAGTCTTCTTCCTCCTTCGCATTTAAATATTACTCTACTCCTTTTCTTCTTCGGAGCTACAGGAGACAACGCCATGAGAGAATTAACAAAGAGATTGAGGGAGAGAGATGATCAATATGAATTCCGGGAGATACAGATTGGGGGAGAGATCGAGGGAGAGATCGATTGAGATACAGATTGAGAGAGGATTGAGGGAGATACAGATTGAGAGAGAGATCGAGGGAGAGAGATGATCAAAAGAAGAATGAGCTGAAATCGAATAGAGAAAGAAAAGTAAGGTGTGTGGTACTGTGTGTGTAAATATATAGGGTAAAAGAAGGTCGGTTGGGATAGCTTGATGGCTACGCGCTGGTAAACGTGTTGCGGGAAATAACGCGGGTTCTTTTCGATTTTTTTTAATTTAAAATAATTATCTGTTTAATAAATTGATTATATTGTAGTATTTCACAACTTTTATTACATATATATTTACATAACTAAAACATTATAATTTTTAAATAATAGAAACACATTTCAAAATATGTTAACTTTCATTTGTTACCCTTTTTAAAAATTATATAAACAAATATTAACTAAAATTTGTTATATAATATTTTAAAATTTTAACTGTTGAAACCCCGAGAGAATACAGATAAAATTTAAAAAATTTAATTAAAAAATTGAATCCGACGGCCTGATTTTTAAAAAATTGGGGGTTTAAAAATCAGGACAAGTTAGGGTTTAGGGGGTTTTAGGGTTGTTTACAAGCCTAAATTTTAAATTCGTAAATGGTTTATTCATCGTTCTGAATATTTCTAAAACACAAATGGAAACGTTTAACCCTAAAGGTTAACTGTTGAACTCCTAAGGGAATAAAGCTAAAATTTAAAAATTTTAATTAAAAAATTGGATAATTCTAAATCCCAAATGAAACTCGTTTAACCCCAAATAAAAACTATTTAACCACAAAGGAAATACTAATAAAAATTTAAAATATTAATTGGTAAAATAATATATAAATTTTAAATATTTTTAAAATAATAATCCCCCACCCTCCACAAATGCTTAGGAGGACGTGGGATGAGCAGCTTAGGTTGGATCTGAAGGCCTTAAACTTGAATGAGACCTTGACCGCTGACAGGAGCTCTTGGAGACGTCATACCAGAGTGGTGGATTCTCTTTTAGGGAGCGGCTCTGTTGTAGAGAGCCTTAGAGTTTGGTTGTCTCGGTTAGCTTTATCTTAGGAGTTCGGCTTTTTCGTTCTCTTTTTTCGTTTTATTATCTTCTGTATACCGGTTTTACAGTTGCAGGGTTTGGTCTGGTGTCGTTTGCTTGTGGTGTATTATGCAGGGGGTTCAACCGGAGCTATCCTCACAGGCTGGTAAAGCGGAGCGCAACAGGACCTGAGTAACATAATTCTAAGCAGGCGGGTAGATCCCATGTGGAGAATGTCATGGGCTGAGGTATGCTTTGAACATTTTCCTACCATTTGGATTCCTGTGTATATATCACCCACCGTATTTGTCGTGCACTTAGCCGAGGGTCTTCACGGAAACAGCCTCCCTGTCTTAAAAAGCGGGGGCATGGTCTACGTACAAC
Organism: Kitagawia praeruptora; assembly: GCA_037693485.1. Classification (NCBI taxonomy): domain Eukaryota; kingdom Viridiplantae; phylum Streptophyta; class Magnoliopsida; order Apiales; family Apiaceae; genus Kitagawia; species Kitagawia praeruptora. Next base: position 107,643,609 of record CM075354.1, read on the forward strand.
TTACTCTCCCCAGACCCTGCTCTAAGCGGGATATACTGGGTATGTTTGGTTTGGTTTGGTTTATTCTATATGCATCAATATATTGATTTTTATCTTGTTTGGCATCAAATTTCATTTTCCGGTGAATTTTACGTTTATACCTTTTGGCTTATCTTATTATCAGAAGGAATACTTGCAAAAAATTACATGTAGGGGGTGTATTCAACTGAGATTTTGAAGGATTTTAGAAATCTAGGGGTATTCAATTTGGATTTTTTTAAATCCATTAAAATATTGAGGTATTCAATTTGGATTTCAAAATGTCATTTAAAATCCGAGGGTATTCAATTAGGATTTCAAAAAGTTTTTTAAAATCTGGGTGTATTCAATCTGAATTTAAAACAATCCATTTAAATCTGATGGTATTCAAAAATCCATGGATTTTTTAGATTTATTAAAATGGTGAATTTTGGTGGATCTGCTAGTTTTTTTTTTTTTTTTTGAGTTTTGAAATCTTGCAAAAATCAATGAGATTTTGATGGATTTCTAAAAAAATATTTCAAATCTCAATGATTCTACATTAATTTTACAAGATTCTTTGTAGAGTCTTTGTAGAATTTAAACAATCCGTGAATTTAAAAAATTCATTGAAATCCATGGATTATCAGAAATCCATTAAAATCTCAGTTGAATATAGTAGTGTAGGTTACTTTTATCTCGAAAACAAGTGGAAACAAACAATCCCCTAGTATTAATAATACAAGCTTACAAGTTATCGCAGCCGTGTATTTTTTGTTATACATATAAATTTAAGTGTTTAAATTATACTAGCTTAAAAGTACGATTTATTTTTAATTTTTTGTAATCTGTTTATAGTATAATATAATATTATAAATATTAATTTTAATATGTTATTGTAAGAATTTAAATCTTACTATTTTTGTATATAATAATTTTTAGTATTAAATATAAATTAATATGTTATTGACGGGTATCGATTCTTAGATCTTCATATATAACAATTTTTAGTATTGTTGTACTAGCGTAAAATTCCGTGCAAAGCACGGTTATTCAAATAATTTTATAATTATATATATATATATATATATATATTCACATAATTTTATAATTAAAAATATGATAAACGACACGGTTTCAATTTATCTAATGTTTTTATAGTTATTTTGTAATTTTGCATATCAACTTTTTACATAAAATTTTGAATTATTTTTTAACAAAATTTTAAATTTTTCTAAATATTTTAGTTGATGTTAAATATGATAAAACGTCCTTAATGACCCGTGCATGTATATGAATTCTAAATTATCGTATACTAATATAAGTATATGTTGTAACTCAATCATTATATATTATATTGATCAATTTATCATATTATATAAAAATTCATATGTACCATACTTTATGGTCGAGTTATAGTCTAACTGATCATTTCAAATAATTATTGTAGTTTTGTAATATTTATGATTTAAAAATTTATATCTTTTTTGATTTAATTTGAATGTTGATTATGTTATCTTTTATATATAACGTAGATCATATTTTTAGAGTTCTCATATTTTAAACAAAATTTCAATTATTTTTCGTGTATGTTTAAATATTTATGTTTTTAGATCGATCACATATTTAAATCATTGAAAGTCTAAATTGTTAATCGAACAAAACCCCCTAATATAATTCACATATTTCAAATTTTTATATACCCAAAACTGATGTGATGTTGTTAGGTTCGATAAGATTGTAGAAGGGGGGTTGAATACAATCTATACCAATTTATCGAAATTTGTCCGTTAAATAAAATTTGGTTTAGACAAATTTATGCGGAATAAATTGAAACAAATTTTCAAGTTGAATATAACAATATATTAACTTGATGGGTGTTACAATTTCAGTACAGATTAATTATCAAGATGATAAAAACTAATTAGAAAATTCGACATGAACTTTTCTAATTTAGTTAATAAAAATCAAGATAAGAACTAGGAAACTTAATTCGCTAGTAGTACAAGAGATAAAAATAATCAAGTTCTAGCGGATTGAATATTACAAATATTGAGAACTTGATTTTACAGAAATTAAATAATATCTCCGGTGTGTTCTTGAGAGAGAGAGAGAGAGATGAAGGCTTCTGTGTTTTTGTTTTTCTGTCCGTGTTTATCTGTGTGTTTTTTGTTATTGTAGCCGCCTGGTGCTTTTATCAAAATAAAGATACTGCCTTTGTTTAGCACTTCTGCAGACTATCGAAAGACTATCAAATGACTTGCAGACTATCCAGGGAACATATAGACTACCGGTATGACTATCAGTTTTCTTGCAGACTATCGGTGTGACTATCTGTCCTCTTGCAGACTACCGGTGTGACTATCTGCCTTTCTTGCAGACTACCGGTGTGACTATCTGGCTTGGCAGACTACCCAACTCTTTCTCCAGACTATCAGAATGACTATCCTGATAGTCTTTAATACATGATTTTTCTAGCAGACTATCATGCAGACTTTCTGGTAGACTATTTCCTTAGCAGACTATCAACCTGTGCAGACTATGCTTTGCAGACTATCTCACAGACTATCAGAGATAGACTTTTAACAATAAAATCATAGTCTAAAAACATTTCTGATAGTCTTTAGCAATTTATATTAATTCTAAATTAATTAATTCAATAATTAACTTAATAAATAAATTAATTCTTGAAGAATTAATTTGTTAATTAAGTTAACTAAATAATTTAAATTAATTAATAAAGAATTTATATCATTCTTTTTCTTGGCCTTTAGACTATCTTCTTAATTCAGACTACTGACTAGACTATCAAATTAAGAATAAGAAACCTGGCCATTTTCTTCATTTCTTTGGGCACGTGGCCCATTTCTGTTGGTTATTTAAAAAATCAAACCACCTGCCAAAATTCAAAACTAACGTGGCCTATTGTGGTTTTACTTGGTCGGGTTTTATAGAAATGCTTTTTAATCCGCACAGCTTATAATCTTTAATTAATAAATAATTATTTTAATCTAGAAATTATAAAAATAAATATCTAATATTATTAGATATTTATAAATATAATTTTCCAAATAAATAAAATATTTATTAATATAAATAAATCCTTACGCTCTAAGCTGCGGTCTCTTGAGGGTCTGGAACCGGACTCCTTTTGCTTAACAAAAATTATATCAATTCCAACCGGGGTTCCAACTTTAAGAATATATCACTTTCCATATTCTTGTGATAATTCTATTTCCTCGTAGCCAGTCCACTTGATAATAAAATCCTTGTGATTAAATAATTTAGCACTCATGTTGCTTGCACAATGATTTTCTCTCATACCAGTCTTGATATCTTGAACCACTGAAGTTAATGATGAACAACCACTGTTAAATGTTGACACTCGATGTACTGTCTGGTTCATGAGTGACTAACCGCAATGACTGTTCTTCATATATTGACTTTAAAATCTGGTTCCTTTTCTTTTCTCATCTCTCTTCAATTCTTCTGTACTGTCTCTGTCACTGTTGAATTCTCTGTCACTTTAAATGAATCCACTTCTTAACGAATACTCCACTGAGGCTTGATCAGATGTCTGAACTTCTTTCAATGTAGTAATTCCTCAAGTCTGTAGATTGACCTTGATCTTTTTCTTTTGACAGATATTACAATCTGAGATTCCTTGTGACAATCTATATACTATTTACTCATACAATCTTGTTTAAGTTGAGTTGTATCCTCGAAATACAAATAGGCTACATCATATGCCTTTCAATCTCCCCCTATTTGTTTGTTAGACAATAACAAGCAAATACCTAGAGGATAACTCAACTAACTCACTTAAACAAGAAAAAGATTAAGCGTTTAGGAGCTTAGCAAATAGTACATTAAAAAAATTTCTCTGGTTTGAATTTAACAATTCCAGAATCCTCAGTTGATGAAATGATAGATGACTGTTCCTCTAGCACTGAACTGATCTTCAATAGATAACTTATCTTCATTTCTGATTCTTCAAATCTCTGCCTGATAATCCTTCACATCTTACATTGGTGATTATCAGCAGTTCATGATTTACAATCACTTCCCTTCTCTGACACAGCTTTTCTCACTTAAGAAAAACAACTGCTCCTAATAAATAGACAATGGTGAATCAATACCATTTCTTTAACTTCTAGAAAATCTACTACTCCTCCAGTTAGCCTTTATACATAGTACATTGAAAGACTAATAGAATAGTATTGTGATGTAATCTTCTCCTTATATCTCCCCTTTCTTCTCAACTGAATCTCCCCTTACTTTTCCATCTAAGGCTCCCCCTTAGTAACTTGACTTGCTTCTCTTCCAAAGCACAGTCTGTAAATGCTCCCCCTTTCTAACCTACTCTTCTTTTTCTTGTAACCCCTTACTTCTCCCCCTTAGTTGAGGAATCCTCCAATCAACTAGTTGACAAAGTAGTTGTACCAATTATAGAGTTCTTTGTTAGAAATGAAGTTTCATTTTCTTCCTCACTGTGAGTGTGTGATAGTGTTTAGTGTACCTCACAAGTGTTTCACTCTTCTCTCCACTCATTTGTGTTGAGTGTCTCACTTCTCTCTGTGTTTACACTCTTGCTCACTGGTGTATCACTCATATCAGTCATAGCTCCAACATCCATTAGTGTACCTGCAAGGAAAAATCACCCTAGCCCCTTCAAGAGAGGTCAGTGGTGGTGCAATGGGAGTTCGCAAATCCCAAATCCTCGTTGGACTCGTCAGACGAATCTGAGTCATAATCTACAAGTTGCTAGTTTTCCCTTTTTAGGGTTTTTATATTTGAATTCTGAGAAGGTAAACAATGATCTATAAATTTAGCATTGAGATCAAGGTTCCCTTCTAATGTCTGTGAAGACTTCACCTTGTTAAACTCATCAGGTAAAATCTGAATCATAGTTTACAAGTTGCCGATCCGCACCTATGTCGGATCCGTTACCCGCAGGATCCAGAGATGTTCCCTCTGGGGAGTTAGATAATGATCTTGTTGAATTTTGCATTGAGATCAATACCTTCTCTCGAGGTCTGTGAAGACTCTTAGTTCATTAAAGAACCTTTAACTTATAATCCTAACCGTAAAATGGTTGGATTACAGGTTTCCGTCAATTCATCCTTAAGTGTGTGCAATCTCACTTTGTGCATATGAAATATTTTGGTTAGTGTATAAGGTAGTGACTCTCCAACTGAATATCCCACACATCCTTAGTTGCTGCATCAAGTGCAATTACTCCCTAGTGACCTCTAGTCTGATAGGTTACTTCCATTTAGGGGGTAAGATAGAATGTGTTTGAGTTTGACTGTGGTCTGGGATAAAAGTTGTTGGGTTTACAACCTCATGACTAAAAATGTGAGAATACGAAACTCCAAATAGATGAACCTGCATCACAGAATATAAGCAATAGAGATAGAATGCATTTTTATCAGTGAACATTTTTCTAAGAAAATATTGCATTTTATCTTAAGAAAAATGATATACAGTTGTGATTTCAAAAGATTTACAATGTAAGCAATCACAGCTGTAGAAAGAAATTTTGAGTTATGGGAAAGATATAGATCTTGAGCCGATTTTACTAAACAAAAACATAAACAAAAATCCAATTAAACAATAGATATTAATCAAATTAATGAATGTTAATGTTTAAACCAATACAAACAAAACTATTTTATCATGTTTTAGATCCTGTATGTTAGATACCAACAATTACCACTTGTTAGGTCTTGTCTTCCAATTGTTAGAACCTGAAAATCAAACGTTAGTTCCTAAACAATTGAATTGACATATACCAATTTGATACCAACAATGGTCCTATATAAGAAATTCTGTTAATAACAACAACACAACAAAGATTAGAAGTTAAAACAGCATGATATGTGTGTGTTAAACAGAAGAAGTACAAAACAACCAAGTACAGGGACCTGTTTGTAAGTTTTGAAAGTATAGTGACTAAACTGAAAAAACTATACAAACTATTTATATACACATGAAAAATAATATACAAAAATAAGAAATAATAAACATAATAATTATATTATATAAAAACTAAAAAGAAAAGAAAAATTTGATTTTTTTTTATATATACAAAAATAACTGTATTAATAATATTTATAAAATATTAGAAATAAAAGTAAATAATTTACACAGATATTTACAACAATATAACTACTTAAAATAATAGAAAATACTAAAACTACCATAGGTTATCCTTTTCACGAAATCAAACATTAATAACAAAAGGACAAACCCTACAAACCATTTAATAGAATATTATATATATTTACAAGAAATATTTATTGTAAATTAATAAATCATTATATTTTCTAATAAATAACTTTCTTCTAGAAAATTATTTAAAGAGAAAATATGAATTATTAAAATAACACAAATATTGAAAAGTGACTTTTAAAATAATGAAATTTGCAACAAAAATAGTTTCCTAAAAATTCTAACTTGAGAATTAGAGAAAAATATTTTTAGAGAAAATTTATCATTCTAAAATACAGAACCATGGAGTATAACAATAGAATGACTATTACAATTCTTTTAAAAAGATAACAAGTAAGAATTTAGAAAGAATGTCATACCATTTACTTGGTGCTTAGATCTGGGCACCAGCTTCCATGCTTCTTGTTGTTCAAGATCAGCAAGTGCTATCTCAAATTCCTTAGATTTTAAACCTTGATTCTGAGAATCCCTTCTAGTTCTTACTCCAACATATGGATCACCAATGATCAGCTCTATTCCAAATAGACTGTCCGAGAAGGTTAGATCTTGATGAATCGCCTTGTTCTTCATTGTGATGTTGTGTTTGAGTAGTTGATCCTTTGTTGACTTCCTCCGAGTTATTGGCAGATTGACTTGATGATTCTTTTCCAGTGATATGGGTATCTCCAATATTAAAATTGTTTCCACCACTATCACTTGGATAATTATCATCATTAATATTTTAAACTTATGACTTTAAGGCAACTCCTCGATAACAACAATTGTTAACTCCTAACAACTGTTTGTTGGTAGACAACCTTGGTTCTATAGATAAGATTTAATTACCAAAGTTGTCTTGTCTGCAATCTTAGAAATGATATTCTAAGTCCAACACACCTTGATCCATTGTATACAACATTCATTCTCAAAGTGATTAGAAGCTTGCAAATAAGCATAAAAATTATTCGAAGTAACTGAACTATGGTAACTTAAGATATTACAATATCCATAGTTCTACTTAGATAATTTTCATATTATGTATAGTAGAATGAGTGAATTTCAAAAGATAAGACAATGATTACTTAGAGGAGTTCTAAGTAATTTCACTCAAACCAATACATCTCACAATTAGTTTGTAAATAGAATTCTAACTAAATATCATTACCTGATATAAGTCAAAACTCCAATACAACCAATTGTTACAACACTGATATTAATTATAGTGAATTTCTGAAAATGATGCATTAATAAGTTCACTAGAATTAACATCTCACAACTAATTGAAGACCGCGACAGATAGGTCCAAATTAGTTATGTTGTTTATTTATTTTAATAAATATGAGGTACAGAGCAAATACTAAATTGAATTGCTTTAGTTTCTATAACTCATATTAATCAAAGTAAATAATTAAATAAATAAATGCTAAATCTCTATGAGTTAGATTTTAGCATTTAAGTATTTTATTATCCTGAAATAATCACCACTAAAATATATTGCAATAATACACATGGCAATCTTTCAACAGATAATTCTCAGTGTGAGGTCTGGATGTAAATAAGTTCACAAGTCCTTTCAATATAGACATTTGAATACTTGTGAGCTTACTTAAGAATTACTTAACAGATGGGATTTACAAATCATATAGCATTAATAAAATCCCAAGTTTACAAACCAATCTTGAAAAATTAATTTCATCAAGTGATTTAGCAAACATGTCTGCAAGTTAATCTTAACTAAAGACATGCTCTCAAAATAATTGATACCTTATGTCAAAATGATTGGCCTTGAGTGTTCCACAGAGTTGTTGGAGATAAATTATTTCCTTGTATTCTCCTGCTTTCGTACAACTCATTTGACCTGTCTCTATGCAGCAAAACATGTCAGAACTGAGGTCTCTAGGGTACCATCTCCGCAGATTTGGGTCCAACTTAAGACATCCGAAAATCAAGTGTAATAATTACAAGAATAGATTCTCTAGGATCCACTTGGGGCCTTGCACATTTGCATATTGAGAATATAATATGTGTGTAAGTGATCTATTATCAATTGAATAAGATAATGAGCTGATGATTCCTCTATAGCCTGATTAGGTCCTAATTAGTAGATCCTGAACTTATTGGGTCAAATATCTCTAGGGTACCATTTCCTTAGATTTGGGTACAGCTTAAGATTTTTGATTACCAACTTGTTAGGTCCAAACTAATAGGTCAAAAGCCAGCTAGAGTGTTGTGTTGGCATATAGTCTTGACAGGTCTAAAATCTTCTGAACAGAAACAAAAGATCCTTGACTTACTTTTTTTGTCATCATTCTTTTGGCTTACTAAAGTAAATCAAAAGAATTGCAACTTTACCAACATCAAAACAGCAAATATCTTGATACCAATTTTTAGTTAGTAGACCAACATATAATATAATCAAGATATTATTGCACATATATATCATTTATGTTTGTGCCTAAAGATGTAGAGAGTTCTATAAATATGACACCAATTGTTAAAAGATACCAACAATTAAAAATTGATACCAGATGTTAAATTATAGTTAGAGTGTCATACCATGTCTTCCATGCTTGCTTGAGTGACTATACCAGTTCATACTAACCTGTAGAGATCTTCAATTATCTCGATAACCAGGATTGCACTTGTTCACATTCCTCTAGCATCTAGATTCTGTAGGTCCAGATGTCCATTATGATCATGAATGTACAACCGGTGCCTGATATCCTCAAATCTTGTCACTGGTGCTTCTTGTTAGATATACTGTCTTATCAGCTTGTAACCTTGCATCCAGTTTGGCTTTGTCCCTCATAACAATGCCTTGACATCCAGTTAGACTTCTGGTTATCCTTGTACCAAATACACCCTTGTTGTTTGGTCTAGATACCAGCTTCCCTTCAATCTGCCTTTTGTACTGATTGAGATCATCTTGTATTGCAATCACTCAATCTGGATCAATCAGAGCCTTTGTAGCTTTATTGGTTTCTTCTGCAAGAAAAATAACGAAATAATCATTGGTACTTAAAGCTCTGCTAGTCTTTTACTTCCACCATTAGGAACACTAAGAACTAGTACAAAGAATTAATTGAGTCAACACTCTTTGTCTTGGCAGACATATTCTCATAGTGTCCTTTAATTTTCAATGTGGTGTTGAGTTGACTAAATGATCCTTCTTTTGCTCCCCCTAAGCTGCTGCTGGGTTTACATGAAGATTCTCCATGTTTCACATTGGTTGGATCTGAATAATCATCACTATTGACAGCTGGGAGCTAGAAGTTATTGAACATCACTAAGACTTTCAATCACATTCTGTTGATTAATAACAATCACCCTGTAGGCTGTAGAATCCATTGAGTAACCAAGGAAATTATCCCCTTGAGCATTAGCTGATTGCTAGGATGCTCACTTTCATTTAACATTGCAAAACAATTTCCTTCATACTTGTGGGGTCTTCCTATATTTCTTACTGATCAGGGTTCGATCATGTCAGTAGCAAACTATTGACTGCTTCAGCATTAATACTCCTGAAGGTGCAGAAATAATCCAGAACACTAATTGATAGGTCCCATAATCTGGTCTCCAAGTTGTCATAGTCAGTTTTGCTTCCTGAAACTCTTCTAGATGTGATCAATCACCATCAGTGGTGTCTTGTCTTCAGATTGTCTGAACAACAACTTGTTTGTTGAGAGAAGTCATCAGTCATCACCACTAAAGTATATTTTTCTTTGATGTAGAACTTCTGTGTGATGCTTCTTTGACTTCTCTTTATGACATGCCTCATAATTTTATTTTACATTAATTCCAGATGAGGTAGTCTCCTTTACTGATTCGATTTCCAGGAAAGAATCTCTTGATATGACATTCAGGTGAGAGAGCTCCTTATGTCATAGCTGAACTCCTGTCTGATGAAGCTTTAGATTTGACCTTGTTGACTTCACATTTGACTTAGATTCCATGTCAGCTACAGATAAGTTCTCTTTCCTTATTCCTCGAATAGTAGGCTCTTCATCTTGTAAAAGATGCTTTATTACTGACAACATTTCATAGCTATTGAATAGCCTTGACCCTGAGTCATACCCTTGCTGTTATCTCCAAGGGATACCACTTGGCCAGATACCTTCACCACTTTTGATAGCAGGGTTCTATCTTTGGTCATATGCCTTGAACATTCACTGTCCAGAATCCACACAACACGATCTACCTGTTACACACCCTGCACTGCCAAAATGGTTAAACTTTCTTCGGGACCCAAGCTTGGTTGGGTCCAGAGTACTTGAAAAATTGGCCTTTGTTAGGCAAAACAACATTTTTCACCTTGACACCATCAGTCAACAAACATTTGACCCTATAAATAGATTTGACAATCTTTTGTTTCATTTTAGGTATCCATGTTTGTTTAGCAGCAATAATATTCTTTTCATTGACTGGACATTTAACCTTGTAAACAGCCTTAGTAAAACTTTGTTTTGGCTTTGGTACAAATGTCTCTCTCCTAACATGAGGAGGACTAGCAGTCTTTGATCTAACATTTTTATTTTTATTCATATGTTGTCGAGGAGCAGTCTTATTAGCACATGCATGATTACCATTAAAGTAAGCAGACATAACATTAACTGCACAAGACATACAACTGACAACACCACATGCTTTATGATTAGAATCAATGATAGGCATGGTATTCATGTTAGACATATTATTGTTTTGCTTCAACTTATTACCACCTAACCCAGTTTTAGACGAACTGGTTGACTCAACAAACTTAACTGGTTCCTTTGAAACAACCTTATTAGATTTAACATTTTTGGTTGTAGGTGCCTTAACAGATTTTTCATTAAGTTGGACACTTCCACTAGCAATGTCCTCAATACGCATCTCCTCTTGAATAACGAGAGAAGTCAAATCTAGAGGCTCTGCAATAGACTTCTTAAAGAGTGGATCTTCAACATCCTTAAGCACATGTGGTATTCCCCTTTCTTTAGCACTAACAGGATTAGGGGAGTTTATGCCTAACATTCCAATAGCCTCGTTGTAGCCAAACCCTATTCCTACGGTTCGGTCTACAGCTTGTTTATTGAAAAACTCTTTAGAAGTTTTAACAGAATTAAAGCAAGCAGATAATTTGACATCCTGTTCCTTTATCTTAGTTTCAAGTTCAGCAATTTTAGCAACTTGTTTTAACATGTATTCTGATATCGACTTTTCTCTGTAGTTAAGTCGAGCTATTTCTTTTATTTGCTGATCTTGATTATCATGCACTTTTTTAGTTCTAACACTTCATTTTCAAGATTAGTGTTTAACAGATTTATTCTAGCATTTTCAGTTTGTGCATTACCCAAGGAATTACGTAAACTACGAATAAGTTCAGCATCAGTGAGTATTATCGGAGTTCTGTAATAGTCGGATGTCTCAGCATTTGCCACAAGCGCAAAATCCTCAACCACCTCTTCATCACTGTCTGAATCATCCCAGCTCCTTTCCCGAGCTACATAGGCATTGTCTGCCTTCTTCTTTCCAGATGCATACTCTCTCCCTGCATCTTGTTGAGGTTGTTGACACTCAGTTGCAAAGTGTCCCAATTCATTACATTTGAAGCATCTGATATTACTTCTGTCTACCATCCCAGTCTCGTAGCCACCCCTTGTGCTACTTGAGGAATAACCTCCTTGCTGGAATCTGTTCCCTGTAGACCTGAGTCTGAAATTGGGATTTCTTCTAAATCTGATATGACTAAACTGCCTTACAACCAGTGCCATTGACTCATCCTCCAACTGCTCCAGCTCCTCTAATGAATAAAATTCTCCACAACCCTGACTTGCAGCTGTCTTCCCATATTCTGCTACAATCACCTCCTTTTCAGAGCTGTAAGGTTGAACAACCTTAGCTTCCATTTTCACCGAGGCTTCACCAACCAAAGCAGTAGAAGTGTCATCTACCCTTTCCTCATTTATTGTCAAAATGGTATCCCAGATATGCTTTGCATCTTTACAATTAACAACATGATTGTGCATGATTAAATCTAGGGATTCCATCAAAATCAGCTGTAGATTCATATCCAGGGCAGCTTCCTCCTTTTCAGTAGGGGTATAATTATTAGGGTCCTTTGGATACGTCCTTTCAGCAAATTCAACAACTCCATCCACAATTACTTCATCTTCTGTAACCATATGAATTATTGGCCCGGTTTTCAATATTCCTAAATATTTAGGATTGGCCACTTGTAGAAAAAGGGTCATTTTCTTTTTCCACAGTTCATAATTTTCCTTGTCAAATATGGGTATTTTAACAGAACCAACTTTTGAAGACATGATGAATTTTTAAGTGAGTTAAAAATTCGAGATAAATTTTTGATTGAATAAAAATAGGATCTTGATTTGTGTATCAATCAATAGGCTCTGATGCCAATTGTTAGGTTCGATAATATTGTAGAAGGGGGGGTTGAATACAATCTATACCAATTTATCGAAATTTGTCCGTTAAATAAAATTTGGTTTAGACAAATTTATGCGGAATAAATTGAAACAAATTTTCAAGTTGAATATAACAATATATTAACTTGATGGGTGTTACAATTTCAGTACAGATTAATTATCAAGATGATAAAAACTAATTAGAAAATTCGACATGAACTTTTCTAATTTAGTTAATAAAAATCAAGATAAGAACTAGGAAACTTAATTCGCTAGTAGTACAAGAGATAAAAATAATCAAGTTCTAGCGGATTGAATATTACAAATATTGAGAACTTGATTTTACAGAAATTAAATAATATCACCGGTGTGTTCTTGAGAGAGAGAGAGAGATGAAGGCTTCTGTGTTTTTGTTTTTCTGTCCGTGTTTATCTGTGTGTTTTTTGTTGTTGTAGCCGCCTGGTGCTTTTATCAAAATAAAGCTACTGCCTTTGTTTAGCACTTCTGCAGACTATCGAAAGACTATCAAATGACTTGCAGACTATCCAGGGAACATATAGACTACCGGTATGACTATCAGTTCTCTTGCAGACTATCGGTGTGACTATCTGTCCTCTTGCAGACTACCGGTGTGACTATCTGCCTTTCTTGCAGACTACCGGTGTGACTATCTGGCTTGGCAGACTACCCAACTCTTTCTCCAGACTATCAGAATGACAATCCTGATAGTCTTTAATACATGATTTTTCTAGCAGACTATCATGCAGACTTTCTGGTAGACTATTTCCTTAGCAGACTATCAACCTGTGCAGACTATGCTTTGCAGACTATCTCACAGACTATCAGAGATAGACTTTTAACAATAAAACCATAGTCTAAAAACATTTCTGATAGTCTTTAGCAATTTATATTAATTCTAAATTAATTAATTCAATAATTAACTTAATAAATAAATTAATTCTTGAAGAATTAATTTGTTAATTAAGTTAACTAAATAATTTAAATTAATTAATAAAGAATTTATATCATTCTTTTTCTTGGCCTTTAGACTATCTTCTTAATTCAGACTACTGACTAGACTATCAAATTAAGAATAAGAAACCTGGCCATTTTCTTCATTTCTTTGGGCACGTGGCCCATTTCTGTTGGTTATTTAAAAAATCAAACCACCTGCCAAAATTCAAAACTAACGTGGCCTATTGTGGTTTTACTTGGTCGGGTTTTGTAGAAATGCTTTTTAATCCGCACAGCTTATAATCTTTAATTAATAAATAATTATTTTAATCTAGAAATTATAAAAATAAATATCTAATATTATTAGATATTTATAAATATAATTTTCCAAATAAATAAAATATTTATTAATATAAATAAATCCTTACGCTCTAAGCTGCGGTCTCTTGAGGGTCTGGAACCGGACTCCTTTTGCTTAACAAAAATTATATCAATTCCAACCGGGGTTCCAGCTTTAAGAATATATCACTTTCCATATTCTTGTGATAATTCTATTTCCTCGTAGCCAGTCCACTTGATAATAAAATCCTTGTGATTAAATAATTTAGCACTCATGTTGCTTGCACAATGATTTTCTCTCATACCAGTCTTGATATCTTGAACCACTGAAGTTAATGATGAACAACCACTGTTAAATGTTGACACTCGATGTACTGTCTGGTTCATGAGTGACTAACCGCAATGACTGTTCTTCATATATTGACTTTAAAATCTGGTTCCTTTTCTTTTCTCATCTCTCTTCAATTCTTCTGTACTGTCTCTGTCACTGTTGAATTCTCTGTCACTTTAAATGAATCCACTTCTTAACGAATACTCCACTGAGGCTTGATCAGATGTCTGAACTTCTTTCAATGTAGTAATTCCTCAAGTCTGTAGATTGACCTTGATCTTTTTCTTTTGACAGATATTACAATCTGAGATTCCTTGTGACAATCTATATACTATTTACTCATACAATCTTGTTTAAGTTGAGTTGTATCCTCGAAATACAAATAGGCTACATCATATGCCTTTCAATCTCCCCCTATTTGTTTGTTAGACAATAACAAGCAAATACCTAGAGGATAACTCAACTAACTCACTTAAACAAGAAAAAGATTAAGCGTTTAGGAGCTTAGCAAATAGTACATTAAAAAAATTTCTCTGGTTTGAATTTAACAATTCCAGAATCCTCAGTTGATGAAATGATAGATGACTGTTCCTCTAGCACTGAACTGATCTTCAATAGATAACTTATCTTCATTTCTGATTCTTCAAATCTCTGCCTGATAATCCTTCACATCTTACATTGGTGATTATCAGCAGTTCATGATTTACAATCACTTCCCTTCTCTGACACAGCTTTTCTCACTTAAGAAAAACAACTGCTCCTAATAAATAGACAATGGTGAATCAATACCATTTCTTTAACTTCTAGAAAATCTACTACTCCTCCAGTTAGCCTTTATACATAGTACATTGAAAGACTAATAGAATAGTATTGTGATGTAATCTTCTCCTTATATCTCCCCTTTCTTCTCAACTGAATCTCCCCTTACTTTTCCATCTAAGGCTCCCCCTTAGTAACTTGACTTGCTTCTCTTCCAAAGCACAGTCTGTAAATGCTCCCCCTTTCTAACCTACTCTTCTTTTTCTTGTAACCCCTTACTTCTCCCCCTTAGTTGAGGAATCCTCCAATCAACTAGTTGACAAAGTAGTTGTACCAATTATAGAGTTCTTTGTTAGAAATGAAGTTTCATTTTCTTCCTCACTGTGAGTGTGTGATAGTGTTTAGTGTACCTCACAAGTGTTTCACTCTTCTCTCCACTCATTTGTGTTGAGTGTCTCACTTCTCTCTGTGTTTACACTCTTGCTCACTGGTGTATCACTCATATCAGTCATAGCTCCAACATCCATTAGTGTACCTGCAAGGAAAAATCACCCTAGCCCCTTCAAGAGAGGTCAGTGGTGGTGCAATGGGAGTTCGCAAATCCCAAATCCTCGTTGGACTCGTCAGACGAATCTGAGTCATAATCTACAAGTTGCTAGTTTTCCCTTTTTAGGGTTTTCATATTTGAATTCTGAGAAGGTAAACAATGATCTATAAATTTAGCATTGAGATCAAGGTTCCCTTCTAATGTCTGTGAAGACTTCACCTTGTTAAACTCATCAGGTAAAATCTGAATCATAGTTTACAAGTTGCCGATCCGCACCTATGTCGGATCCGTTACCCGCAGGATCCAGAGATGTTCCCTCTGGGGAGTTAGATAATGATCTTGTTGAATTTTGCATTGAGATCAATACCTTCTCTCGAGGTCTGTGAAGACTCTTAGTTCATTAAAGAACCTTTAACTTATAATCCTAACCGTAAAATGGTTGGATTACAGGTTTCCGTCAATTCATCCTTAAGTGTGTGCAATCTCACTTTGTGCATATGAAATATTTTGGTTAGTGTATAAGGTAGTGACTCTCCAACTGAATATCCCACACATCCTTAGTTGCTGCATCAAGTGCAATTACTCCCTAGTGACCTCTAGTCTGATAGGTTACTTCCATTTAGGGGGTAAGATAGAATGTGTTTGAGTTTGACTGTGGTCTGGGATAAAAGTTGTTGGGTTTACAACCTCATGACTAAAAATGTGAGAATACGAAACTCCAAATAGATGAACCTGCATCACAGAATATAAGCAATAGAGATAGAATGCATTTTTATCAGTGAACATTTTTCTAAGAAAATATTGCATTTTATCTTAAGAAAAATGATATACAGTTGTGATTTCAAAAGATTTACAATGTAAGCAATCACAGCTGTAGAAAGAAATTTTGAGTTATGGGAAAGATATAGATCTTGAGCCGATTTTACTAAACAAAAACATAAACAAAAATCCAATTAAACAATAGATATTAATCAAATTAATGAATGTTAATGTTTAAACCAATACAAACAAAACTATTTTATCATGTTTTAGATCCTGTATGTTAGATACCAACAATTACCACTTGTTAGGTCTTGTCTTCCAATTGTTAGAACCTGAAAATCAAACGTTAGTTCCTAAACAATTGAATTGACATATACCAATTTGATACCAACAATGGTCCTATATAAGAAATTCTGTTAATAACAACAACACAACAAAGATTAGAAGTTAAAACAGCATGATATGTGTGTGTTAAACAGAAGAAGTACAAAACAACCAAGTACAGGGACCTGTTTGTAAGTTTTGAAAGTATAGTGACTAAACTGAAAAAACTATACAAACTATTTATATACACATGAAAAATAATATACAAAAATAAGAAATAATAAACATAATAATTATATTATATAAAAACTAAAAAGAAAAGAAAAATTTGATTTTTTTTATATATACAAAAATAACTGTATTAATAATATTTATAAAATATTAGAAATAAAAGTAAATAATTTACACAGATATTTACAACAATATAACTACTTAAAATAATAGAAAATACTAAAACTACCATAGGTTATCCTTTTCACGAAATCAAACATTAATAACAAAAGGACAAACCCTACAAACCATTTAATAGAATATTATATATATTTACAAGAAATATTTATTGTAAATTAATAAATCATTATATTTTCTAATAAATAACTTTCTTCTAGAAAATTATTTAAAGAGAAAATATGAATTATTAAAATAACACAAATATTGAAAAGTGACTTTTAAAATAATGAAATTTGCAACAAAAATAGTTTCCTAAAAATTCTAACTTGAGAATTAGAGAAAAATATTTTTAGAGAAAATTTATCATTCTAAAATACAGAACCATGGAGTATAACAATAGAATGACTATTACAATTCTTTTAAAAAGATAACAAGTAAGAATTTAGAAAGAATGTCATACCATTTACTTGGTGCTTAGATCTGGGCACCAGCTTCCATGCTTCTTGTTGTTCAGGATCAGCAAGTGCTATCTCAAATTCCTTAGATTTTAAACCTTGATTCTGAGAATCCCTTCTAGTTCTTACTCCAACATCTGGATCACCAATGATCAGCTCTATTCCAAATAGACTGTCCGAGAAGGTTAGATCTTGATGAATCGCCTTGTTCTTCATTGTGATGTTGTGTTTGAGTAGTTGATCCTTTGTTGACTTCCTCCGAGTTATTGCCAGATTGACTTGATGATTCTTTTCCAGTGATATGGGTATCTCCAATATTAAAATTGTTTCCACCACTATCACTTGGATAATTATCATCATTAATATTTTAAACTTATGACTTTAAGGCAACTCCTCGATAACAACAATTGTTAACTCCTAACAACTGTTTGTTGGTAGACAACCTTGGTTCTATAGATAAGATTTAATTACCAAAGTTGTCTTGTCTGCAATCTTAGAAATGATATTCTAAGTCCAACACACCTTGATCCATTGTATACAACATTCATTCTCAAAGTGATTAGAAGCTTGCAAATAAGCATAAAAATTATTCGAAGTAACTGAACTATGGTAACTTAAGATATTACAACATCCATAGTTCTACTTAGATAATTTTCATATTATGTATAGTAGAATGAGTGAATTTCAAAAGATAAGACAATGATTACTTAGAGGAGTTCTAAGTAATTTCACTCAAACCAATACATCTCACAATTAGTTTGTAAATAGAATTCTAACTAAATATCATTACCTGATATAAGTCAAAACTTCAATACAACCAATTGTTACAACACTGATATTAATTATAGTGAATTTCTGAAAATGATGCATTAATAAGTTCACTAGAATTAACATCTCACAACTAATTGAAGACCGCGACAGATAGGTCCAAATTAGTTATGTTGTTTATTTATTTTAATAAATACGAGGTACAGAGCAAATACTAAATTGAATTGCTTTAGTTTCTATAACTCATATTAATCAAAGTAAATAATTAAATAAATAAATGCTAAATCTCTATGAGTTAGATTTTAGCATTTAAGTATTTTATTATCCTGAAATAATCACCACTAAAATATATTGCAATAATACACATGGCAATCTTTCAACAGATAATTCTCAGTGTGAGGTCTGGATGTAAATAAGTTCACAAGTCCTTTCAATATAGACATTTGAATACTTGTGAGCTTACTTAAGAATTACTTAACAGATGGGATTTACAAATCATATAGCATTAATAAAATCCCAAGTTTACAAACCAATCTTGAAAAATTAATTTCATCAAGTGATTTAGCAAACATGTCTGCAAGTTAATCTTAACTAAAGACATGCTCTCAAAATAATTGATACCTTATGTCAAAATGATTGGCCTTGAGTGTTCCACAGAGTTGTTGGAGATAAATTATTTCCTTGTATTCTCCTGCTTTCGTACAACTCATTTGACCTGTCTCTATGCAGCAAAACATGTCAGAACTGAGGTCTCTAGGGTACCATCTCCGCAGATTTGGGTCCAACTTAAGACATCCGAAAATCAAGTGTAATAATTACAAGAATAGATTCTCTAGGATCCACTTGGGGCCTTGCACATTTGCATATTGAGAATATAATATGTGTGTAAGTGATCTATTATCAATTGAATAAGATAATGAGCTGATGATTCCTCTATAGCCTGATTAGGTCCTAATTAGTAGATCCTGAACTTATTGGGTCAAATATCTCTAGGGTACCATTTCCTTAGATTTGGGTACAGCTTAAGATTTTTGATTACCAACTTGTTAGGTCCAAACTAATAGGTCAAAAGCCAGCTAGAGTGTTGTGTTGGCATATAGTCTTGACAGGTCTAAAATCTTCTGAACAGAAACAAAAGATCCTTGACTTACTTTTTTTGTCATCATTCTTTTGGCTTACTAAAGTAAATCAAAAGAATTGCAACTTTACCAACATCAAAACAGCAAATATCTTGATACCAATTTTTAGTTAGTAGACCAACATATAATATAATCAAGATATTATTGCACATATATATCATTTATGTTTGTGCCTAAAGATGTAGAGAGTTCTATAAATATGACACCAATTGTTAAAAGATACCAACTATTAAAAATTGATACCAGATGTTAAATTATAGTTAGAGTGTCATACCATGTCTTCCATGCTTGCTTGAGTGACTATACCAGTTCATACTAACCTGTAGAGATCTTCAATTATCTCGATAACCAGGATTGCACTTGTTCACATTCCTCTAGCATCTAGATTCTGTAGGTCCAGATGTCCATTATTATCATGAATGTACAACCGGTGCCTGATATCCTCAAATCTTGTCACTGGTGCTTCTTGTTAGATATACTGTCTTATCAGCTTGTAACCTTGCATCCAGTTTGGCTTTGTCCCTCATAACAATGCCTTGACATCCAGTTAGACTTCTGGTTATCCTTGTACCAAATACACCCTTGTTGTTTGGTCTAGATACCAGCTTCCCTTCAATCTGCCTTTTGTACTGATTGAGATCATCTTATATTGCAATCACTCAATCTGGATCAATCAGAGCCTTTGTAGCTTTATTGGTTTCTTCTGCAAGAAAAATAACGAAATAATCATTGGTACTTAAAGCTCTGCTAGTCTTTTACTTCCACCATTAGGAACACTAAGAACTAGTACAAAGAATTAATTGAGTCAACACTCTTTGTCTTGGCAGACATATTCTCATAGTGTCCTTTAATTTTCAATGTGGTGTTGAGTTGACTAAATGATCCTTCTTTTGTCCCCCTAAGCTGCTGCTGGGTTTACATGAAGATTCTCCATGTTTCACATTGGTTGGATCTGAATAATCATCACTATTGACAGCTGGGAGCTAGAAGTTATTGAACATCACTAAGACTTTCAATCACATTCTGTTGATTAATAACAATCACCCTGTAGGCTGTAGAATCCTTTGAGTAACCAAGGAAATTATCCCCTTGAGCATTAGCTGATTGCTAGGATGCTCACTTTCATTTAACATTGCAAAACAATTTCCTTCATACTTGTGGGGTCTTCCTATATTTCTTACTGATCAGGGTTCGATCATGTCAGTAGCAAACTATTGACTGCTTCAGCATTAATACTCCTGAAGGTGCAGAAATAATCCAGAACACTAATCGATAGGTCCCGTAATCTGGTCTCCAAGTTGTCATAGTCAGTTTTACTTCCTGAAACTCTTCTAGATGTGATCAATCACCATCAGTGGTGTCTTGTCTTCAGATTGTCTGAACAACAACTTGTTTGTTGAGAGAAGTCATCAGTCATCACCACTAAAGTATATTTTTCTTTGATGTAGAACTTCTGTGTGATGCTTCTTTGACTTCTCTTTATGACATGCCTCATAATTTTATTTTACATTAATTCCAGATGAGGTAGTCTCCTTTACTGATTCGATTTCCAGGAAAGAATCTCTTGATATGACATTCAGGTGAGAGAGCTCCTTATGTCATAGCTGAACTCCTGTCTGATGAAGCTTTAGATTTGACCTTGTTGACTTCACATTTGACTTAGATTCCATGTCAGCTACAGATAAGTTCTCTTTCCTTATTCCTCGAATAGTAGGCTCTTCATCTTGTAAAAGATGCTTTATTACTGACAACATTTCATAGCTATTGAATAGCCTTGACCCTGAGTCATACCCTTGCTGTTATCTCCAAGGGATACCACTTGGCCAGATACCTTCACCACTTTTGATAGCAGGGTTCTATCTTTGGTCATATGCCTTGAACATTCACTGTCCAGAATCCACACAACACGATCTACCTGTTACACACCCTGCACTGCCAAAATGGTTAAACTTTCTTCGGGACCCAAGCTTGGTTGGGTCCAGAGTACTTGAAAAATTGGCCTTTGTCAGGCAAAACAACATTTTTCACCTTGACACCATCAGTCAACAAACATTTGACCCTATAAATAGATTTGACAATCTTTTGTTTCATTTTAGGTATCCATGTTTGTTTAGCAGCAATAATATTCTTTTCATTGACTGGACATTTAACCTTGTAAACAGCCTTAGTAAAACTTTGTTTTGGCTTTGGTACAAATGTCTCTCTCCTAACATGAGGAGGACTAGCAGTCTTTGATCTAACATTTTTATTTCTATTCATATGTTGTCGAGGAGCAGTCTTATTAGCACATGCATGATTACCATTAAAGTAAGCAGACATAACATTAAATGCACAAGACATACAACTGACAACACCACATGCTTTATGATTAGAATCAATGATAGGCATGGTATTCATGTTAGACATATTATTGTTTTGCTTCAACTTATTACCACCTAACCCAGTTTTAGACGAACTGGTTGACTCAACAAACTTAACTGGTTCCTTTGAAACAACCTTATTAGATTTAACATTTTTGGTTGTAGGTGCCTTAACAGATTTTTCATTAAGTTGGACACTTCCACTAGCAATGTCCTCAATACGCATCTCCTCTTGAATAACGAGAGAAGTCAAATCTAGAGGCTCTGCAATAGACTTCTTAAAGAGTGGATCTTCAACATCCTTAAGCACATGTGGTATCCCCTTTCTTTAGCACTAACAGGATTAGGGAGTTTATGCCTAACATTCCAATAGCCTCGTTGTAGCCAAACCCTATTCCTACGGTTCGGTCTATAGCTTGTTTATTGAAAAACTCTTTAGAAGTTTTAACAGAATTAAAGCAAGCAGATAATTTGACATCCTGTTCCTTTATCTTAGTTTCAAGTTCAGCAATTTTAGCAACTTGTTTTAACATGTATTCTGATATCGACTTTTCTCTGTAGTTAAGTCGAGCTATTTCTTTTATTTGCTGATCTTGATTATCATGCACTTTTTTTAGTTCTAACACTTCATTTTCAAGATTAGTGTTTAACAGATTTATTCTAGCATTTTCAGTTTGTGCATTACCCAAGGAATTACGTAAACTACGAATAAGTTCAGCATCAGTGAGTATTACCGGAGTTCTGTAATAGTCGGATGTCTCAGCATTTGCCACAAGCGCAAAATCCTCAACCACCTCTTCATCACTGTCTGAATCATCCCAGCTCCTTTCCCGAGCTACATAGGCATTGTCTGCCTTCTTCTTTCCAGATGCATACTCTCTCCCTGCATCTTGTTGAGGTTGTTGACACTCAGTTGCAAAGTGTCCCAATTCATTACATTTGAAGCATCTGATATTACTTCTGTCTACCATCCCACTCTCGTAGCCACCCCTTGTGCTACTTGAGGAATAACCTCCTTGCTGGAATCTGTTCCCTGTAGACCTGAGTCTGAAATTGGGATTTCTTCTAAATCTGATATGACTAAACTGCCTTACAACCAGTGCCATTGACTCATCCTCCAACTGCTCCAGCTCCTCTAATGAATAAAATTCTCCACAACCCTGACTTGCAGCTGTCTTCCCATATTCTGCTACAATCACCTCCTTTTCAGAGCTGTAAGGTTGAACAACCTTAGCTTCCATTTTCACCGAGGCTTCACCAACCAAAGCAGTAGAAGTGTCATCTACCCTTTCCTCATTTATTGTCAAAATGGTATCCCAGATATGCTTTGCATCTTTACAATTAACAACATGATTGTGCATGATTAAATCTAGGGATTCCATCAAAATCAGCTGTAGATTCATATCCAGGGCAGCTTCCTCCTTTTCAGTAGGGGTATAATTATTAGGGTCCTTTGGATACGTCCTTTCAGCAAATTCAACAACTCCATCCACAATTACTTCATCTTCTGTAACCATATGAATTATTGGCCCGGTTTTCAATATTCCTAAATATTTAGGATTGGCCACTTGTAGAAAAAGGGTCATTTTCTTTTTCCACAGTTCATAATTTTCCTTGTCAAATATGGGTATTTTAACAGAACCAACTTTTGAAGACATGATGAATTTTTAAGTGAGTTAAAAATTCGAGATAAATTTTTGATTGAATAAAAATAGGATCTTGATTTGTGTATCAATCAATAGGCTCTGATGCCAATTGTTAGGTTCGATAATATTGTAGAAGGGGGGGTTGAATACAATCTATACCAATTTATCGAAATTTGTCCGTTAAATAAAATTTGGTTTAGACAAATTTATGCGGAATAAATTGAAACAAATTTTCAAGTTGAATATAACAATATATTAACTTGATGGGTGTTACAATTTCAGTACAGATTAATTATCAAGATGATAAAAACTAATTAGAAAATTCGACATGAACTTTTCTAATTTAGTTAATAAAAATCAAGATAAGAACTAGGAAACTTAATTCGCTAGTAGTACAAGAGATAAAAATAATCAAGTTCTAGCGGATTGAATATTACAAATATTGAGAACTTGATTTTACAGAAATTAAATAATATCTCCGGTGTGTTCTTGAGAGAGAGAGAGAGAGATGAAGGCTTCTGTGTTTTTGTTTTTCTGTCCGTGTTTATCTGTGTGTTTTTTGTTGTTGTAGCCGCCTGGTGCTTTTATCAAAATAAAGCTACTGCCTTTGTTTAGCACTTCTGCAGACTATCGAAAGACTATCAAATGACTTGCAGACTATCCAGGGAACATATAGACTACCGGTATGACTATCAGTTCTCTTGCAGACTATCGGTGTGACTATCTGTCCTCTTGCAGACTACCGGTGTGACTATCTGCCTTTCTTGCAGACTACCGGTGTGACTATCTGGCTTGGCAGACTACCCAACTCTTTCTCCAGACTATCAGAATGACAATCCTGATAGTCTTTAATACATGATTTTTCTAGCAGACTATCATGCAGACTTTCTGGTAGACTATTTCCTTAGCAGACTATCAACCTGTGCAGACTATGCTTTGCAGACTATCTCACAGACTATCAGAGATAGACTTTTAACAATAAAACCATAGTCTAAAAACATTTCTGATAGTCTTTAGCAATTTATATTAATTCTAAATTAATTAATTCAATAATTAACTTAATAAATAAATTAATTTGTTAATTAAGTTAACTAAATAATTTAAATTAATTAATAAAGAATTTATATCATTCTTTTTCTTGGCCTTTAGACTATCTTCTTAATTCAGACTACTGACTAGACTATCAAATTAAGAATAAGAAACCTGGCCATTTTCTTCATTTCTTTGGGCACGTGGCCCATTTCTGTTGGTTATTTAAAAAATCAAACCACCTGCCAAAATTCAAAACTAACGTGGCCTATTGTGGTTTTACTTGGTCGGGTTTTGTAGAAATGCTTTTTAATCCGCACAGCTTATAATCTTCAATTAATAAATAATTATTTTAATCTAGAAATTATAAAAATAAATATCTAATATTATTAGATATTTATAAATATAATTTTCCAAATAAATAAAATATTTATTAATATAAATAAATCCTTACGCTCTAAGCTGCGGTCTCTTGAGGGTCTGGAACCGGACTCCTTTTGCTTAACAAAAATTATATCAATTCCAACCGGGGTTCCAGCTTTAAGAATATATCACTTTCCATATTCTTGTGATAATTCTATTTCCTCGTAGCCAGTCCACTTGATAATAAAATCCTTGTGATTAAATAATTTAGCACTCATGTTGCTTGCACAATGATTTTCTCTCATACCAGTCTTGATATCTTGAACCACTGAAGTTAATGATGAACAACCACTGTTAAATGTTGACACTCGATGTACTGTCTGGTTCATGAGTGGCTAACCGCAATGACTGTTCTTCATATATTGACTTTAAAATCTGGTTCCTTTTCTTTTCTCATCTCTCTTCAATTCTTCTGTACTGTCTCTGTCACTGTTGAAATCTCTGTCACTTTAAATGAATCCACTTCTTAACGAATACTCCACTGAGGCTTGATCAGATGTCTGAACTTCTTTCAATGTAGTAATTCCTCAAGTCTGTAGATTGACCTTGATCTTTTTCTTTTGACAGATATTACAATCTGAGATTCCTTGTGACAATCTATATACTATTTACTCATACAATCTTGTTTAAGTTGAGTTGTATCCTCGAAATACAAATAGGCTACATCATATGCCTTTCAGATGTAATTATTAATTATGTATGATTTGATAACTAAAATTTACATATTTTTTAAAACAAATTTCAAGAATTTAATATCTACATGGAGATGCATGTAAGTAATTTTTTTTTTTTTTTTTGTAATCATTTATATAATGTATGATCTAAAATTTTATTTTTATATCAATTATCTAAAATGGCAAAAGAGAATTGTAGAGTATACTCAATCGATTAAAATATTTTTTGTAATTTTATCTATCAAATATTCTAAAAATTATATAAATCAATATTTTATTTACTCAAAAATAAAAATAATAGAGGAAGAGAGAAGATGTGATTTCTCTTTTAGGATTTTTAAACAAAACTCAAAATTGAGTATAACACACTTCGTTATGGCATGAGTTTGGTAGAAGAAGGTTAGTAGTTCGAATCTCAATACTGACATAATTTCACTATTTTTTACATAATTATTAAATGATGGCTTTTTGTAATTTTTAAAAATATAATGGTAAAATCGTAACTTCACAGCCAATTGATTAGAATATTTTTTCGTAATTCATTTATTCAATGTTCTAGAAATAATATGACTTAATATTTTATGAAAGAATGCCCAAAATACACTACTTTTATAGTCCAACTGCCCAAAATACCTATGGGCGGTGACATCCGCCATTTTTGACCACGGAGTACGCATCAACAGGATGCGTGGCCAGGGATACGTTTTCAATATAAATAAAAACAATTTGAGTCATTTGATGTCTGGTACACTTTTTATTATGAATGACAACCCGGACTAAGTGTTTTTCTCTCATTCTTCTCAACCAAATTTTAACATCTTCCAGTGGCAGTCAAATTATCATTCTCCACCCCTTTGTAATTTAATGTGGTATTAGATATTACACCATTGTTCTTGTTAATTTAATGTGATATTAGTTAATACACTATTGCTCTTGTTCTGAATATAGAAATTGTTGTACACTTGTACTTGCATTTCATTTTATCTGTTATTTTATTGATAATGCCTAGATCCCTTCACTGTTCAAATTGCACCAGATATGTTGATTCCCTCGTACAAGATGGCGAAGTTCTCTGATGTGATTGATTTTTATATATGTAGTCATAGTGATGTATTTGTACCAGCATTCTCAAGTCCATTTTATGCGAGTGTTGTTGGGGAACGAATAGCTTTAGGCAAGATTCAAATTTTGGATCCTTCCGAGGCTACTTCTTCAAATGTGAGGGACTACATTTCTTCCTATGTTACCAGGAAGAATCACTCGGCATATTCGTGCTTTTGTTGAGTTTATTCGAGTAAAAACACCCGACTTAGAACTCAGGATTTTATGTTTTAAAATCTTAATATGCAAGTAGGCAAAAGAAATGCCTGAACTGGTGTCTGTAGCCTGAACTGGTGTCTGTAGTATGTGTGTTTTCTGTATCTTTATCCTGCTGAAGAGTGGAGACATTTTAATGTCTTATTGATGATACCATCTAGGGGTGGCAATTAGGCCCCAAACCCAATTAACCAAACCAATCCAATCCAATTTTTGGGTATTTGGATCAACCAAATATCACATATAATGAAATGGTTGGGGTTGGGTTTGAATCACACATTTCATTTCAAATATGGGTTGAAAATTATGACACCCAAATTGTACCCATATTATCTATTGTTTTCTTTGATTATATATCTTGACGGCTATAGTTACTAGACGATTTTCTATTTTCTTGTATGATTGTTTACTTTCCAGTCGAGTCCCCCAGAGACGAATACTCTATTCCTAAAAATGCCGTTCTCTGTGGCCGAGCTAGCGGTAGAACGATACCAGTATACCACCTCGTGTTAATTATAGTATCGCATAATTACAAGTGTTCTAAAAATATTTAAAGTATCTAAATTATTTGTTTAATAAAAATAACAATAACTAAATAAAACATAATTTATTCATACCAACATTCAGAAATTTTTTATCAAACAATATTTGTTCATTCAACGTTCAAAAATTTTAATCATCCAGAATTAAATCATCCAGAAATTGTCATTCAGATTTAACAAATAACCCCTAAATCATATTTATTTACTTAGAGCTATCATACATATAGCCAGTGATGAGTTTTACATATTGTTAAATGACCTGATTTTAACATGTTTAATGACATGATTTTAACGTGTTTAATGACCTGACTGAAAGTTTTTAACGTGTTTAATGACCTGATTGAAAGTTTTTATTTGTCAAGTGACCTGATTGAAAACTTTTTGAGTTAGATGATCCAACTGAAAATTTTGAGTCAGTTGAATGACCTAATTGCCATTTAACCCTATTCTAAAATGTTCTAAATGTTGTTGAATTCTCATGTTTTTGCGGCTGGTGTCCTGCAAATAGATATGGCAATTCGTTCATTTCGTATACTTTCGTATCGTGTACTTATAATTTGTTTCGGCACGTGCGTCTATTCACCTGTGTATTTATTGTGTTCTATTTTTTCTTTGCAAAATAGTGAATATCGTATATCCATACGAGTCTGTATTGAATGTTTATATGTTGTTTATAAATTATTATCTATTAATAACAATACTATTATTACATTTATATTATAATTTTTTTAGTTTGTTCGACAAAAAAAATACTTTTGGAATGGATTAATTACATTATTTTGATTTAATTTCACCAGCAATCTTTAATAAAAATATTACACGAAAAATATAATTATTCAAAAAATAATCTAATGAATACTAAAAAATAAAAATAATTAATATACTTAATTAAGTTACTTTTATCTGCATAAAAATGGGTTACCCATATTTTGACCTGAAACTATTTTGACCCAAATCCAATTAATACCCATATTCAAATAAATATGGGCTTAATATAGTTTTCGATCAAAACCCAACCCCAATCCATATTTAATGATCCAAAACCCACCCATATCCATTTTATGCCACCCTATTACCAGCTCATTGTGATTTTTAAGCTCATGGTTCTACGAAAAAAGTAAATATCTGGAACAAAATAGTCATACAAAGAGTTTTTGTAATGTTTATTGAAAATAAATTGTGAAAACCTTAATATTGTCATGTTTATGTTCACTGCTCAAATTCAAAAAACTCTCGATCTCCTTTTATTAACTGAATGAACAAAATCAAATCGTTTCAAAAGAAAAATCAAATGAATTATTTTCCAATATAATATTGTTATATTAAAACCAAAACATTAAAAATTTGTCAGTTTAGTTTTCGATACGCTTAAAAGACAAGGTCATTTCCATTGTCTTCAACAAAATTATCTGTGGTGCATGGTGAGGAAGACATTATCATTTATCAGTAAAGAAAAATTAACGGAAACCCTATGAAGGAGGATAATTCCATCCAGGAGCCCTCCAAAAAAAGAAATTACAGTAGTACACAGTTACACACTCCTTCCTCTAACTAGTTTTTGATCTGTTTCAATCCATATAGAGGTTTGTATTGAAACAATTTTGATCCTTAAATCAACAAAACTTAAGAATAATTGTGGCACAAGTACTAAATACTGAGTTCCACATACAAAACAAGCTTGCTGACCTTCTGGAAAGGAAGGGGTTCTATTGTTAAGGAAGATATTCCATATTCGTGATAGCTCTCTCAGTCAACAGAATGAAACTTATATATAGATAGATAGATATATAGTAAAAGTTATAGTTTTGAAGTTTTTTCAATGCAATGGTTGTGCTTTGAGCCTTTGACGATGCGGATACAGTAATGATCTCCACGTTGATCTACATAAGATGCAATCTTTCCCCGAAACCTTATCATGAACAAGTCAAGAATGAACTAGTTACAACATGAATTTGCAACCTCCATACTATTAACTTCATGTAAAGTCTATAATATAAACTCTAAAGAAGTTGATATACCTGCGCCTTTTTGCTCTCTCCGCTGATCCAACGAAGGCCCAACCCTGTAATTTATTGAAATTTTCTAAGCTGACCCAAACATGCGACAAGAGAAAAAGTCTTGCAGCATTTATGCATTCGGATAAAACTTGACTGGTTCTTCCAAACTGATCTAACCTTTCAATCACAAACCGTTACCAGGACTCTTTACTTCACCCTGTACCCACGTCACAGAATCTGACACTTGGGTACCGAGTACCTGAGACTTCATTTGGCTAGAAAATATGCAGCAATTCAAGATATTGCCGAAACCTATTAAGAAATGAATTGAGATCATGAACATCATCAGATGAAACAGAAGCAGGGACCCATCAGAAGATACCTCATACATCGAACACCATCGATTAGAAATACAACTAAAAACACAATAGAAACTGCAGATCACAAATGCCACCTGAGGAGACAAGTATGATCCCTTACCTCATACATCAACACCATCGATAAGATATACAAATAAAAACACAACAGAAACTGCAGATCACAAATGCCACCTAATTAAGGAGGCCAGTATGATCCATTCATCCGCCAGTAAGTGTTTGCAACTCTGTTTAGTAAATTATCAAGTAAGAGTGTAAAACAGTAATGTAATTAGCATAACATGTTCTTGCATTCAAAAACGGAGACAAGAGTTTAAATCGCTACAAATCTATTCTACATCACAGAGTAACTCTAGCAGACCCAGACAACTGTCAGGCACTTGATGCTTATTTCATGTTCCTTGGTCAACACATACATCATGTGCACCAGTGATTAACGAGTTTCCAAAGACACAAAACAAAGCAAGGATGGACTAAATTCTTGGATATCTAAAGTAGCATTTTACTGTACACTAATAATACCTCTAAGAAGGCAACTTCCCAGAAACATTTGAATGTATGTCAATACCACCACCGAGGTGTATAACTAGAAAGACAAATGAGCATATCACCAATCAGCTTTAACATTGTTCTAAACTTCTTTCCGAAACAAAACTCAAAAAACAAAAAGAGACAAAACAACTCAGTTGAATACAGGTTTAGCAACAGGAGTTCAAGTGTTTCTGTAAAGGTGATATTTTTCATTACTTAATATCTTTTGACATAATTCAGAAATAAACAATCCGTCTTCAGAAAGTTTTGACACTTCTTGTTATACGAGGATTACTCATAAACACAAACACAAGATTATTACTTGCAACTTGTAAGCATAGATATCAGTGATATTATAAGTATAGAATAGAACACTGCCTTTCGGAAAAAACAAAATTATGAATCTTTCCTTCGAACTTTTAATAGAAGGATTTTTTCAGCTACCCAAAACTAATGGTAGGCATTAGTATCTACAGATCTCTACAAGCTCCTGCGAATACATGGATTAACAATAAGAGATTGACACTTGGAACACATTTAGTACATTAGACCCAATTTACCCAGTTTCATGACTCATGATACTAAAGAGTTAACCAGAAATGACTGAATAATAAAATTTTTACCATACAATCATGTCTGCAACGACGTCTCTCAATCGGAGATGTTTTCCTGCGAAGAACTGCTTAATAACGTCTCTCAATCGGAGATGTTTTCCTGCGAAGAACTGCTTAATACCATGAAACACAGAGAATCTTTCTACCAAAACTAAACGATCATTCTGAATGAATAGAAATAGATAAATTATTAAAGGAGACGAAACACTACATATTTTACAACATGAAATTCAACTGTATGTCATTCTTGGAGACATCCCACCACCCCCCCCCCCTTTTCTATTATAGTTTCACTAAAAAAAGCTTTAAACAAAAGTAACACAACGCTGCATTAGTTTCTGCACGTGTACCACATAATAAGTCATCTGCAAAATTACCTATCTCAGCAACCCAGACACATTAAATATAACAGAGTTGTAAAATGCTTTCTTTTTCCAGTATCAAGGTAACATTTCTTACTGTTTTCAACGTCTTCATTACAACCTTTTAATAATTCTTTAACAAATTGTAATGACGTTTTCCAGTATTCCAAATAAAGTGCCTAACATCCAGTTACGAGATATCCATAACGAACGCAAATCACAGCATAAAACACACCTTGAAGCCGAGAAGTGAAGAGATCTTGTGACTGGGAATACCGTGCAAAAAGAGTAAACCCTTTGGATCCACGTCTTAATTTCCGTGATCTAACACATGTTGTTGTGGCAGGAAACTGCAATAATATCAATTCTTACCAAATAAAATTTAATTCTCAAAGTCATGTAATAGATATTAAAATCGATAATTTGACATACACCAACATATTGTGCATTCATGTTTTATTCTTTTCAGGAACAAATTCTTTCTAATTTCTAAATGTCACAATAAACAAGAGTATAAATGTAAAATTTTTTGTCAATTTATATATGCACTATCTAATTCGAATATTCATACATATACAGACTCAAATTCCATCGCAAACTAGCCTCGAAACTCTATAAACATATGGAACACTATATATATATAGATAAGGTTCAAATTATACAACTGGACATTACAGCATAGTTTATAACTCACAAGTGCTGTAAAGCTAAAACGGTTTGTAAACTCGAACAAACTTATTTTTTTGCCTACTTGAACAACCTAATTGCAAAACTAGAGCTTAAAATACCTGCAAGACAAATTAAAAAAAAACAGAAACAGAGAGACAGAGAGAGAGAGAGAGAGCGGTTTGTAAACACGAACAAACTTTTTTTTGCCTACTTGAACAACCTAATTGCAAAACTAGAGCTTAAAATACCTGCAAGACAAATTAAAAAAAAACAGAAACAGAGAGAGAGAGAGGTTTGTAAACTCAAACAAACTTATTTTTTGCCTACTTGAACAACCTAATTGCAAAACTAGAGCTTAAAATAGACAAATTTAAAAAAAAAACAGAAACAGAGAGAGAGAGAGATGGAGAGAGAGACGGAAGATTTCACCCGATGATCACCTCATGGACATTAAAATCCTTATTTTTTTGTCCCATTCTGATTCTTCTTTGCGAGCAGCATGTCTCTTTTGATGATATTCGATCCAAAGCTTATCGGAGTAGTACATTCACCTCCTCCTCTGATCTTCCTGGTACTTGATCAATCGCATCGAAGGAGAGTCTTCTTCCTCCTTCGCATTTAAATATTACTCTACTCCTTTTCTTCTTCGGAGATACAGGAGACAACGCCATGAGAGAATTAACAAAGGGATTGAGGGAGAGGGAGAAAGATGATCAATATGATTATTATAATTCCGGGAGATACAGATTGGGAGAGATCGAGGGAGATACAGATTGGGAGAGATCGAGGGAGATACAGATTGAGAGAGAGATCGAGGGAGAGAGATGATCAAAAGAAGAATGAGCTGAAATCGAATAGAGAAAAGTAAGGTGTGTGGTACTGGTGTGTGTAAATATATAGGGTAAAAGAAGGTCGGTTGGGATAGCTTGATGGCTACGCGCGGGTAATCTGTAAACGTGTTGCGGGAAATAAGGCGGGTTAGGTTATTCAATTCTTTTCGATTTTTTTTAATTTAAAATAATTATTTGTTTAGTAAATTGATTATATTGTATTTCACAATTTTTATTACACATATATTTACATAACTAAAACATTATAAATTTTAAATAATAGAAACACATTTCAAAATATGTTAACTTTCATTTGTTACCCTTTTTAAAAATTATATAAACAAATATTAACTAAAATATGTTATATAATATTTTAAAATTAAATTAAATTATTTATATATATATATATATATATATTAGTTTTTCTCTTTTTGTTTTCTCTCCTAAATATATATTTACAAATAATATTAAAAAACTTATAACCAAATGGTCAATTAAAATGTATTTTTTAACTGAGTCCAGCTGTCTGACTTTTAAAAAATCGGGGACGAGTCCTGATTTTTTAAAAATCAGACCCTAAATTCTAAGTTCGTATACGGTTTACTCACCGTTCCGAATATTTCTAAACCCAAAATGGAACTGTTGAACCCCAAAGATTAACTGTTGAAACCCCGAGAGAATACAGATAAAATTTAAAAAAATTAATTAAAAAATTGAATCCGACGGTCTGATTTTTAAAAAATTGGGGGTTTAAAAATCCGACGGCCTAAATTCGTAAATGGTTTATTCGTCATATTTCTAAAACCCAAATGGAAACGTTTAACCCTAAAAGTTAATTGTTGAACTCCTAAGAGAATAAAGATAAAATTTAAAAATTTTAATTAAAAAATTGGATATTTCTAAACCCCAAATGAAACTCGTTTAACCCCAAATAAAAATTATTTAACCACAAAGGAAATACTAATAAAAATTTAAATGGAAACCACAGAGTAAATGGTTTATTCATCGTTCTGAATATTTCTAAAACTCAAAATACTAATAAAAATTTAAATGGAAATACTTTATCAAAATTTAAATTTATATCCAAATGATATATGAATATAGACAAACAAATTGAAGGATAACAAACTTAGCTATAGGGTTGGGGAAAATGAAAAATAAATAATTGTATATTACTCTACTCCTTCTTCGGAGCTACAGGAGACAACGCTTGATCAATCGCATCGAAGGAGAGTCTTCTTCCTCCTTCGCATTTAAATATTACTCTACTCCTTTTCTTCTTCGGAGCTAGAGGAGACAACGCCATGAGAGAATTAACAAAGGGATTGAGGGAGAGGGAATATGATTATAATTCCGGGAGATACAGATTGGGAGAGATCGAGGGAGAGATCTATTGAGATACAGATTGAGAGAGATTGAGGGAGATACAGATTGAGAGAGAGATCGAGGGAGAGAGATGATCAAAAGAAGAATGAGCTGAAATCGAATAGAGAAAGAAAAGTAAGGTGTGTGGTACTGTGTGTGTAAATATATAGGGTAAAAGAAGGTCGGTTGGGATAGCTTGATGGCTACGCGCTGGTAAACGTGTTACGGGAAATAAAGCGGGTTCTTTTCGATTTTTTTTAATTTAAAACAATTATCTGTTTAATAAATTGATTATAATGTAGTATTTCACAACTTTTATTACTAGGGATGGCAAAAAAATCCGATCCGACGGATACCCGATCCGAAACTCGAAATTTTAGATAATCCGAACCCGATTTTTTGGATATGGATATGGATATGATTTTTAGAGCCGAAATTTTTTGGATATGGATATGGATATTGCATATACCGACCCGAAACCCGACCCGAAACCCGACCCGAACCCGAAACCCGAAAAAAACCCGAATATATATATATATATATATATATATATATATATATCCTAAATTTAATTTAAAATTTATACACATCCAAGTATTCATGCTAACTATTTTTGTGATGATATTACATAATTTTCTAATAATTTGATTTTTCCTTCTTTTTTAAGTAGTTTGTAGAATTACTATTTTTGTGCTTTGTCACAGATTGTTGTTTCTATTTTAAAAAAATATATTTTAATTTAGTGATATTCCCAAATTTTCAAAAATTAAAAAATTAATTTGGTTGGAGATCGTATTAGATCACTACTATTATAACTAGTACTTGTAACTAGTGCTTTGTCACGGATTGTTGTTTCTATTTTTCAAAAAATATTTCTCAACGATCCAACCATACGGATGTCAAGATATATCTAATTTAGTGATATTCCCAAATTTTCAAAAATTAAAAAATTAATTTGGTTGGAGATCTTAGTAGATCACTACTATTATAACTAGTACTTGTAACTAGTGCTTTGTCACGGATTGTTGTTTCTATTTTTTAAAAAATATTTCTCAACGATCTAACCGTACGGATGTCAAGATATATCTAATTTAGTGATATTCCCAAATTTTCAAAAAATAAAAAATTAATTTGGTTGGAGATCTTAGTAGATCACTACTATTCTAACTAGTACTTGTAACTAGTGCTTTGTCACGGATTGTTGTTTCTATTTTTTAAAAAATATTTCTCAACGATCCAACCGTACGGATGTCAAGATATATCTAACTTAGTGATATTCCCAAATTTTCAAAAATTAAAAAATTAATTCGGTTGGAGATCTTAGTTGATCACTACTATTATAACTAGTACTTATAACTAGTGCTTTGTCACAGATTGTTGTTTCTATTTTTTAAAAAATATTTCTCAACGATCTAACCGTACGGATGTCAAGATATATCTAATTTAGTGAAATTCCCAAATTTTTAAAAAATAAAAAATTAATTTGGTTGGAGATCTTAGTAGATCACTACTATTCTAACTAGTACTTGTAATTAGTGCTTTGTCACGGATTGTTGTTTCTATTTTTTTAAAAAATATTTCTCAACTATCCAACCGTACGGATGTCAAGATATATCTAATTTAGTGATATTCGCAAATTTTCAAAAAATAAAAAATTAATTTGGTTGGAGATCTTAGTAGATCACTACTATTCTAACTAGTACTTGTAACTAGTGGTTTGTCACGGATTGTTGTTTCTATTTTTTAAAAAATATTTCTCAACGATCCAACCGTACGGATGTCAAGATATATCTAATTTAGAGATATTCCCAAATTTTCAAAAAATAAAAAATTAATGTGGTTGGAGATTTTAGTAGATCACTATTATTCTAACTAATATTATTCTAAAAAATTAATATCATCAAATATTATTATTGGGCCACGTATCACATTATTATTGGGTGAGAGATGAACACATGGATTGTGCTTCCTTAAATGAATTAAAGCCGTTGGATTCGGTCAACAAATCTGGACCGTTCATTTTAACTCTACTTTTCATATACAAATATACAAAAACTGATCCCTTTTATTTCTAAACAAAAGCTCTAGCTAGTAGCTATACATATATACATACGAACAAACTGCAGGTAGTTTATTTTTTTCTCTCTTCTTTTATCTGTTAATTGCCTTGTCAAAGTCGTTGTATGATTTCTAGTAGGATCGAATTGTATTGGAGTTGTATGTGTCCGTGTGGGTGTTGGTTTTGTTCGGTGATGGAGAAAATTGTGACGCCCCCAAATCCGAGGTCAGAGATTCAGGTCGTCACATCACCATCCAACCATATCATACATGTATTAACTTTACAACTCAACAATACATCCATCCAGACCTCAATCTTACGCACATACAAGTTAGAGCCTCAGAAACGATAATCAAAAGTAACACTAAATATTACAATTCATCTGTACAATCCAGAATCTTACGCACTTCCACTTATACAACTACACTTGAAGACAAGTCTTACTATTACAGTTGAAAACCTATCAGACTTACTCTGTAGTATTTTTCAGGAACTAAATCATCTCCGGGGTAAATCTCCTACTCCTCTTCTGCTGGTGCGGAGTTAACCGACCAAATTCTTCTCTTTCTGAAAAGTTTTTATAAAGCAAGAATGAGCTACATAATGCTCAGCAAGTTCACCATTTTGAAAAATAATTAAGTGGTTTATTTTGAAAACGTTCCCAACTGTACGGGTATATATCTCAGATTACAAAACATAACTCGACAATATATATGTCCGAGTTTGAATAAAACATTTATACTCACTAAGGAGCTTTAAGAATAACATATGAATCCTTTATAAGGTTCTCATTTCAATATATCTCAAGTTTGAAAATATATACGTATGAGTATATCAGTTTCGGCAAAACACTCTACGGTTAACATAATGTACAGGGAATGCATTGATGCAAAACCTCTTTCCTTCCATTAGCTTAGAAGGTTTCTCATTCAAAAACATTTCATTCTTTGAAATAATTGCAATAGTGCACTAACACGTGCCAATCTCTATAGAAAATCTTGAAGTTCTAGATACTGCACGATGTTAATATTTTTCTTATCAAAAACCACACTATCGGCAACTTGGCACTTACGCCCAAGAAGCAGTGTTTGAGTATTTTTCCAAAGTGGAGGATGGGACTGGAAGAAAACATAAAAACCTGACAAGGATTGACGATGATAAGTCGCCACAACCAAGTCCAACAATCTGCGGGTCTTCTCTACCGGTAGAAGGATAGAAACTACATCCGTAACTATCCCCGGGTGAAAACTACATCCGTAATCACCCTCGATGAAAACTACATCCATAATCATCCTTCGGCAACACCTGGGCCGGAATAATAATTGATGGACCGCCTGGCTCACGGCCGCTTACACATCCCGGGAATCGTTCGTCAACGATTCCCACACCTGCCAGAGTCCCCTTTTTCTTTTTCTTTCAAAACTTGTTTTGATTGAAAATCGAGTAGTTGAGGTCCGACATCAGTCGACCGATAATTCTTGAAAAAAACGTGCAAGGGAGTAAAACCTGACCGGGGGTTTTCGAAAACATTTTAAGTTCGAAAGAGTTTGAGTTTAAAATCGATAGACGTATCTTGGATTAGTTTTATTTAAAAATAATAAATAATTAATGAATAGTAATTTAGGATTTAATAAGAATTAATAAATTAATTATTTAATTAAATTAATCTTCTAATCCAAGATAAATATTTTCGAGTATTTTTAATAATCGTATAAATAATAATTACTTAAGTATACGACACTTCCCGAACGCTTCTTCGGGTTTTCGCAATTTAATCACAATAATATACCGCTCCCCGGTCAATAGTATATTTGGACTGCTACGACCTCTATTGCTAGAGTCGTTGTCCGAAGAACATTTTTCATTCTAAGTTCAAGGGTATAAACACATTTACATATATCTCAATCTCGACATAAAGTCTTGTCAGAACATAGAACATAACACGTATAGAGTCTACAAACACAACAGTGGAAAACTATATATAGGAGTTTTGAAAAGTAAACTTGCCTTGGCGCGGTTGGGGTGGTCGGCTTGCGGAGTGAAATGGAAATCTATACATAATCAATATTCGCACGTTAGT
The DNA here is from genome assembly GCA_037693485.1 of Kitagawia praeruptora. Lineage (NCBI taxonomy): Eukaryota > Viridiplantae > Streptophyta > Magnoliopsida > Apiales > Apiaceae > Kitagawia > Kitagawia praeruptora. The sequence continues at coordinate 107,681,866 of CM075354.1, forward strand.
GCCTTAACAACGCTACTTAATCATAAGGTTTTAAAAAATCGTAAAACCAACTTAACGACTCCACTTGTGACCACTAACCCTCTCATATGACCATGTCGTCACATTATCACTTTCGTTACCCATTCGACTCAAATCTATTCCTCGAACTCGAAACTCAAGTGAATATTCTTAAAACTACTTTAAACTAATCCCCTAAGTGGTTTTTCACTTGCGCACACCTCGCTCTAACATTTTTATAAAATTTAAAATTCGAGTTTTAATCAGATTCTTTTTGGGCAGCCTTCCTTACTGTAAGACCTAGCTAACCTCAATTTTTCACAACGTTTGCAGAAAGTTTGGGGGTCCAAAGACAGTTCACAAACAGACCATACAGTGCAGTCCGGATTTCAGAACCACTCCTCACTCTTCTGGTCATAACTCAAAATCTATACATCACCTAGTTATGAATTTTATATTTCTGGAAACTACATTCAAATACCTTTCTAGCCATATGTATTAGACCTTCGGGAGACAAGTTTAAGGGGTTCAAAAGTCCACTACAAGGCAGTACATACTCCCAGACTTTTTACTCAGCATACTTCATTGTTTAATCTTTCAAGAACTCAAGTTATACATCATATCTACCATATCATCAAGGATCATCTCTACAACATACATGGGGTTACATACTCTAAGTACAAGTTTTAAAATCACACCAACAACATATATCCTCAAGATTTACATCATCCATAACTTTTATAACCAAGATATGCACTAAAACTTTTAGATCTAACAATGTAAACCATAAACACTTCATGACTAAGAGTGGTGAGAGTTTTTATACCTTCTTGAGTAGCTAGGGGCCTTGGGTGAGCTTTATATCCTCTAAGAACACTTGGATGAGCCCTTACAAACCTTAAACCTTCAAGATCTAAAAGATGAACAACTTTGGTAAATTTTCACCCAACCTTCAACAATTTATAACTCAAGATCTAATGGATGGATGGGGTTGAAATTAATACCATACCTCTATAATGATGCAAGGGAGCCCTAGTATTTTTGCTTGGATTTGTGAGTGAGGGGAAGTTGAAGAAGAAATTCTTCTTCTTCCTCCTTCTTTGGCTCGGCCGAGAGCTCCAAGGGAGAGGGAGGGAGAGTGTTGTGTTTTGTTTGTGTTTGGAATGATGAGAGGTAATGAATTATTGAGTGTGTATGTATGTATGTATAATGTAGTCACAAGATGTCACTCTAGGTAGTAGCCTAGGCATGCACCATGCTTCCTTGTCTCCTAGGGTGTGACACCCATCACACATGTCACTATTCACTTCTACTTTATGCTTTTCTAGTTTCTTTTCCTAACTAGCTAGTTACATGACACTTGCATGTAATTTCTTTCCTTGTATTATTATTCCTCCACCAATGGTTGTCACTTAGTCCTTAATTCATATCGTATCATAATTAATCTCCTCGTAATATTATTTTGTCGCGTAGAGATTTCCTTTGTAATTCCTTAAGTACTTAATTGTGTAAATTCCTTAAATATCCATAACTCCTTGTCATAGTCGCTTAAAATATTTTAATACTCTAACAATTCTCAAATTCCAAGTTTTTATAAATCTTGATAGCAGTAGACCTCTTGCCTTAACAATCTTCCCTTTTTCTTACACAGTGAATGTAACAACATAAATTTCTCAGATAATCAATCCAATTAAACAACATGGGTGACTCAAAGGTCCCAAATTTACAATGTCACATGGTATTATATTCTTAAAAGATTACAAAAATCAGGGTTCTTACAAAAATGAGAGAGAGAGCGAACGAGAGGGCGAGAGATCGAAAGAGGATGAGAGGGAGAATGATGATCGGAGTCGGTGGTGGTTGAAACCTTGTGGTGGTGGTGTTCGATTGATGGTGATTAGAGATGAACGGGAGAGAAAGAGGCGGGGGAAAGGGAGAGTACAGAGAGATTGCGAGAGTAGAGATAGAGGGAGAACGAGGGAGATTGAGAGAGATTCGAGGGTCGAGTAAGGAGAGGAGGTGAGGGTGTGCGTGTGGCTTTTGTGCGGAGATATGGTCGTAGTTTTGCAGCGGGAGAGAGGGGATGCGAAGAGAAAGGAGGAGAGGGGAGAGAGATAGAGATTGTGGTTTGTGAAATCGGGTTTCGGGTATATCCGAACCCGATTCGAAATCCGTTGGATCGGGTTTGGATATTAAGTTTCGGGTAATTTTCGGGTTCGGCTCGGGTTCGGGTATGGTAAAAAATTTCGGGTTTGGATATGGATACTGTCATATCCGAGCCGACCCGATCCGATTGCCATCCCTATTTATTACATATATATTTACATAACTAAAACATTATAAATTTTAAATAATAGAAACACATTTCAAAATATGTTAACTTTCATTTGTTACCCTTTTTAAAAATTATATAAACAAATATTAACTAAAATTTGTTGTATAATATTTTAAAATTTTAACTGTTGAAACCCCGAGAGAATACAGATAAAATTTAAAAAATTTAATTAAAAAATTGAATCCGACGACCTGATTTTTAAAAAATTGGGGGTTTAAAAATCAGGACAAGTTAGGGTTTAGGGGGTTGTAGGGTTGTATACAAGCCTAAATCTTAAATTCGTAAATGGTTTATTCATCGTTCTGAATATTTCTAAAACACAAATGGAAACGTTTAACCCTAAAGGTTAACTGTTGAACTCCTAAGGGAATAAAGCTAAAATTTAAAAATTTTAATTAAAAAATTGGATATTTCTAAACCCCAAATGAAACTCGTTTAACCCCAAAAAAAAACTATTTAACCACAAAGGAAATACTAATAAAAATTTAAAATATTAATTGGTAAAATAATATATAAATTTTAAATATTTTTAAAATAATAATCCCCCACCCCTCCACAAATGCTATTCGCAATAGCGTTCCCCCTTCCCCAACGCTACTTGAAGCAGCGTCCATCCTCCTTTCCTGAAAACGCTATATGATGTAGCGTTCCCCATCCCTTTATATCACGATCCAACGTTAAAAAAAATCAAAATACTAGACGATACAGTGTTTTAGTGTGATATTGGGGGAAAAACTTTTGAGTTATGATATTTTGGACAAATTATTCTAAATTGTGATATTGGGGTCTTTTCTCCATTTTAGGTTGTAACAGTTGCATTTGGACTTGCAAATGAGGTTACACCGTATTTTTGGAAAAAAAATCTACAACTTGAGTATTTTAAAAAAAGCTCATTACCCTTTTCACGTTTACCTTTAGTTGAATATATTAACTTTTATAAACACCCAAAAACATCAATTGTATCTTATTTTTCAATTATTAATATTTTTTTATAATTAAAATACGTTACCATTAATTTAAAACTAATCTTATAGTCATTAATATATATATCCAAAAATATCACACCATACATGAGTATAATTGTTTGTATTTTGGTTTAACGATTCAACCGTATAACGAATAATGAGCGTTAGATTTTTAATCTTAAAGAAGAACAATTAGATCTAATGATAAAGTATATTATATGATTAAAGTACTTTGCTAAAGATTCAAGATTCGAATTTCGTCAACGACATATTTAATTTAAAATTTTATAATATAAGTTTTAAACAATGAATATCATTAATTAAATTTATATTAAATAAGTAATGATTATATAAAACATAATTTGAGCAGGGGTTTTTTATAGTTAGCCTACTTATTAAAAAAACATGAAACAGAATTTATTTTCATTTCCTTTCAATAAAATAAAATAATAAAATAAAAGACACTTATTTCCCACGGGGTTTTGGCGGGTGAAAGTGGAAAATAACATTTTTTTAATCAAAAAATTGAAAATAACATTTTTTGAGATGGGGTGTTAAAAATAACGTTATACGCATTTACAATTTGGGTATCTGAAAATATAGTGATACGCATTCTGAAAATGCGTATCTAGTGAAATGCGTATCTAGCACTGATACGCATGTTCAAAATGCGTATCTAGCCCTGATACGCATTTTGAAAATGCGTATCACTATTTTTTTTGTTTTTTCCCTGCAGGGCCAACTGTTACCCAAATTTAAAAGAGCAATGTTAGAGGTACCAAAATAACTCCCAAAAAACACATGGCATGTTTTAATTGGATGGCCATGGCGGGCCCATAAAATTATAACCAATCAAAACAATGTCATGTATTTTTTGGGAGTTATTTTGGTACCTATTTTGGTACCTCTAGCATTTTCCAATTTAAAATGCGTATTATGTTACCCAAATTGTAAATGAATATCTAAATCGTTATTTTTCACACCATACCTAAAAAATTGTTATTTTCATCATTTTCATAAAAAAAATGTTATTTTTAGCATTTTTTTCGGTTTTGGCCACTCTTCATGAATAATTTGTGCTTCAGCTTATTATGGGTCCTACAACATATGCTTGTGTGCACATGTTATTGAGTAACAATCATTTTTACAGCTGTGGACTCTTTTACTTAAATTTAACAATTTGTGCAGAGGACAATGTTTAAAAAAGCAATTGAAGATGGTGAACGGTCCCTGGCAAACATTTGCCAGGGAACTGTTTCCCAACATATGGTTTCTGGACCGTTGGATCGTTGATCCAACGGTCCTGATTTAAAAAAAAAATTACACCGTACCGCAGAAACTTTCCGCGGTACGGAGTAATTACAAAACTGCCCCCTGTTTTCACATAAAAAATCTACTGTTCACCGTACCGCGGAAAGTTTCTGCGGTACGTGAACAGTGGGGGTATTTTTGTAATTGCTCCGTACCGCGGAAAGTTTCTGCGGTACGGTGTAATTTTTTTTTTTAAATCAGGACCGTTGGATCAACGATCCAACGGTCCTGGAACCATATGTTATGAAACAGTTCTATGGCAAATGTTTGCCATAGAACAGACCCCATTGAAGATATGGCTGCAGGAAGCCTGCGATGTATTGCATTTGCATACAGAACGTGTGAAAAGCCTCAAGTACCAGATAAGACGAGGAGCTTGACCACTGGAATTTACCCGAGGATGACCTTGTCTTGCTTGGGATTGTAGGACTGAAGGTATGAAAAATTATTGCAAGTGATAATTCTTGAAATATCATCTAACCTGTCGTAACTTGAAAATAAAAACTATGGTGTTTCCTTTGAATGCTCACTGATAGTTGCAAATACTCTTGCACTTCTCCTCATGCATTTGGGACAATGCTCCTTGCTATGGTATGGTAAAGCTCACATGTGAACTGTGCTAGTTCTTTTGTTTTTGTTTTTTAAAATGTATTTTCATATGAAAGTATATGCAATTAATGCATCAATATTTGCAGTCGGTAATAGCTGAAAAACCGTCCATATTAATATTTAAACTAGCTTTATAGCCCGTGCAAGGCACGGACATACTCTAGATATGAATATGTTATGATTATTTAAGGAATTTTCGTGATGTTAAAAGTGCGACAAATGAATTTTTGATGTTTATAACGGTCATCAAAACATAAAAATTGAAAGCACTAACTCATTCTAAGACTTTGTCATACATAATTTGATATACAATTGGGAAAAACAAAAAGAAAAGTGATATCTACTGAAGTGAATCAATCAGTTTATAGCCCGTGATGCTTCGCAAAATAACATCAATCAATGAATCAATCAGATTATAGCCCGTGATGCTTCGCAAAAATAACATCTTGACAATGAAATTTTATTTGTCTCGCTTGCATTGAGAATAAAAGAAAGTGAAATCTTGTCACAACATTGACTCCTGAAAAGGTAATTAACCTGCTTTATTATAGGCATATTGCCTATAGATGATGCCAGTAGGAGCAGCTGCAACAGATTGTTCACCGCTCTTCAACTTGAACATGCAAGTATGCATCAGTGTGTTCTTCTGTTCAACATCAAATATTCCGGTATTGTTATTTAGTATAGCCTTTTTAAGTCTAGCAACTATTTAACAACTAAGCTCGTTAGATAAGCTCGTTAGAAAGAGAAAGTAAGTACACTGTACATTAACATATTAACATTTATATAATACCAATTTTCATATGAACCAGGAACAACTTCTTATATCTGCCACATACATATTCAGTCTATGTGACATTCTAACTTACAATTGAAGAGTTGTCTATGTTTACAACAAAGTCTGCATTTTGCTAGGCACAAGTTTGCTCCAACCATAGAGGTATTAAGTTGGAGATTTTGTGCAATATTCATATTCTACTATATGTAAAAATCTATTAACACTTATGATCTATTTAAGTTGCTGATCTAACGGTGATAAGTGAGGGATAACCAAAAATGGGAATAACCAAAAATAGGGGGTAACCAACTACAAATTATACCCCTTTTGCTTATTATAATATAGTATAGATATATAATTTGTAAAATATCGAGCAACAGCAAATATATCTCTCATTTTTTGAAAATTCTTCATTTGACCAATTAATCCCTAATTAATCTCTTCCAAGATACTCTACCTATTCGAGTTTTAAAGTCTGAATGATCACTAATAATCATTCTTGACCGGTATACTTTATAGGAGTAATAAATTATTAGACTAAAATGATATTTTAATTAAAAATTACAATTTGTGAAATGATATAATACATATTAATTAATAGAAAACCAATAAAATAAGATTAATGGATTAAATATTATTATTCCGGTTTGAAATTTTTAGAAAAAAGCTCTGGATATATAAATTATTTGCATATTGTTGTGTCTTTCCAATGAAATTAGTTAAAAATATATTGTATAGATGTAAATTTTTACATCGTATTTGGTTTAAAAATTTTGTTTCCTAACAGAAAAGCATAATAAGTATAACGAACATTTTGCTTGGTAAAGTCCTTATGCCAACCAATTATATAAGAAATTACCGTAAACATCATTTCCCATGCTGCATCCTCTCATTCTATTTTCTTAATTGCATATACATAATCTGTTAAAGCTAAAATATAAATGAAAAATTAAAGTAACACATCAAGTTAAATAAGATACTTATAAACACACTACTAGAAATCTGTTAATAGACATCACGCCTTTAACATCGGTCAGTAATGCCACCGATGTCTTTGTGTTTTAATACATCGCTTGAAATAAAATCGATGTCTTTATGTTTTAAGACATCACTTTCAAGAAGAACTGATGTCTTAAATAAGATAAAAAAATTAAAAATTCCCGCGCGTATCCCAAATAATTTCCCCCTTAGAATGTTTTCCCCCTCGACGATTTTTTGTTGCCCCAATTTATCAGACTCAAAGCTTATTCATAAAAACATAAAATCATAAAACATAAAAATACTCTCTCGTCACGCTCACCCCTCTCTCCTCTCAAGAACCCTAAATCTCACACACTCACCGGCCTCTCTCTCTCTCTCTCTCACCCTTCTCTTTCTCGAATCTCACTTCGATCGGAAATTGTTCGATTTCAAGATACAAAATAGTGAACTCAATGCGATTTGTTTGAAGCTCAAATTGGTAAGTGACTAAGCTTGTGCTTGATTTCAATTAGTTCGATTTAGTTTTCAATTGGGGATTTTTGAGCTCGAAGCCCTAATTTTTTTTAATTTGTTCTTAGATTGAATGTTTAGTTGTTTGTATAGCTTCCATGTTTAGGTTGAATGCTTGAATGTTTTCAATTGGAGATTTGTAAATTTGCATAGTCTTAGTTTATTTGTATGTAAACTTGAATGTTTATTTGGGAATTTGTTTATGCTTTAGGTTATGGCCTAATATTTTACAATAGAGAGAGTGAGAGAGAGAGAGAGAGAAGTGGACGGTCGGCATCTCAAACATCTATGTCTGTAAGTACTCTTGAAACCCTAATCCCCCAATTTCCTAATATATGTTTATATTTTGTTTCCTATTTTAATTGCATATCTTGTTATATGCCCACTTGCTATGTTAATTTAGTTTGTGTACTTAATTAATTATTAAGCCCATTTCTGAATTAAGGTTAATTTTGTTATTGAAATCCTATGTTATTACTTTGAGTTAGAGCATATGTAGAGATTTAATTTAGCTGGGGGTTTAATTTTCAGGTGGACTTCTTGATCATTGCAGCTTGCGGTGTCTATAGTAGTATAATTATGAGTGGATCTTCTACTGGTTTCGGTTAGTTATGTTTGTTTTCAGTCTGAATTTTGCTTAGGTTAAATGATCAAGTTAATTTTACTATGATTTTACCATTTTTAGAGATAAAGTTAACAGCCTGTGTTTTCACCTATAATGTGATTCTGTTGATGTTCTTGATGTGGCCTAGCATGACATTGCTATCTCTTGCTTGTTTGATGATTTTATCTCTTGGAGCAAGTTTTGTAATAAAAAGAAAACACTAGCTTGAATCGAGTTCTTGTCAATTTCTTACAAAGAAAGACTTGTATTTCAGGCACACATAATACATGAATGGGTCTGGGCAGGGATCCCAAATGAGGGTGCAGCTTGGCTCCGTTTACAAAGGTTGGCTGATACTTGGCATCGAATACTTCTTGTACCAGTCATTGGTGAAGTTATAGTTGGTATGTTGCATGGTTTGCTTGAAATATTAGATCAAATAAAGCAATCAACTTCGTCTCAAGGGCGGGTTTTGATTTACTTGCTGGAGTCAATGGGTGCTCAACTATGATGGAGAACAACAATGAAAGGAGGATTTGCTTAAAAAAAAAACAATGAAAGGAGGATAACCCTTGTTGCAGCTGGTGCAGCTGTTGGAATAGCTTCAGGTACCAAGATTATACTATTTTGATATGTGTTATTGTTCTGTTTTTGTAGCGTTGTGTCACAGTTCACTGTGTAGTGTAGGATAAGTTTGTAAACTTTTTAACTAGCAGTTGGTATAGCCTAATATATCACATGATCCGTGGTCAAGGGACATCAAACTTTATGTTGTTTACAATGTCGTTTGTAATTGACAATAGTTTCAAACTTAATCATATTTATTTGGGAGGACATTCTTGCTAATATATACTTAATTAAATTACCCTTTTTTGACTTTCTGAATATATTAAAAATAAGCACTTGTAGAAACGGTTGTATTATTAAACATTGCTGCAATTAGTATAACTATTAAATGTTCAATACATCTAGTAACCAGGGACCTTAAACCTGAGAACTTCTTGTTTGCAAATAAAAAGGAAACAACGGCTTTGAAGATGACTGATTTTGGATTATCTGTATTCTTCAAACCTGGTAAGATTATACGCCTAGAGCACATGATTAATTAGCTTAGAAATATTATCAAGAGTGGCCTTTTTATTGACATAGATAACTTAGATAATGCAGTTTGCTCTTTGCAGGCGAGACATTTAATGAAATTGTAGGAAATACTTACTACATGGCACCTGAGGTGCTAAAGTGAAATTATGGTCCAGAGATAAATGTTTGGAGTGCTGGTGTGATTCTCTACATTTTACTCTGTGGTGTCCCACCCTTTTGGGCAGGTTAGTTTCTTCATTTTTAAAGTAATGTACTTCTTTACTTTGTAAATTCCATTGCTCGTGTTACTTAAAATTAGCAAAATGCCTTTGTGGGTGTGTGTAGTATAATCGTGATGTGGCTGCAGGAAAGTTCAGTAGAGTAGTACTTTTCTGTGTATTATAAGATTACAAAGAAGTAAGATATTAAACTTATAAGAAATGTTCTACTAGTAATAGTTTCTATTCTTTTTTTGCTAAATACTGTTCTAATAGTTTCGACAAGGAAGAATGCAAGTTTTCATAATTTTAATCTCTCCAGGTACTCAATCAATATCTGGTTTCCAGCACTGAGAATATCCTATACTTTGTTTATCAAATTATTTTATAAGTAGACCATGCTTTCATGATGTCTTATGATGAACAGTTACTTTATCTACAATGATTTTTTTCCGGTTCCCAAACTACTTAACTTATGTGGTTTCCCCTAGTTATTATTTAATTCTTTGATTTACTAATCTCATATTATTTGGAGTTGCACAAGAAATAATTCGGTCTGTTGTAGATTTCAAGAGAGACCAGTGGCTAAAGGTTTCTGATAGTGCAAAGGACCTTGTGAGGAAAATACTTAATCCGGATCCGAAAAAACGTCTTACTGCTCAAGGACTGCTAGGTAAATTAGATTTTTACTTGTTAAGTTTATTTGTTCTTATTTTATGTCAAGAATTGTAATCATGTCTCCAGTATCTACATATACGAATAGACCAGAGGGCTTTCCAAACCACCTCATGTTCTAAAATTGAGGCAACTTGTATTACCTTGAACCTTAAAATTATACTTTTGAGTACAGTTGTATCCATCCTATACTGTACATGCACAAAGAAAGAACTAATATAATTAAATCTGAACAGGTTACTGGAGATGTTCGTGTAGCTTTCTATGAAAAAATGATTGGAGGGCGTCTCTTTTATCTTTGCTTTAATACTTCATTCATCAGTAACAACTTGCTACAGGTATGTCTTGCATTTCCAGTTTCTGCATTAATCTTCCTTTCAATTTTGGCAACAATATGTTCAAAACCTGTTGTTGGACTTCATAAGAATCTGTTATATGCATTAAACCTAGAAAAATTTTACAGTTTGTTGTGCATGATCTTTATCTGATGTCTATGTTCTTAGGTTGGTCTTATCATTTGCAAAAAAGGAGAAACCATTAAGAATATGCAGAGCAACAAAGGAGCTCGAATTCAGGTATCTAAGATTTGAGACATCTTCGATTAGTGACCCATTGGTGTTCGCATGACTTTATAAGGAGCTCGAATAAGGTATGATAAGAAAAATAAGGTCTAGTGAAATGTATGATAAGAACAGGGAGGAAAAATAAGGTCTAGTGCAAATCACTAACAATATTTTTTTCTTTGAGAGCAGCAATTTCGTTTTAAAAAAATATATTGAGCAAATTATGTAGTTGAGCTATTTGTTAGATGTTAACATTAGTTATAGTTGGTTATTTTATGGACTTTCATATTCTTTAAATCAATGTTGATCTACTGTTTTTTGCAGCTAGCAGAAGGTAAGTATATGCTGATCCTTTCTTGATTTTGTACTTGTAGGAAGTACATGATGGTCTTGAGTTCGCCAAAGGCAATGCTTCATCAACATGGGATTCTGTTCGAGCATCACTAAGATGTACATTTGACTAGTAGATACTTGATGGTTCTAACTTTCTAGAAGTTAGGTTATTTTTGCATGTGGTAGTAATAAATATTTTTGTTGGTTTTTGCGAATTGGTGTATAGCATTGTGATACTTTGGATTTAGCTAGCTAGTTCTTTAGATATAGTAGGTTCGTTTACATTATGGTTGTTTAAGTGACATTGGTTGGATATTTTGTAAATGACAAATTGAGTTTGTGGTTATGAGATGAATATTATTTTGGATTAAGGTATCAATGTTTGGATATTATGTAAATATTTGGATTTTTATGTTGTCAATGACAAATTGAGTAATTAAATAATAAATATTTATTAAAAAACAATACAGGACAAAATAAAATAGACATCAGTAAAAAACGATGTCTATAACAAATATACACAACGATTATCATAAATAAAACTGATGTCTAACTTCAACTTAAATAGCGAATAAGTAAAAAAAATGATGTCTAATATACTCTTCCACATCGATTATTACGAAGAAAACCGCTGTCGAAGGTTATATTTAACATCGTCCAAAACCGATGTCTAATACGATTTGATACATCAGCTACGATAGAAGAAACCGATGTCCAAAAAGGCCTTAGACATCGGTCAAAAACCGATGTCTATGACATGGTACAATAGACATCACCGACAAAGACATCAGTATGATTTTTTAATAGACATCGGCCAGAAACTGATGTCTATGAGCTTTTTTCTAGTAGTGACACATGTTCTGTACTTAGCAGTCAATCCTGAATAAGGCTTAATAGTTTGCAGAATAAACATTAGTTAATCTAGGGAAATTGCAAGTCTACAACATACTCAAATGCTAATACGACAATTTGATACATTGTATTATAATGTAAGTAAGACTTGACTTACCAAGGGAAAGTGCTTCCAGCAGTCAAGATTATTAACGATACACTTCTATTCAAAAGAACATAAAAAAAACTCTTTAATCTTGCATTCCTGTAAGATGATTTTTTTTTGAATATTAATCAAAATTTGAACAAGTATGTGTACTAAGGATAATTAGAATGTGAAAGTTACAATTTAATGGAACAAAACAAAGGTCAAAATAGAAAATGAGGAATATGGACAGCTCACATCCTCACAGTTGTAAAACCTTTACATATTCATGTGGACTGTGGTATCTATAGCAAAGAGCCCATAAACACTGGGTGTATATGAATTGAAATTTTTTTGTATACTATCACAGTATGCCAGACATTGAAAAGATGGGTGACAAACTTGTAGAACTGTTCACGTTATTCTGCACGGAAACTATTGAGCAGCTAAATTTATATGAAAAACTCTTTCGCAAAATAATCTATTTGGGTTTATTGGTTTTTAATGACGCACAATGCAAGTTAGCAAAATACATTCCTAATGCAGGTACCCAAAAAAAGATCTAATCATGTTAAAATGTCATTGTGATTAAATATAGTAGGTGCAGTTAGAAAGTGCAATTAAAATAGTAGATCCGGATAGAGGGTGACGATTTTGGGCTTTATTGAGGGTTATAGGCAATAATTCTTCAACATCTTTTAGCACTTACTGAGTTACAAGTGGATACAAGCTAACAATAATTAACAGGATACAATATTAAATTATCAACACATCTCGATTCAAAATGTGCATCTATTATCAAGAAAATTACCTTCATGGTTATCATCCCCATAGAAATGGACCCCGCGAGATCAAGCCAGCATAACATAGTCTATGCTCTTCGGACTCCCAAGCATAGTCTTTGCATTCTGTGGAGGTCTGCCACTGACACCACAAACAAACTCCTTTTCATTTTCATCTACAGTAAAACGCATGTTAAAATCTAAAGATATGAAGAGATGCTATATAAGTAATTAAATAAGAAATGAAAAATTAAGCATGATATCCATAAGTAATCAACTTAAAAGGGGACCAAGAATCATTATAAAGAACAATATATGCAGATTAAATTGAATCAAAACATAAAAACACCACTTGATAGCACAAGTGATACAAGCATCAAGAAATAAGTTAAAGATGAAATTTATATCAAGCCTATCACAAAGCATTGTAGAAGCATAAACTTGGAAGGAAAAATCAGATACTATTTAAAGAAGGGAAAGTCGATAGCTCTAGCCGCGGAACTTATTGTAAACCTTTTACATTAAACATACATATTCCTTCAAAGACATGCTATGCGCAAAAGCGCATTAAACTACATGTGGCTAAGCAATGTGTTCAACATGATAAACTGATTTTAACCAAAGATTCAAATTCAAACTAAGTATAAAGTCATATTCTCGCATGTTTCACGAGCTAAAATTGCAATCTGCTTTGGATCAGCTTTCAAAAATGAAAAGAGCATGCACAACAGATTTAAAGTAGGCTTCAGTATTAGCTATTTAGCTTCCTTGTAGATTTTTTAATCAAACTACATCAAGTAATAGTCTGTAATCATAATTTAAGTGGTAAAAGTTTACGATTAAATTATCAAATTTGCCTGCAATGTCATCCGATGCTGAAAAAAATCATGTCCACTTATTCGCCTAAAAAAGTGATATATTCTTATTTGGAAAGGAACACGAGCCAGTAATTGAGTAGAAGAAAGAACCTTATCTATTTGCTACGGCTAACCTAAAAATCTGAATAGTGGTCTAGAAGCCATGAGAGAGTAAATAGCATGCTTATTTCTAGAACAAAAATGAAAACAATACTAAAAGTTGATTAGAATAGAAAATATATCACCAAAACTTGAGCGAAATGCAAAAACACAAGTAACGTATTTGGATGGCATCTTAGACCATTGCACTACCACCACATCATCCAGCCTCATGATTAAATAAAACTTTAATGATGTTTTTGGCAAGTAATTTTAGGAGAATAGACCTCGAGCAAATTTGGCTCACTACTGAAATGTAGGTAGTGGAAAACCATATCCTTTTCACGTCGTAAACACTTTTCTGCCTGGAATTGCAAGAAAGATATTCATAACTCATCTAGGAATTGAGAAATACCCGTAAACTTGAAGAATATGATAAATATTATCATTAGCACATATTCAGGACAAAAATCTTCAAGGATCCAGTTTAAAGCTTTTTGACAATAGTAAGTAGCAGTATTAGTGAGCATAGCTTTTTCAAAGTCATTCTCAGATTGATCCATTTGACGCATTCCAATTTCAACCAATATATCTAGAACATTATTCAATAAAAGATTAATTGATATGTTCCCCATCACTCTCTTGATCGATCTGTATAAGAATACATTTTCATGAGACCTGAATGAAAACCAAGAAAATATTGACCATCTAAGAGGAGAGAACAGAACATACCAGAGATACTACACCATCCATTACTTCAACTTTCAGCACATGATAGACCTGAAAAAAGGTATAAGTCCCAGCAATATTAAGATCAGGCTAACTTTCTACTGTCTCTGCTACATCATAATGCATCAGAACTCCAACTGAGTGTAACACACTTCCAAAGAATGTACATCATATATATATATCTCTGTTCTAAAAGTCGGCGATTAATCGGGATTAATCGCTGTTCGGTAGGCTACAGTACTGATTTTAGGAAAATCGTCTAAATAATCGTTTTTTCAAAAATCGGGATTAATCGGTCAAAATCGGGATTAATCGGTCAAATATCGGGGTTAATCGATCAAAAATCGGTCTCATTGGTAAAAAATTGAAAAATATGTAGAAAAATAAAAAATAATTAAAAAGTATAAAATTGAATAAATTTTAAGAAAAATGTTATTCTCATATACGAAATTACTATTTTAAACGGATAAATCATGAATTTTATCAATTTTTTCTCTCATATTGATCCCAATTCAAAAATTAGATCTTAAAATTTACATTTACTTTAATCATGCTATATATTTTAAATATATTTGTATAAATATATGATAATTATACATGTATAATCAAAATAATAAAATAATTACATATATTAATAATAATTATATTTAAAATTAAATTTAAATTTGTTCCGATTAATGATCCGATTAATCCCCGATTACCCGATTAATCCCTGGACGGTGCCTCCACCGATTAAGTCCGATTCCCGCTTTTTACAACACTGATATATATAGGATTCAACAACTGAAAAAGAAGTGCAAAAGTAATAGTTATCCGATCTCAGAAGCACGTGAGTCGAGCTTCATTTAGTGGAGGAAGCGACCTCCGAGAAATGAAGTATAGATCAAGATAGTAAAAGAATGGAGATAGCCACCTTTCCATGACTTTATGGTTGGTCCATCTATTCACAAGCTCTATCAACTTAAATTCATCATGCTTCTCTCGCAAATAAGGCATTACCTGGATCAAAATCAAACACATCCAAGTTAGATCTGAAAAAATGGCCAAAAGGTTACATCCTGGTTGAGCAATAGACATTAGAATCATAAAACATGCTCAAGCAACACAAAAGCCTTCAAATAGTCAAGGTGGTCTACAAGGCAAGGTTGTCCGATACAGTTGAAAAATTGCAGTGGTGTGGGTTGGCGATGTGGGAGAATAAGAAACTCATTCAAAAGGCGAGCTCAGCAATAACATCTTGCAAGAGGCTTACTTGATTATGGATATTTACTTGATTATGTATTTTGCCTTTGACTTTTTGGTTCTTATCTTTTTTTGGCTTGCCTAAAAACCGATGACCCAGATATGTAGGTAGGATACAAGATGATTGGCTTACACCAGATGCCTCGATACAATGTGCAGAGTTCTTAGGCTCTGATTTGGAATTGAGGATCTGAGAATAGTGTGTCTTATAGCACATTTAAGCGAGAGATCAAATTCTAGAAGCATAATGTGCCTATATTTTCTCAATAGTATAGTTTCTGGTTTTAGGTTACTGTAATTATCCCCATCATATGCTTGTACTCTATAGCAAGGAGCACTTCTCTATTCCTGCTCCATAAAACCTGTAAACATCGAAATAGCTAAAAGGCTTAAAATATGTACAAGTTTTCAGTATTAGACTTCAACAAAATCATTTATATATAAATAGACTGGTTATATGAGGTGCCATTCCAAAAGGTCCCTAAACAGATGCAAATATGACCTATATAGTGTCTTGTGGCCCATCGTCTCACCAAAGACCTGCCGAGTTACTCCATTCGTATGAGAAGCTCACCGCAACATCAACAATTATACACATAGACATCTAATGGATAATAGTTGTCACTAGAACCATTTAGATAATTCAGGCTATAATATTTACAACCTTGCAATGTGTACATGGCCAATTGTTTTGTAGCTGAAATATGAAATGCTCCAGATATTCACATTTGCAAACATCCATGGTTCATATAAAACTATATATAAACCATATCCGATATGAAAGATAAACACTTAAAAGTGTGTAGGCGGTAAATCCATCAAAGTTTGAGAAATGATTCTTTCAACATTCATTTTCTAATCTTGAGATACATTGGTAGATAAAATATTGGAAGACATGTAGAAAAAATGCAAATTAGGATACCTGAGACTGAGAGTACTAGGCACGATTAACTGGAGGAAGCTTTTAGTCCCACCAAAATCGTTGGTATAACAGCATGAGAATGGAGTATATGTATAGAATTCCATGAGAATCCAAAGCTAAATAATCCAATTCATTTAAGCACATCATCATACAGGTGGTCCCTCCGTATTCGATCCACCTAATCATCTTTCAATCGCCTTTTATGGAACGGACGCTTGATGTGATGAGGCTATCGACTGAGACACTAGACAGGGTAGAGTAGGAACTGGAAGGGTTCATACATATACTCCCTCTGTCCCTCCCATTTCTTTACATTTCTTTTTCACTACTCGACACGCATTTCAAGGCTCCTAAAAAGTATAGTTCCATAACTTATTTTTTAAATTTTCTTTTTTTGTATAAAAATAGAACAATTCTATTTTTATACAAAAAAAGAAAATTTAAAAAATAAGTTATGAAACTATCCGCAAATTGCACCTTAAAATCCGTGCCAGAATTACGTCCCCCAAGGTAAAGAACCAAGGGGGACAGAGGGAGTAATATACAGCGGCAGACAGTAGAGATAGAGATATACGGAGTTATAACAGAGCTGACGTGGAATAAAATAATTCACGGAAGGAGTATGTTGCATTTATCTATCTATTATATTATTAATAGCACAACAAGGGTTTTGGCAAGACAATTTAAACCACGTCAGATGCCACCTAGATGCCACGTTAGCTGCCACCTAGATGCCACCTCAGCTATTATATTGTATTAATAATAAAAAAATTGATCCTATTGAGAATTGAACCCTTGACCTCTAAGGTAGAAGTAAGAGTCTTTACTACTATTCTATATATGAGACTTGAATATAATTTAAAACTCATCATTAATATATCGTGAGACAACCCTCATATATAATATTAATGATTAAAAATTGTTCCTAGAAAGAATTGAACCCTTGACCTCTAACTTAGAAGGAAGATTCCTTACCACTAAGCTACACAACAATTTTGAAAATGTTATAAAACAAATTATTAATATATCGGGAGACAACCCTATATATTATATTAATGATAAAAAAATTGTTGCTAATAAGAATTGAATCATTGACCTCTAAATTAGAATGGAGATTCCTTATCAATATGCTACATCAATTTTGAATATATTATAAAACTCATTATTATTATATCATGATACAATTTAATTATCATGAAAATTACTAAATTACCCCTCCTATATTATATTAATGATTAAAAAATTGTTTCTAATGAAAATTAAACCCCTTACCTCTAATTTAGAAGTGAGATTATTTACCACTATGCTAGATATCAGTTTTAAGAATATTTTATTTTTGGTTATATATACATAATGAATAGATAATCTTTTAGATATATTTTGCGTACTGAGCGTTAACAGGTTCTAGCACCATTTAATTATAAAGTAACATAATACATTGTAAGTGAGAATCCTTACCACTATACAAGATATGAGTTTTGAATATATTCTAAAACTCATTATTAATATATCGTGAGACAACCTTCATATATTATATTAATGATAAAAAATTGTTCATAAAGAGAATTGAACCATTGACCTGTAATTTAGAAAAAAAATTACTTACCACTATACTAGACAATAGTTTTGGATATATTGTAAAACTCATTATTAATATATCGAAAGACAATTCAATTATCATGAAATTACTAAATTACCCATCCTATATTATATTAATAATAACATTTCACTAATATATCGCTAATGTAATAAAGAGAACTGAACCCTTGACCTCTAACTTAAAAAAAAAGTACTTACCACTATACTAGACATTAGTTTTGAATATATTGGAAAACTCATTATTAATATATCGGGAGACAGTTTAATTATCATGAAATTACTAAATTACCCATCCTATATTATATTAATATAACATTTCACTAATATATTGCTAATATAACATTTCACAAGCATACATACAATTGCACAACATGGGATGCTAGAGCTTGCCCGTGCCTTGCACGGGCTACAAAGCTAGTTATATATATAATAGATTGAGTTGCTAACTCTATTGAAAATATGTTAATATTAGCGTTCTACCCGTGCTACGCACCGAACGGTAAATTAATTAATTAATTAATATAAACATATAATTTTAATCATTATTTAGGAAAAAAAATAATTTCATGAGAATTTAATTAATTTAAGTATAGAATTACTTATTCGTCATTTTATACCAATTGCAATAAAATTAATATTATCAAATAATTATCATAACATCCACATCCCCCGTTGAAACGCTCTAAACCCCTTTTATTGTTTTTCTTAATTTTATTTTACATTTGATTTTTCTCATTTTTCGGAATCTTTTTACCAAGTTCATAAGTTTTTTACCCATATTTTAAGTTTTGTTCTTTTGGAAATTTAGTGTACTAGCTTAAAACCCGTGCGATGCACCGTTTTTAAAAAAAATATTATATGAATTTTTTCATTAATTTGAATTAATTTTTTAAAAACATGAATTTTGGAGACTTCAAATTTTAAATGAAATGATTATCATAATTATATAAATGGTATCCGTAATATTTCTAAAAAAATAAGGGATTTTAGTTGAAAAAGGTAATTGGTTAACTATTAGTAATTATAAAATTATTATTTTATTATATTAAATAGAATGCCCGTGATATAATTGAAAAAAAAGAGGACTTAGTTAGAGAAAATTAAAAAGGTAACATGTTTTAGGTGAAAAAGGTAATTGATTAGTCTCTATTTATTATAATTTAGTTATGTTATTTTATTAAATAAAATTGCTCGTTATGTTTTTAGAAAAGGAGAAATTAATGTTGTCCTTGATATTTCCAGAAAAAGAGAGATTTTAGTTAGAAAATATAGAAAAGATGATACGTTTTAGCTGAAAAAGGTAATCGATTAATTATTAGTATTATAATATAATTATTTTATTTTATTAAATAGAACTGTCCGTGCTATAATTGGATAAAGAGATATTTTAGTTTGAGAAAATAGCAAAGGTAACGTGAAAATTAAAAAGGTGACATGTTTCAGGCGTAAAAGGTAATTGATTAGTTTATAGTAATTATAATTTAATTGTTATTTAACTAAATAAAATTTTTCGTAGTGTTTTTAGAAAATGAGAAATTAATGTTACTCGTGATATTTTTAGAAAAAAGGAATTTAATTAAAAAAAATAAAAAAGATGATACGTTTTAGCTGAAAAGGTAATCTGTTAATTATTAGCATTATAATACTATTATTTTATTTTTGTTAAATAGAATCGCCCGTGATATAATTGAAAAAATAGAGGTTTAGTTAGAGAAAACAAAGAAGGTAATGTGTTTTGGCTGAAAAAGGTGACCCGTGATATAATTGGGAAAAAGATATTTTAGTTAGAGAAAAGAGAAAATGTAACGTGTTTTGACTGAAAAAGTTAATTGATTAGTTAATAGTAATTATAATATACTTTCTATTTAGATAAAATATAAAAGATGTTATATTTAACTTGAAAATAAAATTACTTCGTTATTCAAAAATAGAAAAGGTAATATGTTTAACTTGAAAAAGGAAATTGATTAATAAAGGAGAAATTTTAGTTAGATAAAATATACTCCCTCCGTCCCTTTTGATTCTTAACACTTTCTATTTTGGGATGTCCCAATAGATTGTTAACATTTCCTAAAATAGTAAGTTTTAACACTATTACACCCACTACTTCACTTATTTTAACAATACTTTACACTATTACATCCACTACTTAACTTATTTTAACTATAAAATCACTATTACACCCACTATTTCATTTATTTTAACAATATTACCCCCACTATCTTGGTTTCCGTGCAAAAAGCAAACGTTAACATCCCATTGGGACGGAGGGAGTAAAAGATATAAATTGATTAGTTAATAGGATGGATTTTATATGTAATTATTTTTTTCCGAAAGGCAATGCATTAATATGAAGGATACAGGAAGTGAGGTATGGGCTTACTACAAAGGCCTAAGAGCAAGTCCAATAGATCCCTTATATGGGCTCCTAACTCAAATTATAAGGGATTGTGTCAAAAATAGTGCTCCAACAGGCTCTTAACTTTTCCTTAAAAAGTTAAGAGCATCATGTAACCCCTTATCTTTAAGGGCTCCCTTATATTACATTTATCAATAAAATATTAGTTTTCCTCTCTTTCCCAATTATTTCCCTCCCTTTCAAATACATGGTGGAGTTTAAATTTAGTATTTAATAATTATAAGGATCTATTATAAGGAAGATTGTTGGAGTAAATATACAATACAATGTCCTAACTTCTTAGGAGTTGAATATTTTATAATATTTATAAGGGATATGCTAGGAGACTATTGGACTTGCTCTAACACAACTACAACTGTTGAAGCCGAAAGTGGCTTACTACTACTAATGCCAGACCTTGAAAATAAAGTAAATACGACCTATTGCAGAACCAGGATAAAACTGGTGACTAAATGAACTGCAGAAAATTGAAGGGCTAAGAGAACTAGGAATATGGAGCCATATGAATCCTAATTATACCAATACTTAGACTTAGAAACCTGCCCCCAGGATGTGATCTTCAGCAACAGCTTCATGAGCTGGAAGCACTATAGGTCCCTCATCAGTTTCAACTGTAAAGTAGTCTTCATGAAATGCAATGAGGTGATTACTTGCTGATGTAACCCTGCATTGGAAATGAACTGTTAAAAGAGCCAATCCAATCTTTTCGGATTTGTTTTAAATTGATACCATTTTTGGCAAAATAATCCGCTTCTTTATTCAGTTCTCTATCGCAGTAGATAACAAAAAAAATTCTTTAGAGACTGTTCTTTAGCCTTGTGCTTTGAGAAATCTTCTTGCAACCAGACTGAATCTGTGCAAATTGCAATTTTAATACCTTCCCTGTTTATTGCTTGAAGTTCACTAATCAGAAAAGAACATGCATTGTACTCAGATTCTAGAGGGGAGTGGGCTGTAGTTGGGCCCGAGAAAAAGAATATTGGAATATTGTTTTTGAAAACAATTCCCCCTATCCCTGCCTTGGTAGTTCCTTGACTGTCTAGTTTCCAAGCTCCATCAC
The DNA here is from genome assembly GCA_037693485.1 of Kitagawia praeruptora. Classification (NCBI taxonomy): domain Eukaryota; kingdom Viridiplantae; phylum Streptophyta; class Magnoliopsida; order Apiales; family Apiaceae; genus Kitagawia; species Kitagawia praeruptora. Next base: position 107,703,510 of record CM075354.1, read on the forward strand.
TAAAGCCCACTAGATCGTAGTTGGACATAAGTAGGCCCATAAGCTTGTCTCTGGATTGTAAAACTTGTATCTTAATATAACCCAGTGGATTGTTAGCCCAGATATTTTCCAGTCCGTTATAACTTAATGGCTTCCCTACTCTGCTTCTGATCCATTTGTGAGTGACAGTCTTGAGAAGTAGCTCTATGGTTTTGACAGGTGTTCGCACATTCTGAAAAATGCATGCATTTCTTAGTTTCCAGATAATCCACATAGTGGCAGACGCGAAAATACGCCAGTAATTGGATAATTCTTCCCCCATCTTGATGGAAAATAGAGAGAAAAGATCGAATGAGTCATTTACGAACTTAATGGGTCTAATACCTAACCAAATAGTTAGACATTCCCATGTTGAGGTTGCTAGTGGACATTTCCAAAAAAGGTGGTTTAGGTCTTCTTGTTGTAGGCCACACCAAGCACAAGTCGTAGCAATATTCATACCTCTCCTGGCTAGGAACAACTTGGTTGGTAAGATATTGTGACTGACTTTCCACAAAAAAACCTTTACTGCAGGAGGAATTTTACATTTCCAAATCCAAAGCCTGTTACTCCTATTAGCACTGTTATGAGTTAGGATTTTGTAACGTTCTGAGGACTATTAACGGCCTTATCATCGTCTCTGAAAGGATCTAGCCCACAAGAACCTGAACTTCAAAGGAGTTCAGAAGCTACTGAAGATCCAGTCCCACAAGAACCATCCACTCAAAGTGTGGATGCAGACATTTCTGAAGGAATGGTCCCACAAGAACCACTTTCTCAAAGGGAAGGTGAAGACAAGAACATTCCTGCCACACAAGAACCATCTTCTCAAAGTGAAGATGCCGGCAAAATCACATCAGCAGAGGAGTTTCCTGACACTGCTCAAGGGATTTCTGATATTGAATTTGATATATCTCAAAGTTTGGTAGATAAAGCTGCTCATGATTTACACATTACTGAATGTGATGATGTACTTAAAGACACTACATTTGAGGGAAGCCCACAAGAACCTTTAACTCAAAGTGTTGAAGAAGCTTCACAACCTCAGACTACACAAGAACTATTGGTAGCAAATACTGATGCAAGTCATCCTACAGTTGCAGATGTCAATCCTGATGAAAGTATTCCTGATCCAGATATTCCATTGCTCATTCAGCCAATTTCTTCAAGGCCAATGGAATCTCTTCCTACTTCTTCAGGTAACACTTCTATCTCTACATCTTTTCATTTTGATAGTATGATTACAGATAGACCTGAGACAAGGGATACCTCTATTTGTATGACTTCAGACCACTCCTCTCAGCCACCTCTTATTTTTTTGAATTTGTTGAGCCAGAACCTTTCTTGTAAGAATGAGACTGAACAATTAGAGAAAAAGAAGAGCGATGAGAGGCAGTCTCCTGAACTGGCAAAAGGAGAGGTAGAAAAGAGTGAGAAGTTAACTTCTAGTGAGGTAGTAGTTGCTATTGAAAGTAACTTAGGTGATTTTTTGAGAAGTGGTGAGATCACTTTAAAAGAAAAGAGAGATTTAGGAACTGTTTCTATTCCTACTGCAAGTCTTCAGGAACCAACAGTCCTATCTACTGTTGATTTAAAGATGAAAGGTGTTATGAATCCTGAAGACAATGTGCATGATACAATTCCTGATGCTAATGATAGCTCAGATGATGAAGGTGATGTCAATGCTGATCCTGACGCAGCTCAAGTGAAAGCTTTCACAAAAGAAAGTCTAGGATATGCTTATGGCTCATCTAGCAAGTATATGGAGTCAGTGGGTAAATACACTTATGTCATAGATGAGATCATAGAAGATTATGGTAGTCTTATTCCTGCATCTACGGAAGTTATACGGAGAAATGAATGGAATATTGAATGAGATAAACCTACTGGAGAGCTAAACTTCAGTAATGCTCTTTTTCATTCCGGCCATATTGCCTCTAAGCTTTCTGATCCCAATCTCAAAGCTCATCTGAAGACAACTACTCTTATAGCAAAGGGTCTGAAAGATGAAATTAATTTTGTCAAAGCTGATAATGAAAGATTTCATGCTCGGTTTCTCAAGGATTATTCTGCAGTTGCTACTGCTCCACAGCTTCAACGGTTAAGTACTGCTGTTGACAAAATGATGGATCTATAGAGAATAAAGTTGATACTTTGTCTTCTAAGGTCAATATTATTGATGACACTCTTAAACTTATCTTATCATTCTTTACTGATGAGGATTCTGATGTCAAAAAGGGGGAGAAGGTAGTCGTCAAAACAAAATGCACACCTAATCTAGTTGTAAGAAAGGATGATGATACTTCTGGAAATGATGGTGGTGCTCAGACGCAGGCACATGGAACAGGAACCTCTGATGCTGCATTGGTAATAAGGAGAAGTCAATCTCAAACTCAAACCAAGCAGTCAACTCATGTTTCTGGATCTGGTAAAAAGACAGTGAGGACAATGGTTCAAACTCAAATCCTGACAGAAGAACAATTCGTGTCACCTGGTCAAAGTAGAAGGCAAACACTTCCTACAATTCTTGAAGGTAATGAAGAATTGTTAATTAGTGATTTAGCAGATGCTCCACATCTTTTTGAAAAGATTACTACTGAGACTGGAGATAGTGAAATTGTATATCACAATAGTGCTAAGGTTCATCAGTATCATGCTGAGAAGGCACTTGCTTTAACTTCTAAAGAAAATCCAGATATGATTACTGATGGGATAATGAGAGTCCTAGAGAGAGAAGCTCCTCCTTCTTTCTAAAAACCCTATTCAACCGCCACTTCTATTTCGATCAGATCCTTTCTCTTACACACATACTCCAGCATTAAAGACTACATTCCCTTCATTTACTCCATATTATCTTCTTCCCTTAACCTAAACATTAAATTTCTTATTTATATATATATATTTACATTTTTTTTATCTGGTTCTTGTTCTAATGGTGAGTCAATATTCTGAGTCCGGTCTGCCTGGGTATATGCAGGACATGGATGATGATAAGTTTAATGAGCTGCTTGCTCGCAGAGAGGTGGAGGATTTTCCAATCTTGACGGCGACGCAACTTGTGGAGCCAAGCAGCTCGGGGGGCATTGGTATTAAAGCAATGAGGGGCTCTTCTGATGATGAGGAGGTTTACCATGAAGATTTTAGAGATGCAATGGAGAGGGATGCAATCAGTAGAGTAGCTACTGCGGTGGCGGCTACTAACAAAAGTGAAAGAGAGGAAATGATAAGATTAAACAAGAAATTATTAGAGGTCGAGATGTTTCTAAAGTCTAAAGGGTTGTCTATGGCATAAATTGAGAAGGCAAATCTAACTGCACAGGCTGAGTTTAATGTAGGGTTATGCAACCCACTTAACATTATAACTGGTAGAGATGAATTTGGCCTCCCTATCTTTCAGGGGTGTCAAGGGGGGATAAAGGAAAATGTGCAGAGTGCGAATGTTACGCCCACTTTAAAGAGTATCCTTAAAAATGGGAATGCTAATTTGTCTAGAGGAAAGTCATTTGGTGTAGTGAAGGATATGAAGAAAGGGCTAGGACAGGATGGTAAAGAGCCATTACAGAATAAGGATGAGGCCAACATTGAGAAGAAATCGTGGAGTTCGGTGGTGAAAGAGGCTCTGGGACCTCAAAAGGGAATCATTTTTGATTATGTGCCTCTTCCGGAGGGATCTAGCATAGTCCAACCTCCTGATGAGGTATTGCAGAAGGGAGCTGAGAAATTTAAATGTTGTGTTGTGGGCAAATTCACAAAGGGCACCTTACCTTTTAGAAGAGTGAAGGAAATTGCTCAGTTAATTTGGAAGAAAGGGTTGGTTTTTGTATCGCAACGTAATGAATCTACTTATATCTTCAAATTCAGCTCCTTAAATGCTTTCAAAAGGGACCTGGTACTTTGATCAGCGTCCTCTTGTGGTTACGGATTGGGGTTGTTCAGGTGCTAGTGCTACTGTATCGACTATGCCATTGTGGGTTAAATTTAGCAATCTGCCTGACAGCTACTGGACTCAAGAGGGGCTGAGTCGAATAGCAAGTGTCATAGGTGTCCCCCTTGGTGCTGATGCCCTAATTCGCAACTGGAGATTCTTCCCTTTGCAAAAATGTGTGTGCAGTATAAGATTGGTGATCCCCTTCCATCATATATCCATGAGGTGGATTATGATAAATCAAATGTGGAGGTTAAGGTTTCTTACTTCAACAAATCTTTAATTTGTACTCATTGCAACTCCTTTGGGCATTTTATTAGTGTTTGCCTATCTGCACCGAGGGATTGGGCACAGAAACCTGGTAAAGAGGAGCTCAAGCCAGGAATAGGTTCTGAGAAGAATGAGGCAAACCCTGAGATTAAGGAGAAAGTGACAGATAAGGGTAAAGGTGTGGATATGGAGGATAACAAATCTGGAAAGCAAGAGGTAGAGGGTGATTCGAGTTCGTGTGGCAGGGATATTTTTATGACTCCAGTTGTAAAGCAGGGGCAGGATGATCCTGTAGACTTAGACACAAACCCTATTGATGGAGAGGGTTGGACAGAAGTGAAAAACAAGCGTAAGCCAGTTAATTCCCCCGGTATTTCTACTGGTACTCCGTCTCCTCAGGGGTTTAAGCATGTGGTTGTAGATGAAGTAGCTCGGAAGCAAGGTAGTAAGAAAGGGAAGTCAAAGGGTATTAAAAGAGCGAAGTGGGGGTCTGGGTGCCCTCCTTCGAAGTCTTAACTCAGTTTTTTAATGACTGTTTTTTGTTCTTACAACGTTCGTGGGCTCAATAATAAGGTTGATTTTGTCAAGGATTTTATTTCTGCTAATAAAATATCCTTGATTAGTATTTTTGAAACCCATGTGCAAAAGGACGTTGCTAAGATTATCTCTAAGGAGATTAACCCGAGGTTCCAGTGGTTGTTCAATTATGAGCATCATGCGGGTGGCCGTATTTGGCTTGGGTGGAACCCTAATTTTTGGAAGGTTACGGTGCTAGCCTCTAGTGCCCAGTATATTACTTGCTTGGTCCTATTGCTGCAACTCAACATTAGCTTTGTTATCTCGTTTGTTTATGGCTCGAATGATGACATTGAGAGAAAGATGCTTTGGTCTGATTTGTTACGTGTCTCGAGGACATTGATGAATGATGCCTGGGCAATTTCTGGGGACCTTAATACCTATCTTCGAACAGAGGAGAAACATGGAGGTAACACACAATGGACTACTGACATGACTGACTTCAAAGATTTTGTGCGTGCGTTGGGTGTGACAGCCCCAAATCTGGGGTCATAAATCTGGGCCGTCACGAACCAATTTCCACTTATTAATATTCTTCTCTTGGCAGCTGGAGTATAAATGCATAATAAAACTCACAATAGACCCCACACATAAACATTAACACACACACCAGTCATATGCTCAAAGAACAACATCTACAATATTAAAAGTTTAGATTTAAGCAGTTATTACAAACCAGGATCATACTTAGATACATTGTTGAATAATACTTCGACATGAAGCATTTCAACAATCAAAAGTTATTACACCAACTTACACACTTAATGTACATAATCTATCAATACCCAACCGTCCGATAGCTACCTCGGGAATCATTGCCAACACTCTCTCAAAAGTTCATCTTTCCCGTACCCTCTTGCGGGGTGTAGTGCAGAGTATCGGCATACCTAGCTGTTGTATACATAAATAGCAAGAATGAGCTAAAATAGCTCAGCAAGATAATTTCTATCAACTAGCATCAAAGGAAAATAAATCATCATATATGTATAGTAAACAAAACAATTTTCAGTTATTATGGAAAGGAATTTTATTTTCGTTCAAGACATATACCTTCCAATTATCCTTGTACGAAAAGAAATATATAATATTATAATCTCAGTCTCTCTTCTAATATCATATAATATCAATTCCTCTTCTTAAATAAAATAACAATCAAAATACCATCTCAGTGTACTCTTCCAAAATAATGTGAAACATGTACCATCTTTCACGATCATCTTCTCATATCTTTCTTAGGTAACAATTATATAAATTAATATAAAATCAGTTTCTCTTCATCTGTAACAGTAATTCCATCTTCTCATATCATTTTTCTATTTTCAGTATAGAAATCTGAAAACCATTTTCAATTCTTTCTTTCAAGTTTTGGGGATTTTCACTGTTGCCGAATACGTAAGGACGATGATCAGTCGCCCTCCGTACCCGTCCTTTTTACTACCGGTAGAAGGAATGAAGGCCACCTGCTAACATCATCCCTGGAGGAAGGCCACCTGCTAACATCCTCCCGGAGGAAGGCCACCTGCTAACATCCTCCCTTGGCATCTTCGTGCCGAATCATATAATGAATGCTAGACTATGTCGCACACAACCCTGACATAGCCTCTTACGCAAGTTTGTTGCTAATCCCCCTTTTTATAAAATCATTATTCCATTTATCAACACCATTTCACATTTCCATTCCCGTATATCATTTCCATTTCCATTTATTATTACTCATATCATTTTCATTCTCGCACATCATTTCCATAAAAATCTATATATAACATAATACCTTGATTATGACTCAGACATCTCTTTTATATACAAGAAATCAATTATGCTTTTATATTCATAAAATATTCCGTCTATTTTAAGAGTAGTAAATAATAATCAAATAATATTTATTAAACCACTAATACTCAAAAAATATTTTTAATATAGCATTATAAACCATATAACCCTAGATAACAACTGATACCATTCTCTTTCATATCTCTTTTACCATAGAGCATATTCGCTCCATTCATAATCATATTCAAAAATCTCAGTAAACAGAGAATATATCCCTAATCATCTCATCATATAAGATTCATATATTATCCACCAAAACCATTTCCTTTGAACATAAACAGTATATCAAAATAAGGATAAAAGAAATCTTGCTCCCTTTAATCCATATCCATACTCATATCTTCCTTTAATTTCCAAAATCAGGAAAACAAATTCTTAACAATATAGCAATAATAGAATCACATATATATTCCATAAAAATCATTTTTCTTTGAAGATAAATAATTTTTCAAGGTAGGGATAGAAGAAATCTTGCCTCGATCTTGATATCCCAAAGGTAGGGCTCGTGGTTCCTCCGAAGTTTCTATAAACACATAAAAGAATCGTCATTAGAGTATATTCCACTTAACACGTACCCTTATCTAGTAACACCCTTGTCACATACCGTATGTTTAACATGGCCTTTATGTCCCAAAGGTTCTAAGAACTCGACCATTCTTAATCTCGATTAAAGTGTTAGCAATTCACACTATTTCCTTAACAACCACTCTCGACTGCAAAAATCCTCATAATTCGAAAATTCCACAATTTGACACAAGGTCAGTTAGTAAGGATTCTCTGATCACCCTATTATAACATCCCAAAGTTTCATAATTTTTAAAAATGTCTAGGTAGGTCGATCATAATCTCAAAGTTTACACAATTACGGTTTCCCGGTTTTCGAACACCTTTCACTAAAACTGACTTTTCTCCTAAACTGTTCATCAGATTTTAACGTACCTTATATCAAAATGATCTGCGAACTAAGATCTATCATGTCATGGTCAATTGGTAACCTGGACAGTAGGGTACCGTACGGAGACAGGGGTCCAAAACAGGGCAGATTACATCCTAACGAAAATCGGGCATTATAACGGTTATAATTTCTTACTTTCCAAATTTTTCTCACCTCCAAATCCATCACCAAACACATACATCAAACCTACACCATGTGGTCATCATACCAACCATGGATTTCCAACACAAAACACTTCCATATTTAACTCAAACCACTTACAAACACATAATCATCATAAATCATCACTTATCATAACTTAAATCACCAAGTTTTCTATAACCAAGCATATATATTCAAAGTAATACTAAACGGTCTTGAGATTTATACCTCCTTGAAGCTTGACAACACTTAACAAGCCTTGGGTAGTCCTTAAATAACCTTATACTAGCTTGGATCAACTAAATAAATCATAAAAACAAAGTTAGAAATTCGGATTCACTGGACACCAGTTGAAAGAATCGCAAAAACGAAGGCCTTACCTACGTTTTCTGGATGAGGCTTCTAAAGGAGAGTTGTAGAGAATCTCACCAGCTTTCCAACCATATAAAGAACACAAAATTACATTGAGTAATGAAGGAGATATGGCCGTTTGAAATCAGCCCAGAAACTGTCAATCCTCCTGGACAGTTTGGTTTCTTCAACTTAGGGGAGGTATTTGACTAGGCTACACCCCTTTTATGACTATGAAATTTTGAGCGAATCTTGCCCATGGAGTGGAGAGGTTGTGGTTCAAATTTGGTGATTTTATCATGGATAGAATTGGAGATATGATTTTTATTCTTGAGCTTGGTTCTGCTGGACAGTTTTGGGAGAATGAGATGGAGAGCTTTTTGATGAGGATGAAGATGATATTTTGTTGATTTTGATCTTTATCTTGGCTTAATCTTGTTGTTTCTAGAGTCTTGTAGATTTGTGGTGGAGATTATAGAAAAATCCTCATGAAAAATGACTAATCTACCCTTAAAACAAGTTAGTGGAAGATGATGTAACTTAGATGATCTCATCATCTCTTTTCTTGATTTTTCTTTTCTAAGTATAATGCTAGAAATCTTGGTAAATGGTAATGTGGTATGTATCCTTGTTGTATTACTAATCTTGGTTGCTAAATCTCCATATTCGTCTAATTAAAATTCATTTCGAATATACCTCATTATCCAAGTGGTTCTAAAATCATTTAACAATCAAAATTCCTTTGGTATTCTCTTGACTTAATAATCCCCTGGTTTAACCTAAATTCACTATTTCCTCAATATATAATTCTTTTAATATTTCCATGCTCCTTAATATTCAATAGAAGCTCATTTGAAATCAAAATCCTCAAAAATCCATATTCAGGAATTTCTGAAATCCATCGTCATTTCGAGTCACTTAATTTCAGTGTACATTACTCATATGGTTTCTGTTTATTCATCTCATGTTTCCATTATAGAGTACTTACCTACCATTTCTCTAAATCCCCAAAGTTTACTATTCATGTGATCACTGTAGCACTGCTAAAGTTAGGGTTATTACAGTCTTCCCCCCTTAAAAGGATTCCGTCCCGGAATCATGTTGAAATTATCCACATATACCTTTTTCATCTACACCTTATAACTTCTATACCACCTTATCCATCCTTTTTCCTTCATAATATCTCTATCTTGTTTGTGCAAAAATACTCCAACATAAACTTGCTTGTCATTCATCAACATGTCATTTAGCTTATCAATAGCAGTCCTTTTTCATTGTCTCTCTTTGTCACCATATTGGCCTTTCCTACGTGGTAGTGTATGTCACTATGGTTTAACTAAGTTTTGATCTCTATCATGACATAAAATATTAATACTCCAACATTTTTATATATCACCTCTGTAAAATTTTCCAGAAAATAAGTGTTTGCACTAAATCACGCAAGCGCACGTAGTCAGAAGTAATATATGATTAAATCAAGTTCGTTCCCACAGAGATCTAGAATGGTGTTCAATTCAGTAAATATGCCTATGCAACAATGTATGGTTTTAACTCACTGCTAAGAAAAGTAACAAGTCGGGTTTGATTATCTAAATTATACTAAGATGCGAATTAATAACTAAGAATTAAATAATTAACTAGAATAAAAATCGAATTACTTATATGAGAATAAACATGGAATCCTAGTTTCATCATCTACTTCACTTAGAATTGCAGCCTTTAATCACTATGTGCAATGGTTTTGATATCTGATCGGATAACACGAAACAAGTATACACTACCTGTCAGCATACGCATACCAAACTAAACATACATCCACAAAAGAGATAGAAGATGAATAGACACCAATTATGCTTAGACCCTATATGTCTATAGAATTTGAAAACATAACGGTTGAAGAACAAGTTATCCATAAAGATCACATAGGGCGGTATAAGTATTTTCATCTCACACCACAATCATATTGATAACAATTATGAACCTATGCTAGCATGGCAAGTTCTAAATCTCAAGATCCACTTTCACTTCACAAGAGATTAACAATTTAGATGTTCGCGATGCATCTATCTATTAAGCATAACCATACGAGGATATCAATTATACACCACACACAAATCTTTAAGGCATGCAAACTACTAAGCTACATAGATAAATCCACTAGGATCCCACGACAACGATTAGTTCATAACTAAACCTTTCGTCACCATGGGATTTGATGAAAACATGGTAAATAACAAGATATGAATAAAAGAAAAAATTATATTAATAAACAAGAGTTTGAGAAAACAAATCTATAACAAAAGATGAAGTAGATCTAGATCCGTTGCTTGTCACGAGCGTTGAATCCTTCTCTCCTTTTCTCCCTTGCAGATCTAAGCTGGTTAAAATAATAATGCTATGATAATCTGTATCTCCCTATTACAATGGTAGGATGTGTTTTTATAGGCTCTATTTTTCTTGTCCAGCAAGAATTTATCTTCTATTACAATGAGAATTTAATTAAGGTGCTAAAACCTGCCCGGAATATAATTAGAACTTGAAAAGGGCAAAACAGTAAATTCCCAGCCTTTTTTTAACTAGAACAGGCGCGCGATTTTAATCAACATATTACTTGCACGTGCTTCCTATCCCAGGTTGTAGAAAATCTCTCAAGCTTCGCGTGGGCAGTAAGATCGCTGAAAACGGACTTACAGAACTCCAGATATGGCCAAAACAGTGTAAGCTGCGCAGCCTTCCCAGAAAATCCGAATTTTAATCAATTAATTCCCAAAAAATTATAGAAGCATCCACCTTAATCAACATTCTCGTAAACCTGCACAACTAAGCAAAACACATCAAAACTACAAGAAACTTGAGTCCAAGACAATCAATTTAAGCCGATTTAGAATGTTCCAAGTGGATATAAATCCACTTATCACACCCCCAAACTTAAACCGATGCTTGTCCTCAAGCATAAACAATTACAACTAACTAACTAACTAGTACCACTTCCGTAGGTGATCACGGTTGCATTTGGCATATGCAACAAGCCCTTTAAACCCCTAGGCAGCCCTAGTGGACGAGTAAGGTCTCGTGAGGGCCTATAGCGAATGTACCCACAAAATCCAATGCAATGCAATGCATGAATGCAACTAATATGCAAATGCAAATAATCTAATCTACCATACCTTCAAATCCTCTCATGCCATATCAACTTAAGAATCAAAGTAAATACACAATGTCTTGGTGTCGAAAGTGCAAGTATTCACATAGTCTACTCAATGAACATGCATAAGTTCTCACAAGCCCATGTCAAATGTAAGAATAAGTTAGTAACCATGCTAAGCCTACAAGAGTACATCTTTGAGACAACACTCGGGATCTCATACGCAAGAACAAGCAAACACTCACAATCCACTCACAAAAGAATATTCACTCAAGAACAAGGGTAAGTGTATCACTCAATTCCAACACAATCATAAGCATGCTTGACATTTGGTATCAATCTAACTCTTAACACAACATACATCAATGACGATAATCAAAAGGTCTTTATTTGGGTTGTAACGGGGCTAGGGACAAGGTATGTCAAATAAGCCAAAACAGGTGAAGTGTCAAAAGCTAGTAAGTACCATAATAAATCATACACAACACCATATTTTCCCCCCACATAATCTATTATTTTTCTTCCAACACAATACTCGACTAGTCGACTAAAGTAGGATCGCAACAAACACAAACATGCTCTCATAATATATATATATAAATATATATATATATATATATATATATATATATATATTTTTTTTTTTTTCATTTTTTTTTCAATTTTTTTTCTTTTTTTTTCCGAGAGCTAAATAGAACACAAACAATAATATAAACAATAACAATGATCCCATGAATTTATTACACATGTCGACTATCAAATAAACAAACCCAATTTTCAATATTTCTCCCAAAAGTATGACCAACAATAAACCCCTCCTTGCACACCTTAATACTCCCTTAAACACTCTACTAGCCTTTGACAATGTGGGTTCAAATTAATGTAAGGCCAATACAAGAAAAAGGTCTAGGAAAGTAATGTGGTATGTCACCGAAAAAAAATAGGATTAAGGTCAACGGGTTAACTAATTGATCATGTAAACATGGTGTGGTAATATGGGAAAATATGTGGTTATTCCTAAATGCCTTTATCATTTTAATCGTCAAATAATGTCATGCGTTTCAAGAAAGATCTCAAACAACTGCTAGCAATGCAAACAATCCGTGGACACTCAAGCAAACGAATAAATTGCAAATATGCAATATACAATAAGGCGCAAAATCTCACTTGGTGGAAAAACATACTCAATCCCAAGCAAAAATCTCTCTAACGCACCAACTTGTATTCAAAGCATGCAAACTAAATCATCTTGCACATATTCATGTCCTTCTAATCACTTACAACATTCAAAAAGTCTACTAGCTTCAACTTACTAGTGTATGTGTGTGCACAAGAACAAAGCATATCACTTCTCAAACAAAAGCGTCAACAACACAAAATTCCTATCAAGCATGGGTGCAAATGCAAACTATATGAAATAACATAATATACTAACATAAAAACAGAATGTCCTATATGAAACAAACGTAGATAACACGAACATATATGCATAATTTACTACTACTAATATGCAAAGCATGAAATCCTACATGAACAAATTATACAACAACATCTACTAATCCCTCAAACAACCCCCAAACTTAAAATATTCAATGTCCTCATTGAATGGAAGTAAATACAAGGGATAGTAGAAAACATACCTGCAATGCCTCATCCTCGAATGAATCATGCGGGAGACGAAAATTTCACAATACTAGCACCACCTCTCCCACGCTTAGGAGCCATAAGAATCAATACCCAACTCACAAGAAGCTCCACCAATAATTACCAAGCAATATCACACCACAAATAGCCCAAATTCCAAGAATAATACAAAATCCCAATTTACAAGAACACAAATTCGTAATAAAAATAAAATTAGAGAAAAAGATTTACCCAATACGAATCAAAGAGGTGAACTTGCAATTAATTCCTCTTTAGAATTGAATTTTTAAAGAAGTAGAAAAGGAATTGGATTTGTATGTATAGGTGGGTATATATATTTGGGGGAAAAAAATAATAATAAAAATAAAAAAAAATAAAAATAAGAATAAATAAAATAAATAAAATAAAATATGAAATAGGATATGGATTGGGAATAATTTGGAATTAATATGGGGCTAGAATTAGGATTTTAGGTGGAGAAAATAATTAGAAAAGGGGTAGGAATTGATTTAGGAGATGAATAATATTTAATATATACTAATATATATATACACATAAACAATTCGTTATAAGACAACAAACATTACCAAAAAAACTTACCTGGTCTGGCGCCTGATGCACGCGTGGCGCATGATGCGCGGAAGTCTTCTGTCCCTCCTGGCGCACCTGCATTGCTGTGGCGCATGATGCGCGGGTGGTTCCTGCGTGTTGTGGCGCACTTGCGCTGGTGCTGGCGCATGATGCGCTGGCGCGTACTGTTCAAACATTTTTTTTTTTTTTGAACAAATTTTTTTTTTCCTATACTAATACATGGGTTGCCTCCCACGAAGCGCTTCTTTAACGTCAATAGCTTGACGTTACTTCCTCAAATCAAGGCGGTTTCAAAAGAATAACTGAACCGTTCTCAACAGACAAACCATTCATACGAACTTTGACATCTTGGTTGCTTGCTTTCCACAAATTTCTTCCTTCAGACATCAACTTGAATTTACTACCCAACGGCCAAATCTTCTCCTTTTTCTTCTTCACACCTCTAAAGTGCTTCTCCGACTCAACTAACTGAACAAAAATTTCTTCTTCCTTATCATCTGCTTCCCATCTTCGCAACACGTTATCATGCCCCTCTTCAAAAATCACTAGCTCATTATTCAAAAGGACATACCTCAAATGTGTTGGAAGTTTTCCAAGCTTTACACTCGAGAGATCTTGAACTGAAGAACTGTCCGATTTCTCGCTCAACAACTGATCAAACTTCTTTCTCTGACCCGTATCAACTATTTCCACACTACAACACTCTTCATCCTCTGTCGGAAATTTCATGGCCTTGAACACATTAAAGGTGACACTTTGATCTTGCACCCTCATTGTAAGCTCTCCTTTTTGCACATCAATCAAAGTCTTTCCTGTAGCCAAGAACGGTCTTCCCAAGATTATGGGAATCTTCTTATCTTCCTCGAAATCCAAAATAACAAAATCAGCAGGGAAGATGAGTTTATCAACCTTCACCAAGACGTCCTCTACTATACCCCTCGGATATGTGATAGATCGATCAGCCAACTGCAAAGAGATGTTAGTTGGCTTTGGCTCCGGTAGACCAAGTTGCTTGAAAACAGACAAGGGCATAAGATTAATACTAGCTCCCAAATCACATAAACACTTGTTGAAAGAAAGATTGCCAATAGTGCATGGAATAGTGAAACTTCCCGGATCTTTAAGTTTAGGTGGCAACTTCTGTTGCAGAACGGCACTACACTCCTCTGTCAATGCCACTGTTTCAAAATCTTCCAACCTTCTCTTTCGCGACAAAATATCCTTCATAAACTTAGCATATCTTGGCATCTGCTCCAACGCTTCAACAAAAGGAATGTTAATGGACAGTTTCTTGAAAACATCCATAAACTTCTGAAACTGTTTCTCTTGACTTTTCTTCAAACGTCCAGGAAATGGAGGAGGTGGATAGATCTGATTATTCATTGAAGATTGTTCCGGAGTAGACTTATCAACAGGTTTCTTGCTCTTCTCACCATCTAGCTGATCAGCCACTAAATCAGATTTCTCAATTTCTGGCACTGCAGATTTTTCAACCTGCTGATTCTGAACATCTTCATCTTCTTCAGTTGCTGATTTAGGATCACTCGTGACTTTTCCAGATCTCAAAGTAACTGCATTGACCTGTTCTTTGCTGTCCCTCCTGCCTGGATTACCCATTGTATCACTTGGAAGAGTTCCTTGTTGCATATTTACCAAGGCACTTGTAATCTGTCCTATTTGGGTTTCTAAGAGCTTCTGACCAGCTTGTAAGTTCTTTAACGCTATCCACATCTCATCAGATTTTTCATTAGAAGATTGCCCCGCATGAGCCTGGGGTTGTTGCTGCTGAAATCCCGGAGGTTGATATGGTGTCCTTGGAGCATAAGGCTGTTGATAGCCTTGATTGTACGGCTTCGCTTGCTGATAAGACTGTTGAGTATTTTGATTATTGCTCCAGCTGAAGTTAGGATGATTCCGATTATTAGGATGATAGGTGGCTGGAACTGGTGCAGCAGGTCTCTGAAAATTACTCACGAATTGTGTTGATTCAGAAGAGATAGCACACTGATTCGTCTCATGTGCGCCTACACATAACTCACAAACACTAGCCACCTGCTGAACTCCATAATTAGCAAGAGAATCCACTTTCATAGCAAGAGCCTTCAACTGAGCCGTAATCATTGAAGCTGTATCTACTTCCAAAACTCCTGCTACCTTGCTTTGAGAAAGCCTCTGGGTTGGATTCTGATATTCATTGGCAGCCATCATCTCTATAAGTTCATAAGCTTCATCATAACTCTTTGCCCACAGAGCTCCACCTGATGCTGCATCTAGCAAAGGCCTAGATTGTGCTCCCAATCCATTGTAGAATCCATTAATAACCATCCAATCAGGCATGCCATGATGAGGACACTTGCGTAGCATCTCCTTGTATCGTTCCCACGCCTCACACAATGATTCACCAGATTGCTATTGGAATTGAGTCAACTGGTTCCTTATTGCTGCAGTTTTCGCCATAGGAAAGAATTTAGTAAGGAACTTCTGAGCAAGATCTTCCCATGTAGTAATGGAACCAGGTGGTAAAGAGTGTAGCCAGCTCTTAGCCTTATCCCTCAGAGAGAATGGGAAAAGCCTCAACCTGATAGCATCATCCGTCACACCATTACACTTGAAAGTGTCGCAGATTTCGATAAAGTCCCGAACATGCATATTAGGATCCTCCGTAGAAGCTCCCCCAAACTGGACTGAATTCTGCACCATCTGAATTGTGCCCGGCTTGATCTCAAAGTTGTTCGCTGCAATAGCTGGCCTAACAATGCTAGACTGGATATCATTGAGCTTCGGCTGAGAATAGTCCTTCAAAGCCTTGACTGCTGCTGCTGCTGCGTCACCCATCTCTACAGTAGTCTCAGTTTCTTCTATCTTATTCTCCAAATTCTCTACAAGATTGTCTTCTGCCAGTTCTTCCAAACGTGCTTGTAAGCGTGTTCGCATACAAACTCAAGTACCTGAAACACCACGATACAAACAAACTAAGTAAGAATCCGAGTCAGTGAACGCTAACGACCACTGATGACAAGCACATAAACTAAAATAAAAACACCGATGATCCCCGGCAGCGGCGCCAAAAACTTGTTCGCACTAAATCACGCAAGCGCACGTAGTCACAAGTAATATATGATTAAATCAAGTTCGTTCCCACAGAGATCTAGAATGGTGTTCAATTCAGTAAATATGCCTATGCAACAATGTATGGTTTTAACTCACTGATAAGAAAAGTAACAAGTTGGGTTTGATTATCTAAATTATACCAAGATGCGAATTAATAACTAAGAATTAAATAATTAACTAGAATAAAAATCGAATTACTTATATGAGAATAAGCATGGAATCCTAGTTTCATCATCTACTTCACTTAGAATTGCAGCCTTTAATCACTATGTGCAATGGTTTTGATATCTGATCGGATAACACGAAACAAGTATACGCTACCTGTCAGCATACGCATACCAAACTAAACATACATCCACAAAAGAGATAGAAGATGAATAGACACCAATTATGCTTAGACCCTATATGTCTATAGAATTTGAAAACATAACGGTTGAAGAACAAGTTATCCATAAAGATCACATAGGGCGGTATAAGTATTTTCATCTCACACCACAATCATATTGATAACAATTATGAACCTATGCTAGCATGGCAAGTTCTAAATCTCAAGATCCACTTTCACTTCACAACAGATTAACAATTTAGATGTTCGCGACGCATCTATCTATTAAGCATAACCATACGAGGATATCAATTATACACCACACACAAATCTTTAAGGCATGCAAACTACTAATCTACATAGATAAATCCACTAGGATCTCACGACAACGATTAGTTCATAACTAAACCTTTCGTCACCATGGGATTTGATGAAAACATGGTAAATAACAAGATATGAATAAAAGAAAAAATTATATTAATAAACAAGAGTTTGAGAAAACAAATCTATAACAAAAGATGAAGTAGATCTAGATCCGTTGCTTGTCACGAGCGTTGAATCCTTCTCTCCTTTTCTCCCTTGCAGATCTAAGCTGGTTAAAATAATAATGCTATGATAATCTGTATCTCCCTATTACAATGGTAGGATGTGTTTTTATAGGCTTTATATTTCTTGCCCAGCAAGAATTTATCTTCTATTACAATGAGAATTTAATTAAGGTGCTAAAACCTGCCCGGAATATAATTAGAACTTGAAAAGGGCAAAACAGTAAATTCCCAGCCTTTTTTAACTAGAACAGGCGCTCGATTTTAATCAACATATTACTTGCACGTGCTTCCTATCCCAGGTTGTAGAAAATCTCTCAAGCTTCGCGTGGGCAGTAAGATCGCTGAAAACGGACTTACAGAACTCCAGATATGGCCAAAACAGTGTAAGCTGCGCAGCCTTCCCAGAAAATCCGAATTTTAATCAATTAATTCCCAAAAAATTATAGAAGCATCCACCTTAATCAACATTCTCGTAAACCTGCACAACTAAGAAAAACACATCAAAACTACAAGAAACT
This sequence comes from Kitagawia praeruptora, assembly GCA_037693485.1. Taxonomy (NCBI): domain Eukaryota; kingdom Viridiplantae; phylum Streptophyta; class Magnoliopsida; order Apiales; family Apiaceae; genus Kitagawia; species Kitagawia praeruptora. The sequence goes on from CM075354.1 coordinate 107,721,458, forward strand.
TGAGTCCAAGACAATCAATTTAAGCCGATTTAGAATGTTCCAAGTGGATATAAATCCACTTATCAATAAGTTATAATAATATTCCTTGAAACAATTGTAAGAAAATATCAATTATAATATATATTTCCTGTTCGTACTTACACGAGTAGACTCTTCCTTAGGAGCCATAGACGAAAATTTTAGAACACTAGCACCACCTCTCCCACGCTTAGGAGCCATAAGAATCAATACCCAACTCACAAGAAGCTCCACCAATAATTACCAAGCAATATCACACCACAAATAGCCCAAATTCCAAGAATAATACAAAATCCCAATTTACAAGAACACAAATTCGTAATAAAAATAAAATTAGAGAAAAAGATTTACCCAATACGAATCAAAGAGGTGAACTTGCAATTAATTCCTCTTTAGAATTGAATTTTTAAAGAAGTAGAAAAGGAATTGGATTTGTATGTATAGGTGGGTATATATATTTGGGGAAAAAATAATAATAAAAAAAATAAAAATAAAAATAAGAATAAATAAAATAAATAAAATAAAATATGAAATAGGATATGGATTGGGAATAATTTGGAATTAATATGGGGCTAGAATTAGGATTTTAGGTGGAGAAAATAATTAGAAAAGGGGTTGGAATTGATTTAGGAGATGAATAATATTTAATATATACTATACATATAAACACACGTACAACAGCATAAGTAAATCACCTGGCCAATACACTTTCCTGGACAGAAACTACTCGCGTACCTGGACAGAATTTGTTGGACGAGACATGGCTTGATGTACGGTTGGGGCGCATGAGGCATGGACTGGCGCTTCACGCGCGGTACGCTTCTGTCCCTCCTGGCTCACTTGCGCGTGTGCTGGCGCTTCATGCGCTGGCGCATACTGTTCGGAAACTTTTTTTTTTTTTGGACAACACTCAAATTTTTTTTTTTTTTTTTTTTACACTAATGCATGGGTTGCCTCCCACGAAGCGCTTCTTTAACGTCAATAGCTTGACGTCCTCAAAAATACTCCGATGGAGACGGAATATTCAATTTCTCGATCCTAAACTCGTCACCACAAAAAGTATCAAGAGTGTTAGTGGTTGTCTTTATCCTGCAAAAAGTCTCCAAACAAGCATCAGTAAAATAAAATATGTCATTAATAAGCAATAGAGAGAGTGCTTGTGTAGTTTTGGAAAACTTTGTGATAAAACAGCGATAAAATTCAACACCATGAAAATATTGAACTCCCTTGACATAAGGTGGAGGTTCTGGTGGTGGCTTTTCTTCACTCCTCACTTTCACTGGAGTCATTCGGACATCTTGGCTTATCACATCATTGGCTAATAAGACACTTCCATCTTTTCCCTCTTCCCGAGCTTGAAACGTATGAGCCACTTTGTATGGATCCTCAACCAGAATTTGAGAAATATCATCTTGGACAATATTTGTTATCACATCAACCTTGAAATAAGTGTTCTTGAGCAAAGAAGCCTTGTAAGTAGAGGCTAGATCGAGAGCAAATTTACCAATACATGGTAGCTTAGGCACAGGTTGTGGAAGAGAAACAACAACCATCTCTGTATTGCTTTCCTTTGTAGCCTCATCATCAGTCACATTGTTCTCAGTAGCAGCAACGTCATTGATCTCGTCATCGGTGGCATGCTCCTTCTCTTTATCAATGGCCTCATCATCAACATACATGGAGAAACTATCATATTCCTGATCGCTTGTGAGATTGATAGCAATCAGGTCCTCTTCGGATAGGATAGATGATGATGGTAAATAGTCGAGCTGCCCTGTAGTAGAAGAGTTAGCCAACTCTACAATTTGAGATTCAATCGCCAAACTTTGAGTTTCTAATTCCTCAGAACGCTTTAGCAGTTTATTCAAGATATCCCACATCTCATTTGTCTGATCAGCTTGCACATCTACACTGGGTTGAGAAACATGTAGATCTTCTTGTAGAGGAGGATATTGATATTCTTGCTGTGGCGGCTGCTCATATGACTGATAAAATTGTTGCTCAAACTGTTGCTGATTATGATATGAAAAATTTTGAGCACCATTGTCCTGGTAGTAGAAATCTGGTTGATTCACGTATTCTTGATCAAAAGTGTTTGAATACTGATTGTACCCATATCCTTCTTCAAAAGAATTCATTTGTCCCAACTGAGCATTCTGAGAATTATAGACATTGTAATAGCATTCCAAACCATAATGACCCTGGACACCACAAATTGGACAGAAGTTGTAAGTTTTAGGGGCCACTTGTGACATCTCATTGATACTCATTGGACGCATAATGGGCTCTGTAGGGTTGAATGAGGCAATTTCTTGAGTGCGTGCCTCCAACATGGAAGAGAGTAGTGCAAAAGTATCAACTTCACCCATTGCAAACCTGTAGACACTCAACAAAGCCAAGAAAACGCAGTAAAATCTGCCTCAATTGAAACAAAGGTTCCAATGAGACAATGGAAACAATCTAAACAACTAAATTAAAATCAACAGAAACTCGCTGTCTCCCCGGCAGCGGCGCCAAAAACTTGATGTGTCAAATTATACCTAACCGCAAGCGCACGGTATCAATTGTAGTAGATACTAGCAAATACGGGTCGAATCCTCAAGGAGACAGTTTCAGTTTCAATTCAATTGCTATCAATTGTTTCTAGTCACAAACGATTGTTGAAGAATTTTATTAACTACTAAAACAAATTTAACAAAGGTTTTAAATCAATTAATTAAAGGATCTAGGGCAATTCAGGTTCACCATGTTTACACCAAACAAATCACAAAAGTATAGCTTTTCAATGGGATTAAGTAATTAAAGCAATGGTTAATCTTTCTCAAGCATTAACGCTATCAGAATATCTAATGATGTTCTCACACTCACCTTCAATTCTGCTAATTGTATGTAAGCCTCTAGTAGTAAAATCTCTTGATCTATTACTCCTATTGCAATCAATTAATCCGTGATATTGCGCAATTACACAAATTAAGAATTATAACATATCAATCAGAATTACTCTTTACCCATCAATCTACTAATCAAATTAAGCCCAAATCGTGGTGCAATTCACTACTAGAATTGGTAGATATAACATCACACTTTTAACATCAGTTAGAAATGTCACTGATGTTAAAAGTATTTTAGACATCGGTTGATACATTACCGATGTTAAAACACTTTTTAAACATCGTTTATTATAATAACCGTTGTCTATTCACCGTTTAAAAAAAATTAAAAACTAACGCGTGCCTTACTTTCTATATATTACACAAACAATTTCCCCCTTATTCCCCCTTAAACACAAACCCCATTTTTTCACTTCCCCCATTTCCCCCTTTTCTCACACAATCAACTCTCTCAATCTCTCTCGATTCTCTCTCTCACCATCTCCCTCTCCTCTCTCTCGGGTCTCTCTTCCATTTCACTCTCACCATCTCCCTCTCCCTCTCCCGTCTCGCTTTCAACCCACCTCAAACCCTAATTTTAAACCATCTTTTACAAATTGGTACTCACCATCTCACAAATTCAAAGCACAAACTCTAATTAAGCACAAACCCAGCTTGAATTTCGTTTAACTCGTGCTAAAATAACCTTCAAATCAGCTAGTCTGGTTCGATTAATGTGAATTAAGTAAGTAAATTTCAAATTTATTTTTTGATTTTTAATTTTTTCACAAGTTTGGAGCTTTATGGACCATGGAACCGGCTTTCAATTTGTTTGGAGCATCTCGTCTTGTTATTTCTGTTATCTAGGAGTTGGATGTTGCCTCTTACTTGTGGGCTCTGATTGTTTAATATATGGTGTTGTTTTGTGTTGCAAGTTAAGGGGTTGTTCAATATGTATTTAGATATCTGGCTTTGTAGGTGATTGTGTGTCGGTGGATTTCATGGGATATTTCTTATGTCTTGTTTAATGCCTGTGTTTGTAGATGTGGGAAGTGGTGGTGGTGATTTGGGGTTGGCAAAGTGGTTTGAGGAGTTTCAAGGCAAATCAGGTATATTATTTTAATATGCAATTCCCCTATTTAATGTCTAATTTGATACTTTTCGATAAATCTGGATTATGGAGAATTGTATTGGTAGTTTTTCTGTACCTAGTTGGTTTATTGCATGTGAATCTCGATTACATGTTCTTTTTTAATTAAGTTGTTTACTTTAGAGTGAAGTTTTAAGAAGACCAGTCATCAGTCATCTGATATGCTTTAGAACAAAGTGTATGGAAGCTAATAAAACATTTATAATTGCATTTCCCAGATTGAGGAAAGCAACTAGTCAAATAGATGATTATGAAAGACAGAGTGATTACATCTCTCAAGTTGGATAAGGTTAATGAAAAGCACAACTGTAGTACACTTCACCATCAGCTTAGATAGAACAAATTCTGACAAGCACCAAGAGGACTGAGCATAAATTTGCTATCTGTTAACTCCATTCCAATTCATACCATTATCTATAAGCCCGTAACCAACAAGCTTGAGTGCAGATGTTGTAAGCTTGGCTCTGATGCATTTTACATGAGCATAACCAAATATTATTCCCTAAGGTTATTTAGCAATGCTTTTCTACAAAAATGATGTTGGATTACACCTTTTTCTGTACCAATCCTTAGCATTTTTAGTCAGATATGTTCTTTTCACTTTAAAATATATGTGCCATATGCCTTTTAGGTCTTTATTTATAATGTGAAATTCTATATTGGAATAGAGGGAGAAGTATTTATTAGATTATTTCGTACATGTCTAAGAAAGTGATGAGTACTAGAGGTAATGCAGAAACACTTTTTATTTCATTGTTATATTGCTGATTTATTGTTATATCTAACTTTTTACCTATACAAGGTACCTGAAGAGGCAGACTTTTCTATCAGAGTAGTATTATCAGTTGACAAAGAATTGGAAGTGAATAAGAATTTTTTGGATATCTTCAATGAAAGTAATTATCCAGCAAAGTTTCCTTACAGATCAAAGGTAAGACAAATTTATTTGCATGACTGAGATTGTGGAGGCCTTTTTCCTGTGATTTTATATAGTTCACTCATTTTTCACGTGACTCATCTGATTCTTTTTTTCCTTGTTGTAATCAGGTGATACTTTTGTTTCAAAGAATAGAAGGGGTGGATGTTTGCATTTTTTGTATGTACGTCCAGGAGTTTGGATCAAATTGTGATCAACCTAATCAGCGTTGTGTCTACATCTCATATATTGATTATATCAAGTACTTGAGACCCGAGATGAAAACTGTGACTGACAAAGCTCTACGTACCATAGTGTACCATGAAATAATTAGCAACGGCCATGAAACAATCACCAACAACAGAGCTCTAGGCCTTAAAACAGTTATCAACAGGAGCAACCCTCAAAGCGGTGGAGCAATTAGGCCGCAGAACAATCAAGCAGCAGCAACCCTTTAGGCCATAGACCAGAAAACAATTACATGAAGTAGTATGTGAATTATGTTTTTGTTTTGGAATAGACATTTTGACTTGAAATGTAGCCTAGTTTGTCAGTTTTGCGAATAGTCATTGATGTACATACTGATTTTTTTTAATATTGTTATTCGAATTTTTATTATTTTGATATGAGTGTTTGAGTTTAAGTGATAAGTTGCATCAATACAGCTTTATTTTGGTATTATTTTTGTTAGAGAATAGGTATTAAACATCAGTTTTGTAACAAGAATTGAAGTTAAAGGAAATATCAAACATCAATTATGTTACAAAAACCGATGATAAAAGTTGTATTAAACATCGTTTATTTATTGAACTGGTGTCTAAGCTGGTATATTAAACATCAGTTCTCCTATTAAAACTGATGTTAAATAATAGGAAAGACATCAGTTTCTTTAAGGGAATCGATGTCAATAGTTATCTTTGACATCGGTCATGAACCGATGTTAAAGACTCCCCCCTTTATCTACACCGACAAAGACATCGGTTCTTAAACACTTTTAACATCGGCCAAAAACCGATGTTGTAGGGGGTTTTTCCAGTAGTGCAAACATGGCTCCCCTTAGTACCCTAGAATTAAACTACTCACTCATGGTAGAATAAAAACTAATAATAATAATAATGAAAGAAGCCATAATAAACATGTAATAATAAACAAGATGAGATAAAGAGTACCTTAAACCTTTGAATAACGAAGAACAATGAAGATCCAAATTAAACTAAGTGCTTACAAAAGAAGAGATGAAGAGAGAAAAACCAAAACCCTAGCTTATGTAAAAACGTCTGTATATGTCTATATTCCTTTCCACGTTTTCTCTTCCTTATATAATAAAACCCCTTAATAAAATCTGATTTCTATCTCCTAATAAAAGTATTTTTAATATCCTAATCAATTTACAAAAAGATATCCATAATTGAATAGGATTTTCTTGTAAAATTCGTCACTAATTTTGCTCCTCTGTTTCTGGGCTCTTCCAGTTGGATTTTGCTTACTGGACCACCTCTAAATTAAAGATAATTCCACAAGCTTCGCGTGGACAGTAAGATCGTCAAATTCTGACTTCTGGAACTCAAGATATGGCCCAAACAGTGCAGGCAGTCCGTGTAGCCCAACAATACGAATTTTCTCCTATTTTATCTCCAAAATAGCTCTTTTTGCTCCAAATCCTTCCAAGTCATGAATTCTTTATTTCCTACAATAAAACAATAAAATCTATTAAATAAAAACCCAAATCAATGCAAAACACAATAAATATGAGAATAAAATCATCTAAAATATATATAAAAATATACTCTATCACGCACACAGCCCTGACATAGCCTCTTACGCAAGTTTGTTGCTAATCCCCCTTTTTATAAAATCATTATTCCATTTATCAACACCATTTCACATTTCCATTCCCGTATATCATTTCCATTTCCATTTATTATTACTCATATCATTTTCATTCTCGCACATCATTTCCATAAAAATCTATATATAACATAATACCTTGATTATGACTCAGACATCTCTTTTATATACAAGAAATCAATTATGCTTTTATATTCATAAAATATTCCGTCTATTTTAAGAGTAGTAAATAATAATCAAATAATATTTATTAAACCACTAATACTCAAAAAGAATATTTTTAATATAGCATTATAAACCATATAACCCTAGATAACAACTGATACCATTCTCTTTCATATCTCTTTTACCATAGAGCATATTCGCTCCATTCATAATCATATCCACATTCATAATCCATATTCAAAAATCTCAGTAAACAGGGAATATATCCCTAATCATCTCATCATATAAGATTCATATATTATCCACCAAAACCATTTCCTTTGAACATAAACAGTATATCAAAATAAGGATAAAAGAAATCTTGCTCCCTTTAATCCATATCCATACTCATATCTTCCTTTAATTTCCAAAATCAGGAAAACAAATTCTTAACAATATAGCAATAATAGAATCACATATATATTCCATAAAAATCATTTTTCTTTGAAGATAAATAATTTTTCAAGGTAGGGATAGAAGAAATCTTGCCTCGATCTCGATATCCCAAAGGTAGGGCTCGTGGTTCCTCCGAAGTTTCTATAAACACATAAAAGAATCGTCATTAGAGTATATTCCACTTAACACCTACCCTTATCTAGTAACACCCTTGTCACATACCGTATGTTTAACATGGCCTTTATGTCCCAAAGGTTCTAAGAACTCGACCATTCTTAATCTCGATTAAAGTGTTAGCAATTCACACTATTTCCTTAACAACCACTCTCGACTGCAAAAATCCTCATAATTCGAAAATTCCACAATTTGACACAAGGTCAGTTAGTAAGGGTTCTCTGATCACCCTATTATAACATCCCAAAGTTTCATAATTTTTAAAAATGTCTAGGTAGGTCGATCATAATCTCAAAGTTTACACAATTATGGTTTCCCGGTTTTCGAACACCTTTCACTAAAACTGACTTTTCTCCTAAACCGTTCATCAGATTTTAACGTACCTTATATCAAAACGATCTACGAACTAAGATCTATCATGTCATGGTCAATTGGTAACCTAGACAGTAGGGTACCGTACGGAGACAGGGGTCCAAAACAGGGCAGATTACATCCTAACGAAAATCGGGCATTATAACGGCTATAATTTCTTACTTTCCAAATTTTTCTCACCTCCAAATCCATCACCAAACACATACATCAAACCTACACCATGTGGTCATCATACCAACCATGGATTTCCAACACAAAACACTTCCATATTTAACTCAAACCACTTACAAACACATAATCATCATAAATCATCACTTATCATAACTTAAATCACCAAGTTTTATATAACCAAGCATATATATTCAAAGTAATACTAAAGGGTCTTGAGATTTATACCTCCTTGAAGCTTGACAACACTTAACAAGCCTTGGGTAGTCCTTAAATAACCTTATACTAGCTTGGATCAACTAAATAAATCATAAAAACAAAGTTAGAAATTCGGATTCACTGGACACCAGTTGAAAGAATCGCAAAAACGAAGGCCTTACCTACGTTTTCTGGATGAGGCTTCTAAAGGAGTGTTGTAGAGAATCTCACCAGCTTTCCAACCATATAAAGAACACAAAATTCCATTGAGTAATGAAGGAGATATGGCCGTTTGAAATCAGCCCAGAAACTGTCAATCCTCCTGGACAGTTTGGTTTCTTCAACTTAGGGGAGGTATTTGACTAGGCTACACCCCTTTGATGACTATGAAATTTTGAGCGAATCTTGCCCATGGAGTGGAGAGGTTGTGGTTCAAATTTGGTGATTTTATCATGGATAGAATTGGAGATATGATTTTTCTTCTTGAGCTTGGTTCTGCTGGACAGTTTTGGGAGAATGAGATGGAGAGCTTTTTGATGAGGATGAAGATGATATTTTGTTGATTTTGATCTTTATCTTGGCTTAATCTTGTTGTTTCTAGAGTCTTGTAGATTTGTGGTGGAGATTATAGAAAAATCCTCATGAAAAATGACTAATCTACCCTTAAAACAAGTTAGTGGAAGATGATGTAACTTAGATAATCTCATCATCTCTTTTCTTGATTTTTCTTTTCTAAGTATAATGCTAGAAATCTTGGTAAATGGTAATGTGGTATGTATCCTTGTTGTATTACTAATCTTGGTTGCTAAATCTCCATATTCGTCTAATTAAAATTCATTTCGAATATACCTCATTATCCAAGTGGTTCTAAAATCATTTAACAATCAAAATTCCTTTGGTATTCTCTTGACTTAATAATCCCTTGGTTTAACCTAAATTCACTATTTCCTCAATATATAATTCTTTTAATATTTCCATGCTCCTTAATATTCAATAGAAGCTCATTTGAAATCAAAATCCTCAAAAATCCATATTCAGGAATTTCTGAAATCCATCGTCATTTCGAGTCACTTAATTTCAGTGTACATTACTCATATGGTTTCTGTTTATTCATCTCATGTTTCCATTATAGAGTACTTACCTACCATTTCTCTAAATCCCCAAAGTTTACTATTCATGTGATCACTGTAGCACTGCTAAAGTTAGGGTTATTACATTGGGCATCAAGGACCTCCGCAATACTGGAAATGTGCTTACTTGGTGGGATTGCAACATCCATAATCCGAAATATAGGAAGCTGGATAGAGTTATGGTAAATGCTGACTGGCATAATGTTCTTCCCTGCTCTTACACAAACTTCTTACCTAGAGGGCTCTCAGACCATTGCCCAGCTTTGACTATCCTAGGTTTGGAGCAGCCTGTGGTAAAGAAACCTTTTCAGTTTTTCAACTACTTTTTTTTTGCTAATCAAAATTTTATATCAAAAGAAACAACTAATACAAATCTAGGGGCATACCCCGCGAAGTCAACATCCAAGCATTACAGAGGACAAACATCAGTAAGTCACCTTACTGTCAACAAAATCAAGATAGGACCACAAAAAAATAAAATAAAAGGCTAAGCCATGAAATAAGCTATGCAGGAGCGGCCACCCCCATTCACCCTGCCACCACTTTTGCGCGTCTTCCATTTGCACATGAACTCCTCCATGTGCCTTACAGCATGCGTCCCAGCTGTGCTTAAAAACACCATCCCCAACATCCCTGTAACACTCCCAGATCCGGGGTCCGGGATCGGGTCGTTACGATCTTATTTTCCATGATTGATACTTTACTTGAGTTCACAATAAATAATCACATGATGTGTCCCCACAATAATATCCACTCACATACACACACAGTTATAGTCCCAGAGATGAAATCAGAGTAATTATCAAATATTATTAATCGCAAGGTTGAGTTCTTACAACCCAAAAGGTTTACAATTAACCATTACATACTCTTTGCCATCCATTTGTATGTGTCATATAATAAATACATAAGACACTCAGATGTTAACTACTAGCCTACCAATAGCTTCCTCTTCAGCAATGGTAGTTATAACCTCAGCGGTAAACCTCTGACAGCCAACACCTGCTTGCGCCGAGTGCGCCTTTCACGGACCGTCTGATCTAGCTGTTGTTGTGACATAATAAATAAGCAATGGTGAGCAATAACCCACCAACAATAATATAACTGTGCAGTAATATATATGATAGTTCATAGATATATTTCGAAATCATATGCCATGCATTTGCGAAAATAGTGCCAGTATAATATAAAGGATGAAGTTACAAGGTAACTCAACAGATATATATTTCGTAGAAGCATATGCTATGCCAAAATAAGCAGGATAGCATCATTTTTATAAAAATAAGAACTTGCAAGAAAGATATTACAATTCCAGTTTGAAATACTTTTCAACTCTGCCAACCATGATGATGTTGCAGAAAATTTCCAACATTGAGTGATGAACTAATTCTGGAGTTTGACGCGCCAGGAGACATAGCATTTACACGATGATCAGTCGCATGTTATGCTCCCCACCTCTTGTTTACTACATGTAGAAGGAAGCACCGACGGATTTACTTGTCTACCGCCCTCTGGAACCCCCTCGGCCAACGGTTGGGCCATTTGCTGGACCGGCGCCACTGGGTCACTTACGCATCTCCTAGTTCATTTCACATCCATAACTTTGAAATGTAAAGTTCGTCTCCCTTTCCCCAAGTATAATACTTGTTGATAAGACTCCACAAAGTAGTCGTATCTAATTGGAAAGGAAAATTCACCAATATTTCCCAAGCTACTGCTTGTTAATGGATACAACTTGTTCCAACATACTTACCCCTCGAATAATGAGTGGGTACACACAATTCCATGAATAATAGCAACCAAGTTGCGAATGAAACGAATAATTTATGACCGGGCAGTCACGAGATAAATAACATTTCTCAAGTAAGGTTCCCTTATTATTTGTGAGACAGGATAGCACGAAGAATAGAGTTTGAGAACCTTCCTTGATAATATAACAATAATAATAAGACTATAAAATAATTTATATAATGTTCGAAGGGCTATCATACTATGTGAATGAAGTAAATCAGTTTTGAAACGAGTTATAAATATTCCAAGAATATTTATTAAGTCACAGATATTGGAAAAGGGTTTCTCGGAATAATCTTTGAATAGATATTTAGAATTGATAGAGTATATATTTATATGTATTTTACATGATTTTATTCCTAATATTAATTCTATTTTGCATTTAATTGGATTTTTATTAAATAAATTATAATGTTTTATTGTAGAAAGCAAGGAATCCTAAACTTGGAAGGATTGGAGAATAAAGAGCTGAATTTGGAGATTTTTTTAGAGGAAATTCGTAATATTGGGTTATACGGGCTACCTACACTGTTTGGGCCGTATCTTGAGTTCCAGAAGTCAGAATTTGACGATCTTATTGTCCACGCGAAGCTTGGAGAATTTTCTTTAATTCCAAGGTGGTCCAAAGAGCAAAATCGCACTGGAACAGCCCAGAAACAGAGGAGCAAAGTCAGCAGCGAATTTTACATTAAAATCCTATTCAATTATGGATTTCTTTTTGTAAATTTATTAAAACATTAAAAATACTTTTATTAGGGGATGGAAATCAGATTTTATTAATTAGTTTTATTATTATAGAAAAGGAACGTGGGGGGATATACTTACGTGACGGATACATTCACATTAGCGAGGGTTTGTAGAACATAGAGAGAGGCAAGAACAAGAGTAAAACTACTTCCAAGGTGAAAGCAAGGAAGATTTTGTTCGAAATCAAGAACTTGGGTTTTGCATCTTGTGTTTGAATTCTCTAAACTTTGTACCTTGTTATTTAGTTATTATTTTCCAGTTTTCCATTGTGAATTCAATTCCAATTATTAATCATATTCAATTCTTTGTTTTAATTATGTTATCAATTGAACCCATGATGGTGCTAAGTTCAACTATGAACTAAACATTATCATGGGGTTCCAATGGATTCGATTTCATAATTATTGTGTTTGACATGTGATCGATGTTGGGTGATTTTATTGTGATAATCTGATATGGTTTGATTTAATTGATAGATGTGTAGCTAGCATCTAGTTTATTAATCCTTGATGATTGCGAAAGTGGATTCTAGGATTGAGAATAAGCCATATTAGCATGGGTTCATGAATTAATTGTTTATTCTTGATTAGTAGTATGATTTTACCAAATTCATATTGCCCCATGTAATTACAAAAGATAAATTGTGCTTAAACCAATTGTGTTTCCAGATTGTATAGACATATATGATTTGAACGTAATGTGGTGTCCTCTTGATTTCTATCTTTTGTGGATATTAAGTGGTATGATATGAGTGTACTGAAAGGTAGCTCGTATTATTGTAGTGTTATCTGATTAATTATCTTGTTTATCACCCGTATCGATTTACTGTGTCAATCTTTAGTGAAGTTTCGATGAAATTGGAATCCCATGCCTTCTCATATTAAGAACTCTTTTCTAATTTACTTGCACTTAGTTAATTAAATTAGTTTAAACAAAAACAACCAATTTGATAATTGTTCAAGCATTAAGAAGTAACCATACACTGTTGCATACGCACTAAAATTGGTATTACACCTAGTCTCTGCAGAACGAATCTTATTTATCACTTGCTATTTGTGATCGCGTATACTTGCGTGTTTACGAGTCAACAAGTTTTTGGCGCCGCTGCCGGGGACTTCGGTGTTAATTGTAGTTTATGTGCTTGTCAGCAGTGGTCGTTATAGATTACTGACTTGAATTTATTTTTGTTTACTTATTATCTCGTGTCTTTCAGCTCTTCGTACTCAGGTACTTGAACGTGCATGCTAACACGATCTAAAGCTAGAGCTCAAGCGGAGTTAGAAAAACTAAGCGAGGTAATCCTATTTCCGGAAGAGGTTACTCTTTTCGGGATGGACGAGGCTAATGCTAATGCTAATGCTAATGCTAATCCACCGGTACAATCGAAGGCACTCATGGAATATTCTAGGCCAAAGATCAATGATATACAGTCTAGTATCATCAGACCAGCTATCGCAGCGAATACCTTCGAAATTAAGCCTGGTACTATCCAAATGGTGCAGAACACAGTGCAGTTTGGGGGTGGTGTAACAGAGGATCCTAATATGCACATTCGAAATTTTATCGAAATTTGTGACACCTTCAAATTCAATGGTGTTTCTGATGATGCTGTGAAGCTGAGACTCTTCCCTTTCTCTTTAAAGGATAAAGCCAAAGGTTGGTTACATTCTTTACCGGCTGGGTCCATCACTACTTGGGATGAGCTTGCACAAAAATTTCTCTTGAAATTCTTTCCTATGGTGAAAACAGCTGCCATCAGGAATGCTATTGCTCAGTTTGCTCAGGCACAGGGTGAGTCATTGTGTGAAGCTTGGGAGCGTTATAAGGAGATGCTCAGGAAATGCCCCCATCATGGAATGCCAGAATGGATGATCATAAATAGCTTCTATAATGGACTTGGAAGTCAATCTAGGCCTATGGTAGATGCTGCTTCTGGTGGAGCGTTGTGGGCTAAAAGCTATGAGGAAGCCTATGATCTGATTGAAATGATGGCTGTGAATGAGTACCAAAATCCTTCGCAGAGACTGCAACCAAGCAAAGTAGCAGGAGTTCTTCAAGTTGATACCGCTACTGCTCTGTCAGCTCAGTTAGAAGCTCTGAACTTAAAGGTGGATTCTTTGGCTAATCTTGGGATGCAACAGGTAGCTAGTATCTGTGAGCTATGTGCAGGTGGACATGACACTCGTCAATGTGCCATATCTAATGAGTCAGCTCAGTTCGTGAGCAACTTCCAAAGGCCCCAACAGCCAGTTCCTAACACATATCATCCGAACAACAGGAATCACCCTAACTTTAGCTGGAGTAACAGTCAGAACAATATGCAGCAGTCATCTTATCCTCTTCCTAACCAGCAGTTTGGGGGTAGACAGTCCAATCCTTCGGGAATGCAGCAGCAGTATGCACCGAGGCAGCAATATCAGCCTCCAGGATTTCAGCAGCAGTCAAGTGAAAAATCTGAACTAGAAGAATTGAGAGCGATGGTCAAGAGTCAAGCAGTATCACTTCAGAGTCAGGCTTATTCTCTCAAGACTTTGGAAAATCAGATTGGACAACTTGCAAATGCCCTTCTCCATAGACAGCAAGGAAGTCTGCCGAGCAACACAGAACCTAATCCAGGGAAACAGGATGGCAAGGAACAGGTACAAGCTATTACTCTACGATCAGGAAAAGTCACAGGGGGAACAGAAGTGGAGCGAATTCAGAACATACAGAGCAAGAGGAAGTTGCAATAAAGGAAAAACAGCCACTCTCTCAATCAGCCAAGCAGTCGGTTCCTTCAGAGGCTAATCCTCCAGTCTATCCGCCTCCACCATTTCCTCAAAGGGTTCAGAAACAGAAGCTGGATCAGCAATTTGGCAAATTTCTGGAGGTATTTAAAAAGTTGCATATCAACATCCCATTTGCTGAGGCTTTGGAACAAATGCCTAGTTATGCCAAATTTATGAAGGGAATTCTCTCGAAGAAGTTAAAGCTAGCTGATTTCGAGACGGTTGCATTGACTGAGGAATGTAGTGCAATCTTGCAACAAAAACTACCTCTAAAGCTGAAGGATCCAGGGAGCTTCACTATTCCCTGCACGATTGGTAATGTGTCGTTTAACAAATGCTTGTGTGATCTTGGTGCAAGTATTAATCTGATGCCTCTCTCAGTTTTCATGACACTTGGACTTCCCAACCCAAAACCAACCAATATCTCCTTGCAGCTAGCTGACAGGTCAGTTACATATCCTCGTGGAATCGTGGAAGATGTCTTAGTCAGAGTGGATAAACTCATTTTTCCCGCCGACTTCATCATCTTGGACTTTGAGGAAGATAAGAACATCCCTATCATCTTGGGAAGGCCCTTCTTGGCCACTGGCAAAACGTTGATTGATGTTCAGAAAGGGGAGCTGACTATGAGAGTGCATGATCAAGACGTTACCTTCAATGTTTTTAAAGCCATGCAACTCCCAACTGAAGAGGAAGAATGTTTCAGACTTGATATGGTTCAATCAGTGCAGCATGAGGAAATGAATCAGTTGTGGAAGGCAGATGCCTTGGTAAGCACTTTACAAGGGGATTCTGATTCTGAAGATGAAGAAATTGCAGAATGTGTTCAATTGTTGAATGCTAGCCCCTACCAAAGGAAATTCAGTGTTCCACCAGAATCACTTGGCTTAGCTGAGCTTCAAAAATCACAGATTCGTCTAAAGCCATCTATTGAAGAAGCTCCTGAACTTGAACTCAAGCCACTACCGGATCATTTAAGGTATGCCTTTCTTGGTGAAGCGTCTACATTACCTGTTATTATTGATTCTAACCTGTCAGGTAGTGAGGAAGAAAAACTCTTGCGGATTCTGAGAGAGTTCAAATCAGCCATAGGGTGGACCATAGCAGACATCAAGGGCATCAGCCCCTCTTACTGCATGCACAAAATTCCAATGGAGGAAGGAAGCAAACCCTCCGTGGAACATCAGAGGAGGCTAAACCCCATCATGAAGGAAGTTGTCAAGAAGGAGATTCTTAAATGGCTAGATGCAGGCATTATCTATCCCATCTCGGATAGTTCTTGGGTGAGCCCCGTTCAGTGTGTACCAAAGAAAAGGGGTATGACAGTGGTAACCAATGAGAAGAATGAGCTTATTCCGACTCGGACAGTCACAGGTTGGAGAGTGTGTATGGACTACAGGAAACTGAACAAGGCTACTAGGAAGGATCATTTTCCTCTACCGTTCATTGATCAGATGCTGGACAGATTAGCTGGGCACGAGTACTATTGTCTGCTAGATGGGTATTCAGGCTACAATCAGATTGCCATAGCTCCTGAAGATCAGGAGAAGACTACCTTTACATGTCCCTTTGGAACTTTTGCATTCCGCCGAGTTTCTTTCGGACTTTGTGGTGCTCCAGCCACTTTCCAACGATGCATGATGGCTTTTTTTTTTTTCTGATATGATTGGGATTAATGTGGAAGTCTTCATGGATGATTTCTCTGTGTTTGGGTCTTCGTATGACGAATGTTTGCATAATCTGAGCATGGTGTTGAAACGGTGTGTCGAGACAAATCTAGTGCTCAACTGGGAAAAGTGCCACTTCATGGTACAGGAAGGCATCATTCTAGGACACAAGGTGTCTAGAAAGGGTTTAGAAGTGGACAAGGCCAAGCTGGAGACAATCGAGAAACTTCCTCCGCCTATCTCAGTCAAAGGAATTCGCAGCTTTTTAGGGCACGCCGGGTTCTATAGGCGTTTTATAAAGGATTTCTCTAAAATCACAAAGCCACTCTACAGTCTACTAGAGAAGGATACTCCTTTTAAATTCAATGATGAATGCTTGAGAGCATTTGAGCATTTGAAAAAGAAGTTGACAACTACTCCAATCATTACGGCTCCTAACTGGGATGAGCCATTCGAGATGATGTGTGACGCAAGTGATTTCACCGTGGGCGTGGTTCTCGGGCAACGGAAGATGAATGTGTTTCATGTGGTTTACTATGCTAGTAAAACCCTTAATGATGCCCAACTGAATTACACCACCACTGAAAAAGAGCTTTTGGCAGTTGTCTATGGGTTCGAAAAATTCAGATCCTACTTGCTTGGTGCAAAGGTCACGGTCTACACAGACCACGCAGCCATCAAATATTTACTCTCCAAAAAGGATGCTAAACCCCGATTGATTCGATGGGTACTCTTGCTTCAGGAGTTCGAGCTACAAATTAAAGACAGAAAGGGGAGTGAAAATCAAGTGGCTGACCATCTCTCAAGATTGGAGCGGGGCGAGGAAAATAAGAAGGATGAGACTCTCATCAATGAACACTTTCCGGACGAGCAGTTGTTTCTTGTGCAAGGTGAAGTACCTTGGTTTGCTGACTTTGTGAATTATTTGGTGAGCAATGTCATCCCATCTGAATTCTCTTATGCTCAAAAGAAGAAATTTTTGCATGATGTGAAATGGTACCGTTGGGACGAGCCTTACTTGTTCAAGCAAGGACCGGATAAGTTTCTTTGGCGTTGTATTCCATATAGTGAGACGGAAGGAATATTACGAGATTGTCATGACACTATCTATGGTGGACATTATGGTGGAGATAAGACCGCTGCTCGAGTGCTTCAAGCTGGATTTTTCTGGCCGACTCTATTCAAGGATGCTCATCAGTTCGTGATGAGATGTGATCGATGCCAAAGAGTTGGTAATATTTCGAGGAGGAACGAGATGCCTCTAAATAATATGCTTGAAGTGGAGGTTTTTGATGTTTGGGGGATCGACTTCATGGGACCTTTTGTTCCCTCATGCAACAACCAGTACATTCTTTTGGCAGTGGATTATGTATCCAAATGGGTTGAGGTGAAAGCTCTACCGACGAACGATGCTAAGGTAGTACTCAACTTTCTACACAAACAGATCTTCACTCGTTTTGGAACTCCTCGTGCTATTATCAGTGATGAAGGCACTCATTTTTGCAATCGCCAGTTCACAGCTTTATTAGCCAAGTATCGAGTATCTCACCGCGTTGCAACAGCCTATCATCCTCAAACAAATGGGCAAGCCGAGGTTTCAAATCGAGAAATTAAAAGAATCTTGGAAAAGGTAGTGAATCCTTCGAGGAAGGATTGGTCCCTGAAATTAGATGAAGCCGTATGGGCCTACAGGACAGCGTATAAAACTCCTTTGGGAATGTCACCCTTCCAGTTGGTCTATGGGAAAGTGTGTCATTTGCCAGCGGAGCTTGAGCATAAGGCATACTGGGCCTTGCAGAAACTGAACTTTGACATGAAGTTAGCTGGTGAGAAACGGTTGTTGCAGTTAAATGAGTTGGAAGAATTCCGTTCTTAAGCCTATGAGAATTCAAAGATGTACAAGGAGAAAGTGAAGAAGTGGCACGACAGAAAATTGATGCCCAAAACCTTTGAACCAGGCCAACTAGTACTTCTTTTCAACTCCCGGCTCAAACTCTTTCCGGGAAAGCTTAAATCAAGGTGGTCTGGTCCTTTCAAGGTAAAGACAGTGTTTCCACATGGTGCAGTGGAAATTTATGATAAATCACCTGACCAATCATTTAAAGTGAACGGTCAGAGGCTTAAGCACTATTTTGGTGGTACGGTGAACCGTGAAGCGGTTACCGCTGTTCTTGCAACTACCTGATTCTCAGTGAAAACGTCCAGCTAAATGACGTTAACGACAGCGCTTCTCGGGAGGCAACCCATGATTTTTGTATGGTTAGTAATTTTTTTTTATTATTTCTTTATTTCATTTTTTTGTATTTATTTTAGGATAGATTTTTATTTTTATTATTTTATTACTCCTGCAAGGTGCCTTGATGAATTTGTTAAAGTGTTTCAGGATATAATTATTTCGAATTTTGCAAAATCTCGGAAAAGAAAAAAAAAGGGAAAAAAAAAATAAGTGAAAGCCACAGTTTTGTGATTTTCAGCGTAGTTATACTGGCAGCTCAATTTGTTATACTGGCGTTTTCAGTCCCTGCTATTTTTGTAAATGACCAGATATTCAATACCGGGGTATAGATTTATCTACCCCGCGGTTTATATTCTCTGCCAGTGTCAACTGTCAAGTTGCATCTGCGCGCGTGCTCTGCGCGGTGTGGCTTCCTGGAGTTCTTGTAATTTATTTGATTCTGTCCGTGCAAGTCCATCTGATGTGCAGCCTGCTTCTCATTGTCCAAGGCCCAGCTTCTTGTTCTGTCCAGCCCAGTGTAAGCCCACACTTCAGGCCCAGTTGAGGTTGTCCAAGCCCACACCACAATTCTGTTTACTCTGCTGTAGTCGCCAAGTCAGAATGATGCTATTAAAAATTATGGAAGTATTGAGGTCCATGGGAGTTGAACCCCTGACCTCTTGTGTGTAAAACCAAGTGCCAACCACTCCACCAACCATCACATTGTGTTGTAAGCTGATTTACTTATTAATAACGACAAGGCTGGACCAGAAATTTAGCAAGGAGCAAGGCCATCTTCTACAATAATTTTCCAAGGAGCCTTCATGCCATTTACAAGGGGAGTATTCTAACCTTATTTGTATATTATTATTATTATTATTATTATTATTATTATTATTATTATTATTATTATTATTATTATTATTATTTTCTTTTTGTATTTTTTAGGATTGTTAGATTTTTTTTAAAATTTTTCTTTTATTAAATTATTCATTGAGGACAATGAACCGCTTAAGTGTGGGGATATGTTCTTAATGTATTAAAAAAATTCAAAAAAAAAAATTTATATATGATAAAAAATCCAAACAAATGAAAAAATTTTTTTTTGTATATAATTGTCATGTCAAAAGCATGTTAGCGAGGATAAGTGCACATTTTGTAGACTAATTTTGCATGATTAATTCTGAGTGTTGTATCATAGAATAAAAATCATTTGTTGCTTGATAATTCCTTGTGTGTGCTTTCGAAAATTTAAAAACGTGAGATTCTTCTTAGTCAAATTTAGTGAGTCGAGCATGCTTTCACCTTGTGAGATTTTGAGCCTGATTAATGATTGATACATTTTATATCAATCGAATTTCTTTGTTGTGTGTTGTTCGTCAATTAGCATTGCTCTAGAACTTGTTTTGATACCTTGTTGAGACTACATGTTGTGTGTGTGCATGAAGATGATAAAGGCACTAGGATTAACCTCGTTGACCTAAACACTATCCTTATGAGTTATATCCTTAGTAAGCCCCCTTGAGCTTATATCCGTTTCTTTCAATTATCACCACTCTATAATTTTTGAGCCTACTTATTTTTTTCTTATCTTGATTTACTAGTAGAGCATTGTGATTCAACTTAAGGGTGGGTGAATGTTCAAGTGTGGGGATTTCTTCGTTAAGGTTTGATATTTTGGTGGGAATTATATAATGTGGTTGCTTGATCTTCAAAAAAAAAGAAAAAAAATAAAAAAAAAAGAGAAAAATTTGAAGAAGATCGAAGTAGAGTTGTGTTCATTGGTTTGTACAATATGAAAGTGGAAAGTACGTAATGATGTACTTATGGGTTTAATGCTTGTGAAAGTTTAATTATCTTTTACATGGTCTACTATTCATGTTGGGTGCTTTAATTAGAAGTGAACATTATGCTCTATTAGTTTATCAAGCTTAGCCACTTGTGAGCCTATTTATTTGATATCCCACCCCATACCTAAGCCCCATTACAACCTTTAATGAAGACCTTTTGATTTGTGCATGCACATATACGAAGTAGTGGAGATTTGGTGGACAGCCAAGCATATGGTAGCTCATGTCTATTTTGATTGAACTTGAGTGAAACGCAAACACCTATACACTTGTGTGAATTGAGAGCAATGTGAGATTTTCTATCCATGGCATGCTTACTTATTGAAGGAGACTTTGATGTTTATTTCATGATATTTTTGTCTGTCAAGACAACATGTGCATACTTGGATTGTTTTGTGCAAGTGGTGTACTTTCAGATCTTCTCAGATTGTTGTGTGATTGAGGTTTGCATATGTGGAGTACTATGAATTGTTGCATGTTTAAGACTTGGTGATTGAAAATATTTGATTTTGTGGGTATATCTTCTATAAACCCTCACGAGACAACACTCGTCCTACTAGGGCTGCCTAGGGGTTTAACGGCTTGTTGCATATGCTCAATGCAATCGTGTCACCTACGAAAATGGTGTTAGTTAGTTAGATTAGTTTTATTCCTTTATTTGCCCGAGAACGTGCAAAATGCTAAGTGTGGGGATATTTGATAGAGTATATATTTATATGTATTTTACATGATTTTATCCCTAATATTAATTCTATTTTGCATTTAATTGGATTTTTATTAAATAAATTATAATGTTTTATTGTAGAAAGCAAGGAATCCTAAACTTGGAAGGATTGGAGAATAAAGAGCTGAATTTGGAGATTTTTTAGAGGAAATTCGTAATATTGGGTTATACGGGCTACCTACACTGTTTGGGCCTTATCTTGAGTTCCAGAAGTCAGAATTTGACGATCTTACTGTCCACGCGAAGCTTGGAGAATTTTCTTTAATTCCAAGGTGGTCCAAAGAGCAAAATCGCACTGGAACAGCCCAGAAACAGAGGAGCAAAGTTAACAGCGAATTTTACATTAAAATCCTATTCAATTATGGATTTCTTTTTGTAAATTTATTAAAACATTAAAAATACTTTTATTAGGGGATGGAAATCAGATTTTATTAATTAGTTTTATTATTATAGAAAAGGAACGTGGGGGGATATACTTACGTGACGGATACATTCACACTAGCGAGGGTTTGTAGAACATAGAGAGAGGCAAGAACAAGAGTAAAACTACTTCCAAGGTGAAAGCAAGGAAGATTTTGTTCGAAATCAAGAACTTGGGTTTTGCATCTTGTGTTTGAATTCTCTAAACTTTGTACCTTGTTATTTAGTTATTATTTTCCAGTTTTCCATTGTGAATTCAATTCCAATTATTAATCATATTCAATTCTTTGTTTTAATTATGTTATCAATTGAACCCATGATGGTGCTAAGTTCAACTATGAACTAAACATTATCATGGGGTTCCAATGGATTCGATTTCATAATTATTGTGTTTGACATGTGATCGATGTTGGGTGATTTTATTGTGATAATCTGATATGGTTTGATTTAATTGATAGATGTGTAGCTAGCATCTAGTTTATTAATCCTTGATGATTGCGAAAGTGGATTCTAGGATTGAGAATAAGCCATATTAGCATGGGTTCATGAATTAATTGTTTATTCTTGATTAGTAGTATGATTTTACCCAATTCATATTGCCCCATGTAATTACAAAAGATAAATTGTGCTTAAACCAATTGTGTTTCCAGATTGTATAGACATATATGATTTGAACGTAATGTGGTGTCCTCTTGATTTCTACCTCCTTGAAGCTTGACAACACTTAACAAGCCTTGGGTAGTCCTTAAATAACCTTATACTAGCTTGGATCAACTAAATAAATCATAAAAACAAAGTTAGAAATTCGGATTCACTGGACACCAGTTGAAAGAATCGCAAAAACGAAGGCCTTACCTACGTTTTCTGGATGAGGCTTCTAAAGGAGTGTTGTAGAGAATCTCACCAGCTTTCCAACCATATAAAGAACACAAAATTCCATTGAGTAATGAAGGAGATATGGCCGTTTGAAATCAGCCCAGAAACTGTCAATCCTCCTGGACAGTTTGGTTTCTTCAACTTAGGGGAGGTATTTGACTGGGCTACAACCGAGGTATTTGACTAGGCTACACCCCTTTGATGACTATGAAATTTTGAGCGAATCTTGCCCATGGAGTGGAGAGGTTGTGGTTCAAATTTGGTGATTTTATCATGGATAGAATTGGAGATATGACTTTTCTTCTTGAGCTTGGTTCTGCTGGACAGTTTTGGGAGAATGAGATGGAGAGCTTTTTGATGAGGATGAAGATGATATTTTGTTGATTTTGATCTTTATCTTGGCTTAATCTTGTTGTTTCTAGAGTCTTGTAGATTTGTGGTGGAGATTATAGAAAAATCCTCATGAAAAATGACTAATCTACCCTTAAAACAAGTTAGTGGAAGATGATGTAACTTAGATAATCTCATCATCTCTTTTCTTGATTTTTCTTTTCTAAGTATAATGCTAGAAATCTTGGTAAATGGTAATGTGGTATGTATCCTTGTTGTATTACTAATCTTGGTTGCTAAATCTCCATATTCGTCTAATTAAAATTCATTTCGAATATACCTCATTATCCAAGTGGCTCTAAAATCATTTAACAATCAAAATTCCTTTGGTATTCTCTTGACTTAATAATCCCTTGGTTTAACCTAAATTCACTATTTCCTCAATATATAATTCTTTTAATATTTCCATGCTCCTTAATATTCAATAGAAGCTCATTTGAAATCAAAATCCTCAAAAATCCATATTCAGGAATTTCTGAAATCCATCGTCATTTCGAGTCACTTAATTTCAGTGTACATTACTCATATGGTTTCTGTTTATTCATCTCATGTTTCCATTATAGAGTACTTACCTACCATTTCTCTAAATCCCCAAAGTTTACTATTCATGTGATCACTGTAGCACTGCTAAAGTTAGGGTTATTACATTGGGCATCACGGACCTCCGCAATACTGGAAATGTGCTTACTTGGTGGGATTGCAACATCCATAATCCGAAATATAGGAAGCTGGATAGAGTTATGGTAAATGCTGACTGGCATAATGTTCTTCCCTGCTCTTACACAAACTTCTTACCTAGAGGGCTCTCAGACCATTGCCCAGCTTTGACTATCCTAGGTTTGGAGCAGCCTGTGGTAAAGAAACCTTTTCAGTTTTTCAACTACTTTTTTT
The DNA here is from genome assembly GCA_037693485.1 of Kitagawia praeruptora. Classification (NCBI taxonomy): domain Eukaryota; kingdom Viridiplantae; phylum Streptophyta; class Magnoliopsida; order Apiales; family Apiaceae; genus Kitagawia; species Kitagawia praeruptora. The sequence goes on from CM075354.1 coordinate 107,745,241, forward strand.
TTGCTAATCAAAATTTTATATCAAAAGAAACAACTAATACAAATCTAGGGGCATACCCCGCGAAGTCAACATCCAAGCATTACAGAGGACAAACATCAGTAAGTCACCTTACTGTCAACAAAATCAAGATAGGACCACAAAAAAATAAAATAAAAGGCTAAGCCATGAAATAAGCTATGCAGGAGCGGCCACCCCCATTCACCCTGCCACCACTTTTGCGCGTCTTCCATTTGCACATGAACTCCTCCATGTGCCTTACAGCATGCGTCCCAGCTGTGCTTAAAAACACCATCCCCAACATCCCTGTAACACTCCCAGATCCGGGGTCCGGGATCGGGTCGTTACGATCTTATTTTCCATGATTGATACTTTACTTGAGTTCACAATAAATAATCACATGATGTGTCCCCACAATAATATCCACTCACATACACACACAGTTATAGTCCCAGAGATGAAATCAGAGTAATTATCAAATATTATTAATCGCAAGGTTGAGTTCTTACAACCCAAAAGGTTTACAATTAACCATTACATACTCTTTGCCATCCATTTGTATGTGTCATATAATAAATACATAAGACACTCAGATGTTAACTACTAGCCTACCAATAGCTTCCTCTTCAGCAATGGTAGTTATAACCTCAGCGGTAAACCTCTGACAGCCAACACCTGCTTGCGCCGAGTGCGCCTTTCACGGACCGTCTGATCTAGCTGTTGTTGTGACATAATAAATAAGCAATGGTGAGCAATAACCCACCAACAATAATATAACTGTGCAGTAATATAAATGATAGTTCATAGATATATTTCGAAATCATATGCCATGCATTTGCGAAAATAGTGCCAGTATAATATAAAGGATGAAGTTACAAGGTAACTCAACAGATATATATTTCGTAAAAGCATATGCTATGCCAAAATAAGCAGGATAGCATCATTTTTATAAAAATAAGAACTTGCAAGAAAGATATTACAATTCCAGTTTGAAATACTTTTCAACTCTGCCAACCATGATGATGTTGCAGAAAATTTCCAACATTGAGTGATGAACTAATTCTGGAGTTTGACGCGCCAGGAGACATAGCATTTACACGATGATCAGTCGCATGTTATGCTCCCCACCTCTTGTTTACTACATGTAGAAGGAAGCACCGACGGATTTACTTGTCTACCGCCCTCTGGAACCCCCTCGGCCAACGGTTGGGCCATTTGCTGGACCGGCGCCACTGGGTCACTTACGCATCTCCTAGTTCATTTCACATCCATAACTTTGAAATGTAAAGTTCGTCTCCCTTTCCCCAAGTATAATACTTGTTGATAAGACTCCACAAAGTAGTCGTATCTAATTGGAAAGGAAAATTCACCAATATTTCCCAAGCTACTGCTTGTTAATGGATACAACTTGTTCCAACATACTTACCCCTCGAATAATGAGTGGGTACACACAATTCCATGAATAATAGCAACCAAGTTGCGAATGAAACGAATAATTTATGACCGGGCAGTCACGAGATAAATAACATTTCTCAAGTAAGGTTCCCTTATTATTTGTGAGACAGGATAGCACGAAGAATAGAGTTTGAGAACCTTCCTTGATAATATAACAATAATAATAAGACTATAAAATAATTTATATAATGTTCGAAGGGCTATCATACTATGTGAATGAAGTAAATCAGTTTTGAAACGAGTTATAAATATTCCAAGAATATTTATTAAGTCACAGATATTGGAAAAGGGTTTCTCGGAATAATCTTTGAATAGATATTTAGAATTGATAGAGTATATATTTATATGTATTTTACATGATTTTATTCCTAATATTAATTCTATTTTGCATTTAATTGGATTTTTATTAAATAAATTATAATGTTTTATTGTAGAAAGCAAGGAATCCTAAACTTGGAAGGATTGGAGAATAAAGAGCTGAATTTGGAGATTTTTTTAGAGGAAATTCGTAATATTGGGTTATACGGGCTACCTACACTGTTTGGACCGTATCTTGAGTTCCAGAAGTCAGAATTTGACGATCTTACTGTCCACGCGAAGCTTGGAGAATTTTCTTTAATTCCAAGGTGGTCCAAAGAGCAAAATCGCACTGGAACAGCCCAGAAACAGAGGAGCAAAGTCAGCAGCGAATTTTACATTAAAATCCTATTCAATTATGGATTTCTTTTTGTAAATTTATTAAAACATTAAAAATACTTTTATTAGGGGATGGAAATCAGATTTTATTAATTAGTTTTATTATTATAGAAAAGGAACGTGGGGGGATATACTTACGTGACGGATACATTCACATTAGCGAGGGTTTGTAGAACATAGAGAGAGGCAAGAACAAGAGTAAAACTACTTCCAAGGTGAAAGCAAGGAAGATTTTGTTCGAAATCAAGAACTTGGGTTTTGCATCTTGTGTTTGAATTCTCTAAACTTTGTACCTTGTTATTTAGTTATTATTTTCCAGTTTTCCATTGTGAATTCAATTCCAATTATTAATCATATTCAATTCTTTGTTTTAATTATGTTATCAATTGAACCCATGATGGTGCTAAGTTCAACTATGAACTAAACATTATCATGGGGTTCCAATGGATTCGATTTCATAATTATTGTGTTTGACATGTGATCGATGTTGGGTGATTTTATTGTGATAATCTGATATGGTTTGATTTAATTGATAGATGTGTAGCTAGCATCTAGTTTATTAATCCTTGATGATTGCGAAAGTGGATTCTAGGATTGAGAATAAGCCATATTAGCATGGGTTCATGAATTAATTGTTTATTCTTGATTAGTAGTATGATTTTACCAAATTCATATTGCCCCATGTAATTACAAAAGATAAATTGTGCTTAAACCAATTGTGTTTCCAGATTGTATAGACATATATGATTTGAACGTAATGTGGTGTCCTCTTGATTTCTATCTTTTGTGGATATTAAGTGGTATGATATGAGTGTACTGAAAGGTAGCTCGTATTATTGTAGTGTTATCTGATTAATTATCTTGTTTATCACCCGTATCGATTTACTGTGTCAATCTTTAGTGAAGTTTCGATGAAATTGGAATCCCATGCCTTCTCATATTAAGAACTCTTTTCTAATTTACTTGCACTTAGTTAATTAAATTAGTTTAAACAAAAACAACCAATTTGATAATTGTTCAAGCATTAAGAAGTAACCATACACTGTTGCATACGCACTAAAATTGGTATTACACCTAGTCTCTGCAGAACGAATCTTATTTATCACTTGCTATTTGTGATCGCGTATACTTGCGTGTTTACGAGTCAACAAGTTTTTGGCGCCGCTGCCGGGGACTTCGGTGTTAATTGTAGTTTATGTGCTTGTCAGCAGTGGTCGTTATAGATTACTGACTTGAATTTATTTTTGTTTACTTATTATCTCGTGTCTTTCTGCTCTTCGTACTCAGGTACTTGAACGTGCATGCTAACACGATCTAAAGCTAGAGCTCAAGCGGAGTTAGAAAAACTAAGCGAGGTAATCCTATTTCCGGAAGAGGTTACTCTTTTCGGGATGGACGAGGCTAATGCTAATGCTAATGCTAATGCTAATCCACCGGTACAATCGAAGGCACTCATGGAATATTCTAGGCCAAAGATCAATGATATACAGTCTAGTATCATCAGACCAGCTATCGCAGCGAATACCTTCGAAATTAAGCCTGGTACTATCCAAATGGTGCAGAACACAGTGCAGTTTGGGGGTGGTGTAACAGAGGATCCTAATATGCACATTCGAAATTTTATCGAAATTTGTGACACCTTCAAATTCAATGGTGTTTCTGATGATGCTGTGAAGCTGAGACTCTTCCCTTTCTCTTTAAAGGATAAAGCCAAAGGTTGGTTACATTCTTTACCGGCTGGGTCCATCACTACTTGGGATGAGCTTGCACAAAAATTTCTCTTGAAATTCTTTCCTATGGTGAAAACAGCTGCCATCAGGAATGCTATTGCTCAGTTTGCTCAGGCACAGGGTGAGTCATTGTGTGAAGCTTGGGAGCGTTATAAGGAGATGCTCAGGAAATGCCCCCATCATGGAATGCCAGAATGGATGATCATAAATAGCTTCTATAATGGACTTGGAAGTCAATCTAGGCCTATGGTAGATGCTGCTTCTGGTGGAGCGTTGTGGGCTAAAAGCTATGAGGAAGCCTATGATCTGATTGAAATGATGGCTGCGAATGAGTACCAAAATCCTTCGCAGAGACTGCAACCAAGCAAAGTAGCAGGAGTTCTTCAAGTTGATACCGCTACTGCTCTGTCAGCTCAGTTAGAAGCTCTGAACTTAAAGGTGGATTCTTTGGCTAATCTTGGGATGCAACAGGTAGCTAGTATCTGTGAGCTATGTGCAGGTGGACATGACACTCGTCAATGTGCCATATCTAATGAGTCAGCTCAGTTCGTGAGCAACTTCCAAAGGCCCCAACAGCCAGTTCCTAACACATATCATCCGAACAACAGGAATCACCCTAACTTTAGCTGGAGTAACAGTCAGAACAATATGCAGCAGTCATCTTATCCTCTTCCTAACCAGCAGTTTGGGGGTAGACAGTCCAATCCTTCGGGAATGCAGCAGCAGTATGCACCGAGGCAGCAATATCAGCCTCCAGGATTTCAGCAGCAGTCAAGTGAAAAATCTGAACTAGAAGAATTGAGAGCGATGGTCAAGAGTCAAGCAGTATCACTTCAGAGTCAGGCTTCTTCTCTCAAGACTTTGGAAAATCAGATTGGACAACTTGCAAATGCCCTTCTCCATAGACAGCAAGGAAGTCTGCCGAGCAACACAGAACCTAATCCAGGGAAACAGGATGGCAAGGAACAGGTACAAGCTATTACTCTACGATCAGGAAAAGTCACAGGGGGAACAGAAGTGGAGCAGAATTCAGAACATACAGAGCAAGAGGAAGTTGCAATAAAGGAAAAACAGCCACTCTCTCAATCAGCCAAGCAGTCGGTTCCTTCAGAGGCTAATCCTCCAGTCTATCCGCCTCCACCATTTCCTCAAAGGGTTCAGAAACAGAAGCTGGATCAGCAATTTGGCAAATTTCTGGAGGTATTTAAAAAGTTGCATATCAACATCCCATTTGCTGAGGCTTTGGAACAAATGCCTAGTTATGCCAAATTTATGAAGGGAATTCTCTCGAAGAAGTTAAAGCTAGCTGATTTCGAGACGGTTGCATTGACTGAGGAATGTAGTGCAATCTTGCAACAAAAACTACCTCTAAAGCTGAAGGATCCAGGGAGCTTCACTATTCCCTGCACGATTGGTAATGTGTCGTGTAACAAATGCTTGTGTGATCTTGGTGCAAGTATTAATCTGATGCCTCTCTCAGTTTTCATGACACTTGGACTTCCCAACCCAAAACCAACCAATATCTCCTTGCAGCTAGCTGACAGGTCAGTTACATATCCTCGTGGAATCGTGGAAGATGTCTTAGTCAGAGTGGATAAACTCATTTTTCCCGCCGACTTCATCATCTTGGACTTTGAGGAAGATAAGAACATCCCTATCATCTTGGGAAGGCCCTTCTTGGCCACTGGCAAAACGTTGATTGATGTTCAGAAAGGGGAGCTGACTATGAGAGTGCATGATCAAGACGTTACCTTCAATGTTTTTAAAGCCATGCAACTCCCAACTGAAGAGGAAGAATGTTTCAGACTTGATATGGTTCAATCAGTGCAGCATGAGGAAATGAATCAGTTGTGGAAGGCAGATGCCTTGGTAAGCACTTTACAAGGGGATTCTGATTCTGAAGATGAAGAAATTGCAGAATGTGTTCAATTGTTGAATGCTAGCCCCTACCAAAGGAAATTCAGTGTTCCACCAGAATCACTTGGCTTAGCTGAGCTTCAAAAATCATAGATTCGTCTAAAGCCATCTATTGAAGAAGCTCCTGAACTTGAACTCAAGCCACTACCGGATCATTTAAGGTATGCCTTTCTTGGTGAAGCGTCTACATTACCTGTTATTATTGATTCTAACCTGTCAGGTAGTGAGGAAGAAAAACTCTTGCGGATTCTGAGAGAGTTCAAATCAGCCATAGGGTGGACCATAGCAGACATCAAGGGCATCAGCCCCTCTTACTGCATGCACAAAATTCCAATGGAGGAAGGAAGCAAACCCTCCGTGGAACATCAGAGGAGGCTAAACCCCATCATGAAGGAAGTTGTCAAGAAGGAGATTCTTAAATGGCTAGATGCAGGCATTATCTATCCCATCTCGGATAGTTCTTGGGTGAGCCCCGTTCAGTGTGTACCAAAGAAAAGGGGTATGACAGTGGTAACCAATGAGAAGAATGAGCTTATTCCGACTCGGACAGTCACAGGTTGGAGAGTGTGTATGGACTACAGGAAACTGAACAAGGCTACTAGGAAGGATCATTTTCCTCTACCGTTCATTGATCAGATGCTGGACAGATTAGCTGGGCACGAGTACTATTGTCTGCTAGATGGGTATTCAGGCTACAATCAGATTGCCATAGCTCCTGAAGATCAGGAGAAGACTACCTTTACATGTCCCTTTGGAACTTTTGCATTCCGCCGAGTTTCTTTCGGACTTTGTGGTGCTCCAGCCACTTTCCAACGATGCATGATGGCTTTTTTTTTTTTCTGATATGATTGGGATTAATGTGGAAGTCTTCATGGATGATTTCTCTGTGTTTGGGTCTTCGTATGACGAATGTTTGCATAATCTGAGCATGGTGTTGAAACGGTGTGTCGAGACAAATCTAGTGCTCAACTGGGAAAAGTGCCACTTCATGGTACAGGAAGGCATCATTCTAGGACACAAGGTGTCTAGAAAGGGTTTAGAAGTGGACAAGGCCAAGCTGGAGACAATCGAGAAACTTCCTCCGCCTATCTCAGTCAAAGGAATTCGCAGCTTTTTAGGGCACGCCGGGTTCTATAGGCGTTTTATAAAGGATTTCTCTAAAATCACAAAGCCACTCTACAGTCTACTAGAGAAGGATACTCCTTTTAAATTCACTGATGAATGCTTGAGAGCATTTGAGCATTTGAAAAAGAAGTTGACAACTACTCCAATCATTACGGCTCCTAACTGGGATGAGCCATTCGAGATGATGTGTGACGCAAGTGATTTCACCGTGGGCGTGGTTCTCGGGCAACGGAAGATGAATGTGTTTCATGTGGTTTACTATGCTAGTAAAACCCTTAATGATGCCCAACTGAATTACACCACCACTGAAAAAGAGCTTTTGGCAGTTGTCTATGGGTTCGAAAAATTCAGATCCTACTTGCTTGGTGCAAAGGTCACGGTCTACACAGACCACGCAGCCATCAAATATTTACTCTCCAAAAAGGATGCTAAACCCCGATTGATTCGATGGGTACTCTTGCTTCAGGAGTTCGAGCTACAAATTAAAGACAGAAAGGGGAGTGAAAATCAAGTGGCTGACCATCTCTCAAGATTGGAGCGGGGCGAGGAAAATAAGAAGGATGAGACTCTCATCAATGAACACTTTCCGGACGAGCAGTTGTTTCTTGTGCAAGGTGAAGTACCTTGGTTTGCTGACTTTGTGAATTATTTGGTGAGCAATGTCATCCCATCTGAATTCTCTTATGCTCAAAAGAAGAAATTTTTGCATGATGTGAAATGGTACCGTTGGGACGAGCCTTACTTGTTCAAGCAAGGACCGGATAAGTTTCTTTGGCGTTGTATTCCATATAGTGAGACGGAAGGAATATTACGAGATTGTCATGACACTATCTATGGTGGACATTATGGTGGAGATAAGACCGCTGCTCGAGTGCTTCAAGCTGGATTTTTCTGGCCGACTCTATTCAAGGATGCTCATCAGTTCGTGATGAGATGTGATCGATGCCAAAGAGTTGGTAATATTTCGAGGAGGAACGAGATGCCTCTAAATAATATGCTTGAAGTGGAGGTTTTTGATGTTTGGGGGATCGACTTCATGGGACCTTTTGTTCCCTCATGCAACAACCAGTACATTCTTTTGGCAGTGGATTATGTATCCAAATGGGTTGAGGTGAAAGCTCTACCGACGAACGATGCTAAGGTAGTACTCAACTTTCTACACAAACAGATCTTCACTCGTTTTGGAACTCCTCGTGCTATTATCAGTGATGAAGGCACTCATTTTTGCAATCGCCAGTTCACAGCTTTATTAGCCAAGTATCGAGTATCTCACCGCGTTGCAACAGCCTATCATCCTCAAACAAATGGGCAAGCCGAGGTTTCAAATCGAGAAATTAAAAGAATCTTGGAAAAGGTAGTGAATCCTTCGAGGAAGGATTGGTCCCTGAAATTAGATGAAGCCGTATGGGCCTACAGGACAGCGTATAAAACTCCTTTGGGAATGTCACCCTTCCAGTTGGTCTATGGGAAAGTGTGTCATTTGCCAGCGGAGCTTGAGCATAAGGCATACTGGGCCTTGCAGAAACTGAACTTTGACATGAAGTTAGCTGGTGAGAAACGGTTGTTGCAGTTAAATGAGTTGGAAGAATTCCGTTCTTAAGCCTATGAGAATTCAAAGATGTACAAGGAGAAAGTGAAGAAGTGGCACGACAGAAAATTGATGCCCAAAACCTTTGAACCAGGCCAACTAGTACTTCTTTTCAACTCCCGGCTCAAACTCTTTCCGGGAAAGCTTAAATCAAGGTGGTCTGGTCCTTTCAAGGTAAAGACAGTGTTTCCACATGGTGCAGTGGAAATTTATGATAAATCACCTGACCAATCATTTAAAGTGAACGGTCAGAGGCTTAAGCACTATTTTGGTGGTACGGTGAACCGTGAAGCGGTTACCGCTGTTCTTGCAACTACCTGATTCTCAGTGAAAACGTCCAGCTAAATGACGTTAACGACAGCGCTTCTCGGGAGGCAACCCATGATTTTTGTATGGTTAGTAATTTTTTTTTATTATTTCTTTATTTCATTTTTTTGTATTTATTTTAGGATAGATTTTTATTTTTATTATTTTATTACTCCCGCAAGGTGCCTTGATGAATTTGTTAAAGTGTTTCAGGATATAATTATTTCGAATTTTGCAAAATCTCGGAAAAGAAAAAAAAAGGGAAAAAAAAAATAAGTGAAAGCCACAGTTTTGTGATTTTCAGCGTAGTTATACTGGCAGCTCAATTTGTTATACTGGCGTTTTCAGTCCCTGCTATTTTTGTAAATGACCAGATATTCAATACCGGGGTATAGATTTATCTACCCCGCGGTTTATATTCTCTGCCAGTGTCAACTGTCAAGTTGCATCTGCGCGCGTGCTCTGCGCGGTGTGGCTTCCTGGAGTTCTTGTAATTTATTTGATTCTGTCCGTGCAAGTCCATCTGATGTGCAGCCTGCTTCTCATTGTCCAAGGCCCAGCTTCTTGTTCTGTCCAGCCCAGTGTAAGCCCACACTTCAGGCCCAGTTGAGGTTGTCCAAGCCCACACCACAATTCTGTTTACTCTGCTGTAGTCGCCAAGTCAGAATGATGCTATAATAAAAATTATGGAAGTATTGAGGTCCATGGGAGTTGAACCCCTGACCTCTTGTGTGTAAAACCAAGTGCCAACCACTCCACCAACCATCACATTGTGTTGTAAGCTGATTTACTTATTAATAACGACAAGGCTGGACCAGAAATTTAGCAAGGAGCAAGGCCATCTTCTACAATAATTTTCCAAGGAGCCTTCATGCCATTTACAAGGGGAGTATTCTAACCTTATTTGTATATTATTATTATTATTATTATTATTATTATTATTATTATTATTATTATTATTTTCTTTTTGTATTTTTTAGGATTGTTAGATTTTTTTTAAAATTTTTCTTTTATTAAATTATTCATTGAGGACAATGAACCGCTTAAGTGTGGGGATATGTTCTTAATGTATTAAAAAAATTCAAAAAAAAAAATTTATATATGATAAAAAATCCAAACAAATGAAAATTTTTTTTTTTTGTATATAATTGTCATGTCAAAAGCATGTTAGCGAGGATAAGTGCACATTTTGTAGACTAATTTTGCATGATTAATTCTGAGTGTTGTATCATAGAATAAAAATCATTTGTTGCTTGATAATTCCTTGTGTGTGCTTTCGAAAATTTAAAAACGTGAGATTCTTCTTAGTCAAATTTAGTGAGTCGAGCATGCTTTCACCTTGTGAGATTTTGAGCCTGATTAATGATTGATACATTTTATATCAATCGAATTTCTTTGTTGTGTGTTGTTCGTCAATTAGCATTGCTCTAGAACTTGTTTTGATACCTTGTTGAGACTACATGTTGTGTGTGTGCATGAAGATGATAAAGGCACTAGGATTAACCTCGTTGACCTAAACACTATCCTTATGAGTTATATCCTTAGTAAGCCCCCTTGAGCTTATATCCGTTTCTTTCAATTATCACCACTCTATAATTTTTGAGCCTACTTATTTTTTTCTTATCTTGATTTACTAGTAGAGCATTGTGATTCAACTTAAGGGTGGGTGAATGTTCAAGTGTGGGGATTTCTTCGTTAAGGTTTGATATTTTGGTGGGAATTATATAATGTGGTTGCTTGATCTTCAAAAAAAAAGAAAAAAAATAAAAAAAAAAGAGAAAAATTTGAAGAAGATCGAAGTAGAGTTGTGTTCATTGGTTTGTACAATATGAAAGTGGAAAGTACGTAATGATGTACTTATGGGTTTAATGCTTGTGAAAGTTTAATTATCTTTTACATGGTCTACTATTCATGTTGGGTGCTTTAATTAGAAGTGAACATTATGCTCTATTAGTTTATCAAGCTTAGCCACTTGTGAGCCTATTTATTTGATATCCCACCCCATACCTAAGCCCCATTACAACCTTTAATGAAGACCTTTTGATTTGTGCATGCACATATACGAAGTAGTGGAGATTTGGTGGACAGCCAAGCATATGGTAGCTCATGTCTATTTTGATTGAACTTGAGTGAAACGCAAACACCTATACACTTGTGTGAATTGAGAGCAATGTGAGATTTTCTATCCATGGCATGCTTACTTATTGAAGGAGACTTTGATGTTTATTTCATGATATTTTTGTCTGTCAAGACAACATGTGCATACTTGGATTGTTTTGTGCAAGTGGTGTACTTTCAGATCTTCTCAGATTGTTGTGTGATTGAGGTTTGCATATGTGGAGTACTATGAATTGTTGCATGTTTAAGACTTGGTGATTGAAAATATTTGATTTTGTGGGTATATCTTCTATAAACCCTCACGAGACAACACTCGTCCTACTAGGGCTGCCTAGGGGTTTAACGGCTTGTTGCATATGCTCAATGCAATCGTGTCACCTACGAAAATGGTGTTAGTTAGTTAGATTAGTTTTATTCCTTTATTTGCCCGAGAACGTGCAAAATGCTAAGTGTGGGGATATTTGATAGAGTATATATTTATATGTATTTTACATGATTTTATCCCTAATATTAATTCTATTTTGCATTTAATTGGATTTTTATTAAATAAATTATAATGTTTTATTGTAGAAAGCAAGGAATCCTAAACTTGGAAGGATTGGAGAATAAAGAGCTGAATTTGGAGATTTTTTAGAGGAAATTCGTAATATTGGGTTATACGGGCTACCTACACTGTTTGGGCCGTATCTTGAGTTCCAGAAGTCAGAATTTGACGATCTTACTGTCCACGCGAAGCTTGGAGAATTTTCTTTAATTCCAAGGTGGTCCAAAGAGCAAAATCGCACTGGAACAGCCCAGAAACAGAGGAGCAAAGTTAACAGCGAATTTTACATTAAAATCCTATTCAATTATGGATTTCTTTTTGTAAATTTATTAAAACATTAAAAATACTTTTATTAGGGGATGGAAATCAGATTTTATTAATTAGTTTTATTATTATAGAAAAGGAACGTGGGGGGATATACTTACGTGACGGATACATTCACACTAGCGAGGGTTTGTAGAACATAGAGAGAGGCAAGAACAAGAGTAAAACTACTTCCAAGGTGAAAGCAAGGAAGATTTTGTTCGAAATCAAGAACTTGGGTTTTGCATCTTGTGTTTGAATTCTCTAAACTTTGTACCTTATTATTTAGTTATTATTTTCCAGTTTTCCATTGTGAATTCAATTCCAATTATTAATCATATTCAATTCTTTGTTTTAATTATGTTATCAATTGAACCCATGATGGTGCTAAGTTCAACTATGAACTAAACATTATCATGGGGTTCCAATGGATTCGATTTCATAATTATTGTGTTTGACATGTGATCGATGTTGGGTGATTTTATTGTGATAATCTGATATGGTTTGATTTAATTGATAGATGTGTAGCTAGCATCTAGTTTATTAATCCTTGATGATTGCGAAAGTGGATTCTAGGATTGAGAATAAGCCATATTAGCATGGGTTCATGAATTAATTGTTTATTCTTGATTAGTAGTATGATTTTACCCAATTCATATTGCCCCATGTAATTACAAAAGATAAATTGTGCTTAAACCAATTGTGTTTCCAGATTGTATAGACATATATGATTTGAACGTAATGTGGTGTCCTCTTGATTTCTACCTCCTTGAAGCTTGACAACACTTAACAAGCCTTGGGTAGTCCTTAAATAACCTTATACTAGCTTGGATCAACTAAATAAATCATAAAAACAAAGTTAGAAATTCGGATTCACTGGACACCAGTTGAAAGAATCGCAAAAACGAAGGCCTTACCTACGTTTTCTGGATGAGGCTTCTAAAGGAGTGTTGTAGAGAATCTCACCAGCTTTCCAACCATATAAAGAACAAAAAATTCCATTGAGTAATGAAGGAGATATGGCCGTTTGAAATCAGCCCAGAAACTGTCAATCCTCCTGGACAGTTTGGTTTCTTCAACTTAGGGGAGGTATTTGACTAGGCTACACCCGAGGTATTTGACTAGGCTACACCCCTTTGATGACTATGAAATTTTGAGCGAATCTTGCCCATGGAGTGGAGAGGTTGTGGTTCAAATTTGGTGATTTTATCATGGATAGATATGGAGATATGACTTTTCTTCTTGAGCTTGGTTCTGCTGGACAGTTTTGGGAGAATGAGATGGAGAGCTTTTTGATGAGGATGAAGATGATATTTTGTTGATTTTGATCTTTATCTTGGCTTAATCTTGTTGTTTCTAGAGTCTTGTAGATTTGTGGTGGAGATTATAGAAAAATCCTCATGAAAAATGACTAATCTACCCTTAAAACAAGTTAGTGGAAGATGATGTAACTTAGATAATCTCATCATCTCTTTTCTTGATTTTTCTTTTCTAAGTATAATGCTAGAAATCTTGGTAAATGGTAATGTGGTATGTATCCTTGTTGTATTACTAATCTTGGTTGCTAAATCTCCATATTCGTCTAATTAAAATTCATTTCGAATATACCTCATTATCCAAGTGGCTCTAAAATCATTTAACAATCAAAATTCCTTTGGTATTCTCTTGACTTAATAATCCCTTGGTTTAACCTAAATTCACTATTTCCTCAATATATAATTCTTTTAATATTTCCATGCTCCTTAATATTCAATAGAAGCTCATTTGAAATCAAAATCCTCAAAAATCCATATTCAGGAATTTCTGAAATCCATCGTCATTTCGAGTCACTTAATTTCAGTGTACATTACTCATATGGTTTCTGTTTATTCATCTCATGTTTCCATTATAGAGTACTTACCTACCATTTCTCTAAATCCCCAAAGTTTACTATTCATGTGATCACTGTAGCACTGCTAAAGTTAGGGTTATTACATTGGGCATCACGGACCTCCGCAATACTGGAAATGTGCTTACTTGGTGGGATTGCAACATCCATAATCCGAAATATAGGAAGCTGGATAGAGTTATGGTAAATGCTGACTGGCATAATGTTCTTCCCTGCTCTTACACAAACTTCTTACCTAGAGGGCTCTCAGACCATTGCCCAGCTTTGACTATCCTAGGTTTGGAGCAGCCTGTGGTAAAGAAACCTTTTCAGTTTTTCAACTACTTTTTTTTTGCTAATCAAAATTTTATATCAAAAGAAACAACTAATACAAATCTAGGGGCATACCCCGCGAAGTCAACATCCAAGCATTACAGAGGACAAACATCAGTAAGTCACCTTACTGTCAACAAAATCAAGATAGGACCACAAAAAAATAAAATAAAAGGCTAAGCCATGAAATAAGCTATGCAGGAGCGGCCACCCCCATTCACCCTGCCACCACTTTTGCGCGTCTTCCATTTGCACATGAACTCCTCCATGTGCCTTACAGCATGCGTCCCAGCTGTGCTTAAAAACACCATCCCCAACATCCCTGTAACACTCCCAGATCCGGGGTCCGGGATCGGGTCGTTACGATCTTATTTTCCATGATTGATACTTTACTTGAGTTCACAATAAATAATCACATGATGTGTCCCCACAATAATATCCACTCACATACACACACAGTTATAGTCCCAGAGATGAAATCAGAGTAATTATCAAATATTATTAATCGCAAGGTTGAGTTCTTACAACCCAAAAGGTTTACAATTAACCATTACATACTCTTTGCCATCCATTTGTATGTGTCATATAATAAATACATAAGACACTCAGATGTTAACTACTAGCCTACCAATAGCTTCCTCTTCAGCAATGGTAGTTATAACCTCAGCGGTAAACCTCTGACAGCCAACACCTGCTTGCGCCGAGTGCGCCTTTCACGGACCGTCTGATCTAGCTGTTGTTGTGACATAATAAATAAGCAATGGTGAGCAATAACCCACCAACAATAATATAACTGTGCAGTAATATATATGATAGTTCATAGATATATTTCGAAATCATATGCCATGCATTTGCGAAAATAGTGCCAGTATAATATAAAGGATGAAGTTACAAGGTAACTCAACAGATATATATTTCGTAGAAGCATATGCTATGCCAAAATAAGCAGGATAGCATCATTTTTATAAAAATAAGAACTTGCAAGAAAGATATTACAATTCCAGTTTGAAATACTTTTCAACTCTGCCAACCATGATGATGTTGCAGAAAATTTCCAACATTGAGTGATGAACTAATTCTGGAGTTTGACGCGCCAGGAGACATAGCATTTACACGATGATCAGTCGCATGTTATGCTCCCCACCTCTTGTTTACTACATGTAGAAGGAAGCACCGACGGATTTACTTGTCTACCGCCCTCTGGAACCCCCTCGGCCAACGGTTGGGCCATTTGCTGGACCGGCGCCACTGGGTCACTTACGCATCTCCTAGTTCATTTCACATCCATAACTTTGAAATGTAAAGTTCGTCTCCCTTTCCCCAAGTATAATACTTGTTGATAAGACTCCACAAAGTAGTCGTATCTAATTGGAAAGGAAAATTCACCAATATTTCCCAAGCTACTGCTTGTTAATGGATACAACTTGTTCCAACATACTTACCCCTCGAATAATGAGTGGGTACACACAATTCCATGAATAATAGCAACCAAGTTGCGAATGAAACGAATAATTTATGACCGGGCAGTCACGAGATAAATAACATTTCTCAAGTAAGGTTCCCTTATTATTTGTGAGACAGGATAGCACGAAGAATAGAGTTTGAGAACCTTCCTTGATAATATAACAATAATAATAAGACTATAAAATAATTTATATAATGTTCGAAGGGCTATCATACTATGTGAATGAAGTAAATCAGTTTTGAAACGAGTTATAAATATTCCAAGAATATTTATTAAGTCACAGATATTGGAAAAGGGTTTCTCGGAATAATCTTTGAATAGATATTTAGAATTGATAGAGTATATATTTATATGTATTTTACATGATTTTATTCCTAATATTAATTCTATTTTGCATTTAATTGGATTTTTATTAAATAAATTATAATGTTTTATTGTAGAAAGCAAGGAATCCTAAACTTGGAAGGATTGGAGAATAAAGAGCTGAATTTGGAGATTTTTTTAGAGGAAATTCGTAATATTGGGTTATACGGGCTACCTACACTGTTTGGGCCGTATCTTGAGTTCCAGAAGTCAGAATTTGACGATCTTACTGTCCACGCGAAGCTTGGAGAATTTTCTTTAATTCCAAGGTGGTCCAAAGAGCAAAATCGCACTGGAACAGCCCAGAAACAGAGGAGCAAAGTCAGCAGCGAATTTTACATTAAAATCCTATTCAATTATGGATTTCTTTTTGTAAATTTATTAAAACATTAAAAATACTTTTATTAGGGGATGGAAATCAGATTTTATTAATTAGTTTTATTATTATAGAAAAGGAACGTGGGGGGATATACTTACGTGACGGATACATTCACATTAGCGAGGGTTTGTAGAACATAGAGAGAGGCAAGAACAAGAGTAAAACTACTTCCAAGGTGAAAGCAAGGAAGATTTTGTTCGAAATCAAGAACTTGGGTTTTGCATCTTGTGTTTGAATTCTCTAAACTTTGTACCTTGTTATTTAGTTATTATTTTCCAGTTTTCCATTGTGAATTCAATTCCAATTATTAATCATATTCAATTCTTTGTTTTAATTATGTTATCAATTGAACCCATGATGGTGCTAAGTTCAACTATGAACTAAACATTATCATGGGGTTCCAATGGATTCGATTTCATAATTATTGTGTTTGACATGTGATCGATGTTGGGTGATTTTATTGTGATAATCTGATATGGTTTGATTTAATTGATAGATGTGTAGCTAGCATCTAGTTTATTAATCCTTGATGATTGCGAAAGTGGATTCTAGGATTGAGAATAAGCCATATTAGCATGGGTTCATGAATTAATTGTTTATTCTTGATTAGTAGTATGATTTTACCAAATTCATATTGCCCCATGTAATTACAAAAGATAAATTGTGCTTAAACCAATTGTGTTTCCAGATTGTATAGACATATATGATTTGAACGTAATGTGGTGTCCTCTTGATTTCTATCTTTTGTGGATATTAAGTGGTATGATATGAGTGTACTGAAAGGTAGCTCGTATTATTGTAGTGTTATCTGATTAATTATCTTGTTTATCACCCGTATCGATTTACTGTGTCAATCTTTAGTGAAGTTTCGATGAAATTGGAATCCCATGCCTTCTCATATTAAGAACTTTTTTCTAATTTACTTGCACTTAGTTAATTAAATTAGTTTAAACAAAAACAACCAATTTGATAATTGTTCAAGCATTAAGAAGTAACCATACACTGTTGCATACACACTAAAATTGGTATTACACCTAGTCTCTGCGGAACGAATCTTATTTATCACTTGCTATTTGTGATCGCGTATACTTGCGTGTTTACGAGTCAACAAGTTTTTGGCGCCGCTGCCGGGGACTTCGGTGTTAATTGTAGTTTATGTGCTTGTCAGCAGTGGTCGTTATAGATTACTGACTTGAATTTATTTTTGTTTACTTATTATCTCGTGTCTTTCTGCTCTTCGTACTCAGGTACTTGAACGTGCATGCTAACACGATCTAAAGCTAGAGCTCAAGCGGAGTTAGAAAAACTAAGCGAGGTAATCCTATTTCCGGAAGAGGTTACTCTTTTCGGGATGGACGAGGCTAATGCTAATGCTAATGCTAATGCTAATCCACCGGTACAATCGAAGGCACTCATGGAATATTATAGGCCAAAGATCAATGATATACAGTCTAGTATCATCAGACCAGCTATCGCAGCGAATACCTTCGAAATTAAGCCTGGTACTATCCAAATGGTGCAGAACACAGTGCAGTTTGGGGGTGGTGTAACAGAGGATCCTAATATGCACATTCGAAATTTTATCAAAATTTGTGACACCTTCAAATTCAATGGTGTTTCTGATGATGCTGTGAAGCTGAAACTCTTCCCTTTCTCTTTAAGGGACAAAGCCAAAGGTTGGTTACATTCTTTACCGGCTGGGTCCATCACTACTTGGGATGAGCTTGCACAAAAATTTCTCTTGAAATTCTTTCCTATGGCGAAAACAGCTGCCATCAGGAATGCTATTGCTCAGTTTGCTCAGGCACAGGGTGAGTCATTGTGTGAAGCTTGGGAGCGTTATAAGGAGATGCTCAGGAAATGCCCCCATCATGGAATGCCAGAATGGATGATCATAAATAGCTTCTATAATGGACTTGGAAGTCAATCTAGGCCTATGGTAGATGCTGCTTCTGGTGGAGCGTTGTGGGCTAAAAGCTATGAGGAAGCCTATGATCTGATTGAAATGATGGCTGCGAATGAGTACCAAAATCCTTCGCAGAGACTGCAACCAAGCAAAGTAGCAGGAGTTCTTCAAGTTGATACCGCTACTGCTCTGTCAGCTCAGTTAGAAGCTCTGAACTTAAAGGTGGATTCTTTGGCTAATCTTGGGATGCAACAGGTAGCTAGTATCTGTGAGCTATGTGCAGGTGGACATGACACTCGTCAATGTGCCATATCTAATGAGTCAGCTCAGTTCGTGAGCAACTTCCAAAGGCCCCAACAGCCAGTTCCTAACACATATCATCCGAACAACAGGAATCACCCTAACTTTAGCTGGAGTAACAGTCAGAACAATATGCAGCAGTCATCTTATCCTCTTCCTAACCAGCAGTTTGGGGGTAGACAGTCCAATCCTTCGGGAATGCAGCAGCAGTATGCACCGAGGCAGCAATATCAGCCTCCAGGATTTCAGCAGCAGTCAAGTGAAAAATCTGAACTAGAAGAATTAAGAGCGATGGTCAAGAGTCAAGCAGTATCACTTCAGAGTCAGGCTTCTTCTCTCAAGACTTTGGAAAATCAGATTGGACAACTTGCAAATGCCCTTCTCCATAGACAGCAAGGAAGTCTGCCGAGCAACACAGAACCTAATCCAGGGAAACAGGATGGCAAGGAACAGGTACAAGCTATTACTCTACGATCAGGAAAAGTCACAGGGGGAACAGAAATGGAGCAGAATTCAGAACGTACAGAGCAAGAGGAAGTTGCAATAAAGGAAAAACAGCCACTCTCTCAATCAGCCAAGCAGTCGGTTCCTTCAGAGGCTAATCCTCCAGTCTATCCGCCTCCACCATTTCCTCAAAGGGTTCAGAAACAGAAGCTGGATCAGCAATTTGGCAAATTTCTGGAGGTATTTAAAAAGTTGCATATCAACATCCCATTTGCTGAGGCTTTGGAACAAATGCCTAGTTATGCCAAATTTATGAAGGGAATTCTCTCGAAGAAGTTAAAGCTAGCTGATTTCGAGACGGTTGCATTGACTGAGGAATGTAGTGCAATCTTGCAACAAAAACTACCTCAAAAGCTGAAGGATCCAGGGAGCTTCACTATTCCCTGCACGATTGGTAATGTGTCGTTTAACAAATGCTTGTGTGATCTTGGTGCAAGTATTAATCTGATGCCTCTCTCAGTTTTCATGACACTTGGACTTCCTAACCCAAAACCAACCAATATCTCCTTGCAGCTAGCTGACAGGTCAGTTACATATCCTCGTGGAATCGTGGAAGATGTCTTAGTCAGAGTGGATAAACTCATTTTTCCCGCCGACTTCATCATCTTGGACTTTGAGGAAGATAAGAACATCCCTATCATCTTGGGAAGGCCCTTCTTGGCCACTGGCAAAATGTTGATTGATGTTCAGAAAGGGGAGCTGACTATGAGAGTGCATGATCAAGACGTTACCTTCAATGTTTTTAAAGCCATGCAACTCCCAACTGAAGAGGAAGAATGTTTCAGACTTGATATGGTTCAATCAGTGCAGCATGAGGAAATGAATCAGTTGTGGAAGGCAGATGCCTTGGTAAGCACTTTACAAGGGGATTCTGATTCTGAAGATGAAGAAATTGCAGAATGTGTTCAATTGTTGAATGCTAGCCCCTACCAAAGGAAATTCAGTGTTCCACCAGAATCACTTGGCTTAGCTGAGCTTCAAAAATCACAGATTCGTCTAAAGCCATCTATTGAAGAAGCTCCTGAACTTGAACTCAAGCCACTACCGGATCATTTAAGGTATGCCTTTCTTGGTGAAGCGTCTACATTACCTGTTATTATTGATTCTAACCTGTCAGGTAGTGAGGAAGAAAAACTCTTGCGGATTCTGAGAGAGTTCAAATCAGCCATAGGGTGGACCATAGCAGACATCAAGGGCATCAGCCCCTCTTATTGCATGCACAAAATTCCAATGGAGGAAGGAAGCAAACCTTCCGTGGAACATCAGAGGAGGCTAAACCCCATCATGAAGGAAGTTGTCAAGAAGGAGATTCTTAAATGGCTAGATGCAGGCATTATCTATCCCATCTCGGATAGTTCTTGGGTGAGCCCCGTTCAGTGTGTACCGAAGAAAGGGGGTATGACAGTGGTAACCAATGAGAAGAATGAGCTTATTCCGACTCGGACAGTCACAGGTTGGAGAGTGTGTATGGACTACAGGAAACTGAACAAGGCTACTAGGAAGGATCATTTTCCTCTACCGTTCATTGATTAGATGGGCACGAGTACTATTGTCTGCTAGATGGGTATTCAGGCTACAATCAGATTGCCATAGCTCCTGAAGATCATTAACGTCATTTAACTGATTAGCTCAGGCAATCTTCAGGAGCTATGGCAATCTGATTGTAGCCTGAATACCCATCTAGCAGACAATAGTACTCGTGCCCAGCTAATCTGTCCAGCATCTGATCAATGAACGGTAGAGGAAAATGATCCTTCCTAGTAGCCTTGTTCAGTTTCCTGTAGTCCATACAAACTCTCCAACCTGTGACTGTCCGAGTCGGAATAAGCTCATTCTTCTCATTGGTTACCACTGTCATACCCCCTTTCTTTGGTACACACTGAACGGGGCTCACCCAAGAACTATCCGAGATGGGATAGATAATGCCTGCATCTAGCCATTTAAGAATCTCCTTCTTGACAACTTCCTTCATGATGGGGTTTAGCCTCCTCTGATGTTCCACGGAGGGTTTGCTTCCTTCCTCCATTGGAATTTTGTGCATGCAGTAAGAGGGGCTGATGCCCTTGATGTCTGCTATGGTCCACCCTATGGCTGATTTGAACTCTCTCAGAATCCGCAAGAGTTTTTCTTCCTCACTACCTGACAGGTTAGAATCAATAATAACAGGTAATGTAGACGCTTCACCAAGAAAGGCATACCTTAAATGATCCGGTAGTGGCTTGAGTTCAAGTTCAGGAGCTTCTTCAATAGATGGCTTTAGACGAATCTGTGATTTTTGAAGCTCAGCTAAGCCAAGTGATTCTGGTCGAACACTGAATTTCCTTTGGTAGGGGCTAGCATTCAACAATTGAACATATTCTGCAATTTCTTCATCTTCAGAATCAGAATCCCCTTCTAAAGTGCTTACCAAGGCATCTGCCTTCCACAATTGATTCATTTCCTCATGCTGCACTGATTGAACCATATCAAGTCTGAAACATTCTTCCTCTTCAGTTGGGAGTTGCATGGCTTTAAAAACATTGAAGGTAACGTCTTGATCATGCACTCTCATAGTCAGCTCCCCTTTCTGAACATCAATCAACGTTTTGCCAGTGGCCAAGAAGGGCCTTCCCAAGATGATAGGGATGTTCTTATCTTCCTCAAAGTCCAAGATGATGAAGTCGGCGGGAAAAATGAGTTTATCCACTCTGACTAAGACATCTTCCACGATTCCACGAGGATATGTAACTGACCTGTCAGCTAGCTGCAAGGAGATATTGGTTGGTTTTGGGTTGGGAAGTCCAAGTGTCATGAAAACTGAGAGAGGCATCAGATTAATACTTGCACCAAGATCACACAAGCATTTGTTACACGACACATTACCAATCGTGTAGGGAATAGTGAAGCTCCCTGGATCCTTCAGCTTTGGAGGTAGTTTTTGTTGCAAGATTGCACTACATTCCTCAGTCAATGCAACCGTCTCGAAATCAGCTAGCTTTAACTTCTTCGAGAGAATTCCCTTCATAAATTTGGCATAACTAGGCATTTGTTCCAAAGCCTCAGCAAATGGGATGTTGATATGCAACTTTTTAAATACCTCCAGAAATTTGCCAAATTGCTGATCCAGCTTCTGTTTCTGAACCCTTTGAGGAAATGGTGGAGGCGGATAGACTGGAGGATTAGCCTCTGAAGGAACCGACTGCTTGGCTGATTGAGAGAGTGGCTATTTTTCCTTTATTGCAACTTCCTCTTGCTCTGTATGTTCTGAATTCTGCTCCATTTCTGTTCCCCCTGTGACTTTTCCTGATCGTAGAGTAAATGCTTGTACCTGTTCCTTGCCATCCTGTTTCCCTAGATTAGGTTCTGTGTTGCTCGGCAGACTTCCTTGCTGTCTATGGAGAAGGGCATTTGCAAGTTATCCAATCTGATTTTCCAAAGTCTTGAGAGAAGAAGCCTGACTCTGAAGTGATACTGCTTGACTCTTGACCATCGCTCTCAATTCTTCTAGTTCAGATTTTTCACTTGACTGCTGCTGAAATCCTGGAGGCTGATATTGCTGCCTCGGTGCATACTGCTGCTGCATTCCCGAAGGATTGGACTGTCTACCCCCAAACTGCTGGTTAGGAAGAGGATAAGATGACTGCTGCATATTGTTCTGACTGTTACTCCAGCTAAAGTTAGGGTGATTCCTGTTGTTCGGATGATATGTGTTAGGAACTGGCTGTTGGGGCCTTTGGAAGTTGCTCACGAACTGAGCTGACTCATTAGATATGGCACATTGACGAGTGTCATGTCCACCTGCACATAGCTCACAGATACTAGCTACCTGTTGCATCCCAAGATTAGCCAAAGAATCCACCTTTAAGTTCAGAGCTTCTAACTGAGCTGACAGAGCAGTAGCGGTATCAACTTGAAGAACTCCTGCTACTTTGCTTGGTTGTAGTCTCTGCGAAGGATTTTGGTACTCATTCGCAGCCATCATTTCAATCAGATCATAGGCTTCCTCATAGCTTTTAGCCCACAACGCTCCACCAGAAGCAGCATCTACCATAGGCCTAGATTGACTTCCAAGTCCATTATAGAAGCTATTTATGATCATCCATTCTGGCATTCCATGATGGGGGCATTTCCTGAGCATCTCCTTATAACGCTCCCAAGCTTCACACAATGACTCACCCTGTGCCTGAGCAAACTGAGCAATAGCATTCCTGATGGCAGCTGTTTTCGCCATAGGAAAGAATTTCAAGAGAAATTTTTGTGCAAGCTCATCCCAAGTAGTGATGGACCCAGCCGGTAAAGAATGTAACCAACCTTTGGCTTTGTCCCTTAAAGAGAAAGGGAAGAGTCTCAGCTTCACAGCATTATCAGAAACACCATTGAATTTGAAGGTGTCACAAATTTCGATAAAATTTCGAATGTGCATATTAGGATCCTCTGTTACACCACCCCCAAACTGCACTGTGTTCTGCACCATTTGGATAGTACCAGGCTTAATTTCGAAGGTATTCGCTGCGATAGCTGGTCTGATGATACTAGACTGTATATCATTGATCTTTGGCCTAGAATATTCCATGAGTGCCTTCGATTGTACCGGTGGATTAGCATTAGCATTAACATTAGCATTAGCCTCGTCCATCCCGAAAAGAGTAACCTCTTCCGGAAATAGGATTACCTCGCTTAGTTTTTCTAACTCCGCTTGAGCTCTAGCTTTAGATCGTGTTAGCATGCACGTTCAAGTACCTGAGTACGAAGAGCAGAAAGACACGAGATAATAAGTAAACAAAAATAAATTCAAGTCAGTAATCTATAACGACCACTGCTGACAAGCACATAAACTACAATTAACACCGAAGTCCCCGGCAGCGGCGCCAAAAACTTGTTGACTCGTAAACACGCAAGTATACGCGATCACAAATAGCAAGTGATAAATAAGATTCGTTCCGCAGAGACTAGGTGTAATACCAATTTTAGTGTGTATGCAACAGTGTATGGTTACTTCTTAATGCTTGAACAATTATCAAATTGGTTGTTTTTGTTTAAACTAATTTAATTAACTAAGTGCAAGTAAATTAGAAAAGAGTTCTTAATATGAGAAGGCATGGGATTCCAATTTCATCGAAACTTCACTAAAGATTGACACAGTAAATCGATACGGGTGATAAACAAGATAATTAATCAGATAACACTACAATAATACGAGCTACCTTTCAGTACACTCATATCATACCACTTAATATCCACAAAAGATAGAAATCAAGAGGACACCACATTACGTTCAAATCATATATGTCTATACAATCTGGAAACACAATTGGTTTAAGCACAATTTATCTTTTGTAATTACATGGGGCAATATGAATTGGGTAAAATCATACTACTAATCAAGAATAAACAATTAATTCATGAACCCATGCTAATATGGCTTATTCTCAATCCTAGAATCCACTTTCGCAATCATCAAGGATTAATAAACTAGATGCTAGCTACACATCTATCAATTAAATCAAACCATATCAGATTATCACAATAAAATCACCCAACATCGATCACATGTCAAACACAATAATTATGAAATCGAATCCATTGGAACCCCATGATAATGTTTAGTTCATAGTTGAACTTAGCACCATCATGGGTTCAATTGATAACATAATTAAAACAAAGAATTGAATATGATTAATAATTGGAATTGAATTCACAATGGAAAACTGGAAAATAATAACTAAATAACAAGGTACAAAGTTTAGAGAATTCAAACACAAGATGCAAAACCCAAGTTCTTGATTTCGAACAAAATCTTCCTTGCTTTCACCTTGGAAGTAGTTTTACTCTTGTTCTTGCCTCTCTCTATGTTCTACAAACCCTCGCTAGTGTGAATGTATCCGTCACGTAAGTATATCCCCCCACGTTCCTTTTCTATAATAATAAAACTAATTAATAAAATCTGATTTCCATCCCCTAATAAAAGTATTTTTAATGTTTTAATAAATTTACAAAAAGAAATCCATAATTGAATAGGATTTTAATGTAAAATTCGCTGCTAACTTTGCTCCTCTGTTTCTGGGCTGTTCCAGTGCGATTTTGCTCTTTGGACCACCTTGGAATTAAAGAAAATTCTCCAAGCTTCGCGTGGACAATAAGATCGTCAAATTCTGACTTCTGGAACTCAAGATACGGCCCAAACAGTGTAGGTAGCCCGTATAACCCAATATTACGAATTTCCTCTAAAAAATCTCCAAATTCAGCTCTTTATTCTCCAATCCTTCCAAGTTTAGGATTCCTTGCTTTCTACAATAAAACATTATAATTTATTTAATAAAAATCCAATTAAATGCAAAATAGAATTAATATTAGGGATAAAATCATGTAAAATACATATAAATATATACTCTATCAAATATCCCCACACTTAGCATTTTGCACGTTCTCGGGCAAATAAAGGAATAAAACTAATCTAACTAACTAACACCATTTTCGTAGGTGACACGATTGCATTGAGCATATGCAACAAGCCGTTAAACCCCTAGGCAGCCCTAGTAGGACGAGTGTTGTCTCGTGAGGGTTTATAGAAGATATACCCACAAAATCAAATATTTTCAATCACCAAGTCTTAAACATGCAACAATTCATAGTACTCCACATATGCAAACCTCAATCACACAACAATCTGAGAAGATCTGAAAGTACACCACTTGCACAAAACAATCCAAGTATGCACATGTTGTCTTGACAGACAAAAATATCATGAAATAAACATCAAAGTCTCCTTCAATAAGTAAGCATGCCATGGATAGAAAATCTCACATTGCTCTCAATTCACACAAGTGTATAGGTGTTTGCGTTTCACTCAAGTTCAATCAAAATAGACATGAGCTACCATATGCTTGGCTGTCCACCAAATCTCCACTACTTCGTATATGTGCATGCACAAATCAAAAGGTCTTCATTAAAGGTTGTAATGGGGCTTAGGTATGGGGTGGGATATCAAATAAATAGGCTCACAAGTGGCTAAGCTTGATAAACTAATAGAGCATAATGTTCACTTCTAATTAAAGCACCCAACATGAATAGTAGACCATGTAAAAGATAATTAAACTTTCACAAGCATTAAACCCATAAGTACATCATTACGTACTTTCCACTTTCATATTGTACAAACCAATGAACACAACTCTACTTCGATCTTCTTCAAATTTTTCTCTTTTTTTTTATTTTTTTTCTTTTTTTTTTGAAGATCAAGCAACCACATTATATAATTCCCACCAAAATATCAAACCTTAACGAAGAAATCCCCACACTTGAACATTCACCCACCCTTAAGTTGAATCACAATGCTCTACTAGTAAATCAAGATAAGAAAAAAATAAGTAGGCTCAAAAATTATAGAGTGGTGATAATTGAAAGAAACGGATATAAGCTCAAGGGGGCTTACTAAGGATATAACTCATAAGGATAGTGTTTAGGTCAACGAGGTTAATCCTAGTGCCTTTATCATCTTCATGCACACACACAACATGTAGTCTCAACAAGGTATCAAAACAAGTTCTAGAGCAATGCTAATTGACGAACAACACACAACAAAGAAATTCGATTGATATAAAATGTATCAATCATTAATCAGGCTCAAAATCTCACAAGGTGAAAGCATGCTCGACTCACTAAATTTGACTAAGAAGAATCTCACGTTTTTAAATTTTCGAAAGCACACACAAGGAATTATCAAGCAACAAATGATTTTTATTCTATGATACAACACTCAGAATTAATCATGCAAAATTAGTCTACAAAATGTGCACTTATCCTCGCTAACATGCTTTTGACATGACAATTATATACAAAATTTATTTTTTTTTCATTTTTTTGGATTTTTTTATCATATATAATTTTTTTTTGAATTTTTTTAATACATTAAGAACAAGAATAATATTCATTGAACGAATAATGAATATTCAAACTGATCATAATATTTATTGATGAAATAATCGTCAAATGGATATTTGAGATAATATTCATTGAATCAATAATGAATATTTAACTTAAGGATGATATTTATTGATGAAATAATTATCGACTGAATATTCGAGACAATATTCATTGAATAAACAATGATTATTCAATTAATAATGTTTATAGAAGAAATGACTATCGAATGAATATTTGAAATAAGGTTCAATAATTGAATCGACTTTAAATGAATGTCGAAGATAATATTTATCGTCTCAAGGGAATATTCAAAATAATATTTATCGAATAACTGGAGTTCGAATCAATGTTCAACTAATATTTATAAAATAAATAGAGATTGAATGAATATTCGAAATAATATTCATTTACATAAATAAGGCTCGAATGAATATTAAAATAATATTCATTAAATAAATAAACTCGAATGAATATTCAAAATAATATTTATCGAATACATAAGAATGAATATTCTTCAAGTAAATAACTTAACTGAGAGTTCAAAATAATATTCGAATATTAAATCGACCTTAGATGAATATTAAAGATAATGTTCATCGAGTAAATAAATATCTGATGAATAATCCGAATAATATTTATCAAATAATCTCCAAGGATATTCCAATATTATTCGCCAAATAATAAATGGAAAATATTTAGTTAAATATTTTCCTCTGAAAATAATATCAGTATATCAAGAAATAACGACTCCCGGTTTATAATCAAAGAATGAGATTCAACTACCCTTCGCTTAAGGGTCTTAGAAATTTCCGGCTTATAACTGATATAATAACTATCTAGCTTATAAGCCAACAATAATTCAGGGAACAAGTATATCAATATGACTTTGAAAGTAGGCATGCATGCTATGGCATATGTACTGTAACAGAAACATATATATATTCACAACAACAGCCTTAAAGAAGGATTTGAACTTGCCTGGGAATCGAGTGCGAGTAGGGGTAGTGGTAGCGTGTCCCGGGTCAGCCTGGTGATCTATAAATAGCCAAGGCATTCGGGATTAATCACTTAACACTTTATAAGGTTAAATATAAACTTCACTTAAGTCAAAACACGTTTTCGAATTATCTCGCTATACACCTCTTAGTGTAACTCTTTTTATCACCGATGCGGTTCGACATATGTTCGCTATTATGCCACGTCATCATACCCACACTTGATACATACTTAAGTCACATAAGTTTTAAGATCGATCATTTACGAATCAAGGTTGTGCTACGAGTTTTATCGCCCGTTTTCTAAGTCATAACTAAGTATGCTTTTAGGGGTTCGTTCGCGTTTAACCTTGATTCGAACATTTTTATAAAATCGGAAAACGATCTATTCGACATGTGGTTTTCTCCCACACCTTCCTTTTTACCTCTATTATTTAATTATCAAGATTCGCCACTGATTTCGTAGTGTTAAGGGAATCCAATTTTAGTTACGAACTTCTGTGTACGGTTTCGAACCACTTTTACGAATTTAATCATAACTCCTAAACCGTAAGTCCATTTCATACGAACATTATATAAAAACGAAGATTATAACATAATATATCTTAACATGGCAGATTACTAAGCTATGCAGTGAGTTAAGCCTACTGTGATTCACGGTTTTCAAGGTTTAACGAAAATCGGGCATTACGACGGCTATAAATCGAACGTTCTAAAAATCACAACAATGAAACCAAGCCACACCGGGCATCCATACATCATTTATACATGATTCTCATCTCAACAAGTCCAAGAATATCATTCTTCACTATAATAACATCATGCTACTTAAATCACTAAACCACTTAACTAATCATGCTTATAACATCATTAAGAACATATAACTCTAAAATCATCAAGAACAAGCATAATCTCAAAGTAAGATCTAGGGTTTCAAGTTGTTATACCTTCTTGGGAGTATGAACTAGCCTTAAAAAGCTTGGTATAGTCCTTAGGAGTGTTTAAGCTTGCTAGATCAACCAAAGAAATCAAAGAAAACAAGATTAGTTCATGAAGAACACTATTCACCCTCATCCTGGATGATTTATTTGAAAATGGAAACAAAGGAGTTTGAAGCTAATATTTTTAGGAGATCATTTTTATGAAATGTAATACTCACCATAAA
The DNA here is from genome assembly GCA_037693485.1 of Kitagawia praeruptora. Taxonomy (NCBI): domain Eukaryota; kingdom Viridiplantae; phylum Streptophyta; class Magnoliopsida; order Apiales; family Apiaceae; genus Kitagawia; species Kitagawia praeruptora. The sequence goes on from CM075354.1 coordinate 107,774,199, forward strand.
TTTTTGGAGATCAAACAATGGTTGGAAGTTGGATTTTGAAATCTCAAAACTTCAAAAATTTGAAGTTGGTTTTTCAAGGGGAAAAACAGAGCGATTTTGTCGAATTTATTTGACCACTCAAAATATCTTCAAAAATTATGAAATTAAATCCACAACTTCATCTTGATGTGTAGAAGCTTCGTGAATTGTTTCATGATTTTTAAATGAGTAGAAATGGGTGAAAAAAATCGTAAAGATCCCCCTGTCCTGGAAAACCAAACTAATGGAAATGGGGGAGAAAGAGTATTTGCTTGGTTGCCTTGGTTTGCTCTCATCCAAATGAATTACTGTGATAATAAATTGTATAAATTGACTTTATTAAAGTGGTGATGCAATGGATGAGGTGTTTGGAGAGACAAGTGTTTATGATTTGGTGGTAAGATGATAAAGTGTTGCTAAGTACTAGTTAGCTTTCTAATCTTGCTAGTTGGTATTGTAACTAGCTTGGTGTTACGAGTCTGAGGGTAGATGCTCATGATTGGGTTTGGGTTGAGGGCCCTGTGCGCCAAGTGAGCACCAAGGCGCGGGGTGGAGGCACAAAGTTAGTCAAAGAAAATGGGCGGAGCACCCAAGGACCATGTAAACAAAGGTTAGGCCAGGAGTGCACATGGAATATGAGCACAAGGCACCAAGTGGCAGACTTGGGGGACTTGATGATGCTAGGGCGCTAAGTGGCAAACTTAGGGGTTGAGGTGAAGTTGGGCGCTTGGGACACTTGCACAGATTGGGGCATGTCAAAGGCATGGAGCAGGTCGACATGGGTTCAAAGTGCAAAGTGGATTTAGGCCTTCGCATATGGATGGGCCTAGCTTCTAGAGAGTTGGAGAACATTCTAGAAGGGAGATCAGGGTTTCTGATTCACTATCTTTGGAGATCATTCTAGAGGAATCAATTAAGGATTGCAATCTTCTGCAGGAAGGGAAAGTCTATCAGAGTCAAAGATATGATCAGGGTAGATCTTCTATGGAAGGAAAGGCAATCAGGATGATTGAGCATATCTTGAAGATCTCAGGCAAAGATGGAAAGTAGGGTTGGGCTTAGCCTAGCCCAAAGCCCGTAAAGCTACCTATATAAAGAGGAGCTTCTTCATTCTCATTCATTCATTCATTCATACACAAAGGGAGCATCAGAGAGGGAGAGCACTAGAATAGTTCTGAGTGTGAGAGCTGTTGTAGTGAGGATTTTTGTAAGCACTCTTCGTGGGAAGAGCTAGAAACTAGAAGGTAGATAGCCAAAACATTGTAAGGCATCAGGCCTAAGTTGTTAGGGTCCTTTTTGAGGCAATAAAAAGGTTGGGGAAACCCGTAAATCGTGTGTCTCTTTCCATTCGAAGTATCTTGTGCTACTAACCATCTTGCAGGTACTCGAGACCCCTTTGGCCAGGGGGGCACCAAGGGTATTGGTGGGCACCAAGGGTTTTGGTGGGGAATCACGAAGGCGAAAAATTAGTCGTTGGTTGGCACTTCCGCAAACCTCCGTGACAGTTGGCATCAGAGCCTAGGTTTCATCACCATGGTTGGTCAAACACAGGGAGATCGAATCTCAAGGTTAGAAGAGCTAGTTGGAGACTTATAGTCGCCAGATGGGGTAACACTATCAGATCAAATGGTAAGCATGAAGGCTGATATAGATCATCTAAGGAAACTCTTGGAGAGTCATCTTATTGAAGCTGAGGAGCGGATATCTCAGTTAGAGGCGGCTGCTACTGATTGGGAAAACAAAGCTCAAGAGCTACAGGAAGAGGTGATTTTTCTAAGGAGGGCGGTGGCTGTAGGGGGCAACGGCAAGGATGAGATTCACAGGAAGCTCAAGGTCCCAAGTCCTAAGGAGTTCGAGAGGAGCCGAGATGAAAAGGCTTTGGAGAATTTCTTATGGGATGTGGAGCAATATTTCAAGGCTGCTCATGTGCAACCTAAGGAAAAGGTGACTATGGCCAGCATGTATCTTTCGGGTGACGCCAAGTTGTGGTGAAGAACTGCATGGTTGATGACAAAGAGGAGGGGAGGCCAGGTATTCAGACATGGGATGTCTTGAAGAAGGAACTCAAGGATCAGTTCTTGCCTAACAATGCTAGCTGGATTGCAAGGGAGAGTCTGAGGCACTTGAGGCAGACGAGTACTGTGAGGGAATACGTGAAGAAATTCACATCTCTGTTGCTGGATATTCGGGATATGGATGAGGCAGACAAGCTGTTCAACTTTGTCTCTGGACTCAAGGCAGACGCACAGGCTGAGCTTCGCAGAAGGGATGTCAAGGACTTGACAACGGCAATTGCTGTAGCTGATAGCTTGGGTGACTACAAGGTTGATGATTCTTCATCTTAGGATAGTGACAAAAGTCTTACAGAGAAGAAGAGGGTCAGGAAAGAGAAAAGGAGGAACAGGGAAAAAGCCGAAGGAAGCCAAGGGAAATTCGAGAAGAGTGGAAAGTCAAATGATACAAAGGGTTGTTTCATTTGTGGAGGGCCACACTTCAAGAGGGAATGTCCAAAGAAAAAGGACAAGGAAAAGGTGAATGCACTGGTGGTGAACGAGGGATTAAGGGAGGAAGTGGGAAGGCTGTCTCCCTTACGCTTGATTAATGCAATGCAGGTGACGGACAATGATAAAAAGTGCACCGGGACGGCAAACCAAGGGATGGATGGTGCTAAGCCTTATCTCAAAGCACTAATGAGTAAGGGGAGTCCAAGAAAAGGGTTGGCCAAAGGAGAGGGGGAAAGACCTCCAAGTGAGTCAAGTTCGGGCCCAGGAAAGGGGCCACGCATTGGGCAACACTAATCAATGGCGGGCGTGTAGGCGCAGCGCGTCTACACGAGTCATCCATGAGCCACATATGGGTGACAAGGGCATCAGAATGGTGGCAACAAAGGGACTTGTCTTGATGGCAAAGGGTTAGATCAGGGGCGGTGTGACAATGGCCAGGGATCGGTACAACCAAAAAGGGAGAACCAAGGGATCTTGGTGAGGGGCAATCAAATGACAACGGCAGGAAAGGGGGTATTGTGCAAGTACAAGGCGCAAAGGTGGTGCTAGTCACAAGCACAAGGTACAAGGGCACATACTAGGACATGCAAGGCATGGGGCGAGGTGCATGGGTGTTGGCACGAGGCACCGGGTGCAATCGCAAGATGCAAGGAGCAAACCGAAAGGGCTGCTAGTCGTTGGGTATTTGGAAGCTGAATGCACTTGATGAGGACATCAAGCTCTTCAAGTGGGGGTGATTTGTTACGAGTCTGAGGGTAGATGCTCATGATTGGGTTTGGGTTGAGGGCCCTGTGCGCCAAGTGAGCACCAAGGCGCGGGGTGGAGGCAAAAAGTTAGTCAAAGAAAATGGGCGGAGCACCCAAGGACCATGTAAACAAAGGTTAGGCCAGGAGTGCACATGGAATATGAGCACAAGGCACCAAGTGGCAGACTTGGGGGACTTGATGATGCTTGGGCGCTAAGTGGCAAACTTAGGGGTTGAGGTGAAGTTGGGCGCTTGGGACACTTGCACAGATTGGGGCATGTCAAAGGCATGGAGCAGGTCGACATGGGTTCAAAGTGCAAAGTGGATTTAGGCCTTCGCATATGGATGGGCCTAGCTTCTAGAGAGTTGGAGAACATTCTAGAAGGGAGATCAGGGTTTCTGATTCACTATCTTTGGAGATCATTCTAGAGGAATCAATTAAGGATTGCAATCTTCTGCATGAAGGGAAAGTCTATCAGAGTCAAAGATATGATCAGGGTAGATCTTCTATGGAAGGAAAGGCAATCAGGATGATTGAGCATATCTTGAAGATCTCAGGCAAAGATGGAAAGTAGGGTTGGGCTTAGCCTAGCCCAAAGCCTGTAAAGCTACCTATATAAAGAGGAGCTTCTTCATTCTCATTCATTCATTCATTCATACACAAAGGGAGCATCAGAGAGGGAGAGCACTAGAATAGTTCTGAGTGTGAGAGCTGTTGTAGTGAGGATTTTTGTAAGCACTCTTCGTGGGAAGAGCTAGAAACTAGAAGGTAGATAGCCAAAACATTGTAAGGCATCAGGCCTAAGTTATTAGGGTCCTTTTTGAGGCAATAAAAAGGTTGGGGAAACCCGTAAATCGTGTGTCTCTTTCCATTCGAAGTATCTTGTGCTACTAACCATCTTGCAGGTACTCGAGACCCCTTTGGCCAGGGGGGGCACCAAGGGTATTGGTGGGCACCAAGGGTTTTGGTGGGGAATCACGAAGGCAAAAAATTAGTCGTTGGTTGGCGCTTCCGCAAACCTCCGTGACAGTTGGCATCAGAGCCTAGGTTTCATCACCATGGTTAGTCAAACACAGGGAGATCGAATCTCAAGGTTAGAAGAGCTAGTTGGAGACTTACAGTCGCCAGATGGGGCAACACTATCAGATCAAATGGTAAGCATGAAGGCTGATATGGATCATCTAAGGAAACACGTATAATGCACATATATAATGCTAATATGAAATCTACCTTGACTTGTAATAAACAAGTATATAAATAAATCTGCCTTGACTTTAAACATAACCCACTACAAAAACGAAATCTTGTTTAACTGGTTTGTAATATCAATTATTCTAGGGTCACAGCCCCCTCAATACCAATCACAAAAGGCTTATACTCCAATAATTTCCAACAAACTCTAACTTTAATTAATCATGAAATCTGACTTAAGATACGTCAACTCAATTACACGTCTTCAACAAATAACTCACGATCTTAGAAAATCCTCCAAACTATACTTATTTCGTGTCTTCTAGAATCAATTTCGGAAACATAACTCTACTTACTCAGCACATCCTCGAACTTGACTCCACGCATTATACCACAGAAATTACGGCATCTATTCATCGCTCGCATTTTCAGGAGGAAGGAATGAGCAAAAAGACAAAGGCAGAAGCTACTGGAAAGGTGACAGCAGAAGATATCAAGAAAATTTTGGCTCAACTCAAGGATGAAAAGAATCTTGCTGCAAATCCTATAACTGCTTCCCCTTTCACCAAAAGGGTTCGAAAGTCAGCTCTGCCTAGATCTTACAAGCCCTCGAATGAGTTGAAATTCGATGGAACTACTGATCCCATTGAATACCTAAGTCGTTTTGACACAGAGATGGATGTCTATCAAGTGAAGGAGGCCACTAGATATAGGTTACTGGCTGCAACTCTACAGGGTGGAGCTCATCAATGGTTCAAGAGGTTACCTGATGATTCGATCGGTTCCTGGGAGAATATGGGAAAGCTCTTTGTTACCAAATTCAGAGCGTCTGTCGCGTTTGCACCACCTACCAACACCCTGGCCAACATCAAGCACAGACCTAGTGAGACATTGACAGAATACTTCAAGAGGTTCAATGCAGAGGTTCCGAAGGTTAGGAAAGCATCTGAGGAAACCATGAAGAATTTCTTAATTGCTGGAGTCAAAGGAGGCTCAGACTTTTGGAAAGCACTTCAAGGAAAAGAACCAGAGACATTGGCAGATTTTTATGCTCAGGCAGAACCTTTTCATCTTGTGGAGGAATCTCTGGCTGATTTGAAGAAGGATCCAGATTTCGTAAGGCAAAGTGGATGGTCAGGAAGCAAGAGGTCAAGGCCCAGAAGCCCCAATGGTCGTGACAATAAGAAAGTGGTCAGTCGTACATCCCAGGTGAAGCCTGAAGCTGTGAATCCTACTAGACCTGTCATGAGTCAGGTCCCACCACCAGCTTCCTACAACAACAACAAATGTGAGAGACCTGTCTATGAAACTTTCACCCCTTTGGTAGCTCCAATCGATCACATTTACGCAGTGAATGAGAAGTCCTCGTGGTTTAAGAAACCTTTCAGAACTGGTCCTCCAGGGAATAAGAATGAGCGTCCATACTGTGATTTTCATGATAATAATGGGCATAATACTGCAGACTGCCATCACCTCAGGGACTTAATTGAAACTCTAATCAGGCAAGGGCAGTTAAGTGAATGGGTGGCCCAGGAAGGCAAAAAGTATAGAGATGAGAAGACTCAGAAGGTACAGACACAGGAACCTATTATGATGGAAGGACCACCTAAGGCTGGGTGCATACGCACAATTATAAGAGGTCCCCACATTGGAGGATGTAGTAGGAGCGCCATGGAGAGGTACACTTGTGAAGCTAAAGAACGTCCTTTGACCAGTATTTACAATCTGTCACAGAGGTCTCCCAAGCTATTGAAGGAGAAGATGCAGATATTACCTTCACCAAAGGAGATGCTTCCTGGGTACACCATCCCCATATTGATGCCTTAGTGGTTGAAGTAGGAATCGGGTCTTATGAGGTCCATCGAGTGCTAGTGGATAATGGAAGCTCTGTAAACCTGTTGTCTTACTCAGCTTTCAAGAAGATGCATTTTCTGGATAAAGACTTGACCCCAACGAAGGATACCTTGTATGGCTTCACTAACAACCAGGTTCCTATCAAGGGTAAGATTCGTTTACCAGTAACTTTAGGTGACAAACCATGTTGCATTACACAACTAGCAGAATTCATTGTTATAGAGGACAATATGAACTATATTGCTATTCTGGGAAGACCCATCTTGAAAGAGATGAGGGTGGTAACCTCCATTTACCACCTGACTATGAAGTTCCCAACACCAAATGGAATTGGTATAGTACGAGGATGCTAGTATGAGTCTAGAGAGTGCTACACCAAAGCTTTGCAACATGGTGCTAAGGCTGCTAAGTTACCTGAGCTAATGGACGAGGTTCCTGATGATTTTCCAGGAAAGAACCCAGACAAAATAACACTCGATTTGCGTAGTCCGCCCTTGGAAGGTTTTGTGCAAGCATCCTGTAGAGCTATAAGAATTGAAGAGGTCATAGAAGAGGAACCTCATGCTGAGATTCCAGTTTTTCAGGGACCAGATACCCCTTACTTGCTGTTAGAAAGTGCACCCCCTACGGACAAGGATGGTGATGTGTGTATGGCAGAAGGATTGGATGAAGAAAAATCTAGAAAACTGAAACATCATGGAAGCAGTGAAGATAGTCAGCCAGCATCAAAGAGAAGGAATGTCATGCATGAAGTTCAAGAACCATCTGCAGTTCAAGAACCGTCTGCAGTCCAGGAACCTCAAGAGGAGTCAACCACAGAAATGGATGTAAACTTAGACCCTCGAATGCCAGAAACCACGGTCAAGGCTGGACCAGCTGGTGAGACTTTGGATGTGAAGATAAATGACAAAGATGGTACAAAAGTGTTGAAGATTAGAGCTCAACTCGACCCAGCCTTAAAGGAATCCCTAATTACCTTTTTGGGCAAGAACCTGGATGTGTTTGCATGGTGTCACGCAGATATGGAAGGGATAGATCCAAGGGTCATGTGTCACAAGTTAAATATTGATCCAGAAATGAAAGGAGTGAGACAGAAGCAAAGACCAGTTAGCGGAGAGAGAGCTCAAGCATTGAAAGAAGAGGTTGACAGGTTATTGGATGCAGGGTTGGTTAAAGAATCTTTCTACCCAATATGGTTGGCAAACCCTGTCTTGGTGAAGAAACCTAATGGGAAATGGAGAACCTGTGTGGACTTCACAGATCTCAATAAAGCATGCCCAAAGGATAGCTTCCCGCTTCCACGAATTGATCAGCTAGTGGATGCAATAGCTGGACATGCCCTCCTCAGCTTCATGGATGCATATTCAGGTTACAATCAAATCCCTATGTATGAACCTGATCAAGAGCACACTTCTTTTATTACGGATAGAGGTCTTTATTGCTATATATGCATGCCATTCGGATTGATTAATGCTGAAGCCACATACCAACGGTTGGTAAACATGATGTTTAAAGACCAAATTGGTCATACTATGGAGGTATATATGGACGACATGCTAGTCAAATCCAAGAAGCCGTTGACCATGTAAAGCACTTAGAAAAAATGTCTGGAATCTTGCGAAAGTACAGAATGAAGCTAAATCCCCAGAAATGTGTGTTCGGGGTAGAATCAGGAAAGTTTCTGGGTTTATGGTGAATCACAGAGGTATAGAGGCCAACCCAGCCAAGATTAAAGCATTGATTGATATGAGGTCACCAAGGACTGTGAGAGAGGATCAGTCCCTTACAGGGAGAGTCGCAGACTTGAACAGATTCATCTCGAAGTCTACTGATAAGTGTCAGGAGTTCTTTAAAGCCATAAAGAAAGGAAGCAAGTTTGAGTGGATAGAAGAATGTGAGATAGCATTTGGAAAGCTAAAGGAGCATTTGGGGAGCCCCCCACTTTTAGCCAAACCTGTGGATGGAGAAACATTGATACTTTACTTGGCTGTATCAGAGTACTCCTTTAGTGCAGTTCTAGTTCGAGAAGAGAATGGACAGCAGAGCCCAGTCTACTATGTCAGTAAGAGGTTACTTGATGCAGAAATGAGGTACACAGGAATGGAGAAGCTGGTTTACGCATTGATTCTAGCTTCCAGGAAGCTGCGACCTTACTTCCAAGGTCATAAGATCGAGGTGAGAACCTCATATCCACTTAGGCAAGTGATGCATAGGCCAGAAACTTCAGGAAGAATGTTAAAGTGGGCTGTGGAGTTGGGACAGTTCGACATAGAATACAAGCCAAAGACAGCGATCAAGGTTCAAGCTCTAGCAGATTTCTTAATCGAGTTTCCATCTCAGGTGGAGGTTACTGGCCAGGAGGAACCAAAAGAGGTGATGGAAGAACAGACAGAGAATGATAACTGTGCACCCTGGTGATCACTGTATGTAGATGGAGCTGCTAATAGTAGTAGAGCAGGTGCAGGCATAGAGCTGGTTAGTCCGGAAGGACACAAACTCCATAGCTCGATTTATTTTGCTTTCAGGGCCACAAACAATGATGCAGAGTATGAGGCATTGATTGCAGGCCTCAAGCTAGCTTTGGAAATGAAAGTTGAGAATATCAGAGTATTCAGTGATTCGATGTTAGTAGTTTGGCAGATTCGTGGTGGCTTTCAGGCAAGAGGTCCACGAACAGACTTGTATTTGAGGTACTCCCAGGAGTTGATTGCAAAGTTCAGAGAGGTGAAGTTAGATCAGATACCACGAGGAAAGAATACCAATGCAGATGCATTAGCCAAGCTAGGATCTCAGAGAGAGTCCACATTATTGGGAGTGATTCCACTTCAGATTCAGGAGCAACCTAGCGTTTTCAAAGAAGAAGTGATGGACATCGAGTTTCCAGTTGAAGATTCCTAGATGACCCCAATATATCATTACCTGGATAAAGGGGAGTTACCTCCCAGTCAAGATGAAGCCAGGAAGCTAAAGTATCATGCAGCCAAGTATGTAATTTATGATGGAGTTCTGTATAGACGAGGATTCAATCAACCTTTGCTTAAGTGTGTAGCTGGAGAGCAATGCAAGTATATCCTCGAGGAGATCCATGAAGGAGTATGTGGGAATCACTCGGGGGGTAATTCTTTAGCCATGAAGGTCCTTCGACAAGGGTATTATTGGCCAACCATCAAAGCAGATGCTTCTAAGTTTGCACAGGCATGTGGCAATTGTCAGAGGTTTACAATTTTTGATAGTCGTCCTGTAGCACCTATCAAACAGATTGTTAGTCCTTGGCCATTTTGCCGTTTGGGGGATAGACCTCATTGGAGAGCTCCCGAAAGGAAAAGGAGGAGTGAAATATGCAGTGGTTGCAGTTGATTACTTCACAAAGTGGGCAGAAGCAGAACCACTTGCTAAGATTACAGCATCAAAATTGACTGAGTTCGTGTTTCGAGCCATTGTGTGCAGGTTTGGTATTCCGCAGAAGCTGATTTCTGACAACGAGAAGCAGTTTGATAGCAGAGAGCTTAGAGGATTGTGTGAGCAGTTTGGAATTCAGAAAGCATTTTCAGCAGTGTACTATCCACAGAGTAATGGACAGACTGAAGCTGTAAACAAGATTATCAAGCATACTTTGAAGGCAAGGCTTGAAGATAAGAATGGAAGCTGAACAGAGGAGCTTCCTGGAGTCCTGTGGTCATATAACACAACTCCTAGAACTACAACTGGTGAGTCTCCCTTTACTCTCGCTTATGGTTGTGAAGCTATGATACCTATGGAAGTTGGAACAGGTTCCCTGAGAAGAAAGCATTTTGACCCCGAGAACAATGAGGTCAATCACAGACTGTATTTGGACATGGTTAAAGAGTTGAGAGCAGATTTGCAAGTGAAGTTAGCAGCATATCAATAGAGGGTTCGAAGGTATTACAACAAAAAGGTTAAGGGAAGACCTTTTAAAGTTGGAGACCTAGTTTTGAGGAAAGTCATGCCAAACACCAAGGTTCTAGCACATGGAGCTTTTGGAGCAAATTGGGAGGGGCGTTACCAGATAAAGTCAGCCATTTGGGAATGAACCTACCACTTGATGGATATGGATGGGAATCTCATTCCGAGAGCTTGGAATGCAGAGCATCTCAAGAAGTATTATCAGTAACCTTTTACTATGTTTTTCTTAGGAAAAGTAAGGCTCTTTCAGCCCAAGAATAAAGGCAGCTTATTAGTTATAGCTGACCAGCATTTTGATTTCAGTATTTGATTATGCATGTACTCGGGGGGTACTTGATGTGAACCTCCCTACTTGCAAGACAGTTTTTTTAGTATTGAGCGGTTGATAGCTCTACGTTGAATATTTTAAGTGCATTTTTGACAGTTATAGCTCCTTGATAGTTCTTCTACGTAACAATAATTACCCAAAAGAACTGGGGGTAGTATTCCTACTTAGACAGTATTGTGCATGATATGATTTGATATTTCATATGCCAATTTGAAAATTCAATTTGAAAATTTTAAGTGCTTGCTTTAGTACTTGTATTGTATTTGCAGGTTACCTTGACTAACAGGTTCCTGTAGCATTGTATAGTATTTGCAGGTTACCTTGACTGACAGGTTCCTGTGGCATTGATAGTATGTGCAAAGTATGAATGTGATTTGACAGACTATGCAGATTGAGAATGATTGACATAAACCAAAGCCTTGGGTAGCTTCCCGAGCATGCATTGAGAAAAGCCTCAGGTAGCTTCCTGAGCATGAGTTAAGCCTTGGGTAGCTTCCCGAGCATGCATTAAGAAAAGCCTCAGGTAGCTTCCTGAGCATGAGAAAAGCCTCAAGCAGCTTCCTGAGCACACTTGATCGAAAAGCCTCAGCTGACTGAGCAAAGTACTTTAGCCAAAATCCTCAGGTAGCTTCTTGAGCATGAATTGAAAGTCTCAAGTTCCTTGAGCACATGACCTAAAGTCCTGATAAAAGGCACCAAAAGTCCTGACAAAAGGCACCTAAAGGAACCTGTATGGAGCCGAGACTGGCATACAGGAACCTGAGACTATACGCTTAAACCCTCCGTGGAGCCGACACTGGCACGAGAGGAAGTGGGAACCTGTGTGGAGCCTAGACCGGCACACCTGTTCTTAAAGAGAAGCCTAAAAAGCTCTCCCTCATGTGGAATCGCCTTTGGCACATGAGAAGAAGGGATAAAACCCTTAGCATTTACCTTCATGAGATGTCTAGCTTGACACTTGGAGAAGAGGAAACTGTGTGGACTCCCAGAACGGCACATAGGTTCCTAGAAATCACCTCGAGGCAAAAAGGAACCAATACACCTCGAGGTATGTTGGGACCTAGAGCTTAAGATTGGAACCCAAGCAGGGGACCTTTCCAAGAAATGACCCGAATCGAACGAGAGAAATTTTACTAACATTAACTAGCTTCTATTTTATGTCTGTTTTACAGGATTAGTGATCGTTAACAGCTTATTCATGAGGAACCTGATTTTATTATTCAACAGCAATAAGTTAGGAAGTTGTTAAAGGAAGTTATGGTGTGGATTATGATGTTGAGCACATGTTTCACAGTATAAACAAAGAGGTTCCAAAATTACAAGTAAGTCATATTTTGTTGCGTTTCCCTTATAAGTTAAAGTATGAATGCATTCTGTTTCTTACAACGGGCTAGCCCATGTAAGCTTGGATGCATGAGTATGGACACTAATTAGTTTTAGGATGCATAAAGATGGAGTGTTGTATAAAGTTTTGAGAAAAAGATGTGCATGGTATAGAAAACATGTATGCATCGATATAATAATTATGGGCAAGAGATATGTAGCAAAGGAGAACATTTATCATAAGAAACCAAAAGTTATATGGTACAGGGACCCTAGGAAACCAGCATTCAGGAAAAGTTATAGGCACGAAGGCCATGAAAACCAAACTAAGGATTACATCTTGCGAGGCGCTACGAGGGGCCCGTGACCTCATCAAAAGTTATCAAAAGTTCTGGTAATTCATAAAGATTTCAGGCAGAAGGAATTTTATCGGAATCTTCAACGACTGGAGGAGTTGGAAGGGAAGGCTGAACAGCTTCAAGAGCAGGAACCTCTGTAGTCTCAGGGTTAGAACCTAGAGACCTCTCAACCGTTTCCACGGGAGGTACAGAGGTTGCAGCAGCAGCTTCATTCTCAAAGTCCTTGATCATCCCCACCACGTCCTCGCCTAGGAGAGACCAGTTTAGCTCGGGCATTTTCTCCCACATGGACCTCATGTAGTCTCGAATACCTTCGTCATAACCTTCATCATACCTAGCTTTCTCCTGGACGAGCATGGATGATTTAACAGCGGCGACAGCAGCATTTAAAGCATCAACCTGAGCTTCTAGTTCATTGATTTTTTCTAGCATGGACGATTTCTCATCTTGCAAACTCTTCACCTGTCCCTGAAGCTCATCCCTGCTATTCTTTAGTGAGGTTTCAACGGTTTTCGCCCTTCGAACAGCAGCAGTGGCTATATTCACTTTTCCTTCCATAGCAGTCAACTCTTCCTTCAACCTTGAAACTTCTCCTTGTAATCGGAGATCATATTGAGTTTTCTCAGCAATGTCATCACAAAACCGGAGAGTAAAGAAAGCATTCTGGGTAGCCGAAAACCTCATGGCATGCATAGCTTCGGTGGTATCCATCTTGGCCCAGCTGGCAACTGCTTCCGGGAGTACGTGTCTATCAATCAATTCCTTAAATTGATTCTGGGCCCCAGCTGATTCAACCTTCACAGCTTTTCCTTTTTCATGGACCTGGTTTGGGAGCTTCATGAGAGATCAAGTGTAGTTTGGGCTAGCTTACTCTTAGAGGAACCAGACGGCTGGACTGAAGCTGGAGTGGGAACTTGGTTGATAGGAGTTGCAGCAAGCGGAACCTCCTTATCTTCAATCATGAAGATCTCATCTACGTTTTTGGTTCGTTTGACGAAAGAAGGAACTTTAGGAGCCATGCCTATATAAGTCAATAAGATAAGATCAGTAGAGTATATATGAAACAAACAAATGTAATGGCACAGATACAGTCAATGGAAAAAACATATCAACAAGGAAGCTCGTACCAGAAGCTGAAGGAATAAAACCTAGGGAAGACAAGTTTTCAGGAGTCATCAGAATCAAGCAATCCCTAATGGATGCTGATAGTTTCAAGATCTCTTGTGCTCTCTCCAAGCACACTCCGGTCAAAATAGTTTGTTTGGGGACATGTGGTCGACGGTTAAACTCATATCTGACATCAGGGCAACCGTAGCAATATAAGAACTGTTCAGGCCATTGTTCAAAATTTTGTTTCACGTTCTTTATGCATTGACCCTGGTGACAAGGCCATGCTGACAGATAGAAGCAACCTGAGCTTCTCCCAGTATCTTTTAATCTAAAAAAGTAACCCAATTCTGGGGCAGAAAGAGGAGTTGTGAATTTCCTGGAATACAGGATAAATGTGCTAATGGCCAAATGGTAGGAGTTGGGGGTTAGTTGCATAGGAGCTAAGTGCTAAAAATCTAGTACCTCTCTCAAGAAAGGATGGAGGGGACTGAGAGACCTACTCTTAAGAAAGCCGCAGAGATGACAGCGTTGGGGACTCCACGACTAGGGGTTTTAACATCAAACCTATGAGCTCTCTCACCAGGTTCCGGAATAACAATCGTACAAGTTGGACGAGGGCACTCTTCATACAACTTCTCAAGTTTAGATAAGCTCATGATAGAATTAATTTTCTCGCAGTAAAGAGTAGATTTGACTCGATAGAGGTCTCTTTCAACCTCAGGTTCAGGTTCATCATCTATTTCAAGGTCAAGTTCAGGTTTTGATATTTCTTCATCATCAGACCAGTCACCCCCTAGGTTGACTAGGCTTAAAGACTTTACAAGACCGTTAACGCTTAGAGGTTTCACCAGAATGTCTTGAGGTTCGTGGGTGTCAGGAATTATGACTCTAGACCTGGTCCTATGGCTTAAAGACCTAGTAAGGACAGGGTTTACCGAAGAATGGAGCTCGGAATGTGTTGAGTTGGAAGACATCTGCAAAAGACAGACGAAGAAAAGGTCAGGTTTTAGGGTTTCTTTAAAAAGAAAAGGGGTTGTTCGGTTTTGAGATACCTAGGCAATCCTAACCATAAGATATGGGGCAATTAGTGGACAACACAGAAAGTGCATCGGTTACAGTATGAAGTATTGATAGAGTATATTTTTATATATATTTTAGGGGTTAAATGGCAGTTAGGTCACTCAACTGACTGGAAACTTTCAGTTGGGTCATCCAACTCAAAAAACTTTCAATTAGGTCACTTAACAAATAAAAACTTTCAGTCCGGCCACTTAACAAATAAAAACACGTTAAATGACCTGATTTTAACGTGTTTAATGACTTGATTTTATCGTGTTTAATGACCTGACTGAAAGTTTTTAACGTGTTTAATGACCTGATTGAAACTTTTTATTTGTTAAGTGACCTGATTGAAAACTTTTTGAGTTGGATGATCGAGCTGAAAGTTTTGAGTCAGTTAAGTGACTTAACTGCCATTTAACTCTATATTTTAGATGATTTTATTCTCATATTTATTGTGTTTTGCATTGATTTGGATTTTTATTTAATAGATTTGATTGTTTTATTGTAGGAAATAAAGAATTCATGACTTGGAAGGATTTGGAGCAAAAAGAGCTATTTTGGAGATAAAATAGGAGAAAATTCGTATTATTGGGCTACACGGGCTGCCTGCACTGTTTGGGCCATATCTTGAGTTCCAGAAGTCAGAATTTGACGATCTTACTGTCCACGCGAAGCTTGTAGAATTATCTTTAATTTAGAGGTGGTCCAGTAAGCAAAATCGAACTGGAAGAGCCCAGAAACAGAGGAGAAAAAGAAGTTACAAATTTTAATTAAGGAATCCTATTCAGTTATGGAATCCTACTTGTAATTTATTTAGAGTATTAAAATACTTTTATTGGGCAAGACTTTTAGAGCCTATATAAACACATCTAGGGTATTATTTTAGAGGGAGAAGAAGGAGAATGTAATATTAGATCAGATAATATAGTTTAGAGTAGATTAGTATTATTAGTTGGAGATGTAGAGAAACACCATGACTCTTCTTTTGGGTGACAACATTGAAGTTTGAAGGTTTTGTTCTCTTAATCTTTTCTTTGTTCTTATTAGTTTAATTATGTTTTCTTGTTTTACTAGTTGTTTTACTTGTTTAATTATTAGCGAGTAGTTATTTCTAGGGCTTAAAGGGAAGCCATGTTTGCACTAATATTGGCATGATTTTCATAGTGGTTTGATTGGTTATGGTTAATTCTGATTGATATGTTTTAATCATTAATTTGTGTAATCGGCCGATATCATGGATTAATTATATGCAAATAGGGGTATGGATCGAGAGATTTACTTACTAGAGGCACACATACGATTAGCAGAATTGAATTTGAGTGCGGAAGCATCATTGGATTTCTGAGAGCGTTAATTCTTGGAAGAGATTAACTTGACTCTAATTACCTGATTGATTGAATTACTAAAAGTGGTTAATTGTGTTGAATGTTTTGAGAGTGTTAATGCTTGAAAGAGATTAACATACTCTAGTTATAGGATCACATTGATTGCTTTAGCTTAAGAGCCAATTGTGTAAGCATGGTGGACCTGATTGCCCTAGGTTTTAAATAATTTGCTTATCATCCGTTTAATTAGTGTTAATTTAGTTTAATTAGTTAATTTATAATTTCACATATTCGTTTGTCCCTGAAACAATTAGCGATAACTGAAAAGGAATTAGTAGAACCTGTCTCCTTGTGGATTCGACCCGCTTGCCATCTGTACTAGCAATAGACACCGTGCGCTTGCGGTTAGACATAATTTAACCCATCAAGTTTTTGGCGCCGCTGCCGGGGAGACAGCGAGTTTCTATTGATTTTAATTTAGTTGTTTAGATAGTTTCCATTGTCTCATTGGAACTTTTGTTCCAATTGAGGCAGATTTTACTGCGTTTTCTTGGCTTTGTTGAGTGTCTACAGGTTTGCAATGGGTGAAGTTGATACTTTTGCACTACTCTCTTCCATGTTGGAGGCACACACTCAAGAAATTGCCTCATTCAGCCCTACAGAGCCCACTATGCGTCCAATGAGTATCAATGAGATGTCACAAGTGGCCCCTAAAACTTACAACTTCTGTCCAATTTGTGGTGTCCAGGGTCATTATGGTTTGGAATGTGTTAGTAGTATTTTTATGTGTTCGTTCTCAGGGAAGGACTGAATTGTAATATCGAGTTCAAGTTTTTATCTCTCACAATTTAGAAGTGTAGAAGAATGTTTGGTGTGTTTATAAACTAAATTAAACTAAACAAAATTAAACTAATTATCAATAGAGAATAAAATATATGAGGAAAACAATCCAAGAACTGGGGTTCTTCACTTGGTTTCAATGCACATTCAATATCTATGTGATGTCTACGTTCTTACTCTGCTGAAAACAATTCTTCTAAGGTTATAATGTTCTCTTCCAAGATACAATATAATGTCTACAACTATACCCTAATTGTCACTTCCGTGATACAATCAAAGACAATCATAAACTATTAAGCTCCAAGAATTATAAGTCTCACAACTCTCCTAGTAATCTTCCAATCAAATATTCGAGTTATGTCTGTT
Organism: Kitagawia praeruptora; assembly: GCA_037693485.1. Taxonomy (NCBI): domain Eukaryota; kingdom Viridiplantae; phylum Streptophyta; class Magnoliopsida; order Apiales; family Apiaceae; genus Kitagawia; species Kitagawia praeruptora. The sequence goes on from CM075354.1 coordinate 107,791,149, forward strand.
AAATCATGTAATAAAATTGCAACTCCTCTTCCAAGTTATTACAATCCCTAAAATCCAATCAAAGGTTCATGACTCCCCTAATTGTGTTAAGCCCTCAATAACAGATCAGCAAAGCAAGAAAATCACAGATAATTAAACACACATGAATACCAAGGAATACTACCCAATCCTCTGATTAAAGATTTAGTTACACATAATTAAAGAAGAAAACAAAATAATAATGATAATGAATGAAAACATAATATTGAAGAATTGAAGATCGAAAGTACCTTGATACGATTACAAGCTATCAATTGTTAGCTATCAATTGTTATGATTTACAATGGTAGGATGGGTTTAAATAGGCTCTACAAATCTTGCCTAGAAAGAAATTGCCTTCTATTACAATTAGGATTTAAAGAAGGTACCCAAAACTGCCCAGAATACAATTAGAATTAGAAAAAGGGCAAAACAGTAAATTCCCAGCCTTCTTTAATAAAGATTACGTGCGCGACTTTAATCAGTACGTTTCTTGCACTTGTTTCCTATCCCAGGTTGTAGAAAATCTCTCAAGCTTCGCGTGAGCAGTAAGATCGCTGAAAACGGACTTCTAGAACTCCAGATATGGCCAAAACAGTATAAGCTGCGCAGCCTTCCCGGAAAATCCGAATTTTAATCAATTAAATCTCCAAAAACGACAAAAGCTTAGATATTCTTGGAAACCTGCACAACTACACAAAACACATCAAAACTACACAAACTTGAGTCCAAAACAATCAATTTAAGCCGATATAGAATATTCCAAGTGGATATAAAATCCACTTATCAAACACCCCCAAACTTAAACCGATGCTTGTCCTCAAGCATAAACAATTATAACTACCTAATTAGTACCACTTCCGTAGGTGATCACGGTTGCATTTGGCATATGCAACAAGCCCTTTAAACCCCTAGGCAGCCCTAGTGGACGAGTAAGGTCTCGTGAGGGCCTATAGCGAATGTACCCACAAAATCCATTTAACCTAATGCAATGCAATGCATGAATGCAACTAATATGAAAATGCAATTAATCTAGCCTACCATACCTTCAAATCCTCTCATGCCATATCAACTTAAGAATCAAAGTAAATACGCAATGTCTTGGTGTCGAAAGTGCAAGTATTCACATAGTCTACTCAATGAACATGCATAAGTTCTCACAAGCCCATGTCAAGTGTAAGAATAAGTTAGTAAACATGCTAAGCCCACAAGAGCACATCTTTGAGACAAAACTCGGGATCTCATACGCAAAAACAAGCAAACACTCACAATCCACTCACAACAGAATATTCACTCAAGAACAAAGGTAAGTGTATCACTCAATTCCAACAAAATCATAAACATGCTTGACATTTGGTATCAATCTAACTCTTAACACAACATACATCAATGACGATAATCAAAAGGTCTTTAATTGGGTTGTAACGGGGCTAGGGACAAGGTATGTCAAATATGCCAAAACAGGTGAAGTGTCAAAAGCTAGTAAGTACCATAATAAATCATACACAACACTCTATTTTCCCCCACATAAATTTTACTAAGAACACTCGACTAGTCGACTAAAGTAGGATCATAACAAACACAAACATGCTCTCATAATATTTTTTTTCTTTTTTTTTCTTTTTTCTTTTTTTTTTCTTTTTTTTTTCTTTTTTTTTTTCGAGAGCTAAATAAAACAATAATATAAACAATAACAAATGATCCCACAATTTATTACATATGCCGACTATCAAGTAAACAACCAAACCCAATCTCAATATTTTTCCCAAAAATTATGACCAACAATAAACCCCTCCTTGCACACCTTATTACTCCCTTAAGCACTATACTAGCCTTTGACAATTGGGTTCAAATTAATGTAAGGCCAATACAAGAAAAAGGTCTAGGCAAGTAATGTGGTATGTCACCGAAAAATAGGATTAAGCTCAACGGGTTAACTAATTGATCATGTAGACATGGTGTGGTAATATGGGAAAATATGCGGTTATTCCTAAATGCCTTTATCATTTTAATCGTCAAATAATGTCATGCGTTTCAAGAAAGACCTCAAACAACTGCTAGCAATGCAAACAATCCGTGGACACTCAAGCAAACGAATAAATTGCAAAAAATATGTAATATGGCTCAAAATCTCACTTGGTGGAAAAACATACTCAATCCCAAGCAAAAATCACTCTAACGCACCAACTTGTATTCAAAGCATGCAAACTAAATCATCTTGCACATATTCATGTCCTTCTAATCACTTACAACATTCAATAAGTCTACTAGCTTCAACCTACTAGTGTATGTGTGTGCACAAGAACAAAGCATATCACTTCTCAATCAAAAGCGTCAACAACACAAAATTCCTATCAAGCATGGGTGCAAATGCAAACTATTATGAACTCACATGATATACGAACATAAAAATAGAATGTCCTATATGAAACAAACGTAGATAACACAAACATAAATGCATAATTTACTACTACTAATATGCAAAGCATGAAATCTTACATGAACAAATAATACAACAACAACTTACTAATCCCTCAAACCACCCCCAAACTTAAAATATTCAATGTCCGCATTGAATGGAAGTAAATACAAGGGATAACAGAACATACCTACTCATCCTCCTCCTCGGAGGAATCAGAATCTGGCGGAGGATATTGCGTACGAGCTCCATAGACTGGCCACCTTGCCTGAATACTACAAAACCCACAATTGACAAGAACACAAATTCGTAATAAGATTAGAGAAAAAGATTTACCCAATACGAATCAAAGAGGTGAACTTGCAATAAATTCCTCTTTAGAATTGAATTTTTAGAGATATAAAAAAAATATAAGAGGAATTGGATTTGTATGTAGAGGTGGGTATATAAAAATAATAATAATAAATTTAATAATAATAATAATACTAATAATAATAAATAATAATAATAATAATAATAAATATAAAAAAAAATAAGAATAATAAGAATAATAATAATAATAAGAATAATAATAATAAGAATAATAATAAGAATAGAAAAAGGTTTAGAATTTTTGGAGAAAAGATGGAGGGTTTTGGAATTAAAATATGAAAAGAATTAGATAAAATAGGGGTATAAATAGATTTTTGGGGTTAGAAGGAATTTTTTTTTTTTTATAAACACAACAGCAAAACACAGACAGAACAAAGGGAATGGCGATAAAAATTTGCTGAAATCTCCTGGAACACGCGCAATTTGCGTGTGTGAAAAGCAGACTGCTCCATGGTCAGTTGCGCAGGCGCAGCCTGCGCGTTAGGGAAGCAGACTGCGCTCAAGTCAGTAACGCAGGCGCAGCCTGCGTTACAGAGGGGCAGACTGCGGAACTTGCAGAAACGCAGGTGCAGCCTGCGTTACAGGGCTGCAAACTGCTCAAAAATCGATTTTTTTTTTTTTTTTTAAAAAAAAACACTCAAAATTTTTTTTTTCTTCCTACACTAATGCGTGGGTTGCCTCCCACGAAGCGCTCCTTTAACGTCAATAGCTTGACGTTACTTCCTCAAATCATGGTGGTTTCAAAAGAATAACTGAACCATCTTCAACAGACAAACCATTCATACGAACGTTGACATCCGGTTTGCTTAATTCCCACAAATCTCTTCCATCAGATTTCAACTTGATTCTACTACCCAACGGCCAAATTTTCTTCTTTTTCTTCTTCACACCTCTAAGATGCTTCTCTGACTCAACCGGCTGAACAAAAATTTCTTCTTCCTTATCATCGGTTTTCCACCTTCGCAACACGTTATCATGCCCCTCTTCAAAAATCACTAGCTCATTATTCAAAAGGACATACCTTAAATTAGAAGGTAGAGGTTTAAGTTCCACCTGTGGTGCCTCGGAAAGTGTAAAAACCATCTCAACTTCCGTGTCTCGAACAATAATTTCTTCTTCTTCTACTACATCATCTAACACCCGTTCTGCTCCCATGAAGTGTTCATTTTCTAGCTGCACAATTTCATCAACTATGTCAACAGTAAAACAAGTTGCTCCAAAAGGAGGCATCTTCATTACTTTGTTCAGATCAAATTCCACTTTGTCCTCGCCAACATTCAATGTCAATTTTCCAGCTTTAACATCGATAGTAGTGCCAGCAGTAGCCAAGAATGGCCTTCCCAAGATAATGGGCATCTCAACATCTTCATCCATCTCTAACACCACAAAATCACAAGGTATGACAAATTTATCAACTTTGACAACCACATCTTCGATGACCCCCAACGGATATTTAACAGAACGATCCGCTAACTGAAGTGAAATCCGTGTCTTTTTAAGCTCCCCAAGACCAAGTCGTTTGCAAATTGAATATGGCATTAAACTCACACTAGCCCCTAAATCACACAAGGCTTTCATGTTCTCCATCTTCCCAATAGTGCAAGGCAAAGAAAAACTTCCCGGATCTTTCAATTTCTGAGGAATGGCCTTTTGGATGATTGCACTGCATTCAGCATTGAGAGTAATGGTTTCTGCATCCTCAAGTTTCCTCTTCTTTGTCAACATCTCCTTAAGAAATTTAGCATAGAGTGGCATTTGATTCAAAGCTTCAGCCAAAGGAATATTGACATGCAACTGCCGGAACATAGTCAAGAACTTCTCGTACTGCTTCTCTAACTGCCTGTTGTGAAGTCTCTGTGGAAAAGGAATTGGAGGAACATAAGGTGGTGGAGGAACATACGGCTTTTCTAGTTCTTCTTCCTTCTTCTCTTCATCTACTTTCTCTGACTTTTCTGCATCGATCTCTACTATCTCACTTTCTTTTTCAGCATCCTTCTCTTTAGGCTCAAGAACCTCAACCTCGGGCAACTCTTTTCCACTCCTCAAAGTAATTGCTTTGCATTGCTCTTTACTAGTCTGGTCGGGTTGACTAGGAAGTGATCCTTGCTCACGAACACCCATCTTGGAGGCAATCTGTCCAATCTGTGTTTCTAGCATCTTTTGAGATGATGCCATCTGCTCTATTCTTGATTCCATATTAGCCAATGCCCCAGAAGTTCCTTGCATAATCTTATTTAGTGCAACCTCCCAATCAGCTGGTTCTTTCTTCGGAGGAGGTTGATACTACTGCTGTGCCTGATATGGTGGTCGTGACTGAAAACCAGAAGGTTGATTCTGCCTTGGAAATGAATAAGAAGGATTAGCCGCATGATTATTACTGTAAGAAAGATTGTTGTTTGGCCTTTGATTTGGATTGTAATAGGAGTTATTCTGAACCGGCCACGGCTGTCTTCCCTGAATGAAAGATGCTTCTTCTGGAAATTGTTGCACATAAGAGTTCTGATTAGCACCATAATCATTATACCCCTCCATAGGTGAATAAATAGCATTCACATTTGCTCTTTGTCCTCGCATCTCCTGAGTTAGAGTATCCAACTTCTGAGCCAACATGTTAATCATCTCAGAGTCTTGTGCTGCTTTAGCTGAGCTCGTCCCACTAGGTGCCCATGAATAGTTATTAGATGCCAATTCCTCAAGGAGTGCTTTAGCCTGTGTAGTTGGTGCCTTCTTGAAATTTCCACCAGCAGCCACATCCAAACTCAAACGAATATCTGCATTCATGGCCCCATAAAAAGTACTGATGATCTGCCAATCTTCCAAGCCGTGATGTGGACACTTCCTCAATAGTTCCTTGAATCTCTCCCATGCCTGATATAGACCTTCACCCGGTTGTGCTTTGAAACTCATAATCATAGTCCTCAATTGTTGCGTCTTGTCAGAAGGATAATATTTGGACAAGAATGCAGTAGAAAGACTATCCCATGTAGCAACCGCAGTGTTTGGAAGTTGCTGAAACCATTCCAAAGCTCTTCCCTTAATAGAGTAGGGAAACATATGGAGACGAATCTGATCACTTGTAACACCATTGATTCTGAATGAGCCACACATCTGCACGAAACGCTCTAGATGTCTGTGTGGATCTTCTAATTCAATATCTCCTTCAAAAGCTTGATTGCTGATCATCTGAATTAAACTCGGGTTAATGTTGAATTGGGTTGCACCAATCTCTGGAGTTTTGTACATGCAATTGGCAGGATTAGGTGTCTCATGGTCCCAAATAGAAGTCTGATCAACATTAACATTTGCATTAACATTTGCATTAACATTTACGTTAACATTCTCAGCGTCCGTCATCTTAGCTTTCTCTTTTCTTATCTTTCTCAAGGTACGCTCGATTTCAGGGTCAAATTCCAACTTCCTAACGCAAGATGAACGTAGCATACACCTGAAAATCACCAACAAAATAACTTGTGGAACCAATTAAAATCTAAACAATAAGAAACAATTAACCTAAACTCAACTATACTGCCTTCCCCGGCAGCGGCGCCAATTTGTTAGTAGTATTTTTATGTGTTCGTTCTCAGGGAAGGACTGAATTGTAATATCGAGTTCAAGTTTTTATCTCTCACAATTTAGAAGTGTAGAAGAATGTTTGGTGTGTTTATAAACTAAATTAAACTAAACAAAATTAAACTAATTATCAATAGAGAATAAAATATATGAGGAAAACAATCCAAGAACTGGGGTTCTTCACTTGGTTTCAATGCACATTCAATATCTATGTGATGTCTACGTTCTTACTCTGCTGAAAACAATTCTTATAAGGTTATAATGTTCTCTTCCAAGATACAATATAATGTCTACAACTATACCCTAATTGTCACTTCCGTGATACAATCAAAGACAATCATAAACTATTAAGCTCCAAGAATTATAAGTCTCACAACTCTCCTAGTAATCTTCCAATCAAATATTCGAGTTATGTCTGTTAAATCATGTACTAAAATTGCAACTCCTCTTCCAAGTTATTACAATCCCTAAAATCCAATCAAAGGTTCATGACTCCCCTAATTGTGTTAAGCCCTCAATAACAGATCAGCAAAGCAAGAAAATCACAGATAATTAAACACACATGAATACCAAGGAATACTACCCAATCCTCAGATTAAAGATTTAGTTACACATAATTAAAGAAGAAAACAAAATAATAATGATAATGAATGAAAACATAATATTGAAGAATTGAAGATCGAAAGTACCTTGATACGATTACAAGCTATCAATTGTTAGCTATCAATTGTTATGATTTACAATGGTAGGATGTGTTTAAATAAGCTCTACAAATCTTGCCTAGAAAGAAATTGCCTTCTATTACAATTAGGATTTAAAGAAGGTACCCAAAACTGCCCAGAATACAATTAGAATTAGAAAAAGGGCAAAACAGTAAATTCCCAGCCTTCTTTAATAAAGATTACGTGCGCAACTTTAATCAGTACGTTTCTTGCACTTGTTTCCTATCCCGGGTTGTAGAAAATCTCTCAAGCTTCGCGTGAGCAGTAAGATCGCTGAAAACGGACTTCTAGAACTCCAGATATGGCCAAAACAGTATAAGCTGCGCAGCCTTCCCGGAAAATCTGAATTTTAATCAATTAAATCTCCAAAAACGACAAAAGCTTAGATATTCTTGGAAACCTACACAACTACACAAAACACATCAAAACTACACAAACTTGAGTCCAAAACAATCAATTTAAGCCGATATAGAATATTCCAAGTGGATATAAAATCCACTTATCAGAATGCTATTACAATGTCTATAATTCTCAGAGTGCTCAGTTGGGACAAATGAATTCTTTTGAAGAAGGATATGTGTACAATCAGTATTCAAACACTTTTGATCAAGAATACGTGAATCAACCAGATTTCTACTACCAGGACAATGGTGCTCAAAATTTTTCATATCATAATCAGCAACAGTTTGAGCAACAATATTATCAGTCATATGAGCAGCCGCCACAACAAGAATATCAATATCCTCCTCTACAAGAAGATCTACATGTTTCTCAATGCAGTGTAGATGTGCAAGCTGATCAGACAAATGAGATGTGGGATATCCTGAATAAACTACTAAAGAGTTCTGAAGAACAAGCCGAGAAGATTAAAGGATTAGAAACTCAAAGTTTGGCGATTGAATCTCAAATTGTAGAGTTGGCTAACTCTTCTACTACAGGGCAGCTTGACTATTTACCATCATCATCTATCCTATCCGAAGAGGACCTGATTGCTATCAATCTCACAAGCGATCAGGAATATGATAGTTTCTCCATGTATGTTGATGATGAGGCCATTGATAAAGAGAAGGAGTATGCCACCGATGACGAGATCAATGATGTTGCTGCTACCGAGAACAATGTGACTGATGATGAGGCTACAAAGGAAAGCAATACAGAGATAGTTGTTGTTTCTCTTCCACAACCTGTGCCTAAGCTACCATGTATTGATAAATTTTCTCTCGATCTAGCCTCTATTTACAAGGCTTCTTTGCTCAAGACTACTTATTTCAAGGTTGATGTGATAACAAATATTGTCCAAGATGATATTTCTCAAATTCTGGTTGAGGATCCATACAAAGTGGCTCATACGTTTCAAGCTCGAGAAGAGGGAGAAGATGGAAGTGTCTTATTAGCCAATGATGTGATAAGCCAAGATGTCCGAATGGCTCCAGTGAAAGTGAGGAGTGGAGAAAAGCCACCACCAGAACCTCCACCTTATGTCAAGGGAGTTCAATATTTTCATGGTGTTGAATTTTATCGCTGTTTTATCACAAAGTTTTCCAAAACTGCACAAGCACTCTCTCTATTGCTTATTAATGACATATTTTATTTTACTGATGCTTGTTTGGAGACTTTCTGCAGGATAAAGACAACCACTAACACTCTTGATACTTTTTGTGGTGGCGAGTTTATGATCGAGAAAGTGGATATTACGCCTTTACCGGAGTATTTTTGAGGAGGTCAAGCTAATGACTCTAAATAAGCGCTGCTTGGGAGGCAACCCAAGATTTCATTGGAGGATCGGTGCACTTCATGCTTTTGCATAGGGGAGTACTTCTTTCCTTCTTTCATATATAGTAGAATTGTTTAGTTATAAAAAAAATTAAAAAAAAAAAAAAATTTGAGTGTTTTAAAAATAAAAAAAAACGATTTTTTTTAGTGTAACGCAGACTGCGCCTGCGTTTTTGCCCCTGTAACGCAGGCTGCGCCTGCGTTACTGTCCTTCCCGCAGTCTGCAGACCTGTCACGCAGGCTGCGCCTGCGTGTCTGCATGTGGAGCAGTCTGCTTTGTTCACGCGCAGCTTGCGTGTGTTCCAGTGTGTTGTCCGTTGTTTTTCTGTGTTTTCAGCTGTTAATATAAAAAAAAAAAAAAATCTTTTCATCCCTATTCTATTTATACTCTCATATCTAAACTTATTCTAATCCTATTTCAATTCCAAAACCTCCCATCTTTTCTTCAAAATTCTAAACCTATTTCTTTTCTAATTCATATTTTTTATTATTATTATTATTATTATTATTATTATTATTATTATTATTTTATTTATTATTATTATTATTATTATTTAGTTATTTTATTTTATTTTTTATTATTATTATTTTTATTTTTATACCCACCTACACATACAAATCCAATTCCTCTTCTATTTATTTAAATCTTTAAAAATTCAATTCTAAAGAGGAATTAATTGCAAGTTCACCTCTTTGATTCGTATTGGGTAAATCTCTTCTCTAATCTTATTTTTATTACGAATTTGTGTTCTTGTAAATTGGGGGTTTTGTAGTGTTCTTGTTATTTGGGAAGTGACCCGTTTATGGAGCTCGTACACCGTATCCACCGCCAGATTCTGATTCATCCGAGAGTGAGGACGCGTAGAAATTAAATTTGAGCAAGCAAGCCACTTCATGCTTATGCACTAGGGGAGTATTTTTCACCTTTCTTTGTATCTTTATTGTAATTTTTTTTCTTTATTATTTTTGTATTTGTTTTTAGGAATATTATTTTTGTATATCTTTTTCTTTTCTTTCTTTTATATATTTGTTCATTGAGGACAATGAACCACTTAAGTGTGGGGATGAGTTCTCGATGATTTAAAAAAAAATCCAAAAAAATTAAAAAATTAAAAATACCAAAAATAATTCTAGCCAGGCAATTTGATTAGTTGTTGTATTTTGCTTGATACACCCATGCATGCGTAGAATTCTTGTGTTCTTGACGCTTTTGTATGAGAAGTGACGTGCTTTGTTCTTGTGCACACACTTACACTAGCAAGTTGAAGCTGGTAGACTTAATTGGATGTTGTAAGTGATTAGAATGACATGAATATGTGCAAGATGACTTGGTTTTCATGCTTTGAGTACAAGTAGGTGCGTTAGAGAGTCTTGTTACTTGGGATTGATTATGTTTTGTCACACCAAGTGAGTTTTGAGCCTATATGCATATCTTTTGCATGATTTTTCATTTGCTTGAGTGTCCACATGTTGTTTACATTGCTAGCACTTACTTGAGATCTTTCTTGAAATGCATGACATTACTTGATGATGAGATGATAAAGGCACTTAGGTTTAACCTCGTATTTCCCATATTTCCACACCTTTTATACATGATCAATTAGTTAACCCTTTGAGCCTAATCATATTCTTTCGGTGACACACTACGTTACTTGCCGTTATCCTTTTTATTCTATTGGCCTTACATTGAATTTGAACCTAAATTGTCAAAGGCTAGTATCGTGTTTGAGGGAGTAATAAGGTGTTCATAAAAGGGGGGTTATTGATGATCATACTTTTGGGGAATATTAATTTTGGGTTGATGCTTGCTAGTCGAAATTCATAATAATATCTATGGATCATTGTGTTTATTCTTTAGCTCTCAAGAAAAAAAAAAGAAAAAAAAAGAAAAAAAAAACAGAAAAAAATATAGAAAAAAAAAAGAAAAAAAATAAATAAATTTGAGAGCATTTTTATGTTTGTATGATCCTTCTTCATTCGACTAGTCAAGTTGTTATGTAAGGGTTATTGAAAAATCCAAGTGTGGGGAAGTATTTGTTTTAATAGAAAGGGAATTGAATAATGATTATTGTTGGGTACTAGCTTTTGACATTAACCTGTTTTAGCTTTACTTGACATACCTTGTCCCTAGCCCACGATACAACCCGAATAAAGACCTTTTGATTGTCATCAGTGATGTATGTTGTGTTGAGAGTGAGATTGATTGCGAGTGTCAAGTTGTGTTTATGATTTTGGTGGAATTGAGTGATACACTTAGCCTTGTTCTTGAGTGAATATTCGTTTTTGAGTGAAAGGTGAGTTATTACTTGTTTTGGCATAGGAGATCCCAGGTTTAGACTTAAAGATGTGTTTCTTGTGGGCTTAGCATGATTACCAACGATTTTTACACTTGACATGAATTTTTATGACCTTCTGCATGTCGGTTGAGTAGACTACATGAATACTTGCACTTTCGACACCAAGACATCGTATGTTTGCTTTGATTCTTAAGTTGATGTGGCATGAGAGGACTTGTGTATGTGGTGTTGTGTTAGCATTGATCTTTTGCATGGTTGGATGAATTTTGTGGGTACATTCACTATAAACCCTCACGAGACAACACTCGTCCTACTAGGGCTGCCTAGGGGTTTAACGGCTTGTTGCATATGCTCAATGCAATCGTGTCATCTACGAAAGTGATGTTTGTTAGGACTTAGTTTTTATTTCAATTATTTGCCCGAGGACGTGCAAATGCTTAGTGTGGGGATGTTTGATAGAGTATATTTTTATATATATTTTAGATGATTTTATTCTCATATTTATTGTGTTTTGCATTGATTTGGATTTTTATTTAATAGATTTGATTGTTTTATTGTAGGAAATAAAGAATTCATGACTTGGAAGGATTTGGAGCAAAAAGAGCTATTTTGGAGATAAATTGGAGAAAATTCGTATTATTGGGCTACACGGGCTGCCTGCACTGTTTGGGCCATATCTTGAGTTCCAGAAGTCAGAATTTGACGATCTTACTGTCCACGCGAAGCTTGTGGAATTATCTTTAATTTAGAGGTGGTCCAGTAAGCAAAATCGAACTGGAAGAGCCCAGAAACAGAGGAGAAAAAGAAGTTACGAATTTTAATTAAGGAATCCTATTCAGTTATGGAATCCTACTTGTAATTTATTTAGAGTATTAAAATACTTTTATTGGGCAAGACTTTTAGAGCCTATATAAACACATCTAGGGTATTATTTTAGAGGGAGAAGAAGGAGAATGTAATATTAGATCAGATAATATAGTTTAGAGTAGATTAGTATTATTAGTTGGAGATGTAGAGAAACACCTCTCTTCTTTTGGGTGACAACATTGAAGTTTGAAGGTTTTGTTCTCTTAATCTTTTCTTTGTTCTTATTAGTTTAATTATGTTTTCTTGTTTTACTAGTTGTTTTACTTGTTTAATTATTAGCGAGTAGTTATTTCTAGGGCTTAAAGGGAAGCCATGTTTGCACTAATATTGGCATGATTTTCATAGTGGTTTGATTGGTTATGGTTAATTCTGATTGATATGTTTTAATCATTAATTTGTGTAATCGGCCGATATCATGGATTAATTATATGCAAATAGGGGTATGGATCGATAGATTTACTTACTAGAGGCATACATACGATTAGCAGAATTGAATTTGAGTGCGGAAGCATCATTGGATTTCTGAGAGCGTTAATTCTTGGAAGAGATTAACTTGACTCTAATTACCTGATTGATTGAATTACTAAAAGTGGTTAATTGTGTTGAATGTTTCGAGAGTGTTAATGCTTGAAAGAGATTAACATACTCTAGTTATAGGATCACATTGATTGCTTTAGCTTAAGAGCCAATTGTGTAAGCATGGTGGACCTGATTGCCCTAGGTTTTAAATAATTTGTTTATCATCCGTTTAATTAGTGTTAATTTAGTTTAATTAATTAATTTATAATTTCACATATTCGTTTGTCCCTGAAACAATTAGCGATAACTGAAAAGGAATTAGTAGAACCTGTCTCCTTGTGGATTCGACCCGCTTGCCATCTGTACTAGCAATAGACACCGTGCGCTTGCGGTTAGACATAATTTAACACATCAAGTATATAGAAGGTGAACAGACCATTAAAACAGTTGCAATAAAAATCATAACGAGATGACTGTGAATCAACGAATACAACGATCATTAAATAAAGTATCGTGGACGTTCGTGTGTGCGAAACATGGAATGTGAGGAATCGATACAGACGCATATATACAGGGACCAGAAGTAAAGAAAACGACGACATGCAAGAACACAAACGCACAGAAGATTGAAATAAGCAAGAATATTAAAGAATGGAGAAAGAAATGAATCGGAATCATACCTTGACTTGAGTTAAGCGGCGACGGAGAAGATGGATTGAGTAGACGACCTTCGGTTTTCTTCTTCTCTCTCCAAGGGTTTTTCGCAGAGTTTTGGTAAAGGTAAAAACTGAACCTGGATGTAGAAATACATTTATATAATCAAGGTAAACAGGGGACAGCCCCGTACACGTGGCAACGGTTTATTGGAGCGGTAATTGAAGAGATACACGCGTGAGAGGCGTGTGAACTTTGGGAACTCACACATTAACTGCAGCTTTGGTAAGTGATAAGAGCAATTCGAATTTTGAAATTATCTCTTGAGGATATTAACTGCCAACCATTATCCCTTTTCAAATTCGAAGAGATGTGATGATAAGAAATAAGTTAGGTTCCCTGGGAAGCTAAATGCAAACATAGAGTTGATTTTGAGAGCTGTGATCTGAAGAAGAAAATAGAAAGATAAACAGGTTCCTTGGTATGAAGGAAGCCTACTCGAGATTATATTAAGCTGAAAATATTTTATGTCCTCTTTCCTATGCCGAGTTAGCTCATGTAGGCTTGGATATAAAATGTTAAAGCGAGGTATTATTATTGAAATGATTTAACATTGGACCTATGATCAAGAGATAGTAAAAAATAGGTTCCTTTCACATTACATGATTTCAAGGAACCGGGGGGTACTTGTTGTGCCCAAAGTCATCATGGGCTAAATTTAGGCCCATTAGGCCCTAGGGTTCAATCCAAACGAGCTAGAGGATAGATCCAGTGTGAGTTATGAAGATGAGATAGAAGAAATGACTAAGGAAGTATGAGTATCAGGGGGTTCCTAATGGTCAGGAAGCTGAGCTGAGTGTTAGAAGACCAGGTTCCTCCCAGCAGAAGAGTTCGAGTTAGCATAGCAACAGCCATAGAGATGACAAGAGCATGTGAAGAGCTATCCAGTCTAACCAGTTTGTTATTTGTGCAAGTACTGATGCCTAAAGGGAGGTTCCTAAGTGATATGTCCCGAAATAAGGAGGTTCCTGAGAAATAGCCTCCTGAGATATAGGTTCCTGAGAACCAGGTTCCTACGAGTAGCCAACAGAAGGTTCTAGAAGCCATCTAGAACGGATAAACGAATTGGTATTGGAGTATAATTCTAGGGTGCAGATGATCCTAGAATGTCTCTAACCAATGAGAGAATCATAGTAGGGTACGAACTCGAGTTCTACTCTACTTAGCCAACTAGTTCGTGGAAGGCTCTGAAGGAACCTGAGTCCTACACGAACTAGGTAATCGAATACAGCTATTTCCAGCAGAGATAGAGTCACATTAGAACTACGTGAGCTTGATCCCTATATAAACAAGGGTACGAAGGCACCTCAAGGGTAAGACGCATTCAGTTCTCTAATTCTCTCTAAAGGCACTTGAGATTATTGGAGACACCCTCGAGCACAGCTCAACCCCCACAAACACAACCCAAACCTTTCACAGAACAGTTGATCGTTAGCCTATACAACTACCCGTAAACCTCTCAAAAGTTGTTACAAAATCCACTCATCAACAATACTTATACAATTCCACAACTACTTCTTTCATTTAATTCGATTTCTCAAGCTAAAACCTCTGAAAACCCTAACTGCAAAAAGCTAAATTTCTATCTCTCTTACTTCTCTATACACAATGGCAAACACTCAACTCACCATACCCAAACAAACTAATTTCATTGCTATGACTAGTGATGTGGAGGCACCCAATGCTAATTTCAAATGCTTTGTGAAATGGATGTCTGAATAACACATCAAGAAAGCCCTCTCAGCCAACCCAACTCTGTATCTAGACCTTCTAGAACAGTTCTGGAGGACTGCTACTGTGGAAGCCGTTGCTCTTGAAAATGCTATAACCTCCTACATAATCTACTGCAAGATTCAAGATAAGGATATTACTATCACTACTGAAGACATGAATCGAGCACTAGGACTTCATCAAGATGTGTATCATCCTATGGTATCTGATGATGTCTTAATTGAGTTCTTTTAATTCATTAGATATGCAGATACAATCAAGATTGGGCATATGAATAGGAAGAATCTAAAGAAGGAATGGAGCTATGTCTTTGCTACCCTGCTTCAAGTGTTCACAGCTAGGAAATCAAGTTTTAATTAAATTAGTGCACCTATACAGCAGATAGCATATTCCTTGGCCTATGATAGGAAAATTGATGTTGGGCATCTGATAATGCAGGAGTTGAATGAGAGACTTGGCAAGAACTCAGCCAAGAGAGGTAATGAAATCTTCTTTCCTCGCTTTATTCAATCTGTACTTAATTTTGTAGATGATAAATTGATTAAATTGCCTAGAATAGATAAAAGTATAATAGGCTATCCTAAATCCATGACCAAACTCATTTTTGGTAATTTGGAGACTAGGAATGATGTGGATGTAAAACTTGAAATAACTCCTCATATGAAGAGTTTATTTGAGACTTACCCCCACAACATGCCAACATTTGACTCAAAGTCAGAGTTAGCTAGGTCCAAACAAGTAGAACAAAATGCTAACCCAAGGCCTGCTAACCAACCTCCTCAACCAAAAACTGAACCAAACATTGAGGCAACTGCATCATCTTCTCAAAAGGGTGATGTTAGTAAAAAGAAGAGAAATGAGGTATCTTTTGAACCCTTGAATATCTTAACAGAAGCATCACTAAATGCTGAGATAACTTTAGGAAGTGAGGCACCTGAGTCACCCTGACTAAAGCTAAAGAAGAAGAAAGATAAGAAAACCACCTCCGCAGTCACACAAATGGCTGAAGTTGTAAAATCAGAGGCTAACAGCAAATAGATGTACTCTCTCAACAGGGTGCATCTATAGAATCAAGCATTCTCCCCAATGCACCTTCTTGTAATGAGTCAGCACATGGGAGTGATAAGGCTGGCACAACACTGGGTGGAGAGCACATCACAATTGAAACCCCTCCTATTTCTCAGGAGGAGTTGTCAAACTCAATTCTAAAAGACACTTCTCTTCCAGAATCTACATCCAATATTTCTTCTCAACCTGCAATTCAAGAAATTGAAAAGCAAGGACTTGATCATCAAGAATTCCCTTCTCTTGATGAGCCAATGGACTCAAGTGACTTAGTGCAAGACACTTTGCTCACCACCCAGGACCCACATTTAGATGGTGAGGGAATGCATGCTGGGGAATATCTTAATGACACCATCACAAACACAGAGGCTTCACTAGTTTTCACTAGACACTCTGTGCCTATGTCAACTACTGTTGTAACTCATCCCACTTCTGTGGAGACAACAGTAGTAGAGTCAACTCATCCGGTTACAGAAGTTGCATCTGTAACTGAGGGATCTAGCTTTCCTAGTTCTAGCTCTGACTTCATGTTAGAATGGCCGAAGCCTGTGCAACATGACAATACTTCAGGATCAGGGAGTGTTCCAAAACAATTGATGGTTGAAGCACTTCAAAGCTTAATTGTGGATCAGATTCCTGAGCTCACTAAGATTGCCCAGAATCTCCTCACAGCAAACATGCCTAATGCTGATTATGAAGCTATCTTACTCTGCCACAAACAAGATGTTGAGGAGCAGCAAGAGAAGATAGCTGATTAAGCTGAGAGAGATGGCAACAATGATGCCTGGTTGCAAGGATATGGTAGTGTCTCTCTCAATGAAGCTCTTCAGTACTTAAGAGAGGAGTATATCACTTCATTAGGGTCAAATGCCAAATCTCTTACCCCTACTGAAGTATTTGAGGCTATCAATGAGGATTACAAGGGAAGTTTGAAGGATGCTCACTACCTAGGTAAAGGTGTAAAGTCAGACATTGAACATATCTACAACAGAGTTTCACAACAGAGTTTCCACCTCTGAATACTATTGTCAAAAGCATAAAAGAGTGCAAAGCTACCTGCACTAAACTGAATGAAAAACTCCCTTCCATGCAAACTTCCATCATAGAGATCTCAGGATAGATGGACAGACTCAGAGAACAGACAACTGAAGCTAATGCTGCTATCAACATTCTTTTTGCCAATCAATATGGAGATAAAGCAATTACTGATGTCCCTGTTCATAATATGACAAAATATGAAGTATAAAGGCTCAAGCAACAATCATTATCTGGCTTCAAGGCTACAGAGTTATTTTCTAAGGTGAGTAGCTTGGAGAAAGAAGTTAGTTCTCTCAAAGAGTACAATTTTGAACTGCAGAAATCTGTCAATCTACTCAATGACAAGTTGGACACCCAGGCTGCTACAACTACAGATGTGCTTTTTAATCAACAACAAATGATCTCTGCCATGATGAAGCATATGGGAGTCCCAGATCTATCCAACCTCCTCTTCAAACCCAAGGGCTCCTGTGTCTGACACCAAGCCTAAGGGGGAGAATGAGAATGTTAACTCAAAAACTAAGGGGGAGAATAAAGTGACTTCAAAATCTAGGGTGGTGAAGCAGAAGGGTATCGTCATCTCTGAAAATCCTAAACCCTCAAAATCTACAACTTTTCAAGTTCAAGGCAAAGGAAAATCTAAATCCACAGAGACTCAAACCTCTAAAGCTGTCAAGCCTATCACCTCTCTACCAACTGTCACTCTACCAGTTATGCACATCACTACTCCTAGTGGCCAGAAACAATCTATTATATCCACAGTGGTTGCTGGAGGAATGCCAACTGATAAACCCCAATCCTCCAAAGTTGAAAATGCCAAGCCTGTTGAAGTCAAGATGGTAACTGAGGATAAGCTACAGGAAGTTTCAAATTCTAATGTCTATCATGATGATGCATTCTTGGAGTTTCTGCAAGTCTCAAGGATAAATGCTAAGGGTGATACTCAAGCCTGTCTAAGGGACTTGAAGGGATAGATTGACTATTTCACTGTTATGCCTAGGAAAGTTAATCAAGCATGGGTCAAAGAAATCTTGATGGTGACCAAATCCAATATATGACACTTAACATATGTCACATTGGACTCTCTCAAATTCTCTGAGTTAGAATTAATGATCAAGCTGATTAAGCTAACTAATCAGAACACTAAGAGTCTCTTTGATGATCTAAGGAATGATCAACCATCTAGACTGCCATAAGTGATTACAAATCCAAGGACAATCATCTATCATTCTGGCACAAAAATTGAAGACATCAGTCAATTGGTTATTCCCAAGCATCTCACCCCTCAAAATTCAAGGTTGATTCATGCTATCATTGAACAACTTACCAAGAAGAAAAGGTGCAGAACAGCAGAAGAATTGGAGGCTCTATAGTATCTCAAGTCATATCTAGCAACTGGCATTGTCTCTGAAATTGCTAAGGCAAAGAAAGACAAGGATGATGAGGATGAAGACAAGAGTGATAAGAGAGGAAGCCATCACATGAGTAATAAGGATGATGAAGAGAAGAAGAAGGATGCCAAAGGTAAGAAGGGTGGTGATGACAAAGGTAGTGATAAGGTGTATGAAAGAAAAGGTGGAAGACAACAAACCTCAAGCATCACTAGCACTATTCCCACCACAACACAAGGAAATATGTCTAGGGTGGTTACAGTTAGTAATGACTTGTCAAAATCTAAACCTATGGCTGCTGCAACTGTCTTGTCACCTAATGCAAAGGATACTCAAATTAAGAAACCATCAATATGTCTCCAAAAGCAAAATGCTAATGGTGTGCTACAATGGTCAAAAGGCAAAGGCTTCAAACTACTTCATAGTGACAAGATACAAAAGCTAAAATTCAATTCCAAGGCAAGAAGAGTAAGAAAAGTGAAGACACATGTATCCCAGGCACTCATAATTGTACCAGGGTTAAGTTTGCCTCCTCTTGATGAAGATTATGATGAAGATCAATTGGCATTTCTACAAGCCCAAAGAATCTATCATGTGGCAATTGTGGATGACTGTTTGGGATCAAATACTCAAATGGTAAACAAATGAAATTCAAACAAGGGATGTGTCAACACTGGGGCAAACTGTATAAGATTGAAAGAATTATTGCATTGCTGGACATTGATGACAAAGTGAAGAAAGTTTGGAAGCTGGAACTTATAGATTTTGTGAAGATGAAAAGAGATTATGAAGAGAAGGTGATAAGGGAGTGTATGGAAAAGTGGAAAGCAAGGGAGAAGGAGCTTGATGAGCTTGAATCCAAAGCAGATGAGTTAAGGGCTAAAGGGTTGTGCAGAGTCCAATTCAATCCCTATGTTGTAAAGTATAGGAGGAGAAATGGAGATAATGTTAGCATCAAAATGGACCTGGTCAACCATTACCCTGCAAATCCATTGCAGCCAGTACTTGAAGATTTTAAGAACTCAATTCTGATTGAAGAACTTGATGCTATGGCTGAAATCATAGGAGCTATGGATGAGAATGCAAGGAAGGAAGAACAAAGGAAAAAGCAGGCATATGATGATCTACAAGCCAAAGCTCAGAAGATGAACTCAATGAAAAAAGGTTAGTATTTCATCATAGTCTGTAAGAATACTCTCTTTGTACTTTCATCTATATTATCAATCAATTACATACCTGTATTGTTCAAGTTATATCTTTATGTATGTTAGGCTTGTTATCAGACATGAAATTGTGACTAAGGGTCTTACTCACAATTTGGGGGAGATTGTTTGTCACAGAGGCATGCTTGTATACATCTAATAACAAGCCTAATTGTTTGTAATGCTTTGCATTACTTACATGACCTCTTAACTGAGAGAACCTCTAGTTGTAGAGTTTCTACTTGTATTTTAGTACTTGTAGTAGGCATCAAAGTTCTATCTGTGCAACTGTAAATTAAGTCATGAAATAATGCTTGGAAGAAGATCCAGAGATCATGCCTCAAGCTTGAAGAACAAGGCTGTCAAAATAAACACAGTTGGATTTTGAAGATTGAAGATTTGCCTAAGTACTAATTTGAGAAGTATTTTTGTCTATTAGAGAAGTCATGGGTTCGAGAAGTCAGGGATTCGATATCTCAAAAGATATTGTTCGATATCTCAAAGAGTCAACAAGTCAAAGCCTCATTCGACAACTCAGGGATTCGACATGTCTAAAGCACTATTCGAGAACTCAATAAAAGCACCATTCAAGTTCTCAGAAAGTCAAGAAAGTCAAAGTTCATTCGACATCTCAAAGACTTAAGAAGCCATTCGACATCTCAGGGATTCGATAAGTCAAATGCTCTATTCGACAACTTAAGGATTCCTAAAGAAAAGAATAATTCGAGAAGTGGTTCAACATCTCTATAATACAGTATTCGAGAACTATGAGTTATCTAACAAGTCAATGTTAGTTCTTGAATCAACCACTTAGCTACTTCTCGAATGGATTCTCGAAGACAAAATACTGCAAACTGCACAAGTCAGAAATCTGCAACAAGCCAAGATGCTTTCAGGACCACTGTACTGTAAAGTGTTTTGGAAAGTCTACAAAGGATATTAGAGAGTTGTTACAGGAGACAAGCTGCTAAAGAAGTGGATCTGAGCAGGCTAAAGAAAGTCAAACTTACATGTTGCTTGGACGTTTACTCGAATAAGGATAGACAAGTTAGAAAGTAATTTTGTATGTCACTACATTTGTAGTAAGTAGGGTTTGCACATGTTCTATAAGTGTACAACCCCACTTCTCTAGCAGTTATCATGATTAGCGAAGCAAATTTATTTACAACTTCTCTCTGAGAAAGAAGCTGAGAATACTAACATTTGTATTCATAGATTGTAGCAAAATCTTGATCTAATAAAATATTAGATTAAAGTGAGTGTTGTGTTTTTCTGTTCTATTTCCGCATACATATCTGTTAAACACAAACATACACTTAGCTACACAGATTCAAACCATCAAACAAACGTTCTTAAAAGTTCATATTTTAAGAAAAGTTTGAAAATGCATTCACCCCCTATGTATTTTCTTGTGTGTGTATTCCATACTCAACATTCTCCCCCTCTACAAGCCTGTACCATTTGTTTTCAATTTGTTTTGTCGGATTAAAAAGCCCCAAATCGAAGCTTTTTTCCGATTTGGTTTTCAGATTTACTTATACACGCCCCTGCGGGGCCAAACAACAACAAACGATCTGGGGAAAAGGGAGAGAAAGGTCTGGCCATTATTTTGATGTCCTCAAAAGGACTGGAGGTTGCCGGATGTGGGAGAATAGAAGGAGGCGATTGTAATGGCGATTTTTGGTTCGTCCGAGCTCCGAATCTGCAAGTGAAATAATGAGGTCAGCTGACATCATTGCGCATCTGGGAGATGTGTTACCCTAGATGCGCAATTTGAAAATACGTATCATAGGCTATGCAGACCGCCAATGCGTACTCTCTTCGTTATTTTGGGCACTGTTCACGTAAATCGTCATTTTGGGCAGCTGGGTTGTGTTTTTGTTTTATTTTGGTCATTTTCTCGATAATAATCCTAGTATAATAATCCCATCATTTATAATCCTTATCATTATAATCCTTTAAATTATCCTATTCCATGTTTGTTTTGAAATATTAAGTTTAGGATTGGACTATTATCCTTTAAATTTTCCTATCCCATGTTTGTTTTGAAGGATAACCTTTTGGATTGGATTGTTATCCTTTAAAATTTCTAATCCTATGTTTGTTTTAGGAGGGATTATAGTGAAATGACTATAATCTTTTAAAAAAATGACTTGTGGGAGGGGATTAAATAATATCTTCTCCAACCAAGTATTAGAGAGGATTATAATCCTATCCAATATCCCAACCAAACAAACATGGTATTGTTATTTTAAAGGATTATAATCACCAATCTAATCTCAATAAATTTTTTAATGGATAATAGTTCCATCCCCTACTTAATATTAATCCTATGAAACAAACATGGCCCAAGTCTCACAGTCAAACATACATTATTTGTGGCATTGTGCATTGTTGAATAATATGAACACAATAACTACTACAAATATCCCCCACAATCACCCCCAAACTTAAAATATTCAATGTCCCCATTGAATTGAAGGTAATACAAAGGATGGTAGAAAACATACCTAAATAAAAATGCCGAAAAGCGTGGGTTGCCTCCCACGAAGCGCTTCTTTAACGTCAATAGCTTGACGTTACTTCCAAGCCTCCAATAAGGATGATAATAGTTTGCCTGGTCCTCTCTTCGCAATACTTCATCATCATCTCGGCGGCACACTTTTTGCCCCTTCTCCTCACTTGGCCTATTCGTATAACAACTATGTCCTATTCCAATGCCTTCATTTGTTGACCCAAAATCTGACAATTTGTAGAACAACACACATTCGCGGGCTTGGCTTGAATATAATAAAGGAGGGTAAATGTAAGTTTCTGAAGCCTTTGGTTCCTCAAAGAGAACTTCCTCCATTGGCTCTAATGCGCTACCTCCATCTTTAAACTCTAAGACAAGTAGAAGACCTGCATCTTTCCCATGTTCTACAGCCTCTTGGTTCGCACATAACAATTCTTGAAATTTGCGTAGCTCATCAGTGTTCTCTTGTTACGCACATACCAATTCTTGAAATTTGTGAAGCTCATCAATGTCTGTCTCAAATAGTGCCCTTTCCAAATCATCCACCTCACTAGCTTGATCAAATTCCTCACATGGTTTGTGAACACTCTCCTCCTCTTGGAATTTGTCTTCTTCAATTATGCATGCAGTACCTTGCTCCAAGTCATCGTTATTTTCTGTAATTGCTTCTAATATGCATTGTTGTTTCTCTTGTTCCAAGGCTCTCACAGCTCGAACAACTAGTATCTCCAAAGATTTGAGACACTCCTCATTACTCTTCACAAGCATCCTAATCTCCTCCCTAATAGGAACCTCATCTGACTGAAAAGTAGGAGTAGGTTGCAGATGTTGAAACTCTTCACTTCCATAGAAATATGACATATCTAGAACATCTTGCTGGTATTGTTGAGGAGGGTATGGAAAATATGGTTGTTCCTCATAACTGACATATGGATCAACTCCTTCGTAGTAACAATATTGTGATGGATCATGAACACCCAAACACCGCTCACATTGATGAGGCTGTTGAATACCACCTTGGTTGCTCCAGCACTGATACGTCTCATGTGCGCCCGCACATAGCTCACAAACACTAGCCACCTGCTGAACTCCATAGTAAGTTAGAAAATCCATCTTCAACGTCAACGCTCTCTGACAAGTACCTGAAACACCAACGAACTGCAAGAATAGATGAGAAAAAGAAATCCGAGTCAGTGAACTCTAACGACCACTATTGACAAGCACATAAACTAAAAATAAAACACCGAAGATCCCCGGTAGCGGTGCCAAAAACTTGTTTGCACTAATTCACGCAAGCGTACGTGGTCACAAGTAATATATGAATAAGTCGAGTTCGTTCCCACAGACATCTGATTATGGTTTCAATTCTGTTCATGCACCTATGCAACAATGTATGGTTATTAATCACTGCTAAGACAAATAACAAGATTTAGGTTTTAATTAACTAAAATTAACTAAGGAAGTAAATTAACAAACTAAGAATTAACTAACTAACAAGAATTTAAATCAAATTACTTCTGCAAGAGAAAACATGGTATCCTAACTTCATTAAATACTTCCTTTAGAGATCATGCCTTAATCAATATATGTGATGATTTTGATATCTGATCGGACAACACGAAACAAGTAAAAGTTACCTCTCGGTATACTAGTACCAAACTAAACATACATCCACAAAAAAGATAGAAGATGAATAGACACCAATTATGCTTAGACCCTATATCTCTATAGAATTTGAAAACATAAAGGTTGAAGCACAAGTTATCCACATAGATCACATAGGGCAGCATAATATCTCTATTAATGCCACAAATCATGATGTTAAAACATCAACCTATCCTATGCTAGCATGACAAGTTCTAAATCTCAAGATCCACTCTCGTTTCGCAAGAGATTAACAAATTAGATGTTCATGACGCATCTAAACACATGAAACACAACCATACAAGGATATCAATAATTCATCACACACATATCAAATAAGCAATCAACTACTAAATTCCATAAATAAATCCGTTAGGACCCCATGACAACGATTAGCTCATGATCGAACTTCTCATCGTCACGGGATCTAATGAAAACATGATGTAAAACAAATACAATAATATAAATCTCTGGTGTGTGTTGTGTTCGTCGTCTTCTCTTTTTTTGTGTCCCCAAGATGTGTATTTATAGCCCCAAGTGCCTCCTCAACCAAGTAATTACCGTCTTTGATTTAGGATAGAATTCCGGTAATTTTCCTTTCTTGAATGAAATAGAATTGCAATTGCCATGTATAAGTCTGATTCTAGAAGCTTCTGGTCATCCAAGGTAATTCCACAATGATTAGAATTAGAAAACAATGCAATTTCCTTCTCAGAATGGGTTTCCAAAAGTTCTGGAATTTTCTGGCAGTGTCAGGTGCTCAAGACCACTTTAGAATGAAAGAGAATTCCGTTATCTTCGCGTGGGCAGTTGAATCGTCCAAAACGGACTTGTAGAACTCAAGATATATCCAAAACAAAAATCAGAAATTTTGGCTGATTTTCCCGCGCCCGCGCCGCCCGCCGCGCGCTACTGTTCATTCCCGCGCGCCCGCGCCCGAAATCAGCACAAATTAGGCGTGGCCGCGCCCGACCTATTGTTCATTTGCTGATTTTGCTCTATTTTCTTCGTTTTAACTCCGATTTTCATTCCGTTTCTTCCGGCACTCTTGCAATTTGATGTACTTTCATTTTTTAAGCTCAAAACCCACCAATTAAACATGGAAAACATCATCCCACATCCGACTCTTATTCCTGTACAAATTCACTACAAACACATCAAAAACACCACATACTTGAGTCCAAGTTCACCAATTTAAGTCGAATTGAAGCGATCCAAGTGGATATAAACTCCACTTATCAGGATTCAAGGTGGATTTTGACAAAGATGAATGTTTGATCACCCACAAGAAGACTGGTGATTTTGCTCTATCTGGAGTAAGAAAATGAAGCCTGTTTGTAGCCAATATGGACTCTGCAAACAAGGACAAAATTTGTTGCTTTTATTCAAAAGCATCAAATGAAGACTGTTGGCTGTGGCACAAGAAATTATCACATCTGAACTTCAAAGCCATTAATTCTCTAGTCAAAAGATAGTTAGTGAGAGGCATGCCCACACTTGAATTCTGTCAAGAAGGAGTGTGTGAGGCTTGTCAAAAAGTAAAAATGAAAAGATCAAGCCACAAGTCAAAGACAGTGACATCAATAACCAAGCCCCTACAACTCATTCATATGGATTTGTTTGGGCCTGTCAATATTATGTCACTAGGAAGAAAGAAGTATGCCTTGGTGATGGTTGATGACTTTACAAGGTATACATGGGTGGAATTTCTAGCATCAAAAGATGAGGCTCCACAAGTAATCATTGAGCACATAAAGAGAGTTGACAATGAAGCAAAGGCCAACAATGCAAGTGTGATTGCATTGAGAAGTGACAATGGAACAGAGTTCAAAAATGCCATACTTGAAGCATTCTGTAAAGAGAATGGCATTTCACAGCAATTCTCAGCTCCAAGGACTCCACAACAAAATGGAGTTGTTGAGAGGAAGAATAGAACTCTAATTGAGGCTGCTAGAACAATGTTACTTGATGCAAAGATGCCTACATGCTTTTGGGCTGAGGTTGTAAGCACTGTATACTATATCCAGAACAAAACTATCATCAACAAAAACACTGGAAAGACACCTTACAATTTGATGACTGGAAAGAAGCCTACTCTAAAGTATGTTCATACTTTTGGAAGCAAATGCTTTGTATTAAAGGACAATTCAGAATATGTTGGCAAGTTTGATGCAAAGGCATTTGAAGGAATTTTTCTTGGCTACTCTATGGAAAGAATTGCATACAAAGTTTATGTCATCAGTCAAAAGAAAATTATGGAAAGCACAGATGTGACATTTGATGACAGCAAACTACCTGGACTAGAAGAAGCCAATGATGAAGATAAAGATCCATTAAGGTTTGATAATCTAGATGATTCTGATGAAGAGATTGAAACTGGAGTTGAAACTCAAGTTCAACAAACTCAAGTGAATGATGATACAAGAGAAGAATTTGTGCCAATCAATAGTGAAGAAACAAGCATCCAAGAGACACCTGTAAGTAGTGGCAACTTCACAGGGGGAGGAAATGAGAATGACCATGATGTGGATGATGAAGCAACATCAAGAATGAGAAATCAGGCTGAGCACTCAAGGAAATGGGATAGATCACACACTGCAGAGCAAATCATTGGAGATCCTAATGCAGGAGTAAGGACTAGGAGAGCAACTCAGAATGAGTGCCTCTATGGCTGTTTTCTATCACAAGTTGAGCCTAAGAAACTTGATAATGCACTGTTGGATCCAGATTGGATTATTGCTATGCATGAGGAGCTGAATCAATTTGAAAGGAACAAAGTATGGGAACTTGTGCCTGCACCAAAGAATAGAACCATTGTTGGGACAAAATGGGTTCTAAAGAATAAGATGGATGAAGATGGTGTAATGGTGAGAAACAAAACAAGGTTGGTTGCAAAAGGATACTCTCAACAGGAAGGCATTGATTATGATGAGACATTTGCTCCTGTTGCTAGATTGGAAGCCATCAGAATATTCTTGGTATTTGCTGCTCATTCAAACTTTAAAGTTTATCAAATGGATGTCAAGATTGCATTTCTGAATGGAGAATTGGAAGAAGAAGTTTATGTGCAACAACCACCTGGCTTTGAGGATCCACACTTCCCAAAATTTGTCTACAGATTGCTTAAGGCATTGTATGGACTTAAGCAGGCTCCAAGAGCATGGTATGATACCTTATCACAATTTCTTCTTGAAAACCAATTCACTAGAGGTACATTGGACAAGACATTGTTTTACAAGAAGCATGGTGATGATATTATCCTACTTCAAATCTATGTGGATGATATCATTTTTGGCTCTACAAATGAGAAGCTGTGTGAGAAATTCTCCAAACTCATACAGAGCAGATATGAGATGAGTATGATGGGAGAGTTGACATTCTTTCTTGGGTTGCAAGTCAGTCAGAGAAAGGATGGTATCTTTATCAGTCAGACCAAATACATCAAGGATCTATTGAAGAAGTTTGACTTGGAAGATTGCTCACCTGCAAAGACACCTATGGCCACTGCAACTAAGTTAGATGAAGATGCTAAAGGCAAGAAAGTAGATATCTCAGTCTACAGAGGCATGGTTGGTTCTCTACTCTACCTCACTGCAAGTAGGCCAGACATCATGTTTGCTACATGTTTATGTGCTAGATTTCAATCAAATCCAAAGGAATCACATTTGATTGCGATAAAAAGGATCTTTAGATATCTGAAGGGCACTCCAAACTTGGGTTTATGGTATCCTAAGGACACAGGGTTCAATCTGGTTGGTTATTCTGATGCTGATTATGCTGGATGCAGAGTGGATAGGAAAAGCACCTCAGGTAGCTGCCAGTTTCTTGGACAAGGGTTAGTCTCTTGGTATAGCAAGAAGCAACAATCTGTGTCAACTTCTACAGCTGAGGCTGAATACATAGCTGCTGGAAGTTGTTGTGCTCAAGTGCTTTGGATTAGAAATTAACTTAAAGATTATGGACTTGTGTTGGAAAGAATTCCAATCATGTGTGACAACACTAGTGCAATCTCTATAGTTGTCAATCATGTCAATCATTCTAGGACAAAGCACATTGACATCAGATATCATTTCATTAGAGAACATGCAACTAATGGAACCATTGAGTTGCATTATGTTTCTACAGATAAACAACTAGCTAACATATTCACTAAGCCACTAGATGAAGCCACCTTCACAAGGTTGGTTAGTGAGATTGGAATGCTGAATTCTTCAGATTCTGGCTAAGTGAATATATCATCTAGATTGTTGCAGCAGTAAACACTTACTTTATCTAAATTCTCAATATTTTTGGAGTAAGTGTTGGCTGAAACATGATTTATAAATATTTCAAATCTGTTACATATGTTGGAAAATCATATTTTTGTTAACTTGAAATTTCTGTGAAATTTTGAGAAAATCACTGTTTAATTTACTAGAATATTCTTCAATGAATATGGCTGGTAAATTTTAAAAGATAGTGAAAATAAAATTTTCTATGTGAGTGATGAGTATATTTCGATAAGTCAGACTTCTCGAATGGTTCACTATTCGACATCTCTAACTAGTCTCATTAGAGCACTCTCGAGCTCTCGAATAGAGTCTTTTAGAGTTATCGAATAGAGGTATTCTTGACTTCTCGAATATGGTAACTGAGTTCTCTAATGGCTGAGTTCTCGAATATCATAGTTGAGTTCTCGAATCATTTGAAAAGGCTGAATTCTCGCTGAATTTTAACCAATTTTGGACTCTTGTCTAAAAGTTTAATTCATTCATAAAAAAACATTTTATTTAATTTAGAATTACTTCTAAGTTAGATAACTGCCAGCTGTGAGTTTCAATCTGCTTGAGTTATCGATGAAGCCTTTCTTGACTTCTCGAATAGTTGTTTTCAACTTCTCGAATGCCTGACTTGTCGATACAAAACATACATCTAATCGACAATTCAAGTACTTCATACTTATACAACTCTACAGCTATTCGATTCATTTCAATCGATTACTCAAGCGTATAAACCCTCATAACCTCTGAAAACCCTAACTGCTAAAAGCCAAATTTCTTCTTCAACCTTCAACTTCTCTCTTTTCTCTTACACAAATGGCAACAATAAAGTTCAACACCAATTTCATTGCTCTAACTAGTGATGTTGAAGCACCCAATGTAAATTTCAAGTGCTTTGTGAAGTGGATGTCTGAATCGTACATCAAGAATGCTCTATCTGTTAACCCAACTCTGTATCTCGACATTCTAGAACAGTTTTGGCAGTCTGCTACAGTGGAGGTGGTGGCTCTTGACTCTGCAATAACCTCCTACATCATCTACTACAAGATTCAAGACAAAAATATCACTATCACCACAGAGGATACGAATGAGGCACTTGGAATAGGTACCAAAGGAGAGGTGTATGACCCACTTGCTACAAATGCTGAATTGGAAGACTTCTTTGATTTCATAAAGTATGCAGACAGAATCAGTCTTGGGCATTTGAACAGGAAGCATTTGAGGAAGGAATGGAGTTATGTGTTTGCTACACTTCTTCAAGTCTTCACTGCAAGAAAATCCAGCTATGATCAAATCAGTACTCCTACACAGCAAATAGGCTATGCCTTAGCTTATGGAAAGAAGATAGACGTTGGTCTCATCATTCTGCAGGAGCTGTATGGAGACTTGGTAAGAATTCAGCCAAGAGAGGTAATGAAATTTTCTTCCCTCGTTTTATTCATTCTGTCCTTAATTTCTTAGATGATAAATTGATTGAATTAGATGAGATGAATAAAAATAGAATAGGCTATCCTAAATCCATGACCAAACTCATTTTTGGTAATTTGGAGACTAGGAATGATGTGGATGTAAGACTTAACATAACTTCTCATATGGAGAGTTTGTTTAGAACTTACCCCCACAACATGCCAACATTTGCCTCTAAGTCTGAGTTAGCTAACCCCAAGCAAGTAGAACAAAATGCTAACCCAGGGCTAGCTAACCAACCCTCTCAACCAAACACTCTACCAAACACTGAGCCAACTGCATCATCCTCTCAAAAGGGTGATGTTAGTAAAAAGAAGAGAAAGGAAGTAATGTATGCACCTTTAAATATTCTATCTGAAGCAGCATTAGCTGTTGAACTAGGTCTAGAAAGTGAGGAACCAGAGTCACCCTTACTAAGGCCACAGAAGAAGAAGAAAACTAAGACCACCTCTTCAGTAACACAAATGGCTGAAGTTGTAAAATCAGGGGCAAATAGCTCACTAGATGTATCCTCTCAACAAGGTGCATCTATAGAATCAAGCATCCTCCCCAATGCACCTTCTTGTATTGAGTCAGCACATGGGAGTGATAAGGCTGGCACTACACTGAGTGGAGAGCACATCACACTTAAAACTCCCCTTGAAACTCCCTCTATCTCTCAGGGGGAGTTGCCAAAATCTACTCTACAAGACACTCATCTTCCAGAATCTCACACTGAAATTTCTTTGGAACCTGCAACTCAGGCAACTGAGATGCAAGGCATTGATCATCAAGAATTCTTTTCTCTTGATGAGCCAATAATTTCAAGTGACTTAGTGCATGACACTTTGCTCACCACCCAGGACCCACATTTAGATGGTGAGGGAATGCATGCTGGGGCATATCCTAATAACACCATCACAAACACAGAGGCTTCACTAGTTTTTACTAGAGACTCTGTGCCTGTGTCAACTGCTGGTGTAACTCATCCCACTTCCGTGGAGACACCAGTAGTAGAGTCAATCCATCCGGTTACAGAAGTTGCATCTGTAACTAAGGAGTCTAGTTTGCCTAGCTCTAGCTCTGACTTTATGTCACAATGGCTGAAGCCTATACAACATGACAGTGCTTCAGGATCAGGGTCTGTTCCACAAAAATTGACGGTTGAAGCACTTCAAAGCTTAATTGTGGATCAGATTCCTGAGTTTGTAAAAATAGCTCAGAACCTTATCACTTCCAACATCTCTAATCCAGACTATGAGGCCATCCTACTATGCCATAGGGATGATGTGGAGATGTAGAAGGCGAAGATTATTGATGATGCTGAGAGAGATGGCAATGCAGATGCCTGGCTGCAAGGAAAGTATGATGTAACTCTCAGTGAAGCACTTCAATATCTTAGAGAGGAATACATCACTTCACTGGGCTCCAATGCAAAATCCCTGTCTCCTGGTGAAGTGTATGAAGCTGTCAATGATTCCTACAAGGGTTTCCTCAAGGCTGCACGTACACTATCTTGGCAAGGGAGTCAAAACTGAAGTTAACAGGGTGTGTGACAAGACAGCCACTTCAGTAGTAGAAGTCAAGAGGGCCTTTGATGCTAAATTTACTCAACTAGACAGTGTGGTCAAAGATCTCAAACACTGCAACACCACATGCACCAAGATGGACAATGGCCTAGCCCTCCTCACAGATACAGTCACAGGCCTAGGAAGCAGATTTCAAAATCTATCTAACCAGACTACAGAGGCCAATGCCATGCTCAGAACACTGTTAAAAAATCAGTATGGAGACAAGCTGGTCACTGAAGTCCCTGTGCATGAAATGACCAAGTCTGAGGTGAAAAGACTGCAAGATCAATCCTTAACTGGTTTCAAGGCCACTGCACTGTTCACCAAGGTTGATACTCTTGAAAGGGAGGTGGTGTCTCTCAAAGAATCTAATGCCCATCTGGCAGGCAAGGTTACAAATCTAACTGAGCAATTGAACACTCAAGCCACTACCACTGCTAATGTTCTTCTGGATCAATAATCTATGCTGTCTACCATGATGAAGCACATGGGTATCCCTCTACTTGAAGAATCTTTAACTCCAAAGGCTCCTACTACAGCCTCTGTGCCTGACAACAAGCCTAAGGGGGAGAAGAGGATAACAAGGAACTCAAAATCTAAGGGGGAGCCTCAGATGTGACGCCCCCAGATCCGGGGTCGGAGATCTAGGCGCTCACGGTCCATTTTCCATTAATAACATACTTGTTCTTGCACATAATATAAATAAACAGCCATCGACCCCACAATAAACTCACACCGCACACACACACACACACACACACAGGTTAAAGTCTCAGAAACGTCATACACTTGATTAAGCAAAAGTAAAAGTTTTAGAGTTATTATAGACCGAATTAAATAGCATTTATGCTACCAGCAACACTTCGATATGAAGCGAAGTTGGCGGCTTGAAAGTTTGTTACGGTACACTGCCTTGCACAGGTCATACTTATAAATAAAACGTACTAACAAAAGCTGCCAACCAATCCGGCTAATGGGGCCTACCGGTGGGATCTCAACTGCAGCCTGGGGTCTAGTCACCTGCTTTCGAACAGTCTGACAGGTTCTTGCCATTTCTCTTAGCTGTTGTGTTTGTAAAATTTGAAAACAAGCAAGAGTGAGCAACTATAGCTCAGCAAGAATATAAGTATAAGGTAAGCAATATAACATTTCATATGTATAACAGTCATTAAACTCGTTGTATCAATCAGTTATAAAATCACTTGTCATTATTGGTAAATTTCAAAGGTGCACTAGGACGTGCCCTTGTTTTCAAAATAACCTTGCAGTTCTAGCTACTGCATAAAGTCAACATCTTTCTCATCAAAATAGGACACTATCGGCAACTGGCACATAGGCCTAAGATGCAGTGTCAAAGCATTTTTCCAAAGTGGAGGAATGGGACTTAAAGAAAACATAAAAACCTGACAGGGATTGACGATGATCAGTCGCCACATCCGAGTCCAATAATCCGCGGGTCTTCTCTACCGGTAGAAGGATAGAAACTACATCCGTAACTATCCCCGGGTGAAAACTACATCCGTAATCACCCTCGATGAAAACTACATCCGTAATCATCCTTCGGCAACACCTGGGCCGGAATAATAAGTGATGGACCGCTTGGCTCACGGCCGCTTACACATCCCGGGAATCGTTCGTCAACGGTTCCCACACCTGCCAGAGTCCCTTTTTCTTTTTCTTTTAAAAACTCGATTTTGATTGAAAATAGAGTAGTTGTGGTTCGACATCAGTCGACCGATGATTCTTGAAATCATACAAGAAGCAGAACCTGACCGGGGGTTTTCGAAAATGTTTTGAGTTCGAAAAGTTCGAGTTTGAAAGTATTAAAAAGTATCTTGGATTAACTTTATTTTTTTAAAATAGTGAACAATAATTAAATACTGATATTTTAAGATTTAATATTAATAGTTAATAAAATAATTATTTAATAAAATAAACTTTTAATCCAAGATAGGGTTTCGAGTATTTACGAAGATATGAATATAATACTTGAGTATATGATACTTCCCGAATGACCCTTCGGGTTTTCGCAATCTAGATACGATATAATAATATACCGCTCCCCGGCCAATAGGTAAATACGGACCGCTACGACCTCTATTGCTAGAGTCGTTGTCCGAAGAAAACGTTTTAATCTAAGTTCAAGGGGTACAAACATATATGTACTTATACAATCTCAATCGCATCAATACTTCGATAAACATAGCATTTGATATAATTGAAAACTACAAACACAACAGTGAAAGTCCTTGTATATGTATAAGTTTCGAAAAGTAAACTTGCCTTGGTTTGGTTGGGGTGGTCGAGCGTGCGAAGTGGAACGATCTATACATAAGCAATAACCGCTCGTTAGTACCTTAACAATATCTTTTTAATTACGGGGTTTTAGGGGGTACGAAATTAACTTAATGACTTCGTCTTATGACACTCTATCCCCTCTATATGTCCATGTCGTCACTCGATTACGCTCGTCACTTATTCGACTTAATTTAGTTACCACATTCGAACCATAACCATTACTCCTAGAATTATGCTCCACTAACGACTTTTTCCCTTGCGCGAAATTTACTCTAGCATTTTTATAAAATTCAAAATTCGTATTTTAATCTAATTCTTTTTGGGTAGCCTTCACCACTGTATTTCCTAGCTTCTCTAATTTTTCCATGATCCCACATAAATTTTTAGGGGTTTAAACAAGGTTCACAAGGGGGTCACTTAGTGCAGTCCATAGTCCAGAAACACAATTCACTCCTCCGGCCATAACTTAAACTCTACACATCACCTAGCCATGAACCTTACATTTCCAGAAACTACATTTAATTATCTTTCCAACAATATAAGGTAGGACATCAGGGGACAACATTTTGGGTTCAAAACCGTGTTACAATACAGGTCATTGCTCCTGGAAAAACTCAGCATGCACATACTACTTAGATCAATCATTTTCCACAATTCCACCATACAACCAACACTTAATACACTCAAATCATGGTTCATAACTCTCATGGTGATATATATACTATCCATAGTCATAAAAGTCATAATCTCAACATCAAAATTCAAGATCCATGCTATCCAACACATATACAACCAAGATTAGCTCATAAATACATGGATCTACTACCAAATATCATAAATACTACATAACCAAGAGGGTTTGTGATTTTATACCTTCTTGAGCTCCTAGTGGCCTTGGGTAAGCTTTTCACAACTCAACAATACCTTAGATGGTCTCCTACAACACTTATAATGCAAGATCTAAAGTAAGATCAAACTTGGTTACTATTCATCCAAACTTTAACAATTTATAACTTGAAATTGGGTGGATGAAATGGAGTGAAATTGCTAACATACCTTGTCTAGATGATGTAGATGACCTAGGAATTATGGTGTGAATTATGAGTGATGGGAAAGGGGGAAGAAGAAATTTTCTTCTTCCTTTTTATGTCTTGGCCGAGAGCTTTTGTTCAAGGGGGGGGGGGAGAGTGTTTTTGTGTTTTAATTTTTGTGTTGGATGAATGATTGTATTAAGTGGTTGGGTGATATGTATTAGTGTAAGTATATGCATGTACAACATAGGTATGGCTACTAGTACTTCTTGTCTCCTCCTTTTTGAAAAAGCAAGTAACTAGGCACTATTCATCTTCCAATGGCTAACTAGTTTGCTTGATTTCTAACTACTTGGTTGCATGGGCTTGCATGCAATACTACTCCTTGTAATATTATTCTTCCACCAATGCTTATTATCTAATCTTTAATTCGTATCGTATCTTAATTTATCTCTCGTAATAATATTTTGTCGCGTAGAGATTTCCCCTATAATTCCTTAAGTACCAATTGTGTAAATTCCTCCAATGTCCATAATTCCTTGTCATGATCCTTAATAAATCTTTTAACACTCTAATCATTCTCAAATCCCAAGTTTTATAAATCTCACTAACCATAAGACTCTTGCCTTCACAATCTCCCTTTTTATCTTACATAGTGAATTCAACAACACAGTTTCTCAGACAATCAATTCTATTAATCAACAGGGGTGACCAGAAAGGTTCCAAATTGACATTGCCACAAGATATTAAACAAAATAAATATTACCAAAAATTAGGGTTCTTACAGCCTCCCCTCCTTAAAAGGATTCCGTCCCGGAATCAGGTTGAAAACAGTTGGGGGTGCTTTTCACGCATTGCGCTTTCTAGTTCCCATGTTGATTCTTCGACATTCTGGTTCCTCCACAAGACTCTTACTAGTTTGACAACCTTGTTCCTCAGCACCTGTTCTTTTCTATCCATAATTTCTACGGGTTGCTCCACATATGTTAAGTCTGGTTGCAGATCCACTTGATCATGTTCTATCACATGTCGGAAGTCGGTATGATAGGGTCGTAGCATGGACACATGGAACACATTATGTACTTACTGTAAGCTCGGAGGTAAATCCAATTCATAGGCTAACTTTCCAACTCGTTTCAAGATCTCAAAAGGTCCAATAAATCTCGGGCTTAGTTTCCCTTTCTTACCAAATCTCATCAATCCCTTCCACGGTGATACTTTTAACATCACAAACTCTCCTACCTCATATTCCTTATCCTTGCGGGACTGGTCCGCATACTTCTTCTGTCTGTCTTGGGCCGCTACCAGCCGTCCTCTTATGAGTTCAATAGTTTCTCTTGTCTGTTGGACCAGTTCAGGCCCTAATATCTTCCGTTCTCCTACCTCTTCCCAACACAAAGGAGACCGACATCTTCGTCCGTACAAAGCTTCATATGGGGGCATGCCTATATTCGCGTGGTAACTGTTGTTGTAGGAAAATTCGATCAATGGCAAGTGGTCGTCCCAACTTCCCTTGAAATCTATGGCACATACTCTCAACATGTCCTCGATGGTCTGGATGGTTCTCTCACTCTGTCCGTCTGTTTGGGGATGGTATGCAGTACTCATGTTTAACTTAGTCCCCACACAATCCTGAAAACTCCTCCAGAACCTGGAGTTGAATCTTGGGTCTCTATCTGATACAATGCTCACAGGAACCCCATGCCTAACCACAATCTCTTTTAAGTAGATATCTACCAGCTTGTCGACAGTGTATCTCTCGTTGATTGGAAGAAAATGTGCTGACTTGGTCAATCTATCAATAATTACCCAAATGGCGTCATGATTAGTCTTGGTCCTTGGTAATCCGACCACAAAGTTCATCGCAATTTGTTCCCACTTCCACTCGGGTATCTCTAAGGGTTGCAACAATCCACTGGGCCTCTGGTGTTCGGCCTTCACTCTTTGACATGTCAAGCATTTACTTACCCACTCTGCTACGTCCTTCTTCATATTTGGCCACCAATAATACTCTTTCAAATCCCTATAAGTCTTGGTGCCTCCAGGGTGAATCGAATACCTTGAACTATGAGCCTCTTGCAAAATCTCGTCTTTTAATTCTTGAACGTTCGGGACCCATATCCTAGATGCGTACCTCATAATTCCATCCCCGTCCTTCTCACACCTAATTTCTTCGCCAGTCAAAATTTTCTCCATCGAATTCTTTTCTTCTTCTATCTTCTTTTCCTGGCATAACTTAATCTTTTCCAATAGCGGTGGTTGGACTTTTATTTCCATTAGACTCTCTTGGCCAATTCCTGGTAACCTCACCTCAATCTCTAGCCTCTCGAGGTCCTTGATCAATTCGTCCACTGACGTTATCATCTTAAGCTTCTCCTTTTGGCTAAGTGCATCGGCCACTACGTTGGCCTTCCCTGGGTGATAATGAATCTCGCAATCATAATCCTTGATTAGCTCTAACCATCTCCTCTGCCTCATGTTTAACTCTTTCTGAGTGAATATGTACTTTAAGCTCTTGTGATCCGTGTAGATTTCACACCTTTCTCCGTAAAGATAATGTCTCCAGATCTTCAAAGCGAAAACCATCACTGCTAATTCCAAATCATGGGTGGGGTATCTTATCTCATATTCCTTAAGTTGTCTGGACGCATACGCAATCACCTTACCGTGCTGCATAAGCACGCACCCTAAGCCTTTATGGGATGCGTCGCTATAAATCACAAAATCTCCCTTATCATCGGGTAGGGCTAGTACTGGTGCTGTCACCAACTTCTTTTTCAACTCTTGAAAGCTCTCTTCGCACTTCTCAGTACACACAAACTTCTCGGTCTTGCGAGTTAGCCGGGTCAAAGGGGCTGCTATCTTGGCAAAGTCTTGGACAAATCTCCTATAGTAGCCAGCCAATCCTATGAAACTTCTCACCTCTGTCGGAGTGGTTGGTCTCTCCCAATTTGATACAGCCTCTATTTTGGCTGGGTCCACTAGAATGCCTTGTTCACTAATCACATGCCCCAAAAACTGAACTTCCTTCAACCAAAATTCACACTTCGAGAACTTAGCGTACAACTTTTCTTCTCTTAATGCTCCCAATACAATCCTCAAGTGCTCTGCATGTTCCTCTTTCGTCTTGGAATAAATCAAGATGTCATCGATGAAGACTATAACACACTTGTCCAGGTACTTCTTGAAGACTCGATTCATTAAGTCCATGAAAGTTGCGGGTGCATTCGTTAACCCGAACGACATTACTAAAAACTCATAGTGTCCATACCGGGTGCGAAAGGCCGTCTTTGGTATATCTTCTGGCTTAATCCTTAACTGGTGGTACCCGGTCCTCAAATCGATCTTGGAAAAATAAACCGCGTCCTTTAGTTGGTCAAACAGGTCATCTATTCTGGGCAAAGGATACTTATTCTTTA
Source organism: Kitagawia praeruptora (assembly GCA_037693485.1). Classification (NCBI taxonomy): domain Eukaryota; kingdom Viridiplantae; phylum Streptophyta; class Magnoliopsida; order Apiales; family Apiaceae; genus Kitagawia; species Kitagawia praeruptora. The sequence goes on from CM075354.1 coordinate 107,829,030, forward strand.
TGGTCACCTTATTCAACTCCCTGTAGTCTATGCATAATCTCATACTGCCATCCTTCTTTTTCACGAATAGCACTGGGGCTCCCCACGGTGACACACTAGGTCTTATCATTCCTTTATCCAACAGCTCTTGCAATTGGGTGGCCAACTATTTCATCTCCACTGGGGCTAGCCTATATGGGGCCTTTGAAATTGGGGCCGTGCCCGGAACTAGGTCTATAGCGAACTCGATGTCTCTATCAGGTGGTAGTCCTGGAAGATCATCCGGAAATACGTCCGCGAACTCATTAACGACTGGGATTTCCTGTAGGTTTGGCACCTCCTTCTTGGTATCCTTTACATAGGCTAAATAGGCTTCGCATCCTTTACGTAACAGCTTTTTAGCTTGAATCATAGTCAGGAACTTTTGGGTTTGTCGTTTTCCGCTAAACACTACTTCCTCATCCCCTGGCAGTCTTAAACTCACTTTCTTCTTCACACAATCAATCTGAGCTCCTTGGGTTGTCAACCAATCCATACCTACTATTACGTCAAACTCTCCTAATTTAAAAGGTATTAAATCTACCCGAAAGTGTCGCCCTTCTATTTCTAGGTCGCAACCTGGACATACTTGGTTAACAGGAATAATTTCATGATTAGCTATCTCTACTTGCAGTCTGTCTCTCAGTGGTTCAGTCTTAAGGCCTAACTGACGTACAAAATCTAGAGATATGAAAGACTTGGTAGCTCCCGAATCAAATAAAACATTTGCATTAACTGAGTTGAGTAGTAGGGTACCTGCGATCACATCCGTGTTCCTCACGGCATCTTGCACAGTCATGTTAAAAGTTCTTACAGTAGGGGCCCTGTTAGAAGCAGTTCCACTCACTCTTGATGCAGCTGGCCCAGACGACATACATTCCCTCATTCGGTGCCCTGGTTTCCCACACTTGAAGCAATTACCTCCAGCACTGGTGTTGTTACTAGTCCCTCGACAGGAGTTAGCATAATGTCCCGTCAGCCCACACTTGAAGCACTTCACATCTTGCAGGTTACACATGCCCGCATGTTTCCTTCCACATTTATTGCATTCCGGGAGTGGGGCTCGGGGTGGGGTAGAGTACGATGATCCCTGTGGTCGGCCGCCCTGGCCCACACTCCAACTTTCGGCCCTCTTGGTTCCAAAGTTTCCGCTGGGTTGGGACATTGTTCCTCGCTTAAACTTGCTCGAAAAGCTCCCTCCTGCAGAGTTTCCCTTTCGACTGTCAAACTTCCTCTTCTTTCCTTCCCTCTCCTTCTGCATCTGTTCACCCCCATCCTCAACAATCGATGCTTTCTGTACCAGGGTGGCATAGTCTGTCAGCTCAAGAACCGCCACACGATTCTGAATCCATTGCTTTAGCCCCAATTGAAACCTTCGGGCCCTCTTCACCTCAGAGTTCACATATTCCGGCACAAACCTTGACAGCTCAGTAAATCTTGCCTCATACTCGACCACCGTCATGTTACCTTGCTTGAGTTCCAAAAATTTCAGCTCCATTTGTGTTTCCATGAACCTAGGGAAATACTTTTCCAAGAACAACTCGCTAAACCTCTCCCAGGTCACCACACCTCTTCCCTCCAAATTCTTTTTAGCTTCCCACCAGTAGTTTGCCTCACCCTTCAGCAGATAGGTGGCGAAAACAGTTTTCTGCTCTTCAGCGACTCCTAGTATATCAAAAGATTTTTCCATTTCTTTCAGCCAGGCTCTTGCCTCGACTGGGTCCGCAGTTCCCTTAAACTCCGGGGGTTTCAGGGATTTGAAATTCCGAAAGGCATTGGCGTTCGCATTGTTGGGTGGTGGCTGAACCGGGGGACGGTCCAAGTTCTGCCTGAGTAGGTCCATGAATCGCTCCATAGGGTCTCTCCTTGGATTTTCCACCTCTAGGGTATCATCTTCAGCTTCCTCTTCATCATACTCAGAGTTATCAAACAAGTTATAGTCACTACCTTCATCCTCGCTCAGGTTCAAGTCCTCTCTCTCACGGTTTTGATGGCCTTCCGGCCCATGGTGGCTACCCTGGCCTTCAGAGTTGGCCGGGTGAGCTCGAGTGTTCATTCTTCTGGGTGGCATGATTCTGATAATAAGACAAAAATGGGTTAGGGTTTTCAAATTATTTGACCGTATTTAGAGAAGTCAGGAACGTATTGTTCCTCCTTATACAGGGTTAAAATTTCAAAACTCGCAGTGCCCTTATGATGGCGATAAACTGTAAAACCTTTTTAGGGGAAGTCGTTACGTGGCTCGGAAACATTTGTAGGAATTTCCAAAATTTCAAAACTTCGTAATCTGTAGAAATATTTTTTAGAATTTTGAATAAACTAAAACTTTTTTTTTTGAAAGATTTATTTTTGAAAAAAAAATTGTAGGAACATTTTGGAAAATGTAGGGAACAATTTGAAATCGCATATCGTAAATTTGAAATAGCATGGTTGTATTTGTGGCTTGTAGCAGTTGTATAATCACAGTTGTATATCAAAACAGTAGAGCATGGCATCGGAAAGAAAAGCAATTGAGACAATATCAAGGAAACTGAAACTAAATAAGTACGGTACAAGGGTTGTCACAAAGTTTGGATGTTAGAGCCAAATACATAGTTCCGATGTCAAAGTCTAGCAAAAGTGGAACAAATACAAGTACATAATCCGAATAGTCAGGGCTACACAAAAGTAGGGCTACATCCGTACATACTATCCGAAGTCACATCTACCTATATGTAGGTCAGTCTACTCATCCACTGGTCAGAAAGGACGCCACTTCACAAGTCAACTGTCCCGCAAAATCGACACACTAATGTCATCTGAACCTAGGGGACTGAGCTATCAGTAACACATCACAGGGCCGCACCGCGACGGAGCAAGGTCCTCACTCGGGCAAATGCACGACGCACAACACGCCTAGCATCCCCAGCCGGGATCACTCCGCCCCCACGGATCCCTAATCCAAGAATCCTCTCGCGACTCCTCCTCTAAATCCTGTGGAGTCGAGCCCTAGTCCTCCTAGCAACAGCGGTCCTCATCTCAGCCTGAATCCTCAGTCGCGCCTCGCGCTCCTCCACTAGTGCTCGCCTCGCCTCATTAAGTCTGGCCTCGGCAGAAAGTAAGTCTCGGGTCATGAACTGCACGACGTAGGCGTGCTCAGCGCCCGACACCGGGGGTAGGTCCAGTGGTGGGGGTGACATAACAGGGGCAGGAGCAGGAGCAGGGGTAGGGTCACGCTCCTCCTCGCTAGAAGTATCCTCCTCGAAATCATCATCTGAAGAAGTGGGGCTCAATGACTGTGGAGAGGGTGGGGGTGACACAACACGGTCCTCACCGGATCGCACACTCTCCTCATCAGTGGCCACAGGGGAGGGGGTAACAGGCTCAGGCTCAACAAAGGGCTCCTCATCGGGATCCTCCTCCTCAGTGTCCTCTATCAGCTCAATCACAGGGTCAGTCTCAGAGTCAGCATCAGTATCCTCAACAGGGTCCTCAATCTCTCTCAGTAGTGCCTCATCATGCTCCCTCTCATAGGCCTCAGGGTCTGGTATCTCCTCCATCTACACAAGGGAAATAAGGTGGGTTACTAACCATAAAGAAGGGTTTAAGGAGTAGTTCCCTCACGGGCCTTAGAAGTCAGGGCTATATCCGATAACCCGACTGTGAACTCGATGAGAGCTCTAGGTATTAATGGGATTATTATTAGTGTTATATTATTCGTATTATTATGGTTGCTTTCCTAAATTACTATCGTTTCTGAGAACTGTAACCTTCTCTCTGATACCATTTCTGTGACGCCCCCAGATCCGGGGTCGGAGATCTAGGCGGTGACGGTCCATTTTCCATTAATAACATACTTGTTCTTGCACATAATATAAATAAACAGCCATCGACCCCACAATAAACTCACACCGCACACACACACACACACACAGGTTAAAGTCTCAGAAACGTCATACACTTGATTAAGCAAAAGTAAAAGTTTTAGAGTTATTACAGACCGAATTAAATAGCATTTATGCTACCAGCAACACTTCGATATGAAGCGAAGTTGGCGGCTTGAAAGTTTGTTACGGTACACTGCCTTGCACAGGTCATACTTATAAATAAAACGTACTAACAAAAGATGCCAACCAATCCGGCTAATGGGGCCTACCGGTGGGATCTCAACTGCAGCCTGGGGTCTAGTCACCCGCTTTCGAACAGTCTGACAGGTTCTTGCCATTTCTCTTAGCTGTTGTGTTTGTAAAATTTGAAAACAAGCAAGAGTGAGCAACTATAGCTCAGCAAGAATATAAGTATAAGGTAAGCAATATAACATTTCATATGTATAACAGTCATTAAACTCGTTGTATCAATCAGTTATAAAATCACTTGTCATTATTGGTAAATTTCAAAGGTGCACCAGGACGTGCCCTTGTTTTCAAAATAACCTTGCAGTTCTAGCTACTGCATAAAGTCAACATCTTTCTCATCAAAATAGGACACTATCGGCAACTGGCACATAGGCCTAAGATGCAGTGTCAAAGCATTTTTCCAAAGTGGAGGAATGGGACTTAAAGAAAACATAAAAACCTGACAGGGATTGACGATGATCAGTCGCCACATCCGAGTCCAATAATCCGCGGGTCTTCTCTACCGGTAGAAGGATAGAAACTACATCCGTAACTATCCCCGGGTGAAAACTACATCCGTAATCATCCTTCGGCAACACCTGGGCCGGAATAATAAGTGATGGACCGCCTGGCTCACGGCCGCTTACACATCCCGGGAATCGTTCGTCAACGGTTCCCACACCTGCCAGAGTCCCTTTTTCTTTTTCTTTTAAAAACTCGATTTTGATTGAAAATAGAGTAGTTGTGGTTCGACATCAGTCGACCGATGATTCTTGAAATCATACAAGAAGCAGAACCTGACCGGGGGTTTTCGAAAATGTTTTGAGTTCAAAAAGTTCGAGTTTGAAAGTATTAAAAAGTATCTTGGATTAACTTTGTTTTTTTAAAATAGTGAACAATAATTAAATAATGATATTTTAAGATTTAATATTAATAGTTAATAAAATAATTATTTAATAAAATAAACTTTTAATCCAAGATAGGGTTTCGAGTATTTACGAAGATATGAATATAATACTTGAGTATATGATACTTCCCGAATGACCCTTCGGGTTTTCGCAATCTAGATACGATATAATAATATACCGCTCCCCGGCCAATAGGTAAATACGGACCGCTACGACCTCTATTGCTAGAGTCGTTGTCCGAAGAAAACGTTTTAATCTAAGTTCAAGGGGTACAAACATATATGTACTTATACAATCTCAATCGCATCAATACTTCGATAAACATAGCATTTGATATAATTGAAAACTACAAACACAACAGTGAAAGTCCTTGTATATGTATAAGTTTCGAAAAGTAAACTTGCCTTGGTTTGGTTGGGGTGGTCGAGCGTGCGAAGTGGAACGATCTATACATAAGCAATAACAGCTCGTTAGTACCTTAACAATATCTTTTTAATTACGGGGTTTTAGGGGGTACGAAATTAACTTAATGACTTCATCTTATGACACTCTATCCCCTCTATAGGTCCATGTCGTCACTCGATTACGCTCGTCACTTATTCGACTTAATTTAGTTACCACATTCGAACCATAACCATTACTCCTAGAATTATGCTCCACTAACGACTTTTTCCCTTGCGCGAAATTTACTCTAGCATTTTTATAAAATTCAAAATTCGTATTTTAATCTAATTCTTTTTGGGTAGCCTTCACCACTGTATTTCCTAGCTTCTCTAATTTTTCCATGATCCCACATAAATTTTTAGGGGTTTAAACAAGGTTCACAAGGGGGTCACTTAGTGCAGTCCATAGTCCAGAAACACAATTCACTCCTCCGGCCATAACTTAAACTCTACACATCACCTAGCCATGAACCTTACATTTCCAGAAACTACATTCAATTATCTTTCCAACAATATAAGGTAGGACATCAGGGGACAACATTTGGGGGTTCAAAACCGTGTTACAATACAGGTCATTGCTCCTGGAAAAACTCAGCATGCACATACTACTTAGATCAATCATTTTCCACAATTCCACCATACAACCAACACTTAATACACTCAAATCATGGTTCATAACTCTCATGGTGATATATATACTATCCATAGTCATAAAAGTCATAATCTCGACATCAAAATTCAAGATCCATGCTATCCAACACATATACAACCAAGATTAGCTCATAAATACATGGATCTACTACCAAATATCATAAATACTACATAACCAAGAGGGTTTGTGATTTTATACCTTCTTGAGCTCCTAGTGGCCTTGGGTAAGCTTTTCACAACTCAACAATACCTTAGATGGTCTCCTACAACACTTATAATGCAAGATCTAAAGGAAGAACAAACTTGGTTACTATTCATCCAAACTTTAACAATTTATAACTTGAAATTGGGTGGATGAAATGGAGTGAAATTGCTAACATACCTTGTCTAGATGATGTAGATGACCTAGGAATTATGGTGTGAATTATGAGTGATGGGAAAGGGGGAAGAAGAAATTTTCTTCTTCCTTTTTATGTCTTGGCCGAGAGCTTTTGTTCAAGGGGGGGGGAGAGTGTTTTTGTGTTTTAATTTTTGTGTTGGATGAATGATTGTATTAAGTGGTTGGGTGATATGTATTAGTGTAAGTATATGCATGTACAACATAGGTATGGCTACTAGTACTTCTTGTCTCCTCCTTTTTGAAAAAGCAAGTAACTAGGCACTATTCATCTTCCAATGGCTAACTAGTTTGCTTGATTTCTAACTACTTGGTTGCATGGGCTTGCATGCAATACTACTCCTTGTAATATTATTCTTCCACCAATGCTTATTATCTAATCTTTAATTCGTATCGTATCTTAATTTATCTCTCGTAATAATATTTTGTCGCGTAGAGATTTCCCCTATAATTCCTTAAGTACCAATTGTGTAAATTCCTCTAATGTCCATAATTCCTTGTCATGATCCTTAATAAATCTTTTAACACTCTAATCATTCTCAAATCCCAAGTTTTATAAATCTCACTAACCATAAGACTCTTGCCTTCACAATCTCCCTTTTTATCTTACATAGTGAATTCAACAACACAGTTTCTCAGACAATCAATTCTATTAATCAACAGGGGTGACCAGAAAGGTTCCAAATTGACATTGCCACAAGATATTAAACAAAATAAATATTACCAAAAATTAGGGTTCTTACATCAGACTAAGGGGGAGAAATCTCAAACCAAAGGCATTACAATCAATGAGGGTGGCCAACCAAGAACTGCTAAGCCATCTCAGTCTGAGAAATCTACATCCAAGGATGACAAGCTGAAGAAAGTGGCTGTAGATGAAGTTGCCAAGTCATCTAAAACTGAAGGGAAGTCAGAATATGAATTTGACATCCCTGACATTGCTAAACAATCCCTTCAAGCTAAACCTTCAGAATTCAGAAATGTGCTTACTCAAAGGGTATGTTAAGAAACTGCAAACTCTAGACTATACCATGACATAGCCTTTTTGAAGCATCTACAAGAGTTAAGGAAAAGAGCCAATTTCCATTACTTTGACTACATCAAGCTTCTTGTGCAAGATGTGTTTCTAGTCACTGTAGTGAGAAGAGAAATTGTGCAAACCAATCCTCATGCCATCATTCTTTCTAATGATAGAGAAGTCTTAGTTCACATTGGCAAGAACCTCTTTCACATCCACATTGAAGCCTTTCAAATTCTATCTAGCTCTGAACTTGGAACAATCATAAAAAAGATAGAAAGGAATAACTCACTAGACAATGATATGCTCAAAGATATTCTCACCAAGTGCATGAAATCTCAACTGCCTCAAGTAGTTCCTCAGCCTCATTGTATTCTATATGAAAAATATCAAGACATTGTTGCTTTCAGATTTGGCCAACATCTAAAAGCAAACAACATGTCCACCATAAAGTTTCTGGCTGGAGTTCTACATTCAAGGAGTGGAAAATCTGAATCTGAAAAGGAGGTTCTTAACATTCTGGTGAAGTTTATCAACTCTCAATCAGACATCAAGCCTATTGCTCAAGGTGGAAAGTCAAATCAAGACAAGGATGATCATGATAAAAGTGGAAGCAGGGGTGGAGATCAAGGGAGATATAAGGGCGGTGATGACAAGAAGAAAAGGGATGATAAAAGCAGAAAAAAGGATGATGACAAGGGTGGAGGAAAGGTATATGAAAAGAAGAGTGGAAAATAGCAAGCCATGAACATTTCTAATGACACTTCTACCACAACACAAGGTTCAATGTCTAGGGTGGATGTCACTAGTAATGATTCATCAAAATCTACATCTCTGGCTTATGCAACTGTTTTGGCACCTCAAGAAGTGAAGGGGATTCAAATCAAGAAACCATGTGTATGTTTCAAAAAGCAAACTGCTAATGGAACACTACTATGGTCTACCAACAAAGGTCAAAGATTTCAGCCAAGCAACCATGTAAAAAGGATCAAGTTCAAACAAGCTGCAAGGAAACCAAGGCTATCCAAATCAAGGACTCTGACAATTTTTCCAGGATTGAAACTCCAACCACTTGATGAAGACTTTGATATAGACCAATTGCAATTCCTAAGAGCTCAGAGAATCTACCATGTTGCCATTGTTGATGATTGCCTAGAAGTCAAATATACTGATGGAAGAGAGGAGAAATACAGACAAGGGCAGTGTCAAAGGTATGCCAAGTTGGATGACATAGAAAGGATGATTGCACTGTTGGATGCTAATGACAAAGTGGAAAGGGTTTGGAAACTGGAGCTAGCTGCTTTTGTAAAGATGAAAAGAGATCATGATGAAGAGATAAGGAAGGGATGCCTTGAGAGATGGATAGAAAGGGAGAAGGAAATTGATAGACTGGAAGCTGAAGCAGAAAAGCTAAGGGCAAAAGGATTGTGTAGAGTCCAGTTCAATCCCTATTTGGTGAAGTATAGGAGAATAAATGGGGAGTATGTCAATATAAGAATGAACCTACTCAATCACTATCCTGCCAACATTATGAAGCCAATACTTGAAGATTTCAAGAATTTTATTCTACTTGAAGAGTTGGATGCCTTAGCTGAGATCATAAAGGCCATGGATGAGAATGCAAGAAAGGAGAAAGAAAGGAAACAGAAAGCATATGATGATCTACAACCCAAAGCAATGGAGATGGAATCAAATGAGAATGGCTAGTATTTCATCATACTGTAAGATTGTTTATCTTGTAATTTCATTCATGTGCTCAATCAATCTATATACCTGTACTTTTGAAAGTTTTATCTTTATGTATATTAGGCTTGTTATCAGACATGAAATTGTGACTAAGGGTCTCACTCACAATTTGGGGGAGATTGTTAGTTGCAGAGGCATGCCTGTAGACATCTAATAACAAGCCTAAATGTTTGTAATGCTTTGCATTACTTACATGACCTCTTAACTGAGGGAACCTCTAGTTGTAGAGTTTCTGTTTGTATTGTACTTGTAGTAGGCATCAAATCCTAGTTGTGTAACTGTACTTATAAAGTCTAGAATAATGCTTGAAAGAAGTTCCAAGGTTCATGCCTCAAGCAAGAAGATAAAGACTGTCAAATAATCACAGTTGGGATTTGAAGAAATGAAGAATTTGCCTAAGTACCAATTCGAGAAGTATATTTATCTATTCGAGAAATCCCGCATTCGAGAAGTCATGGATTCGATATCTCAAGACACTATTCGATATCTCTGAATATACTGTTCGATATCTCATTCGATATCTCAGAGATTCGATATGTCTATGTACTCTATTCGAGAACTCAGGAAGTCAACAAGTCAAAGTAGTATTCGAGTTCTCAAGGAGTCAACAAGTCAAAGTTCCATTCGATATCTTAAGGACTAAGAAAGCTATTCGATATCTCAAGGATTCGACAAGTCAAGTGCTCTATTCGACAACTCAAGGAATCCTGAAGAAAAGAGCTATTCGAGAAGTGATTCGATATGTCAATATAACAGTGTTCGAGAACTCAGAGTTATCGATCAAGTCAATTCTAGTTCTCGAATCACCTACTTAGTCACTTCTCGAATACACTCTTAGAGACAAAATACTGAAGAAATTGTACAAGTCTGAAACCTGCAACAAGCCAATGCACTTTATGGATCACAATCTGTAACGTGCTCTGGAAAGCCTACAAGGAAGCTTGGAGAGATATAGAAGAGACAAGGAGCTAAAGAAGTGGATCTAAACAGGCTTTGCAAAGTCAAATCTGTAACCGTTTGGACACTTACTCAAAAAGGATAGACAGACTAGAAAGTAATTTGTTTTAGCTACCTTATTTGCAGTAAGTAGGTTGTATTCATGTTCTATAAGGATACAGCCTCACTTCCTTAGCAACCAACTTTGTGAGTCAAGTTTTTCATACACTGTATGATATATCTCTCTGAGAAAAACGAAGCTGAGAATACTATCATTTGTATTCACAGATTGTAGCAACCTTTATCTAATAATACATTAGATTAAAGTGATATTGTGTCTTGTGTTGTTCTTTATCCTCACCCTCAATCTTGCACACACAAACACTTATTTGCTACATAGACTCGAACAAGAAAAGTTCAAGAATCCATTCACCCCCCCTGTATTCTTTTACTGTATTCAATACTCAACACACTTTTTAAAGCCGACGCCCCTCTCATAACATACATGTTCAATTGTAGTGTAAGAATTTATTTAATTAGAATATTAATTTATTTCGACATAATATAATGAACAATGGATGTATAACATTTTTATAGATTTAATCTACCGATAAAATTGGATTTTTTCAATTTAATCGTTTTGGTCATTACCCATGTGTAATTTATTCATGTGTAAAAATGAAACACTATTTGTTTTATTTTTATTACAAGTGTTACGCGAAGATTTACATACTTCTATAATTTAATTATTACGATTTCTATACTTACTAATGATAAAGATTGCTTGAGAAGTTAAGGATCGTCTGTACTACAATTGTCCGAAAAGAAATTGGAGCAGTATTCAATAGGGAATAAAAAAGGACGCAATATAAACAATTTTTAGTCGTCATTTTACCTAAAAATAAACTTAATTATGTATGTAATTAATATTTAATACTGAAATAATAATTATAATTCTCAAATAAAGTTTTACAATTTTTTAAATAAATAAAATAAAATAATTTTCATACATATTTATTAGGTATAATTAATGACTAATTAACATGTCATTAAGAGCTATTTAATGCAAGAAAATAGTAAAAAATAAAAAAAAATGAAAATTCCTAAAAATAAACTTGATTATATATGTAGTTAATATTTATTATTGAAATAACTATGATGCTCAAATAAAGTTTATAAATTTTAAAGAAATAAAATAAAATATATATAATACATATTTATTAGAGAGAATTACCAAAATGCCTATTTTTCACAAGTTTTTGCCCAAAATACTGATTTTGAAAAAAATGGCCCGAAATACTGACGGGATACAGAGAATCGTCCTCCGTATTAGCATAATACGGAACACCATCTTCCGTGTTAGCATGATACGGAACACGGTGTTCCGCAACACCCCATGATACGGAACACGGTGTTCCGTAACACCCCATTATACGGAACACGGTGTTCCGCAACACCCCTCATATCACGGTAGACGGTGTAGCATTTTCAGTCAGTAAAAAGGGCCAGCATGGCTCCCATATGAATATTTTGGGCCATCACCCTATTTAATAGGTATAATTAATGACTAATTAATATCTCTTTAAGAACGTTTAATGCAAGAAAATAACTTTAATAAAAAATAAGAAAAACGAAAATTCAAAGAAAAATACCTTGAACGCTTGTGGTAACTTTCCGATCTCCAGACATTATAATATACTAGCTTATAACCCGTGCCATGCACGGATTTCTTTTGATATGTAATAAATTTTATTTTATGTTACAATTATATTTTTATATAATCATTATATACAATATTTTATTTTAATTTAAATATTAATAATTTAATATAAATATAGTTAATGATATGCATGGTTTAAAACTTATATTATAAAATTTTAAAATAAATATGTCGTTGATAGAATTCGAACCGTGAAATTTTAGTAAATCAGTTTAATTATATAATATATTTAATCATTAGATCTAACGATTCTGATTTTTTACTAAAAATCTAATGGTCATTATTCGTAGTATACGGTATTATATTTTGTTAGTGATTGAAAGATATGGTATGATATTTTTGTGTATATCCTTTATTATCATACCTGAGTCTACCACACCATCTAGTTAATTAACCATGTATCCAGTTAACCAATCAGAAAACTTTGAATTATTTTAGAGCCAATCATAAGTCACTTCTAAATTATGGACCAATCAAATTAAAACAAATCTGTTTCCTTATATAATTTAACTTGCTATCTTTTAACCAAGGTTAAACCCAATTTTAAAAATTATGGACCAACCAAATTAAAACAATTCTGTTTCCTTATATAATTTAACTTGATATCTTTTAACCAAGGTCAAACCCAATTTTAGAATAGAGTTATAATAAAAAGATAAGCCACTTCTAAATTATGGACCAATCAAATTAAACAAATTTGTTTCCTTATATAATTTAATTTTCTATCTTTTAACCAAGGTTTATAATTTAACTTGCTATCTTTTAACCAAGATTAAACCCAATTCTAGAATAGAATCCTTTATTATAATACCTGATTCTACTACACCATTAAGTTAATCAATCAGATTTGAGGAATTATTTTAGTACCAATCAGATGTCATTCCTAAATTTTAGACGAATCATATTATATTAAAAAAATTCCTTATTTACCATTCTCATCCTATTACACTAACCATGATTAGTTAACAATTATAATTTAAATATATATATATATATATATATATATATATATATATATATAGGGTTGGACTCCATAGCAAACACCTTATATAACAAACAACAAAGAACACCTCATATTTAATAGATCCATTGCCCCTGGCGGGGCCACCCAATACAAAAAGTTTTTATTTTTTTTAGGCTCTATCCATCCAGCAAAAAAAAATTTGAAAATTTTACTGTTCATCGATGACGTCAGTGACGTCATCATGAATAGTAAAATTTTCAAATTTTTTTTTTTTTGCTGGATGGATAGAGCCTAAAAAAATAAGAACTTTTTGTATTGGGTGCCCCTGGCGGGGCCAATGGATCTATTGGAATAAATGATTTTATAGTGTTCTTTATTGTTTGTTATATAAGAGTGTTCTTTATTGAGCAAAGGCCTATATATATATATATAGTAATGACTTGATTTAACATATCCTATTACATATTTTTTTAATGTCAAAAAATATTTATAATAAATTAATATTTAGAATTAAAATCAATAAGGATTATACAAATATATAATATTAAGCGATTTTCGCAATATGAATTTTCCACTCTTTTGATTTACATTTAATCATAATTGCATTATTATATATTACAAATTAATTTTTATAATAATATATAAGAGCCAATTAGAATTTACTACTAAAATTAAATTAATTATAAAAATCATACACAAATATATTATTATATACTACCACATCTGTTCTTTGCGCTAGCCATTTTCCAAAATTGCGTATTTATTAATTATTTTTAATACAAATATATAATTTTAATGTATGGGTCTATTTTATCTATATTATAAAATATAATATTTTAATATCTCAAACTCTCGATCTACAATCATAAGGTGCAATCAAATTTGAATAAATCTATTCTTATTTAATTAAAATTTTAAAAATTTAAAAATATTTACTACAATATTCTAAATACACCTTCAACATTTACGTTATATAAACTTTTAAATTAATCAATTATAAAAAACCTAAATTCAACCAATTAAAATATTAAAATATTAAAAAATGAATTTTAAACCAATTATCATTAACATTTTACTTATAGGTATTTTTTAGTTATGCAAGAATTAATGAGACAAATAAATTGACTTGACGATATATTTGAATTATTCAAGATACCGAATAGACTCTCAAATAGTATTAAACATTATTGGTGTATAAATTATCAATCCAAAACATAAAATTCATTACAGAGTCAACAAAAATACTGTTAGTGATTATTTTCATAGCAAATTGGTCAAGTCAACGCAAAAAATTTAATGAATCACTATTTTTTTGATAGAATTAATTTATCAACAAAAGGGCATATGTCATCTACACAAATAATCATTCAAATATTCTTCTAAATCACTATTTTTTATAGGTAAACAATTTATCAATAAAATGTCATATGCAAAAATAATCAAGATTGGACAAACACATATTAAAATAGATCATATCAAGGTAATAAGGTTTCCTTAATTCAAACTAGAATCTTTGATCAGATCTTAAATTATGATACATCACTCGTTTATATCATTGAAATATATAGTCTTTCTGGCGAAATAATCCAACAATTTATTCTAATCGTGAGGGAAATACATATGTGATTTGTAAGAACGTATTCGAATAACTGATCATAACTGCGATTTTATACTAGCCAAATCATTGAACCACCTGTATATCTAAAATCTCGGATGCCAAAATAAAAGGAACCTACTCTCAAAGAGAAAGAACAAAACCCAGTATATGGATAGACAAAATCCACAAACGGGATACTAGACTCTCAATAAAGAGATATATTTATTTGAAAAATAAAGTAAGATCAAGGAAAAGAAACAGGAGTTATCATTCACAAGGAGAAAGTACAAAATTCAATATTTCAGTAGATAAAACCCACCAACGTGGTACTAGACTCTCAATAAAGAGAAATATTTATTGAAAAACAAAGCAAAATCAAGGAAAACAATAAAAATGGGCTTATCATCAACCAAAATGCAGATGTCAACTCCTAAACTTTAGTTTAGTATTTTTTTTTAATATAGGAGGACATAGAGAAACGATTATAGCAATCATTTAAAAATCAATATTATTGATAACTAAATAGGTCAATACATATAAAATTATATATTATTTCTAATAAAAGGTGTCCATTTTAATTTTGTATTCTTGAATTCAAGTAATAGTATTAAATTTTTATATCCTAATCTAAGAGCAGACATATCGAATTTGCTTGGCTGATAAATATCATTTATTTTTAATACTAACAAAACCTTAAATATAGGTAAAAAATTTAATAACTTGGTAGATAAATTCTAATCAAACAGAGATATTTATTAACAATAAACAAAAAAAGGGCTTTATTTTTTTATTTTTTTTTTGCAAAATGAAAAAGAATTTTCATTTATCAATGATAGAGATTACACAATCCAAAACAGGATTGGAAAAAGAGACATTCTTTCATCCACGAAAGCTTATTATCTAACCGAAAGGTATGCTTAACTAATCCATGGGTCGTAATCTAGATTACGACTGACATGAGAAAGAGATTCCTCCGGACGTTTAGACAATAAAACGTTCATATCAAATAAGAAGACTCACGACAATAGTAGGTCTCGTTAAAACCCCACAAGAGCAAAACCCTATGGGAAAAAACTCAGGGGGGAAAAAGAGTGCCCACACTACAACGATCGACAAAACATCATTTTACATCATGCCTAAATAAACAAAAGACTAGACTCTTCTTGATTCTTCTTCTATAGCAATCCCATTCCCGACTTCAACTATCTCCTTTTCCATCTTTTACTCATCCAAATAAATCTGAAAGTTTAACGAAAACTGATACAAATCAAGAAAACTAAGTTAAAACAAATACATAAATTTGAGAATAAACAAAAAAAATTAATATTTAATAATAAATTCTATTATCGGAGATAAGATATTAATAAAATTAATAAAATAGGTATAAAAATGATCTAACCAAAGGGGATCCCTTTGGTTAGACCTCTATTTAATAAATTAAGAAAAAATAAATTAAATTAATATACAATAATATTACATTAAGATGAAAATAAGAAAACTAAAATTGAATAAATTATAATACTTTTCGAAAACAAAAGTTATAAATAAGATATAATAAATTTAAAAACAAGCCAAGTAAAATAAAATACAACTGTATATTAGAACAATAGTGTATAAAATATAAGATATAAAATTCGTCAAACGGACGACCGATTATATTCGTCAAACGGACGACCGATAAATTATTCGTCAAAACGGACGACCGATAACAAGCCAGTAAAGGCAAACCCGTAATAGGCCCAGAAAATCCATATAAAATGGAACAAATAGAATCCACATGAAAATAGAACACTTTTTATTCACGATAACTACATACCTTTTTCACTAAAGTCTAAAAGTCAATATTACATCTAAAATATTAAATAACATTAAAGCTATCATTTAATCTAGATGCAATTTAAAAGAATAAAATAATAAAATGGTACAATCTTTGTTTATCCTAAAACGTTTAAAATAACACAAAAGGTCACCATATATGACACCGATTTTTATTCTCTTTATTAAAAAGAAAATTAATCGACTGACTAATAGTACTTATTAAAATATAAACGAAACAAAAAAACCAAAAAATAGAAAGTAAACAATTTTGTAAATTACCTTAAAAGATTGATATTTTGAATTTGAAGTCTTAACTAATAAGATATATTACCATAATAAAATAAAAACAACTAATATTCATTATCATGTAAGAATCGAATTCAATCACATTAATGAAATTAAATTTGTCATTAAAAGGGTAAAAATTAAAATTAGACTTGGTAGCTGATTTGCACGAATCATGGCACATCTACTATAATACAAAAAATATGATATATATTACGTATATTAATACCAAATTAATAGCACATAATTAGAATATGAACCAACCCAATTTGACCAAGCAAATAAATTACAATCACGACAATAAATGCATTTCAATTCATAACTGAATATTGTCAATTAGTACATTAATATTGTCAATTACTCCTAGAACATTCAGATCAACATACCAACACATTTGACTATACACAGATTCAACAAAAAGAAAAACACAACAAAGATTTCAACAAGCAGCCTCAACCCAAAAAAACATTCATGCAACAACTTTAGAATTAAAACTCTGGAATACTATAATAAACAAACTCAGCACAATTCCTCAAACTCGAAGGTATAAACAAGAAAACAAATTGACATCTCTAAACTCAGCTACAACGACATCCATTCACAGAAAAACACGGACTCGAAAACAACCCAAAATTCTAACACAGAACTCAGAATCGGCAACTCAATGAATCAGTGACAAAGCAACTCAGTGACACAACTCCAGAATTCGCAAATAATAACCACAACTCATTGAAACAAACGAACAAACAACAAATAAAAACTCAACAAACGCATCACTAACGATTCAACTCGGCCAGACACATACTCATAGAACTCGCAACAATATTGATACCCACACACATATCACTCTAATGAACACACACGCACGAAATCTACATACCCACAAAGGACACACATACACACACAACCCACCCAGTAGATACACACCCACAGCACTGCACAAACTATACAAATTAATATCTACACACACCCATCGCCAAACACCCCCACACTGCGGCTATTTCCCAACCTAAATAGAACTCAATTCTAAATCATAATAAAATGTAAAAACTAACCAATAAGCTTAAATAATGGCGATTGGAGGGAAGATTGGAAGGGCGAAGGCAACCGAAGAAACGACGGCAAATAGATCACAGGGACGGCGGAATAACATCATCGGTACATGGAGGAAGACAGATCAACAAGTAAACATGGAGAGGAGTTTTTGTTTATGATTGCTGAATATTGTTATTTTGGGAAGCAAATTAGGATCAGAGAAATAAGCCCTTCTAATCGCCGCTCTCTGCGCTCTCTGCCAGTGACAGTAGGCACCTTCCCCTTAACAAGAAAAATTTCACGCCATGTCGAACCCCCTAACTTTGACCAAAGGGCTTTATTTTTAAGTACTCTACTCTTAGTTTTATTTTGTAGCAATGTTTTCAATTATATAGTAACATACTTAGATAATTTGGGCAGAGAATAGCATTACATGTAATTGTCATTTTTTTTCTTTTCACGTATTATTTTCGTTTCGTGTACAAAAAAAAATTGCATAGTTTAGTAGCATTTTGTGTTCGAAATTTAGGTACACAAAATAATTTCATGTAATTTTCATGCAAGATCCCAAAGACACATGGCATGAATGTACACAACACAGACGATTTTCCAGATCTACGTAAGCGCTTTCTTTTAATATTTGTCGAAAAAATATACTCACTTTTAAATGAAAATGAATTTCACATGTTTTAACCCGATTATTAAATTACAAGGACACATATATAATAATGTGATTACGTGTTTATATATTACACATTTGATTTTAGTTTCATGTACAGTTTTCTATTTTAACATGTTAGTCAAATAGAAAAAAAATAGGTAATACTCATTTTCAAATGTCTAATTTTACGCGTTTGGATGACAACGGGTTGGGTTTGACCCGATTTTGTAAAATCGAAACCCACATTCAAATATTTTTTGGTTTTAAAAATAAATCCAAATCCAAAACTCAATATCCAAAACCAAATTCGTCGGATTTTGGATTAGATTTGGTTTTTTTGGGTATCCAAAATTAGTAAAAATGTAGTTAAAATTTTAAATAATTGTTACACGTAATAAATATTAATTATATTTATACAAAAATCAAAAATTAAAATGATTAACTTAAGTAGTCAAATATAACATATTATACGAATTAATATACTAAGTGAAATTTCAAATATGTTAAAAAAATAATTCCTTTTATACACAGAAATGAAAATTTTATGTAAAGTAAAGTAAATTACATTTAAATATATCAATAAAATTTGAGATTGAGAAATAGAAGTTCTAATTACTAAATTAGTATCGACTACTCCCTCCGTTCCTTTTAATTCTTAACACTTTCTATTTTGGGATGTCCCAATAGATTGTTAACATTTCCTAAAATAGTAAGTTTTAACACTATTACACCCACTACTTCACTTATTTTAACATTACTTTACACTATTACATCCACTACTTAACTTATTTTAACTATAAAATCGCTAATATTTTATTTATTATGCTAATTAATACAACCTGATATTTGGCTCACAAAGTTACTTAAGTTAGTTTATAGTATAGTGTACACTCACCTTTTAATCAGACCTCGGAAAAGACATAGGATGACAAGGCCTTGATTCTTTTACATGGGGTGGGGTCTGTGTTAATCTCCCTCATTCTAAAACTTTTTATTAACATTTCTTTACCAGTGTGTTACTTCTTGACATTTTCTATCATAGTAAAAACCTCCATTGGCGCGAGTCACTCAATTGACTTTCTTACAGTTCTCCTACTAGCTTTTTCACATTTTAGTGACCATTCTTTACTTCTGTAGAAAGTACAAAAACTATCCAATCCTTCATTTTAAAAAGTAATAATGCTAAAGCAATTATTTTAAAAAATATTATAAACAATCAATTATGTTAAGTCCATCCCATCATTATAGAAGGGATCAATTGTTAGAATGTATAGATTTGGTTATATAGGGTAATTATCTTTAGCGATTTTTATGTTTTTTTAGGTCGTTGAATTGCTGGTCCGGTTTAGTGTTTTTACTGTTGTTTTCTGCGAGGTTGCTTAAAGTGTTTTCAGTTGCTGAATTTAGATGTTGCAGGAACATAACTGCAGCCATTGCTGCAATTACTTCTCTGTTTGTGATCTCGCATTATACATATTTCTAAAGGTGCATTGTCAGCCTGTCAGGCATATATTTGTATTATTAAATTATTTTCGTTTTCAAATTAGATTTATCAAAGACTAACCTCCATCACAGCTCTGTATGATTTAAATATTGCAGCATTAGGAGTATAGCATACATCAAATTAGTCCATACATTAAAGCAAACTAGCCAGGGAATGACCAAGGCTTCTGATCTTCTCCCATATTTCAATTTAAATTAGGATTTTAAATCAGTTAATATTAGGTTCAGAAAATGTGAGCCCTAACATAGCTAATGAGAACCCCGTGATTAGTGGTTCTAATTACTTTTTGCATGTTGAATACTTTGTGTTCTGCATTATTTGCATCTATTGATTGTGTTCTTATTACTTAGTATCAAAAATTAAAAGGCAATTTTCACAACTTTTTTTTTTGTGTGAACTAAATAATCTAATTGGCAGTGTTGCAAGTACTGGTACAGGATGTTTTTGCATACAGTTTTCATTCTGTTCTTAAACGATTTTCTGATTCATAATAGGTTTAAAGTGATCGGCATATTACTTTGTTATTGAAAAAATAGATTTGGTGGTATTATAAGTTTTTGATGGGGGATTAGTGCTCTTTTTTTTTTAATTTATTGATTAAGAGAATTTTTTTGTTTTGTAATGCAGGTAATTTTCTTACACCATCTCAGTGAAGAGGCAATAACAGTGTTAGTATCCCAGGTAAAAATAGGATTTAATTAATTTTATTTGTGCAGCCATGACTACTCTCCATGAAATTGTATCATTTGTATTTTCTGGGAATTCTGTTAAATGACATCAGCCATGACAACTACACAGCACACCACTAGCTATGGTTGTTGGGGGTTGTTGTAATAGTTGTAGATGGTTGTTGGGGGTTGTTGAAGTTTTGTTCTATATAAGAGGCAATTGCCTCTCCTTGTATTAATAATTAAGAGAGTGTTTAGTCAGTAGTAGAACACTTGCAGCAGCTACATACATACATATGTGTACATTCTGCAGTGTTGTTATAGGAGCAGTAGTGGAGCTTATATATTCAGATATATACATACACTTTCTGCCCTGATTTCTTTGTGTTATTCACTCATTTCTCTCTTACAATCAGCATCTTATTCATACATTCTAACATGGTATCAGAGAGGGAGTAGAGGGGAGAGTATTTTCCACTGAAGCTTTGTTGTTTTTTCAAGAAAAACACAAGCTACCAAAGTAAACAAGAAGCTGCCCAGTTCTGCTATTTTTCTGTCCATCGAAACAGTACCAAACCAACATACCAGGGAAGATAAGCTCCAGACGAGAAAAGGCCAGAAGTCCGGCAGCCAACCACCGTCAGACGCGCCACCACGCGCCAACAGAAGGAGTCAGACGCCGCCGCCACGCGCCCACGCGCCGGCGCGTGGGACCAGTTTCGGTCAGATTCCGGTAGAGTTGCAAAAGACAAAGTTGTTCCCCTCTGATTTCCGATTCCAACAGTGGTATTATTTTTTCAGATCGGAGAAGTTTGATTTTATGCTATATATATATACGTTATACAGTTGATGGGTCTGACAAGGAAATGGGGGCCGATGCTGAGGAAGCCAAAGCTCTTGCTGTTGTTCTAAAGATTCCAGATTCTACAGAAAAGATATCTCCTATTGATTCCATCGGTTGCATCTGTAAAAGAAGATCAAAACCAGGAAGAGCAGGTCGCCTACTTTTTCACAAGAGCCATACGGAAATGACAGCAACTGCAGCAGCAGGAAGCGGCAGAAAATGAAGAAGATGGTTAAGGCATTAAAAAGAATTGTGCCTGGGGAAGCCAAATGAATACTGCCACTGTCCTTGATGAAGCTGTGAGGTACCTCAGACCCAGGAAGAGCATCAGAGAACTCTATGCAGGTGGGCTTTATGAAAGATTCAGTGAGCAGGACCTAAGGGATATTTTCTGTGCACATGGTAAAGTTAAGACTATCAAAATGGTGCGCTTATGCAGCTGGTCAGCTAGATAACAAAGAGGAAATGGCAGACAAAGAGACAAAGCAAAAGCAAAGAAAGCAAAAGAAAGCAAAGAAAAACAAAGATGATAAAGCAAAAGCATCCACCAAAAAAAAAATGTTGTCTACCACACAGAAAAACAAAAGAAGAAAAATGATGTGGGAGAATAGGTAGAAAAAAAAAAGAAAGGATAAAAAAAAGTGATTATATGATTATAGATCCGATAAAAAAAATATTTTACATTTATTTTCTTAAGGGAAAGTAGTGTTAATATTAAAAAAAAAAATCGGGATCTTTTAAAAATGTATCACTTTGATTTTAAGAATTTGCCCGGTTATAGATTTAATTGTGTAGTATTCAAGTGGTAGTTGATATTACGGTATCACTCCAATTTTTTACAATGCTGCAAATTAAATAGTTCAGGGGCATTATTCCAATGGAGCAGAAGAAGTAGTTGTATTTCAGACAACACAGTTCACTGCCACGACGACAAAGCAGCAGAAGTAGTAGTATGTATACAGACATACACACAGTTCACTGCTATATCTTGTTAATACTGAGTGATCACAAAGTTGAGTCTCAGTTCCTTCAAAATAATCAGTTCAAGGACTGATTGGTGGTCATCCATCGTTGTGTTGAAAAGCAGCACTTTTTATGTTTTTGACATGGCCTAAAATATACCGTGTGGTCGCAAGTTCGAGTCCCGATATCCCAAAAGACTCAATAAACTCAAGATCGGTCAAGCCTAAAAATGGGTCAAGTTGGATGCTCAGATTAAGCTCAAGGGCTACTAGTGTCCACTCTTCAATCCCAAGAAAGGTCTTTCATCCGAAGATGGGATTTCGAGTGCGGGGGCGTGTCAAATATTGTGTGCTAAATTGTCAGCTAGGGTCTTATTTCTAACATTTCTAGAAAAAAGTAACGGTTCATGAATGCACAATTTCTATAGGAAGTTATCATCATTTTACTTAGAGGAGGTGAATCTGAACCGAATGCAACATTCTTAAACTTGGCAAAATATATTAGTATTATCTGCTAGATTTTAAGTATTGTGCCATATACCACTTCAAAGACACCAAAGTATAGTTTCTAGAAAAACTGACGGTTCCTTAGAGGAGGTGAATTTGAGTATCTAATCAGATCTGGAAGTAGATTAGTTATTTCTTAGATTAGTTATGACATAACATAAAGTAACCTAAGTACGAATTTGTTAGAATGTATGAATAAGATGCTGATTGTAAGAGAGAAATGAGTGAATAACACAAAGAAATCAGGGCAGAAAGTGTATGTATATATCTGAATATATAAGCTCCACTACTGCTCTTATAACAACACTGCAGAATGAACACATATGTATGTATGTAGCTGCTGCAAGTGTTCTACTACTGACTAAACACTCTCTTAATTATTAATACAAGGAGAGGCAATTGCCTCTTATATAGAACAAAACTTCAACAACCCCCAACAACCATCTACAACTATTACAACAACCCCCAACAACCATAGCTAGTGGTGTGCTGTGTAGTTGTCATGGCTGATGTCATTTAACACGCCCCCTCACTCGAAATCCAATATTGGGATAAAAAACCTATCTTGGGATTGAAGAGTGGAACACTTAGAAGCCCTTGAGCTTAACCTAAGCTTCCAACTAGACCCATCTCTAGGATTGAAATTGAGAATTTTGGGAATACCGGGACTCGACTTCGCGACCACGCCGTACATTTTAGGCCATATCAAAAAACCAGAGGAGCTGCAAATGCATCTTTTATTTTTGAACGAAAAACAACTAGAACGATAGATTTGGTAGACTGCATCCCTTAAGATCGTCCACGAATTCGTTCTTCTGCTGAGGAAAATGAATGTAAAGAAATAACAGTGAACTGTGTTGTATAAAGTACAACTACTTCTGCTGCTTTGTTTTTGTGGCAGTGAACTGTGTGCATGTATCTGAATATATACTACTACTTTTGCTGCTTTGTCGTCATGGCAGTGAACTGTGTGCATATATCTGAATATATACTACTACTTCTGCTGCTTTGAATCGTCTAGATGAATGAACTCGCCTTGACAAGGAACATCACCTGACTAAATTTAACCCCCTTTACCACTGTCAAGGGCCTGACCTGAATATGCAGGAGCAGCCCATCTTATTTTTAGATCCGGTTTGGGGGTCAGAAGTGTAAACAACTGAACATGGATAGAATGCTACCTGGACAGAAGAACATGGCCCAGGACTAGAAAGCTTGAGTTTCCCTTGAAAAACCATAAGCTTCGATCAAAAAGCTCTCCTTTAAAAACCCTGACCTGAATCTGGACAGAAGTTCCTTAAGAACTTTGACACAACACTACCTATTATTTTTTAATTTGGACTTTGTTTGGATGAAACTTGAACTTAATATAGCCTCAAGTTTCCCTTAAGAAACTTGAGTTCGGATGGCTAAATATCTTAAAAACAAATCTGGGTAGAAATGACACAAGTTCCCTTAAGAACATTAATTTTTCAAGACGAAAAAGCACTGATTTCTCTGCATAAACGAACCTGCTCTGATACCATGTTAGAAATAAGACCCTAGCTAAGCTAAGGAATGAACAATAGAAGGAATAATAAATTGATCTGTGTTGAATTACAAGAGCTCTATCAAGTCCTATATATAAAAGAACTAAGACACCAAAGTCTATACTATGGTTGTAATAGTCAAGGACGGTGCCTAACTAAGCTGACAATTTAGCACACAATAATTGACAAGAAACTATACTCTGGTATCTTTAAAATGGTATATGACACAAAACCTGAAATCTTGCAGATGATACCAGTTTATTCTGCGAAATTGGTCATTAAAAAATTACTATTAATTTTATAACATGTGAAATTTGTAGATTTATTAGTTTATGTAACCATTTCCGTAATTGTTTGTCTATTTAGTCTAATTACTCTTTAATATCAGACCTAATAATTCTAAATTTTGCATATATAGTAACAACTACACCAACAAATTTTGCTACTATTTCTTATTACCGATTAGACTACAAATCTACGATGCACTTTTTATATTAATAGTAATTATAAGTAAATTTACAAAATAGGGATGCGGGATTTTAGGTAACACTTCCTGGCAAGAGACACACCTTTATTTTTGCTCAAGTAGTGAAATTGCATCAGTAGTTTGATTTATTTCTTTTCAGAATTTTTTTATAACCATGAAGTATAGTTTAAATTCTTTGAACCATTAATTGCATTGACAATAAACTGATGATGTCGTAATAATATATGAATTGATCCTGGACAACATTTAGATCTTCCATCGATTCCAGATTCAGTATATCTACTTAAATTCCTTTCTGGTAGTATAGTGTTTCCACCAAAAAAGTAACTTTGAGAATTGAGCGTACAAAACTTGATCAAATTTGGGCCACCATTTATTCTATATCCCAAATTCAAATCACATCATTCACACTCATTTCGTTATTGTCTAATTGCATACTTTTTGAAACCTAAAAATTTTTATATGAACACTATTATGACACCTTATAGACTGTTTCGATATTTTGAGTATTGGTACACGTTTGTTTTTGTTATTTGCAGGCAAAAATTTACAACATATGCACGATCCAAATTAAGAAGCTTTTTGTTCCAGTTGATCCTTATTACATGTGAGTTAAAATTCATTTGTGCTTAATTTATTGTCAATTTTCTCAAAATTCGTATTGCCTATACAATTGTTCTTAGGCTGGCTATACTGAATTTTAAATTCTCTCTTTTGATGACTTTAGGTTTTGTGTATTTGCAAGTTAGTTGTAAAAGGCAAGAAAGAGTGTACAATTAAATCGATCTAGGTACTATTTAGCATAGTTCAGACCTTTTAATACAGGAACATCACCATATGTTTGTTGTAATGCTTGAATGAAAGTTTTGCTTATTTTTAACATATCGTAACTATAGTTAAAGATATAAGTTCCGTAGTATCTTCTTTTGACTCTTTTTTTGTAGATTGTATGTTAGTTTCTATGAAGATACAATAACATCACTATGTGTTTGTTGTAATGTCTGAATGAAAGTTTTGCTTATTTTAACACACCGTAATTGTAGTTAAAGATTTAAGTTCCGTAGTATCTTTTTTTTTACTTTTTTTTTTGTAGATTATATGTTAGTTTCTATGAAGATAATTATAAGTTCACTGTAAAAGGCAACAACTCAACAAGTGTACAAGGTCCTGCTTATTTATATGATGATATAAATTTTATAATTTATTTATAATTTATTTATCATGTATCTATTTTATTTTCTCTTACGTATTTGTACTTCTAATCAATTCATCAACGTCTCGGGTTTTTAGAAAGTTTGGGTACTGAACAAAGGTTTGTCTGTCACCTCTTCATTCTCACTTTCTTTTCGATATGGTCTATTTAAAATTTTGATGATACTAAAATACAAAACTACTACAATTTGGTATAAGCTTACAGTTGATCTCTTAATAAACAATTTCTTATTGATGTCTGCTTGCCTTTTGTATTTCTTACACTGTTTTGCTATTCCCACTATTTATTTTTCTATCAGACTGATTTTGCTGGATGGATCACACTGGAATGTAGCATGTCGGGATCACATATCAATCCTGCATTCTTCACTTTAATCAGGTACGCTGCAACAATTCTGTACACGAGGTTCAGCACAGCTAATTAAAAGTCGGAGCATCATTATATATATTTTTACAATATGCCCAGATCAAAGGTTTCGCTCACAGAAAACAAGCAAGATGTATACGTCGAAAAGATATTGGAAAGTTGCAGAATATCTTGAATTTGCAACTAGTGGGATATGGGGGTAAATCTGCATTATTTTTTACTTAAAAAACACTAAAAAGCCATTATAAGCTACGTAATTGCTGATGAGTGGCCCAGCTTGTGGGGTGCTCCAAATTGTTTTTGTTTTATTATGCGGCTCTTTATGAATGAGAATCCAATATTAGACTACTATTAAGTCTGTAACCACCAATTTCTAAGTGCATCTATCGTTCATGGGCCATCCTTGCTACAGTTTTGAAAGCAGGCTGAGCAAAAACAGACTTGAGTTCATTAACCAAAAGCTCAGAATCAAATCATTTAGCAAAATTTTAGATGAACACAATTAGCTTTTTGCGTGCATATAGGTTCTTCTGTTGATATAATTTCTTTTCATCAGTGCAGAGAATTTCAAGAACATGATGGGAAATTATAACTCATCATTCAGCCGAGACATCATGGTGGCAACCTTTTCTTGACACCCTTTGCATCTGAAATCCGCTAAAAGAACAATTTCCTGAACCTATTCTCACACATGCAATTCTATGAATCCAAACTCCAGACAACACAAACAACAGAAAAAGCAAATAATCTAATAGGTAGACAGACTTACAAGAGGCAAAGTTAAGGACTCAACTTAGCTGGCTTGGTGACTCATGACTTAGAATTATTATATTGATATTGTATGGATAATGAATTCGAGTGTTAGGCGAGCATTAATTTAAGATTTGTGCTAGAGCTATTTGTGCTTTTTTAAATTCAACTGGCATCTTTAGATGATATACCCGAGTTCGATTTGTTTAATTGTAATATTCCAAAATATTAGACTCATTTAGGAATGTGAGTTTTGATGGGGATGTTAGTTTTAGCGAAAACATGGAAACTTATTCTCCAGATTTTAGGAAAAGAAAAGCACCGGTATATATAAATTTGTATACTCCTTCTATGGCCTCTAACAAGATTTAAACAAACTTAAATTGGCATCAGATATGTAGCATAAAACCGATCTCATGTTATGTTTTACATTATATGCAATTTCAGTTATTGAAAATTGGTGTCTATGAATGTGATGTATCAGGGGTTGATATCATAATCAGGCTAGCTACTTCGTGTTTATTGTTATCATGGTAAAAGTTGAATATTTTTAATTTTAAATCATATGCAACTGATCTATTTGTTTTGGTGCAAGGTATCCGTTTTGTGGAGGGATGTCATTTCTTACGTCGCAATAAACTGTGACCCAGCTTACTAAAAATAATTCAGCATATGCAAATCCGGCTAGAAGTCATAGACTTCCTTTTCATTTTTAAGTTGTTCATCTCTGAAGAGTGCAAATTTAATAATAAATTTCACTTTGCACCCAGTAAATAATAGCATAGCTGCCCTGACAGACATGACCGGCAGATTTTATCATATGAAATCCTAGATTTAGTTGATGCATCATGCATGCACATAACAAATGCTTATACACATATTTTTATGATACTTATATATTTAAAATGATAATGTAATTCATTTATTGTTAAGATATATTCTCATGTACAAATTTAATTTAAATTTAAAAGGTTTATGATCTTCTTTCACACTATACACAAATTAGCTATAAAATTTATTATTTATTTACACAATTTGAAAATAAATTACTTTATAAAAAAATCAAATAAATTTAATATTGCATTAGTTTGTGAATTCTGGATAACATTTATTAATATTCTGGGTTCAACAAATAGTTTCTTAAACAGATCAATTTTATAATATCAAATATTAGTTTTTGTTATCATTATTCCTGAAAAAACGAAGTTCAAAAATCTTAGATCCTTTATAATTTTATAACAATTAATCATAGTTTCTACTTTTCACAAATACAGTGAATGAGATAATTGAAATCTAAGAGTACACCTAAAGCTTATGGGAAAAAATTTCAAAGAGTACACCCAAAACATGCGAAAAAAGGAAAATAGAAAAATTGTTAACTTAGCAAAACATGAATAAATGGAGTCCGGATCCTCTGTCCCCTTCTCCATGCCCCCTTCTGTGTCCCTCTTTTTGTATTAAAAGAATGCTCCTGGAAATGGAGAGTATACCATTCAATTCCACATAATTTTTTAAGTTTTCTATACGTGCTTTCATTTTTCCATGTATGGGAAATATTATAATTTTAACAAAAAATTAGTTATAATCCTATTATATTTATTTATTTATTTCTCATTTTTGCAACAAACTAAAGTTAAATTTCTTGCATCCAAATTCTTTTGAGGGTATCCAATTTATGGTGAACAATAATTTTAAATTTTATTCTTAACTTTTACGCTTCCTAAGAATTCTTGGGATCATCCCATTTTCTAAATATTATTTGAACCCTCAAATAAAAAATCTCATTATTTTTAAGTATTACTTTGTAATAGTTTTAAAAAAAAGTATTACTCTGTAATCATATAAATAATTAAATATATTTAATATATTTGACCCCTGTGCGTATTTTTTTAATACATCTTATTAATTCGACTGATCAGTTTTTGCACACAAGAAATTTCTATATAAATCAGGTAAATAATGTATGTACTTTATGTTTGCATGTATCTCTACTATACACATAAATTGCAGAAATTAAGATTTAGACTTGGTGGCAAATTCTGAAATGTAGAATGTTTATACCTTTTTTTGTCTAATACCTCTTTATTTTGGTTGGTACTAATTCATCACTACTCAAATCTAGATCCCCATTCTCTCATAATTATGGTCCTCATGATCATGATTATCATTTTAAGAAGTTGATTATATATAAGGGATCACTAAATCATTGCATTTAAGAAGTTAGTTTTACCCGTGTAAAAGGTAGTCATATTTATTAATTATTAATCCTTAGACACACTTCAACGATTACCTGAAGTGAAATGAAAACTATAAGTATGTTTAGTTCAATTACTATACCATTTGTTCAATAGAATAAGATTCAATTTAGAGGAAGAAGAAGATTACAAAAGGCACTTATGTATAATTATTTACGCAACTTGATTAAGCAGAATATGAAATTGGCATTGCTAAGTAAATCCAATAGTTAGTAGTCTTATAACATCTTCAATAAGAAAGAAAAATTGTACACCGATCATAGTACTTTGTGTTTTTAAAAATTGCACTCAGATGTTTGCTCAACTATATTCTTTTGAGTTATAGTATACCAAGTCATTTTATATTTTTCTTTTGAGTTATAGTATATCAAGTCATTTTTTTTTTATTTATCAGTTAAAGATACCGTGTGTTTGATTATCTAAATTTTTTATTAAAAAATTGGATTAATATAGATTTTGATTTTTTGTTTTTGTCACAAATATTCAAATCTTTTTCTACCTACACCTATTTTCACATGGACTCATACTACATTGCAAGTGAAGGCACAACATGCATGATGCAACAATCATGGAATGGATTAATAATTGGTCTCTCTTTTATTTTTTATTTTACTAAATATTATTTTGCCATCTTTTAATCCCATATTCATGGTGTTCCAAGTTATTTTACCACTTTGTTTGTAATCCTACTTTTTTCGCATTTGAATAATGAAGATAATTTATTATTTTTTTCCGTCAAAGTACAAAATTTCTAAAATATTTGTTACTTAAATTGCATATTTTGATGGATCGAATAAATTTTTAGTATTGTTAAAATAAAATTGTATACTACTCTTTATATAAATTTTTTTATAGCACTATTACATTAAATACTTATATAATTTTATAATTGTATGGAACATGTTTCTAGGTGATCAATCAAATTCTTAAATTTTTTTAAAATGATAATTTAAATTAAATAAGATGCCGTGTACGAAGTACGGGCAAAATGCTAGTTCTACTAATGTTTCCTTATAAATGATATATACAGATTTTTAATATATTTTATTAATTATTGAAAATTATGGTGTGAGTATAGATATAATTAATTTTAATTTAATATATTTTAATATACTCATGTTTACGGATTATACTAATTAATGTTTCCTTATAAACAACGTATACAGACTTTTAATATATTTTATTAATAATTGAAAAATATGGTGTTATATTTTCGGGTATGTATTAATGATTGTAAAATTAACTTTAAATTAAAAAGGTAACGTGTTTTAATAATAATTGAAAAATATGGCGTGAGTATAGATATAATTAATTTTAATTTAATATAATTTAATATACTCACGTTTACGGATTATACTAATGTTTCCTTATAAACAACGTATACAGATTTTTAAAATATTTTATTAATAATTGAAAAATATGGTGTGATATTTTCGAGTATGTATTAATGATTGTAAGATTTGCATTAAATTAAAAAGGTAACGTGTTTAAATTCCAAAGAATATATTAATGATTGAAAGATATGATATGATTGATGTTTTTAGGTGTTTATAAAAGGTAATATCTTCAATTAAAAGTAAATGTGAAAAAAGGCAATCGACAATTACCATTAATTATATTATATTATTATTTATTTTAGGAGATTTAAGAGTATAGATATCATATATATTTTTCTTTTTTAATGAAGGGTAAATAAGTAAATTCACAAAGTACCAA
Organism: Kitagawia praeruptora; assembly: GCA_037693485.1. NCBI lineage: Eukaryota > Viridiplantae > Streptophyta > Magnoliopsida > Apiales > Apiaceae > Kitagawia > Kitagawia praeruptora. Next base: position 107,860,122 of record CM075354.1, read on the forward strand.
AAAATAGATACCAAAAAACATATACCAAAACTTTTAATGTTTCGGCTTTTATATAATGTTTCCTTATAAACAACGTATACAGACTTTTAATATATTTTATTAATAATTGAAAAATATGGTGTGATATTTTCGGGTATGTATTAATGATTGTAAAATTAACTTTAAATTAAAATGGTAACGTGTTTTAATAATAAATGAAAAATATGGTGTGAGTATAGATATAATTAATTTTAATTTAATATACTCACGTTTACGGATTATACTAATGTTTCCTTATAAACAACGTATACAAATTTTTAATATATTTTTTTAATAATTGAAAAATATGGTGTGATATTTTCGAGTATGTATTAATGATTGTAAGATTTACATTAAATTAAAAAGGTAACGTGTTTAAATTCGAAAGAATATATTAATGATTGAAAGATATGATATAATTGATGTTTTTAGGTATTTATAAAAGGTAATATCTTCAATTAAAAGTAAATGTGAAAAAAGGCAATCGACTAATTACCATTAATTATATTATATTATTATTTATTTTAGAAGTTTTAAGAGTATAGATATCATATGTATTTTTTTTTATAATGAAGGGTAAATAAGTAAATTCACGAAGTACAAAAAAATAGGTACCAAAACTTTTAATGTTTCGGCTTTTATATAATAGTATAGATATAGATAGGATATAATCTAGGCCCTTAATTAAAATTTAGATCGAACGGTCAATATTTATTTCGCGGTAGTATTGACAACAAATATCCACCTTATGCTTATTATATATAAAATATAAATTATTAAAAATGAACCCAGTCTATATCAGTTGCTTGATTAGGTGTGACTATGTGTGCATTATATATACGAATTCATCAAGAAATTGATTTCAACTTGAAAGGCAGAGTGTATAAACTTGTAACACTATAACTAATGTAACTCAATTAAAGGAAAAGATACTTAACCAGAAGACAATCAAGAACAAGAAGTCACAAGAAATCAACACTATATGAAGACAAGGTAATTGATACAATTGAACATGTTAACTATGATCAAGCCAAGAAGAAATCATTGAGAGAAGTTCAAGTCAAAGTTGTTCATGCCTCAGTGATTTGAGAAATTGAGAATCAAGATCATAACTATCAGTATCAACAAGACCAATTGATTTCAAGTGAACAAGAAGGAAAGCGAACATTGGAAAGCCAAGTTACTAAGTGAATATGGTAATTTATTCGAGAAGCAGAAACACTATCAAGACTAGTCACTTATGAACCAGACCAGTGCATCAAGTGTCAGGACATTGATAGCAAGTTTATGTCAGTAATAAAGATCCATGTTCAAGAGCTTGCTGAAGAATAAAGAAGACGTGAAGATATCACAAGCTCAAGATGTGCATTGAAGTTTCAAGTTGAAGACCAGAATATTTTCTAAGTACTAAACGTTCTGGATGACCAAGTAGAATATTTCTAAGTAGAAGTTCTACTTAGAAATTCGAGATGGCTAAGTAGAAATTCTCAAGTAGAAGTTCTACTTAGAGTGCAGCTTCAACATGACACATGGCATCTTCTGATTGGCAGATTTCCAAGCTTTCAAGATAAGGCAAGATTTATGTGGACATCAGTGGGCCACGTATATCTTAGTCTTTGAAGACTACAGGACATAGATTACATGTAGTATAAATAGAAGTACTTGTGTAATGTTTTAAGTGAGAGAGCTATAATTGAGAAAACACAAGAAAAAAAAAAGAGAGAGTACATTCACAGAGGTTAGAATCATTCACTTCTCTCTGAACTTCTGTTATACTTTGTAATGAATGTTGTAGCAACCATTTCAAGTTATATATAAGAAATATATTCCTTGAATCTGCGTGTTCATTTATTGCATAGTATTTATTGCTTCTCATATTCGAAAAGTTGTATTCACCCCCCCTCTACAACACATTTGGACCTAACAATTGGTATCAGAGAAGATGTTTAACATACAAAACATAGATCCTTGTGTTTGGTAGAAGATTCGTGAGTTTTCATTTTCTAGATCTACTTTTCATTTTCTCAAAAAGTGTGCTTTAATTCGTTGGTAGTGAAAACTCATCCGAAAAAATTATTTAAATACTCCAGGTGTGATTATTTAGCTTGGGGGTATTTTAATTAATTTTTGTGAATTAATCTGGGTTCGTTGATATTTGGTGTTCTTGAGTGTTCATCATCTGTTCTTATCAAAGAAGACAACCCAACAACTTTTTGATCTCCTTTTTCAAACAGATAAGATAGTCAAAAAGGTGTTTTTGTACTTTTGATTTGATAATTATTCCTTGGCCGAAAGCAAAACAATACATACTCAGTACCTAGCAAGTGGGTTAGGTGCTTTCGGTGAGCAAAGTATCAAAAGTCAAAAAGGTGTTAAAGAGATAATATTGTTTATTCAATATTTAAGAAATCTGCAGAAAATTTATTCTAAGGACAAAAGTTCTACATAGAATTTCTACTTGAGATTTTCTACATAGAATTTCGACTTGGACAATTTCTACTTGGTGAAGTTCGACTTGAGCAAAATTTCTACTTAGAGACATTTCGACTTAGGCAAAAGTTCTACATAGATATTCTACATAGCCTAGTCTTGGGTACTTAGAAACTTTTAGTGACCAGATTTGAAATGGCTCCTAAAAATTCTTTCAAGATCCCAATATTCAACCGAGATCACTATGAAGAATGGGTTTTCAGAATGAGACTCTACTTAGAGACAATTAACCCTGAATATCTGGAAGTCCTTGAAAAGGGTAAATTTGTTCCAATGAAAGCTATTCCTGAGCGTACGGAAGGAGAGGAGGTTATACCTGCTCGGTCTGAGCCTAAAAAGGCAGCGGACTTTATGGATGCTGACAAGGAGCAAATAGCTTATGATACTTCTGTAAGACAAACCTTGATGGAATCCCTTGATCATGAAATGTTCAACATAGTCAAAGGTTTGAATACAGCAAAGAAGATTTGGGACAAGATAGAAGTTGTCATGGAAGGATCTGCAGAGGTTAGAAGCAACAAGACACTCATACTCAAGATGGAGTATGACACCTTTAGAATACGAAAAGGAGAAGGCATAACAGACGTCTATCTAAGATTCAGTCAGTTGGTATTGGATTTGAATCTGAGAGGTGTAACTCTCCCCATGGTTGAGACCAATACGAGATATCTGAGGAACCAGCCAAAGAGCATTGAACATAGGGTCTACGTAGTAAGAGAAACCAGAGATTTGCATACAACTCCTCTGGAAGAATATTATGGAATATTAAAGACCTATGAGCTGGAAACACTTCAAGATCAAGCATGGGACAATGATTCAAAAGGAAAAGAAACTGCATCAGGATTAGTTGCTGATGAGGAAGAGTCTAAGAAGGCAATGGTTGCAGAAAAGACTAAATCATCACATGCACCAAATTAAGTTGATAATGATGACGAGTGCACATCTAACAGTGATGATGACTACTTCACCCAAGAAGAGCTGGACAACATGGACGATAGTGTCGTGGCATACATGGCAAGGAAGTTCAGCAACATGAGATTCAGAAAGAGCAACCGACCACAGAGAAATTCTTCATCTTACTATCGGGCTGCTAGGGGTGGTGGTAGTTCGTCAGGCTACAAAAGCAAAGGCAAGAGTACCAGCTACAAATCTCCTTTTGATTTCAAAATGAAGTTCAAATGCTATAATTGTGGTGAAGCTGGACATTTTGCTACTGACTGCAAAAAGCCTAAACAGACTTATCCAAAAGAAACATATGAAGCCCTCAAAAGCAAGTATGAATCGCTGGTGAAGGAAAGACATGGAAAAAGAGCTTTATTAGTAACAGAAGGAAGAGCTTGGGATGATTCAGATGAGGAAGATGTTACTCATGTAGCAAACTTTGCTCTCATGGCTGAGACATCAGAGGAACCAGAGGTACCAATTCTAACCCTTAAAGTAGAAATGTCCATTGATGATTATAAGGAACAGAACGGGGCTCTTAGCGAAGAGATCTATATGTTGTGCAAAAGCCTAGACACTTCTCAAAAGGAACAGAAAACACTTGTCGCCAAAAGCAGAATGCTTGAGGCAAAAGTGGAAGAGTTAGAGGCTGCTTGCACTGTAGATACTTCCCTAAGAGATTTCATTAAATCTTTGGAACACAAGCTTATCCTTAAGGGAGAAATAGAAGCATGTCTTAGGAACAAACTAGCTGAGTTAGAAACTAAATGCGAAGCTTACAAACTAGCTGCTAGTAAAGTGTATGTAGATAATGACGTATTTAAGAAGATAACTGGAGTAGGTGTAGGACTTGATTATTCTGACCTTTCTAGGAAAGAAGGAAAGAGACCTATCGACACCAGTTCCAGTGACCTTAAAAATGAAATTCCTAGCATTTTTAAATCTTCTGTCAAACCCATCTACAAACACCTTGTTCCTAATATAGAAGAAGAAGAGACTGAATTAATAGCTAGATATGAGATTGAGATGGAAGATCGCCAGAACGCACAACCTATAACTCCTATCAAACAAGTTAAAATCAATTTCCCTAGAGATGAATCTAGACCAGGAATAGGAGCTAAGGCTGTTAAACAACAAGGAAAGAAAGGCATAAAAGAGGTTAAGGCTGAACGAATAAAGAAAGCATGTTATCACTGCAAATCTACTGAACATCTTTCTTATGCATGTAAAGCTATCATAAATGTTCCTGCTGCACATGCCATGCCTGCCACACATACAATGAATAATCTACATCTGAATCATGCACAGTGTGGTCAACCTAATTGTATGCCATGCACTTTTAACGTCATGCAAACTTTTGTGAATTTAATGAATGCATCTAGCCAGTCATGCTCAAATACTGCTGCTAGTTCAAACATCAAGAAAAAGCATGTGAGAGCCAAGACTGTCAGTCCTCCTAAAGTTAGGAGTGACAAACCTTCTCCTAGGACTGACAAACATGTCAAGTCTGAGAAAGGAAAGGAGAAAGTCGAAAGCTCTAGTAATGTTAAGAAAAGTGCATATCCTGTTGTTAAATCTGTTGATTCTCGATCTTATCGAAAAGCCGGGCCCAATCAAAGTTGGGTTCCGAAGAAAGTCTAATCAATCTGTCATTGCAGGGCATTAAGCAAAATAGAAATAAAGTCATATGGGTGCTAGACAGTGGAGCATCGAGGCATATGACTGGAAACAAGTCCCTGCTTACAGAGTTGGTTATGAAGGCTGGCCCTTATGTTACCTTTGGAGATGACAGCATAGGTGTGACAAAGGGATATGGCAAACTGAAAACTGGCAATGTCATCATTGAAGATATTTCCTATGTTGAGGGATTAAAGCACAATTTGTTGAGTATCAGTCAATTCTGTGACAAAGGTTACGAAATTGTCTTCAACAAGAAAGGTGTATCAATCACTCACATCAAGGAAGGCTCATTGGCTTTGAGAGGAGTTCGAAAGGCAGATCTTTTTGTTGCGGACATGGATTCAGCAAATCAGAATGAGGTCACCTGTTTCTACAGCAAAGCCTCGGATGATGAAAGTTGGTTATGGCACAAAAAGCTATCTCACTTAAACTTCAAAACGATGAATGCTCTCGCAAGACGAGAATTGGTGAGAGATCTACCTCAAATGGAGTTTGCTCCGAAAGGACTCTGTGAAGCTTGTGAAATGGGAAAGTCGAAGCGAGCATCGCATAAAAGCAAAGAAATTTCTAGTATTACAGAGCCTATGCAACTTCTTCATATGGATTTGTTTGGCCCAGTGAATGTCCTATCTTTGTCTAGGAAAAGATATGCATTGGTAATCGTGGATGACTTCTCCAAGTATACATGGGTATTGTTCGCAATGACGAAAGACGAAGTACCTTTCCTAATCATTGATCACATCACTCAAATTGAGAATGTTTCAACACTTACTGTGAAGACGATTAGATCAGACAATGGCACTGAATTCAAAAACGCAGTGCTGAATGACTTCTGTGTATCTAAGGGAATACGTCGTCAGTATTCAGCCCCGAGAACTCCACAACAAAATGAAGTAGTTGAAAGGAAGAATAGAACATTGGTTGAAGCAGCAAGAACTTTGTTGTATGATTCGAAACTTCCTCTGTACTTCTGGGCAGAAGCAGTGAGTACCGTGTGTTACACTCAAAATCGATCCTTGATTATAAAAGATAAAGAAAAGACACCATGTGAGCTAATGAACGGCAGAAGACCAACAATCAAATACTTTCATGTATTTGGAGCAAAATGCTATGTACTTATAGATGATGAAAATCTAGGCAAGTTTGCAGCAAAAGCTCGTGAAGGAATCTTTGTTGGTTACTCTATAGATGTGGTAGCAGCTTATAGGGTGTTCTTAGTAAATGATCGAAAAGTGACTGAAAGCTACAACGTCAGATTCGACGATACCAAACTCTCATCAATTTCAAGAGATTCTAGTGAACCTGAGTCCCTAAAATTTCAGAATCTGGACTTAGAAGAACTTGAAGATGAACCTGAGTTGGTTGTCCCATTAAATGTTCCAAGTGTATGTGAAGAACCTGAGTCTAGTGATCAATCTAATTCTACAAGATTAGAAGAGACTTCTTCAGTACGAACCGGCAACAACTCAGGGGGAGTAAATAGCAGCTCAAGGACTACTGTTCAAGGCTCGAGTCGAGTTGACTCTAGTTCTGTTGGAGCTGGCACTAACTCAGGGGGAGTTAGTGAAAGTAATCAAAGTAGTCAGCATCACAACTCAGAAAGTCACGCTGAATCATCAAGACAATTTCCAAGAGAACGGGTATGGAATAGAGACCATCCGTTTGAATTAATTATTGGTGATCCAGATGCTGGTGTGACTACTAGAAGAACTACAAGAGCTGACCTGGCTAATATTTGCTTATATTCTGGGTTCTTATCCAAGCTTGAACCTAAAGAAATAGAAGAAGCTCTTGGTGATGCTGATTGGGTGATTGCAATGCAAGAGGAACTCAATCAGTTTGAAAGGCAGAAAGTTTAGAAACTGGTACCCCGACCAAAGAACAAATCAGTAATTGGAGCTAGGTGGGTATTCAGAAATAAAATGGATGAAAACGGACTTGTAACACGAAACAAGGCTCGTTTGGTTGCAAAAGGTTATTCTCAGCGATAAGGAATTGATTATGATGAGACCTATGCACCGGTTGCAAGACTTGAGGCAGTCAGGATGTTCTTGGCATTTGCAGCACATAAGAACTTCAAGGTTTTTCAGATGGATGTGAAAAGTGCCTTCCTGAACGGAGAGTTAGAAGAAGAAGTGTATCTGGAACAGCCGCCTGGCTTCATTGATCCAGAACTTGTAGATTTTGTGTATCTTCTCTTCAAATCTGTCTATGGCCTCAGGCAATCCCCAAGGTGTTGGTATGAAACCCTATCCCTATTCTTAATTGAAAGTGGTTTTACTAGGGGAGTAATTGACAAAACATTGTTCTATAAAAATGTGAAGAATGATTTAATACTTGTTCAAGTATATGTGGACGATATTATCTTCGGGTCATCTAATGAGCGCTTGTGCGAGAAATTTGCTAAGCTAATGCAAGAGAAATACGAGATGAGCATGATGGGAGAGCTGTCCTTCTTCCTTGGATTACAGATCAGTCAGAAAAAAGATAGTATCTTTATCTGTCAATCCAAGTACGTCAGAGATTTACTCAAGAAGTACAATCTAGAAGATGCATCAGCAGCTAAGACTCCCATGGCAACAGCCACGAAGCTTGATGAAGACAAATCAGGTAAATCAGTTGACATCACAAGCTATCGAGGTATGATTGGCTCACTCCTCTATTTAACTGCAAGTAGACCCGATATAATGTTCGCGACTTGTTTATGTGCAAGATTCCAAGCGGATCCTAGAGAATCACATCTCATAGCCGTCAAAAGAATTTTTAGGTATCTCAAGGGCACACCAAATCTAGGGATTTGGTACCCAAGAGATACAGGTTTTAATCTAATTGGCTATACGGATTCAGACTATGCAGGTTGCAGGATTGATAGGAAAAGCACATCTGGTGCTTGTCAATTTCTTGGCAGAAGATTGGTGTCCTGGCAAAGTAAAAAGCAACATACAGTATCTACTTCTACTGCTGAAGCTGAGTACATTGCTGCTGGAAGCTGTGTAGCTCAAATACTGTGGATGAGGAACCAATTGAAGGAATATGGCATGGAGCACAAGAAAATTCCAATTATGTGTGACAACACAAGTGCTATTGCCATAACCAACAATCCTGTAGATCACTCAAGAACCAAGCACATTGACATCAGGTATCACTTCATAAGAGAACATGTTGAGGAGGGGACTGTGGAACTACATTTTGTGCCCACAATGCAACAAATTGCAGATATATTCACCAAACCTCTTGATGAAGTAACATTCAATAGGTTGGTTGGTGAATTGGGAATGCTTAACACAAGTTAGTAAAGCCTTCCATCTGTAAAATCCATGGTTATGTTTGTATATGCAAGCTACTTAATCATTATGTGTTTAGACTTTAAAATGCCTAATTAATGATTGTTATAGGTTGCATATAGTGTCATTTTACATGAATTCATTGTGTTTTAAGTGTCTTTTATAGCACAAATCTTTGAATTTATGCTTGTTAGATTGCATGATCATAGGGGGAGTTAAATTCATAATATTCTAAATTTTGCATGATTTTTAGATGAATTTACCTGTGTTTTTCATGTAATTAGAGGCCTTAGAATTATCAAGGAATGTTTTAATTATGTCATATATTAAAATCCTTGAATTGATATTTATATTAATTTGGCAATATTAAGTGTTGAGTTTTTCAAAGAGAATTGTCAAATTATTCTAAGTATCTTCAAAATTTCGAGTTAGTCAATATCTCGAAACTCATCTTGAAATTCTACTTGAATTTCGATGTGAGCTTCCAGAGTGAAGTTTTGAAAATTCTAAGTCTGAGAAGAATTTCGAGTTAGTCTCTATCTCGAAATTCATCTCGAAATTCGACTTAGAGTTCGAATTCGAGTTACCAGTGTGCCTATTTCTTTCTTCAAGTCTGAGAGAATAACTTCGAGTTAGTTAATAACTTCGAGTTAGTCTCTATCTCGAAACTCAACTCGAATTTCGACTTGATGTTCGAGATAGAGTTCTCAGTTGGTTAAGGGGATTTTTCGAGTTAACTCCTAACTCGAAACTTATCTCGAATTTCTACTTGAATTTCGAGATAGGTTTCCCTAGTACTTTTTGTGGTTTTTGCTGCTTAAGTAGTAATTGTTCGAATTAGCATGTGTTTTTTGAGTTACATCTATCTCGAACTTCATCTCGAAGTTCGACTTAATAAGTTCGAGATAGAGTTCGACTTAAGTGTTCCCTGTATGAACTTCATGTTTTTCACTCTTTTTAACAGGGGCATTTCTGTCATTTCACATTCATGCCTATATATACATCTCTAACTCGATGCTTCATTCACTTTTACCTAATTCGCTTCTACAGCAGCCACCACACAAAAACAAGGCGATTACAAAATTACATACCTCTGTTCGTGGTTTTTCTGATTAAACTCATACAGATCACGAATTAATGCCCGATTTTAGACTGCTGTTATCTGTGTTATCATAAATCTTTGTGTCTGTGTGTTTTGTAACCGTTCATATACACACGTATATATATATATATACAAACAAACATCAAGTGCTTGTGTGTTTGTGTTTGTGTGACTGTTCATAACTCGACTTCACTGGTATTCACACACGAATATACATCTTCATTGTATATCACAGATTTGGTAATTGGATTGTAATTTTCGCCTCTACTTAATCATTGTTGATATTCCGTAGTTTAATTTCTCAAGTGATTCTTGGTATTCACGAACGAAATTAAAAGGACTATAACTTTGGTTTTGTTAATTGATTGTTTTTTTTTCGATAAATATCACAATTTTTTAAGAAAAAAAAACATTTTTATTAAAAAAAAAATGGCTCACCAATTTTCACTTGCTAAAAACAATTTTTATAATATTTCTACGGAAATTGGTGATCAACTCCCGCGCTTTAAGTCTTGGATACGATTTCTCAATTTGTACTCCAAAGCTAGCGATGCTTTTACTGCTAAACCTACACTAGTACATGATGCTTTACACCAATTATGGACTAGTGCGGTTTCTTTTAGGAGCAAATCAACCCCCTACGGTTTCAGGTTTACCTTAGCGGGTCAGGAATATGAGGTGACTGAAGAAATTGTCAACAGGGTTCTGGGATTCCCGATAAAAGATGCTTATGATCCAGAACCTACAGCTGCAGAATGCCTCAGATTCTTTGAAGAAATAGGATGTTATCCTCCGTCTGGCCAGATCACTGGAAATATCCAAAAACAATACTTTCATGTGGAATGGAATTACTTTTTCGAGGCTATCACAAGATGTTTTCGGGCACGAGAAAGCGATTTCCATCAAATTTCCATTCCCATGCAAACCTTTGGAATTGCCCTAGCAAGAGAACTGGATATAAATTATGGACGCATAGTTCTCTCTGAGATAGTGGCTGTAATGGGATCTCCTGCAAGCAGAGACCTCAACACAACAGATGTTGTCTGCTGGTTTCCTCGGTTCCTTCAAATGCTGATTAATGATTTAATACCGAAGGATGCTCTTGCTATTAGACAGAGTTTTTCCAGAAGTCCAACATCTGCACCACTAGGGATGGGCACTAAGTCACTTTCAACAATTGCTAATCAGGATAAACATCACGGAAAACCGATGTCAATTCCTGATACCATACAAACGTGGCTTACATATGATGAGGGAGTTACCACTTTGGCGGAATCATCGCAAGTTTCATCATATTCTCAGAATCAGTCTGCTCATGCTGAGGCATTTGAAGGGATTCCTGATGAGCAAAGCGATGACGAACAAGGTAATGAATCAGGTAATCTCTCTCTGCATACTACTCATTCCTCTTCCTATGTATCTGATTCCGAGACCCAAGAGACTGCTAGCCCGTAGGATCTATCCCAGGGTGAGAGCTATATTTCTGATTCTCTGTCACCCCTGTCACCGGAATCCAAACAGCCAGCACATGTAGATATAGGATATGATGAGGAGAGTGAACCCGAAGAGCAGCCTCTTACTCGAAAGAAAGCCAAATTTTCTCATGCTGCTACTTCTAAACCTCAGTCAAACCCTAGTGTGTCACACGCAACCACTCCACCTCACGAGAGTGGTTCTCCCCTTGAACAATCTGCACATAGGGATTTTGGTGAGGATGATGTACCTTTTGAAGATACTGTTGCTTCAAAAGAACATGAAGTTTTAAAACCTTCCGCCGTACCTTCACCGGTACGTACTGATGCTGCAAAGAGGATCGGTTCTGATGTTGTACAAGAACACTTTACAGCCTCTCAGCCTGAGATTCCAACTCAGGAACCAACAGAAATTGATCCCATAACTGCAAATTATATTGCTTATCTAGTTTCTGCAGGTACTGCTTCATACTTTGGATCAATCATTGAAGACATACACGAGCGTGAGACAGGGAGTGTGTGTGAGAGGTTAGGGAGAGAGGGACCTTCATTTTTAAGGCCCGAAACTGAGCGCCAAATACTAACAGAACGAGTATTAGAGCGAGGTCACCTAAACCAAACACCGTCCCTTAACATTATAAATCTTGATACACGTATGACTTTATGGAAAATCAGCTGAAGCAGTTCGGGAAGACGATGGGGCAGTTAGGGATTAATATTGGAAATAATCAAAGGGCTCTTGATGACTACGCAGCACGAATGGCAAGTCAAGCTACAGCGTTTGATGCTTTGACAAACAAGGTCAATGACTTGGGCCATGCTGGTGGTGTCTTGGGAAGCACTCTGAATGAAAGGATGGGAGCAATGGAGGCTACGATGGATACAATGGCTGTGGAGATCAGTAGAATGATGTTCGCAGTCAGGAGTTTTATGCCCCCGGAGTGTTTCGAGCCGCAACAACCTCCCCCCGATGCTGGTGCAGGTGGTGCTAGTGGAGCAGGAGCCTCTGGTTCTGGTTTTAGAGGTTCTTATGCGGCTGGTGGATCTGAAGACCAAGGTGGAGTTCAGGATAACTCACCTAAGGGGGAGAGTGGAAAGGAGACGAGACAGCAGGGAGTTCAAATCGAAGAAATTCAAGAACAAGCTGATCTTGTCAAAGAAAAAGAAATTGAGCCGGTTATTGATGAAGAGGCTCAGAGGAAGAGAAAGGGTAAGGCAATAATGGTTGAGCAAGATGAACCATTCGTTGACCTGAGTCATCAAGAAAAAGTACAGGAGGTACTTGATTCAGATTCTGATATGGAAGACGTACCTTTAGCACATGCAATAAAAAGATCTTTGAAGGAACAAGGTGGAGGTGCTGGGATGTCTTTCGGAATGCCTGAAGAAGTTCCTATTGATGAGGAAACCCTTAAGTCTCAACAGTTAGCCTTGGAACAAGCTGAGTTCTCTAAAATGAAGATGATGCAAGAACGTGCTGCGTTTATAGAAAAGAAAGTGGAGCTACAAGGGAAGCAATACGATTATGAGCTTGCAAGGCTAGCTGATCCTCAAGTTGATCTGGACAATCGAAGGATAGGGCAGAAGTGGGATGAAGCAAGGAAGATATTAATGGGACCATGTGCAAAAGGAGTTCATAACAAGGAGGCAGATGATCTGTTCTACAACCTGAATTTGCAGAATCCAATGATTGCGGAGTACATAAGTGCATTGAAGAGATTAATTTCTAAAGTCAGGGTTGGATACAATGCAACGCTTAAGGAGTGGCAGGTTATTTTGTCTTTGGTAGAAGGAGTCCCAATGTCTTTCCTATATGTGGATGACCAATTCATAACGAGAAGATCTGCGTCAGAGTTGTTCTTGCTAGCAACAAAAATTCAATATTCTCATTCTGAGAAACTAAGCATTCTGTATAGGGATCAGTTAATGCAGCTAGCAGAGGACAAGGGTCCAGAATTCTCAGCATATCCTAATGTTGTCCGGATGGTGGTTGACAAGAAAATGAAGAGGGTTAGCATGGAAGAAAAGGATTTAATGGAACTTTCAGTGGAATCTCTTAAAGCCGTATGTAGACAAATGATGGGTAAGGGATTCACTTCTGAGCTTAAAGATAAATCAGTGAAGATCATTGAAAGAGTCATATTCAAGAATAGCAATGAGGTGTGGAAGTGTGATATCATTGCTCCAAACCCTCTCGATAACGTGAAGATTGAGCCGGAGCTGATAGAGAAGAAATGGAATATTCTTCAAGCAATGAAGAATGTAGATGAAGCTCTGACTCTTCCTTCTGGAGCACTGGAACAAGGAGAGATAAGGGAGACAGTTGGCATTCCAGGAAGAGATAGTGTATACTGGATACACTCTTATGTTGATGATACAGCTGATGCCTTAGTATTCATAGATGCAGACCAGAATAAAACAATCTTGCATATGAGTAAAAATTGGCTGCTACAGACTCAAGATGCTGCATTTCTGGAGAGAGTATTATATGTGTTCAAGTGGGACGAAGTGGAAGTTAAGTATGTGAAAGAAAAGCAGAGACTCGTGAGTTACCTGTCTGAAGTAGTAGTGGAAAAGATGCGAATGGAGAAAGATGCGGCTAGTATCCACAATACTAATCGTGTCAAGGGCTATCCCAAAATGATCTATTGTCAGTTTAAAGCTGATAAAGCTCATTGGAAACCTCAGCTTATAATGAAGAACTTTGAGGACATTCCAAAGATCAGGACTACTTAGAAGGTGGACAAACTCAGAAGGCTTTTCAAACATCCTTACCCAGAGCCCAAGAATCCTCTAGAAATGGAAGCAGTAAGTTTGTTGAATGCTAGGTGGACGCAGCTTCACGATCCAGTGTACAAGAAAGAACAGCAGCAGAAGGAGAAGCGCAGAAGGCAGAAAGAAGAGGAAACGGAATTAGGGTTAGAGGTCAGAGTGGTGTGAACTTGAAGTTGGAAAAACTTCATGTCTTTCGGTTGCTTTAACTCACTTGAGGAAAATTCACCTTAGAGTGAATCCAATAAGGTGATATAAGTTTGACTAAAAGGTATGAAATAATCCAGGTGATAGGAATCACTCAAATGATCTTTAATTCGAGGTTCGAATTCTATTTCTAGTTTAAGTTCTTTGTATTGTTTTCAAGTACTTTTCAATTGTATATTATTCAAGACTGTAATGTTAATTATCTTTTCTCGTCTCATTGTTTAGTTGAGTTATCCTTCATTAATTTGAATGTCATTGTTAGACAATCAAATAGGGGGAGATTGAAAGGCAGAGTGTATAAACTTGTAACACTATAACTAATGTAACTCAATTAAAGGAAAAGATACTTAACCAGAAGACAATCAAGAACAAGAAGTCACAAGAAATCAACACTATATGAAGACAAGGTAATTGATACAATTGAACATGTTAACTATGATCAAGCCAAGAAGAAATCATTGAGAGAAGTTCAAGTCAAAGTTGTTCATGCCTCAGTGATTTGAGAAATTGAGAATCAAGATCATAACTATCAGTATCAACAAGACCAATTGATTTCAAGTGAACAAGAAGGAAAGCGAACATTGGAAAGCCAAGTTACTAAGTGAATATGGTAATTTATTCGAGAAGCAGAAACACTATCAAGACTAGTCACTTATGAACCAGACCAGTGCATCAAGTGTCAGGACATTGATAGCAAGTTTATGTCAGTAATAAAGATCCATGTTCAAGAGCTTGCTGAAGAATAAAGAAGACGTGAAGATATCACAAGCTCAAGATGTGCATTGAAGTTTCAAGTTGAAGACCAGAATATTTTCTAAGTACTAAATGTTCTGGATGACCAAGTAGAATATTTCTAAGTAGAAGTTCTACTTAGAAATTCGAGATGGCTAAGTAGAAATTCTCAAGTAGAAGTTCTACTTAGAGTGAAGCTTCAACATGACACATGGCATCTTCTGATTGGCAGATTTCCAAGCTTTCAAGATAAGGCAATATTTATGTGGACATCATTGGGCCACGTATATCTTAGTCTTTGAAGACTACAGGACATAGATTACATGTAGTATAAATAGAAGTACTTGTGTAATGTTTTAAGTGAGAGAGCTATAATTGAGAAAACACAAGAAAAAAAAGATAGAGTACATTCACAGAGCTTAGAATCATTCACTTCTCTCTGAACTTCTGTTATACTTTGTAATGAATGTTGTAGCAACCATTTCAAGTTATATATAAGAAATATATTCCTTGAATCTGCGTGTTCATTTATTGCATAGTATTTATTGCTTCTCATATTCGAAAAGTTGTATTCACCCCCCCTCTACAACACATTTGGACCTAACACAACTTCAGAAATCTAAAAATGTAAGAATCTTTGACAACTGGCAACTGTTACAGTTTTAAAGAGTCACTATACAGAGGTAACCATATACAGCGGCAGAGGGAGGATAATCACCAAGATACTCCAAATATGAAATATTAAATGGGGAATTTCTACTCACATAAATCCATCTCCGTTAAATTTGTGAATCTTTTGCACCCATTATCCCAATATATGCTTATAGAGCAGGATCTAGGAAGAGTAAGATGTATGTAGACCTTACCTCAACCTAGAAGAGTAGAGGCATGATAATACGATTGAACCCTGCCCTTTCTAAAGGCGAAAACTTTAAATAAGCACCTCAATGAACTTGAAAAACAGTTGTACTTGTAGGAAGTATAGTAAGAGATTGTACCTGAAATCGCAATTATAATAAGAAAAATACCGAAAGAATGTTTCGAGGCACGTGAAAACCACACTATCCTTAAAACAGATAAGCCCCTTCCACGTGGTTCTTGAAGGTTGTTTGTGGCTTCCGTCTCCCAGGATACAACGAAACGAGGTGATCTTAAGCACTCGAGATCCGCCTCCTACGAACCAATCAAATATGCTCTCTATCTCACAGAAACAGAACCTATATAGCTCTAAGAAGGATGCAAGAAAGACTATAGAAGCTTGAGTGATTTGTTATCTCAAAACAATGAGCCAAGGCCTCCTTATATATTAGTAAAATATGTTGTAACTCCCCTAAGTCATAACTTTGTAACCCCCAAAGCCATAACTTTGTAACCCTCAAAATAACATTATTACATGAGTTACAAAATCAAAGAAGGAGTTACAAAATTAAAAGAGGAGTTACAAATAAAATATAACAATTTTTATTCAAAAATAGTGTAACTATCCCCCACATGAATAAAAATTGACACTACAAAATGACTCTTTTACATGGAGATAGAGAGCACGGTAGAAACTAGCATAGGATAGGTAGGCGTACACCCTTGAACCTTCCCTTGTAAGAACATATTTACATTTCTAGAATTTCAGTAGTCGCGTTGACCTTGAACTGCCCTTCTGTTTTGTGAAATAATGATACATCCCCCACTGGTGTCTTTCCCTATATTTATTCAGTTCTCACTGTTAAGCCCATTTTGGTCCTGAGCTTTAGCCTGGTTTTGTGAGTTTTACCCAGAATTAGCCCCCATAATTCCTTCTTGAAGCGACCCCACTTCACTCACATAGGTGATCTCTTGAGTAATACAAACGCATTATTTGTTCGACATATCGACACATAAGGATCATTAAAAGCATAGCTTAGCCTTACCCAAATTATATCACTATTTTCCATCATAGGAATGGACCGGGGAGTAAAACCCCCACAGTGATCTCACTAAGTCTTTACAGTTAGGTTGTCCCATTGAACCAAGATCTTGGGATCTCCAGTCAACAAGGTTGGGTTTCCTTTGTATCGACTTTTATTATGGGCTTTAGTCCCATTCCTTTCGATGATTTCTCAACTAACTCTCTTGTTAACCCTTTGGTTAGCGGATCCGCAGTGTTATCTTTTGACCTAATATGATCAATAGTGATAACTCCAGTTGAGAGTAGTTGTCTAACAGAATTGTGTCGCCGACGAATATGCCTCGACATTCAATTATATAGTACACGCTCGGCTGTACCAATTGCTGCTATGCTATCACAATGTATACAAAGTGGTGGCACTGGCATCTCCCATCTTGGAATATCATCTAAAAACTGGCGTAACCATTCAGCTTGTTCTCCTGCTTTATCCAAAGCAACAAACTCAGCCTCCATGGTAGACTTGGTTACAACCGTTTGTTTCGAAGATTTCCATGCGATCGCTCCACCTGCTAGCGTAAATACATATCCGCTTATGGACTTCGATCCTTTTACACCATTTATCCAGTTTGAATCACTATACCCTTCTGGGACCGCAGGATATCTTGAGTAATGCAATCCATAATCACGCGTATACCTTAAGTACCTAAGCACTTTAGCTATCGCTTTCCAGTAATCCACACCCGGATTACTCGTGTATCGGCTTAGCTTAATAACAGTAAAGGCAATGTCTGGTCGTGTACAATTCATTAAGTACATCAGACTTCCTATTACTTTAGCATACTCTCCTTGAGAAACACCCTCACCTTTATTTTTCGATAGATGTAAAGTCGTATCAAAAGGGGTTCTTGACACACTAGAATCATCTTTATTATATTTCTCAAGGATCTTATCAACGTAATGTGACTGATTTAGCATAAGTCCACTTGGCATTCTCAGGATCATGATCCCTAGAATCACATAAGCTAAGCCCATATCTTTCATGGTGGAATCTTGAATGTAATATGTCTTTGGTAGATTTGACCATTTTATCATTACTACCAACGATGAGCATATCATCAACATAAAGACACAGGATCACGTATCCCTCTATTGTATCTTTGACATATACACACTTGTCACATTCGTTGATTTTAAATCCATTCGACAATATTACACTGTCAAATTTTTTATGCCAATCTCGTGGCGCTTGCTTTAAGCCATATATTGACTTCACTAATTTACATACTTTGTATTCCAATCCAGGAACCACAAAACCCTCAGGTTGCTTAATGTAGATTTCTTCATGTAAATCTCCATTTAGAAAGGCGGTTTTTACATCCATCTGATGCACTTCAAGATTTCGCAATGCTGCAATAGTAATTATCATCCTTATAGACGCCATTCTCGTAACCGGAGAATACGTGTCAAAATAATCAATGCCTTTATTTTGGCGAAAACCTTGAATCACAAGTCGGGCTTTGTACTTATCTATGGATCCATCTGCTTTCATTTTCTTAGTGAAAATCCATCTAGATCCTAGTGGTTTACATCCCGGAGGAAGATCCACCAATTCCCAAGTATGATTCTGCATAATAGAATCAACTTCACTCTTGATAGCCTCTTTCCAAAATGGACCATCTGGACAATGCACAGCTTCTGAATAAGACTGTTGTTCATTTTCGAGCAAGTAATTTACAAAATCCGGCCCGAATGATTTTTCAACTCTAGCTCTTTTGCTTCGACGAGGTGCATCCTCTGTTTCAAGTTCATCCATGCTTTCTTGTTCCTCGACCTCACTATATTCATTTTCAGAATTAGTTTCACGTGTCCGTTTCGATGAACTTGAACTTTCTATGGATTTTTGAGGAAATATATGTTCAAAAAATGAAGCATTTCTCGATTCCATTATAGTATTCTTGTGTATGTCAGGGATTTTTGACTCGTGCACAAGAAATCTATATGCCATACTATTAGGCACATACCCAATAAAAATACAATCCACAGTTTTTGGACCGATTTTCACCCTCTTTGGTTCTGGTACAAGAACCTTTGCAAGGCACCCCCACACACGTAAGAATTTATAGGAAGGCTTCTTCCTTTTCCATAATTCATAGGGAGTTAGCTCTTGATTTTTACGGGTTATCCTATTCAATAGATAATTTGCTGACGTGATAGCATCTCCCCATATATTCGTAGGCAACCCTGAACTGAGCAACATTGCATTGCACATTTCTTTCAAGGTCCTATTTTTACGCTCAGCAATCCCATTTGATTGAGGCGAATACGGTGCAGTGACTTCGTGAATAATTCCATGTTTCGCACAGAATTCACCAAAAGGTGATACATATTCACCACCTCGGTCACTTCTTATTACTTTTATTTTTTCCTTAAGTTGAGTTTCAACTTCATTCTTATAGAGCTCGAACTTCTCTATAGCTTCATCTTTGCTCTTAAGCAAATAAACATAACAAAATCTTGTACTATCATCCACAAATGTGACGAAGTACTTATAACCATCCCTTGTTTGATTTGATTTTAAATCAAACACATCACTGTGAATCAAATCCAAGGGTTTTGTATGTCGTTCAATCGTTTGAAACGATGATCTTGTTAATTTTGCCTCTACACAAATTTCACATTTGTGCTTCGAATTAATTTGGAATGTTGGGATATGGTTCAAGTTAATTAATCTACGCATTGTTTCATAATTAACATGACCTAGTCTACCATGCCATAAATTGGAAGACTCAAGCAAGTAAGCATAAGAATTATTATTATTATTATGATTACTCTTCATAGTCATTACATTAAGCTTAAATAACCCCTCGGTTACATAGCCTTTTCCCACAAACATTCCTTTCCTGGACAAAATAACCTTATCAGATTCAATCACCATGCGGAATCCATGCTTGTTCAGCAACGAGCCAGAAACCAAGTTCCTTCGGATCTCCGGCACATAGAGGACATCATTGAGGGTCAGCTCCTTGCCAGATGTCATCTTCAACACAACCTTGCCCTTACCAAGGACTTCAGATGTTGCAGAGTTTCCCATAAACAACTTCTATGCACTCTCAGTTGGTATGAAGGTGTGGAACAACTCCTTGCTAGAGCATATGTGGCTTGTAGCACCAGTGTCAATCCACCATTCTTTCGGGTTGGAGCCGATCAGGTTCACTTCGGACACCATAGCAGAGAGATTGATTTCAGACATATCTTGAGCCACATCATCCACCATGTGGGCCTCGTGCTTCTTCCTTTTCGGTAGTCTGCACTCAGTTGACTTGTCACCCATCTTGTCACAGTTGAAACACTTTCCTTGAAATTTCTTCTTAGAAACTCCACCCTTGGGTCCCAGGTTGGAGCTCTTGTATGGTTTCCCCTTCTTGAACTTGGAGTTCTTCTTGACCTCCACAACATTAGCACTAGAGGAAGAGATAGACCGATTCTTATTATCCTCCTCAATTCGGAGTCTCAAGACAAGGTCAATTTCTCAATAATGACGGCTACTTGGAAGGCTTCATTCATGGGCATCCCCTCAGCCTCCATGTCATGCATGATCATCTGAAGGTCTTGAACTTGGCTAACCACCTTCTTGGAATCCACCATCATAAACTCAAGAAGTCGGGACACTATAAACTTCTTAGTACCCGCTTCCTCGGTTCTGTACTTTCTGTCGAGTGAGTCCCACAAAGCTTTGGACGTCTTTAGCACACTATACACATTGTACAGTGAATCACTCAAACAGTTCATAATATAATTTCTACACAAGAAATCCGAGTGGTTCCATGCTTGAGCTGCACTAACAAGCTGAACATCAGACTCATCTTCTTTCAGCTTAGGTGCATCCTCGGTCAAGAACCTCACAAGGTTCAAGGTGGTCAGGTAGAACAACATCTTTTGTTGCCACCTCTTGAAATTCAGCCCACTGAATTTCTCCGGTTTTTCCGCTTGAGCGGTTACCGGTACAGCCGTATTTGGCACCACAAGGGTCGCCGCATTAGGCATTAGGCATTGCCTCAGTAGTTACACGCCTACTACCATCACCAGACAAGCTAGTTCCATCAACTCCCGACATTTCTGAAATCAATAAATCACAATAATCAGCACTTGCAATTAATTGGGAAATAACAATAATAATGCACAAATGCATTCAAGCGACTATATAAATAATAATAATAATAATAATAATAACACAGTGGTGATAGAATATCAATAAAGATCACTATCATTATGTTATAGCATTGACATATTAGGTAGTAGCACACAACACAAATGCTAACTGATTTACATTAAACTAAATCATTTAGCACACAAATGATTTGCATGTAAGGTTTTCAAGCTCTTTTTAAAAAAAAAAAAAAAACCAAGCGCATACTAATTCATGGTAGATAAATCCGTTCACACAATCATGATGTTTTAATACAAACAGGGTCTAAAGAGTAACACAAAGAACAATATTCTGATCATATTAATCCAAATACATTTGAAATTAATCAACTAGTGAGATAAACAAGATAAAATTATTGCAGACGTTACATAACAAATCCTATGTATAATAACTACATCACAATAAATAACTTATTCATGATAAACATGCATGTTGCCGAATATAAAGTAATAATAGAATACAGGTGCTATCAAATTAAAATGAATCATGAATATTAAAATCATTACAAAGTACAAAATATGAAATATAAGGCTCGACCCTAGTTCCATGTAACTAAGCATAAAGATAAAACCAAATATTTTTTTTTCAAACCGAATTATGGGACATGGCAACAAGTAACATGGTAAAAATGTACAAGTAATGAATTTCGATAATAACACACAAATATTAACCAGACGTTCCAAAAAGTTATGGATCAAAACAAAAACATGTTTATACTACGGTTACAAAGTTGTATATTAAAACCAAGACATTAATACAAAAAAGATAAACATGGCATATGAGATTTAAACCAATATTTTTAAACAATCATGTAACATGTTAATCAGAGAGTAGTAAAAGAGCTGGACCAGACCAATTACAGAAATGTAAACATGTCACTGATGAATTTTTTTTCCTTTTTTTAATACATCATAAAAAAAATAACACATTAATCAAGAGATCACCTATGTATCAAATGAAACTCAACACAATTACAAGTATATCTACACAAGAGGAACAAGTCAGCGTATACTTATTCCAAAAAAATTAAAAATTGACAACTGACTTGCAAATATATAACGATCATCAGCATATATAAGACGTTAATTTAACTCCTGCAAACACTTTAGAAAAAAAACACAAATATGACAAGCATGTAAAATGGTTGAATCCTGGGCAGACTCATGTGGCTAAACCGTACATGTAAATATAATAAAACTGCAAGAGTAACAACATCCCTGCAAACCAAAATCACTATACTCCCGAAATAAAAAAAACATACAAATCAGTTTATATATGAATTATGTTATCTGTTTTATGCTTGTAGGAAGTATAGTAAGAGATTGTACCTGAAATCACAATTATAATAAGAAAAATACCGAAAGAATTTTTCAAGGCACGTGAAAACCACGCTATCCTTAAAACAGATAAGCCCCTTCCACGTGGTTCTTGAAGGTTGTTTGTGGCTTCCGTCTCCCAGGACACAACGAAACGAGTTGATCTTAAGCACTCGAGATCCGCCTCCTACGAACCGATCAAATAGGCTCTCTATCTCACAGAAACAGAACCTATATAGCTCTAAGAAGGATGCAAGAAAGACTATAGAAGCTTGAGTGATTTGTTATCTCAAAACAATGAGCCAAGGCCTCCTTATATAGGAGTAAAAATATGTAACTCCCCTAAGTCATAACTTTGTAACCCCCAAAGCCATAACTTTGTAACCCCCAAAATAACATTATTACATGAGTTACAAAATCAAAGAAGGAGTTACAAATAAAATATAACAATTTTTATTCAAAAATAGTGTAACAGTGCTGTATATAGCTACCAGCCTGCCACAATCCATAACGAGAAATAATAATTAAAAAAAAACTTTGTGTACTCCAAGAGTTACTGTCCTAAATGCCTCCACCCTGATCTTATAGAATGTCCTAAATGCTGTATATTGCATGCAGAATAAGAGAATCAGAGTTTTTACTAACAATTACAATTTACAACAGCATTTGAACATGTAGATATCAGAGAAAGTTATTTCTGGTTTTAGCATAGTTGCTACATTTTTATCGATAAGAGGTGGAAAAGTCATGTAGAGGTATGATTGTGTTAGTATTTAAGTTTCTGCGGTCAACAATTAATCCCAACGGAAAATAGAATTTCAAGAAATGAAGTACTGACGGGCTACCGGAAAGTAGTAAAACATAATTCTAATTTTTGCATATATTGCTGCTGCTACAAGATTAGAATAACAGTATAATGAAGACGCTTACTTAAGCGAGGATTTGAAGAAAATTAAGAGAACGTCGTTCAGTATTTCTTTTTCTAAATCATGTAAGCACTTCACGAATCAAAGATGGAGCTACCTAATTTGTAATTACTAATCTCTCTATTTCTACCCTTTTACCAGAATGATATATTATGATAAATATCGATAAAGATTATACTGTGGTAATTGTAATACAACTATTGCAATTATACCATCAATAGATATATACATTTCTCTAATTGCATGTCCGGGAAATGAAAATGCCTACTTATTGAAAGGAACGATTGCAAAATTGTGAAAATATCAGTGGCTCTTTCATTTTTCTTCATTAAGAATCAGATGGAGGGTTTTTTGATGTCACAGAAGCCATCACGTTATCAGTTTACTGTCTTATAATTCAGGGTCACATTATGTGCTTGCCCTAGCCATTGGAAGAAAACAGAGGTGCATGCGCGCGCGCACTCCTTTCTATTGTCATGATTCTAGATTTGAAGATATATATATATAGGGGGCTACTCCAATACAAACCACCTTAAAATACAAACCTACAAACCAAGCATAATCTAATATTTCAAGCTAATCTAATGACCAAACTAGGGGTACCCCAATACAAAAAATGCTTAAAATAATTGGCTCTATCCAACAAAAAAAATAAAAAAATAAAAAAATAATTAAAAAAAAATCACTGTTCACGTGATGACGTGGCAGTGGATTTCACTGGTTAACGGTGCTTCGCACCTTCTTGTACGGCGCTTCGCGCCTTTATCATTCTAAAGTTGTAAGGAATGGCAATCAATGGTAAAGGCAATAGACGATTGACGGGTGTGTCGAGGGCCTGCGGCCCTCATGACTACCTAACTCATCCGTTTACTGTCTTAAATGCTTCGCATTTCCACGGCAGTGATTTTTTTTTTTTTTTTTGGTGGATAGAGCCAATTATTTTAAGCATTTTTTGTGAAGGTACCCTTGGCGGAAACCTTAGAATACATGAAATATAATTAATTTAGTGTTGGTTTGTAGGTTTGTATTTTAAGATTGGTTTGTATTTGAGCACTTGCCTATATATATATATCTTTCCAATCCCACTACTTAGAAGAAGGTACACTTTGTAAATTTTCTTCCCAACTAATGGACGACTTCCTGTAGGTTGTTTCTAAGTCCTCTGGACTTTGGTGTGTTTCAATTTGGCTATCCACTATATAAACAAGCACCAAAATGAACTTCTTACCAACCCTTTCACTGATTATCATTTCAACACTCGTAACCACAAGAGCTACCATTTTTGAAATCCGAAACGACTGTCCTTACATCGTGTGGGCCGCTGCCTCTCCAGGTGGTGGTCGTCAACTCAACCGTAACGATGTATGGTGGTTATACGTCGCTCTTGGAACCAAAATGGCTCGTATTTATAAGAGTTAACAAATTGACAGAGAAAATGGTTTTCACAGATGTATCTTACATAGCCAGACTTTGAGCACATATATAGTGCTTGTACAGAAGTGGCATACATGTGATAGTAGATCGCACTATAGACTGCGCACTACCACTACTACAGATTATCATGAACACCCCTACTGTTATGCTAGCATCATGTGTACTAATGCTTTCCATATGCAGGTGTGCTACTGGTAACCATGTGAGGTTACATGTGCTTGTGTTATGCATTAATACGCCCCCGCAAGATGGAGGAGCCATCAGATACTCCAATCTTGGAACGTAAGTATTGAAACTGCACACGTCCAAGTGGTTTAGTAAGAATGTCGGCAATCTGATCCTTTGTACTAACATGGTGCACTTGAATTTTACATTGTTGGACCTGTTCTCGAACAAAATGGTAGTCTAAGGCAACATGTTTCATTTTAGAATGGAAGACAGGATTGGCACAGACATAAGTGGCTCCAATGTTATCGAAAAAAAATTGTGGAGGCTGAGATAACTGGATATCCAGTTCTGAAAGAAGGTGTTGAATCCACATGGCTTCAGCAAGTGCGTTAGCTAGAGCCTTGTATTCTGCTTCCGTGGAGGATCGTGAAACAGATTTCTGGCAAGTAGATTTTCAGGATATGATATTAGGTCCAAGGTAAATAACAAAACCAGTTGTTGACCTTGCAGTTTCCTTGCAGTTGTTGATATTAGGTCCAAGGTAAATAACAAAACCAGTTGTTGACCTTGCAGTTTCCTGGCGTGAAACAGATTAGGCTGATTACATCGAAGAACAAGACCATGATGAATGGTGTCTTTAAGATACCGTAGTACCCTCTTGAGTGCCTGGAAGTGCTTAACTGTCGGTTGGTGCATGAATTTGGACAATTTATTAACAGCGAATGACACATCAGGTCTTGTGATTTGCAAGTATTGAAGGCTCCCTACAATGCGACGAAAATTAGTGGCATCAGCTGCTCCAGATTGATCATTTTGCTCCAATGAATCAGAAGAACTAAGAGGTGTGGTGACACTTTTTGCTTCAGACATACCGGATGACTTAAAGATATCAGTGATGTAGTTAGACTGGCTGAGAAACAAGCCTGCAGGTGTGTTAATTACTTCCACCCCCAAAAAGTGATTAAGCTGGCCTAAGTCTTTCAGAGAAAATCTGCTATTAAGACTATGAACAAACGCATCGATGAAAACATTATGATTTCCCGTGAGAACGATGTCATCTACGTAAACCAAAAGATATACTATAATATTGTTCTTGTTATAGATGAAAAGCGAGGCGTCAAAGATAGAAGTCGTGAATCCAAAATAAATCAAAAATTTGCGCAACTCTTGATGCCAAGCATGAGAGGTCTGTTTTAAACCGTAAATTGTTTTTCTTAGACGACACACATGGTTAGGATAGTTAATATCTACAAAGCCAGGTGGTTGTGTCATGAAGACCTGCTCTTATAATCTACCATTTAAAAATGTGTTGTTGATATCTAATTGACGAAGGGACCAACCTTTAGAGACTGCCAAACATAAAACAATGCGAACCGTAGCTGGTTTGGTAACTGGAGCAAATGTGTCAGAATAGTCCAACCCTAGTCGTTGATGAAAGCCTTTTGCTACGAGACGCGCTTTGTACCGTTCAATGGTACCATCTGGTTTTCTCTTGATACGGAAGACCCATTTACAACCAACGAGATTCTGAGAGTTGTTGGGAACTAGGTCCCAAGTACCATTTTGGAGAATGGCAGTGAACTCGGTAGACATAGCATGATGCCAGTTTGGATCTTTCATTGCTTGACTAACACATGTCGGAGTGATACTTGGAGGCAGGGGATGAGAAGTGGTGATTGTGTTTATAAATGTGGTACAAAAATACTTGGGATTGGGTCATCGAATACGTGATGGGCGAGGCGGAGGAGGTGGTGAAAGTGTGGGACTGTTGGGTGTAGATGTGATGGTTGGCGATGAGGAAGAACTGTGGTTTGGAGATGGAGGAGGAGAGGGTGGTTGGGTGTCATGGGTGGTAACCGGTTGTTGTACAGTCGAAGATGGAGAAGGAACATGTAGAGGTGTTGATGCAGTAGATGGAGGAGGAGATGGAATTTGCAGTGGAATTTGCAGTGTGGGTGGTAGTGTGGTGGTAGTGTGGGTGGAGGAAGGTAAATATGAATCACATACCTGAGGCATCTCTTGGCGCGTGAAAGAACTTAAATTTGATTGTTGCACCTGAAACGGAAAAATGTGTTCCACAAAATTAACATGCCTAGACACATATATTTTGTTAGAGGTAGGATCATAGCATTTGTACGCCGACTTAGAAGTGAAATAAACAACAAAGATGCATGGTTTGGAACGAGGTTGATTTTTGGAAGAATTATAAGGCCTAAGCCAAGGATAACATAGGCATCCGAAAACACGAAGTTTGGTATAATTTGGTGGAGTGCGAAACAAAACTTCAAATGGAGAACGGTTGTCAATAATGGGAGTGGGGAGCCTATTAATGAGATATACTGCAGCTTCAAAGGCAAATGACCAATAAGAGAGAGGTAGTGAAGCTTGATGTAAAAGTGTCAAGCCTGTTTCTGTAATATCCGCAAATTTTTGAATAATTTTTTTAAATTTTAATTAAGAGTGATGCATTAGTATATTCTAATTAACGCGTTTTTGTAAAATTTCGAAATTTTAGATATTCGTATGTAGGTAAAATTATATTATATTTATTTAATTATATTTATTTGGTATTTATTAAAATTAGAAAATTTAAGAAAAATAAGATTTTAATTTTTTATCGAATTTATTTTAGAGTACGAAATTAGAGTTTCGTTTTAATTAACCAGCAGGGGAGGAACGGGATTATTGATGAGACAGCAAGTATTTAAATTGGAGCATTTCATTTGGTCTCCCATGTTTTAATTTTTTTTAAATTAATAATTGTCCACTACAAAACATGATTAGGTTTTTATGGAGCACTAAAAATTCCATCATGCTTTGTCCCCCATTTTGTTCCACCAGTGCCATCCTTATTTACAAACAGATGCAGCACTCAATTTTTTTCATAGAAACAAAATACACAACCTTACATCTCTTTCATTTTAATCAAAAAGTTCGAACCATACCCCTATATACAAACAGAGTACAAATCAAACTGCATGTAGTTATCTCATTTAATTCCGTTATTTTTTGTCGGTTGTCGATTCGTTGTTTACGCTGGTATGTCAGCTTCGTGTGTGGCTTTTTCCGATTTATTGTGGTAATTGAACTCGAGATGGGGATTGTAAATGGGCTGGGTAATAGTTTGTATTGTGATTAGTGGTGGTTGTTGTTTGGGACGAATTGTGGGTTGTGTTCGTCATAGTGGTGGTGGCGTAGGGAGAGATGAGAGGCAGGGAGAGGTGGAGTCAGAGAGAGATGAAGCGGAGAGGAGGAAGAGGGACAGATACGGAGAGATTTTGACAGAAAGAGACAGAGATGAAGGGTGGTTTGTGAGTACAAACTGACCTATTGCAACGGTCAAATTGACCTATTGCGTCGGTTAAATGGCGTAGTACATGTAGGCGTGGCAATAGGTCTATACCTATAGCGTCGGTTAAAATGGCGACGCTAAATCCTACTTTAGGCGTCGGTCATTTCAAATGACCGACGCAATAGGTTAATTTTTAAAAAAAAAAACCTATAGCATCGCCCTTTCAAATGACCGACGCTATAGGTACAGCTTATAGCGTCGCCTTTACAAATGACCAACGCTATAGATATAGCTTATAGCATCGCCCTTTCAAATGACCGACGCTATAGGTTAATTTTTATTTTTTTAAAAAAAGCCTATAGCATCGCCCTTACAAATGACCGACGCTATAGGTCAATTTTTTTTTTTTAAAAAAAATTGATTTCAAAATTGGAATTTCACCATTACAAAATATAATCCAAGAACACCAAACAAGTCTAAACACAATTTTAATCCCATTACAAAACAAACCATTCAATACTACCAAAATATTACAAAAATCATTCAATACAACCAAAATATTACAAAAACCAATCAAAATGAATTAAACTTAGTAATACTCAATTTTTTTGGCTAATTGTGAATGATTCATAAATCACAAAATGATTGGTTACATGCAGCAAGCCCTCTTCTGTTGCATTGAATGCTTTTCTACAGAAGTCAGAGCCTTTGCAGGTACTTCGGGTAATTCTTGAAGGGACATCTGCAGAAACATTAAAGCATTACATACATGTCATATTTTATTCAGATGATAGAGTTATCTGTTTTTGTAATATGAGAGGTAACCAGCCAACAGATAAGTCCCACTATATTTGATTTTGCATGGCAAACACAATCCAATCACAGAGGAAGTAAAATTGACCAACTTATGAAATATTGCAGCAAAGACTGATAGATTGATACATATAAACCACAAATAAAGATTAATTAGGCTCACAATAAAATTACAACAATGTGATCAACACAAGACTTGAAGATGCAATTCAATTATTTCATTACAATTGTTAGCTGCATAAATGAAGCCTTAAATTTGCCTTTCTTTTTCTAAGTAGCATATGTAGATAATAGTAAAATTGACAGTCAAAGGATATGCAGACAGATTGACCTCTATCTTGACATGCTTTTCCTTTTTCTTTTTTAACAGGCTTCTCATTGTCTGGACTCTGGAGCAGTCCTTTCACCAAGTAAAGCAAACAATTTAGTATCTACGAGTTGTTGTTACATACAAAAACATCGACTGAAATGGCTTAGCTGTCTATTTTCGTATTTAAACGGGGGAGGGGAGGTGAGACAGGAGATGAGATACAGAGATAAAAGGGGTTTTGACCTTAACAATTTTTGGATCCGCCCATGGCTGCCTTTTCCGAACATGACCAAAATGTCCGCCAACAAAATAGAAAAATAATTGCAAACATTAAGTTTGAAAGACAACTAAAACTTCAGACAAAGAAAAACCGTGCACCAAATATATGATATTAAAGAATAAAGACATCTAAACGCTTTTTGGAAAACTATACTTTGCATCTAAAATTAAATACATGTATGCATACATTGTATGTAATAGCTATTCTAGTAGGCATGTTGCTACCAATCCATTTAAGTGAGAGAATTTCATTGAAGTAATGATTTCTAATAACAAGCCAAATTTCCTCACGAACAACAATAAATAAACTTAAGGATTTGATTAGCTTAGAGCTCATACAAACAGTTCGGTAACAATAACTATTATTCCGGGAAAATGACACTATCAAAGATACAATTTTTCCCAATGCCTTGACCACAAAGTCACAAACTACTTAAAGTTGGTGATCTCATTTCCTGAACAAAACAACACAACCAGACCTTACCCTCCTTTGAGTATATGCAAGGACATGGTTGGTAATTTAGTATTGCAACCAGCCATGTAATTCTTCAAAACGACAATGGAACTCACAAACCTAAAGTATTGTAGAGCAAATGAAGTATTACAAAACTCGCATACCTGAAGTATTCTTTGCCAGTATATGAAGCTTACGAATAACAAAACAATCCCATACCTGTGTTTCAAGATTTTCAAATTCCACTAAAATCTCCTCTTCATCTTCTGTAGATAGCTTCTCGCCCAAAATTTCATTAATTTCCTTCAGAAAAATAATCAAGCAAGTATCAAGTTAAATGGCGAATGACTGTGATAGTGAAATAATGTGATAAGTAACATTTATGAGTGGAGGGCAAAGGAAAGGGAATTTCATCCAGTACAGAGAGATGATGTTGGACTAAAGACTAGTGTAGTGCTAAATTTTAGATAAAAAAACAAGTCAAGAGAAGAAACAAAGACAACACTGAAGAAACAAAGACAGCATTCAGAAGCACTGAGCATATATTATGTTTCCATATATGATGGCATAATATATGCAGGGGGGAATTGTTAACAAATATAATTTGCCACACCATCAGCATATAATTTTCCACACCATCAGCATATGGTCCGAAATCTAGTACCCGGTCCATCTGAAAACCAGTTGCATTTACTTGAATAAATAATACGAAATAAAGAAAACGAACCAGTGACAGTGAGCATATATTATGTTTCCATTCATGAGCATCACTGAAAAGAAAAAAAGGAGAACTCAAATGTTATACTACATAATAAAATGAGTGCCATGTCATACCTTCATTAACAACTAAATAAAGCAACACTTTCATACAATCAAAAATCTATACATATACAATTATTATCTAACATCCTGTTAATAATTATATCACACACACACAACCTTGGCAACCAGAATAACACAACTTAATATTCAGGAGCAACACAGCATTTTTTTAATAATTTAGGAGTATGATAACCAACAAAACTAAATTGCTTTTGAAAAAAATTTAGTGCAGACCTGAAATGTATCCCTTATCAGAGCATATTCCACATTAGGTCCTCTATCAATTGAAATTCTTCTTTTTAAGCCATCAACCCTTGTAAGAAATATATCCAAGTACTGCAATAACAATCACAATATACGAGCACAAAGATGTTGCTAGAAAATGTAACAAAGAAGATTGCAGGCATTTCCAACTATTAGTTTGTGTAAAAATAATGAGTAGGCAGAAGGAATTAGGAATGGGGTTGAACAACAAAATTATTCTTAACAGAGAAAAATTTAATAAAACTAAGGTAGATTAATTTCTGAAAAAAAGAGGAAAATCTATTAATTGAAAGCTCTCATAAATGAGAGGAGAAAAATAATCTGAAGCAATTCTTAGGAAACTGTAAAGTAATTTATATTGAAGAAATGCAAAAATGCATTTCTTCAAAATCACAGATGTTTTTTTCTTAATCCGAATTATTGCTGAAACAAAATGCATTGCAACTGGAACATAAAGCCAAAATCACAATCTAAAGCACAAACCTTTGCTAAGTTCATTCGCATTTCTTTGAGTTGAGCAGCAGTAAAACTTCTGAGATAAGTTAGAAGCCAATCTGGCTGCACGACATCGTTCGAAGAAACAAATACGGCTATCTGCATTTAGTGACCAGAGAGAATGCCTCAGGTAATAACAGAGCTCAAGTGCCAGGAGAGAGAAAGATAAGAGAAGAGCCGCAACATGCATACCTCCCGATAATCAAGCATGCCTTCGAAAGGAAGTTCCAGTTCATCACTTATGATAACAGGGATGAAAAGAACGGATCTCTAAATCACCCAAATCGAAGCTTGAACCCGATTGAAACCCAAACTGAAGCCGAAACCCTAATTGTAGCCCCAAATTGCAGGTTTGAACCCCTTAATCAAGAAAACCCCTAATCGAACCACTAATCGAACCCCTAAATTAGTTTTAATCTGAGTATAGTGGATTATGAGAGAGAAAGAGAGAGAGAGTTTTAGAGAGAGGGGCGGTGTTGAGAGAGAGAAAGAGCGAAAGATAGAGAATGAGAGATAAGAGAGGGTATTTTTGTTCTGAATATTTTGGTTAGGCGGTCTTTTTGCCGCACAAGTTTTTGGTTCATTTTTTCATCTACCAGGCTGGCGCTCATCAATCATTGTGCACTTCACACACAAACATATATATATATATATATATATATATATATATATATATATATATATATATATATATATATATTATATTCTTTTTATAATTTAGTTTTTCAATTTAAATTATTAAAAAATACTTTTATAAATATATCACCAGAATTTATAACTAATTGTAAATAGTTAATTTTTAATAAATATTATATTCATTTATAAGAATTCTTATAAAAGTAGGTTAAAATTCATCACACAAATAGTGAGTATGACTAATTTGGTGTGTATGAATGTACGTTTAAAAATTGGCATTTTTCCTATTTTTATTCAATTTTTTTTATTTATTTAACAAAATAGTTAAAAATGGGGAAAAAATAAAAAAAAAATTGAAAATTAGTGAAAGTAGTGTAAAATTCATCACACAAATAGTTAGTATGACTAATTTGGTTTGTATGAATTTATGTTCAAAAATTGGAATTTTTCTTATTTTTATTCAATTTTTTGATTTATTTTACAAACTAGTTAAAAATGGATAAAAAAATAAAAAAAAGGAAAATACCTATAGCATCGGCATTTCAAAGGGCGACGCTATAAGTATAAGCTATACCTATAGCGTCACCCTTTAGTGTATCCTATAGCGTCGGCATTTTAAGGGCGACGCTATAGGTATACTTATAGCGTCGCCCCTCAAAAGGGCGACGCTATAGGCTCTACCTATAGCGTCGGTTGATGCAAACAACCGACACTAAAGCTTCTGGCAATAGGCCTATAGCGTCGGTTAATGCAAACAACCGACGCAATAGGTAAAAGTGCGACGCAATAGGTCCATAACCGACGCAATAGGTGGCGACGCAATAGGTCCAGTTTGTACTAGTGCATTTCATTTGGTCTCCCATGTTTTAATTTTTTTTAAATTAATAATTGTCCACTACAAAACATGATTAGGTTTTTATGGAGCACTAAAAATTCCATCATGCTTTGTCCCCCATTTTGTTCCACCAGTGCCATCCTTATTTACAAACAGATGTAGCACTCAATTTTTTTCACAGAAACAAAATACACAACCTTACATCTCTTTCATTTTAATCAAAAAGTTCGAACCATACCCCTATATACAAACAGAGTACAAATCAAACTGCATGTAGTTATCTCATTTAATTCCGTTATTTTTTGTCGGTTGTCGATTCGTTGTTTACGCTGGTATGTCAGCTTCGTTTGTGGCTTTTTCCGATTTATTGTGGTAATTGAACTCGAGATGGGGATTGTAAATGGGCGGGGTAATAGTTTGTATTGTGATTAGTGGTGGTTGTTGTTTGGGACGAATTGTGGGTTGTGTTCGTCATAGTGGTGGTGGCGTAGGGAGAGATGAGAGGCAGGGAGAGGTGGAGTCAGAGAGAGATGAAGCGGAGAGGAGGAAGAGGGACAGATACAGAGAGATTTTGACGGAAAGAGACAGAGATGAAGGGTGGTTTGTGAGTGTTGCCGTGTGTCGGGGTGAAGGAGATGTACCACCGCGGCGATTGTAGCGGCCGGCGGTGGTGGGTGGTTGTCGAAGAGAGAGAGGGGAATAGGGGAGAGATTGAGGGGGATTAGAAGAGGAGAGTAGAGGGAGAAGAGGGCGGAGGGAGAGAAGGATGAGTGGGAGGAGAGAGTAGAGAGAGAGGTGCGAGATGAGAGGTCGAGACAGAGAGATAGAGAGATCGAGACGGAGAGAGAGAGAGAGAGAGAGAGAGAGAGAGAGACGGGGTGCAGAGAGATGCAGGGGAGACGGTGGTGACGGTGGCGTGTGGCGGTGGCGCGTGGTGGTGACGGTGGCGGTGGAAAATGTGGGACCCACGTAGATGTTACCGTTAGAATAATAATAAAACGATACAAAACGATACAGCTCTAATAAAAAGATTAATGATCGGGATTTAATTATTTGGTAAATTATTTAAAACAGTTAGTTATAAATAATTTAATAAAATGGTATAATTATTAATAATGTAAAGTAGGAAAAGAAAACGAGAAAAGAAATTGATTAATATTTTGGATATTAATTGATTTATTTTATGAATGTGGAATGGTTAAAATTAGATTTAAATGGGATAAATGAAATAGATATTTGGATTGATTTTATTTGGAGAATAAAATAGAGATTATTTTCTTAAAATAGATATAATTAGATTTGAGAAATTAGAAGTTAGTGAGAGTAATAATTGTGGATTTAAGGTGAATAAAATGGTAATTGATTTATTAATTAAATAGAAATATTTTGTGATTATTTGGGCATAATTTAGAGATTTAATGATTCATTGATAAAAGAGGTATTTAAAATGATGAGGGTATTAAAGTGGAATAATTATTATGGTTTTAAATTGAGTAAATAGGATTAATTGTGTTTTGAAGATTTATTGATTTAATTCGAGGATTAATTGTTGTCTTAAGGATTTATTTATTTAATTTGAGGATTAATTATTGTCTCGAGGATTTGTTTATTTAAATTAAGGATTAATTGTTGTCTCGAGGATTAATTGGTTAATTATGTTTCTTTATCGTGGGGTAAGATAATTGTTGGAGGATTATTTATTGATTAAGTTTTTATATAGGATGTCAATGGTATTATTTTAGAGGATTGATATTTAGCATTTTCGGATTATTTTGATGAACCAGATCGGACCAGATTATTTTAGAAGCTAAAAATCGGATTATTATTAAATTATTATTTGTGAAATTTAAAAATGGAAAAGGTTTCGCATAATAATGTTGGGTTTTGGAATTATTCGAGGAACCATTTTGGGGTAGGATTTCGGAGGAGTTAGGAGACTCGTTTGGAAAAGCTTAAAGAACGAAAGTTGTAGATATGCAAAGGTACTGTTGGAAATATTGACTACTACAGCAACATAGAGGCAGTTATATATCGTATTTAACAAGCCAAGGCCAAGCAAACAATTAACGAAACAAAACACGAAGGTATAAAGCAAGCATATCAGTAACTGTAAAAACGAAGGAAGAACAGAAGACATACCAATAGCCATAGCTATATCAGTATATCAAATAAATATGTAACACAGCTGAGTCGTCAGGATTTGCACGAAAAACCTGACTGTTCTTGAAGAGATAATTGCCCCCACTTACACTATGTCAGGATGCTGGCAATATTCTTCCAGGATAAAACAGCTCCGAGTTAGATGGTCACAGTCACCAGAAAACTCGACTTCGACTAGCACCTCAGTCGCCAGAAAAAACCTACTGGTGGAGTACAGAATATAAAGGGAGAACAGAGTGTATAGAGAGAACAGAGAATGTATGGTGTGGACAGTATGTTCAGTGTATATCACAATAAGTAGCTTAGGTCTCTATTTATACTAGAGGCTAAACGTAACTGATGCCACCCAATTAATATTGTAACTCCCATTCTAATTAATTAGAATGAAACGGTCGATTTAATATAATCAAAACGGCTGTAACAGCTGATTTTATATTAAATAAATCGTAACAATTACGTTATATTTATCCACATAATGACTTCCAATTAATAAAATAAACACTCAGACTTTACTGTCAAAATCACGCAGAAGTTACTGTCAACAAGTCTCGACAGTACCTTTAAAGTAACTGTCAACAGTTTGAACTTGACAGCAACCTTGTTCCTGACAGTAAGTTTACTTCCTTGACAGCAACCTTGTTCCTGACAGTAAGTTTTACTTTCTTGACAGCAACCTTGTTCCTGACAGCAAGTTTATCCTTCCTGACAGCAACCTTGTTCATGACAGCAAGTTTCAGCTCTAGAGAGTTTACAGGACTTAACTAGGAGTATAGTCCAACTCTTGACAGCATGTTTATAATATTAAAATAAATCAATAATCCATGCAATAAAATTCCTCGCCCAGGTCGCCTCGCGTACGCGAGACGCCGAGACATTCGCCCAAATCGCCCTTCGACCGAGCCGACCCGAGTCGAGTCGAGTCGAGTCGAGACGTGACGTGACGTGACGTGGCGTGTCGTGACGTGGCGTGGCGGGGCGGGCGGCGGCGGCGTGCGCGTGTGTGTGTGTGTGCGCGTGGAGCACACAGTAACACCATGCACCATCATACACCTTAGTAGTTGTACACTACCCATGTGTGTGATTCTATATAAAGCCAACAACCCCCCTTATTTATTTCAATGTGGGATAAATACACATTCTTATTTCAAGCTTATTCAAGCTACTAACTTCAACTCCATTTCTCTATGGGTTTCACTAAGAAAATTAATTAGACCCATATATGAAAATTTAAGTTCCCATATCAAGGAACAATTTCCAATCGTTAAAATCCGGAATTAACATCAAGAACATAAAAATACTTATGCTCTAAAACTCCATTTTCTAACAATCCCCCACAAATCCATACAGAAATGCTCCAGGTTTTTCATCATGACTTGTTTTTCAGAGTTGGTACCCTTCCGGGTTTGAACCCTCCTAAGTCCCCTACTTCAATGATTACTGGATTCAGATGGAATGTTTCACCTTGAATCTTAATCCGTTTGGTGTAACTATATTCCATAGATGATCGACGACAAGTCAAAGGCAATGGTGCCAATCTACGGCTTTGAAACATTAATGGTCTTGTCTCGATCCTGTTCGTCGAATGTTTCAAGGAATAACCCTTTGATAAGTGGATTTATATCCACTTGGAACATTCTAAATCGGCTTAAATTGATTGTCTTGGGCTCAAGTTTCTTGTAGTTTTGATGTGTTTTGTTTAGTTGTGCAGATTTACAGGGATGTTGATTATGGTGGATGTTTTTGTCATTTTTGGAGATTTAATTTATTAAAATTCGGATTTATTGGGCTGCACGCGTGAGATTCACTGTTTGGGCCATATCTTGAGTTCTATAAGTCTGTTTTCAGCCCGTAAGCAGTCCACGCGAAGATAACGAGATTCTCTATCATTCTAAGGTGGTCCAGAGGTCCAATTACGTTTGTGACGTTCCAGAAAAACTGAAGAAAAGTCAGCTACGAATTTCCCTTAAAAAACAGAATCAGTTTAGGAAACGTATTTTGCAGAAATTCTATTATAATTCTGTTTTGGTATTTTCTTGCTGGGAAAGACTTTTAGAGCCTATTTAAACACATCCTACCATTGTAATAGATATATACAGATTATCATAGTTTTATTATTGTAACCAGCTTAGATCTGCAAGGGAGAAAAGGAGAGAAGGGTTCAACGATCGTGACAAGCAACGGATCTAGATCTACTTCATCCTTTGTGTTACTTTGGATTATAGATTTGTTTTCTCAAACTCTTGTTTATTAATATAATTACTTCTTTTATTCATATCTTGTTATTTACCATGTTTTCATCAAATCCCATGGTGACGAAAGGTTTAGTTATGAACTAATCGTTGTCATGGGATCCTAGTGGAGTTATCTATGTAGCTTAGTAGTTTGCATGCCTTAAAGATTTATGTGTGGTGAATTCTTGATATCCTCGTATGGT
Source organism: Kitagawia praeruptora (assembly GCA_037693485.1). Classification (NCBI taxonomy): domain Eukaryota; kingdom Viridiplantae; phylum Streptophyta; class Magnoliopsida; order Apiales; family Apiaceae; genus Kitagawia; species Kitagawia praeruptora. Next base: position 107,897,548 of record CM075354.1, read on the forward strand.
TAATCTTAATGCTTTTGGATGCGTAGCTAACATCTAAATTGAATTGTTAATCTCTTGTGAAGTGAAAGTGGATCTTGAGATTTAGAACTTGCCATGCTAGCATAGGTTCATAATTGTTTATCAATATGATTGTGGTGTGAGATGAAAATACTTATACTGCCCTATGTGATCATTATGGATAACCTGTTCTTCAACCGTTATGTTTTCAAATTCTATAGACATATAGGGTCTAAGCATAATTGGTGTCTATTCATCTTCTATCTCTTTTGTGGATGTATGTTTAGTTTGGTATGCGTATGCTGACAGGTAGCGTATACTTGTTTCGTGTTATCCGATCAGATATCAAAACCATCGCATGTTTTAATTAAAGGCTGCAACTCTAAGTGAAGTAGATGATGAAACTAGGATTCCATGTTTATTCTCATATAAGTAATTCGATTTTAATTCTCGTTAATTGTTTAATTCTTAGTTTTATAATTTGCACTTTAGTTTAATTTAGTTAATCAATCTTAAATTTGTATTTTTCTTAGCAGTGAGTTAAAACCATACATTGTTGCATAGGCATATTTACTGAATTGAACACCATTCTAGATCTCTGTGGGAACGAACTTGATTTAATCATATATTACTTGTGACTACGTGCGCTTGCGTGAAATTAGCATAACAAGTTTTTGGCGCCGCTGCCGGGGATCATCGGTGTTTTTATTTTAGTTTATGTGCTTGTCATCAGTGGTCATTAGCGTTCACTGACTCGGATTCTTACTTAGTTTGTTTGTTTCGTGGTGTTTCAGGTACTTAAGTTTGTATGCGAACACGCTTACAAGCTCGTTTGGAAGAACTGGCGGAAGACGATCGTGTAGTGAATTTAGAGAATAAGGAAGAGGAATCTGAAACTACAGTAGCAATGGCAGATGCAGCAGCTAAGGCTTTGAGGGAGTATTCTCAACCGAAACTCAATGATATCCAGTCTAGCATTATTAGGCCAGCTATTGCAGCGAACAATTTTGAGATCAAGTCAGGCACAATTCAGATGGTGCAGAATTCAGTCCAGTTTGGGGGTGCTCCTACGGAGGATGCCAACATGCATGTTAGGGACTTTATCGAAATCTGCGACACTTTCAAATGTAATGGTGTGACGGATGATGCTATCAGGTTGAGGCTTTTCCCATTCTCTCTGAGGGATAAGGCTAAAAGCTGGCTACATTCTTTGCCACCTGGTTCCATTACTACATGGGAAGATCTTGCTCAGAAGTTCCTTACTAAATTCTTCCCTATGGCAAAAACTGCAGCATTAAGGAACCAGTTGACTCAATTCCAACAGCAATCTGGCGAGACCTTATGTGAGGCTTGGGAACGCTACAAGGAGATGCTACGCAAGTGTCCTCATCATGGCATGCCTGATTGGATGGTTATTAATGGTTTTTACAATGGATTGGGAGCACAGTCTAGGCCTTTGCTAGATGCAGCATCAGGAGGAGCTCTGTGGGCAAAGAGCTATGATGAAGCTTATGATCTTATAGAGATGATGGCTGCTAATGAATATCAGAATCCAAACCAAAGGCTATCTCAAGGCAAGGCAGCAGGAATTTTTGAAGTAGATACAGCTGCAATGATTACGGCTCAGTTGAAAGCTCTTGCTATGAAGGTGGATTCTCTTGCAAATTATGGAGTTCAGCAGGTGGCTAGTGTTTGTGAGTTATGTGCGGGCGCACATGAGACGAATCAGTGTGCTATTTCTCCTGAATCAGTACAGTTCGTGAGTAATTTTCAGAGACCTGCTGCACCAGTTCCAGCCACTTATCATCCTAATAATAGGAATCATCCTAATTTCAGCTGGAGCAACAATCAAAGTGCACAACAACCTTTTCAACAGCCTTATCAGCAAGCGAAGCCGTACAATCAAGGCTATCAACAGCCTTATGCTCCAAGGCCACCATATCAACCTCCGGGATTTCAGCAGCAACAGCCCCAGGCTCATATGGGGCAATCATCTAATGATAAATCAGATGAGGTGTGGATAGCGGTAAAGAACCTACAAGCTGGCCAGAAAATTTTGGAAACCCAGTTGGGGCAAATTGCAAGTGCCTTGGTAAATATGCAACAAGGAACTCTTCCTAGTGATACGGTGGTTAATCCAGGCAGGAGGGAAAGCAAGGAACAGGTCAATGCGGTTACTTTGAGATCTGGAAAAGTCACGAGTGATCCTAAATCAGCAACTGAAGAAGATGCAAATGTTCAGAATCAGCAAGTTGACAAAACTGCGGTGCCCGAAATTGAGAAATCTGATTTAGTGGCTGATCAGCTAGATGGTGAGAAGAGCAAGGAACCTGTTGAAAAGTCTACTATGGAACAATCTTCAATGAATAATCATATCTATCCTCCTCCTCCATTTCCTGGACGTTTGAAGAAAAGTCAAGAGAAACAGTTTCAGAAATTCATGGATGTCTTCAAGAAACTGTCCATTAACATTCTTTTTGTTGAAGCATTGGAGCAGATGCCAAGATATGCAAAGTTCATGAAGGATATCCTTTCGAAAAAGAGAAGATTGGAAGATTTTGAAACAGTGGCATTAACGGAGGAGTGTAGTGCCGTTCTGCAGCAGAAGTTGCCTCCTAAACTGAAAGATCCGGGAAGTTTCACTATTCCATGCACTATTGGCAACCTTTCTTTCAACAAGTGTTTATGTGATTTGGGAGCTAGTATTAATCTCATGCCCTTGTCTGTTTTCAAGCAACTTGGTCTACCGGAGCCAAAGCCAACTAACATCTCTTTGCAGTTGGCTGATCGATCTATCACATATCCGAGGGGTATAGTAGAGGAAGTTTTGGTAAAGGTTGATAAGCTCATCTTCCCTGCTGATTTTGTTATCTTGGATTTTTAAGAAGATAAGAAGATTCCCATAATCTTGGGAAGACCGTTCTTGGCTACAGGAAAGACTTTGATTGATGTGCAGAAAGGAGAGCTTACAATGAGGGTGCAAGATCAGAGTGTCACCTTTAATGTGTTCAAGGCAATGAAATTTCCGACAGAGGATGAAGAGTGTTGTAGTGTGGAAATAGTTGATACGGGTCAGAGAAAGAAGTTTGATCAGTTATTGAGTGAAAAATCGGATATGCGCGTGCTTAAGCATCCTATCAGTGATTCCATTGACAGTTCTTCGGTTCGTGATCTCTCGAGTGTCAAGCTTGGAGAACTTCCACCACATTTGAGGTATGTCCTTTTGAATAATGAGCTAGTGATTTTTGAAGAGGGGCATGATAACGTGTTGCGAAGGTGGAAAGCAGATGATAAGGGAGAAGTAATTTTTATTCAATCGGTTGAGTTGGAGAAGTACCTTAGAGGTGTGAAAAAGAAAAAGAAGAAGATTTGGTCGTTGGGAAGTAAAATTAGGTTGAAGTCTGATGAAAGAAATTTGTGGAAAGCAAGCAATCAAGATGTCAACGGTCGTATGAATGGTTTGTCTATTGAAAACGGTTCAGTTATTCTTTTGAAACCGCCTTGATTTGAGGAAGTAACGTCAAGCTATTGACGTTAAAGAAGCGCTTCGTGGGAGGCAACCCATGCATTAGTGTAGGAAAAAAAAATATTTTTAGTGTTTTGTGAAAAAAAAAAAATGAATTTTGAGCAGATTGCAGGTCTGTAACGCAGGTTGCACCTGCGTTACTGGTTTCAGGGCAAAATGCGGGAGAGTAATGCAGGCTGCGCCTGCGTTACTGTAATAGAGGCAGGTTGCGGATTAGATGCGCAGGCTGCGCCTGCGTGTCTGCATGTGGGGCAGTTTGCCTCCATGCGCGCAATGGGCGCGTGAGTCAGAGAAAAAAAAAAATCAGTTTGTTGTCAGTGTTGTGCGAAGCAGATGTTGTGTACATTAAAAATATTTTCTCATTCCACTCTCATTCTATTTATACCCCATTCTCCCTAAATCTTTTCCTATTTTAATTCCAAAACCCCCCATCTTTTCTCCAAAAATTCTAAACCTATTTCTATTCTAGTTCTTACTTATTATTATTATTTTTATTTTTATTTTTATTTATTTTTATTTATTATTATTATTATGTATTATTATTATTATTATATTTAGTATTATTTTTTTTTTTTTTTTTTTTTATTATTATTATTATTTTATAGACACACCTATACATACAAATCCGATTCCTCTTTTATTTTATTTAAATCTCTAAATATTCAATTCTAAAGAGGAATTAATTGCAAGTTCACCTCTTTGATTCGTATTGGGTAAATCTTTTTCTCTAATTTTATTTTTATTACGAATTTGTGTTCTTGTCAATTGTGGGTTTTGTAGTATTCAGGCAAGGTGGCCAGTCTATGGAGCTCGTGCGCAATATCATCCACCAGATTCATTCGAGGAGGGTGACTGCTTCGGTATTCAGGTATGTTTTCTATTATCCCTTGTATTACTTTCCATTCAATGAGGACATTGAATATTTCAAGTTTGGGGGTTGTTTGAGGGATTAGTAGTTGTTGTTGTATTATTTGTTCATGTAGGATTTCATGCTTTGCATATTAGTAGTAGTAAATTATGCATTTATGTTCGTGTTATCTACGTTTGTTTCATATAGGACATTCTGTTTTTATGTTCGTTTATCATGTGAGTTCATAATAGTTGCATTTGCACCCATGCTTGATAGGAATTTTGTGTTGTTGACGCTTTTGATTGAGAAGTGATATGCTTTGTTCTTGTGCACACACATACACTAGTAAGTTGAAGCTAGTAGACTTATTGAATGTTGTAAGTAATTAGAAGGACATGAATATGTGCAAGATGATTTAGTTTGCATGCTTTGAATACAAGTTGGTGCGTTAGAGAGATTTTTTCTTGGGATTAAGTATGTTTTTCTACCAAGTGAGATTTTGAGCCTTATTGCATATTGCATATTTGCAATTTATTCGTTTGCTTGAGTGTCCACGGATTGTTTGCATTGCTAGCAGTTGTTTGAGGTCTTTCTTGAAACGCATGACATTATTTGACGATTAAAATGATAAAGGCAATTAGGAATAACCACATATTTTCCCATATTACCACACCATGTTTACATGATCAATTAGTTAACCTGTTGAGCTTAATCCTATTTTTTCGGTGACATACCACATTACTTGCCTAGACTTTTTCTTGTATTGGCCTTACATTAATTTGAACCCACATTGTCAAAGGCTAGTAGAGTGCTTAAGGGAGTAATAAGGTGTGCAAGGAGGGTTTATTGTTGGTCTTACTTTTGGGGGAAATATTGAAAATTGGGTTTGGTTGTTTACTTGATAGTCGACATATGTAATAAATTATGGGATTATTGTTATTGTTTATATTATTGTTTGTGTTCTATTTAGCTCTCGAAAAAAGAAAAAAGAAAAAAGAAAAAAAAAAGAAAAAAAAAGAAAAAAAAAAGGAAAAAAATATATATTATGAGAGCATGTTTGTGTTTGTTGCGATCCTATTTCAGTCGACTAGTCGAGTGTTTGTGATAGTAAAATTTTGTGGGGGGGGGGGGAATATGGTGTTGTGAATGATGTATTATGGTACTTACTAGCTTTTGACACTTCACCTGTTTTGGCTTATTTGACATACCTTGTCCCTAGCCCCGTTACAACCCAAATAAAGACCTTTTGATTATCGTCATTGATGTATGTTGTGTTAAGAGTTAGATTGATACCAAATGTCAAGCATGTTTATGATTTTGTTGGAATTGAGTGATACACTTACCCTTGTTCTTGAGTGAATATTCTTTTGTGAGTGGATTGTGAGTGTTTGCTTGTTCTTGCGTATGAGATCCCGAGTGTTGTCTCAAAGATGTACTCTTGTAGGCTTAGCATGTTTACTAACTTATTCTTACACTTGACATGGGCTTGTGAGAACTTATGCATGTTCATTGAGTAGACTATGTGAATACTTGCACTTTCGACACCAAGACATTGCGTATTTACTTTGATTCTTAAGTTGATATGGCATGAGAGGATTTGAAGGTATGGTAGATTAGATTAATTGCATTTTCATTTAGTTGCATTCATGCATTGCATTGCATTAGGTTAAATGGATTTTGTGGGTACATTCGCTATAGGCCCTCACGAGACCTTACTCGTCCACTAGGGCTGCCTAGGGGTTTAAAGGGCTTGTTGCATATGCCAAATGCAACCGTGATCACCTACGAAAGTGGTACTAGTTAGTTAGTTGTAATTGTTTATGCTTGAGGACAAACATCGGTTTAAGTTTGGGGGTGTGATAAGTGGATTTATATCCACTTGGAACATTCTAAATCGGCTTAAATTGATTGTCTTGGGCTCAAGTTTCTTGTAGTTTTGATGTGTTTTGTTTAGTTGTGCAGATTTACAGGGATGTTGATTATGGTGGATGTTTTTGTCGTTTTTGGAGATTTAATTTATTAAAATTCGGATTTATTGGGCTGCACGCGTGAGATTCACTGTTTGGGCCATATCTTGAGTTCTATAAGTCTGTTTTCAGCCCGTAAGAAGTCCACGCGAAGATAACGAGATTCTCTATCATTCTAAGGTGGTCCAGAGGTCCAATTACGTTTGTGACGTTCCAGAAAAACTGAAGAAAAGTCAGCTACGAATTTCCCTTAAAAAACAGAATCAGTTTAGGAAACGTATTTTGCAGAAATTCTATTATAATTCTGTTTTGGTATTTTCTTGCTGGGAAAGACTTTTAGAGCCTATTTAAACACATCCTACCATTGTAATAGATATATACAGATTATCATAGTTTTATTATTGTAACCAGCTTAGATCTGCAAGGGAGAAAAGGAGAGAAGGGTTCAACGCTCGTGACAAGCAACGGATCTAGATCTACTTCATCCTTTGTGTTACTTTGGATTATAGATTTGTTTTCTCAAACTCTTGTTTATTAATATAATTACTTCTTTTATTCATATCTTGTTATTTACCATGTTTTCATCAAATCCCATGGTGACGAAAGGTTTAGTTATGAACTAATCGTTGTCATGGGATCCTAGTGGAGTTATCTATGTAGCTTAGTAGTTTGCATGCCTTAAAGATTTATGTGTGGTGAATTCTTGATATCCTCGTATGGTTAATCTTAATGCTTTTGGATGCGTAGCTAACATCTAAATTGAATTGTTAATCTCTTGTGAAGTGAAAGTGGATCTTGAGATTTAGAACTTGCCATGCTAGCATAGGTTCATAATTGTTTATCAATATGATTGTGGTGTGAGATGAAAATACTTATACTGCCCTATGTGATCATTATGGATAACCTGTTCTTCAACCGTTATGTTTTCAAATTCTATAGACATATAGGGTCTAAGCATAATTGGTGTCTATTCATCTTCTATCTCTTTTGTGGATGTATGTTTAGTTTGGTATGCGTATGCTGACAGGTAGCGTATACTTGTTTCGTGTTATCCGATCAGATATCAAAACCATCGCATGTTTTAATTAAAGGCTGCAACTCTAAGTGAAGTAGATGATGAAACTAGGATTCCATGTTTATTCTCATATAAGTAATTCGATTTTAATTCTCGTTAATTGTTTAATTCTTAGTTTTATAATTTGCACTTTAGTTTAATTTAGTTAATCAATCTTAAATTTGTATTTTTCTTAGCAGTGAGTTAAAACCATACATTGTTGCATAGGCATATTTACTGAATTGAACACCATTCTAGATCTCTGTGGGAACGAACTTGATTTAATCATATATTACTTGTGACTACGTGCGCTTGCGTGAAATTAGCATAACACCCTTCCCTCTAATTGCGACCACACAATTACATTCGCTTAGCTGGGCATCTCCAGAGATGTACTGCTACCATCTCGTCAAATGACTTGACCCCATTCAGAGTTATAATAACTCTTGCTATCTAGCAGTGTCAGTACCTTCTAGGTTTACAGGGGATAGACTCAGATACAACAGTATCATCTATGTAGCAAAGGTAGTACAAATTCATCCTTACAGCTTGTTATTACCACATTGAATACACTTCAAGGGATCTCCTCTCATGTGTATTGGGTTCCCACTAATGATGAACTATGATGGGTTGACAGCCCCATCCCCAACCTCGACTTAAGGACCACTGCCGGTTCCAGTCCTTTTGTTAAAGGATCAGCTATATTATTCTGAGTTCCTATGAACTCTACAGCAATAATCCTATCAGACACTAAACCCCTTATAGACTTTAGTCTAACTTGGATGTGTCTCTTTGTTTTAGCATTATACTTTCTACTGCTAATCTTGTCGATAGTTGTTTTACTATCATAATGAATAGCAAACGCAGGAAGTGGTCTGCTTACTACAGGTATCGCGGACATAAGTCCATGTAACCATTCAGTCCTCCGTCCCAGTGGCATCTAGCGCACACAACTCAGCCTCAAAAGTAGACCGAGTTACTATAGTCTGTTTTGACGACTTCCAGGATATTGCTCCACCTGCTAAAGTGAACACGTATCCAGTCACTCCATTGGAACCAGACTTCTTAGCTATCCAACTTGCATCACTGTACCCCTCTAGTACACCAGGAAACCTCCTATAGTGTAAACTAAGGTACATTGTGCCTTTTAGATATCTAAGTACTCTATCAAGAGCATCCCAATGAGTTCTGTTTGGACAGCTTGTATATCTAGCCAACTTAGACACAGAATATGAAATATCTGGTCTAGTACAGTTAGCAAAATACTGCAAACTTCCTATAATCTGAGAATACCTTAACTGAGACACAGGTACTCCTGAAGTATTCTTAACAAGGGCAACTTTAGGATCATAGGGTGTACTAGCAATTCTACACTGTGAATAACCATATTTCTCAAGTATAGATTTCTCTATATAATGAGACTGCGATAAGGTTATTCCCTCAGCTGACTGAGTCAGCTTGAGACCAAGAATCACACTAGCCTCACCCATATCCTTCATTTCAAAATGCCTTTTCAAGAAAGCTTTTGTCTCGTTAATAATCTCAATATTGGTTCCAAACAGTAATATGTCATCTACATATAGGCACAAGATGACACACTCACTACCTTTAACTTTGGTGTAGACACACTTGTCACTATCATTAATATCATAACTGAACGGCACTATAGTTTCATCAAACTTTTTATGCCAATCCCTAGGAGCTTGTTTCAAGCCATAGATGGATTTGATCAACTTACATACTTTCCTTTCGTTACCAGATGCAACAAATCCCTCAGGCTGATCCATATAAATCTCTTCTTCAAGTTCACCATGAAGAAAAGCTGTCTTTACATCCATTTGATGGATGATAAGACCATGTACGGAAGCCAATGCTACAAGCATTCGGATTGTTGTCATCCTAGCTACTGGAGAGTATGTGTCAAAGTAATCAATGCCCTCTTTTTGCTTAAAACCCTTAGCTACTAGTCTAGCTTTGTACTTATCTATTGAGCCATCAGGGTTCAACTTCCTTTTAAAAATCCATCTACACCCGATAGTAGAACACCCAGGAGGGAGATCAACTAACTCCCATGTTCCGTTAGAAACAATAGAGTCAATTTCACTCTTTACAGCGCCCTTCCAGTGCCTAGACTCTGAAGAATCCATAGCTTGTTGGAAAGTTAAAGGTTCATCCTCGACATTGTAAGTGATAAAATCACTTCCAAAATCCTTGACTACCTTTGCACGCTTACTCCTTCGTGGTTCCTCTACCTCCTTAGGAGTAGAGCTACTACTAGGTTCCGCCCCCACATTTGTCATCTTTTCCACATGATCAGGAATAGAACTTGATGTGTGAGTAGGATCTTCAGTAGAAGTATCTTGAGGCATACCAGTCTTCATAGGGTAAACATCCTCAAAGAATGTAGCATCACGGAACTCAACTATCGTGTTTGCCACTATACCATCTATGTCAGATTTTAATACTAAAAATCTCATAGCTGTAGTGGTCTCAAGATAGCCTAGAAAGATACAATCAACAGTCTTCGGACCTAGTTTCTTTCTCTTGTGTTCAGGGACAAGTACCTTGGCAAGGCACCCCCACACACGAAGATACTTAAGACTAGTCTTCTTGCTCTTCCATAACTCATAGGGTGTTTTATCCATGTGTTTCAGAGGAACTCTATTCAGAATATGGCAAGCCGTATTCAGAGCTTCTCCCCACAAGTATTTAGGCAGCCCAGAGTTAATAAGCATACTATTAATCATATCTTTAAATGTTCTGTTCTTTCGCTCAGCAACCCCATTAGACTCAGGTGTGTATGGTGGGGTAACTTCATGAACTATTCCATTGTTTGCACAAAATTAATTAAAAGCGTTACTCGTATACTCACCACCTCTATCAGATCTCAACCGTTTAAGTACCTTACTAGTTTGTTTTTCTACTTCAGTTTTATATATAATGAATTTACTAAGTGCTTCATCCTTATGTCTAAGTAAATAAACATAACAGAATCTACTACTATCATCTATAAAGGTAACGAAGTATCTAAACTGGTCCTTAGTCAACACACCACCAAATTCACAAATATCAGTGTGTTTTGGAATCAACTCTAAGTTCATCATATTTTTAAGAGCACCAAAATTTAAGTGACCAAGTCTAGCATGCCATAAATCAGAAGATTCAATACAATTAACAGAAGGAGTAATATTATTAATCAACCCACCCAAAACGGGTTCAGCATTTATCACAAATAAACCATTCGACAAGTAACCCTTGCCAAAAAATGTACCAGTATGAATAAGAACTACTTTATTACATTTGAGAGAAACTTCAAAGCCATTAGCTACTAAACAACTACCACTTATTATATTTCTACGCATGTCGGGAACATGATGCACTCTTGTCAGGGATAGAACACGACCCGAAGGAAACTTCAAGTCCACGTTTCCTATTCCATGTACTTGAGCAGCACTTGCGTTCCCCATCGTCACTGTCAAGCTATGACTCTGTTGATAAGATACAAATAAACTAATGTCAGCACAAATATGCACATTAGCTCCAGTATCAATCAACCATTCATTTGATAGATAAGTGGAAAATAGTACAGGGTTGTAGGTAACATACCGGTCTACGTTGGTTTCAGAAGCCAAAGCCTCACCAACAACCATGTTCGCTACAGGCCCACTTGAGGTTCCAAGCACAGCATTCGCTTGAGCTACACCCTCGGCTTTCTTTGCTTTCTTCGTAGGGCAGTCCTTACTCCAGTGCCCAACCTGCCCACAAGACCAACATGGTTTGTTTGCCTTTGGTTTCTTGGCCTTATCCTTGTCACTCTTAGGTTTATTACTATTACCCTTCTTAGAGACAGCCTTCCTTTTCTGTCCTACAGTAGCTACATTTACCTTCGAACTTCCATGCTCAGTAGGCATCACATGTCCCTGTTTGGACTTGTGTTGTTCTTGCACCGAGATGTCCAGCATAAGGTTGGTCCAGGTGATCTCTCCTTTCTGTCTTTTCAGGGAGAGAGAGAACTCTTCCCAAGACTTTGGGAGCTTTTCAATCACACTCATCACCTTGAACTTTTCTGGGAGGTCCATTCCAGACTCCTTCAAAGCATGCACTATCATCTCGAACTCATGCACTTGCTCAGTCATGGACTTATTGTCCACCAGCTTGAAATCAAGGAACCTAGCAACAGAATACTTTTCCAGACCTTGTGAGTCAGTATTATGTGTCTGGTCCAGCTTCTCCCATAAGAGTTTTGCGGTGTAGGCATCAGAGGAGTACACATCAAACAATGTGTTGGTTAGAGCAGCCAAAATTGCTGCCCTAGCAACCCCATCCTTCTCAGCCCACTTCGCATAACTCTTAACTGATTCAGCCTTCTCTTGATCCACAACCGGCTTCTCATATTCCACAACAGGCCATAGACCCTTTACAGTTAACCACAACTTCATCCTTTTCTGCCATCGAGAAAAGCCAACGCCCCCATTGAATTTCTCTGGCAAGCCAGTTAATTCAACGGGTTGTGGAAAACTGTAAGTGGTCCAATCAATGACCCCAACAGATGCAACCGAACTACCACTAGCAGGAATCTCACTCTCGTTAACCATTATGCTAAATACTATATAACGAATTATCTCTTCAAGAATGTTGGAAATATTGACTACTACAGCAACATAGAGGCAGTTATATATCGTATTTAACAAGCCAAGGCCAAGCAAACAAATAACGAAACAAAACACGAAGGTATAAAGCAAGCATATCAGTAACTGTAAAAATGAAGGAAGAACAGAAGACATACTAGTAGCCATAGCTATATCAGTATATCAAATAAATATGTAACACAGCTGAGTCGTCAGGATTTGCACGAAAAACCTGACTGTTCTTGAAGAGATAATTGCCCCCACTTACACTGTGTCAGGATGCTGGCAATATTCTTCCAGGATAAAACAGCTCCGAGTTAGATGGTCACAGTCACCAGAAAACTCGACTTCGACTAGCACCTCAGTCGCCAGAAAAAACATACTGGTGGAGTACAGAATATAAAGGGAGAACAGAGTGTATAGAGAGAACAGAGAATGTATGGTGTGGACAGTATGTTCAGTGTATATCATAATCAGTAGCTTAGGTCTCTATTTATACTAGAGGCTAAACGTAACTGATGCCACCCAATTAATATTGTAACTCTCATTCTAATTAATTAGAATGAAACGGTCGATTTAATATAATCAAAACGGCTGTAACAGCTGATTTTATATTAAATAAATTGTAACAATTACATTATATTTATCCACATAATGACTTCCAATTAATAAAATAAACACTCAGACTTTACTGTCAAAATCACGCAGAAGTTACTGTCAACAAGTCTCGACAGTACCTTTAAAGTAACTGTCAATAGTTTGAACTTGACAGCAACCTTGTTCCTGACAGTAAGTTTACTTCCTTGACAGCAACCTTGTTCCTGACAGTAAGTTTTACTTTCTTGACAGCAACCTTGTTCCTGACAGTAAGTTTATCCTTCCTGACAGCAACCTTGTTCATGACAGCAAGTTTCAGCTCTTGAGAGTTTACAGGACTTAACTAGGAGTATAGTCCAACTCTTGACAGCATGTTTATAATATTAAAATAAATCAATAATCCATGCAATAAAATTCCTCGCCCAGGTCGCCTCGCGTACGCGAGACTCCGAGACATTCGCCCAAATCGCCCTTCGACCGAGCCGACCCGAGTTGAGTCGAGTCGAGACGTGACGTGACATGACGTGGCGTGTCGTGACGTGGCGGGGCGGCGGTAGCGGCGCGCGCGTGTGTGTGTGTGTGCGCGTGGAGCACACAGTAACACCATGCACCATCATACACCTTAGTAGTTGTACACTACCCATGTGTGTGATTCTATATAAAGCCAACAACCCCCCTTATTTATTTCAATGTGGGATAAATACACATTCTTATTTCAAGCTTATTCAAGCTACTAACTTCAACTCCATTTCTCTATGGGTTTCACTAAGAAAATTTCTTAGACCCATATATGAAAATTTAAGTTCCCATATCAAGGAACAATTTCCAATCGTTAAAATCCGGAATTAACATCAAGAACATAAAAATACTTATGCTCTAAAACTCCATTTTCTAACAGGTACTATATAGCGGTGAATAGAAGTTGATTGAAAGGTGATCAGAAGTGGAGTTAAATGATAGCTGAACTAGGCCGGAGAAGGTGAAATGCTGGAGAACCAGAGACGCGGAGCAAGTTGGAGTATCGTACCGCAGAACCAGGCAAGTTTACTAATTCGTACTCCATCGTTCGGAGTATTAATATTTTTAAATATGCTGATTAAGTTTTCGCTATACAAAAATCAAATATTATTTTTAGTGGTTTATATCTGATTTTATTCATGCAATCTACATACATATATATTATTATACGAGGTGTTGATATTATTATACGAGGTGTTGAAATTATTATATGAGGTGTTGAAATTTATTTCATGAGTTCGTCCATATTGTTGGGACTTTTATTGAAATACTTCATTCGTATTCGTAGAAGAGATGATGATAAAGATATATTTAATGATATTTTCATACTACAGAATATTTATATTTAAGAGTGGGGTTATATATATTTATATATATATAAAGTAAGTTGTGATTTATTGCTTCAAAAAGCAAAAGTGACCGGAGTAACGCACCGGCCCAAACGGTTACATATAAAGGGTGAAGGGCCAAGAAAGACGGCTCATCCTTCTGAGAAGTTTATTTGGGTGGTTCGAGACGTTGACCATCCTTTCTATCGATAGAATTGAGGAGTGACAATGGATTTATCATCCATTACTTGAGAAGGCGTTATGAGCAGAAATCCAATCTTTGACATCCTAACGGTGAACCGATACCTGTGTGGTTCTGTTAACTAGAGGGTTGATCTGAGCAGTTGGTAAATTTTATTTATTGAAATCAATTGAGCAGTTCTGAGGAGTATTTTGAGTTATGTGATGAGTATTTTGAGAAGTTATTGAGATGTATTTATTCTTTCATATGAGTAGTATTTTGAGAAGTTATTGAAATGTATTTATTCTTTTATACGAGTAGTATTTTGAGAATTTATTAAGATATATTTATTCTTTCATACGAGTAGTATTTTGAGAAGTTATTAAGATATTTTTATTCTTTTTTATATGAGTAGTATTTTGAGAAGTTATTGAGATATATTTATTCTTTCATATGAGTAGTATTTCGAGATTTATAAAAAACTTCCGAGCTGATCTCTTTCCAAAAATATATGTATTATAGAGTGGTAAGAAAAACCATACTTTGGTCGAGTTGTTGTATTATATGATATCTATATATATACTTGCTGGGCATTCTTTGGCTTATACTTGCTATTTAAATATATAAAACGATGGCAAATCAGAAGTGGATCTAGTACGGCAAACCGTGATTAAGGGAAGGGGAAGACAACTGATTCAGCATGTTAACCTTAAAGTATCTGAGGAGAGTGCAGGTTCGGAAGGTGTTGGTATAATGTTTTATTATCTAGTACTTTGGAGTTGTAATAGTATTTTGGAGATTCTGGTAAGTGAACTTGAGATGTAATATCTTTTGGAATTATTGAGTGCTTGTTCTAAGACTATAACCCGTGGAGTAAAAGATGGTGTGTATTATGAATATTATTGTAGATTATATTGTGAGCAGATGATCGAATATTCCGCAAGAGATGTGACGACCTGGATTCCTATAAGGGATTTGGGGGCGTTACAGTAATGGTATCAGAGAAGTAGGTTATAAATCTTAGAACGAGTGTAGGAGGAGTTATGACTATATAAGAGAGAGTTTAGAAGCCAATGAACCGATAAGTATTTATATAGTAGGATTTCAAGGAGTTGTGGGGTGAAGGCATGATGGCCATTAGCAGTAGTAGAATCAATTAGGACGAGAGAAATGTGTATCCATGATTTATTTATTGGGTTAAATTGAGTATATACATTTATGTATCCATAAATATGCATATATATATAAATGTAGATATATATGTGTATATATATGTATATGTACAGATATGTACTGTTTTGTTTTCATTAATAAATATTTCATGGGTATGCAGTTTTATTAGACTAAACCATATTGGGATAAGTTAAATCGAGTGAGGTTGTGACTTTTGGAAAAGTATAGAAGAGATAAATAGAGTTGATTTTATAGATGAAAATGAAACAAGAAGAGTATGATGGTATTATGTATAGATTTGGAGGAGGAAGGAGCTAAAAGATTTCAACAGGGATTGAAACAATAGATTGGATATAATGATGCAATATTTTAGACAAAGGAATATGTGACATGAGTATAAGAAGCAGTTATGGTAAAGAGTGAGAGTGAATTGATTCAAGAGGATAAAAGATGAGAATAAAGAGGTATAGTTGATGATTATTAAGAGATAATGATATAAGGAGCTTTAAATTGAGATTTACTATTGAGGATAAGATGTATTTTTTAGGATAAAGTCAAGATAAGAATAAATGAAAGAAGTGGGTATAAATGATGAGCCGGTATGAAAATAGAGGTGTGTTAAAGAATGAAATCATAGATGGAATAGACAGTATAGCATGAGAGTTTATAATCGAAGTTTGAGAGCATAAAACTGGTACAAAGTAATGAGGGGATATTGGAGAGTAAATTGCGAAATAAGCAACCTTAGTTATTGTTTACGTTGATTCCGAGGACGGAATCCTTTTAAGGAGGGAAGACTGTAATATCCGCGAATTTTCGAATAATTTTTTTAAATTTTAATTAAGAGTGATGCATTAGTATATTCTAATTAACGCGTTCGAAATTTTAGATATTCGTATGCAGGTAAAATTATATTATATTTATTTGGTATTTATTAAAATTAGAAAATTTAGGAAAAATAAGATTTTAATTTTTTATCGAATTTATTTTAGAGTACGAAATTAGAGTTTCGTTTTAATTAGCCAGTAGGGGAGGAACGGGATTATTGATGAGACAGCAAGTATTTAAATTGGAGCATTTCATTTGGTCTCCCATGTTTTAATTTTTTTTAAATTAATAATTGTCCACTACAAAACATGATTAGGTTTTTATGGAGCACTAAAAATTCCATCATGCTTTGTCCCCCATTTTGTTCCACCAGTTTAATTTTTAATCCCCACATTTTTCCCTTTTAAATCAATTAAAAAGACCACTCCCATCCTTATTTACAAACAGATGCAGCACTCATTTTTTTTTCACAGAAACAAAATACACAACCTTACATCTCTTTCATTTTAATCAAAAAGTTCGAACCATACTCCTATATACAAACAGAGTACAAATCAAAATGCAGGTAGTTATCTCATTTAATTTCGTTATTTTTTGTCGGTTGTCGATTCGTTGTTTACGCTGGTATGTCAGCTTCGTGTGTGGCTTTTTCCGATTTATTGTGGTAATTGAACTCGAGATGGGGATTGTAAATGGGCTGGGTAATAGTTTGTATTGTGATTAGTGGTGGTTGTTGTTTGGGACGAATTGTGGGTTGTGTTCGTCATAGTGGTGGTGGCGTAGGGAGAGATGAGAGGCAGGGAGAGGTGGAGTCAGAGAGAGATGAAGCGGAGAGGAGGAAGAGGGACAGATACGGAGAGATTGTGACGGAAAGAGACAGAGATGAAGGGTGGTTTGTGAGTGTTGCCGTGTGTGTTGGGGTGAATGAGATGTACCACCGCGACGATTGTAGCGGCCGGCGGTGGTGGGTGGTTGTCGAAGAGAGAGAGGGGAATAGGGGAGAGATTGAGGGGGATTAGAAGAAGAGAGTAGAGGGAGAAGAGGGCGGAGGGAGAGAAGGATGAGTGGGAGGAGAGAGTAGAGAGAGAGGTGCGAGATGAGAGGTCGAGACAGAGAGATGGAGAGATCGAGACGGAGAGAGAGAGAGAGAAAGAGAGAGAGAGAGAGAGAGAGAGAGAGAGAGAGAGACGGGGTGCAGAGAGATGCAGGGGAGACGGTGGTGACGGTGGCGTGTGGCGGTGGCGCGTGGTGGTGACGGTGGCGGTGGAAAATGTGGGACCCACGTAGATGTTACCGTTAGAATAATAATAAAACGATACAAAACGATACAGCTCTAAAAAAAGATTAATGATCGGGATTTAATTATTTGGCAAATTATTTAAAACAGTTAGTTATAAATAATTTAATAAAATGGTATAATTATTAATAATGTAAAGTAGGAAAAGAAAACGAGAAAAGAAATTGATTAATATTTTGGATATTAATTGATTTATTTTATGAATGTGGAATGGTTAAAATTAGATTTAAATGGGATAAATGAAATAGATATTTGGATTGATTTTATTTGGAGAATAAAATAGAGATTATTTTGTTAAAATCGATATAATTAGATTTGAGAAATTAGAAGTTAGTGAGAGTAATAATTGTGGATTTAAGGTGAATAAAATGGTAATTGATTTATTAATTAAATAGAAATATTTTGTGATTATTTGGGCATAATTTAGAGACTTAATGATTCATTGATAAAAGAGGTATTTAAAATGATGAGGGTATTAAAGTGGAATAATTATTATGGTTTTAAATTGAGTAAATAGGATTAATTGTGTTTTGAAGATTTATTGATTTAATTCGAGGATTAATTGTTGTCTTAAGGATTTATTTATTTAATTTGAGGATTAATTATTGTCTCAAGGATTTGTTTATTTAAATTAAGGATTAATTGTTGTCTCGAGGATTAATTGGTTAATTATGTTTCTTTATCGTGGGGTAAGATAATTGTTGGAGGATTATTTATTGATTAAGTTTTTATATAGGATGTCAATGGTATTATTTTAGAGGATTGATATTTAGCATTTCCGGATTATTTTGATGAACCAGATCGGACAAGATTATTTTAGAAGCTAAAAATCGGATTATTATTAAATTATTATTTGTGAAATTTAAAAATAGAAAAGGTTTCGCATAAAAATGTTGGGTTTTGGAATTATTCGAGGAACCATTTTGGGGTAGGATTTCGGAGGAGTTAGGAGACTCGTTTAGAAAAGCTTAAAGAACGAAAGTTGTAGATATGCAAAGGTACTATATAGCGGTGAATAGAAGTTGATTGAAAGGTGATCAGAAGTGGAGTTAAATAATAGTTGAACTAGGCCGGAGAAGGTGAAATGCTGGAGAACCAGAGACGCGGAGCAAGTTGGAGTATCGTACGGCAGAACCAGGCAAGTTTACTAATTCGTACTCCATCGTTCGGAGTATTAATATTTTTAAATATGCTGATTAAGTTTTCGCTATACAAAAATCAAATATTCTTTTTAGTGGTTTATATCTGATTTTATTCATGCAATCTACATACATATATATTATTATACGAGGTGTTGATATTATTATACGAGGTGTTGAAATTATTATATGAGGTGTTGAAATTTATTTCATGAGTTCGTCCATATTGTTGGGACTTTTATTGAAATACTTCATTCGTATTCGTAGAAGAGATGATAAAGATATATTTAATGATATTTTCATACTACAGAATATTTATATTTAAGAGTGGGGTTATATATATTTATATATATATAAAGTAAGTTGTGATTTATTGCTTCAAAAAGCAAAAGTGACCGGAGTAACGCACCGGCCCAAACGGTTACATATAAAGGGTGAAGGGCCGAGAAAGACGGCTCATCCTTCTGAGAAGTTTATTTGGGTGGTTCGAGACGTTGACCATCCTTTCTATCGATAGAATTGAGGCGTGACAATGGATTGATCATCCATTACTTGAGAAGGCGTTATGAGCAGAAATCCAATCTTTGACATCCTAACGGTTAACCGATACCTGTGTGGTTCTGTTAACTAGAGGGTTGATCTGAGCAGTTGGTAAATTTTATTTATTGAAATCAATTGAGCAGTTCTGAGGAGTATTTTGAGTTATATGATGAGTATTTTGAGAAGTTATTGAGATGTATTTATTCTTTCATATGAGTAGTATTTTGAGAAGTTATTGAGATGTATTTATTCTTTTATACGAGTAGTATTTTGAGAATTTATTAAGATATATTTATTCTTTCATACGAGTAGTATTTTGAGAAGTTATTAAGATATATTTATTCTTTCATATGAGTAGTATTTTGAGAAGTTATTGAGATATATTTATTCTTTCATATGAGTAGTATTTCGAGATTTATAAAAAACTTCCGAGTTGATCTCTTTCCAAAAATATATATATTATAGAGTGGTAAAAAAAAACATACTTTGGTCGAGTTGTTGTATTATATGATATCTATATATATACTTGTTGGGCATTCTTTGGCTCATACTTGCTATTTAAATATTATAAAACAGTGGCAAATCAGAAGTGGATCTAGTACGGCAAACCGTGATTAAGGGAAGGGGAAGACAACTGATTCAGCATGTTAACCTTAAAGTATCTGAGGAGAGTGCAGGTTCGGAAGGTGTTGGTATAATGTTTTATTATCTAGTACTTTGGAGTTGTAATAGTATTTTGGAGATTCTGGTAAGTGAACATGAGATGTAATATCTTTTGGAATTATTGAGTGCTTGTTCTAAGACTATTACCCATGGAGTAAAAGATGGTGTGTATTATGAATATTATTGTAGATTATATTGTGAGCAGGTGATCGAATATTCCGCAAGAGATGTGACGACCTGGATTCCTGTAAGGGATTTGGGGGCGTTACAGTTTCAGTAATGTGACGATTTCGCCGTTCTGATGTGCCATTGTGCTCTGGTGTGTATGGTGGTGTATTGTAGTGAGAAATTCCAGAGTGCTGAAATACAGAATTCAAGGCTTCAAACTCACCTCCATTATCTGAATAAATAGAAATTAATGGGAGCTGGAAATATTTTTCAACTAAGTTCTTAAACTGTGGAAATAAAATAGCAACATCTGATTTCTTTTTCATTGGATACAACCATGTATATTTGGAAAAATGATCCACAAAAATAAGATAATAGCGAAACTTATCAATGGATAACTCAATCGGACCCCAAACATCTGTGTAAACAAGTTGTAATGGAGCCGAGCTTGTTAAAGAGCTACTTGTCCCAAAAGGATGTTTGTGACTCTTAGTGCATTGACAAGAATTACAAGAAAACTTTGAATTAAAAGGAAGCTTGCACAACTGGAAGGTGGTAGAAATTTGACGTAAGATGCGAGAGGATGGATGACCAAGGCGAGAGTGCCATGTGCTGATTGGTAATGTGCTGGTGAGGTTAACTTGTGGTTGAGGAAGACGAGGTGCAACATAAACATCATTTAAGTTCTCCCCGCGAAGCAGAGGCGCCCCCGTGCGTAGATCCTTCACCAAAAAATAAAATGGAAAGAATTCAAGTGAGACATCATTAAATTTGCAAAATTTTGCAGTGGAGAAAAGATTTTTATTTAAAGATGGAGCACATAAAACATTGTCAAGAATGAATGATTGAGTTGGTGCGTGTAAATGAGATGTGCCTGTGTGTGTTATCTTTAAACCTGAACCATCCCCTAGGTTGATGACATCAAGACCTCCATAATCACTATAGGATGATAGATTATTTGGATCTGAAGTGACATGGTGGGAAGCTCCAGAATCGAATAACCATGGTTGGTTCGGAGACGGGTGGACAATGGTGGAATTTGCTTGAGGCTGGACATCAAATTTAGATAAAAATTTTGCCAATTGATGACAGTCTTTGGTGTGATGGTTAGGACGATTACAGAAGTGACAATAGGAGGAGTGTGGCTGGGAGGTCGAACGACGGTTAGCATTTTGTTGCATGTAGTTGCGGGGTGAATTTGGTCTCCAGGTTGGGCGTTGTGGGCGCCAACTGGAACCAGAATTCGTAGAGCTAAAACTGTTTTGGTTTGGAGGTTTGGACATCTTTGGATAATTATTGGTGGTGTAGTTGGCTGTGGGAATTATCGGAGTCTCACTTAAGATTTTGTTATCCTTAAGCTGATTTCCGTAATCACGGAGTCTGTCAAACAAGTCATCAAAATAATATAGAAGTATCTCGAGCACGAAGGGCAGCAGAGATATCTTTAAAATCGGGACCGAGTTGTGTGATAACATGAAGGAAAAGATCTTCATCTGGTATGGGATTATCGATGAGAGCTAATGAATCAGCAATAGACCTCATCTCTTGCATATACTCTGTTATGGTACGATTTCCACGTGCATTCTAAATTAGTTTAGCTTTGAGAGACAATACGCGTGCTCGTGATTTGTTTGCATAAAGTTTCTTTAAGCGCTCCCAAGCCTCTTTGGAATGGAGGGCGGTGGAGATAGCAAGTTGAATGGTGTCTATGCAACTGCCAAGCATAGCACTCAAGATGAATTAATTCTGACGATTCCACAATTGGTAATCAGGATTGATGGTTTTATCGGGCAATGTTGTTTCTGGCTGTGGTAACTCACCATTGATGTAGTTGAGGAGGTTATAGCCAAATAATATTGTTTCCAGTTGCTTTTTCCATACTGGAAAGTTAGTGTCGGTTAACTTGGTTGGTAAATGTGTCGCTGCACTGAGAGGAATGATTTCCTTATTCAGAGAGGCATTATTTTGAGAGGTGGCTTCTTTGTTTGGTGAGACAGTGTTTGAAGGTGTGGCCATGGATCGAAAATGAATTATAAGCTGTTATGAAAGTAGGCTCTGATACCATATAAGAGTTAACAAATTGACAGAGAAAATGGTTTTCACAGATGCATCTTACATAGCCAGACTTTGAGCACATATATAGTGCTTGTACAGAAGTGGCATACATGTGATACTAGATCGCACTATAGACTGTGCACTACCACTACTACAGATTATCATGAACACCACTACTGTTATGTTAGCATCATGTGTACTAATGCTTTCCATATGCAGGTGTGCTACTGGTAACCATGTGATGTCCATGTGAGGTTACATGTGCTTGTGTTATGCATTAATACGCCCCCGCAAGATGGAGGAGCCATCAGATACTCCAATCTTGGAACGTAAGTATTGAAACTACACACATCCAAGTGGTTTAGTAAGAATGTCGGCAATCTGATCCTTTGTACTAACATGGTGCACTTGAATTTTACGTTGCTGGACTTGTTCTCGAACAAAATGGTAGTCTAAGGCAACATGTTTCATTTAGAATGGAAGACAGGATTGGCATAGACATAAGTGGCTCCAATGTTATCGAAAAAAAATTGTGGAGGCTGAGATAACTGGATATCCAGTTCTGAAAGAAGGTGTTGAATCCACATGGCTTCAGCAAGTGCGTTAGCTAGAGCCTTGTATTCTGCTTCCGTGGAGGATCGTGAAACAGATTTCTGGCGAGTAGATTTCCAGGATATGATATTGGGTCCAAGGTAAATAACAAAACCAGTTGTTGACCTTGCAGTTTCCTTGCAACCTCCCCAATCGGCATCTGCAAAGACTGTTAAGGATATAGGCTGATTACATCGAAGAACAAAACCATGATGAATGGTGTCTTTAAGATACCGTAGTACCCTCTTGAGTGCCTGGAAGTGCTTGACTGTCGGTTGGTGCATGAATTGGGACAATTTATTAACAGCGAATGACACATCAGGTCTTGTGATTTGCAAGTATTGAAGGCTCCCTACAATGCGACGGAAATTAGTGGCATCAGCTGCTCCAGATTGATCATTTTGCTCCAATGAATCAGAAGAACTAAGAGGTGTGGTGACACTTTTTGCTTCAGACATACCGGATGACTTAAGGATATCAGTGATGTAGTTAGACTGGCTGAGAAACAAGCCTGCAGGTGTGTTAATTACTTCCACCCCCAAAAAGTGATTAAGCTGGCCTAAGTCTTACAGAGAAAATCTGCTATTAAGACTATGAACAAACGCATCGATGAAAACACCAAATACACTGGGGTCGAACTGGCTGCAACTTTGATGGTTCTGGTAGAGGCTCGTGCCAGACTAGGGATTGTGGCGGCCTTAGTTGCACACACTGGGGATCACCACCAAATACATTAGCCGAATATGCATTAAACCAATATAATAACCTTGATTTTTTCGACATTTCACTAGTAGATGGATTTAATATTCCTATGCAATTTGGCCCTACTAATAATGTCGGAGGATGATGCAAACTACTTCAATGCGCAGCTAATATCAACGGGGAGTGCCCTGGCCCCTTACGTGTTCCTGGTGGCTGTAATAACCCATGCACAACTTTCAAGAGGAACAATATTGTTGAAACAGAGGATCTTGTGGCCCAACAGGATATTCAAGGTTTTTTAAGGATAGGTGTCCTACTTCTTATAGTTATCCTAAAGATGATGCAACTAGTACTTTTACTTGTCCTGGTGGTACTAACTATAAAGTTGTGTTCTGTCCTTGAGGACTGTTGGAAATTAATTTTAAATTTATTAGTTTAGTATTTGTTTTATTAGATTTATTTAAATAAATTAGAAGTATATGTTATGTGTTTGTTATGGAGCGGGCTTCAGGTCTGTAGTCGTGGAATAAGTCATCTAGAATTAGTCATAGTTTGTTTCAGTGTTTGTAGGAGAGTCATGGGCAAGTTGGAGTCATGGAGTATTTTGTGGAGTTTATTTAGTAGACGTAGTATGTTGCAGGTTATATATAAATACCTGAATGTAACATTCAGTCAATAAGATAATCAGTATTTGCTTTTATCTTCTCTTTATTCTAAACATATAAGTGTGTATGTGGTTTAAATCCTACACTTGGTATCACCGCTCACATGATCTAGGGCTTGTGAGTTGATATTTTACATACACCTATATATATTAAATATTTATCTATCATATTCAATGGCATCAAACAATTTCTCCATCTCTATTCCATTGTTCAAAGGTGATAACTATCATTCATGGGCCATAAAAATGAAAGCATACATGAAGGCTCTTAGTTTATGGGACGTGATTGAGAGTGACACTGAGGTTACTCCTCTTCCAGGAAATCCAACACCTACTCAAATCAAGAAACATGATGAAGAAATGGCACGAAAGCCGAAGACACTTTCATGTATACATTCAGCGGTGTCTGAAGAAATTTTCACAACAATCATGGGTTGTGAGTCTCCTAAAGAAGCATGGGAAAAAATCAAAGAGGAGTTCGAAGGCAACCAACAAACCAAACTTATGAAAATTCTCAACCTCAAAAGGGAGTTTGAGATGATGGGGATGAAAAGTAACGAAGGTGTCAAAGAATATGGGAGTAGGTTGATGTTTATTGTCAATCAAATCAAATTGCTTGGTGGTGATTTCTCAAGTCAAAGAGTTGTGGATAAACTTTAGTGACTCTTCCCGAGAGGTATGAAACTAAAATTTCCTCACTTGAAGATACTAAAGATTTCTCGACATTAACTGTTTCAGAATTGATCAATTCACTTCACGCCGTGGATCAAAGGAGGATCATGAGAAAGGAAGAAAATGGAGGGAAAATTGAGGGACTCCTATTAGCTAAAGCTTCATCCTCAAAAGGCAAAGTTCAATGCAACCATTGTCATAAGATGGGTCATGAAGAAAAGGACTGCTGGCACAAAGGGAAGTCACAATGTTTCCGCTGCAAAAGATATGGGCATCTGGCAAAGAATTGTAGAACCCAGATGGATGAAGAAGACATGTCACATTTGATCGAGGGAGATCCACTCCTGTAGAGTTGCGGGTGAGAAGTGCACCCTGGAGAGAAGTGCTCCAAAATTGTTTTTGATGAGAAGTGCATCAAACTTGATAGTGGTGAGAAGTGCATCACAAAATTAAGAGATGGTGGTGAGAAGTGCATCACAAGATGAAGAGAAGTGCTTCATAAATTTAAAATTAAGGGGGTGAATGTTGGAAATTAATTTTAAATTTATTAGTTTAGTATTTGTTTTATTAGATTTATTTAAATAAATTAGAAGTATATGTTATGTGTTTGTTATGGAGCGGGCTTCAGGTCTGTAGTCGTGGAATAAGTCATCTAGAATTAGTCATAGTTTGTTTCAGTGTTTGTAGGAGAGTCATGGGCAAGTTGGAGTCATGGAGTATTTTGTGGAGTTTATTTAGTAGACGTAGTATGTTGCAGGTTATATATAAATACCTGAATGTAACATTCAGTCAGTAAGATAATCAGTATTTGCTTTTATCTTCTCTTTATTCTAAACATATAAGTGTGTATGTGGTTTAAATCCTACAAGGACATCCTCATCTGGACTCTGGAGTTGATGGAAGTGATTTAAAAGAATCTTGATGACAGAGTCTCACTATCCACGAAGTCCGAGTTTGCGGAATTCCACATATATATAGTAAAGTGCTTGCTGTGATGTTGTTGTGTATCATACACCTCAACTTTCGTTGTTAATAAATTTGGGTTTGCACGCAAACCATATTATCAATGCATGTAACTCTGATCTATTGGCTAGTGCCATTGTTACATTGTATTATCATGAATAATACTCCTATATATCTATTTCTCATCTATACTTTTGTCAGTAATTAGTTCAAGGATATATGTCGACTACAAACATATATCAAATACCCAGTGATTGACAAGTACTGTGTGCTTTCGGTAGATGCTGCTACTTAAACTATCTAGTAAAGGGTTACCAGTAGTCAATATCGTATATAGCTTGCGGAAGGAGAAGATTGAAGTTTGTATGATAATTTATCACAGCAGCAACTGGTCATGTAAATATCAGGTATAGTTACTGCTGGTTTTAGCATAGCAGATACCACAAAAGAGGTCGAAAGGTCAAGGAGACATGATTGTGTTAATATTTAAATTTCTGCAAATTAAGAAAAACAAAAGAGAGGGCTTTAATGAATTTTATCCCTGAAGTAATTTCACATAACTGTGTATGGCTTGATAGTAAATGCCCACATTAACCAATTTTATCCCTAAAGTAATTTCACAGAACTACACGTGACTTGATCCAATATAAATTGATACGCAATTATCTTGTCAAAAGAGATCCAATACACTACACCTCCCAAGTCCAGCATAAACCCTAATTCCTAAAACAGGGTCAGCCCCCTTAGATTCTTAATATAAACAGTGTAATATACTTTTCCTATTAAATGTTTTTGTAGTCAGGTTGGTTTTGGGCTGTGTCTTTTACCCTGGGAGCCCGAGTTCGAACCTCTATGCATTTATTAGTTAGTTTGGAAAGGATTTGTAATTTTTTCTTTTCTTCAATAAATTCTTTGAAGTGAAGGGTATAGGTAAATACATCATTTTCAACAAATTGCTAGACTATCTCTTTATGATGATAGGCAATTGTTTCTATTTTATGTTTGTTCGACTCGAATATCTTTGTAGATGCCGTATGACTTTTATTTTATGAATTAATTCTATTGTTCTTCAAAAAAAAAACTTTGTTTTTGAACTTTAGCATTATCTTTTCTTATTTTTTCAATTTTATAACTTTCAGTTTTCATATTTTTGACATGCTTCTAAGATTATAAACCTTCACTCTATTAAGTTAAATGTTGACAAATATTAAAAAAAAAATGTTTTACAAGTTATTTTAAATTAAAATTTTTACTTTGAAATTTTCATGTAAAATTCGGCCCCCGAAAATATATGTCTCAGTGCTGCAGCAAAATTAGCAGATAAACATATGTTAATTAAAAAGTGGTAATATGCCTGGGAATTATTGGAAGAAACAAGGTTGTAGCATTCAGGACGTGCCTAAGCTAGCGAGGATTTGAAGAGAATTAAGAGATATCAGCAAATAAGGGAGGATTTATCGAGAGAGAAGAATAAGGCAGTAATATCAGCAAATATCATTCAAAATTCAGATATTGGGCTGCCAGGCGGGAAGAAAGTAGGTATTGATGGGCCTAATGCAGAGGAACTTAATGGGCTCGAAATATTAGAAAGGAACAAAAGACGTCGTGGAGATGACCCAGCCCATGAGATTTTTTCTTCTAATGATGGGTCTCAAGTAAAAGTCTACAGCAATAATGAACTCTACGTTACAGATGTAAAGCTTTTTGGAATGGATTGTAATGCTTCTTCTCCAACTGTTTTGGCTACGCTTGCTAGGCAAGCTAGCCACCAGTCATGAATTGCCTAAGTTGGAACTGCCAGGGATTGGGTGTACCTGGAAAGTTTCAGTTCCTTCAAGATGTCACCCGGGTTGAACAACCAAATTGTATTTTTTTTGTGTGAAACTATTTCTAGTCGAAAGAAGATGGAAGAGTAGTGTTCTAAGTTAAAGTTCGAAGGTTTAATTACTGTGGAGCCTCAAGGACGAAGTGGAGGTTTGCGTTGTTATGGAGAAATACGGAGGACGTTAGTCTCATGAGCATGTCAAAGAACCATATTGATGTGTCGGTTACAGTAGAAGGGAAAGATCCATGGAGGCTTACTGGTGTGTATGGGGAGCCTGTTCGAGCCCAACGTCACAAGACTTGGGACCTTCTTCGACATCTGGCAAGGGATGCTAATTTGCCATGGGTTTTGGTAGGGGACTTCAACAATGTGACGTCCCAACTGGATAAAAAGGGGGGTCTGTTAGTAGTATTTTTGTGTGTTCGTTCGCAGGGAAGGACTGAATGTAATATCAAGTTCAAGTTTCTTATCTCTCACAATTTAGAAGTGTAGAAGAATATTGTGTTTGTTTATAAACTAAATTAAACTAATTATCAATCGAGAATAAAATATATGAGGAAAACAATCCAAGAACTGGGGTTCTTCACTTGGTTTCAATGCACATTCAATATCTATGTGATGTCTACGTTCTTACTCTGCTGAAAACAATTCTTCTAAGGTTATAATGTTCTCTTCCAAGATACAATATAATGTCTACAACTATACCCTAATTGTCACTTCCGTGATACAATCAAAGACAATCATAAACTATTAAGCTCCAAGAATTATAAGTCTCACAACTCTCCTATTAATCTTCCAATCAAATATTCGAGTTATGTCTGTTAAATCATGTACTAAAATTGCAACTCCTCTTCCAAGTTATTACAATCCCTAAAATCCAATCAAAGGTTCATGACTCCCCTAATTGTGTTAAGCCCTCAATAACAGATCAGCAAAGCAAGAAAATCACAGATAATTAAACACACATGAATACCAAGGAATACTACCCAATCCTCAGATTAAAGATTTAGTTACACATAATTAAAGAAGAAAACAAAATAATAATGATAATGAATGAAAACATAATATTGAAGAAAGAATTGAAGATCGAAAATACCTTGATACGATTAAAAGCTATGAATTGTTAGCTATGAATTGTTATCTATCAATTGTTATCTATGAATTGTTCTGATTTACAATGGTATGATGTGTTTATATAGGCTCTACAAATCTTGCCCAGCAAGATATTGTCTTCTATTACAATTAGGATTTGAAGAAGGTACCCAAAACTGCCCAGAATACAATTAGAATTAGAAAAAGGGCAAAACAGTAAATTCCAAGCCTTCTTTAATGAGAAAACGTGCGCGACTTTAATTAGTACGTTTCTTGCACTTGTTTCCTATCCCAGGTTGTAGAAAATCTCTCAAGCTTCGCGTGGGCAGTAAGATCGCTGAAAACGGACTTCTAGAACTCCAGATATGGCCAAAACAGTATAAGCTGCGCAACCTTCCCGGAAAATCCGAATTTTAATCAATTAAATCATCAAAAACGACAAAAGCTTAGATATTCTCGCAAACCTGCACAACTACACAAAACACATCAAAACTACACAAACTTGAGTCCAAAACAATCAATTTAAGCCGATATAGAATGTTCCAAGTGGATATAAAATCCACTTATCAGGGTCATGCATATCCGAGTTGGCTTGTTGAAGGTTTTAATGAATGCTTAAGGGACACAGAGCTGCAAGATATGGAGATTATGGGACATCAGTATACTTGGGAACGAGGGAGGAACACGCATCAATGGATTGAGATAAGATTGGACAGGGTGTTAGTGAATTCGCTGTGGCTTAAATTATTTCCAATGCTTAAAGTTTACAACCTGGAGGGTTCACCATCGGACCACAACCCGCTTTTGACGGTTCCAGAAGTGAAAAAGGTAGGCAGGAGGAACTTTAAATTCAAATTTGAAAATGCCTGGCTCACGGAGCCGATGTGTAGTCAGATAGTGAAAGAATCGTGGGGGGGAAATCCTGGGGATAGTGTGATGGGCAAAATTAATAAGTGTGCTGTGAACTTACAAGGTTGGGGGAAACGAGATCACAGGCTGCTTTAATAAACGCATAAAGGAATGCAAGCAAATCCTAAAAGCGACAAGGAATTGTACGAATCAAGAGTCGAAAACAGAGTACATGAATGCGAAGAAGCAGCTGTTTTTAGTATTGGATCAGAAGGAAATTTTTTGGAGGCAACGTTCTAAACAGCTATGGCTCCAGAACGGGGAAAAAAATACAAAAATTTTTCATGCGTCTTGCAACAGTCGTAGGCGTACTAATCGAATTCAGAGACTGAAAAATGAGGAGGGACATTGGTTTGATTGGGAGAATGGTCTTCATGAACATATCAAAGACTACTACCAGCAACTATTCACAGCTACTTGTACACTTGAGGAGACAGTGCTTGATTGTGTTTCAAATAAGGTTTCTGTCGAGCAAAATATGCAGCTATTGAGTCCGATAACAGATGAGGAGGTCAGATATGCCATTTTTCAAATGCATCCAGATAAAGCCCCGGGCCCAGATGGCATGACCCCGGCCTTCTTTCAAAACCAGTGGAAAGTGGTTGGTCAGGACGTAATTAAGTTGGTAAAGCACTTCTTTTGCACGGGAGAGATTCTGAAGGAGTTAAACGAGACGAATATTGTACTCATTCCGAAGAAAAAAAACCCTTCAAGTCTAGCCGAGCTAAGACCGATTGCATTATGTAATGTAGTCATGAAAATAATAACGAAAGTCCTTGCTAATCGCTTAAAACCAGTCCTGGAATCTGTCATATCAAGCTCTCAAAATGCTTTCTTACCAGGGAGATTAATTTCAGATAACATTATGGTTAGCTTTGAAGTGATGCATTATCTGAAACGTAAGAAGTTTGGTAAGGAAGGCTATATGGCCTTGAAATTGGATATGTCCAAAGCTTATGATAGGGTTGAATGGAACTTTTTGAGAAGGATTTTAATTAAAATGGGCTTTTCTGATTGGTGGATATTTCTGACTATGCAATGTGTCATGACTGTTTCGTATAATATCACTCATGGTGATCAGGTCATTGGCCCCATCTTGCCAAGTCGAGGCCTCAGACAAGGAGACCCGCTGTCTCCCTATCTCTTTAATATCTGTGCTGAAGGTTTATCGGCTTTGATTAATAGATATGAAGAGATGAAATGGATTCATGGGATCAGAATCTGCAACAAAGCTCCACGGGTGTCGCACATGTTTTTCGCAGACGACAGCTATGTGTATTGTAAAGCAGACTTAATAGAAGCTGATAAAGTGTTGGAGTTGCTCCAAGTTTATGAGGTGGCATCGGGTCAGAAAATAAATAAGGAGAAGTCTACAGTCTTTTTCAGTGGAAATGTAATTCATTATAATCGACTCGAGATAACTCAAAAGCTTGGGATGAAGGAAGCAGACGATCATAGTACATATCTGGGCCTTCCTAACATCCTAGGTCGTAACAAGTCAGTGGTGCTGGGCTATTTGAAGGACAGGGTTAAGAATAAAATTCAGAGTTGGAGCCCAAAGAAGCTGTCAAGGCCAACGAAGGAAATTCTAATCAAAACAGCGGCCCAGTCCTTACCAGTTTATGCGATGAATGTGTTTTTGTTGCCATTGGAAATTACAAAAGATATTGAAAAAAGGCTTGCTAAGTTTTGGTGGAACAATTCTGGGAACAGTAGTAATGCAATAAGTTGGATGAGCTGGGATCGTATGACTAATCATAAACACGCTGGAGGGTTGGGGTTCAGAAATTTCCGTGACTTCAATTTGGCAATGTTGGGAAAACAATGCTGGAGGCTGATTACGAACCCCACAAGTTTGGTTGCTCGTATTTACAAAGGAGTTAAATGGTGTTTTGGTCACTCAACTGATCCTAAACTTTCAATTGGGTCACTCAACTGAAAAAGCTTTCAATCAGGTCACTAAACACATAAAAACTTTCAATCGAATCACTAAACACATTAAAACTTTCAATCGAATCACTAAACACATTAAAATTTTCATCAAATTATATGTTTTTAAATATCGTTCTTGAGATCGAACGCATATTTGGAGGTGATTTCGATGTCGGAATT
Organism: Kitagawia praeruptora; assembly: GCA_037693485.1. Lineage (NCBI taxonomy): Eukaryota > Viridiplantae > Streptophyta > Magnoliopsida > Apiales > Apiaceae > Kitagawia > Kitagawia praeruptora. The sequence continues at coordinate 107,929,087 of CM075354.1, forward strand.
TGGAGTTCTAGTAGTCGAATCGAAGCTCTCAACATCATCTTTCATAATCTGCAATCAGTTTTTATGGATGGTAAAATTTCGAATTTATATGAATTTTCTTTCAATTCTGCAAAATTAGGGTTCTTCAGTTGAAAGTTTTAATGTGTTTAGTGACCTGATTGAAAGCTTTTTCAGTTGAGTGACCCAATTGAAAGTTTGTAGTCAGTTGAGTGACCAAAACGCCATTTAACCCATTTACAAAGCGAGATACTTTAAAGACTCGTCATTTTTAGAGGCTAAACTGGGTAACAACCCGAGTTTTGTTTGGTGAAGTCTGTTGGAAGCAAAACATGTTGTTTTAGCGGGCTCAAGATGGAGGATTGGACCAGGAAGTCAGATTAGTATTGCTGGGCAGCCTTGGTTGGGAGCAACAGATAATGCTTTCATTACGACTGAATCACCATCAGTTATTAACCAATCTGTGAGTTCTTTAATGTGTACAGGTGCTCGTACTTGGGACTGGGAAGTGATTTCGGATATCTTCAATACTCGGGACCAGGAGCGTATCCAAGCAACTATCATTGAAGATGACTTAGAATCAGACATCCTTCAATGGGAAGGTGACATCAAGGGCGAGTACAATGTCAAAAGTGCCTATAAGCTAATTCAAGTTCAGAAAGGAGCTTGGGAGAATCAGAGTGGTAGCCACGTTTGGAAGTCTCTTTGGCAAATTAAGGCCCCTCAGAAGGCTCTTAACCTATTATGGAGAGCTTTGACTCAGTGTTTACCTACAAAAGTCCAGCTGCAGCAGAAGAGAGTTCAGATTGACAATACATGTGAAGTTTGCAAGTCTGGAGCAGAAAGCACAACTCATATTTTCCTTTATTGCCCTTTTGCAGTGGCTTGTTGGGAGATTTTACTGCCTACAATGACAAGGAACCAGGGTTGGGATTTTGCAAGTTGGTTTGAGCAGTGTCTACTGAAGGAAACAGCGGATAGGAGAATAAAGATGTCAATGATTTGCTGGACAATTTGGAGATCAAGAAACGACGTGGTCTGGAATAAAAAATTCTCTTCGCCAGATCGAGTAGTTGCAGCTGCTATAGAGTATCTATCACAATGGAAGATGGCCCAAAATAGATTTTACAAGGTCCCTCTACAGCCTATGAACATGGGAGATGGGGCAGAATCATGGGTGAAACCTCAACAAAACAAAGTGAAGATCACGGTAGATGCAGCCACTTTCGAAGACATTCAAGCCACAGGAGCGGCCATTGTAGCCAGAGATCATACAGGTGCACTTCTGCGAGCAAAAACAAAGCTGTTTCGTGGGCTTATGCACTCTAGTATGGCAGAAGCATTAGCGGTGAAGGAAGCCTTGAGCTGGTTGAAGACAATGCAATGGGATAATGCAGTAATAGAATCTGACTGCCTTGTGGTGGTTCAGAGTATTCGTAGCTCGGTTCAGATGCGCTCAAGATATGGGCATATTATCGAGGAGTGCAGGAGGATGCTTAAGGAGTTAAACAACATAGAGTTGTATTTCATTAAACGGTCTGCGAATAGGTCGGCACATGAGCTTGCTCGTATGTCACGTATGTACCCTGATCGTACTTTTGACGGAAGTTCTATTCCGGTCATAGTTAGAGATTGTATTTTGTTTGATTCTTGCTTTCTATAAAATCAGCATTCATGGTCAAAAAAAAAAAGAGAGATATTTTTGTCGTTTACTTTAGAAAAAAATGACATTTCTATCACAAGTTTTAATTTTTTTTACCAAAATAACGATTTTCGGGGAGGGTGGCCAAAACTACCAGTGCATTACGCATTTACCGAATGCGTAATACAAAAAAACACAAACTGCCACCTATTACGCATGTAGCAGATGCGTAATACAAAAAAAAAAAGAAATAAACCTGTTACGCATGTATGAAATGTGTAATATAAAAAAAATCCATTCAATACCTGTTTGACAAATGCGTAATAGCTTTCACCCATTCCGTACATGCGTAATAAACTGGTATTACACTCCTTCTAAATGCTTAATATGTTATTATTTTTTAAAAAAGAAAAAAAAATTGATGTTACGCATTTAGAAAATGCGCAACAGGTGTTACGCATTCTCAAAATGCGTAACAAGTCGGTATATTTGGCCATATACACGCGCGCCTGGCATTCTTGTCAGTGGAATAAAAAAAAAGCGGTACTGTTGGCCTTCTCCCTTTACTTTACGTTCTTCATTAAAATCATGCAAGCACTTTCAGAAAAATTAGGAGGTATATTTTTATATTTTTTCTAAATTTTGTCAGCACCTTTAGTAAAATTAAAGCAAAAATGCTAATAATGTGGATCCCATGTGCATTAATATAAGTACTCAAAACACCTCATTTTGCCAAGTCAATTCCACCATTTTGGACATTTTTTTTGGAGCTTTTTTGGTTCCCCTATGCTACCTGTAAAGTATTCGACCTTTCTTATTTCTACCTTCTTACCAAATTGTTTTCTACCTGATAAAAATTATTGATGTATATCAGCAAAATATTAAAACTTTTTCGTAAAATTATGAATTCTTTGACTCTTCTGGCTGAGAAAGACCACTGGTTGAAAGGAACGGTTGCAAATTGTGATTATATCAGCGGCTTTCTCGTAATTCTTCCTTAAGAATCAAATGGCAAGTTCCTATATTTTGAATTGTCGAAGCTGTCGCATTATCAGTTATTGTCCACTTATCATATCAGAAGCTGTCACATTATGTGCAGGCCATTGGAAGAAAACAAAGGTAACAAGAGAAGAGAGCCACATACTAAACAAAGGATAAGAATTGACCCCTGTTTCTTGTAACAGCTTGCTATAATCTATCAAGATTCCGAAAGAAGAAAAACGAATACCTGAATTTTTCGAGTTCATAAAACACAATGACAGACTGCAGCAATTTGAGTGGAAGAAGGTAATTTATATAGTTTATAAAAATTTGGTATTAAAATGTCATGGTAACTAGTTGTGAATTGCACTTGTTGTAGGTGTGCCCTTGTGACAGGAGGGAACAAAGGAATTGGCTTTGAGATATGCAAAAAGCTAGCTGCAAATGGCATTAGAGTGATATTAACAGCAAGAAATGAGAAGAATGGAAGAGAAGCTGTTGAAAAACTTGAACTTTCGGGCTTCGCCGATGTTGTTTTTCATCAACTAGATATTAAAGATCCAGCAAGTATTTCAGCATTGGCACACTATGTCGAAAGCAATTTCGGAAAACTTGATATTCTGGTAATCACTATGATATAGGGTAATTAGAATTCTTGTCTGGCAGTTGAATAAATGGCTTGTTATTAGATATTACTCGATAAACCAATTTACATCTAGACATTTTTAAATATTGTTTAGCGGGAATTTTTTCAGGTGAATAATGCAGCAGCTGCTGGACTAGTTATTGCAAACCCTCAAGAATTTAGATCCTTTAAAGACGGAACAGGATTTGTAAGTAAATTTAATTATGTAGTAGCAACTAACAAATAGATTTCAAATACACTAAACATAATATTTGTACGTTACATATATATATATATAGGCAAGTGCTCAAATACAAACCACTCTTAAAATACAAACCTACAAACCAACACTAAATTAATTATATTTCATCTATTCTAAAGTTTCCGCCAAGGGTACCTTCACAAAAAATGCTTAAAATAATTGGCTCTATCCAACAAAAAAAAAAAAAAATCCAAAAAAAAAAAAAAAATCTTGCCGTGGAAATGCGAAGCATTTAAGACAGTAAACGGATGAGTTAGGTAGTCATGAGAGCCGAAGGCTCTCGACACACCCGTCAATCGTCTATTGCCTTTACCATTGATTGTCATTCCTTACAACTTTAGAATGATAAAGGCGCGAAGCGCCGTACAAGAAGGTGCGAAGCACCGTTAACCAGTGAAATCCACTGCCACGTCATCACGTGAACAGTGATTTTTTTTTTATTTTTTTATTTTATTTTTTTTTGTTGGATAGAGCCAATTATTTTAAGCATTTTTTGTATTGGGGTACCCCTAGTTTGGTCATTAGATTAGCTTGAAATATTAGATTATGCTTGGTTTGTAGGTTTGTATTTTAAGGAGGTTTGTATTGGAGTAGCCCCCTATATATATATATAGCATCGTGATATTGATTCTTAACTACAGAACTCTCATCTGCAAGGCTTTAGCCTAGCAGATACCACTTTTCTTTTGATAATAAGAGGTCGAGGGTTTAAGCCCTAGTAGAAGCAAGTATGCATAAACATTTTAAATATTTCTAATCGACGATAAAAATAACCTTCCGAACTCTTAAAATAAAAAATTATCTCTGACAACTGCTATAGTTGTAGAAAGTCACAACACAAACGGGAGTAACCAAATTGATTGTCTCTCCAGAACCAGGTGATCGATGAGAATGCACATTTATTAGAAGGAATTTTCGAAGAGAACTATGAATTGGCAGAAGATTGTCTCAAAACAAACTACTACGGAGCAAAAGCGCTGACTACTAAGCTGCTACCGCTGCTTCAACTCTCCGATTCGGCAAGAATAGTGAATGTGACATCAGTATATGGCAAACTAATGGTAACACTATAATGTCTCTATATATTGTTGATTTATCACCCACAAAAAGAAAGAAGCTACGCTACATTGTAACGTTTTTTTTTTTGTTTCAGTGGATATACAATGAGAAGGTGAAAGCACAGTTGAATGATGTGGAGAGTTTAACTGAGGGGACTATTGATGAGATTGTAGAATGGTTTCTGAAGGATTACAAGGAGAACAACTTGAAGGCTAATGGTTGGCCTATTGTAGTGTCAGCTTATAAAATATCAAAAGCAGCCATCAATGCCTATACTAGACTGCTAGCCAGAAAATACCCCAGTATGCTTATAAATTGCGTCCATCCGGGCTATTGCCAGACAGATATGACAAGTGAAACAGGACCCTCTACTCCTGAGGAAGGCGCTAGAGGTCCTGCAATGGTGGCACTGTTGCCGGATGATGGTCCTTCCGGCATCTACTTTTCAGAGATGCAACCATCGACTTTTTAGTACCCAAACTGATGTTTTTATATGTATCAAAACTATTGAATCTTTTGTTATCTATCCTAAAGCCTTCATCACATCTATAACCTTTATTAATAAGCGAAACCCTCTTTTAACGGTACCTAAAATTTGGTTAGCACTATATTTTGGTTTCACGGTTTTCACCCCTAAAATCCTATTTTTTCTAAAATTCTATGTTGTTTTCTAAAAATTAAAATAAAATTAGAAATCCTTTTATAATTATAATTCTTTTATTTGTAATTTTTTTAATAGAATCATATTTTCCCTAGAATATTATTCCCTCCATCCCTTTTGATTCTTAACACTTTTTTCACTTTCTGACACGTATTTTAAGATGTATTTTAAAAATAGTTTCATAACTTATTTTTTAAATTTTTTTATTTTGTATAAAAACCTCTTTTAACGGTACCTAAAATTTGGTTCGCACTATATTTTGGCTTCACCCCTAAAATCCTATTTTCCCTATAATTCTATGTTGTTTTCTAAAAAATAGATTTATATTTATATTTTTAATTAGACATTATAATATCCAATTTATGATCTATTGTTCATAGTTCTATTATACTATGGTAAGATTCTATTACGAATCTTAGGGGTGGTACCAAAATTTGGTTCCACCCCCAATATTCCTATTTCTCTGAGAATTTTATATTATTTTTTAATAAAATAATAAAATTCTTAATACTATTATAATTATAATTTTTTGTTATAATTCTATTCAATTCACAAATAACGTATTTATCATAATCATTTAATTTTTTCTCGATTTTCTTAAATAAACTTAAATAAATAATATATAAAATGATCTTTATTAATAAACAAATTCTTTGTATATAACGTAATTTTTTATAATAAATTAATGATAAATTTAATTAAATTTTTCCGGGCCCTTATTATCTAATATCTTATTAATAAGCGAAATTTCGTTTTAATGGGACTTCCTTCTATATTGGAATTATTGGAATTCCAATGTAATTACAATTATTTTATTATAAACTACTGAGTTGCATTAATAACATAGTCTTTTTTTTTGTTAATTTTTTAAATTTTTTCTAATGATAAATAAAATGTATAATTCTTATAAAATAAAATTTTAATTAAAAAATAATCAATTTTAATTTATTATCTCGACCCGTGGTAGCTATCTTCTAGTTGTCTTTAAATCAAGTTCAGTGATCATCTTCTGTGTTCGTGTATCTGTATTAGAGAGGTTTTGGGCTGACTTGTCCCACATCAGTGTGTGAGGTAATGAGTACTATTTAACCTGCACCTCGGAAACATTATTAAAAAATTTTAGTCCCAAATACTTGTGGCTTTTATGGGAAAGAAACGTAAATAGATGTTTATGGGAAGTATGTATATTCTTCAATCATCTGGATTAAATCACATTCCATTCTTTCTGGTTGTGTGCTAGTATGTGTTTTACTTAACAAAAAAATTGATTGGTAACTAGGGGACTTGATTCTGCAAGGCCTGGGGATGTTGAATAGAGCACTGATACCTTACAGGTATGTTCTAATGTGTAATTTGTTTGTAATCCTTATATTTGATTTAGCTATATAAGTGAGAATATAGGAATATGTGTCTTCCTATATTTTTTTCTTAATGATTCAACATCATTCTTTGTCGAATATGTAACCATACAGTATGCAACCTTTTGGTGCTGTGGTATTCTTGTGTGGGTCCTTACATGAGATGTAGGAGCTCTGTTATTGAGCTCAAACAGTTTCGTTGGACTATTCTCTTGTTATTGTAATCATGATATGTCCTACAATTTCCTTTCTTGTATATGGAGCGGCATGGTACAATGGTCTAGAAATAAACTTTGGAAATTGTTCTTGTAATCTAAAATTTTATTTGTTAAAGTATTTTTTATAAAAGTATTTTATTTGTAAGTGGAAGAGGTATAGGGAATGAAGCGTTTGTTCAAGGTAGGTCATTTTTCTTTCTGCAGGAAGACGTTGAAAATTTTTCAATGGAGGAGATTAGATTAGATGAAAAAATAAGGTGTGTTTCATATTTAAAAAGCGATCCATATGCGTTCATCTGTACAAATTTGCATTTCTGATACTTCTGTATTGTTTCTATATCACAGAGAATTGCAAGAAAGGTTGAGAGACCTAAGTGAAGATGAAAATAATCAGAGGTAGTTTTGGATTGCACAGCCTTTCATGTAGATATTTAAGCATACAACAATTAGCAAGTGGCCTGCTTAACGCCCTGTGGTTGCATAGTTTGGTTGATGCATTCCCATTGTTTTCATTCTTAATTTGTAGGTGGCTTTTGGTAACTGAAGAAGATATAAAGTCCTTGCTTTGCTTTCAGGTGATATGCAAAGTAGTAGTACTTGTAATTTGTGTTGGTAGCTTAACATGCTGGAAAGAAGCATCCTCCTTTCAGTTTGTTATTCACCTCGTATCATTACTTAAGTATGTTGCTTTCCTTCTCTCTCGAATGAAACCTTAATAGCAATTAAAGCTCCGCATGGCTCCACTCTAGAAGTACCAGATCCTGATGAGGTAAATTTTGCAAGTGTGTGTTTGTGTGTATACAAGTCCAAATAATATTAAATGGAAGTTTGTTTCCTTTCTTACCAGGCTGTTGACTATCCTCAGAGGAGATATCGAGTTGTCTTGAGAAGTACCATGGGTCCTATAGATGTCTATCTAGTCAGGTACTTGAGCGCAAGTCATTTTTGCCAACCAGTACTGTTTCTTTTGAGTATATTGATTGTCTTGTCTCACCTTAATCTGTTCCTCTTGCAATTATATACGTACATCTTCCCGTACAATGACTTTGGTATATTTTAGTCAATTTGAGGAAATTAATGGTGTTGAGGCCCCACCGAGTATTCCTCCAGCATCACCGGTGGTCACGGAGTGTCAAGCTACAATTGTTGCTCCCGAGGAAAGCAGAGAAAATGCGACTGATATGCAGGGACAAGAAACTCGCTCTATATACCCAAATGAAAATGAATCTCATGACATTGTAAATGGAATTATGAAGATAGTTCCAGATGTTAATGTAAGTCGGCACTCTAATACATTCTTTGGTCATCCTTGTGTAGGTCACAACTCACAATAAATATTTAGCACGTTAATGTTTTTCCTTGTTAATTTGTCTATTTATAGAATTTTTTAAGAGCACACAGACAAGCTAACTTCTGTACGTAGACTATATTAATATCCCATTTTTAAATGTTTCTATTGGCCTTTACAGAATGATGCAGATTACTGGCTTTCAACAGATGCTGAAGTTAGCATCACTGACATGTGGAGAATAGAGTGTATCCTTCTTAGAGTTATCAATTTTTTTTCTTTGTTTGCTTCATTTGGTCCTAATTTTTAAAAGTAAAGATTAAACTTCCTTGATTCATAAATATAGCTGGGGTTGAATGGAATGAGTTGGAGCCACTTCATGATGACTTTTTGATGGCTAGTGTCAGCACGCCTCCACCTTCGAGGCCTGATGAATTGCCTTCTTCCCCCAACACTACTGGGAGGTGAACTTAGCATTACTACCAAATTAAAGATATCCAACTTGGAATTTTGTAAGAATATGATATGATCAATCTTTCCTGAATAACCTGATTCAATCCTCAAACAATTGCCTCCCCAAGGAGTCATCTGCAAATGGACGTGAACGCAAGCCAGGGTTGATGAACGGAGCAGCTGGTTCACTGTACATATTGAATTGCAAATGATGCCTTTTAGTATGAACGCCAAATTGATATTTAATCGGAAGTTTCTGTATATAAGTATGAATTACAATGAGAAATTATGATAGGTAAGAGTTTAGTTTTAGACCCATCTGACGTGCATAATTATGTTTTGTGTTCATTGTCTATTTTTGTTTTGATTATTTGGCCATTTCTATGGTTGTGATGACATTGCGCGGTTCTTTCTAAGCAGTGCATTCCGATAATATGGGATATGGATGCAAGGGGTTTTTATTAGGCAGTCATCAGGTTATGCATTACTGTCTAAATTCCCTCAACATACAATGGACTGCTGTTGAAATTTCTGAAATTGCAATTTGGAAATTATTAATTGATTTTGAGGAGCATGCTTAAAAAATGAAGAGCTCCTGACTTTGTCTTTCAAAGTAAAGAATGTGCTCGCACCAAATTCTTAGAAGAGCATGATCCATGGGCTAAAAAGTGTTGAATATTAATTTTAACAAGTACGATATACTACTACACATCAACGAAAGCTAGGTTTTTGTAGCCAAAATTTTGCAGAGAACTCCCAGTTTTGAAGATGTGACAGAGATCACATGCAAAATTTTATATTTGCAATGAAGTACTTATAGCAGTGCACCTGTGATGACTAAAACAAGATTGTGTAAGTTGCACATCTAATATTGTCTTCATGTTAAACACAAATTACACCGAGAAATTGTTGGAGCTAAAAAGATGCACAATAAGCTCTAGCTTACAGGAATGTTCTCTTTTGTCTTTATGAATTCCACACCTACACGGCTACACCTATGTGCATAACTGGAAGCTTTATTAAGTTATTTCAAATTCAGCACGATATTTTTGGACTCCATTAAATTTTTCTCGTGCCTTTCAGTGATTTACATCATGTGGATATATCGTCAAGTAAACATTAAACTAGTTTAAAGATTATGTTGAAAGACATTAAATGAAACAGAATGCTTTTGCAGTCCATTCTTTTATCTGAAACCTCTAATAAATGGTGGAGTAATATAGTTCATACAAACGTAGTGAACAGAAGTATCAACATATTTGAAATACACTACATGTGCTATACTATGGCAATAACAAGCATTATCACCTATTAACAACTTGGAGTTCCCAAAACAAAATCATCACCTCATTGACATGAGATACCGGAGCTTTCTCTCCTCCTCTGCCCTCTTGGCAGCAGGGGTCCTCTTGAATCTATCAAGCTCTTCCATCACAACTTCTTCGATGCATTTCTGGAGCTTCTCCTCTGGTTTGAGAAAGCCTGATGGAATTCGATGGATCATAGAAACCTGCTGACCAGCACCAGATACAGACCCTAATCGAGGAGAAATGCTTTGCCCCTGAGTTAAGGGACTCCGTAGTTGTAGGCCTTCTTCGACTTCTCTCAAGTCAGCTGCTCTTCTTTCAATGATCTGTTGAAAGTGTAACACATCAATAAAACATACTAAGGATCAAGGCATTACAATATCTACTGCACTACAACTCCACAACTGATATCAAATCTAATAAACTCAATCAACTTAAAGGATGTTTCATTGCAAAGGAATATAACACAACAGATACACACACAATTTATACCCTGACAATAGAGGTTACGTCTTGAAGAGGCCTCCTGGGGTACCAGGACGGTAAAATACTTCGGCTTCCAGCACCACGTGCTCTCTGTGCAATCCTGGCACGACCAGCAGAAACCCTGCCACGCCTTCCAACTCGAGGCCCGAAGGTACCCCTCCCAACACCACCACGACGGCCAGGAATCACCGCCACTCCAGTTGTCGCTCCATTGAGCGGTGTAGCTCCCCATCGAAATGAATGGACAACCGGTTGATCACTGAGTTGCCATCGTTGTTCAAAGATAACACTGGGATCAACATCCCTGACCAATCGATCTCTCGCTTCCGGCATTGTCAACTGTTTTCAATCACACAAAAAATCTCAGTTAAAACACAATTCACACACACACACACGAACACAAACTAATCAATTCACCACAATTACACACACACACACGAACACAAACTAATCAATTCACCACAATTACACACAAAACTAATCAATTCACCACAATTACACACAAAACTATTAAAGTAGATCTAACTCAATTTAGCAGAGACTAATCAATAATACAGTAATAAACAAAATTAGATGTGCCCAAATTAAACAGCTGCATCCACAAACTAAACGCAAATTATAAAATCGGCACAATTACATATATATATACAGACATACAAAATATACATACATAAAATATATGCATACATAAATATACACAGAAATTAATCATATTATAATTTACGTGAATAGAGGGATGGATATATATTTAGAGAGAGAGAGGGAGAGAGAGAAACTAATTGATTCACTACAATTACACACACACACACACACACAAAACTAATCAATTCACCACAATTACACACACACACACAACTATTAAAGCAGATTAAATGTCTAATTCAATTTAGCAGAGACTAATCAATAATAACAAACAAAATAAGATGTGCACAAATTAAACAGCTGCATCCACAAACTAAAAAAGAGTGAGAGGGAGAGGGAGAGAGAGAGAGAGAGAAAGAGAGAGAGAGAGAGAGAGAGAGAGAGAGAGAGAGAGAGAGAGAGAGAGAGAGAGAGAGAGAGAGAGAGAGAGAGAGAGAGAGAGAGAGGGGAGAGAGAGGGAGAGGGATAGGGAGAGGGAGAGGGAGAGGGATAGGGAGAGGGAGAGAGAGAGTGAGAGAGAGAGTGGGAGAGAGAGACCTTGGAGTGGTGGAGGAAAAAGAGCTCGAGAGATTGTCAGATTGGCAATTTCGAATTGTAGTTTAGGCGCTTATTTTATACACCCCCTTTGGCCTTTGGCTTCTCTAATCAAGCCTCAAAGAAGCTTCAAATTTTTTGCACGTGCCGTGCCATGTTTTTTATTTGGGCGGTTCTTTTCCAATTCAAATTATTTTTAAATTTCTGTCATTTTGTGACACCTAATTTCAGCTTAGTTCTTTCGACTTGTAATAGTTGGATAATTCGGGTGTTGCTAAATGCATTGAAATTACTTTTATATCCTTATAGTTACTCGGAGGTGTTACTAAATGCAGGTTAAAATTAGCAAATGCAATTCATTGAAATTATTTTTATATCTTTATAGTTATTAAATGTATGATGACGCATTAAATATGAGAGAATTGACTATTGATGGTTAATCATAAATAGATGGAGTAATCGAGAGATGGACAATGGGTTTATCACTATGCAGCTTGCAGGACATACAGTAGAACCTCTGTATAATAATACTCCATATAATAATAAACTCTACATTGTGATATTGCATACATTTTTCAAGTCCATCCTTTATAAAATTTCCTCTATATAAAAATAAATATGCTTAATTATATATATATAATCCTACTCCACTACAAACTAAAATTAACTAAAAACTAAACACTAATCTAATATTTCAAGCTAATCTAATGACCAAACTAGGGGTACCCCAATACAAAAAATGCTTAAAATAATTGGCTCTATTCAACAAAATAAAAAATAAAATAAAATAAAAAATCACTGTTCACGTGATGACGTGGCAGTGGATTTCACTGGTTAACGGTGCTTCGCACCTTCTTGTACGGCGCTTCGCGCCTTTATCATTCTAAAGTTGTAAGGAATGGCAATCAATGGTAAAGGCAATAGACGATTGACGGGTGTGTCGAGAGTCTTCGGCCCTCATGACTACCTAACTCATCTGTTTACTGTCTTAAATGCTTCGCATTTCCACGGCAGCGATTTTATTTTTTTTTGTTGGATAGAGCCAATTATTTTAAGCATTTTTTGTGAAGGTACCCTTGGCGGGAACCTTAGAATAGATGAAATATAATTAATTTAGTGTTAGTTTGTAGTTTGTATTTAAGGATTGGTTTGTATTTGAGCAAAAACCTATATCTACTTAATAGTATAAAGCCTGAAGGCTAAATACAAGGTTGTTTACTATGTTACCCTTAAACATGTTTTGTATTAACTGAATTGTGCCATTTGACCTAATTGGCTTCTACAAAATAACTGATGTCCGAACAAATAATACCATTCACATACGGACATACATATCAACACATACCTCATTCTCCTCTCAACCACAATTGTCAATGGCTTCTTCAACACAACTCCCGTATAAGGCATACGTGTCCGTTGGCCATCATTTTAACAGGTATGTATATGTCTTGACTGTACTTTCTAAAATAGAATAAGAATTATGGAGCCCAATTAGTTAATTACTCTATAATTTGAATTTGAAATGCAACAGTTGTATGTCTGTGTTTGTGTGATGAAATACAAAGTTTAGATACAATGTTTAAAATAAAAATATCAACTTCCAAGCTTGCATCTTTTTGTGAGTGTTGCTAATGATCTTTATGGAGTTTAATTGATCATTCTTTATGATGATTCTTTCTGTAATTTATGGTCATTCTTTATGTTTTGTGTTACGAATTGTAATTGTGGTATGTGTGTGTTTCTATGATCACCCTTTACTCCATGAATCGTAACAGTTGATACATGTTCTGTGTATAGGAAGTTCATTTCTATATTGTTTTAAAATTCAAATTCATAATTTACGCTTACTTTAAGTTAAATGTTAATGCATACAGATTAAGTGATGAAGGGAACGAACGACAAAAGGGATCCTTCAAAGAGGGGAACACCAGACAAACGAAGAAAAGAGCCTCTACTGTATAATGTTTGTGAGTATATCTATAAAAAAAGTTTGCTATCCGTTATTTCCATGTTTCCATTGTCACTTTGTTAATAAAGACCTTATTTTATTTGTTGTCCTTTAGTTAATTATGAGCTTGGAATGATGAAAGAGAATTTTGATGTTTCAACGTCATATAGTTCTCATATATTGGAGACAGGTTATTTGTTTTATTTTTGTAAATGATTTTGTTGGTTTATATTCAATTATACTATCTTTTATGACTCTTGATCTTTTATGAACATGTGTTATGCGTAGTGGATATGGATTGTTCCATGGATACTAATTTCAAGACAAATGTGGAAGCAGAATATGAACATGTTAATCCATTTCAGTCCAAGCTCACTCCTCTTCTATGCAAAAACCAAAATAAATCGTTGTTAGATAATATTTGTGAGTGCTTGGTATATAAGATTATGTTTTTCCAATTCAAAATTATTATTCTTATGTTTTCTTAACATAGTTTTCATAATGGAATAGGGAATTTTGAGTTAGGAATGATGAAAGAGAGAAATCATATACCTGGTAGCAGCACTGGATTGCCTCCTCTCTCTCCAAAATCTAACATGATCAATGTTAGTGCAAAACCTCCTCCTGGTTTCCAAAATGGTATGCGTTGAAAATAGTAGAAATTAAGATGAAAGCATTACAGTGACTGTATGAATTTTAGTATCATAACAATTGAGTGCAGTTAAAACTAAAGTACAAAAGAGGAAAACAAGTGGCACTGTGAGTGCAACTCCAGCCTTGAGAAGTGGTATACATTAGAACTAAATTGCACAATTTTAAATCCAATACATTTGAAGTGCTGCAGTTATTTAAGTTGGTTTACATTTTGTTCCAGTAAAAGGTAAACCAAATAACCGGGAAACAAATGGGAGTCTATGGGAAGCAAATCCAACATTGGATAAGGGATCTAACAATGGTATAGTTTTGCTCATATTTATAACATAAATTTGATAAACTAAATGCATTAACATTGATATCTACCAATGTTTTCAGTATGGCTAATGTTTTCATTTGAAGGATATATTGAAACAAGGAAGAGGAAAAAACAAGGGTCCACAGCATTGCCAAAGACTCCGTGTACCCCGTTATGTAATGACTGTAAGTTAAATTAACAAAATTATATGATACATGTATTTTTGTAATGGTTAGATAACAATTATCTCTCTAAAAAACTAATTAGTCCACAACAATGTTGCAGCTGTGTTGACAAACAGGTCACCATTGAGTCCCTTATCTACCAATACTGTGCATTCACGAATTATGCCGTATTCCCCAAAAACACACTTCTCTCCAAATGTGCCATTCAACAAAGGAAAAGAAGCAGAAAATTTGAAACAAAACAAAAGAACTAAATCTCAATAGAGGGATAAGTTCAATGCTTCATATAATGGTAAGTATTATTTTTGATATTTATTCCAAGATTATAAAAAAATGTTTTCTGAGATTTGTTTACTAATTGGCAACTGGAAAATTATAAACAGGTAATAACTCTAAAGGGAAGAAGTGTAATATCCGTAAATTTTTTCGAATAAATTTTTCAAACCTACTTGATATATTTATTTAAAAATATTTTAGAAAAGATACACTAGTATGTATATTTTTTTTTTACGTTTTATAAATTTTTAAAATTATATATTCGTACTATATTTAATTAATAGTGTTTATTAAAAATTTGAGAAAAATAGTATTTTTAAATTTTGAGTCGTATTTATTTTTAAGAAACGAAATTAGAATTTCGTTTTAATTAATTAATCGGGGAAAAACGATATTTTTTCACCAAATATTTTATTTAATATAAACATAATTATTATTTTATTTTTTATTTTCTGCATTAATTTTTGTCTCCCATTTTAATTATTAAATTTGTCCACTAAAAATATTAACGGAGCACTAAAATTCCATTGTTTCCTACAATTAATTCTTTTTAATTATTAAATAGCCACTTCATTTTTGTCCCCCATTTTATTTTTTTATTCCCACATTTTTCCTTTTAAGTCGTTTAAAACAGAAAAGCCTGGCCATTTATTTACAATACAGAGAAACCAAAACTATTACTCAGACCATTTTTTTTTTCTATACAAACAGAGTACAAAAATCACAGAACCGATATATACAAAAACAGAGTTCGACATCAGATGGAGTTGTGTGTGGTGTCGATGTAGGTAGGTTTGATTAGTGATGGAATTGACGATAATCAGGGGGATGGGGGTTTGTCGAGTCTGTTGTGGTGTTGCCATGGTGTTAATCGGAAAGGGAGAGAAGTATAGAGAGGCGGAAGGAGAGATTGAGGGGAGTTCGAGAGAAAGGGTTCGAAGAGATAGAGAGGTGAGAAGTTTGGGTTTGGAGTTGTGGTGTAGAGAGGGGGCGACGGAGGTGGTTGTTAATGGTGGTGGTGTTTGTTATTGTTGTCAATTGTGGGTTTGTGGTGTTCGGAGTTCGGAGGTTTGAATCGGTGTTATAAGGGGAGGGTCGGAAGTGTGGTTATTGTTGTTTGGCGTGTTGAATCAGAGAGAGAGGGGGTAGTGTTATCGAAGATGAGGGTGTGGTGTTGGTGGTTGTTGATTGTCGGAGAGGGGGACGAGAGAGGAGAGGTAGAGAGATAAGAGGAGATGGCGAGAGAGATTGAGAGAGGCAGTGGGATGAAGAGAAGAGATGAACGCGAGAGAGATGAGAGGGAGAGAGGAGAGGGATGAAACGGAGAGGTGAGAGCGGAGAGATGGGGGGAGGAAGAGAGAACGGGAGAGGGAGTTGAGAGACGGAGTAGAGAGACAAAGGTGAGAGAGAGAGAGGGGAAAGAGAACGGAGGGAGAGGGAGAAAGAATGGCGAGAGAGAGAGAGAGAGAGATGTGCGGGGGAGAGACAACGCAGGGAAGGAGAGGCGCGGCGGTGGTGGTGGGAGGTGGGTCCCACTTACGGCTGTTGTCGTTAATAATAATAATATAATAATCGTACAATTTCGAACGGTTAATCGGGAGTTATATATATCAATAAATAAGGGGTTCAATTGGTTCGTTAAAATTGGAATTTTATTAAAATGGTTAGTAACAAATAAATTACTAAAAATGGTATAATTGATTTATTTAGTTATTTAGTAATAATTATGGATTTAATGTGAATAAAAGTGGATCCTTGAATATTTTTGTTGTGAGATTAATATTAATTAAATTAGGGAATTTTAGAGAATTTATAAGAGTTAATTTAAATTAGAATTACAATTTGATTAATTAATTGTTAACAATCATTTAAAAATAATTAGTGATTATCTTGGATATAATTTGGTAATATAATGATTCATTGATAAAAGAGGTATTTAAAATGATGAGGGTATTAAAGTGGAATAATTATTATGGTTTTAAATTGAGTGAATAGGATTAATTGTGTCTTTAGGATTTATTTATTTATTTAATTCGAGGATTAATTGTTGTCTTTAGGAGTTATTTATTTAATTTGAGGATTAATTATTGTCTCGAGGATTTATTTATTTAATTTGAGGATTAATTATTGTCCCGAGGATTTATTTATTTAAATTAAGGATTAATTGTTGTCTCGAGGATTAATTGGTTAATTATGTTTCTTTATCGTGAAGTAAGATAATTGTTTGAGGATTATTTATTGATTGAGTTTTTATATAGGATGTCAATGGGATTATTTTAGAGGCTTGATATTTAAATTTTCGGATTATTTTGATTAACCGGATCGAATCAGATTATTTTAAAGACTATAACCGAAATTATTAAAAATGGCGGAACATAGGAAGTTAATTAGGATTTTTCTAAAGAAATGATTTGAGGAACCATTTTGGGGTAGGATTTCGGATAAGTTAGGAGGCTCGTTTGGAAAAGCTTAAAGAACGAAAGTTGTAGATATGCAAAGGTACAATATAGCGGTGAATAGAAGTTGATGGAAAGGTGATCAGAAGTTGAGTTAAATAATAGCTGAACTAGGCCCGAGAAGGTGAAATGCTGGAGAATCAGAGACGCGGAGCAAGTTGGAATATCGTACTGCAGAACCAGGCAAGTTTATTTATGTATACTCTATCGTTCAGAGTATCTGTATTTTTAAATATATGAAATGTGTTAAATAGATTTAAATCCATAATTGCAAGTTTACTAATTCGTACTCCATCGTTCGGAGTATTTATTTTAAAATATGCTGATTAAATTTTCGATATACAAAATCAAATATTTGTGGTTTATATCAAAATCTATTATTATCCGAGGTGTTGATATTATTATTCGAGATGTTGATATTATTATTTGATGTGTTGAAATTATTATACGAGGTGTTGAAATCTATTTCATGAGTTGGTATATTTATTGAGATACTTCAGTCGTATTTGTAGAAGAGATGATAAAGATATATTTAATAATATTTTCATACTATAGAATATTTATATTTAAGAGTGGGGTTATATATATATAAAGTAAGTTGTGATTTATTGCTTCTAAAAGCAAAAGTGACCGGAGTAACGCACCGGCCCAATTAAGGGTGATGGGCCGAGAAAGACGGCTCACCCTTCTGAGAAGTATTTATGGTGGTTCGAGACGTCGACCATCCTTTCTATCGATAGAATTGAGTAGTGACAATGGATTGATCATCCATTACTTGAGTAGGCGTTATGAGCAGAAATCCAATCTTTGACATCCTAACGGTTAACCGATGCCTTTGTGGTTCTGTTAACTAGAGGGTTGATCTGAGCAGTTGGTAAATTTTATTTATTCAAATCAATTGAACAGTTCTGAGGAGTATTTTTGAGTTATATGAGGAGTATTTTCAGAAGTTATTGAGATGTATTTATTCTTTCATATGAGTAGTATTTTGAGAAGTTATTGAGATATATTTATTATTTCATATGAGAAGTAATTTTGAGAAGTTATTGAGATATATTTATATGAGCAGTATTTTGAGGAGTTATTGAGATATATTTATACTTTCATATGAGTAGTATTTTGAGATTCATAAAAAAATTTCTGAGTTGCTCTCTTTTCAAAAGTGGATATATTATATAGTGATACAAAACATATTTTTGTCGAGTTTTTGTCGTATTATTTGATATCTGTATATACTTGCTGGGCATTCTTTGGCTCATACTTGCTATTTAAATATTATAAAACAGAGGCGAACAGTGCCGGCTCTAGTATGGCGAACCGTGATTAAGGAAAAGAAAAGTCAATTGATTCAGCGTGTTAATTTTATAGCTTCTGAGGAGGGTGCAGTCTGGGAAGGTATTTGTATAATGTTTATTATATAGCACTTTGGAGTTGTAAGAGTATTTTAGAGATTCTGGGAAGTGAATTAGAGATGTATTATATTTTGGAGCTATTGAGTGCTTGTTCTAAGACTATAACCCGTGGAGTAAAAGATAGTGTGTATTATGAATATTATGGTAGATTATATTGTGAGCAGGTGATCGAATATTCCGCAAGAGATGTGACGACCTAGATTCCTGTAGGGGATTTGGGGGCGTTATAGTAATGGTATCAGAGAAGTAGGTTATAAATCTTAGAACGAGTGTAGGAGGAGTTATGACTATATAAGAGAGAGTTTAGAAGCCAATGAACCGATAGGTATATTTATAGTAGGATTTCAAGGAGTTGTGAGGTGGAGGCATGATGGCCATTAGCAACAGTAGAATCAATTAGGACGAGGGAAACGTGTATCCATGATTTATTTATTGGGTTAAATTTGAGTATATACAGTTATGTATCCATAAATATGCATATATATATATATATAACTGCAGATATATATCTGTTTATATATGAATATGTACAGATATGTACTGTTTTGTTTCCATAAATAAATATTTCATGGGTATGCAGTTTTATTAGATTAAATCATATTAGGATAAGTTGAATTGAGTGAGGCGGTGACTTTTGGAGAAGTATAGAAGAGATAAATAGAGTTGATTTTATAGATGGAAACAAAACAAGAAGAGTATGATGGTATTATGTATGGATTTGGAGGAGGGAGGAGTTAGAAGATTTCAACGAGGATTGAAACGATAGATTGAATATAATGATGTGATGTTTTAGACAAGGGAATATGTGATTTGAGTATACGAAGCAGTTATGGTAAAGGCTTAGATTGAATTGATTCAGGAGGATTTGGATGAGAAGAAATAGGTATATTTGATGATTAGTAAGAGAAAAGAATATGAGGAATTTTAATTCATAATTCAGATTTACTATGGAAGGTAAGGTTTATTTTGAGGGTATAGTCAGGATAAGAATAAATGAAGAAAGTGGGTATAAATGATGAGATGATATGGAAATAGACGGTATAGCATAAGAGTTTATAATCGAAATATGAGAGCATAAAACTGGTAAAAAGTGAAGAAGGGATATTGGAAAGTAGAGAGCGAATAAGCAGCCTTAGTTTTTGCCTACGTTGATTCCGAGGACGGAATCCTTTTAAGGAGGGAAGACTGTAATATCCGTAAATTTTTTCGAATAAATTTTTCAAACCTACTTGATATATTTATTTAAAAATATTTTAGAAAAGATACACTAGTATGTATATTTTTTTTTTTACATTTTATAAATTTTTAAAATTATATATTCGTACTATATTTAATTAATAGTGTTTATTAAAAATTTGAGAAAAATAGTATTTTTAAATTTTGAGTCGTATTTATTTTTAAGAAACGAAATTAGAATTTCGTTTTAATTAATTAATCGGGGAAAAATGATATCTTTTCACCAAATATTTTATTTAATATAAACATAATTATTATTTTATTTTTTATTTTATGCATTAATTTTTGTCTCCCATTTTAATTATTAAATTTGTCCACTAAAAATATTAATGGAGCACTAAAATTCCATTGTCTCCTACAATTAATTCTTTTTAATTATTAAATAGCCACTTCATTTTTGTCCCCCATTTTATTTTTTTATTCCCACATTTTTCCTTTTAAGTCGTTTAAAACAGAAAAGCCTGGCCATTTATTTACAATACAGAGAAACCAAAACTATTACTCAGACCATTTTTTTTTCTATACAAACAGAGTACAAAAATCACAGAACCGATATATACAAAAACAGAGTTCGACATCAGATGGAGTTGTGTGTGGTGTCGATGTGGGTAGGTTTGATTAGTGATGGAATTGACGATAATCAGGGGGATGGGGGTTTGTCGAGTATGTTGTGGTGTTGCCGTGGTGTTAATCGGAAAGGGAGAGAAGTATAGAGAGGCGGAAGGAGAGATTGAGGGGAGTTCGAGAGAGAGGGTTCGAAGAGATAGAGAGGTGAGAAGTTTGGGTTTGGAGTTGTGGTGTAGAGAGGGGGCGGCGGAGGTGGTTGTTAATGGTGGTGGTGTTTGTTATTGTTGTCAATTGTGGGTTTGTGGTGTTCGGAGTTCGGAGGTTTGAATCGGTGTTATAAGGGGAGGGTCGGAAGTGTGGTTATTGTTGTTTGGCGTGTTGAATCGGAGAGAGAGGGGGTAGTGTTATCGGAGATGAGGGTGTGGTGTTGGTGGTTGTTGATTGTCGGAGAGGGGGACGAGAGAGGAGAGGTAGAGAGATAAGAGGAGATGGCGAGAGAGATTGAGAGAGGCAGTGGGATGAAGAGAAGAGATGAACGCGAGAGAGATGAGAGGGAGAGAGGAGAGGGATGAAACGGAGAGGTGAGAGCGGAGAGATGGGGGGAGGAAGAGAGAACGGGAGAGGGAGTTGAGAGACGGGGTAGAGAGACAGAGGTGAGAGAGAGAGGGGAAAGAGAACGGAGGGAGAGGGAGAAAGAATGGCGAGAGAGAGAGAGAGATGTGCGGGGGAGAGACAATGCAGGGAAGGAGAGGCGCGGCGGTGGTGGTGGGAGGTGGGTCCTACGTACGGCTGTTGTCGTTAATAATAATAATATAATAATCGTACAATTTCGAACGGTTAATCGGGAGTTATATATATCAATAAATAAGGGGTTCAATTGGTTCGTTAAAATTGGAATTTTATTAAAGTGGTTAGTAACAAATAAATTACTAAAAATGGTATAATTGATTTATTTAGTTATTTAGTAATAATTATGGATTTAATGTGAATAAAAGTGGATCCTTGAATAATTTTGTTGTGAGATTAATATTAATTAAATTAGGGAATTTTAGAGAATTTATAAGAGTTAATTTAAATTAGAATTACAATTTGATTAATTAATTGTTAACAATCATTTAAAAATAATTAGTGATTATTTTGGATATAATTTGGTAATATAATGATTCATTGATAAAAGAGGTATTTAAAATGATGAGGGTATTAAAGTGGAATAATTATTATGGTTTTAAATTGAGTGAATAGGATTAATTGTGTCTTTAGGATTTAATTATTTATTTAATTCGAGGATTAATTGTTGTCTTTAGGAGTTATTTATTTAATTTGAGGATTAATTATTGTCTCGAGGATTTATTTATTTAATTTGAGGATTAATTATTGTCCCGAGGATTTATTTATTTAAATTAAGGATTAATTGTTGTCTCGAGGATTAATTGGTTAATTATGTTTCTTTATCGTGGAGTAAGATAATTGTTTGAGGATTATTTATTGATTGAGTTTTTATATAGGATGTCAATGGGATTATTTTAGAGGCTTGGTATTTAAATTTTCGGATTATTTTGATTAACCGGATCGAATCAGATTATTTTAAAGACTAGAACCGAAATTATTAAAAATGGCGGAACATAGGAAGTTAATTAGGATTTTTCTAAAGAAATGATTTGAGGAACCATTTTGGGGTAGGATTTCGGATAAGTTAGGAGGCTCGTTTGGAAAAGCTTAAAGAACGAAAGTTGTAGATATGCAAAGGTACAATATAGCGGTGAATAGAAGTTGATGGAAAGGTGATCAGAAGTTGAGTTAAATAATAGCTGAACTAGGCCCGAGAAGGTGAAATGCTGGAGAATCAGAGACGCGGAGCAAGTTGGAATATCGTACTGCAGAACCAGGCAAGTTTATTTATGTATACTCTATCGTTCAGAGTATCTGTATTTTTAAATATATGAAATGTGTTAAATAGATTTAAATCCATAATTGCAAGTTTACTAATTCGTACTCCATCGTTCGGAGTATTTATTTTAAAATATGCTGATTAAATTTTCGATATACAAAATCAAATATTCTTTCTTGTGGTTTATATCAAAATCTATTATTATCCGAGGTGTTGATATTATTATTCGAGATGTTGATATTATTATTTGATGTGTTGAAATTATTATACGAGGTGTTGAAATCTATTTCATGAGTTGGTATATTTATTGAGATACTTCAGTCGTATTTGTAGAAGAGATGATAAAGATATATTTAATAATATTTTCATACTATAGAATATTTATATTTAAGAGTGGGGTTATATATATATAAAGTAAGTTGTGATTTATTGCTTCTAAAAGCAAAAGTGACCGGAGTAACGCACCGGCCCAATTAAGGGTGATGGGCCGAGAAAGACGGCTCACCCTTCTGAGAAGTATTTAGGGTGGTTCGAGACGTCGACCATCCTTTCTATCGATAGAATTGAGTAGTGACAATGGATTGATCATCCATTACTTGAGTAGGCGTTATGAGCAGAAATCCAATCTTTGACATCCTAACGGTTAACCGATGCCTTTGTGGTTCTGTTAACTAGAGGGTTGATCTGAGCAGTTGGTAAATTTTATTTATTCAAATCAATTGAACAGTTCTGAGGAGTATTTTTGAGTTATATGAGGAGTATTTTGAGAAGTTATTGAGATGTATTTATTCTTTCATATGAGTAGTATTTTGAGAAGTTATTGAGATATATTTATTATTTCATATGAGAAGTAATTTTGAGAAGTTATTGAGATATATTTATATGAGCAGTATTTTGAGGAGTTATTGAGATATATTTATACTTTCATATGAGTAGTATTTTGAGATTCATAAAAAAATTTCTGAGTTGCTCTCTTTTCAAAAGTAGATATATTATATAGTGATACAAAACATATTTTTGTCGAGTTTTTGTCGTATTATTTGATATCTATATATACTTGATGGGCATTCTTTGGCTCATACTTGCTATTTAAATATTATAAAACAGAGGCGAACAGTGCCGGCTCTAGTATGGCGAACCGTGATTAAGGAAAAGAAAAGTCAATTGATTCGGCGTGTTAATTTTATAGCTTCTGAGGAGGGTGCAGTCTGGGAAGGTATTTGTATAATGTTTATTATATAGCACTTTGGAGTTGTAAGAGTATTTTAGAGATTCTGGGAAGTGAATTAGAGATGTATTATATTTTGGAGCTATTGAGTGCTTGTTCTAAGACTATAACCCGTGGAGTAAAAGATAGTGTGTATTATGAATATTATGGTAGATTATATTGTGAGCAGGTGATCGAATATTCCGCAAGAGATGTGACGACCTAGATTCCTGTAGGGGATTTGGGGGCGTTACAAGAAGCGGATGAATGAAGATGTTGAGATACCATTTAAGATATTAGATTTTGATCAGAACAAACAAACTCAAACGACTTCCGATAACTATGACATAGGTATGTCTTTAAAGGACTAATTGAACAGTTTTCATTTTTTACCATTTTCTAATATCCTTTGGACGTAATTTTATACTCAGAGGATTCCGGCTTTTATGATTTCCAACATGAGGACAGTGATGTTTCTTCAGAAGATGAAGATTTTACCGATGATCTTAATTATGATACCAACACACTGGATATGAATGGTAATAACTGAACTATTAAACTCATTTCTACTGTGGCCAGTCTGTATTTCATTCTTATTGATTTTATTTTGCAGTGGTAAAAGAATATGCTTCTTTGGGTGCCCCAGATGTGCAATGCCAACATTGTCATGCCTGGATGTGGAAACAAGAGCGCGCAAATAAAAGTGTTACGCGTGGCATACCTGTCTTCTCATTATGTTGTGCAAAAGGTCAGATTCAACTCCCAAAAGAGCCACCCACTCCATCTTTCATTTGGCAGTTACACCATGATAAAGAAAAATCCAAACAATTTAATGATGGTATACGCTTATACAATAGTATATTTGCTTTCACTTCAACTGGTGGTAAAGTTGACCACTCAATTAATTGTGGTGGAGCTTTTTATGTTTATCGTTTAAATGGACAAAACCACCATCTTTTTGGATCACTTATACCAGACGAAGGTGATGACCCCATATTCTGCCAGCTTTATATTTATGACACTGCTAATGAGTTGGAGAACCGGCTTAAATGGGTAAATGTTGCTGATGGTGAACGCATTGATGCTGAAATTGTTGATGGTTTGCTCCATATGCTAGATGAAACGAATGAGTTGGTGAAAGAATTCCGGTCAGCCCGCGATCATTTTGAGAAAGATGGTGTTGAAGATTTGGAAATTGTTCTGAAAGTTTCCCGTTTAGATAGTGGTCGTGAGAATCACATTGGGACATCAGATGAAGATGCCGGCATAATGGTTGGGGATCTTGACGAAACCGATGGTTCGCGTGATATTATTATTGATTCTAAAGAAAGGATATCTGATATTCATCCAAAGCTAATGGCACTGCAATATCCCCTTTTATTTCCTCATGGCGGTGATGGATTTCATAAACATATTCCGTTTGGAAAGTCGGGCAAAGATTCCACAAAAAAAAAGAGAGATGATTTCAATGAAGGAGTATTACTCATATAAATTCCAAGTTCGAACAAATGAAGGTATGTTTAATTCTGTAGTAATAAGTGAAAGTTTCCTAAAAATATAATAATGTTATTGAATTCAATATAAATGAATTCTGTATTTGTACAGGAATAACTCCACGTCTTGGTGGACGTCTTTACCAACAATATGTTGTTGATGCGTTTTCAACAATTGAACAAGCACGTTTGTGGGGGTTCCGAAGGAATCAGAGCACACTTCGTAGTGATCTATACACAAACATTTGTCAATCTGTACGAACAGGAAACTCTGATAGTACAAATTTGGGTAAGAGTTTCATTCTACCAGCTAGATTTGTTGGTTCACGAAGATACATGCAACAAAACTTCCAGGATGCATTGGCTGTTTGTCGATTCATTGGGCACCCTGATATTTTTCTTACGATGACTACTAATCCACTTTGGGATGAAATAATTCAAATGATGAAACATATTCCATAATGCTCCTCACAGAATTCTTCGGATGTTATAGCCCGTGTTTTTAAATTAAAACTTGACCAAATTGTGGAAGACATCAAGTCCAAAAACTACTTTAGTGTATGTTTGGGAGGTATGCATTTCTCATGAGTTTAATGAATATTTGGCTGCATTAACTTCTTCACATTGAAATTAAAGTTATTTAATTACTCTCTACAGTCATGTATGTAGTTGAATTTCAAAAACGAGGACTTCCACACGTTCACATGTTAATATGGTTGGATTCTGCTTCAAAACGTAATCTTCAACAAAATGTGGATAAATATGTATCTGTCGAGATCCCTGATCCTGAAAAAGACCCTATTGGTTATGCTGCTGTCAAAAGTCATATGATACACGGCCCGTGCGGAACTGAATTCCCCAAGTCCAAGTGCATGAAGCAGCACAGTTGTATTAAGCACTTTCCTAAGAAGTAATTTCCTCTGTTACTTTAAAGTACATATTTTTTCATAACGGGAAAAATTTGCTTCATATTACTTTAAACTTTTGTAGGTATTGTGCATCAACTGTATTTGATCAATCCGGGTTTCCAATTTATAAGCGTAGAAAGACAAATTTCACTGTTACCAAAGGGAAAGCAATTTTGGATAATCAATGGGTTATCCCATATAATCGGGATTTATTGGTCAAATACCAATGCCACATAAATGTTGAAATTTGTTGTCATGCCCGAAGTCTGAAATATCTTTTTAAGTACTGCCTCAAAGGACATGACAGAGCCACAGTTGAAATAAGAGGAAAAAGGAGAAGGACTAACAATGGAGAACAAATCCAGGAGTATGAAGATGAAATTCAATCATTCTTTGATGGGAGATATATTTGTGCAGCTGAAGCGGCTTACCGAATATTTGGTTTTACTATTCATTATAGGTCATTGCCAGTGTTGCGCCTTTCATTTCATTTGCCAGGGAAAAAAACTGTACTTTTCGATCAAATGAGCCTTTAACTAAAGTGGCTGCTAGGGAGAAGGAGAAATTGACTCAATTAGAAGCTTACTTTGTGTTGAATCAAAATTATAGTAATGCAAGACAATACCTATATGATGAGATACCTCAACATTATGTCTGGAATGAGGCTGATAGGATTTGGAATGTTAGGAAAAGAGGCAAGCAAATCGATCGATTATCGTATACTCATCATAGTTCAGGGGAATTATGGTATTTGCGTTTGTTGTTGACAAAAGTACGTGGTGCGACTTCTTATGAGTTTTTGTGAACTGTTAATAGAACAGAATTTCCAAATTTCTATGAAGCATGCAAAGATTACGGACTTCTTGATGATGATAAAGAATGGCATGAAGTACTGCAACAATGTTCAACATGTGGTTTTCCCCAGCAAATACGACAATTGTTTGTTCACATCATGGTTAACTGCAAAGTCAGTGACTTAAAGTTGCTATGGAACAGTTATTGGAAAGAAATGGTTGACGATATTTTGCTGAATCAGCGCAACTTGACAGGAAATCCTCTTCTGATCCTTAATGAGAAGCAACTGGAATTTTATGCTCTTGCAGGTTATTCTTTATCTTTCATTAAATGATAAAAAAAATTTACTGAAATTAAACTTGTGCTTTCATTATAAGATTCCATAAGCAATTTTTGATCATGTGCAGAGATTCACAAATTGTTGAAGTCAATTGGCAAATCACTTAAAGATTTTGAACAGATGCCACAACCTCCAAACACTTACTTGGATTTTAGTGATAATAATTTGATCATAGAGGAAAGAAGTTATGATATTCAACAAATGGAAAAGGAACATGCAGAACTGATTGCGAATTGTAATGAAGAGCAAATGGCAGTATACAACTCTGTCATGGAATTTGTTGAAAAAAAAAAGGGAGGCGTTTTTTTTGTATATGGGAGCGGAGGTTGTGGTAAGACCTACTTGTGGAGGACAATTATTTCCAAGTTAAGATCTGAAAGTAAAATTGTTCTTCCGGTTGCATCATCTGGAATTGCAGCCACGCTTATGCCAGGTGGTCGGACAGCTCATTCAAGGTTCAAAATTCCCATTATTCTTGATGATTTTTCTATGTGTGGTATATCGCATAAATCTGACATAGCTGAATTAATTAAGAGTACAAGCTTGATAATATGGGACGAAGCACCCATGCAACATCGATATGCCTTTGAATGTCTTGACCGCTCACTACGAGATATTATGAAATCTGTAAATCCGGATCGGTTTCATATGCCTTTTGGAGGAATTACCATTGTCCTAGGTGGTGACTTTCGTCAAATTTTACCTGTAATTCCACAGGGAACACGTGGTCAGATTGTGTCTGCATGTATCACACGATCGAAATTGTGGAGGATTGCAACAGTTTTTAAACTTATCCACAACATGCGCATCAATAAAGGAAGGAATGAAGACGAAAATCAAGCATTAGTCAGTTTTGCAAAATGGGTTTTGGACATTGATGACGGAAAGATTTCTTCTCCAACTCATGGGAAAGCTGAAATTCATGAAGACGATATCTCTATTCCTCAGCAATTTTGCAATCTACAAAGTATCAACTCAGTCGAGGAGATGATTGAAAGTACCTTTCCAGACTTTGAAAATAATTACCAGAATCCAGATTACTTGAGTGAGAGAGCCATCTTAAGTCCAACAAACCAAACAGTTGGACATGTTAACAGTGCAATTGTAGACCAGATTCCAGGCGAGATGCATTCATATTATAGTGTTGACACTGCTGAGGATTTTCCGGGTAGTCAAACTGATCAGATGCAATCTTTTCCACCTGAGTACCTCAACTCAATCAATATCCCAGGTCTTGCTCTTCATGAGTTGAAGCTTAAAGTTGGGGTTGTAGTGATGTTGATGCGTAACCTCAATCAAACTTTGGGTTTATGTAACGGGACCAGAATGATGGTTACAAAGTGCTTTAAACATTGTGTGCAATGTGAAGTCATTACAGGAACTTTCAAAGGTACAAGACATTTCATTCCTAGAATGGAATTATCTCCAACGAAAACACTTCTACCTTTCAAACTCTGTCGAAAACAAATGCCTCTACAAGTTTGCTATGCAATGACGATTAACAAGGCACAAGGACAATCTCTAGAAAAAGTTGGTTTATATCTACCAAAAGGAGTATTTACACATGGTCAACTATATGTGGCAATTAGTCGTGTGACATCTCCCGAGGGTCTGAGAATTTTCATCAACGATGACATGGGCAACCCAACATTTATCACTCAAAATGTGGTGTATTGATAAGTGGATGTATATCCACTTGGAACATTCTAAATCGGCTTAAATTGATTGTCTTGGGCTCAAGTTTCTTGTAGTTTTGATGTGTTTTGTCTAGTTGTGCAGATTTACAAGGATGTTGATTATGGTGGATGTTTTTGTCGTTTTTGGTGATTTAATTTATTAAAATTCGGATTTATTGGGCTGCACGCGTGAGATTCACTGTTTGGGCCATATCTTGAGTTCTATAAGTCTGTTTTCAGCCCGTAAGCAGTCCACGCGAAGATAACGAGATTCTCTATCATTCTAAGGTGGTCCAGAAGCCCAATTACGTCTGGAACGGCTCTGGAAAACAGAAGAAAAGTCAGCTACGAATTTCCCTTAAAAAACAGAATCAGTTTAGGAAACGTATCTTGCAGAAATTCTATTATAATTCTGTTTTGGTATTTTCTTGCTGGGGAAGGTTTCTAGAAACTATATAAACACATCCAACCCTTGTAAATTAGATCATTAAGATAATCATCATTAGGAGTAGAACCATTACATATCAATTACTTAGGTTTATTTGTATCTTTTCATACTTTGTTTTTATCATGGTTTCATCAGATCCCATGATGACGAGAGGTTCGATTATGAACTAATCGTTGTCATGGGATTCTAACGGATTTATTTATGGAGCTTTAGTATCTTGATTGCTTTAAAGATCTGTGTGTGGTGTATATCTGATATCCTCGTATGGTTATGCTTAATTGATAGATGCGTCATGAACATCTAATTTGTTAATCTCTTGTGAAGTGAAAGTGGATCTTGAGATTTAGAACTTGCCATGCTAGCATAGGTTCATAATTGTTATCAATATGATTGTGGTGTGAGATGAAAATACTTATACTGCCCTGTGTGATCTTTATGGATAACTTGTGCTTCAACCGTTATGTTTTCAAATTCTATAGAGATATAGGGTCTAAGCATAATTGGTGTCTATTCATCTTCTATCTCTTTTGTGGATGTATGTTTAGTTTGGTATTCGTATACTGAGAAGTAGCGTATACTTGTTTCGTGTTGTCTGATCAGATATCATAACCATTGCATATAGTGATTAAAGGCGTCAGATCTAAGCAAAGTATTTAATGAAGTTAGGATTCCATGGTTTATCTTGCAGAAGTAATTAGATTTCAATTCTTGCTAGTTAGTTAATTTGTAGTTTTGTTAATTTGTTTTTTTAGTTAATTTAGATAGTTAAAAACCATTTTTGTTATTTGTCTTAGCAGTGCATAATAACCATACATTGTTGCATAGGTGCATCTACTGAATTAAAACCATAACCAGATCTCTGTGGGAACGAATTTGGACTTAACCTTATATATTACTTGTGACCACGTACGCTTGCGTGAATTTTGCATAACAAGTTTTTGGCGCCGCTGCCGGGGATCATCGGTGTTTTATTTTTGGTTTATGTGCTTGTCAATAGTGGTCGTTAGCGTTCACTGACTCGGATTTCTTACTTAGTTAGTTTGTTTGTAGTGTTTCAGGTACTTGTCAGAGAGTGTGGGCGTTAAAGATGGATTTTTACTATGGAGTTCAGCAGGTGGCTAGTGTTTGCGAGCTATGTGCGGGCGCACATGAGACGTATCAGTGCTGGAGCAACCAAGGTGGTATTCAACAGCCTCAGCCATGTGAGCAGTATTTGGGCGTTCATGATCCATCACAATATTGTTACTACGAAGGAGTTGATCCATATGTCACTTATGAGGAGCAACCATATTTTCAATACCATCCTCAACAGTACCAGCAAGATGTTCCAGATATGTCGTATTACTATGGAAGTGAAGAGTTTCAACATCAGCAACCTACTCCTACTTTTCAGTCAGATGAGGTTAATGTTAGGGATGAGGTTATGATGTTTGTAAAGAGTAGTGAGGAGTCTCTTAAATCTTTGGAGATTCTAGTTGCTCAAGCTGTGAGAGCCTTGGAACAAGAGAATCTGCAATTCATACCAGAAGCAATTCCAGAAAATAACGATGACTTGGAGCAAGGTACTGCATGCTTAATTGAAGAAGACAAATTCCAAGAGGAGGAGAGTGTTCATAAGCCATGTGAGGAATTTGATCAAGCTAGTGAGGTGGATGATTTGGAAAGGGCACTATTTGAGACAGACACTGATGAGCTACGTAAATTTCAAGAATTGTTATGTGCGAATCAAAAAGACACTGTTGGGCTACGCATATTTCAAGAATGGGTATGTGCGAACCAAGAGGTTGATGATCATGAGAAAGATGCAGGTCTTCTACTTGTCTCAGAATTTAAAGATGGAGGTAGCGCATTAGAGCCAATGGAGGAAGTTCTCGTTGAGGAACCAAAGGCTTCAGCAGATAGAGTATATTTTTATATATATTTTAGATGATTTTATTCTCATATTTATTGTGTTTTGCATTGATTTGGATTTTTATTTAATAGATTTTATTGTTTTATTGTAGGAAATAAAGAATTCATAACTTGGAAGGATTTGGAGCAAAAAGAGCTATTTTGGAGATAAAATAAGAGAAAATTCGTAATATTGGGCTATACGGGCTGCCTACACTGTTTGGGCCATATCTTGAGTTCCAGAACTCCGTTTGAGGCCCGTAAGCTGTCCACGCGAAGCTTGTGGAATTATCTTTAATTTAGAGGTGGTCCAATAAGCAAAATCGAACTGGAAGAGGCCGAAAACAGAGGAGAAAAAGAAGTGACGAATTTTAATTAAGGAATCCTATTCAGTTATGGAATCCTACTTGTAATTGATTTAGAGTATTAAAATACTTTTATTGGGCAAGACTTTTAGAGCCTATATAAACACATCTAGGGTATGATGTAAATTATTGGGAGAGACATACGTGCTCGTACTCTTAGGAGCTAGGGTTTTGGAGAGGAGACCATGAATTTCATTCTTGTGACAGGATTGATGATTGCAGGTTTTCTTATCTGAATTTCTTCTCAATTCTTATTAGTTTAATTATGTTTTCTTGTTTTACTAGTTGTTTTACTTGTTTAATTATTAGCGAGTAGTTATTTCTAGGGCTTAAAGGGAAGCCATGTTTGCACTAATATTGGCATGATTTTCATAGTGGTTTGATTGGTTATGGTTAATTCTGATTGATATGTTTTAATCATTAATTTGTGTAATCGGCCGATATCATGGATTAATTATATGCAAATAGGGGTATGGATCGAGAGATTTACTTACTAGAGGCACACATACGATTAGCAGAATTGAATTTGAGTGCGAAAGCATCATTGGATTTCTGAGAGCGTTAATTCTTGAAAGAGATTAACTTGACTCTAATTACCTGATTGATTGAATTACTAAAAGTGGTTAATTGTGTTGAATGTTTCTGAGAGCGTTAATTCTTGAAAGAGATTAACTTGACTCTAATTACCTGATTGATTGAATTACTAAAAGTGGTTAATTGTGTTGAATGTTTCGAGAGTGTTAATGCTTGAAAGAGATTAACAAACTCTAGTTATAGGATCACATTAATTGCTTTAGCTTAAGAGCCAATTGTGTAAGCATGGTGGACCTGATTGCCCTAGGTTTTAAATAATTTGTTTATCATCTGTTTAATTAGTGTTAATTTAGTTAGTTTAATTAGTTAATTAATAATTCTTCAATAATCGTTTGACCCTTGAAACAATTAGCGATAACTGAAAAGGAATTAGTAGAACCTGTCTCCTTGTGGATTCGACCCGCTTGCCATCTGTACTAGCAATAGACACCGTGCGCTTGCGGTTAGGTAAAATTTAACACATCAAGTTTTTGGCGCCGCTGCCGGGGAGACAGCGAGTTTCTATTGATTTTAATTTAGTTGTTTCGATTGTTTCCATTGTCTCATTGGAACTTTTGTTCCAATTGAGGCAGATTTTACGTTTTCTTGGCTTTGTTGAGAGTTTACAGGTTTGCAATGGGTGAAGTTGATACTTTTGCACTACTCTCTTCCATGTTGGAGGCACGCACTCAAGAAATTGCCTCATTCAACCCTACAGAGCCCACTATGCGTCCAATGAGTATCAATGAGATGTCACAAGTGGCCCCTAAAACTTACAACTTCTGTCCAATTTGTGGTGTCCAGGGTCATTATGGTTTGGAATGCTATTACAATGTCTACAATTCTCAGAGTTCTCAGTTGGGACAAATGAATTCTTTTGAAGAAGGATATGGGTACAATCAGTATTCAAACACTTTTGATCAAGAATGTGTGAATCAACCAGATTTCTACTACCAGGACAATGGTGCTCAAAATTTTTCATATCATAATCAGCAACAATTTGAGCAACAATATTATCAGTCATATGAGCAACCGCCACAACAAGCATATCAATATCCTCCTCTACAAGAAGATCTACATGTTTCTCAACCCAGTGTAGATGTGCAAGCTGATCAGACAAATGAGATGTGGGATATCTTGAATACAATGCTAAAGAGTTTTGAAAAATTATAAACTCAAAGTTTGGCGATTGAATCTCAAATTGCACAGTTGGCTAACTCTTCTACTACAGTGCAGCTCGACTATTTACCATCATCATCTATCCAATCCGAAGAGGACCTGACTGCTATCAATCTCACAAGCGATCAGGAATATGATAGTTTCTCCATGTATGTTGATGATGAGGCCATTGATAAAGAGAAGGAGTATGCCACCGATGACGAGATCAATGATGTTGCTGCTACCGAGAACAATGTGACTGATGATGAGGCTACAAAGGAAAGCAATACAGAGATGGTTGTTATTTCTCTTCCACAACCTGTGACTAAGCTACCATGTATTGATAAATTTGCTCTCGATCTAGCCTCTACTTACAAGGCTTCTTTGCTCAAGACTACTTATTTCAAGGTTGATGTGGTAACAAATATTGTCCAAGATGATATTTCTCAAATTCTGGTTGAGGATCCATACAAAGTGGCTCATACGTTTCAAGCTCGAGAAGAGGGAGAAGATGGAAGTGTCTTATTAGCCAATGATATGATAAGCCAAGATGTCCGAATGGCTCCAGTGAAAGTGAGGAGTGAAGAAAAGCCACCACCAGAACCTCCACCTTATGTCAAGGGAGTTCAATATTTCCGTGGTGTTGAATTTTATCGCTATTTTATCACAAAGTTTTCCAAAACTGCACAAGCACTCTCTCTATTGCTTATTAATGACATATTTTATTTTACTGATGCTTGTTTGGAGACTTTTTGCAGGATAAAGACAACCACTAACACTCTTGATACTTTTTGTGGTGGCGAGTTTATGATCGAGAAATTGGATATTCCGTCTCCATCGGAGTATTTCTGAGGACGTCAAGCTATTGACGTTAAAGAAGCGCTTCTTGGGAGGCGACCCATGGATGTGGTACATAGGCTGCATTGGAGGATGGGTGCACTTCATGCTTTTGCATAGGGGAGTACTTCTTTCCTTCTTTCGTATATAGTAGAATTGTTTAGTTATAAAAAATTTTTAAAATAAAAAAAAAAAATTTTGAGTTTTAAAAAAAAAAAAAAAAAAAAAAAAAAAAAAAAAAAAAATCGAAATTTTTAGTGGGTAACGCAGGTTGCGCCTGCGTTACTGGTATGAAAGCAGGTTGCCTCATTGTAACGCAGGCTGCGCCTGCGTTACTGCATTTAACGCAGGTTGCCCACCTAACGCGCAATCTGCCCCTGCGCATCTGATCTGAGCGCTGTCTGCGCTACACGCGCGCGCCTGGCGTGTCATCCAGCAGGTTTTCAGAATTTTGTACTGTTCTGTTGTTTTCAGGCGATGTTCAGTTTATATATATATATAAAAAAAAAAACTTTTCAACCCCACCATTCTATTTATACTCCCCCTTTTACACCTAATTCTTTTCCTTTTTCAATTCCAAAACCTCCCATCTCTCCAAAAAAAAAAAAAAAAAAAAAAAAAAAAAAATTCTAAACCTATATTTATTCTAATTCTTATTTCTTATTATTATTTATTATTATTATTATTATTATTATTATTTATTATTATTATTATTTATTTAGTTAGTTTATTTATTATTATTATTATTATTATTTATTATATTTATTATTTGTATTATTATTATTATTATTATTAATATTATTATTATTATTATTATTATTATATACCCACCTTTTCATACAAATCCAATTCCTCTTCTATTTTTTTTTTTTAAAATCTCTAAAAATTCAATTCTAAAGAGGAATTAATTGCAAGTTCACCTCTTTGATTCGTAGTGGGATTTCTTTTCTCTATTTTATTACGAATTTGTGTTCTTGTAAATTGGGGTTTTTGTATTATCCTTGTTTCTTGGTGGTTTGTGCAGGAAATTTCTTGGTGGTTGTTGGTGCGTGGGTGGCTCCTAAGCAAAGGAGGGATGGTTTTCACACTCGACACCTTGATTCCAGGGGAGTTTTCTTTCTTTTCTTTTTAGTGTAGTTTTATTTTGTTTTTAATTGTAGTTTTGTATCTTGTTCATTAGTTCATTGGGGACAATGAACCGCTTAAGTGTGGGGAGGTGTTCTCAACGTAGTGTATATATAAAAAAAAAAAAAAAAATCCAAAAAAATTAAAAAATTGAAAAATACCAAAAATAATTCTAGCCATGCAATTTGATTAGTTGTTGTATTTTGCTTGATACACCCATGCATGCGTAGGAATCTTGTGTTTATTGACGCTTTTGTATGAGAAGTGACGTGCTTTGTTCTTGTGCACACACTTACACTAGCAAGTTGAAGCTAGTAGACTTAATTGGATGTTGTAAGTGATTAGAATGACATGAATATGTGCAAGATGACTTGGTTTTCATGCTTTGAGTACAAGTAGGTGCGTTAGAGAGTCTTGTTACCTGGGATTGATTATGTTTTGTCACACCAAGTGAGTTTTGAGCCTATATGCATATCGTTTGCATGATTTTTCGTTTGCTTGAGTGTCCACATGTTGTTTACATTGCTAGCACTTACTTGAGATCTTTCTTGAAATGCATGACATTACTTGATGATGAGATGATAAAGGCACTTAGGTTTAACCTCGTATTTCCCATATTTCCACACCATTTATACATGATCAATTAGTTAACCCGTTGAGCTTAATCCTATTCTTTCGGTGACACACCACATTACTTGCCATTATCCTTTTTATTCTATTGGCCTTATATTAAATTTGAACCTAAATTGTCAAAGGCTAGTATCGTGCTTAAGGGAGTAATAAGGTGTTCATAAAAGGGGGGTTATTGATGATCATACTTTTGGGGAATATTAATTTTGGGTTGATGCTTGCTAGTCGAAATTCATAAAAATATCTATGGATCATTGTGTTTATTATTTAGCTCTCTAAAAAAAAGAAAAAAAAAAGAAAAAAAAGAAAAAAAAACAGAAAAAAAACAGAAATAGAAAAAAAAATGAATAAATTTGAGAGCATTTTTATGTTTGATCCTTCTTCATTCGACTAGTCAAGTTATTATGTAAGGGTTATTGAAAAATCCAAGTGTGGGGAAGTATTTGTTTTAATAGAAAGGGAATTGGATAATGATTATTGTTGGGTACTAGCTTTTGACATTTAACCTGTTTTAGCTTTACTTGACATACCTGGTCCCCAGCCCACGCTACAACCCGAATAAAGACCTTTTGATTGTCATCAGTGATGTATGTTGTGTTGAGAGTGAGATTGATTGCGAGTGTCAAGTTGTGTTTATGATTTTGTTGGAATTGAGTGATACACTTAACCTTGTTCTTGAGTGAATATTCGTTTTTGAGTGAAAGGTGAGTTATTACTTGTTTTGGCATAGGAGATCCCAGGTTTAGACTTAAAGATGTATTTCTTGTGGACTTAGCATGATTACCAACAATTTTTACACTTGACATGAATTTTTATGACCTTCTGCATGTTGGTTGAGTAGACTACGTGAATACTTGCACTTTCGACACCAAGACATCGTATGTTTGCTTTGATTCTTAAGTTGATGTGGCATGAGAGGACTTGTGTGTGTGGTGTTGTGTTAGCATTGATCTGTTGCATGGTTAGATGAATTTTGTGGGTACATTCACTATAAACCCTCACGAGACAACACTCGTCCTACTAGGGCTGCCTAGGGGTTTAACGGCTTGTTGCATATGCTCAATGCAATCGTGTCATCTACGAAAGTGATGTTTGTTAGGACTTAGTTTTTATTTCACTTATTTGCCCGAGGACGTGCAAATGCTAAGTGTGGGGATGTTTGATAGAGTATATTTTTATATATATTTTAGATGATTTTATTCTCATATTTATTGTGTTTTGCATTGATTTGGATTTTTATTTAATAGATTTTATTGTTTTATTGTAGGAAATAAAGAATTCATAACTTGGAAGGATTTGGAGCAAAAAGAGCTATTTTGGAGATAAAATAAGAGAAAATTCGTAATATTGGGCTATACGGGCTGCCTACACTGTTTGGGCCATATCTTGAGTTCCAGAACTCCGTTTGAGGCCCGTAAGCTGTCCACGCGAAGCTTGTGGAATTATCTTTAATTTAGAGGTGGTCCAATAAGCAAAATCGAACTGGAAGAGGCCGAAAACAGAGGAGAAAAAGAAGTGACGAATTTTAATTAAGGAATCCTATTCAGTTATGGAATCCTACTTGTAATTGATTTAGAGTATTAAAATACTTTTATTGGGCAAGACTTTTAGAGCCTATATAAACACATCTAGGGTATGATGTAAATTATTGGGAGAGACATACGTGCTCCTACTCTTAGGAGCTAGGGTTTTGGAGAGGAGACCATGAATTTCATTCTTGTGACAGGATTGATGATTGCAGGTTTTCTTATCTGAATTTCTTCTCAATTCTTATTAGTTTAATTATGTTTTCTTGTTTTACTAGTTGTTTTACTTGTTTAATTATTAGCGAGTAGTTATTTCTAGGGCTTAAAGGGAAGCCATGTTTGCACTAATATTGGCATGATTTTCATAGTGGTTTGATTGGTTATGGTTAATTCTGATTGATATGTTTTAATCATTAATTTGTGTAATCGGCCGATATCATGGATTAATTATATGCAAATAGGGGTATGGATCGAGAGATTTACTTACTAGAGGCACACATACGATTAGCAGAATTGAATTTGAGTGCGAAAGCATCATTGGATTTCTGAGAGCGTTAATTCTTGAAAGAGATTAACTTGACTCTAATTACCTGATTGATTGAATTACTAAAAGTGGTTAATTGTGTTGAATGTTTCTGAGAGCGTTAATTCTTGAAAGAGATTAACTTGACTCTAATTACCTGATTGATTGAATTACTAAAAGTGGTTAATTGTGTTGAATGTTTCGAGAGTGTTAATGCTTGAAAGAGATTAACAAACTCTAGTTATAGGATCACATTAATTGCTTTAGCTTAAGAGCCAATTGTGTAAGCATGGTGGACCTGATTGCCCTAGGTTTTAAATAATTTGTTTATCATCTGTTTAATTAGTGTTAATTTAGTTAGTTTAATTAGTTAATTAATAATTCTTCAATAATCGTTTGACCCTTGAAACAATTAGCGATAACTGAAAAGGAATTAGTAGAACCTGTCTCCTTGTGGATTCGACCCGCTTGCCATCTGTACTAGCAATAGACACCGTGCGCTTGCGGTTAGGTAAAATTTAACACATCACATTTACCCTCCTCCATTATATTCAAGTGAAGCCCGCGATTGTGTGTTGTTCTACAAATTGACAGATTTTGGGTCAATAGATGAAGGCATTGGAATAGGTCATAGCTGTTACACGAATAGGCCAAGCGAGGAGAAGTGGCAGAAAGTGTGCCGCCGTGATGACGATGAAGTTTCACGAAGAGAAGATCAGGCCAACTATTATCATCCTTAATGGAGGCTTGAAAGTAACGTCAAGCTATTGACGTTAAAGAAGCGCTTGGTGGGAGGCAACCCGCATTAGTGTAGGGAAAAAAAAAATTTGAGTGTTTTCTTTCAAAAAAAAAAAAAAAATAAAAAATATTTTGCAACAGGCAGATTCACGCGCCATGTCGCCCAGTACACGACCTAGCCTACCAAAGTTTCTGGACGTCCAGAGAGGTAAGTTGTATTACTTTTGTCTTATTTTTGTTTTTGTTTTTTTTTTCTTTCTCAAAAAAAAAAAAAAAAAACCGAAAAAAAAAAACGAAAAAAAAAAAATTCAGCAGAGGTCACGCGACACATCGCCTAGTCGCGACATATCTTATTTAAGTCTCTGTTTGTAAGTTTGTTAGTTGTTGTCCGTATGTGTTTTAGTATATATATTAATTAATCAATTCATCTCCTAATTCAATTCCAACCCCTTTTCTAATTATTTTCGTCACCTAAAATCCTAATTCTAGTCCTATATTAATTCCATATTATTCCCAATTCATCTCCAATTTCATATTTATTTTTTTTTATTTTTTATTTTTTCAATTTTTTTTCCCAAATCTATATACCCACCTATACATACAAATCCAATTCCTTTTCTACTTCTTTAAATCTCTAAAAATTCAATTCTAAAGAGGAATTAATTGCAAGTTCACCTCTTCGATTCGTATTGGGTAAATCTTTTTCTCTAATCTTATTTTTATTACGAATTTGTGTTCTTGTAAATTGGGATTTTGTATTATTCTTGGAATTTGGGCTATTTTTGGTGGCGATGGGGAAGGATATGTAAGGCGCCGAGTAGGTATGCTTTCTATTATCCCTTGTATTTACTTCCATTCAATGAGGACATTGAATATTTTAAGTTTGGGGGTGGTTTGAGGGATTAGTAGTTGTTTTTGTATTATTTGTTCATGTAGGATTTCATGTTTTGCATGTTAGTAGTAGTAAATTATGCATTATTGTTCGTGTTATCTACGTTTGTTTCATATAGGACATTCTGTTTTTATTTTCGTATATCATGTGAGTCCATAATAGTTTACATTTGCACCCATGCTTGATAGGAATTTTGTGTTGTTGACGCTTTTGATTGAGAAGTGATATGCTTTGTTCTTGTGCACACACATACACTAGTAAGTTGAAGCTAGTAGACTTATTGAATGTTGTAAGTGATTAGAAGGACATGAATATGTGCAAGTTGATTTAGTTTGCATGCTTTGAATACAAGTTGGTGCGTTAGAGAGATGTTGCTTGGGATTGAGTATGTTTTTCCACCAAGTGAGATTTTGAGCCTTATTGCATATTTGTTGCAATCTTATTCGTTTGGTTGAGTGTCCACGGATTGTTTGCATTGCTAGCAGTTGTTTGAGGTCTTTCTTGAAACGCATGACATTATTTGACGATTAAAATGATAAAGGCATTTAGGAATAACCGCATATTTTCCCATATTACCATATCATGCTTACATGATCAATTAGTTAACCCGTTGAGCTTAATCCTATTTTTTCGGTGACATACCACATTACTTGCCTAGACCTTTTTCTTGTATTGGCCTTACATTAATTTGAACCCACATTGTCAAAGGCTAGTAGAGTGCTTAAGGGAGTAATAAGGTGTGCAAGGAGGGGTTTATTGTTGGTCTTACTTTTGGGGGAAATATTGAAAATTGGGATTGTTTACTTGATAGTCGGCATGTGTAATAAATTATGGGATCATTGTTATTGTTTATATTGTTGATTGTGTTCTATTTAGCTCTCAAAAAAAAAAGAAAAAAAAATAGAAAAAATATGTATGATGAGAGCATGTTTGTGTTTGTTGCGATCCTATTTTAGTCGACTAGTCGAGTGTTTGTTTTAGTAAAATTATGTGGGGGGAAAATAAGGTGTTGTGTATGATGTATTATGGTACTTACTAGCTTTTGACACTTCACCTGTTTTGGCTTATTTGACATACCTTGTCCCTAGCCCCGTTACAACCCAAATAAAGACCTTTTGATTATCGTCATTGATGTATGTTGTGTTAAGAGTTAGATTGATACCAAATGTCAAGCGTGTTTATGATTTTGTTGGAATTGAGTGATACACTTACCCTTGTTCTTAAGTGAATATTCTTTTGTGAGTGGATTGTGAGTGTTTGCTTGTTCTTGCGTATGAGATCCCGAGTGTTGTCTCAAAGATGTGCTCTTGTAGGCTTAGCATGTTTACTAACTTATTCTTACATTTGACATGGACTTGTGAGAACTTATGCATGTTCATTGAGTAGACTATGTGAATACTTGCACTTTCGACACAAAGACATTGCGTATTTACTTTGATTCTTAAGTTGATATGGCATGAGAGGATTTGAAGGTATGGTAGGATATTAGTAGTAAATCATTTGCATTTTCATATTAGTTGCATTCATGCATTGCATTGCATTAGGATTAAATGGATTTTGTGGGTACATTCGCTATAGGCCCTCACGAGACCTTACTCGTCCACTAGGGCTGCCTAGGGGTTTAAAGGGCTTGTTGCATATGCCAAATGCAACCGTGATCACCTACGGAAGTGGTACTAGTTAGTTAGTTAGTTGTAATTGTTTATGCTTGAGGACAAGTATCGGTTTAAGTTTGGGGGTGTGATAAGTGGATGTATATCCACTTGGAACATTCTAAATCGGCTTAAATTGATTGTCTTGGGCTCAAGTTTCTTGTAGTTTTGATGTGTTTTGTCTAGTTGTACAGATTTACAAGGATATTGATTATGGTGGATGTTTTTGTCGTTTTTGGTGATTTAATTTATTAAAATTCGGATTTATTGGGCTGCATGCGTGAGATTCACTGTTTGGGCCATATCTTGAGTTCTATAAGTCTGTTTTCAGCCCGTAAGCAGTCCACGCGAAGATAACGAGATTCTCTATCATTCTAAGGTGGTCCAGAAGCCCAATTACGTCTGGAACGGCTCTGGAAAACAGAAGAAAAGTTAGCTACGAATTTCCCTTAAAAAACAGAATCAGTTTAGGAAACGTATCTTGCAGAAATTCTATTATAATTCTGTTTTGGTATTTTCTTGCTGGGGAAGGTGTCTAGAGCCTATATAAACACATCCAACCCTTGTAAATTAGATCATTAAGATAATCATCATTAGGAGTAGAACCATTACATATCAATTACTTAGGTTTATTTGTATCTCTTCATACTTTGTTTTTATCATGGTTTCATCAGATCCCATGATGACGAGAGGTTCGATTATGAACTAATCGTTGTCATGGGATTCTAACGGATTTATTTATGGAGCTTTAGTATCTTGATTGCTTTAAAGATCTGTGTGTGGTGTATATCTGATATCCTCGTATGGTTATGCTTAATTGATAGATGCGTCATGAACATCTAATTTGTTAATCTCTTGTGAAGTGAAAGTGGATCTTGAGATTTAGAACTTGCCATGCTAGCATAGGTTCATAATTGTTATCAATATGATTGTGGTGTGAGATGAAAATACTTATACTGCCCTGTGTGATCTTTATGGATAACTTGTGCTTCAACCGTTATGTTTTCAAATTCTATAGAGATATAGGGTCTAAGCATAATTGGTGTCTATTCATCTTCTATCTCTTTTGTGGATGTATGTTTAGTTTGGTATTCATATACTGAGAAGTAGCGTATACTTGTTTCGTGTTGTCTGATCAGATATCATAACCATTGCATATAGTGATTAAAGGCGTCAGATCTAAGCAAAGTATTTAATGAAGTTAGGATTCCATGGTTTATCTTGCAGAAGTAATTAGATTTCAATTCTTGCTAGTTAGTTAATTTGTAGTTTTGTTAATTTGTTTTTTTAGTTAATTTATATAGTTAAAAACCATTTTTGTTATTTGTCTTAGCAGTGCATAATAACCATACATTGTTGCATAGGTGCATCTACTGAATTAAAACCATAACCAGATCTCTGTGGGAACGAATTTGGACTTAACCTTATATATTACTTGTGACCACGTACGCTTGCGTGAATTTTGCATAACATGTATAAAGAAGTTTTTTATAATTTACAAAATATTTAAATGTATTCAACAATGTTTTTGTCCAGTGATTATGTATTTTATGCCATCTATCTTAAGTTGGTCTTTTACCTATTATTGTTGTCTTAACTTGGTAAAATGTACACTCTATAATCATAATCTACACAATACCCAATACTTTGTACATCTATTAACAAATTGCCTAAAGTAATAACTTATGTATCCACCATAAAACATGGACACGTTTGGTTATGTAAATTAAGATATGTTAAAAAATGTTGCTCAAGTACAATAATTGAACACTTTCTAATCTAACACTTTACCTACAATACAACTCCATCTTCTAACTCATTCACCCAACTCCAAGTAGAATCCAGAGAAAGCAACAGGTACCATTCATCTTAATTTAATTTCTTTTCTATATAATTTTATGTATTAATACTCTCAATCTTTTAGGTTGAATGTCTTTCAGCAAGTTTGTAAGAACCCAGATTTTTGTAATATTTCTAAAATGATCATAAACGGTGATTGGTGGAGGTTATGTAAAGTTTTTAAGATCATA
The DNA here is from genome assembly GCA_037693485.1 of Kitagawia praeruptora. Classification (NCBI taxonomy): domain Eukaryota; kingdom Viridiplantae; phylum Streptophyta; class Magnoliopsida; order Apiales; family Apiaceae; genus Kitagawia; species Kitagawia praeruptora. The sequence goes on from CM075354.1 coordinate 107,972,326, forward strand.
TTATATGAATGAAGAAGTATTTATACTTTTATGGATAAAGTATCGTTGTACCAAGAAAAAAGGGAATGTAGAAACTGTCAGATTACGTAGATTTTCATTTTATTAAAAATTGGTATAAATATGGGATATTGAGGTTAAGAAAATCTTTAAGCTAAGTTAAATACCAAGGCAAGAAATTATGTAATTTATTAGAAGAATTTCAAAGGCAAATGTTCAAGAACGATGAAAGAAATTTCTACGCGACGAAACGCTTTTACAAGAAAATCTCTAAACTTGCATATGGAATTAAATGGTAAGCATTGGTTGATTAATAGGTGAGTAATATACCTGCAATTTACCATGTGATAGCCATGCAAGCCATGCAAGGCAAGGAGCATTGGATGCTAATCAAATAAGTCAAGTTATGATTATTTAAACCAAGCATTGTATACCTTTTTTGGGACAAATTGCAAATTACCTTTCTTTTGCAAAATCACTTTGGAGATTACCTTGGGTAATTGATAAGTGCTGAAGTATGATTGATATATATCAATTATACATATCATTTTATCAATTACATAAGAAAAGATAGCAAAAGCTCTCCCCCTCCATTTTCTCTATTTTCGGCCAAAAACAGAGCAGCGACTTCAACCTGCCATAACTCCCTCATTTCTCAATGAAATTTTGTGTTCTATAGCTTTCTGGAAAGGTATTGAGATTCTCTACAACTCATATTCAGGAGCCTCGTTCAGATAGGGAAGGTAAGACCCTCGTTTTTCTAGTTCTTTCAAGAGTGGTGATGCTGACTACGAAAATTTTAAACTTGGTTGTTTAGGTCTTGAAGATTAAAGGTTGTTAAAGCTATCTAAGGTGTTTTTAAGGAAATTCAAGCTTGGTTAAGGTTGTTAAGACTCCAAGGAAGGTAAAACACTCGCACCCACCTTAAACCTTATGAGCTATAAGTTGATTTGAAAGGTTGATGCAAGTATGTACATGTTTAAGGGGATTGTGATGTTTTAAACTTTATAAGTATGTGTAAAATTTTGGATAGTGATTTGTCCTACGTCGAGCGACCGGTGGAAATCATAGACCGGAAAGAGCAAGTACTCAGAAACAAGACCATCAGCCTGGTAAGAGTTTTGTGGACTAATCACAATGTCAAGGAATCAACCTGGGAATTGGAAAGCGCCATGCAAGAGAAGTACCCCCATTTGTTCTAGAAATGATTCTGGGACGGAATCCTTTTAAGGAGGGAAGGTTGTAAGAACCCAGATTTTTGTAATATTTCTAAAATGATCATAAACGGTGATTGGTGGAGGTTATGTAAAGTTTTTAAGATCATATTATATGAATGAAGAAGTATTTATACTTTTATGGATAAAGTATCGTTGTACCAAGAAGAAAGGGAATGTAGAAACTTTCAGATTACGTAGATTTTCATTTTATTAAAAATTGGTATAAATATGGGATATTGAGGTTAAGAAAATCTTTAAGCTAAGTTAAATACCAAGGCAAGAAATTATGTAATTTATTAGAAGAATTTCAAAGGCAAATGTTCAAGAATGATGAAAGAAATTTCTACGCGACGAAACGCTTTTACAAGAAAATCTCTAAACTTGCATATGGAATTAAATGGTAAGCATTGGTTGATTAATAGGTGAGTAATATACCTGCAATTTACCATGTGATAGCCATGCAAGCCATGCAAGGCAAGGAGCATTGGATGCTAATCAAATAAGTCAAGTTATGATTATTTAAACCAAGCATTGTATACCATTTTTGGGACAAATTGCCAATTACCTTTCTTTTGCAAAATCACTTTGGAGATTACCTTGGGTAATTGATAAGTGTTGAAGTATGATTGATATATATCAATTATACATATCATTTATCAATTACATAAGAAAAGATAGCAAAAGCTCTCCCCCTCCATTTTCTCTATTTTCGGCCAAAAACAGAGCAGCCACTTCAACCTGCAATAACTCCCTCATTTCTCAATGAAATTTTGTGTTCTATAGCTTTCTGGAAAGGTATTGAGATGCTCTACAACTCATATTCAGGAGCCTCGTTCAGATAGTGTAACACCCGAGTCCCACATCGAGTAGATTTCAGACTTCTGTTCAGTTTATAAGGCAAAGTATTACTACTAAGTGCACCAACAAATCATGATCTTTTGGGGGCCTGTGGTGGGCTTGTGGATTACCCAAGTTGGCGGCATTTGGGCCAGTTTGCTTTGGCTTATTCGGATTCGGAATCGGGACTCGACCCGACTTTCGAAAAAGACTCGGGATTTGACTCGGGTTGTCACATATGGTATCAGAGCCGACTCTCGAAAGCTTGATTCGTCAAGTTGCCGGAGGTGGGGACACGAAGGCTGGTGGTATTATCCCACAATGGACAGAGGTCCGGAGGTGGGGACACGAAGCCAGCCGGTATTATCCCACAATGGCTAGGGAGGAACGATCTTGGACCTATGAGATATCCGTTCAGGCCTGACGAGGACGTCAGGAGTTTAAGTGGGGGAGTTTGTAACACCCCAGTCCCACATCGAGTAGATTTCAGACTTCTGTTCAGTTTATAAGGCAAAGTATTACTACTAAGTGCACCAACAAATCATGATCTTTTGGGGGCCTGTGGTGGGCTTGTGGATTACCCAAGTTGGCGGCATTTGGGCCAGTTTGCTTTGGCTTATTCGGATTCGGAATCGGGACTCGACCCGACTTTCGAAAAAGACTCGGGATTTGACCCGGGTTGTCACATAATTGTAACATCCCGATTTTTCGAGATATTAAATCTAATTACGAAACTAAAATAAAATTGAAACTTTATTCAAATAAACCAAATATTCCATAAAGTCAAAGCAGCGGTCAAATACGATAATTCAAAATCATAAAAACGGAGACGTAGCTCCATAAATCCAATATTTAATAACAATCTTTATTCTAATAATGCAAAGAGTCTAATCCAATAAAGGCATCTAACAGCTAGTACGAAAGTCCACAAAATTCACATCCTTATTCTCATTAAGCTTCCAAGATCAGAACCTGAAATATTAGAGACGAATGAGCTACACAGCTCAGCAAGTACAATTGACTAACAGATAATCTTAAAAATCAATGGGCGTTTTAATAAAACAATTTTCAAAATCAAATATAAGTTTGCAAAACCTTTGCGAAAATAAATCCAACCCAAAGTTTTATATTTTCAAAATACAGGAATTTAAAACAGAAACAGAAGCAGAAAACAGAAATAAAACGAAACGAAAATCGAAAATACCACAGTCTTGCTCTACGGCCACACTTTGCCAGTGACCGCATCTTATTCTTTCGCCACACTTTGCCAGTGACCGACATCTAAAGTTCAATAATTACGCGCTCTTAATAGGTATCTAAAGTTGCACACTTGTGCGCCTACTAAGGGTATCTAAGGCTAGTTCCGGAACTATAGCGTAAATTACGAACGGGTTCGAAACGTAGAGACTGAGGATTCTAAAATCAAATACTTATAACTTATAAAGTCGAAACAGAATTCTTATATCTTATACGAAAATCGAAAATAGAAACTTATATCTTATACGAAAATTGAAAGTTTCATAATCAAAGAATACTTTTCGAAAATAAAAGTAAGTCAAAAGTACTTACCTCAAAAGCGACTGAAAACTGTAAATTAACGCGAGCAAATCCTATAATTAAATTAAGGGAACACAAAATAGTCAAATCATTTACTCGGCACCTAATTTACACAGGCAAAGCAATTAAGCAAATAGTTAAATCATTTAACAATATCGGAAAACTAAAAACATGTACACTGTATTAGGCTAAATCAAATTAAGCAACTAAAACCAAACGGGCCAGAAAATTTAAGCAATAGAATCATGTGAAGGCAAATAAATGGGCTAAATCCCAACATGACACAACATCAGCAACTGTCCAGTTAATGTACTAAATTACATAAAAGTACCTAACCTTTTCCATATTCAACATGTAATTAAGCCAACCAAATTATATAATATAATGTCTCTGTACAATCTAAATATCAAAAGTTAATGCAAGGATGACAAATCAACGAACTTAGCAAGACAAACAAGATGGTTTGAAAATTCTTTCCTTTTGTTTCTAAAATTTGACAAATAAATAATAGTGACAAAGTATACTTAAGTAAATTAATAAACAAATCATTGAGCATACTCACGATTAATCATAAAAGTGTACATAAATCTTAATTAATTTTCATGCATAAATTTACAAATTATTTAATTTAAGTCTATTAACAAAGTAAAATTAACACTAATCTATTAAATATAACATACTCGAAAATAAAACCAGGAGCATGTAATTAACATAAAATCTATAACTATTATGTATGCATTAAAGTTTAGACAGAAAGCAAGTAACATGAAAAACATGCAGGCATATTGGTTCAAATATCTACAACTACAACACTAAACCTGGACATTAATATAATTCAGTTTTATTAACAAAACCGGAGCATTAGCATGAATCTAACCATTAATTGTTAAAATTATTAATTTACAAATATTATAGAATTAAATCCATAACTAAAACATGGTAGAACAACTATATCCTCGTAACTTAATAATATGGGTAACCTTAAACTCGCAATATACATACATGACGTACACATATAAATTTTAATACATTAAATTAACACATGCTGGCTGCAAGTACAAGAATTAATCAACAAATCAGTACGCACATGCTTCTAAATCACTGTATATAAGAAGACACAAAAACACAAAACAAATGCATATATCAATTGAATGTTATTTAGAATTCACGTCAACGCATACAAAGAGAACACAGGCACATAACATCATTATTTACTGATACTCGATAAAAGGATGGAGACATACCTCTATGGCGGTGAATTACTGTACGAGTCTCAAACTATTCTAATGAGTTTCTTATATAAGCACAAAAATCCTAATCTAATTAAGGTAACTTTAAAACTTTCATATCCTTTCTCCAAATAATACGTAAATTATGAATATTCTAATTCACACAAATATCTAAAATTAAATGATTATGATTTTCTAATATCTTTTCACACTTCTTTCCTTTAACAATAATATCATCCTTATTCAAAATATCTTGCACAAAAATAATTCCAAAAATTACTAATCTAAATAAAAAAAATTGACTTAAAAATCTAATATCTAATAATAAAATAAAATAAAAATTAACGGGGTTTTACATTTTTCCCTCCTTAAAAGAATTTGGTCCCCAAATTCACAATAATAAAATAAAATAAATCACGAAGGAAATAAATCATACCTTAATAGTTGGTGCGACTTCAAGTGAGCTGAAACACACGTCCAATGCCCATTTTCTTATCAGCTTCCTTCATTGGTGTAGCTTCATTCCTTGGTGGTGGGTTGTGTGGGCACTCAGAAATCTTGTGTCCTACTTCTCCGCAGTGAAAACAGGTATTGGTGTTCCATCGGCAGTCCTTGTCGGGATGGTTCTTACCGCACCTCGAACATTTCTCTCGATCACCCTGTCCTCCGATATTATCATACATGTGTGGCTTCTTGAAGGGTCCCCTTTGAGACGGAAATCCACCAGTTGGAGCGAACCTCTTCTTGTTCCAGTTGTTTGTCGTCTTTTCAGATTCAGCTAGGCCCCTCTCGATTACCAATGCCTTGTTAAGCACAGCCTCGTACGTCTGAAGTTCAAACGATGCCACAGAATTCCTGATCTCGGGTCGAAGTCCCTCTTCCAATCTTCTTGCCTTGCTGCTATCATCTGCTACTAAGGTCGGCGCGTACTTCGAGAGCTTTGCAAATTCCGCTTCATATTCAGTAACAGTCTTTCCACCTTGCTCAAGCCGAATAAAATCCCTCTCTTTTTGCAGATGAATGGTTCTCGGAAAGTACTTGTCTTCCAATGCCTTCTTGAACTTTGCCCAGGTGTATGGTTCCGGTTCCCCTTCAGCAATTACGGTCTCGTTCTTCCTTTTCTCCATGAGCCACCAGTCATAAGCACTGCCTTGCAATTGATACACAGCTAAGGTGACCTTCTGCTCCTCGTTGCTGCTGAGAAGACCGAAAGCTTTTTCCATCTCCTGTATCCACATATCAACTATGGCCGGATCAGTCGCCCCATCGAAAGTTGGCGGGTTCAAACGCTTGAATTGAGAGACGATATTCTGTTGCCTGGGTTGCTGATTCACGAGTGTAGCCAGAGTCTCAGCTAGCTGGTCGAATACATTCCCACCATCACCATTGTTGTTACCATTGTGATTGTCATTGTTGTTGCCGTTGTTGCCTTCTCCCTCCATCTTTTCTAAAAACGACAAACTTCCAAACTTATAATCAATTATCAAAATCATAGAAGTCAAACAGGTCAAATAATCACACAAACAAGTGCCCTAGATTCAAAATAATTTACTAACTTAAAGGTCAAAACCTATACGGATCGCATCCTAGGGAATGTACTAGTCCCATACCTAATACACTCTGAAGGAAAACCTAGGCTCTGATGCCAATTGTAACATCCCGATTTTTCGAGATATTAAATCTAATTATGAAACTAAAATAAAATCAAAACTTTATTCAAATAAACCAAATATTCCATAAAGTCAAAGCAGCGGTCAAATACGATAATTCAAAATCATAAAAACGGAGACGCAGCTCCATAAATCCAATATTTAATAACAATCTTTATTCTAATAATGCAAAGAGTCTAATCCAATAAAGGCATCTAACAGCTAGCACGAAAGTCCACAAAATTCACATCCTTATTCTCATTAAGCTTCCAAGATCCGAACCTGAAATATTAGAGACGAATGAGCTACACAGCTCAGCAAGTACAATTGACTAACAGATAATCTTAAAAATCAATGGGCGTTTTAATAAAACAATTTTCAAAATCAAATATAAGTTTTCAAAACCTTTGCGAAAATAAATCCAACCCAAAGTTTTATATTTTCAAAATACAGGAATTTAAAACAGAAACAGAAGCAGAAAACAGAAATAAAACGAAACGAAAATCGAAAATACCACAGTCTTGCTCTACGGCCACACTTTGCCAGTGACCGGCATCTTATTCTTTCGCCACACTTTGCCAGTGACCGGCATCTAAAGTTCAATAATTACGCGCCCTTAATAGGTATCTAAAGTTGCACACTTGTGCGCCTACTAAGGGTATCTAAGGCTAGTTCCGGAACTATAGCGTAAATTACGAACGGGTTCGAAACGTAGAGACTGAGGATTCTAAAATCAAATACTTATAACTTATAAAGTCGAAACAGAATTCTTATATCTTATACGAAAATCGAAAACAGAAACTTATATCTTATACGAAAATTGAAAGTTTCATAATCAAAGAATACTTTTCGAAAATAAAAGTAAGTCAAAAGTACTTACCTCAAAAGCGACTGAAAACTGTAAATTAACGCGAGCAAATCCTATAATTAAATTAAGGGAACACAAAATAGTCAAATCATTTACTCGGCACCTAATTTACACAGGCAAAGCAATTAAGCAAATAGTTAAATCATTTAACAATATCGGAAAACTAAAAACATGTACACTGTACTAGGCTAAATCAAATTAAGCAACTAAAACCAAACGGGCCAGAAACTTTAAGCAATAGAATCATGTGAAGGCAAATAAATGGGCTAAAGCCCAACATGACACAACATCAGCAACTGTCCAGTTAATGTACTAAATTACATAAAAGTACCTAACCTTTTCCATATTCAACATGTAATTAAGCCAACCAAATTATATAATATAATGTCTCTATACAATTTAAATATCAAAAGTTAATGCAAGGATGACAAATCAACGAACTTAGCAAGACAAACAAGATGGTTTGAAAATTCTTTCCTTTTGTTTCTAAAATTTGACAAATAAATAATAGTGACAAAGTATACTTAAGTAAATTAATAAACAAATCATTGAGCATACTCACGATTAATCATAAAAGTGTACATAAATCTTAATTAATTTTCATGCATAAATTTACAAATTATTTAATTTAAGTCTATTAACAAAGTAAAATTAACACTAATCTATTAAATATAACATACTCGAAAATAAAACCAGGAGCATGTAATTAACATAAAATCTATAACTATTATGTATGCATTAAAGTTTAGACAGAAAGCAAGTAACATGAAAAACATGCAGGCATATTGGTTCAAATATCTACAACTACAACACTAAACCTGGACATTAATATAATTCAATTTTATTAACAAAACCGGAGCATTAGCATGAATCTAACCATTAATTGTTAAAATTATTAATTTACAAATATTATAGAATTAAATCCATAACTAAAACATGGTAGAACAACTATATCCTCGTAACTTAATAATATGGGTAACCTTAAACTCGCAATATACATACATGACGTACACATATAAATTTTAATACATTAAATTAACACATGCTGGCTGCAAGTACAAGAATTAATCAACAAATCAGTACGCACATGCTTCTAAATCACTGTATATAAGAAGACACAAAAACATAAAACAGATGCATATATCAATTGAATATTATTTAGAATTCACGTCAACGCATACAAAGAGAACACAGGCACATAACATCATTATTTACTGATACTCGATAAAAGGATGGAGACATACCTCTATGGCGGTGAATTACTGTACGAGTCTCAAACTATTCTAATGAGTTTCTTATATAAGCACAAAAACCCTAATCTAATTAAGGTAACTTTAAAACTTTCATATCCTTTCTCCAAATAATACGTAAATTATGAATATTCTAATTCACACAAATATCTAAAATTAAATGATTATGATTTTCTAATATCTTTTCACACTTCTTTCCTTTAACAATAATATCATCCTTATTCAAAATATCTTGCACAAAAATAATTCCAAAAATTACTAATCTAAATAAAAAAAATTGACTTAAAAATCTAATATCTAATATTAAAATAAAATAAAAATTAACGGGGTTTTACAGATAGGGAAGGTAAGACCCTCGTTTTTCCAGTTCTTTCAAGAGTGGTGATGCTGACTACGAAAATTTTAAACTTGGTTGTTTAGGTCTTGAAGATTAAAGGTTGTTAAAGCTATCTAAGGTGTTTTTAAGGAAAGTCAAGCTTGGTTAAGGTTGTTAAGACTCCAAGGAAGGTAAAACACTCGCACCCACCTTAAACCTTATGAGCTATAAGTTGATTTGAAAGGTTGATGCAAGTATGTACATGTTTAAGGGGATTGTGATGTTTTAAACTTTATAAGTATGTGTAAAATTTTGGATAGTGATAAATGGATGTTACCACTGGTTTTATAGATCCTTGATGATGTTTATATGATCTTTATGGTGTGTGGTTGAATTAAGTGGTTAGATGGAGTTCATGGAATTTGGAAATGTTCGGTTTATAGTCGTTATAATGTCGAAATTTCATTAGATCATTTGAGCAGTAATATCGAATTCAACAGATGTTTTCTTGGTAAGTTTTTTGCCATAAACCAGTAGGAATTGTTTTGTAGTTTGTTTTGACACCAAGATCATGTGATTACGATTTACGGTTTATGAGATCTGCTCGTTTTAGTGAAACCGGTTAAAACGGACGAATCGTTAAGATGGACTGACTTTACCAAGTCAAACGAGCCGTTTAAAAATGGTCTGTGATTATGAAATTTTTACAGGGGTTAAATTAGTCAGTGGTTAAGTCCCTGTAAACATTTGAAGACAAAAGGCTTAATTTTCGATTTTATAGAAATGTTTAAGTCAAGAATGCCCATGAGAACCCACTGCAGAAAGAAGCTATATTTAGAGCAACAATTGAGATATTAAAAAGATGTTCTTAATTATGAAATTTGGATGAAAAATCCTCTGGACAGTTAAGAAGAAGTGAGAAAAAGAATTTCATGAAAAAGTTTATTTTTCAATTTTATAAAAATTTTCGAATCGAAGTTGCGCAAGTGAAAAACTCTTTTAGGGGACGATACGAGACAAACTTTAGTTTCATTGAAAATGACCTTTAACGAAAGTCGTTACGAGACCAATAATTACCCAAAAGTGGTTAAAGGATATCATGGACTTATAATAAGCCAAACGTGTAATAAGGATGTATGGTTACGAAGTTGTGTCTTTACGTGAATAGTCGATTTGACGGGATTGTTTAGCGAACTAACCGAACCTTATTGGTTGTTATAGATCATCGCACTAGAGGCATAGCCCAGACTATTCCGACACGATCAGGAAAGTTTTCGAAACTTGTATTTCAAGTATTTACAAACTGTTGTTGTTGTGGTATAAATGCTATGAGCTGCTTGATAGTATTTTTGCGAATCAGCATATGATGTATGGTCATTTACGGGGATTTATAAACCTGTTAAGTATGTACGTATGCATAGACTCTTATATATATGTATATGATGATGTGTTACAAGTTCCCAGTAGGGTATGATAATACCTTTTCTTAGTAAGGGAGTCGGGGATATTTCGTCAGGATAAGGCATAAAACCCGGAAGTCACCGGAAGGGTTATATGACGTATATTTTTTAAAATATTCCAATAAATATAAATTGGGTATTTTCGGATTGAAAATTTCTTTGAAGATATTAATAAATATTATTTGAATATTTATTAATAATTTGAATATTATTTTCTTATTGAGAATAGTCTGAAGGTTTATTTATTTAATAAATATTATTTAAATATTTATTAAATATTCTAAGCTGATTATTTATTTAATAAATATTTTTAAATATTTATTAAATATTCCAGGATGATTTAAAAATCATATTATTTATTTTTAAAAGTTATTTAAAAACTTTAAAAAGTATTTTAAATATTTTCTGATCGTCGGAAAAGTATTTAAAAATAGGACGGGTTCCCATTTCTTCATGGACTATAGTTACACTCATCGAAAAAGTATCGCTACTTCACTCAACTTATCAAAACTCGGGAACCCAAGGTTTTGGGAGCTAGTATTAATTATTTTCTCCCTTCGCTACCAACAAGAAATGCACCCTACCTAGTAAGGAGGGGCTCAGGTTTGACTAAACACTCAAAACTCCGACCAACTCCCAAGTTATGTTGATGAGGCGATTCTTAGTAATTGAAATCTGTTGACTAAAGTCAACCCACACATCAGAGTTACTTCCTCAATTACTCATGGAAGTAAAGTTAGTAATGATTATTAAACCAGTCGTCAAGATTTGTGCTTGGGGGAAACTGAATTAAATTCTGTTCCTACGATGCATAGAATTCTCTAAGGGATTGGAGGAAGAGGGGACATCGCCTTCGAGCGTAGTCCAAATGATAAGGCCCATATGCGGTCAGGGTGCAACCCGATAAGGGAACGTCGTCCTTCTACTAGTAGAGAAGCAAAGGCACGGTATATTGGCTGATCACCAGATATCGTGGAAGAGGCTCCAGCATAATCCCATTCTTCCAATTGGAATTGTACTGCAACACTGGGATGAAAGCCTAGGTGCTCAATTACCGATAGTGTTGACAGAATGATGAACTATTCAAAGTACCTCAGAAATTCTTAGTTATATTTCTGGATAAAGAATGAAAATGTTTAATGATTATACAATATCAGTATATGATATGTCATATGGTTTACGTTAACAAAAGTACTTTGAAAACTATTATTATATGGCTGAGCTATATTGCTCACTCTTGATTTTCTTTTATATATACTACCACACAACAACAGATAAGCATGGCAAGAACAAGGCAGACACTCCGCAAAAGCGTGCTAAACAGTCAGCAGTATAGGAGACTATTTACGTGGAAGGTGTCGAGGCCGCACCCAGTAGCATTACCACAGGTGAGCAGACTAAGTTTGATAGGTTTACAGCTTAGGTTGGTTAGGTTTATTTACAAGCATGACTTGTGTAAGCTTCTGAAAACCAAACCGTATTGTGGCTGTAGATGCCGCCTTAGATGGTAATCCCGTTAAGTTGAACTTTTAAGATTATAACAATTTGGGTTTATAATATCTATTTCAAGATGGTTGTAATAACTCAGTAACATTTTAATTTCGTCTCTGAGCCTATAATCTGTAAATGTTATGTTTGACTGAGGGGTCACAGCATGCTAAAAGGAAGATTGAGAGTAATGTTTATAAAAATGGGAATTAAGGATATAGTGATAGCCTGGATCTCCAACCCCGGATCTAGGGGTGTTACAAAGTTCCATACTTTGATGCGTTTGAATGACTCCACTGAATGTTGGAATATACGTGTGCGAGCACAAGCCATTTGGAAAGGAATCAATCGACAAACTGGAGATTTCCGAGGATATAATATCATATTCTTCGATGATTCTGTAAGAATTTTAATAGTGTTTATAAAAAGTATACTTTCATTCTTTACAAAATCATGAAACTCATATATTTCTGTAGGGTGAAAGGATTCATGCCTTCATTAGTTCACAAATTGCAGCCACATTTGAGAAAGAGCTTATTGAAGGCAGAATTTATACTGTCAGCAACTTTAAAGTCAAAACGTATAACGGTGATGAAACAAACCGCCCTATTAGGAATGACAAGCATATATATTTCATCAGTGATACAAAACTAAAAGTTGATGAAAGTGACGGTTTGCCTATTCCTCAGCACAGCTTTGATTTGTATAATTTATCAGATGTAGATGCAATGAAGAATGATAACCATTTCTTAACTGGTACTACATTAACTATTCAACTGTTTTCATAAACAAAGAATATTATTATAACAGAACGTCTGCTGCTCATTAGATGTTATGGGAGTGATACAAGATGTTCAACCTACGGCAAAATACACAAAAAATGGTGTCGACAAATCACATGTCCTCTTTACAATTACGGATGGAAAGTACGTTTTGTCCATATTACATCTTTATTGCAACATATGATAATCATATGACATTGACTCTGTTCGTATTTAATAGGAATGTAATAAATGTGACATTCTTCAATGAGTTTGGTGAATATTTCCTTAAGGAAAAGGAAAGAATTGTTGAGGATCCAGTCATAATCACTATAAGCAGTGCCAAAGTCAGTGATTGGAAAGGTAGTACCAATATTAAGAATGCATGACAAATTATATTGAATTTGGGTTCTCATCATATTATTTAGTACAGGTGCACTCTACTTGACAACCTTTCCAGCCACACGTTTTTACTTGAATGCTATTCATTTTAGTGTGTCGATGCTTCGCAAAAGGTTATATAATTTCATGCAATATTTACATAACCAAATTAAATGTTGTGAAAACCAAATTCGTCAGTAATAACATTTCCTGTTTTTAGTCTTGAAGATCCAAATTTCTATGTCATGGATATTGATGATGTCGCTGTTTCTGAAATGCCTCTAATGAAAATTAGTGAGCTCAGAAAATTGAATGAAGATTACATTGAGGTACCTATGATTCCTCTTCACATTTCATTTTTTGGTGACATTTACTGATTATATTGTTTAATTTGCAGCATGAAGTACTTTGTGAGTTGGTAGTTAAGAAAGTTGATGAATCTGTGAATTGGTACATTCCTTATTGTACCAATTGTGATATAGAATTATCAATTACTGCTAAGAATATCAATGCCCTAATGCCAAATGTGGTAGGATCTACCCATATCCAGATAGAAGGTTAGAAATTGTTACATACTTTAGACCAGATTCATCATATACTGTAGCCTAAATAATGACATATAAAACAGGTTCCAGCTATACACACTTTGCGCAGATGAAACAGGCACCATTCCTGTGGTGTGGCCAAATGATGAAATATGTCGTATCACTGGAAAGACAGTCTACGATGTTGAGGTGGATGAAAAAGACGTTGGCAATGGCCAACATTTTCCTTTGATGTTAAAATTTTGTGAGAAGAAGAAGTACAAATTTACTATCCACGTTACTGCCAAAAATATCAAAGAGGGGTCAAACGTCTACACAGCATCAAACATTTCCGAAGTGGAAATTTCTGCAACTCATTCTCCAAATTTCAAAGAAACTATGAACCTGGAGGCAACAGAGATCAGTATAGTAAGTGTTTTTATACTTCCAGACTGTGTCATCCCACTAATGTAGGGTATTCATTGGAAATTGCTATTGTGCTTTTACTAATATTGTTTATCTTATTGCAGCAAAGTGAATGTACTGAGAAGAGCCCTCCGACAGGAAAATCATCAAACAAAACTAAAACTAGAACAAATTTGGAAGTGGAAAACACAGTGAAGCCACCAAAATTTAAAGCCATTAAGCTGGAAAAAGTAAGTCGAATGTGTATTCATTATCAGAAAAGTTATGTTTCAACTGTCTTTTGGTATCTAATTACTCTTCATTTGCAGAACTGATGATCACAACTCGGAAGGATTGTGGGTGCCTAAACTTTTGTCCAAGATGTGTTCTGCCATATTGTCAATTCCTAAACTTTTGTCCAATATGTGTTCTGGGAAACCTATATAGTTGTACTTTTGTGAAAGACTAAAATGTTTAAATGCTTTATTTTGATATGAACAAAGACATTTTTAACAAATATCATTTCCCATTATATAAATAGTTATATTATTAATCCTGTTTCCAAATATTTCAATTGGACCATAAAAGTAAAGCTTAAATAAAACCAATCAACAAATTTACTAATGAAAATCCCAAAAAACAATATATGTAACGTTCAACAATTTCATGTAATACAAATTTTACTAATAAAGCAATTTCTTTATTTTACATTTTTTCAATTGTGGGAAGTAGTGCAATAAAGCTATCAAACGTAGCTCTTCAATGCAATGACATTCAACCACCACATTTAATACATTTCCACTTTACCAACTACTACAAATACATTACATGGTCTTTAGAAGCTCATTACAAGGTCATTACATCTGCAACCACATTACAAACAAATGCAATTATGTCAAGTAATAACTTTGAAAATCTAAGGAATGTCACCAAGGGCAGAACGGATTGGAAAGTGAAAGTCAGAGTTATAAGAGAATGGAGAGGAGTTAGTATAACAGGGGAAGTTTTTAAAGGTTTCAATGTTTTACTTCTTGATGCAAAAGTAAGTTTCCATACATTCATCTTATACAAAAATAGATATGTGAATTTACTTATAAAAGATGTGAACTTACGTTTACTACAATTTATAGAATTGTAGAATGCAAGCCAACATTCCAGGATCAATTTCAGACAGGATGGCAAGAATGATAGAAGTGGGAAAAATATATTTCATCAAAAATTTCCAAGTGAAGGACTATACAGAACAAGACAAATTCAGGCCTGTTAACTCTGACAAACATATTGTTTTCAACTCAGATACAAAGTTAAAGGAGATAGATGAAAATGAAATTTACATCCCAAAGAACATGTTTGATTTCTATGAATTCCAAGACCTCCCGAAAATGGCTAAACAGTATCACAACTTAATAGGTATACATCTCCCTATTAAGTTAATAGGTATCAAACTTGATCATTTAACTAATATATGACTTCCCTTTTGCAGATGTTGTAGGCTACATCCAGAAGAGAGAAATAGTTACAACGAAGGAAAATCCCCAAGGAAAGACACAAACATACATCAAATTCAAATTGACTGATGGAAGGTCAAACCATTCAAAAAATATTAGTGTTAAAATTTACTTCTTTCAATAAATGACTAATTTACTATATATAATTTGTTTCATGAAGGAATAAGATAAATGTCACATTCTGGAATGACTTTGCTCTTCAATTTGAAGAGGCTATGTCAAATGTCTTGGAGGAACCTATAATACTCATTATTGCAAGCGGAAGAATCAGCATGTGGCAAAGTATATAATGTTACTGATCTACATAATTATGTGCCAGTATTATTGAAATATATGCAATTTCACTCAACTACATAATTATGTTTACAGACCAAATTGATTTATGCAATTATTCACCGACAAAGTTCTACTTAAACTATGATCATCACAGCGTTACTCAACTACGTAAAATGTAAGATCAACAATATTTGTTACTTTACATATACGTCTATGTATCTTCATTTCTGATGTACAATTATAGCATTTCTACCTCATGTTTTGTAGGTTAAAAGAACCAGGTTTCTCAGATTGCCAATTCTCTACAAAGAAAAAGACCTATAAACTCTGTACGGTGGACGAAATTAAGAAACTGGGGCCTCACTTCAATGAGGTTAGAAACAGATTTCCCAGCAAATCCAAATTATATACTATATGTAAATACCTTATAAGTAGTTAAGATTTTGCATCAATTCCAAATTATGTACTAAATGTAATTACCTTCTAACTTATGTAGGATGAGGTGATTTGTAAAGGAAGAATCAAGTACGTTGAAGATAGTAACACATGGAAGGTTGCTGTATGCACCTCATGCTACAGCGAAATACAAAAAGAAAATCATAACTATTGTTGCAAAAAATGCAACAGAATAGTTCCATATCCTAACAAAAAGTATAAATAACTACATATTATAATTTGCACATCATAGTACATATTCTAATTTCTAAATCTTACAGATTCAAGATTTCTGCGGTTCTCTTGGATCAAACTGGTGAAATTAAAATTACGTTGTTGGATAGAGAAGTGCGAACAATCTTGAACAAAACTGTTTTCGAGCTTGAGAAGGAGGTAAATCAAAAAAATCATGTGTATTTGCAATCTACAATTTTATGCATACTAACTACTTCAAACTCTATCTAACAATAGGATGATTCATTCCCTACAATCATCAAAACAATGGAAGACAAGGTCTATATGCAGTTGCTAATAAAAGAGGAAAATATTCAACAAAAAAACAAAGTTTATGAGGCAACTGATATCTCTCTCGGCTTTAACATGGAAGACGACATGTTACACCAACAACAAACAATTCATCACACTCAAACCGTCACACCGGAGGTGAATATTTTTCCCCAAAGTCTACAAATTTTAATCTATTATATTAAACTTATATCTTCAGTTTTCCAGGCTTCAGGATCATCCTACCACCTAGATGATATCTCTCAGCTCAACTATCAGACAACTTGAAGATATATACAATCTCATATAAGCTTATTATATTAAGCTTATATGAAGATATCTCTGGCACTACTTTTGTTAAGCAATATCATCTTTTGTAATGTTGCAATGTTTTGTAATCTTGAATATGGTATGAAATATGATTTGCAGTTTGATTTGTAGTATGATTAAGTAATTCATGCAATAGGATTGTTCATAAAACAAAATAGTAAGCATAAGTTTCCCATTGCAAGTACCAACAAAATATATGCTCTGTTTAAAGTCTAATCATTACCAGATAATACAGAGCATGGAAACAAGTTTAAAAGCACATAGAGGCCTAATTAGAATTATGAACCTCAAGCGTAAATTCCCTACAAGATTCATCCTTCGAAGTAAAAATGCAAACTTCACCTACTTTAAGCTCCAGATCATCCCGTAATTCAATCCAACCATTGTGAATGGTTGTTCGCTTCCCGTCCTTCCTTTTTCGTATTTCCAATGGCCAACATCGCTCAGCTTCATATACTTTTATATAATCCTTTCTTCCCCAAATTTCAGACAAACCTTTGAATGAAACCCCAATATCCTACAACAAACATATCAACTTTAACATGATAAATAATGTATAAAACAAACAATAAACGAATCACAGACAAAATTCTTCGAAACCTACCACACCATGGCAGTACTCATACATGTGAAAGGGTTTTACAGTTATTTCAAATTTCACCTCTTCAGCCCCCAAACCAATCTCACCTACATATGCATTAAGTTTACAATCAGAATGGATTCACACTTTAAAAATTTCCATCAACCAAATATTACATACCAACATTGCTATCAGCCTTTGTCATTTTTGAGTCGCGACGACCTACATCAAATTAAACACAACATTTTAAAATTTATTACAAATCTAACACACGGTAGAATAAAACACGCGAAAGCAAAATTACCTGCTTTTGGAAAGACCACCTCAATCACTTCTTCATCAAAAATATCCGTCTCCAAGATGTGTCCACCATCATAGGTGAACAACAATAGAGAGAAACAATTCAAACTGGAAACACCAAATATTTTGCAGAAGCGATGTAAACCATTTACTGTGTGGTTGTTCCTATCGTAACTACCAACAAATGTCTCCCCATTATTAAGAACAAAATTTTGTCTCTTTGCAAAATCAGGGAACTTTTGGAGAAACGAAGTAGGAGGAACCTGCATTTCAGAGTTTTTCAAAATATTGCATCCATCTAATTATATAAATTTTTTAATTAAACAATACCAAAACCACTCACAAATGAATCGATGACTTTTTCAGATTCGGACATGAACTTTGCAAACTTCCAACCACCATCTACTACGCGAACTAAAAACCAAAAAACCTTTATTACACATTTAATTTATTAATAACAATTGTAAGCGCAAAAAATATTACAAGTCAGAAGCAATACATAACCTGGAACAGCTGCACAGGTTTGAAAATGATGAACACGGTTTGGGTATTCAATTTCTGAATAATCTTCACCAAGTATGTAAACATTGAAATTGTAACCTCCACAATACTCAAAGATAAGACTCTGACCTCCCTTCAAATCAAAATGCTTAAAGAACAAAGAGAGCCCCTTCATTTCTCGCTTTCTCTTATCAAAATCGACCCAACATTCATAACCGGTACGAAGTTTCAATCGAAACGTATTAGGAAGTGCATCCCCATACTGAATACAGTAGCGACGAGGAAGAACCTACAAAAATATTATTAAACATTCAAAAACCACAACTATGAATTAATGACAACATTCAACAAGACTTACATGCAAACAAAGATAAACGCAAAGAACACATATACTCACCATTTCATTCATCCGACAATCTTCAGAACTGAGCATTTTCACAAATTTGGGAATCTTCCTACCACTGGAATCCATTACTTTTTCTGAGTTAGATAACAAGCTTCTAAAACTGGTAAAGACTAAGTTTATAATTGATACAATGGCATTTAAAACAACTCCCAACCGTAATTACAGCGTAATTACACGATTCCAACCGTAACTGACAGCATGCAATTAATATTATTTGCTTCTGATCTTTCCAATTTCCAACTTTGCTCCATATATATTGGGCCACCTCTGAAAACCTTTACAAATGGATCAAATGGTAATTTAAGTTAAATTTCTAAATTTTTCGGCCCAAATCTTGGCCCATCAGTAAAATAAACCCTTTTTCCTTATCACAAATACTTTTTCTTTATTTACCAACAAACAAATTAAAAAAAAAAATTAAAAAAATTGTTAGATCGCACCATGCGTAGCGGGCAAAAAATCCTAGTATATATATAGGCTTTTGCTCAAATACAAACCAATCCTTAAATACAAACTAACACTAAATTAATTATATTTCATCTATTCTAAGTTTCCCGCCAAGGGTACCTTCACGAAAGATGCTTAAAATAATTGGCTCTATCCAACAAAAAAAAAAAATCCCTGCCGTGGAAATACGAAGCATTTAAGACAGTAAACGGATGAGTTAGGTAGTCATGAGGGCCGAAGGTCCTCGACACACCCGTCAATCGTCTATTGCCTTTACCATTGATTGCCATTCCTTACAACTTTAGAATGATAAAGGCGCGAAGCGCCGTACAAGAAGGTGCGAAGCACCGTTAACCAGTGAAATCCACTGCCACGTCATCACGTGAACAATGATTTTTTTTTAATTTTTTTTGTTGGATAGAGCCAATTATTTTAAGCATTTTTTGTATTGGGGTACCCCTAGTTTGGTCATTAGATTAGCTTGAAATATTAGATTAGTGTTTAGTTTTTAGTTTGTAGTTAATTTTAGTTTGTAGTGGAGTAGGACCCTATATATATATATATATATATATATATATATATATATATATATATATATATATATATATATATATATATATATAGAGTACTACCCAACTACAAACCAAAATTAACTACAAACTACAAACTAAAGCCAATTTAATAATATTAATTATTTTTAATATTAGTTTTTAATATTTTATTGAATAAAAAAATCACTAATATTAATTATTAAATTACACCACCGAAATCATTAATTTTATTTTTGATAAAAATATTAAAAATACCAACCCCACCCCACCCCACCCCACCCCATCCCACCCCACCCACCCCTCCACCCCCACCCCACCCCACCCCACCCCACCCCACCCCACCCCACCTGAAATCAGTAAAATAAAACCCCCCAAAATCACTAAAATACAAACACCCTCCACCCCCACCACGACTAACCCACCCCCCACCACCACCACCCACCCCACCGGGAATCAGTAAAATACTATCCCCAAAATCATTAAAATACAAACACCCCCAACCACCACCCACGATCACCCCCCAACCCCCGCCCCCCACCCCACCCCACCGGAAATCAGTAAAATACACACCCCAAAATCACTAAAATACAAACACCCTCCACCCCCACCCTCACCACCACCACCCAACCCCCACCCCCACCCCCCACCCCCCACCCCACCCCACCCCACCCCACCCCACCTCACCTGAAATCAGTAAAATACACCCCCCAAAATCACTAAAATACAAACAACCCCCACCCCCACCCCCCCCCCCAAACACCACCCCCTCACCACCACCACGACCACCACCCCACCCCACCCCACCTGAAATTAGTAAAATACACCCCCCAAAATCACTAAAATACAAACACCCCCCACCACCACCCCCTCACCACCACCACGACCAACCCACCCCCGACCACCACCACCCCACCCCACCCCACCGGAAATCAGTAAAATACACACCCCAAAATCACTAAAATAAATACACCCCCCGACCCCACCCCCACCCTCCATCCCCACCACCCCCCATTCCCACCACCCCACACCCCACCCCTCATCCCCACCCCACCTGAAATCAGTAAAATACACCTCCCAAAATCACTAAAATACAAACAACCCCCACCCCCACCACCACCACCACGACCACCCCACCTGAAATCAGTAAAATACATAGCTCAAAATCAATAAAATACAAACACCCCCCCACCACCACCACCCCACCCCCACCACCCACCCTCATCACCACCACCCCCACCCCCATCACCACCACCCACCCCACCCCACCTGAAATCAGTAAAATACACCCCCAAAATCACTAAAATACAAACACCCCCACCACAACCACCCACTCACCACCACCACGACCACCCCATCCCCCACCACCCCACAACCCCCACCCCACCTCACCACACCTGAAATCAGTAAAATACACACCCCAAAATCCCACCCCACCTGAAATCAGTAAAATACACACCCAAAATCACTAAAATACGAACACCCTCCCCCACCACCACCACCACCACACCCCACCCCACCACCACCACACCACCCTACCCTACCCCACCGGAAATCAGTAAAATACATCCCCCAAAATCATTAAAATACAAACACCCCTCACCACCACCACCCTACCCCACCTGAAATCAGTAAAATACACACCCCAAAATCACTAAAATACAAACACACCCCCCCACCACCCCACCCCACCCCACCACCACCCCCCCCCACCACCACCACCACCACCACCACCACCACCACCACCCTACCCTACCCCACCGGAAATCGGTAAAATATACCTACCAAAATAACTAAAATACAAACACCCCCCACCACGACCACCCCCCCACCCCACCACCACCACCACCACCACCACCACCACCCCAACCCCCCACTAAAATATTGGGTGTACAGATAGTGGTTTTTAGTTTGTATTTAAGTATTGGTTTGTATTTGAGCAAAAACCTATATATATATATATATATATATATATATATATATATATATATATATATATATATTTATATATATATATATAGGGTCCTACTCCACTACAAACTAAAATTAACTACAAACTAAAAACTAAACACTAATCTAATATTTCAAGCTAATCTAATGACCAAACTAGGGATACCCCAATACAAAAAATGCTTAAAATAATTGGCTCTATCCAACAAAAAAAATAAAAAAATAAAATAAATAATAAAAAAATCATTGTTCACGTGATGACGTGGCAGTGGATTTCACTGGTTAACGGTGCTTCGCACCTTCTTGTACGGCGCTTCGCGCCTTTATCATTCTAAAGTTGTAAGGAATGGCAATCAATGGTAAAGGCAATAGACGATTGACGGGTGTGTCGAGAGCCTTCGGCCCTCATGACTACCTAACTCATCCGTTTACTGTCTTAAATGCTTCGCATTTCCACGGCAGGGATTTTTTTTTTTTTTTTGGATAGAGCCAATTATTTTAAGCATCTTTCGTGAAGTTACCCTTTGCGGGAAACTTAGAATAGATGAAATATAATTAATTTAGTGTTAGTTTGTAGTTTGTATTTAAGGATTGGTTTGTATTTGAGCAAAAGCCTATATATATATATGGGTGTGGCTCAAAAGAGAACTCTTTTTTGAAGAAAACTAAGGTACTAATCCTAACCATTGGATGTATTATAATCAATGGCCCCGCCAGGGGCACCCACACATTAATCAAATACACCCTCACACACACAATCCCACCTAATCCTCTCCGTTTTTAATTTGATTTTTCCCGGCAATCGATGATATTTTTTTAAAATCTAATTTCACCACATTTTTCTCCATCTCTCAACGATCAGTTTGCTTACCATATGTGCTATATTTTAATTTAGTTTTCTAAGTTCTCCTTTTAAAGGGGTTTTCTCTAGATCCCTACTATATATATCCAATAATATATAATCTTGTTACATGACCATTTATGATGACTTAATTTTTTTTTTCTATAGTTGTATAATGACTTGATGGTTTGGGTTTTTCTTTGTTTTACAAACTTATCATATAATTTATCTTCTAAATTCAAGTATTTATGATATATAATAAATATTTATTAATTAAATTTTAAAATTATAAATTTATATGTCAACCTCTATTAAAGAATAACCTCCGTATAATAATATTTTTTGTCGATCCCAAGGATATTACTGTATAGAGGTTTTACTGTACTTAAAATTAAAATTTTAAGGATAATTCTTTATGTGTATAAAACAGCACTATTGCTAGATTTATTAATTTATGTTTTTTCTAAAATACAATAATGAGCCTGTTTAGATAAAATTTGATTTATGATTTGAAATTATAAATTAAATATAAAAATTTAAGTTTGAAATTTTTTGAATAATTTTTTTATTGTATAATTTTTAAATTATTGAGAATATAAACATTAAGTGGAACATGAAAATTAAAATATTTTTTAACAAAAAAAATTAAATGATTCAAAAAAATACATCTTACAAACTTATAATTTAAGATACTTTTCCACTTTTAGATCATTTCTTAATTTATTATATAAATAGACATTTTTTACCATAAATTATAAAATAATTTTAAACCCATGCCTTCAATAAAAACTAAAAGTACATTTTATCTCTCAACTAAAATTTCTAACATGTACCTAACTCAAAATCACAAAATTTTTATATTAAGTTCACCAAATTACTAGAAAGTAATTTTGTATTTACGTAATTCTACTTACAAATTTTATTTATAATGAATTATAAGTAATAGCTTATAATTCTTCGTGCGATGCACAAACTTTTTAAGTATAACATAATATTTATTTTATATTATAGTTATTTTGCATATTCTTTATAATAATATATTAATTACAAATTAATGGATTGTTTAAAAATATAAATAATGAATTAAATTTGTTCTTAACGAGATTCGAATTTTAATATTTAGTAGATAGTTTAAATATGGAATATTGTTAGATTATATCTAATGATTCGTATCTATTTACTAAATATTCAACGAACATTATTAATTATATAGTTGAATCGTTGAATCAAATTACAAATAATTATACCAATATTTGCGAGCCTCCCTCAACTTTTGAGCGTGCTCGTTTCTTCCTATATCTTGGGTACTTCCCGCAGACATTTCAAAATCATGGAAATTATGAGCATGTTTGGCAAACCATAATTATGACTTATAAGTTATTTATTTCGAAAAAAAGTTTGTATTTACGTACTTTTTTTAGGAAAAAATGTGTATGACGAATTTAACATTCATTTTCTTATAAAAATAAGTTACTTATTTCAGAAAAAAATACATATTTCCTAACTTTTTTCCAGAATAAATAATTTATTTCTGAAAAATAAGATTTTCCAAACAGACCCATAATCTTTACTGGTTTAGTGGTTTGTCTTTTGTGAAATTGTGCTTGTAAGTTGTAACAGCATCAGATAGCTTTAGTATTTTTTAAGTCACATGTGTCAATCCTCTTTAAATGTAGTTGCATAGCTACTTAATTTAGCCATTGACTCATTCTACAACATAAGATTAACCCAAACTCTCTCTCTCAAATGAGAGTCGACATACACTACTACTAACCGGCAGCCGCACCCCCCTCTCTCCCAATCTATCTTCCCCCTTCCCTTTCTTTCCTTTTCAAGCCTCCCTCCCCGGCCCGCCCTCTGCGAAGTTAAGTATAATTGTTTGATGTAGAGCTTGCCATGTTTGCAAGTGAAGTATAATTGTTTAGATTATTGTCTAAACTAGAATCAATCAAACTACATAGGGTGTCAGTGTAATTAAGGATTGTGATGTCATCTTCCATAGAGATGCCATCGTACCATTGGAGCAAGGAACATAAACGTTGAGAGTATAAATTAGACTAATGATGTCTTTGTAATACTATTATCCTTTGTCTATTTATGATATATATTCATATTATTAGTACTCGATTTGTTTAAACCAATGTCTTGGGTCATTATATAGTTCATTTCGAAGGATGATTTAATCAGGGAATTTATTCTTCTAATCGTGTATCTAAAGCATTGTTTCAAGATGATTTCTCACTAAGAATAACTTCAGGAACAGAATTCAAGTAAATCACAAAAGATTGCTACAAGAAAAGGATGGACTTCACATTCACAAATCTTCTATTAGAATTGCGTCAAGTTCCATATGGAAATGAAAAACAAAGACAATGGAAATGAAAAACAAAGAATTGTCTTTATGCTTCTTATTTCTGTAAGCAGAGTTGATCCTATAATAATACCTTGTTGAAGATGTGATTGTAATTACAAGTAACATGGTTACAGAACTGATCATTTTACAGTTTGCAACAACAGCGGGGATGCTAAGAAACAGGCAGTAAAGACATTTAATCACAAACTTACTCATTAGATGGGTTCGAATTTTTAAATGGCAAAACCAAGCTTAGCCAACAGCTCCGAACACAAGTGTATTCAGCAATCTTCAGTGCAGCACCAAATATTCTGCTTCAACTGACATTAAAGGTCATCTTGAAACAATGCTTTAGATACACAATTAGAAGAATAAATGCCCTGATCATCAAGCGTTTTTCTAGTTCTTTGAGAGCCTGAACGTTTCTTCCCGGACATTGGGGTCTCACATACTACTGTGTAAGTAGACCTTTGTCTTTCCATCCTTTTGGATTTAGAGGAGAAAGATTGAGATTTCGTTGTCCCAGCCTTCGGCTGCTTTGGGGCCCACACCCTCTGCAAATCTGGTGCCGAACTTGTGAATGATACAAATCTTCTGGCCCTCTCTCTCCTCTTGCGAGCCTCATCTTCTGTGGAGGTCATTTTTTGGGAATCTTTATTAAGTATGTGATACAACTCTTGTTTATCCCTCCAAGAGTGGTTACTGTCCTCACTGTTGAGCTGGAGCAGGTTGTTTTCATCTTCTTCACCAAAATAGATCCATTGGGTGTAGATTTTATCTACCACATCTCCAAGATTATGTTGATACCTGAAAGTTGGAGAACAGAATCAATTAGTTATTATGCATGTTCTCCCTTTAATAAACTAACTAATTTCACACTTAATGTTCTTACAGGATCGAAGTCAAAACTAGTGTTACACAGTTCACGCATCGCAGAAAATATGACCTAGTATTTTTGGAGATAAATTTTGAAATCCCAGTGACAAAATATCATAAATATCAGAAGACATCAGTGTTTTTTATTTTTATTATTATTATTATTATTATTATTATTATTATTATTATTATTATTATTATTATTATTATTATTATTATTATTATTATTATTATTATTATTATTATTATTATTATTATTATTATTATTATTATTATTATTATTATTATTATTATTATTATTATTATTATTATTATTATTATTATTATTATTATTATTATTATTATTATTATTATTATTATTATTATTATTATTATTATTATTATTATTATTATTATTATTATTATTATTATTATTATTATTATTATTATTATTATTATTATTATTATTATTATTATTATTATTATTATTATTATTATTATTATTATTATTATTATTATTATTATTATTATTATTATTATTATTATTATTATTATTATTATTATTATTATTATTATTATTATTATTATTATTATTATTATTATTATTATTATTATTATTATTATTATTATTATTATTATTATTATTATTATTATTATTATTATTATTATTATTATTATTATTATTATTATTATTATTATTATTATTATTATTATTATTATTATTATTATTATTATTATTATTATTATTATTATTATTATTATTATTATTATTATTATTATTATTATTATTATTATTATTATTATTATTATTATTATTATTATTATTATTATTATTATTATTATTATTATTCTTCTACTACTTCTACTACTACTACTACTACTACTACTACTACTACTACTACTACTACTACTACTACGAGATATATTGGTTATGAACACAATATCTGCTAAACTATGAAAGTTTCAAGAGCCCTCTAAGCATTCATATTTACTTAATAAGGTTATATATAGGTTCCATTACAAGCTAATCTGAAACTGTGCAGCCGGTAGCCATTACCGGCAAAATACAAAGTCAGGATACATGCATGTCCTTCAAATTTTTAGCACAAGCATTTGGGCTGGTTTATGCTTTTAAGAGCATAAATAGAAATCTATCACTTTGCAATGTAATTAAAAAGAGCAAAGACAGCTTTCAAATTCCCCTGATTACAAGGTGGATGGGGGCATTGGCAGAAGGGATAACGATGATCGAACACGAGACGTACCGTGAGTATATGCCTACCACTCCGGCTACACCATATTTTTTGGATTACATTTGCTATACATATAAAAGCATGACAAAAATAAAATTCTCAAAACTAACTACCAACAGAAAATAGTCAATTAACAGTGCCCCTCGAAAAGGATGCCTTTACCTAGTTTTTATTGTCCTTTCAGCATAATCATAGAGGCTCACATGGCCATGGATGCCACCTTCAACAAGATATTGAAAAATATCTAATAGGGTGCATATTTGTTTCACAAGCTTTCGCTTTGTAAGACCTTCAATAGAGCCTGCTACCTCTGACTGCAGTACTTCCATCCGAAGTAAAATCTGTAATTCATATCTAGCTCTAATTAAGGAAAATGATGTAGCAAAATAAAACAAACTTGTTTAACCTGTGTTAAACTTACAAAAGCAGTCATACAAACATTAAAAAGAAAAGGAGTTAAGGAGTTAAGGATACTCTTTGACCAAAATTTCTGATGTAGAACCCTGATCAGATGCTTGCACGGATGTATTATCATTCTGCCTCTTCAATTTCTTGGGATCCCTTGTTAGAAGTTCTATCAGTTTGGCACCTACAGTTCTCTTAGAAGTGTTTTCTAATTCAGGGGTTTGATTTTCCAGACTTTTGCTTTCTTGTTTTTGATGTAACCAGTGGATGGATGCGTTTACAAGTCTCTGGGCCAATATTTGCAGGTCAACCCCTTCAGCTTCAAGACCATGCTGAATCTTTTTAGGTAGATTAGAGAAGAAGGTTTCTGCAGTTTCTGAGCAAGAAGCTGATGCAACTCCATCTTGCATTTCTGGCGGTTCTGGTGAAACCTGGCTAGATATGGGCATTTCATTTTCGCAATGCGTCTTACTCATTCTTTCATCTTTTTCATCTATTTTGTGCTGATGTGACCTGGATTTATCTGGAGGTATATGGTGATCCAAACTAGACTTCTGAATTTGTCGCAACCAACATTTCAGAAATTTCATCTTCTTAGATTTTGCGAATTCTCTGGCAAAATAGACCTCAGCCAGATTGAAATCAGAGAGCTCATAGGCCGCTCTGTAGAACGTGCTCCACATGAGATCCTGCAGCACATTCTTTTTTATTTTCTTCCTTTTTCCATCCACCAGTGGTGCACAAATTTCAGATGTTGAGGCCCCACGTTTATTAACAGGATCAGATGATACCTTTTTAATCCTACCATCTATAAATGAGAGAAGAGCCGAATGAACAGTAAAAGGCTTAAGGAGCCCCTTGAATGATTCGCCATCCTCATTTAATGTCGACACTAAAGCCCAGCAACCTTCCCTATAGAGAAAACTCAAGTTTGCCATTTGGGATTAAAATTACTCGACTCACCGCTTCTTCCTGCAATTTGTTCAAGAACTCTATCGGCAAAAAATTTATCTACATTCTTGTTTCTACTTCTTCCAGATTCTTCCGATGAAACTCGCACTAAAAATTGATTGTGTGAGTGTTTTGTAATTTTCTGAATCTTCTGAACCGTCTCAACACGCAGCATTGCAGTCCCTCCACCAAATTGATCAAGGAACTGCTGTTCTTTGTCAAATCCCTCATCAAGTGGCGCACCAACTGTATCGACTGATCTAATCCTCAATAATTCAAGCTCAGAACATTTACATTCCAAAGGTTTCCCACTAACATCCGAGACCTTAAGCATTAGTTCCCCACGGATACTCTTATTCAATTCATTAGTATTATTGTCTTCACTAAATGAAGCCCCAATATAAGGATACATCAATCCAAAAGGAACCAGGGCAGAACCCAAAATAATCGAATCCATTGAGCAAAACCCCCAACCCAAACTCCTAATCCCATTCTTAACCAAAGGCGTAAACTCATTCACCTCATCAACCTCATTAATATCATCACTTTTCTCATTCTCATAATTAACATCAACCCAACTAACATGAATGTCTTTACTACCAAATCTATCATTAACAACACTGAAATGTTAATAAAATACAGACTCCACCCCACCCGAAATATCCAACCCAACAAATTCAGCTAAACAAGTAATTGATCTACAAACAGGCGAAAACAAAACAACCAAATTAGACGATAAAGCCGGAAAATCACAACCATTACCTGACACACCATCATCAATATTCACAGCTTCCCAAGCTTAATCGTGCAAAAGCTGAAGCAACGACTGAACCATATTTGACGCCTTCGGAGGCAAATTAGAGTCTTTTAGAGTCCCAAAAGAGACCAATGATAATGAATAGAGAATTTTCGAAAGGGAATCTAGGGTATTAGAAGGGAGATCAAACGAGACGACGTTGGAGAGGAAATGAAGAGCGGAGGAAGAACGAAGAGGCGAAAGAGAGGAGAAGAAGAATTTGAAGGCGAAGAGCGAAGCGGAGAGGGAAGAGAATGAGAGGAGGAGTTTGGAGGAAGTGAGGATTGAATTGAGGTAAGGGTTAGGGTTTGGGAGGTGGAGGAGTGGGTTTAAGTCTATTAAGAAGAGTATTCGCTGTGTTTTCGAGTAATCCATTGGGGGTTTGGGAGGTGAGAGGGTGAGATTTGGGGGTTTGGGGATGGGGAGAGAGATTGGTGTGACCGGAAGTGAAGTGAGATCGGAGAGATTGGGAGAGAAAATGAGAGAGGAGAGATTTAAGGGGAGATTTTTAATTTTGACTTTGGAATGTTTGTGGTTGGGGGAAGTAATAGAATATAAAAAGCAGCCGACTTTTGTTTGGGTTTTTTGGATAGGCTTTTTTAGGCGATGAGATCCAAATATTTAAATTTATGGCTTCTTTTGGCAAACCTTAAATTAAGTTTTTATGGATTTGTTTTGGGGTAAAAATTTCATATTCTAATATAGAAAATTTATGGGTATATTTAATATATGTTTGAAATTCTATAAATTACAAAAAAAGAAAGTTAACTTTTTTCAGAAAAAAGTTAGGAATCTCTAACTTCGTCTTAAAATAAGTTGACTTATTCTGGAAAAAAGTTTCCCCAAACACCCCCTTAGATTTATATAAAAGATTTGACCGTTAAGAAGAAAAGATTAAAAATACATAAGATTTCATTTTGTTATCCAAAAATATACATATATATATATATATATATATATATATATATATATATATATATATATATATATATATATATATATATATATATATAGGCAAGTGCTCAAATACAAACCAATCTTAAAATACAAACCTACAAACCAACACTAAATTAATTATATTTCATGTATTCTAAGGTTTCCGTCAAGGGTACCTTCACAAAAAATGCTTAAAATAATTGGCTCTATCCAACAAAAAAAAAAAAAAAAATCTTGCCGTGGAAATGCGAAGCATTTAAGACAGTAAACGGATGAGTTAGGTAGTCATGAGGGCCGAAGGCTCTCGACACACCCGTCAATCGTCTATTGCCTTTACCATTGATTGCCATTCCTTACAACTTTAGAATGATAAAGGCGCGAAGCGCCGTACAAGAAGGTGCGAAGCACCGTTAACCAGTGAAATCCACTGCCACGTCATCACGTGAACAGTGATATTTTTTTTATTTTTTTATTTTTTTATTTTTTTTTGTTGGATAGAGCCAATTATTTTAAGCATTTTTTGTATTGGGATACCCCTAGTTTGGTTATTAGATTAGCTTGAAATATTAGATTATGCTTGGTTTGTAGGTTTGTATTTTAAGGAGGTTTGTATTGGAGTAGCCCCCTATATATATATATATAGGCAAGTGCTCAAATACAAACCATTCTTAAAATACAAACCTACAAACCAACACTAAATTAATTATATTTCATCTATTCTAAGGTTTCCGCCAAGGGTACCTTCACAAAAAATGCTTAAAATAATTGGCTCTATCCAACAAAAAAAATAAAAAAATTTCAAAAAAAAAAAAAATCTTGCCGTGGAAATGCGAAGCATTTAAGACAGTAAACGGATGAGTTAGGTAGTCATGAGGGCCGAAGGCTCTCGACACACCCGTCAATCGTCTATTGCCTTTACCATTGATTGCCATTCCTTACAACTTTAGAATGATAAAGGCGCGAAACGCCGTACAAGAAGGTGCGAAGCACCGTTAACCAGTGAAATCCACTGCCACGTCATCACGTGAACAGTGATTTTTTTTTTTATTTTATTTTGTTGGATAGAGCCAATTATTTTAAGCATTTTTTGTATTGGGGTACCCCTAGTTTGGTCATTAGATTAGCTTGAAATATTAGATTATGCTTGGTTTGTAGGTTTGTATTTTAAGGAGGTTTGTATTGGAGTAGCCCCCTATATATATATATATATATATATATATATATATATATATATATATATATATATATATATATATATATATATATATATATATATATATAGGGTCTTGTTCTAATAGAAACTAAATTAGAATAGAAACTAGAAACTAAACATAAATTAAATATTTCAAGCTAATCTAATGACCAAATTAGGGGTACCCCAATACAAAAAGTTCATAAAATTATTGGCTCCATCCAGCAAAAAAAAAAAAAAAATTACTGTTCACTGCTGACGTGGCAGTGACGTCAGCGTGAACAGTAATTTTTTTTTTTTTTTTTTTTTTTTGCTGGATGGAGCCAATAATTTTAAACACTTTTTGTGAAGGTGCCCCTGGCGGGGCCATTAGAATGAATGAAATATAATTTATTTAGTGTTGGTTTCTAGTTTCTATTCTAAGATTGGTTTCTATTTGACCACTAGCCTATATATATATATATATATGAGTCTTGCTCAAATGAGAACCATCATTTATGGTGAGATATGAGATCTAATCTTAGCCATACATTTTTTATATCTAAATTAAATATTAGTCCCACAATTAATATTTAAAATTTTATTTTTTTATTATTCATTTAATTCAACATCATCTTCTACAATCATTTCTTCCATACTCCGGTCACCATTTCCGGTCATCATCTCCGGCGACAAATTCCGGCCAACCCAGAAAATCACCACCGATAAACAAAAAATCACCGCACTGCCGCCACCTCCGGCCACCACATCCGGTCACCACCTCCGGTCACCACCAACAAAAATCACCACCTCTAAACAAAAATCACCGCACTCCGCCACCTCCGACCACCACACTGCCGCCACTACCACCAAAAAATCACCACCGGAAAACAAAAATCACCACATCCAAAACAATTACAAACCACCCCATCTTCACCACCACTTCCGGCCACCACCAAAAATCACCACCGGAATCTAAAAAACGCCACTGCTTATCACCACCATCACGACTAATCACTGCCAGCACGTCAATAACGAGCAAATCACCAAAAATTGTTCGAAAATCACCACAAAACATATAATCGCCGTTAGTAATTTGAATCGAATATACAACTTACATAATTACATTTACGAAACACCAAATCGCCGACGAAAATCTCTGATTATCGTTACTCCGATCATATCTCTCATATATTTCTATTTTCGGATCTTATAATTCAATCGAATTATTCTCCGATTACACATAAGCCCTAGCCTCTCCAATTCTGGTATTACCTCTGTCGAACATCTCTTTCCAAAGGCTCGTCCCGTCACCAGCGTTTAATCTAACGCACTAATTGATATTTCATCTTCTTGTTCTTTGATGGTAAAAGTTGTTTAGTTAGTGGTGATTGGAAATTTGTGATAAAATGAGTGACGTGGATGAACCGGTGGAGGTAGCTGGTGGTGCTGCAATGGTGCGATGGGTGGGTGGTAGATGTTAAATTAGGAGGGGAAGAGTGAAATGATTTGGGTACTGTGTGGGGTTATGTGTGTGGTGGGTGGGTACTTCAATGTATCGTTGAGATTTAAGATTGGGTTAAAAATTGTGGGGTTGAGATTAGATCTCATATCTCACCATAATATTGGGTTCTCATTTGAGCAAAAACCTATATATATATATATATATATATATATATATATATATATATATATATATATATATATATATATATATATATATATAAGTTGATTTAAATTTTGATCCAAATTTCTGATCAATTTCAGTTGTGTGATCCAAATTTTGATCCAAATTACTATTTATATATTATTAGCTTATACCTCATGCGATGCACAAATTTACTTTGATATATAATAAATTTTATTTTATGTCACAATTATATTTTTGTATAATCATTATTCTCAATTATTTATTTTAATTTTAATTTAAATAATTTAATATA
The DNA here is from genome assembly GCA_037693485.1 of Kitagawia praeruptora. Lineage (NCBI taxonomy): Eukaryota > Viridiplantae > Streptophyta > Magnoliopsida > Apiales > Apiaceae > Kitagawia > Kitagawia praeruptora. The sequence continues at coordinate 108,005,554 of CM075354.1, forward strand.
AATTTAATTAATGATATGCATAATTTAAAACTTATATTATACAATTTTAAAATATATATGTCGTTGATGGAATTCGAACCTTGAAATTTTAATGAAATAATTTAATCATATAATATATGTAATCATTAGATCTAATGGAAATTTCAAAAAAGCAATCTTTTTGGGTTTGGTGAAGAGGGGGAGGTGCTATCTCATTAGGCTTCTGTTCTTGGATGTCCTTTAGGGAGAGGTTCTCTCAAATACCTTGGAGTGGACATAGGATTGTCACCCAAATCCATTTCTTACTAGAATCCCCTTATTTCGAGAACCGAGAATAAACTTCTCACTTGGAAAACAGATGACATTTCAATGGCTGGTAGACTGATTTTGATCAAGGCAGCAATTGACAGCATGCCGATCTACTGGTTCTCCCTCTATCGCATCCCACCAACAGTCATAAACCTCCTTGAAAAAATAAGAAGGCAATTCTTATGGGGCCATCATTCAGTAGGTAATGTTCATTACAAAAAATTGCATCTTATTGGGTGGAACAAAATATGCCAACCAAAGTCTAAGGGGGGTCTAGGTCTGTTTCCTCTAAAGTCAAGAAATATGATCATGCTTGCAAAATGGTTCTGGAGAAGCTACTCAGAAAGAAATAATTGGTGGAATAAGGTTCTCGTAAGCAAGTATGGTGAAATGTTTTATGACCTGGGTAGTATTGAAGTCAAGAAGGACTTCTCGGATCCACTTCAAAGTTTCCTTCAAGTGAGATCCTGTAGTGATATAACTCCTCTAGTGAATAGGACGAATTTCAAATGGGAAATTGAGAATGGAGCAGTAGTGTTCTTCTGGGGAAGACTATTGGCATTCAGAAGGTGCGTTAATGTTCCAACTTCCTAGACTCTACCGCCTCTCAAGTCTTAACCATCAAGAATTCATGTCAAAGTGAAACTCTGATTCGGATTCTTCATTATCTCTTTGGAAAAGAAATCTGTTAAGAAGGGAGGAGGATGATCTGAATATTCTATCAAGCATAGTTTCTTTAGTATCCTTATCCTATAAAAAGGATAAGTTAGTGTGGATGCCAAATAAAGGGTCCTTTTCTGCTAAAGATTGCAGAATAATTATTAGACCTGGCAATTTGGTACACGACACGTGAACACGACACGAAACGACACGAAAAAATACGGATATGGGTTTTGATTTTTAGTACACGAAACACGAAAGTACACGAACACGAAATTACACGATAGATTTAGTGTCGGATATGGGTTTTCATTTTGGGTACACGAAAGTACACGAATGTACACGAAATAAAGATGTTAATAATTTACTACTTATAGATTTTATGTATATATTAATATTTTTTTATAAGGATATATATTTTACACAAAAATATACATATTTACAAATTTTTATAGAGTTGTATTTATATTTATATATGGAAATGTAAAATATTTAATGTATATTTCATATGAATATAATATTTACTAATAAATTTTAACTAAATTTTATTTTTATTTTTATATAATATATACACGAAACACGACACGAAAGTACACGAATTCATTTCGGGTGGATATGGGTTTCATATTCAAGTACACGAATCCTGTTTCGGGTGGATACGGGTTTCACCTTCAAGTACACGAAACACGAAAGTACACGACACGAAAGTACACGACACGATCCGATTGCCCGCTCTAATAATTATGCAGAAGGGTTCGTCTCTTCCAAGTATGAGACAAAATGATGTTTGGAATATTATTTGGACTGCAAAGGTACCTCCAAAGATTAGGATTTTTCTGTGGGAATACTGTCAACTAGTATTCCCACATTACTTCTGCTCAATCACAGGATTCAGAACTTCAGCCATGGTCACTTGTGCCCTTGGTGTAGGGATGAAGATGAGTCAATTCAACATCTGTTTTGGGACTGTTTGCTTGCAAGGTGGGTTTGGGAATTCGTAGGTAAATGGTGGAGTGTTTCGAGCAATCTAAACTTCATTCCTCTGTTTTCACTTAAGAGAATCTTCAAACTTCTAGGTAACAAACAGCTGGGAAAAATTTGGGTCATTATAGTAGTTGCCGCGTGCTGGACAATATGGCTAGCGAGAAACGAAACAGTGTTCAAAGGATCAAGATTAGACAAAGGAACAGTGGAATTTCTGATCTTTCGTAGAGTTAACAATTGGGGAGCAGCTTCCAAACTAATTAATTTTAATGAAGATGCACTTTGGAGAGTTAACCCTCAAGGGGCTATAGCTATTCACCACTATACTCTCTCAGTATCGTACAGGAAGTTCAAATTCCTCCAGTTTGAGTTGGTTTGTGCAGTAGATGGAGCATGGGGCCAGAATTCAAAAGGTTTGTTGGGAGGAGGGATAGGAGGAAACGTAAAAAATAACTCAGGGGCTCTCTGTTACGTATTCTCAGGTCCGTGTGTAATCTCGAGTAGTACAGAAGCTGAATTAATGGCGATTCTCCATCTAGTGGAGCTCTGGATAGAGGGTCGATTCGATACAAAGAAAATGGTCATTTGTTCAGATTCCAGGGAGGCAATAAACCTCTGCAAGATAGGTTACTATAAGGGCTTTCCAATTCAAGTACAAAATCGAACTGTATCATTTATCTTCAGAGATCAGATTCAGTTAGCATATGTCCCAAGGGAACTCAACACAGAGGCGGATAGCTTAGCATCAAATGGCATTAACAAGCTTTCGTTTAACTCAGTTTTGGGTTCAGAGGCAATTTCTCCACTACCTAGGTCTTAGTGATGGTGGCTAATCGATTTTTAAAAAAGATGTTTGGAATAATATTCCCAGTACGTTTTGTGCAGGTGCCAGAGAGTTGGCACACATGGTCTTAGGGTGTGAGTATCACGGTTTTAGTTCAGAATCTGAAAAAGAATATGTCCTTCATCTCAGGCTTTTTGGGTTTTCAGAGTTGCATCTGAGCTTTATTCTCTAGCTTCAAAGCTATAGAATCTTTCAGGAATGTTCGTCCTTGAGCATGTGCGCATGATATAATAATCGAGAGTTATTTTATATATCATGACCTTGGTACCTATTTATCATTCTCCTCGAATTTTTACAGTTTATCTCAAGAACCTCTCCCTTCTCTTTCATAAGTTCCTCAACCTCATTATGGATTTAGTTTGATTGGCCCCATAAAGCCCATTTGTTAAGATTAGTGTCCATTGCATCACAGCAAGGGATCCTCTTCCAAATGGTAATCTTAACGGAGTTGGTGTTCTCATCAGAGATCATGAAGGATCGTTGCTTTGGGGTGCCTCAGGTCCTATGCCTGAACCCCTCCCAGGCTAGTCCTGTTTCTAATGGTTTTTATTTTTTGTTAAAAATCTTACGGTCATTATTCGTTGTATACGGATTTCTATTATATTTTGTTAGTGATTAAGAGTTATGGTGTGATATTTTTGGGTATTTATTAATTATTGCAAGATTATGTTTTAAATTAAAAGTTAACGTATTTTAATTAGAAAAGAAATATTATTGATTGAAATATACGAATTTAGGTGTTTATAAAAGGTAATATCATCAATTAAAAGTAAACGTCTTTTAATTAAAAAAGGCAATCGGCTAATTATCATTAATTATATTATTTTATTATTTATTTTAATAATTAGGATGACCGTGCCGAAAATCGAATCGACAAATTTTCAATTCCCGTGCGATGCACGGGTTTCTTTAATTATGTTATAAGTTTTATTTAATATTATAATTATATTTTTATATGATTATTATTATTAAAAAAATGAATATAATTTATTATAGTTTAATATGTTTATGTTTACGGATTATACTATTGTTTTCTTATTATAACAATGTATACGGATTTTTAATATATTTTATTAATAATTGGAAAATATGGTGTGATATTTTCGGGTTTATATTAATGATTATAGGATTAGTTTTAAACAAAAAAAGTAACGTGTTTTAATTAGAAATGATATATAGATTGGAAGATATGGTACGATTGCTGTTTTTAGGTGTTTATAAAAGCTAATAGCTTCAACAAAAAGTAATTGTGAAAAAGGCATTAGGCTAATTATCATTAACTAGCTTTGTAGCCCGTGCAAGGCATGAGCATGCTCTAGATTACAATTATTTATTGTTCATATCTTCACAGCAATTGTTGTGAGTAAATAGAATTTATGCAATACCCGATTGTGACATGCAAATGATAATTCTGGTTAAATTAAATCTGTTTATATTTTACGCTATGTTTTGTTTTGTCAAAGCAAACTTGAACGCTATGTAATAAGTTGGTCAATGTTAAGATCAAAACCGTACTTCGAAATATAAATATATAGAGTTAACATGGATGAATACAGAGATACATACAAGTATTAATTACATAATAATAAATGCATATTAGTTAATATCAGTTATTATTATGTAATAAATATGTTAGTGTTCCAATACCCATATAGCCCCCGAAAATATAACATAGATATAATTAGTAGGGGTAAATATAACTTTTTATATGAATAAATTTGCTCATGGAACCCCCCCATTTGCTTTATTATATATATATATGCACTACAAGAAAACAGCTTTAAACCGACCGTAAAAAATGGTCGGTTTTAAAAGGAATCGGTCGGTTATAAATGGAATCGGTCGGTTTAACGACTAAAATCGACCAAAATCGATTGGTTGGTTTAAGCCTGGTTGGTTATGTCATTTGGTCGGGTTTAACACACATAACCGACCAATAATTTGGTCGGTTATATGTGTTTAAAAATTCTCTAATGTGGGGTCCGAATTGGACATGTGTCACCACGTGGCGACAGCTGTCGACAGACGTCAGCAACACATAACCGACCAAATTCGGTCGGTTATGACTTCAAAAAAGAAAAAAAAATACATTTTGACTGACACACATAACCGACCATAGTCAAATGTGCACAATCGGTCGGTTTTATGCCAGTAGCTGTGCTAATTTGCATAACCGACCACTTATAACCGACCACCATAATAAAACCGACCACCTAAACCGACCACTTTCGTAGGGATCGAATGGTAAAAAACGGTCAGTTATGTCTTCTTGTGGTCGGTTTTCTGGGAATTGAAGGGTAAAAAGTGGTTGGTTATAAGGCTCGTCGGTCGGTTTTCTGGGTTTTTTTTTTAAAAAAAATTGCAGGTTTTGCCAGTACTGCAGCCTACCATTCCATTTCAACATTAACAATTAACCACACCATTCAACTTCATAATAACATAATCAAACATAGAAACATAAAAATTTCATAAGTTCAATCATTCCAACAAATATAAAAACCACGTTCATACAAACATTCCAAGTTTTCTGGTCATTCCAACTAATTATAAACAGCTTAGAACAAAAACAATTTCATAAAAATCAATCACACTTAAAAACTTAATGATCCAACAAAGAAACATCGGATGATTGATCACCATCTTTTTCACCCTCTTGCCCACCATCATCACCAGCGCCATCACCACCGTCTTCACCACCATCTTCACCCATATCCTCATCCTCGGAGGTATAATCCTTTTCTTCTTCCAATGCAAGCCGATCCTTTGCCTATGCACACATAACCAATCAATTAAAAAGTAAGAACATATAAATATACTTAGTTATATTGTTTTGTGCGTTTATGTATTAAAGATGTGATTGATGAGTTTTACGATAGTTAATGTTAATACAAGTTTGTATTATATATACTTATATATACGCATGAAGGTTCTTTTTTTGTATTGTGATATTTTTTTATAATATTTAATTCGTAAATAATTATAGTAGATCTAAAATGATTAATAAGATATGGTATATGTTAGTGAATATTATAGTACATTATTACATATCTACAAAAATTTATATATGTATGTATTTATGTTTGTATATGTGTGTGTATGTATAAATATGCATATTAATTATACAATAATTAATAGATTACAAATAATGAAATATTAATAGATTATACAACATAAATGTATGTATGTATGTATGTATGTATGTATATATGTATGGATGTATGTCTGCTATATAGTATGTATGTATGTATATAATATTATAGTATATTGTTGATGAGTGGATTTCGTAATCAACTTATATGAGGTTTACAAGTAGTTGTATAGGCTAGCGATCAACTGTTCTACGAAAAGGTTTGGGTTGTGTTTGTAGGGGTTGAGCTGTGCTCGAGGGTATCTCCAATAATCTCAGATGCCTTTAGAGAAGATTAGAGAACTTAGTGCGTCCTCCCCTGAGGTGCCTACGTACCCTTGTATTTATAGGGATCAAGCTCACGTAGTTCTGATATGATTCTGTCTCTTACTGGAATAGCTGTATTCGGTCACCTAGTTCGTGTTGGACTCAGGTTCCTTTAGAGCCTTTCACGAACTAGTTTGGCTAAGTGGAGTAGAACTCGAGTTCGTACTCCACTTATGATTCTCTCATTGGTTAGAGTTATTCTAGGATCATCTGCGCCCTAGAATTATACTCAGATACCAATTTGTTTATCTGTTCTAGATGACTCCTAGAACTTTCTGTTGGCAACTCGTAGGAACCTGGTGCTCAGGAACCTACATTTCAGGAGCCTGTTTCTCAGGGACCTCCTTATTTCGGGACATATCACTTAGGGACCTCCCTTTTGGTGTTAGTACCTGCACAAATAACAAACTAGTTAGATTGGATAACTCTTTATATGCTTTTATCACCTCTATGGCTGTTGCTATGCTAACTCGAACTCTTCTGCTGGGAGGAACCTGGTCTTCGAGTGCTCAACTCGGCTTCCTGACCATTGGGAACCTCTTAATACTCATACTTCCTTATTCATTTCTTCTATTTGATCTTCATAACTCGTACTGGATCATTCTTCTAGCTTGTATGGATCGGACCCTATCGATTAATGGGCCTAAATCTAGCCCATGGAGATTTTGGGCACAACAAGTACCCCCCGGTTCCTTGAAATCATGTAAATGTGAAAGGAACCTATTCTAATTCTACGATCAAAAGTTCAATGCTAAACCATTCTAGTATCAATACTTCGCTTCAACATTTTATATCCAAGCCTACATGAGTTAACTCGGCGTAGGAAACAGGACATAAAATATTTTCAGCTTAATATAATCTTGAGTAAGCTTCCTTTGTATTAAGGAACCTGTTATCTTGCTATTTTCTTCTTCAGATAGCTGCTCTCGAAGTCAACTCGATGCTTGCATTTAGCTCCTCTGGAAATCTAATTCGTCACTCAACTCCACGTCTCTTTAAATTTAATAGTTTAAGAATTTATAGGAAGAGATAATGGTTGGCAGCTGGAGATAACTCAAAATTCGAATTAAACTTATCACTTACCAAAGCTGCAGTTAATGTATGAATTCCCAAGGTTCACACGCCTCTGGTGCGTGTATCCCTTTAATTACTGTCCCAGTAGATTACTGCCACGTGTTCACTGCTGCCTCCTATTTACCTCGATTATATAAACACATGAATGACTTCATCTTCATTTTTACCTTTACCAAAAAATTTTTTTAAAACCCTCGGAGAGAAAAAGAGAAGGAGTCCGACGGTCATCTGCTTAATCAAAACTCTCTGTCGCCGTTTTCTTCAATCCAAGGTATGATTCTGAATCCTTTCTTTCTGTTTTTTCATAATCTCGATTGCATTTTTAACTATCTGATTGCTTCGATCTTGCATGCTGTCTTTTATCTGATAAATGTTTGTATATAGTCTTCATATCTCACACACACAAACATCCATAATACCTTCTCTATTGGTAGTTCCGTCACCGATTTGTGGCTTCATCACCATGATTTTACTGAAATGCTTTTGACTGTCTGTTTGTCTTTTGACATAGTCACAGTAGTTCAATCGTCTCTAGACCACAGGTCTCCCTTTAAGAATTCCAAGGTCTGACCTTTCTTCGTCTGTTTCTTGCAGATGTCTTCTGATTCAACACATTCTGACCACCTCTCTTCCGTAAAACCTGTTTTTGTCGCATCTGTAAGTAATAGGACTAGGTCTAGGGTCTTGATTCCCGACACTAGTGATCCTCAAGACATTCTGATGAAACCTCCAAATGCTATTGATCCCCTAAGGCCTTTAAGCTTAATTGATGTAGGAGATGACTGGTCTGATAATGAAGAGGTATCAAAACCTGAATTTGAACCTGAGTCCTTCCTAGAACCTGACTTTCAAAGTGAGATATCTGTAGAAAGAGAACCATTCAAACAAGAGATTGTCCCTTTTTGTGAAAAATCTGATTCTATCATGACCTCAGTTAAACTGGAAAAACTATTTGAGGAATGTCACCGCCCTGTCTGTAAGATAACAATCCCAGAGCCTGGTGAAAGAGCTCACAGGTTTGATTTGAAAATCCCAAAACAAGGTATCCCCCATGCTGTTATATCTGCCGCTTTCTTGAGGGTAGGTGTTTCCATGCCTCTTCATCCTTTCTTACGAGAGGTTCTTGACTTTTACGAATTAGCACCAATGCAACTCACCCCTAATTCTTATCGGTTAGCCATCAGCACTTTTATACTATATTCTAGCAAATTTACAGTTCCTTTGACAGCCCCTGAATTGGGCTATTTCTTCAGACTGAAAGACACTGGGAGAAATTCTGGCTGCTTTTACCTTTCAGCCTGGCCTTGTCACCAGGGTCAGTGCATAAAAAATGTCAAACAAAACTTTGAACAATGGCCAGAACAGTTTCTCTATTGCTATGACTGCCCCTACGTTAGATATGAGTTTAATCGTCGTCCCAATATCCCTAAGCAAACCGTCCTCACGGGAGTCTGCTTGGAAAGAGCAACTGAGATTTTAAAACTGTCAGCCTCCACTAGAGATTGTCTGGTCTTAATGACCCCTGATAACCTGATGACTTTAGGCTTTATTCCTTCGACTTCTGGTAGGAGTTTCTTTATAGTGATGCCTTTCTTATTCTCTGTATTTGTGCAATTTCATTCGCTTACTTCATATATATACCTCTAACCTTAATCTATTGGCTTATGCAGACATGGCTCCAAAAGTTCCTTCATTTGTGAAAAGATCTAAAAATGTGGAAGAAATTTTCAAGGTTGATGATAATATGAAGGAGCTTTCGCTTGCTGCAACTCCAATTAATCAAGTTCCGACCCCTGTATCTGTCCAGACTCAACCATCAGGTTCCTCAAAACGTAAATTGGCTCAGACCACACTTGACTTATCAGGGAGCTCCCAAACCAGGTCCATGAGGAAAAATAAAGCTGTGAAGGCTGATCCTACCGCTGCCCAGAACCAGTTTAAGGACTTGATTGACACTCATGTTCCTGCTGAGACTATTACCGGCTGGTCAAAAATGGACTCTACTGAAGCTTTGGAAGCTATGAGGTTCTCTGCGGCCCAGAACGCCTTCTTTACTCTCAGGTTCTGTGATGATTTTGCCTTGAAGATCCAATATGACCTCAGGTTACAAGGAGAAATCTCGAAACTCAAAGAGGAGCTGGCTGCTAAAGAGGAGAGTGTGAATGTTGCCACTGCTGCGGTAAGGAGGGCTAAAGCTGTTGAAACCTCACTAAAGAGTAGCAGGGATGAGCTTCAGGAACAGGTGAAGAGTTTGCAGGATGAGAAACTATCCATGCTAGAGAAAGTCAATGAACTAAAAGCTCAGGTTGATGCTTTAAATGCTGCAGCTGTTACTGTCAAATCATCTCTGCTTGTCCAGGAAAAAGCTAGGTATGATGAAGGTTATGACGAGGGCGTTCGTGACTACATGAGATCCATGTGGGAGAAAATGCCCGAGCTGAACTGGTCTCTCCTAGGCGAGGATGTAGTGGGGATGATCAAGGATTTTGGGAATGAAGCTGCTGCTGCGACCTCTGTACCTCCCGTGAAAACGGTTGAGAGGTCTCCAGGGGTCAACCTTGAGACTGCAGAGGTTCCCCCTCCTGAAGTTATTCAACCTATCCTTTCAACTCATAATTTCAACAAAATTCTTTAAGAACTTTTGATAACTTTCGATGAGGTCGCGGGCTCCTCGTAACGCCTCGCAATATGTAACTTTAAATTTGGTTTCCATGGCCTTCGTGCCATTAACTTTTATGTTGGTTTTCTGGGTCTCTGTACCCATAACTCTCTTTATGATTTATAATATTTGCTTTTGCTGCATACTTTTCTTCAAAACCTTATGAAATACTTCACTGTTATGCACTAGAGAATAATTCAGCTTCCTTATTCATATGATCAAGCTTACGTGGGCTAACCCATTGTAAGAAACAGAACACATGCATATTTCCACTTGTCTATTCTCAAAAATAAATGTAACAAACTACAGCTGAATTGTAAAACTGGAACCTCTGTGTTTATATTTTGTATCGATAATCTAAACCGTAGTCTCCTTTAATAATTTCTTCTTCATCATGACCAGGTTCCTTGAGTATTAATCCTGCAAAATAAACATAAAACAAAAAATAGTTAACGTTAGTAAAAGCTTTCTTTTGTTTAATTCGGGTCACCTCTTGGAAAGGTTGCCTGCTTGGCTCCCAATCCTAATCTCTAGGTCCCAACATGCCTCGAGGCCTGTTGGTTCCTTTTTCCTCCTGGAAAGGTAACCTGCTTGGTTCCCAATCCTATTCTCTAGGTCCCAACATGCCTCGAGGCATGTTGGTTCCTTTTTATGCCTCGGGGCGATTCTAGGAACCTGTGTGCCATTCTGGGAGTCCACACAGATTCCTCTTCTCCATGTGTCAGGCTAGACATCTTATGAAGGTAAATGCTAAGGATTTTACCCCTTCTTCCCATGTGCCAAAGGCGGTTCCACATGAGGGAGAGCTTGTTAGGCTTCTCTTTAAGGTGCCTTTTGTCAGGACTTTAATTCTCGTGCTCAAGGAACTTGAGGCTTTTGGCAACAATGTCGTGCTCAGTCAACTGAGGCTTTTCAATCTCATTTGCTCAGGAAGCTACCTGAAGCTTTTCTCGTGCCCAGGAAGCTACCTGGAACTTTGCTCAATGCCCAGGAAGCTACCTGGGACTTTGCTCAATGCCCAGGAAGCTACCTGGGACTTTGCTCAATGCCCAGGAAGCTACCTGGGACTTTGCTCAATGCCCAGGAAGCTACCTGGGACTTTGCTCAATGCCCAGGAAGCTACCTGGGACTTTGCTCGATGCCCAGGAGGCTACCTGGGACTTTATACTTTTCTCAGCAATCTGTCCACAAGCTAATTCTGATCAATCAATCGTAGTCTGCACATTCTGTCAATTCATATTCATACTTCACATATACTGTCAATGCTACAGGAACCTGTCAGCTTAGGTAACCTGCAAAATGCAACACAATGCTACAGGAACCTGTTAATCTAGGTAACCTGTTTCAAAAATTTCAAATTGGCATATGAAATAGCATGTGCAATACTGTCTAAGTAGGAATACTACCCCCCAGTTCTTTTGGGTAATGATTATTACGTAAAAGAACTATTAAGGAGCTATAGCTGCAAATAATGCACTCAAAATATTCAACGTAGAGCTATACATCGCTCAATACTAAAAAAAATCGTCTTGCAAGTAGAGAGGTTCACATTAAGTACCCCCCGAGTACATGCATAATTGAATACTGGAATCAAAATACTGGTCAGCTATAACTAATAAGCTGCCTTTATTCTTGGGCTGAAAGAGCCTTACTTTTCCTAAGAAAAACACATAAAAGAGTTACTGATAATACTTCTTGAGATGCTCTGCATTCCAAGCTCTCGGAATGAGGTTCCCATCCATATCCATCAAGTGGTAGGTTCCTTCCCAAATGGCTGACTTTATCTGGTAAGGCCCTTCCCAATTTGCTCCAAAAGCTCCATGTGCCAGAACCCTGGTATTTGGCATGACTTTCCTCAAAACTAGGTCTCCAACCTTGAAAGGTCTTGCCTTCACCTTTTTGTCGTAATACCTTCGAACTCTCTGTTGATATGCTGCTAACTTCACTTGTGAATCTGCTCTCAACTCTTCGACCATGTCCAAATACAGTCTATGATTGACCTCATTGCTCTCGGGATCAAAATACTTTCTTCTCAAGGAACCTGTTCCAACTTCCACAGGTACCATAGCTTCACAACCATAAGTGAGGGTAAAAGGAGACTCACCAGTTGTAGTTCTAGGCGTGGTATTATACGACCACAAGACTCCAGGAAGCTCCTCTGGCCAGCTTCCCTTCTTATCTTCAAGCCTTGTCTTCAAAGTGTGCTTGATAATCTTATTCACTGCTTCAGTCTGTCCATTACTCTGCGGATAATACACTGCTGAAAATGCTTTTTGGATTCCAAACTGCTCACACAATCCTCTAAGCTCTCTACTATCGAACTGTTTCCCATTGTCAGAAATCAGCTTCTGTGGAATGCCAAACCTGCATACAATAGCTCGAAACACAAATTCAGTCAATTTTGACGCTGTAATCTTAGCAAGTGGTTCTGCTTCTGCCCACTTTGTAAAGTAATCGACTGCGACCACTGCATATTTCACTCCTCCTTTTCCTTTCGGGAGCTCACCAATGAGGTCTATTCCCCAAACAGCGAATGGCCAAGGGCTAACAATCGGTTTGATAGGTGCTACCGGACGACTATCAAAATTGGCAAACCTCTGACAATTACTGCATGCCTGCACGAACTTTGTAGCATCTGCTTTGATGGTTGGCCAATAATATCCTTGTCGAAAGACTTTCATGGCTAAAGAATTACCCCCCGAGTGATTTCCACATACTCCTTCATGAATTTCCTCGAGGATATACTTGCATTGTTCTCCAGCTACACACTTGAGCAAAGGCTGATTGAATCCTCGTTTATACAGAACTCCATCATAAATTACATACCTGGCTGCCCGATACCTCAGCTTCCTGATATCACTTTGATTGGGAGGTAGCTCCCCTTTGTCCAGGTAACGATATATTGGGGTCATCCAGGAATCTTCAACTGGAAATTCAATGTCCATTACCTCTTCCTTGAAAACACTTGGTTGCTCCTGGATTTGAAGTGGAATTACTCCCAATAACGTGGATTCTCTCTGTGACCCTAGCTTGGCCAATGCATCCGCCTTGGTATTCTTTCCTCGAGGTACCTGATCCAACTTCACCTCTTTGAACCTTGCGATCAACTCCTGGGAGTACCTCAAATATAAGTCTGTTCTTGGCCCTCTCGCCTGAAAACCACCACGAATCTGCCAAACTACTAACATCGAATCACTAAACACCCTGATATTCTCTACTTTCATCTCCAAAGCCAACTTGAGGCCTGCAATCAATGCCTCATATTCTGCATCATTGTTCGTGGCTTTAAAAGCAAAATGAATCGAGCTATAGAGTTGGTGCCCTTCTGGACTAACTAGTTCTATGCCTGCACCTGCTCCACCACTGTTAGCAGCTCCATCTACATACAGTGTCCACCAAGGTGCAAAGTTGTCATTGTCTGCCTGTTTTTCCACCACCTCTTTTGGCCCCTCTTGGCCAGTAACCTCTACATGAGGTGGAAACTCGATTAAGAAATCTGCTAAAGCTTGAGCTTTGATTGCTGTCTTTGGATTATATTCTATGTCGAACTGGCCTAGCTCCACAGCCCACTTTAACATTCTTCCAGAAGTTTCTGGCCTATGCATCACTTGCTTAAGTGGATATGAGGTTCTTACTTCAATCTTGTGAGCTTGGAAATAAGGTCGCAGCTTCCTGGAAGCCAGAATCAACGCGAAAACCAACTTCTCCATTCCTGTGTACCTCGTTTCTGCATCAAGTAACCTTTTACTAACATAGTAAACTGGGCTCTGCTGTCCATTCTCTTCTCGAACCAGAACTGCACTAATAGAATACTCTGACACAGCCAAATAAAGTATCAATGTTTCTCCATCCACAGGTTTGGCTAACAATGGGGGGCTTCCCAAATGCTTCTTTAGCCTTCCAAACGCTATCTCACATTCTGCGGTCCACTCGAATTTGTTTCCTTTCTTTATTGCTTTAAAGAACTCCTGACACTTATCAGTGGACCTCGAAATGAATCTATTCAAGGCTGCAACTCTACCTGTAAGAGACTGAACCTCTCTCACAGTTCTCGATGACCTCATATCAATCAACGCTTTAATCTTGGCTGGGTTGGCTTCGATACCCCTTTGGTTTACCATGAAACCTAGAAACTTTCCTGATTCTACCCCGAATACACATTTTTGTGGGTTCAGCTTCATTCTGTACTTCCGCAAGATTCCAAACATTTCTTCTAAGTGCTTCACATGGTCAACAGCTTCCTTAGACTTAACTAGCATATCATCCACATATACTTCCATAGTATGGCCAATTTGGTCTTTAAACATCATATTCACTAACCGTTGGTATGTGGCTCCAGCGTTAATCAATCCAAATGGCATGCATACATAGCAATAAAGACCTCTATCCGTAATAAAAGAAGTATGCTCTTGGTCAGGTTCATACATAGGGATTTGATTGTAACCTGAATATGCATCCATGAAGCTAAGGAGGGCATGTCCAGCTGTTGCATCCACTAACTGATCAATCCGTGGTAGTGAGAAACTGTCCTTCGGGCATGCTTTGTTGAGATCTGTGAAGTCCACGCAGGTTCTCCATTTTCCATTTGGTTTCTTTACCAAAACAGGATTCGCCAACCATACTGGGTAAAAAGATTCTTTAACTAATCCTGCATCCAATAACCTGTCGACCTCTTCTTTCAATGCCTGAGCTCTTTCTCCACTAACTGGTCTTCGCTTCTGTCTCACTCCTTTCTTTTCTGGATCAATATTCAACTTATGACACATGACCCATGGATCTATCCCTTCCATATCTGCATGACACCATGCGAACACATCCAGGTTCTTGCCCAAAAAGGTAATGAGAGATTCCTTTAAGGCTGGATCAAGTTGAGCTCCAATCTTCAATACCTTTGTACCATCTTTATCATTGATCTTCACATCCAGAGTTTCACCAGCTGGTCCAGCCTTAACCATGGTTTCTGGCATTCGAGGATCTAAGTCTACCTCCATCTCTGTGGTTGAGTCCTCTTGAGGTTCCTGGACGGTAGGCGGTTCCTGCACTTCGTGCATGACATTCCTTCTCTTTGATGCTGGCTGACTGTCTTCATTGCATCCATTATGTTTCAGTTTCCGAGATTTTTCTTCATCCAACCCTTCTACCATACACACATCACCATCCTTGTCCGTAGGGGGTGCACTTTCTATCAGTAAGTAGGGGGTATCTGGTCCCCGAAAAATGGGAATCTCATCATGAGGTTCCTCTTCTATGATCTCTTCAATTCTTATAGCTCTTCAGGATGCTGACACAAAACCTTCCAAAGGTGAATTGCGCAGGTCGACCGTTATCTTGTCTGGGTTCTTTCCTGGAAAACTATCAGGAACCTCGTCCATAGGTTCTGGCAATTTAGCAGCTCTAGCAGCATGTTGCAAAGCTTTGGTGTAACACTCTCTAGACTCATACTGACATCCTCGAACTATACCAACTCCATTTGGTGTCGGGAACTTCATAGTGAGGTGGTAAATGGAGGTTATTACCCTCATCTCCTTCAAAATGGGTCTTCCCAAAATAGCATTGTAATTCATATTCTCTTCTATAACGATGAATTCTGCCAACTGTGTAATGCAACATGGTTTATCACCTAAAGTTACTGGCAAACGAATCTTACCTTTAATAGGAACCTGATTATTAGTGAATCCGTACAAGGTATCGTTTGTTGGAGTTAAGTCTTTATCCAGAAAATGCATCTTCTTGAAAGCTGAATAAGATAGCAAGTTTACAGAGCTTCCATTATCAACTAACACTCGATGAACCTCATACGACCCAATTCCTGCCTCAACAACCAAAGCATCAGTATGGGGATGATGTACCCAGGAAGCATCTTCTTCAGTGAAAGTAATATCTGCATCCTCTCCTTCGAACAACTTTGGGGACCTCTGGGACAGATTGTAAATACTGGTCAAAGGACGTTCTTTAGCCTCACGGGTATACCTCTCCATGGCATTCCTGCTGCTTCCTCCAATGTGGGGACCTCCTATAATTGTGCGTATGCACCCAGCCTTAGGTGGTCCCTCCATCACGACAGGTTCCTGTGTCTGTGTCTTCTGAGTCTTCTCATCTCTATACTTCTTTCCTTCCTGAGCCACCCATTCACTCAATTGCCCTTGTCTGATTAGGGTTTCAATTAGATCTCTGAGGTGACGACAATCTGCAGTATTATGCCCATTATTATCATGGAAGTCACAGTAGGGGCGTTCATTCTTATTCCCTGGGGGACCGGTTCTGAAAGGCTTCTTAAACCATGAGGACTTCTCATTCACTGCGTAAATATGATCAATCGGAGCTACCAAAGGGGTGAAAGTCTCATAGACAGGTCTCTCATGTTTATTATTGTTATAGGAAGCTGGTGGCGGTACTTGACTCATGACAGGTTTAGTAGGATTCACAGCTTCAGGCTTCACCTGGGATGTGCGACTAACCACCTTTTTATTGTCACGACCATTGGGGCTTCTTTGCCTCGGCCTCTTGCTTCCACTCTGCCTTACAAAATCTGGATCCTTCCTTAATTCAGCTAGAGACTCCTCCACCAGACGAAAGGGTTCTGCCTGGGCATAAAAATCTGCCAACGTCTCTGGTTCTTTTCCTTGCAGTGCTTTCCAAAAATCTGAGCCTCCTTTGACTCCAGCAATTAAGAAATTCTTTATTGTTTCCTCAGATGCTTTCCTAACTTTAGGTACCTCCGCATTAAACCTCTTAAAATATTCTGTTAATGTCTCACTAGGTCTTTGCTTGATATTGGCTAAGGTATTGGTTGGTGGTGCGAATGCAACAGATGCTCTAAATTGAGTGACAAAGAGCTTCCCCATACTTGCCCAGGAACCAATCGAATCTGCAGGTAACCTTTTGAACCATTGATGGGCTCCGCCCTGTAGAGTTGCAGCCAGTAACCTACACCTGGTGGCTTCCTTCACTTGATAAACATCCATCTCTGTGTCAAAACGACTAAGATATTCAATGGGATCAGTAGTCCCATCGAATTTCAATTCATTCGAAGGCCTATAAGACCTAGGCAGAGCCGACTTTCGAACCTTCTTGGTGAAAGGAGAAGCTGTTATAGGGTTTACAGCAAGATTCTTCTCGTCCTTGAGTTGAGCCAAAATTTTCTTGACATCCTCTGCTGTCACCTCCCCAGTAGCTTCCGCCTTTGTCTTCTTACTCGTTCCTTCTTCCTCTTGCGACTCTGCAGCGCTTGATTCTTCAGTATCCTCATCTGAATCCGTGCTTTCTTGTTCGATTACCTCGACAGACGGGTCTTTATCTTTCTTCTTTTTCTTTGAGGAACCTCCAGTCTTGGTTTTCTTCTTTTCCTTGGACCCTGTATGGCCCTTGCTACCAGTTTTACTCTTCTCAGGGTTCTCCATATCTTCTTCACCATTATCTTGCTTCGGTTCTTCACCATCGTCTGGAACCTCCTCTCCATTCTCAGATTCTTCAAAATTCAACTGCTTCGGAGTAACCTTCAACTTCCTGCTTTTCTTTGCCTTCTTTTTCTTCTTTTTGCTTGAAGCCTGCTCCAAAGTCGACAAACGTTCTCCCACAGTCTTTAAGATTTCCATCATGGCTGCTTTAGTAACCTTCGGTGCTCTGGGAGGAGATGTGTTCCCCTCATGAATCTGTCGTTCAGAACCGGTTGCTTCGCTATCCGTGTTGCCTGACATCTTTTCCACTCTTAAGATATTAACTCTCCCCTCCTTCTAGCGCCAATGTTGATGAGTGGATTTCGTAATCAACTTATATGAGGTTTACAAGTAGTTGTATAGGCTAGCGATCAACTGTTCTACGAAAAGGTTTGGGTTGTGTTTGTAGGGGTTGAGCTGTGCTCGAGGGTATCTCCAATAATCTCAGATGCCTTTAGAGAAGATTAGAGAACTTAGTGCGTCCTCCCCTGAGGTGCCTACGTACCCTTGTATTTATAGGGATCAAGCTCACGTAGTTCTGATATGATTCTATCTCTTACTGGAATAGCTGTATTCGGTCACCTAGTTCGTGTTGGACTCAGGTTCCTTTAGAGCCTTTCACGAACTAGTTTGGCTAAGTGGAGTAGAACTCGAGTTCGTACTCCACTTATGATTCTCTCATTGGTTAGAGTTATTCTAGGATCATCTGCGCCCTAGAATTATACTCAGATACCAATTTGTTTATCTGTTCTAGATGACTCCTAGAACTTTCTGTTGGCAACTCGTAGGAACCTGGTGCTCAGGAACCTACATTTCAGGAGCCTGTTTCTCAGGGACCTCCTTATTTCGGGACATATCACTTAGGGACCTCCCTTTTGGTGTTAGTACCTGCACAAATAACAAACTAGTTAGATTGGATAACTCTTTATATGCTTTTATCACCTCTATGGCTGTTGCTATGCTAACTCGAACTCTTCTGCTGGGAGGAACCTGGTCTTCGAGTGCTCAACTCGGCTTCCTGACCATTGGGAACCTCTTAATACTCATACTTCCTTATTCATTTCTTCTATTTGATCTTCATAACTCGTACTGGATCATTCTTCTAGCTTGTATGGATCGGACCCTATCGATTAATGGGCCTAAATCTAGCCCATGGAGATTTTGGGCACAACATATATTATTATATATCTACAAAAATTTATATATGTATGTATTTATGTTTGTACATGTGTATGTATGTATAAATATGCATAATAATTATACAATAATTAATAGATTACCAATAATGAAATATTAATAGATTGTACAACATAAATGTGTGTATATATTGTATGTATATATGTATGTATGTATGTATGTATGTATGTATGTATGTATGTATGCATATAATTAATAATTTTGTACGTATGTATGTATGTATTTATGCATGTATAATTAATAATTATACATTAATATATAATTATCTATAAATATACATTATAATTAATAATTATACATTATCTGAGGTAAGCCAGCTGAGATTTATCTACAAATTAATATATATAAACAAAAATATATAGTATGTATATAATATTATAATATATTATTATATATCCACAGAAATTTAGATATGTATGTATTTATGTTTGTACATGTGTATGTATTTATAAATATGCATATTAATTATACAACAATTAATAGATTACAAATAATGAAATATTAATAGATTATACAACATAAATATATGTATGTATGTATGTATGTATGTATGTATGCATATTAATTATACAACAATTAATAGATTACAAATAATGAAATATTAATAGATTATACAACATAAATATATGTATGTATGCATGTATGTATATATGTATGTATGTATGTATGCATATATGTATGTATGTATGTATGTATGTATGTATGTATGTTTGTATGCATGTTATATAGTATGTACCCTAAAACCCTAAACCCTAAACAATATCATAGTATATTATTATATATCCATAGAAATTTATATATGTATGTATTTATGTTTATACATGTGTATGTATGTATAAATATGCATATTAATTATACAACAATTAATAGATTACAAATAATGAAATATTAATAGATTTTATAACATAAATGTATGTATGTACGTATGCATGTATAATTAATAATTATGTAAGTATGTATGGATGTATGTATGTATGTATGTATGTATGTATGTATATATGCATGTAAGTATGTAAGTATGTATGTACGTATGCATGTATAATTATGTATGTATGTATGCATGTATGTATGTATGTATGTATGTATGTATTTGTGTATGTATATGTGTATGTATAATTATTTGGATTATACATTATACAAATATTTGTGTATGTTTATAATGATTTTTAATATTAACTCAAATGTTCACATAACTCAACTGGTTATGGTGTTGCATTTTGTTATGCAAGGTCATGGGTTCAAACCCTTTGAATAGCATTATTTTTACAAATATTTAGAGTTAGGTTTGGAGTGAGGTTCGGAGGGTCCGAGCCTGTGAATTAATTTGCTCAGGGAAACCCCTTGTTGGTGTATTAGATATATAATAGATAATAGATAATAGATTATAGACTTAATTGTAGTTTGATGGCCTCAACTATTATATTTTTGCACAAAAATGACTCTTTTATAATTGTTGACATTTTATGTACAAAACTATTATTTTTTTAACATATGATTGCATTCCGTCAAATTTTTTTAATGGGTATTAATGGATTCACTTTTTAATTTTGATTATTGCATTTTGATGGCTCAACTATTATTTGTTTTGCGAAAAAATGACTCTTTTATATATGTTGCTTTTGTATTATACAAATTATTATTAAAAGTAATTTAACAAAATTATACTTATAGGATACTCAACTAAATTTGAGATTTTTTATTGTGTAATTATTTTACATGATTTTTAGGCACCAGTACCAGAAAAACAAGAGAAACTGAAAAATGTAAGAGTCAATTGTTGAGAAAGTTCGACATATGAAAGATGGAAAATCTAATATTATGATTGATGGCGAACTCATTAATTTTTTCAACTTTCATATGTCGAACCTACTCAAGAATTTACATTTTGAATTTTTCAATTTCTCTTGGTATTCTAGAAACCGTGCCTAAGATTCATGTGCAGTAGTTATACAATACAAAATCTTAAAGTCGGTTGGGCATTCTAACATTAAAGTTTAGTTAAATATTTTTATATTATACTTTGCTTAAAAAAATATCAACATATATATAAGAGTCATTTTTTTTTTGCAAAAAAAATAATAGTTGAGCCATCAAAGTGCAATAATAAAAATTAAAAAGTGAATCCACTAACGTCCGTTAAGAAAATTTGACGGAATGCAATCATCTCTTAAAAAAAATTAATTTGGTACATAAAATGTCAACAATTATAAAAGAGCCATTTTTGTGCAAAAATATAATAGTTGGGGCCATCAAACTGCAATTAAGTCTTAATTATATTATGTAATAATTTATTTTAATAATTAGGATAACTGTACCGAAAACTAAACCGACAAATTTTCAAAGGTTCGGTTTTAATATAATAGTATAGATAAGTAATTAAGTAAGGATAATTAATTAAAAATAACATGTACCGTTAAGTAAGGGTAAAATAAGTAAAATCTACAGGTACCGTACCGACCGACCGACCAACCAAACTTTTAATGTTTCGGTTATTATATAATAGTATATATGTAATAACACTAGTTTTTGTACTTAAGAAAAAATTTCATATTTGGGATGAATAATGCTTTGCATGGATAAATAGTGAAATTATGGATGAATAATGATTTTGAGGACTAAGAAAATTTTTCATGTCACCCCATGTACGGGATAGGAAATGGATATTTTGAAGTTATATTAGTAATCTACAAGGTAAATAAGTGTTTGTAAACGCGATCGGAATTCAGAAATTCCAAACTTTATTTTTTATGGAATATTTGACCGAGCAGTGAAGAACATATCAATGCGATCAAGACAAGTGAGTTATTTCAATCAAGGATTCAAGGATTTGATATTTTATTATTTTATTAAAGGTGATTTAAGGGTTTAGAACGAAAACCCCCTAAGTTAGTGCAACGAACGTTCTAAGAATCGCTAGAACTTTATAACGAGATTAAGCGAACGCAAAGCAAATTAGGGATTAAATACATGACGAGATTAGAAACCATGCATGATCATTTAGGGTTTTATATCAAGTGAATTTGGTGGGAAAAGAAATGAAGAAACAAATAAAAAGGATTAAGTGAGGTGTATGATCAAGAGTGTGCCAACAATGCTCCATGTCACTACTTCTCTAATACACCACAAATGATGGACACATGGATTAGGAGAGTATTAGTAGCTTGTA
The DNA here is from genome assembly GCA_037693485.1 of Kitagawia praeruptora. Lineage (NCBI taxonomy): Eukaryota > Viridiplantae > Streptophyta > Magnoliopsida > Apiales > Apiaceae > Kitagawia > Kitagawia praeruptora. The sequence goes on from CM075354.1 coordinate 108,027,316, forward strand.
AGCATCAATACATATAAAAAAAAATCATACACCAACTAGTCAAATAAGAGAGCAAGAGAGAAAAAGCAAGGGAAAACCAACAGCACACAAACTGCCCAGCAGAAACCAAAGCTAAAGAAAAATTCATATCTCCACTTCTATCCATTCATAAATCACCAACATTTAAACATAGTTTCCACATTGTATGGAGAATACACATTTAAAATTTCATGGCCAACAAAGGAGTGTAGCCTAGTCAAATCTCTCCTCCAAGTTGGAGAACAAAACTGTCCAGTCCATGATAGTTTCGACCTCTCACCTTAGAAAGCCAATAAGTCGAGCTTCAAGCATCCCCTGGTGATGATCTAGGACTCAAAAGAAAGCCCTTGAAGAGTAAAAGGTGTGGTAAAAATTTGAGAACCAATCTCTGAGTTTTCGATTTTATATAGATTTTACAAAGTGATGATGAATAGTAAGGATTAGTATTTTAAGTTGTTTTTATGATTTGTTCATGGCTTTTTATGCTTTGATAAGGCTACCCAAGACTATTCTAAGGTGTATCAAGCTTTCTTAGTGTTGTTAGAGCTTCAAGGTGAAAAAGCACACCTAGAGGGGGGTGAATAGGTGTAAATGGCTAACTATATTCAACTAAGTCCGATTTTAAAAAATACCAGAAACAGCTTACTGATTTCGTTTTTTGCAGAGACAAATGGTAAGCTGATTGCAAACAATATGCTGAATGTAAAGACAATAAGTGCAGTAAAGTGCATAAACAGTAAGCTAAATGCAAACAGTAAGTAAAGAGCAGAAAATAAAGAACACAAAGATTTTTAGCCAGGTTCGACCCCTAACCCCTATGGTCTACGTCCTGGTCCCTTACCAACTTGGTAAGAGAATATATTATTGATCACTGAAATAAAACCAATTACAAGATACAATAATATATCTCCCTTAATTCCCAGCTGTTGACAAATGGCGTGCTGAACTCCTGTTTCTGAACTTGCTCTCTAAGCTATACTTCCCAAGTATACTTCTCTAGCAACGATCACCAAACCCTAGTTCCCAAGCCAACTTGTCCAACAACTAAACCTTACAAATCGAACAATACAATCAATAGATGAATACAACTCAAACTATGAACTCTTTAAGATATAGCACGTATAGAATATATTAAGAGCTCAAGAGAACGAAAGATATAGCAATGGAAAACTGAGTTGTTTGTGTTCTTGTGTGCTTGAATATTTTTCTCTGGATTGTTAGAAATGAATGAACACAAGAATCAGGTTTATAAAGCTTCACACCAACGTTCAGAAAATCAATCACCAATTATTCGAACTATTAGAATCAATTTCCAACGTTCAATTGGTTAGGGATTTTACAAACGTTCTTGTGAACGTTAGACAGAGGGTTTGGAAGAAAGAAATCGATGAAATCATAACCCTTCTGATTTGTATAGATATAAAACGCGTATAGGAGTTTTTGTAGAAAGAAATCTTTTAAATAAGGAAACTCCTATAAGTTTTATAAAATAATTTAAAGAAAGATATTTAAAAAGATTTGAGCTCTAGAATATATTGTGTACGTATTATATAATAAAGAACCCTCACAATATATTTCCTGAATTACATCCATGAGAATTTGTCTTGATCTTTATCTTCAGGATTTCTGGCAGTTTGCAAATGGCTTGCTGTTTGTGTCTGTCAGTGCAAATGGCTTGCCAAACTGTCTCTGTTGTAACACCAAGTGGCTTGCTGTTTATATATTCTCTGAAAACTTAATATACCCTGCAAAACCAAGTTAGTACAACCATAACACAATGTTTTATATCAAACTACAAGCAAAATAGCTTGCTGAAAGTGATCATCAAAACCATAGGAGTATCAATCTCCCCCTTTTTGATGATTACATAATATTTAGGAGAAATAAAAAAGCTCCCCCTAAATCCCTGCATATTAGTACATTTTGATATAAAACAGATTCAAGATAAACAAGCATAATCAATCATATCCAAATCGAATACCTTGACAAACAAGCAAATAAGTTCTCCTAAATTTCTCCCCCTTAATCCATCAAAAATTCATCAAAAAGAATATTAGTCCAGGTCTGGAATAAACATCGAGAAATAAAATTAAAAAAAATCAAATCATGGTAATGGCATATAAACAGTTCAGATACAAATGGTAAGCGAACATTACCCATTCTGTGTTTGTCAACTTACTGACTACACAGTACACATGCCAAGCTCCCTTCGTAGGAATGAGAATCTTTCTTCAGCTAATGGCTTTGTGAAGATATCCGCTCGTTGAAATTCTGTTGAGACAAATTCCAACTCAATCTATCCTTTAGCAACATTATCTCTCAAGAAATGGTGTCGAACATCAATATGTTTGGTTCTTGAGTGATTCACCGGATTCTTCGAAATATTGATGGCGCTTGTGTTGTCACAATATATTGGAATCTTGCCACACTTGATATCAAAGTCCTTTAGTGTTTGAATCATCCATAAAATCTGAGAACAACAGCTACCAGCTGCTAGATATTCTCCTTCAGTCGTGGATAAAGCAACAGAAGCTTGCTTTTTGCTTTGCCATGAAACCAAGCTTTGTCCAAGAAATGCACAAACACCACTTGTACTCTTTCTATCAGTTTAAGACCCTGCATAATCTACATCACTATACCCAACAAGCTCAAAAGTATTTGTGATAGGATAGAACAAACCAAGATTGATAGAACCACTTAAATATCTAAATATTCTTTTAACCGCATTTAAGTGAGACTCTTTAGGGTTGGATTGAAACCTTGCACAAACACATACACTATACATGATATCAGGTCTTGAGGCAGTTAAATATAATAAACTTCCAATCATACCTCTATACCTTTTGACATCCACATCCTTACCATTCTCATCTGCAAACAGCTTGCTATTTTGAGTCATATGAGTTGTTTTTGCTTTGACATCTTCATAACCAAATCTTTTGAGCAGATTCTTTGTATACTTTGATTGATGCACATAAATACCATCAATGGTTTGCTTGATTTGGAGACCCAAGAAATAATTGAGTTCCCCCATCATGCTCATGTCAAATTCATTGTACATGCACTTAGAAAACCACTCACACATAGATTCATTAGTAGCACCGAATACAATATCATCCACATATATTTGTACAACAAGAGTATCTTTACCATTTTGCTTTGTAAATAATGTGGGATCGATATTACCTCGAATGAATCCATTTTTGAGAAGAAACTTACTAAGCCTCTCATACCATGCTCTAGGAGCCTGTCTTAAACCATATAATGCCTTCTTGAGCTTGTAAACATAGTCATGAAACTTCTCATGTTCGAATCCAGGAGGTTGTTTGACATAGACTTCCTCATCCATCACGCCATTTAGAAATGCGCTTTTTACGTCCATTTGATATAACTTGAATTTCTTGTAGCATGCATAGGCAAGAAGCATTCTGATTGATTCTAAACGAGCTACAGGTGCATATGTTTCTTCAAAATCAATTCCTTCTTGTTGATTATAGCCTTGAGCCACGAGCCTTGCCTTATTTCGAGTAACGGTTCCAAATTCATCCACTTTGTTCTTGAACACCCATTTGGTTCCTATGATAGAAGCATCTTCTGGTGGTTTTACAAGTTCCCAAACATCACATCTCTCGAATTGGTTGAGTTCCTCTTGCATTGCCATGATCCAATTTTCATCTTCTAATGCTTCCTTGATATTTTTGGGTTCTTCTTGAGCTAAAAAGGCAGCATAAGCACAAAAATTTGCTTTTCCTCTCCTTGTTGTGATTCCATCTGAGATATTTCCAATAACAAGTTCTGGAGGATGATTCTTTACTGTCCTTGTAGCTTTTGGTAGAGAATGTTGAGCAATTTCTTCATTTGAAGTTAATCTGACCAATTCAGCTTGCTGACTTGATGTTCCAGCTTGCTGTTTTCCATTCTCAGTAGTTTTGTTGGCTTGCTGACTTCCAGTTTCAGCATTATTGTTGGCTTGCTGATTTCCAGTAACTTGAGGTTGTATGTTATCAGTTTCACCTGCAAATTCTTCCTCATCTCTTGGCAGATCATTGTTAGGTTCTTGAAAAATAACATCAATAGATTCTTCAACTATATGTTTATTTAAGTTATAAACTCTATAAGCTCTACTAGTTAAAGAATAGCCAAGAAGAATAGCTTTATAAGATTTAGCATCGAATTTACCATCATTATCAATTGTCTTGAGCACAAAACACTTTGAGCCAAAGATTTTGAAGTAACTAATGTTTGGCTTCTTTTTCCTAAACAATTCATACGGAGTTTTGTTCAAAATAGGCCTGATTATGACTCTGTTCAACAAATAGCACGCTGTATTCACTGCTTCTGCCCAAAAACTTCTAGGCAGCTTGCTTTCTTGCAAAAGAGTCCTTGCTGTTTCTTGTAGTGACCTGTTCTTCCTTTCTACCACTCCATTTTATTGTGGAGTCCTTGGTGCAGAAAATTCATGTGTAATTCCTCTTTTTTCATAATAAGCAATGAAGTCTTTGTTGAGAAATTCACCTCCTCTATCACTCCTTATACCTACAAGCTTTGTATTCAACTTGTTCTCAAGTAATTTGATTAGTTTCTTAAACTCATCAAAAGCACAATCTTTAGTACGAAGAAATAATACCCATGTAAATCTAGAATAATCATCTACAATCACAAAACCATATTGTTTACCTCCAATACTCTTGTAAGCTTCTGGACCAAATAGATCCAAATGCAGAAGCTCTAAGGGTTTAGAAGTAGATACCATTTTCTTTGATTTGTGAGTACTTCGAAGCTGTTTTCCCAATTGGCAAGCTGAACATACTTCTGTTTTGACATACTTCAGCTTGGGCAGCCCTCTCACTAGTTTCTTGCTTGATAACTTTCTGAGCAAATCCATGTGTGCATGTCCCAATCTTCTATGCCAAATATATGGGTCATTATCTACTGCAGCCAAACAGCATGTTGTTTCCTGCATATCAAAGTCTAATACATATATATTTCCTTCCCTTCTAGCAACTAGGGGGATTTTGTTAGTGCCAATAGTAATAATAGCTTTATCAATGCCCAATTCAACATGATGTCCATCATCAAATAATTGAGTGACACTAAGCAAATTATAAGTAAGACCTTTGACATATTGAACTTTATCAATTGAAATATTACTATTACCAATAGAACCGGTACCAAGGATTTGAAGAGTTTTGCTATTCCCAATTGTCACTCTTCCACCCTTTTTCATTTTGAGATTCATAAACTGAGATTTGTCTCCACACATATGTCTTGTGCATCCACTGTCCAAGATCCATTGCTTTGACTTGACCTTAGCAGCAAGGCACATCTACAAAACAAACAAAAATAACTCAATGTTTTGGTACCCATATAGGTTTGGGTCCAGGTTGGTTAGTAGCAAGAATATATAAAGCATTTAAATCAGATTTCTTGATCCACATTTGGACCACTTTTGGGGACTGATCATTCTGTTGGTAAGCTGTTTGTCTTCTGCCAAAAGCATTCTGGTATGCTGTTTTCTGTCTGACTGGTCCATTCTGGTATGCTGTTTTCTGTCTGACTGGTCCATTCTGGTATGCTGGTTTCCTCTTATGATATACTTGAACCACACAATTCTTTTCCAGATGTCCTTTTCCACCACATTTGTTACATGTCTTCCAAGGCATAGCATAATTGTAGGGAATGCCATTCCTTCCATCATATTTGAGCACCTTATCCTTTTTGTTGAAATTCATGCCAACTCCTTCTCTGACTAAGGGGACCTTTGCCTTCTTCATCATTGTCTTTAAAGTGTCTTCACCTTGAACAAAAGTTTCCATGCCCTTCTTGAGATCTTTAACTTCTGTTTCTAGGAGGGTGATCACTTCAGCTTGCTGTTTGATGAGTTCAGCTTGCTGAACTCTCTTTTCAGCAGTTTTTGAGGATTCGGCTTGGCTAGATTCCTTCATCCTGTATGATTCCAATGCTTTGTCTTTCATTTTAACATCAGATCTAAGCCCTTTGATTTCATTCATCCGCTCCTTGAGTTCCTCCATTAGTACATCATTTCTTTTTAGAACCATACGATTTACTCCCTCAAGTTGAGAGACTTTTGCCTTTAGATCCATAACCATTTTATCATCATTTCTAGTGGAGTCTTTTGGGTTATGAGATCAGAAATAATTTTCTTTAAATGAGTATTTGTCTTTTCAAACTCATCTTTTTCGGCCTTTAGTTCCATGAACTCCACAGTGCTTATATTTGTATGTTCCTGCATTGTTAGTGTATCTAACATAGTATCATCTGAAGATACATATTCATTAAAAGAATTTACCTCACTTTGATCTTCTTCAGAATCAGTTTCGGCATAGACTCCTTCAGAATTTCCTTGAGTAGATTCATCTTCGATTCCAACAAGTGCTAAGTTCACCATTTCTTCACTTGAGTCATCACTGGAATCTGAATCACTCCAAGTCAATAGAGCCTTTGATTTCTTCTTATCCTTGAAAATAGTAGGCTATTTTGACTTCAGTTTGTAGCAGTTCATTTTATAATGGCCTGGCTTGCCACATTCGAAACAAGTTTCCTCCTTAGAATCTTTTGAGCCTTTCTTGTTGTTGTAGAAGCCACCTCTTTCCCTTTTCATCATATTCTTCTTTTCTATCAGCCTCTTGATCTTCTTTGAAATAAGTGCAAGTTCCTCATCAGAATCAGATTCACCATCTGAGTCAAATGGCTTGCTATTTTTGGAATGGAGAGCCATATTCTTCATCTTTTCTGTTGGAGCTTTAACACTTGAACTTCCCACCTGATTTCTATTTATCTTGCTTTCAAATTGCTCTAGCTCAGCAAATACAGCTAAGTGATCCATAGTATCAATAAGTGGTGAGGATTCCAAGGCAGTAACTTTGGCTTCGTAGACAAATGGTACTGCACTCAATACCTTCATATTGATTTCATCTTGTGGTATAGATTTCCCAAGTCTCTTTAGTGAATTTATAGTAACTTGAAACCGTGCTTGACTGTCCTTGATAGTTTCACCTTCATTAAGCTTGAAGTTTCCAAAATCATTCATTAGCTTGCTAAGTTTCACCTTCTTTAGAGATTTCGAACCTTCATGATAAGTCTCCAAAGCATCCCACATTTCTTTTGTTGATTTGAGTGAAGATACTTTATCATATTCAGCCTGGTTCAAACCATTCATAAGAGTGCTCCTGTTAGTTACAGAGGCATGCCTGTACACATCTAATAACAAGCCTAATTGTTTGTAATGCTTTGCATTACTTACATGACCTCTTAACTGAGGGAACCTCTAGTTGTAGAGTTTCTGTTTGTATTGTACTTGTAGTAGGCATCAAATCCTAGTTGTGTAACTGTACTTATAGAGTCTAGAATAATGCTTGAAAGAAGTTCCAAGGTTCATGCCTCAAGCAAGGAGTTAAAGACTGTCAAATAATCACAGTTGGGATTTGAAGAAATGAAGAATTTGCCTAAGTACCAATTCGAGAAGTATATTTGTCTATTCGAGAAGTCCAGCATTCGAGAAGTCAGGGATTCGATATCTCAAGACACTATTCGATATCTCTGAATCCACTGTTCGATATCTCATTCGATATCTCAGAGATTCGATATGTCTACTACTCTATTCGAGAACTCAAGAAGTCAACAAGTCAAGATGGTATTCGAGTTCTCAAAGAGTCAACAAGTCAAAGTCTCATTCGATATCTCAAGGACTCAGAAAGCTATTCGATATCTCGAGGATTCGATAAGTCAAATGTTCTATTCGACAACTCAAGGAATCCTGATGAAAAAGAGCTATTCGAGAAGTAATTCGATATGTCAATATAACAGTATTCGAGAACTCAGAGTTATCGATCAAGTCAATTCTAGTTCTCGAATCACTTACTTAGTCACTTCTCTAATACATTCTTGGAGACAAAATACTGAAGAAATTGTACAAGTCAGAAACCTGCAACAAGCCAATGCACTTTATGGACCACAATCTGTAACGTGCTCTGGAAAGCCTACAAGGAAGCTTGGAGAGATGTAGAAGAGACAAGGAGCTAAAGAAGTGGATCTAAACAGGCTTTGCAAAGTCAAATCTGTAACCGTTTGGACACTTACTCAAAAAGGATAGACAGACTAGAAAGTAATTTGTTTAGCTACCTTATTTGCAGTAAGTAGGCTGTATCCATGTTCTATAAGGACACAGCCTCACTTCATAACTTAGTAACTTTGTGAGTCAAGTTTTTCATACACTGTAAGCTATATCTCTCTGAGAAAAACGAAGCTGAGAATACTACCATTTGCATTCACAGATTGTAGCAACCTTTATCTAATAATACATTAGATTAAAGTGATATTGTGTCTTGTGTTGTTTTTTTATCCGCACCTTCACTTCTACACACACAGGCACTTATCTGCTACATAGACTCAATCCAAGAAAAGTTCAAGAATCCATTCACCCCCCCTCTGTATTCTTTTACCATATTCAATACTCAACAAGTGGTATCAGAGCGGGCTGTTTATTCAAAAACAGAAAAATGATCATGAGTTCGAATACACCAAAGACTACAGGAACGGTGAAGGTCCCTAAGTTTGACAAAGAAAACTTCAACCTCTGGAAGATAAAGATGATGTTGTTCATTAAAGCCTCTCATCCCTTGTATCCTGAGATTCTAAAGAATGGTCCTTTTGTCCCACAACAAGAGATACCAGAGAAGACTGTTGGAACCACAACTATCCCAAGATCTTATAAGGCCAAGGATCCATCAAAGTGGACAGAGTCAGAAAGGGAGAAGGTTGCTCTTGACAGCCACCTCATGCTGCTTATCATTGATTCCATGGACATGTCAATGTTTGCAAACATTGCATCATGCACGTCTGCTAAAGAGATGTGGGATCATATTGAGGTGTTGTGTGAAGGGACTGATGAGGTTAAGGAAAACAAGAAACAGATACTGGTCACACAGTATAAAGCTTTCATGGCACAGCCCAAGGAAAGCATCACTGAAATGTTTGAAAGGTTTCACAAGCTAGTTACTGAGTTGTAGATGAATGGCAAGGTTTACAGCACCAAGGAGTTAAATATGAAATTTCTGTTGTCTTCACCAAATCATCTGGAGCAAAGAGTCATTTCTCTAAGGGAGAGAGATTTGAACAAAGTCACCTATGATGTGCTCTATGGAGTCCTAAAGACTCATGAACTTGAGTTGCTTCAGAAAAGGGCTATCCAAGCCAACCAAGGTAGAATGATAAACACATCATGTGCCTTGATTGTCAACAAATCTATTCTGGACCTAGAAGCATCTACAAACCAGCTAAGGATAGAGAAGGTAGCAGATGATGAAGAAACTGAAGCTGGGGTGAGTGAACCTGTTGAGGAAAAGGAGGAAGAAGAAGAAGAGTTTTACACTCTGGAAGAACTTGATGGGATGGAAAATACTTCATATGCTTTCATGGCCAGAAAATTTCCAAACATCAGATTTAAAAGAAATCAACCCTTCAAACCCAAAACTCAAAACCATTCAGCCAACAAGAACAAGGCACCTGTGAAACCAAACAGAAATAAGTTCAAAACCAGTTATGTGGATAGGTCATCTGTAAGGTGCTATAGATGCAATGACCTAGGGCATTTTGCCAGTGAATGCAAGAAGCCTAAAAAGAAGGATAGAGATTATCTTGAGCTCGAAGCTAAGTATGAGGCCCTTCTGAAAAAGCAGACACAAGGTAAGGCCTACATAGCTGAAGGGAAGTGTTGGGATGATTCTGAGAGTGATGGAGAGGAACAAGAATTCTGCAATTATGCCTTGATGGCCAACTCCAAGGATGACTCATCTTCATCTGATTCTCAGGTACCATCTCTCACTACTATAGACATGTCTGTTTCTGAGTATAAATGCATGATCGAACAACTATCTGTTGAAATGTTTAATATTCATACTAGTATGACTGCTGCTAATGAGGAGATTGCTAAACTGTCTACTATAAATGAAATATTAACCAAAAAGAATGAGGAACTTGAGCTAACTGCTATGCAAGTAGAAAACCTTAAGAAATAAGTTGAATATTTGCAGAACAAGGTTTTATGTGCTAGTCAAGTAGAGAAGGCTATTAGGGATGAATTAGCTGAAAATGAATTCAAACTGAAAACTTTCAAGAAATCATCTGGTCTAGTGCAATCCTACTGTGAGAAAATTGAAGCTAATCCCAAAGCATCTATTGGACTTGACTATGACTCTCTCAAGCAAAGGAAAGGCTATGCTGTCATTGAAGATGACACAGCTGTTTATGAGAAAGTGCCTCACATACTGAGAAAAACTGAAAATCCAATTTTTAAGGAATCAATATTTGAAATTGATGAGGATGCCTTACTCATCAAACAAATGTTGAATGATGAGGATGAGGCACAATCTGGTGAACAACAAGCATCCTCTAAGAGTGAGAGTGTCAAGTCAAAGACCAAGAAACCAGTAGTTGATAGGCCAAGACCTAAGAAGTTTGTTAAGTTTGTCTCAGCTGGGATGAGTGAATCAGAAAAGAAAGTGACTAAAAAGAAACAGAACAGAAATGGCAAGTTAGGGATTAACAAGGATAACAACTATGCTTATATGCCTAATGCCCCTAGGAAAACTTGTCAGAACTGTTTCAGTACCAATCATTTAACTCATGCATGCAAGAAACATGCTGGTAGTGTGCCTAAACCTTTCTATGATTGTTCTGTGTCTCTAAGTCATAGAGATGCACCTTTCTGTGATAAATTTGACTGTATGCCATGCAATATGAATGTTATGACTAGTTGTTTTAATTTAAGAAGGCAATTCATTGATGGTTGTATCAGTCACAATTCTCACACACACTACACAAGGTCAAAGTCTTCAAGTCCTCCTAAAGCTAGGAAGGTACCTCTGTCACCTAAGTCTGAAACCTCAGGTTCTAAGACTTCCAACAGTGACAAGAAGACTAACACTAAGAAAGTTGATAAGCATGTTGTTTATGATAAAACTGTCTCTAAGTCACATGGACCCAAACTTGTTTAGGTACCAAAGGAAAAGTAATACCTTTGTGTTTGCAGGGCAAAGAAAGTGAAAAGAAGGTCATGTGGATTTTGGACAGTGGATGCTCAAATCATATGACTGGTGATATGGCCCTGCTATCACAGTATGAGGAAAAGGCTGGCCCAATGGTTGCTTTTGGAGATGATAGCATGGGTAATACATTGGGATATGGCAAGCTGAAAGTTGGTAATGTCATCATTGAAGATGTAGCACTAGTCAAGGGGCTCAAGCATAATCTGCTAAGTGTTGGTCAGTTTACTGATAGAGGATTCAAAGTGAATTTTGACAAAGATGAATGTTTGATCACCCACAAGAAGACTGGTGATTTTGCTCTATCTGGAGTAAGGAAGGGAAGCCTGTTTATAGCCAATATGGACTCTGCAAACAAGGACAAAATTTGTTGCTTTTACTCAAAAGCATCAAATGAAGATTGTTGGCTGTGGCACAAGAAACTATCACACCTGAACTTCAAGGCCATTAATTCTCTAGTCAAAAGAGAGTTAGTGAGAGGCATGCCCACACTTGAATTCTGTCAAGAAGGTGTGTGTGAGGCTTGTCAAAAAGGAAAAATGAAAAGATCAAGCCACAAGTCAAAGACAGTGACATCAATAACCAAGCCATTACAACTCATCCATATGGATTTGTTTGGGCCTGTCAACATAATGTCACTTGGAAGAAAGAAGTATGCCCTGGTAATGGTTGATGATTTTTCAAGGTATACATGGGTGGAATTTCTGGCATCAAAAGATGAGGCTCCACAAGTAATTATTGAGCATATAAAGAAAGTTGACAAGGAAGCAAGGGCAAACGATGCAAGTGTAATTGCACTGAGGAGTGACAATGGAACAGAGTTCAGAAATGCCACACTTGACGCATTCTGCAAAGAGAATGGCATTTCTCAGCAATTCTCAGCTCCAAGGACTCCACAACAAAATGGAGTTGTTGAGAGAAAAAATAGAACTCTAATTGAGGCTGCTAGAACAATGTTACTTGATGCAAAAATGCCTACATGTTTTTGGGCTGAGGCTGTGAGTACTGCATGCTACATTCAGAACAGAACCCTCATCAACAAAAACACTGGAAAGACACCTTACAACTTGATGACTGGAAAGAAGCCTACTCTAAAGTATGTTCATACTTTTGGAAGCAAATGCTTTGTACTAAAGGATAATTCTGAATATGTTGGAAAATTTGATGCAAAAGCATTTGAAGGAATTTTTCTTGGCTATTCTATGGAAAGAATTGCATACAAGGTTTATGTCATCAGTCAAAAGAAAGTTATGGAAAGCACAGATGTAACATTTGATGACAGCAAACTACCTGGACTAGAAGAAGCCAATGATGAAGACAAAGATCCGTTGAGGTTTGATAATCTAGATGATTCTGATGAAGAGATTGAAACTGGAGTTGAAACTCAAGTTCAACAAACTCAAGTGATTAATGATACAAGAGAAGAATTTGTGCCAATCGATAGTGGAGAAACTAGCATCCAAGACACACCTGTGAGTACTGGTAACTTCACAGGGGGAGGAAATGAGGATGACCATGATGTGGATGATGAAGCAACATCAAGAATGAGAAGTCAGGCTGAACACTCGAGGAAATGGGATAGATCACACACAGCAGAGCAAATCATTGGAGATCCTAATGCAGGAGTAAGGACTAGGAGAGCAACTCAAAATGAGTGTCTCTATGGATGTTTTCTATCACAAGTTGAGCCTAAGAAACTTGATGATGCACTGTTGGATCCAGATTGGATTATTGCCATGCAAGAGGAGCTGAATCAATTTGAAAGGTACAAAGTATGGGAACTTGTGCCTGCACCAAAGAATAGAACCATTGTTGGAACAAAATGGGTTCTGAAGAATAAGATGGATGAAGATGGTGTAATAATAAGAAACAAAGCAAGGCTGGTTGCAAAAGGATACTCTCAACAGGAAGGCATTGATTATGATGAGACATTTGCCCCTGTTGCTAGATTGGAAGCCATCAGAATATTCTTGGCATTTGCTGCTCATTCAAACTTTAAAGTTTATCAAATGGATGTCAAGAGTGCATTTCTAAATAGAGAGTTGGAAGAAGAGGTTTATGTGCAACAACCACCTGGCTTTGAGGATCCACATTTCCCAGAATTTGTCTACAGATTGCTTAAGGCATTGTATGGACTTAAGCAAGCTCCAAGAGCATGGTATGATACTTTATCACAATTTCTTCTTGAAAATCAATTCACTAGAGGCACATTGGACAAGACACTGTTTTACAAGAAGCATGGTGATGACATTATCCTAGTTCAGATTTATGTGGATGATATCATTTTTGGTTCTACAAATGAGAAGCTGTGTGAGAAATTCTCTAAACTCATGCAGAGCAGATATGAGATGAGTATGATGGGAGAGTTGACATTCTTTCTAGGGTTGCAAGTCAGTCAAAGGAAGGATGGTATCTTTATCAGTCAAACCAAGTACATCAAGGATTTATTGAAGAAGTTTGACTTGGAAGATTGTTCACCTGCCAAGACACCCATGGCCATTGCCACTAAACTGGATGAAGATGCTAAAGGCAAGAAAGTAGATATCTCAGTCTATAGAGGCATGGTTGGTTCTCTACTCTACCTCACTGCAAGTAGGCCAGACATTATGTTTGCTACATGCCTGTGTGCAAGGTTTCAATCAAATCCAAAAGAATCACATTTGGTTGCTATAAAAAGGATCTTTAGATATCTGAAGGGCACTCCAAACTTGGGTCTATGGTATCCTAAGGACACAGGGTTCAATCTGGTTGGTTATTCTGATGCTGATTATGCTGGATGCAGAGTGGATAGGAAAAGCACCTCAGGAAGCTGCCAGTTTCTTGGACAAAGGTTAGTTTCTTGGTATAGCAAGAAGCAACAATCTGTGTCAACTTCTACAGCTGAGGCTGAATACATAGCTGCTGGAAGTTGCTGTGCTCAAGTGCTTTGGATTAGAAATCAACTTAGAGATTATGGACTTGTGTTGGAAAGAATTCCAATCATGTGTGACAACACAAGTGCAATCTCTATAGTTGCCAATCCTGTCAATCATTCTAGAACAAAGCACATTGACATCAGATATCATTTTATAAGAGAACATGCAACTAATGGAACCATTGAGTTGCATTATGTCTCTACAGATAAACAACTAGCTGATATATTCACTAAGCCACTAGATGAAGCCACCTTCACAAGGTTGGTAAGTGAGATTGGAATGCTGAATTCTTCAGATTCTGGCTAAGTGAATACAGCATCTAGGTTGTTGCAGCAGTAAACACTTACTTTATCTAAATTCTCAATATTTTTGGAGTAAGTGTTGGCTGAAATATGATTTATAAATATTTCAAATCTGTTGCATATGTTGAAAATCATATTTCTATTAACTTAAAATTTCTATGAAATTTTGAGAAAATCACTATTTAATTTGCTAGGACATTCTTCAATGAATATGTCTGGTAAATTTTCAAAAGATAGTGAAAATCAAATTTTTATGAGTGATGGGTATAGGTTGATAAGTCAGACTTCTCGAATGATTCACTATTCGACATCTCTAACAAGTCTCATTAGAGTACTCTTGAGTTCTCGAATAGAGTCCTTCTGAGATATCGAATAGAGGTATTCTTGACTTCTCGAATATAGTAACTGAGTTCTCGAATGACTGAGTTCTCGAATACTATAATTGAGTTCTCGAATCATTTAAAAAGGCTGAATTCTCGCTGAATCTTAACCGATTTTGGACTTTTGTCTAAAAAGTTAATTCACACATAAAAACACATTTTATTTAATTTAGAATTATTTCTAAGTTAGATAACTGCCAGCTGTGAGTTATAATCTGCTTGAGTTATCGATTAAGCCTGTCTTGACTTCTCGAATAGTTGTTTTCTACTTCTCGAATGCCTGACTTGTCGATACAAAACATACTTCTAATCGACAATTCAAGTACTTCATGCTTATACAATTCCACAACTATTCGATTCATTTCATTCGATTTCTCAAGCATCTACACTCTCTAAACCCCTGAAACCCTAACTACGAAAAGCCAAATTTCTTCTTCAACCTTCAATTTCTTTCCTCTCTTCTACACAAATGGCAACAGTAAAATTCAACACCAACTTAATCGCTCTCACTAGTGATGTTGAAGCACCCAATGCCAATTTCAAGTGCTTTGTGAAATGGATGGCTGAGTCATACATCAAGGATGCACTCTCTGCTAACCCAACTCTGTATCTAGATATCCTGGAACAGTTTTGGAGTACTGCTATTGTGGAGGTTGTAGCCCTGGAAAACGCCATCACCTCATACATCATCTACTGCAAGATTCAAGATAAGGAAATCACTATCACTCCTACAGACATGAATCAAGCACTGGGCCTACAACACGAGTCATTTGACAGACTGGCCACTAATGCAGAGTTAGAGGAATTCTTTGAATTCATCAACTACTCAGATGGGATCAATCTTGGAAAGCTAAACAGAAAGAATCTGAGAAAGGAGTGGAGCTATGTGTTTGCAACCCTTCTTCAAGTCTTCACTGCCAGGAAATCAAGCTTTGATCAAATCAGTGCACCTGTGCAGCAAATTGGATATGCATTGGCCTATGGAAAGAAGATAGATGTTGGCCAAATCATCCTCCAAGAACTATATGGGAGACTTGGTAAGAACACAACCAAGAGAGGTACTGATATTTTCTTCCCTCGCTTTATTCAATCTGTACTTAATTTTAAGAATGCTTCATTGATTGAATTGCCTGGGATTGATAAAAATAAAATAGGCTATCCTAAGTCCATGACCAAACTCATTTTTGGTAATTTGGAGACTAGGAATGATGTGGATGTAAGACTGAACATAACTCATCATATGGAGAGTTTGTTTAGAACTTATCCCCAAAACATGCCAACATTTGATGCAAAATCTAAGTTAGCACAGCCCAAGCAAGTAGAACAAAATGCTAACCCAGGGCCTGCTAACCAACCCACTCAACCAAACACTCTACCACATACTGAGCCAACTGCATCATCCTCTCAAAAGGGTGATGTTAGTAAAAAGAAGAGAAAGGAAGTAATGTCTGCACCATTAAATATCTTATCTGAAGCAGCATTAGCTGTTGAATTAGGGCTAGAAAGTGAGGAACCCGAGTCACCCTTACAAAGGCCAAAGAAGAGGAAAACTAAGACCACCTCTTCAGTCACACAAATGGCTGAAGTTGTAAAATCAGGGGCACACAGCTCACTAGGTGTATCCTCTCAACAGGGTGCACCTATAGAATCAAGCATCCTCCCCAATGCACCTTCTTGTACAGAGTCAGCACATGGGAGTGATAAGGCTGGCACTACACTGAGTGGAGAGCACATCACACTTGAAACTCTCTCTATTTCTCAGGGGGAGTTGCCAAAATCTACTCTTAAACACACTTCTCTTCCAGAATCTAACACTGAAATTTCTTTGGAACCTGCAATTCAGGCAACTGAGATGCAAGGCATTGATCATCAAGAATCCTTTTCTCTTGATGAGCCAATACTTTCAAGTGACTTAGTGCATGACACTCTGCTCACCTCCCAGGACCCACATTTAGATGGTGAGGGAATGCATGCTGGGGCATCTCCTGATGACACCATCACAAACACAGAGGTTCCACTAGTTTTTACTAGAGACTCTGTGCCTGTGTCAACTACTGGTGTAACTCATCCCACTTCTGTGGAGACACCAGTAGTAGAGTCAATCCATCCGGTTACAGAAGTTGCATCTGTAACTAAGGAGTCTAGCTTGCCTAGCTCTAGCTCTGAATTTATGTCACAATGGCTGAAGCCTGTGCAACATGACAGTGCTTCAGGATCAGGGTCTGTTCCACAACAATTGACGGTTGAAGCACTTCAAAGCTTAATTGTGGATCAGATTCCTGAGTTCACAAAGATTGCTCAAAACCTTCTCACTGCAGACATGCCTAATCCAGACTATGAGGCCATTCTGTTATGCCATAGGGATGATGTGGAGTTGCAGAAGACAAAGATCATTGATGATGCTGAGAGAGATGGCAACATAGATGCCTGGTTGCAAGGAAAATATGATATTACTCTTGATGAAGCACTTCAGTGTCTCAGGGAGGAATACCTCACTTCACTGGGTTCCAATGCCAAATCTTTGACCCCTGGTGAAGTGTATGAGTCTATGAATGATTCACACAAGGGATTCCTCAAGGCTGCACACTATCTTGGAAAAGGAGTAAAAACTGAGGTCAATAGAGTGTGTGATAAGACAACCACCACAGTAGAAGAAATCAAAAGGACCTTTGATGCTAAATTTCCTCAGCTAGACAGTGTGTTCAAGGACCTCAAACACTGCAACACCACCTGCACCAAAATGGACAATGGGCTAGCTCTACTAAAGGATACTGTCACAGGTCTGGGGCATCAATTTCAAATTCTGTCTGATTAGACCACAGATGCCAATGCCATGCTGAGGACCATGTTCAAAAATCTATATGGAGACAGACTGATCACTGAGGTCCCAGTACATGACATGACTAGATTTGAAGTGCAGAGACTCAAAGAACAATCCCTGTCTGGCTTCAAATCTACTGAGTTATTCAGCAAAGTAGATGCACTTGAGAAGGAGGTGGCTACTCTCACTAAGTCCAATGCTCATCTTACAGACAAGGTTGCACTTCTACATGACCAGTTGGACACTCAAGCATCCACCACAACTGATGTCCTTCTGCATCAACAATCCATGTTAGCTGCTATGATGAAGCATATGGGTCTCCCTCTACCTGATGAATCTTCAATCCCAAAGGACATTTCTACAGCCTCTGTGCCTGACAACAAGCCTAAGGGGGAGAAGAAGGCAAGGAACTCAAATACAAAGGGGGAGAAAGGCATAAAAATCAATGAGGGTGGTCAACAAAAAGCTTCAAAATCTCTACCTAATGTGCCAGGCAAAGGAAAGTCCAAAGTGGATGAGCCCCCATCTATCTTGCCAGTTGTCACTCTCCCAACTGTGCACATCACTACTCCTGGAGGACAAAAGCAATCCATAACTACCACAGTGGTTGCAGGGAATATGCCATCTGACAAACCTCTAACCTCCATATCTGAGAGTGCCAAGCCTGTAGAAGTTAAAGTTGTTACTGAGGCCAAGCTACAAGAAGTTGCCAACTCAAATGTGTATCATGATAAAGCCTTCTTGGAGTTTCTGAAAGCCACAAGGGAACAGGTTGGTGACACTCAGTTCTATCTGAGGGAGGTGAAGAAGCAGATTGACTACATCACTGTCATCCCCAAGAAAGTTAATAATCTATGGGTCAAGGAGATAGTGATGATATCCAAATTAAAGATATGGCATCTAACATACAAAACTCTACAAGACCTAAAACACTCAGAGATAGATGCCATACTTGAGCTCATTGAGAAGAGGAATGAGAACAACAAGAGTCTGTTTGATGATTTGAGGAATGGCCAACCTTCAAGGCTACCAGAAGTGATCAAGAAGCCATGGACAATCATTTATCAGTCTGGTACCAGAATTGAAGCCATCAAGCAATTGGTCATTCCCCATGATCTCACCCCTAAAAATCACAGACTGATCATTGCTATCATTGATCAATTACAGAAGAAGGTAGGAGTCAGAAATGCTGAAGAAATTGAGGCACTGCACATCCTCAGAACTTTTATAGCAACTGGTGAAATTCCAGAGATGGCTCAACCTAGGAGAAATAAGGATGATGACTCTGAAGACAAAGGTGATGGGAGGAGAAGACATCACAGGAAAGATAAGGGTAATGAAGACAAGAAGAAGAAAGGTGACAAGGATAAGAAGAATGATGATGACCAAGGAAGAGTCTATGAGAGGAAGATTGGAAAACAGCAAGCCTTAGGCATTGCTAGCAGTAACCTCACCACAACACAAGACTCTAAGTCTAGGGTGAATACTGTTAGTGGTGACCTAGCAAAATCTACATCTATGGCTTCTGCAACTGTTTTGCCACCTCAAGAAGAGAAGAAGATTCAAGTCAAGAAACCATGTGTATGTTTCAGAAAGCAAACTGCTAATGGAATACTACTATGGTCTACCAACAAAGGTCAAAGATTTCTGCCAAGCAACCATGTCAAGAGGATGAAATTTAAACATGTTGCAAGAAAGGTGAAGCTATCCAAATCTAAGGCACTGACAATTATCCCAGGATTAAACCTACCACCTCTGGATGAAAGCTATGATGAAGACCAACTGCAGTTTCTGTGGGCTCAAAGAATCTATCATGTTGCCATTATTGATGATTTTCTTGAAGTTAAGTATTCTGATGGAAGACAGAAGAAATTCAGACAAGGAACATGCCAGCACTGGGGCAGGCTGTATGACATAAAAAGGATAATTGCAATGTTGGATTCTAAAGACAGAGTGGAAAGGGTGTGGAAGCTGGAGTTAATTGACTTTGTCAAGATGAAAAGAGATCACCAGGCAGAAATGAGAAAAAACAGTGAAAAGCTTCTAAAGAAAAGGGAGGAGGAGTTTGCTGCAATGGAAGCTAAGGCTGATGAGTTGAGAGCTATGGGTCTGTGCAGAGTCAAGTTTAATCCTTACATCATTGAGTACAAGAAATATGGTAGAAATGTGAAGATTAGAATGGACTACATCAGTTCCTACTCTGAGAAACAGCTAAATGAAGTGCTCAAGGATTTTTCAGGCTCTCCTCTAATTGAAGAACTCAGTGCAATGGAAGATATCATTCTTGCCATGGAAGAAATTGCAAAGAAGAAAGCCAAAGAAGCTGAAGATAGGATGAAAAATGAGAATCTGCAAGCCAAAGCTCAAGAGATGAATCCAAAAGGATATGGCTAAGTAGTTCCTCATAACTTGTAAGAATTCTTCTATGTAATTTCTTCAATCAAATTCATACCTGTACTTTTAAAAGCTTTATCTTTATGTATGTTAGGCTTGTTATCAGACATGAAATTGTGACTAAGGGTCTCACTCACAATTTGGGGGAGATTGTTAGTTACAGAGGCATGCCTGTACACATCTAATAACAAGCCTAATTATTTGTAATGTTTTGCATTACTTACATGACCTCTTAACTGAGGGAACCTCCATTTTGTTGTGGAGTCCTTGGTGCAGAAAATTCATGTGTAATTCCTCTTTTTTCACAATAAGCAATGAAGTCTTTGTTGAGAAATTCACCTCCTCTATCACTCCTTATACCTACAAGCTTTGTATTCAACTTGTTCTCAAGTAATTTGATTAGTTTTTTAAACTCATCAAAAGCACAATCTTTAGTACGAAGAAATAATACCCATGTAAATCTAGAATAATCATCTACAATCACAAAACCATATTGTTTACCTCCAATACTCTTGTAAGCTTCTGGACCAAATCGATCCAAATGCAGAAGCTCTAAGGGTTTAGAAGTAGATACCATTTTCTTTGATTTGTGAGTACTTCGAAGCTGTTTTCCCAATTGGCAAGCTGAACATACTTCTGTTTTGACATACTTCAGCTTGGGCAGCCCTCTCACTAGTTTCTTGCTTGATAACTTTCTGAGCAAATCCATGTGTGCATGTCCCAATCTTCTATGCCAAATATATGGGTCATTATCTACTGCAGCCAAACAGCATGTTGTTTCCTGCATATCAAAGTCTAATACATATATATTTCCTTCCCTTCTAGCAACTAGGGGGATTTTGTTAGTGCCAATAGTAATAATAGCTTTATCAATGCCCAATTCAACATGATGTCCATCATCAAATAATTGAGTGACACTAAGCAAATTATAAGTAAGACCTTTGACATATTGAACTTTATCAATTGAAATATTACTATTACCAATAGAACCGGTACCAAGGATTTGAAGAGTTTTGCTATTCCCAATTGTCACTCTTCCACCCTTTTTCATTTTGAGATTCATAAACTGAGATTTGTCTCCACACATATGTCTTGTGCATCCACTATCCAAGATCTATTGCTTTGACTTGACCTTAGCAGCAAGGCACATCTACAAAACAAACAAAAATAACTCAATGTTTTGGTACCCATATAGGTTTGGGTCCAGGTTGGTTAGTAGCAAGAATATATAAAGCATTTAAATTAGATTTCTTGATCCACATTTGGACCACTTTTGGGGACTGATCATTCTGTTGGTAAGCTGTTTGTCTTCTGCCAAAAGCATTCTGGTATGCTGTTTTCTGTCTGACTGGTCCATTCTGGTATGCTGTTTTCTGTCTGACTGGTCCATTCTGGTATGCTGGTTTCCTCTTATGATATACTTGAAGCACACAATTCTTTTCCAGATGTCCTTTTCCACCACATTTGTTACATGTCTTCCAAGGCATAGCATAATTGTAGGGAATGCCATTCCTTCCATCATATTTGAGCACCTTATCCTTTTTGTTGAAATTCATGCCAACTCCTTCTCTGACTAAGGGGACCTTTGCCTTCTTCATCATTATCTTTAAAGTGTCTTCACCTTGAACAAAAGTTTCCATGCCCTTCTTGAGATCTTTAACTTCTGTTTCTAGGAGGGTGATCACTTCAGCTTGCTGTTTGATGAGTTCAGCTTGCTGAACTTTCTTTTCAGCAGTTTTTGAGGATTCGGCTTGGCTAGATTCCTTCATCCTGTATGATTCCAATGCTTTGTCTTTCATTTTAACATCAAATCTAAGCCCTTTGATTTCATTCATCCGCTCCTTGAGTTCCTCCATTAGTACATCATTTCTTTTTAGAACCATACGATTTACTCCCTCAAGTTGAGAGACTTTTGCCTTTAGATCCATAACCATTTTATCATCATTTCTAGCTGGAGTCTTTTGGGTCATGAGATCAGAAATAATTTTCTTTAAATGAGTATTTGTCTTTTCAAACTCATCTTTTTCGGCCTTTAGTTCCATGAATTCCACAGTGCTTATATTTGTATGTTCCTGCATTGTTAGTGTATCTAACATAGTATCATCTGAAGATACATATTCATTAAAAGAATTTACCTCACTTTGATCTTCTTCAGAATCAGTTTCGACATAGACTCCTTCAGAATTTCCTTGAGTAGATTCATCTTCGATTCCAACAAGTGATAAGTTCACCATTTCTTCACTTGAGTCATCACTGGAATCTGAATCACTCCAAGTCAATAGATTTGATTTCTTCTTATCCTTGAAAACAGTAGGCTGTTTCGACTTCAGTTTGTAGCAGTTCCTTTTATAATGGCCTGGCTTGCCACATTCGAAACAAGTTTCCTCCTTAAAATCTTTTGAGCCTTTCTTGTTGTTGTAGAAGTCACCTCTTTCCCTTTTCATCATATTCTTCTTTTCTATCAGCCTCTTGATCTTCTTTGAAATAAGTGCAAGTTCCTCATCAGAATCAGATTCACCATCTGAGTCAAATGGCTTGCTGTTTTTGGAATGGAGAGCCATATTCTTCATCTTTTCTGTTGGAGCTTTAACACTTGAACTTCCCACCTGATTTCTATTTATCTTGCTTTCAAATTGCTCTAGCTCAGCAAATACAGCTAAGTGATCCATAGTATCAATAAGTGGTGAGGATTCCAAGGCAGTAACTTTGGCTTCGTAGACAAATGGTATTGCACTCAATACCTTCATATTGATTTCGTCTTGTGGTATAGATTTCCCAAGTCTCTTTAGTGAATTTATAGTAACTTGAAACCGTGCTTGACTGTCCTTGATAGTTTCACCTTCATTAAGCTTGAAGTTTCCAAAATCATTCATTAGCTTGCTAAGTTTCACCTTCTTTAGAGATTTCGAACCTTCATGATAAGTCTCCAAAGCATCCCACATTTCTTTTGCTGATTTGAGTGAAGATACTTTATCATATTCAGCCTGGTTCAAACCATTCATAAGAGTGCTCCTGTTAGTTACAGAGGCATGCCTGTACACATCTAATAACAAGCCTAATTGTTTGTAATGCTTTGCATTACTTACATGACCTCTTAACTGAGGGAACCTCTAGTTGTAGAGTTTCTGTTTGTATTGTACTTGTAGTAGGCATCAAATCCTAGTTGTGTAACTGTACTTATAGAGTCTAGAATAATGCTTGAAAGAAGTTCCAAGGTTCATGCCTCAAGCAAGGAGTTAAAGACTGTCAAATAATCACAGTTGGGATTTGAAGAAATGAAGAATTTGCCTAAGTACCAATTCGAGAAGTATATTTGTCTATTCGAGAAGTCCAGCATTCGAGAAGTCAGGGATTCGATATCTCAAGACACTATTCGATATCTCTGAATCCACTGTTCGATATCTCATTCGATATCTTAGAGATTCGATATGTCTACTACTCTATTCGAGAACTCAAGAAGTCAACAAGTCAAGATGGTATTCGAGTTCTCAAAGAGTCAACAAGTCAAAGTCTCATTCGATATCTCAAGGACTCAGAAAGCTATTCGATATCTCGAGGATTCGATAAGTCAAATGTTCTATTCGACAACTCAAGGAATCCTGATGAAAAAGAGCTATTCGAGAAGTAATTCGATATGTCAATATAACAGTATTCGAGAACTCAGAGTTATCGAACAAGTCAATTCTAGTTCTCGAATCACTTACTTAGTCACTTCTCGAATACATTCTTGGAGACAAAATACTGAAGAAATTGTACAAGTCAGAAACCTGCAACAAGCCAATGCACTTTATGGACCACAATCTGTAACGTGCTCTGGAAAGCCTACAAGGAAGCTTGGAGAGATGTAGAAGAGACAAGGAGCTAAAGAAGTGGATCTAAACAGGCTTTGCAAAGTCAAATCTGTAACCGTTTGGACACTTACTCAAAAAGGATAGACAGACTAGAAAGTAATTTGTTTAGCTACCTTATTTGCAGTAAGTAGGCTGTATCCATGTTCTATAAGGACACATCCTCACTTCATAACTTAGTAACTTTGTGAGTCAAGTTTTTCATACACTGTAAGCTATATATCTCTGAGAAAAACGAAGCTGAGAATACTACCATTTGTATTCACAGATTGTAGCAACCTTTATCTAATAATACATTAGATTAAAGTGATATTGTGTCTTGTGTTGTTTCTTTATCCGCACCTTCACTTCTACACACACAGGCACTTATCTGCTACATAGACTCAATCCAAGAAAAGTTCAAGAATCCATTCACCCCCCCTCTGTATTCTTTTACCGTATTCAATACTCAACAGCTCCTAGCCTTTCCATTGTAGCCAAGTTGGATTAACTCTTCCGGAGTAAGATCATCAACATCCTTTGGCTTGCCATCTTTATCAAGAAAGACATATGGACCTTTTTGCACAACTCTCAGAACCAATGGATCTCTGGATAAGTGAGTTTCCATGCTGCTTTTCCACCAGTGGTAGTTGTGTGTGCCATGAAGAAGTGGAAGCCTAAAATCAGATTTTCCTTCGGGATAGTTTTCAGCCATTATGATCGAATACTACCTGTTACAGAATTGTTAGTATACCAAAGCTCTGATACCAAATGAAAAAGCACACCTAGAGGGGGTGAATAGGTGTAAATGGCTAACTATATTCAACTAAGTCCGATTTTAAAAAATACCAGAAACAGCTTACTAATTTCGTTTTATGCAGAGACAAATGGTAAGCTGATTACAAACAGTATGCTGAATGTAAAGACAATAAGTGCAGTAAAGTGCATAAACAGTAAGCTAAATGCAAACAGTAAGTAAAGGGCATAAAATAAAGAACACAAAGACTTTTAGCCAGGTTCGACCCCTAACCCCTATGGTCTACGTCCTGGTCCCTTACCAACTTGGTAAGAGAATATATTATTGATCACTGAAATAAAACCAATTACAAGATACAATAATATATTTCCCTTAATTCCCAGCTGTTGACAAATGGCGTGCTGAACTCCTGTTTCTGAACTTGCTCTCTAAGCTATACTTCCCAAGTATACTTCTCTAGCAACGATCACCAAACCCTAGTTCCCAAGCCAACTTGTCCAACAACTAAACCTTACAAATCGAACAATACAATCAATAGATGAATACAACTCAAACTATGAACTCTTTAAGATATAGCACGTATAGAATATATTAAGAGCTCGAGAGAACGAAAGATATAGCAATGGAAAACTGAGTTGTTTGTGTTCTTGTGTGCTTGAATATTTTTCTCTGGATTGTTAGAAACGAATGAACACAAGAATCAGGTTTATAAAGCTTCACACCAACGTTCAGAAAATCAATCACCAATTATTCGAACTATTAGAATCAATTTCCAACGTTCAATTGGTTAGGGATTTTACAAACGTTCTTGTGAACGTTAGACAGAGGGTTTGGAAGAAAGAAATCGATGAAAACATAACCCTTCTGATTTGTATAGATATAAAATGCGTATAGGAGATTTTGTAGAAAGAAATCTTTTAAATAAGGAAACTCCTATAAGTTTTATAAAATAATTTAAAGAAAGATATTTGAAAAGATTTGAGCTCTAGAATATATTGTGTACGTATTATATAATAAAGAACCCTCACAATATATTTCCTGAATTACATCCATGAGATTTTTTCTTGATCTTTATCTTCAGGATTTCTGGCAGTTTGCAAATGGCTTGCCGTTTGTGTCTGTCAGTGCAAATGGCTTGCCAAACTGTCTCTGTTGTAACACCAAGTGGCTTGCTGTTTATATATTCTCTGAAAACTTAATATACCCTGCAAAACCAAGTTAGTACAACCATAACACAATGTTTTATATCAAACTACAAGCAAAATAGCTTGCTGAAAGTGATCATCAAAACCATAGGAGTATCACAAGGAAGGTAAAACCCTAAACCATGCTTTGAGTTTTTGTGAGTTTTGATGGAGTTTTGATGTTAGTGTAAAGTTAAGATCATGTTAAGTGGTTTTATGATTGTTTGGATTTGTATAATGTGCAAAATGATGGGTGTTGGTTTTGGAACCTCACCACTGGTCCTAGAGATGTATAATGGATGCTTGTTGATGTTGAGGATGATTGGTTTGCATGGTATGTCTTGGTTGTAGTGTTTGTAAAATGGAAATGTCCGAGTTATAGTCGTCGTAATGACGAAATTTTGTTAACCCATAAAAATAGTTAGACCCGAGAGTATAAAAGTGATTTTAGACTCACCACTACCTATGGTTGTAAATATATAGTTGTCTAGTTTATTTTTCCGCAAGAATCGCATTAAAAGAGTTTATGGTTTAAGAGTAATGCTAGTTTTAGTGAAAGTGGTTCAAGAGATTTCATCGCATAAATGTACCTACTTTGAGGCTATGGTTGAGACCCTTAATAGTCGAATTACAATATGAAATTTTGAGGATAAATATTAAGGTCAGTTATAAAGATATGAGCGAAGGTTTCGAGTTAAAAAGATTATTTTTCGATTTTATAAAAAATGCGTCAGCCGAGATTGCGCAAGCGAAAAGCCCTTAAAGGAATGACACTATTCACTAAATTCACCACTGCCCTGTTTTGTAAATTACGAAAAACGGGTCTTCTTACCAGAGCCAAATCTTGATTTAGTTACCTTCTAGACATTCTCTAGATCGTGTACACGAAAACGGTGCGTCGTTTGAGTTAACGGTTATCGAGTTATGAAGGTTTTAGTAAAAGTGGTGCAAATAGTAAAAATCCGCAGTTGACCCAACTTCGAAAATACATTCCACATATCTAGACCCGTGTTTTCGAATCAAGATTTTTATGATAAATATTACAAATACCAAAGATGATTTTAGAAGTAGTTTATATTTAAATGTATTTCCCGTGATTTATTAAAAATGTTGGAGTGCGAGTCGAGGAATAGTAATTCTCAGGAAAGTCAACTTTAGAGGTACTACTTTGACCGTCCGTTTTGGCTAAGTTAAAAGAGGAATTTCGAGTCAACTAAAACACAAAACTTGTTAAGGATTATCAAGGCAACATAGTGGTGTAAAGAACGAGGTTATCAATAGTTATTAAGATGTACAGAATATCGTACGTTAAGCATGGATTCGAGGATCGATTTTGGACTAAACTTTTGAATAAGGTGTTTGTCGGTTAACATGGACTTAGTACAAGTCTAGAAGGACCCCTTAGTGCCTTGTTGTGATTGACTTAAGTTTCTGAGCATTGAGTTATGAGTGGATCGTATAGGGGATTAATCGCTTGTTTTCTTGACTTTGATTAGATTGTCGGATTCCGCCAGAGCCCCTACTACCTCCGGAGCACCAGGCAAGTTTACTAAATTATACTTTATTTTTCAGAGTAATTTTATATTTTAAATGCAAGTATACTAAACCTTACTCTATTGTTCAGAGTATATATGTTTCAAGTATGGTATATGTCAGTTCAAATGTTTTATCTATAAGTTGCAAGTATTTTATCTCGTTACTCAAATACCGGATATTGATGCAATTGAATGCATGTATATATATTATTGTTGTGAATGTTATCCGGATAGTATATAAGTATAGTACTATGTATAAAAGTTATTGGTCCATATGATTGGGACAAGTATCGAGGTACATTGTTCGTACTCGAAGGAAGATAAAATGTTTTGGAAAACTATAATGTTAATTATGGGAGGTGATGAGAGATTTGGTCTGGATCATTTTATTCGAATCCATGATTAAAGCAGTCATTCATATTTTTCCTCTTATATTTAAAGAGGAAAGTGATTTATTGGAACTAGTAATCGTTCGTTGTTCCCGAACGATAATAGTTATTATGTATTGAGGTGCACGTGGAATTATACGTGACATCTAAGATGATAAGTATTGAAGGTGGTCAGGGGTACTCTGGCACCTTATGTTCTGGACTGGAGATAGCCAATATGTATGAAAGCCCAGATGCGTCTTGGGTGAGAGTACCGAGCTAAGTCGGCTCATCCTTCTACCGGTAGTAAATTGATAGATGTATGGACTGATCATCCATTACAGCCAAGCGGATAAGAATCTTTTGAATATAGTCCATCAGCAGTATTTGATAAGTGTAATTAATACTAAAGGTGGGTATTAATTGCAGTATGAAAGGTATGTCATCACTCAGTTCTTGTGAGTAAATTTTAGTATGTTAAAGAAAATATAAGAGTTCATTACTTGAATAAGTTTTGTTGTTATATATGAGTATTGTCCAAGGTGGGATAATCTAAGGTTTAAAATGTTTATTGAAGTATCAAAAGAGGAAATATTTTCAAATGATTTTGAATAGTACATTGATGAAGTCCAAATTACATCTTTGAGTATAAATATATATATGATTTTGGTGTATAAAACTTGCTGGGCATTTTTTCGCTCATTCTTGCTATTTTAAATATTATCAAACAGCGGATCAGAGCTGGCACTAGTACGACAAACCGTGATAAATGGAAGGGGAAAGGTAACTGATTCAGTGTGTTAGCCTTATAGTACCTGAGGAGGGTTCAAGCCGGGAAGAAGTTGTTTAATGCTTTATTATCTAGTACTTTGAAGTTGTAATAAGATTCTGGAGGATACTCTGATGTGTAAATACTTTTGGGATTAGTAAGTACTTGTTCTAAGACTATAACCTGTGGAGTAGATTATGGAGTTTATTATGATTACTGTTGTAGATTATATTGTGAGCAGGTGATTGAATGTTCCGCAAAGGTATGGTTAAGGTTGTGACGATCTGGATTCCTGGTAAGGGATTAGGGGCATTACAATATAGATGGAGCATGTCCAATGGCTGTGCTAAAATAAATGGAACAAATGCTATAATTTAGCAAAAAAAAGAGTGGTTATTGTCTAAATCTTGTTCTAAAATAGATGTGAACTCATGTTTTAATATAATCATTATTTTTAATAATATTTTAATGCTAATTTTATATAATTTAATGTACTCATGTTTGCAGATTATACTAATTGTTGATGAGTGGATTTTGCAACAACTTATGAGAGGTTTACGGCGAGTTGTAAAGGTTAACGATCAACTATTCTGTGAAGAATTTGGGTTGTGTTTGTGGGGATGAGCAGTGAGCTATGCTTGAGAGTGCTTCCAATAATCTCAGGTTTTCTTAGAGATAATCAGAATGCAAAAGTCTCGGTCCCCTCTCAAGTTGCCTACGTACCCTTTATATAGGGATCAAGCTCACAAAGTTCTAAGTCTATGCTGATTTTGCTTGACCAGCTGTATGGCTAAGTCTTGTCCGAGTTGGTCTCTCTTTCCTTTAAAGCCAAGCATGAACAGGTTATCTAAGTGGAATAGAACTCAAGTTCGTATTCCACTAGAATTTGCTTGTCTATAGAGGTAATCTAGGATCAGCTACGTCCTAGAAGTACTCTCCAATAATAAATCTGTCTCTTTTTGGCTGGCTTCTAGATCTTTCTATTATCTATGCTCAGGAACCTGGTGCTCAAGAACCTGGTGCTCAGGAACCTATGTTCGGAACCTGTTTCTCAAGAACCTTTATCTTGGAACCTATTTCTCAGGAACCTCTCTACAGAAAACTATACCCGCACAAATAACAAATATATTAGTCTAGGGAGCCTTTTTATGGTTCCCATATACTCCTTGATGTCCTCATTGCTAATGTTAGACTGACTCGAACTCTTCTTCGAAGAGGAACCTGTTCCACTCTGTTATGCCCAAAATTTATATAAGACAAGAGTTGACTTATGAAGACAAAGTCAACTAGAAAATGAAGAATATTCCATGAATACTTGTTGAAGACTTATTGAAGAAGTACATGTCGCGCCAACATCAGTTGCCGCGTCAACTATATCTAGTTGCCGCGTCAACTATATCAGGTTGCCGTGCCAACTATGCTATCAAGGTCTCTAGAGGTTTGTTTGAATTAAAGATATATTCTCCATCTAGGTTGATTCTTTAACTAGATTGGTATTCTAGCTTTTATTATCGAAGCTCCATGGATTTTACCTGGTTTGAAGACTTACTTGCCGCGCCAACAAATGATTTGTCGCGCCAAGTAATGAGTTGTCGAGGTTACTTATACGATGAAGACACGATTCTGCATTCTGATGAGTTAACCTCATTGGGGAATCATCTATTTATATATTTGAAGGCCTGATTCTGTATTCCAGGTAAGTTGTCCTTATTGGGGGATCAAAGGTAGTTAAGCCTGTCAATACGCTTTGGAGATCTAATCATGTATTCTAGCAAGTTGTCCTTGTTGGGGGATTTCAAGATGCTCTGCGTGACGCAATTTTGGTAGAACTTGCCCTGCAGTCTGGTGGGTTAGCCTCATCGGGAGGTAAGGATCCGTTCATGCATTTGGAGTAAGCTATGGCTTTTCCCTGCAACTCTTGATCGAAGAAAGAGCTGGTATCGGTTGATGTTAGCTCCGATAGATAGGGCTAATGTTGTATCCGCGAAGTCCTCATCAGTTGTTGAGCCTTGGGGTCATTCGGGCTAGGCTTCATCACATAGGCTCTTCCAAATGGGTTTCGTGAACGGTTGGTTTGATAACCAATCGTAGTGGGCCTTTTGGGCCTCTAAGCAAAGAGACCTATTTCTAATGGACTTAGGTTTCTTGCTCTCCAAGAACTACGTGGACTTGATCCTCTATAAATATAGAGGTACGTAGGCACATTGAGGGGATTGGAAGAGAAGAGCTCTTCGAGCCACCACCAAAAAACCCCTTCAATCTCAGCCCCCAATTCATCACAACCACTACACTCCGGTGACTTTTCCGGTGAAGAACCACCGTCACAGATCTTGAATCCATCAAACAACCTCGAATTTTGTTATCACAAATTCCTCCGTTAACACATTCATAACCTGCTTAGCTTCTGGTTCATCAGGAACCTCTTGATGCTTATAAACTCTTGATGATCTCTTTGTTTGATGCTATTGTCTTCATATCTTGTAGTGGATCTATCTTCTGGCTCGTATGGACTGGACCCTATAGCTTAATGGGCCTAAATCTAGCCCATGATGATTTTGGGCACAACAACTACCCCGGTTCCTTGAAGTCATGTAATACGAAATGAACCTATTTAACTCTCTGATCTGGGCACCAATTCTTAATCACTTCTCCTAAAATGCACTACCTCAACAAACTGTATCCAAACTTATATGAGCTAACTCGACATAAGAAACAGGACATACACTGTTTCAATAAAATTCAATGCATCGAGCGTCAACAAACAATTCAATGGAAGGTCTTCATTATTTTTAGTGGTTCAAAGAAAAGTTTTGACTATCAAAGGATTAACATTAGTTATCTTTTAATTAATAGATAAGTTAGTTAATTTATTTAATAAATTAATTGTATCATAATTAATTTATAAAATAAATTAACTAACTTATCTATTAATTAAAAGATAACAAATGTTAATCCTTTGATAGTCAAATCTTTTGTTAGGAATAATTCATAAGTTGTGATGTTAAGAATAGAATTTATACATTATACTTCTTGTAATCCTGATCTTATAAAGGATTTAGCACTATATATAGGATTTATGTGTAAGACAGTTATCTGTACAGTTTAGTCAGGAATGAACAGTGTATCGGAGACTATATGTCAGGAACAAAGAGCAAATCCTGATGACGGTCTAATACTGATGATGATCAGATACTGATGCAAGATGAAATCCTGATATCAGTCGTGTTACTGATGATGTCATTATGGATGCTACAGAAACTGGCAAGTGCTATAAAACAGGATCGTTGTTTGAAGAACAAGCAAGAAGATATTATGAAGGAAAGAGTTTTCTATTGATGGAAACTATCGACTAGAAGGCAGAACATTGTCATGTATAGATTATATCTTTCTGTTATTAGTTGATAGGTAGCATTATAAATACTCTCTTTATATCATTGTAAAAAGTGTCATAGTCGAACAAACGTGAAAATTGAGTTCGTGTGCGTAGCTCTGTATAAGGTTTGTATTCGAGAATTCGAAACAAACATAGAGAGAGATTTGTATTGTCAGCAGCTGCTAAAGGTATTGTACACCTTTGGTAGAGTTTGTATTTGATCTTATTAATACAAACAGAGTTTGATTCATTCGTTTATTCTTGTTCATATAATTAAGTAAAAATCAGACACGATTATATAACTTGTATTCAACCCCCCCCCTTCTACAAGTTATTCGAGTTAACAATTGGTATCAGAGCAGTTTGATTTCGAATAATCATAAAGATCTGGAATCATGTCTGGTTACAAGGATGAGAATACTAAGATTCCTATGCTCAAGAGAAACGAATATACTCTATGAGAAGTAAAGATGTTGCATCATCTAGAAGCAACAGATCCTGATTATCTTGACAGAATCAGAGATGGACCTTTTGTTCCAACAAAGGTCGTTGGACAAGCAACTGTTGATGGTGTGGTTGTTCCAGAACATACAGCAGAGAAGCCAAAATCTGAATGGTCAGATAAAGACAAGGAGAATGTTCTTAAAGATGCTAAAGTGAGAAACATATTATTCAATAGTCTTGATTCTATTCTCACTAACTATGTTCTCTCTTGTAAAACTGCTAAGGATATATGGGACAATCTTAAGGTTCACTATGAAGGAACTAAGCCTGTCAGGAAGAATATGAGGACATTACTTATACAACAGTATGAGTACTTTGAATCCAAGTCTGGTGAGTCACTTACTGATACCTTTGATAGGTTTACAAAACTCATCAATGAGATGGCCATGCATGGTAAATATTATGACTTGGAGGATATGAATACAAAGTTCATGAAAGCTTTGCCTGATTTCTACAATGAGAAGATATCTGCGATTGAGGAAGCTAATGATCTGGATGAGATTTCATTAGAGGCAGTATATGGAAAATTGAGAGCTTATGAACTTGACAAGCAGCAGAAGAAGAGCAGGAGTGAAGGAAAGATGAAGACTATTGCACTTAATGCTCAATCTGAAGTAAAGAAGCTTCCTGAAGAACAACATGAAGAGATTGCTATAAAGAATTCAAGGAAGAAGAAAAGCAAAGAAAGTTCTGAGTCAGAGACTACTGATATGGACTCTGACAACAATGATTCTGAATCTGAGATGCAGGAACTCTTTGCTATGTTTGCTAAAGCTTTCAAGAAAGGTAGATTTAACAGGAGAAGATTTAGCAAAGGACCTTTTCAAAAGAAGGAGGAGAAGAAGAGTGACAAAGGCAAAAGTACAATTGTCAAGCTTGATAAGGCCAAGATCAAGTGCTTTAACTGCAGCGAGCTTGGACACTTTGCTAGTGAGTGTAAGAAGCCTAGGAATTCAGGAAAGGGTAATGCACTTATTGTCACACAGAAGGATTGGGCTGATTCCAGTGATTCTGAAGATGAATTGGATTATGACAACATTGCATTGATGGCAAATAGTTCAGACAAACCTGGATCTCCAAAGAAAACTTCTCCATCCTCTGTTAAGGTATCACTTCACTCTCTTGATTCATTTGATAGCTTAAATTCTGATGAAATTAGATCTATCCATGCTGAGTTTAAGAATCTTATGACTAATTTTAGAATTCTTACTTGTGAAAGAGATGAACTTAAGGTCAAGAATGATAAATTAGTTGATAGAAATAATTTTCTTGAATCTGAATTAATTCAAATGGAAGAATACAAGTTAAGTTCTGATAAAGCTAAGCATGATTATAGTGTTATTCTTGAGGCTTATGACTATGTCAGAAAAGAACTAGAAGAAGAGAGAGATGTGATTAAGACCATTAACAATTCCAGTAAAAAGACTATAGAAATCTTTGAAAGTGGAATTCGTGGTAAGGTTAATGGTTTAGGTTTTGATAAGGCTAGACAAGAAGAAAAAGTAGCTATTGTCAATGATGATAAAGCTAACACATCTGAAGGTAAGAAAATTGTTTCTGAACCTAATCATGTTAAATTTGTTGATTCAAAAGGTACCCCTGTTGTACACAAAAGGATTAACAATAGTAATTCAGATGAGAAAGTGTTAGAGAAACCTAAGAATTTAAACATAGGGTTTCTGTCTAAGTCTCAGTTGAAACAGAGATTAGATGGTCTTTCAGAGTTTAGCAAGATCAAAAGAAATAGGAATGGAAAAGAAGGTATTAACAAAGAGAATAATTACCAGAATGTACCTGATGCACCTAGGAAAAAATGCTATAAGTGTGGAAATCATAATCATTTGGCCCTAGACTGCAATCAAAAACCTTCTTGGAAAACTGAGTCCAGATTCCCCAAGACTCAGAAAATTCAATACCAACCACAAAAAGCTTGTTATCATTGTGGTAGTTTACTTCATTCCATTTACATGTGTAAAGAATATCATGAACTGTATTATGACTATTATTCCTTGAAATCTGAAACTCCTAGTCACAAACAGTTTGTGAAATCAGAGTCTAATGTTGACTCTGCAACAGGTAAAATAAAAGCAAAATTCTCAAAGCCTGTCGTTTCTAAATCTAGTAAGAAAGGATCCAATCAAAGTTGGGTCCTAAAAAATTCTAACTAGTTACTTTTTGTTTGCAGGGCACAGGAAAGAAGCATTCAATTATCTTGGACAGTGGATGCTCTGGACATATGACTGGAAAGAAGTCCCTGCTTACAAAGTTTGAGAGGAAAGCTGGCCCAGTAATATCTTTTGGAGATGGCAACAAAGGAGAAACTCCGGGATATGGCTCAATTGTTTTGGGGAATGTCATCATAGAAAATGTAGCACTGGTTGAAGGCTTGAAACATACTCTTTTAAGCATAAGTCAACTGGGTGATAAAGGTTACAAATCAATCTTTGACAAAGAAGGATGCAAAATCTTGAATATGCAGAGTAGAGACATTGTTCTAACTGGTCAAAGACATGGTAACATATATGAAGCCAGCTTAAGTGATACATCTAAAGGAATTGTTAGATGTCTCTACAACAAAGCAACAAGTGATGAAAGCTGGAATTGGCACAAGAAGCTCTCACATCTTAACTTCAAGAAGCTTAATCAACTTGTTAAGCACAATCTGGTGAGAGGCCTACCTCAGACAAATTTTGTGCAAGATGGACTTTGTGATGCATGTCAGCTTGGAAAGCAAAGAAGAACCACTTTCAAGAGCAAGACTGAAAATTCAATTACTGAACCATTTCACATGCTACATCTTGATCTGTTTGGTCCAGTAAACATTATGTCTATCAGCAAAAAAAGATATGCTCTAGTTATAGTGGATGATTTCACAAGGTTCACATGGGTGTTCTTTTTACACAAGAAGGATGAAGCTCCTCAGCAAATCATTGAACTTATCAAGAATATTCATAATAACTCTGAGTACAAAGTCAAAGTACTTAGAAGTGACAATGGTACATAATTCAAGAACTCTACAATGGAGGGGTTTTGTGCAGACAAAGGAATCACTCAACAGTTTTCTGCACCTGGTACACCTCAACAGAATGGTGTAGTGGAAAGAAAGAACAGGACTCTCATAGAGGCAGCAAGAACCATGCTTGCAGATGCAAAACCAACCTACTTTTGGGCAGAAGCTATTAACACTGCATGTTTCACTCAAAACTGTACCTTGGTAAATAGTCATGGAAAAACTCCCTATGAGATGATCAAAGGAAAGAAACCAAGTGTGAAATACTTTCACATCTTTGGATGCAAATGCTATGTCCTAAAAGTTCATCCAGAACAACTTGGAAAATTTGAAGCCAAATCGGATGAAGCAATTTTTCTAGGATATTCAACATCTAAGGCCTTCAAAGTTTATAATCTCAGAACTCACATTGTTATGGAATCAATTCATGTTGCATTTGATGATAATAAATTTGGAATTCTACAAACTGATGAAAGCCATGACAAATTGGAATTTGAAAATCTGAAGAATTCTGAGATACTCTCCAGTGATGATGAAGGTTCTCCAGAAGGAATTTCTATTGCTTCTCAAAGGAATGCTACTGTTGAGGGGAAGCAAATAAATCAAAGAGAACACAGTGATCATCAGGAGCAGACTAGCCTTTCAGAGTCTACTCCATCAGGAATTGACGTTTCAGAGTCTACTCCATCAGGAACTGATCTTTCAGAGTCTACTGAGGAAAGATCAGTAACTAGCAGCAATATGGAATCTACTGATTCTATTGATCAAAGGAGAGTTTTTGAAGGTAGAGAGAATTCTTCTACAAGAGATACCACTAACTTAGGGGGAGAGTCTAGCAGAGTTAATCTACCACCTGTTAGAAAATGGACAAAGGATCATACTAAAGATTTGATTATTGGTGATCCAAATAGTGGTGTTCGAACTAGAAGATCAATTCAAAATGAATGCTTGTATAGTTGCTTTCTCTCAAAGAATGAACCTAAGAAGGTTGAAGAAGCCTTACAGGATCCTGATTGGGTAATTGCAATGCAGGAGGAGTTAAATGAGTTTGAGAGAAACAAAGTATGGAAACTGGTACCAAGACCTAAAGATAGATCAATTGTTGGTGCAAGATGGGTTTTCAGAAACAAGCTAGATGAATCTGGTATGATTGTAAGAAACAAAGCTAGACTGGTGGCCAAGGATTATTCTCAGGAAGAAGGCATTGATTATGATGAGACCTTTGCACCTGTAGCAAGATTAGAATCAATCAGAATGTTTCTTGCATTTGCAGCTCATTCAAAATTCAAGGTATACCAGATGGATGTAAAGAGTGCTTTTCTAAATGGCAAACTTGATGAGGAAGTGTATGTGGAACAACCACCTGGATTTGTTGATCCAAAGTTTCCAAATCATGTCTACAAACTTGACAAGGCACTCTATGGACTAAAGCAGGCACCAAGAGCATGGTATGAGACTTTGTCCAAATTTCTTCTTGAAAATGGCTTCACAAGAGGTACAATTGACAAAACTCTATTCTTTAGAAAGATAAAAGGTGAATTGCTTTTAGTTCAAGTTTATGTTGATGATATTATTTTTGGTTCTACTAATGAAAAGTTGTGTGCTAAGTTTAGCAAGCTTATGCAGTCTAAGTATCAGATGAGCATGATGGGTGAATTAAATTATTTCTTAGGCTTGCAGGTCAAACAGACTGAGACTGGTATCTTCATTAATCAGTCAAAGTATATCAAAGATCTTTTAAGAAGGTTTGACTTTCAAGACTGTGCAGTTGCAAAAACACCCATGGCAACAGCCACTAAACTAGACTCTGATCCTAGAGGGAAGAGTGTGGATAATACTAGTTATAGAGGCATGATAGGCTCATTGTTATATCTAACGCAAGTAGGCCAGATATAATGTTTTCTACCTATTTATGTGCTAGATTCCAAAGTGATCCTATGGAATCTCATTTAATTGCTGTGAAGAGAATTTTTAGATATCTCAAAGGAACTCCAAATCTTGGTTTGTGGTATCCTAGAGAATCTGATTTCTTTCTAATTGGCTATTCAGACTCTGATTATGCAGGGTGTAAAATAGACAGGAAAAGCACTACAGGTACATGTCAATTCTTGGGAAACAAATTGATTTCTTGGGCAAGCAAGAAGCAACAATCTGTTTCAACCTCAACTGCAGAAGCTGAGTACATAGCAGCAGGCAGTTGTTGTGCACAGCTCCTTTGGATAAGAAATCAGTTGGTGGATTATGGTATGACACTTAGTAATATTCCTATGTTTTGTGATAATACTAGTGCTATTAAAATTGCAGAAAATCCAGTTCAACATTCAAGGACTAAGCACATTGATGTCAGGTATCATTTTATTAGAGAACATATTGAAAATGGTACTGTGGAACTTCATTTTGTTCCTACTGACAAATAGCTTGCAGATATTCTAAATAAACCACTTGATGAGACTACATTCAGTAGATTAGTAAGTGAGTTAGGAATGTTAAATTTTTAGATCTTTAACATCTACAAATGTAGCAAGGTATGTTGTTTTTAGCTTATAGACTTGATATTCTTGTCAGGATCTATATTTGATTGTTAAATGCTTTAGCTATAACACTTTGCCTTGATAAATTTCAGTAATGATAGACTTATTAATAATCATCAGGATTAGATTTGTTATCAGGATGCTGACATCATCAATATTGTGTCAGCATCAGGATTATGAAAATTGTTTCAGATCCTGACGTTTACTTTGTTTAGTAATCTAATTCTATGATGTGTTAAGTCTATGCCAACATGTTTTGATATTTGCATACTGATAATTTATACATCATTCAATAATCAAAAGACAAGTAGATAACAAGTAATTGTATTTTCATTAATTGAAAGCATTACATATATGGAAATGAAATACAACATCTTTTTGTCTAATTTCTACTGATAATTCTATACTTGTATATTGATATGAATTCTGAGGTACAGGACAAGGAGCATCTCAAGAAATCCATCAGGGGATTGAATAGCCTCGTCTACTCTTGAATTCCTTGTCTGGGCGACTTGAATGAGAGCAGCTAACTTAAATGAATAGCATCTCCATCAAGATCAACCTCAGACTCTCGGCCAAATTCTTCATCCTCAAGTTTTGAGGAGGTTAGGGGAAGATTGTATCAAACAGATGGATGTTCTAGGAGAAACCTCTGGATATTATCGGAAACCAATCCATCCATGATTAGTTCGATGAGAAGAGTCATCTTTTCAAAGAGATGATCAAGAACAGGATGTTCATCGACCGTGAAAGATCTAAAGAATGGGTTTGAATGGAATTTTGGTTTGAGAAGCATTGTTGAGAAGAAAAGAAATTGAAAGGTTTATGGAGAATGGCATAAGGCGTCTGTTTCTTTTAAAGAAAGACGTGAGAAGCTGAACAGTCACTTGGAAGTTTTAATGAAGTCAGATGCTAATTATTGCGTGTGACTGTATTTCTTGTTTTCAAGAAATATTGAATATATCTAACCAATTGATTTTTGTTCAGATTAATTGTTTATTTCTTTTTCAGATAAAAGAAAAATGTCACGTGGAAACTCCATATTAAGTATCTGGAATCATGATGACATTGTTCAGGATTTCATGTGTGACATCAGGATTTGAGAATTATTATCACATCGTATTTTGTGATTATTTTGATGAGAGGTCAACAGGAAAAGGAAGCTGATCAGTATTGATTATTTATACCCTGATTTATTTCATGAAAATCAATTTTGGATTTTATTTTCCAAAAATCGTGGGTAACCGCACTTTTCAGGGACTGACACCTGTCAATCTACGTGTCAATGTGGGATAGTGGTCTGAAAGATTTGTGAAATATATTTGTTTTGAAACTCTAATCGTGTAATTGCTTTATCTAATTTTACATTCTCTAAAGCAAAAAAAAAACACTCTTGAGTTTTCAAAATCACTAATCCATTTCAAGAATTTTTCAAGTTCTTTTCAGATCAAAAATGGCAGCTTAGAGAAGATTACCTAAGTCAGTAGCCTTCAAGTTTGGTGATTTCGATTTTATGACAAACAATCATGTAGCAGCTATCACCAACAATGAAGGAGTGTCATCTGATTTTCATCCAATCATAGACTTTCTGGCGTATGGACCATTAAGTTATGCATTGACAACATCTCCACAAATTAATCAAGCAGCTGTTTCACAAGCTTGGGAGAATGCTGAGGTAATTGATTCTACTCAGAGTCAATCAGGTAAGATTGTTCTACATTTAGGACAAGATTCATTTGACATTACTGAATCTGTTGTTAATTCAGTACTTTGCTTACCTGTTACTGATAGTTATGCAAGTGAACCATCTGATGATAATGTAAGAACTATGTTGTCTGAATTAGGTTATAGTGGACCTCTAGACAACATGAGCCAGTTGAATAGGTCTTTTCTTAGAAAGGAATGGTCTTTTTACTTTGATCAAATTGCTAAATGTTTTACTGGTAAATGTAGTTCTTTTCAGCAAATTACTTCTGTTACATCACATATTGCTTATAGTTTGCTTCATGACAGAGCAATTAACATTGGTCATATTATCTTAAGTCAGATGAGTATTAAACTTGGGTTAAGAGATCAAAACAGGAAAATGGTTTATTATCATAGATTTATGCAAATGTTTATTAACCATTTTATTCCTGATGTTTAAGCTAGATTTGGTAGGGAACATTGTGTTTCTTCTTATGAACAGCAAAAGAGAATTTTCTCTGACATTACAAAGAAGGACAATGAAAAGAATCTAGATGAAATACCTGAAATTCATTATCCACGTCATGTTCAGGTAATTCTTAAAACTCATCTTCCTACTTTCTACAATTCTTCTTTCTTTTGTGGTGAAATGGCTCAGGAATCTCAATTGGAGGAGAACCCACCTGTGTCTACCCAAGTAGCCCAAAACATTATAGTCTCTGAAACAATTCAAGAACCAAATTTTGATCCACAGCCTATTGTTTCAAAGAAACCAACCTCTGGTGTTTCTCAAAAGACATCAGTTGTAAGGAAGAGAAGGTTTGTTGTGTCAAGTAGTAGTAATTCTAGTGAAGATGATGATAATTTAACTCTTGCTGAGAGAGCAGAATTGAAGGCTTCAATTCAACTTTCTCTGTTAGCACAAAGAGATGAAAAACCTAGTCACAGCCAGGCTGCAGTCTCCCAAAAGACTGTAGTTCTTAAAAAAGGGAAAACAGTTACTGGATACTGTCTCTCAAAAGACTGTGTCTATTGAACAAAGATCTCATCCCAAGATCACTTCTGTGTCTACACCTCTTGAGTCTTCTCAGGATAAATCTTTTGCTCACTATACCAGGAGAACAAGGAGAAAGATTCAATTGTCGATGAAAAGACTCCCTTTATGTTGAGGACTCCTCATAAGTTGAGAGGACTCCCCATAGCCCCATATGTGGAGAGGTCTTCTCTTTCTGATATAATGAGAGGACTCCCTTAGTGGCTCGCACTTCTCAACCTATGACCCTCTGGAGTAACGAGCTCGATCCCGGCTCCGTCCTTGTTTGATGACCCATCTCGCATATGAACACAAAGTACTCCTCCTTTGCCTCGCATAATCCATATTGCTGGCTCTAGCCCCACCTCGCATATATAGCTGGTGGACCTTGCATCTTTGAAAACTAGTAATTTTGAATTTTCCCAAGTGCTTTGGGATAGCTAATTGAGTCTTCATATGCTCTTATTTGCTTATAAACTGACTTTAACACATGCCCAGAGATAGCTCCACATTTTTTAGACTTACGGATTGACCCATCATCGCCGATGAGGTAAAGTGGCCTTGCATTGTAAGATATCGGGCTTGCGGCCTCACAACGCTAGGTGCGGCCTCACAACGCTAGTTGCAGCCTCGCAATGCTAGGTGATGCCTCACAACGCTAGGTGCGGCCTTGTAACGCTAGGTGTGGCCTCGCAACGCTAGGTGCTGGCCTTGTCTTGAAAATTTTCAAATTCCCTGCTAAAAGAGATGTTTATGTAATGCCACTACCCCCCGAGTCCTCATTATCATTGTAGATGTGATGAGGAATCAAAGTGTTTCAGCAATCTTCTTGTATTATTTGGAGTTGACACCATTTGTAATGAAAGGAATTTGATGTGATCCCGCTATAAGCATACTTGACTCCTTCAACGCTATCCCAGAGCACTTGTACTCTTCACTGTTGTCCCAAGGCACTTGGCCTCATCAACGCTATCCGGGGGCACTTGGCCTCATTACGCTATCTCGGAGCACTTGGCCTCATCACACGCTATCCCAGGGCACTTGGCCTCATCACGCTATCCCGGGATACTTGGCCTCATCAATGTTGTCCCAAGGCATTTGGGCTCTCCAACACTATCCCAGAGCACTTGTACTTGACTTCTTCAACGCTATCCCAAAGTACTTGTACTCTTCACTGTTGTCCCAAGGTACTTGACCTCATCACCGCTATCCCGGGGCATTTGGCCTCATCACATTATCCCGGGGCACTTGGACTCTCCAACGCTAAGCAAGAGCACTTAGCTTCTTTAATGTCATAACATGCTTCCCTATGTTGAACAAGAATGTAGATATTGAGTTCTTGAGCTCATTTTATTTTTCAAATACTTTGGCTTATCTTCCTTCATCTCTAGTATGAGCTTGAGGCCAATGAGAGCCTCGTTTTCAGCCTCCTTATTTGTTGCTTGCTCTTCCCAGTGTTTTGAGTTAATCGAGGACCTCCTCATTGTCGGCAAGGGTCGGGGGCGTCCCCCCTTACCCCAAGGATCGGGGCGTCCCCCCTCTCCTCGACGTAGAGGTATTTCACCAAGAAGAAGCATCTCACGATCTCGATATCCATACCATATAGGGGCCTCATTAGCTTCATCATATAGGGGCCTCACGATCTCGACGAGGAGATGGGGGTCTGTCGTCACGATGATGAGACCACTCACGATCTCCACAAGGAGAGGGGGTATGTCATCATGACGATGGGACCGCTCACGATCTCGATGAGGAGATGGAGGTCACTTAGAACCTTGACCCTTGCCTTGGCCTCTATCACTTATCCTTCTTGTCAGTAGTGAGCTTCTCGAGCTTGACTCCTCCTTACAATCCTTCTTCTTACAATCTCGGGGTCGGGATCATACTTATGGGACCGCTCACACTCTCAACGAGGAGAGGGGGGTCTCTCGTCGCGATGATGGGACCGCTCGCGCTCTCTACGAAGAGAGGGGGGTCTGTCTTCGCGACGATTGGACCGCTCACGCTCTCAACAAAGAGATAGGGGTCATTCCGAACCTTGACCCCTACTTTGGCCTCGCTCCTAGTGACGTCGCTTATCCTTCTCGAATGCGGCCTCGCAGCGCTAGGTGGGGCCTCGCTATGCTAGGTGCAAGCATGGCCTCGCTATGCTAGGTGCAAGCATGGCCTCTCTACGCTAGGTGCAAGCATGACCTCGCTCCTATGGGGTCGCTCCTGGGGGTCTCGCTATGCTATCCAGGCCTCGGCCTCTCACGCTAGCCCGACCTCGGCCTCTCCGTTGTTGGCCTCTCCGTTCTTCTTGTTCGAGTTAGTCATCGTTCTCCCAAATTAATGACTGCCCCTCCTTCTAGCGCCAATTGTTGTAGGGAGAATTTTGTTACAACACGAAATTGGAGGTTGCTGGAATCACGGAGCAAAATACAAATATTTTGCTAAGAATACGAAGAACACGGGAGGAGATTGGTGTTTGTTTGTGGCTGATCTTGTTGATAGATAGTCAGGGGTGAGCTGAGGCATATCTAAACAAGGTGCCTACGTACCCTATTTATAGGGATCACGCCATACGTAGTTCTTGGAGAAG
Source organism: Kitagawia praeruptora (assembly GCA_037693485.1). Lineage (NCBI taxonomy): Eukaryota > Viridiplantae > Streptophyta > Magnoliopsida > Apiales > Apiaceae > Kitagawia > Kitagawia praeruptora. The sequence continues at coordinate 108,070,367 of CM075354.1, forward strand.
AAGTTACCTAGGCGGGCTAGGGTTTTAAGAGATAAGCCATAGTCCAAGCCCACTTGTTTAGGGCTGACGTGGCAATGAGTCATCAACCCCATCCATGATCCATGGCCCAGCTGTGGAAGCCCATAGTCTCGAACGGATAGAGTTGGCCAGTAGAGAAGCAACAAGGGCCTTGCATGCGACCTCGAGGGATCTGGACATGCGAAGCGAACCCTAGTGTCCAGCTACCCATGCGACCTCGAGGGGTCAGGCCATGAGCCTTCCAGAAAAGAGTGAGATAGCGATCCCCTGGTTGCGACCCCGGTAGATGCGGCCTCGAGGATGAGCGGCGTTAGAGGCGCATAGGCCTAGCGTGAGAGGCGCAGAGGCCTAGCATGAAACGCCTTGAGTAGTAGCAGGAGGTCATAGTGAGGCGACCCCTAGGGCGGGATCATGTCTTCGAGAGATTGTCTTCAAATAATATGATGAGATAAAGGCGAGGTGATCCCAGACCGGGCCTCACACCTTGTTGATCCTTCTTCAATATTTAAGCCCATTAGTAGATAATTGAGCCCATTAAGAGAGGTGATTGAGCCCATTAAGAGAGGTGGGCCCCTTGTATAGTCGTTTGAGCCCATTAAGATAATATTTTCCAAAAATCGTGGAAACTATGGCGACTGTTATAATCCTCTAATTTGTTAGATTTTTGAATTTAACAAATGTTGTTTTAAAAAGTGACTCATTTTAGATTATTGAAAATCTGAATAATGTAAGTGAAGATATTTTTGTATTGATAATATTATTGAAGAAAATAAGTTAATTAAGAAATTTACTAGAAGAGAAAGGAATATAGCAACTTATATCTTGGTGAGATATTTAAATAAATACATACTCCCTCCGTCCCATCCAGTTCTTAACATTTGGGACGGAGGGTTCAGCATGCATTTTAAAGTTTCTATAAAGTACAACTCCATTAATTATTTTAAATAATTTTTTCTTTTGAATAAAAATTTAATATTTAAACTTTTATTTAGAAAAAAAATGAAAAAAATAAGTTATATAACTATTTTTTATATACACCTTAAAATGCATGCCGAATCTTCTATCTTAAATGTTAAGAATTGAATGGAACAGAGAGAATATTAAGAAGTGTACTGATTTTATCAGAAAAATATTGTATGATGAGTATTATTAATATTGATGATATTAGTTTAGAACATGTGATATGCACAGATTTTCTTTTATGTTTGAAACTTGTTTCGATATTGTTTAAACAAGACTTATATTCTTGCCATTGTTGTTTCAATTTTTATCAAAAATATTTATAGTTAGAGTGTTAGTCTCCTTGTATAGTTTATATTTTGTGTTCGTTAAAGCCCGTCTGTGCACCCACCACTAGACCTGGCAAATTGGGTCTGGATCCGAATAATTGATTCGAAATTTATGGAACCAAGATCCGATTTTATATTCGAATTAAATTAATCAAAATTTAACCGAATTCGAAACAATCCGATCTGAACCGAAATCCGATCAGATATAGTCAAATCCGATTATTATCCGAAAACCGATCTCATTCGATCCAAAAATTACCCGAACCAAATATCTAACCGATAATCTATACTATTATATAAATTCCGAAACATTAAAAGTTTTGGTACCAGCTTTTTGGTACTTCGTGAATTTACTTATTTACCCTTTGTTAAAAAGAAAATAAATATACGATATTTATACTTTAAAAAACACCTATAATAAATAATAACATAATACAATTAATGGTAATTAGTCGCTTGCCTTTTTTCACATTTACTTTTAATTGAAAATATTACCTTTTATAAACACCTAAAAACATTAATGTATCTTCCAATCATTAATATTTCCTTTTGAATTAAAACACGTTACCTTTTTAATTTAAAACTAAACTTCATTAATATTTTCTTTTGAACTAAAACACGTTACATTTTTAATTTAAAACTAATTTTACAATAATTAATATATACCCGAAAATATCACACCATATTTTTCAATTGTTAATAAAATATATTAAAAATCTGCAAATGTTGTTTATAATAAGGAAACATTAGTATAATCCGTAGACATTAGTATATTAAAATTATATTAAATTAAAATTAATTAATAATTATATAATTATCGAAACATTAAAAATTTTGGTACCTATTTTTTGATATAATTTTTTGGTATTTCGTGAATTTACTTATTTACCCTTCATTATAAAGAAAAATATATATGATATTTATACTATTAAAACACCAAAAATAAATAATAACATAATACAATTAAAGGTAATTAGTCGATTGCTTTTTTTCACATTTACTTTTAGTTAAAGATATTACCTTTTATAAACACCTAAAAACCTCAATCATATCATATTTTCCAATCAATTCATATCTAGCAATAATTAACCAAAAATAAATAATAACATAATACAATTAAAGATAATTAGTCGATTGCCTTTTTCACATTTACTTTTAGTTGAAGATATTACCTTTTATAAACACCTAAAAACCTCAATCATATCATATTTTCCAATCAATTCATATCTAGCAATAATTAATATATACTCAAAAATATCACATCATATGATATAATCAGTAACAAAATATAATGGAAATTCGTATTACAAATAATGACCCAATTTTTAGTAAAAAATTCAAAATCATTAGATCTAATTATTAAATATATTATATGCTTAAATTAATTTACAAAAATTTCAAGTTTCAAATTTTATCAACGACCTATTAATTTTAAAATTTTATAATATAAGTTTTAAACCTTGCATATCATTAACTAATTTTATATTAAATTATTAATATTAAAATTAAAATAAAATATTTTAAATAATGATTATATAAAAATATAATTATGACATAAAATAAAATTTATTACATATCAACAAAAATCCGTTCATCGCACGGGTTATAAGCTAGTAATCCGAAATACTTCATTCGATGATGATCCGAAACCGATTAAATTCGAAAAAAATATTATCCAGATAGAATATGACTCAAAGTACTATATCCGTTCTAAATTGGAAACTTAAAACACCTATACCGAAAATTATGTGATGAAATAATATTATTGAGAAATTATTTTATTTCTCTGTGTGACTCAAAATATTCTATATTTTAGGACCAAACGTTTCAAGATATCATATATGTATCAAAATATTCATGTATAGTAAAAATTTTATTTTCGAAATAAAAACTAATGATATTATTTATTCTAGAAAATAAGTGTTAAATATTTTTTATATGTATACATGTTGAACCTTCATATCTACTAGATACACATGTTTAGTAACTAGTATGTTTGTGAATTGTAATTAACTATACATAAAATAAGGTAATAACTAATAAGGCAATTACTACTCACAGCCAAATCTAGTCATGGAGTTGTGGAGAGTTTTTAGTTGTTTGAGAAAGTAGTGCTCTGATTATTTTTTTTTTTTATAACTTTAAAGAATAGATATATTGATAAAATTAGAATTAAACGGTTAGATAATTTATTTAGATAAACATAAACTCAAAGTACACACCCAGTAATACACTTATGTAGCGGGATATCTTTTCACGCAAAAGTTTAGGCGGGATTTTAATTTTCATAATGCGGGTTTTGCTAAGTTGAGTGATTCTATTTTCTTGTTTTACAATTAATTAATTTATTTTCGTAGTATAGAGTATATATGAAAATTATTATTATTATACCTTATCTATAATAAATGTAAAAAAGATATTACCATAATTTTGGTCACTGTACTATCAAAAAAATCTTAAACGTCTCTCAATCATCGAATTTAATATTTTTAAAAGTAGACGATCAAGATTATATCATATTACAAAAGAAAATTTTAATCTAAAAAATATATAAATTAGAATGGTTGCATCAGAAGCAAATTATAAAAAAGAAAATTATAATCTAAAAATGATATAATTTAAAAAGATTGTATTAGAAATGAATTTAAAAAAATTATAATATGAAAAGGATATAATTAAAATAAGTTATATTATTATTGAATTTTATTTATTTTTTATTAGTATTAAAAAAAATCATATTTACTATTTGGTCTCTATTCGTTTCTTATTTATTTTGTATCAGACTACCAACTATCTTCAAATAATAAGAAGGTTATTTTAATAATCAAAATGAAATATAAGTAGATTTTCTAAATTGAATAGAATTTTCACAATAAACAATTCCCAGTTTCTTCTATATTTTGTTTCTTGCTAGTTTTATTTGGAAAATAATTGTTAAACCATCATTAAATTAAAGATTATTTTGTTAATTTCATTGGGCTTTAAAATTGTTGAAATCAAGTTTTAAGAATTTAAGATAAAATACATTGTAAACTAATAACAATTTGATACGTAACATTGAATTGTAATTTTGAACTTAATGACAAAATTTTAAAAACGAAATTTACTTTTAATTTTGTGAGAAGTGGAAATAAAGGTGAATGTAACTCATATTTTAGATATAAATGGATAATATAGTAAATATTATTTTGCTAAAATTATAATATTATACATTTAACAAAAATATTATTTTATATTACTAGTCCAAGTAGAGACTATAAAAGATAATATCAAATATTAAATTCTCAAAAAACAATCAGGTTTATATTACTCAAATGAGTATTTAATTTCGCGTTATAACTATACTTTTACAAACTTATTAATGACATTTATTTAGTTTCAATGATAATTCAAAATTGATACAGCATAATTCAAACCAAAATTTTTTGATCCGACAAAATTCAATCCGAAAAGATCCGAACCGAAATTTATCTGATCTTAATCTGAAATTTATCCGATTTTAATCTGAAATCGACCCGATCCGAAATTAGACCCGAACCGAAACCGATTAAAATTTGTAAAACCGATACTAAACCCGAACCAAATTAGATCCGATCCGAATTGTATCCAAATATATCAAAACCGAAAATTGATCCGATCCGAAATGGATCCAATCCGAAACCGATCCGATTATACGATTTGCCAGGTCTACCCACCACCTTGTACGTATTCATTGTTTAACTTAATTAGTTTTAGTTAAAATTAAAAAAATTGTTCAAATACTTTATAATCTTCACCGTCTTTGTAATAAATTTTACTATAATGCTGCCAAACAAATATATATATATATATATATATATATATATATATATATATATATATATATATATATATATATATGGGGGCGCCCCTATGTACATCCCCCCCCCCCTCAATGAAACATTGAGGGCGTGCCCACAATGTTTCATTGAGGGCACCCTCAATGAAACATTGAGGGCATGAATCTGATATTTAAATAAAAAAGCAAAAAAACTCAAAAAAATTTAAAAAAAATAAGAAAAAAATCATAAATTTAATTTAAAATTTATCTACATCCACGTATTCATGTTAACTATTTTGGTGATGAATATTACATAATTTTATAATAATTTGATATTTCCCTCATTTTTAAGTAGTTTATAGAATTACTTGATACATTTTGTAATTACTCGGATAGAGCCCTAGTTTCGAGTACTAGTCAATATAGTAGTGATCTACTAAGATCTCTAACCAAAATAATTTTTTATTTTTTGAAAATTTAGGAATATCATTAACTTAGATATATCTTTACATCCGTACGGTTCGTTCATCGAGAAATATATTTAAAAAATGGAAATAATAATATCGGATAGAGGAGTACTAGTCAATATAGTAGTGATCTACTAAGATCTCCAACCAAAATAATTTTTTATTTTTTGAAAATTTAGGAATATCATTAACCTAGATATATCTTTACATCCGTACGGTTCGTTCATCGAGAAATATATTTAAAAAATGGAAATAATAATATCGGATAGAGGAGTACTAGTCAATATAGTAGTGATCTACTAAGATCTCCAACCAAAATAATTTTTTATTTTTTGAAAATTTAAGAATATCATTAACTTATATATATCTTGACATCCGTACGGTTCGATCGTCGAGAAATATATTTAAAAAAATAATAACAATATCGGATAGAGCCCTAGTTTCGAGTACTAGTCAATATAGTAGTGATCTACTAAGATCTCCAACCAAAATAATTTTTTATTTTTTGAAAATTTAAGAATATCATTAAGTTATATATATCTTAACATCCGTACGGTTCGATCGTCGAGAAATATATTTAAAAAAATAATAATAATATCGGATAGAGCCCTAGTTTCGAGTACTAGTCAATATAGTACTGATCTACTTAGATATCCAACCAAAATAATTTTTTATTTTTTGAAAATTTAAGAATAGCATTAAGTTATATATATCTTGACATCCGTACGGTTCGATCGTCGAGAAATATATTTAAAAAATAGAAATAATAATATCGGATAGAGCCCTAGTTTCGAGTACTAGTCAATATAGTAGTGATCTACTAAGATCTCCAACCAAAATAATTTTTTATTTTTTGAAAATTTGGGAATATCATTGAATTAGATATATCTTGACATTCGTACGGTTCGATCGTCGAGAAATATATTTTCAAAAAATAGTAATAATATCGGATAAGTCCTAGTTTCGAGTACTAGTAAATATAATAGTGATCTATTAAGATCTCAAACCAAAATAATTTTTTATTTTTTGAAAATTTGGGAATATCATTAAATTAGATATATCTTGACATTCGTACGGTTCGATCGTCGAGAAATATATTTTAAAAATAGAAATAATAATATCGAATAGAGCCCTAGTTTCGAGTACGTCAATATAGTAGTGATCTACTAAGATCTCCAACCAAAATAATTTTTTTATTTTTTGAAAATTTGGGAATATCATTGAATTAGATATATCTTGACATTCGTACGGTTCGATCGTCGAGAAATATATTTTCAAAAAATAATAATAATATCGGATAAGTCCTAGTTTCGAGTACTAGTAAATATAGTAGTGATCTATTAAGATCTCCAACCAAAATAATTTTTTATTTTTTGAAAATTTGGGAATATCATTAAATTAGATATATCTTGACATTCGTACGGTTCGATCGTCGAGAAATATATTTTAAAAATAGAAATAATAATATCGAATAGAGCCCTAGTTTCGAGTACGTCAATATAGTAGTGATCTACTAAGATCTCCAACCAAAATAATTTTTTAGTTTTTGAAAATTTGGGAATATCATTGAATTAGATATATCTTGACATCCGTATGGTTCGATCGTCGAGAAATATATTTTAAAAATAGAAATAATAATATCGAATAGAGCCCTAGTTTCGATTAAGTCAATATAGTAGTGATCTACTAAGATCTCCAACCAAAATAATTTTTTAGTTTTTGAAAATTTGGGAATATCATTGAATTAGATATATCTTGACATCCGTACGGTTCGATCGTCGAGAAATATATTTTAAAAATAGAAATAATAATATCGGATAGAGCCCTAGTTTCGAGTACTAGTAAATATAGTAGTGATCTACTAAGATCTCCAACCAAAATAATTTTTTATTTTTTGAAAATTTGGTAATATCATTAAATTAGATATATATTAACATCCGTACGGTTCGTTCATCGAGAAATATATTTAAAAAATAGAAATAATAATATCGGATAGAGCCCTAGTTTCGAGTACGTCAATATAGTAGTGATCTACTAAGATCTCCAACCAAAATAATTTTTTATTTTTTGAAAATTTAAGAATATCATTAAGTTATATATATCTTGACATCCGTACGGTTCGATCGTCGAGAAATATATTTAAAAAAATAATAATAATATCGGATAGAGCCCTAGTTTCGAGTACTAGTCAATATAGTAGTGATCTACTAAGATCTCCAACCAAAATAATTTTTTATTTTTTGAAAATTTAAGAATATCATTAAATTATATATATCTTGACATCCGTACGGTTCGATCGTCGAGAAATATATTTAAAATAATAATAATAATAATATCGGATTGAGCCCTAGTTTCGAGTACTAGTCAATATAGTACTGATCTACTTAGATCTCCAACCAAAATAATTTTTTATTTTTTGAAAATTTAAGAATACGGATAGAGCCCTAGTTTCGAGTACTTCAATATAGTAGTGATCTACTAAGATCTCCAACCAAAATAATTTTTTATTTTTTGAAAATTTGGGAATATCATTGAATTAGATATATCTTGACATTCGTACGGTTCGATCGTCGAGAAATATATTTTCTAAAAATAATAATAATATCGGATAAGTCCTAGTTTCGAGTACTAGTAAATATAGTAGTGATCTATTAAGATCTCCAACCAAAATAATTTTTTATTTTTTAAAAATTTGGGAATATCATTAAATTAGATATATCTTGACATTCGTACGGTTCGATCGTCGAGAAATATATTTTAAAAATAGAAATAATAATATCGAATAGAGCCCTAGTTTCGATTAAGTCAATATAGTAGTGATCTACTAAGATCTCCAACCAAAATAATTTTTTAGTTTTTGAAAATTTGGGAATATCATTGAATTAGATATATCTTGACATCCGTACGGTTCGATCGTCGAGAAATATATTTTAAAAATAGAAATAATAATATCGGATAGAGCCCTAGTTTCGAGTACTAGTAAATATAGTAGTGATCTACTATGATATCCAACCAAATTAATTTTTTATTTTTTGAAAATTTGGTAATATCATTAAATTAGATATATCTTAACATCCGTACGGTTCGTTCATCGAGAAATATATTTAAAAAATAGAAATAATAATATCGGATAGAGCCCTAGTTTCGAGTACGTCAATATAGTAGTGATCTACTAAGATCTCCAACCAAAATAATTTTTTATTTTTTGAAAATTTAAGAATATCATTAAGTTATATATATCTTGACATCCGTACGGTTCGATCGTCGAGAAATATATTTAAAAAAATAATAATAATATCGGATAGAGCCCTAGTTTCGAGTACTAGTCAATATAGTAGTGATCTACTAGATCTCCAACCAAAATAATTTTTTATTTTTTGAAAATTTAAGAATATCATTAAGTTATATATATCTTGACATCCGTACGGTTCGATCATCGAGAAATATATTTAAAAAAATGATAATATCGGATAGAGCCCTAGTCAATATAGTAGTGATCTACTAAGATCTCCAACCAATTTTTTTTTTTTTTTTTTTGAAAATTTAAGAATATCATTAAATTATATATATCTTGACATTCGTATGGTTCGATCGTCGAGAAATATAATTTAAAAATAGAAATAATAATATCGGATAGAGCCCTAGTTTCGAATGCTTAGAAAAAAAATTAATGCTTAGAAATTAATAATATTATTTAAAGTCGATAATTTTTTTTTTCCGGGTGTTTATTTTACTCTATATTTATTTTACTCTATATTAAGAATGGAAAATTAATGCTTATAAAAAAAATGGAAAATTAAAAATTTTGTTGATGATACGTGTCAATGTGTTATTTCAAAATAATTAATGTGCCCTCAATGTTTCCTTGAGGGCATGTAATGAAAACAGTGCTGCATTCTTTTGGTAAAGATGCACTCGAATGCTCTCGAGTACTACTCAAGTATATACTCAATTTTTGATTTTCTGTCGGAACAAAGAGTCAACAAAAAGTACAGCCAATTTCTTAGTAACCACCTAATTTGTTATAATTAATTTTGTTAAATTATTATTATTTTGTAAATTTATTTGAAATATAAATATATAAAAGCAAATCCTGAATTTAAAAATCTGTGAAAAAAAGTATCCACACCCACAGTAAAACATTGATGAAGCCACTAAAATGAGCGGCGATTCAGCTACGATTCAGCGTCAATTCATCGGATTTGTCAACAACTAACTAGGGTTCTTCGTTTTCATCATCTTATTGGACTTGCTTTCCGTTACTTTCTTCCTCCACCTCCAAAAACACAAAACAATCTTGACATCTTAAAAAGCTTCCTCACAAATTTGCACAAATATTTGGATCTCAATCTCACCGGTACGTATATTTGTATACTTACATGTTTTTCACCTGTGTATTTTTTAGATCTCAACTCCTGTTTAATTAAATTAATCCAGGAGCATTTTTACATTTTTTCTTTAATTTCTTCTGTCTTATGTTGAGTTGTTATATATGATTAGTGATGTTGCATTGTAGTTTGAAGCAATTTTTGAAGAATTTGTCGATTTCTAGTCCAGGCTGTTAAGGTTCATTATTAATGTCAATTTTTACATTTTTTTCTTTAATTTCTTCTGTCTTATGTTGAGTTGTTATATATGATTAGTGATATTATTTTAGCCTCTCATTTGTGATAGTAATTCCTTCAGGCTAAGAGAAAATGTAGGTGCTGATGGACAGGCTTAGTTGGGAACTGAATTTGACTGAATATTGGGCTAGTAGTAAGACTATAGTTCCTCTGAAAATCTGTATTGTTGCACTATAAGAGTCAACTTTACATTTTAGTAGTGCACAATGAGATAAGGTGTATCAGTATCACAACATAGTTTCATTCTAACAATATCTTAATTCGTTTGGGATATGGGATAAAAAGAGTAGTTAAAGTTGATGGCAGCTGATCAATTCAGAATTCTGCAGCACTTGCTGTTCTCTTTTGTCTAAAAGTGAATTTTTCATTTTCCGCAAGCAGTCCAGAATTTTTTTCTTTCTACATGAATTCTGCAGTGTGCAGAAATTCTCCCTGCTGTCCAGAAATTCACAACCAAGCCCCTGCAACTTTCTGAAACTCTACAATTCAGCCCCTGTATTCTGCCATTTCAGCCCCTGCATTTACAGAAACTTATAAATTAGTAACTCATTTATAATAATGTGGTGTGCCTGTGAGAAGGATGGACAGGTTACTAACTGTAGACATTTAGAAGTAAGAATACAAGTGCAAAACTCCACAATGGTAAACTGCATCAGCAACATGAAAGAAAGTGTTAGTAAAATTTTTAATTGACATTGTAGGAAACCTCTGTTTAGTTAAGGTTTGAAAATTTAGGAATATCATTAACCTAGATATATCTTTACATCCGTACGGTTCGTTCATCGAGAAATATTTTTAAAAAATGGAAATAATAATATCGGATAGAGGAGTACTAGTCAATATAGTAGTGATCTACTAAGATCTCCAACCAAAATAATTTTTTATTTTTTGAAAATTTAAGAATATCATTAACTTATATATATCTTGACATCCGTACGGTTCGATCATCGAGAAATATATTTAAAAAAATAATAACAATATCGGATAGAGCCCTAGTTTCGAGTACTAGTCAATATAGTAGTGATCTACTAAGATCTCCAACCAAAATAATTTTTTATTTTTTGAAAATTTAAGAATATCATTAAGTTATATATATCTTAACATCCGTACGGTTCGATCGTCGAGAAATATATTTAAAAAAATAATAATAATATCGGATAGAGCCCTAGTTTCGAGTACTAGTCAATATAGTACTGATCTACTTAGATATCCAACCAAAATAATTTTTTATTTTTTAAAAATTTAAGAATAGCATTAAGTTATATATATCTTGACATCCGTACGGTTCGATCGTCGAGAAATATATTTAAAAAATAGAAATAATAATATCGGATAGAGCCCTAGTTTCGAGTACTAGTCAATATAGTAGTGATCTACTAAGATCTCCAACCAAAATAATTTTTTATTTTTTGAAAATTTGGGAATATCATTGAATTAGATATATCTTGACATTCGTACGGTTCGATCGTCGAGAAATATATTTTCAAAAAATAGTAATAATATCGGATAAGTCCTAGTTTCGAGTACTAGTAAATATAATAGTGATCTATTAAGATCTCAAACCAAAATAATTTTTCATTTTTTGAAAATTTGGGAATATCATTAAATTAGATATATCTTGACATTCGTACGGTTCGATCGTCGAGAAATATATTTTAAAAATAGAAATAATAATATCGAATAGAGCCCTAGTTTCGAGTACGTCAATATAGTAGTGATCTACTAAGATCTCCAACCAAAATAATTTTTTTATTTTTTGAAAATTTGGGAATATCATTGAATTAGATATATCTTGACATTCGTACGGTTCGATCGTCGAGAAATATATTTTCAAAAAATAATAATAATATCGGATAAGTCCTAGTTTCGAGTACTAGTAAATATAGTAGTGATCTATTAAGATCTCCAACCAAAATAATTTTTTATTTTTTGAAAATTTGGGAATATCATTAAATTAGATATATCTTGACATTCGTACGGTTCGATCGTCGAGAAATATATTTTAAAAATAGAAATAATAATATCGAATAGAGCCCTAGTTTCGAGTAAGTCAATATAGTAGTGATCTACTAAGATCTCCAACCAAAATAATTTTTTAGTTTTTGAAAATTTGGGAATATCATTGAATTAGATATATCTTGACATCCGTACGGTTCGATCGTCGAGAAATATATTTTAAAAATAGAAATAATAATATCGAATAGAGCCCTAGTTTCGATTAAGTCAATATAGTAGTGATCTACTAAGATCTCCAACCAAAATAATTTTTTAGTTTTTGAAAATTTGGGAATATCATTGAATTAGATATATCTTGACATCCGTACGGTTCGATCGTCGAGAAATATATTTTAAAAATAGAAATAATAATATCGGATAGAGCCCTAGTTTCGAGTACTAGTAAATATAGTAGTGATCTACTAAGATCTCCAACCAAAATAATTTTTTATTTTTTGAAAATTTGGTAATATCATTAAATTAGATATATATTAACATCCGTACGGTTCGTTCATCGAGAAATATATTTAAAAAATAGAAATAATAATATCGGATAGAGCCCTAGTTTCGAGTACGTCAATATAGTAGTGATCTACTAAGATCTCCAACCAAAATAATTTTTTATTTTTTGAAAATTTGGGAATATCATTAAGTTATATATATCTTAACATCCGTACGGTTCGATCGTCGAGAAATATATTTAAAAAAATAATAACAATATCGGATAGAGCCCTAGTTTCGAGTACTAGTCAATATAGTAGTGATCTACTAAGATCTCCAACCAAAATAATTTTTTATTTTTTGAAAATTTAAGAATATCATTAAGTTATATATATCTTAACATCCGTACGGTTCGATCGTCGAGAAATATATTTAAAAAAATAATAATAATATCGGATAGAGCCCTAGTTTCGAGTACTAGTCAATATAGTACTGATCTACTTAGATATCCAACCAAAATAATTTTTTATTTTTTAAAAATTTAAGAATAGCATTAAGTTATATATATCTTGACATCCGTACGGTTCGATCGTCGAGAAATATATTTAAAAAATAGAAATAATAATATCGGATAGAGCCCTAGTTTCGAGTACTAGTCAATATAGTAGTGATCTACTAAGATCTCCAACCAAAATAATTTTTTATTTTTTGAAAATTTGGGAATATCATTGAATTAGATATATCTTGACATTCGTACGGTTCGATCGTCGAGAAATATATTTTCAAAAAATAGTAATAATATCGGATAAGTCCTAGTTTCGAGTACTAGTAAATATAATAGTGATCTATTAAGATCTCAAACCAAAATAATTTTTTATTTTTTGAAAATTTGGGAATATCATTAAATTAGATATATCTTGACATTCGTACGGTTCGATCGTCGAGAAATATATTTTAAAAATAGAAATAATAATATCGAATAGAGCCCTAGTTTCGAGTACGTCAATATAGTAGTGATCTACTAAGATCTCCAACCAAAATAATTTTTTTATTTTTTGAAAATTTGGGAATATCATTGAATTAGATATATCTTGACATTCGTACGGTTCGATCGTCGAGAAATATATTTTCAAAAAATAATAATAATATCGGATAAGTCCTAGTTTCGAGTACTAGTAAATATAGTAGTGATCTATTAAGATCTCCAACCAAAATAATTTTTTATTTTTTGAAAATTTGGGAATATCATTAAATTAGATATATCTTGACATTCGTACGGTTCGATCGTCGAGAAATATATTTTAAAAATAGAAATAATAATATCGAATAGAGCCCTAGTTTCGAGTACGTCAATATAGTAGTGATCTACTAAGATCTCCAACCAAAATAATTTTTTAGTTTTTGAAAATTTGGGAATATCATTGAATTAGATATATCTTGACATCCGTATGGTTCGATCGTCGAGAAATATATTTTAAAAATAGAAATAATAATATCGAATAGAGCCCTAGTTTCGATTAAGTCAATATAGTAGTGATCTACTAAGATCTCCAACCAAAATAATTTTTTAGTTTTTGAAAATTTGGGAATATCATTGAATTAGATATATCTTGACATCCGTACGGTTCGATCGTCGAGAAATATATTTTAAAAATAGAAATAATAATATCGGATAGAGCCCTAGTTTCGAGTACTAGTAAATATAGTAGTGATCTACTAAGATCTCCAACCAAAATAATTTTTTATTTTTTGAAAATTTGGTAATATCATTAAATTAGATATATATTAACATCCGTACGGTTCGTTCATCGAGAAATATATTTAAAAAATAGAAATAATAATATCGGATAGAGCCCTAGTTTCGAGTACGTCAATATAGTAGTGATCTACTAAGATCTCCAACCAAAATAATTTTTTATTTTTTGAAAATTTAAGAATATCATTAAGTTATATATATCTTGACATCCGTACGGTTCGATCGTCGAGAAATATATTTAAAAAAATAATAATAATATCGGATAGAGCCCTAGTTTCGAGTACTAGTCAATATAGTAGTGATCTACTAAGATCTCCAACCAAAATAATTTTTTATTTTTTGAAAATTTAAGAATATCATTAAATTATATATATCTTGACATCCGTACGGTTCGATCGTCGAGAAATATATTTAAAATAATAATAATAATAATATCGGATTGAGCCCTAGTTTCGAGTACTAGTCAATATAGTACTGATCTACTTAGATCTCCAACCAAAATAATTTTTTATTTTTTGAAAATTTAAGAATACGGATAGAGCCCTAGTTTCGAGTACTTCAATATAGTAGTGATCTACTAAGATCTCCAACCAAAATAATTTTTTATTTTTTGAAAATTTGGGAATATCATTGAATTAGATATATCTTGACATTCGTACGGTTCGATCGTCGAGAAATATATTTTCAAAAAATAATAATAATATCGGATAAGTCCTAGTTTCGAGTACTAGTAAATATAGTAGTGATCTATTAAGATCTCCAACCAAAATAATTTTTTATTTTTTAAAAATTTGGGAATATCATTAAATTAGATATATCTTGACATTCGTACGGTTCGATCGTCGAGAAATATATTTTAAAAATAGAAATAATAATATCGAATAGAGCCCTAGTTTCGATTAAGTCAATATAGTAGTGATCTACTAAGATCTCCAACCAAAATAATTTTTTAGTTTTTGAAAATTTGGGAATATCATTGAATTAGATATATCTTGACATCCGTACGGTTCGATCGTCGAGAAATATATTTTAAAAATAGAAATAATAATATCGGATAGAGCCCTAGTTTCGAGTACTAGTAAATATAGTAGTGATCTACTATGATATCCAACCAAATTAATTTTTTATTTTTTGAAAATTTGGTAATATCATTAAATTAGATATATCTTAACATCCGTACGGTTCGTTCATCGAGAAATATATTTAAAAAATAGAAATAATAATATCGGATAGAGCCCTAGTTTCGAGTACGTCAATATAGTAGTGATCTACTAAGATCTCCAACCAAAATAATTTTTTATTTTTTGAAAATTTAAGAATATCATTAAGTTATATATATCTTGACATCCGTACGGTTCGATCGTCGAGAAATATATTTAAAAAAATAATAATAATATCGGATAGAGCCCTAGTTTCGAGTACTAGTCAATATAGTAGTGATCTACTAGATCTCCAACCAAAATAATTTTTTATTTTTTTAAAATTTAAGAATATCATTAAGTTATATATATCTTGACATCCGTACGGTTCGATCATCGAGAAATATATTTAAAAAAATGATAATATCGGATAGAGCCCTAGTCAATATAGTAGTGATCTACTAAGATCTCCAACCAAATTTTTTTTTTTTTTTTTTGAAAATTTAAGAATATCATTAAATTATATATATCTTGACATTCGTATGGTTCGATCGTCGAGAAATATAATTTAAAAATAGAAATAATAATATCGGATAGAGCCCTAGTTTCGAATGCTTAGAAAAAAAATTAATGCTTAGAAATTAATAATATTATTTAAAGTCGATAATTTTTTTTTTCCGGGTGTTTATTTTACTCTATATTTATTTTACTCTATATTAAGAATGGAAAATTAATGCTTATAAAAAAAATGGAAAATTAAAAATTTTGTTGATGATACGTGTCAATGTGTTATTTCAAAATAATTAATGTGCCCTCAATGTTTCCTTGAGGGCATGTAATGAAAACAGTGCTGCATTCTTTTGGTAAAGATGCACTCGAATGCTCTCGAGTACTACTCAAGTATATACTCAATTTTTGATTTTCTGTCGGAACAAAGAGTCAACAAAAAGTACAGCCAATTTCTTAGTAACCACCTAATTTGTTATAATTAATTTTGTTAAATTATTATTATTTTGTAAATTTATTTGAAATATAAATATATAAAAGCAAATCCTGAATTTAAAAATCTGTGAAAAAAAGTATCCACACCCACAGTAAAACATTGATGAAGCCACTAAAATGAGCGGCGATTCAGCTACGATTCAGCGTCAATTCATCGGATTTGTCAACAACTAACTAGGGTTCTTCGTTTTCATCATCTTATTGGACTTGCTTTCCGTTACTTTCTTCCTCCACCTCCAAAAACACAAAACAATCTTGACATCTTAAAAAGCTTCCTCACAAATTTGCACAAATATTTGGATCTCAATCTCACCGGTACGTATATTTGTATACTTACATGTTTTTCACCTGTGTATTTTTTAGATCTCAACTCCTGTTTAATTAAATTAATCCAGGAGCATTTTTACATTTTTTCTTTAATTTCTTCTGTCTTATGTTGAGTTGTTATATATGATTAGTGATGTTGCATTGTAGTTTGAAGCAATTTTTGAAGAATTTGTCGATTTCTAGTCCAGGCTGTTAAGGTTCATTATTAATGTCAATTTTTACATTTTTTTCTTTAATTTCTTCTGTCTTATGTTGAGTTGTTATATATGATTAGTGATATTATTTTAGCCTCTCATTTGTGATAGTAATTCCTTCAGGCTAAGAGAAAATGTAGGTGCTGATGGACAGGCTTAGTTGGGAACTGAATTTGACTGAATATTGGGCTAGTAGTAAGACTATAGTTCCTCTGAAAATCTGTAT
This sequence comes from Kitagawia praeruptora, assembly GCA_037693485.1. Taxonomy (NCBI): domain Eukaryota; kingdom Viridiplantae; phylum Streptophyta; class Magnoliopsida; order Apiales; family Apiaceae; genus Kitagawia; species Kitagawia praeruptora. The sequence goes on from CM075354.1 coordinate 108,087,645, forward strand.
TGTTGCACTATAAGAGTCAACTTTACATTTTAGTAGTGCACAATGAGATAAGGTGTATCAGTATCACAACATAGTTTCATTCTAACAATATCTTAATTCGTTTGGGATATGGGATAAAAAGAGTAGTTAAAGTTGATGGCAGCTGATCAATTCAGAATTCTGCAGCACTTGCTGTTCTCTTTTGTCTAAAAGTGAATTTTTCATTTTCCGCAAGCAGTCCAGAATTTTTTTCTTTCTACATGAATTCTGCAGTGTGCAGAAATTCTCCCTGCTGTCCAGAAATTCACAACCAAGCCCCTGCAACTTTCTGAAACTCTACAATTCAGCCCCTGTATTCTGCCATTTCAGCCCCTGCATTTACAGAAACTTATAAATTAGTAACTCATTTATAATAATGTGGTGTGCCTGTGAGAAGGATGGACAGGTTACTAACTGTAGACATTTAGAAGTAAGAATACAAGTGCAAAACTCCACAATGGTAAACTGCATCAGCAACATGAAAGAAAGTGTTAGTAAAATTTTTAATTGACATTGTAGGAAACCTCTGTTTAGTTAAGGTTTTAGGTTAGCCAATCCATGTAGTTACTACAATTTTTACATGAAGGCTAGAGAATTTGAATTCAAATGAAATTAACTATGCGCATATATGTATACATAGTTAGATTCGATAAATCTAAAGCAATGTTCCAATAAGATCCTCTTTGTTAACCAACTATGCTAACAGATGTGAGTACTGAGTATACCATACGACAAGCTAATGATACTATATTCAGAACTTATTTCGACTATGTATATTCTCTGGTTATGGTATTGAAATTGTGTTTATGACTTTACTATAATTATGATTCAGTCCTTAATGTGGCCTGAGTATGAAACACCCATTTTTTTCGAAAAATATATTCTCATCATTCATTCAGTATTACAAGTAACAGTTTCCTAGCCGGTGGACTTTCTCTGTACAACTTTGTAGTTCACTCTAACGCTACTTAAGAGCTTCAGGGGATCAGTTAAATCAACTATAATCCATGCCTATAAATATATTTAATACTGGTTAACAATCTTTATATTCATGAAACAACACTAATTAATTCTCTCCTTCACCTTACAATGCATAACTCTTACCTCGTTTACTCAAACTACTCACCGTTTTCGCCAACACAAACTAGAGACCATAGGCTATAATTCATTTTACAGAACCAAGACCAAACAAGGTCATTAACTGCTTCGAACTTCTTGTACAAAAACAGGGCAGTAACTATTCCAAATACTTACATTTTGATGTGCTCATTTTCTTTTAATTAGATTGTATGTTTAATTAGTTGCATTTTATGCTTTAATTAGATTTTAATATTCGTTTTGAAATATTGCAGGAACTATGGATGACCCATGTGGACCTATTGATCGATCATTGTTGGTCATGCAGGACGACCATATTAGCACTAAGATATGGGAGGGTGGTGAGAGGGAGAAGCTGAAGTTATATCAGATGACGGCTAATATGGGTAAGTGGGTTTTACAGGCTGATCAGCGGTCAATGCTGGCTAGATGGGGTTTTGAAGGGTTTGCTAACCCTCGGGTTGTTCTTCAAAACGATGTTTCTTTGATCACGGCCTTGCTGGAGAGGTGGAGGCCAGAGACTAACTCATTTCACTTTCCTTTTGGTGAGCTAACGATTACCCTAGAGGACGTTTATATGATTCTTGGTTTGCCGATCAATGGCAATGTTCTTACCCATGATGAGCCTAAGAACCCCATGGGTTATTGGATGAAGAATTGGGATGATCCAAATTTAGGGGAAAAGCGAAGAGAAGATATGTATTCGGGTAGGAAGAATGGGATTCTTTTACACACCTTGCGGACGGAATATGGTTCTAGGCCTGTGAGGGACCCCGAGGTGCCTGTTGATCTAGAGGTGATTGAGAGGGAGTGCTTATTGCATACACGGGCGTATGTGTTGTTTATCATTGGGGGTATCCTGTTTCCTACACCCAACCGGGTTTCTGTGCATCCCCGATACTTACAGCTCTTGCAGCAGCCGAGTGAGATTGCTAATTATGCTTGGGACGCCGCTGTTCTGGCACACTTGTATAGATCTTTGTGTAAAGCTGTGCAGAAGTCGAGCACAACATTTGTCGGGTGTACCATGCTGCTTCAGTTGTGGGCTTGGGAGAGAGTTTTAGTTGGACAACCCAGGATTGCACAGTTTCAGGAGCTTAGATGGCCGAGGGCAATGGCATGGGCAGAGCCAGTGTCACCTAGGAGGGTCAACCCCCACCACCACACGGGAGGATATCGCGGAGATTTTGATCGTTTTCATATGTATTGGTTGAATTGGACCCCATATTCTATGTTTTATGAGAGGGAGGGTGCTGATGAGGATGATGAGTTGTGGACTACCCATCATATGGCTCTATGTCGTATCCCATTGATCCACTTTGATATTGTTGAGTTACATATGCCGGATAGGGTCATGAGACAGTTTGGTATGATGCAGCATATACCGGAGGAGCCTTTGAACATGATTTATCTGCGGACGGAGAAGGCATCGGATTTTCAGAGGTTAAATCATAGAGATATTTTTCGGGCTTCTGTGGAGGAGTGGTATAGTTGTCAGGATACGGGGGCGGACATCATCACGGAGCGAGAGTATGTATCTGTTGAGGAGTACAATCAGTGGTTTATGCGTGTCGGCAAGTTGAGGATTGCTCCTTTTGTGGTTCCTGATGACCAAAAGATACTGCCGCGTGATTGGTATAACCAGCAGTTTATGGCTACTGCGGTATGTTAGTGTTATGTGCATTGTTTTAATAGTTGTACAAACACTGCAGTTATAGGGATTACTTGTTTTAATTCATTCGTTATTATGTTGTTTATAGGCAGAGAATGGTATGAAGCTTGTATACGAGGTCCACAAGCGCAATCCTGGTGACTGGTTCTATAAAATGCTTCCTGATTTCTTAGGGCGTTATGATCGGGCCTTCACTGAATGGAAGGGTCTTGCATGGGGTAGACCTTCTTTTTTAAAGGATGAGCAACCGCCCTCTCTCCCTGTACATGAGCAGCCTCATGCGGGCTCCTGTAAACGTACACGTGAGGTACTATTTGTCAAGAACTTGTAATCTTCTGAACTTTTTTTAATTCCTTACAAATATGGCAGGTTGACACATCTGGTACGGACTCATAGGATACCACAATGCCCGTCCCCCATAAACGTCCACGTGAGGTACTAATTTATACATTTGTGTATCTTTACAGATACTTGCTATTAGATTGTGTGAATGTGTATTGACATTCGTAATTGCAGGTTGAGACGAGTGCTCCTCCCACCTCTCTAGAGGACCCGGTCCATGTCTCCCCTCCTCGTCATGTCGAACCTGTTCTTCAGGAGGTATGTTAATTTCCTATCAACTAGTTGTCTTCGAAGTCTTGTGTCATTCATTAGATTGTGTGAATGTGTATTGACATTCTTAATTGCAGGTTAAGACGAGTGCTCCTCCCACCTCTTTAGAGGACCCGATCCATGTCTCCCCTCCTTGTCATGTTGAACCTGTTCTTCAGGAGGTATGTTAATTTCCTATCAACTAATTGTCTTCGAAGTCTTGTGTCATTCATTAGATTGTGTGAATGTGTATTGACATTCTTAATTGCAGGTTAAGACGAGTGCTCCTCCCACCTCTTTAGAGGACCCGATCCATGTCTCCCCTCCTTGTCATGTCGAACCTGTTCTTCAGGAGGTATGTTAATTTCCTATCAACTAGTTGTCTTCGAAGTCTTGTGTCATTCATTAGATTGTGTGAATGTGTATTGACATTCTTAATTGCAGGTTGAGACGAGTGCTCCTCCCACCTCTCTAGAGGACCCGGTCCATGTCTCCCCTCGTCATGTCGAACCTGTTCTTCAGGAGGTATGTTAATTTCCTATCAACTAGTTGTCTTTGAAGTCTTGTGTCATTCATTAGATTGTGTGGATGTGTATTGACATTCTTAATTACAGGTTGAGATGAGTGCTCCTCCCACCTCTATAGAGGACCCGGTCCATGTCTCCCCTCCTTGTCATGTCGAACCTGTTCTTCAGGAGGTATGTTAATTTCCTATCAACTAGTTGTCTTCGAAGTCTTGTACCATCTGAATGTACATGGCTAGTAAACTATACGTCAAGTCTTCTAATTTTCATGATAGTTGAAAATTAATAATATGAACTATAACATCATAATATGAAAGAAAATGTAATCAGTAGATAGTTGCCAAATAAACCTTTTTTATGACCTCTATTAAACCTAATCTTGATCCTGAAACTAAGTTGTATTAAATTTTAGATTTAAAGGATAATAGCAATAATCACCAAGTATATGGTAGACCTACCAAAGCATAACACCAGCTGCCGCAGAAAGTTTGAAGAAGTCCCAAAGACCTGAAAATGCTTCCATTGAAATTTAGTAATTATGATATTGGCTAGCCTAAATAAATTCCAGTTCGGTTGCCGAAATACCAAACAGTAGAACATTTTCCTCGCTGATCACCCTTTAAGATTTTTGTCTTAATGCTGGGTAATTTTACCCACTTCTTGTACTCGTCGCTTGTGCTGAGAATAGCTAAAAACTATTCAGCAAGTTTTAACTCCCCAACTAGACAGTCAGCTATAGCTCCTGCATCGGGAACTGTCAAACATTAGTAGTGAGATAACTACTGCCCACTGGTCTTGCAAGGGTAGAGAACTCAAGGTTTCCTTAGACAGGCTAGCAGGAACACTAGGCCACCATAAGGAATGTGAATTTTGATATTTAAGCGCCAGAGACAGTAAGATTTTTCCATGAAAACATAATATCTTGATTCTTTTTTTCTTTTGCAAAACCAATTACTTATATTAAGGATAACAGTCCATGCTTGAGGACTATATACAATCGACTGGAAATAAACACAATACCTAAATAAACTACTAGCATAACCAAGCAACAATACCTAAATAAACTACTAACATAACCAAGCAACAGACTCCAGACTCTCACTAACTTAACAATACCTGCAGGTTAATAAGTTTCGACTTAAATTAGCAATTAGCAATATGAAACCAATCACAAGGATTCATAAGGGTCGCATTCCAACTTTGCAGAACCTTATTAGGATCGTGTAAGTTGTTACTTAGTGTAGTCAAAGCATCACCTGACATACGGAAAGGAATAAAACAAATAAAAAAACACCAGTCATAAAATAAAAGCAACCGCTATAAAAATTAAGCATAAATTAAAGTACATCAAACCATTTACTGCAAATCATAACAGTTATAGAATTAAAACTAGAAATTCAAGTATGCACTTCCATTTTTTCCCACCTTCAGCTTCAAGGTTCGAAGCCTTTTTTTCGATACTCAAGTGCCAATTGAGAACATTTATAATAAGAAGCAATTGGAATCTACGCATGTGATATTGTTTACACTCAGTTAGTAAGTGAATAGATACCCACTTTCTCTACCTGATTTGTATTGGGGAATGGAATAGTAAAAAAATATTGAGAATAAATTAATAGAAGATGTGTAATATAAAGTGCTAGCTAGATATCCTATTTTAATCATTCTATTATCCATAATTCCTTAAATTACCAATCTCAAATATGTTACCTAATATCAAAGTAATTATTCTCTTATATGGATAATATCTTGACTATTCAAACTAATCTTGAAAGAAAACTCATTGGGTACCAAAATTGAACATTTAATTAAACCCAAAAGTTCATAAACTTGGAATGAAAATCTAACAAATAAGGTGTGTAGAGATAAAGGTAAGAACAGAATCGGTAAATTGTTAGCAATAGATCAACTAAAATACAAAGATGTTTCCTATATACAACAATATACTCAGGCAAAAAGAACAATAAAATTGAGGCCGTGAAGGTTACCTTTCTACTTTGTTTTAGATTTGTTTTAGCTGAGCGCCATACCAAAAAAAATTGGATCCCGCCTCTATAAAATAGAATATAAAAATTAAATTTACTGCAACAATTTAAGAAAACTGTTGCAATAGATTGAATGTTTTTAACTCTCTTGAATTTTTTCAATGCTATTGCAATGTTTTTAACTCTCTTGAATTCTTAATTGCAGGTTGAGACGAGTGCTCCTCCCACTTCTCTAGAGGACCCAGTCCATGTCCCCCCTCCTCGTCATGTCGAACCTATTCTTCAAGAGGTATGTTAATTTCCTATCAACTAGTTTTTGAAGTCTTGTGTCATTCATTAGATTGTGTGTATGTGTTTGACATTCTTAATTGCAGGTTGAGACGAGTGTTCCTCCCACCTCTCTAGAAGACCCGGTCCATGTCTCCCCTCCTCGTCATGTCGAACCTGTTGATCAGACCACCTCTGAACAGACCCCAGAGGCTTTTAAGGTACTAATTTATTAATTAATAAGCACTAGTACAAGAAATGTTTCGCTTAAGCTAAAAACTGACACATATCCTACTTTTTATGTCACAATTAAACCACCTGACATATAAAACTCTTTGTACTGAATACGTTATCAACTTGTATGTAGTTGCCTTCTAGTTCTCCGAGTACTTTAGGGTCCACCCCAGCGCCCATTGCCCGTGGTTTTTTCGATGTTGGGTGTAGTCGAGAGCTTCCTACTCATTTAGCGGACGTGCTTGAGGTATAAATCCCTTCATCCTCTCTTTTCATTTACTTCATTAGACATCGTGTTTCATATGTTCTTTTTTTGTGTCATGACATCCTTAGGTGGACACTATAACCGATAAGTTCTTAGATTTGCAAAGGAGGGTTGGAAACAAAGGATATTTGACGAGGCCACTTAAAGAAAGGAAAGTCAGGTGGCTTTTCAACCATTGGTGGACAGGCACTTTCGGGAATTCAGATGGTAATTTCATTTGGTATGACCATCAAGGTGGGCAGAATGGTGTGACTTATCAACCTACCCATAAACATTTATGGACTTTGTCCCCCGGTCATTGGTTGGCGGACGATATTGTGAACGCCTATGCTGAGTTGCTTGCTATTAGAGAAGAAAAACTTTGGAAGTCCCTCCGACTTCAAAGACCGGCGTTAAAGTATTTCTTTGCACCTAGCTTTTTCATGCCATGGGCTGTGGTTGAATGCAAGGATTTGTCGGTAATAAATGCATTTATTTCCCTTTCTTATTTATTGCATCTGATAATGTGAATTTAAGTCAAAACTTACCTAGACCGGTCTAGATTCCTAAATTTGATAATTACATAAAAATAAGAAAAACATTCCTAAATTTAATTTAGAATTTATACACATCCAAGTATTCATGCTAACATAGTATTATATTTGTATTTACAGGTTCCTCCACATGTAAATAAAACGAAAAATGAGTTGAATTCTATTCAAAATTTCATTAACAGCTACAAGAAGCAAATCCATGGAAATCCTATTCATTTGTGTGATATTGCGTTCTTCCCAGTTTGTACTAAATCGCATTGGTTCCTGTTCGTTGTGGACCTTTGCAACACGAAAGTGATGTTGATTGATTCTATTCGAGACGAGAAACCTACTAGTGGGAGGGAAATATACCCTGGGGAGTTCTACGTTATGGTAAAAAAAGTTGTTCTTTTTAGTTACGTACTTTATTAATCCGAATATATTAACTTTAATATACGGTAATAAATGTATGAAATTTTGTAGGAAAAATTTCTTCCATATATGCTTCATAAATTGCATCCAGACCGTTTTCGCCCAAATAGATATATGAGGGTTAAAGAAGTTCTAGGACGTCCTAAACAAGATGGTGGAGTTGATTGCGGTGTGTATGTTTGCAAGTACATGGATGCCATCCTTCATGGGTTACACTTGGGAAAGGAACTGTGGAACCATGTTTTGGATGTTATAACCTTCCGATATCGCATAGCACATGAGTTAAAGCAGGGGGAAGCACGTAGGATGCCTGAAAAGTCTATCAATCAAAGATTTGATGGGGATGTAGTTTTTCGCACATAATTAGAACTTTAGAGATATATATTTTTTTGATTTTGGACAATATTAGATTTGTAATTATATTGGACTTTTGATTGTGTATATTGGACCTTTTGATTGTATATTGGATTTTTTGATTTTGGAAATTGTAGTTGGTTGTAATTTGGTATTGGTTATAGAGGGCAGAACCAGAAAACAGCAAACAGGAAAAACCTGGGCAGAACAGAAAGCAGAAAAAATTTGTAGAAAATATCCAAGCCACCCTCAATGTTTCATTGAGGGCGCCCTCAATGTTTCATTGAGGGCGTGCTGAGATTTTTTTTTTTAACAGTTTAGTCATTACAGTTTCATATTCTTTCAGTTTTTGTATAAAAGTTTGTAAAAATCACATTAAACCTTCTGTCCATTTTTGGTTTTTTTTTCAAAAAAAGATTTTTTTCAAATTTTTTTTTAAAACATTTCATTTTCATTGTGAATATTGATAATCCGAATATAAGCAACAAGAAATAGTTCATTACATAATGTAATCAAATAAATCCATTACATTGCCAAGATTACATGACAATTTGGAGTTCTACATTGCAACTATGGCGTCTTCTTAGGAAAATTTCTCCTATCATGTTTTGCTCCTTCTATTTTGCATTTTCCGCACATCCGTGGTTTCTTCGTTTAAGTCGACGTCTTAATACCACTTTTTTGTCTTCCCGCTTTCTTTCTTCCTTTAGTTTGTGACATTGGTGGATCATAAATTTAATTTAAAATTTATCTACATCCACGTATTCATGCTAACTATTTTGGTGATGAATATTACATAATTTTATAATAATTTGATATTTCCCTCATTTTTAAGTAGTTTATAGAATTATTTGAAACATTTGAAAATTAGTTACGAGTACTAGTTACGAGTACTTCATTGCTGCTTGTGCAATGTTTCATTGTGATAGTTGCAATGCTTTATTGCGGTAGTGACAATGCTTAAAATACAAAAAATTCATTTGTAAGGAGTAGGACTCGAACACCTGACCCTATTTAAAGGAGACAAAGTATTTTTACTCTGTTTTATATTTACTACGAATTTTCATTTTTTTTTGCTTAAATCACACAAACACACACATACATGAACAATTAATCAAGAACAATTGAAAATATGAACTAATCAAGAACAAAAAAAAAATTAAGAAGACACACACACACACACTAATAAACATGTACGAATATATATAAAAATTACACACATATAGATGTAAAATAAATTCATACAAATATTAGAGGGAATAGATTTTTACCGGATTATATAAGGAGATGAATTGGTTCATGTGAAAATGAAAATGAATTGGTTCATATGAGAGATAGAGATGAAAATGAATGAAATTTTCAACTAAAAGCAAAAAATAACAATTAATTAAAATTAAAAGTATTACAATCAAATCTTTTGGACTACAATTTCTATTACAACTAATAGAAACTAGCCAATATCTTCATAACCATCGGTCTCATCACCATCTTCTTCTTATTCATTTTCTTCACATTCTTCTTCTTCTTAAATAGGCATTGGTATTAGCATCACAATAAACCAGACACATGACCAAATCATCATCTTATACAAAAAGCTCTGACACCATTGTTGGATTTCGAGGCAGTAAATCACAGCGCTAACAAGGATAAATATAAAAAAAATCGAAATCCAAAACCATGGATCCATGTATCTACACATTAATAGTTTTTTTACCAAATTTCGAAAATGAAAGTTAAAAGGGAGAGGAATTTTGGTGAAGTGGATGTAGGGATAGAGATGAAATTTGGTAAGAGCTGCTAGGTTTTCTTCAAAGCATTAACCCTAAAAAATATATCTTAATGTATTTATAGGGAGAGATATAGATGGGCTTAACCCATGGGCTTAATTTAACAAATCTGATTGGGCTTACATTAGAACATTTCTAATAACCCAATAAAATATCCAAGCTACCCTCAATGTTTCATTGAGGGCGCCCTCAAAAGAAATTTGAACATTCCGGCATGATGTGTAGACACATGATCCGTTACCTTAATAAGAAACAAAAAACAGAAATTCCCCGAGAATGTATCAAAGTGAGGTGGACAATGAATGGCAACAAAGTTGTGGGACCTTTACCTTATACCCCTCCCGTGCATGTTAATGTTGTTAAATCGCAAACGGCAAGGTATAGTTCATTATGCAATGCTTTTCAAAGTTTAGGTGCCATTGGTAGTGTTACCGTCCCGCGATACCATTACTTGATGGATTGCATTGAGAGAGAGAAGGTGTACATTAATGAATCTTTTCCGGAAGAGAAGCACAATGAAGGAATGAATAATTCGTTTTACCATGAAGGCGAAGATGATGACATATTGGATCCACCAATGTCACAAACTAAAGGAAGAAAGAAAGCGGGAAGACAAAAAAGTGGTATTGAGACGTCGACTTCAACGAAGAAACCACGGATGTGTGGAAAATGCAAAATAGAAGGAGCAAATCATGATAGGAGAAATTGTCCTAAGAAGACGCCATAGTTGCAATGTAGAACTCCAAATTGTCATGTAATCTTGGCAATGTAATGGATTTATTTGATTACATTATGTAATGAACTATTTCTTGTTGCTTATATTCGGATTATCAATATTCACAATGAAAATGAAATGTTAAAAAAAAAAAATTGAAAAAAACCTTTTTTTGAAAAAAAAAAAACCAAAAATGGACAGAAGGTTTAGTGTGATTTTTACAAACTTTTATACAAAAACTGAAAGAATAGGAAACTGCAGTGACTAAACTGTTAAAAAAAAAATCCCAGCACGCCCTCAATGAAACATTGAGCCCTCAATGTTTCATTGAGGGCGTGCTGGGATTTTTTTTTTAACAGTTTAGTCACTGCAGTTTCCTATTCTTTCAGTTTTTGTATAAAAGTTTGTAAAAATCACATTAAACCTTCTGTCCATTTTTGGTTTTTTTTTCAAAAAAAGATTTTTTTCAAATTTTTTTTTAAAACATTTCATTTTCATTGTGAATATTGATAATCCGAATATAAGCAACAAGAAATAGTTCATTACATAATGTAATCAAATAAATCCATTACATTGCCAAGATTACATGACAATTTGGAGTTCTACATTGCAACTATGGCGTCTTCTTAGGAAAATTTCTCCTATCATGTTTTGCTCCTTCTATTTTGCATTTTCCGCACATCCGTGGTTTCTTCGTTTAAGTCGACGTCTTAATACCACTTTTTTGTCTTCCCGCTTTCTTTCTTCCTTTAGTTTGTGACATTGGTGGATCATAAATTTAATTTAAAATTTATCTACATCCACGTATTCATGCTAACTATTTTGGTGATGAATATTACATAATTTTATAATAATTTGATATTTCCCTCATTTTTAAGTAGTTTATAGAATTATTTGAAACATTTGAAAATTAGTTACGAGTACTAGTTACGAGTACTTCATTGCTGCTTGTGCAATGTTTCATTGTGATAGTTGCAATGCTTTATTGCGGTAGTGACAATGCTTAAAATACAAAAAATTCATTTGTAAGGAGTAGGACTCGAACACCTGACCTTATTTAAAGGAGACAAAGTATTTTTACTCTGTTTTATATTTACTACGAATTTTCATTTTTTTTTGCTTAAATCACACAAACACACACATACATGAACAATTAATCAAGAACAATTGAAAATATGAACTAATCAAGAACAAAAAAAATTAAGAAGACACACACACACACACTAATAAACATGTACGAATATATATAAAAATTACACACATATAGATGTAAAATAAATTCATACAAATATTAGAGGGAATAGATTTTTACCGGATTATATAAGGAGATGAATTGGTTCATGTGAAAATGAAAATGAATTGGTTCATATGAGAGATAGAGATGAAAATGAATGAAATTTTCAACTAAAAGCAAAAAATAACAATTAATTAAAATTAAAAGTATTACAATCAAATCTTTTGGACTACAATTTCTATTACAACTAATAGAAACTAGCCAATATCTTCATAACCATCGGTCTCATCACCATCTTCTTCTTATTCATTTTCTTCACATTCTTCTTCTTCTTAAATAGGCATTGGTATTAGCATCACAATAAACCAGACACATGACCAAATCATCATCTTATACAAAAAGCTCTGACACCATTGTTGGATTTCGAGGCAGTAAATCACAGCGCTAACAAGGATAAATATAAAAAAAATCGAAATCCAAAACCATGGATCCATGTATCTACACATTAATAGTTTTTTTTACCAAATTTCGAAAATGAAAGTTAAAAGGGAGAGGAATTTTGGTGAAGTGGATGTAGGGATAGAGATGAAATTTGGTAAGAGCTGCTAGGTTTTCTTCAAAGCATTAACCCTAAAAAATATATCTTAATGTATTTATAGGGAGAGATATAGATGGGCTTAACCCATGGGCTTAATTTAACAAATCTGATTGGGCTTACATTAGAACATTTCTAATAACCCAATAAAATATCCAAGCTACCCTCAATGTTTCATTGAGGGCGCCCTCAAAAGAAATTTGAACATTCCGGCATGATGTGTAGACACATGATCCGTTACCTTAATAAGAAACAAAAAACAGAAATTCCCCGAGAATGTATCAAAGTGAGGTGGACAATGAATGGCAACAAAGTTGTGGGACCTTTACCTTATACCCCTCCCGTGCATGTTAATGTTGTTAAATCGCAAACGGCAAGGTATAGTTCATTATGCAATGCTTTTCAAAGTTTAGGTGCCATTGGTAGTGTTACCGTCCCGCGATACCATTACTTGATGGATTGCATTGAGAGAGAGAAGGTGTACATTAATGAATCTTTTCCGGAAGAGAAGCACAATGAAGGAATGAATAATTCGTTTTACCATGAAGGCGAAGATGATGACATATTGGATCCACCAATGTCACAAACTAAAGGAAGAAAGAAAGCGGGAAGACAAAAAAGTGGTATTGAGACGTCGACTTCAACGAAGAAACCACGGATGTGTGGAAAATGCAAAATAGAAGGAGCAAATCATGATAGGAGAAATTGTCCTAAGAAGACGCCATAGTTGCAATGTAGAACTCCAAATTATCATGTAATCTTGGCAATGTAATGGATTTATTTGATTACATTATGTAATGAACTATTTCTTGTTGCTTATATTCGGATTATCAATATTCACAATGAAAATGAAATGTTAAAAAAAATAAATTGAAAAAAACCTTTTTTTGAAAAAAAAAAAAACCAAAAATGGACAGAAGGTTTAGTGTGATTTTTACAAACTTTTATACAAAAACTGAAAGAATAGGAAACTGCAGTGACTAAACTGTTAAAAAAAAAATCCCAGCACGCCCTCAATGAAACATTGAGCCCTCAATGTTTCATTGAGGGCGTGCTGGGATTTTTTTTTTTAACAGTTTAGTCACTGCAGTTTCCTATTCTTTCAGTTTTTGTATAAAAGTTTGTAAAAATCACACTAAACCTTCTGTCCATTTTTGGTTTTTTTTTCAAAAAAAGATTTTTTTCAAATTTTTTTTTAAAACATTTCATTTTCATTGTGAATATTGATAATCCGAATATAAGCAACAAGAAATAGTTCATTACATAATGTAATCAAATAAATCCATTACATTGCCAAGATTACATGACAATTTGGAGTTCTACATTGCAACTATGGCGTCTTCTTAGGAAAATTTCTCCTATCATGTTTTGCTCCTTCTATTTTGCATTTTCCGCACATCCGTGGTTTCTTCGTTTAAGTCGACGTCTTAATACCACTTTTTTGTCTTCCCGCTTTCTTTCTTCCTTTAGTTTGTCTTCCCAGCACGCCCTCAATGAAACATTGAGGGCGCCCTCAATGTTTCATTGAGGGCGTGCTGGGATTTTTTTTTTTAACAGTTTAGTCACTGCAGTTTCCTATTCTTTCAGTTTTTCTATAAAAGTTTGTAAAAATCACACTAAACCTTCTGTCCATTTTTGGTTTTTTTTTTTTCAAAAAAAGGTTTTTTTCAATTTATTTTTTTTAACATTTCATTTTCATTGTGAATATTGATAATCCGAATATAAGCAACAAGAAATAGTTCATTACATAATGTAATCAAATAAATCCATTACATTGCCAAGATTACATGACAATTTGGAGTTCTACATTTCAACTATGGCGTCTTCTTAGGACAATTTCTCCTATCATGATTTGCTCCTTCTATTTTGCATTTTCCACACATCCGTGGTTTCTTCGTTGAAGTCGACGTCTCAATACCACTTTTTTGTCTTCCCGCTTTCTTTCTTCCTTTAGTTTGTGACATTGGTGGATCCAATATGTCATCATCTTCGCCTTCATGGTAAAACGAATTATTCATTCCTTCATTGTGCTTCTCTTCCGGAAAAGATTCATTAATGTACACCTTCTCTCTCTCAATGCAATCCATCAAGTAATGGTATCGCGGGACGGTAACACTACCAATGGCACCTAAACTTTGAAAAGCATTGCACAATGAACTATACCTTGCCGTTTGCGATTTAACAACATTAACATGCACGGGAGGGGTATAAGGTAAAGGTCCCACAACTTTGTTGCCATTCATTGTCCACCTCACTTTGATACATTCTCGGGGAATTTCTGTTTTTTGTTTCTTATTAAGGTAACGGATCATGTGTCTACACATCATGCCGGAATGTTCAAATTTCTTACAAGCACATGAAATTGTCCCGTCAAATGCAACCGATAGAGTATAAAGTTTTCTACAATTCTCCGGCACCGTGGATTTTTCCACCAAGTACATCCTAGGAAAAGATCTTCCATCATGTTTAACGCTCTTAACAATAAAAGCTCCGCTTTTTTGAAGCTCATTTTGAAAACGTTTAAACATCTCCTTTGTGTAAATCGTGGATGCATGAGTCTCCAAAGACGAATTATATAATAGTCCCCTTGAAGTATGCCCGGTCTCGTGATCGGCTTGAATCTCATTAAGATATTGTTTCTCCAAAGCCTTTTGTGAGTTCTCAATAAATTCTTTCACACCGGTTGATGCTTTAACATATTCATCAAAAAAGGAATTCATGGATTCGCTCCTAGAAGTGGTAGTCATTCCGGCAGAAAAAAATTGTTTTGTGTAAGCACTAATCCATTGTCTCCTAATTGCATACATCTCATTTAGCCAAACATGATTCTCGAGACCGTACTTTTCAACCAACTCCTCCCAATTACCTTCGAATTCGGTAGGTGACAACGACTTGTACACGCATGAGTTAAAATCTTTCTTAAAATCCGAAAATCGAGTATAAAAAGAAGATAATTTCTCGGGAAACTTTTTACTTATATGCCACGTACAATAAGTATGATTTGTTTGTGGCATAATCGCGGCAATAGCATTCCCTAAAGCAATGTCTTGATCGGTAATAATTGTAACGGGATGTTTATTGTCCACGGCTTCCAACCATGTTTCCAAAACCCATTTGTAAGATGTTTCTTTCTCGTCCCTTATAAGTGCAAATCCAAACAAGATATTTTGATAGTGGTGGTTCACACCCGTAATAGGTATAAAAGGCATACAATACCTATTAGTCCGATAAGTCGAGTCAAAAGTAACCACGTCTCCAAAATTCTTGTAAGCATTAAGCGACCGAGAATCAACCCACACCAAACCCCTAACACGACTCTCCTCATCCACATCCACTCGATAGAAAAAATTTCCACCACAAGTTTCTTTCAATTCTCGTAGCAAATCCAAACTACACTCCGCATCACCAGAATCAAACACCCGTCGCCGAATGTCACGTATGACATTACGTATGTCTTGACTAGAATAACCAAGATTTTGAATACCACCACATGACTCACTAAGTAATTTCATTATTGTCTTGGTCTCGACCCCCGATTTGTGAAACAACTCAATTAACGACCGGGTAACCGAATCTATATTACGCGATCTTTGCATAAATTGTACCTTATCCGGTGTAACCATACTATGATTGTGTTCTAACTTGACCGAAGTAACTTCCCATTTGTTCAAATTCACTCTTTGAGTGAGAGACATTCGAGCTTCACAATCGGTTCTATCAATAAAATCTCTTGTCCGCTTTCTTTTACCCAAAACTTTACCATTCGGTGTGTTCAAACCTCGTCTCCCACCCTTCCGACAAATATACATCCGTGACGCAAGATCATCAACTTCTTTTTGTTTATGAGTGCTCCTAATAATTATCTCAAATCCCACACTACGACCATAATTTCTATAAAAAGCTTCCGCTTCTTTTAAAGAATCAAATTGCATACCAACATAAGGCACTACATCATTCATATTTGCAGAAGTAGATCGAAAATTTTCTTCTCCAATATTACCATCATTATCAACATCATCATTCTTTCCAATATTAACATCTTCATCACTTCCAAAAGTCTTTTTTTCTTTTCCCATAGAATTAGAAGCATCACCAAATGTTTTACCAACATTATTAACAACATCATCAATATCATCAACATCTATTGTTTCATGAATTTCATCACCATTATCATCAAAAATTTTACGATAAACTCTTCTATTTCGAACGGGAGTCACATAATTAAAGTCGTTATGATCACTAGAAGAATTAGAATCATTATCAAATAAATAACAAGCCATGAGAAATACTAACCTTGATTTTTTTTCCTCCCAAAAAATTGCAGAACAGAACCTAATAGAAACTATGAATAGATTTTAAACTCATGCAGAAAAAGAAGGCGGAAAGCAAATAGAATAGTAATTAAAGCGCCCTCAATGAAACATTGAGGGCGCCCTCAATGTTTCATTGAGGGCATGAAAACTATTTTAATTTAAAAATAGCAAAACAATTATAAATATTTAATTTTAAATGTATACACAGCAAATTATTCATGACGACTTTATTTTAAAAGTAGCTTATGGACTTGTCAAACTACCACTTTAATACTTTATTATGGAATCATAATGGTAGCTTATGGAAACCTAATGATAGCTTAGAGAATCCAATGAACAAATATTTTTTCATTATTGCACAAAATTACAACAAAAACAAAAAATGACAAAATTTGAATTTAAAATTTGGTGGTATGACTACGTGGGTGTGTGTAAATTGTGAATGAAAATTTAGCTTTTTTGCTATTTTATTTAAATTTTTGGCTTTTATTTTTTAAAATTTGCGCCCTCAATGAAACATTGAGGGTACCCTCAATGAAACATTGAGGACACGCCCTCAATGAAACATTGAGGGAAGTCGGGTAGGGGGATATACGCAGGGGGCTGTGGAACACCCCCCTATATATATATATATATATATATATATATATATATATATATATATATATACACTTTATGTACATAGGATATAGTACATTTGTTTTTGAATAAAGGATATATAGTACATTAATTTATTGTTCGTTTATTTCAAAAACTAACTTATTTATGTAATTATTTAGGCTCCGTTTAATTGCCAGAAAATAACTTGATTTTGGAAAATATTTTCTAGAAGATATTTTCCCAAAAAATATTTTTTTTGGAAAATATTTTTCTAGAAAATGTTTTCCTTATAAGATTTGTTCCTGGAAATTATTTTCCTTATAAGATTTTTTTCTGGAAAATGTTTTCCATTAAAATAAATGTCAAATTTTATTTTCCTAAAAAAGTTCTTGATAAAAGTTTATTTGGGAAAAAAATTCGAATAAAGATTTTCTAAGAAACTTTTCACCAAAACATTTTTTCGGGAAAATTTCTCGAAAAAAATTATCTTGAAAAATTTTTTTTGGACAAATTTCCTCGTGAAAAAATTTTCTTGAGAAAAAAGTTCTCGAAACATTTTTCCGGGAAATTTTCCTCGGTAAATATTTTTTCGAGAAATAATTTCTCGGAAATTTTTTTCTAGAGAAGTTATTTCTCGAGAAATTTGTTTTGGGAAAATTTTTCGAAAAAATTATTCTCGTAGAATTCTTTTTCTGGAAAAAAATTCTTCTCCTTGTCGGCTTTGTATTACCTGTCCGTACCGAGCCCGTCTGTGCACCCATCTTGTCGTATTCATTTTTTAAAAAATATACAATAAATATGTTATAATTCTAATCGTTAAATTTGTCTTCGATCCAATAATTATTATGATTTTTACAATATTTTACAAATATGTTATAAATTGATCGTTAAATTTGTATTCGATCTAACGATTACCATAATTTTTACGGTAATACTATCAACCAAATATTCGCTTTATGCTTATTAGCTTATAGTCCGTGCGATGCACGGTTCTTTTTAAAAAAAATTATTTTCATCTTTCTAATAAATATTAATTCGATTTTATACCTTCGTTTTACTATTATATATCGAAATAATAAAGATCGTTAGATCTTAAAACAGATAAATGAAAATAATAGAATCTAATATTTAAAATTGTATTTGACTGTTAGGAGGATCTATTCAAATATTAAAACGAATATTTTGAAAATTTAAACCAAAATAAAATGATTTTCTAAATTTAATAGATATCACAACATAATTATTCGTCACTTTTTTCTCTCTTTAGTTTCAAGTCTATGTGTTACGCCCAGAAATCAGCCTCGCCCTCGAAAGAGGGAACGCCCTCGAAAGGGCTAAGAAGGAAATGCATCAGAAAATGGCTAATAAATAATTGGGCCAAAGCCTCATTATATCCAAGGGCGTCGCCTAAATCTGAAGGCTCGCCAACAAGTGGGCCTCGCCCTATATTGACGAAAGGGGGATTTCCCCATGAAACCAAAAGGAGGATATTACAGGTAGACCTGGCAATTCGTTCGTTTCGTGTACTTTCGTGTCGTGTATTTTCGTGTTTCGTGTACGTATTGTCAAATCCAAAATCGACCCGTTTAGGATTCGTTTCGTTTCGTGTTCGTATACCTTTATTTCGTGTACATTTCGTGTCGTGTTTCGTGTAATTTTTGAATAAAAATAAAAAATTTAAATATTAAATTTTTACTAGTCGAGTCTCAAGTCACTATGTCATAAAGAATCAAGTGTGCTCAAGTCTTGTAAAACTAAAACTTGAAACTATTTTGTATTTATCTTATGTAAAAATTGTATATATAATATTATTTTAAAATATGTATTCATATAATTTTAATAAAATTATTTAAATATTTATTTATTTCGTGCATTTTCGTTTCGTGTCGTGTACCCAAGGGTAAACCCAAAACCGACACTAAATTCATCCGTGTAATTTCGTGTTCGTGTACTTTCGTGTTCGTGTACCGCAAAGGTCAATCCAAACCCGTAATTTTCGTGTCGTTTCCGTGTCGTGTACCAAATTGCCGGCTCTAATTACAGGATATGGGTCTTGACCTATAATCTATGATGAAGATAATGATAAACGAAGATAAGGCTTTACCTAGGCTATTGGAAATTCCCCTATTGAGGAGTCGCCCTTTAGTGATCCCGAGGGCTAGCCCTACGACTAGCTATTCTCCCTTGGTGGCTTAAGGTGGGCGTTGCTCCGGCAATCTCGAGTCAATGACTTAACCGCCACGTTCCGAGAAAATAGTTGGGCTAGAAAACCCATGATGATTCCACTAAAGGCGGTGGCCCCAATCCAATGGGCTTCCCTAAACAAGGAAACCTAGCCCATTACGGTTACTTGTCCCCCAAGAACTACGTTTGGCTTGATCCCTATATATAGGGTACGTAGGCACATTGTATGTCACGATGCAAACCCTTGCGAAAAAGAGAGAATTCAATATTCGATCTAAATTGCAACACATCTCAGCATACAATCTCAACCATCCCCAAATCTAAAACCCTAACCATAAACGTCCTACGCCGTCATCAACCACCACCACAATTCCAGCAACCCTCCCCGAATTTGTTATCACCAAATTCCTCCGTTAACAATTGGCGCTAGAAGGAGGGCTTTTGGCATCTCTGGAGGAAGGATGTCGCATTCAAATCAAGAACGCGTTGATGATCGCAGTATGGAGGAGATTAGGACAATAGGGAATCTACCCCCGCCGACACCAAGGAACTCTGCTACAAGGGACTTTGCTATGAGAAACCCCGATCGTTCACTCCCGAGGAATTCGAATCGAAGATCTACGATGCCCAGAATCCCTGAGGGACGGTCGATTCCACAGATTGGAGGAGATCCCCCTGTCCTGATGAGTAGCACCGAACTTTTGACCTAGATCACTTACATGAGGAACACCATTACTCAGATGGGGGCAAGGATGGATGCGATGGAGAGGGAAAGACAATTTCCTGAAGGATCTCGCCTGAATCACGATGGACTCCGCCCACCCCTTAGGGAGAGAGAGAATCTCAGGGAGAGTCGTCATAACTGGGAGAGGAGTTGTCAAGCACCAGGAGGAAATCCGCATGCCGAAAGAGAATCTGCTATAAGCCAAAGGAGTAATGCTCATGGGAATTCCTCTCGAAAGAGATGTTCAGGTTATACTTTTTGCCTTTGTTATAATTTCTCTTATTTTATTTTCATGAAAGTCTAGGGGGTAGTGCATATACTCCTCCTTAGCCAGGATTTATATTTATGAATAAAGCATGCTTGTTTTTCTTCGAATATTCTTGTTGGATTTCAGTGATAGAAGACCTCCTCTAAGGAGGATCTTCATGGAATATGTTGAAAGATTATCTCCTCTAAGGAGAGTCTTAGTAAATTATAACGATTTTCAGGAACATTATCTCCCGGGAGGAGAGTGTTTCTGGAATTTGGATATGACCTCCCGAGAGGAGGGTATCCCGATAATTAAATCCTTTGCAAAAACCGTACTTCTGGGGGGGATGTCTGTACTTCCGGCGTCTCATCAAGGTACGACTTTTGGAATACGACCTCCCGAGAGGAGGGTATTTCTGGAATGATTGGATACGACCTCCCGAGAGGAGGGTGTCCCGATAATTAAATCCTTGCAAAAATCGTACTTCCGGGGGGATGTCCATACTTCCAGCTCCTCATCAAGGTTCGACTTTGGAAATATGACCTCCCGAGAGGAGGGTATTTCTAGAATGAGGATTTGACCTCCCGAGAGGAGGGTATCCTAGATCATCAAGATACAATCTTTGGGAATATGATCTCCCGAGAGGAGGGTGTTTCTAGAATGAGGATACGATCTCCCGAGAGAAGGGTATCCTGAATTATCAAGGCGCAATCTTTAGGAATACGACCTCCCGAGAGGAGGGTGTTTCTAGAGAAATGAATACGACCTCCCGGGAGGAGGGTGTTCCAAGGTACATACTTCACGTAAGAAGGAAATTTTTGAAGATATTTACCTTATGGATAGCTCTGAATTCTTAAAAAAAGAGGCGAGGCCTAAATTTAAAGGCGACGTCAATTGCTGAAGGTGATTCCTATTGAACACTACAAAACTAGGGAGAAGATACTTCATGAAGAAGGCGACGCCCAAAGGAAAAAGACCTCGCCCTACTTGGAAGGATGAAGACTCTTTTGTGTAGGGAGATAGACGACATTATTTTATGAAAATGCGGCGTTGTATTATTGTAAGTTCTCTGTTCCAAACATTTCATGAAAGTAGAGGCTCTAGTAGGAAATACCTCTTACGAATTTCATTTAGAAGGCCCTTGGGGGTAATTTTGCTTAGAAGACCCTCCAGGATGATATTTTCTTTGAAGATCCTCAGGGGGCAACTCCGCCAGAAGACCCTCATGAGGAGATCCCGTTTTGAAGCCCCTCGGGGGGTGATGCTATTTTGAAAGATATCCTACGTCAAAAGAAAATCGAAGAAATATCAACGA
The DNA here is from genome assembly GCA_037693485.1 of Kitagawia praeruptora. NCBI lineage: Eukaryota > Viridiplantae > Streptophyta > Magnoliopsida > Apiales > Apiaceae > Kitagawia > Kitagawia praeruptora. The sequence continues at coordinate 108,109,314 of CM075354.1, forward strand.
TCAATTTGAGGAATAACATATATTGAAGATGATGTACATACTCCAATTTGAGGGATTTAAAAGATGTGTTCATATCTACTTGTCAACCAACGTCCTCGCCCTCTACTGGAGCGACCTCGCCTTCTTATGGTCTAGTTCAGAATTTGTGTCAGAATTGATATTCGAAGACTACAATGAGATATTAAAATGACGGCTCGTGCCTCTTTATCAACTAAAGGCTTCTCCCACTTTTCAAACGGCGTCTCCCATTACAATGACGTCGCCTACGTGTAACCAGGGTCAAGAAATCAACATTGGAAGAATCGCTGTTTGGGCAAGACTATATCTTCAATAGCTTCGCCTATTGGTGGCATCGACATCGCCCTCTCGAATCAGGACCATGAAGACTATCAACACATGAAGGAATTATATTATGTCAGGCTCACCTTATTATATGAATCACTCACTACCTAAGGACTCTCCTAAGCGATGTCTACCAAAAAGATGACCAAGACAGAAAAATAATGTGGTAGTTTTTCATCTGTATCAGCGTCGCCCTCACAAAAGGCTTCGTCTATATCTACCTCAACATTGGGAAGTTCCTGAATCACTTTGAAGAAAACGTGAGGATAAGAAACAAACAACGCCTACTTGGAGTAACTCAAGAACATGTTCAAATAGACATGCCCCTCCGCTTACCATCTCGGAGGAACCAACAGAAAAAACTTGATGATCAACTAGGACTCTAGACGAAATCTTTATTCTGGAGTAACACTAACACCAATTCATTATGGAGTACAAGTGAGAAGGAATAGAATGCGAGGCATCGTCTCAAGATTTAGCATTTAAGAGGATCACACGACTAAGGAGGAAATACATCAGTAGCAGTAGCAGAAACTGGGAGGTAGTTGTTACGCCAAATTATCAGCCTCGCCTTACTTGGAGGTGTCACCCTTTGATTGGCTGGAGGAGAATAACCCGATCCACAAGTCATGAACAAGGAGAAGGGATATATCTACTGAGCTTAACCCTCATTCACATGAGGTGTCACCACCTTCTTCAAGCGGCGTCGCCCTCGGATCATCTCCTTCTTCCTTCAGCGGCATAGCCCTCAGGTCGTCATCCTCTTCATTAAGCGGCGTAGCCCTCGGGTCGTCATCCTCTTCCTTCAGCGGCGTAGCCCTCAGGTCGTCGTCCTCTTCCTTAAGCGGCATCACCCCCGTGTCGTCGCCTTCTTCCTTAAGCGGCGTCGCCTTAGGGTCATCGAATGAGGAGACATCTCCCTTTTTACGAAGACACGTGGCCTTATTTGGAGGCATCGCCCTCATGTGCTGGAGAAATATGACACAGTTTATACAAAGAAAGGAAGCTCAGAAGTATATTCTTAATGGACCTAATCCACATTCATGGAAGGCGTAGCCTCTCTTTGAGGTGTCGTCCGTAGCAAACTAACAAAGAGGTAGCTACTATATTTCAGTAAGGAAGGAGATGGAATCGGCCTCGCCCACTCGTTAAGGGCATCGCCCGCTAAAGAAATCAGTCTAGCCTACTTGGTCAGTAAAAAAATTTCGCAGCACTTCAACGCAATTTTGGAAATATAGAGAAAGAAGGAAATTCTGGGGGTATTTATAGCCGAGAGGAGAGAGGAAATGAAGGCCCATGTAGAAGTTTTTGATTGGGTCTCGGGAAGAGTGTAAAGGAGTGATAGCTCATTTCGCGCGCTGCAGATTTCGGGAAAAGTGCCAGGAGGGCTCGCATTCTTCTTGAAGGATTTTCATGAAGATAGTCTCTTTTATAAATCATTATCGCAAGAAACTGAGGGTAGTTGTTACGCCCAGAAATCAGCCTCGCCCTCAAAAGAGGGAACGCCCTCGAAAGAGGGAACGCCCTCAAAAGAAGGAACACCCTCGAAAGGGCTAGGAAGGAAATGCATCAGAAAATGGCTAATAAATAATTAGGCCAAAGTCTCATTATATCCAAGGGCGTCGCCTAAATCTGAAGGCTCGCCCACGGCCTCGCCCTATATTCACGAAAGGGGGATTTCCCCCAGGAAACCAAAAGGAAGATATTATAGGAAATGGGTCTTGACTTATAATCTATGATGAAGATAACGATAAACGAAGATAAGGCTTTGCCTAGGCTATTGGGAATTCCCCTATTGAGGAGTCGCCCCTTAGTGATCCCAAGGGCTAGCCCTACGACTAGCTATTATCCCTTGGTGGCTTAAGGTGGGCGTTGACTCCGGCAATCTCGGGTCAATGACTTAACCGCTACGCTCCGAGAAAATAGTTGGGCTAGAAAACCCATGAGGATTCCACTAAAGGCGGTGGCCCCAATCCAATGGGCTTCCATAAACAAGGAAACCTAGCCCATTACGGTTACTTGTCCCCCAAGAACTACGTTTGGCTTGATCCCTATATATAGGGTACGTAGGCACATTGTATGTCACGATGCAAACCCTTGCGAAAAAGATAGAATTCAATATTCGATCTAAATTTGCAACACATCTCAGCATACAATCTCAGCCATCCCCAAATCTAAAACCCTAACCCTAAACGTCCTACGCCGTCATCAACCACCACCACAATTCCTACAACCCTCCCCGAATTTGTTATCACCAAATTCCTCTGTTAACACTATGCAACAATTTTTTTTAATAAAAACTTTGAAGAATAGATCTATATATAATTCTAAATGTTCATCTATAGTTAGATTCGAGATAAAATACATATTTGAAATTTTTATAATCAGAAGATTTATATATCTTGATTCTCGAAATTATAAAAAGATTGGTTTAGGGCATGTCAAGAGGACATATTAGTTTGCTAAACAAAGTATCTATATATATTATAATAACAGGAGATCGGAGAGGTTTTCACTCAGAAGCTTCAAAATAGTTTTCATGAATTTTCACATTTTTGATTTTTTTTATTTAAATAATTTTCTTGCATTTAATTAATCATTAATTGTACCTATTAAATATATGTTAAATGCACTTTATTTCATATTCAATATAAAAGTTTAGCAATCTATATTATGACATTATAATTATTATTTTAATATAAAATATCATTATTTATATAAAGTAGCTTTATTTTAAGGTAAAACGATAAAATAAAATTTTTTATATGGTGTTATTTCTAATCGTATTCAAAATCATTGCAATTTTTTTCGTTAACAATAAATAAATGATTTTACCATTTTGATAAATTCGTAATGAGTGAACATGAGAATCATTCTCATGAAAGATATTGAAGTATATATTTTTCGATTAACATCCACAATTTAAATAGAAGATATCGTAGAATTTACTTTTGTACATGAACAAATTATACACGTGGTGTGACCAACTCGATTAAATTGAATCAAACAGATTTGGTTGATTAAATCAATAAAAAATATTATACATTCGTTGTTTCATTATATTGTGTTGGAAAAAATAATATTTTAACGATTAAGTACATTCTTATACTATTACTAATATATTAATCATGCATGTATGTTATGAGTCGGGAGATGGGATATAAGATCGTTAATTAGTTATATTTATATTTAAAAATATTTATTATAAGAAATATGTTGACATTGTACTTTGGTATGAAAAAAAAATAAGAGGACTTTAAGGAGTTTAAAAGTTGATAATATGTAAGAGGATCTTCATTTTGTTTACATTCTAATTCTTTTCATCACACAGTCAAATTTACTAACAAATTAAGCAATCACGTCTTTTATAATGTCATCGATAATAAAAAAAAAGATTCACAAATGTTAACTTTAATTATCCAATGTCAAACTTTGCAAATGTCTGTCAATATTGAATTTCAAAAGCAAATTTTTATGCGATGGGATAGGTGTCATCAATATCTTCGAAATTAATATTATTGAATGTCAAACTTTGCAAATGTCTGTCAATATTAAATTTCAAAAGCAAATTCTTTTGCGACGGAATAGGTGTCAATAATATCTTCGAAATTAATATTATTAATATTCAAGAGTTTAACTGAAAGATAATTTTTTTCTACTAATATTAATCTTTTTAATTTTTAAACATTCAAATTTTATTACAATTCACACAATTTTAATTTATCATATCCATTTACAAATAATGATGTCCTGTATACGATTTTTAAAAATATTTTCGTGTCGCGCATAGCGCGACTTTATTACCTAGTTGCTTTTAAAACAAAAAATTTGGAAAAGTAAATAACCAACATGCATATGTTTTTCAAAATTTTGCCTACAATTGATAATAATAATTAAATATATTTTAAATTTCTCTCCTATCAATTTAATTTTCGAGTTGGAGACATATTTAAATTTTATATATTTAAGTAAACTCGAACATGTATTTGAATTTGGTTTAGGTATGAAATCGACCCATTTCAAGTCTTGTTAACAAAGTTTGAATTCAATAATTGGTACAATTTTGAATTCAACTTTTTTTTATTTTAGTTATATAAAAGGATTTTTTCGAAAAGAACGAAATTAGGCATTCAAATCACAATGCCCTTTCAAGCTCCTTAATTACCAAACTTGGACAACAAGGTTAATTGACAGCTTGAATCCAGGCTAGCGAATAGCGATGGCAGTGGATCGTATAAAATTTGTTTTTTTTAAAAATATTTTTTAATGAAATCTCACCATCTTGAATTGTTTTCTTAAAACTGCTTTGGATAGAAATTTTACGAAAAATATTTTTGCATTATTTGTAAAGCCTAAATGAATCACATTTTATTGGAGATATTCATAAATAGAATTTTTATAACTCGAGAAAATACAACGCACTTTTTAATCTTTTAATTCGATCTAAATTTTTCATAATTATATATTGTCATTTGAATGGGAGAGTGAGTGGATATCTAATTAGTTGTTGGTGGATTACTATTTACTAATTTCTACTTCTAAAAGAATGTAAAAGTGCATGATTCCTTCGAAAAGTAGAAAATCAATTTTTTTGATTCTAATAAAACACACACTTATATATAATATTTCATACTAATTCAACATTAGTTTACAACACTAAAAATTTATTAGTTGTTGAGAATCGATCCTTTGATCTTTGGTAGTACTCTCTTATTATTCCTCTTACTCTTATTATGTAATATACTAGCTTATAGCTCGTGCAAAGCACGTGTTACTTTTAACTTCTTTTAATTTACTTATAGTGTAGTTGCATAATAATATTATAAATATTTCACCTTTGTATATAACAATTTTTAGTATTAAATCTAAATTAATATGTTGTTGGCGGGATTCGAAGTTTAAACTTATGTTTATAACAACTTTTAGTATTGTATCCCACGATCATCATTTATTTAAGCTACCGATCTAACGGTTGTGAATAAAAGGGATAACCAAAATCAAACTACAAAATATACCTCTTTTACTTATTATAATATATAGGATAGATATACATGTATATATGGATATAATCATACATAGGGGTGAGTTTAGTAAAAACTTTCTTAAATACAAAATTACAATCTTTTTATGTTCAACACATATATAACTTGGATTGAACATCATTTATTTAAACATAATTTATAGCGAAAACATAGTTATACCATTTATAATTTATTTTTTTTTGACAAAAGAAAGAACTTTTACTGCATATCATGAAGAATTACATCGATGAGAAAGGATGGAATAGATCTCCACTCCTTATAATCAGACAAAGAACTAGCCTCTCTAGCCACACTATGAGCTGCTACATTCGCTGATCTTCGAACAAAATAAACTAAATATGACCCTAAGTCCTTAACAATAGAGTAGCAATCCTGAATGATTGATCCAAAATAAGAAAAATCTTTAGCCTTAGATGCTTTTTAAGCCATGAATTTGCAGGAGCTTCAGTTTATGTGCTGTGTAGCGTGGAATATCTGGTGTCATAGAAACTCGGTGGTTTGGAAAAATTGTTTCCAGAATCCAGCTCAAATAGTTAATGGTGCAGGTGTTATGTTATTTCAGTGGCAACAAGCTCAAATCAAGCAGCAAAGGGGGTTTTCGAGTAATGATAGAGAAGGTGCAGCTATGTGGCAAAAGCCGACTTCGGGATGGATAACCTGCAATGTGGATGCTGCAGTTCAGGTAGATAGTGGTCGAAGCTCTTTTGGCTGTGTGCTTAGAGACACATCAGGTTCTTTTGTAGCAAGTTATGGTGGACCGTTGGCAGGAATTGTAGATCCAAAAATAGCCAAGGTGATGGCTTTTCGAGAAGCTTTATCTTGGCTTAAGAGGTTGCAGGTGACTAATGTTCTTATAGAGCTTGATGCTCTGGGTGTTGTCCAGGCTTTTCGCAGTAAGGCTAAAGATTTTTCCATTTATAATTTATTAAAAACATGTCTGCAACATTCTTCACGAAAAATTGATTTTTTTTTATAAAAGGTGTTCAACAAATATATAACTTAAATTCAACATCACCTGTTATATGGCGAACAATAGTTATACTTGTGTTGAATCCAAATATTTAAAATAATTTTACATTGATATGCTTAAGAAAACTGTATAAAATTAATAAAATCACATTTTTATACCCTAATTTGATATTGGTGAATCCCAAAAAGATAGTTGAGAATTATATACTTTATTCAACAAAATTTAACTACGGTTTAACATACCCCTATTTTAAACAAATAAAAATTCATATTTTTATACCCTAATTTGGTATTGGTGAACCCCATAATGATATTTGAATGATTAAGTTATGTGTATTTTATAAAATTTTAATAATTATTTAATAAATGATATTTAACCCAAGTTACATAAGTGTTGAATATAAAAAAATTGTACATTTATATTTAAGAAAATTTTGTATTTTAACATGTTCCATTATACACAAGGATGTAATGATATTTTTTTCATTATTGTGATTTAAAATCTAAATTTTTAGAATTAATAACGTGTTTGCTAATTTTAATATATATTATAAAACTTCAAACATTTTTTATTATTACATTTAAGAGCTCATAATATAAATCTAAATATCGATATTTATTCATCGGAATAAAATTTTTTGATGGCAAATGACTTGTAAGTTTGTAAGTTGTGAACATATTTTGTTAACATCGGATAAGCTATGCGCTTAAATTGTACTCGAATTAATGAAGGGACTCCCGATTTGATACATATCTTTGGATTAAGAATCACACGCACTTCGTACAAAAGCCTATTACACTCAATTAATTTTTATAGAAAGATTACTCTATATATGGGACTGTGGCTCAACTAACTTTATTCATAAAATTTATGGGTTCATTCCTTTAATATTTTTTTTTTGCTAAGTCATTCCTTTAATTTTACTCGTAACATAGATTTTATTTTTGATATGAAAATTGAGATATAAAGTATATGTCGATTAATATGGCCTTGGTTATATGGACTTGGTTGTATTTTTTATTATGTAGTTACTAAGATTCGAACTCTTGACCTATGGTTTATATAGGAGTTATAGTACTTTTTTATTATCTCTCTTATTCTTATTACTAGCCTATAACCCGTGCAAAGCACGGAGCATCATATATTATTATGATGAATTAATATATTAATTATTCGATTTAATCTAAAATTTAAATTTATTTTAAGAAATTTAATTATTAATTTCAATTTTACATATGTTCCATACTTAATTTCATAACATAAATAATTATCATTAATTTAACGTTTTTTAAAATTTATTGTTAAATATCTTAAAATTCAATAGATATTTTTAAAAAATTATTTAGTATAACATACAATCGTAAAAGAAAGAATCGTAAAAATAAGTGTGTGCGGGTGATGATTCTAATCGGGGATATAATTGAAAACGTTTATGATTCTATACAACATGTGGTTTTTTATTTTTAATATATTATATATAATTTAACTGAATTTGGAACTAAAGTCGTAGAAGAAGTCGTAGAAGAAATAATCGTAAAAGTAAGTGTGTGCGACGTCGATTCTAATCAGGATATAATTGAAAACGTTTATAATTCTATAAAGTATGTGGTTTTTTATTTTTAATAAATTATATATAATTTAACTGAATTTGGAACTAAAATCGTAGAAGAAAGAATCGAAAAAATAAGTGTATGCGGGCAATGATTCTAATCGAGATATAATTGAAAATATTTATAATTCTATAAAACATGTGATTTTTCATTTTGAATAAATTATATATAATTTAACTGAATTTTGATTTTTTAACACGTATTTTTTCATTTTTTAAAAATATATTTTTGTGCCTTATTGGTAAATTTTGTTGTTTATAAAAAATAAATTAATATTTTTAGGAAGGTTTTAACAGTTACATTTATTTTGTCCTTATTGGTTAATTTAGTTGTTCATAATAAATAATTAAATTAATATTTTTAATATAATGTTTTTAATTTATTATATTTCGAAAGATGTTAACATTTTTTTTTGAAGGCGTTAATCAACCAACTAATTGAATATATCTTGTTTTGCTTATAATAGTATAGTATAAATAGTATAAATGGATAATTTTCTAATTACAAATACAAAGTTATGTTCTAATAACTTTATATTGAAAATAAATTATATTTTAATAATCTATTACTAAAAAAATAATTTATATTTTCGTAATATTGAGAGTATCAGTTTGCTTGACGTTGCTGTATAACATTGAAATACATGCTGATGCTTGGCCCAATCGTTGTTACTTGTTGGCACGATTGTGTATACCTAAATACCTATTGCCGGATGTTTATTTATATTAAATAATTAAATTAAAATTTTTAATATGTATTTTTTAACGTGTAAGTTTTAGGAAGGCGTTAACAATTTTTTTTTGGAGGGGTTGTTATTTTGTATATTTTTTTATTGGGTTATTTATTATTTGTTATTTTATTATTTTTTAAATGCCTTTAAAATTGTTGTGGTACCTGTAGAGCGACAGTAGAGTGTAGGTAGGAGTGTAGAGTATAGTGTTTGTATTTTGCTTCTATTTGGTTATTTTATTGGTTTTTAAATGTATTTAAAATTGTTGGGTTTCTTTTTGTTTTAGGAAAGTAATTATAATTTTTTTGGAAGGTGTTAACCAAAACCAACCAACCATTATACCCTATTTCGCTTATAATAGTATAGTATAGATATAATAGGAAATAATTATATATAGGATATAAATGTACTTTATCATTGCTCTAAAAGAAATTGAATTATAGCATATACAATATATTTATATGCTACAAAACATGCTCTTTTTAGTGCTCATATGATCTATACATAAATAAAATGATCTATAGATCGAAGTAGTGATATTATAATATGTATGAACAGAAAATGTGTAATTGTACTAAAAAATATCCTTTAAATCATAAAAATGTACGAATTTATATTGATTGCTAGAAGATGACTCGTGCCTCGGATTATTATGCTAGTTGGATGTAAAAATCGAACATAGCGTCTGTCGATTGTACTTATTGTTGTATGACTTTTGATAATGAATTGATTTCTTTTTTTTTAAAAAAAAACAGCTTTTGCACTTTCCAGTTTCCTTCTTTTCGAAACTGAAAGAATGCTTGTGACATGAAAATCTTAATTAACTTCCCCTTTTTTGGTACTACACCGATATTTTATTTTTTTTTCTTCATATTATTCAAAGTTTTCAATAATCTGAATACATCTCTAAAATAATACTTTGTTTAGCTCAAATTTTATGGCGGTGGCTCCAATAAAGCTTTCACAAACCATGGAGTATACTCCCTCCGTCCCAAAAAGATTGACCCCCTTTCCTTTTTGGGACGTCCCAAAAAGAATGAACCTATTATTATTACTATTTTTGAACACTACTTTTCACTATTACACCCACTACTTCTCTATTTTATACTCCTTTTATATTAAATAAACAATATTACACCCACTACTTTCTCACTTTACTCATTTTTTATACACCCACTTTTACAACTAACCAATCAAATGTTGCTACCTAACAAGTCAAACTGATTTTTCTTAATATTGGTGAAATATTGACCGTGTCAATTAATATGGGACGGAGGTAGTATATGTCAATTCAAATTTAACGAAAATTCAGCCTTAGGTTAGAGATTATACGCCGGATTTTTAAAATTAAATCTCTTTAGAATTTAGAAAAAAACGAGTGACATGGTAGTAACTAGGCCATTGTTCCATGGAGAACCATGTTACATGGAGAACCGTGGAGAACCACTTAAAATGCATTAAAATTGCTTTATATATAAGGACCCCGCCAAGGGTACCTTCACAAAAAATGCTTAAAATAATTGGATCTATCCATAAAAAAAAAAAAAAAAAAAAAAAAAAAAAAAAAAACTTGTCGTGGAAATGCGAAGCATTTAAGACAGTAAACGGATGAGTTAGGTAGTCATGAGGGCCGAAGGCTCTCGACACACCCGTCAATCGTCTATTGCCTTTACCATTGATTGCCATTCCTTACAACTTTAGAATGATAAAGGCGCGAAGCGCCGTACAAGAAGGTGCGAAGCACCGTTAACCAGTTAAATCCACTGCCACGTCATCACGTGAACAGTGAATTTTTTTTTTCTTTGACAAATGGATAGAGGGTAGAATTATAAGACTTTTTTGTAAAGGGGCCCCGCCATGGGCCTTATATAAAGGACAATTTTAATGTATTTTAAGTGGTTCTCCACGTAAGATGGTTCTCCATAAAGTGGGACTCGTAGTAACTAATAGACCGGATTCATTCATTTGAAGCACTACAAAGAAACAGTAGAACTGGATCCGACTACCTCTGCAGCCAGATTCATGTCAGATTCACGAATTATCTGAAGATGGAACTGCCACATTTTATATATAAATCCTAGGTAAACGGAAGTACATGGTGATTCTAAACAATTCTGAGCTATAAATGAACATATATAGCAGGCACATCTTGGAAGGTTTGCACTTCTCTTCTTTTTTGGTAATACCACGAACATCCTCTCTCTCAGGTACTATTTACCTCGTACATATGTCAAATCTAGTATAAGCACCTTCCCGAATAATAAAGGCTCTTCAGCACGCAATGATGGTTTCTGCTGTAGTAGTTAATGAGGCAATCCATGCCCCTGCCTTGTAATAGCTATCTGGGAACTGATACAGGAACATATTAAATCTGGGAGACGGTTTCTGCTGTAGTAGTTAATGAGGCAATCTATGACCCTGCCTTGTAATAGCCATTTGGGAACTGATACAGGAACATATTATATTTGGGAGACAAGTATCTTCTACAGACTGTTTTCTCCTACAAGTCAATGTGATTCAGCAGACTGATAATGAGACCAATATTCCTTGACAAGCTGCCCAAACAGTGAACCTTCTTTCTTCATCAAATTCATTGGCTTATCAAATTCCATGAGTTTTCCTGAGAGAAAATCCAAAGATACTCCAATGAAATATAACTATTACATTTATACAGCATATAATCTTCACTGAGGACTTGTGGAAAAGTAAGTTTAACAATAACAAAGATAAAACGCTTTCGTACGGAATAATTCGAATTCTTTATAAAAGGAATGGTAGTTTCCCATACCACAGAGCTTCCAACTTTCCTATGGAGTTCTCTCTTAGTTATATGTTACCTTTTACTTTTCGGATCAGATCGGGATCTAGGTGTCCAATAGCTAGTGTTTGTAAATAAAATTAAATGAAGGCACACATACATACAGCCATTCAACAAAGAACGGATTCTTACCATCACTTATAGCTAGAACCATCGTGCAATCCATCACTGTAGGAATTCTATGGGCCACCGTGATTACAGTGCAATCAGTGAATTCAGTTCTGATAGTTTTCTGCAATATCAAGTCTGTAGCATTGTCAATTGATGCAGTTGCTTCGTCAAGGACCAATACCTTGTTCCTTCTCAAAAGGGCACGGCCCAAACAGAACAGTTGTCGCTGCCCCATGCTCCAGTTGAGCCCATCTTCTACCACTGAAACGACAAGTTGGAAGTTGTTACGACTAGTGACCACCATAAGAAGGTAACTGTAAAGTAATTAAATGATGACAAGTACCTAAAGAATCAAGACCAACTTATTTCTCCTGAACCGTCTCTCTAAGCTGACACTTCCCGAGGACCTTACATAGCATATTAAAAAAATTCAGATAAGAGATATCTTACAAAGGCTGTAGCCCAATAAAGAGTATAATTGCAATGCTTAATTTAATTCTTCGATTTGTATATTATAACTCTTTGAACAGGTTCTTTGAAAGGAGTGGGCCTATCTTTACCTCACAAATTTCCTGATCGGTGTGCTGAGATAAGGGATCCAAATTGTATCTGACAGTTCCATTGAAAAGAGTAGTATCTTGCGGTATAATCCCAAAACGTGACCGTAGATCGTGAAGTCCGATGGTAGAGATGTCAAATCCGTCCACTACTATTTTTCCTCCTGAGGGCTCCACCAGACGAAATAAGGCACCTATGAGGGTAGTCTTCCCGCTGCCTGTCCGACCAACAATACTTATCATGTTCCCTCCTTCAAATGTGTAACTGATCCCTTTAAGAACCAGTGGTGCAGCTGGACGATATTTGATCTGCTTCCAAATAATTTTTCTAAATATCGTCAACAGCTTTTAGAAAAGATAACCAATTCAAAAAAAAAAAAAACATACCTGCAAATCTTGAATATCGACTTTACCCACAGCCGGCCAATTGATAGGGGGTCTTTTATCCTCATTACTTCAGGAGCTTCACTTGGTAGATGCATCTATTGCTTTAGCCTTTCTACTGAGATAATATGATTTGCCAAAAGGCACTGATTATTTATTGAGAGCCAACCAAGGACAAGTTTAATGAAAGACCGTAGGACAAAGCCATTCCAATAAATCCTGCAAGGGTCCGGATATAGTACTGGTCAAGAATTAAAGAAAATAATACTCTAAAATTATCATTGTCGAATATTATTAAACAGGAAGAGTAATATTAAAACATTCCCTGAACAACAATATCGCAATACAGATCAAAAAAGTACCAACCAGAGCTGAAAGTTCCAGAAGGAAGCAGAACCATGCAAAGTGCTGATGAGGAGAGAACAGTTGCACTTAGTGTTTCCAGTCGTTGGATCAGCCACTCATTTGCTGCAAAATTGTGCAAGTATGGACTGGCATTTGTATCAATGAGGTCAAGGCCCTTCAAAAAGAATCTGTCCTCCTCCTCAAATGCTCTGATTGTCATAGCCCCAGCTAATGATTCTGCAAGGTGGTTAGCTACCAAAGACTTTGTTGTGCCATTGATCCGCATCAATTCTTTTGCAGAGGAAAAGTAGTATCTCTGTTTGCCGTAATGCCAGAAAAGGTTTACATAAATAGACGATGAGAAAGAGAATCCAGATTTATAAAATTTAAATCCAAGTCAAAGAACAGAGTGGTCTTGAATAATTATTCAAATATTTTGCTAGATCCATACAGGGAGAAAAAGCCCCAGGATTTATGCAAACAATATAGTCAGTTTTTCTCGTAAAACACGAGGGCACAGCATAATCTTTTACAAAAAGACTATTCTTTAATTAGTCCAAGTTTGCCAAGAATAATGATCTGCTGTTATAAATTTTATCCTTCTAATTACTTGCCAGCAAAGAATAAGACCCAAAGCTGAAGTTACTAAACTTTTCTTGTCAATATTAATATGCAAGACATTGATTTGCTGCTTAGTATATCGACGTGGTTAAAAACTACTATGCTATTACATGCATATACAATTTGCGAGTGTTTCACCTGTAAAAGGATAGCCAGATAAATAATTGGGATGGCAACAGATAAAACTTCCCAAGTAACAACAGTTATCACTCCAAGATTGGAATAAGCGTTGATGGAGGCTGCAACGGAGAAGATCAAGCTGAAGGGAATGTCAATGTCAACAATACTTAAATCAGCTGAGACCTGCAGAAAGGTAATCATATCCACAATAGTAAGAGTTTAAACTTCTTTTTTGGTAAAGAAACAGGATCAAAGACATGACCTAGAAACTTACCCTGCTCAGTATCCTTCCCAAAGGTGTAGAGTCATAAAAAGACATTGGAGCACGGAAAAGAGATTCTAATAATTTTGAAAATATAGACTTCGAGGAATGCAGACCAGAAAAAACTGAAGCCAAAGATCTACTGAATAGAAAAAAAGTTGATGTGAATCCAATAACCAAATACACAAGAATCAATCTCAATGTGCTAACTTCGGGATTCTCTACATTTGCAGCCATCCAGGAATTCTGTAATATCTGGCAGGTCACAAAAGCAATGTGTGAGACAATAGCCAGCGAAAAAAGAGGTAAACCTCTTCCCTGATTTATATACTGTATATAAGGTTTCAGGCCAGCATCTCCAACTTCACGTTCCTCTTGCTTAATTAGCTGATCATCTCCTAATGCTTTAGATTTCTTCTCCGGCAAAGTCCTTGCATCTCCAGAAACAATCTTACGCTCCTGGGAAGGATTTATCTCTGCAGGACTCTCTGAACCAGCAGTTTTTTTATGTGCATTGACCAAATTCTCGAAATCTCTGCTTGATGCCATCAATAGATGGTAAGGAGCAGCATGCAAAATTTCCCCATCTGACATCAACTGTCAACAAAATGAACAAATTGGTGATTCTATTGATAATTAAGGGACACCAACATAATGAGTTACACCTCTCCAGGATCAAAACTTTTTAAGGAAAGTAAAATTATTGGCATAGGTGTCAAGATATTATGTACGACTTTATAAAGAAAGTGAAGGTATTGGCAAATGTGTTGAAAATCTATTTACTCCTAATTATATTTATTCCCTTCACCAGCATGATATCGTCTACTATCTCTCTACCTTGTCACGCACAGAAACATATCTGGTAGAACCAAGAGCTCAATCATACGAATAATTTTGAATATTCTTAAAAGAACTACAGGCTTTACAATTCAAAGGGCTGGGCATGTATAAGGCATTGAATATGTTACCAAATGAATTGTATTCAGCACTTCAATTACATAACCAAAGAAATCCTGATAAATTTACACTTGTATATTTTCTAAAGTAAAGACAAAATATGTAAGTGTGGATATGTTCAACTCACCAGAACAGAATCAAATGCAGGAAGGAAATCAACTTGGTGAGTCACAACTCACAAGCAAGACTGTCTTCCCTGAGAGAGCATCCATTACATATTCCTGTGAAGCTTATAATTAGATTTAAGCAAGTAATTATTAATATAACTTCACCGATGTAGTGATAAGGGCACGTTTAAATAAACTGCTGGCAGTATGTGCATCCACGGCACTGAATGGACCATCCAAGAGATATATATCTGCATCTTGATAGAGAGCACGAGCAAGCTGAATTCTCTGCTTCTGCCCACCACTTACATTCACTCCTCTTTTCCCAATTTCAGTGACATCACCATGAGGTAGAAGCTCAAGGTCCTTAACCAACGAACACTTTTCTAATGTTTCCTGATATCTGTCGTAATCCGGACTAGATCCGAAAAGAATATTATCTCGAATGCTTCCTGTCTGGATCCATGCCGATGGAGAAACATAAGCTATATTCCCATACACTTGCATCTGTCAGGTGAAGCATACTGATTACTAACTCTTGTAAAAGTTTAAGCCATGTCATACATAGATGGATATCCATTGACCGATATCTTTTACAACTAAAATCCCAAGACATGCAAGGAGAGGCCCTCATTAAAAATAGTTGTAGGGGAAACACAAAATTAGAACTTACAGTTCCATTAATACTTGGTACCTCCCCAAGAATTGCTGCAAGAAGGGTCGACTTGCCTGAGCCAACCTCTCCACATATGGCAACCTTTTCGCCCATTCTGACCTCTAAATTGATGTTTCGAAGTGTTGGCTTCAAATTATTCTCCTCCCATGAGAGATCAGCAGATTTAATTATAATGTTGTGGTTAGTATTTTCTCTGTTCCACTTGTGCCGGATTTTTGAACTATCCAGTTCAGGTGCCTCTAAAAAATTTAAGATTCTTGCAAATGCAACTTTTGCCTGAATAACGACCCCAATAACATCAGGAATACATCTCACCGGATCCTGAACAAGCCGTAATGTTGCAACAAAGGTGAACACATTGCTAGCATATAATGGAACTTCAAGAAAATAGCAGGCCCCAAAAGTAGCTGCAGAGACCAACACAGGACGACCAGAAAAGAAAGCTATTATATGCTCTACGCAACTGAACAGCTGATAGCCATTTATATTCTACTGTCCTCAATTTTTCTATGGCATTCTTGAAATGAGTCTCCCACGCATACAGTTTAAGAACCTTCATATTCACAAGAGCCTCTGAACTAGCCTTGAGCCTCTCATCCTGTGCTACCATAAGCTTAGACTGGAATTTGTGCTGTAATTTAGCAAGGGGGGTATTGCAAAGAACGGTAAGAATTATGGCAACCAATGATTCAATCGTAGCAAGACCAACTGAGCGGTACAGGATTACAAGAGCGAAGCAGAGTTGAAGGCTTGTTGTCCACAACTGATGAAAGCAGAAAGGGAACTCTCCAATTCTATATGCATCAACAGTAACATAGTTCATTATCTCACCAGCGGAGTGCACTGTCTTTGCAGCATTGGATAATCTTAGTTGCTTCTTGTAAATGGCTGCTGTAAGCAAAGACCTAATTTTAACACCTATGAGTCTGCTCCTAAAATACCACTGCCTTTGTGACAAGGATTCCAAATTCTTTGAAAACAAGAGCAATAGAGCTAATACATACCCCTCATATTTAAAACTTCCTTTACCTTCAGCAACATTAATGAAAGCATTAAGAAGCAGAGGTCCAGCAGATATTGTTATTATCTTAAGAAGTGCAAACAATCCAGAAATGATTGTGTCTCTCTGGTGGCATAAAAAAATTGTCCTTAAAATTGATGGCTGAGTCCATGGATCCTTGGCTTTCTGTTTGTTGAGTTGTTCCATGAACAGCAAGTAGCATGTCTCTGCTTGGTCTTCTTTGCGCAATTTGGGTATATCTTCATCCAGAAGAGTATTCTTTCGACCTCTTTTCATTAATGGATTCAACCACCAGAAGGACATCTTACTGAAAAAGCCAGCTGTGGCAAGTGGAGTGACAAGGCCAGCAGAATCATTTTTCATGCCATCAGCATTGCAGCCACCGTTTAAGGGGGTATAAAGATCAGACCCATTCTCATCACTTTCTTCATAAATCAATCCCTTGCAAGTGCATAGCAACAATAAACTTGCTCCAAGAAATGAAAACACATCCAAAGCTATCTTCATTGCCAACTCTTTGTGAGCAATGACAGCAAAAAGAGACAGGCCAAAAAAAACTCCGCCATATATAAAGGCAAGAACTGATAAAATGCGCAATGGGGCTCTTGAGAAATGCTTTCCCCAAATACTCACGGCTAAGCTTACTGCTAACCATGTCAGTCCATGAAACAAAGCTAACAACCACCAGTTTAAAGGCACAATTGCTTGCTTTCTCCTCAACCTCTCTTCTAATGTCAAAACACCCCAAAAGAAGTAACCCAGTCCTAAGACACCATTATAAATAGCAGATATCAGCTGCAAACGTGAAACTCGACGAGAACTGTGTGTGGATTTGTCTGGCCTCTTGAAAAATATATTGAATAAGAGCTGGCCAAAAGTAATACGTCAAAAACAAAAATTAACACATGATTGAGGCATGAGGATGGATGAGTCAAAAGCACCAAGTCAGAACCACAAGGCCCGTGATTGCCATCTGAACAATCAGATTTCCCACAGAACAAGGTCCATAACTCATCCATTTCTTCTTCTAATCCACTTTATCCTTATTGCAAGCTCTACAAGGCAGACCAATAAAAGGAAACATTGGCTATTACGGAAACTGGTGCGTACCAACAAATGAAACATTAAATAAAACACAGTACACATAAGTGTACAGAAACACTCTTATACAAATACAATAAAATGATCCATGACAAACATAATTGAGAAACGAAAGATCTAAAACATGTTAGAAAATTGATCGGACATTGCAACAAATTTATGTCATAAATTTTGTACTAGTACTAATCATAAAGAAATTCGATAGAGCTGTCAGTGACACAGCAAGTCGAGTTCAGATTAATACATGTTAATCAATAAACACCAAATGTCGATCCGAGGAAAAACGCTACTGATATAGAAAATTATTAACATAAAGCAAACCGAACGTAATTAGTATATGTCACTAAGTTCTAGGTAGAGTAAAATGTACGCAAACGTCAGAGCAGTGAGGCTATTTAAAAAGAGTAAGAAAATTGAAAGGCATCCAAAAATAGTTAACATAGCAATACAATTAACAGTGTTGGTGTAACAATGATTACCATAAACGCGCGAAATCACCTCTTTCAGTTTCTCCTCGGACAAAACTTTCCGCTATTGGGAAATTCGAAACGAAATCACCTCCTGAGAACACCTCAAATGCGCAAACACACATGCAACAAAGCAGTGTGTGTTTTCAATAATGAGACGAGTGCGCGCTGGCTGAGACAGATAAACAGTGAAAAACGTTAACTATTAAAAATGAACAAAATGAGCACAAGATCCCAAAACAAACATTTCAACATCTAAGCAATAATAATATAATAATAAGATTACTAGTACTATTTAAACTAATGCTATAGATTTAACAAAAACTACTCCGCTGACAAAGGCTATTAAACAACGGAGTATCAATTTAAAAATACTCAACCACACAATTAGAAACAATTACTACAAGTAAGCTAAAATTAAAAATGGTTATAGAACTAACCAATACAATCGCGACGACAGAGGCTAATCTCTGCCCTAAGAAATGAAAATCAGGAATGATTGTTGTGCATATACATGTATGTATGATAATAATGTACATACATTTATTTGTGCAGGATGGTACGAGTTTTGTATTTATACGAGATTGCGACGTCAACGAAAATTGACGGTAGATTTTATGTACCTGGAAGTCGATGTGCATCCGACTCTGTTTGCATTAATAAGTTAAATTTAAGGTCCAATTCCATGATTTTTTAGTGAGCTATTTTTTTTCACCCTCTCCATTTTGTTTTGAGTGACATCTCACATCTGCATTTTTTATATAATACTTAGGGCTGGGAAAAAAATTCGGAAAATCCGATATCCGTTCGAAATATCTGCATTCGTATCCGGGAAAAAGCGGATATTATCCGTATCCGTAACAAAGCGGATATTATCCGTATCTGCATCCGACAAATACGGATATGAATATGGATATAGGCATATCCGTATCCGAAAATATCTGAATCCGAAAATATATATATATATATATATATATATATATATATAATTGTTTTAAATTTAATAATATATTACTAATATAAATTTTATAATATATTTTCATTTACTACATTAACTAATTCTAATTAATTGATTCAAAAAAGAAACTAATTCTAATTAAGGTTAAGAAGACTTTAACATTTGTTCTTGACTGGGAAATGAGAGTCGTCGAGAGAGAGAAACGCTCTCCCTTCTCTCTAGAAACCCTTAGCCAATCTCCTAGCTGTCACTAAAATTAAGCCATTTCTACACATTTTTTCATCAGATCTGTTATTATAACCTTCACTAATTCATTTTCTCTTCCTCTCTATCACTCTCCCATCATATTTCTTATTTATATACTTAAATTATTTCCTTAGTGTCTGTGTTCATGGGTTGGGTTTTAGTTTCATGTGTTTCATGGAATTCCCTTCTTTGATTCGTATTTCGCCCTCTTTTGTGGTGGATATAGATGATGGGTTCAACCCTTTCTTCGAATTTTATTTGAATTCGATGGGTTTATTGGTTTGTTGTGGGTCCTCATAACATTTCGCCTGGAATATTTGCTCGAGTTGGGTTTACATTTCGACAAGAGCACGGGGAGCCTCCTATGGTGTTGGCTCGATTTCCGTTTCAACAGGGATTGACCAGAGTCGTTCTGGGTACCTATTGGATAATTCTAAGGTCGTTATGTGCACCGATCTTAGCTGGCGGTTTGGTGTCATGTTTGTCAAGTGTGCTATTTCTTTTTTTTTTTTTTGAAAATAAGTGTGCTATTTCTGGTAGCTGGTTCTTCTTGGGGGGTTTAAAGCTGCAGTGCGGGTTATTCATGGTCTTGGGTATGTTTGCCCTGTATTTAGACAGAACTAGGGTTCTTGTCCTCCAGGTGTTTGTCAATTTGTCTCTGAAAGATAAGTATGTCAAAGATCAGCTTGCTATTCGAGATAGAGAGGCTCGCCAACTGTTTGACGAAATGAATGGATTTGAGATGGGATCTCTGGCTGTCTTGGGAATTTTTTTTTTCATTTTGTCTTCTTATTTTTTGGACCGCTTGAAAACGGATCCGGATAGTATCCGTATCCGGATATTTATCCGGCGGATCCGAATCCGGATATTTTCTTTTTCTATTTCCCGGATACGGATACGGATCCAGATATGCTTTTAAATTCCCAGATACGGATCCGAATACAGTAGAATTTGTATCCTAATTATCCGATTCCCAGCCCTAATAATACTAACCTATACCCTGTGCAAAGCTATTATTATAAATTGATATATTAATTATTTGACTTAACTTAAAATTTTAATGTATTTTAATAATTTTTATTATTAATTTTAAATTTACATATCTTCCATACTTAATTTCATGACATAAATATATATAATTAATTTAATGTTATTTTTAATTTTATTGTTAAATATCTTAAGAATAACCTAAAATCGTAGAAGAACGAATAGTAGGAAGAAATGTGTGCGGACGATGATTCTAATCGGGATATAATTGAAACGTTTATAATTCTATAAAACATGTGTTTTTTTATTTTAATAAATTATATATGATTGAACTGAATTTGGAATTTTTAACACGTTTTTTTAATTTTTTTAAAATATAATTTGTGTCTTATTGGTAAATTTTGTTGTTTATAATAAATAAATTAATTTTTTTAATATACTCTTTTTTAACTTGTTATTTTTAGGAAGGTGTTAACAATTATTTTGGAATGCATTAACCAGCCAACTAACCAAATATACTTTATTTTGCTTATAATAATATAGTATAGAAATGAAAATTTGAAAATTATTTTACTAAGAATATATGAAATCTTTACCAAAATGTACATTTTACTTTCTTGAAAGTGTATAAAGATGGTTTTTAGTATTCCATCAAAATACAATTAATTTAGCTGAGAAAATCAAAGATAAGGCTATTATTTTGAAATGGAGAGAAAATGTATTCAAGTGACAAATACAGTAAAATCTCGATAAATGAATATTCGATAAACGAATAATCTCATCAAATAAATAATTTTTTCGAGTCCCGACATAATAGAGACAGTGTATTTTTTACCTCGATAAATGAATAATCTCGATTAGTGAAAAAAAATTCTGGTCCCAAACGTATTCATTTATCGAGGTTTAACTGTAGAATATGAACAAAGATTTTGATACTATAATTTCAACATATTTAATTAAGATTTTAAAAAATTCAATAATTTATTATGAGTGAGTCGAAGGTACTTCAAAGTAAAGGTTTTTGGAAGAAACTTAAGTATTCAAGTATTTTCTAATTTAAAAAAGTTTTCTAAATCTTAATTGTTTTCAGAATAATTTTTATAAAATGTTAGGAACTCCGTCTAAATGGTTTCCACGGATTCTTGACGATTGGAGAGGTTAGTGATCGGGTAATACCGGTCCAACCTGTTTGTGTGTATTTATTAGTGTGATTCTGGTCTGTCCAGTTCAACACCTTTATAGGCCAATGTGTTGCCTCTTGGGAACCCAAACTATCTTAATGAGAGGATCGATGACCAGAGGGACTCTATGTCCGGTATGGGGACTTTATGGGCTGATCACCTGTATTATCTGTTACTTAATAAAAACCTCCAATCAGTTTCTTAAAGTAAATGATTTCTTTTTAAGTTATTATGAGATGAAGTTGATTTATCTTTTAGAAATATCAGTTGCTTTACACATGTTTTGTTATCAACTACTGCTTTACTTTTAGTTGATATCCTGTTGCTATCTAGTACCAGTATTACTCATCTTATTATCCTATTATTGTTGGAAGCCAGCTTTACTTCCATTTTCTGTTTTCAGTTAAGTTACTTGCTAAGCGTTGGCTCATTATTATTTTGTCTAACCCTTTTGACAGTAACATAAGAATCATGGTTCGTACCATTCAGACCGCGAGGAAGCGTTCTTACCGTGGCCCTGAAGTGGTCCATTTCGAGATAGCTCCCGAGGTAGATGCAATAACAGCTCAGTGAGGAGATCTTTAGTTAGTTGTGAGAACTGGTAGTTAAGCTTTTGGGATTCATGGTTTGTAATAATAATTTGAATTGAATTTAGTTTGTAATAATAAGTTAGTTAGACGTTGGCTTGCTTGTTTCATACCATTACCTGTGAAAGATCCAGGTGAGTAGTGTTGGGGCCAGTCAGCATGCTATATTAATATTTACTATTTTTAGGGTGTTTGTATTTAGTGTGTCAGTGACTCCCCGATCTAGGCCCCAGATTGGGAAGGCGTCACATTAGTGCCTTATGTGTGGTTGGCTAAAGTGGCTGAGCGTTGAGTTATAATTGGATTGTAATAGGGGATTAATTGCGTATTTTCTTGACTTTGTTTAGATTATCGGACCCCGCTACGTGCCCCTACTACATCTAGAGTACTAGGCAAGTGTACTAAACCTTACTATATTGTTCAGAGTATATATGTTTCAATGTATGGTATATGTCAGTTCAAAATGTTTTAACTATAAGTTGCAAGTATTTTTATCTCGTTACTCAAATACCGGATATTGATGCAATTGAATGCATGTAGATACATTATTGTTGTGAATGTTATCTGGATAGTATATAAGTATAGTAATATGTGTAAGAGTTATTGGTCCATATGATTGGGACAAGTATCGAGGTACATTGTTCGTACTCGAAGGAAGATAAAATGTTTTGGAAAACTATGTTGTTATTAAGGGGAGTAATGTTAATTATGGGAGGTGATGAGAGATTTGATCTGGATCATTTTATTCGAACCCATGATCAAAATAGTCGTTCATATGTTTCCTCTTATCTTTCGAGAGGAAAATTGATTTATTGGAAGTAGTAATCGTTCATTGTTCCGAACGATAATAGTTATTATGAATTGAGATGCACGTGAAATTATACGTGACATCTAAGATAATAAGTATTGAAGGTGCCTAGGGGTACTCTGGTACCCTAGGTTCTGGACTGGAGATAATGTAAGAGACTGGTACGATGGCCATCCCAACAAATAAGTATGAAAGCCCGGATGCGGCTTAGGGTGAGGTCCGAGCCAGTCGGCTCATCCTAGGGTGAGGTCCGAGCCAGTCGGCTCATCCTTCTACCGGTAGTAAATTGATAGATGTATGGACTGATCATCCATTACAGCCAAGAGGATAAGAATCTCCTGAATATAGTACTCCATCAGCAGTATTTGATAAGTGTAATTAATACTAAAGGTGGGTACTAATTGCAGCATGAAAGGTATGTCCTCACTCAGTTCTTGTGAGTAAATTTCAGTATGTTAAAGAAAATATGGGAGTTCATTTCTTGAAGAAGTTTTGTTGGTGTATATAAGTATTGTCCAAAATGTTCATTGAAGTATCAATTTGAGAAATATTTTCGAAATGATTTTAATAGTACATTGATAAAGTCCATGTTATATCTTTGAGTATATATATGTATATATGTATATATGTATATATATATATATATATATATATATATATATATATATATATATATATATATATGATTTTGGTGTATAAAACTTGCTGGGCATTTTTGGCTCATTCTTGCTATTTCAAATACTATAAAATAGCGGTAATCAGAGCTGGCACTAGTACGGCGAACCGTGATTAAGGGAAGGGGAAAGACAACTGATTCAGCGTGTTGGCCTTATAGTATCTGAGGAGGGTGCAAACTGGGAAGATGTTTGTAAAATGTTTTATTATCTAGTACTTTGGAGTTGTAATAGTATTTCAGAGATTCTGGGAAGAGAACTTGTGATGTAATAACTTTTGGATTATTGAGTACTTGTTCTAAGACTATAACCCGTAGAGTAAATTATGGAGTTTATTATGAATCTTGTTGTAGATTATATTGTGAGCAGGTGATTGAGATATTCTGCAAGAGATGTGACGACCTGGATTCCTGTAGGGGATTTGGGGGCGTTACAGAGATGGCATCAGAGTGGTAGGTTATAAACCTTAGAACGAGAGTAGGAGGGGTTATGACTATATAAGAGAGAGTTTAGAAGCCAAGGAACCGATAGGTATATATATATAGTAGGACATCAAGGAGTAGTGGTGTAATAACCCTAACTTTAGCAGTGCTACAGTGATCACATGAACAGTAAATTTTGAGGATTTAGAGAAATGGTATGTAGGTACTCAATAATGGAAACAGAAAATGAATAAACAGAAACCATAGTAGTGTTGTACAATGAAAATAAGTGACTCAAAAGGACGATAGATTTCAGAAATTCCTGAATATGGATTTTGAGGATTTTGATTTCGAATAAGCTTCTATGTGATATTAAGGAGTATAGAAATGTTAAAGGGTTTATATCTTGAGGAAATATTTAAATTAGGTTAAACCAAGGAGGGATTTAGTTAAGGAAATGCCAAGGAATTTGGATTGTTAAACAATTTAGAACCACTTGGAAATGAGATATTAAATTTGAGGAATTGAGAATTTAGAACGAAAACTGCTGAGACAGTGAAACGAACGTTCTAGAAACCGCTGAAACTTTATAACGAGATTAAGCGAACGAATCAAGAATTGAGGATATTAATATTAGAAGTCCAAGGGAGGATATATTATGACAGGGAAAAAGAATTGAGGATATAATCCTAGAGTAAAGAGAATGCAAACGAGTTAGTGAGCGAGTTTGAGAATGCTTGAGAACCCGAGAGATAACCGGGAGAGCAACTTCTGAGAAAAAGAGAATATACCAAGGATATTGGATCTAATACCTACTTGAGGATTAGAATCACCCTAACACACTAATATATGATGTGGGAGAGGATATTATATATCCAATGAATTTACAAAGGAGAAACCACTGAGACGATCACAGAAATCCTTCGATGAATCCAACAACTAGAAACTCTTGGACAAGGCCCAAGTATAAAATCAATAACAAGATATGGGCCTTAACGTTGGCCCAATCACATTCAAGGGATGATTTTAAGTGGATTAAGAAGGGAAGTACCAAAGTAGAAGAATTATAAGACTTAAAGGATGTTGGATGCAATTTACATAAAGCTAAGGACTTTCTTGCAAAATTCAAAGATAAGCATTAACAAGGAGCCAAAAATTGGCTCTTTCTCATTGGTGGACTTCAAACCCACTTAATTAAGAGATAAGGCAGCTGATGAAAAGAATAAAAACAAGCCTTTCAAGTCATTATTCAAGAGAAAAAGCAAGAAAACATCAATCTCTCCAATCTGCCAAACAGGAACCAAGCACAAAGAAAAATTCATATCTCCATTTCTATCCATGATAAAATCACAAAATTTTAACCATAACTTCTCCACTCCATGTGTAAGGTTCGTGCAAACTTTCATGGCCAACAAAGTAGTATAGCCTAATCAAATCCATGCTCAAAGTTGGAGAACCCAATCTGTCCAGTTTCTGTCCAGCGGAAAGATGGAGCTCAAAACCATAGCTAGGAAGCTTTGTCTTTGGTTAACTATAGCTCAAATCAAATCTTATACAGAGGCCAAGATGTGGTAAAAATTCGAGAGTCAAACTCTTATTTTTCGATTTGTTATGATTTTTACAAAAGTGATGATGAATAGTGACCCTTAGAAACTAACTTGATTTTTATGGTTCTTTTAGTTGATTCAAGCTAGTATAAGGTTGATTAAGGATATATCAAGGATTTTTAAGGGTTTTCAAAGCTTCAAGAAGGTATAAACATGATTGCCCTTTTATATTTATGATGGATATTGATGTAAGTAGTGGATAAGTGGTATAAATGTTAAGATTATGGTGATTTATGTGTTTGTAAGTGGTTTGAGTTAAATATGGAAGTGTTCGGGCTTGTAATCATGGCTGGTAATGAAGACCACATGGTGTAGGTGATGATTATTGTGTGTGATAATTGATTTGGAGGAGTTGGATTTATGGAAAGTATGAAATTATAGCCGTTATAATGCCCGATTTTCGTTAGGATGAAATCTGCCCTGTTTTGGACCCCTGTATCCGAATGGTACCCTACTTTCTAGGTTGCCAACTGACCATGAAATGATAGAGCTTAGTTCATAGATCGTTTTGATATAAGGTGCGTTAAAATCTGATGAACGGTTTAGGAGAAAAGTCAGTTTTATTGAAAGACGTTCGGAAACCGAGAAAATGTAATTGTGTTAACTTTGAGGCTATGATCAACCTACTTACACATTTTTAAAAATTATGAAACTTTGGGATGTTATAATGGGGTGATCAGAGAACCCTTAGCAACTGACCTTGTGTCAAATTTTGGAATTTATGAATTATGAGGATTTTTACAGTCGAGAGTGGTTGTTAAGGAAAGAAGGTAAATCGTTAAAAACTTTAATCGGGAATAAGAATGGTTAAGTCCTCGAGACCTATGGAAATAGTAATGGGACATTATAAGAGTGTTATTATATGAGCGTAGGTGGTTAAGTGGAATAAGTTCTGATAATGATCTTTTTCGTGTTTATAGAGACTTTGGGAGAGCCACGAGCTATACTTCCGACTTACCGAGATCGAGGCAAGATCCTTCTATCCCTACTTTGAAAATTATTTATCCTCGGAATAAAAATGATATCATGGAATATATATGTGATGCTATTGTTGCTATGTTGCAAAGAATATATTTCCTTGATTTTGGGAAATTAAAGAGAGATGGATATGATTTATGAAATATGAATATAGAGATGATTACGAATGGAGCGAATATGCTCTATGGTAAAAGAGATATGAAAGAGAATGGTATCAGTTGTTATCTAGGATTATATGGTTTATAATACTATATTAAAAATATTTTTTTAGTATTAGTGGTTTAATAAATATTATTTGATTATTATTTACTACTCTTAAAATAGACGGAATATTTTATGAATATAAAAGCATATTTGAATTCTTGAATATAAAAGAGATGTCTGAATCATAATCAAAGTATTATGTTATATATATATATTTTACAGAAATAATGTGAGAGAATGGAAATGAGATGAATGAATGATATATGGAAATGAAAGCGAGAAAAATGGAAATGTGGAATGATATTTTGTAAATGGAATAACGATTTGACAAAAAGGGGGATAGCAACAAAAAGCGTAGGAGGCTGTGTGCGGCACAGTCCAGCAATCAATATTTTAATTCGGCCCAAGAGTTGCCGAAGGGGAAGGCGACCTTCTGAGAGCACGCTAGCATCGACTCCTGAGGTAGTGATGAGGCCGACGGGTGCTGGGAACTTTATGTATAATTAAGTGTGCGAGCATGTAATAAACTTTTGATTGTTGAAATGCTTCATGTCGAAGTATCATTCAGCAATGTATTTAAGTGTGAGCCTGGGTTGTAATAACTGTTAACTTTAAACTTTTATTGTGATAAATGTTGTTCTCTGAGCATATGACTGGTGTGTGTGTGTATTAATGCGGGGTCAATTGCATATGTATTAATTGTTATAAAAAAAAAGACCCAAGGGATATTGATATTGAATGGAAATTGGACCGTGATGGCCCAGATTTATGACCCCGGATTTGGGGATGTCACAGTTTGGTATCAGAGCTAAGAGTCATAATGCTCAGGAACAATAGTGATAATAATAAATATATCAGTAATAATATAAATTGTGAACTCACATCGAGTTGAAGGGGGGTTTATCGAACGAAGCGTTTATTCTAAGTAGTGATTATAATTTTATAGATTATTACTAATAAGGGTTTATAAAGGTTATGTTTTATTATAGTGAGAGGAAATGAGTGAGTCGAGTTATGTTCGTGAGTGGCTAGGGATATATATATATGTGTTAATCGGTGACATAATTATTTAATATGGAATAATGTATAGTGTACCCTAAATTTGGGTAAATAACGGAGAATAATGTTATGTACAGAATCATGCCGCCTAAACGTAATACTAGGGTAAATGTAAAGGAAAATGAGGGAGTTTGAGGTAATAGAGTAAGTAGATTGGTGAATAGACACTGATTGTTTGTGGAGGTGAAAGGGTGAAACTGAGGTTGGTCGGTAAAGCCAAGATATACCTTAAGGACCAAGACAGACTGAGACATTCCGAGATTGACTTAAATGAAAAGGTTATTATGCCAAAAGTGTTAAGTTTATGTAGCACACGGGATCGATATGAGAAAGGGGATAGTTGATGTATCAGGAGGTGTATGTTAGGTAACCTCGTGAGTGTACAAGGTATGTTAGAATATACAATTTAGGAGTATAGTTTGAAGAGTCCTTGATACCGGAGCAGTGTTAGGCCAAGACGATCAATATTACGTAAGTATATCAATCAGAAGGTTGTGCTTATTGTGGATAAAGGCAGAGAGTATCGAACCTAGTCACGACTAGGTAAATGAAGATAATTGGGAATAGCAGACGATAGGTTGAGGCTACATGGTGAGTGCCAAATTTAAGAAATTTTGGAAAATACGCAGTCTAAGATATAAATAGTATTTGAGGAAAACCTTCCATTATTGGGATTTTCAATTGGGCGGAGGCTATTAACGGTAACTACTTTCAAATTTCCTAAAGCCCTGCTAAATTATCGAGTTTCAAATTTTCCTCCACTGGTGAGTAATTCCAGGGTGATCTATCACCTCTTATTCAAAAGGGGCCGGTATCTTTTCAAAACTTTCTGGTACCTTTGGAATGTGTTTCAAAATTGTATTTTATCTATTTTGGTCAAAATATATCCCTAAGATTATTTTTGGAAGATGGTATTTATCGTCGTGATTAAATATTTTCTTTATACTTCTTATTCCAACTAAGAGGAACAATCCCATATGTATACACAAGGACGATCTGTCTGTGTGATTGAAAGTCGGAGGGGACGCCCTCACTTGTGTGACGTACGGGTTCTTCCATCATATTGATTTCTCAAATATCCTTTTGTTTCAAATAAAAGTTATTTAAAACTCTTAATCTTATAAATTGTTGTGGGACACTTGCTTGTTTCTGGGTCCGTTTCAATTCAAAGTTTCTTAAATTCTATAAATTGTTTCGAATATAGAAGATTTAATTAATGGATGGGAAAATGGAAGCAAAGTTTAGAGTATACGTGATTATACGAGGAAACTCGATATTTCAAGGGAAATTTCAAGAAGAGATAATTAGAGTTAGAAGCGTTTCGATATAAAAGAGGAAGGAATTTCATGAGATGAAATGGGTATATTTGATGATTAGTAAGATAAAAGAATGTGAGGAATTTTAAGGTATAATTGAGATTTACTATTGAGAGTAAGGTGTATTTTGAGGATAGAGTCAGAATAAGGATAAACAAAGGAAGTGGGGATAATTAATGAAGGATTCGAGGTGCAATAACTTTTAGTGGGGGAATGCCAATATTGTGACTAATACCCTAAGTAGCAGAGAGAGATTAAAGATGATAATTATTCAAAGGATTAATCCAAAAGGTGTAAATGAGTAAAACTTGAGGTAAAGATTTTGATGAGAATAATAAAAGGGAAATTTCAGAGGTGGAGTAGATAGTATATCATGAAGGAACTAAGGTGGATCAGCAAGATGAAAAGAGCGTATAGTGAACAATAGACATATGGGATAAGGTATCCGGAGGAAATTGCAGGTACGCTCTAATTTAACCCTTTAAGTGTAAATGTTTGGTTAGGGGTCGATTAAGTCAATGAATGGTGTAAATAGGCTGATAATATAGATAAGAATAATCTATCTATGAGAAAGTAAACTATGTTAATATAAGAAAGTGAGTTACTCTCGTGTCATCCAAAACAATACATGTTAAGAGTCAGAGAACTCTATAAAAAGGAGATTAAGGGAAGGAGCGAGATCGTGTAAGTACGAACAGGAAATATATATTATAATTGATATTTTCTTACAATTGTTTCAAGGAATATTATTATAACTTATTTTCTGGAAAATTTTACAGAGGTGATATATAAAAATGTTGGAGTATTAATATTTTATGTCATGATAGAGATCAAAACTTAGTTAAACCATAGTGAGATACACTACCATGTAGAAAAGGCCAATATGGTGACAAAGAGAGACAATGAAAAAGGACTGCTATTGATAAGCTAAATGACATGTTGATTCCGGGACGGAATCCTTTTAAGGGGGGAAGACTGTAATAACCCTAACTTTAGCAGTGCTACAGTGATCACATGAACAGTAAATTTTGAGGATTTAGAGAAATGGTATGTAGGTACTCAATAATGGAAACAGAAAATGAATAAACAAAAACCATAGTAGTGTTGTACAATGAAAATAAGTGACTCGAAAGGACGATAGATTTAAGAAATTCCTGAATATGGATTTTGAGGATTTTGATTTCGAATAAGCTTCTATGTGATATTAAGGAGTATAGAAATGTTAAAGGGTTTATATCTTGAGGAAATATTTAAATTAGGTTAATGTTGCCCAATAAATAACAATTATAGAAGGGGGGTTGAATACAATTGTATAAGATTTTCGACTTAAACAAATAACACAAGTATGAATCAATAACAACTTTATTAATTCTGATATAAAACTGTTACAAAACTCTCTTAAGAAATTTCTATGTTCTTAAGAGCTGCTAGGTTACAAGATAAATCGTGTAAGCGATTACTCTAATGTAAAACCTAAACTGTGTTTATATAGAGTACACAGTTACACTATCAATTACAAGATATTCTAAATCAATTACATATATCTCTGAATGCATATCTTGTATGATAGCTGCATTCCTATAATCTAGGAACCGACATATCAATCTTCCTTGATCTCTGGTCTGATGAGAATCTTCACGAAATACTGACCAGCTTCTAATCCTGATAATAGTCCAATACTGACGTTGTATTACTGATGACGTCAGCATCAGTATCTGATCAGTAATGCCCGGATCCTGATCATCACTTGAATCAATATCTAACAATCTCCCCCAATTTGTTCTTTATAAAACAAAGCACAAATTCCTTGATTCAAAGATGTCAAAAACTCAAAACAAAATACCTTCTAAAAATCATCAGGAATAGTTTCAGAAATTCTTTGATAAAACAGATTCATCTTCAAGAAATCAGATATCAATTCTTCTTCCTTGCTTTCAAGAATTTGAACCAGTTTCTTCTTCAAATTTTTGAGTTCTTCATCTTCCTCATTAATCTGATAGATAGCTGCCCTGAGATTCTGAATTGAGCTTCTTGGAAGATCTAAATCACCTAGCAACACATAAGCAATTTCCTTCCCATCTGGATTTAGAGACAGTTGTTCCATGCCTAGATACACTTCTCTAACAGCAGTACCTTTCTTCATTTCAACCTCTATGTCTCTTAAATTTAATTACATAGGAATATAATTGCCATCATACCTCGTTCCTCCATCCATAAATCTCTGTCTAATTGTCCTGTAAATCATAACAAACCAATTGTAGTAAACTTCTCTTTCTTTAACATTGATTCTTTTACTTCTGAGAAGATACAGAACATATTTCAGCTCTTTTGCAGATTTGCACAACAACTCATGAATAGGAATCTTCTTTACACTTCTATCTTTCATGAAGTACAACATCTTTTCAATTTTCTTTGCACCAGCATGACAATCAGCAATGATAGCAACAGCTTCAAGTTTCCAGAGATGATCAACAGTTAACTCATCACCAATCTTGTCAACTAGAGCATGTTGATCAGTTTGTACAATGAAAATAATTTGTGCATGACTATACCCAATTCCTCCTCTTGTGCCAGGTTCCAATCCTTTCAAACCAGATTGCATACTTACCCATTTTGGTGGATTTTCAGTAATAAATGTAGTAGACTTTGATTTAACAATCGATAAAGATTCATTAATCAAAGAAGACTCTGTTATCAGTCCTGCTGATTTGAAAACAATCGGTTTCCTATAATCACACTCACTCTTCTCCTTTTTCTTACTCTTCTTCTTCTCATCTGTTGGATAATACTGCTGATGTTCAGGAATAGATTTATCTTTATCATACCATAAATTCCTGTCTGATCTATAAACATTTCTCAAGTAATCTCTGGTTGTTATCCTTTCTGCTTCTCTGGCTTTAGCTCTGATTTCACTTTCTCTTTCAAATCTTCTGAAGTTCTCTTGTTCATACTTCAGTGTATCTTCAATAACTTCCATATTGTGAAATTCAACCACAACCTTAAGAATCATAATCTTAAGTTCTTTTAAAATTTCAGCTTCTTCATAATCAGAGACAACATCAGGAATTGAACCAAAGACTAACTTCTCATTAGATGCAATAGATTGAACAACAACCTTACTCTTTCTTTTTAAAGGCAATATCTCCTCTTCAATTTCTTCAGGAGCATTGAATCTGTTGTCTGGAGTTAGTGCAAGAGATAGTGGAGTTTTCTTCTTTTCATTTTCAGAAACATCTTTTAATTTGATTCCACTAGATCTTGTTTGCCTTGTACTTGTTTGAGCAGATAATCTTCCTCTACTTCTGTATCTTCCTCCTCTGCCTCTTCCTCTTCTTGCAGCAGGAGCTTCATTTTATTTTGCAATCTCTTCAAAAATCCTGTTCTGTTCTTCTAAGAACTCATCAGTAGTCATGTTTGGATTTTCTCCAGTAGATAAGATAAGTGCTTTCTCAGCATGATACTGTTGAACTCTTTTGTCTTTATGAAACAGTTTAAGAACACGACCATCCCCAATGTCAAGTTCATGAAACAGATTAGCAGCATCTTCATCCTGTTCCATATACACATCATCCTCAGGAATGGTTGACAGAGTTTGACCAGGTGTCACGAACTGTTCTTCTTTTGGATTCTGAGATTGCACCATTGTTGTCACTGTCTTCTACCAGATCTAGAAACATGAGTTGACTGCCTAGTTTGAGTATTAGATCTCTTTGTTACTAAAGCAGCATCAGAGGTTTCAACTTTATGTGACTTAGCACCACCATCATTTCCAGAATTATCATCATCCTTTTGTACAACTGGATTAGGTGAGCATTTTGTTTTGACTATCTTCTCCCCCTTTTTGACATCAGCATCTTCCTCAATGAAGAAAGACAAAATAAGCTTAAGGGTTTCATCAATATTATCAACTTTTGATTCCAAGACAGTCAGTCTGGAATCCATTTTCTTGTCAAGTGCTTTAATATCATCAGCAAGAAGACGTGCTTGAGAAGCAGTAGCAGATATAGAAACAGATGTTTGAATACCCGCTTGAAATTTATCAGTAACAGCCTTCATAGAGTCAATCTCACTCTTCAATCCCTTTGCTAGAAGAGCATTTGTTTTGAGAAGAGCCTTGAGTTCAGGAGTTGGCATCCTCGAGGCAATATGACTAGAATGAAAAAGATCATTTTGAAAATTCATCTCAGCATTCGGCTGATTCCATTCAGTATCCCACTCATATCCCCTTGCAGCTCGAGTATCAGGAGGAAGTATGGAACTGTACTCCCCTCTGAATTCTTCTTGAGTAACAGACTGCATGTACCTACTCGAAGACCCATAAGTAGATAGGAGACTTGCTTTTATTGATGCCTGCATTTGAATTGTCTCAGGATCAGCATTAGCATGATCATCATCATCATCATCATCATCTGAGCTACCACCAGCCTCAGGAAGTTTATAATCAACATTATCATCAGGATGCATAACACCTTTCATTTTCAAATCACCAGTAGATGCAGCTGGTGAGTCCTGATGTCCTGCAGACAGATTAGTAACATTTCCTAAATCTCTCATTTCTTTTAAAGTGATCTCATCACTTCTCACAATGTTACCTAAGTTACTTTCAATAGCAACTTCTACCTCACTAGAAGTTAACAACTTCTCACTCTGTTCTACCTCTCCTTTTGCCAGTTCAGGAGACTGCCTCTCATCACTCTTCTTTTTCTCTAAATGTTCACTCTCAATCTCACAAGAAAGGCTCTGACTCATTAAATGTGAAGAAATAAGAGGTGGCTGAGAAGAGTGGTCTGAAGTCATACAAATAGAGGTATCCCTTTTATCAGGTCTATCTGTAATCATACTATCAGTAGTAAAGGAAGTAGAGATAGAGATGTTACCTGACGAAGTAATTAAAGAATCCATTGGTCTTGCAGAAATTGGCTCAATAAGCAATGGAATAAGTGGATCAGTAGTACTTACATCAGGATCGATCACTGCAACTATAGCATGACTTGCATCAGTATTAGCTACTGATGGTTCTTGTGTAGTCTGAGGTTTTGAAGCTTCTTCAACACTTTGAGTCAAAGGTTCTTGTGTGCTTCCCTCAAATGCAGTGTCAGCAATCACTTCATCACATTCAGCAATGTGCAAATCATGAGCAGCTTTATCTGCCAGACTTCTAGCTAGTTCAATTTCAATTTCAGAAGCCCCTTGAGCATTGTCAGGAAACTCCCCTGCTGGTGTGATTTTGCCAGCATCTTCACTTTGAGAAGATGGTTCTTGTGGGGCTGGAATATTCTTGTCTTCACTTTCCTTTTGAGAAAGTGGTTCTTGTGTGACTATTCCTTCAGAAATGTCTGCACCTACACTTTGAGTAGGTGGTTCTTGTGTGACTGGATCTGCAACAGCTTCTGAACTCCTTTGAAGTTCAGGTTCTTGTGGGCTAGATCCTCTCAGAGATGACATAGTAGTCCTCTGTTTCTTCTGTCTATGAAAAACGTTTGCTTCAGCAGTTTTCTTTTCAAGTGGTGAAGGTTTGAAACCTAACTGAGCAGCAATAGCATTTACTTGATCAACAGACATCTCAATAATTCTTCTCTTTGGAGATGCAGATGCTGGAGAATCAGAGATCTCAACAGTCTTCATAGGTGAATTATCAGGAGTAGAGATGTCAGGATTAGCAGTAGCGTCAGGAACTGATGATCCATCCTGATTAATAGATACATCGGGATTGCTCTCTATAGCATCAGTAAGATTCAGTAATTCTGTGTGAACAACAAATTTGCCTTTGCTGATTAATCTTCTTCTTTTCTTCGGCTTTTCAGAGACAGTCACTTCTCTAGTATCAACAACATCAATCTCCTTTTTCTTCATCAAGACTGATATAGGCATTGTGTCATCATCAGAATCAGAATCAGAATCAGAAACAGCTCTTTGACCAACTTTCCTCTTCACTCCTGTTTCTTTATTCAGACCAGATGTTTCAAGAACCCTTTGTTCACCCCTTTGTGACTTCATTTGAGAGTGAGTTGGAGTGGAGAAATCCTTTGATCCTGATTGCCTCTCAGACACATCAGATCTAGCTAATTTCTTTGATTTTACAACTGACGCCTTTTGTGAGACACCAGAGGTGGTTGACTGTTTAGATGAGTGTTTAGGTTGTGTGCTTGTGTCAGGAATAGGATGTGTAAGGTCCTGTCCCATAGCACCAGTTGCTGGGCCATATTGAATAGGCATCCTCTTTCTTAAAAGAGACCATACTTCATCAGGAATGTATGGAGTTCCATCAAACTTATTTGCTTTATCAGAATTGATTAGACTCTTTATATTGTTTTCTGAGATTTTACATATAGGCAAAATTGTATCATTCTCAAAAACAGCATGAGGACATAAGTGAGAGAATATTAATTGGAAAAATCTAAGAAAGCAAACATAACCACATTTATCTGCTTTTCTTTCACTTAATGCCTTTAGTATAAAAGATCCATAATCAAATGAGAGATCATGAATTAGAGAATACCCAGTTTTGGCTGAACCTGTGGGTAAAGCATCAAAATTTGACAATTTATTCAAGAAACATCTGCTGATAGTGTCGAAGAAGAAATTCCATTCCTTCTTAAGCTTTGTCCTATAGAACTCTCCAAACTTCTTTGGTGTTCCATTGTAACCCAAACTTACAACATACTCAAGGAGTCTTGAATCAGGAACTTTGAATACTGGCTTACCAATGATTGATGGTAAGTGTAGGGCTTCAGTGACAATCTCAGGAGTCACATAGTATGTAACATTATTATACTCAAAGCTCATTTGAGGCTTTTCTGATGGAAGTCCTTTCCTAAAAACACTTGTGTTCCAAACCTGCATTACAGACTTAAAAGATATCTTGGCAGGTTGGGTTAGAGCATAATTGATTGGGTTTGAGGCCAAAAAGTCCTGAATAATGTGGAAATCATTGGGCAAGTCCTGATGATCTAGAACTGCAGTGAAGTTATTTGTGTTAAAAGTAACTCCATTGATTACCACCTTGCTGTTCATGAAAGATAAATTCTCCATTGGAATTTCAAACACAAGAATTGCGCTAATTTTGAAATTAGGGTTTGAGAGTGCAAAGATAGAGAGACGATGTTTTACTGATGGTTTTGAGAATAATAAATCAATTAGAAAACTAAATTGATATTTGGACAATACTTATGATTTCTCAAAAACAGGTGTCAGTAAACCATTCGTTTATACTAGAGTAATGGACCAAATTACGTGAGAGAGTGGTGATGATTGCACGCGTCACGACTTACATCTGTAACTATATGTAATGATCGAGTGAAACACACGCGCTTGTATTATTCGAGAAATAAGATTGTGATTAAAATAAAACATGGTAATTTTGTTTTAAATAAAGAAATTTAAAACATCACAATCAAATAATACCTGGTACTTACACCAGAAATATGAATCGTTTCATATTCTTGTTCCACCCTTCTCTATTTAATCTTAGAGACTTGTCCACTTACTTCCTTAACCCTTCATTCTCTCCTGAAAGAAAAATAAGAAAAACCCTTCACAGCAAAATTTTACAACAATGTCGAACCTTACAATCAAAGAGAAGAATCTCCATCTCTTAGAGAAAAGAGACATATTTAGCTATACTCGTGAAGAGTTTGATGCTTTCGACTGGGAAAGACAACTTGAGACTCTCTGGTTGCAGATGGATGCAGGTCTCGAAGATATCGAGAAGGAAAAACCTGCAAAAGTGATCGACATCGATGCTGCCCTCCAAGCAACATTAGCATGGCTTTCATCTAAGGCATCCTCATCCAACTCCATCAACCATTGTTAGTGAATATGTCACCAAAAATAACCTTATTCCTGTCAACTTCCACCCAAAACAAAGTGGCAAAGATGGGATCTGGGATGGCTACTAACAATGGAGTGGATTGGTCTTTTATTTCCTGTTGAATAGATTAGTAGATAGAGAACAAAAAAGATGTAATCTTTGAATGTAATCTCTTTCTTATTATCAATGAAAAATTTAGTTTTTCTATTCTATTCAATGTTTTCCTGATTTATCATGTTATCTGAGAAATAAATATGAGGACTAATTAAAGTGATCACATTATCAGGAGTTCAATAACATTAATCATAGCTTGAATCAGGAAATTGAGATAAAACGAAGACAGTTAGATTCTGAACATAATACTGATGATCGAATCGTTGCATCAGGATTCGACGTTGACCACTGTCAGGATTGACTTTCCATCAGTATTTGCAAGTTGTCAGTATCTGATGACTTCTTTCTCTCAAGTACTGCCATAGTTTACCATTCCAAGTTCATTCACCAACTTTGTAAAAGTAGTCTCAGGTAGTGGCTTGGTAAATATATCAGCTAACTGTTGATCAGTAGGAACAAAATGAAGTTCAATTGTCCCTTCCAGTACTTGTTCTCTTATGAAGTGATATCTGATACTGATGTGCTTTGTAAGAGAATGTTGAACTGGATTTCCAGTCATAGCAATAGCACTTTGGTTATCACAATAAATAGGTATTTTTGAAAATGATAAACCATAGTCCATTAGCTGATTTCTCATCCACATGATCTGAGCACAACAGCTTCCAGCAGCAATGTACTCAGCTTCTGCAGTTGATGTGGAGATAGACTTTTGCTTTTTACTAAACCAAGAAACTAGTCTTCCTTGAAGAAACTGACAATTGCCTGAAGTACTTTTCCTGTCTATTTTACATCCTGCAAAATCAGCATCTGAATAACCACATAAACTAAAGTCTGATTCTCTAGCGTACCAAAGGGAAAGAGAAGAAGTGCCCTTAAGATATCTGAAAATCCTTTTCACAGCAATGAGATGTGGTTCCTTGGGATTTGCTTGAAATCTTGCACATAGACAGGTTGCATACATGATATCTGGTCTGCTAGCAGTTAGATATAAGAGTGAGCCAATCATTCCTCTGTAGTTGGTTACATCTACCTCAGTTCCTTGATCAGGATCAAGCTTTGTAGCTGTAGCTATAGGAGTTGAAGCTGTAGAGCTGTCTTGCATGTTAAACTTTTTTAGTAAATTCTTTGTGTACTTCGACTGATTGATAAAAATCCCATCATCAGTCTGTTTAACTTGCAGACCTAAGAAATAGCTCATTTCTCCCATCATGCTCATTTGATATCTAGACTGCATTAGCTTTGAAAACTTCTCACACAGCTTAGTGTTAGTTGACCCAAAAATGATATCATCAACATATATTTGAACTAACAGCAAATCCTTACCATGATTCAAATAAAACAAGGTTTTATCAATTGTACCTCTATTGAATCCACTTTCCAGTAAGAATTGAGCTAGGGTTTCATACCAGGCTCTTGGAGCTTGCTTTAGTCCATAAAGTGCTTTATCCAGTCTATAGACATGATCTGGATATTTGAGATCAATGAAGCCAGGAGGTTGCTCAACATATACCTCCTCTTCCAGTTCTCCATTGAGAAATGCACTTTTTACATCCATCTGGAACACTTTGAACTTCTTGTGGGCTGCATATGCCAGAAAAATTATGATGGCCTCTAGTCTTGCAACAGGAGCAAAAGTCTCATCATAATCTATTCCTTCCTGTTGAGAATACCCCTTTGCTACTAGTCTTGCTTTGTTTTTCACAATTGTGCCATCTGAATCAGTCTTGTTTCTGAATACCCACTTTGTACCCACAATAGACCTTCCCTTGGGCCTTGGTACAAGTTTCCAGACTTCATTTCTTTCAAACTCATTCAGTTCTTCTTGCATAGCTATCACCCAATCAGCATCCTTAAGTGCATCTTCAACTTTCTTAGGCTCCTCCTTTGACAGAAAGTTATTATATAAGGATTCATTCCGAGTTGCACTTCTTGTCTTAACACCTGCTTCAGGATTCCCAATGATTAAATCAGGAGTATGACTTTTAGTCCATTTCCTTGCTGATGGTAAGTCATTTCTTGAACTGGATGCTCCCCCTGGATTGGTGTTTTCTTCAAAAGAACTAGAATTGCTAGAAGCTCCCCCTGAGATAGTGCTATCTCTTCCTGATATACTATCAGGATTGTCACTTGAATCTGTTTCTGATGAGTCTCTACTTGATGTTTGAGTTGTATCAGTACTGGTGATGTCTTGCTCTTGTTCCCCCTCAACATTTGCATTATTTGAGTCATCATCAGTAACAGGTGTTCGATCAGGAATTGATCGATCGTCAGGATCTGACAGAGTATCAGTATCTGACATGACTTCATCAGAATTCTTGGTAGCTTCATTTACAAAAATCAAACTATCATGAGAGTCTTCTTTTATTCCTGTTATCTTTCTATCATCAAAAGATACATTTATAGACTCCATGACTGTCTTTGTTCTTAGATTGTAGACTTTAAAGGCTCTTGTTGTTGGATAGCCAATAAAGATGGCCTCATCAGCTTTTGTCTCAAATTTTCCTAGCTGTTCAGGATGAGGTCTTAGAACAAAGCACTTGCAGCCAAACACATGTAAATGCTTCAAACTTGGCTTCTTTTCCTTAATCATCTGATAAGGAGTTACACCATGTCTGTTGATTAGAGTGATGTTCTGAGTGTAGCATGCTGTGTTGACTGCTTCTGCCCAAAAATATGTAGGTAGTTTAGCTTCCTCCAACATAGTTCTGCCAGCTTCAATAAGAGTCCTGTTCTTTCTTTCAACTACTCCATTTTGCTGAGGTGTGCCAGGAGCAGAGAATTGTTGAACTATTCCTTTGTATTTGCAGAACTCTTCCATTGCTGAATTCTTGAATTCAGTCCCATTATCACTTCTCAGAATCTTGACTTTGTATTTTGTGCCAGTTTCAATAAGTCTCACATGGTCCAGCAGTATTTCAGCAGTTTCATCTTTTCTGTGCAGAAAATAAACCCAGGTAAATCTAGTATATTCATCAACAATGACTAGAGTATACCTTTTCTTACTGATGGACATAATATTCACTGGTCCAAACAAGTCAAGGTGAAGCATGTGATATGGTTCATCAATTGAGGATTCAGATTTACTCTTGAATGATGTCCTTCTCTGTTTAGCCTTCTGACAAGCATCACAGAGTCCATCAGGAGTATATAGAGCCTTTGGTAATCCTCTTACCAAGTCTTTCTTAACCAACTCATTTATATTGTTGAAGTTGATATGAGAAAGCTTGATTATGCCAATTCCAACTTTCATCTACAGAAGCTTTACTGATGAGGCATGTAGTTGGATTTTCAGTATTGTTGTGAATGTTGGCTTCATAAATGTTACCATGTCTTTGACCAGTTAATGCAACCTTTCCTGAAGATTTGCTGATAACTTCAAAATGAGTATCATTGAAATTGACACGATAACCTCTGTCTGTGATTTGACTGACACTTAACAGATTGTGCTTGAGTCCTTTCACCAGAGCTACTTTTTCAATGATGACATTTCCAATTACAATACTGCCATATCCCAAAGTTTGTCCAATGTTGCCATCTCCATAAGACACAGTTGGACCAGCCTTCTCCTCAAATTCTGATAGCAAGGTTTTGTCTCCAGTCATGTGCACAGAGCATCCACTATCCATGACTAACACATTTTTCTTTTTACCCTGCAATCAGAATCACAAAGAACTCAGTTAGAATTTTTAAGAACCCACACTTGTTGGGTTCTCTTTTCATGCAACTTAACATTTTTAGCAGCAGAAGATTTTCTTGTAAAGACACCTTCATCAGGATTAAGTTCATCAGAATTAATCTTTTTCCTAACAGATGCATGATTAGTATTCAAGTTCTTTGTTTTTCCAAAATTTGCACTTTTATTGAACTTAGGCAAAGGCTCATAATAATTATAGTACAAATTATGGTATTCTTCACATGTATACTGCAATCAGAATCACAAAGAACTCAGTTAGAATTTTTAAGAACCCACACTTGTTGGGTTCTCTTTTCATGCAACTTAACATTTTTAGCAGCAGAAGATTTTCTTGTAAAGACACCTTCATCAGGATTAAGTTCATCAGAATTAATCTTTTTCCTAACAGATGCATGATTAGTATTCAAGTTCTTTGTTTTTCCAAAATTTGCACTTTTATTGAACTTAGGCAAAGGCTCATAATAATTATAGTACAAATTATGGTATTCTTCACATGTATAAATAGAATGCCATTTACTGCCACAATGGAGACAAGGATTCTGTGGTTTATAAAATACTGATTTATTCCTAATGTCAGACTTAGGAACTACAGTTGGTTTCTTTTTACTCCTCCTGCAATCAATAGCAAGATGATTAGAGTTACCATAGTTAAAGCATACTTTTCTTGGTGCATTTGGAATATACTTATAATTACTCTCCTTGTTTATTCCAACTTTACCATTCCTGTTCCTTTTGACAGTTGGAACTCTCTTCCTATCTGTTACATCACAGATTCTATCCCTTAATTGTTTCTTGGACAAAAGACCTACATTTTTGTTTTTGACAGTTCTAGACTCAGAATGATGTGTAGAAGTAGATCCCTTTTCTGAAGTAGATTTGGGAATTTCTAGATACACATAATTAACAGGTTTTAATTTGGTTTTAGTACTGTCTGTAACATATCT
Organism: Kitagawia praeruptora; assembly: GCA_037693485.1. Classification (NCBI taxonomy): domain Eukaryota; kingdom Viridiplantae; phylum Streptophyta; class Magnoliopsida; order Apiales; family Apiaceae; genus Kitagawia; species Kitagawia praeruptora. Next base: position 108,151,144 of record CM075354.1, read on the forward strand.
GTAGGTTTTTGGATTTGTTGAGTCATCAACTATAACTCTTCCTGGATTAGATGAAACAACCTTTTCTTTGTCCTTTTTCTCATTCTCTGGCTTGTAACCTAGACACTCTTTCCAGTTTTTATCAGTAATAATTTCATGAGTTTTTGTTCCAGAATGTGTCCAGGTTCTGAGTTTTTCATTTGCTTCTTTAAGTTGCATTTCAAGTTCATTACATTTAAACTCTGTTTCAAGTTTCATGTGTTTAGCATTATCACATTCTGCTTGAACTTCCTGCAAGAAAATTAACTCAGCTTCTAGATGATCATTTCTCTTAACAACCTCTGCCATTTCAGATTTTATTCTAGTATTTTCAAGAGATTGACTCCTAAAACTAATATGCAGAGATTTAAAAAAAAATCTTAGCTCAGAGACATTATTAGTATCAAAATCAAACAAAACTTCAGATACCTTATTTTCACCAGCAGAAGTCTCATCAGTTTTAGCCATCAAAGCATAATTCACTTTCTCTTCTTCAGAGTCAGATGATGAGTCCATCCAATCCTTGCTTGAAGAAATGAGAGCTTTGGTTTTGGTCTTCTTGCACTCAGTTGCAAAATGACCCATTCCATCACAGTTATAGCATCTGATTTTTGACTTGTCAAATTTGCTGCTTTTACCTTCTTTCTTCTTGTACCTGTCTTTGTCAGCATTGAAGGTTTTCTTCTGAAATTTCCCTTGCTTCTTAGCCTTTCTGAACTTCATCTTTTTGAAGCCCTTGACTATCATAGCAACCATTTCCATCATATCAGAATCAGTAGAGTCATCATCAGTATCAGGATCAGACTCAGTATCAGTATCTGATGATGAGTCATCATGAATTGACTCTTCCACTCTACTCTTTCTGTTAGAAACCTCCTCAGCTTTTCCCTTTGATTTTGATTCAACATTCAAAGCAACAGATTTTGCTTTGACATTTTTCTTGTTCTTCCTCTGTTGAACCTCAAGATCATGGGTTCTTAGCATCCCATAGACTTCATCAAGAGACAGCATCTTCAAATCATATTGATGCCTTATGATTGAAGCTTGAGTATCCCACTCCTCAGTTAGAGCTCTGAGAAACTTGGTATTTGAGTCCTCTGGATCATACTCTTTGCCAACTAGTGATAGATTGTTCAGTAAAGTCAAGAATCTATCATACATATCAGTAAGGCTTTCATCAGATTTAGCATTGAACTGCTCATACTCCTGAATCAACAGAGCCCTTCTGTTTCTTTTGATAGATTCAGTACCTTGGCATTGAGTTTCCAAAGTATCCCAAATTTCCTTTGCAGTCTTGCATGCTATTACCCTGTTAGACATGACATTATCAAGACTGTTATGCAAAATATTTTTTACCTTTGCATCTTAAGATCGTTTCTGATTAATATTAATCAGTTTTGCTCTGATACCAATTGTTGCCCAGTAAATAACAATTGTAGAAGGGGGGTTGAATACAATTGTATAAGATTTTCGACTTAAACAAATAACACAAGTATGAATCAATAACAGCTTTATTAATTCTGATATAAAACTGTTACAAAACTCTCTTAAGAAATTTCTATGTTCTTAAGAGCTACTAGGTTACAAGATAAATCGTGTAAGCGATTACTCTAATGTAAAACCTAAACTGTGTTTATATAGAGTACACAGTTACACTATCAATTACAAGATATTCTAAATCAATTACATATATCTCTGAATGCATATCTTGTATGATAGCTGCATTCCTATAATCTAGGAACCGACATATCAATCTTCCTTGATCTCTGGTCTGATGAGAATCTTCACGAAATACTGACCAGCTTCTAATCCTGATAATAGTCCAATACTGACGTTGTATTACTGATGACGTCAACATCAGTATCTGATCAGTAATGCCCAGATCCTGATCATCACTTGAATCAATATCTAACAGTTAAACCAAGGAGGGATTTAGTTAAGGAAATGCCAAGGAATTTGGATTGTTAAACAATTTAGAACCACTTGGAAATGGGATATTAAATTTGAGGAATTGAGAATTTAGAACGAAAACTGCTGAGACAGTGAAACGAACGTTCTAGAAACCGCTGAAACTTTATAACAAGATTAAGCGAACGAATCAAGAATTGAGGATATTAATATTAGAAGTCCAAGGGAGGATATATTATGAGAGGGAAAAAGAATTGAGGATATAATCCTAGAGTAAAGAGAATGCAAACGAGTTAGTGAGCGAGTTTGAGAATGCTTTAGAACCCGAGAGATAACCGGGAGAGCAACTTCTGAGAAAAAGAGAATATACCAAGGATATTGGATCTAATACCTACTTGAGGATTAGAATCACCCTAACACACTAATATATGATGTGGGAGAGGATATTATATATCCAAAAAATTTACAAAGGAGAAACCATTGAGACGATCACAGAAATCCTTCGATGAATCCAACTAGAAACTCTTGGACAAGGCCCAAGTATAAAACCAATAACAAGATATGGGCCTTAACGTTGGCCCAATCACATTCAAGGGATGATTTTAAGTGGATTAAGAAGGGAAGTACCAAAGTAGAAGAATTATAAGACTTAAAGGATGTTGGATGCAATTTACATAAAGCTAAGGACTTTCTTGCAAAATTCAAAGATAAGCATTAACAAGGAGCCAACAATTGGCTCTTTCTCATTGGTGGACTTCAAACCCACTTAATTAAGAGATAAGGCAGCTGATGAAAAGAATAAAAACAAGCCTTTCAAGTCATTATTCAAGAGAAAAAGCAAGAAAACATCAATCTCTCCAATCTGCCAAACAGGAACCAAGCACAAAGAAAAATTCCTATCTCCATTTCTATCCATGATAAAATCACCAAATTTTAACCATAACTTCTCCACTCCATGTGTAAGGTTCGTGAAAAATTTCATGACCAACAAAGTAGTACGGCCTAGTCAAATCCATGCTCAAAGTTGGAGAACCCAATCTGTCCAGTTTCTGTCCAGCGGAAAGATGGAGCTCAAAACCATAGCTAGGAAGCTTTGTCTTTGGTGAACTTTAGCTCAAATCAAAGCTTATATAGAGGCCAAGATGTGGTAAACATTTGAGAGCCAAACTCTTATTTTTCGATTTGTTATGATTTTTACAAAAGTGATGATGAATAGTGACCCTTAGAAACTAACTTGATTTTTATGGTTCTTTTAGTTGATTCAAGCTAGTATAAGGTTGATTAAGGATATATCAAGGATTTTTAAGGGTTGTCAAAGCTTCAAGAAGGTATAAACATTCTTGCCCTTTTATATTTATGATGGATATTGATGTAAGTAGTGGATAAGTGGTATAAATGTTAAGATTATGGTGATTTATGTGTTTGTAAGTGGTTTGAGTTAAATATGGAAGTGTTTGGGCTTGTAACCATGGCTGGTAATGAAGACCACATGGTGTAGGTGATGATTATTGTGTGTGATAATTGATTTGGAGGAGTTGGATTTATGGAAAGTATGAAATTATAGCCGTTATAATGCCCGATTTTCGTTAGGATGAAATCTGCCCTGTTTTGGACCCCTGTATCCGAACGGTACCCTACTGTCTAGGTTGCCAACTGACCATGAAATGATAGAGCTTAGTTCATAGATCGTTTTGATATAAGGTGCGTTAAAATCTGATGAACGGTTTAGGAGAAAAGTCAGTTTTATTGAAAGACGTTCGGAAACCGAGAAAATGTAATTGTGTTAACTTTGAGGCTATGATCAACCTACTTAGACATTTTTAAAAATTATGAAACTTTGGGATGTTATAATGGGGTGATCAGAGAACCCTTAGCAACTGACCTTGTGTCAAATTTTCGAATTTATGAATTATGAGGATTTTTACAGTCGAGAGTGGTTGTTAAGGAAAGAAGGTAAATCGTTAAAAACTTTAATCGGGAATAAGAATGGTTAAGTCCTCGAGACCTATGGAAATAGTAATGGGACATTATAAGAGTGTTATTATATGAGCGTAGGTGGTTAAGTGGAATAAGTTCTGATAATGATTTTTTTCGTGTTTATAGAGACTTTGGGAGAGCCACGAGCTATACTTCCGACTTACCGAGATCGAGGCAAGATCCTTCTATCCCTACTTTGAAAATTATTTATCCTCGGAATAAAAATGATATCATGGAATATATATATATATGTGATGCTATTGTTGCTATGTTGCAAAGAATATATTTCCTTGATTTTGGGAAATTAAAGAGAGATGGATATGATTTATGAAATATGAATATAGAGATGATTACGAATGGAGCGAATATGCTCTATGGTAAAAGAGATATGAAAGAGAATGGTATCAGTTGTTATCTAGGGTTATATGGTTTATAATACTATATTAAAAATATTATTTTTAGTATTAGTGGTTTAATAAATATTATTTGATTATTATTTACTACTCTTAAAATAGACGGAATATTTTATGAATATAAAAGCATATTTGAATTCTTGAATATAAAAGAGATGTATGAATCATAATCAAAGTATTATGTTATATATATATATTTTACAGAAATAATGTGAGAGAATGGAAATGAGATGAATGAATGATATATGGAAATGAAAGCGAGAAAAATGGAAATGTGGAATGATATTTTGTAAATGGAATAACGATTTGACAAAAAGGGGGATAGCAACAAAAAGCGTAGGAGGCTGTGTGCGGCACAGTCCAGCAATCAATATTTTAATTCGGCCCAAGAGTTGCCGAAGGAGGATGTAGTGGTGTACCTTCCTCCAGGGGGATGTAGTGGTGTACCTTCCTCCTTCTACCGGTAGTAAAAAGGGACGGGTACGGAGGACGACTGATCATCGTGGCTCACGTATTCGGCAACAGTGGAAATCCCCAATGTTTTCTTTAAAGGAAAGGATTGAAAAGTGGTTTTCAGATTTTTATACTGGAAACAGAAAAATGATATGAAAAGAAGGAATTGTGTTATAAATGGAAGAGAAACTGATTTTATATAATGGTATAAAGTTGTTGTGTAAAAAGGAAATGGAAGGATTATAATGAGATATAATTCAAATTTCTATACTATCTTGAGATAATATATATATATTGAGGAAGTGTGGGTTATTATCTGAATGTAGAAGAGGAATTGATATTATATTGTTGTATTTTTCTTTTCTTATAATAAAAAGTGGATGATGTATTATTAAATAAGAATGTTATACTTTCTTAAAGTCTATAATTGGTTTCCCAGCCGTATATACATATATTTAGATGTTTAAATGTTACCTTTTAGTGATAGAAATTATCTTGCTGAGCTATTTTAGCTCACTCTTGCTACTTATCTATATACAGCTAGGTATGCCGATTCTACGCAGAACGCCCCGCAAGAGAGTAGGGGGAAGGCGACCTTCTGAGAGCACGCTAGCATCGACTCCTGAGGTAGTGATGAGGCCGACGGGTGCTGGGAACTTTATGTATAATTAAGTGTGCGAGCATGTAATAAACTTTTGATTGTTGAAATGCTTCATGTCGAAGTATCATTCAGCAATGTATTTAAGTGTAAGCCTGGGTTGTAATAACTGTTAACTTTAAACTTTTATTGTGATAAATGTTGTTCTCTGAGCATATGACTGGTGTGTGTGTATTAATGCGGGGTCAATTGCATATGTATTAATTGTTATAAAAAAAAGACCCAAGGGATATTGATATTGAATGGAAATTGGACCGTGATGGCCCAGATTTATGACCCCGGATTTGGGGCTGTCACAAGTGGGGTGGAGGCATGATGGCCAATACCAGTAGTAGAATCATTTGGGACGAGAAAAATGTGTATCCATGATTTATTTATTGGGTTTAAATTTTTTTTTTGAGTATATAGAGATATGTATACATAAATAAATAAATATAAAAATATATATATATATATATATATATATATATATATATATATATGCATACATATATATGTATATATATGCATATGTACAGATATATATTGTTTTGTTTTCATAAATAAATATTTCATGGGTATACAGTTTTATTAGACTAAATCATATTGGGATAAGTTGTGAGGTTGTGACTTTTGGAGAAGTGTAGAAGAGATAAATAGAGTGGATTTTTCAGATGGAAACAAAACAAGAAGAGTATGATGGTATTATGTATGGATTTGGAGGAGGAAGGAGCTAGAAGATTTCAACAGAGATTGAAACAATTGATTGAATATATTGATGCAGTGTTCTAGATAAGGGACTATGTGATATGGGTATAAGAAGCAGCCATGGTAAAGGCTGAGAGTGAATTGATTTAGGAGGATAAAGATGAGAAGAAAGGGGTATATTAATTTGATGATTAGTAAGAGAAAAGAATATAAGGAATTTTAAGTCATAATTCAGATTTACTATTAAGAGTAAGGTGTATTTTGAGGATAGAGTCATGATAAGGATAAACGAAGGAAGCGGGCATAAGTAATGAAGGATTTCGAGGTACAATAATTACAAGTCGGGGAAGGCCAATGTGGTGGCTAATACCCTAAGTAGGATAGAGAGATTAAAATAGACATGTGGAAAGAAGCATCTGAGAGTAGGTGCAAAATCAAATGGTAGGTTTTACAACCGTGGTCAATAGGGGCATCAACAGATGAATTTTCCCAGGAAAGGAGTAGTTTGCTACAAATATGGAAAGGAGGGTCACATCTCTAGAGACTGTAAAACGTCAGAAATGGGACCAGCGACATCATGACAAAGCGGTGGAGTTAATAGCAACCAACCAACCGCTAGGGTTTTTAATATGTCACTAGCCGATGGTATAAAGGAGATGGACGAGATGGCAGGTACAGGTTTACTTATTATTGTAAATGCGTTTATAAACGATGAGCTGGTAAGAAAATAGAGGTCTGTTAAATAACGGGAGAGGAGTATCAGAGACGGAATAGATGGTGTAGCATGAGAGGTTATAATCAAGAAATGAGAGCACTAAACTGGTAAAAGTGATGAGAAGATATTGGGGAGTCGAGTACGAGGTAAGCAACCTTAGTTATTGCCTACATTGATTCCGAGGACTGAATCCTTTTAAGGAGGGTAGACTGTAATAACCCTAATTTTTGTATTAAGAAAAATTTTCATTTTAGGGATGAATAGTGATTTATGGATGAATAGTGACTTTTGAGGACTAAGAAATTTTTCATGTCACCCTATGTACGGGACATGGTATGGATATTTCGAAGTAATATTAGTAATCTACAGAGTAATTAAGTGTATGTAAATGCGATCAGAATTCAGAAAATCCAAACTTTATTTTTATGGAATATTTGACCGGGCAGTGAAGAGTATATCAAGTCGATCAAGGCGATGAGTTATTTAAATTGAGGTTTTGAGGATTTTATATTTTATTATTTTATTTAAGGTGATTTAAGGATTTAGAACGAAAATCCCTGAGTTAGTGTAACGAACATTCTAGGAATCGCTAGAACTTTATAACGAGATTAAGCGATTAATGGAACAAATTATGGATTATGGATTGAGTTCATAACGAGATTATATATCCTACATGATCATCAAGATAATTATATCAAGTGGATTAAATGATTTAATCAAAGATTAAATCAAAACAATTTAGTATTTAAGTGATTTGAATCACTTAAATCAAATCAAAAACCAAACAAATATCAACCAAGCTTCTTGCATACTCTTTGAACAAGGATCAAGGATCATAAAGTAGCTTTAAACATCTGATATTTATCTTCAAAATATCATCCAACTATAGTTGACAAGTCAAAGTAGATCAAAAGCAAAAGAAAGCCAAGAACACCATTTCCTTAACAAAAATTCTGCTCCTTTTAGAAAAACCATCGGGCCACTTCCAGCCACTCAAATTTGATGATCTATAGCTCAAAAGAAAGCCATTGAAGAGTAGAAGGTGTGGTAAACATTTGAGAACCAAACTCCTATTTTTCGATTTTATATGAATTTTACAAGATGATGATGAATAGTGTTTTAAGTTGTTTTCATGTTTTGTTCATGGCTTTTAGGCTTTGTTAAGACTACCCAAGGCTATTATAAGGTGTACAAAGCTTTGTTAGTGTTGTGAGAGTATCAAGGAAGATATAAACCTCAACTTTACCTTTTATTTATATGAGGTTTGGTGGAGTTTTGATGTTAGTGTAAAGATGAGTTCATGTTAAGAGTTTATATGATTGTTTAGCTTTGTTTTGTGGTGTATATGTTGAGTGGTAGTCATTGGGCCTTACCACTACCCTTAGAGGCCTAGTATGAGTGTTGGTTTGTGATATTAGAGTATGGGTTGCCTTGTGTGGCTTGTTTGAGATGAAACAAAATGGTAGTGTTCGATTTAGAGCCGTCGTAATGCCCGATTTTTGTAAACCTCTTTAACAGTTGAAACCCGAGACCATAAAATTGTTTAAAGGTTAACCACTGCATATGGTTGTGTAGATTTTGGTTTCTAGTTTACGTGGCCGCAAGAATCGTGTCAAAAAAGTTTACGGTTTATCAGTTTATGAGTTATGACCATTTTAGTGAAAGTGATTCGAGGAATGATATCGCAGAAAAGTACCAATTTGTGGTTATGTTTGAGACCCTTAATAGTCGATTTATAATATGAAATTTTGAGGATAAATACTAAGGTCAGTTAGAAAGGTTTGTGCGAAGGTTTCGAGTCCAAATGATTATTTTCCGATTTTATAAAAATGGGTCAGCTGAGGTTGCGCGAGTGAAAAGCCCTTAAAGGAATGACACTATTCACCAAAACAACCACTGCCCAGTTTTGGTAATTCCGAAAAATGAGTCCTCTGGCCAGAGCCAAATCTTGAGTTGGTTATCTTCTAGACATTCTCTAGATCGTGCACGTGAAAACGGTGCGTCATTTAAGTTAACGATTATCGAGTTATGAAGGTTTTAGTAAAAGTGGTGCAAATAGTAAGAATTCGCAATTGACCCAACTTTGAAAAAACATTTCACCTATCTAGACCCGTGTTTTCAAATCAAAACTTTTATGATAAATATTACAAATACAAAATATGATTTCAGATTTTGTAGTTAAATATGTTTCCAGTGATTTATTAAAAGTGTTGGAGTTAACGGTTCGACTCCTGCCGGGGGTCAAAAATCGGAAACAGCCTCTCTATCCTTGGGTAGGGGCAAGGCTGCGTGCTATCCTACCCCCCTCAGACCCTACTCATGCGGGATATACTGAGTACGTTGTGTTGTGTTGTTGTTGTTGTTGGAGTGCGAGTCAAGGAATAGTAATTTTCAGGAAAGTCAACTCTAGAAGTGCTACTTTGACCATCCGTTTTGGGTAAGTTAAAAGAGGAATTTCGAGTCGACTAAAACACGAAACTTGTTAAGAATTATCAAGGCAACATATTGGTGTAAAGAACGAGGTTATAAATGGTTAAGTATAACTTGATTTGAGGAACGGTTTAGGACTAAACTTATGACTAAGGTGTTTATCGATTAACACGGACTTAGTACGAGTCTAGAGGGACCCCTTAGTGCCTTATGTGTGGTTGGCTAAAGTGTTTGAGCATTGAGTTATAATCGGATTGTATAGGGGATTAATTGCGTATTTTCTTGACTTTGTTTAGATTATCGGACCCCGCTATGAGCCCCTACTACATCCAGAGTACTAGACAAGTGTACTAAACCTTACTCTATTGTTCAGAGTATATATGTTTCAATGTATGGTATATGTCAGTTCAAAATGTTTTAACTATAAGTTGCAAGTATTTTTATCTCGTTACTCAAATACCGGATATTGATGCAATTGAATGCATGTAGATACATTATTGTTGTGAATGTTATCTGGATAGTATATAAGTATAGTAGTATGTATAAGAGTTATTGGTCCATATGATTGGGACAAGTATCGAGGTACATTGTTCGTACTCGAAGGAAGATAAAATGTTTTGGAAAACTATGTTGTTATTAAGGGGAGTAATGTTAATTATGGGAGGTGATGAGAGATTTGATCTGGATCATTTTATTCGAACCCATGATCAAAATAGTCGTTCATATGTTTCCTCTTATCTTTCGAGAGGAAAATTGATTTATTGGAAGTAGTAATCGTTCATTGTTCCGAACGATAATAGTTATTATGAATTGAGGTGCACGTGGAATTATACGTGACATCTAAGATGATAAGTATTGAAGGTGCCCAGGGGTACTCTGGTACCCTAGGTTCTGGACTGGAGATAATGTAAGAGACTGGTACGGTGGCCATCCCAACAAATAAGTATGAAAGCCCGGATGCGGCTTAGGGTGAGGTCCGAGCCAGTCGGCTCATCCTAGGGTGAGGTCCGAGCCAGTCGGCTCATCCTTCTACCGGTAGTAAATTGATAGATGTATGGACTGATCATCCATTACAGCCAAGAGGATAAGAATCTCCTGAATATAGTACTCCATCAGCAGTATTTGATAAGTGTAATTAATACTAAAGGTGGGTACTAATTGCAGCATGAAAGGTATGTCCTCACTCAGTTCTTGTGAGTAAATTTCAGTATGTTAAAGAAAATATGGGAGTTCATTTCTTGAAGAAGTTTTGTTGGTGTATATGAGTATTGTCTAAAGTAGGATAACCTAAGGGTTCAAATGTTCATTGAAGTATCAATTTGAGAAATATTTTCGAAATGATTTTAATATTACATTTATAAAGTCCATGTTATATCTTTGAGTATATATATATATATATATATATATATATATATATATATATATGATTCTGGTGTATAAAACTTGCGGTGCATTTTTGGCTCATTCTTGCTATTTCAAATACTGTAAAATAGCGGCAATCAGAGCTACCGTGATTAAGAGCAGGGGAAAGACAACTGATTCAGCGTGTTGGCCTTATAGTATCTGAGGTGGGTGCAAGCTGGGAAGATATTTGTAAAATGTTTTATTATCTAGTACTTTGGAGTTGTAATAGTATTTCAGAGATTCTGGGAAAAGAACTTGTGATGTAATAACTTTTGGATTATTGAGTACTTGTTCTAAGACTATAACCCGTGGAGTAAATTATGGAGTTTGTTAGTCACAGAGGCATGCCTGTACACATCTAATAACAAGCCTAATTGTTTGTAATGCCTTGCATTACTTACATGACCTCTTAACTGAGGGAACCTCTAGTTGTAGAGTTTCTATTTGTTCTGTACTTGTAGTAGGCATCAAATCCTAGTTGTGTAACTGTACTTATTTAGTCAAGAATAATGCTTGAAAGAAGTTCCAAGGTCCATGCCTCAAGCAAGAAGATAAAGACTGTCAAATAATCATAAGTTGGGATTTGAAGAAATGAAGAATTTGCCTAAGTACCAATTCGAGAAGTACATTTGTCTATTCGAGAAGTCCAGCATTCGAGAAGTTAGGGATTCGATATCTCAAGACACTATTCGATATCTCTGAATACACTGTTCGATATCTCAGAGATTCGATATGTCTACCACTCTATTCGAGAACTCAAGAAGTCAACAAGTCAAAGTGGTATTCGAGTTCTCAAAGAGTCAACAAGTCAAAGTTCCATTCGATATCTCAAGGACTCAGAAAGCTATTCGACATCTCGAGGATTCGATAAGTCAAATGTTCCATTCGACAACTCAAGGAATCCTGATGGAAAAGAGCTATTCGAGAAGTGGTTCGATATGTCAATATAACAGTGTTCGAGAACTCAGAGTTATCGATCAAGTCAATTCTAGTTCTCGAATCACTTACTTAGTCACTTCTCGAATACATTCTTGGAGACAAAATACTGAAGAAATTGTACAAGTCAGAAACCTACAACAAGCCAATGCACTTTATGGACCACAATCTGTAACGTGCTCTGGAAAGCCTACAAGGAAGCTTGGAGAGATATAGAAGAGATAAGGGGCTAAAGAAGTGGATCTGAACAGGCTTTGCAAAGTCAAATCTGTAACCGTTTGGACACTTACTCAAAAAGGATAGACAGACTAGAAAGTAATTTGTTTAGCTACCTTATTTGTAGTAAGTAGGTTATATCCATGCCCTATAAGGATACATCCTCACTCCCTTAGTCATTAACTTTGTGAGTCAAGTTTTTCATACACTGTAAGCTATATCTCTCTGAGAAAAACGAAGCTGAGAATACTGTCATTTGTATTCACATATTGTAGCAACCTTTATCTAATAATACATTAGATTAAAGTGATATTGTGTCTTGTGTTGTTCTTTATCCGTACATTCACTCTTGCATACACAAACACTTATTTGCTACATAGACTCGAACAAGAAAAGTTCAAGAATCCATTCACCCCCCTCTGTATTCTTTTACTGTATTCAATACTCAACAAGTAGTATCAGAGCGGGCTGTTTATTCAAAAATAGAAAAACAATCATGAGTTCAAATACACCAAAGACTACAGGAACGGTGAAAGTCCATAAGTTTGACAAAGAAAACTTCAACCTCTGGAAGATAAAGATGATGTTGTTCATCAAAGCCTCTCATCCTTTGTATCCTGAGATTCTCAAGAATGGTCCTTTTGTTCCACAACAAGAGATACCAGAGAAGACTGTTGGAACCACAACTATCCCAAGATCTTATGAGGCCAAGGATCCATCCAAATGGACAGAATCAGAAAGGGAGAAGGTTGCTCTTGACAGCCACCTCATGTTGCTTATCATTGATTCCATGGACATGTCAATGTTTGCAAACATTGCATCATGTACATCTGCCAAAGAAATGTGGGATCACATTGAGGTGTTGTGTGAAGGAACTGATGAGGTTAAAGAAAACAAGAAACAGATACTGGTCACACAGTATGAAGCTTTCATGGCACAACCCAAGGAAAGCATTACTGAGATGTTTGAAAGGTTTCACAAGCTAGTCACTGAGTTGCAGATGAATGGCAAGGTTTACAGCACCAAGGAGTTAAATATTAAATTTCTGCTATCTTCACTAAATCATCTAGAGCAAAGAGTCATTTCTCTAAGGGAAAGAGATTTGAACAAAGTCACCTATGATGTGCTCTATGGAGTCCTAAAGACTCATGAGCTTGAGTTGCTTCAGAAAAGGACTATCCAAGCCAACCAAGGTAGAATGATAAACACATCATGTGCCTTGATTATTAACAAATCTATTCAAGACCTAGAAGCATCTACAAGCCAGCTAAGGATAGAGGAGGTAGCAGATGATGAAGAAACTGAAGCTGAGGTAAGTGAACCTGTTGAGGAAAAGGAGGAAGAAGAAGAGTTTTACACTCTTGAAGAACTTGATTGGATTAGAACAAGAATTCTACAATTATGCCTTGATGGCCAACTCCAAGGATGACACATCTCCATCTGATTCTCAGGTACCATCTCTCACTACTATAGATATGTCTGTTTCTGAGTATAAATGCATGATTGAACAACTATCTGTTGAGATGTTTAATATTCATACTAGTATGACTGCTGCTAATGAGGAGATTGCTAAACTGTCTACTAGAAATGAAATGTTAACCAAAAAGAATGAGGAACTTGAGCTAACTGCTATGCAAGTAGAAAACCTTAAGAAAGAAGTTGAATATTTGCATAACAAGGTTTTATGTGCTAGTCAAGTTGAAAAGGCTCTTAGGGATGAATTAGCTGAAAATGAATTTAAACTAAAAACATTTAAGAAATCATCTGGTCTAGTGCAATCCTACGGTGAGAAAGTTCAAGCTAAACCCAAGGCTGCTATTGGACTTGACTATGACACTCTTAAACTGAGAAAAGGCCATGCTGTCATTGAAGATGACACAGTTGTTCATGAGGAAGTGCCTCACATTTTGAAAAAGGCTGAAAATCCAATTTTTAAAGAATCAACATTTGAAATTGATGAGGATGCTTTACTCATCAAGCAAATGTTGAATGATGAGGATGAGGCACAAGCCAGTGAACAACAAGCATCCTCCAAGAGTGAGAGTGTCAAGTCAAAAGCCAAGGAGCCAGTAGTTGATAGGCCAAGACCTAAGAAGTTTGTTAAGTTTGTTTCAGCTGGGAAGAGTGAATCAGAAAAGAAAGTGACTAAGAAGAAACAGAACAGAAATGGCAAGTTAGGGATTAACAAGGATAACAACTATGCTTATATGCCTAATGCCCCTAGGAAAACTTGTCAGAACTGTTTCAGTACCAATCATTTAACTCATGCATGCAAGAAACCTGTTGGTAGTGTGTCTAAACCTTTCTATGATTGTTCTGTGCCTCTAAGACATAGAGATACTCCATTTTGTGATAAATTTGACTGTATGCCATGCAATATGAATGTGATGACTAGCTGTTTTAATTTGAGAAGGCAATTCATTGATGGTTGTATCAGTCACAATTCTCACACACACTACACAAGGTCAAAGTCTTCAAGTCCTCCTAAAGCTAGGAAGGTACCTCTGTCACCTAAGTCTGAAACTTCAAGTTCTAAGACTTCTAACAGTGACAAGAAGACTAACACTAAGAAAGTTGACAAGCATGTTGTTTATGATAAAACTGTTTCTAAGTCACATGGACCCAAACTTGTTTGGGTACCAAAGGAAAAGTAATACCTTTGTGTTTGCAGGGCAAAGAAAGTGAAAAGAAGGTCATGTGGATTTTGGACAGTGGATGCTCAAATCATATGACTGGTGATATGGCCCTGCTATCACAGTATGAGGAAAAGGCTGGCCCAATGGTTGCTTTTGGAGATGACAGCATGGGTGACACATTGGGATATGGCAAGTTGAAAGTTGGTAATGTCATCATTGAAGATGTAGCACTAGTCAAGGGGCTCAAGCATAATCTGCTAAGTGTTGGTCAGTTTACTGATAGGGGATTCAAGGTGGATTTTGACAAAGATGAATGTTTGATCACCCACAAGAAGACTGGTGATTTTGCTTTATCTGGAGTAAGAAAGGGAAGCCTGTTTGTAGCCAATATGGACTCTGCAAACAAGGACAACATTTGTTGTTTTTATTCAAAAGCATCAAATGAAGATTGTTGGCTGTGGCACAAGAAATTATCACACCTGAACTTCAAAGCCATTAATTCTCTAGTCAAAAGAGAGTTAGTGAGAGGCATGCCTACACTTGAATTCTGCCAAGAAGGAGTATATGAGGCTTGTCAAAAAGGAAAAATGAAAAGATCAAGCCACAAGTCAAAGACAGTGACATCAATAACCAAGCCCCTACAACTCATTCATATGGACTTGTTTGGGCCTGTCAATATTATATCACTAGGAAGAAAGAAGTATGCCTTGGTGATGGTTGATGACTTTACAAGGTATACATGGGTGGAATTTCTAGCATCAAAAGATGAGGCCCCACAAGTAATCATTGAGCACATAAAGAGAGTTGACAAGGAAGCAAAGGCCAATAATGCAAGTGTGACTACATTGAGAAGTGACAATGGAACAGAGTTCAGAAATGCCATACTTGAAGCATTATGTAAAGAGAATGGCATTTCTCAGAAATTCTCAGCTCCAAGGACTCCACAACAAAATGCAGTTGTTGAGAGAAAGAATAGAACTCTAATTGAGGCTGCCAGAACAATGTTACTTGATGCAAAGATGCCTACATGCTTTTGGGCTGAGGCTGTGAGCACTGTATGCTATATCCAGAACAGAACTCTTATCAACAAAAATACTGGAAAGACACCTTACAATTTGATGACTGGAAAGAAGCCTACTCTAAAGTATGTTCATACTTTTGGAAGCAAATGCTTTGTATTAAAGGACAATTCAAAATTTGTTGGCAAGTTTGATGCAAAGGCATTTGAAGGAATTTTTCTTGGCTACTCTATGAAAAGAATTGCATACAAAGTTTATGTCATCAGTCAAAAGAAAATTATGGAAAGCACAGATGTGACATTTGATGACAGCAAACTACCTGGACTAGAAGAAGCCAATGATGAAGATAAAGATCCATTAAGGTTTGATAATCTAGATGATTCTGATGAAGAGATTGAAACTGGAGTTGAAACTCAAGTTCAACAAACTCAAGTGAATGATGATACAAGAGAAGAATTTGTGCCAATCAATAGTGAAGAAACAAGCATCCAAGAGACACCTGTAAGTAGTGGCAACTTCACAGGGGGAGGAAATGAGAATGACCATGATGTGGATGATGAAGCAACATCAAGAATGAGAAATCAGGCTGAGCACTCAAGGAAATGGGATAGATCACACACTGCAGAGCAAATCATTGGAGATCCTAATGCAGGAGTAAGGACTAGGAGAGCAACTCAGAATGAGTGCCTCTATAGCTATTTTCTATCACAAGTTGAGCCTAAGAAACTTGATGATGCACTGTTGGATCCAGATTGGATTATTGCTATGCAAGAGGAGCTGAATCAATTTGAAAGGAACAAAGTATGGGAACTTGTGCCTGCACCAAAGAATAGAACCATTGTTGGAACAAAATGGGTTCTAAAGAATAAGATGGATGAAGATGGTGTAATAGTGAGAAACAAAGCAAGGTTGGTTGAAAAAGGATACTCTCAACGGGAAGGCATTGATTATGATGAGACATTTGCTCCTGTTACTAGATTGGAAGCCATCAGAATATTCTTGGCATTTGCTGCTCATTCAAACTTTAAAGTTTATCAAATGGATGTCAAGAGTGCATTTCTGAATGGAGAATTGGAAGAAGAAGTTTATGTGCAACAACCACCTGGCTTTGAGGATCCACACTTCCCAGAATTTGTCTACAGATTGCTTAAGGCATTGTATGGACTTAAGCAGGCTCCAAGAGCATGGTATGATACCTTATCACAATTTCTCCTTAAAAATCAATTCACTAGTGGCACATTGGACAAGACACTGTTTTACAAGAAGCATGGTGATGATATTATCCTAGTTCAAATTTATGTGGATGATATCATTTTTGGCTCTACAAATGAGAAGCTGTGTGAGAAATTCTCCAAACTCATGCAGAGCAGATATGAGATGAGTATGATGGGAGAGTTGACATTCTTTCTTGGGTTGCAAGTCAGTCAGAGAAAGGATGGTATCTTTATCAGTCAGACCAAGTACATCAAGGATCTATTGAAGAAGTTTGACTTGGAAGATTGCTCACCTGCAAAGACACCCATGGCCACTGCAACTAAGTTGGATAAAGATGCTAAAGGCAAGAAAGTAGACATCTCAGTCTACAGAGGCATGGTTGGTTCTCTACTCTACCTCACTGCAAGTAGGCCAGATATCATGTTTGCTACATGTTTATGTGCTAGATTTCAATCAAATCCAAAGGAATCACATTTGATTGCGATAAAAAGGATCTTTAGATATCTGAAGGGCACTCCAAACTTGGGTTTATGGTATCCTAAGGACACAGGGTTCAATCTGGTTGGTTATTCTGATGCTGATTATGCTGGATGCAGAGTGGATAGGAAAAGCACCTCAGGTAGCTGCCAGTTTCTTGGACAAAGGTTAGTTTCTTGGTATAGCAAGAAGCAACAATCTGTGTCAACTTCTACAGCTGAGGCTGAATACATAGTTGCTGGAAGTTGCTGTGCTCAAGTGCTTTGGATTAGAAATCAACTTAGAGATTATGGACTTGTGTTGGAAAGAATTCCAATCATGTGTGACAACACAAGTGCAATCTCTATAGTTGCCAATCCTGTCAATCATTCTAGGACAAAGCACATTGACATCATATATCATTTCATTAGAGAACATGCAACTAATGGAACCATTGAGTTGCATTATGTCTCTACAGATAAACAACTAGCTAACATATTCACTAAGCCACTAGATGAAGCCACCTTCACAAGGTTGGTTAGTGAGATTGGAATGCTGAATTCTTCAGACTCTGGCTAAGTGAATATATCATCTAGATTGTTGCAGCAGTAAACACTTACTTTATCTAAATTCTCAATATTTTTGGAGTAAGTGTTGGCTGAAATATGATTTATAAATATTTCAAATCTGTTGCATATGTTGGAAAATCATATTTTTGCTAACTTAAAATTTCTATGAAATTTTGAGAAAATCACTGTTTAATTTGCTAGAATATTCTCCAATGAATATGGCTGGTAAATTTTAAAAGATAGTGAAAATAAAATTTTCTTTGTGAGTGATGAGTATATTTCGATAAGTCAGACTTCTCGAATGGTTCACTATTCGACATCTCTAACTAGTCTCATTAGAGCACTCTCGAGTTCTCGAATAGAGTCTTTTAGAGTTATTGAATAGAGGTATTCTTGACTTCTCGAATATGGTAACTGAGTTCTCTAATGGCTGAGTTCTCGAATATCATATTTGAGTTCTCGAATCATTTGAAAAGGTTGAATTCTCGCTGAATTTTAACCGATTTTGGACTCTTGTCTAAAAGTTTAATTCACTCATAAAAACACATTTTATTTAATTTAGAATTATTTCTAAGTTAGATAACTGCCAGCTGTGAGTTTCAATCTGCTTGAGTTATCGATTAAGCATTTCTTGACTTCTCGAATAGTTGTTTTCTACTTCTCGAATGCCTGACTTGTCGATACAAAACATACATCTAATCGACAATTCAAGTACTTCATACTTATACAATTTTACATCTATTCGATTCATTTCATTCGATTTCTCAAGCATCTAAATTCTCAAAACCCCTGAAAACCCTAACTGCTAAAAGCCAAATCCCTTCTTTAACCTTCAATTTCTCTCTTCTCTCTCTTATACAAATGGCAACTATAAAGTTCAACACCAATTTCGTTGCTCTAACTAGTGATGTTGAAGCACCCAACGCCAATTTCAAGTGCTTTGTGAAGTGGATGTCTAAATCGTACATCAAGAATGCTCTATCTGTTAACCCAACTCTGTATCTCGACATTCTAGAACAGTTTTGGCAGTCTGCTACAGTGGAGGTGGTGGCTCTTGACTCTGCAATAATCTCGTACATCATCTACTGCAAGATTCAAGACAAAAATATCACTATCACCACAGAGGATATGAATGAGGCACTTGGGATGGGTACCAAAGGAGAGGTGTATGACCCATTTGCTACAAATGCTGAATTGGAAGACTTCTTTGATTTCATCAAATATGCAGACAGAATCAGTCTTGGGCACTTGAACAGGAAGCATTTGAGGAAGGAATGAAGTTATGTGTTTGCTACACTTCTTCAAGTCTTCACTGCAAGAAAATCCAGCTATGACCAAATCAGTACTCCTGCACAGCAAATAGGCTATGCCTTAGCTTTTGGAAAGAAGATAGACGTTGGTCTCATCATTCTGCAGGAGCTGTATGGGAGACTTAGTAAGAATTCAGCCAGGAGAGGTAATGAAATTTTCTTCCCTCGTTTTATTCAATCTGTCCTTAATTTCTTAGATGATAAATTGATTGAATTAGATGGGATGAATAAAAATAGAATAGGCTATCCTAAATCCAAGACTAAACTCATTTTTGGTAATTTGGAGACTAGGAATGATGTGGATGTAAGACTTAACATAACTTCTCATATGGAGAGTATGTTTAGAACTTACCCCCACAACATGCCAACATTTGCCTCCAAGTCTGAGTTAGCTAAGCCCAAGCAAGTAGAACAAAATGCTAACCCAGGGCTATCTAACCAACCCTCTCAACCAAACACTCTACCAAACACTGAGCCAACTGCATCATCCTCTCAAAAGGGTGATGTTAGTAAAAAGAAGAGAAAGGAAGTAATGTCTGCACCTTTAAATATTCTATCTGAAGCAGCATTAGCTGTTGAACTAGGTCTAGGAAGTGAGGAACCAGAGTCACCCTTACTAAGGCCAAAGAAGAAGAAGAAAGCTAAGACCACCTCTTCAGTCACGCAAATGGCTGAAGTTGTAAAATCAGGGGCAAACAGCTCACTAGATGTATCCTCTCAACAGGGTGCATCTTTAGAATCAAGCATCCTCCCCAATGCACCTTCTTGTATTGAGTCAGCACATGGGAGTGATAAGGCTGGCACTACACTGAGCGGAGAGCACATCACACTTGAAACTCCCTCTATCTCTCAGGGGGAGTTGCCAAGATCTACTCTACAAGACACTCCTCTTCCAGAAACTAACACTGAAATTTCTTTGGAACCTGCAACTCATGCAACTAAGATGCAAGGCATTGATCATCAAGAATTCTTTTCTCTTGATGAGCCAATAATTTCAAGTGACTTAGTGCATGACACTTTGCTCACCACCCAGGACCCACATTTAGATGGTGAGGGAATGCATGCTGGGGCTTATCCTAATGACACCATCACAGACATAGAGGCTTCACTAGTTTTTACTAGAGACTCTGTGCCTGTGTCAACTGTTGTGTAACTCATCCCACTTCTGTGGAGACACCAGTAGTAGAGTCAATCCATCCGGTTACAGAAGTTGCATCTGTAACTGAGGAGTCTAGCTTGCCTAGCTCTAGCTCTGACTTTATGTCACAATGGTTGAAGCCTGTGCAACATGACAGTGCTTCAGGATCAGAGTCTGTTCCACAACAATTAACGGTTGAAGCACTTCAAAGCTTAATTGTGGATCAGATCCCTGAGTTCACAAAGATTGCTCAGAACCTTCTCACTGCCAACATGCCAAATCCAGATTATGAAGCTATTCTCTTATGCCACAGAGATTATGTGGAGATGCAAAAGGCTAAGATAGTGGAGGACACTGAGAGAGATGGCAATGTAGATGCCTGGCTGCAAGGGAAATATGACATTCCTCTCTCAGAAGGTCTCCAGTACATCAGAGAAGAATACATCACTACACTAGGGTCCAATGCCAAATCTCTCTCCCCTAGTGAGGTGTATGAAGCAGTGAATGACAACTACAAGGGCATTCTCAAGGCTGCACACTACCTTGAAAAAGGGGCTCAAAATAGAAATCAATGCAGTATGTCAAGCCACAACCAAGGAGGTGAATGAGATAAAGAGGACTTTTGAGGCCAAATTTCCTAAATTAGAGACTGTAATCAAGGACATTCTGGAATGCAAGTCTACATGCACCAAGATGGACAATAGTCTGGCTCTTCTAATAGATTCTGTCACAGGTCTGGGGCATAAGTTTGAAACACTATCTGATCAGACTACAGAATCCACTGCCATGCTGAGGACAATGTTCAAAAATCTTTATGGAGTTAGGCTAATGACTGAAGTCCCTGTGCATGAACTGTCTAAGTATGAAGTGAAGAGACTGCAGGATCAATCCTTGTCTAGTTTCAAGGAACATGAGCTATTCACTAAGGTGGATACTCTTGAAAAGGAGGTGGTTGCTCTCACTAAGTCCAATGCTCATCTTACAGACAAGGTTGCACTTCTCAATGATCAGTTGGACACTCAAGCAAACACCACAGCTAATGTCCTTCTACATCAGCAATCTATGTTGGCTGCCATGATGAAGCACATGGGTCTCCCTCTACCTGAAGAATCTGCACACCCAAAGGTCAATTCTCAAGCCCCTATGCCTCACAACAAGCCTAAGGGGGAGAAAAGGTCAAGAAACTCAAATCCAAAGGGGGGAAACCTAAGGAGAAGGGCATACAGATAAATGAGGGTGGTCACCACAGAGCAAAATCTATAACCAATGTGCCAGGTAAAGGCAAATCCAAAGTTGATGAGCCTCCTACCTCACTGCCAGTTGTTACTCTACCAACTATGCACATCACTACTCCTGGTGGTCAAAAGAAATCCATAACTACCACAGTGGATGCAGGGAGTATGCCTTCTGATAAACCTCCATCCTTCATGCCTGAGAGTGCCAAGCCTGTAGAAGTTAAAGTTGTTACTGAGGCCAAGCTACAAGAAGTTGCTAACTCAAATGTTTATCATGATAAAGCCTTCTTGGAGTTTCTGAAAGCCACAAGGGAACAGGCTGGTGACACTCAGTTCTATCTGAGGGAGTTGAAGGAGCAGATTGACTACATCACTGTCATCCCCAAGAAAGTCAATAATCTATGGTTCAAGGAGATAGTGATGATATCCAAATCAAAGATATGGCATCTAACATACAAGACTCTACAAGCCCTAAAACACTCAGAGATAGATGCCATACTTGAGCTTATTGAGAAAAGAAATGAGAACAACAAAAGTCTGTTTGATGATTTGAGGAATGGCCAACCTTCAAGGCTGCCAGAAGTGATCAAGAAGCCATGGACAATCATCTATCAGTCTGGCACCAAAATTGAAGACATCAAGCAATTGGTCATTCCCAATGATCTCACTTCTCGAAATCACAGACTGGTCATTGCTATCATTGATCAACTACAGAAAAAGGTTGGAGCCAGAAATGCTGAAGAAATTGAAGCACTACACATTCTCAGATCTTTTATAGCAACTGGTGAAACTCCAGAGAGGGCTCAACCTAGGAGAAATAAGGATGATGATTCTGAAGACAAAAGTGATGGGAGGAGAAGACATCACAGGAGAGATAAGGGTGATGAAGATGAGAAGAAGAAAAAGGATGACAAGAATAAGAAAGATGGTGATGACCAAGGAAAAGTCTATGAGAGGAAGATTGGAAAATAGCAAGCCTTAGGCATTGCTAGCAGTAACCTCACCACAACACAAGACTCTGAGTCTAGGGTGAATACTGTTAGCAATGACCTACCAAAATCTGAATCAATGGCTTCTGCAACTGCTTTGCCAACTCAAGGAAGGAAGATTCAAGTCAAGAAGCCATCTGTGTGTTTCAAAAAGCAAACTGCTAATGGAATACTACAATGGTCTATAAACAAAGGTCACATGCTACTGCCAGGCAATCATGTAAAGAGGACTAAATTTAAGCATGCTGCAAGAAGGGTGAAGTTATCCAAGTCAAAGGCACTGACAATTATTCCAGGATTAAACCTACCACCTCTGGATGAAAACTATGATGAAGACCAACTGCAATTCCTATGGGCTCAAAGAATCTATCATGTTGCCATTGTTGATGATTTCCTTGAAATTAAATATAATGATGGTAGACAGAAGAAATTCAGACAAGGAACATGCCAGCACTGGGGCAGGCTATATGATATAGAAAGGATAATTGCAATGTTGGATTCTGAAGACAGGGTGGAAAGGATATGGAAGCTGGAGTTAATTAACTTTGTCAAAATGAAGAGAGATCACCAGGCAGAAATGAGAAAGAATATTGAAGAGCTACTAAAGAAAAGGGAGGAGGAGTTTGCTGCAATGGAAGCTAAGGCTGATGAATTAAGGGCTATGGGTCTGTGTAGAGTCAAGTTTAATCCTTACATCATTGAGTACAAGAAATATGGTAGAAATGTAAAGATTAGAATGGACTACATCAGTTCCTATTCTGAGAAACAGCTGAATGAAGTACTTAAGGATTTATCAGGCTCCCCTATAATTGAAGAACTCACTGCAATGGAAGACATTATTCTTGCCATGGAAGAAAATGTAAAGAAGAAAGCTAAAGAAACTGAAAATAAGATGAAAAATGAGAACCTGCAAGCCAAAGCTCAAGAGATGAATCCAAAAGGATATGGCTACTAGTCCCTCATAACTTGTAAGAATACTTCTATGTATTTTCTTCAATCAAAATTCATACATGTTATTTAAAGTTTTATCTTTATGTATGTTAGGCTTGTTATCAGACATGAAATTGTCACTAAGGGTCTCACTCACAATTTGGGGGAGATTGTTAGTCACATAGGCATGCCTGTACACATCTAATAACAAGCCTAATTGTTTGTAATGCCTTGCATTACTTACATGACCTCTTAACCGAGGGAACCTCTAGTTGTAGAGTTTCTATTTGTTCTGTACTTGTAGTAGGCATCAAATCCTAGTTGTGTAACTGTACTTATTTAGTCAAGAATAATGCTTGAAAGAAGTTCCAAGGTTCATGCCTCAAGCAAGAAGATAAAGACTATCAAATAATCACAAGTTGGGATTTGAAGAAATGAAGAATTTGCCTAAGTACCAATTCGAGAAGTATATTTGTCTATTCGAGAAGTCCAGCATTCGAGAAGTCATGGATTCGATATCTCAAGACACTATTCGATATCTCTGAATACACTGTTCGATATCTCATTCGATATCTCAGAGATTCGATATGTCTACCACTCTATTCAAGAACTCAAGAAGTCAACAAGTCAAAGTGGTATTCGAGTTCTCAAAGAGTCAACAAGTCAAAGTTCCATTCGATATCTCAAGGACTCAGAAAGCTATTCGATATCTCGAGGATTCGATAAGTCAAATGTTCTATTCGACAACTCAAGGAATCCTGATGGAAAAGAGCTATTCGAGAAGTGGTTCGATATGTCAATATAACAGTGTTCGAGAACTCAGAGTTATCGATCAAGTCAATTCTAGTTCTCGAATCACTTACTTAGTCACTTCTCGAATACATTCTTGGAGACAAAATACTGAAGAAATTGTACAAGTCAGAAACCTACAACAAGCCAATGCACTTTATGGACCACAATCTGTAACGTGCTCTGGAAAGCCTACAAGGAATCTTGGAGAGATATAGAAGAGACAAGGGGCTAAAGAAGTGGATCTGAACAGGCTTTGCAAAGTCAAATCTGTAACCGTTTGGACACTTAATCAAAAAGGATAGACAAACTAGAAAGTAATTTGTTTAGCTACCTTATTTGTAGTAAGTAGGTTGTATCCATGCCCTATAAGGATACAGCCTCACTCCCTTAGTCATTAACTTTGTGAGTCAAGTTTTTCATACACTGTAAGCTATATCTCTTTGAGAAAAACGAAGCTGAGAATACTATCATTTGTATTCACAGATTGTAGCAACCTTTATCTAATAATACATTAGATTAAAGTGATATTGTGTCTTGTGTTGTTCTTTATCCGCACCTTCACTCTTGCACACAGAAACACTTATTTGCTACATAGACTCGAACAAGAAAAGTTCAAAAATCCATTCACCCCCCCTGTATTCTTTTACTGTATTCAATACTCAACAGAGTTTATTATGAATCTTGTTGTAGATTATATTGTGAGCAGGTGATTGAGATATTCCGCAAGAGATGTGACGACCTAAATTCCTGTAGGGGATTTGGGGGCGTTACAGAGATGGTATCAGCGCGGTAGGTTATAAACCTTAAAAACGAGAGTAGGAGGAGTTATGACTATATAAGAGAGAGTTTAAAAACCAAGGAACCGATAGGTATATATATAGTAGGACATCAAGGAGTAGTGGGGTGGTGGCATGATGGCCAATACCAGTAGTAGAATCAATTGGGACGAGAAAAATATGTATCCATGATTTATTTATTGGGTTTAAATTTTTATTTATGAGTATATAGAGATATGTATATATAAAAATATATACATATATACATATATATATATATATATATATATATATATATATATATATATGCATATGTACAGATACATACTGTTTTGTTTTCATAAATAAATATTTCATGGGTATATAGTTTTATTCGACTAAACAATATTGGGATAAGTTGAATCGAGTGAGGCTGTGACTTTTGGAGAAGTGTAGAAGAGATAAATGTAGTGGATTTTTCAGATGGAAACAAAACAAGAAGAGTATGATGGTATTATGTATGGATTTGGAGGAGGAAGGAGGAAGGAGCTAGAAGATTTCAACAGAGATTGAAACAATTGATTGAATATATTGATGCAGTGTTCTAGATAAGGGACTATGTGATATGGGTATAAGAAGCAGCCATGGTAAAGGCTGATAGTGAATTGATTTAGGAGGATAAAGATGATTAGTAAGAGAAAAGAATATGAGGAATTTTAAGGCATAATTCAGATTTACTATTAAGAGTAAGGTGTATTTTGAGGATAGAGTCAGGATAAGGATAAAAGAAGGAATTGTGTATAAGTAATGAAGGATTTCGAGGTGCAATAATTACTAGTCGGGGAAGGCCAATGTGGTGGCTAATACCCTAAGTAGGATAGAGAGATTAAAATAGACATGTGGAAAGAAGCATCTGAGAGTAGGTGCAAAATCATATGGTAGATGTTACAACCGTGGTCAATAGGGGCATCAACAGATGAATTGTCCCAGGAAAGGAGTAGTTTGCTACAAATATGGAAAGGATGGTCACATCTCTATAGACTGTAAAACGTCAGAAACGGGACTATCGGCATCACGACAAAGCGGTGGAGTTAATAGCAACCAACCAATCGCTATGGTTTTGGGGCGTTACATCGACGACACACCACCACCGCCACCCTCCTGCTCACTCACTCCCTTTCTCCATCTCTCTCTCTCTCTCAACCTCTCGTTCTCTCTCTCAATCTATCGTCCTCTCTGTCTCCCTCTCGATCTCTCTGTTCTCTCCTCTCAATCTCTCCGCTCTCTTTTCCTTCTCTCCGCTCTCTTCTCTCTCTCTCTCCTGCCTCCCTCTCTATCTCTCCATCTCACTCTTTAGCACAAAAAAACAAGTCACCATTCCTCAAGAATTTCACTTTACAATAGATGAAAGGATTCCACCACCACCACCAACGACTATTGTTGATTTGTTTGACAAGGTATGTAGACCAGAGAAGTCCACTACATTTTTTCTATTGATTTACAATGCAGAGTTCTAAACTTTGTCTTTACAATCTGTTCTCTATTTCAGCTTTCACTGAATTCAGAAACTCACCATGACAAAAAACTTCCAAGAAATACTGCACCAAACCTATTCCATTTGCACACAGAGGTATGACTTGGCCACCGCTAACCTTGATAGATTTTGAAACTTTGTTTCTTATATGTCACTTACGTAAATGAATTTTTGTGAAATCAGGAAAGAGGGGTGAAGAAAGAAAATAAACTTGTGATGGAGCTAATGCAGAAGCAGTTGGAAGAGGAGAGGGCAAGAGTTCCAAAGGCTATTCCATATCCGTATACTACTGACTATCCTGTGCTAAAGATGTCAAGCTGGAAAGACTGTTTTACCCCTGGCCATTTAACTCCGTTAGTGACAAATAGACGGTAGTACATGAAATGTAAGTAAATAGTTTGTTCAGTATTGCCCGTGGTAGATTTTAAACTATGGTATTTTAAGTGGTGTCTTCATCAAAGTTCAGGTACATAAAGTGCACTTTACTCTAAAAATTATAATCAAAATTGGATTACAAAATATTAATAAAGTTACCGGTGCATCGCACAGGTATAAAGCTAGACTGCCCATAATACAAACACCCAATGATAAGCGTGCAATTAATCCTAATATTGTCCCTATATTTAAGTTCTTTTACATTGATTTGGATTTTTATTTAATAAATTCTTTTACCCAATGCCTCCTTAATTCGTGACCGCCTCTGACACATATAAAATCTACAATTTCGATCCCAATAAACCTTAAAATAGCGATCAACAATCAGTCCCTACGTTGCTTAATCTTAACGAGCTCCTCATCTTAGTCTCCTTAATTATATTTCGTGTCAATTGATTTTATTTCATCTGCTCTGTACAAATACTTGTTTTGCAGGATTTTAATAATGGTGTTGATGTTTGATTTTGTTTTTGTAATTTGTGTCTATTACTTATTGTTGCTAACGTTATGGATGCAGGATCAATAAATTCCTCTTCTTCTAACAAGGCTCATTCAAGATGCCCTCTTCAACAACAGCTTCTTCAACGTCAAAATTCTTGAGAAAATGTATGTTCAATTCCTTATTTTGTATCAATTGAAATGTTTCTTTGTGTGTGTTTTTGTTAGGGTTTTGCTATTCAATTGATTTAATTTCTTGATTTTTAGGGTTTGGTCCTTACTCTAGGGTTTTTGTTTTTAATTGTTGATGATTGCAATTAGGGTTTTAAATTTATGTAGATTGTATGTTATATATAATACACTTGTGGATGATTATTCTGATGGTTTTGTTATTTGGTTGGTATTTGCAGTTGGATAGGTTTATACCGAATAGATCTGCAATGGATTTCGATGACGCTCATTATATGTTGATGGAGGCAAGGAAAGGTAAGAAGGAAAATCCAGCTTTGAGTTCACCGTCTAGAGAAGCTTATCGGAAGCTGCTAGTGGAGACCTTCAACATGAAGAGGACCCGGATTTTGGCTTTCAAAAACAAGCCACCAACGCCTATGAAGATTGTTTTAATGAAGTGACTGCTTCTCAGCAGTGGCTCACCAACCTAAACCCAAGGCTCGTCGCTATATTCCAAAGGTATTAATTTTTAGTTTTAATTGACCTGAAATTTTGTTTTGAATAAATGTTTTTGTACTTATAACCGGTGCAATGCACGTGTTTCTTGTATTATGTTATAAATTTTATTTAATATTATAATTATGTTTTTATATAATTATTATTTTTAATAAATTTTTTAATTTTAATTTGATATAATTTAATATACTCTTGTTTACGAATTATACTAATGTTTCCTTATTATAAATAACGTATACGATTTTTAATATATTTTATTAATAATTGAAAAATATGGTGTGATATTTTCGGGTATACATTGTAAGATTTGTTGTAAATTAAAAAGGTAACGTGTACTAATTAGAAAGGAATTATTAATGATTGAAAGATATGATACGATTGATCTTTTTAGGTGTTTTTAAAAGGTAATATCTTCAACTAAAAGTAAATGTGATAAAGGCAATCGACTAAATACCATTAATTATATTATGTTATTATTTATTTTAGGTGCTATATTTTTTTTGAAAATTATGGTGTGATATTTTTGGGTATATATATATATATGATTGTAAGATTTGTTTTAAATTAAAAAGGTAACGTGTTTTAATTCGAAATGAAATATTAATGATCGAAAGATATGATACGATTGATATTTTTAGGTGTTTATAAAAGGTAATATTTTCAACAAAAAGTAAATGTGAAAAAGGCAATTGGATAATTACCATTAATTATATGATTCGGTCGGTCGGTACGGTACCTGTTGATTTTACTGATTTACCATTACTCAATTACAGATAAAATTCATCCTACTAACTAATCAATTTCCCTTTTCAGGTTAAACATATTATCTTTTCTATTATTCAATAACTAAATAATTTCCTTTTTCAGGTAAAATACAATATCTTTTATATTTTATCTAACTAAAATTTCTCCTTTATTAATCAATTTCCTTTTTCAGGTTAAACATATTACCTTTTCTCTTTACTCTAACTAAAATCTCTCCTTTTCCAATTATATCATGGGCGGTTACCTTTTTCAGCCAAAACACGTTACATTTTTCTTTGCTCTTACTAAAACCTCTATTTTTCCAATTATATCACGGGCGTTTCTATTTAATAAAAATAAAATAATAATACTATGATACTAATAATTAACCGATTACCTTTTCAGCTAAAACGTATCATCTTCTCTATTTTTTTAATTAAATTCCATTTTTTTGTAGAAATATCGCGTGCAACATTAATTTCTCATTTTTTAAAAACTATGAGCAATTTTATTTAGTAAATAACATAATTAAATTATAATTACTATAAACTAATCAATTACCTTTTTCACATAAATCATGTCATCTTTTTAATTTTCACGTTACCATTCTATTTTCTCTAACTAACATCTCTCTTTTTTCAATTATATCACGGACGGTTCTATTTAATACAATAAACTAATAATATTATAATATTAATAATTAACCGATTACCTTTTTCAGCTAAAATGTATCATCTTTTCTATATTTTCTAACTAAAATCCCTCTTTTATTAAAAATATCACGGATAATATTAATTTCTCCTTTCCTAAAAACATTACGAGCAATTGTATTTAGTAAAATAACGTAATTAAATTATAATTACTATAAACTAATCAATTACCTTTTCACCTAGAACATGTAAATTTTTTAATTTTCTCTAACTAAATCCTCTCATTTTTCTAATCATATCACGGGCATTTTATTTAATAAAATAAAATAATACTTTTATAATTACTAATAATTAACCGATAACCTTTTTCAACTGAAACCTATCATCTTTTCTATATTTTCTAACTAAAATCCCTCATTTTCTAGAAATATCACGGATAACATTTATATAATTATTATCAAATCATCTTATATAAAAATTTTATCCTCCAAAATTCATGTTTCAAAAAAAGTTAATTTAAATTAATAAAAAAATTCATATAATATTAACAAAAAATCCGTGCATCGCACGAGTTTTAAGCTAGTTTTAATAAAAGTCGAAACATTAAAAGTTTTGGTACCTACTTTTTGGTACGTCATGAATTTACTTAATTACCCTTCATTATAAAGAAAAATATATACGATATCTAAGCTATTAAAACATCTAAAATAAATAATAACATAATATAATTAATATACATATTGTAATTAGAAAAGGCAATCGGCTGCTTAACATTAATTGTATTATTTTTTATTTATTAATTAAGATAACTGTACCTAAACTAAACAGATAAAAATTTCAATGTTTCAACTTTAATATAGTAACTACCTTATAACCCGTGCAATACACGGATTTCTTGTATTATGTTATAAATTTTATTTAATATTACAATTATGTTATTATATAATCATTATTTTTATTATTTTTTTAATTTTAATTTGATATAATTTAATATACTCATGTTTACGGATTATACTAATGTTTCCTTATTATAAACAACGTATATGATTTTTAATATATTTAATTAATATTTGAAAAATATGGTGTGATATTTTTAGGTTATATTTTTCTTGAAAATTATGGTGTGATATTTTTGGGTATATATTAATGATTGTAAGATTTGTTTTAAATTAAAAAGATAACGTGTTTTAATTCGAAAGGAAATATTGATGATCTATTTTTAGGTATTTATAAGAGATAATATCCCCAACTAAAATTAAATGTGAAAAAGGTAATCAACTAATTACCTTTAATTTTATTATGTTAATGTGAAAAAGCCAATCGACTAATTACCATTAATTATATTATGTTATTATTTATTTTAGGTGTTATATTTTTCTTGAAAATTATGCACTACGCCATAGATGGCCTATCGCAACCTTTTGGCATGGGTGTTACCATAGCTATGAAAATTTTGACCTATCGCAACCTTTTGATTGTGGTGTTACCATAGGCAGAAAAGTATGTTACTTTAGTTATAAAAGGTGTTACAGTGGGCTAACACCATGAGGTGTGTTACCATAGAGTATTCATTAACAAAATTTTTATTTAATTTAAAATTAATGATTTAATAATTATTTTACTTTAAAAATAATTAATTTTAACAAAATCATTGAAATAAACATTTTAAAACGTAATTTTCCATCAAATATTTAAATTATTGATTATTCATAAATATTAAATTTTGTTTATAAATTTCACATAAAAAGGTTTTAAAATAAAGTAATATCCAAACATTATTAAATTTTAACTAAATTCATTAAAAGTTTAATAAAGAAATTTTTATAATGGTTAAAACATTTTAAGATGAATACTTTTATTTTTATGTTCATTAAATATTATTAAACAAAATTTTAATATGATTTTTTTCCCATATATATTATATATTTTAATATATTATTAATTAAAATAAAAATAGTTTCGTATGTGATTAAAAATATTTGAATTATATTACTTCAAATTATGTAAATGAATCATTTAACAAAAAGACAAAAGAAATCGAATATTTATGAAAAAATATATTGTTTTCCTAATTAAAAAAATAAAAAAGTAAAAGAAGAATTTAGCAAAAGAAAAAAAATGCAAGTTTGGCCTAAATATTGGTGAGCGTCAAAAATACTGCCCAACCAAATTTTAGACTTCGCGGTTTCAAACAAAAATACAAAATTGTGAAATGTATTTTGTATAAATTGTGAATTATTACAAAATTATGAAAATAATAAATTTAATAATTATTAAAATAAATTTTTAAAACTTTGCAAAAAAATATAATATTTAAAAAAAATAAAAAAAGGAAAGTACGACCGGAATCTTGTAGCTGGGCGGCAAATGAAAACAAGAGCGGCAAATGAAAATTAAGGAGCGGGAAATGAAAATTAAGGGAAAACAAAATAGGGGAAACAAGCATTTCACTTTTAGGATTAAACACGGGTAGGGGGAAATTGGGGGCAAATCTAACACACTTTTCACTTCTTTCACCTCACCTTCCACTCTCCCCCTTCTCTCTCCGGCTCTATTCGTATCTCCCCCCTATCTGACTATCTCTCTGTCTCTTGTATATATGTTTCTCTTAAATTATGATATCGTGTTTCTCGAATTTGGGTTATCTATCATGAAGATGCTATTGATGGATTAGGGTTTAATTCAAGGGGTGGAAGGATTCAATTAGTATTCAAGCAGGATTTGGGTTCAATTAAACGGATTCGAGCTTTGAAGCGGATGGTAGCAGATTCGGGTTCAATCTTCGTTTGGTTTCGAGTTTTGGGTACAACTCTCGCACCCCGACTCTCTCTATCTCTATCTCCCTCTCTTTCGCTCCCCTCTCTCTCGCTCTCTGTTTCTCTCTATGTCTCCCCCCTCTCTCTCTTTGTCTCTCTCTGGAAGAAACTTTACTAAATTATGTATGTCAATGTATGTTTTTTGTCTTTGGTATGGAAAAACTTTTACCCCCCTTTCAGATTCCTGTGGCTGTTGGGGCATCTGGATATGAGGCAGTCAGCTTATACACCGGAAGAAGAGTAATAGCTTCTAAAGGTGAAGCGGGATCAAATTTTAAATGGCACCAGCTTGTTCTATTTTGCTATTACGGCCTTGTAGCTGGTATGGTAGGTGGGCTGCTTGGTCTTGGTGGTGGATTCATTTTGGAACCGCTGTTTCTCGAGCTGGGAATTCCTCCGCAGGTACAATCATATATTTCCGAACAACATAATAGCTTTCCTTGCCATCAGCTACATATAAGTATTGCTAACTAAGCTCACTTCTTAGTCAGCTTAATTATGAGATACGAGCTGCAAATATAATAAAACCAGTGTCTATCAGTACTGCAATACAGTCTTTTATCTATTCTTTGTATACATTTCAATATTATATATATATATTTCAATTGATCAGTGAAGGGCCTCCAATTTAGGTATCAAGTGCAACTGCAACCTTTGCAATGACATTCTCTGCCTCCATGTCGGTTGTTGAGTATTACCTTTTAAGGCGTTTTTCATTTCCATATGGTAAGTTACTCTTCAACGTTTACCTTCTATATGTTACTGTATGATCATATGGCGGAGATGGTATATAATACTATAAACTTGTTTTGCAGCTCTGTATTTTGTTGTTGTCGCCATGGTGGCTGCCCTGACAGGGCAACATGTTGTAAGAAAGATAATCGACTTTCTGGGAAGAGCATCTTTGATTATATTCATATTTTCCTTCACAATCTTTGTAAGCGCAATCTCTTTAGGCAAGTATCTCTGGTGGCTCTCATGTACTTTTACTGTTTGCAATGACAGTCAAACAAAGGTCTCATTTCAATTCTTTAGATATATATGCTGCATTTTTTAGTGCTAATTGTGTTTTTGTAGTATGAGCCAGAATTATTGCCTCTAAAGGATTACAAACTTGCCAATGGCTATGATTTTTTGTAGAATAATTTCGCATGATTTTTTCCATGTGCAGATTATGGAAGGTAATTGTGGCACTACGTTTTCAGCTAATTGTAATGTTTTCACTATTTTTATAACTGAAATGATAAAAGCTCTGCAAAATGTAATTTTTTCTAAAAATGTAAACCTTCTTAATTATGTTTTACTTGAGTTTATGTCATTGATGAATAAGGTAAGTGCTCCAGCCAGCCACGTCTTGGTTGCAGTCGCTAATCACTATTACCAGGATATGCCAATGGACTGTTGAGTCTGTAGGCTGTTACTGCATTGCTAAAATATAAAACTTTGTTAAAGTCATCAATCTGAATCAATCTTTTATCCTTATTTCTACTACAGGTGTCAGACAGCTTCAGGTCATCATTCTTAATTAACTTTTTCGCGGTAGTGTTTTCTCTGCACCAAAAAGTGCAAGATATGGTACTTTACCAAAAAAAATCATTCTAATAATTAGACTAAATGTATGATCCGAATAGGAACATGTTGAGTATTGAATACGACAAGAGAATACAGAGGGGGGGGGGTGAATGGATTCTCGAACTTTTCTTTTCCGAGTCTATGTAGCAAGAGTGTTTGTGTGTGCAAGATTGAAGGTGCGGATAAAGAATAACACAAAACACAATATCACTTTAATCTAATGTATTATTAGATAAAGGTTGCTACAATCTGTGAATAGAAATGATAGTATTCTCAGCTTCGTTTTTCTCAGAGAGATACAGCTTCGTGTATGAAAAACTTGACTCACAAAGTTACTAAGTTATGAAGTGAGGCTGTGTCCTTATAGAACATGGATACAGCCTACTTACTGCAAATAAGGTAGCTAAACAAATTACTTTCTAGTCTGTCTATCCTTTTTGAGTAAGTGTCCAAACGGTTACAGATTTGACTTTGCAAAGCCTGTTTAGATCCACTTCTTTAGCTCCTTGTCTCTTCTATATCTCTCCAAGCTTCCTTGTAGGCTTTCCAGAGCACGTTACAGATTGTGGTCCATAAAGTGCATTGGCTTGTTGCAGGTTTCTGACTTGTACAATTTCTTCAGTATTTTGTCTCCAAGAATGTATTCGAGAAGTGACTAAGTAAGTGATTCGAGAACTGGAATTGACTTGATCGATAACTCTGAGTTCTCGAACACTGTTATATTGACATATCGAACCACTTCTCGAATAGCCCTTTTCCATCAGGATTCCTTGAGTTGTCGAATAGAACATTTGACTTATCGAATCCTCGAGATATCGAATAGCTTTCTGAGTCCTTGAGATATCGAATGGAACTTTGACTTGTTGACTCCTTGAGAACTCGAATACCACTTTGACTTGTTGACTTCCTGAGTTCTCGAATAAAGTACATAGACATATCGAATCTCTGAGATATCAAATGAGATATCGAACAGTATATACAGAGATATCGAATAGTGTCTTGAGATATCGAATCCCTGACTTCTCGAATGCTGGACTTCTCGAATAGACAAATATACTTCTCGAATTGGTACTTAGGCAAATTCTTCTTTTTTTCAAATCCCAACTTTGATTATTTGACAGTCTTTAACTCCTTGCTTGAGGCATGAACCTTGGAACTTCTTTCAAGCATTATTCTAGACTCTATAAGTACAGTTACACAACTAGGATTTGATGCCTACTACAAGTACAATACAAATAGAAACTCTACAACTAGAGGTTCCCTCAGTTAAGAGGTCATGTAAGTAATGCAAAGCATTACAAACAATTAGGCTTGTTATTAGATGTATACAGGCATGCCTCTGTGACTAACAATCTCCCCCAAATTGTGAGTGAGACCCTTAGTCACAATTTCATGTCTGATAACAAGCCTAACATACATAAAGATAAAACTTTAAAAGTACAGGTATATAGATTGATTGAGCACATGAATGAAGTTACAAGATGAATAATCTTACAGTATGATGACTACTAGCCATTCTCATTTGATTCCATCTCCATTGCTTTGGCTTGTAGATCATCATATGCTTTCTGTTTTCTTTCTTTCTCCTTTCTTGAATTATCATCCATGGCCTTTATGATCTCTGCCAGAGCATCCAATTCTTCAAGCATGATGGAGTCTTTGAAATCTTCAAGTACTAGTTTCAGAATGTTGGCAGGATAGTGACTGAGTAGATTCATTCTGATATTGACATTGTCTCCATTTCTCCTCCTGTACTTCACCACATAGGGATCAAACTGAACTCTACACAATCCCTTGGCCCTTAGCTTATCTGCTTCAACTTCCAGCCTATCAATCTCCTTCTCCCTTTCTAGCCATTTCTCAAAGCACCCCTTTCTTATCTTCTCAGCATAATCTCTCTTCATTTTTACAAAATCAATCAACTCCAGCTTCCATATTTTCTCCACTTTGTCTTCAGAATCCAATAATGCAATGATTCTTTCTATTTCATATAGTTTGCCCCAATTTTAACACTGTCCTTGTTTGAATTTCTTCTCCCTTCCATCAGTATATTTAATCTCAAGGCAGTTATCCATAATGGTAGCATAGTAGATTCTTTGAGCTCTTAGATATTGCAATTGGTCTTCATCAAAGTCTTCATTTAATGGTTGGAGTTTTAAGCCTGGATATATTGTTAGGGCTCTTGACCTGGATGGCTTTACTCTCCTAGCAACATGCTTGAGTTTAAACTTTTTCACTTGATTGTTTGGCAGAAACTTCTGACCTTTGTTGGCTGACCATAGTAGTGTTCCATTAGCAGTTTGCTTTTTGAAACATACATATGGTTTCTTGACTTGAATCCCTTTCTCTTCTTGAGGTAGTAAAACACTTGCAGAGGCCAGAGATGTAGATTTTTATGAATCATTACTAGTGACATCCACCCTACACATTGAGCCTTGTGTTGTGGTAGGAGTATCATTAGTAATGTTCATGGCTTGCTGTTTTCCAATTTTCCTCTCATAGACTCTTCCTTGGTCATCACCATCTTTCTTATTCTTGTCATCCTTCTTCTTCTTTTCATCTTCATCACCCTTATCTCTCATGTGATGTCTCTTCCTCCCATCACTTTTGTCTTCAGAATCATCATCCTTATTTCTCCTAGGTTAAGTCCTCTCTAGAGTTTCACCAGTTGCTATAAAAGATCTGAGAATGTGCAGTGCTTCAATTTCTTCAACATTTCTAGTTCCAACCTTTTTCTGTAGTTGATCAATGATAGCAATGACCAGTCTATGATTTCGAGAAGTGAGATCATGAGGAATGACCAATTGCTTGATGTCTTCAATTTTGGTGCCAGACTGATAGATGATTGTCCATGGCTTCTTGATCACTTCTGGCAGCCTTGAAGGTTGGCCATTCCTCAAATCATCAAACAGACTTTTGTTGTTCTCATTTCTCTTCTCAATAAGCTCAAGTATGGCATCTATCTCTGAGTTTTTTAGGGCTTGTAGAGTCTTGTATGTTAGATGCTATATCTTTGATTTTTATATCATCACTATCTCCTTGAACCATATATTATTGACTTTCTTGGGGATGACAGTGATGTAGTCAATCTGCTCCTTCAACTCCCTCAGATAGAACTGAGTGTCACCAGCCTGTTCCCTTGTGGCTTTCAGAAACTCCAAGAAGGCTTTATCATGATAAACATTTGAGTTAGCCACTTCTTGTAGCTTGGCCTCAGTAATTACTTTGAATTCTATAGGCTTGGCACTTTCAGATATGGAGGATGGAGGTTTGTCAGTTGGCATACTCCCTGCAACCACTGTGGTTGTGATAGACTGCTTCTGGCCACCAGGAGTAATGACATGCACAGTTGGTAGAGTAACAACTGGCAGTGAGGTAGGAGGCTCATCAACCTTTGTTTTTCCTTTGCCTGGCACATGAATTGGAGATTTATTTGCCCTTTGGTGATCACCCTCTCTGAACTTTATCCCTTTTTCCTTGGGTTTCTCCCCCTTTGTATTTGAATTCCTTGTCCTCTTCTCCCCCTTAGGCTTGTTGTCAGGAACAGAGGCTTTAGAAGTGACCTTTGGGGTGGAAGATTCTTCAGGGAGGGGAAGACCCATATGCTTCATCATAGCAGCCAACATAGATTGTTGATGCAGAAGAACATCAACTGTGGTGGTTGCTTGAGTGTCCAACTGATCATTGAGAAGTGCAACCTTGTCTGTAAGATGAGCATTGGACTTAGTGAGAGTAGCCACCTCCTTTTCAAGAGTATCCACTTTAGTGAATAGCTCATGTGCCCTGAAACCAGAGAGTGATTGATCCTTTAGTCTCTGGATTTCATACTTGGTCATGTCATGAACAGGGACCTCAGTTACCAGCTTATCCCCATATTGATTCTTGAACAGTGTTCTCAGCATGGCATTTAAGTCTATGATTTGATCAGACAGAGATTGAAACTTATGCCCCAGCCCTGTGACAACATCCTTGAGAAGGGCCAAGCCATTGTCCATTTTGATACAGCTAGACTTGCAGGCTAGAATTTCCTTGACCACAGTTTCCAGTTGAGGGAATTTGGAATCAAAAGCCCTTTTTAGCTCATGCACCTCCTTGGTTGTGGCTGTACACACTTCTGTGACTTCTGTCTTTAGACCCTTGCCAAGGTAGTATGCAGCCTTGAGAATTCCCTTGTAACTGTCATTGACTGCTTCATACACAGCACTAGGGGTGAGAGAATTGGCATTGGACCCTAGTGAAGTGATGTACTCTTCTCTGAGGTACTGTAGGCCTTCTGAGAGAGGAATGTCATACTTTCCTTGAAGCCAGGCATCTATATTTCCTTCTCTCTCAGACTCATCCACAATTTTGGTCTGTTGTTGCTCCACATCCTCTTTATGGCACAGGAAAAAAACTTCATAGTCAGGATTTGGCAGGTTGGCAGTGAGGAGGTGCTGGGTAATCTTTGTGAACTCAGGAATCTGATCCACAATTAAGCTTTGAAGTGCTTCAACCGTCAATTGTTGTGGAACAGACCCTGATCCTGAAGCACTGTCATGGTGCACAGGCTTCAGCCATTGTGACCTAAAGTCAGAGCTAGAGCTAGGTAAACTAGACTCCTCAGTTACAGATGCAACTTCTGTAACCGGATGCATTGACTCTACTACTGGTGTCTCCACAGAAGTGGGATGAGTTACACCAGCAGTTGACACAGGCACAGAGTCTCTAGTGAAAACTAGTGGAACCTCTGTGTTTGTGATGGTGTCATTAGGATATGCCCCAGCATGCATTCCCTCACCATCTAAATGTGGGTCCTGGGTGGTGAGCAAAGTGTCATGCACTATGTCACTTGAGTCAATTGGCTCATCAAGAGAAAAGAATTCTTGATGATCAATGCCTTGCTCCTCAATTGCTTGAGTTGCAGGCTGCAAAAAAATTTGAGATGAAGATCTGGAAGAGAAGTGTGTTGTAGAGTAGATTTTGGCAACTCCCCCTGAGAGATAGAGGGAGTTTCAAGTGTGATGTGCTCTCCACTCAGTGTAGTGTCATCCTTATCACTCCCATGTGCTGACTCAATACAAGAAGGTGCATTGGGGAGGATGCTTGATTCTATAGATGCACCCTGTTGAGAAGATACATCTAGTGAGCTGTGTGCCCCTGATTTTACAACTTCAGCCATTTGTGTGACTGAAGAGGTGGTCTTAGTTTTCTTCTTCTTCTTTGGCCTTAGTAAGGGTGACTCTGGTTCCTCACTTTCTAGACCTAGTTCAACAGCTAATGCTGCTTCAGATAAGATATTCAAGGGTGCAGACATTACTTCCTTTCTCTTCTTTTTACTAACATCACCCTTTTGAGAGGATGATGCAGTTGGTTCAGTAAATGGTAGAGTGTTTGGTTGAGAGGGTTGGTTAGCTAGCCCTGGGTTAGCATTTTGTTCTATCTGTTTGGGCTTGGCTAACTGAGATTTTGCATCAAATGTTGGCATGTTGTGGGGGTAAGTTCTAAACAAACTTTCCATATGGGGAGTTATGTTAAGTCTTACATCCACATCATTCCTAGTCTCCAAATTACCAAAAATGAGTTTGGTCATGGATTTAGGATAGCCTATTTTATTTTTATCTATCCCAGGCAATTCAATCAATTGAGCATTTTTAAAGTTAAGTACAGATTGAATAAAGCGAGGGAAGAAAATATCAGTACCTCTCTTGGTTGTGTTCTTACCAAGTCTCCCATATAGTTCTTGTAGGATGATTTGGCCAACATCTATCTTCTTTCCATAGGCCAATGCATAGCCAATTTGCTGCACAGGTGCACTGATTTGATCAAATCTTGATTTCCTGGCAGTGAAGACTTGAAGAAAGGTTGCAAACACATAGCTCCACTCCTTTCTCAGATTCTTTCTGTTCAGCTTGCCAAGATTGATCCCATCTGAGTAGTTGATGAACTCAAAGAATTCCTCTAACTCTGCATTCGTGGCCAGTCTATCAAATGACTCTTGTTGTAGGCCCAATGCTTGATTCATGTCTGCAGTAGTGATAGTGATTTCCTGATTTTGAATGTTGCAGTAGATGATATATGAGGTGATTGCGTTTTCCAAGGCTACAACCTCCACAATAGCAGTGCCCCAAAACTGTTCCAGGATATCCAGATATAGAGTTGGGTTGGCAGAGAGTGCATCCTTGATGTATGACTCAACCATCCATTTCACAAAGCACTTGAAATTGGCGTTGGGTGCTTCCACATCACTAGTTAGAGCAATGAAATTGGTGTTGAACTTTACTGTTGCCATTTGTATTGAGAAGAAGAAAGGAATTGAAGGTTGAAGAAGAAATTTGGCTTTTGGTAGTTAGGGTTCCAGAGGTTTAGGGAGTGTAGATGCTTGAGAAATCGAATGAAATGAATCGAATAGGTGTAGAATTGTATAAGTATGAAGTACTTCGATTGTCGTTTAGAAGTTTGTTTTGTATCGACAAGTCAGGCATTTGAGAAGTAGAAAACAACTATTCGAGAAGTCAAGAAAGGCTTAATCGATAACTCAAGCAGATAGTAACTCACAGCTGGCAGTTATCTAACTCAGAAATATTTCTAAATTAAATAAAATGTGTTTTTATGAGTGAATTAAACTTTTAGACAAAAGTCCAAAATCGGTTAAAACTCAGCGAGAATTCAGCCTTTTTCAAATGATTCGAGAACTCAAATATAGTATTGGAGAACTCAGTCAATCGAGAACTGAAACACTATATTCGAGAAGTCAAGGAAATCTCTATTCGAGAACTCTAAAAGACTCTATTCGAGAACTCAAGAGTACTCTAATGAGACTTGTTAGAGATGTCGAATAGTGAATCATTCGAGAAGTTTGACTTATCGAACTATACCCATTACTCATAAAAATTGATTTTCACTATCTTTTAAAATTGACCAGCCATATTCATTGAAGAATATTATTAGCAAATTAAATAGTGATTTTCTCAAAATTTCATAGAAATTTCAAGTTATCAAAAATATGATTTTCCAACATATGCAACAGATTTGAAATATTTATAAATCATATTTCAGCCAACACTTACTCCAAAAATATTGAAAATTTAGATAAAGTAAGTGTTTACTGCTGCAACAATCTAGATGATATATTCACTTAGCCAGAATCTGAAGAATTTAGCATTCCAATCTCACTAACCAACCTTGTGTAGGTGGCTTCATCTAGTGGCTTAGTGAATATGTCAGCTAGTTGTTTATCTGTAGAGACATAATGCAACTCAATGGTTCCATTAGTTGCATGTTCTCTAATGAAATGATATCTGATGTCAATGTGCTTTGTTCTAGAATGATTGACAGGATTGGCAACTATAGAGATTGCACTTGTGTTGTCACACATGATTGGAATTCTTTCCAACACATGTCCATAATCTCTAAGTTGATTTCTAATCCAAAGCACTTGAGCACAGCAACTTCCAGCAGCTATGTATTCAACCTCAGCTGTAGAAGTTGACACAGATTGTTGTTTCTTGCTATACCAAGAGACTAACCTTTGTCCAAGAAACTGGCAGCTACCTGAGGTGCTTTTCCTATCCACTCTGCATCCAGCATAATCAACATCAGAATAACCAACCAGATTGAACCCTGTGTCCTTAGGATACCATAGACCCAAGTTTGGAGTGCCCTTCAGATATCTAAAGATCCTTTTTATAGCAATCAAATGTGATTCTTTTGGATTTGATTGAAACCTTGCACACAAGCATGTAGCAAACATGATGTCTGGCCTACTTGCAGTGAGATAGAGCAGAGAACCAACCATGCCTCTGTAGACTGAGATGTCTACCTTCTTGCCTTTATCATCTTCATCCAATTTAGTGGCAGTGGCCATGGGTGTCTTTGCAGGTGGGCAATCTTCCAAGTCAAACTTCTTCAATAAATCCTTGATATACTTGGTCTGACTGATAAAGATACCATCCTTCCTTTGACTGACTTGCAACCCAAGAAAGAACGCCAACTCTCCCATCATACTCATCTCATATCTGCTCTGCATGAGTTTAGAAAATTTCTCACACAGCTTCTCATTTGTAGAACCAAAAATGATATCATCCACATAGATCTGAACTAAGATAAGATCATCACCATGCTTCTTGTAAAACAATGTCTTGTCCAGTGTGCCTCTAGTGAATTGATTCTCAAGAAGAAATTGTGATAAAGTATCATACCATGCTCTTGGAGCCTGCTTAAGTCCATACAATGCCTTAAGCAATCTGTAGACAAATTCTGGGAAGTGTGGATCCTCAAAACCAGGTGGTTGTTGCACATAAACTTCTTCTTCCAACTCTCCATTCAGAAATGCACTCTTGACATCCAATTGATATACTTTAAAGTTTGAATGAGCAGCAAATGCCAAGAATATTCTGATGGCTTCCAATCTAGCAACAGGAGCAAATGTCTCATCATAATCAATGCCTTCCTGTTGAGAGTATCCCTTTGCAACCAACCTTGCTTTGTTCCTTATAATTACACCATCTTCATCCATCTTATTCTTTAGAACCCATTTTGTTCCAATAATGGTTCTGTTCTTTGGTGCAGGCACAAGTTCCCATACTTTGTTCCTTTCAAATTGATTCAGCTCCTCTTGCATGGCAATAATCCAATCTGGATCCAACAGTGCATCATCAAGTTTCTTAGGCTCAACTTGTGATAGAAAACAGCCATAGAGGCACTCATTCTGAGTTGCTCTCCTAGTCCTTACTCCTGCATTAGGATCTCCAATGATTTGTTTTGCAGTGTGTGATCTATCCCATTTCCTTGAGTGCTCAGCCTGATTTCTCATTCTTGATGTTGCTTCACCATCCACATCATGGTCATTCTCATTTCCTCCCCTGGTGAAGTTGCCACTACTCACAGGTGTGTCTTGGATGCTTGTTCCTTCACTATTGATTGGAACAAATTCTTCTCTTGTAACATCATTCACTTGAGTTTGTTGAACTCGAGTTTCAACTTCAGTTTCAGTCTC
The DNA here is from genome assembly GCA_037693485.1 of Kitagawia praeruptora. NCBI lineage: Eukaryota > Viridiplantae > Streptophyta > Magnoliopsida > Apiales > Apiaceae > Kitagawia > Kitagawia praeruptora. Next base: position 108,193,853 of record CM075354.1, read on the forward strand.
TTCATCAGAGTCATCTAGATTATCAAACTTCACTGGATATTTATCTTCATCATTGGCTTCTTCTAGTCCAGGTAGTTTGCTGTCATCAAATGTCACATCTGTGCATTCCATAACTTTCTTTTGACTGATGACATAAACCTTGTATGCAATTCTTTCCATAGAGTAGCCAAGAAAAATTCCTTCAAATGCTTTTGCATCAAATTTTCCAACATATTCAGAATTATCCTTCAATACAAAGCATTTGCTTCCAAAAGTATGAACATACTTTAGAGTAGGCTTCTTTCCAGTCATCAAGTTATAAGGTGTCTTTCCAGTGTTTTTGTTGATGAGGGTTCTGTTCTGGATATAGCATGCAGTGCTCACAGCCTCAGCCCAAAAACATGTAGGCATTTTTACATCAAGTAACATTGTTCTAGCAGCCTCAGTTAGAGTTCTATTCTTCCTCTCAACAACTCCATTTTGTTGTGGAGTTCTTGGAGCTGAGAATTGCTGAGAAATGCCATTCTCTTTACAGAATGCTTCAAGTTTGACATTTCTGAACTCTGTTCAATTATCACTTCTCATTGCAATCACACTTGCATTGTTGGCCTTTGCTTCCTTGTCAACTTTCTTTATATGCTCAATGATTACTTGTGGAGCCTCATCTTTTGATGCCAGAAATTCCACCCATGTATACCTTGAAAAATCATCAACCATCACCAAGGCATACTTCTTTCTTCCTAGAGACATAATATTGACAGGCCCAAACAAATCCATATGAATGAGTTGTAGGGGCTTGGTTATTGTAATATCCAGTAATTTTTAGAATAATAATAATAAAGAATAAGAGAATAAAAAGGATTAAAATTAGATTATAAATAGGATTTAAAATTGGATTAGAATAATGGACTTAAAACATGGATCAGATTTGAATACGGATAACTAGTAGGTCTGGAATTAGGGTTGCGAGACGTTATAAATGCATTATATTCTCCTTCTCCATCTTTATTTACAAAATTCGTAGAGGTCTTTTCTTCACACAAATCAGCTATCTTGTAAAATTCGTAGAAAATTCATCGTAAGTTGGAATTTGTTGATTCTGGACTTTTCGGAAAGGTCTTTTCGTGCTCTACAACTTTCGTTCTTTGAGTTTTTCAAGAAAACATCGTTTAGATGGTCAAAAGGCTAATTACAGATCTGGTCAGAATTGTAATTATGGAGTCTTTCAAGATTTTAGAGGTTTTGCTTCTGAGGGGTTGCTACATGTGTTCTTATATGATTATGTGAATTCTTGATTTGTGTAATTGAGGTAAGTAACTATTCGTTGCTCCGTATTAATTTGAAACCTGTTTATATTATTTGATTACATTATTTTGAATATTTATGTAAGTAATTATCTGTTGTTCCGTATAGTTGTAAGTAACTTTCTGTTGCTCTGTATTATTTGAAATGTGGTTTATGTTGTTTGATTACATGTTGTTAGATATTTGTTTTAGTTATCAAAAATATGATATTGATATGTGATTGATAAGATAAGAACATTGTTTTGATTCCCCAGTTTTAGTCGCGTATCGAATCATAGAATCCGGTCACTGGATAGTGTGACATATAGAATCATAGAACTAGTTTACGCACGTTCCGGAACACATAGATACGTAAACTGGCCCCCATCGAACCATCGAACTATAGAAGCCGTGTCACTGGCATAGTGTGACCGTAATTTAGAACTGTGGGAATTAAAATAAGAATTTGATGTTAAGATTTGTTTGTTCGATTCAGAATTTAGATTATGTGAGTTATTGATAATCTGGTGTACATCGATTTGATATTTTTATAGAATGTATTGTGTGAATATTTGTCGTAATTGTTATCGAGTATGTTGTGTGAAACAGTGTGATAGATGTTATGTGCTACATGTGAAAATCGTGTTTTTGAAAAATATAAAAATATTATTTTGAGCCGTCAGACGTTAGTTGCTTGCTGGGCTTTGTAGCTAATTCTTTTAATATTTCAGGTTTGGTGTACGATCGGGTTCGATAGCATTGGAGTTCGAGGATCTTAGAATTGGGCTAGATTGACTTTTCGATAGGTGTTAGATGCGCTTTTGTAATAAGTACCTTTGTAATTGACTTTTGGTTTAATAAAATCTGTTTTATTTTAGTTTTCGATTTAGAATTAATAGTCCGAAAAGTCGGGCTGTTACAGTTGGTATCAAGAGCAGGTTGTCCTTCAGAGTGTATTAGGTATGGGACTAGTACATTCTCTAGGATGCGATTCTTAGGACTAGACTTTAGGAAGATGTATCACAAACTTTTTGGAGTTTAGGACTGTTGTGAATTTGGGGACCAAATTCTTTTTAAGGAGGGTAGTATGTAATATCCAGTAATTTTTAGAATAATAATAATAAAGAATAAGAGAATAAAAAGGATTAAAATTAGATTATAAATAGGATTTAAAATTGGATTAGAATAATGGACTTAAAACATGGATCAGATTTGAATACGGATAACTAGTAGGTCTGGAATTAGGGTTGCGAGACGTTATAAATACATCATATTCTCCTTCTCCATCTTTATTTACAAAATTCGTAGAGGTCTTTTCTTCACACAAATCAGCTATCTTGTAAAATTCGTAGAAAATTCATCGTAAGTCGGAATTCGTTGATTCTGGACTTTTCGGAAAGGTCTTTTCGTGCTCTACAACTTTCGTTATTTGAGTTTTTCAAGAAAACATCGTTTAGATGGTCAAAAAGGCTAAATACAGATCTGATCAGAATTGTAATTATGGAGTCTTTCAAGATTTTAGAGGTTTTGCTTCTGAGGGATTGCTACATGTGTTCTTATATGATTATGTGAATTCTTGATTTGCGTAATTGAGGTAAGTAACTATTCGTTGCTCCGTATTAATTTGAAACCTGTTTATATTATTTGATTACATTATCTTGAATATTTATGTAAGTAATTATCTGTTGTTCGGTATAGTTGTAAGTAACTTTATGTTGCTCTGTATTAATTGAAGTGTGGTTTATGTTGTTTGATTACATGTTGTTAGATATTTGTTTTAGTTATCGAAAATATGATATTGATATGTGATTGATAAGATAAGAACATTGTTTTGATTCCCCAGTTTTAGTTGCGTATCGAATCATAGAATCCGGTCACTGGATAGTGTGACATATAGAATCATAGAACTAGTTTACGCACGTTCCGAAACACATAGATACGTAAAATGGCCCCCATCGAACCATCGAACTATAGAAGCCGTGTCACTGGCATAGTGTGACCGTAATTTAGAACTGTGGGAATTAAAATAAGAATTTGATGTTAAGATTTGTTTGTTCGATTCAGAATTTAGATTATGTGAGTTATTGATAATCTGGTGTACATCGATTTGATATTTGTTATAGAATGTATTGTGTGAATTTTTGTCGTAATTGTTATCGAGTATGTTGTGTGAAACAGTGTGATAGATGTTATGTGCTACATGTGAAAATCGTGTTTTTGAAAAATATAAAAATATTATTTTGAGCCGTCAGACGTTAGTTGCTTGCTGGGCTTTGTAGCTCATTCTTTTAATATTTCAGGTTTGGTGTACGATCGGGTTCGATAGCATTGGAGTTCGAGGATCTTAGAATTGGGCTAGATTGACTTTTCGATAGGTGTTAGATGCGCTTTTGTAATAAGTACCTTTGTAACTGACTTTTGGTTTAATAAAATCTGTTTTATTTTAGTTTTCGATTTAGAATTAATAGTCCGAAAAGTCGGGCTGTTACAGTTATAGATGTCACTGTCTTTGTCTTGTGGCTTGATCTTTTCATCTTTCCTTTTTGACAAGCCTCACACACTTCTTCTTGACAGAATTCAAGTGTGGGCATGCCTTTCACTAACTCTCTTTTGACTAGAGAGTTAATGGCTTTGAAGTTCAGGTGTGATAATTTCTTGTGCCACAGCCAACAATCTTTATTTGATGCTTTTGAGTAAAAGCAACAAATTTTTTCCTTGTTTGCAGAATCCATATTGGCTACAAACAGGCTTCCCTTCCTTACTCCAGATAGAGCAAAATCACCAGTCTTCTTGTGGGTGATCAAACATTCATCTTTGTCAAAATCCACCTTGAATCCCCTATCAGTAAACTGACCAACACTTAGCAGATTATGCTTGAGCCCCTTGACTAGTGCTACATCTTCAATGATGACATTACCAACTTTCAACTTGCCATATCCCAATGTGTTACCCATGCTGTCATCTCCAAAAGCAACCATTGGGCCAGCCTTTTCCTCATACTGTGATAGCAGGGCCATATCACCAATCATATGATTTGAGCATCCACTGTCCAAAATCCACATGACCTTCTTTTCACTTTCTTTGCCCTGAGAATCAGATGGAGATGGGTCATCCTTGGAATTGGCCATCAAGGCATAATTGCAGAATTCTTGCTCCTCTCCATCACTAACAGAATCATCCCAGCACTTCCCTTCAGCTATGTAGGCCTTACCTTGTGTCTGCTTTTTCAGAAGGGCCTCATACTTATCTTCAAGCTCAAGATAGTCTTTATCCTTCTTTTTAGGCTTTTTGCATTCACTGGCAAAATGCCCTAGGTCATTGCATCTATAGCACCTTACAGATGACCTATCCACATGGCTGGTTTTAAACTTATTCTTGTTTGGTTTCACAATTGCCTTGCTTTTGTTGAATGAATGGTTTTGGGTTTTGGGTTTGAAGGGTTGATTCCTTTTGAATCTAATGTTTGGAAATTTTCTGGCCATGAAAGCATATGAAGTGTTTTCCATCCCATCTAGTTCTTCAAGAGTGTAAAACTCTTCTTCCTCCTTCTCCTGAACAGGTTCACTTACCTCAGGTTCAGTTTCTTCCTCTTCTACTACCTCCTCTATCCTTAACTGACTTGTAGATGCTTCTAGGTCTTGAATAGATTTGTTGACAATCAAGGCACATGATGTGTTTACCATTCTGCCTTGATTGGCTTGGATAGCCCTTTTCTGAAGCAACTCAAGCTCATGAGTTTTTAAAACTCCATAGAGCACATCATATGTAACTTTGTTCAAATCTCTTTCCCTTAGAGAAATGACCCTTTGCTCTAGATGGTTTGGTGAGGATAGCAGAAACTTCATGTTTAACTCCTTGGTACTGTAAACCTTGCCATTCATCTGCAACTCTGTAACTAGCTTGTGAAATCTCTCAAACATCTCAGTAATGCTTTCCTTGGGCTGTGCCATGAAAGCTTCATACTGTGTGACCAGTATCTGTTTCTTGTTTTCCTTAACCTCATCAGTTCCTTCACACAACACCTCAATGTGATCCCACGTTTCTTTGGCAGATGTACATGATGCAATGTTTGCAAACATTGACATGTCCATGGAATCAATGATAAGCAACATAAGGTGGCTGTCAAGAGCAACCTTCTCCCTTTCTGATTCTGTCCATTTTGATGGATCCTTGGCCTCATAAGATCTTGGGATAGTTGTGGTTCCAACAGTCTTCTCTGGTATCTCTTGTTGTGGAACAAAAGGACCATTCTTGAGAATCTCAGGATACAAAGGATGAGAGGCTTTGATGAACAACATCATCTTCATCTTCCAGAGGTTGAAATTCTCTTTGTCAAACTTAGGGACCTTCACCGTTCCTGTAGCCTTTGGTGTATTCGAACTCATGATCGTTTTCCTGTTTTTGAATAAACAGCCCTGCTCTGATACCACTTGTTGAGTATTGAATACGATAAGAGAATACAGAGGGGGGGTGAATGGATTCTTGAACTTTTCTTTTCCGAGTCTATGTAGCAAGAGTGTTTGTGTGTGCAAGATTGAAGGTGCGGATAAAGAATAACACAAAACACAATATCACTTTAATCTAATGTATTATTAGATAAAGGTTGCTACAATCTGTGAATACCAATGATAGTATTCTCAGCTTCGTTTTTCTCAGAGAGATAAAGCTTCGTGTATGAAAAACTTGACTCACAAAGTTACTAAGTTATGAAGTGAGGCTGTGTCCTTATAGAACATGGATACAGCCTACTTACTGCAAATAAGGTAGCTAAACAAATTACTTTCTAGTCTGTCTATCCTTTTTGAGTAAGTGTCCAAACGGTTACAGATTTGACTTTTCAAAGTTTGTTTAGATCCACTTCTTTAGCTCCTTGTCTCTTCTATATCTCTCCAAGCTTCCTTGTAGGCTTTCCAAAGCACGTTACAGATTGTGGTCCATAAAGTGCATTGGCTTGTTGCAGGTTTCTGACTTGTACAATTTCTTCAGTATTTTGTCTCCAAGAATGTATTCGAGAAGTGACTAAGTAAGTGATTCGAGAACTGGAATTGACTTGATCGATAATTCTGAGTTCTCGAACACTATTATATTGACATATCGAACCACTTCTCGAATAGCCCTTTTCCATCAGGATTCCTTGAGTTGTCGAATAGAACATTTGACTTATCGAATCCTCGAGATATCGAATAGCTTTCTGAGTCCTTGAGATATCGAATGGAACTTTGACTTGTTGACTCCTTGAGAACTCGAATACCACTTTGACTTGTTGACTTCCTGAGTTCTCGAATAGAGTACATAGACATATCGAATCTCTGAGATATCGAATGAGATATCGAACAGTATATATAGAGATATCGAATAGTGTCTTGAGATATCGAATCCCTGACTTCTCGAATGCTGGACTTCTCGAATAGACAAATATACTTCTCGAATTGGTACTTAGGCAAATTCTTCTTTTCTTCAAATCCCAACTGTGATTATTTGACAGTCTTTAACTCCTTGCTTGAGGCATGAACCTTGGAACTTCTTTCAAGCATTATTCTAGACTCTATAAGTACAGTTACACAACTAGGATTTTATGCCTACTACAAGTACAATACAAATAGAAACTCTACAACTAGAGGTTCCCTCAGTTAAGAGGTCATGTAAGTAATGCAAAGCATTACAAACAATTAGGCTTGTTATTAGATGTATACAGGCATGCCTCTGTGACTAACAGAACATATTCTAGAGTTGTACGGTATGGAGGTCAAAGATCACATGGAGGAAAAAGGAATAGCGATTCTTTTTATCATTCTGGGAACATTTGCACTTGGAGGGTCATTTGCTTCAAGGTAAAACCTAGTCTTAAAGTTGAACATCTTATTTTTCTTTACTGATATTAAGTTACAATCGAGATGGTTATTGTTCCTTAGGTGCTCTACATTTATTTGTTTCTTTAATTTTAATCAGGGCTTACAAAAGGCAGAAGCAGGCGTATCCATCTCATAATCCTTTTCTTCCCTGATATTGAATATGGATACTCATAAATGACAATATATACTGGTGAAATAGTAGTTGCGGTGCTAGATGCAATAACGCGAAAATCTCAGTTATATGACATTTTCACAAAAAGTATCATAGCCTACTCCGATAAAGCATACAGTGTTTCCAAAATAGAAGTAAACTGTTGCATCGATTTCATTATTAAATGTTACCTTATAAGCAATAACTAGTCAAAATATGTTGAACTTTACTCTTTGTTCTGTTCTTGTATCAGTAGTTGAGTTTTGTACTAGAAACAAATAGTTGGCACTGGTTGGGAGATATCATACAAGTTCAAATATATCTAAAACGATGTGATTATGGTGCATCAATCTTGTCTTGTCAATTCTAAATTTTGGCTACCTTTTTTTTTTTACACATGCAATTTGAATGCAAATGTTGAAAATCAGAATGATGTTGTAGTCAAATTTCTGATGATTGTTGTTGCACCTTTGTTATTTGGGAGCACTGCTGTACTATGTCGGTTCTCGTTTCCTAGATTTTAACCGCCCACAGTTCGCCTATTAAATCTCTTTAAATTTTTTTTTTGCTGCAAACTCTCACCTTATTTTGTTGAGAAAAGTATTATATCAACACCAGAAACTTTCAAATGATTTACACCTTCCATTTTAATATTAATTATGTGTACATTTACAAGATTATTTCAAAATCAGTACTTTTTACAGCTTCAAAAAAGCTTTGTATTTACCTTTTCTGAAAGTTGAGTGTAGCCGTAAAATATACATAGGCAAATGCAAAGACAAGTGGTAAAACACATAGAACTAATGCTACCAGACTTAAATCTATGTGATGATAACCAAAATAATTCGCCAAAAAGGCATTTACTGCCTTCTTTTCTCCGAATACTTGAATCTCGTTTCTAATATCTCCGTACTGTGATGTAAGAATGCCTCTCAAGGACCAGGCTGACGGGCATAACCAATAACACCATACCCACCATTTCGGCATTTGCTGGTAAGAATAAAAGAACAAGTTACTGATAACCAGTATATATGTGTATCCATATATGTGTGAATGTGCGGTGTGTAATTGTGTAAACTTTGTTTCCAGGGTTAAGAGAATCAATTGGCTTACCGGTCCAGGTATCAAGAATCCAGAGAAAAGACTTAGGATGGTGTAGCTGAAGGTTGCCATTATAGAAGCCACTTGCAGAGATGGGGTTATTGCAAAGAGAAGCATGCCAAGGTAAGTGAAATAGAGTACAGTGCAAAATGTTGTGTAAAAATACCAAAATACTTTATTGACAGACCAGTAGAAGCCTATAGCTGGATATGTGATTATCACAAATATAAATGCTTGTAGGAATAGATTGAAAATGCACACCTAGAGGGGGGTGAATAGGTGTAAATGGCTAACTATATTCAACTAAGTCCGATTTTAAAAATTACCAGAAACAGCTTACTGATTTCGTTTTATGCAGAGACAAATGGTAAGCTGATTGCAAACAGTATGCTGAATGTAAAGACAATAAGTGCAGTAAAGTGCATAAACAGTAAGCTAAATGCAAGCAGTAAGTAAATAGCAGAAAATAAAGAACGCAGAGACTTTTAGCCAGGTTCGACCCCTAACCCCTATGGTCTACGTCCTGGTCCCTTACCAACTTGGTAAGAGAATATATTATTGATCACTGAAATAAAACCAATTACAAGATACAATAATATATCTCCCTTAATTCCCAGCTGTTGACAAATGGCGTGCTGAACTCCTGTTTCTGAACTTGCTCTCTAAGCTATACTTCCCAAGTATACTCCTCTAGCAACGTTCACCAAACCCTAGTTCCCTAGCCAATCTGTCCAACAACTCAACCTTACAAATCGAACAATACAATCAATAATGGATACAACTCAAACTATGAACTCTTTAAGATATAGCACGTATAGAATATATTAAGAGCTCGAGAAAACGAAAGATATAACAATGGAAAACTGAGTTGTTTGTGTTCTTTGTGTGTTTGAATATTTTCTCTGGATTGTTAGCCACGAATTAACACAAGAACAGGTTTATAAAGCTTCACACCAACGTTCAGAAAATCAATCACCAATTTATTCGAACTATTAGAATCAATTTCTAACGTTCAATTGGTTAGGGATTTTACAAACGTTCTTGTGAACGTTAGACAGAGGGTTTGGAAGAAAGAAATCGATGAAAACATAACCCTTCTGATTTGTATAGATATAAAACGCGTATAGGAGATTTTGTAGAAAGAAATCTTTTAAATAAGGAAACTCCTATAAGTTTTATAAAATAATTTAAATAAGGATATTTGAAAAGATTTGAGCTCTAGAATATATTGTGTACGTATTATATAATAAAGAGTCCTCATAATATATTTCCTGAATTACATCCATGAGAATTTGTCTTGATATATATCTTCAGGATTTCTGGCAGTTTGCAAATGGCTTGCTGTTTGTGTCTGTCAGTGCAAATGGCTTGCCAAACTGTCTCTGTTGTAACACCAAGTCGCTTGCTGTTTATATATTCTCTGTAAACTTAATATACCCTGCAAAAACCAAGTTAGTACAACCATAACACAATGTTTTATATCAAACTACAAGAAAATAGCTTGCTGAATGTGATCATCAAAACCATAGGAGTATCAATCTCCCCCTTTTTGATGATTACACAATATTTAGGAGAATAAGAAAGCTCCCCCTAAATCCCTGCATATTAGTACATTTTGATATAAAACATATTCAAGATAAACAAGCATAATTAATCATATCCAAATCGAATATCTTGACCAAACGGTTCTCCTAAATTTCTCCCCCTTAATCCATCAAAAAATTCAACAAAAAGAATATTAGTCCAGGTCTGGAATAAGCATAGAGAAATAAAATTAAAAAAATCAAATCATGGTAATGGCATATAAACTGTTCAGATACAAATGGTAAGCCAATGTTACCCATTCTGTGCTTGTCAGCTTGCTGACTACACGGTACACATGCCAAGCTCCATTCGTATGGCTGCAAATCTTTCTTCAGCCAATGGCTTTGTGAAAATATCTGCCAGTTGAACTTCAGTTGAGACAAATACCAACTCAATCTTCCCCTTTGCTGCATTATCTCTCAAGAAATGATGGCGAACGTCAATGTGCTTCGTTCTTGAGTGATTCACAGGATTCTTGGAGATATTGATAGCACTCGTGTTGTCACAATATATTGGAATCTTGCCACACTTGATATTAAAATCCCTTAGAGTTTGAATCATCCATAAAATTTGAGAGCAACAGCTACCAGCTGCTAAATATTCTCCTTCGGCCGTTGATAGAGCAACAGAAGCTTGCTTTTTGCTTTGCCATGAAACCAAGCTTTGTCCAAGAAATGTACAAACACCACTTGTACTCTTTCTATCAGTTTGAGACCCTGCATAATCTGCATCACTATACCCCACGAGATCAAAAGTATTTGTGATAGGATAGAACAAACCAAGATTGATAGTACCACTTAAGTATTTAAAAATTCTTTTAACCGCATTTAAGTGAGACTCTTTAGGATTGGATTGAAACCTTGCACAAACACAAACACTATACATGATATCAGGTCTTGAGGCAGTTAAATATAATAAACTTCCAATCATACCTCTATACCTTTTGACATCCACCTCCTTACCATTCTCATCTGCAAACAGCTTGCTGTTTTGAGTCATAGGAGTTGTTTTTGCTTTGACATCTTCAAAACCAAATCTTTTGAGAAGATTCTTTGTATACTTGGATTGATGCACATAAATACCATCACTAGTTTGCTTGACTTGGAGACCCAAGAAATAATTGAGTTCCCCCATCATGTTCATGTCAAATTCATTGTACATGCACTTAGAAAACCACTCACACATAGATTCATTAGTAGAACCGAATACAATATCATCCACATATATTTGTACAACAAGAATATCTTTACCATTTTGCTTTGTAAATAATGTGGGATCGATATTACCTCGAATGAATCCATTTTTGAGAAGAAACTTACTAAGCCTCTCATACCACGCTCTAGGGGCCTGCCTTAAACCATATAATGCCTTCTTGAGCTTGTAAACATAGTCATGAAACTTCTCATGTTCGAATCCAGGAGGCTGTTTGACATAGACTTCCTCATCCAGCACGCCATTTAGAAATGCGCTTTTTACGTCCATTTGATATAACTTGAATTTCTTGTAGCATGCATAGGCAAGAAGCATTCTGATTGATTCTAAATGAGCTACAGGTGCATATGTTTCTTCAAAATCAATTCCTTCTTGTTGATTATAGCCTTGAGCCACGAGCCTTGCCTTATTTCGAGTAACTGTTCCAAATTCATCCACTTTGTTCTTGAACACCCATTTGGTTCCTATGATAGAAGCATCTTCTGGTGGTTTTACAAGTTCCCAAACATCACATCTCTCGAATTGGTTGAGTTCCTCTTGCATTGCCATGATCCAATTTTCATCTTCTAATGCTTCCTTGATATTTTTGGGTTCTTCTTGAGCTAAAAAGGCAGCATAAGCACAAAAGTTTGCTTTTCCTCTCCTTGTTATGATTCCATCTGAAATATTTCCAATAACAAGTTCTGGAGGATGATTCTTTACTGTCCTTGTAGCCTTTGGTAGAGAATGTTGAGCAATTTCTTCATGTGAAGTGATTCTGACTACTTCAGCTTGCTGATTTGCAGTTCCAGCTTGCTGTTTTCCATTCTCAGTAGTATTGTTGGCTTGCTGACTTCCAGTTTCAGCAGAATTGTTGGCTTGCTGATTTCCAGTAACTTGAGGTTGTATGTTATCAGTTTCACCTGCAAATTCTTCCTCATCTCTTGGCAGATCATTGTTACGTTCTTGAAAAGTAACATCAATAGATTCTTCAACTATATGTTTATTTAAGTTATAAACTCTATATGCTCTACTAGTTAAAGAATAGCCAAGAAAAATATCTTCATAAGATTTAGCATCGAATTTACCATCATTATCAATTGTCTTGAGCACAAAACACTTTGAGCCAAAGATTTTGAAGTAACTAATGTTTGGCTTCTTTTTCCTCAACAATTCATACGGAGTTTTGTTCAAAATAGGCCTGATTATGACTTTGTTCAACAAATAGCACGCTGTATTCACTGCTTCTGCCCAAAAACTTCTAGGCAGCTTGCTTTCTTGCAATAAAGTCCTTGTTGTTTCTTGTAGTGACCTGTTCTTCCTTTCTACCACTCCATTTTGTTGTGGAGTCCTTGGTGCAGAAAATTCATGTGTAATTCCTCTTTTTTCACAATAATCAATGAAGTCTTTGTTGAGAAATTCACCTCCTCTATCACTCCTTATACCTACAAGTCTTGTATTCAACTTGTTCTCAAGTAATTTGATTAGCTTCTTAAACTCATCAAAAGCACAATCTTTAGTACGAAGAAATAATACCCATGTAAATCTAGAATAATCATCTACAATCACAAAACCATATTGTTTACCTCCAATACTCTTGTAAGCTTCTGGACCAAATAAGTCCAAATGCAAAAGCTCTAAGGGTTTAGAAGTAGATACCATTTTCTTTAATTTGTGAGTACTTCGAAGCTGTTTTCCCAATTGGCAAGCTGAACAGACTTCTGTTTTAACATACTTTAGCTTGGGCAGCCCTCTCACTAGTTTCTTGCTTGATAACTTTCTGAGCAAATCCATGTGTGCATGTCCCAATCTTCTATGCCAAATATATGGGTCATTATCCACTGCAGCCAAACAGCATGCTGTTTCCTGCATATCAAAGTCTAATACATATATATTTCCTTCCCTTCTAGCAACTAGGGGGAATTTGTTAGTACCAATAGTAATAATAGCTTTATCAATGCCTAATTCAACATGATGTCCATCATCAAATAATTGAGTAACACTCAGCAAATTATAAGAAAGACCTTTGACATATTGAACTTTATCAATTGAAATATTACTATTACCAATAGAACCGGTACCAAGGATTTGAAGAGTTTTGCTATTCCCAATTGTCACTCTTCCACCCTTTTTCATTTTGAGATTCATAAACTAAGATTTGTCTCCACACATATGTCTTGTGCATCCACTGTCCAAGATCCATTGCTTTGACTTGACCTTAGCAGCAAGGCACATCTACAAAACAAACAAAAATACCTCAATGTTTTGGTACCCATATAGGTTTGGGTCCAGGTTGGTTAGTAGCAAGAATATATAAAGCATTTAAATCAGATTTCTTGATCCACATTTGGACCACTTTTAGGGACTGATCATTCTATTGGTAAGCTGTTTGTCTCCTGCTATTTGTATTCTGGTATGCTGTTTGTCTCCTGCTATTTGTATTCTGGTATGCTATTTGTCTCCTGTCTGGTCCATTCTGGTAAGCTGTTTTTACTTTATGATTTACTTGAACCACACAATATTTTTCCAGATGACCTTTTGTACCACATTTGTTACATGTCTTCCAGGGCATAGCATAGTCATAAGGTATGCCATTCCTTCCATCATATTTGAGCACCTTATCTTTCTTATTGAAGTTTAGACCAACACCTTCTCTGACCAAAGGTACATTTGCCTTCTTCATCATTGTTTTTAAAGTGTCTTCACCTTGAACAAAAGTTTCCATGCCCTTCTTGAGATCTTTAACTTCTGTTTCTAGGAGGGTGATCATTTCAGCTTGCTGTTTGATGAGTTCAGCTTGCTGAACTCTCTTTTTAGCAGTTTTTGAGGATTCGGCTTGACTAGATTCCTTCATTTTGTATGATTCCAATGCTTTAGCTTTAGTTTTGACATCAGACCTTAGCTCTTTGATTTCTTCAATCAAGGTCTTGTTTCTCTTTTCAAGTAACTTGACATTAGCCTCTAAATGTCTGTTCTTAGTATTTAGTTCCTTGATCTCTGTAGCTTTACTGAATGAAGTTGAATCTCATTCTTCCATTTTTGGTAACAGATCTTTTACCATTTTGGATAAATAGGCATTCTTATCAGTCAGCTTGCTGATTTCAGCCTTTAGTGCCATGTGTTCTTCAATTGTAACACTATTTTGTTCCTGCATGGTTAGTGAATCTAACAATGTATCATCTGAAGAAATGTAATCACTAGAAGAGTTTACCTCACTAGAATCCTCTTCAGAATCAGTTTTAGCATACACTCCTTCTGAATTTCCTTGAGTAGATTCATCTTCAATTCCAACAAGTGCTAAGTTCACCATTTCTTCACTTGAATCATCACTGGAATCTGAATCATCATCACTCCAAGTCAGTAGAGCCTTTGATTTCTTCTTATCCTTGAAAACAGTAGGCTATTTTGACTTCAGTTTGTAGCAGTTCCTTTTATAATGACCTGGCTTGCCACATTCGAAACAAGTTTCCTCCTTAGAGTCTTTTGAGCCTTTCTTGTTGTTGTAGTAGCCACCTCTTTCCCTTTTTATCATATTCTTCTTTTCTATCAGCCTCTTGATCTTCATTGAAATAAGTGCAAGTTCCTCATCTGTATCAGATTCACCATTAGAGTCAATTGGCTTGCTGTTTTTAGAATGGAGAGCCATATTCTTCATCTTTTCTGTTGGAGCTTTAACACTTGAACTTCCCACCTGATTTCCATTTATCTTGCTTTCAAATTGCTCTAGCTCAGCAAACACAGCCAAGTGATCCATAGTATCAATAAGTGGTGAGGATTCCAAGGCAGTAACTTTGGCTTCGTAGATAAATGGTACTGCACTTAAGACCTTCATATTGATTTCATCTTGTGGTATAGATTTTCCAAGCCTCTTCAGTGAGTTGATAGTAACTTGAAACCGTGCTTGACTATCCTAGATAGTTTCACCTTCATTAAGCTTGAAGTTTCCAAAGTCATTCATTAGCTTGCTAAGTTTTACCTTCTTTAGAGATTTCGAACCTTCATGATAAGTCTCCAAAGCATCCCACATTTCTTTTGCTGATTTGAGTGAAGATACTTTATCATATTCAGCCTGGTTCAAACCATTCATAAGAGAACTCCTAGCCTTTCCATTGTAGCCAAGTTTGATTAATTCATCCGGAGTGAGATCATCAACATCCCACTACGCCATAAGTGAGCATACGCGACCCTTTTTACAAAGCGTTGCACAGAAAGCGTTTCGTTAGATAGAAGTTTTGGGTCTTTTGCAACTGAGCTGAATTGGTGTTGCGTTAGATATAGATTAGCGTTGCGTATTACCCACAGTGTTTCACATTATGCAACACTAACTGATGGCGTTGCGTTAGATATTTTTTTATTTTTATAAATGGTGACGTGGCAGGAGAGGGACCCACATGTGCTGACGTGGCATTTGCTGACGTGGCACATGTGGGACCCATATTTGCTGACGTGGCAGAAGTGGGGCCCACCTTTGCTGACGTGGCATTTGCTGACGTGGCAGCAACCGTTGCATTAGGTACCAGTGGTGTTGCGTTTGATCTTTGAAGTGTTGCATTAGATATATATATATCTATATATATATATTTTTTTAAATATGACGTAGCAGATGTGGGACCCACAACTGCTGACGTGGCAGTGTGGGTCCCACAAGGGTGACGTGGCAAGAGACCTATCATGCTGACGTGGCAATTGTGGGACCCACAATTGTTGACGTGGCAGAAGTGGGACCCACTAATGCTGACGTGGCATTTTCTGACGTGGCAAAAGCGTTGCATTAGAGACAAGTAGTGTTGCATTTGCTGTTTAAAGTGTTGCATTAGATATATGTATATTTTTTTAAAAAAATATGACGTGGCAGATGTGGGACCCACCACTGCTGAGATGGCATTGTGGGACCCACAAGGGTGACGTGGCAGGTGGCCCAACATGCTGACGTGGCAATTGTGGGACCCACAATTGGTGACGTGGCAGAAGTGGGACCCACTAATGATGACGTGGCATTTGCTGACGTGTCAGAAGCGTTGCATTAGGTATCACTAGTGTTGCATTTGCTGTTTGAAGTGTTGCATTAGATATTTATTTTCTTTTATTAACTAGTCTTGTCCCGAATGATGAATCTATTTTTTAAAATTATTTTTTCGACGTTCCAATCGCGTGGATGTTAAAAAAATATTATTCTAATAATAATAATTATTATTTTAAAAATATTAAAATTTTTATCCAACAAGTAAAAAATTGAAATCATTAATCATCTTCAACAAATTGCCTGATTATGGATTAATCATTATTTGTTTATGTTTTCGTTGTTCGACTATTTTTATAGATGTCTTATGACTTATCATTACTGAATGAAATTTTACTCAAATAAAAAAATTAAAATCATTTCATTTGAAAAAAATTAAAATCATTTGAGAATTAAGACAACATTACTATGTGTTATGAAGGACACGTGATTTGCACGGGTGAAAAAGAGGCGGACAATTTCCCCCCAAAACTAAAGCTATACTTTCCCCCAATTATTGTGAGTACTTTCCCAGATCTAAAGCTCTCTACCACACACTCTCAGCACACACTCTCGACTCTCGACTCTCGACTCTCGACTCTCCCACACTGAAATTGCATACACCGACGGTTTAAACATAATCTTCTTTACACATAATCTTCTCTGTACTCACAGATTCATTTTTTTACACATCTTCTTTGTACTCACAGATTCATTTCATTTTGCAGTTGGAATTAGGGCTTTTTCAATTGGGGCTTTCAGTTAACATCTTCGTTACTCACGGTTTCTCTCTAGGTAAAAATCTCTAATTAACTTGGATTTGGGTATAATTATTGCATGTGATTAAATCTAGGGTTTTCATGTCTAGGAGTTTATGTACTTGTATTTGTGTTTTATGTGCTTGATTATCTTGGATTTGGTTAAATAATTATTGCATGTGATTAAATCTACGGTTTTCATGTCTAGGGTTTTATGTACTTGTATTTGTGTTTTATGTGCTTGATATTTGTTGAGTGTTAGAGTGAGTGAGAGCCAACAAGAAGATTGGGAGAGACAGAGAGAGGGAGACAAACAGAGAGAGTACTATAATGTATGTGTGTTTTCATGTCTATTTTTTTTCATTGTTTCATCCCTATTTTGTCAATGTGCTAGCAACTATATTGACAAGTTTTAGCTAAACTTGTTATATATTTTTCCTAATTCTCTAAGTGTGCATCTGTTCTTCTCATTACACTCTAGCGTTAAACTACTTATAGTACAATTACAATGTTCGTTACAAAAGCCTTTTTCATATGGCAGATTATAATATATTTAAACCTTACAGGCTCGGCCTTGGTGATTTGTCGAAACTGTTAGTCACGTATAGAAGTTTAGATTTACTAGGCAGTGGATATATTGCTGTAATGGTTGATGAGAGTAATATTTGGATAGGACTTCCCAGATATAGTGCTGGATATGGGGAAGGGGTAAAAGATTTTTTGAAAAATGCATTCCCTGTTTCTTGTCTAGGCGATGAAATGAAGTGCCCTTGCAAAAACTGTATGGATCGTAACTGGCATACAAAAGATGTCATCTATGATCATCTGGTTTGCAATGGGCCATCGCCGTTACATGTCAATTGGATTTATGATGTTTCACGAACGAAATTAGGAAATAGTAATGACTCCATGGATTATGAAACGGGGGTGGATTTTGGGAATAATTTAGACTTTATGTTTAAATGTATGGGTAAGAAGTTTGAAGGTAGACCAAATGCAGAGGCTGAAAGGTTTTATCGACATGTTAATGAGGGAAAGAAACCGTTATATCCTGGTTGTACTAACTTTTCTCGACTAAGTTTCTTGATCACACTTTATCATTTAAAGTGTGCTCATGGAATTAGTGAGTCTGCATTTGGGGAATTGCTGAAACTAATGAAAGAAGCATTTCCTAATGCCCACCTACCTACGTCATTCAATGCCGCGAAAAATATTATTAAGGATTTAGGACTTGATTATCAAAGAATACATGCATGCCCAAATAGTTGAATGTTGTATTGGGCGGAAAATGAAGACAAAGATGTTTGTCAGACTTGTGGTGTTTCAAGGTGGGTTGTACAAGAGAAAAAAGGGATTGCTACTGATGATGATGCGGAGAAGGTGTTTCACAGGGTTCCAGCAAATGTGATGAGATATTTTCCGCTAAAAGCAAGGCTGCAAAGGATGTTTATGTGCAAAGAATTTTCGAAACTTATGACATGGCATGCAGTAGGACGAAAAGATGACGGTAAACTAAGACATCCGGCAGATGCTGGGGCATGGAAGACGATGGATGCTCAATATCCTGATTTTCCATCAGATATTCGAAATGTGAGTTTAGGTGTAGCATCTGACGGATTTAACCCTTATCGGTTCAATGAATTCAACTCATAGCACATGGCCAATACTGTTGGTTAATTATAACCTTCCACCTTGGCTATGCATGAAACAAGAGAATTTGATTCTTTCAACATTAATATCGGGTCCAGATTCGCTGAACAATAATATTGACGTGTATATGCAACCTTTGATCGCGGAGTTGAAAGAATTATGGGACGTGGGAGTCGAAACTTACGATGCCCTAACTGACCAGAATTTTAATTTACGTGCACGCGTGTTGTGGACCATAAGTGATTTTCCGGGCTATGGTATGTTGTCAGGTTGGAGCACGAAGGGGAAACTAGCGTGTCCCGTATGCCACTACGAGACTTCTTCGGATTATTTAAAACATAGCAAAAAGATGTGTTAACTCGAATAACTTGTAGAAGGGGGGGTTGAATACAAGTTATATAATCGTGTCTGATTTTTGCTTGATTATAAGAACAAGAATAAACGAATGAATCAAACTCTTGTTTGTATTAATAAGATCAAATACAAACTCTACCAAAGGTGTACAATACCTTTAGCAGCTGCTGACAATACAAATATCTCTCTGTTTGTTTCGTACTCTCGAATACAAACCTTATACAGAGCTACGCACACGAACTCACAACTTCGTCGCTCTTTACAATGATATTGAGAGAGTATTTATAATGCTACCTATCAACTAATAACAGAAAGATATAATCTATACATGACAATGTTCTGTCTTCTAGTCGATAGTTTCCTTCAATAGAAAACTCTTTCCTTCATAATATCTTCTTGCTTGTTCTTCAAACAACGATCCTATTTTATAGCACTTGCCAGTTTCTGTAGCATCCATAATGACATCATCAGTAACATGACTGATATCAGGATCTGTACACTGCATCAGTATCTGATCAACCATCAGTATTGGACCGTCATCAGGATTTGCTCTCTGTTCCTGACATGTAGTCTCCGATACACTGTTCATTCCTGACTAAACTATACAGATAACTGTCTTACACATAAAACCTATATACAGTGCTAAATCCTTTATAAGATCAGGATTACAAGAAGTATAATGTGTAAATTCTATTCTTAACATCACAACTTATGAATTATTCCTAACAATCTCCCCCTATTTATGCTTTACAATCTGAAGCATAAATCTAAGTTGTGGATGTCAAAACATATAACAATACAACCAGAATAGAATTTATGAATGTAGAATTATGAAGTTAAGTACCTCCTTCTCAGATGTAGACATTTATCCAGTACTTAGAAGAAAGAATTTTAACTATTAATGCTGCTCTTCCTTACCACTTCCTAGCTGAGATTCACCACTGTCACTCCTGGTTCTTCTTTTTACTACCATTTGTCTGATCTTTATCTCCCCCAGCTTTATCTTTATCTTCAGTCTGGTAGTGTTGTTGTTGTCTTTGAATTGTCTTTATCTCCCCCTTTTTGACATCAGCAACAGTAATTCCAAGAGATTCAGAAACAGAACAAATGAGATTCATAAGAACTGCTTGATTTTCCATAATTGTGACTTGGTTATCTTCAAGTGATTGAAGTCTTGTTTGAATAGCAATTTGAGAATTCTGAATATCTTTCAAAACATCAGAATGAACTTCAATATTGGAAGTGCTTCTAGTATCTTCAGTATCAGAATCAGAAAGAACTTTATCTTCAAGTCTTGTAGAAGAAGTTGCTTGAGTTGTATGATATTCAAGTAATAAAACCTGATTAGAAGTATCAACGTCTTCATCTTTCTGTTCTGGAACTGAAACATGATCATCATCTCCTTCACCAGTATTCTGTGTACTAACATCTTCAAATCCTGACTCCTCCTTAGAGTGATCAGAGACTGTTGATGTCTCAATTCTAGCTGATATTGGAAGTACATACAAAGGAACACTAGGATCATTAGGATCTTCATCTGGTACATATGTATCAAGAGATTGCTTTATCCTGGCACCTCTCCTGTTAATGATTTCTGCAAGCCTCTCCTTTTGCTTCTGAGCTTTAACTTCTGGCTTTGCATTGTGATGTGCTAGGTCATTCTTCTGATACATTTTGATGAATGAATAAGTACCAGCATCCATACCCAAATTTTCAGACCAAGATTCAGGAAAAACCTGATCCCAGAAATCAAATGATGGTTTCCTAATTTTCTCTCCCTCACTATGGAGTTGATCATCCATACCCTCATTCTCACTTTGACTTACTAAAGTCAACACTCTTTCTACCTCACCTTTTCCCTGGTCAGGAGCCAGCCGCTCAAATTGTGGATCTAAGTCCATCTTTTCAACTGTATCACTCAAATTTGGATAAGTGCTCTCATGACCTACAGAAAAATAGAGTTTAGAAGGAGTTTTTATACCTGAACTCACATGGAGAGAGGGTTCCTCATATGGCATGTGGCTTGAGGTTTTCTCCAAGGAGTGAGCTGCTATAGTCTCTGAACCCATACAATCATCTTCTTTCCTTTCAGAAACTACAGGCTCCAGTATACCACTTTCAGGTTCTTTACTAGACTCTGATGTCTTCAGTAATACTTCATTAGACATCATAGTTAGTACATCACCGTCTTTAAGTGTTGTTTGCTGAGACACACCCTCAAGGTGAATAGACTCTGACTGAACAAAATTTGTTTGATCTTCAGAAAAATCAACCAAAGTCATTCCTCCCATATCATAGGGTATCTCACTTGCATTCTCAGTCATCACAGAAGACCTTTCAACATCAGCTATCACAGCTCCTGAGTCATCCTTCCTCTGACTAGATGGTTCTTGTGTTACAGTGACTGTGATCTGATCTTTCCTACTACTCACCACTGGTGCAATAGTATCTTCTGTTGACTGCTTCCCTCTATCTACTTCCTCCAGTTGTTCACCTTGAGCTGAAGCATCTTCAATAATTACATCCTTGTCAAATAAATATGCATGAAGTGATTGAAGTGCAACATGCTTCGAGAGTCCAAATTTCTTGACTAATTGTCTTCTGACAGACACATAGAAATACATCTTCATTAAGTCAAGTCTTTGATGTAGAAGTCCATATTCATCTGGAAATAAAAGTTTTGGTACTCTTTCAACCAGAAAGTCTAGAACAGGCCTTGACAACTTCACTTTGAGAGAAATTAATCCCATAGCCAGTCTGTATGATAATGTAGTTTCCCATGAAGAATCAATATCCAGATCTCTCTTGTCAAATACTGACATAGATGTAGCTTGATTTGTAGAAACCTGCGTGATATTAGTTGGACTAGACTCTGTGTGTGTAGGTGACAATTGAATCTTTCTCCTTGTTCTCCTGATATAGTGAGCAAAAGATTTATCCTGAGAAGACTCAAGAGGTGTAGACACAGAAGTGATCTTGGGATGAGATCTTTGTTCAATAGACACAGTCTTTTGAGAGACAGTATCCAGTAACTGTTTTCCCTTTTTAAGAACTACAGCCTTTTGTGAGACTGCAGCCTGGCTGTGACTAGGTTTTTCATCTCTTTGTACTAACACAGAAAGTTGAATTGCAGCCTTCAATTCTGCTCTCTCTGCAAGAGTTAAATCATCATCATCTTCACTAGAATTACTACTACTACTTGACACAACAAATCTTCTCTTCCTTACAACTGATGTCTTTTGAGAAACACCAGAGGTTGGTTTCTTTGAAACAATAGGCTGTGGATCAAAATTTGGTTCTTGAATTGTTTCAGAGACTATAATGTTTTGGGCTACTTGGGTAGACACAGGTGGGTTCTCCTCCAATTGAGATTCCTGAGCCATTTCACCACAAAAGAAAGAAGAATTGTAGAGAGTAGGAAGATGAGTTTTAAGAATTACCTGAAAATGATGTGGATAATGAATTGCAGGTATTTCATCTAGATTCTTTTCATTGTCCTTCTTTGTAATATCAGAGAAAATTCTCTTTTGCTGTTCATAAGAAGAAACACAATGTTCCCTACCAAATCTAGCTTCAACATCAGGAATAAAATGGTTAATAAACAATTGCATAAATCTATGATAATAAACCATTTTCCTGTTTTGATCTCTTAACCCAAGTTTGATACTCATCTGACTTAAGATAATATGACCAATGTTAATTACTCTGTCATAAAGCAAACTATAAGCAATATGTGATGTAACAGAAGTAATTTGCTGAAAAGAACTACATTTGCCAGTAAAACATTTAGCAATTTGATCAAAGTAAAAAGACCATTCCTTTCTTAGAAAAGACCTATTCAACTGACTCATGTTATCTAGAGGTCCACTATAACCTAATTCAGACAACATAGTTCTTATATTATCATCAGATGGTACATTCTCATAACTATCAGTAACAGGTAAGCAAAGTACTGAACTAACAACAGATTCAGTAATGTCAAATGAATCTTGTCCTAAATGTAGAACAATCTTACCTGATTGACTCTGAGTAGAATCAATTACCTCAGCATTCTCCCAAGCTTGTGAAACAGCTACTTGATTAATCTGTGGAGATGCTGTCAATGCATAACTTAATGGTCCATACGCCAGAAAGTCCATGATTGGATGAAAATCAGATGACACTCCTTCCTTGTTGGTGATAGCTGCAACATGATTGTTTGTCATAAAATCAAAGTCACCAAACTTGAAGGCTACTGATTTAGGTAATCTTCTCTGAGCTGCCATTCTTGATCTGAAAAGAAACTTGAAAAATTCTTGAAATGGATTAGTGATTTTGAAAACTCAAGAGTGATTTTTGCTTTAGAGAATGTAAGATTAGAGAAAGCAATTACACGATTAGAGTTTCAAAACAAATATATTTCACAAATCTTTCAGACCACTATCCCACGTTGACACGTAGATTGACAGGTGTCAGTCCCTGAAAAATGCGGTTACCCATGATTTTTGGAAAATAAAATCCAAAATTGATTTTCATGAAATAAATCAGGGTATAAATAAGTAATACTGATCAGCTTCCTTTTCCTGATGACCTCTCATCAAAATAATCACAAACTGCAATTTGATTTAAAAATACAATTTTCAAATCCTGATGATCACTCATGAAATCCTGATCAATATCATCAGAGACTTAATATGGAGTTTTCCACGTGGCATCTTTCTTTTATCTGAAAAAGAAAATAAACAATTAATCTGAACAGAAAATCAATTGGTTAGATATTTTCAATATTTCTTGAAACAAGAAATACAGTCTCATGCAATAATTAGCTTTTGACTTCATTAAGACTTCCAAGTGACTGCTCAGCTTCTCACGTCTTCCTTTAAAAGAACCAAACGCCTTGTGCCATTCTCCATAACCTTTCAATTTCTTTTCTTCTCAACAATGCTTCTCAAACCAAAAATCCCTTCAAACCCATTTTTAAGATTTTTCTTGGTCGATGAACATCCTGTTCTTGATCATCTCTTTGAACAAACGACTCTTCTCATCGAACTAATCATGAATGGATTGGTTTTCGATAATATCCAGAGGTTTCTCCTAGAACATCCATCTGTTGGATACAATCTTCCCCTAACCTCCTCAAAACTTGAGGATGAAGAATTTGGCCGAGAGTCTGAGGTTGATCTTGATGGAGATGCTATTCATTTAAGTTAGCTGCTCTCATTCAAGTCGCCCAGACAAGGAATCCAAGAGCAACGAGGCTTTCATCCCCTGATGGATTTCTTGAGATGCTCCTTGTCCTGTACCTCAGAGTTCATATCAAAGACAAGTATAGAGTAGAAATTTAGACAAAAAGATGTTGTATTTCATTTCCATGTAATGATTTTTATTAATGAAAATACAATTTCTTGTTATCTGCTTGTCTTTTGATTTTTGAATGATGTATAAATTATCAGTATGCAAATATCAAAACTTGCTAGCATAGACTTAACATATCACAGAATCAAATTACTACACAAAGTAAACGTCAGGATCTGAAGCAATTTTCATAATCCTGATACTGACACAATACTGATGACGTCAGCATCCTGATGACAAATCTAATCCTGATAATTATTAACAAGTCTATCATACTGAAATTTATCAAGGCAAAGTGTTATAGCTAAAGCATTTAACAATCAAATATAGATCCTGATAGGAATATCAAGTCTATAAGCTAAGAACAACATACCTTGCTACTTGTGCAGATGTTAAAGATCTAAAAATTTAACATTCCTAACTCACTTACTAGTCTACTGAATGTAGTCTCATCAAGTGGTTTAGTTAGAATATCTGCAAGCTGTTTGTCAGTAGGAACAAAATGAAGTTCCACAGTACCATTCTCAATATGTTCTCTAATAAAATGATACCTGACATCAATGTGCTTAGTCCTTGAATGTTGAACTGGATTTTCTGAAATTTTAATAGCACTAGTATTATCACAAAACATAGGAATATTACTAAGTGTCATACCATAATCCAGCAACTGATTTCTTATCCAAAGGAGCTGTGCACAACAACTGCCTGCTGCTATGTACTCAGCTTCTGCAGTTGAGGTTGAAACAGATTGTTGCTTCTTGCTTGCCCAAGAAATCAATCTATTTCCCAAAAATTGACATGTACCTGTAGTGCTTTTCCTGTCTATCTTACACCCTGCATAATCAGAGTCTGAATAGCCAATTAGAAAGAAATCAGATTCTCTAGGATACCACAAACCAAGATTTGGAGTTCCTTTGAGATATCTAAAGATTCTCTTCACAGCAATTAAATGAGATTCCTTAGGATTACTTTGGAATCTAGCACATAAACAGGTAGAAAACATTATATCTGGCCTACTTGCAGTTAGATATAACAATGAGCCTATCATGCCTCTATAACTAGTATTATCCACACTCTTCCCCTTAGGATCAGAGTCTAGTTTAGTGGCTGTTGCCATGGGTGTTTTTGCAACTGCACAGTCTTGAAAGTCAAACCTTCTTAAAAGATCTTTGATATACTTTGACTTATTAATGAAAATACCAGTCTCAGTCTGTTTGACCTGCAAGCCTAAGAAATAATTTAGTTCACCCATCATGCTCATCTGATACTTAGACTGCATAAGCTTGCTAAACTTAGCACACAACTTTTCATTAGTAGAACCAAAAATAATATCATCAACATAAACTTGAACTAAAAGCAATTCACCTTTTATCTTCCTAAAGAATAGAGTTTTATCAATTGTACCTCTTGTGAAGCCATTTTCAAGAAGAAATTTAGACAAAGTCTCATACCATGCTCTTGGTGCCTGCTTTAGTCCATAGAGTGCCTTGTCAAGTTTGTAGACATGATTTGGAAACTTTTGATCAACAAATCCAGGTGGCTGTTCTACATACACTTCTTCATCAAGTTTGCCATTTAAAAAAAGCACTCTTTACATCCATCTGGTATACCTTGAATTTTGAATGAGCTGCAAATGCAAGAAACATTCTGATTGCTTCCAATCTTGCTACAAGTGCAAAGGTCTCATCATAATCAATGCCTTCTTCCTGAGAATAACCCTTGGCCACCAGTCTTGCTTTGTTTCTTACAATCATACCAGATTCATCTAGCTTGTTTCTGAAAACCCATCTTGCACCAACAATAGATCTATCTTTAGGTCTTGGTACCAGTTTCCAAACTTTGTTTCTCTCAAACTCATTTAACTCCTCCTGCATTGCAATTACCCAATCAGGATCCTGTAAGGCTTCTTCAACCTTCTTAGGTTCATTCTTTGAGAGAAAGCAACTATACAAGCATTCATTTTGAATTGATCTTCTAGTTCGAACACCACTATTTGGATCACCAATTATCAAATCTTCAGTATGATCCTTTGTCCATTTTCTAACAGGTGGTAGATTAACTCTGCTAGTCTCTCCCCCTAAGTTAGTGGTATCTCTTGTAGAAGAATTCTCTCTACTTTCAAAAACTCTCCTTTGATCAATAGAATCAGTAGATTCCTTATTGCTGCTAGTTACTGATCTTTCCTCAGTAGACTCTGAAAGGTCAGTTCCTAATGGAGTAGACTCTGAAACATCAATTCCTGATGGAATAGATTCTGAAAGACTAGTCTGCTCCTGATGATCACTGTGTTCTCTCTGATTTATTTGCTCCCCCTCAACAGTAGCATTCCTTTGAGAAGCAATAGAAATTTCTTCTGGAGAACCTTCATCATCACTTGAGAGTATCTCAGAATTCTTCAGATTTTCAAATTCCAATTTGTCATGGCTTTCATCAGTTTGCAAAATTCCAAACTTCTTATCATCAAATGCAACATGAATTGATTCCATAACAATGTGAGTTCTGAGATTATAAACTTTGAAGGCCTTAGATGCTGAATATCCTAGAAAAATTGCTTCATCCGATTTGGCTTCAAATTTTCCAAGTTGTTCTGGATGAACTTTTAGGACATAGCATTTGCATCCAAAGATGTGAAAATATTTCACACTTGGTTTCTTTCCTTTGATCATCTCATAGGGAGTTTTTCCATGACTATTTACCAAGGTACAGTTCTGAGTGAAACATGCAGTGTTAATAGCTTCTGCCCAAAAGTAGGTTGGAAGTTTTGCATCTGCAAGCATGATTCTTGCTGCCTCTATGAGAGTCCTGTTCTTTCTTTCCACTACACCATTTTGCTGAGGTGTACCAGGTGTAGAAAACTGTTGAGTGATTCCATTGTCTGCACAAAACCCCTCCATTGTAGAATTCTTGAATTCTGTACCATTGTCACTCCTAAGTACTTTGACTTTGTACTCAGAGTTATTATGAATATTCTTGATGAGTTCAATGATTTGCTGAGGAGCTTCATCCTTCTTGTGTAGAAAGAACACCCATGTGAACCTTGTGAAATCATCCACCATAACTAGAGCATATCTTTTCTTGCTGATAGACATAATGTTTACTGGACCAAACAGATCAAGATGTAGCATGTGAAATGGTTCAGTAATTGAATTTTCAGTCTTGCTCTTGAAAGTGGTTCTTCTTTGCTTTCCAAACTGACATGCATCACAAAGTCCATCTTGCACAAAATTCGCCTGAGGTAGGCCTCTCACCAAATTGTGTTTAACAAGTTGATTAAGCTTCTTGAAATTAAGATGTGAGAGCTTCTTGTGCCAATTCCAGCTTTCATCATTTGTTGCTTTGCTATAGAGACATCTAACAATTCCTTTAGATGTATCACTTAAGCTGGCTTCATATATGTTACCATGCCTTTGACCAGTTAGAACAATGTCTCCATTCTGCATATTCAAGACTTTGCATCCTTCTCTGTCAAAGATTGATTTGTAACCTTTATCACCCAGTTGACTTTTACTTAAAAGAGTATGTTTCAAGCCTTCAACCAGTGCTACATTTTCTATGATGACATTCCCCAAAATAATTGAGCCATATCCCAGAGTTTCTCCTTTGTTGCCATCTCCAAAAGATATTACTGGGCCAGCCTTCCTCTCAAACTTTGTAAGCAGGGACTTCTTTCCAGTCATATGTCCAGAGCATCCACTGTCCAAGATAATTGAATGCTTCTTTCCTGTGCCCTGCAAACAAAAAGTAACTAGTTAGAATTTTTTAGGACCCAACTTTGATTGGATCCTTTCTTACTAGATTTAGAGACAACAGACTTTGAAGATTTTGCTTTTATTTTACCTGTTGCAGAGTCAACTTTAGACTCTGATCTCACAAACTGTTTGTGACTAGGAGTTTCAGATTTCAAAGAATAATAGTCATAATACAGTTCATGATATTCTCTACACATGTAAATGGAATGAAGTAAACTACCACAATGATAACAGGCTTTTTGTGGTTGGTATTGAATTTTCTGAGTATTGGGGAATCTGGACTCAGTTTTCCAAGAAGGTTTTTGATTGCAGTCTAGGGCCAAATGATTATGATTTCCACACTTATAGCATTTTTTCCTAGGTGCATCAGGTACATTCTTGTAATTATTCTATTTGTTAATACCTTCTTTTCCATTCCTATTTCTCTTGATCTTGCTAGACTCTGAAAGACCATCTAATCTCTGTTTCAACTGAGACTTAGACAGAAACCCTATGTTTACATTCTTAGGTTTCTCTAACACTTTCTCATCTGAATAACTATTGTTAATTCTCTTGTGTACAACAGGGGTACCTTTTGAATCAACAAATTTAACATGATTAGGTTCAGAAACAATTTTCTTACCTTCAGATTTAGATGTGTTAGCTTCTACCTTACTATCATCATTGACAATAGCTACTTTTTCTTCTTGTCTAGCCTTATCAAAACCTAAACCATTAACCTTACCACGAATTCCACTCTCAAAGATTTCTATTGTCTTCTTACTGGAATTGTTAATGGTCTTAATCACATCTCTCTCTTCTTCTAGTTCTTTTCTGACATAGTCATAAGCCTCAAGAATTACACTATAATCATGCTTAGCTTTATCAGAACTCAACTTGTATTCTTCCATTTGAATTAATTCAGATTCAAGAAAATTATTTCTATCCACTAATTTATCATTCTTAACCTTAAGTTCATCTCTTTCACAAGTAAGAATTCTAAAATTAGTCATAAGATTCTTAAACTCAGCATGGATAGATCTAATTTCATCAGAATTTAAGCTATCAAATGAATCAAGAGAGTGAAGTGATACCTTAACAGAGGATGGAGAAGTTTTCTTTGGAGATCCAGGTTTGTCTGAACTATTGGCCATCAATGCAATGTTTTCATAATCCAATTCATCTTCAGAGTCACTGGAATCAGCCCAATCTTTCTGTGTGACCATAAGTGCATTACCCTTTCCTGAATTCCTAGGCTTCTTACACTCACTAGCAAAGTGTCCAAGCTCGCTGCAATTAAAGCACTTGATCTTGGCCTTATCAAGCTTGACAATTGTACTTTTGCTCTTGTCACTCTTCTTCTCCTCCTTCTTTTGAAAAGGTCCTTTGCTAAATCTTCTCCTGTTGAATCTTCCTTTCTTGAAAGCTTTAGCAAACATAGCAAAGAGTTCTTGCATCTCAGATTCAGAATCATTGTTGTCAGAGTCCATATCAGTAGTCTCTGACTCAGAACTTTCTTTGCTTTTCTTCTTCCTCGAATTCTTTACAGCAATCTCTTCATGCTGTTCTTCAGGAAGCTTCTTTACTTCAGATTGAGCAGTAAGTGCAATAGTCTTCATCTTTCCTTCACTCCTTCTCTTTTTCTGCTGCTTGTCAAGTTCATAAGCTCTCAATTTTCCATATACTGCCTCTAATGAAATCTCATCCAGATCATTAGCTTCCTCAATCGCAGATATCTTCTCATTGTAGAAATCAGGCAAAGCTTTCATGAACTTTGTATTCATGTCCTCCAAGTCATAATATTTACCATGCATGGCCATCTCATTGATGAGTTTTGTAAACCTATCAAAGGTATCAGTAAGTGACTCACCAGACTTGGATTCAAAGTACTCATACTGTTGTATAAGTAATGTCCTCATATTCTTCCTGACAGGCTTAGTTCCTTCACAGTGAACCTTAAGATTGTCCCATATATCCTTAGCAGTTTTACAAGAGAGAACATAGTTAGTGAGAACGGAATCAAGACTGTTGAATAATATGTTTCTCACTTTAGCATCTTTGAGAACATTCTCCTTGTCCTTATCTGACCATTCAGATTTTGGCTTCTTTGCTGTATGTTCTGGAACAACCACACCATTAACTGTTGCTTGTCCAACGACCTTTGTTGGAACAAAAGGTCCATCTCTGATTCTGTCAAGATAATCAGGATCTGTTGCTTCCAGATGATGTAACATCTTTACTTCCCATAGAGTATATTCGTTTCTCTTGAGCATAGGAATCTTAGTATTCCCATCCTTGTAACCAGACATGATTGCAGATCTTTATGATTATTCGAAATCAACCTGCTCTGATACCAATTGTTAACTCGAATAACTTGTAGAAGGGGGGGTTGAATACAAGTTATATAATCGTGTCTGATTTTTGCTTGATTATAAGAACAAGAATAAACGAATGAATCAAACTCTTGTTTGTATTAATAAGATCAAATACAAACTCTACCAAAGGTGTACAATACCTTTAGCAGCTGCTGACAATACAAATATCTCTCTGTTTGTTTCGTACTCTCGAATACAAACCTTATACAGAGCTACGCACACGAACTCACAACTTCGTCGCTCTTTACAATGATATTGAGAGAGTATTTATAATGCTACCTATCAACTAATAACAGAAAGATATAATCTATACATGACAATGTTCTGTCTTCTAGTCGATAGTTTCCTTCAATAGAAAACTCTTTCCTTCATAATATCTTCTTGCTTGTTCTTCAAACAACGATCCTATTTTATAGCACTTGCCAGTTTCTGTAGCATCCATAATGACATCATCAGTAGCATGACTGATATCAGGATCTGTACACTGCATCAGTATCTGATCAACCATCAGTATTGGACCGTCATCAGGATTTGCTCTCTGTTCCTGACATGTAGTCTCCGATACACTGTTCATTCCTGACTAAACTATACAGATAACTGTCTTACACATAAAACCTATATACAGTGCTAAATCCTTTATAAGATCAGGATTACAAGAAGTATAATGTGTAAATTCTATTCTTAACATCACAACTTATGAATTATTCCTAACAAGATGTGCTACATGCATCACCGAAAATTTCTTGATCCTACACACGAATGGAGGCTGGATAAGAGACGATTTAATGGCGATATTGAAATGGGGTAGATTCCAGAAGTTTTGTCAGGAACTGATATTGAAGAGTTATTGTTGGGGTTTGAAAACAAATTTGGAAAGGTCAATAAACAGGTTACAAGTCATTGTCCTTTCAAAAAGAAGTCGATTTTTTTTGTCTTGCCATATTGGAGTAAAAATCCACTTCGACATAACCTTGATGCCATGCACATAGAAAAGAACGTATGTGACAAAATATTAAGTACTTTACTTAATATTGGTGGCAAGTCGAAGGATCACTTAAGTGCTCGTTTTGATTTAAAAGAATTGGGTATAAGAAAGCCCCTTCATCCTGTTAAATCCGCGGATGGAAAGCATTATGAAATTAGAGCAGCAATATTTGACATGACAAATAAGGAGAAAGATATCTACTGTTCTGTATTAAAGAATGTCAAATTGCCATATGGTTGTGCTTCGAATATCAGCCGGTATGTACACACAAGCGAGAGAAAAGTAGTAGGGTATAAGAGCCACGATGCTCATTTCATACTCCACTATTTGTTACCATTTGCGGTAAGAAAAACATTAAAACCCGAGGTTGCGTTACCACTGATCAGACTTAGCGCATTCCTAAGAGGTATATGGGCCAAGGTTATTGATTTGGATGAAATTAAGAGGCTGCAACAAGAAATTATTGACGTACTTTGTCGATTTGAGATGATTTTCCCACAAGCTTTATTTGATATAATGGTCCACTTGCTTGTTCATTTATGCCGAGAAGTCGAACTTGGTGGACCACAACACCTTAGGTGCATGTTTCCTATTTAGCGGTACCTTGGAAAGCTGAAATCTTACGTTCGAAATAGGAATAAACCTGAAGGTTCGATTGCAGAAGGTTACTTGGCAGAAGAATGTGTTACTTTCTGTTCAAGATTTTTGAGCAGCGAAGGAGTAATAAAAGACACCAAGTATTGTACTGATTTTGCAAGATGTCCAACAAATGTCGGGCATCATATTGGAACAAGAAAGAATAAAGATGGAAAAATCTTTAAATTAAATGATGCAGATTGGAGGGCCAGTCATCGCTACATTTTGTTCAACTCTGGCAATAATGAAATAGAGAATCTGATTGAGTATGTTCTTAAGTCCTTTTTTCATTTTATTCAAGTCTATGTTATCAACGTCTACATTTATTAGTCTGTCTAAACTGAATATTTTTCTAGGGAGCATCGAGCTGTAGTAGATGGTCATGCAAATTCAAGAAGATACAAAAGGGAACGAACACATACCAACGACTTTTGGAAATGGCTAAAAGAAGAGGTTCTGAAGAAGGACATGATTTCAAGAGATTTAGAGGTGTTTGCATTAGGTCCTAATCGGATGGCCAGGAGGTTTAGTGGCTATGCAGTAAATGGATATAGATTCCATACCAAGTCTAGGGATTCTCAATGTACCACACAAAACAGTGGGGTTTTTTTGACTGCCAAAACCACTAGTTTTGCTAGTTCGAAAGACCAAAATCCAATAGTTGGGAATGTCAACTATTATGGATCAATCGAACAGATTTTTGAACTAGATTATTGGGGAGTTTTAAATGTGGTCCTCTTTAAGTGTTGTTGGTACCAAGAAGAGAAAGACGCATACGGGCTTACTAAAGTAAACTTTAACAAGTTTTGCTTTAAAAATGATCCTTATGTCCTGTCTTCTCAAGTGCAACAAGTTTTTTACGTGGAAGATCCGACTGAAAAGATGGTACATTATGTTATTAAAAAATTACCGAGAGACTGGTGTGATGCTGAGAACGAGAATGCAACCGAAGAAGATATTAACAATCCTGATGTACAAGATATTAATATTGGTTGTGGCATAGACATTGAAGTTGCTGATGGGGATTGTTTTAGAGATGATATCCCCCTAGCAGAAGTTCCCGTATCTCCTTAGGAACTGTTGCTTCTCATAGAGAATTACATTGCTCTATTTCTGTCATGTCTACTGTCTTAGATTTAAAGTGTATTTGTCGCTCTTTGTTTTTTATGTAATTTACTCTCTTTATTAATGTACTTGACACTGTTTCTTTGTAATGAAATTTGTACTCCTGTTGTCATTAATTTACTTGTTCACTTGTTTTCCTTAATTTAACTCTTCCCTGTGAAGTGCATTCATTAGATTTAATGATTTATAACTCTTCATTATTTATATATATATACCTGGTTCTAATGGGACATTTACTGTGAACAGGATGGAAGGAAAAATCATCAATGTCAGGTTGTACCATCAAGGAGAGTTTAAGAAGACAGTCTATGCTGGTGGAAAATCTATGGTGGTAACCCGCGTAGAAGTGGACTGTTTCTCTTACACTGTGCTTATGGATTATGTAAAAGACTACCTCCATTACACTGAAATTGGAGGAATCTATATCAGCAAAGGAAGGGGAGGTGGTTGGGAACTCATGACAAAAGACGCGGAAGTGGTTGAACTTACTAAGGACTGCGTTGAGGGAGAAGAAATAAATTTTTACATAGACAATGTTGTTGACAAAGAAATTGAGCCAATGATTCAGACGCAACCTCACGTAATCGTCAGGCCAAGGAAAAACTTAATCCAAGGTATAATCTACATGTAATATTAAATTCTTGCCTGGTATATTGCTTGCATCTGATTTGTAATATGTGATGAGGCAACATTTGTTATGTAGTGTTGCCGTTTAAATAATTCAATTTTATTGCAACGTCTTATTGAAGTGTTGCATATATTATTGACTAGTGTTTTGCTTTACTTGTATTGTATAGTTTTATTACATTATTGATTGTGTTCTGATATGTAACACAAACTAAATTTAGACTAGTATATAAAATTAGCGCTTAGTTGGGACTTTTTTATTAATAGTTCAATGCTATTAAAGGCGTAATTAGTATAGAGGCGAGATGTGGGGAGGCTGTGTTGCCTTGACTGTACGAGGAGAGCCGACTTTAAAGAGTTATCGTCTTGATTAGGCTATATCATTTTTTCTCTGGTACTTGTCAAAAAAATATGAATCGAAAGGAAAAGATAGAACAATCCAGCCATTAAAAATAGTAAACCTAAGCAGAGAGCTACAGTCTAATACCTTGGATCTTTTTTCTCTTTCATAATTTCCTTCAGCCTAATGAATTTTAATGTTCACACAAAATGTATACATTGTTGTTACAGCTTCTGCTAAGAAACCACAAGTGAAGCGTAGGTTTGTTACTACACATCAACTCCAGCAACAACAGCAGAAAAGGAGTAAGACCTCACCTGAGGTTGGTAAGAAGAAGGAATTTTCAGCACAGCCTGTTTTGATGTCTGGTCAAGAAGACGTACATGTGAATGAAAATGCAACTGTAAGAAGGAAATTAGATTTATATAAAGGTTCAAGTGACAGTGAAAAGACCAAAGAGAATGATGTTCCCGTGAAGGTATGATTTGACTAGTCTGATTTGATTTTTATGTACCTGTTGGAAAATAGGGTCTTATAAATATAACTCACCTGGAATTTTTAGTGTTTAGTTTTTCTAATTATTGTTTATGTAATGATTTCTTGTAGGTGCCTCCACCACCGCTGACACAGTATGAAATTGATAGAATTCGCAGAATGCAAGAAAATGCTGAAAAATGTCAAGAATTTGGGATACCGCCATTAGTTTCTAGTCTCATGGGAGATGGAGCCGAGAACAGTAAAGGGAAAGGCAAAAAAGGGAAAGGCAAAAATGGGAAAGAACTTGAGGACTGTGACTCACAGTATATTCCAGAAAATGAGGGCGATGATCAAAGTGATGGTTCGTCGGAGGTAGGTCTTTCGATTTAAATTTTTATACCAGAATTTATAATGTTCATTAAAAGTGTGGAATTAATGATCTAAATATCTTACAAATTGTAGAGAATTAAAATTGTTGAAACAAAGAAAACTCAACTTGGACCAAGAACTCGGTCACGAGTTAATGCAACCCTCGGAATTGAGGAGTCGGGGAAAGCTGGCACTGTGAAGGAGTCGAGGAAAGTTGGCACTGAGAAGGAAGCTACAAGTTCATATCGTCCAACACAAGTGAAACCAACATGCAGCAAAGTGTTTAGACAGTCAAGTAATGATGAAGTAGCTCCTGGTGCTGGTACGGTTGCTGCTTACCTAGCATTACGAGAACGTCAAAAGAAAAATGAAGCAGCTAGAACAGAAGAGAATGTTGAGAATGTTGCTGAATTGAACATGGAGGAGATTATGGATGTGGAAGTTGAAGAAGGTAACAAATTGTTAACTTTGTAGCATTTTGGTAATATGGTCAGTTGAATTTTGGTAATATATGGTCAGTTGAATTGTCAACTTGGTAACATAGTATTAACAGTTTTCTTTATATTTTGTGCACATGGTTAATAAAGTACGAGCTCCTAGAAAACCTAGAGGACCGACAAGAATGAATAAGGTTCATGGAAGGAACCCTGAAGAAAAAAAAGTAATTTCGTTGAATCATAAAGGTCAAGCAATTTCTGAAAATAAGGAAGATATTGCGGAATTAAGTAAGTTTTTGGGGGCATTAGCAAGGTATAATGTGTCACTTACTTACATCAATTGGCGCGTTGTTCCCGACCAATTGAAGCAAAATTTGTGGGAATATACTCTGGTGAATTCTTACCTAATCCATAGATTAAATCATTTTCAAAAATTATGTAGTGAATTAATAAATTTAATTATTTCTTTTATGTTTTTTATTTTATAGGGTAGGTATGTCATTCCTGAAGATGGACAGAAATGGGTGTATAATACAATGAATGCTGCTTGGAAGGTGCACAAGTCTCGTATGAAGGAAAAGTTTTATACTCGATATGAAACTGATCGGGAAAGGCTGGAACACAGAACCGAGCGGATTCCACTAGAGGAGTTCAAAATGCTCTTGAAGTACTGGGGGGATGAATCAGTTAAGGTAGAGCTTTAAGATTTAGTACAAGTAATCGGTTATTAAATCATTTTGTGCAAAAATTATACCAACAGTTTTATAGCATCCTGACCAAAAAAAATTCAAGTATCATGATATGTTTTTATTTTACAGAAACTTGCTGCGGATAATGCTAAGAATCGTAAAGAATTAGTTGAGACACACACTTTGGGTCGTAAACCTGTGTCCCTATTTATTGAAGACATGGTATGTGTTTTTCTTTGTCCAAGTTTAATTTTTTCATATAGGCCCTAGATTTGTTTGATATTTCATATGGATTAGGTAACAGATACATAGAAGTAAATTTTTTGAAAAATACTTGCACTAAATATAGCTTTACTGTTTTAGCAATGATCCAGGATTCATTGGTGTATATTCTGAGACCTACTGAAATTTATGATCGTGAATATTGTAATAGCTTAAATTAAGAATTTAGATTATCCCACTTACCTGAAATAGCTATTGTGGTGTATTGTAAAAGTTCACGAATTTATAGCGTTGCACTAAATTTTGTATCACACCAAAAAAAAGTAACTAGGGACATTTTCATATTTTTATGTGATAACTCATTTTATGTTTGCTATGTTTGAGTATGGATTTCATACACAATTGGAAAAGTGGAAAATGACTAGGGAGATGAAATTGTGGCGATTTGGGTACCTAATTTTGTAACTGTCTCTGTAATATAATAATTATTATTTTTAATAATAATGCCAGGACACTGTGATTTGTAGAATTGGAACTTAGATTTGGAAATTATTGTCCATCCCTTTTTATTTATTTTTCAAAATATGACATAGTATATCTTTGATATATAGGAGTTAAATTTTCTGCATAACTTTCGTAAAATGACATTGGTATTTTTGATTAATGACATGTTTGATATGTTATCCCATACATGACAGAAAAAGACTGACCCCGAGCATGCAGACCCATGTGATGCTCAAATCTATTCAGACTCTCGTAAGCGACAGGAAGGTCGAACCTACAAGTCAAATACTGTAGAAATGAAGGAAAAAATTGTAAGTGTATTTTCTTGTATAGATGTAGTCTATAATAATGCTTTATTTCACATATTGAATTAACCATTTCTTGTAGACCAAAATCCAGCAGTTACTTAATGATGGAAACGAGGCTGAAGCAAATGCAGTCGCTTCTAATGGCAAGAACCATGCAAGAAACTGGTTGGTGGGAAGGCCAGGGAAAAAGATTAGTACCACATCGACTCCGGTTGCTCCTACAGAAGACAATGTTCAGGAGTTGACAACAAAGATAAAGCAACTTGAAGGTGAATTAGAATCCAGGATGGACAAAAAAGTGCAAGAGAACATGACATGGATGCTGAAAAAATTGGGTGAAGCTAATCCAGAACTGAAATTGGATATTGGACAGTTCTGTGCCACGATTTCCAGTGATCAAGACGACAATGGTACTCCAATGACTCAAGCCGGCACAACTTAGGGATTTTATTCTGTAGCGCTCCCTTATGGTATAACTTAGTTATTTTGTAGCGCTCACTTATGGTATAACTTAGTTATTCCATACTTTTGAAGTTTGAATTGGCGTACTTTGAACTTTTAGTGCATGCGCTAGCTTGGTTTAGTTGATGTTGGTAAGAATATGTAAACTGTTAAGTACTTGTGTTGGCAATGACTGTTAAGTACTTTTGTTGGCTGCATAATTGTGGTTGTTTTTGGACATTTAGTTGTTTGGATTAGACAGGCTGGTATTATGTATGAACAAAGCCGCCATTTCAAATTTTTTATAAAAAACCGTTGCGTTTGACTCTATTTAAAGTTGCATTAGCATAGTTTTAATGTTGCATTTGAAAAGAAAGGGGTTGCTTAAAAAAAATTTAAGCGTTGCATTAGGCACAAATAGCGTTGCGTTAGATAGTGGACCCCACTGCTGACGTGTCAATGTGGGTCCCACTGATGACGTCAGCATGTGGGTACCCACTGCTGATGTGTCATGTGGGCCCCACTGCTGACGTGGCATGTGATCTCACTGCTGACGTGGCATGTGGGCCCCAGTGATGACGTGGCACCTTGGTGGGCCCCACTGATGACGTGGCAGCCACCCCCATTTTGTGACGTGGCACTTGTGGGCCCCACTAGTGACATGTCAGCATGCTGACGTGGCACCTTACTTCCATGTCAGCATGCTGACATGGCTGAAACATCTTATGCAACCCCATGAAGTGTTGCGTTTGCATGCTCTTGGTGTTGCATAAGGCCTCTTATGCAATGCTTTTCGAAGTGTTGCCATAGCTTGGAAAAGCGTTGCGTTAGGGGTCTTACGCAACGCCAGTATTGGTAACGCCCCAAAAGCGTTGCGTAAGACCTTACGCAACGCTTCTCAGGCCTTACGCAACTGAAAATGGGGGTTGCGTATGTGCGTTTATGGCGTAGTGTCCTTTGGCTTGCCATCCTTGTCAAGAAAGACATATGGACCTTTTTGCACAACTCTCAGAACTAATGGATCTCTGGATAAGTGAGTTTCCATGCTGCTTTTCCACCAGTGGTAGTTGTGTGTGCCATGAAGAAGTGGAGGCCTAAAATCAGATTTTCCTTCGGGATAGTTTTCAGCCATTATGATCGAATACTTTCCTATTACAGAATTGTTAGTATACCAAAGCTCTGATACCAATTGAAAATGCACACCTAGAGGGGGGTGAATAGGTGTAAATGGCTAACTATATTTAACTAAGTCCGATTTTAAAAATTACCAGAAACAGCTTACTGATTTCGTTTTATGCAGAGACAAATGGTAAGCTGATTGCAAACAGTATGCTGAATGTAAAGACAATAAGTGCAGTAAAGTGCATAAACAGTAAGCTAAATGCAAGCAGTAAGTAAAGAGCAGAAAATAAAGAACACAGAGACTTTTAGCCAGGTTCGACCCCTAACCCCTATGGTTTACGTCCTGGTCCCTTACCAACTTGGTAAGAGAATATATTATTGATCACTGAAATAAAACCAATTACAAGATACAATAATATATCTCCCTTAATTCCCAGCTGTTGACAAATGGCGTGCTGAACTCCTGTTTCTGAACTTGCTCTCTAAGCTATACTTCCCAAGTATACTCCTCTAGCAACGTTCACCAAACCCTAGTTCCCTAGCCAATCTGTCCAACAACTCAACCTTACAAATCGAACAATACAATCAATAATGGATACAACTCAAACTATGAACTCTTTAAGATATAACACGCATAGAATATATTAAGAGCTCGAGAAAATGAAAGATATAGCAATGGAAAACTGAGTTGTTTGTGTCCTTTGTGTGTTTGAATATTTTCTCTGGATTGTTAACCACGAATGAACACAAGAACAGGTTTATAAAGCTTCACACCAACGTTCAGAAAATCAATCACCAATTTATTCAAACTATTAGAATCAATTTCCAACGTTCAATTGGTTAGGGATTTTACAAACGTTCTTGTGAACGTTAGACAGAGGGTTTGGAAGAAAGAAATCGATGAAAACATAACCCTTCTGATTTGTATAGATATAAAACGCGTATAGGAGATTTTGTAGAAAGAAATCTTTTAAATAAGGAAACTCCTATAAGTTTTATAAAATAATTTAAATAAGGATATTTGAAAAGATTTGAGCTCTAGAATATATTGTGTACGTATTATATAATAAAGAGTCCTCACAATATATTTCCTGAATTACATCCATGAGAATTTGTCTTGATATATATCTTCAGGATTTCTGGCAGTTTGCAAATGGCTTGCTGTTTGTGTGTCAGTGCAAATGGCTTGCCAAACTGTCTCTGTTGTAACACCAAGTGGCTTGCTGTTTATATATTCTCTGTAAACTTAATATACCCTGCAAAAACCAAGTTAGTACAACCATAACACAATGTTTTATATCAAACTACAAGAAAATAGCTTGCTGAATGTGATCATCAAAACCATAGGAGTATCATAGATATGGAATTTCAATCACCACCTGCAACATTTGAGAAACATTTTAACTAATATATCTTTGTTTATATGATGAAACTCTCTGAGTTTTTAACAGCAGGACCATATGTCTATCAATAATTATGAACCTGTGCGAGTGAATGAGCCAAGGATGAGTACATTCCAGCAAATCTTTCTCTCAACACAACACCTCTATCTGTGGCTATAAATGACTGAACTGATGAGAAGTTGGCTATTCCCAAGAATAGAACAAATATGTAAACGGTTCCTAGTATGTTCAACAAGTCATGTTCGTCATTGCTGCTAGACAAAATATTCTGTAAGCATTTTATTTTATATAGTGAACTGTTATTTATTGTACATTATAGTGAAAATACCACTCATTATCCTTTAAACATAGAAACATCTACTTTCATGATATTTAAACTGATAAAATAAGCTTCTCTTGACTCTAGAGACAGGCAATTCTGGTGGGGTTGCTAGGTTGTTAGTAGTTTATAGAGAGTTCTTGCTGAGAGTCTGATACACGTAGAGTACTAGATTTTATGCACTTCTATTGACTGCAAAGTATGAAACTGGCACGGGTTACTGTATTATTTTAAGACAAGTTTTTCATGTATATCAAGTCATGTGCATGAGGTGGTTTCCTATGTTTGCTCAAGTCCACAACTACATTCACAAATGCACTATTCTGCATCTGTTTAGCGTCCCTTGTTTTAGTTAGTGAAATGAATACTTACATATCGTTTGCTTTCTGCCAAAGAAGACCTCCTAACAGCAAAGACACCACACTACCACAGTAATAAATGTTAACTGCACCAAGTTGTAATTAGGACTCCTCCGATACGATAAATTTTGTTTCCAAAGGCATGCTTTGAATTGTTCCCATCCATTTCGTAAAAAGCAATTAGAAATTTTAAGTTGGCCTAAACCTTCAACCGGAAAGCTCAGTTCTTTAACTAGTTCCACCATTTTCCTGCATTTGAAAAAAATAGCAAAAGGGGCTATATTATCTACTATCGTCTGTTGTATTTAGTTTCCAGTTATATTCTGTCCTTAACAGGTACTTCAGGTTTTCTATATTTCTACATAATTTACATGTCTCAGTTTTGGGTAGGATTCATATGATGTGTTTTGTTTGCAGCAAGAGTCCTGTGAATCAAATGACTTCAAAGGCAATGCTGACCCAGATGATCAGCCTTAATTTCAGGGAGCTACTTCCAGCGGTTCAGCCAAACAAAAAGGAGCTGCTTCCAGTTCCAGAGATGGGTTGGACACAAATATTGAAAATCTGCCAAGTACAGAGAGCAGAGAAGGAGAGACTTTTGCAGATGCATCTTTTGTACATTTTAATTTATTTTCTTCAATGTTGCTGGATTTGATTCGTTGATGTAACTATACTAGTTATGTTTTTGGTGAATGAAATTAGGATTTGAATTGGTTGTTGGTTTATTTAATGGAAAATTCGATATTCAAGTAGTATATTTTTCTTTTATTACATTTGTGGTGTTACAAAAGGTACAAAGTGTGTTACAATTGGTATATTATTGCATGTGTTGCAGGCTCAAAAAGTAGGCCCCATAA
The DNA here is from genome assembly GCA_037693485.1 of Kitagawia praeruptora. NCBI lineage: Eukaryota > Viridiplantae > Streptophyta > Magnoliopsida > Apiales > Apiaceae > Kitagawia > Kitagawia praeruptora. Next base: position 108,235,412 of record CM075354.1, read on the forward strand.
TAGGTCCAAAAAGTGGGCCCCACATGTTGACCTATTTTTGAATGCCACGTGTCCCCACATGTGGGACCCACGTGTGGATCCTACGTGTGGCCCCACCTGTGGGCCCCATAATATTATGCAAAATTGTATCATCTGTGGTAACACACAACCTATGTTGCTATATAGTGTTTAAGGTGTTGCTATAGAGGTTTTTGGTAACCACATTTGCTGTGTTACCTTAGGTTGATTTTTGATGTTACCTTAGATACCTGTAGTTACTGCTGAGAACCTAATACAGCTGAAGTGTTACCATAGCCCTATTTTGGCCTATGGTAACTTAAAACAGGGGTCTATGGTAACACAGTTTGGGGGTTGCTATAGGCCGTTTATGGCATAGTGATGGTATGATATTTTCGGGTATATATTAATGATCGTAAGATTTGTTTTAAATTAAAATGGTAACGTGTTTTAATTCGAAAGGAAATATTAATGATTGATTGATGTTTTTAGCTATTTATAAAAGGTAATATCTTCAACTAAAAGTAAATGTGAAAAAGGCAATCGACTAATTATCATTAATTTTATTATGTTAATGTGAAAAGGACAATCGATTAATTACCATTAATTTTATTATGTTAATCAACTAATTACCATTAATTATATTATGTTAATATTTATTTTAGGTGTTATATTTTTCTTGAAAATTATGGTGTGATATTTTCGGGTATAAATTTTTAGGTGTTTATAAAAGGTAATATTTTCAACTAAAAGTAAATGTGAAAAAGGCAATCGGCTAATTACCATTAATTATATTATGTTATTATTTATTTTAGGTGTATCTATTTTTCTTTATAATGAAGGGTAAATAAGTAAATTCACGAAGTACCAAAAAATAGGTACCAAAACTTTTAATGTTTCGACTTTTATATAATAGTATAGATTTGTTTTTTATTCATTTGTATGTTGACATTCTGATTGGTTTTTGGCTTGTAATACAGACATCGGAGAGGACATTAGATGCTGATGTATGGTTATAATGTAGATATTTTGCTTCATATTAATCCTTATTAGCCTTGTTTTATGATGCTTTGGTCCTATACAAATAATGTTAATTGTTATTTAACTTATATTGTTGCTAATTGCGTGTTTTCTATGTTTGTAGGAGATTCCAAGGAGCAAGGTGTTGGGGACAAGAATGCATGCTGAAAGGAGATAAAACGTAGAGAAAATGAGTCCTGAGCTTAGGCTTAGGGGCCCTAAGCGGATCAGAATTTTTACTTTTTGGAGTCATAGGACCTGAGCCTCGCACTCAAGGGCCTTGAGGGAAGTTTCAGCAAGCTCAGGGGGCCTGAGCATCACATTAGGGGTCTTGAGCTGGATAAAAATAGATTTATTTATTTAATTGTAATTAGTTTTTAGTTACCATGTATGACTTTAAAAAGTCCATATGAGGATATTAAGAGGGGAACAAGGGTTTTGATTGTATCGTACAACGTTAGAGTGAGAAAGAGATAGAAAATAAAATCTGGGTGTATTCAATCTAGACTTAAAACAATCCAATTAAATCTGATGGTATTCAAAAATCCATAGATTTTTTAGATTTATTAAAATGGTGGATTTGCTAGTTACTTTTTTAAGTTTTGAAATCTTGTAAAAATCAATGAGATTTTGATGGATTTCTAAAAAAACATTTCAAATCTCAATGATTCTACATTAATTTTACAAGATTCTTTGTAGAGTCTTTGTAGAATTTAAACAATCTGTGAATTTAAAAAATTCATTAAAATCCATGGATTATCAGAAATCCATTAAAATCTCAGTTGAATATAGAGATGCACATAAAGCCCACCAGGCCGGGCTTTGACCGGGCCTTGAAAAGCAAGGGCTTTTCGGTCAAAGCCCGGCCCGGGCTTTGACTTTGACCGGCCTGGCCAGGCTTTTGAGAAATATCTAGGCCTTTTTTGGCCCTCGAGGCGGGCCGCGTCGGGCTTTTATACGGGTCCAAATCGGGCCGGGTCGGGCTTTTATTCGGGCCCGAGCAAGATAGAGCCGATTTCTTGCAAATTCGATAAGTTTTTATATATTATTATAAATAAATAAATAAATACAAAACATATATTTTATACAATTGATGAACCAACATGAATACTTACAATCTTTCGATCGTTCATTGATTTTCTGATAAATCAACGGATTACATGTTTACTTGGTATATATTTTATTCATATTTAAGTATTCAAATAATATATTTAGTAATGAACATGTTAATATATATGCGTTTGAAGTGTTTTATATTTGTAATAAGTGTGAATACATAAATATATAAGAAAAATCGGATTCTATTCGGGCTTTAATCGGGCTTCATTTCGGGCCGGGCCGAAGCCCGGGCTTTTCAAAAGATCGGGCTAAGCCGGGCTTTTGCCGGACCGGGCCGGGCTTTGACCAGATTTTGACCAGATCGGGCCGGGCCAGATTTTCGGGCCCAGGCTTTTTGTGCATCTTTAGTTGAATACAGTAGTGACTTTTTTTTTCCCAAAAGTAGGTTACTTTTATCTCGAAAACAAGTGGAAACAAACAATCCCCTAGTATTAATAATACAAGCTTACAAGTTATCGCAGCCGTGTATTTTTTGTTATACATATAAATTTAAGTGTTTAAATTATACTAGCTTATAAAAAGCAAGATTTATTTTTAATTTTTTTGTAATTTGTTTATAGTATAAAATAATATTATAAATATTAATTTTAATATGTTATTGTAAGAATTTAAATCTTACTATTTTTAGTATTAAATATAAATTAATAGGTTATTGACGGGAATCGATTCTTAGATCTTCATATATAACAATTTTTAGTAATGTTGTACTAGCGTAAAATTCCGTGCAAGGCACGGTTATTCAAATAATTTAATAATTAAAAATATATATATTCAAATAATTTTATAATTAAAAATATGATAAACGACACGGTTTCAATTTATCTAATGTTTTTATAGTTATTTTGTAATTTTGCATATCAACTTTTTACATAAAATTTTGAATTATTTTTTAACAAAATTTTAAATTATTCTAAATATTTTAGTTGATGTTAATTATGATAAAACGTCCTTAATGACCCGTGCATGTATATGAATTCTAAATTATCGTATACTAAAATAAGTATATGTTGTAACTCAATCATTATATATTCTATTGATCAATTTATCAAATTATATAAAAATTCACATGTATCATACTTTGTGGTCGAGTTATATCTTTTTTGATTTAATTTGAATGTTGATTATGTTATCTTTTATATATAACGTAGATCATATTTTTAGAGTTCTCATATTATTTTTCGTGTATGTTTAAATATTTATGTTTTTAGATCGATCACATATTTAAATCGTTGAAAGTCTAAATAGTTAATCGAACAAAACCCCCTAATACAATTCACATATTTTAAATTTTTATATACCCAAAACTGATGTGATGCAATTATTAATTATGTATGATTTGATAACTAAAATTTACATATTTTTTAAAACAAATTTCAAGAATTTAATATCTACATGGAGATGCATGTAAATAATTTTTTTTTTTGTAATCAGTTATATAATGTATGATCTAAAATTTTATTTTTATATCAATTATCTAAAATAGCAAAAGAGAATTGTAGAGTATACTCAATCGATTAAAATATTTTTTGTAATTTTATCTATCAAATATTCTAAAAATTATATAAATTGTTATAGCCAAAATTCGGTTCGGGTATTTTCAAGATGAATTCGGGTCAAATATGGGTTAAATTTGGGGAATTCTAGAGTAAATTAGGGTTTTGACTGAAGTTGGAAGAATTAGGTCGCGCCTTAGCTTTCCTCATAGTTAGGGCGCGCCCTAGATGGTGATTCTATATCAAAAATCTCTATTCTGGCTGGGGTTCTATTCAAGGTGGAATTCCCCTCAAGTTGTTATAGTTTTTAGAGGATTCCATTCTAGTTTGGATTCCACTCCAGCTGGAATTCCAGGAAGTTGAAGAATTCCCTCCTGTCGTATCTCAGGAGGGGGATGTCCGTCGCAGAAGGCCTCCAGGGGTTTGCCTGGATATAAGGACCCTTCTTAGACACTAAGGGTGCGCCCTAAGGTGGAAAGATGGGGACTTTCTGGTGTGTGCTTTGGGAGCTCTGTTCCTGTAGCCAATGGGCGCGCCCTCATTGGGGAACTTTGGAGTAATCCTGCACTTTGCACCCAAAAGCTCTGGATCACCTGTCCTGCTATCTGGTGGGTGCTTCTCATTCGGGGGACAGGGATGCGTTCTGCACTTGGGGTAAACCACGGCTATACCTGCATCCTTGAAATCAAGAAATAGCTGGTAGCGGATAGGACTAGTCCTCGACGGGGGAAGTTTCCTTATCCGTGAAGTCTTGAGATCTTGGATGAGCCTTGGGCCTTTTGTGGTTAGGCCTCATAGTAGAACATTCCAGAAGCTGGTTCGATATCCAAGCCCATTTGGGTTTCTTGTTCTCCAAGAACTACGTATGGCTTGATCCCCTATAAATACCGGGGTACGTAGGCCGATTGAGGGGTCGAAAGTTGAGAGCTCACGGGCAACCCTTACGAACCCTAATCAATCTCAGCCAACACCTAATTACAGCCACCCACACAACCACTTTTTTCGACGAAGAACCGCTGCTACAGATCTTGTTTCCGGCGACGTACCCGAAAATTTGTTGTTCCCAAATTCCTCCGTCAACAAATTGGCGCTAGAAGGAGGGGCTGCCAATCAAGATGTCATCTTAGGAGGAAAAGATGTCTCACAATCAACGCGGAGGTTCTCACGAAAAAGATTATTCCGATTCTGAAGATAGCTTGGGGGGTAACCAAGCTCGTCACGAAGCTTACGTTCCGGAGGAAATCCTTATTCCCCCACACCACCATGGAACTCCAGCCGCCGGCGGTGGCCAGCCGCCCGTTCTTATCAGTAACGCGGCATTAATGGAACAGTTGTATCGTATGGGAGATGCCATAAATAGTTTCGGAGCCAGGTTGAGTTCTGTGGAGGAAGTGCAAGAATCCAGGAGAAAATCTCGGAGTATCCCGCGAAATCATCGCCGACCAAGCAAATCTCCTCATATTGAAGAAGATTCCCGGAGGGAGGAAAATCAGGAAAGGAGATTTCAGCTGGTCACTCCTAGAAGGTTAGATTATTCTGATCTGATTGTTGAATATCCTAGTGAAGATAATTCTGAGCGCGGGTTGTCAAATCCCCAAGAGAGGCCGCGCCCTCATCCTCATCGTTCGGGACGCACTCCTAGTGAGATTCAAATGGATGAAGAGCAGATAGCTAGAGAAAGGAAAGATTATGCCAGCTTGAAAGAGCGCCTTGGAATAAGGCTTAATGACGATGATTTGAGGATGGTACTCCTTGAGCAACAGAAGAAAAGCAAATATTTGGAATCGCGGCCCCATGATCCACAGCGCACACCCCCTGATAACAGGTCGAGGCCCCTTGGACATGAGCGAGCCCTTACACAGAGTCATGGTCCACAGCGCGCGCCCCCTGATAACAGGTCGAGGCCCCTTGGACATGAGCGATCTCTTGCTCACAATAGTAATCCACAGCGCGCGCCCCCTGTTCACAACAGGTCGCGGCCCCTTGGATCTAAACAAACTCTTCATCACGACAACACTGGAGCAAGAGGAAACTATGATAACGGTGATAAAAGAAGGGATTGGTATCAAGGAGATGGGCGCCCCCATCATCAGGGCGCGCCCTCAGGTAGAAGATCTCCTCGTATTCATCAAATTCCAAGTACTTCTGATGAGTCGAGGTCGTGGACGCGCCCTCACTCAGGAGAACAATATCAGAGAAATTCTCAGGGGAATCTGCAACCTCATGGAAATCCGGAAGGTCAGCAAACACAAACTCAAACTCAAGAGGATGCTGTGGTTCAGCCACAAGCAGGGAATCAAGGAGGCGTGGAGACAGCGGCTCCACCTCCACCTCCGGGGGGTAATAATATTGCAGCGCAACCGAATATCCAGAATATTCCCGGAGTGGGAACATTCAATGTGGATGATTTAAAGAAGCTTTTGGCCCATTTGGATGGAGGAAGATTATCCGCTACGGCACAAACATCCTCTCCCTTTTCAACTGAGGTAAGGGAGGCACAGCTTCCTACAGGGTATAGGTCAATGACAAATGATCTACGCTTTCATGGAAACGCAGACCCTGTGGAATTCCTCGGACGCTTTGATATTGAGATGGACGTCTATCAAGTGACAGAGCTGGCTAGGTGTCGGTTGTTGGCAGCAACTTTCAGGGAGAATGCTCAGCAATGGTTCCAGAAACTTGGCCCGGGAGTTATTACATCTTGGAAGGTGATGAGGAATTTGTTTTTGACTAAATTCCAGGCGGCAGTGAAATATGCCCCTCCCGTCACAACTTTGGCCAATATCAAACAGAGGGAAGGAGAAAGTCTGCAATCCTACTTCAAGAGATTTAACTCGGAATCAACTCTGGTGAGAGGAGCAACTGATGAAACGCTCAAGAGTTTTCTAATAGCTGGATTATCAGTGGGAACCGATTTCTGGAAACATCTTCAAGGACGAGATCCACCGACATTGGCTGATGTGTTTGCACAAGCTGAATCTTTCAAAATTGTGGAACAGTCTTTGGCAGATAATCGAAAGACCGATAATCAGAACAGTTCTAAGGTAAAGATTGGAAAGAGGAAGGATAGGTCTCCTAGTCCAACTCGCCGGATAGCAACAGGTGCCAATCGGGTGAACTTAACTGAATCTGGCAGAAATTGGGGTCCCCCAGATGCTTACACCCATGATCAAAGACCAGGTAGTTATACACCTCTTGCGGCTTCCATTGAACATATCTTCGAAGTAAACAAAAATAAAGGATTCTTCAGGAAGCCAGAGCCTCTCTCTTCCTGGCAAAGTAAAGACAAGAGAAAGTACTGTGAATTCCATGAGTCTTCTGGGCACAATACTCATGAGTGCCGTCAATTGAAGGATGAAATTGAGGATCTAATCAAGGAAGGATATCTAACAGAATGGATTGTCAGAGAGGTGAAAAAACATAGGGAGAATCCTGATAAGAGAGATGGAGGGCGCGCCCTCCATGTTGATAGCAAGCCTGAAGAGAAGAAGTTTGTTAAAGAAGGAAGTATTCACACTATCTTTGGTGGACACCACCTGGGAGGTGACAGCAATCATGCTATGGAGAGGTATACTAGGGAAGCAAGATACCGACCTCTTACAAATGTGAATAGTTTGGAATTGAGGCCGCCTAAATTGTTCAAAGGAGAATGTGCTGATATCACTTTCACTGAAGAAGAAGCTAGGTGGGTACACCATCCTCACAATGATGCTTTGGTGGTAGCGATTCAGATTGGTTCGAAGAATGTGCATCGGGTTTTTGTTGATAATGGAAGTTCGGTAAATATTCTTTATTACAGCACTTACAAAAAGCTTGGACTTCTAGATAAGGATATGATTCAAGACAATGGATGGATCTATGGTTTTTCGGGCGAGTCTGTAAAAGTCATGGGAGCCATCAAGCTACCAGTAACTCTTGGGGAAGGAATTCTTTCTGTGACGCAAATGATGGATTTCATGATTTTGAATGTGGAATCATCACACAATGCTTTGGTAGGACGTCCCTTGTTGAAGGAAATGAAGGTTGTGACCTCTGTCTATCATCTTGCAATGAAGTTTCCTATGCCAAATGGTGTGGGGACAATTCGAGGATCCCAGCATGACTCGAGAGACTGTTATCATAAGGCAATTAAAGGGTTCAGGAGACAGCAGGATGGAGGGCGCGCCCTCAGTGAAAGTAGTTCTGGAGTTATGAGTATTGCTCTTGGAGAAGTGAAAGTCCATTATCTTGTTCAAGAGCCAGAGGAAGAAACACCTTGCTACAAGGCGCGCCCTGAGGAGAGAATTCCAATACTTGATGATCTTCAAGATGGAATTCTAGAAGAAATTGAAGAAGATTCGGAGGTGATTTCAGTTAATATCAGAGGAGAGCAGGTCGAAGGAAGGCGAATGTTACTTGAAGGTTTGTTGCTCACCCTTGTTGAGGAAGACTTCCCTCTTAAGGAGGACGCGCCCTCTAAGGATGCAATGCCAATCGAGGATCCTCGAAGTTTTGATTTTGATCTTGATCCGAGAACACCACAACCTGTGGAAAAGACTGGTCCTGCAGAGGATACCATTTCAATTATGGTGGATGAAAAGGATTCGAGTAAGGTTTTGAAAGTCGGATCTCAGTTGAATTCCAAGTTGAGAAGAATGCTCACTAATTTTCTCTTGAATAATCTGGATGTCTTTGCTTGGAGTCATGCTGATATGGTAGGAATCGATCCAAAGATTATGTGTCATCATTTGAACATAGATCCCACCAAGAAAGGAATTCGCCAGAAATGTCGACTTGTGAGTGGAGAAAGAGCTATAGCATTGAAAGAGGAAGTTGATAGACTTCTAGATGTTGGTTTGATTAAGGAATCATATTATCCAGATTGGCTGGCTAATCCTGTTCTCGTCAAGAAGCCTAATGGAAAGTGGAGAACTTGTGTGGATTTCACGGACCTGAACAAGGCTTGCCCTAAAGATAGTTTTCCTCTCCCTCAAATTGATCAGTTGGTGGATGTTACCGCTGGCCACGCTCTTTTGAGTTTCATGGATGCTTATTCGGGTTACAATCAGATTCCCATGTACGAACCTGATCAAGAGCACACCTCTTTCATCACGGATAGAGGTTTGTACTGTTATATTGGAATGCCATTTGGTTTGATCAACGCTGGAGCTACTTATCAGAGGTTGGTGAACATGATGTTTAAAGATCTGATAGGGAAAACCATGGAAGTGTACGTGGATGACATGCTTGTCAAATCTTTGAGGGCGGAGGACCATGTAAGGCATTTGGAGCAGATGTTCGGAGTATTGAGGAAGTTCAGAATGAAGTTGAATCCTCAAAAATGTGTGTTTGGAGTGGAATCCGGAAAGTTCTTGGGATTCATTGTTAACCATCGTGGGATCGAGGCGAATCCAGCCAAGATTAAAGCCTTACTTGATATGAAATCTCCATCTACTGTGAAGCAAGTTCAGAGTTTGGCTGGGTGAATTGCAGCGCTAAATCGCTTTGTGTCAAAATCTTCAGATAGATGCAGAGAATTCTTCAAGGCGATCAAAGGAGCATCCAAAGATTTTGTGTGGACTCCTGAGTGTGAAGAAGCTTTTCAGAAAATCAAGGAGCAGTTGGGGAATCCTCCGCTCTTGGCCAAGCCCGTGGAAGGAGAGACTTTGATATTATACTTGGCAGTTTCGGAATACTCCATTAGTGCAGTATTATTAAGAGAAGAGATTGATCATCAGTCCCCGGTTTACTATGTGAGCAAACGTTTACATGATGCAGAGACCCGATATACCAGTATGGAAAAGTTGGTTTACGCTTTAATCTTGGCGGCAAGAAAACTTCGTCCTTACTTTCAAGCTCATAAGATCGAGGTTCGTACTGCTTATCCATTAAGGAGTATTCTTCACAAACCGGAAGCTTCAGGAAGAATGTTGAAATGGGCCATCGAATTAGGGCAATTTGATTTGGAATATACACCAAGAACAGCAATTAAAGGTCAGGCTTTAGCGGATTTCATCCTGGAGTTTGATTCAGAGACCGAGGAAAAGTCTATTGTATTAGTGGAACCTGGAATTCCTCCTAAGAGGACGCGCCCTCGTGAGGAAGTTCCCCAACCTTGGTGGAAGTTGCACGTAGATGGAGCTGTGAACAATGGGGGGGGCTGGTGCAGGAGTAATTTTGGTGACGCCGGAAGGAAATCAATTCATGAGTGCAATTCACTTCAAATTCGAGGCAACTAATAATGATGCGGAGTATGAAGCTTTGATTAACGGATTGAAGATGGCTTTGGAAATGAAGGTAGCAAATTTGATCGTATCGAGTGATTCGGAGTTAGTGGTCAGGCAGATCAAAAGAGGTTTTTAGTGTAGAGGACCGAGAACAGAGCTCTACATGAAGTGTGCACAACGATTAATTCAGAAGTTTCGTGAAGTAAGGTTGGAATGCATTTCTCGAGATGAAAATTGCTCTGCAGATGTTTTGGCCAAGCTAGGATCCCAGAAGGATGCTATGTTGTTAGGAACAGTTCCTCTACAAATTCAAGAAGTGCTGAGTATTCCAGAAGTGGAAGTTATGGAAGTGGAGAGTACTCCGTCAGTTACATGGATGACTCCTATTTTAGAGTATCTCCGTAAGGGGATTCTCCCAAGCGACAAAATTGAAGCAAGGCGTCTTCGATATCATGCTGCCAGGTTTGTGGAGTATGATGAGATTCTGTACAAGAGAGGTTTCAACCAACCGCTTCTGAAGTGCATAGATGGAGATGAATGCAATTATATCCTAAGGGAGGTACATGAAGGAATTTGTGGTAATCACTCGGGGGGTGGTTCGTTGGCAATGAAGGTGTTAAGGCAAGGTTATTATTGGCCTACTATGAAGAAGGATGCCTATGGGTTTGTCAAGGCATGTGATAAATGTCAGAGGTTTGCCAATTTTTCAACGCTTCCGGTGACTACTTTAACTTCCATGATGAGTCCATGGCCATTTGCTATGTGGGGAATCGATCTTATTGGAGAACTCCCTAAATCTAAAGGAGGAGTCAAGTATGCTGTTGTTGCAGTATATTATTTCACTAAATGGGCGGAAGCAATGCCCTTGGCCACAATCACAGCGAAGAAAATCAAGGATTTTGTGTTCAACTATATTGTGTGCAGATTCGGGATTCCTTACAAGCTTGTTTCAGATAATGGGAAACAATTTGACAGCAAGGAGTTGCGAAAGCTGTGTGAAGACTTGGGAATCAAGAAGGAATTCACAGCTGTGTATCATCCTCAGAGTAATGGGCAGACTGAAGCTATTAACAAGATAATCAAGCACACTTTGAAGACCAAGTTGGAAGAAAGCAAAGGGAATTGGCCCGAGGAACTTCCTATGGTCTTATGGTCGTATAACACAACTCCAAGAACCACAACTGGGGAATCTCCTTTCATGCTGTCTTATGGATGTGAGGCAATGGTGCCAGTGGAAATTGGAGCAGGGTCATTCCGAAGGGATTTCTATGATGAAGAATCGAATATGATAAATCAAAGGCTAAATCTTGATTTCCTAGAAGAGATGAGGGCAAATTCGCAGTTGAAGTTGGCAACTTATCAGCAGAGGGCTGCAAGGTACTATAACAAGAAGGTGAAGACTCAGCCTTTCAAGGTGGGTGATCTAGTTCTACGGAAAGTCATGCATAATACAAGAGTAGCAGAACATGGAGTTTTTGGTCCCAACTGGGAAGGACCTTACAAGATCAAGTCTATCATCTGGGAAGGAACTTATCATCTAGAAGACTTGGATGGCAACATAATCCCACGAGCATGGAATGCAGAGCATTTGAAGAAATATTATCAGTAGGGCGCGGCTTTGGCCCCCTATTATGTGAAGGCTTATATTTAAGTTATAGACTAGCATAAATAAATCTTCTCCTAGTCTAGGGGGTAGTGCATATACGCCTTCCTTAGTTCTAGTTGAGATTTGTTATTTTTATATTGTGGTTTTTCGAAGATTATTCTCCTTAGCTCGGGGGGTAATACATGTATACCTTCCCCTGTTCTGTCGAGATTTAAATTTAATAAAGAAGTCATTTGAAGATTATTGAAGTATGTCAAGATATTTTTAGCTGTTTCTTGAAGATTTTTTGAAGAACGAGAAGTCGTGCCCCATATCTTAGGGCGCGCCCTATTAAATTTTGCATAATTACAAGTATTATTGACAAGATAAAGGGGTACTGGAAATGTCCTAGGGCGCGTCCTCAACCTATATTTAAAGAATTTCTGAAGATATTAAATCACAGTTAAAGTTTAAGTTGAAGATATTTTCTTAAATGAGGTCACACCCCCAGTTAGGGCGTGCCCTCATTTGAAGAATTTAACAGATAAAAGCATGAAGATAAGTAATAAGCATAGCAAGGTTCAAAAGGCACTGAACGTTAGGAATTACAACTTGCAGGGTTTTACAAAGGACCCGCACCTTAAAAGTTAAAGTATGTACGAAACAGGTTTAAAGACTGAAACCCTAAGGCGCGTCTTTAGGGGGGAAGAAGGGATGACCTTGGAAGGTGAAAGAAGCGCATCCTGAGCATCGTTTGGACGAACCGTTTTAAGGGGAGATACATTTGCGGGAGGAGAGTTTTGAGTATGGATAACTGCAGGAGAGGGTTGAACATTGTCAGTAGAGGGCGCGCCCTCGGAAGCATCCTCTAATCCCAGTTCCACTATTTTTGCCTTAATGGCTAAGGTTTGGTCAACCTTAAACTTTGCTATATCCTCAGCAGCAGCAGGTCCAAATTTCTCCCAGTCATAGTCAGGATCGTTGGCTAAAAAGCCAATAAGATAGAAGTTAAAACCCTTTTCAAAGTTTTCATCTTCAATGGCTTCTCTCTGTTCTTTTAATTTAGCCTTTTCAATTTCTAGGGCACCTTGCTGAGCTTGGAGTTCCTCCACTTGCTTTCTCAATTTCTCAACTTGGTCGCTGAAGAATAAGCCATTATCAATAGATTTCTGAAGATCTAACTTGAGGGTGGCAATCTCGGCATCTTTGGCATCGCTTTCTTTTTTCCATTTGTTATCATTTTCGATAACCATCTTTGAGTATTTTCTGTTCTCAGTCTCAAGCCTATTGATATGGAGTTTTTCTTTATGCACTCTCTGGGCGTGCCCTAGAGATTGGATGAGTAGCTGGGCAGATGCTCGGATCATGGACTCAGATTCTTCATCAACATTCATATTTTGCCAAAAATCCACTTCGTTTTGTTTAACCATATGAGCTGCAGCTGGGCCGATCAAAGTCTCAATATTTGAGGGCGCGCCCTCCGTTCTTGGCTTCTTGCCTTGGTTGATTACAGGTTCCTGTGTATCAGCATTCCTCTTTAAGGATTCTGAAGATGGGGTGACTATGTCACAGAAGTCTTTCTTTGGCGCGGGGCGCGTTCTGGAGTCAGAAGTGACTGTTTGATTGATATTCTTTTCCTTGTCATTTTTCTTCTTGGTAGCTCCAAATCCACGAGGAATCCTGGGAGCCATATCTGTACAAGGCAAAGAGGAAAAAGAGTCAGGCTGTGTTCTGGACAAAGAAGGATTAAATACGTAAAACACGACAAATTTAGGACAAGTAATAAAGACAAATGGTTAGGGCGCGCCCTAACCTACATTATAACTATTACCTTCATCAGAATCGGAATTCTCACTACCACTAGATGAGAGTGTGGGAACAGGAATTCCCTTCTTAAATTTTTTAAATTTGCAAATGTGACCAACTTTATCAGATAAAATTCCGACCCTCTTTAAGTTTTCTTCTGTGATTAAAGATTGGAGGTTGAATTTTTCTGAGGCAACTTTCAGAACGGCTTTTGCCCGAATTGAGGCCGCGCCTTCAAGCATTTTCTGTGTTCTCTTATCTGTTGGAATTCAAAGGAATCAATAAATGGTTGAAAACTAAAAAGATAAGAAAAGTACAGGGCGCGCCCTCACTTACTAGGATTCGTGTTGAATTGTACCCGGACTCGGGAAACGTCCCAGACATAGAAAAAGGGTTCTTTCCAAAACTTTAGATGACTGATTCTTCCTTCAGAAAAACCTTTGTTGTTGTGAGGTTTATTGATTACAAGATAATAGTAACCAATGCTGGACTGCCGAAGGCTGAAGAAATAGCTAACTTCATGCATAGAGGGAGTTCCTAATTTGAGATCGTGATAAAGGATAAATAAAGCCAACACAAGTTTGTAGCTGTTCGGGGAGAGTTGGATGGGTGCTATGTCGTACCATCTTAGTATTTGTTGAAGGTAGGGATGTAAGGGCGCGCCCACACCAAGGGCTATCAGCTTTGGGGTTAAGACCATCCTTGGAATTTTAAAATTTCTACCGTAATTGAAGATGTGAGGGCGGTGATGAGCATGTGGGATGGCCCAAATTCCTTCTTGACCATAATACTGCATGGCCCATCCTACTTCGTCACTTGTAGCAATGGAAGACATGTTTACACAGGCAAGTTTGCCCCGTTTCTTTCTGAGTTGATTTTTCTCTTTTTCGGGCAGGTCATCATATCTTCCCCAGTCGATATCGATTTCTTCATCAAGGACTTCCCAGTGTTCAAATGGAACAGGAGAAGGTAGTGGAGATGTTGGTTCGGAATCCGCCATGGGTGAGATGGACGATGCTGAGGGCGCGTCCTCTGAAGAATAAGTGTCAGACGGATGTGTATCACTAGAAGAGTTGGAGTTTGGAGTGAAATCGTGGTCAGAAGGATCTGTGTATAGGGGATTTGGCATCTTTTCAGGTAGTGGTGTTGAAGTTTTTTCAAGTATTTGAGTGTTGAGGGGGGTATCATTAAGGGAATCTTCACTGGAAAAACTCATCCTGCCTTCGTTAAAATCTTTGATAAGGCGCGCCTTGTCTTCAGGAGAAATAAACGAGAAAGGGCTCCTATAAGGTTCAGGAGATAAGGGGGGTGCTAATGGAGAATGGATCCCTAAACGATAGTTGAATTCCCTAAATGGGTGAAAAGGCGGAGATGCGCCCTCCAGCTGCAAAAAATTGAATGAAAAAAGGGACTTAGGGCGCGCCCAAGAATTAAATAAATAGAAGAATTTTTTGCAAAGATTGAGATCTAAGGACGTTTGCAAAAGCTATTCTAAACGTCTAAGGCGTGTCCTGGGTAAAGGGCGCGCCCTAGAGTATAATGATTAGCAGCGTAAGGATGCACCTAAAAGATTTTCTAAGATATTCTAGAAGCGTCATGAAGAAATAAATTTCTAAGATTACGTCGTGGTATCAGGGAAATCCAAGGCGCGCCCTGTGTTAAAGACGCGCCCTGAAAATTGATTCACCACATTAATTAGTCAGAAACATATTTTTGAAGAAGCTATGGTAGCAAATGAAGATCAAACATGCATGCATACATATATATGTATACAAGCAATATTGAAGAACATGAAGACAACCAAGAGTCAAATCGCAAAATCGGACAAAATACATGGTGAAAGTACAAATTAAAAGTATCAAAACATACCTTGGAAGTTCTGGAACGAGATTTGTGGAAGAAAATCAAAGGAAATCGTCGAGATTGGCCGGATTGTTACTCGGAAAAAGAGATCGCCGGAGTATAGTTTTTGGGAAAGAGAGAGAGTGAAAAAGAGTAAAGTAAGAGAAAGGGGGGTATTTATAGGGGTTTGGAAAGATAATGGATGACAGCTGTTAAATCGATTGAAATTCTGAGGACGCGCCCTCTTACAAGGCGCGCCCTGGTGAAATATTGTGGGAATTTTGTATTTTTAAAGAAAATTCCATATTTTATCTCTGATTTCATATGGAATTGGGGGGTAGTTGTTATAGCCAAAATTCGGTTCGGGTATTTTCAAGATGGATTCGGGTCAAATATGGGTTAAATTTGGGGAATTCTAGAGTAAATTAGGGTTTTGACTTAAGTTGGAAGAATTAGGTCGCGCCTTAGCTTTCCTCATAGTTAGGGCGCGCCCTAGATGGTGATTCTATATCAAAAATCTCTATTCTGGCTGGGGTTCTATTCAAGGTGGAATTCCCCTCAAGTTGTTATAGTTTTTAGAGGATTCCATTCTAGTTTGGATTCCACTCAAGCTGGAATTCCAGGAAGTTGAAGAATTCCCTCTTGTCGTATCTCAGGAGGGGGATGTCCATCGCAGAAGGCCTCCAGGGGTTTGCCTGGATATAAGGACCCTTCTTAGACACTAAGGGTGCGCCCTAAGGTGGAAAGATGGGGACTTTCTGGTGTGTGCTTTGGGAGCTCTGTTCCTGTAACAAATGGGTGCGCCCTCATTGGGGAACTTTGGAGTAATCCTGCACTTTGCACCCAAAAGCTCTGGATCACCTGTCCTGCTATCTGGTGGGTGCTTCTCATTCGGGGGACAGGGATGCGTTCTGCACTTGGGGTAAACCACGGCTATACCTGCATCCTTGAAATCAAGAAATAGCTGGTAGCGGATAGGACTAGTCCTCGACGGGGGAAGTTTCCTTATCCGTGAAGTCTTGAGATCTTGGATGAGCCTTGGGCCTTTTATGGTTAGGCCTCATAGTAGAACATTCCAGAAGCTGGTTCGATATCCAAGCCCATTTGGGTTTCTTGTTCTCCAAGAACTACGTATGGCTTGATCCCCTATAAATACCGGGGTACGTAGGCCGATTGAGGGGTCGAAAGTTGAGAGCTCACGGGCAACCCTTACGAACCCTAATCAATCTCAGCCACCACTTACTTACAGCCACCCACACAACCACGTTTTCCGACGAAGAACCGCTGCTACAGATCTTGTTTCCGGCGACGTACCCGAAAATTTGTTGTTCCCAAATTCCTCCGTCAACATAAATCAATATTTTATTTACTCAAAAATAAAAATAATAGAGGAAGAGAGAAGATGTGATTTATCTTATAGGATTTTTAAACAAAACTCAAAATTGAGTATAATACACTTCGTTATGGCATGAGTTTGGTAGAAGAAGGTTAGTAGTTCGAATCTCAATACTGACATAATTTCACTATTTTTTACATAATTATTAAATGATGGTTTTTTGTAATTTTTAAAAATATAGGGGTAAAATCGTAACTTCACAGCCAATCGATTAGAATATTTTTTCGTAATTCATTTATCCAATGTTCTAGAAATAATATGACTTAATATTTTATTTACTCAAAAATAAAAATAAAAGATGAAGAGACAAGAAGAAAAGATGTGGTTTATCTAATAAGATTTATAAATAAAACTCAAAATTGAATATAGCACATTTGGTTATAACGTGAGTTTCTTAGAAGAATGTTAGTGGTTCGAATTCCAATACTAACATTATTTCATTAATTTTTTCATAATTAATAAAGAATGGTATTCATAAGAGTAAAATCGAAATTGACAATTTTGCCCTCGTGGTTGAAGTTTAATATATATAAATAAATTTGATGTGTATGTTATTTTTCTTTAAAATCTATGAAACATAGAATCATAAATCAAGATTTTAGCCATTAATATATGAATGTGCATCACAAAAACATCCCCCAAGATAGTTGCTTTTTTCAATTTTAGCAAACCATCTTTGCCATTTTTTTTGCTGAAAGTAAAGTAAAAATACAAAACCATCTCGAATCGAGCTATCGGAGACCCATAACCATTACAAGAACTAAACACATGTGGACCAGATAAAATGGTCATGCTTATGTAAGTATATTTGCAAGCATGTGTAGAATTTTATGAAAATGTGATCAAATTGCTACAAGAATCTTTAAAGTGATTTTCTTTATTATCAATATTGAATCTTTAGTTAATTTTATCTGAGGAGCTGATGTTTTAGGACAATGGTTTAGTTTAATTATGAATATTGCTTGAAATTTTGTGATTTCTTGGAGAATAATTGGAGATATAGTTGATTATTGACATTGTTTGTGTTATCGCTTTGTGAGGTTTATCCTGTTTTGTATCATTGTTAATTGAAATTGGTTTCTTTTTAATGTGCTTGGGTAGATGGAGTATGCTAGTTTAATTGACTTTTGTTTTGTGATCGACTTGGAGGGTTTTGTGCTTTTTGCTCCTAGTTTTGCGAGTATTGCAGTTGATCCGTGAGAGCTGGTTTAGTCTATTGACTTAATTGGAAAGATATTGTAGTAGCCGATTGTGGTCAAATGTACTTGGGTAGATGGTGTGTGCAAGTTTAATTCACTTTTGTTTTAGAGTAAATTGCCGTATTTTACACTGAATTTCAAAAAAATTATCAAACTTTCAAGTTTGCAAATGAATGGCTAACTTTCGTTTTAGTTTTTTTTAAAAAATGGGTCCCAATAATTTTAACGTGAAAGGAAGCTATTCTTTTAAAATTTTGAAATAAAATTTGGCCATTCATTTAAAAAAAAGTTAAAGGAAGCCATTTTTTTAAAACATGAAAATTAAAACTGGCCACTAATTTGAAAACATGAAAGTTTGGCAACCTTTTTGAAATTTGGTGTAAAATACGGTCACCACTCTGTAATCTACTCTTTGTTTTATGATCGAAGTGAAGGCCTTTGTGCTATTTACTCTTAGTTTGCAGGTATTGCAGTTAACCCATGAGAACTAGTTTAGTCTATTGACTTTGTTAGGAAGATACTGTAGTAGCCGATTTGTGGTCAATGTAATGAGGGATGGAATGTACAACAGGTTACGGAATTGTTTTCTTGCTTGAGGTTCTAGGTTTTCACTTTATAGGATTAGTTGGGGGAACAATAGTATTGAAGGCTTGTGGTGCAAGGTCTTATCTCAGGAATTGTATCCGTAATGGTAGGTGTTTCTTAGGATGCATGAAACTAGTTACAAATAGACGTGTCATTGGTTGTAAGGGAAAGGCCTATATCCATAAGGCAAAGAGCTTGCTTCTGTTTATCGTTTTTGCAATATATAGGTGTTTAACACATTATGCCCATGTGTAATGTAACAAAATTAAGGAGTGCATTTAGGTTATGAATTTGGTGGCGTTGATGCCTTTACGGCATTGAAAATGTTTGAAACTTTACGGTGTCTATGGTTCAAGTATTGAGGAAAAGTAGATAAAACCTATTTCCTCAGAATAAGTGAAAACATAAAATTAAACCGCATACTTGTTCTTAAAATACTTAAATTAATTCATGTTTAGCTCTTTAGTAACATAGGAATACAAATTCTTATGCAGGAGAACCCTGGGACTTAACCAACAAGTAAATTTTAATCATTTAAAAACTACTTCTAATCAATTTGCACTTCTTAGTACCAATCCACTACTGTAAAGTTAAAAACTTCTATATAATATCACTACCATAATCCAAAATATTCCCAATAGTATACTTACCTAATATGAAAGTTTAAACTCCATACAAAATTACAGTTAACTTTACCCTAAATAATAAAATGAAATATATACAAATTAATTCTAATTTCCTTCATGCACATCAAAAAAGGAGTATAATCATAGGTGTAAGTTTGCGCTTCATATTTTTTTTGAATTATATTGTTCTTTCTTAGGCATCTTTTTTCTTCGATTTTGTGAGGTGCTTCAAGTCTTTCTTTTTAATGTTATTGTAGGGGTGTATTTAATATTTTTCTTCTTTTTTGAACTTGGATTCACCCTTATTGATTATGCTTCTTAGATATATACAATAGGAGGAAGCATCCTCTTAATATAGAAAATAAAAGAGCAAACATAATAATAGAAAACATAATAATTAAAGTTGTGCTGGTGGTGTGCTAATGGAGTAGTTGTGTGGTGTGCTGCTAGTGCATAATCATGGAGCAACTTTACAGGTAATTTGACACGCCCCCTCACTCGAAATCCCATCTTGGGATGAAATGCCTATCTTGGGATTGAAGTGTGGAACACTTAGAAGCACTTGTGCATAATCTAAGCTTCCTACTAGACCCATCTCTAGGCTTGAAATTGAGCATTTTGGGAATACCGGGACTCGACTTCGCGACCACGAAGTACATTTTAGGCCATATCAAAAAAATCCTTTAAGTTCCTTATTAGCACAATAACAGATATCCCACTTATTAAGGGGTTCAACCCCTTTACCACTGCCATGCATTTTATTTGTCGCCCGATTCTGCAAGGGCAGAATTGGCAGATGAAGTCACTGGTAAATCAGTCTCCATTCGAGACAATAGCTGACGGAGAGCATTGAGTTCTGTTGTGCTTATTGCTCCCGTTACTGAAGTAGCAGAGTCAGCATGGTTTTCAGTTGTCGTATGATGAGCACTATATTGGGTGCCTCTTCCGGAGGTCCTACCGGATGAACTACCTCGGCTTCGTCCTCCTCGACCACGATCTCGTAAGTGCGGGTGTAGGATAAAGCATTCCTCTCGAGAATGGTATAACTTATTACAATAGTCACACCGGAGGACATCTTTTTCACCCTTTGAAGTCTCAACCACCTGTTCTGTTTTGCCTTGGTTCTGAACACTTCTCGTAAAAAGTGCAGATCGATCAGCCACAGTATCAATCGGAGCCATGCTTTCTTTCCGACTCTCTTCGAGCTGAACACGGCCATGTGCTTCTTCAACTGTAGGAAAGGGAATCTGACCAATGAGTTGATTTTTAATTGAATCATACTCAATTGTCAGCCCAACAAGAAACTTCATTACTCTTTCTTCTTGTACCAATTTTTGGTACTTCTCTTGGTCTTCAGCCTGTTTACACTCAAACACAGTGTAGTGGTCTGACTCCTGCCATAGAGATGTGAGCTCCGAATAATATTCGGTCAATGTTCTGCCTCCTTGAGTTGAAGCCCATATTTTTGCTTCACCTCGAAATGTTTAGCCATATTGCCCGAATATGAGTAGGTTCAGGTAATAGAATTCCAAACCGCTTCCGCGGTATCAAGAAAGAGATAGCTTTTACGAATTTGTAACTCCATAGAGTTAAACAACCATGACTTGACCAAGGCATTTTCGCTATCCCAATCATCAAAACATGCATCACTCTCCAAGGGCTTCTTAGCCTTCCCATTGATATACTTCATCAACCGATGGGATTTAAGTACGAGTGTGCAAGACTCCGACCATTCTAAAAAATTCTTTCCATCAAATTTGGGACTTACATACGGAGTACCATGAAAAATATATTTACCACCTCCTTGAGTAGTATTTTTACTCGTAACCGAATCATCCACAATATCTGACATTATTTATATATTCGAACCAACAAGTATTATCTCAAACTACAAAGAAGACTGCTATATATATTAGAAAAGGAAGTCGACCTGTTTGTTTGAAAAAAAGGAAAGAAATCAAGTTAGGCCAAAAGCATATCAATCTGTCACATGCTGGTACAGTTCCTGTCGGCTGCTAGACTCACGCCCCACACCGCGAGTGAGGTCCACGCGCCAGGCATAATAGTTTCAACAGCCAGCGCGTGTTGATCACTACCTTCTCCCGCAACTGATCTTCAGTTGTGGCTTCAATCAGTTTGTGTATAATTCAACAAATCGCTAAAGCAAGCAAACAAAACTCTTCTGTAAACTCAAAATCCAGAACGCAAAACTCAAACAAAATAATCAAACTTCATTATAAAACTCAGTGAAACCACCAAACAAAATGTAGCAAAAGATTCAGCGATTCAATCGAAACAAAATTCAGAACAGAACAACCCAGAACACGACTCGAACAGCAGGAAATTCTGAGTCAACTATGTGTATAGTTGTGTCAAATGTTAGGCTGAATGTTCGGCTGTCATGTTTGTCAACATAGTTAGGCTGTCATGTTTGTCAATATAATTGGCACCGTCTAAGACTTTGGGTTATGTAATCCTTCTATATATAGGATCTCTCACAATGTAATTACTACAATATCAATATACATAACATTTTCTCTCATTCATATTATACACAGCTGCTATATATATTTATACACACTGTAACATGGTATCAGAGCAGCAAGATCTGGGCTCTTAAAACAAGGCAGAAAATCAAGAACACTACTGCTAAAACTGCAAATCAGAGCAGGTTTAGCATAGAGCTCACCAGAAATTACAACTGGAGCTTTGGTTTTCAAGAAAACCAAGAACACAGCTGAGTTTTTTAGAAATCAGAAAATCAAAACCTACCAAAACAAAAATACATATATACCACCATACCAGGCTCTATCGTACAACCTACCAGAATTTTTTTTCGATCTGAAAACGTCCAGCACGCGCCCTCACGCGCCTCCGTACGTGCCTCAGATCCGCCCCCACGCGCGCCACGCGCCGGCGCGTGGACCCTCTTCCAGGCGTTTTCCGGCGACTATTCTTCAGGGCTTCTTGATCGCCTCCCTATTTCGAATCTATACGTGGTATTCGTTCTTGAATATGAGAATTTTCTCCGGTTTCCAGGAAAGTATCACACCACTGTTATGGAATTCATTATCTTGTTGCTACCTACACAAAGTTCGCCTCTGATTGTCTAGCATCAGCCACCGTGTCCATGTTTTTTGAAGAGGTAACCCTAGATTTGTAAACAAATACAATTCGTTTGGCTGCCTATTAGTTGATTTTTAACCCAATTCTTGTTTTACTCTAATTGCCCAGCCCAACCTTTATGTTTTAAAGCCCAGCTTGTCTTGTTTGATATATAAATCCCTGACCTTTACAAAAGTTACAGTACTTGGTTATAATATATATACACGATATTATGCGTATATAATATATATATATATTGAATCAGTACTTGGTCATACAACTGGTGCTTCTATGTTATTGGGCTAGCAGGCTATTATTTGTTAATGGGCTTGGATCTTATATACATTAACTGGGCCAAGGATTAAAACACAATTGGTGCTTCCAAATTTAGCATAAATTTGCTAAAAAGATATTGAGATAGTTCAAGTTAAGACTTGACTATAATTGTTGAATAATTATCTTTCGGGTATTTCATTCCGGATTTATTTAGCATGATGAAAGAGGACTTTTCTGGAACTCACTCCGGCCTAACTTTTTCGGACCTCAAGTTTTTTCGACAGTTGGTTTCTGATATAAAGTTGAAGACTGCAGCCTCATTTGTACCGACAAATACTTTTCATTCGAGTATTTCTTGTCATTCCGTCTCTCACAGTTCACCTAATTCATGGATTATTGACTCGGGAGCGTCAGAACATATGACTTGCAATTCCAGTTTACTGCAGTCATATCACTACATCAATAAAACAGAGAGTGTTCGTGTCCAATGGAACTCATGTACCCATTCACGGATGGGGCACTTCCAACTGTCTCCCTTCACTACCACTATCATCTGTCTTACATGTTCCTTCCTTATCAGTGAATTTATTATCGGTTCATCAAATTACTGAAAAACTTAATTGTTCAGTAACTTTTTTCCCTTCTCACTGTGTGTTTCAGGATCTGGCGACAGGCAAGGTCCTTGGCAGTGGTAAAGTGGTAGACGACCTCTATATTATGGAAGGGAATTCTGTTTCGCCATCGGCAAGTTATCAGGTTTTATCTAAATCTAATCCCAGTTTAGAGTCCTTGTATCAATGGCATAGACGGTTAGGTCATCCTTCATTTGGTGTTTTGTCGCATCTCTTTCTGAATTTAGCATCAAAATGTAAAAAGGAAGAATTTTTTGTGAACCATGTGAATTAGCCAAACATAAAAGGTCACCGTATCCATCTAGAAATAATAGAAGTCCTACTCTTTTTTCTACTATTCATACTGATGTTTGGGGTCCATTTAGTCATCCTACACATGATGGATATAGGTGGTTTGTTGTCTTCGTTGATTGTCATTCTCGACTTACTTTTGTATACCTTCTTAAACACAAAAGTGTAGTATTCGGATGTTTTAAATCCTTTCACCACATGATTCAAACACAATTCAATGCCTTGATACTCCTATGGTTTTGATGATCACTTTCAGTAAGCTATTTGCTTGTAGTTTGATATAAAACATTGTGTTATGGTTGTACTAACTTGGTTTGCAGGGTATATTAAGTGTACTGATTGTTTACAGAGAATATACAAACAGCAAGCTATCTGGTGCTATAACAGAAACAGTCCAGTAAGCCATTTCACACTGACAGACTCAAACAGCAGACTTTCACAACTGGCAGACTCAAACAGCAAGCCATTTGCAACTGACAGAAATCCTGAAGACATATATCAAGATTAATTCTCATGGATTTTATTCAGGAAATATATTGTAAGATATCTTTATTATATATTACGTACACAATATATTCTAGAGCTCAAATCTTTTCAAATATCCTTATTTAAATTAATTTTATAAAACTTATAGGAGTTTCCTTATTTAAAAGATTTCTTTCTACAAAATCTCCTATACTCATTTTTATATCTATACAAATCAGAAGGGTTAAGTTTTCTACGATTCATCTCTTCCAAACCCTCTGTCAAACGTTCACAAGAACGTTGGTAAAATCTCTGTGATCATTTGAACGTTAGAAATTGATTTCTAAATCGTTCGAATAATGGTTGATTGATTTTCCGAACGTTGGTTGTGAGACTATTTATAATCTGTCTTGTGTTCATTCGTTAACAACACTTCAGAGAAAATATTCAAGCACACAAGATTTCAAACAACTCAGTTTTTCATTGCTATATCTTTTAATTCTCTCGAGCTCTTAGTATATTCATACGTACTATATTATAGAGAGATCATAGTTTGAGTTGTATTCTCTATTGATTGTATTGTTCGATTTGTAAGGATTAGTTGTTGGACAGTTTGGCTAGGGAACTAGGGTTTGGTGAACGTTGCTAGAGAAGTATACTTGGGAAGTATAGCTTAGAGAGCAAGTTCAGAAACAGGAGTTCAGCACGCCATTTGTCAACAGCTGGGAATTAAGGGAGATATATTATTGTATCTTGTAATTGGTTTTATTTCAGTGATCAATAATATATTCTCTTACCAAGTTGGTAAGGGAACAGGACGTAGACCATAGGGGTTAAGGGTCGAACCTGGCTAAAAGTCTCTGTGTTCTTTACTTTCTGTTATTTACTTACTGCTTGCATTTAGCTTTCTGTTTCTGCACCTTACTGTACTGATTATCTGTGCATTCAGCATACCATTTGTCTCTGCATAAAACGAAATCAGTAAGCTGTTTCTGGTAATTCTTAAAATCAGTTTTAGTTATACATAGTTAGCCATTTACACCTATTCCCCCCCCTCTAGGTGTGCATTTTCATTTGGTATCAGAGCTTTGGTATACTAACAATTCTGTAACAGGAAAGTATTCGATCATAATGGCTGAAAACTATCCCGAAGGAAAATCTGATTTTAGGCCTCCACTTCTTCATGGCACACACAACTACCACTGGTGGAAAAGCGGCATGGAAACTCACTTATCCAGAGATCCATTAGTTCTGAGAGTTGTGCAAAAAGGTCCATATGTCTTTCTCGACAAGGATGGCAAGCCAAAGGATGTAGATGATCTTACCCCGGATGAATTAATCAAGATTGGCTACAATGGAAAGGCAAGGAGTTCTCTTATGAATGGTTTGAATCAAGCTGAATATGACAAAGTATCTTCATTCAAAACAGCCAAAGAAATGTGGGATGCTTTGGAGACTTATCATGAAGGTTCGAAGTCCCTAAAGAAGGTGAAACTTAGCAAGCTAATGAATGACTTTGGAAACTTCAAGCTTAATGATGGGGAAACTATCAAGGATAGTCAAGCACGGTTTCAAGTTACTATTAATTCACTGAAGAGGCTTGGAAAATCTATACCACAAGATGAAATCAATATGAAGGTCTTAAGTGCAGTACCATTTATCTACGAAGCCAAAGTTACTGCCTTGGAATCCTCACCACTTATTGATACTATGGATCACTTGGCTGTATTTGCTGAGCTAGAGCAATTTGAAAGCAAGATAAATGGAAATCAGGTGGGAAGTTCAAGTGTTAAAGCTCCAACAGAAAAGATGAAGAATATGGCTCTCCATTCTAAAAACAGCAAGCCAATTGACTCTAATGATGAATCTGATTCTGATGAGGAACTTGCACTTATTTCAAAGAAGATCAAGAGGCTGATAGAAAAGAAGAACATGATGAAAAGGGAAAGAGGTGGCTACTACAACAACAAGAAAGGCTCAAAAGACTCTAAGGAGGAAACTTGTTTCGAATGTGGCAAGCCAGGTCATTATAAAAGGAACTGCTACAAACTGAAGTCAAAACAGCCTACTGTTTTCAAGGATAAGAAGAAATCAAAGGCTCTACTGACTTGGAGTGATGATGATTCAGATTCCAGTGATGACTCAAGTGAAGAAATGGTGAACTTAGCACTTGTTGGAATTGAAGATGAATCTGTTCTAGGAAATTCAGAAGGAGTGTATGCTGAAACTGATTCTGAAGTAGATCAGAGTGAGGTAAACTCTTTTAATGATTATATTTCTTCAGATGATACATTGTTAGATTCACTAACCATGCAGGAACAAAATAGTGTTACAATTGAAGAACACATGGCACTAAAGGCTGAAATCAGCAAGCTGACTGATAAGAATGCCTATTTATCCAAAATGGTAAAAGATCTGTTGCCAAAAATGGAAGAATGGGATTCAACTTCATTCAGTAAAGCTACAGAGATCAAGGAACTGAATACTAAGAACAGACATTTAGAGGCAAATGTCAAGTTACTTGAAAAGAGAAACAAGACCTTGACTGAAGAAATCAAAGAGCTAAGGTCTGATGTCAAAACTAAAGCTAAAGCATTGGAATCATACAAAATGAAGGAATCTAGTCAAGCCGAATCCTCAAAAACTGCTGAAAAGAGAGTCCAGCAAGCTGAACTCATCAAACAGCAAGCTGAAGTGATCACCCTCCTAGAAACAGAAGTTAAAGATCTCAAGAAGGGCATGGAAACTTTTGTTCAAGGTGAAGACACTTTAAAGACAATGATGAAGAAGGCAAAGGTCCCCTTAGTCAGAGAAGGAGTTGGCATGAATCTCAACAAGAAAGATAAGGTGCTCAAATATGATGGAAGGAATGGCATTCCCTACAATTATGCTATGCCTTGGAAGACATGCAACAAATGTGGTGGAAAAGGACATCTGGAAAAGAATTGTGTGGTTCAAGTATATCATAAGACGAAAACAGCATACCAGAATGGATCAGGCAAACAGAAAATAGCTTACCAGAATGGACCAGACAGGAGACAAACAGCATATCAGAATACAAATAGCAGGAGACAAATAGCTTACCAACAGAATGATCAGTCCCCAAAAGTGGTCCAAATGTGGATCAAGAAATCTGATTTAAATGCTTTATATATTCTTGCTACTAACCAACCTGGACCCAAACCTATATGGGTACCAAAACATTGAGGTATTTTTGTTTGTTTTGTAGATGTGCCTTGCTGCTAAGGTCAAGTCAAAGCAATGGATCTTGGACAGTGGATGCACAAGACATATGTGTGGAGACAAATCTCAGTTTATTAATCTCAAAATGAAAAAGGGTGGAAGAGTGACAATTGGGAATAGCAAAACTCTTCAAATCCTTGGTACCGGTTCTATTGGTAATAGTATCATTTCAATTGATAAAGTTCAATATGTCAAAGGCCTTACTTATAATTTGCTTAGTGTCACTCAATTATTTGATAATGGACATCATGTTGAATTGGGTATTGATAAAGCTATTATTACTATTGGCACTAACAAAATCCCCCTAGTTGCTAGAAGGGAAGGAAATATATATGTATTAGACTTCGATTTGCAGGAAACAGCATGCTGTTTGGCTGCAATGGATAATGATCCATATATTTGGCATAGAAGATTGGGACATGCACACATGGATTTGCTCAGAAAGTTATCAAGCAAGAAACTAGTGAGAGGGCTGCCCAAGCTAAAGTATGTCAAATCAGAAGTATGTTCAGCTTGCCAATTGGGAAAACAGCTTCGAAGTACTCACAAATCAAAGAAAATGGTATCTACTTCTAAACCCTTAGAGCTTCTGCATTTGGACTTATTTGGTCCAGAAGCTTACAAGAGTATTAGAGGTAAACAATATGGTTTTGTGATTGTAGATGATTATTCTAGATTTACATGGGTATTATTTCTTCGTACTAAAGATTGTGCTTTTGATGAGTTTGAGAAGCTAATCAAATTACTTGAGAACAAGTTGAATACAAAGCTTGTAGGTATAAGAAGTGATAGAGGAGGTGAATTTCTCAACAAAGACTTCATTACTTATTGTGAAGAAAGAGGAATTACACATGAATTTTCTGCACCAAGGACTCCACAACAGAATGGAGTGGTAGAAAGGAAGAACAGGTCACTACAAGAAACAGCAAGGACTCTTTTGCAAGAAAGCAAGCTGCCTAGAAGTTTTTGGGCAGAAGCAGTGAATACAGCGTGCTATTTGTTGAACAGAGTCATAATCAGGCCTATTTTGAACAAAACTCCGTATGAATTGTTGAGGAAAAAGAAGCCAAACATTAGTTACTTCAAAATCTTTGGCTCAAAGTGTTTTGTGCTCAAGACAATTGATAATGATGGTAAATTCGATGCTAAATCTTATGAGGCTATTTTTCTTGGCTATTCTTTAACTAGTAGAGCATATAGAGTTTATAATTTAAATAAACATATAGTTGAAGAATCTATTGATGTTACTTTTCAAGAACCTAACAATGATCTGCCAAGAGACGAGGAAGAATTTGCAGGTGATAATATACAACATCAAGTTACTGGAAATCAGCAAGCCAACAATTCTGCTGAAACTGGAAGTCAGCAAGCCAACAACTCTACTGAGAATGGAAAACAGCAAGCTGGAAATGCAAATCAGCAAGCTGAAGTGGTCAGAATCACTTCACATGAAGAAATTGCTCAACATTCTCTACCA
The DNA here is from genome assembly GCA_037693485.1 of Kitagawia praeruptora. Taxonomy (NCBI): domain Eukaryota; kingdom Viridiplantae; phylum Streptophyta; class Magnoliopsida; order Apiales; family Apiaceae; genus Kitagawia; species Kitagawia praeruptora. Next base: position 108,263,775 of record CM075354.1, read on the forward strand.
AAAGCTACAAGGACAGTAAAGAATCATCCTCCAGAACTTGTCATTGGAAATATTTCAGATGGAATCACAACAAGGAGAGGAAAAGCAAACTTTTGTGCTTATGCTGCCTTTTTAGCTCAAGAAGAACCCAAAAATATCAAGGAAGCACTAGAAGATGAAAATTGGATCATGGCAATGCAAGAGGAACTCAACCAATTCGAGAGATGTGATGTTTGGGAACTTGTAAAACCACCAGAAGATGCTTCTATCATAGGAACCAAATGGGTGTTCAAGAACAAAGTGGATGAATTTGGAACAGTTACTCGAAATAAGGCAAGGCTCGTGGCTCAAGGCTATAATCAACAAGAAGGAATTGATTTTGAAGAAACATATGCACCTGTAGCTCGTTTAGAATCAATCAGAATGCTTCTTGCTTATGCATGCTACAAGAAATTCAAGTTATATCAAATGGACGTAAAGAGTGCATTCCTAAATGGCGTGCTGGATGAGGAAGTCTATGTCAAACAGCCTCCTGGATTCGAACATGAGAAGTTTCATGACTATGTTTACAAGCTCAAGAAGGCATTATATGGTTTAAGGCAGGCCTCTAGAGCATGGTATGAGAGGCTTAGTAAGTTTCTTCTCAAAAATGGATTTACTCGAGGTAATATCGATCCAACATTATTTACAAAGCAAAATGGTAAAGATATTCTTGTTGTACAAATATATGTGGATGATATTGTATTTGGTGCTACTAATGAATCTATGTGTGAGTGGTTTTCTAAGTGCATGTACAATGAATTTGACATGAGCATGATGGGGGAACTCAACTATTTCTTGGGTCTCCAAATCAAGCAAACCAATGATGGAATTTATGTGCATCAATCCAAGTATACAAAGAATCTGCTCAAAAGATTTGGTTTTGAAGATGTCAAAGCAAAAACAACTCCTATGACTCAAAACAGCAAGCTGTTTGCAGATGAGAATGGTAAGGATGTGGATGTCAAAAGGTATAGAGGTATGATTGGAAGTTTATTATATTTAACTGCCTCAAGACCTGATATCATGTATAGTGTTTGTGTTTGTGCAAGGTTTCAATCCAACCCTAAAGAGTCTCACTTAAATGCGGTTAAAAGAATTTTTAAATACTTAAGTGGTACTATCAATCTTGGTTTGTTCTATCCTATCACAAATACTTTTGATCTCGTGGGGTATAGTGATGCAGATTATGCAGGGTCTCAAACTGATAGAAAGAGTACAAGTGGTGTTTGTACATTCCTTGGACAAAGCTTGGTTTCATGGCAAAGCAAAAAGCAAGCTTCTGTTGCTCTTTCAACGGCCGAAGGAGAATATCTAGCAGCTGGTAGCTGTTGCTCTCAAATTTTATGGATGATTCAGACTCTAAGGGACTTCAATATCAAGTGTGGCAAAATTCCAATATATTGTGACAACACGAGTGCTATCAATATCTCCAAGAATCCTGTCAATCACTCAAGAACGAAGCATATTGACGTTCGTCACCATTTCTTAAGAGATAATGCAGCAAAGGGGAAGATAGAGCTGGTATTTGTATCAACTGAAGTTCAACTAGCAGATATCTTCACAAAGCCATTGGCTGAAGAAAGATTTGCAGCTATTCGAATGGAACTTGGCATGTGTACTGTGTAGTCAGCAAGCTGACAAGCACAGAATGGGTAACGTTGGCTTACCATTTGTATCTGAACAGTTTATATGCCATTACCTGATTTAATTTTTTAAAATTTATTTCTCTGTGCTTATTCCAGACCTGGACTAATATTCTTTCTGTTAGTTTTTTGATGGATTAAGGGGGAGAAATTTAGGAGAATTTATTTGCTTGTTTGGTCAAGATATTCGATGTGGATATGATTAATTATGCTTGTTTATCTTGAATCAGTTTTATATCAAAATGTACTAATATGCAGGGATTTAGGGGGAGTTCTTATTTCTCCTAAATATTGTGTAATCATCAAAAAGGGGGAGATTGATACTCCTATGGTTTTGATGATCACTTTCAGTAAGCTATTTGCTTGTAGTTTGATATAAAACATTGTGTTATGGTTGTACTAACTTGGTTTGCAGGGTATATTAAGTGTACTGATTGTTTACAGAGAATATACAAACAGCAAGCTATCTGGTGCTATAACAGAAACAGTCCAGTAAGCCATTTCACACTGACAGACTCAAACAGCAGACTTTCACAACTGGCAGACTCAAACAGCAAGCCATTTGCAACTGACAGAAATCCTGAAGACATATATCAAGATTAATTCTCATGGATTTTATTCAGGAAATATATTGTAAGATATCTTTATTATATATTACGTACACAATATATTCTAGAGCTCAAATCTTTTCAAATATCCTTATTTAAATTAATTTTATAAAACTTATAGGAGTTTCCTTATTTAAAAGATTTCTTTCTACAAAATCTCCTATACTCGTTTTTATATCTATACAAATCAGAAGGGTTAAGTTTTCTACGATTCATCTCTTCCAAACCCTCTGTCAAACGTTCACAAGAACGTTGGTAAAATCTCTGTGATCATTTGAACGTTAGAAATTGATTTCTAAATCGTTCGAATAATGGTTGATTGATTTTCCGAACGTTGGTTGTGAGACTATTTATAATCTGTCTTGTGTTCATTCGTTAACAACACTTCAGAGAAAATATTCAAGCACACAAGATTTCAAATAACTCAGTTTTTCATTGCTGTATCTTTTAATTCTCTCGAGCTCTTAGTATATTCATACGTACTATATTATAGAGAGATCATAGTTTGAGTTGTATTCTCTATTGATTGTATTGTTCGATTTGTAAGGATTAGTTGTTGGACAGTTTGGCTAGGGAACTAGGGTTTGGTGAACGTTGCTAGAGAAGTATACTTGGGAAGTATAGCTTAGAGAGCAAGTTCAGAAACAGGAGTTCAGCACGCCATTTGTCAACAGCTGGGAATTAAGGGAGATATATTATTGTATCTTGTAATTGGTTTTATTTCAGTGATCAATAATATATTCTCTTACCAAGTTGGTAAGGGACCAGGACGTAGACCATAGGGGTTAGGGGTCGAACCTGGCTAAAAGTCTCTGTGTTCTTTACTTTCTGTTATTTACTTACTGCTTGCATTTAGCTTACTGTTTCTGCACCTTACTGTACTGATTATCTGTGCATTCAGCATACCATTTGTCTCTGCATAAAACGAAATCAGTAAGCTGTTTCTGGTAATTCTTAAAATCAGTTTTAGTTATACATAGTTAGCCATTTACACCTATTCCCCCCCTCTAGGTGTGCATTTTCATGCCTCTGTTAAAATTTTGCGAAGTGATAATGGTACCGAGTATGCCGGAATGTTTACATCTTATTTGGACACATGGGGTATTATTCATCAAACTACATGTGTTAAAACTTCTCAGCAAAATGGAATCGCTGAAAGGAAAATTGGTCACTTACAACAGGTAGCACGGTCCCTCATATTAACTATGCATGTCCCTAAATATCTTTGGGGTGAGGCAGTCATGACTGCTGCATATCTGATCAATTGTCTCCCTTCAAAAGTTCTACAATTCAGAACACCGTTGTCCTTTATTCCTGCACCCTCATCCCATCCATTGCCTCTTCGGTTATTTGGGAGTGTATGCTTTGTTCATAATCATTCTCCCTCTCGGGATAAACTTGATTCTCGTGCTCTCCGCTGTGTTTTCATTGGTTATACACCAACTCAAAAGGGGTATAAGTGCTATCACCCTCCCTCACATCGCACATATGTCAGTCATGATGTTACTTTCTGGGAGTCTATTTCTTACTTCTCTCCCGGATCCTCCTCCTTGCTTCAGGGGGAGATTAACCGACACAGTCTTGATAGTAAAGCGATAGAGGAGTCTCAATTCCTTCCATTCATCAATGTGCCAAACACTAGTCCAAACACATCATCCATCCCTCCGCGTTTGGGTAATGAGTTAGATGATCTAAATAGGTTTGATAGACCAGATTTGATTACATATTCTAGGCGGCACAATGAAGATGTCACCACTTTACCACATCCAGAGACCTCTGACCTCGAGGCAGATCCTACAGCTCCTATAATTGAGCCTGATAACGGTAACACTCTTGATCCTACTTTAGATCTTCCTATTGCTATAAGAAAGGGTGTACGTTCTTGCACTAACCATCCTATCTCAAACTTTGTATCTTATAATGCATTATCTCCATCTTCACTTGCTTTTGTGTCATCCTTGTCTAGTGTTTCTGTTCCACATACTTGGCAGGATGCTTTATGTGAACCTAAATGGAAAGATGCCATGATAGAGGAGATGAATGCATTGAAACATAATGGCACTTGGGAGTTAACTCATCTTCCCGCTGGAAGGAAGGTAGTAGGATACAGATGGGTATTCACTGTGAACCAGAAACCTAATGGGCTGATTGAAAGGTACAAAGCAAGACTCGTAGCAAAAGGGTATACTCAAACTTACGGGATTGATTATCAGGAAACTTTTGCTCCAGTAGCAAAGATGGCCTCTATTCGAGTCTTGATATCATGTGCAGCAAATCTTGGATGGGAACTTCAGCAATTGGATGTCAAAAATGCATTCTTACATGGAGACCTGAAAGAAGAGGTTTACATGGATATTCCACCGGGTTTTTCTACAGCTGCGACCATTGGGAAAATATGCAAGCTAAAGAAGACTATTTATGGGTTAAAACAGTCTCCAAGGGACTGGTTTGGCAAATTTCAGGTAGCAATGATTAAATTTGACTACAAACAGAGCAACTCAGATAACACCATGTTTGTAAAAAGATGAGGTGAAAAAATCACAGTGTTGATTGTTTATGTCGACGATATTGTGATCACCGGCAACGACACATGTGAGGTTGCTAATGTTAAACGCAAGCTTGCCTCTGAATTCGAGATGAAGGACTTAGGAAAACTACGGTATTTCCTTGGTATTGAGGTCTCTAGAAATCCAGGTGGTATCTTCCTCTCACAACGGAAGTATACACTTGATCTTCTGAATGAAACAGGGATGTTGGGATGTAGACCTGCAGAATCTCCAATAGAAGCAAATCATAAACTTTGTGGAGATGCTGGTGAAATTGTCAAGAAATCTCAATATCAAAGGTTAGTTGGTCGACTAATCTACCTTGCACATACAAGGCCAAACATATCATATGCAGTGGGAATTGTTAGTAGGTATATGCATGATCCTCGCCAACCACATTTGGATGCAGTTTATATGATATTAAGGTATCTTAAGGCTGCTCCTGGAAAAGGAGTAATGTTTACTAAAAACAATCATCTCGGGGTTGAAAGCTATACAGATGCAGATTGGGCCGGATGTCAAGACGATAGGTGATCTACTTCAGGGTATTGTACATTTGTTGGTGGCAATTTGGTTACTTGGCGAAGCAAGAAACAACCTGTGGTTGTCTTATCTAGTGCTGAGGTAGAATATAGAGCTATGGCTAAAGGTGTACGTGAATTATTGTGGATAAGATTGTTCCTAGAAGAATTGGGACTTGCATCTGCAACTCCAATTAAGCTACATTGTGATAACAAAGCCGCTATTGCCATTGCACATAATCCAGTTCAACATGATCGGACCAAACATATCGAAATTGATCGACATTTCATAAAAGAGAAGATCAATAATGATACCATTGGTATTCACTTTGTAAGATCGGAGGACCAGATAGCTGACATATTTACCAAAGGTTTAAATCAGAAGATGCTTCATCCACTTATTGGCAAGTTGGGCATGCGTGATATATATGCATCAACTTGAGGGGGAATGTCAAATGTTAGGCTGAATGTTAGGCTGTCATGTTTGTCAACATAGTTAGGCTGTCATGTTTGTCAATATAATTGGCACCGTCTAAGACTTTGGGTTATGTAATCCTTCTATATATAGGATCTCTCACAATGTAATTACTACAATATCAATATACATAACATTTTCTCTCATTCATATTATACACAGCTGCTATATATATTTATACACACTGTAACAAGTTGTTTGGTTTGTTTGTGTTGGCAGCGAACAAGAAAAGAAGTCAAGGAAGAGAAAGAACAACAAGGAAACAAGCTGGGTTTGGTTCGAATAAAAACAGAGGAACTGCAAATAATGCTTCGAAATGACACAGAGATGATTTTGTACTTTTGTGGCGCGTGTAGTGCGTGAAGGTCAGTTTTCTTGAAAACTTGAGCCTTGGATTATGATTTTGATGAGCTTCCCTTCCTATGCTAAAAACCCGCTCTGATACCATGTCACATTTTGTGTATATTAGACTGAATATAGAGAGATATATTGATTGATTGTTGATATTACAATAGGAGGAAGTATCCTCTTAATATAGAAAATAAAAGAGCAAACATAATAATTAAAGTTGTGCTGGTGGTGTGCTAATGGAGTAGTTGTGTGGTGTGCTGCTAGTGCATAATCATGGAGCAACTTTACAGGTAATTTGACAATCTACATATTAAGTAGCTAGCACAATGTAGAGGAGTAATTTGGATTTTATATATGTAGGATGTAGTTGAGGTACCGTTCCACACAAATAAAGACATTTGAAGAAGAAACTTTTTTAGACTTTGCAACTCTACAATGAGGGTACCTGTCACAAGACTTTCCAGAGGCATGCCTATGGGCATGATTTTTGCTAAAAGGCATGCCCAAATGGCATGCCATTCGTACTTATATAAAACTAAAAATTAAAGCACAAGTAGTTGATAATAAAATCAAAATATCGTTACAATAAAAGATTACATTTGTAGCTTGTCAAATATTTTCACTGAAAAGTGTTTCAACACTCCAGTTTTCATTTTCTGGAACAACATCAACATGTCCAGAATTAGCTTGTAAATTATGAAGTACAAAAGCTTCAAAATCAAAGAATTCTTCCATTACTCTAGTAGTTGAACTCAGGTCTTCAGCGTGGACATCAACAATTTCTTCATTAAGGAGATCCTCCCCACCGTCATCACATTCTTCTTCAATATCAAAGTCACCCATTGATAATCATTCTGACATATTAGAATCATGTTTGCAGGGCTTGTTTTTAATCTGAACTTGACTCGCTAAATCACATTTTATTTGTGCAATCATATTTAAATTATCCACTTCTAAACGATTACGAGGTTTTGTTTTAATTAAACCAAGCGTGGAGAAAAGGCGTTCACATGGACTGCTATGCGGAACAATTGAAAATACCTAGCTATATTAAAATGATGTTATTATTTATAAAATTTATTTTATATAAAAAATAATAAAAAATTAATAAAAAATTAGTAAAAAAGCATGCCAAATAAGGAAAAGACATGCCTAGCTAATTGTGGTCATGACATGCCCATCTTGGCATGCCCATGCCGTTGTGACTTGCACCCGTAACAATCCCAATCTACCCACTGCCGGTTGTCTTTACACAGTTACGTATACAAGTTGAACAGTTATTTTAGCTAACAGTAATGAGTTTTGTCGGAACTAGAATAAGCAAGCTGTAATTAATTGTCGCAAACTATATTTCAGATGCTTTTTTCTGCTCTTCCTCTACTTCCTACTTCAGCCGACAATCGGATCCTACTTTCTTTGTCATTACATGCACACGCATACATATAGATAAACATCTATACACTTTTGTTGAGTGTATATTTACTGGTGGGGGAGATTAATTAATCTTTGTAAATTGTGATAAAGAGTTAGAGAAAAAAAAAAGAGGAGAAGAAAAAAAAAAGAGATAAAGAATGGCCTTGGTGGATGTGAGGCAGCTTGTCGCTGGTATGTTGACATTTTCAATGTTCATAATGCTCGGAAATATGATCAGTAAAGATCATTTTGGTACAGCTATTGTAAGTTCCGTGTTTGTAAATTGTTTATTTAATTCTACTTAAGCTTCCTTTGTTGGATGAAATAAGTGATCAAGATATACTACTTCCCTTCTTGAAACCCTCTTTAAATGGATTCTGTAATAATATCTACTTGATATCAACCTAATTTATTAGTCTTTTAGCTGACCATCACATACACGATATATTTGTTCTCACTGATCAATTGTTTTTGCTACTATCGGAATTCTGGAAGAAACACAAGTTTTAGGGGCTTGAATGTTCCTTTAGTTTGTTTTGAAAATACACTATTTCAATTATGTGAAAACAAATTCGAGGGGCTTACAGATTCATGTATATTGTTAGTTTGTTACTTTGGTATATAGTCTCTAGGCTTTTCAATTTTCATACACCACCTTTCTGTCCACAAGACAAGCACAATTAATCCTTTGCCAATACATCTTTTACAATCAATTTTTTATGTTAGTTTTTCTTTCTTCTTGTTTTACTTACCAGATGATAGGTACAAACACCCACCGGCAGGCACACATGGTGCCTCACCAGCACACACACAGCTTTATAATATAATTTTCTTAGTTTCTCTATAATTCTCGAAAGCAATGGGAGTGAATTGGTGAGATAACCATGTGGTCATTTTTGGCGGTGCCATGCCAAGTACGCAACTGTCTTGGCTTTCCCTTATTTACCCTTTTCTTTGTGTATCTTTATGTAATTATTGTGTTGCTAAGCGTTTTGGAGTTTGGAATTACTTCATATTTGAACATGTCCAGACTATAGCATACTTTGTTGCATTTTTGATTTATAAGATTTTCATTAAAATCTTCAATATGCACATTATCATTATAGGCAATGAATTCTTCAATATATTACATTGGCTCCTATATATGTTTTTAATGTTGTTTGTTCAGTTAGAAGCCAATCTAAACTCACACACACATATATGTGTTGATTAAGTATAGGTGTAATTGCAAAATCATCCAGTGATATTTTGCAAAGTTAACACAAAATAACAGTGGTCTCTTTTATTTATATTTATTCCTTAATTAGATCTTACGGCTTTCGCTGTTATTATGGGCAGTAACTTTGTGGTTTCTTATATGCTCTGCAGGTGGATGAAGTGAGTTCAGCTAGTGCTGGGTCAAACATTGGCACAAAAAATAACTTGGGTCAAGATTTGATTCCATATATTTGACCATGGAGGATTAATAATGAAACAGTAAAACCTTGCTGGAACAAGCCATCGCAAGGTAAAGAGTTAAATGCACTTTGCATCCCCTAGCTTTACTCCAATTTCAATTATGTATATGTAGTTTAATAAATTGTACTTTGCATCCCCCAACTTTGAATTATAGGTCAAATCACAATCCCTTATACGTTTTCTAGCAAAAATAATATTTCTTTTAACGATTGTATTGACAAATGCGATATAAAATTGTGTAGTAATTATATAATTTATATTTTAAGATGGTATAAATATATTTTAATGATTTTATACGTATCATATATCATAATAGTCACAACTTTATTTAATGAAAACTTATTAGTTTACTTTTTTACAAATATAATATAATTGATTAATGGTCAAAAAATAATATTAAATTATAATTTAAAGAATTTTAAAGTATAAAATTAGTTACATGTTTAAAATCTATAATTTATATCATCATTGCAATCATTTTATATCGCATTTGTTAATGTATTCGTTAAAAGCAATATTATTTTTGATAGAAAATGCATAAGGGAATGTGATTTGACTTATTATTTAAAGTTTGGGGATGCAAAGTGCAATTTATGAAACTACATATACATAATTGAAATTGGACTAAAGCTGGGGATGCAAAATGCAATTAACTCCAAGGTAAATATAAGTTCAAGATTCAATTGATTGTCTATGAAATGTACCACTTTTTTTTTTACCCTTAATAAAATGTACCACTTTGAAAGACACCTTATAAGCATTTGTTGTTTCTCTGTTTTCTCATTTAATCTGGCAGAAAGGCAGGATCAAGGAAAAGGATATATTATTTTTTCATTGACTGGTGGCTAGGGGTGAGCAAAAAAAATCGAAAAACCGAAACCGGACCGAAAAAACGTACCGAAAAAATTGAAACCGACAAAAACCGTAACCGAACCGAACCAACGGAACGGTTTGGTAACGGTTACGGTTTTATCTCAATAACCGAACCGAAAAACCGAACCGAAAATATATTTAATATATATATATTTATTTTAATATACATGGATGGGGTGGATGCATTTGGCTGGTGACCCATGTGTTATGGCAGTTTAGAGAACAACATGCAAGTATTGTTTGAACAATTATACAATAAATTAATTATGAAAGTTGCATTAATACAGTGACATTTTGACTAATCTATATCAAAGCCAATGGAACAGCTTAACTTAATAGTATCATATATCAATCCTAAAATCCATGCCTATTTGGCTAAGAAAATAACTTTTTTTAGAACTATTATCGTACGTTTCATTTTTCAATTGTAGCTCATCCTAGAAAGTTCAAAGAATGTTCCTTGATCTTAAACTAGGGAAGAAGGTGCATCTTAATAACAAAAGTTTTCTGTAAAATGGGGTATGTGCAGTCCTGTCCACTTATTTTTACTCCTTCAATAATCTGGTGATTGAGGGTCACCAGCCATGCATCCACCCCTTCCATACACAAGTAAAATTGGACATCATTTCTCACTTTAAATATAAACTAATAAAAGTAATTTTATTATATATTTTGAATTATTTATAATTAGATAAAAACCGGAAAAAACCGAAACCGGTCGACGGTTAACCGAACCGAAAAAACCGTTCCAGACGGTTCGGTTACGGTTAATAGGTAAAAACTGAATCGAACCGACATATACGGTTTGGTAACGGTTTTCGGTAAAAACCGAGCCGAACCGACCGTGCACACCCCTACTGGTGGCCCTCATCTTCATCCTTTACAGGTACTAAACAATTTCCTTTCCTTGTGTGAATGTAGCTTGACAAGGTACAGTAAAACCTCTATAAATTAATACTCGATAAATTAATAACTCGATAAAATTAATAATTTGCCCAGTCCCAACTTGGGACCAGTATAAAATTGGACCCCAATCGATAAAATAATAAGATAATAACTTTTTTGAAATCCCAGTGTATATATATTGGTCCCAACGAAACTATAAATTAATAATTATTAAAAGATTCCAAATTCTAAGATTGTCCAGTAAAAAATAAATCTATTGTCACTTATTTTTTGTTGAACTTCAAATCTATATTGAGTTCATCTTTAAATCTTCTCATTGCACTTAAGAGTTGGGGCATTGTCTTCTCATATTTCAACAAAAAGTTGTGAAGAGTTGTTTCCACTTGCAATGCTTCTTTCCGAGTGATCGGTTCCAAGCTATTAAATCATCCTTAAATTCAATTAATTTGTGAGTGTACATTAATAGAATGTGCCTTTGAACTTTTTTGTAATTTATTTTTCATTTCTAACTAATATACATTGTAAATAGTACATTAGACTTGAAAATTTAAAGGTCATACGTAAAACCTCTTTAAATTAATAAATTATTAATTTATCGATATAATAATATCTCGCTAAATTAATAAAATTTCCCGGTCCCAACATTATTAATTTATAGAGGTTTTATTATAGATGTCGTGACAGCACGTGCCCAGTTCCTGGCCACCATATGCTTGGTTGATACTCCTCAACGTCGAGGTGTCGACCATAAATGTATCTGTCAGTTGGATTGGTTGTTTAGTGGCTGGGAATCATGTCATTTGTGAGGAAATCGACATTATAGACTGTTTAAGGAGTATAATAGAATGGGCTACTAAGTTGTTTCTATAATATGTATGCTATCTTGTATGAGTTAAGTCAATTCAGGTTAATGGCTGTTTTTATAACATTGTCTTTGCTTATTTAGATCTACAATTTGAAACATTGTCTTCTTGAAAGATTATTGTTCATAAATTTGTATGTCACATTACATGTATCTGTGGTTATTTTCCTCAGGTTGCCAATGCAATTGCGATTGCGATACAACTCAAGGCTACTCTTGTGCTGCCTGTCATAGTTGGAAGTACGTCAGGAAAAAAGTGGTAAATGCGACTTCATTACATTATTTTTTTATGATGCTAAAGTCAGTCAGTATGGAATATTGTGTTGTCAGTGTGGAATAACGTGTTGCCTCGTTCACCCTGTCTTGAATATTTTGTAAATTGTTTAAAGGTTACAAATTGTATGGGTACTGTGTCACTTAGGTCACAATGAAAATCTTATAGAAGCATTTTAGGATTCTTTTGCACCCCTAAAAAAACAAGAGGTACAGCTTGTCTGCTTCTATTTTTATGACGAAACATACTTAACTGCTCAACTTACGTAAATTATCATGTAAAATTTTATAGAAAAATGCTAAATTTGAAGTATTATCTCTGAGAGAATAATCTAATTTTTCATTTTACCATAGTCTTGTGATAGTCCGATTTGTTAAAACAACAGTAAATACGTTTCAAGATTGGGACATATCCGTTGTGCAAACTTTGATATATCAGATTCAAATTTTGGAATTAGTTTCATGACATGCTTTATCTTTCAGGAAGTTTGGTGATGTGTACGATGTCAGTAATTTCGTTGCAAGCCTTGATGGTATTGTAGAAATAGCATATCGTCAGCCTGCTGAATTATCTGCAGAAAAGCTCCCCATCGTGAGGGTTCCCAATATCGTTTCTGAAGACTACGTTACCTCAAAGCTTGAGCCACTATTCAAGTGAAAGAGAAATTTGAGTCTTGTAACTTACTTCCGTAATTTAAACATCACAACAATAGAAGGCATGAAGTATAAGAACTCAATCTCATGTATGGTTGTGTTCGAGGCTCTCCAGTTGCAAGCTGGATTGCAGGAACTCATCGACTCAGTGCTTGAAACGTTAAAAGCTTTAAGTAAAGCATCGCATGGTCGGTTCATCGCGGTGGACTTAAGAAGCGAGATGTTGGGAACAAAAATATGTCAGGTGAGTACATCAAATGAGAAAAAAAAGTTGTTTTAGTGCCATAGAAGTTGGTGAGTTTCTGAAGAAGATCGGTTTTGAAAGGAACACCATGATATTTCTGACCGAAGATGGATGGCCTAAAAGTTTGCGTGAATTGACAACTATCTTCCCGAGCACATTCACGAAGGTAAGATCACATGTTCCCTGTTGGTCATTACTATCAGGGGCGTAGCTACCTTATAGGTAGTGGGTCAAGTGACCCCATATTAAAAAAAAATTTGGTAACAAATGTAGTAAATTTTGGTAATTTGACCCATAGAAAAAAAAAATGACCCCATATCTTGAAATAATTAGTAAAATAGTGAAGAATAGGTAATTTTTATATATATTCCTATGTATTAAACTAGGCAATTTTCAATTTTTTTTTATGCAAATGAGGCTATTTTATTCATTTTAGCTTCTTTTATAGTTATTTTTATCACTTTTATATAGAAATGGTCAAAAAACATGCAAAAAAATTTTTCCCTGCGGGCCTAAAAAACAGACCCAAATATTGACCCCATATGCTAATTTTCCTGGCTACGCCCCTGAATTTACTATCATATGTATATGTGGAGTCCAAATTGGATTAATGTTTCAGATTGAAAGATTATCAAATTAGTTGTCATAAAGTTTTAGGATTGCTTCTCCCATAGTCCCATTTGCTTCCATATCTCCCATAGTCCCATTTGCTTCCATATAGAAAATGTTTCTAATCTATATTCTTAGTGTGGCGGTATAATACCCCATTGCAGCAGAGTTGAGTTTACAAACTTGCATTATCCAGAAGTGCTGAGATCATACAGGGCGTCTCAAATGATTTGGGGGCCATGCGCTGAATTTCAACTTTTAGCCCTCATGTAATAGTCATTAGTCAAAGACTATTTAAATAAGAGTTATTTTAGTACAATTGTTAATCACTTATTTTGCACGCTAAGCGTTTGATACTTTGATTATGTATAAATCTATATAATATGGAGGCAGGCTGACAGAAATGTCCCTAGATAATGGGACACTGCACCTCTTTAGGGCCAGGTCTGGGATTATATCCAGTAATTTCATTGCCGCTATAATGTACTCCCTCTGTATCAAAAAGCATTGCCTATTTTGACTCCGGACAATGTTCATTGTAAGCGGTTGACTACTAATTTACACCTAATTTATAAGACCAAATATAGTCATCAGTGATCTTGTTAAATTCGTATTTGTTAGCACTTTAATACAGTGAAATTTTTATAATTAATAATAATAGAAAATTAAAGATATAAATGATTAAAAATGTGTATTGGCAAACGTGTCAAAAGTAAACAGGAAAAGTATTTTGAGACAGAAGGAGTAATAGCAATACAAAAATTCCATCCAACATATACGTTTTCAATATAAAGCAAAACAATTTGAGTCATTTGATGTCTGGTACACTTTTTATTATGAATGATAGCCCGGACTAAGTGTTTTTCTCTCATTCTTCTCAACCAAATTTTAACATCTTCCAGTGGCAGTCAAATTATCATTCTCCACCCCTTTGTAATTTAATGTGGTATTAGATATTACACCATTGTTCTTGTTAATTTAATGTGATATTAGTTAATACACTATTGCTCTTGTTCTGAATATAGAAATTGTTGTACACTTGTACTTGCATTTCATTTTATCTGTTATTTTATTGATAATGCCTAGATCCCGTCACTGTTCAAATTGCACAGGATATGTTGATTCCCTCGTACAAGATGGCGAAGTTCACTGATTACACCGATGTGATTGATTTTTATATATGTAGTCGTAGTGATGTATTTGTACCAGCATTCTCAAGTCCATTTTATGCGAGTGTTGTTGGGGAACGAATAGCTTTAGGCAAGACTCAAATTTTGGATCCTTCCGAGGCTACTTCTTCAAATGTGAGGGACTACATTTCTTCCTATGTTACCAGGAAGAATCACTCGGCATATTCGTGCTTTTGTTGAGTTTATTCGAGTAAAAACACCCGACTTAGAACTCAGGATTTTATGTTTTAAAATCTTAATATGCAAGTAGGCAAAAGAAATGCCTGAACTGGTGTCTGTAGCCTGAACTGGTGTCTGTAGTATGTGTGTTTTCTGTATCTTTATCCTGCTGAAGAGTGGAGACATTTTAATGTCTTATTGATGATACCAGCTCTTTGTGATTTTCTACGAAAAAAAGTAAATATCTGGAACAAAATAGTCATACAAAGAGTTTTTGTAATGTTTTTTGAAAATAAATTGTGAAAACCTTAATATTGTCATGTTTATATTCACTACTCAAATTCAAAAAACTCTCGATCTCTTTTTATTAACTAAATGAACAAAATCAAATCGTTTCAAAAGAAAAATCAAATGAATTTTTTTCCAATATAATATTATATTAGAACCAAAACATTAAAAATTTGTCAGGCTTAAAAGACAAGGTCATATCAATTGTCTTAAACAAAATTATCTGTGGTGCATGGTGAGGAAGACATTATCATTTATCAGTAAAGAAAAATTAACGGAAACCCTATGAAGGAGAGGATAATTCCATCCAGGAGCCCTCCAGAAAAAGAAATTACAGTAGTGCACAGTTACACACTCCACGTTGATCTACATAAGATGCAATCTTTCCCCGAAACCTTATCATGAACAAGTCAAGAATGAACTAGTTACAACATGAATTTGCAACCTCCATACCATTAACTTCATGTAAAGTCTATAATATAAACTCTAAAGAAGTTGATATACCTGCGCCTTTTTGCTCTCTCCGCTGATCCAACGAAGGCCCAACCCTGTAATTTATTGAAATTTTCTAAGCTGACCCAAACATGCGACAAGAGAAAAAGTCTTGCAGCATTTATGCATTCGGATAAAACTTGACTATTTCTTCCAAACTGATTTAACCTTTCAATCACAAACCGTTACCAGGACTCTTTACTTCACCCTGTACCCACGTCACAGAATCTGACACTTGGGTACCGAGTACCTGAGACTTCATTTGGCTAGAAAATATGCAGCAATTCAAGATATTGCCGAAACCTATTAAGAAATGACTTGAGATCATGAACATCATCAGATGAAACAGAAGCAGGGACCCATCAGAAGAAACCTCATACATCGAACACCATCGATTAGAAATACAACTAAAAACACAATAGAAACTGCAGATCACAAATGCCACCTGAGGAGACAAGTATGATCCCTTACCTCATACATCAACACCATCGATAAGATATACAAATAAAAACACAACAGAAACTGCAGATCACAAATGCCACCTAATTAAGGAGGCCAGTATGATCCATTCATCCGCCAGTAAGTGTTTGCAACTCTGTTTAGTAAATTATCAAGTAAGAGTGTAAAACAGTAATGTAATTAGCATAACATGTTCTTGCATTCAAAAACGGAGACAAGAGTTTAAAACGCTACAAATCTATTCTACATCACAGAGTAACTCTAGCAGACCCAGACAACTGTCAGGCACTTGATGCTTATTTCATGTTCCTTGGTCAACACATACATCATGTGCACCAGTGATTAACGAGTTTCCAAAGACACAAAACAAAGCAAGGATGGACTAAATTCTTGGGAGCAGATATCTAAAGTAGCATTTTACTGTACACTAATAATACCTCTAAGAAGGCAACTTCCCAGAAACATTTGAATGTATGTCAATACCACCACCGAGGTGTATAACTAGAAAGACAAATGAGTATATCACCAATCAGCTTTAACATTGTTCTAAACTTCTTTCCGAAACAAAACTCAAAAAACAAAAAGAGACAAAACAACTCAGTTGAATACAGGTTTAGCAACAGGAGTTCAAGTGTTTCTTGTAAAGGTGATATTTTTCATTACTTAATATCTTTTGACATAATTCAGAAATAAACAATCCGTCTTCAGAAAGTTTTGACACTTCTTGTTATACGAGGATTACTCATAAACACAAACACAAGATTATTACTTGCAACTTGTAAGCATAGATAATTTCTGATAATGTGAATACCTGCAAATATTATTTGTTCGATGTATGCAGCAATTCAAGATATTGCCGAAACCTATTAAGAAATGAATTGAGATCATGAACATCCTCAGATGAAACAGAAGCAGGGACCCATCAGAAGATACCTCATACATCGAACACCATCGATTAGAAATACAACTAAAAACACAATAGAAACTGCAGATCACAAATGCCACCTGAGGAGACAAGTATGATCCCTTACCTCATACATCAACACCATCGATAAGATATACAAATAAAAACACAACAGAAACTGCAGATCACAAATGCCACCTAATTAAGGAGGCCAGTATTACAACCTTTTAATAATTCTTTAACAAATTGTAATGACGTTTTCCAGTATTCCAAATAAAGTGCCTAACATCCAGTTACGAGATATCCATAACGAACGCAAATCACAGCATAAAACACACCTTGAAGCCGAGAAGTGAAGAGATATCCATAACGAACGCAAATCACAGCATAAAACACACCTTGAACGCAAATAAGTTTGTTCGATGTATGCAGCAATTCAAGATATTGCCGAAACCTATTAAGAAATGAATTGAGATCATGAACATCCTCAGATGAACAGAAGCAGGGACCCATCAGAAGATACCTCATACATCGAACACCATCGATTAGAAATACAACTAAAAACACAATAGAAACTGCAGATCACAAATGCCACCTGAGGAGACAAGTGTGACTGGGAATACCGTGCAAAAAGAGCAAACCCTTTGGATCCACGTCTTAATTTCCGTGATCTAACACATGTTGTTGTGGCAGGAAACTGCAATAATATCAATTCTTACCAAATAAAATTTAATTCTCAAAGTCATGTAATAGATATTAAAATCGATAATTTGACATACACCAACATATTGTGCATTCATGTTTCATTCTTTTCAGGAACAAATTCTTTCTAATTTCTAAATGTCACAATAAACAAGAGTATAAATGTAAAAAATTTTGTCAATTTATGCACTATCTAATTCGAATATTCATACATATACAGACTCAAATTCCATCACAAACTAGCCTCGAAACTCTATAAACATATGGAACACTAGATATATATAGATAAGGTTCAAATTATACATCTGGACATTACAGCATAGTTTATAACTCAAAAGCTAAAACGGTTTGTAAACTCGAACAAACTTATTTTTTGCCTACTTAAAATACCTGCAAGACAAATTTAAAAAAACAGAAACAGAGAGAGAGGTTTGTAAACTCGAACAAACTTATTTTTTGCCTACTTGAACAACCTAATTGCAAAACTAGAGCTTAAAATACCTGAAAGACAAATTAAAAAAAAAACAGAAACAGAGAGAGAGAGAGGTTTGTAAACTCAAACAAACTTATTTTTTGCCTACAACCTAATTGCAAAACTAGAGCTTAAAATACCTGCAAGACAAATTAAAAGAGAGAGAGAGAGGGGTTTGTAAACTCAAACAAACTTATTTTTTGCCTACTTGAACAACCTAATTGCAAAACTAGAGCTTAAAATACCTGCAAGACAAATTAAAAAAAAAACAGAAACAGAGAGACAGAGACAGAGAGAGAGAGAGAGGTTTGTAAACACGAACAAACTTATTTTTTGCCTACTTGAACAACCTAATTGCAAAACTAGAGCTTAAAATACCTGCAAGACAAATTAAAAAAAACAGAAACAGAGAGAGAGATAGAGAGAGGTTTGTAAACTCAAACAAACTTATTTTTTGCCTACAACCTAATTGCAAAACTAGAGCTTAAAATACCTGCAAGACAAATTAAGAGAGAGAGAGAGAGAGGTTTGTAAACTCAAACAAACTTATTTTTTGCCTACTTGAACAACCTAATTGCAAAACTAGAGCTTAAAATACCT
This sequence comes from Kitagawia praeruptora, assembly GCA_037693485.1. Classification (NCBI taxonomy): domain Eukaryota; kingdom Viridiplantae; phylum Streptophyta; class Magnoliopsida; order Apiales; family Apiaceae; genus Kitagawia; species Kitagawia praeruptora. The sequence goes on from CM075354.1 coordinate 108,282,498, forward strand.
GCAAGACAAATTTAAAAAAAAAAACTTAAAATACCTGCAAGACAAATTTTAAAAAAAAACAGAAACAGATATAGAGAGAGAGAGAGATGGAGAGGGAGACGGAAGATTTCACCCGATGATCACCTCATGGACATTAAAATCCTTATTTTTTTGTCCCATTCTGATTCTTCTTTGCGAGCAGCATGTCTCTTTTGATGATATTCGATCCAAAGCTTATCGAATCGGAGTAGTACATTCACCTCCTCCTCTGATCTTCCTGGTACTTCATCAATCGCATCTTGATCAATTGCATCGAAGGAGAGTCTTCTTCCTCCTTCGCATTTAAATATTACTCTACTCCTTTTCTTCTTCGGAGCTACAGGAGACAACGCTTGATCAATCGCATCTTGATCAATCGCATCGAAGGAGAGTCTTCTTCCTCCTTCGCATTTAAATATTACTCTACTCCTTTTCTTCTTCGGAGCTAGAGGAGACAACGCCATGAGAGAATTAACAAAGGGATTGAGGGAGAGGGAATATGATTATAATTCCGGTATGATTATAATTCCGGGAGAATTAACAAAGGGATTGAGGGAGAGGGAATATGATTATAATTCCGGTATGATTATAATTCCGGGAGATACAGATTGGGAGAGATGAGGGAGAGATCTATTGAGATAGATATTGAGAGATTGAGGAGATACAGATTGAGAGAGAGATCGAGGGAGAGAGATGATCAAAAGAAGAATGAGCTGAAATTGAATAGAGAAAGAAAAGTAAGGTGTGTGGTACTGTGTGTGTAAATATATAGGGTTAAAAGAAGGTCGGTTGGGATAGCTTGATGGCTACGCGCGGGTCATCTGTAAACGTGTTGCGGGAAATAACGCGGGTTATTCAGTTCTTTTCGATTTTTTTTAATTTAAAATAATTATTTGTTTAGTAAATTGATTATATTGTATTTCACAATTTTTATTATATATATATATTTACATAACTAAAACATTATAAATTTTAAATAATAGAAACACATTTCAAAATATGTTAACTTTCATTTGTTACCCTTTTTAAAAATTATATAAACAAATTATATATATATATATATTAGTTTTTCTCTTTTTGTTTTCTCCTAAATATATATTTGCAAACAATATTAAAAAAAACTTATAACCAAATGGTCAATTAAAAATGTATTTTATAACTGAGTCCAGCTGTCCGACTTTTAAAAAATCGGGGACGAGTCCTGATTTTTTAAAAATCAGGCCCTAAACCCTAAGTTCGTATACGGTTTATTCACCGTTTCGAATATTTCTAAACCCAAAATGGAACTATTGAACCCCAAAGATTAACTGCTGAAACCCCGAGAAAATACAGATAAAATTTAAAAAAATTAATTAAAAATTTGAATCCGACGGCCTGATTTTTAAAAAATTGGGGGTTTAAAAATCCGGCGGCCTAAATTCGTAAATGGTTTATTCTTCATATTTCTAAAACCCAAATGGAAACGTTTAACCCTAAAGGTTAATTGTTAAACTCCTAAGAGAATAAAGATAAATTTAAAAATTTTAATTAAAAAATTGGATATTTCTAAACCCCAAATGAAACTCGTTTAACCCCAAATAAAAATTATTTAACCACAAAGGAAATACTAATAAAAATTTAAATGGAAACCACAAAGTAAATGGTTTGTTCATCGTTCTGAATATTTCTAAAACTCAAAATACTAATAAAAATTTAAATGGAAATACTTTATCAAAATTTAAATTTATATCCAAATGATATATGAATATAGACAAACAAATTGAAGGATAACAAACTTAGTTATTTAGTAAATACTAAATACGGTAACAGAAAGTTGAATTTTACTAGAATGTTAAGAGAAGTAAAACTCTGTATTTTTTTGATTTTGTAAACTTGTTGTTTAGTTTGGACTTTGTGAATGAGTCAATTAGGTGCTTGCTATCAATTATTCAGCTCTATTTTTGTTGATATTTTTTTGAATTGTGATCGAAAAATATGGTGATGCTTCAAGAAAAAGAAAAGGATTATACTTTTTCCGTCCCATTTTACATGTCCTTTTTTAAAAAAATACATATTAAAATAAATGTTACTGTTGTCCCATTTTTAGAGGGGTATTATTGTCCCACTAATTAAAACTTTTACATTTATAATTGACTTTTCCGATGATTAACCTTTTCTAATTAATACTACGTTTTTTCCCCAATTAATGGCTGATTGGTACAATTAATTATTAATTACACCTCAATTTTCGGTATACATTATCAAAAACAAATATTAGGGGTGTCTTTATTTTTTTTTTTGAAAAATAGCACTTGCATTAAAACATTTTCGAAATAATATTACAATCAATCAAATCAGGAGGGGTATCAAACCATTCCTGAGGATCTGTCATAGAACAAGATGCCCTAGCTAGTAGCTAACATATGGGTAACATTATTCGCAGATTTACGCACAAAGGCAACTAACACTTCATCAAAGTGTTTCAATAACTCAATACAGTCACTAACAATGGTATCAAAATATGATCTCCCCCTTACACCATTTATAGCATCCACCAGAAGCTTCGCGTCTGTCTCAAAAATGCACTTACTTACTCGCCACTCCTTCACCCATGACAACGCCTCTTTCAAGCACATTGCACCTTGCACATTGATCTCCTCCCTCTGGAGTCTTAGGGCTTCTAGCCTCAAGCGGTCGGCCTCCCTTTTCTTGGCCAGACGTTCGGCCTCCTTACTGCCCTTTTCTTTCTCCAACTCCTACCGCTTCCCCTTGGCCTTCTTCTCTTCTCGCCATTTCATGAGCATTTCCTGTTGCTCTTCGGGGGACAGTATATCCCCTTCTTCATCAAAAGTCAGTAGCCTTGGGGTGATAAGGGTTGTCCTCTGGATCAGGGGAGGAGTGGTGCGACTGTTTCCAGTCACGGTGCTATCATCAGCTATTGGTATTTCGGTTTCATTCGTCATGGTTGGTTGTAAATCTTAACACAAACGTATCTCCACGGTCCCACAGACGGCGCCAAATGTTATAACCAGATTTCCGTCGAGCCTTGGTTCGGTCGGACCTGCAAGTGAGAAGAATTCGAGGGTTTGGCCCCCCGATTCACCTCCGGTGTGAGAATAAGTTAACTGGTTTTTGCTTGAGTAAAATGGAACGTAGAGTCTTGTGTTTTGTGTGTGTGATTGTGTATGAATGAATCATAGTTCTCCCTGTTTGTTTCAGTTACCGAAGAGTGGGCAACATGGGCCACGTGTCCCACGTTCTCACAAGCCACAACCGCACGACCGTTACCTCTTGGTGGACCGAATGAAGGTGGGCCTTTATCTGGATTCGGGAGGTTGGGCCTTCATCTGGATTCGGGAGGTTGGGCCTTCGAACCAGCCCGGTTAAGGGAACGGGCTTCCAACAGGAAGAGAGATACCCAATATGCAAGTGAATCTCGAACCCTCGACCTTTTAATAACAAGATATTGACGAGAGAATATGGTTACCGGATAGACTATAAGCTAGATACTAGCGTAAAAGCCCGTGCAAGGCACGGGCACTAAAATAAATTCTCGTCTGAAAATGTATACATATATTGAGATAATTTTGTAATTAAAAATATGATAAAATCTAAAATTTCGATTTTATCTCATATGTTTATAATTACCTGGTAATATTGCATACCAATTTCTTGAACCATATATTTTAAAATTTCATTAGATTTCTTAGATTTTGGATAAATATCAATACGATAATATTCGCATGAATACTTATAATTGTTAAATTATTAATTTAGTTTTCAATGACGTGAAATGAACTTTTTTAAATTGAACATTTGGTTATAACATAAATAATGATTTTAGTAAAATTGTCCGTATATAACATAGGCGTCTATTAACTCATTTGATTTTGTTGTAAATAATTGATCGTATATGTAAGACTATACCTTAAGACATATTATAAAATTTCTTAATATTGAGTAAAAGTCATCATTGTGGTTGTCTCAATCAATTTTTTGTAACATATATATTTATACATTATAAACTCAAATATTTAGTTTTAGTCTAATGTTTATTATACAATTCCGAAGTTGAATTAAAAATTGGGTGAATTGAAACATGTTTTATATTATAATTTCAAATAATTTTTTTAAACTCAACTTTAAATTTTTCCAAATTTTTTAATCGATGTAAAATATGATTAGACGACTTTAATGACCCGTGCATCTATATGAAATCTAAAATTAATTTCTTGATTTCATTGTATAATAATCTAAGTATATGTTATAATTTAACCATTATATATTATATTGATCAATTTGCTATATTATATAAAAATTCATATGTATCATATTTTATACTTTATAGTCGAGTTATCATATTTTTAGAGTTCTCATCTTTTTAACAAAATTTCAATTATTTTTCTTATATGTTTAAATTCTTATGTTTTTAGACCAATCATACATTTAAATCGTTGAAAGCCTAAATAGTTAGTCGACAAAAATCGTCTAATATAACTCAGATGTTTAAAATTTTATGTATCTAAAAGTTATTTGATGCAATTATTCATTATGTATGATTTGATAAATAAAATTTACATATTTCTTAAAACCAAATCTTTTTTTAAATAATTTAATATCGACATAGAATTGAATGTAAATAAATCCCCCTTTTTTTACTCGGTTACATTTATATATAATCTAAAATTTTACTTTTTACATCAATCATTTAGAATGACAAAAGAGAATTGTCAAGTATGCTCAATCGATTAGAATATTTTTTTAATAAATTTATATCATTCAGTTTTCTAGAAATAATATAAACCAACATTTCATTTACTCAAAAATAAAAAATAGAAAAGGATGTGACACGAAGAGAAAATGTGGTTTATCTTATAGGATTTTTAAACAAAACTCAAAACTAAGTGTAGCATAGTTGGTTATGTCATAAGTTTGATGGGAGAAGGTCAGTGCTTCAATTCCCAACACTAACTTAATTTCACTATTTTTACATAATTATTAAAGGATGACATTTTTGTAATTTTTAAAAATATAGGGATAAAATAGTAACTTCACAACCATTAAAATGGTAATCTTTGTCCGTGTGTTGAAGTTTAATGCAAGGCACGGGCACTCTAACTAATTTCTCTTTTGTAATTAAAAATATGATAAAAGTTAAGATTTCGATCTATCAAATATTTTTATAGTTATTTTGTAATATTGCATACCAATTTTTTGAACCAAATATTTTATAATTTGATTAAATTTCATAAAATTTGGATAAATAATGTAAGAATAGATTTTGAGACATATTACAAATCTCTTAATATTTAATAAAAGTCATCCTTACCTTTTGCTTGTCTCAATCATTTTTTCTAAACATATAAATTTATACATTTTTAAACTTAAATGTTTAGTTTTAGTCTAATATTTATTACACTATATAGAAGTTCAATAAAAAATTGGGTAAATTCAATTATTTTTTATATTATAATTTTGAATTGTTTTTTTAGATCAATTTTAATTTTTTTTTAAATATTTCAATCGATAAAAAATATGACAACCTTAATGACCCGTGCATATGAAATCTAAAATCTAAATATATGTTATAACTCAACCATTATATATTATATTATATAAAATTCATATGTATGTACCGACTTTATAGTCGAGTTATAATCTAATTGATCATTTTAAATAATTATTGTACTTTTGTAATATTTATGATTAAAAAATTTATATCTTTTTTAATTTAATGTGAATGTTAATTATATTATTTTTTATATATAACATAGATCATCTTTTTAGAGTTTTCACTTTTTTTTACAACATAAATTCAATTATTTTTTGTATATATTTAAATATTTATGTATTTAGATCAATCATATATTTAAATCGTTGAAAGAATAGTTGGTCGACCAAAACTCTCTAATATGAGTCACATATTTAAAATTTTATATACGTAAAAGTTATGTGATGCAATTATTAATTATGTATGATGGAACGTATGTAAATAAATCTTTTTTCTTTTTGGACTCGGTTACATTATGTATAATCTAGTTTTTTTCTATATCAATTATTTAAAATGATAAAAGAGAATTATAGAGTATTCTCAGTCGATTAAAATATTTTTTATAATTTTATCTATCCAATATTTTAGAATTAATATGAACAACATTTCATTTACTAAAAAAAGGAGATAAAAAGAGAAGAGAGGTGGTTTATGTTATAGGATTTTTAAACAAAGCTCAAAATTATTCGTAGCACAATTGGTTAATGCATGAGTTTGAGATTGAATAGGTTAGTGGTTTGAATCCCAACAAAAGCATAATTTTTTTAGTTTTTACATAATTATTAAAGGATGACATTTTTATAATTTTTAAAAAAATAAGGGTAAAATTGTAATTTCACACCCATTAAAATGGCAAATTTTGCCCGTGTTGTCCTATTATATATAGTAATAGATAGAAGATAACTTTCTGCACTTCTCTTCACACATGTACTTTGTTTTCACTTTGGCACCTCCTCTTGCTTGCAATCTATGACTACCCAATGCCTTTTTTGTCAAGTATTCTGATTCCCAACCCATAAAATCTCATATCACCTTCTCTAACACAAAGGAAGCTCTGATTCTTGCCACTTTCACACATACACCAAATGAAGCCAATGAAGGCAAGAAAACTATATCTTCATCATTACATTGCCATCTTCTTAGAACTTCTCAAGTTGGAAGTCCAATATTATGCACATATTTGCTCAACAAAAGAGAATTTCGGACTCAAAATCTTAGAATTAATTCTGGAAGATGGGTGCCAGAGTTATTCAATATCTAGTTTTCTATCTCCTGTGTCAATTTCTCGATTCAGGTTCGTATAGCTGCATGCTCAGGTTCTCAATTTAAACAGTTCCGGTCAGACTTGCAACTTTCTGTATTCCAAGTTCTAAACAAAATTTTTTCATTACAAAATGTAATGAAGAACATTACGACTTCGAACTTTTAGTTGTGACTATTACTGTCTGAATTCTTAAGCAATATTCGAACTTCAATGTATAGATAATTAGCATTTTAGAGTAGCTTTTATTGTTTTAGATAAAGAAAAGAGTATAAGGATTGAATTCGTGAAGAGTTTTGGGGTCCTGTCAGATCTTGCCACCCCTAATAAAGAATAACCAAGTAATATTTGTTTTATTCAGGTTCAAGCATTGTAGAGAATCCTCCTTCAGAAGCAGTCTGGAAAAATGGAGAATGGATTCATGAAGTAAACCAGTCATTAGCAGATGCTTCAGAGTACACATTCCAACTCGATACCATTCCAATCATCAACCCCACAACACCCTCAACCACGACACCTATAATAAACCCTATGAATCCTCCATCACCAACCATGACGACTCCAGCATTCAACCCCGTGCCACCGATCATAATCAACCCCATGCCACCAACCGTGACTACAACCCCAACTACAACACCAACTAGTCCAACTACAACCACTCCTGCATCCTCTGGTGGATCTTGGTGTGTTGCAAATTCAGCTGCTCCAGAAAGTGCATTACAGGTAGCTCTTGACTATGCTTGTGGTTATGGAGGTGCAGATTGTTCTGCAATTCAACCAGGTGCCACTTGTTACAATCCAAACACCCTTCGGGATCATGCCTCATATGCTTTCAACGACTACTACCAAAAGAACCCTGTACCAACTAGCTGTGCTTTTGGGGGAGCAGCACAACTTTCTTATAATGACCCAAGTAAGATACATGTACAGATGCCTGATAATCTTTTCCTGATCTCTGTGGACAAAATATCCTCTTTCTAAATTCCTTACTACCATAATAAACAACTCAAACAAATACCAAGTCAACATGATTAATTTTCCGGATCCAAACATTTAAACCTATTTCAAAGTGCATAGAAACTTTCTGTACAAATTTTCATCGGAATTCCTCGTATTGATCTCGATACAATGATTATCACTACTCCCTGCAGAAGGGTTATAGTTTATGTGCTGTAGCTGAAATTATGAAATTTGGTGGTTTTAAGTTTAATTAAGTGTTGATCTTATTTCAGGTTCTGGAAGTTGTCGTTTTTCAACACCTAAGACCACTTCAAGGTATTATTTGTGACAATTCAGGTTTAACTATTCTGTCAAAACAAAAAATGCTCTAACAAGTGTACGCATGTTTCAATTGCAGCATAAGTCCGCCAGTCAATCCTTCACCGATTTATCCAACTCCTACCTCTCCTAGTGCACCAACAGGATACGACTCCCCGCCTAGCTCACCAACAGTCTATGACTCCCCGCCTAGCCCACCAACACTTGATGGTACACAACCAACAGGTTTCGGTGGAGAACCAACAGAATCACCGAATTCAGCAAATTTCACATCATTCAACTCGATGTTTCTATTCACGATGACCTGGCTGGTAGTATTACTAATTGCAGCAGAGTTTTAAGCAGAAGAAGATGAAGTCTAGCAACTCCACCACCTGATAGCATCTTACCCAGCGGCCTGCAGTACTTTACAAGTTCCTACGGAAGTATTGCTCATTGAACAAAGAGATACACATCTCAGGCTCCTTGCATCATCATTGTATTATCATATATTATGGCTTTTAGTTAGATTAGAAACCAGATAAAGTTAAAAACATAGCAATTCAGAGGGCTTATTATAGGTAATTAGCTACTTTTGCTTCTGTTACAGGATATGTATCTTGGCCAAATTAGCTTTAAAACTGTATTTAGACTAGAGCATGTAACAACTATCAACAAAATTACGTATAATTTAGATGCTTGCTTAAGCACTTGTTTAAACTGCTTTCTTTTTATACAGAATGTAAATAAGATCGAATAAGTGCCTGTTTGGCAAATCTGCCAAGTAACTTGTAAGTAACTTTTTTTGGAAAAAATTTCGTATTTACATACTCTTTTGAAAAATGTGTATGGGAGGTTAAATATTCGTTATCTTGCAAAAATAAGTTACTTATTTAAAAAAAAAAGTACATATTTCCTAACTTTTTTCCAGAATAAGTAACTTATTTCTGAAAAATAAGATTTCTCAAACGGCCCTTGGACAGATTATAGGGTAAACCAGAGCAATATTGGAATCACAAGTAGCTTTACCAGGATCTTTAAACTTGACATGGTGAAGCACAAATTCAAAAATGCATTTTAATCTTTTGAATTCACGCCAGAGAGTTTCAAAATCAGTAAATGCATTTACTGTCCTAACAAAGAGCACTTCCAATAATGCAAAATCAAGAACATGCTAATGCAAACATTTTGGTTTTCACATTGGAATAGAGACGGCATGCTTTCGTTGGTCTTTAATATATCTACACATTACACCCAGCTAAATTTAAACTGATTTCTGCGGGGTAGAATCAATTTTCATGAAATTGCAAGAAGACTTGGGGGGGCGACATAAAAAATACAAGTAGACATCTTTACAAAGCATATAATTGAATTGCATTCAGTGTATACCTAAAGTTCTTATTACAAGGTTAAAAAAAAAACTTTATTTCAAGAAAGTATTTCCGTACATTCTATTCCTTAATTTAGGTTGATAATATACACACTGCTAATATCAAAACCCAAGCAGGAGCAAGCATGGCACTGCAAGGACACAAATGATGCATATCGTAGCAATTGTGGAACTTTGATCAAATGCCTTCTGTAAGCTGCCTGCTCGTGAAAAATGCTGGAAAGCCAAATATGCAGCTATAGCCAAGGAAAGGATAACACCTTCTTGTTTTCCCCTGATGTGAGATACTGTAAGATACATGGAATGCTTAAAAAGTAAAGGATGTCAGTCATCTAGCAGGTAGTTTAAGTACCTTAGGTTCATGACTTGATGAGGAGCAACCAATACTACTAGTAGAGCAATAAATGGCAACTCCAGTTCACCTAGAGCAACGAAGGCACAGGGTACGATCTCAAATGTAAGGTATAATTCTAAAAAATTAGAAAGATATACCTAAACTTCACAATTCACATATAGTTGTAAATAATAGTCTAGTTTTTTTTCGTATTTTTTTCTTGTACCCAAATGCATTAAATGATATTGTGGATGAATTGCATGGTAACTGATAGATGCTACACTAGAAGTATCTCATAAAACATTGATCTATTATAACCATTGGGCTGCTCAAAATGTACTCTTATGGATAGAGTAGACCAGTACTGACTAACAAAAAACTATAGCAAGGAGGAATGATGCGATTTATCATTTCTTTTTTAAGCAGCTAGGAACTAGGAGAATCACACAGTTTGCTTGACATTACAGCATGTCAAATGGGTACCAGTGATCAAACCATGTGATTGTTTTATGTCTTGATCCTTGTTTTCTTGCAATCACGATTGATTTTAAACATCTCTTAGTCTTAATACAATACTTGAGAGTAAAAGTTTACAGAAAATCAATGCAGTAAGCAGATGAACCATTATTTACTCGGAAGTTAATTAAGTAACATTTAAAAATAAGTACAGTTGTACCAGGGATAAAGAAAAAGAGACGTATCAGGAGAGCCAGAAAAGCAGTCCAAACACCATATTCTCCCCTGCATATCATGATAGCAGCAAGTACAAAAAAGCAAGCTCTTAAGCCACATTAATTAACATCACAATGATGAGAGACTACATAGCAATTCCTAGCCGAAATAAGTAGCATAATTAAACATAAGATAATGAGGCTGGAAGGCATACTTGATCCAGGACACGAAGGCTGCAGGTGCTTGCAGAGCAAATATAGGAACAATAAAAGATTTCTGTATTGGAGTGCCTTTTGCAAGCATTAAGACCCTATAAATGTTAAAAAGATACTTGTTAGAGTACATTATCAAGTTTTTCTAGGCCTCAAAATACCATCGTAAAGTCCAGTAGATGGCCTTCCAAATCATATATTGCTGCAACGTCTAAATGTGACAATTTCAACTAGTATTAGATGCTAGCAAATTCATATGAGTTCCAATTCTAATGGATGATCAAAAACGAGGGGCACCCCTATTTACTCTAACTTGTATACTATATCCTACTGAGGCACAAACTAAATTCCAATCGCTTTTTATCCCCTAAAGTGAAGTAGAACATGATCAGAAGCTAGTAGATATGATCATTCTAAATAATCAATAAATACGAATAATCAAACTATAAATTAGAAGTGAAGTCGGAAAATAATAATCTTTGGGTTAAATATCAAATTGGCCACCGAATAACTTGATATATCTCATATTGCACACTGATAAATTGGGGGCTCATTTAAAACACTTTTAAAAACATATATATCAAACGGATACCTTTAAAATGTACTCGGAAAGTAAAAGTAATTTTTTATCGAGTTCTATGCATTTTTCTTAAATGTTACTTGAACCAAATGAAAGATTATGAATTATAGTATAATTGATAATATGTTTAGATTTTAAGAAATTTATTTACTATTTAATTTTAATTAAATGAAAGAAAATAACCATAAAATTAAAAATAAATAGTATAAAATTTTCTTAAAATCTAAATATATTATCAAAAATACTAGAATTATTATCCTTTCATTCGGTTATGGTAGCATTCAAGAAAAATGTGTAGAACTCAATGAAAAATTATTTTTAGTTCACGGGTACATTTTAAAGGTATTCGTTTGATATTTTTGTCTTTAAAAGTGTTTTAAATAAAAGTATTTTAAATGAAACACCGAATTTATCAGTGTGCAATCTGAGATATGTCAAGTTATTTGGTGGACAATTTGATACTTAACCCAATAATCTTTAGGACTTAATATTTCTCTTATTTCAATTTTACAGCCTCTAGTGTCTACCAAATCGCAAATACAAAGAGTTACATAATCTAGAGTATAAACATCGATCATAATGGTAATCGTAAATACAATTAAAGTAGTAAATAAAGGGAGTAATACGCAGAAGAAATGGTGGCGATCCATTGAAGATTACGAGGCGAAAACAATGCTCCACCTCCTCCTACACCTCTGTAACAAACTGCACCGCCAAAACGACGTCGTTTTGGTTGCACTAAATTGACCAATCCTCCTCCGTTTTTGAACTCAATTGAAGATAATCTAGTAAAAACAATAAAAAAAAAGTATTAATAAAAATAATGAAATTAAAAAAAAACATGAATAATGTTGAGAAAGAGTGGAAGGATGTAGAATTGCAGGTACCTGAGAGGAGTGAAGGAGGTGGGAGTGAGAAGCAGGTGGTGGTGTTGAGGTGGAGATTTTAGAGAGAGAAAGTTGGGGTGAGTGTAGAGAGAGAAAGTGGGAGATGCTGAGAGAGAAAGCGCCATCAAAATAACTGTGTGTACTCACTACTCACTCTGCTACAAAAGTTGATATTTTTAGAACTGCTTGTATTGTTTTGTTGATCTGTTTGACCCTGTTTGTGTCTGTTGCTCACTACTCCCTCCGTTTCATAATGTTTCTCTCGTTTGAAATGTCGGGACTGTTCATAACATGAGACAAATTACTAATTTACGTATAATCTATAAGACCAAATATAGTCATGAATGATCTTGTTGGATTCGTATTTCTGAGTACTTTAATACACTGAAGTTTTTATATTTAATACTAATACGAAATTGAAGATATTAACGATCAAAAGTATGCATTGGCAAACGTGTCCAACTCAAATGAGAAAAGTATTTAGAGACGGAGGGAGTAGCTTTTTAAAACAAGAGTAAAGTGCACTTTGTGTACCTGTATTTTAGCCTAGACACCACTTGTAATACTGTAATTTAAATTTAAATTCGAGCATCTGCAATACTGAAATTTTTATTTCATTACACTTTAATGTTTTTCGTTAAGTAATGTTAACTCCGTTAAAAAATATGGGGTATGATTGTCTTTTTCTCTATTTTTCTTTTCATGTTCTTCTTCTTCTCTGGTAAACTCTTTCTTTCATCTCCTGCTTCATTTTTCTTTCTTTCATCGGATAATTCTAAATGCCAAAATTCCCGTGATTCTGTAGTATAACTATATAGTATTAGTAATCGAATTAATATCCTTTCCATCCTCTACACAAATATATAATTTATGTTGAATTCTGCAAAATTCGAATTTGGGGGTTTGATTTGGTTGTCAGTTTTGGCTTTCGTTTTGTTGTTATTGGGAATTGTGGATGGGTTTAATGAAGTTGAGGGTTGAATGACCGGATGGGTTTAATGAAGTTGTTGTTAGGAATCTCTGGATGGCTTGCAATTATTAGACCCTACTAGTACTTGTTATCTTGATTTTATATGCAATCCTATGAGTTGTACACACAATTTTGCTCTGAGTGAGATGGCTAGAAATACTAAAAATGCATTTAATGTTAAAGGCCAATTTCTATCTCCGGGACCAAGCAATGCAGAACTTTCACCATCAAACTCAAATGTACATACGGGAGCAGTTGACTCTTTCCCATTCATGGCTTTCTCTAGTGCTAGCATTAAACGAATTTCCCACTCGGTATTGAGTGTTCTTGTGATGATTTCAAACCACATATGCAGATCATTCAGTTTGAGTGAATGCTCCGCCAAGTACTGAATGCAGTGGCATAAAGGAGTTCCATCCCATAGCAATTTTTTTTGCTACACTTGCATCATGAAGGAAAATCCTCTCAGCTCATTGAAGAAGAACTCTCAAGAGACCAGCTGAAGAGGACATAGATCTGTTTCTTGTACAATCACGCAGTATGGCCAACAGTCCTCTAACCATACGAGTCCTTGCTGACATTAGTCCCTCAAAATCCCCGGTGGAAGGAAGCCAAGGAATGAGCATCATACTTTGAGGATTGGTGTCTTCGTCATCAAAAGATTCAACACCTCTCATCGTTGCAAGAAGATTATCAACGACCAATAGAACAATGTTTTCTACCTGTGCCTCTGCATCTTCATTTTCAAAACTCTCAGAACCACTCACGATATCCTTCAATGTATCCATGATTTTAGGCTTACCCATTATAACAAAAGGATGGACTTTTGTTGTTTAATTATTAGGAGTCTTCAAAGCTTTGAAATTTTTGGGGATGGGTTTAATTACTATAATTGGTTGCTGTTGTGATTAGAAGGTTTAGGAAATGGAATGGGTGTAAGAAAACCGTGATGTCTACCTTGTTTCATCGGTATGGGGTTATCGGATTCTGGAATTTTAAGAAGGAGATGGCAAAATACTATTTTACCCCAATGATTTAACGGAGTTAGTGATAGATAGACGGTAGTACACGAAGTGTAAGTAAATTGTTTGTTCAGTATTGCAGATGCTCGATTTTAAATTACAATATTGCAAGTGGTGTCTAGGCTAAAGTACAGGTACACAAAGTGCACTTTACTCATAAAACAATAATGACTATGTTTGGGTCCCCTTATTTACCATTTATAAGTTATTTATTTCGAAAAAAAGTTCGTATTTATATATCTTTTTGTAGAAAAAAATGTGTAGGGAGAGTTAAACATTCATTTTCTTGCAAAAATAAGTTACTTATTTTAGAAAAAAAATACATATTTCTTACCTTTTTTCCAAAATAAATTACTTATTTTTAAAAAATAAGCTAAACCAAACGGGAAGGTGGTATTACTTCAGGCAGCCTTGGACAGTATGCCCACATACTGGCTCAGCTTATCTATCATGCCTAAAACCATAGAGAGACATATAGAAATTTTACGTAGACGTTTTTTCTGGGGTGTGAATACACATTTGGACAGAGAGACTCCAAAGCTTCATCTGCTCAGTTGGGAGAAAATATGCAAGCCAAAAGAATGTGGTGATCTGGGTGTGACATCTCTAAAGGATCGCAATTCTGCTCTTTTAAAGTGGTGGTGGAGATGCAGAGAAAAAAGAAATAAATATTGGAATATACTTCTTCAACATAAATATGGCAAGGATTTCTCATTAAGGCTTCCAGACTTACTTGATAATAATGCTTCTTCTTTTATACTTAGAAGTATTATTGAGTCAGGTAAGTCCACTATTGCCATTGGGCGCATAAATCATTTTTTTAGATGGAAAATAGGGCAAGGTCATAGGATTCTTTTCTGGGAAGATTTTTGGTGTGGTACTAGACCATTGAAGGAGGAGTTCCCAAGATTATACGAGCTTTCTTTGCTCAAATTCTCCAGCATTAGATCTTTTCATGACCACTGGTTCTCAGATGCTTCCAATCACATTCAGTTATAGAAACGAAATCTCAGAGCATGGGAAGAATTAGAGCAGCATTCGCTTGGTTATTATTTGGATCAAATCGAGTTACTCGATAATGCAAAGGATAAGCTTGTGTGGCTCCATAATAATGACATCTTCACCTCTAGGGAGTGTTATCTCTCTTTAGTTTCAGACTCAAATCATTCTGATTTTTGGAAGATTCTTTGGCGTATTAAAATTCCACCGAAGGTTCTTATTTTCTTGTGGAAAGTCGAGCATAAAATTCTGCCTCTAAATGATTTCTTGAGTTCTAGACTTCACTTATCACCTAGTTGCAAATGGTGTGGTTTTCCACAGGAATCTATTGACCATCTATTTCTTCATTGTGAGTTAGCAAATTGGAGTTGGCAGTTTCTTACTAATTGGAGTGGTTGCTGTGTTCCCTCCGGTGTCAACACTACATTCTCACTTAGGAATATTATGACCTGCAACAACAAGCTTTTTGATGCTAAGGCATGGCGCATGCTTGTCTCAATTGTTCTCAATTGTCTTAGATTAATCAAAATTCGAGCATTTACATGGTTTGAAGCAGTAAATTTGATCAGTCAGAAGTTCAGAAATCTATGGGAACTCAATCCTGCAGGAGCATTAAGATTAAATGCAATTGAAGCCAGACTGGAGTTTTGGAAAAATCTTTATGCCAAATATGATTTAGTTTGTACTGTAGATGGATCTTTTATTCAAAATGCATCTGATGTATCTACTGCAGGCATTGGAGGAGTTATAAAGGACAGTTTAGGAGAACTGAAATTCATTTTTTCAGGCCCTGTACAGGTGGACAATGCTCTTCAAGCAGAAATCAAAGCTCTTGAGTATCTAATGCATACTTTGCAAGATGTACATTTATGCCATTCCAAGATTTTACTTTGCTCAGATTCACTAGAGGCAGTGCAGCTTTTTACAAAAGGCTGGTTATATGGAGACTTGCAATCCCTTTTCCCACCAACTACAGACATCTTCTTTCTTCACGTGTCTAGAGAGTATAATATTGAAGCGGATCAGTTAGCAAAAGGGGGAACAGTAAGGGCTAATTTGATTGGAGCATGGATTTAATAAAGTGTAGTATCCTTTTTCACTATTTCCCTAGAAAGAGTGTAAATATTTCCAAGAAATCTGTTACCATCTTCAACACGTTTTCTTGTCAATCTAGCCGCTTGCTTTGCAACTGGCGGCCGTTTAATCATTTCATATGGCCACATCTATGCTACCTGCTCTGCTATATAATCAGCTTGACTCCCATCTATTCAGCCCTTCATATCTCATTTCTGTGTTATCTTCTCTCCATTATGAACAATCTTTGGTTCCCTCCGCCAGAAAATGCCGTCAAAATTAATGTTCATGGGGTTTTTGACGATGTTCCTATGGCAAATGGCAACCTTAATGGAATAGGAATCGTGGCAAGAGATCATGATGGTCATTATCTATGGGGTGTCATGGGCCCTCTTAAGGGAATGTCTGGTTTGGAATCACAGGTGTGGGCTGTGCACTTGGCCATGAAACTAGCTTTCGTGAAAGGGGTCTCTCATGCTCGTATTAAGTGTGATAATGTAGCTGCTTTTAACTTGATACTAGATCAAGACTAGGAGGAGTTAGAGGAAGAGGGGCTGGTAGCTGTAGTTCAACAGATAAACATCTTGTATACTGAGTTCAATAAGTTTAGGAGCGATACGGTTCGCCAGAGAAAATGCAGACTATATTCGGTTTTTGCTACTCGAAACAGTGCACCTGCTTATTTAGCTGAGCATGGTTTTCACACCTACTCGGATCTGGTGGAAGTGCCAACCCCCTTTGGTCGCTTTGCATAAATCCTTGATTTGGACAATGGTTTGGGGCCTCACATTTCAGCCTTCAACATTCTTCCTAATTTTGGATTGGGGGAGGTGATACAGGCCCATCAAGTGGTTGAACATTCTAATGTATTTTCCTGGGAGCCCCATCTCGGTCAGTACCGGAACAGCTTCCCTTGGTCCATCCAACAACCGCATGCTGGTTTCGATCCATTTGTAGGTTCTGTTTTTGATCCATTTGCAGGCACTGCTAATGCTCTGCCCTCCCAGCTTGGCAGGGGTGTGGTGATTAATGAACCATCACCTCCAGAGGTTCAGCAGGCTCCTTTGTCTCATACCTATCAAGATAAAGGCAAAGGTATTCTGAAAGAAGATGCAAGTCTATGTCATATATGCAGTCAAGAGTGTTGTCCTCAGTTTGCTTATTCGCTGACTTCTTATGAAGTAGGTGGCCCCTCGAATGTTGTTGATGGTATGAGGGAGTAACAGTTTTAGATGGACGATAAAGTATTGGCTTAGACTCTAGTTAGTGTTTTCTCAATGGTTAGGTAGCCTTGTCCAGCTGGTTCTTTTAAGCTGTCTCTAGTTCTTGTTTTTGGACTAGTAGTTTTCCTAGCTTTTAGCTAGCTTTTGTAAGTGCCTCTCTACGGCTTTTCTAATATTATTTCTGCTTATCAAAAAAAAAATTGCTCATTTGAAAATTAGTAAAAAAAAAATACTTTGGTTTTCTTCTCTTTTTTAAACTCGAAAGAAAGTTATTAATGTTTTTACGATGTACGTACAAAAATGTTACAAGTGATTTTCGGATATATTTTGGAATTCATGTTGATAAAGTTACCTTGTAAGTTATTTGAGATTATAAGAAAATTTTATACAAATATTGACATTTTTGTAATTGAAAAATATTACATTTATTTATCAAATTATCACTAATATTTTAAAATAGAAATTTTTTAAAAGATAATTCATTGAAATTGATCTTTGGCCCTTTTTTCTCTTTTAAGTACATATATGGTGCCTCATTTCTATATAAGGGGAATCTAAAGGCACCTTTAGGAAAATAATCTAAAGTTAACCTATCAAATGAAGACACATAAGCAAAATTATTAATGTCCCTGCGGGGCCCTTTTAAATAACATGTACAAATACTTGATTTTAGTTTAGTAACTTTAGGAAATTATCTAAAGTTAACTTTAGATTCTTTTTTCCCTTATTATATTAAAGTCGAAATACTAAAATTTATTTTATTTTAATTTTCAATACTCTTATCCTAATTAGTAAATAAGAAAATAATAATTAATGGTAAGTAATTGATATCATTACACAATAGCTTTAAATCATTAATTTTTCTTTCTCCATCAGCCGAGTCCCCCTTTTTCTTACTTTTCTTTCAATAAACATCCTATTTTCGTGAAATTTTGTTATCGTACCCATTTTTTTGTTTGTTGGTTGTCCTCAACTTTTTAGATTTATATTTTGTTAGGTTTTGGTTTATTGTCATGTCGTTTTAAGAATGATTTTTATGATGTATTAGGAAATTTGATAAGTCCACTTCAAATCTGAAACGATTACAATTATCGTCAGAGGTCACTTTGCACAATGAAAGATTATTCAATATATAGGAGCATCTGTACCCCAAATCTCAGTTTATAAAACTGATGGGTATGAATACTGGACTATCACCGATTTTTTATGTGCGTAAGTTAATTGTGATGCTACTGTTTTCAGGAATGTTGGTATGAACTGGATTGCTTGGGAAACATTTATAATTATTTTTATTGTCAAAAATATTTTTTTTTAAAAAAGGTTTTAATTCATTAATCAAAATCAATATCTATAAATACAATCAAAATCGAACAGACGCTTTAACACATCGCTGTTGAATCCTTCTTTATTGGAGACAATCAAGCGAATTGAAGATGATTTGAAAGTATGTACTTGTTTTGAATTTCACTCGAGTTATGTGCAATCAATCGTAGATTCGATTTCATAATAACCTTCATTTTTAAAATATTAGTGAAGATGAACTGTATATATATATTAATTTAAATATTTTTGACACTTTTTACTTTTGTATTACTCGTACCATTTAATATATATATATATATAGGCTTTTGCTCAAATACAAACCAATCCTTAAATACAAACTACAATATAACACTAAATTAATTATATTTCATCTATTCTAAGTTTCCCGCCAAGGGTACCTTCACGAAAGATGCTTAAAATAATTGGCTCTATCCAACAAAAAAAAAAAATCTTGCCGTGGAAATGCGAAGCATTTAAGACAGTAAACGGATGAGTTAGGTAGTCATGAGGGCCGAAGGCCCTCGACACACCCGTCAATCTTCTATTGCCTTTACCATTGATTGTCATTCCTTACAACTTTAGAATGATAAAGGCGCGAAGCGTCGTACAAGAAGGTGCGAAGCACCGTTAACCAGTGAAATCCATTGTCACGTCATCACGTGAACAATGTTTTTTTTTTTTTTGGATAGAGCAAAATATTTTAAGCATTTTTTGTATTGAGGTACACCTAGTTTGATCATTAGATTAGTATGAAATGTTGAATTAGTGTTTAGTTTTTAGTTAATTTTAATTTGTAGTGGAGTAGGATCCTATATATACAGTAATAGAAGATGAACCGTAAAGTCTGTAATAGCTAATTTAATGGAGCAAGTAGATTGAATTTCACATGAAGAAGAAGAAACTTAAGTCGGCAAAAATAAAGATATGATCCGTTTTGGAGTGCGATGATATCCCATGAGATGGGGTAGCTTGGTAATAAAGATACAAAATTTCACGTGGTGCTATATAACACTAACAGTCATCTCTTTGTATCCATCCTAATTTATTTTCAAGCCACTTCTATTACTTTTAGATTTTGTTATTGAAATCGTTCGATTTCTAAAAAATTATCGTTAAATTAGTTAAAAAATGGATAAAATTTTGGAACCAATTCGATCGATTTTATATCGATAAATCATCACCTCATAAATCATAAATTGTTAGCTCAACCAAATAATTCCGATTTAAAGAGCAATCCATTGCATATAATTCTTTTTTGAAACTAAATGTAAATCCAACAAGTCACACACGTACGAGTCGAGTCCGGGCGATATCTTCAAAGCACAACATGTTAAAATCCAAAATCGATTATACATCATTAAGAATATTTTCTTTCTCTCTCATTTTTTTTTATATTTTTCTTTTTGAAATATTCCTTTCAATTCATTACATTCCAAATTCTTTATATTCCAAAGCTTATTCAAAATAGTAAAATTTTACAATGTAAAAAATAACGGATAAGTAGTAAATTTTTATAATATAAAATATAACTACACCCACTATTTTACTCCACTAAACTCACTTTATTACATGAAATATTGATTGGTCTCATCTCTTTACTCAACTTTCTTATTTTTCTCCACCATTTTACACTTAATCTCGGTATCCAACTCATTTGTAAATAAATGAGAGGCACGAAGGAAGTAGCAGATATAATATTACACAAATTCATAGGGTTTATTATAATTTCAAATGATTATCCTAAACTATATTACAATCTTACTCAAATTAACTATGATTTCTTTCTAGTTTTACTTCATTTTTCTCATATAACCATTTTTCTATTAAATATTTCGCACCTGAAGCAAATTATTAATCAAAATAATAACTACGCTAGTAGGATGCGTAAGGAAATAGATTTTTCCTTTTTTTTTTTCAACTTCGATTTGGATTGGATTACGTAATCGCTGATAATTTATCTATTTACGAACAAACTTCAAGTGCTAAATTTCAAATTTGAATCGAAAATAAATAATTAGAGCCAAGGTTTTGCGTCCAGTGGCCATTATGCAAGTCGACTAGTGCCCTTGTTTGAAGGATAAATATTGCTCTTTTTTTCTTTGTTTTATTTTCCCTGGATATTACGTGAAAGAAAGGGACATTTGAACACCACAAGGCAACTCGAGTAATATTCAATACAAACAAAAAAACATAAAAATCAAGCATACAATGTTATGACATAAAAAAATTGCATGCCTAAGCAACATAAACATGTATTTACAAACGATATATAATATTACATCACTTTAGTATTAATATTAACCAAGGCTTGTAGGATTTACCGAAATCTACCTTGCATAACATCTTACATGTACTGATCTATAAACACATTTATAGTAATTAAAAAAGAAAAAAAAAGGGAATGTGAAGTAAGGGAGAGATTAGGAAGAGAAGCTATGTTCCTGCCTCAACAAAGTTAGTTTCATAACATGTCGTAACAAAAAATGCAAAACAATATTAAGTTATTTTAACAAACTTAACAGAAGATGTAATAGCAATTTACCTATAATATCATAGCAATTCCTTTAATCTTCACATGACCTGCAGATAATGCATCTTTTAGTTTCAGTGTGCAAGTAGTTGGTGATTTATGTGGGGTGTTATGCACAACAATTTATCAGTTACTTTCTTCGCATCATCCTAGTCGATATCTTGATGAAATTCAGTCATCTGTCTATTAGAGCAAATTCAGAACAAGTCCAGCATCGGTT
Source organism: Kitagawia praeruptora (assembly GCA_037693485.1). Classification (NCBI taxonomy): domain Eukaryota; kingdom Viridiplantae; phylum Streptophyta; class Magnoliopsida; order Apiales; family Apiaceae; genus Kitagawia; species Kitagawia praeruptora. The sequence continues at coordinate 108,304,000 of CM075354.1, forward strand.
TCTGTCTATTAGAGCAAACTCAGAATAAGTCCAGGACCGGTTTCAAAATGACATGTACACTCTTAAATATGGGGAGATGAAGAAGATGACTGATGACAAATAGCTCACTGCCAGAGCTGGCATGTCGTCATGCAACTGATCTTGTCTCTAACATTTAAGGATCATTAGTGTCTAGCCTACTTTCTGCTACCTAAAGTCTCTAAATTCCAAAAGATAGACACTGTGAAACAAAAAATTAGTGATTCATTCCATTACAAGACTGTCACTCTAATATTTATGGGTGCATGACTTAGTGTATTTGGGGTTTTTAACACTTTTTTTTTTTTGCTAAATATATTTAGGCTTTAAAACTTTTAAAGCAACCAGAACAGAATATATGCCAAAAAAGCAAGTCCTAAATTTTGACTCAAGTTAATTTAATCTAGAGTCTAAAAGTCAAGAAATAGGCAGCTCGTACTCTAGCATACTATAACTCTTTCCAATCACCTAACTATTACAACAGAGAAAGCACCTATAGTTTATTAGTGTAATAATTACAAAGGAAGAAATATGAAATAAGGTAAATCGAAGGGATGCCTATAAGTAGGTCACAACTTTAAGCATGTATACAGAGTCGAGATATGTCTAGGACGATCATCAGAGCTCGTCATTTCTATTCTGCGAATCTTAAATGGGTACACAGAGTATAAAAATCAGCTAAAAGGAATCACAAAGTTCAAAACCACATAAAAAGTTAAACTAAAACTACAAACAGAAGTCCCAGCGACTCATAGCAGATGATGACTTCCTTGACAAAACCAGATAAAAGAGCGGGAACAAATAGAAATTAAAAACATGTTTGCCTAATACAATAAGTGCATGTATTTGCATCAAAACAAACCAAGAAAGAGATTATAATATTAATTTGAAAAAAAAAAAAGATAACTTATCAGGACTGTTTATAATTCTTATACACCTCATGAATCAATCAGCATCTAACTGTACAGTGCAGCATAGATATTCCTAAAAAAGTAGTTCTCCACGGATTATAGATTGAAAGCAAGGGGAGATTGTTTAAACTCTACAGAAGCTCAAGTTCAGAGAAAAAGGTTGCCTAAATCTGAATCAGCGATTTCACCGATGGCATTTTTATTATTGTGTATATACTCAAGCGTTCAAAGAGCAATTAATAAGTTTGACTGGAAGGATACTGTTTTTTCTTAGGGCAAGACAAAATGGATAAAGGGCAAGGAGCAATTAAATGAAGTTAAGAGGAATTAACCAGGAACTCTTATTCCTTGTTACCGAATTTCTTAGCAATGATTGGGCGGACATCTTCAACATCAACCAAAGTCTCTAAAAAGGGAAGTAACGTAATCAATGCACAATCTGACTTATCATCAAACCAACTCTTGATTGGGATTCCATTATTCACTTGCAAACGGAATACCTGAAATTATCACAAGAAGTGCTAGCAATTAGAGACACTACTAAGAATTACACAAATTACTAAAAAAGACTTTAAGTTGAGATAAAAAGATCAATTTTTCGAAAACTGAAACATCTCCTGAAGATGCTATAATCCCAAATATGATTTGGAAAAAACAATGATTATCCTTCAAGTGACTCCACATGGTATCTCATGGCAGTTTTTATCAGGTTGGAACACTAGTTTATGAAGTTTTTCCCAATATGGATGCTGTGACTTCCATAAATGATACAACATAAGTCTACCCTAATGGCTATGCTCCTCATAATATTCAATTTTCTTCCTAAATTAATTAAAAGAGAAATGGAAGTCTGCATACACACTCCAAAGGGTAAAGATAAAGCTACTCTTAGAAATATAAATAGCAAGATACCTTTAGCACCGATTATATCGAACATCCTAATGTCAGGATACATTTTGCTTCTATGAAAAAAAGAACACAGAGGAGCCAAAGTAATTGCTGCCCTCGCAAGGTTAAATTAAGAATTACCGAGAGAAGTATTAATCTAGAAAGACGGAGGATTATAAAATGAGAGCAAGATCAAATATAAGCATATCAATAAATCAATAAATTCATTTAATCTATGAAAGGGAGAACTAAAAGATGAGTGTCGGGAACTATAATCCTGTTTTAATAAGAACAAGCAACATGCGGAAAGCGTGTGTGCAAAGCACAGCTATCAATAAGAAATAATTGGTATTTAACATTAACAAAACTACTTATAGAGCTACCTTATTAAATAATATACCTGTGGAGAATTATCAATTATGGCGATATTTTTAAGATCAACACCCAAGACTGTCAAATCTTTGGTGTAACATCCATCTGCGAAAATGCATGATTCGCGATAAGCTCGGCGTGAAATAATATTCTGATCTGGATCCAGTATATCAAGAAGTTGTTTCGCATAAATGCTTTGACTGGCTGTGAATATTACGATTTCAAACATATCTGCAACTCTCTCTAGAAATGTTTTGAGAAAAGGCCGCTTTTTCACATAAACAATGTGTTCTTTCATATTGAAATAAACTGGGAATGTGAAATCTGCATCAGCACTGTAATCCAATGTAGAATGAACAAGGGTTTCTGTACACATGAGAGCAATAAATATTAAGGTGAGGGCTAAGAAAAGTAAGATTACTTAAATGATTCCTGCAAACTAAATTAAAATATATATATATATATATATATATATAGGGGGCTACTCCAATACAAACCTCCTTAAAATACAAACCTACAAACCAAGCATAATCTAATATTTCAAGCTAATCTAATGACCAAACTAGGGGTACCCCAATACAAAAAATGCTTAAAATAATTGGCTCTATCCAACAAAAAAAAATAAAAAAAAAAAATAATAAAAAAAAATTCACTGTTCACGTGATGACGTGGCAGTGGATTTCACTGGTTAACGGTGCTTCGCACCTTCTTGTACGGCGCTTCGCGCCTTTATCATTCTAAAGTTGTAAGGAATGGCAATCAATGGTAAAGGCAATAGACGATTGACGGGTGTGTCGAGAGCCTTCGGCCCTCATGACTACCTAACTCATCCGTTTACTGTCTTAAATGCTTCGCATTTCCACGGCAAGATTTTTTTTTTTTTTTTTTGAAATTTTTTTATTTTTTTTGTTGGATAGAGCCAATTATTTTAAGCATTTTTTGTGAAGGTACCCTTGGCGGAAACCTTAGAATAGATGAAATATAATTAATTTAGTGTTGGTTTGTAGGTTTGTATTTTAAGAATGGTTTGTATTTGAGCACTTGCCTATATATATATATATATATTGAAAAAAAAATCCAATGCGCAGTCACGTAAACAAGTACAGATACTGAATATTAATGTATTGCGGTGCACACAATAATATGTAGTAAGTTTCAACCAGAAATTAGATACTTAATCATATACCACGTACCATCCAAATCAAGTACTAATGTGGTAGATTTCTTTTTCCGTGTCGCATTTGGCATCACAATGGTGGGCAGCCAAGAATTCCCAGCTGCATCGGAGACATCTGTTAATGTTCGGATGAACAAATCTAGATCCAAGAGGTCTGCCTGATCCCAGTTTTGGTGGGTGTTGGCATCAGATTCCTGGTCGTAAGATTTCAACTGATGGATCGAAGCACATAAGCTTGAATCAACAGAATCACTCGTAGTGTCTTCATTTAATTTGCCATTACAGCTATTGCTAGTTTCAAAAGAATCCTCGAGGAAAGGCATAATCACGACTTTCTCATCCAAAACTACACTTAACTCATCACATTTGTAGTCAGGGAAGGAAGAAGTCTCGTTAAAATCAGATAAGTGACCTTTGATGGGGATTTCGGAAAAGATCATGTCAGAAATGCTAAAATCTGATACATTGCAGGTTTGATATTTACATAAATTTTTGTCATTATCATCACTGTCATCTATTCCTATGAATGAAGCCTCGAGATCATCTTTGCCCCCTAGAAGAGAGAGTTAACATGTTAGATGGAACAAAAAAGAACCAAGTACTTCTAAGAGAAACAATCCCAGTCTCAACCATTGCTAAAATAAATTTCGATTTGTGACTACAATAAAATATCTTTTGTTTCCACTATCATTTGTAGACAACAGCATTATATGTTTCCTATATGTAGCTCTCCTTGCATCCTATGGTTTCTGGAGATGGCATTTGACAGCATTGGCTTATAAAAGGTTAGCAAAAAAATAGCTGCTATAAACGTGCCACTCATACGCATAATAAACAAATTCATGGGTTGCCTTTCATACAGCAAACTTAATAAGTAATTTCAGAACAAAAGTTACTGCCTATGACCAAACATCAAAACAACTAAACAGCTTGGACTTCAAACCATGTGCTTTAGTTGTTAATGCAGAAAAAGATGCTAAGGCTTTAGATGGCATCAACTTATAATGATGTAAGGAACAATAGAAGTGAAGAGAAATGCTGAAAATGCATGTCACACAGTGTAAGCTTCAACGCTAAAGGACATGAAGCTTGAGACACCAAGAGTAAGAGGTATCTGTACAAAGGTACGTCACACTGAGGAATGTTATCATCGTCTTTACCTCTAATTATACATATATATCAAGGAGTGACATCTTTGACTAATCCAAAGCCTCTACATATGAAGGCGTGTGAATATAAAACACTTGACATACCTTCATTACTGGGAACATCTAGTTCTTTGTGGTCACCAAGTGTCTCCAGAGTGGGCGAGAAGATCGTCTCCAAGCTAGATATGCAAGGGGCTAGTGCATGTCCAAAAATCTGCAATCAATTAAACCATTTATTCACAATTACCATATAGCAGAAGGCACAATTAGGTACAAATTCAAAGCTTTTTTAAAGAAATTTAGGCAAAACCAGGACCGCACAACTACATACATAGACTAAGGTCAACAGTCAACAGGTTTCCCTTGTGTTGTGTTATTATTCTTAGAAATATGACCGAAAGGACCACATAAATGCTAAATTCAACTTAAAATGTACTGGGCATTCCAGAGAAGCATACCCGACTCCACTAAATCACGATATTAATCAACACAAAAAAGCAATTTCAACAAATTACTATATACGAAACTCTTATGTCAAGCACTAAATATATTTTAATCAACACGAAATTATCAACTTAACTCAGTGATAATAGCTTTATCGATCTTACTATATGTAGCGAAAGCAAAGCATGAATTTGAGCAAGTTACGAAGTCGACACATTTTGCTACAGCATGCAAGAACGTTGATCCCATAAACAGATTTAATTAAATTAATCCGGCAAGATATAGGTAGTTATGTGCATGCCAGTTTACAAGAACTAACAATGCAACTATGCTATAATTGAGTGACTTCCAGGTTAAAAAAAAATCTACGACATAGAAAGAAGATATATACAAAAATATTCATGGTTGATTATTACCACTCTCATATCAGTTTCCAAATCATTAGAAGCTGAAGGCTGCGTCAGAATTTGAACATTTTCTCCACCCAGCAAGTTATGGCAGTTGGCATCATCATCTTTAACAATTTGCGGATGTGCATTGTTGCATAAAGACACTACAAGAAAATTAACTACAAATTAAGAAAGGAACTTATTTTGAAGAATTTATTCAACGAAATATGATTTGTAGGATTTAACATTAGTAACCTTTATAATAAATTGTAGCCAGACCACAATCCGTGGTCAGCCATATTTCATATGATATACATGGTAAAGTTTCCGGTTACAACCATTAGTTAAAATGTACTGTATCCTCTATATCCAACTTTCTTTGCAGCATATTCCACAGTTTTTGGGGTGCCTCGCAAGTTGCAAGTCATTACTTCGCCCCTGATGACTTCTTCTGAATTGATTTTAGCTAACATAAAATACTATGCATTTTTACTTTAATGATTTTTAACACAAAGCCACCTCATATTCTATGCTGCACACCTAGTATACCTGGGATGCTATTTTTTGTAAACACAATTTAGATGTGTTTGGAGACATATGCTGCACACCTAGTATACCTGGGATACTATCTTTTGTAAACACAATTTAGATGTGTTTGGAGACATCACTCCTTTTTTTATGCAATAAGGAGGCTGGGGTATTTTGTGATGGAAGGGGTGAGTTTCACATAAAAGAATCTAACAAATAACAAAATTAAGTCGGAGCATTTCAAGTTAGTGAAGAACATATATAAGTACTTGTACAAGTATTCCCTCAAGGCTATAACATACTTCTTTGATTTCCAACCTAAACTATGAGTTCTTAAATGTACTCATATAGTATCTTGCTTACTCCATGTCCATATGCTTAGCTACGTTGAGGGAGAAATGTTAAATACAATTACAAAATGACTTCAAAAAATAAGAAGGTACTCATATCAAAATCTCATTTCCTTAGTTAATCAAGAAAATTTAAATCATAATGTAGTACACATTAGTTAACCCTTCATTACTTTGTTTAGAAGACCTGACTCGGTTAGTATGTAAGTAGGTAAATGCTAGAAAAAGAAACTGCATTCCATAAAGATCCATATTACATAAAGTGCAAAATGTCGTAGTACTATGAACACCTGACATTATCAGTATCCTACAAATTATGGAATGTATATCTAGATCATTATCATATTCATGAAGAATAGCCTTGTTTTATATTGTCATCATACTTTATGACCCCTGTCAGTCATTCTGCCATTTGTTATTTCAAGATGCATCATTATTGTATAATGATAAATCTTATAATAAGTTTTGTAGACATACTTGGCAACACTGAATATTGATGCATAAATTTATAGCAATCACTAAAATTGATTTGGTAGCCGAAACATGTATCTTCGGCTCACATAAATAAGCAAAAATATCCCTAAAGAATTTTATATATCTATTTATATTAAACATTAAATCACTTACTGTCCTGTTTAATATGAGAACAAGCTGCCAAATCTGCTTCATGTTGAGAGATGCGGATTTGAGATTGAGAACTTTTTGATATCATAGATGTCTGACAAACACGCAACCCATGTTTTTCTCTTATGTTGCTCGTGGTTGACTTGGTCTTCATTTTCAATGATGGCATCTAAGCTGAACTTCTAAGATCTTAACAGTCTCCAGTTGAGAACATCAGCTGGTAAGAGAGATCCCTCTGGGAATAATATTCTGCAGGAGGAGAGCTGCGAACGGAATGATCAGGATCAGAGAGACTTAAAGTAATCGAATACATATTAGTACTACAAAATAGCTAGAAGTTCATGAAAGATTGCAGGGCCCCAAAATTATGTTATACCAAACATAAGCACAAGTTTGAGAATGCTGGAAAAGACGAGATCAATTGTCAAACTAGCTAGTATCAAAAACATTAAAAAACGTAAGCCACCAATCATGATTGGTGTTTAAGAAAGATTCATTGCAGTTCACCTTGACAGCAAAGTAGATCTACTTAATGAACAAGTCATGTCAACATTTAGGCATGGTAGTAGACCTTGTCACGTAGCACAATGACGCAATAAACAAATAAGCCCTCTCCTGAACACATTCGGTGGCATAAATTTTAGAATGACAGTCAGACTAATCTATCCAGTTACCTCTTTCGTTTTCATATCCCTCTTATATCTTTCTTCTAAACATACAGGAAACTAGTCTACATAAACCTTTTGCCTTGGACCATCTGGGGTAAGCTTAGGCCTCGGCCATCTGATTAGATATCGGACAACTGAGATTGAGACTTTCATCAAACCTTTCGCACATATTACTTGCGGGAAAAAAAAAATTCTATCCAAACCATTCACTATGTACTGGATGTTTGCGAGATTACATTGCCACATATAGTCCAATATGAAACTTTTCCCATGACTAACTCCAACACACACACACACACAGCTATCCTTTCTAGAAAAGGGAAGAAGTTATGGAGCATCTTTGATTAGGCATGTAAAAATAGGGTTGAACTCAATGGAGAACACATTTTATACTTATAAATACTACTGTATCAAATAAAAAAAGTTCTTTAAATAAACATTATTCCGAAAAAAAATAATTACCGGAATAATTTTTGTAACAAATTTCAATGAACATAAATTAGATACTGAATTTATTGGTTCTTTGGAGAACTAGCGCACACACACAGAGAGAGAGAGAGAGAGAGAGAGAGAGAGAGAGAGAGAGAGAGTTCCGGGATTGACTACCAGAGATTTCATCTTATACAGAAAAATCCCATGTAAAACAACCAAACAGCTAACTGAATTCATTAAAACACAACCTCCTTCAAACTAGATCACAAAACCCAAACACAAACAGCTTAAAAACCTCCAAGAAGACAAAGTCAGCCAAGTCAACATACAAACCAACCAGTAAAAAACACAAGATTCTACAAAAAGATTCAAACTTTATCAACAATATTCACAATCATCAAGAACTAACCACAGAAACACAGACATATATATAGATATCAACATACAAAGATACAAACCTGAATCAAACAATTTGTACAGTTGAATTAGCTTCTAAACAGTTAAACTTCAATATGTATGCATATATGAACAGTAATTAATCATGAAACAGTGCTAGAATTATAGATACAGATACAGAGATAGATACATAAGCAAGTATAAAGATGCATATGCATACCTGTTAAGCACCAAAGTCTTCTCCTTTCTCTCTCTCTCCTATACATACATATATTAAGAGAAAGTGGGACCCAACAAGGTCTAGTGGACCCAGTAATGTTCTTGAAGAAAAGTACTGACGGCTCGGATTGAATCTTGTTGAAATGGATTCATCCACTTAAGTTGTGCCACGTGGACTAAACATGAGAGCATCATATTTTTACAGTAATTTTTTAACTTTATTGCACTTTGCACCCCTGTACTTAGGCGAAATTGCACTTTGCATCTTACTGTTTCAACAATTGCAATTTGCACCCCTACTGTTTCAATCCCGTTACATTTAGCACCCTTTTTACTCAATTCCGTCAAATACAACCGTTATCGTCTATTTTTCTGAGGGTATTTCAGTCATTAACTAATATATTAAACTAAATTATTTTGAAAAAATTAAGAAACACAATTTAAAAGTTGATTTTTTTCCAAAAAAATGAAAAAAAAAACACGAAATCTTGAATTTATATTCGTTTGTACTTTAAAAATTATAACAAATATAGTTGATATTTTAAATAATATTTTACAAGAATTTAGTAATGTAAATATTTTTAAAAAATTTGAAATACAAATTATATTTTAAAAAATCTGTAAATTATAAATAAAATTTTGGTAAATCTTAAAATCTAAAAATTATAATATTAATTGAAATTATTTAAGCTTAATAATTATTATTGAGTATAATGACCAAAATACCCTCATTTTGACTGACGGTAACAGTCAAAGTTAACTTAAAATCGTTAAAGGGGTGCTAAATGTAGCGGGCTTGAAACATTAGGGGTGCAAATTGCAATTTCCGGAACAGTAAGATGCGAAGTGAATTTTCGACTAAGTCTAGGGGTGCAAAGTGCAATTAAGTCTAATTTTTTACACGTCTGAGTATCGGTTAATGTCCGAACCAAAATCGTAGTGGAAAGAATGTAGAACCGAGTCAGGAAATGAATTTTCTAAAATTAAAACAAATATTCAGAATTTTTGAAATCTAAAAATTAATTTTAAATTGAATATACCTTTATTCTTATTCAAAATTAAATTCATTTGTCTGAATTTTAAATATTTAAGTTTTTTGTAAAATTCTTATATGATTATTTCATATTTGATTCAATTTTTACTTAAGTTTTGGCTAATCATTTTTTCCACTTTCATTTACTGCCAGATGTTCTTCTCGATTTTTTAAAAAATTTAATTTACAAAAATAAAAAAATTATAATATAAAAAAGTAATTATCTACATTAGTTTTTCTCACTATACTAACTCTATACATAAAATATTAATTGATATCACCACTTTATTCATAATTTTACTTTTTCATCTGCTTTACACATTTTTTTAAATTCAATACTGTTGTAAATAATTCATGAGTTGTTGATGTATAACAGAAATGCACTTCTTGTATTAACTCTGATCTGATCTTATAAAAGATTTAACACTTAGAATAGTTTTGGACAAACAGATGATTTAGTAATTGCAGATCAATATCAACTTCATACGATCAGAGATTATGAAATCACGGACTAAAGAATTTTAGAGTCTACAGAATTTCTGGGACTACTTCAGACCCTGATGAATTTGATGTTGCAGAAACTAGAAACTGCTACATTGTAGGATCGGGTGTTTTAATTACAACAAGGAGTGGGCACGAAAAAAATAATCAAACTAACGATGGAAACTATCAACTGGAAGACATGAAATTGTTTCAGATTATTTGTATTGATTATTACTTTCTGTTTTAGTTCATAAGACTAGTATATATATATATATATATATATATATATATATATATATATATATATATATATATATATATATGCAAGTGCTCAAATGAGAACCAGCTCCTAAAGTGAGAACTTAGTCCCCAAAGCAAATCATCAAAATCCAGTAGAATTACCAAATCGTTAAAATTAAAAAAAAGAAAAGAAAAATCACGTCACTGCTTACATCAACATGATGACGTCACTTCTAACATCAGCATGGTGACGTCACTTCTAACATCAGCATGCTCACATGGTAGAAATTTTCCCACCAAAATTTTTCCTACCAAAATTTTCCCCCCAACAAAACTTTCCCGTCAAAAAATGGTGATCCACAAATCACTTAGACTAGCGTTTTCCCTAAAAACAACAGTTAACCTTTATGATTCAACAGTTCCATTTTGGGTTTTATAAATATTCAGAATGACGAATAAACCGTATACGGAGTTAGGGTTTAGGGTTGTTACAACCCTAGACCCAAAACCCTAACTAATCCTGATTTTTAAAAAAGCGGGGATGGCCCCCGATTTTTTAAAAACCAGGTCGTCGGACATAGTAAAAAAACACAATTTGAATTTTAAAAATCCCCCGCCAAAAAATGGTGATTTGGCAAATTTTCTCGCCAAAAAATTAGTGATTTGGCAAAAAATCCCGCCAAAAAATTGGTGATTTAAATTTCCCACCAAAAAATTGGCGATTTGGAAAAAAATTCCGCCAAAAAAAAATTCCTCTACCAAATTTTTTTGTGGACCTCGCTGCCATGCATCATGTTAACATCATCAGTGATGTGGCAGTGGAAAATAATAAAATTTTGTGATTTGGTGATTCTGCTAAATTTTGGTGATTTGCTTTGGGGACTAAGTTCTCATTCTAAGAGGTTCTCACTAGAGTAGCTCCCTATATATATATATACTCTCGGATTGTCTTTGTAATATGAGCGAGTTTGTATTAACTTTCAAGATAGGGTTTTTATAAAGAGAGAGATTTGTATTAATAGCAGCTGCTAAAGATATTTGTACATTTTTGGTAGAGTTTGTATTTGATCTTGGTAATACAAACAGTTTGATTCATTTGTGTGTTACTGTTTTATTTACTTAAGCAAAAACCAGACGAGATTAATCATACTTGTATTCAACACCCATTCTACAAGTATATTTAGTTCAATAATTGGTATCAGAGCAAGTTGATTATATCTAATCAGAATGATCAACAATATTCACGTCTAGTTACAAGGATGGAAACAATAAGATCTTATGCTCAAAAGGCATGAGTATACTCATTAGGAAGTGAAGATGTTGCATCACCTTGAGGCAATGACTTTATTGATAGGATAAGAGATGGACCTTTTGTTCCAACAAAGATTATTCCTTAAGCAACTATTAAAGGAAAGATCATTACAGAACATACATCAGAAAAATGCAAATCTAAGTGGTCGATCTATTCAGGATAAGGAGAACATTCTTAATGATGCAAAAGTGAGAAACATTTTGTTCAACAGTCTTGACTATGTTCTCACCAATTATGTTCTTTCTTGCAAAATCGTTAAGGAGATATGAGACAAGCTAAAGGTTCACTGTGAAGGAACTGAACCTATCAGAAAAAATATGAGGGCGCTTCTCATCACTCTATTTGAATTCCACCAACAACTAATGCAAAGTCCACAAACTCAAGGAGAATTTCTCATAGTCAACATACAACTTCAAATCAAAATGATCAACATCAAGAGAATGAAGTCACTTCATCAAGATCAAATCTACCACCTCAGAGAAAATGGACTAGGGATAATTTGAACTTAAAATTGGTGATTCAAGTTCAAGAGTCCAAACTAAAAGGGCAACTCAAGAAGAATGCTTATATAGTAGTTTTCAATCCAAAGAAGAACCAAAGAAAATGGAGGATTCTCTTCTAGATCTATAATGGGTCTTAGCCATGCAAGAAGAACTAAACCAGTTTGAAAGAAATAAAGTTTGGAAGCTGGTACCCAAGCCAAAGAATAAATCTGTGATTGACACAAAATGGGTATTCAAGAACAAGATGGATGAAAATGGCATAGTAACAAAAAATGAAGCTAGATAGGTTGCTAAAGGCTATTGTCAAGAGGAAGGGGTTGATTTTGGAGAAACTTTTGCACCAGTAGAAAGGTTGGAAGCAATCAGAATCTTTCTGGCCTATGCAGCCCATGCCAATTTTAAAGTCTATCAGATGGATGTCAAGAGTGCATTTTTGAATGTTATAATGGAAGAGGAGGTGTATGTTAGTCAACCACCTGGTTTTGAAGATCCAGATTATTCGGAGTATGTTTACTTTCTACCGAAAGCACTCTATGGCTTGAAGCAAGCACCTAGAGCCCAGTATGACACTCTCTCACAGTTTCTTCTTGAGAATCACTTCATTAGAGGTACTGTTGATAACACTTTCTTTCATAGAAATGTCAATGGCTCTGTAATACTTGATCAAATTTATGTAGGTGACATAATTTTTGGTTTCACTGGTGAGAGGCTTTGCAAAAGATTTGCCAAACTTATGCAAAGTGAATATGAAATGAGCATGATGGGTGAACTAACCTATTTTCTTGGCTTACAAGTAAAACAAGTAAATGATGGAATCTTTATAAGTCAAACCAAATATGTTTATGATTTTTTAAAGAGATTTGACTTAATGGATTATTCTTTTACAAAAACTGAAGGGTTTCGTGCACATAAACGTAGCGGAAAAACGCGTAAAATAAACCAAAATCGAAACCCTCCGCAGGATCCATGCGAAAACAAAAGATTTAATTAAGAGATTAAGAATAAATACCTTAAGAAGCTTTAACAGTTCATTAATGGAGATCCAAAACTTGTTCAATCACCACGTATCCTGCTCTCGCGATCCATGCTCTACTGTATCCACACGAACACTTGTCTCGAAGGATTGATATGTACTGTTGAGTCATACATGTTTCAAGATGATGATAACAAATACCACAAGGCAGAAAATGAATCAAGGAACCGAAGCTGATAATCCAATCAGGAAGCCAGCTGTATTGCAGATAAACAAAGGCTACATCTTGTGAATGAAACACTGCAGTCAGTTAGGGTTTAATCTAAGTAACAAGCCACATCATGCTACAATCAAATATCCATAATCAAAAGAGGGGTTTACCATAACCATGCAAGTATATTCGAGAAGTCAAGAAAAGATGAGTTCGAGAAGTCATTCGAGAACTCTACCAAAAAGGGTTTATTCGAGAAGTCCCAGTTCGAGAAGTCAGAGTGTTATATTCGAGAAGTTCAGACTGTTCTATTCAAGAAGTCTGCAACAACTCTATTCGAGAAGTCTGCTCAAGAAACTATTTGAGAACTCTGAGGAACTATTCGAGAAGTCATCATTCGAGAACTCAAGATACATCTGTTCGAGAACTCAACCCTGTGTTAATAAAACAGAGTTCTCTAAAAGAATCATATCGAATGAAGATCAAACCTAGAATTACTTTGCAACCCGTGACTTATAGACAGCGATCAATTACACAGAGGATGTTACGAGTAGGGAGTCAAATTGTAAATATTCGAAGGCTCAAACTCTTCCAAGTGAAAGGTGAAATCAGTCACTGTTTATTCGACTTCAAGGGCAACAATAAGAGTGAAAGCAACCTCCAACATGATTACACACCTACTGAAAGATTCAAAGGATATTTCGACAAATACATAAAGATCAGCCGTTATGTCTGGGAAGTTCTAGCACAGCTCAATAAGCAGAAAGACTTATTGACTCTCAAAAAGGATTAACCCTTTTTGCTAAAGCTACTTTCAAAGACAAAAATCCAAAAGCAAAATGATCTTGTGCAGAAAGCATCACGTGGGCTTGGAAGCTAAGTCACCTCAAGAACTTAGTCACTTTTGAAGAAAGAAACATACACTGTCTCAAAGCCTATTGGGATTGTCCAAATCAAGAAGATAAGACTTTCAAGATAATTCCAGAAATGGAAATCACTTTGAGTATGTGTATGTGACAAGTTATATCAAAAATGTATTATTACATTTTATGAAACTTGCTTGTCTTCATATAGTTTATAAATAAGCTGTATGAGAAGCATAGTTTGAGTAGAGAAGAAAACACTGATCACAAGGCTGATAGCTTTAGGTTTTCTTGTAAACTCTAAAACTTTGTAACCGCAGCTGTGTATTATTACGCAGAGAATTATCTTCAAATACAACCATCAGGTGGATCAAGCGGATAAGCCAACCCACCTGAGATTTTTTATATCGTGTGTTGTATATGCTTTAGATATTCTATTTATCTTGTTTAGATTACGTTCTTATAACAATCTATCAAGACCTCATCAATTCGAAAGAATTTTGTTGAGATTGTATTCAACCCCCCCCCCCCTTCTACAATCTCGTGGTGTACAACTGGGACATATCATGTACTAGCACCCGAAAACTGCTTCTCTCTTCATCTTCCTCTTTCTCTCAAAACGGCTAGGGTTTTGTAAAAGTTGTATCACTTAATAGAAACAGCCATAATGAGATATATATAGATAGAAGAAAATTAGTTTTCTAATTACAATCCAATTATAATTAATTCTAATATGAAATTCCAATTTATTATTTAATTAAGTTGCACTTAATTAATTAATGACTAATTTCAGAATTAGTTTAATTAATTCCATTTTTTCTATTCATTTTATTAATTAAGTCATACTTAATTAATATTATAAATAGAATAAATTACTTAATTAATTTAAATTCATAATTTAAATTGCTTCTCCTTCAAGCGTTATTTGTGTACGACCGTGTAGGTTATTATTACGCTGGCAACAATTATAATATCTAATTAAAATTGTAAACAATAAACAACATCTAGTAATACATCATTGCTACCCAAGTAATAATAGTTAAATCAGTGATTCAATTAAGCCTTTCGTGAATAATGTTCCATGTAATATAATCCCTTTAACCTTGATATTATAGATTAAACTCGAGGCATATAATGTGTCATCCTCTTTAAATTTTAATCTTAACTTTTTTGATCGATGAGTAGACTATTAAATCAAATCAACATTTGAGAACCATGCATTTCATAGTCTCACTCAAACAAGAGGCCAATAATATCACTCCTTTAACTAGGAGGGTTAAATCCCATATAGATCATTCATATTTCTCATACAATTCATAATATACCAAATGTCCACTTTTATCATCACCCGGTCAAAGATAACTTTTAATGTAATCAAAGTATATCAATTCTCGTATAAAATATAATGATTTCAGGTCTAAAGATCACTACACCATTATCACTGTGAGAATTACTTATGACGTACACTATTAACATGTAGAATCTCACGGCAGGTCAATCCAGTACCATGTACTCTTACATGCACCTATGTTTTGACTTTAGTATCACCATACCTATGACCAATGAAATGTGGTCACCGGTCAACAAATACTAGTCTCAATGCATTATCATTGTCCTTAAATAATAACACTCGACTAGGGATATTTAGGAATAAAGATACTACTCATACAATCTCATTTTAAAGTCACATACTTAAAGATATATAGTGCGTATCATAATTTCAAGGACATTTATTATGCTAACATTTATAACGCAGTAAATAAAGACATAATAAATAAACTAATAATAATCAACAAAACAAAATTACTAATAAAAAGTGTTTTCCTTAAAACATAAAAGTATTGTCTCTAGGGCAAGGATACTAACAAAAACACCCATGGACACTGCACTAAGCTTGAATTGAAAACTAAGGAAAAGAAAGTGGACACTTCAAGCTATAAAGGCATGGTTGACTCACTTTAATATTTAACAGCCAGTAGACATGATATTATGTTTGCTACATGTTTGTGTACTAGATTCCAAGCTGATCCTAGGGAATCTCCCGGATGTGATCCTGATTTCCTCTGAAGTTTCCCTCTCCCCTTCCTTTAAATGTTTAAATAGAACTCAACTAATAGAACTGAAAAAACAAATATGATGGTTCTTTATTTGCATTGCACCATGGCAAAGAAGAAGTAATACCTTCTAGTAGTACCGTTTGCAGATCGCTTTGTATATGCTCCCGCCTATTAGTTTTCCAAATTATATATATATATATTAAAAGTGCTTAAATCCCGGTAAAATAACAGATTTTGCAAGTAATTTTGTGTACTTTAGCAAGTAGTAATCCATCTAAAGACCTTTTTTCAATTACACAACCAAGAAACATCAACTCTACAGTCATACAAAAGCCCACTTCAATCTAATAAATTATTCCCTTGTAGTCTTGCACCGTTCAATCTACTCCTTTGAGCCAAAGACATAAACATCAACTAACAAATATCACACAAGGCATGATCAAAAATAAATTTATAAGTCTAAAGATAAACAAGTTATAAATAATTTGTCCATTTTCAATAATCTAGAAACAATATATAAAATCATGGGTGAAAAGATTTTATTTATTATCATTACTTACAAAATTGTTGAGTATTGAATACAGCAAAAGAATACAGAGGGGGGTGAATGGATTCTTGAACTTTTCTTTGTTCTTTGAATCTGTGTAGCAAGATAAGTGTTTGTATGTGTAAGATGTAGGTGCGGATAAAGAACAACACAAGACACAATATCACTTTAATATAATATTATATTAGATAAAGGTTGCTACAATCTGTGAATACAAATGGTAGTATTCTCAGCTTCATTTTTCTCAGAGAGATATATCTTACAATGTATGAAAAACTTCTCTCCCTGACTAAAGAAGTGAGATTGTATTCTTATATAACACGAATACAACTCAGTTACTACAAATAAGGATACAGGATAAATTAATTTCTTGTATGTATATCCTTTTTGAGTAAGCATCCAAACGGCTACAAATTTGACTTTACAAAGTTCTGTTCAGATCCACTTCTTTAGCTCTTTGTCGCTTCTATATCTCTCCAAGCTTCCTTGTAGGCTTTCCAGAGCACGTTACAGATTGTGGTCCATAATGTGCATTGGCTTGTTGCAGGTTTCTGACTTGTACAATTTCTTCAGTATTTTGTCTCCAAGAATGTATTCGAGAAGTGGCTAAGTGATTGATTCGAGAACTAGGATTTAGATAACTCTGAGTTCTCGAATACTGTATGATTGACATATCGAATCACTTATCGAATAATACTCTTCTCCAGGATTCCTTGAGTTGTCGAATAGAACACTTGACTTGTCGAATCCTTGAGATGTCGAATAGCTTTCTGAGTCCTTGAGATATTGAATGGAACTTTGACTTGTTGACTCTTTGAGAACTCGAATACCACTTTGACTTGTTGACTTCTTGAGTTCTCGAATAGAGTATTTAGACATGTCGAATCTTTGAGATATCGAATGAGATATCGAACAGTTCATTCAGAGATATCGTACAGTGTCTTCTCAGATATCGAATCTCTGACTTCTCGAACGCTAGACTTCTCGAATAGACAAAAGTACTTCTCGAACTGGTACTTAGGCAAATTCTTCATTTCTTCAAATCCCAACTGTGATTATTTGACAGTCTTTATCTTCTTGCTTGAGGCATGAACCTTGGAACTTCTTTCAAGCATTATTCTTGACTATAGAAGTACAGTTACACAACTAGGATCTGATGCCTATTGCAAGTACAACACAAACAGAAACTCTACAACTAGAGGTTCCCTCAGTTAAGAGGTCATGTAAGTAATGCAAAGCATTACAAACAATTAGGCTTGTTATTAAATGTAAACAGGCATGCCTCTGTGACTAACAATCTCCCCCAAATTGTTAGTGAGACCCTTAGTCACAATTTCATGTCTGATAACAAGCCTAACATACATAAAGATAGAACTTGAAAAGTACAGGTATGTAGATTGATTGAAGAACATACATAGAAGTATTCTTACAAGTTATGAGGAACTACTAGCCATATCCTTTTGGATTCATCTTTTGAGCTTTGGCTTGCAGATTCTCATTTTTCATCTTTTCTTCAGCTTCTTTAGCTTTCTTCTTTGAATTTTCTTCCATGGCAAGAATAATGTCTTCCATTGCAGTGAGTTCTTCAATTAGAGGGGAGCCTGACAAATCCTTGAGTACTTCATTCAGCTGTTTCTCAGAATAGGAACTGATGTAGTCCATTCTAATCTTTACATTTCTACCATATTTCTTGTATTCAATGATGTAAGGATTAAACTTGACTCTACACAGACCCATAGCCCTCAATTCAACAGCCTTAGCTTCCATTGCAGCAAACTCCTTCTCCCTTTTCTTTAGTAGATCTTCACTATTCTTTTTATGTTCTGCCTGGTGATCTCTCTTCATTTTGACAAAGTCAATTAACTCCAGCTTCCATACCCTTTCCACTCTGTCTTCAGAATCCAACATTGCAATTATCCTTTCTATATCATACAGCCTGCCCCAATGCTGACATGTCCTTTGTCTGAATTTCTTCTGTCTTCCATCAGTATATTTAATTTCAAGAAAATCATCAACAATGGCAACATGATAGATTCTTTGAGCCCATAGGAACTGCAGTTGGTCTTCATCATAGTTTTCATCTAGAGGTGGTAGGTCTAATCCTGGAATGATTGTCAGTGCCTTTGACTTAGATAACTTCACCCTTCTTGAAGTATGCTTGAATTTAATTCTCTTTACTTGATTGCTAGGCGGAAACTTATGACCCTTGCTTGTAGACCATTGTAGTACTCCATTAGCAGTTTGCTTATGGAAACATACACCTGGTTTCTTGATTTGAATCTTCTTCTCTTCTTGAGGTGGCAAAACAGTTGCAGAAGCCATTGAATCAGATTTTGGTAGGTCATTACTAACAGTATTCACCCTAGACTTAGAGTCTTGTGTTATGGTGAGTTTACTGCTAGCAATGCTTAACGCTTGCTATTTTCCAATCTTCCTCTCATAGACTTTGCCTTGGTCATCACCATCTTTCTTGTCCTTGTTATCTTTCTTCTTCTTTTCATCTCTATCACCCTTATCACTCCTGTGATGACTTCTCCTCCCATCACTTTTGTCTTCATCTTCATCATCCTTATTCCTCCTAGGCTGGGCCATCTCTGGAATTGTACCAGTTGCTATGAAAGATCTGAGGATGTGTAGTGCTTCTATTTCTTCAGCATTTCTGACTCCAACTTTCTTCTGTAGTTGATCAATGATAGCAATAACAAGTCTGTGATTTCGAGGAGTGAGATCATTGGGAATGACTAATTGTTTAATGTCTTCAATTTTGGTGCCAAACTGATAGACGATTGTCCATGGCTTCTTAATCACTTCTGGTAGCCTTGAAGGTTGGCCATTCCTCAGGTCATCATACAGACTTTTATTGTTCTCATTTCTCTTCTCAATAAGCTCAAGTAGTGCATCTATCTCTGAGTGTTTTAGGGCTTGTAGAGTCTTCTAGGTTAGATGCCATATCTTGGACTTGGACACCATCATTATCTCCTTGAACCATAAGTTGTTGACTTTCTTGGGTATAATAGTGAGGTAGTCAATCTGCTCCTTCAACTTTCTCAGATAGAACTGAGTGTCACCAGCCTGTTCCCTTGTGGCTTTCAGAAACTCCAAGAAGGCTTTATCATGATAGACATTTGAATTAGCAACATCTTGTAGCTTGGCCTCAGTAATAACTTTCACTTCTGCATGCTTGGCACTTTCAGTCTTGGAGAGGAGAGGTTTATCAGATGGCATGCTCCCTGCAACCACTGTGGTTGTGATAGATTGCTTTTGGCCATCAGGAGTAGTGATGTGCACAGTTGGTAGAGTGACAACTGGCAGAGAGGTTGGGGGCTCATCAACTTTAGATTTGCCTTTGCCTGAGACATGAGGTATAGATTTTGAAGCCCTTTGCTGACCACCTTCATTTATTTTGATGCCTTTCTCCTTAGGTTTCTCCCCCTTTATATCCTTAGGTTTCTCCCCCTTTGTATTTGAGTTCCTTGATGTCCTCTTCTCCCCCTTAGGCTTGTTGTCAGGCACAGAGGCTGTAGGAGTGACCTTTGGGGTTGAAGATTCTTCAGGTAGAGGGAGTCCCATGTGCTTCATCATTCCAAACAACATTGATTGCTGATGCAGAAGGACATTAGCTGTGGTGGTGGCTTGAGTGTCCAACTGTTCATTGAGAGTTGCAACTTTGTCTGTTAACTGAGCATTGGACTTTTGGAGAGAGGTCACTTCCTGTTCAAGAGATTCCACCTTTGTAAACAGCTTAGTGGCTTTAAAACCAGATGGTGATTGATCTTTCAGTCTCTCCACCTCAAATTTGGTCATCTCATGCACAGGGACCTCAGTCACTAGCTTATCTCCATAAAATTTTTTGAACATAGTCCTCAGCATGGCATTGGCATCTGTTGTCTGATCAGATAGAATTTGAAATTTATGCCCCAGACCTGTGACAGTATCCTTGAGTAGAGCTAGCCCATTATCCACCTTGGTGCAGGTGGTGTTGCAGTGTTTGAGGTCCTTAAACACACTGTTCAACTGAGGGAATTTGGCATCAAAGGTCCTCTTGATTTCTTCCACTTTAGTGGTTGTCTTATCACACACCCTGCTAACCTCAGTTTTGACTCCTTTTCCAAGATAGTGTGCAACCTTGAGGAATCCCTTGTGTGAATCATTCATGGCCTCATACACATCACCAGGGGTCAAAGATTTGGCATTGGAACCCAGTGAAGTGATGTATTCCTCTCTGAGATATTGAAGAGCTTCATCAAGAGTGATATCATATTTTCCTTGCAACCAGGCATCTATATTGCCATCTCTCTCAGCATCATCAATTATCTTGGCCTTTTGCACCTCCACATCATCCCTATGGCATAGTAGAATGGCTTCATAATCTGGATTAGGTATGTTGGAGGTGACCAAGTTCTTAGATATCTTGACAAACTTAGGAATATGATCCACAACTAAGCTTTGAAGTGCTTCAACCATCAATTGTGGTGGAACAGACCCTGATCCTGAAGCACTGTCATGTTGCACAGGCTTCAGCCATTGTGACATGAAGTCAGAGCTAGAGCTAGGCAAGCTAGACTCCTCAGTTACAGATGCAACTTCTGTAATCGGGTGGAATGACTCTACTACTGTTGTCTCCACAGGAGTGGGATGAGTTACAACAGTAGTTGACACAGGCACAGAGTCTCTAGTAAAAACTAGTGAATCCTCTGTGTTTGTGATAGTGTCATCAGGATATGCCCCAGCTAGCATTCCCTCACCATCTGAATGTGGTTTCTGGGTGGTGAGCAAAGTGTCATGCACTAAGTCACTTGAATTCATTGGCTCACCAAGAGAAAAGAATTCTCGGTGATCAATGACTTACTCTTCAATTTCTTGAATTACAGGCTCCAAAGAAATTTGAGATGTAGATTCTGGAAGAGAAGTGTCTTTTAGAATGGATTTTGGCAACTCCCCCTGAGAAATAGAGGGAGTTTCAAATGTGATGTGCTCTCCACTCAGTGTTGTGCCAGCCTTATCACTCCCATGTGCTGACTCTTTACAAATAGGTGCATTGAGGAGGATGCTTGATTCTATAGATGCACCATGTTGAGAGGATACATCTAGTGAACTGTTTGCCCCTGATTTTACAACTTCAACCATTTGTGTGACTGAAGAGGTGGTTTTAGATTTCTTCTTCTTTGGCCTCTGTAAGGGTGACTCAGGTTCCTCACTCTCTAAACCTATATCTACAGCCAATGCTGCTTCAGTTAAGATTTTTAAAGGTTCAGAAGCAATTTGCTTTCTTTTCTTCTCCTTCTTTTTATTAACATCACCTTTTTGAGAGGATGATGCAGTTGGCTCTGTGTTTGGTAGAGTGTTTGGTTGAGAGGGTTGGTTAGCAGGCCCTGGGTTAGCATTGTGTTCTACTTGCTTGGGCTGTGCTAACTGAGATTTGGAATCAAATGTTGGCATGTTGTGGGGGTAAGTCTTAAACAAACCCTCCATATGGGGAGTTATGTGAAGTCTTACATCCACATCATTCCTAGTCTCCAAATTACCAAAAATGAGTTTGGTCATGGATTTAGGATAGCCTATTCTATTTCTATCTATCCCAAGTAATTCAATCAATTTAACATTTTTAAAATTAAGTACAGATTGAATAAAGCGAGGGAAGAAGATATCAGTACCTCTGTTGGTTGAGTTCTTACCAAGTCTCCCATACAGCTCCTACATAATCAGTTGGCCAACATTGATCTTTTTCCCATAAGCTAAGGCGTAGCCTATTTGCTGAGCAGGTGCACTAATCTGATCAAAGCTTGACTTCCTAGCTGTGCAGACTTGAAGAATGGTGGCAAAGACATAACTCCATTCTTTCCTCAAGAAATTCCTATTCAAGTGCCCAAGTTTGATTTCATCTGAGTAGTTGATAAAATCAAAGAAGTCCTCCAATTCACCATTTGTGGCTTGGTCATCATACACTTCCTGTTGTAAGCCCAGTGCTTGATTCATATCTTCAGTGGTGATAGTGATTTCCTTGTCCTGAATCTTGCAGTAGATTATATATTATGTTATTGCGCTTTCTAGGGCTACAACTTCCACAGTAGCAGTTCTCCAAAACTATTCAAAGAGGTCTAGATACAGAGTTGGGTTGGCTGAAAGTACATCCTTGATGTATGACTCAGACATCCACTTTACAAAGCATTTGAAGTTGGTGTTAGGAGCTTCAACATCACTTGAGATAGCGTTGAAGTTGGTGTTGAATTTCACATTTGCCATTGATACAGAGAAAAGTGAGAAGAGAATGAAGGTTGAAGAATAAATTTAGCTTTTGCAGTTAGGATTTTCAGAGGTTTTGGAGTTTTAGATGCTTGAGAAATCGAATGAAATGAATCGAATAGATGTAGAATTGTATAAGTATGAAGTACTTGAATTGTCGATTAGATATATGTTTTGTATCGACAAGTCATGCATTCGAGAAGTAGAAAACAACTATTCGATAAGTCAAGAAAGGCTTATTCGATAACTCAAGCATATTGTAACTCACAGCTGGCAGTTATCTAACTTAGAATAAATTCTAAATTAGGTAAAATAAGTTTTTATGAGTGATTTAAGAATTCTGAATAAAAATCCAAAAACGGTTAAGATTCAGCGAGAATTCAGCCTTTTCAAATGATTCGAGAACTCAAACATAGTATTCGAGAACTCAGTTATTAGAGAACTCAATTACCATATTCGAGAAGTCAAGAATACCTCTATTCGATATCTCTAAAAGACTCTATTCGAGAACTAGAGAGTGCTCTAATGAGGCTTGTTAGAGATGTCGAATAGTGAACCATTAGAGAAGTCTGACTTATCGAAATATACTCATCACTCACAAAAATCAATTTTCATTGTCTTTTAAAATTTACCAGTCATATTCAATGAAGAATATTCTAGCAAATTAAACGGTGATTTTCTCAAAATTTCATCGAAATTTCAAGTTGACAAAATATGATTTTCCAACAAATGCAACAGATTTGAAATATTTATAAATCATATTCTGGCCAACTCTTACTCCAAAAATATTGAGAATTTAGATAAAGTAAGTGTTTACTGCTGCAACAATCTAGATGATATATTCACTTAGCCAGAATCTGAAGAATTCAGCATTCCAATCTCACTAACCAACCTTGTGAAGGTGGCTTCATCTAATGGCTTAGTGAGTATGTCAGCTAGTTGTTTATCTATAGAGACATAATGCAACTCAATGGTTCCATTAGTTGCATGTTCTCTAATGAAATGATATCCGATGTCAATGTGCTTTGTTCTAGAATGATTGACAGGATTGGCAACTATAGAGATTGCACTTGTGTTGTCACACATGATTGGAATTCTTTCCAACACAAGTCCATAATCTCTAAGTTGATTTCTAATCCAAAGCACTTGAGCACAACAACTTCCAGCAGCAATGTATTCAGCCTCAGCTATAGAAGTTGACACAGATTGTTGTTTCTTGCTGTACCAAGAGACTAACCTTTATCCAAGAAACTGGCAGCTACCTGAGGTGCTTTTCCTATCCACTCTGCATCCAGCATAATCAGCATCAGAATAACCAACCAGATTGAACCCTGTGTCCTTAGGATACCATAAACCCAAGTTTGGAGCGCCCTTCAGATATCTAAAGATCCTTTTTATAGCAATCAAATGTGATTCCTTTGGATTTGATTGAAACCTTGCACACAAACATGTAGCAAATATGATGTCTAGCCTACTTGCAGTGAGGTAGATCAGAGAACCAACCATGCCTCTGTAGACTGAGATATCTACTCTCTTACCTTTAGCATCTTCATCCAATTTAGTGGCAGTGGCCATGGGTGTCTTTGCAGGTGAGCAATCTTCTAAGTCAAACTTCTTCAATAAATCCTTGATGTACTTGGTTTGACTGATAAAGATACCATCCTTCCTTTGACTGACTTGCAACCCAAGAAAGAATGTCAACTCTCCCATCATACTCATCTTATATCTACTCTGCATGAGTTTAGAGAATTTCTCACACAGCTTCTCATTTGTAGAGCCAAATATAATATCATCCACATAGATCTGAACTAGGATAATATCATCACCATGTTTCTTGTAAAACAGTGTCTTGTCCAATGTGCCTCTAGTGAATTGATTTTCAAGGAGAAATTGTGATAAAGTGTCATACCATGCCCTTGGAGCATGCTTAAGTCCATACAATGCCTTAAGCAATCTGTAGACAAATTCTGGAAAATGTGGATCCTCAAAGCCAGGTGGTTGTTGCACATAAACTTCTTCTTCCAACTCTCCATTCAGAAATGCACTCTTGACATCCATTTGATAAACTTTAAAGTTTGAATGAGCATCAAATGCCAAGAATATTCTGATGGCTTCCAATCTAGCAACAGGGGCAATGTCTCATCATAATCAATGCCTTCCTGTTGAGAGTATCCTTTTGTAACCAAACTTGCTTTGTTCCTTACTATTACACCATCTTCATCCATCTTATTCTTCAGAACCCATTTTGTTCCAACAATGGTTCTATTCTTTGGTGCAGGCACAAGTTCCCATACTTTGTTTCTTTCAAATTGATTCAGCTCCTCTTGCATGGCAATAATCCAATCTGGATCCAACAGTGCATCATCAAGTTTCTTAGGCTCAATCTGTGATAGAAAACAGCCATAGAGGCACTCATTTTGAGTTGCTCTCCTAGTCCTTACTCCTGCATTTGGATCTCCAATAATTTGCTCTGCAGTGTGTGATCTATCCCATTTCCTTGAGTGCTCAGCCTGATTTCTCATCCTTGATGTTGCTTCATCATCCAAGTCATGATCATTCTCATTTCCCCCCCTGTGAGGTTGCCATTATTCACAGGTGTGTCTTGGATGCTTGTTTCTCCACTATTGATTGTCACAAATTCTTCTCTTGTATCATCATTCACTTGAGTTTGTTGAACTTGAGTTTCAACTCCAGTTTCAATCTCTTCATCAAAATCATCTAGATTATCAAACTTCAATGGATATTTATCTTCATTATTGGCTTCTTCTAATCCAGGTAGTTTGATGTCATCAAATGTCACATCTGTGCTTTCCATAATTTTCTTTTGACTGATGACATAAACTTTGTATGCAATTCTTTCCATAGAGTAGCCAAGAAAAATTCCTTCAAATGTCTTTGCATCAAACTTTCCAACATATTCTAAATTATCCTTCAACACAAAGCATTTGCTTCCAAAAGTATGAACATACTTTAGAGTAGGCTTCTTTCCAGTCATCAAATTGTAAGGTGTCTTTCCAGTGTTTTTGTTGATGAGGGTTCTGTTCTGGATATAGCATGCAGTGCTCACAGTCTCAGCCCAAAAACATGTAGGCATCTTTGCATCAAGCAACATTATTCTAGCAGCCTCAATTAGAGTTCTATTCTTTCTCTCAACAACTCCATTTTGTTGTGGAGTCCTTGGAGCTGAGAATTGCTGAGAAATTCCATTCTCTTTGCAGAATGCTTCAAGTATAGCATTTCTGAACTCTGTTCCATTATCACTTCTCAATGCAATCACACTTGCATTGTTGGCCTTTGCTTCCTTGTCAACTTTCTTTATGTGCTCAATGATTACTTGTGGAGCCTCATCTTTTGATGCTAGAAATTCCACTCATGTATACCTTGTAAAGTCATCAACCATCACCAAGGCATACTTCTTCCTTCCTAGTGACATAATGTTAACAGGCCCAAACAAATCCATATGAATGAGTTGCAGGGGCTTGGTTATTGATGTCACTGTCTTTGACTTGTGGCTTGATCTTTTCATTTTTCCTTTTTGATAGGCCTCACACACTCCTTCTTGACAGAATTCAAGTGTGGGCATGCCTCTCACTAACTCTCTTTTGACTAGAGAATTAATGGCTTTAAAGTTCAGGTGTGATAACTTTTTGTGCCACAACCAACAATCTTCATTTGATGCTTTTGACTAGAAGCAACAAATTTTGTCCTTGTTTGCAGAGTCCATATTGGCTACAAATAGGCTTCCTTTCCTCACTCCAGATAGAGAAAAGTCACCAGTCTTCTTGTGGGTGATCAAACATTCATCTTTGTCAAAATCCACTTTGAACCCTCTATCAGTAAACTGACCAACACTTAGCAGATTATGCTTGAGTCCCTTGACTAGTGCTACATCTTCAATGATGACATTACCAACTTTCAATTTGCCATATCCCAATGTGTTACCCATGCTGTCATCTCCAAAAGCAACCATTGGGTGTTAGTTACAGAGGCATGCCTGTACACATCAAATAACAAGCCTAATTGTTTGTAATGCTTTGCATTACCTACATGACCTCTTAACTGAGGGAACCTCTAGTTGTAGAGTTTCTGTTTGTATTGTACTTGTAGTAGGCATCAAATCCTAGTTGTGTAATTGTACAAATAGAGTCTAGAATAATGCTTGAAAGAAGTTCCAAGGTTCATGCCTCAAGCAAGGAGTTAAAGACTGTCAAATAATCACAGTTGGGATTTGAAGAAATGAAGAATTTGCCTAAGTACCAATTCGAGAAGTATATTTGTCTATTCAAGAAGTCCAACATTCGAGAAGTCAGGGATTCGATATCTCAAGACACTATTCGATATCTCTGAATACACTATTCGATATCTCATTCGATATCTCAGAGATTCGATATGTCTACTACTCTATTCGAGAACTCAAGAAGTCAACAAGTCAAGATGGTATTCGAGTTCTCAAAGAGTCAACAAGTCAAAGTTCCATTCGATATCTCAAGGACTCAGAAAGCTATTCGATATCTCGAGGATTCGATAAGTCAAATGTTCTATTCGACAACTCAAGGAATCCTGATGGAAAAGAGCTATTCGAGAAGTGGTTCGATATGTCAATATAACAGTATTCGAGAACTCAGAGTTATCGATCAAGTCAATTCTAGTTCTCGAATCACTTACTTAGTCACTTCTCGAATACATTCTTGGAGACAAAATACTGAAGGAATTGTACAAGTCAGAAACCTGCAACAAGCCAATGCACTTTATGGACCACAATCTGTAACGTGCTCTGGAAAGCCTACAAGGAAGCTTGGAGAGATATAGAAGAGACAAGGAGCTAAAGAAGTGGATCTAAACAGGCTTTGCAAAGTCAAATCTGTAACCGTTTGGACACTTACTCAAAAAGGATAGACAGACTAGAAAGTAATTTGTTTAGCTACCTTATTTGCAGTAAGTAGGCTGTATCCATGTTCTATAAGGACACAGCCTCACTTCATAACTTAGTAACTTTGTGCGAGTCAAGTTTTTCATACACTGTAAGCTATATCTCTCTGAGAAAAACGAAGCTGAGAATACTATCATTTGTATTCACAGATTGTAGCAACCTTTATCTAATAATACATTAGATTAAAGTGATATTGTGTTCTGTGTTGTTCTTTATCCGCATATACATCTCTGCACACACAACACTTGTTTGCTACACAGACTCAAGGCACGAAAAGTTCAAGAATCCATTCACCCCCCCTCTGTATTCTTTCTTTGTGTTCAATACTCAACAAGTGGTATCAGAGCGGGCTGTTTATTCAAAAACAGAAAAACGATCATGAGTTCGAATACACCAAAGACTACAGGAACGGTGAAGGTCCCTAAGTTTGACAAAGAAAACTTCAACCTCTGGAAGATAAATATGATGTTGTTCATTAAAGCCTCTCATCCCTTGTATCCTGAGATTCTCAAGAATGGTCCTTTTGTTCCACAACAAGAGATACCGGAAAAGACTGTTGGAACCACAACTATCCCAAGATCTTATGAGGCCAAGGATCCATCAAAATGGACAGAATCAGAAAGGGAGAAGGTTGCTCTTGACAGCCACCTCATGCTGCTTATCATTGATTCCATGGACATGTCAATGTTTGCAAACATTGCTTCATGTACGTCTGCTAAAGAGATGTGGGATCACATTGAGGTGTTGTGTGAAGGGACTGATGAGGTTAAGGAAAATAAGAAACAGATACTGGTCACACAGTATGAAGCTTTCATGGCACAGCCCAAGGAAAGCATCACTGAAATGTTTGAAAGGTTTCACAAGCTAGTTACTGAGTTGCAGATGAATGGCAAGGTTTACAGCACCAAGGAGTTAAATATGAAATTTCTGTTATCTTCACCAAATCATCTAGAGCAAAGAGTCATTTCTCTAAGAGAGAGAGATTTGAACAAAGTCACCTATGATGTGCTCTATGGAGTCCTAAAGACTCATGAACTTGAGTTGCTTCAGAAAAGGGCTATCCAAGCCAACCAAGGTAGAATGATAAACACATCATGTGCCTTGATTGTCAACAAATCCATTCTGGACCTAGAAGCATCTACAAGTCAGCTAAGGATAGAGGAGGTAGCAGATGATGAAGAAACTAAAGCTGGGGTGAGTGAGCCTGTTGAGGAAAAGGAGGAGGAAGAAGAAGAGTTTTACACTCTGGAAGAACTTGATGGGATGGAAAATACTTCATATGCTTTCATGGCCAGAAAATTTCCAAACATCAGATTTAAAAGAAATCAACCCTTCAAACCCAAACCTCAAAACCATTCAGTCAACAAGAACAAGGCACCTGTGAAACCAAACAGGAATAAATTCAAAACTAGTTATGTGGATAGGTCATCTGTAAGGTGATATAGATGCAATGACCTAGGGCATTTTGCCAGTGAATGCAAGAAGCCTAAAAAGAAGGATAGAGATTATCTTGAGCTCGAAGCTAAGTATGAGGCCCTTCTGAAAAAGTAGACACAAGGTAAGGCCTACATAGCTGAAGGGAAGTGTTGGGATGATTCTGAGAGTGATGGAGAGGAACAAGAATTCTGCAATTATGCCTTGATGGCCAACTCCAAGGATGACTCATCTCCATCTGATTCTCAGGTACCATCTCTCACTACTATAGACATGTCTGTTTCTGAGTATAAATGCATGATCGAACAACTATCTGTTGAAATGTTTAATATTCATACTAGTATGACTGCTGCTAATGAGGAGATTGCTAAACTATCTACTAGAAATGAAATATTAACCAAAAAGAATGAGGAACTTGAGCTAACTACTATGCAAGTAGAAAACCTTAAGAAAGAAGTTGAATATTTACAGAACAAGATTTTATGTGCTAGTCAAGTAGAGAAGGCTCTTAGGGATGAATTAGCTGAAAATGAATTCAAACTGAAAACTTTCAAGAAATCATCTGGTCTAGTGCAATCCTACTGTGAGAAAATTGAAGTTAAACCCAAAGCAGCTATTGGACTTGACTATGACTCTCTCAAACAGAGGAAAGGCTATGCTGTCATTGAAGAGGACACAGCTGTTCATGAGAAAGTGCCTCACATTTTGAGAAAGACTGAAAATCCAATTTTTAAGGAATCAACATTTGAAATTGATGAGGATGCCTTACTCATCAAACAAATGTTGAATGATGAGGATGAGGCACAATCTAGTGAACAGCAAGCATCCTCTAAGAGTGAGAGTGTCAAGTCAAAGACCAAGGAACCAGTAGTTGATAGGCCAAGACCTAAGAAGTTTGTTAAGTTTGTTTCAGCTGGGAAGAGTGAATCAGATAAGAAAGTGACTAAAAAGAAACAGAACAGAAATGGCAAGTTAGGGATTAACAAGGATAACAACTATGCTTATATGCCTAATGCCCCTAGGAAAACTTGTCAGAACTGTTTCAGTACCAATCATTTAACTCATGCATGCAAGAAACCTGTTGGTAGTGTGCCTAAACCTTTCTATGATTGTTCTGTGTCTCTAAGTCATAGAGATGCACCTTTTTGTGATAAATTTGACTGTATGCCATGCAATATGAATGTTATGACTAGTTGTTTTAATTTAAGAAGACAATTCATTGATGGTTGTATCAGTCACAATTCTCACACACACTACACAAGGTCAAAGTCTTCAAGTCCTCCTAAAGCTAGGA
This sequence comes from Kitagawia praeruptora, assembly GCA_037693485.1. Taxonomy (NCBI): domain Eukaryota; kingdom Viridiplantae; phylum Streptophyta; class Magnoliopsida; order Apiales; family Apiaceae; genus Kitagawia; species Kitagawia praeruptora. The sequence goes on from CM075354.1 coordinate 108,334,687, forward strand.
AGGTACCTCTGTCACCTAAGTCTGAAACTTCAGGTTCTAAGACTTCCAACAGTGACAAGAAGACTAACACTAAGAAAGTTGATAAGCATGTTGTTTATGATAAAACTGTCTCTAAGTCACATGGACCCAAACTTGTTTGGGTACCAAAGGAAAAGTAATACCTTTGTGTTTGCAGGGCAAAGAAAGTGAAAAGAAGGTCATGTGGATTTTGGACAGTGGATGCTCAAATCATATGACTGGTGATATGGCCCTGCTATCACAGTATGAGGAAAAGGCTGGCCCAATGGTTGCTTTTGGAGATGACAGCATGGGTAACACATTGGGATATGGCAAGCTGAAAGTTGGAAATGTCATCATTGAAGATGTAGCACTAGTCAAGGGGCTCAAGCATAATCTGCTAAGTGTTGGTCAGTTTACTGATAGAGGATTCAAAGTGAATTTTGACAAAGATGAATGTTTGATCACCCACAAGAAGACTGGTGATTTTGCTCTATCTGGAGTAAGGAAGGGAAGCCTGTTTGTAGCCAATATGGACTCTGCAAACAAGGACAAAATTTGTTGCTTTTACTCAAAAGCATCAAATGAAGATTGTTGGCTGTGGCACAAGAAACTATCACACCTGAACTTCAAGGTCATTAATTCTCTAGTCAAAAGAGAGTTAGTAAGAGGCATGCCCACACTTGAATTCTGCCAAGAAGGAGTGTGTGAGGCTTGTCAAAAAGGAAAAATGAAAAGATCAAGCCACAAGTCAAAGACAGTGACATCAATAACCAAGCCCCTGCAACTCATTCATATGGATTTGTTTGGGCCTGTTAACATTATGTCACTAGGAAGGAAGAAGTATGCCTTGGTGATGGTTTATGATTTTTCAAGGTATACATGGGTGGAATTTCTGGCATCAAAACATGAGGCTCCACAAGTAATTATTGAGCATATAAAGAAAGTTGACAAGGAAGCAAAGGCAAACAATGCAAGTGTGATTGCACTGAGAAGTGATAATGGAACAGAGTTCAGAAATGCCATACTCGAAGCATTCTGCAAAGAGAATGGTATTTCTCAGCAATTCCCAGCTCCAAGGACTCCACAACAAAATGGAGTTGTTGAGAGAAAGAATATAACTCTAATTGAGGCTGCTAGAACAATGTTACTTGATGCAAAAATGCCTACATGTTTTTGGGCTGAGGCTGTGAGTACTGCATGCTACATTCAGAACAGAACCCTCATCAACAAAAACACTGGAAAGACACCTTACAACTTGATGACTGGAAAGAAACCTACTCTAAAGTATGTTCATACTTTGGAAGCAAATGCTTTGTACTAAAGGATAACTCTGAATATGTTGGAAAATTTGATGCAAAAGCATTTGAAGGAATCTTTCTTGGCTATTCCATGGAAATAATTGCATACAAGGTTTATGTCATCAGTCAAAAGAAAGTTATGGAAAGCACAGATGTAACATTTGATGACAGCAAACTACCTGGACTAGAAGAAGCCAATGATGAAGACAAAGATCCATTGAGGTTTGATAATCTAGATGATTCTGATGAAGAGATTGAAACTGGAGTTGAAACTCAAGTGAATAATGATACAAGAGAAGAATTTGTGCCAACCGATAGTGGAGAAACAAGCATCCAAGACACACCTGTGAGTAATGGCAACTTCACAGGGGGAGGAAATGAGGATGACCATGATGTGGATGATGAAGCAACATCAAGAATGAGAAGTCAGGCTGAACACTCGAGGAAATGGGATAGATCACACACTGCAGAGCAAATCATTGGAGATCCTAATGCAGGAGTAAGGACTAGGAGAGCAACTCAAAATGAGTGCCTCTATGGATGTTTTCTATCACAAGTTGAGCCTAAGAAACTTGATGATGCACTGTTGGATCCAGATTGGATTATTGCTATGCAGGAGGAGTTGAATCAATTTGAAAGGAACAAAGTATGGGAACTTGTGCCTGCACCAAAGAATAGAACCATTGTTGGAACAAAATGGGTTCTGAAGAATAAGATGGATGAAGATGGTGTAATAATAAGAAACAAAGCAAGGTTGGTTGCAAAAGGATACTCTCAACAGGAAGGCATTGATTATGATGAGACATTTGCCCCTGTTGCTAGATTGGAAGCCATTAGAATATTCTTGGCATTTGCTGCTCATTCAAACTTTAAAGTTTATCAAATGGATGTCAAGAGTGCATTTCTAAATGGAGAGTTGGAAGAAGAGGTTTATGTGCAACAACCACCTGGCTTTGAGGATCCACATTTCCCAGAATTTGTCTACAGATTGCTTAAGGCACTGTATGGACTTAAGCAAGCTCCAAGAGCATGGTATGATACTTTATCACAATTTCTTCTTGAAAATCAATTCACTAGAGGCACATTGGACAAGACACTGTTTTACAAGAAGCATGGTGATGATATTATCCTAGTCCAAATTTATGTGGATGATATCATTTTTGGGTCTACAAATGAGAAGCTAAATTTTCCAAACTCATGCAGAGCAGATATGAGATGAGTATGATGGGAGAGTTGACATTCTTTCTTGGGTTGCAAGTCAGTCAAAGGAAGGATGGTATCTTTATCAGTTAGACCAAATACATCAAGGATCTATTGAAGAAGTTTGACTTGGAAGACTGCTCACCTGCAAAGACACCCATGGCCACTGCAACTAAGTTGGATGAAGATGCTTAAGGGAAGAAAGTAGATATCTCTGTCTACAGAGGCATGGTTGGTTCTCTACTCTACCTCACTGCAAGTAGGCCAGACATCATGTTTGCTACATGTCTATGTGCTAGATTTCAATCAAATCCAAAGGAATCACATTTGATTACAATAAAAAAGATCTTTAGATATCTGAAGGGCACTCCAAACTTGGGCTTATGGTATCCTAAGGACACATGGTTCAATCTGGTTGGCTATTCTGATGCTGATTATGCTGGATGCAGAGTGGATAGGAAAAGCACCTCAGGAAGCTGCCAGTTTCTTGGACAAAGGTTAGTTTCTTGGTATAGCAAGAAGCAACAATCTGTGTCAACTTCTACAGCTGAGACTGAATACATAGCTGCTGGAAGTTGCTGTGCTCAAGTGCTTTGGATTAGAAATCAACTTAGAGATTATGGACTTGTGTTGAAAAGAATTCCAATCATGTGTGACAACACAAGTGCAATCTCTATAGTTGCAAATCCTGTCAATTATTCTAGAACAAAGCACATTGACATCAGATATCATTTCATAAGAGAACATGCAACTAATGGAACCATTGAGTTGCATTATGTCTCTACAGATAAACAACTAGCTGATATATTCACTAAGCCATTAGATGAAGCCACCTTCACAAGGTTGGTAAGTGAGATTGGAATGCTGAATTCTTCAGATTCTGGCTAAGTGAATACAGCATCTAGATTGTTGCAGCAGTAAACACTTACTTTATCTAAATTCTCAATATTTTTGGAGTAAGTGTTGGCTGAAATATGATTTATAAATATTTCAAATCTGTTGCATATGTTGAAAATCATATTTTCATTAACTTAAAATTTCTATGAAATTTTGAGAAAATCACTATTTAATTTGCTAGGATATTCTTCAATGAATATGTCTGGTAAATTTTAAAAGATAGTGAAAATCAAATTTTTATGAGTGATGGGTATAGTTCTATAACTCAGACTTCTCGAATGATTCACTATTCGACATCTCTAACAAGTCTCATTAGAGTACTCTTGAGTTCTCGAATAGAGCCTTTCTGAGATATCAAATAGAGGTATTCTTGACTTCTCGAATATAGTAACTGAGTTCTCGAATGATTGAGTTCTCGAACACTATATTTGAGTTCTCGAATCATTTGAAAAGGCTGAATTCTCGCTGAATATTAACCGATTTTGGACTTTTGTCTAAAAGTTTAATTCACTCATAAAAACACATTTTATTTAATTTAGAATTATTTCTGAGTTAGATAACTGCCAGCTGTGAGTTTCTATCTACTTGAGTTATCGATTAAGCATTTCTTGACTTCTCGAATAGTTGTTTTCTACTTCTCGAATGCCTGACTTGTCGATACAAACTTTCATCTAATCGACAATTCAAGTACTTCATACTTATACAAATCCACATCTATTCGATTCATTTCATTCGATTTCTCAAGCATCTACACTCTCTAAACCCCTGAAACCCTAGCTACGAAAAGCCAAATTTCTTCTTCAACCTTCAATTTCCTTTCTCTCTTCTACACACATGGCAACAGTAAAGTTCAACACCAACTTCATCGCTCTCACTAGTGATGTTGAAGCACCCAATGCCAATTTTAAGTGCTTTGTGAAGTGGATGGCTGAGTCATACATCAAGGATGCACTCTCTGCCAACCCAACTCTGTATCTAGATATCCTGGAACAGTTTTGGGGTACTGCTATTGTGGAGGTTGTAGCCCTGGAAAACGCAATCACTTCATATATCATCTACTGCAAGATTCAAGATAAGGAAATCACTATCACTACTGCAGACATGAATCAAGCACTGGGCCTACAACAAGAGTCATTTGACAGACTGGCCACAAACGCAGAGTTAGAGGAATTCTTTGAGTTCATCAACTACTCAGATGGGATCAATCTTGGAAAGCTAAACAGAAAGAATCTGAGAAAGGAGTGGAGCTATGTGTTTGCAACTCTTCTTCAAGTCTTCACTGCCAGGAAATCAAGCTTTGATCAAATCAGTGCACCTGTGCAGCAAATTGGCTATGCATTGGCCTATGGAAAGAAGATAGATGTTGGCCAAATCATCCTCCAAGAACTATATGGAAGACTTGGTAAGAACACAACCAAGAGAGGTACTGATATTTTCTTCCCTCGCTTTATTCAATCTGTACTTAATTTTAAGAATCCTTCATTGATTGAATTGCCTGGGATTGATAAAAATAGAATAGGCTATCCTAAGTCCATGACCAAACTCATTTTTGGTAATTTGGAGACTAGGAATGATGTGGATGTAAGACTAAACATAACTCCCCATATGGAGAGTTTGTTTAGAACTTATCCCCACAACATGCCAACATTTGATGCAAAATCTAAGTTAGCACAACCCAAGCAAGTAGAACAAAATGCTAACCCAGGGCCTGCTAACCAACCCTCTCAACCAAACACTCTACCACACACTGAGCCAACTGCACCATCCTCTCAAAAGGGTGATGTTAGTAAAAAGAAGAGAAAGGAAGTAATGTCTGCACCATTAAATATACTATCTGAAGCAGCATTAGCTGTTGAATTAGGGCTAGAAAGTGAGGAACCTGAGTCACCCTTACAAAAGCCAAAGAAGAAGAAAACTAAGACCACCTCTTCAGTCACACAAATGGCTGAAGTTGTAAAATTAGGGGCACACAGCTCACTAGGTGTATTCTCTCAACAGGGTGCACCTATAGAATCAAGCATCCTCCCCAATGCACCTTCTTGTACAGAGTCAGCACATGGGAGTGATAAGGCTGGCACTACACTGAGTGGAGAGCACATCACATTTGAAACTCCCTCTATCTCTCAGGGGGAGTTGCCAAAATCTACTCCAAAACACACTTCTCTTCCAGAATCTTCATCACAAATTTCTTTGGAGCCTGTAATTCAAGCAATTAAAGAGCAAGGCATTGATCACCAAGAATCCTTTTCTCTTGGTGAGCCAATGGACTCAAGTGACTTAGTGCATGACACTTTGCTCACCACCCAGGACCCACATTTAGATGGTGAGGGAATGCATGCTAGGGCATATCCTAATGACACCATCACAAACACAGAGGTTCCACTAGTTTTTACTAGAGACTCTGTGCTTGTGTCAACTGCTGGTGTAACTCATCTCACTTCTGTGGTGACACCAGTAGTAGAGTCAATCCATCCGGTTATAGAAGTTGCATCTGTAACTGAGGAGTCTAGCTTGCCTAGCTCTAGCTCTGACTTTATGTCACAATGGCTGAAGCCTGTGCAACATGACAGTGCTTCAGGATCAGGGTCTGTTCCACAAACATTGACGGTTGAAGCACTCCAAAGCTTAATTGTGGATCAGATTCCTGAGTTTGTAAAGATAGCTCAGAACCTTGTCACCTCCAATATCCCTAATCCAGACTATGAGGCCATCTTACTATGCCATAGGGATGATGTGGAGATGCAGAAGGCCAAGATTATTGATGATGCTGAGAGAGATGGCAATGTAGATGCCTGGCTGCAAGGAAAGAATGATGTAACTCTCAGTGAAGCACTTCAATATCTTAGAGAGGAATACATCACTTCACTGGGCTCCAATGCAAAATCCCTGTCTCCTGGTGAAGTGTATGAAGCTGTCAATGATTCCTACAAGGGTTTCCTCAAGGCTGCACACTACCTTGGCAAGGGAGTCAAAACTGAAGTCAACATGGTGTGTGACAAGACAGCCACTTCAGTAGCAGAAGTCAAGAGGGCCTTTGATGCTAAATTTCCTCAACTGGATGGTGTGGTCAAAGATCTCAAACACTGCAACACCACCTGCACAAAGATGGACAATGGCCTAGCCCTCCTCAAAGATAAAGTCTCAGGCCTAGGCAACAAATTTCAAAATCTATTTGATCAGACTACATAGGCCAATGCCATGCTAAGGACAATGTTCAAAAATCTTTATGGAGATAGGCTAGTGACTGAAGTCCCTGTGCATGAGCTGTCTAAGTATGAAGTGAAGAGGCTGCAGGATCGATCTTTATCTGGTTTCAAGGCCAATGAGCTATTCACTAAGGTGAACACTCTTGAAAAGGAGGTGGCTACTCTCACTGAGTCAAATGCTCACCTTACAGACAAGGTTGCCCTTCTCCATGATCAGTTGGACACTCAAGCAACCACCACAGCTGATGTCCTTCTGCATCAACAATCCATGTTGGCTGCAATGATGAAGCATATGGGTCTCCCTCTACCTGAAGAATCTTTCAACCCACAGGTGATTTCTACAGCCTCTGTGCCTGACAACAAGCCTAAGGGGGAGAAAAGGTCCAGGAACTCAAATCCAAAGGGGGAGAAACCTAAGGAGAAAGGCATAGAGATAAATGAGGGAGGTCATCACAGAGCACAATCTACAACCAATGTGCCAGGCAAAGGCAAATCCAAAGTTGATGAGCCTCCTACTTTACTGCCAGTTGTTACTCTACCAACTGTGCACATTACTACTCCTGGTGGTCAAAAGCAATCCATAACTACCACAGTGGTTGCAGGGAGTATGCCTTCTAACAAACTTCCATCCTCCATGCCTGAGAGTGCCAAGCCTGTAGAAGTTAAAGTTGTTACTGAGGCCAAGCTACAAGAAGTTGCTAACTCAAATGTCTATCATGATAAAGCCTTCTTGGAGTTTCTGAAAGCCACAAGGGAACATGTTGGTGACACTCAGTTCTATCTGAGGGAGTTGAAGAAGCAGAAAGTCAATAATCTATGGATCAAGGAGATAGTGATGATATCCAAATTAAAGATATGGCATCTAACATACAAGACTCTACAAGAACTAAAACACTCAGAGATAGATGCCATACTTGAGCTTATTGAGAAGAACAATGAGAACAACAAAAGTCTGTTTGATGACTTGAGGAATGACCAACCTTCAAGGCTACCAGAAGTGATCAAGAAACCATGGACAATCATCTATCAGTCTGGCACCAGAATTGAAGACATCAAGCAATTGGTCATTCCCCATGATCTAACCTCTCGAAATCACAGACTGGTCATTGCTATCATTGATCAACTACAGAAGAAGGTTGGAGCCAGAAATGCTGAAGAAATTGAAGCTCTGCACATTCTCAGATCTTTTATAGCAACTGGTGAACTTCCAGAGAATGCTCAACCTAGGAGAAATAAGGATGATGATTCTGAAGATAAAAGTGATGGGAGGAGAAGACATCACATGAGAGATAAGGGTGATGAAGACAAGAAGAAGAAGAAGAAGAAGAAGAAGAAGAGTGACAAGGATAAGAAGAATGATGATGACCAAGGCAAAATCTATGAGAGGAAGATTGGAAAACAGCAAGCCATGAACATTACTAATGACACTCCTACCACAACACAAGGCTCAATGTCTAGGGTGGATGTCACTGGTAATGATTCATCAAAATCTACATCTCTGGCCTCTGCAAATGGTTTACTACCTCAAGAAGAGAAGGAGATTCAAGTCAAGAAACCATATGTGTGTTTCAAAAAGTAAACTGCTAATGGAACACTACTATGGTTAGCTAGCAAGGGTCACAAGTTACTGCCTGGCAATCATGTAAAGAAGATTAAAGTCAAACATGCTGCAAGAAGAGTGAAGCTATCCAAATCAAGAGCCCTAACAATCATTCCAGGATTGAAACTCCAGCCACTTGATGAAGACTTTGATGAAGAGCAACTGCAATTTCTAAGAGCTCAAAAGATATGCTATGCTACAATTGTGGATGACCACCTTGAGCTAGATCAAGTACACTGATGGGAGAGAAATGAAATTCAAACAAGGGGGTTGTCAACATTGGGGTAAATTGTATGAGATAGAAAGAATCATTGCATTGCTGGACTCTAAAGACAAGGTGGAGAAAGTATGGAAGCTGGAATTGATTGACTTTGTGAAAATGAAGAGAGATTATGCTGAAAAGATGAGAAAGGGCTGCTATGAGAAGTGGTTAGAAAGGGAGAAAGAAATTGACAGACTGGAGATTGAAGCAGAAAAGCTAAGGGCAAAGGGATTGTGTAGAGTTCAGTTTGATCCCTATGTGGTGAAGTATAGGAGAAGAAATGGAGACAATGTCAATATTAGAATGAACCTACTCAGTCACTATCCTGCCAACATTCTGAAGCCAGTGCTTGAAGATTTCAAAAACTCTATCATGATTGAAGAATTGGATGCTATGGCAGAAATCATAAGAGCAATAGATGAGAATGCAAGAAAGGAGAAAGAAAGGAAACAGAAAGCATATGATGATCTACAAGCCAAAGCAATGGAGATGCAATCAAATGAAAATGGCTAGTACCTCATCATACTGTAAGAGCATTTATCTTGTAATTCCATTTATGTGTTCAATCAGTATACATACCTGTACTTTTAAAGTCTTATCCTTATGTATGTTAGGCTTGTTATCAGACATGAAATTATGACTAAGGGTCTCACTCACAATTTGGGGGAGATTGTTAGTTACAGAGGCATGCCTGTACACATCTAATAACAAGCCTAATTATTTGTAATGCTTTGCATTACCTACATGACCTCTTAACTGAGGGAACCTCTAGTTGTAGAGTTTCTGTTTGTATTGTACTTGTAGTAGGCATCAAATCCTAGTTGTGTAATTGTACAAATAGAGTCTAGAATAATGCTTGAAAGAAGTTCCAAGGTTCATGCCTCAAGCAAGGAGTTAAAGACTGTCAAATAATCACAGTTGGGATTTGAAGAAATGAAGAATTTGCCTAAGTACCAATTCGAGAAGTATATTTGTCTATTCGAGAAGTCCAGCATTCGAGAAGTCAGGGATTCGATATCTCAAGACACTATTCGATATCTCTGAATACACTGTTCGATATCTCAGAGATTCGATATGTCTACTACTCTATTCGAGAACTCAAGAAGTCAACAAGTCAAGATGGTATTCGAGTTCTCAAAGAGTCAACAAGTCAAAGTTCCATTCGATATCTCAAGGACTCAGAAAGCTATTCGATATCTCGAGGATTCGATAAGTCAAATGTTCTATTCGACAACTCAAGGAATCCTGATGGAAAAGAGCTATTCGAGAAGTGGTTCGATATGTCAATATAACAGTATTCGAGAACTCAGAGTTATCGATCAAGTCAATTCTAGTTCTTGAATCACTTACTTAGTCACTTCTCGAATACATTCTTGGAGACAAAATACTGAAGGAATTGTACAAGTCAGAAACCTGCAACAAGCCAATGAACTTTATGGACCACAATCTGTAACGTGCTCTGGAAAGCCTACAAGGAAGCTTGGAGAGATATAGAAGAGACAAGGAGCTAAAGAAGTGGATCTAAACAGGCTTTGCAAAGTCAAATCTGTAACCGTTTGGACACTTACTCAAAAAGGATAGACAGACTAGAAAGTAATTTGTTTAGCTACCTTATTTGCAGTAAGTAGGCTGTATCCATGTTCTATAAGGACACAACCTCACTTCATAACTTAGTAACTTTGTGCGAGTCAAGTTTTTCATACACTGTAAGCTATATCTCTTTGAGAAAAACGAAGCTGAGAATACTATCATTTGTATTCACAGATTGTAGCAACCTTTATCTAATAATACATTAGATTAAAGTGATATTGTGTTCTGTGTTGTTCTTTATCCGCATATACATCTCTGCACACACAACACTTGTTTGCTACACAGACTCAAGGCACGAAAAGTTCAAGAATCCATTCACCCCCCCTCTGTATTCTTTCTTTATGTTCAATACTCAACATTGGGCCAGCCTTCTCCTCATACTGTGATAGCAGGGCCATATCACTGGTCATGTGATTTGAGCATCCACTGTCCAAAATCCACATGACCTTCTTTTCACTTTCTTTGCCCTGCAAACATAAAGGTATTACTTCTCCTTTGGTACCCAAACAAGTTTGGGTCCATGTGACTTAGAAACAGTTTTATCATAAACAACATGCTTATCAACTTTCTTGGTGTTAGTCTTCTTGTCACTGTTAGAAGTCTTAGAACCTGAGGTTTAAGACTTAGGTGACAGAGGTACCTTCCTAACTCTAGGAGGACTTGAAGACTTTGACCTTATGTAGTGTGTGTGATAATTGTGACTGATACAACCATCAATGAATTGCCTTCTCAAATTGAAACAACTAGTCATAACATTCATATTGCATGGCATACAGTCAAATTTATCACAAAATGGAGCATCTATGTGTCTTAAAGGCACAGAACAATCATAGAAAGGTTTGGGCACACTACCAGCATGTTTCTTACATGCATGAGTTAAATGATTGGTACTGAAACAATTTTGACAAGTTTTCCTAGGGGCATTAGGCACATAAGCATAGTTGTTATCTTTGTTAATCCCTAGCTTGCCATTTCTGTTCTGTTTCTTCTTAGTCACTTTCTTCTCAGATTCATTCTTCCCAGCTGAAACGAACTTAACAAACTTCTTGGGTCTAGACCTATCACCTATTGGCTCCTTGGCTTTTGGCTTGACACTCTCACACTTAGAGGATGCTTGTTGTTCACAGGATTGTGCCTCATCCTCATCATTCAACATTTGCTTGATGAGTAAGGCATCCTCATCAATTTCAAATATTGATTCTTTAAAAATTAGAGTCTCAGCCTTTTTCAAAATGTGAGGCACTTCATCCTGAACAACTATGTCATCTTCAATGACAGCATAGCCTTTCCTCTGTTTAAGAGTGCCACAATCAAGTCCAATAGCAGCCTTGGGTTTAGCTTGAATTTTCTTACAATAGGATTGCACTAGACCAGATGATTTCTTAAAGGCTTTCAGTTTGAATTCATTTTCAGCTAGTTCATCCCTAAGAGCCTTTTCAATTTGACTAGCACATAGAACCTTATTCTGCATATATTCAACTTCTTTCTTAAGGTTTTCTACTTGCGTAGCAGTTTGCTCAAGTTCCTCATTATTTTTTATTAACATTTCATTTCTAGCAGACAGTTTAGCAATTTCCTCATTAGCAGCAGTCATACTAGTATGAATATTAAACATTTCAACAGATAGTTGTTCAATCATGCATTTGTATTCAGAAATAGACATTTCTATGGTAGTGAGAGATGGTACCTGAGAGTCTGATGAAGATGTGTCATCCTTGGAATTGGCCATCAAGGCATAGTTGCAAAATTCCTGCTCTTCTCCATCACTATCAGAATCATCCCAACACTTCCCTTTAGCTATGTAGGCCTTACCTTGTGTCTGCTTTTTCAGAATGGCCTCATACTTAGCTTCAAGCTCTAAAAACTCCTTATCCTTCTTTTTAGACTTCTTGCATTCACTGGCAAAATGCCCTAGGTCATTGCATCTATAACACCTTATAGATGACCTATCCACATGGCTGGTTTTAAATTTATTCTTGTTTGCTTTCTGACAAGGCTGTCGCGTGCCTATCAAATAATAAATATCTAACCAATCCTTCTAACAATGTAGTAGGGTAAGTCAGAGTCGATCCCACAGAGACAAACGTATCAATCACTAGTTGTTTCTGATTTAATTCGGCTAAGCAAGTAACACAATAAATATTGAGAGATTATTAAGCTAATTTTATACTAAAGAGAATTGTGTTTGTATTAATCAAATATTAAAAATATCCAGAATTAAGTGTCCCCACTAGCATGAATTGATGTAATTGTGAATTCCCGCCCCAATTAATCGTACGCTGCTCAACAGGAAAGATGCGCCCTATAAATACCAATAACCTCTCTCGAGTATTAATGGCTTCTCTTAAAATACAATCAAGCCTATTCTCATGGTATCATGTAATTTAGAGACATTAATTACAGCACCCTAAATTCCTAACAATCCATTCTACCTATTCTCATGGAGAATTTCATGTTCTTACTGGATAAATCACAACCCTCTAATCCAACTCTCGTTGATAATTAGATATTGGTTCAAACAATACACATAATCACGTCTGATTTGTAATTGCTAATTAAAACAACTCAATAAGCAAGAGCAATTAAACAATCAAATTGGGGGAATTGGGAAAATCACACATCAATCATAACTAGGGTTCTACTTAACCCTAGATTAATTATCTACTCACTCATGATTGAATTAATAAAACAAGAATTAATAATTGAACACATAATTATAAGAATAGAAGAAAAAAAACCTTTAATCTTGATCTTCAAAGAAAATAAATATTCTCCCAAAAATCTCCAGAAGAAAGTGTTTACAAAATTGTGTCTAATAATATTTTTCGATCCCCAAAATATAACCTCGTTCCGATTTTATATCGTTCCCAGGCCAATATATTTGTTACAAAATCAAAACCAATTCTTGTCCAATTAGCCTTATGTACGGGACAAGTTGTCATAGGCGTCAACAGCATGTGGGAACCACTTCTGAACAACATATTCACGTGCTTGCATGCATGAGTAGAACAAATCAACCGCTGGCCACTCTCCTGACCTTTGCGTGCCGCACACGCGCCTGGTTTAACCTCCAACAATCTCCGCGTGAGGTACAAGCGGAAGGCGGGCGCGTGGTTGCTTCATTCAGTAGCGTGTAAATTGGTTATATGCACAGAACCTGCTGCACCGTGGGAAGAGAAAACACCCCGCAGGACTTTTAGTGATTACAGGACCAGGGGAAACCGCACCCCGGGTTTAATAATTACACCGCAGGCCTCCTTTTTTAATTTAAATACCGCATAATTGTTTCACAAATAGCAGCTCCAACATGAAAATTCTGTTCCACAATTTTTTTCAGCAACTCATTCTCACTTTTTATTTCAAAATTACTTCCTCCAAAATTTAAATGGCACACCTGAAACACTTCACAAAAACTTATCAAAAACTAATTAAATCTACACGATTATTCACAAAAGCACCGTAAATGCAGGAACAAAATCCTATAAATTATATATAAAATATATTCTATCAAATATCCCCACACTTAGCACTTTGCGCGTCCTCGTGCAAACTAACATAATAATTATACTAACTAATTAGTACCACTTCCGTAGGTGATCACGGTTGCATTTGGCATATGCAACAAGCCCTTTAAACCCCTAGGTAGCCCTAGTGGACGAGTAAGGTCTCGTGAGGGTTTATAGTGAATATACCCACAAAATTCATCCAACCATGCAAAAGATTAATGCCAACACAACACCACACACACAAGTCCTCTCATGCAACATCAGCTTAAGAATCAAAATGAAAATGCAATGTCTTGGTGTCTAAAGTGCAAATATCCACATAGTATACTCAAAGAAGATGCATAAGATCATAGAAATTCATGTCAAATGTAAGAATAGGTTGGTAAACATGCTAAGCACACAAGAGCACATCTTTGAGACAAAATCTGGGATCTCCTATGCCAAAAGCAAAAACTCACCCTTCACTCACAAAGAATATTCACTCAAAACAATTGGTAAGTGTTTCACTCAATTCCAACAATATCATAAACATGCTTCGTCCTTGTTATCAATCTATAACCTTTAACGCAACATACATCATCAATGATAATCAAAAGGTCTTTGTTAAGGTTGTAACGGGGCTAGGGACAAGGTATGTCAAGAAAGCCAAAGAAGGTTAAGTCAAAAGCTAGTACCTGACAATAAAATTCAAACAACTCCCAAACTTTCATCCCCCCACTTGAACTTTTATTTATAAACAACTTGACTAGTCGAAACAAAGTAGGCTCACAAAAGATAAAAATGCTCTCAAATTTATTTTTCTGCTTTTTTTTTCTTTTTTCTTTTTTCCTTTTTTTTTCTTTTTTTTCTTTTTTTTTTCCTTTTTTTTTTCAAGAGAGCTAAATAATAGCAAGAACAATGATCAAAAAGATATAATATTCCCCCAAAGTTATGATCATCAATAAAAACCCCCCTTTTATACACACCTTATCACTCCCTTACGAACAATACTAGCCTTTGACAATTGGGTTCAAATTTAATGCAAGGCCAATAGAATAAAAAGGATAATGGCAAGTAACTTGGTGTGTCACCGAAAGAATAAGATTAGGCTCAAAGGGTTAACTAATGGATCATGTATAAATGGTTTGGATATATGGGAAATATGAGGTTATACCTAATTGCCTTTATCATGTTATCATCAATTAATGTCATGCATCTTAAGAAAGACCTCAAGCAAGTGCTAGCAATGCAAACGACAAGTGGACACTCAAGCAAACGAAAAATCATGCAAAAGATATGCATATAGGCTCAAAACTCGCTTGGTGTGACAAAACATAATCAATCCCAAATAATAGTCTCTCTAACGCACCTACTTGTACTCAAAGCATATAGACCAAATTACCTTGCACATATTCATGTCATTCTAATCACTTAGCACATTCAAAAAGTCTACTAGTTTCTACTTGCTAGTGTAAGTGTGTGCACAAGAACATCACATATCACTTCTCATACAAAAGCATCCATAAACACAAGATTCCTACGCATGCATGGGTGTATTTAGCAAAATACAACAACTAATCAAATTGCATGGCTAGAATTATTTTTGGTATTTTTCATTTTTAAATTTTTTTTTTTTTTTACTACTACTATGCTACTACAACAAAGCACATCCCCACACTTAAATGTGGCAATGTCCTCAATGGCACAATACTAAGAATATAAACTAATAACAAGAAGGAAAGAAATACTCCCCTATGCCGAAGCATGAAGTGCACTAGTCCTCCAAAGTATACAGAATCCATGGGTTGCCTCCCAAGTAGCGCATTTGTTTAAGGTCGTTAGCCCGACAACGACTCATCAATCAATCAGCAGAAGGAGAAGACAACAGAATATCCACCCCCTCATTAATTGGTTCACCAGCTCTATAGTGCTTTACTCTTTGGCCAGTCACCTTGAATGACTCTCCATGGCTATTCATCAATTCAACTGCACCATAGGGAAAAACCTTGCGTACCTTGAACGGACCTGACCACCTAGAACGAAGTTTTCCGGGAAAAAGTCTCAACCTTGAATTGAACAGAAGAACTAACTCCCCTTCCTTGAATTCTCTTCGTAACAGCCCTTTGTCATGCCACTTCTTTGTTTTCTCCTTGTAAAGCTTAGAACTTTCATAAGCCTCAAAACGAAGCTCATCTAGCTCATTAAGTTGTAGAAGTCTCTTTTCACCCGCTGCTAACATATCAAAATTCAGACCTTTGATAGCCCAAAATGCACGGTGCTCTAATTCAACGGGAAGATGGCATGCTTTTCCATATACCAATCTGTACGGAGTTGTCCCAATAGGTGTCTTAAACGCAGTTCTATAAGCCCAAAGTGCATCATCAAGCTTCATAGACCAATCCTTCCTTGATTTTGCGACTGTCTTCTCCAAGATATTCTTTATTTCACGGTTAGAGATCTCCACCTGACCACTAGTTTGGGGATGATAAGAAAGTCCCACCTTATGATAAACTCCATATTTCTTCAACATTGCTTCAAAACGATTTTCGAGAAAATGCTTTCCTCCATCACTAATCAAAATCCTTGGCACTCCAAATCTAGGAAAAATCGTCTTCTTAAAGAACTTGCTCACAACACGAGCATCATTTGTGGGAGATGCAATGGCTTCAACCCATTTCGAGACGTAATCCACAGCTACCAAGATATACCTGTTCTTAAAAGATGGAGGGAATGGTCCCATGAAATCTACTCCCCAAACATCAAAAAGCTCCACTTCAAGAATGCTATTGAGAGGCATCTCATTGCGCCTTGAAATATTCCCCGTTCTTTGGCAACGATCACAAGAATGAACATATTGGTGGACATCTTTAAAAAGAGTTGGCCAATAAAAACCGCACTGAAGAATCTTTGCAGTAGTTTTCGTAGTACTTGCATGACCACCACTTGGCAAATCGTGACAATGTGAGATTATAGAGGAAATCTCATTATACGGAACACATCTTCTAATGACTCCATCAGCACAAGATTTATAGAGAAAAGGATCATCCCAAAAGTGCTTTCTCACATCATAGAAAAATTTCTTCTTTTGCTGCGACGAGTAACCATGAGGAACAGTTCCACTAGCTAAGAAATTAGCTATGTCAGCATACCAAGGAACCTCTAGACTTGCAAGAGAAAGTAAATGATCGTCAGGAAAAGAATCATCAATTGGAGTAGATTTACCATCATCCGCATCAAGAATAAGGCGTGAAAGATGATCAGCAACCACGTTCTCAGCCCCTTTCTTATCTTTAATCTCTAAGTCAAATTCTTGAAGAAGCAAAATCCAACGAATTAGACGAGGTTTAGCATCCTTCTTACTCATCAAGTATCTCAAAGCTGCATGATCAGTGTGAACAATAACTTTCGAACCAACGAGATAAGATCGAAATTTTTCCATAGAATACACCACTGCTAGCAATTCTTTCTCCGTTGTTGCATAATTAATCTGAGCCCCATCCAAGGTCTTGCTTGTATAGTAGATAGCATGCAGCTTTCCATCTTTCCTTTGGCCTAGTACTGCACCAATAGCTTGATCACTAGCATCACACATGATCTCAAATGGTAGACTCCAATCCGGTGGTTGCATAATTGGAGCAGAAACAAGAGCTTTCTTTAACGTTTCAAAAGCCTCAACACAAGCATCAGTGAACACAAAAGGTACCTCCTTACCCAAGAGCTCAGTAAGAGGTCGAGCAATCTTCGAAAAATCTTTTATGAAGCGGCGATAGAATCCAGCATGACCCAGAAAACTTCTTATCCCCTTGACTGAAGTAGGGTGTGGTAAGCGCTCAATAACCTCGACCTTGGCTTTATCAACTTCAATGCCTCTCTTCGAAACAACATGACCCAGAACAACTCCCTCTTGTACCATAAAGTGACATTTTTCCCAATTGAGAATGAGATTAACTTCTTGACATCTATGAAGCACCTTCTCCAAGTTATGTAAGCAGACCCCAAAAGAAGTTCCACCAACTGAGAAGTCATCCATAAAAACCTCCATAATGTCTTCAATGAAATCTGAGAAAATTGCCATCATACATCTCTGAAAAGTGGGAGGAGCACAACATAGACCAAACGGCATTCTGCGGTATGCAAATGTACCATAGGGACATGTGAAAGTCGTCTTTTCTTGATCATTTGGATGGATAGGAATCTGGAAGAAGCCTGAATATCCATCTAAGAAGCAGAAGTAAGAATGTTTCGCCAACCTTTCAAGCATTTGATCAATAAAAGGGAGAGGAAAATGATCTTTCCTTGTGGCCTTATTCAATTTTCGATAATCAATGCACATTCGCCACCCTGTCACAGTTCTAGTAGAGATCAACTCACCCTTATCATTCTTCACAACGGTCATTCCTCCTTTCTTTGGAACAACATGCACAGGACTAACCCACTTGCTATCAGAGATAGGATAGATTATACCTGCATCAAGAAGTTTTAAAACCTCTTTTTTGACCACCTCCATCATATTAGGATTGAGTCTCCGTTGAGGCTCAATAGAAGAAGCTTGTTCATCTTCCAGAATAATCTTATGCATGCAGAATGATGGATTAATGCCCTTGATATCATCAATGGAATACCCAATAACATTTTTATATTTTCTCAAGACCGTGAGCAACTGCTCAATTTGAATGTCATCAAGCTCAGAATTAACAATAATAGGATATGATTCATTAGGGCCCATAAACACATATTTCAAAGATGCAGGTAATGGTTTCAGTTCTACCTTAGGAGGCGTGGAACTCTCCTTAACTTCCTCATGCTGAAGCACATTAGAATGTTCATGCTTATATGTAGGTGCTGCATCCAAAAGCTTCTCGTAACCCTGACACTCTTCATTTTCTTCATCAACATTACCCTCAAGAACAGCTTGAAGTGGATCCTCAGATAAAAGAATTTTGGCTTTCATGTCGATCACTTCCTCTAGTGCATCCACCCTATTTACAGACTCATCCGTAGAAGGATGTCCCATTGTACTTTGCAGCTTGAATTCCATCTTCTCTTCGCCTACCTCAAAAGAAATCCTTCCATTTTTCATGTCAATGATAGCTCCAGCTGTTGCTAAGAAAGGCCTCCCAAGAATGATAGGAATATTTGCATCTTCTTCCATTTCCATGACAACAAAATCACACGGAATATAAAACTTTCCTACCTTAAGGGGCACATCTTCAAGAATTCCAAGTGGAAATTTCACACTTCTGTCTGCCAGTTGTAGAGAGATGCGTGTGGGTTTCAGTTCACCCATCTGAAGCTGTTCACAAATCGACAAAGGCATCAAACTGACACTTGCTCCAAGATCACATAAAGCCCTTTTAATTTCGACATCCCCAAGCTGAACAGGAATAGAGTAGCTACCTGGATCCGCTAACTTCTTCGGAAGATCATTTTGCAAGATGGCACTGCACTCTGCCGTTAATGAGATGGTAGAGCTTTCTTCAATTTTTCTCTTCCTTGACAAAATGTCTTTAAGGAATTTTGCATAAGATGGCATCTCAGTGATAGCATCCATGAATGGGATATTGATATGTAGCTTCTGCAAGATTTCAAGGAACTTACCATACTTCTTCTCTAGCTTCGCTTGTGCTAACCTTTGTGGAAAAGGAACAGGTGGCACATATGGTTTGAGAGGAACAACTTCTGATTCTTTCTTTTCTTTTTCCACGATCTCTGGTTCTATCGGTTTCTCAGTTGTAATCTCCTCTTCACCTTCCTTAGCATTCACAACATTTTTGCTCACTTTCAATTCCGGCTCCTTCAATTCTGTACCACTTCTCAAAGTTATAGCATTGATATGGCCCCTTGACGGCTGCTCAGTTTGGCCAGGAAGTTGGCCTGAAGACTTATTAAGTTGGCTCAACTGTTGAGAAATTTGAGTGATCGTGTTCTCCATCATTTTGTTGTGAGCCTTTATCTCATTGATGCTTGAATCGAAGTGCTCATTCTTCTTTGATTGAGTAGAGATAAATCCTTCCATAAGACTTTCCAAGTTGGATTTCTGCGGCTGAGCTTGCTGAAAACCAGGAGGCTGAGAAAAATTATTTTGTGAAGATTGAGCTTGACCCTGATTGTTCCTGTAAGAGAAATTTGGATGATCTCTCCAACCTGGATTGTACGTGTTGGAGTAAGGATTATACTGCGGCCTCTGATTCTGATTGTAAAGAGCATTAGCTTGCTCAACTGCCATTCCAGAAGGATTGTATTGACAAGCAAGTTTGGTGTGTCCAACAACACCACATATCTCACATGAAGCAACAGTAGATGAAGTGCTTTTGGCATCCAATTGCTCAATCTTTTTGACCATAGCCTGCATAGTAGTATTCAACATGGTTAGAGCATCAACATCATACTTACCACCTTTCTTAGGATGATTTCGATCACTGTATGGATAATTATCATTAGACGCTATCTCGTCTAACAAAACTTTCGCATCCTCAGTACTCTTCTTCATAATAGAACCACCAGAAGAAGCATCAACAAAGTTTCGGAACTCTTGTGTCAACCCATTATAGAATGTTTGGATCAACAACCAGTCAGGAATTCCATGGTGAGGGCATTGTCTCTGAAGTCGCTTAAATTTTCTCCAAGCATCATGAAGTGACTCGTCATCATCTTGACGAAAATTAGAGATCTCATTCCGGAGCTTAGAGGTCTTCTTCTGACTGAAGAATTTAAGTAGAAAAGCCTTCGCAAGACTATCCCAAGTAGTGAATGTGTTTGGTCCTTCATCTTTCAACCAATCTTTTGCTGTATCACGAAGAGAGAATGGAAATAAACGCAGCTTTATAGCATCATCACTAACATTGGTCAGCTTTATTGTATCACACTTTTCAAGAAAACTCTCAAGATGATCAACAGGATTTTCAGTGGACAATCCTGCGAAAGAATCATTGGAGATGAATTGGATGAACTGAGGCTTGAGCTCAAAGTGTGTAGCTGTGACTGCTGGTCTGACAATGCTGGAGAGTACGCCTGTAGCATCCGGCATACCATGCTCTCTGAGAGCTTTAGCCGTTGTATCAGTCATAATTTCCTTATCCTTGTTTTTCCTTCGCTTGCCTGCTTGCCTTCTTGCTGTAGCTTCAATTTCAGGATCAATTTCAATTAAGTTTTCAGTACCTGAACTTCGAGTGTGCATGCAACAAGAGAACTAGAAACGATGATCAATTAACAAGGGAATAATAGCCGAAGCAACTCAACTAAAATACTTAGCTAAATCAATTCAAAATTAACTAATCTAACACTGCTTTGTCCCCGGCAGCGGCGCCAAAAATTTGACAAGGCTGTCGCGTGCCTATCAAATAATAAATATCTAACCAATCCTTCTAACAATGTAGTAGGGTAAGTCAGAGTCGATCCCACAGAGACAAACGTATCAATCACTAGTTGTTTCTGATTTAATTCGGCTAAGCAAGTAACACAATAAATATTGAGAGATTATTAAGCTAATTTTATACTAAAGAGAATTGTGTTTGTATTAATCAAATATTAAAAATATCCAGAATTAAGTGTCCCCACTAGCATGAATTGATGTAATTGTGAATTCCCGCCCCAATTAATCGTACGCTGCTCAACAGGAAAGATGCGCCCTATAAATACCAATAACCTCTCTCGAGTATTAATGGCTTCTCTTAAAATACAATCAAGCCTATTCTCATGGTATCATGTAATTTAGAGACATTAATTACAGCACCCTAAATTCCTAACAATCCATTCTACCTATTCTCATGGAGAATTTCATGTTCTTACTGGATAAATCACAACCCTCTAATCCAACTCTCGTTGATAATTAGATATTGGTTCAAACAATACACATAATCACGTCTGATTTGTAATTGCTAATTAAAACAACTCAATAAGCAAGAGCAATTAAACAATCAAATTGGGGGAATTGGGAAAATCACACATCAATCATAACTAGGGTTCTACTTAACCCTAGATTAATTATCTACTCACTCATGATTGAATTAATAAAACAAGAATTAATAATTGAACACATAATTATAAGAATAGAAGAAAAAAAACCTTTAATCTTGATCTTCAAAGAAAATAAATATTCTCCCAAAAATCTCCAGAAGAAAGTGTTTACAAAATTGTGTCTAATAATATTTTTCGATCCCCAAAATATAACCTCGTTCCGATTTTATATCGTTCCCAGGCCAATATATTTGTTACAAAATCAAAACCAATTCTTGTCCAATTAGCCTTATGTACGGGACAAGTTGTCATAGGCGTCAACAGCATGTGGGAACCACTTCTGAACAACATATTCACGTGCTTGCATGCATGAGTAGAACAAATCAACCGCTGGCCACTCTCCTGACCTTTGCGTGCCGCACACGCGCCTGGTTTAACCTCCAACAATCTCCGCGTGAGGTACAAGCGGAAGGCGGGCGCGTGGTTGCTTCATTCAGTAGCGTGTAAATTGGTTATATGCACAGAACCTGCTGCACCGTGGGAAGAGAAAACACCCCGCAGGACTTTTAGTGATTACAGGACCAGGGGAAACCGCACCCCGGGTTTAATAATTACACCGCAGGCCTCCTTTTTTAATTTAAATACCGCATAATTGTTTCACAAATAGCAGCTCCAACATGAAAATTCTGTTCCACAATTTTTTTCAGCAACTCATTCTCACTTTTTATTTCAAAATTACTTCCTCCAAAATTTAAATGGCACACCTGAAACACTTCACAAAAACTTATCAAAAACTAATTAAATCTACACGATTATTCACAAAAGCACCGTAAATGCAGGAACAAAATCCTATAAATTATATATAAAATATATTCTATCACTTTCACAGGTGCCTTGCTTTTGTTGAATGAGTGGTTTTGGGTTTTAGGTTTGAAGGGTTGGTTCCTCTTGAATCTGATGTTGGGAAATTTTCTGGCCATGAAAGTATATGAAGTGTTTTCCATTCCATCTAGTTCTTCAAGAGTGTAGAACTCTTCTTCCTCCTTCTCCTCAACAGGTTCACTTACCTCAGCTTCAGTTTCTTCATCATCTACTATCTCCTCTATCCTTAGCTGACTTGTAGATGCTTCTAGGTATTGAATAGATTTGGTGACAATCAAGGCACATGATGTGTTTATCATTCTGCCTTGGTTGGCTTGGATAGCCCTTTTCTGAAGCAACTCAAGCTCATGAGTTTTTAAAACCCCATAGAGCACATCATATATGATTTTGTTCAAATCTCTTTCCCTTAGAGAAATGACCCTCTGCTCTAGGTGGTTTGGTGAAGATAGTAGAAACTTCATGTTCAACTCCTTGGTGCTGTAAACCTTGCCATTCATCTGCAACTCAATAACTAGCTTGTGAAATCTCTCAAACATCTCCATGATGCTTTGTTGGTTCGAAAACTAACTGCGCAAGTGTACGCGGTCACAAGTAATATAATAAGTTCGATCCCACGAAGACTTGGTGTTTGTTCAGAAATAATGTTTAAGCAACGACGTAAGATTAAACAACAAACTGCTTGAATAAAAATAAAAGGGAGTTTTGACTAACTATTCTAATTGATTTATCAAAATAATAATACTAAATAATTTAAACTACTTGATTTAATTAAACGAGATTTTATATGTGAGAAAAACATGGGATTCTAATTTCATTAATTATTTCATTTAGAATTGATGCCTTAATTCAAAGTGATTTTGATAATTACGAAAGCTAGCCGGGAACACGAAACTAATATAAGCGCCTTTCAGCCTTAACTCATATCAAACCACACGAACATCCACTTAAAAAGATAGAAGTTGTGTGGACACCGTTTATGCTTAGATCCTATATGTCTATAAGATTTGAAAACATAATTGGTTTAAGAATAAATTCCTTTATTATGACTACATAGGTCGGTGTGATCCAAAACCCTACCACTTATCGTAAATGTACATGACAATTACGAACCTAAGCTAACATGGCAAATTCTAAACTCCTAAATCCACTTTCGCATTCATTAGGAATTAATAATTTAGACGTTAGCTACGCATCTAATAAATTAAGCGCAACCACATTAGGCAATCTGAAATTTTATCATAATACAAAGTATTAAGGCATCGAATTACTAAATTACGTAAATAAATCCATTAGAATCCCATGACGGCGATTAGTTCATAATCGAACGGATCGTCATCTTGGGATTAATTGAAAACATGGCAGAAAATAGCATGAATAAAATATGAAATTACAAGAGTTTAGAAAATAGAACCGAAATAGCTTCCAATGAAAGAGAAGAGCACTCCAAGTAATTCCCTTAAAATCTTCACCCAAAATAAAACTTATACTAAATTTGCAGAAAATTAAAGTGTAGGAAATAAAAATATAATTACAAAGAAAGCTATAAGATTTTGAGAGAATACACGAGGGGATTCAGTTCATGGGTGTGTCTTAAACCGAATGAAAACTCTCCTATTTACAGGAGAACTAAGCACACCAGTTGCCATTAAATATTTGAGCCGAAAGAAATCAACAAAACAACACTCAAAAATAATACCCCAGTCGACTATTTTTCGGCAAAAAGAATGCTTCTTTTTTTTCTTCTTTATCCCATGACTGCCAGAAAACCAATCTCGAAACATGCAGGTGAAAACACGCTCGTCACTGATTTTTTTTTCTCCTCAGGCGCGTAGCCTCCACGCGCACACAGGCATGTCATAAGTTGGCCGACATATTCAGGGAGGCGACAGACTTGACCAGTTTTTTGTTTATAAAATTAATTCAATTGAATCATTTGCTTGTAAGTTGTAATACACAAAAGGAGTCCGGTTTTAGAAAAAAATATGTGTAATGTGTCTTCATTGCTCATCCAGATGTAAGTTACGGTCTCTTGAGGATCTAAAACCGGACTCCTTTTGCTTAGAAAAAAATATAACAATTCCAACCGGGGTTTCAGCATTAAGAATATATCACTCAAAATTTCTTTATGATAATTCTTTTTCCTCGTGGCCAGTCCTCCTTGCTCTCTTGGCAACTCTAAATTCCGAATTGAGGTAGAAATCCATAGCTTTAGCTTTTTATCGCCACAATACCTAAAGTTGCGAGTTCTGCACAACAAAAACTGAAACAACAACAAAAATGAATTAAAAGACACCACATACTTAAGGATAAACCACCAATTTAGGTCCAATTAGCGCATAATAAGTGGATATAAATTCCACTTATCATACCCCCAAACTTAAACTAATGCTTGTCCTCAAGCGAAAACAGACTCGACTGCCTCTAAATGCATGAATGCAACTGATGCAAGGATCCCATACGCAAAGCAATAACCAAATTAGCACAGTGTCTCAGAGAATGTGATAATTCTAAATAGAGATCGACTAAATACAGGCATATTTAACATTTACAAGTACAGAAACGTGCGTGTGTGCAATGCTCATCAGAATTACTCCTAGTGCTAGATCAAAACCATACCTATTCTTCGCCAAGACAATCACAAGTTTATAAATAGAATGAACGCTAGACACTTCATAACCTAGAAACACCTCCATCATTATTTGAGTTAGACAGGAATTCATGCTTTATTACTAACAAACTATGACACATAATACTATATACAATATGCATGTTTATTTAACCGTGCAATGAATGAGACCCCAAAAGGCTTATACAATAATACCCATGTAGCGAGTGTTAGGTCAGCAATCCCAAACCATAAGGGCTTTAGGTTACTAGGACTAAGTCCCCTCAGACTTAATTACTCGAGTATTAAAGAGCTCGCCCTGGTTAATTTTGCATTTAACAATTGGACTTTTGACTCTCTTTTTTCTTACTTTTCTTTTCTTTTTCTCATTTTTTTCTGATTTTTTTTTTTTGCAATCTGGAATGAGCCTTTCTCATTTCCAACCCTAGACTACTCATATAAATATGAGCCGGCTACTAGCCATTTGACGCCTAGCCATTATTGACAATTAATTACAACTAGCATGAAATCCCTGGTTTCCCCCAAACTTAGAATTTAGTGCTCCTACGCCATCAAGGGAATAAAGAAAATTCTAAATATAATCAGGTGATTAAATCTCAAACAACCAAACAAGCATGACCTTAACCTAGCCCAAAAAGCAAACGATGAGTTGTGTAAGATTGTGTTTCTGCAACATGCACGTCAATTCATAAGCATTTAAATCAGCCCTCTATCCATCATTATCACACTCAAATTCATCATTGACTACTAAATGGAACCACCAACCGCTACGGGATCAAGGAAAATATGATATGCATCTAATCATGAATATGCAATTTTTTTTAAATTATGAATTACATGAAACTATATGCAATATTATGACTCGATTAATCAAATATCCTAAATCACCCCCAAACTTAAAATATTCAATGTCCTCATTGAAGGTATAGATAAAGGATAAAAGAGAACTCCCCTAACTGTCGGCATCGCCGCCCTCCTCGGGCAGTGAATCATGTGGTGGAAATGCTGCATAAGCTCCAAACTGAGGCTGGTCTACCTTGAAAGAAGCAAGTTCCTGCAACTCGCCAATGACCTGCAAACTTGACATAATACTGAACAAAATCACACAAAATCAAACCACACATAAAAAACACCAAACCTATGGGTTGCCTCCCATGAAGCGCTGTCGTTAACGTCATTTAGCCGGACGTTGCTTCCTCAACTCACGGCGGTTTCAAGAGAATAACCGAACCGTCCTCAACAGAAAGACCATTCATACGAACGTTGACATCTTGATTGCTTAGTCCCAACACAACTCTTCTTTCACTCTTCACCTTGAGTTTTCCACCCGTCGACTTCTTTGCCTTCTTTTTCTTCCTCACACCTCTAAGGTTTTTATCCCTCTCAGCCAATTGAACAGAACACTCTTTTACCTCATCATCAACTATCCACCTTCTTAACACATTATCATGACCCTCTTCAAAAATCACTAACTCATCATTCAAAAGGACATACCTCAAACGCGGTGGAAGTTTTCCGAGCTTTACATTCGAGAGATCTCGAATTGAAGAACTGTCAATGGAATCACTGATGTGATGCTCTAGCATGTGCATGTCCGACTTTTCGCTCAACAACTGATCAAACTCCTCTGCCTGGCCCGTATCAACCATTTCTACGCTGAAACACTCTTCATCTTCTGCTGGAAATTTCATGGCCTTGAACACATTAAAGGTGACATTCTGGTCTTGAACCCTCATTGTAAGCTCTCCTTTTTGCACATCGATCAAAGTACGAACCGTAGCTAGAAAAGGCCTTCCCAAAATTATGGGAATCTTCTTGTCCTCTTCGAAATCTAGAATCACAAAATCGGCAGGAAATATGAGCTTATCAACCTTCACCAAGACATTCTCTACTACACCCCTTGGATAAGTGATTGACCAATTAGCCAGCTGCAACGAGATATTGGTAGGTTTTGGATCAGGCAGACCAAGTTGCTTGAAAATAGACAAGGGCATGAGATTAATGCTAGCTCCCAAATCACATAAGCATTTGTCAAAAGACAACTTTCCAATGGTGCATGGAATTGTAAAGCTTCCTGGATCCTTAAGTTTGGGAGGTAATTTCTGTTGCAACACCGCACTGCACTCCTTTGTCAATGCCACTGTTTCAAATTCTTCCAACCTTCTCTTTCGTGACAAAATATCCTTCATGAACTTTGCATATCTCGGCATCTGCTCCAATGCTTCAACAAAAGGAATGTTAATGGATAGTTTCTTGAAGACCTCCATAAACTTCTGAAATTGTTTTTCTTGATCTTGTTTCTGCAATCGTTGAGGGAATGGAGGAGGTGGATAAATATACTTTTCTGGTGTCGGTGCTTTAACTGCTTCATCTTTTCTGGATTCTTCATGCACCAACTCTTGAGGCTTTTCATTAGACTCAGATTCCTTGATAACCTCTTCATCAGCTTTCTTTGAGTTCCCTTCAATCTCCTTACCACTTCTTAACCATACTGCATTCAAAGTCTCCTTCCGCTCATTCTTTGGATTTGGATCGGTGTCACTAGGAAGAGTTCCTTGTGGCCTATTCAACAAGGCATTAGCAATCTGACCAATCTGGTTTTCTAAGGTCTTGATAGAAACTGCTTGGCTTTTGCACATCATCCTCAACTCCTCCAATTCAGATTTTTCAGAAGACAGCTGCCCCGCACTTGCCTGAGGTTGCTGCTGAAATCCCGAAGGTTGGAATTGTTGCCTTGGAGCATACTGCTGCTGATAGCCCTGATTGAATGGCCTAGCTTGTTGACCCTGAAACTACTGATAAGGTTGTTGTGGTTGTTGAATACCACCTTGATTGTTGCTCCAACTGAAATTAGGATGGTTTCTGTTATTCGGATTATAGGTGGCTGGAGCTGGTTGCTGTGGTCTCTGAAAATTGCTCACAAACTGCACTGATTCACTAGATATGGCACATTGATTTGTATCATGTGCACCTGCACAAAGCTCACAAACACTAGCAACCTGTTGAGCTCCATAATTAGTAAGAGAATCCACCTTCATCGTAAGAGTTTTCAACTGAGCTGCTATAGCTGTTGCTGCATCAACTTCCAGAATTCCTGCTATTTTGCCATGTGATAGTCTCTGGGTTGGATTTTGATATTCATTCGCAGCCATCATCTCAATAAGCTCATAAGCTTCATCATAGCTCTTAGCCCACAGAGCTCCGCCTGATGCTGCATCCAGCATTGGTCTTGACTGTGCTCCTAACCCATTGTAGAAACCATTAATAACCATCCAATCCGGCATCCCATGATGAGGACACTTTCGAAGCATCTCCTTATAACGTTCCCAAGCCTCACACAAAGATTCACCAGATTGCTGTGTAAATTGAGTTAGCGCGTTCCTTATTGCTGCAGTTTTAGCCATGGGGAAGAATTTTGTAAGAAAATTCTGAGCAAGATCCTCCCAAGTAGTGATGGAACCGGCTGGTAGAGAGTGTAACCAGCCCTTTGCCTTATCCCTTAAAGAGAATGGGAAAAGTCTCAATTTGATAGCATCATCCGACACACCATTGAATTTGAAAGTGTCACAAATCTCGATAAAGTCCCTGATGTGCATATTAGGATCCTCCGTTGAAGCTCCCCCAAATTGAACTGAGTTCTGCACCATCCGAATTGTGCTTGGCTTGATTTCAAAAGAATTAGCTGCAATGGCTGGCCTGACAATACTAGACTGAATGTCATCGATCTTTGGCTGAGAATAGTCCTTCAAAGCTTTAGTAGCTACTGCTACTCTGTCGCCCATTGTTGCTTCTACTATCACTTCAAGCTCTTCTGTCGCTTCAAGCTCTTCTTCTTCTAGCTTATTTTTCAAAGTTTGAGAACGTGTTCGCATAAACAACTTAAGATCCTTATACTGGCAGAGCGAGAAAACACGACATGAGAGAAAAAAACTATCCAAGTCAGTTAAGTTTAACCTCCGTTGATGTTAAACACAAATTCTGAAAATAACACCGAAGTCCCCGGCAGCGGCGCCAAAAACTTGTTGGTTCGAAAACTAACTGCGCAAGTGTACGCGGTCACAAGTAATATAATAAGTTCGATCCCACGAAGACTTGGTGTTTGTTCAGAAATAATGTTTAAGCAACGACGTAAGATTAAACAACAAACTGCTTGAATAAATATAAAAGGGAGTTTTGACTAATTATTCTAATTGATTTATCAAAATAATAATACTAAATAATTTAAACTACTTGATTTAATTAAACGAGATTTTATATGTGAGAAAAACATGGGATTCTAATTTCATTACTTATTTCATTTAGAATTGATGCCTTAATTCAAAGTGATTTTGATAATTACGTGTGACGCCCCCAAATCCGAGGTCAGAGATTCAGGTCGTCACCTCACCATCCAACCATATCATACCTGTATTAACTTTACAACTCAACAATACATCCATCCAGACCTCAATCTTACGCACATACAAGTTAGAGCCTCAGAAACGATAATCAAAAGTAACACTAAATATTACAATTCATCTGTACAATCCAGAATCTTACGCACTTCAACTTATACAACTACACTTGAAGACAAGTCTTACTATTACAGTTGAAAACCTATCAGACTTACTCTGTAGTATTTTTCAGGAACTAAATCATCTCCGGGGTAAATCTTCTACTCCTCTTCTGCTGGTGCGGAGTTAACCGACCAAATTCTTCTCTTTCTGAAAAGTTTTTATAAAGCAAGAATGAGCTACATAATGCTCAGCAAGTTCACCATTTTGAAAAATAATAAAGTGGTTTATTTTGAAAACGTTCCCATCTGTATGGGTATATATCTCAGATTACAAAACATAACTCGACAATATATATGTCCGAGTTTGAATAAAACATTTATACTCACTAAGGAGCTTTAAGAATAACATATGAATCCTTTATGAGGTTCCCATTTCAATATATCTCAAGTTTGAAAATATATACATATTAGTATATCATTTTCAGCAAAACACTCTACGGTTAACATACTGTACAGGGAATACATTATTGCAAAACCTCTTTCCTTCCATTAGCTTAGAAGGTTTCTCATTCAAAAACATTTCATTCTTTGAAATAATTGCAAGAGTGCACTAACAAGTGCAAATCTTTATAGCAAATCTTGCAGTTCTAGATACTGCACGATGTCAATATTTTTCTTATCAAAAACTACACTATCGGCAACTTGGCACTTAGGCCCAAGAAGCTGTGTTTGAGTATTTTTCCAAAGTGGAGGATGGGACTGGAAGAAAACACAAAACCTGACAGGGATTGACGATGATCAGTCGTCACATCCAAGTCCAATAATCCGCGGGTCTTCTCTACTAGTAGAAGGATAGAAACTACATCCGTAACTACCCTCGGGTGAAAACTACATCCGTAATCACCCTCGATGAAAACTACATCCGTAATCATCCTTCGGCAACACCTAGGCCGAAATAATAATTGATGGACCGCCTGGCTCACGGCCGCTTACACATCTCGGGAATCGTTCATCAACGATTCCCACACCTGCCAGAGTCCCATTTTTTTCTTTCTTGTAAAAATCATTTTGATAGAAAATTCGAGTAGTTGAAGTTCGACCTCAGTTCGACCTCCATCTGGACTGCTTAGGGTTGGAAAACTTGCCTTGGTGAGGTTGGGGTGGTCGGCTCGCGAAGTGGAATGAAGATCTATACATATCCAACATTCGCTCGTTAGTATCTTAACAACACCACTTAATCACAATGTTTTAAAGAATACCACACTAACTTACGACTCCACCATTTGCCCCACTAACCCTCCTATATGTCCATGTCATCACCCAATTACACTCGTTGCTTATCCGACTCGAATTAGTTACCAAACTCGAAACATAACTACGTATCCTTAAAACTATGCTAAACAAACTCCTCATATGATTTTTCACTTGCGCGCACTTCACTCTAACATTTTTATAAAATTGAAAAATACAAATTTTACTCCAATTCTTTTTGGACAGCCTTCACAACTGAATAATATGACTACGCTCAAATTTTCATAACAATAGCATAATTTTAAGGGGTCCTAACTCGGTTCACAAGTGGACAATACAGTGCAGTCCGAATTCCAGAACCACACTGCACTAATCCGGCCATAACTCAAGATCTACACATCTCCTGGGTATTAACCTTATATTTCTGGAAACTACATGAAAATATCTTTCTAACCATTGGTATTAGACCCTCGGGAGACAAGTTTAAGGGGTTCAAAAACCTACTGCAAGACAGTACATACTCCCAGAATTTTTACACATCACTCATCCTTACTCAAACCTTCAAGAACTCAACTTATACTTCATATCTACCATCAAAACCACCAAGACTTATCTTTACAACATTCATGGAGTTACATACTCTAATTACAAGTCTTACAACCATCAAACAAGCATACAACTTCAAGATTTCATCATCTACAACTCATACTACCAAGATATGCACTAAAACTCTTAGATCTACCATTATAAACCACAAACAAATCATGACTAAGAGTGGTTAGAGTTTTATACCTTCTTGAGTATCTAGGAACCTTGGATGAGCTTTATAACCTCTAAGAATACTTGGATGAGTCTCTACAAACCTTAATCCTTCAAGATCTAAAAGATGAACAAGCTTGGTCATTATTCATCCAACTTTCAACAATTTATAACTCAAGATTTAGTGGGTAAAAGGAGTTGAAATTGATACCATACCTCTATTATGATGTAAGGAAGCTCCAAGATTTTTTCTAAGGTTTGTAGATGAGAGGAAGATGAAGAGAAGAACTCTCTTCTCCTCCTTTCTCTAGCTCGGCCGAGAGCTTCAAATGGGGGGGGGAGAGAGTTTTGTTTTGTTGTTGTTTGAAAAGTGGGGTGTAAGATGATATGTATTGATATGTGGGTGTATAAGGGTCACATGTTGCCAAGCTATGGGGGGGGGGGGGTAGGCTAGCCTCCACCATGCCCTATTGTCCCCTAGGATGCAACACCCATCACTTGTCACTATTCACTTTATGCTTTATGCTTTCTAGTTCATTTCCTAACTAGCTAGTTACATGACACTTGCATGCAATATCCTTCCTTGTATTATTATTTCTCCACCAATGGTTGTCACTTAATCCTTAATTCATATCGTATCATAATTAATTCCTCGTAATAATATTTTGTCGCGTAGAGATTTCCCTTGTAATTCTTTAAGTACTTAATTGTGTAAATCCCTTAAATATCCACAACTCCTTGTCTTAGTCTCTTGAAATCTTCTAATACTCTAATAATCCTCAAATCTCAAGTTTTTATAATTCTTAATGGCAGTAGGCCTCTTGCCTTCCACAATCTTCCCTTTTCTTACACAGTGAATATGACAACATAAATTTCTCAGATAATAAATTCCATTAGACAACATAGGTGACTCAAAAGGTCCCGAATTCACAATGTCATATGATATTATATTTTTAAAAATATTACAAAAATCAGGGTTCTTATATAATTAGAAGGACATGAATATGTGCAAGATGATTTAGTTTGCATGCTTTGAATACAAGTTGGTGCGTTAGAGAGATTTTTGCTTGGGATTGAGTATGTTTTTCCACCAAGTGAGTTTTTGAGCCATATTGCATATTTGTTGCAATTTATTCATTTTCTTGAGTGTCCACGAATTGTTTGCATTGCTAGCAGTTGTTTGAGGTCTTTCTTGAAACGCATGACATTATTTGACGATTAAAATGATAAAGGCATTTAGGAATAACCGCATATTTTCCCATATTACCACACCATATTTACATGATCAATTAGTTAACCCGTTGAGCTTAATCCTATTTTTCGGTGACATACCACATTACTTGCCTAGACCTTTTTCTTGTATTAGCCTTACATTAATTTGAACCCACATTGTCAAAGGCTAGTAGAGTGCTTAAGGGAGTAATAAGGTGTTAGATATAATTGATGTGATTTAATATCAGTGTTTAAGTGTTACAGGGAAACAGAGTTTAACTTGTTAATGAAAGCAGTCGCAGCAGAGTTTGAGTATACGCTGACAGATGGAAGCGCAAACACTGCTGACTGGAAGCGCAACAGAGTTTGTTAAACTCTGTCTAGCGGAAGCGTCTGCAGGTCAACAGAGATTAAAGGTTAATTCAAGATAAACATGGAAGCAATATCTTTGAAGATTGGATAGCTGTCAAAGAGATTGAGTTGACTTAGAAGACGTGTAGCAATCGTAATTGATATCAATTGTATAGATTAATTATAGGAGAATCAATTAACGATTGTACGAAGCTGTATATCTTATAAATACAGTTAGGTTAACCCTAGAAGGGTAATCATCTTGTACGAATATCATTCATTGTAACCTAAGCAGCTCTCTGTGATATTTACATCACTGAGAGAGGAGTTAATACAAAAACAGTTTTAAATTGTTATTTGCTCATACTTTATTGATTATTAGTGTGTATTCGGCCCAACAATTGGTATCAGAGCCAATCTGTTAATTCACTACAGCTTAAGATCCACATAAATACTACTATAATCAATGACAGAAATTCCTCCTCCCACAACAGGCTCAGGTGCAGAGAAGGCTCAACCTACAACAGTGAGCCGATATGAGACAATCAGGGTTCCCAGTAGAATACTCTACCTGGAAGGTGAAGATGGCTATGTTTCTGGAGGCTATAGATCCAAAATATCTTGACAGGATTTATGAAGGCCCTCATATGCCAACAAAATTATCTGTTGTTACTGCTGGACAAGAATCTAAATCTGTTCCAAAAGAGAAGAAAGATCTTACTCCTGAAGACATCTCATCTATTGGCAAAGATGCAAAGGTTAGACATCTCCTTCATAGTGCATTGGATAATGTTATGTCTAACAAAGTGTTAAACTGTAAGACTGCAAAAGAGATCTGGGATGCCCTTGAGGTCAGATGTCAGGGGGCTGCTGCAATTAAGAAGAATAGAAGGAACATACTCACACAGGAGTATGAACACTTTGAGGCTAGATCTGAAGAGACAATGACTGAAACTTTTGACAGATTCTGTAAACTTCTCAATGATCTATCACTGGTAAATAAAGAATATGATCTAGAAGATTCAAATCTCAAGTTTCTTCTTTCTCTACCTGAAAAGTGGGATGTAAAGACAACTACTATTAGAGACAACTATGATCTTGCTGAAACTGATATTGATGAGATCTATGGACTGCTCAAGACTTATGAACTGGAAATGGAGCAGAGAAGCAGAAGATCAGGCAGGAAGTCAAAGTCTGTTGCTCTAAAAGTTGAAGAAAGGCCTTCAAAGAAAGAAGCATCAAGGCAGAAGGCAAAAGGAAAAGCCTTGGTCATTCATTCAGAAAGTGAGTCATCAAACTCTGATGTTGACTCAAAAACAGATGGATCATCTGATTCTGAAGATGATGAAGAGATGATACAAATGGCTGCGTTGATGGTAAAGACCTTCAAAAAGATGGGATTCAAGAACTTCAAGAAGGGAAAGAGATTCTCCAAGAATGATTCAAAGTCTGACAGGAAGAATTTCAGCAAATCTGAGAGAAAGGACTCCAAATCTGGGAAGAAAGATAAGTCTGAGATTCAATGCTACAAGTGTAAGGAGATGGGTCACTATGCTCCTGAGTACAAGAAGGGTAAAACTGAAATGGCACTCTACATCAAAGGCAGAGACTGGGCAGACACCTCAGATTCAGATGAGGAGGTGAACTATTCTCTCATGGCTACTACTGTAGATGATGCTGATAATTCTGAAAATAATGTACCTCTGACTACCTATGCTTATAATACTGATAATATATCTGAATTGAGGATTTATCTTAAGGCTTTACATATCAGTTATAGGGATCAGACTTTAGAGAATGAGAGGATTAAAAATGAGAATATTGAACTAAAAGAGAGGAATAAGCTACTAGAAGAGAGACTTGCTAACATGCAGCAAGTTCAAAAGGAGAGAGATGATGCTGTTTATCTAGAACAGGAATTGCTTGGTAGGTATAAGCAATTAGAATCTGAGTTAGAAAAGGCTAATAATACAATTAAAACTTGGACTGATTCTGGAAAAGACACTCATGAGGTTTTTCAAGCTGACACTGTTGGTTTAGGGTACTGTGAGGAAGATGAGCTTAGATTTCTAAATCATGTGAAAGTTAGGCAAACTCTTCCAACTAGAAAATTTGTTCATGGTACAATTAAAACTGAACATGGAGATGTTAAAGGTGAACCAGTAAAAACCTGTGCAAAACAGGTTAACATTTGTTCAATGACAGATAAACAACTTAAGCAAAAGCTTAAAGAGATAAAATCTGTCAACAAACAGAAAATGCCTAGGAAAAATAGAAATGGGAAGGTAGGCATTACATCAGGAAATAGGCCAATGCTTGCTACATTTGCACCTAGAAAAACTTGTCATAACTGTGGTAGTACTAATCATCTTGCTAGTTTCTGCAGGAAGAACAAAGACATTAATTCTTTACCCTCCAAATCAGAAGTGAAAAAGAATAATGTCAAACCTAGACCACAAACTCTGTGCAAACATTGTGGAAGTACTTGGCACTCAATTTACACTTGCAAGAATTATCATGCTATTTATCATAATTACTATGAACTGAAACCTAATTTGAAATGGGTTAAAGTTAATTCTGTAAGTGCTAAGTCTGAAAATGTTAGTTTAAACTCTGATAATGACAAATCCGCTGCAAAAGCTAACAGATTCAATAAAGCAAAAGGATCCAAGAAAGTCTGGATCCTTAAAACTAACAATCAGTGATTGTTTGTGATTGCAGGGCATCAGGGAGAGTACCCTAGTCTTGGACAGTGGATGTTCAGGACACATGACAGGAAATAAAGACCTGCTATCAGATTTTGAGGAGAAGGCTGGCCTAAAAGTTTCCTATAGAGATGGCAACATAGGACGTACTCTGGGATATGGCAATATCAATCTTGGAAGTGTCATCATCACTAATGTAGCTCTGGTTCCAGGACTCAAGCATGATCTGCTATCTGTGAGTCAAATCTGTGACAGAGGATTTCATGTTGATTTTCAACCTGAATACTGTGAGGTTATCAGCAAATCTACTGGAAAAGTTGTTTTGATTGGACAAAGGCGCAACAATATCTATGAAGCAAGCTTGTTGACAAACTCTGCTGGAAAGACTATGTGCCTGTCAACAAGAATGTCCAGTGAAGAGAGTTGGAAGTGGCATAAGAAACTCTCTCATTTAAACCTGAATAACATCAATGAGCTGATAAAGAATGATCTTGTGAGAGGACTTCCAAAGTCCTTGTTAAATGCAGATGGCCTGTGTGATTCATGTCAAAAGGCCAAACAGAGAAAGGCTTCCTTCAAAAGCAAGTCTGAGTCTTCAATTGTTGATCCTTATCATCTTCTACATGTTGATCTTTTTGGACCAGTGAATGTTATGTCTCTTGGAAAGAAGAAATATGCTCTAGTCATTGTTGATGAATACACCAGATACACTTGGGTGTATTTTCTAGCAAAGAAGGATGAAACTGCATTAACTCTGACAGAACATATAATGCAGCTGGACAAAGGGTCAAAGAATCAAGTGAAGATTATCAGAACTGACAATGGAACTGAATTTAGGAATTCAACAATGGAAGAATTTTGCAAGAACAAAGGAATTAAACAAGAGTTTTCTGCACCTGGCACTCCACAACAGAATGGTGTAGTTGAGAGGAAGAACAGAACTTTGATAGAAGCTGCCAGAACCATGCTTAAAGAAGCAAAATTGCCAACCTATTTCTGGGCAGAGGCAATTCAAACTGCATGTTTTACTCAAAATTCTACTCTGATCAACAGACATGGGAAAACACCATTTCAGATGGTGAAAGAGAAGAAGCCTAACCTAAAATATTTTCATATTTTTGGGCACAAATGCTTTGTGTTGAAGACTCATCCTGAACAGTTGACCAAATTTGACCTGAAGGCAGATGAAGGAATTTTTGTTGGTTATCCAGTGTCAACTTAAGGCATTCAGAGTTTATAATCTGAGAACAAAGGTGATTATGGAATCTATTCATGTGTCTTTTGATGACAAGAAAATAACTGGATTGGAAGATGTCAATGACCATGATCAACTGCATTTTGAGAATGAAGATCTAATCTCTGACGAAATAAACTCTGACGAAACAATTCCAACAGACTCTGTTGATACAAACTCTGAACCTCTACTGGTAAACACAGAAGAAATTGTTCAACCAGAACAAAGGAGAGAACCAGTTGAGGGGGAGTATGAAGAACAAAACTCTGATGATTCACATTCTGAAAATGAATCACATGAAAAATCTGGATCAATCTCTGATGATTCAAATTTTGTTGGTTCAAAATCTAACACCTTAAACTCTGAGCGATCCAATTCAGGGGGAGCCTCAGATAATGAAGAAAGGCAACAAGATGATCAGGAGAACATTGATCAAGGGGGAGGATCAACTGTTGACAGAAGTCATTTACCTTCAGCAAGGAAATGAACAAAATCTCATACACCTGATCTAATTATTGGAGATCCAGATGCAAAAGTGAGGACAAGAAGTGCAACAACAAATGAATGTCTGTTTCATGCATTTCTGTCTAAATCAGAACCAAAGAAAGTGGAAGAAGCCCTTCAAGATGCTGACTGGATAACAGCAATGCAAGAAGAGTTAAATGAATTTGAGAGGAATAAAGTCTGGACTCTTGTACCAAGACCAAAGGATAGATCTGTTGTTGGTACCAAATGGGTTTTCAGAAACAAGACTGACAGTAATGGGGTTGTTACAAGAAACAAGGCCAGACTTGTGGCCAAAGGCTATTCACAGCAGGAAGGCATAGACTATGATGACACTTTTGCTCCAGTTGCAAGGTTGGAAGCAATAAGAATCTTTCTAGCATATGCTTCCCACAAGAAATTCAAGGTTTTTCAGATGGATGTGAAAAGTGCTTTTCTGAATGGAAAACTTGAAGAAGAAGTGTTTGTTGAACAACCACCAGGATTTGTAGATTCCAAGCATCCAGATTATGTCTACAGGCTTGACAAGGCTCTCTATGGACTTAAACAGGCACCAAGAGCATGGTATGAGACTTTGGCTCAGTTTCTTTTGGAAAGTGGGTTCAACAGAGGTACAATTGATAAAACCTTGTTCTATTTCAAACTTGGTAGTGATCTGTTATTAGTTCAAATCTATGTAGATGACATAATTTTTGGGTCTACTAATGATAAACTCTGTAAGAGGTTTGCCAAGCTCATGCAGTCCAGATATCAGATGAGCATGATGGGAGAGCTTAGTTATTTTTTAGGCTTACAGGTGAAGCAAATAGATGATGGTATCTTTATCAATCAAGCAAAATATACCAGAAATCTTCTCAAGAAATTTGGCATGCTTGACTTCATCTGCAACAACTCCCATGGCAACTGCAACTAAATTGGACAAAGATACATGGTCACCAGTAGATATGACAAGCTATAGAGGAATGATTGGCTCTCTTCTCTATTTAACAGCAAGTAGACCTGATATCATGTATGCAACATGTCTGTGTGCAAGATTTCAGGCAGATCCAAGAGAACCACATCTAACAGCTGTAAAGAGGATTTTTAAGTATCTCAAGGGCACTATAACTTTAGGGCTGTGGTATCCAAGAGAATCAGATTTCAACCTACTTGGCTACTCTGATGCAGACTTTGCAGGCTGTAAGATTGACAGAAAAAGCACCAGTGGAAGTTGTCAATTTCTTGGTGACAGACTTGTTTCTTGGTACAGCAAGAAACAGAAATCAATATCCACATCTACATCTGAAGCAGAGTATATTGCTGCTGGTAGCTGTTGTGCACAGATTCTATGGATGAAGAATCAACTGCTGGATTATGGATTGAGGTATAGCAAAATACCTATTTTTTGTGATAATCAAAGTGCTATTGCTATGACAGGTAATCCAGTACAACACTCAATGACCAAGCACATCAGCATAAGGTATCACTTTATCAGAGAGCATGTAGAGGAAGGCAACATTGAGCTCCATTTTGTATCTACTGAACAGCAACTTGCAGATGTCTTCACCAAACCTTTAAGTGAAGCTACATTTACTAGGCTGGTAAATGAACTAGGAATGGTCTCTGGTTTTGATTAGAGATATTTGTTAGTTTCATAAATTTTCTTGAACAATATGTTGCTCATGTTTGTGTGAATTTAAGTCTGTGCTTAGAATCTTTTCATGTGTGTTTTTATACTGTTAGCATACTCTGTTTGTCAAAATCTACTGCAAAAATGATTAAACTCTGATAAGACTCTGAATCTGTTTCTGTCTGAACATAAACACCAATGACGAAAAATGTATGAAGCATGATTCACAGTTATTAGTCATGAATCCTTCTAAGTTATCTGTGATCTAATCTTAAACTGTGCAGAAATTTTTACACAGCATGATACTGTTTCCATATTTATAGCATCTCTTAGGTTATCTATCCTAAACTCTGAATCTGTAAATAGTGTGTGCATTGCCTCTCACGATTAACTTTTGATGTTGATGAATTCTAAACTCTGTCAGAAAAACTCTGATAATTCAAACTCTGCTTAGTTAGCTTATGTACTTAGTAAACCCTCATAGAAATTAGATAGGCTATTTAGCACTCCTTTGAGATTATGTTGTAACTAGGACGACCCAGGAACTTGCTGGTAAAAGTAAGGGCTAAAATTCCTTAATTTTTGGTGACTAGTCAAGGACTAGGAAGACCCAGGAACTTATCAAAAGATAATGGCTAAAATTACTGGATTTTTGGTGACTAGTTCCAACCTCTGATTACTGGAGAAAGAAAAGAAAAAAAATAAAAAAAAATTAGAGTGTATTTTTTTTTTATCTTAGTTAGTAGGGGGTAGAGGAAAATTCAGAGTTACTGTATATTATTTCTCATCTACAGAGTTTAGCATTCATCAGATATTAAGAGTTTACTGTGAGAGTTTGTGCATCCAATGTTTAATGATTTATTTTATGGATTTTATAAAATATTAGATGCTCTAAATATTGACTTAGTAAACTCTGCTACACACACACTCATATTCACACTGTGTAGAGTTTGAAAGGGTTACAGTAATAAAGATGGAGGATTGGTAAACGCTGTTGAATTTTGTTAAATACTCTAAGGTATTAATTTATTTCGGACAGAATATATATTTGGAGTCCAAAAAGTCTTTGAAATATTGCATGTATTATGTGACAACTGTTAGTGGGTGTTGTACAGTTAATGTGTATTGGAAATAGGAAAGAGAACAGCGGTGATAATTGCTATTTTACTGCGCATGATTAATTGATCCACTGCATGCATGACACGTGTCTCACTCATCCATTATTGTGTCCCACTCACACATTAATCTAGGCAAAGGTTGCGTGTTTTAATACACAAACGATTGGGTTTTGATTTTTAATTACAACTCTAGTCACTTTTGTGTATAACGATTCACTTTTACTCTCACATCACAAAATTACATCTCACCGTTCTCTCATTTTTCACTTCGACATTCTCACAAACACCTTTCCTACATACCATTTTCACTGTCATTTTCTGCTCTATTCTTGATTTAATGGCTTCTAAACCTTTTACTACTGTTGGTCTTCGATTTGTTCCTAACAACTTTGCAGCCCCACTCCTCAATGAACGTGTACCGGAAGCGTTTCATCTTATACAGAACTTTCTCCGTGACTCCGAGATTGGGCAAGCTTTGACTTAACCCCCTATTCTATCTGCATCTCAGATTGCCACTTTCTGGCAGAACTCAAAATATGTGGATGGAGGAGAGAATGGGACTCCGTCCATAATTTTCACTCATGATGAACAAGAGTTTGTGATTACTCTACAAACTATTAGAGAGACTATGGATTTCGACACTCACACCTCATATGCTGTTGTTTCTGAACAAAATCTGCGGGAAATGCTAACAGAGATTGGTTACATGGACTCTATTGCAAAGCTAAGCAGTGTCAGACGGCCAAATCTCAGAAAGGAATGGAACTTTTTCTTTGACTGCATCACAAGAACATTCCAGAAGAAGGTCACCAACTGGGATGCCATTCCTATCGACAGTCTACAAATTGGGTATTCTCTACTCTATGGCAGTAATTTTGATTTTGGTCGTTATGTCTTAATAAATTTAGGTGATAAACTGTCAGAGTCTACTACAGTATACTTTGCTAGATTTTGTCAACTACTATTCACTGCTTGTGTATCTGGGTTAGATATTGATGAAGCTGATGTGATTCAGCCTTTTAAAGTCAATAAGAGAATATTCTCTGATATGACTAATAAGGATGCCGGTAAAGAGAACCTACCTGCCTTTGTTCTGCCACTTGCTTTGTAGAACTTTCTCAACCAACCTCAAGATCCACACCAACCAGATCAACATCAACCTGAATCCTTAAACACTGAACATCAACCTGAGCAAACACCTCCAAACACTGAAATCATACCACCTTCAACAATCTCTGAACCTCGAATCACTACTACTCAACCTCAACCACTATCTAAACCAAAAAGGCAAAAGCATACTGCACATAATACAAGGCATTCCAAGGCTAAACAGACATCTACTGGAGCTGTTTATACTAGAAGAATCATCAAAAGGGCAAATAGGCCTTCATCACCATCAGTTGATGACAAATCTACTGAAGAAGAAGGGGTAGTTGAAGTGTTTCAAGCCAAAAGGAGGAAGTTGATACTTGCAAAATCTGATGAAGAGCAAGTTGTTGAAGCTCCAGAGGATATCTCTAAAGAGATTCCTGCTATTGAGACAGAGATTATCCCTGAACCTACTGTAGCAGAAACTGAATTCAGAATTGATGAATCTGTATTTGCTGAGGTTCAGATTGAAAAGGATGATAGAACTGAGTTACCTGCAATGGAAGAGTTTGATGAAAATTTCATGCCATTCTATTTTGAAGTTGAAGTACCTACTCCAACACCCATGGCTGCAACAAATTCTGCTGATACTGGTGTTGCAGAACAGCCTACTATAGTGTTAGAAGAAACAGAGGTTGCATCTCACATTGAGTTATTTTCTGATGCACATCAAGGCTCAGAACATGGTGAGGAAATTGATCAGCCTTCAAAAGATGTACCTTCTGAGTTTGTCCTGGTAAAACTACTCAAGAACAGGTTGCTCATTAAGAACAAACTGCTGTTAATGAAGAAGAACAGGTTGCTCAAATAGAACCTGCTACAGATCATAATGATGAAGCTACCTCAGTTGCAGATTCAGCTGAAGATAACTCTGACAATATTCTTTCTGCTGAGGGTAGAGCAGAAACTGACTTTACATCTAATGTTAAAGTTCAGACTGATGGACTGAAATCAGGGGTGAAGACAGGCTTTGCTGGACCTTCTGTCTGGGATGTTGAAGATGAGTACTTAGAGAAACAAAGTGCAGAATGGTATAAGGCTGATTACATTTTTCCTATTGGACGTGCATCCACATTTCTTAAGGAAAACTCTCAGAAGATTTCAAATCCTGATATCCTAACTTGTCTACAAGGAACAGTGATTCAGGTTAAGGCTTTAAATCACAGATTTGATGAGAATCAGAAAGCAATTCTTGATCTCAGAACTGAAGTTGCTACTCATGAGGAGAAATCAAACAGAGAAAAGACGAAGCTGTTTCAACAATTTTCTAAGGCACAGGAGACTCTCACTGAGAGATTGAGTAAAGTTGAACAAAATCAGACTCTACTAACTGAAAAGGTTGACTCTATCGCCAACTCTCTTGAGTTAATAACATCTATTCTGATTCCAGATGGTGATGATGTCAAAAAGGGGGAGAGAATTGCTAGAACTAAGTGCAAGCAGTCTCAAACTCTGTCAAAGAGGGATCATCTGGATGATGAAGGTACAAATCCAGAGAAGAGGTTAAGAAAGTCTGATGCTGCAAATCCACAATTTGGAAGGTCTACAAGATCAACAAGGTCAAGCTCAGCAGCAAATACAAATATTCAGAGTACTTCAAGACAAAAGAATTTGTTATTCTCTGACAATCCACAAATAGATGAAGAGCTGGCTGCTAAGATTTTTCTTGAAGAAAATCCTGAGGGTGCTACACTTGAGGATGTTCATGCTGAAGAGATGCTTTTACAAGAAGAACATGTGAAGGCATTGAAGTCTGGAAAAGGAAAGAAGATTGCTAAAGCTTCAAGGCCTGTAGAGAAAGGAATTGTGATCAGAGAAAATGTAGTTGGCATTCAAGAAGAAGAAGAAGAAGAAGAAGGAAAATTGATAAGAAAATCTTCTCTTGATGCAAAGTTAAAGCTGAAAGGGATAATGGGTGAAGAAGACAAAGACAAAAAGATAGACACAAACTCTGTTACTTCACACGTTGTGAATGAATCTCTACCAGTACAAAGCAAACTCTTACCTGGATTCTCAAAGCCTAAGATTCCAGTTCCAGCACAAACAGAAGAGATTGGTAGTTGACAACATAGCAGAGCTTGTGCAGGAAAGCCTCCTGGCAAAAATACTTCTGGTTTGGGTTCAACAAGAGATTTTAGAATAAGTAACAGTCCAAGAGATCCCTCATCACTCATCTTCCTGGTTCTGGTATGATTCAAGAGAATTTGGACAAACTGGAGTCAGTTCAACTGGTTCATCAGAAGAGTTTAGATATTCACTTCTTGTTGTACTTCATGGAAGATGGAACAGTATATAGGGTGAATGAAGATGCTATCAAGCTTAAACTGTTTGAAGAACTTCAGTATGTTTTGTATATATTCAGGGTCAGAAATCGACGAACAGCACTCATTGCTAATTCCATAAGAGAATATATGCATAAAGCCAAAGTTTTTACTGGATCGAAGACTGCTGAAGAGTATGTGCCTAAGTACAGAAATTATCAAGGAAAACTGATTGAAATGTAGAAGAACAGTGCTAGATTGAAGACTGATCTTGGTGTAACATTTATGGATTTCAATTTAGAATCTAAAAAGGCATATTTCATCAAGCTGGGAAATGATATGAGGAAGAACAAAATCTACTCTCTAAGAGCTGCAATCTATCAGACTGGAGATAATGATCCTTAGTTGAGAGAAATCAAGCAAGTTATGCAGAGAGAGCTGGAGTATGCAGAAAGAAGGTTACTCATTGACTACCTTAGAACAACACCAGATCTTGAGGAGGTTAGGTAGAAAGAGTTTGTAAGTAATTCTGATTTTTTGTAAATTTTGTTAAGTCAAGATTAAACTCTACTTAAATTTTAAATGCTGTGATTATATTAGATTGTTTTGACATCATCAATTACTATGAACTTGTACATTTTTACTAATGAACAAGTTGGGGGAGATTGTTAGATATAATTGATGTGATTTAATATCAGTGTTTAAGTGTTACAGGGAAACAGAGTTTAACTTGTTAATGAAAGCAGTCGCAGCAGAGTTTGAGTATACGCTGACAGATGGAAGCGCAAACACTGCTGACTGGAAGCGCAACAGAGTTTGTTAAACTCTGTCTAGCGGAAGCGTCT
This sequence comes from Kitagawia praeruptora, assembly GCA_037693485.1. Taxonomy (NCBI): domain Eukaryota; kingdom Viridiplantae; phylum Streptophyta; class Magnoliopsida; order Apiales; family Apiaceae; genus Kitagawia; species Kitagawia praeruptora. The sequence continues at coordinate 108,379,182 of CM075354.1, forward strand.
GCAGGTCAACAGAGATTAAAGGTTAATTCAAGATAAACATGGAAGCAATATCTTTGAAGATTGGATAGCTATCAAAGAGATTGAGTTGACTTAGAAGACGTGTAGCAATCGTAATTGATATCAATTGTATAGCTTAATTATAGGAGAATCAATTAACGATTGTACGAAGCTGTATATCTTATAAATACAGTTAGGTTAACCCTAGAAGGGTAATCATCGTGTACGAATATCATTCATTGTAATCTAAGCAGCTCTCTGTGATATTTACATCACTGAGAGAGGAGTTAATACAAAAACTGTTTTAAATTGTTATTTGCTCATACTTTATTGATTATTAGTGTGTATTCGGCCCAACATAAGGTGTGCAAGGAGGGGTTTATTCTTGGTCATAATTTTGGGGGAAATATTGAAAATTGGGTTGGTTTACTTGTAGTCGGCATATGTAATAAATTCATGGGATCATTGTTATTGTTCATATTATTGTTTTATTTAGCTCTCGAAAAAAAGGAAAAAAAAAAAGAAAAACAAAAACAAAAAAAAGAAAAAAAAAGGAAAAAAAATTATTATGATAGCATATTTGTGTTTGTTGTGATCCTACTTTAGTCGACTAGTCGAGCATTTTTGTTGGAAGAAAAGTATTAAATTTATGTGTGGGGGGATAGTAGGGTGTTGTGTATGGTTTATTATGGTACTTACTAGCGTTTGACACTTCAACTGTTTTGGCTTACTTGACATACCTTGTCCCTAGCCCCGTTACAACCCAAATAAAGACCTTTTGATTATCGTCATTGATGTATGTTGTGTTAAGAGTTAGATTGATACCAAATGTCAAGCATGCTTATGATTTTGTTGGAATTGAGTGATACACTTACCCTTGTTCTTGAATGAATATTCTTTTGTGAGTGGATTGTGAGTGTTTGCTTGTTTTTGCGTATGAGATCCCGAGTTTTGTCTCAAAGATGTACTCTTGTAGGCTTAGCATGTTTTACTAACTTATTCTTACACTTGACATGGACTTGTGAGAACTTATGCATGTTCATTGAGTAGACTATGTGAATACTTGCACTTTCGACACCAAGACATTGTGTATTTACTTTGATTCTTAAGTTGATATGGCATGAGAGGATTTGAAGGTATGGTAGGATATTAGTAGTAGTCAATTGCATTTTCATATTAGTTGCATTCATGCATTGCATTGCATTGGATTTTGTGGGTACATTCGCTATAGGCCCTCACGAGACCTTACTCGTCCACTAGGGCTGCCTAGGGGTTTAAAGGGCTTGTTGCATATGCCAAATGCAACCGTGATCACCTACGGAAGTGGTACTAGTTAGTTAGTTGTTTATGCTTGAGGACAAGCATCGGTTTAAGTTTGGGGGTGTGATAAGTGGATTTATATCCACTTGGATCGCTTTAATTCGGCTTAAATTGATTGTCTTGGACTCAAGTTTGTTGTAGTTTTGATGTGTTTTGCTTAGTTGTGCAGATTTACGAGAATGTTGATTAATGTGGATGCTTCTATTGTTTTTGGAGAATTAATTGATTAAAATTCGGATTTCTGAGAAGGGTTGCGCAGTCTACACTGTTTTGGTCATATCTGGAGTTCTAGAAGTCCGTTTGAGGTCCGTAAGCAGTCCACGCGAAGCTAACGAGATTCTCTATCATTCTAAAGTGGTTCAGATGTCCAATTACAACTGGAACGGTCCAGAAATACTGAAGAAAAGTCAGATACGAATTTTCCTTAAAAACAGACTCAGTTTAGGAAACGTATTTTGCAGAAATTCTATTATAATTCTGTTTTGGTATTTTCTTACTGGGCAAGACTTTTAGAGCCTATATAAACACATCTAGGATAACCTATGATTATACTCCTTTTTTGATGTGCATGAAGGAAATTAGAATTAATTTGTATATATTTCATTTTATTATTTAGGGTAAAGTTAACTGTAATTTTGTATGGAGTTTAAACTTTCATATTAGGTAAGTATACTATTGGGAATATTTTGGATTATGGTAGTGATATTATATAGAAGTTTTTAACTTTATAGTAGTGGATTGGTACTAAGAAGTGCAAATTGATTAGAAGTAGTTTTTAAATGATTAAAATTTACTTGTTGGTTAAGTCCCAGGGTTCTCCTGCATAAGAATTTGTATTCCTATGTTACTAAAGAGCTAAACATGAATTAATTTAAGTATTTTAAGAACAAGTATGCGGTTTAATTTTATGTTTTCACTTATTCTGAGGAAATAGGTTTTATCTACCCTTCCTCAATACTTGAACCATAGACACCGTAAAGTTTCAAACATTTTCAATGCCGTAAAGGCATCAACGCCACCAAATTCATAACCTAAATGCACTCCTTAATTTCGTTACATTACACATGGGCATAATGTGTTAAACACCTATATATTGCAAAAACGATAAACAGAAGCAAGCTCTTTGCCTTATTGATATAGTCCTTTCCCTTACAACCAATGACACGTCTATTTGTAACTAGTTTCACGCATCCTAAGAAACACCTACCATTACGGATACAATTCCTGAGATAAGACCTTGCACCACAAGCCTTCAATACTATTGTTCCCCCAACTAATCCTATAAAGTGAAAACCTAGAACCTCAAGCAAGAAAACAATTCCGTAACCTGTTGTACATTCCATCCCTCATTACATTGACCACAAATCGGCTACTACAATATCTTCCAAACAAAGTCAATAGACTAAACTAGTTCTCATGGGTTAACTGCAATACCCGCAAACTAAGAGTAAATATGTCAAATTCTGTGAATATGTGGAAATTATAGAGATAGAAGAGGGAGATCAGTTGGGGTAGAAGTTTATAGATATGAATTATATTCATACTTCTCCAAGTATTACAAATGAGGTAATTGCCTCTTATATAGAACTATACTTTAACACTATTTCAACAACCCCCAACAACCATCTACTATTACAACAACCCCTAAGATGTCATGCATGATGTCATACCCCCAACAACTCTTTGACACGCCCCCTCACTCGAAATCCCATCTTGGGATGAAAAACCTATCTTGGGATTGAAGAGTGGAACACTTAGAAGCACTTGTGCATAACCTAAGCTTCCAACTAGACCCATCTCTAGGATTGTAATTGAGATTTTTGGGAATACCGGGACTCGACTTACAACCACGTAGTACATTTTAGGCAATGTCAAAAAATATTGAAAGTGCCGCACATGCATATTTTAGGCAGTGAACTGTGTTGTTTGAAATGCAACTACTTCTGCTGCTTTGTCGTCATGGCCACCAATCAGCCCTTGAACTGATTAGAAGCTTCAACAGAATCTGACCAGAGCTGAACCACACGCCAACCAGTGCCTGGCAGCGTGTTTTCTGGCTATTCTTGTACTGGTAGGGGTCGCCTGGTTGTTCTCTGGAATATGTGTTGATGAAACTGAAGAAAATAGGCAGCCTGTGTTTCGCTTGAAAAACAACAAAGCTTCAACTGAAATGCTCTCAATCTCTCTATAGATCGACTTGCTCTGATACCATGTCAAATTCTGTGAATATGTGGAAATTATAGAGATAGAAGAGGGAGATCAGTTGGGGTAGAAGTTTATAGATATGAATTATATTCATACTTCTCTAAGTATTACAAATGAGGTAATTGCCTCTTATATAGAACTATACTTTAACACTATTTCAACAACCCCCAACAACCATCTACTATTACAACAACCCCTAAGATGTCATGCATGATGTCATACCCCCAACAACTCTTTGACAAAATAGCATAAAGGCCTTCACTTCGATCATAAAACAAAGAGTAGATTACGGAGTGGTGACCGTATTTTACACCAAATTTCAAAAAGGTTGCCAAACTTTCAAGTTTGCAAATTAGTGGCCAGTTTTAATTTTCGTGTTTTAAAAAAATGGCTTCCTTTTAACTTTTTTTTAAATGAATGGCCAAACTTTATTTCAAAATTTTAAAAGAATAGCTTCCTTTCACATTAAAAATTAATGGGAGCCACTCTTTTAAAAAACGAAAACGAAAGTTAGCCATTAATTTGCAAACTTGAAAGTTTTATCATTTTTTTGAAATTCAGTGTAAAATACGGCCACCACTTTGTAGTTTACTCTAAAACAAAAGTGAATTAAACTTGCACACTCCATCTACCCAAGTACATTTGACCACAATCGGCTACTACAATATCTTTCCAATTAAGTCAATAGACTAAACCAGCTCTAACGGATCAACTGCAATACTCGCAAAACTAGGAGCAAAAAGCAAAAAACCCTCCAAGTCGATCACAAAACAAAAGTCAATTAAACTAGCATACTCCATCTACCCAAGCACATTAAAAAGAAACCAATTTCAATTAACAATGATACAAAACAGGATAAACCTCCCAAAGAGATAACACAAACAATGTCAATAATCAACTGTATCTCCAATTATTCTCCAAGAAATCACAAAATTTCAAGCAATATTCATAATTAAACTAACCCATTGTCCTAAAACATCAGCTCCTCAGATAAAATTAACTAAAGATTCAATCTTGATAATAAAGAAAATCACTTTAAAGATTCTTGTAGCAAATTGATCACATTTTCATAAAATTCTACACATGCTTGCAAATATACTTACATAAGCATGACCATTTTATCTGGTCCACATGTGTTTAGTTCTTGTAATGGTTATGGGTCTCCGATAGCTCGATTCGAGATGATTTTGTATTTTTACTGTACTTTCAGCAAAAAAATGGCAAAGATGATTTGCTAAAATTGAAAAAAGCAACTATCTTGGGGGATGTTTTTGTGATGCACGTTCATATATCAATGGCTAAATTTCTTGAATTATGATTCTATGTTTTCATCGATTTTAAAGAAAAATAATATACACATCAAATTTATTTATATATATTAAACTTCAACAACGATTTTACTCTAATGAATACCATTCTTTATTAATTATGAAAAAATTAATGAAATAATGTTAGTACTGGAATTCGAACCACTTACCTTCTTCTAAGAAACTCATGTTATAACCACATGTGCTATATTCAATTTTGAGCTTTATTTATAAATCTTATTAGATAAACCACATCTTTTCTTCTTGTCACTTCATCTTTTATTTTTATTTTTGAGTAAATAAAATATGGGTGAAAAACCAAAATACCCACCATTTTATTCCTCCTGCCCAAAATATCCACCGGCAAAACCTTCCGCCCAAAATACCCACGGACCACGCATCATACACATGCGTACAGCCTATACGCATCTTGAAAATGCATCTGGCCTGACCACGCATGTGTATAATGCGTGGAGTTTACAAATCAAAGAAGTGATTCTATGAACAGTGTCATTGAATACGCATGTCCTACATGCGTATTCAAAGCCACTATTCATCGTCTTCTACCCGCCGCCGATGTCGTTTATTACCAAATCTTCGACCAGACCATTCGCCCTCTCCACTCATCGATCAGCCATGTATTATACACCAAAATGACCGTCTTACCAGCCTCTACAAACCTATGTGACTAGATTATCGTTTATTTTGCCGGATTCGAAAGTCCCAAAACAAAGATCTTTATTCCGATTAGTTTTCCGGCATGGCTATACACGCCCCTGCGGGGCCAAAACTCGATAAATGAACCGGGGAAATTGATGAGCCATGTCTGAACATCCTTTTGATGTCCTCAAAAGGACTGGAGGTTGCCTGAACTGGGAGAACGAGGATAGGCGATTTCGAGCTCGTCTGAGCGCCGGAGCTGAAAGTGATACAATGATGTCATATGACGTCATTGCGCATTCCTGGAATGCGTGATTTGAGATGCGCATTCCTGGAAAGGGAGGAATGCGTATCCCTGGCCACGCATCCTGCTGATGCGTACTCCGTGGTCAAAAATGGCGGATGTCATCGCTCATAGGTATTTTGGGCAGTTGGACTACAAAATAGTGTATTTTGGGCTTTCTTTCATAAAATATTAAGTCATATTATTTCTAGAACATTGGATAAATGAATTACGAAAAAATATTCTAATCGATTGGCTGTGAAGTTACGATTTTACCATTATATTTTTAAAAATTACAAAAAGCCATCATTTAATAATTATGTAAAAAATAGTGAAATTATGTCAGTATTGAGATTCGAACTACTAACCTTCTTCTACCAAACTCATGCCATAACGAAGTGTGTTATACTCAATTTTGAGTTTTGTTTAAAAATCCTGTAAGATAAATCACATTTCTCTCTTCCTCTATTATTTTTATTTTTGAGTAAATAAAATATTGATTTATATAATTTTTAGAATATTTGATAGATAAAATTACAAAAAATATTTTAATCGATTGAGTATACTCTACAATTCTCTTTTGCCATTTTAGATAATTGATATAAAAATAAAATTTTAGATCATACATTATATAACTGATTACAAAAAAAAATTTATTTACATGCATCTCCATGTAGATATTAAATTCTTGAAATTTGTTTTAAAAAATATGTAAATTTTAGTTATCAAATCATACATAATTAATAATTGCGTCACATCAATTTTGGGTATATAAAAATTTGAAATATGTGAATTATATTAGGGGGTTTTGTTCGATTAACAATTTAGATTTTCAACGATTTAAATATGTGATCGATCTAAAAACATAAATATTTAAACATACACGAAAAATAATTGAAATTTTGTTTAAAAGATGAGAACTCTAAAAATATGATCTACGTTATATATAAAAGATAACATAATCAACATTCAAATTAAATCAAAAAAGATATAAATTTTTAAATCATAAATATTACAAAACTACAATAATTATTTGAAATGATCAGTTGGACTATAACTCGGCCATAAAGTATGGTACATATGAATTTTTATATCATATGATAAATTGATCAATAGAATATATAATGATTTAGTTACAACATTTACTTATATTAGTATACGATAATTTAGAATTCATATACATGCACGGGTCATTATCATATTTAACATCAACTAAAATATTTAGAAAAATTTAAAATTTTGTTAAAAACATAATTCAAAATTTTATGTAAAAAGTTGATATGCAAAATTACAAAATAACTATAAAAACATTAGATAAATTGAAACCGTGTCGTTTATCATATTTTTAATTATAAAATTATGTGAATATATATATATATTTAATTATAAAATTATTTGAATAACCGTGCTTTGCACGGAATTTTACGCTAGTACAACAATACTAAAAATTGTTATATATGAAGATCTAAGAATCGATTCCCGTCAATAACATATTAATTTATATTTAATACTAAAAATTATTATATACAAAAATAGTAAGATTTAAATTCTTACAATAACATATTAAAATTAATATTTATAATATTATATTATACTATAAAAAGATTACAAAAAATTAAAAATAAATCGTACTTTTTATAAGCTAGTATAATTTAAACACTTAAATTTATATGTATAACAAAAAATACACGGCTGCGATAACTTGTAAGCTTGTATTATTAATACTAGGGGATTGTTTGTTTCCACTTGTTTTCGAGATAAAAGTAACCTACACTACTATCTTCAACTGAGATTTTAATGGATTTCTGATAATCCATGGATTTCAATGAATTTTTTAAATTCACGGATTGTTTAAATTCTACAAGGACTCTACAAAGAATCTTGTAAAATTAATGTAGAATCATTGAGATTTGAAATGTTTTTTTAGAAATCCATCAAAATCTCATTGATTTTTGCAAGATTTCAAAACTCAAAAAAAAAACTAGCAAATCCACCAAAATTCACCATTTTAATAAATCTAAAAAATCCATGGATTTTTGAATACCATCAGATTTAAATGGATTGTTTTAAATCCAGATTGAATACACCCAGATTTTAAAAAACTTTTTGAAATCCTAATTGAATACCCTCGGATTTTAAATGACATTTTGAAATCCAAATTGAATACCTCAAGATTTTAATGGATTTAAAAAAATCCAAATTGAATACCCCTAGATTTCTAAAATCCTTCAAAATCTCTGTTGAATACACCCCCTACATGTAAATTTTTGCAAGTATTCCTTCTGATAATAAGATAAGCCAAAAGGTATAAACGTAAAATTCACCAAAAAATGAAATTTGATGCCAAACAAGATAAAAATCAATATATTGATGCATATAGAATAAACCAAACCAAACCAAACCAAACCAAACATACCCAGTATATCCCGCTCAGAGCAGGGTCTGGGGAGGGTAAGTTGTACGCAGACCATGCCCTCGCTTTTTAAGACAGGGAGGCTGTTTCCGTGAAGACCATCGGCTAAGTGCACGACAAATACGGTGGGTGATATATACACAGGAATCCAAATGGTAGGAAAATGTTCAAAGCATACCTCAGCCCATGGCATTCTCCACATGGGACCTACCCGCCTGCTTAGAATTATGTTACTCAGGTCCTGTTGCTCCGCTCTACCAGCCTGTGAGGATAGCTCCGGTTGAACCCCCTGCATAATACACCACAAGCAAACGACACCAGACCAAACCCTGCAACTGCAAAACCGGTATACAGAAGATAATAAAACGAAAAAAGAGAACGAAAAAGCCGAACTCCTAAGATAAAGCTAACCGAGACAACCCAACTCTGAGGCTCTCTACAACAGAGCCGCTCCCTAAAAGAGAATCCACCACTCTGGTATGACGTCTCCAAGAGCTCCTGTCAGCGATCAAGGTCTCATTCAAGTTTAAGGCCTTCAGATCCAACCTAAACTGCTCATCCCACGTCCTCCTCACCCCAACCACCGAAAGACTCTCGACCCTCCTCACAGGGGCTTCAGCCATCCTCCGACGAACGTGACCGAACCATCTCAACCTTCCTTCCCTGACTTTCGTAGAAAGAGGCGTCACTTCAAGCTCGCTCCTAAACACCCCATTCGGGATTCTATCTAACATCGTGCGCCACACGACCAACGTAACGTCCTCATTTCGGCCGCTTCCAACTTGCTTTCGAGGGCCTTCTTAGCCGCCCAACACTCAGAATCGTATAGCAACGTAGGCCGGATAGCCGCTCTATAGAATTTCCCTTTCAGCTTTAAAGGGACCTTCTTGTCACACATCACCCCTGACGCTGCCCTCCACCTTAGCCACCCTGCCTTGATACGATGGTTGACATCGTCTTCAACCTCACCTTCCTTCTGGATGATCGACCCTAGATACTTGAACTTATCCGTACTAGGTACGATCTGATCTTGAATCTTAACCTCCACTCCTTCCTCGCCGGCCTCACCACTGAAGTTACACCATAGATACTCGGTTTTAGATCGGCTCATACGCAAGCCTTGGGACTCCAAAGTAGATCTCCATAGCTCCAGCTTCTCGTTCACCTCCCCCCTCGACTCCGCCACCAACACGATATCGTCAGCGAAGAGCATGCACCAAGGGACGTTACCTTGAATCCCTCGCGACATGACATCAAGAATAAGAGCGAAAAGAAGAGGACTAAGGGCCGACCCCTGATGTAGCCCTATCTCCACAGGGAAAAACCGTGAGTCACCTACTCGGGTCCGGACGCAAGAACTAGCTTGGGAGTACATGTCTTGAATCGTCCTAACATACGGCGACGCCACTCTCCTCTCTTCAAGGCTCTTCCAAATAGCTTCACGGGGGATACTATCATAAGCCTTCTCAAGATCAATGAACACCATATGGAGGTCTTTGCGACGCTCCCTGAACTTCTCCATAAGGCGTCTGACGAGATGGATGGCCTCTGTCATCGATCTCCCAGGCAAAAAACCAAATTGATTCTCTGAGATTTCAACTACTCTTCTAATCCGACATTCAACCACTCTCTCCCAAAGTTTCATAGTGAAGTAGTGAACCACATGCGGTGCTTCCACTGGTTTTAGAGAAGTAACATGTAAACACAATTTTAACAAAATTCTAAAATTCAAGGATTTAAACATGTCGAAACTCACTGCCCTGCCATTACTCAGATTCAGCCACAACTTAGCGGTGCATTTAAACCTGTCACGCACAAAGTAAAAGCACTACCAAGAAAACAAAATGATATACTTACATGCAACGTCAAATTCTAAAGGCAAATTGCCTATCAAACAGTACATATGTTTGTTAGTAGAAGTTCGCTGTACGATCCTGCTCTAATTAAGATTTGTACGTGTTTTCACAGCCTGTATACAGTCAGTGGATGGGCAAAAATCAAAAAGGCAACCCAAATGCAAGTCCACTCAAGAGCGGGTACCTCCCCTTCAACCTAGAGACCCTGAGGCAGGAAAAAGTGAAATTGGGCTAGGATGTATCATTTATCATTATCAGATTCTAGAATGGCAGGATTTAAGTTTCACCTCTGGTAGTCCTACTTGTCGATTTTCTGGTGAAAAACTCGCTCAATGGTCTCTTTGGAACTGGTATCAACTTCCCAGCAGCAGCAAGAGGCCAACTGATTCAAAACATAGTAAACTTTCAGCGCAAGTGCTACTACAAAGGCTTATGCAAGATCAGGCCGTATTCTTAGATCTTATAGATAAAAAATTAAATTTTATGCTTGTCCTAGTTCATTACACTTTACACGGGAAGTTGGGAACCACGTTAACTTCTTAGCATAGGAGTTCCTGCCCTAGTGCAGGCCATGCTCACATACCAGAACCACCTATTTTAGGGCATATAATTTTCCACAGTACCCAAAGTTAAATTGTCCACAGTACCCAAAGTTAAATTGTCCACAGTACCCAAAGTTAAATGATTAGAACGTAGGAACGTAGGAGTTCCTACGTTCTAATCATTCATCAAATTTCGATTGTCCACAGGTACCCAAAGTTAAATTGTCCTTGTATGTAGGATAAAATATGCGAGAATATACTGATCAAGACAGATTGTATCATAATATCTTTTTGTTTTAAGCAAACATGAGATATGCTATTTGTGTGGGAGATACCTGACTCAGAACAAAAGCATTGAAAATCAATGTATTTTTCACTTTAGTAGCATGCTCCTCCTCTTCATGCTCTAGGTTCAGAATTTTTTTGCCTTCGAAATTAAGGACAAGCAGGACAGTGATTTGATAAAAAGCCTGTAAATTTGAATCATTCAGCAGCAAACAAAGAACAATACCAATCATTTACTTTGTTGGCATTAATTGATACTTGATAGTCTGATATAGATGCTAAGAATAGAGATAGTTTACCTGGATAAGCAAATTCCTCCACATAATATTTGTTATCAGAGGTTCCCTATTAAAGTAGACAAGGAAGAAGTAAGCAAAACAATACTTATTAGATAGATTGAGGACTTAAAACATGACCAAGTAGATGAGTTATAAAGAAATCCAATTCTATATCATTTTAGAATAAAGAGGTTATGTGAAATGCATATTAAATGTCTAAAGAAGCCGAACCTTCGACCGACAGGAGATCTTTTCATGAGGTGATCTGTTGGTGGTTCAGTAGCCAGTGCAAGTGCTCCAAGAGTATCCATAATAAGATTCACCCAGAGAAGCTGACAGATAAACACAGTAATGATGAACAAATAAATGCATTTGCCTGAGTGAGTCTTTTTGTGTGTTTGGAGGGGGGCGGGGGTTTATATATATATAGTGGGACATCTCCGGCAGAAACTGAAGCAACAACGTTAATCACGAGAGCAGTAACATTTACTGTCAGCTGGAACTGAATAAATTTTTGAATATTAGCATAGACAGATTGACCCCATCGAACAACCTGCATTATCAGTCAGCATATTAACCGATTGTCCAAAGCAATTATAAGTAAAATTCATTAGAAGTTGAATACTTGCACACGTGTTAATATATCTAGAAGACTAGGATAATTCGTAATGACTTCTTTTTGCTAAAACCTTCGTAAGGAGTTGATATTGGAGATATGACTACAAAAAAAAACTAGAAAAGCAGAAATGCACTCATAATCCAAATTATCATTACCTTCAGCTCTAAACCAATTGGTGAACTGAAGACGTGCTTGGAAAGAAAATATTTAACCAAACATATTTTTTGGCAACTGTTCCTCCACTGATGTAAGTCCACAATTAATTGACTGCAGCCGATAAGGTGCACACTTACATCGCCCAAGTTTAAAAAGGCACATCTTACCATAACTTCAGTGGAAGTTTTTCTCATTATTCTTATTGGGATACAATTTCAAGTAACAGAAATTTCACATATTGCAGACTAACCTTTACAACTGTAGCAAAATTGTCATCTAATATTATGATGTCTGAGCTTTCTTTTGCAACCTCTGTTCCTTGGATGCCCATGGCAAGACCAATATCAGCCTACATAATTGAAAACAGTTTAACAGCTAAAACAAAATGCAATGCTTTATAAAAAAACAAAGAGATAAAACATATGTTTATGTACGAGACTAAAGCAAACTATAAATTTACTCTAACCAGACCTCATGTAAAGCAGGAGCATCGTTAGTGCCATCTCCAGTTACGGCGACAACGTACCCATTCTTTCTCAATGCTTGCACAAGCAATAGTTATCATTAGGCGATGACCTTCCCATTACCTATATACCAGAAATCAATCATCAGTTACTAACAACTACCTGCCTCAGTGGCAGAAATAATAGATTAAAAGAGAATATGCATAATTCATACAGATATCTTCTCAGCGACAATCAGTCTTTCTGCTTCAGAGTATTCACGAAATGTCTTCCCTTCAATGATATTCGGTAAAGTAGCATCAGCACCTGATTGTAGTATTCCACATTCTAAAGCAATTGCTTTTGCTGTTTGAAGATTGTCACCAGGAACCATCCTTACCTGTGTGAATTGTGGAGCCACAACCAAAGACATACAGTAGTTGAGATAAGAAACATAATTACTTATCATTACAACATAGAAGACCTCAGATATCTACATATTAGAAAGGTATAGCATATGGTAAGCAAGTAGTTCCTTCCAGTCCATTACACATAAACCCCCGAGCAGATATGACTGAATGCCTAACAGCTAGTTTATTATGTCCAAACATAAAGTTACAGTAGTATTGTCGTACGTAGTCACGAGAGAGTATCTAACTTTAATACTATGCCCCTCAACTGCAAATTTAGTATCTAATCAGCACCTACAATTCAACTTAAGCATGTCAGAAGGGGCAAACATCAGAATACGAAACATACTTTGATCCCAGCGTCAATGCAAAGTTGAACAGCTGTCTTAACACTTGGACGGCAAGGATCCTGCACGGAGTAAATACGTTTTTGTAATCATTCATAATTAAGCCAAGCTGGTTCTCCCGAAATACCATCAAAGCAATTCAATACTACACATATTCAATTATATAGTGAAATATATATATATATACACACATTAACAAAACCAGAGTTTATATTTGTAACCTTTTCTTAGTAGTGAGAAACACCCTCAAATAAAAGGTTGCAAGCAACAGAGAATATTTCAAAAGTGTTCAGTTTTTCTAGTACAGAAAATGATGCTGGAACTATTCCAATAATTTTGGTAGTAAATAAATATGTAACATATGACTGCTCAATAGTGTAGTAAACAAAACCTAGGACATGTAGACAAGAATCTAGAGATAACCACGACAACAGGCTAGTAAATGAAAAACATTGGACTATGTAGTATAAAGCAAATAGAGTAATAAATACTAATAACATATTTTCAATAGAGTTAGCAATTCAATTTAAATATTAATATGGACGGTTTTTCAGCTATTACCGACTGCAAATATTGATGCATTAATTGCATATACTTTCATATGAAAATACATTTAAAAAAAAACAAAAACAAAAGAAATAGCACAGTTCACATGTGAGCTTTGCCATACCATAGCAAGGAGTGCAAGAGTATTTGCAACTATCAGTGAGCATTCAAAGGAAACACCATAGTTTTTATTTTCAAGTTACGACAGGTTAGATGATATTTCAAGAATTATCACTTGCAATAATTTTTCATACCTTCAGTCCTACAATCCCAAGCAAGACAAGGTCATCTTCGGGTAAATTCCAGTGGTCAAGCTCCTCGTCGTTATCTGGTACTTGAGCTTTTTCACGTTCTGTATGCAAATCCAATACATCGCAGGCTTCCTGCAGCCATATCTTCAATTGCTTTTTTAAACATTGTCCTCTGCACAAATTGTTAAATTTAAGTAAAAGAGTCCACAGTTGTAAAAATGATTGTTACTCAATAACATGTGCACACAAGCATATGTTGTAGGACCCATAATAAGCTGAAGCACAAATTATTCAAGAAGAGTGGCGTGTCAATATGACATGCATTTCCAAGCGGACAGGGTTACTGAATATGCTTCCATATAAAACTATTCACTCATATATGCATGCATTTGTCTTAAATGCTATACACTTGTCTTATGTGCTCTCTCCTGTACCCAAATCCAAATTTCCCTAGGTTCAAAATCTTTGTAAAGAAGTGCATTATCCAAAATAAGGACCTGCATAAAACTTCTTATGACCTAAAAAATGTTCTAGATAAAACATCATTTATAATTTATAACTGCCCAAAGGTTTGCACAATTGGCTGACAGGTGTCCTTGTAACTGCTAGATGGGAGTAACTGCTGGTAATTGCCATGACTGAGGGAAAAACGTGGCTGGCTGTAGATGTATTCTATAGCATTGTAATACAGAGAGTGAGATTTGTGCAAGTGAGTCACAAACTGTTGTATTTTGAGAGAAAGCCAAGTGAGTACTTTTGTATGTATTTTGGTGAAGCCAAGTGAGTGCTTCCAATTGTAAGTTTCCTTTGTATTGACTTGAGCAAAAAAGGTTGGGTGTTTTACCTGTAATCAAGTGTGTTTATTTACATTTATACACTGCACACACTAAGCCATCATTGGTATTTTGTATACCGCTGCACAGTGTTAAGGTTGCCGGGCGACATCCTCTATTTGGGGGCTGACTGTTCTTGGGACGTTCGGGCACAAGGGCAGGCCGAACAGGTTCAAGTCTAGGTGAAAAATCTGACCCTGTGACATCGACCATGGTGGAACTTAGAGCAACAAACCCTTCATTCTGCAGAGCATATGTAAGCCTCACATAGTGATACTATATACTCTTGAATACACTTTCCATACTACATTTTATTTGTGTACCAGTTACTTTCCATATTGACATGGTTCAACTGTTTAATGGAAAATTTGCCCCGTTATCGAGCAGCACAGTTCATCGGGGGAAAAAAATAAAGGAAAAAGTACAAAATAGCTGGTATATTCATTAATACGATATTATAGTACTATAGTACAGCTGGTAAGCCTATTATACTATACTTCTGGTTTGCTACGAAATACTGGTTGCTATTCCCGTGGATGTAGCAAATTCAATGATCTTGCATCAGTTTAAAGGATAAATTGTACTGTCAAAATGTCAACATTCAACATAGATGGGCTTGTCCTATTAGTCTTATGTTAGGCACCGTATGATTGAAATTTAGCATAGACTTTGTATCCTAGGTTCTCTATATATATCATCTCTAACTCATGTAATAAACACACAAGATATATAAAACACAGAGCATTACTCTCTTCTCCTAAAGCATTACTCTCTCCTTCTGTTCTTCCACTTATATACATATATATATACACAGCTGCTACTACATACATTTTATCATGGTATCAGAGAGGGTAATATCCTAGGAAAGCATATATCAAGTTGCAGAAACAATCAACCGAAGGAAAAAAAAAACCAAAACTGGTACAATTCGAGAAATTCGAATCTTGTCAAAACAAAAAACCAACTATACCACTGAGTAGAGGACTGGAAGAGGAGCCTACAGAAACAAGCAGACTGGAAATCTACCACCGCACGCGCCCTCACGCGCCGCCGTACGCGCGGCAGCGCCGCCAGACGCGCCCACGCGCCGGCGCGTGAGGCTGTTTCCGGTAGCTTTTTGAAAAAGTTTCTTCAGGGACTTTTGTTCTCCTCCCAAAACCGAATCCAACCGTGGTACTATCTCTTGAATCTGAGCAGTTTTGTTTTTTTCTGTCAAAAATTGTTGATTTTCCTCCTGTCAAAATTTGTTGATTTCCTGCTGGGCCTTATTCAGTCTATATAAACTACGATATATAGATATATAGCAGTAGATATTATCATATTAAGTTCAATACTTATTGATTGGGTATTACACTATTTTAATATAAAATGGTGGAAGTTTTAGAGAATACATCTAGTAGTAGGGTGTTAGATAATGCATCCGAAAGTAGTGCTACAAGTAGCATGAAATCTGGATTTCATAGTACTCCGTATGTAAGTCCTAAATTCAACGGGAAAAATTTTCTGGAATGGTCCAAAGCTTGTACAATGGCACTTAAATCTCATAGAATGATGAAATATATCAACGGGAAAGCCAAACAACCTTTGGAAAGTGATACTAGTTTCGATGATTGGGAATCCGAAAATGCCATGGTGTGTTCGTGGCTATCTAACTCTATGGAGGTTGATATTCGAAAAACATATATCTTCATTGATACCGCTGAAGATGTGTGGAATTCTCTCACTCGGACATATTCCTTCTCCGGAAATGTAGCCAAGCAATTTGAGATCAAACGGAAGATGTGGGCATTGACTCAAGGAAGCCACACATTAGCTCAGTATTATTCTGAGCTTACATCATTATGGAGTGAATTGGGACATTACACTATATTTGAGTGTAAACATGCTGAAGATCAAGAAAAATATGAAAAGATGATGACTGTAGAAAAGGTGATGAAGTTTCTTGATGGATTGTCTGATGAGTATGATTCAATTAAAAATCAACTTATTGGACAAGTTCCATTTCCTACTGTGGAAGAAGCCTATGGTCGTGTCAGATTAGAAGAAAGTCGAAAGCAAAGTATGGCTCCGGTTGTCTCTTCTGAACGATCTGCACTCTTAACTGGAAATGTTCAGCAATCTGAGCCAGAACAACCTGAACAAGTACCAATGGCTTTAATGGGTGAAAGATCCAGTCTTCAATGTGATTACTGCAAGAAGTTAAACCACACTCGTGAAACATGTTTTATCCTGCACCCTCATCTCAGAATTCGAGGACGAGGAGGGCGTGGCCGAGGTAGTTACCGAGGTGTCTCATCTGGCAGAAGCACGGGTAGAGGAATTCCCTTTAGTGCTCATCATGCTGCATCAGAATGTGAGTCTTATTCTTCAACAGGGACGATGACTGCTTCAGAGGTCAACACCCTCCGGCAATTAATGTCACAAATGAACACCACTCCACATACAGCTAATTCTGCTCATGCAGGTACATCTTGTCACTTTACCTCCGATAAATGTCATAATTCATGGATTATTGATTCCGGAGCATCAGCACATATGACTGGAAATTCTAGTTTCCTAGAAACATATAATGGTGAAACCGGCAATATTCGTGTTGCCAATGGAGCTATTGTACCTGTTCATGGACAAGGCACTTCTCACTGCCTCTCATCATCATTGCCACTATCTGATGTGTTACATGTTCCCTCCTTAACGGCAAACTTATTATCTGTTCAATGTATTACTGAAAATCTTAATTGTTCAGTAACCTTTTTTTCCTCCCACTGTGTATTTCAGGATCTGGCGACAGGCAAGGTCCTTGGCAATGGTAAAGTGGTAGATGGACTTTATGTGATGGAAGGAAATTCTATTTCTCCCTCAACTTATCAGGTGTCATCCAAGTTAAATTCTGCTTTTGAATCTGTGTATCAGTGGCATAGATGGTTAGGTCATCCATCTTTTGGTGTTTTAACACATCTATTCCCTGCCTTAATAAAACACTGTAAGAAAGAAGATTTCTTTTGTGAACCATGTGAACTAGCCAAACATAAAAGATCCTCTTATCCATCCAGAAATAAAAGAAGTTCTACTTTGTTTTCTATTATTCATACTGATGTTTGGGGTCCATTTAGACATCCTACACATGATGGGTATAGATGGTTTGTTGTCTTTGTTGATTGCTATTCTAGGCTTACTTGGGTATATCTCCTTAAACAAAAAAGTGAAGTTTTCGAGTGTTTTAAATCTTTTCACCACATGGTACAAACACAGTTTAGTGCTTCTGTTAAAATTCTTTGAAGTGATAACGGTACTGAATATGGAGGCCCATTTATATCTTATTTGGACACATGTGGTATAATTCATCAAACTTCGTGTGTCAAAACTTCTCAACAAAATGGGGTAGCCGAAAGGAAAATTGGTCACTTACAACAGGTTGCTCGGTCGCTTATGTTAACAATGCATGTTCCCAAATATCTTTGGGGAGAGGCAGTCATGACTGCTGCATATCTTATAAACCGTCTCCCTTCTAGTGTCTTAAGATTCAAAACACCGTTGTCTTGTGTTCCTACACCTTCTTCGCACCCACTACCCATTCGAGTATTTGGGAGTGTATGTTTTGTTCATAATCATGCCCCCTCTCGGGATAAACTTGATTCTCGAGCCCTCCGCTGCGTTTTCATTGGGTATTCACCAACTCAGAAGGGATATAAATGTTATCATCCTCCCTCACGTCGCATATTTGTCAGTCATGATGTTAGTTTCTGGGAGAATGTTTCTTATTTTTCTCCGGGTTCCTCCTCCTTGCTTCAGGGGGAGATAAACCGACACAGTCTTGATAGTAAAGCAACAGATGAGTCACAAACACTTCCATTTATACCTATTCCAAACACTAGCTCAAACAGGTTATCTATTCCTCCTCCACATACGAGTAATGAGTCAGATGATCTAAATAGATTGGATATTCCAGATTTGATTACATATTCCAGGCGGAAAAGAAATGATATCACCACTTTACCGCATCCAGAGACCTCTGACCTCGAGACAGATCCTGCATCTCCTGTGTTTGAGCCAGAAAATGGTAATATTCTTGATCCTACTCTAGATCTTCCTATTGCTATAAGAAAGGGTGTACGCTCTTGCACTAACCATCCTATCTCAAACTTTGTATCTTATAATGCATTATCTCCATCTTCACTTGCTTTTGTGTCATCCCTGTCTAGTGTTTCTGTTCCGCATACTTGGCAGGATGCTTTATGTGATCCTAAATGGAAAGATGCTATGATAGAGGAAATGAATGCCTTGAAACATAATGGCACTTGGGAGTTAACTCATCTTCCCGCTGGAAGGAAGATAGTAGGATGCAGATGGGTATTCACTGTGAAACAGAAACCTAATGGGCTGATTGATAGGTACAAAGCGAGGCTTGTAGCAAAAGGGTATACTCAAACTTACGGGATTGATTATCAGGAAACTTTTGCCCCAGTAGCAAAGATGGCCTCTATTCGAGTCTTGATATCATGTGCAGCAAATCTTGGATGAGAACTTCAGTAATTGGATGCAAAAAATGCATTCTTACATGGAGACCTGAAAGAAGAGGTTTACATGGATATTCCACCAGGTTTTTCTACAGCTGCGACCATTGGGAAAATATGCAAGCTAAAGAAGACTATTTATGGGTTAAAACAGTCTCCAAGGGACTGGTTTGGCAAATTTCAGGGAGCAATGATTAAATTTGACTACAAACAGAGCAACTCAGATAACACCATGTTCGTGAAAAGACGAGATGAAAAAATCACAGTGGTGATTGTTTATGTCGATGATATTGTGATCATCGGCAACGACACCTGTGAAATTGCTAATGTTAAACGCAAGCTTGCCTCTGAATTCGAGATGAAGGACTTAGGAAAACTACGGTATTTCCTTGGTATTGAGGTCTCTAGAAGTCCAGGTGGTATCTTCCTCTCACAACGGAAGTATACACTTGATCTTCTGAATGAAACAGGGATGTTGGGATGTAGACCTGCAGAATCTCCAATAGAAGCAAATCATAAACTTTGTGGAGATGCTGGTGAAAGTGTCGAGAAATCTCAATATCAAAGGTTAGTTGGTCGACTAATCTACCTTGCACATACAAGGCCAGACATATCATATGCAGTGGGAATTGTTAGTAGGTATATGCATGATCCTCGTCAACCACATTTGGATGCAGTTTATATGATATTAAGGTATCTTAAGGCTGCTCCTGGAAAAGGAGTGATGTTTACTAAAAACAATCATCTCGGGGTTGAAAGCTATACAGATGCAGATTGGGCCGGATGTCAAGACGATAGACGATCTACTTCAGGATATTGTACATTTGTTGGTGGCAATTTGGTTACTTGGCGAAGCAAGAAACAACCTGTGGTTGTCTTATCTAGTGCTGAGGCAGAGTATAGAGCTATGGCTAAAGGTGTGCGTGAATTATTGTGGATAAGATTGTTCCTAGAAGAATTGGGACTTGCATCTACAACTCCAATGAAGCTGCATTGTGATAACAAAGCTGCTATTGCCATTGCACAAAATCCAGTTCAACATGATCGGACCAAACATATCGAAATTGATCGACACTTCATAAAAGAGAAGATCAATAATGATACCATTGGTATTCATTTTGTACGATCAGAGGACCAGATAGCTGACATATTTACCAAAGGTTTAAATCAGAAGATGCTTCATCCACTTATTGGCAAGTTGGGCATGAGTAATATATATGCATCAACTTGAGGGGGAGTGTCAAAATGTCAACATTCAACATAGATGGGCTTGTCCTATTAGTCTTATGTTAGGCACCGTATGATTGAAATTTAGCATAGACTTTGTATCCTAGGTTCTCTATATATATCATCTCTAACTCATGTAATAAACACACAAGATATATAAAACACAGAGCATTACTCTCTTCTCCTAAAGCATTACTCTCTCCTTCTGTTCTTCCACTTATATACATATATATATACACAGCTGCTACTACATACATTTTATCATGTACACACACGAAAAAACAAACAAACAAACATAATTATAGAAGATCAATGTGATGTATCCCATGAACCAGAATCAACAGCAATAGAAACCAGTAATACTGCATCTACAAATAAAATTTAAAATATTAAAATTTTCACAATCAGTTGATAGCTCAAAGGAGATGCTGGTAACATGCAGTCCCCATTCCCCAGGTGAATCCTTACATGCACAAGATGCCAGAAGAGGATTTGTCACCTGGCTATTTTGCTAAGGCATGGTATTCAGCCAAAACAAAGGTAATTCAAGTAACCCCTTTTCTTCTAGCATTCATATTTGTTATCTTGTAAATAGTTGTCTCTCAATGCTTGACACTGTGACAAGTACTTTGACGATGATAACAAGTGCTACTTGGAATTGAACCCATGGACTACAACTTATTCTTAGACATATAAAACGAATGACCATCAACATAGACTTGTAAGACGAATATTTTACACATCCAAATAGAATGGCCATCAACATAAATAACATGAATACTGCTGGACTGAATGAAACTGATAGGAGATGCAATGCCATGTAGTTCCCTCGAAATATATTCTAAGAAGATAATAAGCATTTACATATGTTGTACTTCTTTAAAAAATTGTTTCCAATCTGCTAGGAGCATCTAGCTCTCATTGGGGTGGCAGTACATGACAGGGGGACGCCAAAAATATCACCTCAATGATTATTTATATACAATGAAAAAATATTGGCATAACAATCTTGTCTCAAATTCATTAATTACAATGACAACTGCAATGTGACATCCAACAGGAAACCAAATCCTGATTCTTTTTATAAACATATATGTAGCTGCTGCTGCTGCTGCCGACATGACTTACATCATAGTAATGCACACAGTCATAGGTGTACCAACTCTTTTTTGTCTGCACATACAATATGATATATACATACCAAATTATGTAGAAACTGATTTGGTCTGTCATAGCCATTTCTGTACATTTCAATGTACCGAGGGCAGACAGATGGAGAGAAGAAAGAAATACTAGACGAGTGTGAGGGTCGAAGAGACAACAAGTATTAAGTCGTATATGACCTACTGATTATAGGCTGACCATCCTATGTTTGCAGCCAACATTCTGGAAAAGTGATCAGGTGGGGAAGATGAAATAACATAGCATATCAGCATATGATTAGGCCTACGGTGTGATAAGGTGAGGAAGTTATCCATTGTGAGTAAAAAATAGTCCTCAACAAAATCACTGGAAGAAGTTATGTTTTGGTTAAGAACTTCTCAAAGTCCAAATAAAGTTTAAAAATTGGTTCAACATACCAGTGATATCCTTAATCCAAAGAAATGGTCCAATTTTGTAACCACAAAAAGATTAATGTTGGGATGAGCACCGGTAATAATGCAACTGTGTTTTGATGAAATTAGATACTGGATTTTAAAAAAAATTGCTCAGAAAACAATGTAGAAATCAAAGTTCATATTCATATGATCCAAATGCCAACATTCCAGATTTCTGATGTAGGTGCAGTAGAATGATTTCAAAGAAATATTATGTAAAAATCAGAACCAGACAGTTTGCGATCCTGTGTACAAAAGTTATAGGAGCAACAAGGCTCAAGGAATTTCCACTCAAATAATGTTTAAAACAACAAGGTGCTCTTAGACAAGTAAAAACTAGTTTCATGACGGTATAAGGTGGCCTTAAATCATATGAAATCCCATCTCTCTAAGTTTATATAACTACATCCAGGAAACAAGTCTGGAATAGATGCATATTAAAAAACTTATGAAATGTCTTTAGTTAAAAATCGGGAAGTAGTATAATGATAGTATACAGATGCGATTGAAAACAGAAGTGTCTCCTATCTATGATAATTCAATAAATAACAAATTCAAACATAATCAAAAGAGTCTACTACATATATTCT
Organism: Kitagawia praeruptora; assembly: GCA_037693485.1. Lineage (NCBI taxonomy): Eukaryota > Viridiplantae > Streptophyta > Magnoliopsida > Apiales > Apiaceae > Kitagawia > Kitagawia praeruptora. The sequence goes on from CM075354.1 coordinate 108,401,859, forward strand.
TGTAATTTGGGTCAATCACACCACACAAACTTGGGAAAATAAAATTACTTTAGCATTGCACAGAAAACACACCACCACCACCTAAGCTATCAAACAACACAGCAACGTAGTAATGATGGATGATACCTTTAGCGGAAGGAAGCACTTTTCCGTCTTTCTGGTAGTACTCCCTTATGGACATAAACGACCTCCCTTTAAACTCTCCCCAACTGACCCTCCTCTTAGCCGATAACTACACATATTCACAAACAAACAATTCATGTAACCAATATACATAAATATAACAAATTAGCTACTGTCCATACAAATTACATAAAGCAAAATTTATAGGCTCTCACATTCAAATTAGAACAACAGTTTTGGCATGACTACACGTGAAAACAACAATTTTTTCGCAAATGTTCTCAACTTCTCCTAAAACATAGTTCCGCAATTTTTTAAAAGTGCACAACATTTGTTCTCACACTAAAACTACTTTCCACCAAGTAAAATCCTTTATATACATACAAACAATTCAATTCAAAACATAACCCCTCTCTCTATAACAGAATAACAGAATTAGTTAGCAATAACAGAATCAGTTAGCATTCACACAATCCGAATAACAGAAATTACAACATAATTCTTTTAAGCTTATTGAATATTAATTTATCGAGATATGACACGAAGAATAGAATTCAGAAACTAACACGACAAATGATGAGATCGCCGTTATCATCATACTCTTTCGCGCTTTCACCTCGCTCTTCCTTGTCTTCAACCTCCTCTTGTTTCTCATCTTCTTGCTCAACTTTCTGTTCTTCTTGTTCCTTTTGTTCATCTAGGAATTAACAACTTGACGCACCAATTTTTTGTAATTAGGTTGAGAGAGATCGAGCTCTAGCTGCTCCGAAGCTAATTTACGAACCTTAGCTTCGGTTGTGTTGTCCATGTCAGAGTTTTTAAGAATCTCAATCACTTTCTCTTCAATTAGCTTATATTCTTCTCTGTATTCATCTTTCTCCGCCATTGATTTCTAGGTTTAAGTAGAAAATGAGGAAACAGTGTGTGTGTGTGTGCGCGAAATGTTTGCTGATATTTTGGGTAATTGGGCCTCGCGGGAAAGAGAAAATGCCCAAAATGACATAATTTTTTATTTAAATGTTCAAAATAGCCCCTCTGAAAATTTGATCTTCTAGTAGCACAAACGTATATAAATTATACGTTAAGGTTGAAACGCAACTAGTAAACACGTTTCTGCAACGCAATTAAACATTACCTTTCTGCTTTCTCTCATTTTTTTCATGGTATGCTCAAGACAATCATACATCTGCATTCTCACCTCACAACACATTTATTTATTGCGTTATACAAGAAAACTCATATTTCAAAAAACGACACTGTTATTGGCTTTATGAGTGCTATTTTAGACATATATACATTTAAATTGTGTTAAAATGATCATAACCCGTTTTTATTTGAAGTTCAACGAATTCCATTTACTATTTAGAAATATTCAATTTTTTAATTAAAATTTTTAAATTTTAGCTATATTCTCTTAAAGGTTCAACAGTTAACCTTTGGTATTCAACAGTTTCATTTTAGGTTTTAGAAATATTTCGAATGACGAATAAATCGTATACGGACTTAGGGTTTAGGGTTCATGGTTCCTAAATCCTAACTTATCCTGATTTTTCAAAAATCGGGACCGCCAAATTCACTAAAAAAACATAATTTAAAATGATCATTTGATTATAAGTTTTTTAATAGTATTTTCAAATACATATTTAGCAAAAATAAAAAAATAAAAAAATAGTTAACACCACTTAAAGTAGCGTTGTAAAAAAAATCAACATAAATGCCAACAAAATTTGTGTTTGACTAAAAATGCAAATAATAATTACGTTAATACCAAAACGCATCTTCATCAAGCGTTTTCAGTGTTATAAACGAAGTTAGTTGATGCATTTCATGAGTAACGCATTTGTAGGATGCATTTTATCATAATGCAGATGCCAGTTGTGTTACCTTTATGCTAGTGCGGGGCGAGCTTCCTCACCAATGTTATTTTGAGCATTTTTTGTTAAAATTGTGCTAAAATAGGCCAAAACCCTGTAGGAAATAAGTGTCTTTTATTTAATTATTTTATTTTATTGAAAGAAAATAAAAATAAACTCTGTTTCATGTTTTTTTTAGTAAGTAGGCTAAATATAAAAACCCTTACTCAAATTATGTTTTATATAATCATTACTTATTTAATATAAATTTAATTAATGATATGCATGGTTTAAAACTTATATTATAATATTTTAAATTAAATATGTCGTTGACGAAATTCGAATCTTGAATCTTTAGCAAAGTACTTTAATCATATAATATACTTTATCATTAGATCTAATTGTTCTTATTTAAGACTAATAATCTAACGGTCATTATCCGTTATACGGTTGAATCGTTAAACCAAAATACAAACAATTATACTCATGTATGGTGTGATATTTTTGGATATATATTAATGACTATAAGATTAGTTTTAAATTAATGGTAACACATTTTAATTATAAAAAAATATTAATGATTGAAAAATAAGATACAATTGATGTTTTTTGGTGTTTATAAAAATTAATATATTCAACAAAAGGTAAACGAGAAAAAGGTAATGAGCTTTTTTCAAAATACTAAGTTGTAGATTTTTTTCCAAAAATACGTGTAACCTCATTTGCAAGTCCAAATGCAACTGTTACAACCTAAAATGGAGAAAAGACCCCAATATCACAATTTTAAAATAATTGGTCCAAAATATCATAACTCAAAAGATTGTCCCCCAATATCACACTAAAACACTGTATCGTCTAGCATTTTGATTTTTTTTTTTAACGTTGAATCGTGTAGCGTTTAGAGATATAAAGGGATGGGGAACGCTACATCATGCAGTTTAACCTCAATGTAGAAATCGATAAATTAATAACCTCACTAAAGTAATACTTTTTCCCGGTCCCGACATAATAGAGACAATGTATTTTTACTCTCGATAAAGTAATAAACTCGTTAAAGTAATTTTTTTCCATGATCCTGAGGCTATTACTTTAAAGAGGTTTAACTGTATAGCGTTTTCGGGAAAGGAGGATGAACGCTGCTTCAAGTAGCGTTGGGGAAGGGGGGAACGCTACTGCAAATAGCGTTTGTGGAGGGGTGGGGGATTATTATTTTAAAAATATTTAAAATTTATATATTATTTTTCCAATTAATATTTTAAATTTTTATTAGTATTTCCTTTCTGGTTAAATAGTTTTTATTTGGGGTTAAACGAGTTTCATTCGGGGTTTAGAAATATCCAATTTTTTAATCAAAATTTTTAAATTTTATCTTTATTCCCTTAGGAGTTCAACAGTTGAGCGTGAGAGCTGTACCAGTGGTAGGGGCCAAAGCGTTGATCCAATGAGGTCACGGGTTCGAACCTCACCCGCGACTTAGAAAAAAAAGGAGTTCAACAGTTAACCTTTAGGGTTACACGTTTCCATTTTGGGTTTTAGAAATATTCAGAACGACGAATAAACCATTTACTTTGTGGTTTCCATTTAAATTTTTATTAGTATTTCCATTTTGATAAAGTATTTACACATTTGATGCGATTTTACACATTTGATTTGTTTTACACATTTTGGGTTTCCATTTTGCACATTATCTACATGCATTCAATTCATGATTTTTGGATACTGTATTATCTATGAACCCATGCCCTTTATAAAGGCCTTAATTGAGCACCTTAATCAATTTGGCAAACTCTTATTTTTTATGATGTCGTACATATTCAATAAATATTAAAAATCTTAGTCTACTCTGAGGGCAACCCTGACTTCCAAATGCCTCCACCACTGACCACATTGATTGTACTCCTCCAGTTTGAGGTGATCGATGAGAATGCACATTTGTTAGAAGGAATTTTCGAAGAGAACTACGAAATGGCAGAAGACTGTCTCAAAACAAACTACTATGGAACAAAAGCGGTGACTACCGAGCTGCTACCGCTGCTTCAACTCTCCAATTCAGCAAGAATAGTGAATGTAACATCATTTTTTGGTGAACTAAAGGTATGTTGGTAACCTGACATAATAAATTCATGCTTAATCACCCACACAAAAAAAAAACTCAATAATTACTTTTCATTTCAGTGGATATACAATGAGAAGGTGAAAGCAGAGTTTAATAATGTGGAGAGTTTAACAGAGGAGAGTATTGATGACATTGTAAAGTGGTTTCTAAAGGATTACAAGGATAACAACTTGAAGGCTAATGGTTGGCCTATTGTAGTGTCAGCTTATAAAATATCAAAAGCAGCCATCAACGCCTATACAAGACTGCTAGCAAGGAAATTCCCCAACATGCATATCAATTGCGTCCATCCGGGATATTGCCAGACAGATATTACAAGTAAAACATGACCCAATACTCCCGAGGAAAGGGCCAGAGGTCCCGCAATGGTGGCACTATTGCCGGATGATGGTCCTTCAGGCATTTACTTTTCAGAGATGCAACCATCAACTTTCTAGTACCCAAGTTTCATAATAATGTAGATTCATATATTTGTTAAGTGATCTACTTGCATCAACTTATCGAACATTACTACAAGCTATTTTTTCCAACATCAGAACAATGTTTCCCTAAATTCAAAGTGAAGTAGTATACAATAACTTATAAAGCTCAGAGAATTGCATTTCTCAAGACTTATGAAGGTCAGTAAGTAAACATTTCTCAAGACTGAAACCCATTTGTAGCCCGTTTTATACAGAAGATATTGAATTGGTTTTACGTGAAGAAACAAAGCAACCTCAGAGAACTGCATGCCATTCCAGGTTTCCAGCTCCAAAAGTAGCTTTAAAAAAATGCTTCATCTTTAAATCCTCTAACTCTTGTTCTTCGTCTAACATTGCTCTATGAAAGTGCTCCTATGGCCGCATAATAAATTCTAACTCGCACCTTAAATATGTACGACAAGAGCCAGACCTGACAATCCACATACATCAGACAAAAGACTATCTGCTAGTTTGAAGTAATTGGTAATTGGTTTAATGTACACTGGGAGAGTAGATCATTTCATGATTAACGGGGGAAATGATTTTTAACTATTAAAAGACCTCTTATGTGATGGTATCTCTCGCTCCCTTTGCCATAAGTTGAGATTTCAAACCTCGTCAATAACATGGTGGGTTGGGTGTCTGAGTGTGTTTAATAATAATAAAATGAGGTGTTCCACATTAAAGAAAGTTGAGAGAAATGCATTACAGCTCCAAAAGTTGGAGTGGTGCCTGCATTTATTATCGGTAACTTGATGTTGCTAGCTGGAAAACCAAAATGGTTTGCTGGAATTATTGCTCGGGAATTGGGTCTCAAGATCAGGAGGATGGAGATTAGAATGCGATAGATGAATATTTGTTTTAATTTGTAATGCCATATTAACTGTCAATCCATGAAGTCAATAATAGTGAAATAATATTAATTTTTATATGTTTCTTATATGATCTGATTGCATTAGCCCCCTGTGCAAAAAGAAGGTGAAGATGATTACTTTTTTAGTGGTTTTACATGGAAAGCTGTGGTATTAAAATATGGCTGTGGATTGGTACCTGCATTATTATCGGAAATTTGATGTTGCTAAACCAAAATGGTTTGCTGGAATTATTTCCAGGGAATAGGGCCCCAAGCTCTGGCTCTTCATATCTGCAACAGCTTGCTGTTGCTGATTACAGTTTACAAGATTCCAGAGTCTTAGACATTCTCTACTTAATAATTTTGTGGGTTGTTTTGCTTTAATCGCTCTCATGAAGTAATGAAAAATCTAAAAGAGGGTTACGTTTGGCAGTGGTGCCACTATTGCTGGACCTACCTTTAAGGACCCCAAAATCCAATTGTGCGCAAGAATTCCAGTTGATTTCTGATATTTTTCTAGGTACTCTTTTGTTGAGACTTGTTTTCTAAATTACAAAATCGAGCTCGACCATGCATGTGTTTTGATACAAACATCTTTTTGTGATGTTAATAACTCTTTAATTTTTCAGTTATCGGCCTTATGTTTCTCTGGTACGGGCACGAAATATGTGCGTCGGCATTAAAAAGTACTGAAGCTTGCTTGTTTTCATATATAATCGGCACAAACGTATTAACATGTTCTTGAAATTTGAACTCTCCATTTTTTTGTTACCGAGAAGGGGATATCTATTTGTGTTTATTTTGCAGTGGAAAGACTTATTTCGTAGGGCGCATCTATTCAACTAAAATGGGAGAAAAGGACCTTAAAAGTCACAATTTAAAATTAAATAGTTCAAAATGTCACAACTCAAAAATATGGTTCCAAATGTGAGAAAATGCCCAAAATGCCTACCATTCAAGACTGATGGCCCGAAATGCCTATAGGCGGAACTGCGGGCCGAATGCGTATGTGGAGACACGCATGTTGCACATGCGCAACAGGGGTCACGCATCTCCCAGATGCGTGATGACGTCATATGACGTTATTATTACATTGCAGCTCCGGCGTTGCTCTGAGGCGAAAAATCGCCTCTCCGTTCTCCACCTCCCGTACATCACATTCCGGGCACTTCAACTGCTTCTAATTACATCAAGACAATGCCCAGGCCTGACTCTACATTTCTACATCTTCGTTTATTGAGTTCTAGCCCTGCAGGGTGATATGTCAAATTATATCTATCCGCAAGTGCACGGTGTCTGTTATTAGCAAATACTGGCAAGTACGGGTCTAATCCACAAGGAGACAAGTTTCAAGAAATTTAATCTAATTATTGCAAATTGTTTCTAGTGATTAACGATTAGTGAAGGTTTTGTCTAACTAAACAACGCAAATAAAAATGTTTATAAATCAATTAACTAAAGTCTATGGCAATCGGGTTCACCATGTTCACACCAAATTGGTTTTAAGCTCAGGCAACTAAAGTGGTCACGTAGCTAGAGTATGTCAATCTCTCTCAAGTATTAACACTCTCGAAACATGCTTACACAATAATAACCTTTAATAATTCAGCTGGTTAAGTAATTAGAACATATGTTAATCTCTCTCGAGTATCAACGTTCTCAGAAATCCAATGATGCTCTCGCATTCACATTCATTCGGCTAATTGTATGTATGCCTCTAATTAGTACATTATCTCTCGATCCATTACCATTATTGCATATAATTAATCTGTGATATTGGTCAATTACACAAATTAAACACTAAAACATATCAATTAGAATTACTCAAACCAGTCAAACTACTGTGAAAATCAATCCAATATCATGGTGTAAACATGGCTTCCCCTTGAGCCCTAGAATATAACTACTCACTCATGCTAGGATTTAGAACAAGGAAAAAAATTATGTAAGCCATGTAAAACATATGCATCTAAAACAAGAGAAAATAAAAATATACCTTAAGCTTATTGAATTAATGAAAACAATAGTATCCAAGCTAGACAATGGAAGAGATGAAGAAAAGCCCTAGCTCCAAAGATATAAAAGTACGTACTCTTCTTGTCTATCCAAGCTAATAATAATAATAATAAAATCTGATCCCCTAATAAAGTATTTTTAATGCTTTAATGAATTTACAAAACAAGTCTTCTAAACCGACTAGGAATCTCTAATACAAATTCGTCGCTGTCTGTTCTCCTCTGTTTCTGGGATTTTCCAACTGGATTTTGCTTACTGGACCACATCTTAATTAAAGAGAATTCCACAAGCTTCGCGTGGACTGTAAGATCGCTAAAAACGGACTTCTGGAACTCAAGTTATGGCCCAAACAACGTCAGGAGCCTGTGTAGTCCAATAATTCCGAATTTTCTTCCAATTTAGCTCCAAAATAGATCTTTTTGTCCAAATCCTTCCAAGTTTAGAAATTCCTTGTATCTTACAATAAAACATCAAAATCTATTAAATAAATATCCAAATCAGTGCAAAACACAATAAATATGAGGATAAAATCATCTAAAATATATATAAAAATAACTCTGTCAAACATCCCTACACTTAGCATTTGCACGTCTTCGATCAAATAAGCAAAATAAAAACTAAGTCATAACAAACATCACTTTCGTAGATGACACAAAATCCATTTTTTTCAGCCAAGTCTCAAGCATGCAACATATCATAGTACTTGTTTACACAAAATCATGCAAAGCGTACGTGGTCACAAGTAATACAGATAGAAGTCAAGTTCATTCCCACAGAGATCTGGTTATGGTTTCAATTCAGTTCATGCACCTATGCAACAATGTATGGTTATTAATCACTGCTAAGACAAATAACAAGATTTAGGTTTTAATTAACTAAAATTAACTAAGGAAGTAAATTAACAAACTAAGAATTAACTAACTAACAAGAATTGGAATCGAATTACTTCTGCAAGAGAAAACATGGAATCCTAACTTCATTAAATACTTTGCTTAGATCTGACGCCTTTAATCACTCTATGCAATGGTTATGATATCTGATCGGATAACACGAAACAAGTATACGCTACTTCTCAGTATACGAATACCAAACTAAACATACATCCACAAAAGAGATAGAAGATGAATAGACACCAATTATGCTTTGATCCTATATCTCTATAGAATTTGAAAACATAACGGTTGAAGAACAAGTTATCCACATTGATCACATAGGGCAGCATAATATCTCTATTTACGCCACAAATCATGATGTTAAAACACCAACCTATCCTATGCTAGCATGGCAAGTTCTAAATCTCAAGATCCACTCTCGCTTCACAAGAGATTAACAAATTAGATGTTAGCTACGCATCTAAATACATGAAACACAACCATACGAGGATATCAGATATACATCACACACAGATCTGTAAAGCATCATGATACTAAAGCTCCATAAATAAATCCGTTAGAATCCCATGACAACGATTAGTTCATAATCGAACCACTCGTCATCATGGGATCTGATGAAACCATGATAAAAACAAAGTATGAAAAGATACAAATAAAACTAAGTAATTGATATGTAATTGTTCTACTCATAATTATAATGATCTAATTTTACAAGGGTTGGATGTGTTTATATAGGCTCTAGACATCTTGCCCAACAAGAAAATACAAAATCAGAATTATAATAGAAGTACGTTTCCTAAACTGATTCTGATTTAAAGAGAAATTCGCAGCTGTCTTTTCTTCAGTAATTCTGGAACGTTTCAGCTGCAATTGGGCCTCTGGACCACTTTATAATGATAGAAAATCTCGTTATCTTCGCGTGGACAGTAAGATCACCCAAAACTAACTTCTAGAACTCAAGATATGGCCCAAACAGTGAATCTCACGCGTGCAGCCCAATAAATCCGAATTTTAATAAATTAAATCTCCAAAAACGACAAAAACATCCACCATAATCAACATCCTTGTAAATCTGCACAACTAAGCAAAACACATCAAAACTACCACAAACATGAGTCCAAGACAATCAATTTAAGCCATTATAGAATGTTCCAAGTGGATAAAAAATCCACTTATCACACCCCCAAACTTAAACCGATGCTTGTCCTCAAGCATAAACAATTACAACTAAATAACTAACTAGTACCACTTCCGTAGGTGATCACGGTTGCATTTGGCATATGCAACAAGCCCTTTAAACCCCTAGGCAGCCCTAGTGGACGAGTAAGGTCTCGTGAGGGCCTATAGCGAATGTACCCATAAAATCCATTTAACCTAATGCAATGCAATGCATGAATGCAACTAACATGAAAAACACAAATAATCTAGTACTAATATCCTACCATACCTTCAAATCCTCTCATGCCATATCAACTTAAGAATCAAAGTAAATACACAATGTCTTGGTGTCGAAAGTGCAAGTATTCACATAGTCTATTCAATGAACATGCATAAGTTCTCACAAGCCCATGTCAAATGTAAGAATAAGTTAGTAAACATGCTAAGCCTACAAGAGTGCATCTTTGAGACAAAACTCGGGATCTCATACGCAAAAATAAGCAAACACTCACAATCCACTCACAAAAGAATATTCACTCAAGAACAAGGGTAAGTGTATCACTCAATTCCAACAAAATCATAAGCATGCTTGACATTTGGTATCAATCTAACTCTTAACACAACATACATCAATGACGATAATCAAAAGGTCTTTAATTGGGTTGTAACGGGGCTAGGGACAAGGTATGTCAAGTAAGCCAAAACAGGTGAAGTGTCAAAAGCTAGTAAGTACCATAATAAATCATACACAACACCCTATTTCCCCCCACATAATTTTTACTCTTTTTCTTCCAACAAAAATGCTCGACTAGTCGACTGAAATAGGATCACAACAAACACAAACATGCTCTCATAATATTTTTCTTTTTTTCTTTTTTTTTTCTTTTTTTTTTTCGAGAGCTAGATAAAACAATAATATAAACAATAACAATGATCCCATGAATTTATTACATATGCCGACTATCAAGTAAACAAACCCAATTTTCAATATTTCTCCCAAAAGTAAAACCAACAATAAACCCCTCCTTGCACACCTTATTACTCCCTTAAGCACTCTACTAGCCTTTGACAATGTGGATTCAAATTAATGTAAGGCCAATACAAGAAAAAGTTCTAGGCAAGTAATGTGGTATGTCACCGAAAAAAATAGGATTAAGCTCAACGGGTTAACTAATTGATCATGTAAATATGGTGTGGTAATATGGGAAAATATGCGGTTATTCCTATTGCCTTTATCATTTTAATCGTCAAATAATGTCATGCGTTTCAAGAAAGACCTCAAACAACTGCTAGCAATGCAAACAATCCGTGGACACTCAAGCAAACGAACAAATTGCAACAAATATGCAATAAGGCTCAAAAACTCACTTGGTGGCAAAACATACTCAATCCCAAGCAAAAAATCTCTTTAATGCACCGACTTGTATTCAAAGCATGCAAACTAAATCATCTTGCACATATTCATGTCCTTCTAATTACTCACAACATTCAATAAGTCTACTAGCTTCAACTTACTAGTGTATGTGTGTGCATAAGAACAAAGCATATCACTTCTCAATCAAAAGCGTCGACAACACAAAATTCCTATCAAGCATGGGTGCAAATGCAATCTATTATGAACTCACATGATATACGAAAATAAAAATAGAATGTCCTATATGAAACAAACGTAGATAACACGAACATAAATGCATAATTTACTACTACTAATATGCAAAGCATAAAATCCTACATGAACAAATAATACAACAACAACTACTACTCCCTCAAACCACCCCCAAACTTAAAATATTCAATGTCCGCATTGAATGGAAGTAAATACAAGGGATAGTAGAAAACATACCTGAATACCGAAGCATACCCAACAATTTTTTTTCTCGCAAAAATCCCCTTTCCTTACAATTGGCCTCAAAACAACCGATTAAATTTAACCTCCGCCGTCGAAAACGAAAATTTCCCAACATTAGCACTATCTCTCCCATGCTTACGAGCCAAAAGAATCAATACCCAACTCACAAGAAGCTCCACCAAAAATTACCAAGCAATAACACACCAAAAATACCCCAATATATCAAGAATAATACAACTCCCAATTTACAAGAACACAAATTCGTAATCAAAATAAAATTTGAGAGAAGAAATAAACCCACTACGAATTGGAGAGGTGAACTTGCAATTAATTCCTCTTTAGAATTGAATTTTTAGAGATTTAAATAAATAGAAGAGGAATTGGATTTGTATGTCTAGGTGTGTATAAATATAAGATGATGGATAGATGAGATTTAAAAATTTAGAGTGTAGGAGAGATTTGGAGAGGTTAGAATTTGATGTAGGATAGATATAGGAATTAGGGAGTGAAAGAATTTGAGTTAGGATAGAAATTGGGGGAAAAATTGTAGGTTAAAACACTAATTTTCGGAAAAAATCTGACAGAAAGGGGTGTAACGCAGCTTGCTACTGCATTTCAGGAGTACAGGCGCGGTAGATGCAGACACGCAGGAGCAACCTGCGTGTTAGGGGGGAAAACCAGCGGATAACGCAGGCGCAACCTGCGTTACTTGGGCGCAAACTGCCCCGAAAGCAGTAACGCAGGCGCAACCTGCGTTACAGGGGCGCGCGCGAAAAAATACCGTTCATTTTTTTTTTTTTGCAAAACACTACTACTCTTTTTTTTTTCTCTACACTAATTCATGGGTTGCCTCCCACGAAGCGCTTCTTTAACGTCGATAGCTTGACGTTACTTCCAAGCCTCCATTAAGGATGATAATAGTTCGCCTGGTCCTCTCTTCCGAGACTTCATCGTCATCACGACGGCACACTTTTTGCTCCTTCTCCTTGTTTGGCATATTCATGTAGCAACTATATCCTCTTCCAATGCCTTCATCTGTTGACCCAAAATCTGACAATTTATAGAACAACACACATTCACGGGCTTCGCTTGAATATAATGAAGGAGGGTAAATGTAAATTGCTGAAGCCTTTGGTTCCTCAACGAGAACTTCCTCCATTGGCTCTAATGCGCTACCTCCATCTTTATACTCTGAGACAAGTAGAAGACCTGCATCTTTCCCATGTTCTTCATCCTCTCGGTTCGCACATACCAATTCTTGAAATTTGCGTAGCTCATCAGTGTCCTCTTGATACGCACATACCAATTCTTGAAATTTGTGAAGCTCATCAATGTCTGTCTCAAATAGTGCCCTTTCCAAATCATCCACCTCACTAGCTTGATCAAATTTCTCACATGGCTTGTGAAAACTCTCCTCCTCTTGGAATTTGTCTTCTTCAATTATGCATGCAGTACCTTGCTCCAAGTCACCGTTATTTTCTGGAATTGCTTCTGGTATGAATTGTTGTTTCTCTTGTTCCAAGGCTCTCACAGCTTGAGCAACTAGAATCTCCAAAGATTTGAGAGACTCCTCATTACTCTTCATAAGCATCCTAATCTCCTCCCTAGTAGGAACCTCATCTGACTGAAAAGTAGGAGTAGGTTGCTGATGTTGAAAATCTTCACTACCAAAGAAATATGACATATCCGGAACATCTGCTGGTACTGTTGAGGATGGTATTGAAAATATGGTTGCTCCTCATAACTGACATATGGATCAACTCCATCGTAGTAACAATATTGTGAGGGATCATGAACGCCCAAACACCGCTCACATTGCTGAGGCTGTTGAATACCACCTTGGTTGCTCCAGCACTGATACGTCTCATGTGCGCCCGCACATAGCTCACAAACACTAGCCACCTGCTGAACTCCATAGTAAGTTAGAAAATCCATCTTCAACGCCAACGCTCTCTGACAAGTACCTGAAACACCAACTAACTACAAGAATAGATGAGAAAAAGAAATCCGAGTCAGTGAACTCTAACGACCACTATTGACAAGCACAAAAACCAAAAATAAAACACCGATGATCCCCGGTAGCGACGCCAAAAACTTGTTTACACAAAATCACGCAAGCGTACGTGGTCACAAGTAATACAGATAGAAGTCAAGTTCGTTCCCACAGAGATCTGGTTATGGTTTCAATTCAGTTCATGCACCTATGCAACAATGTATGGTTATTAATCACTGCTAAGACAAATAACAAGATTTAGGTTTTAATTAACTAAAATTAACTAAGGAAGTAAATTAACAAACTAAGAATTAACTAACTAACAAGAATTGGAATCGAATTACTTCTGCAAGAGAAAACATGGAATCCTAACTTCATTAAATACTTTGCTTAGATCTGACGCCTTTAATCACTATATGCAATGGTTGTGATATCTGATCGGATAACACGAAACAAGTATACACTACTTCTCAGTATACGAATACCAAACTAAACATACATCCACAAAAGAGATAGAAGATGAATAGACACCAATTATGCTTAGACCCTATATCTCTATAGAATTTGAAAACATAACGGTTGAAGAACAAGTTATCCACATTGATCACATTGGGCAACATAATATCTCTATTTACGCCACAAATCATGATGTTAAAACACCAACCTATCCTATGCTAGCATGGCAAGTTCTAAATCTCAAGATCCACTCTCGCTTCACAAGAGATTAACAAATTAGATGTTAGCTACGCATCTAAATACATGAAACACAACCATACGAGGATATCAGATATACATCACACACAGATCTGTAAAGCATCAAGATACTAAAGCTCCATAAATAAATCCGTTAGAATCCCATGACAACGATTAGTTCATAATCGAACCACTCGTCATCATGGGATCTGATGAAACCATGATAAAAACAAAGTATGAAAAGATACAAATAAAACTAAGTAATTGATATGTAATTGTTCTACTCCTAATTATAATGATCTAATTTTACAAGGGTTGGATGTGTTTATATAGGCTCTAGACATCTTGCCCAACAAGAAAATACAAAATCAGAATTATAATAGAAGTACGTTTCCTAAACTGATTCTGATTTAAAGGGAAGTTAGCAGCTGTCTTTTCTTCAGTAATTTTGGAACGTTCCAGCTGCAATTGGGCCTCTGGACCACTTTAGAATGATAGAAAATCTCGTTATCTTCGCGTGGACAGTAAGATCGCCCAAAACTGACTTCTAGAACTCAAGATATGGCCCAAACAGTGAATCTCACGTGTGTAGCCCAAAAAATCCGAATTTTAATAAATTAAATCTCCAAAAATGACAAAAACATCCACCATAATCAACATCCTTGTAAATCTGCACAACTAAGCAAAACACATCAAAACTACCACAAACTTGAGTCCAAGACAATCAATTTAAGCCATTATAGAATGTTCCAAGTGGATATAAAACCCACTTATCAGTACTCCACACAAATAAACCACAATCGCACATATTGAAAGTCTGTTCACTTACACATCATATATACAAGATTATCCAAGTAAGCACACATTCTAGATAGACAAAAAGATCATGAAATAGATATCAAATCACACAAGTGTATAGGTGAAGTGTATTCGCTCAAGTTCAATCAGTAAAGTCATGTGCTAACATATGCTTGGTTGTCCACCAAATCTCCACTACTTTGAATACATGCATGCATAAATCAAAAGGTCTTTGTTAAAGGTTGCAACGTGGCTAAGGTGAAGGGTAGGGAATCAAGAAAAAGGGCTAGCAAGTGGCTAACTTGACAACTAATAGAGCATAATGTTCTTTTTTAATTAAAGCACCCAACATGAAATTTTGATCATGTAAAAGCTGAGCAAACTCTCACAAGCATTAAACCCCAATCACATATTACCATGTACTTTTTCACTTTCATATTGCACAAACCAATGAACACAACTCTCTACTCGATCTCTTTTTTTTTCCTCTCTCTTTCTTTTTTTAAACTCCAGTAACCAAGGGCAGTGAAAAGTCACCAAGAATAATTTCTAGTACAATGCACTTAATACCAGCACATGTACATGGATCGTCCCTTTCATATGACATTGCATTTGCCACCCATTGGTCTCAAAGGAGTACCTAGCCTCATTTTTTTTCTTTTTTTTTTCTTTTGATTCCCACCAAATGAACACACCTTAACAAAGATATCCCCACACTATGCACTCACCAACCCCCAAATGAATCAAAATGCTCCACTAGTAAATCAAGACAAGAATAAACAAGTAGGCTCAAGAGTTTAGAGTGGTGATATACAAAAATAATGGATAAAAAGCTCAAAGGGGTTCACTAAGGATATAATTCACGGGTACTGTTTGGATAAATGTGGTTAATCCTAGTGCCTTTATCATCTTTCATGCACACACATACCATGTAGTCTCAAAATGGTTTAAAACAAGTTCTAGAGCAACATACTCAATGATGAACAACACACAACAATAAAAATCGATTGATATAAAATGAATCAATCACAAATTAGGCTCAAGATCTCACAAGGTGAAAGCATGCTTTAGTACTCACTAAAATTGACAAAGACACATCTCAAGTTTTATAATTTTCGCAAGCACAAACAAGGAACCATCAAGTAATTACATGAATTTCAGAAATATGACATATCAAATAATCATGCAAAATAAGCCCACAAGATGTGTACTTTTCCATATTAACACACAATGAGACGAGGCAATATACATTTTTTTTTAATTTTTTCAATTTTTTTGGATTTTTAGATTTATAATTTTTTTTGAATTTTCTTAATATTGAGAACCCATCCCCACACTTAAGCGGTTCATTGTCCTCAATGAACTAATGAATAAATATAAAACTATAACTAAAAACAAGATAAAACTACACTAAAGAAAAAAAAAAAGAAAACTCCCCTGGAATCAAGGTGTCGGGTGTGAAAAATATCTTTGAATAGAAGCAGAGATGTCATCCAATTGTTTCCCCATCTTCTCTTGAGCTTCTATGATTCGAATTTGATTTGCTTTTAGTTCAGTAATTTGCTGCTCAAGAGTTTGTACTGGCTGTCCAAGTTCCTCACTTATCCTCACAGAATGGCGGTTGTGAGGTACCTTAAATATACCCTCTTTACCACGGCGACACAACATATGCATACCAAATAAATATTCAACATCAAGACTCAAAGACCACCCTTCCACGACTTTGAGACTAGTCGTGCCACGATCAAAGATAGCTAACTCCTCAGCAATGCGAGTGATAAATCCTCCCATCACCAGACCACCTTCACGTCTTTTGGCGTGATACAGAAATCGCTCAATAAATAAACTCGTCCAATCCACGAGAAGTTCTGCATCAAAGTAGTACAACAAAGCAAGTTCCCCTGTTTGAATTTTGTTGTTGCTTTCAGCACGACCATATATAGTGAATGATAAAAGTCGAGCAAAATAACGGTAGCAGTAGCTGATGATATCTGAAGCTGAAGTACGTTGAGCAACGTATTTTTCAGTACTAATTGGCAGGCCAGTGATCTTGAGCCAAAAGGGAGTGGCATAATCTGTAGGAAGTTGTTGCTTCTCGACTAACTGCCAGTTAAACATGCCAGCCAACTGAACTTTTGTAATCTCATAAGGCTTATTTGCAATCCGAAAAGATAATAAACCCTCACCGGAGACCGTGAATGAGCTTAGGAATTCATAAGTAAGAATAGCATAAGAGGGTTCATCCATCTCAAGTAAATCGCTCCAACCGACTTTGCCAAGTTTATACTTTAGTTCTTCCGCAATGTCCAAACGACCAAGAGCATAATAACTCACAGGGTTCTCTCACAATAGCAAATACAAGCCAGAGATATGTTCTTCTTCTATCTCTTTATCTTTATCTTTATCTAGAAGACCGTAGAGTTCCTACTGTTTTAATGAGCTAGGAGCTTGTGTTGCTCTTGCCTGTTGTAGTTCCTCCTATCTTTATGAGGAGAAAAAGAAGCTATGCCCTCTTTTCTTTTAGTAACAGTATTTGCGCCAGCCACATCCACAACCATATCATGTCGCATGGATCAACAAAACTACCATGACTCAGCGCCTCGGGTCGGTAGCCGGGCTCCGGGACATTACTACCACGGCTACTATCGACCAGGACAAAGATGAGCTGGGGGCAGGAAATTTTTTGTCTATGCGGTATTATGTACTGATTCATGTGGTTTTGCAGGAATTTTACAGACTTGATTTTCACATAATATTCGTCGGGCCTTTATGTGTAAGTATAAATGTATAATACATGTATATAAATTGGATAATATGATTTCAACCCTTAACTAGCATCATACTTTATGAATTATACTTTATGAATTGTATGTTTTCAGCTAGATCCGTTTTCAGAGGACACAGTTTTGATCGGAAGGCCTAGAGTCGGTTACCACATCAAGACTGTACATTTTCCTATCTATTAAAAACATTGTTGAGACATATTATTGATTTATTATATTTTATGTATTGTAATTTGTATGAATATTATAATGAACAAAATTATATTTTATGTATTGTTTGTATCAGTTCTATATTTAACACGTATCACGGTCAAATAATTTGCAAAAACTCCAAAGAAAGTGTATATATATATATATATATATATATACACACAATCATGTCTTCTAACGATCAAATTTTATCATCATGTTTGTAATCTTTTTCTTGCTTCTATTTGCTTTTATCTTCGTCTATTTATTTTAGGTTTTTTATTCATTATTATTTTGTAAGTCTATGTGTGTGCGCCACTGTTTTTTTGTGATTTTCAAGTTGTTTTTTTGTTGGTTTTTAAGATTTGAATTTACTGATTTAATATTTGTTTTTTTCGTTTATTTTTAAATTTTTGATTTGTTATGATTTTAGTTATAATTATGAATTATTAGTAACCACTGATTGTTCTTTGCTTTGACTTTTATATTTTTTTAGTGATCTCAGTACAGAAAGACCTGATCGTGTGAACAAGAATTAAGAGATATTTCTCTATTTTAGAAGTAAAAGTACTTGAGAAACTTGACACAAAAGATTTGAAATTTTACTATTCTCTCTTTATTTATTATTGTTAATTGTTAGTTTGTCGTTATTATCTTCTCATTGTTCTTGATCATAACATTGTAATGTCTTCTTTTAATTAATGCAATAAAATCTGAGATTTTTTTTTTGATAAAATGCAAACAATGAGATAAATTTAATTTAAATTATTTATTGCAATTTAACGTAAAATTTCATCTAGCTTTCTAAAAATCGAATTTACCAAAATATCAACTTTACATCTTTATATACACTAGCTTATAACCCGTGCGATGCACGGATTTTTGTTGATATGTAATAAATTTTATTTTATGTCATAATCATATTTTTATATAATCATTATTTAAAATATTTTATTTTAATTTTAATAATTTAATATAAAATTAGTTAATGATATGGATGGTTTAAAACTTATATTATAAAATTTTAAAATAAATATGTCGTTGATAAAATTTGAAACTTGAAATTTTAGTAAATTAATTTAATCATATAATATATTTAATAATTAGATCTAATGATTCTGATTTTTTTACTAAAAATTTACTTGTCATTATTCGTAATACGAATTTCTATTATATTTTGTTACTGATTATATGATATGATGTGATATTTTTAAGTATATATTAATTATTGCTAGATATGAATTGATTGGAAAATATGATATGATTGAGGTTTTTAGGTGTTTATAAAAGGTAATATCTTCAATTAAAAGTAAATGTGAAAAAGGCAATCGACTAATTACCTTTAATTGTATTATGTTATTATTTATTTTTGGTTAGTTATTGCTAGATATGAATTGATTGGAAAATATGATATGATTGAGGTTTTTAGGTGTTAATAAAAGGTAATATCTTCAACTAAAAGTAAATGTGAAAAAGGCAATCGACTAATTACCTTTAATTGCATTATGTTTTATTTATTTTTGGTGTTTTAATAGTATAAATATCATATATATTTTTATTTATAATGAAGGGTAAATAAGTAAATTCACGAAATACCAAAAAACATATATCAAAAAATAGGTACCAAAATTTTTAATGTTTCGACAATTATATAATTATTAATTAATTTTAATTTAATATAATTTTAATATACTTATGTTTACGGATTATACTAATATTTCCTTATTATAAACAACACGTGCAGATTTATAATATATTTTATTAACAATTGAAAAATATGGTGTGATATTTTCGGGTATATATTAATGATTGTAAAATAATTTTTAAATTAAAAAGGTAACGTGTTTTAGTTCAAAAGAAAATATTAATGAAGATTAGTTTTAAATTAAAAAGGTAACGTGTTTTAATTCAATATTTATGATTGGAAGATACATTGATGTTTTTAGGTGTTTATAAAAGGTAACATCTTCAATTAAAAGTAAATGTGAAAAAAGGCAAGCGACTAATTACCATTAATTGTATTATGTTATTATTTACTATAGGTGTTTTAAAAGTATAAATATCATATATTTATTTTCTTTTTAACAAAGGGTAAATAAGTAAATTCACGAAGTACCAAAAAATTGGTACCAAAAAACAGGTACCAAAACTTTCAATGTTTCGGAATTTATATAATAGTATAGATATAGATTTTGGGCAAGTTAATAGTAAGTCTTTATCATTATCATTATTTTTTCTAACTATAAATTGAAATATATTAAAATATTTAAATAATACATATTATGTCATTTATTATTTTAAAATAATCTATAGGGTAAAATTAAAGATTTCTCTTCATCGTGTAACGATGCGCCTCACATCATTTTAAACATTGTAATTGAAAAGACTGTCTATAAGAGTATAAATATAAAATTGTCCTACATTCAATAAATTTAAGCATATTTATTGATGATTTCTAATTGAAAACACTCTTTAAAAAGATTAATTTAATAATCTTATTAAATTAATTCAAAAATACACTTATTTGGAAAGACTTGACGTTTGGACAGTGTTGCATATAGAGATCGTTGGCTCTCTCCAACAGGCTTGACAACAGGATGCTTCTGAATAACAGGTTTTGGAGGATCTGTCGTAACTGTTTCAGAACTGGGCATTTGCTTCTTCTTTGGAGGAGGAGAAGGTGCACAAGAACGACCCATAGCAGATGACTGAATACCTGTAAGCTGTAACAAAAACCGGATGTTGTGGAATCGGGTGCAGTGAACGTAAGAATCCGTTAGCAATTGATTCTCGCGACTATTGTGTAGTACAGAGAGAAACGTGCGACACAATAAGAGTATGAGTGGACTTCGTGACGCAGCTGAGGTTCTGCAATGAACGATGGTTTTACAGAAAGGTTCTGCAGCAAGATAAGGTGGGGTTGAACAAGAGAAGAATCTGTTGAGATTATGTAATCATTTACTATCTTCCACATGTACATACAACTCAGCAGCTAGAGAGTTAGTTAGAAATCACGTGAGTTAGTTAGTCTTAGTCTTGTATATATTGTACAAGTCACTCTTTCATTTTATAGACAACTTGCACTGTAAATAACAATCTGGATTTTGTTCAATACAATGTGATTCACACATTACAATACTCGTCTTCTTCAATCTTTCTGTTGATTCTAAGAATTCTTCATGGTATCAGAGCAAGGTTATTAGATTCTTCATCTTCTGGTGGTTGTAATCTCATTCCTTGATCAATCTTTTTGATTGATTCACACATCTGGTAATATCATTCTCGATCTTTGTTTTTAGCATCTTTCTTGATTCTTTCCTTGATTTCTGTTGTAGTAATCTCTTTATCGATCTTTCAATCTTTATCGATATCTCTTTCTCGATCTATCTCGATCTCTCTCAATTTTGTATTAATCGATATTTCATTCTCTGTTTCATGTTCACATTTGAACTTTACGAACTGTATTTGTTCGATTTGATGATTCTTAGTTGTGTCAAGTGATCTTTGCTTTTCTGATTATCATCTGATTTTTGTTAAATCATTAGTCATCTTGTTTACTTGATCATCTACACAAAACTATGGCTAATTCATCTGAAAATGATTCTTAACAACAAATAATCAATTTCTTCAAGACAATCCATTACATCTACAATCATCTGATAGTCCTGGAATGAAACTTGTTAGTGAATGTTTTGATGGAACTGGCTTTAGCAATTGGAAATGATCAATGCTCATCGCTTTATCTGCTCGTAACAAGCTAGGGTTTGTAGATGGCTCAATTCCAAAGCCTGATTCTAAATCGGTTTCGTTTAAAAGCTGGTCAAGATGTAATGATATGGTTATTTCATGGATTCTTGGTGCTTTGTCCAAGAAAATTGGTCGAAGTGTTATATATGCTACTACGGCTTGTCAAATATGGAATGAGTTAGAAGAAAGATATAGTGTATCTAATGGAACACAGTTATTTGGTCTTCATAAGGAAAGCAGTGAAATTACACAAGCATCTTCAATCATTGCAGATTATTTTACAAAGCTGAAAGTGTTATGGGATGATGTGGATGCATTATGCATCATTCCTGTTTGTACCTGCAAATGTGATTGTGGTGCTGCTCAGAAAACTGCAAATCTGTATCAGAATCAACGTGTTATCCAGTTTCTCATGGGTCTAAATGAATCCTATAATGTGATTCGAGGTTCTATCTTGATGGCTAATCCTTTGCCTTCGATTAGTCAAGTTTATAACCTTCTTCTTCAAGAAGAAGCTCAGAGAGAGATTCATACTTCTACAAACTTTATGACTGATGCTACTGATAAGTGGATTTTATATCCACTTGGAACATTCTATATCAACTTAAATTGATTGTTTTGGACTCAAGTTTGTGTAGTTTTGAAGTGTTTTGTGTAGTTGTGCAGGTTTGTAAGAATATCTAAGCTTTTGTCGTTTTTGGAGATTTAATTGATTAAAATTCGGATTTTCCGGGAAGGCTACGCAGCTTATACTGTTTTGGCCATATCTGGAGTTCTAGAAGTCCGTTTTCAGTGATCTTACTGCCCACGCGAAGCTTGAGAGATTTTCTACAACATGGGATAGGAAACAAGTGCAAGGGACATGCTGAATGAAGTCGCGCACGTGTTCTTATAAAAGAAGGCCATGAATTTACTGTTTTGCCCTTTTTCTAATTCTAATTGTATTCTGGGCAGTTTTGGTACCTTCTTTAAATTATAATTGTAATAGAAGGCAATTGATTGTTGGGCAAGACTAGGAGTATCTATATAAACACATCTAGGGATGGGAAAAACGGGGTTCGTTAGAGAGATACAATTTGTACACAGCTTTTAGGGATTTTTCTGGTCTTTGAAGATTGAAGATTAAAGGTTTTTCTTATATTCTTATAATTATGAGTTCTTCTATTAATTCATGTGTTTTGTTTTCTTCTTTAATTATGTGTAACTAATTCTCTTTTCTGAGGATTGGGTAGTATTCCTTGGTATTCATGTGTGTTTAATTATCTGTGATTTTCTTGCTTTGCTGATCTGTTATTGAGGGCTTAACACAATTAGGGGAGTCATGAACCTTTGATTGGATTTTAGGGATTGTAATAACTTGGAAGAGGAGTTGCAATTTTAGTACAAGATTTAACGGACATAACTCGAATATTTGATTGGAAGATTAATAGGAGAGTTGTGAGACTTATAATTCTTGGTGCTTAATAGTTTATGATTGTCTTTGATTGTATCACGGAAGTGACAATTAAGGTATAGTTGTAGACATTATATTGTATCTTGGAAGAGAACATTAACCTTAGAAGAATTGGTTTCAGCAGAGTAAGAACGTAGACATCACATAGATATTGAATGTGCATTGAAACCAAGTGAAGAACCCCGATTCTTGGATTGTTTTCCTCAAATATTTTATTCTCGATTGATAATTAGTTTAATTTAGTTTATAAACAAATCAAACATTCTTCTACACTTCTAAATTGTGAGAGATAAGAAACTTGAACTTGATATTACATTCAGTCCTTCCCTGCAAACGAACAACAAAAATACTACTAACAAATTGGCGCCGCTGCCGGGGAAGGCAGTATATTTGAGTTTAGGTTAATTGCTTCTTATTGTTTAGATTTTAATTGGTTCCACAAGTTGTTTTGTTGGTGATTTTCAGGTGTATGCGACGTGCATCTTGCGTCAGAAAATTGGAATTTGACCCTGAAATCGAGCGTACTTTGAGAAAGATCAGAAAAGAGAAAGCTAAGATGGGAGAGCCGGCAGCTCAAGCTGTTGTTAATGATAATGTTGATGAGACTTCTATTTGGGACCATGAGACACATAATCCTGCTAATTGCATGTACAAAACTCCAGAGATTGGTGCAACCCAATTCAACATTAATCCGAGTTTAATACAGATGATCAACAATAAAGCTTTTGAAGGAGATATTGAACTAGAGGACCTATACAGACATCTAGAACGTTTCGTGCAGATGTGTGGCTCATTCAGAATCAATGGTGTCACGAGTGACAAGATTCATCTCCATATGTTTCCCTACTCTATTAAGGGAAGAGCTTTGGAATGGTTTCAACAACTTCCAAACACTACGGTTGCTACATGGGATGGTCTTTCTACTGCATTCTTGTCCAAATATTATCCTTCTGACAAGACGCAACAATTGAGGACTATGATTATGAGTTTCAAAGCACAACCGGGTGAAGGTCTATATCAGGCATGGGAGAGATTCAAGGCACTATTGATGAAGTGTCCACATCACGGCTTGGAAGATTGGCAGATCATTAGTACTTTTTATGGGTCCATGAATGCAGATATTCGTTTGAGTTTGGATGTGGTTGCTGGTGGAAATTTCAAGAAGGCACCAACTACACAGGCTAAAGCACTCCTTGAGGAATTGGCATCTAATAATTATTCATGGGCACCTAGTGGGACGAGCTCAGCAAAAGCAGCACAAGAATCTGAGATGATCAACATGCTGGCTCAAAAATTGGATACTCTAACTCAGGAGGTGCGAGGACAAAGGGCAAATGTGAATGCTATTTCTTCACCTATGGATGGGTATAATGATTATGGTGCTAGTCAGAACTCTTATGTGCAACAATTTCCAGAAGAAGCATCTTTTATTCAGGGAAGACAGCCGTGGCCTATTCAGAATAACTCATACTACAATCCAAATCAAAGGCCAAACAACAATCTTTCTTACATTAATAATCATGTGGCTAATCCTTTTTATTCATTTCCAAGGCAGAATCACGACCACCGTATCAAGCACAACAACAGTATCAACCTCCGCCAAAGAAAGAACCAGCTGATTGGGAGGTTGCACTAAATAAGATTATGCAAGGAACTTCTGGGGCATTGGCTAATATGGAATCAAGAATAGAGCAGATGACATCATCTCAAAAGATGTTAGAAACACAGATTGGACAGTTTGCCTCCAAGATGAGTGTTCGTGAGCAAGGATCACTTCCAAGTCAACCCGACCAGACTGGTAAGGAACAATGCAAAGCAATTACTTTAAGGAGCAGAAAAGAGTTGCCCGAGGTTGAGGTTCTTGAGCCTAAAGAGAAGGATGCTGAAAAAGAAAATAAGATAGTAGAGATTGATGCAGAAAAGTCAGAAAAAATAGATGCAGAGAAGAAGGAAGAAGAACCAGAAAAGCCGTATGTTCCTCCACCACCTTATGTTCCTTCTATTCCATTTCCACAGAGACTTCACAACAGGCAGTTAGAGAAGCAGTACGAGAAGTTCTTGACTATGTTCCGACAGTTGCATGTCAATATTCCTTTGGCTGAAGCTTTGAATCAAATGCCACTTTATGCTAAATTTATTAAGGAGATGTTGACAAAGAAGAGGAAACTTGAGGATGCAGAAACCATTACTCTCAATGCTGAATGCAGTGCAGTCATCCAAAAGGCCATTCCTCAGAAATTGAAAGATCCGGGAAGTTTTTCTTTGCCTTGCACTATTGGGAAGATGGAGAACATGAAAGCCTTGTGTGATTTAGGGGCAAGTGTGAGTTTGATGCCATACTCAATTTGCAAACGACTTGGTCTTGGGGAGCTTAAAAAGACATGGATTTCACTTTAGTTGGCGGATCGTTCTGTTAAATATCCGTTGGGGGTCGTTGAAGATGTGGTTGTCAAAGTGGATAAATTTGTCATACCTTGTGATTTTGTGGTGTTAGAGATGGATGAAGATGTCGAGATACCCATTATCTTGGGAAGGCCATTATTGGCTACTGCTGGCACTACAATCGATGTTAAAGCTGGAAAATTGACATTGAATGTTGGCAAGGACAAAGTGGAATTTGATCTGAATGATCAGAATGTCACCTTTAATGTGTTCAAGGCCATGAAATTACCGACAGAGGATGAAGAGTGTTGCAGTGTGGAAATAGTTGATACGGGTCAGAGAAAGAAGTTTGATCAGTTATTGAGCAAAAAATCTGACATGCATCCCATCAGTGATTCCATTGACGGTTCTTCGGTTCGAGATCTTTCGAGTGTCAAGCTTGGAAAACTTCCACCACATTTGAGGTATGTCCTTTTGAATAATGAGCTAGTGATTTTTGAAGAGGGGCATGATAATGTGTTGCGAAGGTGGAAAACCGATGATAAGGAAGAAGAAATTTTTGTTCAGCCGGTTGAGTCGGAGAAGCATCTTAGAGGTGTGAAGAAGAAAAAGAAGAAAATTTGGCCGTTGGATAGTAAAATTAAGTTGAAATCTGATGGAAGAGATTTGTGGAAAGCAAGCAACCATGATGTCAACGTTCGTATGAATGGTCTTTCTGTTGAGGATGGTTCAGTTATTCTTTTGAAACCGCCATGAGTTGAGGAAGAAACGTCAAGCTATTGACGTTAAAGAAGCGCTTCGTGGGAGGCAACCCATGCACTAGTCTATAAAAAAAATCAAATTTTGAGCAATTTGCAGGTCTGTAACGCAACTTGCCCCTGCGTTTCTGCCCTCAGCGCAGTTTGCAGCTCTGTAACGCAGGTTGCGCCTGCGTTACTGGATGAACCGCAATTTGCCTTCCTGACGCGCGAGTTGCACCGGCGTGTCTGATCCTGGAGCAGGTTGCATGGGACGCGTGGCTGGTTGCGGTGAAGAGGAGTTGTCCGTGAATTTTGTTTGGTTCAGCTGTTGTTGCTGTATATAAAAAAAAATAAACTTCTTCTCACCCTCAATTCTTTTTATACCCCTATTTTACCTAATTCTTTTCCTATTTCAATTCCAAAACCTCCCATCTTTTCTTCAAAAATTCTAAACCTATTTATATTCTAATTCATATTATTATTATTATTATTATTATTATTATTATTATTATTATTATTATTATTATTATTATTATTATTATTATTATTATTATTATTATTATTATTATTCATATTTATTATTTATTATTATTCTTATTATTATTTATTATTATTTTTTTATTATTGATATTATTATTATTATTATTTATTATTCTTATTATTATTATTACTATTATTATTATTATTTTTATATACCCACCTATACATACAAATTCAATTCATCTTCTATTTATTTACAGCTCTAAAAATTCATTTCTAAAGAGGAATTAATTGCAAATTCACCTCTTTGATTCGTATTGGGTAAATCTTTTTCTCTAATCTTATTTTTATTACGAATTTGTGTTCTTGTCAATTGGATTTTGTAGTGTTCAGGCAAGGTGGCCAGTCTATGGAGCTCGTACGCAGTATCCACCGCCAGATTCTGATTCAACCGAGGAGGATGAGGATTCAGATGGTTAGGTATGTTTTCTACTATCCCTTGTATTTACTTCCATTCAATGCGGACATTGAATATTTTAAGTTTGGGGGTGGTTTGAGGGATATGTAGTTGTTGTTGTATTATTTTTTCATGTAGGATTTCATGCTTTGCATATTAGTAGTAGTAAATTATGCATTTATGTTCGTGTTATCTACGTTTGTTTCATATAGGACATTCTGTTTTTTTTTTGTATTCATGTGAGTTCATAGTAGTTTGCATTTGCACCCATGCTTGATAGGAATTTTGTGTTGTTGACGCTTTTGATTGAGAAGTGATATGCTTTGTTCTTGTGCACACACATACACTAGTAAGTTGAAGCTAGTAGACTTATTGAATGTTGTAAGTAATTAGAAGGACATGAATATGTGCAAGATGATTTAGTTTGCATGCTTTGAATACAAGTCGTTGCGTTAGAGAGATTTTTGCTTGGGATTGAGTATGTTTTTCCACCAAGTGAGTTTTTGAGCCTTATTGCATATTTTTTGCAATTTATTTGTTTGCTTGAGTGTCCACGGATTGTTTGCATTGCTAGCAGTTGTTTGAGGTCTTTCTTGAAACGCATGACATTATTTGACGATTAAAATGATAAAGGCATTTAGGAATAACCGCATATTTTCCCATATTACCACACCATGTTTACATGATCAATTAGTTAACCCGTTGAGCTTAATCCTATTTTTCGGTGACATACCACATTACTTGCCTAGACCTTTTTCTTGTATTGGCCTTACATTAACTTGAACCCAATTGTCAAAGGCTAGTATAATGCTTAAGGGAGTAATAAGGTGTGCATGGAGGGGTTTATTGTTGGTCATACTTCTGGGGGAAATATTGAAATTGGGTTTGTTTACTTGATAGTCGACATATGTAATAAATTGTGGGATCATTGTTATTGTTTATATTATTGTTTTATTTAGCTCTCGGAAAAAAAAAGAAAAAAAAAAGAAAAAAAAAAGAAGAAAAAAAAAAGAAAAAGAAATATTATGAGAGCATGTTTGTGTTTGTTATGATCCTACTTTAGTCGACTAGTCGAGTGTTCTTAGTAAAATTTATGTGGGAGGAACATAGGGTGTTGTGTATGATTTATTATGGTGCTTACTAGCTTTTGACACTTCACCTGTTTTGGCTTATTTGACATACCTTGTCCCTAGCCCCCGTTACAACCCAATTAAAGACCTTTTGATTATCGTCATTGATGTATGTTGTGTTAAGAGTTAGATTGATACCAAATGTCAAGCATGCTTATGATTTTGTTGGAATTGAGTGATACACTTACCCTTGTTCTTGAGTGAATATTCTTTTGTGAGTGGATTGTGAGTGTTTGCTTATTTTTGCGTATGAGATCCCGAGTTTTGTCTCAAAGATGTACTCTTGTAGGCTTAGCATGATTACTAACTTATTCTTACACTTGACATGGACTTGTGAGAACTTATGCATGTTCATTGAGTAGATTATATGAATACTTGCACTTTCGACACCAAGACATTGCGTACTTACTTTGATTCTTAAGTTGATATGGCATGAGAGGATTTGAAGGTATGGTAGGCTAGATTAATTGCATTTGCATATTAGTTGCATTCATGCATTGCATTGCATTAGGTTAAATGGATTTTGTGGGTACATTCGCTATAGGCCCTCACGAGACCTTACTCGTCCACTAGGGCTGCCTAGGGGTTTAAAGGGCTTGTTGCATATGCCAAATGCAACCGTGATCACCTACGGAAGTGGTACTAGTTAGTTAGTTAGTTGTAATTGTTTATGCTTGAGGACAAGCATCGGTTTAAGTTTGGGGGTGTTTGATAAGTGGATTTTATATCCACTTGGAACATTCTATATCGGCTTAAATTGATTGTTTTGGACTCAAGTTTGTGTAGTTTTGATGTGTTTTGTGTAGTTGTGCAGGTTTGCAAGAATATCTAAGCTTTTGTCGTTTTTGGAGATTTAATTGATTAAAATTCGGATTTTCCAGGAAGGCTGCGCAGCTTATACTGTTTTGGCCATATCTGGAGTTCTAGAAGTCTGTTTTCAGTGATCTTACTGCCCACGCGAAGCTTGAGAGATTTTCTACAACATGGGATAGGAAACAAGTGCAAGGGACATGCTGAATGAAGTCGCGCACGTGTTCTTATAGAAGAAGGCCATGAATTTACTGTTTTGCCCTTTTTCTAATTCTAATTGTATTCTGGGCAGTTTTGGTACCTTCTTTAAATTATAATTGTAATAGAAGGCAATTGATTGTTGGGCAAGACTAGGAGTATCTATATAAACACATCTAGGGATGGCAAAAATGGGGTTCGTTAGAGAGATACAATTTGTACACAGCTTTTAGGGATTTTTCTGGTCTTTGAAGATTGAAGATTAAAGGTTTTTCTTATATTCTTATAATTATGAGTTCTTCTATTAATTCATGTGTTTTGTTTTCTTCTTTAATTATGTGTAACTAATTCTCTTTTCTGAGGATTGGGTAGTATTCCTTGGTATTCATGTGTGTTTAATTATCTGTGATTTTCTTGCTTTGCTGATCTGTTATTGAGGGCTTAACACAATTAGGGGAGTCATGAACCTTTGATTGGATTTTAGGGATTGTAATAACTTGGAAGAGGAGTTGCAATTTTAGTACAAGATTTAACGGACATAACTCGAATATTTGATTGGAAGATTAATAGGAGAGTTGTGAGACTTATAATTCTTGGTGCTTAATAGTTTATGATTGTCTTTGATTGTATCACGGAAGTGACAATTAAGGTATAGTTGTAGACATTATATTGTATCTTGGAAGAGAACATTATAACCTTAGAAGAATTGGTTTCAGCAGAGTAAGAACGTAGACATCACATAGATATTGAATGTGCATTGAAACCAAGTGAAGAACCCCAGTTCTTGGATTGTTTTCCTCATATATTTTATTCTCGATTGATAATTAGTTTAATTTAGTTTATAAACAAATCAAACATTCTTCTACACTTCTAAACTGTGAGAGATAAGAAACTTGAACTTGATATTACATTCAGTCCTTCCCTGCGAACGAACAACAAAAATACTACTAACAGCTACTTCCCTACATGTCAATGCCATCAGAAATTTTTCAAATCAAGGACAATTTAAGAACAAGAATTTCTCCAAGTCATCTGTTATATGCAACTATTGCAAGAAACCAGGACATTCTATTGACAAATGCTACAGGATTCATGGTTCTCCAAGTGATTTCAAGTTTACTAAATCAGGCAATAATGCAAAATGGTTTGCAGTTCTTGCTGATACTTCTACTGAATTCTCACCTGATACAACACAGAACTTGGTGTCTAATGATTCTGCTCAATCAATGAATACTCCAATTCTAACTCCTGAAATGTATTCTCAACTGGTATAACTTCTCAAGGGTTCTCAGGCACCAGGTCAATCTGATTCATATGCTAACTTTGCTGGTAATACTCAATGCTCTTATTCCATTGTTGCTTGTATGTCACAATCAGATTCTAACACATGGATTATTGATAGTGGTGCAAATGTCCACATGTGTTCTCAGAAACATCTTTTTAGCTCTTTATTTGTTTTCAACCATCCATTAACTATATCTTTACCAAATGGTCATATTCTAAAAATCACAACTGTTGGAACAGTTCCTATTTCTCACAACATTATTCTCCAACATGTTCTTTATGTTCCTAATTTCCAATTCAACTTATTGTCAGTTAGCAAATTATCTCAACAGTTGAATTGTTCTGTTCATTTTACTCATACTTCCTGTTGGTTGCAGGGCTCTTCTCTGAAGACGCCTCTGGAACTTGGTAAAGCATTCAAAGGCTTGTACCTTTTGTCTCATTCTGCTTCTGATAATCAAGCTAATCAAGCTACTGTTTCTTCTGCTCTGCAATCTGTTTCTTTTAATACTACTTCCAGTTGTAATGAATCTTGTTTGTTATGGCATTGTCGTTTAGGCCATTTACCTTTTCATAAACTCCAATTGTTAAAGTTATGTAATAATGATATGACAGAATTTGCTTGTATCATTTGTGCTAAGGCTAGACAAACTCGTCTTCCTTTTCCTATCAATCATATTAAGAGTACACAACCTTTTCAATTAATTCACATAGATGTTTGGGGACCATACAAAGTTTCTACTTATAATAAGTTTCGTTATTTTCTTACCATCGTTGATGATTTTTCCAGAGTTACCTGGACTTATTTGCTTTCCAATAAGAGTAGTGCTTTTGATTGCCTTAAGTCTTTTATATGTTTAGTCAAAACTCAATTCAAGACTAATGTTCAGACCATCCGATCTGATAATGCTTTAGAGCTAGGGTCTAGTTCTTCTGCTGTTTCTTTCTTTCAATCACAGGGCACTAATCATCAAACTTCTTGTGTTTACACCCCTCAACAAAATGGTATTGTGGAGCGTAACATAAACACCTTTTAGAAACATCTCGTGCTTTACTATATCAGTCTAAACTACCTCTAAAGTTCTGGGATGACTGTGTTCTCACAGCCACTTACTTGATTAATCGATTTCCATCTAGAGTTCTTGATAATGTTTCTCCGTTTGAAAGATTATTCAAAATTCCTCCAGATTTTTCACATTTAAAACCTTTTGGTTGCTTATCTCTTGTCTCTACTCCTAAACAGAATAGGGACAAATTTTCTCCTCGAGCTTCCGTTTGTGTGTTTATTGGTTATCCTCCTGGAAAGAAAGCCTACAAGTTTTATAATCTAGATACAAAAGAAGTTTTAATTTCTAGAGATGCAGTGTTCTATGAAACTAAATTTCCATATTTAGATGCAGATTCCTCCACATTTATTCCCTTATCTGTTTCTGAAAATATCATAGACACACCAGTTGACAATTTTACCTCATATCTTGATTCTATTCCTAATTCACCACCTACATCAAACCTCAGTCCATCTTCATCTACTTCTAACAATATGTCTGATTTTCAGAATCATGATAACATGTCAGATTCTCAAAATCATTCTACTCCCGTTTTGCAAAATGCAACTCGAAAATCTACTAGAGCCTCTAAACTACCAGTTTATCTAACAGATTATGAACATTCTCTGCATACTAAATGCTCAGACACTTTATGTTCTTGTACTATCACTTCCTTATGTCATCAAGATTCCACTTATTCATCTGAGTCTAGTATCTGTTGTGCACTCCCACCATTTAATCTTCAAGTTCCAGTTGCTGAACCTAGTTCATTTGATGAAGCTATGTTATATCCTGAATGGCAACAAGCTGTTGCTGCTGAATTTTCAGCACTTGAAGCCAACAATACATGGTCTTTAGTTCCCCTTCCACCTGGCAAGAAGGCCATATCATGTAAATGGGTCTTTAGGGTAAAGTATCATGCTGATGGTTCTATTGAGCGTTACAAAGCTCGGTTAGTCGTTAAGGGTTTCACTCAAAAAGCTGGAATTGACTATACTGAAACGTTCTCACCAGTTGTAAAAATGACAACTCTATGAAGTCTAGTTGTAGTGGCTGTTAAGAACAATTGGCATATGTTCCAATTAGATGTAAACAATGCTTTTCTCCATGGTGATTTGTACGAAGATGTTTATATGAAACCTCAACCTGGTTTAAAGTTGTCTGATTCTTCTCTCGTTTGCAAATTGATCAAATCTCTTTATGGTCTTAAGCAAGCCTCACGAAATTGGAATTTTAAGCTTTGCTGTGCTCTTTTATCCAGAGGTTATAAAGCTTCAAAGAATGATTATTCCTTATTTTTCAAAAAGTCTGGAAATGCAGTGGTTTATCTTGCAGTTTATGTCGATGACATATTAGTAGTGGGTAATGATTTACAAGAAATCAATTTAGTCAAGGCATTTCTGAATGACACTTTCAAAATCAAAGACCTTGGTTCTCTTCATTATTTTTTAGGGCTTGAATTTCAGCCTACTGATAAAGGTATGATTGTTTCCCAGAATAAGTTTACCACTGATCTACTGAATGAGTTCAATTGTTCAGCTTCTCCTGTAACAAGTCCTCTTGATCCATCCATCAAGTTACTTCCAGATCAAGGTGCTCCTGTTTCTGATTTTTCTTTATATCGAAAGTTAGTAGGCAAGTTGAATTTTTTAACCAATACTCGTCCAGACATTTCCTTTGCTGTACAACATTTGAGCCAATTTATGAGTGCTCCAAGACAACCACACTGGGATGCTGCTTATCATGTTTTACGGTATCTAAAGTTTAATCCAGGTCAAGGATTATTCTACAATTCGATTCCTAGCTTTCAGTTACAAGCGTTTTGTGATGCTGATTGGGCATCATGCTCACATACTAGAAAATCAGTCAGTGGTTTTGTCATCATGCTTGGTAACAGTATCATTTCCTGGAAGTCTAAGAAACAACACACCGTCTCTTTATCATCTGCTGAGGTTGAGTATCGTTCCATATGACGTATCACTGCTGAGTTAGCATGGTTATCTCGATTGTTAACTGAACTTAATGTTCCTGATGTTACTCCAGTTCCTGTCAAATGTGATAGTCAAGCTGCCATTTATATTGCATGAAATCCTGTGTTTCACGAACGAACAAAACATATAGACCTTGATTGTCATTTTGTTCGTGAAAAACTGGTTTCTGGTTTGATTTCTTTGTCCTATGTGCCAACACAAATGCAACTTGCGGATGTATTCACAAAATCTCTAAATGGTGTTCAACATCAAAGTGTTCTGTCCAAGTTGGGCGTGCTTCCTTCACCCTCCAACTTGAGGGGGGTGTTGAGATTATGTAGTCATTTACTATCTTCCACATGTACATACAGCTCAGCAGCTAGAGAGTTAGTTAGAAATCACGTGAGTTAGTTAGTCTTAGTCTTGTATATATTGTACAAGTCACTCTTTCATTTTCTACACAACTTGCACTGTAAATAACAATCTGGATTTTGTTCAATACAATGTGATTCACACATTACAATACTCGTCTTCTTCAATCTTTCTGTTGATTCTAAGAATTCTTCAGAATCCATGGAATAAGAGCTGTATTGCGGGTGACCACCTGTAGGCTGTAA
Organism: Kitagawia praeruptora; assembly: GCA_037693485.1. Lineage (NCBI taxonomy): Eukaryota > Viridiplantae > Streptophyta > Magnoliopsida > Apiales > Apiaceae > Kitagawia > Kitagawia praeruptora. Next base: position 108,435,951 of record CM075354.1, read on the forward strand.
CACAAGAGCTGGATGACACGCTAGAAGAAACTGGGTGTCTAGCAGTTCTTTTGTCTGTGACGGTCCTGACGGAGCGCAGCAGCAGGAGAGAATAACTAGGGTTCTTGTTGTTCTTTCTATTCAGCCGTTCTTGCTGGCGATAGTAGCGATGTGTTCTGTCGCGAAGAAGGGAAGAGCAGGGGAGAAGAAGCCGTGGCTGAGAGCTTGCTAGGGTTTCTGTCTGTGTTTGTCGCTGTACGTGATCAAATACTACACAAATATACATAATAATAATAATAATAATAATAATAATAATAATAATAATAATACAAAACATATGTTTTTGTTGTTTTTTTTGTTTAAAGTCATAATCACAAAAAGAGTACAAATTATATTTAACATATATAAATATGAGTAAAAATATTTATAAAATATAGGGTATTTTAAATTAATAATTAATATATATATATATATATAAAAAGAAATAAAAAAAATAAAGGGAGAAAAAAATGAAGAAAAAGAAAAAAACAAATAAAATAATGATACATAATAATAATAATGATAATAATAATGATAATAATAAATATAATAATAATAATAACATAATTATATAAATAATATATACAAATATTTATAACATATATTAATTTTTAAAATATAAAAAGAAAAAAAAAGAAACAAATAAGAAAAAAAAATGAAATATACAAAAGAAAAGTATACAAAGGTGAGTACGTAACATGTTAGTAGTACATGTTTGATACAGGAGGTCATGCACCGTGGGTGGGAAAGCACAACCCGCGGTCCCCGTCTTCAGACTCTGTTTTTGTTGCTTCGCAGATTAGACCAGGGATTTATGCACTGCAGTTAGCCGATAATGCACCCTGATTATGTTCTTCATTTTTCTAAGTGCCGCAACAGGAATTCAAGCACCACGGGGAGGAATTTTTAAACCATGGATAGCCATACAAATCACAACAAAACAATTTTTTTTTTCTTTTTTTTCACCTGAAACACTTCACACAAAAATCATCAAGGCACCTTGGGGGATAAAAATAAAATAAAATACAAAAATTCTACCTAAAAAGATTGAAAGAATTATTTATTTATTTTTTTAATTTTATAAAGAAGTTCTACAACAAAAACCTTGGGTTGCCTCCCAAAAAGCGCTTATTTAGAGTCATTAGCTTGACTTCTAACCTCGATTTAGATGTCCGTGGAGGGATTGGGGATATAGAATGTCTCTGTTCCACCAATAAATGCACCTTCAACATATAATTTCAGGCGCTGACCATTAACCTTAAACTTTGTTCCATCTTGCCCCATAGTTTCAACAGCACCATGAAATTTAACTTGAGTTACAGTGAACGGTCTGGACCACCTAGATTTAAGCTTCCCGGGAAATAGTCGAAGCCTTGAATTAAACAATAGTACTTATCACCAATCTGAAAGTTGCGACGTTGGATCACCTTATCATGCATTTCTTCGTTCTTTCCTTGTAGAGTCGGGAACTGTCATAAGCATCAAATCGAAGCCCATCTAATTCATTAATCTGAAGAAGCCTTGCCTCTCCTGCAGCCTTCAAATCCATGTTGAGCTCCCTTATAGCCCAAAAAGCACGATGTTCAAGCTCAACTGGTAAGTGGCACGCCTTGCCATAGACCAATGGGGGACTTATAAGCTGTCCGGTAAGCCCACAAAGCATCATCTAGCTTCAAGTACCAATCTTTTCTGGATTTCGCAACCACTTTCTCCAAGATACTTTTGATTTGACGATTTGAAACCTCTACTTGGCCACTTGTCTGAGGATGATAAGCTAAACCAACCTTGTGAGTGACACCATATTTCTTCAACAGATTTTCAAATTGTCTTTGGTGAAAATGAGAACCACCATCACTTATCACAACCCTTGGAACTCCAAAACGTGGAAAGATTATTTTCTTGAACAACCTTAGAATCATTGGTTGCTGATGCAATAGCTTCAACCCACTTGGATACATAGTCAACTACAACTAAGATGTACTTCATCCCACAAGAAGTTGGGAAAGGTCCCATGAAATCAATTCCCCATACATCAAAGATTTCGACCTCTAGAATACCGGTTTGTGGCATCTCATTGCGTTTAGAAATATTACCCGTTCTCTGGCATGCATCACAAGCCAAACAGAAAGCACGAGCATCCTTAAATAGAGAAGGCCAAAAGAAACCAGATTGAAGTACCTTTGCAGCAGTTTTAGAAGGACCATGATGACCTCCACAAGCAAGAGAATGACAATGTCTGAGAATGTCATTAACTTCATATTTTGGGATGCATCTACGAAAGATCCCATCAGCACACTTGCGATACAAGAAAGGGTCATCCCAAAAATACTGTTTAGCATCGTGATAGAACCTCTTTCGTTGTTGATATGTCAAATCTGGAGGGTGAGATCCACTAACACAAAAATTTTCAAAGTCTACATACCTTGGAGTTTTAGTGGCAACAGCAAATAGGTGATCATCTGGAAAAGAATCATCAATGGGAGTGTCTGATGCAATATTAGATTTGAAGCGCAGCCGTGAGAGATGATCTGCGACCATGTTCTCAGCACCCTTTTTGTCCTTGATTTCCAAGTCAAATTCTTGGAGTAACAGAATCCAACGAATAAGCCTCGGTTTCGCTTCTTTCTTAGCCAATAGATATTTCAGTGCAGAATGGTCAGTGTGAATGATGACTTTGGAACCAATGAGATAGGTTCGAAACTTGTCAAGAGCATAGACCATAACTAAGAGCTCCTTCTCAGTTGTAGCGTAGTTCACCTGAGCTTCATCCAAGGTTTTACTTGCATAATAGATGGCATGCAATACCTTATCTTTCTTTTGACCGAGAACTACTCCAACACCGTAATCACTTTCATCACACATGATTTCAAATGGAAGATTCCAATCTGGAGGTTGTATGATTGGTGCAGTTACTAGAGCATTCTTTATCCTGTAAAAAGATTATAGACAAGCATCAGTAAACTCAAAGGTGACATCCTTAAGCAACAATTGAGTGAGGGGTTTTGTAATTTTTGAAAAATCTTTAATAAAGCGTCGATAAAACTCAGCATGACCTAAGAAACTCCTCACTCCCTTCACATTAACAGGGGGAGGAAGTTTCTCGATCACCTCAATTTTTGCTTTGTCAACTTGGATGCCACGTTTAGATATAAGATGACCAAGTTCCACTCCTTCATTGACCATGAAGTGGCACTTTTCCCAATTTAAAACCAAATTTACCTCTTCACAACGTTTAAGCACTTTAGAAAGATTATGCAAACATTCATCAAAATCAGAACCATAAACACTGAAATCATCCATAAATACTTCCATAATAGACTCAATGAAATCAGAAAATATGGTTGTCATGCAACGCTGAAAAGTAGCAGGGGCATTGCACAATCCAAACGGCACTCTTCGATATGCGAAGGTACCATAGGGACAAGTAAATGTAGTCTTTTCTTGGTCATCAGGATGTATAGGGATCTGAAAGAACCCTGAATATCCATCTAAATAGCAAAAGAACTTATGTTTAGCAAGTCTTTCAAGCATCTGATCTATGAATGGGAGAGGGTAATGGTCTTTTTTCGTGGCAGTGTTTAACCTACGGTAATCAATACACTTTCGCCAATCAGTGACAATTCTAGTGGGAATGAATTCATCTTTGTCATTCTTAATTACAGTTGTTCCCCCTTTCTTAGGAACTACTTGAACCGGGCTTACCCATTTTGAATCAGAAATTGGGTAAATGATGCCCGCATCAAGCAACTTTAAAACTTCTTTTTTAACAACCTCTTGCATGTTAGGGTTCAAGCGGCGTTGTCCCTGTATGAAAGGCTTATGGTACTCATCTAAATGAATTCTATGCATGCAAAAGTCTGGGCTAATCCCTTTAAGATCATCAATACTATAGCCAATAGCTTTTTTATGCATACACAACACAGTGAGAAGCTTAGAAATCTGACCATCATCAAGTTTAGAGCTAACAATCACAGGAAATGACTCATCATCATCAAGAAACACATATTTATGATTTGATGGCAAAGGTTTTAACTCTAACTTCTTTACCTGAGGTTTATCACTAGAAGTGATAGTGCTGGTTACCTCACAATTTTGGCCCGGATCAGCCTTACCATCTAACTCAAGGATTAATGAATCAATCTCAGCATGTCCATCTCCTTCTGTAGCTTCAAGCACAAGAACTGCTTCTAAGGAATCATTCAATAAAACATGAGATGACTCATCTTGAACAATCTCATCTATGACATCAATCCTACAACATGTATTCTCAAGCAAAGGGGACTTAAGAGCAGAGGTTAGAGTAAAAGTAATTTTATCATCACCAACACTCAAAGTTAGAGACCCATTTTTAACATCAATAACAGCACCTGCAGTACAAAGAAATGGTCTACCTAAAATAATAGGTATCTGGCTATCTTCTTCCATATCCAAAACTACAAAGTCTACAGGAATATAGAATTTTCCAACCCTGACAGGCACATCCTCTAAAATACCAAGTGGAAATTTATAGAACGATTTGCCATTTGCAATGTCATTTGTTAACATTATAGTTCTCCCATGTTTAATTTTTGAAAAATTGAGAGAGGCATGACAGAGACGCTAGCGCCTAAGTCACATAAAGCTTTATCAATAAACAGTGCACCTAAATGACATGGGATTGAAAAACTTCCAGGATCTTTAAGTTTGGGTGGAGACTTATTTTGTAAAACAGCACTACACTCTTCAGTAAAAGCAACTGTCTCCACCTCACCAAAAGATCTTTTCTTTGTGAGTATATCCTTCAGAAACTTTGCATAGGATGGAACTTGAGAAATTAAATCAGTGAAAGGAACTGTTACCTCAAGATTCTTGACCAGTGTCATAAACTTACCAAAATGTTGATCCACCTTAGTTCTGTTCATCCTGCTAGGGAACGGCAGCTTAGGTACAAATGGTGGAGGAGCAACAACAATCTTCTCTTTATCATCTTTCGTGCTTCCTTCAGTTCCACCCTTGTTTGTTTCGTCAACAGCTTCATCTACCTTGCCATCGGTATTTTCCTTTTGTTTCTCATCAATCACATCATCAGTGGGCATCGGTGGACCATCATATTTGAGGCCACTTCTAAGAGCAATAGCATTCACATTCTCCTTTGGTTGAGTTGATTGTGATGGAAAAAAGTCAAGTTGTCTTGCAGATGAAGAACTAGCCAATTATGCTATCTGAGTTTCCATCATCTTATTGTGAGTTCTCAACTCTTTGATCTCCCTCATATTGTCTTCCTGATTCTTTTGCACTTGTATGAGTATCTTCATCATATCACTCGATTGATCAGGTTGCGCAGCTTGATTAGATTGAGGAGCATAATTTTGAGAGGGCTTCTGAAATCCAGGAGGATTCATAGGTCCCTGAGAAGGCCTATATTGCTGTTGTGGAGGAGGCTAATATGACTGTTGATACTGTTGCTGCTGATTAGGAACATGAAGATTCTGAGCATTATTGTTCCTATATGAGAAATTTGGATGATCTCTCCAACCCGGATTGTAAGTGTTGGAGTATGGATTGTACTGCTACCTCTGCTGAAAAACATTGGCTTGCTCCACCTGAAAATTTTGTGAATTTTGAGCATTGTACGAGCAATCATTACCATAGTGGCCTTGAATGCCACAGACTTCACAAATAGGAGTATTCATAGGAGCCATGGATGATAATGCATTAATGCTCATAGGAGGAGTAGAGGACTGAGACGTCTGTGTAGTCTTCAATGAATGAATCTCCTGAGTCAATGCAGCGAGTTGAGATGATAAAAGTGAATAAGTATCCACTTCAAGTTTACCCCCTTCTTGGGTGCTCTCGGGTTATTGAAGTAATTGGCAGCCAAATTCGCAAGAAAAGTATACGCATCATCAACTCCTTTGTAAAGGAATACACCACCTGCAGCATTATCATCTGTACCTTTTGTTTCAGGGTCAAGACCATTGTAGAAACGTTTGAGCAGAAACCACTTCTCAAGACCATGGTGAGGGCATGCACATTGAAGATCTTTGAATCTTTCCCATGCATCTCTAAGAGACTCTCCATACTCTTGTTTAAAACCAGTCATCTTGTCAATCAATTCGTCAATTCTGTTGGGAGGGAAAAACTCAGTTAAGAAGGCTTGAGCAATCGCATCCCACTCAGTGACATTAATATCATTCAGCCATTTTTGAGCTTTGTCACGAAGAGAAAATCCGAACAACATGACTTTCAATTGGTCTGAAGTGACTCCCTGATGCTTGATAGTAGAACATAGTTGTTGAAACCTTTGTAGATGAAGTGTAGGGTCTTCAGAGGGAAGACCATCAAACTGACTTTGTTGGATCATAGTGAGCAACGCAGGTTTGATCTCAAAGTTTGCTGCTACAATAGTTGGCATAGCAAGGCCAGTAGGAACACCACTCGGAGAGGGTTGTGAGTAGTTCTTCAAAGATTTAACAGGAAGTTCTACCATTTTGATATTTGAATCAAGAAACTTTTGTTGCTTTTCTTTCCTTACTTGATCTAAGTATTGTTGACAAGTAATTCCAAAACCCGGACTAGGAGGAGTTGTATCCGCTTCTTCTGTAGACCTGAGCATCAACAACTAAAACAAGGAAAAGCAGTAAAATCTACCTCAGTTGGAACAAATGTTCCAAAGAGACAAAGGAAACAATCTAAACAATTAAACTAAAATCTATAGAAACTAGGCGTCTCCCCGGCAGCGGCGCCAAAAACTTAATGTGTCAAATTATATCTATCCGCAAGTGCACGGTGTCTGTTATTAGCAAACACTGGTAAGTACGGGTCGAATCCACAAGGAGACAAGTTTCAAGAAATTTAATCTAATTATTGCAAATTGTTTCTAGTGATTAACGATTAGTGAAGGTTTTGTCTAACTAAGCAACGCAAATAAAAATGTTTATAAATCAATTAACTAAAGTCTAGGGCAATCGGGTTCACCATGTTCACACCAAATTGGTTTTAAGCTAAGGCAACTAAAGTGGTCACGTAGCTAGAGTATGTCAATCTCTTTCAAGTATTAACACTCTCGAAACATGCTTACACAATAATAACCTTTAATAATTCAGCTGGTTAAGTAATTAGAACATATGTTAATCTCTCTCGAGTATTAACGTTCTCAGAAATCCAATGATGCTCTCGCATTCACATTCATTCGGCTAATTGTATGTATGCCTCTAATTAGTACATTATCTCTCGATCCATTACCATTATTGCATATAATTAATCTGTGATATTGGTCAATTACACAAATTAAACACTAAAACATATCAATTAGAATTACTCAAACCAGTCAAACTACTGTGAAAATCAATCCAATATCATGGTGTACACATGGCCTCCCCTTGAGCCCTAGAATATAACTACTCACTCATGCTAGGAATTAGAACAAAGAAAACAATTATGTAAGCCGTGTAAAACATATGCATCTAAAACAAGAGAAGATAAAAATATACCTTAAGCTTATTGAATTAATGAAAACAATAGTATCCAAGCTAGACAATGGAAGAGATGAAGAAAAGCCCTAGCTCCAAAGATATAAAAGTACGTACTCTTCCTGTCTATCCAAGCTAATTATAATAATAAAATCTGATCCCCTAATAAAGTATTTTTAATGCTTTAATGAATTTACAAAACAAGTCTTCTAAACCGACTAGGAATCTCTAATACAAATTCGTAGCTATCTGTTCTCCTCTGTTTCTGGACTGTTCCAACTGGATTTTGCTTACTGGACCACCTCTGAATTAAATAAAATTCCACAAGCTTTGCGTGGACTGTAAGATCGCTAAAAACGGACTTCTGGAACTCAAGTTATGGCCCAAACAACGTCAAGAGCCCGTGTAGTCCAATAATTCCGAATTTTCTTCCAATTTAGCTCCAAAATAGATCTTTTTGTCCAAATCCTTCCAAGTTTAGAAATTCCTTGTATCCTACAATAAAACATCAAAATCTATTAAATAAATATCCAAATCAGTGCAAAACACAATAAATATGAGGATAAAATCATCTAAAATATATATAAAAATATACTCTATCACAGGGGCGTAAATGAACAGATCGGAAAAGAAATCGGAATTTTGAACTCGAATTAGGTGTTTTGAATTTGGTGAAACAAATTAAAATCTACAATTACAGGGTTGTAGAGGGTGGAGAGACGATCATTTTGATATGTCAAACGTGTGTGCTCGTTGCCTGTAGAGAACGTAGGAATCGATTGAAAAAACAACGAGAAAACACGACGACGGCGGCTGTAGAAGACGATGAACAGTACTTGAGACACGCATTTTGAACATGCGTATGTCAAGATACGCATTTTCAACATGCGTATCTCAAGTACTGTTCACCGAGCTGAAATTCAGTTTAACGAAGTACACGCATGTGTACTATGCGTGTAGCTACACGCATTCTCACCATGCGTGTACGGTGGGTATTTAGGGCCATCTTTTCAGCCGGTAGGTGTTTTGGGCAAAAAATTCTGAATGGTGGGTATTCAGGGCCATCACCCCCCAAATGTCGCATTAAAACACTACTATGGCGTAGCGGTTTCAATTTTTTTTATTTAACGCTACATTGTGTAGCGTTTAGGGATATTGGGGGTGGGGGATACTACATCGTGAAGCGTTTTACTGGAAGTAGCGTTTGAGGGAGGGGGAGATGGAGAGATTTTTAAATTATTAAAATTTTATTTTATTTTTTTTAATTAATATTTTAAATTTTATCGGTATTTTCTTTGGGATTAAACTGTTTCCATTTGAGGTTCAACGGGTTCCATTTGGGGATTAGAAATATTCAATTTTTTAATAAATTTTTAAATTTTATATGTATTTCCTTAGGGGTTTAACAATTAACCTTTGGAGTTCAACGATTCCATTTTGGGTTTTAGAAATACTCAGAATGACGAATAAATCGTACACGGACTTAGGGTCCCTAATTTATCCTGATTTTTAAAAAATCAGGTCGCCGGACTCAGTAAGAAAACACAATTTGAATTGACCATTTGATTATAAATTTTCTAATAGTGTTTGAAAATACATATTTAGCAAAAAAAAACATCATTTAAAGTAGTGTTTTGGGTTCAAAACACCACTTTAAGTAGAGTTTTGAACCCCAAAACTCTACTTTAACCAACTATTTGTGAAAAATAAAATATCACTTAAAGTAGCGTTTTGGTTCAAAACATCACTTTAAGTAGAGTTTTAAAATCAAAACTCTATTTTAACTAGTGTTTTGTTAAAAAAAAAAAAACAAAGCAAAACGCTAAACAATGTAGCGTTTTCGTTTAAAATTGAAAAACACTACACGATGTATTTGGGGCCACATTTTTTGAATTGTGATATTTGAAATCATTTAATTTAAAAATTATGATAGATGGGACTAACACTCTTAAGACACTTATTACGCAATGGGAATAGTTGTTGCCACGAAGAGGGGAAAAAGAAAGAATCTCATTCTTGCTTATTCTGCAGACTTGGGGGCCATTTGTTAACCCATAAAAACACTGGACGAGAAAGATTTGTTGTTAAGATTGTTTGATAAGGTGAAAGATGAACTGGACGACTCGGAAAATTAACTGAACGGTTCCCAGTGAAAATCAAGCTGGGCGATTCATAAAAACTAAACACACAAGTGAATGACACAATAGTACTTTATTTTTAAACACACAAGTGAATTCCCTGTTAAGATTATACTTTCTTTCTTTTTTTTACAAGTTTTGCTTTTCCTTTACATGCGACAAACTTTATATCATGTTATAAAAAAATCTTATATTTGTTATATGCTAATTTTATGTTGACCCGGTTCACAAAATAATTTTAACATTTCATTTTATATCTATAACCTTTATTAATAAGCGAAATCCCTTTTTAATGGTACCAATTTTGGTTCGCACCATATTTTCGTTTCATCCCTAAACTCCTAATTCTAATAGAATTCTATGTTGTTTTTCTAATTAAAAGAATAAAAAAAACATATTATAATTATTATTCTCTTTTCGCAAACAATTTTAATTAACACGAGGTAGAACAACATGAAGGTAAAACTTCACCAACGATTAACACCAGCGGGGTACAATCTACTTACAAATATAGTTGCACTAACAAATATACAAGCCATTATTATAGATGAAGTGATCACCATCTATCAACGAAGTACAAAAAAAGCGATACTAATCAAATTTGTGAAAAGGTAAAGATTCTATATCTAATGACAACTTTATTTTTTTCAACATAATCGTTTTCTAGCCAGTCAAGTTGTGCCCATCTGTATGCTGGTGTTAAGTTCAATTTATTCATCAGTAACCTAATTATCTTTAGATAAACCATCAGGAAAACTCAAATCTTTGCAGCATATTAGTTTTTCATCATGTTCATATTAGCTTTTCGTCATGCTTGGTGGTGCTGGTGCTCATGTGCATGTACTCTTTAATTTTTGTTGGTACTCATCAGACAAGCAAGGCGACTTTCAGTAAACTTATTATATATTTAATTTTTTATTGCATTAACTAAATTCAGTTATATATGCCCTGTTAAGGTTAATTTATCTATGACTAGCCTTATTATATTTAGAAAATGAAGTAAATTTAACTATAGTTCCAAAGCAAGGAGAATCGTCCTAATTGTACTACGATACCAAATTAATTCATCATTATCCTTTTATAACCTTTATTAATAAGCGAAACCTTTTTTAAAATGGTACTACGATTCCAAATTTGGTTCGACCCTTTTTTTCCACCCCTTTAAATTACTATTTCTTCTAGAACTCTATGTTTTATAATCCTAGAACAATTAAAATTCTTTACATCCCTTTATTCCTATTTCTTCGAAAACTCTATTTTATCTTTAATAAAATAGTTAAATTATTGTTATCCTAGAACAACTGCAATTCTTTTATTATAACCGTACTGAGTTACAAATTAATGTATCTATGAGAAACATATATATATATATATATATATATATATCATATTTTCTTGATTTTCTTAAAATAATATTAAATTAATAATGAATTAAACAATATTTATTAATATTTCAGTCTCCAAATTTGATTTCACCCCAAGATTCGTATCCACCGAAATTATTGAAATTTTGTTGTAAATAAAATCGTTTTTTATTATAAGCTACTGAGTTGTATAAATAATTTTTTTTAAGATCATTCAAAATTATAAATTAATGATCATTTTAAATTAATTTTATCGGGCCGGGTTATATATATATATATATATATATATATATATATATATATATATATATATATATATATATATATATATATATATATATATATTGTTTTTCAATATGTTTATGTAAAAATAATTATGTGTGTTTAACTTAAATATATTTGTATGAATATACTTCTAAAGTAATTAGACTCATTAAAATAGAATTTTATAATGAGAAAATGCCCAATGCCTAGATTTGAGCTTCCATGGTCCGAAATACTGATTTTCGGAAACATGACCCTATTTACCCACGGGTCACGCATTCTCTCTGAGAATGCGTGTCCTAGGATACGCATTCCTATAATGCGTATCAGGTGTCACGCATTCTGAGAATGCGTGATGACGTCATCTGCGTCATTTTCAAACAAACGACGCCGGCGTTCTCTCGAGCTCAAAATCGCCGCTCCGTCACCACGCCTCCGTTCTCCACAGTCCATCAATCTCCACTTCTTCTGAGTGTATCAAAACAAAGCCCACACCTTGCTCTCCATTTTACCCCTTTCGTTTGTAGCTTTTCGGCCCCGCATGAGCGTACACAAACCAATCAAAAAACTGATCGAAAAAAGAGCTTCGAATTGGGGCTTTTAAATCCAGCAAAACAAATGGAAATCTAATGGTATAGAGTTGTAGAGGGAGTGAATACGAGCAATTTGGTATATAGTATGGTACTTGAAGAAGCCGGAAAAAGACAGAACTGATTGGTTAAATTTTTAGCGGTAAAAACAACCCCGATGGAGCTAGAGGACGATGAACAGTGGCTTTGGACACGCATGTTGGACATGCGCATCTCCATACACGCATTCTCAACATGCGTCCCAAGTCCCTATTCACGAGTGTAGAATTCATTTTATGATGGACGCTCCTTTTTCAAATGCATGTCCGGACACTCCTCTTTCACATGCGTGTCCCGCGGGTATTTAGGGACGTCCCGAACGAATATGGGTATTTCGGACCAAATGTTTTGGAAAGTGGGTATTTTGGGCCATCACCCTTTATAATACTATATCCTGAATTCAAATTAAAAAAATTACTTGTATTTGAATTTAAACATGTGTTTAATTAATTAGATCTATTATATTAATTTTTACTAATTGGGTATGTTAAACTAGGATTATAGATAAAATATAATCTTTGGATTAAATTTAGAATTGTCTATTGTTAATATATAAAGGGTATAATCAATAAATATAATCATTCATAATTTTTAGAATTTTATTTATTCAACAATGTTATTTATTCAACATTCAAATTATCATTGATCCAGATCCAGATCCAGATCCAGATTTAACAAGTGACCCCTTAGTGTGAGAAGTGCAAATCTTTACGATAAGGATGGTTAAGGATTTTCAAATTGATTTTGTTCAAAGTAGGGATGGGAAAAAAATCCGATCCGACGGATACCCGATTCGAAATCCGATTTTTTATCCGATCTGAATCCAATATTTTGGATTTGGATATGGATATGGATTTAAATTTTAAACCCGAAAGATTTTGGATATGGATATGGATTTCATGAAGCCCGATCCGAAATCCGAAACCCGATCAAAACCCGAGCCGAACCCGAAACCCGAAAAATACCCGACTTTTATTTATTATATTTTATATTTTATATATTATATATAAATGTATATTATAAATACATATTATACATACACTATATATATATATATATATATATATATATATTATATATAAATGTATATTATAAATACATATTATACATACACATATCTTTGAGACATAAGATATGGAAAGATCGAGAAAATAAATTGTCATGGATGTAGCGGTATTTTTTAACTTACACAATTTTTTTTATTTTTTTATTAAGCAACTTATTTACACTATTTTTAATTTTGAATACCCGAAAAAAACCAGATCCGATCCGAAACCCGACGGATTTGGATTTGGATATTGAGTTTTGGATCCGAAACCCGATACGATCCGAAACCCGAAACCCGAAAATATTTGGATTTGGATTTGGATTTTGCAAAACCCGAGCCGAACCCGACCCGTTCCCATCCCTAGTTCAAAGAGACACCATGCCTAAATAATTCACACTCTTATTATACGGCACTACACTAAATTCACATATTTGGTACTACTAAAAAGATACATCGAATCTCTTATCACTTGTCTACCGTCCTCAACAAACATTCTGTTTATGTCTTGTCCTTCCCACTAAATATTAGTAGAGACTATGAGCTGTAACTTTGGAACTGTCTTTGGAATTACCCATGCAGTCATATTATTCCCTTCGTTCCTAAATACTTTTCCTGTTTGGATCGGACACGTTTGCCAATGCACAATTTTAATCATTAATATTTTTAATTTTGTACTAGTATTAAATATAAAAATTTTACTATATTAAAATACTCACAAATACGAATCCAACAAGATCACTCATGACTTTTATTTTATAGATTAAACGTAAATTAATAGTCAACCTCTTACGATGAATAGTACCAAAAGTCAAAACAGGAAACTTAAAAAGGGACAGAGGGAGTACTTGATAAATAAATATAAACATGTTATATATACACTCTGTTCTAAAAAGCGGCCTAAGCGGCCGCCTAGGCGGATTTGAAGGGTTAAGCGCTTCGATTAGTACAAAATTGGGGAATTAAGCGTTTTTCAAGGGATTAAGCGGATTTAGGCAGGATTAAGCGGATTTAAGCGGGATTAAGCGGGTTTAGGCGGGATTTAGGCGGGGATGAAGCGGGCATTAAGCGGGTTTGACCAAATTTTGACCCTTTAAATTTTATTTTTAAAATTTTTTCTTTACATATTTTTCAAATTTCATATTATAAATGAATATATATAATAAACTTATATAATTAAAATAATTAAAATAAATATGTATATATATTCACAATCCGCTTAATGACCCGCTTAAAATTCCGTCTAGGTATCCGCTTAAGCGCTAGAAGGTCGAAGAAAATAAATAGAGAAAAGCCGGCTATCCTCCCACCGCTTAGAACCGCTTATCGCTTTTTAGAACACTGTATACATGCACACACAATCACACATGATAAATTTAATATCAATCAACCCACGTTTAATAAATTCATAATTCATAAAATTAACTTATACTTGGTCGCACTGAGTCAATGTTCAAAAATAAAGTTAAGCAATTGAATTTAATTTCGATATTCAATAAATTTGTGCGATTGATTTAAACTTCAGCGATAATCCACACTCCACATCGAATGATTGCTCCGTATTCACGAATACACTTCGGTGTGTTTCGTTCATCTTAATACAACATTAAAATTAGCAATTTAAAAAAAAAAAAAAGCGCTCCAACTGCACCCACATAATAGTAATAGATTCTGACTTAACACCTAATGATGTATGTACAACATCTATTATATTAAATTAATATAATGCTAATGATGATGTATGTATGTACAACATCTAATAATTACCCTTTTTATATTAAATTAATGATAAAAAGTTGTTCATAGTAAGAATTGAACCATTGACCTCTAGCATAGAATTTAGAGTCCTTACCACTATGCTAGACATGAGTTTTGTGTATATTTAAAAACTCATTATTAATATATTGAGAGACAACCCCCATGTATTATATTAATGATAAAAAATTGTTCCTAAACCCTTGACCTCTAACTCAGAAGGGAGATTCCGAACCACTATGCTAGACATCAATTTTTAATATATTATAAAACTCATTATTAATATATCGCGAGACAACCCCCATATATTATATTAATGATTAAAAAATTATTCTTAATAAGAATTGACCTCTACATAGAAGGGAGATTTCTTACCACTATATTAGACATCAATTTTGAATATATTATGAAACTCATTGTTATAGGGAGAATATTGTATAACAATATTTGGATGTTTGCTGGAATCACGGAGCAAAATACAGATATTTTGCTAAGAACACGAAGAACACGGGAGGAGATTGGTGTTTGTTTGTGGCTGCTCTTGTCTATTGAAATTCAGTGGTGAACTGTTTCTCATGCTTTACAAGATGCATACGTACCCTATTTATAGGGATCAAGCCATACGTAGTTCTCTTAGAGAAGAAGTTATCTAGATGGGCTAGGGTTTCTATGGGCTCGACTTGGCCCAAATCCACTAGTCATCTCCTTGGGTTGTTTTTCTACCCATTTATTCTGTTCATGACCCATGAAGGGGAACCCGCAGCTTGCATAATGCTATAAATATCTTTACTGGCGAAACTGACTAGATGGCCTCGCATGCGACCTCGCTGGATCTGGCCATGCGAGGCGATCCTCAAAGCATGGAGATAACCTACTCATGCGACCTCGCTGGGCCTGACCATAAGCCTTCATAGTAACATGCTAGGCCACGCTGGACCTCTAGGCCTCGCTAGACCTCGTGAACTGCGACCCCGCTACTAGGGCTCGCTGGCGATCCCATTGTACAAAAATAATATAATGAATCCTCTCATGATGGCGAACTTTAATGACCCCTTCTTCATCCCTAGGCCCATTATGTGTAATGTACCGATATTTTAGCCCATTTGGCCTGTTTAGGACTTATGCCAAATTCAGGCATAACAACTACCCCCCGAGTCCATATTGCCATTAGAAATGCGATGTGGACTCAAAGAATGTCTTCTAGAAAATTGAATGCGAGGCCAAGGCCCATTATTAATTACTCCTTTATGGGCTCTCATCGTAGGCCCAATGAATTTGAATAGCTGCTAACAGCTATCGCGTCTCTAGATCTGGTCACACTTGCTGAGATGATGACACGTGTAGCGTGTCCGTCTCTCTCCTCACTACTATATAAACCTCAAATTTCAAATCATTTGTCACTTTCCTTATTAACAACATACCGAAGTGCTGGCAATTTGCTCACGGATCAAACAGAAACCCAGCTCGCTATCAATCAAGAACGAAGCCAATCTTTCTCAAGATCTTCAACCTTTCTTCATCAAAAAGTAAGTTTCTCTCTCTTGTTCTTCATTTGAATGCATGTGTAGCTCATAATTTTGTAAATATTTGCTGAAAATTATATGCGATGCGAGCCTTACTAATTGCGACCCCACACATTTAATTTCACACTGCGAGCCCTACCTCGCTAAACTTGAGAACACGAATCCTTTAGTAAGTAGGCATACGATCTCAACATAAAGTAGTTACGCGACCCCCTATTCTTCATGTACGAAGTAAGAACACTTAGAGCCTTCTCTTTAAACATTTTTTCTTCTTTTATCTTCTTTGATATTCTGTAAGTGCACACACTAATACTCCACCATCTTTTCAGATGTCTAGCGATAGCTCAAAGACTCCTTCACCCCTTCCTCACATCTCCATCAGCGAGCGAGCAGCTGCAAACATTGCTAAGGCTGCCAGTGCAAGCGACAACTCCTTTAAACTATACATGGACCCTCAATGGTCACAAGAATATTTCACCAGAGAGACCCCGCTAAACACATGGAGAACCAGACGACCCTCCAGCTCGCAAAGTCAATCCGTCAATATCCCCCTAGGTTCAGCAAACCTAACATCCACAACCGTTCAAGCCTCGTCAGTTCAGGGTGAGGTTGATAAACTACTGAAGAGAGGGCAGGAATTTTTTTCCAGCGTCCCCAAACTTCTTTCTCCTCTCAACAAGAATCTTCTCAACATAAGCCCCATAGTACTGACCAGCACCTCATCAATAGACTCCCTTGGCCATGCTTACTACGAGATCGAGGGTGGAGGTGACAACGAGGCCAACTCCGATGACTCCGATTATGAGGAACCTTCCTCTGACGATGGCGGCCTCGATGAAGTGGCTAGAGTAGTTAACTTTGAAGATTATAACTACGTTCCTGAAACTTCCCCACAACCTTACATACCGACCCCTCAACCGGAGCTAGAAGGTGTTATTTACGTTGGGGGACCTCGCCCCGAGGACATTGAAGAGGGCTCGAAGGTGAAGCCTGGTCAACCTCGCATCTTGGGATGCAGGGACTTGTCCACCACTCTTAATGCTGAGTCCTTGAAAAAGGCGGTCGATACATACAGACCTGAAGGCAAAATTATTCTGCCAAAGGCTTCAATGCGATGCTCCCGCTTCAATTATACAGAAAACGGAGGAAGAGTGCCTCGTATGGTGTTGTCGTCTGCTATGATGAAAATCGGCGTCTCTTCGCCTCTCCATCCATTCATCAGAGACGTGTGCGAGACCTACCACCTCGCTCCCATCCAAATCAATCCCAATGGATATAGAGCAATGATAGCCCTCTACATCATCTATCACAAGTTGGGATATCCCCCCTTGATGCAAGAACCATGGGCTATTTTTTGCAATTGAAGAGATGCGGGCCATCTGACTTCGGCTATGTCTACTTCTCGGTCTGGCCAGAATTTAATAAGAAAGACCTTTACCACAGCGCTCCAAGTAACGCAGGCTCATGGAAGGGGCCTTATCTTTATGTTCACGAGGTGCCCAGAATAAAGACTTCATTTAACTATCTTCCAGTAGGCCAAGTGCGAACCGTCCTGAAGGGCGAAGAGAAAACACGAGCTGATGATGTGTTGAAAATGCCTCGTGAAGACAGGAATGTGCGAACCCTCCTTTCCTTAGAAAACCTGATTGAATGCAGATTCCTAAAGGAGGGGATCGAGCTTCCTTCTGAGGTGGGGCCTTCAAGTGCGAGGAAGGCCTCGCTAAAGAGAAAAATGCGAGAGGCGGCCTCGTCCTCTAAAGTTGTAGTGGAAGAGAGTAAGAATACTTTATACTGTAGTTCAATAACTTCTTTATTGTCTTTACATCTTTACTTTTTTCAATGATTATCTCTAACTGCCTTCCTCTCCCTTTTTTTTTAGGTATGTCAGGAAGAAGCCGCAGACCCCCTTTCTGCTAAAAAAACAAGGAGACCCTTGTTGAAAAACCAACGGCCACTCCATCCAAGAAGAAAAACGATCTTCCTCCTCCCCCTCCTCCATCGACAACTGCCCAGGTCGCTCCTCAACCCCCTCAAACGACCCCTGAGCACGCTCTGAAAAAGCGCAAGACTGGCCCACTGCCTCAGGTAACAAAACCTGCAGATACAACACCAGTACACCATCTATATGCTAAGCATGGATACACTCATGCCACTGAAGAGGAGTGCACTGAATGGGTGGGTGCTGAGCTAATTGAAAACTCTGAGGCGGTTTCCAAATGCCTAGCTGAGAGCTTCATTCGAAACTTCCTCAATATATCGAACATTTCTGCGAGGTGGGTTATATGATCCCCAGCCTCCTTAGACTTCACAAGCATGTCATCTACATAGACCTCCATTGTCTTTCCAATTTGTTTCTCAAACATCATGTTAACGAGCCTCTGATAAGTAGCACCTGCATTGAGGAGGCCAAAGGGCATCCCAATATAACAGTAGAGACCTCTGTCTGTGATAAACGAGGTGTGCTCCTGATCAGGCCCATACATTGGTATTTGGTTGTACCCAGAATAGGCATCCATGAAGCTTAAGAGTGCGTGCCCCGCTGTTGCATCTACCAACTGATCAATTCTTGGAAGAGGGAAACTATCCTTCGGGCAATGCTTGTTTAGATCAGTAAAATCCACACATGTTCGCCACTTCCTATTTGGCTTCTTGACTAGGACAGGGTTTGCGAGCCAGTCAGGGTAAAATGATTCCCTAACGAGCCCGACCTCGAGTAGCCTATCAACTTCCTCTTTTAGAGCCTCGGCTCGCTCTCCACTTATTGGTCTTCTTTTCTGCCTCACTCCCTTTTTGCATGGATCAAGATTAAGTCTATGACACATCACATTGGGATCGATCCCTACCATATCTTCATGAGACCATGCAAATACATCCAAATTAGCTTTAAGAAACTCCACGAGCCTTCCCCTAAGATCGGGATTCAATTGCGATCCGATCTTCAAAACCTTCTTAGAATCCTTGGGATCAACAAGAATAGATATGGTATCCTCTGCGGCCCCGGCTCGCTCCACATGCTCAGGGATGCGAGGGTCCAGGTCAATTTCAACATCTCGAGCCCGACTAGATTCTGCTTCGACTTGCCTCATGACTCCCGCCCCCGAGTCAGGGGTCGCTCCAACATGTCCATACTCATTCACAATTGTTGTTTCTCGTGTGATACCATTAGGTAGGTCTACCAATGTTGATGTTTCCTTGCGAACCCATTTCCCCTTTCGGGCCCGCACAGCGGCCTGCTCTGGACTTTCCTCTTCATCGCTAGTTTCTTCAACAATTCCATCTTGTAGAACCAACACAGGTTGCGAGGCCTCCATCATAATTGCCCCTGGTACTGGTTCTACCTGTATGCCCAAGTTGTCAAAATAATCATCAGGCAACTCCTCGATTGAAATTATGTTGCAACCAGTTGAAGGTTGCGAGGCCTCGACATCCATAGAACTTCTTCCCTTTTCTGCTGACTTCAGGGCCTGATTGTAGCACTCTCGTGACTCGTGCTGAATTCCTCTAACACAACCCACACCATGCGGGGTAGGAAATTTCATTGAGAGATGGTAGATGGAAGTCACCACCCTCATTTCCTTCAAGATGGGTCTCCCCACAATAGCATTATAAGCAGATGGTTGATCCACGACCATGAAATCAGCGACCTGAGTAGTGATGCAGGGCTCGTCCCCCAAAGTAATGGGAAGCCTGATCAGGCCTTTCACACTCACAGAAGCTCCAGTGAATCCATAGAGGTGGCCTACCGTAGGAATGAGGTCTTTGTCTACATATCCCATTTTCTTGTAAACATCATACATCAAAACATTAACAAAACTTCCATTATCCATTAGCACTCTGTAGATATTCTGTGAGCCAATGCGAACTCGAACTACTAAAGCATCGGAGTGAGGATGGTGCACCCACTTCGTATCTTCTTCAGTGAACATGATATTTGTATCTTCCCCCTTAAAAAGCTTTGGGGGTCGCTCTTGTAAATGATGCACATTGGTAAGGGGTCGCTCCCTGGCCTCGCGTGCATACCTTTCCCTGCCCTTGTTGCTGTCTCCTCCAATATGCGGCCCTCCAATAATCACATGGATGCTATTACCTCGCTCTTCTCTCTCCTTGCGAGGCCTTGTGTTTTGACCTGAGGGGGGGTACAGCATGATATCCTATTCCTGATTTTCCTGAGTTCCCTTGATGTTTTTTTTTACTTCGCGAACCTCCCACTCAGTTAACATCCCTTCTCGAATTAACTGATCAATTTGTTCCTTCAATTGCCAACAGTCCGCAGTATCATGCCCCTTTTGTTCATGGAAGTCACAATACTTTGCAGTGTTCCAAGTTCCTTGTGGACCCATAGCACGAGGTTTTGTAAACATCCCTTTATTAGCGTTGACAGCATAAATATGATCAACTGAAGCCACTAAGGGAACGAACTTGTCTTCGTCTCTAGCGGGCTCGGGCTGCGATCCTCTCTTCGCCTGGGGCTTCTAGAATCCCTTCTTTTTACCCCTTTGCCTTTACTTCCATTATTACCGGTCCCAGAATTCTTCTTGAGATCTGCCAATGATTTCTCAACACGCTTAAAGGGCTCAGCGACCCGATGCAACTCCGAAAGCGTAACAGGGGTTTGCTCCTGTAGTTTTTCCCAAAATTTAGTTCCTTATCTTACCCCTACGATAAGGAAATTTTTCACGGCCTCGTCATTTGCACCTCGAACACGAGGTACTTTAGCATTGAACCTTTTGAAATAATCATGCAGAGTCTCTCCTTCCTTCTGTTTTATGTTTGCCAGTGTGGACACAGGAGGTGCATAAAGCATTGAAGATTGGAACTGTTTGATGAAGATATCCACGAGTTGTTCCCAAGAATCTATGACAACTAGGGATCCTAGCTTTGAGAACCATTGCTGAGCACTCCCCCTTAGCGACGCTGCGAACAGCCTACACCTCGCTAACAATGATACTTGATACACGTCCATCTCGTTGTTGAACCGAATAACGAACTCGGTTGGATCAGTTTCTCTGTTATAGGTCATGTCAGAGTGATGACCTCGAAACACTATAGGCAGTGGGGCAGTGCGAATTTCATGAGTGAAGGGCGAGGAAGAACCCATATTGCTAAAAATCCCCTTCTCGTTGTTCATCGCATCCAGTGCCTTTTTTCAACTCTTCCAGCTTATAGTCACCGATCCTGCCTTCTTTGTCCCCATCCTTCTTTCCTCCAGTGCTTGCATGATGAGACTGAGTCTTTTTTGGGGCACTAGACTCTTCCTGGTCATTCCTGTGATCCTTGTTTTTAGGGTCTTCCTCGCGATGTTGGGATCATTCACGCTCTCGATTGAAAGGGGGTCTGTCCTCGCGATGATGGGACCGCTCACGCTCTCTGCGAGGAGAGGGGGGTCTGTCATTGCGACGATATGACCGCTCACGATCTTTTCGAGGAGATACGGGTTGATGAGAGCCCTTACTCTTAAGTTTGGGTCCTCCATCTTTGTTAGATTTGAGCTTTACCAACTTGAGACGAAGATCGTGCTCGCTGAGTTTCTTTCCAACTCGGTCAAAGACACTAACGGACCGTCCTTCTGACGAGGCGGGCTTCGCTTTCGATCCCTCCTTATCCATAGTAGCTACCTCCTCTTCCCAATCAGGGTTCGTCCGATCCGTCACCACATCATCAAAGTCCCCAATTAGCTTCTTGGTGGGACCCTTGCTACTTTCTGCTTGGTGAGTTAGACCCCCTGTCCTCGTATTCCTCTTTAAGCCTCTAGAATTATGTCACTTTTCCATCTTGGCCACCGAGGCCCTTACCTCGATCATTTGATCACCAAGGCCTTTCAAGAATGACATGACTTCGCCAGGCAAGGCCGCCTGTTGGATGACAGGGGATATTTGCTCCTTCTCGAATTCGTCCTCGATCCCCTCTTTACGCGCCTCGCTTTCTGGTAGATTATTCCTCCTGGGGTCGTTTATGTCTTTCTTATGCGACCCCGGGGTCTCCTGGTCTCCGTTTCTCTTCTTCTTTGATTTAGTCATTGTTCTCCCAAATCAACGACTGATTGCCCTCCTTCTAGCGCCAAATGTTATAGGGAGAATATTGTATAACAATATTTTGAGGTTTGCTGGAATCACGGAGAAAAATACGGATATTTTCTAAGAACACGAAGAACACGGGAGGAGATTGGTGTTTGTTTGTGGCTGCTCTTGTCTATTGAAATTCAGTGGTGAACTGTTTCTCATGCTTTACAAGATGCCTACGTACCCTATTTATAGGGATCAAGCCATACGTAGTTCTCTTAGAGAAGAAGTTATCTAGATGGGCTAGGGTTTCTATGGGCTCGACTTGGCCCAAATCCACTAGTCATCTCCTTGGGTTGTTTTTCTACCCATTTATTCTGTTCATGACCCATGAAGGGGAACCCGCAGCTTGCATAATGCTATAAATATCTTTACTGGCGAAACTGACTAGATGGTCTC
Source organism: Kitagawia praeruptora (assembly GCA_037693485.1). Taxonomy (NCBI): domain Eukaryota; kingdom Viridiplantae; phylum Streptophyta; class Magnoliopsida; order Apiales; family Apiaceae; genus Kitagawia; species Kitagawia praeruptora. Next base: position 108,458,596 of record CM075354.1, read on the forward strand.
GCATGCGACCTCGCTGGATCTGGCCATGCGAGGCGATCCTCAAAGCATGGAGATAACCTACTCATGCGACCTCACTGGGCCTGACCATAAGCCTTCATAGTAACATGCTAGGCCACGCTGGACCTCTAGGCCTCGCTAGACCTCGTGAACTGCGACCCCGCTACTAGGGCTCGCTGGCGATCCCATTGTACAAAAATAATATAATGAATCCTCTCATGATGGCGAACTTTAATGACCCATTCTTCATCCCTAGGCCCATTATGTGTAATGTACCGATATTTTAGCCCATTTGGCCTGTTTAGGACTTGTGCCAAATTCAGGCATAACACTCATTATTAATATATTAGGAGACAATTTAATTATCAAGAAATTACTAAATTACCCCTCCTATAATATATTAATGATAAAAAAATTGTTCCTGATGAAAATTAAACCCCTTACCTCTAACTTAAAAGTGAGATTTTTTTACCACCGTGCTAGATATTAATTTTGAGGCTATTTTGAACTGTACATAGTTATGAAGCAATTTTTATTTTAGAGTAGAAAGAAATTATTTGGATTCAGAATATATATACTGTGATTTTTGTATTAATTATATCTTACGCATATCTCTTAATCCGGGTCAAAATGCAGAAGTCAGTTGTGGATGATCAAGCAATCACTTCTAATATAAATTATAATACGCTCATAACTGAGTTAGGACCGTCAATGAATCAGATATCCAACCTGATCTGATCCATAACTAAATTAACAGGTATGATCCTTCCAAAAAAAAAAATCGATCCGTTAATGATCCAATCTGATAAGGGTACGATATGATAACAAACAAATATATATTTTGTATGATCAGATCCGATTCAAAAATATTATATTTATTATATATATATATATATATATATATATATATATATATATACATACATACATACATACATACATACATGAGAAAAATGGGTCTGAGATTGTCCTCAGGGATTTTTCCTGAGGTTATAACACAAATAGCCTATAAATTAAATGGCCTCGTAGGGGCATTTTTGTAAATATAAATTTTTTCTCAATAAATTTACCAAAACACCCTTAAATTTGTATTGAAAGGCTTTTAACCTCAAGGAGAACCCTGAGGTCATCCTCAGGCACATGAATCTCTCTCTCGCTCTCTCTCTCTCTATATATATATAATATATATATATATATATAATATATATATATATAGGGTCTTGCTCAAGTGAGAACCTCCTATTATTATGAGAACTGAGATGTAATCATAGCCTCACAATTTTTAACCAACTTTAAATCACATCCATATATTAAACACACACCAAATACACAAAACACCCACAATGCACACACACAAATACACGCACACTACACACCCACCCCAATCTGCCACCCCTCCCATCCCCACCCACCCCCCGGCCCCAGAGTCGCCCCGGCCACCATCCCCGCCGTTCTACATACACAGTGTCCTCTGTTCTTCTCATCCGTTAAATCAAATTAAAAATTTGGAAGTACTAGTCCGATGACGCCGGTGCGATAATCCGTTAGGCATATTGGAAGCAACAGGTCGTGTTCCCAAAGTGTTGTACTCCGTAGTAATCTAATTAGTAATCACATGCTTTATTTTTAAATTTTCAATTTACCAAGGCACGTAAATGATAGTCAATATCACAAATTGATAACAACTATAGTCTATCACAAATTGATATTAATCGTAAAATTAAATGAAACATTTATCGAACCGGAAACAAATGAAATCATGAGAACTGCGGTGATTTGTTAATGGTGATTTTCGGGTTGTTATCGGTGATTTGTTGGTGGTGGTCGGAGGTGGTGGCGGTGATGTGGTGGTTTGCAGTGGTTTTAGTCGTGGTGATTTTTGTTTTTAGCCGGTGATTTTTTGTGGTGGTGGCCGTAGTGTGGTGGTTGGAGGTGGCGGAGTGCGGTGATTTTTTGTTTAAAGGTGGTGATTTTTGTTAGTGGTGGCGGCGGCGTGGTGGTCGGAGGTGGCGGTAGTATGGTGATTTTCTGTTTACCGGTGGTGATTTTCTGGGTTGGCCGGAATTGGTCGCCGGAGATGGTGATTTGAGTAGGGAAGAAGATGATGGTGAAAGATGATGTTGAATAAAATGAATAATTAAAAAATAAAATTTTAAATATTAATTGTGGGGTTAGGATTTAATTTAGATATAAAAAAGATGTGGGTAGGATTAGATCTCAGTTCTCACCATAGTGGTAGTTCTCATTTGAGCAAGACCCTATATATATATATAGTCTTGCTCAAATGAGAACCATCATTTATGGTGAGATATGAGATCTAATCTTATCCATATATTTTTTATATCTAAATTAAATATTAGCCCCACAATTAATATTTAAAATTTTATTTTTTTATTATTCATTTAATTCAACATCATCTTCTACAATCATTTCTTCCATACTCCGGTCACCATTTCCGGTCATCATCTCCGGCGACAAATTCCGGCCAACCCAGAAAATCACCACCGATAAACAGAAAATCACCACACTACCGCCACCTCCGGTCACCACCAACAAAAATCACCACCTCTAAACAAAAATCACCGCACTCCACCACCTCCGACCACCACACTGCCGCCACTGCCACCAAAAAATCACCACCGGAAAACAAAAATCACCACATCCAAAACCATTACAAACCACCCCATCTCCACCACCACTTCCGGCCACCACCAAAAATCACCACCGAAATCTAAAAATCACCACCTTTTGTCCCCTGCGGGGCCTGAGATTTCAATGTTAATCGCCAACAAAAAATCACCACCGGAAGCCGAATCACCAACTACAGTCCAAAAATCACCACAAAACCGCCGCCACACCACCGCTTATCACCACCATCACGTTTAATCACCAGATTCTAACACCAATCAAATCACCACAAAAATCAAACATAGTAAATCAAAATAGTAAGGCCAAATACAATCACTCCCGTTGGGAAAAAAGAAGCAAAGTTTCATCACTATCGCTGCCACTGCTACCCGGACTACCAGACCACATAGCCGGGACTTGTCTCTCGAAGTTCGATCGGAAATTTTATACATGTGCTGTTTGTTTCGTATAAAGCTACAGATATGAGTGATTCTCTTAATTTGAAGGCGGGGATCCTGTATCGGAGAAGTGGAGGTCGGAAATGATGTTTTGACGGTGGAGTTAGGGTGGCGTGGGACGGCGACAGGGGAAGGGACGTCGGCGACGGGCGAATGGGTGGAGGGATTGGGGGAGCAGTGGATAGATTTGGGATGGAATAAATTGTCCGTGTATGTTGGTTGTGTACAGGTGTGTGGTTTTTTTTTTTTAATTTGTGTGGTTAGGATTAAGATTGGGTTAAAAATTGTGGGGCTGAGATTAAATCTCATATCTCACCATAATATTGGGTTCTCATTTGAGCAAAAACCTATATATATATATATATATATATATAACATATATAATATATTTATATATAACATATATAATATATAACATTTATATAAATAACATTATTTTGGAATATAAATTTGGATTTGTCAATGCATATGTCATAATTTTAATTTTTTATTTCGTCAATTTTTTTTTAAAAAAACTATTTTATAGATTGAAAAAATTAAAAAAATAATAAAATTTGTTAAACGGATCGGACCTCCGATTCGTTAACCCGAAATCCGAATGGATCGACCTAAAAAATACCCGACTCCTGATTCGATCTGATCCGAGTCTGAAAAATCTTATTGGATTCGGATATGGATTTAGGTTGATCCGACCCGAATCCGAACCGTTGACAGACCTAAACTCAGCCATTTGAACATTCGTTCAAAGAGATTTTCATATTGAAACGTACTTATTTTTAATTGTATATACATCATGAATAGATAATCTTTTAAATATATTAATTATAAAATGATATAAATATATATTAATATGATACTAGCGTTACAGCCCGTGCAAGGCACGGGCCTCTACGTGAAGGTCTCTAATTTTGTTCTAAAAAAGAAGGCAGTGATTGGTTTAATAATTTTTGTACTGAAAACTCGTAATTATGAAATTGTAATATGAGTAGTGATATGTGTTAATACTGAATACCAATAAGGACTATAAATACACGCCAACAATAATATTGTTGAGTATGATAATTTTGAGTTATGAAAGGGATCTTGTAATTATAAATTTGAGAAAGTAAGATGATAATCTTTGTCTTTTCATAGTGATAGACATTGGTTTCTATATCAACACGATTACAACTGTCCACAATCCTTAAAATATGTTAATGTCATCTCTATTGCAAATCTATAATGCAATGTTCTCACACCGGTCATAAACCTACAAAAACAAAATTCCTATAGGAAATAGACCGAGGTTGCAAAGAAGATTTTGAAAAAAAAAAATGGCATGTAAACAAATAATAAATTACAATTCATATCCTTCTACATCAGATCAACATAGAAGAAACATATTATGCTAGTAATATTTTTAATATATCCAAAAGCAGATTAAGTATTACGTAATATTTCGCATCACGTTCTTTCAGGATAAATGTAAACTTGAAGATATATGTTTAACAAAAAAAAAATTCAACTAAATTGTATTTTATACGAAACAACAACTTCTTCTGCTGTCTCTAAACAGACTCCGCTCTCTCTCTCCTCCGATACATGAGAGTCGACTCTCAATCTTCTTTGCCGCCGCCGGCCACCCCTCTTTTCCATTGTCCCCCATCAAACCACCCTCCAATCCTCTTTTCAATCATCTAATTTCAGTTTCTTGTTTTGCTCCAGTTTTTTAAATAAAAATCGAACCAAAGCCAAACATCTAGAATTTATTTCTCAGATCTATCTTGGTTTTGAGTCCGATTCCGCAAATAAAAATTACCTTTAGATTCAAATTCTCCTCCTTAACATCATACCAAAATTTGGTGTCATTCTGAGGTCGTTGAATTTTGGATTTTAGTCTCGTCTTTTGACGTGGGTCTGACTTGCTACCATTTTATTGGGAGGTTAATGTCAGTTTTGTTATTGCTGGTATGGGTTTTATTGTTGGTTACTTTGAAAATGATTTATGTGGTTTTGTGGGAGATCTATAATGTGTGCATTGGATGTGGGCTGGTATCGGATATTGCAAGAGCTTACTTTTCACAACTAATATTTGTTCATCTTTTGAGATCTATCTCTTTCGGCATGTAGATAGCTGGAGTGTTTCTGATCATTGGACTTTCAGCATGTCTATAGCTGGTTTTTGACATAGATAGATGGGGTGTTTCTGAACATTGGACTACAAGTGATGTGTATGTGAGGGTCATTTGTGATATTACTGGTTCCAGGATTGGTGCATGCTTGATTGATCGGGAAACCACTCAAATCTTTTTTAATTCGAAGAATATTGTTATTCATGATGTAAAACAGTCTGTACACATAAGCGGCTATTTGGTTAGCTCGTTTATTTTTTTCCATTCAGATTGTAGTGTCAGTTCAGGGGTTTGTCCTGACTGTGATTTGGTCGATGCAAGTTAATTACATTTTCTTGTTTGTCAAAAAAAAACTAAATTGTATTTTATTTCAATAATTTAATATATACATAGAGATAAATGTTTGTAATTTTTTTAAATCCAGACTTAGTAAGATTCATGCATAACCAAGAATTTTATCTTAACATTTTATTTTCCATGTTAATCATTTATAATGACAAAGAGAGTATAAATTACTTTAGAAAATATAAACAACTGAAGTGTACATTCTAAAAAGAAAATTATTAAAAAACGGATGTGATGAATATATAAACATGATTATTGTATAATTTAAAAATAATTTTAAAACTAATTTTCTTAATTTAGAATGATAGAAGTAATGAATAATGAAATACATTGCATATACTATATTCCTTATATTGGATCAAATTTCAGTATTATTTTTTAGGTATCCATTATCAACTAATTCAAATAAAGTATGATCAGAGATATAATATAATATAAATTATAAATAACATATTTAATATATTTAATCGAAAACATACAGGTGTATTAAAATTTATAAGATGATTAAGTATATATATAAATAAAACTACGAAAACTGAAAAAACGAAATTATATAAATAATGTAAACTAACATTTTATTTACTCAAAAGTGAAAACAAAAATGAAAATAAGTTAAGTAAAAATAGCGTGATATCTTACAAGATTTTTAAGAAAACTCGAAAAGTAATGTGATATAGTGGTTGTATCATGAACCTCTTAAAATGAAATCGGTGGCTCGACTCCGAAACTAATCCAAATTCTTCCATTTTTTTCATGAATTTTAAAGGGGTGGTACAATTGTTATTTCCAAAAAATGAGGGTGAAATAGTAATTTTATAAGCAATTTATTGGCACTTTTTGCACTGGTATCGAGATTTAATATATAGTTGAAATAAAAAAAATTGGACAAAAGGAGATAAATGTGGTTTATCTAATAAGATTTTTAAAATGTACTCAAAACTAAGTGTAGCATAATGGTTAAGCCATGAGACTAAGAGTGGAAAGTCATGGGTTCAATTCTCAACACTAACATAGTTTCAACTAATTTTTACACTAATATTTTAAGGGTGGCACTTTAGTTAATTTTCAACAAATAGGGGCAAAATAGTAATTTCACAGCCAATAAAATGGAACTTTTTGCCCTTGTGTTGATGTATAATATATAGTAACTAGCGTAACATCCCGTGCAAGGCACGAGCCTGTATATAGACACCATTAATACTGTTGTAATGAAGACTGCATAGAAAACTATATAGAAATGAATCATACAGAGGAATAATCACTTTGGGTGTAAATAGTTTTTGGAGGGTTTATTGAAGTCCGTACCTTGCACGGGCCACTAATTTTACGTCTGTTTTCCACCATTTTTAAAATGCTCCTCCGAAAGTGAGTTCCAAGTACATCCATCTGTTAATGGTACAGGTTTCTCATCAAAAATATATTATCCTCTTATCCTAATTTATTTTATTTTAACTCTTGAGTACAATAAAATATTGGTTTTATATATATAATTTTTTTAAAAAAAATTGTCACTTACATAGCGCTTTAAAAAGAGCTATACAAGTGATATTGTATATAATGAATAGACATTGTACAACATTTTGGTAAACGTTTTGGTAGGAGATGTACTTGGATATCACTTTCTTAAGTAGCATTTATAAAAGCGCTATATATCAGTAAAAAAAATACGTAAAAATTGTAAAAATTGTTATACAATAAATTATGCAAAAATTGGTCTACGCAATATGTAATCTAATATTCCTTCTGTCCCTAGTTAGTAGTCCATTTTGAAAAAAACACACATTTTAAAGTATGAATAATAAGTAGCTAACTGGATGCATGAAAAAGCTTATGGAAAAAATAGATGTGCAGGACATCTGGGACTAAAACATATGTGCTTTACATGCAATAATAAATTTAGGGGTTGTCTTAGTACTCTTCCTGCAGAATATGGGAGAAGCTTCACTTTAATAAAATGTAACCACCGTGTCCCAATCCCTATATTTCACTATATTGTGCAGAGGAGTAATAAAGAGAGCCGGAACCTCATAAAAAGACAAAACTTACGGATCCGAGAAATAACAACTTAACAATTGAATACACAATACAGATATGTTTGTGGAACATGACAAAAAGCTTGTTGACATAATCCTATTCGCACCTGATTTTTGTATTGATTTCTGCGAGCATTGACAACATCCAAGGCTAGTTTAAATTATTTACACCTTATAAATCCAAATGGTACTCATTTAAAATTGTAGTATTTGCTTTCATGTTCCAATAAAAAAAACCTTGCAAAGACCAAGTCCTCTATAATATGAAACGGCGCACAAATAAGAGATATAATAACTATTAAAAAACTCTAATCTCTTTAAAAGGTAAATCTTGAGGGTTTGGAAAATGATAACTTACAGAAAGAACACAAGATGTAGATATTTATTAAATACAAATAAAGTTCCTTCACACAATCTTATTGTACATGATTTCCCATAATAAATTTATGTAACCTTTAAAAACCTCGAAGGTAAGTTTAACGTATTCACAGTACGATATTCCACCTGGTTTTCCCTTATAAAACTACAAGTTTCGTTGGCCCTAATAGCCTTGCACTTGGGAAAAAGTTTAGAGCATTAACTGTAATATGTTTCTGTGAGTATATATGAAAACCAAAATCTGCAAAATGCATGGGAAACAGGCAAAGGAATCATTGCTAACTGAATAAACCATTATAATCTAAAAGAAATCTCTGAAAATGAAAACACTGATATCCAACTTTAATTGTCCTTGTTGTGCACATGTAATCTACCCTAGAAATACAATAACTTACCGCATACTGAATTTTCTGTTTTTCTTTTATTCAGACATATTCTTAATTTCACGATATGTGGTTATAATAAAATATGGCAGACCTATGTTATAGAAAAACTACGTTGTTGCTTGCATTATTAATCCAAAGGGGATCAGAATAATTAGAAAAAAGAATTAAAGGTTAAAAAATGGGTAAATTATACAGTAATTCTATCAATAAAATATAAAGCATGAAAATAACGTTTAGAATGTTATTACTCGAAATCAAACACCATAAAACCGAACACCCCATAAGATCACGGGTTACAGGTTTGAATTTCATGAATCAAAATCCCTCAATAAAATAATCCAGAGCAAAAAGAGAAGAACATTGGTGTCTGAAGTCCTGATATTTTGCACGTATGGTTTTAATTTCAAGGTTTATTGGCTTTGCAGTGGAGATCCCTTTCAAATAATATGCAGCCCTAGTAGAGGAAAAAACTTGTAGTATAAAAAGTGAATTACAAGAAGCTACATTTGCGGTTCATTTTCTGAACCTCAAACTTAATTATATAAATTAGCAACACTTATAGTGAAAGTTAAAAAATTAAGGGAAAACAACATAGCACAACATCTATTATTATCAAAATTGAGTGTAGAAGAGAATTGATTTTCTTATAGTTATAATCTGAACTTTAGCAGTACGGGCAAACACCTCAAACATATGGGTCAGCTCCTTTGAAAAACATGGTACAATCCTATTTGTTACATTTGCGGAAAGCCATTGTCACCCACTATTGTCTTACTTCAAGCCTGCAATATAAAATAGGAAGCTATTATGCAGGCCAAGTTTGCTAACCTCAAAATTTGAAGATACAGTTGGGAAAAACAAGTTTTTAAAATTAAAAAAAAATCTACCAATTTTATATAGTATAATGTAAGAAGAAAACTAAAGATTTCATATATTATGATGTAATTGCTAAAACTAAAGGGAGCTGTGTGGGTTCTGAGAACATCAAGGTGAGGATGAGAACTATGAGACTCGAGAGGAGTACATATATTTAAGTATTGGCAATAGCAACAAAAACTTCCACCCTCAACAAATTCCCAACCGAAGTAGAACAACCAAAAGACCAAACCTTTCAATTTTTGCCTGGACCTTTGATTTCAAAGACCGTACCTTCCAGTTCCTACCTAAAATTATGAGTTTCAACATTGATAATAATCCTTAAATTACTAAACAGGGAAATTGTAAAATATCATAGAAAAGAAAATAAGAGATTGTGATGAAGCCACACGAGACTCCTAGGATCCTACTTTAAATCACTAAACTTAATGCACCTCTTTAATGCACTTAAGCTTTGCTACCTCGTAGATTGCTGTCAGCTTTTCATGGATAACCAACAGATAATTTTGGGCTTGATAAAACTGAACACGGATCTGTACAATAGAATTTGATTCCCCGCTAGAAAAAACATGCACGGATGTTTTCGCTTGCTTCGCTACAAACACAGATCTAAAAGATGTAAGAAACTTCAATTACTATAGATCATGTAGAGACATTAATCATAACGGAACACCCATATAATATCTTCTACACGTGGCAAAGATGTTTGGGGGCTTTTCTTTAACATAACCAGAAAAATACCTGACCATCGGGTCCTGATGATAAAAGGAGCACTTAAAATATAGGAAAAGACCATGCTGATTCCTCTTTTTTGATGACCCTCTAACTTGCTTTTTACCTATGCAATTTAGTAGATAGCTCGTCAAGGGATATGTATCAAACTATTAGGCATCAGTGATTTTAAAGACCTCATTAATTCTAGAGTCACATATTAGTATTGAAGAGTCCTCAATGTCGTCTACAAGGATTGTACTCTTGTGGATGGAAGGTAAGAAAAGTTAAAGGAGGGGGCCTAAACGTCATCATCATCTGCCAAAATAAAGTGTTTTGAAAGATATTAAAACATATCGAGCAATGTAGAAAGATAGAAAACCATAGAATGAAACTGAAAAATAGGACATATGAAACTATGATCTTTGTATTCAATTAACAAAAAAAGGCTATAAAAAGATGAACACTTACCTTTTTTTAAAAAACCAGATGAACACCTACTTTGGTAAATGATTGTGTGCTAGTTTATTGATTTAGTTGCATCAAGTACACTATCTCGTTTACACCCCTGCATAGAAAAATTAAAATATAACAAGGCGAAAAAATTATGAACTGCATATTCCAAACCACCCTGATTAGCCATTATAATTAGAATAACTATATGTACATATATATAAGAAAATACAAATCATGTAGACGATATGCATTAGAAGAGGTTAGGACTTATAAATTAGCACCTATATGGACAAGTTTCAACATTTTTAGAAAAATTAAATCTAAATTAACAGCAACATTGAATCCCTCTTGCAAATAGATTTAATTCCATTCAATAGTAAAAGGTGAAACCAAAAAAATTGATTTTAGATATTATATAGATGCACAAGTCATAAAGGTAGTTTAATCATATTTGGGAAAATTTAAATATTTGGGAAAATTTAAAAATAATTCAAAATTATATAAGTGATGAACATAAGATGGATGTAGTTAGAAATTCCTGCCCTGGAGCCGGAGCCTGTGGTGGAATGTATGCACGGCCTGTGAAAAACAATAGGAATAGCATACATAATTTAAGAGCAAGAGAAGATTCAAGTAACCCAGTAAAGTTCAAAGTAATTATATAGTTGAGTATTGTATAATAACACTCCTAACTTGGTATGTGCTGATGAAGGATTCAAGAGAATTATAGAATATTTTGGCGCTTTGATTATTTGGCATAAGAATTACATACTATTAACACCATCCATAGGAGCGTAACAGAAGTACAGTTTGTATGAAATTTGACGGCCTAGACTCATTGTTTTCTTCCACGTATTTCGGCTAGTTAAAAGAAATAAATCCTTTGCAAAAATTTGAAATATACACTTTGTTTTTACCTGCACATAAAGGGTGAAGAATCACTAGATTACTATTTATAAGCTAAATTACATACTGTGTGTGTCGATAATTGAAGTGATGCATATCCAGTTATCACCTGTACAGATTAAAAATAGGAATTGTTAACAAAAAAATGAAAATATAATTAAGTGGCATTTAATAATGTAAATGCGGCACTACAATCAAAGGTGAGCATCATAGAAAGTATAATCAGTTTCCAGTGCTACCAACATGATTAAACTTACTGGATTTGGAGCTTAACCCATCATTATCAGCACACAGACACACACACACAGATATTATATAGCATATATGTAAATAACAAAAATCATACCTTTGAAATCTGGGAATAAAATTGTGAAAGTGATGAAGGAGACATGGAATAGATTGAAAGCAGTAGATAAGATGGGCGAGCGGAAACAACGACGAGCACCTCCACCAATAAAGCATCGGAAGCAACCACCGGGCTTACACAGATTGACGAACGCTTTCGGGTATATGATCGGACCACACCGCCGATAATCTGGGGATGCTCGGAGCAAATTTACGATTGAATTGGATAATAGGATTGAATTGGAATTGGATAATAGGATTGAATCGGAGAATAAAGCATGGCTGGGTACTTCTGTTATTTTTAGTAAGATAAGGTTATTTAGGTAATTTCACTGGCAATAAAACGTAAATTTTTACCCTTGTGTTAGCGTATAATATATAGTAATAGATTACTAGCAAGCCCGTGCCTTGCACGGGATATAAAACTAGTTAAAATAAGAAAGCCAACCTCTTATCAAAAAAAAAAAAAAAAAAAACCAACCTAGTTGGACCAAAGTAGATATTTTCTTTACGTAAATTTAGAATAAGACCTTGTGAAAGAGCTTACTATTATTTAGCAAAAAAAAAAAGAAAGAGCTTACTATCATCCATCAAGATTCCGAAAGAAGAAAACCAGCCTACATTTTCAGGCAAGTAAAGCAATGACAGACATCAGCAGTGTGAGTGGAAAAAGGTAAAATGTTATTCCTGTGAAATTAAAGAACTTCTAAAAAGGTGTGCTCTTGTGACAGGAGGCGGCAAAGGAATCGGCTTTGAGATATGCAGAAAGCTTGCTGAAAATGAAATTAGAGTGATATTAACAGATAAAAATCAGAAGGATGCAAGAGAAGCTGTTGAAAAACTTTAAACTATCTGGGAATTTAGATGTTGTTTTTCATCAACTGGATGTAAAAGAATCAGCAAGTATTGCAGCACTAGCAAACTATGTCAAAAGCAATTTCGGAAAACTTGACATCCTGGTAATCATAATGATATCGAGAGTAATCAGACATCTTGACTGTCGTTGAATATAAAAAATCTTACTACTGATAGAACAGATATTATTTGAAAACCAACCAACTTATATCCATGTTGTTTATTGGGAAATCTTGTACAGGTGAATAATGCAGGAGTGTCTGGACATGTTATTGCAAAGCCACAAGAATTCAGGTCCTTTAAAGATGGAGTAGGATTTGTGAGTAGACTAAATTAGTTTTTTTTTTTGAAGAAAACGCACTTGCATTAAAACAAATCCAAACTGAGTACATGAGTAAGAAAACTAGGTGGAGTGACATACCACTCCCCTCCGTCTGACATAGAATAGACAGCTCGTGCAACGGCATGGGCTACGCTATTCGCAGAACGATAAACAAAATCAACTAGCACTGGACAAACGTGCTTAAGCATATGGATACAATCCATGACAATAGTACCAAAGTAAGCCTCTCCCGGACTACCATTACAAGCTTTAGCTAAGACATACGAGTCCGTCTCAAACACACATTGATTATAGCCTTTGTCAATGATCCAAGACAAAGCTTCCTTAAGGGCAATGGCTTCTGCCTCCCGAGGATTCCAAGCTCCTGCAATTTTCTTTGTTTTGGCTCCTATAAAGTTAGCTCAATCATCTCTAATGATAGCACCGACACCAATACTACCATCAAGGAACACAGCAGCATCAATGTTTACTTTAAGCCATCCCTCTCTTGGTGGAGACCAGATTCTGCTACCTAGATGTCCTCTAATAAGCCGATTCTCATCCTTCGCCTGGGCCTCCTTCTAATCTCTGAGCAGATTTATAGCAGCGTTTCTAACGCCAAAAACCGAACCATTAGCACGGTCCCAGACCCATTTATTTCTTCTACTCCAAAGGCTCCAGCAGATCATAGCAATCTCGCAGCATTGATCCTTTGTACATGTCGAGAACACTCTTGTGAGCACTTGGCTAGGACTGTCGTATACAGAGCACTGCACCAGATGAGATAGGCCTGAAGTGAGCCACACTGTTTTTGCAAACTCACATAAAAACATGACATGAATATCTGTCTCTGAGTCATAGTGACACCATGGGCACCGCATATCGATATCAATATGTTTAGATGCCAATGCGACATTTGTAGGCAAACATCCCTTACACATCCTCCAAGCCATATTAGACACCTTATTAGGTAGCTTTAATTCCCACAATTTTTTCCAAAGAACTGAAGAATCATCCCTACATTCTCCTTGAAACCATCTGTAGCAACTTTTAACGGTGAACCCTCCATTTTCATCCAGTAACCAGTACCACGAATCTCTGGTATCCGTTATAGGAATTGGGATTCTCTTGATCAAATCAACATCCCTAGTACAAAACAAGTCATTTAGCAAATCAACATCCCAGGTTTTAGCATCAACAGTCATCAAGTTACTCACCCTAGCATTTCGTAACTGGTTATAATCATTAGTAGTAATGAAACCATTTGCAGGTTCTGGAAGCCAGGGAACCTTCCACACCATGGTATCTTCACCATTACCAATCTTTCTTCGCGCACCAGCCTTAACTGCTTCCAGTGTTTGAAAGATCCCACGCCACACGTAGCTAGGATTACTTCCCAGTTGAGCATCTAGAAAATTTGTACGAGGATAGTATCTCGCTTTCATCACTGCAGTAACCAATGGGTTTGCTTCAGTCAGTAGCCTCCACCCTTGTTTCGTAAGCATGGCCATATTAAATTTCTTTAACTCTTTCAACCCTAAACCCCCAAAGTCTTTAGGCATACACATCCTTTTCCACGACATCCATTTTACTCCTTTACCACCTGTTCCTCCACCCCATAAGAACGCATTCATTTTCTTTTCTATTTCATCACAGATAGAATCTGGAATTAAAAACAAACTCATCCAAAAGTTTGGAGTAGTTTGTGCAGAAGATTTAAGCAAAGTTAATTTCCCTGCCCTGGATAATTCCTTGTTGCACCAAGATTGGACTTTATGCTGGATTTTGTCACTGAGAAAACTAAAAACGTCCTTTTTGCTCCTTCCAATACTCATAGGCATACCTAAATATTTTCCTGGCTTATTCACCTCTTTGACTCCCAGACAATCACATATCCTTAGTTTTTCTTCTAACCCTGTATTAGGACTAAACACAATCTCTGATTTATTGTAGTTTATCACTTGTCTTGACAACAGTTGGTATTTCTTCAAGATGTCTCGCATATTAGTAGCTTCCATTTGAGTAGCTTTAAAAAAGAAGTAACTGTCATCTGCAAAAAGCAAATGACTTATACTTGGAGCCCCCCTAGCCACTTTACATCCATGAATTAAGCCACTTTCCTCATACTTACGAATAATCCCAGACAAACCTTCTGCACAAAGGATATAAAGGTACAGGGAGATAGGATCTCCCTGTCTAACTCCTCTTTGAGGCTTCACATCTCCAAAAACTTTTCCATTCCTCAGAAAACTATACGAGACTGTCTTCACACATTTCATAACCCTTTGAATCCAAATGTAGGGGAATCCAAATTTTTGAAGAATAAATTCAATATAGTTCCATTCCAACCTATCATAAGCTTTAGCCACATCTATCTTCAAACCTGCCACTCCATTTCTTCCTTGTGATTTTCTGTGAATATAATGGTTAATTTCGAAAGCAATTAGCGCATTATCTGTGAGGAGTCGCCCTTCTATAAAAGCACTCTGATTAACGGATAGAATTGAATCTAAGCACGGCTTCAACATGTTAGCCATAACTTTTGAGAGGATGCGCATTAACACATTACACAAGGAGATAGGTCTTAGATCAGACACTTGTTTAGGGTGTTTAACTTTAGGGATGAGGCACACAAGAGTTCTATTGACATTAGGAGGCAGCTCTCCATGCTCGAAAAACTTTTTACAGAACATAACAACATCCTTTTTGACAATATTCCAGTAAACTTGAAAGAAGCAAGGATTGAGACCATCAATACCTGGGGATTTCTCAGGATACATTGCAAAGACAGCATGTCTAATATCCTCTTCAGTCACAGTTTGCATCAGGGCATTTCTTTGCTCATCAGTAATTCTTTGAAACATAACTCTATCAGACATACGCTCCTCTGTCGACATAGCAGTGAAGATAGTTTCAAAGTAATCAATAATAGTGCTCTGAATTGCATAATCCGTTTCTTGCCATTCACCATTAGCATCCTTCAACTTCTTTATTTTATTATGCTCTTTCCGCATAGATGCAAACTTATGGAAAAATCGAGTGTTATTATCTCCATCTCTAAGCCAATATTGCTTGGCCCTTTGACGCCAAAACACTTCCTGCTTTTCCAATAATCTTAAATAATTCCACCTTGCTTCCTGGTACAAGCGAACTCCAGTAACATCTCGTCTAGACCTCAATCTCTGCATATCTCTTCGATAATTAGACATTCTGGACTTTAAATCTTTTATCAAACCTCCACCCCACTCCTCCAGAGTAGCACAACAAAGAGCCATTTTATCTATAATGTCTCTATTATCCTCCCCTTCCCAACAATTCTGAATAATATTTCTGCATTCATTATCTTTTATCCACATATTTTCAAAACGGAACCGTTTACTAGTAGGCATATAGACTTGTCTATTTAGCTGTAAGCATAGAGGAAGATGGTCCGAAGTAGACACTTCATGGACTATGATTTCTGCATCTGGGAATAGATTTCTCCATTATGTCGTTGCAAGACATCTATCCAATCTTTCTGAGATCCATCGATCAGTACCTCTACATCTTTCCCACGTAAACTTATCTCCCGTGAAACCCAAATCACATAAACCACATTCCATTATCGTGTCAGAAAAGCCGTTCAACAAAGCACGAGGATGAGCATTACCTCCTTTCTTTTCGTCCTCTATCATAAGATCATTAAAATCACCTATTATGCACCAGGGTAAAACAGAGTCTGAAGCCAGGCGCCTTAACATTCTCCAAGCTTCACTTCTTTTACTTCTCTCTGGAAAACCATAATAGCCAGTAAATCTCCATCTGCCAATCTGATCATGCATTACTTCAAAATCAATGTAATTTGGACAGCTATTAACAACTGTAACTCCCCCCTCATTTTTCCACAGTAAAGCAATACCTCCACTATGGCCATTAACGTCAATAGAAAAACAACCCACAAATCCCAACTGTTTTTTAATGTTTTCAACTCTTTTGTTTTTAACTAAAGTTTCACTTAGAAATATAAAACTTGGCTTATAACGATTATTTAACTCCTTTAGGAGTCTAACTGTTCGTGGACTAGCCAAACCACGACAGTTCCAAGCAATGAGACTCATAATTCTTGGCGGGCCTGGGTTACAGGACCCGCCACTTGCAAGTTTTTTGGCACCTCAATTTGGTTTTTGTTGACACAGCTAATTTCCTCCTGATTTCCCTCCACAATTTCTGTCAGTGTATGCTCCACTCGCTTTCTTTTTGAATCAGTCACTACTTGGTCACTTTCCATAATATCCTCCCCGACATCTTCATTTGTTTGACTGTGAATACATGTTTCTTTAATACTATCTTCCCGCTCTTTTACTTCAATGCTACCAGATTCCCCGTGATTAGTTCTAATCACCCCATCCACATCCATGAAACCTTGATATTCCTTACTACCACCAGGCACTGTTGTCGACGACGTACCTTGATCATTCATTTTTGTCCATGGTTTGTTGACATCATTTGCATTACGAAGCCACCTAGCTCCAGTATTGAATTTGGCAGCATTCTTTGTTGGTGCTCGCAACCACACACCATACGTCCTATCCACAATCTTATCTAGATTCTTGTAAACAACACTACAATCCCGTTCAGAGTGTCCCAGAATCCCACAAACGAAACAAAATGTCCCCAGACGTTCATATTTGAAGTTTATCCAACTCCAATTATCACCTTCCTTCTTTATTTTCATTTTCCTTCTCAATGGTTTGTCTATATTGATTAAGACTCTAATACATATAAATGGTTTCCAGACACCATCAAGTGTATTTGAATCCATCCTAACAAACTTTCCCATCGTAGCACCCACACTCTTCAATATGTTTTCTAACAGGAGCCCTCTTGGTATGTCATAAACTTGCACCCACATCTCGACATTTTGTAGCTTAATCGTACTTGGATCCTCACCATCTGCAAGCTGCTGCAACACCAATGTAGCCTGCTCAAAGGACCAAGGTCCTCCTTCAATAACCTTCTGGATATCCATCTTATGAAAGAACGTAAATGAGTATCTAAAACCTCCAATATCATGCACCTCCATCCCCTCTTTTGGCCTCCAAAGTGACGCCATTACATTTTGCATAGCATTAAAATTGACATTCTTTTCTGTAAGAAAACTACCAATCAACACATACGCTTGCTTTTGTGGCACTACTTGACCGCTTGTGACTACAATTCCTTCTTCATCATCTTCATCGATGACCATCTTTGCATACACATCCTCCAAAGTATCATCTTGTCTAGCCATAATACTCAAAACTAAAAGATTTGATGTTGAGAGAAGAAACTAAATGATGATGAGTTAACACAGAAAGGATAAATTTTTCTTAAACAAAATAGATACGCACGTTAATGATAACAAGGACCAAACGAATAAAGGAAAAAGGAAGAAATAGAACTGTCAAAGGTGACAGAGAGAAAAAACTATCAAAATGACAGACTCCAAGAGGTTATCAAGACTCTACTTCCATAATTGTACTAGTGTCTACATTGATGGCAGAAATGTTATGGAAATCCAAAAAATATGATTTTACTACAAGTTAATATCAACAACTATAAAGAATCTTTGTTCAAGATAAAGGAGGCACATTCTTACTGGTAGACTAAATTAGTTAGTTATACCAAGATTATGAAGTATAATCAACATTGTTTGTGTATGTTACATACTACTTTTTAAACAATGAACTCACTCTAAATTAGTTGCTTAATTATATTTGTGCTTTTCGTATATGAATCCATTCTTAATATAATAATATATATAAATAGATTTTTGCTCAAATACAAACCAATCCTTAAATACAAACTACAAACTAACACTAAAATAATTATATTTCATCTATTCTAAAGTTTCCGCCAAGGGTACCTTCACAAAAAATGCTTAAAATAATTGGCTCTATCCAACAAAAAAAAAATCACTGCCGTGGAAATGCGAAGCATTTAAGACAGTAAACGGATGAATTAGGTAGTCATGAGGGCAGAAGGCTCTCGACACACCCGTCAATCGTCTATTGCCTTTACCATTGATTGCCATTCCTTACAACTTTAGAATGATAAAGGCGCGAAGCGCCGTACAAGAAGGTGCAAATTACCGTTAACTAGTGAAATCCACTGCCACGTCATCACGTGAACAGTGATTTTTTTTAATTTTATTTTTAATTTTTTTTGTTGGATAGAGTCAATTATTTTAAGCATTTTTTGTATTGGGGTACCCCTAGTTTGATCATTAGATTAACATAAAATGTTGGATTAGTGTTTAGTTTTTAGTTTATAGTTAATTTTAGTTTGTAGTGGAGTAGGACTCTATATAAATATAACATCATAAGAGTAATCCTCAACTTCAGAATTCTCAAAATGTTAAGAGTTTTTGTGACAACATTAGCAACTGTACGGAGGGAGGACTAAACACATATTCAATAAATATTAAAAATCTTAGGCTACTCTGAGGGCAACCCTGACTTCCAAATGCCTCCACCACTGACCACATTGATTGTACTCCTCCAGTTTGAGGTGATCGATGAGAATGCACATTTGTTAGAAGGAATTTTCGAAGAGAACTACGAAATGGCAGAAGACTGTCTCAAAACAAACTACTATGGAACAAAAGCGGTGACTACAAGGCTGCTGCCACCTGTGTTCTCAGAACCGAACCGGGCATCGAACCGGAAGCCCTACTGGTTACTGGTTCGATTGGTTCAATCGGCTCGACCAGTGGTTCAACCGGTGTGACGTCATAATTATGTAATATATAATTATATATATTTAATATTATGTATATATATATATATAAAATTATATATATTTAATATTATATATATATATAATTATATAAATATATAATACAATATGAAAATTATGAATAAATTTTGTAAAAAACCGGTTTTTTTCTCATAAACCGGTTTTTTTTCAGATTGTACCGGTTTTCTTCAGAACTAAAAAACCAATTTTTTTCATAAAACCGGCCACCGGTCCGGTTCCGTACCGGTTTTGTCCGGTTTTTGGCCGGTTCTTACCGGTTCTGAACAGGAGAACCGGAGGACCGGTTTTAGGGGTGAACCGAACCGGACCAGCCACCGGTTAGCGGTCGGACCGGTTGAACCGGCCGGTCCGGTCCGGTTTTAATAACACAGGCTGCCGCTGCTTCAACTCTCCAATTCAGCAAGAATAGTGAATGTAACATCATTTTTTGGTGAACTAAAGGTATGTTGGTAACCTGACATAATAAATTCATGCTTAATCACCCACACACAAAAAAAAAAACTCAATAATTACTTTTCATTTCAGTGGATATACAATGAGAAGGTGAAAGCAGAGTTTAATAATGTGGAGAGTTTAACAGAGGAGAGCATTGATGACATTGTAAAGTGGTTTCTAAAGGATTACAAGGATAACAACTTGAAGGCTAATGGTTGGCCTATTGTAGTGTCAGCTTATAAAATATCAAAAGCAGCCATTAACGCCTATACAAGACTGCTAGCAAGGAAATTCCCCAACATGCATATCAATTGCG
Source organism: Kitagawia praeruptora (assembly GCA_037693485.1). Taxonomy (NCBI): domain Eukaryota; kingdom Viridiplantae; phylum Streptophyta; class Magnoliopsida; order Apiales; family Apiaceae; genus Kitagawia; species Kitagawia praeruptora. Next base: position 108,478,931 of record CM075354.1, read on the forward strand.
TCCATCCGGGATATTGCCAGACAGATATTACAAGTAAAACAGGACCCAATACTCCCGAGGAAGGGGCCAGAGGTCCCGCAATGGTGGCACTGTTGCCGGATGATGGTCCTTCGGGAATTTACTTTTCAGAGATGCAACCATCAACTTTCTAGTACCCAACTTTTGCTGCCTTTTCACAACTATAATATGGTTTGCTATCTTTCTATTAAATAAGATCGATGATTGCTATCTGTGGAAAGGTGTTCTGCTTTATATAGCTTTCCTCAAGATGATCGAGCAATTGTCCTGGTGGTACTAAATATTAAGTTGCATAAAATTATTCAAAAAAAAAAAAGTTGCATAAAAGTGATTCTATAGAAGTTTCCATCAAGTGTGGTTGTTGTGTATTAGCACTCAACTTGTGTTGTACTCATATCTTATCAATATAAACTTGGTTTGCATGAAACCATATTATACATGCAAACACATGGAACTCTGATCTATTAGCTAGTCCCATTCTATTATTATCAATATTGAAGACATATTTCTTTGTGTACTATATAAATCCATCTTTTTTCGACGTATCCACGAGTAATCAGTTTATGCATGGATGTAGATATTTATTTGTCAAGTGACTTGCGTATTGAGGTTAAAAGATAGTATCAAATACTGTATATCATCGGTAGATTACAACATTTTTATCAATAAGAGATAAAGGTCAAGCAGAGGTATTAGTGCGTTAGTATTTAAAATTTCTGCAATTGGCAGTTAATCCCAAAATAAGAGATTACATTATCTTCTGCAAAAGGTCAAATTGAGGCATGTTGTGTTAGCTTTTAGTCTTAAAGCGCAAATTGAGGTATGGTGTATTAGTTTATAAATCTACTGTAACTGACAATTAATTCAGAAACAAAGAAAGGAAAGATATCAAGAGTTTTAAGATACATATCTTCAACTTTCAGGTTAAGTCCTTTTTTTGAATCATGCAAGCACTATAAGAAATCAAAGATGGAGCTACCCTAGGAAGCATTCCATCTTTCTATTTCTACCTTCTTACCGATAAAATTTGTTCCAAATTTTTATATAGATAGGGATTCATGTGCATGAGGATGACATCAGGTAGAACCCTGAGGTTAAAAGTTTTCCAATACAATTTTAAGGGTATTTAGGTAAATCTACTGATAAAAAAATTGATATTACAAAAATGTCCCTGCGGGGCCACTTATTCCATAAGCTATTTGTCTTATAACCTCATGAGAACTAACTGAGGACATCCTCAGGCCCATTTTTCTCATATAGATAACTTGTTCCAAATATTAATGTAAATTGATATATGGTAATAACCAATGCAAGTATATTGATATCATTAGAAGCTGTCACATTATCAGTTATTAGAAGCTGTCACATTATATGTAGGCCAATGAAGAAAATCAAAGGTAGCAAGAGAGCCACAAAGTAATTATAGGATAAGAAGAGACCCCTTCCTTGTGTATGAGCTTACTATCACCTATCCAATGACAGACATCAGGAGTAAAAGTAAATAGATGGTAAACATGGGATGCAAATTAACAAGTAGTTAAACTTGAAGTAAAGTTTATGAATTGCACTTCTTGTAGGTGTGCTCTTGTGACAGGAGGAAACAAGGGAATTAACTATGAGATCTGCAGAAAGCTTTCCGAAAATGAAATTAAGGTGATATTAACAGCAAGAAATGAGAAAAATGGAATAGAAGCTGATGAAAAACTAAAAATTTCTGGATTGTCAGATGTTGTTTTTCATCAACTCGATGTAAAAGATTCAGCAAGTATTGCAGCAATAGCAAACTATGTTAAAAGCAATTTCGGAAAACTTGTCATTCTGGTAATTATTATGATATAGCGCAATCATATATGTTGCCTAGCCGTTGAATAAATTTGTACACATATGGCTTGTTATTAGTCCTAGAATGAATGTTACTTGAAAAACCAACTTATATCCTTAATTAGTTATATTATTTTATGTTAATCTTCGCTCTGGTGAATAATGCAGCAGCTTTTGGACTAGTTTTTGAAAACCCTTAAGAATTTAGGCTCTTCAAAGATGGAGCATGATTTGTAAGTAGACTTGATTACGTAGGAACCAATAAATTAAAAAGTATAATAACATTGTGGGTGTATTATGCACAGGGACGGAACTAGAAATTATACTTGTATGCAAGGGGAACTATACTATATATATCTGCGCCTTATCTCAGATGCAAGGGTACGCGAATTTAATCGATGTTTGATGAAGGGGTGCGCGACCGCACCCCCTGCCACCCCCTAGATCCGTCCCTGATTATGCATTAACTAGCCTATGACCCGTGCTATGCACGGTTACTTTTGTCATCCATATATTCTTCTTCCTCTTTCTTCCGCTCTATCTGACCGAACTCCAACCGCCACCATCAAATTACCAACTACTATCACTATCAATTTTTGATCACCCATTTCTTTCTCCTATATTTACACTTTCTCGACTTCTTTATAAATCTTTAATCTCTATCGTTCTGGATACATACATCCCCGGGTTGATGTATAAATATAAATATCTATTTGAAATTTGAATTGTATTTTCATGGTGGTGCGATTAACTCTAACGAAGAGAAAATTCAGATCAGATTCGAATAATTAAGTGGTGATTTTGATTCAAATTTTTGATTATTACTATTTAAAGCCGGAGATTTTGGCATGATATTGGTAATATTTAGATGTGGTAGCCGGAAGTGGTGACGGGAGGTGGTGGTAGAACGTGGTTCTCATTTGGTGATTTTGTTAATTTGTCTATGGTGATTATTTATTGATTGCAGTGATTTGACTTGACTATGGTGATTATTGTCTTGATTGTGGTGATTTGTAGCAAGTTGAATTAAGATGGTGGTGCAAGTACGTATATATGGGTAGATTAGCGGGGTGTTAGTAAAATAAAAATGGGCATAATTAAATGGCTTACATTAAGTTGATGAATAAAATAATAGATGGTTAGGATGATATCCCAATTCTCATTAACTCTAATTAATTATCCCTACGTATTAGTGGTGTAAAAAGCGGGAATCAGACTTAATCGATAGAGGTACCGTTCAAGGATTAATCGGTTAATCGGGGATTAATCGGATCAATAATCGGAACTAATTTAATATTATTTTTAAATATAATTATTATTAATATACGTAATTATTTTATTATTTTGATTATACATGAATAATTATCATATATTTATACAAATATATTTAAAATATATAGCATTATTAAAGTAAATATAAATTTTAAGATCTAATTTTTGAATTGGGATCAATATGTGAGAAAAAATTGATAAAATGCATGATTTAATCGTTTAAAATATTAATTTCGTATATGAGAATAATATTTTACTTAAATTTTATTCAATTTTATACTTTTTGATTTTTTTAAAATTTTTCTACACATTTTTCAATTTTTTTTTACCAATAATGCCGATTTTTGACCGATTAATCCCGATTTTTCGAAAAAACAATTTTTTAGCCGATTTTTATAAAATCAGTACGGTGACCTACCGAACAGTGATTAATCGACGATTAATCCCGATTAATCGCCGACTTTTAGAACAGAGATAGGTATATACATATTCACAATATACATAATCTCGAATTCATATTCATATATTCATTCATTACATTAATATATATCAAATATTTTGGTTGATGTGGGCATTTTTTTAAAAGATAATGACATAATGCATAATTTAGTCTGTTCGGTCAATTTCGTTTAATAAAATCAAGTTATTTGTTTAATACAATAATTAACTTCTTTTCTTGGGATATATTATTTGATTTTTTTAGATCAAATTAAAATAACAAAAAAATGGGGTCTTTTTTTTTTTTTTACTTTGGCCTTGATACTTAAATTTTGATTTAATATTTTAGATTACTTATTATACATAAATGTATCCATTTTTTTGGTACTATTACTTTGTTACATAATTTTAATCTTTTGTATTTCGGCCTACTTATTTATACAAATCTATATTAAAATCTTCATAATTTAAATATTTTAATAAGTATAATTATTTCACTAATCTACTATTAGAAAAAATATAACTATTTTAATTTAAACAAATATGTAGATTTAGTTTTTTATAAAAACTATCCTAACATAAACACATATCTTTGGCCTACTGATTGTAAGGACCTAATTATATAAATTTTATTTTAGTGAACCTAACTACTTTTCTTATTTTTAAAACTTATTTTAACCCGTTTAATTATTATAAAAAATTTTAATACTTAAAATTCTTATAAAAAAATAAATATAAGTATAAAATGTAAAAATTATCCATGCATAACATGAAATTTAAGATACCATCATAATAATACATGTAAGTAAATATAAAAATTATAAGATTTTATGTCAAGATCTTAATACAATATTTTATACATGTCAAATGATGATAATATAATGTTATGCATCTCTTGAATAAATTTAAAATTTGGATTTTAATTTCGTATTTGTGAATTTTTTGAAATTATTATATTAAATCAGTTATAGTTCTGTATTTTTTTAACCAACTTATATTTTTGAATTATATCCCTCTAATATTTATAAGGTGTATTCTTTTATATAATATTAACTAGCATAATAACCATGTGTAGGGCTATTGATGGCTAGGAGAAACCAGTTGTTGCGTGTTTTGGTTTCTAAATCTTTTCATTCGGAAACCTATATAAATAGTTAAATTCGTTGCTGGCTAAGTCCATGCGAAATTCGATCATGTATAAATTATTCCATGTCCCGGATATTCTGATTTTTGAGCATTTTAGATAATTTTGAAAAACCAAAGGGAAGTAACCCTTCAATGAATTTCACCTACCTAAGCACTGACACTTAATCGCTATATAGTTTGTTGTACAATCCCAAGTATAAAAGATTAAGGAGCAATGTTCTGCAAATGTATTGTTAGTTGCATAATAGGTTCATCAATAATCCTAAAGTACACATCATATAATTAACCTTACTGCAGATCAGTTAAATTTGAAAATAGAGGAGAAATCCTTGCTATATATTACCTTCAAACTGTAGTGTTGTTGAGGTTGCAAGACTTGATAAGGGAGGCCACCACACCCTACACCCTCTATTTTGTTATAAATTATGTAACACAACATTATGTATACATTTTTTTTTAAAAAGTACGAGTAGTTCGCGTCATGTTAATTTCGTTACAGATTAAAAAGGAAAGATAGTTGCCTTCAAGACATATATTTACTCCTTGACAGCCACTGTCCAACCGTGATAGTGAATGTCCGAAGTTAAACGCCTCTTGACCAATAATTATTTCGTTCATCTTCAGATCCTAAACCATGGCTAAGGCAATTAAACCGTAGATTGAGTTGATGGCCTGAAAAAGAAAAACAAATTTTACATCCGCAACATTAAAATTTGGTGTGGTGCATACAAAGTCACAATCTTCACAGAATGATTTATAAATCTCTCACTTCCTATACTATATTAGCCTACACCTGTGTTGTTCAGATATGTCTAGTGCATTGGAGCGAGCTTCAGTTAAAACAGCTTAACTTTCACTTGCTTAACGTAGTGCAGTGGCGGACACAAAAATAAATTTCACGGGGGCTGGAATAATAATAATAAATTGTTATTTTATTTAATTATTGTAATTACAATAATAATTATAGTATATATAGATATTTTTGTAATTAAACTACATAAACAAAATAAAAAAAGGAGCTTCCTAAAAATTTCAAATTGAGTTCTTTACATATAATCTTATTAAGCTGAATTTTCAAGTATAATGAATATTATTGTGATTAAATATTTTTTAAAAAATAAAAGATAATGAAAAAGTTTAAACTTTTAACATGTTGGTCAAATTTATAATTTACATACATAACAATAATCAGTATATTAATGCAGTGAATTTACGGTAGGCTAAGAATCAGTGGCACAAAAACACACCACTCATACACATGAACACAATAAACAAAACACACAACTCATACACATGTACACAATAAATGGACAAAGAAAAAGAGTAATAAAACTAACAAAGAAAGAAGAAACAATAAAAAACTGATTATTTCAAAATAAATAAATAAATAAATAAAAAATTGACAAAGAAAGAAAAAGTAACAATAAAAACTTGAGTAGGATTGAACCCTTACCAGGGAAGGAGACATAATAACTTACCAGCTGCACTACAAAGACTACCTGTTTATTCTACATACTACCTAGATTTTGTTCCAAATTCAGAGGGGGCCGTGGACCCCTCTCGCCCCCCTAAAGCCACCACTGACGTAGTGCATATATAATACTTTTAAAAAATAGGTCTACACAGGAATTCTTGATCTCATATGTCTAAATAGGTCATCTGTTGACAATGTGATATCTTATAGTGGCTTTATAGTAAAGTATAGAAGAACCGAATAAGTTGAATTTGAGACCTATGCAAGTCTTTTGCACTTGCAAAATGCAAAACCCAAAAATTTAATAAGGAGTTAAACACCAAGTGATACCACTTGTTCAGTACCCTTCTTTGACATTTTATAGCACTGACATACCTAAGGTATATCCTACGATGGCTCATGTACTCTGTATGCGGGTCGTGAGGCAACCGTGTGGATACCAAATAAACCAGACAAGTGAAATCATGAGGTCAAGTAGGTACATTTTTGTGGACATAAGCATTTTATTATTTCTTCCGAGAGAGGAACCCAGCAAAACACTATAGACATTCGTGTCATAACGAAACCAATAAATGCTACAGTAATGGGTTAATTAATAAATTAGGAGGACAAAAGAATATATTACCAGTCGGAGGTTGCAAGCTTCAGTAGCATGTACTATGACCTGTTGCTATAGTTCTCAAAATGAACACAAAACTAAAAAATGCTGATAAATAACAATGAAAACATAATAGAATCAGATTTATATGTTCTTTGTATTGTAATGTAAAGTAAATGATGGCGAGAAGATAAGATGAATGGCAAGAGAGCAGTAGAATATATGAGGAATAGAAAGAGAAAACATAACTTGGCTTGAAAAGATATGATGAAATTCCCTTGTACTGCGATCTTGTTATCATTTGGCATAATAACTAGAATTTAACTTACAAATCGTATGTGAAACGGTTCCCAAAAAATTTGAGGGCTTTGATTAAATACCATCCCAAACATTCTTTTATTTCTCATCATCCTGATGGACAGATGTTGCAGGCCATATAAAAAACCCTCATGGTCTCGAAACTGTGATGAGTGTCAATAATGGTTTTTCCAGCTACATATTTCTAACGTAAAGGTTTTATTAACATTGGCATCTGGACAATCGAAACAGAAACATAACAGTCCAGGAACATTGATGTGGTAATATTCTTATACTTCTATGTATGGTGTATATTAGACCAATACATTATACATAGACAATAGTGTAGGATCATTAACAATTCAGGAACTTTTTAACGTCCACTATCTAGACTTGATTTGTAGTTTTCAGACCTTATTTGTTTTATGATATTGCCATGAATCACATAGGAGTTAAGACTTTGATGGTCTTTTGACCTCATTTAAGCCACCAAACAATATAATGTACAGAAGAGCAAGTAAACTTAGTTGGCTTATTTAGGAAAGAAAATAAGGTGTTAGTTTGCCTGATTTGTGCATGTAGCATGCAGTGTTTACAACTCAACTACCCCTAAGAGGGAAAAGAGCACACATAAAGCTTAACAAAGTCACTAGAAGTTTCTTTATAATAATTCAGCTCTTTTGGATCATTTCCAACCCAAAAAACCCTCAGGTAACAATTCATTCATAATTAATGGTCATTTCGCAAAGCCAATAGACTGCTATGTAATCAAGTTCAAGCACATGAAGACCTAAATGACAGATATCAAGCAATCCTCAAATACCAACCACATACTTTAGGTGTTGCAATTACGTGGTTAGACTAAATGACACAAGAAGAAGAAACTGAGATCATGCAATTACATGGGAAATGCTTATAATTCAATTAGCATCCATACCCACACAGTATTCTAAAATTTTTTAGTCCCAAACCACAGATATGAAATCAAGCTATGCCAGACAGCTTGATCATCGGCCTTTGGCTTCTCGAGGTCCGAACATACAACCACGATAGGCCATTTATGAAGGGAGCATTGGCCTCCATATCATTGATCACTAAGTAAATATGAGCCAAAGACTCCTCTATCTTCGTTGAAATGTCACGTAAACATAACCAAAATAGCTGCACATATATTACTGTAATTAAATAGTTGTAACTTGATCACAAAACATTTTTTATTGCTCTGACTCACCAGTTTGAATTTCATTTAATCCCAAATAACTAAAAGGATATCGTTACCCTGCATTAACTTTTTCCAATTTGATAAATAAATATATAGTAACCCATGATTAAATCATTATTATCTTATATATATAGTTATATAAATCACTAATACATACACCTAATAAGCTATATACCGATTAAGTTTTAAATGCCACAAATGATCAAGAAAATCAATATGACCATCACAAGAAAGCACATTCTAAGTCTCCTTGTGCATATAATAAATTATAAATATATATGACAATTGTTATATTAAAAAATTGGAAAAAAATAAAAACTTTTAAATGTCACAAGCAGCGTAATGCATTTATTTTTTAGTTCGTAAAACTGAAAGGGTGTGATGTATTACTCTTTGTTCATTATTGTCAAGAACTCTGCATATATCCTATTATATAATTCCAACATATCAAGTACCTGTAATGTAATATAATGGCATCAGGTCATCGCTATAAGATTAAGACAAACAATAATAGGAGGCTCAAAATGCATCTAAAATTAAGAAAAAGATGAATCCAGAACCTAGAAGTGGAAAGAGTGCCAACATGTCAGTTTGAAACACATTACATTAGGTGCTTTAAGATATATTTAGTTCCGCAATATTTTAAATTATATAACATGTGGGAAATATGAGAGCAACTTAAAGCAGAATGAATAAAAGAGACAAGAAAAGTAAAAAAGACATGCCAATTTCAAAATTTCAGTACCTCAACATCTGTTTCCTCCTTGGTTGCAAATGTTGTGTGACTTTCTTGCCAGAGCAACTCGACTCCTAGAATCAGGAAAACAGAAAACAAAAGAATGTTTAATTAGGGATCCAATATTATCAATTAGACAGAGGGAAGTACATTGAGAGGAACAAATATCTACTTTTAAACTCTATCTATATTCGCAAGCTTGCTTCCCTTTCGACTTCGATACGCAATTTTTGAAAAATCTTTGGGGAAATTTTTGTTGGGTGTTCTTTATAGTGACTCTACTGGGAGCACCAATACCTTTCATCTTTTTCTCCTTTCTTTTATGTGAACCAATTGGTTCACGAGAGGATGGCAAATATCATTTGTGTTTAGGATTTGATACATTGTAAGCAAGGTCAATTGGGGAGAAAATAAAAAGAGGTGTGAACCAAAGAATGTCGGGTAGTTAGGAATACTTACCAAAAGATTACACTTTTCGGGAGGTCAAAGATGGAATATATTACATTCGACTAATTTTTTACTGTTTTGAAGGAATTTTCTGCATAACATCTCAAAGGAGAGTCACTGTGTTCTTCTATCCGCTTTGCACAATCTAGGCAAATTGAGATGTCTTATTGGTATACCTCTAGGTCAGATTCTCCAACTTCTGTAACCCATGCAAATTTCAATCTAATGCGAAAGATTATTGGTAAGGCAAGTGCACAGTTCCTCTCAACTACTATTTCTTTCAATTAATCCGCCTTTTAGAAAAAGCAAGGCATATGACGTACGAAGTAAGAAATACATACAAAAGCTTAAATAAAAATTGATTTTTAGTTACCTGGTACGCAAGATAAACAATAAGCACATAAAATAATTCAACTTAGCTAAAACCTACCGGACTATATAGAATCATGCAAACAAATCCAAGACTCACCTTAGGAGAACTACAAGCATTTATGTACATGGTAAGATCTCTAAGCATAATGCAGGCAACACCACAACGCTTACACTTGATTTCAAACAATGAACTTGCACTCCATAATTAATCTATTCATTCATAATCAATTGTCATTCACTAAGCCAAAAGATTGTTGTCAAATCAAGGCCAAACAAAATCATGGAGCCCTAAATGCCAACAAACATGAAAGCCACAAATAGAAGTGATACACATGGCACAACTGTCGGGATCACAAAGCAAAACCATAGGCAGAAGAAACGGAATAAGAAAAAAAGGTGTGTAGAAGGGCGAAATTGTGCTGCCGAACCTTATCTACACGATCGGCTCACGCCACAGAAATTGTCCAATTGTCAATTTCCGATCTCCAAACCGTCACTGAAAATGAACACCTGGTCGGGCGAACCTGGAACAGGACAATTCAGCCATAGAAATAGCTTGGTAAGAAATACATAAGCGAATAATTTATTTTTGCTTCATCATTGTTTTCCTATACCTTTCATATATCGTAAAAACACATCGTGTCACAAAAAAATCTAACAATTTATTCTTTAAATTAGTATTACATATTTAAATTTACGACAATACAATGTTTCATAAGGGAACAAACGAATGCATCACATACTACACTAAATTAATATCATCTTAAGTTTTAATTTTTACTAAAATTATCCTATAATAGTGTACAGGATACACATACACACACAATTCTCAAATAAAATCTATTATCTAATATTATAACTTGAATATAGAAGTCGATAAAGTAGGTTCAAACTTGATTTTGAGCTCAAAGTCCATGAGCTTCATATTCAGCTAGAGTGTATTGTTAGCACAACTGTCATGAGACTAGTTAATATATCAATTAATACATTGATGATAATGATGAATTTAAGTGTAGATATTTATAAGTTGGTGGTAGAAACTGTCACGCCATTTTCAGAATGTGAATGCATACTGTCAAGGGATCAATTTCAGGGAGATGGCCGCTTTGGTATGGATATTTAACCTACCATCATTCTGGGGGCACTAATATACCATAATTTGGCACCAAGATATAGCACCTTCATACACCAAAAATGCGGCTAAAATCAACCAATCACAAATCCATAATTAATTTATTTATTCATAATCAATTGTCATTTTACAAAGCCAAAACAATGCTATCTAAACAAGGTCAAAAAAAATCATGGAGCCCTAAATGCCAACAAACGTGAAAGCGAACAATGCTCTTACTACAATTCCTCAAACCTAGTTCAAACAATCTACAATGTTCTTTTAAATAGTGTAACCAGATTCTACTACTCTATATACATGTTCCTTCAAAAAGGTCAATTTTAACTGCAAGACAAAATGAGGGCAGAATCATGTGTGAAAACCCAAATTACTATTCAAACATCAAATAAAAGTTATATAGCAGCCATCTAAAGTTGGCATGTGCCTCTCTAAAGTTATATATTCCGGTTCGGTTCCGGTTCGGGCCATGTGCATATTTCGGTTCGGTCCGGTTCCAAAAAAAAGTCCTTATTCGGTTTTCGGTTCGGTCCGGTTCTGGACCGAACCGACCGAATGCTCAGCCCGAAGGAGGCTGTATCTCAGTTAATATAGGGGCTTAGATTGGACTATTGGAATGTCAACCCGAAGAAGGGGAGGATCTACACTTTGCACAAAAGGTTTAGACGACCTAGTGAATGCAGGAATTACTGGTGAATACCCGTTATGGAACACTAATATTTAAAGCCCAAGAACCTTAGATCTTTATGTTTTTCTAATAAGCCTAGACATTCTGTGCATTCCATGTTTTTATACAACAATGAACAGACAACTTTTATTACTGTGTATGAATCCCTATGAACAGTTCGACCTTGGGTTTAACCGAAATTCAACCTGTCTGTTTTTCTAAAGTAACTATATATTTAATTACATGTGCAATTGTATTTAGTACCTATCCTCCAACTGTTTTGTAGTATTTAATCTTTTTGTTTAACCTTTAAACTGCATCAATAGGCTCATTTCCATACCTTTTAAACAGTAAGCTATAGAGGCCATTTGACTTTATCATACTACTGAGTAAACTTAGTGAGAAAATAATCTGAATTACCTTTTAAGTGGTTCCGAACATGATACGAGCTCTACACCTGGTGTTAATTGTAATAACCCTAACTTTTAGAATCCTACAGTGCCTAAATGAATAGTAATTTTGAGGATTTAGGGAAATGGTATGTAAGTACCCTAGATTTGAAATGGAAAATGAATAATCAGGAACCATATTGATGTTGTACTATGAAAATGAGTGACTCAAAATGATAATGGATTTCAGAAATTCCTGAGTATGGATTTTAAGATTTTTGATTTCAATTGAGACTCTATGGAATGTGAAATTAAGGAGTATGGAAATATTAAAAGGTTTATATCTTGAGGAAATAGTGAAGTTAGATTAAACCAAGGGATTATCAAAGCAAGGAAATGCCAGGGGAAAATGAATTGTTAAACGATTTCGAAACCACTTGGAGAAAGAGGTATATTCGAGACGAATCGCAATCAGACGAGTATGGAAACAAAATAACCAAGATTAGTAATACATTAAGGATTGATGCTACATTATGATTTAATCAAGGATAATAACACTTACCTAGGAAAATCAAGAAATGAGAATTTAGAATCATCCAAGTGACATCACTTGCTTACATCACATTTCACTAACCTTGATTAAGGGCAAATTAGTACTTTCACATGGTTTTTATTCACAAAACTCTTCAAGCTTCTACTAAACTCTAGAATTATCAATAATCTAGCCAAGATAAGATCAAAACCAACACAAAAATCTTCATTCTCCATTTTCGGGTAAAAAGACAGCAGCTCAGTAAAATGGCCATATATCCTTCATTTTTCAATGAAATTTGGTGTTCTATAGCTTTTTGGAAAGGTATTGAGATGCTCTACAACTCTTCTTTAGGAGCCGTTTCCATAAAAGCATGGTAAGACCATCGTTTTGGCAGTTCTTTGAGCTGATTAACATTAAATCCGAAATTGATAAGTTGTTTTCTTGTTTGGATGATCAAGATTTAGCTTCCTAAGGACTATCTAAGGCTTATTGAAGGATCATCAAGCTTTGTTAATGTTATTAGAGAATCAAGGAAGGTATGGAATTCATGAACCTTTATTATTATCTTGAGTTTATGATGATTTATAGAAAGTTTAGTGATTAAGTGGTATAAATATTAAGATCATGATGTTATATGTGTTTGTAAGTGATTAAAGTTGAATATGGAAGGAGTATGTGCTTGTAACCATGGTTGGTAAGATGACCACATGGTGTAGGTGATGGTGTATAAGGTGGATGATTGATATGGAGGAGTTGGATTTTGGAAAGTATGAAAATATAGCCGTTATAATGCCCGATTTTCGTTAGTACAAAAACTGCCCTGTTTTTGGACACCAATACCGTACGGTAGCACCCTGTCTAGAGTACCAAGTGACCATGAAATGATAGATCTTAGTTCATAGATCGTTTTGATATAAAGTGTGTTAAAATCTGATGAACGGTTTAGGAGAAAAGTCAGTTTTAGTGAAAGACGTTCGAAAACCGAGAAACCGTAATTGTGTTAACTTTGAGGCTATAACTACCATACTTAGACATTTTTAAAAATTATAAAATTTTGGAATATGGTAGTAGGGCAGTAAAAGAAGCATTACCAGTTGGCCTTATGGTAAAATTCGAAATCCATATTTTCTGAGAATTTTTACAGTTAAGTGTGGTCGTTAGGGGAAATGGTGAAAAACTCCTGAAACTTCGATTGAACTTATAAATGGTTAAGTTCTTGAACCTTTGGGTTAATAGTGATATGCTAAACTTGTGTTAAAGTGTCAAGGGTAATGTTGTACAAGAGTGTAGTAAGTAAGAGATGTGGTATTCTAACGACGGTCCTTTTGTGTTTATAGAAACTCCGGAAGAGCCACGAGCCATACCGTCAGGATACCGAAATCGAGGCAAGATTTTTCTGTCCCTACTTGGAAATTATTTATCTTCAAAGAAACTTGATTTCATGGAACATATATATATGTGATGCCAATGTTACTATATTGTTAAGAAATTGTTTTCCTTGATTATTGATAGTAAAAGGAGAGGTATACAAAGATGTATATGAATATGGATGTGAATATGAGTATGAGATGGATATGGATATACATATAGATGATTATGCATGAAGTGAACATGCGTTATGATTAAGGGTAAATGAAAGAATGGTATCAGCTGTTATCTAGAGTAAATAAAAGAATGGTATCAGTTGTTATCTAGGGTTATGTGATTTATAATATTTTGCTAAAGATATTCTTTTAAAACATTGTGATTTAATAAGTATTATTTGATTATTATCTACTATTCTAAAAGTAGATGGAATAGTATATATATGTATATGGGAGCTGAATTTCAGTGAATGCAGAAAAGATGTCTGAGTCATAATCAGAGTATTATGGCATAAGCTTTAAGAGTAATGACATATGTGAATGTAAACGGAAATGTAAATTGAAAGAAAAATGTTGAATGATGTGATAAGTGGAATAATGGTTATAAAAAGGAGGATGTAGCAGTTTGAGCCTTCCTCCAGAATGTTATTACGGCCCAAGAGTTGTCGAAGGAGGATGTAGCAGTTAGAGCCTTCCTCCAGGGATGATGTTAGCAGTTAGAGCCTTCATTCCTTCTACCGGTAGTAAAAAGGGACGGGTACGGAGGGCGACTGATCATCGTCCTTACGTATTCGGCAACAGTGGAAATCCTCAACGTTTTCTATAAAGGAAAGAATTGAAAAAAATGGTTTTCAGATTTTTATACTGAAAACAGAAAAATGATATGAAATAATTGAATTATTGTTATAGATGAAGAGAAACTGATTTTATATTAATATAATTGTTGCATAAGAATGAAATGAGAAGATGATAGTGAAAGATTTGTTCAGGTTTTCATATTATCTTGGAAGAGTACACTGAGATGGTATTTTGATTGTTATAGCAATTAAGAAGAGGAACTGATATTATATGATATTAGAAGAGAGACTGAGATTATAATATTATATATTTCTTTTCGTACAAAGATAATTGGAAGGTATATGTCTTGAACGAAAATAAAATTTCTTTCCATAATAACTGAAAATTGTTTTGTTTAATATATATATATATATATATGATGATTTATTTCCCTTTGATGCTAGTTGATAGAAATTATCTTGCTGAGCTATTTTAGCTCATTCCTGCTATTTATGTATTACAACAGCTAGGTATGCCGATACTCCGCACTACACCCTACAAGAGGGTACGGGAAAGACGAACTTTTGAGAGAGTGTTGGCAACGATTCCCGAGGTAGCTATCGGACGGTTGGGTATTGATATATTATGTACATTAAGTGTGTAAGTTGGTGTAATAACTTTTGATTGTTGAAATGCTTCATGTCGAAGTATTATTCAACAATGTATCTAAGTATGATCCTGGGTTGTAATAACTGTTAACTCTAAACTTTTATTATGATGAATGTTGTTCTCTGAGCAAATGACTGGTGTGGGTGTGTGTATTATTGCGGGGTCAACTGCATAAATATTAAATGGGAAAAAAAGACCCAAGAGATATTGATATTGAATGGAAATTGGTCCGTGATGGCCCGGATTATGACCCCGGATTTGGGGCTGTCACAGTTTGGTATCAGAGCTTAGAGTCATATTGCTCAGGAACAAGAGTGATAGTAATATACACATATAGATATATAGGTAATGATATAAAATATGAACTCACATCGAGTTCAAGGGGGGGTTTATCGAACGAAGCGTTTATTCTAAGCAGTGATTATAATTTTATAGATTATTACTAATAAAGGTTTATGTTTTATTATAGATGGAGAGGAAATGAGTGAGTTGAGTTATGTTCGTGAGTGGCTAGATATATATATATATATATATATAAATGTGTTAATCGGTGATATAATTATTGAATATGGAATATTGTATATTGTACCCTAAATTTGGGTAAATAATGGAGAATATTGTTATGTACAGAATCATGCCGCCTAAACGTAATACTAGGGTAGATGTAAAGGAAAATGAGGGAGTTCGAGGTAATAGAGTAAGTAGATTGGTGAATAGACACTGATTGTTTGTGGAGATGAAAGGGTGAAACTGAGGTTGGTCGGTAAAGCCAAGATATACCTTAAGGACGAAGACAGACTGAGACATTCTGAGATTGACTTAAATGAAAAGGTTATTATGCCAAAAGTGTTAAGTTTATATAGCACATGAGACTGATATGAGAAAAGGGAATATTTGAGGTAACGGGAAGTGTACGTTAGAAAATATTGTGAGTATGTGTGGTATGTTAGAATATACAATTTAGAAGTATAATTTGAAGGGTCCTTGATACCGGAGCAGTGTCAGGCTAAGACGATCAATATTACGGAAGTATATCGATTAGAGGGTTGTGTTCTATTATGGATAAAGGCAGAAAGTATCGAGCCAAGTCAAGACTAGGTAAATGACGATAATTGGGAATATAAGACGATAGTTTAAGGCTAAAGGATAAGTGCCAAATTTAAGAAATTTTGGGAAATACGCAGTCTAAGATAAATAGTATTTGAGGAAAACCTTCCATTATTGGGATTTTCAATTGGGCAGAGGCTATTAATGGTAACTACTTTCAAATTTCCTAAAGCCCTGCTAAATTATATTATTGAGTTTCAAATTTTCCTCCACTGGTGAGTAATTCTAGGGTGATCTATCACCTCTTATTCAAAAAGGGCCGGTATCTTTTCAAAACTTTTTGGCACCCTTGAAATGTGTTTCAAAATTGTATTTTATCTATCTTAGTCAAAATATTCCTCTAAGATTATTTTCGGAAGATGGTATTTATCATCGTGATTTAAATTTCCCTCTATATTTCTTACTCCAACTAAGAGGAACAACCCTATATGTATACACAAGGATGATCTGTCTGTGTGATTGAAAGTCGGGGGGGACGCCCTCACTTGTGTGACGTACGGGTTCTTTCATCATATTGATTTCCCAAATATTCTTTTGTTTCGAATAAGAGCTATTTAAAACTCTTAATCTTATAAATTGTTGTGGGACCCTTGCTTGTTTCTGGGTTTGTTTCAATTCAAAGTTTCTTGAATTCTATCAATTATTTCAAATATAGAAGATTTCCTTAATGGATGGAAAAATGGAAGCAAAGTTTAAAGTATACGTGATTATACGAGGAAACTCAAGATTTCAAGGGAAATTTCAATAAGAGATAATTGGAGTTAGAAGCGTTTCGATATAAAAGAAGAAGGAATTTCATGAGAAGAAATGGGAATATTTGATGATTAGTAAGAGAAAAGAAAATGAGGAATTTTAAGGCATGATTGAGATTTACTATTGAGAGTAAGGTGTATTTTGAGGATAGAGTCAGAATAAGGATAAACATAGGAAGTGGGGATAATTAATGAAGGATTTCAAGGTGCAATAACTATTGGTAATGGAAGGCCAATATTGTGACTAATACCCTAAGTAGCAGAGAGAGATTAAAGATGTTAAGTATTCAAAGGATTAATCCAAAAGGTGTGAATGAGTAAAACTTGAGGTAAAGATTTTGATGAGAATAATAAAAGGAAATTTCAGAGGTGGAGTAGATAGTATATCACGAAGGAACTAAAGTGGATCAGTAAGATGTAAAGAGCGTATAGTGAACAATAGACATATGGGATAAGGTATCCGGAGGAAATTGCAAGTACGCTCTAATTTAACCTCTTAAGTGTAAATGTTTGGTTAGGGATCGACTAAGTCAATGAATGGTGTAAATGGACTGACAATATAGATAAGAATAATCTATTTGTGAGAAAGTAAACTATGGTGATATAAGAAAGTGAGTTATTCTCGTGTCATCCAAATCAATATCTGTTAAGAGTCAAAGAACTCTATAAAAAGGAGATTAAGAGTATTGGGGAAAGCACGAGAATATTTTTCAAGGATGAAAGGAAAGTATATGTTTGTATAAGTATGAACATGAAATATATATTATAGATAATATTTTCTTACAATTGTTTCAAGGAATATTATTATAACTTAGTTTCTGGAAAATTTTACAGAGGTGATACATACAAATGTTGGAGTATTAATATTTTATGTCATGATAGAGATCAAAACATAGTTAAACAATAGTGAGATACACTACCATTCAGGGAAGGCCAATGTGGTGGCTGATACCCTTAAGCAAAAAGAGGAAGGAGAGATGAGATAAGATAGAATGACTGAATACAGGAGGAGATTTGCAAGGAAAAGATAGTGAAAGTACTGCTATTGAAAAGCAAAATGGCATGTTGATGAATGACAAGCAAGTTTATGTTGGTGTATTTTTGCGCAAACAAGATAGAGATATTATGAAGGGAAAAAGGATAAATGAAGTAGTGTGGAATTAGAAGGTGTGGATGAAAAATGTACCTATGGACATTTCCAACATGATTCCGGGACGGAATCCTTTTAAGGGGGGAAGACTGTAATAACCCTAACATTTAGAATCCTACAGTGCCTAAATGAATAGTAATTTTGAGGATTTAGGTAAATGGTATGTAAGTACCCTAGATTTGAAATGGAAAATGAATAATCAGGAACCATATTGATGTTGTACTATGAAAATGAGTGACTCAAAATGATAATGGATTTCAGAAATTCCTGAGTATCGATTTTAAGATTTTCGATTTCAATTGAGACTCTATGGAATGTGAAATTAAGGAGTATGGAAATATTAAAAGGTTTATATCTTGAGGAAATAGTGAAGTTAGATTAAACCAAGGGATTATCAAAGCAAGGAAATGCCAGGGGAAAATGAATTGTTAAACGATTTCGAAACCACTTGGAGAAAGAGGTATATTCGAGACGAATCGCAATTAGACGAGTATGGAAACAAAATAACCAAGATTAGTAATACATTAAGGATTGATGCTACATTATGATTTAATCAAGGATAATAACACTTACCTAGGAAAATCAAGAAATGAGAATTTAGAATCATGCAAGTGACATCACTTGCTTACATCACATTCCACTAACCTTGATTAAGGGCAAATTAGTACTTTCACATGGTTTTTATCCACAAAACTCTTCAAGCTTCTACTAAACTCTAGAATTATCAAGAATCTAGCCAAGATAAGATCAAAACCAACACAAAAATCGTCATTCTCCATTTTCGGGTAAAAGGACAGCAGCTCAGTAAAATGACCATATCTCCTTCATTTCTCAATGAAATTTGGTGTTCTATAGCGTTTTGGAAAGGTATTGAGATGCTCTACAACTCTTCTTTAGGAGCCGTTTCCAGAAAAGCATGGTAAGACCATCGTTTTGGCAGTTCTTTGAGCTGATTAACAGTAAATCCGAAATTGATAAGTTGTTTTCTTGTTTGGATGATCAAGATTTAGCTTCCTAAGGACTATCTAAGGCTTATTGAAGGATCATCAAGCTTTGTTAATGTTATTAGAGAATCAAGGAAGGTATGGAATTCATGAACCTTTAGTATTATCTTGAGTTTATGATGATTTATAGAAAGTTTAGTGATTAAGTGGTATAAATGTTAAGATCATGATGTTATATGTGTTTGTAAGTGATTAAAGTTGAATATGGAAGGAGTATGTGCTTGTAACCATGGTTGGTAAGATGACCACATGGTGTAGGTGATGGTGTATAAGGTGGATGATTGATATGGAGGAGTTGGATTTTGGAAAGTATGAAAATATAGCCGTTATAATGCCCGATTTTCGTTAGTACAAAAACTGCCCTGTTTTTGGACACCAATACCGTACGGTAGCACCCTGTCTAGAGTACCAAGTGACCATGAAATGATAGATCTTAGTTCATAGATCGTTTTGATATAAAGTGTGTTAAAATCTGATGAACGGTTTAGGAGAAAAGTCAGTTTTAGTGAAAGACGTTCGAAAACCGAGAAACCGTAATTGTGTTAACTTTGAGGCTATAACTACCATACTTAGACATTTTTAAAAATTATAAAATTTTGGAATATGGTAGTAGGGTAGTCAAAGAAGCATTACCAGTTGGCCTTATGGTAAAATTCGAAATCCATATTTTCTGAGAATTTTTACAGTTAAGTGTGGTCGTTAGGGGAAATGGTGAAAAACCCCTGAAACTTCGATTGAACTTATAAATGGTTAAGTTCTTGAACCTTTGGGGTAATAGTGATACGCTAAACATATATTAAAGTGTCAAGGGTAATGTTATACAAGAGTTTAGTGAGTAAGAGATGTGGTATTCTAACGACGGTCCTTTTGTGTTTATAAAAACTCCGGAAGAACCACGAGCTATACCGTCAGGATACCGAAACCGAGGCAAGATCTTTTTTGTCCCTACTTGGAAATTATTTATCTTCAAAGAAACTTGATTTCGTGGAACATTTATATATGTGATGCCAGTGTTACTATATTGTTAAGAAATTGTTTTCCTTGATTATTGATAGTAAAAGGAGAGGTATACAAAGATGTATATGAATATGGATGTGAATATGAGTATGAGATGGATATGGATATACATAGAGATGATTATGCATGAAGTGAACATGCGTTATGATTAAGGGTAAATGAAAGAATGGTATCAGCTGTTATCTAGAGTAAATAAAAGAATGGTATCAGTTGTTATCTAGGGTTATGTGATTTATAATATTTTGCTAAAGATATTATTTTAAAACATTGTGATTTAATAAGTATTATTTGATTATTATATACTATTCTAAAAGTAGATGGAATAGTATATATATGTATATGGGAACTGAATTTCAGTGAATGCAGAAAAGATGTCTGAGTGATAATCAGAGTATTATGGCATAAGCTTTAAGAGTAATGACATATGTGAATGTAAACGGAAATGTAAATTGAAAGAAAAATGTGGAATGATGTGATAAGTGGAATAATGGTTATAAAAAGGAGGATGTAGCAGTTTGAGCCTTCCTCCAGAATGTTATTACGGCCCAAGAGTTGCCGAAGGAGGATGTAGCAGTTAGAGCCTTCCGCCAGGGATGATGTTAGCAGTTAGAGCCTTCATTCCTTCTACCGATAGTAAAAAGGGACGGGTACGGAGGGCGACTGATCATCGTCCTTACGTATTCGACAACAGTGGAAATCCTCAACGTTTTCTATAAAGGAAAGAATTGAAAAAAATGGTTTTCAGATTTTTATACTGAAAACAAAAAATGATATGAAATAATGGAATTATTGTTATAGATGAAGAGAAACTTATTATATATTAATATAATTGTTGCATAAGAAGGAAATGAGAAGATGATAGTGAAAGATCTGTTCAGGTTTTCATATTATCTTGGAAGAGTACACTGAGATGGTATTTTGATTGTTATAGCAATTAAGAAGAGGAACTGATATTATATGATATTAGAAGAGAGACTGAGATTATAATATTATATATTTCTTTTCGTACAAAGATAATTGGAAGGTATATGTCTTGAACGAAAATAAAATTTCTTTCCATAAAAACTGAAAATTGTTTTGTTTAATATATATATATATATATATATATATATGATGTATTTCCCTTTGATGCTAGTTGATAGAAATTATTTTTCTGAGCTATTTTAGCTCATTCTTGCTATTTATGTATTACAACAGCTAGGTATGTCGATACTCCGCAGTACACCCCGCAAGAGGGTACGGGAAAGACGAACTTTTGAGAGAGTTTTGGCAACGATTCCCGAGGTAGCTATCGGACGGTTGGGTATTGATAGATTATGTACATTAAGTGTGTAAGTTGGTGTAATAACTTTTGATTGTTGAAATGCTTCATGTCGAAGTATTATTCAACAATGTATCTAAGTATGATCCTGAAAATATGCACACCTATAGGGGTGAATGAGTGTTATGGTCAACTATATCCAATTTTAAACTTTACCGAATATTAAAACTGCTGACTAGTCAGCTTGCTGATTGCCATATAAAACAGTCTGTCAGCTAGCTTATATGATGTATGTAGTGCAGGAAATTAAGTGCAAACGGTAAGAAAACAACACACAATGTTTTTAGCTAGGTTCGACCCCTAATCTTCTATGGTCTACGTCCTAGTCCCTTACCAACTTGCTAAGAGAATATATTATTGATCACCAATAAACCAATTACAAGATCCAATAATATATCACCCAATTTACTGATAACAGCTTGCTAACGAACTGCTCCCCCTGAGTAAGACAGCTCCCTTGAACCTCAAAGCCTCTCTAACAGCCTTGCTCCCTTGAACAATGAATTCCTTGAAGTCCCCCTTCCTGAATTCCTCTAGTTCCTTGAACAACCTATTGTATAGACCAATGAGTTCCCCTTGAGCACAATACTCCTTGATCACCAAGATCCCCTTAGCTAGCTTGTTGTTATGCAGTGAAACCAATTCCCAGCTGTTGATAACAGCTTGCTGAAACCCTGTTTCTGAACTTGCTCTCTAAGTACTATACTACTCCACGTAGCACAAACTTCTCTAGCTTCTAGTTCAGCAAACCCTTGTTTCCCAAGACTACTATCCAACAACTATAATTACAACTTTAACAAAGATTGAATTGATAGATATTACAACTCAAATAATATGACTCTTTATATATATATAAACTGTGTATGATATATCTTAGAGCTCAAGAATGTTGTTTATAGATTTTGCAATGTAAACAACTGAGTTGTTGTTGTGTGTTCTTTATGTTGTTCCTTTGAGCATAAACCACACATGAATTTATAGCAAGGTAGATGAACTTGAATTTCTGCCCATACGCTCCTCATGTTGAAATTGATGCCTCTTCCATTGAATTTTGATGAAGGAAAGTTCTTCAAACTTGCAAACCGTTTTTGTTGAAGAAAGTGAATAGCACCAGTTATATTCCCTTGCACATGCCACAAGAATTATTAGAGATGTTACTTTCAAAAGGTTGGTCAAAAAGTTCCTTGATTTAAGGGATTTTGTTTTGAAAGAAACTTTGGAGAATAATAGAGCTATAATACATATACTACAATATATATATATATTAGACAGCTTGTACACGTTTTCTATAATAACTCCTTGATTTTAGCCGTTAGAATATGCATGACAAACTTTCTGGAAATTTGCTGTGAGCTTGCTGTAACATCCTGTTCGAGTAGACTTAGCTTGCTGTCTTACTATGTTTAGATTGTTTTAGCTTGCTAATAGGATATTGTTCAGCCTTTAAATGTAATCCTGCAAAACAAAGTTATACCACATGTGTATACAACTAACTATAAAGATTGTAATTAATCCAACCAGCTTGCTGTTATATCATGACTGTACTGTCTCAGCTTGCTGTCATTCCCTATTTGCAATGTATCAGCTTGTTGACAATGAGAGATACTCAGCTATTGATTAAGTCCTGTAAAACAAAGTTAGAACACAGCCAAACAGCTAGCTATAACATTCGATTACAAGCTTATCAGCTTGCTGACAGAGTGATCATCAAAACCATAAGGCTATCAATCTCCCCCTTTTTGATGATTACTCAATAATTTATAGGAAAGTAAAACTCCCCCTAAATTTATGCTTCCTGTAAAACAATATTAGATAACAAAGCATTTTTATCATTAAAATCCATAGAATGTTAGTATAATAAATAACATTCCAAAATATATGTAATCATAGAATCATCAAAATCAAATAGGCTAACAATCTCCCCCTTTTTGATGATTACCAACATATATTTTAGGAGTACATACTCCCTCTCAACACATGCAACCTTGATTTAACATCATGATATTTAATTAAGCACCTAAGGATTTATATGAAATAAAATCCCAAACACATAACCTCCTTGAGAGTTAACCTCCTAAAAACTCTCCCCCTTAATCATTAAAAAGGGTAATCACGTAGCATATGCAATATAAGTATGTATTATGATGTACCACATAATGAATGAGTACACATTTACTCAATAAATTTCATGCAAAAGAATTAACAATATGTATGCAAATAATACAAAAAAAAAAACTAAAGTACCAAACTTTTGCAATTAGTTTGCTGTTTCTAGAGACCTTTTGTTGCACAAAAACTCAACGTTTTGGCACCCATACTTGCTTCATTCCTGCATGGTTAGTTGCTAGCACATAGATAGAGTTTAAATCAGATTTCTTTACCCATTTTTGTACCACTTTTGGTGCTTGATTCCTTGTTCTCTTTGTTCTGCCAGCTTGCTGTCGGTAAGTTGTCTGTCTGTTCCAGCTTGCTGGGTCTGCATTCTTAATTTTGCAATACTTTGAAAAATGACCTTTCTTTCCACATTTGTTGCAGATTCTCCAAGGCATAGCATAATCATAAGGAATACCAAACTTCCCATCATATTTGAGAGCTTTGTCCTTTGAAGTTGAAGCTATTCCAAGTATTTCCTTTTCTGATGGAACTTTGGTTTGCTTCATCATAGATTTGAGCACTTCCTTTCCTTGGACAAACTTTCCCATTTCCTTTTGAAGATTATTTATCTCCTGTTCCAGCTCTTCTATTTTTATAGCTTGCTGAGATACCATTTCAGCTTGCTGAGATGATTCCCCTACTGTAGATTCTTTAAGTTTGTGCGTCTCAATTTCTAATTTCACGGCATTGGTTGTTTCTGAATGTTGAGAAGGCTCATCTGAAGTAGATTCATCAATGTTGAATGTCTCAAGACATACATATCTTGCCTCAATATCTGCTTTAAGCTTGCTGACTTCCTTTTGCAAAGCATCATTTCTTTTGACTATGACCTTATTCAGTCCTTCCAATTGAGTAACCTTGGCCTTAAGATCAGATACTTCATCATGAGTATTTTCCGGGACGTTTTCAAGCATAAGATCAGAAACCACCTTTTTAAGATGGGCATTCTTTTCTTTCAGCTTGCTATATTCAGCCTTAATTGCTAGAAATTCCTCTATAGTCACATTACTATGTTCCTGCACGGTTAGTTGTTCCAAACTAGTATTTTCAAATGTTTCATTAGAATAAAAGGAGTTTACCTCACTAGCATCCGATTCCGAATTTGAAACATCACTTTCAAGCAATACTTCTTCCGTGTTATGTTGAAGTCTCTCAACATTAAGTCCAACAAGTGCTAGATGATTCATGTCTTCTTTTAATTCAATACCAGAAGTTGTTGCATCATCATTGCATGTTATTTGTGCCTTAAATTTCTTTTTGTCCGTTGAGGCAGCTTGCTGTTTGTGACAATCAGCTTGCTATTTTGGATTGATACATACTTTGTCTAATTTTGTTGAAGCTTGATAATGCATTTTTAAGGTATCCCATATCTCCTTTGCTGTGATGCACGAAGATACCTTGCCAAAATCTGAATCCGAAAGACCACAAATTAATGTGTACTTGGCATTTCCATTATAGCTTGCTTTTATCAATTCTTCCCCGGTAAGATCATCAACATCTTTTGGCTTGCCATTTTCATCTAGAAAAGTAAATGGACCATCTTTAATAACCAGCCATTCAAGTGGATTTCTGCTCAGAATCACCTTCATCCTTAGTCTCCATAAATCATAATCTTCTGTACCAACGAGAAGTGGTGGCATGTTTGATGATTCTCCCTCTACTTGAATGTGTGACATAGGACCTGTACTTTCCTGTTACAGAAATGTTAGTACACCAAGCTCTGATACCAATTGAAAATATGCACACCTATAGGGGTGAATGAGTGTTATGGTCAACTATATCCAATTTTAAACTTTACCGAATATTAAAACTGCTGACTAGTCAGCTTGCTGATTGCCATATAAAACAGTCTGTCAGCTAGCTTATATGATGTATGTAGTGCAGGAAATTAAGTGCAAACGGTAAGAAAACAACACACAATGTTTTTAGCTAGGTTCGACCCCTAATCTTCTATGGTCTACGTCCTAGTCCCTTACCAACTTGGTAAGAGAATATATTATTGATCACCAATAAACCAATTACAAGATCCAATAATATATCACCCAATTTACTGATAATAGCTTGCTAACGAACTGCTCCCCCTGAGTAAGACAGCTCCCTTGAACCTCAAAGCCTCTCTAACAGCCTTGCTCCCTTGAACAATGAATTCCTTGAAGTCCCCCTTCCTGAATTCCTCTAGTTCCTTGAACAACCTATTGTATAGACCAATGAGTTCCCCTTGAGCACAATACTCCTTGATCACCAAGATCCCCTTAGCTAGCTTGCTGTTATGCAGTGAAACCAATTCCCAGCTGTTGATAACAGCTTGCTGAAACCCTGTTTCTGAACTTGCTCTCTAAGTACTATACTACTCCACGTAGCACAAACTTCTCTAGCTTCTAGTTCAGCAAACCCTTGTTTCCCAAAACTACTATCCAACAACTATAATTACAACTTTAACAAAGATTGAATTGATAGATATTACAACTCAAATAATATGACTCTTTATATATATATAAACTGTGTATGATATATCTTAGAGCTCAAGAATGTTGTTTATAGATTTTGCAATGTAAACAACTGAGTTGTTGTTGTGTGTTCTTTATGTTGTTCCTTTGAGCATAAACCACACATGAATTTATAGCAAGGTAGATGAACTTGAATTTCTGCCCATACGCTCCTCATGTTGAAATTGATGCCTCTTCCATTGAATTTTGATGAAGGAAAGTTTTTCAAACTTGCAAACCGTTTTTGTTGAAGAAAGTGAATAGCACCAGTTATATTCCCTTGCACATGCCACAAGAATTATTAGAGATGTTACTTTCAAAAGGTTGGTCAAAAAGTTCCTTGATTTAAGGGATTTTGTTTTGAAAGAAACTTTGGAGAATAATAGAGCTCTAATACATATACTACAATATATATATATATATATTAGACAGCTTGTACACGTTTTCTATAATAACTCCTTGATTTTAGCCGTTAGAATATGCATGACAAACTTTCTGGAAATTTGCTGTGAGCTTGCTGTAACATCCTGTTCGAGTAGACTTAGCTTGCTGTCTTACTCTGTTTAGATTGTTTTAGCTTGCTAATAGGATATTGTTCAGCCTTTAAATGTAATCCTGCAAAACAAAGTTATACCACATGTGTATACAACTAACTATAAAGATTGTAATTAATCCAACCAGCTTGCTGTTATATCATGACTGTACTGTCTCAGCTTGCTGTCATTCCCTATTTGCAATGTATCAGCTTGTTGACAATGAGAGATACTCAGCTATTGATTAAGTCCTGTAAAACAAAGTTAGAACACAGCCAAACAGCTAGCTATAACATTCGATTACAAGCTTATCAGCTTGCTGACAGAGTGATCATCAAAACCATAAGGCTACCAGATCCTGGGTTGTAATAACTGTTAACTCTAAACTTTTATTATAATGAATGTTGTTCTCTGAGCATATGACTGGTGTGGGTGTGTTTATTATTGCGGGGTCAACTGCATAAATATTAAATGGAAAAAAAAAGACCCAAGAGATATTGATATTGAATGGAAATTGGTCCGTGATGGCCCGGATTATGACCCCGGATTTGGGGCTGTCACATTAATGGTGGTAATGTCATTTGACCATCTGCTCCACCAACCACCTACACAACTCAGTTTAGTTATATAGTATCATAATGACCAAATAGATAAAGAAGAAATTCATAGTATCAAATGTCTGCCGCACACAAAATATAGCATCTGTAGAAGCATACTTTATTATAAATTAACAGCATCAGGAAGTGCAGAACAACTCTGCGAATTCAGAACAAATTATGGCCACATCAATTAATAACATCGATGAATGTCTACTATACATAGCCAGGGTATCATACAATGGAACTGATATTTAAGAGTACGCAGAGCTAGCCTGATCAACTATCCTCCACTCAGGTCTATTGATAAAATAAAGCCCTAGCAGTCCAACATAGATATATAATAAGATGACAGTGATAAAAACTCCAAAACTTTTACAAGAATCTACCAAAGATACATATATATTTATCTCCTTACAAAATCCACAAACAGTTCACTACGTCATAATTACGTAATACTAAACATTTACTTACCCCAAGAATTAATTGTTTTTTCCTACACAGCTTATAGTTTTTGTGGGACTCATATATTCATTTTCCTAGCTGCTATCTTAAATATGCACTGCGATGAATAGTATGTCGTACATGCTGCTTGACAATCTGGAATTACCTGATAAATTGGTAGCCTCATGCATTTATGCACGCAATACCTCTTGCAAGAAATGATGTGCAAGAAATGATGATGGTTTGTCTTGAGAGGAAACACATTATGAATCAGACCTCGATATTATTTATCTATATTAACCTCACTGAGAATTTCACAGGTGTATAGCTTTGCAAATACGTAGATACACACAGAAGGACGACATCAAAACACAAGCAAACAACTGTAATATAAATCCTAAATTAAACATATGCTAGCAATTTACTATTCATTTCAAGAGCAAATTGAACCCTCAATGTGAATTATGAGAATTTTATATCACAAAAGAGCGAAAGAATCAAATGATTACAAGCAATTACATGATATAATTTGATTCTACAGGTCCTCATAATCTGAGACTCATAATCTGCATTGCTCAGTTGATTTCTTTATGTAGTATCATTAAGCCTATGTATTCGATAACATTCTCATATAATCAGCATTACATACCCATTAGTTGTTAAACTTTATTGAAAAACATCCATTGACAAACATTATATCAAACAGCCGATTTGCAGTCAGAACTACCCACAACTAACATACTCATTTACGACCACAATTGCAGTTTCAAACTCAAAATTTAAAGTTGTATCAAACTGCATACGAAAGAACACATTAAATCAAAAATTAATGAGCATATTTTGCATAAAACAACAAACGCAATCAAACTTAGTGGGGG
Organism: Kitagawia praeruptora; assembly: GCA_037693485.1. Lineage (NCBI taxonomy): Eukaryota > Viridiplantae > Streptophyta > Magnoliopsida > Apiales > Apiaceae > Kitagawia > Kitagawia praeruptora. Next base: position 108,507,744 of record CM075354.1, read on the forward strand.
CTCATAACATATAAATATAAAATTGTCATTTATATACCAGGAGTCGGTAAAGGCGGAGAAGTTGATAAGTTCATTTTGATTCAAAGAAGAGATTGAAGAAGAAGCTCGTGCTGATGTGGATTTGATATTGTTGTGATCATTCCAGTAAGGTCTCGATTGAATAATCATCCTCGTTTGCGAAACTTTGGAAGGAGAGATTCAGGAGGGGTATGGCATACGGTTCTGACTCAGGTCAGGAGGGGTACCAACGATTGAGGGAAGTACTGCGCTCAAGGAAGACTTAGAATAGCAATTCTTGTACAGACTACAGTACTGTGTATAACTATGTTTATGGGCTATGTGCGTGAATATGGTTTTTAACAAAAGGGTAGATTTGTCTTTTTATGAGATTAAAATATCTCACGAATATTTTCACCTTGTTGGTGTATTATATATAGGAAAGATAAAATTCTTTTTAGAATTATTTTGGAATTATAATTCACACAAATATTTTGAAAATTATTTTATTTGAATAATATTCCTCTAATATAATACAATTTGTGAATAAATTTATATTCAAGTATATGAATTGTTTTACAGAAAAATGTGAAGTTTTTTTTTGAAATAGTCGTATAGATGAAGTTATGTGTCAATTAGATTGGTTACTAATTAGATTATAAGTCCATTTAGGTAATTAATGTTTAAGTATTCAAATTAACTAGGCAATTTATCCGCGCTTCGCGCGATTCATAAATTTTCATTTTAAAATATTGAAAACAGATGAATCATTTTTTATTATTTTTAAAAATTGATTCGTCTCTTACGAATTTTTTTAAAAAAATTGATTCAAAACAATTTACATGAATTATAAGTTCGAAGATATTCTCTTTATATATAAAAAAATTTTATAATCTCAAAAATATCATAAATACAAAAAGTAGCAATTACAATACAAACGTAGTCTTTAAGATTAAAGTTATAAATATTATATATAATAACACTTTGTTAGTTGTAGAGGCATGCCTGTAGACATCTAATAACAAGCCTAATTGTTTGTAATGCTTTGCATTACTTACATGACCTCTTAACTGAGGGAACCTCTAGTTGTAGAGTTTCTGTTTGTATTGTACTTGTAGTAGGCATCAAATCCTAGTTGTGTAACTGTACTTATAGAGTCTAGAATAATGCTTGAAAGAAGTTCCAAGGTTCATGCCTTAAGCAAGAAGATAAAGACTGTCAAATAATCACAGTTGGGATTTGAAGAAATGAAGAATTTGCCTAAGTACCAATTCGAGAAGTATATTTGTCTATTCGAGAAGTCCATCATTCGAGAAGTCATGGATTCGATATCTCAAGACACTATTCGATATCTCTGAATATATTGTTCGATATCTCATTCGATATCTCAGAGATTCGATATGTCTATGTACTCTATTCGAGAACTCAGGAAGTCAACAAGTCAAAGTAGTATTCGAGTTCTCAAGGAGTCAACAAGTCAAAGTTTCATTCGATATCTCAAGGACTCAGAAAGCTATTCGATATCTCAAGGATTCGACAAGTCAAGTGCTCTATTCGACAACTCAAAGAATCCTGAAGAAAAGAGCTATTCGAGAAGTGATTCGATATGTCAATATAACAATGTTAGAGAACTCAGAGTTATCGATCAAGTCAATTATAGTTCTCGAATCACCTACTTAGTCACTTCTCGAATACACTCTTAGAGACAAAATACTGAAGAAATTGTACAAGTCTGAAACCTGCAACAAGCCAATGCACTTTATCGACCACAATCTGTAACGTGCTCTGGAAAGCCTACAAGGAAGCTTGGAGAGATATAGAAGAGACAAGGAGCTAAAGAAGTGGATCTAAACAGGCTTTGCAAAGTCAAATCTGTAACCGTTTGGACACTTACTCAAAAAGGATAGACAAACTAGAAAGTAATTTGTTTTAGCTACCTTATTTGCAGTAAGTAGGTTGTATTCATGTTCTATAAGGATACAGCCTCACTTCCTTAGCAACCAACTGTGTGAGTCAAGTTTTTCATACACTGTAAGATATATCTCTCTGAGAAAAACGAAGATGAGAATACTATCATTTGTATTCACAGATTATAGCAACCTTTATCTAATAATACATTAGATTAAAGTGATATTGTGTCTTGTGTTGTTCTTTATCCGCACCCTCACTCTTGCACACACAAAAACTTATTTGCTACATAGACTCGAACAAGAAAACTTCAAGAATCCATTCACCCCCCCCTCTGTATTCTTTTACTGTATTCAATACTCAACAAGTGGTATCAGAGCGGGCTGTTTATTCAAAAACAGAAAAACGATCATGAGTTCGAATACACCAAAGACTACAGGAACGGTGAAGGTCCCTAAGTTTGACAAAGAAAACTTCAACCTCTGGAAGATAAAGATGATGTTGTTCATCAAAGCCTCTCATCCTTTGTATCCTGAGATTCTCAAGAATGGTCCTTTTGTTCCACAACAAGAGATACCAGAGAAGACTGTTGGAACCACAACTATCCCAAGATCTTATGATGTGTGTGAAGCTTGCGGTGGAAAAAGGGCACACTAAAGAAAAGTGCTGGAACATTATTGGGTATCCAAAGTGGCACTACAAGTACAAACCAAGAAATTCCTCAGCTTCTAAACAACCAGCAACCAAGTGGACAAATACACGACAGTCTTTCACACCTAGAAGTGCAAACGCTGTCAATACCTCTATTGGATCAAGCGATGCATCACAACAACCTGTTGTTTTCTCTCCTCAGCAATTCCAGCAACTGCTTCAATTGATTCCTAACCAGTCAACTGTACAAGAAAATGCAGAGGATGTGTTCGATAGTCCGTTTTCTAGAATGATTACGTGCAATAGTACACAAGTTAGTTCTGATGTCTGGATTGTCGACACTGGAGCCACAGATCACATGACTCCAGAATTTGGACTGCTGAAGAATGTAAGGACCAATGTTGGGAATTTAAATGTGAATCTACCTACTGGAGCTAAAGCTACTGTGACACATATAGGAGATGTATTCTTGGAAAATGGATTGAAGCTGATCAATGTGCTGTATGTGCCAGTTTTCACTCACAATCTGCTGTCTATTCGAAAGCTGTCTCAAGATAATGGGTGCTATGCTGTGTTCTCTCCTACTGTGTGCACAATTATGGATAGTCAGACTAACAAAGTGAGAGGAAAAGGGAATGTGACTAGAGGCCTTTATCATCTGAGTAATCTTGCTTCTGAAGTTGTGGAGACAAGAAAAGAACAACTTTGTCTGAGTGCCTTGAAATCTACACCTGCAGAACAGTATGCCTTGTGGCATAATAGATTGGGACACGCCCCTGTGTCTAAGATGAGATTGATAGAATGCATCAAGCACTATGCTCATGCCTCTGACCAAGTGTGCTTGACATGTCCAATGGCGAAGTTTGCAAGACTCCCATTCTCTGAGAGTGACTCACATGCTAAGAAGGCGTTTGAATTAATCCACAATGATATATGGGGACCATACAGGGTCTGTACTCGTGGAAAATTCAAGTATTTCCTCACGATTGTAGATGACTGTTCGAGAATGACTTGGATTTATCTATTGCAGTGTAAGTCTGAGTACCTGAAGTGTTTGGAAGTTTTCCATAATTTTGTTCGAAAACAGTTTAACTTGTCACTCAAAGTGGTGAGGTCCGATAACGCTCTTGAATTTAAGGATGCTGCATGTCAAAGTTTCTTTCAGTCACATGGGATTGTACATCAGACTTCGTGTAATTACAGGCCTCAACAAAATGCTCGTGTCGAACGGAAGCATAGGCACATACTTGAGGTGGCAAGAGCTCTTATGTTCCAATCTGGCTTGCAACTGTGTCATTGGGGAGAGTCAGTTCTAACTGCTGCATACATAATAAACAGGTTACCATCCTCTGTTCTCAATAATAAGTGTCCATATGAGTTGCTTTATGATAAGTCTGTTGAATATAATGAATTGAAGTCGTTTGGATGCTTAGCTTTTGCTGTTAATCCTGTACGGAGTACTGATAAGTTTGCGGCAAGGGGTGTGCCCTGTATGTTCATTGGTCACCCACCTACACAGAAAGGATTTAGACTTCTTGACCTAAAGACTATGAAACCTTTTGTGTGTAGGGATGTAACTTTTAATGAAAGTGTCTTTCCCTTAAACAAGTCCACACCTAAACCCTATCTGTTACCTCTGCCTACTGTAATGCCTGAGGGTTACATAAATTCTTATCTAGATGATGAGTTTTTTGTTGATAACCCTGTCTTACATAGTGATAAAGGGGACACTCAATCGTCCACTAGCTCTCTTCCTGATATGTCCAACTCACCTGTTGTCGCCACAGAGTCAGATGGATCTCACAGCGAACCTCTACAACAAAACCCCCTTAGAAGATCATCTAGAGTGCACAATCCACCTGTGTGGATGCAATCTTATGTAACCAAACCATTTCCAAACCCAACTGCAAACCTTGTCACTGTGGCTACCTACCAGGCACAACCTGATTTTGGTTGTTTTCTTTCTTCTCTCACTGCGCACAAAGACCCGGTTAGCTTTAAACATGCTGTCACAGACATCAACTGGGTTGATGCTATGAATCTTGAGCTAAGTGCCCTTGAGAATAATGAGACATGGGATATCACTGAACTGCCTCCAGGTAAGAAGGCCATAGCGTGTAAATGGATTTACAAAACAAAATTTACACCAACTGGAACAGTTGAACGTTACAAAGCTAGATTGGTGATTTTGGGCAATAGACAGACTTATGGTGTTGATTATGAACACACCTTTGCCCCGGTTGCTAGGATGACCACGGTGAGAGCTCTTCTAGCAGTGGTAGCTTTACAGAATTGGCATGTTATGCAGATGGACGTGACAAACGCCTTTCTCCATGGTGAACTCTATGAGACTGTGTACATGCGACTGCCTCAAGGATACAGTGGTTTGGGAAGCAGGGTTGTTCTCAATCAGGGGGAGCTGAACAATGTAAAATCCACTCTCGTTTGTAAGCTAAAAAAAATCTCTGTATGGGCTTCGACAAGCACCAAGAAACTGGTTCAGCAAATTGTCAACAACATTGAAGGAGCTTGGATTTGTTCAATCCTTGTCAGATTATAGCCTCTTCACTAAGACTACTGCAACCTCTATTACTCTAGTGCTGGTCTATGTCGATGATCTGTTGCTTGCAGGCAATGACATTGGCTCAATCGATCGGTTAAAGCAAATGTTGTCCAGTACTTTCAAAATGAAAGACTTGGGTGTGGTCAAGTACTTTCTAGGACTCGAAATTGATCGGTCCTCAGCTGGATTCTTCGTTTCTCAAAAAAGGTATGCTGTTGATCTCATAGAGGAATTTGGTGTCACTAATGTTGCACCTTTGAAGCTACCCATGGACATTCATCTCTGCCTACGTTCTGACACTGGGACCTTCTTGAAAGATCCACATCCCTATCAGCGTTTGCTTGGTAAGCTGATTTATCTCACTATTACTCGCCCTGACATTGTCTTTTCAGTGCACATTCTCACACAATTCATGCAACATCCAACTACTGCCCACATGGATGCTGCAACTAAACTCCTACGCTACATCAACTTAAATCCTGGACAAGGGATTCTGTTTGCTTCATCCTCTGCAGCCACACTCAAGGCTTACTGTGATAGTGACTGGGCTACGTGCCCAATGACACGACGCTCCACCACTAGTTTTTGTGTTCTTCTGGGTTCTTCTCCTATATCCTGGAAAACCAAGAAACAACCTGTTGTGTCTCGCTCGACTGCTGAAGCGGAATATAGCTCCATGGCTGTGGCTTCCTGTGAAATAACTTGGCTCTCTGCACTTCTTAAAGATATGGGCCTTCAGAATCTGCCCCCAACTATCCTGCACTGTGACAATCAAGCAGCCCTTGCACTGGCAGCCAATCCTGTCCTTCATGAAAGAACTAAACACGTGGAGGTCGACTGTCATTACATCCGAGAGAAGGTTAATTCTGGAACTCTAGTGACCAAGCATGTTCCAACCTATGCTCAAGTTGCTGATATCTTTACCAAGGCTCTATCTACAAAACAACACTACTTCTTATTGGACAAGCTAGGAGCTGCAGCACAGCTTCCCTCCAAGCTTGAGGGGGAGTAATGAGACTATTTCCTTCGTCCAACTAGTCTCAGTCAATCACCTTTGTCGTATGCTTATTTATGGTGTTTGTTTTTGTTTAAGGTAGTGACAAATGTTGTTAGAAAGTACCTTAAGTACTTCTCTGTTATGCTAGTTGGCTACCCATGTTATAAGGGAGCATTTGGAATGTAATCAAACAACTTTTAGATCTGAATCAGTGAGATTAGTGAATCAAGTATTTGCTCTGCAACTTTCTGTGTTCTTCGTTTTTCTTTGTTCAGCTTTAAGTCATAAAAGTCACAGCTAAGATGGTGTTTCATAAATTAAGTGAATCTATCTTAAAATCTGCATTTAAGCTCTGAAGAACGAACTGTGGTCTCTTGGTACATTAAAGTCTGGTGTCAAAGACTGCTTATAGTACAAAAACTAAATGCACATACATATAGTCAGATATGGAAGGAGAAGTCATTTATATGGTCCTTAAGTATTCTAATGTCAGCTATAATTACTACTTTTTTCCTATATTTATTGTTAATGTAATCCAGAAGCATTCATATCTAACCTGGCATGCGAGTGATAGTCTTTATTAAGCAGTTTGATTTGTTTCGGGAACTTTGAATGAGAAGAATGGGAAGACAGCCTTGTTGTGACAATGGAGTAAAGAAAGGTGCTTGGACTCCAGAAGAGGACAAGATTCTTGTTGATTATATCGCAAAAAATGGCCATGGTACTTGGCGATCTGTTCCACTAAATGCCGGTAATTGTGTAGAGTTCCATGTTCTTTAATTTTTTTTAAGATTGCTTACGGACTGATATTTTCTATTTGTTTGATGATTTATTTTAGTCAAGGGAGGACTTGTATATTCTATTTGTTTGATGATTTATTTTAGTCAATGGAAAATCCTCTTTTGATTACTGTTTCATGATAGTTTCTTCTTTCTTGTGAGAGTTACAGATATATAATGTTAGACTAAGAGGAAGTGATGTATAACGTCTGTTCTTTTTCTTTCAAAGTCATACGCTTCATGGCTAATCTTCTCCAAAGTCATATGCTTAATTTGGTTTTTTCTTTTGATGCTTAATTTTAATTCTGATAAATTAAGGTTTTTTCCGTGTCTGTCTTTAAGTTATATGTATACATCATTAAAAATAGGATAAGAGAATGATTTTTAATGGATTTTTCTGGTTATAGTTTTTGTCTCTATTCTGGTTATGAATATCTGTTGTTATGTGTATGGAGTTGTTTGATTAGCGGTGTTAGATTAATCAGTTGATTCTTTTTCTCAATATATGAATGTGCGTTTGTTTATAAGGTTTTTGTTTTTGGTTCGTGCTATCAGATCAATGTAATTCTAGCAGTCATGTTTTTGCGGATTCAAAAAGAATTTTGGCTATGATTGGAGTTGCCGGATCTGGGAAATCGTTTCCGGAATTTGGATTTGATGCAATCGGAATTGTTAATTTTGTCCAATTTATTATATTTAATTTTCATTTACAAATATTTGATTGATAATTGAAAATGATTAATTAGTGACTTTTACGTGTTCTAATTGAATTATTTAATTGATTGGTAATTTATAGTTTGTTGCAAAGTTTTTAATGTTTTAAATAGTGACATTTATTGGATATTAAACACAATTGGAATTCAGTTACGTATAAGTGATTGATATAATTAATGGTTGATGTGCAAGTTTAGTGGCCGTAATGTAACCTAATTTAGCTAATTAGATAATTGAAAGGTTTATGTATTTAATGTTTTTATGATTATTGTATACTAATTGGTATCATCAAAGTGGGTTTATTGGTCGTTAATGCATCCAATTAAGTACATTTAGTGGTACCTCTATTGTTGTCAAATTTGGAATTAATTTATTTCTTGATTAAATTGGGGGCTAATTGATTATGATTTCGATTTTGTTTGGATTGTTATCTTGTTAAGTTTTAAGTAATAAAGTGTGATTTGATTATGTTTCATAATTTTAGCCTTAAAAGTGTAATGTGATGGTTGTTAAGTGTGAACTGGATTCAGTAAATAAGTTCGCTATTGTTAAGGCCATTTCTTTTGGTTTAATTTTTATAACTCCTCTCCATTTATGGATCAATGCTAATTATGTCTTGATGGCTGTTTTTGTACCATTAATGGGTGGCCAGAAAGGATTGCGTATATTTTGGTCTTGTATAGCCATCAAGTGTCATTTTGTTGGCTTTGTTTGTTTATTTCCTTTAAATCATATTTTTATATATATTTTACTTTAGTGTCTAACCAAAGATTTTTTTGGTTAGATTTTATTTTTATTTCCTTTTTTATGAAATTTTAACACATATATTTTCAGTAATAAGTTATTATTGGATGTATTTTCTTTTTAATTTTTATAGCATATATAATTTTTTACATATCGATTGGAGACTCATTAGTCTGATTGCCTTTTACTGTTCAGGTGAACTCTTTTTTCCCCTCTTGAATTTTTTTCCATAGGGTTTTGCTCTTGCGGGGTTTTTAACGAGGACACCTTTGTAAGGAGTCTTCTCTTCTGAGATAGAGGTGATATTGTCTAAACTTCCGGAGGAATCTCTTTCTCATGGTTGTCGTAATTCAGGTTACGACCCGTGAATTGGTTAAGCATACCTTTCGGTTAGATGATTAGCTTTTATGGATGAAAGAATGTCTCATTTGTTGTCCTTTCAGATTGTGTAAATTTTTTCATTAAATGAAATCTTTTTCATTTTGAAAAAAAAAAAAAACCAGTAAACGACCGAGAAGTTGTTTGAGGAATAGAATTCCGACTTAAGATCATTGACACTGCTCTAAGTTTCAAGTTTTATATCAACCATGTTACCTCTTATTTTTTACCCTTAATAATTTATCTACATTTGTTTTTTTTTTTTATTATTTTATGGTTTCAGCAGCATTTTGTCCTTTGTATATCTTTAAAATTGCCAAAGACAAAAATTTACAACTTTTGTGATGATTTATTCCCCTGTATACAGGGGCGGACCCAGTACTATGGCAGAGGGTTCCTAGGAACCCACTCGAATTTCGATATATACTATCCATGTATACATATTTCAAGCTAAAATTGCTTGGATCAGTGGCAGGAACCCACTTGATTTTCAGAGGAGACCCGAGTTCGAACCTCCCTAACTGCAAAATTTTTTTACATCCTCTTCAGGAACCCACTTAACATTTTTTCTGGGTCCGCCACTGCCTGTATAGAACATCATGCATCATGTACTATGTGTTCCACAGTTTTCAATGTGTGGTTTTTTTCATATAAGTTTCTTCTTCCTTGTGGGAGTTGCAGATGATATTTAATACAGCCAGCATACTAACATATTTGTTTGTTCCTCTAAAGTCGTCTGCTTAAATTAGTAACAAACAAAGTAGCGTCTTAAAGTTTAAAAGTCGGACTAATTAACTTGAGGACGTTGTTGTTGTTGTTGTACTAAAATCTTTGAACGCGTGGCTATAAGTCTTATTGTTTTGTTTATATTCTTCTAATATTGTTTTCTTGTGATTGATATGATATGTAAACATACCGCGGAAATGAGTTCATTCTTGTCATACTTACCATCAAGACTGGCCTCTTCAGTCAGCCATGTATTCTCATATAATATGTAATTAATTTTTTCTCCAGTAGGCACCTCACAATGGTATGACCCAACAGATAATCAGTAGCCATTTTGTATCAATCAAATGTAATATTCTCAAGTAGGCCTTTAGAGGAAGAATTTACTTATGCTATTATCTAAATCGCTGGATGAAAATACATTGTTTTGTACACCAAAACTCTGTTAGCCTTGAACCCCAAAAATGATAGTTTGTTTTGATACCAGTTTAGGTTTCAGTTGGTGTATTATCAATCCGTTTTCTGATAGATATCCTTGTACTTGACGTATAATGGATTATCTATATTATTATTGTTAGGAAGGTAATAGTCGGCTTACAGTTATCCAACGTGAAACTTGAACTAGGTCTCCGTCGCTGTGGGAAAAGCTGTCGACTTCGTTGGACAAACTATCTACGGTCTTATAAGTTTTATTAAACTTTCATAATGCCCCAGCTCAAACTCCATTAATGAAGAATAAACTGAGTACACATTGCTGTGAAGAAAAGAAATCAATCTATACAAATCTTACTAACTCATTGTTATGACTACTCTACTCTCTACTTTAACTGTCTATTTATATACAAAATTTGTTACAGAAATATCTATAACAGAATGTAACAGATTGTGGTGTAGAATGTAGAGTGCAGAGTTGGTTATACATGTGGCAATCCAGCTGGACTTGAGCTGTGGCACTAACTAACTTGACAGTAACTTGATGCTTGCATTGGCTGAGCCTTGACAGCAACTTTGCATCTTGACAGCAACTTTGCATCTTGACAACAACTTTGGTTGTAACTAGTTGTTGTTGTAGTTTGCTGAGATAAACCAATACCCCCCCTCAAGCTTGGAGATGGAGAAGCAGATGTTAGTAGGCTTCGACATTCCTAGCTTGGATATCAGATCACGAAAATGTGGAGCAGGTAACACCTTGGTTAGAATGTCAGCTAGCTGATGAGTAGTAGGCAAATAAGATAATTGGAGAAGACCTTCAAGAACCTTGTCTCGTGTAAAATGGCAGTCAAGTTCTATGTGTTTCGTTCGTTCATGAAAAACAGGGTTCTTGGCAATATGTAAGGCAGATTAGTTATCACAGTGTAAAGTAACTGGTTTAAGAGAAGAAACACCAAGTTCTTCTAGTAAACGAACAAGCCAAGTGACTTCAGATGCTGCAGAAGCCATGGCACGGTATTCTGCCTCAGATGAAGATCGTGAAACAGTTGATTGTTTCTTAGACTTCCAGGAAATGGGAGAATTACCCAAGAGCATAATATAACCAGTGACTGACTTTCTAGTATCTATACAAGATGCCCAATCAGAGTCTGAAAAAGCCTGAAGTGTGAGTTTATCAGTAGCACAGAGAAGAATACCTTGGCCAATTGTATGAGAAATATACCTTAAAGTATGACACAAAGCCTCATAGTGTGGAATACGAGGTTGTTGCATATATTGGCTTAAAGTTTGAACAGCATATGAAAGATCTGGTCGTGTGTTAGTGAGATAATTTAGTTTTCCCACAAGCGAACGGTAGTGATCAGGGTGAGGGTACAAAGAACCTGATGTAGATGACAATTTGAGCTGCAATGGAAGAGGAGTTACTGCAGATTTAGATAGATCACAATCACAATCCTTGAGAATATCAGCAGTAAACTTCTTTTGACTAAGTAAAATGCCATTAGTAACATATCCCACCTCAATGCCTAGAAAATAATGAAGTAAGCCCAGATCTTTAATACCAAAAGTATGATCTAAATGAGATTTAAGATTCTCAATTTCAGTGGGAAAATCTCCAGTAACAATAATATCATCAACGTACACAGCAACAATAGTAATGTTACTGGGAGACTTTTTGATAAACAAACTATAGTCGTTCTTTGATTGACAGTATCCCAGAGAAATAAGTTCACTGACAAGTTTCTCAAACCAAGTTCGTGAGGCCTGTTTCAGTCCGTATAGAGATTTTCGTAGTCTACAAACTTGATTTGGTTTATGAGAGATACCAGGAGGAACCTTCATATAGACTTCTTCAGAAAGGTCTCCGTGCAAAAACGCGTTGTTAACATCCAGTTGGAATAATGGCCACTGTCGACTGGCTGCCAATGCAATTAAACAACGAACTGAGCTCATTTTAATAACAGGAGAAAAAGTATCTTCATAATCGATGCCATATTGCTGAGTGAAACCTTTGGCAACAAGACGTGCTTTGCAACGTTCAAGTGTACCATCTGCATGAAGTTTAGTTTTATAAACCCATTTACAAGATATGGCTTTCTTCCCTGGGGGTAAATCAACAAGATCCCAAGTCTTATTATCAGTAAGAGCTTGGATTTCTTTTGACATTGCTTCTGACCATAATGGTTGAGAAGCTGCTTCAGTATAACTAGTAGGCTCAATCAAGGATTGATGATGAGAAATAAAAGCCTTGTGATAATCAGGCATATGATCATATTGTACCAAATTACACCAATGTGGAGTAGATGGTAAAGCAGCAAGATTACAATGATAAGAATTAAGATAAGACGGTGGTTTTTTAGGACGAGTAGAATGTCTTGGAACTATGATGTCTTCTGAAGAAGAGGTTGAACTAGTTTGAGGTGTAGTGTGGGATGTAGAAGAAGAAGTAGAAGTAGCAGGAGATGAAGTGTGTGAAACATTATCAGTCTGAGCTGAAGTAATATCTTCTGTAAAAGTTGGTAGGAAAGTAGAAGTAACATATTGATTCTTTGTTAAGGACAATTGAGAAAGCATTTGATATGGAAAATGATGTTCATAAAAAATTATATCTCGAGAAATAAGAATTTCTGAAGTGGTTAAATCTAGGACTTTATAAGCCTTTTGATTAGCAGGATAGCCTATGAAAACACAGGGTTTTGCACGAGGTGAAAATTTAGAACGATTGACTTTCAATGTCGAAATGTAGCATAAACAACCATATACTCTGAGATTCTCCAAATTTGGTTTGATATTATATAGTTTGAAGAACGGAGTGTGAAATGAAATGCTTTTCAGTGGCATACGATTAATGAGATAGGTAGCACAGAGAATAGACTCACCCCAGAAATGATCAGGTAATTTCGAATGGAAATGAAGAGCTCGAGCTGTTTCTAAAAGATGACGATGTTTGCGTTCTACAACTCCGTTTTGCTGAGGAGTATAACTGCAACTTGTCTGATGGATAATGCCCTTAGATTGAAGAAATGACTTTAAAAAACCTTCTGTAAATTCTTTAGCATTATCTGAACGTATGCTAAGAACATTAGTAGACAATTGCTTTTCAGCATAAAGAATAAAAGAAGACACTACTGCAGGGACCTCTGATTTATACTTGATCAAACGAACCCATGTATACCGACTGAAATCGTCTACAATGGTAACAAATTGATTACATTTGTTATGATTCAAGGTTTTATACGGCCCCCATACATCCACATGTAAGAGCTGTAAAACAGAAGTAGTTTTAATACTACTTATAGGAAAAACATTTCGAGTTTTCTTTGCCATAGGACAAATTTGACAAATCGTTTCTGCAACATCATCTTTAACAATACATGAAGGTCTAAGTAGCTTCAATTGAGAGAAAGGCAAATGACCCATTCGCAAATGCCAGAGTTTGGATTCAGTAGATATGCTGAGATGAGCAGCTTGAGAATGAAAGAAATTAGCACCAGGAAGTGAGCCTTTATGAGGAACAGTGTAGAGCCCTTTGTGCAATTCACCAAGAAGAAGAGGAGGCAATTTCTGAAAGTGGTCCTGAAGTTTACATTGAGTAGCAGAAAAAATTATGTTAGATTGCATGTCTTGACAAAGCTTGTGAACAGACAATAACCTGTACTGAAAAGCAGGTACATGTAACACATTTGTCAGAGTAATGGTATCATTTAAAAGAACTGTTCCAATATGTAGGACTGAAATTTTGCTGCCATCTGGTATAGTAATAGAATTATTAGTATCTGGAACCTCTTTAAAAGAGATAAAATCTGTCAAGTTTGGGCTGATGTGGTCAGTAGCACCACTATCCAAGAACCATTCCTGATTAAAAGATGACATGAGACACACTTTACCTGCAAGTAAAGCATGTCCAGAAGTTTGATCCTGATTGTGATTAGATTCAACCAATTTCTGTTTGGCTAGAAAGTCAATCAGTTGGTTATACTGATCATTTGAGAGTGAAGACATGGAAGTTGTTTGATCATTAAAATCATCAACATTGTTATCATCCATGGTATTAGAATTCCGAGATAAAGCTGCAACTCTGGAAACTCTGTTGCTTTTGAAACCAGGTGGAAAACCATGAATTTTGAAGCATCTCTCAATGCTATGTCCACTCATCTTGCAATGAGTATAGTAGTAGTTGTTTTTAGGCTTCCTGTAATCATTTCCATCATTTCCACTTCCAACATTAAACTGAGTCTGAGATCTCTGAACTTGAAATCTGTTTCCTTGAGTCTGAAACCTGTTTCCTTGTGAATTTGCATCTGAAAATCTCCTTCTGTCTGCAACAAATGCCAGATTATCATTTTGAGAAACATTTTGAGCCTGAGACATATCCTTGTGATTTTCTTCTTGTGCAACCAATCTATAAGCTTGAGTAACATTTAACAGAGGTGTCATCATCAAGATACTCCCTCTAACTGCAGAAAACCTGTCATTCATTTTCATCAAGAATTGAAGCACACGTTTCTCCTGTTGCATTTTCTGAATTCTTCCAGTAAGATCACAAGTACAATTAGAACAAGTGCAAGTTGGCAATGGATAAGTATCATCAAGACTGTCCCAAATAGTCTTCAACTTTGTGTAAAATTCAGACACAGTCATATCACCTTGATGTAATTCAGCCAATTTATGTTCCAATGAAGATATCTGTGGCATTGATGCATAACCAAATCTATCTTCTAAATCTTGCCATATAGCTCTTGCTGTTTTCAGAAACAAGACACTCCTAGCAATATTTTCATCCAAATTATAAAGAATCCATGAAATTACCAAGTCATTACAACGCTCCCAAGCTTTATACTGAGCAGAAGTAGTTTCAGGCACACAAATTGTACCATTGACAAAACCTAATTTGTTCTTGGCCGACAGAGTAAGCATCATGCTCCTTTTCCAATTATTAAAACCTTCTCCATTAAACTTCACAGAAACAATCTGATTTGCAGAAGAATCCGAAGGATGTATATAGTACACACTATTAACATCTTGAACAACATTCTGGTTTTGATTTTGATTGTTTCGATTCGCCATGAATCAAGACAGTAATAGCGAAAACAAGAAATGAAAGAGATGATTTGGTTTTAAGATCAAATAAGTAAACAACAAATTCGAGTACTAATTCAGATGAAAAGATCTAGAATGATCTTCAAGTCATAACAGGATATGAATTCATCAAATGTCATACAAGAACAGATCGATGAATAAGAACACAATCAGTTTAGACAATAAGCAAGATGAAGGATTAAAGATCGAAAACACCTGAGATAAAAGTTGTATCGAACAAGCTTGAATGAAGCTTTAATGGCGGAAAGTAAACAAGCTCGAAGACGAAGATCAACTATACAAAATCAAGTAAATGAGATGACGAAGAACCGTTGCCAGAGGCTCTGATACCATATAAGTTTTATTAAACTTTCATAATGCCCAAGCTCAAACTCCATTAATGAAGAATAAACTGAGTACACATTGTTGTGAAGAAAAGAAATCAATCTATACAAATCTTACTAACTCATTGTTATGACTACTCTACTCTCTACTTTAACTGTCTATTTATATACAAAGTTTGTTACAGAAATATCTATAACAGAATGTAACAGATTGTGGTGTAGAATGTAGAGTGTAGAGTTGGTTATACATGTGGCAATCCAGCTGGACTTGAGCTGTGGCACTAACTAACTTGACAGTAACTTGATGCTTGCATTGACTGAGCCTTGACAGCAACTTTGCATCTTGACAGCAACTTTGCATCTTGACAGCAACTTTGGTTGTAACTAGTTGCTGTTGTAGTTTGCTGAGATAAACCAATAGGTCTGACATTAAACGAGGTCCATTCACTCCTGAAGAAAAGAATACTATCATCCGGTTGCATGGAGAACTTGGTAACAGGTAATTGCTTGCTTCATTTTTTTTTCTTTGGATTCCTTTCCAGCAGAATAGAGATATGTATTAAACAGCGTGATCATGTCTAGATGTTGTAATAGCATTTGGGACTGGATATGTTTCATTTATAATATGAGAACCATGCTGACTTCAGGAGATATAATATACGTACCCGAGCTAATATAATATTTAGCTTCCGTTGTACCTAATAGTATAATAGTATAATAGATAATACTGGTATCAACTTATTACAGTTGCATATTTTTTATTTGTTGCTGAATGTAAGATCCTATTTTCTTTTACTCATCAAATAAATTTAAATCATAAAGGAGTTTGCTAGTTCATGCTTGCATGTTAAGTAGTATAAATGAATAGGAGTTTAGCACTTGGAAGTTGTTCCTAGTATTGAATATGTTTATATTGAAATCTTGAACACTTACCTCTGCGCAAACTAAGTGACAAAGAATATTTTCAGGTGGGCTTCTATAGCATCTCATTTGGAAGGAAGAACAGACAATGAGATAAAGAATTTCTGGAACACCCATCTAAGGAAGAAGATACACAAGACAAAAAAGGCAGACCTTCTAACTGGCCAGCTGTAAGGACCCTTGGTTGGAAAACATTGTGGGAGCCGAGCTGGGCGGCTTGACTGATTGGCAGCCGGGACAACCGGAGCCGTTGGGACTAGTCATTGGCGACTTGGTCTCATTTGTGGGAAATTGGTGAAGGCAAGGACCTGATTACTTGGTGAATACTCAAAGGAAACGTGGGCTGGACATTGGCACAGAACGGTGGGACGCTGGTCTAATTAGTTGGATGCGCGCCAAGGTCATTGGGCTTGGTGCTGGGCTGTTTTGGTAGTGGCAGCCTTAGCGGGTTTTGGTGCCATATAAATGAACGTGGCTAAAGTACTTGGGCATTCAGAAAGGTTTATTGGGCTTGTCTAAAGATGGGTGAGATGTGATCCAAAAGAAAGTGGGGGTCCAGAAATGCAGGGCATGTGCATGGCTTGTGGTGGGTGGTTGGTGGCGGTTACTAGAATGTGGAAACTGCTCCTAGATCATGGGTTCTACAACATGGCATTGCTGGGTCTAATAGATATATGTTTATATATATCTATATGTGGGCACAAAGGCAGAGAAGGCAGTTGCAAGGCTCAAGGACTGTTTTGTGACATGGGGTGGCGGTTATAAAACTGCCAGGCAGTTTGGAAACTGCCCATAGGCTGGAAATTCGTGGCTTATATATATGGGCCTGATTCTAGTTTGTAAGGGGGGAGGAAACACTTGTATTCCCTAGTTTGTGTTAGGCAAAAACGTTGTAAACACATAGAGAATTCTGGGTAGGCTTTAGAGTGTGTTTGGTGAGGTATTTTGATGTTAACCTCGGCCGAAAGTCTCTTGTATCCTTTGTATTGTGTTGAGCAATAAAAGGTTGGACGTTTGTCCGTAATTGCTGGTGTGTTTTGTTTGATTTGCTTGATGATGAACATGCACTCCATGTTGGCTGCCCAGAGTTATTGAGTTGGTTCCATCCGCTGCGTGGTGGTGCACTTTGCTGAAAACGTAGGGCGACAAGGGAAGGCTGCTGTTCTTGACACCGGGTGACAAGGGCAGGCCGCACAAGGGTGAAAATTCAGGTTTGAAAACCCACCCCTGTGACAAGTGGTATCAGAGCCAGGTTGCTCGTTGTTGGTTGATTTCGTTGGTTGAGTTTCGTCAAAAGTCATGGAGAATCCGCAAGACAGTGACGCCTATGGTGATGTTGCTTGGTTGGAAAGAGTTATGTGTGAATCACTAGACGCTAACTTGTGGCCGTTGGTTCAGAAATGCCAAGTCATGAAGGAGGACCTTGATGAGATGAAGAAAACCATGGGAAATCAGATGGATGCTGTGGAAGACAAATTTAATGACTTGTCTTTGCAGGTTGCTTCTCTTGCCGATCGATGGTTGGAGAGTTTGCAGGAAATCAGATATGAAATGATGTTCCTTAGACGGGATGTTGCTAAAGTCTCGTTGGGTGGTGGTCATCCTAAAATTGATGCTAATGTGTCTGTCCCTATGAAGTTTGTGGGGAATCATGGAAAGAAGGTGGTGTGTGGTGCACAAACTGCCCGAACTGAAACCAAGAGCGCTGGACAACATAAAACGAAGTTGTGTTTTATTTGTGAGGGGCCTCATTTGGGCGAAGGTCTGTCCCCATAAGGAGATGGTACGTGCTACGGTGGATGTGGGTAAAGATGTTGCTGGTGATGATTTCGAAGAAGGATCTAAAACTGCTGTTGGTCATGATGGTGCTATTGACGGCGTTGCACAGCCTAGGGGAAAGGTGATTGAGTGCTACATCTGTAAAGGACCACACTTTATGAAGAAGTGTCCAAAGGTTGGAAAGCAGGTTTCTTCGTGGGCTGATCTTTGTGAAGAAGATTAGGTGCAGGCTCGAATAGGGCGCACCAACATTCAGCGACATGGCTGGATGGATAGGCTGGGATGTGACAGTCTAGAACTTGTTTATGTTCGAATAAGGTGCTGTTGATGCACATGGGTTGGGATGTGACAACCTTGGTGAAGTTGATGCCTAAATGTGGGACTGATCTCATGCAGAATTTCAGATGGAGAGATGATGAAGTGGGAATGTAGCAGCAAGGTACAAAAGGCAGCGTGCATAAGGTATCATTGTTGTCCCAAGACTCCAGAATTTGAAATGCTGAGTTCATAGTTTGTGGCTTAGAATTATGTTTATAAATTCTAGTTGAGTGGTGTATATAAGTGCTAAGTGGCGTTTGATTCCATTGTAATTTCCTTTGCAAGTTGTAATGCCTAGTGATGTAAATATGGCAATATTGTGTTCATAGTTCTGCACACATAGATTGTATATGTTTCTGACTTCCGTTGAAAGATGTCATGCTTAGTATGTGTTCTATAAATACTTTGCATTGGGCATAGTCATTGTTGCATAATTTCTGCACAAAGGAAGTTGGTTTGCATTGTTGGTATTCTGTCTTGGGGAAATATGGAGCCTGGTTCTACACTTATAGAGGTGGTAATTGATCGTCTTTAGTATGATCAGAAGTGTGTCTTTGTATGGCATACGTTTGGGGGAAAGTCAGCTTTTGTACAGTTGGCAATGGAGGTTGGTGAGTTCAAGCAAGTGGTTTGCAGCCTTTTTCATGGCATTGGGCTTACTACATTAAGTTTCGGAGAATATAACTCAGGCTGGAGGTTTAGTAATCAGCTTTGATAGTTGGTTTTGGGGCAGTGGCATACCGCAGGCGGGGACTTGCAGCCTTGGTTTTCAGGTGTTGGTTTGCTACTTGGAGAATTGGTTTGTCAGTATCGTTGACATTTTGATGAGGACATCAAACTCAGAGTGTGGGAGGGTTTGTAAGGACCCTTGGTTGGAAAACATTGTGGGAGCCGAGCTGGGCGGCTTGACTGATTGGCAGCCGGGACAACCGGAGCCGTTGGGACTAGTCATTGGCGACTTGGTCTCATTTGTGGGAAATTGGTGAAGGCAAGGACCTGATTACTTGGTGAATACTCAAAGGAAACGTGGGCTGGACATTGGCACAGAACGGTGGGACGCTGGTCTAATTAGTTGGATGCGCGCCAAGGTCACTGGGCTTGGTGCTGGGCTGTTTTGGTAGTGGCAGCCTTAGCGGGTTTTGGTGCCATATAAATGAAAGTGGCTAAAGTACTTGGGCATTCAGAAAGGTTTATTGGGCTTGTCTAAAGATGGGTCAGATGTGATCCAAAAGAAAGTGGGGGTCCAGAAATGGAAGGCATGTGCATGGCTTGTGGTGGGTGGTTGGTGGCGGTTACTAGAATGTGGAAACTGCTCCTAGATCATGGGTTCTACAACATGGCATTGCTGGGTCTAATAGATATATGTTTATATATATCTATATGTGGGCACAAAGGCAGTTGCAAGGTTCAAGGACTGTTTTGTGACATGGGGTGGCGGTTATAAAACTGCCAGGCAGTTTGGAAACTGCCCATAGGCTGGAAATTCGTGGCTTATATATATGGGCCTGATTCTAGTTTGTAAGGGGGGAGGAAACACTTGTATTCTCTAGTTTGTGTTAGGCAAAAACGTTGTAAACACATAGAGAATTCTGGGTAGGCTTTAGAGTGTGTTTGGTGAGGTATTTTGATGTTAACCTCGGCCGAAAGTCTCTTGTATCCTTTGTATTGAGTTGAGCAATAAAAGGTTGGACGTTTGTCCGTAATTGCTGGTGTGTTTTGTTTGATTTGCTTGATGATGAACATGCACTCCATGTTGGCTGCCCAGAGTTATTGAGTTGGTTCCATCCGCTGCGTGGTGGTGCGCTTTGCTGAAAACGCAGGGCGACAAGGGAAGGCTGCTGTTCTTGACACCGGGTGACAAGGGCAGGCCGCACAAGGGTGAAAATTCAGGTTTGAAAACCCACCCCTGTGACACCAGCCATCATTCAGTTCCTCCAAAGCAATGGAATTTAAAACTGAGTCCCCATCAACTAGCCACACGGTGCAGTGGGAAAGTGCCAGAGTTGAGGCTGAGACTCGGTTTTCCTTAACTTCATCACTGGCCTGCCCCTCACCAAAAGTTGAACCCCAATCTGATTACTTCCTAAAATTATGGAATTCTGAAGTAGGGGAATCATTTAAAAAGATAAAGAAAGAAGCAGAAATGACATTCCAAGAGCCAAAACAGGAGATAACCTCACCATCAAAAGTTGAATCAGACTCTGTAATCACTACTCATGCTGAAGGTGCAGGCGCAACCCTTACCTTGTGTGACATGGCTGACAATGAAAAGAAGACGTTACTCGACACACCAGATAATGAAAAAGACATGGTCGGATCAATTTCCTCAAATTCATATGAACTTGATAGTTGCTCAGACCTGCTGTTGGACATCCCAGGTGGAAACTACATGGATTTTCTTCAAGAGGACACATATGATGTCTCCCTTACCTCCAAAATCTGATGTGAGAGCGTAAGTTGTAGTTGATGGCTCAGTTGTGGCCTAGCTCTCATGAGATCCTTTACATACTGGGTTTTATTTTGCAATGCTAACATTACAAGCTAGAGCTTTAGAACCCTGTAATGGTTTGCAAGTTTGGTATTTGACATATACAGTAACTACCCCTTTTTGTTACCTAGCTTTATAATACTAACATCTACAATTCTACATGTTCAGAGACAATGGTTCATGAGTTTTCATCCTCTGATTATCAGCACACATACATCTGAATTCCTAGGAGCTTCTTAGGGCTTGTTCCCTAGGCCATTGTGGCAATCTTCCTCTGTTTGGCTTCAATCATCGCCTTTTTTCTTTCTCTGCTGCTACATGAACAGAAGTGACTCTGTTTCTCAGTTTTTGTACTGATTCAGCTTTCTTCAACTTCTGATTATACATCTTTTTGAAAAATAGGTATTAAGTCGTGGTTAGTAATAATGTCTGAGTACTCCAATTCAGTTTAAAAAACTAATACTGAATTGAAAAAAGTAATGAAGCTCTTCCTCGAGGAAATGAGTAATGAAGGTTGTTGCTCAATTTTTCTAAGATGGCCTTACATGGCAGCTTTCTTGCTGTTCTCCCATTATCAAAATCAATCAGAGTAATCTATCTATCCAGGTTCTATGGATTTTGTATATAAACCAGGGTGTTCCTTCTTAAGAGTTCCCCCTATAAAGTTGCCGTCTGCAGAATACTCTCTCAGTGAAATCCCCTATAAATTGTTTAGTTTAGAACTGACATTTCAACTAGGCCACTGCACGTCTATCCAGGCTCCATGGCAAGGCACTTCAATATAATTAGTTTGGTTATGGCCGAGTTTGATGCAGAAGCCAAGTAAAGAATATTCAATACAGATCCCTAGAACAACTAATAACATCCAAGAGTAGCAGTGCCAACATCCAGGATGTACACAAATAGCCCAAATAGACTCCTTTCTGATCAGAGGTGTACCACCAGGATAGAAGAGTACCACAAAACCATATATCCACTGCAAACCATTCATCATTATGAATAAAGTGGGTGTGAGAATTTTCCATCGGAATAAAGTCTGAGAGACTTTAAGAATTAACAGCTAGGCTATGCTATCAGTATCAGGGGACCCGTGAGTTACATCTACCGGGCACTTAGTAAGTAAAAAAGTAGAAAATAAAAACAGTTTTGTCAATATTATTAAATTCAGGGAAAGAGGGAAAGCAAAATGTAACTTTAGCAAGATTCAAAGTCCTCTATATAAAAGTTTTTCCATACGAGCTGATCCAGGACATAACATATTAATAGGTCAAATGAAAAATTAATACAACTAAATTCTATAAATTTAGGGACAAACATAACTCTAGACAGATTTACCCTGCTAAGCTCCCCCAAACACCTTCACCGGTGTTCCCAGTTTTTATTGACAATAAAGCTAGGACATAGCATGTAAATAGGTTAGATTAAAATATATTAGTACCAAATTTTGAAATTTCAACACTGTCTATAGCCCTCACTTGCCCACATTGGCTCCGCCATTGCATACTTAGATTCAAATATGCAAGAGACTGAAAGCCAAGTCTTAAGCCTAGTTTGACATGATATGAATTGCAGACGAGACTGCTTCATTTCAGATAGCTAAGCGCCATAACAAAAACAGCAGATATTTCTATATTAAAAGTATGAAATTGCTACGATGAGTATATTACTAAAAAACTCAAGGTAGGAAAGACCAAGGGAGAAGTACCTGTATGGCATAGAGGACTACAACCCCGATCCCAATCCAGGAATGTAAACTGTATAGATTGGCAATATTGCTCTCATTATGAAATTTGAATGCCATGTAAACTCCGAATATGGCTAGTATCAGGGCGATACCATGCAAAATTAGATGTATAAGTTTCTTGTCTTTCTTCTTGAAGGGGAGAGATTTGTAGCTTATAATTGCTACATTCAAGAAACAATAGGAAAAATGTAATTCAGATTATCAGCTACTACAAACTATAAAGCTACTAGCCTACTGCCAAAGATATGTCATAAAGATAAATTACTTACCTTCACCACCCATGATAATCAGGCCAATTAAAAGCAAAACAGGATGAAGCTACAAAAAGAATGAAAGGAAATTGTAAACATCTGCTGATAAAACTATTGCCTCTGTGAAAATTAAGAATGCAATACAACAATTGACAATAGATATGCAAAATTTACTGAAATCTTTAGGCCAAAGGACATTACTACAGACTATATGTGTAGTTGATTTGTCCTTATTTTTCAACCCTGTCAAGTTTAAAAGAGGAGGTTTAGAAGCCTGATTGGGAAGTGTTTTCTCATTTGGAAGGCAAAATTAAAACCCTGGCGAGTAAGTGCTGTCTGGTTTGGAAGGCAAAAATATTTACTTGATGCATCACAAAAAAACAAAACATAGATTTTTTTTCTTTAAATCGAGATTCTCGGTTAGATAAAACAGGTAAGCTTTCTACCCCATCATCAATATAACCACGAAATTTCCAAAACAATCAGTAGTCGTATGTTAAAACTGAACGAAGAAATGTTGCAACAGTGAAGTAAAAGAACCAACATATATAGAATACAGAATTTAGCTTATGAATATGCTTCCACATAGTAATCCTTCATAAGATAACCCTACTTCAACTTTAAAGCACATAAAACTTCTTATACCCTATATCAGACAACATGATGTTTGATGAATAGTACATAGCAAATAAAGTCAACACAAAATCCAGAAATCAAGTTCAAGAGCTTATACTTCTAAATTCAGACATATATGTGATGACACAATTAACACATATGCATATACATAGGGTGGCACTATAGGTCATAATAAGTGTTCTGTATTTTTTGTCTACATGGTTCCGCAAAATTTTTAAAAGTGCATAACAATTGTTGTCACGTAACGTATCCCGAGCCTATGTGCATATGCATATAAGCAGAGTAAAAAAAGGAAATTACATTAAAAATGAGATTCTTATTTTCAGATTCCCAAACAAATCCTCCTCGGAAGTGTATTGACCAAACAAGAACCATCACAGCTGCGATTGCACCCACCACGTGCGCTGCAAACGAGACTGGAACTGCGTTCAGTTGGATTCCCCCCATTTTCCTCCTCTCCTTTTTTCTTGCCATTTTTTTTTTTGAAGAAAATAAAATCTCATTACTTAAAATGCATCATACACCACAGAATCCAACACATTACGTGGAGGAATCCATAAACTCACAAAAGAATTTAGCTCACAAGGGATACGAGCCATATTATGGGCTGCCCTATTAGCTAGTCTTCGAACATGCCTAACACCAACATCTTGTCTAGTAACTAAAAATGCCCTGCAAAAATCGATACTATGTCCAACTTCTTGTTGATAGATTCCATTAATCGCTTGGACTGATAAGAGAGAATTGGATTCCACACAGACATCTTTAATTCCCTTCGACCCTATCCAAACCAAAGCCTCCTCTATTGCAACTGTTTCAGCCTCCATGGATGCTTCTCTACTAAAACGCATGGTTTTGCCCTCCATAAACCCACCTGTGCTATCTCTGAGAAGCATGCCCACTGTAAAATACGGTGATCCTTGATTAACGGCCGCATCGACATTAACCTTCAGCTTGCCTACAGTTGGCTTAACCCACCTCAAATTCTCCTCACTGGTTGTTGTTGCAGAAGGCGTAGACTTGCACTGGACTTGTGAGATTGCAGACTTCCAATCATGCAGTTGCCTCAGTCCCCATTCAACTACAAACCGAGGTGTAACACACCTGTTCTCCCAGATGCGCTTGTTTCGAAAAAACCAGATAGCCCACATAGTTGTTGCAATCTTGCTAAGACTATCAAAACTCTCCTCCTCAAGTTTATGTAACAGCCACCCGGGGACATCTTCAAATTCAGACACGTTTACTGTTAATCCCAAGGTCTGCCAACATTGCATAGCAAACGTACAGTTAAAGAAAAGATGGGATAAATTTTCCTCCCCCATGTTGCACATTGGACATACAATAGGGACACATACCTTCTTTGAAGGACTGAACGAATAGGGACATTATTCCTGCAAAAGCGCCATAGAAAGAACCTCACTTTCTGGGGAACCAGTAATTTCCATATCTTCTTCCAGCCATTAGAAGATTCATTAGTTATCTGTTGTCTGTTCCCCTCTTGCCACAACTTATACCCTGATTTAACAGTATAGTGGCCATCTGTTATGAATTAAGATATGATCCAAACACTAAACAAGCAATACTGATAATATAGATAAGAAGGACTGAGACAACAACTTGTATTGGTATTTCTGGATAAGGTTTACAGGAATAATAAAGATGATGCTGTGAAGAACACTAGTACAGGAAATGAAGATAAATACTGAACTTTCGAGAGGTTCAGCTCTCTCCTAAGTAGCCTATATTAACATCACGCAATTCATTCCATACCCCTCTTTGCCTTGTTCCTTTGATTATCTATCTGTTTCTTGCACCTGGGCCTTTCTACCATTGGGCATGACTTGGACTACACATAGTGAGTTGATGGTCCTGTTGAGTTGGGCCGGTTCATAACATTACTCCACCCCCCAACAACGACCTTGTCCTCAAGGTCGGAGTTATGCCCTCGACTTTTTTTTTCCACGTATCAATTTCAATATGAGCATCTCTCAGATATGGATTTGGATCAGTGAGAAGTCTTTTGGCAAAATATGGATATGAAGCAGCCAGCACCTTAAAATCTGGATCAGTGTATAATGCCAAGCCTTCCAGAACAGTCAGCGATCTTAATATCAATGCATAATAAGCTGGGACATAAAGCACTGCCCCGAGATCGTCCACTATTGTTTTAAAGTTAAGCTCGCTCACAGTTGCATTAAGAGCATCATCAAAGAAGTTCTTAAGGGTTGGTACTATTGGAGAAACATCTACATCGGGAGACAAAAAGTCCAGTGCATAATAATTATGAGCCATAGCCTCATAGTCCCGATTTACTAGGTGAACAACACGACCTATTATAGCTGATCTTGCTTTTTCAGGAGTCTCACTCATCATTCCGAAATCCAAAAAAACAAGCTTTTCATCAGGTGTTGCCAAGAGATTTCCAGGATGAGAATCGGCATGGAAATACCCATACTCAAGTCGCTGTCGAAGACTGCACTGTATACCAGCATTAACCAGCTCCAACACTTTCAACCCTTGCCTTTCAATAGCATCTTGCTCACTTAACTTCACACCTTCAACCCCTTCCATTGTTAAAACTTTGACACTAGTGTAGTCCCAAAATATATCTGGTGGAAGGACGTCCGCCTTGTCAGCATACAACTTTTTAAACCTCTTAGAGTTCTCCCCCTCCTGCACGTAATTAAGCTATTGATAAACTCTAGTGGCAAATTCATCTATAAGAGCGACAACGTCACCAGTAACTACGTCCACATATTTATTTATAAGGTGTCCTACACCCCTTATCAGGTAGAAGTCTAGTCCTATAGTTTCTTCAATGGCAGTTCGCTGCACCTTCACAACAACTATCTGCCCGGAATATTTAAGCTGAGCCTTATAAACTTGGCCTAGACTGGCTGCAACAATTGGCATTACATAAATTGACGAGTATATTGATACATTAGTCCCTTTTTGATGCCCGTCTCCACCAGGATCAAAGATGAGAATAGTCTCATTTCCTTCACCATTCACACACCTGTCATTCTCAACACGCTCATTGAATGCACATCCCTCGACATCATACCCCTCAAACTTATCACCCACATCTTTAGCATCTACACTTGCAACCAAAGGCCTTTAAACCACATTGATTAACTGAATTTCCTCACTGAAAAACTCATCACTGTTGCTATGTTCTTCAGTCACCGATGTCAAACACTCGGTCCTGGGTTCAGTTCCTTTACTCCCCTTTTCAACATTACTCGCATTCGTTTCTTCCTTAAGCAATGACTCCTCGGGGTTGATATTTCGTAATTCGGAAGTTTTCCCAAGGCATTGTATAACTTCCTCTTCACTAGTTTTTTCCTCTATTCTCACGGACCTTGATTTAATTTCCGTACTCTCCTCTTCAACACAATTCTCCTTTACAACACCCCTGCTTTTTTTCTCAGCAAAATCCTCCCATCTTACCGCCCCGCACCAATATGAACTTGTAGAACTAGTTTGTCTCGTGTTTGCATCTTGCTGATTATAATCATTGAAAGACCCCGACCCGTTATCATTTTTGCTTTGGTGACTAAATCCTCCAGGAGATAACATTGTCACGTACTCGGTAGTATTCACAGCCTTCCCATCTGCACCATAAATCTGATCCTCTTGATATCGACTGGAAGTCTGACTCCCCCTCCAGTTCCCAGATTTATTCACCCCCAATATATATCTATACTCATTGAGATGCGATCCTCTTACCCTAAACTCACTCCTTCCGTCATACCCCCCATAATCACCAAAACAACTATTGGAATTTTGGTAAGTAGATGAATGGAATTGCCTCAATATAACCCCCTTCAAATCATTCCAACAACGAAAGGGACGTCGGTTATTCTCCCATTGATACAATCGTAAGGCGTCCCCGCCTAACACCATCGCTACAGCCTCTAGCATCTCTTCTTCGGACATACAATAGGACGAAAAAACACTTTCAACTCTCATAACCCACCAATCTGGATCATTCCCATCAAACCTCGGTATGTCGAGTGTTCGAACACGCCCATGCCCCGGTCCTCCACCCGACCCACCATCCTTATAACTACCCCAAAAATCTGTACCCACTTCTCCATGACCCCCCACATCAGTCCCCTTCCTAAATTCATCATAACAATTAAAATGAGGAGTTATATGAGAAGAAAATTGAGGGTGTCTACTTGTTGGTGTACGCAACTGAAATGGAGCTATTCCCGGCCGATTACCCTTTTCTCCTATCATATCCCCCTTTCGAGTATCCACACTTTTGTTAAAATCAGAACTACCTTCCTCCAAAACTCTCTCAGGACTTCCATTAAACACCTTCCCTGCATACCCCAGTTGACACACAGCTTCCACATCGATCATTTCTTCCTTGTCATCCCGTTGTTTTGCCGCCTTGATGTGCCGCTCCGTATCCTACTTTTCCAGTGATTGGTGCACAGTCTGCTTGATCTTGTCGAATGCCTTATCAATCATCTCCTTCAGCTTTTTCTCGAAATCTGTCATCATCTCTTTGTCGTCATCGACCCGCTGAGTCACCGTTGGAGTTGTGGATGCCATGGAATCGTCACTGCTATGATACCACTTGTTATGAATTAAGATAGGATCCAAACACTAAACAAGCAATACTGATAATATAGATAAGAAGGACTGAGACAACAACTTGTATTGGTATTTCTGGATAAGGTTTACAGGAATAATAAAGATGATGCTATGAAGAACACTAGTACAGGAAATGAAGATAAATACTGAACTTTCGAGAGGTTTAGCTCTCTCCCAAGTAGCCTATCTTAACATCACGCAATTCATTCGATACCCCTCTTTGCCTTGTTCCTTTGATTATCTATCTGTTTCCTGCACCTGGGCCTTTCTACCATTGGGCCTGACTTGGACTGCACATAGTGAGTTGATGGTCCTGTTGAGTTGGGCCGGTTCATAACACCATCCCTGTTGTGTAACCAAGTAACTCTGTCTGACACAAGAGCACGGGGAATCTTCATATTCAAGATTGCTCAAGCATCAACCTCATTAAACATACCAGTCACTTTTTGCACATCCCAACTACCTAAATTCTGCGAAATCAGCTGAGCCACCTTCACGTCATCTGCAATATCGTAGCCAGAATCAATCATATAATCACTCTTACCATTAAGCCACGGATCTGATTTCACACATATACTCTGTCCATTCCCTAGCACCCATTTGAAACCACATTTTAATTCCTCCTTGGCTGCAAAGATCCCAGACCAAATAAAACTTGCCCCTCCACTTCTCTCTGCTTTGAAAATGTTTGTCTTAGGAAAACATTTAGCTTTAAAAACTCGAGCAGCTAAAGAACTAGGCTTATGAGCAAAATTCCATACGTGTTTCCCTAGCATAGCCAGATTGTAACCATGTAAATTGCGGAAACCAAGACCACCTCTGTCCTTTGTGCCACTCATATTATCCCACGACAACCATCGAATTCCTCTGCTGTTATTCGAGGATGAACTCCACCAGAACCCATTTAGCATACGTTCAATTTGCTGACACAACTTCTTTGGAACTAGAAAACAGGACATGCTATACGATGGAATTGCAGTGGCTACATTTTTAAGAAGAACAGCCTTGCCAGCCTTTGACAACAACTTCACGTTCCACCCCTGAAGTCTCTTCCAAATTTTATCCTTCAAAAATTTAAACACGTCATTCTTCGACCTGCCTACTAACGAAGGAAGGCCCAGGTAATTTCCTTTAGAGAGATCATTCGAGACCCCAAGGACATTAGAAATCTCAACCTGTTTATCCCTACCAAAATTTGCAGAGAAAAAAATTCCCAACTTATGATTGTTTATAGATTGGCTAGATAAGCTTGCGTAATTATCAAGAATCTCCTTAACTTTTAAAATCTCATCATTTTCAGCCCTAAAAAACACAAAACTATCGTCCACAAACAATAAATGAGTGACAGAAGGAGCTGAACGACTCATTTTACACCCATGAATGAAATTAGCTTCCGAAGCTTTAGTGATAGCTCGAGATAGACCCTCCACACATAGTAAAAATAGATATGGCGAAAATGGGTCACCTTGACGCAGTCCCCTTCTAGGCTGGATTGGTCCCAACTGATCACCATTAAAACAGATCGAATATTTCACTGTTTGCACACACAACATAATCCAGTCTATCCACCTAGCACAGAACCCCATTCGATGCATCCTTGTACTCAAATAACTCCAATCCACCCTATCATACGCCTTGCTAATATCTAGCTTTAAAGCCACTTCTCCCACACTTCTAGAATGCTTCCTTTTCATGTGATGAAGTATTTCGAATGCCACTAGAACATTATCAGAAATATTTCTCCCTGGAACAAAGGCAGATTGATGCTCAGAAATAATATCAGAAAGAATTACCTTGAGTCTATTAGCCAACACCTTTGCAAGGATCTTGTAAAGTACATTGCAAAGTGCAACGGGACGAAGGTCCGTCATACAATCCGCATTCTCCTTCTTTGGAATTAGTACAACATTCGTATCATTCAATTCAGAAGGAAACTTGCACTACTGAAGCCAATCTTTGCAACTATGAAATACATCACAACTAGGGGTGTAAATGAGCCAAACTGTTCGTGAGCTACTCGAGCTCGGCTCGTAAAATATTCGAATTCGGTTCGATAATAATCGAGCCGAGCTCGAGCTCGAGCTATTCGAATGGTTGACCGAGCCGAGCTCGAGCTTCATATTACTCGATTCGTATGGCTCGCGAGCCTAATCGAGCTTATATATATTTTATTATTTATATATATTTTTTATTATTTTTATGTTATTTATATATTATTATATAAATATTTAATATTTTTATATATTAATCGAGTCGAGCTCGAGCCGAACTTAAGGTATTCGAGCTTTTGTTGATAATTAGTGAAATTGATTCGAGCTTTCGAGCCGAGCTCGAACATATCACATATGTGTCGAGCCGAGCTTCGAGCTTGAATTTTATGGCTCGGTCGAGCTCGAGCCCGAGCTCGAGCCCGGACTATTTAATCGAGCTCGAGCCGAGCCTGGTCAGTGTTCGGCTCGGTTCGGCTCGTTTACAGCCCTGATCACAACCCAGACTTGGCCAGAATTGCTGAAAAAAAGCATGATTCAATCCGTCGGGACCTGAAGTTTATCAGGATGCATTTGTTTGATAGCCGCGGTAAACTCATCAAACGAGATGTCCGCTATCAGTGCTTTATTTTGCTCATCTGTGATCACTCTAGCCACCTGCTCCTCCAGAACCGTGTTACTTCTCTGCTCACCAAAGACCTTCTGAAAATACTCTAGAACCACCCTATGCATATCACCTCTGCTTGTATAAATATCACCATCTTCGTTACGGAGTTTCGATATAAAATTAGTTTTCTTTCTGGCAGAAGCATAAGCATGGAAAAACTTCGAGTTCGCATCCCCTTCGGCCAACCAAAAGGTCTTAGCACGCTATTTCCAGTAGGTTTCTTCATGTAAAAAGAGCTCATGCAGTTTATTTTTCTCCACAAAGTATTGCTTTACGCTATCTTCATCTGTTTTACTTGCCAATGCAGTCACAATCTCCTTCTGCTTACAAAGTTTGTCCCTGAATTTATGAAAAAAATTTCGTCTCCACTTAGCCATGTAGGACGAAATATCAACCAATTTGGGCAGTAGTTGCAACCAGGGAAGCTCATCCCAGTGCTTCTTAACATCACCACGAAAGCTTGGCTCTCGGAGCCACGTGTTTTCAAATTTAAAATGGAATTGTTTCTTGGTCAAATTCGTATTGCACAAATCTAAGTGAATAGGATCATGATCTGAGTACACCATATTAGGTCGAATACACAATATATAATCAAGTATTGTATGAGTAAATAACAAGAACACACGTTTTAGTACTTAAAACTGTTTGGAATTAATAATTCCTCTCTCAGTGATGTAAATATCACAGAGAGCTGCTTAGGTTACAATGAATGATATTCGTTCACGATGGATACCCTTCTAGGGTTAACCTAACTGTATTTATAAGATATACAGCTACGTACAATCGTTAATTGATTCTCCTATAATTAAGCTATACAATTGATATCAATTACGATTGCTACACGTCTTCTAAGTCAACTCAATCTCTTTGACAGCTATCCAATCTTCAAAGATATTGCTTCCATATTAATCTTGAATTAATCTTCAAACTCTGTTCACTTGTAGACGCTTCCAGTAGACAGACTTTAGCAAACTCTGTTGCTCTCCTAGCCAGCAGTGTTTGCGCTTCCTTGTGTTCAGCTAGCAGTGTTTACACTTCCTTCTGTCAGCGTTTGCGCTTCCAGCTATCAGCGTATACTCAAAATCTGCTACAACTACTTTCAATAACAAGTTAATCTCTTTTTACCTGTAACACTTAAACACTAACATTAAATCACATCAATTATATCTAACAATCTCCCCCAACTTGTTCATTAGAAAAATGTTCAAGTTCACAGTAATTGATGATGTCAAAACAATCAAATAAAAATACAGTGTTTAACATATAATCAGAGTTTAATCTTGACTTAACAAAATCTACAGAAAATTCAAATTACTTACAAATTCTGTCTACCTAACCTCCTCAAGATCTGGAGTTGTTCTGAGATAGTCTATCAACAGTCTTCTCTCAGCATTTTCAAGTTCTCTCTGCATAGCTTCCTTGATCTCTCTCAACTCTGGATCATTCTCATGAGTTTGATAGATAGCAGCTCTTAGATCGTAGATTTTATTTCTCCTCATCTCATTACCCAGTCTAATGAACTTGACTTCCTCTGATTGAGAATTAAAATCAAGAACTGTAATCCCCAGATCAGTCTTTAATTTAGCAGTTCCTTTCTTCATCTCTACAAGATTTCCATTCCAATCTCTATATTTAGGAACATACTTTTCAGTAGTCTTCGATCCTGTAATGACTTTGACTCTCTGCATATATTCCCTTATAGAATTAGCAATAAGCTGTGTTTGTCGGTTTCTGACTCTGAATATATGCAGAACATACTGAAGTTCTTCAAACAATTTTAACTTGATTGCTTCTTCATTCACTCTATACACTGTTCCATCTGTCATAAAGTATAACATAAATTGAATATCTAAGCTCCTTTGATGAACTAGTTGAACTGATTCCAACTTGTCTAGATTTTCTTGAGTAATACCAGAACCAAGAGAGACAAGTTCAAAGGGATCTCTTGGACTGTTACTAACTCTCAAATCTCTTCTTGAACCTAAGCCAGAAGTATTCCTGCCTAGTGGCTTTCCTGAACAAGCAACATTATGTTGATATCCACCAGTCACTCCTGTTTGTGCTTGAACTGGAATCTTTGGCCTAGAAAACCCAGGTAAAGGTTTGCTTTGAATCTGTACAACTTGTGTGGCAACAGAGGTTGTAACTATCATTTTGCCTTTTCTCTCTTCACCCATCACTCCTTTTAGCTTTAACTTGGCATCAAGAGAAGACTTTCTTATCAACTTTCCTTCTTCTTCTTCTTCTTCTTCTTCTTCTTCTTCTTCTTCTTGAATACCAGATAAATTCTCTTTGATTTCAATCCCTTTCATTGCAGGCTTTGAAGCTTTGATTCTGATGTTCTTTTTGTAACAGCTTTTCTTCAGCTTGTATGTCTTCAAGTGTAGCCTCAGCATTTTAGCCAACTCTTCATCTGTTTGTGGATTGTCAGTGAATGACAAATCCTTTTGCCTTGAAGTAGAAGTACTCTGAAGATTTGTATCTGCCACCACATTTTGCTTTGACCTTGTAGACCTTCCATGTCCATGTCTTGGATTTGCACTTCTTAATCCCTTATCAGCATTTGCACCTTCTTCATCCAGATGATCCTTCTTTGACAGAGTTTGAGTTTGCTTACACTTAGTTTTAGCAATTCTCTCCCCCTTTTTGACATCATCCCCATCTGGAATCAGAATAGAGGTGATTAACTCAAGAGAGTTTGCAATAGAATCAACCTTCTCAGTCAGCAAAAGCTGATTCTTTTCAACTTTGCTAACCTGTCATTTAAATTCTCTTGAGCATTGGAAAATTGTTGAAATAACTTAGCATTAGCTATTTGAGATTTCTCCTCATGAGTAGCAACCTCTGTTCGAAGATCAACAATCGCCTTCTGATTATCATCAAACCTGTGATTCAAGGACTTGATCTGAATCACTGTCCCTTGTAGACAAGTGAAAATATCAGGATTTGAAATCTTAGAAGAATTTGCCTTGAGAAAGGTAGCTGCTCTGCCAGGAGGAAAGATACAATCTGACTTGTACCAGTCTGCAGTTTGCTTGGTCAAATGATTTTCATCAATTTCTTGAACAGAAGGGCCAGCAAAGTCTAGTTTCTCCCCTGTTTTCTGACCATCAGATTGAAATTTATCATTATCAGCTCTTGTATTCATTTCTTCAAAAGACTCACTGTCGGACTCATCAATAGTTTCAACTGAGGCATTGTCTTTATTGAAGTCAGCAGATGTTTCTTGAGCAACTTGTTTGCCTTTATCATCTTGAGCAACTGTTTCTTGTGCATGCTCTGAAGAAACAACCTTTTGTGGTTGATCAATTTCCTCACCATGCTCAGACACTTGATGTGCATCAGAGAATAACTCAGTGTGTGATGCAACCTCTGTGTCTTCTAGCACAACAGTAGGCTCATCTGCAACACCAGTATCAACAGAATTTGTAGTAGCCATGGGTGTTGGAGTAAATGCTTCATTGTCAAAAGAAAATGGAGTGGGAGTTTCATCAAACTCTTCCATTGTAGGCAAGGCATCTCTATCATCATTATCAGTCTGAATCTTAGCAAGTTCTGGTTCAGCAATCTTGAAACCTGATTCTTCTATAGTAGGTTCTATGATAACCTCTGTCTCACCAATAGGAATATCCTTAGAAATTTTCTCTTGAGCCTCAACAACTTGCTCATCATCAGAGTCTGTAAGAATCAGCCTCCTCCTCTTTGCTTGAGGCACTTCAATCATTTCTTCTTCTCCAATAGAACTTTCCTCAACTGGTGGTGATGAAGGCCTATTTGCCCTTTTAATGATTCTTCTGGAATAAACAGCTCTAGGAGATGTCTGTTTAGCCTTGGAATGTTTTGTGTTGAGGGCAGTATGCTTCTTCCTTTTTGGTTTAGATGTTGGTTGAGGTTGAGTAGTAGTGACCGGGTTTGTTGGCTCAGGGTTTATTGGTTCAGGTTGTGTGTGTGTTGATGTAGTAGGTACAGTGTTTGTTGGTGTTGGCTCAGGTGATGGTACAGGATTAGAGTGTATGGTTTCAGTGTGGTCAGTGGCTAAAGGTTCAGGCATATTTTGTGTTTCTGGTTGTTGTGTTTGTTGTGGTTCATGTTGTGGTGATTGGGAGTCTTGTGGTTGGTTGAGAAAGTTCTGCAAGGCAAGTGGCAAAACAAAAGCAGGTAAATCTTTACCAACATCTTTATTAATCATATAAGAGAATATTCTCCTATTGGCTCTAAAAGGTTGAATCACATCAGCTGCATCAACTTCTAACCCAGGTAAACAGGCATTGAACAAAAGTTGACAAAATCTAGCAAAATAGACTGTACTAGACTCTGACAATTTATCACCTAAATTCATTAGCACATATCGATCAAAATCAAAATTACTGCCATAGAGTAGAGAATACCCAATTTGCAGACTATCCATTGGAATGGCATCCCAGTTAGTGACTTTCTTCTGGAATGTCCTGGTGATACAGTCGAAGAAAAAATTCCATTCCTTTCTAAGATTCGGCCTTCTCACACTGCCTAGCTTTGCAAGAGATTCCATGTACCCAATCTCTGTTAACATTTCTCTCAAATTCTGTTCCGAAACAACAGCATACGATGTATGTGTGTCGAAGTCCATGGTCTCTCGAACAGTTTGTGGAGTTATCACAAACTCTTGTTCATCATGAGTGAAGATGATAGACGGAGTTCCATTCTCTCCTCCATCTATATACCTTGAGTTTTGCCAGAAAGTGACAATCTGAGATGCAGATTGAATAGCAGGTTCAATCAACGCTTGCCCAATCTCAGAGTCACGAAGAAAATTTTGCATAAGGTGAAACGCTTCAGGAGCACGGTCGTTCTCAAGTAGAGCTGCAAAATTGTTAGGCACAAAACGAAGACCAAACGAAGTAAAAGGTTTAGTCGCCATTAGTTCAAGAAATAAGCAAGAAATGACAGTGAAAGTGATATGCGGGAAAGGTGTTTGTAAAAATGTCGAAGTGAAAAACAAAGGAGGTCTGTGTTTTGGTAAAGTGAATATGAGTGGATGTAGAGTGATAGTAACAAAAAGTGATTTGAGTAGTAAAAAAAAATAAAACTCAATCGTTTTTACATTGAAAACACGCAACCATTACTAGAATAGTGTGAAGGTGGGACACAATGATGGGTGAGTGGGACACGTGGCAAACATGCAGCGAATCACTTAATCACGCGCAGTAAAAGCAATTATTACTGCTGTCTTTCCTAGTATCAAGACACTTTACCACAATTACACTCATTAACAGTTGTCAAACACTCTATTTACTCCAAAATTTTCAAATTATCTTAATGAAAATTTACCTTAGAGTACGAAACACAATCCATCAGTGTTTGTCAAATTTTCCAACTTTATCACTAAAACCCTTTCAAAAAGTGCACAGTCGTGAATATATGTGTGTGTAGCAGAGGTTACCAAATCAATTTTTATAGCATCTAATATTTCATAAAATCCATAAATCAAATCAATAAACACTGAATGCACAAACTCTCATATTAAACACGAAGTATGTGATGAATGCTAAACTCTGTAGTTCCTTAAATACAGAAATATGAATAACCCTATTCCCATTGATGTTCATGATTATCCAAGTAAGCACACAGTCATTATAGACAAAAAAATCAAGAGATAGGCATCAAAGCATCATTCAGTGAGAACATGGCAAGGATTTCCTTACAAACTCTCAAAGCACACAAGTGTTTAGGTGAAGTGTTTTCTCTCAAATTCAATCAGTAAAAGCAAATACTTCCATAGGCTTGAATTTCCACCAAATCTACACTACTTTGATTACATATGTGCACAAATCAAAATGACTTTATTCAGGGTTGTAATTTAGTAAGATCAAACAGGTGAGAAGAGATGTTTTTAAATGAATAAATTTCGAACTGAACAATTTAACAGATCAAAGTGTTCAGTCACACTGTTAGTACATATTTGTACAAGATGATCAGTATATTTTTTTATTTTTATTTTTTTTAAGTATATATACTGAGAAAACTTTCCTTTTCTTGAGAAACACTCACCTGCTTGAATTTGATTTTCAAAGAGAATATAACTGCTCTTTATACGACAGAGTAAAAAAAATGAGCAGTTAATAAGGCTCAAAGGGGTTTACTAAGGGTGGTATTTATGAACAGTGTTTGAAGAAAGATGGTAAATCCTATTGCCTTTATCATTTTCATGCACACACATATCATGTAGTCTCAAAATGGTTTAATACAAGTTCTAGATCAACATACTCACTGATGAACATCACACATCAATAAAATCTGATTGATATAAAATGTATCAATCACTTATTTGGCTCAAAATCTCACAGGGTGCAGACATGAATTGTTTCTCACCAAACTAAACAATGACACATCTCAAGTTTTAAAATTTTCACAAGTACAAACAAGGAATCATCAAGAACTATGTATGTTTTAGGAACAGAGTGTTACTAATCAGAGTTTAGAGTTCATCAATATCAGAAGTTATTCATGAGAGGCAATGCACACAGTATTCATAGACTCAGAGTTTAGGACCAAATAAACTAAGAGATGCTCTAAATATGAAACAGTATCATGTTGTGTTAACTTACTGCACAGTTTCTGATCAGATCACAGTGACTCAGAAAGAATCTTGATTTATTCACTGAGAATCATGCTTCATACATATTTCATCATTGGTGTTTTCATCCTGACAAAGATCAATTCAGAATTCACAGAGTTTATCAAACATATTAACAGTGTATGACAGACAGACATGCTGACAGAGTTTAACAGTGTGAGGACAAAAACATGTGAACAGAGTCTGCATAACAGAGTTTAAACAACAAAGTTCACATAGCACTTAACAATTCCCAGAAATATGAGCAACACATTTTATAAGAAAATTTTGAGTCTAACCAACATGTTTAGTCAAAACTAGAGACCATTCCTAGTTCATTGACCAGCCTTGTAAATGCTACTTCACTCAAAGGCTTGGTGAAGACATCTGCAAGTTGTTGATCTGTAGGCACAAAGTGAAGCTCAATGTTGCCTCCTCTACATGCTCTCTGATAAAGTGATACCTTATGCTGATGTGCTTGTGTTAGGTCAAATTCACAATAGTTAATCAAATACTGAATGAGTAACTTAACAAGAACACACTGTTTAATACTTAAAAACTGTTTGGAATTAACAATTCCTCTCTCAGTGATGTAAAATATCAAAGAGAGCTGCTTAGGTTACAATCAATGAATTTCTCAATGTTCGATACCCTTCTAGGGTTAACCTAACTGTATTTATAGAACATACAGCTTCATACAATCAGTAACTGATTTTCCTATAATCAAGCTATACAATTGATATCAATCACGATTGCTCCAGTCTTCCAAGTCAACTCAATCTCTTTGACAGCTTTCCAATCTTCAAAGATATTGCTTCCATACTTATCTTGTATCAACCTTCAAACACTGTTGACTCTTCAGACAATACCGCTACAGAGTTTAACAACCTCTGTTGCGCTTCTAGTCAGTGTTTAACTAAACTCTGACTGCTTCCAGCTAAACTCTGTTTTGTCACTATAGCTTCCAAACACTGTTCTCATCAATCATTTCTAACAATCTCCCCCAACTTGTCCATTAGCAAAAATGTACAAGTTTACAGTAAATGATGATGTCAAAACAAATACAAAGTTTACAGTGTTTAATCATACAAACAGAGTTTAAGCTATTACTTAACAAATTCTACAGAAAATAAGAAAATTCTTACAGACTTTAATTTCTAATCTCTTGCAGATCAGGCATTGTTCTGAGATAGTCTATAAGCAACCTTCTTTCAGCATTTTCAAGCTCTATCTGCATAGCTTCCTTGATTTCTCTCAACTGAGGATCATTCTCATCAGTTTGATAGATAGCAGCTCTAAGATCGTAGATTTTGTTTCTTCTCATTTCATTTCCCAGCCTTATGTATTTCACTTCCTCAGATTTCACATTAAAATCCAGAACAGTGATTCCAAGATTAGTCTTCAGCTTTGTAGTCCCTTTCTCCATTTCTATCAGATTTCCATTCCAATCTCTGTACTTAGGAACATACTTACTGTTGATCTTCATTTGTCTTCTTGCAAGGTTCTGAATCATCCTTTGTCTGAGCACATTTGCAACTGACTGAGCTCTTTGATTTCTCACTCTGAAAATATACAGGACATATTCAAGTTCTTCCCCATATTTTAATTCGATATCCTTTTCAGAAACTTTAAATACTGTTCCATCAGCCATGAAATATAGCAAGAAATCCTTCTCTAGACTCTTCTGATATACAAGCTGTACTGACTCCAGTTTGTCTAAACTCTCTTGAGTGACACCACCTCCTGGAACAGACAGTGAAGAAGGATCTCTGGGACCAACATATTGCCTTTTATCTCTGTGTGAGCCTATGCCTCCTTTGTTGTATCCAACTTTACCAGATAAAGCTCTACCATCAGTAAAATCCATTGGAACTGTAGCTTCTAGTCTTGAATCATGAAGAACACCCTTTCCAAAAGTTGATTTCAACTGAGAAGACAATAATGGTGTGGTCACAACTTGTGCAGCAACAGAGGTTGTGTCTTCATTTTTCTGTACAACATGTGTATCAACAGAGGTTGTAACAATACTTTTCAGCTTTTGCTTAGCTTCTGCATCTGTTGGTTTTCTGAATACTTGCATTCTTTGATTTGTACCAACTGGTTCTTTGATTTGAATGCCTTTAAGAACAGGCTTTACAGATTTAGCAACTTTCACATTCTTCTTGACTTTTTCAGACTTTAAAGCTTTCAAATGCTTTTTTTGTAAACTCTTCTCTTCAGCTTTAGCATCTTCTATAGTAACTCCTGCTGTATTTTCTTCCATAAAAATCTTAACAGCTAACTCCTCATCAGTCTTTGGATTTGATTTTAATTCCAAACTCTTGGTCTTTGAAGTACCTTGAGTTTCAGTGTTTATCCCAACAGACTGTGACTTAAGAGATTTGCCAGATCTCAGAGTTAGTGTTTCAGAGTTTAAAACCTTACCCTTTTCACTTGCCCCTCCATCTCTAGCATCATCCTTTTGAGACAGAGTTTGAGAAACTTTGCATTTAGACTTAGCAACTCTCTCCCCCTTTTTGACATCATCAGGAATGAGTATTGATGTAATGAGCTCCAAAGAGTTAGCAATGGAATCCACCTTAGAAAACAAAGCAGTTTGATTTTCTTCAACCTTTCCTAGCCTGGCAAAGAGAGTGTCTTGAACTTTAGACAGCTGGGCAGCTTTTATTTTGGACTCTCTTTCCATCTTCATTTCTCTTGACTGAATCTCAGTTTTCAAAGAAGCAATCTCTTGTTTTGTTTCAGCAAAATTTCCTTCCAAAGTTTTGACTTGTACCACAGTTGCCTTTAAACATGATAAAATATCTGGATTTGAAATTTGCTTTGCAGTCTGCTTAACAAACTCAGCTGCTCTCCCTTTTGGAAAAATACAGTCTTGTTTATACCAATTTTCAGCAGATTTAGCAAGATGCTCTACTTCAATGGCATGAGATGGACAAGGCTGATCAAAAGGTGTATGTTTATTATCTGTCTGTGCTGGTGCACTCACAAAAGAATCAGAGTTTGCACTACTGTCAGATTCATCTTCAGCACTTGCATCTTTAGCTTGGACATCTTTTAAAGAACCACTGTGCTGAGCTGTGTCAGCCACAGTTTCTACAACAACTTTTGCACTCTTTTCAACAGTCTCCTCATGTTGCACAGGCTCTGCAACAGAGTTTATATTTGTATCTTCAACAGGCATAGATTCAGAAATTATCTTAGTTGCCTGATCAACTTCATCACCTTTGTCTGGAATTGGAGAAGCAGTAGATACCAGCTCTGTATGTGATGCTGCAGCTTCAGGAACATTAACTGCAGACTCATCAGCTACACCAGGAACTTCAGTGTGTACATCAAGAACATCATTCACTGGTGAAAAACCATCTCTGTAATCCTCTTCTACAGGCATTTTATCCTCTGTAGGTACTTCAACAGTGACAGTATCCTCTGCAGGCATTTCTACTTCTGCAGGTATTTCAACATTGATAGTCACAATATCCTCTGCAGGCATGTCAACCTCTGCAGGTATATCAACATTCTCTGCAACCTCAACAGTAGGTGTTTGTTGTGAAACCACCTCTGGAGCTTCAACAACATTCTCTTCATCTGAATCAGAAAGAATTAATCTTCTCTTCTTGACTTGAAGCACTACAATCTCCTCTTCATCCTCACTTGAGCTCTCTCTTGGTGGTGAAAGTGAAGGTCTGTTTGCCTTTTGTTTCTTCCTTCTTGTATAAACAGCTCCAGGTAGTGTCTGTTTAGCCTTTGAGTGTTTAGTGTTTTGGGCGGTGTGTTTTTTTCTTTTTGGTTTGGATTTGGATGTTTCAGTAGGTGCTGGTTCAGAGTTTAAGGTTTCAGTGTTTAAGGTTTCAGTGTTTAATGGTGGAGAGTTTATTGTTGGAGAGTTTATTGGTGAAGAGTTTAAGGTTTCTGGTTGTGGTTGATGAGATGTAGTAGGTACAGTGGTTGTGGGTGTTGTAGGTGTTGGTTCAGAGTTTATGGTGTCTAATGGTTCAGGCATTTGTTGTGGTGATTGAGAATCTTGAGGTTGGTTTACATAGTTCTGTAAGGCTAATGACATAAACATATCAGGTATTTGCTGTTTAGTAACATCTTTGTTTGTCAAATCAGAAAACATTCTTTTAGCAACTTGAAAAGGCTGAATCACATCAGCTTCATCAATTGGAATGTTAGGCACACAGGCAGTAAATAGCAGTTGACAAAAACGAGCAAAATAAACAGAAGTAGGCTCAGACAAACGCTCTCCCAAGTTCATTAACACTAGTCTACCAAAATCAAAATTACCTCCATATAGTAGAGCATGACCAATTTGGAGAGTATCAAGAGGAAGTGCATCCCAGTTTGTTGTCTTCTTTCCAAAAGCTCTTGTAATGCAATCGAAAAAGAAACTCCATTCCTTTCTCAAAAGTGGCCGTCTCAAAGACCCTATCTTATTCAAGTTTCCTGCACATCCAATTTGCTCCAACATTGTCCTCAAGCGATCATGACCAACAACACTGTAAGAAGTGTGAGTCTCAAAATCCAGAGCATCCCTAACCGTAGTTAGAGTAATGATATACTCTGATTCATCATGAGTGAAAGTGATTGTTGGTGTGCCAGACTCTTCACCATCATCATATACAGAGTTTGTCCAGAAGGCAGCAATTTGTGAAGCAGATAATGTTGGTGGTGCAGTTAAAGCCTTCCCTATTTCAGAATCTTTCAAGAAATTTTGGAACAAATGAAACGCCTCTGGAGCATTTGCATTCTCCAGTGGTGCCGCATAGTTGCTAGGAAGAAAAACTAACCCTGCTGCATCAAACGCTTTAGTTGCCATTAGTAAGATATGATACGAAGATATTTAGAGAAAAGATGTGTATGCACTGTAAGTGTTTATCAAAAGGTGAATGAGAGTGTATGAGAATTTTGAAAGTGAATGAGTATGCAAGTAACTGTGAGTGGGTGAATGTGAATCGATATGGAGTGAGAGAACAAAGACGATTAGAGTAAAATTAAAACTCAATCGTTTATTCAGTAAAAACGCGCAACTGTTGTAGAGTAATGTGTGAGTGGGACACTATCATGGGACACGTGTCAAACAACCAATGGATCACTTAATAATTACCGCTGTCATTCCTATAATCACGACACTTTGACATATTTACACTAATTAACAGTTGTCAACTACCTCAATTACTCAAAATAGTCAAATCATCTCAATGAAACATTACCTTAGAGTACTTAACACAACTCAACAGTGTTTATCAATTTTCCAACTTTATCACTAACAACCCTTTCAAAAATTGCACAGTTGTGAATATGAGTGTGTGTAAAGCAGAGTTTACTAAAATCAATTTTTAGAGCATCTAATATTTCATAAAATCCATAACAGAAATCAATAAACACTGAATGCACAAACTCTCATATTAAACACTGATTGTTTGATGAATGCTAAACTCTGTAGTTACTGTAATACAGAAATCTGAAAACTTCCATTCCCTTTGATGTCCATGATTATCCAAGTAAGCACACAGTCTTTGAAGACAAAAATATCAAGAGATAGAAATCAGAGCATCATTCAGTGAATAACAGTCATGAACTTGATAAACTCACAAACTCTCAAAGCACACAAGTGTTTAGGTGAAGTGTTTACACTCACATTCAATCAGAAATAGCAGAATCTTCCATATGCTTGAATGTCCACCAAATCTACACTACTTTGAGTACATGTATGCACAAATCAAAAGGACTTTATTCAGGGTTGTAATGAGGTAAGATCAAACAGATGAAAAAGATGTTTTATTCATGAGTGAATATCAAGCTGAACATTTAAATAGACTAAAGTGTTCAGTTACACTGTTAGTACATATTTGTACAAGATCAGTATATATGCTTTTTTTTATTTTTTATTTTTTATTTTTTATTTTTTTTAATTTTAGCATATATACTGAGTAAACTTTTCTTTTCTTGAGGAACACTCATCTGCTTAAGAAAAAAAAATATAACTGCTCTTAACACTTCAGAGTATAAGAAAAATGAGCAGTTAATAAGGCTCAAGGAGGTTTACTAAGGATGAAAATTATGAACAGTGTTTATACAGTGTTTGAACAAAGTTCAAAAGAATTTTGAACAGTGTTTGAAGAAATGGTGAATCCTATTGCCTTTATCATTTTCATGCACACACATATCATGTAGTCTCAAAATGGTTTAATACAAGTTCTAGAGAAACATGCTTCCTAATGAATATCACACAACAATAAATACTGATTGATATAAAATGTATCAATCACTGATTTGGCTCAAACTCTCACAGGGTGTAAACATGAATCTGAACTCACCAAACTAATCAATGACACATCTCAAGTTTTATGGTTTTCACAAGTACAAACAAGGAATCATCAGGAACCATACCTTTGGAAACAGAATGTCACTTATCAGAGTTTAGAGTTCATCAATAACCAAAATTATTTATGAGAGGCAATGCACACAATATTCATAGACTCAGAGTTTAGGACTGAATAAACTAAGAGATGCTATAAATATGAAACAGTATCATGCTGTGTTGATTTACTGCACAAATTCTGATTAGATTACAGTAACTTAGAAAGAATCATGATTTAATTACTGAGAATCATGCTTCATACATTTTCTTCATTGGTGTTTTCATTCAGACAATAATCAATTCTGAATTTACTGAGTGTATTCAACATGTTAACAGTGTTTAACAGACAGACATGCTGACAGAGTTTAACAAGTTTTAAACATAAGCATGCAGAACAGAGTTTAATACTAAGGTTCACATAAGCACTTAACAATTTGTAACATATGAGCAATAGGTTTTTGAGTCTAACCAACATCTCTAGTTAAAACTAGAGACCATTCCTAGTTCATTGACCAGTCTTGTAAATGTAGCTTCACTCAATGGCTTGGTGAAGATATCTGCAAGTTGTTGTTCTGTAGACACAAAGTGAAGCTCAATGTTTCCTTCCTCTACATGCTCTCTGATGAAGTGATACCTTATGCTGATGTGCTTTGTCATTGAATGTTGTACTGGATTACCTGTCATTGCAATAGCACTTTGATTATCACAGTAAATAGGTATCTTGGTATACCTTAATCCATAATCCAGCAGTTGATTCTTCATCCATAAAATCTGTGCACAACAGCTACCAGCAACAATATACTCTGCTTCAGCTGTAGATGTAGATATTGACTTCTGTTTCTTGCTGTACCAGGAAACAAGTCTATCACCCAGAAATTGACAACTTCCACTGGTGCTTTTTCTGTCTATCTTACAGCCTGCAAAGTCTGCATCTGAATAACCAAGAAGTTTAAACTCTGATTCTCTTGGATACCACAGCCCCAAAGTCATAGTGCCCTTGAGGTACTTAAATATCCTCTTTACTGATGTTAAATGTGGTTCTCTTGGATCTGCCTGGAACCTTGCACACAAACAAGTTGCATACATGATATCAGGTCTGCTAGCTGTCAAATAGAGTAAAGAACCAATCATTCATCTGTAACTTGTCATATCTACTGATGACCCTGCATCTTTGTCCAATTTTGTTGCAGTTGCCATGGGAGTTGTTGCAGATGAACAGTCAAGCATACCAAATTTCTTGAGAAGGTTTCTGGTATATTTTGCTTGATTTATAAAAATTCCATCATCTGTTTGCTTCACCTGTAGGCCTAGAAAATAACTAAGCT
Source organism: Kitagawia praeruptora (assembly GCA_037693485.1). Classification (NCBI taxonomy): domain Eukaryota; kingdom Viridiplantae; phylum Streptophyta; class Magnoliopsida; order Apiales; family Apiaceae; genus Kitagawia; species Kitagawia praeruptora. Next base: position 108,552,740 of record CM075354.1, read on the forward strand.
CTCCCATCATACTCATTTGATATCTTGACTGCATGAGTTTGGCAAACTTCTTACAGAGTTTATCATTAGTAGATCCAAAAATGATGTCATCTACATATATCTGAACTAAAAGCAAGTCACTACCAGTTTGGAAGTAAAACAGAGTTTTGTCAATAGTACCTCTGTGAAATCCACTTTCTAGTAGAAATTTGGCAAGGGTTTCATACCATGCCCTTGGTGCTTGCTTAAGTCCATAGAGTGCCTTGTCTAACCTGTAGACATAGTCTGGATATTTTGGATCTACAAACCCTGGTGGTTGTTCCACAAACACTTCTTCTTCAAGTTTTCCATTCAAAAATGCACTTTTTACATCCATCTGAAACACTTTGAATTTCTTATGAGAGGCATATGCTAGAAAGATTCTAATTGCCTCCAATCTAGCCACTGGAGCAAATGTTTCATCATAGTCTATTCCCTCCTGTTGTGAATAGCCTTTTGCAACCAGTCTTGCCTTGTTCCTTGTGATAACACCCTCACTGTCAGTTTTATTCCTGAAAACCCATTTAGTACCAACAATGGATCTGTTCTTGGGCCTTGGTACAAGTGTCCACACTTCATTTCTTTCAAATTCATTTAGCTCTTCTTGCATTGCTGTTATCCAGTCAGCATCTTTAAGAGCTTCTTCCACTTTCTTTGGCTCAGTTTGTGACAAGAATGCATGAAACAGACATTCATTTGTTGTTGCACTTCTTGTCCTTACTTTTGCATCTGGATCACCAATAATCAAATCAGGTGTGTGAGATTTAGTCCATTTTCTTGCAGAAGGCAGATTGCTTCTGTCATCATGTGATCCTCCCCCTTGATCTATGCTCTCCTGATTTTCTTGGTGCCTTTCTTCATTTTCTGATGCTCCCCCTGAATGTGACTGCTCAGAATTATCAACAGATTTTGAATCAACAGAGTTTGATTCAGAATTATCAACTGAGTCACTTTCAGTGTTTGAAGTATCACTTAGATGTGATTCTTCATGCTCCCCCTCAACTGGTTCTTCCCTTGTTTCTGATTGAAGAGTTTCTTCAGTATTTACCAGTAGAGGTGCAGAGTTTAGATTAATAGAGTTTGTCAAATCAGTCTGATCAGAGTTTACTTTTTCAGAGAATAAATCTTCATTTTCAAAGTGAAGTAGATCATGTTCATTGACATCTTCAAGTCCAGTTATTTTCTTGTCATCAAATGACACATGAATTGATTCCATGATTACTCTGGTTCTCAGATTATAAACTCTGAATGCCTTAGTTGACAGTGGATAGCCAACAAAAATTCCTTCATCTGCCTTTAGGTCAAATTTGGTCAACTGTTCAGGATGAGTCTTCAACACAAAGCATTTGCATCCAAAAATATGAAAATATTTTAGATTTGGCTTTTTCTTCTTCACCATTTCATATGGTGTTTTACCATGCTTGTTGATCAGTGTTGCATTTTGAGTAAAACAAGCAGTTTGAACTGCTTCTGCCCAGAAATATGTTGGCAATTTTGCTTCATCTAGCATGGTTCTGGCAGCTTCTATCAAGGTTCTATTCTTCCTCTCCACTACACCATTTTGTTGTGGAGTGCCAGGTGCAGAAAACTCTTGTTTGATTCCTTTACTCTTGCAAAATTCTTCCATTGATGAATTCCTGAACTCAGTTCCATTGTCACTTCTGATTATCTTCACTTGATTTTCTGACCCTTTTTCCAGTTGTAATATATGTTCTGTCAGTGTTAATGCAGTTTCATCCTTCTTTGCAAGAAAATATACCCATGTGTACCTGGTATATTCATCAACAATGACTAGAGCATATTTCTTCTTTCCAAGAGACATCACATTCACTGGACCAAAAAGATCAACATGTAGTAGATGATAAGGATCAACAATTGAAGACTCAGATTTGCTTTTGAAGGAGGCTTTTCTCTGTTTAGCCTTTTGACAAGAATCACACAGGCCTTCTACATTCAACAAAGACCTTGGTAGACCTCTTACAAGATCATTCTTGATTAGCTCATTGATGTTGTTCAGATTCAAATGAGAGAGTTTCTTGTGCCATTTCCAACTCTCTTCACTGGACATTCTTGTTGACAGACACACTGCTTTGCCATCAGTGTTTGTTGACAATTTAATTTCATAGATGTTATTGTGTCTGTTTCCAACTAGAGCAACTTTCCCTGTAGATTTACTGATCACTTGACAATATTCAGGCTGAAAATCCACATGATATCCTCTGTCACAGATTTGACTCACAGATAGCAAATCATGCTTGAGTCCTGGAACCAGAGCTACATTTGTGATGATGACATTCCCAAGATTAATATTGCCATATCCCAGAGTATGTCCTATGTTGCCATCTCCATAGGAAACTTTTGGGCCAGCCTTCTCCTCATACTCTGATAGCAGGGCTTTATTTCCAGTCATGTGTCCTGAACATCCACTGTCCACAACTAGGGTACTCACCCTGGTGCCCTGCAATCACAAACAATCACTGATTGTTAGTTTTAAGGATCCAGACTTGCTTGGATCCTTTGGCTTTCTTAACTCTGTTAGCTTTTGCAGCGGAATTTACATTAACAGAGTTTAAGCTAACTTTTTCAGAGTTTACATTTGCAGAGTTTACTTTAACCCATTTCAAATTTGGTTTGGGTTCATAGTAATTATAGTAAATAGCATGATAATCTCTGCAAGTGTAAATAGAATGCCATGTACTTCCACAGTGTTTGCATAAAGTCTGTGGTCTAGTTCTCACATAATCACTCTTTACTGCAGTTTTAGAGGGCAAAGAATTAATGTTCTTATTCTTACTGCAGAAACTAGCAAGATGATTAGTGCTACCACAATTAAAGCATGTTTTTCTAGGAGCTAATGAAGCAAGCATTGGCTTAATTCCTGATGTTATGCCTACCTTTCCATTTTTGTTTTTCTTAGGCATTCTCTGTTTGTTGACAGATTTTATCTCCTTAAGCTTATGCTTGAGTTGTTTATCTGTCATTAAACCAATGTTAGCCTCTTTAACAAAAGTTTTAGCATATGACTCTTTAACAGCCTTTTTCTGTGCTTCAGTCTTAGGTCCACCTGTTCCCATGACATTACCTTCAGATGAACGATGTGGTCTAACTTTTACCTGATTTTCAAATCTAAGTTCATCTCCTTCAGAGTAACCTAGACCTACTGTATCTGACTGAAACACTTCTTGAGTATCTTTACCAGAGTGTGTCCAAGTTTTAATGATGTGTTTAGTATCCTCCAATTCAGATTCTAGTTGCTTATACTTACCTAGCAACTCCTGTTCAATAAACACTGCATCATCTCTCTCTTTTTGAACTTTGTTCATGTTCTCTAGCTGTTCCTCAACAAGTTTATTTCTCTCTTTAAGTTGAGAGCACTCATTTTTTATCCTCTCATTTTCTAAAGTCTGATCCCTATAACTGATATGCAAAGCTTTAAGATAAATTCTCAATTCAGTTATATTATCAGTATTATAAGCATAGTAGTTGGAGGTACCTTGAGATCATCATCTTCATGTTGAGTAGTAGCCATGAGTGCATAGTTGACTTCCTCATCTGAATCTGAAGTGTCTGCCCAATCTCTGCCTTTAGTGTAAAGTGCCTTTTCAGTTTTACCCTTCTTGCACTCAGGAGCATAGTGACCCATCTCCTTACACTTGTAGCATTGAATTTCAGACTTATCTTTCTTACTAGATTTGAAGTCCTTTCCCTCAGCTTTCTTGAAATTCTTCTTGTCAAACATTGAGTAGTCCTTGGAGAATCTCTTTCCCTTCTTGAAGTTCTTGAATCCCATCTTCTTGAAGGTCTTTACCATCAATGCAGCCATTTGCATCATCTCTTCATCATCTTCAGAATCAGATGTTTCATCTGTATTTGAGTCATCATCAGTGTTTGAGGACTCACTTTCTGAGTGTATGACTAAAGCTTTTCCTTTTGCCTTTCTCCTTGATGCTTCCTTCTTTGATGGTTTCTCCTCAACCTTAAGAGCAACAGACTTTGACTTTCTACTAGATCTTTTGTTTCTCTGCTCCAATTCCAATTCATGGGTTTTGAGCAGTCCATAAATTTCATCAATCTCTGTTTCACCAAGTTCATAATTATCTCTTATAGTGGTTGTTTTTACATCCCACTTTTCAGGTAGAGAAAGAAGAAACTTGAGATTTGAGTCTTCTAAATCATACTCTTTGTTAACCAATGACAAATCATTTAGCAGTTTACAGAATCTGTCAAATGTTTCTGTCATGGTTTCTTCAGACTTTGCCTCAAAGTGCTCATACTCCTGAGTGAGTATGTTTCTTCTGTTTTTCTTGATTGCAGGAGTTCCTTGACACTTAACCTCAAGTGCATCCCATATTTCCTTTGCAGTTGTGCAGTTAATCACTTTATTAGACATAACATTGTCTAATGCACTGTGAAGTAAATGTCTTACTTTTGCATCCTTTGCAATAGATGAAAGATCCTCAGCAGTTAGATCTTTCTTTTCCTTTGGAATGACCTTTGATTCCTCACCAGCAGCAGCAGCAGATAATTTTGTTGGTTTGTGAGGACCTTCATATATTCTATCAAGATATTCTGGATCTGTGGCTTCCAGAAACATGGTCATCTTTACCTTCCAGATTGCATACTCTGATGGCCTAAGTATAGGAACCCTTATTGTTTCATACCTACTAACAGTAGTAGGGGCTTTCTCAGTTGGTGGAGGTATCTCTGCCATTGATTACTATTGTGTTTGGATCTTTAACTGTAATAAAGTAACAGATTAGGCTCTGATACCACTTGTTAGGTCGAATTCACAATAGTTAATCAAATACTGAATGAATAACTTAACAAGAACACACTGTTTAATACTTAAAAACTGTTTGGAATTAACAATTCCTCTCTCAGTGATGTAAAATATCACAGAGAGCTGCTTAGGTTACAATCAATGAATTTCTCAATGTTCGATACCCTTCTAGGGTTAACCTAACTGTATTTATAGAACATACAGCTTCATACAATCAGTAACTGATTTTCCTATAATCAAGCTATACAATTGATATCAATCACGATTGCTCCAGTCTTCCAAGTCAACTCAATCTCTTTGACAGCTTTCCAATCTTCAAAGATATTGCTTCCATACTTATCTTGTATCAACCTTCAAACACTGTTGACTCTTCAGACAATACCGCTACAGAGTTTAACAACCTCTGTTGCGCTTCCAGTCAGTGTTTAACTAAACTCTGACTGCTTCCAGCTAAACTCTGTTTTGTCACTATAGCTTCCAAACACTGTTCTCATCAATCATTTCTAACAGCTTGGTCATTGAGTGTTGTACTGGATTACCTGTCATTGCAATAGCACTTTGGTTATCACAGAAAATAGGTATTTTGCTATACCTCAATCCATAATCCAGCAATTGATTCTTCATCCATAGAATCTGTGCACAGCAGCTACCAGCAGCAATATACTCTGCTTTAGCTGTAGATGTTGATATTGATTTCTGTTTCTTGCTGTACCAAGAAACAAGTTTGTCACCAAGAAATTGACAACTTCCACTGGTTCTTTTTCTGTCAATCTTACAGCCTGCAAAGTCTGCATCAGAGTAACCAAGTAGTTTGAAATCTGATTCTCTTGGGTACCACAGCCCTAAAGTTACAGTGCCCTTGAGATACTTGAAAATCCTCTTCACAGCTGTTAAATTTGGTTCCCTTGGATCTGCCCGAAACCTTGCACACAGACATGTTGCATACATGATATCAGGTCTACTTGTTGTTAGATAGAGAAGAGAGCCAATCATTCCTCTGTAACTTGTCATATCTACTGATGACCCTGTATCTTTGTCCAATTTTGTTGCAGTTGCCATGGGAGTTGTTGTAGATGAACAGTCAAGCATGCCAAATTTCTTGAGAAGATTTCTGGTATATTTTGCTTGATTGATAAAAATTCCATCATCTGTTTGCTTCACCTATAAGCCTAGAAAATAACTTAGCTCTCCCATCATACTCATTTGATATCTGGACTGCATGAGCTTGGCAAACTTCTTACAGAGTTTATCATTAGTAGATCCAAAAATGATATCATCAACATATATCTGAACTAAAAGCAAGTCACTTCCAGATTTGAAATAAAACAGAGTTTTATCAATTGTACCTCTGTTGAATCCACTTTTTAAAAAAAACTGAGTCAGAGTTTCATACCATGCTCTTGGTGCCTGCTTAAGTCCATAAAGTGCCTTGTCTAGCCTGTAGACATGGTCTGGATATTTTGGATCTACAAAACCAGGAGGTTGTTCAACAAACACTTCTTCTTCAAGTTTTCCATTCAGAAAAGCACTTTTTACATCCATTTGAAAAACCTTGAATTTCTTGTGAGAAGCATAAGCAAGAAACATCCTTATTGCCTCTAACCTGGCAACTGGTGCAAAAGTCTCATCATAATCTATCCCCTCTTGCTGTGAATAGCCTTTTGCCATAAGTCTGGCTTTGTTTCTTGTAACAACCCCTTCACTATCAGTTTTGTTTCTAAAAACCCACTTAGTACCAACAATAGATCTGTTCTTTGGTCTTGGTACTAGTGTCCACACTTCATTTCTCTCAAATTCATTTAACTCTTCTTGCATTGCTGTTATCCAGTCAGCATCTTTAAGAGCTTCTTCAACTTTCTTTGGTTCATTTTGTGACAAGAATGCATGAAACAGACATTCATTTGTTGTTGCACTTCTTGTCCTTACTCTTGCATCTGGATCACCAATGATCAAATCAGGTGTGTGAGATTTGGTCCATTTCCTAGCTAAAGGCAATTGACTTCTTTCAAAGTTGGATCCTCCCCCCTCGATCCATGTTCTCTTGATTTTATTGATATCTTTCTTCATTCTCTGAGGCTCCCCCTGAATGTGATTGCTCAGTGTGTGAACTGTCAGATTTTGGACTTTCAGAGTATGAGTCACCAGAGTTTGATTCAGAATTTTCAGCTGAGTCATTATCAGAATTTGAGTTATCACTTTGATGAGTTTCTTCATGCTCCCCCTCAACTGGTTCTTCTCTTGTTTCTGGCTGAAAGATCTCTTCAGTATTTACCAGTAGACGTTCAGAGTTTGTCAGATCAGACTCATCAGAGTTTAATTCATCAGAGATTAAATCTTCATTTTCGAAGTGCAGTTGATCATGTTCATTTACATCTTCAAGTCCAGTTATTTTCTTGTCATCAAAAGACACATGAATAGATTCCATGATCACTCTGGTTCTCAGATTATAAACTCTGAATGCTTTAGTTGACAGTGGATAGCCAACAAAAATTCCTTCATCTACCTTCAAATCAAATTTGGTCAACTGTTCAGGATGAGTTTTCAGCACAAAGCATTTGCACCCAAAAATATGAAAATATTTCAGGTTTGGTTTCTTTTCTCTCACCATTTCATATGGTGTTTTTCCATGCTTATTTATCAGAGTGGCATTCTGAGTAAAACAAGCTGTTTGAACAGCCTCTGCCCAGAAATAGGTTGGTAATTTTGCTTCATCAAGCATAGTTCTGGCAGCTTCTATCAAAGTTCTGTTCTTCCTTTCAACTACACCATTCTGTTGTGGAGTGCCAGGTGCAGAAAACTCTTGTTTAATTCCTTTGTTCTTGCAAAATTCTTCCATTGTTGAATTCCTAAATTCAGTTCCATTGTCACTTCTGATAATCTTCACTTGATTCTTTGACCCTTTATCCAACTGCCTTATATGTTCAGCCAGAGTTAATGCAGTTTCATCCTTCTTCGCTAGAAAATACACCCAAGTGTATCTGGTGTATTCATCAACAATGACTAGAGCATATTTCTTCTTTCCAAGAGACATCACATTCACTGGTCCAAAAAGATCAACATGAAGAAGATGATAAGGATCAACAATTGAAGACTCAGATTTGCTTTTGAAAGAGGCCTTTCTCTGTTTGGCCTTTTGACAATAATCACACAGGCCTTCTGCATTCAACAAAGACTTTGGTAGTCCTCTCACAAGATCATTCTTTATTAGCTCATTGATGTTGTTCAGATTCAAATGAGAGAGTTTCTTATGCCACTTCCAACTCTCTTCACTGGACATCCTTGTAGACAGACACACTGCTTTGCCATCAGAGTTTGTTGACAATTTTATTTCATAGATGTTATTGTGTCTGTTTCCAACTAGAGCAACTTTCCCTATAGATTTACTGATGACTTGACAATATTCAGGCTGAAAATCTACATGATATCCTTTGTCACAGATTTGACTCACAGAAAGCAGATCATGCTTGAGTCCTGGAACCAGAGCTACATTTGTGATGATGACACTTCCAAGATTAATATTGCCATATCCCAGAGTATGTCCTATGTTTCCATCTCCATAGGAAACTTTTGGGCCAGCCTTCTCCACATACTCTGATAGCAGGGCTTTATTTCCAGTCATGTGTCTTGAACATCCACTGTCCACGACTAGGGTACTTACCCTGGTGCCCTGCAATCACAAACAATCACTGATTGTTAGTTTTAAGGATCCAGACTTGCTTGGATCCTTTTGCTTTATTGAATCTGTTAGTTTAGCAGCGGATTTGTCATTATCAGAGTTTAAACTAACATTTTCAGTCTTAGCACTTGCAGAATCAACTTTAACCCATTTCAAATTAGGTTTCAGTTCATAATAATTATGATAAATAGCATGATAATTCTTGCAAGTATAAATTGAGTGCCAACTACTTCCACAATGTTTGCACAGAGTTTGTGGTCTTGGTTTGACATTATCCTTTTTCACTCCAGATTTGGAGGGTAAAGAATTAATGTCTATGTTCTTTCTGCAAAAACTAGCAAGATGATTAGTGCTACCACAATTATGACAAGTTTTTCTAGGTGCAAATGTAGCAAGCATTGGCTTAATTCCTGATGTTATGCATACCTTTCCATTTCTGTTTTTCCTAGGCATTCTCTGTTTGTTGACAGATTTTATTTCTTTAAGCTTATGCTTGAGTTGATTATCTGTCATTGAACTAATATTAACCTGTTTGACACAGGTTTTTACTGGCTCACTTTCAAAAGCTCCATGTTCAGTTTTAACAGTACCATGAACAAATGTTCCAAATTTCTTAGTAGAAAGTGGTGGTCTAACTTTGACTGTATTCTGAAATCTAAGAACATCATCCTCAGAATAACCTAGACCTACTGTGTCTGATTGAAAAACCTCTTGAGTGTCTTTTCCAGAATGTGTCCAAGTTTTAATAATGTGCTTTGCATCCTCCAATTCAGATTCTAGTTGCTTATACTTACCTAGCAACTCCTGTTCTATAAACACAGCATCATCTCTCTCTTTCTGAATTTTATTCATGTTTTCAAGTTGTTCCTCAACAAGTTTATTTCTTTCTTTGAGTTGAGAACACTCATTCTTGATTCTCTCATTTTCTAAAGTCTGATCCCTATAACTGATATGTAATGCTTTAAGATAAATTCTCAATTCAGTTATATTATCAGTATTATAAGCATAGGTAGTTGGAGGTACCTTTAGTTCAGAATCTTCATTCTGAGTAGAGGCCATGAGTGCATAGTTCACCTCATCATCTGAATCTGAGGTGTCTGCCCAGTCTTTGCCTTTGGTGTATAGTGCCTTTTCAGTTTTACCCTTTTTGCACTCAGGAGCATAGTGACCCATCTCCTTACACTTGTAGCATTGAATCTCAGACTTATCTTTCTTACCAGATTTGAAGTCCTTTCCCTCAGATTTTCTGAAATTTTTCTTGTCAGACATTGAGTAATCCTTGGAGAATCTCTTTCCCTTCTTGAAGTTCTTGAATCCCATCTTCTTGAAGGTCTTTACCATCAATGCAGCCATTTGCAACATCTCTTCATCATCTTCAGAATCAGATGATCCATCTGTGTTTGAGTCAACATCAGTGTTTGATGACTCACTTTCTGAATGAATGACCAAGGCTTTTCCTTTTGCCTTCTTCCTTGATGGTTCTTTCTTTGAAGATTTTTCTTCAACTTTCAGAGCAACAGACTTTGACTTCCTGCTTGATCTTCTATTTCTCTACTCCATTTCCAATTCATGAGTCTTGAGCAGTCCATAGATTTCATCAATCTCAGTATCAGCAAGATCATAGTTGGCTCTTATAGTGGTTGCTTTCACATCCCACTTTTCAGGAAGAGAGAAGAAGAAACTTGAGATTCGAGTCTTCTAGATCATATTCTTTGTTAACCAATGATAGATCATTGAGCAGTTTACAGAATCTATCAAATGTTTCTGTCATGGTTTCTTCAGACTTTGCATCAAAATGCTCATACTCCTGTGTGAGTATGTTCCTTCTATTCTTCTTAATTGCAGCAGTTCCTTGACATCTAACCTCAAGTGCATCCCAAATTTCCTTTGTAGTTGTGCAGTTAATCACTTTGTTAGACATAACATTGTCAAGAGCACTGTGAAGTAAGTGCCTTACTTTGGCATCCTTAGCAATAGATGAAAGATCCTCAGCAGTTAGATATTTCTTTTACTTAGGAACCACCTTCGATTCCTCACCAGCAGCAGCAGCAGTTAACTTTGTAGGTTTATGAGGACCTTCATAAATTCTATCAAGATATTCTGGATCTGTGGCTTCCAGAAACATGGTCATCTTTACCTTCAAGATTGCATACTCTGATGGCTTGAGTATTGGAACCCTAATCGTTTCATACCTACTAACAGTAGTAGGTGCTTTCTCAGAACCTGATGGAGGAGGAATCTCTGCCATTGATTACTATTGTGTTTTGGATATTTAACTGTAATAAAGTAACAGATTGGCTCTGATACCACTTATTAGGTCGAATACACAATATATAATCAAGTACTGTATGAGTAAATAACAAGAACACACGTTTTAGTACTTAAAACTGTTTGGAATTAATAATTCCTCTCTCAGTGATGTAAATATCACAGAGAGCTGCTTAGGTTACAATGAATGATATTCGTTCACGATGGATACCCTTCTAGGGTTAACCTAACTGTATTTATAAGATATACAGCTACGTACAATCGTTAATTGATTCTCCTATAATTAAGCTATACAATTGATATAAATTACGATTGCTACACGTCTTCTAAGTCAACTCAATCTCTTTGACAGCTATCCAATCTTCAAAGATATTGCTTCCATATTAATCTTGAATTAATCTTCAAACTCTGTTCACTTGTAGACGCTTCCAGTAGACAGACTTTAGCAAACTCTGTTGCTCTCCTAGCCAGCAGTGTTTGCGCTTCCTTGTGTTCAGCTAGCAGTGTTTACACTTCCTTCTGTCAGCGTTTGCGCTTCCAGCTATCAGCGTATACTCAAACTCTGCTACAACTGCTTTCAATAACAAGTTAAACTCTTTTTACCTGTAACACTTAAACACTGACATTAAATCACATCAATTATATCTAACACACCACATGACTCACAGAAAGATTGCATAACGGAAATAATTGCCACCACTAATCTGTTGCAAATGCTCGATCCAGTCGCTCTCTGCCCCAATTAGATGTTCCTTTACCCTTCTCCCAAGTAAAACGACCTCCCTTAAGTTCAAGTTCCACTAAGTCACAATCAGAAATTGCCTCTTTAAAACCATCCAACAAAAACTGAGGGTGTTCGTGCGTTCCCTCCTTGTCACTTTGAAAACACATATTGTTAAAATCACCAACTATGCACCAAGGTAGCGTTGATGTAGACGAAAGTTGTCTGATTAAGTCCCAAGAATCACGTCTGCGTTCTCTCTTCGGGTAACAATAAAAACATGTAAGACGCCATTGTGGGGACGAGCCATGAAGAAACTCCACATCAATATTATTGAGATATATCCAGCTGGAAAGTTAGTTACAGTTTGTTCTAGTCTATAAATAGAGTTTCTGGACTCATTCAATAGTAACAGATTAATTCACAATGTAATCTCTCTGTAATCTCTTCTCATCTCATCTCACTGAGAACCTGTAAACACTTCTTTATCTTCTTCAATATGTAAATATAATTACAGTGACTTCCAAGCTATGTGAGTGTTTGTTAATGGAGTTTGTTAGAGTATATGCTTGATTAAGGTGTTGTGTAACTGAATCATGAATTGTAACATGGTATCAGAGAAACCGGTAGCGATTCTGCATCTTCTTCGTGATCTTCCGCGTCATCTTCTTCGTGCAAGCATCGTCCGCCATCAAAGCTTCAATCAAAAAGCTTCGAAAAGCTTCATTCATCAATAAATTTCTGCTTTGTTTCTTGTTCTTCGGTATCAATTGTTCGGCATCATTTTTCTTTCTGCAATCAGGTGTTCTCTAATCTTGTTAAGATCGATCAGTTTTATCACAATTCTTAGTAATCATCTGAGTAATTTCGTGGTAAACATCATGAAATCTTGATTTTACTTCGCTGTTTCTTACTGTATTCAGTGATTGATCTAGTTCTATACGAGTTTAAGTACTTTTACGGTTATTTTGATCATATATCTGAGAATCGTTTGTTACACGGCGATTCTATCTTGTAGTGATTGAATCTGAATTTTTCTGTGGTTGTCGATGATTGTGTCACTTGATGTGGTTTGAACTGAGTACTACTGGCTGGTGTGTGTTGAATAGCTGGTGTCTAAGTGTATTTTTAGTGTTATGCAAGTTGTGGAAAGGTGTGCACAGAAACTGTTTGAGGAATTGTCTGTAAGAAGAATTTGTGGAGGAATTGTGATTTCTATGGTAGATTTTGTTAATGTTGTAGTTTCCATGGCGTCTACGTCGTCAATGTCTTTCTCACAACGCAAGCTTTTGTATCTGTTTCATCTCTAATTTTCATCTCATTATGGCGACCCGACTTCAATTTGAGAATTCATGTTCCGAGAACTTCTACAGTGTGTTCGAGTCTGAGTTGGCCGGTGTGATTCCGGTTGTTAAAACATCTATTGGTGGGACTCGAATTATTGGAAGGCTTTGTGCTGGTAACAAAAATGGTACAACTGATCAAGAACTTCAAAATGTGAGGATCAGTCTTCTGGATCAGAGAAACAGAGGAGTTGATTGCTGATGTCCTTGGCGTAGAAGTTTTCAGGCAGTCAATGTAACATTCTTGTGGTTTTATTTGATTTGCCCTTATGGGTTTGATATTTTCTGATATGGCCGTTCGAGTCAAGATGTGGCTCTGCGAGGTCATAATTTCTAAGCTCCATTGGTGAGTTCTAAGCCTCTTTGTAGGTTCTGATTTGGTTCTGATTGTTGTCTGTATCTTGGCAACAAATTTCTCTGAGATTGCTGCATTGACAGCCTTCTAAATCCTTGTGGATTTCTAAATTCTAAACTCTTGTTGCTGCTACACTTTGTTGGCCCATGTGTGCTCTCTGGTGCAGGCCATATTGATGCTCCTTGTGAGCTTGTTTGTGTTAAAATTTGTGAATAAACTCTGATGATAAACTCTGTGAATAAACTCTGTGCTGCTGTCTTGCTCAACTGTCATGACTGCCTTGTTGACTGCCTTGTTGATGAGTACTGATTAGTCATCCTGATCACAATCCTGATCATATCCTGGTCATTTTGAGTGTAGTCAAGAAGCTCAGACATGTGCCAAGTCCAGCTGTGTTGCTCAGACATTGTCATTTTGATTTTATGATGTGTTGGCTCCTGGTTATACTTTACCATTTGTTCTTCACAAAGTTTAACTCCAAGTTGAAGTTTTCAATTCATTTCAACCTCCAACTTGAGGGGGGATATTGAGATATATCCAGCTGGAAAGTTAGTTACAGTTTGTTTTAGTCTATAAATAGAGTTTCTGGACTCATTCAATAGTAACAGATTAATTCACAATGTAATCTCTCTGTAATCTCTTCTCATCTCATCTCACTGAGAACCTGTAAACACTTCTTTATCTTCTTCAATATGTAAATATAATTACAGTGACTTCCAAGCTATGTGAGTGTTTGTTAATGGAGTTTGTTAGAGTATATGCTTGATTAAGGTGTTGTGTAACTGAATCATGAATTGTAACAAATATGGTTCGTAGAAGAGCTACTAATAGTACAACTTACAGTGATCCTCCACATAACTGCTAAACCACCTCCTCTACCAACACGATCAACAGCAAAACTATGCACAAATCCCAGACTTGAGCAGAGTTTATTTATTCTATTAGTAGACGTAAGAGTCTCAGAAAGAAAGAGGAAATTAGGTTTACGGTACTTGACAACATCCCGCAGCACTCGAACTGCTCGACGTTTCCCCAACCCTCTGCAGTTCCAGCTTATATAATTCATTGCGGATTTGCAAAAACGCAAGACAATCAAAATTACAAAAACAAAACTTGCAAAAATGTAAGACAATCAAACTTGCAAAGATGCAAGACAATCAAAACTTGCACAAAAGCAAGACAATCACAACTTACAAAAAAGCAAGCCTAAAACTCTCTGTGTTGTGTTTTTTTACTCCTATAATTGGATAATCCGATAATGTTTTAGGCTTGCTCTTTGGTTCCTTTCAATGTTGTTTGGGATATGTGACGTGGTGTGTATTGATTGGAGAATTGTGCGCCCACGTCTCTGCTGTTTTGTGTCTCTTTTTTAGCCGTCGGACTTTGACCCTTGGTACTATCTCCCAAATTATATGAACCAGTTTGATTTTCACTAAAATTAATAAAATGTAGTAAAAAAAGAATAAAATTAGTTGAAAAATGGGTAAAATATTGAAACCTATTAATATTTAATAATATATTTGAGAAAGAAAGTAATGAGTGTAATAGTATTTCTTTAATATAAAAAAAAATATAAAATGAAGAAGTAGTGGGAGTAATAGTGAAAAGTAAAGTTAAAAAATAGTAAGTATAGTAAATTTATTTCTTTTGAGACGTCCCAAAAAGAAATAAAGTTCATATAAAATGGGACGAATAGAGCAATATTTAGTTGTAAAACACAATAAATGCACAATTACTAATTTCTCAACCAGATTCATAGCTCCCTCTATGTGATTATGGTAAAATTCTGTTCTTTTCTTTTTATTCTAAACTTGAACAAGAAATTTTTTTTGTTTCTTGAAAAGATTAAACAAGAAATATTTAAGTGTATAAAATATTATCGGTCCCCATGAAATTTTTTATCCAAGTTTAATATTAAAGTTTACATTTCATAAACATAAGATGACGATGGTATCAGAAATTTTTTTTGAAAAAAAAACGGAGAAAGTGTTTTCATTTTGAAATTTGGAGTCGGTGCTCAATTAGTTAGAAAATTGTTCTTTCACAAATAATTCTTGAACCAATTTCTTTCTACCAAATACATTATCATTATCGTGAAAAAGAATCAGCACTCGGAACACAATTCCTTCAAGTTAGAAGATAGTCACGCAGACTACGGTTTAACGAGTAACATGATTGATTTCATTTAAATGCGAGTAATATTTTGTTCAATATCGCGACGAAACGATCCAACTATAATAATTCATCCATAATTTACTTGTATAATTGCTTACCAACAATCTGCAAGGGACCAAGACTCAAATTTAAAATCGCTAACTATTTATAGTAACATACGAAGAGGGCCTTTGATTAATTTATTTTACCATTTTTCTTTCTGTTTCATATATACAAAAACGAGCTTTGCCTCAGTCTCTTGTTTTCATATTTCATTCATATTTCAGTTCACTTTTCAACACTTGGTATCAAGTATCAAGGCTTAACAGCACTTCCAATTTCATTAATACCAAAAAACGAGCTTAGCTCACCAACATGTTTCGGTAACGGTTTCTGAAGATTTGTTAATGCAAGTTCCTTTATTGTCAAAAAAAAAAAAAAAAAACAGATAAACACACAGGCCTGTTTTTGTATTCTACAACTAAACAAGTAGGCTTCCAAACTACTCCCTCCGTCATCTTTGGTGGGCACGGAGATCAATATATATATAGCAAATGATCAAAAGAGAACTCTTTTTTTGAAGAAAATTAAGGTATTAATCCTAACCATTGGATGTATTATAATTAATGGTCCCGCCAGGGCACCCACACACTAATCAAATACACCCTCACACACACAATCCCACATAATCCCCTCCGTTTTTAATTTGATTTTTCCCGTCAATCGGTGATATTTTTTTAAAATCTAATTTCACCACATTTTTCTCCATCTCCCAACGATCAGTTTGAATACCATATGTGCTATATTTTAATTTAGTTTTCTAAGTTCTCCTTTTAAAAGGTTTTTCTCTAGATCCCTACTCTATATATATACTAGTATTTATGCCCGCCATGCTGGGCATTTTATTTTTTATTTTTTTATTATTAACACAACTTAATGTGAATTTGAAAAAATGTTATTTTGTGTTTAGCTTATCAAATATGTCCTCCCAATTTTTGTTGTTGGCGATAAATTTAGTGAAAGCTGAAATAGGAAATTTGTAAAATAGGTGTGATCGTTTGAAAAGAGAATGCAATTTATTTAATTATATCTTATTAACTTATTTGTATAGATATTGTAATAATTTAGCATTTTGATATTAACATACACAAAAATATTTTCAGACTATAATTTCCCAAATAAAATTATAATATTGAAGATTATAATTTAAGTTAAATTTTGATATTAACCTACACAAATATACTTGAAAATATAAATTACTTGCAATGTCCAAATAGTTATTAACTATTTTTTATAAGTATATTACATCTAAATCCTAGTAAATAATAATTATAACTTCTCGGTACCGCCTTCGGGCACCTCGACTTTTTTGTACAAAAACTATTCACTACAAATTTGTGATTAAATAATTTATTTGGCTTTTTTGTAAACTCAATATAACCTTTATAATAATTTAATTTAAGAAGTAGTAAAAAAATATAAAATGTAAATTATTTGAAATGAATAATATTTTTACAGGTAAATGATAACAAATAATAAATAAAACTTTTCGACACTGCCTTCAGTGGCATCTCTGTTTCTTTGTATGAAAAACAATTATTGCAAATTATTAATTAAATGATTTGTTAGCTTAAATATTTGGAGTATACTAATATACACTACATGCTTGAAATTTTTTCCTACAAAAACTCTACAATTAAAATTATAATTGACATACAAAATAAATAAATTGACATACAAAGATATATTATATATATTATATATTACGTAACAAAATAAATAAATTATATATATACAAAATAAATAAATTGACATACAAAGCTATATTATATATATATATATATTACGTGACAAAATAAATAATATTATATATATTACGTAACAAAATAAATAAATTGACATACAAAGATATATTGACAAAACTTTAAATTCTGAATACACAACACTACAGTGTAAGTAATTTTGAAAATTAATATTAAAAATGCTCCCTAACTTTGCCATATTAGTGCCGGGAACAATATATATTTTAAAAAAAGCAAGTGTTTAATATTATATATAAGACATATTATTGGCCTTAAAATTATATTAATATATACTATGTAAGTGAATTTTTTTGAAATTTTTTCAAAATTGAAAGTTTATAAGCGGATTATTTAGAGTAATTTTAAGAATTATATTAATTAATAGAACTACTCATCAATTGATAATTAATATAGATTAGTTTTATATAGAACCCTTATCCAAGGCAATCATAAACAATTTTCAGAATAGGATCCGCAAACATATAACAGTCTTACATGGAGTTCATTTGAAGTATGCATAGCTTACACTACTTAACAGAATCTTAGTACTTATTTTCTGATTTTAACATATATTGTTTAAATGAATATTAATAAATTAGTATCCTTTAAATATTGGCACTTACCATGGCTATATTTTAAAATATAAGGCTTTCAGAACTTACAAACCATGTATTATCCAGGTTATAAATTAAGAAAAATAGAGAGTGTACGTGGATTGTAGACTCTACGAATCATTAGTTGTAGGCTAAAGTCTAATCTATTTCCCAGTCAAATTTTAGGAGGTAGTAACAGTAAAGCATTACAGTATAACAAAAAATCCAACATGGGAAATTTACAAACTGACATGTCTAAAACATAAAGTTTAGTCACATTAACAACAAAATATCACCCTACTTCTTTAAACAACGTCTAATCAGTTTTCACCCTTTGCCATTCCAGCCATTGTGTCGTATAAGGGCTTATGCAATGTCTCCTGTAAAGTAAAACGTGAGGATCCCACCTACAACGCTGAATACTCCAAATACTGCAAATGGTATACCGCCACCCAAAACCACCACAAATAGTGCCAAAATAGCCCCCATTTGCGCTGCTTGAACTTCATTGTCTATATAAACAATATATTATAAGTCCCTGTCATCCAAAATATCCAAAATTTAACATGAATAATGTTTAACATAGAGCATTTGGGTGCTTAGACCAATAGAGATTTTGATCCCTTAACTGAGGTTTCAGAAGTCAAATGTACACAGGACTGACTCTATAGTGTTTGGAAGTTTGAATACAACCATGCCCCTATTTTTTTATGTATCTTAGATTTTAGAGCATATATTAGAAATCAGTTACGTAGACGATGAGAATTCATGTATGTTCACATATTTATTTATTTAGCAAATGCAACGCACATATGAATAAAAGCAAATATTATCTGTATTTGATAGTATGGCCTAGGGGAATGTGGAAGGGGTCTCCAACAAACATACACAATTATGGATAGGTATCAATTATACTCATCTCAACCAAATATTACCTGTAGTCTCCAAATCTGCTCATGGATTTGACTGTAGCTTCGTCTTTCCATATTCCTAGTCCTATAAGAAGCATTTTAATGATATTCACTCCAGGAATAAGAGCTGCAAAAAGTGCAACTAATGATATTCACTTCAGGAATAAGAGCTGCAAAAAATTATAATGGGTTATCGGTATCTGTCATGTCACGATCTGGAGAACTGGTGACAAAAAGAATAACATAAAAGATGGGAACAAAACCATTATAATTTTCTGCAAGTGTATCTTAATAATGTACCAGCTTATCATTCCGCGGGACTGGCTTTGTCTTGATTCCATTGAGGTTGTGTTTTGGTCCATCTCCTAAACATACAGCAATACATCTCATAATTCAAATGAATTGATTGGTAATCAGTCAACAGAGAATTGCAGTACTTGTCAATATCAGTACCTCTTTCTTCCCTTCACAATCTGAAGAAGAAAAACTATACTCGGCAACTGGTTCAGGTTCACAGTCTTTGTTAAATGATGCCGCTGACCTCTTTAACGATTCCTGGTTAGTCAGGACTTTCAAAGAGACCCTTTGCGGGAAAAAGGATGGATACTTAGAGAGATTTCTTGATATAATTTTTTCCACTTCGGTCCATATTGGCTGCAGGAAGGCAAATGACATGTGAATCATAATGCAAAATCTTGAATCTCCATACTGGATCTCAATTGAAAAAGCAAAATCCTTGTTGACCAAGTATCATTGTGTTTCACAAACAAAAAGTGAAAGATTTGACACTCGTATGCACAAATCTCTAAAGGCACATGCATACATAACCATATTTCAAATGTTATCTAGGGGTTTGTATAATTCTATAATAACATGTCACTGACAGACTAAGGTTTAAATATGGAACATAACCTTCCGGTAAACTGTTCTATTTCCTCCTCCACATGCTTAATATGCCTTTAAAAAAAAGTTAAATTCACATGAGACTCCATTTTTGAAGGAGGGTCATTTCAGACATTGTTCCTTATTTGTGCAGTGATGTCCAAATACACCTACATTTCAATAGATTACAAACATTGAAATGTAATCTTTCTAAATGATTGCTTAGTAAAAAATTGAAATAGTGGAAAAACCTGCAATATTATTGGTAGGTCTTGAATCAACATTCCAGAAGATTAAGTAACCATAATGAATCTTCTTCAACAAAAAAGGCTGTTTTTTAAGATATCCCATTAAGCACAGAAGAAAGGCACAATGGCAAATTTATTTCTTCCACTGAAACCAAACTTCTACTTACTACAGAAGTTGCACTCTACATAGCTTGGAGTGAAGATGGACCTTTTAAGAAGCATTTTAATGATATTCACTCCAGGATATTGAAAAATTATATTTTGCAACTAATGACATGACAGAGACCCATAAAAACAGAACATAAATATATTGCAAAACGAATATATTACAGAAACTGTGCAAAGACATACTCCTCAATATCCTTTTTATTTCTCACAAGGTCCATCTTGGAGAGGATGTTAACATGAGGTAGTTCATGCTGAACCATTGCAGACAATGAAGCCATGCATCCACTTATAAACTTAACAACATCTGTCATGAACTGAAATCCAAAATGAACTAAAATTTGGTGACTTAATAAGAGATCGTCACAAGTTCTATAATCTGGTCAGGATCGATCATTGGAAAATTACAAATTAAGTAAGATTACTTTAGTTTCATTTGATTTCTCTCGGCCTCTGTCCCTAATTGCATAATTCTTTCCACTTCTTGGGTAGCCACAACTAAAATCTAATCAAACTCCCTTGACAATACTTAACAATGATACCAATGCATCAAATATGTACTACAACAAAGGACATAAGTAAAATCCAATATTCATTACTAATCTGGTGTATTAACACAAAAACTGTAATGAAGTCCTGATTAAATTTTTAATTAATAGGATCATGCTTCTTAATTCTTTTTCATTCTCACCCAGCATTACAATGACCTGAATATCAGTAAATTCATCATGTGTCACTATAAGCTTGAAACTACTATACCTCATAATTGGATATCTGTAAAGTGCATAGGATTAAAAAACATCAATAATAATTTTTTCAACCAAGCAGTAACGATCATGTACGAATTTATTTACATTTTACCTCGAAAGAAAGAAATTCCTCTTTCTCCGCAACAACTCCACAACAGCCACAATAGCTCCACAACAGCCACATATGACATAACTGAAATTCAAAATATCAAAGCCGAGTGATTCAACTTTGTAGGCAAAAGATAACATACACAGAATGAAAAACAGAGAACCGAAACCTATTAGCCTCGAGTAAGGATCGAATATTAAAACACTTGAATGAACAATAAACTGAATAGCTAGACCTGAAAATGACATATTACATACACGACAAAGTAACAAATAGTGGGTGTGCAAGCTTCAACCTGCAACACACTTAAACCATTGTGATAATATTAGTAGCTAAACAAATACCAATACGTAACGAACATAACGAACCAGGAAAGTTCAAACTGTTCATCGACGAAGTTGAAGTTGCAATTAAAATAGAATAGATCATCAGGAAGTAAAATGACATTATACTAAGAAGGGAAAGAGACTTGCAAACACCCCAAATATCAACACATTAAAAATAATTTTGATAAGAAAAATATCTGCAAAGTATGAGATTTACCAACCTTTTCTTTCAGGTAAATCATCGAACAGTTACTCAGCAAAGTTTATCCTGCAACAAATCAGCAATAATTTAGTAAAGACAGTGCATAATTAGGAAGATGATTGAAAGATAAATCATGAAGATATGAAGAGAGTAGGAGGGGGAATGAAATGGAATTATTTGAATTTGAATTCGTGGATATTGTGTATATGGGTTTTCAATTTTGAATTCAATACTAAAGCTTTCAGAGTAAGCTTTCAAGATAGCAAGTCTGAGAGAGAAAAGCTCGTAAATCAAGATAAAATGTAAGAAAAGATGTAAAATTGTCAAGCTTCAAAGAGAAGCTCAATTTTTTTATAATAAAAATAATGTATTAGTACGTAAGTAGCATGTGAAGGCTGAAAGCTTCCGTTACTATTACAATGGCATTTTTGAAATTAAGCTGAATATTGAGGATAAAGACTTAAAATTGGAAATTTTACTGTACAAAAGAGGCAACAGACACTATTATATCATATATATATATATATATATATATATATATATATATATATATATATATATATATATATATATATATATATATATATATTTAAGTAGGTAAAGTAATGAAAAGTGATGAAAAGTGGGTAAAGTGGTGGGACCTATCAATATTTAATAATAGATTTGAGAAAGTGGAGAAAGTTAGTGGGTGTAATAGTGTTTTATATTATTAAAAGTTTAATATTTTTGGAATGTAAAGAAATGGATGGGACGGCCCAAAATAGTAACTGTAAAGAAATGGGTGGGACGGAGGGAGTAATTATTTAAAAATATAGGCTTTTAAACTAGTACTCCCTCCGTCCCTCTCATTTCTTTACATTTACTATTTTGGGATGTCACTCTCATTTCTTTACGTTACCATAAATACTAAGTTTCCTCCACTATTACACCTACTACTTTCCTCCACTATCTCATATTTAATAATAAAAAACACTATTACACCCACTATTTTACTCCACTATCTCAAATCTATTATTAAATATTAAACAACTTTACTCATTTTTATGTATTGTCTTGGTCTCCGTGTCCACCTCCAATATAAACAACTGAGTGTGACAGAGGGAGTAACAAAGAGTAGAAGTTTATTATAAAAAAGGAGGTTCCTGACTACAGTAGATACTTTCATTAAAAAACTAAACTATATATTTCATTAATAAGTTTTCAAGAAATAAACCAATCTGAGTAAGTTCATTAGAAATGATAGAAAAAATCTTGACCAGGGACGAGAGAGTAAGGCAGGCTATCAAGCTACCAAGTTTCACCCATCGGTGAACCAGACAAAGAGAAATCTGCATAGGTAATATACTACGTCAGTTATGAGTAGGTAAATTCCATGGTTGCTGTGATTATCCCACTCTTTTTATGATCGGCAGGCCCCCGAGGAGAATTAGATAAAGACGTAACTAAGGGTTTGTTTGGCAACTTCTTAAAATAAGTCGAATAAAGGTCCCCAACATCACAATTTGAAAGCAAATGGCCCCAAATATCACAGCTTAAAAACTTGGCCCCAAATATAACTTCAAAACACATTTTCGTGTAGTGTTTTCATTTTTTTATGAAAACGCTACATCGTGTAGCGTGTTCTCTTTTTTTTTTTCCCTTTAAAACGCTGGTTTAAGTTTTGTGTTGGATTGAAAACGCTGGTTTAAGTTTTGTTATTGTCCAAAATGCCATTTCATGTGGCGTTTGGGATGTTTTTCAATTTTTTTTTGTTTTTTTGTTTTTTTTGTTTTCTCCTAAATATATATTTGCAAACAATATTAAAAAACTTATAATCAAATTTTCAATTAAAATTGTATTTTTTAAATTAAAAAAAACAATTTTAATTAAATTTAGGGTTCAACGGTTAACTTTTGGGGTTAAATATTTCCATTTTGGGTTTTAGAAATATTCAGAACGATGAATAAATCGTATACAAACATAGGTTTAGGGTTTGGGGTTGATTTGGGATAAAAGTAAGCCCTAAAGACACATTTAATGTGGCATTAATTAGACCCAGCATGGTCCAAACGCAAGGCCCATTAACGAGGCCCAAAACCCTAATTAAATATTAATTTCGTAATTAATATTAAGGGTGATAAACAGCTCAGCAATAAGAGTCAAACAAGGAAACCACTCCTACAATGTGTAGCCTCCAAGGCACATACTTCAACATGGAAACAGAGTCCTACAAGGAAGGAGTCTAGAACCTTCCTCAAGGCGTGACTTGCCCACCAAGTCACCTAACCCTACTACGATTCTAAGGCTTCTCAGCGTACATAAGGGCCTGACCCCTTATTCTCAAAACTACGTTTTGGCTTAATCCTCGAATAAGGACATACAAGCCACTACGTCCTTGGTGTGCCCTCACCGCCATAGCCCCGAGGGCGAACATCCAAGAACTACGTTTTGGCTTGATTCTCAATAACGAGATACGTAGGCACTCTGTGAGGACCGATCAGTCTCGAACACGGAAACAACCATTAAAGCACGAAGCTCACGAACCCTATCATTAAATACATACAAACGCTAGCCGCAATAATCATAACCTAGTTTTTATTCCACAACATTTGGCGCCGTCTGTGGGACGAAAACATCAACCATGGTTACCACACGAAGAACAACACCAGTATCAACCGAGGCCATCCCTGCTACCTATGTTCCACCCGTCGTCACTGAACAAGGGGGCGTACCCCCAACGACCGGGACGATCACTCAAACTCAAGTCTCTCCACCAATAGGGACGAATCCCCATATTGAGGGGACTCTACCAGTGGTCGTCCAACCAAGGCAAGAGACCAACCAGCTTCAGATGGTAGTCTCTCCTCTTCCTCTGGATAGTCGCCCACCGCTCCAAGGAATCTCCACCACTACGCTCCCTGTGAACACCAACCCGTTATATGGGTTGCCTAACTACCCTCCAAATCCAAGGGACCCTGGACCAAGGGGACTCTACTAGTGGTCGTCCAACCAAGGCAATGGACCAACCAGCTTCAGATGGTAGTCTCTCCTCTTCCTCTGGATGGTCGCCCACCAATCCAAGGAATCTCCACCACTACGCTCCTTGTGAACACCAACCCGTTATATGGGTTGCCTAACTACCCTCCAAATCCAAGGGACCCTGGACCAAGCGGTCATGCCCTGCAGATCCATGAGTCATATCAGCCTCCCTACATTAGAGGCTTGGCCCCCCTGAACCAGGTTACTATGATTACTCTAGTCCCTATATTGATGACTTGTTGTTTGAAGACGATGACCACGATGAAGTCCCGAGGAGGCGACGTGCTAGTAGAGAATCTCGAAGGGGGAATCGAGGAATTCATGATGAACCCCCTCTAACAGCTGCTGAGAAAATCAAGTCTCATGAAGCCGAGATCCAAAAGCTGAAGGATGATATAGCAAGGGAACAACAAAGGCATAACCAGAATCAAAACAAACCTTTGCCCACTTCAAGGGGTATACCCATTATCAATTTGGAAAAGCCTCCAAGAAGGCAGAAAAGGGTTGATGCCCCAACAGGAGAAGCTACCAGGGCAGCGATCCCCAAGGCTGATCCAAGATTTCTGATGCCACTCGGAGATCCTGACGATCCCACACCCCCATTCACTGAGGAGGTGATGAACGCCCATGTCTCTAGGAAGTTCAAGATGCCGACTATTAAGTCAACCGATGGAACGGGCAATCCCTCAAACCATGTGAGAACGTTTTCGAACGCACTGCTGTTGTAACCTGCTAGCGATGCTCTTAAGTGTAGGGCGCTCCCTCAAACCCTTTCGGGTATGGCTCAAAGATGGTATAGCCGACTGCCCGCAAACTCGATTGGCTCTTTCAGAGAATTGAGCACGGTTTTTATTAACCAATTTGCTAGTGGGAAAGTTCATGAGAAAAGCTCTACGTATCTTATGCAAGTTAAACAAGGGAAGAATGAGAACTTAAGAGATTACCTCAAGCGCTTCACCAAGGAGACTTTGGATGTCCCCGATCTAGAACACAAAGTAGCTATGATAGCCTTGGAGAATGGAATGACAAACAACTTCTTTCGAATGTCATTGGTAAAGAATCCCCTTGAGAACTTGACGGAGCTTCAAAGAAGGGCGAGTAAGTATATCAATGCTGAGGACATCATGAAGAAGACGGAAGTCTCTACTGTGGGTGAAGGCAACGGGAACTCTTAGAAGTGAAGGAAAGAGCAAGAGTATGATGCTATGGACAAGTATTCCCGAACTAGAAAGGACTCTGACTCTACTCCAAGGAAGAACCCGGGTCCAAGGTTTTCAGAATATGCAAGGCTGAATGCTCCACGGAGTCAAATGCTGTTGGATATTGAGAACGATAAGGATTTCCGATGGCCGAAGCCACTAAGGGGTGATCCCGTGAAGAGAAACAAGGAGCAATATTGTAGGTTCAATAAGGATGTGGGACATGATACTGATGATCGTAGGCAACTCAAGGATGAGATTGAATTCTTGATCCGAAGAGGGAAACTAAGCAAGTTCACGAAGGGTGAAGATCGTGGAAACCAGAGAAGAGACTATGACAGAAGGGATAACGATAGACAGGATAACAACAGGAGGGATAACGATCGTGATCGTAACCCACAGCCCCGAGGGCTAGTGATCAACATGATTTGGGGAGGCCCGACAGCGGCCGGCAAAACCAAGAACTCTCGAAAGGCCTATGCCAGAGAAGTGATGCACATCATGGAAGAGGCCCCGAAACGTGTGAAAATCGAGGTAATTGGAAACTCAGAAGTGAAGAGAGTCTTGATAGACATGGAGCTTCTGTCGATATCCTATTTCATGATGCGTTTGTGAAGATGGGGTACAACGACTCTCAGTTGACCCCCACGAACATGCCCATATACGGGTTCAATGGAGTGGAGTCCAATGTCGAAGGGACTATTCAGTTGCCCATGATTATTGGGCATGAACCTAAGGAGGCGACTCAGATGTTGAATTTCCTGGTGATCAAGGCGGCCTCAACATACAACGCAATCCTGGAAATGACTGGACTTCATGCGTTTAAGGCTGTGGCCTCCACCTATCACATGAAGATCAAGTTTCCAACACGCAATGGTGTTGGAGAACAGCGAGGAGATCAGAAAATGGATAGAAGTTGCTATGTGGCTGCTTTGAGAGCCGATAGAGTCGGGGGCAGGTCCTTCCGATTGAAGACATGGATGTCCACAATGATGATGAGCATCGAGGGAAGCCAACAAAGGACTTGATCCCCATACCTCTAGAGCTGGGCGACCCCTAAGAAAGTTACTTATATTGGAGCTTCTCTAAAGGAACCCTTGAAGGGCAAGTTGACAACATTCTTACAAGAGAATAGCGATGTGTTTGCTTGGACAGCTGCTGATATGCCGGGGATTGATCCCCAACTCATAACTCACAAGTTGAATGTCGATCCCAATCGGAAGACAATAAAATAGAAGAAGAGGAACTTTGCTCCTGAAAGGCAAGAGGCCATTAAGCAAGAAGTGGATAAGCTCTTGGAAGCTGGCTTTATTGAGGAGATTCAGTTCCCTGAATGGTTGGCTAATCCTGTGATGGTCAAGAAAGCAAATGGAAAGTGGAGGATGTGTATAGACTTCACCGACTTGAATGATGCATGTCCTAAGGATTGTTTCCCTCTACCAAGGATTGACACGCTGATAGATGCCGCAGTTGGGCATGAGATGTTGAGCTTCATGGATGGGTTTAGTGGATACAACTAGATTAAGATGCACAAGGACGACATCCCTAAGGTATCTTTCATAACCGACTTTGGTGTTTTCTGTTATCTTGTTATGGCATTTGGGCTAAAGAATGCAGGAGCTACTTACCAACGATTGGTGAATTGGATATTCGCCCATGTGATCGGAAAAACCATGGAGGTCTATGTTGATGACATGTTAGTCAAGAGCCTATTTATGGCAGATCACATTAAGAACCTCAGAGAGGCATTCAAAGTGTTGAGGCACCACAAGATGATGTTGAATCCAACCAAGTGTGCCTTTGG
The DNA here is from genome assembly GCA_037693485.1 of Kitagawia praeruptora. Classification (NCBI taxonomy): domain Eukaryota; kingdom Viridiplantae; phylum Streptophyta; class Magnoliopsida; order Apiales; family Apiaceae; genus Kitagawia; species Kitagawia praeruptora. Next base: position 108,580,063 of record CM075354.1, read on the forward strand.
CGTTGGATCTGTAAAATTTTTGGGACTGATGGTTTCAAAGAGAGGCATAGAGGCCAACCTTGACAAGATCAAGGCGATCCTAGATATGGAGCCGCCACGCTCTATAAGAGACGTGTAGAAGTTGACAGGCTGAGTTGCAGCCTTAGGGAGATTCATCTCCAAATCTGGTGATAAATGCTTGCCTTTCTCTAAGGCACTGAAGAAGGTGAAGAACTTTGAGTGGACACCAGAAAGCCAAGAGGCCTTTGAGCAGTTGAAGAAGTACATGGCTGAAGCCCGTTATTGGCCAAACCAAGTCCCGGAGAGACTCTATACCTGTACTTAGAAGTATCTGAACAAGCACTGAGTGTCGTCCTTGTAACAGCCCCAAATTCCTTACCGGGAATCCAGGTCATTACACCTCTTGCGGAATATTCAATCACCTGCTCACAATATAATCTACAACAATATCCATAATAAACTCCATAATCTATTCCACGGGTTATAGTCTTAGAACAAGTACTTACTAATCCCAAAAGTTATTACACCTCAGAGTATCCTCCAGAATCTCATTACAACTTCAAAGTACTAGATAATAAAGTATTAAACTACTTCTTCCTAACTTGCACCTTCCTCAGGTACTACAAGGCTAACATGCTGAATCAGTCACCTTTCCCTTCCTTTTATCACGGTTCAACGTACTAGTGCCAGCTCTGATCGCCGCTGTTTGATAATATTAAAAATAGCAAGAATGAGCCAAAAATGCCCAGCAAGTTATATACACCAGAATCACATATATAAATGTATTCGAAGACATGAATTGGACTTCAATAATGTACTATTAAAAGTATTTCGAAAATATTTTCCTCATCATAATGAAATTTACTCGCAAAAACTGATTAAGAACATACTATTCATACTGCAATCAATACCCATCTGTGGTATTAATTACACTTATCAAATACTGCTGATGGACTATATTCAAGAGATTCTTATCCGCGGGGCTGTAATGGATGATCAGTCCTTACGTCAAATATTTTTACTACCGGTAGAGGGGAGTGCCGACTTGCTCGGCCTTGATCACCCCAGGATGAGTCGACTTGCTCGGCCTTCACCCTAAGCCGCATCCGGGCTTTTATACATCTATGCTGAGTGGCCACCTCGCCAAGCTCTTGCATTATCTCCAGTCCAGAACATAAGGTGCCAGAGTATCCCTGACCACCTTCAATACTTATCATCTTAGATGTCACGTATAATTCCACGTGCACCTCAACATACTCATCATCTTCGATGTCACGTATAATTCCACGTGCACCTCAACATACTTAACATCTTCGATGTCACGTATAATTCCACGTGCACCTCAACATACTTATCATCTTCGATGTCACGTATAATACCACGTGCACCTCTATTCATAATACTGTTATCATTCGGAAATAACGAACGATTACTATCATCAATAAATCACTTTCCTCCCAAATTAGAAGAGGAAACATAAGAACGACTGCTTTGATCATGGATTCGAATAAAATGATCCAGATCAAATCTCACATCACTCCTCATAATTACAACATACTTTTATAGAAACATTTTATCTCCCTTCGAGTACAAACAATGTACCTCGATACTTGTCCCAATCATATGGACCAATAACTCGTATATATATTCCAACAATATTATAACACTATTCGAGTACGAACAATGTACATCGATACTTGTCCCAATCATATGGACCAATAGCTCGTATATATATTCCAACAATATTATAACACTATTCGAGTACGAACAATGTACATCGATACTTGTCCCAATTAGATGGACCAATAGCTCTTATACATAATACTATATTTATATACTATCCGGATAACTTTCGGAACAATCATCTATATATACATGCATTCGATTGCATCAATATCCGGTATTTAATCAACTAGATGAAATACTTGCAACTCGTAGTGAAAACATTTGAACCACATACACCATTCATTGAACATATATACTCTGAACAATAGAGTAAGGTTAAGTATACTTGCCTGATACTCCCGATGTAGTAAGGGCTTGTAGCGGGGTCCGACAATCTAAACAAAGTCAAGAAAACACGCTATTAATCCCTTATACGATCCATTCATAACTCAACGTTTAAACACTTAAGCCAACCTCAAACAAGGCACTTAAGGGTCCCTCTAGACTCGTACTAAGTCCATGTTAACTGACAAACACTTAAGTCAAGAGTTCGTTGTGAAATCGAACCTCGAACAACCACTTTACAAAGTCATTTTCAAAGTTAAGTCCAAGTGCTCTCTTAAGAGGTCCTCTCGCTCGTAACCTTGACTGAAACATTTTCATAAAATCGAAAAATCATTCTTTTGACATACCGTCTTCTCCCACCTCTTTATTATGACCTTTAATATTTATCCTCAAAATATAATGTTCTAATTCCATTTTTAATGGTCTCAATTCCAGTCACCAACTCAACACTTACATCTACGAACAACTTTTACGGTTTTGGTCATTCCTCCTAAACCGTAACTCAGAATGCTACGATTCTTGCGCCAAAATGATCTATGATTCAAAATCTACAAGTTTAGGTTAGAAACTCAACTGGTCAGAAGGTTTACATCTACTGTCATGCTCGGTTCTTAAGGGTTAATGAAATTTGGGCATTACGACGGCTATAACTCGGATATTTCCAAAATCAAAACCCTCCAAATAATCATCCAATCCACCACCAACACTCATGGACACTATTCATCATCTCCCTCACTGTCTAAATAGGTCTTGGAGCCACACAAGTTATTTTATCATTTAACAAAGCTTAATCATATCTCTAGTACTCTAATCATGCATCATAACACTAAAACTCATCAAAAACTCAACATATGACAAGCAAGGGTTCGGCCTTTACCTTCTTTGATGTCCTAAGAACAATAACAAAGCTTGATAAGAGGTCCTCTAGCCTTGGATGCACCTTAGGAATCTTGAATACTAAGAAACAAACATGAAAAACTAAGTAAAACACTATTCCTACTATTCATTCCTCATCTTATAAAATTCATATAAAATCGAAAAATAAGTGTTTGGTTCTCAAATTTTTATCAAACCTTCTACTCTTCAAGGGCTTTCCTTTGAACTATAGCTCATCACTAGGGGATGCTTGAAGCTCGACTTATTGATTTTCTAAGGTGAGAGGTCGAAACTGGGAAAATCTGGACAGTTTCGGTTCTTCATCTTGGGGGATGGATTTGACTAGGCTACACTCCTTTGATGACCATGAAATTTTAAACGTGTATTCTACATACAATGAGGAATCTATGGTTAAAATTTGGAGATTTAAGAATGGATAGAAGTGGAGATATGAATTTTTCTTTGCCTTTGGTTTCTGCTGGACAGTTTGTGGTTTTGGTGGTGTTCTTGCTTTTTCTCTCTTCCAATCTTCTTTGACTAGTTGGTAAATGATTTTGTGTGATATTTGTGATATGTATCAGCTGTTAGAAAGCCTATGTCACCTCTTAATCCATGTGCCAAGCTTGTGTGGTGTGTAGAAATGTGATGACAAGGTGCCTTGTTGTCTTGTTCTTGATCACACACCTCTTTAATCCATTTGTTTTTTATTTCTCTTGATATTTTCCTTCAATAATACATATATCTATCATCTTATTCAACCTCATCTTTTCCTTGGTGTGTTGTCCACCCCTCATGGGTCCTTTCTAGATTGCCTTATCCTCAGAAATGCAACTAGGTACTCATCTCTTGCATTCTTGCACTTAAGTCCTTGGTAAATTACATTTGGATGCAAGATATTTTCATAAAGGTGCTTATGTCATGTCCCACTACCTATAATGGATGCATCCTTGGTTGCTGGTACGTTTCTTTGTCCGGTTATTGCTCAATTTCGCTGATCGTTCGAAGAATGACTAAGTAGTTTTACCGCTAGGGTTTACCGGGAAATTTCTCGATACGAATAATACCTTAATAATTCTGGGGTATAATCCTCTTGATTATCATGTAGGATATTTAACCTCGATATGGACTCAATCCATAATCCATGATTCGTTCGTTTTATTCCTTACTCTCGTTATAACGCTTCAGCGGTTTCTAGAACGCTCGTTCCGTTATCTCAGGGGTTTTCGTTCTTCATTCTTAAATCACATATAATAAAATAATAAAATATAAAATCCTCAAATCCTCAATTTTAATATCTCATTCTCTTGATAATACTGATATATACTTCACTGCCCGGTCAAATATTCCGTAAAAATAGAATCTGGAATTTCTGAATTCCGATCGTCTTTGCATACACTTATTTACTCCGCTGATCACTAATATGGCTCCGGAATATCCATATCCTATCCCGAACATAGGGTGGCATGAAAAGTTTTTCAACTTACAAAATCACTATTCATCCACCAAATTACTATGCACGTATGGGAAACACTATGCACGTACGAAGATGCTTATTCACTCCTCCTCTCCCCTTTCAGGGTTCATTAGCTCATTTTCTGGATGATAGATTATTCTTATCTATGTCGTCAACCCTCGAATTACTATATTCTGACGATACGTATATAAATCGGGGTCATCACCCATGGCAATATCCATTCACTAGTGCACTTATTCACGGTTAGAAAAAGTTTTAATTCTACCGGAAATTCGGGTTATTACAGTCCTCATACGAGAAGATAGCAAGGTTCAGAAGCTTATCTACTATATGAGCAAGGTGTTGCATGTGGCTGAGTTGAATTACTCTACCATTGAGAAGTTTGATTTGGCGTTGATAACAGCTTCAAGGAAGCTACGACCATACTTTCAATCACACAAGATTGAAGTCCTGACGGACCAGCAGTTGAGAAACATATTACACAGCCCGAAAGCCAGTGGGAGGCTGATCAAGTGGGCGATTGAACTTGGAGAATTTGATATCACTTACAAGCCTCGGACAGCCATCAAGGCTCAGGCATTGGCTGACTTCGTGGTTGAATGTACCATTGGCAACCAAGAAGTCGGGGGGCAGGAGATAGTAACCACCCTTCGAAGTGAGGATAAGGATGAAGAACTTGTACCTGGTCAGTAGGAATATTGGGTGCTCTATTTTGATGGAGCATCAAAAACAAAATCTAGTGGTGCAGATTTAGTCTTGCAAAGCCCCGATGGGTTCATAGTCGAATATGCTCTGAAGTTGGACTTCCCGACTACCAATAATGAAGCTGAGTATGAAGCCTTGATAGCCGGATTGGGCTTGGCCGGAATAATGAGGGTCAAGAACCTCAAAGTTTTTGGAGATTCAAGACTGGTAGTCTCGCAAGTGAATGGTGAATTTGAAGCCAAGGATGAAACTATGTCAAAGTATTTGAGAGTAGTGAAAGCTGTTATGACTCAGTTTGATGAGTGCTATGTAGAGCACATTCTGAGGGAGGAGAATGTCAAGGCCGATACCCTATCAAAGTTCGCCTCTTCTGAGATCGAGAATTATGCATGGAGTGTTTACTTCCAGGTCTTGAATGCCCCGACCATGAATTCGAAGTTGGTATCACCAATCAACATGGGGAGCTGTTGGATAGATCCCATCAAAGCTCACCTGGAAACTGGATGGCTTCCTGACAATGCCTTGGAGGCACGAAAACTGTCAGTGAGAGCACTAAGATATACATTGATTGAAGGCCTTCTTTACAAGAGGTCGTTTGTCATCCCGTACCTGAAGTGTCTAAGGCCCCAAGAGGCAAAAGAAGCACTAGAGGAAGTTCATTAAGGGATCTGTGGGCAACACTTGGGGGCAAAGCCCTAGCTCACAAGATCACCCGCTTAGGATTCTATTGGCCAGAGATGTTGGCTGATGCACAGAACTATGTCAAGAGATGTGATAAATGCCAGAAGCATGACCCAATTGTAAGGCAGCCGCCAAAGATGTTAACATCGATTAACTCTCCAATCCCGTTCGCAATATGGGGGATGGATATACTTGGTCCTTTTCCTGTAGCTTCAGCACAAAGGAAGTTCCTGATAGTGGCCATCGACTACTTCACCAAGTGAATTGAGGCTAGACCTCTAGCCAAGATAACCACCAAGAAAGTTGCCCAATTCTTTTGGGAGAGCATAATTTGTCGGTATGGTATCCCACGCATCCTTGTAACAGATAATGGGCAACAGTTCAATAATGAAGAGTTCAAGAAGTATTGTGGTGAAAATGCCATAGAGCTCCGCTTTACTTCAGTAGCTCATCCTCAAGCTAATGGACAGACAGAGGTAGCAAACCGAATTATCCTTGGTGGACTGAAGAAAATGGTTGAACGCTCAAGAAACACTTGGGCGAGCGAGTTACTGCCTATACTCTGGGCATATCGCACCACCTACAAGGTGACAACCGGAGCAACACTATTCTTGCTGGCTTATGGAGCCGAGGCAGTTGTGCCCCTGGAGATTACACATGCATTGCCATGAGTGGAAGCATATGAACCCGAAACCAATGAAGAAGGCATGAGGCTCACGCTTGACTTGATTGATGAAATCAGAGACGAAGCCAACGCCAAGAATACAGAGCATCAGAAGAGAGCGTCTTCTCACTACAACCGAAGGGTTAAGGAGAGGTTCTTCAGACAAGGCGACTTGGTTCTAAGGAAGATAGAGGCCTTTGGAGTTGGCCAGAAGGGAAAGCTAACCACCAATTGGGAAGGGCTGTATCGAGTCAAGAAGACACTAGGACGAGGATCCTACAAGCTGTAAACCTTGGATGGAAACGAGGTGCCTCGTACTTGGCACACTTTGAACCTGAAGGTTTATTATGTTTAAGCTATCCTTTTAAGGACTTAGCTTTCTATCTATTTATTAGGAGAAGTAGAAATAAGGTTCGATGAAATCATTCCAGGGCTTATTGCCCCGAGTAGGACAGTAGTAATCTATGTAAGGGTTAGACCCATTTCAAACTATTAATGCAAGTTGTTTTCCATTCTATGATTCTGTGATTTTTAATTATATACCAAACACCTATTGAATGCAAGTCTAGAACGACCAAGTACCGAAAATAAATGAACATACGGATAAGGAAAACAAGTACATAAATAAAAGCGCCCGAAGGGCCAAAGTTTATGTTACAGACATAGTCGAATAATAGTTAAAGTCCCGAAGGACCCTGAATGAAAGCTGAAAAGATAAAGCCACAAGCGGCTATTAAGGCCATGCAAGGCCCCTGGTGCAAGCTGTCTACTCTTCGGCAGACTCCTCTTCCTCTTCACCGGATCCCTCCTCTTTGGAGTCATCTTCTTCGGAGCCGTCCTCTACTTCGGATACCATCGCTGACGGCTGTGCCACGGTCTTCACGACCTCTTCGTCCTCCTCAGAAGAAGATGCAGTCTCATGAGACACACTGCGTGATTGACGAATCGCTGCCACCTTTCCTCCCCTTGAAGGCATAGCTGCTTTTCCGCGGGAACTTGAAGAAGTTGAATCAGGAGTTGCCGCACGGGCTATTCCCCCAGAGCCAGAGCCGAAGTGTCGACGGCGTCCCCTTGAGTTAGAACCGGATGCTTGAGAGCCAGAAGCAAGATCAACATAACTTCCCCCGCTAACAGCCCTGTCAGGGCATGGAAAGTTCGTCGAATTGACGACAGTTGGGTATTTGTTGCTCACAACGTTCATAGCTTGATTCCAGCCAATAGACATGTTAACAGGGCGCATTTTATCATCATGTATGTCCATGAAATCCACAAAGGCAAGAGTGGGCATCAGCCTCAACAACCTGATTGAACTCGGCTGTTTTCTTCTTTGATAAAGAGTTGAGTTGTTCGGCAAGAGTGGGCATCTGCCTCAGCACGGATAGCCCTTGACTCCAAGTCCTGGTACTCCTCTTTAAACTGATAGAGTATATTTTTATATATATTTTAGATGATTTTATTCTCATATTTATTGTGTTTTGCATTGATTTGGATTTTTATTTAATAGATTTTATTGTTTTATTGTAGGAAATAAAGATTTCATAACTTGGAAGGATTTGGAGCAAAAAGAGCTATTTTGGAGATAAAATAGGAGAAAATTCGTAATATTGGGCTATACGGGCTGTTCTACACTGTTTTGGCCATATCTTGAGTTCCAGAAGTCTGTTTGAGGCCCGTAAGCTGTCCACGCGAAGCTTAGGGAATTATCTTTAATTCAGAGGTGGTCCAGTAATCAAAATCCAACTGGAAGAGCCCAGAAACAGAGGAGAAAAAGAAGTGACGAATTTTAATTAAGGAATCCTATTCAGTTATGGAATCCTACTTGTAATTGATTTAGAGTATTAAAATACTTTTATTGGGCAAGACTTTTAGAGCCTATATAAACACATCTAGGGTATTATTTTATGAGGGGAGATACATACGTGCTCCTACTCTTAGGAGCTAGGGTTTTGGAGAGGAGACCATGAATTTCATTCTTGTGACAGGATTGATGATTGCAGGTTTTCTTATCTGAATTTCTTCTCAATTCTTATTAGTTTAATTATGTTTTCTTGTTTTACTAGTTGTTTTACTTGTTTAATTATTAGCGAGTAGTTATTTCTAGGGCTTAAAGGGAAGCCATGTTTGCACTAATATTGGCATGATTTTCATAGTGATTTGATTGGTTATGGTTAATTCTGATTGATATGTTTTAATCATTAATTTGTGTAATCGGCCGATATTATGGATTAATTATATGCAAATAGGGGTATGGATCGAGAGATTTACTTACTAGAGGCACACATACGATTAGCAGAATTGAATTTGAGTGCGAAAGCATCATTGGATTTCTGAGAGCGTTAATTCTTGAAAGAGATTAACTTGACTCTAATTACCTGATTGATTGAATTACTAAAAGTGGTTAATTGTGTTGAATGTTTCGAGAGTGTTAATGCTTGAAAGAGATTAACATACTCTAGTTATAGGATCACATTGATTGCTTTAGCTTAAGAGCCAATTGTGTAAGCATGGTGGACCTGATTGCCCTAGGTTTTAAATAATTTGTTAATCATCTATTTACTTAGTGTTAATTTAGTTTAATTTGCTAGTTAGTTAATATTCTCCAATAATCGTTTGTCCCTGAAACAATTAGCGATAACTGAAAAGGAATTAGTAGAACCTGTCTCCTTGTGGATTCGACCCGCTTGCCATCTGTACTAGCAATAGACACCGTGCGCTTGCGGTTAGGTATAATTTGACATATCATAAACCTCATCTTCTCCTTCACTAAGACCACATTTTGGTCCTGAAAGTCTCGACCTTGACGGGTAGCAGACTGAAAGTAGGCGTTGGCCTGAAAATGAAAGTTTATAAGGCACTTACAATGTCAAGATACAAAACACCAAATCCAAAAGAAGGAGTGTCATACCTGATACAAAGCTTGAGCTCTAAGGAGCTCAGACTCACCAATCTTGTCCCCCGAAGTCACCGTCAGAAGGTCGCCGGGGGTGATGGAAAACTTGGACCAATCCAAGGCCAAGTCGGGACTCCCCAAGATGGAGTCTTGCTCACAGATACCCCAGGTTGGTATAAAAGGGGACCTAATAGCCCCGTCCGCGTTCCGGCTCTTTTTGCCCGCTCGAGAACACCCTTCTAAGAAGTTGGTGACAATTGACCAATTTTCGGGATGGCTGTCCAACTCCTCAGCAGCTGAAATACAAAGAAGAAAAATATCGGAATAACAACAAACAGAATCCATGAAGGACAATGAAGAAAATTACCCTTAATAGAGAGGAAGCTGGAGCCAGTTTCTACAAGATTTCTCTCATTTAGAAAAGTTTTGTAGTGGGTGCGACCATCATCAGCAAGCAGCCTGTCTCGATCTAGTAGATCTTGGTGGTAGAGGTCACACACGAAGTGTGAACTATCTTCCACATACCAGAATCTCTTAACAAAGAAGTGACCCCAGTCACCACCTTTCCATTTTAGAACCACAAACTCCCTCTCCTAGAAATGGTGAGAGTCAGGGAAGGAGAAAGAGTTCACTATGTGCGGAAGCTTACTTCAAATTTGGAAGTCAACCCATCCTTTCTTTGATTCGGTAGAGTTTTTGATCATGAAGATGCTCCTGAACATGGTGGTGATCAATGGGATGCCCAAGTCACGGCATCTTATTATGAAGATGTTGACAAACCTCCATGCATTGGGGTACAGCTGGTAAGGATGGACTTGAAGCTCCGCCAATAACCTGATGATAAACAGGTCGATAGGGAACCTCAACCCGGCCTCCAAAGCACCTTTGAAAACACAGAGTTCTTCAGGATTCCAGTTGCAAGTCCTATCTCCTAAGCCTGGAAGGCGGACTTTGATCAATCTTGGAAAACTATATGTGTTCTAATCACCTCGACGTCAGACTCCTTCAGCTTGCAAGGACTATGAAAGGAGTCCAAACTCGAACTGTTGGGGAATGTCTCCCTCATAATGCTTAACAACTCTAGTAAAGACTGAAATCGATATTCAACATAAGAAGGAGGCTTTAGTCTGATCATACCTTTAGCGGTTCTCGCCTTGCACCTTTTAGTGAACGATTCCGACATGGAGATCAGAGGGGCAGGTGCACGGTTGTTGTCAACCATGATAAACTCGAACTGGAACTTGAAGCTTGAAAGCTTGAAGAGCTAGAGAACTTAAGGGACTTGAGAGAAATTTGAGAAATGAAGAAGTGAAGAGAAATAAAGGATACTCCCCTTCTTTTATAAAAAAAGTGTGACCTGCTACCACAGGTTGAAATGTTGGCTGGTTCGCATTTACAGGTCATGTATCGATTAAATGTAAAAGGAAGACGAAAAACTATTTGCTACGGATGAAAAGAATCGTTATAACTCACGAATTCTGGAAAAGAAACGAAGAGTATAAATGAATATCCGGCAAAACGAGCTTTGAAAGCTAATTATGCTTAAGAAAGCCTGATCAAGAAGTTAGTACTAAATATGGGATTAGCCGTGCTAATCAAAATATTAGTAGAGCCTTAAACAAAAGTCATGAATGACCATATTGTTGGCTTCCTAGTAATGAAATTCAATGTTCAAGTATTGACGTTGATGTTCTAGTATTGATTTTAAAGGCGAATATTCAAAATGATAATAAAAGCCGAGGCCCCGGAGGAGCCAAGGTCATCACGAAGTCGGCCCCGGAGGAGCAAAGGTAGTCAGGAAGTCGGCCCCGGAGGAGCCAAAATCATCACGAAGCCGAGGCCCCGGAGGAACCAAGGTCGTCACGAAGCCGAGGCCCCGGAGGAGCCAAGGTCATCACGAAGCCGAAGCCCTGGAGGAGCCAATGTCGTCACGAAGTCGGCCCCGAAGGAGACGGCCAACCGGCATCAGCCGACCAGGGCTCCGGGAGCGCCTCAGCCGACCGGCAACAGTCGACCAGGGCTCCGGGAGCGCCTAAGCAGACCGGCAACAGCCGACCAGGGCTCCGGAAGCGCTTCAGCCGACCGGCAACAGCAGACCAGGGCTCCGGGGACGCCCCAGCCGACCGGGAGCAGCCGACCAGGGATCCAGGGATGCCCCGACCGACCAGGCCAACCGGGAGGCTCTAGCCGACCGGCAACGGCCGACCAGGCCAACCGGGAGGCTCCAGCCAACCAGCAACGGCCGACCAGCCGACCGGAAGGCTCCTGTAAGAACCCGGATTTTTGGGTAGAATTAAAACTTTTTATTATATAATGATGTGAGAATGAATAATGGTTACGACTACGATGTAACAGTTGTTCTTCCGAATGAATGGAATGGATTAAGATTTAAATGTTTATATGCCATTAGCCATGCACTTGGTTGCTAACCTATATTAGAATAATCTATCTCCAAGGAAATAAGATATGGTATTCCAAAGAGGTAGTAGATATTCTGATGTTATCCAAATCGATATATGTTATTAGTCCAGAGGTTCCGTGAAAGAGTTAAGGAACGCTCGAAAGAGGACAAGGACATTTTATTAAATATAAGGAATAAAAGAGAATAAGCAGTGAATAGTGTTTTTGGTGGAAATGAGAATATGATTAAGACGACGCCATATAGAAGTATTCAGAACGGATTTCGGAGTTCATATTCATGATCCAGGGGCGAGATAAGTGTATGAAAATGATATCAGATTCAGAAAAATAGCACTTTTATTTTCTCCGGGATTTCCCTGGATACTGAATGATTCAAGGATTTAAAAATGAGATTTAAGGAATTTAAATTCAAGGATTATTAAGAAAGATTGAGAATGGTAGTAGAAATATTAAGGAGGTTTCCGGTAAAACCCTAAGTAGAAATCCTTGAGATATTCTTTCGAACGATCAATGAAAATGAGCAATAACCGGACAAAGAAACAAGAAGAGGACCAAGAGACAAGCATGTGCAAGTGGATAAGGTCAAGTAACTAAGTAGTTACAAAGGTAACTAGCATACTTAGAAACTAACCAAGCAACTAAGCTTACAACATACACCATTCCACAAAATCACAACACTTGGCATGGGTGATGCATGAGATGAGCAAAGCACTTTAATAAAGTGGCTTTAGGCTAGATATTATCCATACAACACAATAATGCAAGATAAGATCAAGCAAAGCAAGAAACCAATTCCTTTTCTCTCATTCTCTCAAACTGCCCAGCAAAAACACCTCAAAGAAGAAAATTCATATCTCCATTTCTATCCATGATCAAATCACCAAATTTTAACCATAACCTCTCCACTCCATGGGCAATAGGCGCTCAAATTTTCATGGTATTCTAATGAGTGTAGCCTAGTAAAAACTCCTCCCCAAGAGAAGAAACCAAACTGTCCAGATTGTTTGACAGTTTCTGTGATGATTTTCAAACGGCCATATCTCCTTCATTACTCAGTGAAATTTTGTGTTCTTTAGCTTTTTGGAAAGCTGGTTAGATGCTCTACAACTCTCCTTTAGAAGCCTCGTCCAGAAAACCTCGGTAAGACCTTTGTTTTTCATGATCTTTCAGCTGGGTTATAGAAACTCCGAAAATCTCTAAGTATATTCTTGATGTTTCTTGATAGTTTAAGCTTGGTTATGGAGTTATAAGGACTAAACAAGGTTTATCAAGCCTATTACACTCTCCAAAGAAGGTATAATTCTTAAGGACCCTAGATCTAGTTTTGAGATTTATGATGTTCTTGGTAGTTTAGAGATTAGTATGATTATAATGTTATATTAAGCATGATTAGCTAGTGGTTTAAGTTGATCTAAGTATGATGATGATTATGATGTTAAAGTCAGTAGTTCTTGGTCTTGTAAGATGGATTATATGATTAATGGATGTATGGTATGCCCGGTGTGGCTTGGTTTTGATGTTACGAATTTTGGAATGTTCGATTTATAGCCGTCGTAATGCCGAAATTTCGTTAACCTTAAGAAATCGTGTTTAACAGTAGCCATAACTCACTGTCTAGCTTCGTGTTCTGCCATGATAAGTTAGATCATGTTATAAGCTTCGTTTTGATATAAAGATCATGTGAAACAGACTTACGATTTTGGAGTTATGGTTAAATTCGTAAAAGTGGTTCGAAACCGTAAAATCCAGTTCGTAACTGAAATTGAACCTTCGAAAAATGAGTTATGCAGTGACGAAGCATGGTAATTAAATACTACAGGTAAAAAGGAAGGTGTGAGAGGAAACCTCATGTCAAATGGATCGTTTTCCGATTTTATAAAAATGTTCGAATCAAGGTTAATTACGAATGAACCACTTAGAAGATCACTTAAGTATAACTTTGGTTATAACTTAGAAAGCGGGCGATAAAACTCGAGGTATAATCTTGGCTCATAAACGACCAACCTTAGAACTTTTACGGCTGAGTATATACCAAGTGTAAGTATAAGGACATGCCTTAATAGCGAACAAGTGTCTGGTTAAAACGGTATTAATAAGAGTTACACTTAGCTTCTTAAAAGCGTTAAGTGATTAACCTCGAATGTTTTGATTATGTATAGATCACCGGACCACCCCGAGTCATGCCACTAGCATAAGCTGGAGTACCAGGCAAGTCTTCAATCAATTTGAAGCTGTTGTTGTGACAATATGTATATATCTGTTGTTTTGTGATACATATGCCATAGCATGCATGCCTATCTTCGAGATATATATATTGTGATACTTGTTCCTTGAATTATTGTTGGCTTTTGAGCTGGATTGATAATGTATCGGTTATAAGCCGAATATTGTTAAGACCCTTAAGTGAAGGGCATCTGAGTCTCATTCTTCGAGTATAGACCGGGAGTCGGTATTTCTTGATATATTGAGATTATTTTTAGAGGAAAATATTTAAGTAAATATTTTCCATTATTTATCTGATGAATATTATTTGTATATTCCTTTGGGATTATTTATGAATATTATTTTGAATATTCATTCGAACTTAAATTATTCAATAAATATTATTCAATTGAGCTTGCTTCAGTCAATGAATATTATCTTCAATATCCGTTGAAAGTCTATTCATCAATGAATATTATTTCGAATATTCATTTGATAATTAATTCTTCGATAAAGTATTATTAAGTGAATATTCATTACTTATTCAATGAATATTACCTCGAATATCCATTTGATAATTATTTCTTCAATAAATATTATTATTAAATTGAAGATTCACTATTTGTCCAGTGAATATGGTTTCGAATATTCATTTGGTAATTATTCCTTCAATCAGTATTATTAACTCGAATATTCATTATTTATTCAATGAATATTATTTCGAATATTCATTTGATAATTATTCCTTCAATAAGCATTACTAAGTGAATATTCATTACTGGTACAATGAATATCACCTCGAACAATCGTTTGATAATTACTTCTTCAATAAATATTATTACTAAATTAAAGATTCACTATTTGTTTAGTGGATATTGTTTCGAATATTCGTTCGAATCTTATTTATTTGATTTGATTATTCACTATTTGTTCAGTGAACATTATTTCGAATACTCATTCGAGTTATATTTAATTGTTAATTATTGTTAACTTGGATATTCACTATTTATTCAGTGAATATTATTTCGCATGTTCAATCGAGCTTTATCTATTTGATAAGTATTATCAAGTTAAAATTCATTAATTATTTAATGGATATTATTTGTGAATATTTATTCGAGGATTATTCCGAGTAATATTTTTATATTAAGATTATTCCTCCAATATTCTAAGTTGATAAATATTCCTTGGGATATTTAATGAAATGAATTCTTCTATCTCATTTCAGAGTGATTTACTTCGTTCGAATATCATCTTCGATCCTCGAATATTAAATAAATTATCTCTGAATCCTATTATTATATTATCTTATCAAGGAAGGTTCTCAGAAACTCTATTCTTCATTCAATTCTATCTCTCAGATTATAAGGGAACCTTACTTGAGAAATGTTATTTATCTTGTTGACTTCCCGGTCATAGATTCTTTGAAACTATTCTTTTCAATTGCAACTTGGTTGCTATTATTCATGGAATCTTGTGTACCCACTCATTATTCGAGGGGTAAGAATGCTGGAACAAGTTGGTATCCATTAACAAGCAGCAGCTTGGGAAATATTTGTGAATTTTCCTTTCCAACTAGATACGACTACTTTGTGGAGTCTTATCAACAAGTATTATACTTGGGGAAAGGGGGACGAACTTTAAATTTCAAGGTTATGGATGTGAAATGAACTAGGAGACGCGTAAGTGGTCGAGTGGCGCCGACCCAGCAATAGCCCAACCGTTGGCTTAAGGAGTTCCAGAGGTCACAAGTACGTGGTACGTGGTCACAAGTAATACAGATAGAAGTCAAGTTCGTTCCCACAGAGATCTGGTTTTTAATTCAGTATTGTACCTATGCAACAATGTATGGTTTTAATTCACTGCTAAGACAAATAACAAATTTGGGTTTTAATTAACTAAATCTAACTAAAAAGCAAATTAACAAACTAAGAATTAACTAACTAACAAGAATTTAATCAAATTACTTCTGCAAGAGAAACCATGGAATCCTAACTTCATTAAATACTTTGCTTAGATCTGACGCCTTTAATCACTATATGCAATGGTTATGATATCTGATCCGACAACACGAAACAAGTATACGCTACTTCTCAGTATACGAATACCAAACTAAACATACATCCACAAAAGAGATAGAAGATGAATAGACACCAATTATGCTTAGACCCTATATGTCTATAGAATTTGAAAACATAACGGTTGAAGAACAAGTTATCCATAATGATCACATAGGGCAATATAAGTATTCTCATCTCATACTACGAATCATGTTGATAAACAATCATGAACCTATGCTAGCATGGCAAGTTCTAAATCTCAAGATCCACTTTCACTTCACAAGAGATTAACAGATTAGATGTTAGCTACACATCTAACAATTAAGCATAACCATACGAGGATATCAGATATACATCACACACAGAATTTCAAAGCATCAAGATACTAAAGCTCCATAAATAAATCCGTTAGAATCCCATGACAACGATTAGTTCATAATTGAACCTCTCGTCATCATGGGATCTGATGAAACCATGATAAAAACAAAGTATAAAAAAATACAAATAAACCTAAGTAATTGATATGTAATCGTTCTCTATCTATTATGATACAAATTACAAGGGTTGGATGTGTTTATATAGGCTCCAGAAGTCTTGTCCACCAAGCAATTGCCTTTTTAGAGTTGGAATAGAAGATTGGCAATTTCCGTTCTTGAATGAGAATAGAATTCAAAATTCCATGTGTAGATATGATTCTGGAATGTTCTAGCCACCCAAAGCAATTACCATACTTATTAGAAGTAGGAATTATAGCAATTTCCTTGTCAAAGTTGAATTTCTGCAGTTCGGCACATAATACGTTTCCTAAACTGATTCGGTTTTTAAGGAAAATTCGTAGCTGACTTTTCTTCAATATTTCTGGGCCGTTCCAGTTGTATTTGGACCTCTGTACCACTTTAGAATGATAGATAATTCCGTTATCTTCGCGTGGACTGCTTACGAGCCTCAAACGGAGTTGTAGAACTCAAGATATGGCCAAAATAGTAAAAACTGTAATTTTTCAGCACCGCGCACGTGCAACCTGCGCCCATCAGTCTGTTTGTCGCGCAACCTGCGCCCACCACGCGCAACCTGCTCGTGTAATACCTGTCCCATATTATAGAAAATCTCTCAAGCTTCGCGTGGGCAGTAAGATCGCTGAAAACGGACTTCTAGAACTCCAGATATGTCCAAAACAGTGTGGACTGCGCAACCGTCTCAGAAATCCGAATTTTAATCAATTTATTCTCCAAAAACGATAGAAGCATCAACCTTAATCAACATTCTCGTAAATCTGCACAACTAAACAAAACACATCAAAACCACCACAAACTTGAGTCCAAGATAATCAATTTAAGCCGATATGGAACGCTCCAAGTGGATATAAACTCCACTTATCACACCCCCAAACTTAAACCGATGCTTGTCCTCAAGCATAAACAATTACAACTAACTAACTAACTAGTACCACTTCCGTAGGTGATCACGGTTGCATTTGGCATATGCAAAAAGCCCTTTAAACCCCTAGGCAGCCCTAGTGGACGAGTAAGGTCTCGTGAGGGCCTATAGCGAATGTACCCACAAAATCCATTTAACCTAATGCAATGCATGAATGCAACAAAATGAAAATGCAAATTATCTAGTACTAATATCCTACCATACCTTCAAATCCTCTCATGCCATATCAACTTAAGAATCAAAGTAAATACGCAATGTCTTGGTGTCGAAAGTGCAAGTTTTCACATAGTCTACTCAATGAACATGCATAAGTTCTCACAAGCCCATGTCAAGTGTAAGAATAATTTAGTAAACATGCTAAGCCTACAAGAGTACATCTTTGAGACAACACTCGGGATCTCATACGCAAGAACAAGCAAACACTCACAGTCCACTCGCAAAGAATATTCACTCAAGAACCAGGGTAAGTGTATCACTCAATTCCAACAAAATCATAAGCATGCTTGACATTTGGTATCAATCTAACTCTTAACACAACATACATCAACGACGATAATCAAAAGGTCTTTATTTGGGTTGTAACGGGGCTGGGGACAAGGTATGTCAAATAAGCCAAAACAGGTGAAGTGTCAAAAGCTAGTAAGTACCATAATAAATCATACACAACACCCTATTTTCCCCCCACATAATTTTTCTATTTTTCCTCCAATAAAAACACTCGACTAGTCAACTAAAATAGGATCACAACAAACACAAACATGCTCTCATAATATTTTTTTCTCTTTTTTTTCTTCTTTTTTTTATTTTTATTTTTCTTTTTTTTCTATTTTTTTCTTCTTTTTTTTTCTTTTTTTTCTTTTTTCGAGAGCTAGATAAAACAATAATATAACAAATAACAATGATCCCACGATTTATTACACATGTCGACTATCAAACAAACAACCAACCCAAATTTCAATATTCCCCCAAACTTATGACCAACAATAAACCCATTCTTGCACACCATATTACTCCCTTAAGCACTCTACTAGCCTTTGACAATGTGGGTTCAAAATAATGTAAGGCCAATACAAGAAAAAGGTCTAGGCAAGTAATGTGGTATATCACTGAAAAAATAGGATTAAGCTCAACGGGTTAACTAATTGATCATGTAAATATGGTGTGGTAATATGGGAAAATATGCGGTTATTCCTAAATGCCTTTATCATTTTAATCGTCAAATAATGTCATGCGTTTCAAGAAAGACCTCAAACAACTGCTAGCAATACAAACAATCCGTGGACACTCAAGCAAACGAATAAATTGCAACAAATATGCAATAAGGCTCAAAAACTCACTTGGTGGAAAAACATTCTCAATCCCAAGCAAAAATCTCTCTAATGCACCGACTTGTATTCAAAGCATGAAAACTAAATCATCTTGCACATATTCATGTCCTTATAATCACTTAAAACATTCAATAAGTCTATTAGCTTCAACTTACTAGTGTATGTGTGTGCACAAGAACAAAGCATATCACTTCTCAATCAAAAGCATCAACAACACAAAATTCCTATCAAGCATGGGTGCAAATGCAACTATTATGGACTCACATGATATACGAACATAAAAACGGAATGTCCTATATGAAACAAACGTAGATAACACGAACATATATGCATAATTTACTACTAATATGCAAAACATGAAATCCTACATGAACACATAATACAACAACTACTAATCCCCCAAACCACCCCCAAACTTAAAATATTCAATGTCCGCATTGAATGGAAGTAAATACAAGGGATAGCAGAAAACATACCTAGAATAAAAATGCCGAAAAGCGTGGGTTGCCTCCCACGAAGCGCTTCTTTAACGTCAATAGCTTGAAGTTACTTCCAAGCCTCCATTAAGGATGATAATAGTTGGCCTGGTCATCTCTTCGCGAGACTTCATCGTCATCACGGCGACAAACTTTCTGCCACTTCTCCTCGCTTGGCCTATTCGTGTAACAACTATATCCTCTTCCAATGCCTTCATCTGTTGACCCAAAATCTGACAATTTGTAGAACAACACACATTCGCGGGCTTCGCTTGAATATATTGGAGGAGGGTAAATGTAAGTTTCTGAAGCCTTTGGTTCCTCAAAGAGAACTTCCTCCATTGGCTCTAATGCGCTACCTCCATCTTTATACTCTGAGACAAGTAGAAGACCTGCATCTTTCCCATGTTCTTCATCCTCTTGGTTCACACTTACCAATTCTTGAAATTTGTGTAGCTCATCAGTGTCCGTCCCAAATAGTGCCCTTTCCAAATCTTCCACCATCCTAGCATGATCAAATTCCTCACATGGCTTGTGAACGCTAACCTCCTCTTGGAATTTGTCTTCCTTAATTAAGCATGCAGTACCTCGCTCCAAGTCATCGTTATTTTCTGGAATTGCCTCTAGTATGAATTGCTGATTCTCTTGTTCCAAGGCTCTCACAACTTGAGCAGCTAGTGTCCCCATAAAATTGATATATTTCTCATGATTCTCTACAAGCATCCTAATCTCCTTCCTAATCTCCTTCAAATCATCAACCTCATCTGATTGAAAAGTAGGAATAGGTTGCTGATGTTGAAACTCTTCACTACCATAGAGATATGACATATCTGGAACATCTTGCTGGTACTGTTGAGGATGGTATTGAAAATATGGTTGTTCCTCATAAGTGACATATGGATCAACTCCTTCGTAGTAACAATATTGTGAGGGATCATGAACGCCCAAACACCGCTCACATTGCTGAGGCTGTTGAATACCACCTTGGTTGCTCCAGCACTGATACGTCTCATGTGCGCCCGCACATAGCTCACAAACACTAGCCACCTGCTGAACTCCATAGTAAGTTAGAAAATCCATCTTCAAAGTCAACGCTCTCTGACAAGTACCTGAAACACCAACGAACTAAACAAGATAGGTAATAAAAAATCCGAGTCAGTGAACTCTAACGACCACTATTGACAAGCACATAAACCAAAAATAAAACACCGATGATCCCCGGCAGCGGCGCCAAAAACTTGTTTGCACTAAATCACGCAAGCTTACGTGGTCACAAGTAATACAGATAGAAGTCAAGTTCGTTCCCACAGAGATCTGGTTTTTAATTCAGTATTGTACCTATGCAACAATGTATGGTTTTAATTCACTGCTAAGACAAATAACAAATTTGGGTTTTAATTAACTAAATCTAACTAAAAAGCAAATTAACAAACTAAGAATTAACTAACTAACAAGAATTTAAATCAAATTACTTCTGCAAGAGAAACCATGGAATCCTAACTTCATTAAATACTTTGCTTAGATCTGACGCCTTTAATCACTATATGCAATGGTTATGATATCTGATCCGACAACACGAAACAAGTATACGCTACTTCTCAGTATACGAATACCAAACTAAACATACATCCACAAAAGAGATAGAAGATGAATAGACACCAATTATGCTTAGACCCTATATGTCTATAGAATTTGAAAACATAACGGTTGAAGAACAAGTTATCCATAATGATCACATAGGGCAATATAAGTATTCTCATCTCATACTACGAATCATGTTGATAAACAATCATGAACCTATGCTAGCATGGCAAGTTCTAAATCTCAAGATCCACTTTCACTTCACAAGAGATTAACAGATTAGATGTTAGCTACACATCTAACAATTAAGCATAACCATACGAGGATATCAGATATACATCACACACAGAATTTCAAAGCATCAAGATACTAAAGCTCCATAAATAAATCCGTTAGAATCCCATGACAACGATTAGTTCATAATTGAACCTCTCGTCATCATGGGATCTGATGAAACCATGATAAAAACAAAGTATAAAAAAATACAAATAAACCTAAGTAATTGATATGTAATCGTTCTCTATCTATTATGATACAAATTACAAGGGTTGGATGTGTTTATATAGGCTCCAGAAGTCTTGTCCACCAAGCAATTGCCTTTTTAGAGTTGGAATAGAAGATTGGCAATTTCCGTTCTTGAATGAGAATAGAATTCAAAATTCCATGTGTAGATATGATTCTGGAATGTTCTAGCCACCCAAAGCAATTACCATACTTATTAGAAGTAGGAATTATAGCAATTTCCTTGTCAAAGTTGAATTTCTGCAGTTCGGCACATAATACGTTTCCTAAACTGATTCGGTTTTTAAGGAAAATTCGTAGCTGACTTTTCTTCAATATTTCTGGGCCGTTCCAGTTGTATTTGGACCTCTGTACCACTTTAGAATGATAGATAATTCCGTTATCTTCGCGTGGACTGCTTACGAGCCTCAAACGGAGTTGTAGAACTCAAGATATGGCCAAAATAGTAAAAACTGTAATTTTTCAGCATCGCGCGCGTGCAACCTGCGCCCATCAGTCTGTTTGTCGCGCAACCTGCGCCCACCACGCGCAACCTGCTCGTGCAACACCTGTCCCATATTATAGAAAATCTCTCAAGCTTCGCGTGGGCAGTAAGATCGCTGAAAACGGACTTCTAGAACTCCAGATATGTCCAAAACAGTGTGGACTGCGCAACCGTCTCAGAAATCCGAATTTTAATCAATTTATTCTCCAAAAACGATAGAAGCATCAACCTTAATCAACATTCTCGTAAATCTGCACAACTAAACAAAACACATCAAAACCACCACAAACTTGAGTCCAAGATAATCAATTTAAGCCGATATGGAACGCTCCAAGTGGATATAAACTCCACTTATCAATGGCAAATGATCTCATCAGAGAACCAAGTGGAGTTTGTTATAGGATGAAAAGGGAAACTGTGTTCATGAAAAACAACATCCCTTGAGATAGAAATCTTATGAGTGGAAAGATTTAACACCTTAAAACCTTTCTTAAAAGGTGAATATCCTAGAAAAACACAGGCACTAGCTCGATGATCAAAATTATGCTTGTTAACAGAAGGTGTGGACACAAAACATAGACAACCAAAAGTTTTTAGGTGTTGTAAATCAGGTGCTTCCTTGTACAACTTGAAATAAGGTGTCAAATTATCAATACTCTGTAGTGGAATCCTATTTATCAAGTATGTAGCACACAAAATACAATCACCCCAATACTGAGATGGAACTTTAGATTGAATGTATAATGATCTTGCAGTTTCAAGAAGGAACCTGTGTTTTCTTTCAACAACACCATTATGTTGTGCTGTATAGCTGCAACTGGTTTGATGATTAATGCCCTTTTGTTGAAAGAGAACAGCCATGAAACCATAAGTTAATTCTTTAGCATTATCAGATCTCACAGTTAGCACTTTAGTCTTGAATTGAGTCTTAACATATTGAAGAAAACCAGCAAGAATTTTAGTACAATCAGACTTGTGTTTAAGTAAGTGTACCCAAGTGAAACGACTAAAATCATCAACAATTGTCAAGAATTGATTACATCCAGAATGTGTCTTCACTTGATAGGGACCCCAGCATCAACGTGAATCATTTCAAAAATACAAGTAGTTTTGATTGAACTAACTGGAAAACCGGCTCTAGTTTGTTTAGCCATTGGACAAATTTTACAAATTATGTCCTTAGGTTCTTGAATAGAACTATGAGGTACAGCCAACTTCAATCTTTGAAAAGGAATGTGACCTAATCTGAGATGCCACGCATCAGCAGAAACAGCAGCATGACAAGCTTTAGCAGGAACACTTGAATAACCACCAAGTACATTGTATAAACCATCTTGTAACTCAACAAGAAGCATCTGTGACTCTTTCTAAGAAAGGTCCTGTAAGATACACTTATTAGCAGAAAAAATGACTTCACAATTAAAGTCTTTACACAGCTTCTGAACAGACAATACATTGAACTGAAAATTTGGCACATGTAGAACATTGTGCAAATTCAAACCCTTAGATAACATGACAGTACCAATGTGCTGCACTGCAACTTTCTTACCATTTGGAATAGTAATATACTCAAGAGGATTTACCACTGTATATTGAAAAAAGCATCCAAACTTGAACAAATATGATCAGTTGCTCCACTGTCAATGAGCCAATTAGTTGCATTAGCGTGATCTGTTAGGAAACAGAACTTACCAGCTAACAATGCATGTTCAGTATTCTCCTTAGTCTGGGAAGTAGTAGATGTCTGATTATTGAGAAGAGAAAGTAACTGTGCAACAGAAATGGTACTATTCTGATCAACATTTGCATTGGAAATTGCTCCAACTTTCTTATCTCTGTTATTTTTAAAGCCAGGTGGATATCCATGCAATTTGAAACACCTTTAAACACTGTGACCACTCATTTTGCAGTGACTAGTGAGTACAATAGAACTTAGAGACTCTCTTGGAGCCATCATTTGACTTGTTTGCTGAATAGCCAGAAGTGTTAACAGTTTGCCTCTGAACATTATTACCTGCAACAGCTTTATTATCATAAGGCTTCTTAGCTCCTGCTAAGAAAGCTAGAGACTCTGTATTAGCATTATTCTGAAAAATCTCTTGATGTCTCTCCTCCTGAGAAAACATTCTGAAGGCTGTAGAAATGTTAGGCAAAGGTTATAACGACCTAGAAAATTTCGAATTTAAATTATTTATTTATTATAAATTATAAATTATATTATGTGAATATTGTTGTAAAGGTGAAAAATATGTGAAGTTGTGTTTATGTGTTTATATGATGATTTGTGTGAATGGTGAAGGTCGGTGTATTTTTAGTTGAATTTTTTTTAGGATTTAAAAATATTTAAATCATGCATTTTTTATGCTCTGTAAATTTTATAAAATTATCGAGGGAATTAAAAATCATGAAATCTTTTGTAATATTATCTTTATAATATTATTTAGTTTTTAAAATGGTTGGGTGAATTAATTTGGGTGTTTCGGTATTTTACAATGATTTTAAGTGTTTTATTGTATTTAAAGGATCAAAACTTGTAAAATTTATATTTAATTCATTTTTGATCCGAAAAATATTTTAAAAATATGTGGGTGTTCGTAATTTTATATCTTTATTTAAAAAAAATGAAAGGTTTAAAATTTTATATTTTATTGGATTTCGATTTATTAGAGTCGTTTAAGAGTGTTAAAATGGGGCAGGTATGATTGTAGTGATATATTAATATTGGGCCGAGCCCAATAAGGAAATAAGAGAGACTTGCCAATTATGTGATTATTTAATTTTCAATTTTAGATTAAATTATGTGGATTGTAGTAATTGAATTAGATTTAAATCATGAGCTTAATGTGTTAATTGTTGTAATTAGATTATGAATATTGTTTTATTTCCGGGATTTAATTCGGAGAGTCGATATTTGTTAGCTATAATTGTTTGGTTTAGTGATTGTTAATTGTTGATGGTTAATGGCTAATTGTTAAGTGTAATTGTCGGAGTTAGTTTGTGGTCTCGTTAATACTCGAGTTTAATAATTGTCGGTTGTTAATTATAATTATTGAATTATATAGTGGTCTTGTTAATATTTGGGGATTTTAATGATTGTGAAATGTAATTATGATTTTAGTAGTAATTGAGTCTTCAATATTATATCCAGACTTAAGGAGTGTTAATTGTTGGATAATATGTGGAATTATATGGATGTACTGGTCGGTAAATGGTTTATGTGGAATCAATGTTGTTGTCGAGTAATATTATCTGTTAAATGCTATACTTGTCAATTACGTGGTGATGGGTTAAACATATGGTCAAAATGGTGTTGACTTAGTATTTTATAGTTTATTAAACCTTATATTTGGTAAATGTTAATGTGGAGATTTCTGAAACGTACCGCAGGCCTTAGAGGCTATATGATTGTTTTGAATTGGTTTTTGATTAAAATTGAGGGGCTGTGACCCGGGATAGTCCAACATACAAAAAGGCTAATACACAAGGTTTTCTTAAAATATGGATTTAATTCCTGATTGTATGGTTTTAAGATGTTATTTATCAAAGATTAATTGTTAGATTCATTCTATTATGTGTTTATCTGCGAGGAGTTGTAATGAGATCACAAGCCTTAAGTGTCAATATTTAAGGACTTGTGTAATTCTCTTCAACTAGTTCCTCGGGCTTACGAATATCAATGATTAACTATCACGAGTATAATCAATATACTTGAGTGAGGTGATCATCGATATAGCGTAAGTAATAGTTAATGCTAGGGGTTGTTCCCTAGGACTTACGAACATCAAAAATTGATTGTCACGTGTATCATTAAAATGCGTGAGTGATACGATTATTGATGTATCGTAAGTAGTAGTTATGTTAATATAAAATTTTTATGTGCATATGTGATCACTACCAGTCAGGGCAGCATTGTATGTTTTTATATATATATTGGAATATTGATATTTCCCTGGGATGTTGAATTGAAAAACAGTGGAATGGTCCTATTTACGAATACTTCATGCCGAAATTTTCTAAAAATCCCCTGCAAATCTATTTTAAATCTATTTAATCTACTGGATTTGATGATGTGAAAGTATGTTATGAATTTGTTGTGAAGTGGTTGCCTAAAAAGTATTTAAGTGATAAGTAGCTATTTGTGTTAAGAGCTTATTTGACTTGGGTGGCTATACTAAAGCTATTTTGTGAATATAATTATATATATTTATGTATGATACATGTATAAGCGTTATAAGACGCGCATGGGTAGGTTAAAGCAAACAATAAGGTTTTGCTTAAGTTAATACTGAAATAGCATTTGACCTTGTAAAGGTACGAATAGGAAACCTGGTCAAGATCATTGCGCGGGTAGATGGAAAGATGAACAGAAAGCCAAGTATGAAAGCCGACGGGTAAATTGACATGAAAGGGGATGAGTTACGAAGTAGAAAAGGGAAGTAAGGCCAAATAAAAGGATAGCAAGTGAAGGTTGGGAAACTGAGTCATGGATCGATGTGAGATCGAGAACTCCGTGAATCGAGGCAAGTGTTTGTTCTTCACTTATCTTTCAAGAGATGCAATCCATTCCTTTTTGTCGTATAAGATAGTTTGGTCAAATGTGTTTAGAAAATGAGATGCGAAAATGTTTATGTTCCCCACCCATAGTTCAAATACCAAATTTTCAAAGGATCTTACAAATACCATTTTTCGCAAAATACTTTACTCATGCTATGTCATTGGATCCCTCAATGGAATGCCATTTTTTTAATTTTCCTTGAATAATGTTTGAGGGATTTTCTAAATGGAGAGAATCCAAGTTTTAAATCCCCATAAATACCGTTAATGGAATTCTTGATTTTTAGCATATTCTCACCAATGTATTCCCTTTTTGAAAATGTTTTCCCTAAACTGAACCGCTATTACTCACCCTGAAATTATTTTACAAATAATTGTTTTTAAACTACTTTATTCACTTATATCGTCCCAAACCATTCAACGTGTCGTAAAATTTTTATTAAACGCACTGAACTTGAATTATGCCCCTGCTCTAATTTAAAATTTTACCTGTTGAAAAACTTGTTGCACTTTATATCTCTTAGTGTTGACCAATTTGATTCACACTTAATCGAGCTATTGATGTTATGTCCCCAATTAATTATATCTATCTTGTCGTTACGAATTCAAAGTATTGTTCTCTATATTCTCTACCCCACTTCATACCGAACTTGTCGGTATTTACTTAAAATCTTGATTATCTAGTTATTCCCTATGTTGTATCGAACTTGTCGATACTAAACGATGATGTCGTTTCTTATCAACTCCTAATTTTGAGTTGTTAACTTGGAACGTGAGTTTCCAGGGTGTTTGCCGAGTTAAGGTGGTCGATTGTTCCGACACCTAGTGTGGATGATTTGGACTTGGAAATGTTTTTAAAATGTGGACCGTGAAGGTCAGAATGTTTTTAAAATATGGGCCGTGAGGGTCAGATTGTTGTTTTTAAAATGTGGACCGTGAAGGTCGGACCGTGAAGGTCGGACCGTGAAGGTCGGACCGTGAAGGTCAGAAATAATTAGGGCCAATGTGTGCCATGGATCCAATTAAGGATAGTGTTGTGAGAGCTTGTCCGGGGTTAGTGCTGACTGATCAGCAACCTAACCTTAATGATTTTTATTTAAATAAATAAAAATTCCAATTCAAATCTATACTCTAAGATTAAAATGTTCAATTCTTGACTTCTTGAAAGTCTATTTTTAATAATACCTTGATATCAGAATTCTTGTCAGTTCTATCTCTTGATGCACCTTATGAATGGTGAGTTATTGGCCTCGTGGAAATTGAAAAGTTGATAAAATAGATTCCCTCATAAAATGAGATGAAATCCTGTTGCTTACCAAATTGTCGTCGTTCTTGAAATTGTCATCACTATATACACTTGCTGAGCATTGTTGGCTCACTCTTGCTTCTGTTTATTTTCTCCAGTTATTAGAGATAATCAGAGGAATTAGAGGTCAGTGGGTATTGCTCTATAGGCCGCGGGAGGAGACGTTCGAGTTATGGGCTTTTCAAAGAATGGATTGAGAATTGTTAAGGTTGGATATGTAGTTAGATAGTGATGTTGTATATTCATAAGAAAATTGTATAACATTTTTATTTTGAGGTTGGATTGTAATAATTCAATTTGATAGTTTGTTTCATACCATAACCTGTATGAGATCTTTGTTAAGGGGTTTTTATCATTTTATATTATTTATATCCAGGGTTGTATTATATTGGTTGTGGTTAGTGGCCCCATATCTTTACCCCGGATTTTGGGATGCTACAAGTTGGTATCAGAGCTACAGGTTTTGGTCACTGAAATAGATTAGGAGGGTTAGGGTATGAGTATAAGATAGACGTCGGGTAGGATGGTTTAGGATAAGGATCGCGTTAGGATACTTCGGCAAGCGTTGCGACATTAATCTGTCTTTCGGCATATCGCGCGAGTAGGAATTCGAATCGTTTAAGGATTGGGCTATTAGCAAAACAGCAAACCCGAAGTGGCATAAGCTAAGTGGGTAGCTGGAGCTATCAGTCTGGGGGACGTTATCTCGAGATTTTGCGTAGAATCTCGGGCTTTCTACGATATTAGTTTCGATGTGAATGTTTCGGAGATAGTGCGGGAAGGTTAAGAATGCGAAGTGAGAAGCGATTATAAGCAAGAATTGGAAGTTAAGTGTAGCTGTGCGCCCTTAATCATTGATTCCGTTCAGTTTATTGTCCAAAGAAATTTTATATTCTTCCTTTGAATTGTTGTAAATTAATTCTCGGTTGGCATCGTTGCTGAGGCATTCGTTGCGCAGTGACGGTTCAAAATCGAGAATGAATTGAGATCTTCTTGATTATTCAACTCATTATTGTCAGGCCGGTTTTGGTAGCTAAGTATATTAGTGCTTAGTCGACAAGGGTGAGGTTAAGAATAATTAGGGATTTCTTGAATGTTTGCTTAACCAATCATGGAACCATCTATTGAAAAGTCTTTTATATCTCAATCAATGATGAGTTTCGTATTCAGATCTAGCTGACTTCAATTTCGTTCTTTTGGAAATATCTATATTTTTCAAAAAGTACATGAATCAAATTTACATGAAGATTTTTTTTGAAACTCTTGAATCCCTTCCATTACCATGAATGCTTGAATTTCTCTATTTCAACTGAGATGAACAACCTATGTAGATAGGGATTCAGGGACATCTTATCTTTGTGATAGGAGTCCAATGGGACGCCACTGATTGTGTTTGTCATGAAGTACTAAAGACTGGCCATCTTATGTACTGTGGTGGTTGACCAAGTGACAAATGCAACCTGAAAACAGTTCAAAGATCATATTGATCTCTCGGTTATATTCCTTTATAAAAGTTTTATCAAATAAACCCAGTGTATATTCGTACTTGGTGCCCATTCATTTTTATTGACTTCTTTTTTTCAGAAATTCGATGGTTTCGAAACTTCGAATGATGAAGAGATGCGAAGATAGACGTGACGACGTTTTAAATGATTGAAACTACAACTGCATTGACGAAGAAGTGGTTATGCGAGTTTAAGAATTTGGTGATTAAGACAGATATGTCATGTCAAATTGGATTAATTCTTGGACCGATAAAACACAGACAAGATTTGAGACCAATGAGAATCGAATAAAGGAAAAGGACAGTAAATAAGAGTGCATGATTGCAGATATTGTTAAAGTGCGAAAAGAGTATTAGCAGAAATTAACAAGATCCCATGATCAGAAAATAAGATTTCGGGAGTAGTCCCTATAGATTTTATCAAGATAAGCGTGGAAAGTTGTGGCTGTAGCCAAAAGGGTAGTGTGGTAATAAGAAGCAAAGTCGGAAGTTAAAGCTGTGTACTATGAATTTGAAAACACAAGAATTGTGCCCGAGATTGTGCCATGTCAATCTTAGTGCGACCTACAATAAGAATGTCAAGACGGTTATTTATAATTATTAAGGATCTATAAATTCAACACAATTGTGAATAAAGTTAACAAGGAGTGGATTGGGATTGTGATGACCCTAAAAAGGGTTAAGTCCGATTCAGGATTGGATTTATTTCTTAACAATGAAATGCGAGCTAATTATGAGGGCAAGACAAGGAGACACTACGCCATATATGGGCTATCGTTACATCTTGTTCATGGATGTTGCTAGAATATGTTACCTTAGCATGTTACTTTGGACCTAATATAACATTTGGTTTTTTATGTTACCTTAGCCACAAAGGTGATGTTACCTTAACTCTAAAGTGTTGGATGTTAGCAACACACATGATATGTTACCTTAGATCATTAATAAACTCAATTTTAAATTTTTTAACCAAAAAATTATTTAATTATTTAAAAAATCACATTTACCTTTATTATATTTTCTTTTTTAAAAAGTAAGAATTTACCAATTGAATGAGATTTTTTATAATAACAAGGTATTTAATTGTTATTATTTTTTATGTTCTATTTATTTATTAAATGTAAAATGAATAAAAAATAATATAAAAAATAGTAAAAACTGGAAAATAATAGCACGATTCCCATTGAAATTTTTAGCGGCCAAATATCCCGCCTGTTTGAAAATAATTGCTTGAACACTTAAACAAAATATCTCTCTATACTCTCATTCTATCTACTCTCTCGCTTTGTCTCTCTCTCTCTCGTACCTCTCTTTCCTTCTCAATCTTCTCAATTAGTACGTTATTTTCTACAAATTAGGGTGCTCAATTGAATATGGCTTCGGTTTGAGGCTTCAAATTGGGGCTTCTTCAAATTAGGGCTTTTTTATATTAGGGGTTCTCCAGTTTTAATTTAATTGATTCAATTTTTGCACTTAAACTTCAACTAATTGGGGTTTCGATTTAAGTGAATTTAAGGCTTCAATTCGTAAGTATTACCCCCTTTCTCTCTTTTCGATTGGTAGTTTTCAGTGGATGTATATGGAATGTATGCATCTGTTTTCAGCAGTTTCGTTATTATTATTGTTCGGTCTCTTATATCTTCAATTCGTTTTCTCAGATTTTGTAGCTTGGTAGGCAATCACCCTTGGCTGGAAGACCTTGTTTGCTGTCCTGCGCACATATGACAACTGATGGTCAGTAAGGTATGCTATCTTCTATGAATAATTGGTTTTACTTGCATATACAATTAATACAAATTGTTATAAAAAAGTTGTACATGTTTGGCACACTCATCGAGTCTGTGCAAACCTTGACTATGTAATATTAGTACCACATGGGTGGCTATCCAAACTGCTGAATTACTCCCATCTTCCATAAAGGAGCAAAATGAAGCATTAACTTTTAATTGATGGAACTACATCAAGCTAGACCCTTGAATTTTCGGGAAAGAACTAGTTTGAAATGAGTATCAGTGTCCTTTATCATAGTTATAAATCCTGGATATAAGTATGTTTAGTATTAATTGTGATAGTATTTTTATATTTGGACTTGTTTAATGAGGTGCAATAAGAGGTATTCCCTCAAGAGTCAAGATAGAGGGTTGATCTAATTAATCTGCTAACATCAAATAGATATTGGTTCTCAGATTTAAAGGCAATGGAAGGAAGATGGAGCAAAATGTGGTTATAGTTAAAGAACTAAACTAAAAAAATTTGTATTTACAATTACAATCAATTGATATAGATATTATGTATATAAAATTAAATTGAGATATTACTACCAAGACTGAATTTCCGAATGCCCATCCAAAGAAGCTAACTGATCCGACATGCGTTTATATTTTGAAGTCAACTTCATCTGGTTTTAATTTGCTATACATGCATATGTAAACTTACTGCCTTTTAATTCTTAAACATACGATGATATCTAAGTAGTCTGATTAATTGACTTAGGACTGCAAATAATTTGTGTTTTCTCTTTATTTCAGGATTAACTTTGGTTCTCTTTTATTTGAATTAGGGCGAATTTGGATTTAGGTTCAAAATTTGGGCCTCTACGACAGGATTGGGGGCTTCAATTTGTAGGTATTCCTCTTTCTACTTGGTTATAGGGGGAAATTAGTTTCAATTTATTTAATGTTAATGTATTAGTGTTTTGTATGTAAATGTTAATTTTTTTGTAAGTTATATTTACATGTATAACTGTTATGTTTTTGTGCATGTCTAATGTACTCTGTGCCTATCTATATGTTGATTTTAATTTTGTGAATCTGTAGGTATTGACACATACATTTTTACTCGGTTGGTTTGAAAGATTTCCTCAATATAAACATAGAGAATTTTGTATTACCAGAGAAAGTTATGCAGGTAAATAAGGTATTTCCTTCCTGGTGTATACTTACTCTGTTCCAAAACTGAGCCCGTTTGACATTTTTTTTCCTTTGATTTTTGATGTATAATAGTCGAACAGATATCTATCTATTTGCCAATTAAAACTTTAGATTTCTTCTATATGTATTTTCATTAAGGAGTAGAGAATCCAATTATCAATTTCAAGGGTTTTATGCTAAACTGATTATGATTTATCTCTGATATGTTTTGTTCACATGATTTCATTTAACAATTATGATGTTAATAAAATATTCTTTGTAGATGAAAAACTTCTATAAAAACAGTTATAGAAGTTTATTTAATATTCAACTGCTTCAACCCTACAGTTTCTCTATTCCTGTTGTTTCTACTCTGAACTAGCTTTTCGGAAAATAGTGTTCTTTTTAATTTATCCCTCAACTTATTTTCAGGTTTAAATGGAAGTAAGACTACGGATGTTGTAGTATTTGGCAACATATGGTTGCAGATGGGGATGCCTCAATAGCTCTGCAGTCTGAAAGTAAGAAATACAGATGCAAGCATTATAGAAAGGTATTCACTAATTCATAGCCAAAAATAGAATTGCTAAGATAGAGAGTTGGAGACTGATAGTTGGTCGAAATTCTGGCCTTTTCCTTAGCATGCTTTTGATCAATCTTTTACTGAGATGCAAGCCAATGCGATATTACCAATCATAGAGTTCTTCTATGTCATTTTGGTTATAGAATAGATTAAGCTGTGGATGTTACTTATAGCGTAGAGGAATAAACTGAGTCCAGCCATATCTTGTTTCATATGTATTTCTAAGTAATAGATACTACTAACCAGTCTATATGTTATGTTTCGTTTTTAATACTAATTAGTTGTTCCATTTTTAATGGACGAGAGTTTGGCAGATGACAAGATATAAATTGAATTGGCACGAATTGCTGTCATGTTGGCATATGTTTAGTAGGTGAGATGCTTAAATATTATGCATTCTGGTATTTTGCTCTAATAATGATTTGTTTGGATCATTAATAATTGATGACTTTTCAGCTCAGCTCATGGGCAACACAAAGGAAGCTGTTCAGTGTCATACACTGGAATAAATGTCCTATATGCTATGAATTTCTATTTTCTCGGGGTTCCTCTGTTAGGATCTTTCATTGCAGTAATTTGATGCACTTAGCATGTTTCCAGGTAAATATTTCATACGGAATTCTTCTTTACATCGATATATATTCATTCATACTACTTATTGATTCATTTCTAATATATGCAGGCTTACACTTGTACCCACTATACCTGTCCAATTTGCAGCAAGTCACTTCGCGACATGCAGGTTTTCTTCGGACTTTCTTTCCTGTTTCATTATCAGTGTAGACTCCAAAAACAATATTTAAATCTCATGGGTAGACCCATACTAGAGTACTGCTGCTCAATATGCAATAAAGAATTCTGGTTTATTTATCTCGATACAACAGTTTTTAATACTACTTACTATAAAAACTCAAGTTATATGTCTAAATTAGACGGTCTAATTAAACTTTCTACATTAATCGTAACCCAGGTGTATTTTGGAATGCTTGATGCATTGTTAGTTGAAGAGGAAATTCCAAGTGAACATGTTGGCCAGCCTCAGGAACACAAACCAACTTATCAATCGGTCGAAGCCAAGAAGTGAGACAGTTATAATTTATGAGTTATAGACAGATTCTTTTTTTGTATCTAGAAGACTATTCATAGTCTTTTGTAATCACATTTACCTCTTGATTATGAATATGTAATGTGTTGGATTTTGAATAGGCAGGTTTATTTTGAATGCATAATATTTGTGCGTAGTTTTGTTCAATTTTGTTGGATTAGGTAATGGAAATGTTGCTACATAAAAGCTAATGTAACAAAAAAAAATGTTAGCAATATGTCAAATATTGTTGCCAACAAAAGTGGCTCAAACAGTGAGGGCCATGGTGGGCCCACTATTTTTAAAAAAAATCTAGGCCTCTAAGGTAACATATATATTAAGTTGCCATAGCCCTCACTTTTGTTGCTATAGCAAGCTACGGTAACATAAAACTACATGTTACCTTAGGGATCAGAAATGTTACCTTAGACACCTAAGGCAACATGCTGAGAGCTATCATCGGAAAAATGTTACCTTAGCTACTTTATGGGCCTAAGGTAACATATAATGTACCTGCTGTAACAATTTTTTTGTGTTACCGTAGGTTGTTTATGGTGTAGTGAGATTTTGACTTTTGAGAAGGATAAAGGCAGTGATTTAAGGTCGAAAGCAGATATAGAAGTCTTAGCAATCAAGCAGATCAAGAGATGGTTATATCAAAGGAATGAAGTCATTTTGTATAAGAAGAAGGTAGTAGAAAGGAGATAATTAAGTCAAAGCATATTTCAATGAATAAGATTTCAAACAGCAATTGGACGAAGAATTTAATATGATCTTAGACCACAAATTAAGATGTTCGAAGATTGGTGAAGCGTATGCAACTCAATCGATAATGACCTTAAAGGGTTCCAAGAAAAGAAAGAAAATGTGGCACAAGGATTTCAATGTAAAAAAAAAAAATCTTAGATGTTATGATCTTTGTAGTTAATGTGAGTGATGTTAAATGTTGAAATCGTAAGATGTAAAGTCAAACTTGAGGACTCGTCAATTATATAAAATTGTGATCCGAAAGTGATTTCGCAGGATACGGGACAGTGAAGTCACAAAACAAGATTGGAGGAAGTTAGGTCGAAGCCAAGGTGATGGTTTGCTTATTGATTTTTAAAATTTTCAAAAATATTTTGGTTTAAAAAGCTTTTTGATTAAAACCCTATTATTTTAAATATTTTCTCTTAAAATGATTTTCTAAAATATCTTTCAAAAGGATTTTTAGTTGGTTCAAATGGTTTCTAAATTGTTTTAAATCAATAAAATATTTGATGCTTTCTTTCAAATGTTTTAGCAAACCGATGTTGTAAGAAGGTAGAAATTGAGTGTTAAACCGAATGGTGGTGGGCACGAATGTCATGCTATAAGAATTGATCGTGTTGTTCGCGTTCAAATTGCGATTGGGAATAGATGATATAAGGTTAATTTTCCACAATCGGTTACTCAGTAAAACAATGAGATGAAGGATGGATAGAAGTTTCCGATTATTCTCTTCTCAAGTAACATTGCACGTGAAAGAGGAGTAAGAATGATTGAGGATTTCTTGATATTCTTTTCTTAAAATTTTAGTTGAGTAATGTCCGTTATAAGAGATGTAACTGAGTGGTGATGCGTGTTAAGTTGAAGATTCATGTTGATAAAAGAGGGAGCTTGTTGGAAATTGCTGAAGAATTGTTTTATAATTAGTATCGAGGGAAGCTGTGACCTCGGGAGAATTATTAATAAATTGGATATTTCAATCTTGTTCTTATATTTAGTGAAGTCACAGTCAAGGTGACAAGTATATTAGCTATCAAAAGTTGCAATAATCGAGGCTATGTTTCAAAAGATTTAGCAAACGCAACCATCTTATAAGAATGAAAATTGAATTATCAGTTAAGATATGTTGGACGTGTATCCAAAGACGTGTATGTTGATTGTAGTATCTGATTGCAAGGATGCGACCGAGAATGGACGGTATGATGTTAAGTTTCAATATTAGGTACTCGATAGAATAATGGGACTAAGTCAGATAGAAATTTCTTAATTATTCTCTTCTCGATCGGCAGAGTCCATGAAAATAGAGTAGAAACCATTGAAGGATTTCTTGAGATTTCTTTTTGAATTTCTTTCTGAAACCATGTGATTATGAATAAGAGATAGAGAATGGTGCCAAGTGTAGATTGTTGTGAATCAAGGTAAATTGTGTGATTGAATTATTGCGAAGAATTGGCGTGGTGATATAAATTTTGACGCGGGGTATTGTTCGTTATACGAAAAGGCCATGTTGATTTCGGAATAAGATATTCGTTCACGTGTGTTAAACGTTTGGAGTTAATAAGACTCGAAAACCAAAGCATAAGGTTATTTCGGAAATTGAGGGCTCATGGAATGAGCTTATAAATTTATGAGATGGTATGATGGAATCCTAGAAGGTTGAAAGATACAACCTGGAAAGTGAAAATAAGATGTTGAGAAGATCAGAACTGTAATTTGGGTCCTTAGGAGTGATTCCGAGGACAGAATCCTATTAAGGGGGAAGGATATAACGACCTAGAAAATTTCGAATTTAAATTATTTATTTATTATAAATTATAAATTATATTATGTGAATATTGTTGTAAAGGTGAAAAATATGTGAAGTTGTGTTTATGTGTTTCTATGATGATTTGTGTGAACGGTGAAGGTCGGTGTATTTTTAGTTGTATTTTTTTTAGGATTTAAAAATATTTAAATCATGCATTTTTTATGCTCTGTAAATTTTATAAAATTATTGGGGGAATTAAAAATCATGAAATCTTTTGTAATATTATCTTTATAATATTATTTAGTTTTTAAAATGGTTGGGTGAATTAATTTGGGTGTTTCGGTATTTTACAATGATTTTAAGAGTTTTATTGTATTTAAAGGATCAAAACTTGTAAAATTTATATTTAATTCATTTTTGATCCGAAAAATATTTTAAAAATATGCGGGTGTTCGTAATTTTATATTCTTTATTTTAAAAAAAATGAAAGGTTTAAAATTTTATATTTTATTGGATTTCGATTTATTAGAGTCGTTTAAGAGTGTTAAAATGGTGCCGGTATGATTGTAGTAGAAATATATTAATATTGGGCCGAGCCCAATAAGGAAATAAGAGAGACTTGCAGTCGGGTTTCCTAGAGTATTCTCGAACTCCCCTCTCTCTCTCAGAACTCTCACAAAATCTCTCATCTCGCCTTCCTAATCTCTCTTATTAATCTCTCCCACCATCCCTCTCCCTTCCGATTTCGTTTTTCTATTCCTTTTCCCTGTGCTCTCTGTTAACCGTGTATATATATGTATACGTATCATATGTTGTATGTATATATGAGTGGTGTTGGCCAGTAATTGGGGGATAGGCAGGAGGGGGTTCAATTTTGTGTGTAGACTCTGAAATCGTGGGTGTATTGTGGTTGCTGAGGCGAGCTGCTGTGGTGCGTATGGATGAGCATCGGGTTGGTGTGTCCGGAATTGTTGAGCGAAGTGTTGAGGGTCTCTTGTGGTAGCTTTGCGGTGAGGCTGGAATTGGTGTGCGTTGTCCGCGGTCATGAGAGAGAGAGAGAGAGAGAGAGGGAGAGAGAGGAAGGAGAGGAAAGATTTTTGTGGAATTGAAATCGAAAAGGTATAATATTTTTATTCATTTATTATCTATTTTCATTTTCGATGTGATTATTTAATTTTCAATTTTAGATTAAATTATGTGGATTGTAGTAATTAAATTAGATTTAAATTATGAGCTTAATGTGTTAATTGTTGTAATTAGATTATGAATATTGTTTTATTTCCGGGATTTAATTCGGAGAGTCGATATTTGTTAGCTATAATTGTTTGGTTTAGTGATTGTTAATTGTTGATGGTTAATGGCTAATTGTTAAGTGTAATTGTCGGAGTTAGTTTGTGGTCTCGTTAATACTCGAGTTTAATAATTGTCGGTTGTTAATTATAATTATTGAATTATATAGTGGTCTTGTTAATATTTGGGGATTTTGATGATTGTGAATTGTAATTATGATTTTAGTAGTAATTGAGGCTTCAATATTGTATCCGGACTTAAGGAGTGTTAATTGTTGGATAATATGTGGAATCATATGGATGTACTGGTCGGTAAATGGTTTATGTGGAATCAATGTTGTAGTCGATTCATATTATCTGTTAAATGCTATACTTGTCAATTACGTGGTGATGGGTTAAACATATGGTCAAAATGGTGTTGACTTAGTATTTTATAGTTTATTAAACCTTATATTTGGTAAATGTTAATGGGGAGATTTCTGAAATGTACCGCAGGCCCTAGAGGCTATATGATTGTTTTGAATTGGTTTTTGATTAAAATTGAGGGGCTGTGACCCGGGATAGTCCAACATACAAAAAGGCTAATACACAAGGTTTTCTTAAAATATGGATTTAATTCCTGATTGTATGGTTTTAAGATGGTATTTATCAAAGATTAATTGTTAGATTCATTCTATTATGTGTTTATCTGCGAGGAGTTGTAATGAGATCACAAGCCTTAAGTGTCAATATTTAAGGACTTGTGTAATTCTCTTCAACTAGTTCCTCGGGCTTACGGATATCAATGATTAACTATCACGAGTATAATCAATATACTTGAGTGAGGTGATCATCGATATAGCGTAAGTAATAGTTAATGCTAGGGGTTGTTCCCTAGGACTTACGAACATCAATAATTGATTGTCACGTGTATCATTAAAATGCGTGAGTGATACGATTATTGATGTAGCGTAAGTAGTAGTTATGTTAATATAAAATTTTTATATGCATATGTGATCACTGCCAGTCAGGGCAGCATTGTATGTTTTCATATATATATTGGAATATTGATATTTCCTTGGGATGTTGAATTGAAAAACAGGGGAATGGTCCTATTTACGAATACTTCATGCCGAAATTTTCTAAAAATCCCCTGCAAATCTATTTTAAATCTATTTAATCTACTGGATTTGATGATGTGAAAGTATGTTATGAATTTGTTGTGAAGTGGTTGCCTAGAAAGTATTTAAGTAATAAGTAGCTATTTGTGTTAAGAGCTTATTTGACTTGGGTGGCTATACTAAAGCTATTTTGTGAATATAATTATATATATTTATGTATGATACATGTATAAGCGTTATAGGACGCACATGGGTAGGTTAAAGCAAACAATAAGGTTTTGTTTAAGTTAATATTGAAATAGCATTTGACCTTGTAAAGGTACGAATTGGAGACCTGGTCAAGATCATTGCGCGGGTAGATGGAAAGACGAACAGAAAGGCAATTATGAAAGACGACGGGTAAATTGACATGAAAGTGGATGAGTTACGAAGTAGAAAAGGGAAGTAAGGCCAAATAAAAGGATAGCAAGTGAAGGTTGGGAAACTGAGTCATGGATCGATGTGAGATCGAGAACTCCGTGAATCGAGGCAAGTATTTGTTCTTCACTTTTCTTTCAAGTGATGCAATCCATTCCTTTTTGTCGTATAAGATAGTTTGGTCAAATGTGTTTAGAAAATGAGATGTGAAAATGTTTATGTTCCCCACCCATAGTTCAAATACCAAATTTTCAAAGGATCTTACTAATAAAATTTTTCGCAAAATACTTTACTCATGCTATGTCATTGGATCCCTCAATGGAATGCCATTTCTTTTATTTTCCTTGAAAAATGTTTGAGGGATTTTCTAAATGGAGAGAATCCATGTTTTAAATCCCCATAAATACCGTTAATGGAATTCTTGATTTTTAGCATATTCTCACCAATGTATTCCCTTTTTGAAAATGTTTTCCCTAAACTGAACCGCTATTACTCACCCTGAAATTATTTTACAAATAATTGTTTTTAAACTACATTATTCACTTATGACGTCCCAAACCATTCAACGTGTCGTAAAATTTTTATTAAACGCACTGAACTTGAATTATGCCCCTACTCTAATTTAAAATTTTACCTGTTGAAAAACTTGTTGCACTTTATATCTCTTATTGATGACCAATTTGATTCACACTTAATCGAGCTATTGATGTTATGTCCCCAATTACTTATATCTATCTTGTCGTTACGGATTCAAAGTATTGTTCTCTATATTCTCCACCCCACTTCATACCGAACTTGTCGGTATTTACTTAAGATCTTGATTATCTAGTTATTCCCTATGTTGTATCGAACTTGTCGATACTAAACGATGATGTCGTTTCTTATCAACTCCTAATTTTGAGTTGTTAACTTGGAACGTGAGTTTCCAGGGTGTTTGCCGAGTTAAGGTGGTCGATTGTTCCGACACCTAGTGTGGATGATTTGGAATTGGAAATGTTTTTAAAATGTGGACCGTGAAGGTCAGAATGTTTTTAAAATATAGGCCGTGAGGGTCAGATTGTTGTTTTCAAAATGTGGACCGTGAAGGTCGGACCATGAAGGTCAGAAATAATTAAGGCCAATGTGTGCCATGGATCCAATTAAGGACAGTGCTGTGAGAGCTTGTCCGGGGTTAGTGCTGCCTGATTAGCAGCCTAATCTTAATGATTTTTTTTTAAAATAAATAAAAATTTCAATTCAAATCTATACTCTCAGATTAAAATGTTCAATTCTTGACTTCTTGAAAGTTTGTTTTTAATAATACCTTGATATTAGAATTCTTGTCAGTTCTATCTCTTGATGCACCTTATGAATGGTGAGTTATTGGCCTCGTGGAAATTGAAAAGTTGATAAAATAGATTCCCTCATAAAACGAGATGAAACCCTGTTGCTTATCAAATTGTCGTCATTATTGAAATTGTCATCACTATATACACTTGCTGAGCATTGTTGGCTCACTCTTGCTTCTGTTTATTTTCTCCAGTTATTAGAGATAATCAGAGGAATTAGAGATCAGTGGGTATTGCTCTCTAGGCCGCGGGAGGAGACGTTCGAGTTATGGGCTTTTCAAAGAATAGATTGGGAATTGTTAAGGTTGGATATGTAGTTAGACAGTGATGTTGTATATTCATAAGAAAATTGTATAACATTTTTATTTTGAGGTTGGATTGTAATAATTCAATTTGATAGTTTGTTTCATACCATAACCTGTATGAGATCTTGGTTAAGGGGTTTTTATCATTTTATATTATTTATATCCAGGGTTGTATTATATTGGTTGTGGTTAGTGGCTCCATATCTGTACCCTGGATTTTGG
Organism: Kitagawia praeruptora; assembly: GCA_037693485.1. NCBI lineage: Eukaryota > Viridiplantae > Streptophyta > Magnoliopsida > Apiales > Apiaceae > Kitagawia > Kitagawia praeruptora. The sequence continues at coordinate 108,620,969 of CM075354.1, forward strand.
GATGCTACAAAGTTAGCTGCATCAAGATATTGCCTCTAACAACTGAAAATTTATCACTGAGTTTCATCATAAACTGAATAAGCCTGTGATAATGTTCCCTTTGATAGACCTTCTGAGTAAGATTACAAGTACAATGATTACAAGTGCAGGATGGCAAAGGACTTGCATCATTCATAGCATCCCAAAGTGTCTTAATCTCAGTAAAGAACTCAGAAACTGATTTAGAAATCTGATTTAGCTCTGTGAGCTGCTGTTCTAGAGCATAAATCTGTGCAACTGATGCATAACCAAAACTCTCTTCCAAATCACACCAAATCTCCCTATCAGTCTTAAGGAACAGTACACTTTTAGCAACATTTTCATCAAGATTAGTTAACAGCCAGGAACAAACGAGATCATTACACCGTTCCTAAGCTTTAACATCATAGAACTAGCTAACACAGAAGTAACTGTAGGTTTTGGAATTAATCCATCCACAAATCCTAATTTGTTTTTAGCAGATAAACTCAATATCATAGCTCTTTTCCAATTAGCATAATCGACGCCATTGAATTTTACAGTTACAAGTTGAGATGAACTTGCATCTGAAGGATGTATATAGTATACTCCATTAACATCAGATTGAGCATTTGTTCTATTATTGATGTTCCAAGCTTTCATTTCAGTCATATTGTGTAGATCGTGAGTTTAACGATACTAAACAAGCAGCAATTAAACAAATCTAAATCGAGAAAATGTTGTAGATCGTACAGGAAATCAACAAAATTTAGATCGGAAGAAAAATTGCAGTGAATCTAAACAAAATCAAAGGATGAAGAGAGGAACAGAGATTAGCTTATGAACGAAGCAATCGAAGCTTTCAGATGAAGCTTTAATGGTAGAAACAACCAGAGGTTGAAGACAAACAAGAACGTTCAATCTATGCACCAGAAAATTGCGGAACAAATGAGCAAACGATGAAGAATCATCACCGGAAGCTCTGATACCATGATAATCATTGAGGAACGAAGAAGAAACAAGTCACAAAGTAACGTGTATTAACAAAGAAATGTAAGCTAAGAGAGTAAACTCAAGTACTCAAAGTAATGAGCTGAAATATCTTTTACAGAAATGAAGAAAATGACAAAAGTTACTAACAACTTGATCCACACAGTACTTATAGGTGAAATACAATCTGTAACTAACTTCACAAACTAACAAACTAATCTAACATGGCACGACAGCTGGATCCTTCTCACGATTAGTTGTGAGCAGATGACGTGGAAGGTGCAACATCTTCATTACACTTCGCAGCCCCAATTTCCTAGCAGGAGCAGCAAACTCCAAAAACACATTACTGGAAGCTGGCCAAACCAAATACTCAAATGCTTCCCCTCCTTGTACACTTTCTACCAAAGCCTTGTTCTCTTCCTTCACCCAAAACTTCTCCCCCATCTTATAACACCTTAAAATTCTTTTTTTTTCCAAACAAATAATTGAGGGCTACTTTTTTCAAGCAATCTTAGAAAAACCCCAAATTTCTCAACACTTAGTAGACAATCCCCACAAATTATATAAAACAAACCTTAAAACCTTGTCTTTGCACACAAAGGGTTTCACTAATACCAAAAGCAAATTCAAGAAATATTACAAAATCTTGAAAAATTTTAACCTTGGCCACTAGGGGCTGACTTTTATCTAACAAAAACAAATTCAAGAATCATCACAAAAGCTTAAAAGATTGAATCTTTACCACAAGGGGTTGACTCAATTCAAGAATCAAAAGATACCATCTTCAAATTTGCACATAACAGGTACTAAATTCTTGAAACTGGGTAATTTACCTACATACAAGAAAAAAAGATTTAGACTCTTGCAAATGATTCAAACAAGGAAGAGATAATAAAAGGAAGCTTAAACAAAGATTAGAAGTAGCAAGAATTACCTGATGGATCTGAGAGTATAAAGTAGTACTTCCTCTGTCCCATCCATTTCTTTACACTTTCCTTTACATTTCTAAACTTTCTTAAATTGATAAAGTTTTATAATATAAAAATCAACTACATCCACTACTTTCCTCCACTAACTCATTTTATACATTATATAGTGATGGGTCCCACCACTTTACTCATTTTTCCTACTTCTCTCCTTCTTCTTTATATTTTTTCTTGGTCTCTTTACCCAACCCAAATGTAAACATTTGGGTGGGATGGAGGGGGTAAATGAAAAGGGGGTTACTAAGTCATGTTTCATGTGACTTGAACAAAGCTTGGTCATGCTTTTTGAGATTTGTGCTCACTGTCCAATCGTGATAAACTTATAAAATTCTGATAATGTGGTCGATCGATCATCATAATATTTTGTGTGTATATTATGCAATATCCTATTTTCTAATATATTTGTTAACTTGACTGTATATTTTAATCATTTTTACAATTTATTTTGAATTTTTTAATATTCTTTTCAACCAAAATTTCTCCATGTGTATTATCCGACTTTTAATCGATGTACATATGATATGAACTGATTCCTATATTTTGTATTATTATACATTACTAGCTTATAACCCGTGCTTTGCACGGGTTACTTTTAATATTTTATAATTTATTTATAATATAATATATAAATATTAATTTTAATATGTTATTGAAAGAATTCGAACCTTACATATTTGTATATAATAATTTTTAGTATTAAATATAAATTAATATATTGTTGGCGGGAATCGAACCTTGGACCTCTGCATATAACAACTTTTAGTATTTTAGTATTGTTAAATCTAACGGTCATGATCTATTTGAGTTGCTGATCTAACGGTGATAAGTGAGGGATAACCAAAAATGGGGATAACCAAAAATAGGGGATAACCAACTACAAATTATACCCCCTTTTGCTTATTATAATATAGTATAGATATGATCTTTTTTCAAGGAAATTTATCTTTCTCAACTTATCTACGAGATTCATTTTTTTTTAACTTTTGTACTATCCGACATTTTTAAGGATCTCATCTTTTAATTATATATTGTTATGTAAAAATATAAAATATATTATAGTTAATATTATATGTAAGAAATGTTCAATTAATTGAAAATAAACTAATTTCCATCGCGTGATATTATTATCAAAATTTTAAATTAGTTGTATATATAATCACGTAGCATATTTTGTAAACTAAAATACAATATTTTAAAAGTAATGTGAACCATCATTATTTTTTGCTCAAAATTGAAGTAGTAGTAAAAATAAGATAAATAAGAGGTCGAATTTATCAAAAAAAAAAAATTAAATATAACTGTGCTCACTGTTCAATCGTGATAAACTAACTGTGCTCACTGTCCAATCGTGATAAACTTTATCCGAGTCTTATGATGGTGCATTTAATTCAAATTCGAATGATGTTAACGAATAAATAGTAACTAGCTTTGTAGCCCGTGCAAGGCACGGGCATGCTCTAGATTACAAATATTTATGAATTATTCATAATCACGTAGGATTGATTTGTTGATATCTTTGATTGTTCATATCTTTGTAGCAATTGTTCTGAGTAAATAGAATTCATGCAATACCCGATCGTGACATGCAAATTATAATTCTGGTTAAATTAAATTTATTTTATATTTTACGCTATGTTTTATTTTGTTAAAATAAACTTTAACGATATGTAATAAATTGGTCAATGTTAAGATCAAAACCGTACTTCGAAATATAAATATATAGAGTTAACATGGATGGATACAGAGATACATTCAAGTATTAATTACATAATAATAAATGCATATTAGTTCATATCAGTTATTATTATATATGTAATAAATATGTTAGTGTTGCAATACCTAAATAGCCCCCGGAAATATAACATAGATATAATTAGTATAGGTAAATATGACTTTTTATATGAATAAATTTGCTCATGGAACCCCCCCATTTGCTCTATTATATATATATATATATATATTTGTTATATTGTTTTATGCGTTTACGTATTAAAGATGTGATTGATGAGTTTTACGATAGTTAATGTTAATACAAGTTTGTATTATACTTACATACGCATGAATGTTTTTTTTTTGTATTGTGATATTTTTTGTTATATTTAATTCGTAAATAATTAAAGTAGATCTAAAATGATTAATAAGATATGGTATATGTTAGTGAATATTATAGTACATTTTTTTTTTGCTAAATTATTATAGTACATTATAACATATCCACGTAAATTTATATATGTATTTATGTTTGTACAAGTTTATGTATGTATAATTATGCAGTAATTAATATATTACAAATAATGAAATATTAATAGATTATACAACATAAATGTATGTATGTATGTATGTATGATATATAGTATGTATGTATATATGTATATAATATTATAGTAAATTATTATATATGCACATAAATTTATATATGTATGTATTTATATTTGTACATGTGTATGTATGTATAAATATGCATATTAATTATACAACAATTAATAGATTACAAGTAATGAAATATTAATAGATTATACAATATAAATGTATGTATATATTATATGTATGTATGTCTGTATGTATGTATGTATGCATGCATGTATGTATGCATGTACGTATGCATGTATAATTAATAGTTATGTTGTATGTATATATGTATATATATATGTATGTATGTATGTATGTATGTATGTATGTATGTATATATGTATGTATGTATGTACGTACGTATGCATGTATAATTAATAATTATCTACAAATATACATTATAATTAATAATTATACATTATCTGAGTTAAGCCAACTGAGATTTATCTACAATTAATACATATAAACAAAAATATATAGTATGTGTATGTATATAATATTATAGTACATTGTTATATATCCACAAAAATTTATATATGTATGTATTTACGTTTGTACATGTGTATGTATGTATAAATATGCATATTAATTATACAACAATTAATAGATTACAAATAATGAAATATTAATAGATTATACAATATAAATGTATGGATGTATGTACGTATGCCTGCATGCATGCATGCATGTATGTATGTATGTATGTATGTATGTATGTATGTTATATAGTATGTATGCATGAATGTATGTATATAATATTATAGTATATTATTATATATATATCCACATAAATTTATATATGTATGTATTTATGTTTGTACATGTGTTTGTATATATAAATATGCATATTAATTATACAACAATTAATATATTACAAATAATGAAATATTAATAGATTATACAACATAAATGTATGTATGTATGTATGTATATAGTACTTAGGCATGTATAATTAATAATTATGTATGTATGGATGTATGTATGTATGTGTGTGTGTATGTACATATGCATGTATAATTATTTATGTTTATGTATGTATAATTAATAATTATGTATGTAGTGTATGTATGTATGTATGTATGTATGTATGTATGTATGTATGTATATGTGTATGTACGTATACATGTATAATTATTTATGTATGTGTAGTATAATTAATAATTATGTATGATTACAAATAATGAAATATTAATAGATTATACAACATAAATGTATGTATGTATGTATGTATGTAGTACTTATGCATGTATAATTAATAATTATGTATGTATGTATGGGTGTGTGTATGTACATATGCATGTATAATTATTTATGTTTATGTATGTATAATTAATAATTATGTATGTAATGTATATATGTATGTATGTATATATGTATGTATGTGTGTATGTATGTATGTGTGTATGTACGTATACATGTATAATTATTTATGTATGTGTAGTATAATTAATAATTATGTATATATATATGTGTTTATGTATGTAGATCATGATTTTTAATATATGCTCAAATGCTCACATAGCTCAATTGGTTATGTTGTTGTCATGGGTTCGAACCCCTTGAATAACAAAATTTTTTTACAAATATTTAGAGTTAGGTGGTTTGGAGTGAGGTTCGGAGGGTCCGAGCCTATGAATAAATTTACTCAGGGAAACCCCTTGTTTGTGTATTAGATATATTATAGATAATAGATAATAGATTTACGAAATTTTATACATAGAGTTTGAGTTGAACTAGAATCATATTGATTTTAGTATAATCCTTCAAAATAGAATTTGGCTAGATTCCAAAATACAACAAAAAACATTAGCATTTTCAAAAAAAAAATTTTTTAGCAAATTTATCAAAATCCATCATTTTATGAAATCTAAAAAAGAGTCCAAGAATTTTTTAATAGAAATTTTAAATGCACCCCTCTTAGAGGCCAGATTAAAAGATAAATAAACTTTAACAAAGAGAACTCCATCAATGGAATTGCTGATTTTATCCTTGTTGGCTTGTTAACAGCGATGGGTGCTTTTTCTTGTTCCTATTGGGCTTTAGAACAGACTTTGTGATTGATAGCGGACTGATCTTGTTTGCTGTGAGATTCAACCACCAACGCGCTGGGGGCTTTATATTATTAGGTCGGAAAAGATAGAGACTTTACGATTGTTCAACCAGTCCTGCATCAGATATAGTGAGGAGATCATGATCTAAGTAATCCAAAATTTTACATACATACTTCTAGCCGTTCTAGGCGATACTCTTAAAAAATATATATTGATCATGTTTAGCAAATCATGCATGTTCCAAAAGAGAAAAAATTCCTTTACTTAAGAAATGAAAGTATCTATCAATTTTCAAGGTATACCTTCGGACTGGGTCCGACAATGCAGTAATAGGCTTTCCGCTAAGTGGGCACGTAACGTTCAGAAGGTTGGATTGTGTACTAGTCACTATAATATCCTCCTCCTCTTCACCTGGCATAGGCTGTCCAGCATGATTAACATTCTGCAAGAAGACAAGCAGAACCACAACTGAATTAGAAAGACGACGAAGATAACATGACTAAACTTAGATTTGACAACTCATTAACATTGGTGACAGACAGTAGAATAGTAAGAAATCCAATCAACATTCGTTTGAGTTGGAGGCCGATAAGTGGTTTAATTTATTAATCCATGTCCCGAAACACTTTATTTAATCGAAATCAGAAATCTCGGAATTCTGTGTCTTCCATTGTAAAAAAAGAAAATTTCCTCAATGAATCTAGAAAACAGGGTTTGACACACTACAAAGTTATAAAAAGAACTGCAATATTAAAACAGAAAGAAGAGCTAAATGGAGTGGAAGTGAATAAACTTTAAGCATTGTTATAATGTGTGAGTTTTTGGATTTTCAATGCTATAACAGAGCTATAAGCTTCCTTTAAAGTGTAGTAGCAAACCATACCCATATGGCTGTGGTGAAATGACGAAATAAGGGATCGTTTTCGGGAACAACTGACGAACTAGCTTTTTGCCTTTGAATTTCGTCATCAAACAGCTTCTTAAAATCTGTTAGCTGTATAAGAAACAATACGATAAAATAATTAGCTTACATTGAGAAGGAAAATGTTTTAGAGCTGGAATATTGTATTCACCCCTTGTTTAGGTTGGTATCCTTTCCCAGGTGATTCGATTGCGGATGAAAAATTCATGCAATCTCCAGTGGTTTCCAACAACTGAACAAAACCAACTTCCAACTCCTTGACCTGAAACAACATTCATACAAGTTTTTTTTTTTTTTGAAAAAAAAAATTGTATCATCATCATTTTGACAAGAAAAGATTCGAAATAATTTTGGTGGTCCCTTATTTGCAGCTTCAACTTTAATTACTCAACTTAAGGGTATAAGTAAAAAATGTTGGCAGCTATGGATGGTTAAAGTTTGGATTATCCAATATGATGATGATGATGATGTAATTAAATATGTTAAATGCGGAATTTAGACAAATGGTATTATCCCCCTCCCCTCCCCTCACCTAACAAGGTCAAATCCTTACTCCCCAAATGGTGTAGAAAGTCTGAACTTGAAGCTGACTTTGTTACAAATCTAACTAAGATTCAATATCAATCATAAACTCCATTAATGAATATAGAATGTTGAACATAAGCTCTCAAAGTTTATATTGAAGAACTAAAAGATTACAGATAGATGAATGATGAATGATTAAATATGCAGGAGCATCATTACAACTATATATATGGAAATGAAATGACAGCTAGTTCAACATAATAGAAACAAAGTTTGTTACAAAGTTTGTTAAAGTCAACGTCCAGAAATGTTGACTAAGTCAAGACTCTCTCAAGACTTATGTTGACCAACATCCCCCTCAAGTTGGAGTTGGACTGAGAAGTAACAACACCCAACTTGAACAGTAAGAAACAAAGCTGAGATGAGGACAGAGACTTCGTGAACAGGTATGCAGGCTGATCATGAGATGAAATGTGATGAGTAGAGATGACACCAGCCTTCAGTTTCTGACGAACCAAGTGGCAATCAATTTCAATGTGCTTGGTTCGTTCGTGAAACACTGGATTAGCAGCAATATACAATGCAGACTGGTTGTCACAGTATAAAGGAACTGGAGTAAGATTTGTGATCTTGAGCTCAGTGCAGAGAGAGAGAAGCCATGTTAACTCACAACAGACATCTGCCGTACTCCTGTATTCTGCTTCAGCAGAGGAACAGGACACCGTAAGCTGTTTCTTGCACTTCCAAGAGATAAGAGTGCCTCCAAATGGGACACAATAACCTGTGAGAGACTGACGAGAGATCTTGCAACTGCCCCAGTCAGCATCACAGTAAGCAACTAGCACTGGACTAGTTTGAGCAGGATATCTGATACCTTGAGAGACTGTAGTGAACAAGTATCTCACTAATTTCAGAGCAGCATGCCAATGCACTGACGTAGGAGTGGTCATTTACTGAGCTAGGTGTTAGGTCGATTACACAATAAATAATCAAGAACTGTATAAATAAGTAACAAGAACACACGTTTTAACTCTTTAAAACTGTTTGGAATTAATAATTCCTCTCTCGGTGATGTAAAGTATCACAGAGAGCTGCTTAGGTTACAAGAATGATATTCGTTCACGATGGATACCCTTCTAGGGTTAACCTAACTGTATTTATAAGATATACAGCTACGTACAATCGTAAATTGATTCTCCTAAAATTAAGCTATACAATTGATATCAATTACGATTGCTACACGTCTTCTAAGTCAACTCGATCTCTTTGACAGCTATCCAATCTTCAAAGATATCGCTTCCATATTAATATTAAATTAATCTTCAAACTCTGTTGACTTGTAGACGCTCCCAGTAGACAGACTTTAGCAAACTCTGTTCTCTCCACGCTAACAGCGTTTGCGCTTCCATGTATTCAGCTATCAGTGTTTACGCTTTCTTCTGTCAGCGTTTGCGCTTCCAGCAATCAGCGTATACTTAAACACTGCTTTCAATAACAAGTTAAACTCTCTTTACCTGAAACACTTAAACACTGACATTAAATCACATCAATTATATCTAACAATCTCCCCCAACTTGTTCATTAGAAAAATGTACAAGTTTACAATAATTGATGATGTCAAAACAAACAAATAAAAACACAGTGTTTAACATATAATCAGAGTTTAAACTTGACTTAGCAAAATTTACAGAAAATACGAATCACTTACAAATTCTGTCTACCTAACCTCCTCAAGATCTGGAGTTGTTCGGAGATAATCAATCAACAATCTCCTTTCAGCATTTTCAAGTTCAATTTCCATAGCTTGCTTGATCTCTCTTAACTCTGGATCATTCTCATCCGTTTGAAAAATAGCAGCCCTGAGATCATAGATCTTGTTCCTCCTCATTTCATTACCCAATCTGATGTACTTTAATTCTTCAGACTTTACATTGAAATCCAGAACTGTAATTCCAAGATCAGTCTTCAACCTTGTAGTTCCCTTCTGCATTTCAATCAGATTTCCATTCCAGTCTCTGTATTTTGGAACATATTTTTCAGCAGACTTTGTTCCTGTAGCAACTTTAGCTTTCAGCATATACTCCCTTATAGAATTAGCAATAAGCTGTGTTCTTTGATTTCTAACTCTGAAGATATGCAAGACATACTGAAGTTCCTCAAATAATTTTAACTTGATTGCTTCTTCATTCACTCTATATACTGACCCATCTGCCATAAAGTATAGTAGAAAGTGAATATCTAAGCTCCTTTGATGAACTACCTGAACTGACTCCAACTTGTCTAGATTTTCTTGAGTTATACCAGAACCAAGAGATACAAGTGCAGAGGGATCTCTTGGACTGTTACCAACTCTCAAATCTCTTCTTGATCCTAAACCAGAAGTATTCCTGCCTGGTGGCTTTCCTGAACAGGCAATATTATGCTGATATCCACCAGTCACTCCTGCTCCTTCTTCCACTGGAATCTTTGCCCTTGAAAAACCAGGTAAAAGTTTACTTTGAGTCTGTACAACTTGTGTAGCAACAGAGGTTGTAACTATCATTTTGCCCTTGCTCTCTTCATCAACTTTCCCTTTTAACTTCAACTTAGCATCAAGAGAAGACTTTCTAACCAGCTTTCCAGTATCTTCTTCTTCTTCTTCTTGAATACCAGATTGTTTTTCTTTAATTACGATTCCTTTCATCACAGGCTTTGCAGGCTTTGAAGCTTTAACAACTTTCTTCACTTTCTTGGACTTCACAGCTTTTAAATGTTCTTTCTGCAACAGCTTTTCTTCAGCTTGAATATCCTCAAGTGTAGCTTCAGCATTCTCTTCTCGAAAAAGTTTTGCAGCCAATTCTTCATCAGTTTGTGGATTGTCAGAGAATAACAAATCCTTTGGCTTTGATCCTGAAGTACTCTGAGCATTTGAATCTATCACCAAATTTGGCTTTGACCTTGAAGACCTCCCATGTCCTTGTCTGAGATTCACATTTCTTAAGCCCTTATCAGCATTGGCTTCTTCATCATCATTTTGATCTTTCTTTGACAAAGTTTGATCTTTCTTACACTTGGTTTTAGAAACTCTCTCCCCCTTTTTGACATCATCACTGTCTTGAATCAGTATGGAGGTGATTAACTCAAGAGAATTTGCTATAGAATCAACTTTCTCAGCCAGTAAAGTCTGATTCTTTTCAACTGTACTCAGTCTGTCATTAAGATTAGATTGAGCTTTGGCAAACTGTTGAAAGAGTTTAGCATTAGCTAGTTGAGCTTTTTCCTCATGAGTGGCAACCTCTGTGCGAAGATCAACGATAGATTTCTGAGTGTCATCAAATCTATTATTCAAAGTTTTGATTTGAATCACTGTGCCTTGCAAACAAGTGAAAATCTCTGGATTTTTAATCTTCTTGGAATTGACCTCAAGAAACATTGCAGCCCTGCCAGGTGGAAAAATACACTCTGATTTATACCATTCAGCAGTTTGCTTGGCCAAATAACCATCATCAATTTCATTAACAGAAGGCCCAGCAAAATCTGGTTTTTCTCCTGTTTTCTGACCATCAGGCTGATTTTGTGGTTGGTCAACTCCTGTACTATGAGCTTCAACTGAATCACTCATTGATTCACTAGTAGAGGCAACAGAAAGACTAGGTTCTTGAACAGCAATTGGTTCTTGATCAGCAATAGGTTCTTGAGCAACTTGTTTTCCTTTATCAATTCGAGTTTGCTCTGAAGAAAGAACCTTCTCTGGTTTATCAACCTCCTCACCATGAACAGAAATATGATTGGCATCAGAATTTAACTCAGTGTGTGATGCAACCTCAGTTTCTTCAAGAACAACAGTTGGCCCATCAGCAACACCAGTATCTATAGAAAGTGTAACCTCCATGAGTGGTGGAGTAGATGCTTCATGATTAAAAGAAATTGGAGTTTCAGCAAACTCTTCCATTGGAGACAAAACATCTCTAGCATCTTCATTGTCTTGAGCCTTATCAACTTCTGGTTCAGCAACCTTGACTTCTGATTTTGGGATTTCAGGTTCTATGATAACCTCTGGCTCACCAGTAGGAATATCAAATGAGATTTTCTCTTGAGCCTCCTCAACATGCTCATCATCAGAATCAGTCATAATAAGCCTCCTCCTCTTAGCTTGAGGCACTTCAACCTGTTCTGCATCTTCACTGGAACTCTCACTTGAACTTTCCTCAACCAATGGTGGTGATGGTCTGTTTGCCCTTTGTATGAATCTTCTGGAATAAACAGCCTTTGGAGCTGACTGTTTAGCCTTAGCACGTTCAGTGTTGATTGCAGTATGTTTCTTCCTTTTTGGCTTTGGTGGTGGTTGTGGATGAGTAATGGAGACAAGGTTTGTTTGTTCAGTGTTCATTTGGTCAGGTTGTGTTTGAGGTTCTGTTTGTGTTGGAGGTGATATGGGTTGTTCAGTGGTTGTTGGTGTGGGCTCAGGTGTTTGAGTAGGTTGAGATGGTATGTTTTCTGTACGATCAGTGGCTAAAGGTTCAGGCATAGGCTGTGGTTCTGGTTGTTGTGGTTGATGTGTATCATTGTCCTGTGGCTGATTAACAAAATTTTGCAAAGCAAGTGGCAATGCTAAAGGAGGCAAATCTTTTCCAACATCTTTGTTAGTCATATCAGTGAATATTCTCTTAGTGACTCTAAAAGGTTGAATTTCATCAGCTTCATCAACAGTTAAACCAGGAACACATGCATTGAATAGAAGTTGACAAAATCTAGCAAAGTAGACTGTAGTAGACTCTGACAACTTATCACCCAAATTCATCAAAACATATCTACCAAAATCAAAATTGCTACCATAAAGTAGAGAATACCCAATTTGTAGACTGTCCATTGGAATAGCATCCCAGTTGGTGACCTTTTTCTGGAATGTCCTTGTAATGCAATCAAAGAAAAAATTCCACTCTTTTCGCAAATTTGGCCGCCTCACACTGCCCAGCTTGGCAAGTGATTCCATGTAACCAATCTCTGTGAGCATTTCCCTCAGATTTTGCTCAGAAACAACAGCATACGAAGTATGTGTGTCAAAATCCATGACATCACGAACAGTTTGTGGTGTAATCACAAACTCTTGTTCTTCATGAGAGAAGATAATAGACGAAGTTCCATTCTCGCCTCCTTCAATATATCTTGAGTTTTGCCAGAAATTAACAACTTGGGAAGCAGATAGAGTAGCCGGTTCAACCAGCGCTTGCCCAATTTCAGAATCTCGAAGGAAATTTTGCATAAGATGAAACGGCTCTGGTGCCCGGTCATTCTCAAGTATAGCTGCATAGTTGTTAGGCACAAAACGTAGACCAAAGACAGTGAAAGGTTTAGTTGCCATTGAATCAAGAAATAAGTAAGAATCAACTGTGAAATGGTTTTGCAAGAAAGGTGTTTGTGAAAATGCCAAAGTGAAAAACAAGGATGTTCTCTGTTTTGGTAAAGTGAATACGTGTGGATAAAAATGATTGTGGCAAAAAGTAATTTGAGTTGTAGTTAAAAACTAAACTCAAGCGTTTTTACTTGAAAACACGCAACTGTTCCCTTGAAAAGTGAAAAAGGGAGACATAATGATGAGTAAGTGGGACAGGTGTCACACATGCAACGGTTCACTTAATACAGGCGCAGTAAAAGCCATTATTACCGCTGTCGTTCCGTTTATCAAGACACGTTACCACTAATGACACTAATTAACAGTTGTCAACTACTCCATTTACTCCAAAATTTTCAAATTATCTTAATGAAAATATACCTTAGAGTACATAGCACAATCAATCAGTATTTATCAAATTTTCAATCTTTATCACAAAAACCTTTTCAAAAACGCACAGTCGTGATTTTCGTGTGTGAGTAGCAGAGTTTACCAAATCAATTTTTATAGCATCTAATATTTCATAGAATCCATAAATCAAAACAATAAACACTGAATGCACAAACTCTCATATTAAACACAGAGTATATGATGAATGCTAAACTCTGTAGTTCCTTAATTACAGAAATCTGAATATCCCTGTTTCAGTTTATGATCATGATTATCCACGTAAGCACACAGTCATTAAAGACAAAAAGATCAGGAGATAAACATCATAGCATCATTCAGTGAGTTACATGTCAAGGATTGTCTCACAAACTCTCACATCACACAAGTGTTTAGGTGAAGTGTTTACTCTCAGATTCAATCAGTAAAAGCAGATACTACCATAAGCTTGAATGTCCACCAAATTTACACCACCTCGATTACATATATGCACAAATCAAAAGGACTTTGTTCAGGGTTGTAATTGAGTGAAATCAAACAGATGAGAAGAGATGTTTTCGAATGAGAATTTTGAACTGAACAATTTATTTAATCAAAATGTTCAGTCAAATGGTTAGTACATTTTGTACAAGATGATCAGTATATATACATTTTTTTTTTTTTTTTTTTTTTTTTTATTGACATATATATATATACTGAGTAAGATATTATGAGAGATACTCACCTGCTTGAATCAGATTTAACAAAAGAATATAACTGCTCTCAATACTTCAGTATCCAAGAAAATGAGCAGTTAATTAGGCTCAAAAGGGTTTACTACGGGTCATGTCTATGAACAAAGTTTATGAGCAGTGTTCAAAAATATTTTGAACAGTGTTTGAAGAAAAAATGGTTAATCCTAATTGCCTTTGTCATCTTCATGCACACATATATCATGTAGTTCCAAAATGGTTTAATGCAAGTTCTAGAGCAACATACTTACTGATGAATATCACACAACAATAAACTCTGATTGATATAAAATGTATCAATTACTGATTTGGCTCAAAATCTCACAGGGTTCAGACATGAACTGTTTCTCACCAAACTAAACAATGACATATCTCAAGTTTTAAAATTTTCACAAGTGCAAACACAGAATCATCAAGAATCAAGTATGACTTGAAAACAGAGTGTCACTAATCAGAGTTTAGAGTTCATCAATATCAGTGTCATTCATGAGAGGCAATGCATGAAGTATTCATAGATTCAGAGTTTAGGATTAAATAAACTAATAGATGCTCTAAATATGAAACAGTATCATGCTGTGTTAACTTACTGTGCAATTTCTGATTAGATTACAGTGACTCAAAAAGAATCTTGATTTATCACTGAAAATCATGCTCTATACATTTTTCTTCATCGGTATTTTCATTCAGACAAAAAAATCAATTCAGAATTCACAGAGTTTAACAAACGTATTAACAGTGTATGACCAACAATCATGCTAACAGAGTTTAACTAATAAGGTTCACATAGCACTATAGCAATTTACAGAGACATGAGCAACACATTTTATTTGAAAGAGTTTGAGTCTAACCAACATGTTTAGTCAAAACCAGATACCATCCCTAGTTCATTGACCAGTCTTGTAAATGTTGCTTCACTTAGAGGCTTTGTGAAAACATCTGCTAGTTGTTGATCTGTAGGCACAAAGTGAAGCTCAATATTGCCTTCCTCTACATGCTCTCTGATAAAGTGATACCTTATGCTGATGTGCTTGGTCATTGAGTGTTGTACTGGATTACCTGTCATTGCAATAGCACTTTGATTATCACAGAAAATAGGTATTTTACTATACCTCAACCCATAATCCAGTAGTTGATTCTTCATCCATAAAATCTGTGCACAGCAACTACCAGCAGCAATATACTCTGCTTCAGCTGTAGATGTAGATATTGACTTCTGTTTCTTGCTGTACCAAGACACTAGTCTGTCACCAAGAAATTGACAACTTCCACTTGTGCTTTTTCTGTCAATCTTACAACCAGCAAAATCTGCATCAGAGTAACCAAGTAGCTTAAAATCTGATTCTCTTGGGTACCAAAGCCCTAAGGTTACAGTGCCCTTGAGATATTTGAAAATCCTCTTCACAGCTGTTAAATGTGGTTCTCTTGGATCTGCCTGAAATCTTGCACACAGACAGGTGGCATACATGATATCAGGTCTACTAGCTGTTAAATAAAGTAAAGAACCAATCATCCCTCTGTAGCTTGTCATATCCACTGATGAACCTGTATCTTTGTCCAGTTTTGTTGCAGTTGCCATGGGAGTTGTTGCAGATGAACAGTCAAGCATGCCAAATTTCTTGAGTAGATTTCTGGTATATTTTGCTTGATTAATGAAAATTCCATCATCTGTTTGCTTCACCTGTAAGCCTAGAAAGTAGCTTAACTCTCCCATCATACTCATTTGATATCTTGACTGCATGAGCTTGTCAAATTTCTTACAGAGTTTATCATTAGTAGATCCAAAAATGATATCATCTACATATATCTGTACTAAGAGCAGGTCATTACCAGATTGAAAGTAAAACAGAGTTTTGTCAATAGTACCTCTGTGAAACCCACTTTCTAGCAGAAATTTAGCAAGTGTTTCATACCATGCCCTAGGTGCCTGTTTAAGTCCATAGAGTGCCTTGTCTAACCTGTAGACATGATCTGGATATTTTGGATCTACAAAACCAGGTGGTTGTTCAACAAATACTTCTTCTTCAAGTTTTCCATTCAGAAAAGCACTTTTCACATCCATTTGAAAAACCTTGAATTTCTTGTGAGAAGCATAGGCAAGAAACATCCTTATTGCCTCCAACCTGGCAACTGGAGCAAATGTTTCATCATAATCTATTCCTTCCTGCTGTGAATAGCCTTTTGCTACCAGTCTTGCTTTGTTCCTTGTGATCACACCATCACTGTCAGTTTTATTTCTGAAAACCCATTTTGTACCAACAATGGATCTGTTCTTTGGCCTTGGTACAAGGGTCCATACTTCATTTCTTTCAAATTCATTTAGCTCTTCTTGCATTGCTGTTATCCAGTCAGCATCTTTCAGAGCTTCTTCTACTTTCTTTGGCTCAGATTGTGACAAGAATGCATGAAACAGACATTCATTTGTTGTTGCACTTCTTGTCCTTACTCTTGCATCTGGATCACCAATTATTAAATCAGGTGTATGTGACTTAGTCCATTTTCTTGCAGAAGGCAGATTGCTTCTGTCATCATGTGATCCTCCCCCTTGATCCATGCTCTCCTGATTTTCTTGGTGTCTTTCTTCATTTTCAGATGCTCCCCCTGAATGTGACTGCTCAGTATTTGAATGATCAGAATTTGAATCAACAGTGTTTGATTCAGAGTTATCAATTGAGTCATTATCAGTGTTTGAATTATCACTTTGATGTGATTCTTCATGCTCCCCCTCAACTGGTTCTTCCCTTGTTTCTGATTGAAAAGTTCCTTCAGTGTTTACCAGTAGAGGTTCGGAATTGACCTCAACAGTGTTTGTCAGATCTGTATCATCCAAGTTTAATAAATCTTCATTTTCAAAGTGCAGTTGATCATGCTCATTAACATCTTCAAGTCCAGTTATTTTCTTGTCATCAAATGACACATGAATAGACTCCATGATCACTCTGGTTCTCAGATTAAAAACTCTGAATGCCTTTGTTGACAGTGGATAGCCAACAAAAATTCCTTCATCTGCCTTTAGGTCAAATTTGGTCAACTGTTCAGGATGAGTCTTCAACACAAAGCACTTGCATCCAAAAATATGAAAATATTTTAGATTTGGCTTCTTCTTCTTCACCATTTCATATGGTGTTTTACCATGCTTGTTGATCAGTGTTGCATTTTGAGTAAAACAAGCAGTTTGAACTGCTTCTGCCCAGAAATATGTTGGCAATTTTGCTTCATCTAGCATAGTTCTGGCAGCTTCTATCAAAGTTCTGTTCTTCCTTTCCACTACACCATTTTGTTGTGGAGTGCCAGGTGCAGAAAACTCTTGTTTTATCCCTTTACTCTTGCAAAATTCTTCCATAGATGAATTCCTGAATTCAGTTCCATTGTCACTTCTGATTATCTTCACTTGATTCTCTGACTCTTTGTCCAGTTGTAATATATGTTCTGTCAGTGTTAAAGCAGTTTCATCCTTCTTTGCTAGAAAATACACCCATGTGTATCTGGTGTATTCATCAACAATGACTAGAGCATATTTCTTCTTTCCAAGTGACATAACATTTACTGGTCCAAAAAGATCAACATGTAGAAGATGATAAGGATCAACAATTGAAGACTCAGATTTGCTCTTGAAAGAGGTTTTTCTCTGTTTGGCCTTTTGACAAGAATCACACAGGCCTTCTACATTCAACAATGACTTTGGTAGTCCTCTTGCAAGATCATTCTTTATGAGCTCATTGATGTTGTTCAGATTCAAATGAGAGAGTTTCTTGTGCCATTTCCAACTCTCTTCACTGGACATTCTTGTTGACAGACATACTGCTTTGCCATCAGTGTTTGTTGACAACTTTATTTCATAGATGTTGTTGTGTCTGTTTCCAACTAGAGCAACTTTCCCTGTAGATTTACTGATCACTTGGCAATATTCAGGCTGAAAATCTACATGATATCCTCTGTCACAGATTTGACTCACAGATAGCAAATCATGCTTGAGTCCTGGAACCAGAGCTACATTTGTGATGATGACATTTCCAAGATTAATGTTGCCATATCCCAGTGTATGTCCTATGTTGCCATCTCCATAGGAAACTTCTGGGCCAGCCTTCTCCTCATACTCTGATAGCAGGGCTTTATTTCCTGTCATGTGTCCTGAACATCCACTGTCCACGACTAGGGTACTGACCCTGGTGCCCTGCAATCACAATCAATCACTGATTATTAGTTTTAAGGATCCAGACTTGCTTGGATCCTTTGGCTTTCTTAAATCTGTTAGCTTTTGCAGCGGAATTTTCATTAACAGAGTTTAAGCTAACTTTTTCAGAGTTTACATTTGCAGAGTTTACTTTAACCCATTTCAAATTTGGCTTGGGTTCATAGTAATTATAGTAAATAGCATGATAATCTCTGCAAGTGTAAATAGAATGCCAAGTACTTCCACAGTGTTTGCATAAAGTCTGTGGTTTAGTTCTCACATAATCATTCTTTACTGCAGTTTTAGAAGGCAAAGAATTAATGTTCTTATTCTTACTGCAGAAACTAGCAAGATGACTAGTGCTACCACAATTAAAACATGTTTTCCTGGGAGCTAATGAAGCAAGCATTGGCTTAATTCCTGAGGTTATGCCTACCTTTCCATTTCTGTTTTTCTTAGGCATACTCTGTTTGTTGACAGATTTTATCTCCTTAAGCTTATGCTTGAGTTGTTTATCTGTCATTAAGCCAATGTTAGCCTCTTTAACAAAAGTTTTAGCATATGACTCTTTAAAAGCCTTTTTCTGTGCTTCAGTCTTAGGTCCACCTTTTCCCATGACATTACCCTCAGATGAACAATATGGTCTAACTTTTACATGATTTTCAAACCTAAGTTCATCTCCTACAGAGTAACCTAGACCTACTGTATCTGACTGAAACACTTCTTGAGTGTCTTTTCCAGAGTGTGTCCAAGTTTTAATGATGTGTTTACTATCCTCCAATTCTGATTCTAGTTGCTTATACTTACCTAGCAACTCCTGTTCAATAAACACTGCATCATCTCTCTCTTTTTGAATTTTATTCATGTTCTCTAGCTGTTCCTCAACAATTTTATTTCTTTCTTTGAGTTGAGAACACTCAGACTTTATCCTCTCATTTTCTAATGTCTGATCCCTATAACTGATATGCAATGCTTTAAGATAAATTCTTAATTCAGTTATATTATCAGTGTTATAGGCATAAGTGGTTGGAGGTACCTTGAGATCATCATTTTCAGTCTGAGTAGTAGCCATGAGAGCATAGTTGACTTCCTCATCTGAATCTGAAGTGTCTGCCCAATCTCTGCCTTTGGTGTAGAGTGCCTTTTCAGTTTTACTCTTCTTGCACTCAGGAGCATAGTGACCCATCTCCTTACACTTGTAGCATTGAATCTCAGACTTATCTTTCTTTCCAGATTTGAAGTCCTTTCCCTCAGATTTCTTGAAATTCTTCTTATCAAACTTTGAGTAGTCCTTGGAGAATTTCTTTCCCTTCTTGAAGTTCTTGTATCCCATCTTCTTGAAGGTCTTTACCATCAATGCAGCCATTTGCATCATTTCTTCATCATCTTCAGAATCAGATGAATCATCTGTGTTTGAGTCAACATCAGTGTTTGATGACTCATTCTCTGAATGGATGACTAAGGCTTTCCCTTTTGCCTTTCTCCTTGATGCCTCCTTCTTTGATGGTTTCTCCTCAACCTTGAGAGCAACAGACTTTGACTTTCTACTAGATCTTTTGTTTCTCTGCTCCAATTCCAATTCATGGGTTTTGAGCAGACCATAAATTTCATCAATCTCTGTTTCACCAAGTTCATAATTATCTCTAATAGTGGTCGTTTTCACATCCCACTTTTCAGGTAGAGAGAGAAGAAATTTGAGATTTGAATCTTCCAAATCATACTCTTTATTCACCAATGACAAATCATTGAGCAGTTTACAGAATCTGTCAAATGTTTCTGTCATGGTTTCATCAGGTTTTGCCTCAAAATGCTCATACTCCTGTGTGAGTATGTTCCTTCTGTTTTTCTTAATTGCAGGAGTTCCCTGACATCTAACCTCAAGTGCATCCCATATCTCCTTTGCAGTTGTGCAGTTTATCACTTTATTAGACATAACATTGTCTAATGCACTGTGAAGTAAATGCCTTACCTTCGCATCCTTTGCAATAGATGAAAGATCCTCAGCAGATAGATCTTTCTTCTCTTTTGGTATGACTTTTGGTTCCTCACCAGCAGCAGCAGCAGATAACTTTGTAGGTTTGTGAGGACCTTCATAAATTCTGTCCAGATATTCTGGATCTGTAGCCTCCAGAAACATGGTCATCTTCACCTTCCAAATTGCATACTCTAATGGCCTCAGGATAGGAACCCTAATTGTTTCATACCTACTAACAGTAGTAGGAGCTTTCTCATTTGGTGGAGGTATCTCTGCCATTGATTACTATTGTGATTGGATCTTTAACTGTAATAGAGTAACAGATTTGGCTCTGATACCACTTGTTAGGTCGATTACACAATAAATAATCAAGAACTGTATAAATAAGTAACAAGAACACACGTTTTAACTCTTTAAAACTGTTTGGAATTAATAATTCCTCTCTCGGTGATGTAAAGTATCACAGAGAGCTGCTTAGGTTACAAGAATGATATTCGTTCACGATGGATACCCTTCTAGGGTTAACCTAACTGTATTTATAAGATATACAGCTACGTACAATCGTAAATTGATTCTCCTAAAATTAAGCTATACAATTGATATCAATTACGATTGCTACACGTCTTCTAAGTCAACTCGATCTCTTTGACAGCTATCCAATCTTCAAAGATATCGCTTCCATATTAATATTAAATTAATCTTCAAACTCTGTTGACTTGTAGACGCTCCCAGTAGACAGACTTTAGCAAACTCTGTTCTCTCCACGCTTACAGCGTTTGCGCTTCCATGTATTCAGCTATCAGTGTTTACGCTTTCTTCTGTCAGCGTTTGCGCTTCCAGCAATCAGCGTATACTTAAACACTGCTTTCAATAACAAGTTAAACTCTCTTTACCTGAAACACTTAAACACTGACATTAAATCACATCAATTATATCTAACACTAGGACATGAATAGGATAGGCCAAATCAGGTCGAGTTATTGTAAGATAAATGAGGCGACCAATTAACCTTCGATAAGCAGTGGTATCTTGAAGCAAAGGACTATCAGACTCCTGCAATAGCTCATGATGCTGATCCATAGGAATAATGGAAGACTTATGTTGCAAATAAGCAAAATCCAGCAATAGATCAGTAACATACTTGGACTGATGAACTATAACACCAGCAGCAGTTTGTTGAACTTGGATGCCCAGAAAGTAACTCAAATTACCAAGAGCCTTTACTTTGAACTGAGAACTGAGAAACTCAGTTATATGTAGCATAAGAGCAGAGTCATTGCCAGTCAAAACCATGTCATCAACATAGATAAGTAGATAAACTAAGGAATCATCCTAAGAAAACACAAACAAACTGGGATCTCCACTAGTTTGAACAAAGCCAAAAGATAATAAGGCTGTAGTCAAGGCAATGAACCACTGTCAAGGAGCCTGCTTTAAACCATAAAGAGAGTTAAGCAATCGACAGACTAACTTTTGATAATAGTATTTAGCTTGAATATTACTTGGTATACTATAACCAGGAGGGAGTGACATATACACCTCCTCATCCAACAAACCATGAAGGAATGCATTAGTAACATCAAGCTGTTGAATCTGCCATTTATACATGGCTGCAATAGATAAAATCAACCTAAAAGAGGTCATCTTTGCAACTGGGGCAAAGGTCTCAAAGTAGTCCATATTGGCTGTTTGATTAAAACCCTTTGCCACCAAACGAGTTTTATATCGCTCAATAGAGCCATCAGGCATATATAATTTGACTTTAAAAAGCCATCTACAACCAACAGTTTTCTTGTTTGCAGGAAGAGGAACAACCTCCCACGTTTCATTTGCTTTAAGAGCAGCCAACTCAACATTCATGGCCTCACACCATTCTTGTACAACCACTGCTTCTTTATAAGTGACAGGCTCCAAATGAGGAGAATTGGACGATGCACACTCATTAACAAGATGAGAAGGTAATCCTGTATAATCCTTTAGCTTGAGAGGAAGTTGTTTATGCCTTTGAGGTCTAGTAGACAGAGACTCCTCAGCATTCACAGGATTGGAAAAACCACTATTAGGCAATACAACAGTATGCTCAGTAGGACTAGTATCAGTATCAGTAGGAGAGATTTCAAGGGATTCCACAGAAACATCAGAATTATATATATTATCATCACTCCTAGAAGATAAAGTAGGAAAAGGTGGCTGAGATAAACTATCAGTGGATACACACTGTAGAGGATCATCATCAACATATTGAGTGGATGGTGGAAACAGAGAACTAGGTGATGTGCCTATCTCAATATCTTTGAATGGAAAGATATTTTCAAGAAATCTCACATCTCGAGATATAAACACTTGATTAGTGTCTAAGTTCAAAACTTTATAGCCCTTCTTAGTAGAGGGATAGCCCAGAAACACACCTTTAACTGCTCAAGCTTCAAACTTATCACTTGGTTGTGGCACTACAGTTTCATAACATAGTGAGCCAAATACACGTAAGGTCTCATAATCAGGAGATGTGCGAAATAAGACCTCAAAAGGGCTCTTATTAGCCAGAGTAGCTGTTGGAGTTCTATTAATCAGATATGTAGCTGTCATCAAGCAATCTCCCCAAAATATGATTGGTAAAGCAGCATGAAACCTTAAGGCTCTAGCACAGGCCAACAGATGCCTATGTTTACGCTCCACCAAGCCATTTTGCTGTGGAGTATAAACACAGCTTGACTGATGTGTAATTCCCAACCTTTGCATAAAAGACTGAACAGTCTTATTACAGAACTCTGTCCCATTATCCGTACGAATCACTTTGATTGTAGTTTGAAATTGTGTCTGAATGTAGGAAATAAAATGTTGAAGTATGACTGACACAGATGATTTATCAGACAGTAAATAAACCCAAGTTGTTCTGGATTTGTCTTCAACCAAAGTCAAGAACATACTATAATTATCATATGTTTTAAATCTGTATGGACCCCAGAGATCAACATGCACCAAATCAAATAACTCAGCACTCTGAGTATTGCTAGTAGGGAAAGGTATCCGAGATTGCTTTGCAAAATAGCAA
The DNA here is from genome assembly GCA_037693485.1 of Kitagawia praeruptora. NCBI lineage: Eukaryota > Viridiplantae > Streptophyta > Magnoliopsida > Apiales > Apiaceae > Kitagawia > Kitagawia praeruptora. The sequence continues at coordinate 108,644,479 of CM075354.1, forward strand.
TTGTCACACACATCAATTACCTGATTGTCATACTTCACAGGTAACTATTTAAGTACACTTGCTGGAACATGCCCCATTATAGCATGCCAGACATTACTATTTGCAATGTGAGCAACTAAACTGCAAATATTGGAGAAAGAATCACCAGAAGTGATGGTAGCTAAAGAGGCTTTGTCAGCTCTGTCTCCAGCAACTGTTTGAGCTTGTAACAAATATAAGCCAGCATTTTCAGTACCAAGATCAATCACCTTATGATGAATAGTGTCTTGCAGGTAGCATTTGCCATGAAAGAAACTGACTCGCCAATCAGTATTATTAATCAATTGAGATATAGACAATAGATTATAGGCAAATATAGGCACATACAGCACATTGTGCAAAGTCAGAGATGATGACAACTTCAGGCTACCAGTATGAGTGATAGAAGCTAACTGACCATTAGGAAGCTGCAGAGTAGAATCACATGATTTAACATCTGTGAGAAGCTGTAAATATGGTGTCACATGATCTGTAGCACCTGTGTTAATGATCCATTGATAAGGATCACTTGACTGAATAGAATGAACCTTATGAACAAAGTGACCAGCCATGCCAGAAAAATGTGCAGGATTAAAAGTGGACCAGTTGTCTAGAGAAGAAGTTTGTGAAGCATTAGAAGCTTGACTGTCCAGCATAGTTTTCTGCAACATTTGAATTAACTGTCTGCACTGTCCATCTGAGAGATTAAGATTCTCATTGTGAGACAATTGAACACCCGTACTGGCAGTTTCTGAACCTGATAAAGTACTTTGAGCATCATGAGCAGATTGAGTAACATTTGCCACTACTGAATTTCTTGCAGGCAAGTATTTAGGCTTAGGTTTAGGTTTGCCAAAATACTTGTGTCAAGGAGGAAATCCTTGTATACAATAACATTTATCCTTCAAATGATTAGGCATATGACAAAAGTCACACACAATAGAGGCATCTGTGACTTTCTTTTGAAAAGGCCCCTTAGACTGAACTTTAGCACTTGTTTTCACAGTCATTGCTACATTATCTGTATGACCATTCACAGAACCAGAATGATCTCTCTGACTTTCTTCTTGCAAAAGCATTGCATAGCTCTGGCTCAATGTAGGTAAAGGTTTCATCATCAATATTTGACCTCGAATACTTGTATAAACCTCATTAAGTCCCATCAGAAATTGAGTCAACTGAATACTCTGATCACACTCAATCAATTTTGTATTCACTGCACAAGTGCAACCATTACAGGTACACCTCGGTTTTGATGACAAGCATTCCAATTCATCATGAATTGTACAAAATTTCTTAAAATATGCAGAGATAGACAATGTGCCTTGAGTAAGATGAGCAATCTCTTTACGAAGATGAAACAGTTTAGGAATATTACTCACTTCATATCTAACCTCTAAATCAAGCCAAATTTCTCTTGCAGACTGAATATACACTATACTATTTCTAATCTCAGTAGTAATAGAGTTTAGAATCCAGGATGTAACCATATTGTTACATCGAAGCCAATGAATTACAAGAGGAGATGTGCTAGCAGGTTTCATATAGGTTCCATCTACAAATCCTAATTTCAACTTTGACGATAAAGCTAACTCTATAGAACGTTGCCACTAATTATAGCTAGAATCATTTAACACAACAGTTGTAATTTGCATTCCAGGATTATCCGACGGATGCAAAAAATACGGATGATTACAATCAAGTGAGTTAGGCAACGATGATGAGCCTACTGTTGCAGATGAGTAAGATGAAATTGTAGAAGACGCCATCTCCAGAAACAATACAACAAATCACAACAATTAAAGAAATCTGAAGCTAATCGAAGTAAACTCTGTGAAGAAAACATACCGATTGAGAGATTACAGCTTTATTACTTGAAGAACTCCATGAAAAACTGAGATTCATCTCACTTCATCATCATCCATACAGATATTAACGCGGAAAATCACTTTACAAGCTCTGATACCATGTTACAAATCTAACTAAGATTCAATATCAATCATAAACTCCATTAATGAATATAGAATGTTGAACATAAGCTCTCAAAGTTTATATTGATGAACTAAAAGATTACAGATAGATGAATGATGAATGATTAAAAATGCAGGAGCATCATTACAACTATATATATGGAAATGAAATTACAGCTAGTTCAACACAATAGAAACAAAGTTTGTTACAAAGTTTGTTAAAGTTAACGTCCAGAAATGTTGTCTAAGTCAAGACTCTCTCAAGACTTATGTTGACCAACATCCCCCCTCAAGTTGGAGTTGGACTGAGAAGTAACAACACCCAACTTGGACAGTAAGAAACTGTTGAGTATTGAACTCACAAAAGAATACAGAGGGGGGGTGAATGGATTCTTGAACTTTTCTTTGTTCTTGAATCTATAGCAAGATACGTGTTATGTGTGTGCGGAAAATATGAATGTAGATAATAAACAACACAAGACACAATATCACTTTAATCTAAAATGTTTTTAGATAAAGGTTTGCTACAGTCTGTGAATACAAATGTTAGTATTCTCAGCTTCGTTTTTCTCAGAGAGATGTATACTTGAGTATGAATAACTTAAACTATCTTCTAAAGAAGTGAGGTTGTGGCCTTATAGAACATGAGCACAACACGCTTACTACAAATAACGTTACAGGATAAAATCACTTTTTAGTCTGTCTATCCTATTTGAGTAACATCCAAACGGCTACAGGTTTGACTTTGTAAAGCTCTGTTCAGATCCACTTCTTTCGCTCTTTGTCTCTTGTACATCTCTCTAAGCTCCTTTGTAGGCTTTCCAAAGTACGTTACAGTTTGTGGTCCATAAAGTGCTTTGGCTTGTTGCAGGTTTCTGACTTGCGCAGTTTCTTCAGTATTTTGTCTTCAAAACTTCATTCGAGAAGTAACTTGATAATCGAATCGAGAACTGGAATTTACTTGATAGAAACTTTTGAGTTCTCGAAATAGAGGGAGCTTCAAGTGTGATGTGCTCTCCACTCAGTGTAGTGTCATCCTTATCACTCCCATGTGCTGACTCATTACAAGGAGGTGCATTGGGGAGAATGCTTGATTCTATAGATGCACCCTGTTGAGAGGATACATCTAGTGAGCTGTTTGCCCCTAATATTACAACTTCAGCCATTTGAGTGACTGAAGAGATGGCTTTCTTTGCTTTCTTCTTCTTTGGCTTCTTCAAAGGTGACTCAGGTTCCTCACTTCCTAAAGCTACTTCTGTTAACATATTTAAGGGTGCAAAAGATACTTCCTTTCTCTTCTTGTTACTCACACCACCATGTGGAGAGGATGATGCAGTTGGCTTAGTGTTTGGTAGAGTGTTTGGTTGAGAGGGTTGGTTAGCAGGCCCTGTGTTAGCAATTTGTTCTACTTGCTTGGGCTTAGCTAACTCAGATTTTGAGGCAAATGTTGGCATGTTGTGGGGGTATTTCTCAAATAAACTCTTCATGTGAGGAGTTATTTTGAGTCTTACATCCACATCATTCCTAGTCTCCAAATTACCAAAAATAAGTTTGGTCATGGATTTAGGATAGCCTATTCTACTTTTATCTGTTCCAGGCAATTCAACCAATTTATCATTTATGAAATTAAGTGCAGATTGAATAAAGCGAGGAAAGAAGATTTCATTACCTCTCTTGGCTGAGTTCTTGCCAAGTCTCCCATTCAACTCCTGCATTATCAGATGCCCAACATCAATCTTCCTATCATAGTCCAAGGAGTATGCTATCTTCTGGACAGGTGCACTAATTTGATCTAAACTTGACTTCCTAGCAGTGAACACCTGGAGCAGGGTAGCAAAGACATAACTCCACTCCTTCCGTAGATGTTTCCTGTTCATATGCCCAATCTAGATTGTGTCGGCATAGTGGATGAACTCAAAGAACTCAATTAACACATCATCATCTACTAGAGGATGAAACACGTCTTGATGAAGTCCTAGTGCTCAATTCATGTCTTCAGTAGTGATAGTAATATCCTTATCCTGAATCTTGCAGTAGATTACATATGAGGTTATAGCATTCTCAAGAGCGACAGCCTCCACAGTAGCAGTTCTCCAAAATTGTTCCAGAAGGTCTACATACATAGTTGGGTTGGTAGAAAGAGCCTTCTTGATGTACGATTCAGACATCCATTTTACAAAGCACTTGAAATTTGCATTGGGTGCTTCTACATCACTGGTCATAGCGATGAAGTTTGTTTGTTTGGGAATGGTGAGTTGAGTGTTTGCCATTGTATTCAGAGAAAAGAGAGATAGAATTAGGTTGAAGAAGAAATTTAGTCTGTTGCAGTTAGTGTTTCAGAGGTTTAGAATGTTTGGTTGCTTGAGAAATCGAATGAAATGAACTAGGTAGTTGTTTGATTATATAAATACTAAGCACTTGAATTGTCGATTAGATATATGTTTTGTATCGATAAGCCAAGCATTCGAGAAGTGTAAAATAACTATTCGATATGTCAAGAATGGCTTATTCGATAACTCAAGCAGGTTATAACTCACAGCTGGCAGTTTATCTAACTTAGAAGTAATTCTAAATTAAATAAAATATGTTTTATGAGTGAATTAAAATTTTGAATAAAAATGCAAAAACGGTTGAGATTCAGCGAGAATTCAGCCTTTTCAAATGATTCGAGAACTCAAGTACAATGTTCGAGAACTCAGCCATTAGAGAACCCAATTACTATATTCGAGAAGTCATGCATACCTCCATTCGATATCTCTAAAAGACTCTTTTCGAGAACTTAAGAGTGCTCTAAAGAGACTTGTTAGAGAAGTCTAATAGTGAATCATTAGAGAAGTCTGACTTATCGAACTATTCCTTTAACTCATAAAAATTCAATTTTCACTATCTTTTAAAATTCACCAGAGATATCCAACAAGGAATATTCTGACAAATAAAATAGTGATATTCTCAAAATTTCATAGAAATTTCAAGTTCATAAAATATGATTTTTCAACATATGCAACAGAATTGAAATATTTATAAATCATATTTCAGCCAACACTTACTTCAAAAATATTGAGCATTTAGATAAAGCAAGTGTTTACTGTTGCAACAATTTTGTTGATATTTTCACTTAGCCAGATTCTGAAGGATTCAGCATTCCAATCTCACTAACCAGCCTTGTGAAGGTAGCCTCATCTAATGGCTTAGTGAATATATCAGCTAATTGTTTATCTATGGGAACATAATGTAACTCAATGGTTCCATCAGTTGCATGTTCCCTGATAAAATGATATCTGATGTCAATGTGCTTTGTTCTAGAATGATTGACAGGATTGGCAACTATAGAGATTGCACTTGTGTTGTCACACATGATAGGGATCTGTTCCAACACAAGTCCATAATCTCTAAGTTGGTTTCTAATCCAAAGCACTTGAGCACAAAAACTCCCAGCAGCTATATTGTTACGACCAACTCAACACGCAAGTGCACGTGATCTCAAGTAATACAGATAGCAAATAAGGTTCGTTCCTACAGGGACTCGTTGTATTGTCTAGCTAACTCACTCACCAATGTATGATTGTTTTCCGATGCTAAAACAAATAAATACGTGGATTGTTGTTATCACTAAAATTTATCTAAGAAATATAACTAATTATCAACTACTTTAACTGAGATTTATGTCGAATTACTTATGCAAATAAAACATGGGAATTTAGTTTCTTTAAACAATCCATCTATGGTCTCCAAATCCCTAGCCTTGTTCATGTGATTTATTAACACCTGATCGAACACACGAAACTGATATAAGCCAACTTCCGTTAAACAAATACCATCCTAAACAATATCCACAATAAAGATAGAAATCATTTAGTCTCCCAATTATGCCAAGTCTTCATATGTCTATAAAGAATTAAACATAATGGTTGAGGTGCAAGCATTCAATTGATCACGTAGTCGTCATAAAACGGTTAGAGTTACGACACTAATTACGAATGATAATTATCACGCATAAACCTACGCTAACATGGCAAGTTCTAAACTCTTGTATTCACTTTCGCTTCAACAAGAATTAACACACAATTACAGGAGTTAGCTACTCTCCTATAACGAATTAAAACAACCATGGTAGGATATCACATCAATCACACTATAGGCATCAAGAAGATTCAACGCATAGAATTCATGAATAAGTCCACTAAACCCCCATGACAACGAATTAGTTCATAATCGAACTAATCATCATCATGGGTACCAATGAAAACATGATAGAAAGAAAATAAATAAAGACTAAGATAAATATCAAGGGTTTTAAAGAATACACCAAAGTCAAGCATCCACAACTAGGAAGAATACAAGAATGAAATGGGAAACTATCTTCTTCCTTTCTCCTTTGTTTGTGCTAAAAGAAACTACGTACATCCAACAACTATCCTCCTAGGGTTTTCTTTTCTTCCCTTATATGGGCCTCCAGGTGCTAGTACAAAAGAATGTTTTTTTTATTTATTTTTAAATCACACAAAACAAATCAGGAAACGGGTCAGCCGAACCGGCGACGCGGCGCCGTCCACAAGTACAAAATGGGCGATGCGGCGCTCTAGCTTAACCCACGGCGACGCGGCGCCCTGATCCAATGCAAAACCGGCGACGCGGCGCCCTAGTGTCTGTCCAGCACATAATTTTTCCTTTCCTTGATTTCGACTCCGTTTTGCATTTCGATTGCTATGCTTCGTTCCTCTAACACCTGTGATAGATTTCCCTGCACAATACCCTTAAAAGAGATCAAAAATACCACAACTCAAGTACAAACCATCGTTTTAAGCCAAATGGAAACGTTCTAAGTAGATAAAATACCCACTTATCACACCCCCAAACTTAAACCGATGCTTGTCCTCAAGCATAACAAACAAAATATTTACAACTACCTAGTACCACTTCCGTAGGTGATCACGGTTGCATTTAGCATATGCAACAAGCCCTTTAAACCCCTAGGCAGCCCTAGTGGACGAGTAAGGTCTCGTGAGGGCCTATAGTGAATGTACCCACAAAATCCATCTAATAATGCAACTAACAATGCAACTAACTATATGAATGCAACTATATGAAAATGCAACAATCCCCTTTAAACTGACCAAAACCAACTAGCAACCAGCTGCCTCAAAGAATGCAACTAAATCCGAATAGAGCTCGACTAAGCCCCCGTATACTAACAATACATGAACAGAAACGTGTGTGTGTGCAATGCTCATCAGAAATGCTCCCAACACTAGGTCAAAAATCATACCTATCCTTCGCCAAGACAATCACAGGTTTATAAACAGAATAGACTGTAGACACTTCATAACCTAGGATCACCACCATCCTTATTCAAGTTAACCAAGAATTCATGCTTTATTACTACGACACTAAATACTATAAATACTACGCATGCTTATTTAACCGTGCAATGAGTGAGACCCCAAAAGGCTTATACAATAATACCCATGTAGCGAGTGTTAGGTCAGCAGGATCCCAGACTATAAAAGCCTTAGGTCACTAGGACTAAGTCCCCTCGGACTTAATAACTCGAGTATTAAAGAGCTCACTCTGGTTAATTTTGCATTTAAATTATTTACATGACTCTTTTTTTCTTTTTTTTTTTTTCATTTCTTTTTTTTTTCAAATTTTTTTTCTTTTTTTTTTAATGTATGCAATCTGGAACGAGAATTCTCAATTCCAACCCTAGACTACTCATATAAAAATGAGCCGGCTACTAGCCGTTTGACGCCTAGCCAATATTAACAAATATTAACAACTAGCATGAAATCCTTGGTGTCCCCCAAACTTAGACTTTATTGCTCCTACGCCATCAAGGGAATAACGAAAATTCTAATTATAATCAAGTGATTAAGTCTCAAACATCCAAACAGGCATGACCCTAACCTAGCCCAAAAGCACCTAATGAGACTAGTGAAAAGATTCTGTCTCCGTAACATGCAAGTCAATTCCATGGGAACTATAAATCATCCCTCTATTCATCATTACCACACCCAATTAGACATCTATCCACCAATCAGAATTAGCTCGTTCTAAGGGATTATGAAAAACGCATGCTATGCAATGCAAATGCAACTATATGAACATAAATATCACAATAAACAGAATGTCCTATATGGCATACATAAAAACAAACAAAAATGCTCTACACTAACATGCAATTATGCTCCTAACATGACATGCAACACATCTATTATACAACTAATACAAATGCACCTTTAATCCCCACCCCCAAACTTAAAAATCGCAATGTCCACATTGAAGGTAAGAATCAAAAGAGTGCAAGGCATACCTACTCGTCGTCCGAAGCACTCCCCTCGGGAGTGTCTGGTGGCGGATAGACAGCGCCAGCTCCTGCTCCAAACGGCGGAAAAGTCACATCCACTCCACTAGCACGGAAAGCTGTGCTCAAAGCCTGTGCAAACTGACTAAAATCTGCTGCAAAACCCACCTGCACATCGTGCACTGCGTCAATACGCCTCATCATACGTCTATACTGTCTCTGATCAATAAAATCTCTAGGCTCCTCGTGCTGCTGCTGCTGCTGCTGCTCTACCACTACATACCCAAGGCCCCAATCATCGGCATAACCACCATCCCACACAGCCAGCCGCTCTATACTCTGATGATCTAGCACTGCCTGTGGCTGCTGCACCGCCTCCGCCTCTGACCAAACAGCACCATGAAAACTAGCCAACCTAGCAATGACCGAACCATAAGGCATCGCCGCAGTAGAACCCCCTTGCATAAACCGCAGAATACCCTGATGGATCAAACTAGCCAAATCCACGAACTCTCTACTGCATATAGCATACAACAAAATAGCCCGCTCAACCGTCACCTCACTCGAATGCCTAGTAGGGATGAGGTTGGCACAGATGAACGAGTGCCAAGTACGCCCATATTGATTCAAGGCCTTCGACACAAACGTAGTGGGCTCAGTAGTGCCCCTACTCAACTTCCATTCGGTACCAGGCACACACAACTGCTGAATAATCATTTGAAGATCCACACCATCACGAGTCTTCCCCGACCAATCCTCTCGAGTCTTATCAATACCCGGAAGCTCGAGAACACGACGAATGGCCCTCGGCCGATAATCCACCCGAACTCCCCGAACCCGGCTAATACCATTCTTGTCCACACTAGCATTCGCATAGAACTCGCGAACCACAGACATCGGAACAGGTTCCGGAATCTCACAAACGCGCTCCCAACCTCTCTCTTGAATATTATCCAACATCCTCCCATCATTCATAGTAGGCAAAAGACCCCTCTCACGGGCAATAGGACACTCCAACAATTCAGTATACCTCTCACTAGCCTCATCCGAGATAAATTGAGGCCCACCATTGCCACCCCCAAAAGATGGAGAAGAAGAAGGTGAATTCCTACCACCACCACCACTTCCACTAGCACCCTCACCACCACCAATTACCACTCTTTGTCGCTTGGATGCCATTGAATTGAATGGAGGATGTATTTAAAGTGTTTGTAGGGTTTGAGATTTGTAAGGAATTTGTATGTATAGGTGGAGGTGTATAAGTGTATAGATGGGAGAATTTTAGGGTTAGGGATGTGTATAGGAGGTGGGTTGTATTTGGGAGTGGGTATCAATATATAACAAACAATTACAACAACAATCTCTTTTTTTTTTTTGTTTTTTCAACCGGGATTTTTTTCTGAGCAGACTGTTCGGCGACGCGGCGCCCAAAATGAACTAGCATACGGCGACGCGGCGCCCTGGTCCCTGGTGAAAAAAAAATTTTTCCATTTTTTTTTTTTTTTTTTTTTTTTTTTTTTTTTTTTTTTTTTTTTTTTTAAATAAAACTCCTGAGTTTGAATACAACAAATACCTATCAAGTGGGTTGCCTCCCACAAAGCGCTCTTTTTACGTCATTAGCTTGACGTAGCTCCATCTCCTTAATTTGCACAAACTAGAACCGCAGTCTCAATTTCGCGATTCACTTTCTCTCCAAAATATGGCTTCAACCGCTGACCATTGACCTTGAATGACTGTTCCGGTAACTTGTCAAAAATCTCCACTGCCCCATGTTGAAAAACTGTTTTGACTGTGAATGGGCCTGACCAACGTGACTTCAACTTCCCAGGAAATAACCGAAGCCGAGAGTTATACAACAAAACCAATTGTCCGGGTACAAACGTCTTAAGAACCAACCGACGATATCCTAAACAATATCCACAATAAAGATAGAAATCATTTAGTCTCCCAATTATGCCAAGTCTTCATATGTCTATAAAGAATTAAACATAATGGTTGAGGTGCAAGCATTCAATTGATCACGTAGTCGTCATAAAACGGTTAGAGTTACGACACTAATATAATGGTTGAGGTGCAAGCATTCAATTGATCACGTAGTTGTGGTCGTAACCCACGGCGACGCGGCGCCCTGATCCAATGCAAAACCGGCGACGCGGCGCCCTAGTGTCTGTCCAGCACATAATTTTTCCTTTCCTTGATTTCGACTCCGTTTTGCATTTCGATTGCTATGCTTCGTTCCTCTAACACCTGTGATTGATTTCCCTGCACAATACCCTTAAAAGAGATCAAAAATACCACAACTCAAGTACAAACCATCGTTTTAAGCCAAATGGAAACGTTCTAAGTAGATAAAATACCCACTTATCACACCCCCAAACTTAAACCGATGCTTGTCCTCAAGCATAACAAACAAAATATTTACAACTACCTAGTACCACTTCCGTAGGTGATCACGGTTGCATTTGGCATATGCAACAAGCCCTTTAAACCCCTAGGCAGCCCTAGTGGACGAGTAAGGTCTCGTGAGGGCCTATAGTGAATGTACCCACAAAATCCATCTAATAATACAACTAACAATGCAACTAACTACATGAATGCAACTATATGAAAATGCAACAATCCCCTTTAAACTGACCAAAACCAACTAGCAACCAGCTGCCTCAAAGAATGCAACTAAATCCGAATAGAGCTCGACTAAGCCCCCGTATACTAACAATACATGAACAGAAACGTGTGTGTGTGCAATGCTCATCAGAAATGCTCCCAACACTAGGTCAAAAATCATACCTATCCTTCGCCAAGACAATCACAGGTTTATAAACAGAATAGACTGTAGACACTTCATAACCTAGGATCACCACCATCCTTATTCAAGTTAACCAAGAATTCATGCTTTATTACTACGACACTAAATACTATAAATACTACGCATGCTTATTTAACCGTGCAATGAGTGAGACCCCAAAAGGCTTATACAATAATACCCATGTAGCGAGTGTTAGGTCAGCAGGATCCCAGACTATAAAAGCCTTAGGTCACTAGGACTAAGTCCCCTCGGACTTAATAACTCGAGTATTAAAGAGCTCACTCTGGTTAATTTTGCATTTAAATTATTTACATGACTCTTTTTTTTCTTTTTTTTTTCATTTTTTTTTTCACTTTTTTTTCTTTTTTTTTTATTTTCATTTTTTTCTTTTTTTTTTTTTTAATGTATGCAATCTGGAACGAGAATTCTCAATTCCAACCCTAGACTACTCATATAAAAATGAGCCGGCTACTAGCCGTTTGACGCCTAGCCAATATTAACAAATATTAACAACTAGCATGAAATCCTTGGTGTCCCCCAAACTTAGACTTTATTGCTCCTACGCCATCAAGGGAATAACGAAAATTCTAATTATAATCAAGTGATTAAGTCTCAAACATCCAAACAGGCATGACCCTAACCTAGCCCAAAAGCACCTAATGAGACTAGTGAAAAGATTCTGTCTCCGTAACATGCAAGTCAATTCCATGGGAACTATAAATCATCCCTCTATTCATCATTACCACACCCAATTAGACATCTATCCACCAATCAGAATTAGCTCGTTCTAAGGGATTATGAAAAACGCATGCTATGCAATGCAAATGCAACTATATGAACATAAATATCACAATAAACAGAATGTCCTATATGGCATACATAAAAACAAACAAAAATGCTCTACACTAACATGCAATTATGCTCCTAACATGAAATGCAACACATCTATTATACAACTAATACAAATGCACCTTTAATCCCCACCCCCAAACTTAAAAATCGCAATGTCCACATTGAAGGTAAGAATCAAAAGAGTGCAAGGCATACCTACTCGTCGTCCGAAGCACTCCCCTCGGGAGTGTCTGGTGGCGGATAGACAGCGCCAGCTCCTGCTCCAAACGGCGGAAAAGTCACATCCACTCCACTAGCACGGAAAGCTGTGCTCAAAGCCTGTGCAAACTGACTAAAATCTGCTGCAAAACCCACCTGCACATCGTGCACTGCGTCAATACGCCTCATCATACGTCTATACTGTCTCTGATCAATAAAATCTCTAGGCTCCTCGTGCTGCTGCTGCTGCTGCTGCTCTACCACTACATACCCAAGGCCCCAATCATCGGCATAACCACCATCCCACACAGCCAGCCGCTCTATACTCTGATGATCTAGCACTGCCTGTGGCTGCTGCACCGCCTCCGCCTCTGACCAAACAGCACCATGAAAACTAGCCAACCTAGCAATGACCGAACCATAAGGCATCGCCGCAGTAGAACCCCCTTGCATAAACCGCAGAATACCCTGATGGATCAAACTAGCCAAATCCACGAACTCTCTACTGCATATAGCATACAACAAAATAGCCCGCTCAACCGTCACCTCACTCGAATGCCTAGTAGGGATGAGGTTGGCACAGATGAACGAGTGCCAAGTACGCCCATATTGATTCAAGGCCTTCGACACAAACGTAGTGGGCTCAGTAGTGCCCCTACTCAACTTCCATTCGGTACCAGGCACACACAACTGCTGAATAATCATTTGAAGATCCACACCATCACGAGTCTTCCCCGACCAATCCTCTCGAGTCTTATCAATACCCGGAAGCTCGAGAACACGACGAATGGCCCTCGGCCGATAATCCACCCGAACTCCCCGAACCCGGCTAATACCATTCTTGTCCACACTAGCATTCGCATAGAACTCGCGAACCACAGACATCGGAACAGGTTCCGGAATCTCACAAACGCGCTCCCAACCTCTCTCTTGAATATTATCCAACATCCTCCCATCATTCATAGTAGGCAAAAGACCCCTCTCACGGGCAATAGGACACTCCAACAATTCAGTATACCTCTCACTAGCCTCATCCGAGATAAATTGAGGCCCACCATTGCCACCCCCAAAAGATGGAGAAGAAGAAGGTGGATTCCTACCACCACCACCACTTCCACTAGCACCCTCACCACCACCAATTACCACTCTTTGTCGCTTGGATGCCATTGAATTGAATGGAGGATGTATTTAAAGTGTTTGTAGGGTTTGAGATTTGTAAGGAATTTGTATGTATAGGTGGAGGTGTATAAGTGTATAGATGGGAGAATTTTAGGGTTAGGGATGTGTATAGGAGGTGGGTTGTATTTGGGAGTGGGTATCAATATATAACAAACAATTACAACAACAATCTCTTTTTTTTTTTTGTTTTTTCAACCGGGATTTTTTTCTGAGCAGACTGTTCGGCGACGCGGCGCCCAAAATGAACTAGCATACGGCGACGCGGCGCCCTGGTCCCTGGTGAAAAAAAAAATTTTCCATTTTTTTTTTTTTTTTTTTTTTTTTTTTAAATAAAACTCCTGAGTTTGAATACAACAAATACCTATCAAGTGGGTTGCCTCCCACAAAGCGCTCTTTTTACGTCATTAGCTTGACGTAGCTCCATCTCCTTAATTTGCACAAACTAGAACCGCAGTCTCAATTTCGCGATTCACTTTCTCTCCAAAATATGGCTTCAACCGCTGACCATTGACCTTGAATGACTGTTCCGGTAACTTGTCAAAAATCTCCACTGCCCCATGTTGAAAAACTGTTTTGACTGTGAATGGGCCTGACCAACGTGACTTCAACTTCCCAGGAAATAACCGAAGCCGAGAGTTATACAACAAAACCAATTGTCCGGGTACAAACGTCTTAAGAACCAACCGACGATCATGCCACCTTTTTACTTTCTCCTTGTAGAGTTTGTTGTTCTCATAAGCTTGCAAACGGAACTCGTCCATTTTATTCAACTGAACCATACGCCTCTCACCTGCTGCTGTAAGATCAAAATTCAGCTTCTTCAATGCCCAATATGCCTTGTGCTCTAACTCAGCTGGAAGATGGCAAGCTTTCCCATACACTAGTTGAAATGGTGACATTCCCAACGGTGTTTTATAGGCTGTCCGATAAGCCCACACTGCTTCATCCAGCTTCAATGCCCAATCCTTCCTAGAAGGACTAACTACCTTCTCAAGAATCCGTTTAATTTCGCGATTAGAGACCTCGGCTTGCCCATTGGTTTGAGGATGATACGCTGTAGCAACACGATGATTGATGTTATAGCGTGCCATCAGAGATGTAAACTTCCGATTGCAAAAATGCGTACCCTCATCACTGATTATGACTCGTGGAGTGCCAAATCGAGTAAAGATGTTCTTGTGGAGAAAATTAAGCACCACCTTAGCATCATTCGTCGGAAGTGCTTTTACCTCCACCCACTTAGACACATAATCCACGGCCAAGAGAATATATTGATTACCACATGACGGAATGAACGGTCCCATGAAGTCGATTCCCCACACGTCAAAGATCTCTACCTCCATCATGACATTCAGAGGCATCTCGTCCCTACGAGAAATATTACCAACTCGCTGACACCGATCGCACCTCAACACAAACTGATGAGCATCCTTGAATAGAGTTGGCCAATAGAACCCTGCTTGAAGAATACGTGTGGCTGTCTTCTCACCCGCATAATGACCTCCATAAGCTGTAGCATGAAAATCACTTAGAATAGCCTCGGTCTCACCGTAAGGAACACAACGCCTAATAATCTGATCAGCTCCTTGCTTGAACAAAAACGGTTCATCCCAAATATATTGCTTGACATCGTGCAAAAATTTCTTCCTTTGAGCATGAGAGAGCTCAGGTGGAATGATGTTGCTTACTAGATAATTCACGAAGTCTGCAAACCATGGGTCATCATCTTGCACTTTGAATAATTGCTCATCAGGGAAGAACTCATTAATGACCGTGTTGTCTTTAGGTGACTTGCCATGATATTCCAATCTAGAGAGATGATCAGCTACCTGATTCTCCGTCCCCTTTCTATCTTTGATTTCCACATCGAATTCTTGTAACAGAAGAACCCAACGAATCAATCTTGGCTTAGAATCCTTCTTCGCAAGGAGATAGCGAATGGCAGCATGATCCGTATAAACTGTCACCTTTGTACCAAGCAGATAAGAGCGAAACTTTTCAAACCCGTAGACAATGGCAAGTAGTTCCTTCTCAGTGGTCGTGTAGTTCAACTGAGCATCAGTTAGTGTTTTGCTTGCATAGTAAATAACGTGGAACACTTTTTCTTTCCTTTGGCCTAGAACGGCCCCAAGTGCATAATCGCTGGCATCACACATCAAAGCAAATGGTTGACTCCAATCAGGAGCTGTAATAACTGGAGCAGAAATTAGTTTCTTCTTCAAGATCTCGAACGCATGTGAACAAGCCTCATCAAACTTGAATGGCACATCTTTCTCCAAAAGATTGCATAGCGGCTTAGAAATTTTCGAGAAATCCTTTATGAAGCGCCTGTAGAATCCCGCATGACCAAGAAAGCTGCGAATTCCCTTGACTGAGACAGGAGCAGGAAGGTTCTCAATAGTCTCCACCTTTGCTTTGTCAACTTCCAAACCTTTACACGACACTTTGTGTCCCAGAATGACACCTTCTTTTACCATGAAATGGCACTTTTCCCAATTTAGAACAAGATTCGTCTCCACACAACGTTTTAGAACCAAACTCAAGTTTGCCAAGCACTCATCAAAAGAATCCCCAAAGACTGAGAAGTCGTCCATGAATACTTCCACATTAATTCCAATCATGTCAGAGAAGATGGCCATCATGCACCGTTGAAATGTAGCTGGTGCACCACACAACCCGAAAGAAACACGTCTGAATGCGAATGTACCAAATGGACAAGTGAATGTAGTCTTCTCCTGATCCTCGGGTGCTATGCAAATCTGATTGTAACCAGAATACCCATCAAGCAAGCAATAGTACTGATGTCCAGCCAATCTGTCGAGCATCTGATCAATGAATGGAAGTGGGAAATGATCTTTCCGAGTGGCCTTGTTCAATTTCCGATAATCCATGCAAATCCTCCAACCCGTAACTGTTCGCGTAGGAATGAGCTCGTTCTTCTCATTAGTCACCACTGTCATGCCCCCCTTCTTAGGCACACACTGTACCGGACTCACCCAAGAGCTATCAGAGATCGGGTAGATAATGCCCGCGTCAAGCCATTTGAGAATTTCCTTTTTCACAACTTCTTTCATGACTGGATTTAGTCTCCTTTGATTATCAACTGTAGGATTAGCTCCCTCTACCAAAGGAATTTTGTGCATGCAGTACGACGGACTGATACCCTTAATGTCTGCTATAGTCCACCCAATGGCTGATTTGGAATCCCTTAAGATTCGCAATAGTTTTTCCTCTTCTATTCCTGAAAGCTTAGAAGATATAATAACAGGTAAAGTAGAAGAATCACCAAGATAGGCATACCTTAAATGTTCAGGCAATGGCTTAAGTTCCAATGTAGGTGCTTCCTCGATGGATGGCTTAAGTCTAACATGAGACTTTTTCAATTCTGACAACCCCAATGATTCAAAAGAGCTTTGAAACGTCTTCCATGGTGATGCATTAAGATATTGCAATTGTTCTTCATCCTCTTCGGTCTCAACTTCCAAGTCATTAGAAAGAACTCTTTCCAACACATCAGCTTTTATCAAGTGTTGAGTTGCAGAGTTGACCACCTTGTCGACCATATCAATTTTGAAACACTCTTCATCGTCAGTTGGAAGCTTCATTGCATTGAAAACATTAAAAGTGACGTTTTGATCGTGCACCCTCATAGTGAGTTCCCCCTTTTGGACATCGATAAGAGTTCGGCCCGTTGCCAAGAATGGTCGTCCCAAGATGATAGGGATCTTCTTGTCTTCCTCGAAGTCAAGAATAACAAAGTCGGCTGGAAAGATAAGCTTGTCGACCTTCACCAAAACATCCTCAACTATCCCTCGCGGATAAGTCACAGAACGGTCAGCAAGTTGTAGAGTCATGGTAGTGGGCTTTGGCTCTGGAAGACCAAGTTGCATGAACACTGATAACGGCATGAGATTAATACTTGCACCCAAATCACACAAACATTTGCTGAATGAGATGTCTCCAATAGTGCAGGAATGGTGAAGCTTCCAGGATCCTTCAACTTAGGAGGCAACTTTTGTTGCAAGATGGCACTACATTCCTCCGTCAAGGCAACAGTCTCTAACTCCTCAAGTTTCAATTTCTTCGAGAGAATACCCTTCATGAACTTCGCATAGCTCGGCATTTGCTCAAGAGCCTCCGCGAATGGTATGTTAATCTGTAGCTTCTTGAATACATCCAAGAATTTAGCGAATTGCTTGTCTAACTTTTGCCTTTGAATTCGTTTTGGGAATGGAGGAGGTGGAAACACCTTATCTTCTTCTTCTTTTTGAGAATTAACACTCTTGTGAATGATAGGAGTTGAAGGAGTAGCATGAGGAAGCAAATCAGAACCATAATTGACCTCAACTGAAAAGTCAGATTTTTCCTCCAGAGGGCACGGCGACGCGTCGCCGGTTTTGAACTGTGGGGCGGCGCCGCGGCGCCCTACCTCCTGCTCAGAATTTTCATTTTTTTTTTCTGTTGCTTTTTCTTCGTTCTGACCTTGTAGACTTCTTCCTGACCGTAATGTAATTGCCTGAACTTGTTCCTTTTGATCTTTCTTGCCTGGATTCACCTCTGTGTCACTCGGAAGCGTTCCTGGTTGACGGTTCAACAAAGCATTGGCTAGCTGGCCAATTTGATTCTCTAAAGTTTTCAATGACACTGCCTGACTCTTATACATCATTCGAAGCTCTTCCAACTCCGACTTCTCAGACTGATTCAATGAAGTTCCTTGAGATGGTTGAAACCCCGGTGGATTGAATGGTTGCCTTGGAGCATAAGGTGGTGGTTGATAGTTCTGACTACTTGGCCTTGCATTGAACTGCTGATTATGTGGTTGCTGAGCACCTCCCTGATTGTTGCTCCAACTGAAGTTAGGATGATTCCGATTGTTGGGATGATAAAATTGTGGCACTGGTTGCTGAGATCTTTGAAAATTACTAACAAATTGTGCGGATTCAGCTGAGATAGCACACATATTTGTGTCATGTGCCCCTGCACACAATTCACACACCATAGCAACCTGGTTATTACCAAGATTAGAAAGAGAATCTACCTTCATTGTCAATGCTTTGAGTTGGGCAGCAATAGCAGTAGCTGCATCCAAGTCAAGAACTCCGGCCACTTTGGCAGGTGGCAAGCGTTGAGTAGGATTCTGAAACTCATTGGCCGACATCATTTCAATCAGATTATAAGCATCCTCATAACTTTTTGCCCATAGCGCACCTCCAGAAGCTGCATCTAACATAGGCCGGGACTGAACTCCCAACCCGTTATAGAAATTGCTGATTATCATCCAATCCGGCATTCCATGATGAGGACAACGTGCCAATATCTCCTTGTACCTCTCCCAAGCTTCTCCCAAAGATTCCTGGGAATGCTGAGCAAACTGAGAAATTGCATTCCTATAAGCTGCTGTCTTTGCCATGGAGAAATACTTAGTCAAGAACTTTTGAGCACAATCTGCCCATGTTGTAATAGAGCCTGATGGCATAGAATGTAACCAACTCTTGGCTTTATCCTTAAGAGAGAAGGGAAATAGCCTCAATCTGATTGCGTCATCTGTAACTCCGTTGAATTTGAAGGTATCACAGATCTCCAGGAAGTCCCTAATATGAGCATTGGGATCTTCAGCAGGACTACCCCCAAACTGGACTGTGTTCTGAATCATCTGAATGATGTTTGGCCTTAACTCGAAATTGTTAGACCCTATAGCTGGGCGAACAATACTAGAATGGATGTCCTCCACTTTCGGCTGAGAGAATTCACTCAAAGCCTTCGCTGCTGGTTCTTGATTAGCCATAACTTCCCTTGCTTCAAGATTGTCTTTTAAATCAAAATCAAGTCTTCTCCTAGCTAGTTCTTCTGTACGTGCTAGTTCGTCTCTACGTGCACGAGCTCGTGTACGCATAAACTCTCAACAAGTACCTGAAATTCACCAACAAGAAATGTTATGAAAACGTCCTAGTCACCGAAATTCAATGACCACTGATGGCAAATATTGAAACTAAACAAAATAAAACCGCGTCCCCGGGCAGCGGCGCCAAAAACTTGTTACGACCAAACTCAACACGCAAGTGCACGTGATCTCAAGTAATACAGATAGCAAATAAGGTTCGTTCCTACAGGGACTCGTTGTATTGTTTAGCTAATTCACTCACCGTTGTATGATTATTATTCGATGCTAAGACAAATAACAAATTGGATTTGGTTTATCACTAAAATTATTCTAAGATTTAAAGCCAATTATCAACTACTTGAACTAAGAATTATATCGAATTACTTATGCAAATAAAACATGGGATTTTAACTTCATTAAACAATCCATCTATAGTCTCCAATTCTCTAGCCTTTTCATGTGATTTATTAATACCTGATTGAACACACAAAACTGATATAAACCAACTTTCGTTGCGCAAATACCATCCTAAGTCATATCCACAATCAAGATAGAAATCACTTAGTCTCCCAATTATGCTTAGTCCCTATATGTCTATAAAGATTGAAAACATAATGGTTGAAGTACAAGCATTCAATTGATCACATAGTCGTCATAAAACGGTTAGAGTTATGACACTAATTACGAATGATATTATCACGCATAAACCTATGCTAGCATGGCAAGTTCTAAACTCTTATATTCACTTTCGCTTCAACAAGAATTAACCCACAATTACAGGAGTTAGCTACTCTCCTATAACGAATTTAAACAACCATGATAGGATATCACATCAATCACACTATAGGCATCGAGAAAATTCAACAAATTAACTTCATGAATAAATCCGCTAAAACCCCATGACAACGAATTAGTTCATAATCAAACTAATCGTCACCATGGGTTCCACTGTAAACATGATAGTAATAAGTTCTAGAATACTAATAACGATAATAGAGTAATAAGGTTTAGAAACAAAGCCCAAAACGAGCATCCAAAGTATCGCCTAAAAAAAAGAACACATAGATAAGATGAAACTAGGTCTTCTTCGTAGCCGTCTCGTTGCTCTCCACAAGTGGTTAGGTCTTTTCTCCAATATCTCTGATGTCTCTAATTGTTGTTATGTCTATTAGAAGTATATATAAGCCTCCGGTGGACTGGGCCTCAGAAATTAGCCAAAACCCAATCAGAAACACAACAGGAATGCTTCTCCAAAACTTAATCAAAAATAATCTGGAATGTTGCCCTTGAAACCACTTTAAAAAGATAGGAAATTTCGTTAGCTTCGCGTGGACTGTAAGAACGTCGAAAACGGACTCCTGGATCAAAAGTTATGGCCAAAACAAAAATCAGCTTTTTTTTCCCGAAATACCGGCGCCGCAGCGCCGGCTGATAGTACAAAAACGGCGCCGCCGCGCCAAGGTTACTGTTCATTTGCTGATTTTGCTCTATTTTCTTCGTTTTAACTCCGATTTTCATTCCGTTTCTTCCGGCACTCTCACAAATTGATGTACTATCATTCTTTAAGCTCAAAACCCACCAATTAAACATGGAAAACATCATCCCACATCCGACTCTTATTCCTGCACAAATTCACTACAAACACATCAAAAATACAACAAACTTGAGAACAAGGCAATCAATTTAAGCCGAATTAGAATGTTCCAAGTGGATATAAATCCACTTATCACACCCCCAAACTTAAACCGATGCTTGTCCTCAAGCATAAACACTTACAACTAACTAACTAACTAGTACCACTTCCGTAGGTGATCACGGTTGCATTTGGCATATGCAACAAGCCCTTTAAACCCCTAGGCAGCCCTAGTGGACGAGTAAGGTCTCGTGAGGGCCTATAGTGAATGTACCCACAAAATCCATCTAATAATGCAACTAACAATGCAACTAACTACATGAATGCAACTATATGAAAATGCAACAATCCCCTTTAAACTGACCAAAACCAACTAGCAACCAGCTGCCTCAAAGAATGCAACTAATTCCGAATAGAGCTCGACTAAGCCCCCGTATACTAACAATACATGAACAGAAACGTGTGTGTGTGCAATGCTCATCAGAAATGCTCCCAACACTAGGTCAAAAACCATACCTATCCTTTGCCAAGACAATCACAGGTTTATAAACAGAATAGACTGTAGACACTTCATAACCTAGGAACACCACCATCCTTATTCAAGTTAACCAAGAATTCATGCTTTATTACTACGACACTAAATACTATATATACTACGCATGCTTATTTAACCGTGCAATGAGTGAGACCCCAAAAGGCTTATACAATAATACCCATGTAGCGAGTGTTAGGTCAGCAGGATCCCAGACTATAAAAGCCTTAGGTCACTAAGACTAAGTCCCCTCAGACTTAATAACTCGAGTATTAAAGAGCTCACTCTGGTTAATTTTGCATTTAACTTATTTACATGACTCTTTTTTTTCTTTTTCTTTCATTTTTTTATTTTTTTTTCTTTTTTTTTCATTTTTTTTTTTTAATGTATGCAATCTGGAACGAGAATTCTCAATTCCAACCCTAGACTACTCATATAAAAATGAGCCGGCTACTAGCCGTTTGACACCTAGCCATTATTGACAAAAATTAACACTAGCATGAAATCCTTGGTGTCCCCCAAACTTAGATTTTAGAGTCCCTACGTTATCAAGGGAATAACGAAAATTCTAAATATAATCAAGTGATTAAATCTCAAAACAACCAAACAAGCATGACCTCAACCTAGCCCAAAAGCAAACAATGAGACTGTGTAAAGATTTTGTTTCTGAAGCATGTAAGTCAATTTCATAAGAACTATAAATCAACCCTCTATTCATCATTACCACACCCAATTAGACATCTATCCACCAATCAGAATTAGCTCGTTCTAAGGGATTATGAAAAATGCATGCTATGCAATGCAAATGCAACTATATGAACATAAATATCACAATAAACAGAATGTCCTATATGGCATACATAAAAACAGAACAAAAATGCTCTACACTAACATGCAATTATGCTCCATTATGCTCCTAACATGACATGCAACACATCTATTATACAACTAATACAAATGCACCTTTAATCCCCACCCCCAAACTTAAATTCTTCAATGTCCCCATTGAAAGCGAATTAAAAGGGTACAAGAGATACTCCCCTACACGCCGGCATCTCCACCCTCCTCGGGTGGTGTGTCTGGTGGTGGATAAACATGGGGCTCCAACACAACTGTTGTTTTATTCGAAAGTAAGAAATCATGGGTTGCCTCCCACGAAGCGCCTTTCTTTAACGTCTTTAGCTAGACTTGGCCACAATTTTCCTCTTGAAAATTTTCTGCACCGCATCTCTATAAGGCCATTTAATGATCTTTTCTGGAGCGACATCTTCAACAACAAGCTTTACCCGTATTCGCTCCTCACAAGATCTCTCAATAACATTCTCCCGCCTACCTGAAAAGTTAGCAGCAATAACAATAGCAAGCAAAGGATTTGAATTACAAGAAGCATACCCCAGGTGAACTAGCAATGTTTTGATCTCAAGTTCGGGAGCTCCTTCAATTGATGGCTTAAGGCGCACCTGAGAATTCCAGAGATCTTCCACTCCAAGCAACTTATGTGGAATACGTAACCCTATCAACCAAGGCACTGTAATCCTCAGTTGGCCATGTTTTGCCTTCTCCTCCTCCGTGTCATACTTTTTACTCTGCCCTGCATCAACCAATTTCAAGCTAAAACACTCCTCATCCTCCGCCGGCAAATTCATGGGTAGAGTTTGCTTCTGAAGCCTCTGTGGATATGGAGGAGGAAAATTGATTTGGACGATCTCTGTAGTCTTCTCCGGAGTAGATTCGTCAACAGGAGTGATACTCTTTTCCTCTTCGGCCTCCAGCTGGTCGAAGTCAGATTGCAACGGAGCGGCATTCAACAACTGAACATGCTCTTCTAATTCATCATCTTCCACACTGAGACACTCTTCATCCTTCGAAGGAAATAACATAGCCGCTTGAGCCTTGGAATTTTCTTGATCTTGGGCTGATTCTTCAAAATTTTCAGATTGCAAAGGAAGTGGTTGCGGCTGATTATTCAGAATCGAGTTTTCTGGACATTCTAAATTTTCTGATTGGTTTGCCTCCGACTCTGCTTCCTTATCAGCTTCATGTTCTGCTTCTTCCCCATCTTTGCCCTCAGACTCTCCTTCATGAACTACGATCATGGTCTCACCCGTGGCTAAGAAAGGCCAGTCAAGACTGATAGTAAGGTTCTTGTCCTCCTCCTCTACATCTAGGCCTTCTGTGTCACTTGCAATTTGATTACATGTTTGTAATGCATTTGCAATTTGACCAATCTGATCTCCTATTCTCTGGAGAGACAATGCATTGCTTTTAGCCATCAACCTCAATTCTTCTAATTCAGCTTCTTCGGTCGACTGTTGGATAGACCAAGTCTGAAATTGCTGCTGCTGAAATTCAGGAGGTTGAAAGTGTTGATGCACTGGGGCATACTGATGCTGAAATTGTTGCCCCTGTTAAACCCACCTAAACAATATTATGTGATAAGTGGGTATTTTATCTACTTAGAACGTTTCCATTTGGCTTAAAACGATGGTTTGTACTTGAGTTGTGGTATTTTTGATCTCTTTTAAGGGTATTGTGCAGGGAAATCTATCACAGGTGTTAGAGGAACGAAGCATAGCAATCGAAATGCAAAACGGAGTCGAAATCAAGGAAAGGAAAAATTATGTGCTGGACAGACACTAGGGCGCCGCGTCGCCGGTTTTGCATTGGATCAGGGCGCCGCGTCGCCGTGGGTTAAGCTAGAGCGCCGCATCGCCCATTTTGTACTTGTGGACGGCGCCGCGTCGCCGGTTCGGCTGACCCGTTTCCTGATTTGTTTTGTGTGATTTAAAAATAAATAAAAAAAACATTCTTTTGTACTAGCACCTGGAGGCCCATATAAGGGAAGAAAAGAAAACCCTAGGAGGATAGTTGTTGGATGTACGTAGTTTCTTTTAGCACAAACAAAGGAGAAAGGAAGAAGATAGTTTCCCATTTCATTCTTGTATTCTTCCTAGTTGTGGATGCTTGACTTTGGTGTATTCTTTAAAACCCTTGATATTTATCTTAGTCTTTATTTATTTTCTTTCTATCATGTTTTCATTGGTACCCATGATGATGATTAGTTCGATTATGAACTAATTCGTTGTCATGGGGGTTTAGTGGACTTATTCATGAATTCTATGCGTTGAATCTTCTTGATGCCTATAGTGTGATTGATGTGATATCCTACCATGGTTGTTTTAATTCGTTATAGGAGAGTAGCTAACTCCTGTAATTGTGTGTTAATTCTTGTTGAAGCGAAAGTGTTCCAATGTAGGTGCTTCCTCGATGGATGGCTTAAGTCTAACATGAGACTTTTTCAATTCTGACAACCCCAATGATTCAAAAGAGCTTTGAAACGTTTTCCATGGTGATGCATTAAGATATTGCAATTGTTCTTCATCCTCTTCGGTCTCAACTTCCAAGTCATTAGAAAGAACTCTTTCCAACACATCAGCTTTTATCAAGTGTTGAGTTGCAGAGTTGACCACCTTGTCGACCATATCAATTTTGAAACACTCTTCATCGTCAGTTGGAAGCTTCATTGCATTGAAAACATTAAAAGTGACGTTTTGATCGTGCACCCTCATAGTGAGTTCCCCCTTTTGGACATCGATAAGAGTTCGGCCCGTTGCCAAGAATGGTCGTCCCAAGATGATAGGGATCTTCTTGTCTTCCTCGAAGTCAAGAATAACAAAGTCGGCTGGAAAGATAAGCTTGTCGACCTTCACCAAAACATCCTCAACTATCCCTCGCGGATAAGTCACAGAACGGTCAGCAAGTTGTAGAGTCATGGTAGTGGGCTTTGGCTCTGGAAGACCAAGTTGCATGAACACTGATAACGGCATGAGATTAATACTTGCACCCAAATCACACAAACATTTGCTGAATGAGATGTCTCCAATAGTGCATGGAATGGTGAAGCTTCCAGGATCCTTCAACTTAGGAGGCAACTTTTGTTGCAAGATGGCACTACATTCCTCCGTCAAGGCAACAGTCTCTAACTCCTCAAGTTTCAATTTCTTCGAGAGAATACCCTTCATGAACTTCGCATAGCTCGGCATTTGCTCAAGAGCCTCCGCGAATGGTATGTTAATCTGTAGCTTCTTGAATACATCCAAGAATTTAGCGAATTGCTTGTCTAACTTTTGCCTTTGAATTCGTTTTGGGAATGGAGGAGGTGGAAACACCTTATCTTCTTCTTCTTTTTGAGAATTAACACTCTTGTGAATGATAGGAGTTGAAGGTGTAGCATTAGGAAGCAAATCAGAACCAGAACCGACCTTAACTGAAAAGTCAGATTTTTCCTCCAGAGGGCACGGCGACGCGTCGCCGGTTTTGTACTGTGGGGCGGCGCCGCGGCGCCCTACCTCCTGCTCAGAATTTTCAATTTTTTCCTCAGTTGCTTTTTCTTCGTTCTGACCTTGTAGACTTCTTCCTGATCGTAATGTAATTGCCTGAACTTGTTCCTTTTGATCTTTCTTGCCTGGATTCACCTCTGTGTCACTCGGAAGCGTTCCTGGTTGACGGTTCAACAAAGCATTGGCTAGCTGGCCAATTTGATTCTCTAAAGTTTTCAATGACACTGCCTGACTCTTATACATCATTCGAAGCTCTTCCAACTCCGACTTCTCAGACTGATTCAATGAAGTTCCTTGAGATGGTTGAAACCCCGGTGGATTGAATGGTTGCCTTGGAGCATAAGGTGGTGGTTGATAGTTCTGACTACTTGGCCTTGCATTGAACTGCTGATTATGTGGTTGCTGAGCACCTCCCTGATTGTTGCTCCAACTGAAGTTAGGATGATTCCGATTGTTGGGATGATAAAATTGTGGCACTGGTTGCTGAGATCTTTGAAAATTACTAACAAATTGTGCGGATTCAGCTGAGATAGCACACATATTTGTGTCATGTGCCCCTGCACACAATTCACACACCATAGCAACCTGGTTATTACCAAGATTAGAAAGAGAATCTACCTTCATTGTCAATGCTTTGAGTTGGGCAGCAATAGCAGTAGCTGCATCCAAGTCAAGAACTCCGGCCACTTTGGCAGGTGGCAAGCGTTGAGTAGGATTCTGAAACTCATTGGCCGACATCATTTCAATCAGATTATAAGCATCCTCATAACTTTTTGCCCATAGCGCACCTCCAGAAGCTGCATCTAACATAGGCCGGGACTGAACTCCCAACCCGTTATAGAAATTGCTGATTATCATCCAATCCGGCATTCCATGATGAGGACAACGTGCCAATATCTCCTTGTACCTCTCCCAAGCTTCTCCCAAAGATTCCTGGGAATGCTGAGCAAACTGAGAAATTGCATTCCTATAAGCTGCTGTCTTTGCCATGGAGAAATACTTAGTCAAGAACTTTTGAGCACAATCTGCCCATGTTGTAATAGAGCCTGATGGCATAGAATGTAACCAACTCTTGGCTTTATCCTTAAGAGAGAAGGGAAATAGCCTCAATCTGATTGCGTCATCTGTAACTCCGTTGAATTTGAAGGTATCACAGATCTCAAGGAAGTCCCTAATATGAGCATTGGGATCTTCAGCAGGACTACCCCCAAACTGGACTGTGTTCTGAATCATCTGAATGATGTTTGGCCTTAACTCGAAATTGTTAGACCCTATAGCTGGGCGAACAATACTAGAATGGATGTCCTCCACTTTCGGCTGAGAGAATTCACTCAAAGCCTTCGCTGCTGATTCTTGATTAGCCATAACTTCCCTTGCTTCAAGATTGTCTTTTAAATCAAAATCAAGTCTTCTCCTAGCTAGTTCTTCTGTACGTGCTAGTTCGTCTCTACGTGCACGAGCTCGTGTACGCATAAACTCTCAACAAGTACCTGAAATTCACCAACAAGAAATGTTATGAAAACGTCCTAGTCACCGAATTTCAATGACCACTGATGGCAAATATTGAAACTAAACAAAATAAAACCGCGTCCCCGGCAGCGGCGCCAAAAACTTGTTACGACCAACTCAACACGCAAGTGCACGTGATCTCAAGTAATACAGATAGCAAATAAGGTTCGTTCCTACAGGGACTCGTTGTATTGTCTAGCTAACTCACTCACCAATGTATGATTGTTTTCCGATGCTAAAACAAATAAATACGTGGATTGTTGTTATCACTAAAATTTATCTAAGAAATATAACTAATTATCAACTACTTTAACTGAGATTTATGTCGAATTACTTATGCAAATAAAACATGGGAATTTAGTTTCTTTAAACAATCCATCTATGGTCTCCAAATCCCTAGCCTTGTTCATGTGATTTATTAACACCTGATCGAACACACGAAACTGATATAAGCCAACTTCCGTTAAACAAATACCATCCTAAACAATATCCACAATAAAGATAGAAATCATTTAGTCTCCCAATTATGCCAAGTCTTCATATGTCTATAAAGAATTAAACATAATGGTTGAGGTGCAAGCATTCAATTGATCACGTAGTCGTCATAAAACGGTTAGAGTTACGACACTAATTACGAATGATAATTATCACGCATAAACCTACGCTAACATGGCAAGTTCTAAACTCTTGTATTCACTTTCGCTTCAACAAGAATTAACACACAATTACAGGAGTTAGCTACTCTCCTATAACGAATTAAAACAACCATGGTAGGATATCACATCAATCACACTATAGGCATCAAGAAGATTCAACGCATAGAATTCATGAATAAGTCCACTAAACCCCCATGACAACGAATTAGTTCATAATCGAACTAATCATCATCATGGGTACCAATGAAAACATGATAGAAAGAAAATAAATAAAGACTAAGATAAATATCAAGGGTTTTAAAGAATACACCAAAGTCAAGCATCCACAACTAGGAAGAATACAAGAATGAAATGGGAAACTATCTTCTTCCTTTCTCCTTTGTTTGTGCTAAAAGAAACTACGTACATCCAACAACTATCCTCCTAGGGTTTTCTTTTCTTCCCTTATATGGGCCTCCAGGTGCTAGTACAAAAGAATGTTTTTTTTATTTATTTTTAAATCACACAAAACAAATCAGGAAACGGGTCAGCCGAACCGGCGACGCGGCGCCGTCCACAAGTACAAAATGGGCGATGCGGCGCTCTAGCTTAACCCACGGCGACGCGGCGCCCTGATCCAATGCAAAACCGGCGACGCGGCGCCCTAGTGTCTGTCCAGCACATAATTTTTCCTTTCCTTGATTTCGACTCCGTTTTGCATTTCGATTGCTATGCTTCGTTCCTCTAACACCTGTGATAGATTTCCCTGCACAATACCCTTAAAAGAGATCAAAAATACCACAACTCAAGTACAAACCATCGTTTTAAGCCAAATGGAAACGTTCTAAGTAGATAAAATACCCACTTATCATATATATTCAGCCTCAGCTGTGGAAGTTGACACAAATTGCTGTTTCTTGCTGTACCAAGAGACTAACCTTTGTCCAAGGAACTGGCAGCTTCCTGAGGTGCTTTTCCTATCCACTCTACATCCAGCATAATCAGCATCAGAATAACCAACCAGGTTGAACCCTGTGTCCTTAGGATACCATAAACCCAAGTTTGGAGTGCCCTTCAGATATCTAAAGATCCTCTTGATAGCAATCAGATGTGATTCCTTTGGATTTGATTGAAACCTTGCACACAGGCATGTAGCAAACATGATGTCTGGTCTACTAGCAGTGAGATAGAGTAGAGAGCCAACCATGCCTCTGTAGACTGAGATATCTACTACCTTGCCCTTAGCATCTTCATCCAATTTGGTAGCAGTGGCCATGGGTGTCTTTGCAGGTGAGCTATCTTCCAGATCAAACTTCTTCAATAGATCTTTAATGTACTTGGTTTAACTGATAAAGATACCATCCTTTCTTTGACTAACTTGTAGACCAAGAAAGAATGTCAACTCTCCCATCATGCTCATCTCATATCTGCTCTGCATGAGTTTAGAAAATTTATCACACAGTTTCTCATTAGTAGAACCAAATATGATATCATCCACATAGATCTAAACTAGGATCATATCATTCCCATGTTTTTTGTAAAATAGTGTCTTGTCCAATGTGCCTCTAGTGAATTGATTCTCGAGTAAGAATTGTGACAATGTATCATACCATGCCCTTGGAGCTTGCTTAAGTCCATACAATGCCTTAAGCAATCTGTAGACAAAGTTTGGGAAGTGTGGATCCTCAAAGCCAGGTGGCTGTTGCACATATACTTCTTCTTCCAACTCTCCATTCAGAAAAGCACTCTTGACATCCATTTGATAAACTTTGAAGTTTGAATGTACAGCAAATGCCAAGAAAATTCTGATGGCTTCCAGTCTAGCAACAGGTGCAAATGTCTCATCATAGTCAATGCCTTCCTGTTGAGAGTATCCTTTTGCAACCAACCTTGCTTTGTTTCTTACAACTACACTATTTTATTTTTCAGAACCCATTTTGTTCCAACAATGGTTCTACCTTTTGGTGCAGGCACAAGTTCCCATACTTTGTTCCTTTCAAATTGATTTAGCTCCTCTTGCATGACAATTATCCAGTCAGGATCCAACAGTGCATCATCAAGTTTCTTAGGCTCAACCTGAGATAGAAAGCAGCCATATAGACAATCATTTAGAGTTGCTCTCCTTGTCCTCACTCCTGCATTTGGATTTCCAATGATTTGCTCTGCAGTATGTGATCTATCCCATTTTCTTGTATGCTCAGTTTGATTCCTCAACCTTGATATTGCTTCATCATCCATGTCATGATCATAATCATTTCCTCCCCCTGTGAAGGTGCTCTCATTCACAGGTGTATCTTGGATGCTTGTGTTCTCACTGTTGATTGGCACAAACTCTTCTCTTATCTCATCATCCACTGGAGTTTGTTGAGCTGTTGTATCAACTTCGGTTTCAATCTCTTCATCAGAATCACTCATATTTTCAAACCTTAATGGATCTTTATCTTCATCATTTGCTTCTTCTAGACCAGGTAGCTTATTGTCATCAAATGTCACATCAGTGCTTTCCATAACCTTCTTTTGACTGATGACATAAACTTTGTATGCAATTCTCTCCATAGAATTGCCAAGAAAAATTCCTTCAAATGCTTTTGCATCAAATTTTCCAACATATTCAGAGTTATCCTTTAACACAAAGTATTTGCTTCCAAAATCATGAACAGGCTTTAAGGTGGGTTTCTTTCCAGTCATCAAATTGTAAGGTGTCTTTCCAGAGTTTTTGTTGATGAGGGTTCTGTTCTGGATATAACATGCAGTGCTCACAGCCTCAACCAAAAAACATGTAGGCATCTTTGCATCAAGTAACATTGTTCTTGTAGCTTCAATCAGAGTTCTATTCTTTCTCTCAACAACTCCATTTTGTTGTGGAGTTCTAGGAGCAGAGAATTGTTGTGAGATGCCATTCTCTTTGCAGAATGCCTCAAGGATGGCATTTCTGAATTCTATTCCATTATCACCTCTCAATGCAATCACACTTGCATTATTGGCCTTTGCTTCTTTGTCAACTTTCTTTATGTGCTCAATGATTACTTGTGTAGCCTCATCCTTTGATGCTAGAAATTCCACCCATGTATACCTAGTGTAGTCATCAACCATCACCAGGGCATACTTCTTTCTTGTAAGTGACATAACATTGACAGGCCCAAACAAATCCATATGAATTAGTTGTAGGGGCTTAGTTATTGATGTCACTATCTTTGACTTGTGGCTTGATCTTTTCATCTTTCCTTTCTGACAAGCCTCACACACTCCTTCTTGAGAGAATTCAAGTGTGGGCATGCCTCTCACTAACTCTCTTTTGACTAAAGAGTTCATAGCCTTGAAGTTTAAGTGTGATAACTTCTTGTACCACAGCCAACAATCTTCATTTGATGCCTTTAAGTAAAAGCAACAAATTTTCTCCTTGCTTGCAGAGTCCATATTGGCTACAAACATGCTTCCTTTCCTTACTCCTAATAGAGCAAAGTCACCAGTCTTCTTATGAGTGATCAAGCATTCATCTTTGTCAAAATTCACCTTGAATCCTCTCTCAGTAAACTGACCAACACTTAGTAGATTATGCTTGAGTCCCTTGACTAGTGCTACATCTTCGATGATTACATTACCAACTTTCAATTTGCCATATCCCCATGTGTTACCCATGTTGTCATCTCCAAAATCAACCATTGGGCCACCCTTCTCCTCATACTGTGATAGCAAGGCCATATCACCAGTCATATGGTTTGAGCATCCACTATCCAAAATCCACATGACTTTCTTTCCTTGTTCTTTGCCCTGCAACCACAAAGGTATTACTTCTTCTTTGGTACCCAAACAGATTTGGGTCCATTTGGCTTAGAAACAGGTTTATAATAAACAACATGCTCAATAACTTTCTTAGGTCTAGTCTTCTTGTCACTGTTAGAAGTCTTGGAAACTGAGCTCTCAGACTTAGGTGACAGAGGTACCTTCCTATCACTAGGAGGACTTGAAGACTCTGGCCTTGTGTAGTGTGTGTGAAGATTATGACTGATGCAACCATTCATGAATTGTCTTCTCAAATTAAAACAACTAGTCATAACATTCATATTGCATGGCATACAGTCAAGTTTATCATAGAATGGAGAATCTCAATGTCTTAAAGGCACAGAGCAATCATAGAAAGGCTTAACCTACCAGTTGATTTCTTGCATGCATGTGTTAAGTGATGAGTGCTAAAATAGTTTTGACAAACTTTCCTAGGGGCATTTAGCACATAAGCATAATTATTATCCTTGTTTATCCCTAGCTTGCCATTCCTGTTCTGTTTCTTATTAGCTACTTTCTTCTCCGATTCACCTTTCCCAGATGAAACAAACTTAATAGATTTCTCATGTTTAGGTCCAACTCCAACTGCCTTCTTGGTTTCCAGTTTGACACTTTCACTTTTAGAGGATGTTGGTTGTCATTTGATTGTGCTTCATCCTCATCAACCAACATTTGCTTAATGAGTAAGGCATCCTCATCAATTTCAAGTGTTGGTTGTTTGAATAAAGGTGTTTCAACATTTTTCAAAATGTGAGGCACTTTCTCATGAACAACCTCATCATCTTCAATGACAGCATAGCCTTTACTCTTCTTGAGAGTGTCATAATCGAAACCAATGGCTGCCTTTCCTCTCTGGTTTGCTTTCTCATGATAAGCATGCATAGCACTAGAGGAATTTTTAAAGGTCTTTATTTTGAATTCATTTTCAGCTAGTTCATCCCTAAGAGCTTTCTCAATCTGACTAGCACATAGAATCTTATTCTGCAGATATTCAACTTCTTTCTTAGATTATCTACTTGCACTACGCCATAAACGCACATACGCAACCCCCATTTTCAGTTGCGTAAGGCCTGAAAACCGTTGCGTAAGGTCTTACGCAACGCTAGAGGGGCGTTACCAATACTGGCGTTGCGTAAGACCCCTAACGCAACGCTTTTCCAAGCTATTGCAACACTTCAAAAAGCATTGCATAAGAGGCCTTATGCAACACCAAAAGCATGCAAACGCAACACTTCATGGGGTTGCATAAGATGTTTCAGCCATGTCAGCATGCTGACATGGAAGCAAGGTGCCACGTCAGCATGCTGACATGGAAGCAAGGTGCCACGTCAGCATGCTGACATGTCATTAGTGGGGCCCACAAGTGCCACATCACAAATAGGGGCATGACACGTCATCAGTGGGGCCCACCAAGGTGACACGTCAACACTGGGGCCCACATGCCACGTCAGCAATGGGAACTCACATGCCACGTCAGCAATGGGAACTCACATGCCACGTCAGCAGTAGGGCCCACATGCCACGTCAGCAATGGGGTCCACTATCTAACACAACGCTATTTGAGTCTACCGCAACACTAAAATTTTTTTATGCAACACCATTCTG
The DNA here is from genome assembly GCA_037693485.1 of Kitagawia praeruptora. Classification (NCBI taxonomy): domain Eukaryota; kingdom Viridiplantae; phylum Streptophyta; class Magnoliopsida; order Apiales; family Apiaceae; genus Kitagawia; species Kitagawia praeruptora. The sequence continues at coordinate 108,677,721 of CM075354.1, forward strand.
TTTTTTTGCAACATTAAAACTATGCTACTGCAACATCAAATAGACATAAAATGCAACAATTTTTTATAAAAAAATTGAAATGGCTGCCTTGTTCATACATAATACCAACCTGTCCAATCCAAAATAACTAAATGTCCAAAAACCAAGCACAATGATTCAGCCAACAAAAGTATTGGGAGATGGCTACAGTTTACCTTTATGCCAAGTACCAACCATATTCAGTATAACATATACATGTTACAAACTATAATTTACAAAGACATATACTTGTTTGTTCATTCAAAATGGCATTACAACATCCTGGAAGAGCGACATCCTGCCACATTCTCTTGCACTTTTTTGTTCACCCTGGTTTATAATTCACCCTCAAGACCATGCTTTATCTTTGATGTCAACTCACATGAACATATTCTTCTGTAGGAGCAAGGGGAGTTGATCTGGTACAAGTTGCTTTTCCTGGACTTCCCACCAGTTTATGGAACATACATAGTTACAACTGTTGTACTAAGTCAGTAGCAGATATCAAAGCACATGCAAAATGTATCTCCAAGATATTGGTCTTTTCGGAAATCAAGAAATTTAAAAGCATGTTAAATTCTTGATTTTTCACTGCTAGTAAGATCTTACCAAATTGCATACAACAATTTTGCTCCTAATTATTTTGCATATCTAATTATTTGCATAAATTTTGCATAAACCTTCTAATTAGTAGCATATATTGCTAATTGATCTCCTAATATATTAGCATAAATTAATAGTTTATGCTAATGATAGTTTTTTGTTAGGGTTGTCCTGTTAAAAACTATATGCTAATGATAATGTTACCAGGTGACCATCTTTACCTGCTTTTACCGGAATCCTCTGTTTCAAACATACAGCATACAGAAAAAATAAAAGCAATTTAATTACCCCAGTGTAGATAATGATTTATTAATATTTGCAGCTTCCTTAAGGCGTTCTCCCTCAGCACCAAAACTTTTCTGTCTGAAAAGAGTAATGATGCAAATTGAGTAAAAAGAGTGTTAGGGAATAGCAAATACCTCATTAAAAGGATGGGAACCAGGCTTATCAAATAACTCTGAATAACGGAAAATAATTCTGCATATGATTATGAAGGCATTTATGTCAAAACAATTTCTAATTTAGCCTTATATACATCTAAACAAATTAAGTTTTTAGACCTTTTATTTGGATACATTTTATACTTCTTATACATAAGGTATAAGATAGCATGTTTTCCAGACCCTATAAGTAAGATTCCAGCTATGAGTAAGCTTTACGGAAAGTGGAGGGAGAAAACATACTATGGATCTCTCTTTTAAGTACTGGTAGACAGTAATTGTGTAGTTGCAATCCTCCTTGAAAAATAGAATTTCTGTTGAGAACAAGACAGAATTTACGCCGAAAAGTGGTGTCCAAATTTCTGATGCTGGGGCTGCATTGGTAAGTAAGAGTAAGTTTTAAAAAAAATATAAACAAATAAATCTCCACAAAACTATCTACTATACACAAGTAACAAAAGGCATTAGCAAAAGAGGTTTACTGATGTTGAACCTGCCATATGCATATTATATAGAAATAACCTCACTTCCTCTTCACTAAGTGAACCTACCAACCATGGTAAGACGCACTCGATCAGTCTCAAGGGCATCACAAACAAGCTCTGATACATAAGTTCTCGCTGTTTTCTAGGACTAAAATGCAGCTGCGCAAGTAGAAGAACCTAGAAATGCGACATATACATTAGAGGTCATTAGAAAGATCTACAATATAATACATACCCATACACATACAAAATTTCCAGCAAGCATGAACAGGAGAGCGCAGAAAAATGACTTGCAACCTGATGTTTTATGTTTTCTTATGAAAGGATAAAGGGCTCAAGAGATATTGTTGAAATACGAAAGACAAAAAACTACTCACCTGAACTTCCTCATGAAAATGCTTCTCTATAGTACCCACTATATGATCAGCATGTGAACACAACTTTGAATAAAATTCCGCAGAAGATGAGTTGGCTCCAGCACTTTCTATACTTTCAATCAAGCATCTAAACTTGTCAAACTCACTTTATTCTTCTGCATGCTCCTGGACAAAAGAAAGTTCTGCATCTACAGCCGGAAATATAACTGTCCTCAGCAATGCTGCACTCAATGTGACAAGATAAACTAGTAAATGAGGATGGTGTATAATCATAACCGTAGCAACTACAAACATGAAATGTAAGACATGCAATCCAGGAGATAAATGTTACTATTACAAAAAGCTGCTTCGGAAATATGCCAAGCAGGTATGAAGCATATTAAGTTTCACAACAATATTACTCCTACTTTGTAAAGGATTGAGATAAAGTTTCTACAATCTGCAAGGTACTTGAGTACAAAAGAACTACGAGCAAGAGCTTACCCGTCAATGAAAAAACCAGCATCTGCAGCACATTTAACCTTGGCACTTTCATGAAGTAGAGACGTCTTTATTGTACTTTCGGTAGTGTTATTCCCCTTTACATAAAAGAAAAATAAAATTTGTCACCACATTTGATCTTTAGAAAAAACAAAACTACAACATACGCAAGGAACTCTTGTCTGGTCAGTCCTACAAGGAACTCTTCACATACTCACAAAATATCCATCAGTGATCATCTTTCAATTATAAATTATTTTGTGCATGTTTAAAATGGAATTTTTGCTGTATATGATCATCTTTGTAATAACTTTGTTTATTTTACAATTGTATCTGTACGGCCAATACTTCATATCAGAATTTATAATGTAATATACCTGTATCAACGTCAATAAGTTAGATTAGTTAGCTGACCATTGTAAGACCAAAAAATGCACCTATGATTCTGGACCATTTGTGCTGAGTTCATCAATTTTATACTTTCTTGAACAGTGCTGTGGCTATTCCTCAATTGCCTTGTTTGCGTGTACAACTCAACCACAATTCCGCAGCGAAGCTGATATTGAAGGAACCTAATAACACATGAAAATTAGTTAGCAATTCTACTTTGACTAACAAGCAATGCATTAAATATCTGATCAAGATAGAAGTAAATTCATGAACAAATTCATCATGTTTGCAATATTCCTAGCATGTACATATGCATATGTATGTCTACACTTGATATGTTCATGACTCATGTCACTGATATTCACCAACTCCACAGAAACTGTCAAGCCAGAGACATAATAGGTAGTTGAAGTATAATCTTCTAGAACAAAAAATGGGCCTCCGAGTTCTTCTGGTTGTCAGGGCATACTTGTCAAGGTGTAGATGCAAGCAACAAGTCAGCTGAAATTAAATTCCTCGAGTTGCACAAATGTCTGTCAGAGTTGTTAATATGAAAGTAAATTCATATGAAACAGTATTACATAAAAGTATATCATCAGAAAAACTACAATAAAGAAACTCTCACTAGTAACTAGACATATAGAGGATGCAGGTCATGTTATACGATGTATGCCTGTGCAGCTAATCCAACCAAGTTAATGTAACACCTAATTTTACAATACCTGGATGGCTGCATCCGACCCAAAAAGCACATGACATAATATTATACATTATACTACAACATATTATCTCTATTTCACACATAAGATCGATTACCATATTAATGTCAGACTGGTCACTTTCAAATTTAGAAGTTGCAGAAATATCACTAGTACTAGCATATTAATCACTGCAAGAAGCCTGGACCCTCTTCAACATCAGTGAGTATAATAATAAAGATATATAAACATTGAATGATGGCTGTATATCTAGTGCAAATGCTAACCTTGAAGCAATTACAGTCATCAACAAAATTAGAACTTGTAAAAAGGCTCCGTCTGTAGCTTTCTGTGGAGGTCATGAATCCAATATAGGCTCATCCAGTGAAAACAAAAGTAGAGCTTTTCATCCGATACGATTGTTACTACTAGAGCATCCTATATACCTGAACAAATAAATAATAATGAAGTTTTAATTCCCCTCCGAAACAAAACAATTAGCAGAGAACGGAAAATAAGATTCATTATCACAGATTTACATATGAATAATAAGAGGTACTAAGAGAGGTCAGACCTTCCCTCTTAGAATCAGACACCTGGCTCACTGAGTCCGACTACTCACAAATGAAATGGCCACACAGAGGATAGAAAACGAAAACAAACACTACACAACTCCTTGTATAATCAAGGGGCTTTTGATATATGATGCTTAGAACATTGTTATCAGCAAGAAACAAACAGGAATTGATCGAAAATGAGTCGAATCGACCAAGAAATAAAGGAGGCGATTTTAGGGTTTGTTGATGTTCTAATCTGGAAAAGAAACCATAAAAGTAAGTAATAGAACTAGTGTAATCGAGGCCAAGGAACCTGAAAATGAAGTCATTTTTAGTGAACGAGTAGTAGTTTGGCCGGAAAGATGAAATTGCCGGAGAGAGCCGAGAGGGAAAAACATTTGGATGCCAGAGAGAGCCGAGATGAAATTGCCAGAAAGTTTGACACCGGGGGAGATGGACATTTAGGTTTAGGCACCGGGGGTGGTGGGCATGGAGTGTGATGAGTTGAAGTGAGGAAGAGCAGGTTAAGGACTAGGAAAAAAAGATGTGGATGCAGGCTGCTAAAGTCTTTGAAGCCATGTTTGGGGAGAAAAGCTTGCTACGGCGTATTGGAATAAAATAATTTTGTTAAAAAGTTTTGGTACTAAAATTAGCCCGCTCAATGTGTAAAAAAAGAAAAATCATCCCGCTCAACAAAAACTCAAACAGCCCGCCTAAATTTTGGGTCAATTTTAATCAAAAAATTACCTATAAAAATTTAATAAATTTTAATATCAAAAAATGTACTATATAAAATTAAAAAGTAAAAAATTCAGAAAATAAAAATTTATTTGGTTTCATATTTTAACAATCAACTAGTGGTTGGACTAGTACTTATAACTAGTATTTAATTTAGTCTCGGATTGATATTTCAATTTTTTTAAAAATATTTCCGAATGATCCAACCATATGAATGTCAAGATCTACATATTTTAGTGACATTCCAAAAATTTCAGAACATAATAAATTTATTTGGGTTGAGATTTTAAAAATTAACTAAAGGTTTGACTAGTACTTCTAACTAGTGTTAAGTCCCGGATTGATGTTTCAATTTTTTTAAAAATATTCCTGAATGATTCAACCGTATGGATGTCAAAACCTATATATTTTAGTGATATTCCAAAAATCTTAGAAAATAATAAATTTATTTGATTTGAGATTTTAACAGTCAGCTAGTGATTTGACTAGTACTTCTAATTAGATTTTAGTCCCGAATTGATGTTTGATCGTTATAAAACCAAACCAAATAAATATAGGAAATAATAAATTTATTTGATTTGAGATTTTAACAGTCAACTAGTGATTTGACTAGTACTTCTAATTAGATTTTAGTCCCGAATTGGTGTTTGACCGTTATAAAACCAAACCAAATAAATATAGGAAATTTAAAAAAAATTACCACATCACTAAAATCGTTATATCTTGACATTCGTGCGATTGAAACATCGAAAAAATAATTAAAAAAATAGATTCATCATTCGGAACAAGACTAGTTAAAAGGAAAGTCCACTTTGACCGGTTTGACCGTTATAAAACCAAACCAAGTACATGTAGGAATTTTTTTGAAAAATTACCGCGACACTAAAATCGTTATATCTTGACATCCGTGCGATTGGAACGTCGAAAAAATAATTTAAAAAAATAGAATCATCATTCGGGACAAGACTAGTTAATAAAAGAAAATAAATATCTAATGCAACCCTTCAAACAGCAAATGCAACACTACTGATACCTAATGCAACGCTTCTGACATGTCAGCAAATGCCACGTCAGCAAAGGTGGGCCCCACTTCTGCCACGTCAGCAATTGTGGGTCCCACAATTGCCATGTCAACATGATGGGCCTCCTGCCACGTCACCCTTGTGGGTCCCACACTGCCACGTCAGCAATGGTGGGTCCCATATCTGCCACGTCATATATTTTTTAAAAAAATACAAATATATCTAATGCAACACTTCAAACAGCAAATGCAACACTACTGGTATCTAATGCAACGCTTCTGCCACGTCAGCAAAGGTGGACCCCACTTCTACCACGTCAGCAATTGTGGGTCCCACAATTACCACGTCAGCATGATGGGCTTACTGCCACGTCACCCTTGTGGGTCCCGCACTGTCACGTCAGCAGTGGTGGGTCCCACATCTACCACGTCATATTTTTTTAAAAAAATATAAATATATCTAATGCAACACTTCAAACAACAAATGCAACACTACTGGTATCTAATGCAACGCTTTCTGCCACGTCAGCAAGTGTTACGTCAGCAAAGGTGGGCCCCACTTCTCCCACGTCAGCAAATGTGGGTCCCACAATTGCCACGTAAGCAAATGCCACGTTAGCACATGTGGGTCCCACTTCTACCACGTCACCATTTATTAAAATAAAAAAATATCTAACGCAACGCCATCAGTTAGTGTTGCATAATGTGAAACACTGTGGGTAATACGCAACACTAAATTATGTCTAACGCAACACCAGTTCAGCTCAGTTGCAAAAGACCTAAAATTTCTATCTAACGAAACGCTTTCTGTGCAACGCTTTGTAAAAAGGGTTGCGTATGCTCACTTATGGCGTAGTGTTGCATAGCAGTTAGCTCAATTTCCTCATTCTTTTTGTTCAACAATTCATTTTTAGCAGATAGTTTAGAAATTTCTTCATTAGCTGTAGTCATGCTAGTATGAATATTAAACATTTCAACAGATAATTGTTCAACCAAATGCTTGTACTCAGAAACAGACATATCTATAGTAGTGAGAGATGGTACCTGAGAGTCAGATGGAGACTGATCATCCTTGGAATCAGCCATCAAGGCATAGTTGCAAAATTCCTGCTCTTCTCCATCACTATCAGTGTCATCCTAACACTTCCCTTCAACTATGTAGGCTTTGCCTGGTGATTGCCTTTTGAGGAGGGCCTCATATTTAGATTCGAGCTCTAGAAACTCCTTATCCTTCTTTTTAGGCTTCTTGCATTCATTGGCAAAGTGCCCTAGATCATTGCATCTATAACACCTTACAGATGACCTATCCACATGGCTGGTTTTGAATTTGTTCTTGTTTGCTTTCACAGGTGTCTTGCTCTTGTTGAATGAATGATTTTGAGATCAAGATTTGAAGGGTTGGCTCCTCTTGAATCTGATGTTTGGAAATTTCCTTGCCATGAAAGCATATGAAGTATTCTCCATATTATCCAGTTCTTCAAGAGTATAAAACTTGTCTTCTTCCTTCTCTTCGACAGGTTCAGTCATTTCACCTTCAGTTTCTTCATCATCTACTATCTCCTCTATCCTCAGCTGACTTGTAGATGCTTCTAGGTCTTGAACAGGTTTACTGACAATCAAGGCACATGATATGTTTATCATTTTGCCTTGGTTAGCTTGTATAGCCCTCTTTTGAAGCAACTCAAGCTCATGAGTCTTTAAAACCCCATAGAGCACATCATATGTGACTTTGTTCAAATCTCTTTCCCTTAGAGAAATTACTCTATGCTCTAGGTGATTTGGAGAAGTCAATAGAAACTTCATGTTCAACTCCTTAGTGCTGTAAACCTTACCATTCATCTATAGCTCAGTCACCAACTTGTGAAATCTTTCAAACATATCTCTGTAATGCTTTCCTTGGATTGTGCCATGAAAGCCTCATACTGTGTGACCAGTATCTGTTTCTTGTTTTCCTTAACCTCATATGTCCCTTCACATAATATCTCAATATGATCCCACATCTCTTTAGCAGAGGTACAGGATGCAATGTTTGCAAACATTGACATATCCATGGAATCTATAATTAGCAACATGAGATGACTGTCAAGTGCAACCATCTCCTTTTCTGATTCTATCCATTTCGATGGTTCCTTGGCCACATAAGATCTTGGAACAGTTATGGTTCCAACGGTCTTTTCTGGTATTTTTTGTTGTGGAACAAAGGGGCCATTCTTGAGAATCTCAGGGTACAAAGGATGAGAGGCTTTGATGAACAACATCATTTTTATCTTCTAGAGGTTGTAATTTTCTTTGTCAAATTTAGGGACCTTCACTGTTCCTGTTGTCTTAGGTGTATTCGAACTCATGATCGTTTTCTGTTTTGATAAACAGCCTGCTCTGATACCACTTGTTAAGTATTGAACACACAAAAGAATACAGAGGGGGGTGAATGGATTCTTGAACTTTTCTTTGTTCTTGAATCTGTAGCAAGATACGTGTTATGTGTGTGCGAAAAATATGAATGTAAATAATAAACAACAGAAGACACAATATCACTTTAATCTAATATGTTATTAGATAAAGGTTTGCTACAATCTGTGAATACAAATGTTAGTATTCTCAGCTTCGTTTTTCTCAGAGAGATGTATACTTGAGTATGAATAACTTCAAAACTATCTTCTAAAGAAGTGAGGTTGTGCCCTTATAGAACATGAGCACAACACGCTTACTACAAATAAGGTTACATGATAAAATCACATTTTAGTCTGTCTATCCTATTTGAGTAACATCAAAACGGCTACAGGTTTGACTTTGTAAAGCTCTATTCAGATCCACTTCTTTCGCTCTTTGTCTCTTGTACATCTATTTAAGCTCCTTTGTAGGCTTTCCAAAGTACGTTACAGTTTGTGGTCCATAAAGTGCTTTGGCTTGTTGCAGGTTTCTGACTTGCGCAGTTTCTTCAGTATTTTGTCTTCAAAACTTCATTCGAGAAGTAACTTGATAATCGAATCGAGAACTGGAATTTACTTGATAGAAACTTCTGAGTTCTCGATCAATGTATAACTTACTTGTTTGTAACACTTCTCGAATTAGGCTTTTCTTCAGGATTCCTTGAGATGTCGAATAGAGCAATTGACTTGTCGAATCCTTGAGATGTCGAATAGCTTCTTGAGTCTTTGAGATATCGAATAAACCTTGACTTGTTGACTCCTAGAGAACTCTAATGATGTTTTGACTTGTTGACTTTCTAAGTTCTCGAATAGAGTAGTAGACATATCGAGTCTCTGAGATATCGAATGAGATATCGAACAGTGCATTCAGAGATATCGAATAGTTCCCTTTGAGATATCGAATCCTTGACTTTTCGAATGCTAGACTTCTTGAAAAGAACAAAACACTTCTCGAACTGGTACTTAGGCAGATATTTCATTCTTCAACTTCCAACTGTGTTTATTTTGACAGCCCTTATCTTCAAGCTTGAGTCATGAACCTTGGAACTTCTTTCAAGCATTATTCTCAGACTTTTAAGTACAATTACACAGATTAAAAATTGATGCCTATTACAAGTACTAAACAAGTAGAAACTTTACAACTAGAGATTCCCTCAGTTAAGAGGTCATGTAAGTAATACAAAGTATTACAAACAAATAGGCTTGTTATTAGATGTATACAGGCATGCCTCTATGACTAATAATCTCCCCCAAATTGTGAGTAAGACCCTTAGTCACAATTTCATGTCTGATAACAAGCCTAACATACATAAAGATAAAACTTGACAGGTACAGGTATGAAATTGATTGAGTACCGTTACAAAGAAAGCATTCTTACAGTTATGAAGAAATACTAGCCATTTTCCTTTGATTCTCCTCCTTGAGATTTGGCTTGTAGGTCCTCCTTTTCTTTTTCTTCCTTGGCTTTCTTTGCATCACTCATTGCCTGGATGATGTCTTCCATGGTAGTGAGTTCTTCAATGAGAGGTGAGTCAGATAAGTCTCTGATAACTTTATTTAGCTTTGCTTCAGGATAAGAGTTAATGTAGTCCATTCCAATCTTCACATTTCTGCCATATTTCATGTATTCCACAATGCAAGGATTATACTTGACTCTGCATAGCCCTTTGGCTCTCATCTCTTCAGCTCTGGCTTCTAGAGCAACTAACTCTTCTTCTCTCTTTATCTTCGAAGCTTCATTCTTCTTTCTTAACTCCTCCTCATGATCTCTTTTCATCTTAATGAAATGAGCTATCTCCACCTTCCAGACTCTTTATGTTTCATCATCAAATCTCAATAGTCTCATTATCCTTTCTAGGTCATGTAGTTTACCCCAGTGTTGACACATGCCTTGTGGAAAGGTTTTCTCTCTCTCATCTGAGTATTTTACCTCCAGACACCCATCAATAATAGCCACATGGTAGATTCTTTTAGCATGCAGAAATGCCAACTCTTCACTATCCAATTCATAGTCTTCATCAATTGGTGGCAAATCTAATCCCGGTATAATTGTGAGTGCCTGGGATGTAGAAGTCTTCGCTTTTCTTACCCTTCTGGCTGCTTGCTTGAATTTAATCCTCTTCACCTGGACACTTGGCTGAAACTTATGACCCTTGCTTGTAGACCAATGTAGTACTCCATTAGCAGTTTGCTTTTGGTAACATACACCTGGTTTCTTGATTTGGATCTTCTTCTCTTCTTGAGGTGGCAAGACAGTTGCAGAAGCCATAGATGTAGATTTTGATGAATCATTACCAGTGACATCCACCCTAGACATTGTGCCTTGTGTTGTGGTAGGAGTGTCATTAGTAATATTCATGGCTTGTTGTCTTCCACTATTTCTTTCATATACCTTTCCTCCATCCTTGTCATTACCCCCCTTCTTGCTTTTATCATCCCTTTTCTTCTTTTCATCATCACCCTTATTCCTTCCTTGAGATCTACCCTTGCTGCCATTCTTGTCTTGATCATCCTTATCTTTATCTGATTTTCCACTCCTACCAATAGGCACAATGTCTGACTGAGAGTTGATAAACTTTATCAGAATATCAAGAGCCTCTATTTCAAGTTCAGATTTATCACTCCTTGAATGTAGAACTCCAGCCAAATACTTTATTATAGACATGTTGTTTGATTTGAGATGTTGGCCAAATCTGAAGGCAACAATGTCTTGATTCTTTTCATATAGGATGCAATGAGGCTGAGGAACTACTTGAGGTAATTGAGATTTCATGAACTTGGTTAGGATATCCTTGAGTGTGATATTGTCTAGTGAGTTATTCCTTTATATCTTCCTGATAATTGTTCAAAGTTCAGAACTGGATAGAACTTGAAAGGCTTCAATGTGGATGTGATAGAGTTTCTTGGCAGTGTGAACTAGAACTTTTCTTTCATTTGTAAGGATGATGGCATGAGGATTGGTTTGAACAATTTCTCTTCTCACTACATTGACTAGGAACACATTTTGCACAAGAAGCTTGATGTAGTCAACGTAGTGGAAGTCGACTCTCTTCCTGAGTTCCTGTAGATGCTTCAGAAAGGCTATGTCATGATATAATTTAGAATTCATAGTTTCTTGACATACCCTTTAAGTAAGGACATTCCTGAATTCTGAGGGTTCAGAATTGAAAAGATTGTTTAGCAATGTCAGGGATGTCGAACTCATATTCTGGGGTAACTGGAGAGATTGATGATATCTTGGCCACTTCTTCTACAGCCACTTTCTTCAGTTTCTCTTCCTTGGATGATGGCTCAGACTGATTTGACTTAGGTTCAGAGATAACACACCTTTCTCCCTCTTAGACCTCTCACCTTTCTCCCTCTTAGATCTCTTAGATTCCTTAGATTTTGAGTCAATTTCAACTTTCTCCCCCTTAGGCTTGGTGTCAGACACAGAAGCCTTTGGGTTTGAAGTAGAGATTGGAGGTTGAGGGATGCCCATATGTTGCATCATAGCAGCAATCATCTGTTGTTGATTGAGAAGAACATCAGCTGTACGGGTAGCTTGAGTGTCCAACTTGTCATTGAGGAGGGCAACAGAATCTTTAAGCTCGGCATTGGAGAGTTTGAGTGAACTCACTCCTGCTTCCAAATTAGTCACTTTAGAGAATAAGTCTGCAGCCTTGAAGCCAAAGAGTGATTGTTGTTTGAGCCTTTCGACTTCATACTTTGTCATTTCATGAGCAGGGACATCAGTAACTGCTGCATCTCAATATCTATTGGCAAAGAGAAAGTTAATAGCAGCATTGACAGAAGTTGATTGATCTCTGAGCCTGTCCATTTGATCTCCAATTTTGGTAATGGATGCCTGGAACAAGGGAAGACTGGTATCCACTGTAGTGCAGGTAGCTTTGCACTCCTTGATATTTTTGAACACAGTCTCCAGAGTTGGGAATTCCCTGGTGAATTGAGACTTGATTTCCCTCACTACCTTGGTTGTTTCAGTGCAAACACTTTCAATTTCATTTTGAACTCCCTTTCCCAGATAGTGAGCAGCCTTTAAATTTTCCTTGTATACCTCATTGATAGCTTCATACACTTCAGCAGGGGATATACATTTGGCATTTGAGCCTAGTGAAGTGATGTACTCCTCTCTGATGTACTGAAGAGCATCACTGAGGGTACATGTACCATAACCTTGCAGCCATGCATCTACATTCCCATCCCTTTCAGCCTCATCTGCTATTTTCTCCTGTTGCATCGCTACATCTTTTTTATGACATAGCAGAATGGCTTCATAGTCTGGATTGGACAGATTTGATGTGACAAGGTTTTGAGCTATCTTTACAAACTCAGGAATCTGATCCACAGCTAAGCTTTGAAGTGCTTCATCCGTCAACTGAGGTGGAGCAGACCCTGATCCTGAGGCACTATCATGTTGCACAGGCTTCAGCCATTGTGATAAAAAGTTAGAGCTAGACCTAGGCAAGCTAGACTCTTCAGTTACATATGCAACTTCTGCAACCGGATGGAATGACTCTACTACTGTTGTCTCCACAGGAGTGGGATGAGTTACAATAACAGTTGACACTGGCACAGAGTCTCTAGTAAAAACTAGTGAATCCACTATGTTTATGATGGTGTCATCATGATATGCCCCAGCATGCATTCCCTCACCATCTAAATGTTGGTCCTGGGTGGTGAACATAGTGTCATGCACTAAGTCACTTGAGTCCATTGGCTCATCAAGAGAATGGAATTCTTGATGATCAATGCCTTGCTCCTCAATTGCTTGAGTTGCAGGCTCCAAAGAAATTTCTACATTAGATTCTGGAAGAAGAGTGTCTGGTAGAATAGATTTTGGCAACTCCCCCTGAGAAATAGAGGGAGCTTCAAGTATGATGTGCTCTCCACTCAGTGTAATGCCATCCTTATCACTCCCATGTGCTGACTCATTACAAGGAGGTGCATTGGGGAGAATGCTTGATTCTATAGATGCACCATGTTGAGAGGATACATCTAGTGAGCTGTTTGCCCCTGATATTACAACTTCAGCCATTTCAGTGACTAAAGAGGTGGCTTTCTTTGTTTTCTTCTTCTTTGGCTTCTTCAAAGGTGACTCGGGTTCCTCACTTCCTAAAGCTAGTTCTGTTGTGTAAAAGATACTTCCTTTATCTTCTTGTTACTCACACCACCCTATTGAGAGGATGATGCAGTTGGCTCAGTGTTTGGTAGAGTGTTTGGTTGAGAGGGTTGGTTAGCAGGCCCTGTGTTAGCAATTGTTCTACATGCTTGGGCTTAGCTAACTCAGATTTTGAGGCAAATGTTGGCATGTTATGGGGGTATTTCTCAAATAAACTCTTCATGTGAGGAGTTATTTCGAGTCTTACATCCACATCATTCCTAGTCTCCAAATTACCAAAAATGAGTTTGGTCATGGATTTAGGATAGCCTATTCTACTTTTATCTATTCCAGGCAATTCAACCAATTTATCATTTATGAAATTAAGTGCAGATTGAATAAAGCGAGGAAAGAAGATTTCATTACCTCTCTTGGCTGAGTTCTTGCCAAGTCTCTCATTCAACTCCTGGAGCAGGGTAGCAAAGACATAACTCCACTCCTTCCGTAGATGTTTCCTGTTCATATGCCCAATCTTGATTGTGTCGGCATAGTGGATGAACTCAAAGAACTCAATTAACACATCATCATATACTAGAGGATGATACAAGTCTTGATGAAGTCCTAGTGCTCGATTCATGTCTTCGGTAGTGATAGTAATATCCTTATCCTGAATCTTGCAGTAGATTACATATGAGGTTATAGCATTCTCAAGAGCGACAGCCTCCACAGTACCAGTTCTCCAAAACTGTTCCAGAAGGTCTAGATACATAGTTTGGTTGGTAGAAAGAGCCTTCTTGATGTACGATTCAGACATCCATTTTACAAAGCACTTGAAATTTGCATTGGGTGCTTCTACATCACTAGTCATAGCGATGAAGTTTGTTTGTTTGGTAATGGTGAGTTGAGTGTTTGCCATTGTATTCAGAGAAAAGAGAGATAGAATTAGGTTGAAGAAGAAATTTAGTCTGTTGCAGTTAGTGTTTCAGAGGTCTAGAATGATTGGTTGCTTGAGAAATCGAATGAAATGAACGAGGTAGTTGTTTGATTGTATAAATACTAAGCACTTGAATTATCGATTAGATATATGTTTTGTATCGACAAGCCAAGCATTCGAGAAGTGTAAGATAACTATTCTATATGTCAAGAATGGCTTATTCGATAACTCAAGCAGGTTGTTAGTCCGAATACACAATAATAATCAAGATCGTATATGAGAATAGTAAGCAATACGCGAATGAACAATTTAAAACTGTTTGGAATTAATAACTCTTCTCTCAGTGATGTAAAATATCACAGAGAGCTGCTTAGGTTATAATGAAAGATAGTTCGATGCACGATACCCTTCTAGGGTTAACCTAACTGTATTTATAAGATATACAGCTTCGTTACAATCGCTAATTGATACTCCTATAATTTAGCTATACAATTGATATCAATCACGATTGCTACACATCTCCTAAGTCAACTCAATCTCTTTGACAGCTATCCAATCTGTAAAGAAATTGCTTCCATAATTATCTTCAATTAATCTTCAATCACTGTTGACTGGAGACGCGCTTCCTCCAGACAAAGTTTAACAAACTCTGTCGAGCTTCCATGTCAGCGTTTAACTAAACTCTGACTGCTTCCAGCTAAACTCTGATTTGTCGATGTAGCTCTTAAACACTGTTCTCATCAATTATTTCTAACAATCTCCCCCAACTTGTTCATTAGCAAAAATGTACAAGTTTACAGTAATTGATGATGTCAAAACAAATACTCAAATACAGTGTTTAATATACAAATAGAGTTTAAACTACTACTTAACAAAATCTACTAAAACAAGAAAAATTCTTACAGACTTCAATCTCTAATCTCCTCAAGATCTGGTGTTGTTCTGAGATAGTCTATAAGCAATCTCCTCTCTGCATTTTCAAGTTCAATCTGCATAACTTCCTTGATCTCTTTCAGCTCAGGATCATTCTCATCAGTCTGATAGATAGCAGATCTTAGATCGTAGATTTTGTTCCTCCTCATATCATTTCCTAGTCTGATATACTTCACCTCTTCTGACTTCACATTAAAATCAAGAACTGTGATTCCCAGATCAGTCTTTAGCTTTGTAGTACCCTTCTTCATTTCAATAATATTTCCATTCCAGTCTTTGTACTTAGGAACATATCTGCTGTTGTATTTCATTCCTCTATTTGCCAGATTTTGAATCATTTTCTGTCTAAGCACATTTGCAACTGATTGAGTCCTTTGATTTCTCACCTTGAAAAGATACAGAACATGTTCTAGTTCTTCCCAATATTTTAAACCAAGATCATTCTCACCAATCTTAAAAACTGTCCCATCATTCATAAAATATAAGAGAAAATCCTTCTTTAAACTCTTCTGATAGACTAACTGTACTGACTCCAGTCTATCTAAACTCTCTTTAGTGACACCAGGACCTGGAACAGCCAGTGAAGAAGGATCTCTAGGACCAGTATGTTGCCTTTTATCTCTATATGAGCCTAGGCCAGCTTTATTGTTTCCAATCATACCAGATAAGGCTCTTCCATCAGTAAAATCCATAGGAGCTCTAGGTGCTTGATTAGGATCATGAATTGTTCTTTTTCCAAAGATTGACTCCAACTCAGAAGATAAAGGTGTTGACACAACTTGTGTAGCAACAGAGGTTGTGTTGACTTTCTTCTGTACAACTTATGTAGAAACAGAGGTTGTAATAATACTCTTTAGCTTTTGCTTAGCTTCTGCATCTGTTGGTTTTCTGGATACTTGCATCCTTTGATCAGTACCAACTTGTTCTTTGATTTCAATGCCTTTAACAACAGGCTTTGCAGCTTTTACATTCTTCTTCAACTTACCAGATTTCAAAGCTTTCTGACGTTCTGCTAGAAACATTCTCTCCTCAGCTTGAACATCTGCAAGTGTGACTCCCTCTGCATTCTCTTCAATAAACATCTTAGCAGCCAACTCCTCATTAGTCTGAGGATCAGAGGTTAATACCAAACTCTTGGTCTTTGAAGTACCTTGAGTTTCACTGTTTATTCCAGCAGACTGTGATTTAGAAGACTTGCTAGTTTTCAGAGTTTGACTTTCTTCAGCATTTAAACACTTGCCTTTATTACTTGCTCCTCCATCTCCAGCATCATCCTTTCTGATCAGAGTTTGAGCAGACTTGCATTTTGACTTAGCAACTCTCTCCCCCTTTTTGACATCATCAGGAATGAGTATAGATGTAATCAGTTCCAAGGAGGTAGCAATGGAATCAATTTTAGCAGACATGACAGATTGATTTTCTTCTACTTTACCCAGCCTGGCAAAGAGATTGTCTTGAGCTTGAGAAAATTTTGTAGTCTTGAGTTTAGACTCTCTTTCCATGTTCATTTCTCGAGTCTGGATCTCAGTTCTCAAATCAATGATTGCCTTCTGTGTATCAATGTGACGCCCCCAGATCCGGGGTCGGAGATCTAGGCGCTCACAGTCCATTTTCCATTAATAACATACTTGTTCTTGCACATAATATAAATAAACAACCATCGACCCCACAATAAACTCACACCGCACACACACACACACACACACAGGTTAGAGTCTCAGAAACGTCATACATTTGATTAAGCAAAAGTAAAAGTTTTAGAGTTATTACAGACCGAATTAAATAGCATTTATGCTACCAGCAACACTTCGATATGAAGCGAAGTTGGCGGCTTGAAAGTTTGTTACGGTACACTGCCTTGCACAGGTCATACTTATAGATAAAACGTACTAACAAAAGTTGCCAACCAATCCGGCTAATGGGGCCTACCGGTGGAATCTCGACTGCAGCCTGGGGTCTAGTCACCTGCTTTCGAACAGTCTGACTGGTTCTTGCCATTTCTCTTAGCTGTTGTGTTTGTAAAATTTGAAAACAAGCAAGAGTGAGCAACTATAGCTCAGCAAGAATATATGTATAAGATAAGCAATATAACATTTCATATGTATAATAGTCATTAAACTCGTTGTATCAATCAGTTATAGAATCACTTGTCATTATTGGTAAATTTCAAAGGTGCACCAGTACGTGCCCTTGTTTTCAAAATAACCTTGCAGTTCTAGCTACTGCATAAAGTCAACATCTTTCTCATCAAAATAGGACACTATCGGCAACTGGCACATAGGCCTAAGATGCAGTGTCAAAGCATTTTTCCAAAGTGGAGGATGGGACTGGAAGAAAACATAAAAACCTGACAAGGATTGACGATGATCAGTCGCCACATCCAAGTCCAATAATCCGCGGGTCTTCTCTACCGGTAGAAGGATAGAAACTACATCCGTAACTATCCTCGGGTGAAAACTACATCCGTAATCACCCTCGATGAAAACTACATCCGTAATCATCCTTCGGCAACACCTGGGCCGGAATAATAATTGATGGACCGCCTGGCTCACGGCCGCTTACACATCCCGGGAATCGTTCGTCAACGATTCCCACACCTGCCAGAGTCCCCTTTTTCTTTTTCTTTTTAAAACCAGATTTTGATTGAAAACAGAGTAGTTGTGGTTCGACATCAGTCGACCGATAATTCTTGAAATCATACAAGAAGCGAATCCTGACCGGGGGTTTTCGAAAATGTTTTGAGTTCGAAAAAGTTCGAGTTTGAAAGTATTAAAAGGTATCTTGGATTAACTTTGTTTTTAAAATTGTGAACAATAATTATTAAATGATATTTTAAGATTTAATAGCAATAATTAATAAAATAATTATTTAATAAAATAAACTTTCAATCCAAGATAGCGTTTCGAGTATTTACGAAGATATAATAATAGTTATTTGAATATACGATACCACCCGAATGACCCTTCGGGTTTTCGCAATATAGATACGATATAATAATATACCGCTCCCCGGTCAATAGTATATACGGACCGCTACGACCTCTATTGCTAGAGTCGTTGTCCGAAGAAAACATTTCAATCTAAGTTCAAGGGGTACAAGCATATATGTACTTATACAATCTCAATTGCATCAATATTTCGATAAACATAGCATTTGATATAATTTGAAAACTACAAACACAACAGTGAAAATCTTTGTATATGTATAAGTTTTGAAAAGTAAACTTGCCTTGGTTTGGTTGGGGTGGTCGAGCGTGTGAATTCGAACGATCTATACATAAACAATAATCGTTCGTTAGTACCTTAACAATATCTCTTTAATTACGGGGTTTAGGGGGGTACGAAATTAACTTAATAACTCCGGCTTATGACTCTCTAGCCCCACTATAGGTTCATGTCATCACTCGATCACGATCGTCACTTATTCGACCTAATTTAATTACCACGCTCGAATCATAATCATTAACTTAGAATTTTGGTCCACTAATCGACTTTTTCCCTTGCGCGAATTTTACTCTATCATTTTTATAAAATCCAAAAATTCATATTTTAATCCAATTCTTTTTGGGTGGTCTTCCCCACTGCATTCCCTATCTTCTCAGATTTTTCCATGATTTACACATATTTCTAGGGGTTTAAACAAGGTCCACAAGAGGGTCACTTAGTGCAGTCCATAGTCCAGAAACACAACTCACTCTTCCGGCTATAACTTAAAATCTATACATCACAAAATTATGAACCTTACATATTCAGAAACTACAGATCAAGACCTTTCCAAAAATATAAGGTAGGTGTTCAGGGGATCAGTTTAAGGGTTCCGAATTACAGTTTCAAAAAAGGGGTCAGTGCAGATTGTCCAACAACTCCTTTACCACAAGTCATGTCTCTTCTCAAAATTCCACCAACTCCAAAAATCATCACAAATTCCCAACAAAATTCTCATACACTTATGGGACCTCATACCACATAAAAATAATTTTCAATATGACAATAACCATCAACATCCATGATTTTTCATAAATCAAACTATAATCAACACTTTTGTGCACCAATCTTTTAGATCTACTAATACTAAGCAATGTTCTTGCCATGGCTACTAAGGGTTAGAATTTATACCTTCCTTGAAGCTCTTAGTAACTTAACAAAGCTTGAAATACTCTCCAAACACCTTGGTTGATCAATCTATGGCTTAATCTTCAAGATCCAAAAACAAGAACAATAAGAGTTACTATTCACCTAGAACTTTAAGAATTTATAACTAGAAAACTAATGGATGAAAAGGGTTGAAATTCATAGCATACCTTTCTTATATGATGTAGAGTACCTAGGATTTTTGTCTTGAATTTAGAGTGATGGGAAGTGGGGAAGAAGAATTTTTTTCTTCTCCCTTTTTTAGCTTAGGCCGAGAGCAATGTTTAAGGGGGGGGGGGAGAGAGTTGTTTTCTTTTCTTTTGTGTGGGATGAAATAATGGCTTGGTTGATACATATAATGTGTATGTATTAGCATTGTACAATCTAGACATGGCTATAGGTATGGCCATTGGTACTTGTTGTCTCCACCTTTTAAAAAGCAAGCCAACTAGGTACTAACTAGATTCTTGTGTTTTAGTTTGTTTCTAACTAGCTACCAACTACTTGGTTCTAATCTTAGACTAGGTGGTTTGCATGGAATTTGCATGGGATGCATGAAATCTTGCCACCTTGCATGGTTAGTAGGTATTTTCCAATTTCCATAATTTTCTAAATAAATCTTAAACATTTTTGGTGGAGTTTTTCCTTCAATATTCTTTCTAAAATCCAACTTCCTAATTTTAAGTATATATATAGTTCCTTGGTTCTCAAAATAATAAAACCATGATCTTGTCGCAGTATTCGTATTTATCGATACCCCGGAAATGTACGAAAATAATAAAATAGAATTTTGCGAAATCCGTCGACATTTACATACACTTATTTTCCATAAGGGAACATAATATCATTACAAATCTTCATTTATCCGTCATTCATATATGGGGGTGGGATTCACTTCTCTTACATAACAAAGTTACTATTCATTCCGTCTACTCCAATAATATCAAAAATCAGGGTTCTTACAGCCTCCCCTCCTTAAAAGGATTCCGTCCCTGAATCAGGTTGAAAACAGTTGGGGGTGCTTTTCACGCATCGCGCTCTCTAGTTCCCATGTTGATTCTTCGACATTCTGATTCCTCCACAAGACTCTCACTAGTTTGACAACCTTGTTCCTTAGCACCTGTTCTTTTCTATCCATAATTTCTACGGGTTGCTCCACATATGTTAAGTCTGGTTGCAGATCCACTTGATCATGTTCTATCACATGTCGGAAGTCGGTATGGTAGGGTCGTAGCATGGACACATAAAACACATTATGTACTTGCTGTAAGCTCGGAGGTAAAGCCAATTCATAGGCTAACTTTCCAACTCGTTTCAAGATCTCAAAAGGTCCAATGAATCTCGGGCTTAGTTTCCCCTTCTTACCAAATCTCATCAATCCCTTCCACGGTGATACTTTTAACATCACAAACTCTCCTACCTCATATTCTTTGTCCTTGCGGGTCTGGTCCGCATACTTCTTCTGTCTGTCTTGGGCCGCTACCAGCCGTCCTCTTATGAGCTCGATAGTTTCTCTTGTCTGTTGGACCAGTTCAGGCCCTAAAATCTTCCGCTCTCCAACTTCTTCCCAACACAAAGGAGACCGACATCTTCGTCCGTACAAAGCTTCATATGGGGGCATGCCTATACTCGCATGGTAACTGTTGTTGTAGGAAAATTCGATCAACGGCAAGTGGTCGTCCCAACTTCCCTTGAAATCTATGGCACATACTCTCAACATGTCCTCGATGGTCTGGATGGTTCTCTCGCTCTGTCCGTCTGTTTGGGGATGGTATGCAGTACTCATGTTTAACTTAGTCCCCACACAATCCTGAAAACTCCTCCAGAACCTGGAGTTGAATCTTGGGTCTCTATCTGATACGATGCTCACAAGAACCCCATGCCTAACCACAATCTCTTTTAAGTAAATATCCACCAGCTTGTCGACGGTGTATCTCTCGTTGATTGGAAGAAAATGGGCTGACTTGGTCAATCTATCAATAATTACCCAAATGGCGTCATGATTAGTCTTGGTCCTTGGTAATCCGACTATAAAGTCCATCGCAATCTGCTCCCACTTCCACTCGGGTATCTCTAAGGGTTGCAACAATCCACTAGGCCTCTGGTGTTCGGCCTTCACTCTTTGACATGTCAAGCATTTACTTACCCACTCTGCTATGTCCTTCTTCATATTTGGCCACCAATAATACTCTTTCAAATCCCTATACATCTTGGTGCCCCCAGGATGAATCGAATACCTTGAACTATGGGCCTCTTGCAAAATCTCATCTTTCAATTCTTGAACGTTCGGGATCCATATCCTAGATGCGTACCTCATAACTCCATTCCCGTCCTTCTCACACCTAATTTCTTCGCCAGTCAAAATTTTCTCCATGGAATTCTTTTCTTCTTCTATCTTCTTTTCCTGGCATAACTTGATCTTTTCCAATAGCGGTGGTTGGACTTTTATTTCCATTAGACTCTCTTGGCCAATTCCTGGCAACCTCACCTCAATCTCCAGCCTCTCGAGGTCCTTGATCACTTCGTCCACTGACGTTATCATCTTAAGCTTCTCCTTTCGGCTAAGTGCATCGGCCACTACGTTGGCCTTTCCTGGGTGATAATGAATCTCACAATCATAATCCTTGATTAGCTCTAACCATCTCCTCTGCCTCATGTTTAACTCTTTCTGAGTGAATATGTACTTTAAGCTCTTGTGATCCGTGTAGATTTCACACTTTTCTCCGTAAAGATAATGTCTCCAGATCTTCAAAGCAAAGACTATTGCTGCTAATTCCAAATCATGGGTGGGGTATCTTATCTCATACTCCTTAAGTTGTCTGGACGCATACGCAATCACCTTACCGTGCTGCATAAGCACACACCCTAAACCTTTATGGGACGCGTCGCTATAAATCACAAAATCTCCCTTATCATCGGGTAGGGCTAGTACTGGTGCTGTCACCAACCTCTTTTTCAACTCTTGAAAGCTCTCTTCGCATTTCTCAGTCCACACAAACTTCTCGGTCTTGCGAGTTAGCCGGGTCAAAGGGGCTGCTATCTTGGCAAAGTCTTGGACAAATCTCCTATAGTAGCCGGCCAATCCTATGAAACTTCTCACCTCTGTCGGAGTGGTTGGTCTCTCCCAATTTGATACGGCCTCTATTTTGGCTGGGTCCACTAGGATGCCTTGTTCGCTAATCACATGCCCCAAAAACTGAACTTCCTTCAACCAAAATTCACACTTCGAGAACTTGGCGTACAACTTTTCTTTTCTTAATGCTCCCAATACAATCCTCAAGTGCTCTGCATGTTCCTCTTTCGTCTTGGAATAAATTAAGATGTCATCGATGAAGACTATAACACACTTGTCCAGATACTTCTTGAAGACTCGATTCATTAAGTCCATGAAAGCTGCGGGTGCATTCGTTAACCCAAACGACATTACTAAGAACTCATAGTGTCCGTACCGGGTGCGAAAGGCCGTCTTTGGTATATCTTCTGGTTTAATCTTTAACTGGTGATACCCGGTCCGCAAATCGATCTTAGAGAAATAAACTGCATCTTTCAATTGGTCAAACAGGTCATCTATCCTGGGCAAGGGATACTTATTCTTGATGGTCACCTTATTCAACTCCCTGTAATCTATGCATAATCTCATACTGCCATCCTTCTTTTTCACGAATAGCACCGGGGCTCCCCACGGTGACACACTAGGTCTTATCATCCCTTTATCCAACAGCTCTTGCAATTGGGTGGCCAACTCTTTCATCTCCACTGGGGCTAGCCTATACGGGGCCTTTGAAATTGGGGCCGTGCCCGGAACTAAATCTATAGCGAACTCGATGTCTCTATCAGGTGGTAGTCCTGAAAGATCATCCGGAAATACGTCCGCGAACTCATTAACGACTGGGATTTCCTGTAGGCTGGGTGCCTCCTTCTTGGTATCCTTTACATAGGCTAGATAGGCTTCGCATCCCTTACGTAACAGCCTTTTAGCTTGAATCATAGTCAGGAATTTTTGGGTTTGTCGTTTTCCACTAAACACTACTTCCTTATCCCCTGGCAGTCTTAGACTCACTTTCTTCTTCACGCAATCAATCTGAGCTCCATGGGTTGTCAACCAATCCATACCTATTATTACGTCAAACTCCCCTAATTGAAAAGGTATTAAATCTATCCGAAAGTGTCGCCCTTCTATTTCTAGGTCGCAACCTGGACAAACTTGGTTAACAGGAATAATTTCATGATTAGCTATCTCTACTTGCAGTCTGTCTCGCAGTGGTTCAATCTTAAGGCCTAACTGACTTACAAAATCTAGAGATATGAAAGACTTGGTGGCTCCCGAATCAAATAAAACATTCGCATTAACTGAGTTGAGTAGTAGGGTACCTGCGATCACATCCGTGTTCCTCACGGCATCTTGCACAGTCATGTTAAAAGTTCTTGCAGTAGGGGCCCTGTTAGAAGCAGTTCCACTCACTCTTGATGCAGCTGGCCCAGAGGACATACATTCCCTCATTCGGTGCCCTGGTTTCCCACACTTGAAGCAATTACCTCCGGCACTGGTGTTGTTACTAGTTCCTCGACAGGTGTTAGCATAATGTCCTGTCAGCCCACACTTGAAGCACTTCACATCTTGCAGATTACACACGCCCGCATGTTTCCTTCCACATTTATTGCATTCCGGGAGTGGGGCTCGGGGTGGGGTAGAGTACGATGATCCCTGGGGTCGGCCGCTCTGGCCCACACTCCAACTTTCCGCTCTCTTGTTTCCAAAGTTTCCGCTGGGTTGGGACATTGTTCCTCGCTTAAATTTGCTTGGAAAGCTACCTCCCGCAGAGTTCCCCTTTCGACTATCAAACTTCCTCTTCCTTCCCTCTCTCTCCTTCTGCATCTGTTCGCCTCCAGCCTCAACAATCGATGCTTTCTGTACCAGGGTGGCATAGTCTGTCAGCTCAAGAACCGCCACACGATTCTGAATCCATTGCTTTAGCCCCAATTGAAACCTTCGGGCCCTCTTCACCTCAGAGTTCACATATTCCGGCACAAACCTTGACAGCTCAGTAAATCTTGCCTCATACTCGGCCACCGTCATGTTGCCTTGCTTGAGTTCCAAAAATTTCAGCTCCATTTGTGTTTCCATGAACCTAGGGAAATACTTTTCCAAGAACAACTCGCTAAACCTCTCCCAGGTCACCACACCTCTTCCCTCCAAATTCTTTTTAGCTTCCCACCAGTAGTTTGCCTCACCCTTCAGCAGATAGGTGGCGAAAACAGTTTTCTGCTCTTCAGCGACTCCTAGTATCTCAAAAGATTTTTCCATTTCTTTCAGCCAGGCTCTTGCCTCGACCGGGTCCGCAGTTCCCTTAAACTCCGGGGGTTTCAGGGATTTGAAATTCCGAAAGGCATTGGCATTCGCATTGTTGGGTGGTGGCTGAACCGGGGGACGGTCCAATTTCTGCCTAAGTAGGTCCATGAATCGCTCCATAGGGTCTCTCCTTGGGTTTTCCACCTCTAGGGTATCATCTTCAGCTTCCTCTTCATCATACTCAGAGTTATCAAACAAGTTATAGTCACTACCTTCATCCTCGCTCAGGTTCTGATCCTCTCTCTCTCGGTTTTGGTGGCCTTCCGGCCCATGGTGGCTACCCTGGCCTTCAGAGCTGGCCGGGTGAGCTCGAGTGTTCATTCTTCTGGGTGGCATGATTCTGATAATAAGACAAAAATGGGTTAGGGTTTGCAGATTATTTGACCGTATTTAGAGAAGTCAGGATCGTATTGTTCCTCTTTATACAGGGTTAAAATTTCGAAACTCGTAGTGCCCTTATGATGGCGATAAACTGTGAACCCTTTTTAGGGGATGTAGTTACGTGGTTCG
The DNA here is from genome assembly GCA_037693485.1 of Kitagawia praeruptora. Classification (NCBI taxonomy): domain Eukaryota; kingdom Viridiplantae; phylum Streptophyta; class Magnoliopsida; order Apiales; family Apiaceae; genus Kitagawia; species Kitagawia praeruptora. The sequence goes on from CM075354.1 coordinate 108,702,915, forward strand.
AAAACATTTGTAGGAATTTCCAAGATTTCAAAACTTCAAAGTTATAGAAATGTTTTCAAAATTTTAAATAACTAAAACCGTTTTTTTTTTTTTTTTTTTTTTTTTTTAAAGGTTTATTTTAGAAAAATCGTAGGAATATTTTGGAAAATGTGGAGAACAATTTGAAATCACATATCGTAAATTTGAAATAGCATGGTTGTATTCGGGGCTTGTAGCAGTTGTATAATCACAGTTGTATATCAAAACAGTAGAGCATGGCATCGGAAAGTAAAGCAGTTGAGACAATATCAAGGAAACTGAAACTAAATAAGTACGGTACAAGGGTGGTCACAAGTTCGGATGTTAGAGCCAAATACATAGTTCCGATGTCAAAGTCTAGCAAAAGTGGAACAAATACAAGTACATAATCCGAATAGTCAAGGCTACACAAAAGTAGGGCTACATCCATACATACTATCTGAAGTCACATCTACATATATGTAGGTCAGTCTACTCATCCACTGGTCAGAAAGGACGCCACTGCACAAGTCAACTGTCCCGCAAAATCGACACACTAATGTCATCTGAACCTAGGGGACTGAGCTATCAATAACACATCACGGGGCCGTACCGCGACGGAGCAAGGCCCTCACTCGGGCAAATGCACGACGCACAACACGTCTAACATCCCTAGCCCGGATCAGTCCGCCCCCGCGGATCCCTAATCCGAGAACCCTCTCGCGACTCCTCCTCTCAATCCTGTGGAGGCGAGCTCTAGTCCTCCTAGCAACAGTAGTCCTCATCTCAGCCTGGATCCTCAAGCGCGCCTCGCGCTCCTCCACTATCACCCTCCTCGCCTCGTTAAGTCGGGCCTCCGCAGAAAGTAAGTCTCGGGTCATGAACTGCACGACATAGGCGTGCTCAGCGCCCGACACCGGGGGTAGGTCCAGTGGTGGGGGTGGCATAACAGGGGCAGGAGCAGGAGCAGGGGTAGGGTCACGCTCCTCCTCGCTAGAAGTGTCCTCCTCGGGATCATCATCATCAGAAGAAGTGAGGCTCAATAACTGTGGAGAGGGCGGGGGTGTCACAACACGGTCCTCACCGGATCGCACACTCTCCTCATCAGTGGCCACAGGGGAGGGGGTAACAGGCTCAGGCTCCATAAAGGGCTCCTCCTCGGGGTCCTCATCATCAGTATCCCCTAATATCGTAATCCAGGGGCCCAGCTCAGGGTCAGCATCAGTATCCTCAACAGGGTCCTCAGTCTCTCTCAGTAGTGCCTCATCATGCTCCCTCTCATAGGCCTCAGGGTCTGGTATATCCTCCATCTACACAAGGGAAATAAGCTAGGTTACTAACCAAAAAGAAGGGTTTAAGAAGTAGTTCCCTCACGGGCCTTAGAAGTCAGGGCTATATCCGATAACCCGACTGTGAACTCGATGAGAGCTCCAGGTATTAATGGGATTATTATTAGTGTTGTATTATTCGTATTATTATGGTTGCTTTCCTAAATTACTATCGTTTCTGAGAACTGTAACCTTCTCTCTGATACCATTTCTGTGACGCCCCCAGATCCGGGGTCGGAGATCTAGGCGCTCACGGTCCATTTTCCATTAATAACATACTTGTTCTTGCACATAATATAAATAAACAACCATCGACCCCACAATAAACTCACACCGCACACACACACACACACACACAGGTTAGAGTCTCAGAAACGTCATACATTTGATTAAGCAAAAGTAAAAGTTTTAGAGTTATTACAGACCGAATTAAATAGCATTTATGCTACCAGCAACACTTCGATATGAAGCGAAGTTGGCGGCTTGAAAGTTTGTTACGGTACACTGCCTTGCACAGGTCATACTTATAGATAAAACGTACTAACAAAAGTTGCCAACCAATCCGGCTAATGGGGCCTACCGGTGGAATCTCGACTGCAGCCTGGGGTCTAGTCACCTGCTTTCGAACAGTCTGACTGGTTCTTGCCATTTCTCTTAGCTGTTGTGTTTGTAAAATTTGAAAACAAGCAAGAGTGAGCAACTATAGCTCAGCAAGAATATATGTATAAGATAAGCAATATAACATTTCATATGTATAATAGTCATTAAACTCGTTGTATCAATCAGTTATAGAATCACTTGTCATTATTGGTAAATTTCAAAGGTGCACCAGTACGTGCCCTTGTTTTCAAAATAACCTTGCAGTTCTAGCTACTGCATAAAGTCAACATCTTTCTCATCAAAATAGGACACTATCGGCAACTGGCACATAGGCCTAAGATGCAGTGTCAAAGCATTTTTCCAAAGTGGAGGATGGGACTGGAAGAAAACATAAAAACCTGACAAGGATTGACGATGATCAGTCGCCACATCCAAGTCCAATAATCCGCGGGTCTTCTCTACCGGTAGAAGGATAGAAACTACATCCGTAACTATCCTCGGGTGAAAACTACATCCGTAATCACCCTCGATGAAAACTACATCCGTAATCATCCTTCGGCAACACCTGGGCCGGAATAATAATTGATGGACCGCCTGGCTCACGGCCGCTTACACATCCCGGGAATCGTTCGTCAACGATTCCCACACCTGCCAGAGTCCCCTTTTTCTTTTTCTTTTTAAAACCAGATTTTGATTGAAAACAGAGTAGTTGTGGTTCGACATCAGTCGACCGATAATTCTTGAAATCATACAAGAAGCGAATCCTGACCGGGGGTTTTCGAAAATGTTTTGAGTTCGAAAAAGTTCGAGTTTGAAAGTATTAAAAGGTATCTTGGATTAACTTTGTTTTTAAAATTGTGAACAATAATTATTAAATGATATTTTAAGATTTAATAGCAATAATTAATAAAATAATTATTTAATAAAATAAACTTTCAATCCAAGATAGCGTTTCGAGTATTTACGAAGATATAATAATAGTTATTTGAATATACGATACCACCCGAATGACCCTTCGGGTTTTCGCAATATAGATACGATATAATAATATACCGCTCCCCGGTCAATAGTATATACGGACCGCTACGACCTCTATTGCTAGAGTCGTTGTCCGAAGAAAACATTTCAATCTAAGTTCAAGGGGTACAAGCATATATGTACTTATACAATCTCAATTGCATCAATATTTCGATAAACATAGCATTTGATATAATTTGAAAACTACAAACACAACAGTGAAAATCTTTGTATATGTATAAGTTTTGAAAAGTAAACTTGCCTTGGTTTGGTTGGGGTGGTCGAGCGTGTGAATTCGAACGATCTATACATAAACAATAATCGTTCGTTAGTACCTTAACAATATCTCTTTAATTACGGGGTTTAGGGGGGTACGAAATTAACTTAATAACTCCGTCTTATGACTCTCTAGCCCCACTATAGGTTCATGTCATCACTCGATCACGATCGTCACTTATTCGACCTAATTTAATTACCACGCTCGAATCATAATCATTAACTTAGAATTTTGGTCCACTAATCGACTTTTTCCCTTGCGCGAATTTTACTCTATCATTTTTATAAAATCCAAAAATTCATATTTTAATCCAATTCTTTTTGGGTGGTCTTCCCCACTGCATTCCCTATCTTCTCAGATTTTTCCATGATTTTACACATATTTCTAGGGGTTTAAACAAGGTCCACAAGAGGATCACTTAGTGCAGTCCATAGTCCAGAAACACAACTCACTCTTCCGGCTATAACTTAAAATCTATACATCACAAAATTATGAACCTTACATATTCAGAAACTACAGATCAAGACCTTTCCAACAATATAAGGTAGGTGTTCAGGGGATCAGTTTAAGGGTTCCGAATTACAGTTTCAAAAAGGGGTCAGTGCAGATTGTCCAACAACTCCTTTACCACAAGTCATGTCTCTTCTCAAAATTCCACCAACTCCAAAAATCATCACAAATTCCCAACAAAATTCTCATACACTTATGGGACCTCATACCACATAAAAATAATTTTCAATATGACAATAACCATCAACATCCATGATTTTTCATAAATCAAACTATAATCAACACTTTTGTGCACCAATCTTTTAGATCTACTAATACTAAGCAATGTTCTTGCCATGGCTACTAAGGGTTAGAATTTATACCTTCCTTGAAGCTCTTAGTAACTTAACAAAGCTTGAAATACTCTCCAAACACCTTGGTTGATCAATCTATGGCTTAATCTTCAAGATCCAAAAACAAGAACAATAAGAGTTACTATTCACCTAGAACTTTAAGAATTTATAACTAGAAAACTAATGGATGAAAAGGGTTGAAATTCATAGCATACCTTTATTATATGATGTAGAGTACCTAGGATTTTTTTCTTGAATTTAGAGTGATGGGAAGTGGGGAAGAAGAATTTTTTTCTTCTCCCTTTTTTAGCTTAGGCCGAGAGCAATGTTTAAGGGGGGGGGAGAGAGTTGTTTTCTTTTCTTTTGTGTGGGATGAAATAATGGCTTGGTTGATACATATAATGTGTATGTATTAGCATTGTACAATCTAGACATGGCTATAGGTATGGCCATTGGTACTTGTTGTCTCCACCTTTTAAAAAGCAAGCCAACTAGGTACTAACTAGATTCTTGTGTTTTAGTTTGTTTCTAACTAGCTACCAACTACTTGGTTCTAATCTTAGACTAGGTGGTTTGCATGGAATTTGCATGGGATGCATGAAATCTTGCCACCTTGCATGGTTAGTAGGTATTTTCCAATTTCCATAATTTTCTAAATAAATCTTAAACATTTTTGGTGGAGTTTTTCCTTCAATATTCTTTCTAAAATCCAACTTCCTAATTTTAAGTATATATATAGTTCCTTGGTTCTCAAAATAATAAAACCATGATCTTGTCGCAGTATTCGTATTTATCGATACCCCGGAAATGTACGAAAATAATAAAATAGAATTTTGCGAAATCCGTCGACATTTACATACACTTATTTTCCATAAGGGAACATAATATCATTACAAATCTTCATTTATCCGTCATTCATATATGGGGGTGGGATTCACTTCTCTTACATAACAAAGTTACTATTCATTCCGTCTACTCCAATAATATCAAAAATCAGGGTTCTTACAATCAACAAACCTTCCATCCAGAGTTTTGACTTGAACCACAGTGGCTTTTAAGCATGAAAGAATCTCTTGATTTGAAATTTCTTCAGCAGTCTGCTGAACAAAAGTAGATGCTCTCCCTTTAGGAAAAATATAATCTTCCTTATACCAATTTTTAGCAAATGTAGCAAGAAACTCTGCTTCAACTGCATGAGACTTGCAAGGTTGAGCAAATGGTGTATGTTTGGCATCAGTCTGTACAGGTGTACTCTGTGAAGAATCAGAGTTTGCACTTCCTTCTTCTGTATCTACAGCTTCAAATAAAACACTGTGCTGAGCAACATTATCAGCCACAGTTTCTGCAACTTCCTCTGCAACATTCTCAAGATTCTCTGCATGTTGCTCAGGCTCAGCAACAGAGATTGCAGTGGCAGCTTTTACTTCCATGGGCTCAGAGTTTGCCTTAATTGCTTGATCAACCTCTTCACCCTTTTCAGGAACCTTGGTGAGCATCAGAAATCAGCTCTGTATGTGAAGCTACAGTTTCAGTAATGACAACTGTATGCTGATCAGCTACACCAGTTGCTTCCGATTGAGCAGGAATATGTGAGATAAGATCAGAGAATGGTATGAATGATTCAACAAACTCATCCATAGGGATAAAACCATCTCTATTGTCCTCACCTACAGACATAGCATCCTCTGCAGGCATAGCGTCCTCTGCAGGCATAGCATCCTTTGCAGTTTGTACCTCAACAGTAGGTATTTGCTGAGAAATCACCTCTGGAGCTTCAATAACTTCCTCATCAGATTCATCAATGATTAGTTTTCTTCTCTTTGCTTGAGGCACCTCAATTGTGACCTCTTCTTCAGTAGACTGTTGTACAGCTTGAGGTGATGTATCCCTGTTTGCTCTTTGTCTTGTTCTTTTAGTGCTTTTAGCCCAAACAGAACTGTGTCTTGTGTTGTAAGCTGGATGCTTTTTCCTGCCTTTTCTTTTGTATTGTTGAGTCTGTTTAGGTTGAGGTTGTGGTTGTGAAGATTGTGGTTCAGTGTTTAGTGTTTGAGCAGTGTTTGAAGGTTGTGCAGTGGTTGGAGGTTGAGGTTGTGAAGATTATGGTTCAGTGTTTAGAGGTGTTTGCTCAGGTTGGGGTTCAATGATTGGATTTTGAACAAAGGTTGTAGGTGGTTGTGTAGTGGCAGGTGGAGATAAATGTTCAGTGTTTAAGGGTTGAGGCTCTTGTGGGTCTGGTTGTTGTGAGTCTTGAGGTTGATGTATAAAGTTTTGTAAGGCAAGAGGCATGACAAAATCAGGTAAATTCTCTTTGCCAGAGTCTTTATTGGTCATATAAGAGAATATTCGTTTAGCAACCTTAAAAGGTTGAATGACATCTTCCTTTGCAATGTCAAGACCAGGAACACAAGCAGTGAATAGTGATTGACAAAAACGAGCAAAATAGATTGTAGTAGTCTCTAACAGTTTATCACCTAAATTCAACAGAACATATCTACCATAATCAAAATTACTGCCATAGAGTAGAGAGTACCCAATTTGTAGACTGTCCATTGGAATTGCATCCCAGTTTGTGACTTTCTTTTGAAATGCCCTGGTTATGCAATCGACAAAGAAATTCCATTCCTTTCTGAGCTTAGGCCTTTTCACATTTCCTAGCTTTTCAAGAGATTCTGAGTAGCCAATCTCTTGTAGCATCACTCTGAGCTGATCTTCTCCAACATAACTGTAAGAACTATGTGTATCAAACCCCATAGTTTCTTTGACTCTGCTTGGAGTAATTATATACTCTGTGTCATCATAAGTGAAAACAATTGTAGGAGTCCCATTCTCTCCTCCATCATCAAAGGTTGAATTCAGCCAAAAGGTTGCTATCTGGGAGGCAGAAAGAGTTTGTGGTTCAATCAATGCTTGACCAATCTCTGAATCTCGTAAGAAATTCTGCATCAAGTGAAACGTAGCTGGAGCGTTTCCATTGCTTAGTGGGGCTGCATAGTTGTTAGGAACAAACAATAGTCCAAGAGCAGTGAAAGGTTTAGTAGCCATTAGAGCAGATATAATCAGTGAAAATGTTGTGTATGAAAGTTGTTTGTAAAAATGCTCAAGTGAAAAACGAGAGAACTGTGAGATGTAACTGTGAGTGGGTGAAAGTAAAAGTAAATCGTTGTACACAAAAGTGATTAAAGTTGTAATTAAAAATCAAAACTCAATCATTTGTGCATTAAAACACGCAACAGTTCCTAGATTAATGTGTGAGTGGGACACAATAGTGGGTGAGTGGGACACGTGGCATGCATGCAGTGGAACAACTAAAACACGCGCAGTAAATATAGCAATAATTACCGCAGTTTTCTCTTTCCCATTACCAAAACATTGTAACACATTTACACTAATTAACAGTTGTCACAAACTCTTTTTACTCCAAATTTTCAAATTATCCGAATGAAAATTTACCTTAGAGTATTTAGACAAAACTCAATAGCGTTTGTCAATTCTACAACTTAATCACTGACACCCGTTCAAAAACTGTACAGTTGTGAATATGTGTGTGTGTGTGTGTGTGTGTGTGTGTGTAGCAGAGTTTACTAAATCAATTTTTAGAGCATCTAATTTTTCATAAAATCCATAAAATAAATCAATAAACACTGGATGCACAAACTCTCATAGTAAACACTGAATGTATCATGAAGGCTAAACTCTGTAGTAAACAATTTATATACAGTAACATTTAATTTATTTATACCCCCTTGTAACTATTTAACTATTTCTTTTTTTTTTATTCTATTCATTCCAGTAATTAGAGGTTGGAGCCAGTCACCAAAAATTCTATAATTTTAGCCCTTATCAGGTGGATAAGTTCCTGGGTCATCCTAGTCCTTGACTAGTCACCAAAAATTAGAGAGATTTTAGCCCATATTATATACCAATAGGTTCCTGGGTCATCTTAGTCACCAACATAACCTCAAAGGAGTATTAACAATCTATTTACATAATGTATGGGGGTATACAAATTATTTAATTTAACAGAGCGTAACTATCAGAGTTTAGAGTTCATCAACATCAGAAGTTATTCATGAGAGGTTGTAATAACCCGGATTTTTCAAGAAATGATTATATTATTATTTCAATAATAATAATATTGTTTTCCTAAAACGAGGAGGAATTTTTTTTTATTATTCAATTATTTAATTATTTTCGGTTAAGTGGAGCCTGGTCCTATTTAAAATTTTATTGATCGGGTAGATACCTCGAGTCAATAGTTTATTTGTGCAAAGATTTTATTTTGGAGTGTGGAATCGTTCAGTAAAATTTTTATTTTAAATTACTGAATAATTTGGAGATTTTTAAAATCCTTAGAAAATGTTTATTTTAATTGTTTGAGGATTTGCAGAAATTACTTGATTAATATATAAAATCAAGAATTTGAGATTTTACTAAAGCAATAGTGTTTGTAGTATTTTTATAAAACCCTGTAAATTGTGAATTATGAATCACAATTATTATTTTTATGAATTGTTTTTATAAATTATTAACATTTGTAAAATACATATCAATTTAGAAAATTTAGATTTAATTCTAATTCTTTCTCCAAAAGACTTTAAAAATATTCTAGTATTTAATTATGCTAGAAATTTTATTTTTACAAATTAGAGTTATTGGTTTAAAATATTATTTTCCCGAGTGTTATTTTGCGGGTTTAAATCGATGTGTGGTTTCAAATAGTATTGGGCCAAAAGCCCATTAGGTTAAAAAAACATGAACTCAGCTCATATACATACATCGATACACATACAGTAGCCGCACAAAAACAAAAATCAGGGGAGGGGGAAAGAACAGCGGGGAGAGAGACATCGGGGAGGGAGAAAAGAGATTATGGGGCTTAGATTTCGAATCAATTGAACCTATACATATATCTATATGCGTGTATGTATGTAAGTGCGTGTGATGTGTGTTTATGTGGGTTGAAGCCGCGCGGTATGGGGTTGTAGGAGGCAGGTCGCGCACGGGGGGAGGAGAGAGAGGCAGACGGTGGGGTTGTATGGTGGTGGTGTCACGCCGGAAGGAAGGAAGGGAGGTGGGGAGGCTGCTATGCAACAGAGAGAGAGAGAGAGAGAGAGAGAGAGAGAGATGGTGAAGGCTGATTTTTCCGGTGGGTTGACTTTCCGGTGCGTCAAATCGAAATCGAAATGGTATAATGTCTTCGAATTTTTTTAAATTATGTATTTAATTAGCTAATTGTAGTATATTAATTAGTTAATTGTTATGAGCTAATTAGTGGTAAAATTGATATAGTTTAATTGTTATGATTTTAATTAGCTAATTGTGGTAATTAGTTAGTTTAAATTGCGAGGTTAATTATGGTGGTTTAATTAGTTTAAATGGAAAGCTTAATGTGGTAATGGGTATAATTAGACTAAAATTGTAAGATTATGATTATTGGTTGAATTTCCGATATTTAAATCGGAAGGTATGTTTGTAATTATAATTGTTGAGTTTAATTATGAGTCCGATTAAAGGTTCGGGTTAGTGATTGTTAATTGTTAAATTGCTAATTGTTAATTGTTAGTGAGTAATTATTAATTGTCGGATAATATATTTGGGTTAGTTGTCAAGTAATTGTTAAGTGCTAATTGCTAATTGTTAGTTTCCAATTGAAATTGTTAATTGCTAAGTGCTAGGTGCTAATTGTTATCGCCATATAATGTAGTCATAAGAGTTGGATAACTTGTAAATGTCTATGTGCTAGATGCTATAAATCGAGTCATAATATAGGTTGAAAGTATAAGTGCCAACTACGTGGTGTTGGCTTAAATGTGGATAAACTTAGTTTACTTTTCCTTATGTGCTAGTTGCCGCAAGTCTGGGCGGGTACTTTTCCTTATGTGCTAGTTGCCGCAAGTCTGGGCGGGTACTTTTCCTTATGTGCTAGTTGCCGCATGTCTGGGCGGGTACTTTTCTTATTTGTTTACTTTTATGTTGCTGCAAGTTGAGGCAGCTTTTATTTTATCAAAAACAGGGTTATAAATTGTTTTGTTTGGCATGGAGGGGTTGTGCCCATAGTCCGATAAACGAATACCTCATGCCCAAATTTTCTGAAAATCCCCTGCAATCAAATTTATTTAATTTAGTTAAATACAATGGTCTAGAAGCATGAAATATATATTAATTGTTATGTGAATATTTGCTAAGTGAACTATTTGAGGGTTAATTGTTATTTCGAGGGTTATGTGCTAATTTGCTGATTTGATGTGTCACGAGGATTAATTATGTTTGAGGACTATCTATATACTAAGTTGATTAAGTGGTATGGTTTGAGGTGTTTAACACCAGGAATTGTCCACTTTAAAAAGGGGACTTTTCCATTTCATTTTTTTTACTATAATATGTTATGTGCAATAAGTGGTATTAGAATAGTCAACTATAGGGAGGACACCTATAGTTTGACTTTAGGTTATTTAGTGATAATCCCGAGTTGTGTCTGCTCGATATACGAGGTATGACTGACACGTACTCATAACTATTTCAGTACCATTAGGGCGAAATCAAATTGGGCGACGTGCATCCAAAAAGGAAGATCGAGACGTCAGGTAAGGTCCATGGAATTACTTGGACGAGGTGCGAAGGATTTGTTCGCGGTTTCTATTTTCTGCTAAGGACCAGAGGCAAGTTTATTTATGCATACTCTATCGTTCAGAGTATCTGTATTTTTAAATATATTTTTTTTTTTTGAGAAAGAAAATGCAGTATTATTTAAGCATTCAAATCTGCTAACAAGATAGCAGTTAACGCAGCAGGGACAGACCCCCCACTTGATCGACGACCTGAATAAGAACAAGCTGATCTAGCCAACCAATTGGCTGCCTTGTTCACAGATCGCTTTACATGGACAATAGTAACATTGTTTAGAGAAGCTATGATACGTCTACAATCTGAAATTACTAACCCAAAAGGAGACCTCATGGACACTGACTGACTAATTGCACAGACCACAGTTTGACAGTCAGATTCAATAACAACGCCATTTATATTACTCTCCTTAACCCAGCTAAGCACCTCTTTTACACCAACAGCCTCTGCCATACTCGGATGCACACTACCTAGCATCACTTTAGCATCAAAATCAAACACATTCCCCTGGTGATCTCGCGCAATCCACCCAATACCAAAGCAGTCATTCCCACTAACGACAGATGCATCCACATTGACCTTCATCATATTAATCATTGGTAATGTCCAGTGCTCCACAGAGGTACAAGAACCTTCTGCCTTTGTTTCCACATTTTGAGCACTACTCCATTGATGTAGGTACGCAATAGCAGACATGACAACTCCGTTAGCTACAAAACTTTTGCTTTGCCAAACCACTCCGTTCCGGGCACGCCAGAGAGACCAACAAATCATGGCTACTTGACCAACTTTTCCTTTCCTAATCCTATTCATTACCTCCAAGAACCAGGTATAAAAATCTGAAGCCTGAATTCCGAACATTTCAGCATCAAAACGTTGCCAACATAATACCGCAAAAGGGCATTCCACCAAAATATGAAATATAGACTCCTCACCCCCCCTGCAAACCTTACACTCCAACATAACATCCACATGTTTCTGCCTTAATTGAGTCAAAGTAGGAAGAATACCTGAGCATGCTCGCCACAAAAAGTGCTTCACACTAGCAGGAATTTTGAGGTTCCACAGCGATCTCCAGAAGCCAAAATTATTAGGCTCATTCCACCTACCATTCACCCTCTGCAAATAATTATAAGCACTCTTAACACTATAAGTTCCTGACGCCTCTTTATTCCAATACCACTGATCAGATCCTGTTCCATCACTAAGCACCACATTCCGAACCAGCTGCTTATCACGATCATTGAGTAGGTCGTCTAAAATCTCCCCATCCCAAACTCTCTCCCCTGTACACATTAGTTGATTGACTGTAGCTCCTGCTAACCCTGGATGCATAGAAGTAACGTATGGATTTTCCTCGCAAGGAAGCCATGGTTGATTAAGAACTTGAACATCAGTTCCATCCACAATACTCCGTCTACAACCCTCCTTTAGTAAGGACTGAGCCTCCAGAATAGACCTCCAAACAAAGCTCGGATTATGCCCCAAAGTCGCTGTCAAAAAACTGCCATTAGGATAGTATTTTGCTTTAAACACCCTGTTTACAAGACTCGAATCATTAACAGTCAATCGCCAACCTTGCTTACCTAACATAGCAAGGTTAAAGTCTCGTAGACTCCGAAATCCCAAGCCACCAATATCCTTGTGCATGACTAATTTATCCCAGGCCAACCAGTGAATCCCCCTACGTTGAGCACCTGACGATTGCCACCAATACTTGCACATAATTTGCTCCATCTCTTGACATAATTTCAAAGGGAGGAGAAATACATTCATAGCATAGCTAGGTAATGTCTGGGCCACTGATTTAATCAACACTTCCTTACCTGCTTTATCCATCCATCTCCCACTCCAACTCTCCACCCTGCTCCTCATTTTGTCCTTTAGAAAACCCAAAACAGCCGTTTTATTACGACTCATAGTACTAGGTAGACCAAGATACTTACTATGCTCAGTGGCAGTTTGCATACCCAAGACTTCCTCCACCTTTCCCCTGTCTCTCACCCCAGTATTTGTGCTAAAAAATATAGAAGATTTGCTGGCATTCACCTTTTGCCCCGAGGCTCTTTCAAACACTGTAAGTAAATCCTTAACCTTCCTAGCTTCCATCTCATTAGCTCGACAGTATAAATAAGAATCATCCGCAAACAGCATATGAGAAATAATCGGAGCTCCTCTAGCGATTTTACATCCATGAATCCAACGCTTGTCCACATATTTCTTGATTAGACTAGAGAAACCTTCAGCACACATAATAAATAGATAAGGGGATAATGGATCCCCTTGTCTAATACCACGCGAAGGAACAATATGACCAAAACTCCGCCCACCATGATTAATTCTGTAAATAGCTGAATTTATACTACCCATCACCAGACTAATCCATTTATTCTGAAACCCCATTTTCTTCATCACTGCTTCAACAAAATTCCACTCGATTCGATCATACGCCTTACTCATGTCTAGCTTTAATGCCATATAACCATCTCGCCCTTGTCTCCTCCTTTTAAGATAGTGTAAAACCTCAAAGGATATTAAAATATTATCTGTAATAGACCTTCCAGGGACAAAAGCACTTTGAGTATCAGAAATTATCTTATCTAACAAAATCTTAACTCGATTAGCTAACACCTTCGTAATGACTTTGCACAACACATTACACAAGGCTATCGGCCTTAAATCCCCCATAACTATAGGATTCTTCTTCTTCGGAATAAGCACAAGATTCGTATTATTTAACTTGGTTGGCATAACACCTGTCAAGAAGAAATCTCGAACTAGCTTGATCACATCTCCACCCACGATATGCCAGTATCTCTGATAAAAGGCAGGCGTCATACCGTCAGGACCCGGAGACTTGTCTGGATCCATCTGAAAAATGGCCTTTTTCACCTCTTCCCCAGAAACTTCCTTCAACAGCTCCATATTCTCACTTTCATTGATTGTTGACGGAATACACTCTACCACTTCTTGCCAGTGAACTTCAGATGAGGTAAAAATGTCTGAGAAATAATCCACCATTACACCTGCAAGCCCATGATCCCAATCAACCCATTCCCCCAGATCATTCTTCAGCTTATGAATTAGATTGTTCTTGTGACGCGAATTAGCACTAGCATGAAAGAATTTCGTGTTTTTATTACTAGCTTTAAGCCACAGCTGCTTCGATCTCTGACGCCAATAAACCTCACGCTGATAGAGAATGTCAGATAGCCGTTGTTTCGCTTCTCTAAATCGACTACAAGAATCTTCGTCTCTACACCCCTGGAGATGCTTAATGATCTTTCTTTCCTTCGCTATTCTTTCTTTAAAATCCCCAGTAATACTCTGCCCCCATTGCATCAATCTATCTCCACACTTCAAAACTTTCTCTTTAATAGACTGGCCAGCACACATATCCCACACTTCCTTGACAATTAAAGCACACATTGGATCACCCATCCAAGCATTTTCAAACCTAAACACCTTCGTACCTCTTTCTAATTCTCGGACCCCCGGATCCAAGAAGATGGGACAATGATCTGACGTAACAAAGTCCATATTAAACAACTTAGCCCCTTGAAACAGATTCATCCACAACGTGTCTGCAAACGCTCTATCAAGCCGAACTTCCACCCAGTTCCCAGTTCCCCTACCTCGCTCCCAGGTAAATTGATGCCCAATCAAATCAACCTCAAACAAATTGCAATCCGAAATCGCATCCTGAAAGCCTTCAATTAACCAATTGGGATAAGGCAAACCTCCCCTCTTATCTGCTTGAGATATGACATTGTTAAAGTCCCCCACCAAGCACCACGGCAAATTCGATCTATCCTTTAATGATCTCAACAAATTCCAAGTGTTTTCCCTTAGACTCCTATTCGGTTCCCCATAAACACCTGTCAATCTCCACTCCAGCATACCAGCAACTCGAGCTATAACATCAATGTGGTTTTGAGAATATCCTTGAACTTCAGCTTCATCAACATCTCTCCACAACATCGCCAGCCCCCCTCCACGCCCTTGACTACTAACTGAGAACGAACCCCCATATCCTAACCATCTTTTCAGACTCTGCACTTTATTATCATCACATAAGGTTTCACACAGAAAAATAAAATTAGGTCGCTTCTGAGATACAATCTCTTTAAGGAACTGAAAAACCCTTGGGTTACCAAGCCCATGGCAGTTCCAGCTCAAACAACTCATAACTGTAGGCGAACCCCGACCTCGAGGCCCGCCTTTTGCAAGTTTTTTGGACTAACATTCTCAGATTGAATCATTTCAGTATCATTATTTTCATTCGGCCCTATTTCATTTGATTGGGCCAGCCTTCTTCTTTTGGAATCCGTTACATTAAGCCCAATACTATCCCCCTCATTCTCCTCCATACTCACCAGGCCCACAACATTTCCCTCCTTAGACTTTAACAAACCAATTTCCCCCCCACTTTTTGAATTAACTTGCATTGACTCAATCAATCTTATCCCGCTAATACCTCCACTCTGATTAGCCTCCGTAACAGCTGCAGTTGAATTTGTGATATTCTCCTGATTTATCGGCAACAACCCGCCCTTCATGCCTTCTGAAACATTCTGACTAATCTCCTCAGCCGCTTCGCCACCAAGCCCCTCACCGGAACGCAGCCACTTTGCACCGATCGGCTTCACCTGCTTCCTAAGAGGAGCTTTCAGCCATATCCCATATGGTTTAATGATTTTTTCCGCAGGAGTATCAAACAACCTAGCACAGAATTTCTCAGAATGTCCTAATAAGCCACAGATGAAGCAAAATGTGGGAACATTCTCGTATTTAAAATTTATCCATATCCAATCATTCTCCGTTTTTTTCAACTTCATCTTCCGTTTAAGAGGCTTGTTTAAATCCACAGTGACACGAATGCGCATGTACTCTCGCCACACACTCATGAAGTTCTTATCATCCGATTCCAAGTAAGTCCCAATGTAATTCCCCACTCCTTGCAAGATCCTCTCAGTCATATATCCCGGACTAAGATCATGAATTTGTATCCACAAATCCAAAGAGTTTAAAGCTACTGTGCGAGGATTTTCACCCTTCTTTAACCTTGCTAGAATTAAAGCTTTGCGGTTGAACGTCCATGGACTTCCTGATATCACCCTTGACACATCAATCTCATGAAAAAACTGAAAAAGAAACCTATTAGCATCCAGTTCCTTAATGTATACACCTCGCCCTGGTTTCCACAAAGATGCCAATGTGTGTTGCATTGCCTGAAAATCGACAGCACCATCAGTAATGAAACGTCCCACCAAACACCATCTATCGTCGAAAATCACTTCCTTGCTTTCCTCCCCACAAATCAAACCTCCATCGTCCTCATCTTCCAACGTGATATTTGCCAGATCTTCGATAATACTACTACTTGATGCCATATAGTAAAACGCAAGAACACAATGAACAAAATACCGACAAAACTTACTACCAACTTTTAACTGCACAA
The DNA here is from genome assembly GCA_037693485.1 of Kitagawia praeruptora. Classification (NCBI taxonomy): domain Eukaryota; kingdom Viridiplantae; phylum Streptophyta; class Magnoliopsida; order Apiales; family Apiaceae; genus Kitagawia; species Kitagawia praeruptora. Next base: position 108,719,061 of record CM075354.1, read on the forward strand.
ACCATGTCAAAAGACAAGACTACTCATAACATTAGTGTAGTAAACTCAGCTCAAATATAGATTCTCATTCATAATACAAAAAAGGGTATTTTTAAATATATTAAATGTGTGGATTAGATTTGAATCCATAATTGCAAGTTTTCCCACTCTGTGCTTCCTCATCAAAACCATACATTTCTGGCTTTGCTAATGTTATTAAGTTCTGCTTATCCAAATGGTCAAAATCCCATGACTTATAATATTGTCGATGGGCGGTGATGTTTTTATGATTATACCTTTTGATGTATATGGTATATATTTATAAACTTTCATATTATGGAAGTGGACCATATATTATATGTATCGGAATAAGAAAGGCTCAAAGGGTAGAGCATGTAATGAGTTGTATAACTTAGCCCGCGTGGCGGGGTTATTTTGTATTATATATTTCGAAAACCCAGACAAAGCTTTTTAAAAGATATTTCGCAATAATTAACCTAAAGGCAACATCACCAGCAAATCAGTGGTTATTTAATTAGTAAATATTTCTGAAGCATTTACGGATTAAATAAACCTAATTCGTCTAATTAAATTTATTTAATTGGATGAATATCATTTTCAAAACGTTTTCTTAAAATAGCTTTGTTCCGGAAGGATAACAAAGATATTCCCATGGTTATAAATTGAATATTTTCGTTTATAAATATCAGGAATGATATTGATAAAACGTGATTTGGATGTTTATTTTATTCAATGCATATTATTATAAAATTCGTTTAAAAAGGGATTTATTAATTGTTTATTTCTTATTGACCGAGAGTTAGTATATTGAGATATAGAGATAGTCGTGGAAACCCGGAGGGATTCCAGCGACCGATTATTATTCATTTTGAGGAATGTTATTTACGAACATTATCTATAATTCCAGAAAGTATTAATTTCTTGGAAATGATTCGAGGATTATTATTTGAGTATTATCTCATTCGTGGAATATTACTTGAATATTCTGTCGTACGAGCAACATTATTGAGTGTCAACTCATTCAAGAATCTATGTGTGATTTACTACCTATTAACTGGGAATCAGTGTGAATATTTAGCAAAGTGGTTAAAGTCCGGAAATGGCCGGAGGGGTAATAATGTGGTTTTGGTTAATATATTCCAAGGTTTATATTTGGGTGTTTTGGAGGTTATTAAATACTTCAATATCATTAATAAATATTATTCGAATATTTATTTTAATAAAAGACGATTAATTAGATTATCCTTTTAAAAAGGGATCATTAGGTAATCATTGCCTAATGATTATTAAATTGTATAATCACTAAATTCTCGAGGATGTAAAATGCTAAGTGAAGGTTACTTAGGGACTTTCATAACCAATAAAATATCATACTGTGATATTATTCTATATATTTATGCTAGTGGAAAGAATACTGATTGGGGGAAACATACTGTGATACTGGATTATGATTTGAGGAATGGCTTATAACTAGATGTTGAATATTAGCTATGAGCCGGATTTTATAAGTACCCTTAGCGAAGGGAATATGAATCGTATCTTTGCAAAAGACCGGGAGTCGGTATTTCTTATACTTTCGAAGATATATTCTCATAAATATATCGGATAACTATTACTGTGTTTAATGAATATTATTTTGAATATTCATTTAAAGACTATTTATTTAATGAATATTATTTTCAAATATTCATTCGAGGTTTAATTATTAAGTGAATATTATTTTCGAATATTCACTTGAGAACTTATGTATTATTGATTACTTTGTTAATTATGTATTTAGCGAATATTCTTCGAATATTTATTAGATACTTTTAAATTAGCTTTTTAAAGCGAATTATCTTATTCATCTTCGACCTTCAATAATTGTATGGAATATTTCTGAGACTTATTCTTATCAAGGAGAGGTCCCCAAAACTTTATTTTCCATTTAAATCAATCTTATAGGAAGATTTAAATGCTCGCTCAAAACTTCCAAAAATATAAGGGAACCCTACTTGAGAGCTGTTATTTATTTTGTTTGACTACCCGGTCATAAAGCTTTTGAAAGTATTATTTTCACTCGCTTCTTGATTCTTATACCTCAAGATGAGTCCTTTTGATTACTTCCTCAACACTCGAGGGGTAAAATTGATGGAACAAGTGTCTATCCATTAACAAGCATCAGCTTGGGAAATATTGGTGAAATTTTTCCTGTCCAATTAGATACGACTACTTTGTGGAGTCCTATCAACAAGTACCATACTTGGGGAAAGGGGGACGAACTTTATGTTTCAGAATTATGGATGTTATTCGAACTAGGAGACGCGTAAGTGGTCGAGTGGCGCCGGTCCAGCAATTAATGGCCCAACCGTTGGCCGGGGGGGTTCCAGAGGGCGGGCGATCCATCGGTGCTTCCTTCTACATGTAGAGAACAAATGATGGGGAGTATGACATGCGACTGATCATCGTAAATGTTGTGGCTCCTGGCGCGGCAAGCTCCCGTATTAGTTCATCTTCCAAATTGGGAAATTTTCTGCAACATTATCATTGTTGGCAGGTTTGAAAAGTGTTCGAACTGGAATTGCAATATTCTTCCTGCAAGTTCCTCTATTATGAAAATTTGATAATATCTTGCTTATCTTTGACCTAGCAGATATTTCTTCGGAACAATTATATTATGAGTTACCTTGTAACTTCATCCTTTATCTTATAATTGATGACTCTGTTGATACCTTACATAACGTGAGTTGTGATAAGGAGGTTTTTGATATTGGATCACCTTATAACTTTATCTTTTAAGTTATATGTTAATATTCTGCTTATATTCTATATAGCAGATATTTTGCGAAAAGGTTATATTGAACTATCTTATAACTTCATCTTTTACAATATACTAATACCATGTTCGTCAATGCATGGTGTACGGTTTCAAAGATATTCCAGACCTGTTATTATATTGCTGAGGTGCAGTCTCTTGATCTTTCAAGTGTTTTGACAAAAATGATATATATACATATAAATATTTTCAAGCTTGAGAAGTATTGACTTGGTATCTCATAAGTGGTTAAAGAAGTTATATCCCATACAGAATATTGAACTGTAGGGTGTTGTGATAAAAATAATGATATAATTATATGTATATACTTTCAGACTTGTGGAATACTAAAAAGGGGATCTTTTTATAGTTTGGTTTCTATTTGATGAAAACACTTGTAGTAGCAGTATATTGAACTGTATATTTTGAAGAGTTTTTATTAAAGGATATTGAGACTATAACTTATACCATTTTGCTAAGGTATGAAGCTTACTATGGTTATTATGATCTCAGATTGTTCATTTGATGTTATATCAAAGGTTAAACTTCCCTTATTGAAATTCCATAGTTAAATGTTTCAGAAATGATATTAAATATCGTTAGGCATTGAATACCCTTGTGTGTATTGGTATGTATATTGTTAAGTTTTATTATTACCTTGCTGAGCAGTTCTTTCGCTCATACTTGCTTGTTTCAAATATTAACCTTACAGAGGAAGGTAAACGGTTGAGGCTTATCTGCATGGCTCAGAAGAAGCAGGCAGTATGCCCTTATGAAGATGATATGATCCAGAAAAGCTATAGCTGGAGTAAGTTATACGTAAGTACATTGATGTGTAATATATATTACTTTGTACTTAGTAGTACTAGTTGCTGGTGTACTTCCCAACGAAGCTATACTAGTAGTATAAGATTTGTAAGACATAGTGCGATGTAATAGAATGGATGTAATGAAGATGTAAAGATTTTAGTTCTTGTTTCTAGCCCTATGACCTAAAAGATGCTTGGTGGTTGGGGTCGCAGAGTTATAATTTAGTTTTAATGATTACAGATGGTTTAATGTTGTTAAACAGGTAATTTGATGTTAAGGATTTCCGCGTGACGACCAAATCCCTGACCCCGGATTTGGGGCGTTACAGAAATGGTATCAGAGCTGAGGTTATAGTAAACTAGAAACGAGAGTGAGTAGGAGTGGGTATAGTTATGTGAGAACGTCAGAACTCATGTAGAGTTCATGTTGGACTATTGGATATAGTACCAATGATTAAGATAAGATTTTGAGGATTATGTTGAGGTAGACTTCACTTCTCGTGGTGATGGATGTCTGCTAAAGAACTCTTAGAGACAAGTGTTGGTTGGCAGGGGCATAGAGCACCCGAGGCCTGAATTTAAGATGATTTTAGGGGATTCATGGAGGCAGTTATGTATTCCCTGAATTATAGGAAATTTCAACATGACGGTAAAGGATGGAAAGATGACATCTGGTATTGTGGCAAGGATGTGCCGAGATTATACTCGTACTGTTAAAATTCCGAAAGGGAAGCAAAACAAGATCACCATGAAAGATTATTAGTCGAAGTGCGGGTATTTAAACCTTCTCGAGCTTAACAGAGTTTGAGGTAATATTATGAATAGGTTGATGGACAGACACCGATCATTTCGATTGATTATAGAAGTAAAATGGTGAAGAAGAAAATGGGTCAATAAAGATGAAATGTCTTAAGAATCAAGACGAACTGAGAAAGTTTGAGAAAGACTAGTACGAAGGCTGTTATGCCAAAAAGGGTCACGGAATTGTCATGAGGACAGGAACATGTGGTATAAATACGGTTATAATGGTGACTGGATCTAAGTATGTATTTCCAGCAATGTTCCAGAATATCGCCCATTCGACACGTGGAATTCGTCGTTGCTAGGGGCGACACCGGTATCGAAGTCTTCTCAAAGAATAGAACGCTTGCGTGAGATGCTTGCGCCGAGTCGAATAGAACTCCTTAATATCGTAAAATGCCGATGGTTGAATCTCTAGCGACTATTACGAGTCGACGATGACGTCGGTTATCGAGCACCTTAGGGTGTGCGTGGAAAAGAAGAGCGCTACAATCGAACAATTATCCGTCAGAGGAGCCGACATGAAAGGCATCCGTGGAGACCTTGGCATTACCCTCCCCAATTATGAATCATTTTGATTACTTCCCCAGTCTGAATTATTTGATATCTCCCCATTTGCAACTTATGATTATTATCTCCCCAATGTGAATTATTTGACACATCCCCGTGCATAAATTATTTGGATTACCTCCCTAATCTATGACCTATCTTGACATCTCTCCAAGAGAGAATTTTGATAAAGAATATACTCCCTCTTCGAAGTTGTTCTTCAATACTCGTGTTAAACCATATTTAATTTCGATTGTGCCAGAAGCTGTCATTATTCCTACCTTCAGATTTCTAAAGCCCTGTCGAATGATGCTATTTCAAACTTCCACTTTCCTTCAATAGTGGATGATTCTGTGGTGGTATAGCACCACTTGCTTGCTGAATACCAGTATCTTTCTGGTTATCCTTTTCTTTAGAAATCACACCTTTGGAATCCATTCAATTCAACTCCAAGGTGTCCCTTTGGGAATTAATTGTCAAAATACGATAATTATTAACTTGACTTTGAATTGCTTTCATGCTTCTCAACTCCCACTGAGATGAACAACCCTATACATATAGGGGCCACAAGGACTTTCTGTCTGTGTGATAGAAGTCTGACGGGACGCCGTCACTTGTGAGTTGTGAAATACAAGGAGGCTAATTACCTTTAGTAATGTCTTAACTAAGACACGCAACGTGAGTTCTTATGATCATATTGGTCTCTCGGTAAATTTTCTTATCTCAAATAAGGTTTACTTTAATACTCATAACCTTATGATCATCAATGTGTGGCAATAACCTTGATATGACAGCTATCTTTTCAAAGTTTCATAATTCTTATTATCTCTAATAAATTTGAAGGGGATACCAACCAGGTCTGCCAAGTCATAAATTCGCTGATAGAAACTAGATTCGCAACGGAATCGCCAAGAGCAGGAGCGAATTCCAAAACGAATAGAATATCAGTGACGTATCAATAGAATCAGTTAATTCTTTCTCTCAATGATATTATGTTAATGGAATTAGTGTATTCTCTCTCTCAAGAATGTTATGTTAATAGAGTCAGTGAACTCTCTCTCTTAAGGATAGTATAATAATAGAAAGTTAGGCAAGACGTATATGAGAAAGGAATAATGGTGGGTTATAAGACTCTAGCGATAATAGTGTCAGATAGAGAATCGAGGTTTGAATTGAGATATTGGAGAAGTTGTTTACGAAGAGACACTACCTCCTGTTTTGCAGAATAAGTGTTGATGATAAAAGAGTTAAGGAACCCCAGTAGTTGCCTTAGTTGATTCCGTGGACGGAATCCTTTTAAGGAGGGTAGACTGTAATAACCCGGATTTTTCAAGAAATGATTATATTATTATTTCAATAATAATAATATTGTTTTCCTAAAATGAGGAGGATTTTTTTTTATTATTCAATTATTTAATTATTTTCGGTTAAGTGGAGCCTGGTCCTATTTAAAATTTTATTGACCGGGTAGATACCTCGAGTCAATAGTTTATTTGTGCAAAGATTTTATTTTGGAGTGTGGAATCGTTCAGTAAAATTTTTATTTTAAATTACTGAATAATTTGGAGATTTTTAAAATCCTTAGAAAATGTTTATTTTAATTGTTTGAGGATTTGCAGAAATTACTTGATTAATATATAAAATCAAGAATTTGAGATTTTACTAAAGCAATAGTGTTTGTAGTATTTTTATAAAACCCTGTAAATTGTGAATTATGAATCACAATTATTATTTTTATGAATTGTTTTTATAAATTATTAACATTTGTAAAATACATATCAATTTAGAAAATTTAGATTTAATTCTAATTCTTTCTCCAAAAGTCTTTAAAAATATTCTAGTATTTAATTATGCTAGAAATTTTATTTTTACAAATTAGAGTTATTGGTTTAAAATATTATTTTCCCGAGTGTTATTTTGCGGGTTTAAATCGATGTGTGGTTTCAAATAGTATTGGGCCAAAAGCCCATTAGGTTAAAAAAACATGAACTCAGCTCATATACATACATCGATACACACACAGTAGCCGCACAAAAACAAAAATCAGGGGAGGGGGAAAGAACAGCGGGGAGAGAGACATCGGGGAGGGAGAAAAGAGATTATGGGGCTTAGATTTCGAATCAATTGAACCTGTACATATATCTATATGCGTGTATGTATGTAAGTGCGTGTGATGTGTGTTTATGTGGGTTGAAGCCGCGCGGTATGGGGTTGTAGGAGGCAGGTCGCGCACGGGGGGAGGAGAGAGAGGCCGACGGTGGGGTTGTATGGTGGTGGTGTCACGCCGGAAGGAAGGAAGGGAGGTGGGGAGGCTGCTATGCAGCAGAGAGAGAGAGAGAGAGAGATGGTGAAGGCTGATTTTTCCGGTGGGTTGACTTTCCGGTGCGTCAAATCGAAATCGAAATGGTATAATGTCTTCGAATTTTTTTAAATTATGTATTTAATTAACAAATTGTAGTATATTAATTAGTTAATTGTTATGAACTAATTAGTGGTAAAATTGATATAGTTTAATTGTTATGATTTTAATTAGCTAATTGTGGTAATTAGTTAGTTTAAATTGCGAGGTTAATTATGGTGGTTTAATTAGTTTAAATGGAAAGCTTAATGTGGTAATGGGTATAATTAGACTAAAATTGTAAGATTATGATTATTGGTTGAATTTCCGATATTTAAATCGGAAGTTATGTTTGTAATTATAATTGTTGAGTTTAATTATGAGTCCGATTAAAGGTTCGGGTTAGTGATTGTTAATTGTTAAATTGCTAATTGTTAATTGTTAGTGAGTAATTATTAATTGTCGGATAATATATTCGGGTTAGTTGTCAAGTAATTGTTAAGTGCTAATTGCTAATTGTTAGTTTCCAATTGAAATTGTTAATTGCTAAGTGCTAGGTGCTAATTGTTATCGCCATATAATGTAGTCATAAGAGTTGGATAACTTGTAAATGTCTATGTGCTAGATGCTATAAATCGAGTCATAATATAGGTTGAAAGTATAAGTGCCAACTACGTGGTGTTGGCTTAAATGTGGATAAACTTAGTTTACTTTTCCTTATGTGCTAGTTGCCGCAAGTCTGGGCGGGTACTTTTCCTTATGTGCTAGTTGCCGCAAGTCTGGGCGGGTACTTTTCCTTATGTGCTAGTTGCCGCATGTCTGGGCGAGTACTTTTCTTATTTGTTTACTTTTATGTTGCTGCAAGTTGAGGCAGCTTTTATTTTATCAAAAACAGGGTTATAAATTGTTTTGTTTGGCATGGAGGGGCTGTGCCCATAGTCCGATAAACGAATACCTCATGCCCAAATTTTCTGAAAATCCCCTGCAATCAAATTTATTTAATTTAGTTAAATACAATGGTCTAGAAGCATGAAATAGATATTAATTTTTATGTGAATATTTGCTAAGTGAACTATTTGAGGGTTAATTGTTATTTCGAGGGTTATGTGCTAATTTGCTGATTTGATGTGTCTCGAGGATTAATTATGTTTGAGGACTATCTATATACTAAGTTGATTAAGTGGTATGGTTTGAGGTGTTTAACACCAGGAATTGTCCACTTTAAAAAGGGGACTTTTCCATTTCATTTTTTTTACTATAATATGTTATGTGCAATAAGTGGTATTAGAATAGTCAACTATAGGGAGGACACCTATAGTTTGACTTTAGGTTATTTAGTGATAATCCCGAGTTGTGTCTGCTCGATATACGAGGTATGACTGACACGTACTCATAACTATTTCAGTACCATTAGGGCGAAATCAAATTGGGCGACGTGCATCCAAAAACGAAGATCGAGACGTCAGGTAAGGTCCATGGAATTACTTGGACGAGGTGCGAAGGATTTGTTCGCGGTTTCTATTTTCTGCTAAGGACCAGAGGCAAGTTTATTTATGCATACTCTATCGTTCAGAGTATCTGTATTTTTAAATATATTAAATGTGTGGATTAGATTTGAATCCATAATTGCAAGTTTTCCCACTCTGTGCTTCCTCATCAAAACCATACATTTCTGGCTTTGCTAATGTTATTAAGTTCTGCTTATCCAAATGGTCAAAATCCCATGACTTATAATATTGTCGATGGGCGGTGATGTTTTTATGATTATACCTTTTGATGTATATGGTATATATTTATAAACTTTCATATTATGGAAGTGGACCATATATTATATGTATCGGAATAAGAAAGGCTCAAAGGGTAGAGCATGTAATGAGTTGTATAACTTAGCCCGCGTGGCGGGGTTATTTTGTATTATATATTTCGAAAACCCAGACAAAGCTTTTTAAAAGATATTTCGCAATAATTAACCTAAAGGCAACATCACCAGCAAATCAGTGGTTATTTAATTAGTAAATATTTCTGAAGCATTTACGGATTAAATAAACCTAATTCGTCTAATTAAATTTATTTAATTGGATGAATATCATTTTCAAAACGTTTTCTTAAAATAGCTTTGTTCCGGAAGGATAACAAAGATATTCCCATGGTTATAAATTGAATATTTTCGTTTATAAATATCAGGAATGATATTGATAAAACGTGATTTGGATGTTTATTTGATTCAATGCATATTATTATAATATTCGTTTAAAAAGGGATTTATTAATTGTTTATTTCTTATTGACCGAGAGTTAGTATATTGAGATATAGAGATAGTCGTGGAAACCCGGAGGGATTCCAGCGACCGATTATTATTCATTTTGAGGAATGTTATTTACGAACATTATCTATAATTCCAGAAAGTATTAATTTCTTGGAAATGATTCGAGGATTATTATTTGAGTATTATCTCATTCGTGGAATATTATTTGAATATTCTCTCATACGAGCAACATTATTGAGTGTCAACTCATTCAAGAATCTATGTGTGATTTACTACCTATTAACTGGGAATCAGTGTGAATATTTAGCAAAGTGGTTAAAGTCCGGAAATGGCCGGAGGGGTAATAATGTGGTTTTGGTTAATATATTCCAAGGTTTATATTTGGGTGTTTTGGAGGTTATTAAATACTTCAATATCATTAATAGATATTATTCGAATATTTATTTTAATAAAAGACGATTAATTAGATTATCCTTTTAAAAAGGGATCATTAGGTAATCATTGCCTAATGATTATTAAATTGTATAATCACTAAATTCTCGAGGATGTAAAATGCTAAGTGAAGGTTACTTAGGGATTTTCATAACCAATAAAATATCATACTGTGATATTATTCTATATATTTATGCTAGTGGAAAGAATACTGATTGGGGGAAACATACTGTGATACTGGATTATGATTTGAGGAATGGCTTATAACTAGATATTGAATATTATCTATGAGCCGGATTTTATAAGTACCCTTAGCGAAGGGAATATGAATCGTATCTTTGCAAAAGACCGGGAGTCGGTATTTCTTATACTTTCGAAGATATATTCTCATAAATATATCGGATAACTATTACTGTGTTTAATGAATATTATTTTGAATATTCATTTAAAGACTATTTATTTAATGAATATTATTTTCAAATATTCATTCGAGGTTTAATTATTAAGTGAATATTATTTTCGAATATTCACTTGAGAACTTATGTATTATTGATTACTTTGTTAATTATGTATTTAGCGAATATTCTTCGAATATTTATTAGATACTTTTAAATTAGCTTTTTAAAGCGAATTATCTTATTCATCTTCGACCTTCAATAATTGTATGGAATATTTCTGAGACTTATTCTTATCAAGGAGAGGTCCCCAAAACTTTATTTTCCATTTAAATCAATCTTATAGGAAGATTTAAATGCTCGCTCAAAACTTCCAAAAATATAAAGGAACCCTACTTGAGAGCTGTTATTTATTTTGTTTGACTACCCGGTCATAAAGCTTTTGAAAGTATAATTTTCACTCGCTTCTTGATTCTTATACCTCAAGATGAGTCCTTTTGATTACTTCCTCAACACTCGAGGGGTAAAATTGATGGAACAAGTGTCTATCCATTGACAAGCATCAGCTTGGGAAATATTGGTGAAATTTTTCCTGTCCAATTAGATACGACTACTTTGTGGAGTCCTATCAACAAGTACCATACTTGGGGAAAGGGGGACGAACTTTATGTTTCAGAATTATGGCTGTTATTCGAACTAGGAGACGCGTAAGTGGCCGAGTGGCGCCGGTCCAGCAATTAATGGCCCAACCGTTGGCCGGGGGGGTTCCAGAGGGCGGGCGATCCGTCGGTGCTTCCTTCTACATGTAGAGAACAAATGATGGGGAGTATGACATGCGACTGATCATCGTAAATGTTGTGGCTCCTGGCACGGCAAGCTCCCGTATTAGTTCATCTTCCAAATTGGGAAATTTTCTGCAACATTATCATTGTTGGCAGGTTTGAAAAGTGTTCGAACTGGAATTGCAATATTCTTCCTGCAAGTTCCTCTATTATGAAAATTTGATAATATCTTGCTTATCTTTGACCTAGCAGATATTTCTTCGGAACAATTATATTATGAGTTACCTTGTAACTTCATCCTTTATCTTATAATTGATGACTCTGTTGATACCTTACATAACGTGAGTTGTGATAAGGAGGTTTTTGATATTGGATCACCTTATAACTTTATCTTTTAAGTTATATGTTAATATTCTGCTTATATTCTATATAGCAGATATTTTGCGAAAGGTTATATTGAACTATCTTATAACTTCATCTTTTACAATATACTAATACCATGTTCGTCAATGCATGGTGTACGGTTTCAAAGATATTCCAGACCTGTTATTATATTGCTGAGGTGCAGTCTCTTGATCTTTCAAGTGTTTTGACGAAAATGATATATATACATATAAATATTTTCAAGCTTGAGAAGTATTGACTTGGTATCTCATAAGTGGTTAAAGAAGTTATATCCCATACAGAATATTGAACTGTAGGGTGTTGTGAGAAAAATAATGATATACTTATATGTATATACTTTCAGACTTGTGGAATACTAAAAAGGGGATCTTTTTATAGTTTGGTTTCTATTTGATGAAAACACTTGTAGTAGCAGTATATTGAACTGTATATTTTGAAGAGTTTTTATTAAAGGATATTGAGACTATAACTTATACCATTTTGCTAAGGTATGAAGCTTACTATGGTTATTATGATCTCAGATTGTTCATTTGATGTTATATCAAAGGTTAAACTTCCCTTATTGAAATTCCATAGTTAAATGTTTCAGAAATGATATTAAATATCGTTAGGCATTGAATACCCTTGTGTGTATTGGTATGTATATTGTTAAGTTTTATTATTACCTTGCTGAGCAATTCTTTCGCTCATACTTGCTTGTTTTCAAATATTAACCTTACAGAGGAAGGTAAACGGTTGAGGCTTATCTGCATGGCTCAGAAGAAGCAGGCAGTATACCCTTATGAAGATGATATGATCCAGAAAAGCTATAGCTGGAGTAAGTTATACGTAAGTACATTGATGTGTAATATATATTACTTTGTACTTAGTAGTACTAGTTGCTGGTGTACTTCCCAACGAAGCTATACTAGTAGTATAAGATTTGTAAGACATAGTGCGATGTAATAGAATGGATGTAATGAAGATGTAAAGATTTTAGTTCTTGTTTCTAGCCCTATGACCTAAAAGATGCTTGGTGGTTGGGGTCGCAGAGTTATAATTTAGTTTTAATGATTACAGATGGTTTAATGTTGTTAAACAGGTAATTTGATGTTAAGGATTTCCGCGTGACGACCAAATCCCTGACCCCGGATTTGGGGCGTTACAGAGGTAATGCACACAGGATTTATAGACTCAGAGTTTAGGAGAAAATAAACTAAGAGATGCTATAAATATGAAACAGTATCATGCTATGTTAACTTTCTGCACAGCCTAAGATTAGATCACAATGACTCAGAAAGATTCATGATTAATTACTAAGAATCATGCTTCATACATATTTCTTCATTGGTTTTTCCATTCAGACAATAATCAATTCAGAATTCACAGAGTTTTATCCAACATGTCAACAGTGTATGACAAACAGAACATACTAACAGAGTTTAACAGTGTTTAAACAAAAACATGTTAAAGGAATAGAGTTTGCATTGCAGAGTTTAATCAACAGAGTTCACATAGCACTTAACAGATCACAGAAATATGAGCAACACATTACATAAGTAAAATTTTGAATCTAACCAACATCTCTAGTCAAAACCAGAGACCATTCCTAGTTCATTGACCAGCCTTGTAAATGTAGCTTCACTCAATGGCTTGGTGAAGATATCTGCAAGTTGTTGTTCTGTAGACATAAAATGAAGCTCAATATGTCCTTCTTCCACATGTTCTCTAATAAAGTGATACCTTATGCTGATGTGCTTGGTCATTGAATGCTGCACTGGATTACCTGTCATAGCAATAGCACTTTGATTATCACAGTAAATAGGAATTTTACTGTACCTCAATCCATAATCCAGCAATTGATTTTTCATCCACAATATCTGTGAACAACAGCTACCAGCTGCAATATACTCTGCTTCAGCTGTAGATGTAGAGATTGATTTCTGTTTCTTGCTGTACTAAGAAACAAGCCTGTCACCCAGAAATTGACAACTTCCACTGGTGCTCTTTCTATCTATCTTGCAGCCTGCAAAGCCTGCATCAGAGTATCCAAGTAGTTTGAAATCTGACTCTCTAGGATACCGTAGACCTAAGGATATGGTGCCCTTGAGATACTTGAAAATCCTCTTTACAGCTGTGAGATGTGGTTCTCTAGAGTCTGCCTGAAACCTTGTACAGAGACAAGTTGCATACATGATATCAGGCCTACTTGCTATCAAGTAAAGAAGAGACCCTATCATTCCTCTGTAGTTTGTCATATCCACTGAAGCCCCTGTGTCTTTGTCTAACTTAGTTGCTGTTGCCATGGGAGTTGTTGCAGATGAACAGTCAAGCATACCAACTTTCTTGAGAATATTTCTGGTATATTTTGCTTGGTTTATGAAAATTCCATCATCTGTTTGTTTCACCTGTAGGCCTAGAAAATAACTAAGCTCTCTCATCATGCTCATTTGATACCTGGACCGCATGAGCTTGGCAAACTTCTTATAGAGTTTATCATTAGTAGACCCAAAGATAATGCCATCAACATATATCTGAACTAAAAGCAAGTCATTCCCAGATTTGAAATAAAATAGAGTTTTATCAATTGTACCTCTGTTGAACCCACTTTCTAGAAGAAATTGAGCCAGAGTTTCATACCATGCTCTTGGTGCCTGCTTAAGTCCATAGAGTGCCTTATCCAGCCTGTAGACATAGTATGGATACTTTGGGTCCAAAAAACCTGGTGGTTGTTCAACAAACACTTCTTCTTCAAGCTTCCCATTCAGAAAAGCACTTTTCACATCCATCTGAAACACCTTGAATTTCATGTGTGAGGCATATGCTAGAAAAATTCTGATTGCCTCCAATCTTGCAACTAGAGCACATGTTTCATCATAGTCTATTCCTTCCTGCTGTGAATAGCCTTTTGCCACCAGTCTAGCCTTATTCCTTGTGATAACACCCTCACTATCAGTTTTGTTCCAGAAAACCCATTTAGTACCAACAACAGATCTGTTCTTGGGCCTTGGTACAAGGGTCCAAACTTCATTCCTTTCAAATTCATTCAACTCTTCCTGCATTGCTGTTATCCAATCAGCATCTTGAAGAGCTTCTTCTACCTTCTTTGGTTCATTCTTAGACAAGAATGCATGAAACAGACATTCACTTGCAGTAGCACTTCTTGTCTTTACTTTTGCATCTGGATCCCCAATAATCAAATCAGGTGTGTGTGATTTTGTCCATTTCCTAGCAGAAGGCAAATGGTTTCTATCTGCACGTGATCCTCCCCCTTGATCCATGCTTTCCTGATTGTGTTGTGGACTTTCTTCATTCTCTGAGGCTCCCCCTGAACTTGACTGCCAGATTCAGAATTTGAATTTTCAGAGTTTGAGTCATCAGAGTTTGATCCAGATTTTTCAGTTGACTCACTTTTAGAGTTTGAGTCATCATCTTGATCATGCTCCCCCTCAAATGGTTCTTCCCTTTGTTGTGGCTGAGAAGTTTCTTCAGTGTTCACCAGTAGAGGTTCAGAGTCTGTTTCAACAGAGTCTGTCAGATCAGTTTCATCAGAGTTTACTTCAACAGAGAATAAATCTTCATTTTCAAAGTGCAGTTGCTCATGTTCATCTACATCTTCAAGTCCAGTTATTTTCTTGTCATCAAATGACACATGTATCGATTCTACGATCACTTTAGTTCTCAGATTATAAACTCTGAATGCCTTAGTTGACAGTGAATAGCCAACAAAAATTCCTTCATCTGCCTTTAACTCAAAATTGGTCAACTGTTCAGGATGAGTTTTCAACACA
Organism: Kitagawia praeruptora; assembly: GCA_037693485.1. Classification (NCBI taxonomy): domain Eukaryota; kingdom Viridiplantae; phylum Streptophyta; class Magnoliopsida; order Apiales; family Apiaceae; genus Kitagawia; species Kitagawia praeruptora. Next base: position 108,734,402 of record CM075354.1, read on the forward strand.
AAGCATTTGCACCAAAAAATATGAAAATATTTCAGGTTTGGCTTCGTTTTCTTCACCATCTCATATGGTGTTTTCCCATGCTTGTTGATCAATGTGGCATTTTGAGTAAAACAAGCAGTTTGAACTGCTTCTGCCCAGAAATAAGTTGGCAACTTTGCTTCATCTAGCATGGTTCTGGCAGCTTCTATCAAGGTTCTGTTTTTCCTTTCAACTACACCATTTTGCTGTGGTGTACCAGGTGCAGAAAACTCTTGCTTCACTCCCCTGTTCTTGCAGAATTCTTCCATTGTTGCATTCCTGAACTCTGTTCCATTATCACTTCTGATTATTTTCACTTTACGATCTAACCCTTTGTCCAGCAGCTTTACATGTTCCATCAATGTTGATGCAGTTTCATCTTTCTTTGCCAGAAAATACACCTATATATGTATATCTGGTGTGTTCATCAACAATGACTAGAGCATATTTATTTCTTCCAATTGACAAGACATTCACTGGTCCAAAAAGATCAACATGAAGAAGATGATAAGGATCAACAATTGAAGATTCAGACTTGCTCTTGAAAGATGACTTCCTTTGTTTGGCCTTTTGACAGGAATCACACAGGCCATCAACATTCAACAAGGATTTTGGAAGTCCCCTGACAAGATCCTTTCTTATTAGCTCATTGATGTTGTTCAGATTAAGATGAGAGAGTTTCTTATGCCACTTCCAACTCTCTTCACTAGATATTCTTGTTGACAGGCATACAGCTTTTCCATCAGAGTTTGTAAACAAACTTGCTTCATAAATGTTATTGCGCCTGTGTCCAACTAGAACAACTTTCCATGTAGATTTGCTGATAACTTCACAGTATCCTGGCTCAAAATCTACATGATATCCTCTGTCACAGATTTGACTCAAAGATAGCAGGTCATGCTTGAGTCCTGGAACCAAAGCTACATTTGTGATGATGACACTTCCAAGATTGATATTGCCATATCCCAGAGTATGTCCTATGTTGCCATCTCCATAGGAAACTTTTGGGCCAGCCTTGTTAGGAATAATTCATGAGTTGTGATGTTAAGAATAGAATTTTACTTATACTTCTTGTATATCCTGATTTATAAAGGATTTAGCACTTTGTATATAGGATATATGTATTAGACAGTAATCTGTAGAATTAAGTCAGGAACAGTGCATCGAGGACTATATATCAGGAACTGAGATCGAATCCTGATAGAGCAAGTCAAGTACTGATGGGATGGTCAGATACTGATGCAGTGTGCAATCCTGATATCAGTTGTGTAACTGATGATGTCATTATGGATGCTACAAAAACTGGCAAGTGCTATAAAACAGGATCTTTGTTTGGAGAACAAGCAAGAAGATTTCGTGAAGGAAAGAATTTTCTATTGATGGAAACTATCAACTGGACGGCAGAACATTGTCATGTATAGATTATCTTTCTGTAATTAGTTGATAGGTAGCATTATAAATATTCTCTCTATATCATTGTAAAAAAGAGTTAGAGTCATAAGTTCATGTGCGAAAGTGCGTAGCTCTGTATAAGGTTTGTATTCGAGAGTACGAAACAAACAGAGAGAGAGTTTTATTTTGTCAACAGCTGCTAAAGGTATTTGTACACCTTTGGTAGAGTTTGTATTTGATCTTATTAATATAAACAGAGTTCATAAGCTCTCAATTTTCCATATACTGCCTCTAATGAAATCTCATCCAGATCATTAGCTTCCTCAATCGCAGATATCTTCTCATTGTAGAAATCAGACAAAGCTTTCATGAACTTTGTATTCATATCCTCCAAGTCATAATATTTACCATGCATGGCCATCTCATTGATGAGTTTTGTAAACCTATCAAAGGTATCAGTAAGTGACTCACCAGACTTGGATTCAAAGTACTCATACTGTTGTATAAGTAATGTCCTCATATTCTTCCTGACAGGCTTAGTTCCTTCACAGTGAACCTTAAGATTGTCCCATATATCCTTAGCAATTTTACAAGAGAGAACATAGTTAGTGAGAATAGAATCAAGACTGTTGAATAATATGTTTCTCACTTTAGCATCTTTAAGAACATTCTCCTTGTCCTTATCTGACCATTGAGATTTTGGCTTCTCTGCTGTATGTTCTGGAACAACCACACCATCAACAGTTGCTTGTCCAACAACCTTCGTTGGGATAAAAGGTCCATCTCTGATTCTGTCAAGATAATCAGGATCTGTTGCTTCCAGATGATGCAACATCTTTACTTCCCATAGAGTATATTCGTTTCTTTTGAGCATAGGAATCTTAGTATTCCCATCCTTGTAACCAGACATGATTGCAGATCTTTATGATTATTCGAAATCAACCTGCTCTGATACCAATTGTTAACTCGAATAACTTGTAGAAGGGGGGGTTGAATACAAGTTATTTAATCATGTCTGATTTTTGCTTGATTATATGAACAAGAATAAACGAATGAATCAAACTCTGTTTGTATTAATAAGATCAAATACAAACTCTACCAAATGTGTACAATACCTTTAGCAGCTGCTGACAATACAAATCTCTCTCTCTGTTTGTTTCGAACTCTCGAATACAAACCTTATACAGAGCTACGCACACGAACTCACAACACACTTGTTCGACACTTTTTTACAATGATATAGAGAGAGTATTTATAATGCTACCTATCAACTAATAACATAAAGATATAATCTATACATGACAATGTTCTGCCTTCTAGTCGATAGTTTCCATCAATAGAAAACTCTTTCCTTCATAATATCTTCTTGCTTGTTCCTCAAACAAAGATCCTGTTTTATAGCACTTGCCAGTTTCTGTAGCATCCATAATGACATCATCAGTAACAAGACTGATATCAGGATTTCATCTTGCATTAGTATCTGATCATCATCAGTATTAGACCGTCATCAGGATTTGCTCTTTGTTCTTGACATGTAGTCTCCGATACACTGTTCATTCCTGACTAAACTGTACAGATAACTGTTTTACACATAAATCCTATATATAGTGCTAAATCCTTTATAAGATCAGGATTACAAGAAGTATAATGTGTAAATTCTATTCTTAACATCATAACTCATGAATTATTCCTAACAAATAATTCATGAGTTGTGATGTTAAGAATAGAATTTACACATTATACTTCTTGTAATCCTGATCTTATAAAGGATTTAGCACTATATATAGGATTTATGTGTAAAACAATTATCTGTACAGTTTAGTCAGGAATGAACAGTGTATCGGAGACTACATGTCAAGAACAAAGAGCAAATCCTGATGACGGTCTAATACTGATGATGATCAGATACTGATGCAAGATGAAATCCTGATATCAGTCTTGTTACTGATTGTTGTGCCCAAAATCTCCATGGACTAGATTTAAGCCCATTAATCAATAGGGTCCGATCCATACAAGCTAGAAGAATGATCCAGTACGAGTTATGAAGATCAAATAGAAGAAATGAATAAGGAAGTATGAGTATTAGGAGGTTCCCAATGGTCAGGAAGCTGAGTTGAGCACTCGAAGACCAGGTTCCTCCCAGCCGAGGAGTTCGAATTAGCATAACAACAGCCATAGAGATGATAAAAGCATATAAAGAGTTATCCAGTCTAACTAGTTTGTTACTTGTGCAGGTACTAACACCAAATGGGAGGTCCCTAAGTGATATGTCCCGAAATAAGGAGGTCCCTGAGAAACAGGCTCCTGAAATGTAGGTTCCTGAGCACCAGGTTCCTACGAGTTGCCAACAGAAAGTTCTAGAAGTCATCTAGAACAGATAAACGAATTGGTATCTGAGTATAATTCTAGGGCGCAGATGATCCTAGAATAACTCTAACCAATGAGAGAATCATAAGTGGGGTACGAACTCGAGTTCTACTCTACTTAGCCAAACTAGTTCGTGAAAGGCTCTAAAGGAACCTGAGTCCAACACGAACTAGATGACCGAATACAGCTATTCCAATAAGAGACAGAATCATATTAGAACTACGTGAGCTTGATCCCTATAAATACAAGGGTACGTAGGCACCTCAGGGTACGAGGCATTAAGTTCTCTAATTTTCTCTAAAGGCACCTGAGATTATTGGAGATACCCTCGAGTTCAGCTCAACCCCCACAAACACAACCCAAACCTAGTTCGAAGAACAGTTGATCGCTAGCCTATACAACTACCTGTAGACCTCATATAAGTTGATTACGAAATCCACTCATCAACATTGGCGCTAGAAGGAGGGGAAAGTTAATATCTTAAGAGTGGAAAAGATGTCAGGCAACTCGGATAGCGAAGCAACCCGTTCTGAACGACAGATTCATGAGGGGAACACATCTCCTCCCAGAGCACCGAAGGTTACTAAAGCAGCCATGATGGAAATCTTAAAGACTGTGGGAGAACGTTTGTCGACTTTGGAGCAGGCTTCAAGCAAAAAGAAGAAAAAGAAGGCAAAGAAAGGTAAGAAGTCGAAGGTTACTCCGAAACAGTTGAATTTTGAAGAATCTGAGAATGGAGAAGAGGTTCCAGACGATGGTGGAGAACCGAAGCAAAATAATGGTGATGAAGAGCTAGAGAATCCTGAGAAGAGTAAAACTGTTAGCAAGGGCCGTACAGGATCCAAGGGAAAGAAGAAAACCAAGACTGGAGGTTCCTCACAGAAAAAGAAGAAAGATAAAGACCCATCTATCGAGATAATTGAAGAAGAAAGCACGGATTCAGATGAAGATACTGAAGAATCAAGCACTGCAGAGTCGCAAGAGGAAGAAGGAACGAGTAAGAAGACAAAGGCGGAAGCTACTGGGGAGGTGACAGCAGAAGATGTCAAGAAAATTTTGGCTCAACTCAAGGATGAAAAGAATCTTGCTGTGAACCCTATAACAGCTTCTCCTTTCACCAAGAAGGTTCGAAAGTCGACTCTGCCTAGGTCTTATAGGCCTTCGAGTGAGTTGAAATTCGATGGGACTACTGACCCCATTGAGTACCTTAGTCGTTTTGACACAGAGATGGATGTTTATCAAGTGAAGGAAGCCACCAGGTGCAGGTTACTGGCTGCAACTCTACAGGGCGGAGCCCATCAATGGTTCAAAAGGTTACCTGCAGATTCGATTGGTTCTTGGGCAAGTATGGGGAAGCTCTTTGTCACTCAATTTAGAGCATCTGTTGCATTCGCACCACCAACCAATACCTTAGCCAATATCAAACAAAGACCTAGTGAAACGTTGACAGAATATTTCAAGAGGTTTAATGTGGAGGTTCCTAAAGTTAGGAAAGCATCTGAGGAAACAATAAAGAATTTCTTAATTGCTGGAGTCAAAGGAGGCTCAGATTTTTGGAAAGCACTGCAGGGAAAAGAACCAGAGACGTTGGCAGATTTTTATGCCCAGGCAGAACCCTTTCGTCTGGTGGAAGAGTCTCTAGCTGAATTAAGGAAGGATCCAGATTTTGTAAGGCAAAGTGGAAGCAAGAGGTCGAGACAAAGAAGCCCCAATGGTCGTGACAACAAAAAGGTGGTTAGTCGCACGTCCCAGGTGAAGCCTGAAGCTGTGAATCCAACTAAACCTGTCATGAGTCAGGTACCGCCACCAGCTTCCTATAACAACAATAAACATGAGAGACCTGTCTATGAAACTTTCACCCCTTTGGTAGCTCCGATTGATCACATTTACGCAGTGAATGAGAAGTCCTCATGGTTTAAGAAGCCTTTTAGAACCGGTCCCCCAGGGAATAAGAATGAACGCCCATACTGTGACTTCCATGATAATAATGGGCATAATACTGCAGATTGTCGTCACCTCAGAGATCTAATTGAAACTCTAATCAGACAAGGGCAATTGAGTGAGTGGGTGGCTCAGGAAGGAAAAAAGTATAGAGATGAGAAGACTCAGAAGACACAGACACAGGAACCTGTCGTGATGGAAGGACCACCTAAGGCTGGGTGCATACGCACAATTATAGGAGGTCCCCACATTGGAGGAAGCAGCAGGAATGCCATGGAAAGGTATACCCGTGAGGCTAAAGAACGTCCTTTAACCAGTATTTACAATCTGTCACAGAGGTCCCCAAAGTTGTTCGAAGGAGAGGATGCAGATATTACTTTCACTGAAGAAGATGCTTCCTGGGTACATCATCCCCATACTGATGCTTTGGTTGTTGAGGCAGGAATTGGGTCTTATGAGGTTCATCGAGTGCTAGTTGATAATGGAAGCTCTGTAAACTTGCTATCTTACTCAGCTTTCAAGAAGATGCATTTTCTGGATAAAGATTTAACTCCAACAAACGATACCTTGTATGGATTCACTAATAATCAGGTTCCTATCAAAGGTAAGATTCGTTTGCCAGTAACTTTAGGTGATAAACCATGTTGCATTACGCAGTTGGCAGAATTCATCGTTATAGAAGAGAATATGAATTACAATGCTATTTTGGGAAGACCCATTTTGAAGGAGATGAGGGTAATAACCTCCATTTACCACCTCACTATGAAGTTCCCGACACCAAATGGGGTTGGTATAGTTCGAGGATGTCAGTATGAGTCTAGAGAGTGTTAAACCAAAGCTTTGCAACATGCTGCTAGAGCTGCTAAATTGCCTGAACCTATGGACGAGGTTCCTGACAATTTTCCAGGAAAAAACCCAGACAAAATAACGGTCGACCTGCGCGGTTCGCCTTTGGAAGGTTTTGTGTCAGCATCCTGTAGAGCTATAAGAATTGAAGAGATCATAGAAGAGGAACCTCATGCTGAGATTCCAGTTTTTCGGGGACCAGATACCCCGTACTTACTGATAGAAAGTGCACCCCCTACGGACAAGGATGGTGACGTGTGTATGGTAGAAGGATTGGATGAAGAAAAATCCCGAAAACTGAAACATAATGGAAGCAATGAAGACAGTCAGCCAGCATCAAAGAGAAGGAATGTCATGCACGAAGTGCAGGAACCGTCTACCGTCCAGGAACCTCAAGAGGACTCAACCACAGAGATGGAGGTAGACTTAGACCCTCGAATGCCAGAAACCATGGTTAAGGCTGGACCAGCTGGTGAAACTCTGGATGTGAAAATCAATGACAAAGATGGTACAAAGGTGTTGAAGATTGGAGCTCAACTCGATCCAGCCTTAAAGGAATCTCTCATTACCTTTTTGGGCAAGAACCTGGATGTGTTTGCATGGTGTCATGCAGATATGGAAGGGATAGATCCAAGGGTCATGTGTCATAAGTTGAATATTGATCCAGAAAAGAAAGGAGTGAGGCAGAAGCGAAGACCAGTTAGTGGAGAAAGGGCTCAAGCATTGAAAGAAGAGGTGGACAGGTTATTGGATGCAGGATTAGTTAAAGAATCTTTCTACCCAGTATGGTTGGCAAACCCTGTTTTGGTAAAGAAACCTAATGGGAAATGGAGAACCTGTGTAGACTTCACAGATCTCAACAAAGCATGCCCGAAGGACAGCTTCCCACTGCCACGGATTGATCAGTTAGTGGATGCAACAGCTGGACATGCCCTCCTCAGCTTCATGGATGCATATTCAGGTTACAATCAAATCCCTATGTATGAACCTGACCAAGAGCATACTTCTTTTATTACGGATAGAGGTCTTTATTGCTATGTATGCATGCCATTTGGATTGATTAATGCTGGAGCCACATACCAACGATTAGTGAATATGATGTTTAAAGACCAAATTGGCCATACTATGGAAGTATATGTGGATGATATGCTAGTTAAATCTAAGGAAGCTGTTGACCATGTAAAGCACTTAGAAGAAATGTTTGGAATCTTGCGGAAGTACAGAATGAAGCTGAACCCTCAAAAATGCGTGTTTGGGGTAGAATCAGGAAAGTTTCTGGGTTTCATGGTAAACCACAGGGGTATCGAAGCCAACCCAGCCAAGATTAAAGCATTGATTGATATGAGGTCACCGAGAACCGTGAGAGAGGTTCAGTCTCTTACAGGAAGAGTTGCAGCTTTGAATAGATTCATTTCGAAGTCCACAGATAAGTGTCAGGAGTTCTTTAAAGCTATAAAGAAAGGAAGCAAATTTGAGTGGACTGCAGAATGTGAGATAGCGTTTGGAAAGTTAAAGGAGCATTTGGGGAGTCCCCCACTGTTAGCCAAACCTGTGGATGGAGAAACATTGATACTTTATTTGGCTGTATCAGAGTATTCCATTAGTGCAGTTCTGGTTCGAGAAGAGAATGGACAGCAGAGCCCAGTCTACTATGTCAGTAAAAGATTACTTGATGCAGAAACGAGGTACACAGGAATGGAGAAGCTAGTTTTCGCATTGATTCTGGCTTCCAGGAAGCTGCGACCTTATTTCCAAGCTCACAAGATTGAGGTAAGAACCTCATATCCACTTAAGCAAGTGATGCATAGGCCAGAAACTTCTGGAAGAATGTTAAAGTGGGCTGTGGAGCTAGGTCAGTTCGACATAGAATACAAGCCAAAGACAGCAATCAAAGCTCAAGCTTTAGCAGATTTCTTAATCGAGTTTCCACCTCATGTAGAGGTTACTGGCCAGGAGGGGCCAAAAGAGGTGGTAGAAAAACAAACAGACAATGACAACTGTGCACCTTGGTGGATACTATATATAGATGGGGCTGCTAACAGTAGTGGAGCAGGTGCAGGCATAGAACTAATTAGTCCAGAAGGGCACCAACTCTATAGCTCAATTCATTTTGCTTTTAAATCCACGAACAATGATGCAGAATATGAGGCATTGATTGCAGGTCTCAAGTTAGCCTTGGAGATGAAAGTAGAGAATATCAAGGTGTTTAGTGATTCGATGTTAGTAGTTTGGCAGATTCGTGGTGGTTTTCAGGCGAGAGGGCCAAGAACAGACTTATATTTGAGGTACTCCCAGGAGTTGATCGCAAGGTTCAAAGAGGTGAAGCTAGATCAAGTACCTCGAGGAAAGAATACCAAAGCGGATGCATTAGCCAAGCTAGGGTCACAGAGAGAATCCACGTTATTGGGGGTAATTCCACTTCAAATCCAGGAGCAACCTAGTGTTTTCAAGGAAGAGATAATGGACATTGAATTCCCAGTTGAAGATTCCTGGATGACCCCAATACATCGTTACCTGGACAAAGGGGAGCTACCTCCCAATCAAAGTGATATCAGGAAGCTGAGGTATCATGCAGCCAGGTATGTAATTTATGATGGAGTTCTGTATAAACGAGGATTCAATCAGCCTTTGCTCAAGTGTGTAGCTGGAGAACAATGCAAGTATATCCTCGAGGAGATTCATGAAGGGGTATGTGGAAATCATTCGGGAGGTAATTCTTTAGCCATGAAAGTCCTTCGACAAGGATATTATTGGCCAACCATCAAAGCATATGCTACAAAGTTTGTGCAGGCATGCAGTAATTGTCAGAGGTTTGCCAATTTTGATAGTCGTCCGGTAGCACCTATCAAACCGATTGTTAGCCCTTGGCCATTCGCTGTTTGGGGAATAGATCTCATTGGAGAGCTCCCGAAAGGAAAAGGAGGAGTGAAATACGCAGTGGTTGCAGTCGATTACTTTATAAAGTGGGCAGAAGCAGAACCACTTGCAAAGATTACAGCGTCAAAATTGACTGAGTTTGTGTTTCGAGCCATTGTATGCAGGTTTGGCATTCCACAGAAACTGATTTCTGACAATGGGAAGCAGTTCGATAGTAGAGAGCTTAGAGGATTATGTGAGCAGTTTGGAATCCAAAAAGCATTTTCAGCAGTATATTATCCGCAGAGTAATGGACAGACTGAAGCAGTGAATAAGATTCTCAAGCACACTTTGAAGACAAGGCTTGAAGATAAGAAAGGAAGCTGGCCAGAGGAGCTTCCTGGAGTCTTATGGTCGTATAACACCACGCCTAGAACTACAACTGGTGAGTCTCCTTTTTCCCTAACTTATGGTTGTGAAGCTATGGTACCTGTGGAAGTTGGAACAGGATCCTTGAGAAGAAAGTATTTTGATCCCGAAAGCAATGAGGTCAATCATAGACTGTATTTGGATATGGTCGAAGAGTTGAGAGCAGATTCGCAAGTGAAGTTAGCAGCATATCAACAGAGAGTTCGAAGGTATTACAACAAAAAGGTGAAGGCAAGACCTTTTAAGGTTGGAGACCTAGTTTTGAGGAAAGTCATGCCAAATACCAGGGTTCTGGCGCATGGAGCCTTTGGAGCAAATTGGGAGGGACCTTACCAGATAAAGTCAGCAATTTGGGAAGGAACCTACCACTTGATGGATATGGATGGGAACCTAATTCCGAGAGCTTGGAATGCAGAACATCTCAAGAAGTATTATCAGTAATTCTTTTATGAATTTTTTCTTAGGAAAAGTAAGGCTCTTTCAGCCCACGAATAAAGGCAGCTTATTAGTTATAGCTGACCAGTATTTTGATTCCAGTATTTAATTATGCATGTACTCGGGGGGTACTTAATGTGAACCTCTCTACTTGCAAGACGATTTCTTTTTAAGTATTGAGCGATGTATAGCTCTACGTTGAATATTTTGAGTGCATTATTTGCAGCTATAGCTCCTTAATAGTTCTTTTACGTAACAATCATTACCCAAAAGAACTGGGGGGGTAGTATTCCTACTTAGACAGAATTGTACATGCTATGATTTGATATTTCATATGTCAATTTGAAATTTTTGAAACAGGTTACCTAGACTAACAGGTTCCTGTAGCATGGTGTTGTATTTTGCAGGTTACCTGAACTGACCAGGTTCCTGTAGCATTGACAGTATGTGCGAAGTATGAATATGAATTGACAGAATATGTGGACTACGAATGATTGATATGCAAAGTCCCAGGTAGCTTCCTGGGCATTAAGCAAAGTCCCAGGTAGCTTCCTGGGCATTGAGCAAAGTCCCAGGTAGCTTCCTGGGCATTGAACAAAGTCCCAGGTAGCTTCCTGGGCATTGAGCAAAGTCCCAGGTAGCTTCCTGGGCATTGAGCAAAGTCCCAGGTAGCTTCCTGGGCATTGAGCAAAGTCCCAGGTAGCTTCCTGGGCATTGAGCAAAGCCTTAGGTAGCTTCCTGAGCAAATGTGATTGAAAAGCCTCAAGTTCCTTGAGCACGAGAATTAAAGTCATGACAAAAGGCATCTAAAGTCCTGACAAAAGGCATCTAAAGTCCTGACAAAAGGCATCTAAAGTCCTGACAAAAGGCACCTTAAAGAGAAGCCTAATAAGCTCTCCCTCATGTGGAACCGCCTTTGGCACATGGGAAGAAGGGATAAAATCCTTAGCGTTTACCTTCATAAGATGTCTAGCCTGACACATGAAGAAGAGGAATCTGTGTGGACTCCCAGAACGGCGCACAGGTTCCTAGAATCGCCTCGAGGCACAAAGAGGAACCAACATGTCTCGAGGCATGTTGGGACCTAGAGAATAGGATTGGGAGCCAGGCAGGCAACCTTTCCAAGAGATGACCCGAATTAAACAAGAGAAATTATTAAAGAAGACTACGGTTTAGATTATCAATACAAAATATAAACACAGAGGTTCCAGGTTTTACAATTCAGCTGTAGTTTGTTGCATTTATTTTGAGAATAAACAAGTGGAAATATGCATGTGTTCTGTTTCTTACAAGGGGTTAGCCCACGTAAGCTTGACCATATGAATAAGGAAGCTGAATTATTCTCTAGTGCATAACAGCGAAGTATTTCATAAGGTTTTGAAGAAAGGTATGCAGCAAAAGCAAATATCATAAACCATAAAGAGAGTTATGGGTACAGAGACCCAGAAAACCAGCATGAAAGTTATTGGCACGAAGGCCATGGAAACCAAATTTAAAGTTACATCTTGCGAGGCGTTACGAGGAGCCCGCGACCTCATCAAAAGTTATCAAAAGTTTTTTTTAAAAAAAGGATCTTGTTGAAACTATGAAGGAGGAACTTCATCAGAACCCTTGGTAGCAACAGGAGGAGTTGAAAGGATAGGTTGAACAATTTCAGGAGTAGGAACCTCTGCAGTCTCAAGGTTGGCACCTGGAGACCTCTCAACCGTTTTCACGGGAGGTACAGAGGTTGCAGCAGCAGCTTCATTCCCAAAATCTTTGATCATCCCTACTACGTCCTCGCCTAGGAGAGACCAGTTTAGCTCGGGCATTTTCTCCCACATGGACCTCATGTAGTCACGAACGCCTTCGTCATAACCTTCATCATACCTAGCTTTTTCCTGGATGAGCAGAGATGATTTGACAGTAACGGCTGCAGCATTTAAGGCATCAACCTGAGCTTTCAGTTCATTGACTTTCTCTAGCATGGATAATTTCTCATCCTGCAAACTCTTCACCTGTTCCTGAAGTTCATCCCTGCTATTCTTTAGTGAGGTTTCAACAGCCTTAGCCCTCCTTACCGCAGCATTGGCAACATTCACACTCTCCTCTCTAGCAGCCAGCTCCTCTTTGAGTTTCGAGATCTCTCCTTGCAGCCTGAGGCCATATTGGATCTTCAAGGCAAAATCATCACAGAACCTAAGAGTAAAGAAGGCGTTCTGGGCCGCAGAGAACCTCATAGCTTCCAGAGCTTCAGTAGAGTCCATTTTCGACCAGCCGGTAATAGTCTCAGCAGGAACATGAGTGTCAATCAAGTCCTTAAACTGGTTCTGGGCAGCGGTAGGATCAGCCTTCACAGCTTTGTTTTTCCTCATGGACCTGGTTTGGGAGCTCCCTGATAAGTCAAGTGTGGTCTGAGCCAATTTACATTTTGAGGAACCCGATGGTTGAGTCTGGACAGATACAGGGTTTGGAACTTGGTTAACTGGAGTTGCAGCAAGCGGAACCTCCTTCATATTGTCATCAACCTTGAAAATTTCTTCCACATTTTTAGATCTTTTCACAAATGAAGGAACTTTTGGAGCCATGTCTGCATAAGCCAGTAGATTAAGGTTAAAGGTATATATATGAAGTAAGCGAATGAAATTGCACAAATATAGTTAATAAGAAAGGCATAACTATAAAGAAACTCCTACCAGAAGTCGAAGGAATAAAACCAAAAGCCATCAGGTTACCAGGGGTCATTAAGATCAGACAATCTCTAGTGGAGGCTGACAGTTTCAAAATCTCAGTTGCTATTTCCAAGCAAACTCCCGTAAGGACGGTTTGCTTAGGGATATTGGGACGACGATTAAACTCATATCTAACGTAGGGGCAGTCATAGCAATAAAGAAACTGTTCCGGCCATTGTTCAAAGTTTTGTTTAACATTTTTTATGCACTGACCCTGGTGACAAGGCCAGGCTGAAAGGTAAAAACAGCCAGAATTTCTCCCAGTGTCTTTCAGTCTGAAGAAATAGCCCAATTCAGGGGCTGTCAAAGGAACTGTAAATTTGCTAGAATATAGTATAAAGGTGCTGATGGCTAACCGATAAGAATTAGGGGTGAGTTGCATTGGTGCTAATTCGTAAAAGTCAAGAACCTCTCGTAAGAAATGATGAAGAGGCATGGAAACACCTACCCTCAAGAAAGCGGCAGATATAACAGCATGGGGGATACCTTGTTTTGGGATTTTCAAATCAAACCTGTGAGCTCTTTCACCAGGTTCTGGGATTGTTATCTTACAGACAGGGCGGTGACATTCCTCAAATAGTTTTTCCAGTTTAACTGAGGTCATGATGGAATCAGATTTTTCACAAAAAGGGACAATCTCTTGTTTGAATGGTTCTCTTTCTACAGATATCTCACTTTGAAAGTCGGGTTCTAGGAAGGACTCAGATTCAAATTCGGGTTTTGATACCTCTTCATTGTCAGACCAGTCATCTCCTAAATCAATTAAGCTTAAAGGCCTTAAGGGGTCAATAGCATTTGGAGGTTTCATCAGAATGTCTTGAGGATCACTAGTGTCGGGAATCAAGACCCTAGACCTAGTTCTATTACTTACAGATGCGACAAAAACAGGTTTTACGGAAGAAAGGTGGTCAGAATGTGTTGAATCAGAAGACATCTGCAAGAAACAGACGAAGAAAGGTCAGACTTTGGAATTCTTAAAGGAAAACCTGTGGTCTAGAGACGATTGAACTACTGTGACTATGTCAAATAAGTTCTTTAAGAAGTTATATGGAGGTTGAGTATTCATAGAGATAAGTATGGACTATGACATGCATATGAAACGAATTGAGAATAGAAAACAAGCAAATGGTCAAAAGTTTTCAGTAAAACTATAGTGATGAAACCACAAATCGGCGATGGAATCACCAGTAAAGAAGGTATTATGAATGGTTGTGTGTGTGAGATGTGAAGACTATATACAAACATATATCATAAAAAGATGACGTGCAAGATTGAAGAAAGCAGATAGTTGAAAATCTAATCGAAGTTACGAGAGAGAAGAAAGAAAAGGTTCAGAATCATACCTTAAATTGAAGAAAAACGGCGATGGAAGGGTTGGATCCAGTAGATAACCGTCGAACTTCTGCTCTTTTCTCTCCGAGGGTTTTAGAAAATATTTGGTAAAGGTAAAAATGAAGATGAAGTCATTCATGTGTTTATATAATCGAGGTAAATAGGAGGCAGCAATGAACACGTGGCAGCAATCTACTGGGGCAGTAATTAAAGGGATACACGCACCAGAGGCGTGTGAACCTTGGAAACTCATACATTAACTGCAGCTTTGGTAAGTGATAAGTTTAATTCGAATTTTGAATTATCTCCTGCTTACCAACCGTTATCTCTTCTTAAATTATTAAATTTAAGAAATGTGGAGTTGAGTGACAAGCGAGCATCAAGATGATTTCGAGAGCTGAAGTAAGAAGCAGAAAATAGCGAGATAACAGGTTCCTTAATACAAAGGAAGCTTACTCAAAATTATATCAAGCTGAAAATATTTTATGTCCTGTTTCCTATACCGAGTTAGCTCATATAGGCTTGGATATACAATGCTGAAGCAAGATATAGTTACCAGGATGGGTTAACATTAAACCTCTGATCGTAGAATTAGAATAGGTTCCTTTCACATTACATGATTTCAAGGAACCGGGGGGTACTTGTTGTGCCCAAAATCTCCATGGACTAGATTTAAGCCCATTAATCAATAGGGTCCGATCCATACAAGCTAGAAGAATGATCCAGTACGAGTTATGAAGATCAAATAGAAGAAATGAATAAGGAAGTATGAGTATTAGGAGGTTCCCAATGGTCAGGAAGCTGAGTTGAGCACTCGAAGACCAGGTTCCTCCCAGCCGAGGAGTTCGAATTAGCATAACAACAGCCATAGAGATGATAAAAGCATATAAAGAGTTATCCAGTCTAACTAGTTTGTTACTTGTGCAGGTACTATCACCAAATGGGAGGTCCCTAAGTGATATGTCCTGAAATAAGGAGGTCCCTGAGAAACAGGCTCCTGAAATGTAGGTTCCTGAGCACCAGATTCCTACGAGTTGCCAACAGAAAGTTCTAGAAGTCATCTAGAACAGATAAACGAATTGGTATCTGAGTATAATTCTAGGGCGCAGATGATCCTAGAATAACTCTAACCAATGAGAGAATCATAAGTGGGGTACGAACTCGAGTTCTACTCTACTTAGCCAAACTAGTTCGTGAAAGGCTCTAAAGGAACCTGAGTCCAACACGAACTAGATGACCGAATACAGCTATTCCAATAAGAGACAGAATCATATTAGAACTACGTGAGCTTGATCCCTATAAATACAAGGGTACGTAGGCACCTCAGGGTACGAGGCATTAAGTTCTCTAATTTTCTCTAAAGGCACCTGAGATTATTGGAGATACCCTCGAGTTCAGCTCAACCCCCACAAACACAACCCAAACCTAGTTCGAAGAACAGTTGATCGCTAGCCTATACAACTACCTGTAGACCTCATATAAGTTGATTACGAAATCCACTCATCAACACTGATGATGTCATTATGGATGCTACAGAAACTGGCCAGTGCTATAAAACAGGATCTTTGTTTGAGGAATAAGCAAGAAGATATTATAAAGGAAAGAGTTTTCTATTGATGGAAACTATCGACTAGAAGGTAGAACATTGTCATGTATAGATTATATCTTTCTGTTATTAGTTGATAGGTAGCATTACAAATACTCTCTCTATATCATTGTAAAAAGTGTCGAACAAGTGTGTTGTGAGTTCGTGTGCGTAGCTCTGTATAAGGTTTGTATTCGAGAGTTCGAAACAAACAGAGAGAGAGATTTGTATTGTCAGCAGCTGCTAAAGGTATTGTACACTTTTGGTAGAGATTGTATTTGATCTTATTAATACAAACAGAGTTTGATTCATTCGTTTATTCTTGTTCATATAATCAAGCAAAAATCAGACACGATTAAATAACTTGTATTCAACCCCCCTATACAAGTTATTCGAGTTAACAATTGGTATCAGAGCAAGTTGATTTCGAATAATCATAAAGATCTGCAATCATGTCTGGTTACAAGGATGGGAATACTAAGATTCCTATGCTTAAGAGAAACGAATATACTCTTTGGGAAGTAAAGATGTTGCATCATCTGGAAGCAACAGATCCTGATTATCTTGACAGAATCAGAGATGGACCTTTTATCCCAACGAAGGTTGTTGGACAAGCAACTGTTGATGGTGTGGTTGTTCCAGAACATACAGCAGAGAAGCCAAAATCTGAATGGTCAGATAAGGACAAGGAGAATGTTCTTAAAGATGCTAAAGTGAGAAACATATTATTCAACAGTCTTGATTCTATTCTCACTAACTATGCTCTCTCTTGTAAAACTGCTAAGGATATATGGGACAATCTTAAGGTTCACTGTGAAGGAACTAAGCCTGTCAGGAAGAATATGAGGACATTACTTATACAACAGTATGAGTACTTTGAATCCAAGTCTGGTGAGTCACTTACTGATACCTTTGATAGGTTTACAAAACTCATCAATGAGATGGCCATGCATGGTAAATATTATGACTTGGAGGATATGAATACAAAGTTCATGAAAGCTTTGCCTGATTTCTACAATGAGAAGATATCTGCGATTGAGGAAGCTAATGATCTGGATGAGATTTCATTAGAGGCAGTATATGGAAAATTGAGAGCTTATGAACTTGACAAGCAGCAGAAGAAGAGCAGGAGTGAAGGAAAGATGAAGACTATTGCACTTACTGCTCAATCTGAATTAAAGAAGCTTCCTGAAGAACAGCATGAAGAGATTGCTGTAAAGAATTCAAGGAAGAAGAAAAGCAAAGAAAGTTCTGAGTCAGAGACTACTGATATGGACTCTGACTACAATGATTCTGAATCTGAGATGCAGGAACTCTTTGCTATGTTTGCTAAAGCCTTCAAGAAATGAAGATTCAACAGGAGAAGATTTAACAAAGGACCTTTTCAAAAGAAGGAGGAGAAAAAGAGTGACAAAGGCAAAGGTACAATTGTCAAGCTTGATAAGGCCAAGATCAAGTGCTTTAACTGCAGCGAGCTTGGACACTTTGCTAGTGAGTGTAAGAAGCCTAGGAATTCAGGAAAGGGTAATGCACTTATGGTCACACAGAAGGATTGGGCTGATTCCAGTGATTCTAAAGATGAATTGGATTATGACAACATTGCATTGATGGCAAATGTCTCAGATAAACCTGGATCTCCAAAGAAAACTTCTCCATCCTCTGTTAAGGTATCACTTCACTCTCTTGATTCATTTAATAGCTTAAATTCTGATGAAATTAGAACTATCCATGCTGAGTTTAAGAATCTTATGACTAATTTTAGAATTCTTTCTTGTGAAAAAGATGAACTTAAGGTTAAGAATGATAAATTAGTTGATAGAAATAATTTTCTTGAATCTGAGTTAATTCAAATGGAAGAATACAAGTTAAGTTCTGATAAAGCTAAGCATGATTATAGTGTTATTCTTGAGGCTTATGACTATGTCAGAAAAGAACTAGAGGAAGAGAGAGATGTGATTAAGACCATTAACAATTCCAGTAAAAAGACTATAGAAATCTTTGAAAGTGGAATTCATGGTAAGGTTAATGGTTTAGGTTTTGATAAGGCTAGACAAGAAGAAAAAGTAGCTATTGTCAATGATGATAGTAAGGTAGAATCTAGCACATCTAAATCTGAAGGTAAGAAAATTGTTTCTGAACCTAATCATGTTAAATTTGTTGATTCGAAAGGTACCCCTGTTGTACACAAAAGGATTAACAATAGTAATTCAGATGAGAAAGTGTTAGAGAAACCTAAGAATGTAAACATAGGGTTTCTGTCTAAGTCTCAGTTGAAACAGAGATTAGATGGTCTTTCAGAGTCTAGCAAGATCAAAAGAAATAGGAATGGAAAAGAAGGTATTAACAAAGAGAATAATTACAAGAATGTACCTGATGCACCTAGGAAAAAATGCTATAAGTGTGGAAATCATAATCATTTGGCCCTAGACTGCAATCAAAAACCTTCTTGGAAAACTGAGTCCAGATTTCCAAAGACTCGGAAAATTCAATACCAACCACAAAAAGCTTGTTATCATTGTGGTAGTTTACTTCATTCCATTTACATGTGTAGAGAATATCATGAACTGTATTATGACTATTATTCCTTGAAATCTGAAACTCCTAGTCACAAACAGTTTGTGAAATTAGAGTCTAAAGTTGACTCTACAACAGGTAAAGTAAAGACAAAATTCTCAAAGCCTGTTGTTTCTAAATCTAGTAAGAAAGGATCCAATAAAAGTTGGGTCCTAAAAAATTCTAACTAGTTACTTTTTGTTTGCAGGGCACAGGAAAGAAGCATTCAATTATCTTGGACAGTGGATGCTCTGGACATATGACTGGAAAGAAGTCCCTGCTTACAAAGTTTAAGAGGAAAGCTGGCCCAGTAATATCTTTTGTGTAGCATCCCAAAATCCGGGGTACAGATATGGGGCCACTAACCATAAACAATATAATATATTTCTGAATAAAAACAACATTTAATAATAAAACCCCTTAACCAAGATCACGTACAGGTTATGGTATGAAACAACTATCGAATATCATATTACAACCCAGTCTCAGAATAAAAGAATATTATACAATTTTTATGAATATACAAAAATCACTATCAAACTAGATATCCCACCTCAACAAATCCATGACTCGAACGTCTCCTCTCGCGGCCTATAGAGCAATACCCACTGACCTCTAGTCCTTCTGATTATCTCTAATAACTGGAGAAAAATAAACAGAAGCAAGAGTGAGCCAACAATGCTCAGCAAGTGTAAATAGTGATGACAATTTCAATACAACGACAATTTTGATAAGCAACAGAGTTCCATCTCATTTTATGAAGGAATCAGTTATATCAACTTTTTAGATTGCCACGAGGGCCAACAATTCACCATTCATAAGGTGCATCAAAACTAGAACTGGACAGAATTCTGATATCAAAATGTTATTCAAACAGACTTTCAAGAAGTCAAGAACTGAACATCTCATTTTCAAAGTATAGATTAGAATTGGAATTTTTATTTATTTTAAAAAAATCATTAAGGTTAGGCTGCTGATCAGTCACGCACTAACCCCGGACAAACGCACACAGCAATGTCCTTTAATGGATCCACGGCACACATTGGCCTTAATAATTTCTGACCACGAATCTGGTCCGACCCTCACGGTCCACATTTTAAAAAAACATTCGACCTTCACGGTCCACATTTTAAAAACATTCGACCTTCACGGTCCACATTTTAAAAACATTCGACCTTCACGGTCCACATTTTAAAAACATTCCAATTCTAAATCGTCCACACTAGGTGTCGGAACAATCGACCACCTTTACCAACCAATAACTGGAATACTCACGTTCCAGAATAACGACTCATAATCCAAGAGTCACTGAAAGATTTAAGATCACAAGTGTCGACAAGTTCAACACGATAAAGGGGGTGAAAAATATAGATAACAACAATCTCAAACGGTATCGATAAGTTCGATACAACTATTTAGGGTGATAACCGATTAATCAAGATCTTCAATAAACACCGACAAGTTCGATGATGAATGGGGTGGAGAGTATAAAGAATGTTAATTCGAATAAGTATCGACAAGATAGATATTAGTAATTGAGGTCTTAATATCATTAGCTTGATAAAAGGGAAAATCAACTTGGGCCACAATACAAGATATAAATTGCAACAAGATTATCAATAATTGCAATTCTAAGTTAGAGCAGGGACATGGTCAAGCACTACGCATTTAATAAAATTTTATAACCCACTGTAAGGTTTGAATCAACATGAGCGAGTAAAACAGATTAAACGTCTATCGGTGAAAATAATTACAGGATGTTCAATTTCAACTTAGTTTGAATAAAACATTTTCAAGAAGGGGTTCATTGGAAAATTATGTTAAAAATCAGGAATTTCATTAACAGGTATTTATGGGAATTTAAAACTGGGATTCTCTCGATTCAGAAGATCCCTTAACATTTTTCGAGGAACTAAAAGATAGAGTATTCCTCTGGGGAGCCAATAAAATTCCATGTAGAAGATGATATGCGGAAAAGGACTATTAGTAAAATCCTTTGTAGAATTGGAATTTGAATCGAGGGTGGGAAAATAAACGTTTTTACGCTAATTGAGGAAATACTTCATTTTCTAAATATACTTGACCACATCATATTATATAACAAAGGAATTGAATTGCATCACTTGAATGATAAGTGAGTAGCAGGAACACTTGCCTCAGTAAACGAAGTTCCCACTTCCACATTTCAATTCATTATTCACTTCGCTTCAGTCTCTACTTCTCTACACGTTGGCCTCTACTCGATCATATATCCATCTTTCGATTATCACTGGTCAGCCTCTATACGACCACACTCGACCACCCCGACAATTATCTCCTTCCGCGAGATCCCAGCAACACCACTGCTCTTGGCTGACCTCCTACTCGTACCTATACAAGGTAAAGTACCACTTTAGTACCAAACCAATCAAACGATTGCTCTATTCTACCCATACGCGTACCTATAATGCTTTACACATGTAGCACATAGCACGTATTGGATACATAAGCACTTAAGACGTATATCATACCGACTTACAACAATCCTTGTAATCTTACTATACAATTTACAAATAATTCTAACAAAAGAATCGGACAGCACCTCCTTTTCATTATCACACACCTGTCGGAATATAACCGATTCCAAACAATTCAAGCAATCATTTGCATCAACGTAATTCGCAATCATCTCAAACTATCTTAATTTACCTTATTGTATACCTCCACCTCCGACAACTTACAACTTACCCAAAACATACATATTACTCAGCGGATCGAATACACATATAACTTATTTGTAATTACTAACATTTTAACAATCATAATTATCACTACACTTGCAACATACTAATTACAAATCAAGTATCTAAACATGTCAATTACTCTTATCAACTTTATAACTTACAAACAATTCGAAATAAACACTTCAGTTTTTACCATTCCTTTATACCACAAACATCACCACCGTTACCCCAATTAAATCAACCTTACGACTTTAATAAACTTTAACCCAACATCCTATTAACAAACTCACCACCACATACACTTCACCCTTGCCCTGCATACCAGCATACACACAAAACGAACACATTTCCCACACTAATACATTTGCCAGTCCCCATTGTCAACATACAGGCCTAGACACGCAAATACCAGACCTGCATAACTTTTGTAGCTCTCGGTCTCCTATCCTGCACCTACAACACCTTCTTACGCATTCCAGCACACCCCATTCACCAGGCCCTCTCCATCCTCCTTACTGCCTCTCCCCTTCGAACAACACAGTACCCACACCACGCAGTACATATGGCTGCAACAACACCCACAGATTCAAACACACAGGTTCACACAAAGACTTATAAAACTCACACCCCCATTGCTACACTTATGGGCACACCTGCCCTGCACCCCACATACACCACAATCCAAAGCCAATTCGCACCTTACACGGCACCGGTAGTCAAACTGGTGACCAACGAAGCTCCCAGAGCTCAATTCGAAGCTCACAACACACCAGCTGCGTACACACACCACACCCAGCTTGCCACGCACACACAGTGATCCAGTTACAAATGCACTCTCACACCTAGCTTGAACTTGAACAACGATTAAAGCACAGCTCACGAACGCACATACATACTCTATATCTTGACCCACGAATCACACCCACACCACAATGTATACACACGCACACACAGGTACACATCCACCTGCACAACTCGAACCACACATACACCCAAATCGACATACACACACAGCTACAAGGCAACCCAGTTGAACATCAATCGGAAACCCCCATACCCCACACTCCAATTCACTCCACTTCATCTCCATATCTTATTATTACAGCTCCAACATACGCTGTTCTCAACTCACGCCTCAACTCGACCCATACGCACACAATTCAGACACCCACCACTTGATACGCACCTCTGCACAGACACACAGCTCGCATACACCTTCAACAAATAAAACGCAGCTATAAACGAATTCAACAGCACCACCGCGATTCACTCGCGCATACACCCACACATCCGGAAAAATACGCAACCACGCCCAACATCACACCCACCTGCGCTCACAATACTCACACACGAACAGGGGAGAGCGACAGAGAGTAATCGGGAGGGAGAGAGATGGGAGAGGGAAACAAACGAGAGAGATTGTGAGGGAGGGTGATTAGAGAGATATTGTTGAGAGAGAGATATATAAAATTGTGAAAGACCACCGAGATTGATCTGGAAGAAAAGAGAGGCGGCTGCCTCTAAATGAAATATCTAGGGGCATTTCAGTAATTTCGTATGCTAATAATCACATTCAATCAATTTAAATCATTTCTAAATTCGAAATTAAATATAAAATAGATGGAAAATTAAATTTAAAATTTTTAAAATAAAGATCATGAATTTACAGACACTCCCATATTTTTAAAATATTTTTTTAGGATCAAAAATGAATTAAATATGAATTTTACAAATTTTGATCCTTTAAGTACAATAAAACTCTTAAAATCATTTTAAAATACCGAAACATCCAAATTAATTCACCCAACCATTTTAAAAACTAAATAATAATATAAAGCTAATATTACAAAAGATTTCATGATTTTTAATCCCTCCGATAATTTTATAAAATTTACAGAGGATCAAAAATACATGATTTAAATATACTCAATCCTCAAAAATACAAATAAAAATACATCGGCATTCACAACTTATCCAGATCATCACATAAACACATAAACACAACTTCACATATTTTTCACCTTTACAATAATATTCACATAATATAATTCATAATTTATAACAAATAAATAATTTTAAATATCGAAATTTCTAAGGCGTTATATTTTGGAGATGGCAACAAAGGATAAACTCTGGGATATGGCTCAATTATTTTGGGAAATGTCATCATAGAAAATGTAGCACTGGTTGAAGGCTTGAAACATACTCTTTTAAGCATAAGTCAACTGGGTGATAAAGGTTACAAATCAATCTTTGACAGAGAAGGATGCAAAATCTTGAATATGCAGAATGGAGACATTGTTCTAACTAGTCAAAGACATGGTAACATATATGAAGCCAGCTTAAGTGATACATCTAAAGGAATTGTTAGATGTCTCTATAGCAAAGCAACAAGTAATGAAAGCTGGAATTGGCACAAGAAACTCTCACATCTCAACTTCAAGAAGCTTAATCAACTTGTTAAGTACAATTTGGTGAGAGGCCTACCTCAGGCAAATTATGTGCAAGATGGACTTTGTGATGCATGTCAGCTTGGAAAGCAAAGAAGAACCACTTTCAAGAGCAAGACTGAAAATTCGATTACTGAACCATTTCACATGCTACATCTTGATTTGTTTGGTCCAGTAAACATTATGTCTATCAGCAAGAAAAGATATGCTCTAGTGATAGTGGATGATTTCACAAGGTTTACATGGGTGTTCTTTCTACATAAGAAGGATGAAGCTCCTCAGCAAATCATTGAACTTGTAAAGAATATTCAAAATAATTCTGAGTACAAAGTTAAAGTACTTAGGAGTGACAATGGTACAGAATTCAAGAATTCTACAATGGAGGGGTTTTGTGCAGACAAAGGAATTACTCAATAGTTTTCTGCACCTGGTACACCTCAACAGAATGGTGTAGTGGAAAGAAAGAATAGGACTCTCATAGAGACAGCAAGAACCATGCTTGCAGATGCAAAACTTTCAACCTACTTTTGGGCAGAAGCTATTAACACTGCATGTTTCACTCAAAACTGTACCTTGGTAAATAGTCATGGAAAAACTCCCTATGAGATGATTAAAGAAAAGAAACCAAGTGTGAAATACTTTCACATCTTTGGATGCAAATGCCATGTCCTAAAAGTTCATCCAGAACAACTTGGAAAATTTGAAGCCAAATCGGATGAAGCAATTTTTCTAGGATATTCAGCATCTAAGGCCTTCAAAGTTTATAATCTCAGAACTCACATTGTTATGGAATCAATTCATGTTGCATTTGATGATAAGAAATTTGGAATTTTGCAAACTGATGAAAGCCATGACAAATTGGAATTTGAAAATCTGAAGAATTCTGAGATACTCTACAGTGATGATGAAGGTTCTCCAGAAGGAATTTCTATTGCTTCTCAAAGGAATGCTACTGTTGAGGGGGAGCAAATAAATCAAAGAGAACACAGTGATCATCAGGAGCAAACTAGCTATTCAGAGTCTACTCCATCAGGAATTGACTTTTCAGAGTCTACTCCATCAGGAACTGATCTTTCAGAGTCTACTGAGGAAAGATCAGTAACTAGCAGCAATATGGAATCTACTGATTCTGTTGATCAAAGGAGAGTTTTTGAAGGTAGAGATAATTCTTCTACAAGAGATACCACTAACTTAGGGGGAGAGACTAGCAGAGTTAATCTACCACCTATTAGAAAATGGACAAAGGATCATACTGAAAATTTGATAATTGGTGATCCAAATAGTGGTGTTCGAACTAGAAGATCAATTCAAAATGAATGCTTGTATAGTTGTTTTCTCTCAAAGAATGAACCTAAGAAGGTTGAAGAAGCCTTACCGGATCCTAATTGGGTAATTGCAATACAGGAGGAGTTAAATGAGTTTGAGAGAAACAAAGTCTGGAAACTGGTACCAAGACCTAAAGATAGATCTATTGTTGGTGCAAGATGGGTTTTCAGAAACAAGCTAGATGAATCTGGTATGATTGTAAGAAACCAAGCAAGACTGGTGGCCAAGGGTTATTCTCAGGAAGAAGGCATTGATTATGATGAGACCTTTGCACCTGTAGCAAGATTGGAAGCAATCAGAATGTTTCTTGCATTTGCAGCTCATTCAAAATTCAAGGTATACCAGATGGATGTAAAGAGTGCTTTTCTAAATGGCAAACTTGATGAGGAAGTGTATGTGGAACAGCCACCTGGATTTGTTGATCCAAAATTTCCAAATCATGTCTACAAACTTGACAAGGCACTCTATGGACTAAAGCAGGCACCAAGAGCATGGTATGAGACTTTGTCTAAATTTCTTTTTGAAAATGGCTTCACAAGAGGTACAATTGACAAAACTCTATTCTTTAGAAAGATAAAATGTGAATTGCTTTTAGTTCAAGTTTATGTTGATGATATTATTTTTGGTTCTACTAATGAAAAGTTGTGTGCTAAGTTTAGCAAGCTTATGCAGTCTAAGTATCAGATGAGCATGATGGGTGAATTAAATTATTTCTTAGGCTTGCAGGTCAAACAGACTGAGACTGATATTTTCATTAATCAGTCAAAGTATATCAAAGATCTTTTAAGAAGGTTTGACTTTCAAGACTGTGCAGTTGCAAAAACACCCATGGCAACAGCCACTAAACTAGACTCTGATCATAAGGGAAAGAGTGTGGATAATACTAGTTATAGAGGCATGATAGGCTCATTGTTATATCTAACTGCAAGTAGGCCAGATATAATGTTTTCTACCTGTTTATGTGCTAGATTCCAAAGTGATCCTAAGGAATCTCATTTAATTGCTGTGAAGAGAATTTTTAGATATCTCAAAGGAACTTCAAATCTTGGTTTGTGGTACCCTAGAGAATCTGATTTCTTTCTAATTGGCTATTCAGACTCTGATTATGCAGGGTGTAAGATAGACAGGAAAAGCACTACAGGTACATGTCAATTTTTGGGAAACAGATTGATTTCTTGGGCAAGCAAGAAGCAACAATCTGTCTCAACCTCAACTGCAGAAGCTGAGTACATAGCAGCAGGCAGTTGTTGTGCACAGCTCCTTTGGATAAGAAATCAGTTGATGGATTATGGTATGACACTTAGTAATATTCCTATGTTTTGTGATAATACTAGTGCTATTAAAATTTTAGAAAATCCAGTTCAACATTAAAGGACTAAGCACATTGATGTCAGGTATCATTTTATTAGAGAACATATTGAGAATGGTACTGTGGAACTTCATTTTGTTCCTACTGACAAACAGCTTGCAGATATTCTAACTAAACCACTTGATGAGACTACATTTAGTAGATTAGTAAGTGAGTTAGGAATGTTAAATTTTTAAATCTTTAACATCTGCAATAGTAGCAAGGTATGTTATTTTTAGCTTATAGACTTGATATTCTTGTCAGGATCTATATTTGATTGTTAAATGCTTTAGCTATAACACTTTGCCTTAATAAATTTCAGTATGATAGACTTGTTAATAATCATCAGGATTAGATTTGTTATCAGGATACTGACGTCATCAGTATTGTGTCAGTATCAGGATTGTGAAAATT
Source organism: Kitagawia praeruptora (assembly GCA_037693485.1). Classification (NCBI taxonomy): domain Eukaryota; kingdom Viridiplantae; phylum Streptophyta; class Magnoliopsida; order Apiales; family Apiaceae; genus Kitagawia; species Kitagawia praeruptora. The sequence continues at coordinate 108,761,128 of CM075354.1, forward strand.
GTTTCAAATCCTGACGTTTACTTTCTGTAGTAATCTAATTCTGTGATGTGTTAAGTCTATGCCAGCAAGTTTTAATATTTGCATACTGATAATTTATACATCATTCAATAATCAAAAGACAAGTAGATAATAAGAAATTGTATTTTCATTAATTGAAAGCATTACATATATGGAAATGAAATACAAACATCTTTTTGTCTAACTTCTACTGATAATCCTATACTTGTCTAATGATATGGTTTCTGAGATACAGGACAAGGAACATCAAGAAATCCATCAGGGGATTTGAACAGCCTCGTCTGCTTCCGGATTCCTTGTCTGGGCGACTTGAATGAGAGTAGCTAACTTAAATGAATAGCATCTCCATCAAGATCAACCTCAGACTCTCGGCCAAATTATTCATCCTCAAGTTTTGAGAAGATTAGGGGAAGATTGTATCCAACAGATGGATGTTCTAGGAGAAACCTCTGGATATTATCTGAAACTAATTCATTCATGATTAGTTTGATGAGAAGAGTCGTCTTTTCAAAGAGATGATCAAGAACAGGATGTTCATCGACTGTGAAAAATCTAAAAAATGGGTTTGAATGGAATTTTGGTTTGAGAAGCATTGTTGAGAAGAAAAGAAATTGAAAGGTTTTTGGAGAAAGGCATAAGGCGTCTGTTTCTTTTAAAGAAAGACGTGAGAAGCTGAACAGTCACTTGGAAGTTTTAATGAAGTCAGATGCTAATTATTGCGTATGACTGTATTTTTTGTTTTCAAGAAATGTTGAATATATCTAACCAATTGATTTTTGTTCAGATTAATTGTTTATTTCTTTTTCAGATAAAAGAAAAATGTCACGTGGAAACTCCAATTAAGTCTCTGAAATCAGGATGATATTGATCAGGATTTCATGTATGACCATCAGGATTTGAGAATTATTATATTTTTAAAATCACATTGTATTTTGTGATTATTTTGATGAGAGGTCAACAGGAAAAGGAAGCTGATCAGTATTGATTATTTATACCCTGATTTATTTCATGAAAATCAATTTTGGATTTTATTTTCCAAAAATCGTGGGTAACCGAACTTTTCAAGGACTGACACCTGTCAATCTACGTGTCAACGTGGGATAGTGGTCTGAAAGATTTGTGAAATACATTTGTTTTGAAACTCTAATCGTGTAATTGCTTTCTCTAATTTTTCATTCTCTAAAGCAATAAACACTCTTGAGTTTTCAAAATTACTAATCCATTTCAAGAATTTTTTAAGTTCTTTTCAGATCAAAAATGGCAGCTAAGAGAAGATTACCTAAATTAGTAGCCTTCAAGTTTGGTGACTTTGATTTTATGACGAACAATCATGTAGCAGCTATCACCAACAAGTAAGGAGTGTCATCTGATTTTCATCCAATCATGGACTTTCTGGCATATGGACCATTAAGTTATGCATTGACAGCATCTCCACAGATTAATCAAGCAGCTATTACACAAGCTTGGGAGAATGCTGAGGTAACTGATTCTACTCAGAGTCAATCAGGTAAGATTGTTCTACACTTAGGACAAGATTCTTTTGATATTACTGAATCTGTTGTTAATTCAGTACTTCACTTACCTGTTAGTTTGAATTATGAGAATGTACCATCTGATGATAATGTGAGAACTATGTTGTCTGAATTAGGTTATAGTGGACCTTTAGACAACATGAGCCAGTTGAATAGGTCTTTTCTTAGAAAGGAATGGTCTTTCTTCTTTGATCAAATTGCTAAATGTTTTACTGGTAAATGTAGTTCTTTTCAGCAAATTACTTCTGTTACATCACATATTGCTTATAGTTTGCTTTATGACAGAGTAATTAACATTGGTCACATTATCTTAAGTCAGATGAGTATTAAACTTGGGTTAAGAGATCAAAACAGGAAAATGGTTTATTATCATAGATTTATGCAAATGTTTATTAACCATTTTATTCCTGATGTTGAAGCTAGATTTGGTAGGGAACATTGTGTTTCTTCTTATGAACAGCAAAAGAGAATTTTCTCTGACATTATAAAGAAGGACAATGAAAAGAATCTAGATGAAATACCTGCAATTCATTATCCACATCATGTTCAGGTAATTCTTAAAACTCATCTTCCTACTCTCTACAATTCTTCTTTCTTTTGTGGTGAAATGGCTCAGGAATCTCATTTGGAGGAGAACCCACCTGTGTCTACCCAAGTAGCCCAAAACATTATAGTCTCTGAAACAATTCAAGAACCAAATTTTGATCCACAGCCTATTGTTTCAAAGAAACCAACCTCTGGTGTTTCTCAAAAGATATCAGTTGTAAGAAGAGAAGATTTGTTGTGTCAAGTAGTAGTAATTCTAGTGAAGATGATGATGATTTAACTCTTGCTGAGAGAGCAGAATTGAAGGCTGCAATTCAACTTTCTATGTTAGCACAAAGAGATGAAAAACCTAGCCACAGCCAGGCTGTAGTCTCCCAAAAGGCTGTAGTTCTTAAAAAGGGAAAACAGTTACTGGATACTGTCTCTCAAAAGACTGTGTCTATTGAACAAAGATCTCATCCCAAGATCACTTCTGTGTCTACACCTCTTGAGACTTCTCAGGATAAATCTTTTGCTCACTATACCAGGAGAACAAGGAGAAAGATTCAATTGTCACCTACACACACAGAGTCTAGTCCAACTAATATCATGCAGGTCTCTACAAATGAAGCTACAATCAAGTCAGCAAATGACCATAGAGATCTGGATATTGATTCTTCATGGGAAACTACATTATCATACAGACTGGCTATGGGACTAATTTCTCTCAAAGTGAAGTTGTCAAGGCATGTTCTAGATTTTTTGGTTGAAAGAGTACCAAAACTTTTATTTCCAGAAGAATATGGACTTCTACATCAAAGACTTGACTTAATGAAGATGTATTTCTATGTATCTGTCAGAAGACAATTAGTCAAGAAATTTGGACTCTCGAAGCATGTTGCACTTCAATCACTTCATGCATATTTATTTGACAAAGATGTCATTATTGAAGATGCCTCAGCTCAAGGTGAACAGCAGGAGGAAGTAGATAGAGGAATGCAGTCAACAGAAGATTCTATTGCACCAGTGGTGAATAGTAGGAAAGATCAGATCACAGTCACTACAACACAAGAACCTTCTAGTCAGAGGAAGGATGACTCAGGAGCTGTGATAGTTGATGTTGAAAGGTCTTCTGTGATGACTGAGAATGCAAGTGAGATACCCTATGATATGGGAGGACTAACTTTGACTGGTTTTCTTGAAGATCAAACAAATTTTGTTCAGTCAGAGTCTATCCACCTTGAGGGTGAGTCTCAGCAAACAACACTTAAAGACGGTGATGTACTAACTATGGTGTCTAATGAAGTATTACTGAAGACATCAGAGTCTAGTAAAGAACCTGAAAGTGGTATACTGGAGCCTGTAGTCTCTGGAAGGAAAGAAGATGATTGTAAGGGTTCAGAGATTATAGCAGCTCACTCCTTGGAGAAAACCTCAAGCCCCTTGCCATATGAGGAACCCTCTCTCCATGTGAGTTCAGGTATAAAAACTTCTTCTAAACTCTATTTTTCTGTAGGTCATGAGAGCACTTATCCAAATTTGAGTGATACACTTGAAAAGATGGACTTAGATCCACAAACTGAGAGGCTGGCTCCTGACCAGGCAAAAGGTGAGGTAGAAAGAATGTTGACTTTAGTAAGTCAAAGTGAGAATGAGGGTATGGATGATCAACTCCATAGTGAGGGAGAGAAAATTAGGAAACCATCGTTTGATTTCTGGGATCAGGTTTTTCCTGAATCTTGGTCTGAAAATTTGGGTATGGATGCTGGTACTTATTCATTCATCAAAATGTATCAGAAGAATGACCTAGCACATCACAATGCAAAGCCAGAAGTTAAAGCTCAGAAGCAAAAGGAGAGGCTTGCAGGAATCATTAATAGAAGAGGTGCCAGGATAAAGCAATCTCTTGATACATATGTACCAGATGAAGTTCCTAATGATCCTAGTGTTCCTTTGTATGTACTTCCAATATCAGCTAGAATTGAGACATCTACAGTCTCTGATCACTCTAAGGAGGAGTCAGGATTTGAAGATGTTAGTACACAGAATACTGGTGAAGGAGATGATGATCATGTTTCAGCTCCAGATCAGAAAGATGAAGATGTTGATACTTCTAATCAGATTTTATTACTTGAATATCATACAACCCAAGCAACTTCTTCTACAAGACTTGAAGATACAGTTCTTTCTGATTTTGATTCTGAAGATACTAGAAGCACTTCCAACATTGAAGTTCATTCTGATGTTTTGAAAGATATTCAGAATTCTCAAATTGCTATGCAAACAAGACTTCAATCACTTGAAGATAACCAAGTCACAATTATGGAAAATCAAGCAGTTCTGATGAATATCATTTGTTCTGTTTCTGAATCTCTTGGAATGAATGTTGATGATGTCAAAAAGGGGGGAGATAAAGACAATTCAAAGACAACAACACCAGACTGGGGGAGATAAAGAGCAGACAAAGGGAAGTAAAAAGAAGAACTAGGAGTGACAGTGGTGAATCTCAGCTAGGAAGTGGTAAAGGAAGAGCAGCATTAATAGTTAAAATTCTTTCTTCTAAGTACTAGATAATCGTCTACATCTGGGAAGGAGGTACTTAACTTCATAATTCTACATTCATAAATTCTATTCTGGTTGTAGTGTTATATGTTTTGACATCCACAACTTGGATTTATGCTTCAGATTTTAAAGCATAAATAGGGGGAGATTGTTAGGAATAATTCATAAGTTGTGATGTTAAGAATAGAATTTACACATTATACTTCTTGTAATCCTGATCTTATAAAGGATTTAGCACAATATATAGGATTTATGTGTAAAACAGTTATCTGTACAGTTTAGTCAGGAATGAACAGTGTATCGGAGACTACATGTCAGGAACAAAGAGCAAATCCTGATGACGGTCTAATACTGATGATGATCAGATACTGATGCAAGATGAAATCCTGATATCAGTCTTGTAATTGATGATGTCATTATTGATGCTACAGAAACTGGCAAGTGCTATAAAACAGGATCTTTGTTTGAGGAACAAGCAAGAAGATATTATGAAGGAAAGAGTTTTCTATTGATGGAAACTATCGACTAGAAGGCAGAACATTGTCATGTATAGATTATATCTTTCTGTTATTAGTTGATAGGTAGCATTATAAATACTCTCTCTATATCATTGTAAAAAGTGTCGAACAAGTGTGTTGTGAGTTCGTGTGCGTAGCTCTGTATAAGGTTTGTATTCGAGAGTTCGAAACAAACAGAGAGAGATTTTTATTGTCAGCAGCTGCTAAAGGTATTGTACACCTTTGGTAGAGTTTGTATTTGATCTTATTAATACAAACAGAGTTTGATTCATTCGTTTATTCTTGTTCATATAATCAAGCAAAAATCAGACACGATTAAATAACTTGTATTCAACCCCCCCCCCTTCTACAAGTTATTCGAGTTAACATGATTCATTCGTTTATTCTTGTTCATATAACCAAGAAAAATCAGACACGATTATATAACTTGTATTCAACCCCCCTTTCTACAAGTTATTCGAGTTAACAATTGGTATCAGAGCAGGTTGATTTCGAATAATCATAAAGATTTGCAATCATGTCTGGTTACAAGGATGGGAATACTAAGATTCCTATGATCAAGAGAAACGAATATACTCTATGGAAAGTAAAGATGTTGCATCATCTAGAAGCAACAGATCCTGATTATCTTGACAGAATCAGAGATGGACCTTTTGTTCCAACAAAGGTCGTTGGACAAGCAACTGTTGATGGTGTGGTTGTTCCAGAACATACATCAGAGAATCCTAAATCTGAGTGGTCAGATAAGGACAAGGAGAACGTTCTTAAAGATGCTAAAGTGAGAAACATATTATTCAACAGTCTTGATTCTGTTCTCACTAAATATGTTCTCTCTTGTAAAACTGCTAAGGATATATGGGACAATCTTAAGGTTCACTGTGAAGGAACTAAGCCTGTCAGGAAGAATATGAGGACACTACTTATACAACAGTATGAGTACTTTGAATCCAAGTCTGGTGAGTCACTTACTGATTACCTTTGATAGGTTTACAAAACTCATCAATGAGATGGCCATGCATGGTAAATATTATGACTTAGAGGATATGAATACAAAGTTCATGAAAGCTTTGCCTGATTTCTATAATGAAAAGATATCTGCGATTGAGGAAGCTAATGATCTTGATGAGATTTCATTAGAGGCAGTATATGGAAAACTAAGAGCTTATGAACTTGACAAGCAGCAGAAGAAGAGCAAGAGTGAAGGAAAAATGAAGACTGTTGCACTTACTGCTCAATCTGAATTAAAGAAGCTTCCAGAGGAACAGCATGATGAGCTTGCTATAAAGAACTCAAGGAAGAAGAAAAGCAAAGAAAGTTCTGAGTCAGAAATTACTGATATGGACTCTGACAACAATGATTCTGAATCTGAGATGCAGGAACTCTTTGCTATGTTTGCTAAAGCTTTCAAGAAAGGAAGATTCAATAGGAAAAGATTAACAAATGACCTTTTCAAAAGAAGGAGGAGAAGAAGAGTGACAAAGGCAAAAGTACAATTGTCAAGCTTGATAAGGCCAAGATCAAGTGCTTTAACTGCAGCGAGCTTGGACACTTTGCTAGTGAGTGTAAGAAGCCTAGGAATTCAGGAAAGGGTAATGCACTTATGGTCACACAGAAGGATTGGGCTGATTCCAGTGATTCTGAAGATGAATTGGATTATGACAACATTGCACTGATGGTAAATGGTACAGACAAACCTGGATCTCCAAAGAAAACTTCTCCATCCTCTGTTAAGGTATCACTTCACTCTCTTGATTCATTTGATGGCTTAAATTCTTATGAAATTAGAACTATCCATGCTGAGTTTAAGAATCTTATGACTAATTTTAGAATTCTTACTAGTGAAAGAGATGAACTTAAGGATAAGAATGATAAGTTAGTTGATAGAAATAATTTTCTTGAATCTGAGTTTATTCAAATGGAAGATTACAAGTTAAGTTCTGATAAAGCTAAGCATGATTACAGTGTTATTCTTAAGGCTTATGACTATGTCAGAAAAGAACCAGATGAAGAGAGAGATATGATTAAGACCATTAACACTTCTGGTAGAAAGACACAAGAAATTATTGAAAATGGAATTCGTGGTAAGGTTAATGATTTAGGTTTTGATAAGGCTAGACTGGAAGAAAAAGTAGCTATTGTCAATGGTGATAGTAAAATAGAAGCTAGCACATCTAAATCTGAAGGTAAGAAAATTGTTTCTGAACCTAATCACGTTAAATTTGTTGATTCAAAAGGTACCCCTGTTGTACACAAAAGGATTAACAATAGTAATTCAGATGAGAAAGTGTTAGAGAAACCTAAGAATGTAAACATAGGGTTTCTGTCTAAGTCTTAGTTGAAACAAAGACTAGATGGTCTTTCAGAGTCTAGCAAGATCAAAAGAAATAGGAATGGAAAAGAAGGTATTAACAAAGAGAATAATTACAAGAATGTACCTGATGCACCTAGGAAAAAATGCTATAAGTGTGGAAATAATAATCATTTGGCCCTAGACTGCAATCAAAAACCTTCTTGGAAAACTTAGTCCAGATTCCCAAAGGCTCAGAAAATTCAATACCAACCACAAAAAGCTTGTTATCATTGTGGTAGTTTACTTCATTCCATTTACATGTGTAGAGAATATCATGAACTGTATTATGACTATTATTCTCTGAAATCTGAAACTCTTAGTCACAAACAGTTTGTGAAATCAGAGTCTAAGGTTGACTCGACAACAGGTAAAGTAAAAGCAAAATCTTCAAAGTCTGTTGTTTCTAAATCTAGTAAGAAAGGATCCAATCAAAGTTGGGTCCTAAAAAATTCTAACTAGTTACTTTTTGTTTGGAGGGCATAGGAAAGAAGCATTCAATTATCTTGGACAGTGGATGCTCTGGACATATGACTGGAAAGAAGTCCCTGCTTACAAAGTTTGAGAGGAAAGCTGGCCCAGTAATATCCTTTGGAGATGGCAACAAAGGAGAAACTCTGGGATATGGCTCAATTGTTTTGGGAAATGTCATCATAGAAAATGTAGCACTGGTTGAAGGCTTGAAACATACTCTTTTAACCATAAGTCAACTGGGTGATAAAGGTTACAAATCAATCTTTGACAGAGAAGGATGCAAAATCTTGAATATGCAGAATGGAGACATTGTTCTAACTGGTCAAAGACATGGTAACATATATGAAGCCAGCTTAAGTGATACATCTAAAGGAATTGTTAGATGTCTCTACAGTAAAGCAACGAATGATGAAAGCTGGAATTGGCACAAGAAACTCTCACATCTCAATTTCAAGAAACTTAATCAACTTGTTAAGCACAATCTGGTGAGAGGCCTACCTCAGGCAAATTATGTGCAAGATGGACTTTGTGATGCGTGTTAGCTTGGAAAGCAGTGAAGAACCACTTTCAAGAGCAAGACTGAAAATTCAATTACTGAACCATTTCACATGCTACATCTTGATCTGTTTGGTCCAGTAAACATTATATCTATCAGCAAGAAAAGATTTGCTCTAGTAATAGTGGATGATTTCACAAGGTTCACATGGGTGTTCTTTCTACACAAGAAGGATGAAGCTCCTTAGCAAATCATTGATCTTGTCAAGAATATTCAGAATAACTCTGAGTACAAAGTGAAAGTACTTAGGAGTGACAATGGTACAGAATTCAAGAATTCTACAATGGAGGAGTATTGTGCAGACAATGGAATCACTCAACAATTTTCTGCACCTGGTACACCTCAGCAAAATGGTGTAGTGGAAAGAAAGAACAGGACTCCCATAGAGGCAGCAAGAACCATGCTTGCAGATGCAAAACTTCCAACCTACTTTTGGGCAGATGCTATTAACACTACATGTTTCACTCAAAACTGTACCTTGGTAAATATTCATGGAAAAACTCCCTATGAGATGATCAAAGGAAAGAAACCAAGTGTGAAATACTTTCACATCTTTGGATGCAAATGCTATGTCCTAAAAGTTCATCCAGAACAACTTGGAAAATTTGAAGCCAAATCAGATGAAGCAATCTTTCTAGGATATTCAGCATCAAAGGCCTTCAAAGTTTATAATCTCAGAACTCACATTGTTATGGAATCAATTCATGTTGCATTTTATGATAAGAAATTTGGAATTCTGCAAACTGATGAAAGCCATGACAAATTGGAATTTGAAAATCTGAAGAATTCTGAGATACTCTCCAGTGATGATGAAGGTTCTTCAGAAAGAATTTCTATTGCTTCTCAAAGGAATGCAATTGTTGAGGGGGAGCAAATGAATCAAGAAGAACACAGTGATCATCAAGAGCAGACTAGCTATTCAGAGTCTACTCCATCAGGAACTGATCCTTCAGAGTCTACTGAGGAAAGATCAGTAACTAGCAGCAATATGGAATCTACTGATTCTATTGATCAAGGGGGAGTTTTTGAAGGTAGAAAGAATTCTTCTACAAGAGATACCACTAACTTAGGGGGAGGATCTAGCAGAGTCAATTTACCACCTGTTAGAAAATGGACAAAGGATCATACTAAATATTTGATAATTGGTGATCCAAATAGTGGTGTTCGAACTAGAAGATCAATTCAAAATGAAATTGCTTTCTCTCAAAGAATGAACCTAAGAAGGTTGAAGAAGCCTTACAGGATCCTGATTGGGTAATTGCAATGCAGGAAGAGTTAAATGAGTTTGAGAGAAACAAAGTCTGTAAACTAGTACCAAGACCTAAAGATAGATCTATTGTTGGTGCAAAATAGGTTTTCAGAAACAAGATAGATGAATCTGGTATGATTGTAAGAAACAAAGCTAGACTGGTGGCCAAGGGTTATTCTCAGGAAGAAGGCATTGATTATGATGAGACCTTTGCACCTGTAACAAGATTGGAAGCAATAAGAATGTTTCTTGCATTTGCAGCTCATTCAAAATTCAAGGTATATCAGATGGATTTAAAGAGTGCTTTTCTAAATGGCAAACTTGATGAGGAAGTGTATGTGGAACAGCCACCTGGATTTGTTGATCCAAAATTTCCAAATCATGTCTACAAACTTGACAAGGCACTTTATGGACTAAAGCAGGCACCAAGAGCATGGTATGAGACTTTGTCTAAATTTCTTCTTGAAAATGGCTTCACAAAAGGTACAATTGACAAAACTCTATTCTTTAGAAAGATAAAAGGTGAATTGCTTTTAGTTCAAGTTTATGTTGATGATATTATTTTTGGTTCTACTAATGAAAAGGTTTGTGCTAAATTTAGCAAGCTTATGTAGTCTAAGTATCAAATGAGCATGATAGGTGAATTAAATTATTTCTTAGGCTTGCAGGTCAAACAAACTGAGACTGGTATTTTCATTAATCAGTCAGTATATCAAAGATCTTTTAAGAAGGTTTGACTTTCAAGACTGTGCAGTTGCAAAAACACCTACGGCAACAGCCACTAAACTAGACTCTGATCCTAAGGGAAAGAGTGTGGATAATACTAGTTATAGAGGCATGATAGGCTCATTGTTATATCGAACTGCAAGTAGGCCAGATATAATGTTTTCTACCTGTTTATGTGCTAGATTCCAAAGTGATCCTAAGGAATCTCATTTAATTGCAGTGAAAAGAATTTTTAGATATCTCAAAGGAACTCCAAATCTTGGTTTGTGGTATCCTAGAGAGTCTGATTTCTCCCTAATTGGCTATTCAGAATCTGATTATGCAGGGTGTAAGATAGACAGGAAAAGCACTACAGGTACATGTCAATTTTTGGGAAACAGATTGACTTCTTGGGCAAGCAAGAAGCAACAATCTGTCTCAACCTCAACTGCAGAAACTGAGTACATAGCAGCAGGCAGTTGTTATGCACAGCTCCTTTAGATAAGAAATCAGTTGATGGATTATGGTATGACACTTAGTAATATTCCTATGTTTTGTGATAATACTAGTGCTATCAAAATTGCAGAAAATCCAGTTCAACATTCAAGGACTAAACACATTGATGTCAGGTATCATTTTATTAGAGAACATATTGAGAATGGTACTGTGGAACTTCATTTTGTTTCAACTGACAAACAGCTTGCAGATATTCTAACTAAACCACTTGATGAGACTACATTCAGTAGATTAGTAAGTGAGTTAGGAATGTTAAATTTCTAGATCTTTAACATCTGCAAAAGTAGCAAGGTATGTTGTTTTTAGCTTATAGATTTGATTCTTGTCAGGATCTATATTTGATTGTTAAATGCTTTAGCTATAACACTTTGCCTTGATAAATTTCTGTATGATAGACTTGTTAATAATCATCAGGATTAGATTTGTTATCAGGATGCTGACGTCATCAGTATTTTGTCAGTATCAGGATTGTGAAAATTGTTTCAGATCCTGATGTTTACTTTGTATAGTAATTCTGGGATGTATTAAGTCTATGCTAGCAAGTTTAAATATTTGCATACTGATAGTTTATACATCATTCAATAATCGAAAGACAAGTAGATAATAAGAAATTGTATTTTCATTAATTAAAAGCATTACATACATGGAAATGAAATACAACATCTTTTTGTCTAACTTCTACTGATAAATCCTATACTTGTCTATTGATATGGATTCTGAGGTACAGGACAAGGAGCATCTCAAAATAATCATCAGGGAATTGATCAGCCTCGTCTATTCTTGGATTCCTTGTCTGGGCGACTTGAATGAGAGCAGCTAACTTAAATGTATAGCATCCCCATCAAGATCAACCTCAGACTCTCGGCCAAATTCTTCATCCTCAAGTTTTGAGGAAGTTAGGTGAAGATTGTATCCAATAGATGGATGTTCTAGGAGAAACCTCTGGATATTATCTGAAACTACTTCATTCATGATTAGTTCGATGAGAAAAGTCATCTCTTCAAAGAAATGATTAAGAACAGGATGTTCATCGACTGTGAAAAATCTAAAGAATGGATTTGAATGGGATTTTGGTTTGAGAAGCATTGTTTAGAAGAAAAGAAATTGAAAGGTTTATGGAGAATGGCATAAGGCGTCTGTTTCTTTTATAGAAAGACGTGAGAAGCTGAACAGTCACTTGGAAGTTTTAATGAAGTCAGATGCTAATTATTGCGTGTGACTGTATTTCTTGTATTTTCAAGAAATGTTGAATATATCTAATCACTTGATATTGTTCAGATTAATTGTTTATTTCTTTTTCAGATGAAAAATGCCATGTGGAAACTTTGTTTAAGTCTCTGGAATCAGGATGATATTTGATCAGGATTTCAAGTGTGACCATCAGGATTTGAGAATTATTATTTTTAAATCACATTGCATTTTGTGATTATTTTGATGGGAGGTCACAACAGGAAAAGGAAGCTGATCAATATTGATTTTTATTTTGATAATATCCTGATTTATTTCATGAAAATCAATTTTGGATTTTATTTTCCAAAAATCGTGGGTAACCACATTTTTCAGGGACTGACACCTGTCAATCTACGTGTCAATGTGGGATAGTGGTCTGAAAGATTTGTGAAATATATTTGTTTTGAAATCTTAATTGTGTAATTGCTTTCTCTGATTTTATATTCTCTAAAGCAAAAACACTCTCGAGTTTTCAAAATCACTAATTCATTTCAAGAATTTTTCAAAGTTCTTTTCCGATCAAAAATGGCAGCTCAAAGAAGAATACCTAAATCAGTAGCTTTCAAGTTTGGTACCTTTGATTTTATGACGAACAATCATGTAGCAGCAATCACCAACAAGGAAGGAGTATTAACTGTAACAGCCCCAAATCCGGGGTCTGGGATTTAGAGTAGTCACGATCCATTTAATCCTTGCCTTACCTGTATTACTCACAATGTACACAATTCAACTGTTTATGACCCCACAATATATATCTCACACACACACACAGGTTAGAGTCTCAGAAACGACACAATACATCAACTGCGGAATAAATAACTTTCATTACAATACCCAAATGTTTTACAAAGTCTGATACTGGTACAATCTCTAAGTAATGGTACATTACCAACTAAGGATCCGGATGATTACAATCTTCTCATTCCACTCACATCTATACATAAGCTCAACAAGCTGCAGCCTGATCTGACTGGTTCGTATCATCTCCGGAATCACTGGTGCCCATGACATCCTGCTTCACTGCTCTATAATATATATAAAACAATAGCAAGAGTGAGTAAATAGCTCAACAAGGTAATGAAAACATGGCATAACTCTGCCTATGACTTAACCCAGAATAAGGCGGGTATAAGACAATAATTGTCAAAATATCTCTTTACCGAAAGTATTTCCTTATCGGAATATATTCCAAAAACAATACCATTGCAGTACTTCAAGTATCATTTTCATAATATCTCTGTAAACTTTGGATATTCATACTATGAACAAAGTTCTAGTATAATATATAAGATGAAGCTACAAGGTAATTCAATATGACCTATTTGTAAAATAACTGCTATATAAAATATAAGCAGAATATCCGCATATAACTTAAAAGATGAAGTTATAAGGTGATTCAATATCAACAACCTCCTTTTCACAACTCATGTTATGTAAGGTATCAACAGAGTCATAACATGTAAGATAAAAGACGAAGTTACAAGGTAACTCAAAATATAATTGTTCTGTGGAAAAATCTGCTATGTCAAGGATAAGCAAGATATTTTAAATTTTCATAATAGAGGAACTTGCAAGAAGAATATTGCAATTTCAGTTCAAACACTTTTCAACCCTGCCAACAATGATAATGTTGCAGATAATTTCCCAATTTGGAAGATGAACTAATACGGGAGCTTGCCGCGCCAGGAGCCACAACATTTACGATGATCAGTCGCATGTCATGCTCCCCATCATTTGTTCTCTACATGTAGAAGGAAGCACCGACGGATCGCCCGCCCTCTGGAACCCCCCGGCCAACGGTTGGGCCATTGCTGGACCGGCGCCACTCGGCCACTTACGCGTCTCCTAGTTCAATAACATCCATGACTCCGAAACATAAAGTTCATCCCCCTTTCCCCAAGTATAATACTTGTTGATAAGACTCCACAAAGTAGTCGTATCTAGTTGGAAAGAAAGATTCACCAATATTTCCCAAGCTGATGCTTGTTAATGGGTATAAACTTGTTCCATCAATCTTACCCCTCGAGTGTTGAGGAGGTAACCAAAAAGACTCATATTCATATTTGAAAAGAATCAAGATGTGAGTGACCAGATAGTTTAGCAAGTATATGACCGGGCAGTCAAATAAATAACATCTCTCAAGTGAGGTCCCCTCATATATTTTTGGAAGTTGAGCGAGTATTTAAATCTTCTTATAAGATAGATTTAATTGAAAACAGAGTTTTGGGAATCTCCTCTTGATAAAAATAGTCGTAAAATACTCCGAAATATTTTACATAATATTTGAAGGTGAAGGATGATCTTTGAATAATATAAATCATTATAAAAAGACTTCAAAATAATTTAATTAAATATTCCAAGAATATTTATTAAGTCAGTAATAATTACGGAATATTATTAAATCATAATATTGCTCGTAAGTAATCCTAGAATGATGATGAAGAAACAAAAAGAATCGCTTTGATGAATAGCAACCAAGTTGCGAGGGAAAAGAGTAATATCAACAGATTTATGATCGGGCAGCCAAATAAAATAATTAACAGCTCTCGAGTACAGCTCCCTTATATTTGAAAGTTCTGAGCGAGTGTTTAAGTCTTCCTATAAGATAGACCTTAAACGGAAAATAGAGTTTTGAGAACCTTTCCTCGATAAAATAAACATAGTAAGACTCAGAAATATTTTACATGATATTTCAAGATCAGAATAATATTTGAATAAGATAAATCCTCGCATGAATATAAAATAAATAAATAAATTCTTAAATGAATATTCCAAAATAATATTCCTTAAATGAATATTCAAAATAATATTCACTTAATAAATAACTGCAAATGAATATTCAAAAATAATATTCATTCAAACAAATAAACTCTTAATGAATATTCAAAATAATATTCATTGTACTCAATAATATTTATTCGATATATTATGAAAATATATCTCCAAAAGTATATGAAATACCGACTCCCGGTCTTTTACAAAAGATACGACATATACACCCTTTATTATGGGTAATAATAAAGTCCGGCTTATAACTGATATCCCCATATCTAGCTTATAAGCCAATTCCCAATTCATTTCCGAGTACTAAATACTTTCTGGAAATATAATAATGATTATTAATAATAATCCTCAAGATACATAGTATTCTGTCGCTGGAATCCCTCCGGGTTTCCACGACTATCTCTATATCTCAAATACTGACTCCCGGTCTAGAGTCGAACAAAAGTATGCTCTTATCACTAGAGCTACAAGGTATACCGGTTTGTATATACTATATCTCAAAAGATCATATACAATCCGAAAGTTAAACTTTTACAACAAGTATATATCGCAAAACTATGCAAATCTAAGCATGGCAAAAGCAGTATTATAATCAATACTTCAAGTATAGATTTAGAAATCTTGCCTGATGCTCGAGAAGTGGTAGGGGCTTGTGACGATGTCGAACAATCTAGACAAAGTCAAAAGAAAACGTACGATTAATCCCCTAGATGATTCACTTAACATCTAAAGCATAAACACGTACGCGAATCACAACCAAGGCATTACTAACTCGCCTTAGGCTCATACTAAGTCCATGTCAATCGACGAATACTTAAGTCGAAGATTCGTTTTAGAAATCGGATCTCGTTCGTCCGTTTCACTAAGTGGTTTACAAAGTTCTAATCAAGTGCTCCTCTAAGGGGTTCCTTCGCACTTAACCTTGATTCAAACATTTTTATAAAATCCAAAAATAATCTTTTCGACACGAGCTCTTCTCTCATATCTTCATTGTGACCTCTAGTATTTAATTACCAAGACTCGTAACCGAATTACTCGTTTTAAAGGGGTCCAATTGAAGTTACGAACTCATGCTTACGATTACGAACCGCTTTTACGAATTTTACCATACTGCCCAAACCGTAAGTCAGAATGCTACGATTCTTGCGCCAAAATGATCTATGATTCAAGACCTACAGTTATGGGTCGAGTGTTCATCTTGGTCAGAAGCTTTTTGGTTCGGTGATACTCCATTTTTAAGGGTTAATGAAATTTCGCCATTACGACGGCTATAACTCGGATATTTCCAAAATTAAAACCCTCCAAATAATCAATCAATCCACCACCAATACTCATGGACACTATTCATCATCCTCACCACTGCCTAAACTGGTCTTGGAGTTAAAATTCATATTTTTCCATTTTCATAACACCCACACAACATACATGCTCTAAATCATGCATCTAAGTCAAAAATTCATCTAAAGCTCCATTAAAACTCATAATCTAACCAAGGGGGTTCAAGTGTTATACCTCTATTTGAAGCTTAAGGATGATATTAAGGCCTCACAAGTCTAGATCCTTGCTTAGAACATCCTTTGGAAGCTATACCATCAACAAAACAAAACATGAAAATCATAAGTTTACTATTCATCAAGAACATAGAATGTTTGTAAAATCAATTTGAAACTCTTCCACTTACTTTCTTGCTCTCATAATTGGTGGATGCTCCTAGCTTATTTCAAGCTTTGATTTAAGCTATAGATCATGAATTATGGTTGGCTAGAAATGGAGATGTGAAAATTTTACTATTCATCATCTTTCTTATTCTCTAAAAACCGAATATAGCTCTAAGGTTGGTGGTGTTGGTTGATTTTTGTGTTTTATCAATAATACATGTTTCTTATCTTTTAATCAACCTCATCCTCTTGATAGTGAGGTGTCAAGTGGTGATTGGTGGCTTTAGATTACCTTATCCACTCAAATTGCACTTAAGTACTCCTCTTTTGCATCCTTGCACTTAGTCCTTGGTAAAATGCAACTAGGTGCTTAGATATTTTCATAAAGGCATGATGTCATGTTCCACTATCTATATTGGATGCATCCTTGGTAGCTTGTACGTTTCTTTGTCCGGTTATTGCTCAATTTCGCTGATTGTTCGAAGAATAACCAAGCAGTTTCACCTCTAGGGTTTACCGGGAAATTTCTCGATATTCATAATACCTTCCTCAATCTTTATTATAATCCTCATGATGATCATGTAGGATATTTAATCTCGATATGAGCTTAATTCGTAATCCAAGATTCGTTCGCTTTATCGATTAATCCCATTATAAAGTTTTCGGCGGCTTCTAGAATGCTCGTTTCACTGTCTCAGTGGTTTCCGTCCTTCATTCTTAAATCAAATATAATAACATCCCAAAATATCAAATCCTAAAAGTTAATATCTCAATTCTTGGATTATAATAATATATAATCCACTGTCCGGTCAAATATTACACCGAAATAGAATTTGGAATTTCTGAATTCCGATCGTCTTTACATACACTTATTTCCTCCGTAGATCACAGATATGACTTCGCAATATCCATACCACGCTCCGTACATAGGGTGGCATGAAAAGTTTTCCAACTCACAAAATCACTATTCATCCACCGAATTACTATGCACGTACGGGAAATACTATGCACGTACGGGAAACACTGTGCACGTACGGGAAACACTATGCACGTATGGAAAATACTATACCATCCTCATTTCCCTTCTCGGGCTCATTAACTCATTTCTTGGACGATAGATTATTCTTTTCTATATCGTCAACCTTTGAATTACTCTATTCTGACCATACATATACGAATCGGGATCATCATCCATAGCAATATCCATTCACTACAATCATTGTTCTTTGGAATCACCATTCATTAATGCTCTTTAACCACAATAAGAAAAGTTTTAATTCTACCCAAAATTTGGGTTATTATAGTCTCCCCTCCTTAAAAGGGTTCCGTCCTCGGAATCAGTTTAGGAATAACTGGGGTTACTTCTATCCCATTGCACTTTCTATTTCTCAGGTGGATTCTTCCACTTCTTGATTTTTCTTCAAATCTCTCACTAGCTTTACAACCTTATCTCTTAGCGCTTGCTCTTTTCTATTCATAATTTCCACAGGTTGTCCTTCGTAGTTCAGATTCGGTTATGTATATCTATCTGCTCGTACTCTGTCATATGCCTGGCATCTATAGTATACTGATGAGGCACATACGTACGCAAGAACCATGTTATGACCATTTTACCGGTTTGGGCGAGGCTGGCTCATAGGCCACCTTCCTGACGTGTTTAAACTCTCAGATGGCCCAATGAATCTTGGGCTAAACTTCCTTTCATTCTAATCTTGTTAATTCCTTCCACGAGGATACCTTTTCTCATTACAAATCTCGAACCTCATATTCTCTATCTTGTTTGCACAGAAATACATCAACAAAAACTTGCTTGTCATAACCCTCTATTAATTCTAGATATTTCCCAATTCCATTGTATAAATGTCAACTCTATTGCCGACGGGGTACTCCGTATTGAAACTAGTTCGAGTATTCTAACAATCGATTCGAGTAACTCTTGATGTCTAGTAATGAGCTCGTCGGCCATCACTGTTTTGGCCTCGTTATCTCATTGTTATCTACTATCACCCCCGGTGTTCCAACCTCTTCTTTAATCATCTCACAGAATGCCAATCTACCTCCTGTGTTCGTTCAGTCATTCTCTATTATCTCATCTCTTCTCCTTTCTGAAAGAAAGGCGAATCTCTTGGGGAATTTGTTTGCGGGGAATGTTGTCTGGTTCGAGGACTCTCAATCCTTTTATCACAAATCATAATCTTCATATACACATAAGCACACATATTTTCAGATCTGATAGGTCTAAAAGTCGATCATGTTTGATCCTTTTGATTTCGCACCTTTCCTTCATATATACGATGTTTCGATATATTTAGGGCAAAAGCTATCTCTGATAACTAACAGCCAATTCATTAAATTCCATAAAAGTTGTGGATGCAATAGTCAACCCAAAATGACATCAGTTACAATTTCATAGTGTCTATACCTAGTGCGAATCACAATCTTGGGTATATCTTCGATTTTTAACTTCCAACCGATGATGTCCAATTTCCTAATAAGTTTGGAAAATACACAGTGTCCCTGGGCTGCTCAAACAATCTTCTACAACAGTACCTGTACTCAATGTTGACTCATTCAACTCTCGAGGTTCGATGCACAATCTTGTGCTAACATATTTCTTTCTTACAACACACCGGTTCTTCACGGTGGCACACTGAGTCTTATTGCACTTTTATTCAACAATCCTCGCATCTGAGTTGCTAATTCTTTTATTCCTACTGGGCTAATGGGAGATGCAGCACTAGGCTCTGAATACTCGATATTCATTATTATGTCATCCAAATTGATATCTGGTAGCTTATTACAACCTTGTACAACCTCCCAAAATCATTATAATTATACTTGGTGTCTCTTTCCTCGAGGTCAACCATATGAGCTAATCAAGCCTCATATTTCTGGCATCATAATCTCTTAGTCGAAACTAGATTCCAAAATCTCTGACTCCGTCTTTATCCTTAAATTATTTCCCCCATAATCAATTTGGCTCCATTGGGTATCAACTAATCCATCATTATTATAATATCAATTTCTCCCTAATTCGAAAGGAATCAAATCTCTCGATCGAGTGGTACTCTGGGTAGGTTCTCTGGAATACATTCCCAAACTCTTCAATAACTGGAATTTATCGTTGGCTAGGTGTTTTTCTCTTGGTATCAACCATAGAAGCTAGATAAGCCATACATCCATCCCATAGTAACTTGTTGGCTCGCATTATAGCAAGGACTTCATAATTTGCTTCTGTCCTTAAAGGACCACTCCCCTTTCAGGGCAATCATAAATTTCACTCCAACATCGCCACGCGATTCTGGATTCGTTGTTTTAGCTTTAGTTGAAACCTACGGGCTCATTTCTCTTTCATATCCCATAACTTGGCCTCATACTCTGCCATAGTCATGGTTTCTTATTTCAACACTAGAACTTTTATTTCCATCTGGATCTTTATATATTTCAGAAAACATTTCTCTAAAAGCAATAATCTGAATCTCTCCCAAGTCACAACACCTTTTACCTCTAGGTTTGTCTTACCGTTCTCACTAGTGATTCGCCTCTCCCTTCAGTAGATAGGCGGCGACCATCGTTTTCAGCTTTTCTGCAATACTTAGTATCACAATTGATTTCTTCATCTCTTTAAGCCAAGCTCTGACCTCCAATGGGTCAGTGGTTCCATGAAATTATGTGGGTTCTAACCGACTCCACTACCATTGGGGTTTCACAACACATTGCCAATCCTCTCGCATATATCGATAGACCAACTTTCCACTATCATAATATCCTTGAGAGAGAACATAAACTAATTCATCGTCATGTCACCCATATTCTATTTTTCTTAGGGATCCGCTCTTGCCATAGCCTATTTTATTGCGAATCTAATTCCTATCAGCGAATTTTGACTTATTTTACCTGGTTGACATCCCCTTTGAAATTTAATAAAGATAACAAGAATCATGGAGCTTTAAAAGGATAGCTCTCATATCAAAGAAACATCACACATTGGTGATCAAAAGGTTATGAGTTTTAAGGTAACCCTATTTGAAATGAAAAAAATTTACTGAGAGATCAATATGATCATAAGAACTCAATGTTGCGTGTCTTAATTAAGACATTACTAAAGGTAATTAGCCTTCTTGTATTTCGCAACTTACAAGTGATGGCGTCCCATCAGACTTCTATCACACAGATAGATGGTCCTTGCAGCCCCTATAAGTATAGGGTTGTCGTCTCAGTGGAAATTGATAAATACGAAAGAAATTCCAAGTCAAGTTAATAATTATCATCATTTGACAAATAACTTCTCAAATGGACACCTTGGATAAAATAAATAGGTTCCAAGGGTGCGATTTTTCAAAGAAAGATAGCCAGTAAGATACTGGTGCTCAACAAACAAGTGGTGCTATGTCACCATAGGATTATTCACCATTAAAAAAGTGAAAGCTTGAATAACATCATTCACCAGGGCTTTGAAAACCTGAAATTAGGTATCGTGATGGCCTCTGGTACATTTGAAACTAAATGTGGATTATCACAAGTGTTATAAAATAACTTTGAAGAGGGACTATCCCCTTTATCAAAATTCTCTCTTGGAGAGATGTCAAGATAGATCATGGATTAGGAATAATCAATGTAATTTGCAACTGGGGAGGGTACTGCCACGGTTTCTACGGATGCCTTTTATGTCGGCTCTTCTATTGGGTAATCGTCTGATTCTGAAGCTATTCTTCTCCCTACACACCTTAAGGTGTTTGATACTTATGTTATTGCTGACTCATAATAATCGCTATGTATTCAACCATCGTCATTCGCAATCGCAGGGAGTTCTATTCGATTAGGCGCAAGCATCACAAGCAAGCGTTCTATCTTATAAAAAGACTTCAATACTGTTATCACCCATAATAGCAACGAACTCCACAAGTTGAACCAGCGGTATTCCGGAAGATCGTTTAGAAACTGCAGTCTTCAACCCGATTATTATTATAACCGTCCTTATACCACATTTCCTTCTCCTCGTATCACTCCCGGGTGCTACCTAAGCGTACCCCTGGCAGCATTGCAACCTTTTCATTTAAGTCAATCCCAGACTTCCTTAGTCCATCTTGATTCTTGAAATATATCTCATCTTAGTGCGTTTGTGTTACAATAACATTACACGTAGTACATACATATACAATCTCGTTCGAGGTAGTAAAATTCCTCAATACCGTGGTAAACACCATCCTTGGTGGAATCGCTCATCATGGGGAATTAAACTCCATAGATAAGGTAATGCCTCTGCGGTTTAAGGTAACTAAGTACCCTTAATCATACATGAAGTTCGAACGTCTCAGTTCTTACGTATGCTGCCTCCTTAGGGCAACTGCAACAGACTACGAGTAGCAGGTCTCGTTCAAATCGACTCAATCCACTGGTATTGGCTATACAGCCTCTACCTCATCTGCTTTTGGAGACTCTACTCCATTCTCTTCGTCCTATCTCTTGGTGAATCATAATTGATTCCAAACTCTTATTTCGTCACTTATTTGATCTATGAGGATTCGTTCGATCTTATCATAAAACCTCAAATAACATCTTAAATCTTTTTCAACAAGTTCTTTTATAAGATTCTTACTCTGACCCACCATGGGTCCTCCTCTTGATCCACCTATGGATCTTCCTTTATCGGGTCTCCGTTCAACTCAAGGAGCCCCTCATCAAATGCCTACTCGAAGGCCTCGGGATCTGGTATCTCAGAATCCCATCCATCTACAACTCATACGAGTCGAGGTTACTAACCATGAAGTCCTAAGCATGGTTTCCCAGAAGAAGTCCCCTCTTGGGCTTCATCTCCAACAGTCAGGGTTATGTCTTCTAACCCGACTACGAACTCTACTTGAGTTCTAGTTATTATCCTTATTCTTAAGGGTATTGTAAGACTCAATCTCCTATCATTTCTGAGGACTGTAACCTAACTCTCTGATACCATTTCTGTAACAGCCCCAAATCCGGGGTCTGGGATTTAGAGTAGTCACGATCCATTTAATCCTTACCTTACCTGTATTACTCACAATGTACACAATTTAACTGTTTATGACCCCACAATATATATCTCACACACACACACAGGTTAGAGTCTCAGAAACGACACAATACATCAACTGCGGAATAAATAACTTTCATTACAATACCCAAATGTTTTACAAAGTCTGATACTGGTACAATCTCTAAGTAATGGTACATTACCAACTAAGGATCCGGATGATTACAATCTTCTCATTCCACTCACATCTATACATAAGCTCAACAAGCTACAGCCTGATCTGACTGGTTCGTATCATCTCCGGAATCACTGGTGCCCATGACATCCTGCTTCACTGCTCTATAATATATATAAAACAATAGCAAGAGTGAGCAAATAGCTCAGCAAGGTAATGAAAACATGGCATAACTCTGCCTATGACTTAACCCAGAATAATGCGGGTATAAGACAATAATTGTCAAAATATCTCTTTACCGAAAGTATTTCCTTATCGGAATATATTCCAAAAACAGTACCATTGCAGTACTTCAAGTATCATTTTCATAATATCTCTGTAAACTTTGGATATTCATACTATGAACAAAGTTCTAGTATAATATATAAGATGAAGCTACAAGGTAATTCAATATGACCTATCTGTAAAATAACTGCTATATAAAATATAAGCAGAATATCCGCATATAACTTAAAAGATGAAGTTATAAGGTGATTCAATATCAACAACCTCCTTTTCACAACTCATGTTATGTAAGGTATCAACAGAGTCATAACATGTAAGATAAAAGACGAAGTTACAAGGTAACTCAAAATATAATTGTTCTGTGGAAAAATCTGCTATGTCAAGGATAAGCAAGATATTTTAAATTTTCATAATAGAGGAACTTGCAGGAAGAATATTGCAATTCCAGTTCAAACACTTTTCAACCCTGCCAACAATGATAATGTTGCAGATAATTTCCCAATTTGGAAGATGAACTAATACGGGAGCTTGCCGCGCCAGGAGCCACAACATTTACGATGATCAGTCGCATGTCATGCTCCCCATCATTTGTTCTCTACATGTAGAAGGAAGCACCGACGGATCGCCCGCCCTCTGGAACCCCCCGGCCAACGGTTGGGCCATTGCTGGACCGGCGCCACTCGGCCACTTACGCGTCTCCTAGTTCAATAACATCCATGACTCCGAAACATAAAGTTCGTCCCCCTTTCCCCAAGTATAATACTTGTTGATAAGACTCCACAAAGTAGTCGTATCTAGTTGGAAAGAAAGATTCACCAATATTTCCCAAGTTGATGCATGTTAATGGGTATAAACTTGTTCCATCAATCTTACCCCTCGAGTGTTGAGGAGGTAACCAAAAAGACTCATATTCATATTTGAAAAGAATCAAGATGTGAGTGACCAGATAGTTTAGCAAGTATATGACCGGATAGTCAAATAAATAACATCTCTCAAGTGAGGTCCCCTCATATATTTTTAGAAGTTGAGCGAGTATTTAAATCTTCTTATAAGATAGATTTAAATGAAAACAAAGTTTTGGGAATCTCCTCTTGATAAAAATAGTCGTAAAATACTCCGAAATATTTTACATAATATTTGAAGGTGAAGGATGATCTTTGAATAATATAAATCATTATAAAAAGACTTCAAAATAATTTAATTAAATATTCCAAGAATATTTATTAAGTCAATAATAATTACGGAATATTATTAAATCATAATATTGCTCGTAAGTAATCCTAGAATGATGATGAAGTAACAAAAAGAATCGCTTTGATGAATAGCAACCAAGTTGCGAGGGAAAAGAGTAATATCAACAGATTTATGACCGGGCAGCCAAATAAAATAATTAACAGCTCTCGAGTACAGCTCCCTTATATTTGAAAGTTCTGAGCGAGTGTTTAAGTCTTCCTATAAGATAGACCTTAAACGGAAAATAGAGTTTTGAGAACCTTTCCTCGATAAAATAAACATAATAAGACTCAGAAATATTTTACATGATATTTCAAGATCAGAATAATATTTGAATAAGATAAATCATTTTTAAAATTAGTTGAAATAATTAAATAAATATTCAAAGAATATTTATTAATTCATAAATAATTAAAGAATATTCTTAGTATAAAATATTGCTCATAAATAACTCTCGAATGAATATATAAAATATTCACCAAATAAACAATTCCTCGAGTAAATATTCAAAATAATATTTGAATCAATCCTCAAATGAATATCTAAAGTAATATTCAATTAAATAAATCCTCGCATGAATATAAAATAAATAAATAAATTCTTAAATGAATATTCCAAAATAATATTCCTTAAATGAATATTCAAAATAATATTCACTTAATAAATAACTGCAAATGAATATTCAAAAATAATATTCATTCAAACAAATAAACTCTTAATGAATATTCAAAATAATATTCATTGTACTCAATAATATTTATTCGATATATTATGAAAATATATCTCCAAAAGTATATGAAATACCGACTCCCGGCCTTTTACAAAAGATACGACATATACACCCTTTATTATGGGTAATAATAAAGTCCGGCTTATAACTGATATCCCCATATCTAGCTTATAAGCCAATTCCCAATTCATTTCCGAGTACTAAATACTTTCTGGAAATATAATAATGATTATTAATAATAATCCTCAAGATACATAGTATTCTGTCGCTGGAATCCCTCCGGGTTTCCACGACTATCTCTATATCTCAAATACTGACTCCCGGTCTAGAGTCGAAAAAAAGTATGCTATTATCACTAGAGCTACAAGGTATACCGGTTTGTATATACTATATCTCAAAAGATCATATACAATCCGAAAGTTAAACTTTTACAACAAGTATATATCGCAAAACTATGCAAATCTAAGCATGGCAAAAGCAGTATTATAATCAATACTTCAAGTATAGATTTAGAAATCTTGCCTGATGCTCGAGAAGTGGTAGGGGCTTGTGACGATGTCGAACAATCTAGACAAAGTCAAAAGAAAACGTACGATTAATCCCCTAGATGATTCACTTAACATCTAAAGCATAAACACGTACGCGAATCACAACCAAGGCATTACTAACTTGCCTTAGGCTCATACTAAGTCCATGTCAATCGACGAATACTTAAGTCGAAGATTCGTTTTAGAAATCGGATCTCGTTCGTCCGTTTCACTAAGTGGTTTACAAAGTTCTAATCAAGTGCTCCTCTAAGGGGTTCCTTCGCACTTAACCTTGATTCAAACATTTTTATAAAATCCAAAAATAATCTTTTCGACACGAGCTCTTCTCTCATATCTTCATTGTGACCTCTAGTATTTAATTACCAAGACTCGTAACCGAATTACTCGTTTTAAAGGGGTCCAATTGAAGTTACGAACTCATGCTTACGATTACGAACCGCTTTTACGAATTTTACCATACTGCCCAAACCGTAAGTCAGAATGCTACGATTCTTGCGCCAAAATGATCTATGATTCAAGACCTACAGTTATGGGTCGAGTGTTCATCTTGGTCAGAAGCTTTTTGGTTCGGTGATACTCCATTTTTAAGGGTTAATGAAATTTCGCCATTACGACGGCTATAACTCGGATATTTCCAAAATTAAAACCCTCCAAATAATCAATCAATCCACCACCAATACTCATGGACACTATTCATAATCCTCACCACTGCCTAAACTGGTCTTGGAGTTAAAATTCATATTTTTCCATTTTCATAACACCCACACAACATACATGCTCTAAATCATGCATCTAAGTCGAAAATTCATCTAAAGCTCCATTAAAACTCATAATCTAACGAAGGGGGTTCAAGTGTTATACCTCTATTTGAAGCTTAAGGATGATATTAAGGCCTCACAAGTCTAGATCCTTGCTTAGAACATCCTTTGGAAGCTATACCATCAACAAAACAAAACATGAAAATCATAAGTTTACTATTCATCAAGAACATAGAATGTTTGTAAAATCAATTTGAAAATATTCCACTTACTTTCTTGCTCTCATAATTGGTGGATGCTCCTAGCTTATTTCAAGCTTTGATTTAAGCTATAGATCATGAATTATGGTTGGCTAGAAATGGAGATGTGAAAATTTTACTATTCATCATCTTTCTTATTCTCTAAAAACCGAATATAGCTCTAAGGTTGGTGGTGTTGGTTGATTTTTGTGTTTTATCAATAATACATGTTTCTTATCTTTTAATCAACCTCATCCTCTTGATAGTGAGGTGTCAAGTGGTGATTGGTGGCTTTAGATTACCTTATCCACTCAAATTGCACTTAAGTACTCCTCTTTTGCATCCTTGCACTTAGTCCTTGGTAAAATGCAACTAGGTGCTTAGATATTTTCATAAAGGCATGATGTCATGTTCCACTATCTATATTGGATGCATCCTTGGTTGCTTGTACGTTTCTTTGTCCGGTTATTGCTCAATTTCGCTGATTGTTCGAAGAATAACCAAGCAGTTTCACCTCTAGGGTTTACCGGGAAATTTCTCGATATTCATAATACCTTCCTCAATCTTTATTATAATCCTCATGATGATCATGTAGGATATTTAATCTCGATATGAGCTTAATTCGTAATCCAAGATTCGTTCGCTTTATCGATTAATCCCGTTATAAAGTTTTCGGCGGCTTCTAGAATGCTCGTTTCACTGTCTCAGTGGTTTCCGTCCTTCATTCTTAAATCAAATATAATAACATCCCAAAATATCAAATCCTCAAAGTTAATATCTCAATTCTTGGATTATAATAATATATAATCCACTGTCCGGTCAAATATTACACCGAAATAGAATTTGGAATTTCTGAATTCCGATCGTCTTTACATACACTTATTTCCTCCGTAGATCACAGATATGACTTCGCAATATCCATACCACGCTCCGTACATAGGGTGGCATGAAAAGTTTTCCAACTCACAAAATCACTATTCATCCACCGAATTACTATGCACGTACGAGAAATACTATGCACGTACGGGAAACACTATGCACGTATGGAAAATACTATACCATCCTCATTTCCCTTCTCGGGCTCATTAACTCATTTCTTGGACGATAGATTATTCTTTTCTATATCGTCAACCTTTGAATTACTCTATTCTGACCATACATATACGAATCGGGATCATCATCCATAGCAATATCCATTCACTACAATCATTGTTCTTTGGAATCACCATTCATTAATGCTCTTTAACCACAATAAGAAAAGTTTTAATTCTACCCAAAATTCGGGTTATTACATTAACTGATTTTCATCCAATCATGGACTTTCTGGCGTATGGACCATTAAGTTATGCATTGACAGCATCTCCACAGATTAATCAAGCAGCTGTTTCACAAGCTAGGGAGAATGCCGAGGTAATTGATTCTATTCAGAGTCAATCAGGTAAGATTGTTCTACACTTAGGACAAGATTCATTTGACATTACTGAATCTGTTGTTAATTCAGTACTTCGCTTACCTGTTACTGATAATTATGCAAGTGAACCATCTGATGATAATGTAAGAACTATATTGTCTGAATTAGGTTATAGTGGACCTCTAGACAACATGAGCCAGTTGAATAGGTCTTTTCTTAGAAAGGAATGGTCTTTTTTCTTTGATCAAATTGCTAAATGTTTTATTGGTAAATGTAGTTCTTTTCAGCAAATTACTTCTGTTACATCACATATTGCTTATAGTTTGCTTTATGACAGAGTAATTAACATTGGTCACATTATCTTAAGTCAGATGAGTATTAAACTTGGGTTAAGAGATCAAAACAGGAAAATGGTTTATTATCATAGATTTATGCAAATGTTTATTAACCATTTTATTCCTGATGTTGAAGCTAGATTTGGTAGGGAACATTGTGTTTCTTCTTATGAACAGCAAAAGAGAATTTTCTCTGACATTATAAAGAAGAACAATGAAAAGAATCTAGATGAAATACCTGCAATTCATTATCCACATCATGTTCAGGTAATTCTTAAAACTCATCTTCCTACTCTCTACAATTCTTCTTTCTTTTGTGGTGAAATGGCTCAGGAATCTCATTTGGAGGAGAACCCACCTGTGTCTACCCAAGTAGCCCAAAACATTATAGTCTCTGAAACAATTCAAGAACAAAGTTTTAATTTACAGCCTATTGTTTCAAAGAAACCAACCTCTGGTGTTTCTCAAAAGACATCAGTTGTAAGGAAGAGAAGATTTGTTGTGTCAAGTAGTAGTAGTTCTAGTGAAGATGATGATAATATATCTCTTGCTGAGAGAGAAGAATTGAAGGCTGCAATTCTACTTTCTAAGCTAGGACAAAGAGATGAAGCACCTAGTCACAGCCAGGCTGCAGTCTCCCAAAAGATTGTAGTACTTAAAAAGGGAAAACAGTTACTGGATACTGTCTCTCAAAAGACTGTGTCTATTGAAAAAGGATCTCATCCCAAGATCAATTCTGTGTCTACACCTCTTGAGTCTTCTCAGGATAAATCTTTTGCTCACTATATCAGGAGAACAAGGAGAAAGATTCAATTGTCGCCTACACACACAGAGTCAAGTCCAACTAATATCATGCAGGTCTCTACAAATGAAGCTACAATCAAGTCAGCAAATGACCATAGAGATCTGGATATTGATTCTTCATGGGAAACTACATTATCATACAGACTGGCTATGGGACTAATTTCTCTCAAAGTGAAGTTGTCAAGGCCTGTTCTAGATTTTTTGGTTGAAAGAGTACCAAAACTGTTGAGTATTGAACACGGTAAAAGAATACAGAGGGGGGGGGTGAATGGATTCTTGAACTTTTCTTGGATTGAGTCTGTGTAGCAGATAAGTGCCTGTGTGTGCAGAAATTAAGGTGCGGATAAGTAAACAACACAAGGCACAATATCACTTTAATCTAATGTATATTAGATAAAGGTTGCTACAATCTGTGAATACAAATGGTAGTATTCTCAGCTTCGTTTTTCTCAGAGAGATATAGCTTACAGTGTATGAAAAACTAGACTCACAAAAGTTACTAAGTTATGAAGTGAGGCTGTGTCCTTATAGAACATGGATACAGCCTGCTTACTACAAATAAGGAGCTAAAACACATTACTTTCTAGTCTGTCTATCCTTTTTGAGTAAGTGTCCAAACGGTTACAGATTTGACTTTGCAAAGCCTGTTTAGATCCACTTCTTTAGCTCCTTGTCTCTTCTATATCTCTCCAAGCTTCCTTGTAGGCTTTCCAGAGCACGTTACAGGTTGTGGTCCATAAAGTGCATTGGCTTGTTGCAGGTTTCTGACTTGTACAATTTCTTCAGTATTTTGTCTCCAAGAATGTATTCGAGAAGTGACTAAGTAAGTGATTCGAGAACTAGAATTGACTTGATCGATAACTCTGAGTTCTCGAATACTGTTATAGTGACATATCGAACCACTTCTCGAATAGCTCTTTTCCATCAGGATTCCTTGAGTTGTCGAATAGAGCATTTGACTTATCGAATCCTCGAGTTGTCGAATAGCTTTCTGAGTCTTTGAGATATCGAATGGAACTTTGACTTGTTGACTCTTTGAGAACTCGAATACCATCTTGACTTGTTGACTTCTTGAGTTCTCGAATAGAGTAGTAGACATATCGAATCCCTGAGATATCGAATGAGATATCGAACATTGTATTCAGAGATATCGAATAGTGTCTTGAGATATCGAATCCCTGACTTCTCGAATGCTGGACTTCTCGAATAGACAAATATACTTCTCGAATTGGTACTTAGGCAAATTCTTCATTTCTTCAAATCCCAACTGTGATTATTTGACAGTCTTTAACTCCTTGCTTGAGGCATGAACCTTGGAACTTCTTTCAAGCATTATTCTAGACTCTATTTGTACAGTTACACAACTAGGATTTGATGCCTATTACAAGTACAATACAAACAGAAACTCTACAACTAGAGGTT
This sequence comes from Kitagawia praeruptora, assembly GCA_037693485.1. Taxonomy (NCBI): domain Eukaryota; kingdom Viridiplantae; phylum Streptophyta; class Magnoliopsida; order Apiales; family Apiaceae; genus Kitagawia; species Kitagawia praeruptora. The sequence goes on from CM075354.1 coordinate 108,791,749, forward strand.
CCCTCAGTTAAGAGGTCATGTAAGTAATGCAAAGCATTACAAACAATTAGGCTTGTTATTAGATGTATACAGGCATGCCTCTGTAACTAACAATCTCCCCCAAATTGTGAGTGAGACCCTTAGTCACAATTTCATGTCTGATAACAAGCCTAACATACATTAAAGATAAAACTTTTAAAAGTACAGGTATGTGATTTGATTGAACACATAAATGAAATTACAAGATAAATACTTCGTACAGTATGATGAGGTACTAGCCGTTTTCTTTTGATTGCATCTCCATTGCCTTGGCTTGTAGATCATCATATGCTTTCTGTTTCCTTTCTTTCTCCTTTCTTGCAATCTCATCTACTGCTCTCATGATTTCTGTCATAGCATCCAATTCTTCAATCATAATAGAGTTTTTGAAATCTTCAAGCACTGGCTTCAGAATATTGGCAGGATAGTGACTGAGTAGGTTCATTCTTATATTGACATTGTCTCCATTTCTCCTCCTATACTTCACCACATAGGGATCAAACTGAACTCTACACAATCCCTTTGCCCTTAGCTTTTCTGCTTCAATCTCCAGTCTATCAATTTCTTTCTCCCTTTCTAACCATTTCTCATAGCAGCCCTTCCTTATCTTCTCAGCATATTCTTTCTTCATTTTCACAAAGTCAATCAATTCCAGCTTCCATACTTTCTCCACCTTGTCCTTAGAATCCAGCAATGCAATGATTCTTTCTATCTCATACAATTTACCCCAATGTTGACAACCCCCTTGTTTGAATTTCATTTCTTTCCCATCAGTGTACTTGATTACAAGGTGGTCATCCACAATTGCAGCATAGCATATCTTTTGAGCTCTTAGAAATAGCAGTTGCTCTTCATCAAAGTCTTCATCAAGTGGCTGGAGCTTTAATCCTGGAATGATTGTTAGGGCTCTAGATTTGGATAGCTTCACTCTCCTTGCAGCATGTTTAAATTTTATCCTCTTGACATGGTTGCTTGGCAGAAATCTCTGACCTTGGTTGGTAGACCATAGTAGTATTCCATTAGCAGATTGCTTTCTGAAACATACACATGGTTTCTTGACTTGAATCTTCTTCTTTTCTTGAGATGGTAAGACAGTTGCAGAAGCCATAGATGTAGATTTTGCTAGGTCACTACTAACAGTATTCACCCTAGACTTAGAGTCTTGTGTTGTGGTGAGATTACTGCTAGCATTGCCTAAGGCTTGCTGTCTTCCACTCTTTCTCACATATGTTTTACCCTGGTCATCATCATCCTTTTCATCCTTGTCCCCCTTTTTCTTCTTATCTTCATCACCCTTATCTCTCCTGTGATGTCTTCTCCTCCCATCACCTTTGTCTTCAGAGTCATCATCCTTATTTCTCCTAGGTTGAGCCATCTCTGGAATTTCACCAGTTGCAATATAGGTTCTGAGGATATGCAGTGCCTCAATTTCTTCAGCATTTCTGGCTCCAACCTTCTTCTGTAATTGATCAATGATAGCAATGATCAGTCTGTGATTTCTGGAGGTGAGATCATGAGGAATGACCAATTGCTTGATATCTTCAATTCTGGTACCAGACTGATAAATAATTGTCCATGGCTTCTTGATCACTTCTGGTAGCCTTGAAGGTTGGTCATTCCTCAAGTCATCAAACAGACTTTTGTTGTTCTCATTCTTCTTTTCTATAAGCTCGAGTATGGCATCTATCTCTGAGTGTTTCAGTTCTTGTAGAGTCTTGTATGTTAGATGCCATATCTTCAATTTGGATATCATCACTATCTCCTTGATCCACAGATTATTGACTTTCTTAGGAATGACAGTGATGCAATCAATCTGCTTCTTCAACTCCCTCAGATAGAACTGAGTGTCACCAACCTGTTCCCTTATGGCTTTCAGAAACTCCAAGAAGGCTTTATCATGATAGTCATTGGAGTTAGCAACTTCTTGTAGCTTGGCCTCAGTAACAACTTTGACTTCTACAGGCTTGGCACTCTCAGATATAGAGATTGGAGGTTTGTCAGATGGTATACTCCCTGCAACCACTGTGGTAGTTATGGATTGCTTTTGTCCTCCAGGAGTAGTGATGTGCACAGTTGGTAAGGTGACAACTGGCAAGATAGATGGAGGCTCATCTACTTTGGCTTTTCCCTTGCCAGGCACATTTGCTAGAGACTTAGAAGCCCTTTGTTGACCACCCTCTTTGATTATTATGCCTTTCTCTCCCTTTGTCTCCCCCTTTGAATTTGAGTTCCTAGCCTTCTTCTCCCCCTTAGGCTTGTTGTCAGGCACAGAGGCTGTAGAAATGTCCTTTGGGAGTGAAGATTCATCAGGTAGAGGGAGACCCATATGCTTCATCATTGCAGCTAACATGGATTGTTGATGCAGAAGGACATCAGCTGTGGTGGATGCTTGAGTGTCCAACTGATCATTTAGCAATGCAACCTTTTCTGTGAGATGAGCATTGGTCTTGGTGAGAGTAGCTACCTCCTGCTCAAGAGTGTTGACCTTAGTGAATAACTCATTGGCCTTGAAGCCAGATAAAGATTGATCCTGCAGCCTCTTCACTTCATATTTAGACAATTCATGCACAGGGACATCAGTCACTAGTCGATCTCCATAAAGATTTTTGAACATTATCCTCAGCATGGCATTGGCATCTGTAGTCTGGTCAGATAGATTCTGAAATTTATGCCCCAGACCTGTGACAGCATCTTTTAGCACAGCCAGCCCATTGTCCACCTGAGTGCAGGTAGAGTTGCAGTGTTTGATGTCCTTGAACACACTGTCCAATTGAGGAAATTTAGCATCAAAGGCCCTCTTGACTTCTGCTACTGAAGTGGCTGTCTTATCACACACCCTGTTGACTTCAGTTTTGACTCCCTTGCCAAGATAGTGTGCAGCCTTGAGGAAACCCTTGTAGGAGTCATTTACAGCTTCATACACTTCACCAGGTGACAGGGATTTTGCATTGGAGCCCAGTGAAGTGATGTATTCCTCCCTGAGATACTGAAGTGCTTCATCGAGAGTAATATCATATTTTCCTTGCAACCAGGCATCTATGTTGCCATCTCTCTCAGCATCATCAATGATCTTTGACTTCTGCACCTCCACATCATCCCTATGGCATAACAGAATAGCCTCATAGTCTGGATTGGGCATGTCTGCAGTGAGAAGGTGCTGAGCAATCTTTGTGAACTCAGGAATCTGATCCACAATTAAGCTTTGAAGTGCTTCAACCGTCAATTGTTGTGGAACAGACCCTGATCCTGAAGCACTGTCATGTTGCACAGGCTTCAGCCATGTTGACATGAAGTCAGAGCTAGAGCTAGGCAAGCTAGTCTCCTCAGTTACAGATGCAACTTCTGTAACCGGATGGATTGACTCTACTACTGGTGTCACCACAGAAGTGGGATGAATTACACCAGCAGTTGACACAGGCACAGAGTCTCTAGTAAAAACTAGGGGAACCTCTGTGTTTGTGATGGTGTCATTAGGATATGCCTCAGCATGCATTCCCTCACCATCTAAATGTGGGTTCTGAGTGGTGAACAAAGTGTCATGCACTAAGTCACTTGAAATTATTGGCTCATCAAGAGAAAAGAATTCTTGATGATCAATACCTTGCATCTCAGTTGTCTGAGTTGCAGGCTCCAAAGAAATTTCAGAGATAGATTCTGGAAGAGAAGTGTGTTTTAGAGTAGATTTTGGCAACTCCCCCTGAGAGATAGAGGGAGTTTCAAAAGTGATGTGCTCTCCACTCAGTGTTGTGCCAGCCTTATCACTCCCATGTGCTGACTCTATACAAGAAGGTGCATTGGAGAGGATGCTTGATTCTATAGGTGCACCCTGTTGAGAGGATACACCTAGTGAGCTGTGTGCCCCTGATTTTACAACTTCAGCCATTTGTGTGACTGAAGAGGTGGTCTTAGTTTTCTTCTTCTTTGTTCTGTGCAAGGGTAACTCAGATTCCTCACTTCCTAGACCTAATTCAACAGCTAATGCTGCTTCAGACAAGATATTTAAAGGTGCAGACATTACTTCCTTTCTCTTCTTTTTACTAACATCACCCTTTTGAGAGGATGATGCAGTTGGCTCAGTAAGAGGTAGAGTGTTTGGTTGAGAGGGTTGGTTAGCAGGCCCTGGGTTAGCATTTTGTTCTACTTGCTTGGGCTGTGCTAACTTAGATTTTGCATCAAATGTTGGCATGTTGTGGGGGTAAGTCCTAAACAAATTCTCCATATGGGGAGTTATGTTCAGTCTTACATCCACATCATTCCTAGTTTCCAAGTTACCAAAAATGAGTTTGGTCATGGACTTAGGATAGCCTATTTTATTTTTATCAATCCCAGGCAATTCAATCAATGAAGCATTTTTATAATTAAGTACAGATTGAATAAAGCGAGGGAAGAAAATATCAGTACCTCTCTTGGTTGTGTTCTTACCAAGTCTCCCATATAATTCTTGAAGTATGATTTGGCCAACATCTATCTTCTTTCCATAGGCCAAAGCATATCCAATTTGCTGCACAGGGGCACTGATTTGATCAAAGCTTGATTTCCTGGCAGTGAAGACTTGGAGAAGAGTTGCAAACACATAGCTCCACTCCTTTCTCAGATTCTTTCTGTTTAGCTTTCCAAGGTTAATCCTATCTGAGTAGTTTATGAACTCAAAGAATTCCTCCAACTCTGCGTTAGTGGCCATTCTGTCAAATGACTCTTGTTGTAGTCCTAGTGCTTGGTTCATGTCTGCAGTAGTGATAGTGATTTCCTTATCTTGAACCTTGCAGTAGATGACATAGGAAGTGATTGCGTTTTCCAGAGCTACAACCTCCACAATAGCAGTACTCCAGAATTGTTCCAGAATATCGAGATACAGAGTTGGGTTGGCAGAGAGTGCATCCTTGATATATGACTCAGCCATCCATTTCACAAAGCACTTGAAATTTGCATTGGGTGCTTCAACATCACTAGTGAGAGCGATGAAGTTGGTGTTGAACTTTACTGTTGCCATTCGTGTAGAAGAGAGAAAAGAAATTGAAGGTTGAAGAAGAAATTTGGCTTTTCGTACCTAGGGTTTCAGGGGTTTAGAGAGTGTAGATGCTTGAGAAATCGAATGAAATGAATCGAATAGATGTGAGATTGTATAAGTATGAAGTACTTGAATTGTCGATTAGCAGACTGTTTTGTATCGACAAGTCAGGCATTCGAGAAGTAGAAAACAACTATTCGAGAAGTCAAGAATGGCTTAATCGATAACTCAAGCAGATAGAAACTCACAGCTGGCAGTTATCTAACTTAGAAATAATTCTAAATTAAATAAAATGTGTTTTTATGAGTGAATTAAATTTTTAGATAAAAATCCAAAATCGGTTAAAATTCAGCGAGAATTCAGCCTTTTCAAATGATTCGAGAACTCAAATATAGTGTTCGAGAACTCAGTTACTATATTCGAGAAGTCTAGAATTCCTCTATTCGATATCTCAGAAAGACTCTATTCGAGAACTCAAGAGTACTCTAATGAGACTTATTAGAGATGTCGAATAGTGAATCATTCGAGAAGTCTGACTTATCGAACTATACCCATCACTCATAAAAAAAATTTGATTTTCACTATCTTGTAAAAATTTACCAGACATATTCATTGAAAAATATCCTAGCAAACCAAATAGTGATTTTCTCAAAATTTCATAGAAATTTTGAGTTAATAAAAATATGATTTTCAACATATGCAACAGATTTGAAATATTTATAAATCATATTTCAGCCAACACTTACTTCAAAAATATTGAGGATTTAGATAAAGTAAGTGTTTACTGCTGCAACAATCTAGATGATGTATTCACTTAGCCAGAATCTGAAGAATTCAGCATTCCAATCTCACTTACCAACCTTGTGAAGGTGGCTTCATCTAATGGCTTAGTGAATATATCAGCTAGTTGTTTATCTGTAGAGACATAATGCAACTCAATGGTTCCATTAGTTGCATGTTCTCTTATGAAATGATATCTGATGTCAATGTGCTTTGTTCTAGAATGATTGACAGGATTGGCAACTATAGAGATTGCACTTGTGTTGTCACACATGATTGGAATTCTTTCCAACACAAGTCCATAATCTCTAAGTTGATTTCTAATCCAAAGCACTTGAGCACAGCAACTTCCAGCAGCTATGTATTCAGCCTCAGCTGTAGAAGTTGACACAGATTGTTGCTTCTTGCTATACCAAGAAACTAACCTTTGTCCAAGAAACTGGCAGCTTCCTGAGGTGCTTTTCCTATCCACTCTGCATCCAGCATAATCAGCATCAGAATAACCAACCAGATTGAACCCTGTGTCCTTAGGATACCATAATCCTAAGTTAGGAGTGCCCTTCAGATATCTAAAGATCCTTTTTATTGCAATCAAATGTGATTCCTTTGGATTTGATTGAAACCTTGCACACAAGCATGTAGCAAACATGATGTCTGGCCTACTTGCAGTGAGGTAGAGTAGAGAACCAACCATGCCTCTGTAGACTGAGATATCTACTCTCTTGCCTTTAGCATCTTCATCCAATTTAGTGGCAGTGGCCATGGGTGTCTTGGCAGGTGAACAATCTTCCAAGTCAAACTTTTTCAATAAATCCTTGATGTACTTGGTTTGACTGATAAAGATACCATCCTTCCTTTGACTGACTTGCAACCCTAGAAAGAATGTCAACTCTCCCATCATACTCATCTCATATCTGCTCTGCATGAGTTTAGAGAATTTCTCACACAGTTTCTCATTTGTAGAACCAAAAATGATATCATCCACATAGATTTGAACTAGGATCATATCATCACCATGCTTCTTGTAAAACAGTGTCTTGTCCAATGTGCCTCGAGTGAATTGATTTTCAAGAAGAAATTGTGATAGAGTATCATACCATGCTCTTGGAGCTTGCTTAAGTCCATACAGTGCCTTAAGCAATCTGTAGACAAATTCTGGGAAATGTGGATCCTCAAAGCCAGGTGGTTGTTGCACATAAACCTCTTCTTCCAACTCTCCATTTAGAAATGCACTCTTGACATCCATTTGATAAACTTTAAAGTTTGAATGAGCAGCAAATGCCAAGAATATTCTAATGGCTTCCAGTCTAGCAACAGGGGCAAATGTCTCATCATAATCAATGCCTTCCTGTTGAGAGTATCCTTTTGCAACCAGCCTTGCTTTGTTTCTTATTATTACACCATCTTCATCCATCTTATTCTTCAGAACCCATTTTGTTCCAACAATGGTTCTATTCTTTGGTGCAGGCACAAGTTCCCATACTTTGTTCCTTTCAAATTGATTCAGCTCCTCTTGCATGGCAATAATCCAATCTGGATCCAACAAGGCATCATCAAGTTTCTTAGGCTCAACTTGTGATAGAAAACATCCATAGAGGCACTCATTTTGAGTTGCTCTCCTAGTCCTTACTCCTGCATTAGGATCTCCAATGATTTGCTCTGCAGTGTGTGATCTATCCCATTTCCTTGAGTGTTCAGCCTGATTTCTCATCCTTGATATTGCTTCATCATCCTCATCATGATCATCCTCATTTCCTCCCCCTGTGAAGTTGCCATTACTCACAGGTGTGTCTTGGATGCTTGTTTCTTCACTATTGATTGGCACAAATTCTTCTCTTGTATCATTATTCACTTGAGTTTGTTGAACTTGAGTTTCAACTCTAGTTTCAGTCTCTTCATCAGAATCATCTAGATTATCAAACTTCAATGGATCTTTGTCTTCATCATTGGCTTCTTCTAGTCCAGGTAGTTTGCTGTCATCAAATGTTACATCTGTGCTTTCCATAACTTTTTTTTGACTGATGACATAAACCTTGTATGCAATTCTTTCCATAGAATAGCCAAGAAAAATTCCTTCAAATGCTTTTGCATCAAACTTTCCAACATATTCAGAATTGTCCTTAAGTACAAAGCATTTGCTTCCAAAAGTATGAATATACTTCAGTGTAGGCTTCTTTCCAGTCATCAAGTTGTAAGGAGTCTTTCCAGTGTTTTTGTTGATGAGGGTTCTATTCTGAATATAGCATGCAGTGCTCACAGCCTCAGCCCAAAAACATGTGGGCATTTTTGCATCAAGTAACATTGTTCTAGCAGCCTCAATTAGAGTTCTATTCTTTCTCTCAACAACTCCATTTTGTTGTGGAGTCCTTGGAGCTGAGAATTGCTGAGAAATGCCATTCTCTTTGCAGAATGCTTCAAGTGTGGCATTTCTGAACTCTGTTCCATTATCACTCCTCAATGCAATCACACTTGCATTGTTTGCCTTTGCTTCCTTGTCAACTTTCTTTATATGCTCAATGATTACTTGTGGAGCCTCATCCTTTGATGCCAGAAATTCTACCCATGTATACCTTGAAAAATCATCAACCATTACCAGGGCATACTTCTTTCTTCCAAGTGACATTATGTTAACAGGCCCAAATAAATCCATATGGATAAGTTGTAGTGGCTTGGTTACAGATGTCACTGTCTTTGACTTGTGGCTTGATCTCTTCATTTTTCCTTTTTGACAAGCCTCACACACTCCTTCTTGGCAGAATTCAAGTGTGGGCATGCCTCTCACTAACTCTCTTTTGACTAGAGAATTAATGGCCTTAAAGTTCAGGTGTGATAGTTTCTTGTGCCACAGCCAACAATCTTCATTTGATGCTTTTGAGTAAAAGCAACAAATTTTGTCCTTGTTTGCAGAGTCCATATTGGCTACAAACAGGCTTCCCTTCCTTACTCCAGATAGAGCAAAATCACCAGTCTTCTTGTGGGTGATCAAACATTCATCTTTGTCAAAATTCACTTTGAATCCACTATCAGTAAACTGACCAACACTTAACAGATTATGCTTGAGCCCCTTGACTAGTGCTACATCTTCAATGATGACATTTCCAACTTTCAGCTTGCCATATCCCAATGTGTTACCCATGCTGTCATCTCCAAAAGCAACCATTGGGCCAGCCTTTTCCTCATACTGTGATAGCAGGGCCATATCACCAGTCATATGATTTGAGCATCCACTGTCCAAAATCCACATGACCTTCTTTTCACTTTCTTTGCCCTGCAACCACAAAGGTATTACTTTTCCTTTGGTACCCAAACAAGTTTGGGTCCATGTGACTTAGAGACAGTTTTATCATAAACAACATGCTTGTTAACTTTCTTAGTGTCAGTCTTCTTGTCACTGTTGGAAGTCTTAGAACCTGAGGTTTCAGACTTAGGTGACAAAGGTACCTTCCTAGCTTTAGGAGGACTTGAAGACTTTGACCTTGTGTAGTGTGTGTGAGAATTGTGACTGATACAACCATCAATGAACTGTCTTCTTAAATTAAAACAACTAGTCATAACATTCATATTGCATGGCATACAGTCAAATTTATCACAGAAGGGTGCATCTTTATGTCTTAGAGGCACAGAACAATCATAGAAAGGTTTAGACACACTACCAACAGGTTTCTTGCATGCATGAGTTAGATGATTGGTACTGAAACAGTTCTGACAAGTTTTCCTAGGGGCATTAGGCATATAAGCATAGTTGTTATCCTTGTTAATCCCTAACTTGCCATTTCTGTTCTGTTTCTTTTTAGTCACTTCCTTTCCTGATTCACTCTTCCCAGCTGATACAAACTTAACAAACTTCTTAGGTCTTGGCCTATCAACTACTGGCTTCTTGGTCTTTGACTTGGCACTCTCACCCTTAGAGGATGCTTGTTGTTCACTAGATTGTGCCTCATCCTCATCATTCAACATTTGCTTGATGAGTAAGGCATCCTCATCAATTTCAAATGTTGATTCCTTAAAAATTGGATTTTCAGTTTTTCTCAAAATGTGAGGCACTTTCTCATGAACAGCTGTGTCCTCTTCAATGACAGCATAGCCTTTCCTTTGTTTGAGAGAGTCATAGTCAAGTCCAATAGCTGCTTTGGGTTTAGCTTCAATTTTCTCACAGTAGGATTGCACTAAACCAGATGATTTCTTGAAAGTTTTAAGTTTGAATTCATTCTCAGCAAATTCATCCCTAAGAGCCTTCTCTACTTGACTAGCACATAAAACCTTGTTCTTCAAATATTCAACTTCTTTCTTAAGGTTTTCTACTTGCATAGTAGTTAGCTCAAGTTTCTCATTCTTTTTGGTTAATATTTCATTTCTAGTAGACAGTTTAGCAATCTCCTCATTAGCAGCAGTCATACTAGTATGAATATTAAACATTTCAACAGATAGTTGTTCAATCATGGATTTGTATTCAGAAACAGACATGTCTATAGTAGTGAGAGATGGTACCTGAGAATCAGATGAAGATGAGTCATCCTTGGAGTTGGCCATCAAGGCATAATTGCAGAATTCTTGTTCCTCTTCATCACTCTCAGAATCATCCCAACATTTCCCTTCAGCTATGTAGGCCTTACCATGTGTCTGCTTTTTCAGAAGGGCCTCATACTTAGCTTCTAGCTCAAGATAATCTCTATCCTTCTTTTTAGGCTTCTTGCATTCACTGGCAAAATGCCCTAGGTCATTGCATCTATAACACCTTACAGATGACCTATCCACATAACCGGTTTTGAACTTATTTCTGTTTGGTTTCACAGGTGCCTTGTTCTTGTTGGCTGAATGGTTTTGAGTTTTGGGTTTGAAGGGTTGATTTCTTTTAAATCTGATGTTTGGAAATTTTCTGGCCATGAAAGCATATGAAGTATTTTCCATCCCATCAAGTTCTTCCAGAGTGTAAAACTCCTCTTCTTCTTCCTCCTTTTCCTCAACAGGTTCACTCACCCCAGCTTCAGTTTCTTCATCATCTGCCACCTCCTCTATCCTTAGTTGGCTTGTAGATGCTTCTAGGTCCAGGATGGATTTGTTGACAATCAAGGCACATGATGTGTTTATCATCCTACCTTGGTTTGCTTGGATAGCCCTCTTCTGAAGCAACTCAAGTTCATGAGTCTTTAGGACTCCATAGAGTACATCATAGGTGACTTTGTTCAAATCTCTCTCTCTAAGAGAAATGACTCTTTGCTCCAGATGATTTGGTGAAGACAACAGAAATTTCATATTTAACTCCTTGGTGCTGTAAACCTTTCCATTCATCTGCAACTCAGTAACTAGCTTGTGAAACCTTTCAAACATCTCAGTGATGCTTTCCTTGGGCTGTGCCATGAAAGCTTCATACTGTGTGACCAATATCTGTTTCCTGTTTTCTTTAACCTCATCAGTCCCTTCACACAACACCTCAATGTGATCCCACATCTCTTTAGCAGACGTGCATGATGCAATGTTTGCAAACATTGACATATCCATGGAATCAATGATGAGCAACATGAGGTGGCTGTCAAGAGCAACCTTCTCCCTTTCTGACTCTGTCCACTTTGATGGATCCTTGGCCTCATAAGCTCTAGGGATTGTTATGGTTCCAACAGTCTTCTCTGGTATCTCTTGTTGTGGAACAAAAGGACCATTCTTGAGAATCTCAGGATACAAGGGATGAGAGGCTTTGATGAACAACATCATCTTTATCTTCCAGAGGTTGAAGTTTTCTTTATCAAACTTAGGGACCTTCACCGTTCCTGTAGTCTTTGGTGTATTCGAACTCATGATCGTTTCTCTGTTTTTGAATAAACAGCCCGCTCTGATACCACTTGTTGAGTTGAACACGGTAAAAGAATACAGAGGGGGGGGGTGAATGGATTCTTGAACTTTTCTTGGATTGAGTCTGTGTAGCAGATAAGTGCCTGTGTGTGCAGAAATTAAGGTGCGGATAAGTAAACAACACAAGGCACAATATCACTTTAATCTAATGTATATTAGATAAAGGTTGCTACAATCTGTGAATACAAATGGTAGTATTCTCAGCTTCGTTTTTCTCAGAGAGATATAGCTTACAGTGTATGAAAAACTAGACTCACAAAAGTTACTAAGTTATGAAGTGAGGCTGTGTCCTTATAGAACATGGATACAGCCTGCTTACTACAAATAAGGAGCTAAAACACATTACTTTCTAGTCTGTCTATCCTTTTTGAGTAAGTGTCCAAACGGTTACAGATTTGACTTTGCAAAGCCTGTTTAGATCCACTTCTTTAGCTCCTTGTCTCTTCTATATCTCTCCAAGCTTCCTTGTAGGCTTTCCAGAGCACGTTACAGGTTGTGGTCCATAAAGTGCATTGGCTTGTTGCAGGTTTCTGACTTGTACAATTTCTTCAGTATTTTGTCTCCAAGAATGTATTCGAGAAGTGACTAAGTAAGTGATTCGAGAACTAGAATTGACTTGATCGATAACTCTGAGTTCTCGAATACTGTTATAGTGACATATCGAACCACTTCTCGAATAGCTCTTTTCCATCAGGATTCCTTGAGTTGTCGAATAGAGCATTTGACTTATCGAATCCTCGAGTTGTCGAATAGCTTTCTGAGTCTTTGAGATATCGAATGGAACTTTGACTTGTTGACTCTTTGAGAACTCGAATACCATCTTGACTTGTTGACTTCTTGAGTTCTCGAATAGAGTAGTAGACATATCGAATCCCTGAGATATCGAATGAGATATCGAACATTGTATTCAGAGATATCGAATAGTGTCTTGAGATATCGAATCCCTGACTTCTCGAATGCTGGACTTCTCGAATAGACAAATATACTTCTCGAATTGGTACTTAGGCAAATTCTTCATTTCTTCAAATCCCAACTGTGATTATTTGACAGTCTTTAACTCCTTGCTTGAGGCATGAACCTTGGAACTTCTTTCAAGCATTATTCTAGACTCTATTTGTACAGTTACACAACTAGGATTTGATGCCTATTACAAGTACAATACAAACAGAAACTCTACAACTAGAGGTTCCCTCAGTTAAGAGGTCATGTAAGTAATGCAAAGCATTACAAACAATTAGGCTTGTTATTAGATGTATACAGGCATGCCTCTGTAACTAACAAAAACTTTTATTTCCAGATGAATATGGACTTTTACATCAAAGACTTGACTTAATGAAGATGTATTTCTATGTATCTATCAGAAGACAATTAGTCAAGAAATTTGGACTCTCAAAGCATGTTGCACTTCAATCACTACATGCATATTTATTTGACAAGGATGTCATTATTGAAGATGCTTCAGCTCAAGGTGAACAACTGGAGGAATTAGATAGTGGAAAGCAGTCAACAGAAGATACTATTGCACTAGTGGTGGATAGTAGGAAAGATCAGATCACAGTCACTGCAACACAAGAACCATCTAGTCAGAGGTTGGATGACTCAGGAGCTGTGATAGCTGATGTTGAAAGGTCTTCTGTGATGGCTGAAATTGCAAGTGAGAAACCCTGTGATATGGAAAGAATAACTTTGACTGATTTTCTTGAAGATCAAACAAATATTATTCAGTCAGAGTCTATCTACCTTGAGGGTGAGTCTCAGCAAACAACACTTAAAGATGGTGAAATACTAACTATGGTGTCTAATGAAGTATTACTGAAGACATCAGAGTCTAGTAGAGAACCTGAAAGTGGTATACTGGAGCCTGTAGTCTCTGGAACGAAAGAAGATGATTGTAAAGGTTCAGAGATTATAGTAGCTCACTCCTTGGAGAAAACCTCAAGCCCCATGCCAAATGAGGAACCCTCTCTCCATGTGAGTTCAGGTATAAAAACTTCTTCTAACCTCTATTTTTCTGTAGGTCATGAGAGCAATTATTCAAATTTGAGTGATACACTTGAAAAGATGGATATTGATCCACAATCAGAGCGGCTGGCTCCTGACCAGGCAAAAGGTGAGGTAGAAAGAGTGTTGACTTTAGACAGTCAAAGTGAGAATAAGGGTATGGATGATCAACTCCATAGTGAGGGAGAGAAAATTAGGAAACCATCGTTTGATTTCTGGGATCAGGTTTTTCCTGAATCTTGGTCTGACAATCTTGGTATGGATGCTGGTACGTATTCATTTATCAAGATGTATCAGAAGAATGACCTAGCACATCACAATGCAAAGCCAGAAGTTAAAGCTCAGAAGCAAAAAGAGAGGCTTGCAGGAATCATTAACAGAAGAGGTGCCAGGATAAAACAATCTCTTGATACATATGTACCAGATGATGTTCCTAATGATCCGAATATTCCTTTGTATGTACTTCCAATATCAGCTCGAATTGAGACATCAACAGTCTCTGATCACTCTAAAGAGGAGTCAGGATTTGTAGATGTTAGTACACAGAATATTGGTGAAGAACAAGATGATCATATTTCAGCTCCAGATCAGGAAGATGAAGATGTTGATACTTCTAATCAAGTTTTATTACTTGAATATCATTCAACACAGGCAACTTCTTCTACAAGACTTGAAGATACAGTTCTTTCTGAATCTGAATCTGAAGATACTAGAAGCACTTCCAACATTGAAGTCAATTCTGAAGTTCTTCAAGACATTCAGAAATCTCAAGTTGAAATTAAATCAAGACTTCAAATACTTGAAGATAACCAAGTCACAATTATGGAAAATCAAGCAGTTCTGATGAATCTCATTTGTTCTGTTACTGAATCTCTTGGAATTAATGTTACTGATGTCAAAAAGGGGGAGATAAAAACAGTTCAAAGGCAACATACTGGGGGAGATATATAAAAAGACTGGTAGAGATAAAAGAAGAACTAAGGATGACAGAGGTGAATCTCATCATGGAAGTGGTAAAGGAAAAGAAAAAGAAGCGTCAAATAGTTGAATTCTTTCGTTTAAGTACTGGATACTTTGTCTACATCTGAAGAAGGAGGTACTTAACTTCATGATTTTTGAATTCATAAATTCTATTCTGATTACTTTGTTATATGTTTTGACATCAACAACTCAGATTTATGCTTCAGATTTTAAAGCATAAATAGGGGGAGATTGTTAGGAATAATTCATGAGTTGTGATGTTAAGAATAGAATTTTACTTATACTTCTTGTATATCCTGATTTATAAAGGATTTAGCACTTTGTATATAGGATATATGTATTAGACAGTAATCTGTAGAATTAAGTCAGGAACAGTGCATCGAGGACTATATATCAGGAACTGAGATCGAATCCTGATAGAGCAAGTCAAGTACTGATGGGATGGTCAGATACTGATGCAGTGTGCAATCCTGATATCAGTTGTGTAACTGATGATGTCATTATGGATGCTACAGAAACTTGCAAGTGCTATAAAACAGGATCTTTGTTTGGAGAACAAGCAAGAAGATTTCGTGAAGGAAAGAATTTTCTATTGATGGAAACTATCAACTGGACGGCAGAACATTGTCATGTATAGATTATCTTTCTGTAATTAGTTGATAGGTAGCATTATAAATATTCTCTCTATACCATTGTAAAAAAGAGTTACAGTCATTAGTTCATGTGCGAAAGTGCGTAGCTCTGTATAAGGTTTGTATTCGAGAGTACGAAACAAACAGAGAGAGAGTTTTATTTTGTCAGCAGCTGCTAAAGGTATTTGTACACCTTTGGTAGAGTTTGTATTAGATCTTATTAATACAAACAGAGTTTGATTCATTCGTTTATTCTTGTTCATATAACCAAGAAAAATCAGACACGATTATATAACTTGTATTCAACCCCCCCCCCCTTCTACAAGTTATTCGAGTTAAGAAGCCTTCTCTACATACTCTAATAGCCGGGCTTTATTTCCTGTCATGTGTCCTGAACATCCACTGTCCATGACTAGGGTTCTATCCCTATTGCCCTGCAATCACAAACAATCACTGAGGATTAGATTTAAGGATCCAGACTTGCTTGGATCCTTTGGCTTTCATAACTTGGTTAGCTTTAGCAGCGGAATTTTCATTATCAGAGTTTAAGCTAACTTTTTCAGAGTTTACACATGCAGACTTAACTTTAACCCATTTCAAATTAGGTTTCAGTTCATAGTAGTTATGATAAATAGCATGATAATTTCTACAAGTATAAATTGAATGCCAAGTACTTCCATAGTGTTTGCATAAAGTCTGTGGTCTAGTTCTAACATTAATTTTCTTTACTTCAGACTTAGAAGGTAAAGAATTAATGTTTTTATTCTTCCTGCAACAACTAGCAAGATGATTAGAACTACCACAGTTATAACATGTTTTTATTGGAGCTAACGTAGCAAGCATTGGATAATTACCTTGAGTTATGCCTACTTTACCATTTCTGTTCTTTCTGGACACAGTCTGTTTGTTGACAAACTTTAACTCCTTAAGCTTATGCTTGAGTTATTTATCTGTCATTGAACCAATATTAACCTGTTTAACACTAGTTTTTACTGGTTCCCTTTTAACAGCTTCTTCTCCACCTTCAAACCTAGGTTCACTTATTCCATTAACAAATGTTCCAAATTTCTTAGGTGTAAAACGTGGTCTAACCTTAACTTTATTCTGAAACCTAAGTTCATCTTCCTCATAATAACATAGACCAACTGTGTCAGATTGAAAAACTTCTTGAGTGTCTTTTCCAGAGTGAGTCCAAGTTTTAATAATGTGATTAGCATTTTCCAATTCAGATTCTAATTGCTTATTCTTACCTAGCAACTCCTATTCTAGATAAACAGCATCATCTCTTTCTTTCTGAACTTGTTGCATATTTTCAAGTTTCTCTTCAACAATCTTATTTCTATTCTTAAGTTCAGAATTCTCAGATTTAATTCTCTCATTCTCCAAAGTCTGATCTCTATAACTGATATGCAATGCCTTAAGATAAATTCTCAATTCAGTAATGTTATCAGTATTATAAGCATAGGTAGTTAAGGGTACCTTGTTTTCAGAGTCTCCAGTTTCAGTCTCAATAGAGGCCATGAGAGCATAGTTGACTTCCTCATCTAAGTCTGAAGTGTGCCCAATCTCTGCCTTTTGTGATGAGTACCTTTCCAGTTTTACCCTTCTTGCACTCAGGAGCATAGTGACCCATCTCCTTGCACTTGTAGCATTGAATCTCAGACTTGTCCTTCTTCCCAGATTTGGTCTCCTTTCTGTCAGACCTCCTGAAACTCTTTCTGTTTTCATTTGAATCTCTAGAAAACCTTTTTCCCTTCCTGAAGTTCCTGAAACCCATCTTCTTGAAGGTCTTTACCATCAAAATAGCCATTTTTCTCATTTCTTCATCATCATCCTCTGAGTCAGATGATTCATTAGAGTTTGAATCAACATCAGAGTTTGATGACTCACTTTCAGAATGAATGACCAAAGCTTTTCCCTTAGCTTTCTTCTTCAAGGGTTTCTCTTCAACCTTCAGAGCCACAGACTTTGCCTTCCTGCTTGATCTCCTATTTCTCTGCTCCATTTCCAATTCATGAGTTTTGAGCAGCCCATAGATTTCATCAATCTCTGTATCATCAAGATCATAGTTGTCTCTAATAGTGGTTGTTTTCACATCCCACTTTTCAGGTAGAGCAAGAAGAAACTTGAGATTAGAATCTTCTAGATCATATTCTTTATTAACCAATGACAAATCATTGAGCAGTTTGCAGAATCTGTCAAATGTTTCTGTCATGGTTTCTTCAGGGTTTGCCTCAAAGTACTCATACTCTTGTGTGAGTATGTTTCTCCTATTCTTCTTGATAGCAGCAGTTCCTTGACATCTGACCTCAAAAGCATCCCAGATCTCTTTTACAGTGGTGCAGTTAATCACTTTGTTAGACATAACATTGTCTAAGGCACTATGAAGTAGATGCCTAACCTTTGCATCCTTAGCAATTGATGACAAATCTTCAGGAGTCATGTCCTTCTTTTCCTTTGGAACTGTTTTTTATTCTTGACCAGCAGTTGTAGCAGATAGCTTTGTAGGTTTGTGAGGACCTTCATAAATCCTGTCAAGATATTCTGGATCTGTAGCCTCCAGAAACATAGTCATTTTAACCTTCCAGATTGCATACTCTGATGGCCTGAGAATAGGAACCCTAATTGTTTCATAACGACTCACTGTAGTAGAAGCCTTCTCAGAACTTGAAGCTGTTGGTGGAGGAATCTCTGACATGATTATTGTTGTGTTTGGATCTTAAACTGTAATAAAGTAACAGATTGGCTCTGATACCACTTGTTAGTCCGAATACACAATAATAATCAAGATCGTATATGAGAATAGTAAGCATTATGCGAATGAACAATTTAAAACTGTTTGGAATTAATAACTCCTCTCTCGGTGATGTAAATATCAAAGAGAGCTGCTTAGGTTACAATGAAAGATAGTTCGTTGCACGATACCCTTCTAGGGTTAACCTAACTGTATTTATAAGATATAATACTCCTATAATTTAGCTATACAATTGATATCAATCACGATTGCTACACATCTCCTAAGTCAACTCAATCTCTTTGACAGCTATCCAATCTGTAAAGATATTACTTCCATAATTATCTTCAATTAATCTTCAATCACTGTTGACTGGAGACGCGCTTCCTCCAGACAGGGTTTAAGAAACTTTGTCGAGCTTCCATGTCAGCGTTTAACTAAACTCTGACTGCTTCCAACTAAACTCTGATTTGTCGCTGTAGCTCTTAAACAATGTTCTCATCAATTATTTCTAACACAGGTTGTAACTCACAGCTGGCAATTTATCTAACTTAGAATTAATTCTAAATTAAATAAAATATGTTTTATGAGTGAATTAAAATTTTGAATAAAAATCCAAAAACGGTTGAGATTCAGCTAGAATTCAGCCTTTTCAAAGATTCGAGAGCTCAAGTACAGTGTTTGAGAACTCAGCCATTAGAGAACCCAATTACTATATTCGAGAAGTCATGCATACCTCCATTCGATATCTCTAAAAGACTCTTTTCGAGAACTTAAGAGTGCTCTAAATGTTAGAAAAGTCGAATAGTGAATCATTAGAGAAGTCTGACTTATCGAACTATTCCTTTCACTCATAAAAATTCAATTTTCACTATCTTTTAAAATTCACCAGAGATATCCAACAAGGAATATTCTGACAAATAAAATAGTGATATTCTCAAAATTTCATAGAAATTTCAAGTTCATAAAATATGATTTTTCAACATATGCAACAAAATTGAAATATTTATAAATCATATTTCAGCCAACACTTACTTCAAAAATATTGAGCATTTAGATAAAGCAAGTGTTTACTGCTGCAACAATTTTGTTGATATTTTCACTTAGCCAGATTCTAAGGGATTCAGCATTCCAATCTCACTAACCAGCCTTGTGAAGGTGGCCTCATCTAATGGCTTAGTGAATATATTAGCTAATTATTTATCTGTGGGAAAATAATGTAACTCAATGGTTCCATTAGTTGCATGTTCCCTGATAAATTGATATCTGATGTCAATGTGCTATGTTCTAGAATGATTGACAGGATTGGCAACTATAGAGATTGCACTTGTGTTGTCACACATGATAGGGATCTTTTCCAACACAAGTCCATAATCTCTAAGTTGGTTTCTAATCCAAATCACTTGAGTACAACAACTCCCAGCAGCTATATATTCAGCCTCAGCTGTGGAAGTTGACACAGATTGTTGTTTCTTGCAGTACCAAGAGACTAACCTTTGTCCAAGGAACTGGAAGCTTCCTGAGGTGCTTTTCCTATCCACTCTGCATCCAGCATAATCAGCATCAGAATAACCAACCATGTTGAACCCTGTGTCCTTAGGATACCATAAACCCAAGTTTGAAGTGCCCTTCAGATATCTAAAGATCCTCTTGATAGCAATCAGATGTGATTCCTTTGGATTTGACTGAAACCTTGCACACAGGCATGTAGCAAACATGATGTCTGGTCTACTAGCAGTGAGATAGAGTAGAGAACCAACCGTGCCTCTGTAGACTGAGATATCTACTGCCTTGCCCTTAGCATCTTCATCCAATTTGGTGGCAGTGGCCATGGGTGTCTTTGCAGGTGAGCTATCTTCCAGATCAAACTTCTTCAATAGATCTTTAATGTACTTGGTTTGACTGATAAAGATACCATCCTTTCTTTGACTGACTTGTAGACCAAGAAAGAATGTCAACTCTCCCATCATGCTCATCTCATATCTGCTCTGCATGAGTTTAGAAAATTTCTCACACGGCTTCTCATTAGTAAATCCAAATATGATATCATCCACATAGATCTAAACTAGGATCATATCATTCCCATGTTTCTTGTAAAACAGTGTCTTGTCCAATGTGCCTCTAGTGAATTGATTCTCAAGTTAGAATTGTGACAATGTATCATACCATGCCCTTGGAGCTTGCTTAAGTCCCTACAGTTCCTTAAGCAATCTATAGAAAAACTTTGGGAAGTGTGGATCCTCAAAGCCAGGTAGCTGTTGCACATATACTTCTTCTTCCAACTCTCCATTCAGAAAAGCACTCTTGACATCCATTTGATAAACTTTGAAGTTTGAATGTGCAGCAAATGCCAAGAAAATTCTGATGGCTTCCAGTCTAGCAACAGGTGCAAATGTCTCATCATAGTCAATGCCTTCTTGTTGAGAGTATCCTTTTGCAACCAACCTTGCTTTGTTTCTTACAACTACACCATTAGTTGAGTTCTTATGCTAGAGACTCACGATTAGTTTTAGTAGTATGTATTCACAAGGGTTTACGATATTTTGGGCTTAAACACACCCTCTACTTCTGATGACATGGGACCAGACCTGTGTTGTTTGCCTCATCATTTATAAGTAGTGTGTCTGGAAACTTCGTGCCCCATGGTGCAAATATGATACGATTTATTTAAATTGCCATTTTCATATTTAGATGGCCAGAGAAGGAAGTGGGGATAGGGACGTCGGAGAAGGATATGGTGGTGGGGATTGGGGAAGGAAGGGAGAAGAGAGAAAAAGGGAGATGAGGAGTATATTTACAATTAAGATAATTTATTTGCAATTAATTTGAAAATATATTATATTTGTAAAACAAAATAGAAAACATAGAATTTTTTATAAATTCTCTATTATTTTTACATTAACATATTAGAACTTTTTATTAATCAAATTAATATTCATATATGTGGAATTTATTATAATTATTATTTAATTAAATTTTTATATTTTAGTTTTTTTACAATTATTTTTGGATCTCTAGACTTATTTTTTAAAAAAATTTAAAATTCATATTTAGGTATAACTATACATAATTTTTTTTAGAATTTGAAATTAAAAATGTATATATGCATTTTTACATGTTTAGTGACAGAATTCGTTACTAATCCGAAATTTAGTGTAAAATTGTATTATGTATATTTTGTTAACAAAATCCAGTCCAACCAGAGTGGTCCAAAGTGCAGCGTTTGTAATAATGATAGAGTGCATATTTATATACACTTTAATAGGATTTTATTCTCATATTTATAGGATTTTGTAAATAATTGATTGTTTATTAATTATTTTTAGTGTTTAATGGCAGGAAATAAATATTCTTAAGGTTGGAGGAAATTGAGCACAAGGAGCTTAACTTGGGCCTAAATCAAATGAAAATTCGGATTTATTGGGGGCCTAGCGCATACATCACTGTTTGGGCCATAACTTGAGTTTCAGACATAAGAATTGGACGATTTTACAGCTCATGCGTAGCTAACAAAATTATCTACAACTCAGAGGTGGTCTAATACTCTTTTTATAACTGGAGCAGCCCAGAAACAGGCCTGGAAGTCAGACTTCGAATTTTACAACAAATTCAACTTATTTTAGGATATGGATTTTATTTTCTAGAAAACCATTTAAAAACACTTTTATATTAGGATATATATAATTTCTAGGGATTATTATTGGGGACGTGTATTATTCTTGAGAGAAGAATAGAGAGAAAGGCAGAGAGAGAATTTGAATGAGGATTGAAGGGATTCACTCCAAGTTTATGAGATTTCATCAAGTTGTATTTTTCTATACTCTATACTCTCGTAATCATGGTTTTGTTTTTATATATATGTTTGATTCATTCATTCATTATGAGTAACTAATTCCCTAATCCGGGAATTAGGTAGTAATCATTGGTTAACATGTTTGTGTGACTATATTGTGATTTCTCTGTCTTGCTAATCTGTTGTTGAGTGCTTAACACAATTGAGAAAGTCGTGAACCCTTGATTGTATCTTTAGGAATTGTAATGAATCGGGAGAGGATTTATAATTCTAGTTTATGATACAACAGACGTAATTCAATTATTTGATGGGAGATTAATATGCGAGTTACGAGACTAAAATTCCTTGGGTTTAAACAGTTTATAATTGTGCGTTGATTGATCATGGGAGTGACTTCAATGTATTGTTGTGAACATTGTATTGTATCTTGGGATAGAACAGTATAATCATTAGAGAGATGTTTTTAGCAATAGCATGAGATTTGAATATCACAGAATGATACACATTCATTAATACCATTGAAGAACCCTAGTTTCTGGATTCCTTTTTATCATCGTTAAATCGTAATTTTTACTTGCTTTATAGTTAAATTTAGTCAGTAAACAAACACCCATTATTCTTCTCACTTCTAGATTTTAAGAAGTAACAAATTGAACTTAAAATTAATTATCAGTCCTTCCCTGCGAACGAACTTCTAAAAATACACTTCAACAAATACTATAGCAATTGAAGTAGGCCCTTCATTTAGATAACAAATCGTCATGGATGGAAGACATTCCACATCATGTTGAGAATTATATTTAGAAATATTTTAAGATAAAATTTAAGGCTAACTGTTAGTCACAGAGGCATGCATGTATACATCTAATAACAAGTCTAATTGTTTGTAATGTTTTGCATTACCTACATGACCCCTTACTGGGGAACCCTCTAGTTGTAGAGTTTTCACTTGTATTTAGTACTTGTAATAAGCATCAAAATTCTAGCTGTGTAACTGTATAAATAAGTCATTGAATATTGCTTGAAAGAAGATCCAGAGATCATGCCTCAAGCTTGAAGAACAAGGCTGTGTAACTGTCTCAAGATTGAAGATTTGCCTAAGTACTAATTCGAGAAGTATTTTGGTCTATTCGAGAAGTCAAGGTTTCGAGAAGTCAGGGATTCGATATCTTAAAAGACATTGTTCGATATCTTAAGGAGTCAACAAGTCAAAGTTACATTCATATCCCAGGGACTCATGAAGCTATTCGACATCTCAAGGATTCGATAAGTCAAATGCCTATTCGACAACTCAAGGATTCCTTAAGGAAAGTCTAATTCGAGAAGTGGTTCGATATCTCAGGAAATAGCTATTCGAGAACTTAAAGTTATTGAACAACCTAATTCTAGCTCTCGAATTAAACATGTAGCCATTTCTCGAATGGATTCTTGAAGACAAAATACTGAAGATTGTACAAGTCAGAAACCTGCAACAAGCCAAGGCACTTTCAGGACCACAGTATTGTAAAGTGTCCATGGAAAGTTTACAAGAAGCTTAGAGAGTTGTTACAGGAGACAAGCTGCTAAAAAATGGATCTGAACAGGTTAAAGAAAAGTCAAATTACATGGTTCTTAGACGTTTACTCAAAAAAGGTATAGATAGATTAGAAAGTAGTTTTGTGTGTCACCCCATTTGTAGTAAGTAGGTTGTACACATGTTCTATAAGTGTACAACCTCACTTCTCTAGAAAAGAAGGAAGTTTTTTTATAGACCATTTAGATAACATCTCTCTGAGAAAAACGAAACTGAGAATACTAACATTTGTATTCACAAATTGTAGCAAAAATCTTGATCTAATACGTTAGATTAAAGTGAGTGATTGTATCTTGAGTTTTATTTCCGCACGAATATATTCTGTTAAACAAAAACACACTCAGCTATTCAAACAAGAACATAAATTCAAACCTTTACACAAATTGTTCTTAAAGCTAAATCGAAAGAAAAGTTAAAAATATATTCACCCCCTCTATATTTTCCTTGTGTGTATTCCATACTCAACAAGTGGTATTAGAGCAGGCTGTTGATCAAAACAGGAAAAGATCATGAATACACCAAAGACAACAGGAACGGTGAAGATCCCAAAGTTTGACAAAGACAACTACAACCTCTGGAAAATAAAGATGATGCTGCTCATCAAAGCTGCTAACCCTCTGTATCCTAATATTCTCAAGAATGGTCCGTTTGTTCCACAACAAGAGATTCCTAAGAATATTGTTGGAACCATAACCATCCCCAGATCCTATGTTGCCAAGGAACCAGCCAAATGGACAGACATACAGAAGGAAAAGGTTGCCCTTGACAGCCATCTCATGCTGTTGATCATAGATTCAATGGAGCTGTCAATGTTTGCAAACATAGCCTCCTGTACTACTGCTAAAGAGATGTGGGATCATATTGAGATCTTGTGTGAAGGAACAGAGGAGGTCAGAGAGAACAGGGAACAGATACTGGTCACACATTATGAAGCTTTCATGGCACAGCCCAAAGAAAGAATTATTGAGATGTTTGAGAGATTTCACAAGCTGGTGACTGAGCTACATATGAATGGAAATGTCTACAGCACCAAAGAGCTAAATATGAAGTTTTGACTCTCTTCACCCAACCACCTAGAGCAAAGGGTCATCTCTCTCAGAGAAAGAGATTTGAACAAAGTTACACATGATGTGCTTTTTGGTGTGTTAAAGACTCATGAGCTTGAGCTATTGCAGAAAAGGGCTATTCAAGCTAATCAAGGCAAGATGATCAATACATCATGTGCCTTGATTGTAAAAAAATCTATCCAGGGGCTTAAAGCCTCTACAAGCCAATTGAGAATTGAAGAGATAATGGATGAAGAACCAGAAGTGGAGCTTCCTGAGACTGTTGCTGAGGAACAGGAAGAAGAAGTTGAGTTTTACACTCTTGAGGAGCTAGATGGCATGGAAAACACATCATATGCTTTCATGGCTAGAAAATTCCCAAATATCATATTCAAGAGAAAGCAACCCTTAAAATCTAGACCTCAGAATCATTCATTCAATAAGAGCAAAGCACCTGTGAAGCCAAACAAGAATAAATTCAAAAATGGCTATGTGGATAGGTCATCTGTGAGATGTTACAGATGCAATGACCTAGGGAATTTTGCTAGTGAATGCAAGAAGCCTAAAAAGAAGGATAAGGAGTTTTTTGAGCTTGAAGCTAAGTATGAGGCCCTTCTCAGAAAGCAAACACCAGGCAAGGCCTACATAGCTGAAGGGAAGTGTTGGGATGACACTGATATTGATGAAAAAGAGCAAGAATTCTGCAACTATGCCTTGATGGCCAATTCCAAAGAGGAAACACCTTCATCAGACTCTCAGGTACCATCTCTCACTACCATAGATATGTCTGTTTCTGAATACAAATATTTGATTGAACAACTATCTGTTGAGATGTTTAAAATTCATACTAGTATGACTGCTGCTAATGAAGAAATTGTGAAATTGTCTGCTAAAAATGAAGTTTTAAACAAAAGGAATGAGGAATTAGAGCTAACTGCTATGCAAGTAGAAAACCTTAAGAAAGATATAGAATATCTAGAGAATAAGGTTCTATATGCTAGTCAGCTTGAAAAGGCTCTTAGGGATGAGTTAGCTGAATATGAGTTCAAACTTAGAACTTTTAAGAACTCCTCTAGTCTATTGTAGTCCAATCATGACAAACATCAAGGGAATACAAAGGCTGCTATTGGTTTTGACTATGACACTTTGAAAAAGAGGAAAGGCTGTGTTGTCATTGATACTGACAAGGTTGTTCATGAGAATGTGCCTCATGTTTTGAAAAATGCTAAGGAACCTATCTTTAAAGAATCAACACTTGAAATTGATGAGGAGGCCTTACTCATCAAATAACTGTTGGTTGATGAAGATGAAGCACAATCAAGTGAACAACCAACCCCCTCTAAGAGTGAGAGTGTCAAATTGAAAACCAAGAAGCCTGTTGGAGTTGGACCTAAGACTGAAAAATCTGTTAAGTTTGAACCAGCTAGAAAGAATGAATCTGTGAAGAATGTGGCTAAAAAGAAACAAAACAGAAATGGCAAACTAGGGATTAAAAATATTTATTGTACCATATTCTTCAATCATTAATATTCCGTTTCTAATCAAAATAATTTACCTTTTAATTTAAAACATAATCTTGCAATCATCATTAATATATAGGAAATACATGTACATTTATAATAAGATAGGAATGCTAGGGATCCCAAAAAATATTCCAAAATTTTCCCCAAATTCTTACATGTCATATGTGTAATTAGTAAGTTTTCAAATAATAAATAATATGCGCTCCCGTGTGCATACATATGCACACACGAATTGAAACGTGCCAAGAGCGTGCCATGTAATTTGGAAAAAAATTATGGGATACATAGCACTGCTCAATATAAAAATATGAGTATAATTATTGTATTTTGGTTCGACGATTCAACTATACAACAAAAAATGATCATTAGATTTTTAGTAAATAAATAAGAACCAATACATCTAATGATATGGTATACTATATATTTAAATTAATTTAATAAAGATCCAAAAATCCAATCCCGTCAACAACATATTTAATTTATAATATAAGTTTTATATCATACATATCATTAATTAAATTTATATGAAATTAAATTAAATTATAGTTAAAATAATTATTAAAAATAATGATTATAAAAAATATAATTATATTATAAAATTTAAATTTATAATATATCAAAAAAAATCCCATTATATCCTTATGTATAATAAGCGTAAGAGGGATATTATCTATAATTTTGGTTTGATCTTTTGTTTTGGTCACTGTACTATCAAAATAATCTCAACCGTCGAATCTAATATTCTTAAAAATAGACGATCAAGATTATATCATATTAAAAAGAAAATTATAATCTAAAAAAGATATATTTAAAAAAGTTTGCATAAGAATTGAATTTAAAAAAGGAAATTATAATATGAAAAGGATACAATTGAATTTTATTTTTTATTAATATTAAAAAAGTACTTATTTACTATTTGAACTCTATTTTAAGATCTAGAAATAAGATTTGGATGATTTTACGGTCCACGCGAAGCTCACAAAATTTAATTTAGTGATGATTTAACAATTACTAGCCTAAACCCCGTGCGATGCACGGATTTTTTTTAATATTATTAAAAAAATTCATCAATTTAAATTAATTTGATAATAATTATATAAATGTTATCCGTGATATTTCTAGAAAATTAGGGATTTTAGTTTAAAAATGTAGAAAATATGATAGGTTTTAGTTGAAAGTGTAATCGATTAATTATTAGTAATTACAAAATTATTACTTCATTTTATTAAATAGAATGTTCGTGATATGATTAGGAAAAGAGAGAGAGAATTTAGTTAGAGAAAATAAAAAGATGATATGTTCTAGGTGAAAAAGGTCATTGATTTGTTTATAGTAATTATAATTTAATTATGTTATTTTACTAAATAAAATTGCTCATAGTTTTTTAGAAAATGAGAAATTAATTTTGACCGTTATATTTCTACAAAAAAGGGAACTTAATTAGGAAAAATAAAAAAGATGATAAATTTTAGTTGAAAAGGTTATCGGTCATTATTAGTATTATAATATTATTATTTATTTTATTGAATAGAAACGCTCGTGATATAATTGGAAAAAAGGAGGTTTAGGTAACGTGTTTTGGGTGAAGAAGATAACCGTCCATGATATAATTGGAAAGAGAAAGATTTTAGTTAAAGAAAAAGGTAACGTGTTTTGACTGAAAAAGATAATTTATTATTAGTTAATAATAATTATTATATAATTATGTTATTTCATAAATAAAATTGTTCGCAGTGTATTTCAAATGGAGAAATTTTAGTTAGATAAAATGTAAAAGATATTCAAATTTACTTAAAAAAAGAAATTATTTAATTATTGAAAAATAGAAAAGGTAATATGTTTAACCTGAAAAAGGAAATTGATTCATAAAGGAGAAATTTTAGTTAGATAAAATATAAAAGATATTGTATTTTTCCTGAAAAAGAAAATTAATTAGTTCTTGAAAAAATAAAAAAGATAATATGTTTAACATAAAAAAGAAAATTGAATAGTTAGTAGATATGTAATTGAAAAATAGAAAAGGTAAAATGTTTAACCTGAAAAAAGAAATTGATTCATAAAGGAGAAATTTTAGTTAAATAAAATATAAACGATATTGTATTTTTCCTAAAAAAGAAAATTATTTAGTTCTTGGAAAAATAGAAAAGATAAATATGTTTAACCTGAAAAAGAAAATTGATTAGTTAGTAGATATGTAATTGAGTAAGGGTAAATAAGTAAAATCAACATTTAACCTAAAAAAGGAAATTTATTCATAAAGGAGAAATTTTAGTTAGATAAAATATAAAATATATTGTATTTTACCTGAAAAAGAAAATTATTTAGTTCTTCAAAAAATCGAAAAGATAATATGTTTAACATAAAAAAGAAAATTGATTAGTTAGTATATATGTAATTGAAAAATAGAAAAGGTAATATGTTTAACCTGAAAAGGGAAATTGATTCATAAAGGAGAAATTTTAGTTGAATAAAATATAAAACATATTGTATTTTTCCTGAAAAAGGAAATTATTTAGTTCAGAACTTTCTCAATTCCAATCGATTAGGCGTGGAAAAATAGAAAGATAATATGTTTAACCTGAAAAGGGAAAGTGATTAGTTAGTAGATATGTAATTGGGTGAGGGTAAATAAGTAAAATCAACATTTAACCTGAAAAAGAAAATTGATTCATAAAGGAGAAATTTTAGTTGATAAAATATAAAATATATTGTATTTTACCTGAAAAGAAAATTATTTAGTTCTTGAAAAAAAAGAAAAGGTAATATGTTTAACATAAAAAGGAGAATTGATTAGTTAGTAGATATGTAATTGAAAAATAGACAAGGTAAAATGTTTAACCTGAAAAAGGAAATTGATTCATAAAGCAGAAATTTTAGTTAAATAAAATATATAAGATATTGTATTTTTCCTGAAAAAGGAAATTATTTAGTTCTTGGAAAAATAGAAAATATAATATGTTTAACCTGAAAAAATAAATTGATTAATTAGTAGATATGTAATTGAGTAAGGGTAAATAAATAAAATCAACATTTAACCTGAAAAAGGAAATTGATTCATAAAGGAGAAATTTTAGTTAGATAAAATATTAAAGATATTGTATTTTACCTGAAAAATGAAATTATTTAGTTCTTGAAAAATAGAAAAGATAATATGTTTAATCTGAAAAAGAAATTTGATTATTTAGTAGATATGTAATTGAAAAATAGAAAAGGAAATTATGTTTAACCTGGAAAAGGAAATTGATTCATAAAGGAGAAATTTTAGTTTGATAAAATATAAAAGATATTGTATTTTACCTGAAAAATGAAATTACTTAGTTCCTCGAAAAATAGAAAAGATAATATGTGTAACCTAAAAAATTGTAGTAAATTGATTAGTTAGTAGATATGTAATTGAGTAAGGGAGAAATTTTAGTTAGATAAAATGTAAAAGATATTGTATTTTACCATAAATATGAAATTATTTAGTTCTTGAAAAAATAGAAAAGATAATATGTTTAACCTGAAAAAAGGAAATTGATTAGTTAGTAGATATCTAATTGAAAAATAGAAAAGGTAATTATGTTTAACCTGAAAAAGGAAATTGATTCATAAAGGAGAAATTTTAGTTAGATAAAATATAAAAGATATTGTATTTTACCTGAAAAAGGAAATTATTTATTTCTTGGAAAAATAGAAAAGATAATATGTTTATCCTAAAAAATTTTAGTGAATTGATTAGTTAGTAGATATGTAATTGAGTAAGGGTAAATAAGTAAAATCAATAGGTACCACCGACACACCAACCAAACTTTTAATGTTTCGGCTTTTATATAATAGTATAGATAACTACCTTATTACCCGTGCAATGCACGGGTTTCTTATAATATGTTATAAATTTTAATTAATATTAAAATTATATCTTTATATAATCATTATTTTTAATAATTTTTTTAATTTGATATAATTTAATATACTCATGTTTATGGATTATACTAATGTTTCCTTATTATAAACAACGTATATGATTTTTAATGTATTTTATTAATAATTGAAAAATATGGTGCGATATTTTCGGGCTATATTTTTCTTGAAAATTATGATGTTATATTTTTCGGTATATATTAATGATTATAAGATTTGTTTTAAATTAAAAAAGGTAACATGTTTTAATCCGAAAAAAGGTAAGGTATTTATAAAAGGTAATATCTTCAACTAAAATTAAATGTGAAAAAAGCAATCGACTAATTACCTTTACTTTTATTATATTAATGTGAAAAATTGGAAAAAAAGGGATTATAGTTAGAGAAAAGAGAAGAGGTAACGTGTTTTTCATTTATTGATTTTATGATCTAACGGTTCTTAATTATTTTGTCTTACTGAAGACCAGACTACCGACTACCAAAGTTTTGGACAAAATCACTCTTACAATCATTATTAAAACTATATTTGGTTGTTAATAGAACTATTTTCAAATAATAAGAAGGTTATTTTGATAATTAAAACGAAACATTGTAGATTTCATAAATCGAACATAATTTTTAACGTAAAAAATCATCAATTTCTTTTTTCTTTTGTTTCTGCGTACGTTTAATTGGAAAATATTGTTAAACCATCATTAAATTAAAGATTCTTTTGTTAATTTCATGTGGGCTGTAAAATCGTCCAAATCAAATTTTAAGCAATTTGATATAAATATTAAAAAAAATAATTTAATTATAAATATTAGAAAAGTAGGCCTCGTTGCACGGATTATAAACTATTATATCAAAAATCCGCACAGTTTATAAGGTGGTATCTATAATTCTATATAAGGCATTAATGGGAGTAATGAGTCTAGCAAGATGAGGTAGAACGTGATATTTAAGCTTACAAATTAGAAATATCCATATTTTCCAATTTACAAGTTACTAAAAATACTAATGTCTTCGAATTCATTTTTAGATTCGAGAATTTTTAAGTTCAATTTGTTAAACGATGAGAAAACAATTTATTTGTTTTTCAACCTCGTCATATCGACAGTCGGGGGTTTGTCCCACTGTTTTATGTTGTATTGGTTTGATTTATGAATATATCCTCATGCATTTCGTCAAAAAAAAAATACTAAACAATCTAAGTGATAAGGGCTTATTCTCTATTCTCCGGGGACCTGAGTTCGATTTTAATTTATCCGAAAATTTTCTTAGGACAAATATTTAATTGTAAGGATATAAGTCTAATTATTCAAAAAAATACTAAACAACTGGATAACCATCGAAGTAAGAATGGCTTTTTGTTCATTTTATACTAAAAAAATCAAGAACATGTCAAATTGCTAGTTCAATTCATTTTTTGTTTCAGCAGAATCTACACTAATACTATTGTAAATCAATTTCAATGTTTTTTAAGCTCGGTGATTAAAAAGCTACTCCCTCCGTCCCGTTAAGTTCTTAACATTTGCTTTTTGCACGGATACCAAGATAGTGGGTGTAATATTGTTAAAATAAATGAAGTAGTGGGTGTAATAGTGATTTTATTGTTAAAATAAGTGAAGTAGTGGATGTAATAGTGTAAAATATTGTTAAAATAAGTGAAGTAGTGGGTGTAATAGTGTTAAGACTTATTATTTTAGGAAATGTTAAGAATCTATTGGGACATCCCAAAATAGAAAGTGTTAAGAATCAAAAGGGACGGAGGGAGTAAATCTTTTGGCAACAAGTTGTAAGAGGAATTAAAATACTCTACAATTATTGGCTAGTTGAACTACTCTAATTACAATTGGGGAACATAATACTAAGTAATAATCATGTGTGGTTAACGAAATGATCACAGATTTCAAAATAGAGGCAGTGAGGCACCATTATGTGCTTTGTCTTGATCTGAATCTTTAACGTGAATTTCATAAAGATGCTTGTATATATCGGTTATATAGGCGTGCGTAGCGGGGCGCATTAGTTTATATGTGGCGCATTACTGTATACGTGTCCGTGGTGTGTTACCTAGTTACCTTAAAAATTCCTTGTTCAGTGACAATGAGCCTCGAGTACATACAAATATACAATGATACAAAAGGGGTGCGGTCTATAGCAAACGGTTGTCATGGACCGGTTATTTGGCATACTGTTTCAGAGCCGTTGGATCAACCAACGGCTCTGATTTAAAAAAAAAATTCGCACCGTACCGCATAAACTTTCTGCGGTACGGAGTAATTACCAAAATATCCCTACTGTTCACGTACCGCAGAAACTTTCTGTGGTACGGTGAACAGTAGATTTTTTATGTGAAAACAGGGGGGCATTTTGATAATTACTCCGTACCGCAGAAAATTTATGCGGTACGGTATTGCTTTTTTTTAAATCACAGCCGTTGGATCAACCATCCAACGGTCCAGAAACAATATGTTGAATAAGAGGTCCCTGGCAAACGTCCGGGCACCGATACAAAATAGGTAACATCTTAAATTAGAGATGCACAAAAGGCCCATCGGGTCGGGCTTTGACCGGGCTTTGAAAAGCCCGGGCTTTTTGGTCAAAGCCCGGCCCGGGCTTTGGCTTTGACTTTGACCGGGCCGGGCCGGGTCGGGCTTCTGTGAAAAATGTGAGCCCGTTTAGGCCCTCGAAGCGGGCCGCGATGGGCTTTCTTCCGGGCCTGAAGCGAGCCGGGCCGGATCGGGCTTTTTCCGGGATCAAATCGGATCGAGATTTTATGTTACACAAGAATGTTCTTTATGTAATAATGGCAGACATGTGTTAAACAATCTATTTTGCCGATACAAATATTACATTTATCGATTTACTTTTTGATTTGATGATATATTAATTGATTACACGTGTACTTAACTTGTTTTCGTTCATGTATCGTAATATATGCATATAAATTGTAAGATCCCAGATTATTTTAGGATTTATTATTATTATTTTATTATTAGTATTATATTATTATGTTAATTAGTATTTAAAGGATGGAATTGGATTTGAGAATATCGTTGTGGAATTCAACGATATTTAGTATTGAGTTTATATGAGTATATATTGAGTTATGTGTGCCAATGTGTGCCCCATTATTTTTTTTATTGTATTTTTAGTGATTTAAGTTTGTATAAGTTTTGTATATAGAGTTGTATTTAAGTTGGTTTTGGGTTTTCTTGTTTCTAGAACTGTAACCTAAGATCCTGAGTTGGGAGTTGGGGTCAAAGAGCTTTTGATTGAGTTTTTATATTTATTTCAGTTTTATTTTGATTTCAGATTTTTAGTTTAGTATTCAGCAGGTTTATGTTGTATTTACGAATACATCATGGCCAATTTTTGCTAGAATTATTGTGTTTGTTAGCGTGACGCCCAAATCTACTGACCCCGGATTTGGGGGCGGTTCAGGTTGGTATCAGAGCGAAGGTTATAGTAAACTAGAAACGAGAGTGTGTAGGAGTGTGTATAGTTAAGTAAGGAACGTCAGAGTTCATATAGGACTCGTGTTGGACTATTGGATATAGTACCAGTTAGTGAGTCAAGATGTGAGTGGTGGCAGATAGTTGAGCGGAGTTTGGTAGAAACCCTTGAAGCTGTAGGTAGTGGAACCTTCAGAGTCTAGTGCGAGTGACGACGACGTATAGATAGATAACTTTAGGACGTGTAGCAGAAGAGTCTAGATCGAATGGCGAGTCAGCGAAGGAGTCGACAAAGAAGATGTACGTGGAGACCCTGGCAATACCTTCATTTTCTTTTAATCAATATTCCTTTGTTGAGTTATTTTGACAATTGTCTTTCCCCGAATTTGGGATTCCAGTTATGACAGAGGTTGTTTTGATGCCTATTTCCTTTATTTCTAAAACCCTGTCAAGTTTGATATATGAGTTTCGAAATTTCTTCATCATCGAATAATCCTAATGTTGATAGATCATCATTTCTTAGTATTGTGCCAGTCAATTCTTTCCTGATTATCCTTTTCTTCTGAAGTAGTACCCATGGAATCCGTTTAGTTGTAATCCAGGGGTATGTCTGATAATTTCTCATCAATTGATTATTAATTCGATTTTCGAATCTTTTTATGTTTCTTTACTCCAACTGAGGTGAACAACCCTATTTATAGGGGACACAAGGACTGTTTGTCTGTGTGATAGCAGTCTGATGGGACGCCATCACTTGTGTGTTGTGAAGTACAAGAAGGTTAATTACCTTTAGTCATGTCTTGAATAAGGCACGCAACAAGGTTCATTTGATCATGTTGATCACTCAGTAATCTTTCATTTCAAAGAATATTTGTTTGAAAACTCATAAATTAATTCTACAATTGTGGAACCTTTGCTACGATGTGAAATCGTTTTCTTCAAATATCATGAATCATAATATCTCGAGTAGTTTTGAACGTATGCCAATCGAGTGTAGAATACTAGTAACGCGTGACGTATAGTACTACGATTAGAGTTGTTCTATATAGAGAGATCAGTAGAGATCCCAGTATAGTAAATAAGTATCCATAGTACAGATTAGTAGAGTTGCAGATGCAACCCGAGTTGGTAGAGTAAATCCCAGTAACCCTTCTTTACCTGATTCCGAGGACGGAATCCTTTTAAGGTGGGTAGAATGTAAGATCCCAGATTATTTTAGGATTTATTATTATTGTTTTATTATTAGTATTTTATTATTATGTTAATTAGTATTTAAAGGATGGAATTGGATTTGAGAATATCGTTGTGGAATTCAACGATATTTAGTATTGAGTTTATATGAGTATATATTGAGTTATGTGTGCCAATGTGTGCCCCAGTATTTTTTTTATTGTATTTTTAGTGATTTAAGTTTGTATAAGTTTTGTATATAGAGTTGTATTTAAGTTGGTTTTGGGTTTTCTTGTTTCTAGAACTGTAACCTAAGATCCTGAGTTGGGAGTTGGGGTCAAAGAGCTTTTGATTGAGTTTTTATATTTATTTCAGTTTTATTTTGATTTCAGATTTTTAGTTTAGTATTCAGCAGGTTTATGTTGTATTTACGAATACATCATGGCCAATTTTTGCTAGAATTATTGTGTTTGTTAGCGTGACGCCCAAATCTACTGACCCCGGATTTGGGGGCATTACATAAATAATCTTATTATTAATAATGAATATGTAAATATATATGTACTTAAATTATTTTTATATTTGTAGGAAGTGTAAATACATAAATATTTATGTAAGTATACTAGAATAATCGAATTTTATCCGGGTTTTTTCGGGCCAAACCGGGCTTTTAATCGGGCCGGGCCGAAGACCGGGCTTTTTAAAAGACCGGGCTAAGACCGGGCTTTTGTCGGGCCGGGCTTTGCCAAAAAATATAGGGACCGTTTAAGGCCCTCGGGCCGGACTTGACCGGGCCAGGCTTTGACCGGGTTTTGCCGGATCAGGCCGGGTCAAATTTTCGGGCTCGGGCTTTTTGTACATCTCTATCTTAACCATAATAGGAATTGTGCCATCCCAACCAAAAACTTCCAAATTAGCCCACACTAAATTAGACCATCACACTTGACCCACTTAAAATAGCTAATCCCAAAATGTAATAACCAGTCAAAACAATTAAAAAACATTTGACGCAGTCACCATCTTCCTTCCACCCACAGGCCACATCAACAAACTTCAACAGACTTGTATATGTACTTTTTTTTTCTGAAATAAGTAACTTATTTTTGCAAGATAACGAATATTAAACTCACACTACACATTTTTCTCTAAAAAAAACTAAAAAAGTAAGTAAATACGAAATTTTTTCCGAAATAATTAACTTATAAGTTGATTGGCAGATTTGCCAAACACCCCCTTCAACAAACTGAATACCAATCTTCTGTATAAAATAAGTTGAAGGTTGAAGTATACAACTGCATTTCTGACCACAACCTTCAAACTTGGCATGTATACAACTAACTGCATATCCCAGCCAAGACCTTCAAGCTTAGCATGTACTCTACAACTTAATATCTTTATGTATAATGTATAACCACAAGAAAATTCCCAAACTTTAAAGTTCATACTACTTTCAAAAGAAACACTACAAACGTCAACAGTTTACTTGACTGCTAACCTAATTAACTATACAAACCAGTCCCAGTTAATAATATGGTGAACTGAAGTACCAAACACATTTGGACAACCGCACTACAAGTACACACATGTTCTACTTCGGCAGTCTATTATTTAAGGTTAAAAAAAAAACATTATCACCTACTAAAGATGAGTCATATATTACATCAACTTCGAGTGCCCAAATAATAATCTTCTTACCCCAAAGGTCTCTTCTCTCCTTTCTCTCCACTTCCTTCGTCTGTTTTCTCTCAACATTCAGCGCATAGACATCAGAGTGCGGACCTTTTTCTCCCTCTCTGCCCTCTTGGCAGCAGGGGTACTCTTCAATCTGTTTAATTCTTCCGTCACAACTTTCCCAACCTTTTCGATGGAGTTCAGGAGCTTCTTCTCTGGTGTAAGAAAGTCTGACGGTCCATCACTCTGTTCAGTGATATCAAGCAATATCTTTGGCACTTTCCCAACAGTAGGGGGACAATGCCTAATTCTTCTTGATGGACTTGGAGAGATCATAGAAAATCTATGCTCGAGAAGAGCACCAGATACAGGCACAGAAGGAGATTGAATACTTTGCCCCTGAGGTAACTGTAAGGGACTCCAAAGTTGTAGGCCTTCGGCTTCTCTCAAGCGAGCTCTTCTTCTTTCAATGGCCTGTTGAAGAAGTATTTTTAGATTCAATAATGACAACATCTACAGTATTGCACTACAACTCCACAACTGAAATCAAATCAACTAAACTCTAGTTAGTATTCCTCATATACAGATATATATACACACATACATAACAGCACAAAACGAGAAACGGAATATTTACAATTTATAGCAAACTGAAATGCAAAGTTATATCTGATTCAAGAATAGAAATTACAAAATTCAGGATATCTGTATTATGATCCCATAACAATATAATTTATATAACACTGTATATGTCTTTGAGCCGTTAATTCTCAATAACTAGTTTTATATGGAATTGAATGCAAGGCAACACAAGAATCAGTTAAAATAAATGATAAGTGCATTATGATTACTTAAAAGGGAATTCTCCTAAATACTATACCTTATGACCACAACAAACTAGGAAAGTAAACACATAAAATGACATCGAGATGAACATAATCTGAAAAACATATTGTGAGGGACCAAAGCATTACAATTTCTACAGAACTACAAGTTCAATATATCGCCAACAAATTGCATGTGTTACATAGATCATTAGCTCATATAATTCACATACTGCCACATGATGGAGGCTGTAGATTAGCTTCTTGTTGGCAAACGAATAACAATTTTTCCAGGCACATTTAGGTTAAGAAATGAAATATAATTTTAACCGGCAAATATGGAACAAACTAAAGTAGACTCATTAACTTGATGGTTGTTTCATAGCAGAGAGAACCCAGGCTACTTTTTCACATTAATTAAGATGATGGTAATTGGTAACCTCAGCTGAAAGGATACCATAATTATTATTTATTAGTGCATATGTGAACACAACTCAGCCATGGGCACATATAGTAAAAACACATAAACACTTATTTCTTCTATAGATAAGTGCAGTGCAATCACTTATAATGGGAGTCTCTCAAACACCAAGTTATGCTTGTAAATATAACAAACTAGGAAACAAAATTGATATGCTGTATAACTTGTAACTACCAAACTGGAGTGTAAAAACATACTACAATCAAGTACAAACAACTACAAATGCTAATCATGAAACTTTCCACATTTTATATCATATAGGTAAACAAAGTACAGCAAAGCAATATGTATATAACACAACACAAAAGATACAGAAAATAGTACCAAAAATTGATCAAAATGAAAAACACATAGTTCAAGAACAGAAATCACAATTTTCAAGAACACACAATTTATACCTTGACAATGGGGGTAATGTCTTGGAGAGGCTTCCTGGGGTACCAAGACGGTAAAATACTATGGCTTGGAGCACTACGTGCTCTCTGTACACTCCTGGCTGGAGTATTCTCACGACCAGAAGAAACCCTGCCACGCCTATTCCCAACTCCGGGAGTCCCGAAAGTACCCCTCCCAACACCACCACCACGGCCAGGTGTCACCGCCACTGTCCTTGTCGCTCCATTGAGCGGTGTTGCTCCCCACCGAAATGTATTGACAACCGGTTGATCAGGTGAAATCTGTAGAGCACCGAATTGGCTTCGTTGACGAGAGATAGAGAGCATACTAGGATCGTCCTGCCTCCTCGTTAATCTATCTCTAGATTCCGGCATCTTGTTAAGCTGTTTCAATCAACAGAAAAAATCAATTCAGCACAATCTACACACACACGAACACAAACTCAATTCACCACAATTACCCACACACACGAACACAAACTCAATTCACCACAATTACCCACACACACACACACAACTAATTAATTCACTACAATTACACACACACAAAACTAATCAATTCACCACAATTACACATACAACTATTAAAGCAGATCTAAATGTCTAACTTAATTTGGCAGAGACTAATCAATAATAATAAACAAGACACAATCACCCACACACACACATACACACTACAAGAAGAACAATAAACACAAAACAAGATGTGCACAAATTAAACAGCTGCATCCACAAACTAAACACAAATTATAAAATCGGCACAATTACATATACATACACACACATACACACAAACTAAAGAAGATGATAAAAATATGCATACATAAGTATACACAGAGAGATATAAATTTAATCATGTATATAAATTTATGTGAATAGAGAGATAGATATAGATTTACAGAGAGAGAGAGAGAGAGAGAGAGAGAGAGAGAGAGAGACCTTAGGTTTCGGCAACAAAGAACCGGAGTGGTGGCTCTGTATCTGATTGTAGAGAGAGAAAAAGCAAAGCTCGCAAATGAGAGAGAGGCGAGAGATTGGCAATTTCGAATCGTAGTTTAGGCGCTTATCTTATACACCCCCCACCCCCCCCCCCCCCTGGAAGCTTCAACTTTTTTGCACGTGCGTACCTATTTCATTTGGGCGGTTCTTTTCCAATTCAAATTATTTTAAATTTCTGTCATTTTGCGACACCTAGTGTCCGTTTGGGAAATCTTATTTTTCAGAAATAAGTTACTTATTCTAGAAAAAAGTTAGGAAATATGTACTTTTTTCTGAAATAAGTAACTTATTTTTGCAAGATAACTAATATTGAACTCCCCATACACATTTTTATCTAAAAAAATGTATGTAAATACGAATTTTTTTCCGAAATAAGTAACTTATAAGTTGATATCGGATTTTGCCAAACAGGCCCCTAATTTCACCTTAGTTCTACCTTCATCCGTATGCATTTCTCCTAATCAATATCAATATATTCTTAATGTCTGCTAGTACTACATTTTAAAAATTACTGCTATTACCCTTCATTTTTTTAATCTTCTTTATTTCTTTGATGCCCTTTTTTGTCATTACACAGGAAAATTACAGCTTTTATCCTTTATGTTTTTAATCTTCTTTATTTCTTTGATGTCCCTTTTTGTCATTACACAATATTTGGAGCGACCCAATTTAGATTGGATCGACCCAAATCTCCTTTATTAATCAATTTCCTTTTTCAGGTTAAACATATTACCTTTTCTATTTACTTCTTAGGTAAAATACAATATCTTTTACATTTTATCTAACTAAAATTTCTCCATTTTTAAAAACTACGATCAATTTTGTATAATAAAATAACATAATTATATTATAATTAGTATTAAATAATTAATTACCTTTTTGAGCCAAAATACGTTACCTTTTCTCTTTTCTCTAACTAAAATCTCTCTTTTTCCAATTGTATCATGGACAGTTACCTTTTTCAAACACGTTACCTTTTTTCCCTTCTCTTACGAAAATCTCTCTTTTTCCAATTATATCACGAGCGATTCTATTTAATAAAAATAAAATAATAATATTATAGTACTAATATTTAACTGATTACCTTTTCAACTAAAACGTATCATCTTTTATATTTTTTCTAATTAAATTCCTTTTTTTCTAGAAATTTCAGGGGCAACATTAATTTCTCATTTTCTAAAAACTATGAGCAATTTTATTTAGTAAAATAACATAATTAAATTATAATTACTATAAACTAATCAATTACCTTTTTCGCATAAATTATGTCATCGTTTTAATTTTCACGTTATCTTTCTATTTTTTAAAACTAAAATCTCTCTTTTTCTGATTTTATCACGGGCGGTTCTGTTTAATACAATAAACTAATAATATTATAATATTCATAATTAACCAATTGCATTTTTTATCTAAAACGTATCAATTTCTATTTAATGAAATAAAATAATAATTATATAAAAACTAATAATTAGCCGATTACCATTTTCAAGTAAAACCTATAATTTTTTCTATATTTTCTAACTAAAATCCCTCATTTTCTAAAAATATCACGGATAACATTTATATAATTATTATCAAATCTCATATAAAAATTTAAGCCTCCCAACTTTATATTTTAAAAAAATTAACTTAAAATTAATGAAAAATTCATATAATATTAAAAACAAATCGTGCATCGCACGGGTTTTAAACTTGTATAATAAAAATTTGTATACAACGAATAATATCCGTTAGATTTTTAGTTTTTTTAAAAAAAATTAGAACTGTTATATACTTATATAAAGGAGAAACGAGGCCCCGGTCAAATAGATCGGTTCTATTTTGTTAAATTTCTCAAATTTTTGAATTAATAATTTCAATGATTAAAAAAAATCTCAATTCCATTTTAAAACTTTACTAATAGAGGAAATTAAATATATAGTTTCATTATTTTTTACCTATAAAATCTTTACTAATGAAGTAAAGTAAATATCTAAATTGCATTTTAAATTTTTACTAATCGAGGAAACTTAATATACAATTTCAATATCCTTACCATTAAAATTGCATTTTAAAACATTGAAAGTTTGGTCGGTCGGTTAGTTGGTTGGTCGGTCGGTCGGTACCTATTGTTTTTACTTAATTACCCTTACTTAATTATAAATAAAATTCTCCTAATAACTAATCAATTTTTGTTTTCAAGTAAAACATATTAAAATAATCAATTTCCTTCTAAAAAACGTTACATTTTCTATTTTCTTTAGCTAAAATCTCTTTTTTCCAATTAAATGACGCCCTTACTTAATTATAAATAAACAATTTCACAATAACTAATCAATTTTCTTTTTCAAGTAAAACATATTAAAATAATCAATTTTTTAAAAAAAATGTTACCTTTTCTATTTCCTTTAGCTAAAATCTATAGTTTTTCAATTATATGGCACCGGTTGGTTGGTTAGTTGGTTGGTCGGTACCTATTTTTTTTACTTAATTACCCTTACTTAAATATAAATAAAATTTCTCCTAATAACTAATCAATTTCTGTTTTCAAGTAAAACATATTAAAATAATCAATTTCTCTAAATTGCATTTTAAATTTTTACTAATCGAGAAAACTAAATATACAGCTCAATTGCATTTTAAATTTTATTAATAGTGGAAATTAAATATCACTAAAAAAATATAATAAAAATTCGTATACAACGAATAATATCCGTTAGATTTTTAGTTAAAAATTAGAACTATTATATAAATATATAAAGGAGATCCGAGGGGATCTAAATCTCTACTATTATCCTTCATTTTTTTATTAATAATATAATTAATGATAATTAGCCGATTGCCTTTTTCAATTAAAAGATGTTTACTTATAATTGATATGATATTACCTTTTATAAATACCTAAAATATCATATCTTCCAATCAATAATTTTTTTCTCTCTAATCAGCATTTGGAGCGATCCAATTGGATCAACCCAAATCTAAACCTCTACTATTATCCTTCATTTTTTTATTAATAATATAATTAATGATAATTAGCTGATTGTCTTTTTCAATTAAAAGATGTTTACTTATAATTGATGATATTACATTTTATAAATACCTAAAATATCATATCTTCCAATCAATAATTTTTTTTCTATTAATTAAAACACGTAATTTAAAACATAATATTGCAATAATTAATACATACCCAAAAATATGACTTCATATC
The DNA here is from genome assembly GCA_037693485.1 of Kitagawia praeruptora. Taxonomy (NCBI): domain Eukaryota; kingdom Viridiplantae; phylum Streptophyta; class Magnoliopsida; order Apiales; family Apiaceae; genus Kitagawia; species Kitagawia praeruptora. The sequence goes on from CM075354.1 coordinate 108,833,760, forward strand.
TTCTAACCACTAACAAAATATAACAAAAATTCGTATACAACGGATAATATCCGTTAGATTTTTAGTTAAAAATTAGAACTGTTAGATTCAATGATTAAATATATTACATGATTAATTTTATTTACTAATTGCATACCAAAAAATATGACATCATATCTTCTAACCACTAACAAAATATAATAAAAATTCGTATACAATGAATAATATCCGTTAGAATTTTATTTAAAATTAGAATTGTTAGATCTAATGATTAAATATGTTACATGATTAAATTTATTTACTAAAATTTCAAGGTTCGAATTCTCAACGATACTATTATCCTTCATTTTCTTAATCTTCTTTATTTCATTGATGCCCCTTTTTACCATTACACAGCATTTGGAGCGACCCAAATTAGATTAGATCGACCTAAATCTAAACATATACTATTTTTTGTCATTACACAACATTTGGAGTAACCCAATTGGATCGACCCAAATCTAAACCTCTACTATAGTATTATCCTTTATTTTTTTTATCTTTCTTTATTTCTTTGATTCTCCGTTTTGTCATTACTCAAATCTATCTCTGTCATTTTTCACCTTCAAGTCCATGCCGCTCAAATCTTCACACTGCTGGATTTTGATGCATGTTTGCACTTTTCAGATTTGAAAGCTGGGTTTTTCACCAAATTAACATCTCAACCCCTTGAAGTAGGGTTAAGGTATGTGTACTAGACCTCTGTACGGGTCATATATGTTTGGTTCCAGTTTTCAGTTTGGCCATAAGAGTTAAGTTTTTATTGATTTCACAATATTAAAAATTAGACAGGATAATATTTGTTTGGTTTTGATTTAGAATTTAAGAATTAAAGTTTTAATGAATTACCCGATGTTATAATAATATACAGGACACCAAAACGGTACCTTTAAAATATTTGCTTGGCCTTTCAATTTTTTATTTTACATGTCGTAATAACAAAGGTAGTTGGAAAGATTACCAGTTAATAACATTGACACAGTACGGACCATGTTATTTGTAAATAATCTTGAGACTCAGTTTGATACTTATAGACATTATTTTGTTTTCAAGCAAGTTTATGTTCTTTATGGATTTGTTCAACTTAATGTTCATGGGGTAGACATGCTACGTACCAGAAGGTCTTATGGAATAACATACTTTTCATCGGATGTCTCCGAAGGGACTATGGAATAGCATACTTAGAAGCTCAAACCCACGTCACAAGCCTCACCCTCTGGGTCAGGTAACATTGCTCTTATTTATGCTCTAAATATCTTCTTTACTCGCGTTCAATTTCACTTCATATATGATCTCATATTTAGCACTTTCACTTGAGCTCCATTTTAAAATATAAAAGCACTAACTTTTTCCTTTTTCAGTTTAGTTGGCTTTTTGAGAGAGAATAAGTAATGGAAAATGTGATTGTTATAATTTGTAATCATACATTATTTAAAGATAAAAGTGAATATGTGAGCTTCTTGCGGAGACCTGTGTTTTTGGTAAACAGTATTATCCTTCATTTTTTTAATCTTTTTTATTTATTTAATGCCCCTTTTTGTCATTACACAGCATTTGGAGCAACCCAATTTAGATTGGAACAAAAAATTCTAATATGATATTGTACTTATTTTCAGTAATGTTGTAGTACTACGATTGTACCTCCAGCCTTTCTCTTCTCCTCCAGCTACATAATTTTAAATATTGAAAACAAAATACAATACAAGAAGAAGTTTGCATTTATAAATATAGATTACAAGCAGAGAGAGATGTTTAGTTACAGATAGACTACATAGCAACAACATAAGTGATAAAAAGAAAGATGTTAGTTACAGATAGACTACATAGCAACAACATAAGTGATAAAAAGAAAGATGGTCCACATGATGATCAAGCTAATGAAGTATTGAAGTAATTAACAAGCCTGAACCACATAAGCAACTTCCATTTTATAGGTATTGTTTATCATAACGTGGGTAATGGGTTTATGTATTCCAATTAATTTTATTTTTGGTTACCCCTCTAAGTTGATCACAAAAAAATTAACAACCCATCAAAATAAGTAGTTTAAGAATATATTCAAATTCAAATTATTATATTCATTTCAATAAGAACATACTTTTAATATAATAAAGTCAGCCATGGTGAAAGACCTTAATTTGAACATAAACAATAAATCTACTAGAATATTTATCTGATATTTTGGCTTGCTTATTTAATTGTATAATTTACTTATTTTTAATAAAAGAATCTAAATTAATAATATATATACACTATTTTTTCATACATGAATTTACTAATACAGTTTAATGGTCACGCTCTGGTGAGAATGAGAACAGTGAGAACACACATTTTCACTACATTTCAAGCTATTTTAAAGGGCCCCGCTAGGGGCATCTTCACCAAAAAAAGTCATATAATTCTACCCTCTATCTATTCATAAAAAAATTAACAAAAAAATAAAATAAAATGAGAACAGTGAGAACACACATATTCGCTACATTTCAAACTATTTTAAAGGGCCCCGCTAGGGGCATCTTCACACAAAAGTCTTATAATTCTACCCTCTATCCATTCATAAAAAAATTTAACAAAAAAAATTAAAAATTGCTTGAAATGTGATCTCATTGTTCTCCAACATTTACACATTATATTAACTATGAGGTCTCATAGTTAATATAACATGTTCTTGATATTATATGAGGTTTAATGTTTTGGAACCATTTAATGTTTTGGAGTCATTGGGGGTGAAGGAATTATCATTTTCGCATTTGAATAATGAAGACAATTTATTATTGTTTTCAATTAGAGAACAATATTTGTAAAAATAGTTATTATTTTTATTGTAGATTTTGATGGATTAAATAAATTTTCAACATTGTTAAAATAGAATTGTATGCTACTTTTTTATATAAATTTTAGCATATCATTATTTTATTAAATACTTATATAATTGTATCTAATATCTTGCTAAGAATTGATTATTTATATAATTGCATACAATATATTTTTAAGAAATCAATCAAATTTGTTAAATTTTTGGTACTGTCAATTTAAATTAAGTAAGATGTTTTAAGAAATCAATCAAATTTGTTAAATTTTTGGTATTATCATTTTAAATTAAATAAGAAGCCGTGTACGAAGTACGGGCAAAATGCTAGTGTACCCAAATATGTGCAAGAATCTCACTCGGAAACTCAAAATATAATTTTGTTTACCAATGTGCTGTTAATCTACAATATCTTTCTCGTTTCTAATATGGCAGGGACCGGTTAACTAACAATCGGTTTTTAAACCGTTGGATCAATGATCCAACGACCCCTGGATTACAAAAAAAATTTCCTGCCCGCGGAAAATTTCCGCGGATCGATCCGCGGAAAATTTTCGAGGAACGTAAATTTTTTTTTTTTTAATCTCAGTCGTTGGATCCTTGATCCAACGGCTGTGGAACCGATTGTTAAATAACCGGCCCCTGACAAACGATTTTCAGGGACCGGGACCCTTCTAATATATGTCGGAGTGTTAGAATTTGTTAAAAACTAGATGTGCAAGTGAGAGTATTAATTATTATAAAAATTGTTTTACAAATAAAAATTATTTTAAAATTTGAAATTAAATTTCAAATCCAAACGGTATCAATTTTATTTATGTATATTGTAAGAATGTAATATAAAATTTCCAAATTTTTGTACTCAACAATAATTAGAATCCCAAATGTAAAATTTCAAATTTAATCAATATTATAATGGAGTGTCTATTAAATGATTTTTTATCCATCCCTTGGAAAATGATTTTTTTCTTAAATAACTACAGTTATAATATTCTTAATACTAGCTTTGTAGCCCGTGCAAAGCACGGGCATATTCTAGATTGACCAAAATTATTTCACTAAAGAATCAATACATTGTGATAAAAAAATTTAAAAAAATGGTTCTGCTATATAATCAAAAAAAATATATGGTTCTTCATGGTTCTCTATGTAAGATGATTCTTTCTAAAGTGCTACTCATTTATTTAAAGAGGAAAAGTGAATTTTGTATAATCCTCTTTTACTCATAACATCATTTGTAATATTTTAGTTTAAAATCGAGCAATTAAAATATAAATAATTATATTTATTATATTTGTTGCATCGTTATTTTGGATCTGCACGGGCATGCTCTATATTACAAATATTTATGAATTATTCGTAATTACGTAGGATTGGATTGTTGATATCTTCGATTATTCATATGGTCGCAGCAATTGTTATGAGTAAAAATAGAATTAATGCAATACCCGATCGTGACATGCAAATTATAATTCTGGTTAAATTAAATTTGTTTTATATTTTACGCTATGTTTTGTTAAAGCAAACTTGAATTGTAATAAAATTGGTCAATGTTAAGATCAAAACCGTACTTCGAAATATAAATATATAGAGTTAACATGGATGGATACAGAGATACATACAAGTATTAATTAAATAATAATAAATGCATATTAGTTCATATCATTTATTATTATGTAATAAATATGTTATTGTGGCAATACCTAAATAGCCCCCGGAAATATAACATAGATATAATTAGTAGGGGTAAATATGACTTTTTATATGAATAAATTTGCTTATGAACCCTCCCATTTGCTCTATTATATATATATATATATGTTATATTGTTTTATGCGTGTACGTATTAAAGATGTGATTGATGAGTTTTACGATAGTTAATGTTAATACAAGTTTGTATTATACTTATATACGCATGAAGGTTTTTTTTGTATTGGGATATTTTTTATAATATTTAATTCGTAAATAATTACAGTAGATCTAAAATGATTAATAAGATATGGTATATGTTAGTGAATATTATAGTACATTATAACATATCCACAAAAATTTATATATGTATGTATTTATGTTTGTACATGTGTATGTATGTATAAATATGCATATTGATTATACAGTAGTTAATATATTATAAATAATAAAATATTAATATATTATACAACATAAATGTATGTATGTATGTATGTATGTATGTATGTATGTATGCTATATAGTATGTATGTATATATGTATATAATATTATAATATATTATTATATATCCACAAAAATTTATATATGTAAGTATTTATGTTTGTACATGTGTATGTATGTATAAATATGCATATTAAATATACAACAATTAATAAATTACAAATAATGAAATATTAATAAATTATAAAACATAAATGTATGTATATATTATATGTATGTATATATTATATGTATGTATGTATGTATGCATCCATGTAAGTATGTATGTACGTATGCATGTATAATTAATAATTATACATTAATGTATAATTATCTACAAATATACATTATAATTAATAATTATACATTATCTGAGTTAAGTCTACTGAGATTTATCTACAAATTAATATATTTATAAACAAAAATATATAGTATGTATGTATGTATGTAATATTATAGTATATTATTACATATCCACTGAAATTTATATATGTATGTATTTATGTTTGTACATATGTATGTATGTATGTATAAATATGCATATTAATTATACAACAATTAATATATTACAAATAATGAAATATAAATAGATTATACAATATAAATGTATGTATGTATGTTTGCATGTATGTATGTATGTATGAATGCATGCATGTATGTATGTATGTATGTTATATAATATGTATGTATGTATAATATTATAATATATTATTATATATCCACATAAATTAATATATGTATGTATTTATGTTTGTACATGTGTATGTATATATAAATATGCATATTAATTATACAACAATTAATAGATTACAAATAATGAAATATTAATAGATTATACAACATAAATGTATGTATGTATGTCTGTATATATGTATGTATGTATGTATGTATGTATATAGTACGTATGCATGTATAATTAAAAAATATGTATGTATGTATGGATGTATGTATGTGTGTGTGTATGTACATATGCATGCATAATTATTTATATATGTGTATGTATAATTAATAATTATGTATATAGTGTATGTATGTATGTATGTATTTATGTGTGTGTGTGTATGTACATATGCATGTATAATTATTTATGTATGTGTATGTATAATTAATAATTATGTATGTATGTATTTATATATGTATAATTATTGATTATACAAATATTTATGTATGTAGGTAATGATTTTTAATATAAACTCAAATGCTCACATAGCTCAACTGGTTATGTTGTTGAATTTAGTTCTACAAGGTCATGGGTTCGAACCCCTTGAATAACAATATTTTTACAAATATTTAGAGTTAGGTTTGGAGTGAGGTTCGGAGGGTCCGAGCCTGTTGATAGATTTGTGTGGCCTTTAAGTCAGTGTTGTAAAAATCGGCTGAGGCGGCCGCCTAGGCGCTAGGTGCCATCAAAATGCCCCGACTCGGGCCTAGACGGTTAAAAAACGTTTTTTGTGTAAATCGGTCAAAAATCGGGCCTAGGCGGTCAAAAATCGGCCTAGGCTGTCAAAAAATCGGCCTATCGGTCTAGGCGGTCAAAAATCGGAAAAAATCAGCAAAATACGTTGAAAAATTCAAAATTTGGCAAAATATTTGGCAAAATATTTAATAAATAAAAATATTAAAAATAATATTTAAATATAACCAATTAATGCTCCGATTAATCCGTCCGATTAATCGCTAGGCGGTACCCCGACCGCCCTGGGCCGCCTAGCGATTTCTGGAACACTGCTTTAAGTACATGAACAGACTTGTATATCTTATATTGTACATGTATATTGTATATTATACATTTTTAGCAAACACGACTTTATACATCGATGCAGTGTAAATAAATTTTTGGTAAAATTTAGAGAATTTATAAAAAATATTATGTTTTCTACTTTGTTTTGAAAATATATTATCTTTTCAAATTCATTGCAAATATACAATTTTAAGGGTGAATGATAGAGTATATTTTATATATATTTTAGATGATTTTATTCTCATATTTATTGTGTTTTGCATTGATTTGGATTTTTATTTAATAGATTTGATTGTTTTATTGTAGGAAATAAAGAATTCATGACTTGGAAGGATTTGGAGCAAAAAGAGCTATTTTGGAGATAAAATAGGAGAAAATTCGTATTATTGGGCTACACGGGCTGCCTGCACTGTTTTGGCCATATCTTGAGTTCCAGAAGTCAGAATTTGACGATCTTACTGTCCACGCGAAGCTTGTAGAATTATCTTTAATTCAGAGGTGGTCCAGTAAGTAAAATCCAACTGGAAGAGCCTAAAAACAGAGGAGAAAAAGAAGTGACGAATTTTACAAGGAATCCTATTCAGTTATGGAATCCTATTTGTAATTTATTTAGAGTATTAAAATACTTTTATTGGGCAAGACTTTTAGAGCCTATATAAACACATCTAGGGTATTATTTTATGCGGAGGAAGAAGAATGTAATATTAGATCAGATAATATAGTTTTAGAGTAGATTAGTATTATTATTAGTTGGAGATGTAGAGAAACACCATGACTCTTCTTTTGGGTGACAACATTGAAGTTTGAAGGTTTTGTTCTCTTAATCTTTTCTTTGTTCTTATTAGTTTAATTATATTTTCTTGTTTTACTAGTTGTTTTACTTGTTTAATTATTAGCGAGTAGTTATTTCTAGGGCTTAAAGGGAAGCCATGTTTGCACTAATATTGGCATGATTTTCATAGTGGTTTGATTGGTTATGGTTAATTCTGACTGATATGTTTTAATCATTAATTTGTGTAATCGTCCGATATCATGGATTAATTATATGCAAATAGGGGTATAGATCGAGAGATTTACTTACTAGAGGCACACATACGATTAGCATAATTGAATTTAAGTGCGGAAGCATCATTGGATTTTTGAGAGCGTTAATTCTTGGAAGAGATTAACTTGACTCTAATTACCTGATTGATTGAATTACTAAAAGTGGTTAATTGTGTTGAATGTTTCGAGAGTGTTAATGCTTGAGAGAGATTAACATACTCTAGTTATAGGATCACATTGATTGCTTTAGCTTAAGAGCCAATTGTGTAAGCATGGTGGACCTGATTGCCCTAGGTTTTAAATAATTTGTTTATCATATGTTTAATTAGTTTTAATTTAGTTTAATTAGTTAATTAATAATTTCACATATTCGTCTGACCCTTGAAACAATTAGCGATAACTGAAAAGGAATTAGTAGAACCTGTCTCCTTGTGGATTCGACCCGCTTGCCATTTGTACTAGCAATAGACACCGTGCGCTTGCGGTTAGGTATAATTTGACACATCAAATTTTTGGCGCCGCTGCCTGGGAGACAGCGAGTTTCTATTGATTTTAATTTAGTTGTTTAGATTGTTTCCATTGTCTCATTGGAACGAACCTTTGTTCCAATTGAGGCAGATTTTACTGCGTTTTCTTGGCTTTGTTGAGCATTTACAGGTTTGCAATGGTTGAAGTTGATACTTTAGCACTCCTATCTTCCCTAGTAGAGGCACATACTCAAGAAATTGCCTCATTCAACTATACAGAGCCCACTATGCGTCCAATGAGTATCAATGAGATGTCACAAATGGCCCCTAAAACTTACAACTTCTGTCAAATTTGCGGTGTGTAGGGTCACTTTGGTTTTGAATGCTCTTACAATGTCTATAATTCTCAGAGTGCTCAGTTGGGACAGATGAATTCTTTTGAAGAAGGATATGGGTACAATCAGTATTCAAACACTTTTGATCAAGAATGTGTGAATCAACCAGATTTCTACTACCAGGACAATGGTGCTCAAAATTTTTCATATCATAATCAGCAACAGTTTGAGCAACAATATTATCAGTCATATGAGCAACCGCCACAGCAAGAATATCAATATCCTCCTCTACAAGAATATCTACATGTTTCTCAACCCAGCGTAGATGTGCAAGCTGATCAGACAAATGAGATGTGGGATATCTTGAATAAACTGCTAAAGAGTTCTGAAGAACAAGCCGAGGCGATCAAAGGATTAGAAACTCAAAGTTTGGCGATTGAATCTCAAATTGCACAGTTGGCTAACTCTTCTACTACAGTGAAGCTCGACTATTTACCATCATCATCTATCCGATCCGAAGAGGACCTGATTGCTATCAAGCTCACAAGCGATCAGGAATATGATAGTTTTTCCATGTATGTTGATGATGAGGCCATTGATAAAGAGAAGGAGCATGCCACCGATGACGAGATCAATGATGTTGCTGCTACCGAGAACAATGTGACTGATGATGAGGCTACAAAGGAAAGCAATACAAAGATGGTTGTTGTTTCTCTTCCACAACATGTGCCTAAGCTACCATGTATTGATAAATTTGCTCTCGATCTAGCCTCTACTTACAAGGCTTCTTTGCTAAAGAACACTTATTTCAAGGTTGATGTGATAACAAATATTGTCCAAGATGATATTTCTCAAATTCTGGTTGAGGATCCATACAAAGTGGCTCCTACGTTTCAAGCTCGAGAAGAGGGAGAAGATGGAAGTGTCTTATTAGCCAATGATGTGATAAGCCAAGATGTCCGAATGGCTCCAGTGAAAGTGAGGAGTGAAGAAAAACCACCACAAGAACCTCCACCTTATGTCAAGGGAGTTCAATATTTTCGTGGTGTCGAATTTTATCGTTGTTTTATCACAAAGTTTTCCAAAACTGCACAAGCACTTTCTCTATTGCTTATTAATGACATATTTTATTTTGTTGATGCTTGTTTGGAGACTTTCTGCAGGATACAGACAGCCACAAATGTTCTTGATACTTTTTGTGGTGGCAAGTTTATGATCGAGAAAGTGGATATTACGCGTTTACCGGAGTATTTTTGAGGAGGTCAAGCTAATAACTTTAAATAAGCGCTGCTTGGGAGGCAACCCAAGATTTCATTGGAGGATCGGTGCACTTCATGCTTTTGCATAGGGGAGTACTTCTTTCCTTCTCTTTCATATATAGTAGAATTGCTTAGTTATTTGTTCAATCCAAGCCTTGTTGTGTACATTATTCCTTCATCTCATTCTTTAAAAAAAAACTGAGTGTTGTATGCAAAAAAAAAAATCGAAATTTTAGTGTGTACCGCAGGTTGCTCCTGCGTTACTGAGTGTAAGGCAGTTTGCGCTCCTGTCGCGCAACTAGTGCCTGCGCATCTGACCTAAAGGCAATTTGCGCCCCTGTTGCGCAATCTGCGGTAGCGTATCTGAATGGAGCATTATATAACAAAAAAATAAATGAGTCCGAGATTTTTTTTTTAATTTGAAAAAAATATTAAATAATCAAACCTAAAAGAATAACACTATCCAATGAAAAGAATTATATACTGGTCAAAAGATTAATTGATAAATAAACAATTGAAGTTTTTTAATATTCTGATATCAGTTTTATAGTGTTGGTACGAGTATAAATTAATAGTTAGGGAGTTAATGAACAAAATATAAATTTTATTACCAATGGAATACAATTTTTCATAAGTTAAATATTTTTTAAAAAATATATGAAGGTATCAGTGTTGTAAAAAATGGAAATATGACTCGATCGATGAAGAGATTAATAGGAATGATTAATCAAGTTACTAATCGGAACTAAGTTAAAGTTTTTTAATATATATTTATTCTAAATTGCTAGTTAATGCATCTCCTGCTAATATAACTATCAATATGAACTCAATTCCCGTGCTTAACGGCACAAACTTTAAGAGCTGGAAAGAGAACATTTTGTTAGTTCTCGGCTGCATGGATTTAGACTGTGCTATAAGAAAAGAACAACATGCTTCTCTTACGGATGAAAGTTCTAATACTGAGAAATTGAACTTTGAGAAGTGGGAGCATTCGAATTGCTTAAGTCTAATGATGATAAAGCGCAGCATTCCTGAAGTATTCATGGGCGGTATGTCTGATGATTCCGATGAGGTATTTGTTAAGGATTTTCTTGATGAGCTTAAAAATCGTTTTGCGAAAAAATGAAAAGACCGATACAATTAAGCTTTTGACTGATCTTGTTCAAATGAAGTATAAAGCTAAAGGAAATATTCGTGAGTACATAATGGATATGTCTAACATTGCTTCAAAACTTAAGGCACTAAAGTTTGACTTGTTTGTGCATTTGGTACTCATCTTTTTTCTTGCACAATAGGATCAATTTATAGTGAGTAATAATACTCAGAACTCAGAAGGATAAGTGGACTGTGAATGAGCTCATTTCACATTGGGTATAAGAGAAATGTAGTTTAACAATTTACTATAGCATTGGGGATAAATGGACATGAACCGTTTAGTAGAGATAAAAATTGTAACTCATTCGGGTTCCTTTATAGCTTATGCAGTTTCTTTCATCAAATTATGGTCAAGATATTAGATGGTTATAAGAAAAATAAGGATCAAATTTTGTATACTTGGGCTCCATTTTGAGAGACTTGCAAGTCTTTTTTAACTATTAATGTGTACACCAGGAGACGGACGGTGTGGAAGCATGGGCTATCATCAGCTTCTTCTCCATAGGTACTTATTACCAACTTCCTATGGAGAAGAAGCTGATGATAGCCCATGCTTCCACACCGTCCGTCTCCTGGTGTACACATTAATAGTTAAAAAAGACTTGCAAGTCTCTCAAAATGGAGCCCAAGTATACAAAATTTGATCCTTATTTTTCTTATAACCATCTAATATCTTGACCATAATTTGATGAAAGAAACTGCATAAGCTATAAAGGAACCCGAATGAGTTACAATTTTTACGTAATTAAATTTTTGAATTTTTCTGGTTTAGGTACTTTCGTTTAAAAGATTGTGACGGGCGTTAGATTGTTACTGATGTGGCACGCTTTTTGACAGAAAACATATACTGTGGACAAATGAATAAAAAGAACAAAAATTACATGAAAAAAAAAGGCAAGTGCCACTCACGTGACATTTGATTAAGTAGCATTATTTGTTTTATAACGTTATAACTGCCCAATTATGTGAAACGTTTTGGGTTAAGGAGCAAAAACACCCTTGTAATATATGTGTAGGAACATATACATTCTTGTAATATTAAAAGGATCAAATACACCCCTTTATTTTATTTTAGGGTACAAAAATACCCTTCTAGTTAATTTTTTTTCTTAACCATGGTAAAAATTAATTTAGAATTAATAATATTTAATATTACTAATTTCATTAATGTATTATTGCTCCTAAACAGGTTTTTTTGCCCTTAATTTAAAATTTAAAAAACCTGAAATTAAAATCATATTTCATGTTAATATATACTCCTTATGTTTCCTTTTAAAATCGCTTGAATTTTTGGCACGGAATTTATTAAAATTTCTTTTTGTAAATTAAAATTTTGGTTGCATATTTTTATTCACAAAAAAATATTTTAATATTTATTATGAATCAAAACTCATTAAAGTACTTGCCTAAAGTCAAGCAACTATTAAAAAAACAAATGAGTATATATATATAGAATCTTAAACTACTACAAACCAACTTATTGTGATAATAAGAAATCTATAATATTTTGGTAATTACCCACAACTTTAATATTATTTCCTCATCATAAAATATTGTACTATTACCAAAAATAACTTCTATGATTTAGAGTGTTCTCATTAAATTCATTAAGTACGATACAAGTGCGTAATCTAAAAATTAATCGTCAGTTTATTACCAGAAAATTACCATTTTTTGTTATTGTCTAAAGAAACAAACGAGATTGTAAAATAAGGGGAAATATTTATTATACATGTATCATATAATATATTTGTATAATATTTAAATGGATGGCTGAGAGTTTATAAAATATAAAAAATTAGTAGAGATGATTAGTTTCTAACTTATATTATAATAGTGGTTTATATTTAAGTAAAAATCTATATATATATATATATATATATATATAGACATATATACCTTCTAAATATATCCAAAATAAATTTTATTGAAAAATTATTTTTAATCATATTTTATTTTATCTTATTATGATTATCTAAAAATTAATTTTATTTTAAGTGTATATGTTTTATATATTAACATAAAATAAAATTAAATGCCAAGTTTTTTAAATTCCAAATTGGGAGTAAAAAGCCTTTATTAAATTAATAATATTAGTTATATTAAATGTTTTTAATTACAAATTATTTTCTAACCATGGTTAACAAAAAACTAACTAGAAGGGTATTTTTGAACCATAAACTTAAAATATAGGGGTGTATTTGATCCTTTTTAAATTATAAGGGTGTATTTGTTCTTACACCTATATCATAAGGGTGTTTTTGCTCCTTAACCCAAATGTTTTTATGGAAAACTAAAAGCGTTTAAGGTATATTAAAATATGTAACTTATGATGCTCATTTGTAAGCTTATAAACACTTTATTGTCAAAACAAATAATATGTAACTTATAACTTAAATGAATAATTATCATATACAAGTGATAAGTAGAAAAATTCTTATAAATTGTACAAGTGTTTGGATAAATTTACTTATAAATTGGTGAAATATTTATTAAATTAATTTAAAATATATTAATTATTTAATATAATAATTTCAAAACATGTATATGACATTTATAAATAAAAATGTAAAAATATAATATATTAAATTAGTAAAAAAAATCAAATAATAATAAATTAGTTGAGAAAAAATACGTCATTACTAACTCAACTTAGTAATATATATAAATTATAAGTTAAGTTAATAAGTTAGATAGACAAACATCTTAACAAGTTAATAAGCTTATAAACACTTATATTGACTCTGCCAATAGGCCCTAAACATTGTGAGTATTATGTGTATCATGCCATTTATTAGTGTAAAAATTACTTGTTTTGTTGACCACATGAAATGATGATTTATTTGTTTTTAAATATTAAACTTCAAAAAATGAATCAATATCTTCAGATGATTTGGCAAAATTTAATTTATATTCAAACAAAATAAATTAGATTTTAAAAAAAAGATAAACAAAAAATGTAACTCATATTTTTACGAAAAAATGCCAAAAATACCTTTTTTAACTTTTGTCTAGAGTATCACTTATAAATTTTTTGGCCAAAAATACCAGTGTATTACGCATTTCTAAAATGGGTAATACAATTACGCATTTGTCAAAAATACATCCCCTTTTTTTTTTTGAAAAATTGCACTTGCATTAAAACTCTTCATCCAAAAGGTTACATAGAATAAAATCAGGAGCGTTTTCTATCCACTCCCTCGGACCTGACAAAGAATAAGCAGCCTGGGCTAGCCTGTAAGAACCGTGATTTTTGTAATATTCTAAATGTGTAAAAGCTTATGACATTGTGAATTAGGGACCTTTTGAGTCACCTATGTTATGTGATGGAATTGATTATCTGAAAATTTATGTTGTTATATTCACTGTGTAAGAAAAAGGGAAGATTGTTGAAGGCAAGAGGCCTACTGCTATTAGGATTCATAAAAACTTGGGATTTGAGAGTTATTAGAGTATTAGGAGATTTTAAGAGACTATGACAAGGAGTTATGGATATTTAAGGAATTTACCCAATTAAGTACTTAAAGAATTACAAGGGAAATCTCTACGCGACAAAATATTATTACGAGGAATTAATTATGATACGATATGAATTAAGGATTAAGTGACAAACATTGGTGGAGGAATAATAATACAAGGAAAGGATATTGCATGCAAGTGTCATGTAACTAGGCAATTAGGAAAGCAAACTAGAAAAAACATAAAGTAACCAATGAATAGTGACTAGTTGGTGCATTATTCTAGGAGACAAAGAGGCATGGTGTATGCCTAGTCTACTAACCCTAGGGTGTCAACATGTGACACAATACATACACACATCAATACATATCACAATAATACATGTCATTATTCAAACACCCAAAACAAACCAAGAAAACTCCCCCCCCCCCTTGGAGCAAACTGCTCTCGGCCAAGCAAGAGAAAAGGAAGAAGAAAAATTATTTTCTCCTCTTCCACTACTTCAAAAATCTCAAGATTAAAACCCAAGCCTCTCCTAAGTGTTGTCAAGGTATGTACTAAGTTTCATAATTTATTTCAAGGTGTAGCTTGGTGAGAAAAATGGTGAAAGTTGGAGATGTATAGTGACTAACTTAAATCTTGTTTTAGATCTTGAAGTATAAGACATGTAGAGACCATCCAAGGTGTTCTTGAGGCTTGTAAAGCTTACCCAAGGTTCTTAGAGGCTCAAGAAGGTATAAAAACTCTAACCCCTCTTAGTCATGAAGTGTTTATGGTTTATAATGTTAGATCTAAGAGTATTGATACATATCTTGGTTATATGAGTTATGGATGATGAGAATCTTGAGGATATATGTTGTTGATGTGATTTTAAAGCTTGTACTTAGAGTATGTAACCCCATGTATGTTGTAGAGATAAGTCTTGATGGTTTTGATGGTAGATATGATGTATAAGTTGAGTTCTTGAAGGATTAAGTAAAGATGAGTGCTGAGTAAAAAGTCTGGGAGTATGTACTGTCTTGCAGTGGACTTTTGAACCCCTTAAACTTGTTTCCTTAAGACCCAATATATATGGTTAGAAAGGTATTTGAATGTAGTTTCCAGAAATATAAGTTTCATACCCAGGAGATGTGTATATTTTGAGTTATGACCAGAAGAGTGAGGAGTGGTTCTGAAATCCGGACTGCACTGTATGGTCTGTTTGTGAACTGTCTTTGGACCCTCAAACTTTCTGCAAACATTGTGAAAAATTGAGAATAGCTAGGTCTTACAGTAAGGAAGGCTACCCAAAAAGAATCTGATTAAAATTCGAATTTTTCAATTTTATAAAAATTTTAGAGCGAGGTGCGCGCAAGTGAAAAACCACTTAGGGGATTAGTTTAAAGTAGTTTTAAGAATATTTACTTGAATTTCGAGTTTGAGGAATAGATTTGAGTCGAATGGGTAACGAATGTGATAATGTGATGACATGGTCATATGAGAGAGTTAGTGGTCACAAGTGGAGTCGTTAAGTTGGTCTTACATCTTTTAAAACATTATGATTAAGTGGTGTTGTTAAGATACTAACGAGCGAATATTGGATATTTATAGATTGTCGCTCCACTCTACGAGCCCAACCACCCCAACCTTCCCAAGGCAAGTTTTCCAACCCTAAGCAATTATTTTCAAAATATTATATTCCTGATTCTACCTATGCAAGTTTACTTTTCGAAACTTATATATAAGGATTTTCACTGTCGTGTTTATAGCTTCCAAACGTATTATATGCTTATGCTTTACGAGATTATGTTGAAGTTTGAGATATATGCATATGTGTTTGTACACCCTTGAACTTATAATGAAAGTGTTTTCTTCGGATAACGACTCTAGCAATAGAGGTCGTAGCGGTCCAAATACTATTGACCGGGGAGCGGTATATTATTGTATCGTGATTAAATTTCGAAAACCCGAAGAGTCATTCGGGAAGTATCGTATACTTAAGTATTTATTATTTTTACGTTGTTAAAAATACTCAAAAATATCTATCTTGGATTAAAAGCTTATTTTAATTAAATAATTATTTTATTAATTGTTTATATTAAATCTCAAAATATCATTTATTAATTATTGTTCATTATTTTAAAGACAAAACTAATCCAAGATACCTTTAGCGTTTTCAAACTCGAACTATTTCGAACCCAAAACATTTTCGAAAACCCCCGGTCAGGTTTTTGCTTCTCGTACGTTTTTCAAGAATTATCGGTCGACTGAGGTAGAACTTCAACTACTCGAATTTTCTATCAAAGTGATTTTTGACAAGAAAGAAAAAGGGGACTCTGGCAGGTGTGGGAATCGTTGACAAACGATTCCCGGGATGTGTAAGCGGCCGTGAGCCAGGCGGTCCATCAATTATTGTTCCGGCCTAGGTGTTGCCGAAGGATGATTACGGATGTAGTTTTCATCGAGGGTGATTACGGATGTAGTTTTCACCCGAGGATAGTTACGGATGTAGTTTCTATCCTTCTACCGGTAGAGAAGACCCGCGGATTATTGGACTTGGATGTGGCGACTGATCATCGTCAATCTCTGTCAGATTTTATGTTTTCTTTAAGTCCCATCCTCCACTTTGGAAAAATACTCAAACGCTGCCTCTTGGGCCTAAGTGCCAAGTTGCCGATAGTGTGGTTTTTGATAAGAAAAATATTAACATCGTGCAGTATCTAGAATTGCAAGATTTTCTATAGAGATTGGCACGTGTTAGTGCACTCTTGCAATTATTTCAAAGAATGAAATGTTTTTGAATGAGAAACCTTCTAAGCTAATGGAAGGAAAGAGGTTTTGCATCAATACATTCCCTGTACATTATGTTAACCGTAGAGTGTTTTGCCGAAACTGATATACTCATACGTATATATTTTCAAACTTGAGATATATTGAAATGAGAACCTTATAAAGGATTCATATGTTATTCTTAAAGCTCCTTAGTGAGTATGAATGTTTTATTCAAACTCGGACATATATATTGACGAGTTATGTTTTGTAATCTGAGATATATACCCATACAGTTGGGAACGTTTTCAAAATAAACCACTTTATTATTTTTCAAAATGGTGAACTTGCTGAGCATTATGTAGCTCATTCTTGCTTTATAAAAACTTTTCAGAAAGAGAAGAATTTGGTCGGTTAACTCCGCACCAGCAGAAGAGGAGTAGGAGATTTACCCCGGAGATGATTTAGTTCCTGAAAAATACTACAGAGTAAGTCTGATAGGTTTTCAACTGTAATAGTAAGACTTGTCTTCAAGTGTAGTTGTATAAGTGGAAGTGCGTAAGATTCTAGATTGTACAGATGAATTGTAATATTTAGTGTTACTTTTGATTATCGTTTCTGAGGCTCTAACTTGTATGTGCGTAAGATTGAGGTCGGGATGGATGTATTGTTGGGTTGTAAAGTTAATACAGGTATGATATGGTTGGATGGTGATGTGACGACCTGAATCTCTGACCTCGGATTTGGGGGCGTCACAGAAATGGTATCAGAGCGATAAGTTACAGTACTCAGAAACAAGAGTGATGAGAGTTAAGTCTAAGTAGGAGAATGACGTAAGAGATCATAGTAAGTTTACTATTGGATAACCGGAAGAGGTACCGGTGAGTGGAGTTGATTGGAATGTTTACTTAAGGTATTACCCTAGGATCGATAGAATCCTTAGAGACCCTCAGAATGATGAGTAGAGAGTTGGGAGTCGTACATGACGTATCAGAGGTATTGATATAGGAAGCAGAGCGAAACCTCAAGAGTAGCTGAGGTAGAGGGATATTTCCAATATGATCGTATGACTTGGTTGGCATAAAATTTTGTGGCCATAGTCCTTCACAGTTTAGGAGGCGGCATTTTAAGAATCAAGAAGTTTAGACATCCCTGCATAATTAAGGGTACTTAGTACTTGGAATAATGAAAGTCTTTTACTTTGGCTATAAGATCCGATTTTCGATAAGTAACCGGTTTACCTGAAAGGTGGTTACTATGCCGTTGTGGATTTCATTACCCTTGATGGCGAATTTTACATGTGTTATACGAGAATGTTATCATAAGACGAGCGTGCTAAATAATTCCACGCATGATTCGGACGCTAGAGCATGGTGGTTCCACTTAGAGAACAAACAAGTAGAATTAACAAAGGGACTCAAGTGAAGCTGAATATGGTTGCAACGAGCGATACAGTGATCTCAAAGTCTACCAAAAGAAAAGACCAGTGGGTCTAGAGTGGGACCCTTTGATAGAGACGTTATCAGGGACTACGTATATATGTATTGTAGGCCTCAATATTTTTGGTATATGTTCACATGCACACACCCACCACTGAACCTATGGACTGCACTGAGATCCCTGAGAGATATCTTTGATCTGTTCCCAGGGGGAACTGGCCACTTGTGATTCATGTCAGAAGGCATGAAGTAGGACCCTATGAACTTAGCAGGTGTCCCCGAAATGATGTGAAGCTTGGTCTTCAAGATAAAGCACGGAAATGACAGATATATTTGTGAAACCCTAACTCGATAAATGACTTTAAGATGATGATTGAGAGACGCACTAGTTGGTGTCTTGTATTACGAAGACGAAGAGATGGAGTTACCCTCATAATGGTGATAACGAAATGCACGAATGATTATTAACTTATTTTGGTAACTACCGGCTAGTGCACTACTTCATTTTAAACTGTTCACTAACCATGTTACCTCGATTAGTTTATATCAGGTAACCCTTCTAGCTTTCTACTTCAAACTTGTGGGATAACAACCAGTGATATACTTTCCTTAAAGCAGGACTCATCCGAAGTAATTTTATTTGATCCATGAACATTCTATTCAAAAATTTATGATGATCTTGTTCGGCTCATGCCTATTTACACTTTCTTTCAATTATCCAAGGAATGTTCAACAAATTTTTCCTTAATTAATCGATGAATATTACTTAACGAATATTGATATTTGATTGCTTTTTTTTTCATACTTGCACTCTTCAGTTGAGCTCATAAATATTTAACAAATTACTGAGGACATGGATGATCTAATGTCCAGACATCCCTCATGAATTCTTTTCTTCTATTCAAGATGAGATTGTACATCGTACATTGAAATCATAGTAAGGATATCATTTTGATATTCGTATTCCGAATTTAATTCTATTGTAGGATCTGATAAACATGTGTACAGAGGCACCCTTGGGTGGACCGTTTCACTGATAAGTAATATTTGATGAGAGGTTATCGATTGTTCCGATACCTAGAACATTCTCTTCAGATTTTATAGTTTTCTTTTTCAAACTTAATAACTTCTTATTTCCATTCATTGTCCGAGTAGCCTAAAGTTTCTTCAGTAGCTACGATGTTGAAATTCCGTTCTAGCCAATTGAAACTAGCTAGTCGATATGTCAATATGAATGACTAGTTGATTGTTCTAACTAGTCAAAATTGTAATGTTGTGAAGAACACCTAGCTAATTGTCCTAGCTAGTGGTGATGTCTCAAACAGGTGAACTAGCAAATTTTGTCTAGCTAGTTGCTAGTGTTTCTTGAAAAGGACTAGTTATTGTTTCACTGGTCCAACTCCCAATCTAATTCATTTAGCAATTCCGCAATGCATTTTGCATGTGGTAAAGTATGATGATGAAAGTTTTGATGAATAACTTGATTGAGACCTAGTGAGGTCGCCCACTCAACTTGAATTCTACCCATCTTCGTATCAGACTTTATGTCACTTGAATATTCTGTTCTTTCATTCATATAATGAAGATTCATTTGAAACCATAGATTACTTGATTGATAAACTGCTTCATTTTTATTGTCATAGAGTAGAATTGCTTTCGATCGGTTGACCTCTATCAATGGGACTTTTTAGATCCTCTATTTTTTAAGAGGAAAAGTATTCACCAGATGTAAGAATTGTATAAAAACCGTCTTTATGACTTTTGTATCCAACAATCATTGCCCTCGTGCAACGTTCTCTCTGATATCACATTACAAAATTATCAGGACATGAAGGAATAAACCTTGTTGTATTCTTTCTGTCCATCCTTACATCTCCGAAAACCGAGACTCCTAGTATTTGGAACCATCAACATTCTTGGAACATCCAATGTGGAATTCTTATTGAAATTATCTATTGGACCTTGTTATTTTGAAATCATTCCTTTCAAAAGTGATTACTCTAAGGTGAACGAGAGGTACAATTTTGAACCGTTGCACCAATATGAGATCAAAAAAAAAACCAAATGTTGTAATTGTGCAGCCAGAGCGTTATGCCGAGTAATTATTTAAGGTAGGAATAACATGTCGGGGCATACCACAAGGACCTTTAATATTAGTGTGAGGAAGGTTATAAGAAATGATA
The DNA here is from genome assembly GCA_037693485.1 of Kitagawia praeruptora. NCBI lineage: Eukaryota > Viridiplantae > Streptophyta > Magnoliopsida > Apiales > Apiaceae > Kitagawia > Kitagawia praeruptora. Next base: position 108,854,587 of record CM075354.1, read on the forward strand.
AGGTGGTTGGGAGTACGCTCCTACCAACCGTTGTCAGGATGTTATATTAATGAATTCTGGAGTTACCAAGCCTTTTCCTGATCCAAGAAATGCAAATCGATTGCGATGTAAGACATATCCTTAGAGGAAACTAACATGGAAGTGAGATGGACAAGAAAGGAAGAAATATCGTGGCAAGAATGTGAAGCTTTACTTAGCTTAAAGGGATTGATGCGCATAGAGAGACATAAAGTTTAAAAGGCCCCTAATAGCAAATGGATGCATGGATATATCCCAATGATCCTTCGAGATTACCACCTAATCAAGTTTATTGGGAATCGCAGCAGCATGCAGGCCTCAGGCTGATTGGCGCCAGTTGTGAAAGAGGACGAGCGTATGACATCTTAATATACCATCGAGAATCGATACCCCTAACCGGAGATGTAGGAATTGTTGACCAGTTAAAATGCGTAGTTGTTTTTCGAAGATAAGGTTGAAAAACGGGTTTCACTAACTCAAGATCGACCTCTGTACTGTGCCAAAGTTGGTATTTCACACTAATATAAATGTTATAAAATTATGATAATATCGTTTGAGTGGACTAATGAGTCAGATGCCTTTATGGATTAATGAACAAAGTTTTGGAATGAAATGAGATATTAGCAACAACCTCGTTGTTAGCTACACTTGATGATAAAAAGAGGACTTTGAGAGTCGCGATGATGCATCTTTCAAGAGTTTAAGAGGTGTGCTGATGCAGTAGAAAGGGGATGATAGCCTATACTTCTAAACAACATAAAGGTTACGGGATAGGATATACTAACCATGAGTCGGGGATTAGTCATGATAGCATTCACGCATAAAACTGAGACGTTAACCTTATGAGAAAAGTGTGAAATTTTTCCACAAGTGCCATAAGTATATCTTCATATTAGAACTAAACATAAGAAAGAGAAGGTGACAAAAGGGAGCAGGGAGTATAATGGAGAAATTTGTTATTACCCAGGAAAGGCCAGTGTGGTGGCCGATACCTATAGAAGGGATTATTCAAAATTGGAATTCAGTCAGTATTGACCAAGAAAATAGAGTATATACAATAAAGAATAATGTTAGAGGAAAATGACTAAATTATGGGGAAGGACAAAGATGTATAGAGAATTAAGAGAATGTTTGGCAAACGGATATGAAGAATGGTATTGGCAAACTATTAAGTACAAATGCGACATGTCAAAAGCAGAATGATAGAGATCTAGTGGATTAATTCCGCCTGTAGAAAATCTTGAACGTGGACAGAATTATAATGAATTTCATAAGTAGGTTGCCGAAGACCGAGTCAAGAGATGGCCCTAGTTGACTTATAATTGTGGGACCAAGTGATTTACCTACGAGAGACTTTCCATTTAGAAGATTATCGATTTATATACGGAAGAGATGGTGGTGCAATGTAAAACTTCTGCAGCGATTACGTCAGATAGAGACTTAAGGTTAAATTTCGAAGACTGAAGGTGCTTACATGTATATTTAACAAGAGATTAAGCGTATGTACTAATTTGATCTGCGGCTAATAGGCAGGGAAGAAGAATTATCTAGACGATCGTATTTATATTTAGTGTCGTGCCTTAGATTTCACGGGGCAGTCGAGAATAATCATTTACCCACGAAAGGAATGTTGTTATCACGATAGTCACCATGCGAACGTAAGGACGTCTCTTGTAAAGCGTACTGCGAAAGAAGAAGTTTCGCTTTTCTTGCATTACGAAGAAGTCAATGAACGAGGGATATAGTAGCTGAACTGGTTCGACGTATACCGAAGACTATACAATATCCATAGCAAGTGGTAACGGCTGACGGGAGGCAACACATGCGTGATAATCAAGCCAAGGAATATGAGGAATACCGTGCGTATTGACGTTGTCTCAGATTATAAAACACGACCACAAAGTATTCACGGGCCAACGATACAAGGACTCAACACGGATACTATGAACAAGGTAGAAGAGGAACGTATAAGTAGTGGGATAGAAATTTTCATTCATAGAACAACCGATAAGGAATACAGGTCGAGGAGAGCATGCATTGAGAAGCAACATTAAAGCGTTGGTGAGACCAAGGTGAGAGAACAAAAGGGTTGAAGTGTCAACCTGAGAGTTGGAAAGGGTAAAGTTGGAATTGTATCCACAACTATTTTCCTTAGGTTCTTAGGATAGAATCCTTTTGAGGAGAGGAGACTGCAATAACCCTAATTTTCATGAATATTCGAAACCTGGATGAATAGAAATTTTATGGGTGGATGAGAAATTTTTGCAATCACGATATGTACGAATTATTAAATGAAGATTTCGAATTGATATTACGTCTTTATAGTGTAGACGAGTGTATGTAAAAGTCATTAGTTTTTTTACAAAACCCATTATTTCGAATGGCCAAATTTTATGAGATATTAAAGGAGTATGAGGTGGGAGACTTTGTGATGCTAAAGGTATCCCCCTGGAAAGGATTGATGCGGTTTGGTAAGAAAGGGAAGCTAAGTCTGAGGTTTATTGGACCTTTTGAGATTTTGAGGCGTATTGGGAAGTTAGCCTACGAGTTAGCCTTGCTCCCAAGCTTGCAGCAAATTCATAATATGTTTCATGTGTCTATGTTACGACCCTACCACACCGACTATCGGCATGTGATAGAGTACGACCAAGTGGACCTACAACCAGACTTGACCTATGTGGAGCAACCCGTGGAAATCATGGATAGAAAAGAACAAGTGCTGAGGAACAAGGTTGTCAAGCTAGTGAGAGTTTTGTGGAGGAACCAGAACGTCGAGGAATCAACATGGGAACTAGAAAGCGCGATGCGTGAAAAGTACCTTTAACTGTTTTCAACCTGATTCCGGGACGGAATCCTTTTAAGGAGGGGAGGCTGTAAGAACCGTGATTTTTGTAATATTCTAAATGTGTAAAAGCTTATGACATTGTGAATTAGGAACATTTTGAGTCACCTATGTTATGTGATGGAATTGATTATCTGAAAATTTATGTTGTTATATTCACTGTGTAAGAAAAAGGGAAGATTGTTGAAGGCAAGAGGCCTACTGCTATTAGGATTCATAAAAACTTGGGATTTGAGAGTTATTAGAGTATTAGGAGATTTTAAGAGACTATGACAAGGAGTTATGGATATTTAAGGAATTTACCCAATTAAGTACTTAAAGAATTACAAGGGAAATCTCTACGCGACAAAATATTATTACGAGGAATTAATTATGATACGATATGAATTAAGGATTAAGTGACAACCATTGGTGGAGGAATAATAATACAAGGAAAGGATATTGCATGCAAGTGTCATGTAACTAGGCAATTAGGAAAGCAAACTAGAAAAAACATAAAGTAACCAATGAATAGTGACTAGTTGGTGCATTATTCTAGGAGACAAAGAGGCATGGTGTATGCCTAGTCTACTAACCCTAGGGTGTCAACATGTGACACAATACATACACACATCAATACATATCACAATAATACATGTCATTATTCAAACACCCAAAACAAACCAAGAAAACTCCCCCCCCCCCCCCCCCCCCGTGGAGCAAACTGCTCTCGGCCAAACAAGAGAAAAGGAAGAAGAAAAATTATTTTCTCCTCTTCCACTACTTCAAAAATCTCAAGATTAAAACCCAAGCCTCTCCTAAGTGTTGTCAAGGTATGTACTAAGTTTCATAATTTATTTCAAGGTGTAGCTTGGTGAGAAAAATGGTGAAAGTTGGAGATGTATAGTGACTAACTTAAATCTTGTTTTAGATCTTGAAGTATAAGACTTGTAGAGACCATCCAAGGTGTTCTTGAGTCTTTTAAAGCTTACCCAAGGTTCTTAGAGGCTCAAGAAGGTATAAAAACTCTAACCCCTCTTAGTCATGAAGTGTTTATGGTTTATAATGTTAGATCTAAGATTATTGGTACATATCTTGGTTATATGAGTTATGGATGATGAGAATCTTGAGGATATATGTTGTTGATGTGATTTTAAAGCTTGTACTTAGAGTATGTAACCTCATGTATGTTGTAGAGATAAGTCTTGATGGTTTTGATGGTAGATATGATGTATAAGTTGAGTTCTTGAAGGATTAAGTAAAGATGAGTGCTGAGTAAAAAGTCTGAGAGTATGTACTGTCTTGCAGTGGACTTTTGAACCCCTTACACTTGTCTCCTTAAGACCCAATACATATGGTTAGAAAGGTATTTGAATGTAGTTTCCAGAAATATAAGTTTCATACCCAGGAGATATGTATATTTTGAGTTATGACCAGAAGAGTGAGGAGTGGTTCTGAAATCCGGACTGCACTGTATGGTCTGTTTGTGAACTGTCTTTGGACCCTCAAACTTTCTGCAAACATTGTGAAAAATTGAGAATAGCTAGGTCTTACAGTAAGGAAGGCTACCCAAAAAGAATCTGATTAAAATTCCAATTTTTCAATTTTATAAAAATTTTAGAGCGAGGTGCGCGCAAGTGAAAAACCACTTGGGGGATTAGTTTAAAGTAGTTTTAAGAATATTTACTTGAATTTCGAGTTTGAGGAATAGATTTGAGTCGAATGGGTAACGAATGTGATAATGTGATGACATGGTCATATGAGAGAGTTAGTGGTCACAAGTGGAGTCGTTAAGTTGGTCTTACATCTTTTAAAATATTATGATTAAGTGGTGTTGTTAAGATACTAACGAGCGAATATTGGATATTTATAGATTGTCGCTCCACTCTACGAGCCCAACCACCCCAACCTTCCCAAGGCAAGTTTTCCAACCCTAAGCATTTATTTTCAAAATATTATATTCCTGATTCTACCTATGCAAGTTTACTTTTCGAAACTTATATATAAGGATTTTCACTGTCGTGTTTATAGCTTCCAAAAGTATTATATGCTTATGCTTTACGAGATTATGTTGAAGTTTGAGATATATGCATATGTGTTTGTACACCCTTGAACTTAGAATGAAAGTGTTTTCTTCGGACAACGACTCTAGCAATAGAGGTCGTAGCGGTCCAAATATACTATTGACCGGGGAGCGGTATATTATTGTATCGTGATTAAATTTCGAAAACCCGAAGAGTCATTCGGGAAGTATCGTATACTTAAGTATTTATTATTTTTACGTTGTTAAAAATACTCAAAAATATCTATCTTGGATTAAAAGCTTATTTTAATTAAATAATTATTTTATTAATTGTTTATATTAAATCTCAAAATATCATTTATTAATTATTGTTCATTATTTTAAAGACAAAACTAATCCAAGATACCTTTAGCGTTTTCAAACTCGAACTATTTCGAACCCAAAACATTTTCGAAAACCCCCGGTCAGGTTTTGCTTCTCGTACGTTTTTCAAGAATTATCGGTCGACTGAGGTCGAACTTCAACTACTCGAATTTTCTATCAAAATGATTTTTGACAAGAAAGAAAAAGGGGACTCTGGCAGGTGTGGGAATCGTTGACGAACGATTCCCGGGATGTGTAAGCGGCCGTGAGCCAGGCGGTCCATCAATTATTGTTCCGGCCCAGGTGTTGCCGAAGGATGATTACGGATGTAGTTTTCATCGAGGGTGATTACAGATGTAGTTTTCACCCGAGGATAGTTACGGATGTAGTTTCTATCCTTCTACCGGTAGAGAAGACCCGCGGATTATTGGACTTGGATGTGGCGACTGATCATCGTCAATCCCTGTCAGATTTTATGTTTTCTTTAAGTCCCATCCTCCACTTTGGAAAAATACTCAAACGATGCTTCTTGGGCCTAAGTGCCAAGTTGCCGATAGTGTGGTTTTTGATAAGAAAAATATTAACATCGTGCAGTATCTAGAATTGCAAGATTTTCTATAGAGATTGGCACGTGTTAGTGCACTCTTGCAATTATTTCAAAGAATGCAATGTTTTTGAATGAGAAACCTTCTAAGCTAATGGAAGGAAAGAGGTTTTGCATCAATGCATTCCCTGTACATTATGTTAACCGTAGAGTGTTTTGCTGAAACTGATATACTCATACGTATATATTTTCAAACTTGAGATATATTGAAATGAGAACCTTATAAAGGATTCATATGTTATTCTTAAAGCTCCTTAGTGAGTATAAATGTTTTATTCAAACTCGGACATATATATTGTCGAGTTATGTTTTGTAATCTGAGATATATACCCATACAGTTGGGAACATTTTCAAAATAAACCACTTTATTATTTTTCAAAATGGTGAACTTGCTGAGCATTATGTAGCTCATTCTTGCTTTATAAAAACTTTTCAGAAAGAGAAGAATTTGGTCGGTTAACTCCGCACCAGCAGAAGAAGAGTAGGAGATTTACCCCGGAGATGATTTAGTTCCTGAAAAATACTACAGAGTAAGTCTGATAGGTTTTCAACTGTAATAGTAAGACTTGTCTTCAAGTGTAGTTGTATAAGTGGAAGTGCGTAAGATTCTGGATTGTACAGATGGATTGTAATATTTAGTGTTACTTTTGATTATCGTTTCTGAGGCTCTAACTTGTATGTGCGTAAGATTGAGGTCTGGATGGATGTATTGTTGAGTTGTAAAGTTAATACAGGTATGATATGGTTGGATGGTGATGTGACGACCTGAATCTCTGACCTCGGATTTGGGGGCGTCACATAGCCTATGAGCTACTGTATTCGCCGATCGTTGCTCAAATACAACTAACACTTCACCGAAGTGTTTAAGAATGTCGACACAATTGTCGATGATAGTATGGAAAATTGAGTTCCCGCCCGTGCCATACACAGCCTCCACAACCAACTTTGCATCCAGCTCGAACACACACTTTGTTGATTTCCAATTTCGCACCCACAGCAGAGCTTCCTTAAGTCCCATTGCTTCAGCCTCCCGTGGTTGCCATGCTCTTGCAATTGTTGTACACCGAGCTCGCAAAAATCTCCCTCTATCGTCACGCACCACACATCCAATTCCTATACTTCCAATTTGGTTTTGGCATGCCACATCCACATTTATTTTGATCCATTCATTTTGAGGTTTACTCCATCGTCTTCGGACCTGCTGATTTCCCCCTCTATTCCCTTGTTTCTTATTCTCCTGACATTGCTGCCATTCGTGTAGCATGCCCAACACCGTAGATTTAATTCCGAACACAGAGGTATTTTTCCCCTGTCATATCAAAACATTTCTGCGCCACCACAGTCCCCAGCAGTACAGCCCGATTAGTGCACATTGCTCCCTCTGAACTCCTCTAAACGCATTTTTTATCACTTGCGTTACTGTGACATCTTCTTTGGTTGGGATAATTCTCTGTAAACCTACACTTTGCCATAGTTCACGAGCCATTTGGCAAGTAAACAGCACATGAACTGGTGTCTCTGCGCGTACATGACAACCTTTGCACATGGTATCGACATTAACTTGTTTTTTATATAGCTCAGTCAGTGTAGGTAATACCTCCTTGCAGGCTCTCCACAAACAATTGACCACTTTACCCGGTAACTTCAACTGCCATAATTTCTTCCAGAATCCGTCCTTACCATTCTTACTTTCTCCACATAACTGTCTATAACAACTCTTCACACTGAAGTATCTCTTATCCTCCAACAGCCAGTACCATGAGTCTGGTCGATTACATCGTGGAATCGGAATTTGTCTTATCAACCTTTGATCCCTCTCATTTCATAAATCACGCAGTATGTCTTCATCCCAGCACCGATTGTCTTCCTCCATAAGGTTACACACCAGTGTATTTTGGAGCTCACTATACATATTACTTGTTAGGTAGCCATTATCTTTACATGGTAGCCAAGGAATCTGCCAAACTCTCGTCGGTTTACCATCTCCTATCTTGCGTCTACACCCTTGCTTCAATGCCTCTTGAGATGCAATAATACTACGCCACATATAAGATGGATTAGCTCCCAACTTTGCTTGTAGAAAATTAGTCCGAGGGTAATATCTTGCCTTCATGATCTCAGTAACCAACAGGTTCGTTTCATTTACCAGCCTCCAAGCCTGTTTTGTAAGCATTGCAATATTAAACTCACTAAGCTTGCGAAATCCCAACCCTCCCATCTCCTTAACTTCACATAATCTCTCCCATCTCATCCATTTTATACCTCTATTTTCTTTTCCACCTTTCCACCAATAAACATTCATTTTCTTCTCAATTTTATCACATATCTCTAGTGGCAACAACAACAAACCCATCCAAAAGTTAAGAATGGATTGTGCTGCGGTTTTTAACAATGTAACCTTACCAGCTTTCGATATGTTCTGCGCACTCCACGCTTGCAACTTCTGCTCCACTCTATCTACCAAGAAACTAAACGTGGTTGTTTTGTTGCTCCCTATCCGCATAGGGAGACCTAACTACTTCCCAGGGTCTGGTTTCTCCTGCACTTCCAGTTGAGCACACACTTCCACCCGGTCTTCTATCTTTGTGTTCATAGAAAATGTGATTGCAGACTTAGCATAATTGATATGTTGTCCAGAAATATCCGCGTACCTCTGCAAGACCTCCTTCACCTTTTTTGCTTCAACTGTAGTAGCCTGAAAAAATAGATAGCAATCGTCTGCAAATAGTAAGTGTGAAATTCTGGGGGCTCCTTTTGCAATCCTACAACCATGGATCAATCCCAACTCCTCATTTCTTCTTATAATTGCACTAAGCCCTCCCGCGCACATGATATATATGTATGGGGAAATTGGATCCCCTTGACGAATTCCTTGCCCTGGACTGACACTTCCAAACACTTCGCCATCGTGTATGAAGCTATACTTGGCTGAACTAATGAAATACATTAACCTCTCCACCCACTTATTATTAAACCCAAACTTGATCATCATATTTTTTATAAATCCCCACTCTAGTCTATCATAAGCCTTAGACACATCTAATTTCAAACCTGCCCACCCCATTTTACCTTGAGTTTTTCTCTTCATGTAGTGGTTGATTTCAAAAGCAATGAGTGCATTGTCTGTCAATAGTCTACATTCTACAAAAGCACTTTGCTTGTCCGATATAATCCATCCCAAACACTTCTTCAATCTGTTTGACAACACCTTTGATAAGATCCTGACGAGCACGTTGCAAAGTGAAATGGGTCTCAAATCTCCCATTGTCTGTGGACTTTTAACTTTCGGGATCAAACATACCATAGCATCATTAATTCCCGTTGGTAAAATACCCTCTTGCATAAATTTTCAACAAAACCTTACAACACCCTCTTGCACAATGTCCCAAAAAGCTTGATAAAATCCCGGATTGAATCCATCCGGTCCACTCAATTTATCGGGATGCATGGAAAACACTGCATTCTTAACCTCCTCTCCATTGATTTCCGCTATCAGGCCTTCGTTGTCCTCGTCCGAAATCTGCTGCACTATTTCCTGGGATAACAGTTGTCCATCCCCGTTTACTGGCGTAAATAAAGACACAAAATAATCCTCGATAACAGTCCTCACTCCCTCAATTGTTTCCTGCCATTCCCCAGTTGCATTCTTTATACGTTCCACCTTATTGTTCTTCCTTCTAACAGACGCATAACGGTGAAAAAATCGGGTATTTCTGTCTCCCTCCCTCAGCCAGTGTTGTTGAGCTCTCTGTCGCCAATAAATTTCCTGCTTTTCAAGTAATCTCAAGTACTCCCAACGCACCTGATTATATCTCCGAATGCCACTCACGTCTCTTCTGGCTCTAAGCTTTCGCAACCCAGTTCTACACTCTTGCAATTGCCATTTAAACTTCTGACTTAAGTCAGTCCCCCATTGGTGTAACTTCTCTCCGCATCTAAAAATTTTCTCCACAATATCAACCCTGTCATCCCTACCCCATTCTTGCTGGACAATATTTTTACAATCCTGCTCTCTTAGCCAAATATTTTCAAATTTAAATCTACGACCACGAGGCACGTAGACTTTTCTATTAAGCTCCAAGTGTAGTGGTAAATGATCCGAAGTTGCAACATCCATTACACCAACTTCTGCCATCGGAAAAAGATTTCTCCAATCACTATTTGCAACCACTCTATCCAACCTTTCTTGAACCCAATTATATTGACCCCTAGATTTCTCCCATGTAAATTTTTCTCCAACAAAACAAAGGTCAATAAGCTCGCACTCCTGTAACGTGTTTGCGAAACCACTTAATAAATTGACTGGGTGGTCTCTTCCTCATCTCTTCTCATGAGCATACATCATATTATTAAAGTCACCAAAAACACACCATGGTAAATTTGAACTATTTGCTAACCTTTTTAACATATTCCAGGACTCCCTCCTACGACTACGCTCCGGGCATCCATAGAAACCCGTATAGCGCCATCTCCCTACTTGAGCATTTTTCACCTCAAAATCAATATAGTGTTTATTGATTTCTACTACTTTACATCCCCCCACATTCTTCCAGAACAAAGCTAATCCTCCACTATGACCTTGAGCATCAACCGTCATATACTCTGCAAACTGAATAGTACGACACACCTCTCTTACTTTACTCTCTTTTGCTAAAGTTTCTGAAAGAAAAATAATTTTTGGTTTTTTTTGTTGGATAATTTCTTGCAAAAAACGAATTGCTCGTGGCTTACCCAAACCCCGACAATTCCATGCCAAGACACTCATTGATTTAGGCGGGACCTGTCCCGCCTCCAATCCGTTTTTTGGGCTACTAAAAATTGTGTTATTTATAGTAGGCATATTGTTTATATTTTCTTCCGCATGCTGCTCTATATCCACTCGTTTCCTTTTTGATCCACCACACTACATCTGTGCCAGCTATTCCCACCTCATCAACTACTTCCATGTTTCTCTCCTTTTGAAATTCATCATAGTCTGGCCTATCCCTTAAATTACGATCAGTGACCCTGATAATCATGGCTGTGTCCCCCACTTTTTCTTTAATTATTCCTTCTTCCTTCGTGAATTTCTCATGTACTGTTCTGCTACCCTCACCACCCTTGAACTCTGATTTGTTTCCTGCCTGCCATGACTGAGCTCCATCTCTACTATTTCGTAGCCATTTAGCACCCATATTCTGCGTTTTACTATTTTTATTGGGAGCTCGAAGCCATACTCCATACGTTCTCTCTACATTCTTCTCAGGATTTGCGTATACGACTCCACAATCTCTGTCTGAGTGACCAAGTAATCCACATACAAAACAGAACATAGATAGACGTTCATATTTAAAAGTTAACCAGCTCCAGTCTCCCCTTCTCTCTTCAATTTTATTCGTCGCTTTAATGGCTTGTTAATATCTATTGTCACTCGAATACGTATAAATTATTTCCACATGCCATTCATATTCATTGGATCAGCTTTAGCGAATTTACCCACCGAATCTCCAATCGACTGAACAATCTTCTCCGTTAACATTCCTTGTGGAAGATCATATACCTGCACCCAGATGTCCATCATATTTATGTCCACCGTTTGCGGATCTTCTGTGTTCTCCAGCTTGTGCATCAGTAATAAACTATGTTCAAATGTCCATGGACCCACATCCATTACCTTCTGCATATCCATGACGTGATAGAAGACAAATGAGTAACGTTGTCCTGCCAATTCATGTATTTCCATCCCCTCTCTTGGTCTCCATAATGCTGCAAGAACATTCTGCATAGCCGAGAAGTTAATATTTTTATCCGTCAAGAATCACCCCACCAGGATGAAAGTCTGTGTAGTCTGTCTCACTTCAGATGCTCTGACCAGTACTCCTCCCTCCTCTTCATCCTCCATAGATAAACTAGCATACATATCTTCCAGAGAACCATGTTTGTTTGTCATTCTTACTAAATACAGACTATAGCGAAGAAATGAAATTATAAAGGACAACGACCTGTTTATTCATAGAACCTTGTCATACTAACAAGTCTTAATACTTGCAATACTTGCAAGAGAGAAAAAAACTCCCGCCTAGCGAGTACATCCCCTTTTGATTGCTCTAGCCTAGACCTAGATGACCCGTAGTAGACACCCAAGTAGATAAAGTAGTGACACCTTAGCCACGTTATAACACTACAAAGCTGAAAGAGCTAGAAGATTGCCAATAGCTAGCTCAAGAGATAGAAGCTTCTTTCTTGTGCTTTGATGCCGGGAATTCTTATATATGAGAATCAGAGCAGTTGTTAACAACTAAGAGATTACATAAAAAGTAAAAGAAAATAGGGAAAAAAAATAATAATTGGATGTGTTACGCATTCCAGAAATGCGTAACACTATTATCTAATTTTTTTCATTTTTTTAAAAATTTCTTATAAGATACCCATTTCTCAAATGCGTAAAAGTATTACCTATTTTGAAAATGCGTAATAGGCTAGTATTTTTAATCAAAAAATTTAAAATCGATATTTATGTAATAAAATATTTTGAAAATGACATTTTTAGCCATTATCTACTTTTATCTACCAAAACAACACACACCACCCAATCCATCCCCATTATACAAACTAAAAATGGGGTGTTTCGGATCCGACCCATCACCAATCCTCCAACCCCTCAATCCCTCCTCTCAATCCACAATTCTCTCCCCAATGAACTCCAATTCCCCAGCTTTGCTCTGCAAAGACGTCCTCATCTCAATTCTTCAACACCTCCCTATCGATGATCTCGCACGAGCTGCCTGCGTGTCTAGCTTCTGGATCCAAGTTGCTTCTGATAAGGACATTCAAATCAGGGCCTTTATGAAACCCTGGAAGCTCAAGGAAGTTGTTGGAATGCCTAGCTCTGCTGGGTTCTGGAGGGAGGTCAGGTTGGGGAAGTTTGCGATTTCGCATCGGTTAGCCAAAGGGGATTCTGTTGCTAGTCTTGCTGTTAAGTACTCTGTTCAGGTCATTTTTTCTGAAGTCAATAATTTTTTCGGGTTAGGAAATAATAGGAGAGGAATTTTATTTTTGAGCTTGATGAATTGATAATCTTGATAAACTGAATAAAATTCTCCGGAAGGGTATTAATTTATGGAGAATTCGAGATTGTGATTTAACTGTATGTATATATATATATATATATATATATATATATATATATATATATATACATACATACATATATATATATATGTATAGGCCTTTGCTCCATACAGAACACTCTTATATAACAAACAACAAAGAACACCTTAGATCTATTAGATCCTTTGGCCCCGCCAGGAGCACCCAATACAAAAAATTGTTATTTTTTTACCCTCTATCCAGCCAGCAAAAAAAAAAACTAAAAAAATTAAAAATTTTACTGTTCATGATGACGTCACTGATGACGTCATCGTCATGAACAGTAACTTTTTAATTTTAATTTTTTTTAGATGATGGATGGATAGAGGGTAAAAAAATAAGAACTTTTTGTATTGGGTGGCCCCGCTAGAGGCAATGGATCTATTAGATATGAGGTGTTTTTATTGTTTGTTATATAATGTGTTTGCTATGAAGTCCAACACTATATATATATATATATATATATATATATATATATATATATATATATGGTTGGACTCCATAAAGAACACTTTAAATAAAGAACAACAAAGAACACCTCATATCTAATAGATCCATTGCCCCTGGCGGGGCCACCCAATACAAAAAGTTCTTATTTTTTTAGGCTCTATCCATCCAGCAAAAAAAATTGAAAATTTTACTGTTCATCGATGACGTCATCAGTGACGTCATCATGAACAGTAAAATTTTCAAATTTTTTTTTTTTTTGCTGGATGGATAGAGCCTAAAAAAATAAGAACTTTTTGTATTGGGTGCCCCTGGCGGGGCCAATGGATCTATTGGAATAAATGATTTTATAGTGTTCTTTATTGTTCTTTATATAAGAGTGTTCTTTATGGAGCAAACAATAAAGAACACTATAAAATCATTTATTCCAATAGATCCATTGGCCCCGCCAGGGGCACCCAATACAAAAAGTTCTTATTTTTTTAGGCTCTATCCATCCAGCAAAAAAAAAAAAGTTTGAAAATTTTACTGTTCATGATGACGTCACTGATGACGTCATCGATGAACAGTAAAATTTTCAAAATTTTTTTATTTTTTTTTGCCGGATGGATAGAGCCTAAAAAAATAAGAACTTTTTGTATTGGGTGGCCCCGCCAGTGGCAATGGATCTATTAGATATGAGGTGTTCTTTGTTGTTTGTTATATAAGGTGCTTGCTATGGAGTCCAACCCTATATATATATATATATATGCTTGTGTTGTAAGAATTATGACAATTGTTGTACACTTTCTTGTGTATTCGTGGTTTGGACGTGTTCTCGTGCTAAAAATTCTATGTATTATGTAATTGATTAGTTTTAATATTGATGATGAGGCATGGGAATTATAGATTTCAGGATTTAGTTAATTGAGTATGGTGAAATTGGAAGATTTCGGGGTTCTTTTGATTTTTGTTTTCTAATTAGGGAAGTAGTGTGTTTTTATGATTGCCTTTTCTTTGTTGGAATATGGATTCGATTATAATTTGAATTCATTGATTCGGTAAAATCAATTCCGTTTTTACTACGGATTTTTTGCCACCTCCTTAACATAATTAATTAACAAGGTTAATTAATTAAGGAAATTGCCACCGATTTAATTGATTAGCGCGGCTAATTAATTAAGGCAATTGTGTTAAGGAAATTGCCACCGATTTAATTGATTAGCGCGGCTAATTAACTAAGGCAATTGTGTAGCGCACAAGTTTTCCTATCCTATAAATACTCATATAGAGCCTTAGGATTATTCACTCGAAAACACACATCCTTCTCTTTTATACAGCCTCTTCTCTTCCTCTGGTGATAGTTCTTGCTCGTCTCAAGCTCGCTGAGAGTGACGCTCATCTGTAACTTCACTGCAATCCGTTTTATCCTGGGAGGCGTTTCGCTCGCACATACGATGGGGGGCTAATACGCTTTAAGGAGACAGTCACGCACTGGACTCGGGTTTTTTGTTCCTTGTCTCCTCTTTTGTCTATTTTAATTATACACATAACTGTTACTCACACTAGCACAAATATTATACTATTTGTATTTATCGCAGATTGTCTAACAATCTTAAAGCGTATTATATATATATCTGTGATATGTACTTATGTAGTTGCTTGTTTGTTTGAGTGACAGATTTAATGGAGAATCAAACTATGAACAACACGAACATGGTGGTTGATCCCAACGCACAGATTATAACATCTGATGGGGATCACCAACCGTCGCCAAACTCTAACGCACAGATTATAACATCTGATGTGAGTGCGATGCTGGTTGAACATGTGCCTACGGGACATGTGCCTTTGGGACATACTGTCGTTGGATAGATTAATGTTCCGATTGGATTCAGTGCCTACTAGTGTGCAAACATCGATAGTACAGACGCCTGTTATGCCTGTGGTGCCTAATGCACATATTGCACCTGTTGTGCCTGCTGTTCCAGCTGTGCCTGCTGCACATGCTGAGAAATATGAGAAGTTCAATGGAACGAACTTCAAACGTTGGCAACAAAAGATGTTGATCTGGATCACTACCTCAAAGAGGATCCACCGTTGCTCACTGCTGAGAGTAACACACAAACAGTTTATGCTGTTGATGCTTGGAAGCACGTCGATTATATCTATCGGAATTACGTGCTGAATGGTTTGGCTGACTCGTTATATAACGTGTACAGTACAAAGCCAACAGGTAAGGTCTTATGGGAGTCACTTGACCATAAGTACAAAACCGAGGACGTTGGGGCTAACAAGTGGATTGTTGGCCGCTTTCTTGATTATAAGATGGCAGATTATAAGACTGTGGTCAGTCAGATGCAAGAACTGCAAGTGATCATCCATGATACTCATGCTGAAGGGATGATCATAAGTGAGTCTTTCCAAGTTACTGCTGTAATTGAAAAGCTGCCACCTGGATGGAAAGATTTCAAGAACTAACTTAAGCACAAGTGCAAGGAAATTTCTATTGAAATATCAATCTTGTCGGATATTTCAAGATGTTGGAAAACCTAACAGACCTGTTACTTATTAAGTACATGATGAGGGTCAGCACGAGATTTATAATTTTCTGGTTGGATTCGTTTTTCCAGTTAAATTATTAACTCTTGTGTTGGTGTCGGTCTGCTACGGCAGTGACACACGAGCCTATTATGGTGATCCATGTGATACATAATACGGTACTGCGATCAGTTCTGTATGCTGAAATTTGGAGAAATCCAGAACGATGGTGACCCTAACACATCAGTTGATCAAGGATCACTGAATATGGGTTTATTGGAAGTTTATGTTCTTCCTCGGACCTCTTTTGGTTATACTGGTTATACCTGTTGGTGAGCCAGAAAATTAGGTTCTTTTATGAATCAAATTGAGATTTAAGAGGAATTCAATTGTTGAATTTTTCAGTGAGAAGAACAAGAAAGTTCTTTGAACATGATATTAATACCTGAGAGGTTTTAATAAAAACAAGATAAAATCTGTAACGACTCGAGATTTTATAATTAAACAAAACGATTATGAGATTTCTGTGTTTATGAAACATGGAATTAAATACGAATTTTCAATGATTTCGATATGGGGAGATTTTGTCAACAACGGGCCATGCCTGTAAGGAAGTCGTGTATTAAGTGAGACCATTGTGTCTTCTCCGACAACCTGGAAATCAAACCATTGATGAATGTTGATTTGAAGTATTTAATTCAAGGAAAAATTGGGAATCTTTTTTTTTATGATGGGATCATGGTCGTTTGAAACCTGCTCTAGTGAGAGGTGATAACAAGTTGTGTAATTACTTTATAGTAATACATTGATTATGTGTACTCGTTAAAGAGTAAAAATGAAGCTAGATAGAGATAATTACGCTCTATTAGCTCGAGGTAGATAACCAACTTAATACGAAATTAAGAGGGTAAGGAATGACTTTGATACTGAATAACCACTAGGTGATGTTTGTTCACAATGTGGATATATTCATGAGGTTACTGCACATTACTCGCATTAATCAAATGGAGTAGCTGCAGGTTGAGTTGCACTCTAATGGAGATGCAAAAGCGATGCTGATCAGTTCAGACTATCACTGAATATGAGGATATTAGTCACGTAGAGACTAATCATTCCTTAAACAAGATACCTTGAAAGGTAATAATAGAATTTCCTATTAACTCTGGAATGGTTTCGACATTCTTAGAAATATTAAAATGTGGGGGTATCTTGAAGCGAAAATAATAAACTTTTCTGAGAATTCTAGAATGTAGAGAAACATTCTTAGATATATTTAAAATGTGGGGGTATCTTGAAGATGTCTTGATACCTATACCTATAAAGGTTAAAGGAGTTCCAAAAGTCAATTGTGATATTTTGGATGAATATATAGACAACGATGAAGTCTAACGATATCATGTGGTCTGCAGATGAATCTAATGTATAAGATTCATTATAATGCAATTACAAAATCTAGGAATGCTTCTATGATGAATTAGTAGTTCCTTGTAAATTTGTAATTAAAATTTATCCGAAAAAATTTACGAGTTATTGGATGAATGTGAGGTTGAACCTAGACAGAGCAAAAGACTTGGAAAATTTGTTAGTCCAAAAATGTCTGAAATTTTGCTTGATGGTAAACCTCAAAGCTTGAGAGAAGCTATGAGAATTTTTCTGATAATCCTATGAGAAAAAGGATATCAATAGAGAAATTGACTAGAATTAAGAAGTCAATGAGTCAAATTTCTAACACGTATGTTAGAAAATGTATTGTGACATTTTTCAAATAAATATGATCTCTCTATATCCTTTGTGGGGGAAAAAGAATGTTAAGAAATAGAGAGAAGCGATTAATAAATAGAGAGAAGTGATTCTATGTGACAGAATCATATTCAATAACGTATGGATCTTCTTGCGAGATAGATGCCATTTGGGCCCAAACGAATTTTTCAAATTTAGAAAATAAATATATGGGTCAAAGAAAAGTAAAAGGCCAGACTGATAATTTAAAGATTTTAGTCAAAAGTGAAGACCTAACTTACTCTATGTTATATTCTTGAATTACAAGAATATGGTTCATCAAGATGATACTTAAATTATCTGCATTGTGAAATTTAGAAGTACATCAATGAACTTTGGAACAGTCTTTCTTGGTTTCTCTGGTTAAGGAAAGAGTAGAAAGTCTGTATTTTGGTGATTATGTTGATTGAAACAACATAGATACGAAAATTGGCATAGGCATATGAAATTTGATATTGTTGCGTTATGCTATGGTTTCATAATAAACGATATAGTTGCCACTTTGAGGACGCTCAAATTTGGTAACTGAGTGAATGAGTATTGCCAGTTTAGGGACGCTTAAACTTGGTAATGAGATAAATTGAAATTACTAATTTTTGGGACGCTAAAAATTGGTAATGTCAATTATGATTTGAAGCCTTAGCTGATGACTGGTAAAGTAATTACCAAAATGTGACATGCCAATTTTGAGATGTAAAATTGATAGAAAATCAATGAATTGACAAATGTGTATATGTTATTTACACATGAGATGATAAAATTATTGTAATTACAGGTGAGTGATCGGATCATTATGAGAAGTAATGACAAGATGATCATCTCTAGTAATTTGGATGAGAAATTGTTGTAATTGCACATGAGTGATCTGATCATTACGAGAAGTAATGACAAGATGATCATCACTAGCAATTTGGATGAGGCTTAAAGTTTTGATTTTGGAGATTAAAATCTTAATAACTTAAAAGTCCTAAAGGATACATGTCACACGTTAGTGATGTGAATCTTGAAGAGATCAATGTAACTAAATCTAGTATATCTAGAATGAATATATATGATGTATCTATCTAAGGATAGAAACAAGGATCTCTCAAGAATGATTGAAAGTCTATTGTACATTTCAAAATGGTACAAAATCAGACATAGGCTACACAGTTGGTAAGCTGAGTAGATGCACGAGTCAAATCAAAATTGGTCTCTTGAAAGTGATTGCAATGAGACTAAGGTGTTTGAAATATACTCGTGAGTTTGGGCTGAATTGAAAACGATATCTAATTGTACTATGTGGATATAGTATGGATGTTAGATGTTTGACTTTAGGAACTTAAAAGTCATTAGTGAATTTAGTTCACATTAACGTAAGCAGCCATGTCATGGAAATCCTAAATAGACGATTAAGCATAGCTCGATTCATGATGGAATACGAGTCTTTTGCATAATACATGTGCATGTAAGAGGGTGAATTGGTAGTCATTTTGTAAAGGATATTCCTAAATGACAAGAAAATGTGTTTTCAATATGCATATTTTACGTGAATAATTTGCAAATTGGGAGATTACATTGTTATGTATGTAATGATATGTCTCGCCTCTATGACGAGGACATAATATCATTAAACAACTATTCTCAACGAGAATTATCAGGATTGACTCTGTAAAGTCAAATGATAATGTTGTGGATCCACTAACCAGATGGTTAAACTTAGATAATCTGGTTAAACCAAGAGAATCTGGTTATACTGAGAGATAGTTGTAAAATCATCGAGAGGGATGGGCCTTAAGCCTATTGCGTAACGGCGTCATGGTGGACACCCAACCATTGCTGACTGGAGGTCCCAAGAACTTGGTTCAATGGGCCAACTAAATCATGATGACCAAATCACTGTGGGGGTAACCCCTGGCCTGTTCCTATGATGAGAAACAGTGAGACCCGTAAGGTACGAAGGTAAGCTTTCGAGTTTTTAATGATCTTTCGGTGAATACATGGAGTTCAAGGTTAGAACGCATGGAATTCAGTTGAGTAAACGCGGGTTACTTTTTAAGTATAAAGATCACCTATGTGGGAGAGAAGTGGGGCCGCTTCAAAGGAGAATTGCGAGGCACAATTCTTTAGAAACTCCTGCAGAACCAGGACGATGTTCCATGGCCAAAATGGACATAATCATGAGAGCTGAACGAGTCAGAAAGGATATAGTGATAAGTATATCATCGCTTACACAAACGGTCGAACAGTTCAAAGAGCAAACCTCCACTGTCTACCAGTAAGGTCGGTATGCTTACTCAAGCGAAGGTTCAAGGAGCAAACCTCTACCTATCGTATGCTATATTTGATCGAAGAATCTATCACCAAATCAAATTCTGTGTCTGTCTGGTGTGTGCTACTATGATATCAATCTCATCCATGTGGGGGATTGTTGGAATATGGATTCGATTATAATTTGAATTCATTGATTCGGTAAAATCAATTCCGTTTTTACTACGGATTTTTTGCCACCTCCTTAACATAATTAATTAACAAGGTTAATTAATTAAGGAAATTGCCACCGATTTAATTGATTAGCGCGGCTAATTAATTAAGGCAATTGTGTTAAGGAAATTGCCACCGATTTAATTGATTAGCGCGGCTAATTAACTAAGGCAATTGTGTAGCGCACAAGTTTTCCTATCCTATAAATACTCATATAGAGCCTTAGGATTATTCACTCGAAAACACACATCCTTCTCTTTTATACAGCCTCTTCTCTTCCTCTGGTGATAGTTCTTGCTCGTCTCAAGCTCGCTGAGAGTGACGCTCATCTGTAACTTCACTGCAATCCGTTTTATCCTGGGAGGCGTTTCGCTCGCACATACGATGGGGGGCTAATACGCTTTAAGGAGACAGTCACGCACTGGACTCGGGTTTTTTGTTCCTTGTCTCCTCTTTTGTCTATTTTAATTATACACATAACTGTTACTCACACTAGCACAAATATTATACTATTTGTATTTATCGCAGATTGTCTAACATTTTGTATGTTTATCAAATAGTGCTATATATAGGTTTATACTTTATTTTTTGTTACTTCATTTTATTTGTCTTGAGACATTTGGACTTACCTTAACTTTGGAAAGAATCTATATCTATATATGATTATTTTTGAGATTGTTGAGTTTGGTACATAAGCTTTGATATAATGATATCTGGTATAAGTGATCGATATTACAAGCAAGTACATATTCTACAGGGTTTAGGTTAGTAGTACTTTTCCCGTTTTATTGTTATTTATTGTGTGGAAGTTTGTAGCTTTGGTGAACATCCAAGAATAGTCTATTTGCCTTTAATATAAACTGGGATCATTACTACTGATTACCTCGGGCATCACGTCCTGATGCAGATGAGCGCAATAAGTGGAAGCTTTTAGATTGGCAAACTGTATTTAAATTTGTAATTTTTTATTATTTTGTTGTTGGGGCATCCTGTTTTAGTTAAGAATGCATTGCTAATTACAGTAAGAAGTCATGGATCTGCATTCACCTGAATCATTTCCTTGGTCTATCTCCCCCCAAAATTACTAAAACACTGATTGCTGTTCATTTGACTTGGTATAACAGCAATAGAGTGTTTTTTACGCTAAATGTTGACCACAATCATTATTAGGATTAGCAACATAAGTTGATTTTAGCAGAAATATAGATACCAAACTGTTTTATGCTGTGACTGATGAACAAATTTCGTTTCCTTACTGTTGGCACACTGAGATCGTCACAACTATTTTTTTTTTACTTTCTAGACATATATCGGAAGTCCGGTTACTCATACTGTCTCTCGATATTTGTAGGTTGTGGATATCAAACGCTTGAACAACATGATGAGTGACTGGGAAGCACGGACTCTTCATTTTGGCTTCCGTATGCGAGTCCGACTCGCCCGACTCGGCGACTCGGCTGAGTTCGTATCAGACTCGCCAGGTGAAGAGTCGGGACAAAAACGTGGTTGGACTCGGCATGGACTCGGCCTGGACTCGGCCCAACTTAAAAAAACCCACTTTTTTATCAGATTTTGGTTGATAGATGGAACAGAAGCAATACTCCACTTCACTACTTTGCTCACTCATTAAACCCAAGGTATTACAGTAGAGAATGGCTTGATGAAGGGGTTCCTGGACGTGTCCTCCTCATAGGGACATGGAAATTTCAATCGAAAGAAACAACTGTTTGGTAAGATTTTTCCCAAAAAAAACTTAAAGGAACAAAGTTGTAGTTGAGTTTGCAAGATATATATATTTATTTATTTATAAATATAATTATTATTATTTTATGTGCCGAGTCCCGTATCCAAGACTCTTCGATGATTGACGAATCCCCGAGTCCCCGTATCCCTGTCCCGTGTCGCCGTATCCGAGTCCGTGCTTCTTAGATGAGTGACCATGGAATATACTCCAGAGAAAGGCTACTAATTCCTGTCCGCAATCCTGATCTTCTCGTAGATGGCACGTGCTACATAGAATTAGATGTGTATGCAAAGAGGGAAGTAGCGGCGGTTTTATATCTCGAGGGGGCTCCAGATAGAAAGCTCAACAGCTGTCAGAATAGGGTGACATCCGAACGGGGAAAGAAAAAGATAGTAAATACATTGAGGAGAAGCATGCAGGTGGATGATGAAACTGCAGAATATTACTACTTGTCAAATGGAGATCCTCGTGCTGCACTGATGGAATTCTCACAGGATATTAGGTGGGAGAGGCATGTGGGCCTGGCCTAATTTTCACATAATATGGAAGGTTGTTCTCAATACTTCGAAAACGGTAAGAGGAAAATTTTGCAACAGGGGTTGTTTTGCTAGTATATCTTATTCGGTCGTATGATCCCAACTTTCCGAATAAGTTGTATGAATTTCTTCTCAAGTGACATTTGGATTCAAGTGTTCCTTTCACAGAATGCAGCTGTTATTTCTCATCCGCCTCTCTAAGTTATCTCAAAAGGCCAGTGGGGACTATAGTATATTATTATTCTTCTTGATTGTTATTGAAGTGTTATGTGTATTTGCCTTACTTTGGCTTAAGATTAGTAATTTAGTATGTATGTTTGAATTGATGTAGTGTATAAATCTTAAACTATTAAATGCAATTGCATATAAGTTGATCGTCTTGACTTCCCTAATGTGTGATGTGTAAGATTTGCTTTAACATTCTACTTTTTAAATTTTACTCATTTTGCAGAAGAACCCTAGCTAGCTGATGCCAAACAACAAAACGTACCAACTATCAACCATTACATATATAAAATATTAAAAACAATAATATACACGATGAGATTTGAAATTACATTTAAAAATGGTTATTGATGCTTAAGATTTTGAAGTATAAAAGGTAAAGATTTTTAAACAAAACATTTTGGTTTCCACTAATCTACCATATTCGTTTTAATTTAGCAAAATTTAAAAACAGCACGCAACCTCTCAACAAAACTAGTAAATACATTAAAAACATACCTTTTACTTAAATCTGTTGATAATAAACCTTCTTTTAGATTAAGAATTATTTTAAGGAAAATGCTAGGTACCCCGGATTGGTTCCCAAAAACTTTCCTAAATGCCAAGTGTATGAATTTAATTGGTTATAATAATGTGGATCCCCGATACCAACTATCTGTGCCTAGAATGCCTTGCTAGATCTCTGCTCTAGAGCTACATTCACACCAAATACTCCAATAAAAATGTTCCATTATGCCAGGTAATCAGTGCCACGTCATTCGGGAGCAATTTTTCGGGAGCAATTCGGGGTATCTAACATTACTCTTATATTAATGGATAGTATGTTGTTTAGTTTTGTGCAGATTTGGTGAGAATTAGGTTATTCGGTTATTAGTATTAGGAGTAGTAGTACAGTTGTACAGAGTTTAACTATATTTAATTTGCTCAATCTTGTTTGATGCAAGTAGAAGAAAAGTAATTTAGCACAAATCTTCAACATATGAAAATTTCGGTAGGTGCCGGTGCGTTATGTTTCACTACAAGAAATCTGGCTATAGACGATACCCCTCAGACAACACCCATGGAAAAAAGTGTTGCCCGAAATGATCAGACAACTAGTATTTTCATGTTCGAAAAAGTATTGTCTAATCCTACATTCACATAATGGGCCAAAACCAGGGGTGTTGTGTAAATGCATAAGTATTTTTAGATTAGACAAGCATTTTTAGGTCTGTTGTCTAAGTAGCAGTCATACAATATGTTATCCATAGTGTTGTGTGATAGTTAACCAACACACAACATTTTTTAGAAATATTATGTGAATGAAGCATAGACAATACTTCGTAAAAAGTATTGTTAGAATGAGACAAGTGATTTCCAATGTGGTATTGTGTAATGATATTTAACACAAGTGCTTTACATAGTGTTGTATGAACTTAATCCAACACACAACAGGTTCTTGCCTATTGTGTGTTTCAACTCATATAAGTGTCTTCTGTTTAAAACTGTTGTCTAATAAACTGTACATGAAAAAAAAACATATTTAAAACATGACTAACCTACCAAATTGGCATCCAACAAACCAAACAAACAACAAACAACAAACAACAAAGGCCAAACAGAAGATAGTGTATATAATATAAACACAAAACAATTGCGATTATCATAATTTTCCAAAGGACTTCAAGATCAAAACAATTGGGAAAGCAAATGAACCAGCAATATACAAGAAATAACAGATTACCATATGATACTTGACAAGTCTTCCCACAAGTTGATATAGATATTTGTCTGAAGTTACAGTATTAACAAGCCGTTGACTGAGAATGCGACCATATACAAGTAGCATTGCAGTGAAGAAAAAGTGCGTGCAGAAGTGCCTGAATGCAACCACGTGCTTGTGAAACCACATTTCATGACCTCTCATCAAAAGTGTTGTCCGTAGGGCCCCATGAGATAACATGTTGTACATCTAACCATAAAACAAATCGTTTTTGCTAAGAAACCATTGTCTGTAGTGACATACAACAATAGCCCTGATCAAGTAAAGGATTGTATCTTTTGCACTTCAACAATAGGCTTTCTTTTAAAAAACCATTGTCTTTACTGCTTAAAACGACAATATATTCGTTAAAACGTGTTGCATTTTTGGAGTTTTGACAACAGGTTTCCAAAGAAGTGTTGTTGTTTCTGGGTATCAGACGACACTTTTCAGGTGGCTTTTACTTGTCTTTCAACTCTCACACGACAGTTTGCTGTGTGTTGTCTGAGGTGTGTATCAGACGACTTTCCGATAGTCAACAGTTTTCGGGAGGTTCAGACAACACGTTTTGCCAGTTGTCTGAAGCAAAAATCCTTGTAGTGTTTTGTCAATTGTCTCCTCTTTTAAAATTGCTATTTGTTACGGCATAATTTCGGTTGTCTCTATTATCTCCCAAATTTCCAAATACGAATCTAGTAATAATTAACTTAACCTCAAGTTAATTATTTACTCTCTCTGAAACGAGGAAAGAATCAATCTCAATCAATTTATGATAGAAAATATCTCTAAACGATATCCTTCAAATCAGGAAGGTATCCCAACGCGAATATAATTCAAAGAGATAAAATCTACTAATTCCCAAAATACATCCCTTAACAATCATAGGGATTAAAAACCAATCCTTTTTTAACAGAACTGCGTTGGCTTGATCCTTATAAATATAAGGTACGCATGCATCTTGAAAAAGGATCCGATACATGAGACAAATCGAGACACCTCTCAAGTCCAGCCCCAAACATCCAAAATTCCAAATCCCCCTATTTTCATAATTTTGATATTCCAGCAACCTCCGAAATTTGTTATCACCAAATTCCTCCGTTAACAATTGGCGCTAGAAGGAGGGGATATATTTTTTGATTGTGGAGGACAATCAATTCATACGCATGGGGGTTCTCATGGATCTGGAGCTGCTTTAATGGAGGAGCTAAGCGGTGGAGGCGGCGGCTCTATTCCGAATTAAGATAAGTTTTCTTAAGATTTTGTCCATACAAATCTGTTATCTTATAAAATTCGTAGTAAATTCAATACATGTCGGATTTCGATGATTTTTAATGATTCGGAAAGCTTGTTAAATTGTCCATAACTTTCGTTCTTTGAGATTTCTCAGATTATATCTCGATCTATTCTCGAAATCACAAAATACAATCAGATCTCGTTTTTTCAACATCGAGTAGCAGATCAGCACACGTTTTATTTAATTCCCGATTCGTTATAAGTCCGTTTTTGATTAGCCTTATATCGTCGGAAAGGTCTTTTCGTTCTCTACAACTTACGTGTTTTGTGTTTTTCCATAAAAAATCGTTTAGAAGGTCAAAAACGCCAAAAACAGATCTGGGCAGAATTAGAATTATGAAGATTTTCAAGATTTAGGTGTTATATTCGCGTTACATGATTTTGGAAGGCCCTCCTTTATGAGGTAATATTTTGAAAGACTCTTAATTGAATAATTTATTATTTTGGAAGGCCCTCCTTTGTGGGGTAATATTTTAGAAGGCCCTCCTTTGTAGGGGTAAGATTTTGGAAGGCTCTTAATTAAAGAGTTTATTATTTTGGAAGACCCTCCTTTGCATGAGTAATTATTTGGGAAGGCTCTTCTTCGAAGAGTTGATTATTTTGGAAGACCCAATTCTGATGAGGGTAATATGTGAAAAGACGATCTTCTCTAAGGAGAGTTTTAATAAAACTATAACGATTTTCTAGAACATTATCTCCCGGGAGGAGAGTGTTTTTGGAATTTGGATATGACCTCCCGAGAGGAGGGTATCACCCGATAATTTAAATCCTTGCAAAAACCGTACTTCCGGGGGGGATGTCCGTACTTCCGGCGCCTCATCAATGAACGATTTTTCAGCTACATTATCTCCCGGGAGGAGAGTGTTTCTGGAATTTGGATATGACCTCCCGAGAGGAGGGTATCCCGATAATTAAATCCTTGCAAAAACCGTACTTCCGAGGGATGTCCGTACTTCCGGCGCCTCATCAAGGTACGACTTTGGGAATATGACCTCCCGAGAGGAGGGTATTTCTAGAATGGGGATACGACCTCCCGAGAGGAGGGTATTCCGAGATATATTTTTCATATTTTTTAGGAATACGACCTCCTTGAAGGAGGGTATTTCTTGCTAAGTTTGTTTGTTAGGAAATTGCTTGGAATGCTTTGAATGACTCTTCCGGATAATGCTTGACCCTCCAAGATAAATTCTCTCACACCTACAAAACTTATTATCTAATTCTCGCATATTGTCTCGTTTACATCTACATGCGCATTACGGGCACCTAGGTGCTCCATATTTTTTACTAATCTTTATCTCCTAGTTATTTCAGTGACTCAGGAAATTTGGAAGATCGAAGCATTCTTAGTTCTCCACTGCAGCAAGCTACACTGAAGAACTGGGGGGTAGTTGTTACGGCATAATTTCGGTTGCCTCTATTATCTCCCAAATTTCCAAATACGAATCTAATAATAATTAACTTAACCCCCAAGTTAATTATTTACTCTCTCTGAAACGAGGAAAGAATCAATCCTAATCAATTTATGATAGAAAATATCTCTAAACGATATCCTTCAAATCAGGAAGGTATCCCAACGCGAATATAATTCAAAGAGATAAAATCTACTAATTCCCAAAATACATCCCTTAACAATCATAGGGATTAAAAACCAATCCTTTTTTAACAGAACTGCGTTGGCTTGATCCTTATAAATATAAGGTACGCAGGCATCTTGAAAAAGGATCCGATACACGAGACAAATCGAGACACCTCTCAAGTCCAGCCCCAAACATCCAAAATCCCAAATCCCCATATTTTCATAATTTTGATATTCCAGCAACCTCCGAAATTTGTTATCACCAAATTCCTCCGTTAACACTATTGACGTGTCAGCGTACTTCCTTTCCTTTCGTACTCAAGATGTGATTACGTTTACATATGAAATTCGAAAAGATGAATGAATAATGAATGAGAGTTGATTTTGAGCGGATTTAAGTATGGGATTTAAACTAAACACAATCAACACAACTCGCGAAGATTTTTGATAGCCAACAAAGTCGGATAATAAAATCATAATTTCACTAACTTACAAGTATGAAATCATTATATAGGAAGATATAAAGGAAAGGTAGATTCTGTTTGTTGGCTGAAACCAAAACAAAGTTGTCAAAGAAAGGGCAAATCAACGAGTGCAATACATTGGAAAAATGGCAAAAAAAATTTGGACCATTTCTCGATTTGTGCGTGTCATCCTTGAGCTGAAAATATTAAATTTCGAATGTAGCCTAATTTATGACCACTACCAGTAGGGCAGTAACCACAATCAAACCAAATGTGTTTGGTGTCCTAGCTGTTAGTTACAGAACTCAATGAAATTATAAAGTACTCCCGAAACCTGGCTTTAGATAGCGGTATGCTCTGGCTCAAAAACAAATATTCAGACTATCTGTTCATACATTTAATATAGAAATGTTAGGCACCGGCCTAATTATATTTATTTTCAAACTCATACTACCAACCTCACCACCTAACACAAACCTACCCCCACCTAATACAAATCATCTCCTATAAATACCCCTCTCCCCTTCATTTGTAAAATCACACCAAAACATCTTACTCTCTTCTCTCCCTCATTTCTTAGTTTATAGCTGCTAGATAGTCCGTCTAGTAGGAAACTTACCTTGCGGTAGTTTCAGGCAAGTCAGGATAGGGGCCCTCGTGCTACTCTATTCTTTCGTTTCGGGTAAGTTAGTGCGAGAGTTTGGTCGGGCTGTAGCCATCTGGGTTTACAGCATTAGGAGTTCGTCCAGCTATTGCAGCCGCAACAAGGGGAGTCCTCCAGGTTATCCGGTCAAGTACCGAAGGGATAGTTCTGTCCAGGTTATCCGGTCCAGTACCGAAGGAGTAGTGAATCACTGTATTTCTATTCAGTTGTGCCTCAAGTGTTACTTCGTAAACTTGAGAGAGAATATTGTAACCATTATTATCATTATAGTGGAAATATTCGGAGCAGGTCCCGTGGTTTTTACCTCTTTGGCTTAAGGGGGTTTTCCACGTATAAATCTTGGTGTTCATCTGTCAATATATGTTATTATTATTGACTGTTATAATCTCCGTATTTAATTTACGCAAAGACAAGAAACGGGAATTCCTAACAGTTGGTATCAGAGTTGGGGCCCACGTTGTTGGTGTCTAGGAAAGTGCTTTGTGCGCAGTGGTTATTTGATAAAGCGCCGTACTAATACGGAAGGCTCCCCAAACACATCCACTTTCCTGGCCAACTTGTGTGGTTCTAAGTGAGATTCCCATAGTCTTTGGTAAATTAAAATGGATGATTCTTCCAGTGTAATGGTAAGCTTAACAGCTTCAAATTATCCGATGTGGAAAAGCAGAATAAAGGATTTGCTTTATAATAAGGACTTGTTTGATCCGGTGGAGCTGAAAGGAGTCAAACCTGCAGCAAAGTCTGATGCTGACTGGAAGAAGATGAACATGAAAACTATCAGTCTCATTCATCGATGATTGATAATTCGGAGTATCATCATGTCTCTGAAGAAGAAGACGCTTATACACTTTGGACGACATTAGATTCTACGTTCCAAGAGAAAAGTTCACAAAATGTAACTTTTCTAGTTCGTCAGCTGCTGAACATGAGGTACCAGGATGGGAACAACATGTCAGAGCATATGAGCGAATTCCAAGGGTTGTTAAATCAACTATCAAATATGAAGATGGAGTTTGAACTGAAATTCCAAGCAATATTTCTTCTCAATACTTTACCATCCAGTTGGGATACGCTAGTGGTGACAGTAACTAATGCTGTACCAACTGAGCAACTAACTTTGCGATCAATTAAGCAGAGTATCCTTAGTGAATCCATGAGAAGAAAGGTACAAGGAGTCAGCCAATATTCCCAGGCTCTTGTTACTGAGAACAGGGGTAGAAGCAACTACAGGGAGACAAACCGAGGGCGTAGTAAAAGCAGAAATTTTAGGAATTCCGGTGGCAAATCAAATGCCAATGTTGAATGCTACTATTGTAAGAAGAAGGTTCATTACAAAAAGGATTGTAGGGCCTGGCTCAAGCAACAAAACAATGGTCAGCAAGGGAAACATGCCGAGAAAAGTACAACAGCTGCTATGACAGAAGATGTTGTGATCCTTTCTTTTGGGGAAGAAGAATGCTTACATGTTGATGATCAGAAGGTCGAATGGGTGATAGATACTGGAACAACGTATCATGAAACACCCACTCAGGAATTCTTTACGACGTACAAGTCAGGGGACTTTGGTACTGTAAGAATGGGTAACTCAGATCAGTCAAAGATCGCAGGCATTGGTGACATCTGTATTGAGACAAACACGGGTTGTTCAATGACTTTGAAAGATGTCAGGCATGTTCGGACTTACGGCTCAACTTGATTTCCGGCATGGCGCTAGACAAGCAAGGGTACGTAAATACCTTCAGTGGTGGAAGGTGGAAGCTTACTACGGGTTTGTTGGTGGTTGCAAGAGGATCCACTTGTGGTTCTTTGTACAAGACACAAGTGACGATATGTTCAAATGAGTTGAATACAGTTGAAGATGAAGCTTCAGCAAGTTTGTGGCACAAGAGGCTTGGTCACATGAGCGAGAAAGGGCTGCAAATTCTAGCAAAGAAATCCCTCATTCCATTTGCTAAAGGAACTGCATTGCAGCCGTGCGAATATTGTTTATTTGGGAAACAACATAGAGTATCTTTTAGCAGTCCATTGAAGAAAAAGTCGGAGTTGTTAGAAAGAGTTTATTCTGATGTATGTGGTCCGTTTGAGGTGGAGTCCTTAGGCGGAAATAGGTACTTTGTTACCTTCATTGATGAAGCATCTCGAAAGGTGTGGGTTGAGATACTCAAATCCAAAGATCAAATGTTTGAGTACTTCCAGAAGTTTCATGCCATGGTTGAAAGATCAACAGGGAAACAACTGAAGTGCCTTCGTAGTGACAACGGGGGGGAGTACACTTCAAAAGAGTTTAAAGAGTATCTTGCAAAGCATGGTATCCGGCACGAAAGAACAGTTCCTGGCACCCCACAACAGAATGACGTTGCGGAAAGAATGAACCGCACCATTGCTGAACGAGTCAGATGCATGTTGAAAATGTCTAAACTGCCGAAGTCATTTTGGGGAGAAGCTGTAAGAACAGCTTGCTACTTGATCAATCGATCTCCATCGGCACCTCTGAATTTTGAGATTCCAGAGAAGATCTGGTTAGAAAAGGATGTTTCCTATTCCTACTTGCGGGTGTTTGGATGCAAGGCTTTTGCACACATCCCAAAGGAGCATAGAATAAAGCTTGAAGATAAATCAACTCCGTGTATTCTCGTTGGCTACGGGGATCCAGAGTTCGGGTATCGGTTGTGGAATCCTGAATCGAAGAAGATATTCAGGAGCAGAGATGTGGTTTTCCATGAGTCTCAAAATTATGAGAATTTTGGGAGCACTCAACAACCAAGGCAAGCTAGAAATCCAGATACATTAGAAGATGATGGAGATGATATGGTAGATGATGAGGCTGCTGAGCAGGGGGAGCTACCGCCTCAGCTTGAAGCTGAAGAAACTCAGCCACGACGTTCTACGAGAGAACAGAGACCATCAGGAAGATATCTTTCATCCGAGTATATCTTAATTGCTGATGAGGGGGAGCCCGAGACCTTTGAGGAAGTCAAGACTCATAAAGAAAGCAATTGCTGGTTGAAAGCAATGCAAGAGGAGATGGATTCTTTAAACAAGAATGAAACTTATGAGTTGACTACACTTCCGAGAGGACGGAAGGCTTTGAGGAACAAATGGGTCTTCAAAGTAAAAAGGGATGATGAAAAGCTTGTAAAGTATAAAGCACGCTTGGTGGTTAAAGGCTTTGCACAGAAGGAAGGCATTGATTTTGATGAAATTTTTTCTCCGATTGTAAAGATGACATCAATCCGGACAGTTCTCGGATTAGCGGCTAGCATGGATCTTGAGCTTGAGTAGTTAGATGTGAAAACTGCATTCCTTCATGGAGATTTGAAGGAAGAGATCTACATGCACCAGCCAGAAGGATTTGAAGTGAAAGGGAAGGAGCACATGGTTTGTAAACTCAAGAAGAGTTTATACGGGCTTAAGCAAGCGCCAAGACAGTGGTATAAAAAGTTTGATTCATTCATGAGGAATCATAAGTTCAAGAGAACTGCATCCGATCACTGTGCTTATGTGCAAAGGTTTCCTAACGGTAACTTCATTATCCTGCTGCTTTATGTTGATGATATGTTAGTGGTCGGTCAAGATGCTAACATGATCCGCAAGCTGAAAGAAGATTTGTCCAAGTTCTTTGATATGAAAGATTTGGGTCCAGCAAAACAAATCCTAGGGATGAAGATTGTTCGTGACAGAACAACTCGGAGGTTGTGGCTTTCACAACAGGGATATATTGAACGGGTATTGAAAAGGTTCAATATGGATGATGCTAAACCAGTTAGCATACCACTGGCGGGACATTTTAAACTGGATAAGAAAATGTGTCCGTCAACAGACAAGGAGAAGGAGGATATGGAGGAAGTTCCCTATTCATCCGCAGTGGGGAGTCTTATGTATCCGTTGGTTTGTACAAGACCAGATATTGCTCATGCTGTTGGAGTTGTGGATTCTCAAATATCTCAAGGGCACTTCCGGGTTATGCTTGAAGTATGGACACGGTGAACCAGTCTTGGAAGGTTTTACAGATGCTGACATGGCAGGACATCCAGATGGGATGAAGTCCACGTCAGGGATACTTTTCACTTTTGCGGGGGGAGCTGTAGCATGGCAGTCCAAGTTGCAAAAGTGTGTTGCGTTGTCAACAACTGAATCAGAGTATATTGCTGATTGTGAAGCAGGCAATGAGCTGGTTTGGTTAAAGCAGTTTCTCCAAGAATTGGGTCAGAAGCAAGACAACTTTGAGTTGTATTGTGATAGCCAGAGTGCTATTGACTTGAGCAAGAATGCTACTTGTCACAGTCGTACTAAGCATATTAATGTACGTTACCATTGGCTACGGGAACAGGTTGAAGATGGGGTGATACAGATAGAGAAGATACACACGGATAAGAATCCGGCTGATATGATGACGAAGGTCGCTCCACGGGAAAAGTTGGAGCTGTGCAAGCGGGGTGCAGGTATGGAGTGCAAGTGATTAAACTGTGAGTTTGGAAAGAGGGGGAGATTGTTAGGCACCGGCCTAATTATATTTATTTTCAAACTCATACTACCAACCTCACCACCTAACACAAACCTACCCCCACCTAATACAAATCACCTCCTATAAATACCCCTCTCCCCTTCATTTGTAAAATCACACCAAAACATCTTATTCTCTTCTCTCCCTCATTTCTTAGTTTATAGCTGCTACATAGTCCGTCTAGTAGGAAACTTACCTTGCGGTAGTTTCAGGCAAGTCAGGATAGGGGGCCCTCGTGCTACTCTATTCTTTCGTTTCGGGTGAGTTAGTGCGAGAGTTTGGTCGGGCTGTAGCCATCTGGGTTTACAGCATTAGGAGTTCGTCCAGCTATTGCAGCCGCAACAAGGGGAGTCCTCCATGTTATCCGGTCAAGTACCGAAGGGATAGTTCTGTCCAGGTTATCCGGTCCAGTACCGAAGGAGTAGTGAATCGCTGTATTTCTATTCAGTTGTGCCTCAAGTGTTACTTCGTAAACTTGAGAGAGAATATTGTAACCATTATTATCATTATAGTGGAAACATTCGGAGCAGGTCCCGTGGTTTTTACCTCTTTGGCTTAAGGGGGTTTTCCACGTATAAATCTTGGTGTTCATCTGTCAATATCTGTTATTATTATTGACTGTTATAATCTCCGTATTTAATTTACGCAAAGATAGGAAACGGGAATTCCTAACAAGAAATACAGTACAACGGAAGTGGCTATGGCGAGGATTACTTAATTGTTTCTTGGTGATCGTCTTGGCAGTGGTCGCGTCCATGATGACGGAGGCAAGGGAGACCGGCTTTGAATGTAATGGATCGAAGAACAGGCGAGCATCAGCTGCGTGCAGTCCGTATAGCAGGAGAGGTGAAAAAGAGCCTACTGGTGAATGCTGCATTGCGTATAGAGCATTATTGAGTCAGCCAAAACTACAGAGGAAAGGAAACAACTTTGTTCTTGCATGCAGCGAAATGCTAGAAACAATCCAGTTATTACTACAATTGTTGATGCTCTACAGGAAAATGTGGAATGCCTTTTATGTTCTCAATTGATCCCAACTTCGACTGCAAAACGTAAGTTATTTACATCTATTTTTCCTCCACAAAGCTAATTATGTTAAACATATATTGTCGATCAGTATCCTAGTAATGAGTTCTATTTCTTCTTATATGTACATGCAGTGTAAACTGATCAGGCGCGCCATGGAACATTCAGCTGGAGGAGAAACACCAGTATATATATATACATGTCGTTTGTTTTTGGTTTTGTTTTTATTCTCTATAATTATCTAGTGTCCTTCCATACTCTTTTACAAATAAAGACGAGGACAAACCATTAATTAAGATTAATAAGAAATGCAATTATCGAGTTTGGTTGCAAACTTGTGCATGGAGTTTCTTGAATATATATATCAAGTAATGCTTTAAATATTAGATGGAAGAATAAAACGACTTCATCTTACACATCCGTAGTCACAGATTGGCTCCAGCCTCCGTTCAACTCTACAATGTGTTGTTTTTTTTATATATAATTCATATATGCAAAACACGGATTATTAATTACTTGAACAGTAAGATCTCCAGATAAAATATGCATAATCAACTTTAAGTTGTGCAAAGAAGATTCGTGGCTTTCGGGGCCAACATTTTTTAAGTGCATGTCATGAGATTATGAGTCTGTTTGGGAAATCTTATTTTTCAAAAATAAGTTACTTATTTTGGAAAAAAGTTAGGAAATATGTATTTTTTCTGAAATAAGTAACTTATTTTTGCAAGATTATGAATATTAACTCCCCATACATGTGATTATACAAATAAATCCAAAAGGATAGTATAATATTAATAAATAAAATGTATAATATCTGACCTTTGAATTGAGAGATCAATATGAGAGGAAAAAGAAAAAGAAAATTCGTTATTAGGCTTATAAATAGAAATTATGTAAATGATTAATAATTTTCTTAGTTTTTATTCAAATTTTTACTTTTTTACTTTTAAATTATTTTTCTATATTTTAGTTAACAATTTAAAATTATCATTTATTCATACTAAATATAGAAGAGAAAATTCAAGTTAATGTTATTAAATTAATTTTATTAAGAATTTTTCTAATTAGTAAAATGTAAAAAAAATAATTTTTTAATAAAACATATGTACATAATACTTATCTTCAATAATTTAGTTCATACACATTATATCCTTATACATAATAAGCATAAAAGAGATGCTATCCATAATTTAGTTCTAATATCAATTATCACATGTATGTATTTCTCAAAAAAAAAATATTATCAAATGTATGTAATATGATTCCAATTTTATGTTGAGTAAATCATTACCGGATAACTTAACTGAATCGATTGAAGTGTATGTGTTGCTTACATGATTATATTAATTATATTGAATACAATTATTTCGGAAAGAAGTTTTTTAAAGTTGAAGTCGATAAATAAATATTTCGATTAACTATGTCACAAAAGAGAATCAACGGTTTGGCTAAATTGTGCTTTGAGAGGAAAATGATAATTAAAACTACATCACAACGATTTTTTCGAGATTTTATACATTTAAAAGCAATAAAAATTATAATTTATCAGTTTTAACTTGTGATTATTATTCAATTTTAGTTGACACCTTAGAAATAATGTATTATTGCAAGTACCATATTTTTTTTGATTTGAAAAATTTAAAATTTTGAAGATATATAAATTTAAAAGCTTAAGGCCTCCAAAATGTTAGAAACGATCCTGATTTAATCCAGTTAAATCCTGATTGATTATCTTATCGGAGATTTGGCAAATTTGTTTGTACAAATGTTTATACCGCTTTTTCCAAAAATACCTATGCTACAATTTATTTTTTCTTCAAAAATACGATATAATCTTATATGCGATCTGAAATTTAATTATTGCAACTCGAAATGTAACTGTTTTCAACCTGCGCTATAACTTCATATGCAACTTTAATACGGAGTAGTATTTTTGAATTTTTTTTTGGAAACATAGGTATTATCAAAAATTTCCCATGTTTATATAGTCTGTCTCGTCCTTAAAATACATACATGAGCTAATAATCTTCCATAAAGTAATTTTTCAACATATAAATGTTAAAATTAGTAAATTTTGGGGTATTCACATCTGAGACTAGCGAGCCACCCGTTTCGACTCAACCACATGTTCAAAAAGACAAATTATTTAAGAAAACTAGCGTAAAAGCCCGTGCAAGGCACGGGCACTAAACTAATTTTTCGTTCAAAACTGTATATATATTCAAATAATTTTACAATTAAAAATATGATAAGTGATACGAATTCAATTTATGTAATATTTTTATAGTTATTGGGTAATTTTACATACCAACGTTTTAAAGAAAGAATGCCCAAAATACTCATTCTGGGATGTGTATTTGCCCAAAATACCTATATCAAGAAACAACTGCCCAAAATACATACACATGTCAGATACTCCTAAACCAGTGGAGTATCAGGTATGATACTCCTTATCCAGTGGAGTATCACGTGTGATACCCCTTATCCAGTGGAGAGTATCAGGAGTGAGTATCAGGGATGATACTCCTTACCCAGTTGAGTATCACCCTAATACTCCTACGACATTGGCGTAGGATGATACGAGTATCACCCTGATACTCCTATGATATTGGTGTATCATCTTGATACTCCTCTGATAGTGGAATATCTGGTGGGTATTTAGGGCACTGTTTATTCGATATGAATATTTTGGTCAAATGTTATTGCAAAATGGGTATTTTGGGCACTCACCCCGTTTTACATAAAATTTTGAATTATTTTTTAACAAAATTTTAAATTTTTCTAAATATTATAGTCGATGTTAAATATGATAAAACGACCTTAATGACACGTGCATGTATATGAAATCTATAGTCAATTTTTTTGATTTTATCGTATACTGATATAAGTATATGTTATAACTCTTTCATTATATATTCTATTGATCAATTTGTCATATTATATAAAAATTCATATGTACCACACTTTAGGGTCGAGTTATAGTCTAATTGATCATTATAAATAATTATTGTAGTTTTGTAATATTTATGATTTTAAAATTTATATCTTTTTTGATTTCATTTGAATGTTAATTATGTTATGTTTTATATATAACATAGATCATATTTTTAGAGTTATCATCTTTTAAACATAATTTCAATTATTATTCGTGTAAGTTTAAATATTTATGTTTTTAGATCGATCGTATATTTAAATCGTTGAAAGTCTAAATAATTGATTGAACAAAACCCCCTAATGTAGCTCACATATTTTAAATTTGTATATACCTAAAACTGATGTGATGCAATTATTATTTATGTACGATTTGATAACTAAAATTTACATATTTTTTAAAACAAAGTTCGAGAATTTAATATCTACATGGAGACGCATGTAAATATATTTTTTTTAATCGGTTACACAATGTATAATCTAAAATTTTATTTTTATATCAATTATCTAAAATGGCAAAAGAGAATTGTAGAGTATACTCAATCGATTAGAATATTTTTTTGTAATTTTATCTATCCAATATGCTAGAAAATATATAAAATCAATATTTTATTTACTCAAAAATAAAATAAAAGAGGAAGAGAGAAGAAGAGAAGATGTGGTTTATCTTATTGGATTTTTATACAAAACTCAAAATTGAGTATATCACATTTGATTATGGCATGAGTTTGAGTCAGTGGTTCGAATCTCAATACTAATATAATTTCACTACTTTTTACTTAATTATTAAATTATGTTATTTTTGTAATTTTTGAAAATATAGGGGTAAAATCGTAACTTCACAGCCAATCAATTAGAATATTTTTTGTAATTTATTTATCCAATATTCTAGAAATAGTATGAATCAATATTTTATTTACTCAAAAAAAAAGGAAAAGAGAAGAATAGAAGATGTGGTTTGTCTAAAAAGATTTTTGAACAAAAATAAAAATTCAGTATAGCACACTTGGTTATGACATGAATTTGTTGGAAGAAGGTCAATGGTTCGAATCCCAGTATTAACATAATATCATTTTTTTTCATAATTAATACAAAATGACATTTTTGTAATTTTGAAAATATATGGATAAAATCGTAATTTCACAGCCATTAAAATGGCAAACTTTGCCCTTGTGTTCTCCTTTAATATATAGTAAGAGTAATCAGCACTTTGCACCCCTTATCTTTGGGCGCTTTTTCAATTTGGTCTCAAACTATGTTTCTTGGCAGATTGCACCTCCTGCCAAACCTCACAATTATCACAAGCCTATGGTTTCAAACTTGCTTCAATTTGCACCCTTTTGACCAAATTTTGTCCACTTTGACCGCTACTATTAGGATGAGCGAGGGTAAAAATACAAAGATTTATTCAAGAAACAGTCAATTTACCCTTGATTAGCCTAATAGTAGCAGTCAAAGTGGACGAAATTTGGTCAAAAGGGTGTAAACTGAAGCGAGTTTGAAACCATAGAGGTGCAATCTGCCAAGAAACATAGTTTGAGATCAAATTGAAAAAGTGCCCAAAGATAAGGGGTGCAAAATGCTAATTACTCATAATAGATAATACGAGATTAGAGAAATTAAGACAACAAAGGAAAAGAAAAGCTCGCTGACTCAGAAAGCTGAAACGCAGTGATTTGGAAGACAAAAAAAGCATGCATACATGTGTATTTATACTAATACAATCGCTCTCATACGGGAGTCACTCAAGTCAGTGGATACAACATACACTCACAGTTTGTAAAGCCTTTGTCTGAAATTGAGTTTGATCAAGATTAATATAAACACATACTGAACATATGGAGCAGAAGCACATATATTTATCAGCCTTAGGCGTGGGAGTAGGTGTTGGTGTAGGCCTTGGATTGGGGTCAGGACAAGGTATTAACACTTCAGATTCCACCGGAGCTAATGCTGATGAGATTGAGCAGGAGCTTCGTTGTCTTCTCGTAGATGGTAAAGAAAGTACTGTCACTTTCGATGACTTCCCCTACTATATCAGGTACCTTATTTTATCTACTCCTCAATTTCTTCCTTACTGTACATATAAGAATAAGAATGGAGGTCCACAACTAATGTTGGTTGTGGCCTACTACCTGACACTTATTATTGTGAAAAACGTTTGACGTGTTTTTTTTTGTCACGACTAACGTTAGCTGTGGAACTTGACCCTCAATATAAATCTTGTGTTTTTAGGAGTTTTTTGTTTGGTTCTATGTGTGTGTATTCACATTTTAAATCCAAATAATAAAATCAGGAAAATATGATTTACATATGGATTGATTGTCACAGAATGTTATTGATCTGCTCTCTAGTTTAATGTTTTGGCTAATAATCACATAAGTTCTGTATTTGTTTGTTCAAATTGACAGTGAGCGGATCCGAATGTTACTAATGAGTGCGGCATATGTTCATCTCAACCACACGGATGTTTCCAAGCACACTCGAAATCTTTCACCTAGGATATATTGCTCTCAAGCGTCGGTGGTACTTTCCTCACTTCAAATTTATTATTTTTAAAAATATTTAATTGTAGTCTTGTACGTAAGTTATTGTCGGCCTGATTTGATTTTTCCTTTGTTGTGTTTGTCATGTGAAGAACTTTATCATCAAATGCTTGCAAAGGCGCTATCACACTATTTTAAAAGCAAAGTTGCTATTGTTGGATGTGACAGACTTTTCTATCAAGGTAGTTTAGAACAAACATAGTCATGATAGTTTCAGTTGTTGATTGTTGTTTCATCTTTCTAATTCTTTAAATGGTGCTGTCCACAGATGCAGGGCAAGTATGGTAGTTGTAAGAGAGAAACCGTAAGTAATGTTCCACTTTCACTTCTAATCTCCTTTTTTCTCAATTAAATGTAATTACTTTTAGCCAGTCTATGAACAGAATCTTCGGTTGCAATACGTATATTCCCATCCAAGTTGTAAATTTTTTGTCAATCTTTCATTTGGTCCCATGAGAATTACAGCTTTCCTGTTGCACCAATTATATATAAGCTGATTCAGTAGCTTACCATATTGCAGCCTATGAAGAACTCTGTCTCAGATACAGCTTTGGGACGAGTATCCAATTTATTAGGTTCCTTTTCAATCCTTTCAGCAGGGCGTGATATTGAAGGTACGGGAAGGGTCTACTAAAAATACTCTTTAGATAACTTTTGCTCTTTGTTTCGTTACTTATAGTGCTGAAATTGATATCTTTAACATACTAGCAAGTACAGTATTACTTTGAGTTAGTTACTTGTGGGAAAAAATAACTGAAAATGCAACTACTGAATGAACCAGAAATGGTTTTTAAGCATTGGACTTCCTATACGAAATTTGTGAAGTTTTCACACTATATATGATGTTTCTCCCTGAGCATTAATATAAAGTTGATAATCTGTTTTTCAACGTTGTGCTAATATGAAGATGTTAATTGTCCTGACACTTGGAACTTTTTCACTTTTTTTTAGTTCCTATACAACGAGTCAGCAACTGGTCGTCTGATGAAAAGATCTTTGTGCAGTCACTTTATAAGGCAAGTTTCAAATTTGTCTGAAGCTTTAATTGTTCTAGTTCCTTCAGTTGTTGTCTTGTATGTTTACTCAAATAATCATTAATATGGAGTTCAAAGCTAATTGTAAGATGCTGACAGGATTTCTCACTACTTTGCCACAGGTAGGGATGGGAAAAAAATCCGATCCGACGGATACCCGATTCGAAATCCGATTTTTTATCCGATCCGAACCCGATATTTTGGATTTGGATATGGATATGGATTTAAATTTTAAACCCGAAAGATTTTGGATATGGATATGGATTTCATGAAACCCGATCTGAAACCCGAAACCCGATCAAAACCCGAGCCGAACCCGAAACCCGAAAAATACCCGACTTTTATTTATCATATTTTATATTTTATATATTATATATAAATGTATATTATAAATACATATTATACATACACTATTATATATATATATATATATAAATATATATTATAAATACATATTATACATACACATATCTTTGAGACATAAGATATGGAAAGATCGAGAAAATAAATTGTCATGGATGTAGCGGTATTTTTTAACTTACTTACACAATTTTTTTTATTTTTTTTGTTAATCATCTTATTTACACTATTTTTAATTTTGAATACCCGAAAAAAAACCCGATCCGATCCGAAACCCGACGGATTTGGATTTGGATATTGAGTTTTGGATCCGAAACCCGATACGATCCGAAACCCGAAACCCGAAAATATTTGGATTTGGATTTGGATTTTGCAAAACCCGAGCCGAACCCGACCCGTTCCCATCCCTAGCCACAGGTTTTAGTTTTTGTGTCCGAAACAAATTCCATCATTCTTTACATCAGAGATGTTGAGAAGCTTCTTCTTCAATCACCAAGGCTTTACAACTTGTTTGATAAAATGTTGAAGAAATTACCTGGACCTCTCAGATGTTGGAATCGGATGACGCTTGCAGGGACATTGACGAGAAAATAACAAAGTTGTTTTCCTACACTAGTAATATCAAGCCACCGGAAGATGAGAGTAGTCTTATGAGCTGGAAAGCCCAACTAGAAGAATACGAGGACGATCCAGTCTCAGGATAACAAAAATCATATCGCTGAGGTACTTGCAGCGAATGATCTTGAATGTTATGATCTAGATTCAATCTGTCAAGCAGATTCCAGGGTTCTCAATGATCATATTCAAGAAATTGTGGTATCGGCATTAACTTTTCATTTGATGAACAACAAAGAACCTGAATACATTTGGCAAAAAAAAAAAAGAAAAAAAAAGAACCTGAATACAGAAACGGGAAGTTACTTATATCATCATTCATCAAAGAGGTAGATGCTAACTCTTCTGAAGTCACTTCTATATTCGTCCTCCTATATGTCTAAATCCACTTTGTATTTGCCGTTTGCCCAATTTTGCAGTTTGCCCCATGGATTAAGAAAGGTTAATAATTCTAGTATTTCTGATAATATATTTAGATTTTTAAAAATTCATTTACTATTTATTTTTAATTTTATTGTCATTTTCTTCGTTTTAATTAAAAATAAATAGTAAATAAACTTTTTAAATTCTAAATATATTATCAAAAATACTAGAATTATTAACCTTTCGTTTGGTTATGGAAGCATTCAAGAAAAATGTGTAGAAATCAATGAAAAATTATTTTTATTTTTCGAGTATATTTTAAAGGTACCCATTTGATATTTATTATGACTTTAATGATTCAAATGAGATGCCGATAACTAGAGTGAGCAATTTGATACAAGCCCTCCACTTCAGTGAGCACTTTGAGATTTAACCCATTATAAAAAGTATATTTATACAAGGGGTCACATCTATACTATACTATTATAAGCAAAATAGGGTATATTTGGTTTGGTACTATTTTTTTGGTCACTCTTTTTTAGTATTTTTTTTTTGTCACTCTTTGGTTTGGTTAAATCTCTATTATTAATAAAATTAAAAAAAACATCTGTATTCTATACTATACTATTATAAGCAAAATAGGGTATATTTGGTTTGGTACTCTTTTTTTGGTCACTCTTTTTTAGTACTCTTTTTTTTGTCACTCTTTGGTTTGGTTAAATCTCTATTATTAATAAAATTCAAAAAAAAAACATATATACTATACTATTATAAGCAAAATATCTATATCTATACTATACTATTATAAGCAAAATAGGGTATATTTGGTTTGGTACTCTTTTTTTGGTCACTCTTTGGTTTGGTTAAATCTCTATTATTAATAAAATTCAAAAAAAAACACATCTATACTATACTATTATAAGCAAAATATCTATACTATACTATTATCTATACTATACTATTATAAG
Source organism: Kitagawia praeruptora (assembly GCA_037693485.1). Lineage (NCBI taxonomy): Eukaryota > Viridiplantae > Streptophyta > Magnoliopsida > Apiales > Apiaceae > Kitagawia > Kitagawia praeruptora. The sequence goes on from CM075354.1 coordinate 108,897,343, forward strand.
CAAAATAGGGTATATTTGGTTTGGTACTATTTTTTTGGTCACTCTTTTTTTGGTCACTCTTTGGTTTGGTTAAATCTCTATTATTAATAAAATTAAAAAAAAAATCTGTATTATACTATTATAAGCAAAATAGGGTATATTTGGTTTGGTACTCTTTTTTTGGTCACTCTTTTTTAGTACTCTTTTTTTTGTCACTCTTTGGTTTGGTTAAGTCTCTATTATTAATAAAATTAAAAAAAAAAACATATATACTATACTATTATAAGCAAAATATCTATATCTATACTATACTATTATAAGCAAAATAGGGTATATTTGGTTTGGTACTCTTTTTTTGGTCACTCTTTTTTAGTACTCTTTTTTTGGTCACTCTTTGGTTTGGTTAAATCTCTATTATTAATAAAATTAAAAAAAAAACACATCTATACTATACTATTATAAGCAAAATATCTATACTATACTATTATAAGCAAAATAAGGTATATTTGGTTTGGTACTCTTTTTTTGGTCACTCTTTTTTTGGTCACTCTTTGGTTTGGTTAAATGTCTATTATTAATAAAATTAAAAAAACACATCTATCTATCTATACTATACCATTATAAGCAAAATAGGGTATATTTGGTTTGATACTCTTTTTTTGGTCACTCTTTTTTAGTACTCTTTTTTTGGTCACTCTTTGGTTTGGTTAAATCTCTATTATTAATAAAATTAAAAAAAACATCTGTATTATACTATTATAAGCAAAATAGGGTATATTTGGTTTGGTACTCTTTTTTTGGTCACTCTTTTTTAGTACTCTTTTTTTTGTCACTCTTTGGTTTGGTTAAATCTTTATTATTAATAAAATTCAAAAAAAAAACATAATACTATACTATTATAAGCAAAATATCTATATATATATACTATACTATTATAAGCGAAATAGGGTATATTTGGTTTGGTACTATTTTTTTTTGTCACTCTTTTTTAGTACTCCTTTTTTGGTCACTCTTTGGTTGGTTTGATACTCTTTTTTTAGTCACTCTTTTTTAATACTCTTTTTTTGGTTACTCTTTGGTTTGGTTAAATCTCTATTATTAATAAAATTAAAAAAAACACATCTATCTATACTATACTATTATAAGCAAAATAGGGTATATTTGGTTTGGTACTCTTTTTTTGGTCACTCTTTTTTAGTACTCTTTTTTTGGTCACTCTTTGGTTTGGTTAAATCTCTATTATTATTAAAATTAAAAAAAAAAACACATCTATACTATACTATTATAAACAAAATATCTATACTATACTATTCTATACTATACTATTATAAGCAAAATATGGTATATTTTGTTTGGTACTCTTTTTTTGGTCACTCTTTTTTAGTACTCTTTTTTTGGTCACTCTTTGGTTTGGTTAAATCTCTATTATTTATAAAATTAAAAAAAAACACATCTATCTATACTATCTATACTATACTATTATAAGCAAAATAGGGTATATTTGGTTTGGTACTCTTTTTTTGGTCACTCTTTTTTAGTAATCTTTTTTTTGTCACTCTTTGGTTTGGTTAAATCTCTATTATTAATAAAATTAAAAAAAAAAAACACACGCACACGGCAAAGCCCACGAGAGTCCTTTCTACAGCAAACAAGTCGTCAAGACGTCAAGTAGTTTGTCTGTTACAGTGCACAATTTTTGTAATCAGCATTAAAATTAATTTTGTCACAAAAAAAGTTAAAAAATAATTAATTAATAGAAAAGATCGTTTCGAAATTGTGGAGTTTTGAAAGATATAATGGTCTGTTTTATATTAAAAAAAAGACTATCAGTTATATCAAAAACCAATAATCATATTTTATTATCTTTTATAATTTATATTATTACTAATTAATTAGCAAATATTAAAATTATAAACAATCAAATAAAAATATTAAGATAAAAATATTTAAAATGTTAAAAAAAACTACTTTTATATAATGTTTTTATATATACATATGTATTTGAAAATAATAATTATAATACGTAATTATAATAACATTTATTTTCATGAAATTTATAAAATTCAAAAAAATATTTTAATAATAAAAACATATATACAACTTAAAATTTTAAATATAATTAAACAATTTATAAGCAACCGTGCATCGCACGGGTTATAGGCTAGTTTATTTTAAAACAGGTAAAGGAGGATAGTGGGAAACTAAATGCTGGAATAAGAGAAGCAGCAATACATGGAGCTCAAGATTCACCCACCATAAAATGCACAACTGCGGAGATGGGATATCAAGATTCACCCACCATAAAATGCACAACTGCGGAGATGGGATATCCACGATTGTTGACAGAAAGGTATGTTATTTTTTTTAAAAAAAATTACAAATTCAGTTCATTCAAGTTGTATATGCCCGTTATCTGATGGAAATAACTTAGAACAAAGTTCATTTAAAATTACATCCTCTAAAAATGTAATGAGTTTTGTAATTCCCGCGTCGTTTACCTATGCAGCATTAACGACATTCCATCAAACAATGAGATAAAAGACTCTGGTACAGATTCAAGAGATTATAAAAACCTAGATAAGTCATTGAATGAAATGGTGTTGCTGAAGGAGAAAAACCAGACGATGGAATGTGAATTGAGGGATCTGCAACAGAGATATTCAGAAATAAGTCTCAAGTTTGCTGAGGTAGAGGGTGAAAGGCAACAACTTGTAATGACATTACGCAACTTGAAGAATTCTAATAAAAGTTGGTCACTGTTTACCTGAACACTTTCTCGAAAGCTACTCTAATTGTGCTGAGAATGTAGATCTTACATTGTCTTCTTGCTTCACCAGTTAATCACTCACACACACATTCATATTCTGCTTTCATATATAACACAAACACATAAGTTATATATTCACAACAGTTTTGTCAGAACTCTTCTACCTCAGTATTTTCTTATAAATTTTAAGTGAGTGTGTCCATTAACGGATGTATACGATCCCTTCTTTGCTCTCGATGAATTTGTAAGTGAGTAAAACTTAAGAATCCAACATTACATGCTGCTCCGGCGTATTGCAATGTAAAGTGCTCACGTTTGTGAATCGCGTATTAGAGTCCAGGGTCTTGTGGCCTGTTCCTTCTTTAAGCCGTGCGTGTCCTCTGTTTCATCAACCCCTTGCCATTCTTCTTCATTAAAGAAAGTCGTACTCTTGCTGTCACCTTCTTAGCATTTCTCTGGTGTCATGCGATGTAAGTCCCCTTTCTCTAATTTCTAAGCCAGATACAAGCACTGAGTCAATTCCGCAACTCAGACTTGTGGTCTAACTGCAGCCTACTCGTGCGTATGGGTCAATGTGCTTGTCCCCCAACTTTATTGTTAGTAGCATTCTAATATTCTCCATCACGTGAGTTGGAAATCCTAGCTCTCTCGGTGCCCGTGGGAGTGAGAATATTCCTCTTTTCTAAAAATTCCTTCTTTCTAAAATATTCTTTCCTACTTAAAAGGAGTGTTCCAGTCAAGTCTTGTCTGTTGACATGTTTGCTTGTTATAAGTTTTATGATATGGTCTATAAGTGTTGACGTCCTTAAAGTCTAGCTAGTAGTTTCCATATACACTAAATCTTTTACTCCTGTGCTTTTTCAAGAATCAGTCTTTATAATCTTTTCTCTAGCGTTATTTCAAGAATCAGTCTTATCCATGGCGTCAATAAACAATCTTAGTCTAGCCATGAACAACGTTGTGTTGGACGATGAAGAAGAATGAGGGATTGCAGTTGGGGAATCAGATGATACTCAAGAACATGATACTTTAATGGGCTTCGACATTCAACTATGCTTGCTGGGCCACTTCCTGAATGAAGGAGTAGTGGATTTCAATGCCATGAAACACACGTTAGCATCATTGTGGAGACCTGGGAAAGGAGTCTACGTCAAAGAGATCGATGCTAACTTATACATCTTTCAGTTCTACCACGAACTGGATATCAAAAGAGTTATTAGCGGCAGTCCGTGGACATTTAACAGGAAAGCTCTGATAATAAGGAGGATGTGCGAAGGAGACATTCCAAGGGAGGTAAGTCTGAACAAGCTGGATTTGTGGGTTCAAGTATACGATCTGCAGGTGGGTCTCATGTCTGACAGAATTCTAAAGGAGGTGGGCAACTATATAGGTGAATATGTTGAATCTTGCCCTAAGAATTTTCATGGAGTGTGGCGTGAATACATGAGAATAAGAGTTACAATGGACCTAGACAAACCATTGAAGAGGAGAATGAAAGTAAAAAGGTCTGGTAGTGAATGGCTTTGGATTACGTTCAAGTATGAAAACGTTCCAACATTTTGCTTCATATGCGGATTAGTTGGACACTCAGAAAACTTCTGCAGCACTCTGTTTGTAACACAGGAAAAGGATATAGTCAGGCCCTACGGTCCATGGATGAGAGCCCCTCCCAGAAGGAAATCCAATTTGATAGGTTCAAGATGGTTGAGAGAGGGCGATGCAGGAGAGGACGGAGATAGGAGTGCAGGAAGTATGAATTCAGGGGAGTCGCAACAAACTGAAAAACAGAATCCGGATTCTTTGCATAGTGGAGATAGTGCGGGAGTTAACTCAGCATCTATCAATATACCAAATACCTCAAAATTTGGAGTGGTTGTTGTGGACAACAAAAAGAGAAGGACAAGCGATGAGCCAAATGAAAAACACGGGCTTGTAGGAGACACCGAATTATTATTGGACTCAGATGAAGAAAATGCGGAAGAAATGGATCAAGATCAGAACAAAAATGTAGACGATCCAAAAAACGTCATAGCGGCGGGCTCTGGTACAAGGGTCCGCCAGTCACCATGAGTACATTAAGTTGGAATTGCCGCGGGTTGGGGACCTCGTGGACTATTCAATTCCTAAAAGAAACAGTCCTCCAGAAGAGACATGATATGGTGTTCTTATGCGAAACGTTGTGTAAAAATGAGTTGGTAGAAAAAGTCAGAGAAATGTTGAAGTTTGAGGGAGCTTTTTCAGTTAATGCCATCGGCAAAAGTGGAGGTATAGCTCTTCTGTGGAGAAAACAGGATGATGTGCAAGTTCTGTCTTATAGCAGGAATCATATAGACGTAAAAGTGGATATGATTGGTTGGAACACGTTTAGATTAACTGGGCTTTATGGAGAGCCGGATCGTGCTAAAAGACAGGATACATGGAATTTAATCAGGAATCTAAAGAACAACTCTTTGATTCCTTGGTGTTTAGTTGGGGACATGAATAACGTTACAAAACAGGAGGACAAACGAGGGGGGCGACCATATCCAGCTTGGTTGATTAATGGCTTCCAAGATGCCCTGGATGAGTGCGAGTTATATGACTTGGAGCTTATGGGCTATCCCTATACCTGGGAAAGGGGGAGAGGAACTCCTAGCTGGATAGAGATTAAACTTGACAGAGCCTTGGTTGATCGAAGGTTCATGAGCACTTTCAGTGAGGCGCATCTCACAAACCTAGAGATATCTCCGTCTGATCATAGTCCACTCTTTCTTGAGCCAATGAGGGTGTCTCAGTATGCTGCAACCAAAGCGTTCAGATTCGAAAACGCTTGGCTTCGCAAACCAATGTGTAAACAAATCGTGGAGGAAGTGTGGTATAGAAAACAAGGATGTTCTATGAGGAAAAGACGCAAGCGTGCTCTGAAATATTAACTGAATGGGGTAGGGAGATAACAGGGAGCTTTAGAATGAGGATCAGTCAAAGTAAGAATACCATGAGGAAAACGAGAGGAAGAAGGGACAGTAGGTCAGTGCAGCAGTATAAGGAAGCGTCGAATACTCTGAACGAAATCTACATTCAGCAAGAAGTGTTCTGGAGGCAGAGAAGCAAACAGCTATGGCTTAGTGCAGGAGATCAGAACAGTAAATTTTTCCATAATGCTGCTAGGTCTCGACGCAAAATGAACCAAATAACTACTTTGCTTAATGATAAGGGTCAGTCAGTCGGGTGGGAGACAGGCCTAAAGGACACAATGGTTGATTACTTTCAGAAGCTTTTTGAAGCCTCAGAGACGAATTGGAATGTCATGTTCGAGACTATGTCAAGAAGAATCAACTTGGCTCAAAATCAAACTCTGGTGGCTCCTGTCACACTAAGCGAAGTCAAGAAGGCCTTATTTGGCATGCACCCGGATCGATCACCAGGCCCCGACGGATTCAGTCCCGGTTTTTTCCAGAAATTTTGGAGCATTTTAAGCGTGGATTTGTTGTTCTTGGTTCAAAATTTCTTCATCAAAGGAAAATTGGAGAACGACGTGGGTAACGCAAACATAGTATTGATTCCCAAAGTTAAAAACCCAACTACTATGAGGGATCTAAGACCCATTTCCTTATGTAACGTTATCTACAAGGTGATTTCAAAAGTTTTAGCTAATAGAATAAAGCCAATGCTCAACACGCTCATCTCGGAGACTCAAAGTGCTTTCATTCCAGGGAGGTTAATTTCGGATATTATAATGATTTCATATGAAATCATGCATTTTATGAAGCGTAAAACTCAAGGAAAGATGGGATGGATGGCGCTCAAACTAGATATGAGCAAGGCATATGATCGGGTGGAATGGTTTTTTCTTCGGAAAATGTTAAATCAGATGGGGTTTCGAGACGATTCTGTGAGTTTGATAATGGAGTTTGTTTGCTCGGCTAAATATCAGATTTGCCATTCTGGTAGAAGCTTTGGCTCGATAATTCCTACTCGGGGGATAAGGCAAGGGGACCCGCTTTCTTCATACTTATTCCTAATCTGTATGGAAGGATTGTCAGTCTTACTTAAAGAGTACGAGAGGAGAAATAATCTGGTAGGCATTCAGGTGGCAAAGGGAGCGCCTCGTCTATCTCATATGTTCTTTGCAGACGACACGTACATCTACTGCAAAGCTCGAGTGGATCAGACAGAGCATGTGCTAGACTTGCTTAATATCTTTGAATATGCCTCGGGTCAAAAAATCAACGCTGATAAATCATCTGCGTTCTTTACTCGAAATACAGACTCAGGAATTAAGAATGTGATCTGCAGCATGTTGCAATTTAAAGAAGCTGATAGAAACACGACGTACTTGGGTCTTCCAAATATGTTAGGAAGAAACAAAAATGCAGTGCTTGGGTATTTGAAAGAGAGATTGAAAGAAAAGGTTCAAGGCTGGGAAAAGAAATGCTTATCCAGAGGGGGGAAGGAGTTGTTACTGAAAACGGTAGCTCAAACTCTTCTAAACTACGCAATGAGTACGTTCTTGTTCCCTCAACAATTATGCGATGAAATGGAGAAGATCATGAATGCTTTTTGGTGGAAAGGATCATGTTAGATATAATTGATGTGATTTAATGTCAGTGTTTAAGTGTTACAGGTAAAAGAGTTTAACTTGTTATTGAAAGCAGTCGTAGCAGAGTTTGAATATACGCTGATAGCTGGAAGCGCAAACGCTGACAGAAGAAAGTGTAAACACTGCTAGCTGAACACAAGGAAGCGCAAACACTGCTGGCTAGGAGAGCAACAGAGTTTGCTAAAGTCTGTCTACTGGAAGCGTCTTCAAGTCAACAGAGTTTGAAGATTAATTCAAGATTAATATGGAAGCACTATCTTTGAAGATTGGATAGCTGTCAAAGAGATTGAGTTGACTTAGAAGACGTGTAGCAATCGTAATTGATATCAATTGTATAGCTTAATTTTAGGAGAATCAATTAACGATTGTACGTAGCTGTATATCTTATAAATACAGTTAGGTTAATCCTAGAAGGGTGTCCATCGTGAACGAATATCATTCATTGTAACCTAAGCAGCTCTCTGTGATATTTTACATCACTGAGAGAGGAATTATTAATTCCAAACAGTTTTAAGTACTAAAACGTGTGTTCTTGTTATTTACTCATACAGTACTTGATTATATATTGTGTATTCGACCTAACAAGTGGTATCAGAGACAATCTGTTACTTTATTACAGTTAAAGATGCTCTTCCTAGAGAGAGAAAGTGAGCAAAATGCTCCTCCTTCTCACTAGAATTCTCATTCAGATCCTGCATCCCCTCTTTTTTCGTCACTGTAGCAGCAACACAAAACACGTTTTTCTTCCAAAAAACCAACTCCAAACACGTTTTTTAACTGCTCTTCCTCCCCTAAAACGTTTTTCTTTCAAAACATCCAACCTCAAACACGTTTTTCTTTCTTTTCTCCCCTCAGATCTGTTCCTCCCAAACCTCAATTCAAATTTCAAATTCAAATATGGTTCATACCATATTTGATTCTGAAGGTAATTCAAGTGTTGCTCCAGCTGGATTGAATGCTAATGTCTTGAATGGGATTCATGGAAAATCTCAGATGCTAGACAAATCTGGGCATCCTTCTTTTTCTGCTGTTGCTAAGAAGAATGTTCAAGAAATGAATCCAAGTAAGTTCAATCTTGTAAACCCAGAAATTACTTATGAAGGGGATTCGGCTTATGTCTCCTTGCCAAAGGAATTTCTGCTACAAGCCCGAAAACGATGGACAAGTTCCAGTTGTATAGGTCACTTTGTTGGAGGTGGGTTCTCGTTCAAATTTGTGAAGGAACGAGTTATGAAATTGTGGGCCAATAACGGATTACATGATGTGTTCTATAGCCCCAAGGGATACTTCACCTTCGAATTTAACTCTGAATCAGAGATGAAGGCTGTGTTGGTGTTGAATTCTGTGAATATTGGTGGGAAGCGGCTATATCTTGCTCCTTGGACTGATGGTTCTCAGTTCCAAAAGAATGTAATACCTAGTGTTACAACTTGGATCAAACTAGTTAATGTTCATCCCACCTTATGGAACATGACTGGATTGGGGAGCTTAGCAAAAGCCATTGGGAAACCGCTAGCCTTGGATGCTCAAACTGCTAAACTCAAGCCTATGAAATACGCAGGTATTTTGGTAGATCTTCATTATAGTTGCAGCTATCCCAGGTTTGTGTGGGCTCCTGTTTTAAATGATGATGGTGAGACCGTGCATACTAAGGTTGAAGTAGAGTACTCAGCTTTACCAAGTTCATGTAGCTTTTGCAAGGCTTTTGGCCACTCTCTTGCTCGCTGTAGCTTAAAGCCTAGTGCGGTGACTGAATCGGTCTCAGACTTTCTGGATAAACACTCAACTAAGGTTGATACTCAGAAGGGAACCAATTCTAAACAAAGTAAAGGGTTCAGGCCGCAATCCGAGCCTAGCATAGCTCAGCCCGAGCCCGATTCCAGTAAAATGCCTATTGGGTTCAATCCCACACAGGTTCTACCCGATGATTCAGTTCCAACATTGTCTGTTGCAGAACCTGTGCCAGTAATAATAACAGACTCTGTAAACAAAATGGAGTATAGGCATTGTGATGGGGACGCAGATTCAGATGCCCAAAATGACTCGGATGATCTTTGTGATGGGGACACAGATACCCCAACTGACTCGGATGATGATAATTTGGCTGAGCCCGAAACAGAGCCTGTGAGTCCTAACTACTCATTGCATGTTGCTGGCTCTCGAAACGATGCTGCCTCTGTTGTGGTCACCTTTGCAGCAACGAACACCCTTGAAGATGGAGAAGCTTCTACTTCAAATAGAGTTTCTGGCCAAGATGGAGACGAAGGAGGGTTTTTTTCTCAAGTTCAGTCCAAGCATACAAAACGCAACCTCAGGTCTCGAGGTAAAGTGACCAAAAACCCTCTTGTTAAATGAATTTTGCTTCCTGGAATGTTAGGGGATTGAATAAAACTTCCCATAAAAAAGAAGTAATGAACTTCATTTCTGCAAATAAGTTAAATTTTGTTGGCTTATTGGAAACAAAAGTCCAACAACATAATTCTGTAAAGGTTTCGAATAATTTGGCCAGAAGTTGTTTAACTATGACTACCATCATTATGGTCGTGTGTGGGTCGGGTGGAATTCTGAATTTTGGGATGTCACCTTATGCAATGCATCCGCTCAACATATTACATGCTTAGCTTTATTTAAAGAGAAGCAAATCAGGTCCATGGTTACCTTTGTCTATGCTCATAATGAAGCCACTCATCGTGCCTCTTTGTGGAATTACCTTAGTTCTGCTAATGTAACAATGCCTTGGTGTGTCGCGGGAGACTTCAACTGTGTTTTGAATATGGATGAAATTCGTGGGGGTCGGCACCATTGGACTCCAGAAATGCAATCCTTCAAAGATTGTGTGGTTGATGCCCAGCTTGATCACATCAAATCGGTTGGAGAACACCTAACTTGGTACAATAATAGGCCTTCTAGCCCGGTTTATAAAAAGCTTGATAGAATGCTTGGAAACTCCTCTTGGCTCACAACCTTATCTGAAGCTCTAGTTCAGGTTGGTCATAGGGGTATAATGGATCACTGCCCCCTCATCCTCACGATTCCAATGACTCTCGAGAGGTACTCTAAACCTTTTCAGTTTTTCAATTTCATGATTAACTTGGATGGGTTTCTAGATACTGTGAAAACAGCCTGGGATGCTCCTTTGCATGGCGACCATATGAGCATTTTGTGCCGAAAGTTGAAATTAGTCAAATCAGCTCTCATTGATCTAAACAAAAAGAATGGGAATCTACATTCTAACGTGGCTCAAGCTAGAGCCACTGTTAATGAAATCCAGACCAAATTGACCCTTGATCCCACTGATTTGGAACATCTTGAAATGGAAAAGCAGGCTTCAATAGCTCTAAACAAAGCTCTTGATGAAGAAGAATCACTATCTCAACAGAAATCCAGAGTTAGATGGCTTCAACTTGGGGACAACAACTCAAGTTTCTTCTTCAACCAGACTCGAGCTAATTGGAATCATAACAAGATATTGGCTATCCAAAATAGTGATGGAGTTCTGGTCAATGGGCATTGTGCTGTCGCTGCCACTGCTGTGGACTATTTTCAAAATTCTCTAGGTCGGCCTTTGCCTAGGGAACAGCCCCTTGATCTTTCCGCTGTGAATTGCAAGGCTTTGACAGAAACCCAGGCTTCTCATTTGGAAGATCCCTTCACTGCAGAGCAAGTTTATGACACCTTAAAGCATCTCAAGAAGAATAAAGCCCCTGGCCCTGATGGTTTTAACGTAGAGTTTTTCTTGGCTTCTTGGGATATAGTGGGAGATTGCTTCACCAAAGCTATTCTATCTTTCTTTGAGAATTCTTGGCTTCATAATGGAGTTAATTATTCTAGCATTGCCTTGATTCCAAAGATTGTTTCTCCTCTGACTATGAAGGATTTTCGTCCCATTTCTTTATGCACTGTTGCTTACAAGTGCATCTCGAAACTCATGGCTGAGAGAATGAAATTAGTTCTGCCTCATGTTATTGATCCGGCTCAATCGGCTTTTGTCCCTGGGCGCTCCATATCTGACAATGTTATCATGGCTCAAGAGCTCTTCCGCGGATATTCTAGGGAAACTGGTATCTCAAAGTGTGCTCTCAAGGTTGATTTCCATAAGGCTTTTGATTCAGTCTTGTGGGATTTCATTTTGGCATCCTTAGAAAAGCTTAATTTTCCTCAGAAATTTCGCTCTTGGGTGAAAGCCTGTGTCTGTTTCCCAAAGTTCTCAGTCAAGATAAATGGTACCCTCAATGGTTACTTCTCGGGTGCAAAGGGTCTTCGGCAAGGTTGTCCAATGTCGCCTTACCTGTTCACTGTCGCCATGAATGTCTTGTCTTGCATTTTAAATAATTCGCCTGCAGATTTCTCATTCCATTGGAAATGTAAAGAATCAAAGCTCACTCACCTCTTCTTTGCCGATGATGTCCTTTTATTCTCAAAGGGTGATAAGGCCTCTATCTCACACATCTTAGATTCTCTTGCCTTATTCTCTAAATTAAGTGGCCTTAATCCAAGCATGCACAAAAGCTCGAGCTATCTAATCAACTGTGATGATGATGTCATTGATTGGTTTGATGCCTCCTATGGAGTGCCAAGAGGAGAGCTTCCAGTGCCTTTCTTAGGGGTGCCTCTTATCTCTGCAGAGCTCAACATCAATCATTGTATGCCTTTGATACAGAAGATTGTTCAAAGAATTGAGAGTTGGACTGCTTTGCTCCTCTCTTTTGCTGGTCGTGTGCAACTCATAAAGGCCGTTCTCTTTGCTATTCAAGCATATTGGACTCGCCATTTCATGCTTCCAGCAGCGGTTCATAAAAAGCTTCAAAAAATCTTTACTCGATTCCTTTGGAGGGGCGATCACTCAAAAATCGGAGGTGCCAAAATCTCATGGGTCAATGTTTGCAAGCCAAGGAATGAAGGAGGTTTGGGTATAAAAAACCTGGTGGAATGGAATAATACTAAACTCCTTATGCATTTTTGGAAACTCATCAAAAGGCATGAATCCCTATGGGTTTCATGGATGTATGGCACTACTCTTAGGCGGAAAAATTTCTGGACAATGAAGATTCCTACAGATTGTTCCTGGTTTTGGAGAAATATCTTAAAGCTTCGTGATCGAGCCAAGGACTTTATTTCCTACAGAATCGGCAATGGGAAATCTATTTCCTTTTGGCTTGAGCCCTGGTGGAGAGGCAGTTGCATTGCTAGCTCTCCTACCGATAGTATCATTGCTAATTCTGGTTCTAATGCAGCTGCCACTGTTGGGGATCACATCAGTTCAGGAGGATGGAGCCTTCCGCAAGCCAGCGCCCATAGGACCCGTGGGGCCCAAATTCATTCAAATTAGCTAGATTCTTTTGATTATCCAGCTTTTGACTTATCAAAAGACGATGTCATTTTATGGAATGGAATGCCTAAACTCACTTCTCATGATCTTTGGGATTCCATCCGTGAAACTGCTCCTACTGTGCCTTGGTGTGATGCAGTTTGGCTTAAACATGGCATTACTCGTTATGCTCATCATAATTGGCTGTTAAGTCATGGGCGCCTCTACACCTTAGCTCGCCTTCATCACTCCTTTGGGATGGACTTATCTGTTCAATGCTTCTTATGCATTAATGGGGAGGAAACTGACTCCCACTTGTTCCTCCATTGTCCGTATTCGCGATTTATTCTGGATCAGCTTCTGGATCCTTTGGGCATTAATGCTAACTTCAACCAACCCTGGCACTCTTTTATCACGGATTTATCTCTTCTTCAGGATTCCTTAAAAGGGAAAGTTGCCTTGCTTGCTTTGCAGATTTATGCTTATCACATTTGGCGCGAAAGGAACGCTCGGTTGCATAATAAGGGCATTTTTGGTCCTGGAATGCTCTTGCATGGAATTAAAGTGGATCTTCACTCTCGGCTTGCTACTGTAAAATGGTTCTCTGATGAATTATGTAATAGGCCAGAATTGTACTTTTGGATTGCTTAAGCCTTTGGGCATTGTATTCGTTGCCTTTGGGCACTTGTTGGAGCCTCTAATTAGTAATCTCTTCATGTGGAGGTTACTAGTTAGATAGCTATTGTGCATTTTTTCCTTTATATACAAACAAATTTAGCAAAAAAAAAAGATCCAAAACACAATAGTAATCAATGGCAGAGATTCCTCCTCCATCAGGTTCTGAGAAAGCACCTACTACTGTTAGTAGGTATGAAACGATTAGGGTTCCAATACTCAAGCCATCAGAATATGCAATCTGGAAGGTAAAGATGACCATGTTTCTGGAAGCCACGGATCCAGAATATCTTGATAGAATTTATGAAGGTCCTCATAAACCTACAAAGTTAACTGCTGCTGCTGCTGGTGAGGAATCAAAGGTGGTTCCTAAGGAAAAGAAAGATCTAACTGCTGAGGATCTTTCATCTATTGTTAAGGATGCCAAAGTAAGGCACTTACTTCACAGTGCTCTTGACAATGTTATGTCTAACAAAGTGATTAACTGCACAACTGCAAAGGAAATTTGGGATGCACTTGAGGTTAGATGTCAAGGAACTGCTGCAATTAAGAAGAATAGAAGGAACATACTCACACAGGAGTATGAGCATTTTGAGGCAAAGTCTGAAGAAACCATGACAGAAACATTTGACAGATTCTGTAAACTGCTCAATGATCTATCATTGGTTAATAAAGAATATGATCTAGAAGACTCGAATCTCAAGTTTCTTCTCTCTCTTCCTGAAAAGTAGGATGTGAAAGCAACCACTATAAGAGACAACTATGATCTTGCTGATACTGAGATTGATGAAATCTATGGACTGCTCAAGACTCATGAATTGGAAATGGAGCAAAGAAATAGAAGATCAAGCAGGAAGTCAAAGTCTGTTGCTCTGAAAGTTGAAGAAAAATCTTCAAAGAAAGAAGTATCAAGGAAGAAGGCAAAAGGAAAAGTCTTGGTCATCCATTCAGAAAGTGAGTCATCAAACACTGATGTTGACTCAAACACAGATGGAAATTCTGATTCTGAAGATGATGAAGAGATGATGCAAATGGCTGCATTGATGGTAAAGACCTTCAAGAAGATGGGATTCAAGAACTTCAAGAAGGGAAAGAGATTCTCCAAGGATTACTCAAAGTCTAACAAGAAAAATTTCAGAAAATCTGAGGGAAAGGACTTTAAATCTGGTAAGAAAGATAAGTCTGAGATTCAATGCTACAAGTGTAAGGAGATGGGTCACTATGCTCCTGAGTGCAAAAAGGGTAAAACTGAAAAGGCACTCAAAGGCAGAGACTGGGCAGACACCTCAGATTCAGATGAGGAGGTGAACTATGCACTCATGGCCTCTACTCAGAATGAAGATTCTGAACTAAAGGTACCTCTAACTACCTATGCTTATAATACTGATAATATAACTGAATTGAGAATTTATCTTAAAGCATTACATATCAGTTATAGGGATCAGACTTTAGAAAATGAGAGAATCAAGAATGAGTGCTCTCAACTCAAAGAAAGAAATAAACTTGTTGAGGAACAACTTGAAAACATGAATAAAATTCAGAAAGAGAGAGATGATGCTGTGTTTATAGAACATGAGTTGCTAGGTAAGTATAAGCAACTAGAATCTGAATTGGAGGATGCAAAGCACATTATTAAAACTTGGACACACTCTGGAAAAGACACTCAAGAGGTTTTTCAATCAGACACAGTAGGTCTAGGTTATTCTGAGGATTATGTGCTTAGGTTTCAGAATACAGTCAAGATTAGACCACCTCTTTTTTCTAAGAAATTTGGAACATTTGTTCATGGTACTGTTAAAACTGAACATGGAGCTGTTGAAAGTGAGCCAGTAAAAACCTGTGTCAAACAGGTTAATATTGGTTCAATGACAGATAAACAACTCAAGCATAAGCTTAAAGAAATAAAATCTGTCAACAAACAGAGAATGCCTAGGAAAAACAGAAATGGAAAGGTAGGCATAACATCAGGAATTAAGCAAATGCTTGCTACATTTGCACCTAGAAAAACTTGTCATAATTGTGGTAGCACTAATCATCTTGCTAGTTTTTGCAGGAAGAACATAGACATTAATTCTTTACCCTCCAAATCTGGAGTGAAAAAGGATAATGTCAAACCAAGACCACAAACTCTGTGCAAACATTGTGGAAGTAGTTGGCACTCAATTTATACTTGCAAGAATTATCATGCTATTTATCATAATTATTATGAACTGAAACCTAATTTGAAATGGGTTAAAGTTGATTCTGCAAGTACTAAGAATGAAAATGTTAGTTTAAACTCTGATAATGACAAATCCGCTACAAAAACTAACAGATTCAATAAAGCAAAAGGATCCAAGCAAGTCTGGATCCTTAAAACTAACAATCAGTGATTGTTTGTGATTGCAGGGCACCAGGGTAAGTACCCTAGTCGTGGACAGTGGATGTTCAGGACACATGACTGGAAATAAAGCCCTGCTATCAGAGTATGAGGAGAAGGCTGGCCCAAAAGTTTCCTATGGAGATGGCAACATAGGACATACTCTGGGATATAGCAATATTAATCTTGGAAGTGTCATAATCACAAATGTAGCTCTGGTTCCAGGACTCAAGCATGATCTGCTTTCTGTGAGTCAAATCTGTGACAGAGGATAGCATGTAGATTTTCAGCCTGAATATTGTCAAGTCATCAGTAAATCTACAGGGAAAGTTGCTCTAGTTGGAAATAGACACAATAACATCTATGAAATAAAATTGTCAACAAACTCTGATGGCAAAGCAGTGTGTCTGTCAACAAGAATGTCCAGTGAAGAGAGTTGGAAGTGGCACAAGAAACTCTCTCATTTGAACCTGAACAACATCAATGAGCTAATAAAGAATGATCTTGTAAGAGGACTACCAAAGTCTTTGTTGAATGCAGAAGGCCTGTGTGATTCTTGTCAAAAGGCCAAACAGAGAAAAGCCTCTATCAAAATCAAATCTGAGTCTTCAATTGTTGATCCTTATCATCTTCTACATGTTGATCTTTTTGGACCAGTGAATGTTATGTCTCTTGGAAAGAAGAAATATGCTCTAGTCATTGTTGATGAATACACCAGATACACATGGGTGTATTTTCTAGCAAAGAAGGATGAAACTATATTAACACTGGCAGAACATATAATGCAACTGGACAAAGGGTCAAAGAATCAAGTGAAGATTATCAGAAGTGACAATGGAACTGAATTCAGGAATTCAATAATGGAAGAATTTTGCAAGAACAAAGGAATTAAACAAGAGTTTTCTGCACCTGGCACACCACAACAAAATGGTGTAGTTGAAAGGAAGAACAGAACTTTGATAGAAGCTGCCAGAACTATGCTTGATGAAGCAAAATTACCAACCTATTTCTGGGCAGAAGCTGTTCAAACAGCTTGTTTCACTCAGAATGCCACTCTGATAAATAAGCATGGAAAAACACCATATGAAATGGTGAGAGAAAAGAAGCCAAACCTGAAAAATTTTCATATTTTTGGGTGCAAATGCTTTGTGTTGAAAACTCATCCTGAACAGTTGACCAAATTTGATTTGAAGGCAGATGAAGGAATTTTTGTTGGCTATCCACTGTCAACTAAAGCATTCAGAGTTTATAATCTAAGAACTAGAGTGATCATGGAATCTATTCATGTGTCTTTTGATGACAAGAAAATAACTGGACTTGAAGATGTAGATGAACATGATCAATTGCACTTCGAAAATGAAGATTTAATCTCTGATGAACTAAACTCTGATGAGTCTGATCTGTCAAAATCTGAACCTCTACTGGTAAATACTGAAGAGACTTTTCAGCCAGAAACAAGAGAAGAACCAGTTGAGGGGGAGCATGAAGAAACTCATCAAAGTGATAACTCAAATTCTGATAATGACTCAGCTGAAAATTCTGAATCAAACTCTGGTGACTCAAACTCTGAAAGTCAAAAATCTAACAGTTCACACACTGAGCAGTCACATTCAGGGGGAGCCTCAGAGAATGAGGAAATATATCAAGAAAATCAGGAGAACATGGATCGAGGGGGAGGATCCAACTTTGAAAGAAGTCAATTGCCTTCAGCTAGGAAATGGACCAAATCTCACACACCTGATTTGATCATTGGTGATCCAGATGCAAGAGTAAGGACAAGAAGTGCAACAACAAATGAATGTCTGTTTCATGCATTCTTGTCACAAAATGAACCAAAGAAAGTTGAAGAAGCTCTTAAAGATACTGACTGGATAACATCAATGCAAGAAGAGTTAAATGAATTTGAAAGAAATGAAGTGTGGACAGTAGTACCAAGACCAAAGAACAGGTCTATTGTTGGTACTAAGTGGGTTTTTAGAAACAAAACTGACAGTGAAGGGGTTGTTACAAGAAACAAAGCCAGACTTGTGGCAAAAGGCTATTCACAGCAAGAGGGGATAGATTATGATGAGACTTTTGCACCAGTTGCCAGATTGGAGGCAATAAGGATGTTTCTTGCTTATGCTTCTCACAAGAAATTCAAGGTTTTTCAAATGGATGTGAAAAGTGCTTTTCTGAATGGAAAACTTGAAGAAGAAGTGTTTGTTGAACAACCACCTGGTTTTGTAGATCCAAAATATCCTGACCATGTCTACAGGCTAGACAAGGCACTTTATGGACTTAAGCAGGCACCGAGAGCATGGTATGAAACCCTAGCTCAGTTTCTTTTAGAAAGTGGATTCAACAGAGGTACAATTGATAAAACTCTGTTTTATTTCAAATCTGGAAGTGACTTGCTTTTAGTTCAGATATATGTTGATGATATCATTTTTGGATCTACTAATGATAAACTCTGTAAGAAGTTTGCCAAGCTCATGCAGTCCAGATATCAAATGAGTATGATGGGAGAGCTAAGTTATTTTCTAGGCTTACAGGTGAAGCAAACAGATGATGGAATTTTTATCAATCAAGCAAAATATACCAGAAATCTTCTCAAGAAATTTGGCATGCTTGACTGTTCATCTACAACAACTCCCATGGCAACTACAACAAAATTGGACAAAGATACAGGGTCATCAGTAGATATGACAAGTTACAGAGGAATGATTGGCTCTCTTCTCTATCTAACAGCAAGAAGACCTGATATCATGTATGCAACATGTCTGTGTGCAAGGTTTCAGGCAGATCCAAGAGAACCACATTTAACAGCTGTGAAGAGGATTTTCAAGTATCTCAAGGGAACTGTAACTTTAGGGCTGTGGTACCCAAGAGAATCAGATTTCAAACTACTTGGTTACTCTGATGCAGACTTTGCAGGCTGATAAGTGGATTTATATCTACTTGGAGCATTCTAAAATGGCTTAAATTGATTGTCTTGGACTCAAGTTTCTTGTAGTTTTGATGTGTTTTGCTTAGTTGTGCAGGTTTACGAGAATGTTGATTAAGGTGGATGCTTCTATAATTTTTTGGGAATTAATTGATTAAAATTCGGATTTTCTGGGAAGGCTGTGCAGCTTACACTGTTTTGGCCATATCTGGAGTTCTGTAAGTCCGTTTTCAGTGATCTTACTGCCCACGCGAAGCCTGGGAGATTTTATACAACTTGGGATAGGATTCCCAGGAGCAAATTGCGCTGGGTAGGAGCAATTTGCGCGAAGAACAGACTGCTGGGCGCAAGTTGCCCTGCAAGTTGCCCCTGAAAAATTACAGTTTTTACTATTTTGGCCATATCTTGAGTTCTACAACTCCGTTTGGGGCCCGTAAGCAGTCCACGCGAAGATAACGAGATTCTCTATCATTCTAAGGTGGTCCAGAGGTCCAATTACGTTTGGAACGTTCCAGAAAAACTGAAGAAAAGTCAGCCACGAATTTTCCTTAAAAACAGAATCAGTTTAGGAAACGTATCTTGCAGAAATTCTATTATAATTCTGTTTTGGTATTTTCTTGCTGGGCAAGACTTTTAGAGCCTATATAAACACATCCTACCATTGTAATAGAGATATACAGATTATCATAGTTTTATTATTGTAACCAGCTTAGATCTGCAAGAGAGAAAAGGAGAGAAGGATTCAACGCTCGTGACAAGCAACGGATCTAGATCTACTTCATCTTTTGTTATAGATTTGTTTTCTCAAACTCTTGTTTATTAATATAATTACGTCTTTTATTCATATCTTGTTATTTACCATGTTTTCATCAAATCCCATGGTGACGAAAGGTTTAGTTATGAACTAATCGTTGTCATGGGATCCTAGTGGATTTATCTATGTAGCTTAGTAGTTTGCATGCCTTAAAGATTTATGTGTGGTGAATTCTTGATATCCTCGTATGGTTAATCTTAATGCTTTTGGATGCGTAGCTAACATCTAAATTGAATTGTTAATCTCTTGTGAAGCGAGAGTGGATCTTGAGATTTAGAACTTGCCATGCTAGCATAGGTTCATAATTGTTTATCAATATGATTCGTGGTGTGAGATGAAAATACTTATACTGCCCTATGTGATCTAAGTGGATAACTTGTGCTTCAACCTTTATGTTTTCAAATTCCATAGAGATATAGGGTCTAAACATAATAGGTGCCTACTCGTCTTCTATCTCTTTTGTGGATGTATGCGTAGATTGGTACTAGTATACCGAGAGGTAACTTTTACTCTTTTCGTGTTATTCGATCAGATATCAAACCCATCCGCATATTTTCCCATATTACCACACCATATTTACATGATCAATTAGTTAACCCGTTGAGCTTAATCCTATTTTTTTTCGGTGACATACCACATTACTTGCCTAGACCTTTTTCTTGTATTGGCCTTACATTAATTTGAACCCACATTGTCAAAGGCTAGTAGAGTGCTTAAGGGAGTAATAAGGTGTGCAAGGAGGGGTTTATTGTTGGTCATACTTTTGGGGAAAATATTGAAAATTGGGTTTGGTTGTTTACTTGATAGTCGACATATGTAATAAAATTATGGGATCATTGTTATTGTTTATATTATTGTTTGTGTTCTATTTAGCTCTCGGGAAAAGAAAAAAATGAAAAAAAAAGAAGAGAAAAGAAAAAAAAAGAAAAAAAATATATTATGAGAGCATGTTTGTGTTTGTTGTGATCCTATTTTAGTCGACTAGTCGAGTGTTTGTTTTAGAAAAATTATGTGGGGGGGAAATATGGTGTTGTGTATGATTTATTATCGTTCCTACTAGCTTTTGACACTTCACCTGTTTTGGCTTATTTGACATACCTCGTCCCTAGCCCCATTACAACCCAATTAAAGACCTTTTGATTATCGTCATTGATGTATGTTGTGTTAAGAGTTAGATTGATATAAAATGTCAAGCATGTTTATGATTTTGTTGGAATTGAGTGATACACTTACCCTTGTTCTTGAGTGAATATTCTTTGTGAGTGGATTGTGAGTGTTTGCTTGTTCTTGCGTATGAGATCCCGAGTGTTGTCTCAAAGATGTACTCTTGTAGGCTTAGCATGTTTACTAACTTATTCTTACACTTGACATGGGCTTGTGAGAACTTATGCATGTTCATTGAGTAGACTATGTGAATACTTGCACTTTCGACACCAAGACATTGCGTATTTACTTTGATTCTTAAGTTGATATGGCATGAGAGGATTTGAAGGTATGGTAGACTAGATTATTTGTATTTTCATAATAGTTGCATTCATGCATTGCATTGCATTAGGTTAAATGAATTTTGTGGGTACATTCGCTATAGGCCCTCACGAGACCTTACTCGTCCACTAGGGCTGCCTAGGGGTTTAAAAGGCTTGTTGCATATGCCAAATGCAACCGTGATCACCTACGGAAGTGGTACCAGTTAGTTAGATAGTGTAATTGTTTATGCTTGAGGACAAGCATCGGTTTAAGTTTGGGGGTGTGATAAGTGGATTTATATCTACTTGGAGCATTCTAAAATGGCTTAAATTGATTGTCTTGGACTCAAGTTTCTTGTAGTTTTGATGTGTTTTGCTTAGTTGTGCAGGTTTACGAGAATGTTGATTAAGGTGGATGCTTCTATAATTTTTTGGGAATTAATTGATTAAAATTCGGATTTTCTGGGAAGGCTGCGCAGCTTACACTGTTTTGGCCATATCTGGAGTTCTGTAAGTCCGTTTTCAGTGATCTTACTGCCCACGCGAAGCCTGGGAGATTTTATACAACTTGGGATAGGATTCCCAGGAGCAAATTGCGCTGGGTAGGAGCAATTTGCGCGAAGAACAGACTGCTGGGCGCAAGTTGCCCTGCAAGTTGCCCCTGAAAAATTACAGTTTTTACTATTTTGGCCATATCTTGAGTTCTACAACTCCGTTTGGGGCCCGTAAGCAGTCCACGCGAAGATAAAGAGATTCTCTATCATTATAAGGTGGTCCAGAGGTCCAATTACGTTTGGAACGTTCCAGAAAAACTGAAGAAAAGTCAGCCACGAATTTTCCTTAAAAACAGAATCAGTTTAGGAAACGTATCTTGCAGAAATTCTATTATAATTCTGTTTTGGTATTTTCTTGCTGGGCAAGACTTTTAGAGCCTATATAAACACATCCTACCATTGTAATAGAGATATACATATTATCATAGTTTTATTATTGTAACCAGCTTAGATCTGCAAGAGAGAAAAGGAGAGAAGGATTCAACGCTCGTGACAAGCAACGGATCTAGATCTACTTCATCTTTTGTTATAGATTTGTTTTCTCAAACTCTTGTTTATTAATATAATTACGTCTTTTATTCATATCTTGTTATTTACCATGTTTTCATCAAATCCCATGGTGACGAAAGGTTTAGTTATGAACTAATCGTTGTCATGGGATCCTAGTGGATTTATCTATGTAGCTTAGTAGTTTGTATGCCTTAAAGATTTATGTGTGGTGAATTCTTGATATCCTCGTATGGTTAATCTTAATGCTTTTGGATGCGTAGCTAACATCTAAATTGAATTGTTAATCTCTTGTGAAGCGAGAGTGGATCTTGAGATTTAGAACTTGCCATGCTAGCATAGGTTCATAATTGTTTATCAATATGATTCGTGGTGTGAGATGAAAATACTTATACTGCCCTATGTGATCTAAGTGGATAACTTGTGCTTCAACCTTTATGTTTTCAAATTCTATAGAGATATAGGGTCTAAACATAATAGGTGCCTACTCGTCTTCTATCTCTTTTGTGGATGTATGCGTAGATTGGTACTAGTATACCGAGAGGTAACTTTTACTCTTTTCGTGTTATTCGATCAGATATCAAACCCATCGCATGTTTTAATTAAAGGCTGCAACTCTAAGTGAAGTAGATGATGAAACTAGGATTCCATGTTATTCTCATATAAGTAATTCGATTTTAATTATTGTCAACTAGTTAATTCTTAGATTTATAATTTGCATCTTAGTATAATTTAGATAATCAACCCAAATTTATTACTTTTCTTAGCAGTGAATTAAAACCATACATTGTTGCATAGGCATATTTGCTGACTTGAGCACCATTCTAGATCTCTGTGGGAACGAACTTGATTTAATCATATATTACTTGTGACTACGTGCGCTTGCGTGAATTTAGCATAACACAGGCTGTAAGATTGATAGAAAAAGCACAAGTGGAAGTTGTCAATTTCTTGGTGACAGACTTGTTTCTTGGTACAGCAAGAAACAGAAATCAATATCCAAACTACAGCTGAAGCAGAGTATATTGCTGCTGGTAGCTGCTGTGCACAGATTCTATGGATGAAGAATCAACTGCTGGATTATGGATTGAGGTATAGCAAAATACCTATTTTCTGTGATAACCAGAGTGCTATTGCAATGACAGGTAATCCAGTACAACACTCAATGACCAAGCACATCAGCATAAGGTATCACTTTATCAGAGAGCATGTAGAGGAAGGCAACATTGAGCTTCACTTTGTGTCTACAGATCAACAACTTGCAGATGTCTTCACCAAGCCTTTGAGTGAAGCAGCATTTACAAGGCTGGTCAATGAACTAGGAATGGTCTCTGGTTTTGACTAAACATGTTGGTCAGACTCAAAATTTTCTCATAAAATGTTGCTCATATTTCTGTGAATTGTTAAGTGCTATGTGAACCTTGTTGTTTAAACTCTGTTATGCAGACTCTGTTCACATGTTTCTGTTCTCACACTGTTAAACTCTGTCGGCATGTTTGTCTGTCATTCACTGTTAATATGGTTGACAAACTCTGTGAATTCTGAATTGATTTTTGTCTGAATGAAAACACCAATGAAGAAAAATGTATGATGTGACAGCCCCAAATCCGGGGTCATAAATCTGGGCCATCACGGACCAATTTCCATTCAATATCAATATCCCTTGGGTCTTTTTTTTTTTAAATACTTATGCCATTGACCCCGCAATAATAAACACACCCACGCCAGTCATATGCTCAGAGAACAACATTTACCATAACAAAAGTTTAGAGTTGAAAGTTAAAGGAGTTATTACAAACCAGGATCATACTTAAGTACATTGTTGAATAATACTTCGACATGAAGCGTTTCAACAACCAAAAGTTTATTACATGTCTTCATACTTAATTATACATAAGCCCTTAGAACCCGTCTGCCTCATCACTACCTCCGGAATCGGTGCTAACGTGCCCTCAGAAGGTCGCCTTTCCCTTACCCTCTTGCGGGGCGTTCTGCGAAGTATTGGCATACCTAGTTGTATATAGATAAGTAGCAAGAGTGAGCTATAATAGCTCAGCAAGATAATATTGTAAACTAGAATTTAAAATGTAATCAAGTATACATGTATATACATATGTAAGCGGTAAACAATTATAAACTTTAAGGAAGAATAAAAGTCTTATTTAATAATACATCATCCACTTACTATTATAAGAAAGAAATCTAGGATAATACAGTATCAGTTTCTCTTCTTAAATAATATATCAATCAATATACCCTTTCAGTGTAATATTTCAAGATAATATGAATACTTGAATAAATCACTCACTAACATCTTCTCATTTCCTTCTTATACAACAATTTTATAAATTAATATAAAATCGGTTTCTCTTCATCTATAACAATAATTCCATTGTTTCATATCATTCTCCCTTTTTAGTATACCAATCTGACTTTATCATTTATTCTTTATTCAAATATTTTGGGGGTTTTCACTGTTGCCGAATACGTGAGGCACGATGATCAGTCGTCATCCGTACCCGTCCCTTTTTACTACCGGTAGAAGGAGGAAGGTACACCACTACATCCCCCTGGAGGAAGGTACACCACTACATCCTTCTTCGGCAACTCTTGGGCCGAATTAAAATATTGATTGCTGGACTGTGCAGCACACAACCTCCTACGCTTTTTGTTGCTATACCCCTTTTTGTCAAATCGTTATTCTATTTACTAAATGTCATTCCACATTTCCATTTTCTCGCTTTTATTTCCATATATCATTCACTCATCTCATTTCCATTCTCGCACATTATTTCTATAAAATATATACATAACATAATACTTTGTTTATGATTCAGACATCTCTTCTATATTCAAGAATTCAAATATGCTTTTATATCCATAACATATTCCGTCTACTCTAAGAGTAGTAATTAATAATCAAATAATATTTATTAAACCACTAACACTAAAAAGAATATTTTTAATATAGTATTATAAACCATATAACCCTAGATAACAACTGATACCATTCTCTTCCATATCTCTTTAGTTTTCCAAAATCAAGGAAATATATTCTTTGCAACATAACAACAATAGCATCACATATATATATTCCATAGTATCATTTTTATTCCGAGGATAAATAATTTTCAAAGTAGGGATAGAAGAATCTTGCCTCGGTTCCGGTATCCTGACAGTATGGTTTGGGGCTCTTCCGGAGTTTCTATAAACACAAAAGGACCGTCGTTAGAACACCACATCTCTTACCACTACATTCTTATATAACAAGACCCTTTACACTTAAATATACGTTTAACGTATTACTATTACCCCAAAGGTTCAAGAACTTCATCATTTATAGTCTCAATCGAAGTTTCAGGGGTTTTCACCATTCCCCCTAACGACCACACTTAACTGTAAAAATTCTCAGAAAATATAGATTTCGAATTTAATGTAAGGTCAACTGTCAAGGGTCCTCTGACCACCCTACTACACTATCCCAAAATTTCGTGGCTTATAAGACTGTCTAAGTATGGTAACTTTAACCTCAAAGTTGATACAATTACGTTTTCTCGGTTATCGAACGTCTTTCACTAAAACTGACTTTTCTCCTAAACCGTTCATCAGATTTTAACGCACCTTATATCAAAACGATCTATGAACTAAGCTCTATCATTTCATGGTCAATTGGTAACCTAGGCAGTGAGGTCCCGAACGAATACAGGGGTCACAAAACAGGGCAGATTTCGTTCTAACGAAAATCGGGCATTATAACGGCTATAATTTCATACTTTCCAAAAATCAAACTCCTCCAAATCAATCATCAAACACAATAATCATCACCTACACCATGTGGTCTTCATTACCAGCCATGGTTACAATCCAAAACACCTCCATATTCAACTCAAACCACTTACAAACACTTATAACATCATAAACATAACCTTTATACCACTTAATCACTAAACACAACAATATCCATCATAAATACAAAAGGGCAAGGATTGTTATACCTTCTTGAAGCTTTAAAGTCACTTAACAAGCCTTGTATACACCTTAAGTCACCTTGTATTAGCTTAAATCAACTAAAGAGACCATAAAAACAAAGATTAAAACTTGAAAAACACTATTCACTACTATTCATCTTGCACTTGAATGATTTTATTACCTAGGCAAATGATGGTGGATGGCTATGAAACTTTGTGCTAGTCTTGATCTATCCTCCAAGATGCTCCATGATTTTTCTCTTGATTTAATCTTGAAGAGAGCTAGGGTTTTGGATTTTTTTTTTCTTCTTTTACTTGTTGAAGCCGAATGGTGTTCTAAGGAAGGGGAGAGAGTTTTTGTGTTTTTTTCTTTGATCTTATCTCTTAATTACTTACTAATATAGATTGTATTGGAAGCTTGGTAGATATTTGTGATTAAAACCATGTGAAAATACTAATTTGCCCTTAAACTAGTTAGTGGAAAATGATGTCATTTTGGTGATCTCATAATTCTCTTTTTTTTCCTTGATTTTCTTAAGTAATTTGCTTGCACTCTTGGTAATAATAATGTGGTATATATCCTTGTTATATTATTAATCTTGGTTGCTAAATCTCCATATTCGTCTAATTGTGATTCGTTTCGAATGTACCTCATTATCTCAGTGGTTTTAACAATCCAAATTCCATTGGTATTCTCTTAACTTAATAATCCCCTGGCTCAAATCTAAATTCACTAATCCCTCAATATATAATTCTTATAATGTTTCCATGTTACTTAATATCTAATAGAAGTTCTTTAGAAGTCAAAATCCTCAAAATCCATGTTTTAGGAATTTCTGAAATCTATCGTCATTTCGAGTCACTTATTTCCATTGTACAACACTAATATGGTTTCTGTTTATTCATTTTATGTTTCCATTATAGAGTACCTATATACCATTTCTCTAAATCCTCGAAATTTACTATTCATGTGACCACTGTAGCATTACTGAAGTTAGGGTTATTACATCCTTCCCCCCTTAAAAGGGATTCCGTCCCGGAATCACGTCCGAAATGTCCATAGATACCTTTTCATCTACACCTTATAACTTCTATACCACTTTCTCCATCCTTTTTCCTTCATAATATCTCTATCTTGTTTGCACAGAATACACCAACATAAACTTGCTTGTCATTCATCAACATTCCTCTTTTAGTTATGGGTATCGGCCACCACATTGGCCTCTCCTGAATGGTAGTATATCTCACTTATGGTTTATCCCTATGTTGATCTCTATCATGACATAAAATATACATACTTCAATCTTATTATATCTTGTCTCTGTAAAATCCTCCAGAAATTTGACTATAACATTATTCCTTGAAATAATTGTAAGAAATACTATCTATAATATATATTTCCTGTTCGTATTTAAACAAGTCTATGGTTTACCCCCAAAATACAATTATTCTCCTTTTCATAGAATTTCCAACCCCTAACAGATACTGATTTTCCTTATCTAGATTGTCAACCTAACCATACCATTCATTGCCCATATTGATTCCTAACCGACATTTACACTAAAAATTTAAATACTAAAAGAAAATGTTCACCTGTATCTGTATCCGGCTTTCTCAATGCTTCTCCTAAGGTCATATTGTACACCCTGGCAGTAGGTCTATTTGAAGCAGTCATACTTTGTCCTGGCGCAGACGACCCACCAGAACGACAATCTCTAGCAAAATGTCCTAGTCTTCCACATTGATAAC
Organism: Kitagawia praeruptora; assembly: GCA_037693485.1. Lineage (NCBI taxonomy): Eukaryota > Viridiplantae > Streptophyta > Magnoliopsida > Apiales > Apiaceae > Kitagawia > Kitagawia praeruptora. The sequence goes on from CM075354.1 coordinate 108,924,994, forward strand.
ACTTGACATCATCCTTATCAGCTGATGGACACCTGTCCTGATAATGTCCTTTCTGTCCACACTTAAAGCAAGTTATTCCTAACATCTTACATTCCCCGATATGCGTCTTACCACACGTGTTGCAATCTGGTAATGGTGGTCGCAATTGATTAGACTGAAAGGTTCCTGTGGATCTACCACCCTGATTCACAGTCTCACTGGTAGTCTTATTATTCCCTGACTTTCCTCCAAACTGGGGTTTTTGTCCTTTACCAAATTTGTTAAAGTAGCTTCCCTCACTTGAACCTCCCTTTGGACCCTCAAATTTTCTTTTCTTGTTCTCTCGACCTAATTGGGTTTGTTCACTCTCGGCCTCGATAATAGATGCCTTCTGAACCACCGCAGCATACTCGGTCAACTCAAATGGTGCCACTCTTGTCCGTAGCCATGGTTTCAATCCTTGTTGGAACCTTTTCGCTCGTTGTTCCTCAGTACGCACAAATTCTGGAACAAACCTAGACAATTTAGTAAATTTAGTCTCATACTCGGCCACTGATAGATTTTCCTGTTTTAACTCTAGAAACTTTATTTCCATTTGGTTCTCCAGGTACCTAGGGGAATACTTTTCTAAGAACACCCTAGTGAAACGCTCCCAGGTTATCACTCCCGCTCCTTCTAGATTCTTTTTAGTTTCCCACCAGTAATTTGCCTCTCCCTTTAAGAGATAGGCTGCAAAAACTGTTTTCTGGTCTTCCTCTATCCTCAGTATCTCAAAAGCTTTTTCCATCTCTTTTAACCAGGCTCTGGCTACTACCGGGTTAACAGTTCCCTCAAACTCTGGGGGTTTTAAGGACTTAAAAGCACGAAAAGAGTTAGCTACCTGGTTGGGAAGAACGGGTGGTTGTGGCGGATTCTGTGGATTAACTAAATTCTGCCTCAATAGTTCCATAAATTGATTGAAAGGGTCACCACCCTGATTTCCCTGTTGACCAGTTGATTCATCTTCTTCTTCCTCATGATCTTGTTCATTATGAGCGTTTTCACCCTGCCTATTATGACTTGCTTCCTCTCTCTCATTTTCCCTTGCATTCATTCTATTATTACGCTTAGGCGGCATGATTCTGTATATAATAATATTCTTCATTAATCACCCAAATTTAGGGTACAACATACATCATTTCCATATATTCACAACTATATCATTAGTTAACTTATTTATGCATCACAGTTAATATCTAGTTATAATACTACTTCATTAAATAAACTTATCACTTTTAGCATAATAACCTTTTCATTTAAGTCAATTACCTGTCATACATTAATAATTTCGAATCTCAACACTTAATATAAAAATACGATAAAATTAGGCAAAGTACATAAACTTCATTAATTTACATAAATATTATACAACTTGGGTACAACGTCTTTTACTACTAATATCATACATCATAAAGTACAAGGTTCGAAACCCCAAAAGCATAACTGTACATACTAACTCGCTATAACAAAAGCACTACTAGCTGTCCTCTAATCAGACTGGGATTAAGACAGTAAACAACTAACCTAATCCCCAAAATGACATCCACAAGATGACTAGTCTGATTAGTAACTAAAACTACTACTCTGAATCACGGGAATGCTGCTCTGACAACGTCTCTGATCTGCACTACCATAGTGGTAACTATATCAACTAGCTGAGCCCTCCATACTGGATCCCCTCTGTCTCCCAACATCCTCCTAATATCACCGAGTGCCCGAAGCTCGATACTAACTATACCCAAAGACAACCCATCTGGTATCACACCTCCTCCTCCTCTCGCTCTGTCTAACCTCTGTACAAGTGTATCTATAGTCCGACGGGACTCCTCCAGCTGTCCCTGTAGGACAAAGTACTCTGACAAGAGAAGAGCTGGCAACTGACCAGCTGGAAATATAGGTGCCTCCTGAGGTAGCATAGCATCTGGGGGAGGTACATCTACAAGTGGAGGTGCATCTACTGGTGGAGGTGGTGGTGGTGCAAATGGTGGGGATGGAGGAACTGGCTCCGTGTCCGCATCCTCGGAAGGGTCCTCCTCCAACTCATCCTCTGACAAGATAAAGTGTCCTGGTGGAGTGAACTGCTCAACTGGGTCCTCAAAAGGGTCAGGGCTAGGTAGAGGAGATGGAATAGGTGATGGCACTGGGACAGGTGGAACAGGAGTAGGAGTCATGTGAATGTCCCTCCACTCAATCGGCTCCTCAGGTATAACAGATAACCTAGGCCTCTTACGCAAGGGCATCTCCTCCTCAGGAATATCTGACCGCACTCGGGAAGGACCAGCCCCATCAGGTCCTACATATGGTCTACCAGTGTATGGCACTATGGCCACAGCATCCCTCTGCCTGCGCTCCTCTGCCTCCTCAAGTCTCACTCTGATCTCGTGTCTCTCTATGGCCTTCGCGCGAACTCTCCTCCTGAGGTCAGTGATAGCATACTCTGGAACCTCTACACCTACCAGCAGCAAGTCTCTAATATCCTGCTCGGGTAGTCCTAGCCACTGGGGGTCCTGACCCGGCTCACCCATCTCCACTCCCTATAATAAAACATAAAATTCTATTAGTAACGGTCTATAAAATTATAAACAATACTTAAAATAAATACTACCTGCGATATACCACCCCTGAACTTGATGGAAGTTCAAAATTTTATATTATAAATGATACAATATTATTATCACTCTTGTTCCTGAGCATTATGACTCTTAGCTCTGATACCAAACTGTGACAGCCCCAAATCCGGGGTCATAAATCTGGGCCATCACGGACCAATTTCCATTCAATATCAATATCCCTTGGGTCTTTTTTTTTTAAATACTTATGCCATTGACCCCGCAATAATAAACACACCCACGCCAGTCATATGCTCAGAGAACAACATTTACCATAACAAAAGTTTAGAGTTGAAAGTTAAAGGAGTTATTACAAACCAGGATCATACTTAAGTACATTGTTGAATAACACTTCGTCATGAAGCGTTTCAACAACCAAAAGTTTATTACATGTCTTCATACTTAATTATACATAAGCCCTTAGAACCCGTCTGCCTCATCACTACCCCCGGAATCGGTGCTAACGTGCCCTCAGAAGGTCGCCTTTCCCTTACCCTCTTGCGGGGCATTCTGCGAAGTATTGGCATACCTAGCTGTATATAGATAAGTAGCAAGAGTGAGCTATAATAGCTCAGCAAGATAATATTGTAAACTAGAATTTAAAATGTAATCAAGTATACATGTATATACATATGTAAGTGGTAAACAATTATAAACTTTAAGGAAGAATAAAACTCTTATTTAATAATACATCATCCACTTACTATTATAAGAAAGAAATCTAGGATAATACAGTATCAGTTTCTCTTCTTAAATAATATATCAATCAATATACCCTTTCAGTGTAATATTTCAAGATAATATGAATACTTGAATAAATCTCTCACTATCATCTTCTCATTTCCTTCTTATACAACAATTTTATAAATTAATATAAAATCAGTTTCTCTTCATCTATAACAATAATTCCATCGTTTCATATCATTCTCCCTTTTTAGTATACCAATCTGACTTTATCATTTATTCTTTATTCAAATATTGTGGGGGTTTTCACTGTTGCCGAATACGTGAGGCACGATGATCAGTCATCCTCCGTACCCGTCCCTTTTTACTACCGGTAGAAGGAGGAAGGTACACCACTACATCCCCCTGGAGGAAGGTACACCACTACATCCTCCTTTGGCAACTCTTGGGCCGAATTAAAATATTGATTGCTGGACTGTGCAGCACACAGCCTCCTACGCTTTTTGTTGCTATCCCCCTTTTTGTCAAATCGTTATTCTATTTACTAAATGTCATTCCACATTTCCATTTTCTCGCTTTTATTTCCATATATCATTCACTCATCTCATTTCCATTCTCGCACATTATTTCTATAAAATATATACATAACATAATACTTTGTTTATGATTCAGACATCTCTTCTATATTCAAGAATTCAAATATGCTTTTATATCCATAACATATTCCGTCTACTCTAAGAGTAGTAATTAATAATCAAATAATATTTATTAAACCACTAACACTAAAAAGAATATTTTTAATATAGTATTATAAACCATATAACCCTAGATAACAACTGATACCATTCTCTTCCATATCTCTTTAGTTTCCCAAAATCAAGGAAATATATTCTTTGCAACATAACAACAATAGCATCACATATATATATTCCATAATATCATTTTTATTCCGAGGATAAATAATTTTCAAAGTAGGGATAGAAGAATCTTGCCTCGGTTCCGGTATCCTGACAGTATGGTTTGGGGCTCTTTCGGAGTTTCTATAAACACAAAAGGACCGTCGTTAGAACACCACATCTCTTACCACTACATTCTTATATAACAAGACCCTTTACACTTAAATATACGTTTAACGTATTACTATTACCCCAAAGGTTCAAGAACTTCATCATTTATAGTCTCAATCGAAGTTTCAGGGGTTTTCACCATTCCCCCTAACGACCACACTTAACTGTAAAAATTCTCAGAAAATATAGATTTCGAATTTTAATGTAAGGTCAACTGTCAAGGGTCCTCTGACCACCCTACTACACTATCCCAAAATTTCGTGGCTTATAAGACTGCCTAAATATGGTAACTTTAACCTCAAAGTTGATACAATTACGTTTTCTCGGTTATCGAACGTCTTTCACTAAAACTGACTTTTCTCCTAAACCGTTCATCAGATTTTAACGCACCTTATATCAAAACGATCTATGAACTAAGATCTACAATTTCATGGTCAATTGATAACCTAGGCAGTGAGGTACCGTACGAATACAGGGGTCACAAAACAGGGGCAGATTTCGTTCTTACGAAAATCGGGCATTATAACGGTTATAATTTCATACTTTCCAAAAATCAAACTCCTCCAAATCAATCATCAAACACAATAATCATCACCTACACCATGTGGTCTTCATTACCAGCCATGGTTACAATCCCAAACACCTCCATATTCAACTCAAACCACTTACAAACACTTATAACATCATAAACATAACCTTTATACCACTTAATCACTAAACACAACAATATCCATCATAAATACAAAAGGGCAAGGATTGTTATACCTTCTTGAAGCTTTAAAGTCACTTAACAAGCCTTGGATACACCTTAAGTCACCTTGTATTAGCTTAAATCAACTAAAGAGACCATAAAAACAAAGATTAAAACTTGAAAAACACTATTCACTACTATTCATCTTGCACTTGAATGATTTTATTACCTAGGCAAATGATGGTGGATGGCTATGAAACTTTGTGCTAGTCTTGATCTATCCTCCAAGATGCTCCATGATTTTTCTCTTGATTTAATCTTGAAGAGAGCTAGGGTTTTGGATTTTTTTTCTTCTTTTACTTGTTGAAGTCGAATGGTGTTCTAAGGAAGGGGAGAGAGTTTTTGTGTTTTTTTTCTTTGATCTTATCTATTAATTACTTACTAATCTAGATTGTATTGGAAGCTTGGTAGATATTTGTGATTAAAACCATGTGAAAATACTAATTTGCTCTTAAACTAGTTAGTGGAAAATGATGTCATTTTGGTGATCTCATAATTCTCTTTTTTTTCCTTGATTTTCTTAAGTAATTTGCTAGCACTCTTGGTAATAATAATGTGGTATATATCCTTGTTATATTATTAATCTTGGTTGCTAAATCTCCATATTCGTCTAATTGTGATTCGTTTCGAATGTACCTCATTATCTCAGTGGTTTTAACAATCCAAATTCCATTGGTATTCTCTTAACTTAATAATCCCCTGGCTCAAATCTAAATTCACTAATCCCTCAATATATAATTCTTATAATGTTTTCATGTTACTTAATATCTAATAGAAGTTCTTTAGAAGTCAAAATCCTCAAAATCCATGTTTTAGGAATTTCTGAAATCTATCGTCATTTCGAGTCACTTATTTCCATTGTACAACACTAATATGGTTTCTGTTTATTCATTTTATGTTTCCATTATAGAGTACCTATATACCATTTCTCTAAATCCTCGAAATTTACTATTCATGTGACCACTGTAGCATTACTGAAGTTAGGGTTATTACATATGAAGCATGATTCTCAGTGAATAAATCAAGATTCTTTCTGAGTCACTGTGATCTAATCAGAAATTGTGCAGTAAGTTAACACAGCATGATACTGTTTCATATTTAGAGCATCTCTTAGTTTATTTGGTCCTAAACTCTGAGTCTATGAATACTGTGTGCATTGCCTCTCATGAATAACTTCTGATATTGATGAACTCTAAACTCTGATTAGTAACACTCTGTTTCCAAGACATACATAGTTCTTGATGATTCCTTGTTTGTACTTGTGAAAATTTTTAAAACTTGAGATGTGTCATTGTTTAGTTTGGTGAGAAACAATTCATGTCTGCACCCTGTGAGATTTTGAGCCAAATAAGTGATTGATAAATTTTATATCAATCAGATTTTATTGATGTGTGATGTTCATCAGTGAGTAAGTTGCTCTAGAACTTGTATTAAACCATTTTGAGACTACGTGATATGTGTGTGCATGAAAATGATAAAGGCACTAGGATTTACCATCTTTCTTCAAACACTGTTCATAAATACCACCCTTAGTAAACCCTTTTGAGCCTAATTAACTGCTCATTTTTCTTAAACTCTGACGTATAAAGAGCAGTTATATTCTTTTGGAAAAACAAGTGCAAGCAGGTGAGTGTTTCTCAAGAAAAGAAAAGTTTACTCAGTATATATATAAAAAAAAGGGGGGGATTATATATATACTGATCATCTTGTACAAACATGTACTAACAGTGTGACTGAACACTTTGGTAAATTGTTCAGTCCGAAATTCATTCATTTTAAAAACATCTCTTCTCACCTGTTTGAACTTACTAAATTACAACCCTGAATAAAGTCCTTTTGATTTGTGCATATATGTAATCAAAGTAGTGTAGATTTGGTGGAAATTCAAGCCTATGGAAGTATCTGCTTTTACTGATTGAATTTGAGAGAAAACACTTCACCTAAACACTTGTGTGCTTTGAGAGTTTGTGAGGAAATCCTTGACATGTAACTCACTGAATGATGCTTTGATGTCTATCTCCTGATCTTTTTGTCTATAATGACTGTGTGCTTACTTGGATAATCATGAACATCAATGGGAATAGGGTTATTCAGATTTCTGTATTTAAGGAACTACAGAGTTTAGCATTCATCACATACTCCGTGTTTAATATGAGAGTTTGTGCATCCAGTGTTTATTGATTTGATTTACGGATTTTATGAAATATTAGATGCTATAAAAATTGATTTGGTAACCTCTGCTACACACACAAAATATTCACGACTGTGCATTTCTGAAAGGGTTTTAGTGATAAAGTTTGAAAATTTGATAAAAACTGATGGATTGTGTTCCGTACTCTAAGGTAAATTTTCATTAAGGTAATTTGAAATTTTTGGAGTAAATAGAGTGTTTGACAACTGTTAATGAGTGTATTTTGTGGTAAAGTATCTTGATAATAGGAAAGACAGCAGTAATAATGGCTTTTATTGCGCGTGATTAAGTGATTCGCTGCATGTTTGACACGTGTCCCACTTTCACCCACTCACTTATCATCATGTACCACTTTCACACTATTCTAGGAACGGTTGTGTGTCTTCAATGTAAAAACGATTGAGTTTTTTTTTACTAGTCAAATCACTTTTTGTTCCTATCACTCCACATCTACTCATATTCACTTTACCAAAAACACAGGCCTCCTTTGTTTTTCACTTTGACATTTTCACAAACACCTTTCTTACATACCACTTTCACAGTCAATTTTTGCTTATTCTTTGATCTAATGGCATCAAAACCTTTTACTTCGTTTGGTCTTCGTTTTGTGCCTAACAATTTTGCAGCTCTACTTGAGAACGACCGTGCTCCTGAAGCGTTTCACCTTATGCAAAATTTTCTTCGTGACTCTGAGATTGGGCAAGCGTTGATTGAACCTGCTATTCTATCTGACTCTCAGATTGTCACTTTCTGGCAAAACTCAAGGTATATAGATGGAGGAGAGAATGGGACTCCGTCTATCATCTTCACTCATGATGAACAAGAGTTTGTGATAACTCCATAAACTGTTCGAGAGACCTTGGACTTTGACACACACACATCGTATGCTATTGTTTCTGAATAGAATCTAAGAGAAATGTTAACAGAGATTGGGTACATGGGATCTCTTGCAAAACTGGGCAGTGTGAGAAGGCCAAATCTTAGAAAGGAATGGAATTTTTTCTTCGACTGTATCACCAGGACATTCCAGAAGAAAGTCACCAACTGGGATGCCATTCAAATGGATAGTCTGCAAATTGGGTATTCTCTACTCTATGGCAGTAATTTTGATTATGGTCGATATGTGCTAATGAACTTAGGTGATAAGTTGTCAGAGTCTACTACAGTTTATTTTGCTAGATTTTGTCAGCTTTTGTTCAATGCCTGCGTACCTGGGTTAGAAGTTGATGCAGCTGATGTGATTCAACCTTTTAGAGTCAATAAGAGAATATTCTCTGATATGACTAATAAAGATGTTGGTAAAGATTTACCTGCTTTTGTTTTGCCACTTGCCTTGCAGAACTTTCTCAATCAACCACAAGATTCCCAATCACCACAACATGAACCACACCAAACACAACAACCAGAAACACAAAATATGCCTGAACCTTTAGCCACTGACCACACTGAAACCATACACTCTCATCCTGTACCATCACCTGAGCCAACACCAACAAACACTGTACCTACTACATCACCACACACACAACCTGAACCAATAGACTCTGAGCCAACAAACCCTGTCACTACTACTCAACCTCAACCAACATCTAAACCAAAAAGGAAGAAGCATACTGCCCTTAACATAAAACATTCAAAGGCTAAACAGACATCTCCTAGAGCTGTTTATACCAGAAGAATCATTCAAAGGGCAAATAGGCCTTCATCACCACTAGTTGAGGAAAGTTCTAGTGAAGAAGAAGAAATGATTGAAGTGCCTCAAGCAAAGAGGAGAAGGCTGATTCTTACAGATTCTGATGATGAGCATGTTGTTGAGGCTCAAGAGAAAGTTTCTCATGATATTCCTACTGGTGAGACAGAGGTTATCATAGAACCTACTATAGCAGAATCAGGTTTCAAGATTGTTGAACCAGAACTTGCTAAGGTTCAAGCTAATGAAGATGTTAGAGATGCATTGCCTACAATGGAAGAGTTTGATGAAACTCCATTTTCTTTTGACAATGAAGCATCTACTCCAACACCCATGGTGGTTACAAACTCTGTTGATACTGGTGTTGCAGATGGGCCTACTGTTGTCCTGGAAGACAATGAGGTTGCATCACACACAAAATTATACTCTGATGCACACCATGTTTCTGATCATGGTGAGGAGATTGATCAACCAGAGAAAGTTATTTCTTCAGAGCATATTCAAGATGATAAAGGAAAACCGGTTGTTCATGAACCAGTTACTGCTCAAGATGAGGACATTGCTTCAGTTGCACCCACTGATGTTTCTGTCAGTGATTCTTTTGAAGAAAGGAGTACAGAAGCTCATAAAACCCAATTTCAATCTGATGGTCAGAAAACAGGAGAAAAACCAGATTTTGCTGGACCTTCTACTAATGAAATTGATGATAATTACTTGACACAGCAAACTGCAGATTGGTACAAGTCAGATTGTATTTTTCCATCTGGAAGAGCAGCTACCTTTCTCAAGGCAAATTCTTCAAAGATTTCAAATCCTGATATTTTCACTTGTCTGCAAGGAACAGTGATTCAGATCAAGTCCTTGAATCACAGATTTGATGAAAATCAGAAGGCAATTGTTGATCTTAGAACAGAGGTTGCTACTCATGAGGAGAAATCTCAACGAGCTAATTCTAAGATTTTTCAACAATTCTCCAAAGCCCAAGAGAATCTTAATGACAGATTGAGCAAAGTTGAACAGAATCAGCTTTTGCTGACTGAGAAGGTGGATTCTATTGCAAACTCTCTTGAGTTAATCACCTCAATTCTGATTCCAGATGGTGATGATGTCAAAAAGGGGGAGAGACTTGCTAAAACTAAGTGTAAGCAAACTTAAACTCTGTTAAAGAAGGATCATCTGGATGAAGAAGGTGCAAATGCTGATAAGGGATTAAGAAGTGCAAATCCAAGATATGGACATGGAAGGTCTACAAGGTCAAAGCAAAATGTGGTGGCAGATACAAATCTTCAGAGTACTTCTACTTCAAAGCAAAAGGATTTGTTATTCACTGACAATCCACAAATAGATGAAGAGTTGGCTGCTAAGATCTTTCGTGAAGAAAATGCTGAAGCTACACTTGAGGACATACAAGCTGAAGAAAAGCTGTTGCAAAAAGAGCATTTAAAAGCACTAAAGTCAAAGAAAGGGAAGAAGACTGTCAGAGCTTCAAAGCCTGCAATAAAAGGGATTGAAATCAAAGAGAAATTATCTGGTATTCAAGAAGAAGAAGATGAAGGAAAGTTGATAAGAAAGTCTTCTCTTGATGCCAAGTTAAAGCTAAAAGGGGTAATGGGTGAAGAGAGCAAAGGCAAAATGATAGTTACAACCTCTGTTGCTACACAAGTTGTACAGACTCAAAGTAAACCTTTACCTGGGTTTTCAAAGCCAAAGATTCCAGTGCAAGCACAAACATGAGTGACTGGTGGGTATCAACATAATGTTGCTTGTTCAGGAAAGCCACCAGGCAGGAATACTTCTGGTTTAGGTTCAAGAAGAGATTTGAGAGTTAGTAACAGTCCAAGAGATCCCTCTGCACTTGTTTCTCTTGGTTCTGGTATTACTCAAGAAAATCTAGACAAGTTGGAATCAGTTCAGCTAGTTCATCAAAGGAGCTTAGACATTCACTTTCTGTTATACTTTATGACAGATGGATCAGTGTATAGAGTGAATGAAGAAGCAATCAAGCTAAAGTTATTTGAGGAACTTCAGTATGTTCTGCATATATTCAGAGTCAGAAATCGACAAACACAGCTTATTGCTAATTCTATAAGGGAATATATGTAGAGAGCCAAAGTCATTACAGGATCGAAGACTACTGAAAAGTATGTTCCTAAATACAGAGATTGGAATGGAAATCTTATAGAGATGAAGAAAGGAACTGCTAAATTAAAGACTGATCTGGGGATTACAGTTCTTGATTTTAATTCTCAATTAGAGGAAGTCAAATTCATCAGACTGGGTAATCAGATGAGGAGAAATACAATCTATGATCTAAGAGCTGCTATCTTTCAAACTGATGAGAACGATCCAGAATTAAGAGAGATCAAGGAAGCTATGCAGATTGAACTTGAAAATGCTGAGAGAAGATTGTTGATTGACTATCTCAGAACAACTCCAGATCTTGAGGAGGTTAGGTAGACAGAATTTGTAAGTAATTTGAATTTTCTGTAGATTTTGTTAAGACAAGATTAAACTCTGATTATATGCTAAACACTGTGTTTTTATTTGATTGTTTTGACATCATCAATTACTGTGAACTTGTACATTTTTCTAATGAACAAGTTGGGGGAGATTGTTAGATATAATTGATGTGATTTAATGTCAGTGTTTAAGTGTTACAGGTAAAAAGAGTTTAACTTGTTATTGAAAGCAGTCGTAGCAGAGTTTGAATATACGCTGATAGCTGGAAGCGCAAACGCTGACAGAAGAAAGTGTAAACACTGCTAGCTGAACACAAGGAAGCGCAAACACTGCTGGCTAGGAGAGCAACAGAGTTTGCTAAAGTCTGTATACTGGAAGCGTCTACAAGTCAACAGAGTTTGAAGATTAATTCAAGATTAATATGGAAGCAATATCTTTGAAGATTGGATAGCTGTCAAAGAGATTGAGTTGACTTAGAAGACGTGTAGCAATCGTAATTGATATCAATTGTATAGCTTAATTTTAGGAGAATCAATTAACGATTGTACGTAGCTGTATATCTTATAAATACAGTTAGGTTAATCCTAGAAGGGTGTCCATCGTGAACGAATATCATTCATTGTAACCTAAGCAGCTCTCTGTGATATTTTACATCACTGAGAGAGGAATTATTAATTCCAAACAGTTTTAAGTACTAAAACGTGTGTTCTTGTTATTTACTCATACAGTACTTGATTATATATTGTGTATTCGACCTAACAGATCAACAGAGGGTAAAGGTATCCATTGGATAAATTGGGACTCAATGTGTGAGAAAAAATTTGAGGGAGGCATTGGTTTTAGAAAGCTGCAGATTTTCAACATAGCTTTACTAGGCAAACAAGGGTGGAGGCTAATGATAAAACCAGACAGCCTAGTAAGCAGGGTTTATAAAGCAAGGTATTACCCAGAGGGGTCCGTCTTAACAGCAAAAGTGGGAAGAAATCCTAGCTATGTTTGGAGGTCGATAATGGAGGCTCAGGTTCTTCTAAAAAAGGGTGCAGTTCGTCGAGTGGGGACAGGCACAACTATTAACATTTTGGAGGATCCATTGTTGCCTGATAAGGATCCGTATGTGCACACAACTCACGAAAGTTTGAATCACAAAATGGCAGATACATTGATGAACCCGAAAAGGAACTCATGGGATATTGACCTAGTGAAAGATATCTTTAGCGATAGGGATGCAGAGTTGTTTTTGTCTATTCCCTTGAATCCTATAGAATCAGACTCTTGGTACTGGAGGTTCGAACGCCTGGGTCGATACACAGTGAAGTCAGCTTATGGTGCAATCCGAGATTCTGAAACCACAGGGCTAATTGAAGACATGTTCAGCTGGAAACGCTTGTGGAATCTAAGGGTACCACTGAAGGTCAAACATTTCATTTGGAGAGCAGTCAAAAATGTGTTACCAACTAAGGCTCAGCTTCTTGTCAAAAGAGTTCCAGTATTGGCCATGTGCCCTGTTTGCAACATGGAAACAGTAACAGTGATTCATTCTCTAGTTTTCTGCCCTTTTGCTAAACTGTGCTGGGAAGCTATAAAAATGAACATATCTAGTAGCGTCCAGACGGGGTTCAAAGACTGGATGGCTAACGTCATGCAGAGTTCTGATACTAAAAGAATAGAGGAGATAGTCATGATTTGCTGGGCGATCTGGAGAAACAGAAACGCGATATTTTGGAGGCAATGCGGCTCGGAGTATTCGGAGGTTTGCAAATCGGCAAAGCTCTTTCTTAATCAATGGAAGATTGCTCAGGATAAGTCGTTTAACAATTCTCTTGGCTTTTTGACCCAGAGGACGGCAAAGAGCAATGGGTGCAACCACGGAATGGCACGATTAAGATCAACATCGATGCAGCGATTTTTGAAGACTCGGGAAAGTATTGTTTGTCCATGGTAGCTAGAGACAGTGCAGGTCACCTAGTAGCAGCTGTGGCTAAATGCAGAATTGGTCGAGTTGCCCCAGAGTTAGCTGAAGCTCTCGGAATCAAAGAAGCTCTAAGCTGGACCAAGAACATGGTTACTCAGCCAACGATAATCGAATCTGATTGTCTTGCAGCTATCCAAGCGATCAGGTGCTCTACCGTTAACCTATCGTATCTTGGAAGGATTATTGACGAGTGCAAATCTCTTCTTAGCGAATTGAAAAAACGTCATGTGACGTTAATCTTTGTCAAGCGGTCCGCGAACAAGGTGGCTCACTTCTTAGCGAGACACAATAGTTCTATAGCCGATCGTTGTTGGTATGGGGGGGATGCCTACCCAGAATTGTACCAAGTCTTATGTAACGATTTGAAGTTTTAATGCATTTTCCTTTTCTGGCAAAAAAAAAAACAAAATTTCATGTATATTGGTAAAATGTGTTTTCATTTTTGTTACTGGTTGATACAATTTTCATCTAATGAAAGTATAAATATAGTAAAAAGTTTATATCATTTGAGAGTAATCCTGCCTGTGTCAAACTTTTGGTGTTCCTATACTCGTGTGCAAGAGACTGTTGACCTGCTTGGTCGGAGTTGTGTTCTTTTGCCGGAGGTCGACGAGGGCTCTAAGTGCTTGCATTGCATCTGTAAAATGGTATTTTTGGCTCCAGCCTCCATGAATGTATCCGGCAAGTTATATTTTGACAAGAACATATGTGTTCAGATATTCCATCAATGGTTTGAACAGAAGTTGCTGCATCAAGTATGAAGCTAGACCAAAATTTTGTTTGTGATATCTTGCTGGGTTAGCTTCAAAAACTTAAAATTGAAGGTAGTATAATGCACTTTTCACTGTATTTTAACAGCTACAGGTAATTGACAAAATAATAATCCCGTCCAAAATAATACCAATATAATGCGAATAACACATTTTTATTCTCGATAAAATAATAAATTTGATAAAGTAATTCTTTTTCTAGATCTGAAAACTATTATTTTAAATAGGTTTAATTGTAATTCACTTTCTTAACTTGAGGAAAATTTGAACATTTACTTAGGGCATATCTCCAAATCTAAATTAAAGATGTGCGTTTGCACGAGATGTTTGGAGGGAGACTGGTTTGTGGCAAGTTGTCCAGGCGCGTCCAGAAGAGACAATATACCAGTTATTTTGCAGAGTTATTACGGTGAGTACAAGTCAGCAGTGTGCATTGATATGTATGATATGCTGGAATTTGTGGAATCGGAAAAATAAATGGGTGTGGGATCATGTGAGTGCTTCTGTGTTTGGGGTTCGACAGTCAGCTGTGAGCATGCTAAGTGAATGGAGGAGAGCGAATGAGAGGGAGAATGGAGTAGGTTCAGGTGGACAGAACACGGTGCCAGGTTGGGTAAAGCCACCAGTTGGATGGATTAAAATCAATATAGATGCAGCTTGTGGGAGAGAAAGCACAAGATTGGGCTGTGTTGCTAGAAATGATAATGGAGAGTTTGTGCGAGCAAGGTGCAAGCCAGTTAGGGGGAGAAGACAGTCAAAGGAGGCAGAGGCAATGTGCTTGAAAGAGGCGTTGTCATGGGTGAAGGAGTGGCGAGTAAGTAAGTGCATTTTTGAGACAGACGCGAAGCTTCTGGTGGATGCTATAAATGGTGTAAGGCGGAGATCATATTTTGATACCATTGTTAGTGACTGTATTGAGTTATTGAAACACTTTGATGAAGTGTTAGTTGCCTTTGTGCGTAGATCTACGAATAATGTTGCCCATATGTTAGCTACTAGCAAGGGCATCTTGTTCTATGACAGATCCTCAGGAATGGTTTGATACCGCTCCTGATTTGATTGATTGTAATATTATTTCGGAAATGTTTTAATGCAAGTGATATTTTTCAAAAAAAAAAAAAATAAAGACACCCCTAATATTTGTTTTTGATAATGTATATCGAAAATTGAGGTGTAATTAATAATTAATTGTACCAATCAGCCATTAATTGGGGAAAAAATGTAGTATTAATTAGAAAAGGTTAATCATCGAAAAAGTCAATTATAAATGTAAAAGTTTTAATTAGTGGGACAGTAATACCCCTCTAAAAATGGGACAGCAGTAAATTTATCATTCTTTAATTTACAAAAAAAATAGACGTTCCAAACTATCCCTACATTTATAATTTTCAATACAAATTTAAGATAATTTTTCAAAACTATCCCTACATTTATTGTATCTAAGATTTGACTTTTTTCAAAATTAATACTATTCTCATTTTTTAATGTATTAATTAAAGGTATTAGTTGGAAAATTTTATCAAACCAACATTTATTTTAATATGTATTTTTTAAAAAAGGACATGTAAAATGGGACGGAAAAAGTATAATCCTTTTTTTTTCTTGAAGCATCACCATATTTTTCGATCACAATTCAAAAAAATATCAACAAAAATAGAGCTGAAAAATTGATAGCAAGCACCTAATTGACTTCACAAAGTCCAAACTAAACAACAAGTTTACAAAATCAAAAAATACAGAGTTTTACTTCTCTTAGCATTCTAGTAAAATTCAACTTTCTGTTACCGTATTTACTAAACAACAAAACCCTTAAAACCCCACAATTATTTATTTTTCATTTTCCCCAACCCTATAGCTAAGTTTGTTATCCTTCAATTTGTTTGTCTATATTCATATATCATTTGGATATAAATTTAAATTTTGATAAAGTATTTCCATTTAAATTTTTATTAGTATTTTGAGTTTTAGAAATATTCAGAACGATGAATAAACCATTTACTCTGTGGTTTCCATTTAAATTTTTATTAGTATTTCCTTTGTGGTTAAATAATTTTTATTTGGGGTTAAATGAGTTTCATTTGGGGTTTAGAAATATCCAATTTTTTAATTAAAATTTTTAAATTTTATCTTTATTCTCTTAGGAGTTCAACAATTAACTTTTAGGGTTAAACGTTTCCATTTGGGTTTTAGAAATATGACGAATAAACCATTTACGAATTTAGGCCGTCGGATTTTTAAACCCCCAATTTTTTAAAAATCAGACCGTCGGATTCAATTTTTTAATTAATTTTTTTAAATTTTATCTGTATTCTCTCGGGGTTTCAACAGTTAATCTTTGGGGTTCAACAGTTCCATTTTGGGTTTAGAAATATTCGGAACGGTGAGTAAACCGTATACGAACTTAGGGTTTAGGGTCTGATTTTTAAAAAATCAGGACTCGTCCCCGATTTTTTAAAAGTCAGACAGCTGGACTCAGTTAAAAAATACATTTTAATTGACCATTTGGTTATAAGTTTTTTAATATTATTTGCAAATATATATTTAGGAGAGAAAACAAAAAGAGAAAAACTAATATATATATATATATATATATAAATAATTTAATTTAATTTTAAAATATTATATAACATATTTTAGTTAATATTTGTTTATATAATTTTTAAAAAGGGTAACAAATGAAAGTTAACATATTTTGAAATGTGTTTCTATTATTTAAAATTTATAATGTTTTAGTTATGTAAATATATGTGTAATAAAAATTGTGAAATACAATATAATCAATTTACTAAACAAATAATTATTTTAAATTAAAAAAAATCGAAAAGAATTGAATAACCTAACCCGCCTTATTTCCCGCAACACGTTTACAGATTACCCGCGCGTAGCCATCAAGCTATCCCAACCGACCTTCTTTTACCCTATATATTTACACACACCAGTACCACACACCTTACTTTTATTTCTCTATTCGATTTCAGCTCATTCTTCTTTTGATCATCTCTCTCCCTCGATCTCTCTCTCAATCTGTATCTCCCTCAATCTCTCAATCTGTATCTCAATCGATCTCTCCCTCGATCTCTCCCAACCTGTATCTCCCGTAATTATAATCATATTGATCATCTCTCTCCCTCTCCCTCAATCCCTTTGTTAATTCTCTCATGGCGTTGTCTCCTGTAGCTCCGAAGAAGAAAATGAGTAGAGTAATATTTAAATGCGAAGGAGGAAGAAGACTCTCCTTCGATGCGATTGATCAAGATGCGATTGATCAAGCGTTGTCTCCTGTAGCTCCGAAGAAGAAAAGGAGTAGAGTAATATTTAAATGCGACTCCTTCGATGCGATTGATCAAGATGCGATTGATCAAGTACCAGGAAGATCAGAGGAGGAGGTGAATGTACTACTCCGATTCGATAAGCTTTGGATCGAATATCATCAAAAGAGACATGCGACATGCTGCTCGCAAAGAAGAATCAGAATGGGACAAAAAATAAGGATTTTAATGTCCATGAGGTGATCATCGGGTGAAATCTTCCGTCTCTCTCCATCTCTCTCTCTCTCTGTTTCTGTTTTTTTTAAATTTGTCTTGTAGGTATTTTAAGCTCTAGTTTTGCAATTAGGTTGTTCAAGTAGGCAAAAGATAAGTTTGTTTGAGTTTACAAACCCCTCTCTCTCTCTCTGTTTCTGTTTATTTTTTAATTTGTCTTGCAGGTATTTTAAGCTCTAGTTTTGCAATTAGGTTGTTCAAGTAGGCAAAAAATAAGTTTGTTTGAGTTTACAAATCTCTCTCTCTCTCTCTCTGTCTCTCTCTCTCTGTTTCTTTTTTTTTAATTTATCTTGCAGGTATTTTAAGCTTTAGTTTTGCAATTAGGTTGTTCAAGTAGGCAAAAAATAAGTTTGTTCGAGTTTACAAACCGCTCTCTCTGTCTCTCTGTTTCTATTTTTTTTAATTTGTCTTGCAGGTATTTTAAGCTCTAGTTTTGCAATTAGGTGGTTGTTCAAGTAGGCAAAAAATAAGTTTGTTCGAGTTTACAAACCGTTTTAGCTTAACAGCACTTGTGAGTTATAAACTATGTTGTAATGTCCAGATGTATAATTTGAACCTTATCTATATATATCTAGTGTTCCATATGTTTATAGAGTTTCGAGGCTAGTTTGTGATGGAATTTGAGTCTGTATATGTATGAATATTCGAATTAGATAGTGCATAAATTGACAAATTTTTTTACATTTATACTCTTGTTTATTGTGACATTTAGAAATTAGAAAGAATTTGTTTCTGAAAAGAATGAAACATGAATGCACAATATGTTGGTGTATGTCAAATTATCGATTTTAATATCTATTACATGACTTTGAGAATTAAATTTTATTTGGTAAGAATTGATATTATTGTAGTTTCCTGCCACAACAACATGTGTTAGATCACGGAAATTAAGACGTGGATCCAAAGGGTTTACTCTTTTTGCACGGTATTCCCAGTCACACTTGTCTCCTCAGGTGGCATTTGTGATCTGCAGTTTCTATTGTGTTTTTAGTTGTATTTCTAATCGATGGTGTTCGATGTATGAGGTATCTTCTGATGGGTCCCTGCTTCTGTTTCATCTGAGGATGTTCATGATCTCAATTCATTTCTTAACAGGTTTCGGCAATATCTTGAATTGCTGCATACATCGAACAAATAATATTTGCAGGTATTCACATTATCAGAAATTATCTGAAGGTGGACAATTTTATATGTTAATAATATTCAGTGTACTGTTTTTGTTTTTTTGCTAAGCAATATTCAGTGTACTGTTAACCATGATAAATCTGTACTTTATGATTGTGACACTAAATATTTTTATGTTGCTTGTTGAGAAATCAGGTTTGGTGCAGGTATTTTACGGTTGCAACAGGCAAGTGGCCTGGTCCTAGCTAAACCGGAGACATTATACTGTTGACATTTGCTTAGTTGCTGTTGATATTAAATTAAATACCATTATGCTATTAATTTGACTTGCTCAATGTGTTGTAGTTTCGACTTGATTATATAGGCATTTATCTAAATTGCTAAGGCATGAGAAGGACTATTCTAGATTTTTATATTTTTTTTTACCAAAATTGAAATCCAATATTAAATTCTTGTTAAAGTTGCTTTTTGTGTTTCTATTGATATGGGTTCTAATATCTTATATGTGTTGATTGTTGTTGTAGTAGTCTCATGAACTATTGTGTGCATTTCCTTTACCCACACCCTGAAAACTGAGATAAAAATGTTTCGTAAGCAGCGTTTCATGTTCAAAGTTATTAAATTTTGCTCTTAATTTGTTCACAGAGTGGGATGGGGTGTTCTGAAGACTACGAATGTGAAGTTATTGAGAATGATGCTCCAGTTCCCAAGCATGTCCCTTTACATCGTCGTCCTGGTCCTCTCCCAGAGGAGTTGTACAATACGTTGGAAACAGTCACAACAGGCACATTGGAGTTTTGGAGAGTTATACAATACGTTGGAAACAGTCACAACAGGCACATTGGAGGAAAACGTAAAAAAGGAATCGCCTGCAATAGACTCTAGCGGGTCACAATGAAGCATGTAGCTAGCATCCATTTTGGTTGCTGATAAGGACTTGTTTTTTATTGATGAAACCGTATGCCCCTTATGGTCGGTTGTTTTATTATGTTTGTAATATGAAGATAGTACTTTTCTGCTGGAGTAGAGAGTAGTTACTTCGTAGTTAATAATTTCGAAACAAGCCCTTCTTTTATCTGTACGGAAGAAGCAGCATTTCTTATCTTCCTTCATAACAGTATCTGGGTCTCTATAAAGAATGATATTACTCTAACAGTGGGCATTCCCTGCTGCATTTTAAGGATTATTAGTTCCTAAACTTTAAGGAAATCAGGATAAAAAACTTTATGTATAAGTCGACTGCTAAGTTATCGGTTCTATAAAAGATTTCGGACAAGTATATTTATGATCCATCCAAGTACGAATATAGTTTTTAAATTTGTTCTTTATTTTGCTCATCCTTTGTACTTCATAAACATGAATGGGAAAATATGCTGCTTGCTTTACCTGAGAATCACCTCAAAATTCCAAATGTAATCGAGACTATTAATATTTTAATGTAGTTTTATTTAAATAAAAGTTAATTGTAACATCTGTAACTGATTAGTAAGAGCATCTCCAACGACGTTAGCTAAAAATGATTGGCTAAATCTATACTATTATATAAATTCCGAAACATTAAAAGTTTGGTTCAACGGTACCTATTGAATTTACCTAATTACCCTTGCACCCAATTAATATTAATATTATTAATCTATTATCAATTTCAATTTTTACTCAAATCAACTAAACAAAACCTTTTCTATTTCATCTAAAATACAATATCTTTTATATTTCATATAACTAAAATTTCTCCTTTATGAATCAGTTTTTTTCTTGAGGTTAAACATATTACCTTTTCTATTTTTCAATTACATATTTTCTAACTAATCAATTTCCTTTTTCATATTAAACTTATTATTTTTTCTACTTTTTCAAGAACTAAATAATTTCCTTTTTCAGGTAAATTAGAATATCTTTTATATTTTATCTAACTAAAATTTCTCATTTATGAATCAATTTCCTTTATTAGGTTAAACATATTACCTTTTTCAATTTTCAATAATTAATTACTTTCCTTTTTCAAGTAAATTAGAATATCTTTTACATTTTATGTAACTAAAATTTCTCATTTTTAAAAAAACTACAAACAATTATATTTAATAAAATAACATAATTATATTATAATTACTATTAACTAATCAATTAAATTTTTCAATCAAAACACGTTAACTTTTCTTTTTTCTCTAACTAAAATCTTTCTTTTTCCAATTATATCTTGGACGATTACCTTTTTCTTTTTAAGCCAAAACACGTTACCTAAACCTCCTTTTTTCCAAGTATATCAAGGGCATTTCTATTCAATAAAAATAAATAATAATATTATAATACTAATAATTAACCGATTACCTTTTCAACTAAAATTTATCATCTTTTTTAGTTTTTCTAATTAAATTCACTTTTTTGTATAAATATAACGGGTAACATTAATTTCTCATTTTATAAAAACGTTGAGCAATTTATTTAGTAAAATGACATAATTAAATTATAATTACTATAAACTAATCAATTTTCTTTTTCACCTAACATATTACCTTTTTATTTTCTCTAACTACATCCTCTATTTTTCTAATCATACTAGGGGAATTCTATTTAATAAAGTGAAGTAATAATTTTATAATTACTCATAATTAATCGATTACCTTTTTCAACTAAAATCTATCATCTTTTCTATATTTTCAAACTTAAATTCCTCATTTTATAGAAATATTATGGATAACATTTATATAATTATTATGAAATTAATTTAAATTGATGAACTTTGTTTATATAATATTAAAAAATATCCGTGCATCGCAAAATCGAAACATTAAATTGGTCGGTCGGTCGGTATATGTTGATTTACTTATTTACCATTACTCATCCTATTAATTAATCAATTTCTTTTTTCAGATTACACATATTATCTTTTCTATTTTTTAAGAACTAAATAAATTTCTTTTTTAGGTAAAATACAATATCTTTTATATTTTATCTAACTAAAATTTCTCCTTTATTAATCAATTTCTTTTTTCAGGTTAAACATATTACGTTTTCTATTTTTCAATACAGTAACTAAATAATTTCCTTTTTCAGGTAAAATAAAATATCTTTTAAATTTTAACTAACTAAAATTTCTCTTTTTTAAAAACACTAAGAGTAATTTTGTTTAATAAAATAACATAATTATATTATAATTAATATTAACTAATCAATTACCTTTTTTGAGTCAAAACATGTTATCTCTTTTCTTTTCTCTAAAAAAAATCTCTATTTTTCCAATTATATCATGGACATTTCATTACCTTTTTTTTCTTTTCTCTTACTATAACCTCCCTTTTTCCAATTATATCATGAGCGTTTCTATTTAAAAAAATAATAATAATAATAATAATAATATTATAATACTAATAATTGACCGATTAACTTTTCAGGTAAAATATATCATCTTTTCTATTTTTTCTAATTAAATTCCCCTTTTTCAAGAAATCAAACGAGCAACATTAATTTCTCATTTTCTAAAAATTATGAACATTTTTATTTAGTAAAATAACATAATTAAATTATATTTATTATAAACTAATCAATTACCTTTTTCACATAAATCATACTATCTTCATGTTACCTTTTTATTTTCTCTATCTAAAATTTATCTTTTTCCAATTATATCACAGGCGATTCTATTTAATAAAATAAACTAATAATAATATAATATTATTATTAGACTGATTACCTTTTTCAGCTAAAACGTATTATATTTTCTATATTTTCTAACTAAAATCCCTCTTTTAATAAAAATATCATCGGACAATATTAATTTTTTCTTTTATAAAAACATTACGAGCAATTGTATTCAGTAAAATAACGTAATTAAATTATAATTACTATAAACTAAGCAATTGCCTTTTTCACCTAGAACATATTACCTTTTTAATTTTCTCTAACTAAATTCTCTATTTTTCTAATCATATCACGGACATTCTATTTAATATAATGAAGTAATAATTTTATAATTACTAATAATTAATCGATTACTCTTCTGAACTAAAATCTTTAAAATCCCTCTTTTAATAGAAATATCACGGATAAAATTAATTTCTTCTTTTCTAAAAACAATACGAGCAATTGTATTCAGTAAAATAATGTAATTAAATTATAATTACTATAAACTAATCAATTACTGTTGTAGAATAAAAACTAGGTTATGATTATGACGGCTAGGGTTTGTGTGTATTTAATGCTAAGGGTGGTTGAGCTTCGAGCTTTAATGGCTGCTTCTGCGTTCGAGACTAAACGGTCCTCACAGAATGCCTACGTATCTCTGTATTAGAGAATCAAGCCAAGAAAACGTAGTTCTGAGAATGAGGGGTCAGACCCTTTATATAGGCTGAGAAGCCCTAGAATTATGGTAGGGTTAGGTGACTTGGTGGACAAGTCAACCTTGAGGAAGGATCTAGACTCCTTCCTTGTAGGAGTCTGTTTCCTTGTATGACTATGTGCCTTGGAGGCTACTCTTTGGAGAGATATTATCCTTATTTGACTTATATTTCCCAGCTGTTAATTAGCCATGAATATTAATTACGAAATTAATATTTAGCTAGGGTTTTTGGGCCCTCTAGTGGGCCCCACATTTGGACCAAACTAGGTCTAATTAATGCAACATTAATGATATTTTTAGGGCTTATTTTTA
This sequence comes from Kitagawia praeruptora, assembly GCA_037693485.1. NCBI lineage: Eukaryota > Viridiplantae > Streptophyta > Magnoliopsida > Apiales > Apiaceae > Kitagawia > Kitagawia praeruptora. The sequence goes on from CM075354.1 coordinate 108,948,521, forward strand.
TCCCATCTCTTATAGAACGTGGCGGCTCCATGTCTAAAATTGCCTTGATCTTGTCAGGATTGGCCTCAATGCCTCTCTTTGAAACCATCAGCCCTAAAAACTTTCCAGATCCAACGCCAAAGGCACACTTGGCGGGATTCAACATCATCTTATGGTGCCTCAGCACTTCAAATGCCTCTCCGAGGTGCTTAATATGATCAGCCTTGAGTAGGCTCTTGACTAGCATGTCATCAACATACACCTCCATAGTTTTTCCAATTAGATGGGCAAATATCTTATTCACCAGCCGTTGGTAAGTAGCTCCTGCATTCTTTAGACCAAACGCCATAACAAGATAACAGAAGACACCAAAGTCAGTTATGAAAGATACCTTAGGGGTGTCATCCTCGTGCATCTTAATCTGATTATAGCCGCTGAATCCATCCATGAAGCTTAACATCTCATGTCCAGCTGTGGCATCTATCAACATATCAATCCTTGGCAGTGGAAAACAATCTTTTGGACATGCATCATTCAGGTCAGTGAAGTCTATACACATCCTCCACTTCCCATTCGCTTTCTTGACCATCACAGGGTTTGCTAACCATTCGGGAAACTGAATCTCTTCAATAAAACCAGCTTCCAAGAGCTTATCCACTTCTTGCTTAATGGCCTCTAGCCTTTCCGGAGCAAAGTTTCTCTTCTTCTGCTTTATTGTCTTCCTCTTGGGATCAACATTTAACTTATGAGTTATGAGTTGGGGGTCAATCCCTGGCATATCAGCTGCTGTCCAAGCGAACACGTCGCTATTCTTTTGTAAGAATTCTATCAACTTGCCCTTCAGGGGTTCTTTCAGAGATGCTCCAACATAAGTAACTTTTTCAGGATCGTTCGGCTCTAGAGGTATGGGAATCAAATCCTCTGCTGGCTTCCCTCTATGCTCTTCATCATCGCGGACATCCATGTCTTCAATCGGAAGGACCTGCCCCCCGACTCCATCGGCCCTCAGCGCGGCTACATAGCAACTTCTTGCCATCTTCTGATCACCCTTCTGTTCTCCGACACCATTCCATGTCGGAAACTTAATCTTCATATGATAGGAAGAGGCCACAGCCTTAAATGCATGAAGTCCAGTCCTTCCAAGGATTGCGTTGTATGTTGAGGCTGCCTTAATCACCAAGAAGTTCAGCATCTGAGTCGCCTCCTTAGGCTCCTGCCCAATAGTCACGGGTAATTGAATAGTCCCTTCAACGTTGGACTCCACTCCGTTAAACCCATATATGGGCATGTTTGTAGGGGTCAACTGAGAGTCGTTGTACCCCATCTTCACAAATGCATCATGAAACAAAATATCTACAGAAGCTCCATTGTCTATCAAGACTCGTTTTAGTTCTGAGTTTCCAATCACAGGAGTTATGACCAGCGGGTCATCATGGGGGAACTTCACCCCTTCCAAGTCTGAATCATCAAAACCAATTACCATCTCAGTTTTAGCACGCTTTGGGGCCTCTCCCACAATGTGCATTACTTCTCTAGCATAAGCCTTTCGAGAATTCTTAGTTGTGCCACCTGCTGTCGGGCCTCTCCAGATCATGTTGATAACTGCCCTTCGGGGCTGTGGATTGCGGTCATGGTTGTCATCCCTCCTGTTATTATCTCTCCTGTCATTGTCCCTTCTCTGGTTTCCACGGTCATCACCCTTGGTGAACTGACTTAGTTTTCCTCTTCGTATCAAGAACTCAATCTCATCCTTGAGTTGCCTACAATCGTCGGTGTCATGTCCCACATCTTTATGAAACCTGCAGTACTGATCCTTGTTCCGCTTGGCTGGGTCTCCCCTAAGTGGCTTCGGCCATCGGAAGTCCTTTTCCTTTTCAATGTCCAACAGGATCTGGCTTCGTGGAGCATTAAGCCAGGCATACTCGGAAAACCTTGGACCCGAGCTCTTTTTTGGAGCAGATTCAGAGTCTTTGCTAGTTCGGGGATACTTGTCCCTAGCGTCGTACTCTTGTTCTTGCTTCCGCTTGTTGTTCCCTCCATTGCCCAATGCGGCTTCCTTTTTTATGCTATCCTCAGCTTTTATATACTTGTCTGCCCTCCGTTGGAGCTCATCCATGCTTTCAGGGGGGTGTTTTGCCAGCGACCTCTTAAAAAAAAGATCCGTGGTTCCATGCTGCAAGGCTACCATAGCCACCTTATTTTCCAAATCAGTGATGTTCAGGGTCTCCTTAGTGAATCGCTTGACATAATCCCTCAGGTTCTCGTTCTTTCCCTGTACTACATACATAAGGGATGCAGAGCTTTTCTCATGGATTCTTCCGCTAATGAATTGACTGACAAAAGCGGTACTCAATTCTTTGAAAGAGCTAATCGAGTTTGGAGGTAAACGACTATACCAGCGTTGCGCCATGCCCGACAGGGTTTGGAGAAACGCCCTACACTTAAGGGCGTCGTTAGCAGGCTGCAGTAACAATGCGCTCGTAAACGTTCTCACATGAGTTGCGGGATCCCCCGTTCCATCATAAGCTTTGATTGTGGGCATCTTAAACTTTCGGGAGATATGTGCGTTCATCACCTCCTCAGTGAATGGAGGGGTTGGATCATCAAGATCTCCTTGTAGCATCAGGTCTTTGGGGTTACTCTTGGGGAGTTCCACCCTTGTAGTCCCTCTGGTTGGGGCTTCAGCCCTTCGGCGTCTCCTTGAAGACCTTTCCAAATCTATGAAGGGACTCCCTCCTGAAGTCGGAGGAGGTCGAGTCTGATTAGATCGGGCTTGTTCTCTAGCCATGTCTTCCTTTAATCTTAAGATCTCGGCTTCATAAGCCTTAATCTTCTCAGTAGTTGTTGAAGGGAGTCCCTCGTGAGTATTTTGAGTTCTTCCTCGAGGTTCTTTACTTGCACGTCGCCTCCTTGGAGCTTCATCACGTTCGTAATCATCGTCAGAAGATGACTCATCCGTATAAGGGCCAGAAAAATCGTTATAATCTCAATCTCGAATATACAGGGCATGACCACTTGGTCCAGCTCCTTGGGTAGGAGGGTAGTTAGGCAGCCCGTACATCGGATTGGTGCTTATGGGGAGATCCGTAGTGTGGATCTGAACTCCTCGTGGAGGGTTGTTGGGATCTACAATCAAGGAAGAAATCCCCACCTGGAGGGGGTTAGTCCCTGGATTTGTGTGGACGATCGGAGGTAGCGTACTCTCAACATGGGAAGTCGTCCCTAGGGGTTGAGAAACTTGATACGGAACGATAGTCCCGAATGTTGGAGGTACTTGTTCAGTGAGGGGCGGAGCAGAGCTAAGAGGTAGAGCCTCGGTTGCGATTGGCTCTGTTATTGCTGGTGTCCTTCGTGTGTTAACCATGGTTGATGTTGTCTTCCCACAGACGGCGCCAAATGTTGTGGAATAAAAACTAGGTTATGATTATGACGGCTAGGGTTTGTGTGTATTTAATGCTAAGGGTGGTTGAGCTTCGAGCTTTAATGGCTGCTTCTGCGTTCGAGACTAAACGGTCCTCACAGAATGCCTACGTATCTCTGTATTAGAGAATCAAGCCAAGAAAACGTAGTTCTGAGAATGAGGGGTCAGACCCTTTATATAGACTGAGAAGCCCTAGAATTATGGTAGGGTTAGGTGACTTGGTGGACAAGTCAACCTTGAGGAAGGATCTAGACTCCTTCCTTGTAGGAGTCTGTTTCCTTGTATGACTATGTGCCTTGGAGGCTACTCTTTGGAGAGATATTATCCTTATTTGACTTATATTTCCCAGCTGTTAATTAGCCATGAATATTAATTACGAAATTAATATTTAACTAGGGTTTTTGGGCCCTCTAGTGGGCCCCACATTTGGACCAAACTAGGTCTAATTAATGCAACATTAATGATATTTTTAGGGCTTATTTTTATCCCATATCAATTACCATTTTCACATAAAACATATTACCTTTATAATTTTTTCTAACTAAATTCTCTATTTTTCTAATCATATCACGTGCATTCTATTTAATAAAATGAAATAATAATTTTATAATTACTAATAATTAATCGATTTCTCTTTTTAACTAAAACCTATCATCTTTTCTATAATTTCTAACCAAAATCCCTCATTTTCTTGAAATATCACAGATAACATTTATATAACTATTATCATATCATCTCATATAAAAATGTAAGCCTCCAAAATTCATGTTTTAAAAAAATTAATTTAAATTAATGATTTTTTTTATATAATATTAAAAAAAAATCCGTGCAACGCACGGGTTTTAGGCTAGTTACATAAAATATTGATTATGTAAAATTTGTCGAACCTGTAAGACATTGTGTTCTGAGGGTATTGGCTATAATGATTGGTTATATTTTAAAAATGGTATGTTATTAATATTTCAAGTTGTTATTAATGGTATATATAATGTTAATATAGAAATAAGTGATGTGGCAATTCACTATAGGTCTATAGAGGTTCGACAAATATAGCCAACATCAAGAGATTATCTATAATTATAGATAACAATTTTGTCCCATTGGAGTGTAAATTTTTGTGCACATTCTTTGTAATTCTTATTTATGATAATTAATTTTAAATTTACCTATGGCTCTCTCCGTTGGAGATGCTCTAACTTCAGCGTTCAAATACAATTTCACTGATTTTGAAATTAAAATGCCCAATCACTTTAGAAAATAATATTGATTGAATATGTATCCTAGTCAAAATCGGATGACAACCATTTGTCAAATGAAAAATACTACAGCCACCAAATTAGTTCCCAAGTTTTGACACCAAATGACATGACATTAATTTGATTGGTTATAATAATAATGGGCCCGCCAGGGCCATCCAATTAAAATATCACAAAATGCCAACTAATTAGTGCCACATCATTTGGTGTCAAAATTTGATACCCAATTTGGTGACTGTAGCATTACTCTTGTCAAATTATTTTATTGCGAGAGTAATTAATTATCGCAATTATCATTGCAATTTTTGCAATAAAACATTGCGAATTTGCGATAATTGATTCTCTATCTAAATTTTGGTTGGGGAACGGTATCCAATATGTATTGATACTTGATTGTCATCATACTGTTTATTATAAGAAATGAGGCAAGCGAATTTAAATACTATTGTAGTACTCTAATTGATATGCTAAAATTTATCAGTGAAAAAAAATCATGTAATTAATAGAAGTAGCCCAGTAGTTGTGAATAAAGTATACAGTACTTTTCTTTCAAAAAAAAAAGTATACAGTACTCATTAATTGACAAATTTAAATTTAAAAAAAAAGGTCAGTAGGTAAACTGAGAAATAAGAATTAAGGTAGCTAGACGACATGCACTGCTTTAAACAAATAATAAACAAATAATAAGAATTGACATGGTGCTTTATCCATTGGGAACCTCCTGATACTCATACTTCCTTAGTCATTTCTTCTATCTGACCTTCACAACTCGTATTGGATCTATCTTCTGGCTCGTATGGATCGAACCCTATAGCTTAATGGGCCTAAATCTAGTCCCATGGAGATTTTGGGCACAACAATAATAAACTAAAGTTTAGGGCTGAAATCTGCACTTTGGTTGATGGTAAGCCCCTTTATATTTTTTTTCCCTTGATTTTACGTTGTTTTTCAATAATCATCTCTCTTTATTGAGAGTTTAGTACCACGTTAGTGGATTTTATCTACTGATATATTGAATTTTGTACTTTCTCCTTGTGAATGATAATTCCCGTTTCTTTTCCTTGATTTTACTTTGTTTTACAATAAATATATCTCTTTCTTGAGAGTCTAGTACCCCGTTAGTGGATTTTGTCTATCCATATATTGGGTTTTGTTCTTTCTCTTTGTGAGAGTAGGTTCCTTTATTTTGGCATCCGGGATCTGAGATCTACAGGATTTTTTTATATTGGTTTATTGATTTGGACCGTATAGAATCGCAATTATGCTCAGTTGTTCGAATACGCTCTCACAAATCACATATGTATTTTCCTCACGATTAGAATATATTGTTGGATTATCTCGCCAAAAAGGCTATATTTTTCAATGATATAAGCGAGGGATGTACCACAATTTAAGATCTGATCAACGATTTTAGTTTTGATTAAGGAAACCTTGTTATCTTGATATGATCTATTTGAATATGTGTTTGTCTGATCTTGATTATTTTTACAGATGTATTATTTACCTATAAAAAATAGTGATTTAAAAGAAAATTTGATTGATTAGTTGTATAGATGGCGTATGCCCTTTTTTTGATAAATTAATTATCTATCAAAAAATAGTGATTTATTAGAATTTTTGCACTGAATTGACCAATTTGCTATAAAAATATCAACTAACAATACTTTTACTGACTCAGTAATGAATTTCATTTTTTGAATTGATAATTTATACACCAAATAATGTCTAATACTATTTTAGAGTCTATTTAGTATCTTGAATAATTCAAATATATTGTCAAGTCAATTTGTTTGTCCCATTAATTCTTGCATAACTAAAAAATACTGATAAGCAAATGTTAATGAAAATTGGTTTGAAATTCATTTTTTAATATTTTAGTTGGTTGAATTTAGTTTTTTTTTAAATAGTTGATTAATTTAAAAGTTTATATAACTTAAATTTTGATTGTGTATTTGGAATATTGTATTAAATATTTTTAAAATTAATAAATATTTAATTTAATAAGAATAGATTTATTCAAATTTCCTTAAATTTTGATTGATTAATTTAATAAGAATATTTAATACTATTCCAAATACACAATCAAAATTTTAATTTAATAACATTTTTAAATTTTCTTATTAATATTTATTCAAATTTTCTTATTAAATTTCTCATTAAATTTTAAAATATTTTTTGATTGATAATTTATATACCAAATAATGTCTAATACTATTTGAGAGTATATTTAGTATTTTAAATAATTCAAATATATTGTCAGGTTAATTTGTTTGTCCAGTTAATTATTGCATAACTAAAAAATATGTATAGTTAAAATGTTAAAGATAATTTGTTTAAAATTCATTTAATTATTTTAATTGGTTGAATCTATTTTTTTTAATAATTGAGTAATTTAAAAGTTTATATAACTTAAATTTTGAACGCGTATTTAGAATATTGTGGTAATTATTTTTTATTTTTTAAATTTTTAATTAAATGATAGTTGATTAATTTAAATTTTATTACACCTTATGATTGTATATCGAGAGTTTGTGATATTTAAATATTATGTTATATAATGTAGATAAAATAGACTCAAGTTTTAAAATAATATATTCATATTATCCATTGATAAATACACAATTTTGGAAAATGGCTTTATACTTAGAGAGTGGCGCAAAAAAGGTGATGGCCCAAAATATTCATATGAGCCATGATGGCCTTTTTTACTGACGGGACACGTTAAATCATGTACCATGATAAGAGGGGTAATACGGTACTTCGTGTACCGTGATAGGAGGTGATACGGAACACCAAGTACCGTGATAGGTGGTGATACGGAACACCATGTACCGTGATAGAGGTGATACGGAACACCATTTACCGTGATAGAGGTGATACGGAACACCATGTACCGTATCCAGCTAATACGGAGGACGAAACTCCATATCCCGTCGGTATTTCGGGCCATTTTTTCCAGAATTAGTATTTTGGGCAACTTCATCCCAAAAATCAGTATTTTGGTAATTCTCTCCGCAAGGAATGGATGTGCCAGTAAATAATAATATAATTGTGATTGATTTTAAATTAAAAATTATTATTAATTAGTTCATAAGTATTTATGAAAATTAATCTATAATATATAATTATATATTATAGTATATGATTGTAGTTGATATTTATGAAAATTAGTTCGTAATATATAATAGTCCAATTTTGATTACTTCAAATTAAAAGATTGATCAAGTTAGTAAACATTTAATCACTTTAAAAAATATATAATTTATGCATGTTCTAAATAATATAAATTTTGTAAAAAAAAAATTTGATTTTTAAAAATTATTTTGATGAAATCGAATTGCTAATCTTCTATCTTATAACTGGATTATGAGGTTGAATTGTTATCTAGGTTCAAATAAAATAAAATTATCACACATAATGGAGTCCCATAAAAATTAATGGGAGAGGGGAGCGTGATTTTTTTCCCGTTTATTAGGACATGATTTGTTATTTAAATATTGGTACCTTGCTACTTCTATGCTAATGTTTTCATGTTGGTTGAGTTATTACCATAATTAGCGTAATTCCAAAGATATATAGTTGTTATTTAATAAAAGTTAAAATAAATTATATAAGAAATTTATTATCAAATACATTTTTGATTAAAAGTATATATAATACATAAGCATGTTAAATTAAATAGTTAGTATATTTTATTTAGAATTATTAACTAACTACAGCTAGTAAAGTGGGTATAGAAAGATAAATAAGGAAAAATTTTAATATGATATGATTGGTCTAAAATTTGGATAATTTAGAAGTGGATTATGATTGGTTCTAAAATAATTCAAAATTTTCTGATTGGTTAACTGGATATTGGTTAAAAGATAGCAAGTTAAATTATATAAGGAAACAGATTTGTTTTAATTTGATTGGTCCATAATTTAGAAGTGGCTTATGATTGGTTCTAAAATAATTCAAAGTTTTCTGATTAGTTAACTGGATATATGGTTAATTAACTGGATGGTGTGGTCGACTCAGGTATGATAATAAAGGATATATACCCACAAATATCACACCTTATTTTTTAATTATTAATAAAATATATTAAAAATTTGTATACATTGTTTATAATAAGGAAACATTAGTATAATCCATAAAAATGAGTTTATTAAATTATATTGAATTAACATTAAAAAATTATTAAAAATAATGATTATATAAAAACATAATTGTAATATTAAATAAAATTTATAACAAATAAATGTAACCCGTGCATCGCACGGGTATTGAATGTTTCTCGGTTCGATTTTCGGCACGATCATCCTAATTATTAAAATAAATGATAAAATTAATGATAATTAACTGATTGCCTTTTTTAATTAAAAAATGTTTATTTTTTATTGATGATATTACTTTTTATGCACTTATCATACCTTCCCAAAGATATAATCTTTTAACTTAAAATACGTTAAACTTTTAATTTAAAATACGTTAAACTTTTAATTTAAAATATAATCTTGCAATAATTAATATATACCCAAATATATCACACCATATTTTTAATCACTAACAAAATATAACAGAAATCCGTAAATTACGAATAATAACCGTTAGATTTTTAGTAAAAAATCAGAACCGTTAGTTCTAATGATTAAATATATTATATAATTAAATTAAATTACTAAAATTTCAAGGTTGAACCCCACCAACGACATATTTATTTTAAAATTTTATAATACATGTTTTAAACCATGTATATCATTAATTAAATTTAAATTAAATCATTTAAATTAAAATTAAATATTGTAAATAATAATTATATAAAAATATAATTATAATATAAAGTGAAATTTATTATATATCAAAAGAAATCCGAAATCCGTGATCGCACGAGTTATAAGCTAGTCATACATTTAAATCGTTCAAAGTCTAAATAATTGGTCAACTCGTGTAGCTGTGATCAATAGTTCGACCGACCTTCTGAAGTCCTTCCGTTTCCGAAACTCAGTCCTATTCTTTTGTTTTATTATCAGCTCACATTGTTATAAGACAATTCCTGCTACAACTAGTATGGATTTGGAATCTAGAGACAAGTATAAAACACAATTAACTACTGACATTAGGTTTGCACCAGAGAATATGGTGGGATCTGAAGTTCAATTATGCAAGACGGTGGTCGTCTATGATAATTAGAGCTTCACATGCACTCAATAATTGCTAGAATAATTGAAGATTTTGCTGGATTTCATAATCCATCTAGAATATATGAACCAGACAGAGAATCACCAGCTGGTTAACAAGTGCAGAAATTTTTTATTATTTAAATCAATAGATGTCAACAGTTTAGATTTTTAAGACTTGGCATATAATTCTTGCAATACTGAAATCATGTAAATGCTAATGTGGATTACCAATACTAATTCTGTGAGCATATTCAAACCACATCGACCTTGCGATGAAACCAAAAAACAACACTCACAACAGCACATGATTTCAACGAACTTCAGGAATTTAGATTGCTCACAGACTAGTTCCCAATGATGTATACTTGTGTACTGACCACGAACATTTTGTAAATAATACTTGGGCAATTTTATCAGTTACATACTACTTAGAATCTTCAGTTTTTGCTGATGTGAAGGTAACCGGCCTTGTAGGGTGGTCTCTCACATTAAGACTGAGCACTTCTGGCCTTGAGTAATGCCCAACCACATCAAAGGTAAATTTTTCATTCACTATTTCCCCGAGATCTGCACATACATTCAATTATCAATAATTCAAAATATGAATCCAAATATATAAAGCAAATAATATATGTTTCTTTAGTCACTCAAGAACTAAAATTCTTGCTTGCAAAAAGTTCATGTAACTCAAAAATTATCAATCATAATAACTAATTAGATTAGCTTTGAAATTCCCACCAAGGTAGAAGATCATTGTGAGGTGAGTCAGGTAACCAATAGTTACCATGTACTACTTTGGTGTTTTCCAAATAAGGAGGACAATAGTTCTTAACCGTCCGCCTGAGAAAATCACACTCCCTCCTACAATGAATGGGAATTTCTCTTTAAAGGCTGTGGCCATTGAGCAATAGCTTAGCTTTACATATCAATTACAAATATGTGTCCATTATCTTCCTCTTTATTTACTGATTCGTAAATGTGATGGTTGTATTCTCGCTTGCAAAGGCCTTTCTAACAGGAAGCCCAGAAATCAGACAACTAGAGGTAAGTTTCTTCCTCTGTCCGATTTTTGGACATGGGTACGAAGACACAACAAATTTCATTAACATATATTATAGATTTTTGGGCTATATATTTAGCAAAAATCATTGGAAAAAATTAAACATGATTCTGCAAAAGACTTTGCAAAATATTTTCTCTTTTTCTCATTTATCCTTCTTTCTTTTTTCTCATATTTTTCTTTTTGAATCATACGCTCATCTGATATGTAGTCTTTCAGTTGGTCAAGTGTACACATTTCAGTCAAAGGATGTGACACGGAAAAAATGACGTGCTCAAATGTCTGACAAGGGTAATCGAAGAATCGGGGTAACATGGCCTGAAATCCACATGCTTCGACCACATATCCTTGACTAAGACATTAAGAAACTAATAGATGGTGATAGTGATAGTGATAGTGGTCATACAATTATAAAACAAGGAAATCTTCAATAGACAACTATCTCATTTAAAAGGATTTTTAGGAACCAGAACTTTTAAATGAACTATGACTTGATATAAATGATAACACATACGTTTAGTCTGGGGCACAACTTTACAATTTCCTACATACTTCATCTGCTAGAAAAAGCTTTAAACGTCCTATATAAAAATAACTTACTGGATGCAGGATAACATTGTGTAACTGCTAAACTGTTACTTGCGGTTTCCGTTTCTATTATGCAGAAGCATTCTTACAATATACTTGCTCACTGCTCAAATGTAAATTTGATGACATAATACAATTTACTGCAGCAAACATTGAACACATGTATTCATTAGTCACGATTCAGAGTGGAAACAACTTACCAAGATCAGCTGTTATAAGTGCCTCCCCTTCGTAGTTGGGTCCTGCGAGAACAGTCCCAGATGGCGATATAATGACACTTCCGCCTGCACAGACAACAGAATCTGGCGCAAGATCATCCTCCGTGCCAGTAAATACGTATTCTGGAGGTGGTGGGTAGTCTTTCCTTCGACAAAACTGGTTGGAAGATAAAACAAAGCAGCCACCCTCAAGACAAGAGCTATATGTGTCATTGATGCCTGCCATACAGGCCTTGCATCAGCAGTTGGTGCGCAATAGATTTCAATTCCAAATGAAATACAATTATTATTATCTCAAATGGGGGAATAATATAAAAAAAACAGAAAGAGAATGATAATCAAGGTTACTAATTCAGGAGGACACACAGGAACATCAGCAATATAAAATCCAATGCTTCTTCAATCGAAAATCAAATGTAAGCAAGTTACTAACTTAGTTGCTCGAACCTGGAGTGTCGGACATGACATGGATCGAAGTGTCTGACCGTAAATTTCTAAAAACGCGACAAAGGACCAGCCCATATTTTGGACGCAAGTATGGGGACACTACATATACTTTTTTAATAATGAACTAAAACAATAAAACTTAAACAATTTGATTGAGATAATACTTTTATATTTATTAATAAAGTTGTACATACTCAATAATAATTAGTTTTTATTCAATTAATGAAACGGCAACGACAGGGCTTTTGGATGCTTGCTGGGAAATGGGAACGATTTAAAACCCATGGGGCCTGTTCTCTCTGGAAAAGTCATTCAGCTATTAGGAATGAGTTTCCCATTTCGACCAATCAAACCCCCTAAAAATGTACGTACCCAATTAAATATTAAATATATTATTAGTAGAGAATGTTAACAATAAACCCTAAACAAAACATTTGAATGAGATAATTCTTTTATATTCATTAATGAAGGTGTATATACTCAGTTGTTAGTATTTTTATCCGTTAATGAAATTGCATCTAAAAGTTATTGGGCTTTGGAGGCTTGATGGGAAGGGGAATCATAATGATTTGAATTGCCACAGGGTATGTGCCTCTCTGGATAAGTCACCCGGGTATTAGGAATGAGTTTTCCATTTCAATCCCTTATCTGTTAACCATAAAAGGATTGAAAGATATTGGGCATACAAAACATGAAAACAAATCAAGTGTAAACAAGAATAGATCATATTGGGCTTACAATTGTAAAGCCTAGTGATAAAATAAACTTCTGAGATTGAAAAGAACAATTACTAACTTCTCTTGGTATCAAGAGGTTGAGGGTTGGCAAATGTGCGTGCTTATTAAAATTTAGGTGATTGACCATAAAAAAGCATATAAACATACAAACAACATAATTGAGTAAAAAACTTTCAGGCAAAGAAGGTTAGGGTCTCCATCATCTCATAGCAGTAAGCCAGTAACACCTCTTTATTCTCTTCCTTCTCCGTTGTTCCTTCATTTCTCTCTCCATTTATTTAACACAAATCTTCAAATCGATATCAAGGAAGACTTTTCTGCTTCTTCCTTTGTCATTAACATCTTGTTCTTTTGCATCCCAAGTCATCTATTATGTGGTCTTTTAGTTGGTCAAAGGGTCCTATATCTAGTCAAAGGTTCTGACACAGAATATGAGTGTCAAGTTGTGTTGGAACAGATACGACTCTCGAAACCGAAGAGTCTAAATAATAGAGGTTATTTCACAACAATAGTAATTGTTTCTCTCTCATCACCAAGTAAACTATATGCACAGTGAACTTGACCAATCCATAAGTCCATAACTAGCTAAATTACATATTTTTAGCTAGGGGAACATAAGGACAGCTAAATTTATATATGGTATAATATGTAGACATAGTGATGCACCTGCAACAATAGAACAGAGAAAATTTTGTCCAACTGGCATGCTACTAATACTTGTTACATGATTTAAAAGCCTATGTTCACTTCTACTAGCGCATGCACTCGACATACAGATAAAGAAGTGTCCAAACACACATGCACATGCACACATATTGAGAGAAAGAGATAGAGTGAGTAAACGTAATGCATAAATCATGTAAGTAAATAATACAATAGGTTCATGTATAGGAATTAGAAAAAATCAACTCAATTTATGTACAGGACTAAACGGGACCAAACAAGTGTGCTCAATTCAGATCCTAGATTCTTCTATGTTTGGAAAGTACTATGAAGTTCTCAACTGAAGGAGAGATAGAAAATAGTAAAAAGATAGGAAAGCTTACAAGAAACAGAGAACTATTATAGACCAACAAGAATAACTGACAAATTAGCATATTTTTTTATTTTTAATAGTTTTTTATTTTTAATAATAAAAATACTGACCTTTAGCATACATTGCAGTCCTTAGAAGTGGCATCCTGTTTTCCCAGCAGATGGCTGCACCAATCTTCCCGACCGGAGTCTCAAAAACTGGAATTGTAGATCCATCCCCAAAGCCCCAAATGATGCGCTCTAATCCTGTGGGCATGAGTTTTCGGTGCTTTCCAAGGTAAATGACGTTGTGAATCGAAGAAAAGGACGGTACAATAAAGTGTATATCCATCCCTCTCAATAACACCCATCACTAAATGTACCTTGTACTTTCCAGCCATGGCTGCCAGTCGATCAACTTCTGGACCTGAATTTCTCGTAAGAAGAACATAGAAGTATTAAGAAAAATACAAAAGCAGAACAATATGTATGACTAAGGATTCATAAAGGATAAGGGATCAACTGTAAGGTGCTGCATCATTTAACTTCCACTGTTCCTCAGCTGATACCCAAATTTAACAAGTACATAGAAGACAAAAAATGCATGTATTCAAGTCTGTTGCTATGTCTGGTTGATTAGTTTAATAAAGAATCAACCAAAGGATATGGATCTAACCTGATCACCACTGAATCAGACCTTGATATTACATATTCTTAGTACTTAAAAGTTGATAATCATGTTAGGTGTTCAGAGTGGACGGGAACATTCTGAAGATACATATAATCAGAACCTGTTTATCTACGCACAACAATGATTTTGCAACTGAATGTTTTTATGACCTATGTGGATCAAGGAACTACTTGTCCAGCAGGCAGGTCAGAACAGTGCTATAATATCATATTCATCAAAAGCCCAATTTTTCATTCTCCTATATGTCATGCTTAACAACAAAAATCTGAAAGCCACTTCAAATCTGAGGAAATTTAGGTGGCTGTAACAAACTTTGGTTTTTTCTCATAATTAGCACCATATTCCATATATAGAACAACTGGTCACTAAGTTTCAAAAAAAAAAAAAAAACAACTGGTCACTAAAAACAATTCATATAAATTACAAAGGACATCGCCAACAACCTAGACTACAGTGCCTTGTCGGTAGTTCAACCCTCATTGGAGGCATGTGTGCATGCAAGTATTTGAATATTTGTGCTTCAACATAACCAAGAAATCACATAGACAGCCTCGCATAAAGATATGCAGTTTAATAATTAATTCATCAAGAAAACATAGCCTAAAAATTTAATTTTAATAACAATCCTTTAAACGGCCAGTTCAAACTGTTAGCGGAGAAGTAAATTGATAGTAACATAATAAGAAGAATGACCTCAAAATAAACTAATTCTGGAAGAGAAGACTCAAAATTCGTAAGAATCGATATGCCAACTTCCAACACTTGTTAGTTTAGTTGAAAAAGTTGTTCATCAGTGATTCCTTAAATAACACAGGACAAGGCTTTTACCAGGTACATCAATGGCCGAAGCATGATACTTCCTAAACTCCTCTTTACCCTTTGCCGTACGGTTACCAATTGTAATTCCAAAAGTTGATCCACGTGGATAACCACCCACAAAAGCTTCGGGAAACACAACAAGTTGAGAACCATATGAAGCTGCTTCAGCGAGCAATCTTTCAGCCTTATCTGAAGATAATTACAAACTCAAATTACATTTCTGGGGAAAGTACAGAACATGCCCCCACCACCACCACCACACCATTCGAACATAGTACCTCAGACACACAAATTAAAGCACGTGAATTTCAACATACGATATCCTCACCCGGTAGAGTAAGTAGCACACTTAGATATTATATTAATAATTTAATCAAATAATACATGGATTACAACTAATGGCCCTCCTCTTTTCTGACATAATTTTCACTGTATTCAATTTTTAAGTGCAGGGGAAAGAGAGAGGAAGGTGAAATAAAACTTTAGACCTCGCCTAGCATTACGAGTGCTATGCCACTAGTGGGCTACTCGTTATTCTCAGACCTCCTTTACTAAACAGTGAGTACAAAAAAACCAATATGTGCCCACAATAAATAAGTTATTGAACATAAAACATACTTACGATTTCAAATGATAATCTCTGGAACAAAATAAATTCTTAAGGTTTGGAAACCATAAAACAAGAAGTCAACAAGTTTTAATCATTTGTTTGCTGGGCAGCCTGATCAGCAATGAGTAGCAGTCAGCTGACTATGCATAATGATTTCTAAACTGGAACAATAACGTTTAGATATTATTTTCTTAGTAATCACAAATAATAAAATTGAGAACCTCAAAAGAATTCATCAAAATTCAATACTAAAGATATCAAAGCATGTATAACAAATTCAGTGAATTGCACCAAATGAAACAACCAAACAATTAATTGAAAAATTATCTACAAGCCATTGAGAAAAGATAAATCTTTTGAGCAAAGAAGCAATAAAAGGACATGTTACCAAGAGTAGCAGGGGTGTCATAAAAGATGGTGGAGGATTGAACCAGTGGCGGCCCTCACAGTAGATGTGTCTGCACCCATTTCTACCTCTGCTGCTATTGCCTCGCTTGGGACTAATGCCATCGTCTCTTACCAATAGTGTTTTCAGACAATTCTACCACCACTGGACTGGAAGGGATATTAGTTCTCCCAGCTTTTTAAGTATCGGTGATAATAATAATGCATGTGGGATGTGGCCCCTACATTCACAAAAATAAGCCAATAAAAATCATCACGCGCCAAAAAGGTTTTCTTAAACATAGCCTTCGGTTTCCTTAAACATAGCCCTCGGGCTATGTTTAGCAGGACCCTAATTTTTTATATGTTTTTATTTCTTCTCTCGTCCAAAATCAATATTAACGGTTTTTCAAAAATCAAAACAACCCAGACCAGTTAGACCAGTTTGATGCCAAGATCAAACTAAACCATATCATAAAAGAATGGATTGGTTCGGTTTCGAACCATGATTTGAACTTTATCATATATATATATTTTTAATTTTTATTAAACTTAAAATGAAATTATGATTTAAATAAATATAAAGTATAATTTAATAAACATTAATATTATACACTACATATATGTATTACAATATATGTTTATCAATGTTTAGTCTACTATTTACGTATTACGTTTATATAATTCAATTGAATTTATATAAATAGTAAACAAATTAATTTAATGTAGAACTACAACATATTGACAATTAACTCAATATAATATTTATTAAGTAATTTAATCATTTTATTATATATACGTATATATATATTACATACTATAAATTATAATCTTAACTTATAACTATCTACAAGAATTTTTAACGTATTATTATATGAAGGTCCGATTTAGTTTGACTGATTTTAAAATATTGAAAACCATAACCAAACCATTTATGTATAAACGGTCCGATTAACCGAACCACTAACAAGGATTTTTACGGTTTTGGTTTTTCTTGGTTCGAATTGTTGTGGTTTGGTTCGGATTCACGGTTTGACAGATTTTTTGAACACCCCTATTTTTTTCCTTATGCGGATATATCAAAAAACAATTTAACTTAATTAACTTTATGTGTTTTTATTCAAAATTCAATTACCGTTAAATATAATTTAACACTATACATTAGTATGGTGTGATGCCCAATTGTGATAATTTTCATATATGATAAATTTCAATTTCAATATGAGAGTAAGATGTTAATTTTTAAGAATATTATTCGATATATTTTATAATAATATTTAACACGTTAATTTTAGAAAGAATAACCAAAATACTCCATCCATAGATCTTTGGCCTTGAGCTACACATGATGTTGCGTGCACCGCATCAATTTTTTTACCACATACGCTAAATAGGCTGACACGGCAATACTGATCAGGAAATAGCGTATTACACGTTAATGCGGTAGACGAAATGCCGCGACACTGGTTACGACAAACGAAATATCGTATTCGTAGGGTATTTAGGGCCGAATTTCTGAAATGGGATAGGTTTGGCCATGAAGATTGAAAATGGGGTATTTTGGGCCATAATTTTAAGTAACAGTTACATGGCTTTGATTCAATAAATAAATATCATAATTTAGGACTTCTAATTGAGCATGTGAGAAAAATAATAAAATATGAAAACTTGTAATTTGAAAGTTTCATTTTCATATTTTTCCTAATTCTACTTTGAGTCATCGTAAATTATCATTCATTAATTTAATTAAT
This sequence comes from Kitagawia praeruptora, assembly GCA_037693485.1. Lineage (NCBI taxonomy): Eukaryota > Viridiplantae > Streptophyta > Magnoliopsida > Apiales > Apiaceae > Kitagawia > Kitagawia praeruptora. The sequence continues at coordinate 108,966,661 of CM075354.1, forward strand.
TCTTCTAAACTTTGTTAAGAGATATTAATAACAACATAGGTCTCAAATCTATAGTTTTAATTGGAAAAAAATTAAAAAATAAGAGAAAATGATCAATATCTTATATTTTATATTTATTTGCCCAAAATACTCATTTTCAGAAACATAAACAAAATACTCATTTCGGTAATACTCCATTTGTAGCGACATTTGTAGTGGAGTATCAAAGGTTTATACTTCTCACCCCAGTGAAGTATCGGACGTTCAGATACTCCATTACAAGTGGAGTATCTGATCTAATACTCCACCGGTAGTGGAGTATGTTTTTGATACTCCTTCGGGGTGGAGTGTCATCCTAATATTCCAATACCAATGGAGTATTTGGTGGATATTTATAGACATATTTACAGAATAGAGGTATTTTGGGTATGTTTTGTTGAAAATTAGGTATTTTGGACCTTTACCTATATAATAGATTTTTTTTACATTAGTTTTGTTTTTGAATTCTTTTCTAATATTATAAATTCTTAATAATACACCTTAAATGAAATGATTAATTTCAAGAAAAATGTTCCCAATCCAAACAAAATTTACCTGAATTTATGAGATTTTCACGTCAAATATAGGATGTTGTATTTAAAGATTTACACTTAAATGTGTAATAATTCTATTTAGCAAAAAAAAATGTGTAATAATTCTAATCTTTTTATTCACTACATATGCCTATGTGTAAGGCGTATCATTTAACCCACATAACTTTCAATCGAACACAAAGTGTATGTTTGGGTTATCTTAAAATAAGTAGCTTATGACTTATAAGCACTTATGTCATATAAGTGATGAGTAGAGCAGCCAGTAGAGTGTTTGGTAAATCAGAACTTATAATCAGTAGACTGTTTGGGTAAATCAGAACTTATAAGTTAACTTTTTTTTATAATTTTCAAAATATTGTTTTTTTATATATAACAATGGATATCAATGGATAGATCTCGATGAATAGGGAAATTTGATATATACATATCAATTTTCTAATGAATGGATCGAGAGATATATGGTTTTGAAGATTTGAAGGATATTATATATTACGTATATCGAGAATAAGTTATAGGTTATAAGTTGAAAGTTAACAATTCTTAACATTCAACTTATGGTTTATAAGTTATAAGTTGAGCTAAAACTTATTTTGGCAAACACCCCCCATAAGTGCTTATATCTTATAAGACATAAGTGCACAGTAATATGAGTACACAAACAGGGCCAAAATAGGACCCTTCTTTGTTGGCCACAAAACCAAGTACCTACCTAAAATTTTTAGACATTACTACTCATATGCATATAGGCCTTTGCTCCATACAGAACACTCTTATATAACAAACAACAAAGAACACCTTAGATCTATTAGATCCTTTGTCCCCGCCAGGGGCACCCAATACAAAAAGTTGTTATTTTTTTACCCTCTATCAAGCCAGCAAAAAAAAATTAAAAATAAAAATTTTACTGTTCATGATGACGTCACTGATGACATCATCGTCATGAACAATATTTTTTTAATTTTTTTTTTTTGAGATGATGGATGGATAGAGGGTAAAAAAAATAAGAACTTTTTGTATTGGGTGGCCCCGTCAGGGGCAATGGATCTATTAGATATGAGGTGTTCTTTATTGTTTGTTATATAAGGTGTTTGTTATGGAGTCCAACCCTATGCATATATATATCCAAGTGACATTACTGCTCACATAGGCATATTCATCGGATATATCAATGTTATCGGCATACTTATGCAAAATTTCACTACCTATTTGGTATGTTGCGGTGGCACTTCTAATTGATTGATACAACTCCTGGCAAGGTGTATGCAGCAAACATTAGTTATTTTGATTTGACATTTCAAATTGGCTCTTTTGGAAATCTCAAAAAACCTACTTCTCGAATAAGTTATTTTCACGTCTTTAATTCAAGCATCTCGAATTGACATATCGAATAGATGTTCTCAAACATATCGAATAGTTGTTCCCAAACACATCGAATACTCTCTGCTTAACATATTAAATGATGACTTCTCTATTAGCCATTCTTCACTTCTCGAATTGTGACATAAAATATTTTTCACCTACAATCTGTACAGTTTTCTTCTTTAATCTTGAGACATGATCAAATGATCTTCTTTCAAGTATTATTACATGGTTTATATATGTGATATGGGCTAAAAGTAAGCCCTAAAGACACATTTAATGTGGCATTAATTAGACCCAGTATGGTCCAAAATGCGAGGCCCAATACCCTAACTCAATATTAATTTCGTAATTAATATTAAGGGTGGTCAACAGCTCAGCAATAAGAGTCAAACATGGAAACAATATCTTTTATGAGTAGCCTCCAAGGCACCAAACTCAACATGGAAACAGACTTCTACAAGGTAGGAGTCTAGAACCTTCCTCAAGACGGTGGCTTGCCCACCAAGTCTCCAAATCCTACCATAATACTAAGGCTTCCACAGCCTATATAAAGGGCCTGACCCCTCATTCTCAGAACTACGTCTTGGCTTGATTCTCAATAACGAGATACGTAGGCACTCTGTGAGGACCGATCAGTCTCGAACACGGAAACATCCATTAAAACATGAAGCTCACGAACCCTAGCATTAAATACATACAAACCCTAGCCGCAATAATCATAACCTAGTTTTTATTCCACATCATTTGGCGCCGTCTGTGGGAAAAAAACATCAACCATGGTTCAAATACGAAGAACAACATCTGAAGTGATCCCCGCTGCCTCCGTACCACCCGTCACTACTGAACAAGGGGCCGTACCCCCAACGACCGGAACGATCACTCCGACTCAGGTCTCTCAACCAATAGGGATGAATCCCCCAACTGAGAGAACTCTACCAGTCATCTTCCAACCAAGGCAAGAGACCAACCAACTTCAGATGGTAGTCTCTCCTCTTCCTCTGGATAGCCGCCCACCGCTCCAAGGAATCTCCACCACTACTCTCCATGTGAACACCAACCCGTTGTATGGGCTGCCTAACTACCCTCCGAATCCAAGGGACCTCGAACAATGCGATCATGCCCTGCAGATCCATGAGCCATATCAGCCTCCCTACGTTAGGGGCCTAGGCCCTGATCAGGAGTATGATGATTACTCTGGTCCTTACACCACTGAGAACTCGTTATCTGAGGACGATGATCGCGACGAAGCCCCGAGGAGGTGACGTGCCAGTAGAGAACCTCGAAGGAGGATGCAGACTATCCATGATGGACCCCCTCTGACAACTGCTGAAAGAATCAAGGCCCATGAGGCCGAACTGAAGGACGACATGGCGAGAGAACAAGCTAGACAAAATCAAAATCGACCTCCTCCAACTTCGGGAGGGATTCCCTTTGTTGATTTGGAGAGGTCTTCAAGGAGACAAAGAAGGGCTGATGCCCCAACTGGAAGAACAACAAGGGTGGAAGCCCCCAGAGGTAACCCCAAGGATCTGATGCCACTTGGGGATCCTGATGATCCCACACCCCCGTTTACTGAAGCGGTGATGAATGCTCGTATCTCTAAAAAGTTCAAGATGCCGACTATTAAGGCTTATGATGGAACGGGTGATCCCGCAAACCATGTCAGGACGTTCTCAAACGGATTGCTGTTGCAGCCAGCAAGCGACGCTCTAAAGTGTAGGGCGTTCCCTAAAACCCTGTCGGGTATGGCTCAAAGATGGTATAGCCGATTACCTGCAAATTCGATCGGCACCTTTAAGGAGTTGAGTGCCGCTTTATCAGCCAATTCATTAGCGGAAGAGTTCATGAGAAAAGCTCTACATCCCTTATGTATGTGGTACAAGGAAAGAATGAAAATCTGAGAGACTACCTCAAGCGATTCACTAAGGAGGCTCTAAATATCACTGACTTAGACAATAAGGTCATTGGCAAAGCACCCTCCTGAGAACATGGCTGAGCTCCAACGAAGGGCTGACAAGTATATTAAAGCTGAGGATAGCATGAAGAAAGAGGCCACGGTAGGTAATGGAGGGAGTAACAACGAGTCTAGGAAGCGAAAGCAAGAGCAAGAATACGATGCTAAGGACAAGTATCCCTGGACTGGCAAGGACTCCGACTCTACACCCAAGAAAAGTCTGGGACCGAGATTTTCTGAGTATGCAAGGTTGAACACTCCCAGGAGTCAAATCCTGCTAGATATCGAGAAGGATAAGGACTTCTGATGGCCGAAGCCACTTAGGGGTGACCCCGCAAAGCGATACAAGGATCAGTAGTGTAGGTTCCACAAGGATGTGGGACATGACACCGATGATTGTAGGCTACTCAAGGATGAGATCGAATTCTTGATCTGAAAAGGGAAACTGAGCCACTTCACTAAGGGTGAAGATCATGGTAATCAAAGAAGAGATTATGATAGAAGGGATGACGATCAAGATCGCAACACACAGCCCCGAGGGCCAGTAATCAACATGATCTCAGGAGGCCCAACTACGGCCGGGACAACTAGGAACTCTCGGAAGGCTTATGCCCGAGAGGTGATGCATATTATTGGAGAGGCACCAAAGCATGCAAAAACCGAGGTAACAATCGGATTTGATGATTCAGACCTTGAAGGGGTGAAGTTCCCCCACGATGACCCGCTGGTCATAACACCCATGATTGGGAATTCAAAGGTGAAACGAGTCTTGATAGACAATAGAGCTTCTGTTGATATTCTTTTCCATGATGCGTTTTTAAAGATGGGGTATAATGATTCTCAGCTGACCCCCACCAACATGCCCATATACGGGTTCAATGGAGTGAAGTCCAACGTCGAGGGGACTATCCAGTTACCCATGACTATTGGGCAGGAACCTAAGGAGGCAACTCAGATGTTGAACTTTCTGGTAATCAAGGCAGCCTCAACGTATAATGCAATCCTGGGAAGGACCAGACTTCATGCGTTTAAGGCTGTGGCCTCTACTTATAACATGAAGATCAAGTGTCCAACCAGGAATAGTGTAGGAGAACAAAAAGGTGACCAGAAAATGGCTAGGAGCTGTTATTTAGCCGCGTTAAGGCCTGATGGAGTCGGGGGGCAGTTCCTTCCGATTGAAGACATGGACGTCCGCGGTGATAAGGAACGCCAAGAAAGGCCAGTAGAGGACATCACACATAAGCCTCGGACAGCCATCAAGGTTAAGGCGTCAACTGACTTCGTGGTTGAATGTACCATTGGCAACCAAGAAGTCGAGGGGCAAGAGATAGTACCCTAAGAAGGAAGTGAACTTTAGAATAAGAGCAATGAGACCAGAAGGAGTAGTGGATGCTCTATTTTGATGGAGCATCAAAAACAAAATCAAGCAATGCAGGCCTAATCTTGTAAGGCCTCGATGAATTCAAATTATCATAGTAGGACTTAGCTTCATATTTATGTAGTAGAAGTAAAAATGAGGTTCGATGAAACCATTGCAGAGCATGTTGCTCCGAGTAGGACAATAGTATCTATGTAAGGGTTGGACCCATTTCGAGTTATTAATGCAAGTTTGTTTTTCATTCATTGATTATGTGATTTTATGTGCCAAGCACCTGAGGTGTGTAAGTCAAAGATGACCAGGCACCGAAAATGAAAGAACATATGAATGAAAACAAGCACATGCATAGAAAAGATCCCGAAGGATCAATAGTCGAATTACAATACAATCAAATTAAAATTCATGTCAATAAGGGACCCTGGATACAAGACAAGATGAACAATTACACCACATGTGGCCGCTTAAGTCATGCAAGGTTAACAACAGACCTTGAATCTCAATCAAGGATCCGGGAATCCAAGGGCATCCTTGATTAAGACCAGGAAGTCCAAGAAAACCAAGAAGGTCCGGCAACTAACTTTAAAACTTGTATTCATATTTCTGAGCAAGGCATGATGCCCTTGTTCCCATGAAGGGCTAAGCCAAAGTGCCTCTAACTCCCTTGTTAAACTACTTCCCCGTTGAAAAGGTTACTTACATTGGAGCTTCTCTGAAGGAACCCTTGAAGGCCAGGTTGACAGCATTCTTACAAGAGAATAGTGATGTGTTTGCTTGGACATCAGCTGATATGCCAGGAATTGATCCCCATGTCGATCCTAAGCGGAAGACAATTAAGCAGAAGAAGAGGAACTTCGCTCCTGAAAGGCAAGCGGCCATTAAGCAAGAAGTGGATAATCTCTTGGAAGCTGGTTTTATTGAGGAGATTCAGTTCCCCGAATGGTTGGCTAACCCCGTGATGGTCAAGAAAGCAAATGGAAAGTGGAGGATGTGTATAGACTTCACCGACTTGAAAGATGCATGTCCTAAGGATTGTTTACCAAGGATTGATACGCTGATAGATGCCACAGCTGGGCATGAGATGTTGAGCTTCATGGATGGGTTCAGTGGCTACAACCAGATTAAGATGCACAAGGACGACATCCCTAAGGTATTTTTCATAACCGACTTTGGTTTTTTCTGTTATCTTGTTATGGCATGTGGGCTAAAGAATGCAGAAGCTACTTACCAATTATTGGTGAATAAGATATTTGCCCATCTGATCGGAAAAACCATGGTGGTCCACGTTGATGACATGTTAGTCAAGAGACTATTTACGGCAGATCACATTAAGCACCTCAGAGAGGCATTTGAAGTGCTGAGGCACCACAAGATGATGTTGAATCCAACCAAGTGTGCCTTTGGCGTTGAATCTAGAAAATTTTTGGGACTAATAGTTTCGAAGAGAGGCATAGAGGCCAACCTTGACAAGATCAAGGCGATCTTAGATATGGAGCCTCCGAGCTCTATAATAGACGTATAGAAATTGACAGGCCGAGTTGCAGCCTTAGGGAGATTCATCTCCAAATCAGGTGATAAATGCTTGCATTTCTTTAAGGCACTGGAGAAGGTGAAGAACTTTGAGTGGACACCAAAAAGCCAAGAGGCCTTTGAGTAGTTGAAGAAGTATATGGCTGAAGCCCCATTGTTGGCCAAACCTAGTCCTGGAGAGACTCTTTATCTATACTTGGCGGTGTCTGAACAAGCACTGAGTGTCGTTCTCATTCGAGAAGAGAGCAAGGTTCAGAAGCCTATCTACTATGTGAGCAAGGTGTTGGATGGGGCTGAGTTGAATTACTCTACCATTGAGAAGTTCGCTTTGGCATTAATAATAGCTTCGAGGAAGCTACGACCATACTTTCAGTCACACAAGATTGAAGTCCTGACGGACCAGCAGTTGAGAAATATTTTGCACAGCCCGAAGGCCAGTGGAAGGCTGATCAAGTGGGCAATTGAACTTGGAGAATTTGACATCACATACAAGCCTCGAACAGCCATCAAGGCTCAGGCGTTGGCTGACTTCGTGGTCAAATGTACCATTGGCAACCAAGAAGTCGGGGGGCAGGAGATAGTAATCACCCCTGAAGTTGAGAATAAGGATGAAGAACTTATACCTGATCAGAAGGAATATTGGGTACTCTATTTTGATGGAGCATCAAAAACAAAATCTAGTGGTGCATGCTTAGTCTTGCAAAGCCCCGATGGGTTCATAGTCGAGTACGCTCTGAAGTTGGACTTCCTGACTACCAATAATGAAGCTGAGTATAAAGCCTTGATAGCCGGATTGGGCTTGGCCAGAGTAATGAGGGTCAAGAACCTCAAAGTTTGCGGAGATTCAAGACTGGTAGTCTCGCAAATGAATGGTGAATTTGAAGCCAAGGACGAAACTATAGCGAAGTATTTGAGAGTTGTGAAAATAGTTATGACTCAATTTGATGAGTGCTATGTAGAGCACATCCCAAGGGAGGAGAACGTCAAGGCCGATGCCCTATCAAAATTCGCCTCTTCTGAGATAGAGAATTATGCAGGGAGTGTTTACTTCCAGGTCTTGAAGGCCCCGACCGTCAACTCGAAATTAGTGGCATCGATTGATATAGAGGGCTGTTGGATAGATCCTATCAAAGATCACCTGGAAACCGGATGGCTCCCTGACAATGCCTTGGAGGCACGGAAGCTATCAGTGAGAGCATTGAGATATGCCTTGATTGAAGGCATCCTTTACAAGAGGTCTTTTGTTATCCCATACCTGAAATGTTTAAGGCCCCAAGAAGCAAGGGGAGCACTAGAGGAAGTTCATGGAGGGATCTGTGGGCAACACTTGGGAGCAGAGTCCTAGCTCACAAGATCACTCGTTTGGGATTCTATTGGCCAGAGATGTTGGCCAATGCACAGAACTATGTCAAGAAGTGTGATAGATGCCAGAAGCACGCCCTGGTTGTAAGGCAGCCGCCTGAGATGTTAACATCGATTAACTCTCCGATTCCGTTCGCAATGTGGGAATGGACATACTTGGTCCTTTTCCTGTGGCTTCAGCCAAAGGAAGTTCCTGATAGTGGGCATCGACTACTTCACCAAGTGGATTGAGGCTAAGCCCTTAGCCAAGATAACCACCAAACAAGTTGCCCAGTTCTTTTGGGAGGGCATAATTTACAGATACGGGATCCCACACATCCTTGTAACGGATAATGGGCGACAGTTCAACAATGAAGAGTTTAAGAAGTATTGTGATGAGAATGCTATCGAGCTTCGCTTTACCTCAGTAGCTCATCCTCAAGCTAATGGACAAGCAGAGGTAGCAAACCAGATTATCCTTGATGGACTAATGAAGATGGTCGAACGCTCAAGAAACACTTGGGTGGATGAGTTGCTGCCTATACTCTGGGCATACCGTACCACCTACAAAGTGACTGATAAGTGGATTTTATATCCACTTGGAACATTCTATATCGGCTTAAATTGATTGTTTTGGACTCAAGTTTGTGTAGTTTTGATGTGTTTTGCTTAGTTGTGCAGATTTACGAGAATGTTGATTAAAGTTGATGCTTCTATCGTTTTTGGAGAATTAATTGATTAAAATTCGGATTTTTGAGAAGGGCTGCGCAGCTTATACTGTTTGGGCCATATCTGGAGTTCTAGAAGTCCGTTTTCAGCCCATTTACAGTCCACGCGAAGCTTGAGAGATTTTCTACAATATGGGATAGGTCTTACACGACCAGGCCGCGTGTGGTGGGCCCAGGAAGCACGACCAGTAGATAGATGGGAGCAGAGAAATTACTGTTTTGCCCTTTTCTAGTTCTAATTGTATTTTGGGCAATTTTTAATACCTTAATTGAATTCTAATTGTAATAGAAGGTAATATCTTGCTGGGCAAGATTTGTAGAGCCTATTTAAACACATCCTACCATTGTAAATCATAACAATTCATAGCTTTTAATCGTATCAAGGTACTTTCGATCTTCAATTCTTTCTTCAATATTATGTTTTCATTCATTATCATTATTATTATGTTTTCTTTATTAAATATGCGTAACTAATTCTCTAATCTGAGGATTGGGTAGTATTCCTTGGTATTCATGCATGCTTGATTATGTGATTTTCTGCTTTGCTGATCTGTTAATGAGATCTTAACACAATTAGGGGAGTCATGAACCTTTGATTGTATTCTAGGGATTGTAATAAGCTTGGGAGAGAAGTTGCAATCTTAGTACATGATTTAACAGACATAATTTGAATATTAGATCGGGAGATTAATAGGAGAATTGTGAGACATATAATTCTTGGCACTTAACAGTTTATAGATATACTTTGATTGTATCACGGGAGTGACAATTAGGGTGTAGCTGTAGGCACTATATTGTAGCCTGGGAGGGTACAGTATAACTTTAGAAGAATTGTTTTCAGCAAGGTAGGAACACAGATATCACATTAATATTGAGCATGTATTGAGACCAAGTGAAGAACCCCAGTTCTTAGATTGTTTTCCCATATATTTGAATCTCAGTTTAAAATCAATTCTTAGTGCTTATAATTAGTTCTTGGTTAATTTAGTTAATACACAAACCCAAAATTCTTCTCACACACTTCTAGACGTAAAGAGATAAGAAACCTGAACTTTGAATTAAATTTAGTCCTTCCCTGAGAACGAACAACAAAAAAATACTACTAACAAATTTTCGCCGCTGCCGGGGAAGGCAGTATATTTGAGTTTAGGTTAATTGCTTCTTATTGTTTAGATTTTAATTGGTTCCACAAGTTGTTTTGTTGGTGATTTTCAGGTGTATGCGACGTTCATCTTGCGTCAGAAAATTGGAATTTGACCCTGAAATCGAGCGTACTTTGAGAAAGATCAGAAAAGAGAAAGCTAAGATGGGAGAGCCGGCAGCTCAAGCTGTTGTTAATGATAATGTTGATGAGACTTCTATTTGGGACCATGAGACACCAAATCCTGCTAATTGCATGTACAAAACTCCAGAGATTGGTGCAACCCAATTCAACATTAATCCGAGTTTAATACAGATGATCAGCAATCAAGCTTTTGAAAGAGATATTGAACTAGAGGACCCACACAGACATCTAGAGCGTTTCGTGCAGATGTGTGGCTCATTCAGAATCAATGGTGTTACGAGTGACAAGATTCGTCTCCATATGTTTCCCTACTCTATTAAGGGAAGAGCTTTGGAATGGTTTCAACAACTTCCAAACGCTACGGTTGCTACATGGGATAGTCTTTCTACTGCATTCTTGTCCAAATATTATCCTTCTGACAAGACGCAACAACTGAGGACTATGATTATGAGTTTCAAAGCACAACCGGGTGAAGGTCTATATCAGGCATGGGAGAGATTCAAGGCACTATTGAGGAAGTGTTCACATCACGGCTTAGAAGATTGGCAGATCATTAGTACTTTTTATGGGGCCATGAATGCAGATATTCGTTTGAGTTTGGATGTGGCTGCTGGTGGAAATTTCAAGAAGGCACCAACTACACAGGCTAAAACACTCCTTGAGGAATTGGCATCTAATAATTATTCATGGGCACCTAGTGGGACGAGCTCAGCAAAAGCAGCACAAGAATCTGAGATGATCAATATGCTGGCTCAAAAATTGGATACTCTAACTCAGGAGGTGCGAGGACAAAGGGCAAATGTGAATGCTATTTCTTCACCTATGGAGGGGTATAATGATTATGGTGCTAGTCAGAACTCTTATGTGCAACAATTTCCAGAAGAAGCATCTTTTATTCAGGGAAGACAGTCGTGGCCTGTTCAGAATAACTCCTACTACAATCCAAATCAAAGGCCAAACAACAATCTTTCTTACAGTAATAATCATGCGGCTAATCCTTCTTATTCATTTCCAAGGCAGAATCAACCTCCTGGTTTTCAGTCACGACCACCGTATCAAGCACAGCAGCAGTATCAACCTCCGCCAAAGAAAGAACCAGCTGATTGGGAGGTTGCACTAAATAAGATTATGCAAGGAACTTCTGGGCATTGGCTAATATGGAATCAAGAATAGAGCAGAATGGCATCATCTCAAAAGATGCTAGAAACACAGATTGGACAGATTACCTCCAAGATGGGTGTTCGTGAGCAAGGATCACTTCCTAGTCAACCCGACCAGACTGGTAAGGAACAATGCAAAGCAATTACTTTGAGGAGCGGAAAAGAGTTGCCCGAGGTTGAGGTTCTTGAGCCTAAAGAGAGGGATGTTGAAAAAGAAAATGAGATTGTAGAGATGGATGCAGAAAAATCAGAAAAAGTGGATGAAGAGAAGAAAGAAGAAGAACCAGAAAAGACGTATGTTCCTCCACCACCTTATGTTCCTCCTATTCCATTTCCACAGAGACTTCACAACAGGCAGTTAGAGAAGCAGTACGAGAAGTTTTTGACTATGTTCCGGTAGTTGCATGTCAATATTCCTTTGGCTGAAGCTTTGAATCAAATGCCACTCTATGCTAAATTTCTTAAGGAGATGTTGACAAAGAAGAGGAAACTTGAGGATGCAGAAACTATTACTCTCAATGCTGAATGCAGTGCAGTCATCCAAAAGGCCATTCCTCATAAATTGAAAGATCCGGGAAGCTTTTCTTTGCCTTGTACTATTGGGAAGATGGAGAACATGAAAGCCTTGTGTGATTTAGGGGCAAGTGTGAGTTTGATGCCATATTCAATCTGCAAACGACTTGGTCTTGGAGAGCTTAAAAAGACACGAATTTCACTTCAGTTGGCGGATCGTTCTGTTAAATATCCGTTGGGGTCATTGAAGATGTGGTTGTCAAAATGGATAAATTTGTCATACCTTGTGATTTTGTGGTGTTAGAGATGGATGAAGATGTCGAGATGCCCATTATCTTGGGAAGGCCATTTTATATCCACTTGGAACATTCTATATCGGCTTAAATTGATTGTTTTGGACTCAAGTTTGTGTAGTTTTGATGTGTTTTGCTTAGTTGTGCAGATTTACGAGAATGTTGATTAAAGTTGATGCTTCTATCGTTTTTGGAGAATTAATTGATTAAAATTCGGATTTTTGAGAAGGGCTGCGCAGCTTATACTGTTTGGGCCATATCTGGAGTTCTAGAAGTCCGTTTTCAGCCCATTTACAGTCCACGCAAAGCTTGAGAGATTTTCTACAATATGGGATAGGTCTTACACGACCAGGCCGCGTGTGGTGGGCCCAAGAAGCACGACCAGCAGATAGATGGGAGCAGAGAAATTACTGTTTTGCCCTTTTCTAGTTCTAATTGTATTTTGGGCAATTTTTAATACCTTAATTGAATTCTAATTGTAATAGAAGGTAATATCTTGCTGGGCAAGATTTGTAGAGCCTATTTAACCATATCCTACCATTGTAAATCATAACAATTCATAGCTTTTAATCGTATCAAGGTACTTTCGATCTTCAATTCTTTCTTCAGTATTATGTTTTCATTCATTATCATTATTATTATGTTTTCTTTATTAAATATGCGTAACTAATTCTCTAATCTGAGGATTGGGTAGTATTCCTTGGTATTCATGCATGCTTGATTATGTGATTTTCTGCTTTGCTGATCTGTTAATGAGATCTTAACACAATTAGGGGAGTCATGAACCTTTGATTGTATTCTAGGGATTGTAATAAGCTTGGGAGAGAAGTTGCAATCTTAGTACATGATTTAACAAACATAATTTGAATATTAGATCGGGAGATTAATAGGAGAATTGTGAGACATATAATTCTTGGCACTTAACAGTTTATAGATATACTTTGATTGTATCACGGGAGTGACAATTAGGGTGTAGCTGTAGGCACTATATTGTAGCCTGGGAGGGTACATTATAACTTTAGAAGAATTGTTTTCAGCAAGGTAGGAACACAGATATCACATTAATATTGAGCATGTATTGAGACCAAGTGAAGAACCCCAGTTCTTAGATTATTTTCCCATATATTTGAATCTCAGTTTAAAATCAATTCTTAGTGCTTATAATTAGTTCTTGGTTAATTTAGTTAATACACAAACCCAAAATTCTTATCACACACTTCTAGACGTAAAGAGATAAGAAACCTGAACTTTGAATTAAATTTAGTCCTTCCCTGAGAACGAACAACAAAAAAATACTACTAACAGTGACCATTGGAGCAACCCCGTTTTTGCTGGCTTATGGAGCCGAGGCAATTGTGCCCTTGTAGATTACACATGCATCACCAATTGTGGAAGCATATGAACCCAAGACCAATGAAGAAGTCATGAGTCTCACCCTAGATCTAATTGATGAGGTTAGGGATGAAGCAAAGGCTAGAAATGCAGAGCATCAGAAGAGAGCATCTTTCCAATACAACCGAAGGTTTAAGGAGAGGTTCTTTCGACAAGGCGACTTGGTTCTGAGGAAGATAGAGGCCTCCGGAGTTGGCCAGAAGAGAAAGCTAGCACCCAATTAGGAAGGGTCGTATCAAGTCAGGAAGACACTAAGACGAGGATCCTACAAGCTGGAAACCTTGGATTGAAAACCAACCAAAGCACACCGGGCCGGAGGTCAAGCGCTAAGGAACAAGTGAACTACCTGAACAATCAACAGAAAAGGAAGACCTCCTCCATAAGAAACAAGGGGTAGACAAGAACTAAAGAACTTCGTCACAAGTTCTACATCTTAGAGTAAGAATCAAGGGTTGATGATAACCTTAAAACCAAGGATTCAGCAAACAAGTTAAGGCCCGGAAGGTCACGAGGACTAAGCACGAAACCATTCAAGGCATAGCAAACACCTCCTATTGGCCTGAAACCTCGTGATTAGTGGTCCAGAACACCCCAACCTGATAGATGTTTTGGTGGTTGATTAAGAATACTTATTAGAAAAGCTACTAAGGAAGGTTGATACCTCGAATTGGAAATTGAAAAATCAACTTGGGATCTTGGGTCTTTGATCCAGTAGACCGACATTGAACATGAGAACATCAACCTCGAATCCTAGGATTAAACACGAGAAATTAGCCATGAAGGCCAAGATTAGCCATGAAGGCCAAGGTTAGCCATGAAGGCCAAGATTAGCTATGAAGGCCAAACTTGAAAGGGTCATCATGAACCTCCAATCAAGATCCAAAGGTTGAAACTTCAAGTCAAAACTCGAAGACCAACCTGAAATATTGGATCCTCGATCTAAAACTATCTATTACAGATGGAAGGAATCGTTATAACTCATGAATTTTGGAGAAGAAACGAAGATTATAAGTGAATATCTGGCAAAACGAGCTTTGGAAGCCTAATAAAGAAGTTAACTTTAAGCACGGGATTAGCAATGCTAATCTAAGTTCAAGTGTAATCTCACTAAAAGTCACGAATGACCAAATTAGTAAGTTGTGATTAATAGAGCTCAGTGTTCAACGTTGAGGTTTTGATATTAGCGTACCAAGACAGATTTTCAATCCTGAGCCAACTAAGGACGACCAACCGTCGTTAGCCAACCACCATTGGCTGACCACGGCACGCATGGACCGTCAGCCGACCACGAATGGCCGACCACGGCACGCACGGACCGTCAGCCGACCACGAATGGCCGACCACGACACGCACGGACCGTCAGCCGACCACGAATGGCCGACCACGATACGCACGGACCGTCAACCAACCACGAATGGCCGACCACGGCCTCCCCTGTTGCTCCAGCCGACCATGACTAATTTTCAGTCCGGGTCCTCGAGTTTGTGCTGAAACTTCGATCCTTACGTGTTGAACATAGAAATCAGTACGAAACCGAAATTAAAGTTTAGCGCCGTTTAGTGCCGTTTAGTGCCGTTTAGCACCGTTTAGTTCCGTTTAGCACTGTTTAGCGCCGTTTACCGCCGTTTAGTGCCGTTTAGTGCCGTTTAGCGCCGTTTAGTGCCGTTTATCGCCGTTTAGCGCCGTTTATCGCCGTTTAGTGCCGTTTAGTGCCGTTTAGCGCCGTTTAGTGCTGTCTAGCGTCGTCTAGCACCGTTTAGTGCCGTTTAGTGCCATCTAGCATCGTTTAGTGCCGTTTAGCGCCTTTTAGCGCCGTTTAGCGCCGTTTAATGCAGTTTAGCGCCGTTTAGCACCGTTTAGCGCCGTTTAGCACCGTTTAGCGCCGTTTAGTGTCGTTTAGCATCGTTTAATGCCGTTTAGCGTCATTTAAACATTGTTTAAGTATCGTTTAAGGCTGTTTAGTGCCGTTTACCATCGTTTAAAATTAATGTAAATGCGTCTGTCATTCCACGCTTTACATCGTAAGACGATACTCGTGAAACACTAGTGTACAAAGACGATACTACGTCCTTAGTGTGCCCTCGCCTCCATAGCCCCGAGGGCGAACATCCAAGAACTACGTCTTGACTTGATTCTCAATAACAAGATACGTAGGCACTCTGTGAGGACCGATCAGTCTCGAACACGGAAACAACCATTAAAGCACGAAGCTCACGAACCCTAGCATTAAATACATACAAACCCTAGCCGTAATAATCATAACCTAGTTTTTATTCCACATCAATATACAAATTACACAAAAGAAATTTGCCAACTAAACTAAGTACCACATTAAGTACATTAAAAAAAATAAAAAGAATTCCCCAATTAAAGTTCATCTAAATAATGCATGGCACTCAGGGCTGTAAACGAGCCGAGCCGAGCCGAACACTGACCAGGCTCGGCTCGAGCTCGATTAAATAGTCTGGGCTCGAGCTCGGGCTCGAGCTCGACCGAGCCATAAAATTCAAGCTCGAAGCTCGGCTCGACACATATGTGATATGTTCGAGCTCGGCTCGAAAGCTCGAATCAATTTCACTAATTATCAACAAAAGCTCGAATACCTTAAGTTCGGCTCGAGCTCGACTCGATTAATATATAAAAATATTAAATATTTATATAATAATATATAAATAACATAAAAATAATAAAAAATATATATAAATAATAATATATATATATATAAGCTCGATTAGGCTCGCGAGCCATACGAATCGAGTAATATGAAGCTCGAGCTCGGCTCGGTCAACCATTCGAATAGCTCGAGCTCGGCTCGATTATTATCGAACCGAATTCGAATATTTTACGAGCCGAGCTCGAGTAGCTCACGAACAGTTTGGCTCATTTACACCCCTAATTGCACTACATTATAAAAGGTTTATTATTGGATGAATACATGCATATCTCCGTGCCTACATTTACATGGGACATATTACTGCAATTATGGCTAATTATTGGCGTATTCATACCTTCTTCTATCTTTCTCCGATCTCTAGCTATCCAGGGGATACTACTCCTCCATAGGGGGAATCAACTGGATACTACTTTTTCTAGTCGTAACAAGCGGACACAATTATTACAAAGGCGTATGTATGCAATTTAAAACACCTACTTTTCTATTTTGACATCTTTGTTGGGAGGAAAGCATTATACATCCGTTAAAGATGTATTCCACAAGTGTTTAGGGCCATTTTTCCCGTCCATGGGTATTTCAGGCTTAACCCGCTAAATATGAATAAAAATGTCATCTCGTGACATACTTATCAACTCAAATAAAACATAACAAATTTATTAATTTATTATTGATTTTTTTATTATAAATCCAATACGTCATATGTTGTTTTAATATATTATATTATTTATTAAGTATGTAGATTATTTTTTTAAGAAATGCTAAAATTTGGACCGAATCTGAACATTCGATTTTGTAAAAAGTTGTGAATATAATTTATAAAAAGAATCTGAATATTTGATTCGAATTTTTCAAATTTAATATTCAAATAACCGAATTTTTAAAATGGGATGCCCAACCGAAAATTAGGATAATCAAGTTAAAAAAACAAACTTATCATATGTACATTCCAAGTGTTTTTAGAAGACTTCTAACTTCATCTTCATTGTAAGACCTTCCAAAAATTCATTATGTTTGTATATGCATCATTAATCTACCAGATTGACGAAGTCAAATAATTTGACTTAGTTTTCAAACTGTATATGAATACGCAAAAATTTATAATATTTTTTATTATATTTCATGATTGCTCTCCATCCATTAATTTTTAAAATACTAATTATCAATCATGGCAAAAAATTTGACCGCTACAGTAGATCGTTGACCTCCTACGGTACCTTTCACCCTTTTGGGCTGTGTTTGGTGTTGTATCATATTGGGCTTTTAGTGGGCCTTTATTGGGAAAAATATAATTAAATTTATGTGGGCTCACTACGCCATAGATGACCTATTGCAACCTTTTGGCATGGGTGTTACCACTATGGATGTTAGCATATATATGAAATTTTTGAGCTATCGCAACCTTGTGATTGTGGTGTTACCATAGCCACAAAGGTATGTTACTATAGTTATAAAAGGTGTTACAGTGGGCAACACCATGAGATATGTTACCATAGAGTATTCATGAACAAAATTTGTTTTTTATTTAAAATTAATGATTTAATAATTATTTGACTTTAAAAATAATTAATTTTAACAAATTTGTTGAAGTAATCATTTTAATCATTTAATAATTATTTGACTTTAAAAGTATTTAATTTTAATAAAAGCATTGAAGTTATGTTTGTAAAAATTAATATTCCATGAAATAATTAAATAATTTAAATTTCATAAATATTCAAAAATTATTAAATTTTGATTAAATTCAATAAAAAGTTTTATAGAGAAAATGATAATTTGCATACACTGTGAATTATTTCAAAATAATGAAAATAATAAATTTAAAAATTATAATTTAATACCAACAAATTAAGGTACATTAAAATAATTTTTTGGGAAAAAAAGTACATTGAAATATTAAGATGGGCTGCAAACAAAAACAGAGAAGGGCCGAGCGGCGGCAAACGAAAAAGAGAGCGGCAAAACGAAAATTATGGGGGTAACGCATGTGCGTGATGCGTTATGGGGGTAACGCATCACGCACTTGCGGTACACCCCAAACGCATGTGTGTGATGCGTATCTGTTATTTTTTCAGCTGGGTGCAGAGAGAAAAGCACTGGTAACATGCGTTACCCCAAAACGCAGTCTGCTCTTGAGTTATGTAAGTGCCCCTACGGGACCAGCTTCTCCAGAAGTGCTATTTTGGACGTTCCAACCCCATTTTTGTGCCATTTTGGCCATTTTCTCGTCAAACATAAACACATGTTCAGTCTCATTGCTTCTTTCTCTCGCCTCTCTCACTTCTCTCTGTTTCCGCCTCCCTAAACTTCCCCCTCACCTAAACTCTCCTGACCTAAAATTTCTCTCCACCGCACTCACTCACACTCAATCACTCATCAGTCATCACTTTCTCTGTCTATCTGAAGAACGAAAAGAAGAACGAATTAAAGGGCGATTAGGGCTTCAATCACTTGTTATCTCTCTCTCTTCACACTCTCGACCATCTCTCTGTCTCTCTGGGGTTCGAGTTTAAAGCTTTGATTAAGGTATTTAATTGTGTTTTTGATTTTGATACTTCAATTGGGAATTAGGGATTCAGTATGGGTTCATCTGGGGCTTCAAATTGAGTTCAATTTGGGGGTTTATGGCTTCAATTTGGTTCAAATTGTGTTCTCTGTCTCTCGATCTCACTTTGGTTCCATTATTATAGTGTTTCATTTTATATACCTTTTGATTTTACTCTTGTACGCTTACATGTTTTCATTTTGTTTACAGGTGATTTCATCATTCTTGCTTGTTGGTCTTGTCTTCATTCCCATTGGGCTTGCCTCCCTGCTTGCTTCTCGTAATGTATGTTAAAACATTTGATTATGTTTCCATGCCTCCTTTTTCTTGTTAAATCTTAACTTTAGGTGATAACATTTTGCACAACAGCTCTAATTTGGAACAAATGTTTGTCACTATAATTGGATCTTAGTATCGTGTTGAAGGACTTTCTTTACTATAATTGGAAAGTAGAGTAAATAGGATGGTCTCTTTAGGATTGTACAGGTTCTCTAAAATAGATTTTAGAGTATGAACTGTGGTGAAGAAGTACTAATACTTGCTTATTCAATTATTAAATCTATTATTTTAGAGTATATATTAAATCTTTATGACATATGTTCATTTCAGGGCTACATTCAATTTTAATTGTTCCTTCCGTTTGTATTCTTCGGACATTAACTTAGTCTTGAGATATCTAACATGCTATAATCTGTTCAAGTCAATTATGCAATGTATGCTGAGCAGTTGCATCCTTTGCTGCATTACGCAGGACCCCTGACATGTCTACAATGCATCATGATACATCGTACGATCTGAAGGTGGTTGGGATTAAATTGAAGGATTTTAGTATCAACTTCTGTTTTCGTTCTTGCTGTAATAGTTGAAATTTTCAAATATAAATTGTCGTAAAGATGCTCATTTTTACACTATTAAATCAATAATTTCAATGGGCCTTATATTTATAATGGGTCTTTTTACACTATTAAATCAATAATTTCAATGGGCCTTATATCTACATCTGCAAATGGTACGCAAGATGATTGTGGAGTCCAGTTGCAAAAGATGATATGATGCAGCCAGGGCCAGTTCAGAAAATAGATGGTTTAAGTAAGTTGATGAATTATATTTCATGAGTGATTAACAGATGGTCCAAGTGAGCTTATTATGTGTGCAATTGTCAGCAGATCCAGGAGATTTACCTGTTGAAAGTCTCAGTCGTGTTGATTCACTCGTGTTGAAGACGACAAATTGAAGATGGCAAAGAAGCCACACTTTCATCCTCTGGTCAAATGCAACGAAGAAACTCGTGAGGGCTTGGCTATTGGTCATATGGTAACTTTTTCCAATTTGGTGGAGGATATATCAAAGCTAATAGCAGCATAAATGTTAGTTAGGCAAGAAACTGAATGTCTGGCTACCATATGGAATGTCTGGCTACAGGGATGATTCACTCGAAACTGTCAAAAGAAATGAGATTCAGGTTTGAAAGATCTTTTGTTATGTTATATGTGCTAATTTCAGTATGGAAGAATGTTATCTTCATGTTATTCACTTATACTTGTCTTCCTATTATGCAGCTAACCTTTTTAATTTTCTCTTCAGTATGGACTCCCATTAAAAGTTGTTTCGTATAAAGATTTGTATGGATAGACTATGGATGAGATAATAAAGATGATAGGCTTGAAGAATAATTGAACATTTTGTGGTGTCTTCCGTTGCCAGATATCATTTAATGAAGTAATTAAGTAGCACTAATATTGAATTACGTTAATAATCTTGTCATTTGTAAAGTGTGATATGCTTAATTTGTCTGCAAGGCCCTGGACCGAGGTGCTGCCTTGTTGAAAGTAGACAAAGTAGTTACTGGACATTATGTAGATGATATTGCAATAACAGTTATCCTTGATATGCTTGTTTTTTACTGCCATCTGTATTCTCATGTTTTTCTTTCTAATTATTCGGTTTCCACTGCAAATACAGGTATTTACTCTCCAAATGCTTATCGTGGTTTTGCTCGAGAGTTCATCAAGGATTTATAGAGGATCAGGTTACCTATATCTAAGCATAACACTTTCGCCAACTTAATGTGACTTTTTTAGTAGTCATATTATATTCTACTCTTTTCAATTTTATCCAAATGCGTCCAGTTACTTCAATTATTATGTAATGGCTTGTTATTGCAGACCTAGAGCCATACTAGACATCATTAAATCATGTGAGGACTTCAGGATTGCGACTTCTACAAAAATGCCAGAGCAAGGAACATGATGTCTATATAATCAATTGTCTTTTGAAATTTACCATGTTATTAGCTCTAGTACTTTTACGTTTTAAGTTTTGTTCATTAGCTAGTGTTGGTAGATATTTTTGGATGATTTGGTTGATTTTGTACTAGATGATGTTATTGAAATGATGTTGGATGATGTTATTGAAAATTTCTTTTACTTGAAAATGTAATATTTAAATGTCATAATTTTTTTGTTATTAAAATTAGTTATAAATGATTTTAATTATGTAACACTCAATGTGTTAAAATTAGTAAAAGAGGGTGTTACAATAGATTTTGGACCCCACCTAGATGTGGGCCCCACAGTTGCCCATGTGCAAATTTGTATCATCTTTTGTAACACACAAACTATGTTGCTATAGAGTGTTTAAGATGTTGCTATAGAGGTTTTTTGTAACCACATTTGCTATGTTACCTTAGGCTATTTTTTGATGTTACCTTAGATATCTATAGTTACTGCTGAGAACCTAACACAGCTGAAGTGTTACCATAGCCCTATTTTGGCCTATGGCAACTTCAAACAGGGGTCTATGCTAACAGTTTTGGGGTTGCAATAAGCAATCTATGGCTTAGTGGCTCATCGCTTTGGCAAAATTCAAAAGCCCAATTAACTGAATATCTTTAAATTACGAATCTTTGGGCTAGATTATTTGCATGCCCAATGTCTCATGTCAATCCATATTCGTGTGATATTCGCTATTCATCGTATGCGAGAAATAAGATATGTTTTCCAGATCGTGTTAGGAGGCCTCGTTTGTGGAAAACATCCTGGAAAACTGGTGGAAATTATCGTCGCCGAGTATTCAGGACACGCTATTTAAATGAAGTACTCCCTATGGCTGTGTCCACCGGGTCCAAATTTATTCATTCAGGGTATGTTACCCTACCTGCCCTCGGAACGTCGTCCGCTTGCAGGAAGAAGAAGTTCATTCTTCTGAAGTATGTTGAAATGCAGGGAACGTTTCGTATCATGAATTTGGCAGTCGAATCGAAAGAAGGAGTCTCAATGGAGATTGAAAGAGCATCTGCTCCAGGTGTGCACGGAATGGTTACCTTGTTCGTGGTTCTTGATAAACGGCCGAGGGGTGATTTGCTATCTAAATTCGAGGATATATTCGAATTTAAAGAAGGCGGATACCATGGAGACGCCTCCCTGAGGAATACCTCCCTGGAAAGGTATTCCTTGATTATCAAGAAACGGAATGTTTTTCAGAGCAAAGAGTCGACAAGGATTATTCCATTCCGTGCCTCGTATTTTCCCAAGGAAAGGATTTGGGTGAAGTTTCATGATTATGATGATGATAGTCGTGGCGGCAATTTGAAGAATATTGCCGCCAATGGATTGTTGTATTTTGTTGTTTACGAGAGTCAAGTTCATAGTTTTTGTTTACCTAATGTTAATAGATGTATTAGCTATTAGCAGAAAACATGTAATATGTTAATGAAGTAGCATTTTACATCTAATGTTAAGCAAAATAAAATAAAATATTATTTTATTTGATAGCAGCTAAGTTTACATCAAGGTTTAACTCACTTAACTGACTCGCTCCTATTCAACACTTACATATTTGACTCCTACAAGAATGTAGTATATATCTCCTAAAAAGCAGATACAGAAGTATGCCCATGAAGTGTTTGTTTTATTTCCTGCGAGAAATTTTTGCTCCGCGAAAAATTATAGAGGATAGGCAGTCTATCCGCGGAAAATTATAGCGGACAGTGAGTCAAATTATAGCCTAATTTTTTTTAATCCTGACTGTTGTATATTTAATCCAATGGTTTGAAAGCTGATTGTTGTGTAAATGGTCCCTGCCAATTGATTGTCAGGGACCAGGACCCTAATTCATGAGTCGATACTTATTTTAGACAATTTTTGTTTTATAATAATGAAATATCGATGAAAGAGCTATAATGCTCATAAGACTGCGATAATAACAATGCTTAAACGGTAAGAGTATTATTTCATGTTAAGGTATCTTCGTTAAATTATTTGCTCATATCATTTTTTGTATCCAGCTTCAGGGGAGTCTACCGTCGTCTATGATCCCACAAAAATTAGGAATCACATTCTTCTAATATCAATTATCAAATGTATGTATTTCTCAAAAAAAAAAATTATCAAATGTATGTAATATAATTCCAATTTTATGTTGAGTAAATCATTACCGGATAACTTAACTGAATCGATTGAAGTGTATGTGTTGCTTACATGATTATATTAATTATATTGAATACAATTATTATGGAAAGAAGTTTTTTAAAGTTGAAGTCGATAAATAAATATTTCGATTAACTATGTCACAAAAGAGAATCAACGGTTTGGCTAAATTGTGCTTTGAGAGGAAAATGATAATTAAAACTACATCACAACGATTTTTTCGAGATTTTATACATTTAAAAGCAATAAAAATTATAGTTTATCAGTTTTAACTTGTGATTATTATTCTATTTTGGTTGACACCTTAGAAATAATGTATTATTGCAATTATCATATTTTTTTTGATTTGTAAAATTTAAAATTTTGAAGATATATAAATTTAAAAGCTTAAGGCCTCCGAAATGTTAGAAACGATCCTGATTTAATCCAGTTAAATCCTGATTGATTATCTTATCAGATATTTGGCAAATTTGTTTGTACAAATGTTTATACCGCTTTTTCCAAAAATACCTATGCTACAATTTATTTTTTCTTCAAAAATACGATATAATCTTATATGCGATCTGAAATTTAATTATTGCAACTCGAAATGTCACTGTTTTCAACCTGCGCTATAACCTCATATACAACTTTAATAGTATTTTTGAAAACATAGGTATTATCAAAAATTTCCTAGGTTTATATAGTCTGTCCCGTCCTTAAAATACGTACATGAGCTAATAATCTTCCATAAAGTAATTTTTCAACATAAAAATGTTTAAATTAGTCTGTTTGGAGTATTCCCATCTGAGACTAGTGAGCCACCCGTTTCGACTCAACCACATGTTCAAAAAGACAAATTATTTAAGAAAATAGTACGAGATTAGAAAAATTAAGACAACAAAGGAAAAGAAAAGCTCGCTGACTCAGAAAGCTGAAATTGTTAGTGAAATAGCTAATGTATATGTGTATGAACTTGTGCACAGCTAAGAATGAGACAACACAAGGAATGTAAAGCAAGAAAAACGATTGCATTGATTTCACTCACTCGTACATCAAATATATAAAGAGAATAAAGTAAACAACAACTTCCACAAAATAAGTAACTCCTGGAAACATGCAGCAACTTCCACTTCCTAAGACATGCAGCATCTACTCCTAAAATGAGGCTAGTGGATCAAGCAATACTATTGTTTAGATTATATTCCAATACACTCCCCTGTAATCTAAACATTACTCTGCAGATTCTGAATTCCCAGCAAAGCACGCATCTTTTCAAACTTAACTATGGACATAGTCTTGGTCAAGACATCAGCTCGCTGCTCCTCTGTTCGAACATGCTTAATAACAACTTCACCACGCTCAACACATTCTCGAATAAAATGGTAGCGGACATCGATATGCTTACTACGTCCATGAAACACCGGGTTCTTAGCCAAATCGATTGCCGATTTATTGTCAATATAAATAACAACTGGGCTATGTTTTAAGTTGGTTATCTGATTGAGCAGGTTCCGCAACCACACCCCTTGACAAGCAGCTGCATCAGCAGCCATGAACTCGGCCTCACATGATGACAAGGCTACACACTTCTGTTTTTGCGATACCCATGTAATCAAGCTCTCGTTCAAGTAGAATGCCATCCCCCCCGTGCTTCTCCTATCTTCGATGCTTCCAGCAAAGTCACTATCCGAGTATCCTGATAATATGTAATTTCCAACCCCTTTCCAGTAGATCAAACCAAAGTTAATTGTTCCTTTTACGTAGCGTAGTATCCGTTTGACAGCATTCAGGTGCATCACAGTGGGACGTTCCATGAATCTGCTGACCATTCCAACTGAATGAGCTATGTCTGGTCGGGTATGGACCAGGTACCTTAATCCTCCTACCAGACTTTTAAACAGAGTTGAATCAACTGTTTTCCCTTTTTCATCTTTCTCGAGTTGTATCTTTGGCTCCATGGGATACTTAGAATGGTTACAATCCTCCAAACCAGCCTTTTTAAGCAGCTTCCTTGCATATGTGGACTGTTTAAGCTCCGTATATTCTTTCTTTTGTTCAACCTCAATTCCCAAATAATAAGATAATCTACCTAGATCACTCATTTCAAATTCTGCACTCATCTGGCGTTTGAAACTTTCGATACTCTGCAAGCTTGTACCAGTCACTAGGAGGTCATCAACGTACACACCTATCACCAGAACTTTACTCCCTTCTCGTTTTGTGTATACAGCAGGTTCGTATGGACATGCGGTATATCCAAGTTTTTCCAAGCATTTCTTTAACCTTGCGTACCAGGCACACGGCGCTTGTCGCAGGCCATACAAAGCTTTATCCAATATATAGACCATGTGTTCCTTGCCTTCCTTGATAAACCCTTCAGGTTGAGATACAAATACGGTTTCCTCCAAGTCCCCGTTAAGGAAGGCAGATTTGACGTCCATGTGATGTACCTCCCATCCATTGTTTGCTGCAAGAGCTAATAGGAGTCTCACCGTTTTCATCCGAGTGACAGGGGCATAAACTTCTTCGAAATCTATACCTTGTTGTTGTACGTACCCCTTCGCAACGAGCCTTGCCTTGTGCTTGATTACCTTCCCGTTAGTGTCCTTTTTCAGCTTGTAAACCCACTTCAAACCGATTGGTTTATGCCCATGTGGCAACTCCTCTAACCTCCAAGTGCCATTCTTTTCTATTGCATCGATTTCATGTTTCATAGCCTGCTCCCATGCCTTCTCCTTTGCTGCTTGAGCATAGCTTCCTGGTTCATCAATCCCACATAGAAATAATTCTTCTTCCAGCTCAACTTCATGTGCTTCGTTGTATATGTCACTGAGGGATCTAAATTTCTTTGGTTGTTCACTGCTATCTTGTGAAGTTTCAGACTGCAAGCTCTGACTCCCTGTTCTTGGGGACAAATTTTCAGTTCTTGAAGGTGAATTTTCTGGTGTGCCCATGCTTGCATTGTCTTCGTCTGTAACAGTGTTGCTTCCGGTCGATCCATTCGTGTCTTCTTCTTCTGTCACATTTTCATCTTCCTCATTCAAGTTGACACCAACTACACTGAATGGTGCTTGAGACGACAAGACATCTTGTTGTTGTGCATCCCAAACCCAGGCTCTAGTTTCTTCGAATACAACATCCCTACTCATCAGGATTCTTCCAACTTCTGGGTCAAGTAATCTACAAGCTTTTGTCCCTGGTTCTCTTCCCAAATAGATGACCATTTTACTTCGATCATCGAGTTTAGATGTGTACACACTTGGCACCTTCATATGTGCTACGCAACCAAATACCCTTATGTGTCTGATATCCGGTTTGTACCTCTTCCAAACTTTGTATGGTGTTTTATCAGACAAAGCTCTAGTTGGTAAGCGATTTAGCACATATACAGAGTGACGAACCGCTTCCCCCCATAGATTAGAGGGCATCTGCATCTCCTTCAAGAAGCTCCTAGCCATAGTTACAACGGTTCTATTCCGTCGCTCAACGACCCCGTTCTGTTGAGGAGAGTATGGAGCTGTAAATTGCCTCGAGATACCATTCTCCTCGCAATAAGAATTGAATTGATTTGAGCAGAATTCACCACCCCTATCTGTTCTTAATGTCTTTATCTTTTCTGTTGTGCCTCGTTCGACAACTGCCTTGAATTTCTTGAAGCACTCCAATGCCTCATCTTTACTTTTTAACATATAAATCCACATGTATCGACTATAGTCATCAACTAAGAGACAGAAGTACTTGTTACCTGCCTTAGTTTCTGGGGTTATTGGTCCACACAAATCTGCATGGATTAGTTCCAACACTCTTGTGGCACGAAAACCACTTTGACCAGGGAAGGGGTTTCTTGTTTGCTTTGCCATCAGGCATCCCGTGCATGTCTTCTCTGGCTGAACTACCTTTGGAAATCCTCGTACCATATCTTTATCGGATAGCATCTTCATGGCCATAAAATTTACATGGCCTAGGCGAGAATGCCATAACCACGAATGTTCTTCAATTTTTGTCATTAGGTAGCTAGCTTTGTTGGTTTCAAGGATGATTTTGTAAAGCATGTTAGTTGACCGTTTCACCTTCATAAGGAGACGTCCACGTTTGTCATACACCCATAGGTGAATTCCATTCAAAATTACCTTGTTTCCCTCTTCAGATAATTGCCCAAGGCTTATAATGTTGTTGCAGAGGGTGGGAATATAGTATACTTCATGAAACACCACCTCTTCTCCATTCTTGCATTTGAACGTTGCTGAGCCTTTTCCTTTAATTTCGACTGTGGAACCGTCTCCGAATTTCACCTGTCCCCTAATCCCTTCATCTAAATCCTTGAATTTTGAACGTTGTCCGGTCATGTGATTACTTGCCCCGTTGTCTAAGTACCATACGTTGGACTCTCCTTTCTCTTCTTCGACTTGCTTCAATCTGGGCACGACTTGGTTTTCATTAAACAACACAGTGCTGCTCTTCTCTGCCAACAGGAGGGCTGGCTCTTCGTCTTGGACCTCTGATAGGTTAGCTTCAAGTCTGTATTCTTTGTCACGCCTTGGTTTACGGCAGTCAATAGCGTGGTGGCCGCTGATACCGCAGTTGAAGCATCTCCCTTTGGTTCTATCTCGACCCCCCCTGATATTTGATAGTGCCTCAATCTTTCTGACCCCTTCGTTTGATCCATTCTTCTTTAGTGAGTAGGAGCTTATCCTCTTTGCTTTCTTGCTTCACCCACTCCTCCTCAGTTAATACCAGTTGTCCATTAGTGTTCTCCGGTTGAACTTGTCCCCGAATCCTTTCTTCATATGCCTTTAGGGACCCAATTGTTTCCTCAACAGACATCTCATCGAGTTTTCCAAATTGCTCGATAGCTGATGTGATCTGCAGAAATTTTGGTGGAGCAGCTCTTAGTATCTTCTTTACTACGTAGCTTTCTTCAATTTTTTCTCCAAGTGTACGAATATTTGTCACCAAGTTGTTTAACTTCATGCAAAATTCATCAACTGTTTCTGTATCCTTCATACTCAGGTTCTCAAACTCCGTTTTCAGAGTTTGAACTCGAGCAGTCTTCACTCTATCTGCACCAAGACACATTGTCTTGATGGCCTCCCATGCGCTCCTGGCTGTTTTCTTTTCAGCAACAGACAACAATATGTCTTCAGGGATTGCTTGATAAATGGCAGCCAACGCCATCTTGTCTACCTTGTCTTCGACTAACGCCACCTTGTCTACCTTGTCTTTGACTGTAGCTTCCTTATCTGTGGCTTCCACTGCCTCCATTGCCTCCCAGATTCCATGAGCCTGCATATAGACTCTCATCTTGAGTGACCAAGCCGTATAGTTACTTCTTGTCAGCATTGGATAGCTCAATGTCACCGATCCATCCTTGCTTTTGCTTCCTTCCATCATCTGTGTTCGTGGCACTCACCAGGCACAAAGCTCTGATACCAGATGTTAGTGAAATAGCTAATGTATATGTGTATGAACTTGTGCACAGCTAAGAATGAGACAACACAAGGAATGTAAAGCAAGAAAAACGATTGCATTGATTTCACTCACTCGTACATCAAATATATAAAGAGAATAAAGTAAATAACAACTTCCACAAAATAAGTAACTCCTGGAAACATGCAGCAACTTCCACTTCCTAAGACATGCAGCATCTACTCCTAAAATGAGGCTAGTGGATCAAGCAATACTATTGTTTAGATTATATTCCAATAGAAACGCAGTGATTTGGAAGACAAAAAAAGCATGCATACATGTGTATTTATACTAATACAACAGCTCTCATAACGGGAGTCACTCAAGTCAGTGGATACAACATACACTCACAGTTTGTAAAGCCTTTGTCTGAAATTGAGTTTGATCAAGATTAATATAAACACATACTGAACATATGGAGCAGAAGCACATATATTTATCAGCCTTAGGCGTGGGAGTAGGTGTTGGTGTAGGCCTTGGATTGGGGTCAGGACAAGGTACTAACACTTCAGATTTCACCGGAGCTAATGCTGATTAGATTGAGCAGGAGCTTCGTTGTCTTCTCGTAGATGGTAAAGAAAGCACTGTCACTTTCGATGACTTCCCCTACTATATCAGCAGGTACCTTATTTTATCTACTCCTCAATTTCTTCCTTACTGTACATATAAGAATAAGAATGGAGGTCCACAACTAATGTTGGTTGTGGCCTACTACCTGACGCTTATTATTGTGAAAAACGTTTGACGTGTTTTTTTTGTCACGACTAACGTTAGCTGTGGAACTTGACCCTCAATATAAATCTTGTGTTTTTAGGAGTTTTTTGTTTGGTTCTATGTGTGTGTATTCACATTTTAAATCCAAATAATAAAATCAGGAAAATATGATTTACATATGGATTGATTGTCACAGAATGTTATTGATCTGCTCTCTAGTTTAATGTTTTGGCTAATAATCACATAAGTTCTGTATTTGTTTGTTCAAATTGACAGTGAGCGGATCCGAATATTACTAATGAGTGCGGCATATGTTCATCTCAACCACACGGATGTTTCCAAGCACACTCGAAATCTTTCACCTGGGATATATTGCTCTCAAGCGTCAGTGGTACTTTCCTCACTTCAAATTTATTATTTTTAAAAATATTTAATTGTAGTCTTGTACGTAAGTTATTGTCGGCCTGATTTGATTTTTCATTTGTTGTGTTTGTCATGTGAAGACTTTATCATCAAATGCTTGCAAAGGCGCTATCACACTATTTTAAAAGCAAAGTTGCTATTGTTGGATGTGACAGACTTTTCTATCAAGGTAGTTTAGAACAAACATAGTCATGATAGTTTCAGTTGTTGATTGTTGTTTCATATTTCTAATTCTTTAAATGGTGTTGTCCACAGATGCAGGGCAAGTATGGTAGTTGTAAGAGAGAAACCGTAAGTAATGTTCCACTTTCACTTCTAATATCCTTTTTTCTCAGTTAAATGTAATTACTTTTAGCCAGTCTATGAACAGAATCTTCGGTTGCAATACGTATATTCCCATCCAAGTTGTAAATTTTTTGTCAATCTTTCATTTGGTCCCATGAGAATTACAGCTTTCCTGTTGCACCTATTATATATAAGCTGATTCAGTAGCTTACCATATTGCAGCCTATGAAGAACTCTGTCTCAGATACAGCTTTGGGACGAGTATCCAGTTTATTAGGTTCCTTTTCAATCCTTTCAGCAGGGCGTGATATTGAAGGTACGGGAAGGGTCTACTAAAAATACTCTTTAGATAACTTTTGCTCTTTGTTTCGTTACTTATAGTGCTGAAATTGATATCTTTAACATACTAGCAAGTACAGTATTACTTTGAGTTAGTTACTTGTGGGAAAAAATAACTGAAAATGCAACTACTGAATGAACCAGAAATGGTTTTTAAGCATTGGACTTCCTATACGAAATTTGTGAAGTTTTCACACTATATATGATGTTTCTCCCTGAGCATTAATATAAACTTGATAATCTGTTTTTCAACGTTGTGCTAATATGAAGATGTTAATTGTCCTGACACTTGGAACTTTTTCACTTTTTTTTAGTTCCTATACAACGAGTCAGCAACTGGTCGTCTGATGAAAAGATCTTTGTGCAGTCACTTTATAAGGCAAGTTTCAAATTTGTCTGAAGCTTTAATTGTTCTAGTTCCTTCAGTTGTTGTCTTGTATGTTTACTCAAATAATCATTAATATGGAGTTCAAAGCTAATTGTAAGATGCTGACAGGATTTCTCACTACTTTGCCACAGGTTTTAGTTTCTGTGTCCGAAACAAATTCCATCATTCTTTACATCAGAGATGTTGAGAAGCTTCTTCTTCAATCACCAAGGCTTTACAACTTGTTTGATAAAATGTTGAAGAAATTACCTGGACCAGTGTTACTTCTTGGCTCTCAGATGTTGGAATCGGATGACGCTTGCAGGGACATTGATGAGAAAATAACAAAGTTGTTTTCCTACACTAGTAATATCAAGCCACCGGAAGATGAGAGTAGTCTTATGAGCTGGAAAGCCCAACTAGAAGAGGATACGAGGACGATCCAGTCTCAGGATAACAAAAATCATATCGCTGAGGTACTTGCAGCGAATGATCTTGAATGTTATGATCTAGATTCAATCTGTCAAGCAGATTCCAGGGTTCTCAATGATCATATTCAAGAAATTGTGGTATCGGCATTAACTTTTCATTTGATGAACAACAAAGAACCTGAATACATTTGGCAAAAAAAAAAAGAAAAAAAAAGAACCTGAATACAGAAACGGGAAGTTACTTATATCATCATTCATCAAAGAGGTAGACGCTAACTCTTCTGAAGTCACTTCTATATTCGTCCTCCTATATGTCTAAATCCACTTTGTATTTGCCGTTTGCCCCATTTTGCAGTTTGTCCCATGGATTAAGTTTCTTCCAGGAGGGTAAAAATAGCGGGAAAGATAATCTTAAGCTGGAGACAAATGAATCTACCAAGGTATTCCTTCCTCATTGACGTTCTTAAAATATATCTATCAACTTTGTTTCGATGTTGCTATGGGTTTATTTATGCAATCTTCTTTAACCAGGAAATTTTAGGAGGCGAGATTATTGGATTAAAAAGTGAATCAAAATCAACTGAAAATAAGAGCTATGCAGACAAAACAGTTTCAAAGCAGGATGGTGAAAATCAACCTCAAGCTAAAGTGGTGAGTTCAGTTTCTTACTTTTTCACTGAGAAAAGAAGAGAAAAATACAGTAAACTTTAAAGAAATGTCGTAAGATTGAGAACCAACAAAACACAGTACAGTCTCAACTAAGTTTCATTAGCACACCTGGGACTTAGATTTTTGTTGTTTTTATATGGGTTAAATCTCAAAGTGCTCATTGAAGTAGAGGGCTAGTATCAAATTACTCACTCTAATTATCGGCATCTCATTTGAATCATTGAAGTCATAATAAATATCAAATGGATACCTTTAAAATATACTCGAAAAATAAAAATAATTTTTCATTGATTTCTACACATTTTTCTTGAATATTTCCATAACCAAACGAAAGGTTAATAATTCTAGTATTTCTGATAATATATTTAGATTTTTAAAAATTCATTTACTATTTATTTTTAATTTTATTGTCATTTTCCTTGTTTTAATTAAAAATAAATAGTAAATAAACTTTTTAAATTCTAAATATATTATCAAAAATACTAGAATTATTAACCTTTCGTTTGGTTATGGAAGCATTCAAGAAAAATGTGTAGAAATCAATGAAAAATTATTTTTATTTTTCGAGTATATTTTAAAGGTATCCATTTGATATTTATTATGACTTTAATGATTCAAATGAGATGCCGATAACTAGAGTGAGCAATTTGATACTAGCCCTCCACTTCAGTGAGCACTTTGAGATTTAACCCATTATAAAAATTATATTTATACAAGGGGTCACATCTATACTATACTATTATAAGCAAAATAGGGTATATTTGGTTTGGTACTATTTTTTTGGTCACTCTTTTTTAGTACTTTTTTTTGTCACTCTTTGGTTTGGTTAAATCTCTATTATTAATAAAATTAAAAAAAACATCTGTGTTCTATACTATACTATTATAAGCAAAGCAAAATAGGGTATATTTGGTTTGGTACTCTTTTTTTGGTCACTCTTTTTTACTACTCTTTTTTTTATCACTCTTTGGTTTGGTTAAATCTCTATTATTAATAAAATTCAAAAAAAAACATATATACTATACTATTATAAGCAAAATATCTATATTTATACTATACTATTATAAGCAAAATAGGGTATATTTGGTTTGGTACTCTTTTTTTGGTCACTCTTTTTTAGTACTCTTTTTTTGGTCACTCTTTGGTTTGGTTAAATCTCTATTATTAATAAAATTCAAAAAAAACACATCTATACTATACTATTATAAGCAAAATATCTATACTATACTATTATCTATACTATACTATTATAAGCAAAATAGGGTATATTTGGTTTGGTACTATTTTTTTGGTCACTCTTTTTTTGGTCACTCTTTGGTTTGGTTAAATCTCTATTATTAATAAAATTAAAAAAAAACATCTGTATTATACTATTATAAGCAAAATAGGGTATATTTGGTTTAGTACTCTTTTTTTTGTCACTCTTTTTTAGTACTCTTTTTTTTGTCACTCTTTGGTTTGGTTAAGTCTCTATTATTAATAAAATTCAAAAAAAAAACATATATACTATACTATTATAAGCAAAATATCTATATCTATACTATACTATTATAAGCAAAATAGGGTATATTTGGTTTGGTACTCTTTTTTTGGTCACTATTTTTTAGTACTCTTTTTTTGGTCACTCTTTGGTTTGGTTAAATCTCTATTATTAATAAAATTAAAAAAAAAACACATCTATACTATACTATTATAAGCAAAATATCTATACTATACTATTATAAGCAAAATAAGGTATATTTGGTTTGGTACTCTTTTTTTGGTCACTCTTTTTAGTACTCTTTTTTTTGTCACTCTTTGGTTTGGTTAAATGTCTATTATTAATTAAATTAAAAAAACACATCTATCTATATTATACTATTATAAGCAAAATATGGTATATTTGGTTTGGTACTCTTTTTTTGGTCACTCTTTTGTAGTACTCTTTTTTTGGTCACTCTTTGGTTTGGTTAAATCTCTATTATTAATAAAATTAAAAAAAAAACATCTTTATTATACTATTATAAGCAAAATAGGGTATATTTGGTTTGGTACTCTTTTTTTGGTCACTCTTTTTTAGTACTCTTTTTTTTGTCACTCTTTGGTTTGGTTAAATCTCTATTATTAATAAAATTCAAAAAAAAAACATATATACTATACTATTATAAGCAAAATATCTATATATATACTATACTATTATAAGCAAAATAGGGTATATTTGGTTTGGTACTATTTTTTTTTGTCACTCTTTTTTAGTACTCTTTTTTTGGTCACTCTTTGGTTGGTTTGATACTCTTTTTTTAGTCACTCTTTTTTAATACTCTTTTTTTGGTCACTCTTTGGTTTGGTTAAATCTCTATTATTAATAAAATTTAAAAAAAAACACATCTATCTATACTATTATAAGCAAAATAGGGTATATTTGGTTTGGTACTCTTTTTTTGGTCACTCTTTTGTAGTACTCTTTTTTTGGTCACTCTTTGGTTTGGTTAAATCTCTATTATTAATAAAATTAAAAAAAAACATCTGTATTATACTATTATAAGCAAAATATGGTATATTTGGTTTGGTACTCTTTTTTTGGTCGCTCTTTTTTAGTACTCTTTTTTTTGTCACTCTTTGGTTTGGTTAAATCTCTATTATTAATAAAATTCAAAAAAAAACATATATACTATACTATTATAAGCAAAATATCTATATATATACTATACTATTATAAGGTATATTTGGTTTGGTACTATTTTTTTTTGTCACTCTTTTTTAGTACTCTTTTTTTGGTCACTCTTTGGTTGGTTTGATACTCTTTTTTTAGTCACTCTTTTTTAATACTCTTTTTTTGGTCACTCTTTGGTTTGGTTAAATCTCTATTATTAATAAAATTAAAAAAAACACATCTATCTATACTATACTATTATAAGCAAAATAGGGTATATTTGGTTTGGTACTCTTTTTTTGGTCACTCTTTTTTAGTACTCTTTTTTTTGTCACTCTTTGGTTTGGTTAAGTCTCTATTATTAATAAAATTCAAAAAAAAAAACATATATATACTATACTATTATAAGCAAAATATCTATATCTATACTATACTATTATAAGCAAAATAGGGTATATTTGGTTTGGTACTCTTTTTTTGGTCACTATTTTTTAGTACTCTTTTTTTGGTCACTCTTTGGTTTGGTTAAATCTCTATTATTAATAAAATTAAAAAAAAAAACACATCTATACTATACTATTATAAGCAAAATATCTATACTATACTATTATAAGCAAAATAAGGTATATTTGGTTTGGTACTCTTTTTTTGGTCACTCTTTTTTAGTACTCTTTTTTTTGTCACTCTTTTGTAGTACTCTTTTTTTGGTCACTCTTTGGTTTGGTTAAATCTCTATTATTAATAAAATTAAAAAAAAACATCTGTATTATACTATTATAAGCAAAATAGGGTATATTTGGTTTGGTACTCTTTTTTTGGTCACTCTTTTTTAGTACTCTTTTTTTTGTCACTCTTTGGTTTGGTTAAATCTCTATTATTAATAAAATTCAAAAAAAAACATATATACTATACTATTATAAGCAAAATATCTATATATATACTATACTATTATAAGGTATATTTGGTTTGGTACTATTTTTTTTTGTCACTCTTTTTTAGTACTCTTTTTTTGGTCACTCTTTGGTTGGTTTGATACTCTATTTTTAGTCACTCTTTTTTAATACTCTTTTTTTGGTCACTCTTTGGTTTGGTTAAATCTCTATTATTAATAAAATTAAAAAAAACACATCTATCTATACTATACTATTATAAGCAAAATAGGGTATATTTGGTTTGGTACTCTTTTTTTGGTCACTCTTTTTTAGTACTCTTTTTTTTGTCACTCTTTGGTTTGGTTAAGTCTCTATTATTAATAAAATTCAAAAAAAAAAAACATATATATACTATACTATTATAAGCAAAATATCTATATCTATACTATACTATTATAAGCAAAATAGGGTATATTTGGTTTGGTACTCTTTTTTTGGTCACTATTTTTTAGTACTCTTTTTTTGGTCACTCTTTGGTTTGGTTAAATCTCTATTATTAATAAAATTAAAAAAAAAACACATCTATACTATACTATTATAAGCAAAATATCTATACTATACTATTATAAGCAAAATAAGGTATATTTGGTTTGGTACTCTTTTTTTGGTCACTCTTTTTTAGTACTCTTTTTTTTGTCACTCTTTGGTTTGGTTAAATGTCTATTATTAATTAAATTAAAAAAAAAAACACATCTATACTATACTATTATAAGCAAAATATCTATACTATACTATTATAAGCAAAATAAGGTATATTTGGTTTGGTACTCTTTTTTTGGTCACTCTTTTTTAGTACTCTTTTTTTTGTCACTCTTTGGTTTGGTTAAATGTCTATTATTAATTAAATTAAAAAAACACATCTATCTATATTATACTATTATAAGCAAAATATGGTATATTTGGTTTGGTACTCTTTTTTTGGTCACTCTTTTGTAGTACTCTTTTTTTGGTCACTCTTTGGTTTGGTTAAATCTCTATTATTAATAAAATTAAAAAAAACATCTTTATTATACTATTATAAGCAAAATAGGGTATATTTGGTTTGGTACTCTTTTTTTGGTCACTCTTTTTTAGTACTCTTTTTTTTGTCACTCTTTGGTTTGGTTAAATCTCTATTATTAATAAAATTCAAAAAAAACATATATACTATACTATTATAAGCAAAATATCTATATATATACTATACTATTATAAGCAAAATAGGGTATATTTGGTTTGGTACTATTTTTTTTTGTCACTCTTTTTTAGTACTCTTTTTTTGGTCACTCTTTGGTTGGTTTGATACTCTTTTTTTAGTCACTCTTTTTTAATACTCTTTTTTTGGTCACTCTTTGGTTTGGTTAAATCTCTATTATTAATAAAATTTAAAAAAAAACACATCTATCTATACTATTATAAGCAAAATAGGGTATATTTGGTTTGGTACTCTTTTTTTGGTCACTCTTTTGTAGTACTCTTTTTTTGGTCACTCTTTGGTTTGGTTAAATCTCTATTATTAATAAAATTAAAAAAAAACATCTGTATTATACTATTATAAGCAAAATAGGGTATATTTGGTTTGGTACTCTTTTTTTGGTCACTCTTTTTTAGTACTCTTTTTTTTGTCACTCTTTGGTTTGGTTAAATCTCTATTATTAATAAAATTCAAAAAAAAACATATATACTATACTATTATAAGCAAAATATCTATATATATACTATACTATTATAAGGTATATTTGGTTTGGTACTATTTTTTTTTGTCACTCTTTTTTAGTACTCTTTTTTTGGTCACTCTTTGGTTGGTTTGATACTCTTTTTTTAGTCACTCTTTTTTAATACTCTTTTTTTGGTCACTCTTTGGTTTGGTTAAATCTCTATTATTAATAAAATTAAAAAAAACACATCTATCTATACTATACTATTATAAGCAAAATAGGGTATATTTGGCTTGGTACTCTTTTTTTGGTCACTCTTTTTTAGTACTCTTTTTTTTGTCACTCTTTGGTTTGGTTAAATCTCTATTATTATTAAAATTCAAAAAAAAAACACATCTATACTATACTATTATAAGCAAAGTATCTATACTATACTATTCTATACTATACTATTATAAGCAAAATAGGGTATATTTTGTTTGGTACTCTTTTTTTGGTCACTCTTTGGTTTGGTTAAATCTCTATTATTTATAAAATTAAAAAAAAACACATCTATACTGTACTATTATAAGCAAAATAGGGTATATTTGGTTTGGTACTCTTTTTTTGGTCACTCTTTTTTAGTACTCTTTTTTTGTCACTCTTTGGTTTGGTTAAATCTCTATTATTAATAAAATTAAAAAAAAAACACACACGCACACGGCAAAGCCCACGAGAGTCCTTTCTACAGCAAACAAGTCGTCAAGACGTCAAGTAGTTTGTCTGTTACAGTGCACAATTTTTGTAATCAGCATTAAAATTAATTTTGTCACAAAAAAAGTTAAAAAATAATTAATTAATAGAAAAGATCGTTTCGAAATTGTGGAGTTTTGAAAGATATAATGGTCTGTTTTATATTAAAAAAAAAGACTATCAGTTATATCAAAAACCAATAATCATATTTTATTATCTTTTATAATTTATATTATTACTAATTAATTAGCAAATATTAAAATTATAAACAATCAAATAAAAATATTAAGATAAAAATATTTGAAATGTTAAAAAAAACTACTTTTATATAATATTTTTATATATACATATGTATTTGAAAGTAATAATTAAAATACGTAATTATAATAACATTTATTTTCATGAAATTTATAAAATTCAAAAAAATATTTTAATAATAAAAACATATATACAACTTAAAATTTTAAATATAATTAAACAATTTATAAGCAACCGTGCATCGCACGGGTTATAGGCTAGTTTATTTTAAAACAGGTAAAGGAGGATAGTGGGAAACTAAATGCTGGAATAAGAGAAGCAGCAATACATGGAGCTCAAGATTCACCCACCATAAAATGCACAACTGCGGAGATGGGATATCAAGATTCACCCACCATAAAATGCACAACTGCGGAGATGGGATATCCACGATTGTTGACAGAAAGGTATGTTATTTTTTTAAAAAAAAAATTACAAATTCAGTTCATTCAAGTTGTATATGCCCGTTATCTGATGGAAATAACTTAGAACAAAGTTCATTTAAAATTACATCCTCTAAAAATGTAATGAGTTTTGTAATTCCCGCGTCGTTTACCTATGCAGCATTAACGACATTCCATCAAACAATGAGATAAAAGACTCTGGTACAGATTCAAGAGATTATAAAAACCTAGATAAGTCATTGAATGAAATGGTGTTGCTGAAGGAGAAAAATTAGACGATGGAATGTGAATTGAGGGATCTGCAACAGAGAAATTCAGAAATAAGTCTCAAGTTTGCTGAGGTAGAGGGTGAAAGGCAACAACTTGTAATGACATTACGCAACTTGAAGAATTCTAATAAAAGTTGGTCACTGTTTACCTGAACACTTTCTCGAAAGCTACTCTAATTGTGCTGAGAATGTAGATCTTACATTGTCTTCTTGCTTCACCAGTTAATCACTCACACACACATTCATATTCTGATTTCATATATAACACAAACACATAAGTTATATATTCACAACAGTTTTGTCAGAACTCTTCTACCTCAGTATTTTCTTATAAATTTTAAGTGAGTGTGTCCATTAACGGATGTATACGATCCCTTCTTTGCTCTCGATGAATTTGTAAGTGAGTAAAACTTAAGAATCCAACATTACATGCTGCTCCGACGTACTGCAATGTAAAGTGCTCACGTTTGCGAATCGCGTATTAGAGTCCAGGGTCTTGTGGCCTGTTCCTTCTTTAAGCCGTGCGTGTCCTCTGTTTCATCAACCCCTTGCCATTCTTCTTCATTAAAGAAAGTCGTACTCTTGCTGTCACCTTCTTAGCATTTCTCCGGTGTCCTGCGATGTAAGTCCCCTTTCTCTAATTTCTAAGCCAGATACAAGCACTGAGTCAATTCCGCAACTCGGACTTGTGGTCTAACTGCAGCCTACTCGTGCGTATGGGTCAATGTGCTTGTCCCCCAACTTTATTGTTAGTAGCATTCTAATATTCTCCATCACGTGAGTTGGAAATCCTAGCTCTCTCGGTGCCCGTGGGAGTGAGAATATTCCTCTTTTCTAAAAATTCCTTCTTTCTAAAATATTCTTTCCTACTTAAAAGGAGTGTTCCAGTCAAGTCTTGTCTGTTGACATGTTTGCTTGTTACTCCCTCTGTCCCATTCATTTCTACCCACTTACTATTTTGGGGTGTCCCATCATTTCTATCCATTCCAAAAATAGTAAAGTTTTAATAATAAAAAACACTATTACACCCACTAACTTTCCTCCACTATCTCAAATCTATAATATAAAACACTATTACATCCACTACTTTCCTCTACTATCTCAAATCTATTATTAAAAATTGATAGGTCCCACCACTTTATCCACTTTTCATCTAATTTTACTTATTTTTCATACAATTTCTTGGTCTCCGTGCCAGAACCCAGTGGGAAGAACCCACTGGGACAGAGGGAGTATAAGTTTTATGATATGGTCTATAAGTGTTGACGTCCTTAAAGTCTAGCTAGTAGTTTCCATATACACTAAATCTTTTACTCCTGTGCTTTTTCAAGAATCAGTCTTTATAATATTTTCTCTAGCGTTATTTCAAGAATCAGTCTTATCCATTGCGTCAATAAACAATCTTAGTCTAGCCATGAACAACGTTGTGTTGGACGATGAAGAAGAAGGAGGGATTGCAGTTGGGGAATCAGATGATACTCAAGAACATGATACTTTAATGGACTTTGACATTCAAATATGCTTGCTGGGCCGCTTCCTGAATGAAGGAGTAGTGGATTTCAATGCCATGAAACACACGTTAGCATCATTGTAGAGACCTGGGAAAGGAGTCTACGTCAAAGAGATCGATGCTAACTTATACATCTTTCAGTTCTACCACGAACTGGATATCAAAAGAGTTATTAGCGGCAGTCCGTGGACATTTAACAGGAAAGCTCTGATAATAAGGAGGATGTGCGAAGGAGACATTCCAAGGGAGGTAAGTCTGAACAAGCTGGATTTGTGGGTTCAAGTATACGATCTGCAGGTGGGTCTCATGTCTGACAGAATTCTAAAGGAGGTGGGCAACTATATAGGTGAATATGTTGAATCTTGCCCTAAGAATTTTCATGGAGTGTGGCGTGAATACATGAGAATAAGAGTTACAATGGACCTAGACAAACCATTGAAGAGGAGAATGAAAGTAAAAAGGTCTGGTAGTGAATGGCTTTGGATTACGTTCAAGTATGAAAACGTTCCAACATTTTGCTTCATATGCGGATTAGTTGGACACTCAGAAAACTTCTGCAGCACTCTGTTTGTAACACAGGAAAAGGATATAGTCAGGCCCTACGGTCCATGGATGAGAGCCCCTCCCAGAAGGAAATCCAATTTGATAGGTTCAAGATGGTTGAGAGAGGGCGATGCAGGAGAGGACGGAGATAGGAGTGCAGGAAGTATGAATTCAGGGGAGTCGCAACAAACTGAAAAACAGAATCCGGATTCTTTGCATAGTGGAGATAGTGCGGGAGTTAACTCAGCATCTATCAATATACCAAATACCTCAAAATTTGGAGTGGTTGTTGTGGACAACAAAAAGAGAAGGACAAGCGATGAGCCAAATGAAAAACACGGGCTTATAGGAGACACCGAATTATTATTGGACTCAGATGAAGAAAATGCGGAAGAAATGGATCAAGATCAGAACAAAAATGTAGACGATCCAAAAAACGTCATAGCGGCAGGCTCTGGTACAAGGGTCCGCCAGTCACCATGAGTACATTAAGTTGGAATTGCCGCGGGTTGGGGACCTCGTGGACTATTCAATTCCTAAAAGAAACAGTCCTCCAGAAGAGACATGATATGGTGTTCTTATGCGAAACGTTGTGTAAAAATGAGTTGGTAGAAAAAGTCAGAGAAATGTTGAAGTTTGAGGGAGCTTTTTCAGTTAATGCCATCGGAAAAAGTGGAGGTATAGCTCTTCTGTGGAGAAAACAGGATGATGTGCAAGTTCTGTCTTATAGCAGGAATCATATAGACGTAAAAGTGGATATGATTGGTTGGAACACGTTTAGATTAACTGGGCTTTATGGAGAGCCGGATCGCGCTAAAAGACAGGATACATGGAATTTAATCAGGAATCTAAAGAACAACTCTTTGATTCCTTGGTGTTTAGTTGGGGACATGAATAACGTTACAAAACAGGAGGACAAACGAGGGGGCGACCATATCCAGCTTGGTTGATTAATGGCTTCCAAGATGCCCTGGATGAGTGCGAGTTATATGACTTGGAGCTTATGGGCTATCCCTATACCTGGGAAAGGGGGAGAGGAACTCCTAGCTGGATAGAGATTAAACTTGACAGAGCCTTGGTTGATCGAAGGTTCATGAGCACTTTCAGTGAGGCGCATCTCACAAACCTAGAGATATCTCCGTCTGATCATAGTCCACTCTTTCTTGAGCCAATGAGGGTGTCTCAGTATGCTGCAACCAAAGCGTTCAGATTCGAAAACGCTTGGCTTCGCGAACCAATGTGTAAACAAATCATGGAGGAAGTGTGGTATAGAAAACAAGGATGTCCTATGCAGGAAAAGACGCAAGCGTGCTCTGAAATATTAACTGAATGGGGTAGGGAGATAACAGGGAGCTTTAGAATGAGGATCAGTCAATGTAAGAATACCATGAGGAAAACGAGAGGAAGAAGGGACAGTAGGTCAGTGCAGCAGTATAAGGAAGCGTCGAATACTCTGAACGAAATCTACATTCAGCAAGAAGTGTTCTGGAGGCAGAGAAGCAAACAGCTATGGCTTAGTGCAGGAGATCAGAACAGTAAATTTTTCCATAATGCTGCTAGGTCTCGACGCAAAATGAACCAGATTACTACTTTGCTTAATGATAAGGGTCAGTCAGTCGGGTGGGAGACAGGCCTAAAGGACACAATGGTTGATTACTTTCGGAAGCTTTTTGAAGCCTCAGAGACGAATTGGAATGTCATGTTCGAGACTGTGTCAAGAAGAATCAACTTGGCTCAAAATCAAACTCTGGTGGCTCCTGTCACACTAAGCGAAGTCAAGAAGGCCTTATTTGGCATGCACCCGGATCGATCACCAGGCCCCGACGGATTCAGTCCCAGTTTTTTCCAGAAATTTTGGAGCATTTTAAGCGTGGATTTGTTGATCTTGGTTCAAATTTCTTCATCAAAGGAAAATTGGAGAACGACGTGGGTAACGCAAACATAGTATTGATTCCCAAAGTTAAAAACCCAACTACTATGAGGGATCTAAGACCCATTTCCTTATGTAACGTT
This sequence comes from Kitagawia praeruptora, assembly GCA_037693485.1. Classification (NCBI taxonomy): domain Eukaryota; kingdom Viridiplantae; phylum Streptophyta; class Magnoliopsida; order Apiales; family Apiaceae; genus Kitagawia; species Kitagawia praeruptora. The sequence continues at coordinate 109,009,454 of CM075354.1, forward strand.
ATCTACAAGGTGATTTCAAAAGTTTTAGCTAATAGAATAAAGCCAATGCTCAACACGCTCATCTCGGAGACTCAAAGTGCTTTCATTCCAGGGAGGTTAATTTCGGATAATATAATGATTTCATATGAAATCATGCATTTTATGAAGCGTAAAACTCAAGGAAAGATGGGATGGATGGCGCTCAAACTAGATATGAGCAAGGCATATGATCGGGTGGAATGGTTTTTTCTTCGGAAAATGTTAAATCAGATGGGGTTTTGAGACGATTCTGTGAGTTTGATAATGGAGTGTGTTTGCTCGGCTAAATATCAGATTTGCCATTCTGGTAGTAGCTTTGGCTCGATAATTCCTACTCGGGGGATAAGGCAAGGGGACCCGCTTTCTTCATACTTATTCCTAATCTGTATGGAAGGATTGTCAGTCTTACTTAGAGAGTACGAGAGGAGAAATAATCTGGTAGGCATTCAGGTGGCAAAGGGAGCGCCTCGTCTATCTCATATGTTCTTTGCAGACGACACGTACATCTACTGCAAAGCTCGAGTGGATCAGACAGAGCATGTGCTAGACTTGCTTAATATCTTTGAATATGCCTCGGGTCAAAAAATCAACGCTGATAAATCATCTGCATTCTTTACTCGAAATACAGACTCAGGAATTAAGAATGTGATCTGCAGCATGTTGCAATTTAAAGAAGCTGATAGAAACACGACGTACTTGGGTCTTCCAAATATGTTAGGAAGAAACAAAAATGCAGTGCTTGGGTATTTGAAAGAAAGATTGAAAGAAAAGGTTCAAGGCTGGGAAAAGAAATGCTTATCCAGAGGGGGGAAGGAGTTGTTACTGAAAACGGTAGCTCAAACTCTTCTAAACTACGCAATGAGTACGTTCTTGTTCCCTCAACAATTATGCGATGAAATGGAGAAGATCATGAATGCTTTTTGGTGGAAAGGATCATGTTAGATATAAATGATGTGATTTAATGTCAGTGTTTAAGTGTTACAGGTAAAAGAGTTTAACTTGTTATTGAAAGCAGTCGTAGCAGAGTTTGAATATACGCTGATAGCTGGAAGCGCAAACACTGACAGAAGAAAGTGTAAACACTGCTAGCTGAACACAAGGAAGCGCAAACACTGCTGGCTAGGAGAGCAACAGAGTTTGCTAAAGTCTGTCTACTGGAAGCGTCTACAAGTCAACAGAGTTTGAAGATTAATTCAAGATTAATATGGAAGCAATATCTTTGAAGATTGGATAGCTGTCAAAGAGATTGAGTTGACTTAGAAGACGTGTAGCAATCGTAATTGATATCAATTGTATAGCTTAATTTTAGGAGAATCAATTAACGATTGTACGTAGCTGTATATCTTATAAATACAGTTAGGTTAATCCTAGAAGGGTGTCCATCGTGAACGAATATCATTCATTGTAACCTAAGCAGCTCTCTGTGATATTTTACATCACTGAGAGAGGAATTATTAATTCCAAACAGTTTTAAGTACTAAAACGTGTGTTCTTGTTATTTACTCATACAGTACTTGATTATATATTGTGTATTCGACCTAACAAGTGGTATCGGAGACAATCTGTTACTTTATTACAGTTAAAGATCCAAAACACAATAGTAATCAATGGCAGAGATTCCTCCTCCATCAGGTTCTGAGAAAGCACCTACTACTGTTAGTAGGTATGAAACGATTAGGGTTCCAATACTCAAGCCATCAGAATATGCAATCTGGAAGAATGACCATGTTTCTGGAAGCCACGGATCCAGAATATCTTGATAGAATTTATGAAGGTCCTCATAAGCCTACAAAGTTAACTGCTGCTGCTGGTGAAGAATCAAAGGTGGTTCTTAAGGAAAAGAAAGATCTAACTGCTGAGGATCTTTCATCTATTGCTAAGGATGCCAAAGTAAGGCACTTACTTCACAGTGCTCTTGACAATGTTACGTCTAACAAAGTGATTAACTGCACAACTGCAAAGGAAATTTGGGATGCACTTGAGGTTAGATGTCAAGGAACTGCTGCAATTAAGAAGAATAGAAGGAACATACTCACACAGGAGTATGGGCATTTTGAGGCAAAGTCTGAAGAAACCATGACAGAAACATTTGACAGATTCTGTAAACTGCTCAATGATCTATCATTGGTTAATAAAGAATATGATCTAGAAGACTTGAATCTCAAGTTTCTTCTCTCTCTTCCTGAAAAGTGGGATGTGAAAGCAACCACTATAAGAGACAACTATGATCTTGCTGATACTGAGATTGATGAAATCTATGGACTGCTCAAGACTCATGAATTGGAAATGGAGCAAAGAAATAGAAGATCAAGCAGGAAGTCAAAGTCTGTTGCTCTGAAAGTTGAAGAAAAATCTTCAAAGAAAGAAGTATCAAGGAAGAAGGCAAAAGGAAAAGCCTTGGTCATCCATTCAGAAAGTGTGTCATCAAACACTGATCTTGACTCAAATACAGATGGAACTTCTGATTCTGAAGATGATGAAGAGATGATGCAAATGGCTGCATTGATGGTAAAGACCTTCAAGAAGATGGGATTCAAGAACTTCAAGAAGGGAAAGAGATTCTCCAAGGATTACTCAAAGTCTAACAAGAAAAATTTCAGAAAATCTGAGGGAAAGGACTTTAAATCTGGTAAGAAAGATAAGTTTGAGATTCAATGCTACAAGTGTAAGGAGATGGGTCACTATGCTCCTGAGTGCAAAAAGGGTAAAACTGAAAAGGCACTCTACACCAAAGGCAGAGACTGGGCAGACACCTCAGATTCAGATGAGGAGGTGAACTATGCACTCATGGCCTCTACTCAGAATGAAGATTCTGAACTAAAGGTACCTCCAACTACCTATGCTTATAATACTGATAATATAACTGAATTGAGAATTTATCTTAAAGCATTACATATCAGTTATAGGGATCAGACTTTAGAAAATGAGAGAATCAAGAATGAGTGCTCTCAACTCAAAGAAAGAAATAAACTTGTTGAGGAACAACTTGAAAACATGAATAAAATTCAGAAAGAGAGAGATGATGATGTGTTTATAGAACATGAGTTGCTAGGTAAGTATAAGCAACTAGAATCTGAATTGGAGGATGCAAAGCACATTATTAAAACTTGGACACACTCTGGAAAAGACACTCAAGAGGTTTTTCAATCAGACACAGTAGGTCTAGGTTATTCTGAGGATGATGTGCTTAGGTTTCAGAATACAGTCAAGATTAGACCACCTCTTTCTTCTAAGAAATTTGGAACATTTGTTCATGGTACTGTTAAAACTGAACATGGAGCTGTTGAAAGTGAGCTAGTAAAAACCTGTGTCAAACAGGTTAATATTGGTTCAATGACAGATAAACAACTCAAGCATAAGCATAAGCATAAGCATAAGCATAAGCCTCTTTCAAAAGCAAATCCGAGTCTTCAATTGTTGATCCTTATCATCTTCTACATGTTGATCTTTTTGGACCAGTGAATGTTATGTCTCTTGGAAAGAAGAAATATGCTCTAGTCATTGTTGATGAATACACCAGATACACATGGGTGTATTTTCTAGCAAAGAAGGATGAAACTGCATTAACACTGGCAGAACATATAATGCAACTGGACAAAGGGTCAAAGAATCAAGTGAAGATTATCAGAAGTGACAATGGAACTGAATTCAGGAATTCAACAATGGAAGAATTTTGCAAGAACAAAGGAATTAAACAAGAGTTTTCTGCACCTGGCACACCACAACAAAATGGTGTAGTTGAAAGGAAGAACAGAACTTTGATAGAAGCTGCCAGAACTATGCTTGATGAAGCAAAATTACCAACCTATTTCTGGGCAGAAGCTGTTCAAACAGCTTGTTTCACTCAGAATGCCACTCTGATAAATAAGCATGGAAAAACACCATATGAAATGGTGAGAGAAAAGAAGCCAAACCTGAAATATTTTCATATTTTTGGGTGCAAATGCTTTGTGTTGAAAACTCATCCTGAACAGTTGACCAAATTTGATTTGAAGGCAGATGAAGGAATTTTTGTTGGCTATCCACTATCAACTAAAGCATTCAGAGTTTATAATCTGAGAACTAGAGTGATCATGGAATCTATTCATGTGTCTTTTGATGACAAGAAAATAACTGGACTTGAAGATGTAGATGAACATGATCAATTGCACTTCGAAAATGAAGATTTAATCTCTGATGAACTAAACTCTGATGAGTCTGATCTGTCAAAATCTGAACCTCTACTGGTAAATACTGAAGAGACTTTTCAGCCAGAAATAAGAGAAGAACCAGTTGAGGGGGAGCATGAAGAAACTCATCAAAGTGATAACTCAAATTCTGATAATGACTCAGCTGAAAATTCTGAATCAAACTCTGGTGACTCAAACTCTGAAAGTCAAAAATCTAACAGTTCCCACACTGAGCAGTCACATTCAGGGGGAGCCTCAGAGAATGAGGAAAGATATCAAGAAAATCAGGAGAACATGGATCGAGGGGGAGGATCCAACTTTGAAAGAAGTCAATTGCCTTCAGCTAGGAAATGGACCAAATCTCACACACCTGATTTGATCATTGGTGATCCAGATGCAAGAGTAAGGACAAGAAGTGCAACAACAAATGAATGTCTGTTTCATGCATTCTTGTCACAAAATGAACCAAAGAAAGTTGAAGAAGCTCTTAAAGATGCTGACTGGATAACAGCAATGCAAGAAGAGTTAAATGAATTTGAAAGAAATGAAGTGTGGACACTAGTACCAAGACCAAAGAACAGGTCTATTGTTGGTACTAAGTGGGTTTTTAGAAACAAAACTGACAGTGAAGGGGTTGTTACAAGAAACAAAGCCAGACTTGTGGCAAAAGGCTATTCACAGCAAGAGGGGATAGATTGTGATGAGACTTTTGCACCAGTTGCCAGATTGGAGGCAATAAGGATGTTTCTTGCTTATGCTTCTCACAAGAAATTCAAGGTTTTTCAAATGGATGTGAAAAGTGCTTTTCTGAATGGAAAACTTGAAGAAGAAGTGTTTGTTGAACAACCACCTGGTTTTGTAGATCCAAAATATCCTGACCATGTCTACAGGCTAGACAAGGCACTTTATGGACTTAAGCAGGCACCGAGAGCATGGTATGAAACCCTAGCTCAGTTTCTTTTAGAAAGTGGATTCAACAGAGGTACAATTGATAAAACTCTGTTTTATTTCAAATCTGGAAGTGACTTGCTTTTAGTTCAGATATATGTTGATGATATCATTTTTGGATCTACTAATGATAAACTCTGTAAGAAGTTTGCCAAGCTCATGCAGTCCAGATATCAAATGAGTATGATGGGAGAGCTAAGTTATTTTCTAGGCTTACAGGTGAAGCAAACAGATGATGGAATTTTTATCAATCAAGCAAAATATACCAGAAATCTTCTCAAGAAATTTGGCATGCTTGACTGTTCATCTGCAACAACTCCCATGGCAACTACAACAAAATTGGACAAAGATACAGGGTCATCAGTAGATATGACAAGTTACAGAGGAATGATTGGCTCTCTTCTCTATCTAACAGCAAGTAGACCTGATATCATGTATGCAACATGTCTGTGTGCAAGGTTTCAGGCAGATCCAAGAGAACCACATTTAACAGCTGTGAAGAGGATTTTCAAGTATCTCAAAGGAACTGTAACTTTAGGGCTGTGGTACCCAAGAGAATCAGATTTCAAACTACTTGGTTACTCTGATGCAGACTTTGCAGGCTGTAAGATTGATAGAAAAAGCACAAGTGGAAGTTGTCAATTTCTTGGTGACAGACTTGTTTCTTGGTACAGCAAGAAACAGAAATCAATATCCAAACTACAGCTGAAGCAGAGTATATTGCTGCTGGTAGCTGCTGTGCACAGATTCTATGGATGAAGAATCAACTGCTGGATTATGGATTGAGGTATAGCAAAATACCTATTTTCTGTGATAACCAGAGTGCTATTGCAATGACAGGTAATCCAGTACAACACTCAATGACCAAGCACATCAGCATAAGGTATCACTTTATCAGAGAGCATGTAGAGGAAGGCAACATTGAGCTTCACTTTGTGTCTACAGATCAACAACTTGCAGATGTCTTCACCAAGCCTTTGAGTGAAGCAGCATTTACAAGGCTGGTCAATGAACTAGGAATGGTCTCTGGTTTTGACTAAACATGTTGGTCAGACTCAAAATTTTCTCATAAAATGTTGCTCATATTTCTGTGAATTGTTAAGTGCTATGTGAACCTTGTTGTTTAAACTCTGTTATGCAGACTCTGTTCACATGTTTCTATTCTCACACTGTTAAACTCTGTCAGCATGTTTGTCTGTCATTCACTGTTAATATGGTTGACAAACTCTGTGAATTCTGAATTGATTTTTGTCTGAATGAAAACACCAATGAAGAAAAATGTATGAAGCATGATTCTCAGTGAATAAATCAAGATTCTTTCTGAGTCACTGTGATCTAATCAGAAATTGTGCAGTAAGTTAACACAGCATGATACTGTTTCATATTTAGAGCATCTCTTAGTTTATTTGGTCCTAAACTCTGAGTCTATGAATACTGTGTGCATTGCCTCTCATGAATAACTTCTGATATTGATGAACTCTAAACTGTGATTAGTAACACTCTGTTTCCAAGACATACATAGTTCTTGATGATTCCTTGTTTGTACTTGTGAAATTTTTTAAAACTTGAGATGTGTCATTGTTTAGTTTGGTGAGAAACAATTCATGTCTGCACCCTGTGAGATTTTGAGCCAAACAAGTGATTGATAAATTTTATATCAATCAGATTTTATTGATGTGTGATGTTCATCAGTGAGTAGGTTGCTCTAGAACTTGTATTAAACCATTTTGAGACTACGTGATATGTGTGTGCATGAAAATGATAAAGGCACTAGGATTTACCATCTTTCTTCAAACACTGTTCATAAATACCACCCTTAGTAAACCCCTTTGAGCCTAATTAACTGCTCATTTTTCTTAAACTCTGACGTATAAAGAGCAGTTATATTCTTTTGGAAAAACAAGTGCAAGCAGGTGAGTGTTTGTCAAGAAAAGAAAAGTTTACTCAGTATATATATAAAAAAAGGGGGGGTATATATATACTGATCATCTTGTACATACATGTACTAACAGTGTGACTGAACACTTTGGTCTGTTAAAATTGTTCAGTCCGAAATTCATTCATTTTAAAAACATCTATTCTCACCTGTTTGAACTTACTAAATTACAACCCTGAATAAAGTCCTTTTGATTTGTGCATATATGTAATCAAAGTAGTGTAGATTTGGTGGAAATTCAAGCCTATGGAAGTATCTGCTTTTACTGATTGAATTTGAGAGAAAACACTTCACCTAAACACTTGTGTGCTTTGAGAGTTTGTGAGGAAATCCTTGACATGTAACTCACTGAATGATGCTTTGATGTCTATCTCCTGATCTTTTTGTCTATAATGACTGTGTGCTTACTTGGATAATCATGAACATCAATGGGAATAGGGTTATTCAGATTTCTGTATTTAAGGAACTACAGAGTTTAGCATTCATCACATACCCCGTGTTTAATATAAGAGTTTGTGCATCCAGTGTTTATTGATTTGATTTACGGATTTTATGAAATATTATATGCTATAAAAATTGATTTGGTAACCTCTGCTACACACACAAAATATTCACGACTGTGCATTTCTGAAAGGGTTTTAGTGATAAAGTTTGAAAATTTGATAAACACTGATGGATTATGTTCCGTACTCTAAGGTAAATTTTCATTAAGGTAATTTGAAATTTTTGGAGTAAATAGAGTGTTTGACAACTGTTAATGAGTGTATTTTGTGGTAAAGTGTCTTGATAATAGGAAAGACAGCAGTAATAATGGCTTTTATTGCGCGTGATTAAGTGATTCGCTGCATGTTTGACACGTGTCCCACTTTCACCCACTCACTTATCATCATGTACCACTTTCACACTATTCTAGGAACGGTTGTGTGTCTTCAATGTAAAAACGATTGAGTTTTTTTTTACTAGTCAAATCACTTTTTGTTCCTATCACTCCACATCTACTCATATTCACTTTACCAAAAACACAGGCCTCCTTTGTTTTTCACTTTGACATTTTCATAAACACCTTTCTTACATACCACTTTCACAGTCAATTTTTGCTTATTCTTTGATCTAATGGCATCAAAACCTTTTACTTCGTTTGGTCTTCGTTTTGTGCCTAACAATTTTGCAGCTCTACTTGAGAACGACCGTGCTCCTGAAGCATTTCACCTTATGCAAAAATTTTTTCGTGACTCTGAGATTGGGCAAGCGTTGATTGAACCTGCTATTCTATCTGACTCTCAGATTGTCACTTTCTGGCAAAACTCAAGGTATATAGATGGAGGAGAGAATGGGACTCCGTCTATCATCTTCACTCATGATGAACAAGAGTTTGTGATAACTCCACAAACTGTTCGAGAGACCTTGGACTTTGACACACACACATCGTATGCTATTGTTTCTGAACAGAATCTAAGAGAAATGTTAACAGAGATTGGGTACATGGGATCTCTTGCAAAACTGGGCAGTGTGAGAAGGCCAAATCTTAGAAAGGAATGGAATTTTTTCTACGACTGTATCACCAGGACATTCCAGAAGAAAGTCACCAACTGGGATGCCATTCAAATGGATAGTCTGCAAATTGGGTATTCTCTACTCTATGGAAGTAATTTTGATTATGGTCGATATGTGCTAATGAACTTAGGTGATAAGTTGTCAGAGTCTACTACAGTTTATTTTGCTAGATTTTGTCAGCTTGTTTCAATGCCTGCGTACCTGGGTTAGAAGTTGATGCAGCTGATGTGATTCAACCTTTTAGAGTCAATAAGAGAATATTCTCTGATATGACTAATAAAGATGTTGGTAAAGATTTACCTGCTTTTGTTTTGCCACTTGCCTTGCAGAACTTTCTCAATCAACCACAAGATTCCCAATCACCACAACATGAACCACACCAAACACAACAACCAGAAACACAAAATATGCCTGAACCTTTAGCCACTGACCACACTGAAACCATACACTCTCATCCTGTACCATCACCTGAGCCAACACCAACAAACACTGTACCTACTACATCACCACACACACAACCTGAACCAATAGACTCTGAGCCAACAAACCCTGTCACTACTACTCAACCTCAACCAACATCTAAACCAAAAAGGAAGAAGCATACTGCCCTCAACACAAAACATTCAAAGGCTAAACAGACATCTCCTAGAGCTGTTTATACCAGAAGAATCATTCAAAGGGCAAATAGGCCTTCATCACCACTAGTTGAGGAAAGTTCTAGTGAAGAAGAAGAAATGATTGAAGTGCCTCAAGCAAAGAGGAGAAGGCTGATTCTTACAGATTCTGATGATGAGCATGTTGTTGAGGCTCAAGAGAAAGTTTCTCATGATATTCCTACTGGTGAGACAGAGGTTATCATAGAACCTACTATAGCAGAATCAGGTTTCAAGATTGTTGAACCAGAACTTGCTAAGGTTCAAGCTAATGAAGATGTTAGAGATGCATTGCCTACAATGGAAGAGTTTGATGAAACTCCATTTTCTTTTGACAATGAAGCATCTACTCCAACACCCATGGTGGTTACAAACTCTGTTGATACTGGTGTTGCAGATGGGCCTACTGTTGTCCTGGAAGACACTGAGGTTGCATCACACACAGAATTATACTCTGATGCACACCATGTTTCTGATCATGGTGAAGAGATTGATCAACCAGAGAAAGTTATTTCTTCAGAGCATATTCAAGATGATAAAGGAAAACCGGTTGTTCATGAACCAGTTACTGCTCAAGATGAGGACATTGCTTCAGTTGCACCCACTGATGTTTCTGTCAGTGATTCTTTTGAAGAAAGGAGTACAGAAGCTCATAAAACCCAATTTCAATCTGATGGTCAGAAAACAGGAGAAAAACCAGATTTTGCTGGACCTTCTACTAAAGAAATTGATGATAATTACTTGACACAGCAAACTGCAGATTGGTACAAGTCAGATTGTATTTTTCCATCTGGCAGAGCAGCTACCTTTCTCAAGGCAAATTCTTCAAAGATTTCAAATCCTGATATTTTCACTTGTCTGCAAGGAACAGTGATTCAGATCAAGTCCTTGAATCACAGATTTGATGAAAATCAGAAGGCAATTGTTGATCTTAGAACAGAGGTTGCTACTCATGAGGAGAAATCTCAATGAGCTAATTCTAAGATTTTTCAACAATTCTTCAAAGCCCAAGAGAATCTTAATGACAGATTGAGCAAAGTTGAACAGAATCAGCTTTTACTGACTGAGAAGGTGGATTCTATTGCAAACTCTCTTGAGTTAATCACCCCAATTCTGATTCCAGATGGTGATGATGTCAAAAAGGGGGAGAGACTTGCTAAAACTAAGTGTAAGCAAACTCAAACTCTGTTAAAGAAGGATCATCTGGATGAAGAAGGTGCAAATGCTGATAAGGGATTAAGAAGTGCAAATCCAAGATATGGACATGGAAGGTCTACAAGGTCAAAGCAAAATGTGGTGGCAGATACAAATCTTCAGAGTACTTCTACTTCAAAGCAAAAGGATTTGTCATTCACTGACAATCCACAAACAGATGAAGAGTTGGCTGCTAAGATCTTTCGTGAAGAAAATGCTGAGGCTACACTTGAGGACATACAAGCTGAAGAAAAGCTGTTGCAAAAAGAGCATTTAAAAGCACTAAAGTCAAAGAAAGGGAAGAAGACTGTCAGAGCTTCAAAGCCTGCAATAAAAGGGATTAAAATCAAAGAGAAATTATCTGGTATTCAAGAAGAAGAAGAAGAAGAAGATGAAGGAAAGTTGATAAGAAAGTCTTCTCTTGATGCCAAGTTAAAGCTAAAAGGGGTAATGGGTGAAGAGAGCAAAGGCAAAATGATAGTTACAACCTCTGTTGCTACACAAGTTGTACAGACTCAAAGTAAACCTTTACCTGGGTTTTCAAAGCCAAAGATTCCAGTGCAAGCACAAACATGAGTGACTGGTGGGTATCAACATAATGTTGCTTGTTCAGGAAAGCCACCAGGCAGGAATACTTCTGGTTTAGGTTCAAGAAGAGATTTGAGAGTTAGTAACAGTCCAAGAGATCCCTCTGCACTTGTTTCTCTTGGTTCTGGTATTACTCAAGAAAATCTAGACAAGTTGGAATCAGTTCAGCTAGTTCATCAAAGGAGCTTAGACATTCACTTTTTGTTATACTTTATGACAGATGGATCAGTGTATAGAGTGAATGAAGAAGCAATCAAGCTAAAGTTATTTGAGGAACTTCAGTATGTTCTGCATATATTCAGAGTCAGAAATCGACAAACACAACTTATTGCTAATTCTATAAGGGAATATATGTAGAGAGCCAAAGTCATTACAGGATCGAAGACTACTGAAAAGTATGTTCCTAAATACAGAGATTGGAATGGAAATCTTGTAGAGATGAAGAAAGGAACTGCTAAATTAAAGACTGATCTGGGGATTACAGTTCTTGATTTTAATTCTCAATCAGAGGAAGTCAAATTCATCAGACTAGGTAATCAGATGAGGAGAAATACAATCTATGATCTAAGAGCTGCTATCTTTCAAACTGATGAGAATGATCCAGAATTAAGAGAGATCAAGGAAGCTATACAGATTGAACTTGAAAATGCTGAGAGAAGATTGTTGATTGACTATCTCAGAACAACTCCAGATCTTGAGGAGGTTAGGTAGACAGAATTTGTAAGGAATTTGAATTTTCGGTAGATTTTGTTAAGACAAGATTAAACTCTGATTATATGCTAAACACTGTGTTTTTATTTGATTGTTTTGACATCATCAATTACTGTGAACTTGTACATTTTTCTAATGAACAAGTTGGGGGAGATTGTTAGATATAATTGATGTGATTTAATGTCAGTGTTTAAGTGTTACAGGTAAAAAGAGTTTAACTTGTTATTGAAAGCAGTCGTAGCAGAGTTTGAATATACGCTGATAGCTGGAAGCGCAAACGCTGACAGAAGAAAGTGTAAACACTCCTAGCTGAACACAAGGAAGCGCAAACACTGCTGGCTAGGAGAGCAACAGAGTTTGCTAAAGTCTGTCTACTGGAAGCGTCTACAAGTCAACAGAGTTTGAAGATTAATTCAAGATTAATATGGAAGCAATATCTTTGAAGATTGGATAGCTGTCAAAGAGATTGAGTTGACTTAGAAGACGTGTAGCAATCATAATTGATATCAATTGTATAGCTTAATTTTAGGAGAATCAATTAACGATTGTACATAGCTGTATATCTTATAAATACAGTTAGGTTAATCCTAGAAGGGTGTCCATTGTGAACGAATATCATTCATTGTAACCTAAGCAGCTCTCTGTGATATTTTACATCACTGAGAAAGGAATTATTAATTCCAAACAGTTTTAAGTACTAAAACGTGTGTTCTTGTTATTTACTCATACAGTACTTGATTATATATTGTGTATTCGACCTAACAGATCAACAGAGGGTAAAGGTATCCATTGGATAAATTGGGACTCAATGTGTGAGAAAAAATTTGAGGGAGGCATTGGTTTTAGAAAGCTGCAGATTTTCAACATAGCTTTACTAGGCAAACAAGGGTGGAGGCTAATGATAAAACCAGACAGCCTAGTAAGCAGGGTTTATAAAGCAAGGTATTACCCAGAGGGGTCCGTCTTAACAGCAAAAGTGGGAAGAAATCCTAGCTATGTTTGGAGGTCGATAATGGAGGCTCAGGTTCTTCTAAAAAAGGGTGCAGTTCGTCGAGTGGGGACAGGCACAACTATTAACATTTTGGAGGATCCATGGTTGCCTGATAAGGATCCGTTTGTGCACACAACTCACGAAAGTTTGAATCACAAAATGGTAGATACATTGATGAACCCGAAAAGGAACTCATGGGATATTGACCTAGTGAAAGATATCTTTAGCGATAGGGATGCAGAGTTGATTTTGTCTATTCCCTTGAATCCTATAGAATCAGACTCTTGGTACTGGAGGTTCGAACGCCTGGTTCGATACACAGTGAAGTCAGCTTATGGTGCAATCCGAGATTCTGAAACCACAGGGCGTATTGAAGACATGTTCAGCTGGAAACGCTTGTGGAATCTAAGGGTACCACTGAAGGTCAAACATTTCATTTGGAGAGCAGTCAAAAATGTGTTACCAACTAAGGCTCAGCTTCTTGTCAAAAGAGTTCCAGTATTGGCCATGTGCCCTGTTTACAACATGGAAACAGAAACAGTGATTCATTCTCTAGTTTTCTGCCCTTTTGCTAAACTGTGCTGGGAAGCTATAAAAATGAACATATCTAGTAGCGTCCAGACGGGGTTCAAAGACTGGATGGCTAACGTCATGCAGAGTTCTGATACTAAAAGAATAGAGGAGACAGTCATGATTTGCTGGGCGATCTGGAGAAACAGAAACGCGATATTTTGGAGGCAATGCGGCTCGGAGTATTCGGAGGTTTGCAAATCGGCAAAGCTCTTTCTTAATCAATGGAAGATTGCTCAGGATAAGTCGTTTAACAATTCTCTTGGCTTTTTGACCCAGAGGACGGCAAAGAGCAATGGGTGCAACCATGGAATGGCACGATTAAGATCAACGTCGATGCAGCGATTTTTGAAGACTCGGGAAAGTATTGTTTGTCCATGGTAGCTAGAGACAGTGCAGGTCACCTAGTAGCAGCTGTGGCCAAATGCAGAATTGGTCGAGTTGCCCCAGAGTTAGCTGAAGCTCTCGGAATCAAAGAAGCTCTAAGCTGGACCAAGAACATGGTTACTCAGCCAACGATAATCGAATCTGATTGTCTTGCAGCTATCCAAGCGATCAGGTGCTCTACCGTTAACCTATCGTATCTTGGAAGGATTATTGACGAGTGCAAATCTCTTCTTAGAGAATTGACAAAACGTCATGTGACGTTAATCTTTGTCAAGCGATCCGCGAACAAGGTGGCTCACTTCTTAGCGAGACACAATAATTCTATAGCCGATCGTTGTTGGTATGGGGGGGATGCCTACCCAGAATTGTACCAAGTCTTATGTAACGATTTGAAGTTTTAATGCATTTTCCTTTTCTGGCAAAAAAAAAAACAAAATTTCATGTATATTGGTAAAATGTGTTTTCATTTTTGTTACTGGTTGATACAATTTTCATCTAATGAAAGTATAAATATAGTAAAAAGTTTATATCATTTGAGAGTAATCCTGCCTGTGTCAAACTTTTGGTGTTCCTATACTCGTGTGCAAGAGACTGTTGACCTGCTTGGTCGGAGTTGTGTTCTTTTGCCGGAGGTCGACGAGGGCTCTAAGTGCTTGCATTGCATCTGTAAAATGGTATTTTTGGCTCCAGCCTCCATGAATGTATCCGGAAAGTTATATTTTGACAAGAACATATGTGTTCAGATATTCCATCAATGGTTTGAACAGAAGTTGCTGCATCAAGTATGAAGCTAGACCAAAATTTTGTTTGTGATATCTGGCTGGGTTAGCTTCAAAAACTTAAAATTGAAGGTAGTATAATGCACTTTTCACTGTATTTTAACAGCTACAGGTAATTGACAAAATAATAATCCCGTCCAAAATAATACCAATATAATGCGAATAACACATTTTTATTCTCGATAAAATAATAAATTTGATAAATTAATTCTTTTTCTAGATCTGAAAACTATTATTTTAAATAGGTTTAATTGTAATTCACTTTCTTAACTTGAGGAAAATTTGAACATTTACTTAGGGCATATCTCCAAATCTAAATTAAAGATGTGCGTTTGCACGAGATGTTTGGAGGGAGACTGGTTTGTGGCAAGTTGTCCAGGCGCGTCCAGAAGAGACAATATACCAGTTATTTTGCAGAGTTATTACGGTGAGTACAAGTCAGCAGTGTGCATTGATATGTATGATATGCTGGAATTTGTGGAATCGGAAAAATAAATGGGTGTGGGATCATGTGAGTGCTTCTGTGTTTGGGGTTCGACAGTCAGCTGTGAGCATGCTAAGTGAATGGAGGAGAGCGAATGAGAGGGAGAATGGAGTAGGTTCAGGTGGACAGAACACGGTGCCAGGTTGGGTAAAGCCACCAGTTGGATGGATTAAAATCAATATAGATGCAGCTTGTGGGAGAGAAAGCACAAGATTGGGCTGTGTTGCTAGAAATGATAATGGAGAGTTTGTGCGAGCAAGGTGCAAGCCAGTTAGGGGGAGAAGACAGTCAAAGGAGGCAGAGGCAATGTGCTTGAAAGAGGCGTTGTCATGGGTGAAGGAGTGGCGAGTAAGTAAGTGCATTTTTTAGACAGACGCGAAGCTTCTGGTGGATGCTATAAATGGTGTAAGGCGGAGATCATATTTTGATACCATTGTTAGTGACTGTATTGAGTTATTGAAACACTTTGCTGAAGTGTTAGTTGCCTTTGTGCGTAGATCTGCGAATAATGTTGCCCATATGTTAGCTACTAGCTAGGGCATCTTGTTCTATGACAGATTCTCAGGAATGGTTTGATACCGCTCCTGATTTGATTGATTGTAATATTATTTCGGAAATGTTTTAATGCAAGTGATATTTTTCAAAAAAAAAATAAAGACACCCCTAATATTTGTTTTTGATAATGTATATCGAAAATTGAGGTGTAATTAATAATTAATTGTACCAATTGATAAGTGGATTTATATCCACTTGGAACATTCTAAATCGGCTTAAATTGATTGTCTTGGACTCAAGTTTCTGGTAGTTTTGATGTGTTTTGCTTAGTTGTGCAGATTTACGAGAAGGTTGACTAAGGTGGATGCTTCTATTATTTTTTGGGAATTAATTGATTAAAATTCGGATTTTTAAGAAGGGTTGCGCAGTCTACACTGTTTGGGCCATATCTTGAGTTCTATAAGTCTGTTTTCAGCCCGTAAGCAGTCCACGCGAAGATAACGAGATTCTCTATCATTCTAAGGTGGTTCAGAGGTCCAATTACGTTTGGAACGTTCCAGAAAAACTGAAGAAAAGTCAGCCACGAATTTTCCTTAAAAATAGAATCAGTTTAGGAAACGTCTTTTGCAGGAATTCTGTTTTAACTCTATTTTGGGTATTTTCTTGCTGGGCAAGACTTTTAGAGCCTATTTAAACACATCCTACCATTGTAATATACATATACACATTATCATAGTTTTATTATTGTAACCAGCTTAGATTTGCAAGGGAGAAAAGGAGAGAAGGATTCAACGCTCGTGACAAGCAACGGATCTAGATCTACTTCATCCTTTGTGTTACTTTGGATTATAGATTTGTTTTTCTCAACTCTTGTTTATTAATATAATTACTTCTTTTATTCATATCTTGTTATTTACCATGTTTTCATCAAATCCCATGGTGACGAAAGGTTTAATTATGAACTAATCGTTGTCATGGGATCCTAGTGGATTTATCTATGTAGCTTAGTAGTTTGTATGCCTTAAAGATTTATGTGTGGTGAATACTGATATCCTCGTATGGTTAATCTTAATGCTTTTAGATGCGTAGCTAACATCTAAATTGAATTGTTAATCTCTTGTGAAGCGAGAGTGGATCTTGAGATTTAGAACTTGCCATGCTAGCATAGGATAGGTTGATGTTAAGCATCATGATTTGTGGCATGAATAGAGATATTATGCTACCCTATGTGATCTAAGTGGATAACTTGTGCTTCAACCTTTATGTTTTCAAATTCTATAGAGATATAGGGTCTAAACATAATAGGTGCCTATTCATCTTCTATCTCTTTTGTGGATGTATGTGTAGATTGGTACTAGTATACCGAGAGGTAACTTTTACTCTTTTCGTGTTATCCGATCAGATATCAAAACCATCGCATGTTTTAATTAAAGGCTGCAACTCTAAGTGAAGTAGATGATGAAACTAGGGTTCCATGTTTATTCTCGTATAAGTAATTCAATTTTTATTCTCGTTAATTAGTTAATTCTTAGTTTTATAATTCGCATCTTAGTATAATTTAGATAATCAACCCCAATTTGTTACTTTTCTTAGCAGTGAGTTAAAACCATACATTGTTGCATAGGCATATTTACTGAATAGAACCATAACTTGATCTCTGTGGGAACGAATTTGGACTTAACCTTATATATTACTTGTGACCGCGTGCGCTTGCGTGAATTTAGCATAACAAGTTTTTGGCGCCGCTGCCGGGGATCATTGGTGTTTTATTTTTGGTTTATGTGCTTGTCAATAGTGGTCGTTAGAGTTCACTGACTCGGATTTCTTTTTCTCATCTTTTCTTGTAGTTAGTTGGTGTTTCAGGTACTTGTCAGAGAGCATTGTAGTTGAAGATGGATTTTCTAAATTACTATGGAGTTCAGCAGGTGGCTAGTGTTTGCGAGCTATGTGCGGGCGCACATGAGACGCATCAGTGCTGGAGCAACCAAGGTGGTATTCAACAGCCTCAGCCATGTGAGCAGTGTTTGGGTGTTCATGATCCCTCACAATATTGTTACTACGGAGGAGTTGATCCATATGTCAGTTATGAAGAACAACCATATTTTCAATACTATCCTCAACAGTACCAGCAAGATGTTCCAGATATGTCATATTACTATGGAAGTGAAGAGTTTCAACATCAGCAACCTACTCCTACTTTTCAGTCAGATGATGATTTGAAGGAGATTAGGAAGGAGATTAGGATACTTGCAGAGAATAATGAGAAGCTTATCAAATCTATGGGGACATTAGCTGCTCAAGTTTTGAGAGTCTTGGAACAAGAGAATCAACAATTCATACCAGAAGCAATTTCAGAAAATAACGATGACTTGGAGCAAGGTACTGCATGCTTAATTGAAGAAGACAAATTCCAAGAGGAGGAGAGTGTTCATAAGCCATGTGAGGAATTTGATCAAGCTAGTGAGGTGGATGATTTGGAAAGGGCACTATTTGAGACAGACACTGATGAGCTACGCAAATTTCAAGAATTGTTTTGTGCGAACCTAGAAGACACTGTTGAGCTACAGAAATTTCAAGAATTGGTATGTGCGTTCCAAGAGGCTGATGAACATGGGAAAGATGCAGATCTTATACTTGTCTCAGAATGTAAAGATGGAGGTAGCACATTAGAGCCAATGGAGGAAGTTCTCTTTGAGGAACCAAAGGCTTCAGAAACTTACATTTACCCTCCTCCATTATATTCAAGCGAAGCCCGTGTGTTGTTCTACAAATTAACAGATTTTGGGTCAATAGATGAAGGCATTGGAATAAAACATAGTTGTTACATGAATAGGCCAAGCGAGGAGAAGTGGCAGAAAGTGTGTCGCCGTGATGACGATGAAGTATCGCGAAGAGATGATCAGGCAAATTATTATCATCCTTAATGGAGGCTTGGACGTAGTCAAGCTAATTGACTCTAAACAAGCGCTTCGTGGGAGGCAACCCACGCTTTTCGGCAATTTTATTTAGGTATGTTTTCTACTATCCCTTGTATTTACTTCCATTCAATGCGGACATTGAATATTTTAAGTTTGGGGGTGGTTTGAGGGATTAGTAGTTGTTGTTGTATTAGTTGTTCATGTAGGATTTCATGCTTTGCATATTAGTAGTAGTAAATTATGCATTTATGTTTGTGTTATCTACGTTGGTTTCATATAGGACATTTTGTTTTTATGTTTGTATTTCATGTGAGTTCATGATAGTTGCATTTGCACCCATGCTTGATAGGAATTTTGTGTTGTTGACGCTTTTGATTGAGAAGTGATATGCTTTGTTCTTGTGCACACACATACACTAGTAAGTTGAAGCTAGTAGACTTATTGAATGTTGTAAGTGATTAGAAGGACATGAATATGTGTAAGATGATTTAGTTTGCATGCTTTGAATACAAGTAGGTGCATTAGAGAGATTTTTGCTTGGGATTGAGTATGTTTTTCCACCAAGTGAGTTTTTGAGCCATATTGCATATTTGTTGCAATTTATTCGTTTGCTTGAGTGTCCACGGATTGTTTGCATTGCTAGCAGTTGTTTGAGGTCTTTCTTGAAACGCATGACATTATTTGACGATTAAAATGATAAAGGCAATTAGGAATAACCATATATTTTCCCATATTACCACACCATATTTACATGATCATTTAGTTAACCCGTTGAGCTTAATCCTATTTTTTTCGGTGACATACCACATTACTTGCCTAGACCTTTTTCTTGTATTGGCCTTACATTAATTTGAACCCATATTGTCAAAGGCTAGTAGAGTGCTTAAGGGAGTAATAAGGTGTGCAAGGAGGGGTTTATTGTTGGTCGTACTTTGGGGGAAATATTGAAATTGGGTTTGTGTACTTGATAGTCGACATATGTAATAAATTATGGGATCATTGTTATTGTTATTGTTTATTGTTTGTGTTCTATTTAGCTCTCGAAAAAAAAAAGAAAAAAAATGAAAAAAAAAAGAAAAAAAGAGAAAAAAAAAAAAAGAAAAAAAAATATATTATGAGAGCATGTTTGTGTTTGTTGTGATCCTATTTCAGTCGACTAGTCGAGTGTTTGTCTTAGTAAAATTATGTGGGGGGAAAATAGGGTGTTGTGTGTGATTTATTATGGTACTTACTAGCTTTTGACACTACACCTATTTTGGCTTATTTGACATACCTTGTCCCTAGCCCCATTACAACCCAATTAAAGACCTTTTGATTATCGTCATTGATGTATGTTGTGTTAAGAGTTAGATTGATACCAAATGTCAAGCATGCTTATGATTTTGTTGGAATTGAGTGATACACTTACCCTTGTTCTTGAGTGAATATTCTTTTGTGAGTGGATTGTGAGTGTTTGCTTGTTCTTGCGTATGAGATCCCGAGTGTTGTCTCAAAGATGTACTCTTGTAGGCTTAGCATGTTTACTAACTTATTCTTACATTTGACATGGAATTGTGAGAACTTATGCATGTTCATTGAGTAGACTATGTGAATACTTGCACTTTCGACACCAAGACATTGCGTATTTACTTTGATTCTTAAGTTGATATGGCATGAGAGGATTTGAAGGTATGGTAGGATATTAGTATTAGATTAATTGCATTTTTCATATTAGTTGCATTCATGCATTGCATTGCATTAGGTTAAATGGATTTTGTGGGTACATTCGCTATAGGCCCTCACGAGACCTTACTCGTCCACTAGGGCTGCCTAGGGGTTTAAAGGGCTTGTTGCATATGCCAAATGCAACCGTGATCACCTACGGAAGTGGTACTAGTTAGTTAGTTAGTTGTAATTGTTTATGCTTGAGGACAAACATCGGTTTAAGTTTGGGGGTGTGATAAGTGGATTTATATCCACTTGGAACATTCTAAATCGGCTTAAATTGATTGTCTTGGACTCAAGTTTCTGGTAGTTTTGATGTGTTTTGCTTAGTTGTGCAGATTTACGAGAAGGTTGACTAAGGTGGATGCTTCTATTATTTTTTGGGAATTAATTGATTAAAATTCGGATTTTTAAGAAGGGTTGCGCAGTCTACACTGTTTGGGCCATATCTTGAGTTCTATAAGTCTGTTTTCAGCCCGTAAGCAGTCCACGCGAAGATAACGAGATTCTCTATCATTCTAAGGTGGTTCAGAGGTCCAATTACGTTTGGAACGTTCCAGAAAAACTGAAGAAAAGTCAGCCACGAATTTTCCTTAAAAATAGAATCAGTTTAGGAAACGTCTTTTGCAGGAATTCTGTTTTAACTCTATTTTGGGTATTTTCTTGCTGGGCAAGACTTTTAGAGCCTATTTAAACACATCCTACCATTGTAATATACATATACACATTATCATAGTTTTATTATTGTAACCAGCTTAGATTTGCAAGGGAGAAAAGGAGAGAAGGATTCAACGCTCGTGACAAGCAACGGATCTAGATCTACTTCATCCTTTGTGTTACTTTGGATTATAGATTTGTTTTTCTCAACTCTTGTTTATTAATATAATTACTTCTTTTATTCATATCTTGTTATTTACCATGTTTTCATCAAATCCCATGGTGACGAAAGGTTTAATTATGAACTAATCGTTGTCATGGGATCCTAGTGGATTTATCTATGTAGCTTAGTAGTTTGTATGCCTTAAAGATTTATGTGTGGTGAATACTGATATCCTCGTATGGTTAATCTTAATGCTTTTAGATGCGTAGCTAACATCTAAATTGAATTGTTAATCTCTTGTGAAGCGAGAGTGGATCTTGAGATTTAGAACTTGCCATGCTAGCATAGGATAGGTTGATGTTAAGCATCATGATTTGTGGCATGAATAGAGATATTATGCTACCCTATGTGATCTAAGTGGATAACTTGTGCTTCAACCTTTATGTTTTCAAATTCTATAGAGATATAGGGTCTAAACATAATAGGTGCCTATTCATCTTCTATCTCTTTTGTGGATGTATGTGTAGATTGGTACTAGTATACCGAGAGGTAACTTTTACTCTTTTCGTGTTATCCGATCAGATATCAAAACCATCGCATGTTTTAATTAAAGGCTGCAACTCTAAGTGAAGTAGATGATGAAACTAGGGTTCCATGTTTATTCTCGTATAAGTAATTCAATTTTTATTCTCGTTAATTAGTTAATTCTTAGTTTTATAATTCGCATCTTAGTATAATTTAGATAATCAACCCCAATTTGTTACTTTTCTTAGCAGTGAGTTAAAACCATACATTGTTGCATAGGCATATTTACTGAATAGAACCATAACTTGATCTCTGTGGGAACGAATTTGGACTTAACCTTATATATTACTTGTGACCGCGTGCGCTTGCGTGAATTTAGCATAACACCAATCAGCCATTAATTGGGGAAAAAATGTAGTATTAATTAGAAAAGGTTAATCATCGAAAAAGTCAATTATAAATGTAAAAGTTTTAATTAGTGGGACAGTAATACCCCTTTAAAAATGGGACAGCAGTAAATTTATCATTCTTTAATTTACAAAAAAAAAATAGACGTTCCAAACTATCCCTACATTTATAATTTTCAATACAAATTTAAGATAATTTTTCAAAACTATCCCTACATTTATTGTATCTAAGATTTGACTTTTTTCAAAATTAATACTATTCTCATTTTTTAATGTATTAATTAAAGGTATTAGTTGGAAAATTTTATCAAACCAACATTTATTTTAATATGTATTTTTTAAAAAAGGACATGTAAAATGGGACGGAAAAAGTATAATCCTTTTTTTTTCTTGAAGCATCACCATATTTTTCGATCACAATTCAAAAAAATATCAACAAAAATAGAGCTGAAAAATTGATAGCAAGCACCTAATTGACTTCACAAAGTCCAAACTAAACAACAAGTTTACAAAATCAAAAAATACAGAGTTTTACTTCTCTTAACATTCTAGTAAAATTCAACTTTCTGTTACCGTATTTACTAAACAACAAAACCCTTAAAACCCCACAATTATTTATTTTTCATTTTCCCCAACCCTATAGCTAAGTTTGTTATCCTTCAATTTGTTTGTCTATATTCATATATCATTTGGATATAAATTTAAATTTTGATAAAGTATTTCCATTTAAATTTTTATTAGTATTTTGAGTTTTAGAAATATTCAGAACGATGAATAAACCATTTACTCTGTGGTTTCCATTTAAATTTTTATTAGTATTTCCTTTGTGGTTAAATAATTTTTATTTGGGGTTAAACGAGTTTCATTTGGGGTTTAGAAATATCCAATTTTTTAATTAAAATTTTTAAATTTTATCTTTATTCTCTTAGGAGTTCAACAATTAACTTTTAGGGTTAAACGTTTCCATTTGGGTTTTAGAAATATGACGAATAAACCATTTACGAATTTAGGCCGTCGGATTTTTAAACCCCCAATTTTTTAAAAATCAGACCGTCGGATTCAATTTTTTAATTAATTTTTTTAAATTTTATCTATATTCTCTCGGGGTTTCAACAGTTAATCTTTGGGGTTCAACAGTTCCATTTTGGGTTTAGAAATATTCGGAACGGTGAGTAAACCGTATACGAACTTAGGGTTTAGGGTCTGATTTTTAAAAAATCAGGACTCGTCCCCGATTTTTTAAAAGTCAGACAGCTGGACTCAGTTAAAAAATACATTTTAATTGACCATTTGGTTATAAGTTTTTTAATATTGTTTGCAAATATATATTTAGGAGAGAAAAACTAATATATATATATATATATATATATATATAATTTAATTTAATTTTAAAATATTATATAACATATTTTAGTTAATATTTGTTTATATAATTTTTTAAAAGGGTAACAAATGAAAGTTAACATATTTTGAAATGTGTTTCTATTATTTAAAATTTATAATGTTTTAGTTATGTAAATATATGTGTAATAAAAATTGTGAAATACAATATAATCAATTTACTAAACAAATAATTATTTTAAATTAAAAAAAATCGAAAAGAATTGAATAACCTAACCCGCCTTATTTCCCGCAACACGTTTACAGATTACCCGCGCGTAGCCATCATGCTATCCCAACCGACCTTCTTTTACCCTGTATATTTACACACACCAGTACCATACACCTTACTTTTCTTTCTCTATTCGATTTCAGCTCATCTCTCTCTCAATCTGTATCTCCCTCAATCTCTCAATCTGTATCTCCCTCGATCTCTCCCTCGATCTCTCCCAATCTGTATCTCCCGTAATTATAATCATATTTCTCTCTCCCTCTCTCTCCTGTAGCTCCGAAGAAGAAAAGGAGTAGAGTAATATTTAAATGCGAAGGAGGAAGAAGACTCTCCTTCGATGCGATTGATCAAGATGCGTTTGATCAAGCGTTGTCTCCTGTAGCTCCGAAGAAGAAAAGGAGTAGAGTAATATTTAAATGCGAAGGAGGAAGAAGACTCTCCTTCGATACGATTGATCAAGATGCGATTGATCAAGTACCAGGAAGATCAGATGAGGAGGTGAATGTACTACTCCGATTCGATAAGCTTTGGATCGAATATCATCAAAAGAGACATGCTGCTCGCAAAGAAGAATCAGAATGGGACAAAAAAATAAGGATTTTAATGTCCATGAGGTGATCATCGGGTGAAATCTTCCGTCTCTCTCCATCTCTCTCTCTCTCTCTGTTTCTGTTTTTTTTTAAATTTGTCTTGCAGGTATTTTAAGCTCTAGTTTTGCAATTAGGTTGTTCAAGTAGGCAAAAGATAAGTTTGTTTGAGTTTACAAACCTCTCTCTCTCTCTGTTTCTGTTTATTTTTTAATTTGTCTTGCAGGTATTTTAAGCTCTAGTTTTGCAATTAGGTTGTTCAAGTAGGCAAAAAATAAGTTTGTTTGAGTTTACAAATCTCTCTCTCTCTCTCTGTTTCTTTTTTTTTTAATTTGTCTTGCAGGTATTTTAAGTTTTAGTTTTGCAATTAGGTTGTTCAAGTAGGCAAAAAATAAGTTTGTTCGAGTTTACAAACCGCTCTCTCTGTCTCTCTGTTTCTGTTTTTTTTTAATTTGTCTTGCAGGTATTTTAAGCTCTAGTTTTGCAATTAGGTGGTTGTTCAAGTAGGCAAAAAATAAGTTTGTTCGAGTTTACAAACCGTTTTAGCTTAACAGCACTTGTGAGTTATAAACTATGCTGTAATGTCCAGATGTATAATTTGAACCTTATCTATATATATCTAGTGTTCCATATGTTTATAGAGTTTCGAGGCTAGTTTGTGATGGAATTTGAGTCTGTATATGTATGAATATTCGAATTATATAGTGCATAAATTAACAAATTTTTTTACATTTATACTCTTGTTTATTGTGACATTTAGAAATTAGAAAGAATTTGTTTCTGAAAAGAATGAAACATGAATGCACAATATGTTGGTGTATGTCAAATTATCGATTTTAATATCTATTACATGACTTTGAGAATTAAATTTTATTTGGTAAGAATTGATATTATTGCAGTTTCCTGCCACAACAACATGTGTTAGATCATGGAAATTAAGACGTGGATCCAAAGGGTTTACTCTTTTTGCACGGTATTCCCAGTCACACTTGTCTCCTCAGGTGGCATTTGTGATCTGCAGTTTCTATTGTGTTTTTAGTTGTATTTCTAATCGATGGTGTTCGATGTATGAGGTATCTTCTGATGGGTCCCTGCTTCTGTTTCATCTGAGGATGTTCATGATCTCAATTCATTTCTTAATAGGTTTCGGCAATATCTTGAATTGCTGCATACATCGAACAAATAATATTTGCAGGTATTCACATTATCAGAAATTATCTGAAGGTGGACAATTTTATATGTTAATAATATTCAGTGTACTGTTTTTTTTTTTTGCTAAGCAATATTCAGTGTACTGTTAACCATGATAAATCTGTACTTTATGATTGTGACACTAAATATTTTTATGTTGCTTGTTGAGAAATCAGGTTTGGTGCAGGTATTTTACGGTTGCAACAGGCAAGTGGCCAGGTCCTAGCTAAACCGGAGACATTATACTGTTGACATTTGCTTAGTTGCTGTTGATATTAAATTAAATACCATTATGCTATTAATTTGACTTGCTCAATGTGCTGTAGTTTCGACTTGATTATATAGGCATTTATCTAAATTGCTAAGGCATGAGAAGGACTATTCTAGATTTTTATATTTTTTTTACCAAAATTGAAATCCAATATTAAATTCTTGTTAAAGTTGCTTTTTGTGTTTCTATTGATATGGGTTCTAATATCTTATATGTGTTGATTGTTGTTGTAGTAGTCTCATGAACTATTGTGTGCATTTCCTTTACCCACACCCTGAAAACTGAGATAAAAATGTTTCGTAAGCAGCGTTTCATGTTCAAAGTTATTAAATTTTGCTCTTAATTTGTTCACAGAGTGGGATGGGGTGTTCTGAAGACTACGAATGTGAAGTTATTGAGAATGATGCTCCAGTTCCCAAGCATGTCCCTTTACATCGTCGTCCTGGTCCTCTCCCAGAGGAGTTATACAATACGTTGGAAACAGTCACAACAGGCACATTGGAGTTTTGGAGAGTTGTACAATACGTTGGAAACAGTCACAACAGGCACATTGGAGGAAAACGTAAAAAAGGAATCGCCTGCAATAGACTCTAGCGGGTCACAATGAAGCATGTAGCTAGCATCCATTTTGGTTGTTGATAAGGACTTGTTTTTTATTGATGAAACCGTATGCCCCTTATGGTCGGTTGTTTTATTATGTTTGTAATATGAAGATAGTACTTTTCTGCTGGAGTAGAGAGTAGTTACTTCGTAGTTAATAATTTCAAAACAAGCCCTTCTTTTATCTGTACGGAAGAAGCAGCATTTCTTATCTTCCTTCATAACAGTATCTGGGTCTCTATAAAGAATGATATTACTCTAACAGTGGGCATTCCCTGCTGCATTTTAAGGATTATTAGTTCCTAAACTTTAAGGAAATCAGGATAAAAAACTTTATGTATAAGTCGACTGCTAAGTTATCGGTTCTATAAAAGATTTCGGACAAGTATATTTATGATCCATCCAAGTACGAATATAGTTTTTAAATTTGTTCTTTATTTTGCTCATCCTTTGTACTTCATAAACATGAATGGGAAAATATGCTGCTTGCTTTACCTGAGAATCACCTCAAAATTCCAAATGTAATCGAGACTATTAATATTTTAATGTAGTTTTATTTAAATAAAAGTTAATTGTAACATCTGTAACTGATTAGTAAGAGCATCTCCAACGACGTTAGCTAAAAATGATTGGCTAAATCTATACTATTATATAAATTCCGAAACATTAAAAGTTTGGTTCAACGGTACCTATTGAATTTACCTAATTACCCTTGCACCCAATTAATATTAATATTATTAATCTATTATCAATTTCAATTTTTACTCAAATCAACTAAACAAAACCTTTTCTATTTCATCTAAAATACAATATCTTTTATATTTCATATAACTAAAATTTCTCCTTTATGAATCAGTTTTTTTCTTGAGATAAACATATTACCTTTTCTATTTTTCAATTACATATTTACTAACTAATCAATTTCCTTTTTCATATTAAACTTATTATTTTTTCTACTTTTTCAAGAACTAAATAATTTCCTTTTTCAGGTAAATTAGAATATCTTTTATATTTTATCTAACTAAAATTTCTCATTTATGAATCAATTTCCTTTATTAGGTTAAACATATTACCTTTTTCAATTTTCAATAATTAATTACTTTCCTTTTTCAAGTAAATTAGAATATCTTTTACATTTTATGTAACTAAAATTTCTCATTTTTAAAAAAACTACAAACAATTATATTTAATAAAATAACATAATTATATTATAATTACTATTAACTAATCAATTAGATTTTTCAATCAAAACACGTTAACTTTTCTTTTTTCTCTAACTAAAATCTTTCTTTTTCCAATTATATCTTGGACGATTACCTTTTTCTTTTTAAGCCAAAACACGTTACCTAAACCTCATTTTTTCCAAGTATATCAAGGGCATTTCTATTCAATAAAAATAAATAATAATATTATAATACTAATAATTAACATATTACCTTTTCAACTAAAATTTATCATCTTTTTTAGTTTTTCTAATTAAATTCACTTTTTTGTATAAATATAACGGGTAACATTAATTTCTCATTTTATAAAAACGTTGAGCAATTTATTTAGTAAAATGACATAATTAAATTATAATTACTATAAACTAATAAATTTTCTTTTTCACCTTTAACTTAATACCTTTTTATTTTCTCTAACTACATCCTCTATTTTTCTAATCATATTAGGGGAATTCTATTTAATAAAGTGAAGTAATAATTTTATAATTACTCATAATTAATCGATTACCTTTTTCAACTAAAATCTATCATCTTTTCTATATTTTCAAACTTAAATTCCTCATTTTATAGAAATATTATGGATAACATTTATATAATTATTATGAAATTAATTTAAATTGATGAACTTTTTTTATATAATATTAAAAAATATCCGTGCATCGCAAAATCGAAACATTAAATTGGTCGGTCGGTCGGTATATGTTGATTTACTTATTTACCATTACTCATCCTATTAATTAATCAATTTCTTTTTTCAGATTACACATATTATCTTTTCTATTTTTTAAGAACTAAATAAATTTCTTTTTTAGGTAAAATACAATATCTTTTATATTTTATCTAACTAAAATTTCTCCTTTATTAATCAATTTCTTTTTTCAGGTTAAACATATTACGTTTTCTATTTTTCAATAACTAAATAATTTCCTTTTTCAGGTAAAATAAAATATCTTTTAAATTTTAACTAACTAAAATTTCTCTTTTTTAAAAACACTAGGAGTAATTTTGTTTAGTAAAATAACATAATTATATTATAATTAATATTAACTAATCAATTACCTTTTTTGAGTCAAAACATGTTATCTCTTTTCTTTTCTCTAAAAAAAATCTCTATTTTTCCAATTATATCATGGACAGTTCATTACCTTTTTTTCTTTTCTCTTACTATAACCTCCCTTTTTCCAATTATATCATGAGCGTTTCTATTTAATAAATAATAATAATAATAATATTATAATACTAATAATTGACCGATTACCTTTTCAGCTAAAATATATCATCTTTTCTATTTTTTCTAATTAAATTCCCCTTTTTCAAGAAATCAAACGAGCAACATTAATTTCTCATTTTCTAAAAATTATGAACATTTTTATTTAGTAAAATAACATAATTAAATTATATTTATTATAAACTAATCAATTACCTTTTTCACATAAATCATATTATCTTCACGTTACCTTTTTATTTTCTCTATCTAAAATTTATCTTTTTCCAATTATATCACAGGCGATTCTATTTAATAAAATAAACTAATAATAATATAATATTATTATTAGACTGATTACCTTTTTCAGCTAAAACGTATTATATTTTCTATATTTTCTAACTAAAATCCCTCTTTTAATAAAAATATCATCGGACAATATTAATTTTTTCTTTTATAAAAACATTACGAGCAATTGTATTCGGTAAAATAACGTAATTAAATTATAATTACTATAAACTAAGCAATTGCCTTTTTCACCTAGAACATATTACCTTTTTAATTTTCTCTAACTAAATTCTCTATTTTTCTAATCATATCACGGACATTCTATTTAATATAATGAAGTAATAATTTTATAATTACTAATAATTAATCGATTATTCTTCTGAACTAAAATCTTTAAAATCCCTCTTTTAATAGAAATATCACGGATAATATTAATTTCTTCTTTTCTAAAAACAATACGAGCAATTGTATTCAGTAAAATAATGTAATTAAATTATAATTACTATAAACTAATCAATTACTGTTGTGGAATAAAAACTAGGTTATGATTATGACGGCTAGGGTTTGTGTGTATTTAATGCTAAGGGTGGTTGAGCTTCGAGCTTTAATGGCTGCTTTTGCGTTCGAGACTAAACGGTCCTCACAGAATGCCTACGTATCTCTGTATTAGAGAATCAAGCCAAGAAAACGTAGTTCTGAGAATGAGGGGTCAGACCCTTTATATAGGCTGAGAAGCCCTAGAATTATGGTAGGGTTAGGTGACTTGGTGGACAAGTCAACCTTGAGGAAGGATCTAGACTCCTTCCTTGTAGGAGTCTGTTTCCTTGTATGACTATGTGCCTTGGAGGCTACTCTTTGGAGAGATATTATCCTTATTTGACTTATATTTCCCAGCTGTTAATTAGCCATGAATATTAATTACGAAATTAATATTTAACTAGGGTTTTTGGGCCTCTAGTGGGCCCCACATTTGGACCAAACTAGGTCTAATTAATGCAACATTAATGATATTTTTAGGGCTTATTTTTATCCCATATCATTTGCCCCCCAACTTCTAGGGAAACTGATCAGGTTTTCCTCGAAGTTTTAACGGCCTTATCTGAGACTTGGGTCGGGGTTTATATTTATACACTAGTGTTTCACAAGTATTGTCTTGATGTAAAGCGTGGAGCGACCGACACACTTACGACAATGTTAAACGACGCTAAACGGCAATAATCAGCGCTAAACGGTGCTAAACGGCACTAAACGGTGCTCAAATGGCACTAGTTTGAAAATATTAGATTGTGCTTCGAGCATAAAATTATTTTTCCATGTTTCTGGAATTTTCGAGAGATTTTTTTTAAAAAAAAAAATTGCAGGCCAAATTCGAGCTCAATTTCGAGCTCAAACTGCCTCCAGATCGCAGCCATTTTTCTTGCTTCCTAAGTCATTTTCGACCTAGAAATTTCGAGAAGAAATTAGTGTATTTTCGAGCTCAATTTCGAGCTCAAATGGGGGCCAGGTCGTGGCTATTTTACAGGTTTTTTAGTTCATTTTTGACCTCATGCTGGCGACCTCAAACCAAGGGGGAAACGACCTCAAAATGGTTCTAGGTCGCACAGATTTTTCACACTTTCTAGTATAATTACGACCAGAATTTACCAATCTCATTGTAGTATAAATCCGACCTCAACACAACACATATACGACCTCAAATTAGGCCTAGGTCGTGTGGGTTTTTCATATTTTTCAATTCAAATTCGAGATGGAGTTTGCGATCTCAAACCATGCCTCAACGACCTCAAATGGACGTGTTTTAGTTGATTTTCTGGTCATGTGAATGAGCTCGAAATCCTATTGCAAAACAAGGTCGTAGGTGCCGACCTCATACCACCTTCTTTCGGGTCTTTCCTTGGTTTTGGACTGTAACAGTGGGCCTTTCCAAACCTTTTGGGCCTTAAATTGAGCTTGGGCTTTTACAGGCCTTCAGTCTTAGCTAAAACTGAATTCAAGAATTATATCTTTGGCCCTATTGGGCTTTTGACCGTAGTCATGGGCTTTAAGCCTTAAACCTTAACAGGTTTTGTTGTCATCGTTAGGGAGTGTCTTTTTCAAGCCCAATTTTTATTTAAAGGCCCAAAAAAAGATTTCTAACAGGCTATAACCGGTTGAGTAATTTAAACTTGCCGGTTGACATGCTCTATCTTTTCGCCTATATAAGGCCAAGAATTTCACTTTCATTTTAATCACAAAAACTTTCTAAAAAATTTCTCTTCTAAAAGTTCTCTCTAGAGTTTCAAAGTTCTTTAAGAAATTTCCTTTGAAGAATCTGAGTTTGATCTTAATTCTTTGAAGATCATTCAAAGTTCATAAACTTTCAACCTCAAATCTGCACATTTCTGCAGATTCTTTGAAGATTTGAAGGCATCCTTCAAGTTTTCTGGCGATTTCTCTTCAAATCTTTGAAGATTTGAAGCCTGCTCAAGGATTTCTGGCAATTTTCCAGAAATTTTCCAGTTGCCGTTGAAGATTTGAAGAATACTCAAGGTATTTTCCAGAATTTCTAGTTTTATAGTTTGAAGATCACCCTTTTTCTGGGTTTGTTATTCAATTCCTTTGAAGATTTGAAGATTGTTTTAACAATTTCTTCATCATTTGCAGGTTTCCTTTGAAGATCAAAACTTTTCTTTGAAGATTTACTGAGATGGCAGAAGATCGTGCAGCACTTCGTTTCCAGAAATTGCAAGGAGCCTCCAAAAGAGGTATCATCATTCGTTCTCCCTTCATGAGTTTACAGGATATGATTTTAAATCGTAAAGAAGATTATCCATCCTTGTCTCACCTTGATTCCTTTAATCATAGTAACACCTTTCATGATATAGAAAAGATCACTGATTATAACAGGATGTATAGAATAGAACCACCCTATAGACTTGTCCCAGCTGATCCTGGGGATCGATCTTTCCATTGGCGCCCTGATGCACTTTGTGTTTATAGGGGTGCCATTGTTGCAGGAGTTCGATTCCCCTTTCATGAGTTTATTCCTAGGCTCTTAGCAGATGTAGGAATTAAACCTTGCCAACTTCCCCCCAACTCTTGGAGGGTGATCAATTGTTTCATGGTCCTCTGCCTTAAGAACAAATTCCCTCTTTCTGTAGCTCTCTTTAGAAAGATTTTTCAATTTAAGAATTCTGCTGAATCTACTCCGGGTTGGGTTTACATTAGTCATCGTACTTCCACTCCTCCAATCTTTCACCCCCAATCTATTCATGACTCCAACCCAAAATGGAAGAAGGAGTTCATGTATCTGACATGGGAAGGTGGAGATTGGGGCAAAATTTTCCGTAGTACCTTTGGTAAGGTCGTAGATGGCAGTGCCAGTGATATTGAGCTCAACGAGGAAGAGACCCAGGCCTACAAGGAGCTCATCAAAGATAATCATACTACTATGGCTTGGGATCTCCTGAATGAGTTCCAGCTTAAAACTTTGGACTTTCCCGAGTGACCAAGAAGGGTAATTTCCTTTCTTTTTGTATTCCCTTACCTGAATATGATTGTCTCATACCCATTATTTGTCTTTTGTTTTGTGATTGCAGCTGCAGCTTTCATCAACAAGACTAATGAGCCTGAAGATGGAGACACTGCTAGGATGAAGAGAGCTCGTTCAGGGAAGGATCCTCGAGCCCCAACGGCCGCGGATGCCTACCTGAGGCCCCATGTAGTCGATGTTGATGAAGCAGATGGCTCTTCCAAGAGCGCTTGGCGTCCCAACTGGGGTATTAGGAAGAAGGACTCCATTGTTGGAGATTGCAAGCATGCCATGGATTGGTCCTATCATTCCATAACTCCCGGTGATTTCAAAGATTTGGTATCCGGCTCCACTCTTGAAGGAGCCGAGAGTGCTAGAGCTCATGCCTTTGCTGCTGTAAGCTCCTTACTTCCCTCTCTCTTATATACCTGTTCGCTATTTGAATCGTGGTTCTAACTTTATCTTTTGTAGGCTAATGCCAACTTCCAGGGGGCCATATTCCAGGCTAAGACTTGGCGTTCAGCCTATGAGACTCATAAGGCAAAGTATGATGATTCTCAGGATGAACTGGCCTCTGTCAAGGCTACCTTAGCGAGGAGGGAGAAAGAGCTTCTAGAGTCTCAGGCTGAAAATGTCACTCTCAGGAAGGGCAAGGACGACCTGATTGATGACTACCTTGCCTCCCAGGAGTATGTGGGCTTCATGGAGAAGCATGACGACTCTCTATTCCCTTACCAGTTTACTCAGGGATGGGACGGAGCTCTTGCTGAGGTTACTAGGAGATTTCCTGGTACCCTTAATGTTTCAGACTTCCCTAGCCCTCATGCTCCTATGGCCTTGGCAGTGCAGGACACCCAGGAGGAGGACCAAGAGGATGATGAGAGGATCCTGGAGCCAGATCCCTCTGCTCATATTGGCGAAGATGAAGAGGATGAGCGTACTGGAGATGCTCAGTAGTTGCTCTTTTTATCTATCTATTTATGTACTCTGCCTTCAGGCATGACTCTGTTCTTTTGTTAACTTATCTTGATAAGTTAATCGTTTATGTATTCTGCCTTCGGGCATAACTTTTAACTCGTAATCCATTGTCCTTGATGTTTCTCAACTTATTCATGTTCGCATGTGTAGTTTAGCATTTTATGCATATATATCAATAAGAGATGCTCATAACTTACGCGAAAGTGTAGAATAGTCTTATTAGCATGAAGAAATGGGCACAGCCCTTACATGTGTAGCATAAACGGGCACAGCCCTTACATAGATACTCTACTTCCTATATCTCAAGTTAAAAACTTGGAATGGTTTCATCGACCTTATTTCTACTTCTATTACATAGGCAAAAAGCTAGGTCCTTTTCAGGAGAGCTTAAACATAGTAAATCTTAAGATTCAATGCATGCCAAGTCCGGGGCACCTCAACCCCGTCCAAGGTTTCCAGTTTGTAAGATCCTCGTCCTAGCGTCTTCTTGACTCGATACAGCCCTTCCCAGTTCGGGGCTAGCTTTCCCTTCTGACCAACTCCAGAAGCCTCGATCTTCCTAAGAACCAAGTCACCTTGCTGAAAGAACCTCTCCTTAACCCTGTGGTTATAATAGAAGGATGCTTTCTTTTGATGCTCCGCATTCCTGGCATTTGCCTCGTCCCTGACTTCATCAATCAGATCTAGGGCGAGCCTCATGCCTTCTTCATTAGTCTCAGGTTCAAATGCCTCAATTCGAGGTGATGCATGCATGATTTCTAGTGGTACAACTGCCTCAGCTCCATAAGCTAGCAAAAACGGAGTTGCTCCTGTTGTCACCTTACAGGTGGTGCGGTACGCCCAGAGTATAGGCAGCAACTCGTCTGCCCAAGTATTCCTCGAGCGTTCGACCCTTTTCTTTAATCCGTCCAGGATGATTCGATTGGCAACCTCGGCCTGTCCATTTGCTTGCGGATGTGCCACCGAGGTAAAACGAAGCTCAATAGCATTTTCCTCACAATACTTCTTGAATTCCTCATTGCTAAACTGTGTCCCATTATCCGTCACAAGGATTCGCGGGATTCCATACCTACAAATTATGTTCTCCCAAAAGAACTGGGAAACTTGCTTGGTGGTTATC
The DNA here is from genome assembly GCA_037693485.1 of Kitagawia praeruptora. Lineage (NCBI taxonomy): Eukaryota > Viridiplantae > Streptophyta > Magnoliopsida > Apiales > Apiaceae > Kitagawia > Kitagawia praeruptora. The sequence goes on from CM075354.1 coordinate 109,043,890, forward strand.
CTTGCTAAAGGCTTATCCTCAATCCACTTAGTGAAGTAATCAATGGCGACAATCAGAAACTTCCTTTGTGCTGAAGCCATGGGGAAAGGACCAAGAATGTCCATCCCCCACATTGCAAATGGAATGGGAGAGCTGATTGAGGTTAACCTCTCAGGCGGCTGCCTTACAACAGGGGCGTGTTTTTGACATCTGTCACACTTCTTGACATAATCCAGGGCATCTGCCAACATCTCCGGCCAATAGAATCCCAGGCGGGTAATCTTGTGGGCTAGGGCTCTGCCCCCCAAGTGTTGCCCACAGATCCCTTCATGAACTTCTTCCAATGCTTCCTTAGCCTCTTGGGACCTTAAACACTTCAGATACGGGATGACAAACGATCTCTTGTACAAGATGCCTTCGATCAGGGCATATCTCAATGCCCTCACTGACAATTTTCGTGCCTCCAAGGCATTGTCAGGGAGCCATCCGGTTTCCAAATGAGCTTTAATAGGATCTATCCAACAACTTCCAACGTCGATTGGTGCTACCAACTTAGAGTTGATGGTCGGGGCCTTCAAGACCTGGAAGTACACACTTCCAGCATAATTCTCTATCTCAGAAGAAGCGAACTTAGAGAGGGCATCGGCCTTAACGTTCTCTTCTCTTGGGATGTGCTCTAGATAGCACTCGTCAAATTGAGTCATGACAGCTTTCACAACTCGTAAATATTTCTCCATAGTATCATCCTTGGCCTCAAACTCACCATTCACTTGTGAGACTACCAGTCTTGAATCCCCACACACTTTGAGGTTCTTGACCCTCATGACTCTGGCCAAGCCTAATCCGGCTATCAGGGCTTCGTACTCAGCTTCATTATTGGTAGTTGGGAAGTCCAACTTCAGAGCGTATTCCACTATGAACCCATCGGGACTTTGCAAGACCAAACCAGCGCCACTAGATTTTGTTTTTGATGCTCCATCAAAATAGAGCACCCAATATTCCTTCTGTTCAGGTACAAGTTCTCCATTCTTACTCTCAACCCCAGGGGTGGTTACTATCTCCTGCCCCTCGACTTCTTGGTTGCCAATGGTACATTCAACCATGAAGTCAGCTAATGCCTGAGCCTTGATGGCTGTTCGAGGCTTATATGCAATGTCAAATTCTCCGAGTTCGATTGCCCACTTAATTAGCCTTCCACTGGCCTTCGGGCTATGCAGGATACTTCTCAACTGCTGGTCCGTCAGGACTTCAATCTTGTGTGACTGAAATTAAGGTCGTAGTTTCCTTGAAGCTGTTATCAGTGCTAAAGCAAACTTCTCAATGGTAGAATAATTCAACTCAGCTCCATGTAACACCTTACTCACGTAGTAGATGGGTTTCTGAACCTTGTTCTCTTCCCGTATGAGGACGGCACTCAATGCTTGCTCAGATACCGCCAGGTATAGATAAAGAGTCTCCCCGGGACTAGGCTTGGCCAACAACGGGGCTTCAGCCATGTATTTCTTCAATTGTTCAAAGGCCTCTTGGCTTTCGGGTGTCCATTCAAAATTCTTTACCTTCTTTAATGTTTGAAAGAAAGGCAAACACTTATCACCAGACTTGGAGATAAACCTCCCTAAGGATGCAACTCGGCCTGTCAACTTCTACACATCTCTTATAGAACGTGGCGGCTCCATGTCTAAATTGCCTTGATCTTGTCAGGATTGGCCTCAATGCCTCTCTTTGAAACCATCAGCCCTAAAAACTTTCCAGATCCAACGCCAAAGGCACACTTGGCGGGATTTAACATCATCTTATGGTGCCTCAGCACTTCAAATGCCTCTCCGAGGTGCTTAATATGATCAGCCTTGAGTAGGCTCTTGACTAGCATGTCATCAACATACACCTCCATAGTTTTTCCAATTAGATGGGCAAATATCTTATTCACCAGTCGTTGGTAAGTAGCTCCTGCATTCTTTAGACCAAACGCCATAACAAGATAACAGAAGACACCACAGTCAGTTATGAAAGATACCTTAGGGGTGTCATCCTCGTGCATCTTAATCTGATTATAGCCACTGAATCCATCCATGAAGCTTAACATCTCATGTCCAGCTGTGGCATCTATCAACATATCAATCCTTGGCAGTGGAAAACAATCTTTTGGACATGCATCATTCAGGTCAGTGAAGTCTATACACATCCTCCACTTCCCATTCGCTTTCTTGACCATCACAGGGTTTGCTAACCATTCGGGAAACTGAATCTCTTCAATAAAACCAGCTTCCAAGAGCTTATCCACTTCTTGCTTAATGGCCTCTTGCCTTTCCGGAGCAAAGTTTCTCTTCTTTTGCTTTATTGTCTTCCTCTTGGGATCAACATTTAAGTTATGAGTTATGAGTTGGGGGTCAATCCCTGGCATATCAGCTGCTGTCCAAGCGAACACGTCGCTATTCTTTTGTAAGAATTCTATCAACTTGCCCTTCAGGGGTTCTTTCAGAGATGCTCCAACATAAGTAACTTTTTCAGGATCGTTCGGCTCTAGAGGTATGGGAATCAAATCCTCTGCTGGCTTCCCTCTATGCTCTTCATCATCGCGGACATCCATGTCTTCAATCGGAAGGACTTGCCCCCCGACTCCATCGGCCCTCAGCGCGGCTACATAGCAACTTCTTGCCATCTTCTGATCACCCTTCTGTTCTCCGACACCATTCCGTGTCGGAAACTTAATCTTCATATGATAGGAAGAGGCCACAGCCTTAAACGCATGAAGTCCAGTCCTTCCAAGGATTGCGTTGTATGTTGAGGCTACCTTAATCACCAAGAAGTTCAGCATCTGAGTCGCCTCCTTAGGCTCCTGCCCAATAGTCACGGGTAACTGAATAGTCCCTTCAACGTTGGACTCCACTCCGTTAAACCCATATATGGGCATGTTTGTAGGGGTCAACTGAGAGTCGTTGTACCCCATCTTCACAAATGCATCATGAAACAAAATATCTACAGAAGCTCCATTGTCTATCAAGACTCGTTTTACTTCTGAGTTTCCAATCACAGGAGTTATGACCAGCGGGTCATCATGGGGGAACTTCACCCCTTCCAAGTCTGAATCATCAAAACCAATTACCATCTCAGTTTTAGCACGCTTCGGGGCCTCTCCCACAATGTGCATTACTTCTCTAGCATAAGCCTTTCGAGAATTCTTAGTTGTGCCAGCTGCTGTCGGGCCTCCCCAGATCATGTTGATAACTGCCCTTCGGGGCTGTGGATTGCGGTCGTGGTTGTCATCCCTCCTGTTATTATCTCTCCTGTCATTGTCCCTTCTCTGGTTTCCACGGTCATCACCCTTGGTGAACTGACTTAGTTTTCCTCTTCGTATCAAGAACTCAATCTCATCCTTGAGTTGCCTACAATCGTCGGTGTCATGTCCCACATCTTTATGAAACCTGCAGTACTGATCCTTGTTCCGCTTGGCTGGGTCTCCCCTAAGTGGCTTCGGCCATCGGAAGTCCTTTTCCTTTTCAATGTCCAACAGGATCTGGCTTCGTGGAGCATTAAGCCTGGCATACTCGGAAAACCTTGGACCCGAGCTCTTTTTTGGAGCAGATTCAGAGTCTTTGCTAGTTCGGGGATACTTGTCCCTAGCGTCGTACTCTTGTTCTTGCTTCCGCTTGTTGTTCCCTCCATTGCCCAATGCGGCTTCCTTTTTGATGCTGTCCTCAGCTTTTATATACTTGTCTGCCCTCCGTTGGAGCTCATCCATGCTTTCAGGGGGTGTTTTGCCAGCGACCTCTTAAAAAAGAGATCCGTGGTTCCGTGCTGCAAGGCTAACATAGCCACCTTATTTTCCAAATCAGTGATGTTTATGGTCTCCTTAGTGAATCGCTTGACATAATCCCTCAGGTTCTCGTTCTTTCCCTGTACTACATACATAAGGGATGTAGAGCTTTTCTCATGGATTCTTCCGCTAATGAATTGACTGACAAAAGCGGTACTCAATTCTTTGAAAGAGCTAATCGAGTTTGGAGGTAAACGACTATACCAGCGTTGCGCCATGCCCGACAGGGTTTGGGGAAACGCCCTACACTTAAGGGCGTCGTTAGCAAGCTGCAGTAACAATGCGCTCGTAAACGTTCTCACATGAGTTGCGGGATCCCCCGTTCCATCATAAGCTTTGATTGTGGGCATCTTAAACTTTCGGGAGATATGTGCGTTCATCACCTCCTCAGTAAATGGAGGGGTTGGATCATCAAGATCTCCTTGTAGCATCAGGTCTTTGGGGTTACTCTTGGGGAGTTCCACCCTTGTAGTCCCTCTGGTTGGGGCTTCAGCCCTTCAGCGTCTCCTTGAATACCTTTCCAAATCTATGAAGGGACTCCCTCCTGAAGTCGGAGGAGGTCGAGTCTGATTAGATCGGGCTTGTTCTCTGGCCATGTCTTCCTTTAATCTTAAGATCTCGGCTTCATAAGCCTTAATCTTCTCAGTAGTTGTTGAAGGGAGTCCCTCGTGAGTAGTTTGAGTTCTTCCTCGAGGTTCTTTACTTGCACGTCGCCTCCTTGGAGCTTCATCACGTTCGTAATCATCGTCAGAAGATGACTCATCCGTATAAGGGCCAGAAAAATCGTTATAATCTCGATCTCGAATATACAGGGCATGACCACTTGGTCCAGCTCCTTGGGTAGGAGGGTAGTTAGGCAGCCCGTACATCGGATTGGTGCTTATGGGGAGATCCGTAGTGTGGATCTGAACTCCTCGTGGAGGGTTGTTGGGATCTACAATCAAGGAAGAAATCCCCACCTGGAGGGGGTTAGTCCCTGGATTTGTGTGGGCGATCGGAGGTAGCGTACTCTCAACATGGGAAGTCCTCCCTAGGGGTTGAGAAACTTGATACGGAACGATAGTCCCGGATGTTGGAGGTACTTGTTCAGTGAGGGGCGGAGCAGAGCTAAGAGGTAGAGCCTCGGTTGCGATTGGCTCTGTTATTGCTGGTGTCCTTCGTGTGTTAACCATGGTTGATGTTGTCTTCCCACAGACGGCGCCAAATGTTATGGAATAAAAACTAGGTTATGATTATGACGGCTAGGGTTTGTGTGTATTTAATGCTAAGGGTGGTTGAGCTTCGAGCTTTAATGGCTGCTTCTGCGTTCGAGACTAAACGGTCCTCACAGAATGCCTACGTATCTCTGTATTAGAGAATCAAGCCAAGAAAACGTAGTTCTGAGAATGAGGGGTCAGACCCTTTATATAGGCTGAGAAGCCCTAGAATTATGGTAGGGTTAGGTGACTTGGTGGACAAGTCAACCTTGAGGAAGGATCTAGACTCCTTCCTTGTAGGAGTCTGTTTCCTTGTATGACTATGTGCCTTGGAGGCTACTCTTTGGAGAGATATTATCCTTATTTGACTTATATTTCCCAGCTGTTAATTAGCCATGAATATTAATTACGAAATTAATATTTAATTAGGGTTTTTGGGCCCTCTAGTGGGCCCCACATTTGGACCAAACTAGGTCTAATTAATGCAACATTAATGATATTTTTAGGGCTTATTTTTATCCCATATCAATTACCATTTTCACATAAAACATATTACCTTTATAATTTTTTCTAACTAAATTCTCTATTTTTCTAATCATATCACGTGCATTCTATTTAATAAAATGAAATAATAATTTTATAATTACTAATAATTAATCGATTTCTCTTTTTAACTAAAACCTATCATCTTTTCTATAATTTCTAACCAAAATCCCTCATTTTCTTGAAATATCACAGATAACATTTATATAACTATTATCATATCATCTCATATAAAAATGTAAGCCTCCAAAATTCATGTTTTAAAAAAATTAATTTAAATTAATGATTTTTTTATATAATATTAAAAAAAAAATCCGTGCAACGCACGGGTTTTAGGCTAGTTACATAAAATATTGATTATGTAAAATTTGTCGAACCTGTAAGACATTGTGTTCCGAGGGTATTGGCTATAATGATTGGTTATATTTTAAAAATGGTATGTTATTAATATTTCAAGTTGTTATTAATGGTATATATAATGTTAATATAGAAATAAGTGATGTGGCAATTCACTATAGGTCTATAGAGGTTCGACAAATATAGCCAACATCAAGAGATTATCTATAATTATAAATAACAATTTTGTCCCATTGGAGTGTAAATTTTTTTACACATTCTTTATAATTCTTATTTATGGTAATTAATTTTAAATTTACCTAAGGCTCTCTCCATTGGAGATGCTCTAACTTCAGCGTTCAAATACAATTTCACTGATTTTGAAATTAAAATGCCCGATCACTTTAGAAAATAATATTGATTGAATATGTATCCTAGTCAAAATCGGATGACAACCATTTGTCAAATGAAAAATGCTACAGCCACCAAATTAGTTCCCAAATTTTTACACCAAATGACATGACATTAATTTGATTGGTTATAATAATAATGGGCCCGCCAGGGCCATCCAATTAAAATATCACAAAATGCCAACTAATTAGTGCCACATCATTTGGTGTCAAAATTTGATACCCAATTTGGTGACTGTAGCATTACTCTTGTCAAATTATTTTATTGCGAGAGTAATTAATTATCGCAATTATCATTGCAATTTTTGCAATAAAACATTGCGAATTTGCGATAATTGATTCTCTATCTAAATTTTGGTTGGGGAACGGTATCCAATATGTATTGATACTTGATTGTCATCATACTGTTTATTATAAGAAATGAGGCAAGCGAATTTAAATACTATTGTAGTACTCTAATTGATATGCTAAAATTTATCAGTGAAAAAAAATCATGTAATTAATAGAAGTAGCCCAGTAGTTGTGAATAAAGTATACAGTACTTTTCTTTCAAAAAAAAAGTATACAGTACTCATTAATTGACAAATTTAAATTTTAAAAAAAAGGTCAGTAGGTAAACTGAGAAATAAGAATTAAGGTAGCTAGACGACATGCACTGCTTTAAACAAATAATAAACAAATAATAAGAATTGACATGGTGCTTTATCCATTGGGAACCTCCTCACATACTTCCTTAGTCATTTCTTCTATCTGACCTTCACAACTCGTACTAGATCTATCTTCTGGCTCGTATGGATCGAACCCTATAGCTTAATGGGCCTAAATCTAGTCCCATGGAAATTTTGGGCACAACAATAATAAACTAAAGTTTAGGGGCTGAAATCTGCACTTTGGTTGACGGTAAGCCCCTTTATATTTTTTTTCCCTTCATTTTACGTTGTTTTTCAATAATCATCTCTCTTTATTGAGAGTTTAGTACCACGTTAGTGGATTTTATCTACTGATATATTGAATTTTGTACTTTCTCCTTGTGAATGATAATTCCCGTTTCTTTTCCTTGATTTTACTTTGTTTTATAATAAATATATCTCTTTCTTGAGAGTCTAGTACCCCGTTAGTGGATTTTGTCTATCCATATATTGGGTTTTGTTCTTTCTCTTTGTGAGAGTAGGTTCCTTTATTTTGGCATCCGGGATCTGAGATCTACAGAATTTTTTTATATTGGTTTATTGATTTGGACCGTATAGAATCGCAATTATGCTCAGTTGTTCGAATACGTTCTCACAAATCACATATGTATTTTCCTCACGATTAGAATATATTGTTGGATTATCTCGCCAAAAAGGCTATATTTTTCAATGATATAAGCGAGGGATGTACCACAATTTAAGATCTGATCAACGATTTTAGTTTTGATTAAGGAAACCTTGTTATCTTGATATGATCTATTTGAATATGTGTTTGTCTGATCTTGATTATTTTTACAGATGTATTATTTACCTATAAAAAATAGTGATTTAAAAGAAAATTTGATTGATTAGTTGTATAGATGGCGTATGCCCTTTTTTTGATAAATTAATTATCTATCAAAAAATAGTGATTTATTAGAATTTTTGCGCTAAATTGACCAATTTGCTATAAAAATATCAACTAACAATACTTTTACTGACTCAGTAATGAATTTCATTTTTTGAATTGATAATTTATACACCAAATAATGTCTAATACTATTTTAGAGTCTATTTAGTATCTTGAATAATTCAAATATATTGTCAAGTCAATTTGTTTGTCCCATTAATTCTTGCATAACTAAAAAATACTGATAAGCAAATGTTAATGAAAATTGGTTTGAAATTCATTTTTTAATATTTTAGTTGGTTGAATTTTTTTTTTTTAAATAGTTGATTAATTTAAAAGTTTATATAACTTAAATTTTGATTGTGTATTTGGAATATTGTATTAAATATTTTTAAAATTAATAAATATTTAATTTAATAAGAATAGATTTATTCAAATTTCCTTAAATTTTGATTGATTAATTTAATAAGAATATTTAATACTATTCCAAATACACAATCAAAATTTTAATTTAATAACATTTTTAAATTTTCTTATTAATATTTATTCAAATTTTCTTATTAAATTTCTCATTAAATTTTAAAATATTTTTTGATTGATAATTTATATACCAAATAATGTCTAATACTATTTGAGAGTATATTTAGTATTTTAAATAATTCAAATATATTGTCAGGTTAATTTGTTTGTCCAGTTAATTATTGCATAACTAAAAAATATGTATAGTTAAAATGTTAAAGATAATTTGTTTAAAATTCATTTAATTATTTTAATTGGTTGAATCTATTTTTTTTAATAATTGAGTAATTTAAAAGTTTATATAACTTAAATTTTGAACGCGTATTTAGAATATTGTGGTAATTATTTTTTATTTTTTAAATTTTTAATTAAATGATAGTTGATTAATTTAAATTTTATTACACCTTATGATTGTATATCGAGAGTTTGTGATATTTAAATATTATGTTATATAATGTAGATAAAATAGACTCAAGTTTTAAAATAATATATTCATATTATCCATTGATAAATACACAATTTTGAAAAATGGCTTTATACTTAGAGAGTGGCGCAAAGAAAGGTGATGGCCCAAAATATTCATATGGGAGCCATGATGGCCTTTTTTACTGACGGTACACGTTAAATCATGTACCATGATAGGAGGGGTAATACGGTACTTCGTGTACCGTGATAGGAGGTGATACGGAACACCAAGTACCGTGATAGGTGGTGATACGGAACACCATGTACCGTGATAGAGGTGATACGGAACACCATGTACCGTGATAGAGGTGATACGGAACACCATGTACCGTATCCAGCTAATACGGAGGACGAAACTCCATATCCCGTCGGTATTTCGGGCCATTTTTTCCAGAATCAGTATTTTGGGCAACTTCATCCCAAAAATCAGTATTTTGGTAATTCTCTTCGCAAGGAATGGATGTGCCAGTAAATAATAATATAATTGTGATTGATTTTAAATTAAAAATTATTATTAATTAGTTCATAAGTATTTATGAAAATTAATCTATAATATATAATTATATATTATAGTATATGATTGTAGTTGATATTTATGAAAATTAGTTCGTAATATATAATAGTCCAATTTTGATTACTTCAAATTGAAAGATTGATCAAGTTAGTAAACATTTAATCACTTTAAAAAATATATAATTTATGCATGTTCTAAATAATATAAATTTTGTAAAAAAAAAATTTGATTTTTAAAAATTATTTTGATGAAATCGAATTGCTAATCTTCTATCTTATAACTGGATTATGAGGTTGAATTGTTATCTAGGTTCAAATAAAATAAAATTATCACACATAATGGAGTCCCATAAAAATTAATGGGAGAGGGGAGCGTGATTTTTTTCCCGTTTATTAGGAAATGATTTGTTATTTAAATATTGGTACCTTGCTACTTCTATGCTAATGTTTCCATGTTGGTTGAGTTATTACCATAATTAGCGTAATTCCAAAGATATATAGTTGTTATTTAATAAAAGTTAAAATAAATTATATAAGAAATTTATTATCAAATACATTTTTGATTAAAAGTATATATAATATATAAGCATGTTAAATTAAATAGTTAGTATATTTTATTTAGAATTATTAACTAACTACAGCTAGTAAAGTGGGTATAGAAAGATAAATAAGGAAAAATTTTAATATGATATGATTGGTCTAAAATTTGGATAATTTAGAAGTGGATTATGACTGGTTCTAAAATAATTCAAAATTTTCTGATTGGTTAACTGGATATTGGTTAAAAGATAGCAAGTTAAATTATATAAGGAAACAGATTTGTTTTAATTTGATTGGTCCATAATTTAGAAGTGGCTTATGATTGGTTCTAAAATAATTCAAAGTTTTCTGATTGGTTAACTGGATATATGGTTAATTAACTGGATGGTGTGGTCGACTCAGGTATGATAATAAAAGATATATATACCCACAAATATCACACCTTATTTTTTAATTATTAATAAAATATATTAAAAATTTGTATACATTGTTTATAATAAGGAAACATTAGTATAATCCATAAAAATGAGTTTATTAAATTATATTGAATTAACATTAAAAAATTATTAAAAATAATGATTATATAAAAACATAATTGTAATATTAAATAAAATTTATAACAAATAAATGAAACCCGTGCATCGCACGGGTATTGAATGTTTCTCGGTTCGATTTTCGGCACGATCATCCTAATTATTAAAATAAATGATAAAATTAATGATAATTAACTGATTGCCTTTTTTAATTAAAAAATGTTTATTTTTTATTGATGATATTACTTTTTATGCACTTATCATACCTTCCCAAAGATATAATCTTTTAACTTAAAATACGTTAAACTTTTAATTTAAAATACGTTAAACTTTTAATTTAAAATATAATCTTGCAATAATTAATATATACCCAAATATATCACACCATATTTTTAATCACTAACAAAATATAACAGAAATCCGTAAATTACGAATAATAACCGTTAGATTTTTAGTAAAAAAATCAGAACCGTTAGTTCTAATGATTAAATATATTATATAATTAAATTAAATTACTAAAATTTCAAGGTTGAACCCCACCAACGACATATTTATTTTAAAATTTTATAATACATGTTTTAAACCATGTATATCATTAATTAAATTTAAATTAAATCATTTAAATTAAAATTAAATATTGTAAATAATAATTATATAAAAATATAATTATAATATAAAGTGAAATTTATTACATATCAAAAGAAATCCGTGATCGCACGAGTTATAAGCTAGTCTCGTCTGTGTGGCGAGTTTTGTTTTTGTTTGGGTGTGTTTTTTGCTATCATGTTTGGTGTGTTGGCTGCAGCTCAGGATCGGAAGGAAGATGGAGTTAGCTGTTGTCAGATAGAAGGTAATTGGCAATCACGAGATGTTGAAGCCATTAGCCTTCGGAAAGTCATTTCTTGGACTAAATCACTAAAGCACATTGATCAAGTGCTAGGAGTTTTCGATTTTCGGTCTGCGAATCGTGTGGTTCTTTTGCTTGCAAATGCTGCACATATTCTATGTCAGGCTATGGAGAGTGGTCTGTCACTCATCCTTTTATTAATCTTGTACTCGAAAGTGATCATTTCTAATTAATGCAAGTACGATTTATGTCAAAAAAAAAAAATCGTTCAAAGTCTAAATAGTTGGTCAACTCGTGTAGCTGTGATCAATAGTTCGAAGTTCGACCGACCTTCTGAAGTCCTTCCGTTTCCGAAACTCAGTCCTATTCTTTTGTTTTATTATCAGCTCACATTGTTATAAGACAATTCCTGCTACAACTAGTATGGATTTGGAATCTAGAGACAAGTATAAAACACAATTAACTACTGACATTAGGTTTGCACCAGAGAATATGGTGGGATCTGAAGTTCAATTATGCAAGACGGTGGTCGTCTATGATAATTAGAGCTTCACATGCACTCAATAATTGCTAGAATAATTGAAGATTTTTCTGGATTTCATAATCCATCTAGAATATATGAACCAGACAGAGAATCACCAGCTGGTTAACAAGTGCAGAAATTTTTTATTATTTAAATCAATAGATGTCAACAGTTTAGATTTTTAAGACTTGGCATATAATTCTTGCAATACTGAAATCATGTAAATGCTAATGTGGATTACCAATACTAATTCTGTGAGCATATTCAAACCACATCGACCTTGCGATGAAACCAAAAAACAACACTCACAACAGCACATGATTTCAACGAACTTCAGGAATTTAGATTGCTCACAGACTAGTTCCCAATGATGTATACTTGTGTACTGACCACGAACATTTTGTAAATAATACTTGGGCAATTTTATCAGTTACATACTACTTAGAATCTTCAGTTTTTGCTGATGTGAAGGTAACCGGCCTTGTAGGGTGGTCTCTCACATTAAGACTGAGCACTTCTGGCCTTGAGTAATGCCCAACCACATCAAAGGTAAATTTTTCATTCACTATTTCCCCGAGATCTGCACATACATTCAATTATCAATAATTCAAAATATGAATCCAAATATATAAAGCAAATAATATATGTTTCTTTAGTCACTCAAGAACTAAAATTCTTGCTTGCAAAAAGTTCATGTAACTCAAAAATTATCAATCATAATAACTAATTAGATTAGCTTTGAAATTCCCACCAAGGTAGAAGATCATTGTGAGGTGAGTCAGGTAACCAATAGTTACCATGTACTACTTTGGTGTTTTCCAAATAAGGAGGACAATAGTTCTTAACCGTCCGCCTGAGAAAATCACACTCCCTCCTACAATGAATGGGAATTTCTCTTTAAAGGCTGTGGCCATTGAGCAATAGCTTAGCTTTACATATCAATTACAAATATGTGTCCATTATCTTCCTCTTTATTTACTGATTCGTAAATGTGATGGTTGTATTCTCGCTTGCAAAGGCCTTTCTAACAGGAAGCCCAGAAATCAGACAACTAGAGGTAAGTTTCTTCCTCTGTCCGATTTTTGGACATGGGTACGAAGACACAACAAATTTCATTAACATATATTATAGATTTTTGGGCTATATATTTAGCAAAAATCATTGGAAAAAATTAAACATGATTCTGCAAAAGACTTTGCAAAATATTTTCTCTTTTTCTCATTTATCCTTCTTTCTTTTTTCTTCTCATATTTTTCTTTTTGAATCATACGCTCATCTGATATGTAGTCTTTCAGTTGGTCAAGTGTACACATTTCAGTCAAAGGATGTGACACGGAAAAAATGACGTGCTCAAATGTCTGACAAGGGTAATCGAAGAATCGGGGTAACATGGCCTGAAATCCACATGCTTCGACCACATATCCTTGACTAAGACATTAAGAAACTAATAGATGGTGATAGTGATAGTGATAGTGGTCATACAATTATAAAACAAGGAAATCTTCAATAGACAACTATCTCATTTAAAAGGATTTTTAGGAACCGGAACTTTTAAATGAACTATGACTTGATATAAATGATAACACATACGTTTAGTCTGGGGCACAACTTTACAATTTCCTACATACTTCATCTGCTAGAAAAAGCTTTAAACGTCCTATATAAAAATAACTTACTGGATGCAGGATAACATTGTGTGACTGCTAAACTGTTACTTGCCGGTTTCCGTTTCTATTATGCAGAAGCATTCTTACAATATACTTGCTCACTGCTCAAATGTAAATTTGATGACATAATACAATTTACTGCAGCAAACATTGAACACATGTATTCATTAGTCACGATTCAGAGTGGAAACAACTTACCAAGATCAGCTGTTATAAGTGCCTCCCCTTCGTAGTTGGGTCCTGCGAGAACAGTCCCAGATGGCGATATAATGACACTTCCGCCTGCACAGACAACAGAATCTGGCGCAAGATCATCCTCCGTGCCAGTAAATACGTATTCTGGAGGTGGTGGGTAGTCTTTCCTTCGACAAAACTGGTTGGAAGATAAAACAAAGCAGCCACCCTCAAGACAAGAGCTATATGTGTCATTGATGCCTGCCATACAGGCCTTGCATCAGCAGTTGGTGCGCAATAGATTTCAATTCCAAATGAAATACAATTATTATTATCTCAAATGGGGGAATAATATAAAAAAAACAGAAAGAGAATGATAATCAAGGTTACTAATTCAGGAGGACACACAGGAACATCAGCAATATAAAATCCAATGCTTCTTCAATCGAAAATCAAATGTAAGCAAGTTACTAACTTAGTTGCTCGAACCTGGAGTGTCGGACATGACATGGATCGAAGTGTCTGACCGTAAATTTCTAAAAACGCGACAAAGGACCAGCCCATATTTTGGACGCAAGTATGGGGACACTACATATACTTTTTTAATAATGAACTAAAACAATAAAACTTAAACAATTTGATTGAGATAATACTTTTATATTTATTAATAAAGTTGTACATACTCAATAATAATTAGTTTTTATTCAATTAATGAAACGGCAACGACAGGGCTTTTGGATGCTTGCTGGGAAATGGGAACGATTTAAAACCCATGGGGCCTGTTCTCTCTGGAAAAGTCATTCAGCTATTAGGAATGAGTTTCCCATTTCGACCAATCAAACCCCCTAAAAATGTACGTACCCAATTAAATATTAAATATATTATTAGTAGAGAATGTTAACAATAAACCCTAAACAAAACATTTGAATGAGATAATTCTTTTATATTCATTAATGAAGGTGTATATACTCAGTTGTTAGTATTTTTATCCGTTAATGAAATTGCATCTAAAAGTTATTGGGCTTTGGAGGCTTGATGGGAAGGGGAATCATAATGATTTGAATTGCCACAGGGTATGTGCCTCTCTGGATAAGTCACCCGGGTATTAGGAATGAGTTTTCCATTTCAATCCCTTATCTGTTAACCATAAAAGGATTGAAAGATATTGGGCATACAAAACATGAAAACAAATCAAGTGTAAACAAGAATAGATCATATTGGGCTTACAATTGTAAAGCCTAGTGATAAAATAAACTTCTGAGATTGAAAAGAACAATTACTAACTTCTCTTGGTATCAAGAGGTTGAGGGTTGGCAAATGTGCGTGCTTATTAAAATTTAGGTGATTGACCATAAAAAAGCATATAAACATACAAACAACATAATTGAGTAAAAAACTTTCAGGCAAAGAAGGTTAGGGTCTCCATCATCTCATAGCAGTAAGCCAGTAACACCAGTAAGCCAGTAACACCTCTTTATTCTCTTCCTTCTCCGTTGTTCCTTCATTTCTCTCTCCATTTATTTAACACAAATCTTCAAATCGATATCAAGGAAGACTTTTCTGCTTCTTCCTTTGTCATTAACATCTTGTTCTTTTGCATCCCAAGTCATCTATTATGTGGTCTTTTAGTTGGTCAAAGGGTCCTATATCTAGTCAAAGGTTCTGACACAGAATATGAGTGTCAAGTTGTGTTGGAACAGATACGACTCTCGAAACCGAAGAGTCTAAATAATAGAGGTTATTTCACAACAATAGTAATTGTTTCTCTCTCATCACCAAGTAAACTATATGCACAGTGAACTTGACCAATCCATAAGTCCATAACTAGCTAAATTACATATTTTTAGCTAGGGGAACATAAGGACAGCTAAATTTATATATGGTATAATATGTAGACATAGTGATACACCTGCAACAATAGAACAGAGAAAATTTTGTCCAACTGGCATGCTACTAATACTTGTTACATGATTTAAAAGCCTATGTTCACTTCTACTAGCGCATGCACTCGACATACAGATAAAGAAGTGTCCAAACACACATGCACATGCACACATATTGAGAGAAAGAGATAGAGTGAGTAAACGTAATGCATAAATCATGTAAGTAAATAATACAATAGGTTCATGTATAGGAATTAGAAAAAATCAACTCAATTTATGTACAGGACTAAACGGGACCAAACAAGTGTGCTCAATTCAGATCCTAGATTCTTCTATGTTTGGAAAGTACTATGAAGTTCTCAACTGAAGGAGAGATAGAAAATAGTAAAAAGATAGGAAAGCTTACAAGAAACAGAGAACTATTATAGACCAACAAGAATAACTGACAAATTAGCATATTTTTTTATTTTTAATAGTTTTTTATTTTTAATAATAAAAATACTGACCTTTAGCATACATTGCAGTCCTTAGAAGTGGCATCCTGTTTTCCCAGCAGATGGCTGCACCAATCTTCCCGACCGGAGTCTCAAAAACTGGAATTGTAGATCCATCCCCAAAGCCCCAAATGATGCGCTCTAATCCTGTGGGCATGAGTTTTCGGTGCTTTCCAAGGTAAATGACGTTGTGAATCGAAGAAAAGGACGGTACAATAAAGTGTATATCCATCCCTCTCAATAACACCCATCACTAAATGTACCTTGTACTTTCCAGCCATGGCTGCCAGTCGATCATTAACCAGGAGATTTTATATGGAGATCTTTAACGGGGTGTTTACCTACTTTGACGAAACTGAAGGAAAAAAGAGTTCCAGTAGGGGATTTTTGTAATGTGTGCGGGCTGGCGAGAGAGAGCATAGAGCATTGTCTGGTTTGGTGCAATTTTGCTAGGTCCTGCTGGGCTATCTTGGAGATCGAGGGAGTTGGCAACCAGGAGAATAGTTTCCAGGTGTGGTTTGAGGAGGTCATGAATAATTACCCAGAGAAGGTGGACCTAGCTGCTATGTTATGCTGGGGAATCTGGAAAGCACGCAATGAGGTAGTATGGAACAAAACAACATCGAGGGCAAGTACGGTGGTTTTCAAAGCAAATGCTTACCTTTCACAATGGAGAAACGCTCAAGCTTTGCGGTCCTCAGGATCGTACCATTCAGTTAGTTCAACTGGAAGTGGAGAACGTTGGGTAAAGCCGAATGGCAACTGTGTTAAGGTCAATTGCGACGCAGCCATCTTTCAAGCTTTTTCGAAATTTGGAGTAGGTTGGTTAGCTAGAAACAACGAGGGGGAGCTGATTGAAGCCGAAGCAAAGGTATTCTCAGGTCTAGTAGAATCTCAGTGTGCAGAGGCGTTTGGAATTAAAGAGGCCCTTAGTTGGATAAAAAAGGAGCAGGATAACATTGCAGGTTCAGAGAGTAGCACGCAACCCTCGTATATAGTAGAGACTGATTGTCAAGTTATAGCTCATGCGATTAAGAGTACGAAGGTAGTGCTTTCTCCTGTTGGAGTAGTTATTGCTGATTGTTTAGCTTTGCTCAATAGTCTAAAGAATGTTTCTATTCAGTTTGTAAAACGATCTGGGAACAAAGCTGCTGATTTTCTAGCGAGCTTATCTTGTTTCAATCCAGGTTGTATAGCCAGGGGGGGGATTGTCCCAACTGAGCTTCAAGCTATTCTTGTAGCTGATTTGTTTTAATGAATATCATTTGCTTTCAAAAAAAAAAAAAAAAAAATAATGTATGTGGCCCCTACATTCACAAAAATAAGCCAATAAAAATCATCACGTGGCAAAAAGGTTTCCTTAAACATAGCCCTCGGTTTCCTTAAACATAGCCCTCGGGCTATGTTTAGCAGGACCCTAATTTTTTATATGTTTTTATTTCTTCTCTCTCTTGTCCAAAATCAATATTAACGGTTTTTCAAAAATCAAAACAAACCAGACCAGTTAGACCAGTTTGATGCCAAGATCAAACTAAACCATATCATAAAAGAATGGATTGGTTCGGTTTCGAACCATGATTTGAACTTTATAATATATATATTTTTTTAATTTTTATTAAACTTAAAATGAAATTATGATTTAAATAAATATAAAGTAGAATTTAATAAACATTAATATTATACACTACATATATGTATTACAATATATGTTTATCAATGTTTAGTCTACTATTTACGTATTATGTTTATATAATTCAATTGAATTTATATAAATAGTAAACAAATTAATTTAATGTAGAACTACAACATATTGACAATTAACTCAATATAATATTTATTAAGTAATTTAATCATTTTATTATATATACGTATATATATATTACATACTATAAATTATAATCTTAACTTATAACTATCTACAAGAATTTTTAACGTATTATTATATGAAGGTCCGATTTAGTTTGACTGATTTTAAAATATTGAAAACCATAACCAAACCATTTATGTATAAACGGTCCGATTAACCGAACCACTAACAAGGATTTTTACGGTTTTGGTTTTTCTTGGTTCGAATTGTTGTGGTTTGGTCCGGATTCACGGTTTGATAGATTTTTTGAACACCCCTACTTTTTTCCTTATGCGGATATATCAAAAAACAATTTAACTTAATTAACTTTATGTGTTTTTATTCAAAATTCAATTACCGTTAAATATAATTTAACACTATACATTAGTATGGTGTGATGCCCAATTGTGATAATTTTCATATA
The DNA here is from genome assembly GCA_037693485.1 of Kitagawia praeruptora. Taxonomy (NCBI): domain Eukaryota; kingdom Viridiplantae; phylum Streptophyta; class Magnoliopsida; order Apiales; family Apiaceae; genus Kitagawia; species Kitagawia praeruptora. Next base: position 109,062,174 of record CM075354.1, read on the forward strand.
TGATAAATTTCAATTTCAATATGAGAGTAAGATGTTAATTTTTAAGAATATTATTCGATATATTTTATAATAATATTTAACACGTTAATTTTAGAAAGAATAACCAAAATACTCCATCCATAGATCTTTGGCCTTGAGCTACACATGATGTTGCGTGCACCGCATCAATTTTTTTACCACATACGCTAAATAGGCTGACACGGCAATACTGATCAGGAAATAGCGTATTACACGTTAATGCGGTAGACGAAATGCCGCGACACTGGTTACGACAAACGAAATATCGTATTCGTAGGGTATTTAGGGCCGAATTTCTGAAATGGGATAGGTATGGCCATGAAGATTGAAAATGGGGTATTTTGGGCCATAATTTTAAGTAACAGTTACATGGCTTTGATTCAATAAATAAATATCATAATTTAGGACTTCTAATTGAGCATGTGAGAAAAATAATAAAATATGAAAACTTGTAATTTGAAAGTTTCATTTTCATATTTTTCCTAATTCTACTTTGAGTCATCGTAAATTATCATTCATTAATTTAATTAATTCTTCTAAACTTTGTTAAGAGATATTAATAACAACATAGGTCTCAAATCTATAGTTTTAATTGGAAAAAAATTAAAAAAATAAGAGAAAATGATCAATATCTTATATTTTATATTTATTTGCCCAAAATACTCATTTTCAGAAACATAAACAAAATACTCATTTCGGTAATACTCCATTTGTAGCGGCATTTGTAGTGGAGTATCAAAGGTTTATACTTCTCACCCCAGTGAAGTATCGGACGTTCAGATACTCCATTACAAGTGGAGTATCTGATCTAATACTCCACCGGTAGTGGAGTATGTTTTTGATACTCCTTCGGGGTGGAGTGTCATCCTAATATTCCAATACCAGTGGAGTATTTGGTGGATATTTATAGACATATTTACAGAAAAGAGGTATTTTGGGTATGTTTTGTTGAAAATTAGGTATTTTGGACCTTTACCTATATAATAGATTTTTTTTTACATTAGTTTTGTTTTTGAATTCTTTTCTAATATTATAACTTCTTAATAATACACCTTAAATGAAATGATTAATTTCAAGAAAAATGTTCCCAATCCAAACAAAATTTACCTGAATTTATGAGATTTTCACGTCAAATATAGGATGTTGTATTTAAAGATTTACACTTAAATGTGTAATAATTCTATTTAGCAAAAAAAAAAATGTGTAATAATTCTAATCTTTTTATTCACTACATATGCCTATGTGTAAGGCGTATCATTTAACCCACATAACTTTCAATCGAACACAAAGTGTATGTTTGGGTTATCTTAAAATAAGTAGCTTATGACTTATAAGCACTTATGTCATATAAGTGATGAGTAGAGCAGCCAGTAGAGTGTTTGGTAAATCAGAACTTATAATCAGTAGACTGTTTGGGTAAATCAGAACTTATAAGTTAACTTTTTTTTATAATTTTCAAAATATTGTTTTTTTATATATAACAATGGATATCAATGGATAGATCTCGATGAATAGGGAAATTTGATATATACATATCAATTTTCTAATGAATGGATCGAGAGATATATGGTTTTGAAGATTTGAAGGATATTATATATTACGTATATCGAGAATAAGTTATAGGTTATAAGTTGAAAGTTAACAATTCTTAACATTCAACTTATGGGTTTATAAGTTATAAGTTGAGCTAAAACTTATTTTGGCAAACACCCCCCATAAGTGCTTATGGCCTTATAAGACATAAGTGCATAGTAATATGAGTACACAAACAGGGCCAAAATAGGACCCTTCTTTGTTGGCCACAAAACCAAGTACCTACCTAAAATTTTTAGACATTACTACTCATATGCATATGGGCCTTTGCTTCATATAGAACACTCTTATATAATAAACAACAAAGAACACATTAGATCTATTAGATCCTTTGGCCCCGCCAGGGGCACCCAATACAAAAAGTTGTTATTTTTTTACCCTCTATCAAGCCAGCAAAAAAAAAATTAAAAATAAAATAAAAATAAAAATTTTACTGTTCATGATGACGTCACTGATGACGTCATCGTCATGAACAGTATTTTTTTAATTTTTTTTTTTTTGAGATGATGGATGGATAGAGGGTAAAAAAATAAGAACTTTTTGTATTGGGTGGCCCCGCCAGGGGCAATGGATCTATTAGATATGAGGTGTTCTTTATTGTTTGTTATATAAGGTGTTTGTTATGGAGTCCAACCCTATGCATATATATATATATATCCAAGTGACATTACTGCTCACATAGGCATATTCATCGGATATATCAATGTTATCGGCATACTTATGCAAAATTTCACTACCTATTTGGTATGTTGCGGTGGCACTTCTAATTGATTGATACAACTCCTAGCAAGGTGTATGCAGCAGACATTAGTTATTTTGATTTGACATTTCAAATTAGCTCTTTTGGAAATCTAAAAAAACCTACTTCTCGAATAAGTTATTTTCACGTCTTTAATTCAAGTATCTCGAATTGACATATCGAATAGATGTTCTCAAACATATCGAATAGTTGTTCCCAAACACATCGAATACTCTCTGCTTAACATATTAAATGATGACTTCTCTATTAGCCATTCTTCACTTCTCGAATTGTGACATAAAATATTTTTCACCTACAATCTGTACAGTTTTCTTCTTCAATCTTGAGACATGATCAAATGATCTTCTTTCAAGTATTATTACATGGCTTATATATGTGATATGGGCTAAAAGTAAGCCCTAAAGACACATTTAATGTGGCATTAATTAGACCCAGTATGGTCCAAAACGCGAGGCCCAATACCCTAACTCAATATTAATTTCGTAATTAATATTAAGGGTGGTCAACAGCTCAGCAATAAGAGTCAAACATGGAAACAATATCTTTTATGAGTAGCCTCCAAGGCACCAAACTCAACATGGAAACAGACTTCTACAAGGTAGGAGTCTAGAACCTTCCTCAAGACGGTGGCTTGCCCACCAAGTCTCCAAATCCTACCATAATACTAAGGCTTCCACAGCCTATATAAAGGGCCTGACCCCTCATTCTCAGAACTACGTCTTGGCATGATTCTCAATAACGAGATACGTAGGCACTCTGTGAGGACCGATCAGTCTCGAACACGGAAACAGCCATTAAAACATGAAGCTCACGAACCCTAGCATTAAATACATACAAACCCTAGCCGAAATAATTATAACCTAGTTTTTATTCCACATCATTTGGCGACGTCTGTGGGAAAAAAACATCAACCATGGTTCAAATACGAAGAACAACATCTGAAGCGATCCCCGCAGCCTCCGTACCACCCGTCACTACTGAACAAGGGGCCGTACCCCCAACGACCGGAACGATCACTCCGACTCAGGTCTCTCAACCAATAGGGATGAATCCCCCAACTGAGAGAACTCTACCAGTCATCTTCCAACCAAGGCAAAAGACCAACCAACTTCAGATGGTAGTCTCTCCTCTTCCTCTAGATAGCCGCCCACCGCTCCAAGGAATCTCCACCACTACTCTCCATGTGAACACCAACCCGTTGTATGGGCTGCCTAACTACCCTCCGAATCCAAGGGACCTCGAACAATGCGGTCATGCCCTGCAGATCCATGAGCCATATCAGCCTCCCTACGTTAGGGGCCTAGGCCCTGATCAGGAGTATGATGATTACTCTGGTCCTTACACCACTGAGAACTCGTTATCTGAGGACGATGATCGCGACGAAGCCCCGAGGAGGTGACGTGCCAGTAGAGAACCTCGAAGGAGGATGTAGACTATCCATGATGGACCCCCTCTGACAACTGCTGAAAGAATCAAGGCCCATGAGGCCGAACTGAAGGACGACATGGCGAGAGAACAAGCTAGACAAAATCAAAATCGACCTCCTCCAACTTCGGGAGGGATTCCCTTTGTTGATTTGGAGAGGTCTTCAAGGAGACAAAGAAGGGCTGATGCCCCAACTGGAAGAACAACAAGGGTGGAAGCCCCCAGAGGTAACCCCAAGGATCTGATGCCACTTGGGGATCCTGATGATCCCACACCCCCGTTTACTGAGGCGGTGATGAATGCTCGTATCTCTAAAAAGTTCAACACTCCCAGGAGTCAAATCCTGCTAGATATCGAGAAGGATAAGGACTTCTGATGGCCGAAGCCACTTAGGGGTGACCCCGCAAAGCGATACAAGGATCAGTAGTGTAGGTTCCACAAGGATGTGGGACATGACACCGATGATTGTAGGCTACTCAAGGATGAGATCGAATTCTTGATCTGAAAAGGGAAACTGAGCCACTTCACTAAGGGTGAAGATCATGGTAATCAAAGAAGAGATTATGATAGAAGGGATGACGATCAAGATCGCAACACACAGTCCCGAGGGCCAGTAATCAACATGATCTCAGGAGGCCCAACTACGGCCGGGACAACTAGGAACTCTCGGAAGGCTTATGCCCGAGAGGTGATGCATATTATTGGAGAGGCACCAAAGCATGCAAAAACCGAGGTAAAAATCGGATTTGATGATTCAGACCTTGAAGGGGTGAAGTTCCCCCACGATGACCCGCTGGTCATAACACCCATGATTGGGAATTCAAAGGTGAAACGAGTCTTGATAGACAATGGAGCTTCTGTTGATATTTTTTCCATGATGCATTTTTAAAGATGGGGTATAATGATTCTCAGCTGACCCCCACCAACATGCCCATATACGGGTTCAATGGAGTGAAGTCCAACGTCGAGGGGACTATCCAGTTACCAATGACTATTGGGCAGGAACCTAAGGAGGCAACTCAGATGTTGAACTTTCTGGTAATCAAGGCAGCCTCAACGTATAATGCAATCCTAGGAAGGACCAGACTTCATGCGTTTAAGGCTGTGGCCTCTACTTATAACATGAAGATCAAGTTTCCAACCAGGAATAGTGTAGGAGAACAAAAAGGTGACCAGAAAATGGCTAGGAGCTATTATTTAGCAGCGTTAAGGCCTGATGGAGTCGGGGGGCAGGTCCTTCCGATTGAAGACATGGACGTCCGCGGTGATAAGGAACACCAAGAAAGGCCAGTAGAGGACATCACACATAAGCCTCGGACAGCCATCAAGGTTAAGGCGTCAATTGACTTCGTGGTTGAATGTACCATTGGCAACCAAGAAGTCGAGGGGCAAGAGATAGTACCCTAAGAAGGAAGTGAACTTTAGAATAAGAGCAATGAGACCAGAAGGAGTAGTGGATGCTCTATTTTGATGGAGCATCAAAAACAAAATCAAGCAATGCAGGCCTAATCTTGTAAGGCCTCGATGAATTCAAATTATCATAGTAGAAGTAAAAATGAGGTTCGATGAAACCATTGCAGAGCATGTTGCTCCGAGTAGGACAATAGTATCTATGTAAGGGTTGGACCCATTTCGAGTTATTAATGCAAGTTTGTTTTTCATTCATTGATTATGTGATTTTATGTGCCAAGCACCTGAGGTGTGTAAGTCAAAGATGACCAGGCACCGAAAATGAAAGAACATATGAATGAAAACAAGCACATGCATAGAAAAGATCCCGGAGGATCAATAGTCGAATTACAATACAATCAAATTAAAATTCAAGTCAATAAGGGACCCTAGATACAAGACAAGATGAACAATTACACCACATGTGGCCGCTTAAGTCATGCAAGGTTAACAACAGACCTTGAATCTCAATCAAGGATCCGGGAATCCAAGGGCATCCTTGATTAAGACCAGGAAGTCCAAGAAAACCAAGAAGGTCCGGCAACTAACTTTAAAACTTGTATTCATATTTCTGAGCAAGGCATGATGCCCTTGTTCCCATGAAAGGCTAAGCCAAAGTACCTCTAACTCCCTTGTTAAACTACTTCCCCGTTGAAAAGGTTACTTACATTGGAGCTTCTCTGAAGGAACCCTTGAAGGCCAGGTTGACAGCATTCTTACAAGAGAATAGTGATGTGTTTGCTTGGACATCAGCTGATATGCCAGGAATTGATCCCCATGTCGATCCTAAGCGGAAGACAATTAAGCAGAAGAAGAGGAACTTCGCTCCTGAAAGGCAAGCGGCCATTAAGCAAGAAGTGGATAATCTCTTGGAAGCTGGTTTTATTGAGGAGATTCAGTTCCCCGAATGGTTGGCTAACCCCGTGATGGTCAAGAAAGCAAATGGAAAGTGGAGGATGTGTATAGACTTCACCGACTTGAAAGATGCATGTCCTAAGGATTGTTTACCAAGGATTGATACGCTGATAGATGCCACAGCTGGGCATGAGATGTTGAGCTTCATGGATGGGTTCAGTGGCTACAACCAGATTAAGATGCACAAGGACGACATCCCTAAGGTATTTTTCATAACCGACTTTGGTTTTTTCTGTTATCTTGTTATGGCATGTGGGCTAAAGAATGCAGAAGCTACTTACCAATTATTGGTGAATAAGATATTTGCCCATCTGATCGGAAAAACCATGGTGGTCTACGTTGATGACATGTTAGTCAAGAGACTATTTACGGCAGATCACATTAAGCACCTCAGAGAGGCATTTGAAGTGCTGAGGCACCACAAGATGATGTTGAATCCAACCAAGTGTGCCTTTGGCGTTGAATCTAGAAAATTTTTGGGACTAATAGTTTCGAAGAGAGGCATAGAGGCCAACCTTGACAAGATCAAGGCGATCTTAGATATGGAGCCTCCGAGCTCTATAAGAGACGTATAGAAATTGACAGGCCAAGTTGCAGCCTTAGGGAGATTCATCTCCAAATCAGGTGATAAATGCTTGCATTTCTTTAAGGCACTGAAGAAGGTGAAGAACTTTGAGTGGACACCAAAAAGCCAAGAGGCCTTTGAGTAGTTGAAGAAGTATATGGCTGAAGCCCCATTGTTGGCCAAACCTAGTCCTGGAGAGACTCTTTATCTATACTTGGCGGTGTCTGAACAAGCACTGAGTGTCGTTCTCATTCGAGAAGAGAGCAAGGTTCAGAAGCCTATCTACTATGTGAGCAAGGTGTTGGATGGGGCTGAGTTGAATTACTCTACCATTGAGAAGTTCGCTTTGGCATTGATAATAGCTTCGAGGAAGCTACGACCATACTTTCAGTCACACAAGATTGAAGTCCTGACGGACCAGCAGTTGAGAAATATTTTGCACAGCCCGAAGGCCAGTGGAAGGCTGATCAAGTGGGCAATTGAACTTGGAGAATTTGACATCACATACAAGCCTCGAACAGCCATCAAGGCTCAGGTGTTGGCTGACTTCGTGGTCGAATGTACCATTGGCAACCAAGAAGTCGGGGGGCAGGAGATAGTAATCACCCCTGAAGTTGAGAATAAGGATGAAGAACTTATACCTGATCAGAAGGAATATTGGGTACTCTATTTTGATGGAGCATCAAAAACAAAATCTAGTGGTGCATGCTTAGTCTTGCAAAGCCCCGATGGGTTCATAGTCGAGTACGCTCTGAAGTTGGACTTCCTGACTACCAATAATGAAGCTGAGTATGAAGCCTTGATAGCCGGATTGGGCTTGGCCAGAGTAATGAGGGTCAAGAACCTCAAAGTTTGCGGAGATTCAAGACTGGTAGTCTCGCAAATGAATGGTGAATTTGAAGCCAAGGACGAAACTATAGCGAAGTATTTGAGAGTTATGAAAACAGTTATGACTCAATTTGATGAGTGCTATGTAGAGCACATCCCAAGGGAGGAGAACGTCAAGGCCGATGCCCTATCAAAATTCGCCTCTTCTGAGATAGAGAATTATGCAGGGAGTGTTTACTTCCAGGTCTTGAAGGCCCCGACCGTCAACTCGAAATTAGTGGCATCGATTGATATAGAGGGCTGTTGGATAGATCCTATCAAAGATCACCTGGAAACCGGATGGCTCCCTGACAATGCCTTGGAGGCACGGAAGCTATCAGTGAGAGCATTGAGTTATGCCTTGATTGAAGGCATCCTTTACAAGAGGTCTTTTGTTATCCCATACCTGAAATGTTTAAGGCCCCAAGAAGCAAGGGGAGCACTAGAGGAAGTTCATGGAGGGATCTGTGGGCAACACTTGGGGGCAGAGTCCTAGCTCACAAGATCACTCGTTTGGGATTCTATTGGCCAGAGATGTTGGCCAATGCACAGAACTATGTCAAGAAGTGTGATAGATGCCAGAAGCATGCCCTGGTTGTAAGGCAGCCGCCTGAGATGTTAACATCGATTAACTCTCCGATTCCGTTCGCAATGTGGGAATGGACATACTTGGTCCTTTTCCTGTGGCTTCAGCCAAAGGAAGTTCCTGATAGTGGGCATCGACTACTTCACCAAGTGGATTGAGGCTAAGCCCTTAGCCAAGATAACCACCAAACAAGTTGCCCAGTTCTTTTGGGAGGGCATAATTTACAGATACGGGATCCCACGCATCCTTGTAACGGATAATGGGCGACAGTTCAACAATGAAGAGTTTAAGAAGTATTGTGATGAGAATGCTATCGAGCTTCGCTTTACCTCAGTAGCTCATCCTCAAGCTAATGGACAAGCAGAGGTAGCAAACCAGATTATCCTTGATGGACTAAAGAAGATGGTCGAACGCTCAAGAAACACTTGGGTGGATGAGTTGCTGCCTATACTCTGGGCATACCGTACCACCTACAAAGTGACTGATAAGTGGATTTTATATCCACTTGGAACATTCTATATCGGCTTAAATTGATTGTTTTGGACTCAAGTTTGTGTAGTTTTGATGTGTTTTGCTTAGTTGTGCAGATTTACGAGAATGTTGATTAAAGTTGATGCTTCTATCGTTTTTGGAGAATTAATTGATTAAAATTCGGATTTTTGAGAAGGGCTGCGCAGCTTATACTGTTTGGGCCATATCTGGAGTTCTAGAACTCCGTTTTCAGCCCATTTACAGTCCACGCGAAGCTTGAGAGATTTTTTACAATATGGGATAGGTCTTACACAACCAGGCCGCGTGTGGTGGGCCCAGGAAGCACGACCAGCAGATAGATGGGAGAAGAGAAATTACTGTTTTGCCCTTTTCTAGTTCTAATTGTATTTTGGGCAATTTTTAATACCTTAATTGAATTCTAATTGTAATAGAAGGTAATATCCTGCTGGGCAAGATTTGCAGAGCCTATTTAAACACATCCTACCATTGTAAATCATAACAATTCATAGCTTTTAATCGTATCAAGGTACTTTCGATCTTCAATTCTTTCTTCAATATTATGTTTTCATTCATTATCATTATTATTATGTTTTCTTTATTAAATATGCGTAACTAATTCTCTAATCTGAGGATTGGGTAGTATTCCTTGGTATTCATGCATGCTTGATTATGTGATTTTCTGCTTTGCTGATCTGTTAATGAGATCTTAACACAATTAGGGGAGTCATGAACCTTTGATTGTATTCTAGGGATTGTAATAAGCTTGGGAGAGAAGTTGCAATCTTAGTACATGATTTAACAGACATAATTTGAATATTAGATCGGGAGATTAATAGGAGAATTGTGAGACGTATAATTCTTGGCACTTAACAGTTTATATATATACTTTGATTGTATCACGGGAGTGACAATTAGGGTGTAGTTGTAGGCACTATATTGTAGCCTGGGAGGGTACAGTATAACTTTAGAAGAATTGTTTTCAGCAAGGTAGGAACACAGATATCACAATAATATTGAGCATGTATTGAGACCAAGTGAAGAACCCCAGTTCTTAGATTGTTTTCCCATATATTTGAATCTCAGTTTAAAATCAATTCTTAGTGCTTATAATTTGTTCTTGGTTAATTTAGTTAATACACAAACCCAAAATTCTTCTCACACACTTCTAGACGTAAAGAGATAAGAAACCTGAACTTTGAATTAAATTTAGTCCTTCCCTGAGAACGAACAACAAAAAAATACTACTAACAAATTGGCGCTGCTGCCGGGGAAGGCAGTATATTTGAGTTTAGGTTAATTGCTTCTTATTGTTTAGATTTTAATTGGTTCCACAAGTTGTTTTGTTGGTGATTTTCAGGTGTATGCGACCTTCATCTTGCGTCAGAAAATTGGAATTTGACCCTGAAATCGAGCGTACTTTGAGAAAGATCAGAAAAGAGAAAGCTAAGATGGGAGAGCCGGCAGCTCAAGCTGTTGTTAATGATAATGTTGATGAGACTTCTATTTGGGACCATGAGACACCAAATCCTGCTAATTTCATGTACAAAACTCCAGAGATTGGTGCAACCCAATTCAACATTAATCCGAGTTTAATACAGATGATCAGCAATCAAGCTTTTGAAGGAGATATTGAACTAGAGGACCCACACAGACATCTAGAGCGTTTCGTGCAGATGTGTGGCTCATTCAGAATCAATGGTGTTACGAGTGACAAGATTCGTCTTCATATGTTTCCCTACTCTATTAAGGGAAGAGCTTTGGAATGGTTTCAACAACTTCCAAACGCTACGGTTGCTACATGGGATAGTCTTTCTACTGCATTCTTGTCCAAATATTATCCTTCTGACAAGACGCAACAACTGAGGACTATGATTATGAGTTTCAAAGCACAACCGGGTGAAGGTCTATATCAGGCATGGGAGAGATTCAAGGCACTATTGAGGAAGTGTCCACATCACGGCTTAGAAGATTGGCAGATCATTAGTACTTTTTATGGGGCCATGAATGCAGATATTCGTTTGAGTTTGGATGTGACTGCTGGTGGAAATTTCAAGAAGGCACCAACTACACAGGCTAAAGCACTCCTTGAGGAATTGGCATCTAATAATTATTCATGGGCACCTAGTGGGACGAGCTCAGCAAAAGCAGCACAAGAATCTGAGATGATCAACATGCTGGCTCAAAAATTGGATACTCTAACTCAGGAGGTGCGAGGACAAAGGGCAAATGTGAATGCTATTTCTTCACCTATGGAGGGGTATAATGATTATGGTGCTAGTCAGAACTCTTATGTGCAACAATTTCCAGAAGAAGCATCTTTTATTCAGGGAAGACAGTCGTGGCCTGTTCAGAATAACTCCTACTACAATCCAAATCAAAGGCCAAACAACAATCTTTCTTACAGTAATAATCATGCGGCTAATCCTTCTTATTCATTTCTAAGGCAGAATCAACCTCCTGGTTTTCAGTCACGACCACCGTATCAAGCACAGCAGCAGTATCAACCTCCGCCAAAGAAAGAACCAGCTGATTGGGAGGTTGCACTAAATAAGATTATGCAAGGAACTTCTGGGGCATTGGCTAATATGGAATCAAGAATAGAGCAGATGGCATCATCTCAAAAGATGCTAGAAACACAGATTGGACAGATTGCCTCCAAGATGGGTGTTCGTGAGCAAGGATCACTTCCTAGTCAACCCGACCAGACTGGTAAGGAACAATGCAAAGCAATTACTTTGAGGAGCGGAAAAGAGTTGCCCGAGGTTGAGGTTCTTGAGCCTAAAGAGAGGGATGTTGAAAAAGAAAATGAGATTGTAGAGATGGATGCAGAAAAATCAGAAAAAGTGGATGAAGAGAAGAAAGAAGAAGAACCAGAAAAGCCGTATGTTCCTCCACCACCTTATGTTCCTCCTATTCCATTTCCATAGAGACTTCACAACAGACAGTTAGAGAAGCAGTACGAGAAGTTTTTGACTATGTTCCAGCAGTTGCATGTCAATATTCCTTTGGCTGAAGCTTTGAATCAAATGCCACTCTATGCTAAATTTCTTAAGGAGATGTTGACAAAGAAGAGGAAACTTGAGGATGCAGAAACTATTACTCTCAATGCTGAATGCAGTGCAGTCATCCAAAAGGCCATTCCTCAGAAATTGAAAGATCCGGGAAGCTTTTCTTTGCCTTGTACTATTGGGAAGATGGAGAACATGAAAGCCTTGTGTGATTTAGGGGCAAGTGTGAGTTTGATGCCATATTCAATCTGCAAACGACTTGGTCTTGGAGAGCTTAAAAAGACACGAATTTCACTTCAGTTGGCGGATCGTTCTGTTAAATATCCGTTGGGGGTCATTGAAGATGTGGTTGTCAAAGTGGATAAATTTGTCATACCTTGTGATTTTGTGGTGTTAGAGATGGATGAAGATGTCGAGATGCCCATTATCTTGGGAAGGCCATTTTTGGCTACTGCTGGCACTACAATCGATGTTAAAGCTGGAAAATTGACATTGAATGTTGGCAAGGACAAAGTGGAATTTGATCTGAATGATCAGAATGTCACCTTTAATGTGTTCAAGGCCATGAAATTACCGACAGAGGATGAAGAGTGTTGCAGTATGGAAATAGTTGATACGGGTCAGAGAAAGAAGTTTGATCAGTTATTGAGCAAAAAATCTGACATGCATCCCATCAGTGATTCCATTGATGGTTCTTCGGTTCGAGATCTTTCGAGTGTCAAGCTTGGAAAACTTCCACCACATTTGAGGTATGTCCTTTTAAATAATGAGCTAGTGATTTTTGAAGAGGGGCATGATAATGTGTTGCGAAGGTGGAAAACCGATGATAAGGAAGAAGAAATTTTTGTTCAGCCGGTTGAGTCAGAGAAGCATCTTAGAGGTGTGAAGAAGAAAAAGAAGAAAATTTGGCCGTTGGATAGTAAAATTAAGTTGAAATCTGATGGAAGAGATTTGTGGAAAGCAAGCAACCATGATGTTAACGTTCGTATGAATGGTCTTTCTGTTGAGGATGGTTCAGTTATTCTTTTGAAACCGCCATGAGTTGAGGAAGAAACGTCAAGCTATTGACGTTAAAGAAGCGCTTGGTGGGAGGCAACCCATGCATTAGTGTAAAAAAAAAATAAAAATTTGTTAGTGTTTTTAAAAAAAAAAAAAATCTGTTCAGAAAAAAAAAATTCGAATTTTCAGTGTGTGACGCAGGCTGCTCCTGCGTTTCTGTCTTTCAGGCAGGTTGCACCCTTGTAACGCAGGCAGCGCCTGCGTTACTGTCCTACGCGCAGTCTGCTTCCTTGTTGCGCAGCCTGCGGATGCGTTACTGCATTGTGAGCAGTTTATTATTATTATTATTATTATTATTATTATTATTATTATTATTATTATTATTATTATTATTATTATTCATATTTATTATTTATTATTATTCTTATTATTATTTATTATTATTATTTTTATTATTGATATTTTTATTATTATTATTTATTATTCTTATTATTATTATTACTATTATTATTATTATTATTTTTATATACCCACCTATACATACAAATCCAATTTCTCTTCTATTTTTTCTTTAAATCTCTAAAAATTCAATTCTAAAGAGGAATTAATTGCAAGTTCACTTCTTCGGTTCGTATTGGGTACATCTTTTTCTCTAATCTTATTTTTATTACGAATTTGTATTCTTGTCAATTGGATTTTGTAGTGTTCAGGCAAGGTGGTCAGTCTATGGAGCTCGTACGCAGTATCCACCGTCAGATTCTGATACATCCGAGGAAGAGGACGAGTAGGTATGTTGCTGCTATCCCTTGTATTTACTTCCATTCAATGCGGACATTGAATATTTTAAGTTTGGGGGTGGTTTGAGGGATTAGTAGTTGTTGTTGTTTATTTGTTCATGTAGGATTTCATGATTTGCATATTAGTGATAGTTCATGCATATTTGTTCGTGTTATCTACGTTTGTTTCATATAGGACATTCTGTTTTTCTTTTCGTATACCATGTGAGTTTTCATTTAGTTGCATTTTCATGGCATGCATATTTCATGATCCCTTAGGACGAGCTGATTCTGATTGATAGATAGATGTTTTAATTGAGTGTGGTGATGATGAGTAGAGGGCTGATTTATAGTTCCTAGGAATTGACTTGCATGTTACGGGAACAAAACTTTTACACAGTCTCATTGTTTGCTTTTAGGCTAGGTTGAGGTTATGCTTGTTTGGAGTTTTGAGATTTAATCACTTGATTATATTTAGAATTTTCGTTATTCCCTTGATGGCGTAGGAGTACTAAAGTCTAAGTTTGGGGGAAATCAGGGATTTCATGCTAGTTGTTAATATTTGTTGAATAATGGCTAGGTGTCAAATGGCTAGTAGCCAGCTCATATTTATATGAGTAGTCTAGGGTTGGAATTGAGAATTCTCATTCCAGATTGCATGAAAAAAAAAAAAAAAAAAAAAAAAAAGAGTCAATAGTTTAATTGTTTAAATGCAGAATTAACCAGAGTGAGCTCTTTAATACTCGAGTAATTAAGTCTGAGGGGACTTAGTCCTAGTAACCTAAAGCCTTGTGGTTTGGGATTGCTGACCTAACACTCGCTACATGGGTATTATTGTATAAGCCTTTTGGGGTCTCATTCATTGCACGGTTAAATAAGCATGCGTGTTGTTTGTGGTATTATGTGTCGTAGTGTAGTAATAAAGCATGAATTCCTGGCTAACTTGAATGAGGATGGAGGTGTTTCTAAGTTATGAAGTGTCTACAGTCTATTCTATTTATAAACCTGTGATTGTCTTGGCGAAGAATATGTATGATTTTTGACCTAGTGTTGGGAGTATTTCTGATGAGCATCGCACACACGCACGTTTCTGTTCATGTGTTGTTAGTATACGGGGACTTAGTCGAGCTCTGCTTGGATTTATTTGCATTATTTGAGATGTTTGCTTGTTAGTTGGTTTGGTGAGTTTGAAGGGGATCTTTGCATTTTCATTTAGTGCATTCATGCATTGCATTGCATTAGGTTAATTGGATTTTGTGGGTACATTCGCTATAGGCCCTCACGAGACCTTACTCGTCCACTAGGGCTGCCTAGGGGTTTAAAGGGCTTGTTGCATATGCCAAATGCAACCGTGATCACCTACGGAAGTGGTACTAGTTAGTTAGTTATAATTGTTTATGCTTGAGGACAAGCATCGGTTTAAGTTTGGGGGTGTTTGATAAGTGGATTTTATATCCACTTGGAACATTCTATATCGGCTTAAATTGATTGTTTTGGACTCAAGTTTGTGTAGTTTTGATGTGTTTTGCTTAGTTGTGCAGATTTACGAGAATGTTGATTAAAGTTGATGCTTCTATCGTTTTTGGAGAATTAATTGATTAAAATTCGGATTTTTGAGAAGGGCTGCGCAGCTTATACTGTTTGGGCCATATCTGGAGTTCTAGAAGTCCGTTTTCAGCCCATTTACAGTCCACGCGAAGCTTGAGAGATTTTCTACAATATGGGATAGGTCTTACACGACCAGGCCGCGTGTGGTGGGCCCAGGAAGCACGACCAGCAGATAGATGGGAGCAGAGAAATTACTGTTTTGCCCTTTTCTAGTTCTAATTGTATTTTGGGCAATTTTTAATACCTTAATTGAATTCTGATTGTAATAGAAGGTAATATCTTGCTGGGCAAGATTTGTAGAGCCTATTTAAACACATCCTACCATTGTAAATCATAACAATTCATAGCTTTTAATCGTATCAAGGTACTTTCGATCTTCAATTCTTTCTTCAGTATTATGTTTTCATTCATTATCATTATTATTATGTTTTCTTTATTAAATATGCGTAACTAATTCTCTAATCTGAGGATTGGGTAGTATTCCTTGGTATTCATGCATGCTTGATTATGTGATTTTCTGCTTTGCTGATCTGTTAATGAGATCTTAACACAATTAGGGGAGTCATGAACCTCTGATTGTATTCTAGGGATTGTAATAAGCTTGGGAGAGAAGTTGCAATCTTAGTACATGATTTAACAGACATAATTTGAATATTAGATCGGGAGATTAATAGGAGAATTGTGAGACATATAATTCTTGGCACTTAACAGTTTATAGATATACTTTGATTGTATCACGGGAGTGACAATTAGGGTGTAGCTGTAGGCACTATATTGTAGCCTGGGAGGGTACAGTATAACTTTAGAAGAATTGTTTTCAGCAAGGTAGGAACACAGATATCACATTAATATTGAGCATGTATTGAGACCAAGTGAAGAACCCCAGTTCTTAGATTGTTTTCCCATATATTTGAATCTCAGTTTAAAATCAATTCTTAGTGCTTATAATTAGTTCTTGGTTAATTTAGTTAATACACAAACCCAAAATTCTTCTCACACACTTCTAGACGTAAAGAGATAAGAAACCTGAACTTTGAATTAAATTTAGTCCTTCCCTGAGAACGAACAACAAAAAAATACTACTAACAGTGACCATTGGAGCAACCCCGTTTTTGCTGGCTTATGGAGCCGAGGCAGTTGTGCCCCTGTAGATTACACATGCATCACCAATAGTGGAAGCATATGAACCCAAGACCAATGAAGAAGTCATGAGTCTCACCCTAGATCTAATTGATGAGGTTAGGGATGAAGCAAAGGCTAGAAATGCAGAGCATCAGAAGAGAGCATCTTTCCAATAGAACCGAAGGTTTAAGGAGAGGTTCTTTCGACAAGGCGACTTGGTTCTGAGGAAGATAGAGGCCTCCGGAGTTGGCCAGAAGAGAAAGCTAGCACCCAATTAGGAAGGGTCGTATCAAGTCAGGAAGACACTAAGACGAGGATCCTACAAGCTGGAAACCTTGGATTGAAAACCAACCAAAGCACACCGGGCCGGAGGTCAAGCGCTAAGGAACAAGTGAACTACCTGAACAATCAACAGAAAAGGAAGACCTCCTCCATGAGAAACAAGGGGTAGACAAGAACTAAAGAACTTCATCACAAGTTCTACATCTTAGAGTAAGAATCAAGGGTTGATGATAACCTTAAAACCAAGGATCCAGCAAACAAGTTAAGGCCCGGAAGGTCACGAGGACTAAGCACGAAACCATTCAAGGCATAGCAAACACCTCCTATTGGCCTGAAACCTCGTGATTAGTGGTCCAGAACACCCCAACCTGATAGATGTTTTGGTGGTTGATTAAGAATACTTATTAGAAAAGCTACTAAGGAAGGTTGATACCTCGAATTGGAAATTGAAAAATCAACTTGGGATCTTGGGTCTTTGATCCAGTAGACCGACATTGAACATGAGAACATCAACCTCGAATCCTAGGATTAAACATGAGAAATTAGCCATGAAGGCCAAGATTAGCCATGAAGGCCAAGGTTAGCCATGGAGGCCAAGATTAGCTATGAAGGCCAAACTTGAAAGGGTCATCATGAACCTCCAATCAAGATCCAAAGGTTGAAACTTCAAGTCAAAACTCAAAGACCAACCTGAAATATTGGATCCTCGATCTAAAACTATCTATTACAGATGGAAGGAATCGTTATAACTCATGAATTTTGGAAAAGAAACGAAGATTATAAGTGAATATCTGGCAAAACGAGCTTTGGAAGCCTAATAAAGAAGCTAACTTTAAGCACGGGATTAGCAATGCTAATCTAAGTTCAAGTGTAATCTCACTAAAAGTCACGAATGACCAAATTAGTAAGTTGTGATTAATAGAGCTCAGTGTTCAACGTTGAGGTTTTGATATTAGCGTACCAAGACAGATTTTCAATCCTGAGCCAACTAAGGACGACCAACCGTCGTTAGCCAACCACCATTGGCTGACCACGTCACGCATGGACCGTCAGCCGACCACGAATGGCCGACCACGGCACGCACGGACCGTCAGCCGACCACGAATGGCCGACCACGACACGCACGGACCGTCAGCCGACCACGAATGGCCGACCACGATACGCACGGACCGTCAACCAACCACGAATGGCCGACCACGGCCTCCCCTGTTGCTCCAGCCGACCATGACTGATTTTCAGTCCGGGTCCTCGAGTTTGTGCTGAAACTTCGATCCTTACGTGTTGAACATAGAAATCAGTACGAAGCCGAAATTAAAGTTTAGCGCCGTTTAGTGCCGTTTAGTGCCGTTTAGCACCGTTTAGTTCCGTTTAGTTCCGTTTAGCACCGTTTAGCGCCGTTTACCGCCGTTTAGTGCCGTTTAGTGCCGTTTAGCGCCGTTTAGTGCCGTTTATCGCCGTTTAGCGCCGTTTATCGCCGTTTAGTGCCGTTTAGTGCCGTTTAGCGCCGTTTAGACCTGTCTAGCGTCGTCTAGCACCGTTTAGTGCCGTTTAGTGCCGTTTAGTGCCGTCTAGCGTCGTTTAGTGCTGTTTAGCGCCGTTTAGTGCTGTTTAGCGACGTTTAGTGCCGTTTAGCACCGTTTAGCACCGTTTAGCGCCGTTTAGCACCGTTTAGCGCCATTTAGTGTCGTTTAGCATCGTTTAATGCCGTTTAGCATCATTTAAACATTGTTTAAGTATCGTTTAAGGCTGTTTAGTGCCGTTTACCATCGTTTAAAATTAATGTAAATGCGTCTGTCATTCCACGCTTTACATCGTAAGACGATACTCGTGAAACACTAGTGTACAAAGACGATACTACGTCCTTAGTGTGCCCTCGCCTCCATAGCCCCGAGGGCGAACATCCAAGAACTACGTCTTGACTTGATTCTCAATAGCAAGATACGTAGGCACTCTGTGAGGACCGATCAGTCTCGAACACGGAAACAACCATTAAAGCATGAAGCTCACGAACCCTAGCATTAAATACATACAAACCCTAGCCGTAATAATCATAACCTAGTTTTTATTCCACATCAATATACAAATTACACAAAAGAAATTTGCCAACTAAACTAAGTACCACATTAAGTACATTAAAAAAAAATAAAAAGAATTCCCCAATTAAAGTTCATCTAAATAATGCATTGCACTCAGGGCTGTAAACGAGCCGAGCCGAGCCGAACACTGACCAGGCTCGGCTCGAGCTCGATTAAATAGTCCGGGCTCGAGCTCGGGCTCGAGCTCGACCGAGCCATAAAATTCAAGCTCGAAGCTCGGCTCGACACGTATGTGATATGTTCGAGCTCGGCTCGAAAGCTCGAATCAATTTCACTAATTATCAACAAAAGCTCGACTACCTTAAGTTCGGCTCGAGCTCGACTCGATTAATATATAAAAATATTAAATATTTATATAATAACATATAAATAACATAAAAATAATAAAATATATATATATAAATAATAAAATATATATAAGCTCGATTAGGCTCGCGAGCCATACGAATCGAGTAATATGAAGCTCGAGCTCGGCTCGGTCAACCATTCGAATAGCTCGAGCTCGAGCTCGGCTCGATTATTATCGAACCGAATTCGAATATTTTACGAGCCGAGCTCGAGTAGCTCACGAACAGTTTGGCTCATTTACACCCCTATTGCACTACATTATAAAAGGTTTATTATTGGATGAATACATGCATATCTCTGTGCCTACATTTACATAGGACATATTACTGCAATTATGGCTAATTATTGGCGTATTCATACCTTCTTCTATCTTTCTCCGATCTCTAGCTATCTAGGGGATACTACTCCTCCATAGGGGGAATCAACTGGATACTACTTTTTCTAGTAGTAACAAGCGGACGCAATTATTACAAAGGCGTATGTATGCAATTTAAAACACCTACTTTTCTATTTTGACATCTTTGTTGGGAGGAAAGCATTATACATCCGTTAAAAATGTATTCCACGAGTGTTTAGGGCCATTTTTCCCGTCCATGGGTATTTCAGGCTTAACCCGCTAAATATGAATAAAAATGTCATCTCGTGACATACTTATCAACTCAAATAAAACATAACAAATTTATGAATTTATTATTAATTTTTTTATTATAAATCCAATACGTCATATGTTGTTTTTAATATATTATATTATTTATTAAGTATGTAGATTATTTTTTTAAGAAATGCTAAAATTTGGACCGAATCTGAACATTCGATTTTGTAAAAAGTTGTGAATATAATTTATAAAAAGAATCTGAATATTTGATTCGAATTTTTCAAATTTAATATTCAAATAACCGAATTTTTAAAATGGGATGCCCAACCGAAAATTAGGATAATCAAGTTAAAAAAACAAACTTATCATATGTATATTCCAAGTGTTTTTAGAAGACTTCTAACTTCATCTTCATTGTAAGACCTTCCAAAAATTCATTATGTTTGTATATGCATCATTAATCTACCAGATTGACGCAGTCAAATAATTTGACTTAGTTTTCAAACTATATATGAATACGCAAAAATTTATAATATTTTATATTATATTTCATGATTGCTCTCCATCCATTAATTTTTAAAATACTAATTATCAATCATGGCAAAAAATTTGACCGCTACAGTAGATCGTTGACCTCCTACGGTACCTTTCACCCTTTTGGGCTGTGTTTGGTGTTGTATCATATTGGGCTTTTAGTGGGCCTTTATTGGGAAAAATATAATTAAATTTATGTGGGCTCACTACGCCATAGATGACCTATTGCAACCTTTTGGCATGGGTGTTACCACTATGGATGTTAGCATATATATGAAATTTTTGAGCTATCGCAACCTTGTGATTGTGGTGTTACCATAGCCACAAAGGTATGTTACTATAGTTATAAAAGGTGTTACAGTGGGCAACACCATGAGATATGTTACCATAGAGTATTCATGAACAAAATTTGTTTTTTATTTAAAATTAATGATTTAATAATTATTTGACTTTAAAAATAATTAATTTTAACAAATTTGTTGAAGTAATCATTTTAATCATTTAATAATTATTTGACTTTAAAAGTATTTAATTTTAATAAAAGCATTGAAGTTATGTTTGTAAAAATTAATATTCCATGAAATAATTAAATAATTTAAATTTCATAAATATTCAAAAATTATTAAATTTTGATTAAATTCATTAAAAAGTTTAATAGAGAAAATGATAATTTGCATACACTGTGAATTATTTCAAAATAATGAAAATAATAAATTTAAAAATTATAATTTAATACCAACAAATTAAGGTACATTAAAATAATTTTTTGGGAAAAAAAGTACATTGAAATATTAAGATGGGCTGCAAACAAAAACAGAGAAGGGCCGAGCGGCGGCAAACGAAAAAGAGAGCGGCAAAACGAAAATTATGGGGGTAACGCATGTGCGTGATGCGTTATGGGGGTAACGCATCACGCACTTGCGGTACACCCCAAACGCATGTGTGTGATGCGTATCTGTTATTTTTTCAGCTGGGTGCAGAGAGAAAAGCACTGGTAACATGCGTTACCCCAAAACGCAGTCTACTCTTGAGTTATGTAAGTGCCCCTGCGGGACCAGCTTCTCCAGAAGTGCTATTTTGGACGTTCCAACCCCATTTTTGTGCCATTTTGGGCATTTTCTCGTCAAACATAAACACATGTTCAGTCTCATTGCTTCTTTCTCTCGCCTCTCTCACTTCTCTCTGTTTCCGCCTCCCTAAACTTCCCCCTCACCTAAACTCTCCTGACCTAAAATTTCTCTCCACCGCACTCACTCACACTCAATCACTCATCAGTCATCACTTTCTCTGTCTATCTGAAGAACGAAAAGAAGAACGAATTAAAGGGCGATTAGGGCTTCAATCACTTGTTATCTCTCTCTCTTCACACTCTCGACCATCTCTCTGTCTCTCTGGGGTTCGAGTTTAAAGCTTTGATTAAGGTATTTAATTGTGTTTTTGATTTTGATACTTCAATTGGGAATTAGGGATTCAGTATGGGTTCATCTGGGGCTTCAAATTGAGTTCAATTTGGGGGTTTATGGCTTCAATTTGGTTCAAATTGTGTTCTCTGTCTCTCGATCTCACTTTGGTTCCATTATTATAGTGTTTCATTTTATATACCTTTTGATTTTACTCTTGTACGCTTACATGTTTTCATTTTGTTTACAGGTGATTTCATCATTCTTGCTTGTTGGTCTTGTCTTCATTCCCATTGGGCTTGCCTCCCTGCTTGCTTCTCGTAATGTATGTTAAAACATTTGATTATGTTTCCATGCCTCCTTTTTCTTGTTAAATCTTAACTTTAGGTGATAAGATTTTGCACAACAGCTCTAATTTGGAACAAATGTTTGTCACTATAATTGGATCTTAGTATCGTGTTGAAGGACTTTCTTTACTATAATTGGAAAGTAAAGTAAAAAGGATGGTCTCTTTAGGATTGTACAGGTTCTCTAAAATAGATTTTAGAGTATGAACTGTGGTGAAGAAGTACTAATACTTGCTTATTCAATTATTAAATCTATTATTTTAGAGTATATATTAAATCTTTATGACATATGTTCATTTCAGGGCTACATTTAATTTTAATTGTTCCTTCCGTTTGTATTCTTCGGACATTAACTTAGTCTTGAGATATCTAACATGCTATAATCTGTTCAAGTCAATTATGCAATGTATGCTGAGCAGTTGCATCCTTTGCTGCATTACGCAGGACCCCTGACATGTCTGCAATGCATCATGATACATCGTACGATCTGAAGGTGGTTGGGATTAAATTGAAGGATTTTAGTATCAACTTCTGTTTTCATTCTTGCTGTAATAGTTGAAATTTTCAAATATAAATTGTCATAAAGATGCTCATTTTTACACTATTAAATCAATAATTTCAATGGGCCTTATATTTATAATGGGTCTTTTTACACTATTAAATCAATAATTTCAATGGGCCTTATATCTACATCTGCAAATGGTACGCAAGATGATTGTGGAGTCCAGTTGCAAAAGATGATATGATGCAGCCAGGGCCAGTTCAGAAAATAGATGGTTTAAGTAAGTTGATGAATTATATTTCATGAGTGATTAACAGATGGTCCAAGTGAGCTTATTATGTGTACAATTGTCAGCAGATCCAGGAGATTTACCTGTTGAAAGTCTCAGTCGTGTTGATTCACTCGTGTTGAAGACGACAAATTGAAGACGGCAAAGAAGCCACACTTTCATCCTCTGGTCAAATGCAACGAAGAAACTCGTGAGGGCTTGGCTATTGGTCATATGGTAACTTTTTCCAATTTGGTGGAGGATATATCAAAGCTAATAGCAGCATAAATGTTAGTTAGGCAAGAAACTGAATGTCTGGCTACCATATGGAATGTCTGGCTACAGGGATGATTCACTCGAAACTGTCAAAAGAAATGAGATTCAGGTTTGAAAGATCTTTTGTTATATTATATGTGCTAATTTCAGTATGGAAGAATGTTATCTTCATGTTATTCACTTATACTTGTCTTCCTATTATGCAGCTAACCTTTTTAATTTTCTCTTCAGTATGGACTCCCATTAAAAGTTGTTTCGTATAAAGATTTGTATGGATAGACTATGGATGAGATAATAAAGATGATAGGCTTGAAGAATAATTGAACATTTTGTGGTGTCTTCCGTTGCCAGATATCATTTAATGAAGTAATTAAGTAGCACTAATATTGAATTACGTTAATAATCTTGTCATTTGTAAAGTGTGATATGCTTAATTTGTCTGCAAGGCCTTGGACCGAGGTGCTGCCTTGTTGAAAGTAGACAAAGTAGTTACTGGACATTATGTAGATGATATTGCAGTAACAGTTATCCTTGATATGCTTGTTTTTTACTGCCATCTGTATTCTCATGTTTTTCTTTCTAATTATTCGGTTTCCACTGCAAATACAGGTATTTACTCTCCAAATGCTTATCGTGGTTTTGCTCGAGAGTTCATCAAGGATTTAGATAGGATCAGGTTACCTATATCTAAGCGTAACACTTTCGCCAACTTAATGTGACTTTTTTAGTAGTCATATTATATTATACTCTTTTCAATTTTATCCAAATGCGTCCAGTTACTTCAATTATTATGTAATGGCTTGTTATTGCAGACCTAGAGCCATACTAGACATCATTAAATCATGTGAGGATTTCAGGATTGCGACTTCTACAAAAATGCCAGAGCAAGGAACATGATGTCTATATAATCAATTGTCTTTTGAAATTTACCATGTTATTAGCTCTAGATCTTTTACGTTTTAAGTTTTGTTCATTAGCTAGTGTTGGTAGATATTTTTGGATGATTTGGTTGATTTTGTACTAGATGATGTTATTGAAATGATGTTGGATGATGTTATTGAAAATTTCTTTTACTTGAAAATGTAATATTTAAATGTCATAATTTTTTTGTTATTAAAATTAGTTATAAATGATTTTAATTATGTAACACTCAATGTGTTACAATTAGTAAAAGAGGGTGTTACAATAGATTTTGGACCCCACCTAGATGTGGGCCCCACAGTTGCCCATGTGCAAATTTGTATCATCTTTTGTAACACACAAACTATGTTGCTATAGAGTGTTTAAGATGTTGCTATAGAGGTTTTTTGTAACCACATTTGCTATGTTACCTTAGGCTATTTTTTTATGTTACCTTAGATATCTATAGTTACTGCTGAGAACCTAACACAGCTGAAGTGTTACCATAGCCCTATTTTGGCCTATGGCAACTTCAAACAGGGGTCTATGCTAACAGTTTTGGGGTTGCAATAAGCAATCTATGGCGTAGTGGCTCATCGCTTTGGCAAAATTCAAAAGCCCAATTAACTGAATATCTTTAAATTACGAATCTTTGGGCTAGATTATTTGCATGCCCAATGTCTCATGTCAATCCATATTCGTGTGATATTCGCTATTCATCGCATGCGAGAAATAAGATATGTTTTCCAGATCGTGTTAGGAGGCCTCGTTTGTGGAAAACATCCTGGAAAACTAGTGGTAATTATCGTCGCCGAGTATTCAGGACACGCTATTTAAATGAAGTACTCCCTATGGCTGTGTCCACCGGGTCCAAATTTATTCATTCAGGGTATGTTACCCTACCTGCCCTCGGAACGTCGTCCGCTTGCAGGAAGAAGAAGTTCATTCTTCTGAAGTATGTTGAAATGCAGGGAACGTTTCGTATCATGAATTTGGCAGTCGAATCGAAAGAAGGAGTCTCAATGGAGATTGAAAGAGCATCTGCTCCAGGTGTGCACGGAATGGTTACCTTGTTCGTGGTTCTTGATAAACGGCCGAGGGGTGATTTGCTATCTAAATTCGAGGATATATTCGAATTTAAAGAAGGCGGATACCATGGAGACGCCTCCCTGAGGAATACCTCCCTGGAAAGGTATTCCTTGATTATCAAGAAACGGAATGTTTTTCAGAGCAAAGAGTCGACAAGGATTATTCCATTCCGTGCCTCGTATTTTCCCAAGGAAAGGATTTGGGTGAAGTTTCATGATTATGATGATGATAGTCGTGGCGGCAATTTTAAGAATATTGCCGCCAATGGATTGTTGTATTTTCTTGTTTACGAGAGTCAAGTTCATAGTTTTTGTTTACCTAATGTTAATAGATGTATTAGCTATTAGCAGAAAACATGTAATATGTTAATGAAGTAGCATTTTACATCTAATGTTAAGCAAAATAAAATAAAATATTATATTATTGGATAGCAGCTAAGTTTACATCAAGGTTTAACTCACTTATCTGACTCGCTCCTATTCAACACTTACATATTTGACTCCTACAAGAATGTAGTATATATCTCCTAAAAAGCAGATACAGAAGTATGCCCATGAAGTGTTTGTTTTATTTCCTGCGAGAAATTTTTGCTCCGCGAAAAATTATAGAGGATAGGCAGTCTATCCGCGGAAAATTATAGCGGACAGTGAGTCAAATTATAGCCTAATTTTTTTTTAATCCTGACTGTTGTATTTTTAATCCAATGGTTTGAAAGCTGATTGTTGTGTAAATGGTCCCTGACAATTGATTGTCAGGGACCAGGACCCTAATTCATGAGTCGATACTTATTTTAGACAATTTTTGTTTTATAATAATGAAATATCGATGAAAGAGCTATAATGCTCATAAGACTGCGATAATAACAATGCTTAAACGGTAAGAGTATTATTTCATGTTAAGGTATCTTCGTTAAATTATTTGCTCCTATCATTTTTTGTATCCAGCTTCAGGGGAGTCTACCGTCGTCTATGATCCCACAAAAATTAGGAATCACATTCTTCTAATATCAATTATCAAATGTATGTATTTCTCAAAAAAAAAATTATCAAATGTATGTAATATAATTCCAATTTTATGTTGAGTAAATCATTACCGGATAACTTAACAGAATCGATTGAAGTGTATGTGTTGCTTACATGATTATATTAATTATATTGAATACAATTATTATGGAAAGAAGTATTTTAAAGTTGAAGTCGATAAATAAATATTTCGATTAACTATGTCACAAAAGAGAATCAACGGTTTGGCTAAATTGTGCTTTGAGAGGAAAATGATAATTAAAACTACATCACAACGATTTTTTCGAGATTTTATACATTTAAAAGCAATAAAAATTATAGTTTATCAGTTTTAACTTGTGATTATTATTCTATTTTGGTTGACACCTTAGAAATAATGTATTATTGCAATTATCATATTTTTTTTTATTTGTAAAATTTAAAATTTTGAAGATATATAAATTTAAAAGCTTAAGGCCTCCGAAATGTTAGAAACGATCCTGATTTAATCCAGTTAAATCCTGATTGATTATCTTATCAGAGATTTGGCAAATTTGTTTGTACAAATGTTTATACCGCTTTTTCCAAAAATACCTATGCTACAATTTATTTTTTCTTCAAAAATACGATATAATCTTATATGCGATCTGAAATTTAATTATTGCAACTCGAAATGTCACTGTTTTCAACCTGCGCTATAACCTCATATACAACTTTAATAGTATTTTTGAAAACATAGGTATTATCAAAAATTTCCCAGGTTTATATAGTCTGTCCCGTCCTTAAAATACGTACATGAGCTAATAATCTTCCATAAAGTAATTTTTCAACATAGAAATGTTAAAATTAGTCTGTTTGGAGTATTCCCATCTGAGACTAGTGAGCCACCCGTTTCGACTCAACCACATGTTTAAAAAGACAAATTATTTAAGAAAATAGTACGAGATTAGAAAAATTAAGACAACAAAGGAAAAGAAAAGCTCGCTGACTCAGAAAGCTGAAACTGTTAGTGAAATAGCTAATGTATATGTGTATGAACTTGTGCACAGCTAAGAATGAGACAACACAAGGAATGTAAAGCAAGAAAAACGATTGCATTGATTTCACTCACTCGTACATCAAATATATAAAGAGAATAAAGTAAACAACAACTTCCACAAAATAAGTAACTCATGGAAACATGCAGCAACTTCCACTTCCTAAGACATGCAGCATCTACTCCTAAAATGAGGCTAGTGGATCAAGCAATACTATTGTTTAGATTATATTCCAATACACTCCCCTGTAATCTAAACATTACTCTGCAGATTCTGAATTCCCAGCAAAGCACGCATCTTTTCAAACTTAACTATGGACATAGTCTTGGTCAAGACATCAGCTCGCTGCTCCTCTGTTCGAACATGCTTAATAACAACTTCACCTCGCTCAACACATTCTCGAATAAAATGGTAGCGGACATCGATATGCTTACTACGTCCATGAAACACCGGGTTCTTAGCCAAATTGATTGCCGATTTATTGTCAATATAAATAACAACTGGGCTATGTTTTAAGTTGGTTATCTGATTGAGCAGGTTCCGCAACCACACCCCTTGACAAGCAGCTGCATCAGCAGCCATGAACTCGGCCTCACATGACGACAAGGCTACACACTTCTATTTTTGCGATACCCATGTAATCAAGCTCTCGTTCAAGTAGAATGCCATCCCCCCCGTGCTTCTCCTATCTTCGATGCTTCCAGCAAAGTCACTATCCGAGTATCCTGATAATATGTAATTTCCAACCCCTTTCCAGTAGATCAAACCAAAGTTAATTGTTCCTTTTACGTAGCGTAGTATCTGTTTGACAGCATTCAGGTGCATCACAGTGGGACGTTCCATGAATCTGCTGACCATTCCAACTGAATGAGCTATGTCTGGTCGGGTATGGACCAGGTACCTTAATCCTCCTACCAGACTTTTAAACAGAGTTGAATCAACTATTTTCCCTTTTTCATCTTTCTCGAGTTGTATCTTTGGCTCCATGGGATACTTAGAATGGTTACAATCCTCCAAACCAGCCTTTTTAAGCAGCTTCCTTGCATATGTGGACTGTTTAAGCTCCGTATATTCTTTCTTTTGATCAACCTCAATTCCCAAATAATAAGATAATCTACCTAGATCACTCATTTCAAATTCTGCACTCATCTGGCGTTTGAAACTTTCGATACTCTGCAAGCTTGTACCAGTCACTAGGAGGTCATCAACGTACACACCTATCACCAGAACTTTACTCCCTTCTCGTTTTGTGTATACAGCAGGTTCGTATGGACATGCGGTATATCCAAGTTTTTCCAAGCATTTCTTTAACCTTGCGTACCAGGCACACGGCGCTTGTCGCAGGCCATACAAAGCTTTATCCAATCTATAGACCATGTGTTCCTTGCCTTCCTTGATAAACCCTTCAGGTTGAGATACAAATACGGTTTCCTCCAAGTCCCCGTTAAGGAAGGCAGATTTGACGTCCATGTGATGTACCTCCCATCCATTGTTTGCTGCAAGAGCTAATAGGAGTCTCACCGTTTCCATCCGAGTGACAGGGGCATAAACTTCTTCGAAATCTATACCTTGTTGTTGTACGTACCCCTTCGCAACGAGCCTTGCCTTGTCTTGATTACCTTCCCGTTAGTGTCCTTTTTCAGCTTGTAAACCCACTTCAAACCGATTGGTTTATGCCCATGTGGCAACTCCTCTAACCTCCAAGTGCCATTCTTTTCTATTGCATCGATTTCATGTTTCATAGCCTGCTCCCATGCCTTCTCCTTTGCTGCTTGAGCATAGCTTCCTGGTTCATCAATCCCACATAGAAATAATTCTTCTTCCAGCTCAACTTCATGTGCTTCGTTGTATATGTCACTGAGGGATCTAAATTTCTTTGGTTGTTCACTGCTATCTTATGAAGTTTCAGACTGCAAGCTCTGACTCCCTGTTCTTGGGGACAAATTTTCAGTTCTTGAAGGTGAATTTTCTGGTGTGCCCATGCTTGCATTGTCTTCGTCTGTAACAGTGTTGCTTCCGGTCGATCCATTCGTGTCTTCTTCTTCTGTCACATTTTCATCTTCCTCATTCAAGTTAACACCAACTACACTGAATGGTGCTTGAGACGACAAGACATCTTGTTGTTGTGCATCCCAAACCCAGGCTCTAGTTTCTTCGAATACAACATCCCTACTCACCAGGATTCTTCCAACTTCTGGGTCAAGTAATCTACAAGCTTTTGTCCCTGGTTCTCTTCCCAAATAGATGACCATTTTACTTCGATCATCGAGTTTAGATGTGTACACACTTGGCACCTTCATATGTGCTACGTAACCAAATACCCTTATGTGTCTGATATCCGGTTTGTACCTCTTCCAAACTTCGTATGGTGTTTTATCAGACAAAGCTCTAGTTGGTAAGCGATTTAGCACTTATACAGAGTGACGAACCGCTTCCCTCATAGATTAGAGGGCATCTGCATCTCCTTCAAGAAGCTCCTAGCCATAGTTACAACGGTTCTATTCCGTCGCTCAACGACCCCGTTCTGTTGAGGAGAGTATGGAGCTGTAAATTTCCTCGAGATACCATTCTCCTCGCAATAAGAATTGAATTGATTTGAGCAGAATTCACCACCCCTATCTGTTCTTAATGTCTTTATCTTTTCTGTTGTGCCTCGTTCGACAACTGCCTTGAATTTCTTGAAGCACTCCAATGCCTCATCTTTACTTTTTAACATATAAATCCACATGTATCGACTATAGTCATCAACTAAGAGACAGAAGTACTTGTTACCTGCCTTAGTTTCTGGGGTTATTGGTCCACACAAATCTGCATGGATTAGTTCCAACACTCTTGTGGCACGAAAACCACTTTGACCAGGGAAGGGGTTTCTTGTTTGCTTTGCCATCAGGCATCCCGTGCATGTCTTCTCTAGCTGAACTACCTTTGGAAATCCTCGTACCATATCTTTATCGGATAGCATCTTCATGGCCCTGAAATTTACATGGCCTAGGCGAGAATGCCATAACCACGAATGTTCTTCAATTTTTGTCATTAGGCAGGTAGCTTTGTTGGTTTCAAGGATGATTTTGTAAAGCCTGTTAGTTGACCGTTTCACCTTCATAAGGAGACGTCCACGTTTGTCATACACCCATAGGTGAATTCCATTCAAAATTACCTTGTTTCCCTCTTCAGATAATTGCCCAAGGCTTATAATGTTGTTGCAGAGGGTGGGAATATAGTATACTTCATGAAACACCACCTCTTCTCCATTCTTGCATTTGAACGTTGCTGAGCCTTTTCCTTTAATTTCGACTGTGGAACCGTCTCCGAATTTCACCTGTCCCCTAATCCCTTCATCTAACTCCTTGAATTTTGAACATTGTCCGGTCATGTGATTACTTGCCCCGTTGTCTAAGTACCATACGTTGGACTCTCCTTTCTCTTCTTCGACTTGCTTCAATCTGGGCACGACTTGGTTTTCATTAAACAACACAGTGCTGCTCTTCTCTGCCAACAGGAGGGCTGGCTCTTCGTCTTGGACCTCTGATAGGTTAGCTTCAAGTCTGTATTCTTTGTCACGCCTTGGTTTACGGCAGCCAATAGCGTGGTGGCCGCTGATACCGCAGTTGAAGCATCTCCCTTTGGTTCTATCTCGACCCCCCTGATATTTGCTAGTGCCTCAATCTTTCTGACCCCTTCGTTTGATCCATTCTTCTTTAGTGAGTAGGAGCTTATCCTCTTTGCTTCCTTGCTTCACCCACTCCTCCTCAGTTAATAGCAGTTGTCCATTAGTGTTCTCCTGTTGAACTTGTCCCCGAATCCTTTCTTCATATGCCTTTAGGGACCCAATTGTTTCCTCAACAGACATCTCATCGAGTTTTCCAAATTGCTCGATAGCTGATGTGATCTGCAGAAATTTTGGTGGAGCAGCTCTTAGTATCTTCTTTACTATGTAGCTTTCTTCAATTTTTTCTCCAAGTGTACGAATATTTGTCACCAAGTTGTTTAACTTCATGCAAAATTCATCAACTATTTCTGTATCCTTCATACTCAGGTTCTCAAACTCCGTTTTCAGAGTTTGAACTCGAGCAGTCTTCACTCTATCTGCACCAAGACACATTGTCTTGATGGCCTCCCATGCGCTCCTGGCTGTTTTCTTCTCAGCAACAGACAATAATATGTCTTCAGGGATTGCTTGATAAATGGCAGCCAACGCCATCTTGTCTACCTTGTCTTCGACTAACGCCACCTTGTCTACCTTGTCTTCGACTGTAGCTTCCTTATCTGTGGCTTCCACTGCCTCCACTACCTCCCAGATTCCATGAGCCTGCATATAGACTCTCATCTTGAGTGACCAAGCCGTATAGTTACTTCTTGTCAGCATTGGATAGCTCAATGTCACCGATCCATCCTTGCTCTTGCTTCCTTCCATCGTCTGTGTTCGTGGCACTCACCAGGCACAAAGCTCTGATACCAGATGTTAGTGAAATAGCTAGGGGTATATGTGTATGAACTTGTGCACAGCTAAGAATGAGACAACACAAGGAATGTAAAGCAAGAAAAACGATTGCATTGATTTCACTCACTCGTACATCAAATATATAAAGAGAATAAAGTAAACAACAACTTCCACAAAATAAGTAACTCCTGGAAACATGCAGCAACTTCCACTTCCTAAGACATGCAGCATCTACTCCTAAAATGAGGCTAGTGGATCAAGCAATACTATTGTTTAGATTATATTCCAATAGAAACGCAGTGATTTGGAAGACAAAAAAAGCATGCATACATGTGTATTTATACTAATACAACAGCTCTCATAACGGGAGTCACTCAAGTCAGTGGATACAACATACACTCACAGTTTGTAAAGCCTTTGTCTGAAATTGAGTTTGATCAAGATTAATATAAACACATACTGAACATATGGAGCAGAAGCACATATATTTATCAGCCTTAGGCGTGGGAGTAGGTGTTGGTGTAGGCCTTGGATTGGGGTCAGGACAAGGTACTAACACTTCAGATTTCACCGGAGCTAATGCTGATGAGATTGAGCAGGAGCTTCGTTGTCTTCTCGTAGATGGTAAAGAAAGCACTGTCACTTTCGATGACTTCCCCTACTATATCAGCAGGTACCTTATTTTATCTACTCCTCAATTTCTTCCTTACTGTACATATAAGAATAAGAATGGAGGTCCACAACTAATGTTGGTTGTGGCCTACTACCTGACGCTTATTATTGTGAAAAACGTTTGACGTGTTTTTTTTTGTCACGACTAACGTTAGCTGTGGAACTTGACCCTCAATATAAATCTTGTGTTTTTAGGAGTTTTTGTTTGGTTCTATGTGTGTGTATTCACATTTTAAATCCAAATAATAAAATCAGGAAAATATGATTTACATATGGATTGATTGTCACAGAATGTTATTGATCTGCTCTCTAGTTTAATGTTTTGGCTAATAATCACATAAGTTCTGTATTTGTTTGTTCAAATTGACAGTGAGCGGATCCGAATGTTACTAATGAGTGCGGCATATGTTCATCTCAACCACACGGATGTTTCCAAGCACACTCGAAATCTTTCACCTGGGATATATTGCTCTCAAGCGTCAGTGGTACTTTCCTCACTTCAAATTTATTATTTTTAAAAATATTTAATTGTAGTCTTGTACGTAAGTTATTGTCGGCCTGATTTGATTTTTTCTTTTGTTGTGTTTGTCATGTGAAGAACTTTATCATCAAATGCTTGCAAAGGCGCTATCACACTATTTTAAAAGCAAAGTTGCTATTGTTGGATGTGACAGACTTTTCTATCAAGGTAGTTTAGAACAAACATAGTCATGATAGTTTCAGTTGTTGATTGTTGTTTCATCTTTCTAATTCTTTAAATGGTGCTGTCCACAGATGCAGGGCAAGTATGGTAGTTGTAAGAGAGAAACCGTAAGTAATGTTCCACTTTCACTTCTAATCTCCTTTTTTCTCAATTAAATGTAATTACTTTTAGCCAGTCTATGAACAGAATCTTCGGTTGCAATACGTATATTCCCATCCAAGTTGTAAATTTTTTGTCAATCTTTCATTTGGTCCCATGAGAATTACAGCTTTCCTGTTGCACCTATTATATATAAGCTGATTCAGTAGCTTACCATATTGCAGCCTATGAAGAACTCTGTCTCAGATACAGCTTTGGGACGAGTATCCAGTTTATTAGGTTCCTTTTCAATCCTTTCAGCAGGGCGTGATATTGAAGGTACGGGAAGGGTCTACTAAAAATACTCTTTAGATAACTTTTGCTCTTTGTTTCGTTACTTATAGTGCTGAAATTGATATCTTTAACATACTAGCAAGTACAGTATTACTTTGAGTTAGTTACTTGTGGGAAAAAATAACTGAAAATGCAACTACTGAATGAACCAGAAATGGTTTTTAAGCATTGGACTTCCTATACGAAATTTGTGAAGTTTTCACACTATATATGATGTTTCTCCCTGAGCATTAATATAAACTTGATAATCTGTTTTTCAACGTTGTGCTAATATGAAGATGTTAATTGTCCTGACACTTGGAACTTTTTCACTTTTTTTTAGTTCCTATACAATGAGTCAGCAACTGGTCGTCTGATGAAAAGATCTTTGTGCAGTCACTTTATAAGGCAAGTTTCAAATTTTTCTGAAGCTTTAATTGTTCTAGTTCCTTCAGTTGTTGTCTTGTATGTTGA
Organism: Kitagawia praeruptora; assembly: GCA_037693485.1. Taxonomy (NCBI): domain Eukaryota; kingdom Viridiplantae; phylum Streptophyta; class Magnoliopsida; order Apiales; family Apiaceae; genus Kitagawia; species Kitagawia praeruptora. Next base: position 109,095,733 of record CM075354.1, read on the forward strand.
CTCAAATAATCATTAATATGGAGTTCAAAGCTAATTGTAAGATGCTGACAGGATTTCTCACTACTTTGCCACAGGTTTTAGTTTCTGTGTCCGAAACAAATTCCATCATTCTTTACATCAGAGATGTTGAGAAGCTTCTTCTTCAATCACCAAGGCTTTACAACTTGTTTGATAAAATGTTGAAGAAATTACCTGGACCAGTGTTACTTCTTGGCTCTCAGATGTTGGAATCGGATGACGCTTGCAGGGACATTGATGAGAAAATAACAAAGTTGTTTTCCTACACTAGTAATATCAAGCCACCGGAAGATGAGAGTAGTCTTATGAGCTGGAAAGCCCAACTAGAAGAGGATACGAGGACGATCCAGTCTCAGGATAACAAAAATCATATCGCTGAGGTACTTGCAGCGAATGATCTTGAATGTTATGATCTAGATTCAATCTGTCAAGCAGATTCCAGGGTTCTCAATGATCATATTCAAGAAATTGTGGTATCGGCATTAACTTTTCATTTGATGAACAACAAAGAACCTGAATACATTTGGCAAAAAAAAAAAGAAAAAAAAAGAACCTGAATACAGAAACGGGAAGTTACTTATATCATCATTCATCAAAGAGGTAGACGCTAACTCTTCTGAAGTCACTTCTATATTCGTCCTCCTATATGTCTAAATCCACTTTGTATTTGCCGTTTGCCCCATTTTGCAGTTTGTCCCATGGATTAAGTTTCTTCCAGGAGGGTAAAAATAGCGGGAAAGATAATCTTAAGCTGGAGACAAATGAATCTACCAAGGTATTCCTTCCTCATTGACGTTCTTAAAATATATCTATCAACTTTGTTTCGATGTTGCTATGGGTTTATTTATGCAATCTTCTTTAACCAGGAAATTTTAGGAGGCGAGATTATTGGATTAAAAAGTGAATCAAAATCAACTGAAAATAAGAGCTATGCAGACAAAACAGTTTCAAAGCAGGATGGTGAAAATCAACCTCAAGCTAAAGTGGTGAGTTCAGTTTCTTACTTTTTCACTGAGAAAAGAAGAGAAAAATACAGTAAACTTTAAAGAAATGTCGTAAGATTGAGAACCAACAAAACACAGTACAGTCTCAACTAAGTTTCATTAGCACACCTGGGACTTAGATTTTTGTTGTTTTTATATGGGTTAAATCTCAAAGTGCTCATTGAAGTAGAGGGCTAGTATCAAATTACTCACTCTAATTATCGGCATCTCATTTGAATCATTGAAGTCATAATAAATATCAAATGGATACCTTTAAAATATACTCGAAAAATAAAAATAATTTTTCATTGATTTCTACACATTTTTCTTGAATATTTCCATAACCAAACGAAAGGTTAATAATTCTAGTATTTCTGATAATATATTTAGATTTTTAAAAATTCATTTACTATTTATTTTTAATTTTATTGTCATTTTCCTTGTTTTAATTAAAAATAAATAGTAAATAAACTTTTTAAATTCTAAATATATTATCAAAAATACTAGAATTATTAACCTTTCGTTTGGTTATGGAAGCATTCAAGAAAAATGTGTAGAAATCAATGAAAAATTATTTTTATTTTTCGAGTATATTTTAAAGGTATCCATTTGATATTTATTATGACTTTAATGATTCAAATGAGATGCCGATAACTAGAGTGAGCAATTTGATACTAGCCCTCCACTTCAGTGAGCACTTTGAGATTTAACCCATTATAAAAATTATATTTATACAAGGGGTCACATCTATACTATACTATTATAAGCAAAATAGGGTATATTTGGTTTGGTACTATTTTTTTTGTCACTCTTTTTTAGTACTTATTTTTTGTCACTCTTTGGTTTGGTTAAATCTCTATTATTAATAAAATTAAAAAAACATCTGTATTCTATACTATACTATTATAAGCAAAATAGGGTATATTTGGTTTGGTACTCTTTTTTGGTCACTCTTTTTTAGTACTCTTTTTTTTGTCACTCTTTGGTTTGGTTAAATCTCTATTATTAATAAAATTCAAAAAAAAAACATATATACTATACTATTATAAGCAAAATATCTATATCTATATCTATACTATACTATTATAAGCAAAATAGGGTATATTTGGTTTGTACTCTTTTTTTGGTCACTCTTTTTTAGTACTCTTTTTTTGGTCACTCTTTGGTTTGGTTAAATCTCTATTATTAATAAAATTCAAAAAAAACACATCTATACTATACTATTATAAGCAAAATATCTATACTATACTATTATCTATACTATACTATTATAAGCAAAATAGGGTATATTTGGTTTGGTACTATTTTTTTGGTCACTCTTTTTTTGGTCACTCTTTGGTTTGGTTAAATCTCTATTATTAATAAAATTAAAAAAAAAACATCTTTATTATACTATTATAAGCAAAATAGGGTATATTTAGTTTGGTACTCTTTTTTTGGTCACTCTTTTTTAGTACTCTTTTTTTTGTCACTCTTTGGTTTGGTTAAGTCTCTATTATTAATAAAATTAAAAAAAAAACATATATACTATACTATTATAAGCAAAATATCTATATCTATCTATACTATACTATTATAAGCAAAATAGGGTATATTTGGTTTGGTACTCTTTTTTTGGTCACTATTTTTTAGTACTCTTTTTTTGGTCACTCTTTGGTTTGGTTAAATCTCTATTATTAATAAAATTAAAAAAAAACACATCTATACTATACTATTATAAGCAAAATATCTATACTATACTATTATAAGCAAAATAAGGTATATTTGGTTTGGTACTCTTTTTTTTGTCACTCTTTTTTAGTACTCTTTTTTTGGTCACTCTTTGGTTTGGTTAAATGTCTATTATTAATAAAATTAAAAAAACACATCTATCTATACTATAATATTATAAGCAAAATAGGGTATATTTGGTTTGGTACTCTTTTTTTTGTCACTCTTTTTTAGTACTCTTTTTTTGTCACTCTTTGGTTTGGTTAAATCTCTATTATTAATAAAATTAAAAAAAACATCTGTATTATACTATTTTAAGCAAAATAGGGTATATTTGGTTTGGTACTCTTTTTTTGGTCACTCTTTTTTAGTACTCTTTTTTTTGTCACTCTTTGGTTTGGTTAAATCTCTATTATTAATAAAATTCAAAAAAAAAACATATATACTATACTATTATAAGCAAAATATCTATATATATACTATACTATTATAAGCAAAATAGGGTATATTTGGTTTGGTACTATTTTTTTTTTGTCACTCTTTTTTAGTACTCTTTTTTTTGTCACTCTTTGGTTTGGTTAAATCTCTATTATTATTAAAATTAAAAAAAAAAACACATCTATACTATACTATTATAAGCAAAATATCTATACTATACTATTCTATACTATACTATTATAAGCAAAATAGGGTATATTTTGTTTGGTACTCTTTTTTTGGTCACTCTTTGGTTTGGTTAAATCTCTATTATTTATAAAATTAAAAAAAAACACATCTATACTATACTATTATAAGCAAAATAGGGTATATTTGGTTTGGTACTCTTTTTTTGGTCACTCTTTTTTAGTACTCTTTTTTTTGTCACTCTTTGGTTTGGTTAAATCTCTATTATTAATAAAATTAAAAAAAAACACACACGCACACGGCAAAGCCCACGAGAGTCCTTTCTACAGCAAACAAGTCGTCAAGACGTCAAGTAGTTTGTCTGTTACAGTGCACAATTTTTGTAATCAGCATTAAAATTAATTTTGTCACAAAAAAAGTTAAAAAATAATTAATTAATAGAAAAGATCGTTTCGAAATTGTGGAGTTTTGAAAGATATAATGGTCTGTTTTATATTAAAAAAAAAGAATATCAGTTATATCAAAAACCAATAATCATATTTTATTATCTTTTATAATTTATATTATTACTAATTAATTAGCAAATATTAAAATTATAAACAATCAAATAAAAATATTAAGATAAAAATATTTAAAATGTTAAAAAAAACTACTTTTATATAATATTTTTATATATACATATGTATTTGAAAGTAATAATTAAAATACGTAATTATAATAACATTTATTTTCATGAAATTTATAAAATTCAAAAAAATATTTTAATAATAAAAACATATATACAACTTAAAATTTTAAATATAATTAAACAATTTATAAGCAACCGTGCATCGCACGGGTTATAGGCTAGTTTATTTTAAAACAGGTAAAGGAGGATAGTGGGAAACTAAATGCTGGAATAAGAGAAGCAGCAATACATGGAGCTCAAGATTCACCCACCATAAAATGCACAACTGCGGAGATGGGATATCAAGATTCACCCACCATAAAATGCACAACTGCGGAGATGGGATATCCACGATTGTTGACAGAAAGGTATGTTATTTTTTTAAAAAAAAATTACAAATTCAGTTCATTCAAGTTGTATATGCCCGTTATCTGATGGAAATAACTTAGAACAAAGTTCATTTAAAATTACATCCTCTAAAAATGTAATGAGTTTTGTAATTCCCGCGTCGTTTACCTATGCAGCATTAACGACATTCCATCAAACAATGAGATAAAAGACTCTGGTACAGATTCAAGAGATTATAAAAACCTAGATAAGTCATTGAATGAAATGGTGTTGCTGAAGGAGAAAAACCAGACGATGGAATGTGAATTGAGGGATCTGCAACAGAGATATTCAGAAATAAGTCTCAAGTTTGCTGAGGTAGAGGGTGAAAGGCAACAACTTGTAATGACATTACGCAACTTGAAGAATTCTAATAAAAGTTGGTCACTGTTTACCTGAACACTTTCTCGAAAGCTACTCTAATTGTGCTGAGAATGTAGATCTTACACTGTCTTCTTGCTTCACCAGTTAATCACTCACACACACATTCATATTCTGATTTCATATATAACACAAACACATAAGTTATATATTCACAACAGTTTTGTCAGAACTCTTCTACCTCAGTATTTTCTTATAAATTTTAAGTGAGTGTGTCCATTAACGGATGTATACGATCCCTTCTTTGCTCTCGATGAATTTGTAAGTGAGTAAAACTTAAGAATCCAACATTACATGCTGCTCCGGCGTACTGCAATGTAAAGTGCTCACGTTTGCGAATCGCGTATTAGAGTCCAGGGTCTTGTGGCCTGTTCCTTCTATACTATACTATTATAAGCAAAATAGGGTATATTTGGTTTGGTACTATTTTTTTGGTCACTCTTTTTTAGTACTTTTTTTTTGTCACTCTTTGGTTTGGTTAAATCTCTATTATTAATAAAATTAAAAAAAACATCTGTATTCTATACTATACTATTATAAGCAAAATAGGGTATATTTGGTTTGGTACTCTTTTTTGGTCACTCTTTTTTAGTACTCTTTTTTTTGTCACTCTTTGGTTTGGTTAAATCTCTATTATTAATAAAATTCAAAAAAAAACATATATACTATACTATTATAAGCAAAATATCTATATCTATATCTATACTATACTATTATAAGCAAAATAGGGTATATTTGGTTTGTACTCTTTTTTTGGTCACTCTTTTTTAGTACTCTTTTTTTGGTCACTCTTTGGTTTGGTTAAATCTCTATTATTAATAAAATTCAAAAAAAACACATCTATACTATACTATTATAAGCAAAATATCTATACTATACAATTATTTATACTATACTATTATAAGCAAAATAGGGTATATTTGGTTTGGTACTATTTTTTTGGTCACTCTTTTTTTGGTCACTCTTTGGTTTGGTTAAATCTCTATTATTAATAAAATTAAAAAAAACATCTTTATTATACTATTATAAGCAAAATAGGGTATATTTAGTTTGGTACTTTTTTTTTTGTCACCCTTTTTTAGTACTCTTTTTTTTGTCACTCTTTGGTTTGGTTAAGTCTCTATTTTTAATAAAATTCAAAAAAAAAACATATATACTATACTATTATAAGCAAAATATCTATATCTATACTATACTATTATAAGCAAAATAGGGTATATTTGGTTTGGTACTCTTTTTTTGGTCACTATTTTTTAGTACTCTTTTTTTGGTCACTCTTTGGTTTGGTTAAATCTCTATTATTAATAAAATTAAAAAAACACATCTATACTATACTATTATAAGCAAAATATCTATACTATACTATTATAAGCAAAATAAGGTATATTTGGTTTGGTACTCTGTTTTTGGTCACTCTTTTTTAGTACTCTTTTTTTGGTCACTCTTTGGTTTGGTTAAATGTCTATTATTAATAAAATTAAAAAAACACATCTATCTATACTATACTATTATAAGCAAAATAGGGTATATTTGGTTTGGTACTCTTTTTTTTGTCACTCTTTTTTAGTACTCTTTTTTTTGTCACTCTTTGGTTTATTAAATCTCTATTATTAATAAAATTAAAAAAAAACATCTGTATTATACTATTTTAAGCAAAATAGGGTATATTTGGTTTGGTACTCTTTTTTTGGTCACTCTTTTTTAGTACTCTTTTTTTTGTCACTCTTTGGTTTGGTTAAATCTCTATTATTAATAAAATTCAAAAAAAAAACATATATACTATACTATTATAAGCAAAATATCTATATCTATACTATACTATTATAAGCAAAATAGGGTATATTTGGTTTGGTACTCTTTTTTTGGTCACTATTTTTTAGTACTCTTTTTTTGGTCACTCTTTGGTTTGGTTAAATCTCTATTATTAATAAAATTAAAAAAAAAACACATCTATATTATACTATTATAAGCAAAATATCTATACTATACTATTATAAGCAAAATAAGGTATATTTGGTTTGGTACTCTTTTTTTGGTCACTCTTTTTCAGTACTCTTTTTTTGGTCACTCTTTGGTTTGGTTAAATGTCTATTATTAATAAAATTAAAAAAAACACATCTATCTATACTTCTATACTATACTATTATAAGCAAAATAGGGTATATTTGGTTTGGTACTCTTTTTTTTGTCACTCTTTTTTAGTACTCTTTTTTTTGTCACTCTTTGGTTTGGTTAAATCTCTATTATTAATAAAATTAAAAAAAAACATCTGTATTATACTATTTTAAGCAAAATAGGGTATATTTGGTTTGGTACTCTTTTTTTGGTCACTCTTTTTTAGTACTCTTTTTTTTGTCACTCTTTGGTTTGGTTAAATCTCTATTATTAATAAAATTCAAAAAAAAACATATATACTATACTATTATAAGCAAAATATCTATATATATACTATACTATTATAAGCAAAATAGGGTATATTTGGTTTGGTACTATTTTTTTTTTGTCACTCTTTTTTAGTACTCTTTTTTTGGTCACTCTTTGGTTTGTTTGATACTCTTTTTTTAGTCACTCTTTTTTAATACTCTTTTTTTGGTCACTCTTTGGTTTGGTTAAATCTCTATTATTAATAAAATTCAAAAAAAACACATCTATACTATACTATTATAAGCAAAATATCTATACTATACTATTATCTATACTATACTATTATAAGCAAAATAGGGTATATTTGGTTTGGTACTATTTTTTTGGTCACTCTTTTTTTGGTCACTCTTTGGTTTGGTTAAATCTCTATTATTAATAAAATTAAAAAAAAACATCTTTATTATACTATTATAAGCAAAATAGGGTATATTTAGTTTGGTACTCTTTTTTTGGTCACTCTTTTTTAGTACTCTTTTTTTTGTCACTCTTTGGTTTGGTTAAGTCTCTATTATTAATAAAATTCAAAAAAAAAACATATATACTATACTATTATAAGCAAAATATCTATATCTATACTATACTATTATAAGCAAAATAGGGTATATTTGGTTTGGTACTCTTTTTTTTGTCACTATTTTTTAGTACTCTTTTTTTGGTCACTCTTTGGTTTGGTTAAATCTCTATTATTAATAAAATTAAAAAAAAACACATTTATACTATACTATTATAAGCAAAATATCTATACTATACTATTATAAGCAAAATAAGGTATATTTGGTTTGGTACTCTTTTTTTGGTCACACTTTTTTAGTACTCTTTTTTTGGTCACTCTTTGGTTTGGTTAAATGTCTATTATTAATAAAATTAAAAAAACACATCTATCTATACTATACTATTATAAGCAAAATAGGGTATATTTGGTTTGGTACTCTTTTTTTTGTCACTCTTTTTTAGTACTCTTTTTTTTGTCACTCTTTGGTTTGGTTAAATCTCTATTATTAATAAAATTAAAAAAAACATCTGTATTATACTATTTTAAGCAAAATAGGGTATATTTGGTTTGGTACTCTTTTTTTGGTCACTCTTTTTTAGTACTCTTTTTTTTGTCACTCTTTGGTTTGGTTAAATCTCTATTATTAATAAAATTCAAAAAAAAAACATATATACTATACTATTATAAGCAAAATATCTATATATATACTATACTATTATAAGCAAAATAGGGTATATTTGGTTTGGTACTATTTTTTTTTTGTCACTCTTTTTTAGTACTCTTTTTTTGGTCACTCTTTGGTTTGTTTGATACTCTTTTTTTAGTCACTCTTTTTTAATACTCTTTTTTTTGTCACTCTTTGGTTTGGTTAAATCTCTATTATTAATAAAATTAAAAAAAAACACATCTATCTATACTAGACTATTATAAGCAAAATAGGGTATATTTGGTTTGGTACTCTTTTTTTGGTCACTCTTTTTTAGTACTCTTTTTTTGGTCACTCTTTGGTTTGGTTAAATCTCTATTATTATTAAAATTCAAAAAAAAAAACACATCTATACTATACTATTATAAGCAAAATATCTATACTATACTATTCTATACTATACTATTATAAGCAAAATAGGGTATATTTTGTTTGGTACTCTTTTTTTGGTCACTCTTTGGTTTGGTTAAATCTCTATTATTTATAAAATTTAAAAAAAACACATCTATACTATACTATTATAAGCAAAATAGGGTATATTTGGTTTGGTACTCTTTTTTTGGTCACTCTTTTTTAGTACTCTTTTTTTTGTCACTCTTTGGTTTGGTTAAATCTCTATTATTAATAAAATTAAAAAAAAAACACACACGCACACGGCAAAGCCCACGAGAGTCCTTTCTACAGCAAACAAGTCGTCAAGACGTCAAGTAGTTTGTCTGTTACAGTGCACAATTTTTGTAATCAGCATTAAAATTAATTTTGTCACAAAAAAAGTTAAAAAATAATTAATTAATAGAAAAGATCGTTTTGGGAAACTAAATGCTGGAATAAGAGAAGCAGCAATACATGGAGCTCAAGATTCACCCACCATAAAATGCACAACTGCGGAGATGGGATATCAAGATTCACCCACCATAAAATGCACAACTGCGGAGATGGGATATCCACGATTGTTGACAGAAAGGTATGTTATTTTTTTAAAAAAAAATTACAAATTCAGTTCATTCAAGTTGTATATGCCCGTTATCTGATGGAAATAACTTAGAACAAAGTTCATTTAAAATTACATCCTCTAAAAATGTAATGAGTTTTGTAATTCCCGCGTCGTTTACCTATGCAGCATTAACGACATTCCATCAAACAATGAGATAAAAGACTCTGGTACAGATTCAAGAGATTATAAAAACCTAGATAAGTCATTGAATGAAATGGTGTTGCTGAAGGAGAAAAACCAGACGATGGAATGTGAATTGAGGGATCTGCAACAGAGATATTCAGAAATAAGTCTCAAGTTTGCTGAGGTAGAGGGTGAAAGGCAACAACTTGTAATGACATTACGCAACTTGAAGAATTCTAATAAAAGTTGGTCACTGTTTACCTGAACACTTTCTCGAAAGCTACTCTAATTGTGCTGAGAATGTAGATCTTACACTGTCTTCTTGCTTCACCAGTTAATCACTCACACACACATTCATATTCTGATTTCATATATAACACAAACACATAAGTTATATATTCACAACAGTTTTGTCAGAACTCTTCTACCTCAGTATTTTCTTATAAATTTTAAGTGAGTGTGTCCATTAACGGATGTATACGATCCCTTCTTTGCTCTCGATGAATTTGTAAGTGAGTAAAACTTAAGAATCCAACATTACATGCTGCTCCGGCGTACTGCAATGTAAAGTGCTCACGTTTGCGAATCGCATATTAGAGTCCAGGGTCTTGTGGCCTGTTCCTTCTTTAAGCCGTGCGTGTCCTCTGTTTCATCAACCCCTTGCCATTCTTCTTCATTAAAGAAAGTCGTACTCTTGCTGTCACCTTCTTAGCATTTCTCCGGTGTCCTGCGATGTAAGTCCCTTTTCTCTAATTTCTAAACCAGATACAAGCACTGAGTCAATTCCGCAACTCGGACTTGTGGTCTAACTGCAGCCTACTCGTGCGTATGGGTCAATGTGCTTGTCCCCCAACTTTATTGTTAGTAGCATTCTAATATTCTCCATCACGTGAGTTGGAAATCCTAGCTCTCTCGGTGCCCGTGGGAGTGAGAATATTCCTCTTTTCTAAAAATTCCTTCTTTCTAAAATATTCTTTCCTACTTAAAAGGAGTGTTCCAGTCAAGTCTTGTCTGTTGACATGTTTGCTTGTTACTCCCTCTGTCCCATTCATTTCTACCTACTTACTATTTTGGGGTGTCCCATCATTTCTATCCATTCCAAAAATAGTAAAGTTTTAATAATAAAAAACACTATTACACCCACTAACTTTCCTCCACTGTCTCAAATCTATAATATAAAACACTATTACATCCACTACTTTCCTCTACTATCTCAAATCTATTATTAAAAATTGATAGGTCCCACCACTTTATCCACTTTTCATCTAATTTTACTTATTTTTCATACAATTTCTTGGTCTTCGTGCCCGAACCCAGTGGGAAGAACCCACTGGGACAGAGGGAGTATAAGTTTTATGATATGGTCTATAAGTGTTGACGTCCTTAAAGTCTAGCTAGTAGTTTCCATATACACTAAATCTTTTACTCCTGTGCTTTTTCAAGAATCAGTCTTTATAATCTTTTCTCTAGCGTTATTTCAAGAATCAGTCTTATCCATTGCGTCAATAAACAATCTTAGTCTAGCCATGAACAACGTTGTGTTGGACGATGAAGAAGAAGGAGGGATTGCAGTTGGGGAATCAGATGATACTCAAGAACATGATACTTTAATGGGCTTCGACATTCAACTATGCTTGCTGGGCCGCTTCCTGAATGAAGGAGTAGTGGATTTCAATGCCATGAAACACACGTTAGCATCATTGTGGAGACCTGGGAAAGGAGTCTACGTCAAAGAGATCGATGCTAACTTATACATCTTTCAGTTCTACCACGAACTGGATATCAAAAGAGTTATTAGCGGCAGTCCGTGGACATTTAACAGGAAAGCTCTGATAATAAGGAGGATGTGCGAAGGAGACATTCCAAGGGAGGTAAGTCTGAACAAGCTGGATTTGTGGGTTCAAGTATACGATCTGCAGGTGGGTTTCATGTCTGACAAAATTCTAAAGGAGGTGGGCAACTATATAGGTGAATATGTTGAATCTTGCCCTAAGAATTTTCATGGAGTGTGGCGTGAATACATGAGAATAAGAGTTACAATGGACCTAGACAAACCATTGAAGAGGAGAATGAAAGTAAAAAGGTCTGGTAGTGAATGGCTTTGGATTACGTTCAAGTATGAAAACGTTCCAACATTTTGCTTCATATGCGGATTAGTTGGACACTCAGAAAACTTCTGCAGCACTCTGTTTGTAACATAGGAAAAGGATATAGTCAGGCCCTACGGTCCATGGATGAGAGCCCCTCCCAGAAGGAAATCCAATTTGATAGGTTCAAGATGGTTGAGAGAGGGCGATGCAGGAGAGGACGGAGATAGGAGTGCAGGAAGTATGAATTCAGGGGAGTCGCAACAAACTGAAAAACAGAATCCGGATTCTTTGCATAGTGGAGATAGTGCCGGAGTTAACTCAGCATCTATCAATATACCAAATACCTCAAAATTTGGAGTGGTTGTTGTGGACAACAAAAAGAGAAGGACAAGCGATGAGCCAAATGAAAAACACGGGTTTGTAGGAGACACCGAATTATTATTGGACTCAGATGAAGAAAATGCGGAAGAAATGGATCAAGATCAGAACAAAAATGTAGACGATCCAAAAAACGACATAGCGGCGGGCTCTGGTACAAGGGTCCGCCAGTCACCATGAGTACATTAAGTTGGAATTGCCGCGGGTTGGGGACCTCGTGGACTATTCAATTCCTAGAAGAAACAGTCCTCCAGAAGAGACATGATATGGTGTTCTTATGCAAAACGTTGTGTAAAAATGAGTTGGTAGAAAAAGTCAGAGAAATGTTGAAGTTTGAGGGAGCTTTTTCAGTTAATGCCATCAGCAAAAGTGGAGGTATAGCTCTTCTGTGGAGAAAACAGGATGATGTGCAAGTTCTGTCTTATAGCAGGAATCATATAGACGTAAAAGTGGATATGATTGGTTGGAACACGTTTAGATTAACTAGGCTTTATGGAGAGCCGGATCGCGCTAAAAGACAGGATACATGGAATTTAATCAGGAATCTAAAGAACAACTCTTTGATTCCTTGGTGTTTAGTTGGGGACATGAATAACGTTACAAAACAGGAGGACAAACGAGGGGGCGACCATATCCAGCTTGGTTGATTAATGGCTTCCAAGATGCCCTGGATGAGTGCGAGCTATATGACTTGGAGCTTATGGGCTATCCCTATACCTGGGAAAGGGGGAGAGGAACTCCTAGCTGGATAGAGATTAAACTTGACAGAGCCTTGGTTGATCGAAGGTTCATGAGCACTTTCAGTGAGGCGCATCTCACAAACCTAGAGATATCTCCGTCTGATCATAGTCCACTCTTTCTTGAGCCAATGAGGGTGTCTCAGTATGCTGCAACCAAAGCGTTCAGATTCGAAAACGCTTGGCTTCGCGAACCAATGTGTAAACAAATCGTGGAGGAAGTGTGGTATAGAAAACAAGGATGTTCTATGCAGGAAAAGACGCAAGCGTGCTCTGAAATATTAACTGAATGGGGTAGGGAGATAACAGGGAGCTTTAGAACGAGGATCAGTCAATGTAAGAATACCATGAGGAAAATGAGAGGAAGAAGGGACAGTAGGTCAGTGCAGCAGTATAAGGAAGCGTCGAATACTCTGAACGAAATCTACATTCAGCAAGAAGTGTTCTGGAGGCAGAGAAGCAAACAGCTATGGCTTAGTGCAGGAGATCAGAACAGTAAATTTTTCCATAATGCTGCTAGGTCTCGACGCAAAATGAACCAGATTACTACTTTGCTTAATGATAAGGGTCAGTCAGTCGGGTGGGAGACAGGCCTAAAGGACACAATGGTTGATTACTTTCGGAAGCTTTTTGAAGCCTCAGAGACGAATTGGAATGTCATGTTCGAGACTGTGTCAAGAAGAATCAACTTGGCTCAAAATCAAACTCTGGTGGCTCCTGTCACACTAAGCGAAGTCAAGAAGGCCTTATTTGGCATGCACCCGGATCGATCACCAGGCCCCGACGGATTCAGTCCCGGTTTTTTCCAGAAATTTTGGAGCATTTTAAGCGTGGATTTGTTGATCTTGGTTCAAAATTTCTTCATCAAAGGAAAATTGGAGAACGACGTGGGTAACGCAAACATAGTATTGATTCCCAAAGTTAAAAACCCAACTACTATGAGGGATCTAAGACCCATTTCCTTATGTAACGTTATCTACAAGGTGATTTCAAAAGTTTTAGCTAATAGAATAAAGCCAATGCTCAACACGCTCATCTCGGAGACTCAAAGTGCTTTCATTCCAGGGAGGTTAATTTCGGATAATATAATGATTTCATATGAAATCATGCATTTTATGAAGCGTAAAACTCAAGGAAAGATGGGATGGATGGCGCTCAAACTAGATATGAGCAAGGCATATGATCGGGTGGAATGGTTTTTTCTTCGGAAAATGTTAAATCAGATGGGGTTTCGAGACGATTCTGTGAGTTTGATAATGGAGTGTGTTTGCTCGGCTAAATATCAGATTTGCCATTCTGGTAGAAGCTTTGGCTCGATAATTCCTACTCGGGGGATAAGGCAAGGGGACCCGCTTTCTTCATACTTATTCCTAATCTGTATGGAAGGATTGTCAGTCTTACTTAAAGAGTACGAGAGGAGAAATAATCTGGTAGGCATTCAGGTGGCAAAGGGAGCGCCTCGTCTATCTCATATGTTCTTTGCAGACGACACATACATCTACTGCAAAGCTCGAGTGGATCAGACAGAGCATGTGCTAGACTTGCTTAATATCTTTGAATATGCCTCGGGTCAAAAAATCAACGCTGATAAATCATCTGCGTTCTTTACTTGAAATACAGACTCAGGAATTAAGAATGTGATCTACAGCATGTTGCAATTTAAAGAAGCTGATAGAAACACGACGTACTTGGGTCTTCCAAATATGTTAGGAAGAAACAAAAATGCAGTTCTTGGGTATTTGAAAGAGAGATTGAAAGAAAAGTTCAAGACTGGGAAAAGAAATGCTTATCCAGAGGGGGGAAGGAGTTGTTACTGAAAATGGTAGCTCAAACTCTTCTAAACTACGCAATGAGTACGTTCTTGTTCCCTCAACAATTATGCGATGAAATGGAGAAGATCATGAATGCTTTTTGGTGGAAAGGATCATGTTAGATATAATTGATGTGATTTAATGTCAGTGTTTAAGTGTTACAGGTAAAAGAGTTTAACTTGTTATTGAAAGCAGTCGTAGCAGAGTTTGAATATACGCTGATAACTGGAAGCGCAAACGCTGACAGAAGAAAGTGTAAACACTGCTAGCTGAACACAAGGAAGCGCAAACACTGCTGGCTAGGAGAGCAACAGAGTTTGCTAAAGTCTGTCTACTGGAAGTGTCTACAAGTCAACAGAGTTTGAAGATTAATTCAAGATTAATATGGAAGCAATATCTTTGAAGATTGGATAGCTGTCAAAGAGATTGAGTTGACTTAGAAGACGTGTAGCAATCGTAATTGATATCAATTGTATAGCTTAATTTTAGGAGAATCAATTAACGATTGTACGTAGCTGTATATCTTATAAATACAGTTAGGTTAATCCTAGAAGGGTGTCCATCGTGAACGAATATCATTCATTGTAACCTAAGCAGCTCTCTGTGATATTTTACATCACTGAGAGAGGAATTATTAATTCCAAACAGTTTTAAGTACTAAAACGTGTGTTCTTGTTATTTACTCATACAGTACTTGATTATATATTGTGTATTCGACCTAACAAGTGGTATCAGAGACAATCTGTTACTTTATTACAGTTAAAGATCCAAAACACAATAGTAATCAATGGCAGAGATTCCTCCTCCATCAGGTTCTAAGAAAGCACCTACTACTGTTAGTAGGTATGAAACGATTAGGGTTCCAATACTCAAGCCATCAGAATATGCAATCTGGAAGGTAAAGATGACCATGTTTCTGGAAGCCACGGATCCAGAATATCTTGATAGAATTTATGAAGGTCCTCATAAACCTACAAAGTTACTGCTGCTGGTGAGGAACCAAAGGTGGTTCTTAAGGAAAAGAAAGATCTAACTGCTGAGGATCTTTCATCTATTGCTAAGGATGCCAAAGTAAGGCACTTACTTCACAGTGCTCTTGACAATGTTATGTCTAACAAAGTGATTAACTGCACAACTGCAAAGGAAATTTGGGATGCACTTGAGGTTAGATGTCAAGGAACTGCAGCAATTAAGAAGAATAGAAGGAACATACTCACACAGGAGTATGAGCATTTTGAGGCAAAGTCTGAAGAAACCATGACAGAAACATTTGACAGATTCTGTAAACTGCTCAATGATCTATCATTGGTTAATAAAGAATATGATCTAGAAGACTTGAATCTCAAGTTTCTTCTCTCTCTTCCTGAAAAGTGGGATGTGAAAGCAACCACTATAAGAGACAACTATGATCTTGCTGATACTGAGATTGATGAAATCTATGGACTGCTCAAGACTCATGAATTGGAAATGGAGCAAAGAAATAGAAGATCAAGCAGGAAGTCAAAGTCTGTTGCTCTGAAAGTTGAAGAAAAATCTTCAAAGAAAGAAGTATCAAGGAAGAAGGCAAAAGGAAAAGCCTTGGTCATCCATTCAGAAAGTGTGTCATCCAACACTGATGTTGACTCAAACACAGATGGAACTTCTGATTCTGAAGATGATGAAGAGATGATGCAAATGGCTGCATTGATGGTAAAGACCTTCAAGAAGATGGGATTCAAGAACTTCAAGAAGGGAAAGAGATTCTCCAAGGATTACTCAAAGTCTGACAAGAAAAATTTCAGAAAATCTGAGGGAAAGGACTTTAAATCTGGTAAGAAAGATAAGTTTGAGATTCAATGCTACAAGTGTAAGGAGATGGGTCACTATGCTCCTGAGTGCAAAAAGGGTAAAACTGAAAAGGCACTCTACACCAAAGGCAGAGACTGGGCAGACACCTCAGATTCAGATGAGGAGGTGAACTATGCACTCATGGCCTCTACTCAGAATGAAGATTCTGAACTAAAGGTACCTCCAACTACCTATGCTTATAATACTGATAATATAACCGAATTGAGAATTTATCTTAAAGCATTACATATCAGTTATAGGGATCAGACTTTAGAAAATAAGAGAATCAAGAATGAGTGCTCTCAACTCAAAGAAAGAAATAAACTTGTTGAGGAACAACTTGAAAACATGAATAAAATTCAGAAAGAGAGAGATGATGCTGTGTTTATAGAACATGAGTTGCTAGGTAAGTATAAGCAACTAGAATCTGAATTGGAGGATGCAAAGCACATTATTAAAACTTGGACACACTCTGGAAAAGACACTCAAGAGGTTTTTCAATCAGACACAGTAGGTCTAGGTTATTCTGAGGATGATGTGCTTAGGTTTCAGAATACAGTCAAGATTAGACCACCTCTTTCTTCTAAGAAATTTGGAACATTTGTTCATGGTACTGTTAAAACTGAACATGGAGCTGTTGAAAGTGAGCCAGTAAAAACCTGTGTCAAACAGGTTAATATTGGTTCAATGACAGATAAACAACTCAAGCATAAGCTTAAAGAAATAAAATCTGTCAACAAACAGAGAATGCCTAGGAAAAACAGAAATGGAAAGGTAGGCATAACATCAGGAATTAAGCCAATGCTTGCTACATTTGCACCTAGAAAAACTTGTCATAATTGTGGTAGCACTAATCATCTTGCTAGTTTTTGCAGGAAGAACATAGACATTAATTCTTTACCCTCCAAATCTGGAGTGAAAAAGGATAATGTCAAACCAAGACCACAAACTATGTGCAAACATTGTGGAAGTAGTTGGCACTCAATTTATACTTGCAAGAATTATCATGCTATTTATCATAATTATTATGAACTGAAACCTAATTTGAAATGGGTTAAAGTTGATTCTGCAAGTACTAAGAATGAAAATGTTAGTTTAAACTCTGATAATGACAAATCCGCTACAAAAACTAACAGATTCAATAAAGCAAAAGGATCCAAGCAAGTATGGATCCTTAAAACTAACAATCAGTGATTGTTTGTGATTGCAGGGCACCAGGGTAAGTACCCTAGTCGTGGACAGTGGATGTTCAGGACACATGACTGGAAATAAAGCCCTGCTATCAGAGTATGAGGAGAAGGCTGGCCCAAAAGTTTCCTATGGAGATGGCAACATAGGACATACTCTGGGATATAGCAATATTAATCTTGGAAGTGTCATAATCACAAATGTAGCTCTGGTTCCAGGACTCAAGCATGATCTGCTTTCTGTGAGTCAAATCTGTGACAGAGGATATCATGTAGATTTTCAGCCTGAATATTGTCAAGTCATCAGTAAATCTATGAAATAAAATTGTCAACAAACTCTGATGGCAAAGCAGTGTGTCTGTCAACAAGAATGTCCAGTGAAGAGAGTTGGAAGTGGCACAAGAAACTCTCTCATTTGAACCTGAACAACATCAATGAGCTAATAAAGAATGATCTTGTAAGAGGACTACCAAAGTCTTTGTTGAATGCAGAAGGCCTGTGTGATTCTTGTAAAAAGGCCAAACAGAGAAAAGCCTCTTTCAAAAGCAAATCTGAGTCTTCAATTGTTGATCCTTATCATCTTCTACATGTTGATCTTTTTGGACCAGTGAATGTTATGTCTCTTGGAAAGAAGAAATATGCTCTAGTCATTGTTGATGAATACACCAGATACACATGGGTGTATTTTCTAGCAAAGAAGGATGAAACTGCATTAACACTGGCAGAACATATAATGCAACTGGACAAAGGGTCAAAGAATCAAGTGAAGATTATCAGAAGTGACAATGGAACTGAATTCAGGAATTCAACAATGGAAGAATTTTGTAAGAACAAAGGAATTAAACAAGAGTTTTCTGCACCTGGCACACCACAACAAAATGGTGTAGTTGAAAGGAAGAACAGAACTTTGATAGAAGCTGCCAGAACTATGCTTGATGAAGCAAAATTACCAACCTATTTCTGGGCAGAAGCTGTTCAAACAGCTTGTTTCACTCAGAATGCCACTCTGATAAATAAGCATGGAAAAACACCATATGAAATGGTGAGAGAAAAGAAGCCAAACCTGAAATATTTTCATATTTTTGGGTGCAAATGCTTTGTGTTGAAAACTCATCCTGAACAGTTGACCAAATTTGATTTGAAGGCAGATGAAGGAATTTTTGTTGGCTATCCACTATCAACTAAAGCATTCAGAGTTTATAATCTGAGAACTAGAGTGATCATGGAATCTATTCATGTGTCTTTTGATGACAAGAAAATAACTGGACTTGAAGATGTAGATGAAAATGATCAATTGCACTTCGAAAATGAAGATTTAATCTCTGATGAACTAAACTCTGATGAGTCTGATCTGTCAAAATCTGAACCTCTACTGGTAAATACTGAAGAGACTTTTCAGCCAGAAACAAGAGAAGAACCAGTTGAGGGGGAGCATGAAGAAACTCATCAAAGTGATAACTCAAATTCTGATAATGACTCAGCTGAAAATTCTGAATCAAACTCTGGTGACTCAAACTCTGAAAGTCAAAAATCTAACAGTTCACACACTGAGCAGTCACATTCAGGGGGAGCCTCAGAGAATGAGGAAAGATATCAAGAAAATCAGGAGAACATGGATCGAGGGGGAGGATCCAACTTTGAAAGAAGTCAATTGCCTTCAGCTAGGAAATGGACCAAATCTCACACACCTGATTTGATCATTGGTGATCCAGATGCAAGAGTAAGGACAAGAAGTGCAACAACAAATGAATGTCTGTTTCATGCATTCTTGTCACAAAATGAACCAAAGAAAGTTGAAGAAGCTCTTAAAGATGCTGACTGGATAACAGCAATGCAAGAAGAGTTAAATGAATTTGAAAGAAATGAAGTGTGGACACTAGTACCAAGACCAAAGAACAGGTCTATTGTTGGTACTAAGTGGGTTTTTAGAAACAAAACTGACAGTGAAGGGGTTGTTACAAGAAACAAAGCCAGACTTGTGGCAAAAGGCTATTCACAGCAAGAGGGGATAGATTATGATGAGACTTTTGCACCAGTTGCCAGATTGGAGGCAATAAGGATGTTTCTTGCTTATGCTTCTCACAAGAAATTCAAGGTTTTTCAAATGGATGTGAAAAGTGCTTTTCTGAATGGAAAACTTGAAGAAGAAGTGTTTGTTGAACAACCACCTGGTTTTGTAGATCCAAAATATCCTGACCATGTCTACAGGATAGACAAGGCACTTTATGGACTTAAGCAGGCACCGAGAGCATGGTATGAAACCCTAGCTCAGTTTCTATTAGAAAGTGGATTCAACAGAGGTACAATTGATAAAACTCTGTTTTATTTCAAATCTGGAAGTGACTTGCTTTTAGTTCAGATATATGTTGATGATATCATTTTTGGATCTACTAATGATAAACTCTGTAAGAAGTTTGCCAAGCTCATGCAGTCCAGATATCAAATGAGTATGATGGGAGAGCTAAGTTATTTTCTAGGCTTACAGGTGAAGCAAACAGATGATGGAATTTTTATCAATCAAGCAAAATATACCAGAAATCTTCTCAAGAAATTTGGCATGCTTGACTGTTCATCTGCAACAACTCCCATGGCAACTACAACAAAATTGGACAAAGATACAGGGTCATCAGTAGATATGACAAGTTACAGAGGAATGATTGGCTCTCTTCTCTATCTAACAGCAAGTAGACCTGATATCATGTATGCAACATGTCTGTGTGCAAGGTTTCAGGCAGATCCAAGAGAACCACATTTAACAGCTGTGAAGAGGATTTTCAAGTATCTCAAGGGAACTGTAACTTTAGGGCTGTGGTACCCAAGAGAATCAGATTTCAAACTACTTGGTTACTCTGATGCAGACTTTGCAGGCTGTAAGATTGATAGAAAAAGCACAAGTGGAAGTTGTCAATTTCTTGGTGACAGACTTGTTTCTTGGTACAGCAAGAAACAGAAATCAATATCCAAACTACAGCTGAAGCAGAGTATATTGCTGCTGGTAGCTGCTGTGCACAGATTCTATGGATGAAGAATCAACTGCTGGATTATGGATTGAGGTATAGCAAAATACCTATTTTCTGTGATAACCAGAGTGCTATTGCAATGACAGGTAATCCAGTACAACACTCAATGACCAAGCACATCAGCATAAGGTATCACTTTATCAGAGAGCATGTAGAGGAAGGCAACATTGAGCTTCACTTTGTGTCTACAGATCAACAACTTGCAGATGTCTTCACCAAGCCTTTGAGTGAAGCAGCATTTACAAGGCTGGTCAATGAACTAGGAATGGTCTCTGGTTTTGACTAAACATGTTGGTCAGACTCAAAATTTTCTCATAAAATGTTGCTCATATTTCTGTGAATTGTTAAGTGCTATGTGAACCTTGTTGTTTAAACTCTGTTATGCAGACTTTGTTCACATGTTTCTGTTCTCACACTGTTAAACTCTGTCAGCATGTTTGTCTGTCATTCACTGTTAATATGGTTGACAAACTCTGTGAATTCTGAATTGATTTTTGTCTGAATGAAAACACCAATGAAGAAAAATGTATGAAGCATGATTCTCAGTAAATAAATCAAGATTCTTTCTGAGTCACTGTGATCTAATCAGAAATTGTGCAGTAAGTTAACACAGCATGATACTGTTTCATATTTAGAGCATCTCTTAGTTTATTTGGTCCTAAACTCTGAGTCTATGAATACTGTGTGCATTGCCTCTCATGAATAACTTCTGATATTGATGAACTCTAAACTCTGATTAGTAACACTCTATTTCCAAGACATACATAGTTCTTGATGATTCCTTGTTTGTACTTGTGAATTTTTTTAAAACTTGAGATGTGTCATTGTTTAGTTTGGTGAGAAACAATTCATGTCTGCACCCTGTGAGATTTTGAGCCAAATAAGTGATTGATAAATTTTATATCAATCAGATTTTATTGATGTGTGATGTTCATCAGTGAGTAGGTTGCTCTAGAACTTGTATTAAACCATTTTGAGACTACGTGATATGTGTGTGCATGAAAATGATAAAGGCACTAGGATTTACCATCTTTCTTCAAACACTGTTCATAAATACCACCCTTAGTAAACCCCTTTGAGCCTAATTAACTGCTCATTTTTCTTAAACTCTGACGTATAAAGAGCAGTTATATTCTTTTGGAAAAACAAGTGCAAGCAGGTGAGTGTTTCTCAAGAAAAGAAAAGTTTACTCAGTATATATATAAAAAAGGGGGGGTATATATATACTGATCATCTTGTACAAACATGTACTAACAGTGTGACTGAACACTTTGGTCTGTTAAAATTGTTCAGTCCGAAATTCATTCATTTTAAAAACATCTCTTCTCACCTGTTTGAACTTACTAAATTACAATCCTGAATAAAGTCCTTTTGATTTGTGCATATATGTAATCAAAGTAGTGTAGATTTGGTGGAAATTCAAGCCTATGGAAGTATCTGCTTTTACTGATTGAATTTGAGAGAAAACACTTCACCTAAACACTTGTGTGCTTTGAGAGTTTGTGAGGAAATCCTTTACATGTAACTCACTGAATGATGCTTTGATGTCTATCTCCTGATCTTTTTGTCTATAATGACTGTGTGCTTACTTGGATAATCATGAACATCAATGGGAATAGGGTTATTCAGATTTCTGTATTTAAGGAACTACAGAGTTTAGCATTCATCACATACTCCGTGTTTAATATGAGAGTTTGTGCATCCAGTGTTTATTGATTTGAGAGTTTAGCAGTGTGATGATAAGTGGATTTTATATCCACTTATTATGCGCTAAATAGACCTAAATTGGTGGTTTATCCTTAAGTATTTTGTGTCTTTTAATTAGTTTTATGTTGTTTCAAGTCTTTGTAGTGCAGAACTCACTGCTTCAGGTATCCTGGCGATAAAAGGTTAAAAGACGGTAGATTTCTAGCTCAGATGGACTGGCTACGAGGAAAAGGAATTATCATAAAGATGTTCTGAGTGATATATTCTTAAAGCAGGAATCCCGGTTGGAATTGTTATATTTTTTTCTAAGCAAAAGGAGTCCGGTTTTAGAGCCTCAAGAGACCGTAACTTGCATCTGGACGAGCAATGAAGAAATAAGAATTATCACAAGAATATGGAAAGTGATATTTTCTTAAAGCTGGAACCCCGGTTGGAATTGATATAATTTCTGTTAAGCAAAAGGAGTCCGGTTCCAGACGACCAGAGACCGCAGCTTAGACAATAAAGAATTATTTATATTATTAAATAATTTTATTAATTTAAAAAATTATATTTATAAATATCTAATAATATTAGATATTTATTTTTATAATTTCTGGATTAAAATAATTATTTATTAATTAAAGATTATAAGCTGTGCGGGTTAAAAAGCATTTCTACGGAGCTGAATATTACAATTCAACTACCGCGTGGAGAAGTTGCTGGAAGCGTGTGAAGTTTTTCAATAGAGTTGTTAGAATTAGGCAGTGACTTTTTAAATCATCTGACTTTGTTTTGTAGTAGGTGTATGTATGGTTCTATAAATAGATGAGAGAATTAACGAGAGAGATATCAGAGTGAAGCTGAAAACAAAAGCTGAAAATTTTCTCTCTTCATCTCTGTAATACTTCAGCTATTTCTTTTACAGATATTTTATTTTATACATTTTAAATTTCTGCAAACAGTTTGTTTTTATACAATTTAAATTTCTGTAATGTTATTATATTTTAAACACTTTGAATTTCTGTAATTTAATTTTATTTTATACACTTAAAAAATTTCTAAAAATATATTATAAGAATTAATTTAAGATTTTAAGGGGATTATCAGGAGGGCTCTTCTATTTTATTCGGAAAGCACAACAGGAGTACTTAATTATTAGCATCGAGCAGTGATCAAATTTAGTTCAAAAACGAAACAGCAGCAGACACAGGGAGGAGACTGCTTGCCACGCGCAAAAAATTTGCTCCATTACTGGCGCGTGGTTGTCACGCGTGGAAGGGGAGAGTAAGGCGCATGTGTTCACGCGCGTTCCAGGTAAAAAAAAATCAGCCTCCTTGCCGACAGTTTCAGACAGCAGGTGAGTGTTTTCTTTTACTTTATTTTGTCCTTTGCCTTTTATTATTATATGATACTTGTTCTTTTCATTTGTTTTTTGTCCGTAATTTAGTTTTAATCGGTTTCTCTTGCTTTTAATTAATTGTAAAAACTGAATTTTCGAAAGCTATTTTAATTCTAATTATTTTTATTTTTAATCTTGTAATTTTATATTTAATTTATGAAATTTTCTGCCATGATTTTATTTAATTCCATAAAGGTGCCTAGTTTAATTATGAACTAAACACTTTCATGGGGTTCTAATGTAATGAATTGTTAATGCTCATGTTAATTTGATAGATAATTTGTGTTTACAATTTCTATATAAGATTGCCTTGCATGGTTGTTTTAATTGAATATAGGTGAATAGCTAACATCTATTGTACCAAATCTCTAATGATTGCGAAAGTGGATTTAGAGATTTAGGGTTTGCCATGATAGCATAGGTATGTCGGCTTCTCCGCATTTTGGATTATAGTTTCGAAAGAACATTATTCCCCTATGTAGTTAATTGCGGAACTTGTGATTAAATTGATTGTATCACCCATTCACATAGACATATAGTGTATTGGATATAATTAATGCCCTTATAACTTCTATCTCTTTTGTGGATGTTTATTTGGAATGGTGTGAGTTAATTGAAAGATGGCTCATATTAGTTTCGTGTTCCCGCTAGCATTCTTAACAATTGTAACACATTAATTCTTAATAATTAATAGAGCTAAAACATTCATGAAATTAGGACCCCATGCCTCTCTCATATTATTTTAAACAAATTAGCCGTTACGTCATTAGTTAATTGTTATCTGCAAATACACCATTTTTAGTTCGTTCATGCTTCTATAATTAACAAACATTGTTGAATAGACATATTTACTAAAATAACCGAGTCTTCGTGGGAACGATCCTTATTTCCCTATATTGCTTTTGGACTGCGTACACTTGCGTAGAGAAAATAGCGAACAAGTTTTTGGCGCCGCTGCCGGGGACTCGGTGTTATTTTTGTTTATGTGTTTTACTACAATAGAAGTTAATTTGTTTGACTTGAACATTTTGTTGTGAAGTGATTATTTGTGTACAGATACTTGGATTTTTATGCTAACACGTTCTAAAGCATTAAAAGCCAAACAAGTACTTGAACATGCAAATATTCACAAGATGGACGGAGAAGGCGAAGTAGTTGCACCTGCAGCAGCAAGGGCTTTAATGGACTACTCGCAACCGAAGATTGATGACATCCAGTCAAGCATCATTCGGCCAGCAATTACGGCTCCTACATTTGAAATTAGATCCAGTACTATTCAGATGGTGCAGAATCAAGTACAGTACGGAGGAACTGCAACGGAAGATCCTAACTTACACATCAGGAACTTCATAGAAATATGCGACACATTCAGATTCAACAATGTGTCAGATGATGCTGTGAAGTTGAGACTCTTCCCGTTTTCATTAAGAGACAAATCCAAGGGTTGGCTACACTCTCTACCACCAGGATCTATCACCACTTGGGCTGATCTAGCTCAAAAGTTTCTTAGAAAATTCTTCCCCATGGCTAAGACTGCAGCTATAAGGAATGCTATCACTCAATTTTCTCAGCAGTCTGGTGAAACTTTATGTGAAGCTTGGGAGAGATACAAAGAAATGCTTCGGCAATGTCCACATCACGGCATGCCAAACTGGATGATCATAAATTGTTTCTATAATGGGCTAGGAATGCAATCAAGGCCAATGGTAGATGCAGCTTCAGGGGGAGCATTATGGGCTAAAAGTTACGAGGAGGCCTACGATCTTATCGAGATGATGGCAGCTAATGAATATCAAAACCCAACTCAGAGAATGCCACAACAGAAGGTAGCAGGAATTCTTAATGTCGACAAAGCCACTTCCTTAGCAGCTCAACTAGAGGCTTTGAACTTGAAAGTAGACTCGTTGACAGCTCAAGGATTTCGTCAAGTTGCTAGTGTTTGTGAGTTGTGTGCAGGCGCACATGAATCAAATCAACGTGCCATCTCAAACGAGTCGGTTCAGTTCGTAAGCAATTTCCAGAGACAGCAACAGCCAGCTCCAAATTCCTACCATCCGAACAACCGAAATCATCCAAATTTCAGTTGGAGCAATAATCAAGGAGGAGCACAACAATCACATCAGCCCTACCAACAATCTAATCATCAGCCATTTGGAGCTAAGCAGTATAATCCATCTGGATTCCAGCAACAACAGGGGCAACATTTTCAACAACCATATGCTCCTAGACAATTTCAGCCCCCAGGATTTCAACAACAACAATCTTATGGAAATTCTGGACAATCGTCGAATGAAAAGACTGAATTAGAGGAGTTGAGGTTGGGCCAAAAAAGCCAAGCGGCTTCCATTAAAAATCTGGAAACTCAATTGAGTCAACTCGCTAGTTTCATGATGAGCCGACCTCAAGGAACACTCCCCAGTGACACTGAACTTAATCCTGGGAAAAAGGATAATCACGAGCACATCAAAGCAATTACCCTCAGATCAGGGAGAATCACGGAGGATGCTGAGCTAAAAGATACAGAAAAAATTCTGCCAGACAACGGAACAGAAAAAGCAGATTTGGGAGACACAAAGGACATGGGAAATATATCAGAATCAAAGGAGGAGATTAAATAAAATGTGCCAACTCCTAAACAAACTGTCCTCGAGCAAACAGAGCAAGTCTACCCACCTCCACCATTTCCTCGACGAGTGCAAAAACAGAAATTAGACAAGCAGTTTGGCAAATTTCTTGAAGTCTTTAAAAAGTTGCATATCAACATTCCATTTGCTGAAGCTCTCGAACAAATGCCAAGCTATGCCAAATTCATGAAAGGCATTCTCTCGAGGAAATTAAAACTTGAAGACTTAGAGACCGTTGCTTTGACGGAAGAATGTAGTGCGGTATTGCAGCAAAAGTTGCCGCCTAAGCTGAAAGATCCAGGGAGTTTTACAATACCATGCACCATTGGGAGATTATCTTTCGACAAATGTTTATGTGATCTGGGAGCAAGTATCAATCTTATGCCATACTCGGTTTTCTTGCAGCTTGGTCTTCCTGAACCAAAGCCGACAAGTATGTCCCTTCAGTTGGCTGATCGATCTATCACCTATCCTAGGGGAGTTGTTGAAGATGTGTTGGTGAAAGTAGACAAACTCATCTTTCCTGCTGATTTTGTCATTCTTGATTTCGAAGAGGACAAGAAGATTCCTATCATTCTTGGTAGGCCATTTTTAGCAACAGGACAAACGTTGATTGATGTCCAAAAGGGGGAACTGACGATGAAGGTGCACGATCAAATTGTCACCTTCAATGTTTTCACAGCTATGAAATTCCCAACAGAAGAAGAGCAGTGTCTGAAGATAGACTTGATTGAGTCTACGGTGCAAGAAAAGTTAGGGCACACGCTCATGAATGATACTTTGGAAAAGGCCCTCAGTGGGGAGTATTCATTAGATGAAGATGACATTGATGAACAATTGCAATATCTGGATGCTCTGCCGTGGCAAAGAAAATTTGAAAGACCAGTTGAATCGCTGGGACTGCCAGAATTAAAAGGACCACATCAGCAATTAAAGTCGTCTATCGAAGAAGCTCCAACTCTAGAGCTCAAGCCACTACCGGATCACTTACGGTATGCTTCCCTTAGTGAAAAATCCACTTTACCTGTGATTATATCTGCTAACATTTCAGACTCCGAGGAAGACAAGCTCTTGAGAGTTCTTCGAGAATTCAAATCAGCCATTGGTTGGTCTGTTGCGGATCTAAAAGGAATCAGTCCCGCATATTGTCAACATAAAATTCCACTGGAAGAAGGGAGTAAACCAACAGTAGAACACCAAAGGCGGTTAAATCCTGTCATGAAAGAAGTGGTAAAGAAAGAAATTCTCAAGTGGCTAGATGCTGGTATCATCTATCCCATTTCAGACAGTTCATGGGTAAGTCCAGTGCAATGTGTGCCTAAGAAAGGAGGCATGACAGTAGTTGCCAATGAAAAGAACGAGCTCATTCCGACTCGTACAGTTACTGGGTGGAGAATTTGCATGGACTACAGAAAGCTGAACAAAGCTACAAGGAAGGATCACTTTCCCCTCCCATTCATTGATCAAATGCTAGACAGGTTGGCTGGACATGAATTCTATTGTTTGCTGGATGGTTATTCAGGATATAATCAGATTGGTATTACTCCAGAAGATCAGGAGAAGACCACTTTCACATGTCCTTTTGGCACTTTTGCATTCCGACGCGTTCCTTTCGGACTTTGTGGTGCACCTGCTACTTTTCAGAGGTGTATGATGGCAATTTTTTCGGATATGATTGGTATCAATGTGGAAGTATTCATGGATGATTTCTCAGTCTTTGGGAAATCATTTGATGAATGCCTCAGAAATCTAGGCATGGTGCTGAAACGATGTGTTGAGACTAATCTAGTACTCAACTAGGAAAAATGTCACTTTATGGTAAAGGAAGGCATCATTCTTGGGCACAAGGTATCTGGTAAGGGGCTAGAAGTGGATAAGGCTAAGTTGGAGACGATTGGAAATCTCCCTCCACCAATTTCAGTTAAAGGAATTCGCAGTTTTCTTGGTCATGCGGGTTTTTATCGGCGATTCATCCAAGATTTTTCGAAAATATCTAAACCTTTGTGCAAGCTGTTAGAAAAGGATATTCCTTTTAAATTTGGTGAAGATTGTTTGGAGGCATTCAAGCTCTTAAAAAATAAATTGACAACTGCGCCCATTATCACTGCACCTGATTGGAGTGAACCTTTTGAATTAATGTGTGATGCAAGTGACTATGCAGTGGGAGCTGTTCTTGGTCAACGGAAGAATAAGGTGTTTCACGTGATTTACTATGCTAGCAGAACTCTCAATGATGCACAGCTGAATTACACTACTACAGAAAAGGAACTCTTAGCTATTGTATATAGCTTCGAGAAATTCAGATCGTATTTGCTCGGAACTAAGGTAGTGGTGTTTACAGATCATGCAGCCATTCGATACCTAATGTCGAAGAAAGATGCTAAGCCACGGTTGATTCGTTGGATTCTGTTGCTTCAAGAATTCGACTTGGAAATCAAGGATAGAAAGGGTACTGAGAACCAGGTGGCTGATCACTTGTCTCGGTTAGAGGAACACGGTAACTCTGCGGATAAAACTCTCATCAACGAATTTTTTCCTGACGAGCAACTTTTTGGGGTGCAAACTGAAGAGCCATGGTTTGCAGACATTGTGAACTATCTTGTAAGCAATTTCATTCCATCGGAATTTTCTTATGCCCAAAGAAAGAAGTTTCTTCATGATGTAAAATGGTACCGATGGGATGAACCCTTCTTATTCAGACAGGGAGCTGATCAGGTGATTCGGAGGTGCATTCCGTTTAGTGAGGTTGAAGGTATTTTGCATGACTACCATTCTACCACTTACGGAGGTCATTATGCTGGAGAGAAGACAGCCACTCGAGTACTTCAGGCTGGGTTTTATTGGCCAACACTGTTTAAAGATGCGCATCAGTTTGTGTTGAGATGCGATAGATGTCAAAGAACTGGTAATATCTCTAGGAGGAATGAGATGCCTCTGAATATGCTGTTGGAAGTGGAGATTTTCGATGTGTGGGGGATCGATTTCATGGGTCCTTTTGTTTCTTCATGCAATAATCAGTACATCTTGCTAGCGGTGGACTATGTTTCTAAATGGGTCGAGGTGAAGGCTTTACCGACCAATGACGCTAAAGTGGTGCTGAATTTTCTGAATAAACAAGTTTTCACACGTTTCGGAACTCCAAGGGTAATTATCAGTGACGAAGGATCACACTTCTGCAACCGCAAGTTCACAGCATTGATGGCAAGGTACAACATAAATCATCGAATTGCTACGGCCTATCACCCTCAAACGAATGGCCAAGCAGAGGTTTCCAACAGAGAGATAAAACGGATCCTAGAGAAGGTCGTGAATCCTTCAAGAAAGGACTGGTCACTAAAACTTGATGAAGCTGTTTGGGCTTATAGAACAGCTTACAAAACACCTTTGGGCACGTCACCTTTTCAGCTAGTATATGGCAAGGCTTGTCATCTGCCTGCCGAACTAGAACACAAAGCCTATTGGGCGCTGAAGAAGTTGAACTTTGACTTAGCAGCAGCAGGTGAGAAA
Source organism: Kitagawia praeruptora (assembly GCA_037693485.1). NCBI lineage: Eukaryota > Viridiplantae > Streptophyta > Magnoliopsida > Apiales > Apiaceae > Kitagawia > Kitagawia praeruptora. The sequence goes on from CM075354.1 coordinate 109,125,512, forward strand.
AGAATGCTTCAGATTAATGAACTGGATGAGTTTCGGCTACAGGCTTATGAAAATCACAAGTTATACAAGGAAAAGGTCAAGAGATGGCATGACAGACGTTTGGTGCAAAAGTCCTTTGTACCAGGGCAGTTAGTTTTGCTTTTCAACTCTCGTCTCAGACTTTTTCCAGGGAAACTTAAGTCAAGGTGGTCAGGACCATTCACAGTTAAAACGGTATTTCCACATGGTGCAGTGGAAATTTTTGATAAAACACCGGAAGCAGCTTTCAAAGTAAATGGACAGAGGTTGAAGCCATATTTTGGTGAACATGTGAATAGCAAAGCAGAAACCGCAGTTCTTGGTACTACCGATTGAAGTGCGAAGGTGGCCAAGTCTAGCTAAAGACGTTAAAGAAAGGCGCTTCGTGGGAGGCAACCCATGTGTTTCGGTGTTTTCAGGTATGTTCTCTACTATCCCTTGTATTTACTTCCATTCAATGCGGACATTGAATATTATAAGTTTGGGGGTGGTTTGGGGGATAAGTAGTATGTATATGTGTTAGTAGTTTTTGTGAGTCATTGTGTTCATGTAGGATATCATGTTTTGCAATTTAGTAGTAATTCATGCATATTTGTTCGTATTATCTATGTTGTTTCATTTAGGACATTCTGTTATTGTTTGTTTGTTTTACCATGTGAGTCATATTAGTTGCATTTTCATGGCATACATTCTTCATGATCCCTTAGGACGAACTGATTCTGATTGATAGGTGGATGTTGATTTGGGTGTGATGATGATGAGTAGAGGGCTGATTTATAGTTCCTATGAAATTGACTTGCATGTTTCAGAAACACAACTTTTACACAGTCTCATTGGGTGCTTTTTGAGCTAGGTTAGGGTCATGCCTGTTGGATGTTTTGAGATTTAATCACTTGTTTATTCTTAGAATTTTCGTTATTCCCTTGATAGCATAGGAACACTAAAATCTAAGTTTGGGGGAAAACATGGATTTCATGCTAAGTGGTATTAATTGTCAATAAAGGCTAGGCGTGAAAAGGCTAGTAGCCGGCTCATATTTATATGAGTAGTCTAGGGTTGGAAATGAGAAAGGCTCATTCCAGATAAAAAAAAAAGAAAAAAAAAGAGTCAGAAGTCCAATTGATTATATGCAAAATTAACCAGAGTGAGCTCTTTAATACTCGAGTAATTAAGTCTGAGGGGACTTAGTCCTAGTAACCTAAAGCCCTTGTGGTTTGGGATTGCTGACCTAACACTCGCTACATGGGTATTATTGTATAAGCCTTTTGGGGTCTCATTCATTGCACGGTTAAATAAGCATGCGTATTGTATATGTAGTGTCGTATTATAGTAATAAAGCATGAGTTTCTGTCTACTTTGGATAAGGGTGGAGGTGTTCCTAGGTTATGAAGTGTTTACAATTTATTCTAGTTATAAACCTGTGATTGTCTTGACGGAAAGCATGTATGGTTTTTGACCTAATTTTGGGAGTATTTCTGATGAGCATTGCACACACGCACGTTTCTGTCATGTATTGTTAGTATACAGGGACTTAGTGGAGCTCTATTTGGATTTAGGTGCATTCTTTGAGGTATTTGCTTGCTAGTTGGTTTTGGTTAGTTTAAAGGGGATCCTTGCATTTTTCATGTAGTTGCATACATATAGTTAGTTGCATGTTAGTTGCATTATAGAATGGATTTTGTGGGTACATTCGCTATAGGCCCTCACGAGACCTCACTCGTCCACTGGGGCTACCTAGGGGTTTAAAGGGCTTGTTGCATATGCCAAATGCAATCGTGATCACCTGCGGAAGTGGTACTAGTTAGTTGTATATAGTTATATTGTTTATGCTTGAGGACAAGCATCAGTTTAAGTTTGGGGGTGTGATAAGTGGATTTTATATCCACTTATTATGCGCTAAATAGACCTAAATTGGTGGTTTATCCTTAAGTATTTTGTGTCTTTTAATTAGTTTTATGTTGTTTCAAGTCTTTGTAGTGCAGAACTCACAGCTTCAGGTATCCTGGCGATAAAAGGTTAAAAGACGGTAGATTTCTAGCTCAGATGGACTGGCTACGAGGAAAAGGAATTATCATAAAGATGTTCTGAGTGATATATTCTTAAAGCAGGAATCCCGGTTGGAATTGTTATATTTTTTTCTAAGCAAAAGGAGTCCGGTTTTAGAGCCTCAAGAGACCGTAACTTGCATCTGGACGAGCAATGAAGAAATAAGAATTATCACAAAAATATGGAAAGTGATATTTTCTTAAAGCTGGAACCCCGGTTGGAATTGATATAATTTCTGTTAAGCAAAAGGAGTCCGGTTCCAGACGACCAGAGACCGCAGCTTAGACAATAAAGAATTATTTATATTATTAAATAATTTTATTAATTTAGAAAATTATATTTATAAATATCTAATAATATTAGATATTTATTTTTATAATTTCTGGATTAAAATAATTATTTATTAATTAAAGATTATAAGCTGTGCGGGTTAAAAAGCATTTCTACGGAGCTGAATATTACAATTCAACTACCGCGTGGAGAAGTTGCTGGAAGCGTGTGAAGTAGGGCTGCTCATGGGTCGGTTTGGGCCGGTTATACCCGTTTTAGTGACCCAACCCAATTAATTCGGTTTGATAAAAAATCAACCCATTAATTAAAAAATATTATGTAACCCAACCCTGACCCAACCCAATTAATTCGGTTTGGTTCGGGTTGGTTCGGGTTAAATACTAAAAGACTGAAATTCATAAAACTTAGAAATCTGATATCAAGTCTTAAATAAAAACATTCCAGTCTTCCAAAATATTACAATCATAGTCTTAACTCTTAAGTCTTAAGAACAAGTCTGAAACATGCTCGAAAATAGTTAAAATACTAGTATTTTCTTGCTTCAAATAGTGGCGCCACTGGAACTGGACAATCAGTCATCAATAACATCGATTGTCTTGGTCTTCTCATTTGATGCCACACTTCCCTTCATTTTGCCCTTTTTATCTACAATATTTCAATAATAACAACTTGATTAAGCATACATAATTGAATTATATATTAGCTTTTGTCATACCAAATAAGCATCAGTACATCAAAATCAAAACTTATAACAACATAAGTGTAAGTACTAGAATTTGTACTATATATATCTAATTGTAAGCGAGTAAAGTTTATAAAAGATTTGCACATCTATACACTGCACAGTCCACACAACATAACCTCATCACAACGTAACATGGTTCTCGACAAAGAGACTAGTTTTGGTCATACATGTCACCCTCTTTGCTCATCAATCAAACAAAGTTTCAACGTTACAAGTAAAGTAACAAGTTCAGACTTTTCATTCAGACCATCAATCTAAGATTCAACTGACAACTACTTCATGTAGTATATTAGCAATGTCAATTAAGTATCTAATTTTCGACTTGCGAATAAATAAAGAGCAACATTAGAGCCGATAATGTGGTTATTTATGTAAACTCATAGCTTATACATTTAAGTTTGTTAAATGTTTTTCTCACGGACATTTCATCAAACACCTGAGGAACGACTACACTTCTGACCAAATTGAATACTAAGTGAGAAGAATTCACTTGGCATATATTCAACAAACATACAGTGTATGATAAACTTAGGTAGTTAGGTTTATTACATGAATAGATACAAAGAAAATATAATACTTACACAGAGAAATAACAGATTGGCGAGACACGAGAGATGTCTGAAGGAGAAACAGAGGGCTTGTCTCTGAGATGTTTGTCTCGGACTCTTGGTAAATTGTACAGCTTATGAAAAAAATATGGAGGAAAAAATATGGAGTGAAAATTGCAAGAACTTGAAGAATGAAGAGACTACTGCGGCTGCGGCTGAAAGCACGAACTCACAAAGTTATATCTCATATGTTTGTGTAATTAGGTTTAGCCGTTTAGGGATTTAGATCATTATATCATGATGTATTCTAAATGGGCTGGGCTGGATTGTGAGTAGACTGTTACTATTTAACCGGGTCGGGTTGGTTCAGGGTTTTATATAGTTAAAACCTAACCCAGCCCATTATATTCGGCCCAACAGAAAATAAACCCAATCGGGCTTCGGTTTTGAACGGTCCGGTTAGTTCGGCCCAAAATAGGGTCGGGTTGGGTTGGGTTATTCGGGTTGGGCCATCCATGAGCAGCCCTAGTGTGAAGTTTTTCAATAGAGTTGTTAGAATTAGGCAGTGACTTTTTAAATCATCTGACTTTGTTTTGTAGTAGGTGTATGCATGATTCTATAAATAGATGAGAGAATTAACGAGAGAGATATCAGAGTGAAGCTGAAAACAAAAGCTGAAAAAATTCTCTCTTCATCTCTGTAATACTTCAGCTATTTCTTTTACAGATATTTTATTTTATACATTTTAAATTTCTGCAAACAGTTTATTTTTATACAATTTAAATTTCTGTAATGTTATTATATTTTAAACACTTTGAATTTCTGTAATTTAATTTTATTTTATACACTTAAAAAATTTCTAAAAATATATTATAAGAATTAATTTAAGATTTTAAGGGGATTATCAGGAGGGCTCTTCTATTTTATTCGGAAAGCACAACAGGAGTACTTAATTATTAGCAACGAGCAGTGATCAAATTTAGTTCAAAAACGAAACAGCAGCAGACACAGGGAGGAGACTGCTTGCCACGCGCGGAAAATTTGCTCCATTACTGGCGCGTGGTTGTCACGCGTGGAAGAGGAGAGTAAGGCGCGTGTGTTCACGCGCGTTCCAGGTAAAAAAAATCAGCCTCCTTGCCGACAGTTTCAGACAGCAGGTGAGTGTTTTCTTTTACTTTATTTTGTCCTTTGCCTTTTATTATTACTAGCTTAAAACCCGTGCGATGCACGGTTTTTTTTAAATATTATATGAATTTTTTATTAATTTAAATAATTTATTTTAAAACAAGAATTTTGGAGGTCTAAATTTTTTTATGAGATGATTTGATAATAAATATATATATGTTATCCGTGATATTTATAGAAAATGAGGGATTTTAGTTAGAAAATATAGAAAAGATGATAGGTTTTAGTTGAAAAAGGTAATCGGTTAATTGTTAGTAATTATAAAATTATCATAAAATTATCATGTTATTTTATTAAATAGAATGTCCGTGATATGATTGGAAAAATAGAGGATTTAGTTAGAGAAAATTAAAAAGGTAATTGATTAGTTTATAGAAATTATAATTTAATTACGTTATTTTACTAAATACAATTACTCGTAATATATTTAGAAAAAGAGAAATTAATATTGTCCGTGATATATTCATTAAAAGAGGGATTTTAGTTAGAAAATAAAAAAAATACATTTTAGTTGAAAAAGATAATCAGTTAATTATTAAAATTATATTATTATTAGTTTATTGTATTAAATAGAATCGCTTGTGATATACTTGAAAAAATAGAGATTTTAGTTAGAGAAAATAGAAATGTGACATGAAAATTAAAAAAGTAACATGGTTTATGCGAAAAAATAATTGAATAGTTTATAGTAATTATAATCTAATAATGTTATTTTACTAAATAAAATTATATTAGTGTTTTTAGAAAATGAGATATTAATGTTGCCCGTGAAATTTCTAGAAAAAAAAAATTAATTTGGAATAAATGGAAAATATGATACGTTTTAGATGAAAAGGTAATCGGTTAATAATTAGTATTATGATATTATTGTTTTATTTTTGTTAAATAGAAACGCTGGTGATATAATTGGAAAAAGAGAGGTTTTAGTAAGAAAAAATAAAAAGGTAACGTGTTTTGGTTGAAAAAGGTAATTGCCCATGATGTAATTGAAAAAATAGAGGCTTTAGTTAGAGAAAAGAGAAAAGGTAACGTGGCTGAAAAGAGTAATTGATTAGTTAATAGTAAATATAATACAATTACGTTATTTTGATTAAATTTTAAAAAAGGAATGTAAAAGATATTATTTTTAAAAAAGGAATGTAAAAGATATGCTGAAAAAGGAAATTGATTAATAGAGGAGAAATTTTAGTATAAAATATATAAGATATTATATTTTACCAGAAAAAGGAAATTGTTTAGTTATTGAAAAATGAAAAAGATAATATGTTTAACTTAAAAAAATTGATTAGTTAGTAGGATGAGTAAGGGTAAATAAGTAAAATCAACAGGTACTGTACCGACCGACCGACCAACCAACCAAACTTTTATTGTTTCGGCTTTTATATAAAAGTATAGATATGATACTTGTTCTTTTCATTTGTTTTTTGTCCGTAATTTAGTTTTAATCGGTTTCTCTTGCTTTTAATTAATTGTAAAAACTGAATTTTCGAAAGCTATTTTAATTCTAATTATTTTTATTTTTAATCTTGTAATTTTATATTTAATTTATGAAATTTTCTGTCATGATTTTATTTAATTCCATAAAGGTGCCTAGTTTAATTATGAACTAAACACTTTCATGGGGTTCTAATGTAATGAATTGTTAATGCTCATGTTAATTTGATAGATAATTTGTGTTTACAATTTCTATATAAGATTGCCTTGCATGGTTGTTTTAATTGAATATAGGTGAATAGCTAACATCTATTGTACCAAATCTCTAATGATTGCGAAAGTGGATTTAGAGATTTAGGGTTTGCCATGATAGCATAGGTATGTCGGCTTCTCCGCATTTTGGATTATAGTTTCGAAAGAACATTATTCCCCTATGTAGTTAATTGCGGAACTTGTGATTAAATTGATTGTATCACCCATTCACATAGACATATAGTGTATTGGATATAATTAATGCCCTTATAACTTCTATCTCTTTTGTGGATGTTTATTTGGAATGGTGTGAGTTAATTGAAAGATGGCTCATATTAGTTTCGTGTTCCCGCTAGCATTCTTAACAATTGTAACACATTAATTCTTAATAATTAATAGAGCTAAAACATTCATGAAATTAGGACCCCATGCCTCTCTCATATTATTTTAAACAAATTAGCCGTTACGTCATTAGTTAATTGTTATCTGCAAATACACCATTTTTAGTTCGTTCATGCTTCTATAATTAACCAACATTGTTGAATAGACATATTTACTAAAATAACCGAGTCTTCGTGGGAACGATCCTTATTTCCCTATATTGCTTTTGGACTGCGTACACTTGCGTAGAGAAAATAGCGAACATGTGAGAAGGCCAAATCTTAGAAAGGAATGGAATTTTTTCTTCGACTGTATCACCAGGACATTCCATAAGAAAGTCACCAACTGGGATGCCATTCAAATGGATAGTCTGCAAATTGGGTATTCTCTACTCTATGGCAGTAATTTTGATTATGGTCGATATGTGCTAATGAACTTAGGTGATAAGTTGTCAGAGTCTACTAAAGTTTATTTTGCTAGATTTTGTCAGCTTGGTTCAATGCCTGCGTACCTGGGTTAGAAGTTGATGCAGCTGATGTGATTCAACCTTTTAGAGTCAATAAGAGAATATTCTCTGATATGACTAATAAAGATGTTGGTAAAGATTTACCTGCTTTTGTTTTGCCACTTGCCTTGCAGAACTTTCTCAATCAACCACAAGATTCCCAATCACCACAACATGAACCACACCAAACACAACAACCAGAAACATAAAATATGCCCGAACCTTTAGCCACTGACCACACTGAAACCATACACTCTCATCCTGTACCATCACCTGAGCCAACACCAACAAACACTGTACCTACTACATCACCACACACATAACCTGAACCAATAGACTCTGAGCCAACAAACCCTGTCACTACTACTCAACCTCAACCAACATCTAAACCAAAAAGGAAGAAGCATACTGCCCTCAACACAAAACATTCAAAGGCTAAACAGACATCTCCTAGAGCTGTTTATACCAGAAGAATCATTCAAAGGGCAAATAGGCCTTCATCACCACTAGTTGAGGAAAGTTCTAGTGAAGAAGAAGAAATGATTGAAGTGCCTCAAGCAAAGAAGAGAAGGCTGATTCTTACAGATTCTGATGATGAGCATGTTGTTGAGGCTCAAGAGAAAGTTTCTCATGATATTCCTACTGGTGAGACAGAGGTTATCATAGAACCTACTATAGCAGAATCAGGTTTCAAGATTGTTGAACCAGAACTTGCTAAGGTTCAAGCTAATGAAGATGTTAGAGATGCATTGCCTACAATGGAAGAGTTTGATGAAACTCCATTTTCTTTTGACAATGAAGCATCTACTCCAACACCCATGGTGGTTACAAACTCTGTTGATACTGGTGTTGCAGATGGACCTACTGTTGTCCTGGAAGACACTGAGGTTGCATCACACACAGAATTATACTCTGATGCACACCATGTTTCTGATCATGGTGAGGAGATTGATCAACCAGAGAAAGTTATTTCTTCAGAGCATATTCAAGATGATAAAGGAAAACCGGTTGTTCATGAACCAGTTACTGCTCAAGATGAGGACATTGCTTCAGTTGCACCCACTGATGTTTATGTCAGTGATTCTTTTGAAGAAAGGAGTACAGAAGCTCATAAAACCCAATTTCAATCTGATGGTCAGAAAACAGGAGAAAAACTAGATTTTGCTGGACCTTCTACTAATGAAATTGATGATAATTACTTGACACAGCAAACTGCAGATTGGTACAAGTCAGATTGTATTTTTCCATCTGGCAGAGCAGCTACCTTTCTCAAGGCAAATTCTTCAAAGATTTCAAATCCTGATATTTTCACTTGTCTGCAAGGAACAGTGATTCAGATCAAGTCCTTGAATCACAGATTTGATGAAAATCAGAAGGCAATTGTTGATCTTAGAACAGAGGTTGCTACTCATGAGGAGAAATCTCAACGAGCTAATTATAAGATTTTTCAACAATTCTCCAAAGCCCAAGAGAATCTTAATGACAGATTGAGCAAAGTTGAACAGAATCAGCTTTTGCTGACTGAGAAGGTGGATTCTATTGCAAACTCTCTTGAGTTAATCACCTCAATTCTGATTCCAGATGGTGATGATGTCAAAAAGGGGGAGAGACTTGCTAAAACTAAGTGTAAGCAAACTCAAACTCTGTTAAAGAAGGATCATCTGGATGAAGAAGGTGCAAATGCTGATAAGGGATTAAGAAGTGCAAATCCAAGATATGGACATGGAAGGTCTACAAGGTCAAAGCAAAATGTGGTGGCAGATACAAATCTTCAGAGTACTTCTACTTCAAAGCAAAAGGATTTGTCATTCACTGACAATCCACAAACAGATGAAGAGTTGGCTGCTAAGATCTTTCGTGAAGAAAATGCTGAGGCTACACTTGAGGACATACAAGCTGAAGAAAAGCTGTTGCAAAAAGAGCATTTAAAAGCACTAAAGTCAAAGAAAGGGAAGAAGACTGTCAGAGCATCAAAGCCTGCAATAAAAGGGATTAAAATCAAAGAGAAATTATCTGGTATTCAAGAAGAAGAAGAAGATGAAGATGAAGGAAAGTTGATAAGAAAGTCTTCTCTTGATGCCAAGTTAAAGCTAAAAGGGGTAATGGGTGAAGAGAGCAAAGGCAAAATGATAGTTACAACCTCTGTTGCTACACAAGTTGTACAGACTCAAAGTAAACCTTTACCTGGGTTTTCAAAGCCAAAGATTCCAGTGCAAGCACAAACATGAGTGACTGGTGGGTATCAACATAATGTTGCTTGTTCAGGAAAGCCACCAGGCAGGAATACTTCTGGTTTAGGTTCAAGAAGAAATTTGAGAGTTAGTAACAGTACAAGAGATCCCTCTGCACTTGTTTCTCTTGGTTCTGGTATTACTCAAGAAAATCTAGACAAGTTGGAATCAGTTCAGCTAGTTCATCAAAGGAGCTTAGACATTCACTTTCTGTTATACTTTATGACAGATGGATCAGTGTATAGAGTGAATGAAGAAGCAATCAAGCTAAAGTTATTTGAGGAACTTCAGTATGTTCTGCATATATTCAGAGTCAGAAATCGACAAACACAGCTTATTGCTAATTCTATAAGGGAATATATGTAGAGAGCCAAAGTCATTACAGGATCGAAGACTACTGAAAAGTATGTTCCTAAATACAGAGATTGGAATGGAAATCTTGTAGAGATGAAGAAAGGAACTGCTAAATTAAAGACTGATCTGGGGATTACAGTTCTTGATTTTAATTCTCAATCAGAGGAAGTCAAATTCATCAGACTAGGTAATCAGATGAGGAGAAATACAATCTATGATCTAAGAGCTGCTATCTTTCAAACTGATGAGAATGATCCAGAATTAAGAGAGATCAAGGAAGCTATGCAGATTGAACTTGAAAATGCTGAGAGAAGATTGTTGATTGACTATCTCAGAACAACTCCAGATCTTGAGGAGGTTAGGTAGACAGAATTTGTAAGTAATTTGAATTTTCTGTAGATTTTGTTAAGACAAGATTAAACTCTGATTATATGCTAAACACTGTGTTTTTATTTGATTGTTTTGACATCATCAATTACTGTGAACTTGTACATTTTTCTAATGAACAAGTTGGGGGAGATTGTTAGATATAATTGATGTGATTTAATGTCAGTGTTTAAGTGTTACAGGTAAAAAGAGTTTAACTTGTTATTGAAAGCAGTCGTAGCAGAGTTTGAATATATGCTGATAGCTGGAAGCGCAAACGCTGACAGAAGAAAGTGTAAACACTGCTAGCTGAACACAAGGAAGCGCAAACACTGCTGGCTAGGAGAGCAATAGAGTTTGCTAATGTCTGTCTACTGGAAGCTTTGTTAGTTACAGAGGCATGCCTGTACACATCTAATAACAAGCCTAATTGTTTGTAATGCTTTGCATTACTTACATGACCTCTTAACTGAGGGAACCTCTGGTTGTAGAGTTTCTGTTTGTATTGTACTTGTAGTAGGCATCAAATCCTAGTTGTGTATCTGTACTTATAGAGTCTAGAATAATGCTTGAAAGAAGTTCCAAGGTTCATGCCTCAAGCAAGGAGTTAAAGACTGTCAAATAATCACAGTTGGGATTTGAAGAAATGAAGAATTTTGCCTAAGTACCAATTCGAGAAGTATATTTGTCTATTCGAGAAGTCCAGCATTCGAGAAGTCAGGGATTCGATATCTCAAGACACTATTCGATATCTCTGAATACATTGTTCGATATCTCATTCGATATCTCAGAGATTCGATATGTCTACTACTCTATTCGAGAACTCAAGAAGTCAACAAGTCAAGATGGTATTCGAGTTCTCAAAGAGTCAACAAGTCAAAGTTTCATTCGATATCTCAAGGACTCAGAAAGCTATTCGATATCTCGAGGATTCGATAAGTCAAATGTTCTATTCGATAACTCAAGGAATCCTGATGGAAAAGAGCTATTCGAGAAGTAATTCGATATGTCAATATAACAGTATTCGAGAACTCAGAGTTATCGATCAAGTCAATTCTAGTTCTCGAATCACTTACTTAGTCACTTCTCGAATACATTCTTGGAGACAAAATACTGAAGAAATTTTACAAGTCAGAAACCTGCAACAAGCAAATGCACTTTATGGACCACAATCTGTAACGTGCTCTGGAAAGCCTACAAGGAAGCTTGGAGAGATATAGAAGAGACAAGGAGCTAAAGAAGTGGATCTAAACAGGCTTTGCAAAGTCAAATCTGTAACCGTTTGGACGCTTACTCAAAAAGGATAGACAGACTAGAAAGTAATTTGTTTAGCTACCTTATTTGCAGTAAGTAGGATGTATCCATGTTCTATAAGGACACAGCCTCACTTCATAACTTAGTAACTTTTGTGAGTCAAGTTTTTCATACACTGTAAGCTATATCTCTCTGAGAAAACGAAGCTGAGAATACTACCATTTGTATTCACAGATTGTAGCAACCTTTATCTAATAATACATTAGATTAAAGTGATATTGTGTCTTGTGTTGTTTCTTTATCCGCACCTTTCACTTCTACACACACAGGCACTTATCGGCTACATAGACTCAATCAAAGAAAAGTTCAAGAATCCATTCACCCCCCCTCTGTATTCTTTTACCGTATTCAATACTCAACAAGTGGTATCAGAGAGGGCTGTTTATTCAAAAACAGGAAAACGATCATGAGTTCGAATACACCAAAGACTACAGGAACGGTGAAGGTCCCTAAGTTTGACAAAGAAAACTTCAACCTCTGGAAGATAAAGATGATGTTGTTCATTAAAGCCTCTCATCCCTTGTATCCTGAGATTCTCAAGAATGGCCCTTTTGTTCCACAACAAGAGATACCAGAGAAGACTGTTGGAACCACAACTATCCCAAGATCTTATGAGGCCAAGGATCCATCAAAGTGGACAGAGTCAGAAAGGGAGAAGGTTGCTCTTGACAGCCACCTCATGCTGCTTATCATTGATTCCATGGACATGTCAATGTTTGCAAACATTGCATCATGCACGTCTGCTAAAGAGATGTAGGATCACATTGAGGTGTTGTGTGAAGGGACTGATGAGGTTAAGGAAAACAGGAAACAGATACTGGTCACACAGTATGAAGCTTTCATGGCACAGCCCAAGGAAAGCATCACTGAAATGTTTGAAAGGTTTCACAAGCTAGTTACTGAGTTGCAGATGAATGGAAAGGTTTACAGCACCAAGGAGTTAAATATGAAATTTCTGTTGTCTTCACCAAATCATCTGGAGCAAAGAGTCATTTCTCTAAGGGAGAGAGATTTGAACAAAGTCACTTATGATGTGCTCTATGGAGTCCTAAGGACTCATGAACTTGAGTTGCTTCAGAAAAGGGCTATCCAAGCCAACCAAGGTAGAATGATAAACACATCATGTGCCTTGATTGTCAACAAATCTATTCTGGACCTAGAAGCATCTACAAGCCAGCTAAGGATAGAGGAAGTAGCAGATGATGAAGAAACTGAAGCTGGGGTGAGTGAACCTGTTGAGGAAAAGGAGGAAGAAGAAGAAGAGTTTTACACTCTGGAAGAACTTGATGGGATGGAAAATACTTCATATGCTTTCATGGCCAGAAAATTTCCAAACATCAGATTTAAAAGAAATCAACCCTTCAAACCCAAAACTCAAAACCATTCAGCCAACAAGAACAAGACACCTGTGAAACCAAACAGAAATAAGTTCAAAACCAGTTATGTGGATAGGTCATCTGTAAGGTGCTATAGATGCAATGACCTAGGGCATTTTGCCAGTGAATGCAAGAAGCCTAAAAAGAAGGATAGAGATTATCTTGAGCTCGAAGCTAAGTATGAGGCCCTTCTGAAAAAGCAGACAAAAGGTAAGGCCTACATAGCTGAAGGGAAGTGTTGGGATGATTCTGAGAGTGATGGAGAGGAACAAGAATTCTGCAATTATGCCTTGATGGCCAACTCCAAGGATGACTCATCTTCATCTGATTCTCAGGTACCATCTCTCACTACTATAGACATGTCTGTTTCTGAGTATAAATGCATGATCGAACAACTATCTGTTGAAATGTTTAATATTCATACCAGTATGACTGCTGCTAATGAGGAGATTGTTAAACTGTCTACTAGAAATGAAATATTAACCAAAAAGAATGAGGAACTTGAGCTAACTGTTATGCAAGTAGAAAACCTTAAGAAAGAAGTTGAATATTTACAGAACAAGGTTTTATGTGCTAGTCAAGTAGAGAAGGCTCTTAGGGATGAATTAACTGAAAATGAATTCAAACTGAAAACTTTCAAGAAATCATCTGGTCTAGTGCAATCCTACTGTGAGAAAATTGAAGCTAATCCCAATGCATCTATTGGACTTTACTATGACTCTCTCAAGCAAAGGAAAGGCTATGCTGTCATTGAAGAGGACGCAGCTGTTCATGAGAAAGTGCCTCACATACTGAGAAAAACTGAAAATCCAATTTTTAAGGAATCAATATTTGAAATTGATGAGGATGCCTTACTCATCAAACAAATGTTGAATGATGAGGATGAGGCACAATCTGGTGAACAACAGGCATCCCCTAAGAGTGAGAGTGTCAAGTCAAAGACCAAGAAACCAGTAGTTGATAGGCCAAGACCTAAGAAGTTTGTTAAGTTTGTCTCAGCTGGGATGAGTGAATCAGAAAAGAAAGTGACTAAGAAGAAACAGAACAGAAATGGCAAGTTAGGGATCAACAAGGATAACAACTATGCTTATATGCCTAATGCCCCTAGGAAAACTTGTAAGAACTGTTTCAGTACCAATCATTTAACTCATGCATGCAAGAAACCTGCTGGTAGTGTGCCTAAACCTTTCTATGATTGTTCTGTGCCTCTAAGTCATAGAGATGCACCTTTTTGTGATAAATTTGACTGTATGCCATGCAATATGAATGTTATGACTAGTTGTTTTAATTTAAGAAGGCAATTCATTGATGGTTGTATCAGTCACAATTCTCACACACACTACACAAGGTCAAAGTCTTCAAGTCCTCCTAAAGCTAGGAAGGTACCTCTGTCACCTAAGTCTGAAACCTCAGGTTCTAAGACTTCCAACAGTGACAAGAAGACTAACACTAAGAAAGTTGACAAACATGTTGTTTATGATAAAACTGTCTCTAAGTCACATGGACCCAAACTTGTTTGGGTACCAAAGGAAAAGTAATACCTTTGTGGTTACATGGCAAAGAAAGTGAAAAGAAGGTCATGTGGATTTTGGACAGTGGATGCTCAAATCATATGACTGGTGATATGGCCCTGCTATCACAGTATGAGGAAAAGGCTGGCCCAATGGTTGCTTTTGGAGATGACAGCATGGGTAATACATTGGGATATGGCAAGCTGAAAGTTGGTAATGTCATCATTGAAGATGTAGCACTAGTCAAGGGGCTCAAGCATAATCTGCTAAGTGTTGGTCAGTTTACTGATAGAGGATTCAAAGTGAATTTTGACAAAGATGAATGTTTGATCACCCACAAGAAGACTGGTGAATTTGCTCTATCTGGAGTAAGGAAGGGAAGCCTGTTTGTAGCCAATATGGACTCTGCAAACAAGGACAAAATTTGTTGCTTTTACTCAAAAGCATCAAATGAAGATTGTTGGCTGTGGCACAAGAAACTATCACACCTGAACTTCAAGGCCATTAATTCTCTAGTCAAAAGGGAGCTAGTGAGAGGCATGCCCACACTTGAATTCTGCCAAGAAGGAGTGTGTGAGGCTTGTCAAAAAGGAAAAATGAAAAGATCAAGCCACAAGTCAAAGACAGTGACATCAATAACCAAGCCATTACAACTCATCCATATGGATTTGTTTGGGCATGTCAACATAATGTCACTTGGAAGAAAGAAGTATGCCCTGGTAATGGTTGATGATTTTTCAAGGTATACATGGGTGAAATTTCTGGCATCAAAAGATGAGGCTCCACAAGTAATTATTGAGCATATAAAGAAAGTTGACAAGGAAGCAAAGGCAAACGATGCAAGTGTAATTGCACTGAGGAGTGACAATGGAACAGAGTTCAGAAATGCCACACTTGAAGCATTCTGCAAAGAGAATGGCATTTCTCAGCAATTCTCAGCTCCAAGGACTCCACAACAAAATGGAGTTGTTGAGAGAAAGAATAGAACTCTAATTGAGGCTGCTAGAACAATGTTACTTGATGCAAAAATGCCTACATGCTTTTGGGCTGAGGCTGTGAGCACTGCATGCTATATTCAGAATAGGACCCTCATCAACAAAAACACTGGAAAGACACCCTACAACTTGATGACTGGAAAGAAGCCTACTCTAAAGTATGTTCATACTTTTGGAAGCAAATGCTTTGTACTAAAGGATAATTCTGAATATGTTGGAAAGTTTGATGCAAAAGCATTTGAAGGAATTTTTCTTGGCTATTCTATGGAAAGAATTGCATACAAGGTTTATGCCATCAGTCAAAAGAAAGTTATGGAAAGCACAGATGTAACATTTGATGACAGCAAACTACCTGGACTAGAAGAAGCCAATGAAGAAGACAAAGATCCATTGAAGTTTGATAATCTAGATGATTCTGATGAAGAGATTGAAACTGGAATTGAAACTCAAGTTTAACAAGCTCAAGTGATTGATGATACAAGAGAAGAATTTGTGCCAATCGATAGTGGAGAAACAAGCATCCAAGACACACCTGTGAGTAATGGCAACTTCACAGGGGGAGGAAATGAGGATGACCGTGATGTGGATGATGAAGCAACATCAAGGTTGAGAAGTCAGGCTGAACACTCGAGGAAATGGGATAGATCACACACTGCAGAGCAAATCATTGGAGATCCTAATGCAGGAGTAAGGACTAGGAGAGCAACTCAAAATGAGTGCCTCTATGGATGTTTTCTATCACAAGTTGAGCCTAAGAAACTTGATGATGCACTGTTGGATCCAGATTGGATTATTGCCATACAAGAGGAGCTAAATCAATTTGAAAGGAACAAAGTATGGGAACTTGTGCCTGCACCAAAGAATAGAACCATTGTTGGAACAAAATGGGTTCTGAAGAATAAGATGGATGAAGATGGTGTAATAATCAGAAACAAAGCAAGGCTGGTTGCAAAAGGATACTCTCAACAGGAAGGCATTGATTATGATGAGACATTTGCCCCTGTTGCTAGATTGGAAGCCATTAGAATATTCTTGGCATTTGCTGCTCATTCAAACTTTAAAGTTTATCAAATGGATGTCAAGAGTGCATTTCTAAATGGAGAGTTGGAAGAAGAGGTTTATGTGCAACAACCACCTGGCTTTGAGGATCCACATTTCCCAGAATTTGTCTACAGATTGCTTAAGGCACTGTATGGACTTAAGCAAGCTCCAAGAGCATGGTATGATACTTTATCCCAATTTCTTCTTGAGAATCAATTCACTAGAGGCACATTGGACAAGACACTGTTTTTCAAGAAGCATGGTGATGATATTATCCTAGTACAAATTTATGTGGATGATATCATTTTTGGTTCTACAAATGAGAAGCTGTGTGAGAAATTCTCTAAACTCATGCAGAGCAGATATGAGATGAGTATGATGGGAGAGTTGACATTCTTTCTTGGGTTGCAAGTCAGTCAAAGGAAGGATGGTATCTTTATCAGTCAAACCAAGTACATCAAGGATTTATTGAAGAAGTTTGACTTAGAAGATTGTTCACCTGCCAAGACACCCATGGCCACTGCCACTAAACTGGATGAAGATGCTAAAGGCAAGAAAGTAGATATCTCAGTCTACAGAGGCATGGTTGGTTCTCTACTCTACCTCACTGCAAGTAGGCCAGACATCATGTTTGCTACATGCTTGTGTGCAAGGTTTCAATCAAATCCAAAGGAATCACATTTGATTGCAATAAAAAGGATCTTTAGATATCTGAAGGGCACTCCTAACTTGGGATTATGGTATCCTAAGGACACAGGGTTCAATCTGGTTGGTTATTCTGATGCTGATTATGCTGGATGCAGAGTGGATAGGAAAAGCACCTCAGGAAGCTGCCAGTTTCTTGGACAAAGGTTAGTTTCTTGGTATAGCAAGAAGCAACAATCTGTGTCAACTTCTACAGCTGAGGCTGAATACATAGCTGCTGGAAGTTGTTGTGCTCAAGTGCTTTGGATTAGAAATCAACTTAGAGATTATGGACTTGTGTTGGAAAGAATTCCAATCATTTGTGACAACACAAGTGCAATCTCTATAGTTGCCAATCCTGTCAATCATTCTAGAACAAAGCACATTGACATCAGATATCATTTCATAAGAGAACATGCAACTAATGGAACCATTGAGTTGCATTATGTCTCTACAGATAAACAACTAGCTGATATATTCACTAAGCCATTAGATGAAGCCACCTTCAAAAGGTTGGTAAGTGAGATTGGAATGCTGAATTCTTCAGATTCTGGCTAAGTGAATACTCCATCTAGATTGTTGCAGCAGTAAACACTTACTTTATCTAAATCCTCAATATTTTTGGAGTGAGTGTTGACTGAAATATGATTTATAAATATTTCAAATCTGTTGCACATGTTGAAAATCATATTTCTATTAACTTAAAATTTCGATGAAATTTTGAGAAAATCACTATTTAATTTGCTAGGATATTTCTCAATGAATATGTCTGGTAAATTTTAAAAGATAGTGAAAATCAGATTTCTATGAGTGATGAGTATAGTTCGATAAGTCAGACTTCTCGAATGATTCACTATTCGACATCTCTAACAAGTCTCATTAGAGTACTCTTGAGTTCTCGAATAGAGTCTTTCTGAGATATCGAATAGAGGTATTCTTGACTTCTCGAATATAGTAACTGAGTTCTCGAATAATTGAGTTCTCGAACACTATATTTGAGTTCTCGAATCATTTGAAAAGGCTGAATTCTCGCTGAATTTTAACCGATTTTGGACTTTTGTCTAAAAGTTTAATTCACTCATAAAAACACATTTTATTTAATTTAGAATTATTTCTAAGTTAGATAACTTCCAGCTGTGAGTTTCTATCTGCTTGAGTTATCGATTAAGCCTTTCTTGACTTCTCGAATAGTTGTTTTCTACTTCTCGAATGCATGACTTGTCGATACAAAACTTTCCTCAAATCGACAATTCAAGTACTTCATACTTATACAATTTCACATCTATTCGATTCATTTCATTCGATTTCTCAAGCATCTACACTCTCTAAACCCCTGAAACCCTAGCTACGAAGAGCCAAATTTCTTCTTCAACCTTCAATTTCTTTCCTCTCTTCTACACAAATGGCAACAGTAAAGTTCAACACCAACTTCATCGCTCTCACTAGTGATGTTGAAGCACCCAATGCCAATTTCAAGTGCTTTGTGAAATGGATGGCGGAGTCATATATCAAGGATGCACTCTCTGCCAACCCAACCCTGTATCTAGATATCCTGGAACAGTTTTGGGGTTCTGCTATTGTAGAGGTTGTAGCCCTGGAAAACGCAATCACTTCATATATCATCTACTGCAAGATTCAAGATAAGGAAATCACTATCACTACTGCAGACATGAACCAAGCACTGGGCCTACAACAAGAGTCATTTGACAGAATGGCCACTAATGCAGAGTTAGAGGAATTCTTTGAGTTCATCAACTACTCAGATGGGATCAACCTTGGAAAGCTAAATAGGAAGAATCTGAGAAAGGAGTGGAGCTATGTGTTTGCAACTCTTCTCCAAGTCTTCACTGCCAGGAAATCAAGCTTTGATCAAATCAGTGCACCTGTGCAGCAAATTGGATATGCTTTGGCCTATGGAAAGAAGATTGATGTTGGCCAAATCATCCTCCAAGAACTATATGGGAGACTTGGTAAGAACACAACCAAGAGAGGTACTGATATTTTCTTCCCTCGCTTTATTCAATCTGTACTTAATTATAAAAATGCTTCATTGATTGAATTGCCTGGGATTGATAAAAATAAAATAGGCTATCCTAAGTCCATGACCAAACTCATTTTTGGTAATTTGGAGACTAGGAATGATGTGGATGTAAGACTGAACATAACTCCCCATATGGAGAGTTTGTTTAGGACTTATCCCCACAACATGCCAACATTTGATGCAAAATCTAAGTTAGCACAGCCCAAGCAAGTAGAACAAAATGCTAACCCAGGGCCTGCTAACCAACCCTCTCAACCAAACACTCTACCACATACTGAGCCAACTGCATCATCCTCTCAAAAGGGTGATGTTAGTAAAAAGAAGAGAAAGGAAGTAATGTCTGCACCATTAAATATCTTATCTGAAGCAGCATTAGCTGTTGAATTAGGTCTAGGAAGTGAGGAACCTGAGTTACCCTTACACAGGACAAAGAAGAAGAAAACTAAGACCACCTCTTCAGTCACACAAATGGCTGAAGTTGTAAAATCAGGGGCACACAGCTCACTAGGTGTATCCTCTCAACAGGGTGCACCTATAGAATCAAGCATCCTCCCCAATGCACCTTCTTGTATAGAGTCAGCACATGGGAGTGATAAGGCTGGCACAACACTGAGTGGAGAGCACATCACACTTGAAACTCCCTCTATCTTTCAGGGGGAGTTGCCAAAATCTACTCTTAAACACACTTCTCTTCCAGAATCTAACTCTGAAATTTCTTTGGAACCTGCAACTCAGGCAACTGAGATGCAAGGCATTGATCATCAAGAATTCTTTTCTTTTGATGAGCCAATAATTTCAAGTGACTTAGTGCATGACACTTTGCTCACCACTCAGAACCCACATTTAGATGGTGAGGGAATGCATGCTGAGGCATCTCCTAATGACACCATCACAAACACAGAGGTTCCACTAGTTTTTACTAGAGACTCTGTGCCTGTGTCAACTGCTGGTGTAATTCATCCCACTTCTGTGGTGACACCGGTAGTAGAGTCAATCCATCCGGTCACAGAAGTTGCATTTGTAACTGAGGAGTCTAGCTTGCCTAGCTCTAGCTCTAACTTTATGTCACAATGGCTGAAGCCTGTGCAACATGACAGTGCTTCAGGATCAGGGTCTGCTCCACAACAATTGACGGTTGAAGCACTTCAAAGCTTAATTGTGGATCAGATTCCTGAGTTCACAAAGATTGCTCAGAATCTTCTCACTGCAAACATGCCTAATCCAGACTATGAGGCTATTCTGTTATGCCATAGGGATGATGTGGAGGTGCAGAAGACAAAGATCATTGATGATGCTGAGAGAGATGGCAACATAGATGCCTGGTTGCAAGGAAAATATGATATTACTCTCGATGAAGCACTTCAGTATCTCAGGGAGGAATACCTCACTTCACTGGGCTCCAATGCCAAATCTCTGACACCTGGTGAAGTGTATGAGGCTATGAACGATACACACAAGGGATTCCTCAAGGCAGCACATTATCTGGGAAAAGGTGTCAAAACTGAGGTCAATAGAGTGTGTGATAAGACCACCACCACAGTAGAAGCAATCAAGAGGACCTTTGATGCCAAAATTCCCTCAGCTAGACAGTGTGTTCAAGGACATCAAACACTGCAACACCACCTGCACCAAGATGGATAATGGGCTAGCTCTGCTAAAGGATACTGTCACAGGTCTGGGGCATCAATTTCAAATTCTATCAGATCAGACCACAGATGCCAATGCCATGCTGAGGACCATGTTCAAAAATTTATATGGAGACAGACTGGTCACTGAGGTCCCCGTACATGACATGACTAGATTTGAAGTGCAGAGACTCAAAGAACAATCCCTGTCTGGCTTCAAATCTACTGAGTTATTCAGCAAAGTAGATGCACTCGAGAAGGAGGTGGCTACTCTCACCAAGTCCAATGCTCATCTTACAGACAAGGTTGCACTGCTAAATGATTAGTTGGACACTCAAGCATCCACCACAGCTGATGTCCTTCTGCATCAACAATCCATGTTAGCTGCTATGATGAAGCATATGGGTCTCCCTCTTCCTGATGAATCTTCAATCCCAAAGGACATTTCTACAGCCTCTGTGCCTGACAACAAGCCTAAGGGGGAGAAGAAGGCAAGGAACTCAAATACAAAGGGGGAGAAAGGCATAATAATAAAAGAGGGTGGTCAACAAAGAGCTTCAAAATCTCTACCAAATGTGCCTGGCAAAGGAAAATCCAAAGTGGATGAACCTCCATCTATCTTGCCAGTTGTCACTTTACCAACTGTGCATATCACTACTCCTGGAGGACAAAAGCAATCCATAACTACAACAGTGGTTGCAGGGAGTATGCCATCTGACAAATCTTCAACATCCATACCTGAGAGTGCCAAGCCTGTAGAAGTTAAAGTTGTTACTGAGGCCAAGCTACAAGAAGTTGCTAACTCCAATGTTTATCATGATAAAGCCTTCTTGGAGTTTCTGAAAGCCACAAGGGAACAGGTTGGTGACACTCAGTTCTATCTAAGGGAGTTGAAGAAGCAGATTGATTGCATCACTGTCATTCCTAAGAAAGTCAATAATCTATGGATTAAGGAGATAGTGATGATATCCAAATTGAAGATATGGCATCTAACATACAAGACTCTACAAGAACTGAAACACTCAGAGATAGATGCCATACTTGAGCTTATTGAGAAGAAGAATGAGAACAACAAGAGTCTGTTTGATGACTTGAGGAATGACCAACCTTCAAGACTACCAGAAGTGATCAAGAAGCCATGGACAATCATTTATCAGTCTGGCACCAGAATTGAAGATATCAAGCAATTGGTCATTCCCCATGATCTCACCACTAGAAATCACAGACTGATCATTGCCATCATTGATCAATTACAGAAGAAGGTTGGAGCCAGAAATGCTGAAGAAACTGAGGCACTGCACATCCTCAGAACTTATATTGCAACTGGTGAAATTCCAGAGATGGCTCAACCTAGGAGAAATAAGGATGATGATTCTGAAGACAAAGGTGATGGGAGGAGAAGACATCACAGGAGAGATAAGGGTGATGAAGACAAGAAGAAGAAGGGGGACAAAGATAAGAAGAATGATGATGACCAATGAAGAGTCTCTGAGAGGAAGATTGGAAAACAGCAAGCCTTAGGCATTGCTAGCAGTAACCTCACCACATCACAAGACTCTAAGTCTAGGGTGAATACTGTTAGTGGTGACCTAGCAAAGTCTACATCTATGGCTTCTGCAACTGTTTTGCCACCTCAAGAAGAGAAGAAGATTCAAGTCAAGAAACCATGTGTATGTTTCAGAAAGCAAACTGCTAATGGAATACTACTATGGTCTACGAACAAAGGTCAAAGATTTCTGCCAAGCAACCATGTCAAGAGAATGAAATTTAAACATGTTGCAAGAAAGGTGAAGCTATCCAAATCTAAGGCACTGACAATTATCCCAGGATTAAACCTACCACCTCTGGATGAAAGCTATGATGAAGACCAACTGCAGTTTCTATGGGCTCAGAGAATCTATCATGTTGCCATTGTTGATAATCTTCTCGAAGTTAAGTACTCTGATGGAAGACAGAAGAAATTCAGACAAGGAACATGCCAGCACTGGGGCAGGCTGTATGACATAGAAAGGATAATTGCAATGTTGGATTCTGAAGACAAAGTGGAAAGGGTGTGGAAGCTGGAGTTAATTGACTTTGTCAAGATGAAAAGAGATCACCAGGCAGAAATGAGAAAGAACAGTGAAAAGCTTCTAAAGAAAAGGGAGGAGGAGTTTGCAGCAATGGAAGCTAAGGCTGATGAGTTGAGAGCTATGGGTCTGTGCAGAGTCAAGTTTAATCCTTACATCATTGAGTACAAGAAATATGGTAGAACTGTGAAGATTAGAATGGACTACATCAGCTCCTACTCTGAGAAACAGCTAAATGAAGTGCTCAAGGATTTATCAGGCTCTCCTCTAATTGAAGAACTCACTGCAATGGAAGATATCATTCTTGCCATGGAAGAAATTGCAAAGAAGAAAGCCAAAGCTCAAAAGATGAATCCAAAAGGAGATGGCTAAGTAGTTCCTCATATCTTGTAAGAATACTTCTATGTAATTTCTTCAATCAAATTCATACCTGTACTTTTAAAAGCTTTATCTTTATGTATGTTAGGCTTGTTATCAGACATGAAATTGTGACTAAGGGTCTCACTCACAATTTGGGGGAGATTGTTAGTTACAGAGGCATGCCTGTACACATCTAATAACAAGCCTAATTGTTTGTAATGCTTTGCATTACTTACATGACCTCTTAACTGAGGGAACCTCTGGTTGTAGAGTTTCTGTTTGTATTGTACTTGTAGTAGGCATCAAATCCTAGTTGTGTATCTGTACTTATAGAGTCTAGAATAATGCTTGAAAGAAGTTCCAAGGTTCATGCCTCAAGCAAGGAGTTAAAGACTGTCAAATAATCACAGTTGGGATTTGAAGAAATGAAGAATTTTGCCTAAGTACCAATTCGAGAAGTATATTTGTCTATTCGAGAAGTCCAGCATTCGAGAAGTCAGGGATTCGATATCTCAAGACACTATTCGATATCTCTGAATACACTGTTCGATATCTTATTCGATATCTCAGAGATTCGATATGTCTACTACTCTATTCGAGAACTCAAGAAGTCAACAAGTCAAGATGGTATTCGAGTTCTCAAAGAGTCAACAAGTCAAAGTTTCATTCGATATCTCAAGGACTCAGAAAGCTATTCGATATCTCGAGGATTCGATAAGTCAAATGTTCTATTCGACAACTCAAGGAATCCTGATGGAAAAGAGCTATTCGAGAAGTAATTCGATATGTCAATATAACAGTATTCGAGAACTCAGAGTTATCGATCAAGTCAATTCTAGTTCTCGAATCACTTACTTAGTCACTTCTCGAATACATTCTTGGAGACAAAATACTGAAGAAATTGTACAAGTCAGAAACCTGCAACAAGCCAATGCACTTTATGGACCACAATCTGTAACGTGCTCTGGAAAGCCTACAAGGAAGCTTGGAGAGATATAGAAGAGACAAGGAGCTAAAGAAGTGGATCTAAACCGGCTTTGTAAAGTCAAATCTGTAACCGTTTGGACGCTTACTCAAAAAGGATAGATAGACTAGAAAGTAATTTGTTTAGCTACCTTATTTGCAGTAAGTAGGATGTATCCATGTTCTATAAGGACACAGCCTCACTTCATAACTTAGTAACTTTTGTGAGTCAAGTTTTTCATACACTGTAAGCTATATCTCTCTGAGAAAACGAAGCTGAGAATACTACCATTTGTATTCACAGATTGTAGCAACCTTTATCTAATAATACATTAGATTAAAGTGATATTGTGTCTTGTGTTGTTTCTTTATCCGCACATTTCACTTCTACACACACAGGCACTTATCGGCTACATAGACTCAATCAAAGAAAATTTCAAGAATCCATTCACCCCCCCTCTGTATTCTTTTACCGTATTCAATACTCAACAAGCGTCTACAAGTCAACAGAGTTTGAAGATTAATTCAAGATTAATATGGAAGCAATATCTTTGAAGATTGGATAGCTGTCAAAGAGATTGAGTTGACTTAGAAGACGTGTAGCAATCATAATTGATATCAATTGTATAGCTTAATTTTAGGAGAATCAATTAACGATTGTACGTAGCTGTATATCTTATAAATACAGTTAGGTTAATCCTAGAAGGGTGTCCATCGTGAACGAATATCATTCATTGTAACCTAAGCAGCTCTCTGTGATATTTTACATCACTGAGAGAGGAATTATTAATTCCAAATAGTTTTAAGTACTAAAACGTGTGTTCTTGTTATTTACTCATACAGTACTTGATTATATATTGTGTATTCGACCTAACAGATCAACAGAGGGTAAAGGTATCCATTGGATAAATTGGGACTCAATGTGTGAGAAAAAATTTGAGGGAGGCATTGGTTTTAGAAAGCTGCAGATTTTCAACATAGCTTTACTAGGCAAACAAGGGTGGAGGCTAATGATAAAACCAGACAGCCTAGTAAGCAGGGTTTATAAAGCAAGGTATTACCCAGAAGGGTCCGTCTTAACAGCAAAAGTGGGAAGAAATCCTAGCTATGTTTGGAGGTCGATAATGGAGGCTCAGGTTCTTCTAAAAAAGGGTGCAGTTCGTCGAGTGGGGACAGGCACAACTATTAACATTTTGGAGGATCCATGGTTGCCTGATAAGGATCCGTATGTGCACACAACTCACGAAAGTTTGAATCACAAAATGGCAGATACATTGATGAACCCGAAAAGGAACTCATGGGATATTGACCTAGTGAAAGATATCTTTAGCGATAGGGATGCAGAGTTGATTTTGTCTATTCCCTTTAATCCTATAGAATCAGACTCTTGGTACTGGAGGTTCGAACGCCTGGGTCGATACACAGTGAAGTCAGCTTATGGTGCAATCCGAGATTCTGAAACCACAGGGCGTATTGAAGACATGTTCAGCTGGAAACGCTTGTGGAATCTAAGGGTACCACTGAAGGTCAAACATTTCATTTGGAGAGCAGTCAAAAATGTGTTACCAACTAAGGCTCAGCTTCTTGTCAAAAGAGTTCCAGTATTGGCCATGTGCCCTGTTTACAACATGGAAATAGAAACAGTGATTCATTCTCTAGTTTTCTGCCCTTTTGCTAAACTGTGCTGGGAAGCTATAAAAATGAACATATCTAGTAGCGTCCAGACGGGGTTCAAAGACTGGATGGCTAACGTCATGCAGAGTTCTGATACTAAAAGAATAGAGGAGACAGTCATGATTTGCTGGGCGATCTGGAGAAACAGAAACGCGATATTTTGGAGGCAATGCGGCTCGGAGTATTCGGAGGTTTGCAAATCGACAAAGCTCTTTCTTAATCAATGGAAGATTGCTCAGGATAAGTCGTTTAACAATTCTCTTGGCTTTTTGACCCAGAGGACGGCAAAGAGCAATGGGTGCAACCACGGAATGGCACGATTAAGATCAACGTCGATGCAGCGATTTTTGAAGACTCGGGAAAGTATTGTTTGTCCATGGTAGCTAGAGACAGTGCAGGTCACCTAGTAGCAGCTGTGGCTAAATGCAGAATTGGTCGAGTTGCCCCAGAGTTAGCTGAAGCTCTCGGAATCAAAGAAGCTCTAAGCTGGACCAAGAACATGGTTACTCAGCCAACGATAATCGAATCTGATTGTCTTGCAGCTATCCAAGCGATCAGGTGCTCTACCGTTAACCTATCGTATCTTGGAAGGATTATTGACGAGTGCAAATCTCTTCTTAGCGAATTGAAAAAACGTCATGTGACGTTAATCTTTGTCAAGCGGTCCGCGAACAAGGTGGCTCACTTCTTAGCGAGACACAATAGTTCTATAGCCGATCGTTGTTGGTATGGGGGGATGCCTACCCAGAATTGTACCCAGTCTTATGTAACGATTTGAAGTTTTAATGCATTTTCCTTTTCTGGCAAAAAAAAAACAAAATTTCATGTATATTGGTAAAATGTGTTTTCATTTTTGTTACTGGTTGATACAATTTTCATCTAATGAAAGTATAAATATAGTAAAAAGTTTATATCATTTGAGAGTAATCCTGCCTGTGTCAAACTTTTGGTGTTCCTATACTCGTGTGCAAGAGACTGTTGACCTGCTTGGTCGGAGTTGTGTTCTTTTGCCGGAGGTCGACGAGGGCTCTAAGTGCTTGCATTGCATCTGTAAAATGGTATTTTTGGCTCCAGCCTCCATGAATGTATCCGGAAAGTTATATTTTGACAAGAACATATGTGTTCAGATATTCCATCAATGGTTTGAACAGAAGTTGCTGCATAAAGTATGAAGCTAGACCAAAATTTTGTTTGTGATATCTGGCTGGGTTAGCTTCAAAAACTTAAAATTGAATGTAGTATAATGCACTTTTCACTGTATTTTAACAGCTACAGGTAATTGGCAAAATAATAATCCCGTCCAAAATAATACCAATATAATGCGAATAACACATTTTTATTCTCGATAAAATAATAAATTTGATAAAGTAATTCTTTTTCTAGATCTGAAAACTATTATTTTAAATAGGTTTAATTGTAATTCACTTTCTTAACTTGAGGAAAATTTGAACATTTACTTAGGGCATATCTCCAAATCTAAATTAAAGATGTGCGTTTGCACGAGATGTTTGGAGGGAGACTGGTTTGTGGCAAGTTGTCCAGGCACGTCCAGAAGAGACAATATACCAGTTATTTTGCAGAGTTATTACGGTGAGTACAAGTCAGCAGTGTGCATTGATATGTATGATATGCTGGAATTTGTGGAATCGGAAAAATAAATGGGTGTGGGATCATGTGAGTGCTTCTGTGTTTGGGGTTCGACAGTCAGCTGTGAGCATGCTAAGTGAATGGAGGAGAGCGAATGAGAGGGAGAATGGAGTAGGTTCAGGTGGACAGAACACGGTGCCAGGTTGGGTAAAGCCACCAGTTGGATGGATTAAAATCAATATAGATGCAGCTTGTGGGAGAGAAAGCACAAGATTGGGCTGTGTTGCTAGAAATGATAATGGAGAGTTTGTGCGAGCAAGGTGCAAGCCAGTTAGGGGGAGAAGACAGTCAAAGGAGGCAGAGGCAATGTGCTTGAAAGAGGCGTTGTCATGGGTGAAGGAGTGGCGAGTAAGTAAGTGCATTTTTGAGACAGACGCGAAGCTTTTGGTGGATGCTATAAATGGTGTAAGGCGGAGATCATATTTTGATACCATTGTTAGTGACTGTATTGAGTTATTGAAACACTTTGATGAAGTGTTAGTTGCCTTTGTGCGTAGATCTGCGAATAATGTTGCCCATATGTTAGCTACTAGCTAGGGCATCTTGTTCTATGACAGATCCTCAGGAATGGTTTGATACCGCTCCTGATTTGATTGATTGTAATATTATTTCGGAAATGTTTTAATGCAAGTGATATTTTTCAAAAAAAAAAAAATAAAGACACCCCTAATATTTGTTTTTGATAATGTATATCGAAAATTGAGGTGTAATTAATAATTAATTGTACCAATCAGCCATTAATTGGGGAAAAAATGTAGTATTAATTAGAAAAGGTTAATCATCGAAAAAGTCAATTATAAATGTAAAAGTTTTAATTAGTGGGACAGTAATACCCCTCTAAAAATGGGACAGCAGTAAATTTATCATTCTTTAATTTACAAAAAAAAATAGACGTTCCAAACTATCCCTACATTTATAATTTTCAATACAAATTTAAGATAATTTTTCAAAACTATCCCTACATTTATTGTATCTAAGATTTGACTTTTTTCAAAATTAATACTATTCTCATTTTTAATGTATTAATTAAAGGTATTAGTTGGAAAATTTTATCAAACCAACATTTATTTTAATATGTATTTTTTTAAAAAGGGCATGTAAAATGGGACGGAAAAAGTATAATCCTTTTTTTTTCTTGAAGCATCACCATATTTTTCGATCACAATTCAAAAAATATCAACAAAAATAGAGCTGAAAAATTGATAGCAAGCACCTAATTGACTCATTCACAAAGTCCAAACTAAACAACAAGTTTACAAAATCAAAAAATACAGAGTTTTACTTCTCTTAACATTCTAGTAAAATTCAACTTTCTGTTACCGTATTTACTAAACAACAAAACCCTTAAAATCCCACAATTATTTATTTTTCATTTTCCCCAACCCTATAGCTAAGTTTGTTATCCTTCAATTTGTTTGTCTATATTCATATATCATTTGGATATAAATTTAAATTTTGATAAAGTATTTCCATTTAAATTTTTATTAGTATTTTGAGTTTTAGAAATATTCAGAACGATGAATAAACCATTTACTCCGTGGTTTCCATTTAAATTTTTATTAGTATTTCCTTTGTGGTTAAATAATTTTTATTTGGGGTTAAACGAGTTTCATTTGGGGTTTAGAAATATCCAATTTTTTAATTAAAATTTTTAAATTTTATCTTTATTCTCTTAGGAGTTCAACAATTAACTTTTAGGGTTAAACGTTTCCATTTGGGTTTTAGAAATATGACGAATAAACCATTTACGAATTTAGGCCGTCGGATTTTTAAACCCCCAATTTTTTAAAAATCAGACCGTCGGATTCAATTTTTTAATTAATTTTTTTAAATTTTATCTGTATTCTCTCGGGGTTTCAACAGTTAATCTTTGGGGTTCAACAGTTCCATTTTGGGTTTAGAAATATTCGGAACGGTGAGTAAACCGTATACGAACTTAGGGTTTAGGGTCTGATTTTTAAAAAATCAGGACTCGTCCCCGATTTTTTAAAAGTCAGACAGCTGGACTCAGTTAAAAAATACATTTTAATTGACCATTTGGTTATAAGTTTTTTAATATTGTTTGCAAATATATATTTAGGAGAGAAAAAAAAAGAGAAAAACTAATATATATATATATATATATAATTTAATTTAATTTTAAAATATTATATAACATATTTTAGTTAATATTTGTTTATATAATTTTTAAAAAGGGTAACAAATGAAAGTTAACATATTTTGAAATGTGTTTCTATTATTTAAAATTTAAAATGTTTTAGTTATGTAAATATATGTGTAATAAAAATTGTGAAATACAATATAATCAATTTACTAAACAAATAATTATTTTAAATTAAAAAAAATCGAAAAGAATTGAATAACCTAACCCGCCTTATTTCCCGCAACACGTTTACAGATTACCCGCGCGTAGCCATCAAGCTATCCCAACCGACCTTCTTTTACCCTATATATTTACACACACCAGTACCATACACCTTACTTTTCTTTCTCTATTCGATTTCAGCTCATCTCTCTCTCAATCTGTATCTCCCTCAATCTCTCAATCTGTATCTCAATCGATCTCTCCCTCGATCTCTCCCAATCTGTATCTCCCGTAATTATAATCATATTGATCATCTCTCTCCCTCTCCCTCAATCCCTTTGTTAATTCTCTCATGGCGTTGTCTCCTGTAGCTCCGAAGAAGAAAAGGAGTAGAGTAATATTTAAATGCGAAGGAGGAAGAAGACTCTCCTTCGATGCGATTGATCAAGATGCGATTGATCAAGCGTTGTCTCCTGTAGCTCCGAAGAAGAAAAGGAGTAGAGTAATATTTAAATGTGAAGGAGGAAGAAGACTCTCCTTCGATACGATTGATCAAGATGCGATTGATCAAGTACCAGGAAGATCAGAGGAGGAGGTGAATGTACTACTCCGATTCGATAAGCTTTGGATCGAATATCATCAAAAGAGACATGCTGCTCGCAAAGAAGAATCAGAATGGGACAAAAAAATAAGGATTTTAATGTCCATGAGGTGATCATCGGGTGAAATCTTCCGTCTCTCTCCATCTCTCTCTCTCTCTGTTTCTGTTTTTTTTAAATTTGTCTTGCAGGTATTTTAAGCTCTAGTTTTGCAATTAGGTTGTTCAAGTAGGCAAAAGATAAGTTTGTTTGAGTTTACAAACCTCTCTCTCTCTGTTTCTGTTTATTTTTTAATTTGTCTTGCAGGTATTTTAAGCTCTAGTTTTGCAATTAGGTTGTTCAAGTAGGCAAAAAATAAGTTTGTTTGAGTTTACAAATCTCTCTCTCTCTCTCTGTCTCTCTCTCTCTCTGTTTTTTTTTTTAATTTGTCTTGCAGGTATTTTAAGCTTTAGTTTTGCAATTAGGTTGTTCAAGTAGGCAAAAAATAAGTTTGTTCGAGTTTACAAACCGCTCTCTCTGTCTCTCTGTTTCTGTTTTTTTTTTAATTTGTCTTGCAGGTATTTTAAGATCTAGTTTTGCAATTAGGTGGTTGTTCAAGTAGGCAAAAAATAAGTTTGTTCGAGTTTACAAACCGTTTTAGCTTAACAGCACTTGTGAGTTATAAACTATGCTGTAATGTCCAGATGTATAATTTGAACCTTATCTATATATATCTAGTGTTCCATATGTTTATAGAGTTTCGAGGCTAGTTTGTGATGGAATTTGAGTCTGTATATGTATGAATATTCGAATTAGATAGTGCATAAATTGACAAATTTTTTTACATTTATACTCTTGTTTATTGTGACATTTAGAAATTAGAAAGAATTTGTTTCTGAAAAGAATGAAACATGAATGCACAATATGTTGGTGTATGTCAAATTATCGATTTTAATATCTATTACATGACTTTGAGAATTAAATTTTATTTGGTAAGAATTGATATTATTGCAGTTTCCTGCCACAACAACATGTGTTAGATCACGGAAATTAAGACGTGGATCCAAAGGGTTTACTCTTTTTGCACGGTATTCCCAGTCACACTTGTCTCCTCAGGTGGCATTTGTGATCTGCAGTTTCTATTGTGTTTTTAGTTGTATTTCTAATCGATGGTGTTCGATGTATGAGGTATCTTCTGATGGGTCCCTGCTTCTGTTTCATCTGAGGATGTTCATGATCTCAATTCATTTCTTAATAGGTTTCGGCAATATCTTGAATTGCTGCATACATCGAACAAATAATATTTGCAGGTATTCACATTATCAGAAATTATCTGAAGGTGGACAATTTTATATGTTAATAATATTCAGTGTACAGTGTACTGTTTTTGTTTTTTTGCTAAGCAATATTCAGTGCTGTTAACCATGATAAATCTGTACTTTATGATTGTGACACTAAATATTTTTATGTTGCTTGTTGAGAAATCAGGTTTGGTGCAGGTATTTTACGGTTGCAACAGGCAAGTGGCCAGGTCCTAGCTAAACCGGAGACATTATACTGTTGACATTTGTTTAGTTGCTGTTGATATTAAATTAAATACCATTATGCTATTAATTTGACTTGCTCAATGTGCTGTAGTTTCGACTTGATTATATAGGCATTTATCTAAATTGCTAAGGCATGAGAAGGACTATTCTAGATTTTTATTTTTTTTTTACCAAAATTGAAATCCAATATTAAATTCTTGTTAAAGTTGCTTTTTGTGTTTCTATTGATATGGGTTCTAATATCTTATATGTGTTGATTGTTGTTGTAGTAGTCTCATGAACTATTGTGTGCATTTCCTTTACCCACACCCTGAAAACTGAGATAAAAATGTTTCGTAAGCAGCGTTTCATGTTCAAAGTTATTAAATTTTGCTCTTAATTTGTTCACAGAGTGGGATGGGGTGTTCTGAAGACTACGAATGTGAAGTTATTGAGAATGATGCTCCAGTTCCCAAGCATGTCCCTTTACATCGTCGTCCTGGTCCTCTCCCAGAGGAGTTGTACAATACGTTGGAAACAGTCACAACAGGCACATTGGAGTTTTGGAGAGTTGTACAATACGTTGGAAACAGTCACAACAGGCACATTGGAGGAAAACGTAAAAAAGGAATCGCCTGCAATAGACTCTAGCGGGTCACAATGAAGCATGTAGCTAGCATCCATTTTGGTTGCTGATAAGGACTTGTTTTTTATTGATGAAACCGTATGCCCCTTATGGTCGGTTGTTTTATTATGTTTGTAATATGAAGATAGTACTTTTCTGCTGGAGTAGAGAGTAGTTACTTCGTAGTTAATAATTTCGAAACAAGCCCTTCTTTTATCTGTACGGAAGAAGCAGCATTTCTTATCTTCCTTCATAACAGTATCTGGGTCTCTATAAAGAATGATATTACTCTAACAGTGGGCATTCCCTGCTGCATTTTAAGGATTATTAGTTCCTAAACTTTAAGGAAATCAGGATAAAAAACTTTATGTATAAGTCGACTGCTAAGTTATCGGTTCTATAAAAGATTTCGGACAAGTATATTTATGATCCATCCAAGTACGAATATAGTTTTTAAATTTGTTCTTTATTTTGCTCATCCTTTGTACTTCATAAACATGAATGGGAAAATATGCTGCTTGCTTTACCTGAGAATCACCTCAAAATTCCAAATGTAATCGAGACTATTAATATTTTAACGTAGTTTTATTTAAATAAAAGTTAATTGTAACATCTGTAACTGATTAGTAAGAGCATCTCCAACGACGTTAGCTAAAAATGATTGGCTAAATCTATACTATTATATAAATTCCGAAACATTAAAAGTTTGGTTCAACGGTACCTATTGAATTTACCTAATTACCCTTGCACCCAATTAATATTAATATTATTAATCTATTATCAATTTCAATTTTTACTCAAATCAACTAAACAAAACCTTTTCTATTTCATCTAAAATACAATATCTTTTATATTTCATATAACTAAAATTTCTCCTTTATGAATCAGTTTTTTTCTTGAGGTTAAACATATTACCTTTTCTATTTTTCAATTACATATTTACTAACTAATCAATTTCCTTTTTCATATTAAACTTATTATTTTTTCTACTTTTTCAAGAACTAAATAATTTCCTTTTTCAGGTAAATTAGAATATCTTTTATATTTTATCTAACTAAAATTTCTCATTTATGAATCAATTTCCTTTATTAGGTTAAACATATTACCTTTTTCAATTTTCAATAATTAATTACTTTCCTTTTTCAAGTAAATTAGAATATCTTTTACATTTTATGTAACTAAAATTTCTCATTTTTTAAAAAACTACAAACAATTATATTTAATAAAATAACATAATTATATTATAATTACTATTAACTAATCAATTAGATTTTTCAATCAAAACACGTTAACTTTTCTTTTTTCTCTAACTAAAATCTTTCTTTTTCCAATTATATCTTGGACGATTACCTTTTTCTTTTTAAGCCAAAACACGTTACCTAAACCTCCTTTTTTCCAAGTATATCAAGGGCATTTCTATTCAATAAAAATAAATAATAATATTATAATACTAATAATTAACATATTACCTTTTCAACTAAAATTTATCATCTTTTTTAGTTTTTCTAATTAAATTCACTTTTTTGTATAAATATAACGGGTAACATTAATTTCTCATTTTATAAAAACGTTGAGCAATTTATTTAGTAAAATGACATAATTAAATTATAATTACTATAAACTAATAAATTTTCTTTTTCACCTATAACATATTACCTTTTTATTTTCTCTAACTACATCCTCTATTTTTCTAATCATATTAGGGGAATTCTATTTAATAAAGTGAAGTAATAATTTTATAATTACTCATAATTAATCGATTACCTTTTTCAACTAAAATCTATCATCTTTTCTATATTTTCAAACTTAAATTCCTCATTTTATAGAAATATTATGGATAACATTTATATAATTATTATGAAATTAATTTAAATTGATGAACTTTTTTTATATAATATTAAAAAATATCCGTGCATCGCAAAATCGAAACATTAAATTGGTCGGTCGGTCGGTATATGTTGATTTACTTATTTACCATTACTCATCCTATTAATTAATCAATTTCTTTTTTCAGATTACACATATTATCTTTTCTATTTTTTAAGAACTAAATAAATTTCTTTTTTAGGTAAAATACAATATCTTTTATATTTTATCTAACTAAAATTTCTCCTTTATTAATCAATTTCTTTTTTCAGGTTAAACATATTACGTTTTCTATTTTTCAATAACTAAATATTTTCCTTTTTCAGGTAAAATAAAATATCTTTTAAATTTTAACTAACTAAAATTTCTCTTTTTTAAAAAACACTAGGAGTAATTTTGTTTAGTAAAATAACATAATTATATTATAATTAATATTAACTAATCAATTACCTTTTTTGAGTCAAAACATGTTATCTCTTTTCTTTTCTCTAAAAAAAATCTCTATTTTTCCAATTATATCATGGACAGTTCATTACCTTTTTTTCTTTTCTCTTACTATAACCTCCCTTTTTCCAATTATATCATGAGCGTTTCTATTTAATAAATAATAATAATAATAATAATATTATAATACTAATAATTGACCGATTACCTTTTCAGATAAAATATATCATCTTTTCTATTTTTCTAATTAAATTCCCCTTTTTCAAGAAATCAAACGAGCAACATTAATTTCTCATTTTCTAAAAATTATGAACATTTTTATTTAGTAAAATAACATAATTAAATTATATTTATTATAAACTAATCAATTACCTTTTTCACATAAATCATATTATCTTCACGTTACCTTTTTATTTTCTCTATCTAAAATTTATCTTTTTCCAATTATATCACAGGAGATTCTATTTAATAAAATAAACTAATAATAATATAATATTATTATTAGACTGATTACCTTTTTCAGCTAAAACGTATTATATTTTCTATATTTTCTAACTAAAATCCCTCTTTTAATAAAAATATCATCGGACAATATTAATTTTTTCTTTTATAAAAACATTACGAGCAATTGTATTCAGTAAAATAACGTAATTAAATTATAATTACTATAAACTAAGCAATTGCCTTTTTCACCTAGAACATATTACCTTTTTAATTTTCTCTAACGAAATTCTCTATTTTTCTAATCATATCACGGACATTCTATTTAATATAATGAAGTAATAATTTTATAATTACTAATAATTAATCGATTACTCTTCTGAACTAAAATCTTTAAAATCCCTCTTTTAATAGAAATATCACGGATAATATTAATTTCTTCTTTTCTAAAAACAATACGAGCAATTGTATTCAGTAAAATAATGTAATTAAATTATAATTACTATAAACTAATCAATTACTGTTGTGGAATAAAAACTAGGTTATGATTATGACGGCTAGGGTTTGTGTGTATTTAATGCTAAGGGTGGTTGAGCTTCGAGCTTTAATGGCTGCTTCTGCGTTCGAGACTAAACGGTCCTCACAGAATGCCTACGTATCTCTGTATTAGAGAATCAAGCCAAGAAAACGTAGTTCTGAGAATGAGGGGTCAGACCCTTTATATAGGCTGAGAAGCCCTAGAATTATGGTAGGGTTAGGTGACTTGGTGGACAAGTCAACCTTGAGGAAGGATCTAGACTTCTTCCTTGTAGGAGTCTGTTTCCTTGTATGACTATGTGCCTTGGAGGCTACTCTTTGGGGAGATATTATCCTTATTTGACTTATATTTCCCAGCTGTTAATTAGCCATGAATATTAATTACGAAATTAATATTTAACTAGGGTTTTTGGGCCCTCTAGTGGGCCCCACATTTGGACCAAACTAGGTCTAATTAATGCAACATTAATGATATTTTTAGGGCTTATTTTTATCCCATATCATTTGCCCCCCAACTTCTAGGGAAACTGATCAGGTTTTCCTCGAAGTTTTAACGGCCTTATCTGAGACTTGGGTCGGGGTTTATATTTATACACTAGTGTTTCACAAGTATTGTCTTGATGTAAAGCGTGGAGCGACCGACGCACTTACGACAATGTTAAACGACGCTAAACGGCAATAATCAGCGCTAAACGGTGCTAAACGGCACTAAACGGTGCTCAAATGGCACTAGTTTGAAAATATTAGATTGTGCTTCGAGTATAAAATTATTTTTCCATGTTTCTGGAATTTTCGAGAGATTTTTTTTTTTTTTTAAATTGCAGGCCAAATTCGAGCTCAATTTCGAGCTCAAACTGCCTCCAGATCGCAGCCTTTTTTCTTGCTTCCTAAGTCATTTTCGACCTGGAAATTTCGAGAAGAAATTAGTGTATTTTCGAGCTCAATTTCGAGCTCAAACGGGGGCCAGGTCGTGGCTGTTTTACAGGTTTTTTAGTTCATTTTCGACCTCATGCTGGCGACCTCAAACCAAGGGGGAAACGACCTCAAAATGGTTCCAGGTCGCACAGATTTTTCACACTTTCTAGTATAATTACGACCAGAATTTACCAATCTCATTGTAGTATAAATCCGACCTCAACACAACACATATACGACCTCAAATTAGGCCTAGGTCGTGTGGGTTTTTCATATTTTTCAATTCAAATTCGAGATGGAGTTTGCGATCTCAAACCATGCCTCAACGACCTCAAATGGACGTGTTTTAGTTGATTTTCTGGTCATGTGAATGAGCTCGAAATCCTATTGCAAAACGAGGTCGTAGGTGCCGACCTCATACCACCTTCTTTCGGGTCTTTCCTTGGTTTTGGACTGTAACAGTGGGCCTTTCCAAACCTTTTGGGCCTTAAATTGAGCTTGGGCTTTTACAGGCCTTCAGTCTTAGCTAAAACTAAATTCAAGAATTATATCTTTGGCCCTATTGGGCTTTTGACCGTAGTCATGGGCTTTAAGCCTTAAACCTTAACAGGTTTTGTTGTCATCGTTAGGGAGTGTCTTTTTCAAGCCCAATTTTTATTTAAAGGCCCAAAAAAAGATTTCTAACAGGCTATAACCGGTTGAGTAATTTAAACTTCCCGGTTGACATGCTCTATCTTTTCGCCTATATAAGGCCAAGAATTTCACTTTCATTTTCATCACAAAAACTTTCTAAAAATTTTCTCTTCTAAAAGTTCTCTCTAGAGTTTCAAAGTTCTTTAAGAAATTTCCTTTGAAGAATCTGAGTTTGATCTTAATTCTTTGAAGATCATTCAAAGTTCATAAACTTTCAACCTCAAATCTGCACATTTCTGCAAATTCTTTGAAGATTTGAAGGCATCCTTCAAGTTTTCTGGCGATTTCTCTTCAAATCTTTGAAGATTTGAAGCCTGCTCAAGGATTTCTGGCAATTTTCCAGAAATTTTCCAGTTACTGTTGAAGATTTGAAGAATACTCAAGGTATTTTCCAGAATTTCTAGTTTTATAGTTTGAAGATCACCCTTTTTCTGGGTTTGTTCTTCAATTCCTTTGAAGATTTGAAGATTGTTTTAACAATTTCTTCATCATTTGCAGGTTTCCTTTGAAGATCAAAACTTTTCTTTGAAGATCAAAACTTTTCTTTGAAGATTTACTGAGATGGCAGAAGATCGTGTCGTAAAGAAGATTATCCATCCTTGTCTCACCTTGATTCCTTTAATCATAGTAACACCTTTCATGATATAGAAAAGATCACTGATTATAACAGGATGTATAGAATAGAACCACCCTATAGACTTGTCCCAGCTGATCCTGGGGATCGATCTTGCCATTGGCGCCCTGATGCACTTTGTGTTTATAGGGGTGCCATTGTTGCAGGAGTTCGATTCCCCTTTCATGAGTTTATTCCTAGGCTCTTAGCAGATGTAGGAATTAACCCTTGCCAACTTCCCCCCAACTCTTGGAGGGTGATCAATTGTTTCATGGTCCTCTGCCTTAAGAACAAATTCCCTCTTTCTGTAGCTCTCTTTAGAAAGATTTTTCAATTTAAGAATTATGCTGAATACATTAAAAGTTTGGTTCAACGGTATCTATTGAATTTACCTAATTACCCTTACTCAATTACAGATCTATTAACTAATCAATTTCTTTTTTTAGATTACGCATATTATCTTTTCTATTTTCAAGAACTAAATAATTTCCTTTTCCAAGTAAAATACAATATCTTTTATATTTTATCTAACTAAAATTTCTCATTTATTAATCAATTTCCTTTTTCAATTTAAACATATAACCTTTTCTATTTTTCAATAACTAAATAAGTTCCTTTTTCATTTAAAATAGAATATCTTTTACATTTTATCTAACTAAAATTTCTTATTTTTAAAAACACTACGAGCAATTTTGTTTAAAAAAAATAAGTTAATTATATATAATTGCTATTAACTAATCAATTACCTGTAGGAAGTATAGATCAAATGTATACCTGAAATCAAGATTACAATTACAAGAATAAAAGTACCGAAAATATGTTCGAGGCACGTGAAAACCACGCTATCTGTTTGTTCGGTTCGTAGAAGGTGGATTTTTTAAGTGCTTGAAAATCACCTTTGTTCGTTGTATCCTGGAAGACGGAAGCCAACACACCTTCAAGCACCATACGGAAGGGGCTTATCTGTTTTAAGGATAGCGTGGTTTTCACGTGCCTCGAACATATTTTCGGTACTTTTATTCTTGTAATTGTAATCTTGATTTCAGGTATACTTTTGATCTATACTTCCTACAAGCTTAAAACATCTTTTTTTGTAATTGATATGATGTGTGTATATTAATAGGCATTAATATGGATGTTATGAAATTTATTGACATTAAATTTTATAAATGCTGGATAATATTTTGTTTCGTAATTGATGGAGATTATGAATATATTTATGTGAATCAAATGTGCTAATTTGATTATGGGTTTTTTTTTTTGGGAAAAAAAAAATGGACAAATGTATATGTATATACATTATTTTGGTAATATTTTTCTGAAAGAACATACTATTTTTTGATATTGATAGAAGATAATTCTGGCTAGGAGTTGGTTATTAAGTGGGACCGCTGTGACCCCTCCAACCCCTGGGAATTATTTATGGAGGTATCAAATTTGATGTATTTAATTCGAGAAAAATATAATCCTTATTTTAATATCAAGCTAGTGGATTTTGGTTTTTTTTTCCTTGAAAAAAAAAAATAGCTTTGATGTGTTTGATAATTGTACATGGAAAATTTTTTTTTTTGGGAGAAAAAAAATTCTATATTTTTATGGAATTTTGGAAAGTACAAATTCTATATTTGTTCTATATTTGTCTTGTGACGGGCGTGTGACTGCAGAGGTAGCGAATGTGCCTAATGCGGCGATCCTTGTAGTGCCAAATATAGTCGTACCGGTAACCGCTCAAGCGGAAAACCGGAAAAATTTAGTGGGTTGAATTTTGTGAGGTTCTTGACCGAGGATGCACTTAAGCTAAAAGAAGATGATGAGTCTGATGTTCAGCTTGTTAGTGCAGTCCAAGCATGGAATCACTCGGATTTCTTGTGTAGCCGTTATTGTTGAGAAAGTTCATTGGAACTAAAACCCTTTGTGGATATTCAGTACGTTAAAAACCTAACGAATCTTGTACCTATGGAGTACGGGTTGTGGGTCGGCATGAAATATATATTTTTCAACTAGATTCGGAAAAATTATTATATCTCATGTTGGTGTCGGTCTGTTGAGACATTGACACACGAGCCTATTATGGTGATCCGTGTGATACCTAATACGGCATTGCGGTCAGCTCTGTATGCTAAAATTTGGAGAAATCCAAAATGTTGTTAACCCTAACGCATCAGTTGATCAAGGATCACTGAATGGGGGTTTGTTGAAATTTAATGTTCTTCCTCGAACCTTTTCTGGTTGTACCAGTTGATGAGCCAGAAAATTAGGTTCTTTTGTGAACCAAATTGGGGGAAAAAAGAATATTCAATAGTTGAATTTTTCAAAAATAGAAAAGTTCTTTGAACATGATATTAAAATCTGAGAGATTTTAATGAGCGACGTGAAACCTGCTCTAGTGAGAGGTAATAACACGTTGTATGATTACTTTATAGTAATACATTGATAACATTTACTCGTTAAAGAGTATAAAATGAAGCATTATAGAAAAGAAATACTCTATAAGCTTGAGGTTGAAAACCAACTTAATAAAGAAAATTAAGATGGTAATTAGTGATTTTTGTGGTGAATGTTCACTGGGTAAATTTGTGAGGCCGCTGCACGTTACTCGCATTAGATGAATGGAGTAGCTACAGGCATGAGTTGCATTCAAACGGGAAATGCAAAAATGATTGTGATCAGTTGCGACTATCACTAAATATGAGGATATTAGTTATGAAGAGACTAATCATTCCTCAAAGAAGATACCATGAAAGAAAATAATTGGTTCATATTAGTTTTGGAATGCATTTTGAATTTCTTAGAAATATTCGAAATGTGGGGGTATCTTGAAGATGTCTTGATACCTATACCTATTAAGGTTAAAAGAGATCCAAAAACCAATTGCGGTATTTGGGATGGATATATAGACAACGTTTGAGTCTAATGATATCTTGTAGTATGCAGATGAATCTAAATTGTGAGATCATTAAAATGCAATTACGAAATCTAGGAATGCTTCTTTGATGAGCTAGTAGTTCCTTGTAGATCTGTAATTAAAATTTATCCAAATCAAATTATGAGTTATTGGATGAATGTGAGGTTGAACCTAGAGGGCAAAAGATTTAGAAATTTTGCTTGAAGGTAAACCTCAAAATTTGAGAGAAGCTATGAGAATTCTCTGATGATCCTATGAGAAAATGGATGTCAATAGAGAAATTGACTAGAATTATGTGTTTCTATGAGAGAAGTAATTCTATGTGACAGAATCATGTTTAATAAATATATGGATGGATCTTCTTGTGAGATAGATGCCATTTGGGCCCAAACGAATTTTCAAATTAGAAAATAAATATATGGGTACAAGAGAAGTAAAAGGTCAGACTGATAATTAAAAGATTACAGTCAAAAGTGAAGACCTAACTTACTTTATGATTTATTCTTTAGTTACAAGAGTATGGTTCATCGAGATGTTACTTAAATTATCGACATTGCGAAACACGAAGTACATCAATGAACATTGAGACAGTTTTTTCTAAACGAAGAATTGAAGGAAATCTACGGTAGATAACCTTAGGGTTTCTTTGCTAAGGCAAGAGTAGAAAGACTGCGATTTGGTGATTATGTTGAGTGAAACAACACAAACACGGGAAATGGCATATAAAATCCGGATATTGTTGCGAAATGCAATGGCTTCATAATAAATAATAGCTATCATTTTGAGGACGCTCAAATTTGGTAGTTAGGTTCATGAGTATTGCCAGTTTGGGGACGCTTAAACTTGGTAATGAGATAAATTGATATTACTAATTTTTGGGACGCTAAAAATTGGTAATGTCAATAACGAATTGAAGCCTTGACTGATGACTGGTAAAATGATTACCAAAATATGATATTTGCCAAAATGAAGATGCACGAGTGAAGTGTAAAGATTGTAATGGAATGTCGAAACATCTTTGTCGTCGACATAATTCCATTAGACAACTACTCTCAACTGAAGTTATCACTATTGATCATATTAGGTCAAAGATAACACTGCGGATCCGCTAACCAAAGGGTTAACAACAGAGTTAGTTAATAAATCATCGAAAGGAAGGGACTAAAGCCCATATTAAAAGTCGGTACAAAGGAAACCCAACCTTGTTGACTGGAGATCCCAAGATCTTGGTTCAATGGGACAACCTAACTGTAAAGACTTAGTGAGATCACTGTGGGGGTTTTACTCCAGGGTCCATTCCTATGATGAAAAACAGTGATAAAATTTGGTTAAGGTTAAGCTATGCTTTTAATGATCCTCATGTTTCGATATGTCGAATAAGTAATACATATGTATTATTCGAGAGATCACCTATGTGAGTGAAGTGGGGTCGCTTCAAGAAGGAATTGTGGGGCTAATTCTGGGAAAAACTCACAGAACCAGGCTAAAGCTCAGGACCAAAATGGGCTTAACAGTGAGGACTGAACAAATATAGGGAAAGACTCCAGTGGGGGATGTATCATCATTTCATAAAACAGAAGGGCAGTTCAAGGTCAACGCGACTACTGAAATTCTAGAAATGTAAATATATTCTTACAAGGGAAGGTTCAAGGGTGTACGCCTACCTATCCTATGCTGGTTTCTACCGCGCGCTCTATCTCCGTCTCAAAATGTTGTTTTGCAATGTCATTTTTATTCATGTGGGGGATTGTTGGAGTTTTGAATAAAAATAAATTGCATTATATTATTTATTTGTAACTTATAAAATTAATTTTGTAACTCCTCACTAATGATCATCATTATTGTATGGAGGTTACAATATTAATTAATTTGTAGGTTACATATTTTGTACTCCTATATAAGGAGCCATTTTGCCTCTTTTTTTGAGAGACCAAAAATCCCAAAACTTTTCCATACCTTCTTGCATTCTTCTTAGAGTTTGAGGTTTGGTTTAGTGAGATAGCTGCGGTGTTTGTTCGGTTCGTAGAAGGTGGATTTTTTAAGTGCTTGAAAATCACCTTTGTTCGTTGTATCCTGGAAGACGGAAGCCAACACACCTTCAAGAACCATACGGAAGGGGCTTATCTGTTTTAAGGATAGCGTGGTTTTCACGTGCCTCGAACATATTTTCGGTACTTTTATTCTTGTAATTGTAATCTTGATTTCAGGTATACTTTTGATCTATACTTCCTACAAGCTTAAAACAGATACCAAAAAACCACGCTATCCTTAAAACAGATAAGCCCCATCCTATTAACAGGCACGTGAAAACCACGCTATCCTTAAAACAGATAAGCCCCTTCCGTATAGTGCTTGAAGGTTGTTGTGGCTTCCGTCTCCCAGGATACAACGAAACGAGGTGATCTTAAGCACTAGAGATCCGCCTCCTACGAACCGAACAAATACCGCAGCTATCTCACAGAAACAGAACCTAGAGCTCTAAGAATATTATAAGAAATGCTATCAAATGTTTGAGATATTTTTGTGTTACCATTTGTTATATCTTGCATAAAATTTAGTGGTTACAAATATCTGATTTTGTCATGTTTGGTTTC
Source organism: Kitagawia praeruptora (assembly GCA_037693485.1). NCBI lineage: Eukaryota > Viridiplantae > Streptophyta > Magnoliopsida > Apiales > Apiaceae > Kitagawia > Kitagawia praeruptora. The sequence continues at coordinate 109,169,210 of CM075354.1, forward strand.
TTTTTAACCCCCTGCAATTTCAATCGAATTGCCACTATTCTGCATGATTCTTGTATAATGATATTTGTTACTCTAATTAGACCATGTGTCAATAAAATGATTGTGTCTTGGCCTGGTCCTGTAATTTGTAGGAGTCATACATTTTTATTCAATAACTTCATGATTCTTTGTTGGATGGCCGGTTTAAACTCTTATTTGTAGAGTGGTATTTTTATATTAAACCCTGCTTCGATATTAGGGATGGATTAGATTTGGTTGAATAATTTTATGATTGCGATAATGAGATTTTGCTAAAGGTGTGCAGATTAATTTGGTTTTAATAAGCCATGCTTGTAGCTTATATCATTATTAAAATCTTTATTTAATTTATGTCATATTCTAGCAGTTTGTAACGCCTTTGACACATATATTCATGTTTTAAATGCTATGTACATGTTTTAAAGTCATTCCTGTTACGTCAATTCATTTTGACTGTTGACTTGGTTTTTGGAACAAAGAATATATATAGTTCATGTTCCAAGTGATTTATATGTGCAGTTTATTGTAATTCTTTAGTGTCTATAGCATGTTAATAATTTTCATGTTATTATTCTGATTTAAGTTGCATGTTTTGTAACTCGCAAGCTAAACATGAATTTTGCATGCTTTCGCTCACATTAAGGTTCATTTTATTGACCTATATTTGCTGGTTCTTCTACTATAGTTTTATTGTCATGTTTCGATGGTGGCGTGATTAACTTGTATAAGTTTAAAAGTACAAGTCTTTTAACGCGTTGGGTTTTTTTTTTTTTTTGTAATTGATATGATGTGTGTATATTAATAGGCATTAATATGGATGTTATGAAATTTATTGACATTAAATTTTATAAATGCTGGATAATATTTTGTTTCGTAATTGATGGAGATTATGAATATATTTATGTGAATCAAATGTGCTAATTTGATTATGGGTTTTTTTTTTTGGGAAAAAAAAAATGGACAAATGTATATGTATATACATTATTTTGGTAATATTTTTCTGAAAGAACATACTATTTTTTGATATTGATAGAAGATAATTCTGGCTAGGAGTTGGTTATTAAGTGGGACCGTTGTGACCCCTCCAACCCCTGGGAATTATTTATGGAGGTATCAAATTTGATGTATTTAATTCAGAAAAAATATAATCCATATTTTAATATCAAGCTAGTGGTTTTTGGTTTTTTTTTTTTCTTGAAAAAAAAAATATTAGCTTTGATATGTTTGATATATGTACATGGCAAATTTGTTTTGTTGAAAAAAAAAATTCTATATTTTTGTGGAATTTTGCAAAGTACAAATTTTATATTTGTTCTATATTTGTCTTGTGATGGGCGTGTGACTGCAAAGGTAGTGAATGTGCCTAATGCGGCGATCCTTGTAGTGCCAAATATAGTCGTACCGGTAACCGCTCAAGCGGAAAACCAGAGAGATTTAGTGGGCTGAATTTTGTGAGGTTCTTGACCGAGGATGCACCACTCAGATTTCTTGTGTAGCCGTTATTGTTGAGAAAGTTCATTGGAACTAAAATCCTTCGTGGATATTCAGTACGTTAAAAACCTAACGGCCTGGTACCTATAAAGTACAGGTTATGGGTCAGCTTGAGATTTATATTTTTCTGGTTGGGTTTGTTCCTCCAGTTAAATTGTTAATTCTCATGTTGGTGTCGGTCTGTTGAGACATTGACACACGAGCCTATTATGGTGATCCGTGTGATACCTAATACGGCATTGCGGTCAGCTCTGTATGCTAAAATTTGGAGAAATCCAAAATGTTGTTAACCACTGAATGGGGGTTTGTTGAAATTTAATGTTCTTCCTCGAACCTTTTCTGGTTGTACCAGTTGATGAGCCAGAAAATTAGGTTCTTTTGTGAACCAAATTGGGGGAAAAAAGAATATTCAATAGTTGAATTTTTCAAAAATAGAAAAGTTCTTTGAACATGATATTAAAATCTGAGAGATTTTAATGAGCGACGTGAAACCTGCTCTAGTGAGAGGTAATAACACGTTGTATGATTACTTTATAGTAATACATTGATAACATTTACTCGTTAAAGAGTATAAAATGAAGCATTATAGAAAAGAAATACTCTATAAGCTTGAGGTTGAAAACCAACTTAATAAAGAAAATTAAGATGGTAATTAGTGATTTTTGTGGTGAATGTTCACTGGGTAAATTTGTGAGGCCGCTGCACGTTACTCGCATTAGATGAATGGAGTAGCTACAGGCATGAGTTGCATTCAAACGGGAAATGCAAAAATGATTGTGATCAGTTGCGACTATCACTAAATATGAGGATATTAGTTATGAAGAGACTAATCATTCCTCAAAGAAGATACCATGAAAGAAAATAATTGGTTCCTATTAGTTTTGGAATGCATTTTGAATTTCTTAGAAATATTCGAAATTTGGGGGTATCTTGAAGATGTCTTGATACCTATACCTATTAAGGTTAAAAGAGATCCAAAAACCAATTGCGGTATTTGGGATGGATATATAGACAACGTTTGAGTCTAATGATATCTTGTAGTATGCAGATGAATCTAAATTGTGAGATCATTAAAATGCAATTACGAAATCTAGGAATGCTTCTTTGATGAGCTAGTAGTTCCTTGTAGATCTGTAATTAAAATTTATCCAAATCAAATTATGAGTTATTGGATGAATGTGAGGTTGAACCTAGAGGGCAAAAGATTTAGAAATTTTGCTTGAAGGTAAACCTCAAAATTTGAGAGAAGCTATGAGAATTCTCTGATGATCCTATGAGAAAATGGATGTCAATAGAGAAGTTGACTAGAATTATGTGTTTCTATGAGAAAAGTGATTCTATGTGACAGAATCGTGTTTAATAAATATATGGATGGATCTTCTTGCGAGATAGATGCCATTTGGGCCCAAACGAATTTTCAAATTAGAAAATAAATATATGGGTCAAAGAAAAGTAAAAGGTCAGGCTGATAATTAAAAGATTACAGTCAAAAGTGAAGACCTAACTTACTTTATGATATATTCTTGAGTTATAAGAATATGGTTCATCAAGATGATACTTAAATTATCAGGGTTGTGAAATTTAGAAGTACATCAATGAACTTTGGAACAGTCTTTCATGGTTTCTCTAGCTAAGACAAGAGTCGAAAGTCTGTATTTTGGTGATTATGTTGATTGGAACAACATAGATACGAAAATTGGCATATAAAATTTGATATTATTGCGATATGTTATGACTTCATAATAAACGATATAGTTTCCATTTTGAGGACGCTCAAATTTGGTAACTGAGTGAATGAGTGTTGCCAGTTTAGGGACGCTTAAACTTGGTAATGAGATAAATAGATTTTATTGATTTTTGGGACGCTAAAAATTGGTAATGTCAATGACGAATTGAAGTCTTAGCTGATGACTGGTAAAGTGATTACCAAAATGTGACGTATGCCAAAGTTAAGATGCACGAGTATAGTGAAAAAGATTGTAATGGAATGTCGAAACATCTTTGTCATCGACACAATTCCGTTAGACAACTACTCTCAATTGAAGTTATCACTATTGATCATATTAGGTCAAAAGATAACATTGCGGATCCGCTAACCAAGGGTTAACAAGAGAGTTAGTTGAGAAATCATCGAAAGGAATGGGACTAAAGCCCATAACAAAAGTCGATACAAAGGAAACCCAACCTTGTTGACTGGAGATCCCAAGATCTTGGTTCAATGGGACAACCTAACTGTAAAGACTTAGTGTGAGATCACTGTGGGGGTTTTACTCCCGGGTCCATTCCTATGATGAAAAACAGTGATAAAATTTGGATAAGGCTAAGCTATGCTTTTAATGATCCTTATGTGTCGATATGTCGAACAAATAATACTTTGTATTGTTTAAAGAGATCACCTATGTGAGTGAAGTGGGGTCGCTTCAAGAAGGAATTGTGGGGCCAATTCCGGGAAAAACTCACAGAACCAGGCTAAAGCTCAGGACCAAAATGGGCTTAATAGTGAGAACTGAACAAATATAGGGAAAGACTCCAGTGGGGGATGTATCATCATTTCACAAAACAGAAGGGCAGTTCAAGGTCAACACGACTACTGAAATTCTAGAAATGTAAATATGTTCTTACAAGGGAAGGTTCAAGGGTGTACGCCTACCTATCCTATGCTGGTTTCTACCGCGCGCTCTATCTCCGTGTCAAAATGTCATTTTGCAATGTCAATTTTTATTCATGTGGGGGATTGTTGGACTATTTTTTATGAATAAAAATGAATTGCTCTTTATTTTTTGATTTTGTAACTCATATGTATTGATTTTTGTAACTCTCATATTAATGTATGGTGGAGGTTACAAAGTTATTACATTTGGGGAGTTACAAAACTTTTTCTCCTATATAATGAGGCTTTGGCTTCAGTGTTTTGGATACCAAAAAATATCTCAAACATTTGATAGCATTTCTTATAATATTCTTAGAGCTCTAGGTTCTGTTTCTGTGAGATAGCTGCGGTATTTGTTCGGTTCGTAGGAGGCGGATCTCTAGTGCTTAAGATCACCTCGTTTCGTTGTATCCTGGGAGACGGAAGCCACAACAACCTTCAAGCACTATACGGAAGGGGCTTATCTGTTTTAAGGATAGCGTGGTTTTCACGTGCCTCGAAACATTTCTCGGTACTTGTTTTTTGTTGATTTGCTATTTTCAGGTACACTCTTGAACTATACTTATACATTACCTTTTTCAGTCAAAACACGTTACCTTTTCTCTTTTCTCTAACTAAAATCTCTCTTTTTCCAATTATATTATGGATGGTTACCTTTTTCAGCAAAACACATTACCTTTTTTCTTTCTTCTTACTAAAACCTCCATTTTTCTAATTATATTACAGACGTTTCTATTTAATAAAAAAAATAATAATATTATAATACTAATAATTAACCAATTACCATTTCAGCTAAAAAATAACATAATTATATATAATTATTATTAACTAATCAATTACCTTTTTCAGTCAAAACACGTTACCTTTTCTCTTTTCTCTAACTAAAATCTCTCTTTTTCCAATTATATCATGGACGGTTACCTTTTTTCAGCAAAACACGTTACCTTTTTTCTTTCTTCTTACTAAAACCTCCATTTTTCTAATTATATTACAGGCGTTTCTATTTAATACAAATAAAATAATAATATTATAATACTAATAATTAACCGATTACCTTTTCAGCTAAAATATAACATCTTTTCTATTTTTTCTAATTACATTCCCTTTTTTTTTTGAAATATATTGAATTTACATAATTACCCTTACTCAATTACAGATCTACTAACTAATCAATTTTCTTTTTCAGGTTACACATATTATCTTTTCTATTTTTAAGAACTAAATAATTTCCTTTTTCAGGTAAAATAAAATATCTTTTATATTTATCTAACTAAAATTTCTCTTTATTAATCAATTTCCTTTTTCAGTTTAAACATATAACCTTTTCTATTTTCCAATAAGTAAATAATTTCCTTTTTTATTTAAAATAGAATATTTTTATATTTTATCTAACTAAAATTTCTCCTTTTTAAAAACACTACGAGCAATTTTATTTAATAAAATAACATTTATATATAATTACTATTAACTAATCAAATACCTTTTTCAGTCAAAACACATTACCTTTTCTCTTTCTCTAACTAAATATCTCTTCTTCCAATTATATCATGGACTGTTACATTTTTAAGCAAAACACGTTACCTTTTTTTCTTTCTTCTTACTAAAACCTCCATTTATCTAATTATATTACAGGCGTTTCTATTTAATAATAAAAATAATAATATTATAATACTAATAATTAACCAATTACCTTTTCAGCTAAAAATAACATAATTATATATAATTATTATTAACTAATCAATTACCTTTTTAAGTCAAAACACGTTACCTTTTCTCTTTTCTCAAACTAAAATCTCTCATTTTCCAATTATATCATGACAGTTACCTTTTTTCAGTGAAACACGTTACCTTTTTTCTTTTTTCTTACTAAAACCTCCATTTTTCTAATTATATTACAAGCGTTTCTATTTAATACAAATAAAATAATAATATTATAATACTAATAATTTACCGATTACCTTTTCTACTAAAATATATCATTTTTTCTATTTTTTCTAATTACAATCCATTTTTTTTCTAAAAATATAACGGGTAGCATTACTTTCTCATTTTCTAAAAACTATGAACAATTTTATTTCGTAAAATAACATAATTAAATTATAATTACTATAAACTAATCAATTAATTTTTTCACATAAATCATGCACGTTACTTTTCTATTTTCTCTAACTAAAATCTCTTTTTTCCAATTATATCACGGACGGTTCTTTTTAATAAAATAAACTAATAATATTATAATATTATTAATTAACCGATTACCTTTTTCAGCTAAAACATATCATCTTTTCTATATTTTCTAACTAAAATTCCTTTTATAATAGAAATATCACGGACAATATTATTTTCTCATTTTCTAAAAACATTACGAGCAATTGTATTTACTAAATAATGTAATTCAATTATAATTACTATAAACTAATCAATTACCTTTTTCACATTCTATTTAAAAATGAAGTAATAATTTTATAATTACTAATAATTAATTGATTATTCTTTCTAACTAAAACCTATCATCTTTTCTATATTTCTAACTAAATCCCTACTTTTCTAGAAATATCACGAATAACAATTATATACTTATTATCAAATCATCTCATATAAAAAAGTAAGCCTCCAAAATTCATGTTTTTAAAAAAATAATTTTAGCTGATGATTTTTTTTATATAATATAAAAAAAATCCGTGCATCGCACGGGTTTTAGGCTAGTATATATAAAAGCCGAAACATTAAAAGTTTGGTTCAACGGTACCTATTGAATTTACCTAATTACCCTTACTCAATTACAGATCTACAAAGTAATCAATTTCCTTTTTCAGGTTACACATATTATCTTTTCTATTTTCAAGAACTAAATAATTTCCTTTTCCAGGTAAAATACAATATTTTTTATATTTTATCTAACTAAAATTTCTCATTTATTAATCAATTTCTTTTTTCAGTTTAAACATATAACCTTTTCTAATTTTCAATAACTAAATAATTTCCTTTTTCATTTAAAATAGAATATCTTTTACATTTTATCTAACTAAAATTAAAACAAAATTATTACAAAATATTATTTACTAAAATACAATATTATTTTAAAATAAAATATTATTTTATTTTACATCTAATTACCCTTACTCAATTACAAATCTACAAACTAATCCATTTCCTTTTTCAGGTTACACATATTATCTTTTCTATTTTCAAGAACTAAATAATTTCCTTTTCCAGGTAAAATACAATATTTTTATATTTTATCTAACTAAAATTTCTCATTTATTAATCAATTTCTTTTTTCAGTTTAAACATATAACCTTTTCTAATTTTCAATAAGTAAATAATTTCCTTTTCATTTAAAATTTAATATCTTTTACATTTTATCTAACTAAAATTAAAAAAAAATTACTATTAATTACACAATATTATTTTAAAATAAAATATTATTTTATTTTATATTTATAATAATAAATATTATTTACGGGTTTAATAAAATAACATAATTATATATAACTACTATTAACTAATCAATTACCTTTTTCAGTCAAAACACATTACCTTTTCTCTTTTCTTTAACTAAAATCTCTCTTTTTCCAATTATATCATGGACGGTTACCTTTTTCAGCAAAACATGTTACATTTTTTCTTTCTTCTTACTAAAACCTCCATTTTTCTAATTATATTATGGGCGTTTTTATTTAATAGAAACATAATATTATAATACTAATAATTAACCAATTTCCTTTTCCGCTAAAAATAACATAATTATATATAATTATTATTAACTAATCAATTACATTTTTCAATCAAAACACGTTACATTTTCTCTTTTCTCTAACTAAAATCTCTCTTTTTCCAATTATATTATCTTTTTTCAGCAAAACACGTTACCTTTTTTCTTTTTTCTTACTAAAACCTCCATTTTTCTAATTATATTACAGGCGTTTCTATTTAATACAAATAAAATAATAATATTATAATCTAATAATTAACTGATTATCTTTTCAGCTAAAATATATCATCTTTACTATTTTTTTCTAATTACATTCCTTTTTTTCTAGAAATATATGGTAGCGTTAATTTCTCATTTTCTAAAAACTATGAACAATTTTATTTCGTAAAATAACATTATTAAATTATAATTACTATAAACTAATCAATTACTTTTTCACTTAAATCATGCACGTTACTTCTCTATTTTCTCTAACTAAATTTTTTTTTTTCAATTTAATCACGGACGGTTTAATTTAATAAAATAAACTAATAATATTATAATCTATACAATTATATAAAAACCGAAATAGTAAAAGTTTTGGTACCTGTTTTTTGGTACTTCGTAAATTTACTTATTTATCCTTCATTATAAAGAAAAATAAATACACCTAAAATAAATAATAACATAATATAATTAATGGTAATTAGTTGATTGCATTTTTCATATTTACTTTTAGTTGAAGATATTACCTTTTATAAACACCTTAAAATATATACCCACCATAATTTTCAAGAAAAATATAACACCTAAATTAAATAATAACATAATATAATTAATGGTAATTAGCTGATTAACTTGATAAAATTAATGATAATTAGTCGATTGCCGTTTTCACATTAACATAATAAAATTAATCGATTGTCTTTTTCACATTTACTTTTAGTCGAAGATATTACCTTTTATAAATACCTAAAAACATCAATCAATCATTAATATTTTCTTTCGAATTAAAACACTTTACCATTTTAATTTAAAACAAATCTTATAATCATTATTATATATTCAAGAAAAGTATAACACCTAAAATAAATAATAACATAATATAATTAATGGTAATTAGTCGATTATCTTTTTCACATTAACATAATAAAATTAAAGGTAATTAGTCGATTGCTTTTTTCATATTTAATTTTAGTTGAAGATATTACCTTTTAAAAATACCTTACCTTTTTTCGAATTAAAACATGTTACCTTTCGAATTAAAGAAGTAATTATAAATTTCTATCACATTATTATTTTTTACTAATAAATAGACTTTTCTCCTAATAAATATAGCCAAATTTGTAAAAATAAAAAATCATTATTTTTTAATGAAAATAGTTTTTTTGCTAAGTATGAAAATAGTTTTTAGTAAAAAATAAATAATGTAAAATTTTAAGTATAGTTGAACGGAGAAAGGAGAATTGCGAGTTTTAGCGCGTAGCGTATTCCCACCGCTACACTAGCTAGAGATTCATTTATTTATCCACTTTATCCACCAGCCACCGCCATCATCTCTCTCTAATCTCTCTCTCTCTCTCTCTCTCTCAGTTTCTCTCGCGCTCTCTCTGTCTTTCTCTCTCTTTCTCTCTCGCGTGCTCTCTCTCTTTCTCTATCGCCTGGGTCTCTCTCTCTTTCTCTCTCGCACTCGCTCTCTCTGTCTTTCTCTCTCGCGTGCTCTCTCTCTCTCCTGGGCCTCTCTCTCTCTCTCTCTCACTCATGGATGAATCGTCTCCTCACCCACGACGACCAAAAACGAGGAGAAGATTAATGCATAAAGTCCAAGGAAGGCGACTTTGTTTTAGCGACGCTGAGAATGACGATGATCAAGTACGTCCATACACACTTTCCCAAGTAAAATTACAACAACAGAGAATGAAACAGAAACATCAAGAGAGAATGAAGAGGAGCCCTGCTGCTCAAAAGAAAATATGGGACCAAAAAATACGGATTTTAATGTCGATGAGATGATGTGTTTTATGATTGTGTGTATTAACTCTTGTGGATTTTGATTTTTTATGATTGTATCTGGTGTGTTTGTTGCTATAAGTATATCTAAATTGCATATATTCCCAGTTGCTTTGTGTTAGCTCGCAGAATGCTCTATAGTCTGTAATTGTGGGCTGTTTTTAACTTTTGATATCAAGTTAGTCTTTTGATACAAACCGTGAATACAAAATCAGAGTCTTCTTTTGCTTCAAATCGATTTGATTGCTCTTCGATTTTGGCCTTCTTTGAATTAGGGTTCCTTGGGTTTGGGTTCAAAGTTAGTTTCAATTCTTATGTTTAATTCAAACTTCCTGTTTTTTTGGTTTTAATTTGGATTCTCTGTTATTTCAAAATTAGGGCTTCTTTGATTTGAGTTTGGGCTTGGATTTGGGTTCAAAAGTAGGGGCTTTTGGATTTAAAGCAGGGCTTCGCTTTGTAGGAATTATTCTCTTTCTTATACGATTTTGTTAAATTCACCTATTCTTTTCATGTGTAATTCAGGGCTTTGAATAATTCCACTCCTGGAAATTCCTGCTGGATTATTAGGTCTACGTCTTTTGTGTTTCGTAATCGGAAAATGGTGAATATTAGTTGGGGAGTGAAATATTGAGACTAAGTTGTTATTTTCCTCGGTGGAGGGGTTATTATTTTTGGTTTGGATGTTAAATTGTGAAAGCTCTGTATGCTTGTGTAGCTTTATCAGAAAGAGGGAAGAGGCTCTGTTTGAGAGGTTTTTTGGTAATTCTATATTTGATGAGCTTGCTAGATTTGGTATATCTGCTAAATTCTATTTTGTAATGTGTTAGATTATGGCTTGTAATTAATTGTGGATCCTAATCTCAAATGTTTAGTTCAAATATGTCACTCAGTTGACACAGGCACATAGTCGAACTGTTAATTAAAGTTTGTGAGATTGAATTGGATGTGGTCTTTCTGTGTCTCACGGAGATAGTGGTTATATGGAAGCTCGTTTGGTTATTAGCTTTTTTTCTGATTATGGTTCTGGAGTTGGTTTACTCGGAGGTCGAGTATCAGCTGCTTGGTTGGATTTGGAGAGCGAGAGAATTGCAGGTTGGCCCAGGTACAAATGCAGTCATTAAGAATCAGGTTCCTCTCCAGATATGGGACGAGAATATCTTGCAGAATGGGCCTGGTTTGGGGGAACTGTTGGGTGCTGCTGTTGCAATCATGAACGATTGTACTTACACCAGGGTTTTGTATAAGAGTTCGTCTCTGTTTTGCGTTTTAGAAGATTACAATAGTTAGAAAAACAAACCACAACACATTAGAATAACAAACATAATATCATGGGATATATATGTTGCTTTCCTGGCCAGAATTATTTCCTAGGCAGCTTTAGAGCTGCAAGCACAACGAGGCAAAGAAACACCAAAGATCCAAGCGTAGATATAACGATTGAAGCTGCACCGTATATGCAATACCTGTGGAATAAGTAGCAAAGTTTATGCCAATGTGTATGTGAATTTCCGTGAAGTGCTATAAGGCCAATCCCTATGGCTGCTCCATTGGCGGAGAAGAGCAAAGCTACCATTATTAGGTCCAATATGAGTAGAGGCAATGTCGTGGTGTATCGCTTACTATGCCATGTTACAAAGCAGAGTAGAAGTGATGCTGCTGCGTATGTGCCTGCTATGGCGTTGGCCACTACCAAGTAGCTGCAATGTAACATATTGCAACATTCGGGAGTTTGTCAATGCAAAATTTTATCATAAATTCTTAAAAAAATTGATAATTTAAATTAAAAGATTACTGCAAAAGGCTGAGCATACAATGTTACAGAAATTCGATTATGTAACAACGGAAAACACGTACTGGTGAATTTATGGTTAAAGAAAGAACCGAGGAAGTAAAAAGTACGGCATAAGAAATTCGACTTTCAGACAGTGATGGCCTCACCACGACGCGGCCCTCTACCTCCCCATTTCACTGTTTGTAGTTTCCCTAATACTGTTAAATATCATCGTTGGATTGGAGATTGGGGGCCAACGTTTATAGTAATGTTACATTAATATGGTGATATGGTATAGTTGGGGGTTCAGGCTCATTCATATAGTTATATGTAGACCTGGCAATTTGACACGTGACACGTGAACACGACACGAAACGACACGAAAAATACGGTTTTGGGTTTTGATTTTTGGTACACGAAACACGAAAGTACACGAACACGAAATTACACGAAATATTTAGTGTCGGATATGGGTTTTCATTTCGGGTACACGAAAGTACACGGAAGTACATGAAATAAAGATGTTTATAATTTACTAGTTACAGATTTCATGTATATATTAATATTATTTTTGTGTAAAAATATTATTTTTATAAAGATATATATTATACACAAAAATATACATATTTACAAGTTTTTATAGAGTTGTATTTAAATTTATATATAGCAATGTAAAATATTTTATGTATATTTCATATGAATATAATATTTACGAACAAATTTTAATTAAATTTTATTTTTAATTTTATATAATATATACACGAAACACGACACGAAACGACACGAATTCATTTTGGGTGGATACGGGTTTCACATTCAAGTACACGAATTCATTTTGGGTGGATATGGGTTTCACCTTCAAGTACACGAAACACGAAATTACACGAAACGAAAGTACACGACACGATTGCCAGGTCTATATGAGTGCCTGTCACAAGAAGTAAGTAAACTATCTTGAAGAAACTCTAATAATAGAAAAAATTGGATATTATGAACTAATAAAGATTCTTCCAATTTCTAGAATTTAAACTAATTAGTTTGTTAAAATTGTAGTTTACTACTCAATGATGCGACTGCCGGGCTACAACCTTGGCTCCAGTTGTTCCAGACCACAACTATGTCAGTAATTTCTCACTTTGGAATTTCCTATTGTGATACATATATGAGCTCGCGTTCAAATGAGAATCCGGAAAACCTTAAGAACTACGGTTCTGAACTTCCTCCATGCATTGTTCGACAAATATTTAGAAGTGCATAAAATTGTTTTGGAAGTGCAGGTAAGTGTATAATCTCGAAACAGAAACATGATACTAAGGAAATATAGAGTACAAATGATGCATTATGGCAAGGAAGCAAAAAAAGAGAGTTAGAGCTGGAGAAAGTTACTGACACAGTTGAAGACAAGTAGTGCCACTTAGCAGTGACAGAGAGATCCAACGGAGGGAGACAAGGAGCAAGTGTAGCAAGAGATATGACACGGCTTTCTTCATCTACTCCAGCCACCACTGCTGCTGCTAAACTCAAAACCACTCCCATAAACCTTATTATCATCATTTCACAACCCTCCATCTTATGTAATATCTTCCCCTTGCTTCTATTTTCTTGCTTCACAACACGATCTTCGACACTTTTCTCTGCTCCATCTTCCATCTTAGTAACGTTGTGTGTGAGGTTTTTGAGAGAGAGAGAGAGAGTATTGACTGCTCAGCAGACAGAAATAGACATTGGACTTGTTAATTTCAGTGAATTATAAGAGGTTATGTCAAAATTGACTATACTTCTTTACAATTAATTTTTCGGACTCTTAGCCAAAATTATTGTAGTTTAAACAACGATTCCTTCTTAAACAATGATTCATACAAAATCCAACTGCAAAGACCGTTAAACGTCTCTTTATACGCTCAATATTTGTACACATATTAGGAGAGTGGAGCCAGTATCCTCAACAGGCTTCTTTGCTATAAATTGATCACTTGCCTAGGTAGTAAGCTACCTTTACTTAAACTTGTATCTGATCTTAAATTAATATGTAGTCACCTTCCAGTTGACACCTGCCCCTCTTGTTACCTATTTCTGAAGCAACTTCAACACTGCTAGTATAGACTGAGACCGTCAGGACAACATTAACATTGAGTGCAACAGTGTTGTGTTTGGTTGGAATGAACGAATGTGGCGGGAATGAGATCGTAAGGCCTAAAAGACACTAAGTTTTTTCATACTCATGAATGTAAGAGAAAACAGGGGAACGAGATCGTAAGGCCTAAAAGATCGACGACAATCAAATGCCAAGTGATCTTTACCATATAAATATTGCAACTATCGCTAAGGAGGCTCATCCTCAGAAGGTATAGGAGATGCGATCAACAAGTCTGAGCAGTGTGTTGTACAAGGTGATTGCTAAAGTTCTCTTGCAAATCGCATTAAAGGTAAATTACCTTAAATGTTCCATGAGACTCGGTCATAATTTGTGCATGAAAGAATAATTACATTCATCCCGAAAATTATTAGAACAGATATTTTTTATTTTTTGCTAAACTAGAATACATATTTACTTGTAAAGCTATAAGCCAATATATTCCAAAAAAAATAAAAAGAAAGAAAGAAAACCGAATATATAAATAGACCATCTGGAATGGAACATGCTTGTGTGCTTTAATTGAACGCTTATTCCGTACATGTGTTAGATTATCCTTTATTACAACGACTTTACCAAAGCAAGGAGTATAAATTTCACCTACTCCTTTCACAAAGACCGCATCTAACGGTCAATGTCGTGTATGTACTGTCCCCTTTTTTTTGTCACCTGAAATATTTGGCATCCTTTTGACTCCAATAGTTAGCACCAGACATGCTAAAATGGATCGAAAAATCGAACATAAATTTATAGAAAGAATTTGATTTTATATCCGAATTGAAAATTTTGATAATTATAAAAAAAAATTAAATTTCATCCGATCTAAAAAATATTCAAACCAAAATTTAGCCGAAAATATCGGAATTATTAAACTCGATTATGATCTAGAACTAATTAAAATCGAATAATAAATTATCTGAATCGAAACTAACTCCAAATACTGGCTCCGAATTAGAAAATGATGAATCAAGTAGTTAGTATAATTTTAACGGGCTATAACGAATAAACTATAGACATTAACATACAATTCATTCAATACCTACTCATTCATAAGCAAAATACAAATTTAAAACAATTTTATATCAAATACAAACCAAACCAAACCAAACATACCCAGTATATCCCGCTCAGAGCAGGGTCTGGGGAGGGTAAGTTGTACGCAGACCATGCCCCCGCTTTTAAGGCAGGGAGGCTGTTTCCGTGAAGAATTTTATATCAAATACAGTATATCACAATTATTTAATCATCTTTTTTCAAAATACATACTTTATTCTATAAATATTATTCTCAAGAATAAGGTATATTTTAAAATCTCATAAATTAAAATATCGAATGAGTAATGATCTGAAAGAATCCGAACCGAATTTCATTCAATCTTAATCCGAATTTCATTTGATTTTAATCCGAATTATCCGGTCTCAATCATATCCGATATGAATTCTATTCGAATATATCATAATCGAAAGTTGATGTGATCCGATTATTCGAATTACCAAATCTAGTTAGCACCCTATAGCAGATGACTAAATAATTCCCAACATGGATTAAATATTTACTATTATGTTAAAAATGAAAAAACTTATAAAATAAATAGATACTCCTTGGTAATATATACTTTCTATACAAAAATTTATGTTTTTATATAAATGGAGGTGTCAAACATTGACAACTTCTCAGTCACCCTTTTAGCATTACATCAACTGCGCGCCTTTGTGTCCATTTTTGATTCCACCCCAAAGTCCCCAACTGTTAGTAGTAATGTGTAGTGACATCATTCAAGTTGTATGTGACATCATTTAGTTAGTTAGAATGTCAACTCTATATAAACAATCTTGTAACAAACTTTCTATTCAAGAAATATCATTTACAGTTTTTACAATCTCTCTCATTCTCTCTCTCTCTCCCTCTCTCTCTCCCTATCTTGTGTTCATTCTATCTGCACATTATGCAGATTGTCATGGTATCAGAGCCATAATCGAGCTCTAATCATCATCTTCCGCATCACTTCTGTATACATATTCAGTTGAGAGATTATGAATTTGTTGGTTGAGTACATTCTCAATCTAATCAAGGCGTGATTGTCCTTTGTTTATACTTGTTTCTTGATGCTACACATTTCTTGTTGTTCAAGATATGATTTCTGATCTTGATTTGTATGTTCTGAATCGTTATCAACGATTGTGTTTTTGATCTGTTCTTACTTGACGATTGAGCTGTTCTTGATCTTGATTGTTAATGGCGTACTCGTATGTGGCTGCAACTACTGGAATGACATCTTCTTCATCTTCTTCATCTTCAACAGGTGTTGTTGATTGTAATCATCCATACTTTCTGAACAACTCAGATAATCCAGGTACTCCTTTGGTGTCTCAATTACTTACTGAGAGCAATTATCATCAATGGAGCAGGTCTGTGTCTATTGCTCTTTCTGCCAAGTTAAAGTTAGGTTTTGTTGATGGTTCCACACCTAAACCAACTACTAATTCTGTGCATCTTGCTATGTGGAATCGGTGTAATGATATGGTCGTATCTTGGCTGTTAAATGCTATCTCTACTGAAATTCGAAACAGTGTTGCTTATCTTGCTACTGCCAAACAAATTTGGGACGATCTATCAATGCGATTTGCTCAAACTAATATGCCTCGTACTTTTCAGTTACGTAAGGATTTAGCATCTATTCATCAAGGCAATCTTTCAATCACTTCATACTTTACCAAATTCAAGACTCTTGTAGCTGAATTGGATAATCTTGCACCTATTCCCAAATGTATCTGCACTGCTAATTCTTGTACATGTCAAAATGCTCAGAAACTGGACAAATATGAGGAAGGAATTAAACTTAGTCAGTTTTTAATGGGACTTGGTGATCAATTTACAGCAGTAAGGGGACAAATACTGTTAATGACTCCCATGCCCTCACTAAATCAAGCTTTCTCCATGTTATTGCAAGAAGAATCACAACGAGAGGTTTCCACAGGATCTTATACTCCTGTTGCAGAAAATATGGCAATGCATGTTAAGTACAATAATACATTGAAATCTAAGAATGGAGGCATCTCTGGTTCAAAGAAATTCTCAGACTCTTCCTCTCTATTTTGTGACTATTGCCAGAACTCAGGTCATACTCGTGACAAATGCTTCTGTTTGAATGGTTATCCAGAATGGCATAGATTGCATGGGAAACCTAAGCCTAAACCAAGAAAGCTTCAGTCCACTGGGTTTAAGCATGCTGCAGCTGCTCATGTGTCTTCAAACTCTGTTAATTCTGTTATTCAGAATGAGGCTAATGTGTCTGAATTGTCTCAGAAAGATACTCAAGCAAATGTATTCTCAGAATCTCAATATCAGCAATTGGCAAAAATGATTCAGGACAGCATCAAGCAGGCCAATACTAATTCTTCAGCTGTACAACTTTCTGGTATGCATCATTATACCTCTAATGTTGTCTCTGCAATTGCAATAAGTGCTAATGCAACTGTTACAAATAACCCTTTAGCTGACTATGATTGGATAATTGATTCAGGGGCTACAAATCACATCACATTCAATTCTACCCTACTTAGTAATTCTAAATCTGTAAATTCTGTTCTTCATCTTCCTAATAACACTACTGTTCCTATCACACATATTGGTAGTGTTATCATTTCTGAAGAAATTACCTTACTTCATGTTCTTTGTGTCCCATCTTTTCATTGCAATCTGCTTTCTATAGCTCAACTTGCAAAACAAATTCCATGTCACATATACTTCACTGAGCATTCCTGTATTCTGCAGGACCTTTCCTTGAAGAGGGAGACAGAGATTGGTAAATTGAAGGATGGACTCTACAAATTACAAATCTCTACTCTCTCTACAGTGACTGCTCAAAATCAAAAATCTATTACACCTATCAGTTGTACTGCTAATCATTTGAAATCTTGTAATGATAAAACTCATTTGTGGCATATCAGAATGGGTCATCCTTCTGCAGATGCTTTACATAGATTACCTACTGTTGAGAACAAAGATTGTAATTTCTCTGATTGTGACATTTGTCATTTTTCAAAACAGCATAGACTTGTGTTTCCTATCAGTGATTCTGTTAGCACATCTCTATTTGATATTATTCATGTTGATGTTTGGGGGCCTTACAAACAAATTACTCATAACAAATGCAGTTATTTCCTTACTGTTCTAGATGATTTCTCTAGGGCTACTTGGGTATTTTTGTTTCAAAATAAGACTCAAGTATCAAATCTTCTGAAACACTTTATTGCATATGTATCAAATCATTTCAAAACTACCATAAAGACACTCAGATCAGATAATGGTACTGAGTTTTTAAATCATGAAGTTAAAGAGTTGCTTGATCTAGCTGGTATTGTTCACCAGACTAGTTGTGCTTATTCACCTCAGCAGAATGGCAAGGTTGAGAGAAAACATCAACACTTACTTGCCACTGCTAGAGCATTAAAGTTTCAGTCTCAATTACCAAATGCTTTTTGGGGTGATTTTGTGTTAACTGCTACACATCTCATCAATTTACTTCCAACCAAAACCTTGTCTTACAAAACTCCTTTTGAAATTTTGTATAATAAGCCTCCTAACTATGATCATCTCAAAGCATTTGGTTGTCTTTGCTATGCAACTAATGTTTCCTCTAGATCTGATAAGTTAGGTCCTAGAGCCATCAAAGGTATTTTTCTTGGCTATCCTTATGCAAAGAAAGGTTACAGAATTCTTGATGTAGAGTCCAGGAAAAGTTTCATTTCAAGAGATGTACACTTTGTTGAACATATATTTCCTTTTTCATCTCTGACATCTCAAGCTACTCCCCTTTATCCTATCTCTGAGGAATTTTCTGAGCATACATCTCTTCCTATAGTCATACCTCAATCTTCATCAACTGATGATAACACTACTATTGACAACAGTCCACCTGTACTCATTCCACCGGTTACTGTCAGTACTAGACCTGTCAGGCACAAAACTGTTCCTACAAAGTTTAAAGATTATGTTGGTCTACCTGCTACTTCAACTGTAACTTCTGCCACTTGTGCATATCCTATACAAAATCATATTTCTTATGATAATCTTAGCTCTAATTACAGAGCTTATCTAGCAACTACATCCAAAATTTCAGTTCCATATAACTTTGCTCAAGCTGTCAAAAACCCTAACTGGTGTGCTGCAATGAAAACTGAAATAGAGACTTTAGAATCAAATCACACTTGGGATTTAGTTCCATTGCCACCTGATCAGCATATAGTTGAGTGTAAGTGGTTGTTTAAGGTCAAATATAATCCTGATGGATCTGTAGAACGTTATAAGGCTCGTTTAGTAGCCAAAGGTTTCACTCAAGAGTTTGGAGTTGATTTCTTTGACACTTTTGCACCAGTTGCAAAAATGGTAACAGTCAGGATTTTTTTGTCTATTGCTGCTCAGAATGCTTGGCCTGTAACTCAAATGGATGTCACCAATGCATTTTTGCATGGTGATTTACATGAGACTGTGTTTATGAAACTACCTCCTGGCTACAAAGTCTTGTCAAAATTACATGTTAGTTCTGATACTGAATATGTCTGCAAATTGATTAAGTCATTATATGGCTTGAAGCAAGCTCCTAGATGTTGGTATCTTAAGCTTTCTACTGCATTACAGAGTTATGGATTTGTTCCTTCTCATAGTGATAATAGCCTGTTCACCTACACTAAGGATTCTGTCTTTATAGCAGTTCTAGTCTATGTAGATGACATTTTGGTCACTGGTTCTTCTACAACTCATATAACTGAGATGAAGGGTTTTCTGAAAACCAAGTTCAAAATCAAAGACTTGGGCCCTCTTAAATATTTTTTAGGAATTGAGGTTGCTCGTTCTACTACAGGGTTCTATTTGAATCAACGAAAATATGCTTTAGATCTCTTACAAGAAACAGGTCTACTGGCTGCTAAACCTGCTGTTACTCCCATTGAACAGAATCATAAACTTCTTGATAATACATCTGATTTTCTATCCAATACTGAGGCCTCAATGTACAGACGAATAGTTGGCAGACTGATATATCTTACAATCACTCGACCTGATCTAGCATATGCAGTTCATGTTCTCTCTCAATTTCTGGCTTCACCACGTACAGATCATCTACATGCTGTACATAGAGTTTTGAGATATGTTAAGCAAGCTCCAGGACAAGGAATATTAATTTCAGCTCAGGGATCACTTACTCTTACAGCATTTACTGATTCAGACTGGGCTGGTTGTCCAGAATCCAGACAATCCCTTACTGGTTTCTGCATTTTATTAGGCTCTTCTCTTGTTTCATGGAGAAGCAAGAAACAGCACACTGTCTCTCGATCTTCTGCTGAGGCAGAATATCGAGCCATGGCTGATACATGTTGTGAGGTTACTTGGATATTAGCATTGCTCAATGACTTTCAGATTGTTCATACTTCTCCTGTGACATTGTACTGTGATAACAAATCGGCCATCTACATTGCTTCTAATCCTGTTTTTCATGAACGAACCAAGCACATCGAAATTGACTGCCACTTGGTTCGTGAAAAACTGCAGAAAGGCATCATTCAAACATCTCATTTGTCCACTACGGAACAACCAGCAGACATGTTCACAAAGGCTCTTTGTTCTGCAGCTATTCAATACTTCACTTCCAAGTTGAATGTTTGTAATCTTTTTCATACATTCAACTTGAGGGGGGATGTTAGTAGTAATGTGTAGTGACATCATTCAAGTTGTATGTGACATCATTTAGTTAGTTAGAATGTCAACTCTATATAAACAATCTTGTAACAAACTTTCTATTCAAGAAATATCATTTACAGTTTTTACAATCTCTCTCATTCTCTCCCTCTCCCTCTCTCTCTCCCTATCTTGTGTTCATTCTATCTGCACATTATGCAGATTGTCACCAACACACACAATCTCTCTCTCTCTCGCGTTCTCTTAACCGCTAAGTCACCCTACCTCATATACTTGTACATATATGGAGTATTTTACTTAATTTTACGTCTCTCTCTCTCTCTTTCCACGATCAACACTACAGCCTTACTTTCTCACGCCATACAGGTAAAATTAATATTTATTTATGATCATCATCTTACTCTTTCTTCTTGTTATGTACTTACAAATTTGTTTTTCTACATTTTGTTGTACTCAATGTTCATGCTAGCTTGTTGCCGACAACTGAGTTTTTATAACAAGGTTCCAACACGTGTTACATTTTTCTTGACATTAATTCTTGAATTATTACATTATTTCTGTTATTTCGTTTCTTGATCATATATGATCGAGTTCGAGTTCTTGGATTGTTAAGTATTGTTGGTAATTGAGTTTAAAACTTAGTATAATATTAGCTTTGAATTTTGATTCAATTATCTTGATTAGTTTCTTATTTAGCACTTAATATGATTTCATTGTAGAGCTTTGTGATTTTGCTATATAGGATATAGGATACCATATATGGTTGATTGTCTTGGATGTGAACACAAAATATCCTTGCTTTCCCTTCAACTTAATGTACTTTGTTATGTTAGAATTGTAAGTCCAAATCTGATTATTTGTGTTCATTTGTCTGACCCTAGCTTTAAAATGCTTCGTTGTCATTTCAGGCCAGGATAAATTTTGATAGCATCGAACAGGAATATGACTTTACTCTCGAATTCAGCTTCTGTAGACAACATTACCCTATTCGTAGCTCTAATATGTGGTTGCATTGTCATTGGTCACCTTCTTGTCGAAAACAAATGGACAAATGAGTCCACCACTCCACTTCTCATTGTCAGTCTTCTTAATTTGTTGATTTTGTTTTTTAAATTGTAGGTTCTCATTTTTTATAGCAGTTGGATATATTGGTTTGTCAGACTTGCAAGTTTTTTGTGTCAATTGATCACTGTTCACAGGGTCTATGTTCTGGAGTTGTTATTTTGCTCAGAACAGGTGGAACAAACTCTCGCCTTTTAGAGTTCGACGAACAGCTATTCTTTATCTATCTTCTTCCACCTATAATATTTAATGCCGGGTGAGTTTATTTTCATCTTAAGTTGGTTAGTTTTTGCACGGTGAATGAGCTCTCATTTTTATCCTTGATGATTCGTCATTTGATACCATTACTGTTACAGCTTTAATTAGTTTATCTTTTATTCAATTTTTTTGTGGATAATATGTTGTGTTGGTTGATGCATCTCGTCAGGCACATAAAACAGAGGAAGAACTTACGGTTCCATGTCATATGTGTCTGTCCTTATTGTTCATTAATCCATTCTTGTATCAGATTTCAGGTGAAAAAGAAACAGTTTTTCCAAAACTTCATGACAATCATGTTGTTTGGTGCTATTGGCACGGCTATGTCCTTTAGCTTCATATCATTTGGTATGCTCTGACACCTCATTTTGTTATCATATAAAACGTATAAGAATGTGTTATGAATATCAGTTAGGTTTCTATTTCAGTTGATTATTCATAAATTTCTTGATAAAATGTGATAGCACAATGTATCATATATACATGTTAAATGAGAAATAAAGAATATCAACATGTGCTTGTCCGTACACGTTTTTTCTATTTATTGTCTTAACTTGCATAGGAAGTTTGAATTTTCAAGTTTTTTAACTTATTCGATACAGGTGCAATGCATTTAATTGAAATGCTGAATATCGGCTCTTTGGAGATCAAGGATTATCTCGGTATGCTGTTCATCTCTTCATCGTCATTGATCTTCCTGTTTTTATGACTTTGTATCACTAATCTATTTGGTTTTAGTCTTTTAGTAATTATTTTATCACTGTATGTTTCCACATTTAGATGCTCAAGCTAATATACTTGGGATTAATATTGCATAAAGTGCAAATGTTGAGGAAGATATCAGTAGTAAGATGAGAGCTAAATGGATAAGTGGTCTAATGGATTGGGAGAGCTGTTCATTTGTTTGATAGTAGGATTTTCTGGATCCACTATGCTCTCCAGAGCTAAATGCTGGTTGACTAAGATAGAGTACACCGCCACTAACATGGGAGTCATAAAAGTGAGGATCTTAATATGAAATTGAGACGAATTTTCAGTAAATTGAGAAGGGAAATACAAGGTTCATTGATCGTGATGTTCTATTGGTATTCACAATCTTCCAGTGAGAAGACTAGTCATGACTCCTCATGATTAGCAGGGGGGAGGGATGGGGTAGAGCCACAAATTGGGGAAAATTCATACTAAGAGGATTGTCTATTGAGAGCATGAATTGTGGTGGGAGAGAGTGATGCAGTCCTTATGAGTAACATGGTCTTCTTTACTTTGTTCTTAGTTCTTTGTTTCTATATCTAATGTTTTGCATTTGTTGTCATTCTAACCTTGTAAAGGACTAGCTAAATATCCTCTGCAAGGAACCACTTTATCTGTTAATTGTGGTACTCCTAATAATAATAAATATAATATTTTTTTATAAAGTTTGGATATATTTTTTAGGGAAAATGATTCAGATGGATGATTTTAAAATATACTCCTAGGTTTGAATACAATATTTACTACTGCCTTTCCTCCTGCGTGGTCCTTTGTATTGTTGACTTATATGTAATGTCTAATAGCAATTGAAAGAGGTAATTCTGTACCTGTTGCTTGTTTCTGTTGTCTCAACTTATTTCTGATCTTAAATATGGACTTTGTTCTAATTCAAATGATGTTATTTTGAAGCAATTGGAGCCATCTTTTCCGCTACAGACTCTGTATGCACCTTGCAGGTATGAATGACTTTTCAGGGTGGCAATCTTGTTTAGATGTAAAATAAAACATTTGTCTAATACTTTGTCTGATATCAGATTCTTAATCAAGAAGAGACACCACTGTTGTACAGTCTTGTATTTGGGGAAGGCGTGGTAAATGATGCAGCATCTGTAGTCCTCTTTCATGCAATTCAAAAGTATGACCTCTCGAACATCAACATAAAAACTGCTCTTCAGTTTGGGGGAAATTTCTTGATTCTATTCACTACAAGCACCTTGTTGGGAATATCAGTACGTCTTTCTTTCCCTCTAAGTCATCAGCATAAATGCAGGTTACAGTCTGAGTGCATGTTTATTGGAGCAAACGGTTTTTATTAATTCAAAGTTTACAGAAGTAGTATCATGTTACTGATTAAGATTGTTTTTTCATATCTGTATCTGTTGGTGGCACATATTCAGTCTTGTAAAAGTTTACTAGGATTTTTACAAAAAATTGTTGCACTTAATCTACATAATGTTGTCCTTAATCTTGATTTATTTCAATAATACTTCCCCAGTAATTAGTATCACTGGTCTAGGTGTTTAGACCATCTGGCATGAAGTCTTGACATACAAATACTGTATACTTAGAATTTTGACCACTGAGCCTTATTCGACCAATCAACTACTAAGCCCTTAGTAAGAAAAGGTATGCATCAATCGTAATTTAATTTGACATCTTTATCAAGATAGACAATAGCTATTTGATCAACCCTGGACTTGCACCACAATAAATACATATACAAAAAATAACTACTATTACAACAAAAAGGGACTTTTCATTACTTTTCTTGCATTTCTCACATATAGAACTGTAGAAGAGAGTGCGAGAAGTTATAATTTGTCGGACTGGAATGGTAAGTCATTACACATGACTTCTCATGCATAGTAATTGGTTGCACTTTCACTAACCATCATCACAAAATTTTTGTGCTGTCTATTTGAGTGCCAAGCTAGGTCATTGTCTTCAGAGGCATCTTTAGAGCAATGTTGATTTTGTGCTGGTATGCATTCTTGTGAAGGATGTCTTACTATACTCTGTTGTTAATACTTCCTTACTGAACTCTCAGGTTGGATTGCTTAGTGCTTTTATCATGAAAAAGTTGCATCCTGGCAGGTATTTTTCATAGCATCCATAAAGACTAATTTTTCTCTTTGACAACCTTATTATAGTTGTTAAACTTGCAAATACAATAGCTGAAAAATGCAATTCGATTGTTGACAAGAAGGCACAAGAATATCAATAGAGTAATATCTATGATCTATCTGCAATGGTTTGTATGTGTCGATTTGGCACCTAGTGGTGAAGCCTGAATGATTTTGCTGCTATCCACTTATGACTTATGATAAAAATCACAGATGTCAAGATTGAGCATACGTTTTTTAGTTCAATGGAGTTTTGAATTTCTGGATTTGAGTTTTAATAAAGCTTTTGTGAAATTGTAAGAACTGTTTTAGAGTTCTAATGAGATTACAGAGTTTTGTTACATTTTTAATTGAAATTTAGTGATTTATTGGAGCTTCTACGGAGTTTTAATGGAGTTGAAATTTTAATTCCTAAAATGCCCCAAGTAAAAATAACAATAACTCTGAATCTGGGCTCAGGGGATGCAAAGTGCATGAGATTTGAAATCCAGTACGTTATTTGTATATAGGCTTACCACATTTATAGGCTTCGTGGCTAAGAGCACACCTTACATATTAGAGATTTGAGAAGGCAATCAAATATAGTGTTGTACATTTTAATTTATTTTCTTCATTGTTGCTGGATTTGATTCGTTGATGTAACTATACTAGGTATGTTTTTGGTGAATGAAATTAGGACTTGAATTGGTTGTTGGTTTATTTGATGGGAAATTTGATATTCAAGTAGTACATTTTTCTTTTATTACATTTATGTTGTTACAATAGGTACAAAGTGTGTTACAATATGTATATTACTGCATGTGTTGCAGGCCCAAAAAGTAGGAGCCAGTGTGGGCCTCACATGTGGGCCCCATAAGATATGGGCCCCACAGTTGCCTCAAATGTGGTTTTTCGTAACCACATTTGCTATGTTACCATAGGTTATTTCTGATGTTACCTTAGATATATCTATAGTTACTGCTGAGAACCTAACACGGCTGAAGTGTTACCATAGCCCTATTTTGGCCTACGACAACTATGGTAACACAGTTTTGGGGTTGCAATAAGCAATCTATGGCGTAGTGATACTAACTTTCTAAACATGTTTATACTGTTACTAAGGTTATCATCTACATATGAATGCAGTCTCAATCGCATCCGAATGAAGAGGAATTAATAGATCGATCGGAGAGCTGGATCCCAGCAAGGATGGACGAAGAGTTTTTTAAATGATGTTGTTGCAGACAAAGCTAAGGAAATTGTAAGTTATTGATTTGTATCTTAATTCAAAGTATTCATTAGCTCATGCTTTGAACCTTTTTTTCTAAACTATTAGCAAACTTTGAATTTTTTATTATTATATATGTATTAGTTTATTACATACATAAATAGATTAGTCTTTTATATGGGAATAACTCAGACTATAAATATATGGTACTCTTAATTCTGTTGTTAAAGTTGAAGGAGGAGGTTAAGGAAGGGAAACTAAAAGTGGACGGTCTTAATGATGTTTTAACAATGGCGCTTGGTAAGCCTGAGCATTCAGGAAGAGTACGTGGCCAAGGAACTCATGTGAAGCAGTCAGTTTACTTCGATCGTCCAAGGCAAAAGAAAGCCTAGACAATGGATGAAAAGATACAGAAGAGAGTTAAGAAGTACATGGCAGAGGAGACTATAAATGTTATTAAAGAGAGAGATGCAATTTGGGCTGATGTAGGGGGAAAACTCAGAACATAGTTATTAACAAAGACTGTGGGACAAGATGGTAGTCCGAAACAGGCTTCTCAACAAGCAAGTTGTCACTCTAACGGTGGGATTGATATAGATGTAGGTGTATAAAATCTTCATACACCTTAAACCACACATGTTCAAGAAGATAAAGATGTTCGTAAAGTGAAAATAATTGACACTATATTTGTTGATTTTGGTGACATTAAGGATGATAACAAGGTGGTTGGTGAGGATGCTAATTGTAAGGTGGCTGGTGAGGATGCAAATTGTAAGGTGGCTGGTGAGGATGAAAATTAAAAGGTGGCTGGTGAGGATGAAGATTGTAAGTTTGTTGTTTAAAAGAAGATAGGCGAGGAAGTGAAAGTCAATGCATCCGGTAGTTCTGTTTGCAAATTGGCTGTTGGATCACTGAGCAACATTGTAGCTTATGCAAAGATTGATGAAGTACTCGTTCTAGAAGGACGTGAGCAAACAATCCATGGAGTAAGACTTGGAGAAATTGTGACTGTAGAACAGGCCATTGGAACTTTTATTGCATGACCGAGAAACCAAACTAATAGCAATAGGAAACAATAGCACTTCCGATGGTTTCCCAAAGGTCAGATTGTTTTTCTATTAGTGTGCTTAGTATATCTAGTATGTTTTTATTTAGTCTATTTCTTCTTACTATTTTCACGTTCATTTTTCAGAAAAAGAAGAAAGGCCATTCTAAGAAAATGAAAAAGACGTATAAAGTAGTTAAAGATGTTCAAGTAGAGCCTTTTATTGAGATGGATGCAAATTATCCATCTGCATTGAAGCGTTTGTGGACATGAGCAAAGGATGCCTTGGCTGATGAACAGACAATGTCTTTTGAGCTAAACGAAGAAGTCTTTGGCTCTACAAAGAAGCAAGTCATTTTCTTATCAGATATACATGTAGTGTGCTCTGGAGGTGAAATGGAAGGGTCTCTCATTTGCCTTTTTATTATGTAAGTTTCTCTGCAATTTGTTTTCGTAGATAGTCCCGCAATATAACTGAGAATCTTTACTCACTACTATTTAATTTTATATGTAGCCTCTTAAATGAATATGTGAAAAAGCATAAGATGACCAACATGATAAGCTTCGTAGATCCTAGCACGATTGGTGCCATTGGATGTGATAATGCCGGGCAGATGTCGCGTGCACTCAGTCACATGGTTCGGGAAACACACTTTGTCAACAAACACACACGCACACACTATATTTCTCTCTGGTTACTAGCTGCTTTAGGGTTAAATTGGGGCACGAGTTCAATTGGGGTTCAACGGTATTAGGGTTCAATTGGGCTTCGATTTGGAGTTCCTCGTACAAATTGAGTGTTTGTCTCTCTCTCTCTCTATGTTCTTCGATTTGTACTTATATTTTATATGTCTTTCTCTCTCTAGGTTTTCAATTTATAATTGTATTTGTATATTTCCATCTCTCTGTCTCCCGATTTGTGGAAGTGGACATGGGCATCAATAATACTGAGATTAATTCTAATTTACATTCCCCACAATCTCATCAATTTATCATCTCGCCCTGAGCTCTCAACTCCCCTCACTAGCCTCCGTCGCTGTACTTCTCTCTCTCCCTCTCTCCTCTATAACTACATGTATTTGTATATATACATATTTTTTAAGTTTTTAATGCAATTGGTCTGATTTTGTTTTTTGTTTTTTTTTGCAGTGGCTGAAGGATACTGGTTGAAGCAATCATCTATTTCTCCTTATGCTGGTTACTCCTTTGACCAGCATTTTGTCAACTTCCTCTTTAAAGATTTATTTTTTAGAGATATTTTATAGTCTTTATTGTGTTAGCTGCGTTTTTTCGTTTATGTTTATTATTTGTGGGTTTGCAGAATTGAAGGGCTACCTCCTCATATCTTGTGCAAGTATGTTTTGCCTTATCTGTTGCTTGATTTGCTTTGAATTTGAAGCTCCTATTGTCGGTCATATGCATTGGTTTTACTTTATCTGATTCTTAGTATAAGGGTCAGTTCGGGAAAAATTTACTATACTCATTGCAAACTAGTGTAGTTATCACAGTTCAGAACTGGTACAAATCAATGACCTTTGGTTATACTCAACTTACTTTTCCTCATTTATTGTATCCAAGTTGTATTATGGTTTAATTTTGTAGATGCAAGTTAATATCAACACATTTTGGATACAGTTTGGTATTTTTTTGACTTGCACCTTTGTGGTCAATATTTGCCAATTATTTTACTTGAAATGTAGGTGCCCAGCTGAACGATTTATGAACTTATGTTATTAGAAGACTAGCAGGAAATAGTAGTTAACTAGAAACTTTTAAAAGACTCGAAGAAGTGCATTTTGTACTGTCAGTGTTTCACTTAATCCATTTTCTTCTATGCAGTAGCTGAAGTGGAAAATGATGATGTTTTTCATGATTTTGTTAAAGATAGAGAGATTAATGGAGATTTTGTTACCCTTACTCAATTACAGATCTACTAACTAATCAATTTTCTTTTTCAGGTTACACATATTATCTTTTCTATTTTTAAGAACTAAATAATTTCCTTTTTCAGGTAAAATAAAATATCTTTTATATTTATCTAACTAAAATTTCTCTTTATTAATCAATTTCCTTTTTCAGTTTAAACATATAACCTTTTCTATTTTCCAATAAGTAAATAATTTCCTTTTTTATTTAAAATAGAATATTTTTATATTTTATCTAACTAAAATTTCTCCTTTTTAAAAACACTACGAGCAATTTTATTTAATAAAATAACATTTATATATAATTACTATTAACTAATCAAATACCTTTTTCAGTCAAAACACATTACCTTTTCTCTTTCTCTAACTAAATATCTCTTCTTCCAATTATATCATGGACTGTTACATTTTTAAGCAAAACACGTTACCTTTTTTTCTTTCTTCTTACTAAAACCTCCATTTATCTAATTATATTACAGGCGTTTCTATTTAATAATAAAAATAATAATATTATAATACTAATAATTAACCAATTACCTTTTCAGCTAAAAATAACATAATTATATATAATTATTATTAACTAATCAATTACCTTTTTAAGTCAAAACACGTTACCTTTTCTCTTTTCTCAAACTAAAATCTCTCATTTTCCAATTATATCATGACAGTTACCTTTTTTCAGTGAAACACGTTACCTTTTTTCTTTTTTCTTACTAAAACCTCCATTTTTCTAATTATATTACAAGCGTTTCTATTTAATACAAATAAAATAATAATATTATAATACTAATAATTTACCGATTACCTTTTCTACTAAAATATATCATTTTTTCTATTTTTTCTAATTACAATCCATTTTTTTTCTAAAAATATAACGGGTAGCATTACTTTCTCATTTTCTAAAAACTATGAACAATTTTATTTCGTAAAATAACATAATTAAATTATAATTACTATAAACTAATCAATTAATTTTTTCACATAAATCATGCACGTTACTTTTCTATTTTCTCTAACTAAAATCTCTTTTTTCCAATTATATCACGGACGGTTCTTTTTAATAAAATAAACTAATAATATTATAATATTATTAATTAACCGATTACCTTTTTCAGCTAAAACATATCATCTTTTCTATATTTTCTAACTAAAATTCCTTTTATAATAGAAATATCACGGACAATATTATTTTCTCATTTTCTAAAAACATTACGAGCAATTGTATTTACTAAATAATGTAATTCAATTATAATTACTATAAACTAATCAATTACCTTTTTCACATTCTATTTAAAAATGAAGTAATGATTTTATAATTACTAATAATTAATTGATTATTCTTTCTAACTAAAACCTATCATCTTTTCTATATTTTCTAACTAAATCCCTACTTTTCTAGAAATATCACGAATAACAATTATATACTTATTATCAAATCATCTCATATAAAAAAGTAAGCCTCCAAAATTCATGTTTTTAAAAAAATAATTTTAGTTGATGATTTTTTTTATATAATATAAAAAAAATCCGTGCATGCACGGGTTTTAGGCTAGTATATATAAAAGCCGAAACATTAAAAGTTTGGTTCAACGGTACCTATTGAATTTACCTAATTACCCTTACTCAATTACAGATCTACAAAGTAATCAATTTCCTTTTTCATATTATCTTTTCTATTTTCAAGAACTAAATAATTTCCTTTTCCAGGTAAAATACAATATTTTTTATATTTTATCTAACTAAAATTTCTCATTTATTAATCAATTTCTTTTTTCAGTTTAAACATATAACCTTTTTTAATTTTCAATAACTAAATAATTTCCTTTTTCATTTAAAATAGAATATCTTTTACATTTTATCTAACTAAAATTAAAACAAAATTATTACAAAATATTATTTACTAAAATACAATATTATTTTAAAATAAAATATTATTTTATTTTACACCTAATTACCCTTACTCAATTACAAATCTACAAACTAATCCATTTCCTTTTTCAGGTTACACATATTATCTTTTCTATTTTCAAGAACTAAATAATTTCCTTTTCCAGGTAAAATACAATATTTTTATATTTTATCTAACTAAAATTTCTCATTTATTAATCAATTTCTTTTTTTAGTTTAAACATATAACCTTTTCTAATTTTCAATAAGTAAATAATTTCCTTTTCATTTAAAATTTAATATCTTTTACATTTTATCTAACTAAAATTAAAAAAAATACTATTAATTACAAAATATTATTTACTAAAACACAATATTATTTTAAAATAAAATATTATTTTATTTTATATTTATAATAATAAATATTATTTACGGGTTTAATAAAATAACATAATTATATATAACTACTATTAACTAATCAATTACCTTTTTCAGTCAAAACACATTACCTTTTCTCTTTTCTTTAACTAAAATCTCTCTTTTTCCAATTATATCATGGACGGTTACCTTTTTCAGCAAAACATGTTACATTTTTTCTTTCTTCTTACTAAAACCTCCATTTTTCTAATTATATTATGGGCGTTTTTATTTAATAGAAACATAATATTATAATACTAATAATTAACCAATTTCCTTTTCCGCTAAAAATAACATAATTATATATAATTATTATTAACTAATCAATTACATTTTTCAATCAAAACACGTTACATTTTCTCTTTTCTCTAACTAAAATCTCTCTTTTTCCAATTATATTATCTTTTTTCAGCAAAACACGTTACCTTTTTGTTAGTTACAGAGGCATGCCTGTATACATCTAATAACAAGCCTAATTGTTTGTAATGCTTTGCATTACTTACATGACCTCTTAACTGAGGGAACCTCTACTTGTAGAGTTTCTGTTTGTATTGTACTTGTAATAGGCATCAAATCCTAGTTGTGTAACTGTACAAATAGAGTCTAGAATAATGCTTGAAAGAAGTTCCATGGTTCATGCCTCAAGCAAGGAGTTAAAGACTACCAAATAATCACAGTTGGGATTTGAAGAAATGAAGAATTTGCCTAAGTACCAATTCGAGAAGTATATTTGTCTATTCGAGAAGTCCAGCATTCGAGAAGTCAGAGATTCGATATCTCAAGACACTATTCGATATCTCTGAATACACTGTTCGATATCTCATTCGATATCTCAGGGATTCGATATGTCTACTACTCTATTCGAGAACTCAAGAAGTCAACAAGTCAAGATGGTATTCGAGTTCTCAAAGAGTCAACAAGTCAAAGTTCCATTCGATATCTCAAAGACTCAGAAAGCTATTCGACAACTCGAGGATTCGACAAGTCAAATGCTCTATTCGACAACTCAAGGAATCCTGAGGGAAAAGAGCTATTCGAGAAGTGGTTCGATATATCACTATAACAGTATTCGAGAACTCAGAGTTATCGATCAAGTCAATTCTAGTTCTCGAATCACTTACTTAGTCACTTCTCGAATACATTCTTGGAGACAAAATACTGAAGAAATTGTACAAGTCAGAAACCTGCAACAAGCCAATGCACTTTATGGACCACAACCTGTAACGTGCTCTGGAAAGCCTACAAGGAAGCTTGGAGAGATATAGAAGAGACAAGGAGCTAAAGAAGTGGATCTAAACAGGCTTTGCAAAGTCAAATCTGTAACCGTTTGGACACTTACTCAAAAAGGATAGACAGACTAGAAAGTAATGTGTTTTAGCTACCTTATTTGTAGTAAGCAGGCTGTATCCATGTTCTATAAGGACACAGCCTCACTTCATAACTTAGCAACTTTTGTGAGTCAAGTTTTTCATACACTGTAAGCTATATCTCTCTGAGAAAAACGAAGCTGAGAATACTACCATTTGTATTCACAGATTGTAGCAACCTTTATCTAATATACATTAGATTAAAGTGATATTGTGTCTTGTGTTGTTTATTTATCCGCACCTTAATTTCTGCACACACAGGCACTTATCTGCTACACAGACTCAATCCAAGAAAAGTTCAAGAATCCATTCACCCCCCCCCCCTCTGTATTCTTTTACCGTGTTCAATACTCAACAAGTGGTATCAGAGCGGGCTGTTTATTCAAAAACAGAGAAACGATCATGAGTTCGAATACACCAAAGACTACAGGAACGGAGAAGGTCCCTAAGTTTGATAAAGAAAACTTCAACCTCTGGAAGATAAAGATGATGTTGTTCATCAAAGCCTCTCATCCCTTGTATCCTGAGATTCTCAAGAATGGTCCTTTTGTTCCACAACAAGAGATACCAGAGAAGACTGTTGGAACCATAACAATCCCTAGAGCTTATGAGGCCAAGGATCCATCAAAGTGGACAGAGTCAGAAAGGGAGAAGGTTGCTCTTGACAGCCACCTCATGTTGCTCATCATTGATTCCATGGATATGTCAATGTTTGCAAACATTGCATCATGCACGTCTGCTAAAGAGATGTGGGATCACATTGAGGTGTTGTGTGAGGGGACTGATGAGGTTAAAGAAAACAGGAAACAGATACTGGTCACACAGTATGAAGCTTTCATGGCACAGCCCAAGGAAAGCATCACTGAGATGTTTGAAAGGTTTCACAAGCTAGTTACTGAGTTGCAGATGAATGGAAAGGTTTACAGCACCAAGGAGTTAAATATGAAATTTCTGTTGTCTTCACCAAATCATCTGGAGCAAAGAGTCATTTCCCTAAGAGAGAGAGATTTGAACAAAGTCACCTATGATGTACTCTATGGAGTCCTAAAGACTCATGAACTTGAGTTGCTTCAGAAGAGGGCTATCCAAGCAAACCAAGGTAGGATGATAAACACATCATGTGCCTTGATTGTCAACAAATCCATCCTGGACCTAGAAGCATCTACAAGCCAACTAAGGATAGAGGAGGTGGCAGATGATGAAGAAACTGAAGCTGGGGTGAGTGAACCTGTTGAGGAAAAGGAGGAAGAAGAAGAGGAGTTTTACACTCTGGAAGAACTTGATGGGATGGAAAATACTTCATATGCTTTCATGGCCAGAAAATTTCCAAACATCAGATTTAAAAGAAATCAACCCTTCAAACCCAAAACTCAAAACCATTCAGCCAACAAGAACAAGGCACCTGTGAAACCAAACAGAAATAAGTTCAAAACCGGTTATGTGGATAGGTCATCTGTAAGGTGTTATAGATGCAATGACCTAGGGCATTTTGCCAGTGAATGCAAGAAGCCTAAAAAGAAGGATAGAGATTATCTTGAGCTAGAAGCTAAGTATGAGGCCCTTCTGAAAAAGCAGACACATGGTAAGGCCTACATAGCTGAAGGGAAGTGCTGGGATGATTCTGAGAGTGATGAAGAGGAACAAGAATTCTGCAATTATGCCTTGATGGCCAACTCCAAGGATGACTCATCTTCATCTGATTCTCAGGTACCATCTCTCACTACTATAGACATGTCTGTTTCTGAATACAAATCCATGATTGAACAATTATCTGTTGAAATGTTTAATATTCATACTAGTATGACTGCTGCTAATGAGGAGATTGCTAAACTGTCTACTAGAAATGAAGTATTAACCAAAAAGAATGAGGAACTTGAGCTAACTGCTATGCAAGTAGAAAACCTTAAGAAAGAAGTTGAATATTTGGAGAACAAGGTTCTATGTGCTAGTCAAGTAGAGAAGGCTCTTAGGGATGAATTAGCTGAGAATGAATTCAAACTTAAAACTTTCAAGAAATCATCTGGTTTAGTGCAATCCTACTGTGAGAAAATTGAAGCTAAACCTAAAGCAGCTATTGGACTTGACTATGACTCTCTCAAACAAAGGAAAGGCTATGCTGTCATCGAAGAGGACACAGCTGTTCATGAGAAAGTGCCTCACATTTTGAGAAAAACTGAAAATCCAATTTTTAAGGAATCAACATTTGAAATTGATGAGGATGCCTTACTCATCAAGCAAATGTTGAATGATGAGGATGAGGCACAATCTAGTGAACAGCAAGCATCCTCTAAGGGTGAGAGTGCCAAGTCAAAGACCAAGAAGCCAGTAGTTGATAGGCCAAGACCTAAGAAGTTTGTTAAGTTTGTATCAGCTGGGAAGAGTGAATCAGAAAAGGAAGTGACTAAAAAGAAACAGAACAGAAATGGCAAGTTAGGGATTAACAAGGATAACAACTATGCTTATATGCCTAATGCCCCTAGGAAAACTTGTCAGAACTGTTTCAGTACCAACCATCTAACTCATTCATGCAAGAAACCTGTTGGTAGTGTGTCTAAACCTTTCTATGATTGTTCTGTGCCTCTAAGACATAGAGATGCACCCTTCTGTGATAAATTTGACTGTATGCCATGCAATATGAATGTTATGACTAGCTGTTTTAATTTAAGAAGACAGTTCATTGATGGTTGTATCAGTCACAATTCTCACACACACTACACAAGGTCAAAGTCTTCAAGTCCTCCTAAAGCTAGGAAGGTACCTTTGTCACCTAAGTCTGAAACCTCAGGTTCTAAGACTTCCAACAGTGACAAGAAGACTGACACTAAGAAAGTTAACAAGCATGTTGTTTATGATAAAACTGTCTCTAAGTCACATGGACCCAAACTTGTTTGGGTACCAAAGGAAAAGTAATACCTTTGTGTTTGCAGGGCAAAGAAAGTGAGAAGAAGGTCATGTGGATTTTGGACAGTGGATGCTCAAATCATATGACTGGTGATATGGCCCTGCTATCACAGTATGAGGAAAAGGCTGGCCCAATGGTTGCTTTTGGAGATGACAGCATGGGTAACACATTGGGATATGGCAAGCTGAAAGTTGGAAATGTCATCATTGAAGATGTAGCACTAGTCAAGGGGCTCAAGCATAATCTGTTAAGTGTTGGTCAGTTTACTGATAGAGGATTCAAAGTGAATTTTGACAAAGATGAATGTTTGATCACCCACAAGAAGACTGGTGATTTTGCTCTATCTGGAGTAAGGAAGGGAAGCCTGTTTGTAGCCAATATGGACTCTGCAAACAAGGACAAAATTTGTTGCTTTTACTCAAAAGCATCAAATGAAGATTGTTGGCTGTGGCACAAGAAACTATCACACCTGAACTTTAAGGCCATTAATTCTCTAGTCAAAAGAGAGTTAGTGAGAGGCATGCCCACACTTGAATTCTGCCAAGAAGGAGTGTGTGAGGCTTGTCAAAAAGGAAAAATGAAGAGATCAAGCCACAAGTCAAAGACAGTGACATCTGTAACCAAGCCACTACAACTTATCCATATGGATTTGTTTGGGCCTGTTAACATAATGTCACTTGGAAGAAAGAAGTATGCCCTGGTAATGGTTGATGATTTTTCAAGGTATACATGGGTAGAATTTCTGGCATCAAAAGATGAGGCTCCACAAGTAATCATTGAGCATATAAAGAAAGTTGACAAGGAAGCAAAGGCAAACGATGCAAGTGTGATTGCATTGAGGAGTGATAATGGAACAGAGTTCAGAAATGCCACACTTGAAGCATTCTGCAAAGAGAATGGCATTTCTCAGCAATTCTCAGCTCCAAGGACTCCACAACAAAA
Organism: Kitagawia praeruptora; assembly: GCA_037693485.1. NCBI lineage: Eukaryota > Viridiplantae > Streptophyta > Magnoliopsida > Apiales > Apiaceae > Kitagawia > Kitagawia praeruptora. The sequence continues at coordinate 109,205,559 of CM075354.1, forward strand.
TGGAGTTGTTGAGAGAAAGAATAGAACCCTAATTGAGGCTGCTAGAACAATGTTACTTGATGCAAAAATGCCCACATGTTTTTGGGCTAAGGCTGTGAGCACTGCATGCTATATTCAGAACAGAACCCTCATCAACAAAAACACTGGAAAGACTCCTTACAACTTGATGACTGGAAAGAAGCCTACACTGAAGTATATTCATACTTTTGGAAGCAAATGCTTTGTACTTAAGGACAATTCTGAATATGTTGGAAAGTTTGATGCAAAAGCATTTGAAGGAATTTTTCTTGGCTATTCTATGGAAAGAATTGCATACAAGGTTTATGTCATCAGTCAAAAGAAAGTTATGGAAAGCACAGATGTAACATTTGATGACAGCAAACTACCTGGACTAGAAGAAGCCAATGATGAAGACAAAGATCCATTGAAGTTTGATAATCTAGATGATTCTGATGAAGAGACTGGAACTGGAGTTGAAACTCAAGTTCAACAAACTCAAGTGAATAATGATACAAGAGAAGAATTTGTGCCAATCAATAGTGAAGAAACAAGCATCCAAGACACACCTGTGAGTAATGGCAACTTCACAGGGGGAGGAAATGAGGATGATCATGATGAGGATGATGAAGCAACATCAAGGATGAGAAATCAGGCTGAACACTCAAGGAAATGGGATAGATCACACACTGCAGAGCAAATCATTGGAGATCCTAATGCAGGAGTAAGAACTAGGAGAGCAACTCAAAATGAGTGCCTCTATGGATGTTTTCTATCACAAGTTGAGCCTAAGAAACTTGATGATGCATTGTTGGATCCAGATTGGATTATTGCCATGCAAGAGGAGCTGAATCAATTTGAAAGGAACAAAGTATGGGAACTTGTGCCTGCACCAAAGAATAGAACCATTGTTGGAACAAAATGGGTTGTGAAGAATAAGATGGATGAAGATGGTGTAATAATAAGAAACAAAGCAAGGCTGGTTGCAAAAGGATACTCTCAACAGGAAGGCATTGATTATGATGAGACATTTGCCCCTGTTGCTAGATTGGAAGCCATTAGAATATTCTTGGCATTTGCTGCTCATTCAAACTTTAAAGTTTATCAAATGGATGTCAAGAGTGCATTTCTAAATGGAGAGTTGGAAGAAGAGGTTTATGTGCAACAACCACCTGGCTTTGAGGATCCACATTTCCCAGAATTTGTCTACAGATTGCTTAAGGCACTGTATGGACTTAAGCAAGCTCCAAGAGCATGGTATGATACTCTATCACAATTTCTTCTTGAAAATCAATTCACTCGAGGCACATTGGACAAGACACTGTTTTACAAGAAGCATGGTGATGATATGATCCTAGTTCAAATCTATGTGGATGATATCATTTTTGGTTCTACAAATGAGAAACTGTGTGAGAAATTCTCTAAACTCATGCAGAGCAGATATGAGATGAGTATGATGGGAGAGTTGACATTCTTTCTAGGGTTGCAAGTCAGTCAAAGGAAGGATGGTATCTTTATCAGTCAAACCAAGTACATCAAGGATTTATTGAAGAAGTTTGACTTGGAAGATTGTTCACCTGCCAAGACACCCATGGCCACTGCCACTAAATTGGATGAAGATGCTAAAGGCAAGAGAGTAGATATCTCAGTCTACAGAGGCATGGTTGGTTCTCTACTCTACCTCACTGCAAGTAGGCCAGACATCATGTTTGCTACATGCTTGTGTGCAAGGTTTCAATCAAATCCAAAGGAATCACATTTGATTGCAATAAAAAGGATCTTTAGATATCTGAAGGGCACTCCTAACTTGGGATTATGGTACCCTAAGGACACAGGGTTCAATCTGGTTGGCTACTCTGATGCTGATTATGCTGGATGCAGAGTGGATAGGAAAAGCACCTCAGGAAGCTGCCAGTTTCTTGGACAAAGGTTAGTTTCTTGGTATAGCAAGAAGCAACAATCTGTGTCAACTTCTACAGCTGAGGCTGAATACATAGCTGCTGGAAGTTGCTGTGCTCAAGTGCTTTGGATTAGAAATCAACTTAGAGATTATGGACTTGTGTTGGAAAGAATTCCAATCATGTGTGACAACACAAGTGCAATCTCTATAGTTGCCAATCCTGTCAATCATTCTAGAACAAAGCACATTGACATCAGATATCATTTCATAAGAGAACATGCAACTAATGGAACCATTGAGTTGCATTATGTCTCTACAGATAAACAACTAGCTGATATATTCACTAAGCCATTAGATGAAGCCACCTTCACAAGGTTGGTAAGTGAGATTGGAATGCTGAATTCTTCAGATTCTGGCTAAGTGAATACATCATCTAGATTGTTGCAGCAGTAAACACTTACTTTATCTAAATCCTCAATATTTTTGAAGTAAGTGTTGGCTGAAATATAATTTATAAATATTTCAAATCTGTTGCATATGTTGAAAATCATATTTTTTAACTTAAAATTTCTATGAAATTTTGAGAAAATCACTATTTGATTTGCTAGGATATTTTTCAATGAATATGTCTGGTAAAGTTTTACAAGATAGTGAAAATCAAATTTTTATGAGTGATGGGTATAGTTCGATAAGTCAGACTTCTCGAATGATTCACTATTCGACATCTCTAATAAGTCTCATTAGAGTACTCTTGAGTTCTCGAATAGAGTCTTTCTGAGATATCGAATAGAGGAATTCTAGACATCTCGAATATAGTAACTGAGTTCTCGAATGATTGAGTTCTCGAACACTATATTTGAGTTCTCGAATCATTTGAAAAGGCTGAATTCTCGCTGAATTTTAACCGATTTTGGATTTTTATCTAAAAATTTAATTCACTCATAAAAACACATCTTATTTAATTTAGAATTATTTCTAAGTTAGATAACTGCCAGCTGTGAGTTTCTATCTGCTTGAGTTATCGATTAAGCCATTCTTGACTTCTCGAATAGTTGTTTTCTACTTCTCGAATGCCTGACTTGTCGATACAAAACAGTCTGCTAATCGACAATTCAAGTACTTCATACTTATACAATCTCACATCTATTCGATTCATTTCATTCGATTTCTCAAGCATCTACACTCTCTAAACCCCTGGAACCCTAGCTACGAAAAGCCAAATTTCTTCTTCAACCTTCAATTTCTTTTCTCTCTTCTACACAAATGGCAACAGTAAAGTTCAACACCAACTTCATCGCTCTCACTAGTGATGTTGAAGCACCCAATGCAAATTTCAAGTGCTTTGTGAGATGGATGGCTGAGTCATATATCAAGGATGCACTCTCTGCCAACCCAACTCTATATCTCGATATTCTGGAACAATTCTGGAGTACTGCTATTGTGGAGGTTGTAGCCCTGGAAGACGCAATCACTTCCTATGTCATCTACTGCAAGGTTCAAGATAAGGAAATCACTATCACTACTGCAGACATGAACCAAGCACTAGGACTACAACAAGAGTCATTTGACAGAATGGCCACTAACGCAGAGTTGGAGGAATTCTTTGATTTCATAAACTACTCAGATGGGATTAACCTTGGAAAGCTAAACAGAAAGAATCTGAGAAAGGAGTGGAGCTATGTGTTTGCAACTCTTCTCCAAGTCTTCACTGCCAGGAAATCAAGCTTTGATCAAATCAGTGCATCTGTGCAGCAAATTGGATATGCTTTGGCCTATGGAAAGAAGATAGATGTTGGCCAAATCATACTTCAAGAATTATATGGGAGACTTGGTAAGAACACAACCAAGAGAGGTACTGATATTTTCTACCCTCGCTTTATTCAATCTGTACTTAATTATAAAAATGCTTCATTGATTGAATTGCCTGGGATTGATAAAAATAAAATAGGCTATCCTAAGTCCATGACCAAACTCATTTTTGGTAACTTGGAAACTAGGAATGATGTGGATGTAAGACTGAACATAACTCCCCATATGGAGAGTTTGTTTAGGACTTACCCCCACAACATGCCAACATTTGATGCAAAATCTAAGTTAGCACAGCCCAAGCAAGTAGAACAAAATGCTAACCCAGGGCCTGCTAACCAACCCTCTCAACCAAACACTCTACCTCTTACTGAGCCAACTGCATCATCCTCTCAAAAGGGTGATGTTAGTAAAAAGAAGAGAAAGGAAGTAATGTCTGCACCTTTAAATATCTTGTCTGAAGCAGCATTAGCTGTTGAATTAGGTCTAGGAAGTGAGGAACCTGAGTTTCCCTTACACAGGACAAAGAAGAAGAAAACTAAGACCACCTCTTCAGTCACACAAATGGCTGAAGTTGTAAAATCAGGGGCACACAGCTCACTAGGTGTATCCTCTCAATAGGGTGCACCTATAGAATCAAGCATTCTCCCCAATGCACCCTCTTGTATAGAGTCAGCACATGGGAGTGATAAGGCTGGCACAACACTGAGTGGAGAGCACATCACTTTTGAAACTCCCTCTATCTCTCAGGGGGAGTTGCCAAAATCTACTCTAAAACACACTTCTCTTCCAGAATCTAACTCTGAAATTTCTTTGGAACCTGCAACTCAGACAACTGAGATGCAAGGTATTGATCATCAAGAATCCTTTTCTCTTGATGAGCCAATAATTTCAAGTGACTTAGTGCATGACACTTTGTTCACCACTCAGAACCCACATTTAGATGGTGAGGGAATGCATGCTGAGGCATATCCTAATGACACCATCACAAACACAGAGGTTCCCCTAGTTTTTACTAGAGACTCTGTGCCTGTGTCAACTGCTGGTGTAATTCATCCCACTTCTGTGGTGACACCAGTAGTAGAGTCAATCCATCCGGTTACAGAAGTTGCATCTATAACTGAGGAGACTAGCTTGCCTAGCTCTAGCTCTGACTTCATGTCAACATGGCTGAAGCCTGTGCAACATGACAGTGCTTCAGGATCAGGGTCTGTTCCACAACAATTGACGGTTGAAGCACTTCAAAGCTTAATTGTGGATCAGATTCCTGAGTTCACAAAGATTGCTCAGCACCTTCTCACTGCAGACATGCCCAATCCAGACTATGAGGCTATTCTGTTATGCCATAGGGATGATGTGGAAGTGCAGAAGTCAAAGATCATTGATGATGCTGAGAGAGATGGCAACATAGATGCCTGGTTGCAAGGAAAATATGATATTACTCTCGATGAAGCACTTCAGTATCTCAGGGAGGAATACATCACTTCACTGGGCTCCAATGCAAAATCCCTGTCACCTGGTGAAGTGTATGAAGCTGTAAATGACTCCTACAAGGGTTTCCTCAAGGCTGCACACTATCTTGGCAAGGGAGTCAAAACTGAAGTCAACAGGGTGTGTGATAAGACAGCCACTTCAGTAGCAGAAGTCAAGAGGGCCTTTGATGCTAAATTTCCTCAATTGGACAGTGTGTTCAAGGACATCAAACACTGCAACTCTACCTGCACTCAGATGGACAATGGGCTAGCTCTGCTAAAGGATACTGTCACAGGTCTGGGGCACCAATTTCAAAATTTATCTGACCAGACTACAGATGCCAATGCCATGCTGAGGATAATGTTCAAGAATCTTTATGGAGATAGGCTAGTGACTGATGTCCCTGTGCATGAATTATCTAAATATGAAGTGAAGAGGCTGCAGGATCAATCGTTATCTGGTTTCAAGGCCAATGAGTTATTCACTAAGGTCAACACTCTTGAGCACACTAGTACAAAAAGTACCATATGCGTCACCATTTTTGCGTCTGTTATAGACGAAACAGATGTATAAAGTCCTTTTTGCGTCTGGTTATAGACTAAACAGACTTATAAAGTATTTTTATACTTCTGTTAAAACCTCAACAGACGTATATGCCATGATTATACATCCGTTTTTTCTAAACAGACGCATATTCCCATTTTTTACATCTGTGCAATAATTATTTGTGGCTCTTCTTTTACCTCAGCCGCATAACATAGAAAAAATTAAAAAATATATAACTATATTATTAGTAGTCAGTTACAACGTAGTCCGCCGATCCCCAATTTTACAAACATTTCTTCTTCCTGCCAGCCCTAATCGCGCGACCTCTTCAATCCATCGGAAACTAAACTGAGCCTAACTCACTACCTATACACCTAATTCAATTACTGAATCAATTATCTTAATACGATTAGAAGCAACATCTTTATTCATCTCAATTCGATTCTAGGTATTTTCATCTCTCTCTATCTCTCTCTCCCTCTCTCTCTCTGTACACATACATGTATATATGTATAGTTTGTGTGTATGTTGTAATCTTCTTTATATTTTTGTGTATATATATGTAATTTTTCTGATTTTGAGTACTTTGTGTTAAAAATTGTGGATGTGCTCTTATTAAATGTTCTGATTACTTTGTAAGTCTGATATCATCACCCAAACAGCAGCTGCTGGGTTCCATTTTGATGCAGAATGTATTTTGGTTTTGAAGAGAATAATTATTGAATTGGAAATAGGAAAACTTTTTAAGGGTCTGAAAAAAGATATGAAAAAAGATAGGAGAAGAGAAATGATGAACTGGTGATTAACTTCTCTTAAAGAGAATTGTTGTACACTTTTTAAGTAAGAGTAATCCAACTCTCGGGGGTAATCCACACATGAAAAACTTAATTGGAAAAGAATTAAACTATTGAATTGCAAGTGTCTTGTAAATGTTTATTTGTAACTAACTCTAAGTTCCTTCTTAATATATTTATTTTTTAAGAAAGAAAGTTTTAATCTGCTTCCCTAAAATCTACATAAGAGGAGATGAGGAAACTTTGGTAACTAACTCTGATTTCCTTTCCAACTATGATTATGCCTGGGCTCACCATGATGCATACTACATTGGCAGACTATAAAACTATCAATTTGAGGTGCGCATTCCGTGGTTTGTCTACACATAAGTAAAAATTCAATAAAATTGTCCATTAAAATACACAATTACTAATTACAAACAGTCTTTTCTTGCTCAGTGTGAACCACTTCTCTGTTTTAATGTCACTCTGTTATCAGTTTTAGTGTCACCCTAAATGCTTTTCCTTTTATGCTGCTAGTTGAGAGATTAATTATTTATGAAAGACGAGCTTATCTGTTATCTCATTCTCCTTTGTTGAAATAGAGGTAGCTGCTATGATGGAGCTTCTAAATTTTATGTACAATAATACTTTGTCGATGGCCACACATTCTAGTTTGGTGGATATCCTACTGATCGCAGACAAATTTGAAGTTGCTTCATATATGCAGTACTGTAGCCAGAAACTAAGCAAGCTTCCTATGACTTTAGACTTTGCTTTTAGCTATATGGAACGTCCTTACAGTGCTTTGCATGTTGATGCACTTCGGCAGCTAACTGTTTTAGTGAAGCAGTTCATTGCTGTTCAGTTCAGAGACATAGACAAGTAAGAGGTCTATCTATAGGTGTTGCACTTTTTTGTTATTCGTAATCGAATTGTCAATGACTTCTGAGTATTTTTTAAAAATATGCTATTGTACTTTCTGTTTAATCTTTTTATCAGTATAAAATCCTTTAAGATAGGCCATCTTTTGTGTGGTGGCTGTCGGTCCTGTTATTTTTCTTTTAGATTGTAAAGAACTTTAAACAATGGGAGAACTAGCTTTGATAGGTTTGCCTTGAATTTGTGTTTTCTATTCAATTATTATACCGGATACTGTTACAGCTTGCAGGATTTAACCTGGAGGTAGTTAAAACTACAGCTGCTGGACATGCTAGAAACCTTGCAGCAAGTATAGACTTTAATACATGTCCCAATGGTATTTAACTTTGCATTTGTCCTGCATTTTCCTAGTTTTAAGTTTTGTGTTATTATTATTGTTATATGGTATATTCTCTATTTATTTTGGATTGTACTTCTACACCAGGAATTATATGTGTCGTAGGACAGTTAGATACTTGGATTATTGTACATCTCAGTATTAATTAAAAGAATTAAGTTAATTTAACAAAAGAAATAATAATAAAAGAATCAACTTAAACGGTAGTGCATAATTTTAGATTTTGCAGATACATTGCTGAACTTTAAAAATACATAACTTGAGCTACACATATCTAATTTCTGAAGTTCAAGATGTCCTACAAACCTTTTAAAATTTACTACAACCTTGTAGCTTCCTCTGTTTCAGTTTACCAAATTTGCTGTGTCAAAAATCTGATTCATATTTTCTGGTCAGAATATAAATTTCACTCTTCTGACATTAATTCTGTGTCAACGAGACAAATCTAGTTACAACACCTATTCAATCCTTTTCAGTTCTCGTGTTTAAAGATTGTTTTAATTCAAGTCATGAACTAGAGAAAGTTCAGATTTTTAAAGCATCGTTCAACTCAAATTCTAGTTTAGCAGATGATATTCAATTTAGCAGGAAATCTATATAAAATTGCAAATTTCTAAGTCGACTGTGATATTGGAGATATCAAAAACTTCGTGGTTTTTCTAACATTCTTTTAAATTTTCGTAAGTGGTGTGGATAAGATAATTAGGTTCAAAGTTAATAGTGATTAAACATGGCTTATTCAAGTGCTAGTTTATCGCTTGTGTTTATTATTACATGTTACTAGTTTCATGCAAGGGACTGATAGAATATTAATTTTAAGGTTAATTATAAAGTAGTAATAGAGGTCTTTGAGTTAATTATGTTAGTTCGAAAGACTAATTTTGAGTATGTTAACGTGTTTTAATTGATAAAAATAAAAGCAGAGAAAATACAAGAGAGAAAGGAGAGAAAGTACTGGAAGGAAGAGCTTAATTACAGGGCTTTAATTAATATGGTAGCAATCCAGGCAAGCATACTACATCTTTTTATTTAATTCAAGAATCCTTCCTCTTTAATATGGTATGCACACTATACTGCACTGCTACTTAGTTTCTGCAATCAAGACTGTTACAAATTTTGAATGAACTCATAGTGCAGAGATTTCATTTTCCCCAGGTTAAAAGCTTGCAGCAGCTGGAAGTAATAAACAGGCTATAAAGCAAAGATAAATATGAATACTCACAGGAAGAGGTCGTTTGAGAGAATTCTCCAGATTCGCCAACATCTGCGGTGCAATGTTTGTAATGGACATGTGTGATTCGGGTTTAGCCAATTAGAGAAGTTGTGCTAAGGCAAATAGGTGTTTATAATTAGTTAGATTGTATGATAATAGTGGCATTGTACTTGGTATGGATTTGAGATTTTAAATCAATGGAAATTTGTTTTTATTGATTTTTTGTGTAATACTCAGTTTAGTTTGTCAAGCTTCTCATGTTTTTATTTTACAAGCTTGCATTTGTTGTTGAGTGCCAATTTAGAGATGTACTTTATCTACATTTGGTGTTTGGAGTTTAGATGTATTGAAATATTTGTTGAAAGTGGCTGCATAAAATAACACTGAATGATTAAGAAAAAAGGCACAATATGCGTCTGTTCCACTAAAACAGCCACATAAAGACATTTACATGCGACTGTTTTGCTGCTTTTTGCGTCTGTCTGGGCCTGATGCAACAAGCATTTTGCGTCTGTTCCACTAAAACAGCCACATAAAGTAATATTTTATGCGTCTGTTTCATGACTTTATGCATCCATTCTGCACAGACGCAAAATATTATATGCTTCTGTTGTGCAACAGACGTATATACATAATAGCTGATACTACTCCTCCATACGCATCTGTTAAAAACAGACGCATATTACCTTTTTTAACAGACGTATATGGCAGTTTTTGTACTAGTGGCAGGAGGTAGCTACTCTCACCAAGACCAATGCTCATCTCACAGAAAAGGTTGCATTGCTAAATGATCAGTTGGACACTCAAGCATCCACCACAGCTGATGTCCTTCTGCATCAACAATCCATGTTAGCTGCAATGATGAAGCATATGGGTCTCCCTCTACCTGATGAATCTTCACTCCCAAAGGACATTTCTACAGCCTCTGTGCCTGACAACAAGCCTAAGGGGGAGAAGAAGGCTAGAAACTCAAATTCAAAGGGGGAGACAAAGGGAGAGAAAGGCATAATAATCAAAGAGGGTGGTCAACAAAGGGCTTCTAAGTCTCTAGCAAATGTGCCTGGCAAGGGAAAAGCCAAAGTAGATGAGCCTCCATCTATCTTGCCAGTTGTCACCTTACCAACTGTGCACATCACTACTCCTGGAGGACAAAAGCAATCCATAACTACCACAGTGGTTGCAGGGAGTATGCCATCTGACAAACCTCCAATCTCTATATCTGAGAGTGCCAAGCCTGTAGAAGTCAAAGTTGTTACTGAGGCCAAGCTACAAGAAGTTGCTAACTCCAATGACTATCATGATAAAGCCTTCTTGGAGTTTCTGAAAGCCATAAGGGAACAGGTTGGTGACACTCAGTTTTATCTGAGGGAGGTGAAGAAGCAGATAGACTACATCACTGTCATCCCCAAGAAAGTCAACAATATATGGGTCAAGGAGATAGTGATGGTTTCCAAACTAAAGATATGGCATCTAACATACCAGACTCTACAAGACCTAAAGCACTCAGAGATAGATGCCATACTTGAGATCATTGAGAAGAAAAATGAGAACAGCAAGAGTCTGTTTGATGATTTGAGGAATGGTCAACCTACAAGGCTACCAGAAGTGATCAAGAAGCCATGGACAATTATTTATCAGTCTGGTACCAGAATTGAAGATATCAAGCAATTGGTCATTCCTCATGATCTCACCTCCAGAAATCACAGACTGATCATTGCTATCATTGATCAATTACAGAAGAAGGTTGGAGCCAGAAATGCTGAAGAAATTGAGGCACTGCATATCCTCAGAACCTATATTGCAACTGGTGAAATTCCAGAGATGGCTCAACCTAGGAGAAATAAGGATGATGATTCTGAAGACAAAGGTGATGGGAGGAGAAGACATCACAGGAGAGATAAGGGTGATGAAGATAAGAAGAAAAAGGGGGACAAGGATGGAAAGGATGATGATGACCAAGGGAAAACATATGTGAGAAAGAGTGGAAGACAGCAAGCCTTAGGCACTGCTAGCAGTAATCTCACCACAACACAAGACTCTAGGTCTAGGGTGAATACTGTTAGTAGTGACCTAGCAAAATCTACATCTATGGCTTCTGCAACTGTCTTACCATCTCAAGAAAAGAAGAAGATTCAAGTCAAGAAACCATGTGTATGTTTCAGAAAGCAATCTGCTAATGGAATACTACTATGGTCTACCAACCAAGGTCAAAGATTTCTGCCAAGCAACCATGTCAAGAGGATAAAATTTAAACATGCTGCAAGGAGAGTGAAGTTATCCAAATCTAGAGCCCTAATAATCATTCCAGGATTAAAGCTCCAGCCACTTGATGAAGAGCAACTGCTATTTCTAAGAGCTCAAAAGATATGCTATGCTGCAATTGTGGATGACCACCTTGTAATCAAGTACACTGATGGGAAGGAAATGAAATTCAAACAAGGGGGTTGTCAACATTGGGGTAAATTGTATGAGATAGAAAGAATCATTGCATTGCTGGATTCTAAGGTCAAGGTGGAGAAAGTATGGAAGCTGGAATTGATTGACTTTGTGAAAATGAAGAAAGACTATGCTGAGAAGATAAGGAAGGGCTGCTATGAGAAATGGTTAGAAAGGGAGAAAGAAATTGATAGACTGGAGATTGAAGCAGAAAAGCTAAGGGCAAAGGGACTGTGTAGAGTTCAGTTTGATCCCTATGTGGTGAAGTATAGGAGGAGAAATGGAGACAATGTCAATATAAGAATGAACCTACTCAGTCACTATCCTGCCAACATTCTGAAGCCAGTGCTTGAAGATTTCAAAAACTCTATTATGATTGAAGAATTGGATGCTATGACAGAAATCATGAGAGCAGTAGATGAGATTGCAAGAAAGGAGAAAGAAAGGAAACAGAAAGCATATGATGATCTACAAGCCAAGGCAATGGAGATGCAATCAAAAGAAAACGGCTAGTACCTCATCATACTGTAAGAAGTATTTATCTTGTAATTTCATTTATGTGTTCAATCAAATCACATACCTGTACTTTTAAAAAGTTTTATCTTTAATGTATGTTAGGCTTGTTATCAGACATGAAATTGTGACTAAGGGTCTCACTCACAATTTGGGGGAGATTGTTAGTTACAGAGGCATGCCTGTATACATCTAATAACAAGCCTAATTGTTTGTAATGCTTTGCATTACTTACATGACCTCTTAACTGAGGGAACCTCTAGTTGTAGAGTTTCTGTTTGTATTGTACTTGTAATAGGCATCAAATCCTGGTTGTGTAACTGTACAAATAGAGTCTAGAATAATGCTTGAAAGAAGTTCCATGGTTCATGCCTCAAGCAAGGAGTTAAAGACTACCAAATAATCACAGTTGGGATTTGAAGAAATGAAGAATTTGCCTAAGTACCAATTCGAGAAGTATATTTGTCTATTCGAGAAGTCCAGCATTCGAGAAGTCAGAGATTCGATATCTCAAGACACTATTCGATATCTCTGAATACACTGTTCGATATCTCATTCGATATCTCAGGGATTCGATATGTCTACTACTCTATTCGAGAACTCAAGAAGTCAACAAGTCAAGATGGTATTCGAGTTCTCAAAGAGTCAACAAGTCAAAGTTCCATTCGATATCTCAAAGACTCAGAAAGCTATTCGACAACTCGAGGATTCGACAAGTCAAATGCTCTATTCGACAACTCAAGGAATCCTGAGGGAAAAGAGCTATTCGAGAAGTGGTTCGATATATCACTATAACAGTATTCGAGAACTCAGAGTTATCGATCAAGTCAATTCTAGTTCTCGAATCACTTACTTAGTCACTTCTCGAATACATTCTTGGAGACAAAATACTGAAGAAATTGTACAAGTCAGAAACCTGCAACAAGCCAATGCACTTTATGGACCACAACCTGTAACGTGCTCTGGAAAGCCTACAAGGAAGCTTGGAGAGATATAGAAGAGACAAGGAGCTAAAGAAGTGGATCTAAACAGGCTTTGCAAAGTCAAATCTGTAACCGTTTGGACACTTACTCAAAAAGGATAGACAGACTAGAAAGTAATGTGTTTTAGCTACCTTATTTGTAGTAAGCAGGCTGTATCCATGTTCTATAAGGATGTTAGTTACAGAGGCATGCCTGTACACATCTAATAACAAGCCTAATTGTTTGTAATGCTTTGCATTACTTACATGACCTCTTAACTGAGGGAACCTCTAGTTGTAGAGTTTCTGTTTGTATTGTACTTGTAATAGGCATCAAATCCTAGTTGTGTAACTGTACAAATAGAGTCTAGAATAATGCTTGAAAGAAGTTCCAAGGTTCATGCCTCAAGCAAGGAGTTAAAGACTGTCAAATAATCACAGTTGGGATTTGAAGAAATGAAGAATTTGCCTAAGTACCAATTCGAGAAGTATATTTGTCTATTCGAGAAGTCCAGCATTCGAGAAGTCAGAGATTCGATATCTCAAGACACTATTCGATATCTCTGAATACACTGTTCGATATCTCATTCGATATCTCAGGGATTCGATATGTCTACTACTCTATTCGAGAACTCAAGAAGTCAACAAGTCAAGATGGTATTCGAGTTCTCAAAGAGTCAACAAGTCAAAGTTCCATTCGATATCTCAAAGACTCAGAAAGCTATTCGACAACTCGAGGATTCGATAAGTCAAATGCTCTATTCGACAACTCAAGGAATCCTGATGGAAAAGAGCTATTCGAGAAGTGGTTCGATATGTCACTATAACAGTATTCGAGAACTCAGAGTTATCGATCAAGTCAATTCTAGTTCTCGAATCACTTACTTAGTCACTTCTCGAATACATTCTTGGAGACAAAATACTGAAGAAATTGTACAAGTCAGAAACCTGCAACAAGCCAATGCACTTTATGGACCACAATCTGTAACGTGCTCTGGAAAGCCTACAAGGAAGCTTGGAGAGATATAGAAGAGACAAGGAGCTAAAGAAGTGGATCTAAACAGGCTTTGCAAAGTCAAATCTGTAACCGTTTGGACACTTACTCAAAAAGGATAGACAGACTAGAAAGTAATTTGTTTAGCTACCTTATTTGCAGTAAGTGGGCTGTATCCATGTTCTATAAGGACACAGCCTCACTTCATAACTTAGTAACTTTTGTGAGTCTAGTTTTTCATACACTGTAAGCTATATCTCTCTGAGAAAAACGAAGCTGAGAATACTACCATTTGTATTCACAGATTGTAGCAACCTTTATCTAATAATACATTAGATTAAAGTGATATTGCGTGTTGTGTTGTTTACTTATCCGCACCTTAATTTCTGCACACACAGGCACTTATCTGCTACATAGACTCAATCAAGAAAAGTTCAAGAATCCATTCACCCCCCCCCTCTGTATTCTTTTACCGTATTCAGTACTCAACAAGTGGTATCAGAGCGGGCTGTTTATTCAAAAACAGAGAAACGATCATGAGTTCGAATACACCAAAGACTACAGGAACGGTGAAGGTCCCTAAGTTTGATAAAGAAAACTTCAACCTCTGGAAGATAAAGATGATGTTGTTCATCAAAGCCTCTCATCCCTTGTATCCTGAGATTCTCAAGAATGGTCCTTTTGTTCCACAACAAGAGATACCAGAGAAGACTGTTGGAACCATAACAATCCCTAGAGCTTATGAGGCCAAGGATCCATCAAAGTGGACAGAGTCAGAAAGGGAGAAGGTTGCTCTTGACAGCCACCTCATGTTGCTCATCATTGATTCCATGGACATGTCAATGTTTGCAAACATTGCATCATGCACGTCTGATAAAGAGATGTGGGATCACATTGAGGTGTTGTGTGAAGGGACTGATGAGGTTAAAGAAAACAGGAAACAGATATTGGTCACACAGTATGAAGCTTTCATGGCACAGCCCAAGGAAAGCATCACTGAGATGTTTGAAAGGTTTCACAAGCTAGTTACTGAGTTGCAAATGAATGGAAAGGTTTACAGCACCAAGGAGTTAAATATGAAATTTCTGTTGTCTTCACCAAATCATCTGGAGCAAAGAGTCATTTCCCTTAGAGAGAGAGATTTGAACAAAGTCACCTATGATGTACTCTATGGAGTCCTAAAGACTCATGAACTTGAGTTGCTTCAGAAGAGGGCTATCCAAGCAAACCAAGGTAGGATGATAAACACATCATGTGCCTTGATTGTCAACAAATCCATTCTGGACCTAGAAGCATCTACAAGCCAACTAAGGATAGAGGAGGTGGCAGATGATGAAGAAACTGAAGCTGGGGTGAGTGAACCTGTTGAGGAAAAGGAGGAAGAAGAAGAGGAGTTTTACACTCTGGAAGAACTTGATGGGATGGAAAATACTTCATATGCTTTCATGGCCAGAAAATTTCCAAACATCAGATTTAAAAGAAATCAACCCTTCAAACCCAAAACTCAAAACCATTCAGCCAACAAGAACAAGGCACCTGTGAAACCAAACAGAAATAAGTTCAAAACCGGTTATGTGGATAGGTCATCTGTAAGGTGTTATAGATGCAATGACCTAGGGCATTTTGCCAGTGAATGCAAGAAGCCTAAAAAGAAGGATAGAGATTATCTTGAGCTAGAAGCTAAGTATGAGGCCCTTCTGAAAAAGCAGACACATGGTAAGGCCTACATAGCTGAAGGGAAGTGTTGGGATGATTCTGAGAGTGATGAAGAGGAACAAGAATTCTGCAATTATGCCTTGATGGCCAACTCCAAGGATGACTCATCTTCATCTGATTCTCAGGTACCATCTCTCACTACTATAGACATGTCTGTTTCTGAATACAAATCCATGATTGAACAATTATCTGTTGAAATGTTTAATATTCATACTAGTATGACTGCTGCTAATGAGGAGATTGCTAAACTGTCTACTAGAAATGAAGTATTAACCAAAAAGAATGAGGAACTTGAGCTAACTGCTATGCAAGTAGAAAACCTTAAGAAAGAAGTTGAATATTTGGAGAACAAGGTTCTATGTGCTAGTCAAGTAGAGAAGGCTCTTAGGGATGAATTAGCTGAGAATGAATTCAAACTTAAAACTTTCAAGAAATCATCTGGTTTAGTGCAATCCTACTGTGAGAAAATTGAAGCTAAACCTAAAGCAGCTATTGGACTTGACTATGACTCTCTCACACAAAGGAAAGGCTATGCTGTCATCGAAGAGGACACAGCTGTTCATGAGAAAGTGCCCCACATTTTGAGAAAAACTGTAAATCCAATTTTTAAGGAATCAACATTTGAAATTGATGAGGATGCCTTACTCATCAAGCAAATGTTGAATGATGAGGATGAGGCACAATCTAGTGAACAGCAAGCATCCTCTAAGGGTGAGAGTGCCAAGTCAAAGACCAAGAAGCCAGTAGTTGATAGGCCAAGACCTAAGAAGTTTGTTAAGTTTGTATCAGCTGGGAAGAGTGAATCAGGAAAGGAAGTGACTAAAAAGAAACAGAACAGAAATGGCAAGTTAGGGATTAACAAGGATAACAACTTTGCTTATATGCCTAATGCCCCTAGGAAAACTTGTCAGAACTGTTTCAGTACCAATCATCTAACTCATGCATGCAAGAAACCTGTTGGTAGTGTGTCTAAACCTTTCTATGATTGTACTGTGCCTCTAAGACATAGAGATGCACCCTTCTGTGATAAATTTGACTGTATGCCATGCAATATGAATGTTATGACTAGTTGTTTTAATTTAAGAAGACAGTTCATTGATGGTTGTATCAGTCACAATTCTCACACACACTACACAAGGTCAAAGTCTTCAAGTCCTCCTAAAGCTAGGAAGGTACCTTTGTCACCTAAGTCTGAAACCTCAGGTTCTAAGACTTCCAACAGTGACAAGAAGACTGACACTAAGAAAGTTGACAAGCATGTTGTTTATGATAAAACTGTCTCTAAGTCACATGGACCCAAACTTGTTTGGGTACCAAAGGAAAAGTAATACCTTTGTGGTTGCAGGGCAAAGAAAGTGAAAAGAAGGTCATGTGGATTTTGGACAGTGGATGCTCAAATCATATGACTGGTGATATGGCCCTGCTATCACAGTATGAGGAAAAGGCTGGCCCAATGGTTGCTTTTGGAGATGACAGCATGGGTAACACATTGGGATATGGCAAGCTGAAAGTTGGAAATGTCATCATTGAAGATGTAGCACTGGTCAAGGGGCTCAAGCATAATCTGTTAAGTGTTGGTCAGTTTACTGATAGAGGATTCAAAGTGAATTTTGACAAAGATGAATGTTTGATCACCCACAAGAAGACTGGTGATTTTGCTCTATCTGGAGTAAGGAAGGGAAGCCTGTTTGTAGCCAATATGGACTCTGCAAACAAGGACAAAATTTGTTGCTTTTACTCAAAAGCATCAAATGAAGATTGTTGGCTGTGGCACAAGAAACTATCACACCTGAACTTCAAGGCCATTAATTCTCTAGTCAAAAGAGAGTTAGTGAGAGGCATGCCCACACTTGAATTCTGCCAAGAAGGAGTGTGTGAGGCTTGTCAAAAAGGAAAAATGAAGAGATCAAGCCACAAGTCAAAGACAGTGACATCTGTAACCAAGCCACTACAACTTATCCATATGGATTTGTTTGGGCCTGTTAACATAATGTCACTTGGAAGAAAGAAGTATGCCCTGGTAATGGTTGATGATTTTTCAAGGTATACATGGGTAGAATTTCTGGCATCAAAAGATGAGGCTCCACAAGTAATCATTGAGCATATAAAGAAAGTTGACAAGGAAGCAAAGGCAAACGATGCAAGTGTGATTGCATTGAGGAGTGATAATGGAACAGAGTTCAGAAATGCCACACTTGAAGCATTCTGCAAAGAGAATGGCATTTCTCAGCAATTCTCAGCTCCAAGGACTCCACAACAAAATGGAGTTGTTGAGAGAAAGAATAGAACCCTAATTGAGGCTGCTAGAACAATGTTACTTGATGCAAAAATGCCCACATGTTTTTGGGCTGAGGCTGTGAGCACTGCATGCTATATTCAGAACAGAACCCTCATCAACAAAAACACTGGAAAGACTCCTTACAACTTGATGACTGGAAAGAAGCCTACACTGAAGTATATTCATACTTTTGGAAGCAAATGCTTTGTACTTAAGGACAATTCTGAATATGTTGGAAAGTTTGATGCAAAAGCATTTGAAGGAATTTTTCTTGGCTATTCTATGGAAAGAATTGCATACAAGGTTTATGTCATCAGTCAAAAGAAAGTTATGGAAAGCACAGATGTAACATTTGATGACAGCAAACTACCTGGACTAGAAGAAGCCAATGATGAAGACAAAGATCCATTGAAGTTTGATAATCTAGATGATTCTGATGAAGAGACTGAAACTAGAGTTGAAACTCAAGTTCAACAAACTCAAGTGAATAATGATACAAGAGAAGAATTTGTGCCAATCAATAGTGAAGAAACAAGCATCCAAGACACACCTGTGAGTAATGGCAACTTCACAGGGGGAGGAAATGAGGATGATCATGATGAGGATGATGAAGCAACATCAAGGATGAGAAATCAGGCTGAACACTCAAGGAAATGGGATAGATCACACACTGCAGAGCAAATCATTGGAGATCCTAATGCAGGAGTAAGAACTAGGAGAGCAACTCAAAATGAGTGCCTCTATGGATGTTTTCTATCACAAGTTGAGCCTAAGAAACTTGATGATGCATTGTTGGATCCAGATTGGATTATTGCCATGCAAGAGGAGCTGAATCAATTTGAAAGGAACAAAGTATGGGAACTTGTGCCTGCACCAAAGAATAGAACCATTGTTGGAACAAAATGGGTTCTGAAGAATAAGATGGATGAAGATGGTGTAATAATAAGAAACAAAGCAAGGCTGGTTGCAAAAGGATACTCTCAACAGGAAGGCATTGATTATGATGAGACATTTGCCCCTGTTGCTAGATTGGAAGCCATTAGAATATTCTTGGCATTTGCTGCTCATTCAAACTTTAAAGTTTATCAAATGGATGTCAAGAGTGCATTTCTAAATGGAGAGTTGGAAGAAGAGGTTTATGTGCAACAACCACCTGGCTTTGAGGATCCACATTTCCCAGAATTTGTCTACAGATTGCTTAAGGCACTGTATGGACTTAAGCAAGCTCCAAGAGCATGGTATGATACTCTATCACAATTTCTTCTTGAAAATCAATTCACTCGAGGCACATTGGACAAGACACTGTTTTACAAGAAGCATGGTGATGATATGATCCTAGTTCAAATCTATGTGGATGATATCATTTTTGGTTCTACAAATGAGAAACTGTGTGAGAAATTCTCTAAACTCATGCAGAGCAGATATGAGATGAGTATGATGGGAGAGTTGACATTCTTTCTAGGGTTGCAAGTCAGTCAAAGGAAGGATGGTATCTTTATCAGTCAAACCAAGTACATCAAGGATTTATTGAAGAAGTTTGACTTGGAAGATTGTTCACCTGCCAAGACACCCATGGCCACTGCCACTAAATTGGATGAAGATGCTAAAGGCAAGAGAGTAGATATCTCAGTCTACAGAGGCATGGTTGGTTCTCTACTCTACCTCACTGCAAGTAGGCCAGACATCATGTTTGCTACATGCTTGTGTGCAAGGTTTCAATCAAATCCAAAGGAATCACATTTGATTGCAATAAAAAGGATCTTTAGATATCTGAAGGGCACTCCTAACTTGGGATTATGGTATCCTAAGGACACAGGGTTCAATCTGGTTGGCTACTCTGATGCTGATTATGCTGGATGCAGAGTGGATAGGAAAAGCACCTCAGGAAGCTGCCAGTTTCTTGGACAAAGGTTAGTTTCTTGGTATAGCAAGAAGCAACAATCTGTGTCAACTTCTACAGCTGAGGCTGAATACATAGCTGCTGGAAGTTGCTGTGCTCAAGTGCTTTGGATTAGAAATCAACTTAGAGATTATGGACTTGTGTTGGAAAGAATTCCAATCATGTGTGACAACACAAGTGCAATCTCTATAGTTGCCAATCCTGTCAATCATTCTAGAACAAAGCACATTGACATCAGATATCATTTCATAAGAGAACATGCAACTAATGGAACCATTGAGTTGCATTATGTCTCTACAGATAAACAACTAGCTGATATATTCACTAAGCCATTAGATGAAGCCACCTTCACAAGGTTGGTAAGTGAGATTGGAATGCTGAATTCTTCAGATTCTGGCTAAGTGAATACATCATCTAGATTGTTGCAGCAGTAAACACTTACTTTATCTAAATTCTCAATATTTTTGGAGTAAGTGTTGGCTGAAATATGATTTATAAATATTTCAAATCTGTTGCATATGTTGAAAATCATATTTTTATTAACTTAAAATTTCTATGAAATTTTGAGAAAATCACTATTTGATTTGCTAGAATATTTTTCAATAAATATGTCTGGTAGATTTTAAAAAGATAGTGAAAATCAAATTTTTATGAGTGATGGGTATAGTTCGATAAGTCAGACTTCTCGAATGATTCACTATTCGACATCTCTAATAAGTCTCATTAGAGTACTCTTGAGTTCTCGAATAGAGTCTTTCTGAGATATCGAATAGAGGAATTATTGACTTCTCGAATATAGTAACTGAGTTCTCGAATGACTGAGTTCTCGAACACTATATTTGAGTTCTCGAATCATTTGAAAAGGCTGAATTCTCGCTGAATTTTAATCGATTTTGGACTTTTGTCTAAAAGTTTAATTCACTCATAAAAACACATTTTATTTAATTTAGAATTATTTCTAAGTTAGATAACTGCCAGCTATGAGTTTCTATCTGCTTGAGTTATCGATTAAGCCATTCTTGACTTCTCGAATAGTTATTTTCTACTTCTCGAATGCCTGACTTGTCGATACAAAACCTTCTGCTAATCGACAATTCAAGTACTTCATACTTATACAATTTCACATCTATTCGATTCATTTCATTCGATTTCTCAAGCATCTACACTCTCTAAACCCCTGAAACCCTAGCTACGAAAAGCCAAATTTCTTCTTCAACCTTCAATTTCTTTTCTCTCTTCTACACAAATGGCAACAGTAAAGTTTAACACCAACTTCATCGCACTCACTAGTGATGTTGAAGCACCCAATGCAAATTTCAAGTGCTTTGTGAAATGGATGGCTGAGTCATATATCAAGGATGCACTCTCTGCCAATCCAACTCTATATCTAGATATTCTGGAACAATTCTGGAGTACTGCTATTGTGGAGGTTGTAGCCCTGGAAAACGCAATCACTTCATATGTCATCTACTGCAAGGTTCAAGATAAGGAAATCACTATCACTACTGCAGACATGAACCAAGCACTAGGCCTACAACAAGAGTCATTTGACAGACTGGCCACTAATGCAGAGTTGGAGGAATTCTTTGAGTTCATAAACTACTCAGATGGGATTAACCTTGGAAAGCTAAACAGAAAGAATCTGAGAAAGGAGTGGAGTTATGTGTTTGCAACTCTTCTCCAAGTCTTCACTGCCAGGAAATCAAGCTTTGACCAAATCAGTGCACCTGTGCAGCAAATTGGATATGCTTTGGCCTATGGAAAGAAGATAGATGTTGGCCAAATCATACTTCAAGAATTATATGGGAGACTTGGTAAGAACACAACCAAGAGAGGTACTGATATTTTCTTCCCTCGCTTTATTCAATCTGTACTTAATTATAAAAATGCTTCATTGATTGAATTGCCTGGGATTGATAAAAATAAAATAGGCTATCCTAAGTCCATGACCAAACTCATTTTTGGTAACTTGGAAACTAGGAATGATGTGGATGTAAGACTGAACATAACTCCCCATATGGAGAGTTTGTTTAGGACTTACCCCCACAACATGCCAACATTTGATGCAAAATCTAAGTTAGCACAGCCCAAGCAAGTAGAACAAAATGCTAACCCAGGGCCTGCTAACCAACCCTCTCAACCAAACACTCTACCTCTTACTGAGCCAACTGCATCATCCTCTCAAAAGGGTGATGTTAGTAAAAAGAAGAGAAAGGAAGTAATGTCTGCACCTTTAAATATCTTGTCTGAAGCAGCATTAGCTGTTGAATTAGGTCTAGGAAGTGAGGAACCTGAGTCACCCTTACACAGAACAAAGAAGAAGAAAACTAAGACCACCTCTTCAGTCACACAAATGGCTGAAGTTGTAAAATCAGGGGCACACAGCTCACTAGGTGTATCCTCTCAACAGGGTGCACCTATAGAATCAAGCATTCTCCCCAATGCACCCTCTTGTATAGAGTCAGCACATGGGAGTGATAAGGCTGGCACAACACTGAGTGGAGAGCACATCACTTTTGAAACTCCCTCTATCTCTCAGGGGGAGTTGCCAAAATCTACTCTAAAACACACTTCTCTTCCAGAATCTATCTCTGAAATTTCTTTGGAGCCTGCAACTCAGGCAACTGAGATGCAAGGTATTGATTATCAAGAATTCTTTTCTCTTGATGAGCCAATAATTTCAAGTGACTTAGTGCATGACACTTTGTTCACCACTCAGAACCCACATTTAGATGGTGAGGGAATGCATGCTGAGGCATATCCTAATGACACCATCACAAACACAGAGGTTCCCCTAGTTTTTACTAGAGACTCTGTGCCTGTGTCAACTGCTGGTGTAATTCATCCCACTTCTGTGGTGACACCAGTAGTAGAGTCAATCCATTCGGTTACAGAAGTTGCATCTGTAACTGAGGAGACTAGCTTGCCTAGCTCTAGCTCTGACTTCATGTCAACATGGCTGAAGCCTGTGCAACATGACAGTGCTTCAGGATCAGGGTCTGTTCCACAACAATTGACGGTTGAAGCACTTCAAAGCTTAATTGTGGATCAGATTCCTGAGTTCACAAAGATTGCTCAGCACCTTCTCACTGCAGACATGCCCAATCCAGACTATGAGGCTATTCTGTTATGCCATAGGGATGATGTGGAAGTGCAGAAGTCAAAGATCATTGATGATGCTGAGAGAGATGGCAACATAGATGCCTGGTTGCAAGGAAAATATGATATTACTCTCGATGAAGCACTTCAGTATCTCAGGGAGGAATACATCACTTCACTGGGCTCCAATGCAAAATCCCTGTCACCTGGTGAAGTGTATGAAGCTGTAAATGACTCCTACAAGGGTTTCCTCAAGGCTGCACACTATCTTGGCAAGGGAGTCAAAACTGAAGTCAACAGGGTGTGTGATAAGACAGCCACTTCAGTAGCAGAAGTCAAGAGGGCCTTTGATGCTAAATTTCCTCAATTGGACAGTGTGTTCAAAGACATCAAACACTGCAACTCTACCTGCACTCAGATGGACAATGGGCTGGCTATGCTAAAAGATGCTGTCACAGGTCTGGGGCATAAATTTCAGAATCTATCTGACCAGACTACAGATGCCAATGCCATGTTGAGGATAATGTTCAAAAATCTTTATGGAGATCGACTAGTGACTGATGTCCCTGTGCATGAATTGTCTAAATATGAAGTGAAGAGACTGCAGGACCAATCTTTATCTGGCTTCAAGGCCAATGAGTTATTCACTACGGTCAACACTCTTGAGCAGGAGGTAGCTACTCTCACCAAGACCAATGCTCATCTCACAGAAAAGGTTGCATTGCTAAATGATCAGTTGGACACTCAAGCATCCACCACAGCTGATGTCCTTCTGCATCAACAATCCATGTTAGCTGCAATGATGAAGCATATGGGTCTCCCTCTACCTGATGAATCTTCACTCCCAAAGGACATTTCTAAAGCCTATGTGCCTGACAACAAGCCTAAGGGGGAGAAGAAGGCTAGGAACTCAAATTCTAAGGGGGAGACAAAGGGAGAGAAAGGCATAATAATCAAAGAGGGTGGTCAACAAAGGGCTTCTAAGTCTCTAGCAAATGTGCCTGGCAAGGGAAAAGCCAAAGTAGATGAGCCTCCATCTATCTTGCCAGTTGTCACGCTACCAACTGTGCACATCACTACTCCAGGAGGACAGAAGCAATCCATAACCACCACAGTGGTTGCAGGGAGCATGCCATCTGACAAACCTCCAATCTCTATATCTGAGAGTGCCAAGCCTGTAGAAGTCAAAGTTGTTACTGAGGCCAAGCTACAAGAAGTTGCTAACTCCAATGACTATCATGATAAAGCCTTCTTAGAGTTTCTGAAAGCCATAAGGGAACAGGTTGGTGACACTCAGTTCTATCTGAGGGAGTTGAAGAAGCAGATTGATTGCATCACTGTCATTCCTAAGAAAGTCAATAATCTGTGGATCAAGGAGATAGTGATGATATCCAAATTGAAGATATGGCATCTAACATACAAGACTCTACAAGACCTAAAGCACTCAGAGATAGATGCCATACTTGAGATCATTGAGAAGAAAAATGAGAACAGCAAGAGTCTGTTTGATGATTTGAGGAATGGTCAACCTACAAGGCTACCAGAAGTGATCAAGAAGCCATGGACAATTATTTATCAGTCTGGTACCAGAATTGAAGATATCAAGCAATTGGTCATTCCTCATGATCTCACCTCCAGAAATCACAGACTGATCATTGCTATCATTGATCAATTACAGAAGAAGGTTGGAGCCAGAAATGCTGAAGAAATTGAGGCACTGCATATCCTCAGAACCTATATTGCAACTGGTGAAATTCCAGAGATGGCTCAACCTAGGAGAAATAAGGATGATGATTCTGAAGACAAAGGTGATGGGAGGAGAAGACATCACAGGAGAGATAAGGGTGATGAAGATAAGAAGAAAAAGGGGGACAAGGATAAAAAGGATGATGATGACCAAGGCAAAACATATGTGAGAAAGAGTGGAAGACAGCAAGCCTTAGGCAATGCTAGCAGTAACCTCACCACAACACAAGACTCTAGGTCTAGGGTGAATACTGTTAGTAGTGACCTACCAAAATCTACATCTATGGCTTCTGCAACTGTCTTACCATCTCAAGAAAAGAAGAAGATTCAAGTCAAGAAACCATGTGTATGTTTCAGAAAGCAATCTGCTAATGGAATACTACTATGGTCTACCAACCAAGGTCAGAGATTTCTGCCAAGCAACCATGTCAAGAGGATAAAATTTAAACATGCTGCAAGGAGAGTGAAGCTATCCAAATCTAGAGCCCTAACAATCATTCCAGGATTGAAACTCCAGCCACTTGATGAAGACTTTGATGAAGAGCAACTGCAATTTCTAAGAGCTCAAAAGATATGCTATGCTGCAATTGTGGATGACCACCTTGAAATCAAGTACACTGATGGGAAAGAAATGAAGTTCAAACAAGGGGGTTGTCAACATTGGGGTAAATTGTATGAGATAGAAAGAATCATTGCATTGCTGGATTCTAAAGACAAGGTGGAGAAAGTATGGAAGCTGGAATTGATTGACTTTGTGAAAATGAAGAAAGATTATGCTGAGAAGATAAGAAAGGGCTGCTATGAGAAATGGTTAGAAAGGGAGAAAGAAATTGATAGACTGGAGATTGAAGCAGAAAAGCTAAGGGCAAAGGGATTGTGTAGAGTTCAGTTTGATCCCTATGTGGTGAAGTATAGGAGAAGAAATGGAGCCAATGTCAATATAAGAATGGACCTACTCAATCACTATCCTGCCAACATTCTGAAGCCAGTGCTTGAAGATTTCAAAAACTCTATTATGATTGAAGAATTGGATGCCATGACAGAAATCATGAGAGCAGTAGATGAGATTGCAAGAAAGGAGAAAGAAAGGAAACAGAAAGCATATGATGATCTACAAGCCAAAGCAATGGAGATGCAATCAAAAGAAAATGGCTAGTACCTCATCATACTGTAAGAGTATTTATCTTGTAATTTCATTTATGTGTTCAATCAAAATACATACCTGTACTTTTAAAGGTTTATCTTTATGTATGTTAGGCTTGTTATCAGACATGAAATTGTGACTAAGGGTCTCACTCACAATTTGGGGGAGATTGTTAGTTACAGAGGCATGCCTGTACACATCTAATAACAAGCCTAATTGTTTGTAATGCTTTGCATTACTTACATGACCTCTTAACTGAGGGAACCTCTAGTTGTAGAGTTTCTGTTTGTATTGTACTTGTAATAGGCATCAAATCCTAGTTGTGTAACTGTACAAATAGAGTCTAGAATAATGCTTGAAAGAAGTTCCAAGGTTCATGCCTCAAGCAAGGAGTTAAAGACTGTCAAATAATCACAGTTGGGATTTGAAGAAATGAAGAATTTGCCTAAGTACCAATTCGAGAAGTATATTTGTCTATTCGAGAAGTCCAGCATTCGAGAAGTCAGAGATTCGATATCTCAAGACACTATTCGATATCTCTGAATACACTGTTCGATATCTCATTCGATATCTCAGGGATTCGATATGTCTACTACTCTATTCGAGAACTCAAGAAGTCAACAAGTCAAGATGGTATTCGAGTTCTCAAAGAGTCAACAAGTCAAAGTTCCATTCGATATCTCAAAGACTCAGAAAGCTATTCGACAACTCGAGGATTCGATAAGTCAAATGCTCTATTCGACAACTCAAGGAATCCTGATGGAAAAGAGCTATTCGAGAAGTGGTTCGATATGTCACTATAACAGTATTCGAGAACTCAGAGTTATCGATCAAGTCAATTCTAGTTCTCGAATCACTTACTTAGTCACTTCTCGAATACATTCTTGGAGACAAAATACTGAAGAAATTGTACAAGTCAGAAACCTGCAACAAGCCAATGCACTTTATGGACCACAATCTGTAACGTGCTCTGGAAAGCCTACAAGGAAGCTTGGAGAGATATAGAAGAGACAAGGAGCTAAAGAAGTGGATCTAAACAGGCTTTGCAAAGTCAAATCTGTAACCGTTTGGACACTTACTCAAAAAGGATAGACAGACTAGAAAGTAATTTGTTTAGCTACCTTATTTGCAGTAAGTGGGCTGTATCCATGTTCTATAAGGACACAGCCTCACTTCATAACTTAGTAACTTTTGTGAGTCTAGTTTTTCATACATTGTAAGCTATATCTCTCTGAGAAAAACGAAGCTGAGAATACTACCATTTGTATTCACAGATTGTAGCAACCTTTATCTAATAATACATTAGATTAAAGTGATATTGCGTGTTGTGTTGTTTACTTATCCGCACCTTAATTTCTGCACACACAGGCACTTATCTGCTACATAGACTCAATCAAGAAAAGTTCAAGAATCCATTCACCCCCCCCCTCTGTATTCTTTTACCGTATTCAGTACTCAACAAAGGACACAGCCTCACTTCATAACTTAGCAACTTTTGTGAGTCAAGTTTTTCATACACTGTAAGCTATATCTCTCTGAGAAAAACGAAGCTGAGAATACTACCATTTATATTCACAGATTGTAGCAACCTTTATCTAATATACATTAGATTAAATTGATATTGTGTCTTGTGTTGTTTATTTATCCGCACCTTAATTTCTGCACACACAGGCACTTATCTGCTACACAGACTCAATCCAAGAAAAGTTCAAGAATCCATTCACCCCCCCCTCTGTATTCTTTTACCGTGTTCAATACTCAACACTTTTTTCTTTTTTCTTACTAAAACCTCCATTTTTCTAATTATATTACAGGCGTTTCTATTTAATACAAATAAAATAATAATATTATAATCTAATAATTAACTGATTATCTTTTCAGCTAAAATATATCATCTTTACTATTTTTTTTCTAATTACATTCCTTTTTTTCTAGAAATATATGGTAGCGTTAATTTCTCATTTTCTAAAAACTATGAACAATTTTATTTCGTAAAATAACATTATTAAATTATAATTACTATAAACTAATCAATTACTTTTTCACTTAAATCATGCACGTTACTTCTCTATTTTCTCTAACTAAATTTTTTTTTTTTCAATTTAATCACGGACGGTTTAATTTAATAAAATAAACTAATAATATTATAATCTATACAATTATATAAAAACCGAAATAGTAAAAGTTTTGGTACCTGTTTTTTGGTACTTCGTAAATTTACTTATTTATCCTTCATTATAAAGAAAAATAAATACACCTAAAATAAATAATAACATAATATAATTAATGGTAATTAGTTGATTGCATTTTTCATATTTACTTTTAGTTGAAGATATTATCTTTTATAAACACCTTAAAATATATACCCACCATAATTTTCAAGAAAAATATAACACCTAAATTAAATAATAACATAATATAATTAATGGTAATTAGCTGATTAACATGATAAAATTAATGATAATTAGTCGATTGCCGTTTTCACATTAACATAATAAAATTAATCGATTGTCTTTTTCACATTTACTTTTAGTCGAAGATATTACCTTTTATAAATACCTAAAAACATCAATCAATCATTAATATTTTCTTTCGAATTAAAACACTTTACCATTTTAATTTAAAACAAATCTTATA
This sequence comes from Kitagawia praeruptora, assembly GCA_037693485.1. Lineage (NCBI taxonomy): Eukaryota > Viridiplantae > Streptophyta > Magnoliopsida > Apiales > Apiaceae > Kitagawia > Kitagawia praeruptora. Next base: position 109,233,970 of record CM075354.1, read on the forward strand.
ATCATTATTATATATTCAAGAAAAGTATAACACCTAAAATAAATAATAACATAATATAATTAATGGTAATTAGTCGATTATCTTTTTCACATTAACATAATAAAATTAAAGGTAATTAGTCGATTGCTTTTTTCATATTTAATTTTAGTTGAAGATATTACCTTTTAAAAATACCTTACCTTTTTTCGAATTAAAACATGTTACCTTTCGAATTAAAGAAGTAATTATAAATTTCTATCACATTATTATTTTTTACTAATAAATAGACTTTTCTCCTAATAAATATAGCCAAATTTGTAAAAATAAAAAATCATTATTTTTTAATGAAAATAGTTTTTTTGCTAAGTATGAAAATAGTTTTTAGTAAAAAATAAATAATGTAAAATTTTAAGTATAGTTGAACGGAGAAAGGAGAATTGCGAGTTTTAGCGCGTAGCGTATTCCCACCGCTACACTAGCTAGAGATTCATTTATTTATCCACTTTATCCACCAGCCACCGCCATCATCTCTCTCTAATCTCTCTCTCTCTCTCTCTCTCTCAGTTTCTCTCGCGCTCTCTCTGTCTTTCTCTCTCTTTCTCTCTCGCGTGCTCTCTCTCTTTCTCTATCGCCTGGGTCTCTCTCTCTTTCTCTCTCGCACTCGCTCTCTCTGTCTTTCTCTCTCGCGTGCTCTCTCTCTCTCCTGGGCCTCTCTCTCTCTCTCTCTCATGGATGAATCGTCTCCTCACCCACGACGACCAAAAACGAGGAGAAGATTAATGCATAAAGTCCAAGGAAGGCGACTTTGTTTTAGCGACGCTGAGAATGACGATGATCAAGTACGTCCATACACACTTTCCCAAGTAAAATTACAACAACAGAGAATGAAACAGAAACATCAAGAGAGAATGAAGAGGAGCCCTGCTGCTCAAAAGAAAATATGGGACCAAAAAATACGGATTTTAATGTCGATGAGATGATGTGTTTTATGATTGTGTGTATTAACTCTTGTGGATTTTGATTTTTTATGATTGTATCTGGTGTGTTTGTTGCTATAAGTATATCTAAATTGCATATATTCCCAGTTGCTTTGTGTTAGCTCGCAGAATGCTCTATAGTCTGTAATTGTGGGCTGTTTTTAACTTTTGATATCAAGTTAGTCTTTTGATACAAACCGTGAATACAAAATCAGAGTCTTCTTTTGCTTCAAATCGATTTGATTGCTCTTCGATTTTGGCCTTCTTTGAATTAGGGTTCCTTGGGTTTGGGTTCAAAGTTAGTTTCAATTCTTATGTTTAATTCAAACTTCCTGTTTTTTTGGTTTTAATTTGGATTCTCTGTTATTTCAAAATTAGGGCTTCTTTGATTTGAGTTTGGGCTTGGATTTGGGTTCAAAAGTAGGGGCTTTTGGATTTAAAGCAGGGCTTCGCTTTGTAGGAATTATTCTCTTTCTTATACGATTTTGTTAAATTCACCTATTCTTTTCATGTGTAATTCAGGGCTTTGAATAATTCCACTCCTGGAAATTCCTGCTGGATTATTAGGTCTACGTCTTTTGTGTTTCGTAATCGGAAAATGGTGAATATTAGTTGGGGAGTGAAATATTGAGACTAAGTTGTTATTTTCCTCGGTGGAGGGGTTATTATTTTTGGTTTGGATGTTAAATTGTGAAAGCTCTGTATGCTTGTGTAGCTTTATCAGAAAGAGGGAAGAGGCTCTGTTTGAGAGGTTTTTTGGTAATTCTATCCAGTTGATATATAGAGCTGACAGCATCAGATTATCGCTATAAGAGATAGCACAGCCAAACACTTGATTCAAAGGCTCACAACTTGTAAGATTCAAACAGAAGAGCGTACACATTCAACTCAAACGGGGATTTCTAGAAGAAAAATCACTGTTGAGTATTTAAATCACTCTGGCAGAAAGTCAAAAACCATTGATAACAGTATTGGGACTAGTTTGGTAATACTTTCTCATGAAAAGCACAGGCTGCTTGCTAGGATTGATGGCATCTAGAGCTTACTAGCAGGAAGGCGTTGTTAATATTAGGAACACCTTGAGATTAGCACAAAAAAACTTTCGCTAGTATTAGGGTTGATACAGAAACGAAAGTCCAAGCCAAACTGGATAAATAGTAATATTGTAACACTCCCATGCCTAACAGAATGGTGTGTTGGTGAAGGATAATCAGCAGTTACGAGGCATGGCTATGAATACATCAGTAAGTTGTATACTGATAACAGCCTGGGGTCGTCACACATGACAACAGCTAATTTTCCAAATATACATGGCATATTCTGTGACTAATATTGCAATATGCTTATGACTGATTTTTGCATTTCTGCAAAGATGGTTGAACAATATACAGGGGGTGTCTACATAGCTAAAAGTATGAATGTAGCAAGTAATTTTATCGTAACAACACATGATATATATTACAAAGCAGTTATGTCCCATTGTCAATTAAGAAGGATCACTATGTTTGACTGTAGATGATTCAGCAACCACATGTTCATAAAGGTTCTCACTAGGTTTGTTTAGACTTACATCAGTACTTTCACATGATTCAGGCAAAGTCTCGAGAGTTTCCTCATCCGCCTTTATTACAGGATTCCTAACATACCTAGATCGATCCATAGGCTTTGATCTGATTTTCACACGCTTACCCTGGATGTAACGGTATTCCTTCTTTGGAGGAGGATATTTCTTCATCAATTTCTGATATTTGTCCAACATATTAAGCTTTTGAAATACATCTCCAACCATTCCAACAACTGATACAGTAGGTTTCACACCAAGCTCATCCATATCAGCAAATACCTGTCAAGTAAATCATTCACTAAATAAGAACTTGTGCAGTAAAGTGAAGATTGCCTTTCAGTAATCAAGTCTGATTTTAGACCAATTAATATTAGTGCAATAAGCTAATGGAAAGACATTTGAAAATAAGACCTGGGAGTGCAATGTATTATAGAATATCTGACAAGTATAACCAACTAAGATGGATCAAGATTTAATGTAAGGATATGTGAGGGAAAGGATAATGACATTATCAAGTAAAAAAATCGAAATGCTAAGTTGTCTTGATTTGTTGCTGAACACAACAATGGGTTCTCTAATCTAGTTGTCAGGGATACCATATCAATGGCAAACAGCCCAAGTCAGTTCATCATCTAGTATATCTAGAGAGACTATTTTGTCATGGAAAGGTACAAACATTGTCCGTAAGCTGAAATGCATGTTCTACGTTATAAGAATGGGGTCGATGGACTCGCTAGCTCGGTCGCTGTTAACTAATTAGAGATATTTTACTTGAACTAAGATACGATCTATAATGCAATGCACAACATTATGATAAAACACAAAGAATATTGATAAAAATAAATAAATTGTACTTGGTCTACTTAACAAAAAAAAAAAAAAAGGTACTCTTCTGTTTAAACTTAGAGACATCATCAAAGAGTAAGATATCACATTCTAAGAAAAACCTCTGTTGGCATTTTTTTTAAATTTTAATAACACAGTTGTGTTATGCTCTCATATCTTATTATGTGTATTAGGTTCCCAGTTTAAAATATTGGGCCACTTTACTACGGAAAAGCAAAGACATAAAAAGACCTGAAGCACAACTGATTTAACTTCTTCCAGAAGAATATGTAATTATGGCATAGTATTTTAATAAGATGCCAGTAATGTACCTCAAACATCTTATCGTACATTTCCCTCTTATAGTAAATAGAGATCATCTTATCGAAAAAATTACGAGGCATGCTTTCCAAATTTTCAGTAAATAACTTCGTCCACAGTTCTTCAGCTTCCTCAAGTCTCCCATCTTCTGCCAAAGCATTTAGCAACATATAACAGCTCCCCATAGTTTTACCTTGACCTTTACTTAGCATCCACTTTGTCACCTACATACCATATATGAACAGGGAGTATTCAGCAATAGCTCCTCATTTCTGAAGTTTTCTCAAAAATTTCTTAAATACGGATACCTGAATTATCCGTTTCCATTCATTGTCATTCTCAAGGGCCTTCAAAGCCTTTTTCACTGTAATCAAAGGAAATTCTAACTCCCATGCAATAAAAGAATCAAGGGCCCCATATACTTCTTCTTTGACATTTGATAGCTCCTTTATCTATAAAAGATATAATAACAATGAAGCTCTATTAGTTTGCTAATAAATACATTTCATTCAAATATGGATCCATAGATCACTCAAGTAGTTCTTTGTCAACATCATAGTCACACAATAATTCAAAGGTTTGAATAACCTCGCAATGACTAGAACTCCAATTTAAATGAAAATTTACATTAACAGGAGGGTTCATAAATCTCCCAAACAAACATTAGCAGAGGATGCAAAAGACTCACAGTGTCAACAAGCTTTTTTGACTTAGAAATGGTCCCTATTCTTGTCTTGGTTTTCCATACTCGAGGATACCTTTGTCGAGGACCTTTCGCAGCACATACCTAGATATCAAAACAATATTATAAGGAGGAAACATTATAAATAAATTAAGAAACAGAAGCACGACAAAACTGTAATGTTGTGTTTGGTTGGGTTAAATGGAATGAAATGGAATGAGATTTGAAGTATAAAATGAATGAATATTGAACTCTCATTCCATTCCATTCACCCCAACCAAACACAACATAAAGGAAACTATAAACTTGCATTTGAATCGTCTAAGCTATGGAAAGAAAAAAAAATCCTAATTAAAAAATAGTTTATCCACGGGTAAAGAAAAAAAAGAGGTGCAACAACCAAATTAGAAATCAAGTTCAGCTAAGCTGCTCCTTAAAGTTCTCACAATCAAAGAGTAATACTACTGTTCTTTCAACTTTTTATCGATTAATATCTCCTTGTTAGAAAGCAAGTTGAGGTAGCTCAGTTGGTTGAGCTTACCTCTTGATACTCGCTTACCACGAGATTTGTCAATGAACAGATACTCATTGTAAAAGGCTATAAGCCAAAATATTAAAAAAAATATATATATATATCTCCTTGTTAGAAAACAGTGCATACAGATTGCTTCAAACAATATACATAAATGACCAATATTCCCAAGTGAACATTTCATTAACAGGCAATCTGACAAGCATAAATCATATGTTAAGCATTTATAATAAAAAAAGACGGAGAATATTATTTTCTAAAATAAGTCTACCATTCCGCAAATATATATAGTAAACTCCGGTTTATCAAGCATACATACATGAAAATTTGCATCATAACATACACTAACATTACCAAACCAAAAAACAAATGTAATAATCGGAACTCAACTCACCACGACCGGGCTACTATTCCTCCTCCAGAATTGAACTGATTCCAATCTTTTAGCGAAAACCGCGGGACAAAATCTCAAACTCAGCATTCTGCATAAAATCAAGCACAAAAAATATGAACATTTCACATAAAAATACAGAATGTAACAAAAAAAAACATCAGCAACAAAAAATCATTTAAAAAATAAACTCAAATATCCACATAACCTAAATTAAACATTTACATATACATACAATGTCTTAAGATTCTTGATAAACAGATCTAGCTCAAAGTTTGTTACAGCTATGGAGGAAAGAGAAAAAGGATCATTCTGTTATTTCTCTAAAATCAATGTTTACAGAGAAGTAAAAGTTACTGAAATGGTTTTACATCAAGGTATTTATACTAGTAAAATGATAAAGGAAAAACAGTTATGATAGTCAAAGTAAACTATCAACAAACTATCAGCATATTTGATAAGCACTAGTCCAATACTCCCCCCTCAGATTGAATGGGGATGCTGAACATTCAATCTGGAAAGAATAGTCCAATGAGCATGACGACCAAGGCCTTTAGTGACGATGTCAACCAGCTGAAGAGAACTTGGCATGTAAACAGGTTTGATTAACTGAGACTGCACTTGCTCACGAACAAAATGACAGTCCAATGCGAAGTGTTTAGTCTTAGGATGAAAAACCGGATCAGCTGCAATGTCTAAGGCAACCTGATTATCAGTATGAATGATGGTGGGTAAAGGTGGAGGTAGTTGAAGTTCAGAAAGAAGTAGAGTAATCCAGGATAATTCGCAAGCCGTATCAGCAATAGCACGAAGCTCTGCTTCTGCTGTAGAACGAGATATAACTTTCTGCTTACTAGAATGCCAAATGACAAGAGAAGAACCCAGCATCAAACACATACCAGTAATACTCTTGAGCATACCATTTGAATCTAAACAAGATCCCCAGTCGTTATCACAAAAACTTTCAAGCCGGAGATTAGAATGTGTAGAGTAGAAAAGGCCCTGGAAAGGGGTACCTTTTAAGTAACGAAGAACTCGTTGAACAGCCACCATATGAGGAACTCGAGGCTGTTGCAGAAATTGACTCAAGTGGTGAACGACAAAAGAAATATCAGGACGAGAAACCGTGAGATAAAGAAGTTTTCCCACATATTTTCTGTAGATTGATGGATCATCAAGTAAGACACCATCATGAGGAGAAAGTTTGACATTCGTATCGACGGGGAGTGAAAGAGGCTTGCAATCCTCAAGACCTGCATCCACTAACATGTCATGAACAAATTTTCGTTGATGCAGATAAAGACCTTCAGGAGTACGATGAATCTCAAGGCCCAAATAATATGTAGCCAGACCAAGGTCTTTGATAGTAAAAGAAGAGTGCAGAACACTCTTGACTTGTGCAATAAACACTGAATCAGTACCAGTTAATAAGATATCGTCCACATATACCAAGGCGACAACAAAAGATGTACCGTTTGTGTAAGTAAAAAGAGAGTAATCAGCAACCGTTTGAACAAAACCAAGAGAGAGCAGAACAGATGCTAACTTTTCAAACCATAAACGAGAAGCCTGTTTCAGGCCATAAATGGACTTGTTGAGCTTACAAACTGCACCAGTACCATGTAGAGGATGACCTGGAGGTAATTCCATGTAGACTTCCTCTGGTAAATCACCATGAAGGAAGGCATTGTTAATATCCAGCTGATGAAGATCCCAATTTTTGACTGCAGCCAAGGCTAATAGAGTACGAACTGTTGCCATCTTTGCAACAGGTGCAAACGTACTATGATAATCTAGTCCTTCAATTTGAGTATATCCTTTTGCCACCAAACGGGCCTTGAAATTATCAAGAGAACCATCTGCTAAATACTTAACTCTGTAAACCCATTTGCACCCAACTAAGGTTTTCCCAGCAGGCAAAGAATCAATAATAGTCCATGTATCATTTGTTTCTAAAGCCAGCAACTCTTTTTTCATAGCTGTGACCCACCTAGGGTCTGTTTGAGCTTGTTTGTAGGTATGAGGTTCTTTGTAAGTGGTAGAAGGACTAACAGCACAGGCAAAAATCTTAGTTGGAAGTGAATACAAAGAAAAATTATATTTGTGATTTATCAAAGTTGATATAGAAGCACTTAAAACCTCCTTATATACAACAAACAAATGCCTAAATAGGATACAAAACAATCAAATGACATCATGGCTTACATACATGTTTGTTAATGTCAAGCCTTGTTTGTTAATGTCAAGCCTTCAAATATGACTAGCCTAACATATTAGACTTTAACACCTAACATATATGGACAGCTATTTACATTAAAAACAACTGTTCACTATCCTTAATTTACAGTCAATGAATCTGTTAATTAGTATCCCTTAACTACACATTATGATATGCTGAATAATGTAATCCACTGATACCGAATAATACGACGGACAACAGAGAGATGAAGATGACGAGGAGCCTGCATGAATTGGCTAACTTGCTGGACTGCAAAAGCAATGTCAGGGCGCGTAATTGTTAAGTAATTCAAACTCCCAACAAGTTGTCGATACAATGATGGATCTGTTAGAATCTCTCCTTCATCTTTTGACAGCTTGAGATTAACCTCCAAAGGAGTAAGCACAGAATTGCAGGATTCAAGACCAGCCAAAGAAATCAGATCATGTGCGTACTTTTGTTGATTCAACAATATACCAGATGAAGTTGGATGAAGCTCAAGTCCAAGAAAATATCTTAAAGAACCAAGATCTTTCACATGAAAGGATGTCTTGAGCTTCTCTTGCAATTCTTGAATTAGATCAGAATCTGAGCCGGTGATCAAGATATCATCAACATAAACTAGAAGCAACACTATTCCATTAGAAGTCTTACGTAGAAACAAAGAGGAATCATGTGACTTTGTACAAATTGAAAAGCAAGCAAAGTGGATCGAAACTTATCAAACCATGTACGTGATGATTGTTTCAGTCCGTATATAGACCGACGGAGGCGACAAACTTGTGATGAAGGCATAGTAAACATCCCAGGCGGCGGAGTGATGTATATTTCTTCTTTTAGATCACCGTGTAAGAACGCATTTTTCACATCCATTTGTTTTAAAAGCCATTTTTTAGAAATAGCAACTTTTAAAACAGTCCGAACAGTGGTCATCTTGGCAACGGGAGCAAATGTTTCCTTGTAATTGAGTCCGTATTCTTGACGATTACCAAGAGCTACAAGGCGAGCTTTATACCTATCAAGGGAGCCATCAGACCTGTACTTCACTGAATACACCCATCTGCATCCAATTGGTTTAATATGTGAAGGACAATGCACAATGTCCCATGTGTGATTTTCATGAAGAGCCTGAATTTCCTCTTGCATTGCTTGTTGCCAACATTCTTGAGTAGCAGCTTGAGCATAAGATTTAGGAACAGAAATAGCATTAAGTGAGGTGTGAGGAAAACCAAACCGATCAGGAGGCCTACTATTTCTTGAAGAACGCCGAGGAGCAGCTTCGGAAGACACATTTTGTGTGTCAGGTTGTATAGGTTCAGGTTCCTGACGTTGCTCACGAAGTGGCAAAGTTGGACGTCGTCGCTCATATACTAATACTGGTTTGGGTCTTTCAAGAGTAGGACTTACTTCATCAAAACTAGGAAGAATAATTGTCTCAGGCATGGGCTCAACATGAGTAGTAAAATATGATTGATTTTCGAAGAAAACAACATGGCGTGAGATACGAAATTTGTTAGAATAAGCATCATAACATATAAAACCTTTATGTGCAATGCTATATCCCATAAATGCACATTTAATAGATTGAGCAGAAAGTTTATGACGTTCATGAGATGGCAAATGAACGAAACAAACACAACCAAAAGTATGCATGTCAAGATATTCAGGATGATTACCATGAAGACGAAAATATGGAGATTCAAAATCCAACACACTAGAAGGAAGTCGATTGATCAAATAAGTTGCCGTACTTAAGGCTTCAACCCAAAATTTTGAAGGAACATATGATTCAAGCAATAAAGTTCTCGTAACATCTAACAAATGACGGTTTTTACGTTCGGCAACCCCATTTTGTTGAGGTGTATAAGGGCAAGATCTTTGGGAAATAATTCCTTTTTGTTAAAGAAAATCATGAAATGCATGGGACATGTATTCACCCCCAGAATCAGATCTTAAGACTTTAATGTTTGCTGAAAATTGATTTTCAACATGAGCAACAAATTTCTTAAATATGGAGAATACCTCAGATTTTGAATGAAGAAAGTAAACCCAAGTAAACCTGCTATAGTCATCAATGAAGGTAACAAAATACTTATACTTTGCATGTGATATGACAGGAGTAATGTCCCATACATCACTATGGATCAAATCGAAACTCCTAATAGCACGACTACCATGAGAAGGAAAGGAAAGAGACTTGCTTTTACCAAGTTTACATGTTGAACAATCAGAAGACAAATCAGAAGAAAATTGATCTTTATTACCCAACAAACCAGATTTCACAAGATGAGACAAGATATGAGAATTAGGATGTCCTAAACGTCTATGCCATATTTCACCATGTTTATTCAAAGCAGTACAAGCCAAAGAAACAACATTAGAAATAGGAAAGTGCAAAGGAAACAAGCGTCCAACTTTAGGCCCCTTAGCGAGTATCGTCCCCGATTCCTGATCCTGTACAACACAACCATCACGAGAAAAATGCACATCACAGTTATTATCAATCAGTTGTCCAACTGAAATGAGACTAGTAGAAAGTTCAGGAGATACAAACACATCTTTTACTGAAGAGTTGATGTCACCAATTGCTTGAATAGGTAATTGAGTACCGTTAGCAATTTGAATATTGCAAGTGCCATTATAATTGCGAACATTAGTTAAACTATTGGGACAACTTGTCATATGATTTGATGCACCCGAATCAAGCCAAAATAAAGAGGGTGAAGTTCTCTTACCTTGAAGACCCAAGGCCGAGAAAGCCGAAACAATCATTTGTTGAACCATTTCTGGAGTAAGAGTTGATTTTTCAGCAGTACCTGAACCAACTGCAGCTTGATTACCGATCACAACTTGGCCCACATTTGCTTGGCGATTCTGAGGACGAGTACGACATTCTTTAATAATATGGCCAGGTTTCTTACATTAGTTGCAAAATTTCTTCCCGCAATTTGCTGCAATATGCCCGTATTCTTTACAGGAATAACATTGAACTTGTTGCATGTTTTTGCCCTTCACTCTTCCTTGAACTGCATAAGCAATTGCCTGATCGGGCATGTTGGTTTGTTGTATGGCAGATTGTGTAGCAAGACGTTGTTCTTCCCGAAGTAACTCACCGAAGCACTCATCTAGAGAAGGAGAGGAAGCACGATTCATTAAATTAGAGCGAGTTACCTCAAATTCAGGACGTAGTTTCATTAGAAACTGATCTCTTTTGCTTTGCTTATGAACCTGTTGAACACTTAAAAGAGACGCGACTGGCACTTTTGCATAAGCAATATCAGTAAATTCAGCCCATAAATTCTGAAATCCAGAATAATACTCTTGAATAGATAAAGTGCCTTGAGAATAATTAGAAATATCATACTCAATTTGGAAGCGCTTGGCTGCATTATCCTGATTATACACTTTCTTAAGGTACTCCCACATCTCCTTGGAAGTCTTGTATGGCTTTAGATTAAGCGCGATATTCTGATCAACAGCACCTATGATCCATGTCATGACTCTGGCATCCTTCACCTTCCATGCAGCTAATTTAGTAGCATCAGTTGGAGTTGGTTCACTACCATCAACATGACCCCACAACTATTTTCCCGTGATGAAAAGACGAAACTGAAATTCCCAACTGGAATAAAGTTTCCCCGTAAAACGTAGACCAAAAACATCACCATTATTGGTTGACATTATGCTGAACCAAAAAACTATCCCAGGAAACAATCCAAATCTATAGAAACTGAAAATATAAACTAAAAAAATGTTTATGGCTCTGATACCATATCAAAGTTGATATAGAAGCACTTAAAACCTCCTTATATACAACAAACAAATGCCTTATTTATAGGCTACAAAACAATCAAATGACATCATGGCTTACATACATGTTTGTTAATGTCAAGCCTTGTTTGTTAATGTCAAGCCTTCAAATATGACTAGCCTAACATATTAGACTTTAACACCTAACATATATGAACAGCTATTTACATTAAAAACAACTGTTCACTATCCTTAATTTACAGTCAATGAATCTATTAATTAGTATCCCTTAACTACACATTATGATATGTTGAATAATGTAATCCACTGACATGATTGTCAATGGGGCAATTTAATAATATGGTATTAGCCTTTGAGACAACAGGGGCTGAAGGGACCACATAGTCCTTCATCCAGAATGGTTGAATTTTATGGCGTAAAGAAAGACGTAAAGGTACAGAAGGTACAGGAGGTTGAGGAGATTCTAGAGATGAAGGAGATGGTGATGTATGAATAGGAGAAGATAAAGCAGGTGAGATAGGTTGTGGACTATGCTCATTCTGAGAAGATGAATTTAACTCAGGTTGTGAAAAACAAGTGTCAACAGATGTGGATGTATCAACAGATGTGAATGTGTCATGTTGTGAAAAAGTATCAAGAGGTGTATCTTGTGGAGTATCACAATAAGAGTTTGCAGGTAAAGAAAAAGGTAAGTGAGTAGAAAAGAATTGATCTGAAGCACAAGGAAACATTGTTTCAGTAAAAACGACATGTCGTGAAACATGAATTTTATGAGTAACAAGGTCATACAGTTTGTATCCCTTTTGAGTAATAGGATATCCAATGAACACAGTCTGCAAAGCTCGAGGAGCAAACTTGTCATTATCATGGATTGACATATGTGCCAAACAACCAAAGGATTTAAGATGATCATAAGATGGAGGTGTACCAAAAAGTTTTTCAAATGGTGAAACATGACCCAAAATGGAAGAAGGAATTCGATTAATAAGGTATGTAGAAGTAAGAATACAATCACCCCAAAAACGTAATGGAAGGTGAGCTTGAAATAAAAGAGCACGAGACATTTCGAGCAAATTACGATGTCTTCGCTCTACTCGTCCGTTTTGTTGAGGGGTGTAAGGGCAAGTGGTTTGGTGTATGGTTCCTTTAGAAGAGAAAAAAGAACGAAGCTCATGGCTAATAAATTCCCCACCATTATCCGTACGAATGCATTTAACAGTGGTGGAAAATTGATTAAGAACATAAACAAAAAAATCTTGTAAAGATTGAACAACATGTTGTTTTGTAGGTAAAAGAATAGTCCAAATAGCTCTTGTAAAATCATCGACAATAGTCAAGAAGTATTTACAACCATCACAAGTGGGAACCCTATAAGGGCCCCAAACATCACAATGCAAGAGATCAAAAGCACTAGTAGATACAGAATGGCTCAAAGAAAAAGGGAGTTTACATTGCTTTGCTAATGGACAAGTAGAACAGATGTCAAGTTTCTTTTCATTAGAGCAATGTAAATCCAGTACATGAATTTTAGACATTACATGAAGAGGTATATGACCCAAACGTTTGTGCCAAAGAGTTGACATGGAAGGTAAAGATGCTGTAAGAGCTGTGGAGTTGGATGAATTGTTGAAGAGTTGATAAAGACCCTCGTGCAAACTACCAAGAACCAATTCCTTCCTCTGGTATTGGTCCTGCATATAGCACGTGTTCGAGGTAAAATGGATAACAGTAGACAATTGAGTGGAAAGTTTGCTAACTGAGATGAGATTAAAAGTGAAAGAAGGAACTAATAACACCTCTGTGATAAGAACAGATATGGGTTTAAGAAAAACAGAACCAATATGTGTGACAACAGCAGATTGACCATTTGGAAATTGAACATTAAGAGGAGTAGCTAACAACTGGACATCTTGCATAAAACGAATGTGACAACACATAAGATTCGTTGCTCCAGTATCCAAAACCCATACATTATCAGAAATATGAGTTGTAGAAAGGAGAGAAAAAGCAGTACCTGCCAAGTGAGTAGCAAGACTAAACTGTTGTGAAGAAGTAGAGGATGGTGTTGGGGAAGAATTGAGACACTTCATGATAGTTTGCAACTGTGATTGCAATTCCTCCATTTTAGTATTCAATGAGTTGTTGTCTGTAGTGTCAACAGCAGTTATGGAAGAGTTAGAAGCCTGTAGAGCAAGAGGCTTAGACTGATGTTGTAGAGCTCGGTTAGTGTGTGGAGTGAAACGACGTTTGCCTTTGTTGTTAGGATGAGCAGGATGATCAATGGGATAGCCATTCAGCTTATAGCATTTCTCCTTTGTATGACCTTTAATGTGGCAATGTGAACATTCTTGAACATGAGACATAGAACGATCACTGAAACGATTTGGCACATAAGGAGATGGTGAGCTAGTACCAGCAGTAGGTATATTAACCATCATGGCAATAGGAGAAGACAAATTTCCATGAACTTGTCGTTGCTTCTCTTCTTGTTTAAGAAGCATAAAAGCTTGATTGACTGTAGGCCATGGAGACATCATCAAAAGTTGACCACGAGCAGCTGTGAAACTAGAATGAAGCCCCATCAAGAATTGGATTAAACGAGTCTTTTCCAACTGTGACTCCCATTCTTTAGTAGCAGTACAGGTGCATTTTATAGCAGGTGACAACGCATTAAGCTCATCCCAAAAACCTTTAAGCTTGTGAAAATAGAGTTCCACTGAATCGTTACCTTGCTCAAGTTTGAACAAATCACGCTGTGTTTCATAGAATTTGTGCCCACTGACAGCTGAAAAACGCTCATTAAGTTCATTCCAAACATTAGCAGCACAATCCATATAATTCATACTATTGCTAATGTCATCAGATACCGTATTCAAGATCCATGTGATAACCATATCATTTACACGTTTCCAATGGACAAACAGAGGAGAAGTAACATCTGGAGCACTAAAATCTCCGTTAACAATCACTAATTTGTTCTTCGCTGACAATGCAATTTGCATAGATCTCTTCCAGGAAGAGTAGTTTTCAGAACCAGTAAGCTTTTTCGAAATTAATACCATACCATGCTGATCATTATTATGCAAATACAGCGGATGTGAATTATTGTCGATAGAAGACGAGTATAGAGTAGAAGTGTTTGTAGGTGAATCCGTTGTAACCAGAGGTGAAGAACGATTGTTTACAGGTGTCGCCATTGATGAATTTCCAAAAACAGCTCTAGCATATGTATATTTGAGATGTGGAGAAGACGATGTCATTCAAGAAGATGAAATGAACAGATTTCTCAAGGAAAGCACCATTGAATCACAGTAAAACAACAGATCGATCGATGATAACAATGACGATCGACTAAAAACACTAAGTAACTCACAGAAAAACAATCAGAGAAGAAAATCACAAATTGTGATGAAAAACGACAAGAAAACTCACAGATCGTGATGATATATGACGAGAAAACACAGATCTCGCCGAGAAACAGAGAGATTGCGGAAGAGAGAGCTCTGATACCATCTTAAGATTCTTGATAAACAGATCTAGCTCAAAATTTGTTACAGCTATGGAGGAAAGAGAAAAAGGATCATTCTGTTATTTCTCTAAAATCAATGTTTACAGAGAAGTAAAAGTTACTGAAATGGTTTTACATCAAATAGTCAAAGTAAACTATCAGCATATTTGATAAGCACTAGTCCAATACAAAGCCTATATATAATTAAATCTACATAATCTCGGAGAAAGGAGTAAAGGAATTACCGGCGATAGATATAGAAACCGGGGGTTTATACTGTCTGCTCCACAAAACAAAACAAAAATGGAGTGAGTATTAATTTTAGACTTTTGATCCTCATTTTAAGACCGTGTTTGGCGACAAGATACAAAAAGAAAAGTTTGCACTAGCTTATCCAACGGATGGAAACAGAATACAAAATGCTGATGATGATCGAGTCGGCGATGACCGTCCGGTTAATCGCCGGTAGCTTTGGTTCTAGCTCCGGCCGTTTGTCTCAATCCTGCAGCTTCAGGTAGTTTACTTGAAACGTCTCTTTTATTCTCTAAATTTGTGTTGTTCTTTTTTCACTTGAACAAACAGAGAAGATTTGATTTTTAATGTGTTTTATAAGTAAATGTAGTAAAATCTCGATAAATTAATACTCGATTAGATATTACATTTTATATTATGATGCATTTTCTACAATACAAAAATGTGATTTTTTTTTAATTTTAATTAATAAAATTTTCCGGTTCCGATTGTTTTTGATTTATAGAGATTTTACTGGATGTTAGATTAATTAAAGAATGGATCACAGGAATAAATTCAGGTGGTTAAGGGATAGTTGTTGTAAGAAAAGGAACAGTTGTATGAGAAAAAGTGTTGAGGCATGTGCAGAGGAGCAAGTAGGTTCGTTTAAACGAAATGCTGAAGAAGTGAGGTATTGTTCCTCAAAAGACGTAGAGGAAGCGGAAGTGATTGAGGTTGGGGAAGCTAGACTTATACCTGAAGAAACCAGTAGGACTATTGTTGAGGTATTACCTTCAAACTCCTAGATATGTTCGTCGAATATTTGTGTAATTATATTTCGAGAGTTGATGAAGTTGTTGGGAATGATGTATTCAATTTATGTACGATAGGCAGAACTGAAGGAAAACACTGGAGCTTTAATAGAAATTAGCCAAATTACTAATTCGTCATCTGAAACGTTAGATTAGTTAGAATGATGGATATGATCATGATCGATTTATCGAAAGAGGTGCCAAATATCGTACTTCAACACGTACTTGGATATTTTTCATTTGAGCCTTTGAAATTATGTATTTTTATTATTCTGCAGTTGCAAATGTTGATCATGGTCAGTCACTCAGTCCTGCTACTCGGCTAACTTTTTATTATTTTTCAGGTAAATAGCAAAGCAGTGCTAATGTTTTCAGGCCTGCCAAGTGACGAGGTTCATCAAGACATTTTCTTGCCTGATATGCCTTATGTAACTGGCGAAAATGGAAGTAAGTTTCTGATTTTATCTGGATACTAGTAGTGCCTTGAAGTTGTGTTTGGCCTTTAATCATTATATTAATATATGATGCCATTGTCTTTTAATCAGATATTTACTTTCACGTGAAGAATGATGAAGACATTTTGCAGAATCTAACTGATGAGGATACCCTTGTGGTATGAAACAGACATGCAGTTAGAAATTATATATGTTTGGCAGTTAGCTGATAGCTGTTAGCTGTAGCGGATTGAATTAGTTGATTTGACTAGCGGATTGAATTAGCTGTTTTGACTAGCGGATTTAAATTAGCTGTTTTGAATAAAAGTGTTTGGTAAATAGCTTTTTGAATAACATTTTTTGACACATAGCAAACCTCTAATTGAAAAAGCTCCTAAAATGAGCTTTTTCAAAATTGGCTTTTTGATCCCAAACCTCTAACAACCAAACACTCACATTAGAGGTTTCATTTGGTCAAACCTCTAATCTACCTCAAACCTCTAATTTCACCCCAAACCTCTAACTTCCAAACACCCCCATAGCGTTTTGTTGATAACTAATTTTAAACTATTTCATGTGCTGTACTAGGTTGTAAATATCACACATTAACTATGGGACTGTATTATTTCACAACATTTTTGTAAGAACAAGATTACTCTCTCTTTCTACTGGCTACTCTTTTCATATGGGTAACAAGAGGCATCTATCTGCACATCTCTTTTGTTTCCGTTGCAATATCCATGGCTTATTCAGGTTTTAATGCATTGCAGCAACTTATAATAGGTTTGGATACTAAAGAAATGCTTAGTGAGATTGAATCACTGAGTCAGTTAGATATTGATTTTGGCAATGCTGATATTAATGATGACAGTATTGATGATGAGGATGATGTTGATGAAAATGAAGAGGTGACAGCATTTTGCTTGAAATCGTTGAAAATATCAGGAATAATTGTTGTGTAGCCTCCTCATCATTCATGTACATCTTGTAGGATTGGATTGAAAATTCTTGATGATGAGGATTCTGATGAGTCACCAGGGGACTGGGCAAAATTGGAGACATATTTTGCAAAAAAACTGGCTGATGTAAGTTACCTTGCTTGGGAAATTAGAACGTTATTATTATTAGCTAAACCTGAGTTCATTTTATAACAACTTGAACAACCTGAGTTGCATATATAGTATTTGCTGAAAAAGATGATTTTTTTTTCCTAAGCGAAAAAGACGATTTAGATAACCTGGATTATAGAATCTGAAGATGCAGCTTTCTCTTCGTTGCTTCTTGTTATCTGCGAGTTTTTTATATATATGGATTTGCACCTGCTAAACTTATGCAAATGGGTTATGTAATTTTGTTTATCATGTATTATAGCTGTAGCAGAAAGTTCCATTCTATTCATGTTTTCAATCTTATACAGTATACCCTTTGTTTTTAAGTCCTAGACTTAACATGTTCATACCCTTTAGTTTGTAGGAGATGATCCTATAGATTGTATGGATCAGCCCCCTGCTGGTCTAGCTATCCTAGCCATTTTAAGACCTTCCTTTCTTGAAGAACACTCTTCTATTCACAAGAATAAATCTGATTGTGAATCGAGCAATAATGAATCAATTCAAATTGGGAAAGTTGCAGAAGACAAACAAGAAGAATCTGGCATTATTAATGGTCATAGGCATAGTCTAAATCCATCTCAGGATAAATCCAATTGGCCAGGAGAAGTGGAAAAGGGTGAAAGCTTGGAAAATGGGACTTCATTCTACAAGCTTGAAATGATCAAAATTCAATTGATTTCAGCCCATGAACAACAGGTACAATCCTGGGATGTATGAGAGCATATGTATCCCCTTGTTTTAAATTTGAACTTCTTTGGGCTGTCTAACATTCTTATCTATGTGATCCCTTAAATGCTAATAAGATCCATAAGAAGAAAAACAACTGCTATCTTAGGTTTTCATACTGAAAAATGTGTTTCTCTTGGACAATGTTATTTACATTGGAGGTATAAGATTATCAATCGAATCGTATATAGCGGTGTTGTTAAGTTTATTTGTTAGACAGTGGAGTATCAACCATCTTCGTATGTTGTTATGGTGTGCACACAAGGAAGTTGCATTCAGTGATACTTAAAATACTGGACGAGTAGCATCTATAATTTACTATGGTGATGCTGCATCCTACTACTGCAGTAATATATTCCGTAAGTGATAAATGTAGGCCCTTTCTTTATGTTGATGCCTCATGACATATGTCGTGATTCGCTTTAAAATGTGCATCTTGCTGCCAAAAGTTATAATGTATATCCTTGTGGGAAATGTAGAACTTGGGAAGGTTTTAGTAATCTATCATTAGTGCTAGGAAAAGAAAGGCAAGGACTTCTAATAGAATTTGCTTGTGTACGATTTACAGACCTTCGTCGAAGTAGATGACTTTAGGAGAGCTCAACCTGATGCAATTGCACACTCAGCTGCAAAAATTATATCTAGTCTTACAGTTGGCGGAGAAAAGACTATGAATGCTCTCAAGTTGTTCTGCAGGAGATGCAAGGGTATTCAAGCAGAGGTAAAACACTTAAATGTGGTTTTTTTTTCTTCATATTACTGATGCAATATTTTGAGAAAAGTGGTCTGTTGTTTTAAGAAACTTTTGTACAATAACTTTTGTACAATTACGGCAGGAAGTGGCTCTTATAGGTGTAGACAGCCTCGGTTTTGACTTGAGAGTTTGCTGCGGAACACAAGTTCAAACATTGCGCTTTGCCTTCAAGAAACGGGTAAAAACTTAACTATGTCTATACCATTGGGGTTTTGCCTGAATTAGCTAAAACTTAGACAATTTGAAAGGTTTATATGTTGTGTGCCCAACACCCCAATCAATATCTGGAATTTGTGTCTGAAGTAAAATAGCAAACAGATTAATATATATTAAGAATTAGATATCTGTCTTGCATTTAGACGATTGTCAAACTACAATGCACTGTTATTCTTAAAAAAATATCAATGTTTAGGGTTGCTAAAGGTGTAAAAATAACACAAAAAATGGTACTTAGCATAATTTATTGTTTTTGTCTCCTGTTGCTGATACATTTTATGCCCTTTCTTCAACTATATATATTGCATTTGCAGGCCTCTTCAGAATATAGTGCTCAGAGACAATTGAATGATCTATTGTTTCCTAGGATCTAAGGCAAGCAGCAAACAAAGAAAAAATCCGGATTATGGTAATTCAAAATTTTTAAAAATCTAGTTGACCTCTCTAAGTTAGGCATTCTTTGGCTCTGAACTGTATATAGCTGGGAGAAAAAACTTTGCTCAGTTCTGGCTAATGTATTTCTGTACTACATGTTACTACTATGAAATTGAGTATGCATTTTGTCTGTATTAACTGTACAGCTACAATTTTCTGCAGTCTCTGTACATGTACTACTATGAAATTACTCATGCATTCCGTCTGTTTTAACCGTACAGCTACGTTTTTCTGCAGTCTGCTCTAATCCTATAACTAAAATTTGACAGTTTAGTTATAATCTACATAATGTAAATTTCATTTTATAAAGTTGTGTCATACTCGGAAGAAGATTGTGCAGAAATTTATGTGATGGTGCTATACATTTTCCACATCCTTTAATATCAACTGAGTGTACGTCGTCATTAATATTAATTCATATTGGAGGAGTGATAATTAGTTTTTCTCTAGCCTCAACACACTCTTTCTTACCATATTGCCCATCATCAGACTCCTTTATCTAAGGCTCAAACATCCAACCAAGTACAGATGAGCTCGTATTTGTGATTCCTTCCCCATCACCGATAAATATAATGGCACCTCTGAGTTCGTCGCACAGCTCTCAATATCCCCAACCCTCACAACGTCATCCAAACACAATTACTGTCAAAACTTGCTCCTTCAAATCGTCCTCCTAACATCTACACCAAAGCTACGGCCTTTTTTTTTTTTTTTGCTAAGTTGGGGGTGAGGTTCGAACCCGTGACCTCATTGGATCAACGCTTTGGCCCCTACGGCCATTTTTGGGTGCTCTATTCCAAATAGTCACCTTGTTCAAATTAGTCTGGCCTCGTATGGGCTCTGAACAACTGAGGAGCTAATTAGCTAGCACTAAATAGGTCATTTATTGTAAGGGCGGAAGGACCCTCCTGTCTCACATTTGCTGCCTTCTAGTAAAAGACATGATATACAATAGAACCTTAATTAACTACTAGCCTCCATAAATTTATATTTCTTCTCCGTCCTGACATCAATAGATACACTGTATTCCTTAACCTCGATATATATTAATTAAATTCTCTGGTCCGAGACTATTACTTTATAGAGGTTTTACTACAAAGGGCATTTCATTTAAATTTCTTAACTCATCTCCAACTTCTAGGTTGTTTTAAGGTTTCAATGTGAAAGTGATGTGTTTTGAGAATTATTCCAAGGTCTACCACCGAAAGAAATCACATTACTGTTCAAATTAAATTTATTAATATAAAACACTTATTCTACTAGCTCTTAAGATTCATATTCACTATTATATTCTACTTTCTTTCGAGGAGTTGGTATCGAACTGCTATCTAATATTTATTCATCTTTATTAGTAGAGCTTGAATGAAAAATTCAACATGCAAATCATTAACATTGTGATTTTCTGTTCGTATAGAAATTATTTAAATTAGCACACTCACCCTACAGGTTGTGCAAACATCTATCTGCAAAACTTGGTATAGTATGTTTTAGCAGATAACACAAGAGTTTGGATCCTCTTCTGCACTTCTGTGATAATAGTATTGTGTAGGTGCTGGAGATTGTTGGTAACTATACGCCTGCTGATTACAATACAGTTGTTGTTGTGGGGGTGGATAATTATAAGCAGGCGGAGGAGGGGGAGGATAGTTATAGTAAGGGCCATAACCCATAAGGCATTTGATGGCAAGGAATTGTAGCTCCCTGTTGAGAGCTATTTTCAATTTTATTTGGCGTTTCTTTCTTTTTTGCCTCCTCTTTCTTTGGTTCTTCTTTCTTCTTGGCTCCTCCGGCAGATTCTTCTTTCTTCTTGGCGCCTCCTGCAGATTCTTCTTTCCTCGGGTTTCTTGGTGTCTTCTTTCTTACCAGCAGCATTATCTTCTTTCTTCTTTCCGCCACAGCAGGTCCAACTGTTACTATTTCAGTGTGACAGAGTTTCCTCAGTTTAGCCACTATAGTAAATGGATCTATATCCCCTGTTACTGTTAACCTCTGCTCCTTCATTTCCATTGCAATTGAATCCACCCTTCATCCAAATATCATATACAATGCAATATACAATTATATAGTTGTATATGTACACTTCTTCAGTTATTTTCCGAAAATGGAAGTTGAAAGATTGCAGGTGGATATAGCTAAGAGATCCATAGTCATAGATAGAAATAAAAATACCTGAGAGACCAGACACTACTTTCATTGCCTTCTGCTTCACTTTCTCATCATGCAATTCAACTTTCAACACGATTTTCTGCCATTTTCACAATGATTTAATCACTAATATGCATAAGCTTATTCAAACCATCAATTGTAACGTTATGACGATATTCATTTCAGTTTCAGCATTTTAGAGTTAATGATGAACAGGTTGAGATGGAGAGAACAATACAGAAAATTGTTTACCTTCATGTTGAGGAACAGTATTAATGAAGACAAGCTTTGTGGACTGCAAGGAATCTAATAGGTTTCATTTATACAAATAAATTTACAGCCAACTTGGTCAAATAATTTACAGCCGTGACACGACAAATAAATTGACCAAAAGGCAGTGTGGGCAATGTCTACGTTCTTTTAGGTAATTATTAATTTTATTTTTTTTGAAACAAAGAAACAAACTTTCATTAAAAAGAGGAGTCATACAAAAGGGTCTCCAACATTGTAGAAGGAGGAGACATAAACGTGTTTTGACAATTTAGCAAAAAAGGTATACGAGCCATATCATGGGCCATCTTATTTGCTTGTCTTTTAACAAAAGCAACAGAGAAATCAACTCGATCCTGAAGAAGCTTATGACACTGATCAATGATGTGTCCACACCTCGATTGACAGCTTGAACAGACAATAGGGAATCAGATTCAACGATCACCTTCTGGTAGGACAATGATAATAGCCATGATAGCCCTTCTGCAACAGCATTAACCTCAGCTTCAAAAACTGAATCCACACCTGGTAAGCACAAGACCCTCCCAGCCATAAACTCACCTAAATGATTTTGCAGCACCAAACCAATAGAAAATCTATCAGAACCAGTATGAAAAGAAGCATCAACATTGAGTTTAAAGCAACCTTCCTCCGGGGGCAGCCACCTAGCTTGATGATTAATTACAGGAGTTGTATTGCAGCTCTTAATCTGCAGTCTGGCCATTCTTGCTAGATTCCAATCAGCAAAAAACTTGTTGCTGGTAATTATTTATTTTTAACGTTATAATCTGGCTTCGTTGTAACCATGTTTCAAATGTTCTGCACATTGCCGTCTTTCTCTTCTTGTTCTTCATTTTTGGAATAATGAGCATCATTTTTTTTTGCTAAGTAATGAGCATCATTTCTTTACTGCACTTTGAGTGACTTCTTTTCAAAACTTTAATGCTCTGCTCCAGAGATTATTTGGTAAATAAGAGAAAAGAAAAAAAAAGAGAAGGTAAAAGAAGAGAAATAAAATTAAAAAAAATCTCTCATGTGTTTCCAAGTTTTTGTGGAAAAAATAAAAAAAAATTTTAAAAAAAGATATGAAGAGAATTGTTTACAAAGGTAAATTAGAGTTTCTCTCCAAATCATTCCATTTTTGGAAATAAGATTATGGAGAGAAAGTTGATAGAATTTTCTTTCAGAATCTCTTCTCTTCTATCCTGAAAAAACTCGGGACCACGATTTGGGAAGAAAATTTTAAAAATTTCTCTTAATCTCTTCTCTTCTCTCGTTAGTCCAACTCGACATAATCAAAATATATAAATAGTAAAGTACAAGTTAAGGATCAAAAACAGGTTCATGTTACGGTTAAGTCCAAGGTCAGTTTATTTTGTTGAAAGATTAGTATAAAAAATATTCAACTAATGCTAGATTTCCTAACAATCTTCTCAAAAAATTTAACCACGTTAGAATATGGGGTGGTCTTCTACTAAAATTTTAATGGGAGTGAAAGTAATCAAAATTTGTCTTATACTCCCTTTGAACAAAAAGTGAGAACATTAATGTAAAAAAAAATTGAGAACATATTTTTAGTCTCTAGCATTTTGCCTTATCATTTTAATTATAATACATGAGTCTACCCAAGTATATAGTTAGATGCAGTTAGCCAATCAAAAAATTATGAATTATTTTAGGACCAATCAGAGATCATTCCAAAATTTTAGACCAATCATATTATATTAAGAGTTTTCCTTATTTACCATTTTAATCATATTATATTAATCATGGTTAGATAATAATTCTAATTTAAATATAATAGTTACTTGATTTAAAATATCCATATATTACATATTTTAAATGTCAAAAAACAAATGTAATAAATTAGCATTTTAAATTAATATCACATATGATTATACAAATATATAATATTAAGCGATTTTCGAAATATTAAATTTTCATACTTTTGGTTTACAATTAATCAGAATTACATTATTATACTCGTTCTATTTAACAAAATATTGTAATTACTAATAACTTATCGATTACCTTTTCATGTATTATCTTTTCTATATTTTCTAAATAA
Source organism: Kitagawia praeruptora (assembly GCA_037693485.1). Lineage (NCBI taxonomy): Eukaryota > Viridiplantae > Streptophyta > Magnoliopsida > Apiales > Apiaceae > Kitagawia > Kitagawia praeruptora. Next base: position 109,257,941 of record CM075354.1, read on the forward strand.
AATCTCACTTTTTCTGAAAATATCACGGGCACCATATATATAATTATTATAATTAAATTATATCATTAAAAAAATTTGAACCTACAAAATTCGTATCTTAAAATTTTCAATACAAATTAATAAAAAATTATATAATATTAAAAAATCTGTGCATTGCATGGATTTTAAGCTAGTTGGTAACAATTCAAAATAAATAAGAACATGTAAAAAGTACCGTTGCACTTGTATTGTTACAAGCTAATATTTAAAACTTTTGAAACATATGTAAAAAGTACCGTAAAAAGCAATAGATCCTTTGCATCCATATTGGCAAAAAAAACAAATAGATAATCCATTGAGAACTAAGTAGTCGTCGCTCATTCGTATTCCACAACAGAGAGCAAACTATAAAACCAAACAAACCAAACAAACCAAACATACCTGAGCCCATGGCTTTGAACACATGGGGCTTACCTACCAGGGGATTGACTACTCCGCTCTGCAAAACACTCAGATCTAAGATGACACCTAACCAAGCTCCCTGAAACTGCACAATTAGAAAAAAAAAATGAGAAATGAGAACGAAACAGCCGAGCTTCTAAGATAAGGCTCTCGACAACAGAGCCGCTCCCTAAAAGAGAATCCACCACTCTGATCTGACGCCTCCAAGAACACCTATCAGCGGAATTTAAGCAAGCACTGGTATTGGTGGTCCAAAACTTGATGCATCTATCACTCATCAACAAAGCTGAACATCGGAGTTGTAGAAACCAACAGCTACGCGGCGACCATCAGGAGCCCATTTAACACTCATCACGGGACCAGTTTGGTCATCGAGCGTTGCTAGTTGATAAACAGCATGCATCCCACAAGTGTACGTTATCCTCAAGAGCAATGGCAACACCTCGGTAGAGGAAAGGCCATCTCCAAATTGTAGATGCTTCTTCTCGAGATAATTATCTTCAGCTTTGACAATTTCTTCATCTTCTTTGCATAATTCTTGATCACTAATTTCTTTTGTTACTGCAGTATTTGAAGATCCCTCGAACTTTTTCTTGAAACTCTTTTTTGGTGATGGCAGACAATGTGTAGGCACTGGAATTCTGCATGCCGGAGTTCAAAAGCCATCATTATCTTCATCTTCAATAGAGTAAAGGCCATCTCCTAATTGTTGTTGCTTGGTGTCGAGATTATCCATAAATTTTTCGTCTACTTTTCGTAATTCCTTAACAGAATTTTGATCACCATCAATAGAGTTTGACATAATGTCCAAAACTTTAATATACAATGCAGTTTTGCTAATTGATTTGGTTTGGTTCTACAAGTATATATAGAGAAAAATCTTTTTTCATTCCTACTAGAAAACGGTGTCGTGGATTTCTATTACGAATAGAGAACAGAATTGGTTTGCTTAACTATTCCGATTAGAGAACGGAATTGATTTCCTTTCTTTCTCAGCTAGCTCCTTTGTGAACGAAATTTCTATTTTTGCATATGTTTAAATTATACTAGTAATATTTTGAATTAAATTTTGTTCACAACCTGGATAAGTTTAATATATTAAAAAATATATTTTTTTATAGATATAATTTTATAGGGTGATGGCCCAAAATAATCAAAAATAAATATTGTTTGCCCAAAATACCGACGGGACACGGTACATCGTGTACCGTGATAGGGGGTGTGTTGCGGAACATGATCTTCCATATTATGGCATGATACGGAGCTGCGTCTTCCGTGTTATGCATAATACATACACCATCATCATCGTTCATGATAAATACATACACAAATGTATAGCGTGTGTGTGCGTGCATATATATACACCATCATCACTCAGTCATTTCTTCATGTCACCAAATCGACCACCATTCTAGCAATAACTTACGAACACTTTTGTCACCGAGTACCAACCACATTCCCGACCACACCTTCGATAGCTCATTCATTTCATTTTTCTTACTCTCGCAATAGAAATGAGTATATAAATCCCAATTAATGTCATTTTCACCTACTCTACCACCGTCAACGCCATCACTAACACCTTCAAACACTATCAAAATTTTAGATCTGGAAATATTTAGTAATTTTTGTTTAAATTTTTTTGTATAATTTGGATTCAAATTTTGGTGATTCAAGTTGAATTTTTGGTGATTCTTTATTGATTTTGGTGGTGTAGGTGGTGGTGCACATTCAAATATTATCTACATCTCCACCTTTACACTCCTACCTTTGCTATTTTCGGTGACTATTTACACCGTCTTCAACAATACACCAACATTATCAGTCACACAGTCCTTCCTTCATGTCACCAAAACGATCACTACTCTAAAAAAACTTGCGAACACGTTTGTCACCGAATTCCAATCACAATTATTAGCACACCTTCGATAGCTCATTCCTCTCATTTTTTGTCCTATCACAATAGATCCGACTTCCGAGTAACTGCTAAAATATCTATATTTCATCAACATAGCTATACATCTTAATCTTATAATTATTTGTATTACATCTATAATATAATTTATAATATCGTGTTCTAACCCAACAACACTTTTTTTTATTTAATTGACAATCAATACAATATTTATATCTCATATGTAAATAATTTAATTGATCACAAAACCATGTTTTAAATTAGTATAAAGGATATATTAGTCTTTTTATAATTGGTCAAAAAATCATGTTGGCCTATATTAAACATAATAGATTGACAACATTATTTTTTTGAATAAAATTTTTAATTATTAGCAAGGGAGTAATATTTGATAATTTTAATTTGATTAAATTTTAAAATAAATATTAAATAGAATAGAGCACGGAGTTCTTTGTGCATGTAGTCAATGATTTTTAGAATGTCCTCCTAAATTTCTTTGGTATAGCGGTTGTAGGTGGGAACATAATTCATTCCTAAAACTTGATGGACATGGGTTTAATTCTCATGATCGATTAACATTTTTTTATACATTAATATAATAGAGGGGTAAATTAACCCAATAACACTTTTTTTTATTTAATTGACAATCAATACAATATATATATCTCATATGTAAATAATTTAATTGATCACAAAACCATGTTTTAAATTAGTATAAAGGATATATTAATCTTTTTATAATTGATCAAAAAAATAATGTTGGCCTATATTAAACATAATAGATAGACAATATAATTTTTTTTGAATAAATTTTTTAATTATTAGCAAGGGAGTAATATTTGATAATTTTAATTTGATTAAATCTTAAAATAAATATTAATAGAATAGAGCATGTGAGTTCTTTGTGCATGTAGTTAATGATTTTTAGAATGTCATCATAAATTTCTTTGGTATAGCGGTTATAGGTGGGAACATAATTCATTTCTAAAACTTGAAGGACATGGGTTCAATTCTCATGATCAACATTTTTTTATACATTAATATAATAGAGGGATAAATGTGTAATTTACTAAATAGCTTGAAAAGTCTTGTTCGCCTATAATAAATATAATGGATGGATGGATGCTTGCGCTTTCCAAAATAATAATAATGGAATATAACAGCTCTCCATCACCCACACGATTTCCTACTCCAAAACTAGCAACTCCAGTATACAACAACTAAATCACAAGCATCATCTCCCACGTGGCACAAAACAATTGGACAGTCATTCACTCACCATCACAACCAATCACTACAACACGGCCTTACCGTTATGAGAAAAATCTAATGCCCTTGAAGAATAAACTGAAAATCTATGGCAACTTCAGTGTCAGTAAGCTTACTAAATTTGGTTCCCAAACTCGGGTTTAAACCCGACCCGTGTACTGCTAGTTCAGTACAAACACCTTTTAGTTTAGTTAAATATGGACATGGAGTAATAAATAATCGGAGGCTTGGTTTGAAAAGATTGAACGCAGCTGGTTTAGCTGATATTGAACCTGACTTAAATGAAGACCCTAAAGATCGTTGGGCCACTAATGGTGTTGACCCTGTAATTTTTTTAATGTTTTTGCATGCATGTGTGGATGTAGTGTTAGACTTAGGCTCCAGTCACGGCTGAACTTCGAAAATTAGTAGTATTGTTGTTTTCGAGTCGATCGGGGCTTATGAGTTGGTGAAATATTTTTTTTTTGTGTGGCGAAAAGCGAAAGGTGTTAATTAAGTGGTATTTGGAATGGGTGGTACAGGATGATTTTATATATGGAGAACATGATGATCATCACACTTATCATCCGGGTGATCATGAGAAAGGCAAGTACATTCTTTTAAGTGTTTTTTTTAATTTACTTTTCTGAGTGTCCTGGCATGAAGAACAAGAAATTTATGACAAAGGAGTGGAGGCTAGTCATATTAGTGCCTTCTAGAATTGAAGAAAACTGGGTGTTTTACCCAATATATCATGATTTAAGATACTTTTGTCCAAAATGTCACATTTTTAACAATTGGCATAAAATACATATCCTACGGTGAGACTTTTGCTTATCACGGACTGTTAGAGGGAGGCCTTATATGGATCTTATGTTAGAATATAATATAAGATCCATATAAGGCCTCCCTCTAACACCTTAAGGTTTTAGATGAGTAGGTTACTTGACATGGTATCAGAGCTCAGGCACGCAGAGGTCCCGGGTTCGACTCTCTGCGACCCCCAATATTCTCAATATATAATATGGACACGAAGGCAAGTTATGCTCCAAAGATGAGCGCCCGTGATCCACTATTCGACCCTAAAATGGGCTTTCGAGTGAGGGGGAGTGTTAGAATATAATATAAGATCCATATAAGGCCTCCATCTAAAACCTTAATATAAGATCCATATAAGGCCTCCCTCTAACACCTTAAGGTTTTAGATGAGTTGGTTACTTAACATGGTATCAGAGCTGAGTCACATAGAGGTCTCATGTTCGACTCTCTGCGACCCCCAATATTCTCAATATTTAATATGGACACGAAGGCAAGTTATGCCCCAAAGATGGGCGCCCGTGATCCACTTTTGACCCAAAAAATGGGCTTTCGAGTGAGGGGGAGTGTTAGAATATAATATAAAGATCTAGTTGGGCCTTCCTCTAACACCTTAAGGTTTTAGATGAGTTGGTTACTTAACATGTTAAGTAACCAACTCATCTGAAGCCTTAAGGTGTTAGAGGGAGGCCTTATATGGATCTTATATTATATTCTAACAGAATATGTGCTTTAAACCTTGAACTTCTAGTAGCATTCCTCCTGTGGTGTTACATTTACAAAAGAAGATTAAAAGAACAAAATATCAAAACAACCGTAGAAGCTTTAAAGCTGGTTTACTTTCACTGGTCACTGAAGTGTTATGATGTCGATGCATTGTCTTTCCATTCTACACTATCGTAATTAAATAATTGTGCAAAAGAAGAAATTAATTGCTCCTCAATTACTTCTTCAGTGGGAAGCTCGTTGTTTGCTTCTCTTCTCAGAGATGTGACTTCTCTATCTGCAATTCCACAAGGCACAAAAGGTTTAAAATAGTTTAGATCAGGATTTATGTTGAATGCCAAACCATGAGAGGTGATTCCAGAGGAAATTCTAACACCAATTGCTCCAATTTTCTTCTCGCCAACCCAAACCCCAGTCTCACATTTTTGTCCTGGACGAGCCTGAACACCATACATGGAAGCCAAATTGATCATGATTAACTCAAGTTTCTCCACATAGTTTCTAGCACCAAGTCCAATATCCCGCAAAGAATAATGGGATACAAGATGGCTTGGCTAGGGCCGTGATAGGTAATATCTCCTCCCCTTTGTGTGTAGAAACCACCGTCGTCACTACTACTCCACCCGTTGTCACAGAACAATGGTGTGTACCCCCTGGAACAAAAACAACCACGCATGCAGGTCCCGATTTCTCAACCTCAAGGGACAAATCCTCAAGAAACTCAGGTTGGGGGATTACAAACCATAGTGACGAATTCACAGGCCTAGGGGACCAATTCTCTTCAGATGGTTGTCTCTCCTCTCGGGTATAGCTTACCCCATGCAGTACAGATCTCTACTTCTGTGATCCCTGCAAGCACGAATCCGGCTTATGGACTGCCTAACTACCCCCCAAACCCAGGAGGTGTTGGGAGAAGTGGTCATGTATATCAACTGCATGAGTCGTACAATCCCTAATATATTGCAGGTCTAGGACCCGATTATGAAAGAGGAGGATTCCAGGATTATTCTGAACCCTATACTGATGATTCCACTTTTGAGGAGGAGGATCGAGATGAGGCCCCGATGAGGCGATGCACAAGAAAGGACCTTGTTAGGCGTTCCCGAAGAGTTAATGATGGGCCACCCATGACGGTTATGGAGAGAATCAAGGCTCATGAAGTTGAAATTCCGAATTTGAATTAAGACATGGCAAGAGAGCAACAAAGGTAGAATCGTCCAAGGACAAGAGAGATCCCATTGTTGATTTGGAAAGGTCTTCAAGGAGGCAAAAAAGGACCGAGATCCCTAGAACAAAAACTGCAAGGACAAAGATCCTAAGGGCAGACCCAAAAGACTTGATGCAACCTGGGGATCCTGATGATCCAACATCACCATTTACTGAGGAGGTGATGAGCGCTCGCATCTCTACGAAGTTCAAGATGCCCACAATAAAGTCCTATAATGGAACGGGTGACCTGCAAATCATGTAAGGACATTCTCGAACGCACTTTTATTGCATCCAGAAAGTGATGCTATTAAGTGTAGGACGTTTCCCCAAACCTTGGCAGACATGGCTTAAAGATGCTATAAAATCATTCTATTATACTAACTATAGTTAGTTAACAATTCTAATTTAAATATAGTAGTTACTTGATTTAACATATCCATATATTAAAAAAAAATAGAATAAATAAATATTTTAAATTAAAATCAATCAGGATTATACAAATATTTATTAAGCGATTTTCGCAATATATATATAAGAGCCAATCAGACTTTATCACTAAAATTAAATTAATCATATCATTCTCATCCTAATTTACTTATCATGGCTATTTAATAATTTTTTTATGAAACAAAATTAATTTATTTAGTACATTCATAAATTACCAATTTTTTAAAGTGATAAATGATTACTAACTTTTTAGTCTTTTAATTTAAAAACAATCAAAAAATTTCTATTGTATATTACGAGCTAATTTTCATAAATATCAACTACAATCATACTATTATATATAGTCATATATTACAAATTAATTTTATAAACACTTATTAACTTATTAATCATAATTTTTAATTTAAATCAATCACAATTATATTATTATTTACTGGCATATCTACAACTAACGGGACAAACAAATTGACCTGATAATTTGTTAGAATTATTCAAAATACTAAATAAAATCCAATTAGTATTATTTGGTGTATAAGTTATTAATCAAAAATAAAATTCATTACAAAGTTAATGAAAATATTGTTAGTGAATATTTTCATAGCAAATTGGTCAACTCAGCACAAAAAATCTTATAATTCAGTATTTTTTGATAAATAATTAATTAATCAATAAAAGGACATATGACACTTACCAAAATAATCAAAATTTTAAATTTTCTTAAAAATCACAATTTTTATAGGTAATTATTTCATCAATAAAGGGTCATGCAACATCTACAAAAATAATCTAGATCGGACAAACACATATTAAAATATATCATTTCAAGGTTTTTCTTCATCCAAACTACAATCGTTAATAAGTGTTAGGTCCGGAATAACGTAGAAGGGGGGTTGAATACGTTATTTAAAAATATTTCGATTTTTTATGTGGATATGAAATCAAAAATACTAAATCGAAATAACACAACTGTGTGGGAAATATCTTTAAATAGATTAAACCCAGAGGTTTGCTAATCTAATCCTATATATATGGAATAGCTACAAAATCAAACACTCCTAGGATAGTTTAGGCACGAGGACCTTCTACCCGACACTTCCTGAAAGCGGGCTAAGCCGGCTTTCCTACTAGATGGACTGTCTAGCAGCTTACACAGAGAAGATATAAGAGAGAAAAGAGAAAGTTGTATGTTGAGGTGTGTTTTGAAATAAAATACAACAGGCCTATTTATAGGTTTTAGAAAGTCACTATTTGGCACTATTCCAACAACCCCCAAATAGTAACCGGGCACTATTTCACCAACCCCAAATACTATTCCAACAACCGCAGTTACTATTCATATGAATGGTACTATTCATATGAATAGTGATTTCGGTTACTATTCATATGAATAGTAATTTCAGTTACTATTCATATTCTCTTCTGTTTATTTTGCTGTTTTAATTCTTCTCAGAAAATAGTTCAAGTACCAGATTAATTTAATTATTTATTATAAATAATTAATTAATCTGTTACTTAGTTAATTTTCAGAGTAAATTAGTTTTTGACAATACCTTGAGATATTATGTTTGTCCTTGATCGTCAAAAGGCTTTGGCAATTCTTTCTGTGAATTAATGTGTTGATCCTTCTCGTATGTGCTGACACTTAGTGCACTGGTCTGGTTCACAAGTGACTAGCACTGATCTTGATCTTCACACCTTCGTTATATTCCAATTGATTAGCCTGCAGCAGTATCTTCAATAAATACATGGAATCTTTTGGCCCTTCAACTGAATCATCTGTACATCTTATTCTGTCACTGAGGCTTGATCATGTTAATGAACTTCTTTCAGTGACTTGATCCTTGTTGGTGCCTGTTCTTCATTTCACGATCCCTGTATAGAGTTAATATTATTTATCTTTTATCCTAGTTGAGTTATATATGTCCTCTATTACATATTACATTACATTATGCTTTACAATCTCCCCCTATTTGATTGTCAGGGTTTGACAAGCAAATACCTAGAGGATAACTCAACTGATACAACAAAAAATGAAATACAAAGATAAATAATATTAAAGTACATTCTGGATCATATATACATTTTCCAGATTTCCAAGTGCAAGACAATACATATCTTCAAGTTGCCTTTGCTTTCTTTCCACATAGCACTAATACTCCCATTAGCTTTTCCTTTCCCAAAATAAAGTTAATTCCGTGTCAACAACCTTTTCCTTGCCCTTACGCCTAGTAGCTTCGTGATCATCCACATTCTCCCCCTCAGTTGGGTTATCCTCCAGAGTAGTAGGATGTGGAGTTGGTAAATTAGACGAAGCTGTTTTCCCCAAGGAATGAATTGCATGACTAAACTGGGATGCCATGGAACTTAATTGAACCTGGAATGCATCATGTTGAATAAGTTGCAAATTTTTGATTTCTACAATGGACTTACAGATATTTTGCAACTCTTTCTCCATTGTTTGGACCCGTGTAAGGAGTCTGCTATATTCCTTTCTGATTACATGTGCATGTGGTTGAGTTGGTTGCTCACTCGTATGTTCTACAGGTGTTTCACTCAACACTCTATATTCACTCGGTTTAGTGGTTTGGGTTACACTTACATGTTCTGTTGGTGTTTCCCTCAACTTTCATCTAGATCTTCCACCGATATGTGTACCTGCAAATGAAATCATCCTAGCCCCTTTTTCAGAGGTCACGGATGGTGCAATGAAAGTTTGTGAGCTTCCGTCCTCGCGTGAAGCGAGTTGCCGACCACTGGTAAAAAGTGGTAAATCTTGAAAGAGATCCAGAGATTTTCCCTCTGGGAGGTTAAACTTGAATCGATTAAATGACACAAAACCCAAGTTTCCCTCGTACGTCTGTGAAGACACTTGGTTCATAAAAGAACCACCCACCAATGGATCTTTCCGTAAAATGGAAGATTCACTAGCAGTTATTGAGGTAGGTAATTCCACCTCGGATGCCTGTGAAGGCATTTGATCTTTAGAAAGATCATCAACCACTCGTATGTTCCGTGAAATGGAACTCAAGATAGTTGCTCCCGTCAATTCAACCTCATTTACATTTGCACTCATTGGATAAGAAAGAATTGTTTCACTAACAGTTGCCGTTACCTCAGGTTCATTGGGTTTACTTCGTTTAGAATGAGGTAGAGCGGCTGCTGTAACTAACTCCTTATGTGGTGCTGCTGAGGCACTATCTCCCTCAATAATGTGGATGACTGGTCGTTTAAGTGACAATTGAGGTGTAGGAGTTTGTTGTGTTTATGTTTGCATTTGTAGAATGGGCTCTTCGACCTGTGTTAGAGTCGGTGGGATTTCCTGATCTTGGTCGGGTAAGATGGCCACAGGGGGCTGTAGAAATTGTATTTCCTATGACACAATAGGGAATACAAAGGTTGGAATAGCAGGGATTGAAATATCCTTGTCGTATACCTGCTCTCACTGGTCGTGGTAACAACGGAAGTGGGACAGTCTTTAGATATTCAGTTAGGAATGTAGGCACATCCGTATATTTCTTTTTGCTTATGTAATTAATTACATTCGTCTTCATGGAAGAACATTCCACCTTTTGACCATTTTCAAAGCGTACCCTGTCTTCATCATTCAAAAAATCATTCAATATTATCTGTAGAAACCTTGGATATAGACATTTGACATTTTGAGTCCGAACATCTCTTGTTCCCAAGCGTTTCATTTTTAAAATGATTTGACCAAGCACTATTTTTCCAAAATTAATCCTCAAATTATTGGCGACCGCATACCCTATTATTTGAATAAATTCAGGTATTCGATCTTGATTTGTTCTATCTGAGGAAAAAACATGGTTAAGAGTGTGAAAGAAGAAATTCCAGTATTGGGTTAGAAACGTTCTAGAAAGATTACCAGTATTGAAATTGCCATCTTGGTACCTTATAAAACGAAAGAACATTTCAATATGTTCGGGTGTAGGATCAGAAACGAGATTTTCCATAGGAAAATGAAGAATTCGATTAACATCTCGTTCAGTGACCCTAATCGACCTACCAAATAGTCGATATGTGAATGCACACCCGTCCTATCCAGAAGTGTTAACCGCACTGCAATATAGTTCACACAATGCATCATGGTTAAGCTGCACCTGTGTAACTAAAGCATAGCGAATTAATGAATGTTCATTCAGAAATTGTGTCCAAGCCCGAAATTGCTCATTCTGAATGGTTTCGATTTGCTGAATGGAAACAGGATTAACTTTAGCAATTAAAAAACTTCCCTGCAATGCCATTTTCAAAACTTTGAGGAAATTAAAAAACAAGGGTTAGTGAGTATTAAAGAATATGAAATCTGCTCTAAAAACCACCAGCTAGATTGTGAGATCTTTCCGGTCAAAGCTTGAAATATTCAGCAATTGTGTGTATATACTCTGTATATCTGAAAATTGATGATGTTAAACACAAACAAAAACTCATCATTTATAAGGTTTCAAGTATTAGTGGGTTAGGTGTAATAGTGACAGGTTATGTTTGAAAAATAACACCGCTCAATAATTTCTCACCTAACTACCTAATTAGCCGAAAAAACATCTTATCACCGAAACCTGTCGGCCGAAAAAACATCTTATCGCCGAAACCTATCAGCATATACACATACACATATAATACTTCTAATTATTATGGATTTAAAAATAATCACACAGTAAATCAAGAATTAATCCACAATAATCAGATAAACTCACAATTAAATAGACATAAAATTAACAAAATATCATTAATTGATATATGTCAATAAAATATTTATTTAATTATGCTACAATTAACTCAATTATTTACTAACTAATTACCATAAAATATAGCATTTATAAGCGTGGTAATTAATATAGAGATAACTATAAAAAGAGGACTGGATGCAAAACAAATTCACAAGTACTAAACATATGGACATTTAAAATACATGTGAACTTATAACAAATTGCAGTTATTGATTATCCAAAATTAATTAGACAGATTTAACATACCAAGTTCACCAACTAACCTGGAGAAAGTGGATTCATCCAGTGGTTTAGTAAAGATGTCTGCAATTTGTTCATCTGTGGGAACAAAATATAATACCACAGTTCCATTCATGACATACTCTCGTAAGAAATGATACCTGATATCAATGTGCTTAGTCCTGGTGTGTTGAACTGGATTGTTGGCAATGGCAATGGCACTCGTGTTGTCGCATAGAATTGGAATTTTGTCAAACATGAGTCCATAGTCCTGAAGTTGATTCCTCATCCACAGGATCTGAGCACAACAACTACCTGCCGCAATGTATTCTGCTTCGGCTGTTGAGGTAGATACTGAGTGTTGCTTCTTGCTGTACCAAGATACCAACCTTCTTCCTAGAAACTGACAGCTTCCAGAAGTACTTTTCCTATCAATCTTACAACCTGCGAAGTCAGAATCTGTATAGCCAATTAGGTCAACACCTGTTCCTTTAGGGTACCAAATCCCAAGATTGGGGGTTCCCTTAAGGTATCTGAAAATACGTTTAACAGCTATAAGATGTGACTCTTTAGGGTTAGCCTGAAATCTAGCACATAGACAAGTTGCGAACATAATATCTGGTCTACTAGCAGTTAAGTACAAGAGAGAGCCGATCATACCTCGATACTTCGTGATGTCAACTGACTTACCAGATTTGTCTTCATCAAGCTTGATTGCAGTTGGCATCGGGGTCTTGGCAGTAGCTGCTTCTTCCATCCCATACTTCTTCAGAAGATCCTTTATGTATTTTGATTGGCAGATGAAAATACCATCAGGCTTCTGAACAACTTGAAGTCCAAGGAAGAAGGACAACTCACCCATCATGCTCATCTCGTACCTACTCTGCATTAGCTTAGCAAATCTCTTGCATAGCAAATCATTAGTAGAACCAAATATTATATCATCCACATATACTTGCACCAGAATTATATCATTTTTATGCTTTTTATGAAAGAGAGTTTTGTCGATGATACCTCTTGTAAAACCATTTTCAAGTAAGAACTTGGAGAGAGTATCATACCATGTTCGAGGGGCTTGCTTGAGACCATAGAGAGCTTTGAAGAGAAAGTACACAAAACCTTCAAATTCTTTGTCTTCGAACCCAGGGGGTTGTTCAACATAGACGTCTTCCTCTAGATTTCCGTTTAAAAATGCACTCTTCACATCCATCTGAAAAACCTTAAAGTTGGAGTGTGCAGCAAATGCTAAGAACATCCTGTTTGCTTCAAGCCTTGCAACTGGAGCATAGGTTTCATCATAATCAATTCCCTCTTCTTGAGAGTAACCCTTTGCTACCAATCGAGCCTTGTTCCTCGTAACAATACCATTTTCATCTAGTTTATTTCTAAACACCCATCAAGTGCCAATTACAGATTTATCTTTTGGTCTTGGCACCAGCTTCCAAACTTTCTGCCTTTCAAACTGATTGAGTTCTTCCTGTATTGCAGTTACCCAATCTGGATCATCAAGAGCTTCATTAACCTTTTTAGGTTCAATTTGAGATAAAAATCCTGCAAAATTGCATTCATTCTGTGTTGCTCTTCTAGTCTGTACACCCGTGTCCGGTTCACCAATGATCTGTTCAAAGGGATGCGCTCTACTCCATACCCTTTATCTTGGCAGATTTGATCTTGATGATTCCCCAAGTTCATAATTATGTTGAGTGTGGTGACTAGTAGATCCAAAATCATTGTTTGCTCCTCCTGAGCTGTTGTTTTCAGAGTTTGAAGAATCATTAGCAGCAGATGTTTCTTCACTTGATTGGGGGTCATCGTTCACTTGCTCCCCCTCAACATGTGCTGCTGTCTGATCTACTGGTATAGATTGAACAATAGAGTCTGAAAGAGTATCAGAATTTTGTAGATCAGCATTTATTTCTTCATTCTCAAATCTCAGCCGGTCATGTTCATCAAAGTCTTCAAGTCCTGTTATCTTCTTATCATCAAAAGACACATGGATAGATTCCATGACCACTTTTGTTCTCAGATTGTAGACTCTGAATGCTTTTGTGGATAGTGGGTATCCAACAAAGATTCCTTCATCAGCTTTTAAATCAAATTTGGAAAGCTGTTCTGGATGAGTCTTAAGAACAAAACATTTACATCCAAACACATGAAAGTACTTCAGGTTCGGCTTCTTATTTTTCACCATCTCATATGGTGCTTTACCATGCTTGTTTATGAGTGTAGCATTCTGTGTGAAACAAGCAGCTTACACAGCTTCAGCCCAGAAGTAAGTTGGCAGCTTTGCTTCATCAAGCATGGTCCTTGCAGCTTCTATGAGAGTCATGTTCTTTCTCTCTACTACTCCATTTTGTTGTGGAGTTCCAGGTGCAGAGAATTCTTGTTTTATTCCATTTTCTTTACAAAACTCTTCCATGGCTACATTCTTGAACTCAGTGCCATTATCACTCCTTATGATTTTCACTGTATGCTTAGATCTTTTGTCCAGTTGTTTGACATGCTCTATTAAGATTGATGTAGTTTCTTCTTTCTTGTGCATGAAATATACCCATGTATATCTGGTGTATTCATCAACAATAACCAAAGCATATCTTTTCTTTCCAATAGACATTATATTTACTGGACCAAATAAATCAACATGCAATAAGTGATATGGCTCAAGAATTGAGGATTCAGTCTTACTTTTGAATGAAGCTTTCCTTTGTTTTGCCTTTTGACATGAGTCACATAGGCCATCTGGAGTAAAAACTGATTTGGACAATCCTCTCACAAGATCTTTCTTCACTAGCTCATTAATGCTGTTGAAATTCAGATGAGAAAGTCTCTTGTGCCAATCCCAGCTTTCTTCAATTGATGCTCTACTCAGTAGACAGATTGCAGAGCCATCCGAGTTTGTTGAAAGCTTGGCTTCATAAATGTTACCATGCTTGTATCCCTTCAGAACAACTTTTCCTGTAGATCTGCTTACAACTTCACCGTGTTCTTCAAAGAAATCCACATGATAACATGTGTCACAGATTTGACTCACACTTAGTAGATTATGTTTGAGTCCTGAGACTAGAGCTACAGATTCAATGATGACATTCCCAAGATTGATATTGCCATATCCCAGAGTCCTTCCTATGTTGCCATCTCCATAAGAAACACTTGGGCCAGCTTTCTCCACAAATTCTGATAGCAGGGCTTTATTTCCAGTCATGTGTCCTGAGCATCCACTGTCCAGAACAAGGATATTTTTCTTGTTACCCTGCAATCACAAAAACCACTAATGATTAGTTTTAAGGACCCAGACTTGCTTGGATCATTTGGCCTTATTAAGTTTGTTAGCTTTTGCAGCAGAAGTCTTATCAGAGTTTGTGCTAACATTTTTATCAGAGTTTATACATGTAGAATCAATCTTGAATTTATTCAAAGAGGGTTTAAGTTCATAATAAGCATAATACAAATTATGATACTCTTTGCATGTATAAATAGAATGCCAAATACTTCCACAGTGAAAACAAGGATTCTGTGGCTTAAACCTAATTGAACCACTCTTAACTCCTGACTTAGAAGGTATAGAGTTTATATTTTTATTCTTCTTGCAAAAAGGAGCAAGATGGTTAGGATTTCCACAGTTGTAACATTTCTTCCTAGGAGCATTGGGAATGGACATATAGTTGTTGCTTTTATTGATGCCTACTTTTCCATTTCTGTTTTTCCTAGGTTCTTTTACCTTGTTCACTCTTTTTAACTCCTTCAGCTTGTGTTTAAGTTGTTTCTGAGGCATTAAACTAATATTTACTAATTTGACTTCATCCTGTTTTGGTTTGTCAGATTTTGGTACAAACCTCATATGATTAAGTTTGGGTTTTACAGCCTTTTTAGTAAATACAGGTTTAGAGGTCTCAGCTTCTAGGTTGTCAGTTTTCTTATTATCAGTGTAACCTAGACCTTCTTTTCAACAATCATTCTCTATGATAATCTGAGTAGTTTTCCCAGAGTTAGTCCAAGTTTTAATAATGTTTCTTTCTTTAGCAAGTTCAGATTCAAGATAAGCATGCTTTTTCAAAAATTCAGTTTTAACAAAAATAGCATCATCTCTCTCTTTCTGAATTTGTAACATCTGGACTAATTCTAATTCTAGATAGTCATTTCTCTTTCTAAGGTCTAGACTTTCAGATTTTATTCTTTCATTTTCTAAAGTCTGATCTCTGTAGCTAACATGCAAGTTTTTAAGAAAGAGTCTTAATTCAGATATATTAGTAGTATCAAAAGCTAGAGTAGAGTGAGGTACCTTGGTCTCAGTAGCTTCAGATATACTATCAGCATTTGCCATCAAGGCATAGTTCACCTCATCTACAGAATCTGAAGTGTCAGCCCAGTCCTTCTTCTTTGTGATGTAAGCTTGACCTTTATCAGCTTTGGCTTTCTTGCACTCAGGTGTAAAATGTCCTTTCTCACCATAATTATAGCATCTGATCTTGGACTTGTCCACTTTCCCAGACCTGCCTTCCTCTTCCTCAGCTTTTCTGAAATTCTTCTTTTCGAAATTTGAATCTCTTCGTGTAAACTTCTTTCCCTTCCTAAAGTTCTTGTAAGCCATCTTCTTGAAGCTTTTTACCATCAAGGCTGCAAGTTGTATCATCTCAGCATCACTTCTATCATCTTCAGAGTCTGTGAGATTGTCAGAGATTGAGTCATCATCAGAGTTGATGACTCGGTATCAGGCTTTGTAATAAGAGCCTTTCTATTGGATTGACTCTTTTTCACAGCAACTTCTTTAGAAGCTTTCTCCTCAGCTTTAAGAGCAATTGATTTGGACTTGCCTCCATGCCTCTTACTTCTTTGTTCCATCTCAAGCTCATGTGTCTTGAGCATTCCATAGATTTCATCAAGAGAAATGTTTTCCAGATCATGATTGTCTCTGATGGTAGTGGCCTTTAAGTCCCATTTCTCAGGAAGAGCCAACAAGAATTTCAGATTGGAGTCTTCAAGATTATACTCCTTATCTACCAGTGACAAATCATTTAGCAATTTGAGGAATCTGTCATATATATCTGTTAATGACTCATCAGTATTTGAGTCAAAGTGCTCGTACTCCTGTGTGAGTATTGTTCTCCTGTTCTTTTTGATGGCTTTGGTTCCTTGACATCTGACTTCCAAAGCATCCCAAATCTCCTTAGCAGTTTTGAATCCAATGACCCTGTTAGACATAACATTGTCAAGAGCGCTATGTAATAAATGCCTTACTTTGGCATCCTTGCTAATAGAGGAGATATCTTCAGGGGTGTAGTCTTTCTTCTCCTTTGGAATCGTTTTCTGTTCCTCTCCAGCAACTGCAACAAACAATTTGGTAGGCTTATGTGGACCATCATGGATTCTGTCTAAGTATTCTGGATCTGTAGCCTCCAGAAACATTTCCATCTTCACCTTCCATATGGGATATTCTGATGCCCTGAGTATTGGAACTCTGATTGATTAATATCTGCTAGTTGTTGGAGTTTGTGTTTTTTCTGTCATGATTGTATAGTTTTTTGGATCTTAACTGTTGTATAATAACAAAGTGGCTTTGATACCAATTGTTAGGTCCGGAATAACGTAGAAGGGGGGTTGAATACGTTATTTAAAAATATTTTGATTTTTGATGTGGATATGAAATCAAAAATACTAAATCGAAATAACACAACTGTGTGGGAAATATCTTTAAATAGATAAAACCCGGAGGTTTGCTACACAATCTAATCCTATATATGGATTAGCTACAAAATCAAACACTCCTAGGATAGTTTAGACACGAGGACCTTCTACCCGACACTTCCTGAAAGCGGGCTAAGCCGGCTTTCCTACTAGATGGACTGTCTAGCAGCTTACACAGAGAAGATATAAGAGAGAAAAGAGAAAGTTGTGTGTTGAGGTGTGTTTTGAAATGAAATACAACAGGCCTATTTATAGGTTTTAGAAAGTCACTATTTGGCACTATT
This sequence comes from Kitagawia praeruptora, assembly GCA_037693485.1. Classification (NCBI taxonomy): domain Eukaryota; kingdom Viridiplantae; phylum Streptophyta; class Magnoliopsida; order Apiales; family Apiaceae; genus Kitagawia; species Kitagawia praeruptora. The sequence goes on from CM075354.1 coordinate 109,275,673, forward strand.
CCAACAACCCCCAAATAGTAACCGGGCACTATTTCACCAATCCCAAATACTATTCCAACAACCGCAGTTACTATTCCAACAACCGCAGTTACTATTCATATGAATAGTACTTCAGTTACTATTCATATGAATAGTGATTTTGGTTACTATTCATATTCTCTTCTGTTTATTTTGCTATTTTAATTCTTCTCAGAAAATAGTTCAAGTACCAGATTAATTTAATTATTTATTATAAATAATTAATTAATCCGTTACTTAGTTAATTTTCAGAGTAAATTAGTTTTTGACAATACCTTGAGATATTATGTTTGTCCTTGATCGTCAATAGGCTTTGGCAATTCTTTCTATAAATTAATGTGTTGATCCTTCTCGTATGTGCTGACACTTAGTGCACTGGTCTGGTTCACAAGTGACTAGCACTGATCTTGATCTTCACACCTTCGTTATATTCCAATTGATTAGCCTGCAGCAGTATCTTCAATAAATACATGGAATTTTTTGGCCCTTCAACTGAATCATCTGTACATCTTATTCTGTCACTTAGGCTTGATCATGTTAATGAACTTCTTTCAGCGACTTGATCCTTGTTGGTGCCTGTTCTTCAAATTTCACGATCCCTGTATAGAGTTAATATTATTTATCTTTTATCCTAGTTGAGTTATATATGTCCTCTATTACATATTACATTACATTATGCTTTACAATAAGATTTTAAATTGTGGTACATCACTCGCTTATATCACCATAATATATAGCCATTTTGGTGAGATAATCCAACAATTTATTGTAATCGTGAGGAAAATATATATCTGATTTATGAGAACGTGTTCGAACAATCAACCATAACCGTGATTCTATATTATCCAAATCAATGAACCAACATAATAAAATCCTGTAGATCTAAGATCTCAGATGCCAGAATAAAAGAACCTACTCTCACAAATAGAAAGAACATAACCCAATATGGGTAGACAAAATTCACTAACGAGGTACTAAATTTTCAATAAAGAGATATTTTTATTGAAAAACAAAGTAAAATCAAGGTTGAGAAACCGGAGTTATCAACCACAAGGAGAAAATTCAAAATCCAATATATCGGTAGATAAAACCCATCAATGGGGTAATAGATTCTCAATAAAAAGAGATATTTATTGTAAAACAAAGCAAAATAAAGGAAACCAATAAAAAGAAGGCTTAACATCAACCAAAACGCTGATATCGACCCTTGAACTTTAGTTTAGTATTTATAGGAGAGGAGGAGAGGGAGAAACCACTACGACCTTCGTTACAAAAATCACTATTATTGATAACTAGGTCGATACATATAAAATTATATATTGTTTCGAATAAAATGTGCCCTTTTTTAATTTTGTATTCAAGAATAAAAGTAATAGTATTCAATTCACATATCCAAATCTAAGAGCAGACATATCGAATTTGCTTGGTTGGTTGATAATATTTATTTTTTAATATCAATAAAACCTTAAATATAGGTAAAAAAAATTATTAACTTGACAGATAGATTCTAAACAAACATAGATATTTATTAACAACAAACATAATTAAAAAAAAGCCTTCATTTTATGTACTCTACTCTTAGTTTGTTTTGTGGCATCTCAATGCCATTTTCAGTTATATAGTAACATACATAAATAACTTGAGCTTAAAGTAACTTTATATGTGATTGTCACATTTTTTGTTTCACGTACTATTTTCGTTTCGTGTACAATACAAAATTTGTGTAGTTTAGTAGCGTTTTGAGTTCGAATTTTGGATACAAAAGAAATTTTCATGTCATTTTCATACAAGATCCCAAAGACACACGTCATTAATTAATGTACATAACACAAACGATTTGTCAGGTCTACACGTAAGGCTTTCTTCTAACTTATATACTCATTGTTAAAGAAAAATGAATTTCATGTTTTCCAAACCCGATAATTAAATTACAAGGACACACATAAAATAATGTGATTATGTTTTATATATAACACATTAGATTTTATTTCATATAGTCAATAGGAAAAAAGATATGCGATACTCATTTTCAAATATCTTATTTTACGCGTGGGGATGACAACGGGTTAGGTTCAGTTCGAGTTTTGTAAAATCCATATCCAAATATTTTCAGGTTTTAAAAATTAATTCAAATCGAAATCCAAAACTCAATTTCTAAAACCAAATTCGTCGGGTTTCAGATTAGATCTGATTTTTTCATGTATCTAAAATCAGTAATAATGTAGTCAAATTTAAAAAAATTGCTACACACAAACAATATTTATTATATGTATAAAATATTTAAAAATTAAAATGATTAATTTGAGTAAGTAGTTAAATGTAACATATTGTACGTGAACTAACATACTAAGTAAAATTTGAAATTTGCCAAAAATAATTCTTTGTATACAACACAAATGAAAATTTTATGTAAATTAAAAAAAATTAAATCTTAAATATTTCAATAAAACTTGAGATATAGATATAGAAGTTCTAATTACTATATTAGAGTTGACTATTTCTAATGAAATATTTAAATAAAAATATATAAATTATATGTGTTATATCTAAAATATTACATTTAATAATTTCAAATTATGATTTTTATATTATTTATGTGTCGGGTTTCAATATTGGATCGGGTTTCGGATTTGATATCGGTTCGGTACAATTCCAAATCGAAACTATTATGGGTTTGAAATTTTAATAATCCAAAATTCCGGGTTCGATATATTCAAAATTTTGGGTTTCAGATTGGGTACCATCAGATCGCATTAATTTGTCATTCCTATTTATGTGTAAAATAAAATTAATATTTAATATACCATATTCTAATAGAAAAGAATAAAAAAATTAACATAAAAACTCCCAAAATGAATATACACATTTTAAGTTGTCATTAAAAATAGGCTGAGGGCAATCAGCAAACTCTAACAGTCATATATTACTCTAAGAATAAGATATATTGGATAATTTTGGTTGACAGATAATGTTTATTTTTCTATATATAGTAAATCAATTCAATAATAAAAGAACATACAATTTGTAAAAATGATCGATATTGAACGAACAAATAGAAAACTAGATTAGATGAAAGTTTTCTTTATCATATCAACGTTCATTTAGTGGATCTTGCATAGTAAAGATCTTTTCTCATAAAACTTTTGAGAGACAATAAACATGCAATCTTTTTTTGAGAGATAATCTATTGATTTATAACGGTCATGAAAAATAAATGTTTATGAATTTTTAATATGTATTCGAAAAATTAATCGCGACTCCTACAATTTTTTGTATGAATTAATATAATAAAAATTATAGAAACCCACAATACTGCACATTTAAATATGCTGAATTTCCAAAAGAATAAAACTTAAAATACGGGTAAAAAAGCTTATGAACTTCGTAGAAAGATTCTCAAAAATGAGAAAAATCAAATGAAAAACAAAATTAAAAAAGCAATAAAGAGGGGCTTAGAACGTTTCAGTGGGGGATATGAATGTTATGATAATTGTTCGATAATCTTAATATTAATGTAATTGGTATAAATTGACGAATAAGTAATTTTGTACTTAAATTAATTACATTCTATTTAAATTATCCTCTTTTATAAATCATTATTAAAATAATATCTTTATATTAATTAATAAATTTTGCCGTTCGGTGCGTAGCATGGGTAAAACGCTAGTTACTATATATTAAAAATGATAAGATATCCCTGCAAAATAAAGTACAGTCTAGAACACAATGAATTTATTAAGATTAATGGGAGATGAAATCCAAAATAATACAACAACTATAAATAAACCCCTCATTCCAAAAACAAAACTCTAAAGAATGCAAAGGCTAATAACAGTAAGAGTCGAGAGAATGAACCTTAAAAATGGAATCAGAAGATGTACGTAGTCTTCAATCGAAATGAAATAAATCTCAACCAATTCGTCAACAATGACAATCGCAATCAAAATTCAACACAAAATCAACCGACGTTTGAATATTTATACTTTCCGTTGTCACCAAACGCGTCGCATCGTTTTAAAGCCTTTGTTGTCACTAGACTGTAATGTACAAAAAACACGTGGGTGGGTGGGTCGGGTCATTTTTTGAAATTTATTTTAAAGATAGGCTATTTAGAACTAGGTCGGATCCATTTCTCTGAAAATTTGTAAGCTGTATGTTCCCTTAACTGACAATTGAATTTTTTCTATTTATATTTTAATATTTTTAAATAATTGTAGTTAAAATATTCAACTTTTATCATGGCTTTCCAAAAAGTCTGACTTTTATCCTGACTTTTTTAAAATTCAAATTTTATCCTACATTTTTAAAATATTCAAATTTAAATTTTGTTTTTTTATTTAGCCAATAAAAATTGATTTTTCAGGAATCGGTCAGATTTTGATAAAAATACAAGGTTTATTTAATATATTCAGGTCGAAACAAGCCGAATCAGATTTTTTTCTAATCAAAATTTTCTAATCTTTTTTTAATAGCTTTGGATCAACTTTCAAATTTTATACTTTCGAAACATTTCTATCGGAGTTTGGCGATATATTTTACTCTTTGTCACCAATAATAATACGTGTTTGTGTTTAAATTTTAATCCTGCTCATGTTACAATAATAATAATAATCATTATTAAAATAATAATTATTATTATATTTTACAATAATAATAATTATTATAATTATCATTATTATAATAATAATACGTATATTATAATAATTATTATTATAATATTATAATTATAATATAATAATAATAACTTATTATAATAATTATTATAATATACGCATTGCTCAATTTTCTCTAATTACTCGCTTGTTTCTCAACCAAATCGAACATCGTTGACACCTTTGAACCGATGACTAGAGCTGTTCACGAACCGAGCTGTTCGCGAACAAGCTCGGCTCGGCTCGTTAAGGGCTCGGTTCGGCTCGAGCTCGATAAGGGCTCGAGTCGAGCTCGAACAAGATTTTTTGTTCGTTAATCTTAACGAGCTCGAGCCGAGCTTTAGGGTGTTCGGCTCGAGCTCGGCTCGTTAAGGGCTCGGTTCGGCTCGGCTCGAGCTCGGCTCGTTAAAACTCGAAAAAAATCAAAATTTTTACTTTTTATTTTTTTTTATCTCCAACCAACTTAATTTTTTATTTTTGAAAATTTGGGACCGGCTTACGAGGGAAATCTTGATTCTGAGCCACTTATAATAGAATCATCATCTCCCCTCCCAGGAAGAACAGTCCTGGCTCCCTCAAGGGATTTTCCACTCGCAGTTTCAACTGGAGAAAGTGGAAGGCAACTCGGTCTTTCTAACACTGAAGCAATTCAGACGTCAATTCCAAGTGACATGACAGAAATGATTGAGAATAGGGATTTGCGAACTCCCATTGCACCACCACTGACCTTCCAAGAGGAGGCTAGGGTGATTTCTAATGCAGGTACAATGGATGCAGCTCCGGGATATGAGAGGAGTGATGTGAGGACCACCTCTAAACTGAGTGAAACACATGCACGTGAGGTGAGTGATACTCAGAGAGCTAGTGAGGTGAGCGCACACAATGACACAAACTCTCATTCTCTCATGGCACAACTTGATCAAATGAAACAAAGACTTGCTCAATCCGAAGCTGAGAACAAAGACCTAAGGCACGACATGAGGACTATCTTCAACAACAAGATCAATGCACTCCAACTCTCTCAACACCAAGCAGTTGTAGACTCTGGAGATGTCATAGTGGCTCAAGATCTCATTATTACTTCAATATCGAATCAAATGGAAGACCTTCAGAAAGAAGTAAATGAGAATCACTTATCCACTGAACATCGACTCAGTCAAATTGAAAGGCAAAATGCTTATCAAGCAAAGGGGTTGAGACACTTATATAATATTGTTAGCAGAACTCACTCACCTACAGAAGAAGAGGTGAAATTCTTTGAAGGTAGTGGTGAAGATGACCCAAGTCATAAAACTGTAGAGGATTCCTCAACTAAGGGGGAGAAATCTAGAGGGGGAGCAAGTGCAAGTAAAGAAAAATCTGATAAACAAGTTGAAGATATGAGTGATAAAGGTGACAAGGGGAAGAAAGCTCAAGCAGCACAGAAGGATGACACTGTAGAAGGTTATTACTATACATGTGAACATGATAACATTGATATTTTTGCTGACTTGCAGTTTTCTGATGATGGTGAAGAATTTGGTGAACCAGATCTCAGTTTTTGGGATGATGAAGAGACTGTAGTTCCTGATCCTGTTGAAACACAAATAATGAATTTTGAAGCTAATAAAGAACTTGAACAGAATGAAGCTAATCTGTCTATGAGAGAAGAAAGACTCAGAAAGACACTAGAACAGATAGCTCATAATGAAAGGCTTCAAAAGGCTGAAAAGGAAGCACTACAAAAGCAACATGCTCAAAAGCTTGAAGCAAGGAGGATGTATATCAGGTACAAGATTGGTGATAAATGGGAACGTGCTCAAAGAATAATAGACTCACCACAAACTTCTGACTATGATGATCGTCGGCTGAGTGATACGTTGTGAGATTTAAAGATAAGAATCCTGTACATGATGATTACCTTAAAGCTTTGAAGATAGAAATTGTAAGCATATCTTGTGCAAGTGATTCGAAGGACGAGCTACTAATCTTTATTTATTGTCAAAAACTTGGATCTCATAAAGTATCTCTTCAGTTCTTCTATGATAGATCTCTTTCAGAGCTTTGGGTGCTGAGACCAAAAGTCAGAACATCTTATGAGCTTGGCGTACTACTTCATGAAAAATTTCTAGATTTCGCTGCAAGAGCTGGTCCTGAAGTAATAGATAACCCTCCTCAAGTTAAAGTTCTTATAGGAGAAATCATTCACACTGTTAATCTTCAGACAGATGAATTATATGAACATCATGCCAGACACTTGGTGTATGTTGAATATGCTCTTCGAAATCATGGTTTTTCATCTCAGAAGAAAATTGAAGCTGCAGATCATCTTCAATCTTATGCTCAAGACAACATGAAGAAGTATAAGTTTTATCAAGGTGAATTGAGAAAGAAACTGGGAATACCACTTGGAACACCACTAGTTGGAGCACCACTAGTTCATCCTGTGTCATCATCCAGAAGAGAATTAGTTGTTGATGCAGAATTGCACAAAATGCTTCCAGAATTGGATGAACCAGAAGAAGGAGAATTCAGGAGGGAAGACAGTCAGAATTGAAGAACAGCTCTACATGTTATATCTTTAGAGCTTAGATAGAGCAAGATAGGTTAATGTGAAATATGATCAGTCTAGAGGATCATCTATCTTGTATTTATCTTTTCTATTTGAATCTGGATAATGTTATATACGAACCAGAACTTTTCCATTATTTACTTAGCATTCAAAGTTTTATCCTTTACTAGTTTAATTGGGATTAGTTGAAGAATCCTCTAGGTATTTGCTTGTTATTGTCTAACAAACAAATAGGGGGCGAGATTGAAAGGCATATGACTCAGCCTATTTATAGTTAGAGGATCCTAATCCAATTAAACTAGATTGTAATAAGTAATTAATATTATCTGTCACAGGAATCTCAGAAGATGCAATCTGTCAGTAGAAAAATCAACAAGTCAATCTATAGTTTTGATGTCTTACACTGGAAGAAGTTCAGTCTATTGATCAAGCCTCAATGTAGCATTCAAAGTGATGGATTTAATTTTATAGGACAGAGATTTCTATCAGTGACAAAGAAACAGTTTCAGTACGGATGTATTTGAAGAAAGTTGAGAGAAGAAAAAGACCACAGCTTAAAAGTCAAAATGAAGAACTGAAGTTGAAGTTAGTCGTTCATGAACCAGACAGTACATCGAGCGTCAACAATTATTCAGTGAAGGTTCTTTATTTATTTAAGTGGTTTGAAGTTAAGGTTAGACTATTAAATGAATTATGTTAATTCTCTGTTAATTAATTTAAAGTATTTAGTTAATTTAATTAATAAATTAATTCTTCAAGAATTAATTTATTTATTAAGTTAATTATTAAATTAATTAATTTAGAATTAATATAGATTGTTTAAAGACTATGATTTTAATTGTTAGAAAGACTTTACTAAGTTCAAGTAATAGTCTGTATAAAGAATAGTCTGTATACAGCTAGTCTGTATAATTAGTAGTCTATAAACCTTAGTCTGTATAGAGTAGAACAGTTGTATGACTATCAGAGTGATAGTCATACCGGTTGTCATACTGTTCTAGTGATAGTCTGTATAAACCTTGGATAGTACTGCAAGTCTATTTGATAGTCTGTATAAGGTTAGTCTGTAAAACAGATAGTCTATATAAGGATAGTCTGTAAAACGGATAGTCTGTAAAGGATAGTCCTGCAGTTCAAGTGATATTCTGTATACCAGCATAGTACTACCGGTAGTCATACAGTTCAAATGGTTTATTTTCATAAACCTATCGGTAGTCATACAGCTCAAATGGATAGTCTGTATATGTGATTGAAAAGCAACAGGAGACAATCAGATTGAATAAAAAGAGACAGAAGCATACAGACATACATACGGACACATAAAGAAAAAGAAGGCTTAACATTATATCTCTCTCTCATCTTTCAAGCTCAAACCAAGTAATTAAATTGCCATAAATTCTTGAGTTCTTTGTATCAAAAATTGTATCCATTGGAACTTAATTATTTGTGATTCTTGTACTACTAGCGAATTAAGTTTCCTAGTTCATAACTTGATATCTTGATTTTTATTAGCTAAATTAGAAAAGTTCATGTCGAATTTTCTAATTAGTTATTAATTACTTGATAATCATTTGTACTAAAATTGTAACACCCATCAAGTCAATATATTGATATATTCAACTTGAAAATTGTTTCAATTTATTCCGCACAAAATTTGTCTAAGTCAAAATTTATTCAAAGGACAAATTTCGAGAAAATGGTATAGATTGTATTCAACCCCCCCTTCTACAATCTTATCGGACCTAACAATGACTCCAAAATCTGATCAGTTTGTGAATAAGCAATGTGAGGTCTTCATCAACAGTATTGGTAAACATAGAGATCTTCCTATACTGTCTATACTACAAGCCATACACATAAATGTCATGACAAGAATCCAAAAAAGAAGGGACAAAATGATTAATAGTTAAGCTTTGAACCCTATATGTCCCAATGTAGTGAGGAGATTAAACAAGTAAGTTTTTTTCAACAATATTATGTCTTGTCTTTATTCTATATTAAAAGCATGTCTAATGTGTATGTGTTGTCAATTAGGGCTGTTGAAATGACTAAAGGGTGCCATGTGATCTGGTCTGGGGGGCAAAGTACTTGGTCACCATGTTAGAAGGGGGGTATCAGATGGTAGTGGACCTGGATGCTAAAAAATGTGCATGCAGAAAGTGGGAATTGAGTGGAATACCCTGCTACCATGCATGTGCTTGCATTGCATGGTCAAAAAGGAATTATGAGAAATTCTTCCATGAATGCTATTCAAAGGACACCTTCATTGCTTGCTACAGCCACTCCATTGAACCTATATATGGTGAAGAAGAATGGGTTATGACTGATTATCCCATACCACAACCCCCTGTGGTGAAGGTGCAGACAAGAAGGCCAAAAAAATCTAGGAATAAGACAAGTGATGCAACAACACCTGGTACAACTAGGTTAAAAAGACATAACACCAAGGTGAAGTGCAGTTATTGCACTGAATATTCCCACAACACAAGGACTTGTCCAGCTAGCGTATGGTTGTGATTTCTTCTTGCACTCATAATTTCTCTTTTATACTTGATAACTGAATGCATATGCATTTGTGTTCACAAGCACATGACAGGGCTAATGGATGTGAGAAGCCTATGCAAAACAACAAAAGGACCAAGAAGGCCAAGAAGGATCATAGTGGAACATAAGGGAATTTCACAACTCCAGAACAAGCCAATGTAAGAACTACAAGAAAAACCACAACAATAGGTGAAGGCAGCCAGGGAGGGGTATTTACCAACTCCAACACTTCTCAAGCAACCAACAATCCTCTTGGTGTGCAACCCCTAAGCTTTACAACTAAGAACAACAACCAAGTTACAAGTTTGAAGAACTTGGAGCTAGCTAGAAAGAATAGAAATAGAGAAAGTAGGATCAAACAAAATCCAGTTTGGAAGCTGTGATTTGTTTAACTCAGAGTTAGAGTTCTTTGCTATTCATGCTCTTGTGATACTGAATTAAGCCCTTTTGTATTATGGCTGTATAAAACCTTTTAATGGTCTTTAAACTCTGACCTATTGGCTAATAATAACATGAAGCTTACCTTTAAGGTGTTATAAGGTGTAGTGTTTAAGCACTTTTATGATGTATGAATCTTGAATTTTCTTGTAATGAAATGCCTTTTATTTTCAATATGAACCTCTTCTATTCATATAATATGCAATTTTCCTTTAACAGTTAGATTTGAATTTGAGATGCAAAGAAAATACATAAAAATAACATTCAATAAACATAAAAACATGGTACCATTAAGAAAACCAGTTAGTACACTTTCCTAACAAACCTTTGCCATAATACAAACCAAAGCAAAAGTGCAACAATAATATTCAATAAACTTAATAGTCCTACAACAACATAACCAAAGCTTCACTCATCAAGAGAATCGTAGTCATCATCCTCAACTACGGCCTCATTCCTCAAGCTGTTCAAAGCCATGTTCATCATCAAATTTACAAGCACAAACAGCCCAATAATAGTTGCTTAGTCTTCAATTGTAACATCTCATCTTGATGCCTCTCCCTCATACGAACCATCCTGTGCCTATACCTTTCCCCCCTCTCCAGCTGAGACGCGTGCAACTCCTCAATAATCTCTAAAGTGCGAGGCTCGAGTTCCTCATCAATCCACTGTTGGTAGCCGCAAGTGTTGTTTGGACATGCCCTGAATCTCTTACCCGCGTTTGGCCCAAACCACTGAGTCTTCATTACACTCATCCGGTCACAGTAGCAAGCAAGATCCAAGATGGCATCGATTTCGTCATCCGTACGAGCTCTTCTAGTCATTTTCTTTTTGTAGAGTAAATTAGGGTTTTCAATTATGCTTATGCAAAATTGGGGATGGGCTGCTGTATATATTTCTGCAATTCCTGCGTATAACACAAAGCCCGCGCAAAAACCTATCTTGAAAAGACTATTTTACCCCTGGGCATTTGACGGCGTTAGTAAGAAATAGACGGTAGTACATTTACTCTAAGTAAGTAGGTGGTTCAGTATTGCCCGTGGTAGATTTGAAATTATGGTATTTCAAGTGGTGTCTAGGTCAAAGTTTAGATAGACAAAATGCACTTTACTCTAAATTTAATCTTTTCATCTCATTAAGACTGCTAGATTTGTACAAATATTTTGATTGAAATTTAAAAATATTTGAATTTAATAATTTAAAGGTAAATTTCATGAAATCTTAAAAAGGTACTTTCAATTAATGCATATTCATATAGACAATTATTTCGATAAATACGAAAAAATGCTAAAGTACCCAAATCGTTAAATGTCTAGGTGTATATTATAAATGTAGATACCACTCATAATTAGTGGACCCAAATAAATACAAATAATCATTTAATCTGCTAGATTTCTACAAATAATTTGATTGAAATTTGAAAAATTGAACTTAATAATTTAAAAATAAATCTCTCAAATCTTAAAAAAAATATTGTCATTTAATGCATATTCATATACACAATTATTTCGATTATTAGAAATGCTAAAGTACCCAAATCGTTAAATGTCTAGGTGTATTGTATATTTGTATGTTATAAATGTTGATACCACTCGTTATTAGTGGACCCAGATAAATACAAATAATATAAGTTAAAATCTGTTATGCGTATTTTTTTGAGTAAATTTAAATTTTGTTTTGAAGTCTCTGGTAGACAGGTACATAAAAAGATTCAATTTTATTGAAAACTAAATTATGATAAAATTCGATCAAATATATAAAAAAAGATATCTATCTATCTATACTATACTATTATAAGCAAAACAGGGTATATTTAGTTTGGTACTCTTTTTTGGTCACTCTTTTTTGGTACTCTTTTTTTTGTCACTCTTTGGTTTGGTTAAATCTCTATTATTAATAAAATACAAAAAAAACACACATAACCTAAATAATATGTATTTTTCTCCATTCAAAATACAACTATAATAATTCAAAATATAAGCAAAACATGGTATATTTGATTTGTTACTCTTTTTTTTGTCACTCTTTTTTTGTACTCTTTTTTAGTCACTCTTTGGTTTGGTTAAATCTCTATAATTAATAAAATTAAAAAAAAAACACACATAGCCTAAATAATATGTATTAATATTAATATGCACCACAAACACAAATATAATAATTCAAAATACAACTATAATAATTCAAAATAAATAATTTTAATAATATTTATATACATGGGATTTTAAAGTTATAAATTATTTTATTAATAAAAATATATACAACTTAAAACTTTAATAATAAAATATAATTAAAAAATTTACAAGCAACCGTGAATCGCACGGGTTATGGGTTATAGGCTAGTTTATTATTAAACTTAAAAGTAGAAAATTGATAAATAAACTCCCATCACTATAATTGCAATCGGTTTAATATCACAATTCAAAATAGGAAAATTTACCTCTTACTGTACAATTTAAACTCCAATCATTATTTTAAAAATTACATTAAAAATCAGTTTTGTAACAAGTTTAGGAATAGAAAACTGATGAATGAACTCCAACTTTTCCTATTCAAACTCCAATCCTCATTAAACTAATAAAATCAAATTATATCTGTAAATCAATTGCGAATTAAATATGAAATCAAAAAATATCCGAAAAAAACAAAAAGGATATTAAAAAAGAAAATACACTATAGATTGTAGAGAGAGAAGGGGAGAGTGGGGGGTTTTGGTTTGGAAACAGTGGGTGTAGAGAGAGAAAGCTTCCTTATATCCTTCTCCTCTTCGCCGTGGATTCTTCCGTTACGCCAATCATCAGCACATATATATATATATATAATACAAAATAATAAAATATATACACATAAAATCTATTTAGAGACAGAAATTTAGGAGAGAGATATAGTAAAGTGCGATTTTGAGAGAGATGACGAGTAGCGAACGAAGTGACAATGGCGGCGTCGGCGGTGGTACCGGAGTCGGAGAGATACCGGCGGCGACTAAGAGGATGGTGGAAAACTTGAAGGAGATAGTAAACTGTTCTGAATTGGAGATCTATACTGCTCTTAAGGACTCCAATATGGACCCTAACGAAGCTGTTAATCGCTTACTCTCTCAAGGTCTTTTATCTCTCTCCCTCTCTATGCTCTCTCTCTCTCTCCCTCCCTCTCTCTGTTCTCTCTCTCGCTCGCAATCTGCTCTCTCTCTCTCTCTCTCTGTCTCTCTCTCTCTCTATTTCTCGTATATGATTATTTGATATCTGTCTGTCAAAGTTTTTTCACTTATACATTACTTGATATTTATACATATGTGCGATTGTGTGTGTGAATTGATCGGTGATATGTGTGTATTTGTGCTTTAAGGTTATTCTGGAACTGCATGTGTGTGTTTCTGAAATAAACGGTGATATGTGTGTGTGTGTGTGTGTGAATTAATTGGTGATATATATTTGTCTGGGTGGGTGTGCGTGAATTAATAGGTGATGTATATCTGTGTGTTGCTGGTAGGTTATTGTTAAAATTTTATTAGATTTTTATGTTTCAAAATAGAGGTTGTTTTTAGTTTTTTGTCGTTGCTTTGTTTTGCAGCAGTTTTTATATGATAAAGAAGTAATGTGTGTGTGTGTGGGCATGCTCGAAATAATCGGTGGTGATATGTGTGTGGGCATGCTCGAATTAATCGGTGGTGATATGTGTGTGTGCGCTTGAAGGTTACACTGTATATACGTGTCTGTGTGTGAATTAATCAGTGATATATATTAGTAAATATTGTATACTGTATGTGTATGCGTGTGTGTAACTGCTTTTTTTATTTTGATGAGAATTTTTTTAGATGTTAGTGTGTTGAGAAGAGGTTTTTGTTCTTGTTCATTTGTTCAGTAGACTTGATGCGATATGTGAAGGAAGTAATGTATGTGTGTGTCTTACTGGATTGTGGGGGATAAAGGAATTGGTTTGTAAGTCGGATTTAGTTTGTGAGATTTTCTTGTTCTCTACTATTTGTCTGTATTAATTGTGGTTTAAGCGGCAATGATGTAAGATGCATTGTCCATGGTAACTACTCTACATAATAAATTGCTCTTTTACTTTTTCATATATTGCGGCATTGGAGACTAAGATTAATTACGTAATTGTCTAACTGTTTTTTTTTGTCGGAACTTTACTAAGATGTTCATATGTTGGTGTTTGTCATCCTTGTGTTGCTTAGAGGTTTTTTCTGAAGTGCCTTTCATATTTTTTGTTTTAGTTTGCACTTTATTTAATCTGAAGTTTTGATTTTTCAGATCCTTTTCGCCAGGTAAAGAGCAAAAGAGATAAGAAAAAAGAGGTGTGTTTTTGTCGAGAATACTTAAAATTTGCGTGGTTTCACTTCAAAAGTAATTTAATCATCTCTGTATCGGGTAAAAATTATATTGTTAGTTCAGTGTGACATTGACATCTTGATTTAATTTTTCAAGTCTTACAATTGTGGAGGCTTTTGATGTGATGCTTTCCTCACTATGAGATGTTTACACTCTCGTATATAGTTATATTTGACATTTAACATGTGCTTTCATATGATTCCTAAGGATTTTTAATATATAAACCCGACTGACATAATACCTACAATAAAACTAAATGGTATGTTGTAGAGAAAAAAACATTCAGCTAGCCGAATGCAACTAGAATCCAGCTTTCATTGGTTCTTCAGCATATACTTTTTCTATCCTCTTCATTGAAATCTCCTTCTGTCTCAGAATAAGGATTTACCAGAAACAAAGTTTCGTGTCAGTAGTAGCACCTCGCATCGTGGTTCTAGAAGTGACCGAGGACGTGGAGGGTCAGCTCAATACAGCTCTAATGGTAAGCAGATGAAGATTTGCACAAATGATTGACCAATCTTATCTTCTGGCAATTTTATTACTCCTTGTACACACTTTATATTTTGCTCACCAAATTACTTTTTAGACTCGAGTGCTTTCCAAGGCAAGCTTGCTTACAAAAAGGAGAATGGAAAAAACTCTTACACAACCTCTTTATCAGTTCCACAAGTGGCAGTGGATAACCCAAACTGGTGTCCTTCAGCATTCAGGTTAGTCCTCAATTCGTGCTTGAATCTAAAGTGGCCATCTGACTTTGTTTTAAACAATTTTGTTATGTACTTCTCAGAATTTAATTTTCATTTATTACTGGAGCTATTCTTTGTCAAAGTTTGGATGTCTCCCCAATTTAGTAATGATCAAGTATGCAACTTTAGTGACTGGAAGTGTTGTAAAAATCGGTGAACTCGGGCGAGTACCTGAAAATTGGGGACCATCTCAGAGTTTAACTGAGTACTGGGAAGAGTACTTGGTGAACTTGGAAGTTGGAACAGTACTCGGATTTTAACAAAACAGCCGAGTACAATCGATTTTCGATTTTTACAACCTTTTTAGTTAAATAAAAACAATAATTATGTCAGTGTTTTGTGTTTTATGGTGTTTTTGTGATTTTCTATACAAGTGCTGAAATGTAAATGATGCAGATAAGAAACAGAGATTAGAAGTAGAGATTAGAGAGATAGAACAGAGAGAAGTAGAGAGATCAGAGAGAGAGGTAGAGTGCAGAAGAAGAAAGACAGAGAGAGTTAGTTATAATAGAGAGAGAAAGAGTAGAGAGGAGAGAGAAAGAGAGTGGTGGAAAAGATTCCATTTTCATAACAAATTATGAAAATATTTAAAATTTTCATATGTACGGATTGGACTTGCTATTATATTTAAGGAATAGTGAGGACTGGGGATTTAGAATGAAATATTAAGCTACAATTAGTATTGATATATTATATTTATTGCTTTTGAATCTTGTAGTGCTAGTTCCAAAATAAGACCAATTATAACATTGACACATTTTAAAATGTTTCTATTGTATCATTGTAAGTTTATATGTCTTATTTATTTTTTAAGGCATATGTGGCTATTATATGTTACTATTTTATTGTAAAGATACTTATTGTAGTTAATAGTATTAATAAATTATTGTTTTACTGTAAGTATTTTATTATTGAAGTCAATAAAATTGTTAATCTTAATTTTTGTAAACAAAATTGATTCTACATTTGTTGTTATATATATGTAAAAAATTGTAGTTTTTTTTACTTACATAAAATTTGATAATCAACTTTATGGTTCTTGATATTCTTAAAATTTTATTTCTTTTGAAAAGGTTTCGGAATGCATCTGCTTCGTTTTTAAAGAAAACAAAAATTGAACTTTCCGTATGATTCGAACAACAGCGTAAGTATTTTAAACGTTATGTTGTACTTTGAGTAATTAACGTAGCACGATCACTAGTGTGTTTAATTACTTTATTTGAGAAAAGAATAAAATTTATAAGGGCAGCAATATAAAAGTGTACAGATATGCCTTAATAAATGTTAAAATACTATTAACATAATTACTTAAATACCTTAATAAGTGTTAAATTACTTTAATAAATGTTAGATTACCCTAGTTCTCACAATTCCTAAGTTAGCTTAGATTTTATTCTCTTTTGAACCTCCACCCTACGTATTTGTTAGCATATGTAGTCTGATCATAAGAATTACGGTTCTTCCCTCGTTGTGGGTTGCAATTAAGGTATTTCTTCCCTGCTGCAGTTGGGAAAGAAATCCTTACTGCGGTAGTTGTTCTGGAGTTTAATTATCCATCCTTAATCCTTATCTTATTTTTTGATCATATTGAAACCCTCCAGTTTTTACATTTTCTTTTTCAATTCTGTCTGACATAATTATGGCAGTGATTGGCTGATTGCCATTCCCAAATCCCAGTTTTGGATTTTGCAATAGGAATCTTGACACTCATTGTTGATCATTTGGCACAATCATGCCATACTTTTGTGATTTAAGGGAAGTAACCTGCTTAGTGTAAAGCCTCTAAGGGGATTTTGGAAGTTAGTGGAGCTGTGGAAAATGGCCTTCTTTCTCCGTTGGTGCGTTGGTTTATGATTTTAGGTCATCGGCCATTTCTAGTTTTCAGTGCCTTCCAATAACTAAAAAATTGCTTAATGAAAGTGGAGTCATTTTTTCATTCATCAAATAATTTCCAATCTTTAATGATCCCAATCCAAACACGTACATTTCAATTTAAATATCTCGCTCAGTTACAAATGGTGATTCCTAGACCTTGTTTGGAATATGATTAGCTCATCATCTGTTTCTCTTTGCATATTCTAAAGTAAAATGGTGATTCCTAGACCTTGTTTGGAATATGATTAGCTCATCATCTGTTTCTCTGTGCATATTCTAAAGTAAATATACCAACATTAATCGATTACAGATACTTGCATCCGTGTTCTCCCTAAAGTCAGTTGTCCTACATCTTGGAAACTCAACAGTTGCATCTGGAACTAGAAACGAGCTCCACTTGTCCCCCTAGATTGATTTTGTCCATATGAAGGCTATTTTGGACATTAGCCAATTAACAGTTAAAAATGCAAAGAGAAAGAAATTAGCGCATTGCGTGTATTAAGCGAGGATTTGCACTTGCATCCATGTAGTTTTCCCCGAAGTAACTCTAGTCCTAGAACTCGGAAACTTAAACGTTTTGCATCTGGAACTGTAAACATGTTCCACTTGTGCCCCTGGATTTATGTTTGTCTAAGGAAAGGGAATTTTGGACATTAGCCATTTAAACAGTTAAAACATGTGAAGTGAAAGAAGTTTGCGCATTGCGTGCTCTGGTAGTGCTCTGGTCATGTTACTTGCAGTATCGGGGTTGAGGGAGAAGGGGGGAGTAATAATACGGGTCCTATGAGCATTTTCCTGGTTGCGTTGGAGCTTGTTTTTTAACAAGTAGGACAGGTTGGATGAATTATTACTGTGTATCTGAATCGGGTCTCTATATTGTCCGTCACCTTACCATTAATGACACTCACATTCCCCTCAATACCACCACCTCATACCCATTTCCCAAGGACCGTTCTGATGAAATGTTCCATATATATAATGTAATTAATATTTGCTAAATAGATAAGAAATGGTACATGAGTTAAGTGACCAAGGCGAAAACGTCGTAAGTTGGTGAAAAATTAAAGCAGTGGTGAAAAATTTTATTTGTTTATTTATTTATTTATACTAGCTTATAGCAGTAATGCCTAAATATTGATCTTGTTCAATCTTAATGACATTGATCTTGGCCATGTTTCCTTTATATAATTAAGAAATACAGAAAAGAAAATTAACATTTTGAATAGTAGAAACGTATGTACTATGTAGTATGTACTATGTATAGCCTAGGTTGACGTGTTTGAAGAAAATATCATATTTCTTGTCTGAAATTGTCCAAGTTGAGATAGGAATCTAGCCATGATTATATTTTAAGTTGTTGGAGTGCTTGCTGTGATGTTCAACATTTTTCTTCTTTTATGATATTATCTCATTTATTTCTTGATAAGTAAAAAAGAATTTCAGCTTATTGCCTTGGTGTAGGGCAATCCTCTATGTGCATATCATTCTAAAAAGCTGCTGTATTTGCTCAGTTTTAAAGTGTATTGCTTCAGTAATTAAGGTCATTTGATGCTATACAGTTGTCAATATAATATCACGTGGCTGATGCACACCTGCGATAGTGATCTAATTGATATGTTTTTGCAGTAATTGTTTAAACATGGATGATGAAATGTCAAAGAGAAGTGCAGTTGAGGGGAAGCCGGCTTCTCAAAGTAATTCTGGTTATCAGTCTGCTTGGGTGGTTGTGCCTGGTCAAAAGTCATTAGCTAACGTTGTAAAGACGGGGGGACCTCAGAGCAGTGCTGTCAACACATTACAAGAATTTTCTTCATCTGAAAATCAAGTTTTTAAGGTCACAGAACAATATGAAAAACAGGGGGCTGGTCCTGATGAATGGCCCTTATTTAAGCCACCAGAAAGCACTAAGTTGCCTGTAGTTCAATCAGACTTGCCATATGATAAATCTACTCAACGTCTGCATTCTGAAAATGGTGAGTTTAAGGAAGAAGAGGAAGAGTCTTCTAAGAATCGCAATGATTATCATGTTGGTTTTGCTACGATTTCCGATAGGACACAGGGAATCAAATCTGGAAATGAATCTTTATATGGTAATGGCAAGTTTACCAAATTGGGTCCCTACCAGTCTTCCAGTTATGCTTTCCAGAATGAGGAAGGTAAATATTCCGCTTTCATATTGTTATACCTGAAATAAATTATTTGCTTCTTTACACATGGTAAGTCTTTATTTCCAGAATGAGGAAGGTAAATATTCCGCTTTAATATTGTTATACCTGAAATAAATTATTTGCTTCTTTACACATGGTAAGTCTTTAATTCTGCCAAGCAACACCCCTCCCCCCCCTCGATTTAAATTTATTTTTAGGATCATGACACATAGATAATGAAGATCTAGCAGACAGATGTTCAATGTCTTTAATCTTATGATGATCGAGTAGTTGGACTTCCATCAAAGCAACGAAGTTGCTCTATCCTATTTGTTTGCAGAAGAATTGAGCTGTAGTACTTGTTTCATTGTTTGTCAATTTAGTGATTGAATTACCTAGAATTAAGTATGCAATATTACATATTAAAGATGCTAAGCACAGCAGTATGAAGTATTTTGAAATATCTCATAATTTCCTTGTATATTAGCAATTTAGAGGTAAGGAAACTAACTAATTGAATTGTGTGCTTGTGAGGTGTTAGTTGTGGCTTAGGAAGTTGCCAATTTTGGTGATGGTTTTCTCTTTTCAGTGGTGGTATGCTGATCTTGTGGGCGTAAACTAGCTTGTCTCATGTTAATTTGCATGTCTTAGATTTGTGTGAGGTAACTAACTAATTGAATTGTGTGCTTGTGAGGTGTTAGTTGTGGCTTAGGAAGTTGCCAATTTTGGTGATGGTTTTCTCTTTTCAGTGGTGGTATGCTGATCTTGTGGGCGTAAACTAGCTTGTCTCATGTTAATTTGCATGTCTTACTTAGATTTGTGTCTGTGCATCACTTTTCAGTAAAAGATGGTGTGGCTACCTCAGTATTGTCCGAGACTGCTAACCTACAGCAACTTAGTATACAGGAGGAAGAACGAAAACCATCTTATGAAGAGGATGGCCCTTCTGTTGTAATTCCAGATCATCTGCAAGTCCAGTCTGTTGACTGTTCACATTTGAGTTTTGGCAGCTTTAGATCTGGTCTGGACACTGGCTACTATGGGTCCAGGTCATTAATGAATAACATGGAAGAGACACCCATAGTTGCCGATGCTTCAGTGATCAGAAAGACTGACAACAGGTATGCAACTTTCTAGAAAGTTTTGGTTATCTACCATGTTTTTCGTTTGTTGTCTTCCTTATGAAATTCTTCTCCGCAGGAAATTGGAGTACCATGGCGAGGAGGCATTTTCAACTGCTGCAGATGAAATATTAGCTTATAGGGCTAGTGGAGTTGCTGGGACTTTTGGTTCAGCATCTGCCTCACAATCAGATTTCTTTAAAAAGGGACACCCTGAAGCAGCCGCACATGGAAGTCAATTTAACTTCACTACAGATTCTACTGATTATCCATTTCAAAACGCCCACCAACAGAACCTTGCACCTAGATATGCCCAGACGAGCTCATGGATGCAAGATCTTACTTCTTTCTCCGATGCAATGGTAAAATATTCCTACATCTTGATGTAGTTTCTTTGTTTTACAGTTGTTCATCACTCAGTGTGTGAGAAGCAGACTATGAGACCTCTTATCTCAGCAGGTTGAAAATGTGTACCAAAATCGGAAACCTATTAAACTTAAATATTAATAAGTTTGTTTACAGTCAAGGGGATCTATACATCTCTAGCATAGCAGGAAGACATAGTTCGTTGGGTAAATTAAATGTTCACATCTGTGAAAGGTGCAGATGTAGAAACATGCAAGCACGATCATCTTGATATATACGTTACATAAGAAATCAACAAATCTTTAGGAAAATGCGACAGCAATCGGGACCATTCCTTTAATGGAATATGACTCAATGAAAGGATTCTCATTGGTGCCAAAACTAATTGTGACCCAACTCAAGTTGGGCCTAGTGCCCAGGTGGATGAATGTTACTGGGAATAATTATGTATTTTGTTCACAATTCTGTGTTCATATGATCTCGATAGTTCATGTGGTGGTGTGATGCTAATTATGCTTCCTTGCCTAGTTAAAAGTTTATTCGAGTGCTTGTAACTAATAGCATTACATCTCTAGTGCTGTTTATACTAGAATTGACACTCAACTTCTTGGAGATACGTGGTCCCAAACCAGACCTGATTTAGGCATATGAATATGAACTCAAAAAGATTAAAAGCTTCTGAACTATTGGAAGTTGTAGCCTGTGAAATCACTTCTCTTTCTGTTGTTTTGAGTGATCTTTTTTTAAAGGCGCTATGTTTATCTTACTTTGTAACTAATGCAGGTACATGCGGATTCATTATCCAGAACTCTATTAGCAGCAAATGTCTCTGTAAGAGACTCTGAGCTCTCATACTCACCTTTCCCTGCAGCACAATCAGTGGCTGCTAAGTATGGCAACACAGCGTCCTCCATCAATGGTTCATCTCTTTCCTTGGAAGAGGTACATACACTTGCTCGCTGTATTATTATTTTTTTAGATCAATTTCAAGATGGATTTTTTAGCTCTTGCATCGGATTTTCTTTAAAAATTTCAGTTCCGCTGTCCTTGACAATTCCAGTTCTAGTTACTTAAAACACATGGTGATTTTGAAGAAAATTGTAAATTTGCTTATTGTTTTAGTTGAAATTGTGAATACGGTTTAAGTTATTCCCCTTGTCACTCTAATTAATAATTTATGCAGTTTAAGAAAAGAAATTATAGTTATATTCTGGATGTGTATCAGTTTGGTTAGCGAAAATTTCGTAGTCTGATGTATCATTGCATTCCTTTTAAGGGATTGTTTGGTTCGCTGGTACCAGGAATTAGGTATGGGTTTAGAATGAGCGAAACCCATATCTCATGTTTGGTTCAACTTTTTTTCTTGTCAAACCCATACCTCAAAACCACAAGGTATGGGTTTTTGATACCTAAGGAGGGAGGTGGGTATGAAAAAGGGGTATGAGGTATCAATTCTAATATCATTTATTTTCTTCCATTTAACAAACATTATAAATATTAAAAGTTATTTTTAAATACAAACAAATGTTGCTAATAATAAAAAAATATTTTTAAATTTTTATAAATATAATAAATTAATTTAGTTAATAATTTTCTATTACTTTAAAGGTCATTCGAGCACTGAACCATACTCATAATATCATAAATGAACTGTCAACCCCATACCACCTCAACCCGATTCTTGATTCCAAACCCATACCACTCCGCGAACTAATTGACCCCCATTCAGGTAGATACAAGTCCTTCTGTACATGTCTTTTTAGAATTTTGAAATTTTTGTAATCAGTAAATTTGAGCAAGTTATTCTTTTACTCGCTTACGTGTATTTTATCCTTTCTTGTACAATTATTAATATTATTTATTTGTAAAGTAGCCAAAAGCTTTATAGTTATTGCAGTTTAAGTGGTTGAAGGATATGGGTTATTTTGATAAATAGCTCATAGAGATTTGTTGTGCCTGTAAAAAATCAATAAGCTGGTGGCTGCCTTTGATCTTTTGGTAGCAGGGTCAGGGGTTGGGGAAGATGCTGAAAAATATGGTACCTAGTGATATGTATAGCATGGAAAAAGGATTTTATCAAATTCCAGAAAATGGGTAAAGTCTGTGATGCGTATGCAACTGATCAAGTGTTGTTAAATAGGCACCTTATTAGATCCTAATAGAACTAAGTAAATGGTTGGAGAGAATCTCTCCAGTAAGGAAATAAATCAAACATAGAGCTGGCTATTTGTGTCAGATCCTCATAATTACCCACTGATTATTACTGTAACAACTTTACCTCGTCTATTATGAAAACATGTTGGCAATTGATTAATTAAAGTGCACAATGGAATTCTGGAGACTGTTTGGATCTATGTATAAAGAACAAAAATGTTCGGACATACTTGTAGAATCTTATATATTGATCCGCTGCCAACTTTCTGTAGTAACCTATAGTTACGGGGATAGACTAAATCTTTTCAAAATAAAGAAAGTACTAGGTTTTTTGGGGGAGTGAGAAGTAGATAAGGCTTGATATCTCTCATTAGGGTTTTAACTTGTGTACTTTATGTGCCTTAGAGAGTGATAACGATTTTAGCGTGAGAGAATCTTACATGTGTTGAGGTGCTTCAGAAACATAGCACGAAATGTAGTATATTAATTCGTTCCACTTGATATCGTGCCTGAGCTATGTATCAACTGGTAACTTGGGTGGTCTCCTCTACCCTGCTGACTTGAGAACTACTGGTTTCAGAGTTAATAGCAACAATTGTTCATATGAGTTAGAGTCTTAGAGATTACAACTTAATAAATATTAATTAGCTACCAAATTTGCACCATTATATTGTTAATATAGATTTTTCTGTAGACACAATATTGCGGTAACTACTTATCTTTCTTTGGGAATTTTATATTACATACCAAATTTACGAAATTAAATAGTATAGGCATATGAAGAAATAAATTAAGATTTTTTTTAATGGTTAAGAGGGTTGGACAAATGTTACGTTCTGCCACAGTTACTTACATTTTCCATTATACATTTAGGCTATCTATTTTATATCATATAATTTGATTAGGATGTATATATTTTGGGCCTAAATATTGGTGTGTATTTAAGGGCCAGGTTGTTTCTTTCTCACCAACCTTTAAATTACAATTTTTAATTATAATGCATGTGAAACAACTTGCTCCATCCTGACCAATAGGTGTTTACCTCGTTTTATCTGCTTCTGCATGGGAGACATCAGACATGTGCAATCTGATGTTTCTGCAGCAATTCTGTTCCTATAATTTATGTAACGAGATAAAGAGTCAATCAACTTTTTTGATCCTAGGGTCTTGACAAACTACGTAAAAAAATTTCTTATGTATGTGTAAAAATCCGACTTGAGTTAATGTGTGGAATTCTTTGAGTTTTCTGGTGTCTGTCTTTTACTGATGGTTCTTTTGCATGTGCAGGCTTTAAAGACTGGTTTGCAATCACTTCATCCTGCACAACAGCACTTTCCTGGAAAACGAGTTGCTTCAGAACAAAGTGATTACCAACACCTAGCTGGCCACCAAAATTCCCAACCCACACATCAATTGGGACCTTTTGCCAACATGAATGATTACTCTTACTTGCCTCAGAATGAGACGTACATGCCATATGCCTTTCAGCAAGCATTTGCTGGTAATGATGCATACCATCAATCACAGGCTACTGTTCTCCCTCAATATAAAAACAGCTTATCAGTCAGTAGCTTGCCTCAGTCTGCCGCTGTACCTTCTGGGTATGGGAACTATGGAGATTTAAACAACATTTCTGGAAATTATGTCATGAATCCATCAGTTATTCCTGCCGGGTCTGCGATTGGCTATGATGAACGTTTAAGTACTCGGTACAAGGACAACGCTTATTCGATTCCCCTACAGCAGGTACCTACCTAAATAATTGGTATAAAACTTAGCCGTGAAGAATTTAATTTATGGCCTACTTTCTATAGAGGAGGAATTAAATTATTACAGATTTATGTTAAAAATTGCCATAATGGTCCACAAGACTTGTTGCTTATGCACACTGCTAGACCTATTATTGGTTAAATTTTCGTCCTACATACCTTCTTCTCTATCTTGGCCATTTACCCTATATCATGTTGGCACTCTTTCTTACTAGGCTGTTAGTAAGCAGTAGTCAATTAGTATCTATTACACATGGATGTCGTTTGCACATGAACTTCATAACAACTTTAGTACATTATAGTTTTATTGACCAGCGAGTGAGTTGAGAAAGACCTATATGCAAATTATTCCAGCAAATGGATTCTCAGTTTAACAAACGTTCTTGGGAAGACTTTTTTAAACCACAATTTTTTAAAACTGATTTCTGGAATACGAATCTTCCTGAGTAATGTTTTTTGGATTGACATGAGATTTGCCATTGTTAATTAATACTGACAACATCAGCGAACGAAAGCTAGTATTTTACGGACTCGCTGTTTATATATTAGAAGAAGCAATATCTGCATATTTTGAACTCACATATCCCTTTTTTCTTGTCAGCATGAAAATTCAGCCATGTGGCTCCATGGACATGGTTCGAGAACAGTGTCGGCTGTTCCAGAAAATACTTATTACAGCTTGCAGGGCCAGAATCAGCACCCTGGTGGATTTGGGGAAGGTCAGCAATCTTCCCTGAATTATGGGGATACGAAATTCTACAATTCTCAGACAGGGATGCCATTGGATCAGCAACTGCATATCTCGGCGAATGGGTCCCTTGGTGGATCCTATGTCCAATCCAAGCAGCCCCAGCAGATATGGCAAAACAGCTATTAGAGCTGTCACATATCATGGTTCTTCATGGTATCTGCAATGCGTTTGGAAGTGGCCAATCAAGCAGTCCATGGTTGAATCTGATAAGATGTGTATTCTCTCAAAGGGTGTCATTGCGTGCAGCCCATGTACCTCATAGTTTGTATTTTACATATCATCAGTTTAAGGGTTACATAGGGAACTGCTAATATAAATTAGTAAGCCGTTGCGTAACATTTCTACCGACATTTTTGCGTTCTTTTTTTAATTTTTTTTTGAACATTTTTTTTTCCGTTGTCTCATTTTCTAGTATATTTTGTTTCCTTGAGCAAGTTTATTGTGCAGGGAAGAGGCATATTCAGTTGCTAGATTGAACTGATGTCATGAGTTGAACTTTTGTACTGAGGTATTGACCGGTAATTAGCATCCACGGGTGATACATACATAACGGTTTAAATTAAGGAATGCAGGCATAACCAGAATCCTGGGTAGTGTGAGGAATATAGTAGGTGAAGTATATGAATGTGATGGTATACGTAGGAAGTATGAACTTTTTTTTATAGGAGGATATTTTGAGAGAATCTCTATGTTCCTTTTAGTTGGGGAAAAATGGATTGAAATCAGAAATTGTGTAGAAGATAAAGGGAGAGATGAGGAAGGTAGGAGGGGAGTGTAGTAAAATAAGGGTGTTCAAATCATGTATGCTGAGATTTGTTTGTAAAGAAAATGCATTGGATGGATAATATAGCATTGTTCTCTGTGGATGGAGGAAATAATGAAAGTTTAAAACGTCTGCTACAAATTTTATTTGGCGGCAGGCAGTGAGGGCCTGAGTGGGCTGAGCAACTTGGGATCGGAATCGGAGGAATTAATGAAATTTCATATCTACTCCTATATAACTTATTTCATCCACTCTCAGTTCATTTAGCCTAGTCAAACAAATTGAATAAACCAAAGGTATTCATTCTTTTTCTAATTCAACAGGAGATTGGTAGTCTCTTCTAGCTTTCTGCATGTTGCAACCTGCTTAACAAGATAATGAGAATTAGCATGGGAACCGTAATAGAAAAATTGTTAAAAATACCTATTTTTTCAAACAAAATCACAGAAATACCAATTGTCGGAACAGGGTGTGGAAAATACCCATTTGGTGACCCAAATGGAACTTGCGTATTACATATACGCATATTTGTTATGCGTGATAGGTGTAACGCATTCCGGAAATGCGTGATGACGTCATTTGACGTCATCCTCTCAGAACACTCCGGTCGTTTCTTCGGCGAAAAATCGCCGCCCACATCACACACAACTCGATCTCAAGCATACCTCAACCATCGTTCAATCTGAGGACATATAAACGATCCCCACACTTCACTCTTCCTATCCAACAGACTTAGCCGTATCTGGCCCCGCAGGGGCGTGTTGAAGCCCACCGGAGTTCGAATCGGAAAAATATGGTTGATTTGGGCGTTCTCAATCGTGCAAAACAAACGTAAAAAGAGTGGTATGGATGTGTAAATTTTGGAACAACGATTCTAATGGTATTAGCCATGTTATAGGAAAGTCCCTGATGTGCACGAACGAATCGAACAAAAAATATAGTCGGAATCGCCATTTTTCCGCCGGCTGGGAGCTCCGTTTGTGCAAAGATGACAATGACGTCATATGACGTCATTGCGCATTCTGCAAATGCGTGACACGGGATACGCAACACTGAAATGCGTATTCCAACATTACCCAGCTGCCATTTGCGTAACTAAGCTTTTCCAATACATGTATTACCCCATTTAAAATTGCGTAACTCATATTACCCCATTTACAAATGCGTAACAGCCTTTACCCCAACTGGAAATGCGTAATCAAATCGTTATTTTTAACACCCCCTCCCGAGAATTGGTATTTTCACTTTTATGAACCAAAAAATGGGTATTTTTAGATTTAACCCACCGTAATATGGCTCTTTCAAATACGTACTACTAAATATCATCGACTATATGGTTAAGTGTAGTACAAATTTTATTTCATCAATAGGAACCAAACACAAGGTAATTCCTTATTCCCTTGAAAATATTCCAGGACACGTTACAGGATTAGACTAATACCAACATATTTCCAAAAACTGGCTAAACTCTGAGTGAAAAAATATGCAAGTGAACCAATGTTCAAAATATCTCATTCTTTGCTTCGCAAGCATAAATTTAGCAGCGAAAAAGAGAGTTTCACAAGCATAAAGTACTGTTTTTTGGTGTGATCCTAAATATCGACTATGTATCAGAAAGGTGTTTATGCTTTTTTATTTTTCTTAATCTTTTTCATTGTTGCGCATTCACATTATACGTATTCAATATTTATTTTATATTTTTTAAAAGCCGTGAATTACGCATCTTTCTAATTGAATATCACTTGAGCGAGTAAAAAACTCGAACAAAAAATCGCGTTTAAACTGGGTCCAAGTACACCTATACTGGGTTGGACTCCATAGCAAACACCTTATATAACAAACAATAAAGAACACCTCATATCTAATAGATCCATTGCCCCTGGCGGGCCCCCCAATACAAAAAGTTCTTATTTTTTTACCCTTTATTCATCCATCATCTCAAAAAAAAAAAAAAAAAAAAAAAATACTGTTCATGACGATGACGTCATCAGTGACGTCATCATGAACAGTAAATTTTTTAATTTTTAATTTTTTTTTTTGCTGGCTTGATAGAGGGTAAAAAAATAACAACTTTTTGTATTGGGTGCCCCTGGCGGGGCCAAAGATCTAAGGTGTTCTTTGTTGTTTGTTATATAAGAATGTTCTGTATGGAGCAAAGGCCCACCTATACTTTTATTTTATACCGTAGCATGTTAAGTTGTACAAGTATTATCATTTTTATGTTAAATTGTTAAAATATGCGAGTAGGGAGTTCTTCATAAATCAAAAGGCCTAAATTTAAAAATTGAATAAAATTAATTTTTTAATAATAATATGAGCTCAGTTTTATATCAATTAATGATGTAGAAGCAGTATTGCAGATTTCAGAAATCGGAACTATTCGGTTGAGGTATCGATTTACGATTTATCGGGTGATTTGGTTGAAAAATCGGCGATTTTTGCAAAATCGGCCGAATCGGTTCCAAAATTTTGACCGATTTTTGGCCGATTTATCGGCGATTTTTCAGAAATCGGCCGATTTCTATAACAGAGTGTAGAAGAGTGAGTACTTGTTTAATTGTGTTTTTTAAAATTTGGGAATTTTTTAATATTATTAAATTAGTGATGGACATGTGAGCATGTACTTTTATTAAAAAATGTGTAATAACTTTATTATGAGACTCGGGTACCATAAACTATAATAATTGTATTCATTTACAATGACTAAAAATTGATTACACTTTATTACTGTACTTTATTTAACATTCGTAATATTAAGTTTTTGAATATTTATACTTATGTACCTTACAAATGATTATTTGTTTTCAGATGTGAACTAGAATCGAATAATAGAGATAAACAATTTTAAACTAAATTAAACAATTCGAGTTGAGTTAACCGAGTTGAAATCAATCTAAAATTGATACGGAACTAAATAATAGAACAAGATGGTATAAAAATCGGTTCAAACTTTTTTATTTATCGAATAAATTTATTTTTAAGCTCTAATTTGATTATTCAACAAATTGAGTTGAGTAAGTCGCAAGTGAACCGAATTCAAATTTTGTTTTACAAACGATTGTATTCATTTTTGTTGCTAGTGAATACCATGATTCTGGTCATTTACCACTTGCTTACCTTTTACAAACATGTACTTCAAAGATTGATTAGTGGAAAGTTAAACGAGACTTGATTTCCATCAGATTATCAGAAGTCTAGGATAATACTCCTTCTGTCCCATATTATCATTCTTGTTTGATATGTCGGGACTATTCATAACATAAGACAAATTACTAATTTACGTCTAATCTATAAGACCAAATATAGTCATGAATGATCTTGTTGGATTCGTATTTATGAGTACTTTAATACAGTGAAGTTTTTATATTTAATACTAATACGAAATTCAAGATATTAACGATCAAAAGTGTGCATTGACAAACGTGTCCAGCCAAAACAGGAAAAACATTAAGGGACGGAGGGAGTACTAGTAAAAGATTGTACTACTGGAATAAAGATATGAATTAAATAAATCACTTGTTAGAATCAGTCAAACATATATATATATATATATATATGAGTGAAAGAATCTAACCAAGTGAAGACAATTCACTTCTAAATTTTGTGTAAGATGGTATATTAGACTGGAAATGATGACGACAGGGATGGTTAATAATTACAATTATTTTGTAATGCTGCATAATCCAAAAGATCTAAAAATATTTCAAATGTTATGTGATATGTTTTATTTTGAAATCTATTATGTATTATATTATATATATATAGGCAAAGTATCAAATAGAAACCAACTCTTAAGTAGAAACTAGAAACTAACATTAAATAAATTCAATTTCATTCATTCTAATGGCCCCGTCAGGGGCACCTTCACAAAAAGTATTTAAAATTATTGGCTCCATCCAGCAAAAAAAAAAAAAAAAAAAATACTGTTCACGCTGACGTCACTGCCACTTCAGCAGTGAACAATATTTTTTTTTTTTTGCTGGATGGAGCCTAGAATATTATGAACTTTTTGTATTGGGGTCCCCCTAGTTTGGTCATTAGATTAGTTTTAAATATTAGATTAGGGTTTAGTTTCTTGTTTCTATTTTAATTTGGTTTCTATTTGAGTAAGACCCTATATATATATATATATATATATATATATATATGAGTAGGGTTCTAGAGAAAACCCCTTTAAAAGGAGAACTTAGAAAACTAAATTAAAATATAGCACATATGGTATTCAAACTGATCGTTGGGAGATGGAGAAAAATGTGGTGAAATTAGATTTTAAAAAAATATCACCGATTGACGGGAAAAATCAAATTAAAAACGGAGGGGATTAGGTGGGATTGTGTGTGTGAGAGTGTATTTGATTAGTGTGTGGGTGCCCCTGGCGGGGCCATTGATTATAATACATCCAATGGTTAGGATTAGTACCTTAGTTTTCTTCAAAAAAAGAGTTCTCTTTTGATCATTTGCCTATATATATATATATATATATATATATATATATATATATATATATATATATATATATATATAATACCACAACGTATCACATTTTATTCCTTGCAAAGTTACTATTTTAGCCCTGCATTTTAATCTATTTAGTTTTTTTTCCAAAAAGTTGTTGTGGTGGAGAATCGAACCTAAGTCTTTCCATTCATATGCACATCACATTACCACTAGGCTAACCAATCACTTGTGTTGTAAATCATAAATATGCTATGTAAGTCGCGTGATGATTGAAGAATATTTGGTATTTTAATTTCTAAGATATTCTATAATGTCACATTTTATTCCTCGCAAAGTTACTATTTTAGCACTGCATTTTAATCCATTTAGTTTTTTTTCCAAATAGTTGTTGTGGAGAATCGAACCTAAGTCTTTCCATTCATATGCACATCACATTACCACTAGGCTAACCAATCACTTTTGTTGTAAATCATAAATATACTATGTAAGTCGCGTGATGATTGAAAAATATTTGGTATTTTAATTTCTAAGATATTTTATATGTTATAGTTTAGTATAAATTAGTGATACATGATATGTAGTGAACTTACATACTCCGTATATACCATAACATGTCACATTTTATTCCTGGCAAAGTTATATCATTTAATAAACTTATATTCAATATGATTATTTAATATTACGTAATTAATTACAACAAACTAATAATATCCATTAACTTTTAATAATTTATATTGGTGCATATATTTAGATTAAAATTCTTGGGTAAATTATTATATAATTACCCTAATATATGAATAATAATTGTATAAAAATACTTATAAAACTCGAGAATCGGAACTAAACGATTGTGTTCACGATTAGGAATTAAGCTTGGGAATATCAAGAATAATAAACATATATATTTTAGTAATAATAGTATTTAATGTATTAGTCTAATTTGTAATAAAATATACTATTTAAAAGTTCATAGCGAGTAATCAGATTTAAATTCTCAGTTCTGAATAAAATGAATTTAAATTCACAACTGAATAAAGTAAATTTAAATTCACAACTGAAAACATTGAATTAGATGACTATTTTAATAGATATTATAAATCTTAGACAATTCATGTTGAAAATGAAGCTCTCGAGAAGAGAGTTGCTAAGCTATATTTAGGCAACACCGCTACGAATTGAAAGGTGTTCACGGCTACAAATTCGAACTACTAAAATCCAAAATATTACAATATTCCACATTTTATTTAATATCATTTCACATTTATGCCTTCCAATTTTCTATGATTTAACTCTAAAATCCTCCTAAAGTCAAATGCTATGAAAACGTTAGTTAATCTTCACATTGTCCAGAATCGAAACTGTGACATCCAGTTCTAAGTATAAAGAATTTAAATTTATAGCTAAAATCATTGAACTATATGAGTAATTGAATGGATATTAGAATATTTTGGACACAACCTGTTAGAAAGCGAGAGCACTTGAAAAAAGAGTAAGTTAATCTATATTTAGGTAACATTATAACAAATTGAAGAATATTCATAATCACAAATAATAAAAAAACAAAATTTAACAATAAAACTAGAATACCCCGTGCCTTGCACGGGTAACGAAGCTAATTTATATTAGAGAAAAAGGACCCTGAGATATATCTCAGGGAACTTTTCCTAAGATACATATAAAATATTCTTTAAATCTTGCTGGGCCCGCAGGACTAATTAAAAATCTTTGAAATTACTAAAATACCCACCTCATTTTTATATATAAAAAGCATTTATCTCAGGAAACTTACCTGAGATATATCTCAGGCTCCCTACTCTCTTTATATTAATATGAGGAATTTAATTTATTAGTAAAAAATAGTCAAAACAACGAGTATGAATAATACTCCTTCCGTCCCTTAATACTTTTCCCACTTTCCTTTTAAGGTAATTCACAATACTTTTCCCCTTACTATTTTTGGCCATAAAAAATAATACTCCCTCCGGTCCATTATATAAGGCATTTGACTTTTCTGCACGTAACTTTAGGTGCTTTGAATACATAGTTAAAATTATTATTTTTTTAAATTTCTTTTTCTAAATAAAAATTAAAATAATATATTTTTAATCAAAAAAAGAAAAATTAAAAAATAATTATTTTAGCTATGTAGTCAAAGCACCTAAAGTTACGTGTAGAAAAGTCAAATGCCTTATATAATGGACCGGAGGGAGTATTCAATACCCACTACTCCACCACTACTCCTTAAAAATAATATTCAATATCCATTATTCCACCCACTAATCATTACAAATAATATTCAACACCCACTATTCCACCCACTACTCCAAAAAAACAATATTCAATACCCACAATTCCACTCACTACTCCTTAAAAATAATATTCAATACACACTACTCCAAAAAAATAATATTCAATACCCACTATCCCTTAAAAATAATATTTAATATCCGCTACTTCATACAAAAACAATATTCATTCCCTACTATCTTAAAACCTGTGAAATTAACCAAGAGCTGGTGTAGTGTATATAGTAACGGGGTCCGATCAGGTGCATACGTATGCACAGGATTGTTTATAGAACATTTGATTTTTGCACCGTTGAATCAATTATCCAACGGCTCAGATTAAAAAAAAAATTAACATCGTACCGCAAAAACTTTCCGCAGTACGGAGAAATTACAAAAATATCCCTACTGTTCAAATACCACAGAAAGTTTCTGCGATACGGTAAACAGTAGATTTTTGATGTGAAAACAGGGGGCATTTTGGTAATTGCCCCATATCGCGGAAACTTTCTACGATACGGTATTAATTTTTTTTAAATCTGGATTGTTGAATAGTTGATCCAACGATATAGAAACCGTATGTTCTGTAAACACTCATGTGCATACATATGCACATGACCGGGAGCAATTAGTAATTTACAGGTTGAGTAATAAAGGGAGTGAAAATTGGACAAGTTCATATCAATTTCTGTCCTTTCATGTGAATATTACTTCTATAAACATACGTACACATTTTTAGTCATTGCAGTGATGATGATATATGATGTGTTGACCAAATACTGTGCAATTACTTGGAAAACCTTGCTTCTTAGCTAACCATAAAAATAATGTACATACCCTGATTATTAAAAAATAAAATCATGTGGATAGACTGTAGTATTGACTATTGACACTTGGGTAAGGGTTGGTCCCAATATCCTTCCAAAAATTAAAAAAAATGAAATCTTAATTATTTTTTTCCAAAGCATTATTTTCGATTAAGTGGAATTCAGATAAAAAATCTTTACGAAAATCTATCAAAAGTCGAGCGAGATAGAATCAATTAAATTTCTTTTGATTAATACTTCAATTAATCGATCTAATTAATTATCGATTATCTAACTCATCATTATAAAATGTTTTTACTAATTAGTGTCGATTTCCATTTTTCAGAATATTGCAAATGGGAGACTCATGTATATATAACATAACTTTTATATGGCCATATTTCAGATTTTTCAATTTTTTAAATACTTGTTAAGCAAATGTTGTTCATAACCTTTTTTGAGAAATTGTTAAAATTTAAGTTCAAAAAGGTCTTTTTAAACTTGCAAGAAAACCTAAGGATAAGTTTGAATCGTTAATGAAAGGCTTAATAATCTTTGACCCTTTTAGTTTAGATAGTTGTATCCATAAATTCTTAAAGTTTAAAAGCGTTTTTTGTCGTCCTTCGGATATCAAAAATAATCCTTTTTGACATAAAATCATCGTCTTTTTGATACAAAATCGTTGTTTTTTAAATCAAAAAATGACAATTTATGTCCATAAGGAACATTTCTGATATTCAAGGAATAAAAGGACTAAACTTAACAGGCCAAAAGATCATTAAACTTTAATCAAAATCAAAACGGAAATTCCTTGAATAATCTAAACTTTGAAGCTTTTATTTAGTCATGTAGTATTTGATTAGATTTGAAGGAAGAGGAGCACAGTCTGAGTTGGTACGGAGTATAATTTAAAAAGCGTCAACGTCTTAAGATTCTTAATTGCACCTAACAAAATACCTGCCCATGACCGCTTTTGCAAACTTTTATATATATATAATAATCGACTGGCCATAAAGTTACGAATGTGCAGCAACAATAACACATAAATCAAAAAACACAAATAAAATTAATATTTATCAGAATTATGAATATGAATTCTACAAAAATAATAGTAACAAATTAATACTCCATTATCAAAAACCGTACATTACATGGGATATCTCACCTCTGGTGCACTGTGTTATCATCATTATAGGAGAGATATCTATGGCATACAAAAAAACGGAAAAAAACAAATGTTAAAAAAAAGTGCACTATTTAAATTTGTATACGACTTTTACAATTTTACCAAGGATACGCTATGGAAGTCGTTTGTATGGTGATAACTCCCACGGCTGATTAAAGGTTTCCGATTATTGTTCCGGAATGTTTCACTTGAGTTTTGGTGCCTGCAAAACAATGCTTGTCCGGGGATGGTGACCGTCAAGCACCTCCGACGTAAGAATCAGTAATCGGAAATAATAATAATAATCAAGCTGGTAAGAGTGTATCTGATGTAAGGGGAGAGATTCTGTAATTTTTAGCTTTTGTATCTGAAAGTTGTGTGTGTACCTTATGTGCAGAATGAGGGTATTTATAGGCTAGGCCTTCCAGTCACTGTAGGCCACTTGGTAGCCGCAAAAGTTACAGTGAGCCCCACTTGGTAACCGCAAAAACTATAGTGACCGGTGTGACCCTTCTTGACACACCGCCATTCTGCAACTGCTCGTTGTGTTGTTCAGAGTTTGTCTGCTACAACTAGATGTCCTTGTGTTCTCTTGAATAGTTTATTGTCCCCTGTCTGGTAGAGCAAGATAGCAAGATATTTTGTACAAGAGTATTTTTCTAATGATATTTATCGTCAAGTTGAGTAATTTAGGAAACTAAATATCTTATGATACGTGTATGAGAGTGACAAATGCTGTGTTGTAGGCGGGCACCTACTCGTGGGCGCGTGCCCGACGAGTGGACCGTTCCTACAGCGGGTACCTATCATTGCCCCCCACTTCCTCTATGCGCTTTTAGCGGATGGGGGGGAGGAGAAAACTGAGACGAGAGATGAGATAAATGCTTGAGTATTTTCTAAAAATTTTGTGATACGATGCCCCCCAAGTGTTGGCAGACAACACTTAGGAGTTAGAAAAAAAAATTTGAACGGAGTTAGAAAGATTTTTGAACCGCTGTCCCCCAAGTGTTGGCGGACAACACTTAGGAGTTAGAAAGATTTTTGAACCGCTGCCCTCCAAGTGTTGGCGGACAACACTTAGGAGTTAGAAGAATTTTTGAACCACTGCCCCCCGAAAAAATTTTGATGGCGGGTCGCTTATGCATTGGATGCTGGTGCTTGACGGGCTTGTAATTTGAAACGTTTTTGTTTGATAGTCGTAACTGATGTGAAATAAATGCTATTTCTGCTAATAAATGAGAAACGAAATGAATGAAAGAAGAGTTAATTACACTTTGCATCCCCCAGCTTTATTCCAATTTCAATTATGTATATGTAGTTTCATAAATTGCATTTTGCATTCCCCCACTTTAAATCATAAGTCAATTCTCAACCCCTTATACGTTTTCTATCAAAAATAATATTGTTTTTAACGAATACATTAACAAATGCGATATAAAATGATTGCAATGATGATATGAACTATAGATTTTAAACATGTAACTAATTTTACACTTTAAAATTTTTAAATTATAATTTAATATTATTTTTTGACCACTAATCAATTATAATATATTTGTAAAAAATTGAACTAATATGTTTCCATTAAATAAAGTTGTGACTATTATGATATATGATACATATAAAATTATTAAAATATAAATTATATAATCATTACACAATCTTATATCGCATTTGTCAATACAATCATTAAAAGCAATATTATTTTTGATGGAAAATGTATAAGGGATTGTGATTCGACCTATAATTTAAAGTTGGGGGATGCAAAGTGCAATTTATGAAACTACATATACATTATTGAAATTGGAGTAAAGCTAGGGGATGCAAAGTGCATTTAACTCATGAAAGAATAATATTTAATGGCAATAATAATATGAAAATGATAAGTGGTGGTGCGTATTAATGAGTGAAGTGACCTTTGGGTGGAAAGAGAATGTACTTTTGTGATGTAATATGAAAGGAGAGGTGGGAAGTTATTACCAAGTGAGTAGTTGTTTGTACCGAGGCAGTTACTGTTTGCTTTTGACGTGGCCCAATCATATGCTTCCACGTATTGGTATGTAAGTTTTTACCCCGTTTTACACGCGCCTCACGTAATGAAAAGGGGAGTTGTACAGTTTTTCTTTTATCTTTTACTGTCTTCATATCTTTTGCTCTCTATCTTTCTTGTTTGTTCTTGGATTTGTTTGCTGCGATTTTTCCGGTGGTCGACGATATCTCTACCATTTGAAGCCATTCTTATCTCCAGACTCGAGGTACACCTTTGCTCTTTTTCTTGTATTTTCTTTTGTGATTTCTGTTTCCAAGATATTTATGGTGCATCTGTACTTCCATTTTTGTGGTATTTGTCTACGAGATGGATTTCGATATGGGTTTCTGTTTGGTTTTTTGGGATGTGATATGTGGGTTTTAGTGAGTTTAGTTTGATTTGGTAGTTTGTAAAGGGGTCCGATTTGTTTT
The DNA here is from genome assembly GCA_037693485.1 of Kitagawia praeruptora. Lineage (NCBI taxonomy): Eukaryota > Viridiplantae > Streptophyta > Magnoliopsida > Apiales > Apiaceae > Kitagawia > Kitagawia praeruptora. The sequence continues at coordinate 109,313,082 of CM075354.1, forward strand.
TTGGTAAGTTTTTGCCGTGATTCTTGGTCGTGTATTGTTTGTGATCCATAGCTTCGAATCTTGTGAAACTATGATGTAGAGTATGTTTATGTAAGTGAGGGTCTGTATGTATGTATATATTGGGTAAAGTGTGTAAATTGGTTTATGATGCTAGGGTTTCATTGTTTGTGGAGGGAAATGGAATATGAATCGTTTCCTTGTAAAATTTCATAAAAAGAAAAATGTAAATTGTTGTGAATATCCACATGTACCTTGTGTTTAGCGGGTTTGCTGTAGGCGGTATAGATTTCTGACTTAGAATTTTTTGTAGATGGGTGATGAATTTACAGATGCCGCTACCGGCGAAAAGAAAGCATTGATCAATGGATATGGTCGATGGGCGGATCCTAACGTATGGATAAGTACTTTGAGAGTAGTGAAAGTTTGTTTCGGGCGACCAAAGTGGCTCCTACACCTTTTTCAAATGCGGACATAGACACCGAGTTTGCCGGGTTTCCCCATCTCCAGCACGATAGTACTTTCAAAGCTGATGAGTGGGCTGAGTATGTTGGGAGGATGTTTAGGATTGAGGATGGTTACTTCTGGAGACGTGAAGAGCCCGGGGAGAGGCTATATCATCGCTTTGATGACGGGTATGTGTGCATACCGGTTAGTCATTTGAAGTCGGGTTTCCGGGTGCCGCCTCATAAGTTTGTCATGGATTTGTTTCGTCTTCACTTTCGTTGCCCGCTAGCCCAATTTACTTCGAATTCGATAAGGGCTATAAATTGGTTTATAGCCAGCTGTGAGAGAAAGATGAAATAGCCTACTTTTAAGGCATTTTTCTGTTTATTTGATGTGAAAGCCAGTCGTGTGAAACCCTTCTATGAGCTGCAGTTTGTGAAGCCCCAGAGTCGTATAGGAAAAGATTTGAATGGTCATCGGCCTTTTGTATTTCCCAAGGGGATGGCGGGATGGTATGAGGAGTTTTTGATAATTGGTGGTGGGGAGTTTGCTTGGCATAAGAACTTTACAAAAAAGGTGGAGTGTGATTATAAGGTGGACCGTAGTCGCCTTAGCCGCAATGAAATTGACGTTCTTGTTGGCCTTGTGAAGGCATTGGGCGAAGTGTGGACGGAGAGGGAATTAATTGACCTAGCTGACTTGAGAAGGAATTGCTGTAAGTTTCTTTTCTATAGCTTGTTGTTTTTTTGCTGTGTTTGTAACTGACATTGTTTTTCTTGTTATTTTTGTAGTGTTGGATCCTCACAAGCAGGAACTAGATCTACACCCAACTCTGGATTTGAATGAAGCGAATTTATATGCGGACTTTCTTTTTACTGTGCCGCCAAGACCGAAGCGGCTTCGCGCCAGTATGTTTTCAACTGAGAATATCATGGATGCTTTCGATCTTTCCGGTAATGTTGAGGTTGGTGTAACTTCTGTCCCGATTGATGACCCTGAAACCGCTGTTGAAGAGCCTGTCTTTGAAGAGGAAATTTCTGGGGATGATATAGATTCTGAGGCCGATTCTTTGTCGGAAGAATTGTTAGGTGGTGCTAGTGCCGAGGTTATGGGTGGGGAGGCTCAACCAATTGATGAGAGTGTTAGGTCTGAGGAGGATGCAGAAGAAAGCCCTTCAAAAGAAGATAGTGGTGAAGATGATGTTGCTGTTGATGTTGAAGATTCCGCTGAGGTGGACGTAGCCGAAGAGGCCGTTGAGACTGATGTTGCCGCAGAGGCAGAAATGCCCGCTGAGATTGGTGCCAATAGTCCTGGTACCGTGGCGAGGGAGTACGCCGCTAGTCTGCGAGTAGATGATGACGAGCCCAATATTCTTTCAAGGGAGTACAGAGCTTCAATTCGAAGGGTTGAGCGGGGGTCGGTTGCTATTTCTAAGCCGGTGACTGCTACTGGGAGCAAAATAGTTATGGATCTTGATGCTGATGAAGCTATTCCTTCTACTAAGACACCTGAGGTAGTAGCGGATGCTAATGTTGAAGGTGTGCCGGTTGTTGCTCCGACTCAAGGATCCAAATGTAAGGCTGTGGATGAAGTAGGTCCTTCCAAGCGGAGACGGATTGAGGCTGCCAGGGTTAGTGACTATGTTCCCGCAAACCGGGTAGCGGATGAAGCCGTTGGTACCACTTCTAATGATGGTACTGAGAACGATGGTGGTGAGGAGTCTTCTGAAGAAATTGTTTACTATACGAGCAGTGGAGATGAAGTAAATGATGCAGAGGTTGGGGTCAGGCCTGGCTACGGTTTTTTGTTTAAATCGGGCCCTAACACCTTCACTGTTGACTCCATTATTAGTCACAGAGGCATGCCTGTATACATCTAATAACAAGCCTAATTGTCTGTAATGCTTTGCATTACTTACATGACCTCTTAACTGAGGGAACCTCTAGTTGTAGAGTTTCTATTTGTTTTGTACTTATAGTAGGCATCAAATCCTAGTTGTGTAACTGTACTTATATAGTCAAGAATAATGCTTGAAAGAAGTTCCAAGGTTCATGCCTCAAGCAAGAAGATAAAGACTGTCAAATAATCACAAGTTGGGATTTGAAGAAATGAAGAATTTGCCTAAGTACCAATTCGAGAAGTATATTTGTCTATTCGAGAAGTCCAGCATTCGAGAAGTCAGGGATTCGATATCTCAAGACACTATTCGATATCTCTGAATACACTGTTCGATATCTCAGAGATTCGATATGTCTACTACTCTATTCGAGAACTCAAGAAGTCAACAAGTCAAAGTGGTATTCGAGTTCTCAAAGAGTCAACAAGTCAAAGTTCCATTCGATATCTCAAGGACTCAGAAAGCTATTCGATATCTCGAGGATTCGATAAGTCAAATGTTCTATTCGACAACTCAAGGAATCCTGATGGAAAAGAGCTATTCGAGAAGTGGTTCGACATGTCAATATAACAGTGTTCGAGAACTCAGAGTTTTCGATCAAGTCAATTCTAGTTCTCGAATCACTTACTTAGTCACTTCTCGAATACATTCTTGGAGATAAAATACTGAAGAAATTGTACAAGTCAGAAACCTGCAACAAGCCAATGCATTTTATGGACCACAATCTGTAACGTGCTCTAGAAAGCCTACAAGGAAGCTTGGAGAGATATAGAAGAGACAAGGGGCTAAAGAAGTGGATCTGAACAGGCTTTGCAAAGTCAAATCTGTAACCGTTTGGACATTTACTCAAAAAGGATAGACAGACTAGAAAGTAATTTGTTTAGCTACCTTATTTGGAGTAAGTAGGTTGTATCCATGTTCTATAAGGATACAGCCTCACTTCCTTAGTCATTAACTTTGTGAGTCAAGTTTTTCATACACTGTAAGCTATATCTCTCTGAGAAAGACGAAGCTGAGAATACTATCATTTGTATTCACAGATTGTAGCAACCTTTATCTAATAATACATTAGATTAAAGTGATATTGTGTCTTGTGTTGTTCTTTATCCGCACCTTCACTCTTGCACACACAAACACTTACTTGCTACATAGACTCGAACAAGAAAAGTTCAAGAATCCATTCAACCCCCCCCTCTGTATTCTTTTACTGTATTCAATACTCAACAAGTGGTATCAGAGCGGGCTGTTTATTCAAAAACAGAAAAACGATCATGAGTTCGAATGCACCAAAGACTACAGGAACGGTGAAAGTCCCTAAGTTTGACAAAGAAAATTACAACCTCTGGAAGATAAAGATGATGTTGTTCATCAAAGCCTCTCATCCTTTGTATCCTGAGATTCTCAAGAATGGTCCTTTTGTTCCACAACAAGAGATATCAGAAAAGACTGTTGGAACCACAACTGTTCCAAGATCTTATGAGGCCAAGGAACCATCCAAATGGACAGAATCAGAAAGGGAAAAGGTTGCTCTTGACAGTCACCTCATGTTGCTTATTATTGATTCCTTGGATATGTCAATGTTTGCAAACATTGCATCATGCACATCTGCCAAAGAAATGTGGGATCACATTGATGTGTTATGTGAAGGAACTGATGAGGTCAGGGAAAACAAGAAACAGATACTGGTCACACAGTATGAAGCTTTCATGGCACAGCCCAAGGAAAGCATTACTGAGATGTTTGAAAGATTTCACAAGCTAGTCACTGAGTTGCAGATGAATGGCAAGGTTTACAGCACCAAGGAGTTAAACATGAAGTTTCTGCTATCTTCACCTAATCATCTAGAGCAAAGGGTCATTTCTCTAAGAGAAAGAGATTTGAACAAAATCACTTATGATGTGCTCTATGGAGTTTTAAAAACTCATGAGCTTGAGTTGCTTCAGAAAAGGGCTATCCAGGCCAACCAAGGCAGAATGGTAAACACATCATGTGCCTTGATTGTCAACAAATCTATTCAAGACCTAGAAGCATCTACAAGCCAGCTAAGGATAGAGGAGTTAGTAGATGATGATGAAGAAACTGAAGCTGAAGTAAGTGAACCTCTTGAGGAGAAGGAGGAAGAAGAGTTTTACACTCTTGAAGAACTAGATGGGATGGAAAACACTTCATATGCTTTTATGGCCAGAAAATTTCCAAACATCAGATTTAAGAGGAACCAACCCTTCAAACCTAAAACCCAAAACCATTCATTCAACAAGAGCAAGGTACCTGTGAAACCAAACAAGAATAAGTTTAAAACCAGCCATGTGGATAGGTCATCTGTAAGGTGCTATAGATGCAATGACCTAGGGCATTTTGCCAGTGAATGTAGGAAGCCTAAAAAGAAGGATAGAGATTATCTTGAGCTCGAAGCTAAGTATGAGGCCCTTCTGAAAAAGCAGACACAAGGTAAGGCCTACATAGCTGAAGGGAAGTGTTGGGATGATTCTGACAGTGATGGAGAGGAACAAGAATTCTGCAATTATGCCTTGATGGCCAATTCCAAGGATGACACATCTCCATCAGACCCTCAGGTACCATCTCTCACTACTATAGATATGTCTGTTTCCGAGTATAAATGCATGATTGAACAACTATCTGTTGAGATGTTTAATATTCATACTAGTATGACTGCTGCTAATGAGGAGATTGCTAAATTGTCTACTAGAAATGAAATGTTAACCAAAAGGAATGAGGAACTTGAGCTAACTGCTATGCAAGTAGAAAACCTTAAGAAAGAAGTTGAATATCTGCAGAATAAGGTTCTATGTGCTAGTCAAGTGGAAAAGGCTCTTAGGGATGAATTAGCTGAAAATGAATTCAAACTGAAAACATTTAAGAACTCACCTGGTCTAGTGCAATCCTATTGTGAGAAAATTCAGGCTAAACCCAAAGCTGCTATTGGACTTGACTATGACTCTCTTAAACAGAGAAAAGGCTATGTTGTCATTGAAGATGACACAGTTGTTCATGAGGAAGTGCCTCACATTTTGAAAAAGGCTGAAAACCCAATGTTTAAAGAATCAACATTTGAAATTGATGAGGATGCCTTACTCATCAAGCAAATGTTGAATGATGAGGATGAGGCACAATCCAATGAACAACAAGCATCTTCCAAGAGTGAGAGTGTCAAGTCAAAGACCAAGGAGCCAGTAGGTGATAGGATAAGATCCAAGAAGTTTGTTAAGTTTGTTTCAGCTGGAAAGAGTGAATCAGAGAAGAAGGTGACTAAGAAGAAACAGAACAGAAATGGCAAGTTAGGGATTAACAAAGATAACAACTATGCTTATATGCCTAATGCCCCTAGGAAAACTTGTCAGAACTGTTTCAGTACCAATCATTTAACTCATGCATGCAAGAAACCTGCTGGTAGTGTATCTAAACCCTTCTATGATTGTTCTGTGCCTCTAAGACATAGAGATGCACCATTTTGTGATAAATTTGACTGTATGCCATGCAATATGAATGTTATGACTAGTTGTTTCAATCTGAGAAGGCAATTCATTGATGGTTGTATCAATCACAATTCTCACACACACTACACCAGGTCAAAGTCTTCGAGTCCTCCTAAAGCTAGGAAGGTACCTCTGTCACCTAAGTCTGAAACCTCAGGTTCTAAGACTTCTAACAGTGACAAGAAGACTAATGCCAAGAAAGTTGACAAGCATGTTGTTTATGATAAAACTGTTTCTAAGTCACATGGACCCAAACTTATTTGGCTACCAAAGGAGAAGTAATACCTTTATGTTTGCAGGGCAAAGAAAATGAAAAGAAGGTCATGTGGATTTTGGACAGTGGATGCTCAAATCATGACTGGTGATATGGCCCTGCTATCACAGTATGAGGAAAAGGCTGGCCCAATGGTTGCTTTTGGAGATGACAGCATGGGTAACACATTGGGATATGGCAAGTTAAAAGTTGGAAATGTCATCATTGAAGATGTAGCACTGGTCAAGGGACTCAAGCATAATCTGCTAAGTGTTGGTCAGTTTACTGACAGAGGATTCAAGGTGGATTTTGACAAAGATGAATGTTTGATCACCCACAAGAAGATTGGTGATTTTGCTCTATCTAGAGTAAGGAAGGGAAGCCTGTTTGTAGCCAATATGGATTCTGCAAACAAGGACAAAATTTGTTGCTTTTACTCAAAAGCATCAAATGAAGATTGTTGGCTGTGGTACAAGAAACTATCACACCTGAACTTCAAAGCCATTAATTCTCTAGTCAAAAGAGAGCTAGTGAGAGGCATGCCCACACTTGAATTCTGTCAAGAAGGAGTGTGTGAGGCTTGTCAAAAAGAAAAGATGAAAAGATCTAGCCACAAGACAAAGACAGTGACATCTATAACCAAGCCCCTACAACTCATTCATATGGATTTGTTTGGGCCTGTCAATATTATGTCACTAGGAAGAAAGAAGTATGCCTTGGTGATGGTTGATGATTTTACAAGGTATACATGGGTGGAATTTCTGGCATCAAAAGATGAGGCTCCACAAGTAATCATTGAGCATATAAAGAAAGTTGACAAGGAAGCAAAGGCCAACAATGCAAGTGTGATTGCACTGAGAAGTGATAATGGAATAGAGTTCAGAAATGCCATACTTGAACCATTATGTAAAGAGAATGGTATTTCTCTGCAATTCTCAGCTCCAAGGACTCCACAACAAAATGGAGTTGTTGAGAGAAAGAATAGAACTCTAATTGAAGCTGCTAGAACAATGTTACTTGATGCAAAGATGCCTACATGTTTTTAGGCTGAGGCTGTAAGCACTGCATGCTACACTACGCCATAGATGGCCTATAGCAACCCCCAAACTGTGTTACCATAGACCCCATTTTGAAGTTACCATAGGCCAAAATAGGGCTATGGTAACACCTCAGCTGTGTTAGGTTCTCAGCAGTAACCACAGGTATCTAAGGTAACATCAAAACACACCCTAAGGTAACATAGCAAATGTGGTTACCAAAAACCTCTATAGCAACATCTTAAACACTCTATAGTAACATAGTTTGTGTGTTACAATAGATAATACAATTTTGCACAGCTGTCACATGTGGGACCCACACGTGGGGCCCACACGTGGGTCCCACCCACGTGTGGGCCCCACGTGTGGGTCCCACATGTGGGACCCACATTTGGTGGACCCACATGTGGGACCCACTTCTGGGTGGGGCCCACCTGCAAGGCCTATTGTAACACCTACTATAACCTATTGTAACACCTACTATAACCTATTGTAACACCTAATATTACCTACTGCAACACCTAATATTACCTATTGTAACACACAGTTTACCTATTGTAACACCATAAATGTAAAAAATAAAAATGCACCAGCAGAATATTGAATTCCCATAAAACAAACCAACAATTTAAATCCAAAAGCAACTACATCAAATCCAAACCAACAACAATTCAAATCCACCATCAACTACATCAAATCCAAAAGCAACTACATCAAATCTACCATCAGTTTTAAACATAAACTAAAACAGTTAAGTACTAGAAGTCTAAGAGCTAGGTCCACCGGTCATAGGAGTAGCATCACCTACTGTGTCACTGGAAATCGTCGCACAGATTTCACCAATATTAATATTCAGAGTGGGGTTTGCTTCAACTAATTTTTTTAGGACCAATGTCATGTTGTCCTGGACCTTCCGATTGATCTTGCCATCCACTTCAGCGGCCTTCTGGTTTACCTTTGCTTCCACTTCGACAATAACTTCCTGCCGTATCTTTTTTGTCAGCTCTTGCACGTATGAATCGGTTGGAGCTGAAGCTGAAGCTTGAGTAGAAGTTTTGAGACACTTCGGGTCATGTCTTCCTATAAGCCAACCTCGACCATGAGATTTTTTTGCACCCGAAACTAGTTCCTCAAGACCATCAAGCCCTTCTGATGATTGGAGTTTCTTGTTAATTGTATCCTAGAAAATAAATGTAAGTCAATATATGAAAATGAAAATGGACTGTAAAGATGAAGTATGGACTGTAAACATAATTCAGCTTATCTCAGTTATGACTGATCATTACCTTTAAACGACTCTAGACCAGTCCTGAGTATAGATGATTGATTCCCCAGACTGCACGATCAACATAACCAATAGCATTGCATCCAGGTCCCAAGTGTCCTCTCATACCACACTTAACCTGAATTTATCGTACATTGCTTTATCAGTTTGTTACACAATTTAGGTCAAGGGTACTTGGTTTATCGTACCATTTGTATGCTGTGAAAATGGAGAAGTGACCTGGGCTCAGGACAGAAGATCTAATCTTGGTGGTCAGAGCCTCTATTAGAGCCACAATCATGTACACCATAGCTATTCTCTTCTCATTTAAATGCAAGCTGGACTAGGCAGGTTATGGTAAGGTATACTACCTGAAGGATGCCACACCATCGAATTTGTTTCATGTTAACTCCATAAGCCAGATCATCCGGTGCATGAGAGTATCCTCCTGCCAGAATCCACATCGATGTCAAATAAATTTACTGTAATATTATCCCTGGAGAAGTTAACTAGTACGTACACTTTCTTTACCTTGTCATCAATTATGCACTAGTCTTATAAACAGAATACTGGATTTGATTTGAGATGTGTAACTATCAGGCAAACAGCAAGCACGGATAACAAAAGTTTGCTGTGTATAGGTGTGTTTATAATAGCCTAAAAATACCAGCATTATAAGTTGGCAATAAAAGTTTGCTGTGTATAGGTGTGTTTAATTGAACTTGACATATTTTACATCCACTTGATTAAATAAGAGTTGTAATTGTTAATATTTTATCTATGATCTTTTTCATATTCTTTCCAAGACAACAATCAAACATAAGCTAAGAATCAAACAGTACTATAAACTTACAACACGTGTAGGAGCAGCAGCATACAAGTGTCCAAACTTGGCTGAATTACAACCAATCCATAAGCTATAATGTCATTGGACTTAAACAGTTCAAGAACCATTAAGCTCGCACTCAAATAAGGATCTACTAAGATTCTCTTCATACTATTTATCATTTTTCAAATTCAATTGGTGCATAACCTGTTTAATCATGAACATGGTAGATGGAAATTTTAGGCTATTAAAATAATCCGCGCTTAATAACGTTCCAGGAACATAGAATGATCAGGACAGTGGAAATGGAAGTGCAAAAATACAATACAAAGTCGTACAATGTAGGTAAGCTCAGTTGATCTATTAATTCACCAATCATATGTTGTAGAAAAAAATCATCAATGATAAACACACTCAACAAAAAACATAAGCTTTAGTTCCTCTTTCTTGAATGATATACCTTTAGATGGCAAAGTATTGCCAAATCGATCCATTGTCGAGGCTTGGGCAGATTGGTAGGAAGGAGAAACTACCAAATTCAAGAATTTCGACCTATTAGTACCAATTACTCCAACCGAAGATTTCACACAAACTCTTGTTACAACCCTTGGGATAAATAAATGATTTTGTTTTCTCCTCCAATTAGCATGAATAGGGTTGATTCCTCCACTACTCACCAATGCTTCCATAATATTAATCTTCTAAATAAAAAAACTTTAAATTTCACAATTTAAATATATGTAAGATTCAAGAAACTTGAAGTACAAAAAATTGATAATGGTGAGCAAACATATACATACATACACATTGACATACATGGGTAACTGCTGGAAGCTTTACCACTGGAAATCTGAATCACCACTGGAACCTTTAATATCTATATAATTAAAATTAATTAAAGGGAGGGGGAGAGAGACAGAGAAAGGGAGACAATGACACAGAGAAAGCGAGAGAGGGGTAGAGAGACACAGAGAAAGCGAGAGAGGGGTAGAGAGACACAGAGAGAGAGACAAAGAGAGAGGAAGAGATACAGAGAACAAGGTGAGAGAGGCGAGAGAAGTGAGACTGGACTTGTATTTTTCCCCAAATTTTTTCCCCTTGTGTTTGACTGAACTGATTCTAAATTTTCATTTTGCCGCTCTCATTTTTGTTTACCGCTTCAGCCCATCTTTCTTTTTGTTTGTTTGCAGCCCAGCTAAATAATTAAGTGTACTTTTCATTTTTATTTTTTCAAAAAATATTTTAAATTTATCTTAATTTGTTGGTGTTAAATTATAATTTTTCAATTAATTATTTTCATTATTTTGAAATAATTCATAGTTACTGCAAATTACTATTATCTCTATTTTCATTTTTTAATGAATTTAGTTAAAATTTAATAATGTTTGGATATTACTTTATTTTAAAACCTTTTTATTTGAAATTTATAAACAAAATTTAATATTTATGAAAAATCAATAATTCGATTATTTGATGGAATATTACGTTTTAAAATGTTTATTTCAATGATTTTGTTAAAATTAATTATTTTTAAAGTCAAATAATTATTAAATCATTAATTTTAAATTAAATAAAAAAATTGTTAATGAATACTCTATGGTAACACAGCTCATGGTGTTAGCCCACTGTAACACCTTTTATGACTAAAGTAACATACTTTTGTGCCTATGGTAACACCACAATCAAAAGGTTGCGATAGGTCAAAATTTTGATAGCTATGGTAACACCCATAGTGGTAACACCCATGCCAAAAGGTTGCGATAGGCCATCTATGGCGTAGTGCTATATCCAGAACAGAACCCTCATCAACAAAAACACTGGAAAGATACCTTACAACTTGATGACTGGAAAGAAGGCCACTCTAAAGTATGTTCATACTTTTGGAAGAAAATGCTTTGTATTAAAGGATAATTCGGAATATGTTGGAAAATTTGATGCAAAAGCATTTGAAGGAATTTTTCTTGGCTACTCTATGGAAAGAATTGTATACAAGGTTTATGTCATCAGTCAAAAGAAAATTATGGAAAGCACAGATGTGACATTTGATGACAGCAAACTACCTGGACTAGAAGAAGCCAATGATGAAGATAAAGATCCATTGAAGTTTGATAATCTAGATGATTCTGATGAAGAGACTGAAACTGAAGTTGAAACTCGAGTTCAACAGACTCAAGTGAATGATACTACAAGAGAAGAATTTGTGCCAATCAATAGTGGAGAAACTAGCATCCAAGACACACCTGTGAGTAGTGGCAACCTCACAGGGGAGGAAATCAGGATGATGATTTGGATGATGAAGCAACTTCAAGAATGAGAAATCAGGCTGAGCACTCAAGGAAATTTGATAGATCACACACTGCAGAGCAAATCATTGGAGATCCTAATGCAGGAGTAAGGACTAGGAGAGCAACTCAGAATGAGTGTCTCTATGGTTGTTTTCTATCTCAGGTGGAGCCTAAGAAACTTGAAGGTGCACTACTAGATCAAGATTGGATTATAGCCATGCAAGAGGAGCTGAATCAATTTGAAAGGAACAAAGTTTGGGAACTTGTGCCTGCACCAAAGAATAGAACCATTGTTGGAACAAAATGGGTTCTGAAGAATAAGATAGATGAAGATGGTGTAATTATAAGGAACAAAGCAAGGTTGGTTGCAAAAGGATACTCTCAACAGGAAGGCATTGATTATGATGAGACATTTGCCCCTGTTGCTAGATTGGAAGCCATCAGAATATTCCTGGCATTTGCTGCTCATTCAAACTTCAAAGTGTATCAAATGGATTTTAAAAGTGCATTTCTGAATGGAGAGTTGGAAAAAGAAGTTTATGTGCAACAACCACCTGGCTTTGAGGATCCTCACTTCCCAGAAGTTGTTTACAGACTGCTTAAGGCACTGTATGGACTTAAGCAGGCTCCAAGGGCATGGTATGATACTTTATCACAATTTCTTCTTGAGAATCAATTCACTAGAGGCACACTGGACAAGACACTGTTTTACAAGAAGCATGGTGATGATATTATCCTAGTTCAGATCTATGTGGATGATATCATTTTTGGTTCTACAAATGAGAAGCTGTGTGAGAAATTTTCTAAACTCATGCAGAGTAGATATGAGATGAGTATGATGGGAGAGTTGACATTCTTTCTTGGGTTGCAAGTCAGTCAAAGGAAGGATGGTATCTTTATCAGTCAGACCAAGTACATCAAGGATTTATTGAAGAAGTTTGACTTGGAAGATTGCTCACCTGCAAAGACACCCATGGCCACTGCCACTAAATTGGATGAAGATGCTAAAGGCAAGAAAGTAGATATCTCAGTCTACAGAGGCATGGTTGGTTCTCTACTCTATCTCACTGCAAGTAGGCCAGACATCATGTTTGCTACATGCTTGTGTGCAAGGTTTCAATCAAATCCAAAAGAATCACATTTGATTGCTATAAAAAGGATCTTTAAATATCTGAAGGGCACTCCAAACTTGGGACTATGGTATCCTAAGGACACAGGGTTCAGTCTGGTTGGTTACTCTGATGTTGATTATGCTGGATGCAGAGTGGATAGGAAAAGCACCTCAGGTAGCTGCCAGTTTCTTGGACAAAGGTTAGTCTCTTGGTATAGCAAGAAACAACAATCTGTGTCAACTTCTACAGCTGAGGCTGAATACATAGCTGCTGGAAGTTGATGTGCTCAAGTGCTTTGGATTAGAAATCAACTTAGAGATTATGGACTTGTGTTGGAAAGAATTTCAATCATGTGTGACAACACAAGTGCAATCTCTATAGTTGCCAATCCTGTCAATCATTCTAGGACAAAGCACATTGACATCAGATATCATTTCATAAGGGAACATGCAACTAATGAAACCATTGAGTTGCATTATGTTTCTACAAATAAACAACTAGCTGATATATTCACTAAGCCATTAGATGAAGCCACCTTCACAAGGTTGGTTAGTGAGATTGGAATGCTGAATTCTTCAGATTCTGGCTAGGTGAATACATCATCTAGATTGTTGCAGCAGTAAACACTTACTTTATCTAAATTCTCAATATTTTTGGAGTAAGTGTTGGCTGAAATATGATTTATAAATATTTCAAATCTGTTGCATATTTGGAAAATCATATTCTCTTGTTAACTTGAAATTTCTATGAAATTTTGAGAAAATCACTGTTTAATTTGCTAGAATATTCTTGAATGAATATGGCTGGTAAATTTTAAAAAAAGATAGTGAAAATTGAGTTTCTATGAGTATAATTCGACAAGTTAGACTTCTCAAGTGATTCACTATTCGACATCTCTAACAAGTCTCATTAGAGCACTCTCGAGTTCTCGAATAGAGTCTTTTAGAGTTCTCGAATAGAGGTTTTCTTAACTTCTCGAATATAGTGTTTTAGTTCTCGATTGACTGAGTTCTCGAATACTATATTTGAGTTCTCGAATCATTTGAAAAGGCTGATTTCTCGCTGAATTTTAACCAATTTTGGATTTTTATTCAGAATTCAGAATTACTCATAAAAACATATTTTACCTAATTTAGATTTACTTCTAAGTTAGATAACTGCCAGCTGTGAGTTGCAACCTGCTTGAGTTATCGAATAAGCCTTTCTTGACATATCGAATAGTTGTTTTCTACTTCTCGAATGCCTGACTTGTCGATCATAACATACATCTAATCGACAATTCAAGTACGTCATACTTATACAATTTCACATCTATTCGATTCATTTCATTCGATTTCTCAAGCATCCAAACTCCCAAAACCTCTGAAACCCTAACTGCAAAAAGCTAAATTTCTTCTTCAACCTTCGATTTCTCCTCTCTCTCTTACACAAATGGCAACAGTAAAGTTCAACACCAATTTCATTGCTCTAACTAGTGATGTTGAGGCACCCAACGCCAACTTCAAGTGCTTTGTGAAGTGGATGTCTGAATCATACATAAAAAATGCTCTATCTGTTAACCCAACTCTGTATCTAGACATTCTAGAATAGTTCTGGAAGTCTGCTACAGTGGAGGTGGTGGCTCTTGACTCTGCAATAACCTCGTACATCATTTACTGTAAGATTCAAGACAAGAATATCACTATCACCACAGAAGACATGAATGAAGCACTTGGGATGGGCACCAAACAAGAGGTGTATGACCCACCAGCTACAACTGCTGATTTGGAAGACTTATTTGATTTCATCAAATATGCAGACAAAATTAGTCTTGGGCATCTGAATAGGAAGCATTTGAGGAAGGAATGGAGCTATGTGTTTGCTACACTTCTTCAAGTCTTCACCGCAAGAAAATCCAGCTATGACCAAATCAGTACACCTGCACAGCAAATAGGCTATGCTTTAGCATATGGAAAGAAGATAGATGTTGGCCTTATCATTCTGCAGGAGCTGTATGGGAGACTTGGTAAGAACTCAGCCAAGAGAGGTAATGAAATTTTCTTCCCTCGTTTTATTCAATCTGTACTTAACTTCTTAGATAATAAATTGATTGAATTAGATGGGATGAATAAAAATAGAATAGGCTATCCTAAATCAATGACCAAACTCATTTTTGGTAATTTGGAGACTAAGAATGATGTGGATGTAAGACTGAACATAACTCCCCATATGGAGAGTTTGTTTAGGACTTACCCCCACAACATGCCAACATTTGACTCAAAGTCACAGTTAGCACAGCCCAAGCAAGTAGGACAAAATGCTAACCCAGGGCATGCTAACCAACCCTTTCAACCAAACACTCTACCAAACACTGAGCCAACTGCATCCTCCTCTCAAAAGGGTGATGTTAGTACAAAGGAGAAGAAGAGAAAACAGGTTGCTTCTGCACCTTTAACTATCTTGTCTAAAGCAGCATTGGCTATAGAGTTAGAAAGTGAGGCACCTGAGTCACCTCTTATCAGGCCAAAGAAGAAGAAAACTAAAACCACCTCTTCAGTCACACAAATGGCTGAAGTTGTAACATCAGGGGCAAACAGTTCACTAGATGTACCCTCTTAACAGGGTGCATTTATAGAATCAAGCATCCTCCCTAATGCATATATCTGTACAGAGTCAGCACATGGGAGTGATAAGGCTGGCACAACACTGAGTGGAGAGCACATCACACTTGAAACTCCCTCTATCTCTCAGGGGGAGTTGCCAAAATCTATTCCACAAGACACTTCTCTTCCAGAATCTACCACTAAAATTTCTTTGCAGCCTGTAACTCAAGCAATTGAGGAGCAAGGCACTGATCATCAAGAATTCTTTTCTCTTGATGAGCCAATGGATTCAAGTGACTTGGTGCATGACACCTTGTTCACCACCCAGGACCCACATTTAGATGGTGAGGGAATGCATGCTGGGGCATCTCCTAATGACACCATCACAAACACAGAGGTTCCACTAGATTTCACTAGAGACTCTGTGCCTGTGTCAACTACTGGTGTAACTCATCCCACTTCTGTGGAGACACCAGTAGGAGAGTCAATCCATCCGATTGCAGAAGTTGCATCTGTAACTGAGGAGTCTAGCTTGCCTAGCTCTAGCTCTGACTTCTTGTCACAATGGCTGAAGCCTATGCAACATGACAGTGCTTCAGGATCAGGGTCTATTCCACCACAATTGACGGTTGAAGCACTTCAAAGCTTGGTTGTGGATCAGATCCCTGAGTTTGTAAAGATTGCCCAAAACTTGGTCACCTCAAACCTACCCAACTCTGACTATGAAGCCATCTTGCTATGCCATAAAGAAGATGTAGAGCAGCAACAACAGAAAATAGCAGATGAATCTGCAAGAGATGGAAATATGGATGCTTGGCTGCAAGGCAAATTCTATGTACCTCTCTCAGAAGGCCTCCAACATCTAAGAGAAGAATACATCACTTCATTGGGGTCCAATGCCAAATCTCTAACCCCCAGTGATGTGTATGAGGCTGTCAATGACATCTACAAGGGGATCTTGAAGGCTGCACACTATCTTGGTAAAGGCCTGCAATCAGAAGTGAATGAAGTAGTTGCAGCCATAATCCACCAAGTCAATGAAGTCAAAAGAGAATTCATCTCCAAATTTCCCCAGTTGGAGTCAGTCATCAAGGACATTCTGGAATGCAAGTCTACATGCACCAAGATGGACAATGGTTTGGCTCTTCTAAAAGATTCTGTCACAGGTCTGGGGCATAAATTTCAGGCTCTATCTGATCAGACTACAGAATCAAATGCCATGATGAGGACAATGTTCAAAAATCTTTATGGAGATAGGCTAGTGACTGAAGTCCCTGTGCATGAACTGTCCAAGTTTAAAGTGAAGAGACTCCAAGAACAATCACTCTCTGGTTTCAGGGCACATGAGCTATTCACTAAAGTGGATACTCTTAAAAAGGAGGTGGCTACTCTCACCAAGTCCAATGCTCATCTTATAGACAAGGTTGCACTTCTCAATGATCAGTTGGACACTCAAGCAACCACCACAGCTGATGTTCTTCTGCATCAACAATCTATGTTGGCTGCTATGATGAAGCATATGGGTCTTCCTCTCCTTGAAGAATCTTCCACCCCAAAGGTCACTTCTAAAGCCTCTGTTCCTGACAACAAGCCTAAGGGGGAGAAGAGGACAAGGAATTCAAATACAAAGGGGGAGAAACCTAAGGAAAAAGGGGTAAAGTTAATTGAGGGTGATCACCAAAGGGCCACTAAATCTCTAACTCATGTGCCAGGCAAAGGCAAATCAAAGGTTGATGAGCCTCCATCTTCTCTGCCAGTGGTCACTTTACCACCTGTGCACAT
This sequence comes from Kitagawia praeruptora, assembly GCA_037693485.1. Lineage (NCBI taxonomy): Eukaryota > Viridiplantae > Streptophyta > Magnoliopsida > Apiales > Apiaceae > Kitagawia > Kitagawia praeruptora. The sequence continues at coordinate 109,330,058 of CM075354.1, forward strand.
CACTACTCCAAGTGGCCAAAAGCAAACTGTCACCACTATAGTGGTGGCAGGATCCATGCCAAGTGGTCTAGTCCAACCTTCTAAACATGAAGCTGATCCAGTGGAAGTGAATGTGGTTACAGAGGCCAAGCTGATAGAAGTAGCAAACTCAGAGGTTTATCATGATGCTGCATTCTTGAAGTTTCTGCAAGCCTCAAAAGCAAAGGTTGGAGGAGATACCCTGCTATACAGAAGAAGCCTGAAAGATCAAATCCATTATCTAACAGTTATTCCAAGAAAGCTCAATCAGATCTACCTCAAGGAAATCATGATGGTGACAAAAGGCAAGATATGGCACATATCTATTGATACCTTGACAGCACTAAAATTCACTGAGATTGATGCCATCTTGGAACTAATTGAGCAGAAAGGGGAGAACAATCAGAGTCTGTATACTGAACTAAGAAATGGTCAACAAGCCAGACTTCCTGAAGTGTGCACCAAACCAAGAACCATCCTCTATCAGTCTGGTACCAAAATTCAAGATGTGGATCAATTGGTTATTCCCAAAGATCTCACCTCTAAGAACCACAGACTGATCATTGCCATAGTTGATCAAATGCAAAAGAAGAAGGGGATAAGGTCAGCTGAGGAGATTGAGGTATTGCACATCCTTAGAGAATTCATTTCAACTGGTTCAATTCCAGAATTGGCCAAGTCCAGGAGAAAAAAGGATGAAGATAAAGATGATGACAAGAGTGATGGAAGGAGAAGACATCACAGTAGTGATAAGGGAGATAATGACAAGAAAAAGAAGAAAGATGACAAAGAAAAGAAAGATGGCAGGGACCAAGGGAAAGTCTATGAGAGGACAAGTGTGAAATAGCAAGCCATAGGCATTGCTAACAGTAACCTCACCACTTCACAAGACTCTAAGTCTAGGGTGAATACTGTTAGTAGTGATCTACAAAAGCCAAATTCCATGGCCTCTGCAAATGTTTCACTACCTCAAGAAAAGGAGATGCTAATCAAGAAACCACTTGTGTATATGAAAAAGTATACTGCTAATGGTATACTACAATGGTCCAAAGACAAAGGTCTTAAATTTTTCTCAAGCAACAAAGGAAAGAAGCTGAATTGGAAGATGTCAGCCAGAAGGGCAAGAAAGGTGAAAACATCTACATCTCAGGCACTCACAATCATTCCTGGACTAGACTTGCCCTGTCTCAATATAGACTATGATGAAGATGAGATAGCATATCAACTGGCTCAGAGAATCTATCATGTAGCTATAGTTGACGACTGCATGGAGTTCAAATACACTTATGGGAGATTCAAAAGATTCAAGCAAGGCATGTGTGAACACTGGGGTAAGTTACATGATCTACAAAGAATAATGGTGCTACTCAGCCTTGAGAATGAAGAGGAGAGAAGGTGGAAAATTGAGATAGCTCATTTTATCAAGATGAAAAGAGATCATGAGGAAGAGTTGAGAAAGAAGTATGAAGCTTTGAAGAAAAAGAGAGAAGAAGAGTTAGATGCTCTAGAAGCCAAAGCTGAAGAATTGAGAGCTAAAGGGTTATGCAGAGTCAAGTATAATCCTTACATTGTGGAATACATGAAATATGGCAGAAATGTGAAGATTAGAATGGATTACATTAGCTCTTACTCTGAAGCCAAACTGAATGAAGTCATCAGAGACCTATCTGGCTCACCTCTCATTGAAGAACTCACTGCCATGGAAGACATCATCCAAGCAATGAGTGATGCAAAGAAAGCCAAGGAAGAAAAATAAAAGGAGGATCTACAAGCCAAATCTCAAAAAGGAGGATCAAAGGAAAATGGCTAGTATTTCTTCATAACTGTGAGAATGCTTTCTTTGTAATACTATTCAATCAATTTCATACATGTACTTGTCAAGATTTATCTTTATGTATGACAGGCTTGTTATCAGACATGAAATTGTGACTAAGGATCTCACTCACAATTTGGGGGAGATTGTTAGTCACAGAGGCATGCCTGTATACATCTAATAACAAGCCTAATTGTCTGTAATACTTTGCATTACTTACATGACCTCTTAACTGAGAGAACCTCTAGTTGTAGAGTTTCTATTTGTTTTGTACTTATAGTAGGCATCAAATTCTAGTTGTGTAACTGTACTTATATAGTCAAGAATAATGCTTGAAAGAAGTTCCAAGGTTCATGCCTCAAGCAAGAAGATAAAGACTGTCAAATAATCACAAGTTGGGATTTGAAGAAATGAAGAATTTGCCTAAGTACCAATCCGAGAAGTATATTTGTCTATTCGAGAAGTCCAGCATTCGAGAAGTCAGGGATTCGATATCTCAAGACACTATTCGATATCTCTGAATACACTGTTCGATATCTCATTCGATATCTCAGAGATTCGATATGTCTACTACTCTATTTGAGAACTCAAGAAGTCAACAAGTCAAAGTGGTATTCGAGTTCTCAAAGAGTCAACAAGTCAAAGTTCCATTCGATATCTTAAGGACTTAGAAAGCTATTCGATATCTCGAGGATTCGATAAGTCAAATGTTCTATTCGACAACTCAAGGAATCCTGATGGAAAAGAGCTATTCGAGAAGTGGTTCGACATGTCAATATAACAGTGTTCGAGTCTCGAGAACTCAGAGTTATCGATCAAGTCAATTCTAGTTCTCGAATCACTTACTTAGTCACTTCTCGAATACATTCTTGGAGACAAAATACTGAAGAAATTGTAAAAGTCAGAAACCTGCAACAAGCCAATGCACTTTATGGACCACAATCTGTAACGTGCTCTGGAAAGCCTACAAGGAAGCTTGGAGAGATATAAAAGAGACAAGGGGCTAAAGAAGTGGATCTGAACAGGCTTTGCAAAGTCAAATCTGTAACCGTTTGGACACTTACTCAAAAAGGATAGACAGACTATAAAGTAATTTGTTTAGCTACCTTATTTGGAGTAAGTAGGTTGTATCCATGTTCTATAAGGATACAGCCTCACTTCCTTAGTCATTAACTTTGTGAGTCAAGTTTTTCATACACTGTAAGCTATATCTCTCTGAGAAAGACGAAGCTGAGAATACTATCATTTGTATTCACAGATTGTAGCAACCTTTACCTAATAATACATTAGATTAAAGTGATATTGTGTCTTGTGTTGTTCTTTATCCGCACCTTCACTCTTGCACACACAAACACTTACTTGCTACATAGACTCGAACAAGAAACGTTCAAGAATCCATTCACCCCCCCCTCTGTATTCTTTTACTGTATTCAATACTCAACATCCATGACTGATGATGATTTGCTGAAAATGAACGGGTTAAGTTGGGAACGGATGTGTCGCCTTTCCCAGAAGTACGCTGCGCGTGTATGTATCTTTGTAGTAGTTTTTGTTATCAAGTTATCTTTCTGTTGTGTCCACAAGTAAGTTTTATGTTGTGTTGTGTTTTGTGTAGAACCAATGCATGTATACAGGTCTAATGGCTCGAGGGAATCAGTATCGCAGCGGTAACATTGCCTTGAAAGAAAAGGTTAAGCATCTTGAGGCGGAGCTGGCCGCTGAGAGGATCATGAAAGATAATGCTGCTAAAGCTCTGCATGAGATTGAGACGGAGAAAACCGATGCCAAGGCGAGCTTGGCGTATAGTTCCGATCTTCGAAGGTTCTTGGCGGAGGATAAAATTGAACTCATGGCCGATAAGGATGCTTTATCTGAAGAAATTCGCAATCTAAAAACCTTATTAAGGTTTGAAAAGGAACGTACTGAGGATGCCGAAGCTCATCTTGACTCTCGTCCTACTGAAGCGGATGCTATAAGAAAGTTCCAAAGTAGTCCTGAATTTGCCGAGATTGTGAAAGAAGAAGCCGCCAAGGCTCGTGTCGCGGTAACTGGTGATGATTCGGTTGAACTTGTTGAGCTAAGGGAGAGGGCCGCAAAGAATGCTGTAGAAATTGCCCGCTTGAGAACTAAAATGTCCAAACTTAAGTCAAAAGCGAAGAAGTCCAAGCGTAAAGTGAAGTCTCTAGAAACCCGTCTTGGGGAAGTGTCCAGAGTAAGTGTTGGTTGTCAAGCTGATGCCGCGGTAAGTGATGTTGGCGTGCAGGCCGCTGAGATTGATATGACTGCAACCGAGGAGAATCTGGTCAGAGAAGCTGTTACGCCGCTGTCAGCAATAGCGGCCATTTATGGCGAGGAAGAAGATGCAGAAGGAGATGGCATTGGGGATGAGGAGGATCAGCTGAGAGGTATGACAAGCCCGTTGAGCGCTTCCCGCTGGGGATGAATTTTCTTGTATTTTTGATTTGGAAATTGTTCTTCTGATTTGTTTGGAAGTCACTCAGCGGGTCTGTCCGCTGTGTGGCTTGGAAACAATTTGATGTAATTTGCGCTTAGGGAATTTGAAATTCTGAAGTATTTTTGTGGTTGGTAGGATATAATTTTGCAATTTGGTTGAGAAATATAATTTGAATGTGTGTTGGTTATATATATATGTATTTTTGTCAAAGGTTTGTAGTAAATGAGTTTGTTGGAAAGTGTTACCTGGGAATCGTGCATTTGACTGTGGGAATTTGTTTTGACCACTTAATGCTGCATGGGAATCATAGTCTTTTGACTGTGTCTTTACTGCAGTCTGCATGGGGATGGAGAGTTTTGACTGTGGGTTGCTTTAACCTTCTTTTACCCCTATAAAAGGGAGGGTAATTGTTTGATTCTGAGCATCCTTCTCTTTACCATTCTTTAGAAAAATCCTGCTTTATAAGTTGTAGTATGGACATTTCAGAGATGAATGAGTTTTTCACCCCTTTCTCCTGGGGTCGTGAGCTTTGAATCTCCAAGGAGAGCGAGGAGGTGTGGAAAAGCGTTGCTCTTCATTACGAGGAGGAGGGTGATCTGTACGAGGCCGAGGAGTGCCGCAAATTCGCTCGGAAAGTTGCCGCTGCTCGTGCTCCGAAGGAGGCTACGGAGAGTGGTGCAATTAACTTCCGCTTCCGTGCACCAGAGCAGGGTGAGAGCTCCGAGAAGAAGGATGCAGATGCTGAGAAGAAAGCTCCCCAAGAAGTATTGTTGACTTCCGTGCCGTCTAGGCGTGCTAGTTTGTAGGAACCCGGCCTTAGTACTTGGATGATTTTATAGGGACCCTCCCACTTTGGCATAAGTTTTCCAGTGTGTCTGGGGTCAGATGCCTCAGTTGCCCGGTTAACCAAATCGCCTTGTACATAAGCTTTGACTCTGGCCCTTTTTCCAAAAAATTCCTTTGTCTTCTCTTTGTAGGCGGCTATTTTCTCGATAGCGGCCTTCCTTGCTTCATCCAGAAGGTCAAGGTTTGTTTTAAGTCCTTGAGTGTTTGCTTCTTCTTCAAAATTGAGGGCACGGTATGATGGAGATCCTATTTCGATCGGGGCAAGAGCCTCAGTTCCAAAAGCTAGTTTGAAAGGTGATTCCCCCGTGCTTGTTCTGGCTGATGTCTGATAAGCCCAAAGAACGTTGGGCAACTCATGCAGCCATTTTTTCTTGGAAGTAGTCAGCCTTTTTTCTAGGCCTCTGACAATGATGCGGTTGGTTACTTCAACCTGACCGTTGCTTTGAGGATGGCATATAGAAGCCTTTTTGTGTTTGATTCCATGATCAGATAGGAACTTGGTGAATTTTGATCCAATGAATTGCGTGCCGTTGTCGGATATGAGTACTACCGGAATTCCAAATCTTGTAATGACTTGCTCTGTGACAAATCGGATTGCATCCTCTTGTGTAATGTTTTTCAATGCCTTTGCTTCGGCCCACTTGGTCATGTAATCAATAGCGACCATCACATATTGTAAATCACCCTTTGCTCTGGGGAAAGGTCCCATGATATCGATGCCCCATACTACGAATGGTATTGGTGACAAGATGGCTGTTGGAAGGGCTAGTGCTTTTCCGGACATGTTGCTGAATAATTGGCATTGGTGGCATTTCTTGGTGAAAGTTTTGCATTCTTTGTGCATTTTGGGCCAGTAATAACCCTGCATGTGTATCTTATGTGCCAATGCCTTCCCAGCCATGTGGTCGCCACAGATTCCTTCATGGACTTCCTTCATACAATATAAGGCTTCCTCTTCATCGACACATTTGAGTATGGGAGAGTCGAAACTTCTTTTGTATATGGTACCCTCTTGTATAAAGTACTTTGTTGCTTGTGATTTGAGTATCTTAGCTTTTATGATGTCGTCTGGCAGGGTACCGCTTTCCAAATAGCGGATATAAGGAGTTATCCAGTTATCTATTGGCGGGTTATTTCCATGATATCCAGTTTGTCTACACTGGGAGTGGTTAACTCTTCAAAGTACACCGTATCTGCCTCCACTTTTTCTCCTTGAGTCAATTTAGATAACATGTTTGCTACTGTATTTTCTACCCGATTTATCTGTTCCAGGGCGTAGTCCTCAAAGTGAGGAAGCATTGTTTGTGCCAACTCTTGGTATTTGCTCAGGTTGCTGTCTTTCGTTGAATAATCCCCAGTTGTTTGACGAACAATCAGTTGTGAGTCGCTGTAGATGGTGATCCTTTTCACTTGTAAGTTTTTTGCCAATGTCAAACCGGCCAAAAGTGCCTCGTACTCTGCTTGGTTGTTTGTAGCTTTAAAATTCAGTTGTATGGCTTGTTTGACTTGGAAACCGTCGGGGCTAGTTAGGATGAGGCCCGCCCCACAGCGGGTGTTTGTGGAGGAACCGTCTATATACAGTTGCCAATTGTTGTCCGTCGTAGCAGTGCTATTTGCAGGAGTTTTTTTCTCTGTTTCGGAAAATGAGCATTCGACTACGAAGTTCGCCAGTGCTTGTGCTTTAATGGCGGTGCGTGGTTTGTATTTTAAGTCGAATTGGCCGAGTTCTACAACCCAATTGATCAACCTGCCTGATAGGTCTGGTTTGTGCAGTATTTTTCTTAGCGGTTGGTCCGTGATGACCCTGATTTGTCTACCTTGGAAGTAATGTCTCAATTTTCTGCTCGCTACCACAAAAGCTAGAGCAAACTTTTGGACATTTGGATAGCGGGTTTTCACGTCCTTGAGCACTTGACTTACATAATAAACTGGTTTTTGCTCGCTATTTTCCTCTTTGATGAGCATTGCCCCCACGGCTTTATCTGTGGCGGACAAGTATAGTGATAGCGGTTCTGAAGGAGCTGCGACCGCTAGTAAGGGAGCAGAAGAGAGATAAGTTTTGAGGTCTTCGAAGGCTTTCTAGCATTCGTCCGTCCAAGATATTGCCTTAGTTTTTGTTGTTCCTTTCAATGTGTCAAAAAATGGGAGGTATCTGTCTGCCAACTTTGCTATGAATCTTCTTAGGGCGGCTAGTCTCCCTGTCAATTTTTGTATTTCCTTCAAGGTTTTGGGCGGTGGCATGTCAATTATAGCCTTTATTTTTGCGGGATTGGCCTCAATGCCTCTGTGAGATACCAAGAAACCAAGGAACTTGCCTGCGTCTAGTGCGAACACGCATTTGTCCGGATTGAGTTTCATGTTGTGTTTTTTGAGAGTTGAAAAACATTCTTTTAAGTCTTGAAGGTGAGAAGCCGTTAAGAGAGACTTTACTATGAGATCATCCACATATACTTCCATATTGCGGCCCAGCTGACCGGCGAAGATTTTATTCATGGTTTTTTGGAAGGTGGTGCCAGCGTTGATCAGTCCAAATGGCATGACTTTGTAACAATATACCCCCTATGTGTAATGAAAGCTTTTTTTTCTCTATCTTCCGGGGTCATTTTGATTTGATTGTAGCCTGAATAGGCATCCATGAAACTTAGCATCAGGTGGCCCGCGGTTGCGTCGATGAGTTGATCTATTGATGGTAATGGATAGGGATCCTTCGGGCAAGCTACGTTTAAATCAGTGTAATCCACGCATATTCTCCATTTTCCGTTAGCTTTTTTCACCAATACCACATTTGTAACCCATTTAGGGTAGGTGAATTCGCAAATCAAATCTGCGTCCAAGAGTTTGTCAATCTCAACATCAATTGCCTGCTGTTGCTCTGGTGCAAAGTTCCTTCTCTTTTGTATTTTTGGTGCTTTGTCTGAGTCCACATTTAACTTGTGGATTGCCACGGACTCATCTAGACCTGGCATATCCTTTGGGCTCCATGCGAAAACGTCTGCGTATTTCCTCAAAAGGTCTGTGAGGCCATCCTTAAAGATTGAGTCCAAACCCGCTCCCATACTCACACTCTTGCTTGAGTCTCCGGGCACGATTTCTATTTTTTCTGTTTGTACTGCCGGGCTTATTGGCGGTCTCTCTTCCTGCTTAAGACATTTCATGAGATCTGCATCCATACGAGGAGGGTCTTCTGTCATTGGGTCATGCCCGTCAATGAACTGCACCTCTTTTCTCTTTTTGTTATTTGCGCGCTAATTTTCAGCGTGCCTTTGTCTTTTCGCTTGCTTTCTCTTATTTGCTTTTTCTCTGCGGATGTTGCTAGGCTCAGTTTTTCCCAGAGTGATTGCTATGCCATAACATCTTTTAGACGTTTCTGAATCTCCCTTGATTTCTCCAACCCCGTTTAGAGTGGGGAATTTGATCTTAAGATGGGGGGTGGAGGTGACCGCCTTGAGCATATTTAGGGTTGGTCTTCCCAAAATCATGTTATAAGAGGAAATGGTGTTGATGACGTAGAACTTGACCGTTCGGCATACTTGTCTGGGTGATTCGCCAAAATAGACAGGGAGTCTTGCGATGCCTGCTATTGGAACGGCATTGTGCCCAAAACCGTAAAGAGGTGTCTCATCAGGACATGTTTCCAACTTTTCACCATCTAGTTTTAATCTGTCCCATGTGTGTTTGAAGCATATATCAACTGAGGACCCGTTATCCACGAGGATCCTTTTTACTTCATTGCTGGCGATGCCAAACGATACAACTAGTGCCTCAGTGTGATTCGGGTCGATGCCTTCGTAGTCTGTGTCTGTGAAAGTAATTATGTTTGGCGGTCCCTCGGATATTGTATAGATAGTGTGCTGTTTGCACTAAATCACGCAAGCATACGTGGTCACAAGTAATACAGATATAAGTCAAGTTCGTTCCCACAGAGATCTGGTTATGGTTTTAATTCAGTAAACGCACCTATGCAACAGTGTATGGTTATTATGCACTGCTAAGACAAATAACAAATATGGGTTTTAACTATCTAAATTAACTAAAAAGCAAATTAATAAAACTACAAATTAACTAACTAGCAAGAATTGAAATCTAATTACTTCTGCAAGAAAAACCATGGAATCCTAACTTCATTAAATACTTTGCTTAGATCTGACGCCTTTAATCACTATATGCAATGGTTATGATATCTGATCGGACAACACGAAACAAGTACATGCTACCTGTCAGCATACGAATACCAAACTAAACATACATCCACAAAAGAGATAGAAGATGAATAGATAGCAATTATGCTTAGACCCTATATGTCTATAGAATTTGAAAACATAACGGTTGAAGAGCAAGTTATCCATAAAGATCACACAGGGCAGTATAAGTATTTTCATCTCACACCATGAATCATATTGATAAACAATTATGAACCTATGCTAGCATGGCAAGTTCTAAATCTCAAGATCCACTTTCACTTCAAAAGAGATTAACAAATTAGATGTTCATGACGCATCTATCAATTAAGCATAACCATACGAGGATATCAGATATACATCACACACAGATCTTTAAAGCAATCAAGATACTAAAGCTCCATAAATAAATCCATTAGAATCCCATGACAACGATTAGTTCATAATCGAACCTCTCGTCATCATGGGATCTGATGAAACCATGATAAAAACAAAGTATGAAAAAATACAAATAAATCTAAGTAATTGATATGTAATAGTTCTACTCCTAATGATGATAATCTATTACAAGGGTTGGATGTGTTTATATAGGCTCTAGACATCTTGCCCAACAAGAAAATACCAAATCAGAATTATAATAGAAGTACGTTTCCTAAACTGATTCAGATTTAAAGGGAAATTCGTAGCTGCCTTTTCTTCAGATTTTCTGGACCGTTCCAGCTGCAATTGGGCCTCTTGACCACTTTAGAATGATAGAGAATCTCGTTATCTTCGCGTGGACAGCTTACGGGCCTCAAACGGACTTCTAGAACTCAAGATATGGCCAAAACAAAATCAGAAATTCTGGCTGATTTTTCACCCGCGCACCACCAGCATCCCGCTGCGCCTGATGCGCCATATGGGCACCTGAAGCGCCGGCCCAATCTGCCCAAACAAGGCTGGAGCGCTGGAAACAAGGCTGGGAGCCCCCGGTTTGGTCCCGTTCTGCGAAAACTTTTTTTCGCCTTTTCTTCCCGTTCCTTTTGCATGAGTTTCCGTCTTTCATTCTTAATGACTTGTATACTTCTTAGGAGTTGATATTAGCCACCATTCTTCATTCCATATCATCAATCAACTCCACAAAACGCTCCAAAAACGACGGAAACTACACCTTTAATCAATATTTCTTCAACCCTGCACAATTAAACAAAACACATCAAAACTACCACAAACTTGAGACCAAAGCAATCAATTTAAGCCGACTTGGATTGTTTCAAGTGGATATAAGATCAACTTATCACACCCCCAAACTTAAACCGATGCTTGTCCTCAAGCATAAACAATTACAACTAACTAACTAGTACCACTTCCGTAGGTGATCACGGTTGCATTTGGCATATGCAACAAGCCCTTTAAACCCCTAGGCAGCCCTAGTGGACGAGTAAGGTCTCGTGAGGGCCTATAGCGAATGTACCCACAAAATCCATTTAACCTAATGCAATGCAATGCATGAATACAACTACATGAAAAATGCAATTAATCTAATACTAAAATCCTACCATACCTTCAAATCCTCTCATGCCATATCAACTTAAGAATCAAAGTAAATACGCAATGTCTTGGTGTCGAAAGTGCAAGTATTCACATAGTCTACTCAATGAACATGCATAAGTTCTCACAAGCCCATGTCAAGTGTAAGAACAAGTTAGTAAACATGCTAAGCCTACAAGAGTACATCTTTGAGACAAAACTCGGGATCTCATACGCAAAAACAAGTAAACACTCACAATCCACTCACAAAAGAATACTCTCTCAAGAACAAGGGTAAGTGTATCGCTCAATTCCAACAAAATCATAACCATGCTTGACATTTGGTATCAATCTAACTCTTAACACAACATACATCAATGACGATAATCAAAAGGTCTTTATTTGGGTTGTAACGGGGCTAGGGACAAGGTATGTCAAATAAGCCAAAACAGGTGAAGTGTCAAAAGCTAGTAGGAACTATAATACTCATACACAACACCCTATTTTGCCCCCACATAAATTTTTACTAAAACCAACACTCGACTAGTCGACTGAAATAGGATCACAACAAACACAAACATGCTCTCATAATATTTTTTTCATTTTTCTTTTTTTTTTTCATTTTTTTTCTTTTTTCTTTTTCGAGAGCTAAATATAACACAAACAATAATATAAACAATAACAATGATCCTACAATTTTATTACACATGCCGACTATCAAGTAAACAAACCCAATTTTCAATATTTCCCCCAAAAGTAAGACCAACAATAAACCCCTCCTTGCACACCTTACTACTCCCTTAAGCACTCTACTAGCCTTTGACAATGTGGGTTCAAATAAATGTAAGGCCAATACAAGAAAAAGGTCTAGGCAAGTAATGTGGTATGTCACCGAAAAAATAGGATTAAGCTCAACGGGTTAACTAATTGATCATGTAAATATGGTGTGGTAATATGGGAAAATATGCGATTATTCCTAAATGCCTTTATCATTTTAATCGTCAAATAATGTCATGCGTTTCAAGAAAGATCTCAAACAACTGCTAGCAATGCAAACAATCCGTGGACACTCAAGCAAACGAATAAATTGCAATATGCAATAAGGCTCAAAAACTCACTTGGTGGAAAAACATACTCAATCCCAAGCAAAAATCTCCCTAACGCACCGACTTGTATTCAAAGCATGCAAACTAAATCATCTTGCACATATTCATGTCTTTCTAATCACTTACAACATTCAATAAGTCTACTAGCTTCAACTTACTAGTGTATGTGTGTGCACAAGAACAAAGCATATCACTTCTCAATCAAAAGCGTCAACAACACAAAATTCCTATAAAGCATGGGTGCAAATGCAACTACTATGAACTCACATGATATACGAACATAAGAACAGAATGTCCTATATGAAACAAACATAGATAACACTAACATAAATGCATAATTTACTAATACTAATACTAATATGCAAAACATGAAATCCTACATGAACACAATGACTAACAATCACATATATATACACTACTTATCCCTCGAACCACCCCCAAACTTGAAAAATTCAATGTCCTCATTGAATGGAAGCAAATACAAGGGAAAGTAGAAAACATACCAGTATACAACAATGCTTGGGTTGCCTCCCAAGAAGCGCTTCTTTAACGTCAATAGCTTGACGTTACTTCCAAGCCTCCACTAAGGATGATAATAGTTCGCCTGGTCCTCTCTTCGCAATACTTCATCAACATCTCGGCGGCACACTTTCTACCCTTTCTCCTCGCTTGGCCTATTCGTATAACAAATATGTCTTATTCCAATGCCTTCATCTGTTGACCCAAAATCTGTCAATTTGTAGAACAGCACACATTCACAGGCTTCACTTGAATATAATGGAGGAGGGTAAATGTAAGTTGCTGGAGCCTTTGGTTCCTCAAAGAGAACTTCCTCCATTGGCTCTAATGCGCTACCTCCATCTTTACATTCTGAGACAAGTAGAAGACCTGCATCTTTCCCATGGTCATCAATCTCTTGGTTTGCACATACCAATTCTTGAAATTTGTGCATCGCAACAGTGTCTATCCCAAATAGTGCCCTTTCCAAATCTTCCACCATCCTAATATGATTAAATTCCTCACATGGCTTGTGAACACTCACCTCACCTTGGAATTTGTCTTCCTCAAGAAAAGACTCAATTGCACTATCCTCAAGATTTGACCATGAAACAACCTCATCAATCAGCACCTTAGAATCCCAGAGATCAGCCAAGCCGAGCGACTCACACTCTTCCTCCTCATCACTATCCACCACAGGTTCTGACAAAATAGAATTTTTTCTTTTTCTATAGGATTCTGATCATGAATTCCTTCTTCATCCTCAATTGCTGAATTCTGATCGTTCCTGACTTTTCCAGATCTGAGTGTTATGGTATTAACCTGCTCCATGCCATCTTGTTTTCCTAGATTCACCACTGTGTCACTAGGAAGAACTCCTTGTGGTCCGTTGATAAAGGCACTTGCAATTTGCCCAATCTGATTCTTCAATGTAGATTGACCATTATTCCCATGAAACTGTTGCTGCTGAAAACCTTGACTGTTGCTCCAGCCGGAATTGGGATTATAGGTGGCTGGATATGGTTGTTGGAAATTGCTCACAAACTGCACCGATTCAATAGACATGGCACATTGAGTCGTCTCATGTGTGCCCTCACATAGCTCACAAACACTAGCAACTTGAGGCACCCCATGCTTTGACATAGAATCCAATTTCTTATTAAGTGCCTCTAGCTGAGCTACTAGAGCTGTGACTGTATTAACTTCCAGAATTCCTGCTATCTTGCCTTGTGATAATATCTGAGTTGGATTCTGGTATTCATTCGCAGCCATCATCTCAATCAACTCATAAGCTTCCTCGTAGCTCTTAGCCCATAGAGCTCCACCTGATGCTGCATCTAGCATGGGTCTTGACTGTGCACCCAAGCCATTATAAAAAAAGTTAATCACCATCCAATCAGGCATCCCATGATGTGGACACTTCCTTAGCATCTCCTTATATCGCTCCCAAGCCTCGCACAAAGATTCTTCAGACTGCTGTGAAAACTGAGTAATAGCGTTCCTGATTGTTGCGGTCTTTGCCATGGGGAAAAATTTAGTAAGAAACTTCTGAGCAAGAACCTCCCATGTCAAAATAGAACCTGCTGGTAGAGAGTGCAACCAATCCTTAGCTTTATCCCTCAAAGAGAATGGGAAAAGTCTCAATTTGATAGCATCTTCCGACACCCCGTTGATCTTGAAAGTGTCGCAGATCTCAATAAAGTCCCGGATGTGCATGTCAGGATCCTCCGTAGGAGCACCCCCAAACTGAAACGAATTCTGCACCATCTGGATTATGCTAGGCTTGATTTCGAAAGTATTAGCTGCAATGGCTGGCTTGACAATGCTAAATTGGATGTCATTGATCTTTGGTTGAGAATAATACATCAATGCTTTCGCTGCTGCTCGTTCTCCCATTGCTACCTGAAACACATAGAACTAAACAACTATGTAAGAAACAATCCGAGTCAGTGAACTCTAACGACCACTGATGACAAGCACATAAACTAAAAATAAAACACCGATGATCCCCGGCAGCGGCGCCAAAAACTAGTTTGCACTAAATCACGCAAGCGTACGTGGTCACAAGTAATACAGATATAAGTCAAGTTCGTTCCCACAGAGATCTGGTTATGGTTTTAATTCAGTAAACGCACCTATGCAACAGTGTATGGTTATTATGCACTGCTAAGACAAATAACAAATATGGGTTTTAACTATCTAAATTAACTAAAAAGCAAATTAACAAAACTACAAATTAACTAACTAGCAAGAATTGAAATCTAATTACTTCTGCAAGAAAAACCATGGAATCCTAACTTCATTAAATACTTTGCTTAGATCTGACGCCTTTAATCACTATATGCAATGGTTATGATATCTGATCGGACAACACAAAACAAGTACACGCTACCTGTCAGCATACGAATACCAAACTAAACATACATCCACAAAAGAGATAGAAGATGAATAGACACCAATTATGCTTAGACCCTATATGTCTATAGAATTTGAAAACATAACGGTTGAAGAGCAAGTTATCCATAAAGATCACACAGGGCAGTATAAGTATTTTCATCTCACACCACGAATCATATTGATAAACAATTATGAACCTATGCTAGCATGGCAAGTTCTAAATCTCAAGATCCACTTTCACTTCAAAAGAGATTAACAAATTAGATGTTCATGACGCATCTATCAATTAAGCATAACCATACGAGGATATCAGATATACATCACACACAGATCTTTAAAGCAATCAAGATACTAAAGCTCCATAAATAAATCCGTTAGAATCCCATGACAACGATTAGTTCATAATCGAACCTCTCGTCATCATGGGATCTGATGAAACCATGATAAAAACAAAGTATGAAAAAATACAAATAAATCTAAGTAATTGATATGTAATGGTTCTACTCCTAATGATGATAATCTATTACAAGGGTTGGATGTGTTTATATAGGCTCTAGACATCTTGCCCAACAAGAAAATACCAAATTAGAATTATAATAGAAGTACGTTTCCTAAACTGATTCTGATTTAAAGGGAAATTCGTAGCTGCCTTTTCTTCAGATTTTATGGACCGTTCCAGCTACAATTTGGCCTCTTGACCACTTTAGAATGATAGAGAATCTCGTTATCTTCGCGTGGACAGCTTACGGGCCTCAAACGGACTTCTAGAACTCAAGATATGGCCAAAACAAAATCAGAAATTCTGGCTGATTTTTCACCCGCGCACCACCAGCATCCCGCAGCGCCTGATGCGCCATATGGGCGCCTGAAGCGCCGGCCCAATCTGCCCAAACAAGGCTGGAGCGCTGGAAACAAGGCTGGGAGCCCCCGGTTTGGTCCCGTTCTGCGAAAACTTTTTTTCGCCTTTTCTTCCCGTTCCTTTTGCATGTGCTTCCGTCTTTCATTCTTAATGACTTGTATACTTCTTAGGAGTTGATATTAGCCACCATTCTTCATTCCATATCATCAATCAACTCCACAAAACGCTCCAAAAATGACGGAAACTACACCTTTAATCAATATTTCTTCAACCCTGCACAATTAAACAAAACACATCAAAACTACCACAAACTTGAGACCAAAGCAATCAATTTAAGCCGATTTGGAATGTTTCAAGTGGATATAAGATCCACTTATCATGTGCTCTTCTCTCGGTGGTGAAGATTGTCCGCCAAAGACGGTATGTACGATATTTTTGTTTTTTCCTTGCGATGTGGACGCTCCCAGCACCTGTCTTGGCAAATACCGAGATAGGTTGCCAGCCTTGACTTGTCTTTCAAGAAATATTTAAGGGACAAACAGCTGTCTGTGTAGTGTCCATGCGTTTCGTGATAATTACAGTGTTTGTCTCTTGGCCTATCATCGGGTGAGGAGAACATGGGAGCCGGGGGCATGTAGAAAGGTTTCCCCCTGATTTCTCTCAGAATGGTCGCCCTTGGGAGCGTGAATTTTGTCCATTCTGGCTCTGGGCGTTTATCTGCTTTGGGCGGGTTTGTCGGTCCTAAGCGGTCTCTGACCGGAGCCCAGGTTATGGTCTCTGGGCGGGAGACGAAGGTCCATGAGTAGTTTGTACTTGATGTTGGACTGGTGTCTGCCTTTGATAGGGCGTATATCTTTCCCTTTGAAAGAATGGTGATTGAGTTGGCAGAGCCCTGGATTGTTTGAGCACATTCAGAGATTCTGTTTCGTTGATGGCCTGAGACGCCAAGTCATATGCCTTTGCCAAAGTGGTGGGTTTCGCTTCCATGAGACGGAATACGTACTTTTCGCACTCATAGGGGTTAAGGCCTCTTCTCAAGTGGACCAATGCTTCTGTTTCATTAACGCAGACAACTTTGTTGACGGCTTCCTTGAAGCGGTCGATGTAGTTTTGCAAAGTCTCTCCGTTGCGTTGTACGATAGTTTCTAGAAACACGGTCTGAACCTCGTGCTGTTGGTTTCCCTTGAATTTATTTAAGAATAGTTTTTTAAACTCCAGCCAAGTATCTACGGACCTGGTGGTTATTCTACAAAACCATCTCTGAGCATTTCCGCGAAGGGTCGCAGCAAAGAAACGGCATCTCGTTAGGTCATTATAAACTATGATGTTTGATATCCTTTTGACGGGGCTCCGCCTCTAGCCTTATGGTAAATGGCGTGCCGCCCAGCTCTGGCTCACTATTACCTTCTATCTTTTTCTTGAGTTCCATGATGGTTCGCAACATTTCTGCGTTCGTTGGCTGTGCACTGTCGACCTCCTTTGGGCGGACAGGGGATCGTTCTCTTTTTCTTTGTCTTTCGTATTCAATTAAGACCTTTTCATAAGCGGCCTTTTTGTCTACAATCACCTTTCGCAGGTCTCTCTGCTTTCTATTTTCTTCCCATGTTTCGGGTTATTGATGGTTTTTATTGTGCCTGTCATGATTCGTCTCTTGAGATGAACCTAGGCGGGAAAAGGCGGAATTCGCCCTTCGAGGCCGGTTGTGCGCCTCACTTCTGTCATCACGTGGATTTGCTTGGGAATCTATTTGCTCTGGGGGTTGCCCTTGGCCCTGTTGTGGGAAAGCCGAGGCCATCTGCATGAGTAAATCGACTTCTTGTTGATTATATCCTGTCAGGTTAAGGCTAAGGACCTGTGCGTGGTTGTCTCCCCGAGGGGGGTTAGTCTGTAAGCGGTGCTCTGGATTTAGTAATGGGTCAAGCGGTGGAACGCCGTTTGTGTTCCCTTCTCTTTCTATTGGTGGTATTCCGTCAGGGTTTGCTGTTGTAGTGGTGCCCTTAGATCTGGTGTTATGGGCCATTTTAGTAGCGTGTATTCTGTTGTTTGGGATTGTCTTGTTTGTGTTGTCTCGTGGAGGTAGTTTTGGTAGAGCAGGCGAGGGATTTCTCTTTTAAGAAAATAGCCCTCCTTCTAGTGCCAAATGATAACTCTCACTGATTAGAGGCTTCCGACTACTGTTCCGGGATGTTTCACCTGAGTTTGGGTGCCTGCAAAACAATGCTTGCCCGGGGGTGGTGGCCGTCAAGCACCTCCGGCGTAAGAATCAGTAATCGGAAATAATAATAATTAAGCTGGTAAGAGTGTATCTGATGTAAGGGGAGAGATTCTGTAATTTTTAGCTTTTGTATCTGAAAGTTGTGTGTGTGTACCTTATGTGCAGAATGTGGGTATTTATAGGCTAGGCCTTCCAGTCACTGTAGGCCACTTGGTAGACGCAAAAGCTACAGTGAGCCCCACTTGGTAGCCGCAAAAGCTACAGTGAGCCCCACTTGGTAACCGCAAAAACTATAGTGACCGGTGTGACCCTTCTTGACACACCGCCATTCTGCAACTGCTCGCTGTGTTGTTCAGAGTTTGTCTGCTACAACTAGATGACCTTGTGTTCCCTTGAATAGTTTATTGTCCCCTGTCTTGTAGAGCAAGATAGCAAGATATTTTGTACAAAAGTATTTTTCTAATGATATTTATCGTCAAGTTGAGTAATTTAGGAAACTAAATATCTTATGACACGTGTATGAGAGTGACAAATGTTGTGCTGTAAGCGGGCACCTACTCGCGAGCACGTGCCCGGCGAGTGGACCGTTCCTACAACGGATACCTATTAGATGGTGAAAATTTTCGTGTCTCTTCTACTGTAACATTTTTGTCGTAATAATTTTTGTATTACGTGGGTATTATATATGCATGCCTAATGAATGTATATAACTTGTAAGTATCAATGTCATGATGTGATTTGTTTGGTAAATTATAGCTAAAATTTGGTGTCTGTCTATTCATAGATAATTAGATATGTCATCTTAAACTAGCTAAACTAGGCAGCTTGCTATTTATTACCCTTCCGCTATTATTTTCCTTCTTGCGTTGGCAAATTACTATAATTTATACGAATATGTTCAAGTTGAAGAATAGTTTTATGTAGCTGGAACAATGATATGATTTTTATTTAATTTGTCACTAAAAATTTTAAGATATAGACTTTGGAGGCTAATTTTTTTTTAAAACTCATATGATTTAATTATAATGTTTATATATAGGTTGTCCATAATTTTTTTTAAAAATAAGATATTTTAGTTAAAAATATAGGAAAAATATTACGTTTTAACTGAAAAAGGTAATCAATTGGTTATTAGTAATTATAATATTAGTAGTTTATTTCATTAAATAAAACTATTCACGATATTTTTGTTGGAACGAGAGGTTTTAGTTAGAAAAATTAGAAAATATAATGTGCTTTAATTGAAAATGTTAATTGGTTAATTATTAGAAACTATAATATTATTATTTCATTTAACTGTAACCGCAAAATAAATATGTATCAAAATAAAAGAAATAAAGTAAAAATAACTAAGTAAGGGTAATTAGGTAAAACATAAAATACTGACCAACCAAACTTCCAATATTTCGGCTATTATATAATACTAGCCTAAAACCCGTGCGATGCACGGATTTTTTTAAATATTATATTAAAAAATTTCATTAATTTAAATTAATTTTTTTTAAATATGAATTTTGGAGGCTTAGATTTCTATATGAGATTATTTGATAATAATTTTATATATATTATCCGTGATATTTCTAGAAAAGGAAGGATTTTAATTAGAAAATATAGAATGATGATAGGTTTTAGTTAAAAAGAGCAATCGATTAGTTATTAGTAATTATAAAATTAGTACTTCATTTTATTAAATAGAATGCCCGTGATATGATTAGAAAAATAGGGAATTTAGTTAGAGAAAATTAAAAAGGTAATATGTTCTAAGTGGAAAAGGTAATTAATTAGTTTATAGTAATTATAATTTAATTACATTATTTTACTAAATACAATTGCTCGTAATATTTTTAGAAAAGGAGAAATTAATATTGTCCGTGATATTTCTATTAAAAGAGGGATTTTAGTTAGAAAATATAGAAAAGATGATAATTAATAATATTATAATATTATTATTTTACTTTATTAAATAGAATCACACGTGGTATAATTGGAAAAAGAGAGATTTTAGTTAGAGAAAATAGAAAGGTAATGTGAAGATGACATGATTTATGTGAAAAAGGTAATTGATTAGTTTATAGTAATTATAATTTAATTATGTTGTTTTACTAAATAAAATTGTTCATAGTTTTTAGAAAATGAGAAATTAATCAATTATAACGTAATTGATTAATCAATTATAATTATGTTATAATATAATATAATTATGTTATTTTATAAAACAAAATTTAGTTAATAGTTATAATATAATTATGTAGTGCTGTCAAAAAAATCCAAAAAATCCGATATCCGACCGAAAAATTCGATACCGAATCCGAAAAAAATGGATAATATCCGTATTCGAAAGAAAATGGATATTATTCGTATCTGAATTCGTTCCGAAAATAACGGATATAGGCACATCCGTATTCGAAATATGCGATATCCGAAGTAAGTAATTATATATTTTAGAATATATAATTTATAATTTATAATTTAATATTTATAATATATTATTTATGTATTAAAATTTAATTATTTAATACATTAGTAAGTAAAGTTATTTACCCAACAACATGTACATACGTTTTCATTTGTGGAATGCTTAACCCAAGTGTTAGCACTGACCGACTCTTGGTCATGTGTAATTCTATTATTATTGTTCATGCATAATTCTTTTATTATTCTGTATGTCAAGTTATTTGCAGTTGGTAATTTGAATCCCGGAATACCTATTATTTTCTAGTGGTTGGGGTTTATTTTGATTGTTGCATGATGTTTGTAGTTTAAAAAATTCTGTTTGTTCTATTTTACTATGTTTAAATGGAAAAAAAATTGTTATTTTTTATTTTTTTTAAATGATTCGGATATTCCGATTTTCGGAGATATTCGGATTTTTAAAAAATCTCAAAAATCGAATATTCGAATTCAGATATTATCCGTATCCGGATAATATCCGTCGGATTTAGTTAATATAACATAATTATATTATAACATAGTTATAATATAATTATGTTATTTTATAAAACAAAATTTAGTTAATAGTTATAATATAATTATGTAGTGCTGTCAAAAATATCCAAAAAATCTGATATCGGACCGAAAAATTCGATACCGAATCCGAAAAAAATGGATAATATCCGTATTCGAAAGAAAATGGATATTATTCGTATCCGAATTCGTTCCGAAAATAGCAAATACGGATATAGGCACATCCGTATTCGAAATATCCGATATCCGAAGTAAGTAATTATATATTTTAGAATATATAATTTATAATTTATAATTTAATATTTATAATATATTATTTATGTATTAAAATTTAATTATTTAATTCATTAGTAAGTAAAGTTATTTACCCAACAGGTACATACGTTTTCATTTGTGTAATGCTTAACCCAAGTGTTAGCACTGCCCAACTCTTGGTCATGTGTAATTCTATTATTATTGTTCATGCGTAATTCTATTATTATTCTGTATGTCAAGTTATTTGTAGTTGGTAATTTGAATCCCGGAACACCTATTATTCTCTAGTGGTTGGGTAGTGGTTGGGGTTTATTTTGATTGTTGCATGATGTATGTAGTTTAAAAAATTCTGTTTGTTCTATTTTACTATGTTTGAATGGAAAAAATTGTTATTTTTTAATTTTTTTTAAATGATTCGGATATTCGGAGATATTAAGATTTTTAAAAAATCTCAAAAATCGGATATTCGAATTCAGATATTATCCGTATCCGGATAATATCCGTCGGATACAAATTCGGATATAATTTTATAATATCTGTCGAATTCAGATTCGAATAGTGATTTCGGATTAGGATATAGGCATATCCGTATCCGAAATATCCGTTTGACAACCCTATAATTATGTTATTTTATTAAACAAAATTGCTCGTAGTGTTTTTAAAAAGGAGAAATTTTAGTTAGATAAAATGTAAAAGATATTCTATTTTACTTGAAAAATGAATTATTTAGTTATTGAAAGATAGAAAAGGTAATATGTTTAACCTAAAAAAGGAAATTGATTAATAAAATGAGAAATTTTAGTTAGATAAAATATGGAGGGTATTGTATTTTACCTGAAAAAGGAAATTATTTAGTTCTTGAAAAATAGAAAAGATTACATGTGTAACTTGAAAAAGAAAATTGATTAGTTAGTAGATCTGTAATTGAGTAAGGGTAAATAAGTAAAATCAACAGGTACCGTACCGACCGACCGACCAAACTTTTAATATTTCAGCTTTTATATAATAGTATAGATACAGTAATTGGTTAATTATTAGGAAGTATAACATCATTATTTTATTTTACCCTTAACTACAAAACTATAAAATAAATATGTATCAAAATAAAAAAAATAAAATAAAGAATAACTAAATTTGGATAATTAAGTAAAAATACAAAGTATCGGAACCAAACTTTCAATGTTTTGTGTATATTATATAACAATAGAGATAGGTGAAATATCAAATCTTGTCTATTCATCCTCACTAATTTATAAAAAGAACCACCTTATATATAGAAGTCCGAGAGAGAATAACCATAAAATAAAGGGATAGTTTCAAAACTACCCATGTGAACTATCAGATTTTTAAATATATACTACCCATCTTTCTGAAATTCTAAAAATACCGACCTTGTTTTCAAAATTCCAAAAATACTACCTTTCTCAATTGCAACTTTTGCAACCTCATTTGCAACTTCCAGTTTTCAAATTTCTGATTTCATGTTCTGGGGTTCAGATGTCATTTTCGACCTCTTTTTTGGACTCTGATATATGTATATATATATATATATATATATATATATATATATATATATATATATATACATATATCAGAGTCCAAAAAAGAGGTCGAAAATGACATCTGACAAATGGAACTTGAAATCAGAAATTTGAAAACTGGAAGTTGCAAATGAGGTTGCAAGGCCCCGCCAAGGGCACTCATAATTGGTGAATTTGGGTTGCAAGGCCCCGCCAGGGGCACTCATAATTGGTGGATTTCTGATTTGCAACTTTCAGTTTTCAGTTGCAACTTTTGCAACCTCAGTTGCAACTCCTCAGTTGCAACTTTTGCAACCTCAGTTGCAACTTTTGCAACCTCAGTTTTCAGTTGCAACTTTTTCAACCTCAGTTGCAACTTTTGCAACCTCAGTTGCAACTTTTGCAACTGAGGTTGCAACTCCTCAGTTTTCAGTTGCAACTTTTGCAACCTCGGTTGCAACTTTTGCAACCTCGGTTGCAACTTTTGCAACCTCAGTTGCAACTCCTCAGTTGCAACTTTTGCAACCTCAGTTGCAACTTTTGCAACCTCAGTTGCAACTTTTGCAACTGAAAACTGAAAGTTGCAAATCAGAAATCCACCAATTTTGAGTGCCCCTGGCGGGGCCTTGCAACCCAAATTCACCAATTATGAGTGCCCCTGGCGGGGCCTTGTAACCCAAATTCACCAATTATGAGTGCCCTTGGCGGGGCCTTGCAACCTCATTTGCAACTTCCAGTTTTCAAATATCTGATTTCAAGTTCCATTTGTCAGATGTCATTTTCGACCTCTTTTTTGGACTCTGATATATATATATATATATATATATATATATATATATAGGGTTGGACTCCATGAAGAACACTTTAAATAAAGAACAACAAAGAACACCTCATATCTAATAGATCCATTGCCCCTGGCGGGGCCACCCAATACAAAAAGTTCTTATTTTTTTAGGCTCTATCCATCCAGCAAAAAAAAAAAAAAAAAAAAATTGAAAATTTTACTGTTCATCGATGACGTCATCAGTGACGTCATCATGAACAGTAAAATTTTCAATTTTTTTTTTTTTTTTTTTTTTTGCTGGATGGATAGAGCCTAAAAAAATAAGAACTTTTTGTATTGGGTGCCCCTGGCGGGGCCAATGGATCTATTGGAATAAATGATTTTATAGTGTTCTTTATTGTTCTTTATATAAGGGTGTTCTTTATGGAGCAAAGGCCTATATATATATATATATATATATATATATATATATATATATATATATATATATATATATCAGAGTCCAAAAAAGAGGTCGAAAATGACATCTGAACCCCAGAACATGAAATCAGAAATTTGAAAACTGGAAGTTGCAAATGAGGTTGCAAAAGTTGCAATTGAGGAAGGTAGTATTTTTGGAATTTTGAAAACATAAAAGTATAATGAGGTAGTATTTTTGAAAAAATGATTTTATAGAAGTGAAAAGATAGTTGGGTGGTAGTAAAATTGGAAATAATTATTAAAATCTTATTTATTTATGTAAATATCCCTAAAATAAATATATTTATTTATTTTTATATGAAATATAATTACAAATTTTAATTAAGAAATTAAAAATAAAATTGCACAATTGTTTTTGTAAAATCATTAAAAATTAATAAAATAATCTAGTAATTCTATCATAAAATCAAATTTATTCAAAATGATTTCATAATAGAATCAAATTCAAATCATATTTTTTTGTTAAAATTTAATGAATTAAATCCTTTATAAAACTTATATGTTGTTAATGTTCTTAAAATCAAAATTTATGTTTATAAAAATTTATTTATAATAATTTATTAATAAAATTCTATGATGAGATCAATAGTATATAAGATACAATGATCTTCGTATGTTATCAATTTAATTCATGTTATCAGTTTATTTAATAAAAAATGTTTAAAAAATATAAGCTACGTTTAGAGCAACTCTATGAGTTTCTTAGCATATTTCTTATAAATATTATAAATAATTAGATTTATATTAATTTAGGATATTATAAGGTATGACAATTACAACAATACTCCTCATTTTTACCCCTTATTATTATAATAATATTAAAAAGAGAGGAAAAAAAGTGAAAGAAAGGGGAAAGTGGAATAGAAATGAAGGAAAATGAATATTTTATTTATGAAAAATGAGATAACGAATGACTAGGAGCATCTTATAAATAAAGAAGAAGGAGAACATCCTAAATTTTAAAGTGACAACTAAGAGCAACTCCAAGAGACTACTTATTCATGCTCCTAATTTAAATTTTAAGGAATGAGTGTAAAAATAGTGCTCCAACAATGTCCTAGTGATTCCTTAAATCACTATGACACTCCTCTTAGAGCATCTCCAACAGTATCTTAGCCTATTCCTTAAATATAATATAAAAAATTAGATCCTAGTAACTTAGGACATAGATAATTAAGTAGTTTCACTTCCAACAATGTTTCCTATACTTATTCCTTTATTTAATATTTTATTATTAAAAGTACTTTCTATCATTGAAAGTACAACATGCAATAGAGAGAGATAGAGAGTGTTTACAATTTTTTATAATAATATACTCCCTCCGTTCCTCAAGGTTCTTTGCGTTGCCTTTTTGCACGGAGACCAAGGAATATTGTTAAGATAATTGAAGTAGTGGGTGTAATAGTGATTTTATTGTTAAAATAAGTGAAGTAGTGGGTGTAATAGTGATTTTATTGTTAAAATAATTGAAGTAGTGGGTGTAATAATGTAAAGTGTTGAAAAAGTGGAGTGAAGTAGTGGATGTAATAATGTATTTTATTGTTAAAAGTTACTATTTATGGTATGTAAAAAAATGAGAGGAACGTCCCAAAATAGAAACTGTAAAGAAATGAGAGGGACAGAGGGAGTATAAGTTAGGGGAACCTTAAAATAGGAGAGAGAATCCTTATTTTTAAGGTATGAGAGGAGTGTCCTAGTGATTTAAGGAATCACCAGGACATTGTTGGAGCACTATTTTTACACCTATTCCTTGAAATCTCTTTCTATATATAATAGAGCAACACATGGATAATTTAGGGGTATTGAGCCAATTAACCCCCTGTGAAATTACAGTTATACCCTTACAAGTTATAAAATTACATGAAATGCCATTCTCTTATTTAAATGGAAAAAATTGAGTTTGTTTTCGTGGTGAATCGAACCTAGAACCTCCTCTATACAAATTATCCTACTAACCATTGTGCTACATGGACTTTATTGTTTTGAGTTAAAAAACCTTTTACATAAACCCGACCTCTCCATTATCTTATTTTTATTATTATTTTAATTTGTGAGTAAAAATAATGGTGATTCGTATTATTTTAAAAATATTACATTTTAGATTTCACAATATGGTAGGGGCATTTTGAGCCAATAAACTGAAATTACGAGTTTGCCCTTATATATTACAAAGTTACATTGATTTACCACTTCCTTATTTGAAGAGAAAAAATAAGTTATTTTGTGTTTGTGGGGAATTGAACCCACAATCTCCTACATATATTTCTTCCTCCAAACCATTATGCTACATTATGTTTTTTGGTATGAAGTTAAAACTCATTTTACATAAGTTCGATTTCTATATTATCCTATTTTAATTTATGAGTAAAAATAGTAATGACAAATATTAATTTCAAAATTTGAAATTTTACTTTTCAAAATATGGTACGTAATTATATACACTAATTTCAAAATTTTATTTCAAGCTCTTATTTTAAGGGTTAATTATCAAACTAGTCATTGATTGAAGTCAAATATATCAAGTAGGTCACTTATTGCAAAAGTGACTCAAGTAAGTCACTTATTAGAAAATTTGTATCGGTCCGTTAATCGAATATTAATCGAAGTTGTTTTGGAGATCTTATTGACCTCCAAATCATGAGTTTAAGTAACCAAACCGAATCCCACATGCTATGCTATACAAAACCAACCTCGGATTCATTGTTGGGTAAATTCTGCAAATATATGTTCTTGATGTTCTTGAGTTGTTCTTAAGGATCAAAGTACTTTTGAAGATGTTATTGAACTCCAATTTTGATATTTTAGTAACCAAAATGAATCTCACATGATACTCTACACAAATCCATGCTCCGTTTCATTGTTGGGTAACTTTCACAATTTTTGATTAATATTCGATTAACGGGTCGATACAAATTTCCTAATAAGTGACTTACTTGAGTCACTTTTGCAATAAGTGACCTACTTCATACATTTGGCTCCAATCAGTAACTAGTTTGATAATTAACCCCTTATTTTAAATGAGTTAGTTTATTTTTGTTGTGAATTGAATCATTAACCTCGTCCAAACAATTCATCCTTCCGATCATTGTACTACATATATTTTTGGTTTTTAGTTAAATTTTTTAGATAAATTTGACCGCTTATTTATTCTATTTTTAGTGCTACTTTAATTTTTGAGTAAAAGATAATGGTGATTCACATTATTTTTAAAATATTGTATTTTAGTTTACAAAACATGGTAGTGATTATATATACAACTTATTTAAAATTTTGATAATAATATCACGCAATGTAAAAAAGTTTATTTTCAAGTAATTAAACATTTTTTATATATAATATTAACTATAATATATTTTATAATTTTACATAACAATATATAATTAAATGATGAGATCCTTAAAAATGTCAGATAGTACAAAAGTTTAAAAAAAATGATTTTTTTAGATAAGTTGAGAAAGATAAACTTCCTTGAAAAAAGATCCTATAATATATAATAATGCAAAATATAGGAATCAGTTCATATCATATGTACATCGATTAAAAGTCGTATAATACACTTAGAGAAATTTTGGTTGGAAAGAATATTAAAAATTCAAATAAATTGTAAGAAGGATTAAATATATAGTCAAGTTAACAAATATCTTAGAAAATAGTATATTGCATAGCATGCACATACACAAAATATTATGATCGATCAATCACATTATATACTATGAGGTAGTTCAAATTATTTGTCTAAAAAGATAAAATTTTAAATTATACAATTAGTTTTTTATATACTGATTGGACAATATCTTTATTGCGAAACATTACGTGGGTAAATAATATGTTTCTTGAGTTGTCAAAATTATAACTGGAATATGAATAAATATGTCATTCGTGTACGACTCATTTATTTTATGATACCTTGAAAGAGAAAGACATCAAATGAACTTTATTTCTCCCTCTTATGTACTGACTAGATTCTTTATGAAAGAATGATAAAAAAATGATGATAAAGAATTAAAAAATATCACTTCAAAAATTGATTTATAGTGATGAAAAACATTATGGAGAATTAAACAGAAAACCCCCCTTATTATTTAAATTTTATGTTATCTTACCCAAATTTATTATAATAAAAAATTAGTAGATGTTTTCTACTTGTGACATAAATTTGTACAAATTGATGTAAATGTGTTATATTATATCCAACACATTTATATGCCATGAAATATTTTATTTTGAGTATCTGAATAATTAAATTAATTTTTTTGTAAAACAAAATTGAAACATTATAACAAACATGCTTTAACGGAAACTATACAATCATGTCAATATATATTCTTTAAATCGTAAAACTAAACAAGTTTACATCAACTTCTAGAAGATGACTCGTGCCTCGCACGGGTTATTACGCTAGTTCAAGTTAGGAGCATGAATAAGTAATCTGTTGGAGTTGCTCTTATACCTTAAAAATAAGGATTCTCTCTTCCATTTTAAGGTTTCCCTAACTTATATTTTATTATAAAAAATTGTAAACACTCTATATCTCCCTCTATTGTATGTTGTACTTTTAATGATAAAAAGTACTTTTAATAATAAAATTTCAAATAAGGAATAAGTATTTTATTATAAAAAATTGTAAACACTCTATATCTCCCTCTATTGTATGTTGTACTTTTAATGATAGAAAGTACTTTTAATAATAAAATATCAAATAAGAAATAAGTATAGAATGAATAAGTATAGGGAACAGATAAAACTACTAATCTATAATTTTTTATATTACGGAGTATATTTAAGGAATGAATTAGAATATCTTTGAAGATGCTCTAAGAGAGTAAAATATTTTACCCAAATCCTTATTTTGAGATAAGAGATCATTTAAGTAATTTTTTGGAATTGCTCTAATATACTAGACTCGATTCAATTTAACTTTACTCCTCAATAATTTCGAAAATGATCTTCATTAATATTTGTATGTGCTGTAAATGTTTGTTGCTACGTACATCGATTGTGCTCTCGTCCTGGCTCTCGTACAGATGTCACTCAGTGATATACGAGATATAAATGGCACTTTAATTATGCCGAACTATTATTGATTTACGTAAGTGATGGTGGAGAAGTTGGTAGCATCTCTCGATTAGGGTCACTTGTAGGCTTATTTACTCCAATCCAACTCAAATCTTTATCACTTCTGTCAACTACCAGCTAACTAGGAAACCAATTATAAATTGCTCTCAGTTGGGGCAGCTAGCTAAAACGACAGATTAATTATAAGTTTAATTAGCATAACACAGAACGCTCCACATTAATTAATTATATGATACAAAGTCAAAATCCCACATTTCCATAAATCACAATTAATTAGTATGTGTGTGTGTATAGGTTCCCCAATTTTACCTCCATTGTACTATTTGTATCTATGTAGAAAAGGGCAATGCCGCCTAACTTAGTGGTAGACTGTGTAAATCATTTATTAAATGAACATGTCACATGGTCAAGCAATTGTACGGCATGGTTACAAAAATATAGAGATCAGGAGCCAGAAATACATTTTTTTTGAGTGGCAAAGATTTTATTAGATTAAGTTATAAGGCCAGACATGATACGGATACAAATTTCACTAAACTATTAATAATACAAATTCCCATTGAATCCGGTCTTCAAAATAATTACCGCTGACATACTTCCACTAATTTGATCTTCAATTTTTAGTAATGTCAAACATCGAACGAGCAATTTCAGGATCACTGGTCAGAACCTGTGATTTAATTATTGTTGGTTTCTAGACCGCATCTATCACGATTTACGATCTAAAGACACTATAAGAAAATTAATCAGCCTTTCTTGAAATACATGAGATTTACATTATATGTAAATATAGCTCTAAAATTAGAATTTTTTAATTAATCCTACTGATCTAATAAAATTTAAAATATATTTTCTTAAATATCCCAGAAAAAGGATAAAATTTAAAAAATATTTTCTTAAATATCTCACAAAAAGTTCCTTGGTCCTTTTTCTCAAATATATATATGCTTCTAGAAATTACGTTACGAGCTCAAACAAATTTGGGTTCATCTACTCAAATTCTTACATCTGTACTTAGATATACTCCCTCCGTCTCATAATATGTTTCCTGTTTTTAAAAACACGTTTGCCAACGTACACTTTTGATCGTTAATATCTTGAATTTCGTATTAGTACTAAATATAAAAACTTCACTGTATTAAAGTACTCATAAATACGAATCCAACAAGATCATTCATGACTATATTTTATCTTATAAATTATGCGTAAATTAGTAGCCAATCATTTATAATGAATAGTAACAAAAAACAAAATAAGAAACATATATAGGCACAGAGGAGTATTGTTTAATTTGTGCAATGTTTACACATGCATATATAATTGTTCATCAAAAACGTTTTAACGAATTCTAGTTCATAATCGGCATTCACATGCATTTTAGATTTTAAGGTTTTTCTAAAAAAAAAATGTCTAAATTAGTAGTCCATTTAAAAAAAAAATTGTTTTAAAATAGTTATCTAACTCCAACTTTTAAGACAATTTTTCACTTTAACTTTCCATTTTATCCTTGAGTTTTAATTTTCAAGATTGAATTTATGTATTTTTTTATCTAACTAATGCAATAAACATGGGTAAATATGATTAATGATTGAATTTCTTAATATGCGTAAATTTTTTAAAATTAACTACTAATTTGAAACGGAAGAAGTAACAAATTTATTCTCGAACACCAATATTGTACCGATCATATCGATATGGATAGAAAAAGAGCTCTTTCATTCGAAATATGTAAAGGGAAGATTTGACAAACACTAAAAATGAGCTATCAAAGCGATGGAGAGAAACAGGTACCAGCAGCCTACCACGGCGGTCCAAAGACCATTTATAAGGCGGAGGATTTCCCACGTGATAAGTCAATAGTCGGCTAACCGTCAAATACCGGTGGTGAGTTTATAAAATCTATTATGTGGTGCCACAAAATACATCGCAAATATTAGTAAAAAAAAAAAAAATACATCGCAAAACTTTAGACTTTGTATATGCGGCCAAACATCACGCAAATGTAAACTTGACCACTTTGCATTTTGTGATTTAGAGCCTCTCCAAAGAGACCTCCTTTCCTCAACCCCTAAAATAAGGATTTTAAAACGTATAGGGAATTAAAATGAAGTTTTACTCCAATGATAATTCTTATATCCATCCCCTATATTTTCAAAATATTTTTAGTTTATTTTTTTGAAATTTTGAAGTTTGAAATTTAAAAATATCAATTAGAAAAATAGCACATTGGGCCTACATGAATAAGAAATTGTAGCGGGAGTGACCTGACCAATATAGGGGTGTGCAATCACGTTCCTCATATGTAGGGTCTTACTTTTTCTCCCCTAAAAAATATTGGGAAGGGACCCAACCATTGAAGTTTGTTTTGTTAGGAAAAACCCTAAAAATGT
Source organism: Kitagawia praeruptora (assembly GCA_037693485.1). Classification (NCBI taxonomy): domain Eukaryota; kingdom Viridiplantae; phylum Streptophyta; class Magnoliopsida; order Apiales; family Apiaceae; genus Kitagawia; species Kitagawia praeruptora. Next base: position 109,361,421 of record CM075354.1, read on the forward strand.
TCGGCTATCTCATACGGAGTATATATAGGTAAGGGTTATGAGCGCTCTTAGTACGCTCTCATTTCTCACCCTACATAACCACACGTCTGTTTATTATCTGCATAATTTCGGGTCAAATTACGAACTTTTCTCTGAAAACAGGAATAATTTTCATTTTTCAATATCGAATAAAAATTGAATTAAAATACATTTAAATTTTAACACAATTAATTTGGTAGTCTATCCATCATAATTCATAGTTCCAAAAAAAATTATGATGTATATTATAATCTTCTAGATGGATAATTGACATGTTATATATAAACTTCTTTACTTAAATTCATGACGTTTTGATCAAACTTGAATGAACTACCTAGCTATAGGATAATAATTGAGGAGGTGTTTGAGCCAGCTTATTTTCCATTTTCTAGAAAAGTTTATTTATTTCAAAAATAAAAGTTAAGATTCCTAGTTATTTTCTAATTTTTTTTTCATTTATGAAATCTTAAACATATATTAAATACACCCATAAAAAGTTATAAAAATATGAAATTTTTATCCGAAAATAAATCAATAAAAACTTATTTTAAGGTGAGCCCAATAGCACCTGACTATGCTGGCTTAAATGAATTCAACTTAAATAATTTACAAGTTAATCACATGTTCCAAAATATCATGATTCATTGATACAGTTTTTAATACTCCTCGTCCTACCAGATTCTATACAATTTTTTTCATTGTTTGAATTGGCACGTATTTTAAGGCTCCTATAAAGTATAGTTGCATAACTTAATTTTAAAATTTTCTTTTTTTTTTGTATAAAAATTTAACATACCTATTTTTATACAAAAAAAGAAAATTTGAAAAATAAATTATGAAACTATCTTTAAAATGCACCTTAAAATGCGTGTCACGCCTCCGTCCCTCAATGTATACAATCTGGTGGGACGAAGGGAGTAATATTTATCATACAAATTAAATTAATTATTTCAATATCTTCAATATGGTATTGAGGTATTACATTTTTATTATTTTTTCTATTACAAAATTACTTTTTGACTACAACTAGTATTAGGCTATTAGCTGATCACTAGTGCTCATCGAACAATCTTTGATGAAGAAGACCAGGTCAAATAATAATAAAAATGTCATTAATAAAATGAAACTTTTGATTTATTCCCTATAAGCATTCTTCTTCCGTGATGTGCTACGAATTTCCGGTAAAGCAATTTAAATTTTGATATCCGAATTATAAACCTAAAAGGGCAAAATAATAGTAACCAATAATACAGGCAGCAAGACTACCTTCACAAAAGTGGGAATACAATTTCTAATTAATTCAAACTTCTACAAAATTACCTACTTCTACAAAAAAGCAACACCTTAACCAAATCTTCTTGTCAATGCTTAAATAAAGACCCCTTGATTAAATCTTTTCTATTCTTTTCTCTTCATTTTTCCACTCATTCACCTTCCTCATGTCTGATCAACCAAGAGATCATATCTATTATCATGATCCATTTCATGACAATCAACGATTCTTTACCGCGAATTCTTCGACCATTGCAGCTGATCCATCCTCCTACACGACCTTCACTGACTGTTTACAAGGATCCACTGATTATGATACACTTTCTAATGCTTTTGGCTTGTCACCTTCTTTCCAAGAACCCTTTTCAACTAGAATGGATGATCAAAAGATGAAAATGGAGACTGGAGAAGCTCCCGTGACACCGAACTCTTCGATGGTCTTATCGTCCTCCACTGAGGCTGGTGATGATGAAGATGCAAATAACAGTAAGAAACTCGAAAAGCCATCTAAAGAGAGTGGTGAAAATGGAGGAGAGAGCTCAAAGAAAGTGTAAGTTCAATACAACTACTAATTCATGTGTGTGTGTGTGTGTGTGTGTGTGTTTCGAGTTTCGACTAGTGAAGTCATGAATTGGTCATGTACATACAGGAGCAAGCCTAAGAAGGGAGTGAAAAAGGAAAAAGAACCAAGATTTGCTTTCATGACAAAGAGTGAGATTGATCATCTTGAAGATGGATATAGATGGAGAAAATATGGACAGAAGGCAGTCAAGAACAGCCCTTACCCAAGGTTTTCGATCAGTTCTTCTGTATTCATATTTTATGGCTACAAACTTTTAATTCGAGTTTAATTCATGATTATCTCTTGATTATTTGCTTTAATGCTAGATCAAACTTTGCAAATCTTGAGTTTTCTTGGTAAAATGGGAATGCTAGCTACCGTTGCGTAAATTGAGTAAAAATCCAAAAACTTTCTTGGTCCAATTATTGTGTAGACTTTAAAAAGGAGGAAACTAGGACTTATGTTCACACTGCATTAGGGTTTTGAGTATGCCAAGTACGTAATATAACTTGTTCACACATTCCTTTAGCAATACGTTAAAGAAAATTGTCGATTATTAATTAACAACTTTGGATCAAATTTCTGGTGGCAGAAGCTATTATCGGTGCACAACTCAAAAGTGCACAGTGAAGAAGCGAGTAGAGAGATCATTTCAAGACCCAACAACCGTGATTACAACTTATGAAGGAACACACAACCATCACTTACCATCTACTCTCCGAGGAAATGTTGGCGGCATTTTTCCACATTCTCTGCTAAGTCCTGGAAACCTGGCCGGACCGGGATTTCCTCATCATTTACTTCAAAGGTCTCCAATGAATCAACTTATTTTTAATTATGGTAGTAGTGATGGAAGGGGATTAAACTCTTCTATGTATCAGCAGCAGCAGCAGCAGCAGAATCATATGAACCAATATTCGCAGCTCCAACTTTCGGATTATGGTCTTTTGCAAGACATTGTTCCATCCATGGGAGGTTTTAAACAAGAACCATGACTGATGAATGATGATATCTGTAAACTCTAACTCTGATCAAAGGGTTTCCTCTAGTACTATAGTATATAGTAGGTATCTTATTATAATGTACCTCTCCTTTTGGTCATTCAGTGCTTTAATATATTAGTATAAATCTAGTATCCTTCTTGTTTTCTGATAAATATGTATTGATTGTAATTACTAAACGTTTGGTATTCGGTAAATAATTAACAAGTCATTTCTCTTGAAACTTATTTTTGAAAGAATTAATTAGTTCATACTTGTAAACTACGTAACCATGCAGTGTTTTTGAGGACCATGTGAAGGCCAATTCCATGCACTTTAACCTATATATAATGCGTCACAATTCCTAACTCATCCCTCATGTGTAGTACTGCAGGCCAGCTCCTGGGTAGCATTCGTAATTTGTACATGTATTTATGTAAGCGTGTGTAATTTTATCGAATAATTACAAATTTATCATTAAAATACATTGTGTTCATCTAATTAACTGGGGGCATTTTCTTTTCTAAAAATATAATTATGTGTGATAGGCTAGAAATAGCCCATGCCCAATTAGGTCCAGTCTCAGGTCCAAAAGTAACAAGCAATCCAACTTATGAGAATAAGAGTAGTCCAGCCCAGGCTAGTGGACCCCGGACCCGGAGCCATCGCTACGTGGCACGGTCCCCTCCGTAGACTAGGGACCCCAGATTGGTGACACCTGGCGCACGTGGCAGTCCAGCTCAATCGACATTCCCACACTTGGCGCTGACCTACATTAAAGTCCAAGGAACAGCATGTGTCAAAGCATGTCCTCAGCAACACTACCACACTCAAGTCAACGGTCCCCACAAATAGGGACACGTATCCTACATCCCGGGAATTCAGCACCTTGTCCCCCGGATCCAACGGTCAGGAGTAAAGGTAACCCACCCCTAAACCCTAGGCCTAGGGCTATAAATACCCCTAGAAAATAGGGTTTGAGGGTTAGACATTATTACACACCTACACACATTTATTACTCTTGTGATACTCTACTTGATTATTATCTTCCAAAGCCAACTCTTATTCTCACACCGGTGGCACCTCGGGGCCAACCCCCCCATCCGGTGTTGTTTTGCAGATACCCCACCACAGCTACACCATTTCCAAGGCAGGAGTTGGTGAGGAAGTACCCGATCAAGATTCAGAGTTATCATTGGCGCTAGAAGGAGGGGTCGAACCTCCGACCTCAAACCAAACAACCGAGCTAAATGAACCCGAACCCCTCAAACCAGCTAAAACCAACAACCATGCCTCGACAAAGCAAGTCCACCCAATGCCAAGCAATTAGCGTCCCTAGAGAAGAGCCCCTAGTTCCTATCCCGGAGCAAGCACCGCCTGACCAGGTCCCGATCCAGGAGAGGCTCGGGATCGGCCCCAATGATGCCCGGGTCATCGTTGAGGTAAACCGATATAAGTATATAGACGTGCCTCTCGACTCCGCACAAATGGAGAACCTGACCCCGGAGGAACTGGCCGAAGCAATCCGGGCTTACCGAAGCCGTCCCCACCCAGTACCAGAGCCCGAGCAAGCGGAGAACTCCGAAGGGTTAACAAACTCTCACCGGTCCCGAGCTTCGGTCTTTGACCGTCTCGGAGACCAAGGCAAAAGAACTAAGAAAGACCACAATCCCCAAAGCAAAGTCAGAGACGACGAGACCGATAAACTCAAGAAAATGGAAAGGCTCCGGGAGAGAATAAGGCAGGAGGAACAGGCCAAGTTGGAACTTAGAGTCCAAAGAAGGCTTCAAGAAGAGGAGGAAAGGATAAGAAAATCCAAATCCAAGAGACCTCACCGAGAGATCAGCCCGAAGATCATCTCGGATGATGAAGAGCACCCAAACAACTTAGTACAAATGATCCATGAACTACAGATAAAAGTCAACAATGACTCTGGATTTGAGGTCCAGGACACACTCACCCCTTTTAGCTATTCCCTCGAAACCATCCCCAGACAAAAGAACCTTAAGCATTACAATTTTGACTCCTTTGATGGGCTGGAGGACCCGGAGGAACACCTTAACTACTTCGAACAGATAGCCCTGATATACTCCTACAATGACCTCACAAAATGTAGATTCTTTGCCTCCACATTGAAAGGAGCAGCCCAGAGGAGGTTCAGCCGGATCCCATCCTAGAGCATACATAGTTGGAAAGAATTCAAGGAAGCCTTTCTCCGGAGGTTCCGAGTTAACAAGACCCCGAAGTACCACATGTGTCACCTCGAGACAATCAGGCAACACGACAACGAGGCCCTCTCCGCCTTTATGAAACGATTCCAAGAGGCCATAAACAAAGTCACCAACCTAGATGAGAGAGAAGCTTTGAGCATATTCCGGAAGAACCTAGACCCGGAGCATAATGAGCGCTATATATGTACTAGATCTCGTGCACAAAGAGCCTCAGAGCATGGCTGCGGCCTATGCTATGGCTACCAAATTCATCAAAGAAACAGATATCTTACAGGCAATAAGAATGACCAGGCAGGGCGCCTCCTCAAGCAGAAATAAAGATGATCGCCCCAGAGGTGAATACCAGGCGGAAAAGAAATTCAAGCCCAACAAACAGAGTAATTACATCCCCAGCTCTCAGCTAACCGTCCCGGACAGAAGCCACTTTTCCAAGCCCTAGTCCGATGCCAGGCCACCAAGGCCAGAAAAATCCGAGCCCCGGCCCGAGCCCGAGTGGACACCCCTGAACCGACCCCGAGCCGACATATTGAAAGAGATCTAGGACAAACCCTTCTACTACCCACCTAAGCCCATGGCAACAGCTCCGGAAAATAGGCCCAAACACAAGCACTGTGATTACCACGCAACCCAAGGGCACACCACTGAGAACTGCATCTCTCTCAAATTCTTTATTGAGGAACAGATCAAAAAGGGAAACATGAACCAATATGTAGCCCGGAGAACTGCTGAGAGGGGACAGGGGCCCGGGGTCCAGAAAGCTAAAAACGTGGTACATGTAGTGTTGGGCGGCTCCAACTCTCCCCCGAGAACCCCGGACTCCGGAGATGAGGTAATGATGGTGGAAAATGCTCCGAAGCAGGTCATATCGTTCAGCAACGCCGATTTTGAAGGAATAGACCCCAACCATAACGAAGCCTTGGTGGTGAGCCTAGACATTGCTGAAAATGAAGTAAAAAGGGTCCTTGTGGACAACGGCTCTTCGATCAACATATTGTTTAAACATACCATGGACATGATGCAACTCGGAAGCGTAAGAATGAATGAATGTAGAGAAGACCCACTGTACGGCTTCGGCCACAACTTGGTACCTATTCAAGGAACCCTCTACCTACACTACTAGAAAAACGTCAATAGACATCGGTTAAAAACCGATGTCTATGTAAATCCTGAATCGATGTCTTCGCATGTGTAGAGAAAGGTCGGGGTCTTATACATCGGTTTTTAACCGATGTCTGTAGTACTTTTAGACGTCGTTTCAACTAAAGAACTGATGTTTGTAGTAGTTTTAGACATCATTTATGCTGTAATATGTCATGACTATAACGTCAATGTTACGTTAATACAAGATTTATATCATCTTAAAACATATGACATGTAATATAAATCAAGACATAAACATCGAAATGAATGACAGAACTGATGTCAATGTCAACAATTAACATCAGTTCTTCAAAATAACCGATGTCAATGTTTATGTTTAACATCAGTGCCTTAGTAGGTAACTGATGTCTATGCTAGTTTACATCGTTTTCATAACTAGAAACCGATGTCCATTGTACATTATTACATCAGTGCCTTAGCAGGTAACTGATGTCTATGCTTCTAGTTTACATCGTTTTCATAACTAGAAACCGATGTCCATTGTACATTATTACATCAGTGCCTTAGCAGGTAACTGATGTCTATTTTTCGTTATTACACCGGTTTCTTAAATGAAGTTGATGTCTTTCTATTCTTTTTACATCACTGCATTGCTGTTGTTACTAATATAACGAAATCAAAATGGCTAACCAAAACTAATATAACGAAATCAAAATATCAGCAACGTACTACATTTCAATTCACATAATCCAAACCATCCAAAATACGTACATCTAATTCATCCAAAAACTAATTCATCAAATATGAAAGTTAGAACTACTACACAAAAACTTGCACATTCCTAGGCCCTGCTTATACAAATTTTTCAATAAGGCTAAGAGTCTCAACTCGGACCTCATCAAGTTCGTCCTTTGAACAAGCGATCTTGCGAATCTTGGCATTCCACTGAAAAGTGTAAACACAAGAAAAATTACAAGGAATGCTACTATAATTATATACCAATTATGCATCGAAGGAAAAACTTATACCTTTTTTAGAAATGACATTTCACTATCCATTACAATTTCTTTCATGTAACGCATAACTACATAGCCACATTCAATGCCACCGGGTTGTTTAGGACATCCCTAATTTACAAAAAAAAATTGGATCAATAACTAAACTACACATACAACACAGATCCACCAATTTGCAACTGTTAAGAGAAATAACTCAAACTGCAGCAATTAAAACTTACAGAAATATATTTGACACTCGGGGGTTTATTTCCCCTTCCAGCCTGAATATTAAAAGCAATTACCGCCCTGTCACGTGTGGCAGTGTTAATATGGCTTTATGGTCGATATCTGAATAAGTAAACAATCCATATCAAATAATTAAAATACCTTGATACTGTTTTTTCCAAGTCTGGAAAAGTAGTTGAACGAGGCAAAGGATTGAGTAGGTAAATTTCGCCACCCCATATTAGGACCAGTATCCAATGGTAACTGATTTTATTTAAAAAAAATACGAAAAACAGAATTTAAACAAAATCATATAAATCATCATATAAACAGAATTTAAAAATACGAAAAATATGGACAGACTTAATGTACTTACTTGGAATTATGCGGCATGAGGAAAAGACGATCCGGATTACCCTCTTTCAAACGATTAACCAAGTAAGTTTCAAAGTCGCTGTTTAGGGTAAATGTAGCTCCGGGATCACAAAAAGCAAACAAATCCAAATTCTGACTCTTACAAAGCTCATAATGCAAGTACCTATATAATTAAAAACCAATTAAAGTAACATTGAAACGAAATATGCAGAGCATAAGAATACATGACAAAGGACAAGACAGACAAGAATAAAAAAAAGTAATACTCACGCCATGTATGCAGATATTGCAGCTTGGCCAATCATTTTAAACTCCAGCAAATCGATAATATTTTCATGCAATATGAATATCGTCTTATCAGCTCCAAACACCTCGGTATCACATGGAATCTGTACTGAGTCCCCAGTGGTCAACATTAATGTACTTGCATGTTTATACAACACTCGAAAGCGCGATGGAACATTCTTATTAATCTCCATGTTCTTAAACATGGACTGCACTTTTTTCAAATCATTCCTAGGTTCCGAAACTTTTTTCCTTGATTTCTGCAAATATAGAGCAATGTAGCAAAATTTAATTAATAATAACTTGTTGAATTTGTTTAAGTTTCTAAATAAATTTTATTTGATACTCCCTCCGTCTCTTATTGTGTTTCCTATATTTACTTTGCACACTGTTCATTATAAACGGTTGACTATTAATTTACGCATAATTTATAAGATAAAATATAGTCATGAGTGATCTTGTTGGATTCGTATTTATGAGTACTTTAATACAGTGAAGTTATTATATTTAGTACTAATATGAAATTCAAGATATTAATGATCAAAAATGTGCGTTGGCAAACGTGTTTTTAAAAACAGGAAACATATTATGAGACGGAGGGAGTATGACTTAAAAGAATTTGTTGACAACTATACATGCATATATTTATTAATATAAATGACAATTTATTCACTATCTAATAAAACTACATGCATATTACTTACATACCGCGAGAGGTGGGGCATTTGGGACTGTGATAAAGTCCCGGGGCCATGAGACGTGGGAGCCTAGAGCTTGGTTGACAGTCTCCATTTCACCTACTACCGGAATGGGAATCAAGGCATCTCCTTTAATTGAGCCATCCACCGAAACACGAGCACATCTAGCCTGCATAGGCACTCCGTGTATAGATTTGTTCATGTCTTCATCATCAAATAACAAGCCGAATGCAACCTTGTTTTCAATAGTGCCTACTGCCAACTCACATTTTCTCGGACCCTACACACATTAATATTGAAGAAAAGCCGATTGTGCTCTCTCAACAGCCAATGACCACTTTTCTTTTTTCCTTGGTGGATTCCCTCTAGATACTCCTTATGCATTCTGTAAAAATGCATATATTAATTAAACAGCCACAAAAATATTTACATGAATAATTAACAGAATTTAAAAGAATAATAATTTCTTACAGAATATATGGATGTACTTCAGGGTTGTTTAGAAGGACATGTAAATGAGCCTCATCTCGCTCTTTTTCTTCAATTGATTTCATCTTCACAGCAGATAATGGACCACTTAGCTTGCCTGCATCTTTCCGAAGGCCGGCAGTGGTGCAACTCTGCTTAACAAACTCTTGGCAGAATTCAATCGATTCTTCTCCAAGATAACTTTCCGCTATACAACCTTCGGGATAATAACAGTTTCGCACGTAACTCTTCAACACCTTATTAAACCGTTCAGATGCATACATCCATCTATAAAACACTGGCCCACATAACCGTAATTCACGAACCAAGTGGACTATGAGATGTATCATTATATCAAAAAATGATGCAGGAAAGATTTTTTCCAGCTCACACAAAGTTACTATCACATCTGCCTGCATTTTATCGAGTTTCGATACGTCAACAACTTTGCTGCACAAAGCATTCAAAAAGAAACACAATCTTATTATTGTGACCCTGACATTTTTTGGAAGAACCGCACGAATTGCAACAGGAAGTAACTGTTGGAGTAGGATGTGGCAGTCGTGGGACTTCATCCCAAACATCTTTAATTCATCCAAGGCTACACAGTTTTTGATGTTCGATGCATGTCCATATGGAAGCTTCATGTTCATTAATGATGACAACATTTTCTTCTTTTCTGCCTTTGATAAATTAAAAGATGCAGGGGGCAAGTAGGTTTTCTTTTTTCCTACTTGTGGAGCTAAATGAGTTCTAACCCCCATATCAATCATGTCACGACGAGAAGCCTCACTATCTTTGGACTTAAATTTCATATTTAGTAATGTGCCAATCAAACTATCACACACGTTCTTCTCTACGTGCATAACATCAAGACAATGACGAACATGGTGAAACTTCCAATATTCTAACTCGAAAAAAATGGACTGTTTCTTCCATGGACAGTCCACCTTCTTTGACTTTCTTACTTCCTTCCCAAATTCAAATTTAATTTGTTCTTGTTGCGATAACACCTCTTCTCCCGAAAGAGGTGGACGTGCCTGCCTCAATTCTTACTCTCCATTAAATGCTGCCTTCTGCCTCCTATAAGGATGATTTCTAGGCAAATAACGTCGATGACCTAGGTAACACATCTTCCTACTATGGCTTAAATATTTACCAACGGTATCGTCACCACATATTGGACAACACATATAGCCCTTATTGACGCAACCAGATAAATTCCCGTATGCAGGGAAGTCATTTATGGTCCACAATAAATTTGCTCTTAAAGTGAAATATGATTTACTATACGCATCATACACATTTGGTTCGCCCTCTTCCCAAAGCTTCTTTAAATCATCAATCAACGACTGTAAATATACATCAATGTCATTACCAGGCTCATGCGGACCGGAAACTAATATAGTTAACATCAAAAATTTCCTCTTCATGCATAACCAGGGAGGAAGATTATAATTTACTAGTATTACCGGCCAGCAAGAGTATCTATTGGTTGGACCATTGTTATGTGGGTTTATACCATCTGCCGATAAAGCCAAGCGAATATTTCTTGCCTCACTACCAAAGGCAGGCCACCTATAATGGATATTTCTCCAAGAAGGAGAGTTGGCTGGATGCCGCATCTTTCCATCTTGTATTCGATGCTTTGCATGCCATGTCATAAGTTCGGCGGTAGAAGAAGATTTAAACAACCGTTTAAATCTCGGAATAATCGGTAAATACCACATGACTTTTGCAGGAATATTAACCCTTATTTTACCATCCTTTGCCACCTTCCAGCGAGATAGACGGCACTTAGGACACTCAGAAGCATCAGAATATAAACCCCGATATAGTATGCAGTTGTTTGGACACGAGTGATATTTTATATACTTTAGGCCTAAATCAGACATGGTTTTCTTTGCTTCATATGCATTAGGTGGCAGCACATTATCCTTAGGAAGGAGAGAGCCAACAGAAGAGAGCAAATCTGTGAAGGCACTATCACGTATACCAAACCTAGCTTTCCAATTATGTAACTTTAGCATTGACTCTAACTTGGTACATTCGCTACCCTCATACAAAGGTTGTTGAGCATCTGCCAAAAACCTCCTAAACTCATATGAATCATTATCGTGGTCAACAGAATTATATGCAGCATCACAAACATTATTGGTTTCTGATGCATGTACATGTGCAGGGGTAGGTGTAGGGGTAGGTGCAGGGGTAGGTGCAGCATTCGTCTTTGACGCAGCAGATGTACTACCAACAGATGACTTAATCCTAGAATCCTCTTCGTGCCAAATCCAATTAACATACCCTAAACTAAAACCATTTTCATATAAATGACGTACCCCTAATGATATTTACCGAGAACTTTTTGAAGTTGACACATCGTGCACAAGGACATGGAATGTGCTTGGGATCACGACAATTTTCCTCGGCATATATCAAAAACTGTTCAACACCAATTTCATAAGCTAATGAATCCCTATCTTTCGAAATCCACGACTTGTCCATGTTATCAGCAAACTACCTGATTGTCACTTCATATGTCAAATAACATAGCAGGCATTTTACAGGGACAACTACTGTCTATATTACTATGGTGATAACTTTGATATTCAAATTATTAACACGTTGCTAAAAGTAATATAATTATCTTAATTGGTTTATATTCTCTACACACTGAAATACAAAAATCTTTCATTTACTCGATTAATTAGAATAAAAATAGGAGTAAATTATTACGCAATTAAGAACATACACAAACAGACATTAGCCAAAGAACATACTATATAAACTATGAACATCATATAAATAAATTAAGAACTACACAAACCTAGCCTATATACACATACAATCAAAATAACTGTGAACATATACTTATACACATACTATATATATACTTATAAACATACATGCAATTGAACATACAAGCAATTGAACATACATCATACATGCAATGAACATACATGCAAATACAGTTACAAAACAACCAAATACAATTAAAACAACCAAATACAAAAAAATGAACAAAAGATTCGAGCAAAGTACCTAGCTAATCGGCCAAATCGAGTAAAAAACGATTACTCCAAGCTTCTTCTTGAACAGGCTCCAAGATCCAAGCTTTTTCTTAATTGAACAGGCTCCAAGATCCAAGCTTCTTCTTGAACAGGCTCCAAGCTACTTCTGTTAACAAATCGAACATTAGTTGACCTAATATTGAAAGGGGGTTTAACGGAGTACAAAAAATTCAATTAATCGACCTAATATTGAAAAGAGGTTTAACGATTGGAGCAAAGATTACAAGAATTACCTACAATTTGAGCTGGGGGTGAGGGTTAATATGACCTAATTGAAGAAAAGAGGGGTTAGGGTTCTTCGCACTTGCAGTCGCCAGAGGGGGGGTACGTGTTTGATTTTTTTGTCTGAGTGGGGAGTTAAGTTGTGTTTTGTCTTGATATTTTGTTTCTCTTTTTTATTTTTTAAGTAGAAAGTAGTGCTGAGCGGGAGTTTATTTTTGGTTAAGAGGGGGAAAATTTGGCTAAGGGGGGAAAGGAAAAGGGGGAAGCGCGATTTTATTTTTTAAAATTCAACTCTAGACATCGGTTTTCCGTGGAAGTGATGTATTTACTACTATTAGACATCGGTTTATATATTACTGATGTTATAGAGACTTTTAACATCAGTGGCTTTTCTAACCGATGTCTAATGTGTGATGTCTATTCCAGTTTTTCTAGTAGTGCTACCTGTCCAGTTCGGCACTACCCCGAAGCAAATAACTCATATGGTCAAATTCTATGTGATCAACAGTCCCTCCTCCTACAATGTGATTTTAGGGCGTCCAGCCCTGACCAAGCTCCGAGCCGTGACCTCAACCCCGCACCTCAAATTCAAGTTCCCAACAGCCGCCGGAGTAGGAGAAGTAAGGGGTGATATTGAAACATCAAGCCGATGCTATGGTCAAGCCTTAGTCATGGCTGAAACCAATCCAGAAAACAAACGCAAAGCCTCCTCTTACAGCAAGAACCAAAGCAGAAAGAAACATAGGAACTCAACTTATAAGAACCTCGGGAAAGAGGTTCAGAATATCGAGAATACCGAGGCCCCTACCCAAGAAGCAAGAACCACCACAGCCCGGGAGTACCTGGCCTCAAACTCCCAGGCCCGGGTTCAGAAATCATCCGCTATGAAAGATCAAGCCAAAGTTGAGCCCGCAGTAGAAACGGAGACAATTGAGCTGATACCCGGAGATTCTTAAAGGAAAATCAAGATTGGGGCGGGGTTAGAAACAGCCTTCAAAGAAGACCTTGTGTCGCTACTCCGGGAGTACGCAGATATGTTTGCCTGGAGCCCGGCGGACATGCCAGGACTCCAGGAATCTCTAGCAATGCACAGCCTGGATGTTGACCCCAGAAGGAAACCCGTAAAACAAAAGAGAAGGAATGTTACCCCGGAGAGACAAAAGGCCATAGACGAAGAAGTAGACAAACTCCTCAAAGCAGACATAATTTGTGAGATCAAATACCCGGAGTGGTTGGCCAATGTGGTTCTAGTGAAGAAACCCAGCGAAAAGTGGAGGATGTGTGTCGACTACACCGACCTGAATGAGGCCTGCCCCAAAGATCCATATCCACTACCAAGTATAGACCAGCTCATCGACGCCACCTCCGGCCATGTAATGCTAAGCTTTATAGATGCATTCTCCGGGTATAACCAAATCAAAATGAATCCCGCAGACATAGGCAAAACAGCATTCATCACCCACAGAGCGGTATATGCTTATAAGTTCATGCCCTTTGGGCTCCGGAATGCTGGAGCTACATACCAGAGAGCAATGATACAAGTGTTCAAGGACCAGATAGGCCAAAATCTGGAGTCCTATGTCGATGACATTATAGCTAAATCTAAAACCGTTGAGGAACACATCCCCGATCTGCGAGAATGTTTCGAGAACTTGAGGAAGCATGAGATGAAGCTGAACCCGGAAAAGTGTACTTTCGGGGTGGCGGTAGGCAAATTCCTGGGCATCATGATCAGCCAGAGAGGAATTGAAGCCAACCCCGAAAAAATAAGAGCAATCTTGGAGACGCAGCAACCCCGGACCCAGAAAGACATTCAAAAACTAGCCGGATCACTGGCGGCATTGCGAAGGTTCATCTCCAAGTTGGTAGAAAAGTGTTTGCCTTTCTTCAATTTGCTCAAAGGAGCAAGCAACAAAAGAGAAATCGTGTGGAGCCCGGAGTGCCAGAAAGCCTTAGACACAATCAAAGAATATCTCTCATCACCACCTCTGCTAACCAAGCCCAAGCCCGGAGAGCCCCTACACCTGTACCTCTCCGCTGGGCCTTTGGCGGTGGCAACGGCCTTAGTCCGGGAAGTAAAGGGAAACCAACAGCCGATATATTACATCAGCCAAGTCCTGAAAGATGCAAAAACTCGATACCCCAACCTGGAAAAGTTCGCCTTTGCCTTGGTTACAGCCTCAAGAAAACTCAAACACTATTTCCAGGGAAGAGAGATCAAAGTGGTAATAGATCAGCTGTTAAGACGGATAATCCACAAGCCGGATGCATCCGGAAGATTGATAAACTGGGCAATCGAGCTAAGCCAATTCCACCTGACCTTCATACCCCGGACAGGCATCAAAGCACAGGCCCTGGCAGATTTTATAGTAGAATGCTCCTTCCCCGAACCAGAGCCCACTCCCCTGGCCGAGCATGGAGCAACCCCGGAAAGGAGCCCAGATTCGTGGGCTCTCTACGTAGACGGATCATCAACAGCTGAAAGATCCGGGGCGGGGGTAATTATGAAAAGCCCGGACGATTTTTACATCAAACAGGCGATAGCTTTCAAATTTCAAGCAACTAACAATCAGGCCGAATATGAGGCTCTACTCGCCGGGCTAAGACTAGCCCGTACTCTCAAAATCTGAAACCTGAGCATCTATAGTGATTCCCAGATTGTGGTACGACAAACAAAGGGGGAGTACATCGCCAAAGATCCCAAATTAGCCCAATACCAAGCCCTAGTAAAAAGCTATTTAGCCACCATTCCGGAACATCAAATCAGCCAGATTAACAGAGAAGAAAACTCGGAAGTAGACGAGCTCTCAAAACTAGTTCAGAACTCGACCGAACTAGATAGTTCAGTCTATTTCGAAGAGCTAGATAAGCCAGCTATTGACCAAGAAGAAGTGATGGAAATTAATGACAGCCCAAATTGGATGACCCCCTTCATCCTCTATTTGGAGAAAGGGGAGCTGCCCGGGGACAAGAATGAAGCTAGAAGGTTGAAGAACAAAGCAGCCAAGTACTTCATTGAAGATAACCAACTCTATCTGTTTGCACTAAATCACGCAAGCGTACGTGGTCATAAGTAATATAGATATAAGTTGAGTTCGTTCCCACAGAGATCTGGTTTAGGTTTCAATTCAGTCAATGCACCTATGCAACAATGTATGGTTATTATGCACTGCTAAGACAATTAACAAGATTGGGTTTTGATTAACTAAAATTAACTAAAAAAAACAAATTAACAAACTAAGAATTAATTAACTAACTAACGAGAATTGGAATTGAATTACTTCTGCAAGATAAACCATGGAATCCTAACTTTATTAAATACTTTACTTAGATCTGACGCTTTTAATCACTATATGCAATGGTTATGATATCTGATCGGACAACACGAAACAAGTACACGCTACCTGTCAGCATACGTATACCAAACTACCCATACATCCACAAAAGAGATAGAAGATGAATAGACACCAATTATGCTTAGACCCTATATGTCTATAGAATTTGAAAACATAACGGTTGAAGAGCAAGTTATCCATAATGATCACACAGGGCAGTATAAGTATTTTCATCTCACACCACGAATCATATTGATAAACAATTATGAACCTATGCTAGCATGGCAAGTTCTAAATCTCAAGATCCACTTTCACTTCACAAGATATTAACAAATTAGATGTTCATGACACATCTATCAATTAAGCATAACCATATGAGGATATCAAATATACATCACACACAGATCTTTAAAGCAATCAAGATACTAAATCTCCATAAATAAATCCGTTAGAATCCCATCACAACGATTAGCTCATAATTGAACCTCTCGTCATCATGGGATCTGATGAAACCATGATAAAAACAAAGTATGAAAATATACAAATAAACCTAAGTAATTGATATGTAATTGTGTGTAATGGTTCTTCTCCTAATGATACAAATTACAAGGGTTGGATGTGTTTATATATGCTCTAGAAGTCTTGTCCACCAAGCAATTGCCTTTTTAGAGTTGAAATAGAAGATTAGCAATTTCCGTTCTTGAATGAGAATAGAATTGCAAATTCCATGTGTAGATCTGATTCTGGAATGTTCTAGCCACCCAGAGCAATTACCATACTTATTAGAAGTAGGAATTATAGCAATTTTCTTGTCAAAGTTGAATTTCTGCAGTTCGGCACATAATACGTTTCCTAAACTGATTCGGTTTTTAAGGAAAATTCGTAGCTGACTTTTCTTCAGTATTTCTGCACCGTTCCAGTTGTAATTGGACCTCTGGACCACTTTAGAATGATAGATAATTCCGTTATCTTCGCGTGGACTGTAAGATCGTCCAAAACGGACTTCTAGAACTCAAGATATGGCAAAAATCGTACAAAGGGCAAAACTGTAATTTTTCAGCGACTTCTGGGCACCCTGCACGAGATTGGAGCAGTCTGCCCGGTGACAAGGCTGTCGCGTGCCTATCAAATAATAATAATATCTAACAAATCCTTCTAACTATGTAGTAGGGTAAGTCAGAGTCGATCCCACAGAGAAAAACGTGTCAATCACCAGTTGTTTTCGATTCAATTCAGCCAAGCAAGTAACACAATAAAATATCAAAGATTATTAAACTAATTTTATACTAATGCAATTAATCAATTAACTAAAACTTCCAGAATTAAGTATCCCCACTAGCATGAATTAATGCAATCGTGAATTCCCTCCCCAATCAATCGTATAATACTCAACAGGAAAGGTGCGCCCTATAAATTACCAATAACCTCTCTCGAGTATTAATGGCTTCTCTAAAATACAATCAAGCCTATTCTCATGGTATCATGCAATTTAGAGACATTAATCACACCCTAACTTCCTAACAATCCGTTCTACCTATTCTCATGGAGAAGTTCATGTCCTTATTGGATAAATCACAACCATCTAAATCCAACTCTCATTGATAAATAGACAATGGTTCAAACAATAAACATAATCACGTCTGATTTGTAATTGCTAATTAAAACAACTCAATAAACAAGAGCAATTAAACAATCAAATCGGGGGAATTAGAAAATTCACACATCAACCATAACTAGGGTTCTACTTAACCCTAGATTAATAATCTACTCATACATAATTAAACTAATAAAACAAGAGATATAATAGAGAAAACATATTATTAACAAGAATAGAGAAGAACCTTCAATCTCCAAAGAAAAGTGAAAAGCTATCTCCCATCTCTCTATACTAAAATATATAAGTTATGTACAATAATTGTGTCTAATCGATAATAATGTTTCGATCCCTCAAAACTCTGTCTAGATGAGTTTTTATAGTCTTTACAGGTCTAAAACAATGGCCCAAAATAAAAGCCCAGCTGGAAATAATAATTAGAGTCAAAGTAGGAAAATAGGAATAAAAATCTATTTTTTAAGAAGTCTCGCGCACAGGACAGGAGCTGTGAGGCGCTGCTGCGCCAGAATTCCGCGCTGTTGCGCATCACCAGGTAGCGCAACTACCCTTCCTATGGCGCTGTTGCGCCAGTTCCCTCCTGGAATTTCAGCTTCTCGCGCTGTTGCGCAGCATAGGGACGCGCAGGTGCGCTCCAAAACAGGCGCTGTAGCGCCTTCTCCACATGCGTGACACGCTGTTGCGCTTGGTGAGGTGTTGTGGCGCCTTGGAGCCCCTGGAATTGCTTTATTTTGCTCCAAAAATGCTTAGCAACGAACCATAATTTATTCATTTCTTCTCGTAATTTCACCAAATCAATTCCCCGAACTAAAAATCACATAAATCATTGAATAATGCTCGATTTCTTTCAACTTGGCAATTATTTATTTCCTGCACAAATTCATTAAAAACTAATTAAATACTCACGATTATTCGCAAAAGCACCGTAAATGCGGGAATAAAATCCTATAAAGTATATATAAAATACACTCTATCAAATATCCCCACACTTAGCACTTTGCGCGTCCTCGTGCAAACTAAAATAATACACTAACTAATTAGTACCACTTCCGTAGGTGATCACGGTTGCATTTGGCATATGCAACAAGCCCTTTAAACCCCTAGGTAGCCCCAGTGGACGAGTAAGGTCTCGTGAGGGTTTATAATGAATATACCCACAAAATTCATCCAACCATGCAAAAGATTAATGCTAACACAACACCACACACACAAGTCCTCTCATGCCACATCAGCTTAAAAATCAAAATGAAAATGCAATGTCTTGGTGTCTAAAGTGCAAGTATCCACATAGTCTACTCAAAGAAGATGTATAAGATCATAGAAATTCATGTCAAATGTAAGAATAGGTTGGTAAACATGTTAAGCACACAAGAGCACATCTTTGAGACACAATCTGGGATATCCTATGCAAAAGCAATAACTCACCGTTCACTCACAAAAATATTCACTCAAAACAATTGGTAAGTGTTTCACTCAACTCCAACAATATCATAAACATGCTTCGTCCTTGTTATCAATCTAACCTTTAACGCAACATACATCATCAATGACAATCAAAAGGTCTTTGTTAAGGTTGTAACGGGGCTAGGGACAAGGTATGTCAAGAAAGCCAAAGAAGGTTAAGTCAAAAGCTAATACATGACAATAAAATTCAAACAACTCCCATACTTTCATCCCCACACTTGAACTTTTATTATAGTCCAATAACACATTGTCTAGTCGAATCTAAGTAGGATCACAAAGGATAAGTATGCTCTCATATTTTTTCTGTTTTTCTTTTTTTTTTCTTTTTGTTTAATTTCTTTTTTTTTCTTTTTTTCTTTTTTTCAAGAGAGCTAAATAATAGCAAGAACAATGATCCAAGAGATTTCAAACTTCGACTAACAAACTAACAACCAAACCCCAAATATTCCCCAAAAATTATGATCATCAATAAAAACCCCCCTTTTTGCACCTTATCACTCCCTTACGAACAATACTAGCCTTTGACAATTTAAGATCGAAAATTACTGTAAGGCCAATACAAGAAAAGGATATATGGCAAGTAATATGGTGTGTCACCGAAAGAATAGGATTAGGCTCAAAGGGTTAACTAATGAATCATGTATAAATTGTTTGGATATATAGGAAATATGAGGTTATCCTATTGCCTTTATCATCTTATCATCAATTAATGTCATGCATCTTAAGAAAGACCTCAAGCAAGTGCTAGCAATGCAAACGACAAGTGGACACTCAAGCAAACGAATAGTCATGCAAAAGATATGCATTATAAGCTCAAAACTCACTTGGTGTGACAAAGCATAATCAATCCCAAAGTAACAGTCTCTCTAACGCACCTACTTGTATTCAAAGCATATAGACCAAATTACCTTGCACATATTCATGTCATTCTAATCATTTAGCACATTCAATAAGTCTACTAGTTTCTACTTGCTAGTGTAAGTGTGTGCACAAGAACATCACATATCACTTCTCAATCAAAAGCATCCATAAACACAAGATTCCTACGCATGCATGGGTGTATTTAGCAAAATACAACAACTAATCAAATTGCATGGCTAGAATTATTTTTGGTATTTTTCATTTTAATATTTTAATTATTATATATTTTTTAATTATACTACTAATACTATGATACTACAAAGAACACATCCCCACACTTAAATGTGGCAATGTCCTCAATGACACAATACTAAGTATTTTAACTAATTAAAAGAAGGAAGAAATACTCCCCTATGCCTTAGCATGACGTGTCAGTCCAGAAAAGAATTGCTAAAATCTGTCATAATAGTATCAACCTGCAAAAATTCTTTATGTTCCTGAAACACCTCACACCAAATCATCAAGGTACCTTGTGGGAGTAAACAAATAAAAATAAAAATATCTAAGCTAAAAAAAAACTCATGGGTTGCCTCCCAAGAAGCGCATTTGTTTAACGTCGTTAGCCCGACGCCTGTTGACAATTATCCTGGAGAAAAAGCATATAGATGTACATATCTCCTAATTTAAATTAATCTAATGATGTGAGCACCAATTAGATAACCAAGAAGATACATAAATTGGCATGTGAGACTCATGTGATGCTCACGAAATTTCGGGATGTGAAAATATTTAGCAAAATCAGCATCAAAATACTTATAGCTTCTTTTCACAAATTCCTCCCAAATCGGGTCTA
This sequence comes from Kitagawia praeruptora, assembly GCA_037693485.1. Classification (NCBI taxonomy): domain Eukaryota; kingdom Viridiplantae; phylum Streptophyta; class Magnoliopsida; order Apiales; family Apiaceae; genus Kitagawia; species Kitagawia praeruptora. Next base: position 109,382,049 of record CM075354.1, read on the forward strand.
CATAAGGCATATACACATTCTCAATCTTAGCATTGTTCAAGTCAAGCATATCCAAATTCGGTTCTATCTCATCTACCACAATTGGATTCACAATATCCTTATTCAAATTAACATCTGCCACAACCATATTATCACCCTCGTCAAATAGCATGCAAATAGAGTCATCTAAGAAATCAACATCATTATTATCAAAAGAGTTTTCACACGAGTTAATTTCTTGAGAAGCATATGGGTCAATAAGAGTGAGACTTTCGAAATCATCATCAAAATCATCATAATCATCAAAAATTAGCTCACTATTACTAACCTCGTTTGGTGACTCTTTGAACTCCTTACCACTCCACAAAGTTGCATCATCAAATTGACTCATTGGTATTTCCTCTAATTGAGAGCGCCTCTCAACGAATTCAGTTACCTCTTGAGATAGTTGAGCAATTGAGTTTTCAATCAACTTACCTTGAACTTTCAACTCATTAAGACTTGTCTCAAGCTCTTCATTCTTGCTCAGCTGTGCAACCACAACTCCTTCCAACAGACTTTCCAAGTTAGATTTTTGTGGTGGCTGAGAGTAGTTGCTTTGAGGTGGTTGAGCTTGGCATGGACTAACTTGCATCTCTTCAAATTGATCATTAAACTGTTGATGTTGAGCATCTCTCTGCGACACACAAGTGGCTAAAGACTCATTCATCTTGGCACATGGAGAGAAATAAGTTTCCAAGGCAGTTTCCAAGCTAGATTTTTCTGGTTGAGGTAGATTGTTTTGGTAGGAAAAATCAGAATAATTTTCCCAACTAGAAGTGTATGTCTCACAATAAGAATTATACTGTGGTCCTTGGTCAGAGTTGTAATGGGCATTGTAATGAAAATTATTATCCCAATATTGTGCTTGGCTTGGGTAATAAGGGGTGTTATATTGGCAAAAATTTTGAGTGTGTCCCTGTATACCGCAAACATCACATGTAGCAACCAAATAAGAATTTCTTGACTCTACTTCATCGATCTTTTCAAATAATGCCTGCATAGTCTCAAACAATGCCTCCATGCTTTCTTCTTGCTCCTCTCTTCACTCGCTTAATTTCTTGTTATAGGAATCTGAAAATCAATTTTACAAGAAACAAGAAAAACCACAAGCAAAGATCAAACAGAACAAGAATAATAGCCGAAGCAACACAACTAAACAACTTGGCCAAACTAACTCAAAAATTAACTAATCTAACACTGCTTTGTCCCCGGCAGCGGCGCCAAAAATTTGACAAGGCTATCGCGTGCCTATCAAATAATAATAATATCTAACAAATCCTTCTAACTATGTAGTAGGGTAAGTTAGAGTCGATCCCACAGAGACAAACGTGTCAATCACCAGTTGTTTTCGATTCAATTCAGCCAAGCAAGTAACACAATAAAATATCAAAGATTATTAAACTAATTTTATACTAATGCAATTAATCAATTAACTAAAACTTCCAGAATTAAGTATCCTCACTAGCATGAATCAATGCAATCGTGAATTCCCTCCCCAATCAATCGTATAATACTCAATAGGAAAGGTGCGCCCTATAAATTACCAATAACCTCTCTCGAGTATTAATGGCTTCTCTAAAATACAATCAAGCCTATTCTCATGGTATCATGCAATTTAGAGACATTAATCACAGCACCCTAACTTCCTAACAATCCGTTCTACCTATTCTCATGGAGAAGTTCATGTCCTTATTGGATAAATCACAACCATCTAAATCCAACTCTCGTTGATAAATAGACAATGGTTCAAACAATAAACATAATCACGTCTGATTTGTAATTGCTAATTAAAACAACTCAATAAGCAAGAGCAATTAAACAATCAAATTGGGGGAATTAGAAAATTCATACATCAACCATAACTAGGGTTCTACTTAACCCTAGATTAATAATCTACTCATACATAATTAAACTAATAAAACAAGAGATATAATAGAGAAAACATATTATTAACAAGAATAGAGAAGAACCTTCAATCTCCAAAGAAAAGTGAAAAGCTATCTCCCATCTCTCTATACTAAAATATATAAGTTATGTACAATAATTGTGTCTAATCGATAATAATGTTTCGATCCCTCAAAACTCTGTCTAGATGAGTTTTTATAGTCTTTACAGGTCTAAAACAATGGCCCAAAATAAAAGCCCAGCTGGAAATAATAATTAGAGTCAAAGTAGGAAAATAGGAATAAAAATCTATTTTTTAAGAAGTCTCGCGCACAGGACAGGAGCTGAGAGGCGCTGTTGCGCCAGAATTCCGCGCTGTTGCGCATCACCAGGTAGCGCAACTGCCCTTCCTATGGCGCTGTTGCGCCAGTTCCCTCCTGGAATTTTAGCTTCTCGCGCTGTTGCGCAGCACAGGGACGCGCAGGTGCGCTCCAAAACAGGCGTTGTAGCGCCTTCTCCACATGCGTGACACGCTGTTGCGCTTAGTAAGGTGCTGTGGCGCCTTGGAGCCCCTGGAATTGCTTTATTTTGCTCCAAAAATGCTTAGCAACGAACCATAATTTATTCATTTCTTCTCGTAATTTCACCAAATCAATTCCCCGAACTAAAAATCACATAAATCATTGAATAATGCTCGATTTCTTTCAACTTGGCAATTATTTATTTCCTGCACAAATTCATTAAAAACTAATTAAATACTCACGATTATTCGCAAAAGCACCGTAAATGCGGGAATAAAATCCTATAAAGTATATATAAAATACACTCTATCACCCGGCTCCAAACTGCATAGAAAGCTCAGTTCTGGCGTAGTCTGCTCAGCTTTTGGCGCAGACTGCCCAGCGGCAATCTGATGGATTTTTTTCTGCATTATTTCTTCGTTTTTCAGCCTTTTCTTCCCGTTCCTTTTGCATGAGATTCCGTCTTTAATCCTTCTTGACTTGTATACTTCTTGGTAGCTGACATTAGCCTCCATTCTTCATTCCATATCATAAATCAACTCCAAAACGACGGAAACTACACCCTTAATCGACATTTCTTCAACCCTGCACAATTAAGCAAAACACATCAAAACTACAACAAACTTGAGTCCAAGACAATCAATTTAAGCCGATATGGAACGCTCCAAGTAGATATAAAATCCACTTATCACACCCCCAAACTTAAACCGATGCTTGTCCTCAAGCATTAACAATTACAATAACTAACTAACTAGTACCACTTCCGTAGGTGATCACGGTTGCATTTGGCATATGCAACAAGCCCTTTAAACCCCTAGGCAGCCCTAGTGGATGAGTAAGGTCTCGTGAGGGCCTATAGCGAATGTACCCACAAAATTCATTTAACCTAATGCAATGCAATGCATCAATGCAACTAAATGAAAATGCAATTAATCTAGTACTAATATCCTACCATACCTTCAAATCCTCTCATGCCATATCAACTTAAGAATCAAAGTAAATACGCAATGTCTTGGTGTCGAAAGTGCAAGTATTCACATAGTCTACTCAATGAACATGCATAAGTTCTCACAAGTCCATGTCAAGTGTAAGAATAAGTTAGTAAACATGCTAAGCCCACAAAAGTACCTCTTTGAGACAAAACTCGGGATCTCATACGCAAAAACAAGCAAACACTCACAATCCACTCACAAAAGAATATTCACTCAAGAACAAGGGTAAGTGTATCACTCAATTCCAACAAAATCATAAGCATGCTTGACATTTGGTATCAATCTAACTCTTAACACAACATACATCAATGACGATAATCAACAGGTCTTTATTTGGGTTGTAACGGGGCTAGGGACAAGGTATGTCAAATAAGCCAAATCAGGGTGAAGTGTCAAAAGCTAGTAAGTACCATAATAAATCATACACAACACCCTACTTCCCCCCACACATAATCTTACTCTTTTTTTCCAACAAAAACGCTCGACTAGTCGACTAAAGTAGGATCACAACAACACAAACATGCTCTCATAATATATATATTTTTTTTCTTTTTTTTTTCTTTTTCTCTTTCTCTTTTTTTTTCTTTTTTTCTTTTTTTTTTTCTCGAGAGCTAAATATAACACAAACAATAATATAAACAATAACAATGATCCCACGAATTTTATTACACATGTCGACTATCAAGTAAACAAACCCAATTTTCAATATTTCCCCCAAAAGTATGACCAACAATAAACCCCTCCTTGCACACCTTATTACTCCCTTAAGCACTCTACTAGCCTTTGACAATGTGGGTTCAAATTAATGTACGGCCAATACAAAAAAAAGGTCTAGGCAAGTAATGAGGTATGTCACCGAAAAAAATAGGATTAAGCTCAACGGGTTAACTAATTGATCATGTAAACATGGTATGGTAATATGGGAAAATATGCGGTTATTCCTAAATGCCTTTATCATTTTAATCGTCAATTAATGTCATGCATTTCAAGAAAGACCTCAAACAACTGCTAGCAATGCAAACAATCCGTGGACACTCAAGCAAACGAATAAATTGCAACAAATATGCAATAAGGCTAAAAAACTCACTTGGTGGAAAAACATACTCAATCCCAAGCAATAAATCTCTCTAATGCACCGACTTGTATTCAAAGCATGCAAACTAAATCATCTTGCACATATTCATGTCCTTCTAATCACTTACAACATTCAATAAGTCTACTAGCTTTAACTTACTAGTGTATGTGTGTGCACAAGAACAAAGCATATCACTTCTCAATCAAAAGCATCAACAACACAAAAATTCCTATCCAGCATGGGTGCAAATGCAAACTAATATGGACTCACATAATAATAACACAAACAAAACATGCATGAACTACAACTAAAATGCAAACATGATATCCTACATGAACACAATAACTACTACAAACAACTACTATACACTACTTATCCCCCACAATCACCCCCAAACTTGAAATATTCAATGTCCGCATTGAATGGAAAGTAATACAAGGGATAGTAGAAAACATACCTAAATAAAAATGCTAAAAAGCGTGGGTTTCCTCCCACGAAGCGCTTCTTTAACATCAATAGCTTGACGTTACTTCCAAGCCTCCATTAAGGATGATAATAGTTGGCCTGGTCATCTCTTCGCGATACTTCATCGTCATCACGGCGACACACTTTCTGCCACTTCTCCTCGTTTGGCCTATTCGTGTAACAACTATGTCTTATTCCAATGCCTTCATCTGTTGACCCAAAATCTGTCAATTTGTAGAACAACACACATTCACGGGCTTCGCTTGAATATAATGGAGGAGGGTAAATGTAAGTTGCTGAAGCCTTTGGTTCCTCAAAGAGAACTTCCTCCATTGGCTCTAATGCGCTACCTCCATCTTTAAACTCTGAGACAAGTAGAAGACCTTCATCTTTCCCATGGTCATCAGCCTCTTGGTACGCACATACCAATTCTTAAAATTTGTGTAGCTCATCAGTGTCTGTCCCAAATAGTGCCCTTTCCAAATCATCCACCATCCTAACATGATCAAATTCCTTACATGGCTTGCGAATGCTCACCTCCTCTTGGAATTTGTCTTCCTCAATTATGCATGCAGTACCTTGCTCCAAGTCACCGTTATTCTCTGGTGTTGCCTCTAGTATGAATTGATGTTTCTCTTGTTCCAAGGCACTCAAAACTTGAGCAGCTAGTGTCCCCATAGATTTGATAGACTTCTCATGATTCTCTACAAGCATCATAATCTCCTTCCTAATCTCCTTCAAATCATCAACCTCATCTGACTGAAAAGTAGGAATAGGTTGCTGATGTTGAAACTCTTCACTACCAAAGACATATGACATATCTGGAACATCTTGCTGGTACTGTTGAGGATGGTATTGAGAATATGGTTGTTCCTCATAAGTGACATATGGATCAACTTCTCCATAGTAACAATATTATGAGGGATCATGAACGCCCAAACACAGCTCACATTGCTGAGGCATGGATGTCCTCGAATATGCCCACCATGGCAACTCCTCGCATGCCATCTTCAAACACTCAAGTACCTGAAACACACCGAACTAAACAAGATAGGTAAGAAAAAATCTGAGTCAGTGAACTCTAACGACCACTATTGATAAGCACATAAACCAAAAATAAAACACCGATGATCCCCGGCAGCGACGCCAAAAACTTGTTTGCACTAAATCACGCAAGCGTACGTGGTCACAAGTAATATAGATATAAGTTGAGTTCGTTCCCACAGAGATCTGGTTTAGGTTTCAATTCAGTCAATGCACCTTTGCAACAATGTATGGTTATTATGCACAGCTAAGACAATTAACAAGATTGGGTTTTGATTAACTAAAATTAACTAAAAAAACAAATTAACAAACTAAGAATTAATTAACTAACTAACGAGAATTGGAATTGAATTACTTCTGCAAGATAAACCATGGAATCCTAACTTCATTAAATACTTTACTTAGATCTGACGCCTTTAATCACTATATGCAATGGTTATGATATCTGATCGGACAACACGAAACAAGTACACGCTACCTGTCAACATACGTATACCAAACTACCCATACATCCACAAAAGAGATAGAAGATGAATAGACACCAATTATGCTTAGACCCTATATGTCTATAAAATTTGAAAACATAACGGTTGAAGAGCAAGTTATCCATAATGATCACACAGGGCAGTATAAGTATTTTCATCTCACACCACGAATCATATTGATAAACAATTGTGAACCTATGCTAGAATGGCAAGTTCTAAATCTCAAGATCCACTTTCACTTCACAAGAGATTAACAAATTAGATGTTCATGACGCATCTATCAATTAAGCATAACCATACGAGGATATCAAATATACATCACACACAGATCTTTAAAGCAATCAAGATACTAAAGCTCCATAAGTAAATCCGTTAAAATCCCATGACAACGATTAGCTCATAATTGAACCTCTCGTCATCATGGGATCTGATGAAACCATGATAAAAACAAAGTATGAAAATATACAAATAAACCTAAGTAATTGATATGTAATTGTGTGTAATGGTTCTTCTCCTAATGATACAAATTACAAGGGTTGGATGTGTTTATATAGGCTCTAGAAGTTTTCTCCACCAAGCAATTGCCTTTTTAGAGTTGGAATAGATGATTAGCAATTTCCGTTCTTGAATGAGAATAGAATTGCAAATTCCATGTGTAGATCTGATTCTGGAATGTTCTAGCCGCCCAGAGCAATTACCATACTTATTAGAAGTAGGAATTATAGCAATTTCCTTGTCAAAGTTGAATTTCTGCAGTTCGGCACATAATACGTTTCCTAAACTGATTCGGTTTTTAAGGAAAATTTGTAGCTGACTTTTCTTCAGTATTTCTGCACCGTTCCAGTTGTAATTGGACCTCTGGACCACTTTAGAATGATAGAGAATTCCGTTATCTTCGCATGGACTGTAAGATCGTCCAAAATGGACTTCTAGAACTCAAGATATGGCCAAAATCGTACAAAGGGCAAAACTGTAATTTTTCAGCGACTTCTGGGGCACCCTGCACGAGATTGGAGCAGTCTGCCCGACTCCAAACTGCATAAAAAGCTCAGTTCTGGGTCAGTCTGCTCAGCTTTTGGCGCAGACTGCCCAGCGGCAATCTGATGGATTTTTTTCTGCATTATTTCTTCGTTTTTCAGCTTTTTCTTCCCGTTCCTTTTGCATGAGCTTCCGTCTTTAATCCTTCTTGACTTGTATACTTCTTGGTAGCTGACATTAGCCTCCATTCTTTATTCCATATCATAAATCAACTCCAAAACGACGGAAACTACACCCTTAATCGACATTTCTTCAACCCTGCACAATTAAGCAAAACACATCAAAACTACAACAAACTTGAGTCCAAGACAATCAATTTAAGCTGATATGGAAAGCTCCAAGTGGATATAAAATCCACTTATCACTATCGCCGAACCTTTTCATCCCCAGTGCTGAAGTGCGTGAGCCCGGAGGAGGCCAACTACTGTTTGCAAGAGGTGCATGAGGGAATATGTGGCGATCACATGTCCGCAAAAGCCCTTGCCTACAAAATCATAAGGCAAGGATACTACTGGCCAACCATCCACTCAGATGCAGTAGATTTTGTCAAGAAGTGTAGAAATTGTCAGCTATTCAGCAATGTACCAAGGCAAAGCCCGGTCCTGCCCTCCTCGGTCCCCTCTCCAATCCCCTTTGTTGTATGGGGCATCGACATAGTGGGACCATTCTCTCGGGCTAAAGGTGACCTGAGATACCTCCTGGTGGCCATCGATTATATGACTAAGTGGGCTGAAGCAAAAGCAATGAGGACCATAAATCATAAAGATTGCATCAAGTTTATGGACAATATCTTAATGCGGTTCGGGCTACCCAGGGTCTTGGTTTTAGATAACGGACCCTAGTTCGTCGGCTCAGATTTTGAAAACTACCTCAAGGAAAGGGGGATCAAACACAAGAAGTCATCAGTAGCATATCCCCAGGGCAACAGACAAGTTGAAGTCACAAACAGGATTCTACTAAGGGGAATTGAAAAAAGGCTATAAGAAAGCAAGAACAAGTGGCCCGAAGAGCTACCAAATGTGCTATGGTCATACCGAACAAGCCCGAGGTCCGGGACGGGAGAAACTCCATTCAAACTAGCCTATGTGACCGAAGCCGTGTTACCAATTAAAGTGGGCTCTCCTTCCCACAGGGTGATTAATTTTAATGAGATTACAAACGAAGAAGGGCTCCGGGCAAACCTCGAGCTAGTAGACGAGGTCAGGGACAAAGTAGTGGAAAGAATGGAGAAATACAAAGAAAAAACAAGGGAATACTTCGAAAAGAAGTCAAGGGTGAATAATTTCCAACTCGGTGACCTAGTACTCTGGGACATGGAGGCATCGGACCCCACAAACACTGGCAAGCTCATGCCTAAGTGGGAGGGTCCCTACCAAGTCAAAGAAGTACTCCGCCCCGGGACCTACAATCTCAATCACATGGATGGATCCGAGGTCCCCAACACTTGGCACGGCCTCAGGCTCAGGAAATACTATCAATAGATCCAAGGACTTCAGCTAAAGCTACAACTATTTTGTAATAGGAATGCAAAGATGCTTGTACATTACTTTTCCAATGTCTTCTTTACAAAAACAAATTCCTACTTGGAAATTTTTCATAATTTCCAAGTATGGCTGAATCCCGGGTCAAAGGTACCTTGGCCCGGAGCAAAACAACCAAAAGTAAATTCCTACTTGGAAATTTTTCATAATTTCCAAGTATGGTTGAATCCCGGGTCAAAGGTTATTGTTAACACAAAATCACGCAAGTATACGTGGTCTCAAGTAATACAATTCAAGTTCGTTCCACAGAGATCTGGTTATGGTTCTATTGAGTAGATGCACCTATTCAACAATGTATGGCTTTAATTCACTGCTAAGAAAAGTAACAAATTGGGATTTTTGAGTAACTAAATTAACTAAGATGCAAATTAATAAAATAAAGAATTAATTAACTAAGAGAATTAAATCGAATTACTTATATGAGAATAAACATGGGATCCTAACTTCATTAAATACTTCACTCAGAGTCGATGCCTTTAATCAATACACATGTGGGATTTGATATCTGATCGGACAACACGAAACAAGTAAAAGTTACCTCTCGGTATACTAGTACCAAACTACGCATGCATCCACAAAAGAGATAGAAGACGAGTAGACACCTATTATGTTTAGACCCTATATCTTTATAGAATTTGAAAACATAGAGGTTTAAGCACAAGTTATCCACATAGATCACATAGGGCAGCATAATATCTCTATTCATGCCACAAATCATGATGTTTAAACATCAACCTATCTTATGCTAGCATGGCAAGTTCTAAATCTCAAGATCCACTCTCGTTTCGCAAGAGATTAACAAATTAGATGTTCGCGACACATCTAAATACATGAAACACAACCATACGAGGATATCAAGAATTCACCACACATAATCTTTAAAGCATCAAACTACTAAGCTACATAGATAACTCCGTTAGAATCCCATGACAACGATTAGCCCATAATTGAACCGTTCATCGTCATGGGAATTGATGAAGACATGATAAATAACAAGATATGGAAGAAAGAAGAAATAATATTATTAAAATAAAGAGTTGAGAAAACAAATTTATAATCCAGAATAACACAAAAGATGAAGTAGATCTAGATCCGTTGCTTGTCACGAGCGCTGAATCCTTCTCTCATTTTCTCCCTTGCAGATCTAAGCTATGTTACAATAATAAAACTGATGATGATTTACAATGCTAAGATGTGTTTAAATAGGCTCTAGATTTCTTGCCCAGCAAGAATTTATCTTCTATTACAATTAGAATTTAATTAAGGTGCTAAAAACTGCCCAAAATACAATTAGAACTTGAAAAGGGCAAAACAGTAATTTCCCTGCTCCCAACAGTCTGTTTGTCGTGCTGCCTGCTCCTACCACACGCAGCCTGCTCGTACAACACCTGTTCCATGTTGTAGAAAATCTCTCAAGCTTCGCGTGGACAGTAAGATCGCTGAAAACGGACTTATAGAACTCCAGATATGGCCAAAACAGTGTAGACTGCGCAACCGTCCCGGAAAATCCGAATTTTAATTAATTTAACCTCAAAACACGACAGAAGCATGACCTTAATCGACATTCTTGCAAGCCTGCACATCTACACAAAACACATCAAAACTACAAGAAACTTGAGTCCAAGACAATTAATTTAAGCCGATATGGAACGCTCCAAGTGGATATAAAATCCACTTATCAGTTATTACCTTGGCCCGGAGCAAAATAACCAAAAGCAAATTCCTACTTGGAAATTTTTCATAATTTCCAAGTATGGCTGAATCTCGGGTCAAAGGTTATTACTTTGGCCCGGAGCAACACAACCAAAAACAAATTCCTACTTGGAAATTTTTCATAATTTCCAAGTATGGCTGAATCCCGGGTCAAAGGTTATTACCTTGGCCCGGAGCAAAACAACCAAAAACAAAATCCTAATTGGAAATGTTGCATAATTTCCAAGTATGGCTAAATCCCGGGTCAAAGGTTATTACCTTGGCCCGGAGCAAAGCAACCAAAGCAAAAATCCTGCTTGGAAATGTTGCATATTTTTCAGGTATGGCTAAATCCCGGGTCAAAGGTTATTACCTTGGCCCAGGGCAAAGCAACCAAAGCAAAAATCCTGCTTGGAAAGTTTGCATACTTCCCAAGTATGGCTGAATCCCGGGTCCAAAGGTTAGCACCTTGGCCCGGAGCTAAAGAACCAATACAAGTTCCTACTTGGCAAGTTTGCATACTTTCCAAGTATGTCCGAACCTCGGGACACAAGGTGAACACCTTGGCCCGAGGCTAAATAAACATGAAAGAAATTTTTAATTAAAAACTTTCTGGCCACAAACTCCCCTATCCGGAGTACCCGCATAAGGGAGTGGGGGGCAAGACAAGCCACACCAAGTTACATAAAAATGAAAGCAGAAAATATGATCAAATTAAACAAATAGGCCGGGCTGACCAACAGCCCGAAACACCTGACAGTTAAGCAAAGTTATGATGGAGGTTACAACAATTTTAAAAGAAATATACAACATAGATGGAATAGTTAAAGATTACACAGGCATAGCCCGGACCCTGGATGCAGCCAGTATGGAGGATTAAGCTTCGGGAGGAGGAGAGGAGTTAGGAGCAACATAGGGAGCAGGTTCGCCCTCGCCCCGGACCAGAGCTTCCTCGGTGAAGTTGTCCCAGGTGGTGGTTCCGGGATCAGCCTTGCACATGTTCTCAGCTTCCACCCAGCAACGGTGGATTTTCTTCGAAGCGATGGCGGCAAGATCATCATCATATGCATCCGATTTTCGGAACTTGGCAATCACCTCTTCTTCAGATTTCTTGGCCTTCAGCTCGGCTCGGAGCTTATGCACCTCCTCCCTATACTCTTTTAGCTTGGCCTTGGTAGAATCTCTCTCCTCAGCAAGGGTCTTGGCCGCATCCTTGAACTTGTTCGCCTGAACTTCAACAGTTTTCCTCAGATCGGCAAGCTCCGTCCTCGCAGCCTCCGCCTCCTTCTCCATCTCCTTTCTCTTCTCAGTCACCGAGCCCAAGACATCCCGGGCCTCCTTGATCGTCTCCAACTCCCGGCACAGCAGCAGCAGTTCCAGCCATCCGGACCCCGAGCTGCCAAAAACAAAAGTAGAGTGTAAGAAAGCAGGATTAAACATGCAACACAGAAGGAGCCCGGAGAAGAATATACCTGGCCGTAAACCGCCAACATGTCCTGGAACTGCGAGATGGCGGAGACAGGGGCGGGTTCATGAGACCCGAAGTTAGCCCTCTTCGAGCTACCATCGGCCGACCGCTCAACAATAATCTCGTAGTCCGACTGCATGGTCCCAAACTTCTCAGCCTGGACGGTAGAAACCCTCGGCCTCTTTCTCGGGATCAGCCCGGACTCCTCAACCCCAGTTTCCTTGTTCACCAGCTCCGGAGTCACATCCCAATCCTCAGGGCCCCGGTTCTCCGAACCTCCCTCCTGATTAGCCCGCGAACCACTAGCCTCCTCGAGGGCCTTGGTGTTGTCGCGGACATGACCAATGTTCCGGAGAGCAGCAGCCAGAGATCTGTTTGTCTTGCTCATTTCAACAAATTCCTCGAATTCTGGCTTATATCCGGGGAGACCTGAAAAAAGAGCACATTAGTCCGGGACAAATTAAACAGTTAGACAGAAATGAAAAGCAAGTGAAATGCAACCCAAACTTACATCCTATCCCGAAAAGGTACTCGTGACTCATGAGGTCATCCCTAGTCACCTGTCTCCTAAGACCCCGGCAGAAGGCGTGAACCCGGTCCAACGCCGCATCCTGAAGATCATGTACCTCAAAATGCGTAGCCAAAGGCTCCTCTTTAAAGGTTGGCAAGAACCAGATGTCAACGCCCCGGAGAAATACAAACTCACCATTCCATCCCTTCAAGGAAGGGAGCATTCCAAGAGGTTTGGAGGCCGAGGAAGGATACCCACATGCCTTACCCCGGAACCTAAATTCATACATGGGGACATTGTTGGAGTGCACCAATTGAAAAAGGTGATGAAAAAGCTTGAAGTTCGGTAACACCCCGGCAACCTCACAACACCCCAGGAAGTAGGAGATCCACTTCACCGCATTCGGAGTCAACTGGGTAATAGGAATCCCATACTCGAACAAACATAATGACTTAACAAACTGATGGAACCTAGGCCCGTACCCCGACCTCAGGTGCTCCAGCCAAACTCCAACCCATCCCCCCTCCGGCCTATGGTAAATTTTCTCCCTGGGCTCTGGCCACCTCTATTCTACGTCCTCGTCCAAGTGGAATATTGAAAGGCAGAGTGTATTAACTTGTAATACTATAACTAATGTAACTCAATTAAAAGAAAAGATACTTAACCAGAAGACAATCAAGAACAAGAAGTCACAAGAAATCAACACTAAATGAAGACAAGGTAATTGATACAATTGAACATGTTAACTATGATCAAGCCAAGAAGAAATCATTGAGAGAAGTTCAAGTCAAAGTTGTTCAGGCCTCAGTGATTTGAGAATTCGAGATTCAAGATCATAACTATCAGTATCAACAAGACCAACTGATTTCAAGTGAACAAGAAGGAAAGCAAATATTGGAAAGTCAAGTTACTAAGTGAATATGGTAATTTATTCAAGAAGCAGAAACACTATCAAGACTAGTCACTTATGAACCAGACCAGTGCATCAAGTGTCAGGACATTGATAGCAAGTTTATGTCAGTAATAAAGATCCATGTTCAAGAGCTTGCTGAAGAATAAAGAAGATATGAAGATATCACAAGCTCAAGATGTGCATTGAAGTTTCAAGTTGAAGACCAGAATATTTTCTAAGTACCAAATGTTCTGGATGGCCAAGTAGAATATTTCTAAGTAGAAGTTCGACTTAGAAATTTCGAGATGGCTAAGTAGAAATTCTCAAGTAGAAGTTCTACTTAGAGTGCAGCTTCAACATGACACATGGCATCTTCTGATTGGCAGATTTCCAAGCTTTCAAGATAAGGCAAGATTTATGTGGACATCATTGGGCCACGTACATCTTAGTCTTTGAAGACTACAGGACATAGATTACATGTAGTATAAATAGAAGCACTTGTGTAATGTTTCAGTTAGTGAGCAATATTGAGAAAAACACAAGAAAAAGAGAGAGAGTATATTCACAGAGCTTAGAATCATTTACTTCTCTCTGAACTTCTGTTATACTTTGTAATGAATGTTGTAGCAACCTTTTCAAGTTATATATAAAGAAATATATTCCTTGAATCTGTGTGTTCATTTATTGCATCGTATTTATTGCTTCTCATAATCGAAAAGTTGTATTCACCCCCCCTCTACAACACATTTGGACCTAACAATTGGTATCAGAGAGGATGTTTAACATACAAAACATAGATCCTTGTGTTTGGTAGAAGAATCGTGAGTTTTCATTTTCTAGATCTACTTTTCATTTTTTCGAAAAGTGTGCTTTAATTCGTTTCCAGTGAAAACTCATCCGGGAAAAATTATTTAAATACTCCAGGTGTGATTATTTGGCTTGGGTGTATTTTAATTAATTTTTGTGAATTAATCTGGGTTCATTGATATTTGGTGTTCTTGAGTGTTCATCATCTGTTCTTATCAAAGAAGATAACCCAACAACTTTTTGATCTCCTTTTTCAAACAAATAAGATAGTCAAAAAGGTGTTTTTGTACTTTTGATTTGATTATTATTCCTTGGCCGAAAGCAAAAGAAAGTGTACTCAGTGCTTAGCAAGTGGGTTAGTCACTTTCGGTGTGTAAAGTAATCAAAAGTCAAAAAGGGTGTTAAAGTGATAATATTGTTTAGTCAATATTAAAAGTAATCTGCAGAAAATTATTCTAAGGACAAAAAGTTCTACATAGAATTTCTACTTGAGATTTTCTACATAGAATTTCGACTTGGACAATTTCTACTTGGTGAATTTCGACTTGGACAATTTCTACTTAGAGAAATTTCGACTTGAGCAAAATTTCTACTTAGAGAAATTTCGACTTGGCAGAAGTTCTACATAGATATTCTACATAGCCTAGTCTTGGGTACTTAGAAACTTTTAGTGACCAGATTTGAAATGGCTCCTAAAAATTCTTTCAAGATCCCAATGTTCAACCGAGATCACTATGAAGAATGGGTTTTCAGAATGAGACTCTACTTAGAGACTATTAACCCTGAGTATCTGGAAGTCCTTGAAAAGGGTAAATTTGTTCCAATGAAAGCTATTCCTGAGCGTACGGAAGGAGAGGAGGTTATACCTGCTCGGTCTGAGCCTAAAAAGGCAGCGGACTTTACGGATGCTGACAAGGAGCAAATAGCTTATGATACTTCTGTAAGACAAACCTTGATGGAATCTCTTGATCATGAAATGTTCAACATAGTCAAAGGTTTGAATACAGCAAAGAAGATTTGGGACAAGATAGAAGTTGTCATGGAAGGATCTGCAGAGGTTAGAAGCAACAAGACACTTATACTCAAGATGGAGTATGACACCTTCAGAATAAGAAAAGGAGAAAGCATAACAGATGTCTATCTACGATTCAGTCAGTTGGTATTGGATTTGAATCTGAGAGGTGTTACTCTCCCCATGGTTGAGACCAATACAAGATATCTGAGGAACCAGCCAAAGAGCATTGAACATAGGGTCTACGCAATCAGAGAAACCAGAGATTTGCATACAACTTCTCTGGAAGAATATTATGGAATTCTGAAGACCTATGAGCTGGAGACACTTCAAGATCAAGCATGGGACAATGATTCAAAAGGAAAAGAAACTGCATCAGGATTAGTTGCTGATGAGGAAGAGTCTAAGAAGGCAATGGTTGCAGCAAAGCCTAAATCATCACCTGCACCGCATCAAGTTGATAATGATGACGAGTGTGCATCTAACAGTGATGATGACTACTTCACCCAAGAAGAGCTGGACAACATGGACGATAGTGTCGTGGCATACATGGCAAGGAAGTTCAGCAATATGAGATTCAGAAAGAGCAACCGACCACAGAGAAATTCTTCATCTTATTATCGGGCTGCTAAGGGTGGTGGTAGTTCGTCAGGCTACAAAAGCAAAGGCAAGAGTACCAGCTACAAATCTCCGTTGGATTTCAAAATGAAGTTCAATTGCTATAATTGTGGTGAACCTGGACATTTTGCCTCGGACTGCAAAAAGCCTAAACAGACTTATCCAAAAGAGACATTTGAAGCCCTCAAAAGCAAGTATGAATCGCTGGTGAAAGAAAAACATGGTAAAAGAGCTTTAGTAGTAACAGAAGGAAGAGCTTGGGATGATTCAGATGAGGAAGATGTTACTCATGTAGCAAACTTTGCGCTCATGGCTGAGACATCAGAGGAACCAGAGGTACCAGTTCTAACCCTTAAAGTAGAAATGTCTATTGATGATTATAAGGAACAGAACGGGGCTCTTAGCGAAGAGATCTACATGTTGTGCAAAAGCCTAGACACTTCTCAAAAGGAACAGAAAACACTTGTCGCCAAAAGCAGAATGCTTGAGGCAAAAGTGGAAGAGTTAGAGGCTGCTTGCACTGTAGATACTTCCCTAAGAGATTTTATTAAATCTTTGGAACACAAGCTCGTCCTTAAGGAAGAAATAGAATCATGTTTAAGGAACAAACTAGCTGAGTTAGAAACTAAATGTGAAGCTTACAAACTAGCTGCTAGTAAAGTGTATGTAGATAATGACGTATTTAAGAAGATAACTGGAGTAGGTGTAGGACTTGATTATTCTGATCTTTTTAAGAAAGAAGGCAAGAGAATTATCGACCCTAGTTCCAGTGACCCTAAAAAGGAAATCCCTAGCATTCTTAAATCTTCTGTCAAACCCATCTACAAACACCTTGTTCCTAGAATAGAAGAAGAAGAGACTGAATTGATAGCTAGATATGAGATTGAGATGGAAGATCGTCAGAAAGCACAACCTATAACTCCTATTAAACAAGTTAAAATCAATTTCCCTAGTGATGAATCTAGACTAGGAATAGGAGCTAAGGCTGTTAAACAACAAGGGAAGAAAGGCATAAAAGAGGTTAAGGCTGAACGAATAAAGAAAGCATGTTATCACTGCAAATCTACTGAACATCTTTCTTATGCATGTAAAGCTAACATAAATGTTCCTGCTGCACATGCCATGCCTGTCACATATACAATGAATAATCTGCATCAGAATCATGCACAGTGTGGTCAACCTAATTGTATGCCATGCACTTTTAACGTCATGCAAACTTTTGTGAATTTAATGAATGCATCTAGCCAGTCGTGCTCAAATACTGCTGCTAGTTCAAACATCAAGAAAAAGCATGTGAGAGCTAAGACTGTCAGTCCTCCTAAAGTTAGGAGTGACAAACCTTCTCCTAGGACTGATAAATATGTCAAGTCTGAGAAAGGAAAGGAGGAAGTCGAAAGCTCTAGTAATGTTAAGAAAAGTGCATCTCCTGTTGTTAAATCTGTTGATTATCAATCTTATCGAAAAGCCGGGCCCAATCAAAGTTGGGTTCCGAAGAAAGTCTAACCAATCTGTCATTGCAGGGCATTAAGCAAAAGAGAAATAAAGTTATATGGGTGCTAGACAGTGGAGCATCGAGGCATATGACTGGAAACAAGTCCCTGCTTACAGAGTTGGTTATGAAAGCTGGCCCTTATGTTACCTTTGGAGATGACAGCATAGGTGTGACAAAGGGATATGGCAAACTAAAAACTGGCAATGTCATCATTGAAGATATTTCCTATGTTGAGGGATTAAAGCATAATTTGTTGAGTATCAGTCAATTCTGTGACAAAGGTTACGAAATTGTCTTCAACAAGAAAGGTGTATCAATCACTCACATCAAGGAAGGTTCACTGGCTTTGAGAGGAGTTCGAAAGGCAGATCTTTTTGTTGCAGACATGGATTCAGCAAATCAGAATGAAGTCACCTGTTTCTACAGCAAAGCTTCGGATGATGAAAGCTGGTTATGGCACAAAAAATTATCTCACTTAAACTTCAAAACGATGAATGCTCTCGCGAGGCGAGAATTGGTGAGAGATCTACCTCAAATGGAGTTCGCTCCGAAAGGACTCTGTGAAGCCTGTGAAATGGGAAAGTCGAAACGAGCATCGCATAAAAGCAAAGAAATTTCTAGTATCACTGAGCCTCTGCAACTTCTTCATATGGATTTGTTTGGCCCAGTGAATGTCCTATCTTTGTCTAGGAAAAGATATGCATTGGTAATCGTGGATGACTTCTCCAAGTATACATGGGTATTGTTCGCAATGACAAAAGACGAAGTACCTTTCCTAATCATTGATCACATCACTCAAATTGAGAATGTTTCAACACTTACTGTGAAGACGATTAGATCAGACAATGGCACTGAATTTAAAAACGCAGTGCTAAATGACTTCTGTGTATCTAAGGGAATACGTCGTCAGTACTCAGCCCCGAGAACTCCACAACAAAATGGAGTAGTTGAAAGGAAGAATAGAACATTGGTTGAAGCAGCAAGAACTTTGTTGTGTGATTCGAAACTTCCTCTGTATTTCTGGGCAGAAGCAGTGAGTACCGTGTGTTACACTCAAAATCGATCCTTGATCATAAAAGATAAAGAAAAGACACCATGTGAGCTAATGAACGGAAGAAGACCAACAATCAAATACTTTCATGTCTTCGGAGCAAAATGCTATGTACTAATAGATGATGAAAATCTAGGCAAGTTTGCAGCAAAAGCTCGTGAAGGAATCTTTGTTGGTTACTCCACAGATGTGGTAGCAGCTTATAGGGTGTTCTTAGTAAATGATCGAAAAGTGACTGAAAGCTACAACGTCAGATTCGACGATACCAAACTCTCATCAATTTCAAGAGATTCTAGTGAACCCGAGTCCCTAAAATTTCAGAATCTGGACTTAGAAGATCTTGAAGATGAACCTGAGTTGGTTGTCCCATTAAATGTTCCAAGTGTACGTGAAGAACCTGAGTCTAGTGAACAAGCTAATTCTACAAGATCAGGAGAGACTTCTTCAGCACGAACCAGTAACAACTCAGGGGGAGTAAATAGCAGCTCAAGGATTACTGTTCAAGGCTCGAGTCGAGTTGACTCTAGTTCTGTAGGAGCTGGCACTAACTCAGGGGGAGTTAGTGAAAGTAATCAAAGTAGTCAGCACCACAACTCAGAAAGTCATGCTGAATCATCAAGACAATTTCCAAGAGAACGGGTATGGAATAGAGACCATCCGTTTGAATTAATTATTGGTGATCCAGATGCTGGTGTGTCTACTAGAAGAAATGCAAGAGCTGACCTGGCTAATATTTGCTTATATTCTGGGTTCTTATCCAAGCTTGAACCTAAAGAAATAGAAGAAGCTCTTGGTGATGCTGATTGGGTGATTGCCATGCAAGAGGAACTCAATCAGTTTGAAAGGCAGAAAGTTTGGAAACTGGTACCCCGACCAAAGAACAAATCAGTAATTGGAGCAAGGTGGGTATTCAGAAATAAAATGGATGAAAACGGACTTGTAACACGAAACAAGGCTCGTTTGGTTGCAAAAGGTTATTCTCAGCGAGAAGGAATTGATTATGATGAGACCTATGCACCAGTTGCAAGACTTGAGGCAGTCAGGATGTTTTTGGCATTTGCAGCACATAAGAACTTCAAGGTTTTCCAGATGGATGTGAAAAGTGCCTTCCTGAACGGAGAGTTAGAAGAAGAAGTGTATCTGGAACAGCCGCCTGGCTTCATTGATCCAGAACTTGTAGATTTTGTGTATCTTCTCTTCAAATCTGTCTATGGCCTCAGGCAATCCCCAAGATGTTGGTATGAAACCCTATCCGTATTCTTAATTGAAAGTGGTTTTAATAGGGGAGTAATTGACAAAACATTGTTCTATAAGAATGTGAAGAATGATCTAATACTTGTTCAAGTCTATGTGGACGATATTATCTTCGGGTCATCGAATGAGCGCTTGTGCGAGAAATTTGCTAAGCTAATGCAAGACAAATACGAGATGAGCATGATGGGAGAGCTGTCTTTCTTCCTTGGATTACAGATCAGTCAGAGAAAAGATGGTATCTTTATCTGTCAATCCAAGTATGTCAGAGATTTACTCAAGAAGTACAACCTAGAAGATGCATCAGCAGCTAAGACTCCCATGGCAACAGCCACGAAGCTTGATGAAGACAAATCAGGTAAATCAGTTGACATCACAAGCTATCGAGGTATGATTGGCTCACTTCTCTATTTAACTGCAAGTAGACCCGATATAATGTTCGCGACTTGTTTATGTGCAAGATTCCAAGCGGATCCTAGAGAATCACATCTCATAGCCGTCAAAAGAATTTTTAGGTATCTCAAGGGCACACCAAATCTAGGAATTTGGTACCCAAGAGATACAGGTTTTAATCTAATTGGCTATACGGATTCAGATTATGCAGGTTGCAGGATTGATAGGAAAAGCACATCTGGTGCTTGTCAATTTCTTGGCAGAAGATTGGTGTCCTGGCAAAGTAAAAAGCAACATACAGTATCTACTTCTACTGCTGAAGCTGAGTACATTGCTGCTGGAAGCTGTGTAGCTCAAATACTGTGGATGAGGAACCAATTGAAGGATTATGGCATGGAGCACAAGAAAATTCCAATTATGTGTGACAACACAAGTGCCATTGCCATAACCAACAATCCTGTAGATCACTCAAGAACCAAGCACATAGACATCAGGTATCACTTCATAAGAGAACATGTCGAGGAAGGGACTGTGGAGCTACATTTTGTGCCCACAATGCAACAAATTGCAGATATATTCACCAAACCTCTTGATGAAGTAACATTCAATAGGTTGGTTGGTGAATTGGGAATGCTTAACACAAGTTAGTAAAGCCTTCTATCTGTAAAATCCATGTTTATGATTGTATATGCAAGCTACTTAATCATTATGTGCTTAGACTTTAAAATGCCTAATTAATGATTATTATAGGTTGCATATAGTGTGATTTTACATGAATTCAGTGTGTTTTAAGTGTCTTTTATAGCACAAATCTTTGAATTTATGTTTGTTAGATTGCATGATCATAGGGGGAGTTAAATTCATAATATTCTAAATTTTGCATGATTTTTAGATGAATTTACCTGTGTTTTTCATGTAATTAGAGGCCTTAGAATTATCAAGGAATGTTTTAATTATGTCATATATTAAAATCCTTGAATTGATATTTATATTAATTTGGCAAAATTAAGTGTTGAGTTTTTCAAAGAAAAATTGCCAAATTATTCTAAGTATCTTCAAAATTTCGAGTTAAACACTATCTCGAAACTTATCTTGAAATTCTAGTTGAATTTCGATTTGAGCTTCCAGAGTGAAGTTTTGAAAATTCTAAGTATGGGAAAAATTTCGAGTTAGCCTCTATCTCGAAATTTATCTCGAAATTCGACTTAGGGTTCGAATTTGAGTTACCAGTGTGCCTATTTCCTTATTCAAAATATTCCATATAATATCTATCTTACAGGGGATATTGTTTGAATTAATCTGAGAGAATAACTTCGAATTATTTAATAATTTCGAGTTAGACTCTATCTCGAAACTCAACTCGAATTTCGACTTGATGTTCGAGATAGAGCTCTCAGTTGTAAGGGGATTTTTCGAGTTAACTCCTAACTCGAAGTCTATCTCGAATTTCTACTTGAATTTCGAGATAGGTTTCCCTAGTGATGTTGGTGGTTTGTGCTGTTTACATGGTCTGTTATAGTTAAATGGTAAAGTTTTTCGAGTTAACATCTATCTCGAACTCTATCTCGAAGTTCGACTTAAAAAGGTTCGAGATAGACTTCGAGATAGACTTCGACTTAGACTTCGAGATAGAATTTCGACTTGAGTTCTCCCTGTATGTACTTAGAGTTTTCATAATTTTTAACAGGGACACTTTTGTCATTTCACATTCATGTCCATATATACATCTCTAACTCGATGATTTCATTTCACTTTACCTAATTCAGTTTTACAGCCGCACACATATACTTACAGGCGATTTCATACTTTCAGACCACTGATTCGTGATTTTTGTGACTAATCTCATACGGACAACGAATTACTGCCCGACTTTTGACTGCCACTATCTGAGTGACTAGTAATATCTGAGTTTGTGTGTTTGTGTATCTGTTCTTATTTCCCGATATATATACACACGTATATACACACACCACTTCAAAGTCATATACACACGATTTCACTGGTGTGTACACACATAAATTCACTGATTTCACTGGTATCAGATTCTGTTAATTGGTTGTTGATTTTCGCCTCTCACAGTGATAATTATCTATAACCCGTAGTTTAATCTTTCAAGAAGTGACTTTTGGTCTTTTTGTTAAATTAAAAGGGCTATAACTGATAATTCTAAAATTAATTGTTTTTCAAAAATTAAAATTAATTTTCACATCTATTAAAGAAAAACTTTTAATTAAAATGGCTCACCAATTTTCACTTGCCAAAAACAATTTTTATAATATTTCTACGGAAATTGGTGATCAACTCCCACGCTTTAAGTCTTGGATACGATTTCTCAATTTGTATTCCAAAGCTAGCGATGCTTTTACTGCTAAACCTACACTAGTACATGATGCTTTACAGCAATTATGGACTAGTGCAGTTTCTTTTGGGAGCAAATCAACCCCCTTTGGGTTCAGGTTTACCATAGCGGGTCAGGAATATGAGGTGACTGAACAAATTATCAACAAGGTTCTGGGATTCCCCATTAAAGATGCTTATGATTCAGAACCTACAGCTGCAGAACGCCTCAGATTCTTTGAAGAAATAGGGTGTTATCCTCCGACTGGCCGGATCACTGGAAACATCCAAAAACAATTTCTTCATGTGGAATGGAATTACTTTTTCGAGGCCATTACAAGATGTTTTCGGGCACGAGAAAGCGATTACCATCAAATTTCCATTCCCATGCAAAACCTTGGAATTGCCCTAGCAAGAGAGCTGGATATAAATTATGGACGAATAGTTCTCTCTGAGATAGTGGCTGTGATGGGATCTCCTGCAAGTAGAGACCTCAACACAACAGATGTTGTCTGCTGGTTTCCTCGGTTCTTACAGATGCTGATTAATCATTTAATACCGAAGGATGCTCTTACAGTTAGACAGAGTTTTGCCAGAAGTCAAAAATTTGCACCACTAGGGATGGGCACTAAGTCACTTTCAACAGTTGAAAATCAGGATAAACATCATGGAAAACCGATGTCTATTCCTGATACCTTACAACAGTGGCTTACATATGATGAGGGAGTTACCACCTTGATGGAATTCTCGCAAGTTTCATCACATGCTCAGAATCGGTCTGCTCATGCTGAGGCATTTGAAGAGATTCCTGATGAACAAAGCGGAGACGAACAAGGTAATGAATCAGGTAATCTCTCTCGACATTCTACTCATTCCTCTTCCTATGTTTCTGATTCCCAGACCCAAGAGACTGCTAGCCCGCAGGATCTATCCCAGGGTGAGAGCTATATTTCTAATTCTATATCACCCCAGTCACCGGAATCCAAACAGCCAGCACAAGTAAATGTAGGATATGATGAAGAGAGTGAACCCGAAGAGCAGCAACTCATTCGAAAGAAACCCAAAATTTCTCATGCTGCTACTTCTAAATCTCAGTCAAACCCTAGAGTGTCACACGCAACCACTCCACCTCACGAGAGTGGTTCACCCCTTGAACAATCTGCACATAGGGATTTTGATTTTGATGATGATTATGTACCTTTTGAAGATACTGTTGCTTCAAGAGGACATGAAGCTTTAAAAGCTTCAGCCGTACCTTCACCGGTACGTACTGATGCTACAAAGAGGATCGGTTCTGATGTCGTACAAGAACACTTTGTAGCCTCTCAGCCTGAGATTCCAACTCAGGAACAAACAGCATTTGATCCCATAACTGCAAATTATATTGCATATCCAGTTTCTGCAGGTACTGCTTCATATTTTGGATCATTTATTGAAGATATACACGAGCGTGAGACAGGGAGTGTGTGTGAGAGGTTAGGGAGAGAGGGACCTTCATTTTTAAGGCCCGAAACCGAGCGCCAAATACCAACAGAACGAGAATTAGAGCGAGGTCACCTAAACCAAACACCGTCCCTTAATACTGAAAATCTTGATACTCGTATGTCTTCTATGGAAAATCAAATGAAGCAGTTTGGGCAGACGATGGGGCAGTTAGGGATGAACGTTGGGAACAATCAAAGGGCCCTTGACGACTACGCAGCACGAATGGCAAGTCAAGCTACAGCTTTTAATGATTTGACAAACAAGGTAAATGACTTGGGCCATGCTGCTGGTGTCTTGGGAAACACTCTGAATGACAGGATGGGAGCAATGGAGCTTACAATGGATACTCTGGATGTGGAGATCAGTAGAGTTATGTTCGCAATCAGAAGTTTTGTGCCCCCAGAGTGTTTCGCGCCGCAACAACCTCCCCCCGATGCTGGTACAGGTGGTGCTAGTGGAGCAGGACCCTATGGTTCTGGTTTTGAAGATTTTTATGCAGCTGGTGGATCTGGAGACCAGGGTGGAGTTCAGGATAACTCACCTAAGGGGGAGAGTATAAAGGAGACGAGACAGCAGGGAGTTCAAATCGAAGAAATTCCAGAACAAGCTGATCTTGTAAAAGAAATAGAAATTGAGCCGTCTATTGATGAAGAGGCTCTGAGAAGGAAAAAGGGTAAGGCCATAGCGATTGAGCAAGATGAGCCATTCGTTGACCTGAGTCATCAAGAAAAAGTACAGGTGGTACTTGACTCAGATTCCGATATGGAAGACGCACCTTTGAAACATGCTATAAAGAGATCATTGAAAGATCAAGGTGGAGGTGCTGGGATGTCTGTCGGAAGGCCTGAAGAAATTACTGTTGATGAGGAAACCCTGAAGTCTCAAAAGTTAGCCTTAGATCAAGCTGAGTTCTTTAAAATGAAGGCAATGCAAGATCGTGCTGCGTTTCAGGAAAAGAAAGCGGAGCTACAAGGGAAGCAGTACGATTATGAGCTTGCAAGGCTAGCTGATCCTCAGATTGATCTGGACAATAGAAGGATAGGGCAGAAGTGGGATGACGCAAGGAAGATATTGATGGGACCATGTACAAAAGGAGATCATAACAAGGAGGCAGATGATCTGTTCTACAACCTAAATTTGCAGAATCCAATGGCTGCTGACTACATAAGTGCTTTAAAGAGATTAATTTCTAAAGTCAGGGTTGGATACAATTCAACGCAAAAGGAGTGGCAGGTTATTTTGTCTTTCACAGAAGGAGTCCCAATGTCTTTCATGTATGTGGATGACCAATTCATGACGAGAAGATCTGCATCAGAGTTGTTCTTGCTAGCAACAAAAATTCAATACTCTCATTCTGAGAATCTAAGCATTCTGTATAGGGATCACTTAATGCAGCTAGCAGAGGACAAGGGTCCAGAATTCTCAGCATATCCAAATGTTGTCCGGATGGTGGTTGACAGTAAAATGAAGAGGGTGAGCTTGGAGGAAAAGGACTTAATGGAACTTTCAGTGGAATCTCTTAAGGCCGTCTGTAGGCAAATGATGAGTAAGGGATTCGCTTCTGAGCTTAAAGATAAATCAGTGAAGATCATTGAAAGCGTCATACTCAAGAAGAGCAATGAGGTGTGGAAGTGTGATGTCATTGCTCCAAACCCTCTTGATAATGTGAAGATTGAACCAGAGCTAATGGAGAAGAAATGGAATATTCTTCAAGCTATGAAGAATGTAGATGAAGCTCTGAATCTTCCTACTGGAGAACTGGAACAAGGAGAGATAAGGGAGGCAGTTGGTGTTCCAGGAAGAGACAGTGTATACTGGATACACTCTTTTGTTGATAATACAGCTGATGCCTTAGTATTCATAGATGCAGACCAGAATCAAACATTCTTGCATATGAGTAAACAATGGCTGCTGCAGACTCAAGATGCTGCATTTCTGGAGAAAGTGTTATATGTGTTCAAATGGGAAGATGTGGAAGTTAAGTATGTGACAGAAAAGCAGAGACTCGTGAGTTACCTGTCTGATGTAGTAGTGGAAAAGAAGCGATTGGAGCGAGATGCGGCTAGTGTCCACAATACTAACCGTGTCATAGGCTATCCCAAAATGATCTATTGTCAGTTTAAAGCTGATAAAACTCATAGGAAACCTCGGCTAAAAATGAAGAAATTTGAGGAAATTCCAGAGATCAGGACTACTCAGGAGGTGGACAAACTCAGAAGGCTTTTCAAACATCCTTACCCAGAACCCAGGAACCCTCTAGAAATGGAAGCAGTAAGTTTGTTGAATACTAGGTGGACGCAACTTCATGATCCAGTATATAAGAAACAAAAGCAGCAAGAGGAGAAGCGCAGAAGGCAGAAAGAAGAAAAGGACCAAGCTGCTGAAGCTAGGAAGAGGAAACGGAATTAGGGTTAAAGGTCAGAGTGGTGTGAACTTGAAGTTGGAAAAACTTCATGTCTTTCGGTTGCTTTAACTCACTTGAGGAAAATTCATCTTAGAATGAATCCAATAAGGTGATATAAGTTTGACTAAAAGATATGAAATAATCCAGGTGATAGGAATCATTCAAATGATCTTTAATTCGAGGTTCGAATTCTGTTTCTAGTTTAAGTTCTTTGTATTGTTTTCAAGTACTTTTCAATTGTATATTTTTCAAGAATGTAATGTTAATTATCTTTTCTCGTCTCATTGATTAGTTGAGTTATCCTTCATTAATTTGAATGTCATTGTTAGACAATCAAATTGGGGGAGATTGAAAGGCAGAGTGTATTAACTTGTAACACTATAACTAATGTAACTCAATTAAAAGAAAAGATACTTAACCAGAAGACAATCAAGAACAAGAAGTCACAAGAAATCAACACTAAATGAAGACAAGGTAATTGATACAATTGAACATGTTAACTATGATCAAGCCAAGAAGAAATCATTGAGAGAAGTTCAAGTCAAAGTTGTTCAGGCCTCAGTGATTTGAGAATTCGAGATTCAAGATCATAACTATCAGTATCAACAAGACCAACTGATTTCAAGTGAACAAGAAGGAAAGCAAATATTGGAAAGTCAAGTTACTAAGTGAATATGGTAATTTATTCAAGAAGCAGAAACACTATCAAGACTAGTCACTTATGAACCAGACCAGTGCATCAAGTGTCAGGACATTGATAGCAAGTTTATGTCAGTAATAAAGATCCATGTTCAAGAGCTTGCTGAAGAATAAAGAAGATATGAAGATATCACAAGCTCAAGATGTGCATTGAAGTTTCAAGTTGAAGACCAGAATATTTTCTAAGTACCAAATGTTCTGGATGGCCAAGTAGAATATTTCTAAGTAGAAGTTCGACTTAGAAATTTCGAGATGGCTAAGTAGAAATTCTCAAGTAGAAGTTCTACTTAGAGTGCAGCTTCAACATGACACATGGCATCTTCTGATTGGCAGATTTCCAAGCTTTCAAGATAAGGCAAGATTTATGTGGACATCATTGGGCCACGTACATCTTAGTCTTTGAAGACTACAGGACATAGATTACATGTAGTATAAATAGAAGCACTTGTGTAATGTTTCAGTTAGTGAGCAATATTGAGAAAAACACAAGAAAAAGAGAGAGAGTATATTCACAGAGCTTAGAATCATTTACTTCTCTCTGAACTTCTGTTATACTTTGTAATGAATGTTGTAGCGACCTTTTCAAGTTATATATAAAGAAATATATTCCTTGAATCTGTGTGTTCATTTATTGCATCGTATTTATTGCTTCTCATAATCGAAAAGTTGTATTCACCCCCCCCTCTACAACACATTTGGACCTAACAAATATAGCTCAGAAAATTTGATCCCATTCGACTGGCTCCTCTATATACTGAGTTCTGAACGGGCCGACATCCATACCGGAGCCTGGCTTGTCCCCGAACTTGGAATCCAGGAAAGCCTGATCATACTCGGTCATAACCGAAACATTGGGGTTCTGCGAGAACTCCGCGCTAAGGTCCCTAAAGAAATAAGCCTACGGAATCCCCGGGTCCCTCCTGACAAAATAATACTTGGAGTGGCCCCAACTACCATCCGGTTCACTTAGGCTGAACCCCGGGCCCTTATCCTTCGTCGCGATCTTTGTAAGAACTGGTAGACTACTCTTCTTTTTTCCCATTAGGCACCAATCTAAGTCTACTAAGTCAAGACAACTATCTGAGGAACTAGCATTGGTAGAGGAGCTACTAGGGTCGGAGAGAGGGGTTAGCACACGCCTAGCAGTCACGCGGGTTTTTCTAACCATAAAAGGAAACTACCCCGGGCTACCCACCAAAGCAAGAAGACAAGAATAAGAAGCTACAGATAGAAAACTACCCCGGAGATAATGACACAATAAAGCTAAAAAATAAAGAGCCGGAGTAAGGAGATTTACAGAGAATCAAAGAAACCAAAGAAGAGAGAGGCTAGAAAATCCAAAGTGCACCTAGTCTGGAGTTCGCGTCCTCAGAGAAGCGTGATAACGATAGCAAAGTTGAAAACTCGTAAAAGACAAGAGAGAAGAGGATGACAACTATTTATAGGCGAGACGATGGGATTGAACCATCGGGACACGTGGCAGCCAATGAATGGCCAACGGTTCAATAACTCGGAGAAAAGAAAAAGAACAAAAGAAGGAAAAAATAGCTGGCGTCCACTACCCGGCCCAGACATCTTCAAAAAAAAAAGAGGGAAAGCTTTTTAGAGCATATACACACACCAAAATATACATACATATGTATGTGTACATACACGCACGAACCAGCTAAAACACTCCTAGCCCCAGGGGTGCGCCTTTCAGCACACACCCCGGGCCTGGGGGGCAACCAAAAACAAAAAATTTCTTCTAAGTTACCCAAAGTCACGAAACTTTGGACTTGCGGAGATAACATATCACTCCTAACCCCGGGGATGCGCCTTTAAGCATACACCCCGGGCCTGGGGGCAACCAAAAAACAAAAAAATTTCTTCTAAGTTACCCAAAGTCACGAAACTTTGGACTTGCGGAGATAACATATCACTTCTAGCCCCGGGGATGCGCCTTTTAGCATACACCCCGGGCCTGGGGGGCAACCAAAAAACAAAAAAATTTCTTCTAAGTTACCCAAAGTCACGAAACTTTGGACTCGTGGAGATAACATATCACTCCTAGCCCCGGGGATTCGCCTTTCAACATACACCCCGGGCCTGGGGGGCAACCAAAAGCAAAAATTTTCTTCTAAGTTACCCAAAGTCACGAAACTTTGGACTTGTGAAGATAACATATCACTCCTAGCCCCGGGGATGCGCCCTTCAGCACACACCCCGGACCTGGGGGGCAATCAAAAGCAGAATTTCCTTCTCAAGGAAAGGGAGCTCAGATATACCTACTACTCCCCCATCCGGGCCCAGGCCCAATTAGGCCCAGCCTCAGGCCCAAAAGTAATAATCAATCCAACTTATGAGAATAAGAGCAGCCCAGCCCAGGCTAGTGGGCCCCGGACCCGGAGCCACCGCTACGTGGCACGGTCCCCTCCCCAGACGAGGGGACCCCAGATTGGTGACACCTGGCGCACGTGGCAGTCCAGCTCAGCCGACATTCCCACACTTGGCGCTGACCTACATTAAAGTCCAAGGAACACCATGTGTCAAAGCATGTCCTCAGCAACACTGCCACACTCAAGTCAACGGTCCCCACAAATAGTGACACGTGTCCTACATCCCGGGAATTCAGCACCTTGTCCCCCGGATCCAACGGTCAGGAGTAAAGGTAACCCACCCCTAAACCCTAGGCCTAGGGCTATAAATACCCATAAAAAATAGGGTTTGAGGGTTTGACATTATTACACACCTACACACATTTATTACTCTTGTGATACTCTACTTGATTATTATCTTCCAAAGCCAACTCTTATTCTCACACCGGAGGCATCTCGGGGCCAAACCCCCCCACCGGTGTTGTTTTGCAGATACCCCACCACAACTACACCATTTCCGAGGCAGGAGTTGGTGAGGAAGTACCCGATCAAGATTCAGAGTTATCAATGTGCAGGTTGGAAATGATATCCAAAAGATTTTTCTAAAGATGTATATCATCGAAGTCATATAGAGAAATCAATCACAAATTAAATAAATTAAACATAATAAATGTAATTCTATTAGAATTATAACGTGATGCAATTACACAAGAAAAAAAAGAGAAGAGAAATGACCCTATATAGCATAATTGTAAGATAAAACGTCTAAAGTGACAGCATTAAAAAAAATTTAAAATATCACACTAAAACATTACATTGGTTAGCGTTTTGTAAATAACTGTAAAATACGTTTAATTTTACGTTTTCAGTATATTTAAATTAACATTGTTATGTTCTATAACAGTACTTGATTTAGCGTTTTACTGAAAACAACAGTTAAACTTGCATTTACCAACACTTCATCTAGCGTTTTACTGAAAATTTCAATATATTTTTTCATAACATTACACTAATTCATGTTTTTTGAAAATAAGGTTTTCTCTTGCATTTTATTGTGATATTTAGGGTCATTTACAGCTTTACTATTTTGGGTATTAAAATAATAATATACAACACTCAAAAAAAAACTTGGAAAAACTTAAAAAGAAAATATTTCAGCAATTTACCAAAAAATTGAGACCCGATTGAAACCCAAATTCATAGATCAAGACCCGTTCCGTCGGGTTTTGGTTCGTTTTAATCGGGTCTCAATTTATTTATACAATTATTTATCAACAATTTTTTTGAAATAATAATTAATCAACTAGAAAAATATATTTAATTAAATATCAAGGAAACTGTTTCTCAATTTGTAACATTTATATGTCACAAATTGACTTGAATGCTTTATAAGATGGATTTTTTTATAGTTTATGAACGAACAAATACTGTTGACGAGATTACGAGAAACTATATAGGAACTTTAAGTTGAATGTGGCTTAAATTAATAGCATTAAAATAATTAGACTATTAAAACATATATATAATTAAAAATATATTATATATACATTATATTATACATACACACACAGATATATATATATATATATATATGTCATTACTTCATGAATAACACCCTTATATAAAGAACAATAAAGAACACCATAGAATCTTACATAAAATCGATTTTGGATTCTAATTTTCACATATATCAAAAATGGTTTTTAATGAATATAAATAGAATCTAATAAAAAATTATGATCCAATATAACATGATTACACATAATTTTATTGTTACAAAAATATATATAAGATTCCATAGTGGATTATATACTGGATTCAATTTAACATTTGATCATTTTTAAATTTAGATGAGATTCTATGTTAGATTCGATATGTTAAGCTTAATTGTTGTTATAATTTGTGATTCTTATCATAACAAATCATTTTTATGAAAAATAAAGTATTATGATGGTGTTCGTTATTGTTCTTTATATAAGGTGTTCTTCCTCTTATATTTCGGATTCGGGTTTGAAATGGGTTCGGTTCAATTTTTGGGTTTCGAGTTCGGTTAGCACAAAACCCAAACCCGACCCAAAATTTATTCGGGTCCAAAAATAAATCCCAAACCCATATCCAGATCCAAAATTTCGGGTTCGATTAGACCCAATCCAATCGGAACGGGTCGTGTATCCATCGGGTCGGGACATATTGCCATCCCTAGTAATGAACTTCCTATAAAAGCTTCTATATGTTACAATTTCAGAGCTTGTTTGCAATTGATTGTCATTAAATTTATAATTAGCGAAGCTGTTAGTTTAGACAATATGGTAACTTATTTTCTTTTGTTGAACACAATTAATTCTACCATTATCAATTTTGTTTTAAATCTTCTTCTGTATTTTTGTTGGGCCTTCAAAAACTTGAGCAAGTAGTATGCTTATGCTAGTATTCACCTACAAAGAGGGTATTCACAGTTTGAAAGTTGTGTAGGATGTTTGTCCAAAAAATACCAAGTTTTGTCTCAAAATATCAGATGAATTCAGCATGTAAGACTGGCGTATCAACAAGGGTGAATGTCTCATTTTACATAATAAAAATCTTGTGTGTTTCATGTGATGAACATATCTAATATGCATAATTCATGTGATATTTCTCATATCTAAAATGACATATCAGCATTGTGGTCATTGGCCATATGGTATTGATGAGTGTGTGATTGAAATTTGAAAGATTTGAGAAAGAGGCTACAAATATAAATGAACTTTAATTCAAGTACGCATGGGTGATTGACAAGCTCAAGGCAGAGTGTGAACGTGGTATCACTATTGATATTGCTTTATGGAAATTTGAGATCACCAAGTACTACTCCTCAGTCATTGATGCTCCTGGACATAATGATTTCATCAAGAACATGATTACTGGAACTTCTCAGGCTGATTGTGCCATCCTTATCATTGACTCCAACACCGGAGATTTTGAAGCTGGTATTTCCAAGGATGCAAACTTGGAGAGCTTTCTAAACAGCGTTTCAACAATATTCTAGTATAGCACTTTTGAAGCTGAGGCAATTCACTAGAAGATGATTTTAAGCTTGAAGTAGTGAGCATTTATGAACATCTATTTAATATTTCTCACAAATGCACATGTCAGTCTATTAATAGTATAATCTCACTTCATGTAAAAACATAGAGAATGCTAAAAAAAGTAATTAGAAATATATCAATGATTTTCATTCTTAATAGGAATCAATAATGTAAGATGCATACTTATAGAGAGTGTAAATGGGACCAACATGAGAAGTAAGGATCTGTTTGACAGGTCCACCAATGCGAAGGAAATGATTTGCCTCTGTAATAAATTTGAGATTTTATCTGTTAATCTATATTTGTATAAGGCTCTAGACATTGAAATTTGATCATTGATAATACGTGTATTGATTTGTCTTTTTATGTAGATGGATGCCACAACTCCCAACTACTCTAAGTGTAGGTATGAAGGAATTGTAAAGAAGGTGTCATCGTATTTGAAGAAGGTTGGATGCAACCCTGATAAGATTGCGTTCATTCCCATCTCTCGATTTGAAAGCGACAATAGGATTTAGTGGTCTATCAACCTTGATGGGTACATATCGATTTACACTACTAAAAACAGGTCAATAGACATCGGCTAAAAACCGATGTCTGGCCTTTTTTCAACCGATGTCTTTGTGGGTGTAGAGAAATGTCCAACCCCTTTCACATCAGTTTTAAACCGATGTCAAAGAGTATCTATCACATCGTTCACTACCTTTTCACAGCGGTTTGTAACCGATGTCAAAGAGTATCTATCACATCGTTCTCTGGAAACTGATTGATGTTAGATACTATCCGGGACATCGGTTACTAGCAACTAATCGATGTCAAAGAGTGTTTGAGACATCGTTTACTGTAATATAACCGATGTGTATCATACATATTAACATCAGTTAGACACCGATGTGAAAAGCATCAACAATGTATTATATTTATTACCATATTCATATATATATATATATATGCACCAAAATAATATTAGAATTAATGCTGTATTGATGCAACTTATCAATCCAAAACTCAAACACTTATGAAAATAACAAAAACTTCATTATCATTATCAAAAAAATTCAGTATATACATCAATGAGACAATGACTATCCGCAAAACTAACAAACTAGCTACATTTCAAGTCAAAATGCCTCTTCCAAACCGAAAACATACTTTACATACTACTCCATGTAAAAACAAACTATACCACTCTAACTACCATAGTTAAAACAACCTAATTAAAACAACCTATATCTTGGCCGTTAATAGAGTGCTCGGAAGGTGGGTGCCAAAATCAATTCCATATATCTTTATTGATCCAGTCTCCTGTCCAGTATACCTGCATTTTTTCCACACAAGTTACCAATTATAATTCTCATTGCTTCAAGTATCATGACAAGGTCCTGATTTTTAAAAAAATTAAAGCAATATTAATAGTTTTATATTAGAATATGGACACAATATTCAAGACATTTCTTAAGATTAGGATACAAGAAACAGTAACTATAAAAGTTTACAATTGGATGGTGTCCTGGTGCTAGCTATTTAGTTCATTTAAAATGTGGGTCGAACTTAGACTCAAAATAAACTAAAGCTCGAACTCGATAACATATAAGTTGACTGAAAAAACACATTAATGAGTTTACTATAAATTTTAAAATGAGGGATTAAACATTTTTCTATACCTTGTGAAAATTAAATATCAAGTCCAGCTCACACACCTATGGAAGCAGAGAACACATTAAATTGATGAAGATAGTAAAGCAAAAGTTGCAAAGCTTATGACCACGACTGAGAATCATACCGCTGAGCTCTCGAATAACCTTACAAGTTGTGCACCAAATCAGTGTTAGTTTTAAGAAGATGCAAATTAGTGTTACACACCATTATAACTATGAAATTACAAGGGACTTAACTATTTTTAAATATGTGCTGAAATGTACATGTCATGCAGACTTTACAATAACTTTATAAGTGTAAGCACTTGGTGTACCTGCACCTTCGAGAACAGTAAGTACACATCAATGTTGCAACATAAAAATTCAAAATGAATTCAAGGCACCAGTTCTGTTTACCAAAAAATTAATACGTACCAATTGTGGACTGAGCCAATCATGCCTCTATCATGTATTAGCTTGAGTGTGTTGGGTCCCTCTTCAGAGACAATATTTATCACCCAGACATCCTTATTCTTCAGTGAAGCTCCAAATGACCCTAGATTTGCCTTCATGTCCAATATATTCCTCAAGGTGTCGAAAATCTTGGGACTCAGTAGCTCCCAGTATTTCTCAACCCTTTTTTGCCAAAGTTCCTGTTGCACAAATGAAAAAATGATTACTGTTTAGTCCATAAATCTAATGTTTTCGCGAGAGCATCCATATGCAAAGGTGAGAACAGAGATGATAAACATTTAAAATAGATGGAGTCTTGATTCAGATTACTGTGTCTTTTTCAAACGTTTCACTTGAATAACCAAAATCAACAAGCCGCGGAGTTGGAGCAGTGAGGCGTGCAGGCCAAGGTGCAAGTCCACTTCCCCCAGTTCTATGATCACCTGATAAACAAAACCAAAGAGTTGGTTGGTTATATAGTTTTAGGCTCTATGCTTATGTTCTTAAAGTCCTCAAAATCATAGGCCTTCAGAGATGATAATCAAGTCAAAGGAGCTATCATTAAAACAATCCTAAAAAAATGAATTGACACCTACAAATGAATATTCTTAAGCTCTATTTAACACATTATGAACAATAACATATAAAAGAAACTTATGATCAGAGTAGGAGGTTATGCATGCTTCCATTGGTACACCAGAAACTAGATTAACCCTTTCTGCTTTTTATATTCTTTTTACCCCCGTAAATCCTCAATTAGTTAATTTGATGCAATATTCTAGCTTTGGAATGAGATAATTCCTACATATAAACATATCTCTAACAAAGTAACATACATTGCTTTTATTCATCATTTAATAACCAACCGTAACAATTGCCTTATAATTATGTTACTATGTATCTTTAAAAATAAGCCAAAAAAATGAGAAAGAAATTGACTAGGAAAAACCACAGGTAGGGTAGGACTACCTTTGTTCTTTCCATCTGAACATAAGGTGAATACCACTTTTCGTCAACCTCATTTTCCCTTGTCTGCTAATGAGAAGCAAGAAATGAATCTAAAACACAACACCAACTGAGTGTCAGTATAATATAGTAACATATCAGTTTGCCAATATAATTTGCTAGAAAAGTTTTTGTTAAAATTACAGAGCAAACATTAAATTGGTAGACATTTAGCAGAAGAGATAACATTACGTTTAACTTTCAAGTTTCAAGAACATTAATTATGTATACATTATTCTTCTTTCAAGGAAATAAACTAGCAGTGCTACCTGAGCGGCTTTGACTAGTGTTAGTGCAATCCCAGGAGCTTCACGTAAAGAAAATAATCATTTCATTATCCTATCTTTGAAGCCCATTATCCTTCCATTTGCTATAATTTCATCGGCAACTACACCCTGTCACATTCGCACACGTAAAGAAAATAATCATTCCACCACATGTTACACTTTATCCATCCAAAAACAAACTGAGATGACAGATGTAGCAAATTACAGTTAACCATGAGGGCAGGAAACACACATAGACACAGTAAGAGACAGAGTTAAGAGATATAAACAAAGGTTACTCTGAGTGAGAAGATGCAGAATCCTAAGCCTTAGCAATCTGAAAAGAGACTGCTTCCACATTGGTTTATTCATCCATCCATGGGCCAGTTTGAATCTTCTCTATAAGCTGGAACAAATCATTGTGGTTATATAAAGAAAATATGGAACTGATGGCTTGAATATATTAAACAAACACAATAAGTTACGGTGTATATCAATTTTTTATTATTTCTGGAAAATATTTACTAGACAAAACAGGAATTTGCAGCATTTAAACAAAAATTTCATTTAAACAAAACAAAACAAAACAAAACAAAACAAAACAAAAAAAACCTTAACTTTTTGTCAAAAAAAAAAACCTTAACTTGTCTCTGCTTTCTAGCCATTTGTGTAGCAAGCTTCCTAAATTCACAAAAAATTAAAAATTAATTCAAGTCACAACATCATCAACAACACAACACAACATAAATATACATATATGAAATCAAACATCCTAATTCTTAACTACGAACCTGGTCATTGGTCGATGCACCACAGGAATCTGCAGGTTTTTACCGCAAGCATTTGGTCTGAACATAATAACAACACAATACAATTGATCTGAGATCAGACTAGGTACACAAACAAATACACATCGGAAGAAAAAACAAAAAAAAATCTTTAGTGTTAACGTATGAGTATATATGGTGCAGCTCCTACAAAGTTACTCAAAGTACTCAGAGCCCTTCTTGTTCGCCCCATCTAGCAATGACCTTCCCCGTTCCAGCCATCAAAGTCCCTATAAAATCACAAATATATGAGTTTACATACACTGATATACACTAAAACAAATAGGAATCACTAATTAAGCTGAATTGAAAGATCCCCAATTTTCAAATATTAGGGTTTGATGAACTACTTCAATTGGATCGATTAAGAGCGAGAAAGATACGAGAGAGAGATTACGAATTGAGAGAGGGAGAGAGATTACGAATTGAGAGAGGGGTGAGGTGAGAAGAGGTCGTCGAGAGAGAACGATGGGGTGAGGTTTTTTGTTTTTCTTTTAATTTGTTTTTGTTTTTGATTAAGAGGAGCTCAAAAAAGGGGAACCAAAAATTGGTCAAGGGGGGAAATATTTTGGCATGAAAGGGGGGAAAGTTTTGGGCGGGAGGGGTATCAAATTTTTTGTCTGAAGGGGGAAATATTTTGGATATTAAGCGGGGGATGTATGGGCGCAGAAGCAGCAAATTTTTTTGAGCTTATTTTAGACATCGGTTGTTTTTTAACCGATGTCATAATAAGTCAAATACATCAGTTGTTTTTTTACCGATGTCATTGATATTTCAATGATATGTCAATGACATCGGTTGGCTTGCAATGTGATTCCATAATATATCAAATACATCAGTTTTTATGGACTGATGTCATTGATAGTATTTACATCGGTGACATCCTGAACCGATGTCAAAGGAGCGATGTCTATTCTACTTTTTCTAGTAGTGTTATGTGATTTATATGACATTTTGATGGCTATTTTTGTGTTTGGTTCTATTTGAAAGCGATTTGAAGACGACAATAAGACTACATTTGATGGATCTATATAAAAATAAGATATGTGATTTATATGACATTTAGGCTGAGGTCTTTGGTCAAGTCCGTTTAAAAACGAGTCAAATTACATTGTGTCATTTACCTCTTGTTTTTCTGATTTATATTCTATTTTTTACATGTATGTTCTTATTGGATAATTTTTATTTTTATATTAATTTCTAGGTACGAATTTAAACTTGAATATCTTAATTGATTTGTGGTTGTGATTTATTAACCAGGTTTGAAATGGCACTTCCCAATGAATGAGTTGATGAAATAGTTTTTCGGCTCCCGGTTAAGAATATAATGCATTGTAGATGTGTGTCGAAAGAGTGGTGTGCAACTATCGATAGGGAATGCTTTGTACAAAATCATGTAAAGAGTGTTGAGAGTAATGATGGTGTGATATTCTCCGGACGTCAGTATAGCATCACTAATCTAAATGTTTTGTTTTCTAATGAAAATGTTCATCCGACTGAGTTTGAGGATCCCTTAAGTTTGTTTTAACTGGTGCCTATATGATTGGTACTGCGCATTGTTTGGCTTGTTTTTATCACAGACAGAAGGATCAGTTTTTATTAGTGAATCCAGCAACGAAAAATTATATGGAGATACCTAGTATCCCGGATGAGTTTGAGCATTTGTTTGACAAAACAGAGGTAGAACACGCGTCTGGGTTTGGTTATGATTGGGTCAGTGATGATTACAATATTGTCAAGACTGAAGAGTTTCCTCACAGAGTGTTCATGGTGTATAGCCTCAGATCTAAATCTTGGAAAAGGACGCGTCTTATTACAATAACAGCCCCGTTTACATGTAGGGCTCTACATGCGTGCCGCTAGGGCTGTAAAGAAAAAAAGACACTTAAAAAAATGTATGGGAGAGATAGTTGTAATAGCCAAACCGTAGCACAAATCCTACAACTCTATTAACAAATAACATATCATTTTCAAAAATAAACAAAGTAAACAAACAAACTAAAAAATTATAATAAACAAAGTAAACAAACAAAAAAAATGAAATAGACAAAAAAACCCAAAAAAAATTGAAAAATTATAATACATGCTAGGCTAAATGTTCAAATATATTGCATGTAATTTACAAGAAAATCATTTACAACAAATGTTTCTCAAATTTAAAAAAACAACCCAAAAAATAAAATTATATAGTATCGAAATATAAAACAACAAAAATATCCTAAACTTACTCTAAACAAAAACACATAACAAACACCAAACATGAAAAAAAATATAAAATAAACATAAACAAAAAAATAATATTCAAAAAAGTAAAAAATTTAATACCACATTTTTCAAAAAAGTTCAAAAATACCTTAAAAATTCTACCACCCGTGTAAAAATAAAAAAGATAAAAAGAATAATTAGACGAATATAATACTAACATCATATATAATGTACTAAAATAAAAAAACAATAAAAAATGAAATGTTTAAAATACAACTTCAATAATTATTATTAAAAGTTCACATAATTTTTTTAACCAGATAAGTTTGCTATATATATATATATATATATATATATATATATGGAGTTGCACTGCATAACAAACACATTATATAACAAACAATAAAAAACACCTTAGATCTAATAGATCCATTGCCCCTGGCGGGGCCACCCAATACAAAAAGCTCTTATTTTTTTACCCTCTATCCATCCATCATCTGAAAAAAAAAATTAAAAATTACTGTTTATGATGATGACGCCATCAGTGACGTCATCATGAACAGTAAATTTTTTTTTTTTTGCTGGCTGGATAGAGGGTAAAAAAATAACAACTTTTTGTATTGGATGCTCCTGACGGGGCCATTGGAACTATTAGATCTAAGGTGTTCTTTATTGTTTGTTATATAAGAGTGTTCTGTATGGAGCAATGACCAATATATATATATATATATATATATACAAAGAGAATCCAAATATATTATTATTAAACACCAAAAAAAATCTATAAACCCAAAATAATAATTTAATATACAATCTAAATATAATTTTATACAAAAACAAAAATAATATAAAATAAAAATAACTAACAATCAAAACACATCGCAAAAACACGTAATACCATCCATTTTTTTTAAAAAAAAATCACCTTTTAAAAATCACTTTCAAACACAAAAATATTAAATAAAAAAATATTAACAAAATACTCATCAACATATTTAATACTTATTATTAAAAAATCACATATATCCTTTAGAAAATTAAGAACATATTATAACATATTGCTTTATTATCAAAATATGTGAAAAAAACTTAAAATATAAAATAAAATATTTGCAATAACATTCAAAATGAAATTTGACAAAAAAATTATAAAAGCAACCCGAGCATGGCATGGGTTTAAAGCTATTTAACAACAACAACAACAAAGTCTTACAATTATTAGTATAATAGTTTATATTATTTAAAATATGTTATCAAATTAAATATTACATTATTTTAAGTGCTAAATTTTAATATTAAATACTAATAATGTATAAATTTGTCTATACTACTTAAATATATAAAAAAATATTAATATATCTTAATGATTGTGTAAAATTTAAAACTAAAATAACTTGCTAATAAAATACAGTAATAAGTTTCTAAAAACTTGTGACATATACTGACTTTAAATTGTCCTGGGCTGCGTGATCTTGGGCCCGTTGGGTTTGATATTCTGATGTCATAAATAATCTATAACATCAACCTAGTGAACCTGGCTACATTTCCTATTGTGGGGTTCTAAAAATTCCGGATTCAGTCGATTAATTTTCGATTAATCCGTTATAAGTTAATTGATTTATTTGATTTTTGAAATTTGATTAATTCTGTGAATTTATTTTAAATAATTTGTTTAATTATAAATTATACTAATATATTAAATATTATTATAATATCCGATTAATACTCCGATTAATCCCGTTTATCAATTACTCTTAAATCAGTACCACGACCGATTTATACCGATTACTGATTTTACAACCATATTTGTGGCAACATATTAAACACAGAAAACGAAATGATTTTAAATAAAAACATTTTTCTTACGGAATAAAAAATCTTGTTGCATATAGGTCATATGTAACAAGTGTCATTTTTTTTTTTTCCTTTTTACCTTCACCTTTGACAACTAATTTGCAAAACGGGCTGGCTAACCTGTGCCCTGAGGGCACATGTTAAGCTATATTTATTATGCCTAGTTTTTTGATTTACAGTTCAATATTTAATGATATTTTTAGTTCTCACATTCATCAATGCATTCTTTAATGCTTTTACACATTATTTTTTTTCAATTCTACTTTCCTTATTAATGACTTGTCTTTTTCATTTTGTTGAATAATTTTTAATTTTACTATTTTCATCTTTTTATTTTGAGTAATATTAGGAGAAAATTATGTACCAAAAATAGTTACCAAATGATGTGATAGAATTTTTTTTTATTAATTGATATTGATGTGAATGCATGGAGACATTGTATTTAATTGAATTTCTCTAATATTTTCTTTTATTTTTATTCAAATATGCATATATAATATTAAAATATAATATTCTTAATATTTAAATAACCACATATAATCAAATAGTGTTATTAGAAAGAGTCATGCACGAATATAATGATGATATTAATAATTTCTTGGAATTAATATTGCAAACACGGATAACTAGGTATAATTATGTACGTAGACAACTAGAATTAATTACTCCTTATCCTGTGTGCCCTAAGGGCACATGTTAGCCATTCCGTTTGCAAAAAGCAATCACTAAGATCCTAATCAAGTGCGGAATGCTAAAATCCTGTTTAAGATGTCATAAATTCAATTCCGTCACCTTTTATATTTTGTACCAGGTTCGCTTGCACAAAAATAAAGAACTTTGCATAAAGCTGACGTTATATATAAACGGTTTGGTTTGTGAATAAATGAATTCGACTATAGGGTCCCTCTTCTTCTCTCTTCAATGAGAGTCGACTCCCATATTCAGATCTAGGGTTCTAGCCGCCTCTTCCACCCTCTATTCTCTAGATTTACAATCCCTTTCACCGATTAAGTCCATTTTTTCCTTTTTTTTTGTTTTCTCTTCAATAAAATTCAATTTGTTTGGATGTCTCTTCTTTTGAAGTGTTTGTGTTTCTCTCTTTTTTGAGTGTTTTGCTATGTTTTTGTTTGTTCTTATTGGTTGTTTTATAATTCTGCTAATGATTTATATGATGTTTTGAGAGATGTGGAAAGCCTGCAATGAGACTGGGTTGGTGGTGAGATATCACAAAAGCTTAGCTTTCACAACTGAATATTGTTCATATTTTGAGGGATTTTGATCCTCGAGTTCATGCAACTGAAAGTTCTAAATACTGGACTTCAATCGTTATTAGTGAAAAGGTCAATTGTGTTGATACTGGTTTCAAGATTGGTGTAGCTTTTATTTCTCGGGATGCCATAATCTTTTTTAAATTCAAAGAATTTTATATTCTATTTGTTAGGCGATATGAAAACAAAACGACTATTTGTTTAGCTCATTTATTTGTTTTTCACCCAGGTTGTATTGCCAGTTTGGGGATCTGTCCCGACTCCCGACCGTGTTAAAAATGTTTTGTTGAGTGATTTGTCTTAATAAAATTATTTGTTCATAAAAAAAACATAGAACTTGCTCAGAACTCAAATGGGCAATTGTTCACAAATAGTGGTTATATATAATTCCACTACAAGAATGTTTTAAACTTGCAAACTTATTAGTAAACCTATAAGCAAACTGTTCGGTACAAATTATAATTTATTGGTAGTGATACATGTTAGATTATTTTTATAATCTAATAATAATTTATGGGTTTACAAATTAAAGACAATTATATTTAATATTTATTCTATTTGGACTAATTAAGTGGTCTAAAAAAATAAAGGGTCCAATTACATCTTATTCGATATGGACTTTGTAATGTATAATACCCAATAGTAATCTGATTAGGGTTAATGGGATCTAATTAGAGTACTATATAAAGAACAAAATAGGGTCTTGGTCCCCAAGGCCTATTCACAACCTCTACTCCTCTATTCCCATCAGTCAGAGAGAGATACGGTTAGAGGCGAATCAAGTCTATGGAAGATCAAGTCCCGAATTCGTATACATAATCTACTGTCATGGAATCAGGTACGCTTCCGTACTACAATTTTATCATGTAACCTTGATAATATCGCATAAGATGATTTGTGGTTATTTATTTAGATCTAACTGGTCACACTTTAGTTTTTCACCATTTGCTACTGTGACATTCATTGCTGAACAGGGTTTTGGCTTTAATCCCAACTTTTTAATCATAG
This sequence comes from Kitagawia praeruptora, assembly GCA_037693485.1. Taxonomy (NCBI): domain Eukaryota; kingdom Viridiplantae; phylum Streptophyta; class Magnoliopsida; order Apiales; family Apiaceae; genus Kitagawia; species Kitagawia praeruptora. The sequence continues at coordinate 109,425,172 of CM075354.1, forward strand.
ATGCTGCTACAAAATTATGGCTTGAACCACTATCCACCAGGATTTTGATCAACTTATTTCCCTTAAGCCCAGTTAGACTAAGGGTATGTATACCATCAGTGCCAGAAATGGCATGAAAGGACAACTCAGGTTCTCCCTTCACTTCCTCCTCTGTCTCTTGAGATCCCTCCCAGATGATGGATAACTCAACTTTACTGTCATTAATCTCTTCTTCTTCATCGTCCATTATAATTGAGAAAAGTTGTTTACTTCTACAATTATGACCTGGGGTGTATTTCTCATCACAGTGTATGCAGAGCCATTTGTTCATCTTCTCTTTAAACTCATTGTATGGCAGCCTTTTTACTCCCTTGTTGCCTTGTTTATCTTGCAGCTTATTGTTACCAGAGAAGCCCTTGGTCACCTCACTGTTCTTTCCCAGCCAACTTTTATTTGAATTACTGATGGTTGATACAGGTAGCTTGTTTGCAATTTTCCCTTTCTTTTCCAAAGCCTCCACCACACACTCCTGTGCCCTGGCCTTGTCCCTAGCATCCTTCAGAGAGCTAGGTTTATGCAGGTAGACAGTGTTCAAAATCTCCTCTTTCAACCCACTTAAGAAGCTGTTCACAAAGTATTGTTCCCCCAAGCTAGGGTTTTGAGCCAGCATATGCTTTTTGAGTTCCTCAAATTGAGTAATGTAATCATCAACCTTCCCCTTCTGAGTGAGCTTATTGAATTGGCCATCTAAGTTTTCATAACCCCCTTTAGTAAACCTGTGACAAACCAGTCTAGAAAATTCTGCCCATAGTAAATCTTGTTGTTCTACTTGGATAGACTGGTACCAGGTGTCAGCCTCTCCATCTAAATAAAGGGATGCATAGATTACCCTTTGCCTATTGTCCAATGTAAGGTTAAGCTGAAAAAATTTCTCACATTTGGAGATCCAACCTCTAGGGTCTTTTCCCTCAAATTTGGGAAAATCAATCTTGGGAAATTTATAAAGCACAAAGGATGGCTGGTCTCTATGATATTGAGGATTTTGAAATAGAGGATTTTGGTTCTGGCTTACATGAGGCTGGTGTGAGTATCCCATCTGAGAGAATTGAGGATATGGTACGTTTGGAGCTTGATGTGTATATGGTAGTCCCCCACTAGTAAGAGGTGGTTGGGTGAAGGGTTGAGATAGGGGTTGGGAGATGAAGCTTAGATGTGGTGTAGATGTAACAAGGTTGTTGTGTACCAGAGGAGGGGGTTGTTGAGCCAAGATATAAGGGTTTGAGTTTTGATACAGGGGTTCTTGATAGTGGCCAACAGAGTTCATATATTGTTGCAGTAATGGTGGAAGTGGAACAGTAGGAGTCATAGCATGAGTAGTAAAAACATTAGACTGCAAGAATCCAAGATTAGGGTTTGGTGAGGGTCGTACCTTTTGAAGATCTGGTTGTTGATAGAAGGTTTGGTGGGCTTGCACAGAGGGCTCGGATAAAGAAGAGAACATTGCAGGGTGTGCACCAGCAACAGAGTTTTGCTTGTTGCTTCTTGGGTCTTCAAGGTTAAAGGGGTCATTGATGGTGCCAAACTGTGTGGGTGTTGGTGATGTGAAACCAGGGGGGATAACCAGTGTTCTTGGCTGGCCCAGTCTTCCCCACCTTTGTTGAAGAAGCTCCTTCCCTAGAGTCTACGTCCTTCCCTCTCCAGTTTCGTTTCAAGAACTCCATGGAATCCATGAGGTCGTCTAACTTTTTATTGTTTTGGGCCATTTGTGATTTGACCTCATCAAATGTATCAGCTGTTCTCTTTACTTCTTCTTCCATGGCTTGCTGCATACCGTCTAACTGAGATTCAAGATCATTAATGGTGGTTTTTGCCATGGCCCAGGGGTGGCTCTGATACCAAATTGTCACTACTTTAACCTCCTAACTAATTCTAGGCAGACAAGAAGATAATAGTACAGTAAAGAAAGAGATAAGATCAAATAACAAAACAAGACAAATAAAGTTGGTGATATTTCATTTCATAATTCTCCAGTACAAGGTGTTGGTACTTATATAGAGGTGCCCCTAACGGTAAGATACCATAGGCCCAATATCTTACTGCCACCATATGGACTGGCCCAATTAAAAATACAAATTAGCTAGAACGCGCCAACTCCAAATGACTCACTTAGGAAACCTGATTACTAAATTCGTGACACTACTCCTCTATTCCCATCAGTCAGAGAGAGATACGGTTAGAGGCGAATCAAGTCTGTGGAAAATCAAGTCCCGAATTCGTATACATAATTTACTGTCATGGAATCAGGTACACTTCCGTACTACAGTTTTATCGTGTAACCTTGATAATATCGCATAAGATGATTCGTGGTTATTTATTTAGATCTAACAATACAGGCATAGTGTACATACCATAGCCCATGCAACTTAAACTAAACTAACATAATTAAACATTACAATGATGGAGCAAAAGCTGCAAGTTTAGACTTCAGCATGTAGTAGCTTTATTTCCCCTAAAAAAAAGCTTTATTTACTATTACATGGATTGTATTTCTCACATTATCTTGCATAAACTCCAGTAATCGACGTGTCATCGATAGATACGGTCGTTGATCTGCTTGCCGATTGATCAGATATACCTTCTGAGGGTTGTGATCCTGATTTGCTAGGATAGTAGAATGGGAGTTCTTTAGGCAAAGCAATGCTAGCAGAGTGACTGGTGAGCATTGTGAGCACCAAAGCCATAGAAGGTCTAGCTTCCACATCCTCTTGGACACATAATAACCCAATTTGGAAGCACCTAATTACTTCGTTTCTTGAATACGAATTTATTAAAGTAGGATCCATTAATTCCAAGGGAGTGCTGTTCTTCCACTGTTTCCAGGCCTGAAAATTGTAGTGTCTAAATATAAGAAACTTTTCGTACAAGAAAAATGGAGTGAAAATTAATATTTGTTGCCAACTCACATAGCTGAGGAGATCCTCAGCCCCATCCGATTGGTGAAAACTATTGTTCTTTTTCCCACTAACAATCTCAAGAACCAAGACTCCAAAACTGAAGACATCTGATTTCAACGAGAATTGTCCATGCATTGCATACTCAGGAGCCATGTAACCACTAACATAAAGCCATCAAGTTAGAACAGAGATTTCCAAGCACAGGATAATGTGAATATGGTAATGAAGGACTAAGGTATTGATTGACTGAAAAGGTGACTTACTAAGTTCCAACAACTCTACTCGTGTCTCCATGAGTTTGCTCCCCTCCAAGAATCTTTGCCATGCCAAAGTCCGATATTTTTGCATTCATATCTTCATCTAACAAAATATTGCTCGCTTTGAGATCCCGATGGATAATTCTTAGTCGAGAATCTTCATGGAGATAAACTAATCCTCTAGCAATTCCTCCAATGATCTTGTAACGTATTAACCAATCCAGCTGCCTTTGTCTTTCACGATCTACATTTATCATGAATTAGATATACATTTTTTATTTTGTATAATATGAATACAGGATGTTCTGCTCATAAAAAATTACATTGTGCAAGTCATCAGTTAGCCTTGTGCAGTAGCATCAATTATGAAATCATGACTGAATGTTGCTGTCAGTTTTTTGCTAAATAAATTAAGCATTAGTTGCCAAACTGTAAATTGATCTGAAGTAAAAAAAAAATAAACAATATCCCAAGAGTATATTGTTGACATTGTATGTAAGCTCGGATAGCCTAATTACCGAATAAAATGTTGTCCAGGCTTCTGTTAGGAATGTATTCATAAACAAGAATCTTTTCATCGGCTTGTAGACAATATCCCAAAAGTCTCACAAGATTTCTATGTTGAAGCTTTGCCACTAAAACAACCTCGTTCTTGAATTCTTGAGCGCCTTGTCCAGAGCTTTTGGAGAGCCTCTTCACTGCTATTTGTTGCCCGTTTGTAAGAACACCCTAATAATACAGAACACCCAAAAGTTGATGGTAAATTTTTGTTCTTTCTTACTCTTGTAATGAGTACTGACTGGTGTGAAATATCTCAAAGTCAAATTCTCTTCCAGCTTTATAGTTTTCTTAAAATGTTTTTTACAGAAAGTAGAACCCATTTTTTTACTTCTGATCTGATTACAGCATTTCAAATTTGTACCTTAAAGACATCACCAAATCCTCCTGCACCTATCTTGTTATCAGGAGAGAAATTGTTGGCGGCTGCTTCAATAGTGCTGAACTCGAACTGAAAATTTTCAATTGTTGTAATTTCATCGTCACCTAGAAAAAAAAATGAATTCCATTGTTTTATTATTTTTGGCGAAAAACTAGAGAAAAATCATGTAGAGTAACTAGTCTAGCTTAACAATTAAATCAATACGTTTTTTCTTGTGGAGTGGCACCTCTAATGTTCTTCTTGCGAATAAAGTGACAGTAGCCTATGAAGAAAGACACCAGGGCAACACAAATAGGGGAAACAATAGAGACAACTATTTTGGACGAAATTCCTCCATTTCCTGCACAAAAACATGCTTAACAGTATCAATTAACCATTTCTTAATTCCCGATAGATGATAGTTTAAACCGAGCTTAAAAGTAAACTACCTTTACGCCTAGTGAAGGAGTTTGGATCCGCCGAACGATTAGGAGGAGGATTTAATACTTGTGAGGGGGGAGGAGCAGTTGCTATATTTCTGTAGAAGGGGTACAACTCATAGTGAACAGTACAAGTCGTTGCAACCAGTGTCCTGCCACCTTGCGAATTAATATGCAGATAATTAATAGCCACACGAAGGCAACGCCTACAAACAGCCTCTTGTAAGTCAGGAAAACACTGAGCTAATGCATACAGAGTTCGTAGAGCACTTAAGTTTGCAGTTCCTAATGCAAAACCCTTAATAATTTGATTATTTAAGGGTTTCCCTTCCGAAGCCCTAATTACCAGATCATTCAAAGTATTCCCTAGTACTTGCTGAAACTGAGCTTCGTCCGTGACATTCTGGGAATTAATCAGAGAGACTGCAAGTCCTTCTTCCTCTGCACCGAAAGATGTGAAAAAGGACTTGCTGTCATAGCGTACCATACACGACGTGTTTAGAATCACACATTCTCGACAATCTTTAGGGAGAAGATCTCCTTGACAGAGAGAAAGGCCATACACGACGTGTTTAGAATCACGACCAGCAGTGTAGTTATAGTACCCTTGATTTCGTGTAGCATTTGATGCAAGAGTAGACATCAACGTTTTCCGGTTGGCTTCAAAGATGCTATTGGGAGTGTAAGTTGAGCTATTTCTACAAATATGATACAAGTACTCGGGTGGTGGAGCTTCAACGGAGCATGGAACAATAATAAGTACACAACAGAGAATGAATCGAGCAACCATCTTGTGGTAACTCTGCATCATCACCATTATACTTAGAATCTATGCTTACGAATGAAATTATTTTAGAATAAATTAACGATTTTGAAGGCTTTTGCTAGGCATTTGTAAAGTTTATTCCTGCAAACTAAATAATGATTATGAATTTGTACCAACACGGTTCATGTGAAAATTTACATCATAAAAAGAACTAGACCATTGACTACATACAAATTGGATCCAAAGGATTACACATGCGTATAAATTTGAACTTCAATACTTAACCAGAATACGGACCCTAAGGTTAAGTTTGTGATACTTTTTTATGAGGTCACACTTCCAGAAACTTTTTTTTTGAAAGAAAATAAAAGAAATGTAAATAATAAACTAGTAAATAATAAATTTAGGTGTTTATTATCAAATATTTATTTACTATTTATTTACTTTAATTTTATATTAAAAAGGTGGAGAATTAGTTATATAATACAATATACACAAATTAATTAATATTTCACGTAATTTTCCCAAGTTCTACCTTAAAATCCTTATAGTACTCATACTTACTTGAGTAGTGCTAGCTAGGTACACCAAATTGGGTACCAAAAAAAGTTACAAAATGACATGGCAGGAGTGATTTGGCAATTTGAAAAGATTTAATTGGTGGAGTTAATGTGTATACAGGGGGCCCCAATTAATTATAACCAATTAACTTAAGACACATGGCATTTTGTAATTTTTTTTGTACCCAATTTGGGGCCTCTAGTATTTTCCTACTTAAATAGTCTCGATTTTCTTAAATTTTATCTTATAATCCTTATTCTCTTTTTTTTTTTTCTAAGCTATCTATACTATTATATAAATTCCGAAACATTGAAAGTTTTGGTACCTATTTTTTGGTACCTGTTTTTTTGGTACCAGTTTTTTGGTACTTCGTGAATTTACTTCTTTACCCTTTGTTAAAAACACCTATAATAAATAAAACACCTATAATAAATAATAACATAATACAATTAATGGTAATTAGTCGCTTTCCTTTTTTCACATTTACTTTTAATTGAAGATATTACCTTTTATAAACACCTAAAAACATCAATGTATCTTCCAATCATAAATATTGAATTAAAACACGTTACATTTTTAATTTAAAACTAATCTTCATTAATATTTTCTTTTGAACTAAAACACGTTACCTTTTTAATTTAAAACTAATTTTACAATCATTAATATATACCCGAAAATATCACACCATATTTTTCAAATGTTAATAAAATATATTAAAAATCTGCATGTGTTTTTATAATAAGGAAATATTAGTATAATCCGTAAACATGAGTATAATAAAATTATATTAAATTAAAATTAATTAATAATTATATAATTGTCGAAACATTAAAAATTTTGGTACCTATTTTTTGATATATGTTTTTTGGTATTTCGTGAATTTACTTATTTACCCTTCATTATAAAAAAAAATGTATATGATATTTATAATATTAAAACACCAAAAATAAATAAAACATAATACAATTAAAGGTAATTAGTCGATTGCCTTTTTCACATTTACTTTTAGTTGAAGATATTACCTTTTATAAACACCTAAAAATCTCAATCATATAATATTTTCCAATCAATTCATATCTAACAATAATTAACCAAAAATAAATAATAACATAATACAATTAAAGGTAATTAGTCGATTGCCTTTTTCACATTTACTTTTAGTTGAAGATATTACCTTTTATAAACACCTAAAAACCTCATTCATATCATATTTTCAATCAATTCATATCTAGCAATAATTAATATATACTCAAAAATATCACATCATATCATATAATCAGTAACAAAATATAATAGAAATTCGTATTACGAATAATGACCATTAAATTTTTAGTAAAAAAATCAGAATCATTAGATCTAATTATTAAATATATTATATGATTAAATTAATTTACTAAAATTTCAAGTTTCAAATTTTATCAACGACATATTTATTTTAAAATTTTATAATATAAGTTTTAAACCATGCATATCATTAACTAATTTTATATTAAATTATTAAAATTAAAATAAAAATAAAATATTTTAAATAATGATTATATAAAAATATTATTATGACATAAAATAAAATTTATTACATATCAACAAAAATCCGTGCATCGCACGGGTTATAAGCTAGTAATCCTTATTTTCATACTTAAAGATTCTCAATTTAGAGCATCTACAATGATGTTAGTTAAAATGGTTGACTAAAATAATAAAAAATATTGATTATGTAAAATTTGATGAATCTGTAAGATATTGTATTCCAATGGAGTTGGATATAATGATTGGTTATATTTTAAAAATGTTATTTTTTTATTATTTTAAGTTATTATTATTAAAATATAATATTTAGTATGGCAAATGATGATGTGAAATTTAACTACAGGTCCCTAGAAATGTAATGAGCTTGACTAAAATTTTATTAATGTTTATGTACATTGGAGGGCAAAAATTTTTACGCATTATTTATAATTCTCATTTATGGTAAGTAATTTAAAAATTTAGCTAAGCGTTTTCTTTTCATTGCAAATGCTCTTATCTATACTCTTATATAAAGAGCAAGGGATCCCGAAATTGTTCCCAAATGTCAAGTGGCATCATTTAATTAGTGGGCTCATATGTAGGGCTGCACAACTTTCCGGTCTGGACCGGTAAATTAGACCGGATCAGGTTTACCGGATCGGACCGAATATAACCGGTCCGGTCCCCGGTCCATAAAATCAAAAAAAATCGGTTTTCGGTCTGATCCGGTCCAAACCCTGAAAATTTCCCAATGGAGTTGGATATAATGATTGGTTATATTTTAAAATTTTTATTTTTTTATTATTTTAAGTTATTATAAATAGAATATAATATTTTAGTATGACAAGTGATGATGTGAAATTTAACTACAGGGATAAATGTAAAGAGCTTGGCTAAAATTTTATTAATGTTTATGTACATTGTAGGGCAAAAAATTTTACACATTATTTATAACTAGCTTCAATTCCCGTGCAAGGCACGGGATTGTTCTATTTTATAATTGATATTGCAGTTTTTCTCGTTACGTTTTGATATTAATATTAGAAATTGATATTGTGATGATTAAACTTTTTTTTATTTTAGCGCGTTGTTTTTTAATCAATGTTAATTTTATTCTCGTTTCAAGATCTCCCATTTTGGTTAAAACATTCAAATGCACTCTTTATTTTTCCAAAGTGCTCATCGTCATATATTTCTTGTATTTGATATGACAAAATGTCAAGTAGTGCGCCAAGGCCAAGAAAGTATTAAGAAATATTGTATTAGACACATTTTTATAAAGTAAAAATACTAAATTACAGTACACAAAATCTGTAGATTCACTACGCCATAGATGACTTTACACAACACTTTTGCAAGGTGTTGCAGTCTGAAAAAGTGATGCCGTAGCTATTTTCATCCTCACCTATTACAACACCAAGTATTTGTGTTAGCGTAGACATGAAAAGTGTTGGCGTAGATGTTTTATAATGTATTACACTATCTTGTATTTATTTTTCTTTTTTTTATTTTATATTATATTGCTGACTAGGCAATGGTGACTGTGCGGTGACGTGGTAGTGGGCCATACCACTAACAGGACTTTGCTGATGTGGCATGTTGAAGTGGCAGTGGGCCCTACCCTACTGACGTGGCATGCTTACGTGGTAGGTGGGGACCCCTTGCTGACGTGGCAGCTGATGTGGCTATCAAATCAAATATTAAAAATAATTTTTTTTTCTAAAATTTTGGGAATGACATTAAAAATGATGGATCTTGATGCCCGAATGGTTTGGTCGTCGGGAAATATTTTTTAAAAAATTGAATCCTTAAACCCTGACGAAACCCTGTTTAGGGGTTCCGGTCAAAGTACTAGTTGACCGTTAAGTTACTCAATCAAATATTTTTTTTGTTGAATATTTAATTTTAAATAAAAACACAAGCTCAGACATTCACTCACAAAAATATTTTTAAAAAAGTCGAAACCCCCTAAATGGGTGACACTTTCTCCCCCTAAACGAATTGTATAATCCCAAATTATTTTAAAATATTACAATAAATAATATAAGATATTTATTTAATTTTAATTTTTAAAAATTATGTTACAAAATTATTTTAGATATTTAATAAATAATATAAGATATTAAATAATCTTAAATATTTAACTAATTATAAGTTACAAAAAAAAAATTCTTTTACAAAAAAAAAATTTCTGTGAAAAGATAAGGCGGCATTTTTCCCCCCAAATGAAAATTAAAACTCACTTTCCCCCTTAAAATGAAAATTACAACCCTACATACAACCCCTCGCGCTAAGTCACTCTCACACACCGCCGTCTATTTCACTTTACTCTTGCTGTCCACTCTCTCTATATCAAATTGAAGAACTCAGATCTCTTTATATTCTTTTTTCTTTATTTTCTTCTTTTCTCTCATAATCTCTTCCCTGTATCTAATTTTTTGTGATTCTGCAGGTGATAATTGGGGCTTCACTCTCCAATCAATTGGTAAAAAAACTCGTGTATCTTCTTCTGCGTTTTAATTGTTTAATTGCTCTTCTTCACTCTTCAACTAGTTGCTTCCGTTTTGTATTTTCTCTTAAAACCCTAAACATTTCAATTTGAGATACCTATTTGCTGTTAATCTCGACTTATGTTAAAGTGAAGATTGTTGTTCAATCTTGACTTCTAATAATTTGGGTTTATTTCATGTTAAAGTGAAGATTGGGTGTGGGTGTGTGCACAAATCCTTGTTCCTCCTGGTATGAGTCAAAAATCGAGCTTGGTACTGTTGTTGTGCTGTAGTTTGGTCGAATATGTTGTTTGCTAGAATCCGGAGTGGATTCTGAATTTTAATGGTAGTTTAACTTTTCTCCTCTTCTATCAATAACATATATTTGGTTCTAGGATGTTACGAACTTAATAAAGCATTTCTATCTTCAGGAATTTAACGTTTTGGTGAACCTAGCTGCTGCTTTGGAAATGGAAAGGATTAGTGTCTTTTGCTTTGACTTCACTGGGAATGGGTAAGATTTTGGTGTCATGTGTGGAAATCAAGAATGATAGTTTTGGCTATTATAGAATTCGGGCATGGTTAATTTTTTTGAGCTTTCGATTCTCGATTTATGTGATTTGGGTGCTGATTAGTTCGTTTTACTTGTAACTACTCTATCTATTTAGCTAACTTGTGATGAGATGCGGATTAGATTGTTGAACGGTTTGTTATTATCTAGGATGTTATGGATGCACTTTCGTTTGATTTAATCCTCTACATCTTCTACCTGCTCTTGTCATTATTCTAGTTATTTACTAGTACAAATAATGTTCGACATAGGACTGCTATTTCTTCTATTCTAAAATGTTGCAGTTTGGTGTTATTTTTGAATGAAGAAGATCATCCATATTTTGATGTTTTCAGACTTATGTTATCGATTTCTATACATTTATTATGATGTTAAAGGCTCGAAGCAACTACAGTTCATGTATTCTAAATTAACAGTCCTTTAATCTTTTATTTCTACATTGCTTCATATAAAGTCTGAGGAACCACTTCCATTAATAATTAAGTAAGATCTTGCTGTTGAATTTGACAGGAAGAGAAGGTAACTGTGATTTATCCTATGAAATTCGAAGATTCAATTGTTACAGTCCTTGCAACGTCTTTCCTACAGGTACGGAAGTCTGGAACTATAGATAGGGGCACAATGACAGAGCATATTTGTAAACTATCACCTGTCCCTTTACTAAAAACATCCTAATTGATAACTTTCATTGTTATGCGGAACTAGTTACAAATTTTAAACCACAGGCTTAGGCTGGCCTTACCTGGTCATATTGTTGTAGTTATGCGGAAGTAGTTAAGTAATCTAAATTGATTTCACTATATTCCTTCGTCACATTGTATTACAGTTAGGATATCAGTGCTTTTTGTTGAATCCTGTCACCAGATATACTTTAAAATGGATTTAATAAGTATTAATCAGTGAGTTTAGAATTCTTTTTGGTGAGTTTACAGTGGCATGTGTACAGCATTTTAATCTTAAGGTCATGTCTAAATAATAATTTTTCTATCTTTATTAAGTTTGCTTATTTTTTTAAAACAAAAATGAGTCGGTTACAATGTATATTTAGATTTATTATGATTCAGGACTTGGCGGAAGCAAGGCGTACTGCTAGCCTCTATGCAACACTTTCCTGTACGTGGTCTTCTACTCCTCCTGAACTTGACAATGCTACCGCTGAAAGTTGTAAGAAGAGGCAGACCACCAAGCAAACACCTGAAAAACCCTCCTATTATGCACTGCTCCTGAGATCTCCTCAGGTGCAACTCTTGCAACTGCAGAAGAACCCACAAATGGGTCTGGACCGTTTTAGTTGTAAGAAGGTGATTATGTGCACCTTCTAGATAGCTTCTCACCTGTCAACTAAGTGCTTAACGATGATTCTCCGGATCTGTGTGTAGTACTTTATAACATTTGTAATGTGGGTGCTTCACTAGGAAGTTGATATTTATTTCATTTTGTACTGATGTAATTTTTAATCAAAAGTGTGTTGTACTGGAAATTGTATTTATCAGAAGTGTATTCTTAATTTTCCATTCAAAAGGTGTTGCAATAGCTATACCAAAGTGTTGCCATAGCTATAAGATTTATAACAAAGTGTTGCAATAGCTATAACAAAATGTTTCCAAGAAAGTGTTGCAAAGACTTAGGTGGGTCCCACCTGTTTGTTGGCCTCGCCACGTGTCAGTGGGGTCCCGCCACGTGTCAATGGGTCTCGCCACGTGTCAGTGGGGTCCTGCCATGTGTCAGTGGCCATTTACACCAAATGTGTATCCTACGGCAACACATTTTATCATGTTGATGTAGGTGTAAAAGTGTTGCTATTGACCCTACGCCAACATCGAAAAAGCTAACACCCGAAAAGTGTTGCCGTAGATATTTTTTAGGCTACGGTAACAGTTTTTGGGCCTTTGGCAACAGTTTTGAAGTGTTGCCGAAGGCCTTCTATGGCGTAGTGATTGCATAGAAAAAATATGTAGTTAGCAATCTGAAGTTAATGTTCCAATATTATTTCTTCAATTATAATGAGTTACAAGGCTTTTATACTCTTGCGAGACACAAACTTCTTCGAATGATTAGTTAATTGCAATGTAACGAAAACAAAGCTCTTGATGAAGAAGAATCACTTTCTCAACAGAAATCCAGAGTTAGATGGCTTCAACTTGGGGACAACAACTCAAGTTTCTTCTTCAACCAAACTCGAGCTAATTGGAATCATAATAAGATATTGGCTATCCAAAACAGTGATGGAGTTCTGGTTCATGGGCATTGTGCTGTTGCTGCCACTGCTGTGGACTATTTTCAAAATTCTCTAGGTCGGCCTTTCCATAGGGATCAGCCCCTTGATCTTTCCGCTGTGAATTGCAAGGCTTTGACAGAAACTCAGGCTTCTCATTTGGAAGATCCTTTCACTGCAGAGCAAGTTTATGACACTTTAAAGCATCTCAAAAAGAATAAAGCCCCTGGCCCTGATGGATTTAATGTAGAGTTTTTCTTGGCTTCTTGGGATATAGTGGGAGATTGCTTCACCAAAGCTATTCTGTCATTCTTTGAGAATTCTTGGCTTCATAATGGAGTAAACCATTCTAGCATCGCCTTGATTCCAAAGACCGCTTCTCCTCTGACTATGAAGGATTTTCGTCCCATTTCTTTATGCACTGTTGCTTACAAGTGCATCTCGAAACTCATGGCGGAGAGAATGAAACTAATTCTGCCTCATGTCATAGATCCTGCTCAATCGGCTTTTGTCCCTGGGCGCTCCATATCCGACAATGTTATAATGGCTCAAGAGCTCTTCCGCGGATATTCTAGGGAAACTGGTATGCCAAAGTGTGCTCTTAAGGTAGATCTCCACAAGGCTTTTGATTCTGTCCTGTGGGATTTCATATTGGCATCCTTAGAAAAGCTAAATTTTCCTCAGAAATTTCGCTCTTGGGTTAAAGCCTGTGTTTGTTTCCCAAAGTTCTCAGTCAAGATAAATGGTACCCTCAATGGTTACTTCTCGGGTGCAAAGGGTCTTCGGCAAGGTTGTCCAATGTCGCCTTATCTTTTCACTGTCGCCATGAATGTCCTGTCTTGCATTCTAAATAATCCGCCTGCAGATTTCTCATTCCATTGGAAATGCAAAGAATCGAAACTCACTCACCTCTTCTTTGCCGATGATGTCCTTTTATTCTCAAAGGGTGATAAGGCCTCTATCACGCACATCTTAGATTCTCTTGCCTTGTTCTCTAAATTAAGTGGACTCAATCCTAGCATGCACAAAAGCACGAGCTATCTAATCAACTGTGATGATGATGTCGTTGATTGGTTTGATGCCTCCTATGGAGTGCCAAAAGGACAGCTTCCAGTGCCTTTCTTAGGGGTGCCTCTTATTTCTGCAGAGCTCAGCATCAATCATTGCATGCCTTTGATCCAGAAGATTGTTCAAAGAATTGAGAGCTGGACTGCTTTGCTCCTCTCTTTTGCTGGTCGTGTGCAACTCATAAAGGCTGTTCTCTTTGCTATTCAAGCATATTGGACTCGCCATTTCATGCTTCCAGCAGCGGTTCATAAAAAGCTTCAACAAATATTTACTCGATTCCTTTGGAGGGGTGATCACTCAAAAATCGGAGGAGCCAAAATCTCTTGGGTCAATGTTTGCAAGCCTAGGAATGAGGGGGGTTTGGGTATAAAAAACCTGGTGGAATGGAATAATACTCAACTCCTAATGCATTTCTGGAAACTCATCAAAAGGCATGAATCCCTATGGGTTTCATGGATCTATGGCACTACTCTTAGGCGGAAAAATTTCTGGACAATGAAGATTCCTACTGATTGTTCCTGGTTCTGGAGAAACATCTTAAAGCTTCGTGATCAAGCCAAAGACTTCGTATCTTATAGAATCGGCAATGGGAGATCTATTTCTTTTTGGCTTGAGCCCTGGTGGAGAGGCAATTGCATTGCTAGCTCTCCTACTGATAGTATCATTGCTAATTCGGGTTCTAATGCAGCTGCCACTGTTGGGGATCACATCAGTTCAGGAGGATGGAGCCTTCCGCAAGCCAGCATCCATAGGACCCGTGGTGCTCAAATTCATTCAAATTGGCTAGATTCTTTTGATTATCCAGCTTTTGACTTATCAAAAGAAGATGTCATTTTATGGAATGGGATGCCTAAACTCACTTCTCATGATCTTTGGGACTCCATCCGTGAAACTGCTCCTACTGTGCCTTGGTGTGATGCGGTTTGGCTTAAACATGGCATTACTCGTTATGCTCATCATAATTGGCTGTTAAGTCATGGGCGCCTCTACACCTTAGCTCGCCTTCATCACTCCTTTGGGATGGACTTATCTGTTCAGTGCTTCTTATGCATTAATGGGGAGGAAACTGACTCCCACTTGTTCCTCCATTGTCCGTACTCACGGTTTATTTTGGATCAGCTTCTGGATCCTATGGGCATAATCGCAAACTTCAACCAACCTTGGCACTCTTTTATCACGGATTTATCTCTTCTTCAGGACTCCTTAAAAGGGAAAGTTGCCCTGCTTGCTATGCAGATTTATGCCTATCACATTTGGCGCGAAAGGAACGCTCGGTTGCATAACAAGGGCATTTTCGGCCCTGGAAAGCTCTTGCATGGAATTAAACTGGATCTTCACTCTCGGCTTGCAACTGTAAAATGGTTCTCCGACGAATTATGTAATAGGCCAGAATTGTACTTTTGGATTGCTTAAGCCTTTGGGCATTGTTTCGTTGCCATTTTAGGCACTTGTTGGAGCCTCTAATTAGTTACCTCTTCATGTGGAGGTTCTAGTTAGATAGCTATTGTGCTTTTTTTTCCTTTATATACAAACAAATTTAGCAAAAAAAAAAATAAATATATTAAATATGAATTAATTAATATATATTAATGAATGCACATATTAAATATGAATTTTAATTGATGTGTATTAATGAATGTAGAGGGTTAACATGGTAATTTAGGATGGATTAATGTATATTAATGAATGCACATATTAAATATGAATTTTAATTGATGTGTATTAATGAATGTAGAGGGTTAACATGGTAATTTAGGATGGATTAAAATAGTACATGTTGTGGTATTATATATATAATAGATTATCATTTATGGTAAGTAATTTAAAAATTTAGCTCAGAGTTGTCTTTCATTGGAAATGATCTTATTTATACTATTATATATAGAGCAAGGATCCCGAAATGGTTCCCGAATGTCAAGTGGCATCTTTTAATTAGTGGGCTCATATGAATATATGAAGGATTTTTTTATTTATAAAATACATATCAAATCAGAACTTGCCAACTAAGCTATCCAATAAGAACTTGCCAACTAAGCTTTTGGGGACCGTTTTGGGAATTTTTTTGGGGACTCTAGCATTTCTCTTATATAAAAGTCGATACATTAAAAGTTTGGTCGGTCGGTACCGTACCCGTTGATTTTACTTATTTACCCTTACTTAATGATACATTTTATTTTACTTAATTATCATTATTTAATTATTTATAGTAACTAATAACTAATAAATTTTCTTTATCAGATAAAACATGTAACCTTTTCTATTTTTCAATAACTAATCAATTTCCTTTTTCACATAAAATATATTATCTTCTATATTTTAACTAACTAAAATTTTTCCTTTTCAAAAAACACAAGGACCAATTCTATTTAATAAAATAAAATATTATAATTATAATTACTAATAATGAACCAATTAACTTTTTTAGCTAAAATAAGTTACATTTTCTATTTTTTATTTTTTTTCCCAGTAAAACCTATTCGTTTAGATTTATTTAAGTAAAATGTTTCCTTTTCCGGGTAAAACATGTTACATTTTTTATTTTTAAATGACTAATTAAATTTTTTTCACGTAAATACAGTATCTTTTATATTTTATTTAGCTAAAATTTTTCCTTTTCTAAAAATAATACGAGCGATTCTATTTAAATAAAATATTATAATTATAATTACTAACAATTAACCAATTACCTCTTTTAGCTAAAAAGACGTTACCTTTTCTATTTTTTAATTTTTTTCCTGTAAAACCTATTTGGGTAGCTTTATTTAAGTAAAATGTTTTTTTTTGGTAAAACATGTTACCTTTTCTATTTTTAATAATTAATTAATTTTATTTTTCACGTAAAATGCAGTATCTTTTATATATTATCTAAGTAAAATAAAACATGTTAACTTTTCTATTTTTCAATAACTAACCAATTTTGTTTTCACGTAAAGTATAATTTACATTTTAACTAAATAAAATTTTTCCTTTTCTAAAGACACTATAAGCAATTCTACTTAATAAAATAAATATTATAATTATAATTACTAATAATAAACCAATTACCTTTTTTTAGTTAAAATATGTTACCTTTTCTATTTTTTTTTTATTTTTTCCCAGTAAAACCTATTCGATTAGCTTTAAATAAATAAAATGTTTCCTTTTTCTGGTAAAACATGTTACATTTTTTATTTTTCAATGACTAATCAATTTCTTTTTTCACGTAAAATACAGTATCTTTTATATTTTATCTAGCTAAATTTTTTCCTTTTCTAAAGATACTATGAGCGATTTTATTTAATTAAATAAAATATTATGATTACTAATAACTAATCAATTATTTTTTCAGTTAAATTATGTTACATTTTCCATTTTTTTATTGTTTTCCAATAAAACCTATTCGGATAGATTTATTTAAGTAAAATAAAATAATAATAATATTATAATAACTAATAACTAATCGATTACTTTTTTCAGCTAAAACATTTCATCTTTACAATATATTACGTTTTTCAGCTAAAACATTTCATCTTTTCAATATTTTCAAACTAAAATACATCATTTTTTAAAATATCATGAATAACATATATATAATTATTATCAGATCATATCACTTAGAATTATAGGCCTACAAAATTCACGACTTAAAATTTTAAATCAAATAAAAAGAATTCATTATATTAAAGAACATCCGTGTATAGCACGAGTTTTAAGATAGTACATTAAAATTTATCATTACATGAATTTATTTTTACCTATCCTTTTTGGAAAAAAATTATCATTATGTACTTGTCATTATTTTCTTCTAATTTCTTTTTTCAAAAATATACTTGTATTGCTATTTTCAAAATTTGATTAATGTACACATTCAAAGAAATAATGACATTTTTACCACTTCTTTTAAATTTTTTTACGAGAATATCACTTCTGTATTTTTTGGTAAAAAATGTCATTGTATTACGAATTTCAAAAATGAATAATAGTATTACGCATTTGTCAAATGGGTAATGCATATAAAGTAAAAATAAAAGTTAATTTTTTTTAATTATGTTATGCATTTGCGAAACACCTTCATAATTGGTGTGTTACGCATTCCCAGAATGCGTATCACAATTATTTAATTTTTTTGTTTGTTTGAAAAATTCTTACATGATACCCATTTCTCAAATGCGTAATAGTATTACTCATTTTGAAAATGCGTAATAACCTGATATTTTTGGCCAAAAAAATTAAAATTGATATTTATGTTATAAAATTTTTAGCCATTATCCCATCCAAGTCGACTTAAATTTACACATTTTTTTAAAAAGAAACAAAAATACGAATTATTCAACTAATATTTTACGACTTATCATTCCAAGATTAAAAAAACGATTTCAATTCGTCGCTCAAATTTAAGTGGGGGGCAAAGGGGTGGGATGTAATGCTTGAGGCGCGTAGGCTGTAATGCTTGAGGCGCGTAGGCTGGTCCCTACCTCGTTAACCAAGAAGATTTGGACTAAGAAGAAAAAGGAAAAGCTTGATGCAGTAATGCACCGATTCAAGACATCTTCAGCTGAAACGACCGCGATGAAGTCTCAAGTCTTTGGCCGAGTCAATGCCGACTCCATATTTACTTTTGAAAACTACGTAGTACGTACACCTTGATTTCTCTGGGTTTATGGTCCGTGTGGATTGTGGAGCAATTATTGTGCCTAAAACAAACTAAACCAAACATACCTGGTATATCCCGCACAGAGCAGGGTCTGGGGAAGGTGAGATGTACGTAGACCATGCCCCTACCTTTTACGGTAAGGAGGCTGTTTCCGTGAAGACCCCCAGCTTAGTGCACAGCAAAAAAAAGGTGTATGATAATTACAACGATTTCATAAATTTTTGGAAAAGGTCGCAGCCATACCTGAGCCCATGATTTTGATTACATGGGACTTACCTACGTGGGGGTTATCCACTCTATACTCGACACACTCTGATCTGGGATGGCTCCTCGCACAGATCCCCGGGGATTGACTACTCCACTTTGCAAGACACTTAGATCCACGATGTCACCGCGGTACTTACCCTGCAATTGAATAACCAGAAAACCAAACCAACGAATAATGAAAAATGAGCACGAAAAAGCCGAAAAAACTAAGATAACGCTAACCGAGATAACCCAACTCTTAAGCTCTCAACAATAGAGCCGCTCCCTAAAAGAGAATCCACCACTTTGATCTGGCGCCTCCAAGCGCCTCTATCCGCGGTCATGGTCTCATTTAAGTTTAAGACCTTCAGATCCAACCGAAGCTGCTCTTCCCACGACCTCCTCGGTCTACCCCTCCTCCTCACCCCTGCAACCGAAAGACTCTCGACCCTCCTCACTAGGGCTTCAGCCAGCCTCCTACGGATGTGACCGAACCATCTCAACCTCCCTTCCCTAATTTTCGCAGAAAAAGGCGCCACCTCCAGCTCGCTCCTAAAAACTACATTCGGAATTCTGTCCAACATCGTGCGCCCACAAGACCACCGCAACATCCTCATCTCAGCTGCTTCCAACTTGCTCTCGAGGGCCTTCTTCGCCGCCCAACACTCAGACCCATACAACATCGCAGGACGAATTGCCGCTCTATAAAATTTCCCTTTCAACTTTAAAGGTACTTTCTTATCGCACATCACCCCTGACGCTGCCCTCCACCTTAACCACCCAGCCTTAATACGATGTGTGACATCGTCTTCAATCTCGCCTTCCTTCTGGATGATCGAACCCAAATACTTGAACTTATCTGTACGAGGGACGATCTCATCATCAATCCTAACCTCCACCCCTTCCTCTTTGTCCTCACCACTGAAGTTACACCAGAGGTATTCGGTTTTAGACCGGCTCAGACGCAAGCCTTGGGACTCCAAAGTAGATCTCCATAACTCCAACTTCTCGTTCACCTCTCCCCTCGACTCCGCCACTAACACGATATCATCAGCGAAGAGCACGCACCAAGGGACGCCATCCTAAATCCCTCGTGACATGACATCAATGATAGATTATGGCGAAAAGGAGGGGACTGAGGGGCGAACCCTGGTGGAGCCCAATCTCAACAGGGAAAAAACGCGAGTCACCCACAGGGGTTCTGACGAAAGAGCTAGCTTGGGAGTACATGTCTTGAATCGCCCTAACGTACGACGAAGACACTCTCCTTTCTGCAAGGCTCTGCCAGATAGCTTCACGGGGGATGCTATCATACGCCTTCTCAAGATCAATGAACACCAAATGAAGGTCTTTACGACGTTCCCTGAACTTCTCCATAAGGCGTCTAACGAGATGAATAGCCTCGGTCGTCGATCTCCCAGGCATAAAACCAAATTGATTTTCTGAGATTTCGGCTTCTCTTCTAATCCGACATTCTACCACTCTCTCCCAAAGCTTCATAGTATGACTGAGTAATTTAATACCCCGATAGTTACTGCAACTCTGGGCATCGTCTTTGTTCTTGAAAAAAGGAACCACAAAACTACATCTCCATTCAGCTGACATCTTATCACCCAAAAGGAGAGAACTGAACAGATCTGAAAGCCAATGAACGCCAATCTCACCAAGACAAAGCCACACCTCTATTGGGATCTGATCCGGACCAACCGCCTTCCCTCTAGCCATCTTTTGAAGGGCACCCTTGATTTCCTCCTTGCTGATCCGCTCACAAGCACAGCTAGAAAGCGGAACCTCTTGACAAATTTGTCTATCAATTTATAAGTTACTTATTTCGAAAAAAAATCGTATTTACATACTTTCTTTTAGAGAAAAATGTGTATCAGGAGTTTAATATTCGTTATCTTGCAAAAATAAATTACTTATTTCAGAAAAAAGTACATATTTCCTAACTTTTTTCCAGAATAAGTAACTTATTTCAGAAAAATAAAATTTCCCAAACGGGCTCATTATGTTCCTATATTTTACGTCGTTTATATGTAATTTCTAACTAGCAATGCTAGGGATCCCGAAACCGGTAGTGTTCCCGAATTTGTTCTAGATTACCAAGTGACATAATTTGATTTGTGTTATTGATGTGCATACATGGAAATTTTTTTATTTTTAAATTAAATATTCAATCAATAATTGCCAACTCATCATTCGGAAACAAATTCGAGAACACTTTCGAGATCCCTATCATTTCCCATTTCTAACACTCACCTCCGTGCACCATTATCACGATTCGCAAGTCGCATACGAGACAAACACAACCTTCAAATACAAATACTACAAGAGACATACATATGGTTCACCTTCCACTTCCACCGCAATTACATTCGATAATGGGGTATTTGGAGGAACTTTTTTCCAGAATAAGTAAATTTATTTTAAGATAAATTTAGAGATTCCTAACTTTTTCTGAAAAAAGTCAACTTTTTTTTGCAACTTATAGAATCTCAAACATATATTAAATAATTATATTAAAAAAATTTATTAAAATATAAAAATTTTACCTGAAAATAAGTTTTATAAGTTTTGTCAAACAGGCCAATTAATGTTTATTTTGACTAATTTTGAGAAAGTATATTTTATTTTGACAAGTACGTACATGTAATTTTTTGAAAATAACCCTTAATTTTAAATTCTCTAGGCGTGAAAATAGTAAAACACGTGTTTGAACTTTGAATTGTTTAATGGAGTGTTTGTCACTGCCCCATCCCTGGATTTCCACATTTCGTTTTTATTGGTTAACAACCAAAAGACACCTCAATGGGGTGAGCTAAATTCCCAATATCAGGTTTTCCTAATTTTTGGTTCGGTATTCGATTTTAATAATCCGGTTATTTAGATATTCCATCCAAAATATTTGGATCAAATTTTCGATGTCAATTTCTTTAATAAATTAGAATATGTTATAGGGAGAATATTGTATAACAATATTTATGGAGGTTGCTGGATTTACGGAGCAAAATACGGGTATTCTGCTAAGAACACGAAGAACACGGAGTAGATTTGTAACTGTTTGTGGCTGATCTTGTCTATTGATATTCAGTGGTGAACTGTTTCTCAAGTCTTTACAAGATGCCTATGTACCCTATTTATAGGGATCAAGCCATACGTAGTTCTCTTAGAGAAGAAGTTATCTAGACGGGCTAGGGTTTCTATGGGCTCGGCTTGGCCCAAATCCACTAGTCGTCTCCTTGGGTTATATTCTACCCATTCATACTGCTCATGACCCATGACCCATTAAAGGGAACCCACAGCTAATCATGATGCTATAGTTATCATTTTTGACGAACCTGACCAGATGGCCTCGCATGCGACCTCGCTGGGTCTGACCATAAGCTTTCGTAATAAACATGCTCTAGGCCACGTTGGACCCCTAGGCCTCGCCGGACCTCATAAACTGCGACCCCGTACTCTAGGGCTCGCTGGCGATCCTGTTGTACAAAATAATGCAATGAATCTTCATATGATGGCGAACTTTAATGACCCATTCCACATTTTTAGGCCCATTATGTGAGATGTACCGATATTCTAGCCCATTAGGCCTGTTTAGGACTTTATGCCAAGTACAGGCATAACAACTACCCCCGAGTCCATATTGTCATTAGCGATGCGATGTGGACTCAGGGATATTTACTCCATGAATCTTGACCCGACACCAAGGCCCACTATCAATTGTCTTTGGGCTCTCCTCGCAGGCCCAACGAATTTGAACGATTTCTAACAGCTGGCACATCGAGATTGACTCCAGGCTGGTTGAGATGGTGACACGAGTTGTATGCCCCTCTCTCTCCTTGCTACTATATATACTTCAGTTTTCAAATCATTTGTCACTTTCCTTATTAACAACATACCGAAGTGCTGCCAATTTGCTCCCAGATCAAACAAAGAATCCGGCTCGCTTTCCATCAAGAACGAACTCCAATTTTTTCAAGATCTCCACTCAATCTTCATCAAAAAGTAAGATTTCTTCCTTTGTTCTTCATTTAAATGCATGTGTAGCTTGTAATTCCCATGTTTCTTTATCTGCAATTATATGCGACACGAAATCGAATTCATGCGACCCCGAGTACTTAATTTCACACTACGAGCCCTGCCTCGCTAGCATAACTAATGTGATCCCAATTAGATATAGGACCGTTGCCTCGCCTATAAAATAGGAGCATGATATAATTCCTCCCCCGTGTGCGATGTAAGGACACTTAGAGCTTTCTATATATTTCTTCTTTCTGTATCCCCTTGATATTCTGTAAGTGCACACACTAATAATTCACCATCTTTTCAGATGTCTAATAGCGATAGCTCGAGGACTCCTTCACCTCTTCCACACATTTCCATTAGCGAGCAAGCTGCTGCAAATATCGCCAAGGCTGCAAGCGCAAGCGACAACTCTTTCAAACTATATATGGACCCTCAATGGTCGTAGGATGAATTCACCAGAGAGACCCCTCTAACAACATGGAGAACACGGCGACCCTCCGCCTCGCAGAGCCAATCCATTGAGATCCCCTCAAACTTGGTAGACCCAGCATTCACAGCTATTCACCCTTCTTCAGTTCAAGGCGAAGTCGACAAACTACTGAAGAAAGGGCAGGAATTCTTTGCTACCGTCCCCAAACTTCTTTCTCTCCTTAATAAGAATCTTCTCAACATAAGCCCCATAGTACTTACCAGCACCTCTTCAATAGACTTTCTTGGCCATGCCTACTATGAGCTCGAGGGTGGAGGTGATAACGAGGCAAACTCTGATGACTCTGATTACGAAGAACCTTCTTCTGATGATGGTGGCCTGGATGAAGTGGCCAGAGTTGTTAACTTTGAAGATTACAACTACATTCCTGAAGCATCTCCTCATCCTTAAATTCCGACCCCTTAACCCGAGCTAGAGGGCGTTATTTACGTTGGGGGACCTCGCCCTGAGGACATTGAAGAGGGCTCGAAAGTGAAGCCTGGTCAACCTCGCATCTTGGGATGCAGAGACTTATCCACAACTCTTAATGCTGAATCCTTGAAAAAGGCGGTCGATACATACAGACCGGAAGGCAAGATCATTCTACCAATGGCCTCTATGCGATGCTATCGCTTTAACTATTCAGAAAGCGGAGGAAGAGTGCCTCGAATGGTGTTATCATCTGCCATGATGAAAATTGGCGTCTCTTCGCCTCTTCATCCCTTCATCAGAGATGTATGCGAGACTTACCATCTTGCTCCCATTCAGATTAATCCAAATGGGTATAGAGCAATGATAGCCCTTTACATTATCTACCACAAATTGAGATATCCTGAACTCGATGCGCGGACCATGGGTTATTTTCTGCAACTGAAGAGATGCGGGCCATCTGACTTTGGCTACATCTACTTCTCAGTCTGGCCAGAATTTAACAAGAAAGACCTATACCATAGCGCCCCAAGCAACGCAGGCTCATGGAAGGGGCCCTATCTCTATGTCCACGAGGTGCCCAGAATAAAGACTTCATTTAATTATCTTCCAGTAGGTCAAGTGCGAACCGTCCTGAAAGGCGAGGAGAAAACACGAGCTGACGATGTACTGAAAACACCCCGTGAGGATAGGAATGTACGAACCCTCCTCACTCTAGAAAATTTAATTGAATGCGGATTTCTGAAGGAGGGGATCGAGCTTCCCTCTGAGGCGGGGCCTTCAAATGCGAAGAAGGCGTCGCGGAAAAGAAAAAAGCAAGAGGAAGCCTCGTCCTCTAGGGTTGTGGTCGCAGAGAGTGAGAATCTCTTTACTGTCGTAGTTCAATAACTTCTTTATATTGTCTTCACGTTTTCTTCTTTTATGATCATAGATTCTAACTGCTTTCTACTTTTATTTTGCAGATATGTCAGGCAAAGGTCGCAGACCTCCATTCTTGCAGAGCAAGGATACTCAAACTGCGAACCCGGTTGCCACTCCTCCTCCAAAAAATAATGAACTCCTGCCTCCTCCACCTCCAAAATCTAATACTGGGATCGCTCTTCAACCCTCCCAGGCCAACCCCGAGCAGCATGTTTGAAAAAGACACAAGAAAAGCGGTCCGTTGCCTCAGGTAGCCAAACCCGCAGACACGATGCCAGTCCATCATTTATATGCAAAGCATGGGTATACTCATGCTACTGAAGAAGAATGCACTGAGTGGGTGGGGGCCGAATTGATAGAGAACTCTGAGTCCGTCTCCAAATGTCTGGCCGAGGGTTTTATTCGCCAGGCCTCGCATCTACGAGAACTAAGAGGGGTAGTTTCTGCTAATGAGAGGCTGGAGAAGGATGTGAAGTCGCTAAAGATCAAGGCTGAAGAGGAGAAGAAGCTGCTGATGGAAAACTACAAACGAGTCCTTCAGACTGAAACTGCGACCCTCCGATCTGAGCTTAAAAAAGTTAATGACGAAAAAGCAGCAATCCATAAGTCCCTGACCGAGGCAGAGCAGCATGAGGAGGAGCTAAAGAAAAAACACGAGGAGGAGCTGAACAAGCTGAAAGCGAAGCTCGCTGCTGCTCAATCTGATCGCGAGGCTGTGACCATTTTGACTGGTCACAGCTCGGACCTGGAAATGCCGAATTCGCAGCCGACCTTCACAAGGAGATCGAAGAGGAGGATGCAAAGGAGGCGGCCAGGACCGCTAGCGAGGCTGCCAAGGCGAATGTTGCCAATCAGGAGAAGCCCACTGAGACTTCTAACCAAAACAAACCCACCGAACCAGTTGCATGATTTGTTGATTTCAATGTTTTGAACTAGGGATGCGGACACCCTTTGAATGTCTCGCGAATCTGTAATATTCTTTTGATAACTGTTTTTGATAACTCTGAAGTAAGTTGGGTGCGCATGGTGACCCAGAATTAATTGATAACTTTGTTGACGACAGTATGATCATAATTTCTTTAAACTTTGAACTTCTTTAAGGAGATACTTTTGAACTAGACTTTGAAGACGTTCCCTCAGGTTGTAGTAACTGCACGCTTGCGACCTCATTGACCTGAGGGGTGTTCGGCCTCGCATACGCTGTGCTGGCCTAGTCCTGAAAAATTTAAAATACTAACAAAAGAACAAAATTGCGTAACTTCTTGGAGAACAAACTTCATATATATAAATACTAGGGACGAAGCCCAACTTTCAATACATCATAATGAGGAGGTGTCTATATGATCACTACCCCCCGAGTACTTTGTATGAATTTATTCATGCTAAGTAGTAGTAGATAGGGACCACCAGGAGCGAAGCTTCTACTGATAGTATTTCCTCAAATGTTCTTCATTCCAAGCTCGTGGCATGACCTTATCATCCATATCAGTTAGATAATAGGTCCCTTCATTGATGACACCATAAACTTTATAGGGCCCTTCCCAACTGGCTCCAAAAACCCCATGTGACGAGACCTTAGTATTAGGCATCACTCTCCTAAGAACCAAGTCCCCCACGCGAAGTTGTGGCACACAAACCTTTCCATTATAATACCTTGCATCTCGCCTTTGATAAGCTGCGAGCCTTAACTGAGCCTCCTCCCTTGACTCTTGTATCATATCCAAATATAGCCTGTGATTGACCTCGTTTGCCTCAGGGTCGTAATGTTCCCTTCTGAACGAACCTGAGCCTACCTCAACAGGCACCATGGCCTCGCACCCATATGTCAAAGAAAAGGGAGTCTCGTGTTAACTCGTAAACACGCAAGTATACGCGATCACAAATAGCAAGTGATAAGTAAGATTCGTTCCGCAGAGACAAGGTATAAATGTGAATTAAGTACTTATACAACGGTGTATGGTTATTTCTTAACGCTTGAATAATTATCAAATTCGGTTGTTTTATCTAAATTAAACTACTAAAAGTTTACTAACGTGAATTAACTTATATGAGAGAAACACGGGGTTCTAATTTCACGAATTGTTTCATCTAAATTAATCGTCAAGATTCAATGCAATGTGGTATTTTAGGGAACTAGCAGGAACACTATAGAAGTATGAGCTATCTTTCAATAAACCCACACCAAACCATAAATCATCCACAATTAAGATAGAAGAATTACATACATCAATTATATCCAAATCACTATATGTCTATGAGATTGGGTGATACAATCGATTTTATCACAAGTTCCATTAGCAACTACATAGGGGAGTAAGTTCTTTCGAATCTATACTACCAAAATGCGGAGAAATCGTCATAAGCCTATGCTAACATGGCAAGCCCTAATCTCTAAATCCACTTTCGCATTCATTAGAGATTGACAAAATAGATGATAGCTACGCATCTATATTAATTAACACAACCATGCTAGGTAACCTTAATATAAACCACAAGCATATATTATCAAGACTATCAACTACTAGAATTCACAAAACAATCCATTAGAACCCCATGAAAGTGTTTAGTTCATAATTGAACTTAGCACCATCATGGGTTCAATTGATAACATAATTCAAAACAAACAATTAATAAAAGAAGAAAGAAATAAGGGTTAGAAATAAATCCCCAAAGTAGAAGAGTACAAAGGTTCCAAAGAATAATCCTTGCTTGTCACTAGCTTGGAAAATTTCCTTGAAATTGTTCTTAAAAAAATGAGATGAAAATGTTTTTTTTTTTTGCTAAGATAAGTATTTATAAAACCAAACCAAAAAATACAGGGGTTGACCCTTGCTCTAGAACAACTAGAGAGAAACAACTATGACTAATTCTAAACAAGCTAGAAAAGAAATAGAGAGAGCAAAGGCAAGCAAAACCATTAAATAGAAATCCACCTATACATATCTATGTTTGCATTCCTTTGAAACCAAGTAGTAGTTCGAAGTTTAGCTTTGAGATCGATCATGATGATCTTTAGCAGAACAGCAGGATTAGTCAAGCCTCTATCATGGTGCCTCTCATTTCTTTCCCTCCACAAATGGTAAGCAAAAACCTGTGCTGCAAGAAGAGCTACAAGCCGCAAATCACAGTCCCGTATGTTGCCCAGGTTAGATAAGACCTCCACCCAAGACACACCAACAAACCGAATCTTCAAAACACCAGCTATTCTTGAAAGAATAAAGGTACTATAGGGACAAATGACAAATAGGTGCGAATCTGTTTCAACACCTCCAACACAGAGATGACAGAAATGAGAAACATCCAAGCCAAAATTAGCAAGCCTATATAAAGTCGGCAAGCGACCATGACATAGAACCCATTCATGATGGGCGTATCGAAAAATTTTGTGCCAGATGAAATCAGACCAAACCACCTGGGCACGAGGAGCTCGACAGGAGTTCCAAATGTGGCTGGTTTTAGTTTTGCGAAGAGGCGTGCCATCCCAACTAATGCAATCTGATGAAGTAAGATCAAAGGCGGGATAATTGAAATGCTGAAGCCACAGAATCAAACCTGGGTTAAGATGATGGAGCCTTGTTGGAGTACTAGGAAGAACCCATGTCCCCGTATGAATGAGATGAAAATGTTGATAGAGAAATGAGAAAAATAGCTGCTACTCCTAGATAGATCCCTCGTTTTTAGGTTTACAAGATATATAAATAAACCCTAGTAAAAACGGGCCCAAAACAAAATGACCCGGAATGAACACAAAAATGGACAAGAGACACACACACAGGGCACCACCCGCGCTATAGCGCCTCATTCTGTGCTATAGCGCTCGAATCCAAGGCACCGCGCCATGGCGCCTCACAGCTGCGCTCCAGCGCTCGCCCATCCCTGGTTCTTTGCCAAGAAAATTGTCTATCTGCGCGCTATAGCGCCTCGCGCGCGCGCTATAGCCCCACACTGCTCAACCTCGCGCGCTATGGCGCCCTCCCTCGCGCTATGGCGCTCCACAGCTCCTGGAGCATTTCCCTTGTGCGCGCTGTAGTGCTCCTACAGGCGCCCTTGCACCTGCTAAGCCCTGCAAAAAAAACTCAACTGCTATGCTTGATAACTTCACTTCTTGATTCGAATTTTCCTCCATAAATTGCTGTCTTCAATCAATTAATTACCACCACCACCAACACTAATTTCGCACTAAAATGCCTTCAACCATGCAACCTACACAAATGACACAAAAACATATTAAATGACAACGAAACTCGAGAACTTGCAAACGATTAAAGTCTAAACGGAAGGTAAATAGTGGATATAAAATCCACTTATCAAACCCCCAAACTTAAACCGTTGCTTGTCCTCAAGCAATGCAAAATCTGCCTAAAATGATGAATGAATGCAAATAATAACTAAATGTCATGATAATGCGAATGTGTCCTAATGCAACGATCCCACACAAATTATCCGAAACCAACTCAACAAGCAACGTCTCATCAAATGCAACAACTCCAAATAGAGCTCGACTAAGGCCCCGTATACTGACAATACATGCTCGGAAACGTGGTGTGTGCATTTCTTACTAGATATACTCTCGAAACTAGATAAAAGGCATAACTCATCCTACGCCAAAACAATCACATGTTTATAAATAGAATGAACTTTAGACACTCCATGACTCAAAGACACCGCCATCATCATTCAAGGTAGACAAGGATTCATGCTTTATTATACAAACGACACAGAACACCAAACACACATGCTTATTGACCGTGCAATGGGTGAGACCCCTAAAGGCTTATACAATAGCACTCATGTAGCGAGCGTTAGGTTAGTGGATCCCAGACCGGAAAAGTCTTAGGTCACTAGGCATAAAATCCCCTAGAACTTAATTGCTCGAGTACTAAAGATCCCACCCTAGCCAATTAGCATACACACACTCTCACAATTCCTCATTTTTTTATTCTCACAACTCTTTTCTTTTTTCTTTTTTTTTTCTTTTGACTCTTTTTCTTGCCTTTTTTTTTTTTTTATATATATATGGGTGCACTATCTCACCCCCTAGACTACTCATATCAAATATGAGCCGGCTACTAGCCATTTGACGCCTAGCCATTATTACACTACGACACGACACTTAGCATGAAATTCTTGTTTTCCCCCAAACTTATACTTAAATGCTCCTACGCCATCGAGGGAATAACGAAAATTCTAGATATAAATAAGTGATTAAATCTCAACAGCCAAACAAGGTATGACTCGATCTAGCCCAAGAGCAAACAGTGAGACCGTGAAAAGATTATGTTCCCGACACACGCAAGTCAATTTCATAAGTACTTAAATCAACCCTCTATTCATTGTCATCACACTCAAATTAACGTCGATCTATCAAGCCAGAAACAGACACTCAAGTGGAATCATGTGAAATGCATGAACAACATGATATTA
Source organism: Kitagawia praeruptora (assembly GCA_037693485.1). Classification (NCBI taxonomy): domain Eukaryota; kingdom Viridiplantae; phylum Streptophyta; class Magnoliopsida; order Apiales; family Apiaceae; genus Kitagawia; species Kitagawia praeruptora. Next base: position 109,455,045 of record CM075354.1, read on the forward strand.
CAATCCTAAATAAAGCAATATGACATGGCATCCTAAATGCAATCTAAATGGCATGGCAAAACTAAATGCAAAATTTCTAATATGAACTAGCATGAATATGCAACTATATGCAATGCAATGACTCTTGATACCCTAAAATCACCCCCAAACTTAAAAATTGCAATGTCCTCATTGAAGGTAAAATTAAAGGGTACAAGAGATACTCCCCTAGTCGTCGGCATCATCACCCTCCTCGGGTGGTGTGTCTGGCGGTGGATAGACATGGTGAGCTCCAAAGATGGGCCATGTGACCTGAAAACCCTGCTGCTGGTACACTCCATCCAATGACTGAGTCAAGTCTGTAGCAAATCTGTGTAGCATGGCATTCGTAGTATCCTGACGCCTCAACATGCGTCTGAACTGAGCATCACTGAAAACCACAGTCCCCTGGCTCGTCTGCGCATGAGAAGGTCCCGCTCTGTCTCGGTCTGGCTGTGGAGGTACCTGCTCAACCGGTGGCGGATCACCACCTCCCTCAAAAATCTCAACATAACCAAGACCCCTCGGGTGCGGAATACCACCCAGCCACTCCACCATCTTCTTAATCGCCGAATGATTAATAGAACCCCTCGGCCTGCACAGCGTCTCATCACTATGCCAACGAACACCCACGTGAACACACAACTCAGCAATAATGACAGCATGTGGGATCCCGCCTGTTGTACCACCGCAAAAACTTCAAGATATTCTAATAGACTAATTCACCAAGATCAATATACTTCCCGTTCAAAATGCCCCACAAAATAATGGCACGATCAACATTAACCTCAGTAAAATGGGAAGTAGGCATTACGCGTGCACATATAAACAAGAACCAAGCTCGGGCATACCTAGTCAATGCAGCTGCAAGAAACGTACTCGGCGTGGTTGAACCTGCCTTGTACTTCCAAACCGTACCCGGAATACACATCCCCGCCATGATAGCCTCTAAGTCAACATCATCCCTAGTTTTCTGCCCCCAATCCTCAACATTTCTAGGTTTTGGTGATTGAGACAAAACCCGACGGATATACCCAGGCTTATAAGCAACTGCTTGTCCCCTAACCATAGTGATTCCATTCTTGTCATCCTTGGCATTGGCATAAAATTCCCTAACAATGCTCAAGGGAACTGCCACAGGCTTAGCACAAAACATCACCCAACCTAACTCCCTCACCATATCTCTCAATTCGCCATCCTCACTCGAAGGCTCAAAACCCCTCTCCTGAACAACGGCCTTCGTCAATAAATTTTCAAACTCATCTTGAGCCGCCTTAGAAACAAATTTATCCACATCATAATTCGCCTCCACCTCCTCCTCCGAACTACTACTACTCACCACACGTACTCTTTTGGGAGCCATACCACTCTTTGAACAACACAATTTCAACAAACACCAAAAATCCACAATATATCTCCACACACAATATCCCAATTCCAACAATTCAATTCACTAAATAATTAAATTAAGAGAGAATATTACCACATGAATTGAAGATGAGAACCTTGAAAGCACTCCCCCAAACTTGAATTAGAGAAATCTTAAAGCTTGTATGGAGGTTGAATGATTTGGAATAAAGAGGGGATTTGTGTGTATAGGTGTATATATAGGTGGGTGATTAGGGATTATTATTTGTTTTGATGAGATGGGATTGGGTGTATTTAGGAATTGAAGATATGAAAGGATGGTATTCTGGGAGGAATTAAGTAAGTGTTTGTGAAGAGAGATGAAGTGTTTGGGTTTTAGGTTTAAGAATTTTATGTAGGGGAGCATAAGGGGAAGTGTGTTTGATACACGCGGTTGAGAATTAAAAGAAGGGAAGAGACTGGGGCGCTTGGGTCGCGCATCTGCGCCATGCGCATCAGGCTTTCTGCATTATTGCGCGCTGTGCTGCGCTCCTGCGCTCTGTTCTTCCTGGAAAACGCATGCGCCAGGCGCTAGGGCGCTCTTATGGGCGCAGCTGCTCCACTTTGCTCCTGGAATTTTTTCGACTTGCAAATTTTTTTTTTTTTTTACTAGAATAACAAGACAACGCGTGGGGTGCCTCCCACGAAGCGCTTCTTTACTGTCATTAGCTTGACGTTTTTGCTGAGGCTCATGTAGAAGCAAGACTGATGGTGAATGCCTCCCTATTCACCGTGACACCGTAGTAATGCTTTAATCTTTGACCGTTTACCTTGAACGACTCATCTGGAGATTCACTGAAAATTTCCACTGCACCATGTGGAAACACTGTCTTTACCTTGAAAGGACCGGACCACCTTGATTTAAGCTTTCCCGGGAAGAGTTTGAGCCGGGAATTGAAAAGATGTACCAGTTGGCCTGGTTCAAAGGTTTTGGGCACTAGTTTTCTGTCGTGCCACTTCTTCACTTTCTCCTTGTACATCTTCGAGTTTTCATAGGCTTGAGAACGGAATTCTTCCAACTCATTTAACTGCAACAACCGCTTCTCCCCAGCTAACTTCATGTCAAAGTTCAACTTCTGCAAGGCCCAGTATGCCTTATGCTCCAGCTCCGCTGGCAAATGACACGCTTTCCCATAGACCAACTGGAAGGGTGACATTCCCAAAGGAGTTTTATACGCTGTCCTGTAGGCCCATACGACTTCATCTAATTTCAAGGACCAATCTTTCCTCGAAGGATTCACTACCTTTTCCAAGATTCTTTTGATTTCTCGATTCGAAACCTCGGCTTGCCCATTTGTTTGAGGATGATAGGCTGTTGCAACGCGGTGAGATACTCGATACTTGGCTAATAAAGCCGTGATCTGGCGATTGCAAAAATGAGTTCCTTCATCACTGATAATAGCACGAGGGGTTCCAAAACGAGTGAAGATCTGCTTGTGTAGAAAGTTGAGCACTACCTTAGCATCATTCGTTGGTAGAGCCTTCACCTCAACCCATTTGGATACATAATCCACTGCCAAAAGAATGTACTGGTTGCTGCATGAGGGAACAAAAGGTCCCATGAAGTCAATTCCCCAAACATCAAAAACCTCCACTTCAAGCATATTATTTAGAGGCATCTCGTTCCTCCTCGAAATATTACCAACTCTTTGGCATCGATCACATCTCATCACGAACTGATGAGCATCTTTGAATAGAGTTGGCCAGAAAAACCCAGCTTGAAGCACTCGAGCAGCGGTCTTATCTCCACCATAATGTCCACCATAGATAGTGTCATGACAATCTCGCAAAATCCCTTCCGTTTCGCTATAAGGAATACAACGCCTGAGAAGCTTATCCGGTCCTTGCTTGAATAAGTAAGGCTCGTCCCAACGGTACCATTTGACATCGTGCAAAAATTTCTTCTTTTGAGCATAAGAAAACTCAGTAGGAATGACAATGCTCACCAGATAATTCACATAGTCAGCAAACCAGGGTACTTCACCTTGCACAAGAAACAACTGCTCGTCCGGAAAGTGTTCATTGATGAGAGTCTCATCCTTCTTAATTGCCTCTCCCCGCTCCAATCTTGAGAGATGGTCAGCCACTTGATTTTCAGTCCCCTTTCTATCCTTTATTTCAAGCTCAAACTCCTGAAGCAAGAGTACCCATCGAATCAGTCGGGGTTTAGCATCCTTTTTGGAGAGTAAATATCTGATGGCTGCGTGGTCTGTGTAGACCGTGACCTTCGCACCAAGCAAGTAGGATCTGAATTTCTCAAATCCGTAGACAACTGCCAAAAGCTCTTTTTCAGTGGTGGTGTAATTCAGTTGGGCCTCATTAAGGGTTTTACTAGCATAGTAAACCACATGAAACACATTCATCTTCTGTTGCCCAAGAACCACACCCACGGCGAAATCACTTGCGTCACACATCATCTCGAATGGCTCATCCCAGTTAGGAGCCGTAATGATTGGAGTAGTTGTCAACTTCTTTTTCAAATGCTCAAATGCTCTCAAGCATTCATCAGTGAATTTAAAAGGAGTATCCTTCTCTAGTAGACTGCAGAGTGGCTTTGTGATTTTAGAGAAATCCTTTATAAAATGCCTATAGAACCCGGCGTGTCCTAGAAAGCTGCAAATTCCCTTGACTGAGATAGGCGGAGGAAGTTTCTCGATTGTCTCTAGCTTGGCCTTGTCCACTTCTAAACCCTTTCTAGACACCTTGTGTCCTAGAATGATGCCTTCCTGTACCATGAAGTGGCACTTCTCCCAGTTGAGCACGAGATTTGTCTCGACACACCGTTTCAACACCATGCTCAGATTATGCAAACATTCATCATAAGAAGACCCAAACACAGAGAAATCATCCATGAAGACTTCCACATTAATCCCAATCATATCAGAAAAAATAGCCATCATGCAACGTTGGAAGGTGGCTGGAGCACCACAAAGTCCGAAAGAAACTCGGCGGAATGCAAAAGTTCCAAAGGGACATGTAAAGGTAGTCTTCTCCTGATCTTCAGGAGCTATGGCAATCTGATTGTAGCCTGAATACCCATCTAGCAGACAATAGTACTCGTGCCCAGCTAATCTATCCAGCATCTGATCAATGAACGGTAGGGGAAAATGATCCTTCCTAGTGGCCTTGTTCAGTTTCCTGTAGTCCATACACACTCTCCAACCTGTGACTGTCCGAGTCGGAATAAGCTCATTCTTCTCATTGGTTACCACTGTCATACCCCCTTTCTTTGGTACACACTGAACGGGGCTCACCCAAGAACTATCCGAGATGGGATAGATAATGCCTGCATCTAGCCATTTAAGAATCTCCTTCTTGACAACTTTCTTCATGATGGGGTTCAGCCTCCTCTGATGTTCCACGGAAGGTTTGCTTCCTTCCTCCATTGGAATTTTGTGCATGCAGTAAGAGGGGCTGATGCCCTTGATGTCTGCTATGGTCCACCCTATGGCTGATTTGAACTCTCTCAGAATCCGCAAGAGTTTTTCTTCCTCACTACCTGACAGGTTAGAGTCAATAATAACAGGTAATGTAGAAGCTTCACCAAGAAAAACATACCTTAAATGATCCGGTAGTGGCTTTAGTTCAAGTTCAGGAGCTTCTTCAATAGATGGCTTTAGACGAATCTGTGATTTTTGAAGCTCAGCTAAGCCAAGTGATTCTGGTGGAACACTGAATTTCCTTTGGTAGGGGCTAGCATTCAACAATTGAACACATTCTGCAATTTCTTCATCTTCAGTATCAGAATCCCCTTGTAAAGTGCTTACCAAGGCATCTGCCTTCAACAATTGATTCATTTCCTCATGCTGCACTGATTGAACCATGTCAAGTCTGAAACATTCTTCCTCTTCAGTTGGGAGTTGCATGGCTTTAAAAACATTGAAGGTAACATCTTGATCATGCACTCTCATAGTCAGCTCCCCTTTCTGAACATCAATCAAAGTTTTGCCAGTGGCCAAGAATGGCCTTCCCAAGATGATAGGGATGTTCTTGTCTTCCTCAAAGTCCAAGATGACAAAGTCGGCGGGAAAAATGAGTTTATCCACTTTGACTAAGACATCTTCCACGATTCCACGCGGATATGTAACTGACCTGTCAGCTAGCTGCAAGGAGATATTGGTTGGTTTTGGGTCGGGAAGTCCCAGTGTCATGAAGACCGAGAGAGGCATCAGATTAATGCTTGCACCAAGATCACACAAGCATTTGTTAAACGACACATTACCAATAGTGCAGGGAATAGTGAAACTCCCTGGATCCTTAAGCTTTGGAGGTAGTTTTTGTTGCAAGATTGCACTACATTCCTCAGTCAACGCAACCGTCTCGAAATCTGCTAGCTTTAACTTCTTCGAGAGAATTCCCTTCATAAATTTGGCATAACTAGGCATTTGTTCCAAAGCCTCAGCAAATGGGATGTTGATATGCAACTTTTTAAATACCTCCAGAAATTTGCCAAATTGCTTATCCAGCTTCTGTTTCTGAACCCTTTTGAGGAAATGGTGGAGGCGGATATACTGGAGGATTAGCCTCTGACGGAACCGGATGCTTGACTAATTGAGTGAGTGGCTATTTTTCCTTTATTGCAACTTCCTCTTGCTCTGCATGTTCTGAATTCTGTTCCACTTCTGTTCCCCCTGTGATTTTTCCTGATCGCAGAGTAATAGCTTGTACCTGTTCCTTACCATCCTGTTTCCCTGGATTAGGTTCTGTGTTGCTCGGTAGACTCCCTTGCTGTCTATGGAGAAGGGCATTTGCAAGTTGCCCAATCTAATTTTCCAAAGTCTTGAGAGAAGAAGCCTGACTCTGAAGTGATACTGCTTGACTCTTGACCATTGCTCTCAATTCTTCTAGTTCAGATTTCTCACTTGACTGCTGCTGAAATCCTGGAGGCTGATATTGCTGCCTCGGCACATACTGCTGCTGCATCCCCGAAGGATTGGACTGTCTACCCCCAAACTGCTGGTTAGGAGGAGGGTAAGATGACTGCTGCATATTGTTCTGACTGTTACCCCAGCTAAAGTTAGGGTGATTCCTATTGTTCGGATGATATGTGTTAGGAACTGGCTGTTGTGGCCTTTGGAAATTGCTAACGAACTGAGCTGACTCATTAGATATGGCACATTGACGAGTGTCATGCCCACCTGCACATAGCTCACAGATGCTAGCTACCTGTTGCATCCCAAGATTAGCCAAAGAATCCACCTTTAAGTTCAGAGCTTCTAACTGAGCTGACAGAGCAGTAGCAGTATCAACTTGAAGAACTCCTGCTACTTTTCTTGGTTGCAGTCTCTGCGAAGGATTTTGGTACTCATTCGAAGCCATCATTTCAATCAGATCATAGGCTTCCTCATAACTTTTCGCCCACAACGCTCCACCAGAAGCAGCATCTACCATAGGCCTAGATTGACTTCCAAGTCCATTATAGAAGCTATTTATGATCATCCATTCTGGCATTCCACGATGGGGCATTTCCTGAGCATCTCCTTATAACGCTCCCAAGCTTCACACAATGACTCACCCTGTGTCTGAGCAAACTGAGCAATAGCATTCCTGATGGCAGCTGTTTTCGCCATAGGGAAGAATTTCGAGAGAAATTTTTGTGCAAGCTCGTCCCAAGTAGTGATAGATCCAGCCGGTAAAGAATGTAACCAACCTTTGGCTTTGTCCCTTAAAGAGAAGGGAAAGAGTCTCAGCTTCACAGCATCATCAAAAACACCATTGAATTTGAAGGTGTCACAGATTTCAATGAAATTCCTAATATGCATATTAGGATCCTCTGTTGCTCCACCCCCAAACTGCACTGTGTTCTGCACCATTTGGATAGTACCAGGCTTAATTTCGAAGGTATTCGCTGCGATAGCTGGCCTGATGATACTAGACTGTATATCATTGATTTTTGATCTAGAATATTCCATGAGTGCCTTTGGCTGTACCGGTGGATTAGCTTTGGCATTAGCATTAGCATTAGCATTAGCCTCGTCCATCCCGAAAAGAGCAACTTCTTCCGGTAGTAGGATTACCTCGCTTGGTTTTTCTAACTCCGCTTGAGCTCTAGCTTTAGATCGTGTTAGCATGCACGTTCAAGTACCTGAGTACAAAGAGCAGAAAGACACGAGATAATAAGTAAACAAAAATAAATTCAAGTCAGTAATCTATAACGACCACTGCTGACAAGCACATAAACTACAATTAACACCGAAGTCCCCGGCAGCGGCGCCAAAAACTTGTTAACTCGTAAACACGCAAGTATACGCGATCACAAATAGCAAGTGATAAGTAAGATTCGTTCCGCAGAGACAAGGTATAAATGTGAATTAAGTACTTATACAACGGTGTATGGTTATTTCTTAACGCTTGAATAATTATCAAATTCGGTTGTTTTATCTAAATTAAACTACTAAAAGTTTACTAACGTGAATTAACTTATATGAGAGAAACACGGGGTTCTAATTTCACGAATTGTTTCATCTAGATTAATAGTCAAGATTCAATGCAATGTGGTATTTTAGGGAACTAGCAGGAACACTAAAGAAGTATGAGCTATCTTTCAATAAACCCACACCAAACCATAAATCATCCACAATTAAGATAGAAGAATTACAGACATCAATTATATCCAAATCACTATATGTCTATGAGATTGGGTGATACAATCGATTTTATCACAAGTTCCATTAGCAACTACATAGGGGAGTAAGTTCTTTCGAATCTATACTACCAAAATGCGGAGAAATCGTCATAAGCCTATGCTAACATGGCAAGCCCTAATCTCTAAATCCACTTTCGCATTCATTAGAGATTGACAAAATAGATGATAGCTACGCATCTATATTAATTAACACAACCATGCTAGGTAACCTTAATATAAACCACAAGCATATATTATCAAGACTATCAACTACTAGAATTCACAAAACAATCCATTAGAACCCCATGAAAGTGTTTAGTTCATAATTGAACTTAGCACCATCATGGGTTCAATTGATAACATAATTCAAAACAAACAATTAATAAAAGAAGAAAGAAATAAGGGTTAGAAATAATTCCCCAAAGTAGAAGAGTACAAAGGTTCCAAAGAATAATCCTTGCTTGTCACTAGCTTGGAAAATTTCCTTGAAATTGTTCTTAAAAAAATGAGATGAAAATGTTGATAGAGAAATGAGAAAAATAGCTGCTACTCCTAGATAGATCCCTCGTTTTTAGGTTTACAAGATATATAAATAAACCCTAGTAAAAACGGGCCCAAAACAAAATGACCCGGAATGAACAGAAAAATGGACAAGAGACACACACACAGGGCACCACCCGCGCTATAGCGCCTCATTCTGTGCTACAGCGCTCGAATCCAAGGCACCGCGCCATGGCGCCTCACAGCTGCGCTCCAGCGCTCGCCCATCCCTGGTTCTTTGCCAAGAAAATTGTCTATCTGCGCGCTATAGCGCCTCGCGCGCGCGCTATAGCCCCACACTGCTCAACCTCGCGCGCTATGGCGCCCTCCCTCGCGCTATGGCGCTCCACAACTCCTGGAGCATTTCCCTTGTGCGCGCTGTAGTGCTCCTACAGGCGCCCTTGCACCTGCTAAGCCCTGCAAAAAAAACTCAACTGCTATGCTTGATAACTTCACTTCTTGATTCGAATTTTCCTCCATAAATTGCTGTCTTCAATCAATTAATTACCACCACCACCAACACTAATTTCGCACTAAAATGCCTTCAACCATGCAACCTACACAAATGACACAAAAACATATCAAATGACAACGAAACTCGAGAACTTGCAAAACGATTAAAGTCTAAACAGAAGGTAAATAGTGGATATAAAATCCACTTATCATCTCGCCTGTAGTGGATCTCGGGGTCGTGTTGTATGACCACAAGACCTTTGGCAACTCTTCGGGCCAACTACCCTTACTCTCCTCCAACTTAGCTTTAAGGGTATGCTTGATTATTTTGTTGATGGCCTCAGTTTGCCCATTTGTCTGAGGGTGACTCACAGCAGAAAAACTTTTCTTGATCCCCAAACTCTCACAGAATTCTTTCATCTCCTTGCTATCAAATTGCTTCCCATTATCTGAAATGAGCTGATATGGGATCCCATAGCGACACACAATTTCTCGGTACACGAAGTCTTTTAATTTTTTAGCCGTGATGGTAGCAAGGGGCTCGGCCTCGGCCCACTTAGTAAAATAGTCCATGGCCACAACTGCATACTTTACCCCTCCCTTAACTTTAGGAAGTTCGCCAATAAGATCTATTCCCCACATGGCAAAGGGCCAAGGGCTCATCAACGAGGTGAGGTGAGCAACCGGAGCATTACTGAAATTTGCATATCTCTGACATTTGTCACATCTCCTAGCAAACTCAAAAGCCTCCCTTTTTAATGTAGGCCAGAAGTACCCTTGTCGCAGAATTTTCTGAGCTAGGGAACTACCCCCCGAGTGATTGCCACATATTCCCTCATGGACCTCCCTCAATATGTAGTTACATTCCTCACCATCTACACACCTCAAGAGCGGGGTGTTAAATCCTCTTCGGTATAGCACTTCGTCATAAATCACATAACGAGCTGCCTAATATTTGATCTTCCTCGCTTCTTTCTTTTCTTGAGGCAGAGCCCCATTCTTAACATATTCCCATATGGGGGTCATCCATGTCGACCCTTGGCTAATTATTTCCATAACACTTTCCTCTGGAACACTAGGTTTACTCTGAATTTCCAAGGGGATAATCCCAAGTAAAGTAGCCTCGCGTCGCGAGCCCATTTTTGCGAGGGCATCCGCTCCTTGATTTTTTGCCCTCCTGATAAATTCCACCTTTACTTGTTTGAATGCTTTCATAAGCCTTTGAACACACTTTAAGTATAGCTCAATCTGGGGTCCCCTGGCTTGCCATCCGCATCCAACATGACCCGTGACTAACATAGAATCGCTATATGCATTGAGATTCTCTACTTTCATTTCTATTACGAGCTTGAAGCCAATTATGAGAGCCTTGTACTCAGCTGCATTATTAGAGGCCTCGAAGGCGAAGTGCACAGCACTGCTCAACTTGCGACCCTCAGGTGTAACGAGCTCAATCCCAGCTCCGGCTCCTTCTTTGTTAGATGCTCCGTCAACATATAACTCCCACCACGAGGCTGAATTTTCATTTTTGAGTTTGGGGTCAACCACTTCTGGGTTCGCTACGAGAGCCCAGGCATCTTCCTCAGATTGGGAAGGAAATTCCAATATGAAATCCGCTAACGCTTGCCCCTTTATTGCACCTCGAGGCTTGTACTCGATATCAAACTGGCTCAACTCTATGGTCCATTTTAAAAGTCTGCCTGAGGCCTCGGGTTTGTGCATTACTTGCCTCAGGGGATATGACACCAAAGCATAGGCGAGCTTCTCCATACTAGTATAGCGAGTCTCAGCATCTAGCAACCTCTTACTGACGTAGTAAACAGGGAACTGAACCTTTTCTTCCTCGCGAACGAGGACAACACTGATGGCATATTCTGAAATTGCTAAATAAACAATAAGAACTTCATCTTCCTTGGGCTTAGAAAGTAGTGGGGGCGAGTCCAGATGCTCCTTTATTCTCTGAAAAGCCTCCTCGCACTCAGGGGTCCATTCAAAATTTTTTCCCACCTTCTTGATCGCTTTAAAGAACTCATGACACTTATCAGATGATTTGGAAACAAACCGATTCAATGCTGCGATCCTTCCAGTTAGACTCTGTACCTCCTTAACATTCTTAGGCGACCTCATTTCCATCAAAGCTTTTATCTTGGCTGGATTAGCCTCAATTCCTCTGTGATTAACAATGAACCCCAAGAACTTCCCAGATTCGACCCCAAAAACACACTTCTGGGGGTTGAGCTTCATTCTGTACTTTCTCAATATGCTAAACATTTATGCGAGGTGGTCTACATGATCCCTAGCTTCTTTAGACTTTACGAGCATGTCGTCTACATAGACCTCCATTGTTTTCCCAATTTGCTTGATAAACATCATATTGACGAGCCTTTGATAAGTGGCACCCGCATTGAGGAGGCCAAATGGCATCCCAATGTAGCAATAGAGACCCCTATCTGTGATAAATGAAGTGTGCTCCTGATCGGGGCCATACATGGGTATCTGGTTGTACCCAGAATAAGCATCCATGAAGCTGAGGAGTGCATGGCCCGCTGTTGCATCTACCAACTGATCAATCCTTGAAAGTGGGAAACTATCTTTTGGGCAATGCTTGTTGAGGTCAGTAAAATCCACGCAAGTCCTCCACTTGCCATTTGGTTTCTTCACGAGGACTGGATTAGCGAGCCAATCAGGATAGAATGATTCTCTGACGAGCCCGACCTCGAGCAACCTATCCACCTCCTCCTTGAGGGCCTCGGCTCGCTCTCCACTTATTGGTCTTCTTTTCTGCTGCACTCCCTTTTTATTAGGATCAAGATTGAGTCTATGACACATCACATCGGGGTCGATCCCAATCATGTCTTCGTGAGACCATGCAAATACATCCAAATTAGCTTTAAGAAACTCCACGAGCCTCCCCCTAAGATCAGGGCTCAGCTGCGACCCGACCTTCAACACCTTGGTTAGATCTTTAGCATCAACAAGAATGGATATCGTATCTTCTGCGGCTCCAGCCCGCTCCACATGTTCAGGAATGCGGGGATCTAGATCAATTTCAACATCACGATCCCTACTAGACTCTACTTCACCCTGCCTCATGAATTCTACCACCGAGGTCGGCGTCGCTCCAACATGTCCATACTCGGTCACAACAGTTGTTTCTCGTGTGATACCATTAGGCAAGTCTACCAACATTGATGTTTCCTTGCGAACCCATTTCCCTTTTCGGGCTCGCACAGCGGCCTGTTCTGGACTTTCCTCTTCATCACTAGCCTCTTCAACAATTCCTTCTTGTAGAACTAACACGGGCTGCGAGGCCTCCATCATAATTTTCCCTAGCACTAGCTCTACCTGTATACCCAAGTTGTCAAAAAAATCATCTGGAAACTCCTCGATAGATATTATATTGCAACCAACTGAGGGTTGCGAGGCTGACTTGCGATCCCTCTCATCCTCTTCACTTTCCATATAATTTCTTCCATTTTCTGCTGACTTAAGGGCCTGATTATAGCATTCTCGAGACTCATGTTGAATTCCTCTAACACATCCTACACCTTGCGGGGTAGGGAACTTCATTGAGAGGTGGTAGATAGAAGTCACCACCCTCATTTCCTTCAAGATGGGTCTCCCCACAATAGCATTATAAGCAGATGGTTGATCCACGGCCATGAAATCAGCGACCTGAGTAGTGATGCAGGGATCGTCCCCCAAAGTGATGGGGAGCCTAATGAGGCCTTTTACACTAATAGAAGCTCTAGTGAACCCATAGAGGTGACCTACTGTAGGAATGAGGTCTTTATCTACATATCCCATTTTCTTGTAGACATCATACATCAAAACATTCACAGCACTCCCATTGTCCACTAATACTCTGTAGATATTCTGTGAGCCAATGCGAACTCGAACTACTAGAGCATCGGAGTGAGGATGGTGTACCCACTTCGCATCCACTTCAGTGAACATTATATTTGTATCTTCCCCCTTGAAAAGCTTTGGGGGTCGCTCTTGCAAATGATGCACATTGGTGAGAGGCCGCTCCTTGGCCTCGCGTGCATACCTTTCCCTTGCTTTGTTGATGTCTCCTCCAATATGTGGCCCTCCAATGATCACATGAATGCTATTGCCTCGCTCTTCTCTCTCCTTGCGAGGCTCTGCATTTTGGCCTCCATGAGGTACAGCATGATATCCTAATCCTGATTTTCCTGAGTTCCCTTGATGCTTTTTCACTTCACGAACCGCCCACTCAGTTAACTTCCCTTCTCGAATCAAGCGATCAATTTGTTCTTTGAGTTACCAACAGTCCGCTGTATCGTGCCCCTTCTGTTCATGAAAATCATAATACTTCGCAGTGTTCCAAGTACCCTGTGCACCCATGGCAGGAGGTTTTGTGAACATCCCTTTATTTGTAGTGACATCATAGATATGATCAACTGAAGCCACTAAAGGAACGAACTTGTCTTCATCTGTAGCCGGACGGGCCCGAGGTGGGGACCGTCTTGGAGGGTCGCGATCCCTTCTCTTCGGGCTCGGGCTACGATCCTGTCTTCGCCTGGGACTTCTGGAATACCTTCTCTTTACCCCTTTGCCTTTACTTCCATTGCTACCAGACCCAGCATTCTTCTTGAGATCTGCTAGTGATTTCTCAACGCGCTTAAAGGGCTCAGCGACCCGGTGTAACTCCGAAAGTGTACCAGGGGTTTGCTCCTGTAGTTTCTCCCAAAATTTAGTTCCTTCCCTTACCCCAACAATAAGGAAATTCTTCACGGCTTCATCATTTGCACCTCGAACGCGAGGTACCTCAGCATTGAACCTCTTGAAATAATCATGCAAAGTTTCTCCTTCCTTCTGTTTTATGTTTGCCAATGTGGACACAGGAGGTGCATAAAGCATTGAAGATTGGAACTGTTTGATGAAGATATCCACGAGCTGTTCCCAAGAATCTATGACAACTAGGGACCCTAGCTTCGAGAACCATTGTTAGGCACTTCCCCTTAGCGAAGCTGCAAACAGCCTACACCTCGCTAACAATGATACTTGATACACGTCCATCTCATTATTGAATCGAATAACGAACTCGGCTGGATCAATCTCTCCATTATAGGTCATGTCAGAGTGATGATCACCTCGAAACACTGCAGGCAGTGGGGCAGTGCGAATTTCATGAGTAAAGGGTGAGGAGGAGCCCATATTGCTGAAGATCCCTTTCTCATTATTCATCGCATCCAATGCCTTTTTCAACTCCTCCAGCTTATAGTCCCCGATCCTGACCTCTTTATCTCCATCCTGCTTTTCTCTAGTGCTCGCATGATGAGATTGAGTCTTCTTTGGGATGCTAGACTCCTCTTGATCATTTCTATGATCCTTCTTCCTACGTTCCTCCTCTCGGTGTTGGGATCACTCGCGATCTCGATGAGACGGGGGTCTGTCATCGCGATGATGGGACCGCTCACGCTCTCGACGAGGAGAGGGGGGTCTGTCATCGCGGCGATGTGACCGCTCGCGATCTCGACGAGGAGACAAAGGTCGGGAAGAGCCTTTGCTTTTATTTTTAGATCCTCCATCCTTCTTAGTTTTGAGCTTCACCAACTTGAGACGGAGATCGTGCTCGCTGAGTTTCTTTCCAACTCGGTCAAAGACACTAACGGACCTTCCTTCAGACGAGGCAGGCCTCGCCTTCGACCCCTCCTTATCCATAGTAGCATCCTCCTCGTTCCAGTCGGGGTTCGTTTGGTCTGTCACCACATCATCGAAGTCCCCAATTAGCTTCTTGGTGGGGCCCTTGCTACTTTCTGCTTGATGAGTTCGATCCCCTGTCCTTGTATTCCTCTTTAAGCCTCTAGAACTATGTCGCTTCTCCATCTTAGCTACCTTTTCCTTTACCTCGATCATCTGATCACCGAGGCCTTTCAAAAATGACATGACTTCGCCAGTTAAAGCCACTTGTTGGACAACAGGGGGTGTTTGCTCCTTCTCAAATTCGTCCTCGATCCCCTCATTACGCGCCTCGCTCTCTGGTAGATTATTCCTCTGGGCATCGTTTCTGTCTTTCTTATACGACCCCGGGGTCTCCCGCTCTCCGTTTCTCTTCTTGTTCGATTTAGTCATTGTTCTCCCAAATCAACGACTTCCCCTCCTTCTAGCGCCAAATGTTAAAATGTTATAGGGAAAATATTGTATAACAATATTTATGGAGGTTGCTGGATTTACGGAGCAAAATACGGATATTCTGCTAAGAACACGAAGAACACGGAGGAGATTTGTAACTGCTTGTGGCTGATCTTGTCTATTGATATTCAGTGGTGAACTGTTTCTCAAGTCTTTATAAGATGCCTACGTACCCTATTTATAGGGATCAAGCCATACGTAGTTCTCTTAGAGAAGAAGTTATCTGGACGGGCTAGGGTTTCTATGGGCTCGGCTTGGCCCAAATCCACTAGTCGTCTCCTTGGGTTATATTCTACCCATTCATACTGCTCATGACCCATGGCCCATTAAAGGGAACCCACAGTTAATCATGATGCTATAGTTATCATTTTTGGCGAACCTGACCAGATGGCCTCGCATGCGACCTTGCTGGGCCTGACCATGCGAGGCGATCCTTGCTATTATGGAGATATCCTACTCATGCGACCTCGCTGGGTCTGACAATAAGCCTTCGTAATAAACATGCTCTAGGCCACGCTGGACCCCTAGGCCTCGCCGGACCTCATAAATTGCGACCCCGTACTCTAGGGCTCGCTGGCGATCCTGTTGTACAAAATAATGCAATGAATCTTCATATGATGGCGAACTTTAATGACCCATTCCTCATTTTTAGGCCCATTATGTGAGATGTACCGATATTCTAGCCCATTAGGCCTATTTAGGACTTTATGCCAAGTACAGGCATAACAGAATATAATCCATGTTATGCATGTGGCATCTTAAAATTGATTAAACAAATATAAAATACAATAGTAATAATAAATTAAATGAAGGAAATGATATTATATTTAAGAAAAAATAATATAATATCTTAAAAATATTAATATTAATATAACAAAGTGTTGTTTTATACTATATTATAGAAAATGCATTTAAAAATTAATTAATTTGGATTTTTCACTATATTTTTTATTTGATAGGTAATATCACATTATTGATTTTTAAAGTTTATATACAAACTTGCTTATCAAAAATGTTTTATCACATTATTGATTTTTAAAGTTTATATACAAACTTGCTGCAATAAAAAACGAGTCAAATATTAATATAGATCTTATATGAGAGAAAATTACCGAAATATATATTTTCTCAAAGTAGTTGGTCGGATTGACTGACAAGATACGTTAATTCATGTAACATGATATATGGGGCAATATGCTATTTCGCCTAACGTGTATGTTAATAATACGGTGTACTGTGTTTCGTTTTAACTGGTTGCGCAACACAATACCCCGTGCCAGAATCATATCACGGTACATGATCGTCCATATCCTTTACAAAACGGAAGACGAAATTGAGTATCCAGCTAATAAGGATCTGCGTACAGCGTATCTAGCTAATACAGAGGATGAAACTCTGTATCCCATCGGTAAAAAAGACTAATTTTTTTGGAAATCATTATTTTAGGCCAACACTATTTATTTTTGATTATTTAAAAATCTAATTAAATGGAAATTAAAATTGGAATAGATTTTTGATAATGCAAAAAATCAAATATCCAATTCGAATTTTACTAACCGGATTGGATATTCGACTTGCTCACCCCTACTCAATATTCAATAATAGTCTGTTAGTCACAATGTCTGTACACATTTGTATAATAAGCCTACTATTCTAGTGCTATGCATTACTTTTTTTGCAAGAATGAAACGACTTCATTTATAAATGATAGAATTTACGCCATCCAAAAAAAGAAGAAATGAGGCATTCTCTCATCCACAAAAGCTTATCATCTAACCGAAAGGTATGTTTAACCAATCCATGAATCGTAAACTAAATTACGACTTAGATTCCTCCGGAAGTTTAAACAATAAAACCTTTATATCAAAGAAAAAGACTCCTAACACAAGTAGGCCTCGTTAAAACCCCGCATGAGCAAAACCCTATGAAAAAGAAAACTAAGGGGAAAAAGAGTGCCCACAATTCATCAATTGCAAAGAGACTAAAAACAAAACAGGGACTTCTTGTTGTTCCTTCCAAAGTCCGAGATTCCGCCTACAAAGCCAAAATTCCGCCTCCGTCCATCTTCCCTTTACACTACTTCCTATCCAAAGAATTCTGAAAAACCACCAAAATCACAACAAATAAACTAAATCAAAAGAAACCATCAAAAACAAATTACTCTAAAATTTATTTAGGACAGTATACTTAATAAAAGTGAATAGTTCTTATATATCTAAACCAAAGGGATCCCTTTGGTTATACATACGCCTTTTCATTAACACTAAAAAAATAAATGACAAAACAAATTCTTCAACCGCCGACAAAACTATACGCCCTACAATCCATATAAACACTATATATATTCACTACACTAGATTATAATAATTCCTAATATTAATTCATCTAAGTTACTAAAACCAACCAAAGGGGTATCCTTTGGTTAGACGTTAAAATCATCAATCAGTAGAGGTTGAAACTTCTAAAGTCTGTTAACTTTGTACTGAAAAACCATTCCAGGTTACCGCTAAGATTAAAAAACAACCTTAAGATTGGATTAATTAATAATTTCAAGCCGAAATACTACAAATCCCAAAGTCTCAATCCGAGCCATGATCCTAAAAATATCATATTGTTGACACCATTTTACGATTATTTAAAATCAAACTTAACAAATACCAAACGAAGTTGCCTTTCTTTCAAATTATTAAGATTATTCATTGATATACCTATACCTTGTATTCCATATAAACTTGATTGATTTAATTTCCGTATAAACTTTATTGATTCAATTACTATCTAATATCTATAGAGGTACTTTAGTCCAATAATTGTCCATGTAACACCCTACTTATATAAATATATAATACAAGAACATAATCGAGTTCATTTAGTAACCAGTGATACATAATCGAGTCCACCACACGACAGTAACCATACTGCACTACTTATCTGATCAGCTAACTGGGAAATCCTTTTAGTTTGATTCTGTTATGAAATTGTAATTAGCATTAGTTGTCAGATTTATCTGTAATTTGTATAAGAGTAAAGTACACTTTGTGTACTTGCAGTTAGGCTGTCAGACCACTTGGGATACTGGACTTTAGAAAGTACCACGAGCTATACTGCACTTTACTTTTCGTTACGCTTTGCCCATTTCTGTTAACTGCTACTAACTCCGTCTATCAGCCTGGGGTAAAAAGGACTTTACACACCTGCAATGGCTGACAAACTCTTCAAACTTTCCCAGCTTTCTGAATATATTTTCGTTTATCACGGGACAACTTTCTTCATCCTTTAACAACCTAATCCTAGCTTTAACAACCTAAGTAAGATTAAGGCCTCCTCCACATATGCCCAAAAGCAAGAATCCTCATTGAAACTACATGCTTTATTCCTCGGTCTACTACTTCTTGGCTCTTCGACTTCCAACCATTTTCCAACAAAATATAATGCTCTGATCTTCCTTCGGACCAATCGATCCTAATTGTTAACACAAAGTTATAGAATCCAATAATGATATAACATCTTTTCCATATTCATCACATTGCTATCAAACTCAAACCAGATCGAAACCAATCGATCTCTAATTCAAGACTCTACTGATATTCAATCAAGAACACACGTACCCCTTTAATTTTGACTAATTTTATCACCACCAAAACAATTACTCTTGCCAAAATATACCAACGGTTAAACCACATCGCCACCCATCAACACCTTTAAGCCATCAACAACAAAAACTCAAAAATAAGCATAACCAAGTTATCTCCACAAAAATTTAAACCAACCCATTATACCAATCCATTGATTATGTATATATGTATAAAATAGAACCATATGTATTGAGATAAATGGAGAGAAAAAGAATTCGAATTGAAATGGGTTTGCTAAAATTTGGGTGAAAGAATTATATGTATATACGAATTATATGTATATATGAATTTGATAAAATTTATTTGAATATATATACAAGTGTATATGTATATATGTATATACGAACACAAAGGTGTAGAGAAAGAAGATGAATCGGGAAACCAGATACTATCATTTTGTTTTATAGATTTATTATTCTTTGAGGACTGTTTTACCCCTAACATCAGCTAACGTTTATTGACGGAGTTTGATGATTTTTAACGGATTCATCTAAGTGTAACGAAAATAAAAATTCAGTATAGCCCGTGGTACTTTCTAAAGTCCAGTATCCCAAGTGGTCTGACAGCCTAACTGCAAGTACACAAAGTGCACTTTACTCTTTGTATAAATCATTCATCTAATAAAGTACATAGTGATACAGACAAAGTGTACATACCACAGCCCATGCAACTTCAACTAAAATAACATTACAAGGATGGAACAAAATCTGCAAGTTCAGACTTCAGCATATAATAGCTTTATTTTCCCTAAAAACAAAAGCTTTATTTACTATTACATGGATTGTACTTTCTTACATTATCTTGCATAAACTCCAGTGATCGAAGAGTCATCGACAGATATGGTTGTTGATCTGCTTGCCGATTGATCAGATATACCTTCTGAGGGTTGTGATCTTGATTTGCTAGGATAGTAGAATGGGGGTTCTTTAGGCAAAGCAATGCTAGCAGACTGACTGGTGAGCATTGTGAGCACCA
Source organism: Kitagawia praeruptora (assembly GCA_037693485.1). Lineage (NCBI taxonomy): Eukaryota > Viridiplantae > Streptophyta > Magnoliopsida > Apiales > Apiaceae > Kitagawia > Kitagawia praeruptora. Next base: position 109,474,857 of record CM075354.1, read on the forward strand.
CAGCCATAGAAGGCCTGGCTTCAACATCCTCTTGGACGCATAATAACCCAATTTGGAAACACCTAATTACTTCGTTTCTCGAATATGAATCTATTAAAGTAGGATCCATTAATTCCAAGGGAGTGCTATTCTTCCACTGTTTCCAGGCCTGAAAATCGTAGTGTCTACATATAAGAAACTTTGCGTTAAAGAAGAATGAAGTTAAGAATTAATATTTGTTGCCAACTTACATAGCTGAGGAGATCCTCAGCCCCATCGGCCGATTGGTGAAAACTATTGTTCTTTTTCCCACTAACAATCTCAAGAACTAAGACTCCAAAACTGAAGACATCTGATTTCAACGAGAATTGTCCATGCATTGCATACTCAGGAGCCATGTAACCACTAACATAAAGCCATCAAGTTAGAACGCAGATTTACGTGTGAATATCGTAATGAAGGACTAAGGTATTGATTGATTGAATAGGAGACTTACTAAGTTCCAACAACTCTACTCGTGTCTCCACGAGTTTGCTCCCCGCCAAGAATCTTTGCCATGCCAAAGTCCGAAATTTTTGCATTCATATCTTCATCTAACAAAATATTGCTCGCTTTAAGATCCCGATGGATAATTCTTAGTCGAGAATCTTCATGGAGATAAACCAGTCCTCGAGCAATTCCTCCTATAATCTTGTAACGTTTTGTCCAATCCAGCTGCCTTTGTCTATTAGGATCTACATTCATCACTAGTTAGATACTCTTTTTCTATTGTATACGATGAATTCACATTCTGTAGTATAATTCATGATGTTCAGCTAATCTGTATCTTCCTCACAAGACATGACATTGTAATCTCACATGCCAGTGCCACAGATATAGCTTTTCATCACTTAGCCTTGTGCAATAGTATCAATTATGAAATCGATCATTAAGGAAATTTACCTTTAGTTTTATGCTAAATTAATTTTCCTCCAGTTTCCGAACTACAGATATAATTTGATATAAAATATTATATGCAGCTAATGTAACCTTGTGCAGCACGTACGTTATTTAATACTGTATGAAAGTTCGAATAGCCTAATTACCAAATAAAATGTTGTCCAGGCTTCTGTTAGGAATGTATTCATAAACAAGAATCTTTTCATCGGCTTGTAGACAAAATCCCAAAAGTCTCACAAGATTTCTATGTTGAAGCTTTGCCACTAAAACAACCTCGTTCTTGAATTCTTGAGCGCCTTGTCCAGAGCTTTTGGACAGCCTCTTCACTGCTATTTGTTGCCCGTTTGTAAGAACACCCTAAGGAAAACATGACAGCCAAAAGCTGATAGTAAATTTTCGTTCTTTAATTTTTTTATTGTAATGAGCCATGAGTCTTTGACTGGTATGAAATATCTCAAAGTCAAAATGGTTATTTTCTCTTCTCGGCTTTACAATTTTCTAAACATATTTTTTCTACAGAATTAGAACCCGTTAGTTTACTTTTGATCTGAATACTGCAGTTCAAATTTGTACCTTATAGACATCACCAAATCCTCCTGCACCTATCTTGTTATCAGGAGAGAAATTGTTGGTGGCTGCTTCAATAGTGCTGAACTCGAATTGCAGATTTTCAACAGTTGTAATTTCGTCGTCACCTGGCAAAACAGAGAATAAATAATAACAGAGAACCTTTGTTTTAATGTTTTTGGCCAAAAACTAGAGAAAGAACATATATTGTAACTTTTGAATCGATATACTTTGTCATTACCAGCTTCTTGTTTTGGAGTGGCACCTATAATTTTGTTTTTGCGAATGAAGTAAGAGTAACCGATGTAAAAGAACAACAGGGCAACACAAATAGGAGCAACAATGGCGACAACCATTTTGGCCGAAATTCCTCCATTTCCTGCATTAATAATATGCTTTACAGTATCAGTTAAACATTTCTTAATTCCCGTTTGTTTAAACGAGCTTTATTCCTTTCATACAAGATGGTATTCATTCCTTTGATCTCCGGTCTTTCCTCATCCTCATTTCAAATATATATATCCACCACTCTTTTATCAATAACCAAAAGCAACATTACTTTATAGAACATAACATGTACTCTGTAACTTGATAGCATTGGTACTTACCTTTACGCTTAGAGCTTGGACCCGCTGGAAGAGGAGGAGGAGGATTTAATACTCGTGAAGGGGGAGGAGCCGTTGCTATATTTCTGAAGAAGGGGTACAACTCATAACGAACGGTGCAAGATGCAACCAGTGTCCTGCCACCTTGCGAATTATTATGGGATTGCAGACCATTAATAGCCACACGAAGGCAACGCTCACAAGCAGCCTCAGGTAAGTCAGGAATACACTGAGCTAATGCATACAGACTTTGTAGAGCACTTAAGTTTGCAGTTCCAATAGCAAAACCCTTAATAATTTGATTATTTAAGGGTTTCCCTTCCGAAGCCCTGATTACCAGATCATTCAAAGTATTCCCTAATACTTTCTGAAACTGAGCTTCATCCGTGACATTCATAGTATTCCACATATAGACTGCTAGTCCTTCTTCCTCTTCACCGAAAGATGTGAAAAAGGGCTTGGTGTCATAACGTACCATGCACTCTGCGTACCAAATGACTCCACGAATTTCATTCGGGCACTTAGCTAAGATATCGTCTGTAGCTGTAGTCACACATTGTCGACAATCTTTAGGGAGAAGATCTCCTTGACAGAGAGAAAGGCCATACACGACGTTTTTAGAATCACGACCAACAGTGTAGTTATAGTACCCTTTATTTCGTGTAGCATTTGATGCAAGAGTAGACATCAACGTTTTCCGGTTGGCTTCAAAGATGCTATTGGGAGCGAAAGTTGAGCTATTTCGACAAATATGATACTTGTACTCGGGTGGTGCAGCTTCAACGAAGCAGGGAACAATGATGAGTAGACAACAAAGCATGAATCGAACAACCATATTGTTGTAACTCAGCATCATTACTACTATGACTAGAATCTATGCTTGCAGAAAAAATTAAAGATGTTGAAGGCTTTGCTAGTTTTCTTGGCACATCAGGTTTATTGCCTGCAAACTATCTAAATACTAACGAGAATACATAGCTCGAATATTTTTTTCAAAAAAATTTTCGAATGAGATGGTATAACACATGATTGATTTTAATTTGTGGGTACATATAAATACACGTCAAATCCCATATAACACTATCCTTATAAATTTGTACAAACACGGTTTATGTGGAAATTAATATCACGAAAAGAACTAGACTGATTGACTAAATGCAAATTGGATCCAAAGGATTACACATGCATACACTTTTCAAGTCTTTGCCCGAGTCAATGCCAACTCCATAATTACTTTTCAAGACTACACCTGGACGGACCACGGAACAGAATTGATTTTTCAGAGTTATGATGTACCCCTCTAACATATATTTTACGTCATTTATATATACTTGAATTAATCACTAACACTCATCTTCGTGCACCATCATTACGGTTAGCAAGTCGCATTCCAGACAAACACAACCTTCGATTAGACGATTACCAATACACAAGAGACACAGGTGTGATTTACCTTCCATTTCCACTAAAAACATTCGATAATAGTTTATTTGATTAATTTTGAAAAAAGATTTTTTTTTTAAAATTATTTTCTTAAGTGATACGAGATTTTGTAATATTTTGAGAAGAAGGGCTTATTTTCAAATTTTAGCCATGAAGATAATAAAAGACGTCTGTGTGAACTGGGAACTGTTTAATAAAGTGTTTGTCACTGCAGCTGGTAGAATTTCCACATTTCGTTTTCTAATGTTCATCAAACGTTTTGAATTGGTTAACAATGAAAAGTCACCACAATATAGACCACATATGACATATGTGAAGGTAGGGTTTCAAACGGATAATTCGGATACGGATATGCCTATATCCGTATCCGTATCCGAAATTGTCGAATTCGGATACGGATAATATCCGTTTTATTTCGGATACGGATAATATCCGCTTTTTCTCGGATACGAATGCAGATATTTCGGACGGATATCGGATTTTTCAGATTTTTTTAAAATGTATTGATGATTTCAAAACAAATTTTTTTTCATTTAGAAAAATTAAAATCGTGAACACCATGCTAAATATCTAATTTTATTATTTTTAGAATATTAAACTCAAATGAAATTTTTATATATTTCATAATATTGTTACAATTATATAAAATCTGTATAAATGTATTATTTAATTAATAAACGCACATAAACACTACATACTAATAGAAAAAAATCTTAAATAATATAATTTAAATATTATATATATTCCATTTCGGATTCGGATACTCCGGATTCAGATACGGATAATATCCGCTTTATTTCGGATACGGATAATATCCGTTTTTTCTCGGATACGAATACAGATATTTCGGACGGATATCGGATTTGTCGGATTTTTTTGACAACCCTATGTGAAGGTGCACACTATTTCCAACTAGGAAAAATGAGCAAGTTAGGAGAAAATTGATACAAGGAATTTTGTATTCACAATTAGATTTATTGGTCAATGGAATAAATTATTGATTTGTCTAGTGTGTGTCCAAGGGCACATGCTAAGAATTAGTATTTGATAAGTTGTCAAATTTTGATTGGTGGATATTTATGTGAACGCAGGGGGGGCCATCATTATTAATGAAATCTCAGTCAATCGAAATTTGACAACTAAGCTAGCACGGATTCTTAGCATGTGCCCTTGGACACACACTAGAAAATTCGATAAATTATATACATATGATTATAAAAAAGTTGATTATGATAAAATAAAGTTGCAAATTGTTTAAGAGACTCATACTAATCGATTGAATTAATATAGTTTATAACCCGTGCAATGCATGCCTCCTTTTTTAATATTTATGATTATATTAATTTTTTAAATTTTATATGTTATTAGCTTACTAGCATTTTACCTGTGCTAGGCACCGAAAGAACAATTATAAAATTTTGAAATAGTTACAAAAATATATAGTATATCAAAAAATAAATTATTTTGTTATATTTTGTTTTGAGAATAATGAACCCGATATGCATCTCAAGTAACTTTGCTCAAATTATGTGTGATTGCATGGACACTTGTTAAAAGATTTTGAAAATTTGTGTATAAAAAAAAATTAATATCAAAATATATTCATTTGATATATGATAAAATTTACATGAGATAAATATCAATTTTTTTATTCCCTTTTATGTTTTTCCTAATAATTTAACGACATTTTATACTATTTTTACAGAAAGTTTGGTTCAATATAATCATGGTTTGAGTATCAGGCGCAGAGAACAATAAAAACATAATTATTAATAGAAAAATAAATCTAATACATATTTTTCATTCTATAAATGCAAAAAATTAAAATAGGAAATGAGAAATTTTTGGGAGTAATTCTGGAGGTCCCAAAAAAATTTCCAAAAAAAAATTCCAAAAAGTGAGTTGTCATATTTTGATTGGTTAGAGTTCTAGCCGTGCTACGCACCAAGTGATAATATAAACATATTATTTTCATCATTATTTATATAAAAAAGATAAATTCATTAAAATTTAAGTATAAAATTATCTTTAATTTATACCAAATACATTAATATCAATATTATCAAATAATTATCAAAATATTCACATCCCCGCTCAAACATTCTAAGCCCCTCTTTATTGTTTTTTCTTAATTTTAGTTTTCATTTGATTTCTCTCATTTTTGAGAATCTTTCAATCAAGTTCATAAGTTTTTTTATCCATATTTTAAGTTTTGTTATTTTGAAAATTTGGTATATTTGAATGTGCAGTATAATGGGTTTCTATAATTTTTATTATATTAATATTCAAAATATTTGAATGGGTCGTGATCAATTTTTCGAATAGATATTAAAAATTCATAAACACTTATTTCTAGCGACCTTTATAAATCATTAGATTGTCTCTAAAAAATTGTTGCATGTTTCAGCGATATGAGAAAGGATCACTATTGTGCAAGATCCATTAAACGATTTTCTTAATTTTATTTTTCATTTGATTTCTCTCATTTTTTAGAATCTTTCAATAAAGTTCATAAGTTTTTTATCCATATTTTAGTTTTGTTATTTTGAAAATTTGGTATATTTAAATGTGTAGTACAATGGGTTTCTATAATTTTTATAATATTAATATTCATAATATTTGCATGGATCACGATCAATTTTTCGAATAGTTATTTAAAATTCATAAAAACCACTTATTTCTAACGACCGTTATAAATCATTACATCGTCTCTTAAAAAAATGTTGCATATTTTTTTTTTATCTAAGTTGTATATATATTAGAAAAGAAAATAAAACCAGGGATTGACCCTTGCTCTATGACATGCCATAGAGGAGGCTTTCCGTGATCTTCCTAAATTGAGAAAGATTGCTTAAAAGAAAAATTAAAAACTACATAATCGCATAAAAAATGAGCCATCTATGAAGACACGGAGAAAGGTTATGCTTAGCAAACCAGGTCGAACTAGTTAATCTAGTTTTTATGTCAAGAATAATGCCAGCAAGAATTTGAGCAGGGCCAAAGCAACCTCTATCATGAGCACGAGAGTTCCTTTCTCGCCAAATATGGTAGACAAACACCTGAGCTGCGAGCATGGCCAGAGTGCGTTGGGGAACATTGTTGCTGGCATACCAAGAATTTAGTAACTGAAGCCAAGTATTAGCTTGAGAGGATAGCTGTAGCAAGGATGCCAACTGGTGTAAAACCCAATGACTATAAGGGCAGTGCAGGAAGAGGTGTGATGAATCCTCCTCCCCGCTAACACAAAGGTAGCACTGGTTGGACGTGATTATTCCCATATTAGTCAGTCTTTGAAGCGTGGGAAGCCTATCTAAGCAAAGCAGCCACTCATAGTGTGCAAACCTAGCAATATATAAGCGGTGCCAGACATGATCATGCCACGACACCTCTGGACACTTGAACCTGATCACATCCCATATGTGCCATGTCTTGATTTTAGAGATGTTGGTGTCATTCCATGAAACATAGTCGTCCTGATTGAGGTTGAAAACAGGGTACGTAAAAGAAGACAACCACCTCGAGAGGGTGTCATTAACATGATGGTGCCTGCTATTTGGCGTTGGAAGGGTCCAATTGCCCGTGGAAATTAGATCATGGACTGTCGCATCTGCATGTAGACCTGTTTGATAAATAATAGGATCGTTCCTTGATTTAGCCAAGCATTCCGAGTTCCACCAAGGGGTGAACCAAAGGGAGGTGCGAAGTCCATTCCCTATATTATAGGAAATAAACTGTCTAGCCAGCGGGCGGAGTTTCAAAACTCTACGCCAAATCCAGGAACAGTCTGAAGGAATTGTTAATAACCAGAAATGGTGTTTATTTTTCAGAACAGTTTTGTTAACCCACATAGCCCATAAGGAAGTACTACAGTTAACCACCTTGCACAGGTGTGTTAAGATTTGAGATTTGTTCCATTCTTTTGGGTTTTTGAAGCCCAGACCACCTTCTATCTTTGGGAGGCAGACATGCGTCCATTTAACCTTTGCTCCTCCTGTTCTCATTAGGTTTCCTTGCCACAGAAAGCGAGTAAAAATTGATTGCAGTTTCTGATGAACAGCTTTGTCGAAATAAGCGGCACTCCAAGAAATCGGACTGGAAGCTGACCATGAGGAAGGTGATAGTTGTCATCGAACCATTCAACAACACCTTGATCACAATTGCAGAAAAAGACTGTACTCTTTTCAGCATTAGGTCGAAGGCCACTCATGGTTGAAAAGCTGTCAAGGGAAGTCATCAGGTGCTGCATAGAATGCTTGTCTCCATGTCCAAAAAGAAGAACATCGTCGGCAAAGAATAAATGAGTGAGCTTCATGTCCTTGCATTTCGAATGAAATTTAAAATTTCCTGGAGTTGAAGATAGAATACACGACAGAACATTCATTGCTATAGCAAAGAGATAAGGGGACATTGGGTCCCCTTGCCTCAAACCCTTTGCACCTTTAAAGAAACCATTTAACTCTCCATTCACTTTGACAGAGTACATTAGAGTTGTTATGCATGCTTGAATCCAGCTAACAAACTTAGGAGGAAATCTCATTTGCACCAAGACATCTATTATGAAATCTCATCTAAGCGAATCAAATGCTTTGTGAAGATCTATTTTTAAAGCACATTTCGCAATTCCAGTGTCCCTATTGTACCCTCGGAAGATCTCTTGTGCCAGAAGAATGTTGTCCGATATGCTCCGACCTTTAATAAAAGCTGATTGGGAAATATTTATAAGACTAGGAAGCACCAACTTTAACCGATTAGCAATAATCTTGGCTATACATTTGTAAGCAACCGAACATAGTGAGATTGGTCTGAACTCCTTCATTGAAGTTGGAGTAGAAACTTTAGGGACCAAGGCAATACTCGTATTGTTGATGTCTTTATGCATCAATGAAGTATTAAAGAAATGGATAATTGCCTCACAGAAATCATTACCCACAATGTCCCAAGCTGTTATGTAGAACTCCACTGTAAAGCCATCAGGCCCTGTTGCCTTGTTTCTCTTTATTGTTTTTAGAGTTGCGTAAATAATTTCAGGAGTGATTCTGACTTCAAGATGAGAGGCCTGATTTTAAGATATTTGTGGGATGTTGAGGTTGTCGATGTTGTAGTTTGAAGTATAGGTATCTGTGCCTATGGAATTCTTGAAAAAATCAACCGCAACAACAGCCACTTGCTTATGACCAAACACTATGTTACCATCCACATTTTCAATAGCCAAAATGTTTGTTCGACTCCAGTTTGCTCGAACCTGATTGAAAAACTAACTGTTATTACGATCACCCAGCGATAGCCATTTCACGCGAGATTTCTGGTGTAAGAGAGACTCCTCTTGAATAAGAGCAAGCTCTAGTTTATTTTTAGCCTCTGTTTCAGATTTTCGAAGATCACTGTCAGTAGGATTACGTTGAGCCTCTTCCTGTAGTTTGCTAAGATCCATTCTAGCATTACTAACATTTGAGTGCACATTTTCGTTGCGTTTATTGAGAGTTATTAGAGCTTGCTTTACTCTTCTTAGCTTTCTGCAAAGAATGCCCATAGGATCACCAAACCATTGCTCTTGCCAAGCTTCTTTAACAAGATCATGATACCCTTACAGGTTACTCATAAACGAGTAAAATTGAAAAGGTTTACTCTGCTTAGTAATTTGCATAGGGATCGTGACAAGGAGTGGACAGTGGTCCATAATACCTTTTTGGTGAACAATAGTTGTACTATCCACAAAAGTATGAAACCAAGCTGGATTAGCCAGAGCTCGGTCCAGGCACTTTTGAATAAACTGCCCTGGTCTATTATTTGCCCATGTAAATAGAGGACCAACTGTTTTTGTAATCCCCAGCGACGCATTAAACAGGCAGTCCTTAAAGTTTTGCATGTCCGTGGTCCAATACTCTCTACCTCCATTGACCTCTGTAAGACTTGTGACACAATTGAAGTCACCTAGCACACACCACGGGTTAGTGATCAGCTTACTGAGATGCAGTAGTTCAGCCCATAAAGAAAGACGTTGATGCGGAGTATTAAATGCATAGACAAAGGTAACACAGAAATGCACTTGCTTCTCAATGTGGGTAACAAAACAAGTAATTGTCTGAGCAGATTTCTTATGCACTGTGAGGTGCCAAATATTTGCGTCCCATCCGACCCAGATTCGCCCGTTGTAATGATGCTCATAATTAAACAGCCATGACCAAGAGCTGCTAATAGTTTTTGAAATACGAATAGCATTTTCAGCTTTCACTTTGGTTTCAATACAGCTCATAAGAGATACTTTATTGCTAGAAATGAATTGTTTGAGTTCTTTTTTATGAGTACTCTTATTAAGACCTCTAATATTCCAGGAGGCAATATTCATTAAAAACGTTTGAGGATAGTCGGCCTACCCGCCAACCTAAGGGATCTTCTTTGAGGGACCATTGTGTAACCTTCTTTAGCTGCATTAGCTTTTTGTTTCTGAACAATATTGTTCCTCTTACTAGAGCTCGATGCATGATCCACTTTGGACTCCGGTTCATCCATTAGACCATCAGTAGATTCCCCAATAAATTCCCCATCTTCGATTTCTGAAAGTGTGTGATAACCATTAGTAAGAAGAAGTGGAAGTGGTTCTTTCTCATCTTGAACCCTCCTTGTAACTGGGACTATATGTTGGCCTATCAAGTTATCTAAGATAGAGTCTGCTTCAATTGTATTATCTACGTCATATTCCCTTCTAGAATCACTGCATCCATTCTGAGCATTCAGTAGAATCTCATCTTCGTCCATCACCACCGGGCACCCCATGAACCTACCAATAGTGTATGGCACTAACTCTCTGTTAGAGACATAATTTTCATTATCTCCCTCATCCATTGTAGTGGATGTCGTCCCTATTGTGTCCTCAGAAGTGGAGATTTTAGCCTTGTTATGCTTGTGTTTGGCCGTCCCATTGTTTTGAGGTGCTTGGCGTTTCACTGCCTCTGGATTGTTACTACATCGAGATAGTGAGTGACCAAAGGCCTTACATATACTACAAGAGTAAGGTACCTGAGAATATTGGATTTCAATTCTCTCTTTTTCCTCTATGCCAAGTTTATTAATAACCTTGATCCAAACATGGTCTGGTCTTGGACTAGTGTACTGCATTTCCACCTGGATACTAGCATACTTTAGAGGCTCGAATCTTGAGGTGGCAACATCAAACTTTAATGGTTTTCCCACAGCTTTCGCAATAACACTAAGACATTCTCGATTCCAATAAGAGTGAGGCAAGTCAACAAATCGGATCCAGACAGGAATTCTATCTATGACATTTCTTTTAAATGTTGAACCCTCCATCCAAGGCATCATATACATGGTTTTCCCTCCAAGCTGCACCGAGTGAAGATCCAGAATCTTATCTTTCTCTTCCACCGTGTTAAAACAAAATGTAAAGTAGCCCTTCGAGCTATAATAAACCCGAGAGAGGCCCGAGTTACTCCACATCTTTAAAGCTTGTTCTCTAACGAATTTAAATGAGTGGCTACTCCCAATGAAGTGGCCTATAAGACTGGATTTCCAACGTTTTTGTGCGTTTAAAAGAAAATCACGAGGCGGGAAGATGTTTGCAGATCCATCTTCATTGTACGTGACCTCAATATTTGGGAGATTTGTACCACTTTGCTTAGTGACTGAATTATGGACTAAAGAACTCCAACTTGGTCTTTTAATCTTGTTAGCCTCCTCCCTAGTGACATAATCATTTTGCATACCTATCGCGAAAACTGTAGAGTGTGGACCTGAGTTAGCTTCTCCAGGAGATTTAACATTACTTGTTGTGGATGAGTGACTGATTTTATCTTTTGGGCCACTGGTGTTAAAGGACTCTTCAACCTCTGGGAGATTAAGAAAGGCCACCCTAGGGGCTACATAATTATGACCGATGAAATTTGTGAACTCCTCAGAGTCCATGGATCTGGAATTTTCAGAGTTTTGAGAACCCATCAAGACAGAACGGATCGAAGTTATGAAAACCAGGATGTGAAAGAAGTGCTTGAGGTTATGACGAAGATCAGGGACGTGAAGCGAGTGAAGTGATTAAAGGTAAAGATCAGGGCGGTCAAAGGTTGCCGGAAAGGTATAAAAAAGTTGGCGGAGTATGTAAAAGTGTTCAAGAAAGCTAGACAAGAACACAGGAGGTTAGAGAGAAGGGAGAGCATTTTCTCTCTCTAACATATTTTTCCACAATTTTTCCAAATCATCAAAAAATGTTGCATATTACAGCGACATGAGAAGGATCACTGTTGTGCGAGATCCATTAAACGATTTTCTTAATTTTATTTTTCATTTGATTTCTCTCATTTTTGCGAATCTTTCAGCCAATTTCATAAGTTTTTTATCCATATTTTAAGTTTTATTATTTTGAAAATTTGGTATATATAAGTGTGTAGAACAATGAGTTTCTATATATTTTTATTATATTAATATTCAAAATATTTGCATGGGTCACGATCAAATTTTCGAATAGATATTAAAAATTTATAAACACTTATTTCTAACTACCGTTATAAATCATTATATTGTCTCTCAAAAAAAAGTTGCATGTTTCAACGATATGAGAAAGGATCACTACTGTGCAAGATCCATTAAACGAACATCATTATGATAAAGAAAACCTTTAATCTAATCTAGCTTTCTATGTGTTTGTTATATATCATTTTTACAAATTTTATGTTCTTTTATAAGTGAATTGATTTACTTTAGAAAAATAAACATTATCAATTAACCAAACAAATCCAATATATCCCGTTTTTTGAGTAAGATATGACTGTTAGAGTTTATGGTGATTGCCATCAGCTTGCTTTTAATAACAACTTAAAATGTGTACTTTCAGTTTGAGAGTTGAATTTTTTATTCTTTTCCATCAGAATATGGTATATTATATATTAGTTGTATTTTACACATAAATAAGGAAGGAAAATTAATTCAATCTGATGGTACGAACCCCAAAATTTTGGATATACCGAACATGAATTTTTGGATTTAGGTTTAGATATAAATTTTAAACCCGTAATAATTTCCGTTTGCATTTGGATTTAAGTTGTACAGAACCGATATCCTATCCGAAATTCGAAACCCGATCCACTATCGAAACCCGAAACATAAATAATTTCAAATTATAATTTCAAATTATTTTATGTAATATTTTAGATGTAAGACATATAATTTTATTTATTTTTATTCAAATATTTCATTAGAAATAGTCAATATTAATTTAGTAATTAGAACTTCTATTTCTCAATCCCAAATTTTATTGATATATTTAAGATGTAATTTTCTTTACTTTACATAAAATTTTCATTTATGTGTATAAAAAAAATTATTTTTTTAACAGATTTTAAATTTTACTTAGTATATTAATTCATATAATATGTTATATTTGACTACTTAAGTTAATCATTTTAATTTTTAATTTTTGTATAAATGTAATTAATATTGTTTGCGTGTAACAATTATTTTAATTTTAACTACATTATTACCAATTTTGGATACCCAAAAAAAATCAAATCTGTTATTCCCAGATTACACACTTGTATAATTGTAGAAGGGGGGGGGGGTTGAATACAATTCTTGATAATTATAAATTTCTGATAAAAACCACAGAAATCTATAAGTAGATAATTGCAGAATGAGAAATGATTCACAAACACATAAAAAATCAGGTGGTTAACTCTACCACCTGAGACTTTTATTCGAAGAAAACTCTGTGATACAAATGTACACAGCTTCTGTTTTTACAACTCTTTGCTTCTAAGGATATTCAAGAAACCCTAAGCAAATATGTCTGTTTTCTTAGTTTCTAAAGAGTTGCTACACTTGGTTATATATCCCAAGTTTACAAGTACTACAGGAATAAGATAATATTAATCTAATTCAAGTTGACTTGCTACTCCACTCCAAATCCACATGTAGCCAAAAGGTTGTCCTTGTGAACAGATATGTCCCCTGCACCTTTCTTGTATGTACTGTGTAAATGGAATGCTTCTTTCTTCTGTGTTTCCAAAGTATGGCTGCCATACTGCTTTTTATACCTACTATCAACCCATGTGATCTGTCAGTCAAACCTGTCCTTATCAACTGCTAATTCCCAGCTAGCATAGAAGAAAGTGTTAATGATTATCCGTTGATGTTGTACACAGTCATCCGTTGATGGTAGTTTGAGCTGTATCCGTTGATAGAGTAGATTTGAGTTGTATCCGTTGATAGAGTCCTGTTCTCATCCGTTGATACACTTTCACTTAGACAGAATTACATAGCATAGCTTATTTACAATTGGCTACCCTATTCTGCCTATCCATTGATGGTCAACATGACTCTGAATAAAAACAATATCAACTGATAGCATAGAGGTACTGCAGTATGCTACAAAACCTCATTCGTTGATGAGCTACCTGTCAACGGATAGAGTTATAATGTCTCATCCGTTGACAGTAGGGCTGTAAATGAACCGATACACTCGCGAACGGTTCGACGTTCGGTTCGAAAAAAGCTCGATTCGGATTCGGTTCGATTCACAAACGAGTCGATCTTGAACATGATTTTAAGGATCGGTTTATAAACGAGCTGAACTTGATCATGGTAAAGTTCGACTCGACAGCTCGCGAACAAGATCGTTAACGTGTTCGTGAACAAAGCTCGTGAACATAGCTCATGAACATGTTTGTGAATAAGTTCGATAATTGAGCTCATTAACATGCTTGGTATTCGAGTTCATTAGCGGCTCATAGACAATTTCGATAGATAATCTCCTATATATAATATATGTTTGATTATTAGAATATACTTTCGAAACTCTTATTAATTGTACACCGTTAACTAGAATATCTTATATTTTATGCTAGATATTATAATTGTTTATTTTATATTCTTATTATTCTAGTTAATGGTGTACATCGTTATGTAGTATTTTGTATGACTAACGATATTTTATGTAAGGAGATGTGATAATTTTATCGGTTGATGATTTATTATTATTATTTTTAGTGCTGAGACATAAATTTAATTATTTAATTTTGGACTTTTTAATTTTTTTAATGTTAGATTTTTGTATATAAAAATAAGAAAACAAGTTTATGAGTTGTTCGTAAGTGAGCACTTGAGCATAAGTTCGCGAGCAATATTTAAGATTTATTCCTGAGCATAATTTCGTGAACAAGCTCGTGAACAAGCTTAATGAGTTGTTCGAAATCAAAAGTTCGTGAGTAAGCTCATGAGACATGTTCGCGAGCTGTTCGTGAACGGTTCACGAACAACATTTTATCTTAACGAACCGAGCTCAAACATATTTTTTGGCTCGATTCAAGTTCGAGCTCGAGTTCGAGTTTGATAATTTCTTAACAAACGATACATGAACATTTTAGAGTTCGACTCGGCTCGGCTCATTTACACCCCTAGTTGACAGTTACAAAACTTGACTTATACAATTTTGATTGATTGTGAAGTTATCATCAAGTACAACATATTCCTAACAATCTCCCCCAATTTATACTTGATGGCAATAAAGCATAAATTTAGGACCTTGATGATAACAAAACATTCCTAAGAATATATATATAACTATGCAAAAATTGTATTAAGCTACAAAAATTAAAATACAGCAGGTTTGAGAAATTTACAGAGAAGTGCTCCTCTAGACTGAGCATATTAATACTGTTTCTTCTCTCTGGTTGGCATCACCCTTGATTTTCCTTCTTTGGCAGAGTTGGAATCAATTTGCATTTGGAGTTGCCTATAGAAGACATCTTCTTCAACAACTTTTGGATTTAGCTTTTGTTGTAACCATCTCAGGTATTGAGAACTAGCCTTTGATAGTTGGTCTTCTGACCTGAAGAATCTCCTGTTACCATCTTCATCCCTGAACTCCATCATCCAGAAGGGTTGAAGATGAATTCTCTGTCCATTGTATGGGATCTTCATTTTCCTTGGTAGTCTCGATGGTGAGTTCCATTCTCTCCTTATCTGTTCTATTATGTCCAGTATCTCCCCTTTTGCTATCCTTGAGAACCCTGTGTATCTCTTGATTGCAGAGAACACTTTGGTTAAGGTCAGATAGTTTTCTCCAAGAACCCTCTGTAGTGGCCATGTCCTTTCCTTTCCTCCCTTGTATACAAAGACCAATCTCTCAGGCAAATGTTTATATTTGTCAATTCCTCTTACTTCTGACAATTCATCCAAATACAGATTCATACCAGAGTATTCTTCAATATCTGCCTGATAGATAAAATCATCCTTGTTTTCCAAGATTGACTGCTTGACAATAGCAGGTACCTTATCAACCTGAATTGGTTCCTTTGAAGGTTGCTTCCTTGGTATCATTTTCTTCTGATTAGGCTTCTGTTGAGGCTTCAGCAAGAATGAAGGAACCTCAATGGAGTCAAGATTCATTGGTTCCTCTTTAGGGAGTATAGGATCACCATGGAAGTTCACAGCTGGGTCGATTACTTATGCAGAAAAGGATTGTGATGAGCCAACAGTTTCTCTCCTTACAATTTCTGGAGAGACAGGCCTCCTTGCCTTTGATTTCACTCTCCTTTTAGTTTTAGATTTGGGGACTTCCTCAGGTTCCCTTATTTCATCCTCTACCTCATCCATTAACTCCTGAGCTAGTCTGGCTTGCTTCTCTTCTGAGTTTTCATATTTATTTTCTTCACTTGGATGAGCTTCCCTTAGAAGTTTGGAGGTTTCCTCTCTTTTTGCTTCAACAAATCTAGGATGGCTGTTGGATATATTTAACACTTTTCCATTCCTTATAATTATAGCCATCCAATCTCTTACACTCTTATTTGTCTTTTCCTTGAACTCTTTGATTGTATTTCCCATTAGCTTCTCATCATCATCCTTGGGAAATGGAAGGTCCAATTGTAACTTGTTCTTCCCATTTGCCTTTGGTGGAGAGTAGGCTCTGGTTCTTATGTATGGTTCAAATTCTTTGACATAGGATGGTTTAGCATCATAGAATATAGGAGCCACAATTTCTGGAGTGAGCACCTTCAGAATTATAGTTGATGTTGTTGGGGCTGAGGACTGAGTAGAGAACAGAGTTGATACAATTGATTCATTAATCATCCTCTCTGTCCTCAGAATTTTTTCATTTGCCTCCTTGTTGATCTTTTCTAAGGCTTCTATTCTGGCTTGCCTTTCACCATCTGAGATTTCTGATATACTTTGAACCTCAGGCAAATCCATTTTCTTCTTCTTCACAGGGGAAGCCTCTATAGAGAACTCTGTTGGATTGACCACTATAATTGGCTGTTGCTCCCCCTCACTTTGTGCTATCTTGCTACTGGATGCTGGAATAATTTGACTAGCTGCAACAGCCTTTTTCTCCCCCTTTTTGTTAGCATCAAGGGTTGGAGATAAGGCTGCAAGTAGCTTTTCCAGTAGCTCAGTCTGTTTGGCTTGATTGGCAATTACTGTCTGCATTTGAGATTCCATACTATCCACTCTGGAGGAAAGATGCTGAACTGATTTGGCCAGACTATCTTCTTTCAATAACTTGCTAGTCAGCACCTTCTGAGTGGTAGTAGGGGCTAGTGCCTCAATCATGGCATCTAGTTCCATTTTCATTTCCCTTATTGCAGTTTGCACCTCCTCATGTTGGGTTCTTTGAATAACCATATGCATCTTGTGAAGTTTGAAGGAGGCCAATATTTGCTGAAGGACAGCCTTCCTCTGTGGATCTGCATTCTGGTGCTCAGCCATAACAGATTGATATTGCTTCATAATCTCCACATTGAAGTCACCAACCACAGTGGTAGAAGAAAATAGCCATTCTGGAGTATCTTCCATATTGACTTCTTCATCACTTGAGGTGCCAGCACTATCATTATTGCCAAACTCTTCACTGTCATCATTTGAAGGCAGAGCTGTCAAAGCTTCCTTTGCTCTTTGTAGAGATTGAGAGGTGTGCACTAGGTGCATTGCCTCCTCTGTCTCTAATTGCCCTGTTGTGCCATGACTTGATAGGCAGAAACAGGATGAGTAAAGGTTTCAGGATCCAAAGAGATGGAGTCAATGATTGACTGATATTCTTGTTGAAATTCCATCTCCCTAGAGGCTTCATTAACCTCCATTAACTCACTAGCAATGGCTGAATCTTCCTGCCTTATTTCTCCTGTAGTCCTTTCTCTCCTCTCATCTCTCTTTTGTTGCATCAGGGGCTCCCCTGGCTCACACCTCTCACACCCTCACCTTCACCTACTAAGGTGGAACTCTCTTGCTCTCCTTTTGCCTGACCGGAAGAAATGGTCAGCCTCTCATTATTTTTCTCTCCTTTTGCCTGCTCACAAGGCAGCCTCTCACTCCCTTCCCTCATTCCTAAAAGTGTTTCAACTACTACAAACTCCTCTATAGTTGACATGGGAATGTCACATTTTTCAGTGGTAGAGAGAGTTGTCAACGGATAAAATGTATCCGTTGATGTAGTAGTTATTGCGGTCAACGGATGATTAGTTGTAGACACATCCGTTGATGGAGAAACACTTGTCAACGGATGAAGGATATCCGTTGATGAAGGAAAAAGAGTATCCGTTGAAGTGAAAACCAACACTGAATCTGTGGTGATTGATTTTAAGGAAGAGGCCACAGATAGTGTTATGAATTCAGGAATGGAAGATTGATGGCCCAACAAATCATCTAAAAGATGATGACCACCAATAGTTGAGTGGGGCTTCTCCAAGAATTTTAAAGATGGAGAATCAGGAATTGATGTAGATATCATATCCACATCCAGAGATGGAGTTGGTGATGGTGGATTAAAATGTGTATCAATTTGAAGGTTAAGATCAAGGGGCTGTGACTCCACATTTATTGAAGTCACATCAAACTGAATTTGAGAAGGTACAGTTTGCTGTACTGTGTGTGCACCCTGTGATTCCCCAATGGTTTTGGATTTGACTCTTCTACCATAGGTTTTTGAGTGAGAGCTATCTGTGTCCCTTGCCCTTTTGTGCAGTATTCCTAGAGTGGAACTTAAATCAGTAGTCACACCCTGTTGAGAGGATGCAACTAGAATTTGGCTTGAAGGTTCATTAACAGTCTTTTGAGAGACTGAAATGTTGGTTGCACCTGCCTCACCTTCTTTATCCTTAGGGCTTCTTTGATGTTCACCCTGTCCCTCACCACTCACTACCACCTTCACACTCCCCTCAAGAGTTTTGGTAGTTTTTGCAACAGGTGCCTTTTGAGAGACACCTGAGGTTTGTCTTTTTGATTGTGGTTTTAGAACTTTGGATTTGGTCACTTTGGTAGGAGCCTGTTTGGTCACAACCACAGACTCCATTGTGATACTAGAAGGCAAAGAAATTTGGGGGTTGGAGATAGGAGTTTCAGGGTTGGAAACAGTTACCTGAACAATTGGCAGATATACCAATTGTACTTCTGCATTTAGGTTCATTCGAATCAAATCACTTAAGACTCTTCTCTATCCGGGTTAGCAATGGATAGCTCATTCTCAAATACATGCAGTGCTAGGAGCATCAAAAATCTAGCAAAATAAATATTCTTGCTCCTAGTTTCCTTTTTACCTAATTTAGCTGCTATCTCATACATGACTAGTGAGCCAAAATTATAAAACTTATCATTCAAGAGCATACATAGCATAACTAGCATGGAATTGGTAACAGCATCAAAATTACTAATTTTGCCAGAAAAAGTTTTAATGAAGGCATCACAAAAATAACTCCATTCTTTAACCATACCTTTCCTAACAATTTTCCCTAAGTTCTCAGTACTAAGGGTATAGTTTATGGAATTTAGCATGGTAACAATTTCAGCATTACTGGGTATTTCCAGACAGTTATTCTCAGGCAATTTTAAACAAGCAGTTATCACATCAGAGTTAACTACATAGTTTTTACCCTTTAAAGAAAAAGCAAGTGTACCGTCTGTGCCAATGTACTCAGCAGATTCCCACACCTCTTCAATTACCTCGTGGATTAGAGGAGTGGTGGCAGTCATAGCATATGACAGTTTGCATTTCTTCACGAAATTCATCATGGTGTGATATGCTTCTGGAGCGTTCACTGTATCAACAAAGGCTGCGAAATTGTTCTTCTCATAGGTAAACCCAGTGGAAGACATCATCTTAACAATAGGCGCCATTGAAGTGTTTGAACTTTTGTTGCAGAGAGAGTTTTAGTGAAGAAGATGCAGTTAACTTATGAGATTCTTGAAGATGAATAAAAGTGAGATGTGAGAGCACAAGACAGCCTTTTATATTTTTCAAGAATTAAAAATGAAATAATTAAAATTAATTACTCCATTGGACAAAAGTAACTGTCATATAATAAATGAAAAGAAAAGAAGTACAGCCGTGACTAAATATACACGTTTACCAACGACTATATAAAAAAAATATATGTATATCAACGGATAAAGAATGGACGGTTGAGAAAATAGTTTATCCATCGATGACGTGGACAACCTGTTATCCGTTGACATACGAAAATCTAGTATTGTGTTTATACTACCAACGGATAAAAGGATATCCGTTGATAAGCAAATTTTGCCTTAAACAAAATTTCTGCTAAAAAATTTTCTGAGAGTTTTTAATTCTCAAGAAAATCAAAACACATTTCTAGCTGCAATACAGCATGATTAGATATCACTAGGAATTACGAAAAATTAAGCATACCTAGTTCACCTACCAACCTTGTGAATGAAGATTCATCAAGAGGCTTGGTGAAGATATCTGCAAGCTGCATTTCACTTGGCACAAAGTGCATTTCTATTGTACCATTCATCACATGCTCTCTAATGAAGTGGTATTTGATGTCAATATGCTTGGTTCTCGAATGTTGCACTGGCTTCTCTGTGATGACAATAGCACTAGTGTTGTCACAGAAAATTGGAATCTTCTCAACTTTTAGACCATAGTCAATAAGTTGATTTTTCATCCAAAGAATCTGTGCACAACAACTTCCAGCAGCAATGTACTCAGCTTCAGCTGTAGAAGTGGAGACTGAGTTCTGTTTCTTACTGAACCATGACACAAGCCTGTTCCCTAGAAATTGACAGGAGCCTGTAGTACTTTTCCTATCAATTATGCAACCTGCATAGTTTGCATCTGAATAGCCAATTAGATCAAAGCCAGAATCTCTTGGGTACCAAATGCCAAGGTTTGGTGTTCCCTTGAGACACCTGAAAATTCTCTTAATAGCAATCAAGTGAGACTCTCTAGGGTTAGCTTGAAATCTAGCACAAAGACAAGTGGAAAACATTATATCAGGTCTACTAGCTGTTAGATATAGAAGTGAGCCTACCATGCCTCTATAGCTTGAGATGTCCACAGATTTTTCCTTAGTATTCAACTCAAGCTTAGTTGCAGTGGCCATAGGTGTTTTTGCAGAGGCACAATCCATTAAGTCAAATTTCTTTAAAAAATCATAAATATATTTTGTTTGACTTATGAAAATTCCCTCATTAACTTGCTTTACTTGTAAACCAAGAAAGTAAGTTAATTCACCCATCATGCTCATTTCATACCTACTTTGCATAAGTTTGGCAAACCTTTTGCAAAGCTTCTCATCTGTAGACCCAAAAATAATATCATCTACATAGATTTGAACAAGTATTGAAGAACCATTGACATTTCTATGAAATAAGGTTTTATCTACTGTACCTCTAGTGAAGTGATTCTCCAAAAGAAATTGAGATAAAGTGTCATACCAGGCTCTTGGTGCTTGCTTCAAACCATAAAGTGCTTTCAAGAGAAGATATACATATTCTGGAAATTCTGGATCTTCAAAGCCAGGAGGTTGATGGACATATACCTCTTCTTCCAGTTCCCCATTTAGAAAGGCACTTTTGACATCCATCTGATAGACTTTGAAATTAGCATGTGCTGCATAGGCTAGGAAAATTCCGATTGCCTCAAGTCTTGCCACTGGAGCAAAAGTTTCATCAAAATCTATCCCTTCTTCTTGAGAATAGCCCTTTGCCACTAATCTAGATTTATTCCTCACAATTATGCCATTTTCATCAATCTTATACTTGAGAACCCATTTGGTACCTATGACACCTCTATCATCAGGTTTGGGCACAAGCTTCCATACTTTATTTCTCTCAAATTGGTTTAGCTCTTCTTGCATTGCTAAGATCCAATCTGGATCTAGAAGGGCATCTTCCACTTTCTTAGGTTCCTCTTGAGACAGGAAACTACTAAATAGACATTCTTCTTGTGTGGCCCTCCTAGTTTGGACTCTTGAGTTTGAGTCACCAATGATTAACTCAAAAGGATGGTCTCTGGTCCATTTTCTTGAAGGTGGAAGGTTTGATCTAGATGAGGTTGCTTCATCTAAGTGAGCATGATCTTGTTGATTGGTCATTGAGTTTTGACTTTGAGAAACTCCCCCTGAGTTTGTTGTCCTTACGGAATTATGAAGTTGACTGTCAACAGATGCATCATTTTGTCTATCAATGGATGCTCCATTTTGCCTGTCAATGGATGCATCTGATGCTCCAGTATGACTGTCAACGGATGCTTCATTTCCAGTGTTAGCATCACTTCTAGTTGGACCAGCAACTCTAGGTGAATTTCCATGGCCATGATCTTCATTTTCCTCATCATCATCAATGTACATTCTACCTTCTACCTCATTCTCAAATCTCAATTCTTCATGGAAGCCTTCATCATTTAGACCTAGAATCTTTTGATCATCAAACACAACATGTACAGATTCCATAACAATGTTGATTCTTAGATTGTAGACTCTATAGGCTTTCCCTGCTGCATATCCAACAAAGATAGCTTCATCTGCCTTTGCTTCAAATTTGCCCAAGTTATCTCCATGATTTCTTAGCATAAAACACTTACATCCAAAGACATGAAGAAAAGCTAACATTGGTTTCTTGTTGGTGAATAACTGATAAGGAGTCATTCCTCTAGCTTGATTGACCAAGGAAATATTCTGAGTGAAACAGGCAGTGTTGATAGCTTCAGCCCAGAAATATGTTTGCAATCTTGATTCACTTAGCATTGTTCTAGCTGCTTCAATGAGAGTTCTATTTTTCCTTTCAATAACCCCATTTTGTTGAGGTGTTCTAGCAGCAGAAAACTCATGGACAATTCCATTCTCTTCACAGAAAATCTTCATTGTGGAATTTTTGAATTCAGTGTCATTGTCACTCCTGATTCTTTGCACTTTTACTTCAGAACCATTGTTTACTAGTCTGAGATGATTGATGATGATTTCACTTGCACAATCTTTGGAGTGCAGAAAGAAGGTCCATGTAAACTTAGAAAAATCATCTACAATCACCAGACAGTATTTCTTCTTTGAAATGGACATGACATTTACTGGACCAAATAAGTCCATATGCAGCAGTTGAAGGGGCTTAATAATGGATGACTCTGTCTTGCTCTTGAAAGATGATTTCTTTTGTTTCCCTAATTGGCAGGCATCACACAATCCATCCTTGATGAACTCCAATTGGGGGATTCCTCTAGCAAGATCCTTTCTTACCAAATCATTCATAACTTTAAAATTCAAATATGACAGCTTTTTATGCCATAGCCAACTCTCATCCTTGCTTGCTTTGCTGAAGAGACAAGTAATGGATTCTGAGCATACTGAGTTGAAGTCAGCTATGTAAACATTTCCTTTTCTAAAGCCTGTCAATACCACATTGTTGTTTTCCTTGGCAGAAACAACACAGGCTTCTTTAGTGAACTTTACTTCATAGTCTTTATCACAAATCTGACTGACACTCAGCAAATTGTGCTTCAAACCTTCAACTAAAGCCACTTCTTCAATGATGACATTGTCCTTTGAAATCAAGCCATATCCCTTAGTATATCCTTTGCTGTCATCTCCAAAGGTAATTCTAGGGCCAGCTGCCTCCTTGAACTCTGTGAGCAGGGTTGAATCTCCTGTCATATGCCTAGAACATCCACTGTCTAGGTACCATAGATTCCTTTTATTTCCCTGAACACATTCCAAAATACAAATCAAGTTGATTTTGGTACTCAAGTTTCCTTGGGTCCTTTCTTGTTAGCCTTTGGTTTTGCACTCTTAGCAATCTTCATTTTAGGTGTAGATGCTTGAGTGATAGGTTTTGATAGATGCTCATTTGCATAAATATTTGATGCATGCATTTGTGGAAAATTGGCATACATATTATCCATGCTAGGAATGCTCCATGACATTTGTGGTATATTCACAGATTGAAAATAAGGATTAGACACATATGGCATGTTCACATATGGATTTGAAAAACTAGCATTCTGATACAAACCAGGCATAACAGGCATTGCAGGCATACTTGGCATTGATTGAGGTACATGAACAGGAGTCCTTTTAACAGACTTACAATTAGAAGATAGGTGATTGACACTATTGCAATTAACACAAGTTTTCCTAGGAGCAAACTTGTCAGGAGAATAATTGTTTTTCTTGTTAATGCCTATCTTACCATTTCTGTTCTTTTTCTTTTTACCCTCAGTCTCTACCTTTTCATTAACTGATTTAGCAACAACCTTTTTGTTAAGTAAATCACCTGCCTTAGCCTTCTCACTTGATTTGGCTTGGCTACTTTCACCAGAAACAAAGTTCTTGGCTACTGGACCATACTGATTATTCAGTTTCTTGAGTTCCTTCTTACTAACAGACTTTTTGTTAGTCGACGGATACCTCTTATCCGTTGATGGTTCATCTGTCAACGGATGATCACTATCCGTTGATTCACAAATAGTCTCTAGATCCTCAAGGCAAGGTTCTAGCTCCTTTTTCTTTTGAGTCCATGTATCCTTCATAAATGATTCTATTCCCTGGACTTCTATTATGTTTTGAGAAATATTCCTACAGCTTTGAAATTTAGCAATTATCCCTTATTCTTTTTCAAGCTGGTTTCTTAAAATCAGTTCTCTTTTAACAAGCTTCAAGTTCACTTTTAGCATCATTGCAATCAACTCTCATTTTCTCAAATTCTAGAAATTGAGTTTCTAGAGCAGCATTTCTATCACTTAAAAACAGATTAGTCTCTTTAATCCTATTGTTCTCTTTAGTAAGTGATTTAAGAGTAACACTCAAGTGATATAGTTCAGTAGACATATCATCTATAACACTATTGCATTCCTCTTTGGTGAGCTCAGAGAGATTAGTAGAAAATACCTTATTGCTAGCTGAACTTGCTTCCTACTCAGAATCAGCCATCAATGCAAGGTTGACAAACTCAGCATCATCATCAGAATGATTTCCATCAGCAGCCCAGTTATGCTCTTGGGTCATGAATGCCTTTCCTTTCTGTCTGAGAAGATCAAAATATTTCTTGTAGTCAACAGTTTCAGTTGGCTTTCCCTTGTTCTCAGATCTAGGCTTCATGCATTCACTTATCATGTGACCAGCAATTCCACAATTGTAGCATTTAATTTTGGATTTATCCACATAGTTGCTTGTAGAAAAATCCTTGTTAAATGGCTTAGCCACCCCAGAGTTTCTTCTGAATTTTAGCTTAGAGAATCTCCTAGATAGAAAGGCTAAATGCTCATCTATCTCATCCAATTCATCCTGCTGAAGGACACTCATTTCTTCAAACACTTTTTCCTTGCTTTTGCTTGATTATGCTCTACCTTCACAAACCTCCCTGTTTGGTGTAGATTTAGCAGCTTCAGTCCTCTTCTCCTCCTTCTGCTCCAAGTTGGCAACAAGTGCAACTGACCCACTTTTCTTTTGGGCCTTCTCAATTTCTTCATCCTGCTCCATTTCTAGTTCATATGTCTTTAAAGTTCCATAGAGCCTTTCAAGAGTAAATGACTTGTACTCTTGAGTGTTTCTTAGAGAAACAGTCATTTGCTTCCACTCCTTGGGCAGTGATCTCAGAAATTTGAGATTAGAATCTTTCACCTGGTAGATTCTTCCATACAGTTTCAAGCCATTCAGTAGCTTTTGAAATCTACTAAATGTGTCATTCAATGTCTCTCCATTCTTGAAATGGAAGTGCTCATACTGTTGGATCAGTAGTTGCATCTTGTTTTCCCTTACCTGTTCTGTACCTTCACAAAGGGTTTGAACAATATCCTATACTTCCTTGGAGGTAGTACAGTTGATAATATTGTCAACCATGTCTGTTTCTAAGCCATTAAACATAATATTCATGGTCTTTTTATCTTTGTGGACTTCTGCAACGTCCTCAGTACTCCACTCAGAAACAGGTTTGGGAATGTAAGTGTCTGGTGCATCTGCAGCAAGACCAACTCTTGAAGCCGCCTTCATTGGAACATGAGGACCCTTCTCAATGCAATCTACAAAACCTTCATCAATAGACATGAGATGTAGACGCATTTTTACTTTCCAGTGAAAGTAATTTTCTCTATCAAGAACCGGTATCTTCACTCCATAATCCTTCTTAGACATGTTGGAAGTATGTTGATCTTTAAACTTCAAATATGTTAGAAGCTTGCTCTGATACCAATTGTTATTCCCAGATTACATACTTGTATAATTGTAGAAGGGGGGGTTGAATACAATTCTTGATAATTATAAATTTCTGATAAAAACCACATAAATCTATAGTAGATAATTGCAGAATGAGAAATGATTCACAAACACATAAAAAATCAGGTGGTTAACTCTACCACCTGAGACTTTTATTCGAAGAAAACTCTGTGATACAAATGTACACAGCTTCTGTTTTTACAACTCTTTGCTTCTAAGGTTATTCAAGAAACCCTAAGCAAATATGTCTGTTTTCTTAGTTTCTAAAGAGTTGCTACACTTGGTTATATATCCCAAGTTTACAAGTACTACAGGAATAAGATAATATTAATCTAATTCAAGTTGACTTGCTACTCCACTCCAAATCCACATGTAGCCGAAAGGTTGTCCTTGTGAACAGATATGTCCCCTACACCTTTCTTGTATGTACTGTGTAAATGGAATGCTTCTTTCTTCTGTGTTTCCAAAGTATGGCTGTCATACTGCTTTTTATACCTACTATCAACCCATGTGATCTGTCAGTCAAACCTGTCCTTATCAACTGCTAATTCCCAGCTAGCATAGAAGAAAGTGTTAATGATTATCCGTTGATGTTGTACACAGTCATCCGTTGATGGTAGTTTGAGCTGTATCCGTTGATAGAGTAGATTTGAGTTGTATCCGTTGATAGAGTCCTGTTATACTGCTTTTTATACCTACTATCAACCCATGTGATCTGTCAGTCAAACCTGTCCTTATCAACTGCTAATTCCCAGCTAGCATAGAAGAAAGTGTTAATGATTATCCGTTGATGTTGTACACAGTCATCCGTTGATGGTAGTTTGAGCTGTATCCGTTGATAGAGTAGATTTGAGTTGTATCCGTTGATAGAGTCCTGTTCTCATCCGTTGATACACTTTCACTTAGACAGAATTACATAGCATAGCTTATTTACAATTGGCTACCCTATTCTGCCTATCCATTGATGGTCAACATGACTCTGAATAAAAACACTATCAACTGATAGCATAGAGGTATTGCAGTATGCTACAAAACCTCATCCGTTGATGAGCTACCTGTCAACGGATAGAGTTATAATGTCTCATCTGTTGACAGTTACAAAACTTGACTTATACAATTTTGATTAATTGTGAAGTTATCATCAAGTACAACATATTCCTAAAAAAATCTAATCCAAAATCCGACGAATTTGGTTTTGGATATTGAGTTTTAGATTTATTTTAAACCCCAAAAATATTTGAATGTGGGTTTGGATTTTACAAAATTCGGATCAAACTCAACCCGTTATCATCCAAACGCGTAAAATAAGACATTTAAAAATTAGTATCACCTAACTTTTTTCTATTTGACCAACATGTTAAAATAGAAAACTTTACATGAAACTAAAATTAAATGTGTAATATATAAACACGTAATCACATTATTATATATGTGTCCTTGCAATTTAATTATCGGGTTAAAAAACATGAAATTCATTTTCATTTAAAAGTGAGTATATTGTTTCGACAAATATTAAAAGAAAGCGCTTACGTAGATATGGAAAATCGTTTATGTTGTGTACATTCATGTCATGTGTCTTTGGGATTTTGCATGAAAATTACATTAAATTAATTTGTGTACCTAAATTTCGAATACAAAATGCTATTAAACTACGCAATTTTTTTTGTACACGAAACGAAAATAATACGAGAAAAAAAAATATGACAATTACATGTAATGTTATTCTCTGCCCAAGTGATGTACTATAATTTAAGATCTGATCAATGATTGTAGTTTGAATTAAGGAAACCTTGTTACCTTGATATGATCTATTTTAATATGTGTTTGTCCAATCTTGATTACTTTTGCATATGACATTTTATTTATAAATTGTTTACCTATAAAAAAATAGTGATTTAGAAGAATATTTGAATAATTATTTGTGTAGATGACATATGCCCTTTTGTTGATAAATTAATTATCTATCAAAAAAATAGTGATTTATTAGAATTTTTGCGCTGAGTTTACCAGTTTGCTATGAAATATATAAAAAAATAGTGATTTATTAGAATTTTTGGGCTGAGTTGACCAATTTGCTATGAAAATATTCACTAATAGTATTTTTATTGAATCTGTAATGAATTTTATGTTTTGGATTGCTAATTTATACACCAAATAATGTCTAATATTATTTGAGAGTCAATTCAGTATCTTGAATAATTCAAATATATCGTCAAGTCAATTTATTTGTCCCATTAATTCTTGCATAACTAAAAAATACCGATAAATAAAATGTTAATGATAATTAATTTAAAATTCATTTTTTAACATTTTAATTTGTTGAATTTACCTTTTTTTTATAATTGATTAATTTAAAAGTTTATATAACTTAAATTTTTAAGGTGTATTTAGAATAGTGTAGTAAATATTTTTTAATTTTTAAAAATATTTAATTGAATAATAGTAGATTTATTCAAATTTTATTGTACCTTATGATTGTAGATCGAGAGTTTGAGATATTAAAATATTATATTTTATAATATAGATGAAATAGATCCATGCATTAAAATAATATAATGGTATTAAAAACAATTAATAAATATGCAATTTTGGAAAATGGCTCTATATATAGAGAGATGTGCTAGTATATAATATATTTGTGATTGATTTTTATAATTAATTTAATTTTAGTAGTAATTTCTAATTGGCTCTTATATATTATTATGAAAATTAATTCGAAATATATAATAATGCAATTATGATTAATTGTAAATCAAAAGAGTGAAAAATTCATATTGCGAAAATCGCTTAATATTATATATTTGTATAATCCTAATTGACTTTAATTTTAAATATTATTTATTATAAATATTTTTTTACATTGAAAAATATGTAGTATATGGATATGTTAAATCAAGTCATTACTATATATATTTAAATTAGAATTGTTAACTAACCATGGTTAGTATAATAGTATGAGAATGGTAAATAAGGAAAACTTTTAATGTAATATGATTGGTCTAAAATTTAGGAATGACCTTTGATTGGTCCTAAAATAATTCCTCAAATCTGATTGGTTAACTGGATGGTGTGTAAGACTCAGGTATTATAATAAAAAGATAACTCGTGCAACGCACGATTTTCCTTTTTAATAACTATAATTATCCAATTTTTTTAATATCTATATGTTATTAATTTACATATCAAATTGTTGTTAAAAAATTGATATATATAAGATTTTATACGTTCATAATTTAATATTTGTGCTCTACCTTGAATTTTTAAAATTTGTTTTAGTTTAATAATTTGGTTTTCTACATTGAATATGATTATCAATGTCGGTGTTCTACAGCAAATAGGATTAATGTAAAATTCATAATTATATTTTCTATTAATATTCTGAGTGTTTTCATTTTGATAATAATTGTTAAATCATCACTAAATTCAAGATAATTTTAAGACCTTCGCGTGGGATGTAAAATCATCCAAATCTGATTTCTATATCTCGAGATAGAGGCCAAATAATAAATATGAACTTTTTGTAATATTAATAAAAAAAAAATAAAATTCAATTTGTTATAGGAAGAATATTGTATAACAATATTTTGGAGGTTTGCTGGAATCACGGAGCAAAATACGAATATTTTGCTAAGAACACGAAGAACACGGAAGGAGATTGAAGATCGTTTGTGGCTGATCTTGTATGGTGTTTTCAGGGGGGAGCTGTCAATCATCCATAACAAGATGCCTACGTACCCTATTTATAGGGATCAAGCCGTACGTAGTTCTTAGAGAAGAAGTTACCTAGACGGGCTAGGGTTTTAGTAGATAAGACATGGCCCAAGCCCACTCGTTTTAGGTTTGATGTGGCGATGAGTCATCAATTCTATCCATGATCAATGGTCCAAAGAAGAAAGCAAATGGTCTCGCATGGTTACAGTCGGGACCTCTTGGGAGAGGCTAATAGAGAAGTAGCAAGGGTGTAGCATGCAACCTCGAGGGGTTGAGTCATGCGAAGCGGACCCAAGTGTATTGATACTCATGCGACCTCGAGGGGCTGCGTCATGAGCCTTCCAGCAGAGAATGAGATAGCGATCTCGTGTAGTATGTGGATGTGATGATAGTACGAAGCAATCCCAAGGAGGGAAGTCGTAGCGAAGCGAATACCTTGACGGGAGTTATACGAGAGGTGATCCTTGTAGATGCGACCTTGAGACCGGGCTAGCATGAGACGCCTAGAGGCCTAGAATGAATGAGACCCCTTTTCCTTTGTCATTGGCATGAGAGCATGCCCTGAGTATAAGTAGGAGGTCATAGTGAGGCGACCCCTGAGATGAAATAGCATCTTCAGGAGATAGAGGTGAGGCGAGGCGCGATCCCGTACTAGGGACTTTGCTGGCGAACTCAACCCATAGCTAGGGTTGCTGTCTTCCATATTGTGTTGATAGTATATTGGACTAACTCCTGGTGGTGGGCTTTAGTAACCCAATCTTCATCTTTAGGCCCATTGTGAGTTGTGGTCCACTATTTCAGCCCATTAGGCCTGCTTAGGGCTTATGCCCCAAGATTTGGTCATAACAACTACCCCCCGAGTCCATATTGCCATTGAAAATGCGATGTGGAGTCAAAACTTCGATGCGAGGCCTGTGCTCGCATAGATTGCTGTAGATGGAAGCATAGCTATCTCAAGTGCCTTGGAATTGCATCGCGATCCCAATGAATTTTAATGATTGTAGACAACTGTCGTATTTCGAGATCTTCTCCCAGCTGCTAAGATGATGACATGTGTTGTGTGTCTTTCAATTAATGCGAAGCCATGTATAAGTGAGTGATGGTGACCTCGAAGGGGCCTTCCAAGCGCAATATGGTCCTGCAGGGACCTTGAGAGGCTACCCCATAGGGCCTTGCAGTCATAAGTTGTTACAATTATATCTTCTGTCATGCCGATATGTGAGCTCGGGCTCTCACCAATATTTTCAGGTCTTCTTAAAGTTTGATGAGATGACTCTCCGCTGTTCCTTATTATTACGATGAGAGGCCTCCTCATAAGTTGAGAGGACTCCTTATAGCTTCATATATTGTGAGCCCTCCTTGCAACCTCATATATTGTGAGGCCTCCTTGCAGCCTTATACGTTGCGAGGCCTTCTCGCAGCCTCTTACATTGCGAGGCCTCCTCGCAGCCTCATACGTCGCGAGGCCTCCTCAATTCTTGTAATGAGTCTACTTATAGTTTGTATCAATTTTCAGGCATAGCAACTACCCCCCAGTTGTCCAGTTCTTCGGTGCACGCAGATGTAGCGGAGAACTATTTTTTCTGGTCTTCAAAATTTCTTCAAAAATAAAATCAAAATAATTATTTGATTTGTCGGGAAGCCTCCTTGCTTGACAACTTTCAAATTTTTAATTTAATACGAGCCCATGTCTCCTCGTACTGGCCACCTCGCTATGCTTTTTTTTTCTGCCATGCAAGCTGCCTACTTGCTTCGTAAATTTAATTCTCCTCACAAACTAATTCGTACCAGCTTGAATATTAAGTGTGTATGTTTTGTTTTCCATTTTGAAAAAGAAACATCACATGTGGCCCCACATGTGATATTTTACAAAAGAATAACATAGAATAGCCTCGTGAGGTCCTGCTTTCCATGTTGTATCCACGCGATCCCGCAAGTTTTGCTTTTTTTTTTTTTTAATTTTTTGTCCCAGCCTCGTACTAGTACTTTTTAAACTCATGCCTTTGTATCTTTTTTCCTTTTGTCCACGTACTGTGTGCACGTGTGGCCAGCTTTTTACTTGGTCGACTTTTTACTTCCGATTTTTTTTCGCACTTGCTTCTTCCCGTAGTTGGTTTCTTTTCTTGCTTTGACATGCATGCATTTTTTAATCATTACACGGGCCCCGCATGGATAATGGCAGCCAACCCTTGCAAGTCCTTTTTGACACATCCTTCGCAAGGTGGCGTCTCTCCTTCACGCTGCTTCTTCAATTTTTTTTCCAGCGACCTCATCAGGCGTACCCCTCCTGGCGGTATTATTTTTTTTTATATCTGACTTGTATTTGTAATATGAGCCCGTAGATTCACTTTTACAAATTTGATTTCAAATCAAAATTTCGGCCCGTAGAATTTTTAAATCCCGAATCGAATATTATTTTGGGCCTCTTCGTTCTTTGTCTATAAATACTCCTTCATGGATTCATTATTCACATCTCTTCAAGAACACAAATAACTTGACACAAGCTTGCTCCAAGATCTACGGTGCTTTGTTTAAGCGAGTTATTTAGTGCACACGCATCCAAGTTCTTCACGTTCATTCAGATTTACATCTTCCAAATAAGGTTTGATTCTCCCATCCTTTAAATTGCTTTTGTTTCTCCTCTTTGCAGTTTTTTCTCTTTGCTTGTATGATCATCATGATTGTCCATGCCATATGTTCTCCATGCTTGAATAATTATCACATACATGCTTCACACATACAGTCATGCTTTTTGCTTAATTGAGTCGTCCACCCCCATGTATCAATCTTGTTTTTGAAGAGAAGTGACAACGAACAGACTCATATGCAGCATAAAAGGACTAAAATCATTGTAAGTCCTAACTAAAGCTTTAATAGAGAGACTCGTCCATACGCTTGGAGGCTGAAGAAGATGACTCTTCCTAGTTGCAGCTCCTCCCGCGTTCCCTTATCAGAGAGACAGCCTCTAAGTAAAGAAAAGGCTCCAGAGCAGCTCCAGAGGGCTTATGTTAAAAAGAATGCTCATCCTTCCTTAGCCTCCCCATCATCATCTGAAGAGGTACAAGCTGAGGTGCCTAGTGATTCAAGCTCTTGTTCGCAAAAAAGCATCGTTCATGCTCATGTTACAACTGAAGTGGTCCCTTCTCAGACCAAGATTACTGAGGAAAACCTCGAGGAGGAGACAGATGAAGAGGAGTCCCTTACCACAAAAGAGTTAGAGGATGTCACCCGTACAGTTAATCTTTGTAATTATGTCTATGTTCCTGAGCTCTCTGATGATGAAGATTATGTCCCTCCTAGTCCACCAATGCTTGAAGGTACCCTGTATCCCCAAGGAAAGAAGAGGGTAGGGCACATCCTCTGCTGCAGAGATCTTCCAACCAGCCTCGATTAGGATACCTTAGCAGAGGCCATCGAAAAGTATCAAGTAGAAGGTCGCATTATCCTTCCTCAAGAGCATATGCGATGTTACCGCTTCAATCATAAAGAGAATGGGGGCAGGCCACTCCGCATGGTTTTAACTACTACGCTCCTTGAACTTGGAGTTTCTTCACCTCTTCAACCATTCATTCGTGAGGTGTGCGAGTATTTTAAAGTTGCTCCCATCCAAATTAATCCGAACGGGTACAAACTTATGATTATTCTATACATCATATATAACATCGAGGGATACCCCAGACTGACCGCTGAGCAACTCAACTACTTTATCACCAAAAAGAGTTGTAAAGCTAAGGAATTCGGCTATGTTTTTTTCTTTGTCTGGCCAGATTTCTATGGCAAGAACTTGATTCTGGGTGGCTCAAGAGATCCTAGAGACTGGAAAAGTCCGTACTTCTATATTTATGATGTGCCGCATATGCCGACCACCTTTTACATTAACAAAGGTAAGTTTCTCTGACTTAGCACCCTTTCTTCCTACGAAATTCATTAGTATCGGGGGTTGTGGCACCAACCATATTTACATTTATTTGCTTCATTACAGATACACCATGACGTCCCATGCTTGAAGGCGAACACAGGCAGAGAGCAGACAACATTCTTAAACTTCCTGCCGAGAAGAGAAACCTTCAGCTCTTGCTTACCGAAGAGAATTTAGTTCGGTGTGGGTTTCTAAGGCAAAGGGCGAGAACGACCATGAAAAAGAATATCATCACTCCTCCCAAGGGAGTGGACGATATAGGTGTCGTTGATAAATGTTATATGAGGCCATGACCTCTACTCTATATGCATTGCATTGTAGCTCGTACTGACTTGCTGCATCACATACCACTTGCATTGAATCAATTTGTTGCAGCATGCCTTGCTTACTCATTTTGCCTTGTATTGAGGTATTTTCTTCTGTATACTTACAGGCATGGCTTAAAAGAAATATTCCGCGATCCCTTTCATGAAGAAGGACAAAGCTGCGAGTACCTCTCTTAACCCTTCTGGCGATCTGACTCACCATTCCTCCCTTGTTGGGGGTTCAGCTACCAAGTCTGATGTTGTCATGCCTCCTCCTAAGCAGACCACTCTCATAATGCCTCTTCGACAATCATCTTCTTCCCTCTATCCCTGCAGGAAAAAATCAACTGAGATAACGAGTCTTCATGAAGAACCACCACTAAAGAAGAACAAGGACGACATGAGTCTCTCTCCCCTTCATCCTTCTCCTGGACTGGTCCGCCAGACATATGGCAAATTGGCACATGCCCATGTTTCTGAGATTGATATGTATTCCCGGTCCCCAATGCTTCCAAGACTAAAGCTATAGCTGAGCTTTTCTTCCATCAATTGCGTCACCACAAGGAGGTTCGAGCCTTGGCTTCTTCCAATAGTAAGATGAGCGAAGAGATTGTGAATCTCAAATCCATACTTGCACAGGCTCAGGCTGATGCCGAGGACGCAAAAAATAGTTGGAGGAAAGAATTTGAAGGCATGACTGAGAAGCTTAAGAGAGAGCTTCACGAGGAGCAGTCAGCTAGAATAAGCTGGATCATGCTGTTGAGAGAGAGCAGTCAGACTCCCAGATCAAGGAGCTTAGAGACCGCGCCGCTGAGTTAGAGAAGGAAGCTAAAGATGCTGCTAATGCTCTTCCCACTATCATTGAGGAGGCCGAGACCCAAGGATCTGTTGACTTCATGAAAAAATTCCTTGAAAAGTTGACGACTTTGATTGCTACCGGTTGGACGAAGAAACTGGGAAGTTTGCTGATAACCTCAAGATGGAGATGAATGAGGAAGCGGAAAAAGGATCCCCATAACTTCCTTTTTATTGCTTTTAAACTTTATCTGCTAGAATCAGTGGAGATGCGGGCACTCCCTTTATTTGCCTCGCGCTTGTAGACTTAATTTCTTTTGCTTATTTGGATACTCCTTGAACCTGGATTGGCTTGCTTTATTGATGCTCCTTTATTTGATGTTTATAATATTGCAAAGTACCATAGGCCTCGTATCCATTTTTTTAATATCTATATGTTATTAATTTACATATCAAATTGTTGTTAAAAAATTGATATATATAAGATTTTATACGTTCAATTTAATATTTGTGCTCTGCCTTGAATTTTTAAAATTTGTTTTAGTTTAATAATTTGGTTTTTTACATCAAATATGATTATCAATGTAGGTGTTCTACAGCAATTAAGATTAATGTAAAATTCGTAATTATATTTTCTATTAAGATTCTGAGTGTTTTCATTTCGATAATAATTGTTAAATCATCACTAAATTAAAGATAATTTTAAGACCTTCGCGTGGGATGCAAAATCATCCAAATCTGATTTCTATATCTCGAGATAGTGACAAAATAATAAATATGAACTTTTTGTAATATTAATAAAAAATAAATAAAATTCAATTTGTTATAGGGAGAATATTGTATAACAATATTTTGGAGGTTTGCTGGAATCACGGAGCAAAATACGGATATTTTGCTAAGAACACGAAGAACACGGAAGGAGATTGGAGATCGTTTGTGGCTGATCTTGTATGGTGTTTTCAGGGGTGAGCTGTCAATCATCCATAACAAGATGCCTACGTACCCTATTTATAGGGATCAAACCGTACGTACTTCTTAGAGAAGAAGTTACCTAGACGGGCTAGGATTTTAGTAGATAAGTCATGGCCCAAGCCCACTCGTTTTAGGACTGATGTGGTGATGAGTCATCAATTCTATCCATGATCCATGGTCCAAAGAAGGAAGCAAATGGTCTCGCATGGTTAGAGTCGGGACCTCTTGGGCGAGGCTAATAGAGAAGTAGCAAGGGTATAGCATGCAACTTCGAGGGGTTGAGTCATGCGAAGCGGACCCAATTGTATTGATACTCATGCGACCCAAGGGTATGTGGATGTGATGATAGTACGAAGCGATCCCAAGGAGGGAAGTCGTAACGAAGCGATACCTTGACGGGAGTTATACGAGAGGTGATCCCTGTAGATGCGACCTTGAGGCCGGGCTAGCATGAGATGCCTAGAGGCCTAGAATGAATGAGACCCTTTTTCCTTTGTCATTGGCATGAGAGCATGCCCTGAGTATAAGTAGGAGGTCATAGTGAGGCGACCCCTGAGATAAAATAGCATCTTCAGGAGATAGAGGTGAGGCGAGGTGCGATCCCGTACTAGGGACTTTGCTGGCGAACTCAACCCATAGCTAGGGTTGCTGTCTTCCATATTGTGTTGATAGTATATTGGACTAACCGGGTTTTAGTAACCCAATCTTCATCTTTAGGCCCATTGTAAGTTGTGGTCCACTATTCCAGTCCATTAGGTCTGCTTAGGACTTATGTCAAGATTTGGACATAACACAATTATATCCTTTTTAATTATAACCTTTTCAAGACTACACCTGGACGGATCACGGAACAGAATTGAATTTTCAGAGTTATGATGTACCCCTCTAACATATATTTTACGTCATTTATATATACTTGAGATAATCACTAACACTCATCTTCGTGCACCATCATTAGGCCTGTCAATGGATCAAGAATCCGATCCGATCCGATTCGATCCGAAATTAGCGGGTATGGATACTTCAAAAAAATATCCGATTCGATAAGGATCCGATCCGATAAGGATCCGATCCGATAAGGATCCGATCCGATAAAGATCCGATCCGATAAGGAGCGGGTATGGATTTAGCATGATTCGATCCGTTAACGATCCGATCCGAATATATTTATATATTAAATAATTTTTATATTTTTTATATATTATATATAATATATTATTTATTATATATAATATATAATATAAAAAATATATCTACATATCTATACTATATTATATATATAATATATGTTATATTTATTATTTATATGTATTATATAATATATAATATACTATTTATTATTTAGTATATATTATATATATTTTATTTATCATATATAATATAAAATTTATAAAAAAAATATATAGACTTTTCGATTAACATCTAAAAATTTGAATACAAGTCAAAGTACTAATGAAAATACTAGTTGACCGTTAAATTACCAAATCAAATGAATTTATTGAATTTTAAATTTGGATATGTTAATTTTATAATTTTACATATTTTTCCTTTTTTTTAATTAAACGGGTCGGACCTCCGATCCGAAAATCCGAAACCCGAACGGATCAGGCATGGATCGGAATAAAAAATATCCGCCCCTGATCCGATCGGATCCGAAACCGAAAAATTTTAATGGATTCGAATATGGATTTAGGATAATTCGATCCGAATCCGACACGTTGACATGCCTAACTCCATCATCACGGTTAGCAAGTCGCATTCCAGACAAACACAACCTTGGATTACCAATACACAAGAGACACAGGTGTGATTTACCTTCCACTTCCACTAATAACATTCGATAATAGTGTTTATTTTTTTAATTATGAAAAAAGAAATTTTTTATTATTTTCTTAAGTAATACGAGATTATTATGTAATATTTTGAGAAGAAGGCCTTATTTTTTAAATTTTTAGCCATGAAAATAATAAAAGACGTCTGTGTTTAATGAAGTGTTTGTCACTGCAGCTGGTACATCCCGTGAATTTCCACATTTCGTTTTCTAATGATCATCAAACGTTCCATGCTTTTGAATTGGTTAACATGAAAAGTCACCACAATATAGACCACATATGTGAAGGTGCACACTAATTACAACTAGGAAAAATGAGCAAGTTAGGAGAAAATTGATACAAGGAATTTTGTATTCACAATTAGATTTGTTGGTCAATGGAATAAATTATATACATATGATTATAAAAAAGTTGATTATGATAAAATAAAGTTGCAAATTGTTTAAGAGACTCATACTAATCGATTGAATTAATATAGTTTATAACCCCGTCAGGGACACTTTTTTATATTAAAAATAGCAGGGGACACAAATGAGACATAGAGGAAGGGGACAGATGATCCAAACCCCTTTTTCACCTAGAACATATTACCTTATTAATTTTCTCTAACTAAATTCTTTATTTTTCTAATCATATCACGGGCACTCTATTTAATAATTGGGTGAAACCTCAAATGAATACAGTTAAGATTTCAGTTGATGCGGCTATGTTTGAAGACCAGGATGCTTATGGGGTTGGTTTAATTGCGAGGGACTATGCAGGAGGGCTTGTTGAAGCAAAAACGAAGTTGTTTCATGGAACTGTTAGGCCAGAACTTGCTGAGGCAATGGCGATTAAGGATTGCCGATTAAGGAGGCTCTTAGCTGGACTATGAGATGGGGAGAATCGAAGGTGGTAATAGAGTTGGATTGCTTGGTAGTGGTACAGGCGATTCGGAGTAAAGCCCTTATGAGATCTCAGTTTGGTAGGATTATTATGGAGTGTCGTAAGTATTTTAATCAGTCAAACAACTTAGATTTGTATTTTATTAAACGGTCTGCCAATATGGCTGCCCATGTGCTTGCTAGGGCTTCTCATATTTATTCTGATCGTAGTTTCAGTAGGATATCTATTCCTATTGAGGTGAAGCATTGTATTGAAGCTGATTTGAGTTAATAAAAGTTTTCTCATTTTTCGTTAAAAAAAACCTATCATCTTTTCTATATTTCCTAACTAAAATCCTTTTTTCTAGAAATATCACAAATAATATTTATATAATTATTATCAAATCATCTCATATAAAACTGTAAGCCTCCAAAATTCATATTTAAAAAAAATAATTTAAATTAATGAATTTTTTTTATATAATATTAAAAAAAAATCCATGCATCGCACGGGTTTTAGGCTAGTGATTATAAAAAAGTTGATTATGATAAATTAAAGTTGCAAAATGTTTAAGAGACTCATACTAATCGATTGAATTTATATAGCTTACTCCTTTTTAATATCTATAATTATATTAAGTTTTTAAATTTTACTTGTTATTAATTTACATATCAAATTATTGTTAAAAAATTGATGCATATAAAATTTTATAAATTTAATATTTATACTCTATCTTGAATTCTTAAAATTTGATTGAATGATTTTACAGCCCACGTGAAATTAATAAAATAATCTTTAATTTAGTAATGGTTTAACAATTATTTTTCAGTTAAAACTACGCAGAAACAAAAGAGGGAAGAAATTGAGATTTTTTACGTTGAAAATTCTATTCGATTTACGAATTCTACTTATAATTCGTTTCGATTATCAAAATACCCTTATTATTATTTGAAGATTTTTCTACTAACAACCAAATACAATTTTAATAATACTAGCCGATAACCCGTGTGAAGCACTGATTGTGATAAATTATCTTAAATTTCTAATTTTTAATTTTTTTAAATAAATAAAATCTTGAAGCACCAAGTTGTATACAATACTATATTCTCGACTTTTATTTCGATTGCTAGTTAATACACTCCTAGTATATAACGTCACTATTAAATTAAATTAATATTTAATATTAATATTTTAATTAATTAAATTTACATAACTTCATTCTGATAATATAAGAGTAGTTATATTATTAATTATATTTATTATTAATCTATTATAGATATTTTTTAAATATTAATTAAATGAGTTCTAAGTTTTATGTAATACTATTTTCCTAACTTTTATTTCAATTTTTAGTTAATAGACTCATAGTATATAATTTCAATAATAAATTAAATTATTATATAATATTAAAAATTAATTAATATTTAGTGGCATACCGCGATCGCGGTATACACGGCATACCATTAAAAGGGGGTTTCTGCTTTTAATAAAGAGTATAGAAGTGTAGGAGAGATTTTATCCAAAATTTTGATAATCGGTAGTCTGGTCCTCCGTACGATAAAATAAATAAGAATCGT
The DNA here is from genome assembly GCA_037693485.1 of Kitagawia praeruptora. Classification (NCBI taxonomy): domain Eukaryota; kingdom Viridiplantae; phylum Streptophyta; class Magnoliopsida; order Apiales; family Apiaceae; genus Kitagawia; species Kitagawia praeruptora. The sequence continues at coordinate 109,514,807 of CM075354.1, forward strand.
TAGATCTTAAAATAAATAGATGAAAACTCTTGGATCTAACATAATAAATTTTTTAATATTTTAATATGTTATAAGCTAAAAAGTGTATTTATATTGTGTTAGTCACAGAGGCATGCCTGTTTACATCTAATAACAAGCCTAATTGTTTGTAATGCTTTGCATTACTTACATGACCTCTTAACTGAGGGAACCTCTAGTTGTAGAGTCTCTACTTGTTTTGTACTAGTAATAGGCACCAAATCCTAGTTGTCTAACTGTACTTATATAGTCAAGAATAATGCTTGGAAGAAGTTCCAAGGTTCATGCCTCAAGCAAGAAGATTAAGACTTTCAAATAATCACAGTTGAGATTTGAAAAAATGAAGAATTTGCCTAAGTACCAATTCGAGAAGTACTCAATTCGAGAAGTACTTTTGTCCATTCGAGAAGTTTAGCATTCGAGAAGTCAGAGATTCGATATCTAAGAAGACACTGTTCGATATCTCTGATTGTACTGTTCGATATCTCATTCGATATCTCAGAGATTCGACATGTCTAAATACTCTATTCGAGAACTCAAAGAGTCAACAAGTCAAAGTGGTATTCGAGTTCTCAAAGAGTCAACAAATCAAAGTTCCATTCGATATCTCAAGGACTCAGAAAGCTATTCGATATCTCAAGGATTCGACAAGTCAAGTGTTCTATTCGACAACTCAAGGAATCCTGGAGAAAAGTACTTTTCGAGAAGTGATTCGATATGTCAATCATACAGTATTCGAGAACTCAGAGTTATCTAATCCTAGTTCTCGAATCAATCACTTAGCCACTTCTCGAATACATTCTTGGAGACAAAATACTGAAGAAATTGTACAAGTCTGAAACCTGCAACAAGCTTGTTTGCACTAAATCACGCAAGCGTACGTGGTCACAAGTAATACAGATAGAAGTCAAGTTCGTTCCCACAGAGATCTGGTTTTTAATTCAGTATTGTACCTATGCAACAATGTATGGTTTTAATTCACTGCTAAGATAAATAACAAATTTGGGTTTTAATTAACTAAATCTGACTAACAAGCAAATTAACAAACTAAGAATTAACTAACTAACAAGAATTTAAATCAAATTACTTCTGCAAGAGAAACCATGGAATCCTAACTTCATTAAATACTTTGCTTAGATCTGACGCCTTTAATCACTATATGCAATGGTTATGATATCTGATCGGATACCACGAAACAAGTACACGCTACCTCTCAGTATACATATACCAAACTAAACATACATCCACAAAAGAGATAGAAGATGAATAGACACCAATTATGCTTAGACCCTATATGTCTATAAGATTTGAAAACATAACGGTTGAAGAACAAGTTATCCACATTGATCACATAAGGTAGCATATTATCTCTAATCATGCCACAAATCATGATGTAAAAACATCAACCTATCCTATGCTAGCATGGCAAGTTCTAAATCTCAAGATTCACTCTCGTTTAGCAAGAGATTAACAAATTAGATGTTCATGATGCATCTAAACACATGAATCACAACCATACGAGGATATCAAATATACATAACACACAGATCTTTAAAGCATCAAGATACTAAAGATCCATAAATAAATCCGTTAGAATCCCATGACAACGATTAGTTCATAATCGAACCTCTCGTCATCATGGGATCTGATGAAACCATGATAAAAACAAAGTATGAAAAGATACAAATAAATCTAAGTAATTGATATGTAATGGTTCTACTCTTAATGATAATACAAATTACAAGGGTTGGATGAGTTTATATAGGCTCTACAAGTCTTGCCCAGCAAGAAAATACCAAAACAGAATTATAATAGAATTTCTGCAAAATATGTTTCCTAAACTGATTCTGTTTTTAGGGAAAATTCGTAGCTGACTTTTCTTCAGTATTTCTGGACCATTCCAGTTATATTTGGACCTCTGGACCACTTTAGAATGATAGAGAATTCCGTTATCTTCGCGTGGACTGCTTACGGGCCTCAAACAGACTTTTAGAACTCAAGATATGGCCAAAATAGTAAAAACTGTAATTTTTCAGCACCGCGCGCGTGCAACCTGCGCCCATCAGTCTGTTTGTCGCGCAACCTGCGCCCACCACGCGAAACCTGATCGTGCAACACCTATCCCATATTATAGAAAATCTCCCAAGCTTCGCGTGGGCAGTAAGATCGCTGAAAACGGACTTCTAGAACTCCAGATATGTCCAAAACAGTGTAGACTGCGCAACCGTCTCAGAAATCCGAATTTTACACAAATTTGCTCCTTTCTCCTCCGTTTCTTTTGCATTAGCTAACATCTTCAATACCAAGACACATGTAACTCCTTGATAGCACAACACAAGTGTCCAACTTCATTCCAATGCTTAATTCCACTCTAATATCGATTAGAAACATCAACACTAACCAATAGCTACAACCCTGCACAACTGCACAAAACACATCAAAAATACAACAAACTTGAGACCAAGTCAATCAATTTAAGCCGATATGGAACGCTCCAAGTGGATATAAAATCCACTTATCAAAGCCAATGCACTTTATGGACCACAATCTGTAACGTGCTCTGGAAAGCCTACAAGGAAGCTTGGAGAGATATATAAGAGACAAAGAGCTAAAGAAGTGGATCTGAACAGAACTTTACAAAGTCAAATCTGTAGCCGTTTGGATGCTTACTCAAAAAGGATAGACATACATGAAAGTAATTTATCCTATAACCTTATTTGTAGTAACTGAGTTATATTCATGTTCTATAAGAATACAATCTCATTTCTTTAGTTGGTTAAGGTTTTTCATACACATTGTAAGACATATCTCTCTGAGAAAAACGAAGCTGAGAATACAATCATTTGTATTCACAGATTGTAGCAACCTTTATCTAATAATATATTAGGTTAAAGTGATATTGTGTCTTGTGTTATTCTTTATCCGCACCTTCACATTTGCACACACAAACACTTATCTGCTACATAGATTCAAGAACAAGAAAAGTTCAAGAATCCATTCACCCCCCCTCTGTATTCTTTTGTTGTATTCAATACTCAACAAGTGGTATCAGAGCGGGCTGTTTATTCAAAAACAGAAAAACGATCATGAGTTTGAATACACCAAAGACCACAGGAACGGTGAAAGTCCCTAAGTTTGACAAAGAAAATTACAACCTCTGGAAGATAAAAATGATGTTGTTCATCAAAGCCTCTCATCCTTTGTATCCTGAGATTCTCAAGAATGGTCCCTTTGTTCCACAACAAGAGATACCTGAGAAGACTGTTGGAACCATAACTGTTCCAAGATCTTATGTGGCCAAGGAACCATCCAAATGGACATAATCAGAAAAGGAGATGGTTGCTCTTGATAGTCACCTTATGTTGCTAACTATTGATTCCATGGATATGTCAATGTTTGCAAACATTGCATCATGCACATCTGCCAAAGAAATGTGGGATCACATTGAGGTGTTATGTGAAGGAACTGATGAGGTCAAGGAAAACAAGAAACAGATACTGGTCACACAGTGTGAAGCTTTCATGGCACAGCCCAAGGAAAGCATCATTGAGATGTTTGAGAGATTTCACAAGCTAGTTACTGAGTTGCAGATGAATGGCAAGGTTTACAGCACCAAGGAGTTGAACATGAAATTTCTGCTATCCTCACCAAATCATCTAGAGCAAAGGGTCATCTCTCTAATGGAAAGAGATTTGAACAAAGTCACATATGATGTGCTCTCTGGGGTTTTGAAAACTCATGAGCTTGAGTTGCTTCAGAAAAGGGCTATCCAAGCCAACCAAGGCAGAATGGTAAACACATCATGTGCCTTGATTGTCAACAAATCTATTCAAGACCTAGAAGCATCTACAAGCCAGCTAAGGATAGAGAAGATAGTAGATGATGAAGAAACTGAAGCTGAGGTAAGTGAACCTGCTGAGGAGAAGGAGGAAGAAGAGTTCCATTGTTAACTCGAATAACTTGTAGAAGGGGGGGGGTTGAATACAAGTTATTTAATCGTGTCTGATTTTTGCTTGATTATATGAACAAGAATAAACGAATGAATCAAACTCTTGTTTGCATTAATAAGATCAAATACAAACTCTACCAAAGGTGTACAATACCTTTAGCAGCTGCTGACAATACAAATCTCTCTCTCTCTGTTTGTTTCGAACTCTCGAATACAAACCTTATACAGAGCTACGCACATTCACTAGTTCGACTCACACTCTTTACAATGATATTGAGAGAGTATTTATAATGCTACCTATCAACTAATAACAGAAAGATATAATCTATACATGACAATGTTCTGCCTTCTAGTCGATAGTTTCCTTTAATAGAAAAACTCTTTCCTTCATAATATCTTCTTGCTTGTTCTTCAAACAATGATCCTGTTTTATAGCACTTGCCAGTTTCTGTAGCATCCATAATGACATCATCAGTAACACGACTGATATCAGGATCTGTACACTGCATCAGTATCTGATCAACCATCAGTATTGGACCATCATCAGGATTTGCTCTCTGTTCCTGACATGTAGTCTCCGATACACTGTTCATTCCTGACTAAACTATACAGATAACTGTCTTACACATAAATCCTAAATACAGTGCTAAATCCTTTATAAGATCAGGATTACAAGAAGTATAATGTGTAAATTCTATTCTTAACATCACAATTTATGAATTATTCCTAACAATCTCCCCCTATTTATGATTTAAAATCTGAAGCATAAATCTAAGTTGTGGATGTCAAAACATATAACAATACAACCAGAATAGAATTTATGAATGTAGAATTATGAAGTTAAGTACCTCCTTCTCAGATGTAGACGTTTATCTAGTACTTAGAAGAAAGAATTTTAACTATTAATGCTGCTCTTCCTTTACCACTTCCTAGCTGAGATTCACCACTGTCACTCCTGGTTCTTCTTTTTACTACCCTTTGTCTGATCTTTATCTCCCCCAGCTTTATCATCCTCAGTCTGGTGGTGTTGTTGTTGTTGTCTTTGAATTGTCTTTATCTCCCCCTTTTTGACATCAGCAACATTAATTCCAAGAGATTCAGAAACAGAACAAATGAGATTCATAAGAACTGCTTGATTTTCCATAATTGTGACTTGGTTATCTTCAAGTGATTGAAGTCTTGTTTGAATATCAATTTGAGAATTCTGAATATCTTTCAAAACATCAGAATGAACTTCAATGTTGGAAGTGCTTCTAGTATCTCTAGTATCAGAATCAGAAAGAACTGTATCTTCAAGTCTTGTAGAAGAAGTTGCTTGATTTGTATGATATTCAAGTAATAAAACCTGATTAGAAGTATCAACATCTTCATCTTTCTGTTCTGAAACTGAAACATGATAATCATCTCGTTCACCAGTATTCTGTGTACTAACATCTTCAAATCCTGACTCCTCCTTAGAGTGATCAAAGACTGTTGATGTCTCAATTCTAGCTGATATTGGAAGTACATACAAAGGAACACTAGGATCATTAGGATCTTCATCTGGTACATATGTATCAAGAGATTGCTTTATCCTGGCACCTCTTCTGTTAATGATTCCTGCAAGCCTCTCCTTTTGCTTCTGAGCTTTAACTTCTGGCTTTGCATTGTGATGTGCTAGGTCATTCTTCTGATACATTTTGATGAATGAATAAGTACCAGCATCCATACCCAAATTTTCAGACCAAGATTCAGGAAAAACCTGATCCCAGAAATCAAATGATGGTTTCCTAATTTTCTCTCCCTTACTATGGAGTTGATCATCCATACCCTCATTCTCACTTTGGCTTACTAAAGTCAACACTCTTTCTACCTCACCTTTTGCCTGGTCAGGAGCCAGTCGCTCAAATTGTGGATCTAAGTCCATCTTTTCAAGTGTATCACTCAAATTTAGATAAGTGCTCTCATGACCTACAGAAAAATAGAGTTTAGAAGAAGTTTTTATACCTGAACTCACATGGAGAGAGGGTTCCTCATTTGGCATGTGGCTTGAGGTTTTCTCCAAGGAGTGAGCTGCTATAGTCTCTGAACCCTTACAATCATCTTCTTTCCTTTCAGAAACTACAGGCTCCAGTATACCACTTTCAGGTTCTTTACTAGACTCTGATGTCTTCAGTAATACTTCATTAGACACCATAGTTAGTACATCACCGTCTTTAAGTGTTGTTTGCTGAGACACACCCTCAAGGTGGATAGACTCTGACTGAACAAAATTTGTTTGATCTTCAGAAAAATCAACCAAAGTCATTCCTCCCATATCATAGGGTATCTCACTTGCATTTTCAGTCATCACAGAAGTCCTTTCAACATCAGCTATCACAGCTCCTGAGTCATCCTTCCTCTGACTAGATGGTTCTTGTGTTACAGTGACTGTGATCTGATCTTTCCTACTATTCACCACTGGTGCAATAGTATCTTCTGTTGACTGCATTCCTCTATCTACTTCCTCCAGTTGTTCACCTTGAGCTGAAGCATCTTCAATAATGACATTCTTGTCAAATAAATATGCATGAAGTGATTGAAGTGCACCATGCTTCGAGAGTCCAAATTGTTTGACTAATTGTCTTCTGACAGACACATAGAAATACATCTTCATTAAGTCAAGTCTTTGATGTAGAAGTCCATATTCATCTGGAAATAAAAGTTTTGGTACTCTTTCAACCAGAAAGTCTAGAACAGGCCTTGACAACTTCACTTTGAGAGAAATTAGTCCCATAGCCAGTCTGTATGATAATGTAGTTTCCCATGAAGAATCAATATCCAGATCTCTCTTGTCAAATACTGACATAGATGTAGCTTGATTTGTAGAAACCTGCATGATATTAGTTGGACTAGACTCTGTGTGTGTAGGTGACAATTGAATCTTTCTCCTTGTTCTCCTGATATAGTGAGCAAAAGATTTATCCTGAGAAGACTCAAGAGGTGTAGACACAGAAGTGATCTTGGGATGAGATCTTTGTTCAATAGACACAGTCTTTTGAGATTCAGTATATAGTAACTGTTTTCCCTTTTTAAGAACTACAGCCTTTTGAGAGACTGCAGCCTGGCTGTGACTAGGTTTTTCATCTCTTTGTGCTAACAAAGAAAGTTGAATTGCAGCCTTCAATTCTGCTCTCTCAGCAAGAGTTAAATCATCATCATCTTCACTAGAATTACTACTACTACTTGACACAACAAATCTTCTCTTCCTTACAACTGATGTCTTTTGAGAAACACCAGAGGTTGGTTTCTTTGAAACAATAGGCTGTGGATCAAAATTTGGTTCTTGAATTGTTTCAGAGACTATAATGTTTTGGGCTACTTGGGTAGACACAGGTGGGTTCTCCTCCAATTGAGATTCCTGAGCCATTTCACCACAAAAGAAAGAAGAATTGTAGAAAGTAGGAAGATGAGTTTTAAGAATTACCTGAACATGATATGGATAATGAATTGCAGGTATTTCATCTAGATTATTTTCATTGTCCTTCTTTGTAATATCAGAGAAAATTCTCTTTTGCTGTTCATAAGAAGAAACACAATGTTCTCTACCAAATCTAGTTTCAACATCAGGAATAAAATGGTTAACAAACATTTGCATAAATCTATGATAATAAACCATTTTCCTGTTTTGATCTCTTAACCCAAGTTTAATACTCATCTGACTTAAGATAATATGATCAATGTTGATTACTCTGTCATAAAGCAAACTATAAGCAATATGTGATGTAACAGAAGTAATTTGCTGAAAAGAACTACATTTGCCGTAAAACATTTACAATTTGATCAAAGTAAAAAGACCATTCCTTTCTAAGAAAAGACCTATTCAACTGGCTCATGTTATCTAGAGGTCCACTATAACCTAATTCAGACAACATAGTTCTTATATTATCATCAGATGGTACATTCTCATAACTATCAGTAACAGGTAAGCAAAGTACTGAATTAACAACAGATTCAGTAATGTCAAATGAATCTTGTCCTAAATGTAGAACAATCTTACCTGATTGACTCTGAGTAGAATCAATTACCTCAGCATTCTTCCAAGCTTGTGAAATAGCTACTTGATTAATCTGTGGAGATGCTGTCAATGCATAACTTAATGGTCCATTCGCCAGAAAGTCCATGATTGGATGAAAATCAGATGACACTCCTTCCTTGTTGGTGATAGCTGCAACATGATTGTTTGTCATAAAATCAAAGTCACCAAACTTGAAGGCTACTGATTTAGGTAATCTTCTCTGAGCTGCCATTTTTGATCTGAAAAGAAACTTGAAAAATTCTTGAAATGGATTAGTGATTTTGAAAACTCAAGAGTGATTTTTGCTTTAGAGAATGTAAAATTAGAGAAAGCAATTACACGATTAGAGTTTCAAAACAAATATATTTCACAAATCTTTCAGACCACTATCCCACGTTGACACGTAGATTGACAGGTGTCAGTCCCTGAAAAATGCGGTTACCCACGATTTTTGGAAAATAAAATCCAAAATTGATTTTCATGAAATAAATCAGGGTATAAATAAGCAATACTGATCAGCTTCCTTTTCCTGATGACCTCTCATCAAAATAATCACAAAATGCAATGTGATTTAAAAATATAATTTTCAAATCCTGATGGTCACACATGAAATCCTGACCAATATCATCAGAGACTTAATATGGAGTTTTCCACGTGGCATTTTTCTTTTATCTGAAAAAGAAATAAACAATTAATCTGAACAAAAATCAATTGGTTAGATATTTTCAATATTTCTTGAAAACAAGAAATACAGTCACATGCAATAATTAGCATTTGACTTCATTAAAACTTCCAAGTGACTGTTCAGCTTCTCACGTCTTTCTTTAAAAGAACCAGACGCCTTATGCCATTCTCCAAAACCTTTCAATTTCTTTTCTTCTCAACAATGCTTCTCAAACCAAAAATCCCTTCAAACCCATTTTCCAGATTTTTCTTGATCGATGAACATCCTATTCTTGATCATCTCTTTGAACAAATGACTCTTCTCATCGAACTAATCATGAATGGATTGGTTTTCGAAAATATCCAGAGGTTTCTCCTAGAACATCCATCTGTTGGATACAATATTCCCCTAACCTCCTCAAAACTTGAGGATGAAGAATTTGGCCGAGAGTCTGAGGTTGATCTTGATGGAGATGCTATTCATTTAAGTTACCTGCTCTCATTCAAGTCGCCCAGACAAGGAATCCAAGAGCAAACGATGCTTTCATCCCCTGATGGATTTCTTGAGATGCTCCTTGTCCTGTACCTCAGAGTTCATATCAATAGACAAGTATAGAATTATCAATAGAAATTTAGACAGAAAGATGTTGTATTTCATTTCCATGTAATGATTTCTATTAATGAAAATACAGTTTCTTGTTATCTGCTTGTCTTTTGATTTTTGAATGATGTATAAATTATCAGTATGCAAATATCAAAACTTGCTAGCATAGACTTAACACATCACAGAATTAGATTACTACACAAAGTAAACGTCAGGATTTGAAACAATTTTCATAATCCTGATACTGACACAATACTGATGACGTCAGCATCCTGATAACAAATCTAATCCTGATGATTATTAACAAGTCTATCATACTGAAATTTATCAAGGCAAAGTGTTATAGCTAAAGCATTTAACAATCAAATATAGATCCTGACAGGAATATCAAGTCTATAAGCTAAGAACAACATACCTTGCTACTTTTGCAGATGTTAAAGATCTAAAAATTTAACATTCCTAACTCACTTACTAGTCTACTGAATGTAGTCTCATCAAGTGGTTTAGTTAGAATATCTGCAAGCTGTTTGTCAGTAGGAACAAAATGAAGTTCCACAGTACCATTCTCAATATGTTCTCTAATAAAATGATAACTGACATCAATGTGCTTAGTCCTTGAATGTTGAACTGGATTTTCTGCAATTTTAATAGCACTAGTATTATCACAGAACATAGGAATATTACTAAGTGTTATACCATAATCCAGCAACTGATTTCTTATCCAAAGGAGCTGTGCACAACAATTGCCTGCTGCTATGTACTCAGCTTCTGCAGTTGAGGTTGAAACAGATTGTTGCTTCTTGCTTGCCCAAGAAATCAATCTATTTCCCAAGAATTGACATGTACCTGTAGTGCTTTTCCTGTCTATCTAACACCCTGCATAATCAGAGTCTGAATAGCCAATTAGAAAGAAATCAGATTCTCTAGGATACCACAAACCAAGATTCGGAGTTCCTTTGAGATATCTAAAAATTCTCTTCACAGCAGTTAAATGAGATTCCTTAGGATCACATTGGAATCTAGCACATAAACAGGTAGAAAACATTATATCTGGCCTACTTGCAGTTAGATATAACAATGAGCCTATCATGCCTCTATAACTAGTATTATCCACACTCTTTCCTTTAGGATCAGAGTCTAGTTTAGTGGTTGTTGCCATGGGTGTTTTTGCAACTGCATAGTCTTGAAAGTCAAACCTTCTTAAAAGATCTTTGATATACTTTGACTGATTAATGAAAATACCAGTCTCAGTCTGTTTGACCTGCAAGCCTAAGAAATAATTTAGTTCACCCATCATGCTCATCTGATACTTAGACTGCATAAGCTTGCTAAACTTAGCACACAACTTTTCATTAGCAGAACCAAAAATAATATCATCAACATAAACTTGAACTAAAAGCAATTCACCTTTTATCTTTCTAAAGAATAGAGTTTTGTCAATTGTACCTCTTGTGAAGCCATTTTCAAGAAGAAATTTAGACAAAGTCTCATACCATGCTCTTGGTGCCTGCTTTAGTCCATAGAGTGCCTTGTCAAGTTTGTAGACATGATTTGGAAACTTTGGATCAACAAATCCAGGTGGCTGTTCTACATACACTTCTTCATCAAGTTTGCCATTTAGAAAAGCACTCTTTACATCCATCTGGTATACCTTGAATTTTGAATGAGCTGCAAATGCAAGAAACATTCTGATTGCTTCCAATCTTGCTACATGTGCAAAGGTCTCATCATAATCAATGCCTTCTTCCTGAGAATAACCCTTGGCCACCAGTCTTGCTTTGTTTCTTACAATCATACCAGATTCATCTAGCTTGTTTCTGAAAACCCATCTTGCACCAACAATAGATCTATCTTTAGGTCTTGGTACCAGTTTCCAAACTTTGTTTCTCTCAAACTCATTTAACTCCTCCTGCATTGCAATTACCCAATCAGGATCCTGTAAGGCTTCTTCAACCTTCTTAGGTTCATTCTTTGAGAGAAAGCAACTATACAAGCATTCATTTTGAATTGATCTTCTAGTTCGAACACCACTATTTGGATCACCAATTATCAAATCTTCAGTATGATCCTTTGTCCATTTTCTAATAGGTGGTAAATTAACTCTGCTAGTCTCTCCCCCTAAGTTAGTGGTATCCCTTGTAGAAGAATTCTCTCTACCTTCAAAAACTCTCCTTTGATCAATAGAATCAGTAGATTCCATATTGCTGCTAGTTACTGATCTTTCCTCAGTAGACTCTGAAAGGTCAGTTCCTGATGGAGTAGACTCTGAAATGTCAATTCCTGATGGAATAGATTCTGAAAGACTAGTCTGCTCCTGATGATCACTGTGTTCTCTTTGATTTATTTGCTCCCCCTCAACAGTAGCATTCCTTTGAGAAGCAATAGAAATTCCTTCTGGAGAACCTTCATCATCACTTGAGAGTATCTCAAAATTCTTCAGATTTTCAAATTCCAATTCGTCATGGCTTTCATCAGTTTGCAAAATTCCAAATTTCTTATCATCAAATGCAACATGAATTGATTCCATAACAACGTGAGTTCTGAGATTATAAACTTTGAAGGCCTTAGATGCTGAATATCCTAGAAAAATTGCTTCATCCGATTTGGCTTCAAATTTTCCAAGTTGTTCTGGATGAACTTTTAGGACATAGCATTTGCATCCAAAGATGTGAAAATATTTCACACTTGGTTTCTTTCCTTTGATCATCTCATAGGGAGTTTTTTTCTGACTATTTACCAAGGTACAGTTCTGAGTGAAACATGCAGTGTTAATAGCTTCTGCCCAAAAGTAGGTTGGAAGTTTTGCATCTGCAAGCATGGTTCTTGCTGCCTCTATGAGAGTCCTGTTCTTTCTTTCCACTACACCATTTTGTTGAGGTGTACCAGGTGCAGAAAACTGTTGAGTGATTCCATTGTCTGCACAAAACCCCTCCATTGTAGAATTCTTGAATTCTGTACCATTGTCACTCCTAAGTACTTTGACTTTGTACTCAGAGTTGTTATGAATATTCTTGATGAGTTCAATGATTTGCTGAGGAGCTTCATCCTTCTTGTGTAGAAAGAACACCCATGTGAACCTTGTGAAATCATCCACCATAACTAGAGCATATCTTTTCTTGCTGATAGACATAATGTTTACTGGACCAAACAGATCAAGATGTAGCATGTGAAATGGTTCAGTAATTGAATTTTCAGTCTTGCTCTTGAAAGTGGTTCTTCTTTGCTTTCCAAGCTGACATGCATCACAAAGTCCATCTTGCACAAAATTTGCCTGTGGTAGGCCTCTCACCAAATTGTGTTTAACAAGTTGATTAAGCTTCTTGAAATTAAGATGTGAGAGCTTCTTGTGCCAATTCCAGCTTTCATCACTTGTTGCTTTGCTGTAGAGACATCTAACAATTCCTTTAGATGTATCACTTAAGCTGGCTTCATATATGTTACCATGTCTTTGACCAGTTAGAACAATGTCTCCATTCTGCATATTCAAGATTTTGCATCCTTCTCTGTCAAAGATTGATTTGTAACCTTTATCACCCAGTTGACTTATGCTTAAAAGAGTATGTTTCAAGCCTTCAACCAGTGCTACATTTCCTATGATGACATTCCCCAAAACAATTGAGCCATATCCCAGAGTTTCTCCTTTGTTGCCATCTCCAAAAGATATTACTGGGCCAGCTTTCCTCTCAAACTTTGTAAGCAGGGACTTCTTTCCAGTCATATGTCCAGAGCATCCACTGTCCAAGATAATGGAATGCTTCTTTCCTGTGCCCTGCAAACAAAAAGTAACTAGTTAGAATTTTTTAGGACCCAACTTTGATTGGATCCTTTCTTACTAGATTTAGAGACAACAGACTTTGAAGATTTTGCTTTTATTTTACCTGTTGCAGAGTCAACTTTAGACTCTGATCTCACAAACTGTTTGTGACTAGGAGTTTCAGATTTCAAAGAATAATAGTCATAATACAGTTCATGATATTCTCTACACATGTAAATGGAATGAAGTAAACTACCACAATGATAACAAGCTTTTTGTGGTTGGTATTGAATTTTCTGAGTCTTGGGGAATCTGGACTCAGTTTTCCAAGAAGGTTTTTGATTGCAGTCTAGGGCCAAATGATTATGATTTCCACACTTATAGCATTTTTTCCTAGGTGCATCAGGTACATTCTTGTAATTATTCTCTTTGTTAATACCTTCTTTTCCATTCCTATTTCTCTTGATCTTGCTAGACTCTGAAAGACCATCTAATCTCTGTTTCAACTGAGACTTAGACAGAAACCCTATGTTTACATTCTTAGGTTTCTCTAACACTTTCTCATCTGAATTACTATTGTTAATCCTTTTGTGTACAACAGGGGTACCTTTTGAATCAACAAATTTAACATGATTAGGTTCAGAAACAATTTTCTTACCTTCAGATTTAGATGTGTTAGCTTCTACCTTACTATCATCATTGACAATAGCTACTTTTTCTTCTTGTCTAGCCTTATCAAAACCTAAACCATTAACCTTACCACGAATTCCACTCTCAAAGATTTCTATTGTCTTCTTACTGGAATTGTTAATGGTCTTAATCACATCTCTCTCTTCTTCTAGTTCTTTTCTGACATAGTCATAAGCCTCAAGAATAACACTATAATCATGCTTAGCTTTATCAGAACTTAACTTGTATTCTTCCATTTGAATTAATTCAGATTCAAGAAAATTATTTCTATCAACTAATTTATCATTCTTAACCTTAAGTTCATCTCTTTCACAAGTAAGAATTCTAAAATTAGTCATAAGATTCTTAAACTCAGCATGGATAGATCTAATTTCATCAGAATTTAAGCTATCAAATGAATCAAGAGAGTGAAGTGATACCTTAACAGAGGATGGAGAAGTTTTCTTTGGAGATCCAGGTTTGTCTGAACTATTGGCCATCAATGCAATGTTGTCATAATCCAATTCATCTTCAGAGTCACTGGAATCAGCCCAATCCTTCTGTGTGACCATAAGTGCATTACCCTTTCCTGAATTCCTAGGCTTCTTACACTCACTAGCAAAATGTCCAAGCTCGCTGCAGTTAAAGCACTTGATCTTGGCCTTATCAAGCTTGACAATTGTACTTTTGCTTTTGTCACTCTTCTTCTCCTCCTTCTTTTGAAAAGGTCCTTTGCTAAATCTTCTCCTGTTGAATCTTCCTTTCTTGAAAGCTTTAGCAAACATAGCAAAGAGTTCTTGCATATCAGATTCAGAATCATTGTTGTCAGAGTCCATATCAGTAGTCTCTGAATCAGAACTTTCTTTGCTTTTCTTCTTCCTTGAATTCTTTACAGCAATCTCTTCATGCTGTTCTTCAGGAAGCTTCTTAACTTCAGATTGAGCAGTAAGTGCAATAGTCTTCATCTTTCCTTCACTCCTGCTCTTCTTCTGCTGCTTGTCAAGTTCATAAGCTCTCAATTTTCCATATACTGCCTCTATTGAAATCTCATCCAGATCATTAGCTTCCTCGATCGCAGATATCTTCTCATTGTAGAAATCAGGCAAAGCTTTCATGAACTTTTTATTCATATCCTCCAAGTCATAATATTTACCATGCATGGCCATCTCATTGATGAGTTTTGTAAACCTATCAAAGGTATCAGTAAGTGACTCACCAGACTTGGATTCAAAGTACTCATACTGTTGTATAAGTAATGTCCTCATATTCTTCCTGACAGGCTTAGTTCCTTCACAGTGAACCTTAAGATTGTCCCATATATCCTTAGCAGTTTTACAAGAGAGAACATAGTTAGTGAGAACAGAATCAAGACTGTTGAATAATATGTTTCTCACTTTAGCATCTTTGAGAACATTCTCCTTGTCCTTATCTGACCATTCAGATTTTGGCTTATCTGCTGTATGTTCTGGAACAACCACACCATCAACAGTTGCTTGTCCAACGACCTTTGTTGGAACAAAAGGTCCATCTCTGATTCTGTCAAGATAATCAGGATCTGTTGCTTCCAGATGATGCAACATCTTTACTTCCCATAGAGTATATTCGTTTCTCTTGAGCATAGGAATTTTAGTATTCCCATCCTTGTAACCAGACATGATTGCATATCTTTATGATTACTCGAAATCAACCTGCTCTGATACCAATTGTTAACTCGAATAACTTGTAGAAGGGGGGGGGGGGTTGAATACAAGTTATTTAATCGTGTCTGATTTTTGCTTGATTATATGAACAAGAATAAACGAATGAATCAAACTCTTGTTTGCATTAATAAGATCAAATACAAACTCTACCAAAGGTGTACAATACCTTTAGCAGCTGTTGACAATACAAATCTCTCTCTCTCTGTTTGTTTCGAACTCTCGAATACAAACCTTATACAGAGCTACGCACATTCACTAGTTCGACTCACACTCTTTACAATGATATTGAGAGAGTATTTATAATGCTACCTATCAACTAATAACAGAAAGATATAATCTATACATGACAATGTTCTGCCTTCTAGTCGATAGTTTCCTTTAATAGAAAAACTCTTTCCTTCATAATATCTTCTTGCTTGTTCTTCAAACAATGATCCTGTTTTATAGCACTTGCCAGTTTCTGTAGCATCCATAATGACATCATCAGTAACACGACTAATATCAGGATCTGTACACTGCATCAGTATCTGATCAACCATCAGTATTGGACCATCATCAGGATTTGCTCTCTGTTCCTGACATGTAGTCTCCGATACACTGTTCATTCCTGACTAAACTATACAGATAACTGTCTTACACATAAATCCTAAATACAGTGCTAAATCCTTTATAAGATCAGGATTACAAGAAGTATAATGTGTAAATTCTATTCTTAACATCACAACTTATGAATTATTCCTAACATCCATACTCTTGAAGAACTAGATGGAATGGAAAACACTTCATATGCTTTAATGACCAGAAAATTTCCAAACATCAGATTCAAGAGGAACCAACCTTTCAAACCTAAAACCCAAAACCATTCATTCAACAAAAGCAAGGCACCTGTGAAACCAAACAAGAATAAATTTAAAATCAGCCATGTGGATAGGTCATCTGTAAGGTGTTATAGATGCAATGACCTAGGGCATTTTGCTAGTGAATGCACAAAGCCTAAAAAGAAGGATAAAGAGTTTCTAGAGCTTGAAGCTAAGTATGAGGCCCTTCTGAGAAAGCAGACACAAGGTAAGGCCTACATAGCTGAAGGGAAGTGCTGGGATGATTCTGATAGTGATGGAGAAGAACAAGAATTTTGCAACTATGCCTTGATGGCCAATTCCAAGGATGACACATCTCCATCAGACTCTCAGGTACCATCTCTCACTACTATAGACATGTCTGTTTCTAGGGATGGCAACGGGTCGGATCGGATCGGGTTTGGTCAAATCCAAATCCAAAGTTTTTGGATCGGATCGGGTCTGGATCCGGGTTTGAAAATCAAGATCCAAATCCAAATCTTCGGGTTTAATTGGGTTTCGGATCGGATTCGGATCTAAATCGGGTTTTTAATTCAAAATTCAAAAATTAAAATAATCACATTAAGCAAAACATAAAAGAAAAAAATATTTAAAATTTAAAATTTAAAAATATTTTAGTTGTATAAAAAATATAGAATATTATAAATAAAATTTAAAAACGATAATAAAATAAAGAATATATATATATATATATATGTATATATATATATTTATATTTATATAAATATAATAGAATTTTAATAAAAAAAATAAGATTGTGATTCGAATAAATAAATCAAAATTGTGGATATATATATATATATATATAACATATACACAAGACTTACGTACCCAAAAATTAAATAAAAATAATACCACATTATTTAGATATCTCAAATATATATGTGATCATTTTGTATATTTGTTTGATATGTATCTCAAATATATAAAATGATATACTAAATAATAATAAATATTAAATGTACGTAAATGTAAATATATATATATATATCGGGTTTTTATCGGGTTTCGGGTTCGGATCGAGTTTGGATCGGATTTCGGGTCGGGTATCGGATCGGGTTACCTAAGATCCAGATCCAAACTCTTTCGGGTCCAAAAATAAGATCCAAATCCAAATCCAAAAAATCGGATTCGGGTAGACCCAAACGGATTGGATCGGATCGGGTATCCGTCGGGTCAGATTTTTTTGCCATCCCTATCTGTTTCTGAGTACAAACAACTATCTATTGAGATGTTTAATATTCATACTAGTATGACTGCTGCTAATGAGGAGATTGCTAAACTGTCTACTAGAAATGAAATGTTAATAAAAAAGAATGAGGAACTTGAGCTAACTGCTATGCAAGTAGAAAACCTTAAGAAAGAAGTTGAATATCTGCTGAATAAGGTTCTATGTGCTAGTCAAGTTGAAAAGGCTTTTAGGGATGAACTAGCTGAAAATGAATTCAAACTGAAAGCTTTTAAGAAATCATCTGGTCTAGTGCATTCCTACTGTGAGAAAATTCAAGCTAAACCCAAGGTTGCCATTGGACTTGACTATGACACTCTTAAACAGAGGAAAGGCTATGTTGTCATTGAAGATGACATTGTTGTTCAGATGGAAGTGCCTTACAATTTGAAAAAGGCTGAGGCTCCAATTTTTAAAGAATCAACATTTGAAATTGATGAGGATGCCTTACTCATCAAGCAAATGTTGAATGATGAGGATGAGTCACAATCCAGTGAACAACAAGCATCCTCTATGTAATAACCCTAACTTTTAGGATGCTACAGTGCCTAACTGAATAGTAATTTTGAGGATTTAGGGAAATGGTATGTAGGTACCCTATAAGTGAAACAAAAAATGAATAATCAGGAACCATATTAATGTTGTACTATGAAAATGAGTGACTCGAAACGATGACGGATTTCAGAAATTCCTGAGTATAGATTTTTAAGATGTCTGATTTTAATTTAGCACTATTGTATTGGATATTAAAGGGTATGGAATATGAAAAGGGTGTATACTTTGAGGAACATGTGAAATTAGGTTAAACCAGGGGATTATTAAGTCAAGGGAATGGCAGAGGAATTTGGATTGTTAAACAATTTAGAACCACTTGGAAATGAGATATTAAATTTAAGGAATTGAGGATTTAATATTTTGGAATTTTATTTGAATTGAGAATTTAGAATGAAAACTACTGAGACAGTGAAACGAACGTTCTAGAAACCGTTGAGACTTTTATAACGAGATTAAGCGATCAAGCGAACGAATCATGGGTTAAGGATATTAAATATTAGAAGTCCAAGAGAGGATATATTATGAGAGAGAAAGAGGGTTGAGAATATAATCCTAGAGCAAAGAGAATGCAAACTAGTTTGAGAACACTTGAGAAACCGGGAGAGCAAATTCTAAGATAAAGAGAACATACCATGGATATTGGATTTAATACCTACTTGAGGATTTGAATCACCCTAACACACTAATATATGATGTGGGAGAGGATATTATATATCCAAGGAATTTACAAATGAGGAACCACTGAGACGATCACAGAAATCCTTCGATGAATCCAACAACTAGAAACTCTTGGACAAGGCCCAAGTATAAAACCAATAACAAGATATGGGCCTTACCATTGGCCCAATCACATTCAAGGGCTAATTTTAAGTGGATTAAGAAGGGAAGTACCAAAGTAGAAGAATTATAAGATTTAAAGGATGTTGGATGCAATTTACATAAAGTTAAGGACTTTCTTGCAAAATTCAAGGATAAGTATTAACAAGGAGCCAACAATTGGCTCTTTCTCATTGGTGGACTCCAAAATATCTTTACAAAAGGTAGTTAGCTGATATATAAGGTAGAAACAAGGGATATACATCATTTACACAAGAGAAACAAAGTTGAAAAGCTCCCCCATCTCTTTTCTCTACAAACTGCCCAGCAAGAATAAGGAGTAAAGAAAAATTCATATCTCCATTTCTATCCATGATAAAATCACCAAATATTAACCATAAATTCTCCACTCCATGTGTAAGGTTCGTTCAAAATTTCATGGCCAACAAAGTAGTATAGCCTAGTCAAATCCATGCTCAAAGTTGGGGAAACAAATCTGTCCAGTGGGAAAAACGGGATCAAAACCATAGCTAGGAAGCTTTTTTTTTTTGTGATCTATAGCTCAAATCAAAGCTTATGAAGAGGCCAAGATGTGGTAAAAATTTGAGAGCCAAACTCTTATTTTTCGATTTTCTATGATGTTTACAAAGTGATGGATGAATAGTAACCCTTAGAAACTAACTTTGTTTTCTTGATTTCTTTGGAGGATCTAAGCTATACTAAGGTGGTATAAAGGTTATACAAGGTGTATTAAGGCTTTTACTCTTTCCAAGGAAGGTATACCACTTGAAACCCTAGCTTGAATCTTGAGTTAATGGTTGATTTTTGGATTAAGTTAGTGTAAAGAATGAAATCATGATGATATATGTGTTTATAATTGTTTTGATTGAATATGAAAGAGTGTTGGGGCTTGTAACCATGATTGGTAGGATGACCACATGGTGTAGGGTTGATATATGTGTTTGGTGATGGATTTGGAGGAGTTGAATTTGTGAAAAGTATGAAAATATAGCCGTTATAATGCCCGATTTTCGTTAAAACAAATAGATGCCCTGTTTTGGACACCAATTCCCGTACGGTAGCACCCTGCCTAGGGTACCATTCAACCATAAAAAGATAGAGCTTATGTCATAGATCGTTTCGATATAAAGTACGTTAAAATCTGATGAACGGTTTAGGAGAAAAGTCAGTTTTAGGACGTTCGAGAGCCGAGAAAACGTAATTGTAGCAACTTTGAGGCTATAATTACCATACTTAAACATTTTTAAAAATTATAAAATTTTGGGAGATGGTAATAGGGTGGTCAGAAAGCCATTTCCAGTTGACCTTGAATTAAAATCGGAACTAATATTTTCTAAGAATTTTTACAGTCGAGGGTAGTTGTTAAGAAAAAGATGGAATACACTAAAACTTTAATCAAGTTTAAAAATGGTTAAGTTCTTGGAACTTTTGGTGCGTAAAAGTTATGTCAAACATATATTATGTGTCAAGGGTGTTATTGTATAGAGATCAGGTGATTAAGTGGGATATATGTTCTAACGGTGATCCTTTCGTTTCTATAGAGGCGGGAGACGAACTCAGGATCATACCTAGTCGCTTTAGAGATCCTGACAAGATTTCTTCTATCCTTACTTTGGAAAACTACTTATCTTCATAGTAAAATGATTTCATGGAATATGTATATGTTATTCTAGGGTTGTTATATTGCTAAGAATTTATTTCCTGAATTTTTGGGAATTAAAGAGAGATGGATATGGATTATGGATATATAGATATGATTACGAATAAAGTGAACATGCCTTATGATTAAGAGAATATGAAGGAATGGTATCAGTTGTTATCTAGGGTTATATGAAAGGATGGTATCAGTTGTTATCTAGGGTAAATGATTTATAATATTATGTTAAAAATATTTTTTTTAAATATTGAGATTTAATAAGTATTAATTGATTATTATCTACTATTTTTAAAAGTAGATGGAATATTTATATATATAAGAGTACTAGATTTCACTGAATACAGAGAAGATGTCTGAGTCATAATCAAGGTATTATGACATATGTTTATAAGTGATGGTATATGTGAACAAAAGAGGAGACGTGAAAAGAACTGTGATGGAAAGGTGAATGGGAAATGGTAGTACATATATATATATATATATAATAATGTTTTGACAAAAAGGGGGATTGCAACATAAACCGTAGGAGGCTGTGTGCGGCACAGTCCAGCACTCAATATTATTTCGGCCCAAGAGTTGCCGAAGGGGGATGTAGCAGGAGAGCCTTCCTCCAGGGGGATGTAGGAGAAGAGCCTTCCTCCAGGGATGATTATCATTCCTTCTACCGGTAGTAAACAGAGAGCAGATACAATTAGGCGACTGATCATCATCCTAATGTATCTGGCTCTAGCAGATATCCCCAAAACTTGAAAGAAAGAATTGAAAATGATTTTCAGACTTCTATACTGAAAATAGAAAAATGATACGAAATGTTGGATTATTGTTACTGATGAAGAGAAACTGATATTATATGATGTTAGAAGAGAAATTGATATTATAATTCTATATACTTCTTTTCGTACAAAGAAAATTGGAAAGTGTATATATTGAATGAAAATAAAATTTCTTTCCATAATAACTGAAATTGGTTGTGTCTAATATATATATATAATGGTTTATGTTAGAAATGATTGATGAAAACAGTGTTTGGAAGCTAAAGTCAGAAAACAGAGTTTAGCTGGAAGCAGTCAGAGTTTAGTTAAACACTGACTGGAAGCGCAACAGAGGTTGTTAAACTCTGTAGCGGTATTGTCTGAAGAGTCAACAGTGTTTGAAGATTGATTCAAGATAAATATGGAAGCAATATCTTTGAAGATTGGAAAGCTGTCAAAGAGATTGAGTTGACTTGGAAGACTGGAGCAATCGTGATTGATATCAATTGTATAGCTTGATTTTAGGAGAATCAGTTACTGATTGTACGAAGCTGTATGTTCTATAAATACAGTTAGGTTAACCCTAGAAGGGTAGTCGAACATTGAGAAATCTTTTGATTGTAACCTAAGCAGCTCTCTGTGATATTTACATCACTGAGAGAGGAATTATTAATTCCAAACAGTTTTTAATTGTTAAACAGTGTGTTCTTGTTAAGTTACTCATACAGTATTTGATTGTTTATTGTGTATTCGACCTAACAAGTGGTATCAGAGCCTAATCTGTTACTTTATTACAGTTAAAGATCCAAACACAATAGTAATCAATGGCAGAGATACCTCCACCAACTGAGAAAGCCCCTACTACTGTTAGTAGGTATGAAACAATAAGGGTTCCTATACTTAGGCCATCAGAGTATGCAATTTGGAAGGTGAAAATGACCATGTTTCTGGAGGCTACAGATCCAGAATACCTTGATAGAATTTATGAAGGTCCTCACAAACCAACAAAATTATCTGCTGCTGCTGCTGGTGAGGAATCAAAGGTCATTCCAAAGGAAAAGAAAGATCTAACTGCTGAGGATCTTTCATCTATTGCAAAGGATGCAAAAGTAAGACATTTACTTCACAGTGCATTAGACAATGTTATGTCTAATAAAGTGATTAACTGCACCACTGCAAAGGAAATATGGGATGCACTTGAGGTTAGGTGTCAAGGAACTCCTGCAATCAAGAAAAACAGAAGAAACATACTCACTCAGGAGTATGAGCACTTTGAGGCAAAGTCTGAAGAAACCATGACAGAAACATTTGACAGATTCTGTAAACTGCTCAATGATTTGTCATTGGTTAACAAAGAGTATGATTTAGAAGACTCAAATCTCAAGTTTCTTCTTTCTCTACCTGAAAAGTGGGATGTGAAAACAACCACTATAAGAGATAACTATGAACTTGGTGAAACAGAGATTGATGAAATTTATGGACTGCTCAAAACCCATGAATTGGAATTGGAGCAGAGAAATAAAAGATCAAGTAGAAAGTCAAAGTCTGTTGCACTTAAGGTTGAGGAGAAACCATCAAAGAAGGAGGCATCAAGGAGAAAGGCAAAAGGGAAAGCCTTAGTCATACATTCAGAGAATGAGTCATCAAACACTGATGTTGACTCAAACACAGATGAATCATCTGATTCTGAAGATGATGAGGAGATGATGCAAATGGCTGCATTGATGGTAAAGACCTTCAAAAAAATGGGATACAAGAATTTCAAGAAGGGAAAGAGATTCCCCAGGGACTACTCAAAGTCTGACAAGAAGAATTTCAAGAAAGCTGAGGGAAAGGACTTCAAATCTGGTAAGAAAGATAAGTCTGAAATTCAATGCTACAAGTGTAAGGAGATGGGTCACTATGCTCCTGAGTGCAAGAAGGGTAAAACTGAAAAGGCACTCTACACCAAAGGCAGAGATTGGGCAGACACTTCAGATTCAGATGAGGAAGTCAACTATGCTCTCATGGCTACTACTCAGACTGAAAATGATGATCTCAAGGTACCTCCAACTACCTATGCTTATAACACTGATAATATAACTGAATTGAGAATTTATCTTAAAGCATTGCATATCAGTTATAGGGATCAGACTTTAGAAAATGAGAGGATAAAGTCTGAGTGTTCTCAACTCAAAGAAAGAAATAAACTTGTTGAGGAACAGCTAGAGAACATGAATAAAATTCAAAAAGAGAGAGATGATGCAGTGTTTATTGAACAGGAGTTGCTAGGTAAGTATAAGCAACTAGAATCTGAATTGGAGGATGCTAAACACATTATTAAAACTTGGACACACTCTGGTAAAGACACTCAAGAAGTGTTTCAGTCAGATACAGTAGGTCTAGGTTACTCTGAAGGAGATGAACTTAGATTTGAAAATTTGGTAAAAGTTAGACCACATCGTTCATCTGAAGGTAATGTTATGGGAACAGGTGGACCTAAGACTGAAGCTGAGAAAAAGGCTGTTAAAGAATCATATGCTAAGACTTTTGTTAAAGAGGCTAACATTGGTTTAATGACAGATAAACAACTCAAGCATAAGCTTAAAGAGATAAAATCTGTCAACAAACAGAGAATGCCTAAGAAAAACAAAAATGGAAAGGTAGGCATAACATCAGGAATTAAGCCAATGCTTGCTTCATTAGCTCCTAGAAAAACATGCTTTAATTGTGGTAGCACTAATCATCTTGCTAGTTTCTGCAGTAAGAATAAGAACATTAATTCTTTGCCCTCTAAAACTGCAGTTAAAAATGATTATGTGAGGACTAGACCACAGACTTTATGTACACACTGTGGAAGTACATGGCATTCTATTTACACTTGCAGAGATTATCATGCTATTTACTATAATTACTATGAACCCAAGCCAAATTTGAAATGGGTTAAAGTAAACTCTGCAAATGTAAACTCTGAAAAAGTTAGCTTAAACTCTGATAATGTGAATTCCGCTGCAAAAGCTAACAGAATTAAGAAAGCCAAAGGATCCAAGCAAGTCTGGATCCTTAAAACTAATAATCAGTGATTGTTTGTGATTGCAGGGCAACAGGGTTAGTACCCTAGTCGTGGACAGTGGATGTTCAGGACACATGACAGGAAATAAAGCCCTGCTATCAGAGTATGAGGAGAAGGCTGGCCCAAAAGTTTCCTATGGAGATGGCAACATATAGGACATACTCTGGGATATGGCAATATTAATCTTGGGAGTGTCATCATCACAAATGTAGCTCTGGTTCCAGGACTCAAGCATGATCTGCTATCTGTGAGTCAAATCTGTGACAGAGGATATCATGTAGATTTTCAGCCTGAATATTGTCAAGTGATCAGTAAATCTACAGGGAAAGTTGCTCTAGTTGGAAACAGACACAATAACATCTATGAAATTAAATTGTCAACAAACACTGATGGCAAAGCAGTGTGTCTGTCAACAAGAATGTCCAGTGAAGAGAGTTGGAAGTGGCACAAGAAACTCTCTCATTTAAATCTGAACAACATAAATGAGCTAATAAAGAATGATCTTGTAAGAGGTCTACCAAGGTCTTTGTTGAATGTAGAAGGCCTGTGTGATTCTTGTCAAAAGGCCAAACAGAGAAAAGCCTCCTTCAAAAGCAAATCTGAGTCTTCAATTGTTGATCCTTATCATCTAATACATGTTGATCTTTTTGGTCCAGTGAATGTAATGTCTCTTGGAAAGAAGAAATATGCTCTAGTCATTGTTGATGAATATACCAGGTTCACATGGGTATATTTTCTTGCAAAGAAGGATGAAACTGCATTAACACTGACAGAACATATATTACAACTGGAAAAAGGGTCAGAGAATCAAGTGAAGATAATCAGAAGTGACAATGGAACTGAGTTCAGGAATTCATCAATGGAAGAATTTTGCAAGAGTAAAGGGATAAAATAAGAGTTTTCTGCACCTGGCACTCCACAACAAAATGGTGTAGTGGAGAGGAAGAATAGAACCTTGATAGAAGCTGCCAGAACCATGCTAGATGAAGCAAAGTTGCCAACATATTTCTGGGCAGAAGCAGTTCAAACTGCTTGTTTTACTCAAAATGCAACACTGATCAACAAGCATGGTAAAACACCATATGAAATGGTAAAGAAGAAGAAGCCAAATCTAAAATATTTTCATATTTTTGGATGCAAATGCTTTGTGTTGAAGACTCATCCTGAACAGTTGACCAAGTTTGATCTAAAGGCAGATGAAGGAATTTTTGTTGGCTATCCACTGTCAACAAAGGCATTCAGAGTTTATAATCTGAGAACCAGAGTGATCATGGAATCAATTCATGTGTCATTTGATGACAAGAAAATAAATGGACTAGAAGATGTCAATGAACATGATCTACTCCACTTTGAAAATGAAGATTTATTCTCTGAAAAAGTAAACTCTGATCAGACTGATTTGACAAACTCTGTTGATCTAAACTCTGAACCTCTACTGGTAAATACTGAAGAAACTCTTCAATCAGAAACAAGGGAAGAACCAGTTGAGGGGGAGCATGAAGAATCACATCAAAGTAATAATTCAAA
Organism: Kitagawia praeruptora; assembly: GCA_037693485.1. Classification (NCBI taxonomy): domain Eukaryota; kingdom Viridiplantae; phylum Streptophyta; class Magnoliopsida; order Apiales; family Apiaceae; genus Kitagawia; species Kitagawia praeruptora. The sequence continues at coordinate 109,540,665 of CM075354.1, forward strand.
CACTGAAAGTGACTCAGTTGATGATTCTGAATCAAACTCCGTTGATTCAAACTCTGTTGATAATTCTTAGAAGTCACATTCAGGGGGAGCATCTGAAAATGAAGAAAGGCACCAAGAAAATCAGGAGAGCATGGATCAAGGGGGAGGATCACATGATGACAGAAGCAATTTGCCTTCTGCAAGAAAATGGACTAAATCTCACACACCTGATTTGATTATTGGTGATCCAGATGCAAAAGTAAGGACAAGAAGTGCAACAACAAATGAATGTCTGTTTCATGCATTCTTGTCACAATCTGAGCCAAAGAAAGTTGAAGAAGCTCTTAAAGATGCTGACTGGATAATAGCAATGCAAGAAGAGCTAAATGAATTTGAAAGAAATGAAGTGTGGACACTTGTACCAAGGCCCAAGAACAGATCCATTGTTGGTACTAAATGGGTTTTCAGGAATAAAACTGACAGTGAGGGTGTTATCACAAGGAACAAGGCAAGACTGGTTGCAAAAGGCTACTCACAACAGGAAGGAATAGACTATGATGAAACATTTGCTCCAGTGGCTAGATTGGAGGCAATCAGAATCTTTCTTGCATATGCCTCTCACATGAAATTCAAAGTATTTCAAATGGATGTAAAAAGTGCATTTTTGAATGGAAAACTTGAAGAAGAAGTGTTTGTGGAACAACCACCAGGGTTTGTAGATCCAAAATATCCAGACCATGTCTACAGGTTAGACAAGGCACTCTATGGACTTAAGCAGGCACCTAGGGCATGGTATGAAACTCTTGCCAAATTTCTACTAGAAAGTGGATTTCACAGAGGTACTATTGACAAAACTCTGTTTTACTTTCAATCTGGTAGTGACTTGCTCTTAGTTCAGATCTATGTAGATTACATCATTTTTGGATCTACTAATGATAAACTCTGTAAGAAGTTTGCCAAACTCATGCAGTCAAGATATCAAATGAGTATGATGGGAGAGCTTAGTTATTTTCTAGGCCTACAGGTGAAGCAAACAGATGATGGAATTTTTATAAATCAAGCAAAATATACCAGAAATCTTCTCAAGAAATTTGGTATGCTTGACTGTTCATCTGCAACAACTCCCATGGCAACTGCAACAAAATTGGACAAAGATGCAGGGTCATCAGTAGATATGACAAGTTACAGAGGAATGATTGGTTCTCTACTCTATTTGACAGCTAGTAGACCTGATATCATGTATGCAACTTGTTTGTGTGCAAGGTTCCAGGCAGATCCAAGAGAACCACATTTAACAGCAGTAAAGAGGATATTCAAGTACCTGAAGGGCACTATAACTTTGGGGCTGTGGTATCCAAGAGAATCAGAGTTTAAACTTCTTGGTTACTCTGATGCAGACTTTGCTGGATGTAAGATAGACAGAAAAAGCACCAGTGGAAGTTGTCAATTTCTGGGTGACAGACTTGTTTCCTGGTACACCAAGAAACAGAAGTCAATATCTACATCTACAGCTGAAGCAGAGTATATTGCTGCTGGTAGCTGCTGTGCACAGATTTTATGGATGAAGAATCAACTGCTGGATTATGGATTAAGGTATACCAAGATACCTATTTACTGTGATAATCAAAGTGCTATTGCAATGACAGGTAATCCAGTGCAACATTCAATGACAAAGCACATCAGCATAAGGTATCACTTCATCAGAGAGCATGTAGAGGAAGGCAACATTGAGCTTCACTTTGTGTCTACAGAATAACAACTTGTAGATATCTTCACCAAGCCATTGAGTGAAGCTACATTTACAAGACTGGTCAATGAACTAGGAATGGTCTCTAGTTTTGACTAGAGATGTTGGTTAGACTCAAAAACTAATTTCTAAAATATGTTGCTCATGTTTCTGCAAATTGTTAAGTGCTATGTGAACCTTAGTATTAAACTCTGTTATGCATGCTTATGTTTAAAACTTTTTAAACTCTGTTAGCATGTCTGTCTGTTAAACACTGTTAACATGTTAGATACACTCAGTGAATTCAGAATTGATTATTGTCTGAATGATAACACCAATGAAGAAAAATGTATGAAGCATGATTCTCAGTAAATAAATCATGATTCTTTCTGAGTCACTGTAATCTAATCAGACTTTGTGCAGTAAATCAACACAGCATGATACTGTTTCATATTTATAGCATCTCTTAGTTTATTCAGTCCTAAACTCTGAGTCTATGAATATTGTGTGCATTGCCTCTCATAAATAATTTTGGTTATTGATGAACTCTAAACTCTGATAAGTGACATTCTGTTTCCAAAAGGTATGGTTCATGATGATTTCTTGTTTGTACTTGTGAAAACCATAAAAGTTGAGATGTGTCATTGAATAGTTTGGTGAGTTCAGATTCATGTCTACACCCTGTGAGAGTTTGAGCCAAATCAGTGATTGATACATTTTCTATCAATCAGTATTTATTGTTGTGTGATTGTATGTTTCTCTAGAACTTGTATTAAACCATTTTGAGAGTACATGATATGTGTGTGCATGAAAATGATAAAGGCAATAGGATTTACCCTTTCTTCAAACACTGTTCAAAATTCTTTTGAACTTTGTTCAAACACTGTATAAACACTGTTCATAATTTCCATCCTTAGTAAACCCTTTTGAGCCTTATTAACTGCTCATTTTTCTTATACTCTGATGTATTAAGAGCAGTTAATTTTTTTCTTTTCTCAAGCAGATGAGTGTTTCTCAAGAAAAGAAATAGTTTACTCAGTATATATGCTAAACAAAATAAAAAAAAATATATATATATATATACTGATCACTTTGTGATCTTGTACAAATATATATACTAACATTGTGACTGAACACTTTGTTCTATTAAGATGTTCAGCTTGAAGTCACTCATGAATAAAACATCTCTTTTCATCTGTTTGATCTTACTCCATTTAAACCCTGAATAAAGTCCTTTTGATTTGTGAATACATGTACTCAAAGTAGTGTAGAATTGGTGGACATTCAAGCATATGGTAGATTCTACTATTTCTGATTGAATATGAGAGTAAACACTTTACCTAAACACTTGTGTGTTTGAGAGTTTGTGAGTTTATCAAGTTCATGATTGTTATTCACTGAATGATGCTCTGATTTCTATCTCTTGATCTTTTTGTCTTTAAAGACTGTGTGCTTACTTGGATAATCATGGACATCAATGGGAATAGAAGTTTTCAGATTTCTGTATAACAGTAACTACAGAGTTTAGCATTCATCAAACAATCAGTGTTTACTATGAGAGTTTGTGCATTCAGTGTTTATTGATTTTTTGTTATGGATTTTATGAAATATTAGATGCTCTAAAAATTGATTTTGGTAAACTCTGCTTTACACACACTCATATTCACAACTTGCAATTTTTGAAAGGGTTTCAGTGATAAAGTTGGAAAATTGATAAACTCTGTTGAGTTGTGTTAAGTACTCTGAGATAAAGTCTCATTGAGATGATTTGACTATTTTGGAGTAATTGGAGTAGTTGACAACTGTTAATTAGTGTAAGTGTCGTGATTAAAGAAATGACAGCGGTAATTGTTAAGTGAACCATTGGCTGTTTGACACGTGTCCCATGATTGTGTCCCACTCACACACTACTCTACAACAGTTGCGCGCTTTTACTAAATAAACGATTGAGTTTTAATTTTACTCTAATCGTCTTTAGTCTCTCACTCCATATCGATTCACATTCACCCACTCACAGTTACTTGCATATTCATTCACTTTCACACTTCTCATATACTCTCCTTCACATTTTGATAAACACTTACAGTGCATACACATCCTTTCTCTGAATATCTTCGTATCACTTTTTACTAATGGCAACTAAAGCGTTTGATGCAGCAGGGTTAGTTTTTCTCCCTAGTAACTATGCAGCACCATTGGAGAATGCAAATGCTCCACAGGCATTTCATTTGTTTCAAAATTTCTTGAACGATTCTGAGATAGGGAAAGCTCTAACAGTACCACCTACACTATCTGCTTCGCAAATTGCTGCTTTCTGGACAAACTCTGTATATGATGATGGAGAAGAGTCTGGCACTCCCACAATCGCTTTCACCCATGATGAATCAGAGTATATCATTACTCCAACTACTATTAGGGATGCTCTGGATTTTGAGACACACACTTCTTACAGTGTTGTTGGTCATGATCGCTTGAGGACAATGTTGGAGCAAATTGGGTGTGCAGGAAACTTGAATAAGATAGGGTCTTTGAGACGGCCAAGTTTGAGAAAGGAATGGAGTTTCTTTTTCGATTGCATTACAAGAGCGTTTGGAAAGAAGACAACAAACTGGGATGCACTTCCTCTTGATACTCTCCAAATTGGTCATGCTCTACTATATGGAGGTAATTTTGATTTTGGTAGACTAGTGCTAATGAATTTGGGAGAGCGTTTGTCTGAGCCTACTTCTGTTTATTTTGCTCGATTTTGTCAAATACTATTTACTGCTTGTGTGCCTAATCTTACAATTGATGAAGCTGATGTCATTCAGCCTTTTCAAGTTGCTAAAAGAATGTTTTCTGATTTGACAAACAAAGATGTCACTAAACAGCAAATACCTGAGATGTTCATGCCTTTAGCCTTACAGAACTATGTAAACCAACCACAAGACCCTCAATCACCACAACAAATGTCTGAACCTTTAGACACCATAAACTCTGATCCAACATCTACAATACCCACACCCACTGTACCTACTACATCTCATCAACCACAGCCAGAAATCTTAAACTCTCCACCAATAAACTCTCCACCCTTAAACACTGAACCCTCAAACACTGAAACATTAAACACTGAAACCTTAAATACTGAAACCTTAAACCCTGAGCCAGCACCTACTGAAACAGCCACAACCAAGCCAAAGAGAAAGAAACACACCGCCCTAAACACTAAACACTCAAAGGCTAAACAGACATTACCTGGAGCTGTTTATACTAGAAGAGTGAAGCAACATGCAAATAGACCTTCCTTTTCACCACCTAGAGAGAGCTCAAGTGAAGATGAAGAGGAGGTTGTAGTGCCTCCAATCAAGAAGAGGAGATTAGTTCTTTCTGATTCAGATGAAGAGAATGTTGTTGAAGCTCCAGAGGTGATTTCACAGCAAACACCTACTGTTGAGGCTGAAGAAAATGTTTCTATACCTGCAGAGGTTGAAATGCCTGCAGAGGATAATGTTAATGATGAAATACCTACAGAGGATAAAATGCCTGTAGAAGAGGATCACAGAGATGGTTTTTCACCAGTGAATGATGTTCCTGAATCAATTCTTGATCCTATCTCACCTATTGTTCATGTTGAAGCTCCTGGTGTAGCTGATGAGCCTGCAGTAAATGTTCCTGAAGCTGCAGTATCACATACAGAGCTGGTATCTTCTCCAATTCAAGACAAAGGTGATGAAGTTGATCAGGCAACTAAGGTGATTTCTGAATCTATGCCTGTTGAAGATACAAATATAAACTCTGTTGCAGATCCTGTGCAACATGAGGAGACTGTTGAAGAAAATGCAAAAGTTGTTGGAGAAACTGTGGCTGACACAGCTCAGCACAGTGATTCTTTAAAGGATGCTCAAGTTAAAAATGCAAGTGCTGAGAGTGAATCTGAAAGTAGTGCAAACTCTGATTCTTTTGTGAGTGCACCAGCACAAACAGATAATAAGCATAAACCTTTTGATCAGCCTTGTCCATCTCATGCAGTTGAAGTAGAGCATCTTGCTAAATCTGCTGAAAATTGGTATAAACAAGATTGCATTTTTCCAAAAGGAAGAGCATCTGAGTTTGTTAAGCAAACTGCAAAGCAAATTTCAAATCCAGAGATCTTATCCTGTTTAAAGGCAACTGTGGTGCAAGTCAAGACTCTGGAAGGCAATTTTGCTGAAACAAAACAAGAGATTGCTTCTTTAAAGACTGAGATACAGTCAAGAGAATTGAAGATGGATAGAGAGTCTAAAATAAAAGCTGTTCAGCTGTCTAAAGTTCAAGACACTCTCTTTGCCAGGCTAGGAAAAGTTGAAGAAAATCAGACTGCTTTGTTTTCTAAGGTGGATTCCATTGCTAACTCTTTAGAGCTCATTACATCAATACTCATTCCTGATGATGTCAAAAAGGGGGAGAGAGTTGCTAAGTCTAAATGCAAAGTTTCTCAAACTCTGACTCAAAAGGATGATGCTGGAGATGGAGGGGCAAGTGAAAAGAATAAGGTATTAAACTCTGAAAGGCAAACTCTGAGATATGGCAAATCTTTTAAATCACAGTCTGTTGGAATAAACACTGAAACTCAAGGTACTTCAAAGACCAAGAGTTTGGAATTAACATCAAATCCAAAGACTGATGAAGAATTAGCTGTTAAGCTTTTCATGGAAGAGAATGCAGAAGGAGTTACAATAGAAGATGCTAAAGCAGAAGAGAAGAGTTTACAAGAAAAGCATTTGAAAGCTCTAAAGTCTGAAAAAGCAAAGAAGAATGAGAAAGTTGCTAAAGCTGCAAAGCCTGTTCTTAAAGGCATACAAATCAAAGAACCAGTTGGTACAAATCAAAGAATGCAAGTATTTAGAAAACCAACAGATGCAGAAGCTAAGCAAAAGCTGAAAAGTATAATTACAACCTCTGTTGATACACATGTTGTGAAGAAGAATGAAGACACAACCTCTGTTGCTGCACAAGTTGTGACCACACCATTATTGTCTTCTCAGTTGAAATCAACATTTAAGAGAGGTGCTCCTCATGATTCGAGACTAGAAGCTACAATTCCAATGGATTTTACTGATGGTAGAGCTTTATCTGGTAAAGTGGGATACAACAAAGAAGGCATAGGCTCACACAGAGATAAAAGGCAATATGTTGGTCCTAGAGATCCTTCTTCATTGTCTGCTCCAGGTCGTGGTGTCACTCAAGAAAGTTTAGACAAACTGGAGTCAGTACAGCTTGTACATCAGAAGAGTCTAGAGAAGGATTTCTTGTTATATTTCATGGCTGATGGAACAGTATTTAAAGTCTCTGAAAAGGATATCGAATTAAAATACTGGGAGGAACTTGAATATGTTTTGTATATTTTCAGAGTGAGAAATCAAAGAGCTCAGTCAGTTGCAAATGTGCTTAGACAAAGAATGATTCAAAACCTTGCAAGAAGGCAAATGAAATTCAACAGCAAGTATGTTCCTAAATACAGAGATTGGAATGGCAATCTGATTGAAATGGAGAAGGGAACTACAAAACTGAAGACTGATCTTGGAATCACTGTTCTAGATTTTAATGTGAAATCTGAGGAAGTGAAATACATAAGGCTGGGAAATGAAATGAGAAGAAACAAAATCTACGATCTTAGAGCTGCTATCTATCAAACTGATGAGAATGATCCTCAGTTGAGAGAAATCAAGGAAGCTATGCAGATAGAGCTTGAAAATGCTGAAAGAAGGTTGCTTATAGACTATCTCAGAACAATGCCTGATCTGCAAGAGATTAGAAATTAAAGTCTGTAAGAATTTTCTTATTTTCTGTAGAATTTGTTAAGTAATAGCTTAAACTCTGTTTGCATGTTAAACACTGTAAAACTTTGTATTTGTTTTGACATCATCATTTACTGTAAACTTGTACATTTTGATAATGGACAAGTTGGGGGAGATTGTTAGAAATGATTGATGAAAACAGTGTTTGGAAGCTAAAGTCAGAAAACAGAGTTTAGCTGGAAGCAGTCAGAGTTTAGTTAAACACTGACTGGAAGCGCAACAGAGGTTGTTAAACTCTGTAGCGGTATTGTCTGAAGAGTCAACAGTGTTTGAAGATTGATTCAAGATAAATATGGAAGCAATATCTTTGAAGATTGGAAAGCTGTCAAAGAGATTGAGTTGACTTGGAAGACTGGAGCAATCGTGATTGATATCAATTGTATAGCTTGATTTTAGGAGAATCAGTTACTGATTGTACGAAGCTGTATGTTCTATAAATACAGTTAGGTTAACCCTAGAAGGGCAGTCGAACATTGAGAAATCTTTTGATTGTAACCTAAGCAGCTCTCTGTGATATTTACATCACTGAGAGAGGAATTATTAATTCCAAACAGTTTTTAATTGTTAAACAGTGTGTTCTTGTTAAGTTACTCATACAGTATTTGATTGTTTATTGTGTATTCGACCTAACAGTTTATTTTCCTTTGATGCTAATTGATAGAATTTATCTTGCTGAGCTATTTTAGCTCATTCTTGCTACTTATGTATATAACAGATAGGTATGCCGATACTCCGCCGTACACCCCGCAAGAGGGTAAGGAAAAGACGACCTATTGAGAGATCGCTGGCACCGATTCCTGAGGTAGCGTATAAGCAGACGGGTCCTGGTAGACTTATGTATATTAAGTGTGTAAGCTCATGTAATAAACTTTTGGTTGTTGAAATGCTTCCTGTAGAAGTATTATTCAACAATGTACTTAGTAAGATTCTGGGTTTGTAATAACTGTTTAACTCTAAACTTTTAATATTGTGGATGTTGTTCTCTGAGCATATGACTGGTGTGTATTATTATTAGTAAGTGTGGGGTCTATTGTGTGAGTTTTATTATGCAATTATATTCCAGCTGCCAAGAGAAGAATATTAATAAATGGAAATTGGTCTGTGACGGCCTGGATTCCAGACCCCGGATTTGGGGCTGTCACAGATGGTATCAAAGCTTAGAGTCATAATGCTCAGGAACAATAGTTATAATAATAAATATATCAGTAATAATATAAATTGTGAACTCACATCGAGTTCAAGGGTGGTTTATCAAACGAAGCGTTTATTCTAAGTAGTGATTATAATTTTATAGATTATTACTAATAAAAGTTTATGTTTTAGTATAGGGAGAGGAGATTGGTGAGCCAAAGTTAAGGGTATTTAAAGTCTTCTTGTGTTAAAGGAGTTTGAAGAAATATTGTAAGTGGATTGGTGAACAGACACTGGTTGTTTCAATTGATTATGGAGATGGAATGGTGAAACTGAGATTTGTCGGTAAAGCCAAGATATACCTTAAGGACCTAGACAGCCTGAGAAATTTCGAGATTGACTTAAATGAAAAGGTCATTATGCTAAAAGTGTTAAGCTTATGTAGCATACGGGATTGATAAGAGAAATAAATAGTATTTGAGGAAAACCTTCCATTATTGGGTTTTGCAATTGGGCAGAGTCTATTAACGGTACCTATTTTCAAAATTTCCTAAAGCCCTGCCAAATTATATTATTGAGTTTCAAATTTTCCTCCACTGGTGAGTAATTCCTGGGTGATCTATCACCCTTATTCAAAAAGGGCCGGTATCTTTTCAAAACTTTCTGGTACCTTTGGAATGTATTTCAAAATTTTATTCGATCTATCTCAGTCAAAATATTTCTCTAAGATTATTTTCGAAAGGTGGTATATATCATCATGATTTAAATTTTCTTTATATTTCTTACTCAAACTAAGAGGAACAACCCTATATGTATACACAAGGACGATCTGTCTGTGTGATTGAAAGTCGGAGGGGACGCCCTCCTTTATGTGACATACGGGTTCTTCCATTTTATTGATTTCTCAGATCTCCTTTTGTTTCAAATATAGAAGATTTCATTAATGGATGGGATAATGGAAGCAAGGTTTAGAGTATACGTGATTATACAAGGGAACTGGAGATTCTAAGGAAAATTTTAATAAGAGATCATTAGAGTTAGAAGCGTTTCAATATAAGAGAGGAAGGAATTTCGTGAGAAGAAATGGGTATATTTGATGATTAGTAAGAGAAAAGAATATGAGGAATTTTAAGGCATAATTGAGATTTACTATTGAGAGTAAAGTGTATTTTAAGGATAGCAGAGAGAGATTAAAGATGTTAATTATTCAAAGAATTAATCCAAAAGGTGTGAATGAGTGAAACTTGAGGTAAAGATTTTGATGAGAATAATAAAGGAAAATTACATAGGTGGAATAGATAGTATATCATGAAGGAACTAAGGTGGGTCAGCAAGATGTAAAGAGCGTATAGTGAACAATAGACATATGGGATAAGGTATTCGAAGGAAATTGCATGTACGCTCTAATTTAACCTCTTAAGAGTAAATGTTTGGTTAAGGATCGATTAAGTCAATGAATAGTGTAAATGGACTGATAATATAGATAAGAATAATCTATCTGTGAGAAAGTAAACTATGGTGATATAAGAAAGTGAGTTATTCTCGTGTCATCCAAATCAATATCTGTTAAGGGTCAGAGAACTCTATGGAAAGGAGATTAAGAGTATGAGAGAAAGTGTGAGAATATATTTTCAAGGATAAAGGAAAAGTACATTCTTGTTTAGGTACGAACAGGAAATATATATTATAGGTAATATTTTCTTACAATTGTTTCAAGGAATATTAGTAGAAATTATTTCTGGAAAATTTTACAGAGATGAGATATAGGAATATTGAGGTGTTAATATTTATGTCATGATAGAGATCAAAATATAGACGAACCATAGTGAGATACACTACCATTCAGGGGAGGCCAATGTGGTGGCCGATACCCTTAGTCAAAAGAGGAAGGAGAGATGAGATAATATAGAATGACGGAATGCAGGAGAGGGTTAGTAAGGAAAAGATAGTGAAAGTACTGCTATTGATAAGCTAAATGGCATGTTGATGAATGACAAGCAAGTGTATGTTGGTGTATTTCTGTACAAACAAGATAGAGATGTTTATGGAAGAACTAAAAGATGGAGGAAGTAATGTGAGAATTTGAAGGTGTTATGTGGGAAAGGTAATTATCGATATTTTCAACGTGATTCCGGGACGGAATCCTTTTAAAAGGGGAAGACTGTAATAACCCTAACTTTTAGGATGCTACAGTGCCTAAATGAATAGTAATTTTGAGGATTTAGGGAAATGGTATGTAGGTACCCTATAAGTGAAACAGAAAATGAATAATCAGGAACCATATTAGTGTTGTACTATGAAAATGAGTGACTCGAAACGATGACGGATTTCAGAAATTCCTGAGTATAGATTTTTAAGATGTCTGATTTTAATTTAGCACTATTGTATTGGATATTAAAGGGTATGGAATATGAAAAGGGTGTATACTTTGAGGAACATGTGAAATTAGGTTAAACCAGGGGATTATTAAGTCAAGGGAATGGCAGAGGAATTTGGATTGTTAAACAATTTAGAACCACTTGGAAATGAGATATTAAATTTGAGGAATTGAGGATTTAATATTTTGGAATTTTATTTGAATTGAGAATTTAGAATGAAAACTACTGAGACAGTGAAACGAACGTTCTAGAAACCGTTGAGACTTTAATAACGAGATTAAGCGATCAAGCGAACGAATCATGGGTTAAGGATATTAAATATTAGAAGTCCAAGAGAGGATATATTATGAGAGAGAAAGAGGATTGAGAATATAATCCTAGAGCAAAGAGAATGCAAACTAGTTTGAGAACACTTGAGAAACCGGGAGAGCAAATTCTAAGATAAAGAGAACATACCATGGATATTGGATTTAATACCTACTTGAGGATTTGAATCACCCTAACACACTAATATATGATGTGGGAGAGGATATTATATATCCAAGGAATTTACAAATGAGGAACCACTGAGACGATCACAGAAATCCTTCGATGAATCCAACAACTAGAAACTCTTGGACAAGGCCCAAGTATAAAACCAATAACAAGATATGGGCCTTACCATTGGCCCAATCACATTCAAGGGCTAATTTTAAGTGGATTAAGAAGGGAAGTACCAAAGTAGAAGAATTATAAGATTTAAAGGATGTTGGATGCAATTTACATAAAGTTAAGGACTTTCTTGCAAAATTCAAGGAAAAGCATTAACAAGGAGCCAACAATTGGCTCTTTCTCATTGGTGGACTCCAAAATATCTTTACAAAAGGTAGCTAGCTGATATATAAGGTAGAAACAAGGGATATACATCATTTACACAAGAGAAACAAAGTTGAAAAGCTCCCCCATCTCTTTTCTCTACAAACTGCCCAGCAAGAACAAGGAGTAAAGAAAAATTCATATCTCCATTTCTATCCATGATAAAATCACCAAATTTTAACCATAAATTCTCCACTCCATGTGTAAGGTTCGTTCAAAATTTCATGGCCAACAAAGTAGTATAGCCTAGTCAAATCCATGCTCAAAGTTGGGGAAACAAATCTGTCCAGTGGGAAAAACGGGATCAAAACCATAGCTAGGAAGCTTTTTTTTTGGTGATCTATTGCTCAAATCAAAGATTATGAAGAGGCCAAGATGTGGTAAAAATTTGAGAGTCAAACTCTTATTTTTCGATTTTCTATGATTTTTACAAAGTGATGGATGAATAGTAACTCTTAGAAACTAACTTTGTTTTCTTGATTTCTTTGGTGGATCTAAGCTATACTAAGGTGGTATAAAGGTTATACAAGGTGTATTAAGGCTTTTACTCATTCCAAGGAAGGTATACCACTTGAAACCCTAGCTTGAATCTTGAGTTTATGGTTGATTTTTTGATTAAGTCAGTGTAAAGTATGAAATCATGATGATATATGTGTTTATAATTGTTTTGATTGAATATGAATGAGTGTTGGGGCTTGTAACCATGGTTGGTAGGATGACCACATGGTGTAGGGTTGATATATGTGTTTGGTGATGGATTTGGAGGAGTTGAATTTGTGAAAGTATGAAAATATAGCCGTTCTAATGCCCGATTTTCGTTAAACCAAATAGATGCCCAATTTTGGACACCAATGCCCGTACGGTAGCACCCTGCCTAGGGTACCATTCGACCATAAAAAGATATATCTTATTTCATAGATCGTTTCGATATAAAGTACGTTAAAATCTGATGAACGGTTTAGGAGAAAAGTCAGTTTTAGTAAAAGACGTTCGAGAACCGAGAAAACATAATTGTAGCAACTTTGAGGCTATAATTATCATACTTAAACATTTTTTAAAATTATAAAATTTTGGGATATGGTAATAGGGTGGTCAGAAAGCCATTTCCAGTTGACCTTGCATTAAAATTCGGAACTAATATTTTCTAAGAATTTTTACAGTCGAGGGTGGTTGTTAAGAAAAAGATGGAATACACTAAAACTTTAATCAAGTTTAAAAAGGGTTAAGTTCTTGGAACTTTTGGTGCGTAAAAGTTATGTCAAACATATATTATGTGTCAAGGGTGTTATTGTATAGAGATTAAGTGATTAAGTGGGATATATGTTCTAACGGTGATCCTTTCGTTTCTATAGAGGCGGGAGACGAATTCAGGATCATACCTACTCGCTTTTGAGATCCCGACAAGATTTCTTCTATCCTTACTTTGGAAAACTACTTATCTTCATAGTAAAATGATTTCATGGAATATGTATATGTTATTCTAGGGTTGCTATATTGCTAAGAATTTATTTCCTGAATTTTTGGGAATTAAAGAGAGATGGATATGGATTATGGATATATAGATATGATTACGAATAAAGTGAACATGCCTTATGATTAAGAGAATATGAAGGAATGGTATCAGTTGTTATCTAGGGTTATATGAAAGGATGGTATCAGTTGTTATCTAAGGTTATATGATTTATAATATGTTAACTCGAATAACTTGTAGAAGGGGGGGTTGAATACAAGTTATATAATCGTGTCTGATTTTTCCTTGGTTATACGAACAAGAATAAACGAATGAATCAAACTGTTTGTATTAATAAGATCAAATACAAACTCTACCAAAGGTGTACAAATACCTTTAGCAGCTGCTGACAAAACAAAACTCTCTCTCTATTTGTTTCGAACTCTCGAATACAAACCTTATACAGAGCTACGCATACGAATTTACGACACACTTCGAACTCTTTTTACAATGATATAGAGAGAGTATTTATAATGCTTCCTATCAACTAATTACAGAAAGATAATCTATACATGACAATGTTCTGCCTTCCAGTTGATAGTTTCCTTCAATAGAAAATTCTTTCCTTCATAATACCTTCTTGCTTGTTCTTCAAACAACGATCCTGTTTTATAGCACTTGCCAGTTTCTATAGCATCCATAATGACATCATCAGTAACACGACTGACATCAGGATTCCATCTTGTATCAGGATCTGACCATCGCATCAGTACTTGATCAGTATTTGACTTGACGTATCAGGATTCAAACTCAGTTCCTGACATGTAGTACTCGATGCACTGTTCATTCCTGACTAAACTTTACAGATAACTGTCTAACACATTTTTCCTATACAAAGTGCTAAATCCTTTATAAATCAGGATATACAAGAAGTATAAGTAAAATTCTATTCTTAACATCACAGCTCATGAATTATTCCTAACAATCTCCCCCTATTTATGCTTTAAAATCTGAAGCATAAATCTGAGTTGTTGATGTCAAAACATATAACAATATAATCAGAATAGAATTTATGAATTCAAAAATCACGAAGTTAAGTACCTCCTCTTTCAGATATAGACATAGTATCCAGTACTTAAAAGAAAGAATTCAACTATTTGACGCTTCTTTTCCTTTACCACTTCCATGATGAGATTCAACTCTGTCACAATCTTTATCTCCCCCAGTTCTTCTTTTATCCCCAGTCTGTTGTTGTTGTTGTCTTTGAGTTATCTTTATCTCCCCCTTTTTGACATCAGCAACACTAATTCCAAGAGATTCAGTAACAGAACAAATGAGATTCATTAGAACTGCTTGATTTTCCATAATAGTGACTTGGTTATCTTCAAGTTTTTGAAGTCTTGATTGAATTTCAACTTGAGATTTCTGAATATCTTGTAAAACTTCAGAATTGACTTCAATTTTGGAAAGTGTTTGGAATATCTTCAGATTCAATTCTTGTAGAAGAAGTTGCTTGTGTAGAATGATATTCAAGTAATAAAACTCGATTAGATTTACAAACATCTTCATCTTTCTGATCTGAAGCTGCAATATGATCATATTGTCCTTCACCAGTATTCTGTGTACTAACATCTACAAATCCTGACGCCTCCTTAGATTGATCAGATACTGTTGATGTCTCAATTCTGGCTGATATTGGAAGTACATACAAAGGAATACTTGGATCATTAGAAATATCTTCTGGTACTGATGGTATAGAAGTTTGTCTTATCCTTTCACCTCTTCTGTTTATAATTCCTGCAAGCCTTTCTTTTTGCTTCTGAGCTTTAACTTCTGGCTTTGAGTTGTGCTTTGCTAAGTCATTCTTCTCATACATCTCGATAAAAGAATAAGTACCAGCATCCATACCAAGATTATCAGACCAAGATTCAGGAAAAACCTGATCCCAGAAATCAAACGATGGTGGTTTCCTAATTTTCTCTCCCTCACTATGGAGTTGATCATCCATACCCTCATTCTCACTTTGACTATCTAAAGTCAACACTCTTTCTACCTCTCCTTTTGCCTGGTCAGGAGCCAGCCTCTCTGATTGTGGATCAATATCCATCTTTTCAAGTGTATCACCCAAATTTGGATAAGTGCTCTAATGACCTACAGAAAAATAGAGTTTAGAAGAAGTTTTTATACCTGAACTCACATGGAGAGAGGGTTCCTCATATGGCATGGGGCTTGAGGTTTTCTCCAAGGAGTGAGCTGCTATAATCTCTAAATCCTTACAATCATCTTCTTTCCTTCCAGAGACTACAGGCTCCAGTATACCACTTTCAGGTTCTTTACTAGACTCTGATGTCTTCAGTAATACTTCATTAGACACTATAGTTAGTACATCACCGTCTTTAAGTGTTTTTTGTTGAGACTCACCCTCAAGGTGGATAGACTCTGACTGAATAATATTTGTTTGATCTTCAAGAAAATCAGGCAAAGTTATTCCTCCCATATCATAGGGTTTCTCACTTGCAATTTCAGTCATCACAGAAGACCTTTCAACATCAGCTATCACAGCTCCTGAGTCATCCAACCTCTGACTAGATGGTTCTTGTGTTGCAGTGACTGTGATCTCATCTTTCCTACTATCCACCACTGGTGCAATAGTATCTTCTGTTGACTACATTCCTCTATCTACTTCCTCCTGTTGTTCACCTTGAGCTGAATCATCTTCAATAATGACATCCTTGTCAAATAAATATGAATGAAGTGATTGAAGTGCAACATGCTTCGAGAGTCCAAATTTCTTGACTAATTGCCTTCTGACAGATACATAGAAATACATCTTCATTAAGTCAAGTCTTTGATGTAGAAGTCCATATTCATCTGGAAATAAAAGTTTTGGTACTCTTTCAACCAGAAAATCTAGAACAGGCCTTGACAACTTCACTTTAAGAGAAATTAGTCCCATAGCCAGTCTGTATGATAATGTAGTTTCCCATGAAGAATCAATATCCAGATCTCTATAGTCATTTGCTGACTTGATTGTAGCTTCATTTGTAGAGACATGCATGATATTAGTTGGACTAGACTCTGTGTGTGTAGGTGACAATTGAATCTTTCTCCTTGTTCTCCTGGTATAGTGAGCAAAAGATTTATCCTGAGAAGACTCAAGAGGTGCAGACACAGAAGTGATCTTGGGATGAGATCCTTTTTCAATAGACACAGTCTTTTGAGAGACAGTATCCAGTAACTGTTTTCCCTTTTTAAGTACTACAGTCTTTTGAGAAACTGCAGCCTGGCTGTGACTAGGTGCTTCATCTCTTTCTTATAGCTTAGAAAGTCGAATTGCAACCTTCAATTCTTCTCTCTCAGCAAGAGATAAATTATCATCATCTTCACTAGAACTACTACTACTACTTGACACAACAAATCTTCTCTTCTTTACAAGTGATGTCTTTTGAGAAACACCAGAGGTTGGTTTCTTTGAAACAATAGGCTGTGGATTAAAACTTTGTTCTTGAATTGTTTCAGAGACTATAATGTTTTGGGCTACTTGGGTAGACACAGGTGGGTTCTCCTCCAAATGAGATTCCTGAGCCATTTCACCACAAAAGAAAGAAGAATTGTAGAGAGTAGGAAGATGAGTTTTAAGAATTACCTGAACATGATGTGGATAATGAATTGCAGGTATTTCATCTAGATTCTTTTCATTGTCCTTCTTTGTAATGTCAGAGAAAATTCTCTTTTGCTGTACATAAGAAGAAACACAATGTTCTCTACCAAATCTAGTTTCAACATCAGGAATAAAATGGATAATAAACATTTGCATAAATCTATGATGATAAACCATTTTCCTGTTTTGATCTCTTAACCAAAGTTTAATACACATCTGACTTAAGATAATGTGACCAATGTTAATTACTCTGTCATAAAGCAAACTGTAAGCAATATGTGAAGTTACAGAAGTAATTTGATCAAAAGAACTACATTTACCAGTAAAGCATTTAGCTAATTGATCAAAGAAGAAAGACCATTATTTCCTAAGACAATATCTTCTTAACTGGCTCATGTTATCTAAAGGTCCATTATAACCTAATGCAGATAACATAGTTCTAACATCATCATCAGATGGTACATTCTCATAATTTAAACTAACAGGTAAGTGAAGTACTGAATTAACAACAGATTCAATAATATCAAAAGAATCTTGTCCTAAGTGTAGAACAATCTTACCTGATTGACTCTGAGTAGAATCAATTACCTCAGCATTCTCCCAAGCTTGTGTAACAGCTGCTTGATTAATTTATGGAGATGCTGTCAATGCATAACTTAATGGTCCATACGCCAGAAAGTTCATGATTGGATGAAAATCAGTTGACACTCCTTCCTTGTTGGTGATAGCTGCTACATGATTGTTTGTCATAAAATCGAAGTCACCAAACTTGAAGGCTACTGATTTAGGTAATCTTCTTTGAGCTGCCATTTTTGATCTGAAAATAACTTGAAAAATTCTTGAAATGGATTAGTGATTTTGAAAACTCGAGAGTGTTTTTGTTTTAGAGAATGTGAAATTAGAGAAAGCAATTACACTATTAGAGTTTCAAAACAAATATATTTCACAAATCTTTCAGACCACTATCCCACGTCGACACGTAGATTGACAGGTGTCAGTCCCTGAAAAGTGCGGTTACCCACGATTTTTGGAAAATAAAATCCAAAATTGATTTTCATGAAATAAATCAGGGTATTATCAAGATAAAAAATCAATACTGATCAGCTTCATTTTCCTGTTGTGACCTCTCATCAAAATAATCACAAAAAGCAATGTGATTTAAAAATAATAATAATTCTCAAATCCTGATGGTCACACTTGAAATCCTGATCAATATCATCTTGATTCCAGAGACTTAATTGGAGTTTCCACGTTGCATTTTTCTTTTTATCTAAAAAAGAAATAAACAATTAATCTGAACAAAATCAACTGGTTAGATATATTCGACATTTCTTGAAAACAAGAAATACAGTCACACGCAATAATTAGCATCTGACTTCATTAAAAATTCCAAGTGACTGTTCAGCTTCTCACGTCTTTCTATAAAAGAAACAGACGCCTTATGCCATTATCCATAAACCTTTCAATTTCTTTTCTTCTCAACAATGATTCTCAAACCAAAATTCCATTCAAACCCATTCTTTAGGTTTTTCACAGTCGATGAACATCCTGTTCTTGATCATCTCTTTGAAAAGACGACTTTTCTCATCGAACTAATCATGAATGGAGTAGTTTCAGATAATATCCAGAGGTTTCTCCTAGAATATCCATCTGCTGGATACAATCTTCCCCTAACCTCCTCAAAACTTGAGGATGAAGAATTTGGCCGAGAGTCTGAGGTTGATCTTGATGGAGATGCTATTCATTTAAGTTAGCTACTCTCATTCAAGTCGTCCAGACAAGGAATCCAGAAGCAGACGAGGCTGTTCAAATCCTCTGATGGATTTCTTGAGATGCTCCTTGTCCTGTATCTCAAAATCCATATCATTAGACAAGTACAGGATTATCAGTAGAAGTTAGACAAAAAGATGTTGTATTTCATTTCCATGTATGTAATGCGTTCAATTAATGAAAATACAATTTCTTATTATCTACTTGTCTTTTGATTATTGACTGATATATAAATTATCAGTATGCAAATATTAAACCTTGCTGGCATAGACTTAACACATCACAGAATTATATTACTACACAAAGTAAACGTCAGGATCTGAAACAATTTTCACAATCCTGATACTGACACAATACTGATGACGTCAGCATCCTGATACAAATCTAATCATGATGATTATTAACAAGTCTATCATACTGAAATTTATCAAGGCAAAGTGTTATAGCTAAAGCATTTAACAATCAAATATAGATCCTGACAAGAATATCAAGTGTATAAGCTAAAAACAACATGCCTTGCTACTTTTGCAGATGTTAAAGATCTAGAAATTTAACATTCCTAACTCACTTACTAATCTACTGAATGTAGTTTCATCAAGTGGTTTAGTTAGAATATCTGCAAGTTGTTTGTCAGTAGGAACAAAATGAAGTTCCACAGTACCATTCTCAATATGTTCTCTAATAAAATGATACCTGACATCAATGTGCTTAGTCCTTGAATGTTGAACTGGATTTTCTGCAATTTTGATAGCACTAGTATTATCACAAAACATAGGAATATTACTAAGTGTCATACCATAATCCATCAACTGATTTCTTATCCAAAGGAGCTGTGCACAACAACTGCCTGCTGCTATGTACTCAGCTTCCGCAGTTGAGGTTGAAACAGATTGTTGTTTCTTGCTTGCCCAAGAAATCAATCTATTTCCCAAAAATTGACATGTACCTGTAGTGCTTTTCCTGTCTATCTTACACCCTGCATAATCATAGTCTGAATTGCCAATTAGGAAGAAATCAGATTCTCTAGGATACCACAAACCAAGATTTTGAGTTCCTTTGAGATATCTAAAAATTCTCTTCACAGCAATTAAATGAGATTCCTTATGATCACTTTGGAATCTAGCACATAAACAGGTAGAAAACATTATATCTGGTCTACTTGCAGTTAGATATAACAATGAGCCTATCATGCCTCTGTAACTAGTATTATCCACACTTTTTCCCTTAGGATCAGAGTCTAGTTTAGTGGCTGTTGCCATGGGTGATTTTGCAACTGCACAGTCTTGAAAGTCAAACCTTCTTAAAAGATCTTTGATATACTTTCACTGATTAATGAAAATACCAGTCTTAGTTTTTTTGACCTGCAAGCCTAAGAAATAATTTAATTCACCCATCATGCTCACCTGATATTTAGACTGCATAAGCTTACTAAACTTAGCACACAACTTTTCATTAGTAGAACCAAAAATAATATCATCAACATAAACTTGAACTAAAAGCAATTCACCTTTTATCTTTCTAAAGAATAGAGTTTTGTCAATTGTACCTCTTGTGAAGCCATTTTCAAGAAGAAATTTAGACAAAGTCTCATACCATGCTCTTGGTGCCTGCTTTAGTCCATAGAGTGCCTTGTCAAGTTTGTAGACATGATTTGGAAATTTTGGATCAACAAATCTAGGTGGCTGTTCCACATACACTTCCTCATCAAGTTTGCCATTTAGAAAAGCACTCTTTACATCCATCTGGTATACCTTGAATTTTGAATGAGCTGCAAATGCAAGAAACATTCTGATTGCTTCCAATCTTGCTACAGGTGCAAAGGTCTCATCATAATCAATGCCTTCTTCCTGAGAATAACCCTTGGCCACCAGTCTTGCTTTGTTTCTTACAATCATACCAGATTCATCTAGCTTGTTTCTGAAAACCGATCTTGCACCAACAATAGATCTATCTTTAGGTCTTGGTACCAGTTTCCAGACTTTGTTTCTCTCAAACTCATTTAACTCCTCCTGCATTGCAATTACCCAATCAGGATCCTGTAAGGCTTCTTCAACCTTCTTAGGTTCATTCTTTGAGAGAAAACAACTATACAAGCATTCATTTTGAATTGATCTTCTAGTTCGAACACCACTATTTGGATCACCAATAATCAAATCTTCAGTATGATCCTTTGTCCATTTTCTAACAGGTGGTAGATTGACTCTGCTAGTCTCTCCCCCTAAGTTAGTGGTGTCTCTTGTAGAAGAATTCTCTCTGCCTTCAATAACTCCCCTTTGATCAATAGAATCAGTAGATTCCATATTGCTGCTAGTTACTGATCTTTCCTCAGTAGACTCTGAAAAATCAGTTCCTGATGGAGTAGACTCTGTGTTAGAAATGATTGATGAAAACAGTGTTTGGAAGCTAAAGTCAGAAAACAGAGTTTAGCTGGAAGCAGTCAGAGTTTGATTAAACACTGACTGGAAGCGCAAACAGAGTTTGTTAAACTCTGTAGCGGTATTGTCTGAAGAGTCAACAGTGTTTGAAGATTGATAAATATGGAAGTAATATCTTTGAAGATTGGAAAGCTGTCAAAGAGATTGAGTTGACTTGGAAGACTGAAGCAATCGTGATTGATATCAATTGTATAGCTTGATTTTAGGAGTATCAGTTACTGATTGTACGAAGCTGTATGTTCTATAAATACAGTTAGGTTAACCCTAGAAGGGAAGTCGAACATTGAGATATTCATCCATTGTAACCTAAGCAGCTCTCTGTGATATTTACATCACTGAGAGAGGAATTATTAATTCCAAACAGTTTTTAATTGTTAAACAGTGTGTTCTTGTTAAGTTACTCATACAGTATTTGATTGCTTATTGTGTATTCGACCTAACAAGTGGTATCAGAGCCAAATCTGTTATTTTATTACAGCTAAAGATCCAAACACAATAGTAATCAATGGCAGAGATACCTCCACCAAATGAGAAAGCCCCTACTACTGTTAGTAGGTATGAGACAATCAGGGTTCCTATACTTAGGCCATCAGAGTATGCAATTTGGAAGGTGAAAATGACCATGTTTCTGGAGGCTACAGATCCAGAATACCTTGATAGAATTTATGAAGGTCCTCACAAACCAACAAAATTATCTGCTGCTGCTGCTGGTGAGGAGGCAAAGGTCATTCCAAAGGAAAAGAAAGATCTAACTGCTGAGGATCTTTCATCTATTGCAAAGGATGCAAAAGTGAGACATTTACTTCACAGTGCATTAGACAATGTTATGTCTAATAAAGTGATTAATTGCACAACTGCAAAGGAAATATGGGATGCACTTGAGGTTAGGTGTCAAGGAACTCCTGCAATCAAGAAAAACAGAAGAAACATACTCACTCAGGAGTATGAGCACTTTGAGGCAAAGTCTGATGAAACCATGACAGAAACATTTGACAGATTCTGTAAACTGCTCAATGATTTGTCATTGGTTAACAAAGAATATGATTTAGAAGACTCAAATCTCAAGTTTCTTCTTTCTCTACCTGAAAAGTGGGATGTGAAAACAACCACTATTAGAGATAACTATGAACTTGGTGAAACAGAGATTGATGAAATTTATGGGCTTCTCAAAACCCATGAATTGGAATTGGAGCAGAGAAACAAAAGAACAAGTAGAAAGTCAAAATCTGTTGCACTCAAGGTTGAGGAGAAACCATTAAAGAAGGAGGCATCAAGGAGAAAGGCAAAAGGGAAAGCCTTAGTCATCCATTCAGAGAATGAGTCATCAAACACTGATGTTGACTCAAACACAGATGGTTCATCTGATTCTGAAGATGATGAAGAGATGATGCAAATGGCTGCATTGATGGTAAAGACCTTCAAGAAGATGGGTTACAAGAACTTCAAGAAGGGAAAGAGATTCTCAAGGGACTACTCAAAGTCTGACAAGAAGAATTTCAAGAAAGCTGAGGGAAAGGACTTCAAATCTGGAAAGAAAGATAAGTCTGAGATTCAATGCTACAAGTGTAAGGAGATGGGACACTATGCTCCAGAGTGCAAGAAGGGTAAAACTGAAAAGGCACTCTACACCAAAGGCAGAGATTGGGCAGACACTTCAGATTCAGATGAGGAAGTCAACTATGCTCTCATGGCTACTACTCAGACTGAAAATGATGATCTCAAGGTACCTCCAACTACCTATGCTTATAACACTGATAATATAACTGAATTGAGAATTTATCTTAAAGCATTGCATATCAGTTATAGGGATCAGACTTTAGAAAATGAGAGGATAAAGTCTGAGTGTTCTCAACTTAAAGAAAGAAATAAACTTGTTGAGGAACAGCTAGAGAACATGAATAAAATTCAGAAAGAGAGAGATGATGCAGTGTTTATTGAACAAGAGTTGCTAGGTAAGTATAAGCAACTAGAATCAGAATTGGAGGATACTAAACACATCATTAAAACTTGGACACACTCTGGTAAAGACACTCAAGAAGTGTTTCAGTCAGACACAGTAGGTCTAGGTTACTCTGTAGGAGATGAACTTAGATTTGAAAATCAGGTAAAGAAAAGACCACATTATTCATCTGAAGGTAATGTCATGGGAACAGGTGGACCTAAGACTGAAGCACAGAAAAAGGCTGTTAAGGAGTCATATGCTAAAACTTTTGTTAAAGAGGCTAACATTGGTTTAATGACAGATAAACAACTCAAGCATAAGCTTAAAGAGATAAAATCTGTCAACAAACAGAGATTGCCTAAGAAAAACAAAAATGGAAAAGTAGGCATCACATCAGGAATTAAGCCAATGCTTGCTTCATTAGCTCCTAGAAAAACATGCTTTAATTGTGGTAGCACTAATCATCTTGCTAGTTTCTGCAGTAAGAATAAGAACATTAATTCTTTGCCTTCTAAAACTGCAGTAAAGAGTGATTATGTGAGAACTAGACCACAGACTTTATGCAAACACTGTGGAAGTACTTGGCATTCTATTTACACTTGCAGAGATTATCATGCTATTTATTATAATTACTATGAACCCAAACCAAATTTGAAATGGGTTAAAGTAAACTCTGCAAATGTAAACTCTGAAAAAGTTAGCTTAAACTCTGTTAATTTGAATTCCGCTGCAAAAGCTAACAGATTTAAGAAAGCCAAAGGATCCAAGCAAGTCTGGATCCTTAAAACTAATAATCAGTGATTGTTTGTGATTGCAGGGCTCAAGGATCAGTACCCTAGTCGTGGACAGTGGATGTTCAGGACACATGACAGGAAATAAAGCCCTGCTATCAGAGTTTGAGGAGAAGGCTGGCCCAGAAGTTTCCTATGGAGATGGCAACATAGGACATACACTGGGATATGGCAATATTAATCTTGGAAATGTCATCATCACAAATGTAGCTCTTGTTCCAGGACTCAAGCATGATTTGCTATCTGTGAGTCAAATCTGTGACAGAGGTTATCATGTAGATTTTCAGCCTGAATATTGTCAAGTGATCAGTAAATCTACAGGGAAAGTTGCTCTAGTTGGAAACAGACACAATAACATCTATGAAATCAAATTGTCAACAAACACTGATGGCAAAGCAGTGTGTCTGTCTTCAAGGATGTCCAGTGAAGAGAGTTGGAAATGGCACAAGAAACTCTCTCATTTGAATCTGAACAACATCAATGAGCTAATCAAGAATGATCTTGTAAGAGGTCTACCAAAGTCCTTGTTGAATGTAGAAGGACTGTGTGATTCTTGTCAAAAAGCCAAACAGAGAAAAACATCTTTCAAAAGTAAATCTGAGTCTTCAATTGTTGATCCTTATCATCTACTACATGTTGATCTTTTTGGTCCAGTGAATGTGATGTCTCTTGGAAAGAAGAAATATGCATTAGTCATTGTTGATGAATATACCAGATTCACATGGGTATATTTTCTTGCAAAGAAGGATGAAACTGCATTAACACTGACAGAACATGTAATTCAACTGGAAAAAGGGTCAGAGCATCAAGTGAAGATAATCAGAAGTGACAATGGAACTGAATTCAGGAATTCATCTATGGAAGAATTTTGCAAGAGTAAAGGGATAAAACAAGAGTTTTCTGCACCTGGTACTCCACAACAAAATGGTGTAGTGGAGAGAAAGAACAGAACCTTGATAGAAGCTGCCAGAACCATGCTAGATGAAGCAAAATTGCCAACATATTTCTGGGCAGAAGCAGTTCAAACTGCTTGTTTTACTCAAAATGCAACACTGATCAACAAGCATGGTAAAACACCATATGAAATAGTGAAGAAGAAAAAGCCAAATCTAAAATATTTTCATATTTTTGGATGCAAGTGCTTTGTGTTGAAGACTCATCCTGAACAGTTGACCAAGTTTGACCTAAAGGCAGATGAAGGAATTTTTGTTGGCTATCCACTGTCAACTAAGGCATTCAGAGTTTATAATCTGAGAACCAGAGTGATCATGGAATCAATTCATGTGTCATTTGATGACAAGAAAATAACTGGACTTGAAGATGTAAATGAACATGATCAACTGCACTTTGAAAATGAAGATTTATTCTCTGAAAAAGTAAACTCTGATCAGACTGATGTGTCAAACTCTGTTAATCTAAACTCTGTACCTCTACTGGTAAATACTGAAGAAACTCTTCAATCAGAAACAAGGGAAGAACCAGTTGAGGGGGAGCATGAAGAATCACATCAAAGTGAAAATTCAAACACTGATAGTGACTCAAATGATAACTCTGAATCAAACACTGTTGATTCAAACTCTGATCATTCAAATTCTGAGCAGTCACATTCAGGGGGAGCATCTGAAAATGAGGAAAGACACCAGGAAAATCAGGAGAGCATGGATCAAGGGGGAGGATCACATGATGACAGAAGCAATCTGCCTTCTGCAAGAAAATGGACTAAATCTCACACACCTGATTTGATTATTGGTGATCCAGATGCAAAAGTAAGGACAAGAAGTGCAACAACAAATGAATGTCTATTTCATGCATTCTTGTCACAATCTGAGCCAAAGAAAGTGGAAGAAGCTCTTAAAGATGCTGACTGGATAACAGCAATGCAAGAAGAGCTAAATGAATTTGAAAGAAATGAAGTGTGGACACTTGTACCAAGGCCTAAGAATAGATCCATTGTTGGTACTAAATGGGTTTTCAGGAATAAAACTGACAGTGAGGGTGTTATCACAAGGAACAAGGCAAGACTGGTTGCAAAAGGCTACTCACAACAGGAAGGAATTGACTATGATGAAACATTTGCACCAGTGGCTAGATTGGAGGCAATCAGGATTTTTCTAGCATATGCCTCCCACATGAAATTCAAAGTGTTTCAGATGGATGTAAAAAGTGCATTTTTGAATGGAAAACTTGAAGAAGAAGTGTTTGTGGAACAACCACCAGGGTTTGTAGATCCAAAATATCCAGACCATGTCTACAGGTTAGACAAGGCTCTCTATGGACTTAAGCAGGCACCAAGGGCATGGTATGAAACCCTTGCCAAATTTCTACTAGAAAGTGGATTTAACAGAGGTACTATTGACAAAACTCTGTTTTACTTCCAAAATGGTAGTGACTTGCTTTTAGTTCAGATATATGTGGATGACATTATTTTTGGGTCTACTAATGATAAACTCTGCAAGAAGTTTGCCAAACTCATGCAGTCAAGATATCAAATGAGTATGATGGGAGAGCTTAGTTATTTTCTAGGCCTACAGGTGAAGCAAACAGATGATGGAATTTTTATAAATCAAGCAAAATATACCAGAAACCTTCTCAAGAAATTTGGTATGCTTGACTGTTCATCTGCAACAACTCCCATGGCAACTGCAACTAAGTTGGACAAAGATGCAGGGTCATCAGTAGATATGACAAGTTACAGAGGAATGATTGGTTCTTTGCTCTATTTGACAGCTAGCAGACCTGATATCATGTATGCAACTTGCTTTTGTGCAAGGTTCCAGGCAGATCCAAGAGAACCACATTTAACAGCAGTAAAGAGGATATTCAAATACCTCAAGGGCACTATGACTTTGGGGCTGTGGTATCCAAGAGAATCAGAGTTTAAACTTCTTGGTTACTCTGATGCAGACTTTGCTGGATGTAAGATAGACAGAAAAAGCACCAGTGGAAGTTGTCAATTTCTGGGTGACAGACTTGTTTCCTGGTATAGCAAGAAACAGAAGTCAATATCTACATCTACAGCTGAAGCAGAGTATATTGCTGCTGGTAGCTGTTGTGCACAGATTTTATGGATGAAGAATCAACTGCTGGATTATGGATTAAGGTATTCCAAGATACCTATTTACTGTGATAATAAAAGTGCTATTGCAATGACAGGTAATCCAGTGCAACATTCAATGACAAAGCACATCAGCATAAGGTATCACTTCATCAGAGAGCATGTAGAGGAAGGCAACATAGAGCTTCACTTTGTGTCTACAGAACAACAACTTGCAGATATCTTCACCAAGCCATTGAGTGAAGCCACATTTACAAGACTGGTCAATGAACTAGGAATGGTCTCTAGTTTTAACTAGAGATGTTGGTTAGACTCAAAAACTCATTGCTCATGATTTAAAACATTGTTAAGTGCTATGTGAACCATGGTATTAAACTCTGTTCTGCATGCTAATGTTTAAATCTTTTTAAACTCTGTCAGCATGTCTGTCTGTTAAATACTGTTAACATGTTAGATACACTCAGTTAATTCAGAATTGATTATTGTCTGAATGAAAACACCAATGAAGAAAATTGTATGGAGCATGATTCTCAGTAAATAAATCATGATTCTTTCTGAGTCACTGCTATCTAATCAGACTTTGTGCAGAAAATTAACACAGCATGATACTGTTTCATATTTATAGCATCTCTTAGTTTATTTAGTCCTAAACTCTGAGTCTATGAATATTGTGTGCATGGCCACTCATAAATAATTTTGGTTATTGATGAACTCTAAACTCTGATAAGTGACATTCTGTTTCCAAAGGTATGGTTCATGAGGATTCCTTGTTTGTACTTGTGAAAATCATAAAACTTGAGATGTGTCAGTGATTAGTTTGGTGAGTTCAGACTCATGTTTACACCCTGTGAGAGTTTGAGCCAAATCAGTGATTGATACATTTTCTATCAATCAGTATTTATTGTTGTGTGATATTCATCAGGTAGTATGTTTCTCTAGAACTTGTATTAAACCATTTTGAGACTACAGGATATGTGTGTGCATGAAAATGATAAAGGCAATAGGATTTACCATTCTTTCAAACACTGTTCGAAATTCTTTTGAACATTGTACAAACACTGTATAAACACTGTTCATAAATTCCATCCTTAGTAAACCCCTTTGAGCCTTATTAACTGCTCATTTTTCTTATACTCTGAAGTATTAAGAGCAGTTAAATATTTTATTTTTTTTTTTTTTTTCTCTCAAACAGATGAGTGTTTCTCAAGAAAAGAAAAAGTTTACTCAGTGTATATGCTAAATAAATAATAAAAAAAAAAAAAAAAAAAAAAAAAAAAAAAAGAGCATATATACTGATCTTGTACAAATATATACTGTGACTGAACACTTTGTTCTCTTAAGATGCTCAGCTTGAAGTCACTCATGAATAAAACATCTCTTTTCATCTGTTTGATCTTACTCCATTTAAACCCTGAATAATGTCCTTTTGATTTGTGAATACATGTACTCAAAGTAGTGTAGAATTGGTGGACATTCAAGCATATGGTAGACTCTGCTATTTCTGATTGAATGTGAGTGTAAACACATCACCTAAACACTTGTGTGCTTTGAGAGTCTGTGAGGTTATACAGTTCATGACTGTTATTCACTGAATGATGCTCTGATTTCTATCTCTTGATATTTTTGTCTTTAAAGACTGTGTGCTTACTTGGATAATCATGGACATCAAAGGAAATGGAAGTTTTCAGATTTCTGTATAACAGTAACTACAGAGTTTAGCATTCATCAAACAATCAGTGTTTAATATGAGAGTTTGTGCATTCAGTGTTTATTAACTGTTTGTTATGGATTTTATGAAATATTAGATGCTCTAAAAATTGATTTCAGTAAACTCTGCTTCACACACACTCATATTCACAACTGTGCAATTTTTGAAAGGGTCTTAGTGATAAAGTTGGAAAATTGATAAACACTGTTGAATTGTGTTAAGTACTCTGAGGTAAAGTTTAATTGAGATGATTTGACTATTATTGGAGTAATTGGGGTAGTTGACAACTGTTAATTAGTGTTAATGTGTCTAAGTGTCGTGATTATAGGAATAACAGCGGTAATTATTAAGTGATCCATTGGCTGTTTGACACGTGTCCCATGATTGTGTCCCACTCACAC
Organism: Kitagawia praeruptora; assembly: GCA_037693485.1. Classification (NCBI taxonomy): domain Eukaryota; kingdom Viridiplantae; phylum Streptophyta; class Magnoliopsida; order Apiales; family Apiaceae; genus Kitagawia; species Kitagawia praeruptora. The sequence continues at coordinate 109,569,766 of CM075354.1, forward strand.
ACTACTCTACAACAGTTGCGCGCTTTTACTAAATAAACGATTGAGTTTTAATTTTACTCTAATCGTCTTTAGTCTCTCACTCCTTATCGATTCACGTTCACAGTTACTTACATACTTATTCATTTTCACACTTCTCTTATTCTCTCCTTCACTTTTTGATAAACACTTACAGTGCATACAAATCTTTTCTCTGAATATCTTCGTATCTTGTTACTAATGGCAACTAAAGCATTTGATGCAGCAGGGTTAGTTTTTCTCCCTAGTAACTATGCAGCACCATTGGAGAATGAAAATGCTCCACAGGCGTTTCACTTGTTCCAAAACTTCTTGAACGATTCTGAGATAGGGACGGCTCTAACTGCACCACGAACATTATCTGCTTCACAGATTGCTACTTTCTGGACAAACTCTGAATATGATGATGGAGGAGAGGCTGGCACTCCAACAATCATTTTCACTCATGAAGAATCAGAGTATATCATTACTCCAACCACTGTCAGGGATGCTTTGGACTTTGAGACACACACTTCTTACAGTGTTGTTGGTCATGATCGATTGAGGACAATGTTGGAACAAATTGGATGTGCAGGAAACTTGAACAAGATAGGGTCTTTGAGACGGCCAAGTTTGAGAAAGGAATGGAGTTTCTTCTTTGATTGTATAACAAGGGCTTTTGGAAAGAAGACAACAAACTGGGATGCACTACCTCTGGATACACTCCAAATTGGTCATGCTCTACTATATGGAGGTAACTTTGATTTTGGTAGACTAGTACTAATGAACTTGGGAGAGAGATTATCTGAGTCTACTACTGTGTATTTTGCTCGTTTTTGTCAATTGCTATTTACTGCATGTGTGCCTAACATTCCAATTGATGAAGCTGATGTAATTCAGCCTTTTCAAGTTGCTAAGAGAATGTTCAGTGATTTGACAAACAAAGATGTCACTAAACAGCAAATACCTGAGTTGTTTATGCCTTTAGCCTTACGAAACTATGTAAACCAACCACAAGACCCTCAATCACCACAACAAATGCCTGAACCAACAGAAACCATAAACTCTGAACCAACACCTCCAACACCCACAACTACAGTACCTACTACATCTCAACAACCACAACCAGAAACTTTAAACTCTCCACCAATAAACTCTCCACCATTAAACACTGAACCCTCAAACACTGAACCATTAAACACTGAAACTTTAAACACTGATACCTTACACTCTGAGCCAGCACCTACTGAACCAGCCAAAACCAAACCAAAGAGAAAGAAACACACTGCCCAAAACACTAAACATTCAAAGGCTAAACAGACATTACCTGGAGCTGTTTATACTAGAAGAATGAAGCAACATGCAAACAGACCTTCACTTTCACCACCAAGAGAAAGCTCAAGTGAAGATGAAGAGGAGATTGTTGTGCAAATCAAGAAAAGGAGACTAATTCTTTCTGATTCAGATGCAGAGAATGTTGTTGAAGCTCCAGAGGTGGTTTCACAGCAAACACCTACTGTTGAGGATACAGTGAATGTTGAAGTACCTGCAAAAGTTGACATGCCTGCAGAGAATATTGTGGATGACAAAGTACAAATACCTGCAGAGGTTGAAATGCCTGCAGAGGATAATGTTACTGTTGAAATACCTACAGAGGATAAAATGCTTGTAGAAGAGGATCAAAGAGATGGTTTGTCACCAATACATGATGTTCCTGAATCAATTCTTGATCCTGTCTCACCTGCAGTACATGTTTCTGAAGCTGTGGCATCACACACAGAGCTGGTATCTTCTCAAATTCAAGACAAAGGTGATGAAGCTACTAAGGCAAACTCTGTTGCAGAGCCTGTGCAACATGAGGTGATTATTGAAAAGGTTGCAGAAGTTATTGCAGAAACTGTGGCTGACACTGCTCAGCACAGTGGTTCTTTCAAAGATGGTCAAGCTCAAGGTGCAAGTGATGAAGATAAATCTGACAGTGATGCAAACTCTGATTCTTTTGTGAGTGTACCTGCACAGACAGATAGTAAACATACACCTTTTACTCAGCCTTGTCCATCACATGTTGTTGAAGTAGAGCATCTTGCTAAATCTGCTGAAAATTGGTATAGACAAGATTGCATTTTTCCAAAAGGGAGAGCATCGGAATTTGTTAGGCAAACTGCAAAGCAAATTTCAAATCCAGATATCTTATCCTGTTTAAAGGCAACTGTAGTACAAGTCAAGACACTGGAAGGAAATTTTGCTGACACTAAACAAGAAATTGCTTCCTTGAAGACTGAGATTCAGTCAAGAGAGTTGAAGATGGAAAGAGAGTCCAAAATAAAAGCTGTTCAGCTGTCCAAAGTTCAAGACACTCTCTTTGCCAGGCTAGGAAAGGTTGAAGAAAATCAGACTGCTTTATCTGCTAAAGTGGATTCAATTGCAAACTCTTTAGAGCTCATTACATCAATACTAATTCCTGATGATGTCAAAAAGGGGGAGAGAGTTACTAAGTCAAAATGCAAAGTTTCTCAAACTCTGACTCAAAAGGATGATGCTGGAGATGGAGGGGCAAGTGATAAAAGCAAGGTTTTAAACTCTGAAAGGCAAACTCTGAGATCTGGCAAATCTTTTAAATCACAGTCTGTTGGAACAAACACTGAAACTCAAGGTACCTCAAAGACCAAGAGTTTGGAATTAATATCAAACCCAAAGACTGATGAGGAGTTAGCTGTTAAGCTTTTCATGAAAGAGAATGCAGAAGGAGTGACCATAGAAGATGCTAAAGCTGAAGAGAAGAGTTTACAAGAAAAGCATCTGAAAGCTCTAAAGTCTGAAAAAGCAAAGAGGAATGTGAAAATTGCTAAAGCTGCAAAGCCTGTTCTTAAAGGCATTCAAATCAAAGAACCTGTTGGTACAGATCAAAGAATGCAAGTATTCAGAAAACCAACAGATGCAGAAGCCAAGCAAAAGCTGAAAAGTATAGTTACAACCTCTGTTGATACACATGTTGTACAGAAGAATGAAGACACAACCTCTGTTGCTGCACAAGTGGTGACCACACCATTAGTGTCTTTTCAGTTGAAATCAACATTTAAAAGAGGTGCTCCTCATGATCCAAGACTAGAAGCTACAATTCCAATGGATTTTGCTGATGGTAGAGCATTATCTGGTAAAATTGGATACAACAGAGGAGGCATAGGCTCATACAGAGATAAAAGACAATATGTTGGTCCTAGAGATCCTTCTTCACTGTCTGTTCCAGGAGGTGGTGTCACTCAAGAGAGTTTAGACAAACTGGAATCAGTACAGCTTGTATATCAGAAGAGTTTAGAAAAGGATTTCTTGTTATATTTCATGGCTGATGGAACAGTATTTAAAGTCTCTGAAAAGGATATTGAATTAAAGTATGCTGAAGAACTTGAATATGTCCTATATATTTTCAGAGTGAGAAGTCAAAGAACTCAGTCAGTTGCAAATGTGCTTCAACAAAGAATGATTCAAAACCTTGCAAGAAGGCAAATGAAATTCAACAGCAAGTATGTTCCTAAATACAGAGATTGGAATGGCAATCTGATTGAAATGGAGAAGGGAACTACAAAACTGAAGACTGATCTTGGGATTACTGTTCTGGATTTCAATGTAAAATCTGAAGAGGTGAAATATATCAGGTTGGGAAATGAGATGAGAAGAAACAAAATCTACGATCTTAGAGCTGCTATCTATCAAACTGATGAGAATGATTCTCAGTTGAGAGAAATCAAAGAAGCTATGCAGATAGAGCTTGAAAATGCTGAAAGAAGGTTGCTTATAGACTATCTTAGAACAGTGCCTGATCTTCAAGAGATTAGAGATTAAAGTCTGTAAGAATTTTCTTATTTCATGTAGAATTTGTTAAGTAATAGCTTAAACTCTGTTTGTATGTTAAACACTGTAAACTTTGTATTTGTTTTGACATCATCATTTACTGTAAAACTTGTACATTCTTGCTAATGGACAAGTTGGGGGAGATTGTTAGAAATGATTGATGAAAACAGTGTTTGGAAGCTAAAGTCAGAAAACAGAGTTTAGCTGGAAGCAGTCAGAGTTTGATTAAACACTGACTGGAAGCGCAAACAGAGTTTGTTAAACTCTGTAGCGGTATTGTCTGAAGAGTCAACAGTGTTTGAAGATTGATAAATATGGAAGTAATATCTTTGAAGATTGGAAAGCTGTCAAAGAGATTGAGTTGACTTGGAAGACTGAAGCAATCGTGATTGATATCAATTGTATAGCTTGATTTTAGGAGTATCAGTTACTGATTGTACGAAGCTGTATGTTCTATAAATACAGTTAGGTTAACCCTAGAAGGGAAGTCGAACATTGAGATATTCATCCATTGTAACCTAAGCAGCTCTCTGTGATATTTACATCACTGAGAGAGGAATTATTAATTCCAAACAGTTTTTAATTGTTAAACAGTGTGTTCTTGTTAAGTTACTCATACAGTATTTGATTGCTTATTGTGTATTCGACCTAACACTCTGAATAGCTAGTCTGCTCCTGATGATCACTGTGTTCTCTTTGATTTATTTACTCCCCCTCAATAGTAGCATTCCTTTGAGAAGCAATATAAATTCCTTCTGGAGAACCTTCATCATCACTGGAGAGTATCTCAGAATTCTTCAGATTTTCAAATTCCAATTTGTCATGGCTTTCATCAGTTTGCAGAATTCCAAATTTCTTATCATCAAATGCAACATGAATTGATTCCATAACAATGTGAGTTCTGAGATTATAAACCTTGAAGGCCTTAGATGCTGAATATCCTAGAAAAATTGCTTCATCCGATTTGGCTTCAAATTTTCCAAGTTGTTCTGGATGAACTTTTAGGACATAGCATTTGCATCCAAAGATGTGAAAGTATTTCACACTTGGTTTCTTTCCTTTGATCATCTCATAGGGAGTTTTTCCATGACTATTTACCAAGGTACAGTTTTGAGTGAAACATGCAGTGTTAATAGCTTCTGCCCAAAAGTAGGTTGGAAGTTTTGCATCTGCAAGCATGGTTCTTGCTGCCTCTATGAGAGTCCTGTTCTTTCTTTCCACTACACCATTCTGCTGAGGTGTACCAGGTGCAGAAAACTGTTGAGTGATTCCATTGTCTGCACAATACTCCTCCATTGTAGAATTCTTGAATTATGTACCATTGTCACTCATAAGTACTTTGACTTTGTACTCAGCGTTATTCTGAATATTCTTGACAAGTTCAATGATTTGCTGAGGAGCTTCATCCTTCTTGTGTAGAAAGAACACCCATGTGAACCTTGTGAAATCATCCACTATCACTAGAGCAAATCTTTTCTTGCTGATAGACATAATGTTTACTGGACCAAACAGATCAAGATGTAGCATGTGAAATGGTTCAGTAATTGAATTTTCAGTCTTGCTCTTGAAAGTGGTTCTTCTTTGCTTTCCAAGATGACATGCATAACAAAGTCCATCTTGCACATAATTTGCCTGAGGTAGGCCTCTCACCAGATTGTGCTTAACAAGTTGATTAACCTTCTTGAAGTTGAGATGTGAGAGCTTCTTGTGCCAATTCCAGCTTTCATCACTTGTTGCTTTGCTGTAGAGACATCTAACAATTTCTTTAGATGTATCACTTAAGCTGGCTTCATATATGTTACCATGTCTTTGACCAGTTAGAACAATGTCTTCATTCTGCATATTCAAGATTTTGCATCCTTCTCTGTCAAAGATTGATTTGTAACCTTTATCACCCAGTTGACTTATGCTTAAAAGAGTATGTTTCAAGCCTTCAACCAGTGCTACATTTTCTATGATGACATTCCCCAAAACAATTGAGCCATATCCCAGAGTTTCTCCTTTGTTGCCATCTCCAAAAGATATTACTGGGCCACCTTTCCTCTCAAACTTTGTAAGCAGGGACTTCTTTCCAGTCATATGTCCAGAGCATCCACTGTCCAAGATAATTGAATGCTTCTTTCCTATACCCTGCAAACAAAAAGTAACTAGTTAGAATTTTTTAGGACCCAACTTTGATTGGATCCTTTCTTACTAGATTTTGAAACAACAGGCTTTGAGAATTTTGCCTTTACTTTACCTGTTGCAGAGTCAACTTTAGACTCTGATTTCACAAACTGTTTGTGACTAGGAGTTTCAGATTTCAAAGAATAATAGTCATAATACAGTTCATGATATTCTCTACACATGTAAATGGAATGAAGTAAACTACCACAATGATAACAAGCTTTTTGTGGTTGGTATTGAATTTTCTGAGTCTTGGGGAATCTGGACTCAGTTTTCCAAGAAGGTTTTTGATTGCAATATAGGGCCAAATGATTATGATTTCCACACTTATAGCATTTTTTCCTAGGTGCATCAGGTACATTCTTGTAATTATTCTCTTTGTTAATACCTTCCTTTCCATTCCTATTTCTCTTGATCTTGCTAGACTCTGAAAGACCATATAATCTCTGTTTCAACTGAGACTTAGACAGAAACCCTATGTTTACATTCTTAGGTTTCTCTAAGACTTTCTCATCTGAATTACTATTGTTAATCCTTTTGTGTACAACAGGGGTACCTTTTGAATCAACAAATTTAACATGATTAGGTTCAGAAACAATTTTCTTACCTTCAGATTTAGATGTGCTAGCTTCTACTTTACTATCATCAATGACAATAACTACTTTTTCTTCTTGTCTAGCCTTATCAAAACCTAAACCATTAACCTCACCACGAATTCCACTTTCGATTATTTCTTGTGTCTTTTTATCAGAAATGTTAATGGTCTTAATCACATCTCTCTCTTCCTCTAGTTCTTTTCTGACATAGTCATAAGCCTCAAGAATAACACCATAATCATGCTTAGCTTTATCAGAACTTAACTTGTATTCTTCCATTTGAATTAACTCAGATTCAAGAAAATTATTTCTATCAACTAATTTATCATTCTTAACCTTAAGTTCATCTCTTTCACAAGTAAGAATTCTAAAATTAGTCATAAGATTCTTAAACTCAGCATGGATAGATCTAATTTCATCAGAATTTAAGTTATCAAATGAATCAAGAGAGTGAAGTGATACCTTAACAGAGGATGGAGAAGTTTTCTTTGGAGATCCAGGTTTGTCTGAAACATTTGCCATCAGTGCAATGTTGTCATAATCCAATTCATCTTCAGAATCACTGGAATCAGCCCAATCCTTCTATGTGACCATAAGTGCATTACCCTTTCCTCAATTCCTAGGCTTCTTACACTCACTAGCAAAGTGTCCAAGCTCGCTGCAATTAAAGCACTTGATCTTGGCCTTATCAAGCTTGACAATTGCACCTTTGCCTTTGTCACTTTTCTTCTCCTCCTTCTTTTGAAAAGGTCCTTTGCTAAATCTTCTCCTGTTGAATCTTCCTTTCTTGAAAGCTTTAGCAAACATAGCAAAGAGTTCCTGCATCTCAGATTCAGAATCATTGTTGTCAGAGTCTATATCAGTAGTCTCTGACTCAGAACTTTCTTTGCTTTTCTTCTTCCTTGAGTTCTTTACATCAATCTCTTCATGCTGTTCTTCCGAAAGCTTCTTTAATTCAGATTGAGCAGTAAGTGCAACAGTCTTCATCTTTCCTTCACTCATGCTCTTCTTCTGCTGCTTGTCATGTTCATAAGCTCTCAGTTTTCCATACGCTGCCTCTAATGATATTTCATCTAGATCATTAGTTTCCTCAATCGCAGATATCTTCTCATTATAGAAATCAGGCAAAGCTTTCATGAACTTTGTATTCATATCCTCCAAGTCATAATATTTACCATGCATAGCCATCTCATTGATGAGTTTTGTAAACCTATCAAAGGTATTAGTAAGTGACTCACCAGACTTGGATTCAAAGTACTCATACTGTTGTATAAGTAGTGTCCTCATATTCTTCCTGACATGCTTAGTTCCTTCACAATGAACCTTAAGATTGTCCCATATATCCTTAGCAGTTTTACAAGAGAGAACATAGTTAGTGAGAACAGAATCAAGACTGTTGAATAATATGTTTCTCACTTTAGCATCTTTAAGAACATTCTCCTTGTCCTTATCTGACCACTCAGATTTTGGCTTCTCTGCTGTATGTTCTGGAACAACCACACCATCAACAGTTGCTTGTCCAACGACCTTTATTGGAACAAAAGGTCCATCTCTGATTCTGTCAAGATAATCAGGATCTGTTGCTTCAAAATGATGCAACATCTTTACTTCCCATAGAGTATATTCGTTTCTCTTGAGCATAGGAATCTTAGTATTCCCATCCTTGTAACCAGACATGATTGCAGATCTTTATGATTATTCGAAATCAACCTGCTCTGATACCAATTGTTAACTCGAATAACTTGTAGAAGGGGGGTTGAATACAAGTTATATAATCGTGTCTGATTTTTGCTTGGTTATATGAACAAGAATAAACGAATGAATCAAACTCTGTTTGTATTAATAAGATCAAATACAAACTCTACCAAAGGTGTACAAATACCTTTAGCAGCTGCTGACAATACAAATCTCTCTCTTTGTTTGTTTCGAACTCTCGAATACAAACCTTATACAGAGCTACGCACACGAACTTACAACTCACTCTTGTTCGACTCTTTTTACAATGATATAGAGAGAGTATTTATAATGCTTCCTGTCAACTAATTATAGAAAGATAATCTATACATGACAATGTTCTGCCGTCCAGTTGATAGTTTCCATCAATAGAAAATTCTTCCCTTCATAATATCTTCTTGCTTGTTCTTCAAACAACGATCCTGTTTTATAGCACTTGCCAGTTTCTGTAGCATCCATAATGACATCATCAGTAACACGACTGATATCAGGATTCCATCTTGCATCAGGATCTAACCATCCTATCAGTACTTGATCAGTATTTGACTTGACATATCAGGATTCGATCTCAGTTCCTAACATGTAGTACTTGATGCAATGTTCATTCCTAACTAAACTTTACAGATAACTGTCTAACACATATTTCCTATACAAAGTGCTAAATCCTTTTTAAGATCAGGATATACAAGAAGTATAAGTAAAATTCTATTCTTAACATCACAACTCATGAATTATTCCTAACAGTTTATCTCTCTAAAAGAGAGGACACATGAATGGAATTATTTGAATTTATTCTGTGTTACATGAAATGTACAAGTCATGATGTTGTTTGTTGTGACAAGTAAATATCTGTCTACTCCTAGGAGAAAAGGAATTAGATGACAATGAAATATATCGTAGTGTACTTGAGAAGACACAAAGATAATTTTACTATCTCTAATGGATCTAATTAAAACTAGTGGTCCCTGTAGACTCAAGTTTTAGTCATGATCAGTTTGATAGTAGATCCATGTCAGGGCACTTAATTGTCCTGAGTGGAAGGACAGTGAGTTGGAATAGTTTCAAGCTATAGACACTATTTGATATTAGATCAGGTAGCAAAATGTGTTTTGTTGCAAGTGTGTTGCAACAGTGGATTGGGAATCTAAACACATATTGCGGCTCTTTCATTTGATTAGGAAGATCGTTGAAAGAGAAGTTGTCAACGTTGAGAGAGTTGACACACACAAAACAACATAGCAGACCAATTGTTAAGGCCATCTCTGAGACTCACTTTGATCTTCACATAGTGAAGATAGGTATGAGATACCAAAGTGATTGGTTTTATTACAAGTGGGAGATTGAAAGAAAGGTGTCCTAAATCCAATCATGGATGATGAGTTAGGATAAACTTTCTTGTAATCATAGTAGGCTTTATGATTATTGGTAAAAGACCTGTTCGTCTTAACATGGGCTTTATCTATTTAAAGTGTATTAAATTAGATGTTCCATAGTTTAGAGTAAAGCTTCTAGAATTATAATTAGATTATAATAATGAGATCTAGAAGATGATAACACTAAACTTAAATTGTTCCTGATCATAGGATAACTGATTGGAAGTTAGTCAATCCGTAAAGATCAATACATACTATGCTAGCTTCCTAGGAAGGATGTCTGTTCTCATAGGCATTTGTGTGGTGACACTATAGCTAGTGTGTAAGTGCTTATTAGGGAATAAGTTCACTGAACATGACTCGATAAGTTGAACAACTAATGGAGTTTACTCACGTGTCGATAGTTGTTCACTGAGTGATAATTGTACAAGTGTCCTTAGACTTGAGATCGTTAGAGTAATCTTGTATATAATGAACTTTGCTTTGGTTTAGTCCTTAGTCTCAAGGACATCCATTAGGTCTATTCTGGGCATATGGATTTGTGTATGGAGATAGTTAATGGTCAATAAAGGATCTACCCCTTCCAGTAAGGAAGTGAATATCCTATGTTATTCTTAGTATGCGAGTTTTGGAATCTCTGGCCAGAATGTATGAAATTAGAAAGGAGTTTCTAATTTGCATTAATATGAACTTTGCATTATGAATAAGAAATCATATGGTTAAATTTGATAGGCTTGACACGAGATCCATGCCTTGTATTTAATCGGGATATTGTAGGGTAGAAGGAATTGATTGTACGGTAACTAGTCACTGACAGGTTCTTAGTATTCTAAGCAGTGAATTCATATTATCCGGATAGTCGCGATATGTTAAGAAGCATCACTCACGATGTAGAATAAATATAATTAATCAGTTAATTATATTTAATTAATTTTTGAATTCATATAAATAATAAATAAAAAGTTTATTATTATTTATTTCTACTACCGGCTTAATATTGAACCTACAGGGTCACACCATAAAAAGATTAATTTATTGATGAAGGTATTTTGAGAGAGCAAGTTGTTTTCTAAAGAGTTTAGAAAATAATAATGATTAAAATAGTTTTAATTATTATATAAACATTTTATAAGATAAAGTGTGGGATTTACATATTAATATATATTGATATACTAATTGTATTAAAACCTAGTTGAGCCCTATATATAGAATGAGATGAGAAGGTGTTTAGTATGAAAAGTGGTTTTGTGAAAACCTAGTTGCCACCACTCCATCTTCTTCATCTTTCTCTCTCTCTCGAAAGGAAAAACTCCATTTTTATAAAGCTTCGAGTTTTATAAAAGCTTCATCGAAGAATCAATCTTGGTGGATACCGGTAGAGTGCTTCACACTCTGAGAAGCAACTGCTAGCAACCAATTTTATAAAGCTTCGATTTTCAAGGTATGGCTACGATTCCCCAAGCTCTCGGTTTTTATATGCTTTTCTATATGTGCGATTTAAGGTTTTTTACGGAATAATTGTTATACCACACTTCCGCTCGTCCGTAAATTCCTACATTTACAAGGTATACATGGGTGGAATTTCTAGCATCAAAAGATGAGGCTCCACAAGTAATCATTGAGCACATAAAGAGAGTTGACAAGGAATCAAAGGCCAACAATGTAAGTGTGATAGCATTGAGAAGTGATAATGGAACAGAGTTCAGAAATGCCAGACTTGAAGCATTATGCAAAGAGAATGGAATTTCTCAGCAATTCTCAGCTCCAAGGACTCCACAACAAAATGGAGTTGTTGAGAGAAAGAATAGAACTCTAATTGAGGCTGCTAAAACAATGTTACTTGATGCAAAGATGCCAACATGTTTTTGGGCTGAGGCTGTGAGCACTGCTTGCTATATCCAGAACAGAACCCTCATCAACAAAAACACTGGAAAGACACCTTACAATTTGATGACTGGAAAGAAGCCTACTCTAAAGTATGTTCATACTTTTGGAAGCAAATGCTTTGTATTGAAGGATAATTCAGAATATGTTGGAAAATTTGATGCAAAGGCATTTGAAGGAATCTTTCTTGGCTACTCTATGGAAAGAATTGCATACAAAGTTTATGTCATCAGTCACAAGAAAATTATGGAAAGCATAGATGTGACATTTGATAACAGCAAACTACCAGGATTAGATGAAGTCAATGATGAAGATAAAGATCCATTGAAGTTTGATAATCTAGATGATTTTGATGAAGATATTGAAACTGGAGTTGAAACTCAAGTTCAACAAACTCAAGTGATTGATGATACAAGAGAAGAATTTGTGCCAATCAATAGTGGAGAAACAAGCATCCAAGACACACCTGTGAATAGTGGCAACATCACAGGGGAGGAAATGAGAATGAGCATGACTTGGATGATGAAGCAACATCAAGAATGAGAAATCAGACTAAGCATTCAAGGAAATGGGATAGATCACACACTGCAGAGCAAATTATTGGAGATCCTAATGCAGGAGTAAGGACTAGGAGAGCAACTCAGAATGAGTGCCTCTATGGCTGTTTTCTATCTCAGGTTGAGCCTAAGAAACTTGATGATGCACTGTTGGATCCAGATTGGATTATTGCCATGCAAGAGGAGTTGAATCAATTTGAGAGAAACAAAGTATGGGAACTTGTGCCTGCACCAAAGAATAGAACCATTGTTGGAACAAAATGGGTTCTGAAGAATAAGATGGATGAAGATGGTGTAATAGTAAGAAACAAATCAAGGTTGGTTGCAAAAGGATACTCTCAACAGGAAGGCATTGATTATGATGAGACATTTGCTCCTGTTGCTAGATTGGAAGCCATCAGAATATTCTTGGCATTTGCTGCTCATTCAAACTTTAAAGTTTATCAAATGGATGTCAAGAGTGCATTTCTGGATGAAGAGTTGGAAGAAGAAGTTTATGTGCAACAACCACCTGGCTTTGAGGATCAACATTTCCCAGAATTTGTCTACAGATTGTTTAAGGCTCTGTATGGACTTAAGCAGGCTCCAAGGGCATGGTATGATACTTTATCACAATTTTTCCTTGAAAATCAATTCACTAGAGGCACATTGGACAAGACACTGTTTTACAAGAAGCATGGTGATGATATTATCCTATTTCAGATCTATGTGGATGATATCATATTTGGGTCTACAAATGAGAAGCTGTGTGAGAAATTCTCTAAACTCATGCAGAGCAGATATGAGATGAGTATGATGGGGGAGTTGACATTCTTTCTTGGGTTGCAAGTCAGTCAAAGGAGGGATGGTATCTTTATCAGTCAAACCAAGTACATCAAGGATTTATTGAAGAAGTTTGACTTGGAAGATTGCTCACCTGCAAAGACACCCATGACCACTGCCACTAAATTGGACGAAGATGCTAAAGGCAAGAAAGTAGATATTTCAGTCTACAGAGGCATGGTTGGTTCTCTACTCTATCTCACTGCAAGTAGGCCAGACATCATGTTTGCTACATGTTTGTGTGCAAGGTTTCAATCAAATCCAAAAGAATCACATTTGATTGCTATAAAAAGGATCTTTAGATATCTGAAGGGCACTCCAAACTTGGGTTTATGGTATCCTAAGGACACAGGGTTCAATCTGGTTAGTTATTCTGATGCTGATTATGCTGGATGCAGAGTGGATAGGAAAAGCACCTCAGGTAGCTGCCAGTTTCTTGGACAAAGGTTAGTCTCTTGGTATAGCAAGAAACAACAATCTGTGTCAACTTTTACAGCTGAGGCTGAATACATAGCTGCTGGAAGTTGCTGTTCTCAAGTGCTTTGGATTAGTAATCAACTTAGAGATTATGGACTTGTGTTGGAAAGAATTCCAATCATGTGTGACAACACAAGTGCAATCTCTATAGTTGCCAATCCTGTCAATCATTCTAGAACAAAGCATATTGACATCAGATATCATTTCATTAGAGAACATGCAACTAATGGAACCATTGAGTTGCATTATGTCTCTACAGATAAACAACTAGCTGACATATTCACTAAGTCATTAGATGAAGCCACCTTCACAAGGTTGGTTAGTGAGATTGGAATGCTGAATTCTTCGGATTCTAGCTAAGTGAATATATCATCTAGATTGTTGCAGCAGTAAACACTTACTTTATCTAAATTCCCAATATTTATGGAGTAAGTGTTGGCTGAAATATGATTTATAAATATTTCAAATCTGTTGCATATGTTGGAAAATCATATTTTATTAACTTGAAATTTCTATGAAATTTTGAGAAAATCACTGTTTAATTTGCTAGAATATTCTTCATTGAATATGACCGGTAAATTTTAAAAGATAGTGAAAATTAATTTTTGTGAGTGATGAGTATATTTCGATAAGTCAGACTTCTCGAATGGTTCACTATTCGACATCTCTAACAAGTCTCATTAGATCACTCTCGAGTTCTCGAATAGAGTCTTTTAGAGATATCGAATAGAGGTATTCTTGACTTCTCGAATATGGTAATTGAGTTCTCTAATGACTGAGTTCTCGAATAATATATTTGAGTTCTCGAATCATTTGAAAAGGCTGAATTCTCGCTGAATCTCAACCGATTTTGGATTTTTGTCTAAAATTTTAATTCACTCATAAAAACACATTTTATTTAATTTAGAATTATTTCTAAGTTAGGTAAATGCCAGTTGTCAGTTACCATCTGCTTGAGTTATCGAATAAGCCTTTCTTGACTTATCGAATAGTTGTTTTCTACTTCTCGAATGCCTGACTTGTCGATACAAAACATATATCTAATCGACAATTCAAATACTTCATACTTATACAATTCTACATCTATTCGATTCATTTCATTCGACTACTCAAGCATCTAAACTCCTAAAACCTCTGAAAACCCTAACTTCCAAAAGCTAAATTTCTTCTTCAATCTTTACTCTTCTCTTTCTTCTCTCTGTATCAATAGCAACCGTGAAATTCAACACCAACTTTAACGCCCTAACCAGTGATGTTGAGGCACCCAATGCAAACTTCAAGTGCTTTGTGAAGTGGATGTCTGAGTCATACATCAAGGATGCACTCTCTACCAACCCAACTCTGTATCTAGACATCCTGGAACAGTTTTGGGGAACTGCTATTGTGGAAGTTGTAGCCCTCAAAAGCGCAATAACGTCATATATAATCTACTGCAAGATTCAGGACAAGGAAATCACTATCACTACTGAAGACATGAATCAGGCACTGGGTCTACAACAATGGGCATATGACATACTGGCCACAAATGCAGAGTTAAAAGAATTCTTTGAATTCATCAACTACTCAGATGGGATCAATCTTGGAAAGTTAAACAGGAAAAATTTGAGAAAGGAGTGGAGCTATGTGTTTGCAACTCGCCTTCAAGTCTTCACTGCCAGGAAATCTAGCTTTGACCAAATCAGTGCACCTGTGCAGCAAATTGGATATGCCTTGGCCTATGGGAGAAAGATTTATGTTGGACAGATCATTCTACAGGAGTTGTATAGGAGACTTGGTAAGAACACAACCAAGAGAGGTACTGACATTTTCTTCCCTCGCTTTATTCAATCTGTACTTAATTTTAAAAATGCTAAATTGATTGAACTGCCTGGGATAGATAGAAATAAAATAGGCTAACCTAAATCCATGACCAAACTCATTTTTGGTAATTTGGAGACTAGAAATGATGTGGATGTAAGACTTAACATAACTCCCCATATGGAGGGTTTGTTTAGGACTTACCCCCACAACATGCCAACATTTGATTCAAAATCACAGTTAGCACAGCCCAAGCAAGTAGAACACAATGCTAACCAAGGGCCTGCTAACCAACCCTCTCAACCAAACACTGAGCCAACTGCATCATCCTCTCAAAAGGGTGATGTTAGTAAAAAGGTGAAGAAGAGAAAACAGGTTGCTTCTACACCTTTGACCATATTATGAGAAGCAGCACTGGCTGTTGAATTAGGTGTAGAAAGTGAGGAACCTAAGTCACCCTTAATCAGACCAAAGAAGAAGAAAGCTAAAACCACCTCTTCAATCACACAAATGGATGAAGTTGTAAAATCAGGGGCACACATTTCACTAGATGTATCCTCTCAACAGGGTACATCTTTAGAATCAAGCATCCTCCCCAATGCACCTATCTGTAAAGAGTCAGTACCTGGGAGTGATAAGGCTGGCACAACACTGAGTGGAGAGCACATCACATTTGAAACTCCCTTTATTTCTCAGGGGGAGTTGCCAAAATCCATTCTACAAGACACTTCTCTTCCAGAATCTACATCACAAATTTCTTTGGAGCCTGTACTTCAAGAAATTGAAGAAAAAGGCATTGATCACCAAGAATCTTTTCTCTTGGTGAGCCAATAAATTCAAGTGACTTAGTGCATGACACTTTGCTCACCACCCAAAAATCACATTCAGATGGTGAGGGAATGTTAGCTGGGGCATATCCTGATGACACCATCACAAACACAGAGGATTCACTAGTTTTTAATAGAGACTCTGTGCCTGTGTCAACTATTGTTGTAACTCATCCCACTCATGTAGAGACAACAGTAGTAGAGTCATTCCATCTGGTTGCAGAAGTTGCATCTGTAACTGAGGAGTCTAGCTTGCCTAGCTCTAGCACTAACTTGGCTCAGGCCACCTTGTTAAAATGGCTGAGGCCTGTGCAACATGACAGTGTCTCAGGATCATCAATTGTTCCACCACTATTGACGGATGAAGCACTTCACTGCTTAAATGTGGAACAGCTTGATGAGATCTCTAAAATAGCTCAACATCTCCTCACAGCAAATCTACCAAATGCCAACTATGAAGCTATTTTGCTCTGTCATAAAGAAGATGTTGAAAATCAACAAGAGAAAATAGCAGATGAGGCTGAAAGAGATGTAAATATAGATGCATGGATGAGCACCACCAAAGAATGCACCCTGGCTGAGGCTCTGCAGTACTTGAGAGAAGAATATATAACTACTCTTGGCTCAAATGCTCGAACACTCTCACCTACTGATGTCTATGAAGCCATGAATGAATCATACAAGGGAAGTCTAAAAGCCATTCACTATCTTGGAAAAGGGATGAAAACTGAACTTGCCAATATCTGCAGAGATACAACCAAGGAAGTGAGTGAGCTCAAAAGTAAATTCACAACTGAATTCCCTCCTCTAGCATCCACACTCAGAGAGATAAAGGAATGTAAAAAGACTTGCACCTCTGTGGACCATGAGCTACCTTCCTTAAAAGACAGCCTCACAAAGCTCACAAGTGAAATGGCCACTCTATCATCTCAAACTCAGGATGCCAATGCCCTACTCAAGGTTATGTGGCAGAATCAATATGGTGATAAAGTCATCTCTGAGGTACCTGTGCACAACATGAGAAAGTATGAAGTGGAAAGGCTCCAGAAACAATCACTCTCCTCTTTCAGAGCTGAACATCTCAAGGAATCAATGGAGAAATTGGAAAAGGAAGTGTTTGACCAAAAAGTCTTCAATGCTGAGCTGAAAGAATCTGTCAATCTTCTGAATGAAAAGTTGAACACTCAAGCTACTGCTCATGCTGAGGTTCTTCTCAATCAACAACAGATGCTTTCTGCAATGATGAAGCACATGGGTCTTCCTCTACCTGAAGAATCTTCAACCCCAAAGGTCACTCCTACAGTCTCTGTGCCTGACAACAATCCTAAGGGGGAGAAGAGGACATCAAGGCATTCAAATCCAAAGGGGAAGAAACCTCAAGCCAAAGGCATCAAGCTCAATGAGGGTGGTCACCAAAGGGCTTCTAAATCCATAACTCATGTGCCAGGAAAAGGGAAAGCTAAAGTTGATGAGCCTCCTAACTCACTGCCAGTTGTTACTCTACCAACTGTGCATGTCATTACTCCTGGTGGCCAAAAGCAATCCATCACAACCACAGTGGTTGCAGGGAGTATGCCATCTGACAAACCTCCATCTTCCATATCTGAAAGTGCCCAGCCTGAAGAAGTTGAAGTTATTACTGAGGCCAAGCTACTAGAAGTTGCTAATTCAAATGTCTATCATGATAAAGCCTTCTTGGAGTTTCTAAAAGCCACAAGGGAACAGGCTGGTGACACTCAGCTCTATCTGAGAAAGTTGAAGGAGCAGATTGAATACCTCACTGTTATACCCAGGAAAATCAACAACTCATGGTTCAAGGAGATAATGATGGTATCCAACTCAAAGATATGGCATCTAACCTACAAGACTCTACAAGTCCTAAAACACTCAGAGATAGATGCACTAATTGAACTTATTGAGAACAACAAAAGTCTGTATGATGACTTGAGGAATGGCCAACCTTCAAGGCTGCCAGAAGTGATCAAGAAGCCATGGACAATCATCTATCAGTCTAGCACCAAAATTGAAGACATTAAACAGTTGGTCATTCCCTATGATCTCACTCCTCGAAATCACAGACTGGTCATTGCTATCATTGATCAACTACAGAAGAAGGTTGGAGTCAGAAATGCTGAAGAAATAGAAGCACTGCACATCCTCAGATCTTTCATAGCAACTGGTGCAATTCCAGAAATGGCTCAACCTAGGAGAAATAAGGATGATGAAAATGAAGATAAAGGTGATGGAAGGAGAAGACATCACAGGAGTGATAAGGGTGATAGAGATGAGAAGACGAAGAAAGATAACAAAGACAAGAAAGATGGGGATGACCAGGGCAAAGTCTATGAGAGGAAGATTGGAAAACAGCAAGCCTTAGGCATTGCTAGCAGTAACCTCACCACAACACAAGTCTCTAAGTCTAGGGTAAATACTGTCATTAGTGACCTAGCAAAATCTACATCTATGGCTTCTGCAACTGTTTTGCCACCTCAAGAAGAGAAGAAGATTCAAGTCAAGAAACCATCTGTATGTTTCCATAAGCAAACTGCTAATGGAGTACTACAATGGTCTACAAGCAAGGGTCAAAAGTTTCTGCCTAGCAACCATGTAAAGAGGATTAAATTCAAGCATGCTGCAAGAAGGGTGAAGTTATCCAAGTCAAAGGCACTGACAATAATTCCAGGATTAAACCTACCACCTCTGAATGAAAACTATGATGAAGACCAACTGCAGTTCCTATGGGCTCAAAGAATCTATCATATTGCCATTGTTGATGATTTTCTTGAAATTAAATATACTAAAGGAAGACAGAAGAAATTCAGACAAGGAACATGTCAGCACTAGGGCAGGCTATATGACATAGAAAGGATAATTGCAATGTTGGATTCTGAAGACAGAGTGGAAAGGGTATGGAAGCTGGAGTTAATTGACTTTGTCAAAATGAAGAGAGATCACCAGGCAAAAAGGAAAAGAACAGTGAAGAGCTACTAAAGAAATGGGAGGAGGAGTTTGCTGCAATGAAAGCTAAGGCTGATGAATTGAGGGCTATGGGTCTGTGTAGAGTCAAGTTTAATCCTTACATCATTGAGTACAAGAAGTATGATAGAAATGTAAATATTAGAATGGACTGCATCAGTTCCTATTCTGAGAAACAGCTGAATGAAGTACTCAAGGATTTGTCAGGCTCCCCTCTAATTGAAGAACTCACTGCAATGGAAGACATTATTCTTGCCATGGAAGAAAATGCAAAGAAGAAAGCTAAAGAAGCTAAAGAGAAGATGAAAAATGAGAATCTGCAAGCCAAAGCTCAAGAGATGAATCCAAAAGGATATGGCTAGTAGTTCCTCATAACTTGTAAGAATACTTCTATGTATTTTCTTCAATCAATCTACATACCTTTACTTTTTCAAGTTTTATCTTTATGTATGTTAGGCTTGTTATCAGACATGAAATTGTGACTAAGGGTCTCACTCACAATTTGGGGGAGATTGTTAGTCACAGAGGCATGCCTGTTTACATCTAATAACAAGCCTAATTGTTTGTAATGCTTTGCATTACTTACATGACCTCTTAACTGAGGGAACCTCAAGTTGTAGAGTCTCTACTTGTTTTGTACTAGTAATATGTACCAAATCCTAGTTGTGTAACTGTACATATATATAGTCAAGAATAATGCTTGAAAGAAGTTCCAAGGTTCATGCCTCAAGCAAGAAGATAAAGACTGTCAAATAATCACAGTTGGGATTTGAAGAAATGAAGAATTTGCCTAAGTACCAATTCGAGAATTGCTTTTGTCTATTCGAGAAGTCTAGCGTTCGAGAAGTCAGAGATTCGATATCTAAGAAGACACTGTTCGATATCTCTGAATGAACTGTTCGATATCTCAGAGATTCGACATGTCTAAATACTCTATTCGAGAACTCAAGGAGTCAACAAGTCAAAGTGGTATTCGAGTTCTCAAAGAGTCAACAAGTCAAAGTTCCATTCGATATCTCAAGGACTTAGAAAGCTATTCGATATCTCAAGGATTTGACAAGTCAAGTGTTCTATTCGACAACTCAAGGAATCCTGGAGAAAAGTACTATTCGAGAAGTGATTCGATATGTCAATCATATAGTATTCGAGAACTCAGAGTTATCTAATCCTAGTTCTCGAATCAATCACTTAGCCACTTCTCGAATACATTCTTGGAGACAAAATACTGAAGAAATTGTACAAGTTTGAAACCTGCAACAAGCCAATGCACTTTATGGACCACAATCTGTAACGTGCTCTGTAAAGCCTACAAGGAAGCTTGGAGAGATATAGAAGAGACAAAGAGCTAAAGAAGTGGATCTGAACAGAACTTTGCAAAGTCAAATCTGTAGCCATTTGGATGCTTACTCAAAAAGGATAGACATACAAGAAAGTAATTTATCCTGTAACCTTATTTGTAGTAACTGAGTTGTATTCATGTTCTATAAGAATACAATCTCACTTCTTTAGTTGGTTAAGGTTTTTCATACACATTGTAAGACATATCTCTCTAAGAAAAACGAAGCTGAGAATACAACCATTTGTATTCACAGATTGTAGCAACTTTTATCTAATAATATATTCGATTAAAGTGATATTGTGTCTTGTGTTATTCTTTATCCGCACCTTCACATTTGCACACACAAACACTTATCTGCTACACAGATTCAAGAACAAGAAAAGTTCAAGAATCCATTCACCCCCCTGTATTCTTTTGCTGTATTCAATACTCAACATATTGAAATACGAAAAGGTGTATGTCAATGATTTAAAACATATATGATTAGGTTTTCTAAATTGAATAGATCAATGTATGTCTTCTACGTTGAATAGGATTAATGCAAAAATTCGTAATTATATTTTCTCATGAGATTTTGAGTGTTTCCATTTGAATAATAATTATTAATTATCACTAAATTAAAGATAATTTTATGAGTTTCGCGTGGATTGTAAAATCATCCAAATCTGATTTCTAGATCTCAAGATAGAGCACAAATAATAAATATGAATTTTTTTAATACTTATAAAAAAAATTCAATTCTGACACAACCTTTTTTAATTATATCTTTTCAGATTATGATTTTCGTTTTAAAAATCAATTCTAATACAACTTTTTTTAATAATATCCTTTTTAGATTATAATTTTATTTCTAAAATTCACTTCTAATACAACCTTTTCTAATTATATCCATTTTAGATTATGATTTTCTCTTTTAATATGATTAATCTTGATCGTCTATTTTTAAAAATATTAGATTTGACGGTTGAGATTATTTTGATAGTACAATGACGAAAATAATGGATAAGATCTCTTTTATGCTTATTATATATAAGGATATAATAATTAATTAATGCAAAAAGTTAGTAATGCATACTTAAAGGGATAAGGGTTGTACTTTAAAATTATTAAGATGTTGTTTGGCCTAGATTAAAACAAGTTTTTATGGATTTATATTCGGATAAAAATTTCATATTTTAATATTTTTTTATACAAGTATTTAATATATGTTTGAGATTTTATAAATTGCAAAAAAAAAGTATTTTTTTTTGGAGAAAAGCTAGAAATCTTAGTTTACTTCTTAAAATAAATCAACTTTTCTGAAAAATAAGCTCTCCCAAACACCCTCTAAGTTGTTTTTACTATTGTTGATAGAGCAATTTCGTAATAACACAAAATTGGAGGTGTGCTGGAATAATAGAGCGAATTTGTATAAATATGACTGCTAAAATAATTGGCATACACGCTATTCAAGTGTCTGATGCAATCACATAAGGATGTGTTTGCGGGGTCTTCAATAAGAGACGAAGATGTAATCCTAATGAACCTCGCACGCGTCCCTTCTTGGGCTGGCTGTGCTATGACGTTTCTTAGCGAACCTCGCACGCGTTCCTTGTTGCGCTAGCTATGTTATAAGGTCTTAAAGATATTATGTATATGGATGCCTCCACCCATGCGATCTTGAGATATCTCTTCAGGGGCCTTCAATAATCCAGAGGGTACTGCACTTTACTCAAACGTGTAGTATTACAGAATTTATAGCTTGTCTAGGCTATCCTACTTGATAATTTAGTTCGCAAATTTGAAAATATTTCTGACATATATGTACTATCGCGAAAATATATGAAAAATGTTTTATAAATCCAAATGCAATAATAAATATGCCATTTAAAAAATGTCGCGACATTTACTTTCTATCAAAATTATGCATTTTACATATATAATTTTTTTTTTCTCAAAGCATGCAGCTTGTACGGGATTGTAAATATCCATAATCATTTCATCGAAATAAATATGTAGTACCACAAATAAGAACAATTTTACGAGCATAAAAATATATTGCTTGCACGAATTGTTAGATAACAAAATTTTTTTCTGAAAAATATTTAAAAACATGATTATGCATAACATGACATAATATTTAAAAACATGATTATGCATAACAAGAATACCCCCAAAACCTATATCACATAACAAGAATACCCCAAAACATTGATGATGGCCATAAATACCCGTCTATTACGCATTTCATATGAGAGTAATAGGGTTACGCATTTGATATTGGGGTAACTAGATTTGTCTTCTATTACGCATTTGGAGAATGGGTAATAGGGGTTACCCATTTTCTAAATGCGTAATAGGCTCTCCTGACAGGTCTATTATCCCTCTTCCAAATGCGTAATATGTATAAAATCTATTACCCCTCTCTCAAATGCGTAATAGAGGGGTATTTATGGCCACCATCCATGATTTGTGTTATTCTTATCAGTTTTATTAAAAAATGTGGTATTTATGTCATTGTTTCTGCATAACATGACAATATGACATAATACAATTAATTGAAAAAAATTAAGATAAGAAAATAAAAACTTATCCTTGTTTTTCGTTTCCAACCGGTTGGAATTTTCAAGTGTTCAGTTTTTTTTTTTCTCTGTTGTTGCCTTCTGCTGTCGCATGGATCGTTCAATTTCCTTGTTTTTAATTTTTTATCCTTGCAGGTCCTACGATCTCATCAATCATCAGGTTCCTTTTATTGCTTTGGCTCCATTTTTTTTATGCTGCTTCTAACTTTGCGTTTAACCTCATGCCCAAGCTAGCTTCTGTTTCTGGACCTTTTTAAGATTTCAACCGAGTTGTTTTTTTTTTTTAATGTTGTCTTGATTTTGCTTGCTGCCTGCCTGCCTCCATCTCGAACAGAAGCTGTTGCTTTTAACATTGTGATTTTTGTATGCCCCAAAGTTACGATCGTCATGTTTTTTGCCGGATGTGTATTGATAAAATTCAAAAACCTCCGTGAAAGTGATAAATTATTCGTTCTCCACGGATAATAAAATTGATGTGCTCTTTCTATCGCCAAATGTTGTCAGAAAAATTTCGTAACACGAATGTTTTAATCTTGGCATTGTGATATATATCTGATTTTCGTTTAAGAGATTGGATAAAACTTAGCGGTTAAGCAATAATTATTAATCTAAATTAATAATTAATACATTTAAAAAATTTGGGAGATTATTAGATATGTCAAAAATATGACATAACAATTATCATTTTATTTCTAATAAAAAGATTATAATATTTTATTGTATGGTTTAGTAAGCTGGTAAATCTTTTTAATTATTTCCATATATGTTATGAATGAAATGGAAAAAATAATAATACGCTTTCAATTATCTTAGCTGCCCATATCTATACGAATCTATACTATCTATACTATCTATACTATCTATATTATACTATAATAAGTAAACTAGGGGATAATTGGTACTCCCTCTGTCCCTTTATTTTTTTCCCATTTGATTTGTCGGCCCTGTTCATAACAGGAGACAAATTGCTAATTTACGTCTAATCTATAAGACCAAATATAGTCATGAGTGATCTTGTTGGATTCGTATTTATGAGTACTTTAATACAGTGAAGTTTTTATATTTAAAACTAATACGAAATTAAAGATATTAACGATCAAAAGTGTGCGTTGGCAAACGTGTCCGGCCGAAATGGGAAGAGTTTTAAGGGACAGAGGGAGTAGTTTGGTAGTTTGGTTCAACCCTATTTTTTAGTCATAATTTTAATTAAATTAAAAATAAATTTAAGTAATATTTTATATAAAAATCATGTACTGGCCCGTCCTGCCAGGGTGAGTGGCGATCCTAAAAAGTACGAACACATTTTAATAGCGCGAGTGAGCTGCCCTCTTCTGGTATGTCATACCTCTTCTGGTATGTCATAATTTTAGTTAAATTAAAAATAAATTTAATTAATATTTTATATAAAAATTGTGTTGTGACAATAATAAATAAGTTAACGGATCTATCTACACTATACTTCAAACTCCTATGTACATCACGAAATATTGCCGTCGACTACTGAGAAAGCGAACGGGTCAGCTGGCTGAGCCAGCTCCACTATAGATCCTTACGATCTCAAACTCTCAATCAATTTCCATCTATGTTTCTATCTCATCAATTAATAAAAAGGTTAAATAATAAAAATAATGACCAAAACATTAAAATCACATTATTTTCTTTACTTTTTTCTTAAATATAAAATTATAATTTTTAGTATATTATAATTCCTAATAAGTAACCAACAATTTGGAGGCACGTATTTCGATCCATATCTTCTATATTTATGGAGTATTACAATTTCTAATGAATTATTAAATTTTAAGATAATTAATTTGTTTCCCCAATTTATTGGAAAATCCGATTAATCCTTATAAAATATTTTACCGATTTCCGATTACTCTATCGATTTAACTAAAAAAACCCCGATTTATTAAAACTTTAAATAAACCTCCGATTAATCATAAATTGGTTAATCAATCACTTAGTTCAGATTCCCGAACTTCATAAACATGATTAAAAATTATAATTCATAATTTAATAAAATTATATTATTTTAAAATTATTTTCAAAAAAATTAAATAAATTATCGGTGCCTTCCACGGTATTATAATAAACGAAAGGGGTTATAATTTGTAGTTTGGTTAACCCTTTTTTGGTTATCCTCCATTTTTTGTTATCACTCCTTCACAATCGTTAGATCATAAACTAAAATAAATCATAATCGTTAGATATAACAATACTAAAAATTGTTATATACAGATGTCCAAGGTTCAATTCCCGCCAACTACATATTAATTTATATTTAATACTAAAATTTATTATATACAAAGATGCAAGGTTCGAATCCTCCTAATAACATATTAAAATTAATATTTATAATATTATATTACATTATAAACAAATTATAAAAAATTTAAAGCAACCCGTGCTTTGCACGGGTTATAAGCTAGTAATAAATAAAAAGAGTATATTTACTTAGCAAAAAAAAAAAAAAAGAGTTTATTTTGTAGTTTAATTAATTCCTTATTTTTTGTTACCTCATTTTTTGTTATCCTTTTCATTCACAATCGTTAGATCTAGAATTCAAATAAATGATGACCGTTATATATAATACTAAAAGTAGTTATATATAGAGGTTTAAGATTCGAATACTGCTAATAATAATTTAATATAAAACTAATACTAAAAAGTATTATATAGAAAAATTGATGGTTTGATTTCCATCAGTAATATATTAATTTAGATTTAATACTGAAAATTAAAAATTATTTATATACAAAGGTTGAAGACTTGAATTTTTTTTTTTTGAATATTCATCATTTTTAAAAAATTTACTTTTTTATGAAGATGTCAGTCAAACAGTTTTATAAAATGAACTTCTTATATAATTGCATTTTTTTTTATAAAATATTTTTGAGTAGCAAATTAACGAAATATGCTAGAAAGAAAACGATGAATGCTAAAGTTTGCACAAAGGAATATTGCCAAACACACCTCAATTAATACTTTCGATTCACTCAAAATCTTTTCTTAACAAAAATCGAAAGCAATACAACATCAAACTTATTAAACCAAACCCACAGGCCACAACCACCATTAGCGGTTGGTTCCAGTAACTCCAAACATATACATACACACTCTCTCTTGTACGTACACATTCACACATATAATATATAAATTCACATCTCTTTCCAAGTAGGAGTGTTAGCAATTCTCCAAGCAAACCATCTCACATCATCATCCCCCTACTTGCTTCAGATCTCTCCTTTCTTCTATATTAATCTCACCGAGAGAGACAGAGAGAGACACA
The DNA here is from genome assembly GCA_037693485.1 of Kitagawia praeruptora. Classification (NCBI taxonomy): domain Eukaryota; kingdom Viridiplantae; phylum Streptophyta; class Magnoliopsida; order Apiales; family Apiaceae; genus Kitagawia; species Kitagawia praeruptora. The sequence goes on from CM075354.1 coordinate 109,596,010, forward strand.
GAGAGAGAGAGAGGGAGAAGTAGATGTGATTTCTATTCAGGTGTGTATACGAACAGAGAGAGAGAGAGAGAGAGAGAAGTAGACGTGATTTCTATTCAGTTGTATATACGTACATATATACATACGGTTTTTTACAGGAATCTAATTCAGGTAGACTTTGTATTGCTTTTAGTTACGTTAGTGTAAGTTGAATTGAGAAAGTGTGACCTAGTTTAGCTGAATTGATTCGTGATTGTTTCGCATTGGCAGTTTTGGAGTAGAAATGGTGGTTCCTGGACCTGTTACGGCTGGACAGGTATGGTTATCGGTTCGAATTATCGAAAATTATTGAAATCGGATGAGTTTTAGCTTCTCGACTTGATGTTATACATTTGATTATGATATGTGAGAGGTTATAGGTGTTTGGAATGAGTTGTGCGTACTGGATTTCAGTTGCATTAGTTTGATTTTACGGAAAATTACATATCTGAAATGTTCAACATTTGTGTGATTTTTTGATTTGATCGTTTTAGTAGATGATAAAGTGATTAGTTTACTTGTGTTTAATAGGAATGCACATTGTTTGTTTCATATGTACATTTTGTTATATGTGTTCCTGTCATCCGGTTAAAGTATTTAACTAATTCTCTGCAGGGTATATACGTTGACATTTGTGTGTACATATGTTGATTGATATTTCTCACAAGCTCAAGTATGCCTTTTTTAGTAAGTTGGGGTCTACTCGTGTCATAGAGGAACTTGCGGAACAATTTTACTAAAATGACTAGCCTAGTATTGAGTTTAGTTACGTTAATTAGAGCATGTTTGGGGATCAACTTATTGCTTATTCGTTTGGCTTTAAGCGTTAATGGACTGTTTGGCAATGTGGCTTGTTGAGCTCCTTAATGAAGCTTTTCTCCATTAAGTCAAAAGTACCTTTTAGATACTTTTGACTTATGACTTATGACTTATCGAGTTTTTTTTTTTTTATTTCCTTCCAGAACTCTTGTAAAATTTAAATAATATGAATTTAAAATGTTTTTTTAATCAAATTTCACTTTAAGTCAAAATTATTAAATCTTCATTTAACTTTAAGTAAAATTACCCAAACACATTCATTCAGCTTTAAGTAAAAAAATTTACTTTATCCTTTAAGTTAAAATAAAGCACTTTAAGTCAAAAGTAACTTATTTTAAGCAATCCCAAACGCCCTCTTAGCCTAGTATTGAAAGCTAAAACTTTTTGCAACTGAGTTCAATCAATGTTTTTACATGGACAGACTATTATTGATGATTGATTTGCAACTTAAGATAAAAATTGTAAGATGGCCAAATGGTTATTTTAATACATATATATACCAAAAGAATGGTTCAAGTGATTGCGGTAAACTTAGGGCTCTATGATGATTTACCTAATGAATATAATAATTTGATGCACTTGAAGTGTTAGTCATGCAGTTGCATGGCATCAACATTATCTGTTGTCTTTCACAAACTTTTAATGAGTTTGAAGTTTTGTATGTGAATAATTAAATCCATTTGGTTTGCCTTAAGCAAATCCGGATGAAGAGTCTATACCAATTAAAAAGAGGGTTACAAACTTTACATCTTTAAGCATATTTCACAAAAGAAAAGTTAACAAGTTAAACCGGTTGTCTTGTTGGAGCTATGCCAAGGATATTAAATGTTTGAATGTTATGGATATTCTTGCGTTTGTGTCAGGTTTCTTAATTCCTCCTTTTCGTTTAGTAAAGCCTTTCACTGACACTGTGCAGGTGTCATTCTTGCTGGGAATCATCCCAATTTTTATTGCATGGATATATTCTGAATGGTTGGAGTACAGGAGGTCTTCATCTGTATCAAAAGTGTAAGTGTCCTTTGACAACGTAGAGATACATGGACTTTGATAAGAAACCTGTGGATTTGAGCGACATGCTTTCATCTATATAGATGCTAAAGGTTTAAAAATATTTTTTCCCTAAACTAAACTGTACAAACATTTACACTAAATATGGTCATCTGACAGGCATGTATTTATGCCTTAAAATCAAGCAAATCAAATACTTTGCTTATGCCGATATTATACATTAAGTGACTTGGTGACAAGAAAGAACAGTGTGGTGTTCTAAAGTCTGCAGTGCAGCTTATAGTAAGGCATGTGAGTTTCAGATTAATAAAAGCAATGATGTTGAAGCTAGTGCTGAAGTGCTAATGTTGTGTTTGGTTGGGGTGAATGGAATGGAATGAATGAAATTAAAGGAAAACAATGGAGGTTGGAGGGAGATTTGAAAAAAAAAATGAGATAGTGCAAAATTGTTATGATAAGAATTGTGTAGAAAATGGATGGGGTAAGGAATGAAGCATTCCCTCTCAAATTGAGGTGTTTAAATTATAATGTGGGTGGTTAGGAATGGAATGGGCCAAAGAATGAAAATTCTTAATATTTGGCCATTTTATACTTCAAATCTCATTCCGATCCAATCATCCCAACCAAACACAACATTAGTTGCATGCCTATAATCCTAATTTATATGTTGATATAATTTTCATCAAATGTAGGGGATTAAGTACATAAAGGGAAAATGACTGAACTTATTGCATCTTATTCATTTTGGTATAGCTTTTTATTAGCAAAAGCTTTTACCAGTATTGTTTGCCATAATCAATAGTAGATGATGAGAATGAAAATATGTATTCCTATTTAGTATAATTAAAAAAAAATTGTTAGGAAAATTATCTCAGCCTCATAAATTAAGTGAGAGCTATGTCGGTCATCTTTGTCATTCTAGTTCATCTAGCTGTTGGATTATATTGTAAGGACAGACACACATATATATTTCAGTTCATGCACTATTTGACTGGAAAGATTGTAAGAGTACGCGCCCACACACACACACATGTATATATTTCAATTCATTCACTACTTGACTGAAATGATTTCTTGTGCCATTATTATTAAAATGACCAGTTGACTGTTGTGGGCAGTCATTCAGATATTAATCTCCCTGAAGTGGGGGATGAGACTACCAAAGAAGATGACCGGGCGCTTTTGCTGGAGGGAGGGCTTACAAAGTCAACATCAGCAAAGCAGTCGACCTTATCGATTAAAACAATGTTAATTAGGTACTTTGTATTGAATTTTGCAGCATTTTGATCGAGTATCCTTTTCAATATTTTCCTACTAGCCTTTCTTACCTTCTGCAACATGTGACTTCCAGGTTCTTAACAATGGATGAGTCTTTTTTGCTAGAACATCGAGCAGCATTGAGAGCAATGTAGGTGGTTGTGTCATTGTTTTAATTTTGGTTGCATATAAATTGACTGCTACTTATGCGTATTATCACATGGCTTGTAGGTCTGAATTTGGTGGAATTCTTTTCTATTTTTACATATGTGACCGTACAGATGTATTTGCTGATTCAACCAAGGTATTTCTATTTCTTCTGAGCTGTCTATAATAGTCTCCATTTTTAGTTGCTGTTACTTTAATAGAACTAAAAAAGCGGTCATCAAAATGAACTACAACTTTGTAAAGTGAATGTTCGTGCTGCAATAATTTGAAAAGAAACTCTTATACACACAGACACATCCTTGAAATTTGTCATGGTATTCCTTAATTGTAAGTCGGTGTGCTTTATGGTTGCAATGTAATACAAATCTTATGGTGTTCATCTTTAGTATATTCTTAAACTTAATATTTTTATTAGAAATGGGGTACTAGAATTTTACCAAGATGTGGGAAGTCATGGGCTATGTTCTTATATATAGTAAGTAGGCTCTAGTCTGTGCCTTATTGTTGTGTCTAATCTGGCGACTTTTTGGTTTGGTTTTCCTTCAACAGAGCTACAGTCGCGATCTTTTCCTTTTTCTGTTCATTCTTCTCATCATAGTATCAGCAATGACTTCTCTCAAGAAACATCAGGATAAATCATCTTTTTCTGGGAAAGCGTTACTTTACTTGAATCGACATCAAACAGAGGAGTGGAAAGGATGGATGCAGGCACGTTTTTACATCATATTTATTACTTAACAATTACCTTTTGCACTTTCTCAAATGTGATAGCATATCTTGTTATTCCTCAGTTCTACAAAGATGCTTTTCGTTAAAGAAACTTTTCATTGCTTTTCTGCTTTAGTTCATATTTACTTGTTTGACAGTCTTAGTACACCCTTAGTTCTAGAACAGGAATTCTATTTGACACTAACTTTTGTTCCACATATTGTGTTCACTTTAATTGGTGATATTACAATTATTAAGCTTGATACATAATTTCACTTGTTGTAGCATTAACTTACACAATGTTTTTATTGTGTGGATTAGATTTGGAACAAAGTTTATTCCTAGTTATGCTAATTAGGCTAATGACACTTTTTGTGGAAGCAATGAAGTATCTTAACTTTTGCAGTCAAGGACCATGTGTGTGTACGATTGTTTGTTTTTATGTGCGTGTATATTAACATGACATAAGGCCTTTTCCTCTCACCCAGATAATTTGTCCTGCATTTGTAAAACATTTGGATAATTCCTCATCTCTTCTGCCTGTTATTAGAGACTATTTTAACTAAATGTTAGAAAAACGGTATGGCCACAACATACTTCTTTTCAATATTCATAAACATACTGCACATTTATATGTGCTATTCTTGAGATCTGAGTGCTGCTGTCTTTTTAACAGGTGCTCTTTTTGATGTATCATTACTTTGCTGCAACGGAGATATACAATGCAATCCGTATGTTTATTGCTGCATATGTCTGGATGACTGGGTTCGGAAACTTCTCCTATTACTACATCCGGAAAGATTTTAGTGTTGCACGATTTGCTCAGGTGACTTCTATTGTGGAACTACTAAGGAATAATGTGTACTTAAGTTTATTTAGTCTGCATGCTTGTCTCTAATCTTTGCATTCTTCTGTGCAGATGATGTGGAGGCTAAATTTTTTTGTTGCGTTCGCTTGTATTGTTCTTAACAATGATTACATGTTGTATTACATATGCCCAATGCACACGCTTTTTACTCTAATGGTTTATGGAGCTCTTGGTATTGGAAACAAGTATAACGAGATAAGATCAGTCATGGTTATGAAGATATGTATCTGCTTTCTTGTTGTCATCTTGATATGGGAGGTACCTGGAGTTTTTGACCTTCTTTGGTTTCCTTTGACTTTCCTCTTGGGTCAGTTCCACACTTAACCTTGATCTTTGTATTTTTTGCTTGTTGTTACATATAGCCGAACATAAAAAGGTCAAGTACTGTCATCTTGAGTAGTGCGAAGCAAATTTAAAGCCATTCAGTACTATCAGTTTGACATAATTTCAGTCCGAAATGCTTTAATCTAATTCAAATGAGTTTTCTTTTCATATATGTTGAGTTCTATTTCCGTCAAGTAGTTAAGCACAAATATCCATAGAAGTCTTAGACATGAAACTTATATGTGTGAATGTACATTAAAAAACTGTGTTATCAATAAGCAAAATAGTAGGTAAAAAGTTTATCTTATTAAGACTCCTAGATTTATTATAAAACGTTCGTATTGAGCATGCAAAAAGTAACCAGTGTGCTCCTCACCCATTTAGCATGTACATATAATTATATAATTATTTTAATATACTACTATAAGTTCTCTCATAGCAATTTATGATGGGTTTTATTCTCCGAGGGAAAAGAGTACTTGATAACAAGTCAAGGCTTGGTAAAATAAACACAGCTGTTGAATTCATTGTGCCCATAAAGTCCTGATATATTTTCAAGCATATATTTGGCAGATTCTTTATAATTATAAGTATCTTTCCATGCCTTATTAGTATTGATATTTGTCAACTACACTAGAATTTGGAAGTTTGAAAAAGTTGTGAACTTATTTAGTTATAACAATTTTAAGGGGAGACCATCATAAATTCCTTGAAACTTGTACCTGGATTGTTTGAGCAAATAAGTAGTACTTTCAGCTTGACATTGACTTGTGTTTTTCACATTTTACATATTATAGTGGGAATTTCAGGGGAAGAGAAATACTTACTATGGAACATATTATGTGTTTCTAATCTGGCTTCTGCTACTAATTTCAGTTCTTCTATTACAGAGTACAATGATCCAGCAAAACCAGATCTCCCTCGCTTACATGAATGGCACTTTAGATCTGGACTTGATCGCTATATATGGATAATTGGCATGATCTATGCCTATTGTCACCCAAATGTAAAATCTTCATCCTTCAAAAGACTAACTTTTAATAATTTCAGTGTGAAACACCTCATAGTTATATAATTAATTGTATAGGTTGAAAAGTGGATGGAAAAACTAGAGGAGTCTGAGATAAAGCGTAGACGTACAATCAAAACATGTATAGTTGCAGTCGCCCTATCTGTAAGTTGCTTTAATTTTTATTATAATTGTCCTTATTCTACTCGCCCTCGCTATGTTCAGAAGTTTGACGTTGTCAGTTGTTTAGGTTGGGTATCTGTGGTATGAGTTTATTTACAAGCTGGACAAGGTTACATACAACAAATTTCACCCCTACACATCATGGATCCCAATCAGGTCTGGTATACTTCCGTTTTTTCCTTCTAAAATTTATGCATATGTTAGTGAGTTCAAACATTTAATGTTGGTCTTTGAGTTTTCAGTATCCTTAGTCTGACCTCTATCTGCTTCTGTATTCAGTGTGTACATTTGCTTGAGAAATTTCACCCAGGAGATTCGGAATTTTTCACTAACTCTCTTTGCGTAAGTTTGTTTCTCTTTCTTAAAAGTTTAAACCTATGGTAACCAGCTCTTATTTTGTGGTTATGTATTGGCTAAATTAGGATTTGATTCTAGATAATTATTTCTATTATCAGAGCCTTTCTAATTTGTACAGTTGTTTTTATGTGCAAATAGTTGGCTTGGGAAGATCACTTTGGAGACCTATATTTCCCAGTTCCATATCTGGCTGAGGTCTGTGATTTTACACTACTAATTGATATATACTTTTGGGGCTTGATGTCAAGTCCTGTTTTTTGGTAATCTGATTAGCAATTTGTTTTAGTGTCATTAGCCAAGAGACTAAGCCCTTCCCACACATCTATGCAGATCAAATATGCCCAATGGACAGCCTAAATGGCTTCTCTGTCTCATACCAGAGTATCCTATGCTCAATTTCATGCTTACGACTGCCATTTATATCTTGGTAAGCAAGCATTTCTGCCCCTCTGAATTTAAGATTTTAAGGTGGTAATGAAGCATTGAATCTGGTCTTGTTTCACCTGCTTATGCAGATATCATGTCGGCTTTTTGAACTGACTAATACTCTTAAGTCGCTTTTTATACCCACAAGAGACAACCGTCAGCTGCTGTATAATTTCCTTGCTGGAGCTGCAATTTTGGCCTGTTTGTACTTCGTCGCATTTATCCTAGTGCAAATTATTACTTAAATCTGTAAGTCTTTTTGTCCTCTTCAGAAACTATGGCATAAACGCGTGCACACACACCGAGACAGAGTGAAGGCTAGCTCCTGCCTCATCCATGGAAGCAACTTGTTCCTTCTACATGCTTTTCATTATATATTACTACTGATCTGTGTACAACTTTTTTGCTAAATTCATACAAATTTTCATCCTTGACAGATCAACAGGCGTTACTTATAGAAGATATCTAATGTTGGACATACAAATGGAATGCAAATGCGCCAAAGCCAAATTGATCCAGATTTGATGGTCTTTTTCTGACATTAACATATTGAGGAAAATCCTCACCCATGGTGGTGCTAGTCTTACAAATACATGTGCAGTTTTCCAATTGATTTTGGCAGAGGGAAGATTCTAGGAGCAAATGGATCTTTCAATATATATTTTTTTGTTGTGAAAATGGATTCTGCATATAATTTTTTTTTCTTTCTTATTTTTCTCTTCTTTTCAATATTGTCTTTCAAGCCCAATCATTGATCGGAATAATGTAAAATTGTTTTCCTAGCATTGATATTAATTCCCCATCCTGGAAAAGCAATTTACATTCAAAGTGATGTCAATTGTGATCTCATTATTTTTGGCTTTCTGGGTGTTGGATTACAGTAGTTTTTTCTGCAAGATCATTGTATCTTGTCACTTTATTGATATTACATGATAGTAGATAGAGCTGTCAAGTATAAGGATAGCTCTGTGGATGCCAAAATGCCTATTCTGTAGTGTTGTTTAGTTTCAAAGGCTGTGAGTCTCCTCTTAGAAATCGATCCGACTTGTACTTGAACCTTCAAATTCAAAACCAAAAACATGTGGCCTTGTATTAAAACAAATAGACTCAGAGCATTTCCGGTCGTTCAAAATCCTTAGCTAAAAGTGTGTATTACATACCATAATTAAATATTGAGAAAACTGCACTTCGTGTATCTGTAGTTTGGCCCTTCCTGCACTTGCAATATTACATTTCTAAAACTAGCACATGTAGTACTACACTTCAAAAAATTTTATTTTATGTGTACTCCCGTCAACTCCGTCTAACGGAGTTAGTGAATAACCCTAATTTCATCTCCGTCTGACTTTTGCAGTTTCCGGCGAAGCCCAAAACGTCCCGGGGAGCTTCAGTTAAGCAGCAAATCACCAAGGAAATGTTTCTCAACTCATAACTAAACTACAACATGCAACAAACAACCCCAAAAATGATCAAAAAGACCAAAATCGATTGATTTCCGGCGAACACTACTACCATGTCCGATGAACTGCATTTTTACCAAAAACTCAACCAAATCCAACATTCTAGGTATCAAAATGAAGCTTAGAGCCTCACAAAACTTTCCCCTAACACCAATTACATGGACAATCACTTTTATGCATGAACGACTAAATTTTAAAAACAAGAAAAACCTTTAACTCGTTTTCACCATAAATGCACATAATCACTTCAATTAACCACGTAATTTGATCATATACAATCATATGGAGCCTTTAAAACCATCAAAAGGACTGGACTAACACGGATTTGAAAACCCCCAATTTTATTCAAGAACCCTAGAATTCGAATTGCTAACTCCGTTAGACGGAGTTGACGGAAGTACACATAAAATCAAAATTTTAGAAGTGCAGTACTACATGTGCTAGTTTTGGAAATACAATATTGCAAGTGCAGGAAGGGTCAAACTACAGGTACACGAAGTGCAGTTTTCTCTTAAATATTTTAAAGAATATGTAAAATAATTACATCTCCAATGGTACATTCTTGTTATCTAAAATTATAGATAATCCCTACATATTCGCTACACCTGTAAGAAAACTCCACATTATCTATTACTATATTTGAAAAAATATATTCTATATGGGTTTGATGTTCCTGAGGTTACCTCAGGAAAATTACCTGTAACTAAATTTTTCATATTAATGCACGAGGGTATAATTGTAATTACAGGATTTTTTTAGATAGTTTTCAGTATTTACAAAAATGCCATCATGTAAATACACTATAATCTCAGGTAACTCTCCTGAGGTAACGTCAGGGGCTTTTTTCTCATTCTATATTTAACAATTGAAATATTTATAACATACTATTTTTAAAATATAGCTAATCATTATAGCCAACTCTATTGAAGTATAATTTCTTACAGATTCAGCAAATTTTACATAATCGTTATTATTTTATAAAATTTTAGCCAATCATTCTAGCCAATACCATTGGAGATGCTCTCACCGCGGGTGATGGGTTCAAAAATACACATCTCTTTTAATACAAACTGCAAATTCATCACAATCTTCTACCGTGTACAATCCGTTGAATGCACATGCGGATCTAGAAAGAGGGGTGTGGTGTAGGAAGCAGCCTAGGGATACATTTATTTATTTATTTTAAAATTTACCGTTTAATTTTGTATTGAATTGATCTAACCTAGGAAAATTAGTGGAGAACACCCTCAAGAAGTCCGGTGTTCTAACATCGATGTGAGACATTATAAACTCAAATAGCGCTCAAAGAGAATATGTTGGGATATCAGTTCTTTGTGCTAGAACGATTACTGTGCTAGAATACAAAAAAAATACTGTTGTTGTTAGAAACCATTTCACCCAAAACCTTAAGGTTTTGGGTGAAATGGTTTCTAACATGGTATCAGAGCTCTGGTGTTTGTGGAGGTCTCAAGTTCGAACCCCACCACCCCCAATATTCTCAATTTAATTTGGCACTATGGTATTGCTCCAAATATGGGCTCCTAGTGACCACTCTTACCCCATAGTGGGCTCTTACCCCATAGTGGGCTTGCGAGTGAGGGGGAATGTTAAATATATATGAGTATAAGATCCTTGAAAGGGCCTTCCCCAACACCTTAAGGTTTTGGGTGAAATGGTTTCTAACCTGGTATCAGAGCTCTGGTGTTTGTGGAGGTCTCAAGTTCGAACCCCACCACCCCCAATATTCTCAATTTAATTTGGCACTAAGGTATTGCTCCAAATATGGGCTCCTAGTGACCACTCTTACCCCATAGTGGGCTTGCGAGTGAGGGGGAATGTTAAATATATATGAGTATAAGATCCTTGAAAGGGCCTTCCCCAACACCTTAAGATTTTGGGTGAAATGGTTTCTAACAGTTGTCTTGTTCATGTTGGAATGCAATTACTAGACAGGAGACTTGGGTTTCAACCAAAAGGTATCCATAAAAAAAATATTATTGGATGCGTAGCCGGTAGCAACAAGATTAATTAAGCTAAATACAAGAAGAGGAAATAGTGTTTCCTACCTTGTCATTAAAATGCTTAAACTCTACTTCTTTTCACGATCAATCTTGAGTGGATGAGAATGACACCTAATTAGTGTCAAGTAGTCAGTTTCGTGAGCAATACTGCAGGACAGAGTTTCTGAAACGGCAGCAAAGTTTAATGCTGTTGCTATGAAAGAACAATAGTTCTTAAGGCTTATTCTGCTATGTAAAGATTCTGAATCGTCGACGTGGGTGCAGTTTAACATTAGCCAGCATATACCACAAGTAAGTGATTACTTGTTTTTAGAACTTTTAAAGAGACTAAGTAGGGCACAAGGCGAAGAAAGAAGAAAGTCTCTCTCTCTTGGTGCGACTTCAGACTTTTGTTTCGAAACCATAAAACGAAATCTTTACAAAAAAGAAGACTTTTGGTTAACTAAATTATTATGCTTTCACAGTGCAGTTTTTCAATCTTTTTTTGTTGAATCTAATTATCGATTTGTATTTTATATGCTATATTCGCAGTGCAGGAAACTAAAGCAGCAAAGTTAGCAGAAAATGCAAACATCAGAAACACAGTCCCAACCTCTTTGCTCAGACATTGCAGCTGGTGGTTCCAAGTTGTCACCTTTGCGATCTTTGTTCTCTCTTCTCAGTCAGTCGCCACGATCCTGGGAAAAGTATACTATGACAAAGGTGGAAACAGCAAGTGGATGGCAGCACTTGTTTTCAATGCAGGTTTTCCTGTGCTCCTACCTATACTCTTTTTCTTGCCATCCGAAATTGATTCACCAGAAGAAAATGCCAGCAAGAAGCAACCCTCACGAGTAGTCCTTGCATCAATTTACATCTCCCTGGGTATACTTTTGGTGGCAGACAGCATGTTGTATGCCATTGGACTCTTATACCTTCCTGTTTCAATATTCACTCTCATGTGCGCAAGTCAATTAGCCTTCAATGCATTGTTTTCCTTTTTCCTTAATTCCCAAAAGTTCACTCCCTTCATAATTAACTCTTTAGTCTTATTAACCATTTCATCAATACTCCTTGTATTCATACCTGATGATTCATCGGACTCTAGTACCCATAAGAACAGATATGCACTTGGTTGTTTAAGCACAATTGGTGCATCAGCTGGATACTCCTTAATACTCTCCTTAATACAGCTTGCCTTTCAGAAGATCCTGAAAACTGAAAATTTCCGTTTGGTGCTGGAAATGATCATATATACTAGTGCAGTTACGACTAGTGTGATTGCCGTAGGACTTTTTTCTAGTGGAGAGTGGAAGAATTTAAGCAGGGAGCTGCACGAGTTTAAGTTAGGAAGTGTATCCTATGTGATGATTTTGGTATGGACTGCAGTGTCTTGGCAAGTATACAATATTGGCACAATAGGTTTAATTTACAAGGTTTCTTCACTGTTCTCCAATGTGATTAGTACTTTGGGTTTGCCCATTGTTCCTGTTCTAGCTGTGTTCATTTTCAATGACAAAATGAGTGGACTGAAGGCGGTTTCAATGGTGTTGGCCATCTGGGGGTTTGTTTCATACATGTATCAGCATTATTTGGATGATTTACAGGATAGGTTTAAAAGTGCAGATCATGATCAAGTTCCATAAATTTCACTATTAGGTAAGTGTTGGGAGTGATCAGAACTTGAACTGTAAGAATGAGTACTCTGAACTAATACCCCTATCATTTCAGTACAAAAAGATTCTTATGTTTGTAGCAGGATCAACATGTTAAGTGGGACAAAACAAAATATTTAATGGTCATAGCTGCGTTACAAGTTAATCAAGCTAAAACTTCTGATTAAATTACATTCCAACATGCCATTGAGGCCGATAGTCCATGACAATGAGCTATTATTCCATCCTATTGTAACTGTTCAAAAGCTTACCAGTATTGACAACTACTAAAACTGAAAACATGAACAGACCACAATCGCTAACAAAACCATGTTTCTCATAATTTTTTTCGGTCTTGGAAAGGAGATTGACTTTGAGTCAGCTACACAAAGTTGTGTTACTGGAAAGTTGTAACAGTCTCATCCTCCTAAGTGAATTATTTATTTTCCAAGTCGTATCAGATAATATATAGATGTAAGAACCAGTTAAGTATAAACCATGTAAGATGGAGTTAAACGTCTTCTGTAATGCAATTCGAAAGGAGTAAAGGACCATATCAAAACAAGTATCATGCAGATAAAGAGCTGTCTACGAACCAGAAAACAAGTCATAACATTAAACAAAAACCTGGAAAAGTATGAGACATAGTAATTTGATCAAAACCACATTCAAACAAGAACCAACAGCAAACAACTTTGTCATGAACCTCAAGCTACAGATTGTTTTTGCATAAAAGTGCATAACCTGGAAGTATAAAAAATCATAGTACTATTTTCCCTCACACATCCTTCACCTTTGATTTCTATACCACCGCATATTTAATAATTAATAATTGAAAAGGTTCTAACTCATAGACCAGTAACACCAATGAAGATGGCATCACATTATGCAGCGGTAAGTGACAAATGCACCAGTTGAAGAACCATCATAGGTAATTTTCAGAATTTGCCCCTTCTCCAGTCCATAGTACTTGACGATAGGATCAGTCTCCAACATACGGGGCATCTACAATGTAAGTAGGGAAAAGCAAAAGAAAACGAAAAAGAACTTAAGTAATCATGATTTATGTGATAAATAAGAGCTTTGTATCACACATGTGGTTACTACCAAGTACTAAACTGACATAGTGTTTCAGCCTTTATATAGATAAATGTATTAATGAAATTTCTTTAACATGAGTTCAGCATAAATTATATAAAAAAAAATATAACCTGGCTGGGTTGCACATCAAGCTTCTTCAAAAGGCTCTGCTGCTCCTCAGCACTAAGTATTTCATGTTTTGGCAACAACTGATGCTTTGTGATGTTAACCAACAAATCAGTGATCTGAAAAAAAACGACTTCAAAAATTTGTTGCGACATATCAAACATCTAAAACTAAGATGCAAATTGCAATAGCGTAGATTTTTGGACCCTGCGTCAGCACATCAACTCTCACAGTTCTATTACAATAACCGGAGTAAACTTGGACAGTGGGCATGAACTTAGTCACAATGATACAACAAATCTTCAAGAAATTGCAACTGTAACTCAAGTGTGTTTGCAGTAGCTAAAATGATTCGAGACATATGCATATACACATTTTAACTAAGCCACGAAAACTGAAAAGTGGACATCTCATAGATGTATTATCAAAGATAGACACCTCATTTTCCAGAAAAAAAATCATGTATGGAAAATTAATGTAAGAAATGCCGACATAAAGCTTACAAGAAAAGTCTCAATCTGGAAGGAAGATTCATCAGCTAGCTTCCGAGCATGAGAGTTCATTTTGCCTTGCAAAACTAACATAATCCGGGGGCGAGAACTGTCATGACTGAGCTGGAACAGAAGTGTGCTCATTGCTTGCTTTCTGATTTCATCCGTCCCACCAAATACAACCAGGACCTAGACAGATGATTAAAGAATCATATAAACAAAGGCTAGGGAGCATAGAATTATCGAAACCCTGAATCTCGAAAATTAAAGAAACAAAATCTCGAGTTTTCAAGCCGAACCCCGACCCTCAAGAAATAAGGACAAAATCTTGAGTTCTGAAACCGAACCCTGACTCTGTAGAAATAAGGACAAAATCTTGAGTTCTGAAACCGAACCCTGACTCTTAAAAAAACCAAAGAGACTAAATCTCGAGTTTTCAAGATGAACCTCAACCCTCAAGAAATAAGGACATCTCAGGATAAAAAAATTGCTCAAATCTCAAGAAATAAAGACAAAATTTTGAGTTAATAAATCGAACTCAACTCATAAAAAACTAAAGAAACTAAATCTCGAGTTTTCAAGTCGAACCCCGACTCTCATGAAATAAAGGCAAAATCTCATGTTCTAAATCGAACCCCGACTCCGGGGAAAGAAAGATAAAAATCTTGAATTCCGAATCGAAGCTTGGCTTTTAAGTGGTAAGGAAAGATCTTGAGTTTTCAAATTGAATCCAAACACAAATGACCAAACAAATCACCTTATAATCACAAACATTAAACAGATCTACAACAAAATCATTTCCCCTCAAAATTTTAATAACCCAAGTACAAAATCACCACCTACCTAAACACCCACAAAAAAAAAAAAAGAACACCTGCACCAAAAAACGAAACATTACACATAAAACCAAAATGCATAACAAAATCCTGCACACAAACACACACTAATTTTAAAAAATGGCTCTAATAAGCAAGCAAGTTTCTATTTGTCTAGAAACAAGTAAATCAAAATAAAAACAAATTAAAACACCAAAATATTCAACACCCACATGAAACCACAAAAAACCCACATCAATAAACAAAATATGTGTGTGTGTGTGTGCGCGTGTGTTGTCAGTTGTGTTTAATTGTTTATACCTTTTCGGAAGGACGAGAGAGACGAGAAACAGAGAAGCGCAAACGATGGAGTAAGTCCTGAGAGGCCACCTCACCGAAGCGAGTCCTAAACTCAGCGAGTGACATATCAATATCACTCTGGTCAACACCATAGCCTCGATCTTTCAGCATTTCAAGAACTGTACGGCGACCAAGATACAAACGGTGTGTCTCTGCACTCCCTGTATCGATAAACTTTGCAACACAGTGCTTAGAAGATTCAGTAACCTCGGAGCTGTAGCCTAGTCCTGGTCTAGCCATCTTTCTCTCTCTCTCTCTCTCTCTGTGGAATGCTGGTCTCTCTTTTGTGTGTGTTTTTGGGGGTGTGAAGTGTGTGAGGTTTGTATGTATATTTGTGTTAATGGCTGGAGGGAAAAAAAGGAAAGTGGGGTCGGAAACGTACGAGGATATCACTACAGTAATTTGCCGTTATTGGTAATATTTCTCATTTTAGTACTGTCTTTCTTGTTTGTTTTGCGATTCACGCGCCTGACCATGTAGGTATTGTACGCGCAGTACCTTTTGAGTTTTGACAGTTGTCACCCAGATTTTTTTATGTCATACTCTTGAAAGTTGAAAAAATGTTAAAAATAATAATATTTTAATTAAAATTAAGAACAATAATGATTATCGGATGTGTTAGTTGTTTTTAACGATGCATTTGTGAAATGGATATTCCATTTATATAAGATATTCATTTCACAAATACATATCTAAAAAAATATTACTCTCTCCGTTCCACAATAACATATTCTTTTGATAGAATTTTTTTTCTTATAATATATGTTCATTTTCAATTTTCAATATAAATTTATGATCATTTTTCCTAAATTATCCTTTTTGAAAATTGTATAGAAATTAATGACTAGGAGTAGTAGCTCATATTCTTAAAAGTCAATGCATTTATAATAGGCAAAAGAGGAAATATATCGACTAATTAATATTTTCTTAAGATGCGTAATTTTTTCAAAAGAGACTTATATTGCGGGATGGAGTGAGTATTTTTTATGATACCCATTTGTGAGCTGGGTATCCTATATGTAATACCCAAATGACAAATATGTATTATTTTTGAATACCCAACTTCCAAATGGGTATCATATATAAATATATATAAAAAAATATTAAATTATCTTAATACACTAACTAAAAATGTAACATAAATAATCAACTGTGATTTGAGTATTTCAATGAGTAAAATTCACCAACAATTTTTAAAATGAATATTTTGATTAAATTCGATTAAAAAATAGATATTATTCATCATTACTCCTAAAAGTTTCGTAAACTATATGAAAAATGGGGATGGAATTTCTAAATCACACGATAGAGAAGTTTTCTATTAGTGCACCTAAAATTTTGTATTTTATTACTATTTTTGATAATCCAACCGTACGGATGAAAAATTTATGTCGAAATAACATTGTATACAACTTTTTATTATATTTGAAATAGTGGAGCATGACTTTTATACTCCCTCTGTACCGAATTACTTTTCCCATTTGCTGAATAACACGGGTTTTAAGATAGTGGGTAATGAATATTGTTTTTTATAGAGTAGTGGATATTGAATATTGTTTTTAAGGAATTGTGGTTATTGAATATTGTTTTTTTGGAGTAGTGGGTGGAGTAGTGGGTTTTGAATATTATTTTTAAGGAGTAGTGGGTGGAGTAGTGAGTATTGAATATTATTTTTAAAGAATAGTGTGTGGAGTAGTGGGTATTGAATATTATTTGTAATGATTAGTGGGTGAAATAGTGAGTACTGAATATTATTTTTAATGAGTAGTGAGTGGAGTAATGGGTAGTAAATATTATTTTTTATGTCTTAAAATAGAAATAGGAAAAGTTATTTGAATTACCTTAAAAGGAAAGTGGGAAAAGTAACATGGGACGGAGGGAATAGTAATACTATTTTCTATATATATTCAATGACACAGATCTATCATAATCTTATTGCTATATTTATAGTTCTAAATAATTAAATTACACGAAAATTTGTACATTCACGTATTTTTGTATGAATTTAACATTCGTATGGTTAGATCGTTCAAATAATAATTAATTTATTATATTTTAAACCGTAATGTGTGCTTTAGATACTCTTTTCCTATGAAAAATTATCTTAAGAACAAGTTGAATGTTATACGTAATATAATAATTAATTTATTATATTTTAAACCGTAATGTCTGATTATCTTTGATTAATGAAATTGTTCTTTGGTTCAAAAAAAAAAAGTTGAATATTATACGTAAAATGATTATAGTCAATTGTAATTTGATATCAAAAGGTGTTTATTAATACTAAAATAGAATTTCTATTCTAATATAAGTTGTATTTTGTAACCAAATGATTGTAAACGAAAACTATATGTACACATTTTCATTTTATAAATTCACACCCATTTTTCGAATGAAGACCAAACTAATTACCCTTGCATTAGGGTTGAAAACGAATCTGAGTAATCCGGATTCGATTCGTTAAAAACGAATATTATTTATATTCATACAATAAACGAACGAATTCGAATCTTATTTTATAATTCGAACGAATATCGAATCGAATCTCACCACTTTGGTATTCGTTCATTTTCATACAGAATAACTCGAATAATTTTAGAGTACTCAATAATGTACGTATTCGAATAAAATTCGTAAGTTATGTATGTACTATATATTAAAGTACTCCCTCTGTCCCTCCCATTTCTTTACATTTCTTTTTCACTGCTCGACACGCATTTTAAGGCTCCTAAAAAGTATAGTTCCATAACTTATTTTTTAAAATTTCTTTTTTGGTATAAAAATAGAACAATTCTATTTTTATACAAAAAAAGAAAATTTAAAAAATAAGTTATGAAACTATCCGCAAATTGCACCTTAAAATCCGTGCCAGAATTACGTCCCCCAAGGTAAAGAACCAAGGGGGACAGAGGGAGTAATGTTCTACAAATTAACATATTTTGGTATGTTATAAATAATTATTCCTATATGTTTAGTTTTTTAAAATTATTTTGAACGAATTCGAATATCGAAAAACGATTAGTTCGGTACTCAATCGAGTCGAACCGAATCAAATATGAACATTTATATTCGAATTCGAGTCGAATCTAAGCAAAATATAAATATGTTAATTCGAATCCGGACCGGATCCAAACGAATAATTATAAATTCGAACCGAATCTGATCATCACATATTCAACTCGTTTTCACCCCTACCTTGCGTACATATTTTTCACACTCGAGTCCGAGACGACTTTTATATCATATCTTTTTATCAGTAAAAAATCGTACACTAGAAAACCTATTTAGATGGCCAGTAGTAGCTTATTATGATTTAAGGTGAATTATTTCTTACATTTTCTTTTTACCATTTTGCAATATTTTTCAACTGCTTATTTTGCTGTACGCCGTCAGTCTCAGCTTGTTTCAACTTGGCCATTTCTAGTTTGTGGCTATGGGATACATTTAAACATCCATCGTATACTCAGAACTCAGGGTACGCCAATCATAACCCTCCTGGTCCAGCACAAGCAAAAATTTCAACTTTCAGAGTAGCTAATTCAAAAATCAAAGCCAGCTAAAGACTAAAGTCTAAACAAGTATGATGCAAATTAGCACAAGAAGAAAACAACTTTTTATGGAGCTCGACATTTGATTACCATGTCCAGGGTCCAAGTCATGATAATTAGAACTCCTCATCTCTTATGGAGACTTGTAATCCTTTGCTGCACATGAATAACATTATTAGTTGATCATCAAATCAAAACAAAGGTGTAAATGGCGAACAAAGATACAGCCTCTTACGAAAATCCTAAGAAAAAATGATCTGGGCTGTTAGACACGACTTCATCAGTTTAGCAGTCATTACAATTTTATTGATAGCTAGCTCTTATGACCTTAAGAAAAATTTTGTCATCCTACAAAAACAACACTCTGTATCTTGCAGTAATGCTTATTAAGTGATAGAAAGAAGCTGACCACTTTGCAATGCTTTAATAACGCTGACAACATCTAGCTCAAGGAGGTGACCTCCTTGCAATGCTATTTGATCTTTAATATATCCTTTTAAAATATAAGTAATACAAAGAATTGAAAGAAACTTTTGTGGCAGGTCATAGCATAGTCGAAAAAATCCACCTAGAAACAACATATCAGGCACACTATTACGAAGATTTCCTGCATTAACAAACTAACATACAATATTGTTTGAACAAACTTTAGTACTAATTTTGAGGTGTACATAGAAAACATGCCCCGCCGCTTTCCTTAAACATTACAGCTAGTGGCTTCATAGGACCTCTAAGAATCTTTGTTCTTGTTGGACAGTCAATTGTTAGAATCTTGGAAAGACTCTACTATGCCAAATGTGAAAACAGCTCTCCACCCTTTATACCTTTTCGATTTGGAAATCGTTAACATTTAGACGAGGAACAACCTTCAATTGTTATCCTTTCGCCAATTTTCTCTCTCCCTTGATATATTTTTGATAGCAGACAGCCTTGCTTGCAATAGGACAATTACATCTTCCTGTTTCAATTTGCACTCGGATTTTAAAGATTAAAATGTGAAAGACAATAGCACGTTGCACACGAAGAAAAGAAAGAGAGAGTCCAGAAACTTCTTGTCTTGCATAAAAAGATAAACACTAATTGATTCAAAGACAAATGACAACTTGGTGTCCTACTTATCCTACCAAAATAAGCCAACAACCATCTGTTAGACAATCTGTGAAAATAGTACAAAATAATAGCAATCGTGTGTGTAAATAACAGAACAATTAAAACAAATAAAGAGGAGGCAGAAACATAAAAACCCGAGTCCAGTGCGTGACTGTCTCCTTAAAGCGTATTAGCCCTCACCGTATGTGCGAGCGAATCGCCTCCTTTGATAAAACGGATTGCAGCGAAGCTATAAAAGCGTCACTCTCAGCGAGCTTGAAACGAGCAAGAATATCACCGAAGGAAGAGAAGAGGCTGTGTATGAGGAGAGGATATGTTTTCGAATGAATAATCCTAAGGCTCTACAAGAGTTTATATAGGATAGGAAAACTTGTGCGCTACACAATTGCCCTAATTAATTAGCTGTGCTAATTAAAAAGTCGGTGGCAATTTTCCTTTATTAATTAACCGCGTTAATTAATTAAGGTAAGGCGGTGGCAAAAAATTCGTTATAAGAAACGGAATTGATTTTACCAACACAACAATTAATTCAAATTATATTCGAATTAATTTAAGTCATATTTTAAGCATTAGCCCAGTGAAAATAATTAATTTAGCAAAACTAGTCCGGGTTTATTCGGCCCAATTTTCTGCTGCATTCGTGTTCGCAGGTCGCACACGCGGAAAGCCCGAAGGTTTGCGAAGCCTCGGTTTTTCCTCGAAATCCCCACAATTCGCACCCCCATGCGCGCCCGCGTAGGAGATGGAGCAACACTTAACCAACACAAGTGAACACTCCTCTTGTGTTTTACTATATAAAGCAAAGGAAACTCCTTTTCCTTATCAATGTGGGACTTCAAGTTTAACAACAAAATTTCCACTCTTAAGGGACCAACTTTGAGTAATCATAACTTATCCATCATGCATTGGAAAGCTCTCGCGGAGGAGAACACTCTCCAAGCAAGACTTGTTGCAAACACGCACACAAGGCACACTCAAATCAGAGCTCAAAATGACTCGACAATGTGGGTCTAAAACCCCACATTTTCTAACAATCCCCCACATGGATGAGATTGATATCATAGTAGCACACACCAGACAGACAGACACGGAGTTTGATGTGATGATAATTCTTCGATCAGATATAGCATACGATAGGTAGAGGTTTGCTCCTTGAACCTTCGCTTGAGTAAGCATACAGACCTTACTGGTAGAAAGTGGAGGTTTGCTCTTTGAACTGTTCGACCGTTTGTGTAAGCGATGATATACTTATCACTATATCCTTTCTGACTCGTTCAGCTCTCATGATTATGTCCATTTTGGCCATGGAACATCGTCCTGGTTCTGCAGGAGTTTCTAAAGAATTGTGCCTCGCAATTCTCCTTTGAAGCGGCCCCACTTCTCTCCCACATAGGTGATCTTTATCTTATAGAGTAACCCGCGTTTACTCAACTGATTTCCATGCGTTCAAACCTTGAACTCCATGTAATCACCGAAAGATCATTAAAAGCTTAATAGTTTACCCTCGTACCTTACGGGTCTCACTGTTTCTCATCACAGGAACAGGCCAGGGGTTACCCCCACAGTGATTTGGTCATCATGATTTAGTTGGCCCATTGAACCAAGTTCTTGGGATCTCCAGTCAGCAATGGTTGGGTGTCCACCATGACGTCGTTAAGCAATAGGCTTAAGGCCCATCCCTCTCGATGATTTGTCAACCAGTTCTCTTGATAACCCTTTGGTTAGCGGATCCGCGATATTATTCTTTGACGGTATAAAGTCAATAGTGATAATTCCAGTTGACATTAACTGTCTAATGGAACTATGTCGTCGTCGTATGTGACGGGACTTTCCATTACACATTGTGCTCTGTGCTCTGCAAATAGCAGACTGACTATCACAGTGCAGTCCTAATGCAGTCACAGGCTTTGGCCATCTTGGAATATCCTCCAGAAATTGGCGTAAGTATTCAGCCTCTTCGGCACATTTATCTAATGACACAAACTCAGCTTCCATCGTGGAATGAGTTATTACCGTTTGTTTGGAGGATTTCCATGACACTGCTGCTCCAGCTAGTGTAAACACATAACCACTCGTAGACTTTAATGCCTTCTTGCTAGATATCCAGTTTGCATGAGTATAGCCTTCTAGTACTGCTGGATAACTGCCATAATGCAAACCATAGTCTTGAGTTCCCCTCAAGTACTTTAGTACTCGTATGATCGCTTTCCAGTGATTAGCACCTGGATTACTCGTAAATCTACTCAACTTTCTAATTAAATATGCAATGTCTGGTCTTGTACAACTCATAAGGTACATTAGACTTCCAATTATCCGTGAGTATTCCAGTTGCGAGACTCCTACACCTTTATTCTTAGATAGACGCAAGGTCAAATCCACAGGTGTTCTCGCTGTCTCGACATCATCCTTGAGAAATTTCTCAAGAATCTTGTCAACATAATGTGGTTGACTTAAGGCAAGACCCTCCAAGGTTCTAGAAATTTGAATTCCCATAATTACATTTGCTAGACCCATGTCTTTCATGTCAAATCTTGCCCTTAACATGTCCTTAGTAGATTTGATCACCTTATTATTACTACCGGCAATAAGTAGATCATCTACGTACAATGTCATCATAACATATCCGTTTTCGTTATCCTTGTAGTAGGCACAACTATCACATTCATTGATCTTGAAACCACTGGCTAACACAACCTCATCAAATTTCTCATGCCATTTCATAGGCGCTTGCTTCAAGCCATACAATGATTTCACCAATCTACAGACTTTTCTTTCTTGTCCAGGGACAACAAACCCTTCAGGTTGTTCCATATAGATTTCCTCATCTATATCCCCATTTAGAAAAATTGTCTTCACATCCATTTGATGTACAGTCAACTTTCGTATTGCAGCGATAGCAAACATCATCCTTATAGATGTTATTCTCGATACTGGAGAGTATGTATCAAAGTAATCAAGGCCATGTTGTTGCTTGTATCATTTGATTACAAGTCTGGCCTTGTACTTATCGATGGTACCATCAGGTTTCAATTTCTTTTTGAAAACCCACTTGCTACCGAGTGTTTTACTACCGGCTGGTAAGTCCACTAACTCCCAAGTATGATTCTGTAAGATAGAATTAACTTCACTTTTGATGGCCTCTTTCCACATAGGTCCATCAGGTGACGTAACCACTTTCTTATAGGTTTTCGGATCACCTTCTTCGAGCAAATAAGTCAGAAACTCTGACCCATAGGATTTCTCCTTCCTTTGTCTTTTGCTCCTTCTCACTACCCCCACATTTTCCTCTTCATTGTCATCATTCTCATTGTCATCTTCTAAAGACTCATGAGGTCGTTCAGACGTCGTAGGGCGTTCAATTCCAGGATTACAAGGAAATACATTCTCAAATAATGTCACATTCCTTGACTCCATAATCGTATTCTTTTGAATCTCATAAACCTTTGATTCATGTACAAGAAACCGATATGCAGTACTATGTGGTGGATATCCGATGAAGATACAATTCATAGTCTTTGGACCAATCTTCACCTTCTTAGGTGCAGGGATTAGTACCTTTGCAAGGCACCCCCACACTTTCAGATTTTGGTAACTTGGTTTCTTTTTCTTCCACATCTCATAAGGACTTTCATCCTTATTCTTGCGAATCATCATATTTAAAATATGAGTTGCACTTAAGATGGCTTCCCCACATCGATTGCGGAAGTTCAGAGCTTAACAACATCGCATTCATCATCTCTTTGAGAGTGCGATTCTTCCTCTCAGCTACTCCATTAGACTGAGGGGAATATGGTGCAGTGACCTCATGGATTATACCATGTTGTGAACAGAATTCCCCAAAAGGTTCAATATATTCACCTCCACGATCACTTCGTATCGTTTTGATTTTCTCATTTTGTTGTGTCTCAACTTCTTCCTTATAGATTTTAAATTTATCTATAGCTTCGTCTTTGCTTTTCAGCAAATATACATAGTAGTATTTTGTACAATCATCTATGAATGTTATAAAATGCTTATTCCCTCCTCTAGTTGGAGCGAATTTTAAATCACATATGTCGCTATGTATAAGGTCTAGCATCTTGGTGTTTCTTTGCACGTGTTTAAACGATGCTCTTGTTAATTTTGCCTCAACACAAGTTTCACACTTATATTTTGAATCAATATTCAATTTTGGTATGTAATCTTTTGCACTTAAACGTCGTAAAGTGTCAAAATTAACATGTCCTAATCTAGCATGCCATAAATTAGAAGACTCAAGCAAGTAAGCAGAAGAATTCTTTATTTCCTTATTGTCCTTAACGGACATCACATTGAGCTTAAAAAGCCCATCGATTACATAGCCCTTGCCTATAAACATACCATTCTTAGACAAAATAACTTTATCTGACTCTATTACAATACGAAAGCCATGCTTATTCAACAAGGAACCAGACACAAGGTTCTTGCGAATATCAGGCACATAAAGTACATTCTTCAAAGTTAGATCCTTCCCAGAAGTCATCTTCAGAATCACCGTGCCTTCCCCTTCAATGGTTGAAGTTGTTTAATTCCCCATGTAGAGCTTCTCACCAGCATCAGAAGCTTTGAGGCTAGAGAAAATCGCCTTGTCCGAACAAACATGCCTTGTAGCTCCAGTATCAATCCACCATTCCCTTGGATTAAAGCCAACCAGGTTCACCTCAGAGACCGTAACACAGAGGTCTATGTCACCCATCTCCTTTGAGATATCATCGACCATGTTTGCTTCTTTCTTCTTATTGGTCTTCTTAGGCTTCCTACACTCAGAAGACCTATGACCCACTTTGTCGCAGTTAAAGCACTCCCCTTGAAACTTCGTCTTCGAAATTCCTCCCTTGGGTGCCAGCTTTGCCCCTTTACCAGAATTGTTCTTCTTGGGCTTATGTTCCACCATGTTTGCCTTTTCAGTGGCAACATTCATCTTCTTCTCGGATCCCCTGTTGTCTTCTTCAATACGAAGTCTAACGATCAGATCCTCCATAGTCATCTCCTTTCGCTTATGCTTAAGGTAGTTCTTGAAATCTTTCCATCCAGGTGGCAGCTTCTCAATCACAGCAGCAACTTGGAAAGACTCACTTATGATCATCCCTTCAGCATGAATATCATGGATGATCACTTGCAGTTCTTGCACCTGACTGACCACAGTCTTAGAATCCGCCATCTTATAATCAAGAAAGCGGCCAACAATCCACTTCTTAGCCCCAGCATCCTCGGTTTTGTACTTATGGTCAAGTGACTCCCATAAGACCTTATATGTAGGATTTGTACTGTACACGTTATATAACGAGTCAGCCAAACCATTCAGCACGTAATTCCGACAGATATAATCGACGTGCTTCTAAGCATCAACAGCATAAACAGCTTGCATGTTACTCTCAGCAGTGAGCAACAGTGGATCCTCCCTAAGGTAGCGATCCATATTCAACGTGGTCAGATAAAACACCATCTTTTGCTGCCAGCATTTAAAGTTCGTACCATTGAACTTCTCAGGTTTCTCAGCATGTGCAACAGGCACTGTAGGAACCGTAGGCACAACAAGTGCAACATGTGTGCTAGGCACCATAGGCACCGCATGTCCGTTCGTAGGAACGAAGCCTGACGTAGTCGATCCAATCGGAACATTAATCTGTCCCACAGGCACATGTCCCAGAGGCACATGTCCAACCGGCGTTGCACCCACATCAGATGTTACAATCTGTGCGATAGGGTTTAACGGAGGTTGGTGATCCCCATCAGATGTTACAATCTGTGCGTTGGGATCAACCACCATGTTTGTGTTGTTCACGTTTTGGTTCTCCATTGATTCTGTCACTCAAACAAACAAGTAAATACGTAAGTACAGATCACAGATGTAAAAATAATACGATTTAAGATTGTTAGACAATCTGTGAAAATAGTACAAAATAATAGCAATCGTGTGTGTGATAACAGAACAATTAAAACAAATAAAGAGGAGGCAGGAACAGAAAAACCCGAGTCCAGTGCGTGACTGTCTCCTTAAAGCGTATTAGCCCTCACCGTATGTGCGAGCGAATCGCCTCCCAGGATAAAACGGATTGCAGCGAAGCTATAAAAGCGTCACTCTCAGCGAGCTTGAAACGAGCAAGAATATCACTGAAGGAAGAGAAGAGGCTATGTATGAGGAGAGGATATGTTTTCGAATGAATAATCCTAAGGCTCTACAAGAGTTTATATAGGATAGGAAAACTTGTGCAGTACACAATTGCCCTAATTAATTAGCTGTGCTAATTAAAAAGTCGGTGGCAATTTTCCTTTATCAATTAACCGCGTTAATTAATTAAGGTAAGACGGTGACAAAAAATTCGTTATAAGAAACGAAATTGATTTTACCGACACAACAGTTAATTCAAATTATATTCGAATTAATTTAAGTCATATTTTAAGCATTAGCCCAGTGGAAATAATTAATTTAGAAAAACTAGTCCGGGTTTATTCGGTCCAATTTTCTGCTGCATTCGTGTCCGCCGGTCGCACACGCGGAAAGCCCGAACGTTTGCTAAGCCTCGATTTTTCCTCGAAATCCCCATAATTCGCACCCCCCTGCGCACCCGCGTAGGAGATGGAGCAACACTTAACCAACAAAAGTGAACACTCCTCTTGTGTTTTACTATATAAAGCAAAGGAAACTCCTTTTCCTTATCAATGTGGGACTTCAAGTTTAACAACAAAATTTCCACTCTTAAGGGACCAACTTTGAGTAATCATAACTCATCCATCCCTTAGTCATTTTGAGTGTTCAAATATGCATTGGAAAGCTCTCGTGGAGGAGAACACTCTTCAAGCAAGACTTGTTGCAAATACGCACACAAGGCACACTCAAATCGGAGCTCAAAATGACTCGACAATGTGGGTCTAAAACCCCACATTTTCTAACACCATCTGGTGACAAGAAGTACTAACGACCTTAATATAACAAACAGACAAACTAGATAAAACAGACAAACTGGAATGTAAAAGACTATCCTATCCTTGCATCCATGTCAGCTGCCACCTTGACACTTTTATTTCATCCTTGTTACTGTATTACTCCCCCTCAAGCGAAGAGGTCACTCCAAGCATGGCTAGAAGATCGTAGTGCTGCTTCACAGTTAGGGGCTTTGTGAAAACATCTGCTACTTGAGCATAACTTGGAACATGTCGAGTTGTGATCTCCCCAGTAGTGATTTTATCTCGTATGTAGTGGCAATCAAGCTCTATGTGCTTTGTGCGTTCATGCAGCACTGGATTCGCAGCAATGGACAGAGCAGCTCTGTTGTCACAATTGAGCAAAGTTGGTGGCAGTTTGCTTAATCCCATATCCTTTAGTAAGGCAGTCAACCAAGTGATTTCACAGGCCGTTAAAGCCATAGCCCTGTACTCCGATTCTGCAATTGAACGACCCACAAGAGACTGTTTCTTAGTCTTCCAAGACAGGGGTGAGCTACCAAGAAGGACACAAAAGCCACTGGTTGATTTTCTTGTCATTGGACAACTTGCCCAATCGACATCACAATAGGCTGTCAGCTGAGCTGCAGAGGTGGAAGCCAGTAATATTCCTTGTCCAGGATTTCCAGCTAAATAGCGAATGAGACGTTTCCCTGCTTGCATGTGAACAGAGGTGGGTCGTTGCATGAATTGAGTCAAGATATGTACAGAGAATGCAATGTCTGGTCGAGTGATCGTTAGATAGATCAATTTCCCCACAAGACGTTGATAAGGCACAATGTCATTCAGTAACTCTTCTTTTTCTGCAGTTAATTTTAGATGAGCATCCATTGGCAGTTTAAGGGGGAAACATTGAGCATGCCAAAATCTTTGAGCAAGTCAATCGTATATTTTCGTTGTGAAACAAAGAAACCTGCATCTGACCTGTCAATTTCAAGCCCCAAGAAGTATCTTGGTGATCCCAAATCCTTCATGTGAAACTTCCGTGAGAGGAGCGTTTTTAGCTCATTCTTTTCACTTTGGGAATCATGACCTGCAATTAAGATGTCGTCGACATAGAACAGTACCACTGTCATTCTTCCATCCTGAGTCTTAGAGAACAGGCTATAGTCGGCCTTGGATTGAGTGTAGTTCAGAGTCTTTAGAGTGAAAGACAGTTTAGAAAACCATTGTCGTGATGCTTGACGAAGTCCATAAAGTGCTTTCTTCAATCGACAGACTAAGTTTTTTGCATTCTTCCAATGTTGCTTATCCAGATACAAAGAAATTCTACTCCCAATTCCTGTGTAGCCAGGGGGCATCTTCATGTACACGACCTCATCCAAATCCCCATTCAAGAATGCATTACTCACGTCCATTTGAAAATCATCCCAATTTTGAATAGCAATGACTGCTAAGAGTGCTCTCACCGTCGTTAACTTTGCCACAGGGGCGAATGTTTCAGTGAAGTCAATGCCATGAACTTGTTTATTGCCAAGTATCACCAATCTCGACTTGTACCTTTCCATGGATCCATCTTGATTATACTTAGTTTTGTAGACCAACTTCGATCCAATTGCCTGTTTATCATCTGGCAGAGTCACAATGTCCCATGTTCCATTTGCTTCCAAAGCATCTAGCTCCATATTCATTGCTTCAACCCAGTGTGGATTTTTCACTGCATGTTTGAAGGATATTGGGTCATCTTGATCAACAAGTGTCGAGAGAATGCAATGAAATTGTGGCTGCACTACTTGACTGGTGACAGCATTTGCACTTGTTTTCCCAGTTATAATGTAGTTATCCATCCATGCTGGTCGTTTTGATATCCTTGATGACCGTCTTGGTGGTGGCACATCACCATTGTCATTGTTCCCATGGTCTGAATCATCATCATCATTTTCATTGCCTGAATTCTCGTCTTCATTCTCAGAATCATGTTGAACATCATTGAATACAAGACAATCATCATGGTAACTAGACTTAACTGGTGTTGAAGCAACAGTTGGTAAAGGCTGCATTGTGAAGCTGGCTTGATTTTCATTGAGTGGGAAAATGTTTTCATGAAACTTCACATCTCTTGACACGAATATTTCCTTTGTTACCAAATCCATCATTCTGAACCCTTTATGACTTGGAGGATATCCCACGAATATGCAAGCCTTTGCTTTAGGTTGAAACTTGTCGTGTTTGCCAGTAGAAGTTGCAGCGAATCCTAGACAACCAAATACTCTCATGCCTTCATAATCAACAGGACTTTCATGTAACACTTTATAAGGCACTTGATTTTGAAGTGCAACAGTAGGAATTCTGTTCATGATATGCACAGCTGTGAGCACACAGTCGCCCCAGTGAGAGATAGGCAGCCCAGATTGAAATTTCAGTCCCCTTGCAACTTCGAGTATCTGTCTATGCTTTCGTTCCACACGTGCATTTTGCTGTGGGCTGAACACACATGTAGTTTGGTGCATTATCCCATTCAAGGCATAAAACTCTTTGCATCTTTTATAAGCAAACTCCATTGCATTGTCAGATCGGATGGTTTTGATTCCAGTGTTGAAATGATTCCTCACATAATTTAGAAAAGCCATCATTGTGCTCAAATGTTAGGAATAATTCATGAGTTGTGATGTTAAGAATAGAATTTTACTTATACTTCTTGTATATCCTGATCTTATAAAGGATTTAGCACTTTGTATAGGACATATGTGTTAGACAGTAATCTGTAGAATTAAGTCAGGAACAGTGCATCGAGTACTACATGTCAGGAACTGAGATTGAATCCTGATACGTCAGGTCAAATACTGATCAAGTACTGATGGGATGGTCAGATCCTAATGCAAGATGGAATCCTGATATCAGTCGTGTTACTGATGATGTCATTATGGATGCTACAGAAACTGGCAAGTGCTATAAAACAGGATCTTTGTTTGAGGAACAAGCAAGAAGATATTATGAAGGAAAGAAGTGATGGAAACTATCAACTGGACGGCAGAACATTGTCATGTATAAATTATCTTTCTGTGATTAGTTGATAGGTAGCATTATAAATACTCTCTCTATATCATTGTAAAAAGAGTACGTAAGTTCGAGTTGTGAGTTTTGTATGTGTAGCTCTGTATAAGGTTTGTATCCGAGAGTTCAAAACAAACAGAGAGAGAGAGAGATTTATTTTGTCAGCAACTGCTAAAGGTATTTGTACACCTTTGGTAGAGTTTGTATTTGATCTTACTAATACAAACAGTTTAATTCATTCGTTTATTCTTGTTTATCTAATCAAGCAAAAATCAGACACAATTATATAACTTGTATTCAACCCCCCCTTCTACAAGTTATTCGAGTTAACAATTGGTATCAGAGCAGGTTGATTTCGAAAAATCATAAAGATCTGCAATCATGTCTGGTTACAAGGATGGGAATACTAAGATCCTATGCTCAAGAGAAATGAATATACTCTATGGGAAGTAAAGATGTTGCATCATCTGGAAGCAACAGATCCTGATTATCTTGACAGAATCAGAGATGGACCTTTTGTTCCAACAAAGGTTGTTGGACAAGCAACTGTTGATGGTCAAGTTGTTCCAGAACATACAGCAGAGAAGCCTAAATCTGAGTGGTCAGATAAGGACAAGGAGAATGTTCTTAAAGATGCTAAAGTGAGAAACATATTATTCAACAGTCTTGATTCTGTTCTCACTAACTATGTTCTCTCTTGTAAAACTGCTAAGGATATATGGGACAATCTTAAGGTTCACTGTGAAGGAACTAAGCCTGTAAGGAAGAACATGAGGACACTACTTATACAACAGTATGAGTACTTTGAATCCAAGTCTGGTGAGTCACTTACTGATACCTTCGATAGGTTTACAAAACTCATCAATGAGATGGCCATGCATGGTAAATATTATGACTTGGAGGATATGAATACTAAGTTCATGAAAGCCTTGCCTGATTTCTACAATGAGAAGATATCTGCAATTGAGGAAGCTAATGATCTTGATGAGATATCATTAGAGGCAGTGTATAGAAAACTGAGGGCTTATGAACTTGACAAGCAGCAGAAGAAGAGCAGGAGTGAAGGAAAGATGAAAACTGTTGCACTAACTGCTCAATCTGATTCAAAGAAGATTCCAGAGTCACAGCATGAAGAGCCTGCTGTAAAGAACTCTAGGAAGAAGAAAAGCAAAGAAAGTTCTGAGTCAGAGACTACTGATATAGATTCTGATAACGGTGATTCTGAATCAGAGATGCAGAAACTCTTTGCTATGCTTGCTAAAGCTTTCAAGAATGGAAGATTCAACAGGAGAAGATTTAGCAAAGGACCTTTTCAAAAGAAGGAGGAGAAGAAGAGTGACAAAGGCAAAAGTACAATTGTCAAGCTTGATAAGGCCAAGATCAAGTGCTTTAACTGCAGCGAGCTTGGACACTTTGCTAGTGAGTGTAAGAAGCCTATGAATTCAGGAAAGGGCAATGCACTTATGGTCACATAGAAGGATTGGGCTAATTCCAGTGATTCTGAAGAAGAATTGGATTATGACAACATTGCATTGATGGCAAATGTTTCAGACAAACCTGGATCTCCAAAGAAAACTTCTCCATCTTCTGTTAAGGTATCACTTCACTCTCTTGATTCATTTGATAGCTTAAATTCTGATGAAATTAGATCTATCCATGCCGAGTTTAAGAATCTTATGACTAATTTTAGAATTCTTACCATTGAAAGAGATGAACTTAAGGTTAAGAATGATAAATTAGTTGATAAAAATAATTTTCTTGAATCTGAGTTAATTCAAATGGAAGAATACAAGTTAAGTTCTGATAAAGCTAAGCATAATTATAGTGTTATTCTTGAGGCTTATGACTATGTCAGAAAAGAACTAGAGGAAGAGAGAGATGTGATTAAAACCATTAACAATTCTGGTAAAAAGACTCTAGAAATCTTTGAAAGTGGAATTCGTGGTAAAGTTAATGGTTTAGGTTTTGATAAGGCTAGACAAGAAGAAAAAGTAGCTATTATCAATGATGTTGGTAAAGTAGAAGCTAGCACATCTATATCTGAAGGTAAGAAAATTGTTTCTGAACCTAATCATGTTAAATTTGTTGATTCAAAAGGTACCCTTGTTGTACATAAAAGAATTAACAATAGTAATTCAGATGAGAAAGTGTTAGAGAAACCTAAGAATGTAAACATAGGGTTTCTGTCTAAGTCTCAGTTGAAACAGAGATTAGATGGTCTTTCAGAGTCTAGCAAGATCAAAAGAAATAGGAATGGAAAAGAAGGTATTAACAAAGAGAATAATTACAAGAATGTACCTGATGCACCTAGGAAAAAATGCTATAAGTGTGGAAATCATAATCATTTGGCCCTAGAATGCAATCAAAAACCTTCTTGGAAAACTGAGTCCAGATTCCCCAAGACTCAGAAAATTCAATACCAACCACAGAAAGCTTGTTATCATTGTGGTAGTTTACTTCATTCCATTTACATGTGTAGAGAATATCATGAACTGTATTATGACTATTATTCTTTGAAATCTGAAACTCCTAGTCACAAACAGTTTGTGAAATCAGAGTATAAGGTTGACTCTGCAACAGGTAAAGTAAAAGCAAAATCTTCAAAGCCTATCATTTCTAAATCTAGTAAGAAAGGATCCAATCAAAGTTTGGTCCTAAAAAATTATAACTAGTTACTTTTTGTTCGCAGGGCACAGGAAAGAAGCATTCAATCATCTTGGACAGTGGATGCTCTGGACATATGACTGGAAAAAAGTCCCTGCTTACAAAGTTTGAGAGGAAAGCTGGCCCAGTAATATCTTTTGGAGATGGCAACAAAGGAGAAACTCTGGGATATGGCTTAATTGTTTTGGGAATGTCATCATAGAAAATGTAGCATTGGTTGAAGGCTTGAAACATACTCTTTTAAGCATAAGTCAACTGGGTGATAAAGGTTACCAATCAATCTTTGACAGAGAAGGATGCAAAATCTTGAATAAGTAGAATGGAGACATTGTTCTAACTGGTCAAAGACATGGTAACATATATTAAGCCAGCTTAAGTGATACATCTAAATGAATTGTTAGATGTCTCTACAGCAAAGCAACAAGTGATGAAAGCTGGAAGTGGCACAAGAAGCTCTCACATCTCAACTTCAAGAAGCTTAATCAACTTGTTAAGCACAATTTAATGAGAGGCCTACCTCAGTCAAATTTTGTGCAAGATGGACTTTGTGATGCCTGTCAGCTTGGAAAACAAAGAAGAACCACTTTCAAGAGCAAGACTGAAAATTCAATTACTGAACCATTTCACATACTACATCTTGATTTGTTTGGTCCAGTAAACATTATGTCTATCAGCAAGAAAAGATATGCTCTAGTGATAGTGGACAATTTCACAAGGTTCACATGGGTGTTCTTTCTACACAAGAAGGATGAAGCTCCTCGGCAAATCATTGAACTTGTCAAGATTATTCAAAATAACTCTAAGTACAAAGTCAAAGTACTTAGGAGTGACAATGGTACATAATTCAAGAATTCTACAATGGAGAATTTTTATGCAGACAATGGAATCACTCAACAGTTTTCTGCACCTGGTACACCTCAGCAGAATGGTGTAGTAGAAAGAAAGAACATGACACTCATAGAGGCAGCAAGAACCATGCTTGCAGATGCAAAACTTCCAACCTATTTTTGGGCAGAAGCTATTAACACTGCATGTTTCACTCAAAACTGTACCTTGGTAAATAGTCATGGAAAAACTCCCTATGAGATGATCAAAGGAAAGAAACCAAGTGTGAGATACTTTCACATCTTTGGATGCAAATGCTATGTCCTAAAAGTTCATCCAGAACAACTTGGAAAATTTGAAGCCAAATCGAATGAAGCAATCTTTCTAGGATATTCAGCATCAAAGGCCTTCAAAGTTTATAATCTCAGAACTCACATTGTTATGGAATCAATTCATGTTGCATTTGATGACAAGAAATTTGGAATTCTGCAAATTGATGAGAGCCATGAAAAATTGGAATTTGAAAATCTGAAGAATTCTGAGATACTCTCCAGTGATGATGAAGGTTCTTCAGAAAGAATTTCTATTACTTCTCAAAGGAATGCTACTGTTGAGGGGGAGCAAATGAATCAAGAAGAACACAGTGATCATCAGGAGAAGACTAGCTATTCGGAGTCTACTCCATTAGGAACTGATCTTTCAAAGTCTACTGAGGAAAGATCAGTAACTAGCAGCAGAGTGGAATTTACTGATACTACTGATCAAGGAGGAGTTTTTGAAGGCAGGGAGATTTCTTCTACAAGAGATACCATTACCTTAGGGGGAGAATCTAGCAGAGGCAATCTACCACCTGTTAGAAAATGGACAAAGGATCATACTGAAGATTTGATTATTGGTGATCCAAATAATGGTGTTCGAACTAGAAGATCAATTCAAAATGAATGCTTGTATAGTTGCTTTCTCTCAAAGAATGAACCTAAGAAGGTTGAAGAAGCCTTACAGGATCCTGATTGGGTAATTGCAATGCAGGAGGAGTTAAATGAGTTTGAGAGAAACAAAGTCTGCAAACTGGTACCAAGACCCAAAGACAGATCAATTGTTGGTGCAAAATGGGTTTTCAGAAACAAGCTAGATGAATCTGGTATGATTGTAAGAAACAAAGCAAGACTGGTGGCCAAGGGTTACTCTCAGGAAGAAGGCATTGATTATGATGAGACCTTTGCACCTGTAGCAAGATTGGAAGCAATCAGGATGTTTCTTGCATTTGCAGCTTATTCAAAATTCAAGGTATACTAGATGGATATAAAGAGTGCTTTTTCTAAATGGCAATCTTGATGAGGAAGTGTATGTGGAGCAACCACCTGGATTTGTTGATCCAAAATTTCCAAATCATGTCTACAAACTTGACAAGGCACTCTATGGACTAAAGCAGGCACCAAGAGCATGGTATGAGACTTTGTCTAAATTTCTTCTTGAAAATGGCTTCACAAGATGTACAATTGACAAAACTAAATTCTTTAGAAAGTTAAAAGGTGAATTGCTTTTAGTTCAAGTTTATGTTGATGATATCATATTTGGTTCTACTAATGAAAAGTTGTGTGCTAAGTTTAGCAAGCTTATGCAGTCTAAGTATCAGATGAGCATGATGGGTGAATTAAATTATTTATTAGGCTTGCAGTTCAAACAGACTGAGACTGGTCTTTCATTAATCAGTCAAAGTATATCAAAGATCTTTTAAGAAGGTTTGACTTTCAAGACTGTGCAGTTGCAAAAACACCCATGACAACAGCCACTAAACTAGACTCTAATCCTAAGGGAAAGAGTGTGGATAATACTATTTATAGAGGCATGATAGGCTCATTGTTATATTTAACTGCAAGTAGACCAGATATAATGTTTTCTACCCGTTTATGTGCTAGATTCCAAAGTGATCCTAAGAAATCTCATTTAATTGCTGTGAAGAGAATTTTTAGATATCTCAAAGGAACTCCAAATCTTGGTTTGTTGTATCCTGGAGAATCTGATTTCTCCCTAATTGGCTATTCAGAATCTGATTATGCAGGGTGTAAAATAGACAGGAAAAGCACTACAAGTACATGTCAATTCTTGGGAAACAGATTGATTTCTTGGGCAAGCAAGAAGCAACAATCTGTCTCAACCTCAACTGCAGAAGCTGAGTACATAGCAGCAGGTAGTTGTTGTGCACATCTTCTTTGGATAAGAAATCAGTTGATGGATTATGGTATGACACTTAGTAATATTCCTATGTTTTGTGATAATACTAGTGCTATAAAAATTGCAGAAAATCCAGTTCAACATTCAAGGACTAAGCACATTGATGTCAGGTATCATTTTATTAGAGAACATATTGAGAATGGTACTGTGGAACTTCATTTTATTCCTACTGACAAATAGCTTGCAGATATTCTAACTAAACCACTTGATGAGACTACATTCAGTAGATTAGTAAGTGAGTTAGGAATGTTAAATTTCTAGATCTTTAACATCTGCAAAAGTAGAAAGGTATGTTGTTTTCAGCCTATAGACTTGGTATTCTTGTCAGGATCTATATTTGATGGTTAAATACTCAAGCTGTAACACTGTACTTTGATAAATTTCAGTATGATAGACTTGTTAATAAACATCAGGATCAGGATTGCTATCAGTATGCTGACGTCATCAGGATTTTATCGTCAGTATCAGGATTGTGAAATTTGTGTGTCAAATCCTGAAGTTCATGTCATGTAGTAATCTAATTCTGAGATATGTTGAGTCTATGCAAGCAAGTTTTAATATGTACATACTGATAATTTATACCATTACTCAGAGTCAATCAGGTCAGATTGTTCTACACTTAGGACAAGATACTTATGACATTACTGAATATGTTGTTAATTCAGTACTTCGCTTACCTGTTACTGATAATTATGCAAGTGAACCATCTGATGATGATGTAAGAACTATGTTGTCTGCATTAGGTTATAGTGGACCTCTAGACAATATGAGCCAGTTAAATAGGTCTTTTTTTAGGAAGGAATGGTCTTTCTTCTTTGATCAAATTGATAAATGTTTTACTGGAAAATGTAGTTCTTTTCAGCAAATTACTTCTGTTACCTCACACATTGCTTATAGTTTGCTTTATGACAGAGTAATTAACATTGGTCACATTATCTTAAGTTAGATGTGTATTAAACTTGGGTCAAGAGATCAAAACAGGAAAATGGTTTATTATCATATATTTATGCAAATGTTTATTAATCATTTTATTCCTGATGTTGAAGCTAGATTTGGTAGAGAACATTGTGTTTCTTCTTATGTACAGCAAAAGAGAATTTTCTCTGACATTACAAAGAAGGACAATGAAAAGAAT
This sequence comes from Kitagawia praeruptora, assembly GCA_037693485.1. Lineage (NCBI taxonomy): Eukaryota > Viridiplantae > Streptophyta > Magnoliopsida > Apiales > Apiaceae > Kitagawia > Kitagawia praeruptora. The sequence goes on from CM075354.1 coordinate 109,632,616, forward strand.
CTAGATGAAATACCTGCAATTCATTATCCACATCATGTTCAGGTAATTCTTAAAACTCATCTTCCTACTCTCTACAATTCTTCTTTCTTTTGTGGTGAAATGGATTAGGAATCTCATTTGGAGGAGAACCCACCTGTGTCTACCCAAGTAGCCCAAAACATTATAGTCTCTAAAATAATTCAAGAACCAAGTTTTGATTCATAGCCTATTGTTTCAAAGAAACCAACCTCTGGTGTTACTCGAAAGACATCAGTTGTAAGGAAGAGAAGATTTGTTGTGTCAAGTAGTAGTAGTTCTAGTGAAGATGATGATAATATATCTCTTGCTGAGAGAGAAGAAATGCAGGATGCAATTCAACTTTCTAAGCTAGGACAAAGAGATGAAGCACCTAGTCACAGCCAGGCTGCAGTCTCTCAAAATGCTGTAGTACTTAAAAAGGGAAAATAGTTACTGGATACTTTCTCTCAAAAGACTGTGTCTATTGAAAAAGGATCTCATCCCAAGATTACTTCTGTGTCTACACCTCTTGAGTCTTCTCAGGATAAATCTTTTGCTCACTATACTATGAGAACAAGGAGAAAGATTCATTTATCACCTACACATACAGAGTCTAGTCCAACTAATATCAAGCAGGTCTCTACAAATGAAGCTACAATCTTTTCAGCAAATGACTATAGAGATCTTGATATTGATTCTTTATGGGAAACTACATTATCATACAGACTGGCTATGGGAGTTATTTCTATCAAAGTGAAGCTATCAAAGCCTGTTCTAGATTTTCTAGTTGAAAGAGTATCAAAACTTTTATTTCCAGAAGAGTATGGACTTCTACATCAAAGACTTGACTTAATGAAGATGTATTTCTATGTAACTGTCAGAAGACAATTAGTCAAGAAATTTGGACTCTCAAAGCATTTTGCACTTCAATCACTTCATGCATATTTATTTGACAAGAATGTCATTATTGAAGATGCTTCAGCTCGAGGTGAACAACAGGAGGAAGTAGGTAGAGGAATGCAGTCAACAGAAGATACTATTGCACCAGTGGTGGATAGTAGGAAAGATCAGATCACAGTCACTGCAACACAAGAACCATCTAGTCAGAGGTTGGATGACTCAGGAGCTGTGATAGCTGATGTTGAAAGGTCTTCTGTGATGACTGAAATTGCAAGTGAGAAACCCTATGATATGGGAGGAATGACTTTGATTGATTTTTCTGAAGATCAAACAAATATTGTTCAGTCAGAGTCTATCTACCTTGAGGGTGTGTCTCAGCAAACAACACTTAAAGATGGTGACATACTAACTATGGTGTCTAATGAAGTATTACTGAAGACATCAGAGTCTAGGAGAGAACCTGAAAGTGGTATGCTGGAGCCTGTAGTCTCTGGAAGGAAAGAAGATGTTTGTGAGGGTTCAGAGACTATAGCAGCTCACTCCTTGGAGAAAACCTCAAGCCCCTTGCCAAATGAGGAACCCTATCTCCATGTGAGTTCAGGTATAAAAACTTCTTCTAAACTCTATTTTTCTGTAGGTCATGAGAGTACTTATCCAAATTTGAGTGATACATTTGAAAAGATGGATATTGATCCACAATCAGAGAGGCTGGCTCCTGACCAGGCAAAAGGAGAGGTAGAAAGAGTGTTGACTTTAGATAGTCACAGTGAGATTGAGGGTATGGATGATCAACTCCATAATGAGGGAGAGAAAATTAGGAAACCACCATCGTTTAATTTCTGGGATCAGGTTTTTCCTGAATCTTGGTCTGACAATCTTGGTATGGATGCTGGTACTTATTCTTTTATTAAGATGTATGAGAAGAATGACTTAGCAAAGCACAATGCAAAGCCAGAAGTTAAAGCTCAGAAGCAAAAAGAAAGGCTTGCAGGAATTATCAACAGAAGAGGTGAAAGGCTAAGACAAACTTCTACACCACCAGTACCAGAAGATATTCCTAATGATCCTAGTATTCCTTTGTTTGTACTACCAATATCAGCCAGAATTGAGACATCAACAGTATCTGATCAATCTAAGGAGGAGTTAGGATTTGTAGATGTTAGTACACAGAATATTGGTGAAGGACAAGATGATCATATTGCAGCTTCAGATCAGAAAGATGAAGATGTTTGTAACTCTAATCGAGTTTTATTATTTGAATATCATTCTACACAGGCAACTTCTTCTACAAGAACTGAATCTGAAGATGTTCCAAACACTTCCAACATTGAAGTCAATTCTGAAGTTCTACAAGACATTCAGAAATCTCAAGTTGAAATTCAATCAAGACTTCAAACACTTGAAGATAACCAAGTCACTATTATAGAAAATCAAGCAGTTCTGATGAATCTCATTTGTTCTGTTACTGAATCTCTTGGAATTAATGTTTCTGATGTCAAAAAGGGGGAGATAAAAACAGTTCAAAGGCAACAGACTGGGGGAGGAGATAAACAGACTGGAGGAGGATAAAAGAATAACTAAGGATGACAGAGGTGAATCTTATCAGGGAAGTGGTAAAGGAAAAGAAGCATCAAATAGTTGAATTCTTTCTTTTAAGTACTGGATACTATGTCTATATCTGAAGAGGGAGGTACTTAACTTCATGATTTTTGAATTCATAAATTCTATTCTGATTGTATTGTTATATGTTTTGACATCAACAACTCAGATTTATGCTTCAGGTTTTAAAGCATAAATAGGGGGAGATTGTTAGGAATAATTCATGAGTTGTGATGTTAAGAATAGAATTTTACTTATACTTCTTGTATATCCTGATCTTATAAAGGATTTAGCACTGTGTACAGGATATATGTGTTAGACAGTAATCTGTAGAATTAAGTCAGGAACAGTGCATCGAGTACTACATGTCAGGAACTGAGATTGAATCCTGATACGTCAGGTCAAATACTGATCTAGTACTGATGGGATGGTCAGATCCTGATGCAAGATGGAATTCTGATATCAGTCGTGTTACTGATGATGTCATTATGGATGCTATAGAAACTGACAAGTGCTATAAAACAGGATCTTTGTTTGAGGAACAAGCAAGAAGATATTATGAAGGAAAGAATTTTCTATTGATGGAAACTATCAACTGGACGGCAGAACATTGTCATGTCTAGATTATCTTTCTGTGATTAGTTGATAGGTAGCATTATAAATACTCTCTCTATATCATTGTAAAAAGAGTACGTAAGTTCGAGTTGTGAGTTTTGTATGCGTAGCTCTGTATAAGGTTTGTATTCGAGAGTTCGAAACAAACAGAGAGAGAGAGAGATATTTATTTTGTCAGCAACTGCTAAAGGTATTTGTACACCTTTGGTAGAGTTTGTATTTGATCTTATTAATACAAACAGTTTGATTCATTCGTTTATTCTTGTTTATCTAATCAAGCAAAAATCAAACACGATTATATAACTTGTATTCAACCCCCCCTTCTACAAGTTATTCGAGTTAACATCAAATAATCAGATTTGTTCTCTAACAAGTAAATCCAAGTTACTCTAGAGAAGTCGTCAACTAACGTGAGAAAATACCTGTACTTTCCTCGAGTTGGAACCTTATAGGGTCCCCATGTGTCGATATGCACCAACTCAAATCGTTCCTTTGCACATGAACTACTTTGTGGGAAAGGAAGCTTAGTGAATTTTGCCATAGGACAAGTCATACAGACCAGATTGTCTCCCATCAGCTGTGGCTTGATACTTGAGATAAGCTTCAGCTTTGAAACTGGTGTGTGTCCAAGACGGTGGTGCCATAAGTTAAGTTTGCTGGTAGCATTCTCCTATCTCTCCACTTGCAAACACCTCACTTGCTTCTCCTTTTGCTTAGCTGCAGAGCTGACCAGGTAGTACAGTCCATTGTGCATCTTTCCAATCCCTTTAAGCTTCTTGGACTTTGATTCCACAATCATACATATTTCTGGATGAAATGTCACATCACAACCATTGTCTTTTGCAAGCTTGTGCACAGAAAGCAAATTATGGGTGAAGCCCGGAACATGTAACACATTAGACATCTTGAGATCATTTTCAAGTGTCATGTCACCAATGTGTGTAATCAAAGTTGTAGCCCCTGTTGGCAACTTTATGGTGAAGTTTGGTGGTGCCTTCCTTACGTTGAATAATTCACTCAGGTTAGCAGTCATATGATCTGATGCCCCTGAGTCCATGATCCATTTTCCCATGTCAGCTCCCCCTTCTCCGCTGTTTGTCATGCCAGAAAATGGACTGTCACACTCATCAACAATTGCTGTATTTGTTCTGATGTAAACATCACACCTTGCTGCTCACAACTTTGACTCGTTGATTGAGCAACATTGGCCATCTTCATTTTGTTCCCACTCCATTTCTCAGCACTTGCATTGGTCTTAACGGGTTTATTGTACCTATAATGCCATTTTGGATACCCATTGATAGTCCAGCATTTTGCTGAGCTATGCCCCTTCACACCACAAGCAGAGCACACAGCTGTCTTCTCATGAGGTCCCTTGCTATACATAGCTGCAACCTCCATTTCAGGTATAGCATTTAGTGCATCCCTTTGTGATTCTTCTTATTGCAGAGCAACACACGCCACCTCAATACTTGGCAAGGTCGATAGCATCAACAGCTGACTTCTTTGAGCCGCATATATGTCATTCAAACCATTCAAGAACTGAAATAACCTTGACTCTTCTCACATAGCCTCTATGGCTTTCAAGAGATCTGTTATCTCTTCAGACACAGTACTAACCTTGGGTAAAACTGTCATGGACTCAATTTCTTCTCATAAGCTACTCATGGCTGTGTAGTATTGAGAAACAGACATCTCATTTTGTTTTAAAGAGAATAAATCCTTACTTAACTTATATTTTCTTGATCCATTTGTTAAAGAGAACCTACGTTCTAGCTGCTTCCAAACTTCACTAGCTAGATTAATGAATAAAATAGATCCCTTAACAGAATCAGAAATATTATTATGTAGCCAGGATATTACCATGTTGTTGCATGTTTCCCATTGGGCTGCTTCTGTCTCATCAGTAGTGTTTTTTGTCACAGATCCATCCACAAACCCCAATTTTCTCTTAGACAGCAACTGAATCTCCATCGACCTCTTCCATGACCTGTAATCAGCAGGTCCTTGAAGCTTAGTCACATTAATAGATGTTGGGCCGTCTGAGGGGTGTAAGAACAGTGGGTTCTGCATATCTACAAAAGTGAAACGACTCCCAGTAGCCATGAATCCATAGCAAGAATGTTGGATTCAAGATCTGTTTTTAAAGGGATAAAGAACAACCCTACAGATTGAACAAGACACAATTACTGACAAACAAAGACAGAAGAAATGGAATCAGTGAAATATCTGCAAAGTCACAAAGAACTAAATATCTTCTTTCAATGGCAACTGCAGCTCTGATACCATAAAGATTAAAATGTGAAAGACAATAGCACGTTGCACACAAAGAAAAGAAAGAGAGAGCCCAGAAACTTCTTGTCTTGCATAAAAAGATAAACACTAATTGATTCAAAGACAAATGATAACTTGGTGTCCTACTTATCCTACCAAAATAGGACAACAACCATCTGGTGACAACAAGTACTAACGACCTTAACATAACAAACAGACAAACTGGATAAAACAGACAAACTAGAATGTAAAAGACTATCCTATTCTTGCATCCATGTCAGCTGCCACATTGACACTTTTATTTCATCCTTGTTATTGCATTAGATTTTGATGCACGATTGGTGGATAAGATACTTATGCATTCCTACCCTTATAAACACAGCTTTCCTTTCAGAAAATCGTTAAAAGCAAAATTTTTAGTGTTGTGGTTGCTATGGCTATAATCTATATATCAATGTGCAGTGACAACGTGTACATGTGTGGTACTCACAGCACTGTTCGTTAGCATAGAGTGGAGTAAATAGAGTAAACTTGAGTTGTGAAGTGCTTCTTATGTAATGATCTTGGTGTGGACTGCAGTGTTTAGCAAGCATCCAGTATAAGTGCCATCGTGTTTATTTTAGGTGCCTTCTTTGTTTTCACTAGTGGTTACTAGCAACTTTTTCCAGTGGATCCTACTCGATCTCTAGTTGTGTTCGTATTAATTAACAAGGAGAATTGAGTGAAAATGATTTCAATGGCTGTGTTCCTATAATATATGACTTTCGCAATTTTAGGCCCCACAAGCCATGCATGCTCGCAAGCAAAAGTTAATTCTTTAATGGAAATTTTTTATAACAATTGTAATTTTAGCAATTATCCCTGATATGCTCAATCACCTGAAGATGTGATTAACCACTCCACAGAAAAGAGTCTACACACATTAATCAAGAAGTTTTACCCGAACAAATTTTGGTCTCTAACTCCCTCTTTTCACACCATATTAGAGCAACTCCAACCTATAGCACCTGTTAACTATATATGCTGAACTGGCATCAAACAGTATAAAATATAGTTATCCTTCTTCATTTAGGCTTACTCCAACCACATCCATATGTTGGGTAAATTTTTGTTTCCCAGCTCTTAAAAAGTAAGGATAAGGGTGAACTAGTTCAGTTAATATGTTTTTTTGGTGTACAGATCCACGAAGCAATAGAGATGTAGTATAAAAGAGAAATTTACGTTACTGGAATGCATTGCAGTTTTCACCAAAATAATAATAAAATATTGTTTTTAAATTATATCTAACCATTATAGTTAACATCATTGGAGCACAAGGTTCAACAATTTTAACTAACAATTATTATATATTACTAGCTTTATACCCGTGCGATGCACGGGTAGCTTTATTAATATTTTGTAGTATCATTTTGATTATAATTTTTTTCCTTGTAAAATTAGTTTTATTCCATTTTGAATAATTTGTTTTACTTTTAATGATAATAATATATATGTTATATGGTTTGTAGTATACATTTGTTTTTTTTTTCTTGTAAATGGTTTTTCTATAATTTATATTTCAAGGCTAACATATTTTTTAGTATTTCATAATTATTTTTGATTATTTTATTAGATTACATATGATATACTTGAAACATATACGTACTATATTTGTGTAACAATTTTTTTTAAAATCTTTATTATGTAATTTAATGGGTGATGGCCCTATTTAACCCCTTTTAAAGGAAAGATGCCCAAATTGCCTCAAAGTGAAACCGCGGCCTTATTTGCCCACGTGATATGGGAAATCGTCCTCCGTATTACATACTCCCTCCGTCCCGTCCATTTGTTATTGTTTCAAAATGGGGTATCGACACGCATTTTAAGGTGGATTTTAAGGATAGTTCCATGATTTATTTTTGAAAATTTCTTTTTTGTAAAAAAATAGAACAATCCTATTTTATACAAAAAAAAGAAAATTTTAAAAATAAGTTATGGAACTATCCTTAAAATCCACCTTAAAATGCGTGTCAGAAAGTGACAAAAAGTGTAAACAAATGGATGGGACAGAGGGAGTATACTACAGTACGTCTTCCGTATCAGCCTTAACGTGCCATCTCATCTTTCGTGTCTTGAAGCTAATACGTAATACTTTTGCCCATATTAATCAGAAACGCCAATCTATGTAACGTAAAATCATGATACACGATTTCTCATATCGTATTACATGCCTATAAACTTCAATCTAGAATTTAGTGTGTGCTTAGTATTGTAATTGTAATTAGTAATTGATGCAAGGTGTATAATCATGTGATTGGTGAGTAATATGATGGTTAAAAATGTATGACAGAAGCGAGAGGGGTATGTGAAAGAGTCAAGTGAAGGAGTCATCCCGTTGTTTCTTCGACCAGTGCGATGATATGATGATGACTGTTTAAGAGGCGGTGAATGTAAGTACTGTGTGTATAATAATTTGGAAAGGTGGAGAAAATAAGATGTACAGTATATGATTTGACTACGCACTTTTTTTTTTGACAAAAAGCTGGAATTTTATTAAGACTTGAAATCCAAATCAATACAATTTTGAATCGAACTAGGAACATTATTCCTATCGAAAGTACGACCAGACAAAAAATATGATTCCCTTGCCAATTGATGGGCAACCATATTAGCAGATCGCTTGACAAAAAACAAACTAACTTTGTTCAATCATTGCAAAACACCACGACATTCCTCAATGATAAGGCCAAGATGAGACCTCATTGGCACCTTACTCCTAACAGCTTGAACCATGTTTAAACAATCCGACTCGACCACAGCATCGTGCCAGCCTCGTGCATCCAACCAGCTCAACGCCTCCTTGAAGGCCATTGTTTCTGCTACAACTGGAGAATACAGATTATGTTTGAAAATTGCCTTAGCTTCACATAATTCTCCCTCGGAATTTCTGGCCACTAGCCTAAAACCAACACCACCACGATCTTCAAAAACTGCTGCATCAACTGATATCTTGACTATGTTTGGTTGAGGCTTAACCCAACTACTAGCTCCATCTCCTTCTACCTGCGGCTGAAGAGGAGTTACAAAGTTCCTGTTTTGGGTTACTATCCACTGTGCAAGATACTACCTTGCTGCTGCAACCGTCCTGCAAATCCTTGTGTGTTTTTGATTCCAGACAAGGTCATTCCTTGTTCTCCAAAGCGACCAACAAAGAGTTACTATATCCGCAAATTTACTTCGATTCACTGTACTGAACATGGTTGACAACCATGACAGAAAATCAACATCTTCTCCGAACTGAATACCTGGCAATAAAATCGACCAACACTGCCTAGCATACTGACAGTACACTAAGCTATGAATTATAGTTTCCTCTTCCACCTGACATGTTGGACAGATTGCTTGAACCTGCACCCTTTTGATCTGGAGCTGAGACAAAGTTGGCAAAGTACCTGTTAACGCACGCCAAACCAGATTAAGAACTTTTGGCGGGGCCTTTATGCTCCAAAGAATTTGCCAAACTCTATCATTGTTCACTGCATCCCAATTACCCTTCTGAGCCTGCAATAACCTATACGCAGATTTCACTGAATAAACACCTGATTCTTCAAGCCTCCAATATAATTTGTCTTCTTGCACTGAGGTAGGTAATGGAATAGCTAAAACACACTCCTGATCCCTTACGTTAAGCACATCTGTTATTACCTCCTTGTCCCATTCCACTTTATCCATACATAACAAAGAAGCAACCATATTACCCTGTAAAGGTTCAACACATGAGGGTTGTCTTCTGTTAATAACCATGGTTGCTCTAGAATCTGAATGCTTTCCCCATTGCCAACTCTCCAACGAACTCCATCTCTAAATAACTGTCTTGCCTCCATTAAACTTCTCCAAATGTAACTAGGATTGTGTCCTAGCTCAGCATGAATCACATCAGTATTAGTAAAATACTTGGCTTTATAAATCCTCGATACTAAACTATGTGGATTCGTAGCCAATCTCCATAATTGCTTTCCTAGCATGGCAATATTAAAGTCACGAAAATTTCTAAAGCCCATACCACCAGCTCCTTTGTGCTTAGACAATCTATCCCAGCTCATCCAGACTATACTCGAATTATTTGACTGACCTGAGTTCCACCAGTACTTCGTTAAGCACTTCTCAATATTACTAGTGATCTCCAGTGGTAGCAAGAACACGTTCATTGCATAAACTGGTAGTGCTTGTGCTGCATTCTTTACCAGAATTTCCTTGCCAACCCTCTAGACAAAACCACCATCACAGTGATAAGTGGAGTTTATATCCACTTGGAACATTCTATAATGGCTTAAATTGATTGTCTTGGACTCAAGTTTGTGGTAGTTTTGATGTATTTTGCTTAGTTGTGCAGATTTACAAGAATGTTGATTAAGGTTGATGCTTCTATCGTTTTTGGAGAATAAATTAATTAAAATTCGGATTTCTGAGACGGTTGCGCAGTCTACACTGTTTTGGACATATCTGGAGTTCTAGAAGTCAGTTTTCAGCGATCTTACTGCCCACGCGAAGCCTGAGAGATTTTCTACAATATGGGACAGGTGTTGCACGAGCAGGTTGCACGTGGTGGGCGCAGGCTGCGCGAAGAACAGACTGTTGGGCGCAGGTTGCATGCGCGCGATGCTGAAAAATTACAGTTTTTACTATTTTGGCCATATCTTGAGTTCTACAACTCCGTTTGAGGCCCGTAAGCAGTCCACGCGAAGATAACGAGATTCTCTATCATTCTAAAGTGGTCCAGAGGCCCAATTGCAGCTGGAACGATCCAGAATTACTGAAGAAAAGGCAGCTGCGAATTTCCCTTAAAAAACAGAATCAGTTTAGGAAACGTATTTTTGCAGAAATTCTGTTTTAAATCTATTTTGGGTATTTTCTTGCTGGGCAAGAATTATAGAGCCTATATAAACACATCCAACCCTTGTAAATTGGATGATAGATTATCATCATTAGGAGTAGAACTATTACATATCAATTACTTAGTTTTATTTGTATTTTTTCATATCTTGTTTTTATCATGGTTTCATCAGATCCCATGATGACGAGAGGTTCAATTATGAGTTAATCGTTGTTATGGGATTCTAACGGAGTTATTTATGGAACTTAGTATCTTGATGCTTTAAAGATCTGTGTGTAGTGTATAATTGATATCCTCGTATGGTTATGCTAAATAGATAGATGCGTCGCGAACATCTAATTTGTTAATCTCTTGTGAAGTGAAAGTGGATCTTGAGATTTAGAACTTGCCATGCTAGCATAGGTTCATGATTGTTATCAACATGATTCGTAGTATGAGATGAGAATACTTATATTGCCCTATGTGATCTTTATGGATAACTTGCTCTTCAACCGTTATGTTTTCAAATTCTATAGACATATAGGGTCTAAGCATAATTGGTGTCTATTCATCTTCTATCTCTTTTGTGGATGTATGTTTAGTTTGGTATACGTATACTGAGAAGTAGCGTGTACTTGTTTCGTGTTATCCGATCAGATATCATAGCCATTGCATATAGTGATTAAAGGCGTCAAATCTAAGCAAAGTATTTAATGAAGTTAGGATTCCATGTTTACTCTTGCAGACGTAATTAGATTTTAATTCTTGTTAGTTAGTTAATTCTTAGTTTTGTTAATTTGTGTCTTAGTTAATTTAGTTTAATAAACCCAAAATTGTTATTGTCTTAGCAGTGCATAATAACCATACATTGTTGCATAGGCATATTTACTGAATAGAACCATAACTTGATCCCTGTGGGAACGAATTTGGACTTAACCTTATATATTACTTGTGACCACGTACGCTTGCATGATTTAGTGTAAACAAGTTTTTGGCGCCGCTTCCGGGGATCATTGGTGTTTTATTTTTGGTTTAGGTGCTTGTCAATAGTGGTCGTTAGAGTTCACTGACTCAGATTTTTTCTTATCTATCTTGTTTAGTTTGGTGTGTTTCAGGTACTTGAGTGTTTGAAGATGGCATGCGAGGAGTTGCCATGGTGGGCATATTCGAGGACATCCATGCCTTATCAATGTGAGCGGTGTTTGGGCGTTCATGATCCCTCACAATATTGTTACTACGAAGGAGTTGATCCATATGTCACTTATGAGGAACAACCATATTTTCAATATCATCCTCAACAGTACCAGCAAGATGTTCCAGATATGTCATATTTCTATGGAAGTGAAGATTTTCAACATCAGCAAACTACTCCTACTTTTCAGTCAGATGAGGTTCCTACTAGGGAGGAGATTAGGATGCTTGTGAAGAGTAATGAGGAGTCTCTCAAATCTTTGGAGATTCTAGTTGCTCAAGCTGTGAGATCATTGGAACAAGAGACTCTGGAGGAGATTAGGATGCGTATAAAGAGTAACGAGGCGTCTATCAAATCTTTGGAAACAATAGCTGCTCAAGTTAGGAATGCCTTGGATCAAGAGAATCAGCAATTCATACCAGAGGCAGTTCCAGAGAATAACGATGACTTGGAGCAAGGTACTGCATGCATAATTGAAGAAGACAAATTCCAAGAGGAGGTGAGCATTCACAAGCCATGTGAGGAATTTGATCATGCTAGAATGGTGGATGATTTGGAAAGGGCACTATTTGGGACAGACACTGTTGAGATGCAGAAATTTCAAGAATTGGTATGTGCGAACCAAGAGGTTGATGAAGAACATGAGAAAGATGCAGATTTTCTACTTGTCTCAGAGTTTAAAGATGGAGGTAGCGCATTAGAGCCAATGGAGGAAGTTCTTTTTGAGGAACCAAAGGCTTCAGCAACTTACAGTTACCCTCCTCCATTATATTCAAGCGAATGTGTGTTGTTCTATAAATTGACAGATTTTGAGTCAACAGATGAAGGCATTGGAAGAGGATATAGTTGCTACATGAATAGGCCAAGCAAGGAGAAGGAGCAAAAAGTGTGCCGCCGTGATGACGATGAAGTCTCGCGAAGAGATGACCAGGCAAACTATTATCATCCTTAATGGAGCCTTGGAAGTAACGTCAAGCTATTGACGTTAAAGAAGCGCTTGGTGGGAGGCAACCCATGCATTAGTGTAGGAAAAAAAATTGTGTTGTCTTTGTAAAAAAAAAAATGTGTTGTATTTGTCAAAAAAAAAAAAAAAAAATGGCAGGAACTTCCACGCGCTACAGCTCCAACCGCGCGCCAGGTCGAGCAACATCTTCTGTCCAGTCCAGGTAAGTTGTTTTGTGCGTGATTTTGTCCAGGTAAGTTTTTGTTTTGTACGTGTGTTTATGTACGTGTTTTAATATATTAAAATCAATTCATCCCCTAAATCAATTCCAACCCCTTTTCTAATTATTTTCTCCACCTAAAATCCTAATTCTAGTCCTATATTAATTCCAAATTATTCCCAATCCATCTCTTATTTCAATTTTTTTTATTTTATTTTATTTTTTATTTTCTTTATTTTTTTTCCCCCCAAATCTATATACCCACCTATACATACAAATCCAATTCCTCTTCTACTTCTTTAAATCTCTAAAAATTCAATTCTAAAGAGGAATTAATTGCAAGTTCACCTCTTCGATTCGTATTGGGTACATCTTTTTCTCTAATCTTATTTTTATTACGAATTTGTGTTCTTGTAAGTTGGGGGTTTTGTAGTATTCTTGTTATGTGGGAAGTGGCCAGTCTATGGAGCTTGTACGCAGTATCCTCCGCCAGATTCATTCGAGGATGAGGACGGTTAGGTATGTTTTCTCTTATCCCTCGTATTTATTTCCATTCAATGCGGACATTGAATATTTTAAGTTTGGGGGTGGTTTGAGGGATTAGTAGTTGTTGTATTATTTGTTCATGTAGGATTTCATGTTTTGCATATTAGTAGTAGTAAATTATGCATTTTTGTTCGTGTTATCTACGTTTGTTTCATATAGGACATTCTATTTTTTTTATGTTCGTATATCATGTGAGTTCATAATAGTTTGCATTTGCACCCATGCTTGATAGGAATTTTGTGTTGTTGACGCTTTTGATTGAGAAGTGATATGCTTTGTTCTTGTGCACACACATACACTAGTAAGTTGAAGCTAGTAGACTTATTGAATGTGTAAGTGATTAGAAGGACATGAATATGTGCAAGATGATTTAGTTTGCATGCTTTGAATACAAGTAGGTGTGTTAGAGAGATTGTTGCTTGGGATTGAGTATGTTTTTCCATCAAGTGAGTTTTTGAGCCATATTGCATATTATTTGCAATTTATTCGTTTGCTTGAGTGTCCACGGATTGTTTGCATTGCTAGCAGTTGTTTAAGGTCTTTCTTGAAACGCATGACATTATTTGACGATTAAAATGAAAAAGGCACTTAGGAATAACCGCATATTTTCCCATATTACCACACCATATTTACATGATCAATTAGTTAACCCGTTGAGCTTAATCCTATTTTTCGGTGACATACCACATCACTTGCCTAGACCTTTTTCTTGTATTGGCCTTACATTAATATGAACCCACACTGTCAAAGGCTAGTAGAGTGCTTAAGGGAGTAATAAGGTGTGTAAGGTGGGGTTTATTGTGGGTCATACTTTTGGGGGAAATATTGAAAATTGGGTTTGGTTGTTTACTTGATAGTCGACATATGTAATAAATTGTGGGATCATTGTTATTGTTTATATTATTGTTTGTGTTATATTTAGCTCTCGAAAAAAAAAGAAAAAAAACAAAAAAAGAAAAAAAGAAAAAAAAAGAAAAAAAATATGAAAAAGAAAAAAAAGAAAAAAAAAATTATGAGAGCATGTTTGTGTTTGTTGTGATCCTATTTCAGTCGAGTGTTTGTTTTAGTAAAAATTATGTGGGGGGGGGAATATGGTGTTGTGAATGATGTATTATGGTACTTACTAGCTTTTGACACTTCACCTGTTTTGGCTTATTTGACCTACCTTGTCCCTAGCCCCGTTACAACCCAAATAAAGACCTTTTGATTATCGTCATTGATGTATGTTGTGTTAAGAGTTAGATTGATACCAAATGTCAAGCGTGCTTATGATTTTGTTGGAATTGAGTGATACACTTACCCTTGTTCTTGAGTGAATATTCTTTTGTGAGTGGATTGTGAGTGTTTGCTTGTTTTTGCATATGAGATCCCGAGTTTTGTCTCAAAGATGTACTCTTGTAGGCTTAGCATGTTTACTAACTTGTTCTTACACTTGACATGGACTTGTGAGAACTTATGCATGTTCATTTAGTAGACTATGTGAATACTTGCACTTTCGACACCAAGACATTGCGTAATTACTTTGATTCTTAAGTTGATATGGCATGAGAGGATTTGAAGGTATGGTAGGATATTAGTACTAGATCTTTGCATTTTCATATTAGTTGCATTCTTGCATTGCATTGCATTGGATTTTGTGGGTACATTCGCTATAGGCCCTCACGAGACCTTACTCGTCCACTAGGGCTGCCTAGGGGTTTAAAGGGCTTGTTGCATATGCCAAATGCAACTGTGATCACCTACGGAAGTGGTACTAGTTAGTTAGTTAGTTGTAATTGTTTATGCTTGAGGACAAGCATCGGTTTAAGTTTGGGGGTGTGATAAGTGGAGTTTATATCCACTTGGAACATTCTATAATGGCTTAAATTGATTGTCTTGGACTCAAGTTTGTGGTAGTTTTGATGTATTTTGCTTAGTTGTGCAGATTTACAAGAATGTTGATTAAGGTTGATGCTTCTATCGTTTTTGGAGAATAAATTAATTAAAATTCGGATTTCTGAGACGGTTGCGCAGTCTACACTGTTTTGGACATATCTGGAGTTCTAAAAGTCAGTTTTCAGCGATCTTACTGCCCACGCGAAGCCTGGGAGATTTTCTACAATATGGGACAGGTGTTGCACGAGCAGGTTGCACGTGGTGGGCGCAGGCTGCGCGAAGAACAGACTGTTGGGCGCAGGTTGCATGCGCGCGGTGCTGAAAAATTACAGTTTTTACTATTTTGGCCATATCTTGAGTTCTACAACTCCGTTTGAGGCCCGTAAGCAGTCCACGCGAAGATAACGAGATTCTCTATCATTCTAAAGTGGTCCAGAGGCCAAATTGCAGCTGGAACGATCCAGAATTACTGAAGAAAAGGCAGCTGCGAATTTCCCTTAAAAAACAGAATCAGTTTAGGAAACGTATTTTGCAGAAATTCTGTTTTAAATCTATTTTGGGTATTTTCTTGCTGGGCAAGAATTATAGAGCCTATATAAACACATCCAACCCTTGTAAATTGGATGATAGATTATCATCATTAGGAGTAGAACTATTACATATCAATTACTTAGTTTTATTTGTATTTTTTCATATCTTGTTTTTATCATGGTTTCATCAGATCCCATGATGACGAGAGGTTCAATTATGAGCTAATCGTTGTTATGGGATTCTAATGGAGTTATTTATGGAACTTAGTATCTTGATGCTTTAAAGATCTGTGTGTAGTGTATAATTGATATCCTCGTATGGTTATGCTAAATAGATAGATGCGTCGCGAACATCTAATTTTTTAATCTCTTGTGAAGTGAAAGTGGATCTTGAGATTTAGAACTTGCCATGCTAGCATAGGTTCATGATTGTTATCAACATGATTCGTAGTATGAGATGAGAATACTTATATTGCCCTATGTGATCTTTATGGATAACTTGCTCTTCAACCGTTATGTTTTCAAATTCTATAGACATACACTACAAGAAAAAGTTCAATAGACATCACACTTTAGACATCGGTTGTAAATGCCGCTGATGTTAAAAGATGTAATAACATCACCCCGAATTAAACTGATGTCTTTGCATTTTGTAAACATCACTTTTTTTAAAACCGATATCTAAAGTCAGCCTTTAAAAATTAAAACTCGCGCCCTTCTTTTTATTTTCCCCTTAACCAAAATTTTAGCCTCAATGTCAAAATTCCCCCCCTTACCAAATATTTCCCCGCCTATACACAATTACTTCCCCCTTTTCACAAAAATAATTAAACTAAAACTAAAAACTAACACACACAACTCTTATCTCTCTCTCTCGTATGAACTCTCTCTCCCTGAAACTCTCTCTCTCATAATGAGCTACGTACAATTCATAGAACCCTAAATCCATACACTCTTATAATTAGAACCCTAAATCGAACAAGAATAACACAACAACAACAACTCACGAATAACCCTATATCGATTTGTTCCTCAATACTTGATTCACGAAGAAAAGCTCGAAGCCCTAACTCGCCAAGAACAGCTCGATTTGGTCCGCGACTTATTCGATTTGCTATTCTCTTTGCTCGATTTGCTCTTCAGTTAGTAAGTAGTATCTACCTAATTCACGTAATTGCTCCATTTATTCGATTTTTAATCTTTAATTAGGTTAATTATAATTTGGTTTTTTGTATGTACTTTGTTTGGGTTTATGTCTATATTATTTAATTTAATTAGGTTAATTTTAAATGGGTTTGTATATATATTTGTGAACTGGTTTGTATCAGTATTAATCGCTTTAATTAGGTTAATTTTAAATTGGTTTGTATATGTGTTTATCAACTGATTTGGTTTATATCTACTGCTGGTTTATATCTTTGTTTCGTTAATTGATTTATTTTGTCTGTATCTCTGTTTAATTTGTAACAATGAATTGTCCTTTTGTAGACTGATGTTCACTAGGATAGTCCAAGAGGAACAAAGTTTTGACGGGCGCTCAACAGGTATGCTTCCATAAGAGTTTCTTTTCTGGTCTTGGCAGAAGTCATATGTTGGTGTTAATTGGAGTAATGGGGTTTTTAACTACAATCAATCTAAATATAATATGATTAATCAAAACAGCATCCCTATATGGACTTGGAATAATACCAAGGTATTATTTTTCGGAAGCTATTTTTTAGAATAATTGGAGATTGTTCATAAAGGTTTTGGTTTTTGTGGAGCTGGTAGTCTTTGATTGGACTACCTTACCCTTCAAGAGCGTTTGACATGGCTCATTGTTCTCGGTGCTTGATTCCGTGGGGTAAAAATGGTAATTCATTTCTAATACGATGTTTTAACACTTTCTTGCATACATGCAGTTACAGGGTAATTAAGTTTGCTTCAAATTTCTAAATGGTATCTGTTTGTGCAGATGGACTCTACTTGATTGAAGTTGATAGAATTTTAAGGCTTGGTGGATACTGGATCTTCTCTGGACCACCTATAAATTGGCAGACTCGTTGGAAAGGTCGGGATAGAACACGTAATGATCTTGAAGCTGAACTTAAAACCCACTGGGTAATCTTCTTGCCTTAATTTCATATTTAAGCTGTAATGTTTCATTGAGAGATCATGTATTCTGTCTTTTATTGTGAAATATGTGAACAAGTTAATCATTGTGAAAGTTGTGTTACAAGGGTTAGGTTAGGTCAGTGACAGTATCAGTTATATCTCGGAGAATTGTAGTACGTAACTAATATTTGCACAAATGTAGCTAATACCAAACTTATAAGCACGATTACAACAGATGCCTTTAATTGATAGATACTAGAGCTGGAAGGGTGCGAGCAACTATGTGATCGTTAAAATGAAAGAGTTACTTTTCCATTATTATACTGGTGTATTTGGTGTATTTGTGTGTTTGCTTCTAGCCTTGCTGGTAACTGGGTAAAACAACACCTTCCAGGGATGTCCTCCCATTTGAATATTTGATAGATCTAGGAATTATGGTGTTGGACCTAGTAACCTCTGTTTGAAAGAGGATGGTTTAACGCCTGACCAAAGAGTGCTTATGACTAGTGATAACAACAGTTGTCATGACTTTGTAATGGATTCTAAAGATCAAGGCAACATTAATCAGTTCTTTTAACAGTTGCGAGTCTTAATTTCGAGTCATACTTTGAGCAATATTTTTTATCGTTGAAGGAAATAGTTAGGTTTGGTAACAACCGAAAGAAATGTGTGATAGATCTAAGAAGAGAGTCATTAGAATTAATAAACCTATCCTGTCCTTTGGTCCGAGGTGTAACCCAAACCTGGACTAAACCTACATGAATATACTTATATCCTTTAGTTATTTGTTGTTGTAAGGAAGTTTTGGAAAGGTGGTAAATGGTTTCGTAGGACTTTGGGAGTTGTATGTCCCGTTCTTCGATTTTGATAGAAGAGTCTTTTTTGAGGAAATTGAGATTTACATTTTTGTAAATTTGATTACTTTGGATTTCCCAGTATTATGCAAGTCTTCAACATTGATTTCTTCGCTTTCTGTTACCTTTTTAGAATTGATATATTATTAATCCCTTATTCCTAGCGCACTCCATTCCTTTTAAATGCTCCATTTTATCTAAATATCATGTCCTTAAGTCTGTTATTTTTTACACTACCACCATTTCTCTCTAAACACGAGAGAAAATCTACACTTCTCTCCATTATTCGGGGGACCTCTCTCTGATAAGGAAGGAAAGCTAAATGCAATATGAGAGTTTACTTTTGCATTCATATTATATATAGATATATTAATGTATAGCAGTATCTATTTGGGAACCAAGGATCTTTTTTCTTTTCAGTTTTGTTGTTGTAGGCTAATGCATATTCTTTTCAGGATTTAACGTTGAGACTGTGGAGTATAAGAACATTAGCTTTACTATTTGGGATGTGGGTGGCCAGGACAAGGTATGCTTCATCATCATACTTAATTGCTGACATGTGTCAGTAAAAGTGTTTGAGATCATCACTGAACGTTGGTTTGTTACTGTTTTGTACGACCATGTTGATTTTTCCATTTGTTCGGGTAGATATATTGTTATTCTTTTCTCTGTGCGCACATTTCTCTCGGCAGTGAAAGATTATATAAAAGAGAATATCTGAGCACTAAAAGAGAACAATAATTTAATACTTTGGTGTATTAATAGATTAAGTATACCTATTGGTATAGAATCAGAGTACCTTGTTGCATCTTGGGTAAATATGTATTACAGTTAATTAGATGACCTCCTGTATGTTGTTCCTGCAGATCCGTCCTCTGTGGAGACATTACTTTCAGAACACCCAGGGGCTCATCTTTGTGGTTGATAGCAACGATCGAGATCGTGTGGTAGAAGCAAGGGATGAACTGCACAGGATGCTGAATGAGGTAATAGGCAACATTTTGTCTGGTTCAATGACATTCATGTCCTATATTAACCTTAACATATTTGAGAAAAATGAATTGTCTCAATGTTGAAGTAAGAACCTTCTCCTAGCATAAAACACCCAGATGATTTTGTTTCCAAATTTAGTGTAAAGTTGTAAACCCATTGCTCAATCTAATATTATATCATTTTCAGTGTGAAATAGTTGATCCCGCAGATGTAATGGCAATATCGACAATTGTGAAAAGGGCAATAACAACTTATGGAACTTCAGCTTTAGCCAAGATGATTATGAACTGCATGGCTCAAGATCTATCATGGAAGGTTAGCATTAAAACAATGCACTTCTGCAAAACCAGTACCAAATAAAGTGATCCATGAAACTAGACTTATAACTTGCTGATAATCAAGTTCAAAATGTAATCTAACTCTAAGGAGTGTCACATGTTTAATTTATATACTTGAAAGTATCTGCATGCATCATATGACCATTACAGTTTTGTATCATCTGGCCTACTTTCATCTTTGCAGATAATTGCAGTGATTCGTCTTGAACCCCAGGGTCTTGCAGTTTGGATCTACACAACATGATAGTTTTGAAAACTGATAACATAGCTAGTTGTTTGGTGTTTGCTGTTTTCTTTTGCGGATTTATGTAATGACAATTTGGTTTTGGGGATTTGGTTTATAGACTCAAATATTGTAAGGCATTTTGATTTTGCTAATGATGCTAGTATTCTGGATTTATTCTTTCAATGATAAATTTATTAATTTCGGTTATTATTTTGTGCATAATTTAATTTTTGGATATTTTAGTGTATAAATAGTGTAGAAAATTAATTCTAAACAACAAACAGACAACACCTTTGGATTATAAACTTGATGTCTAAACTAGAATACAACATCAGTTCTTTGTCAAAAGAATGATGTGTATGAAAGACAAGGAAAACAATGATTTTCTTAAAAACCGATGTTTATAAGTTAAATAGACATCAGTTGTAGGAAATTATTCGATGTCTAAGAGCATGTTATACATCACTTTTCAAATCAAGAAACGATGTGTATGTGAAAAATCACTTAGTATGTTATATGTTTTCTAGAATATAATGCAAGTAATTTGTTTATAAAATTAATTATATCAAACATATTTTATAGAATAACCGATGTGTATTTAAGGAAATACCGATGTCTATGTTAGCACAGACATCAGTTTCTGACCGATGTCTAGAATAGACATCTCCGACCTAGACATCACATGCAAAATAACATAGACATCGGCCATAAACTGATTTCTATTGACCCTTTTCTTGTAGTGATATAGGGTCTAAGCATAATTGGTGTCTATTCATCTTCTATCTCTTTTGTGGATGTATGTTTAGTTTAGTATACGTATACTGAGAAGTAGCGTGTACTTGTTTCGTGTTATCCGATCAGATATCATAGCCATTGCATATAGTGATTAAAGGCGTCAGATCTAAGCAAAGTATTTAATGAAGTTAGGATTCCATGTTTACTCTTGCAGACATAATTAGATTTTAATTCTTGTTAGTTAGTTAATTCTTAGTTTTGTTAATTTGTGTCTTAGTTAATTTAGTTTAATAAACCCAAAATTGTTATTGTCTTAGCAGTGCATAATAACCATACATTGTTGCATAGGCAAATTTACTGAATAGAACCATAACTTGATCCCTGTGGGAACGAATTTGGACTTAACCTTATATATTACTTGTGACCACGTACGCTTGCGTGATTTAGTGTAAACACCCAGCTACGAATCTTCGTATTAACTCTATCCTTCAAATATCCCAGAACTGCAGATTTGTTTCTACCAATGATATTAGGCAAACCAAGATAAGTAGAATGCTCGTTCGCCTCCACCATCTGCAAAATATGACATGTGGGTTGCCTGTTGTACTCCATGACATTTGTACTGTAAAAAACTGAGGATTTTCCTTTGTTTACTTTCTGCCCTGATGCTTTTTCATAAACCCCCAATAATTCATGCACTTTCATGGCCTCTACAGGAACTGCTTTACAAAATAGATATGAGTCATCAGCGAAGAACATATGATTGATCACAGGGGCTTTCCTGCAAATCTTAACCCCATGAATCCATTTCTTAGACTCGTATTTCCTCAACAACGCGGACAAGCCCTCAGCACATATGATAAATAAGTAGGGGGACAAAGGGTCCCCTTGGCGTAACCCTCTAGATGGCTTAATTGGACCCATTTCATACTCTCCATGACTGATTGTATACACCACTGTAGTGACACATTAAAGAACCAGATGAACCCACCACCGAGAGAAACCCATCTTCAACAATATTGCTTTCAAAAAATCTCATTCTATCCTGTCATATGCCTTGCTCATGTCAAGTTTTAGAGCCATGTACCCATCCTTACTAGATCTCTTACCTTTCAAATAATGCATGATCTCATACGCAATCATAACATTGTCAGCAATCAATCGATCCGGGATGAAAGCGTTTTGCGTATCTGACACCACACTATTCAGAAAACCTTTCATTCTATTGGCCATTACTTTCGTAACAATCTTCATGAGCACATTACAAAGTGCTATCGGTCTAAGATCCCCGACCACCGTAGGGTTTGTCTTCTTCGGAATGAGAATGATATTGGTATCATTCAAACCCTGCATCACCTCCCCTGTCTCGAAGAATTTCTTAACTAACTTGAAAACATCTTCTCCAACAATATGCCAATGCTTTTGGAAAAAAGCTGGGGTCATCCCATCCGGCCCAGGAGCCTTATCAGGGTGCATTTGAAACAGGGTTGTTTTCACTTCCTCTCGCATCACCTCTAACTTTAGCTCCCTATTCTGATCTTGTGACACTGTTTGAGGAACACAACTTATCACCTCTGCATAGTCTACATGACTTGCTGTAAATAAGTCCTTGTAAAAGGATTCAATGAGCAACTGTAAACCGCTTTGCCAATCAATCCACTCTCCAGAATCATCTTTAAGTTTCACAATACGATTCATCCTTCTTCTTTTATTACAGACTGCATGAAAGAATTTCGTGTTTTTATCTCCAGCTCCTAACCACAGTTGCTTTGATCGTTGGCGCCAGAATATCTCCTTTTGACCAAGAATCAGGAACAGTTGATGCTTTGTATCCTTATATTCTTTAACTGATTGTGCATCTCTTTCCTACGGAGGTACCTTAATTTCTGGTGACAATCCCGATTCTTTTATTGAAACAACTTGTAATTTCCTTCCCCCAAATACCAAGAGATTCAGCACATAATTCTATCTTCTGTTGAACATCTGCATAAGCATTAGACTCCCAGTTGTCTCGAATGATAGTACCACATAAGGGTTTTGTCAACCACGCGTTTTCAAACCGGAAACGTTTCTTTCTCATACCAGGATCCCTACTGGTTGTATCAAGAAGAATAGCACTATGGTCAGATGGCGATCCTTCCAAGTTATATAGCTTTGCATAAGGGAACAACTCCAACCAATTACTTGTTACCATAGCACGATCCAAGCGAATTTCCAACCAAGCATCTGTACCCCTGCCTCTTTCCCATGTAAATTGGTGACCATGCAGCTCCATATCACTAAGTCCAGCTTCCTCCACCACGTCATTAAAACCATCTAACAACCATTGAGGATATGCCATGCCTCCTCTTTTATCAGCCTGCGATGAAATATTGTTCATGTCCCCAATAATACACCACGACAAGTTGGCATCTCTAGCCAAATTCCTCAATAGATTCCACGTTCTTCTCCTCTGACTTCTATTAGGTTCTCCATAAAATCACGTGAGCCGCCAAGTTTGCATACCAGGCATTGATATAACAACATCAATGTGGTTATTAGACATACTCAACAGACTGACCTGAATTTGCTCTTTCCAGAATAAAGTCAGCCCCCCACTACGACCCTGAGCTTCTACCACTAGCATACCTTGAAATCCTACACGGGACCTCACCCATTCCATCTTTTTCGTAGAACTTAACGTCTCGCACATGAACACCAAACTAGGCCGTTGTTGACGTATAACGTCTTTTAGGAACTGAATCTTCCAAGGAGGCCCCAAGCCTTGGCAGTTCCAGCTTAATATATTCATAATGTAAGGCGAGCACCCCCATGAGTACTCGCCGTATATCCGTTTTTTGACATGTCACTTTCTTCTGAGAAACCATGTTGGAGTTCTGATAATGCCTCTTCGTTTGGGACCATCAAAATATCATCCTTTTGACCCATATTAATTTCAAGGCCCAGTCCATCTCCTGTCCTTCTTTTTTTGGATTCAATAATTGTTACATCCTGTCTGTTTAAATGCTCCGTAACAGAAGGCATAGATGTTAACACATTATCATAATATTTTACCGCCCCTGCATTTGAATTTTGAATAACAAGATTTCCTACATTCTCTCCCTGATTAACCACCACCATACTTCCAGGAGTAATTATCGGATCTTGATTGTCACTTCCGTTTCCACCGCCTCCGCCATGTTCTTCCATCTCCGAACTAGCACCACCACTTACAAACTCTGTACGCAGCCACTTAGCCCCTATAGGTTTTACTTGACTTTTAAATGGAGCTCTCATCCACGGGCCATATGGTTTAATGATTTCACCCTCTGTATTCTCAAACAATTTGTTGCAGAAACGTTCTGAATGCCCCATGATGCCACAAATGAAGCAGAACGTTGGAACATTTTCATACTTAAAATTCACCCAGAACCACTCATTTCCGTTTATCTTCAATTTCATGCATCGTTTTAACGGTGAATTCACATTTATGGACACACGAATTCTCATATAATCCCTCCATACTCCTTTATAGTTACTTGGGCAACTATCAACAAACCGACCAATATAGTTACCAATGCCTTTTAGTATCATATCAGACATGAAGCCCACCTTCAAGTCGTGAATCTGTACCCAGAGATCAATGGAGTTGAGTACCACACTTCTTGGATTCTCTCCATCTTTAAGCCTAGCCATAATCAAGGCTCTCCTGTTGAACGACCAAGGACACCCCTCCATCACCCTTCGGACATCTATTTCGTGATTAAACTGAAACAAGTAGAGGTTTGTATCCAACTCTTTCATGTATACACCTTTACCAGCCTCCATAGTGCACCCATTGTATGCTGCATAGCATTGAAGTCCACTCTGCCCTCCGAAATGAATCTACCCACCACACAGAACTTAGAATTGAAACCTTGTAACTGAAGACCATTGTCACTTGATAAAGCCCCCCCAATGTCAAATCCACCTTCCTCCTCATCTTCCAGCGTAACCGCATTCATAGAATGAATAAGCGTATCAGTTGAAGCCATGATGAAAAAGACGAACAATGACCAGAAAAACTACAACACTAACAAAACTTAACAGACCATGTCAGATGACTACCAACTGATTATAAAGCACAATCAACCAATTAAACACAATCAACCAATTAAACGTATCTCGTATTTGACTACGCACTTAAAATACAATATTGGGTTGTTCTTGTCCATATGTCAATCATTTTATCATCTCAATAGGAGTAGTACTGAATGTGTTTTTCTTTTTTATATTATACTATTTTTTATATTATACTAGCTTTATACCCGTGCGATGCACATGTAACTTTATTAATATTTTATAGTTTAATTTTGATTTAAAAAAAATTCCTAAAAAAATTAGCTTTATAGCATTTTGAATAATTCATTTTACTTTTAACAATAACAATGCATATGTTATATGGTTTGTAAGTATACATTTATTTTTTTCTTGTAAATGGTTTTTCTATAATTTATTTTTCAAAGTTTTGGCTAACATATTTTTTAGTATTTCATAATTATTTTCGATTTTTTTATTTTATAAGATTACATGTGATGTACTTGAAACATATAGGTACTATATTCATGTAATAATTTTTTTATATTTTTTTTATCTTTTTGATTATGTAATTTAACGGTTATCTAAAAGATTTTAGATATTTTGTTATAATGTTTTTATAGTTTTTAAAGGCATTTTTTTTTAACTTTTTTGGAAATATGTGTGGTATTAAGTTTTTTTTATTTGTTTGAATATTGATTATTTTTTCATATTAGTTTTATATTTTTCACATGTGTGGTATTTATTATGTGTTTTTGTTTAGATAAATCTGGGATTTTTATGTTGTAATATATTTAGATGTTAATTTAAATTTATTTTGTAGGTGTTTAGATTGTTTTCTAATTTAAAATATGTTTATTTATTGATTTGTGGTTACTTTCTTTTTTTTTCTTTGCAAATTAAGAATTTGTTTATTTGTTGATTTGTTCTCATATTTTTTAATTTAAATTTTAGAAACATATTTATTGTCAAACCAAAAAATAGAAACTTTAATGATTTTTATCAAATTATTTTTTCTAAAAGCACTTTTATTTGTTCAACAATTTTTTTTTGTAAATTATATTTTAAGTTTTAGCCAAACATATATTTTAATATTTAATAATTTTTGGGAAGTTTTTTTCTATTTTATTAGAATATATATAATATACTTTATAAATGTGGGAATTTATTGGTTTAACTATTCTTTATATATGTATATGTGATTATGTAATTGTGAACACACATGCATTTGTACTTTTTTTAAGAAAGTTTGTACTACCTTTTTTATGTTTTTGTGTTAATATATATTTGTTTTTAAGTGCAATATATTAAATTTTATTGTTGATTTTAGTTTTCTACATTTAGATTTTTTTTTTTGAATTGGCCCTTTTTGTAGATTATATTTTGTTGAATTTTTGTGTCATGGGTTTTTAGAATACCTTTTTATTATCTTATTTTACCATATATTTTCTTAAAAACTTCTTTTTGTTTTGTAATTAAATGTACATTCTTGTTTTTCTTAAAAATTATTTTTTAAATTGAAGTTTTGATGATATGCTTTGTTTACTTGTTTATTATATATAAAGAATGAATTTGCGACTTATTTTTAATTATGATTTTTTGCTAATTTATCCTTGTTTGTTAATATTAGAAACATATTTGTTGCCAAACTTAAAAATAGAATCTTTAATGATTTTTTGGTATGGTTTTTTTGAAAATTATATTTTAAGGTTTAGCCTAACATATATTTTAATTTTTCATATTTTTTTACCGTGTTTTCTTCTATTTATTAGAATATATATAATATAATTTTTACAAAATAATAAAATATTAATTTATTGATTTGTGTTGAGTTTTGTTAGTATAGATTTTAAAAACATGTTTGTTGTAAAATCTAAAAGTAAATTTTTATGACTTTTAAAAAAAAAAAAAAAAAGTTTCATTGAAACTCTTTTTGTGGTAAGGCTTTTTTTAATTATATTTTAAACTTTAGTATAAATTATTTTTGTATTAATTTTAGAAAACAATAATTTTTTTAAATTTAATTTTTTTTCTGTTTTATCATTTATATTTATTTCAGTGCATCCTTTTTTTATATTGTTTGTTAAATTAAAAATACCATTGGTAGCATAGTTTTAACTTTTTTGTTATGTGAGGATAGTTTTAGTTTTTAAACCAATAATCTGGGCCAACTTATTTTCTAGCTCATTTCTAATTTTTAATGGACTTATCTTTTAATTTATAGCCCATTTCTAATTTTTAGTGAACTTACCTTTTAACCCCTGACGAGGATATAATAGGTCATGTAACACGAGATCCCGTATTTGTAGGGTAAATGAGGCCATGATTCTGAAAAGAGATTAAGGTTCCTGAGGTAACCTTAGGTAAATTTTCCTGAGATTAAAAAATTTTACATACAAATACAAAAGGACATTATTGTAATTACAGATAATTATATGCATTTACAAAAATACCATTACTATTTTACATAAAAATACACTAGTGCCTCAGGTAAAGTTCCTGAGGTAATCTCAGGAACTTTATTCTCTTCTAAAAGGTATATTGGACCCATAAGTCTCAAAAGGGGGCAAATAGGGCATTATTTCTAATTTAATGGTTATCTTAAAAAATATAGATATTTTGTTATATTGTTTTTATAGTTTTGAAAGGCATTTTTTAACTTTTTATGGAAATATGTGTGATATTGAATTTTTTTATTTGGTTGAATATTATTATTTTTCCATATTAATTTTATATTTTTGGCATGTGTGATGTTTATTATTTGTTTTTGTTTAGAATAATTTTACGGGTTTTTATGTTGTACTATATTTATATATTAATATAAATTTATTTTGTAGATGTTAGGATTACTTCCTAATTTAAAATATATTTATTTATTGATTTGTGTTAACTTTTTTTAATTAAATTTTTTCTTTGCAAAATAAGAATTTGTTGATTTACCTAAACATCCTTACGCCAATTATATATATAATATAATTTTAACAAATAATTATTATATATTATTTTAGCTAACCATTATAATAATCGCACTTGAAGAAGATTGTAATAACCGTGAATTTTATTAAAATTTTTACTAAAGTCGAGCTCTCTTAGAATAAAATTGCAATTTAAATTTAGGGATGCGTGCAGATAATCATTTATTTTAGTGCATTCTTATAATTTACTAATTTTATTTTATTTACTACTATACCTATTATATTATCGTTATTATTATTATTATTAGAATTCTATTAGTGAAAAATATTGTGTAGAACATTTTTTTTTGAGACCATTCTAGTAATTGGGCTTGGTTGAGTCCAAATAATTTAGTGGTCTATTTGGAGCCCAAGTGAATAGCTTGTATATATGAGTAAATACTAAAGAAAAGAGATCATTATCTCTTCTTCTCACTCTCGGCTAAAAACACACACACACACACATTCACCATTAAAGCCTCAACTTTGCAAAGCTTAATCACCACCAAATACCATCTTGATCTTACATGCATTGATAAATTTGAAGAGAGAATTAAAGGCTCTACACATTGATATATATATATAGGTGGTTTCCAAAGAGTTGTGTTTTGATCACTTTTATAAAGTTTGGATTTTCATAAGGGTATGAACTTATACCCCTTTTTTTTTGTTCAAAAAGAAAAGACTTTCATAATCATGTCTATATGTAATTTCTACTATAATTGTGACAATTTGTGTGGTGGTTGATCTTGTGATTTTTATTTTAGTTAGGGTTTTAATTTGATTGTTTTAATATGATGTGATATAATAGTGATTTGAACTTATAAGTGAGATTGGAACACCATACAATTGGGGCTTGATTTAATTTTGGGGGAAATTGTGGTTGCATGTCGAGAGAAAGGGGCGGAGGCACCCCGTCGGAGTCGTCGGAGACGACGGTGATGGTGATCGGAGACAGAGAGGTGGGGGGATTGCGAGAGAGCATGAGAGATCGAGAGATTGAGATTGAGACGAGAGAGAGTACGAAGGAGGAGAGAGAGAGAGATGGACGGAGATAGAGAGATGAGGGCGAAGAGAGAAAGAGAGATCGGAGATCGGAGAGAGAGAGAGGAATCGGGGTCGAGAGATTAGAGAAGAGAGGTCGAGGGAGAGGTGAAGAGAGGGACAGAAAGATTGAGAGGAGGAGGCGGTGATAGAGAAAGAGAGAGATTGGTAGCGAGAGAGAGATCGACAGAGAAAGGGGGAGAGATCGGAGATCGGAGAGAGAGAGAGGGAGAGTTTGGGTGAGAGAGAGAGAGAGAGAGAGAGAGAGAGAGAGAGGGAGAGGGAGACAGATCGGAAGGGGGGAGAGAGATGCCGACGGCGGTGGCCGGAGGTTGCCGCCGGTCGGTGGTGGTTGGTGATGTTATACATACGTGTATGTGTGTATAATTGAATTGTTTATTAATAAATAAATAGTTTTATAAATGAATGTTGGAAATTAGTTTTAAATGGGAACTTTGCAAAATTATAGAAAGTGTTTTGAATAATAGATTATAGCTTATTTGATTCTAAGAAATGGATAAAAAAAAAATCAAATCATGATCATTAAAATTGGATTGGTTTCTAGGAATTTATTAATTAGGGTAAAGAGAGAATACTTGAAATAATTAGAATTCATTAAAATGCCCTTTTATAAATAAAATAGAATTTTTGATGTACTTAGTTAAATATTAAAATGGGGAACGAAAATGAAATTAGTGAGGTTAATCAAATTAAGATTTATCTTGATAAATTTACATTTTTTCTAAAATGATAATAATAAGTATGAATTTAAGATGTGAATAAAAATGGGACTTGAATTTTTTTAGCGTAAGAATAAAATTAGGAGATATCACTAAAATGGATTTAGTTGAAATAGATGGTTTAGATAATTTAGAGGTATAAACAAATGGATATTAGCCGGATTAATTTAAGAAGTGCAAAACAACTAGTTTAATTAAATTGAGAATTTGGTTATAAAATGAGAGAGATAGATAATTATTAAAATGGAATCTTTTCGAGAATAATAGGAAATAATATCATTAGTTCTCTAAAATAGACTTATTAAAAATGAAGGAGTTATAGATAAAATTATAGAAAATTTGTGTTGATTGTGTGATCACCCTCTTTAATTATTTATTCGAGTTACATTGTTAAATAAATTAGTTAGTGCCATATATTTAGGAATAATTAGAGACCTTTAATTGAGAGAATTTTATTACGAATAATTGTATTTGTGTTGCACAGTGTATAAAAACCCGATTTATTAAAATTAATAGGGGAAAGCGAATAGAGCCTTCATGTAATTTATTATATTTTGCGAATAAGGCATAGATGAGACTTTTAACTTACGAGAACATTTTAAATTATATAATTTCGAGAATTATTTGATTATCAATGACATGAGTACCGATTTATGTGATATTACGTGATTAACTCCTTACCCGAGTACTAAAATAGTTTTGATAATTTATTATAGAGATTCCTTTCTGAGACTTGAGATATTCGCTTGCGGGTAATGCTTTTATTATTCGGTTGAGTTTAGCGTCGAGACAGAGGCAAGTTCATTCCTACCCTAACTCTCGGAAATTGTGTATTTCTGTTCGTATTATTTCATTTCTTGATTATTTTCGAGATATCAATTTTGAGATTTATTTACCGCTCCTTATGATACAATAATTTCTTTTGAGCATTATTTCTCGTTAAATATTATGATACTGTTAATTTAGTTTACTTGGGAATTATACTCCCTATAAGCATAGAGACCAATTCGTTGCTATCAGGTCGATCTCATTAATTCGAGACGACTATTATTTTGATTCAGTAAAACTAATCTCATTCGTTCGAGATAGTTAAATTTATTCTTTTCAGCTGAATTTATTGTACAAATTCAACAATATTTATTGAGTATCTTTTAGTTGGTTCATCGTCCGAATCAACCGATAGGAGTATACTATTTAAATCGTTAGAGTTTTACTCATTGATCAAGTGAAAAATATTCTATTTAACGTTCATCAATTTTGAGTATTATAATCATTCGAGTGGTACTATTTGTTCAGTACGACTCATTATGTTTCATTTTGAGACTATCCTCATTATTTCGAGATAGTTGCCTTTCTTGTCAAAGGTTGGCACTTTGTTCGTGTCAACCAATTTAAATATGTTTATTGAGAGTTTACATCAGTCCATTATTCGGATTGGTGGTACATTGAGTAAACTGGCAGTCCGCCAGATCAATTAAATATTTTCTTTTGAAGTTTATCTCAAAGTGTCAGTTCATTAAATGTTCGGGAATTCTGTATTCTACTGGTCAATTTTGGGAAAGAGGCCCATTTAGAGAAAGAGAGACTTGTGTACCTTTATATGGACACGAGAACATTTAGGCACTATGATGCCAGGGTTGATATAATCACCCACTATGATGCTAGCATTCATACTATATATTATATTCGTTGATATCGTATTGTAGCCGTGATCGGGCGAAGTGCGGTGTCATTGGAGGACGGTATTCCCGGTCGGATAGTTGATCGCCCCGCCGAGATACCGAAAGGATGGAAGACCAGTTATTCTTTTATCATGAGTCATCAGAGTTTCACAAAAAGAGTCATTTCGAGTATTTCTATTTTCGAGACGAGTCTTGAGTCAAAGTTTTCAGAGTTTGTTATCTTATCAGTTTTATTTAAATTCGAGTATTTTCTTTCGGTATATATTACTATATTTATGTACCGAGCCAGGAGAGAATTTGCTGAGCACCATAGTTGCTCACTCTTGCTTTACAATATTTGTTCAGCTGTCAAGAAGGAAAGATGTGAGACGTCCAGCCAGGGATCTAGAGGCAAGGGAAAAGCTCCAGGCTATGCTGACAAGGACTAGAATGGCCAGCTGGAACATTTTATTTGTTCTACCTTTATAGACTTTTGCAAGATATTTTCGGTGATGTAATAAACGTATTGTAATAAAGTGTGAATCCGATCTTGGATCTGTGGAGTGGGACTGTTCCGCTCTGAAAGGCAGAGTGTATAAACTTGTAACACTATAACTAATGTAACTCAATTAAAAGAAAAGATACTTAACCAGAAGATAATCAAGAACAAGAAGTCACAAGAAATCAACACTATATGAAGACAAGGTAATTGATACAATTGAACATGTTAACTATGATCAAGCCAAGAAGAAATCATTGAGAGAAGTTCAAGTCAAAGTTGTTCATGCCTCAGTGATTTGAGGATTCGAGAATCAAGATCATAACTATCAGTATCAACAAGACCAATTGATTTCAAGTGAACAAGAAGGAAAGCAAATATTGGAAAGCCAAGTTACTAAGTGAATATGGTAATTTATTCAAGAAGCAGAAACACTATCAAGACTAGTCACTTATGAACCAGACCAGTGCATCAAGTGTCAGGACATTGATAGCAAGTTTATGTCAGTAATAAAGATCCATGTTCAAGAGCTTGCTGAAGAATAAAGAAGACATGAAGATATCACAAGCTCAAGATGTGCATTGAAGTTTCAAGTTGAAGACCAGAATATTTTCTAAGTACTAAATGTTCTGGATGGCCAAGTAGAATATTTCTAAGTAGAAGTTCGACTTAGAAATTTCGAGATGGCTAAGTAGAAATTCTCAAGTAGAAGTTCTACTTAGAGTGCAGCTTCAACATGACACATGGCATCTTCTGATTGGCAGATTTCCAAGCTTTCAAGATAAGGCAAGATTTATGTGGACATCATTGGTCCACGTACATCTTAGTCTTTGAAGACTACAGGACATAGATTACATGTAGTATAAATAGAAGCACTTGTGTAATGTTTTAGTTAGTGAGCAATATTGAGAAAACACAAGAAAAAGAGAGAGAGTACATTCACAGAGCTTAGAATCATTCACTTCTCTCTGAACTTCTGTTATACTTTGTAATGAATGTTGTAGCAACCTTTTCAAGTTATATATAAAGAAATATATTCCTTGAATCTGCGTGTTCATTTATTGCATCGTATTTATTGCTTCTCATATTCGAAAAGTTGTATTCACCCCCCCTCTACAACACATTTGGACCTAACAATTGGTATCAGAGCGGATGTTTAACATACAAAACATAGATCCTTGTGTTTGGTAGAAGAATCGTGAGTTTTCATTTTCTAGATCTACTTTTCATTTTCTCGAAAAGTGTGCTTTAATTCGTTGGTAGTGAAAACTCATCGGAAAAAAATTATTTAAATACTCCAGGTGTGATTATTTAGCTTGGGTGTATTTTAATTAATTTTTGTGAATTAATCTGGGTTCATTGATATTTGGTGTTCTTGAGTGTTCATCATCTGTTCTTATCAAAGAAGATAACCCAACAACTTTTTGATCTCCTTTTTCAAACAGATAAGATAGTCAAAAAGGTGTTTTTGTACTTTTGATTTGATAAATATTCCTTGGCCGAAAGTGTAACAAGACATACTCAGTGCCTAGCAAGTGGGTTAGTTGCTTTCGGTGTGTAAAGTATCAAAAGTCAAAAAGGTGATATTGTTTATTCAATATTAAAGTAATCTGCAGAAAATTATTCTAAGGACAAAAGTTCTACATAGAATTTCTACTTGAGAATTTCTACATAGAATTTCGACTTGGACAATTTCTACTTGGTGAATTTCGACTTGAGCAAAATTTCGACTT
This sequence comes from Kitagawia praeruptora, assembly GCA_037693485.1. Classification (NCBI taxonomy): domain Eukaryota; kingdom Viridiplantae; phylum Streptophyta; class Magnoliopsida; order Apiales; family Apiaceae; genus Kitagawia; species Kitagawia praeruptora. The sequence goes on from CM075354.1 coordinate 109,666,086, forward strand.
AGAGAAATTTCGACTTAGGCAAAAGTTCTACATAGATTTTCTACATAGCCTAGTCTTGGGTACTTAGAAACTTTTAGTGACCAGATTTGAAATGGCTCCTAAAAATTCTTTCAAGATCCCAATGTTCAACCGAGATCACTATGAAGAATGGGTTTTCAAAATGAGACTCTACTTAGAGACAATTAACCCTGAGTATCTGGAAGTCCTTGAAAAGGGTAAATTTGTTCCAATGAAAGCTATTCCTGAGCGTACGGAAGGAGAGGAGGTTATACCTGCTCGGTCTGAGCCTAAAAAGGCAGCGGACTTTACGGATGCTGACAAGGAGCAAATAGCTTATGATACTTCTGTAAGACAAACCTTGATGGAATCCCTTGATCATGAAATGTTCAACATAGTCAAAGGTTTGAATACAGCAAAGAAGATTTGGGACAAGATAGAAGTTGTCATGGAAGGATCTGCAGAGGTTAGAAGCAACAAGACACTTATACTCAAGATGGAGTATGACACCTTTAGAATACGAAAAGGAGAAGGCATAACAGACGTCTATCTAAGATTCAGTCAGTTGGTATTGGATTTGAATCTGAGAGGTGTAACTCTCCCCATGGTTGAAACCAATACGAGATATCTGAGGAACCAGCCAAAGAGCATTGAACATAGGGTCTACGCAATCAGAGAAACCAGAGATTTGCATACAACTTCTCTGGAAGAATATTATGGAATTCTAAAGACCTATGAGCTGGAAACACTTCAAGATCAAGCATGGGACAATGATTCAAAAGGAAAAGAAACTGCATCAGGATTAGTTGCTGATGAGGAAGAGTCTAAGAAGGCAATGGTTGCAGCAAAGCCTAAATCATCACTTGCACCACATCAAGTTGATAATGATGACGAGTGCGCATCTAACAGTGATGATGACTACTTCACCCAAGAAGAGCTGGACAACATGGATGATAGTGTCGTGGCATACATGGCAAGGAAGTTCAGCAACATGAGATTCAGAAAGAGCAACCGACCACAGAGAAATTCTTCATCTTACTATCGGGCTGCTAAGGGTGGTGGTAGTTCGTCAGGCTACAAAAGCAAAGGCAAGAGTACCAGCTACAAATCTCCGTTGGATTTCAAAATGAAGTTCAATTGCTATAATTGTGGTGAACCTGGACATTTTGCCTCAGATTGCAAAAAGCCTAAACAGACTTATCCAAAAGAGACATTTGAAGACCTCAAAAGCAAGTATGAATCGCTGGTGAAAGAAAAACATGGTAAAAGAGCTTTAGTGGTAACAGAAGGAAGAGCTTGGGATGATTCAGATGAGGAAGATGTTACTCATGTAGCAAACTTTGTGCTCATGGCTGAGACATCAGAGGAACCAGAGGTACCAGTTCTAACCCTTAAAGTAGAAATGTCTATTGATGATTATAAGGAACAGAACGGGGCTCTTAGCGAAGAGATCTACATGTTGTGCAAAAGCCTAGACACTTCTCAAAAGGAACAGAAAACACTTGTCGCCAAAAGCAGAATGCTTGAGGCAAAAGTGGAAGAGTTAGAGGCTGCTTGCACTGTAGATACTTCCCTAAGAGATTTTATTAAATCTTTGGAACACAAGCTCGTCCTTAAGGCAGAAATAGAATCATGTTTAAGGAACAAACTAGCTGAGTTAGAAACTAAATGTGAAGCTTACAAACTAGCTGCTAGTAAAGTGTATGTAGATAATGACGTATTTAAGAAGATAACTGGAGTAGGTGTAGGACTTGATTATTCTAACCTTTCTAAGAAAGAAGGGAAGAGACCTATCGACTCTAGTTCCAGTGACCTTAAAAATGAAATTCCTAGCATTTTTAAATCTTCTGTCAAACCCATCTACAAACACCTTGTTCCTAGAATAGAAGAAGAAGAGACTGAATTGATAGCTAGATATGAGATTGAGATGGAAGATCGCCAGAAAGCACAACCTATAACTCCTATCAAACAAGTTAAAATCAATTTCCCTAGTGATGAATCTAGACTAGGAATAGGAGCTAAGGTTGTTAAACAACAAGGGAAGAAAGGCATAAAAGAGGTTAAGGCTGAACGAATAAAGAAAGCATGTTATCACTGCAAATCTACTGAACATCTTTCTTATGCATGTAAAGCTAACATAAATGTTCCTGCTGCACATGCCATGCCTGTCACACACACAATGAATAATCTGCATCCGAATCATGCACAGTGTGGTCAACCTAATTGTATGCCATGCACTTTTAACGTCATGCAAACTTTTGTGAATTTAATGAATGCATCTAGCCAGTCATGCTCAAATACTTCTGCTAGTTCAAACATCAAGAAAAAGCATGTGAGAGCAAAAACTGTCAGTCCTCCTAAAGTTAGGAGTGACAAACCTTCTCCTAGGACTGATAAATATGTCAAGTCTGAGAAAGGAAAGGAGAAAGTCGAAAGCTCTAGTAATGTTAAGAAAAGTGCATCTCCTGTTGTTAAATCTGTTGATTCTAAATCTTATCGAAAAGCCGGACCCAATCAAAGTTGGGTTCCGAAGAAAGTCTAATCAATCTGTCATTGCAGGGCATTAAGCAAAATAGAAATAAAGTCATATGGGTGCTGGATAGTGGAGCATCGAGGCATATGACTGGAAACAAGTCCCTGCTTACAGAGTTGGTTATGAAGGCTGGCCCTTATGTTACCTTTGGAGATGACAGCATAGGTGTGACAAAGGGATATGGCAAATTGAAAACTGGCAATGTCATCATTGAAGATATTTCCTATGTTGAGGGATTAAAGCATAATTTGTTGAGTATCAGTCAATTCTGTGACAAAGGTTACGAAATTGTCTTCAACAAGAAAGGTGTATCAATCACTCACATCAAGGAAGGTTCACTGGCTTTGAGAGGAGTTCGAAAGGCAGATCTTTTTGTTGCAGACATGGATTCAGCAAATCAGAATGAAGTCACCTGTTTCTATAGCAAAGCTTCGGATGATGAAAGCTGGTTATGGCACAAAAAGTTATCTCACTTAAACTTCAAAACGATGAATGCTCTCGCAAGGCGAGAATTGGTGAGAGATCTACCTCAAATGGAATTCGCTCCGAAAGGACTCTGTGAAGCTTGTGAAATGGGAAAGTCGAAACGAGCATCGCATAAAAGCAAAGAAATTTCTAGTATCACTGAGCCTCTGCAACTTCTTCATATGGATTTGTTTGGCCCAGTGAATGTCCTATCTTTGTCTAGGAAAAGATATGCATTGGTAATCGTGGATGACTTCTCCAAGTATACATGGGTATTGTTCGCAATGACGAAAGACGAAGTACCTTTCCTAATCATTGATCACATCACTCAAATTGAGAATGTTTCAACACTTACTGTGAAGACGATTAGATCAGACAATGGCACTGAATTCAAAAACGCAGTGCTAAATGACTTCTGTGTATCTAAGGGAATACGTCGTCAGTATTCAGCCCCGAGAACTCCACAACAAAATGGAGTAGTTGAAAGGAAGAATAGAACATTGGTTGAAGCAGCAAGAACTTTGTTGTATGATTCGAAACTTCCTCTGTATTTCTGGGCAGAAGCAGTGAGTACCGTGTGTTACACTCAAAATCGATCCTTGATCATAAAAGATAAAGAAAAGACACCATGTGAGCTAATGAATGGAAGAAGACCAACAATCAAATACTTTCATGTCTTCGGAGCAAAATGTTATGTACTTATAGATGATGAAAATCTAGGCAAGTTTGCAGCAAAAGCTCGTGAAGGAATCTTTGTTGGTTACTCCACAGATGTGGTAGCAGCTTATAGGGTGTTCTTAGTAAATGATCGAAAAGTGACTGAAAGCTACAACGTCAGATTCGACGATACCAAACTCTCATCAATTTCAAGAGATTCTAGTGAACCTGAGTCCCTAAAATTTCAGAATCTGGACTTAGAAGAACTTGAAGATGAACCTGAGTTGGTTGTCCCATTAAATGTTCCAAGTGTACGTGAAGAACCTGAGTCTAGTGAACAAGCTAATCCTACAAGATCAGGAGAGACTTCTTCAGTACAAACCGGCAACAACTCAGGGGGAGTAAATAGCAGCTCAAGGACTACTGTTCAAGGCTCGAGTCGAGTTGACTCTAGTTTTGTAGGAGCTGGCACTAACTCAGGGGGAGTTAGTGAAAGTAATCAAAGTAGTCAGCACCACAACTCAGAAAGTCATGCTGAATCATCAAGACAATTTCCAAGAGAACGGGTATGGAATAGAGACCATCCGTTTGAATTAATTATTGGTGATCCAGATGATGGTGTGTCTACTAGAAGAACTACAAGAGCTGACCTGGCTAATATTTGCTTATATTCTGGGTTCTTATCCAAGCTTGAACCTAAAGAAATAGAAGAAGCTCTTGGTGATTCTGATTGGGTGATTGCAATGCAAGAGGAACTCAATCAGTTTGAAAGGCAGAAAGTTTGGAAACTGGTACCCCGACCAAAGAACAAATCAGTAATTGGAGCAAGGTGGGTATTCAGAAATAAAATGGATGAAAACGGACTTGTAACACGAAACAAGGCTCGTTTGGTTGCAAAAGGTTATTCTCAGAGAGAAGGAATTGATTATGATGAGACCTATGCACCGGTTGCAAGACTTGAGGCAGTCAGGATGTTTTTGGCATTTGCAGCACATAAGAATTTCAAGGTTTTCCAGATGGATGTGAAAAGTGCCTTCCTGAATGGAGAGTTAGAAGAAGAGGTGTATCTGGAACAGCCGCCTGACTTCATTGATCCAGAACTTGTAGATTTTGTGTATCTTCTCTTCAAATCTGTCTATGGCCTCAGGCAATCCCCAAGATGTTGGTATGAAACCCTATCCGTATTCTTAATTGAAAGTGGTTTTACTATGGGAGTAATTGACAAAACATTGTTCTATAAGAATGTGAAGAATGATTTAATACTTGTTCAAGTCTACGTGGACGATATTATCTTCGGGTCATCTAATGAGCGCTTGTGCGAGAAATTTGCTAAGCTGTGCTGTTTACATGGTTTTTAATAGTTAAATGGTTCAAGTTTTCGAGTTAACATCTATCTCGAACTCCATCTCGAAGTTCGACTTAAAATGTTCGAGATAGACTTCGAGATAGACTTCGACTTAGACTTCGAGATAGATTTCGACTTGGGTTCTCCCTGTATGTACTTAGTGTTTTCACTCTTTTTAACAGGGACATTTTTGTCATTTCACATTAATGTCTATATATACATCTTTAACTCGATCTATTCTTTCACTTTTACCTAATTGAGTTTTACAGCCGCCCCATATACATACAGGCGATTTCGACTTACAACCATTGTTCGTGATTTTTGTGACTAAACTCATACAGACCACGAATTAATGCCCAATTTTAGACTGCTATCATCTGTGTGTTATCATTAATCTCTGTTCTTGTGTGTTTGTGTAACGGTCCATCTTTCTTGAGATATATACACACGTATATACACACACAATTTCACAGATCTATACAAACACGATTTCACACACACGCACTTCACTGTTAAAGCAGATTTAGTTATTGGTTTGAAATTTGCCTTCCATTAACTGTTAATTGGATCCCGTAGTTTAATTTTTCAAAAAGGGACTTTTGTTGTTCTTGATAAATTAAAAGGGATATAACGGTTAATTCTTTAATTAATTGTTTTTCAAAGAATTAATATTAAAATTCACATATTTTAAAAGAAAAACTTTTAATTAAAATGGCTCACCAATTTTCACTTGCCAAAAACAATTTTTATAATATTTCTACGGAAATTGGTGATCAACTCCCGCGCTTTAAGTCTTGGATACGATTTCTCAATTTGTATTCCAAAGCTAGCGATGCTTTTACTGCTAAACCTACACTAGTACATGATGCTTTACAGCAATTATGGACTAGTGCGGTTTCTTTTGGGAGCAAATCAAGCCCCTATGGTTTCAGGTTTACCTTAGCGGGTCAGGAATATGAGGTGACTGAAGAAATTGTCAACAGGGTTCTTGGATTCCCGGTAAAAGATGCTTATGATCCAGAACCTACAGCTGCAGAACGCCTCAGTTTCTTTGAAGAAATAGGATGTTATCCTCCATCTGGCCAGATCACTGGAAACATCCAAAAGCAATTCTTTCATGTGGAATGGAATTATTTTTTCGAAGCCATCACAAGATGTTTCAGGGCACGAGAAAGCGATTTCCATCAAATTTCCATTCCCATGCAAATCTTTGGAATTGCCCTAGCAAGAGAACTGAATATAAATTATGGACGCATAGTTCTCTCTGAGATAGTGGGTGTAATGGGATCTCCTGCAAGCAGAGACCTCAACACAACAGATGTTGTCTGCTGGTTTCCTCGGTTCCTTCAAATGCTGATTAATTATTTAATACAGAAGGATGCTCTTGCTGTCAGACAGAGTTTTTCCAGAAGTCCAACATCTGCACCACTAGGGATGGGCACTAAGCCACTTTCAACAATTGTTAATCAGGATAAACATCGTGGAAAACCAATGTCAATTCCTGATACCTTGCAAGCGTGGCTTACATATGATAAGGGAGTTACCAATATGGCAGAATCATCGCAAGTTTCATCATATGCTCAGAATCAGTCTGCTCATGCTGAGGCATTTGAAGAGATTCCTGATGAGCAAAGTGATGACGAACAAGGTAATGAATCAGGTAATCTCTCTCTGTATTCTACTCATTCCTCTTCCTATGTATCTGATTCCGAGACCCAAGAGACTGCTAGCCCGCAGGATCTATCCCAGGGTGAGAGCTATATTTCTAATTCTCTGTCACCCCAGTCACCGGAATCCAAACAGCCAGCACATGTAAATGTAGGATTTGATGAGGAGAGTGAACCCGAAGAGCAGCAACTTACTCGAAAAAAAAACCAAATTTTCTCACGCTGCTACTTCTAAACTTCAAACAAACCCTAGTGTGTCACATGCAACCACTCCACCTCACGAGAGTGGTTCACCCCTTGAACAATCTGCACATAGGGATTTTGATGATGATTATGTACCTCTTGAAGATACTGTTGCTTCAAAAGGACATGAAGCTTTAAAAGCTTCCACCGTACCTTCACCGGTACGTACTGAGCTGCAAAGAGGATCAGTTCTGATGTTGTACAAGAACACTTTGTAGCCTCTCAGCCTGAGATTCCAACTCAGGAACAAACAGCAATTGATCCCATAACTGCAAATTATATTGCTTATCCAGTTTCTGCAGGTACTGCTTCATATTTTGGATCAATTATTGAAGACATACACGAGCGTGAGACAGGGAGTGTGTGTGAGAGGTTAGGGAGAGAGGGACCTTCATTTTTAAGGCCCGAAACCGAGCGCCAAATACTAACAGAACGAGTATTAGAGCGAGGTCACCTAAACCAAACACCGTCCCTTAATATTGAAAATCTTGATACTCGTATGACTTCTATGGAAAATCAAATGAAGCAGTTTGGGCAGACGATGGGGCAGTTAGGGATGAACATTGGAAACAATCAAAGGGCTCTTGATGACTACGCAGCACGAATGGCAAGTCAAGCTACAGCTTTTAATGATTTGACAAACAAGGTAAATGACTTGGGCCATGCTGGTGGTGTCTTGGGAAACACTCTGAATGAGAGGATGGGAGCAATGGAGATTACAATGGATACTCTGGCTGTGGAGATCAGTAGAGTGATGTTCGCAATCAGAAGTTTTGTGCCCCAGGAGTGTTTCGAGCCGCAACAACCTCCCCCCGATGCTGGTACAGGTGGTGCTAGTGGAGCAGGAACCTATGGTTCTGGGTTTGAAGACTTTTATACAGCTGGTGGATCTGGAGACCAGGGTGGAGTTCAGGATAACTCACCTAAGGGGGAGAGTGGAAAGGAGACGAGACAGCAGGGAGTTCAAATCGAAGAAATTCAAGAACAAGCTGATCTTGTCAAAGAAAAAGAAATTGAGTCGTCTACTGATGAAGAGGCTCCGAGAAGGAAAAAGGGTAAGGCAATAGCGATTGAGCAAGATGAGCCATTCGTTGACCTGAGTCATCAAGAAAAAGTACAGGTGGTACTTGACTCAGATTCCGATATGGAAGACGCACCTTTGGAACATGCTATTAAGAGATCATTGAAGGATCAAGGTGGAGGTGCTGGGATGTCTTCCGGAATGCCTGAAGAAATTTCTGTTGATGAGGAAACCCTTAAGTCTCAACGGTTAGCCTTGGAACAAGCTGAGTTCTTTAAAATGAAGGCAATGCAAGAACGTGATGTGTTTCTAGAAAAGAAAGTGGAGCTACAAGGGAAGCAGTACGATCATGAGCTTGCAAGGCTAGCTGATCCTCAAGTTGATCTGGACAATAGAAGGATAGGGCAGAAGTGGGATGAAGCAAGGAAGATAATGATGGGACCCTGTGCGAAAGGAGTTCATAACAAGGAGGCAGATGATCTGTTCTACAACCTGAATTTGCAGAATCCAATGGCTGCGGACTACATAAGTGCATTGAAGAGATTAATTTCTAAAGTCAGGGTTGGATACAATGCAACACTTAAGGAGTGGCAGGTTATATTGTCTTTAACAGAAGGAGTCCAAATGTCTTTCCTATATGTGGATGACCAATTCATGACGAGAAGATCTGCATCAGAGTTGTTCTTGCTAGCAACAAAAATTCAATACTCTCATTCTGAGAATCTAAGCATTCTGTATAGGGATCAGTTAATGCAGCTAGCAGAGGACAAGGGTCCAGAATTCTCAGCATATCCTAATGTTGTCCGGATGGTGGTTGACAGTAAATTGAAGAGGGTGAGCATGGAGGAAAAGGACTTAATGGAACTTTCAGTGGAATCTCTTAAGGCCGTCTGTAGACAAATGATGAGTAAGGGATTCGCGTCTGAGCTTAAAGATAAATCAGTGAAGATCATTGAAAGTGCCATATTCAAGAAGAGCAATGAGGTGTGGAAGTGTGATATCATTGCTCCAAACCCTCTTGATAATGTGAAGGTTGAACCAGAGCTGATAGAAAAGAAATGGAATATTCTTCAAGCTATGAAGAATGTAGATGAAGCTCTGAATCTTCCTTCTGGAGAACTGGAACAAGGAGAGATAAGGGAGTCAGTTGGTGTTCCAGGAAGGGATAGTGTATACTGGATACACTCTTTTGTTGATGATACAGCTGATGCCTTAGTATTCATAGATGCAGACCAGCATAAAACACTCTTGCATATGAGTAGAAAATGGCTGCTGCAGACTCAAGATGCTGCATTTCTGGAGAAAGTGTTATATGTGTTCAAATGGGAAGATGTGGAAGTTAAGTATGTGAAAGAAAAGCAGAGACTCGTGAGTTACCTGTCTGATGTAGTAGTGGAAAAGAAGCGAATGGAGCAAGATGCGGCGAGTGTCCACAATACTAACCGTGTCAAAGGCTATCCCAAAATGATCTATTGTCAGTTTAAAGCTGATAAAGCTCATTGGAAACCTCAGCTTATAATAAAGAAATTTGAGGACATTCCAAAGATCAGAACTACTCAGGAGGTGGACAAACTCAGAAGGCTTTTCAAACATCCTTACCCAGAACCCAGGAACCCTCTAGAAATGGAAGCAGTAAGTTTGTTGAATGCTAGGTGGACGCAGCTTCATGATCCAGTATATAAGAAACAAAAGCAGCAGAAGGAGAAGCGCGGAAAGCAAAAAGAAGAGAAAGATCAAGCTGCTGAAGCTAGGAAGAGGAAACGGAATTAGGGTTAAAGGTCAGAGTGGTGTGAACTTGAAGTTGGAAAAACTTCATGTCTTTCGGTTGCTTTAACTCACTTGAGGAAAATTCACCTTAGAGTGAATCCAATAAGGTGATATAAGTTTGACTAAAAGATATGAAATAATCCAGGTGATAGGAATCATTCAAATGATCTTTAATTCGAGGTTCGAATTCTGTTTCTAGTTTAAGTTCTTTGTATTGTTTTCAAATACTTTTCAATTGTATATTTTTCAAGACTGTAATGTTAATTATCTTTTCTCGTCTCTTGTTTAGTTGAGTTATCCTTCATTAATTTGAATGTCATTGTTAGACAATCAAATTGGGGGAGATTGAAAGGCAGAGTGTATAAACTTGTAACACTATAACTAATGTAACTCAATTAAAAGAAAAGATACTTAACCAGAAGACAATCAAGAACAAGAAGTCACAAGAAATCAACACTATATGAAGACAAGGTAATTGATACAATTGAACATGTTAACTATGATCAAGCCAAGAAGAAATCATTGAGAGAAGTTCAAGTCAAAGTTGTTCATGCCTCAGTGATTTGAGGATTCGAGAATCAAGATCATAACTATCAGTATCAACAAGACCAATTGATTTCAAGTGAACAAGAAGGAAAGCAAATATTGGAAAGCCAAGTTACTAAGTGAATGTGGTAATTTATTCAAGAAGCAGAAACACTATCAAGACTAGTCACTTATGAACCAGACCAGTGCATCAAGTGTCAGGACATTGATAGCAAGTTTATATCAGTAATAAAGATCCATGTTCAAGAGCTTGCTGAAGAATAAAGAAGACATGAAGATATCACAAGCTCAAGATGTGCATTGAAGTTTCAAGTTGAAGACCAGAATATTTTCTAAGTACTAAATGTTCTGGATGGCCAAGTAGAATATTTCTAAGTAGAAGTTCGACTTAGAAATTTTGAGATGGCTAAGTAGAAATTCTCAAGTAGAAGTTCTACTTAGAGTGCAGCTTCAACATGACACATGGCATCTTCTGATTGGCAGATTTCCAAGCTTTCAAGATAAGGCAAGATTTATGTGGACATCATTGGGCCACGTACATCTTAGTCTTTGAAGACTACAGGACATAGATTACATGTAGTATAAATAGAAGCACTTGTGTAATGTTTTAGTTAGTGAGCAATATTGAGAAAACACAAGAAAAAGAGAGAGAGTACATTCACAGAGCTTAGAATCATTCACTTCTCTCTGAACTTCTGTTATACTTTGTAATGAATGTTGTAGCAACCTTTTCAAGTTATATATAAAGAAATATATTCCTTGAATCTGCGTGTTCATTTATTGCATCGTATTTATTGCTTCTCATATTCGAAAAGTTGTATTCACCCCCCCCTCTACAACACATTTGGACCTAACACGCTCCGTTGTAATAAAGATTTTATTATTATCGAGCTAATGTGTGTTGCAGGATGCTGAGACCTGATGTGGCGACCCGAGTCCCTGGACAGGGCGGATTTGGGGGCGTCACAGCGTTGGTATCAGAGCGTTAGTTATATTTTAGGAATCGAGCGAGCCTAGAATTATAACGCGACGTAAGAGTTTAGAGATATATTGCGATGTTGAGATTTAGCACCAAATGCTTTTCACCCTTATATAAGTATATCTATATAAGTATTTAATCGATTAGAACCTGTTGTGACCGAAGTTCCTTGTACTTTTGTAGATGACTACTTCAGGACTTGATGATTTCCGCTCAGCTAGAGACAGATCTCCTACACCTTACCCTCAGGGACCCCTAGATCCCAGCTCAGGTTCAGACAGTGACCCGTCTGAGGAGATTGTACCGATGGACAGCGATTCAGAGGACTCTTCTATCAGGATTCTTACACCTTCTCCACCTCATGTGATAGATTTGGTAGATTCTCCTGTGCCAGTGATTGACTTAGAGGCACCTACTCCAGAGATTGAGCAGCCAGCTCAGATTCCAGATTCTACCATGACTGCAGAGACTACTCTTCTGTATACTCCCGAGATGTTCAGATTTGAGACACCCGAGCTCATTACTTCTGAGCTGATTGATGAGGGCCAGCTTTCGCCCGTCCATACTGAGACTTTACCCAGCTTATCTGCTCCAGTGTCTAGAGTGGATACCCCTACCAGAGTATCAGCTTTTGCTGATTTGTTTGCTACTCCAGTTCCAGTGTATGCTTCGACTCCGACAGTCCCTACTATACCTGACTACATGTTTCCACCTGTCAGTGTTACTCCTGCATGTGATACTGCACCATCTGCACCTACCATACCAGCACCTGTTTCTGCTCAGCCTCCAGTGGCTGCTACTACTGCTGCTATGCCACCTGCTCCTTCTGAGCACCCTGTTGTGGCCGGAGAGACGGTTCCATGGCATATCCATCATACCCTGTTCCAGCAGTACTGTTGGTTGTGGTCTCGTTATGAGGAGATCTTTGCTACTAGGGATGGTATTCTTCGACTATTGTCTATTCCAGATCCCCTTGCCGTGCATCATGGAGGTAGTCTGTTGGTGAGAGACAAACCTATGGAGATTGTGCATCAGATAGCCCTGACTGTGTTGACCGGGCTTCAGACTGACTTAGCTGCTTTGCCATCATCTAGTACCGGACAGATTGATCGTACCAGAGTTTCTACCTTGATCTCAGACATCATTGCAGAGTTCCATAGGAGGGTGGGCGAGATGTTTGCCCGTGATGGTTCGACCTGACTTGCTGCTGTAGTTGACTTAGCATAGTCTTTTTGGTTTCAGGGGATGTCATATATCTACGCTTGCGCATTCCCATCTTTTGGTTAGCATGTATATTATAGCTAGTGGTGACCCGCTTTTTGTATGGCGTCATGATAGATCTTTCAGTATAGGGTGCACATATTCTGTTGATCGATGTATCCGATGTAGTTGACTCTATGCCCAGCTTGTTGGGTAGTTATCTTATTATCTTACCGTACTAGCATGACAGTAGAGGTTCCACGATGTATTTATATTCTGATGATGGGTCTGTATTACTATGATGATGTATTCAGTATTATGACCTGGACTGTACCAGTATGGTACCCTGTGATATATATATATATATATATATATATATATATATATATATATATATATATATATATATATATATATATATATATATATATATATATATATATATTATGATCTGCTAGTAGTACTGATATCTTGTTTGTTGATCTGTTATAGGACTGTGTTATACTAGAAGAGCATGCTAGATTATTTCCCTGCTACTTCTGTTATAGTAAATTTCTTTTTAGATACTGCAACTTAAAATGAGTTTTCAAAAAAAAAAGTTTTCGAAAACCAATGATTAAGGCGACGATTGAGTTTTAGAACTTAAATATTTTTATAAGAATTACCAGTAAAACCTGAATTAGTTTCTTTTCACGAGTACCCTGAACCTTTTTATAATAAGGAAAAAAGAGAAACTGTTTTATAAAGAGACAAGAGAAAGAATCATGATTTTGAGCATGGTTTATTTTTGAGAAACCAGAGGTTTTGACCAAGTAAATAATTTTGAATAACTGTGCCAGCAATGTTGTCATATAATTGCATACCTGTGATATAACATACCATATTGTTTTCGCTCTTATAGAAAAAGATGCCACCTAAAAGAGGAAGACCCCCAAGAAACGCTCGTCCTCAACCTGAAGAGAATCCAGAGAATGAGGTTCCACCTCGGAACCCAATTCCAAACCCGGAGCCGGAACCCGCTCAGAATCCAAACCAGAATAATAACCCGATGAACCTGTTGTTGAACTTTCTTCTTCAGCATGCCCAGAACCCTCAGCCTCAGCAGAACCCTAACCCAGTGGGAGGAAATCCACCTCCAACTCAGCTGACTCATGCCACAGTGACTTTTAAATCATTCAAATCTCTGAACCCACCTGAGTTTAAAGGTACCACTAACCCCGTGGAGTGTTAGTAGTATTTTTGTGTGTTCGTTCTCAGGGAAGGACTGAATTGTAATATCAAGTTCAAGTTTTTATCTCTCACAATTTAGAAGTGTATAAGAATGTTTGGTGTGTTTATAAACTAAATTAAACTAAACAAAATTAAACTAATTATCAAACAAGAATAAAATATATGAGGAAAACAATCCAAGAACTGGGGTTCTTCACTTGGTTTCAATGCACATTCAATATCTATGTGATGTCTACGTTCTTACTCTGCTGAAAACAATTCTTCTAAGGTTATAATGTTCTCTTCCAAGATACAATATAATGTCTACAACTTTACCCTAATTGTCACTTCCGTGATACAATCAAAGACAATCATAAACTATTAAGCTCCAAGAATTATAAGTCTCACAACTCTCCTATTAATCTTCCAATCAAATATTCGAGTTATGTCTGTTAAATCATGTACTAAAATTGCAACTCCTCTTCCAAGTTATTACAATCCCTAAAATCCAATCAAAGGTTCATGACTCCCCTAATTGTGTTAAGCCCTCAATAACAGATCAGCAAAGCAAGAAAATCACAGATAATTAAACACACATGAATACCAAGGAATACTACCCAATCCTCAGATTAAAGATTTAGTTACACATAATTAAAGAAGAAAACAAAATAATAATGAATGAAAACATAATATTGAAGAGAGAACTGAAAATCGAAAGTACCTTGAATTGTTAGCTATCAATTGTTATCTATTACAATGGTATGATGTGTTTATATAGGCTCTACAAATCTTGCCCAGCAAGATATTGCCTTCTATTACAATTAGGATTTAAAGAAGGTACCCAAAAACTGCCCAGAATACAATTAGAATTAGAAAAAGGGCAAAATAGTAAATTCATGGCCTTCTTTTTATAAGAAACGTGCGCGCCTTTAATCAGTATGTTTCTTGCACTTATTTCCTTTCCCAGGTTGTAGAAAATCTCTCAAGCTTCGCGTGAGCAGTAAGATCGCTGAAAACGGACTTCTAGAACTCCAGATATGGCCAAAACAGTATAAGCTGCGCAGCCTTCCCGGAAAATCCGAATTTTAATCAATTAAATCTCCAAAAACGACAAAAGCTTAGATATTCTTGGAAACCTGCACAACTACACAAAACACATCAAAACTACACAAACTTGAGTCCAAAACAATCAATTTAAGCCGATTTAGAATGTTCCAAGTGGATATAAAATCCACTTATCAAACACCCCCAAACTTAAACCGATGCTTGTCCTCAAGCATAAACAATTATAACTACCTAATTAGTACCACTTCCGTAGGTGATCACGGTTGCATTTGGCATATGCAACAAGCCCTTTAAACCCCTAGGCAGCCCTAGTGGACGAGTAAGGTCTCGTGAGGGCCTATAGCGAATGTACCCACAAAATCCATTTACCTAGTGCAATGCAATGCATGAATGCAACTAATATGAAAAATGCAATTAATCTAGCCTACCATACCTTCAAATCCTCTCATACCATATCAACTTAAGAATCAAAGTAAATACGCAATGTCTTGGTGTCGAAAGTGCAAGTATTCACATAGTCTACTCAATGAACATGCATAAGTTCTCACAAGCCCATGTCAAGTGTAAGAATAAGTTAGTAAACATGCTAAGCCTACAAGAGCACATCTTTGAGACAAAACTCGGGATCTCATACGCAAAAATAAGCAAACACTCACAATCCACTCACAAAAGAATATTCACTCAAGAACAAGGGTAAGTGTATCACTCAATTCCAACAAAATCATAAACATGCTTGACATTTGGTATCAATCTAACTCTTAACACAACATACATCAATGACGATAATCAAAAGGTCTTTAATTGGGTTGTAACGTGGGCTAGGGACAAGGTATGTCAAATAAGCCAAAACAGGTGAAGTGTCAAAAGCTAGTAAGCACCATAATAAATCATACACAACACCCTATTTTCCCCCCACATAAATTTTACTAAGAACACTCGACTAGTCGACTAAAGTAGGATCATAACAAACACAAACATGCTCTCATAATATTTTTTTTTTTCTTTTTTTTTTTCTTTTTTTTCTTTTTTTTTCTTTTTTTTCTTTTTTTTTCTTTTCTTTTTTTTTTTTTTTCGAGAGCTAAATAAAACAATAATATAAATAATAACAATGATCCCCCAATTTATTACATATGCCGACTATCAAGTAAACAACCAAACCCAATTTCAATATTTTCCCCAAAATTATGACCAACAATAAACCCCTCCTTGCACACCTTATTACTCCCTTAAGCACTATACTAGCCTTTGACAATGTGGGTTCAAATTAATGTAAGGCCAATACAAAAAAAAGGTCTAGGCAAGTAATGTGGTATGTCACCGAAAGAATATGATTAAGCTCAACGGGTTGACTAATTGATCATGTAAACATGGTGTAGTAATATGGGAAAATATGCGGTTATTCCTTAATGCCTTTATCATTTTAATCGTCAAATAATGTCATGCGTTTCAAGAAAGACCTCAAACAACTGCTAGCAATGCAAACAATCCGTGGACACTCAAGCAAACGAATAAATTGCAAAAAATATGCAATATGGCTCAAAAACTCACTTGGTGGAAAAACATACTCAATCCCAAGCAAACATCTCTTTAACGCACCAACTTGTATTCAAAGCATGCAAACTAAATCATCTTGCACATATTCATGTCCTTCTTATTACTTACAACATTCAATAAGTCTACTAGCTTCAACTTACTAGTGTATGTGTGTGCACAAGAACAAAGCATATCACTTCTCAATCAAAAGCGTCAACAACACAAAATTCCTATCAAGCATGGGTGCAAATGCAAACTACTATGAACTCACATGATATAAAAACATAAAAACAGAATGTCCTATATGAAACAAACGTAGATAACACGAACATAAATGCATAATTTACTACTACTAATATGCAAAGCATGAAATCCTACATGAACAAATAATACAACAACAACTACTAATCCCTCAAACCACCCCCAAACTTAAAATATTCAATGCCCTCATTGAATGGAAGTAAATACAAGGGATAGCAGAAAACATACCTGAATATCGAAGCAGTCACCCTTCTCGGATGAATCTGGTGGAGGATATTGCGTACGAGCTCCATAGACTGGCCACCTTTCATGAACACTACAAAATCCAATTGACAAGAACACAAATTCGTAATAAAAATAAGATTAGAGAAAAAGATTTACCCAATACGAATCAAAGAGGTGAACTTGCAATTAATTCCTCTTTAGAATTGAATTTTTAGAGATTAAAATAAAATAGAAGAGAAATTGGATTTGTATGTATAGGTGGGTATATACAAAAAATAATAATAATAATAAGAATAATACTAATAATAAGAATAATAAATAAAAATAATAAAGATAATAATAAATAAGAAAATAATAATAATAATAAATAATAACTATAATAATAATAATAATAATAAATAATAATAATAATAATAATAAATAATAATAATAATAATAATAATAATAGGTTTAGAATTTTTGGAGAAAATATGGGGGTTTTGGAATTGAAATAGGAAAAGAATTAGAGAGAATGGGGTATAAAAAGAATAGGAGGTGAGAAAGTTTTTTTTTTATAAACACACCAGCAAAACACGGACAGAACAAGGGAGAGACACGCTGAATTTTTTTTTTTTTTTTTTTTTTTCCTCACGCGCCAACTGCATGCAGGAGATGCAGACTGCCCCACATGCAGACACGCAGGCGCAGCCTGCGCAACAGGCTTGCAGCCTGCCCCTAGTCCAGTAACGCAGGCGCAGCCTGCGTTACTCTCCCGCATTCTGCCCTGACACCAGTAACGCAGGTGCATCCTGCGTTACACACCCAAAATTCGATTTTTTTCATTTTTTTTTTTTTTTTTTTTTTTTTTTTTTTTTTTTTCACAAAACACTCAAAAAATTTTTTTTTTTTTTCTACACTAATGCATGGGTTGCCTCCCACGAAGCGCTTCTTTAACGTCAATAGCTTGACGTATTTCCTCAAATCATGGTGGTTTCAAAAGAATAACTGAACCATCTTCAACAGACAAACCATTCATACGAATGCTGACATCCGGTTTGCTTAATTTCCACAAATCTCTTCCATCAGATTTCAACTTGATTCTACTACCCAACGGCCAAATTTTCTTCTTTTTCTTCTTCACACCTCTAAGGTGCTTCTCTGACTCAACCGGCTGAACAAAAATTTCTTCTTCCTTATCATCGGTTTTCCACCTTCGCAACACGTTATCATGCCCCTCTTCAAAAATCACTAGCTCATTATTCAAAAGGACATACCTCAAATTAGAAGGTAGAGGTTTAAGTTCCACCTGTGGTGCCTCTGAAAGTGTAAAAACCATCTCAACTTCTGTATCTCGAACAACAATTTCTTCTTCTTCTACTACATCATCTAACACCCGTTCTGCTCCCATGAAGTGTTCATTTTCTAGCTGCACAATTTCATCAACAATGTCAACAGTAAAACAAGTTGCTCCAAAAGGAGGCATCTTCATTACTTTGTTCAGATCAAATTCCACTTTGTCCTCGCCAACATTCAATGTCAATTTTCCAGCTTTAACATCAATAGTAGTGCCAGCAGTAGCCAAGAATGGCCTTCCCAAGATAATGGGTATCGCGACATCTTCATCCATCTCTAACACCACAAAATCACAAGGTATGACAAATTTATCCACTTTGACAACCACATCCTCAACGATCCCCAACGGATATTTAACAGAACGATCCGCTAATTGAAGTGAAATACGTGTCTTTTTAAGCTCTCCAAGACCAAGTCGTTTGCAAATTGAATATGGCATCAAACTCACACTAGCCCCTAAATCACACAAGGCTTTCATGTTCTCCATCTTCCCAATAGTGCAAGGCAAAGAAAAGCTTCCCGGATCTTTCAATTTCTGAGGAATGGCCTTTTGGATGACTGCACTGCATTCAGCATTGAGTGTAATAGTTTCTGCATCCTCAAATTTCCTCTTTTTTGTCAACATCTCCTTAAGAAATTTAGCATAGAGTGGCATTTGATTCAAAGCTTCAGCCAAAGGAATATTGACATGCAATTGCCGGAACATAGTCAAGAACTTCTCGTACTGCTTCTCTAACTGCCTGTTGTGAAGTCTCTGTGGAAATGGAATGGGAGGAACATAAGGTGGTGGAGGAACATACGGCTTTTCTGGTTCTTCTTCCTTCTTCTCTTCATCTACTTTCTCTGACCTTTCTGCATCGATCTCTACTATCTCACTTTCTTTTTCAGCATCCTTCTCTTTAGGCTCAAGAACCTCAACCTCGGGCAACTCTTTCCCACTCCTCAAAGTAATTGCTTTGCATTGCTCTTTACAAGTCTGGTCGGGTTGACTAGGAAGTGATCCTTGCTCACGAACACCCATCTTAGAGGCAATCTGTCCAATCTGTGTTTCTAGCATCTTCTGAGATGATGCCATCTGCTCTATTCTTGATTCCATATTAGCCAATGCCCCAGAAGTTCCTTGCATAATCTTATTTAGTGCAACCTCCCAATCAGCTGGTTCTTTCTTCGGAGGAGGTTGATACTGCTGCTGTGCTTGATATGGTGGTCGTGACTGAAAACCAGAAGGTTGATTCTGCCTTGGAAATGCATAAGAAGGATTAGCCACATTATTATTACTGTAAGAAAGATTGTTGTTTGGCCTTTGATTTGGATTGTAATAGGAATTATTCTGAACCGGCCACGGCTGTCTTCCCTGAATGAAAGATGCTTCTTCTGGAAATTGTTGCGCATAAGAATTCTGATTAGCACCATAATCATTATACCCCTCCATAGGTGAAGAAATAGCATTCACATTTGCTCTTTGTCCTCGCATCTCCTGAGTTAGAGTATCCAACTTTTGAGCCAGCATGTTGATCATCTCAGAGTCTTGTGCTGCTTTAGCTGAGCTCGTCCCACTAGGTGCCCATGAATAGTTATTAGATGCCAATTCCTCAAGGAGTGCTTTAGACTGTGTAGTTGGTGCCTTCTTGAAATTTCCACCAGCAGCCACATCCAAACTCAAACGAATATCTGCATTCATGGCCCCATAAAAAGTACTGATGATCTGCCAATCTTCCAAACCATGATGTGGACACTTCCTCAACAGTGCCTTGAATCTCTCCCATGCCTGATATAGACCTTCACCCGGTTGTGCTTTGAAACTCATAATCATAGTCCTCAGTTGTTGCGTCTTGTCAGAAGGATAATATTTGGACAAGAATGCAGTAGAAAGACTATCCCATGTAGCAACCGCAGTGTTTGGAAGTTGCTGAAACCATTCCAAAGCTCTTCCCTTAATAGAGTAGGGAAACATATGGAGACGAATATGATCACTTGTAACACCATTGATTCTGAATGAGCCACACATCTGCACGAAACGCTCTAGATGTCTGTGTGGGTCTTCTAATTCAATATCTCCTTCAAAAGCTTGATTGCTGATCATCTGAATTAAACTCGGGTTAATGTTGAATTGGGTTGCACCAATCTCTGGAGTTTTGTACATGCAATTGGCAGGATTAGGTGTCTCATGGTCCCAAATAGAAGTCTGATCAACATTAGCATCAGCATTAACATTTGCATTAACATTCGCGTTAACATTCTCAGCGTCCGTCATCTTAGCTTTATCTTTTCTTATCTTTCTCAAAGTACGCTCGATTTCAGGGTCAAATTCCAACTTTCTAACGCAAGATGAACGTAGCATACACCTGAAAATCACCAACAAAACAACTTGTGGAACCAATTAAAATCTAAACAATAAGAAACAATTAACCTAAACTCAACTATACTGCCTTCCCCGGCAGCGGCGCCAATTTGTTAGTAGTATTTTTGTGTGTTCGTTCTCAGGGAAGGACTGAATTGTAATATCAAGTTCAAGTTTTTATCTCTCACAATTTAGAAGTGTATAAGAATGTTTGGTGTGTTTATAAACTAAATTAAACTAAACAAAATTAAACTAATTATCAAACAAGAATAAAATATATGAGGAAAACAATCCAAGAACTGGGGTTCTTCACTTGGTTTCAATGCACATTCAATATCTATGTGATGTCTACGTTCTTACTCTGCTGAAAACAATTCTTCTAAGGTTATAATGTTCTCTTCCAAGATACAATATAATGTCTACAACTTTACCCTAATTGTCACTTCCGTGATACAATCAAAGACAATCATAAACTATTAAGCTCCAAGAATTATAAGTCTCACAACTCTCCTATTAATCTTCCAATCAAATATTCGAGTTATGTCTGTTAAATCATGTACTAAAATTGCAACTCCTCTTCCAAGTTATTACAATCCCTAAAATCCAATCAAAGGTTCATGACTCCCCTAATTGTGTTAAGCCCTCAATAACAGATCAGCAAAGCAAGAAAATCACAGATAATTAAACACACATGAATACCAAGGAATACTACCCAATCCTCAGATTAAAGATTTAGTTACACATAATTAAAGAAGAAAACAAAATAATAATGAATGAAAACATAATATTGAAGAGAGAACTGAAAATCGAAAGTACCTTGAATTGTTAGCTATCAATTGTTATCTATTACAATGGTATGATGTGTTTATATAGGCTCTACAAATCTTGCCCAGCAAGATATTGCCTTCTATTACAATTAGGATTTAAAGAAGGTACCCAAAAACTGCCCAGAATACAATTAGAATTAGAAAAAGGGCAAAATAGTAAATTCATGGCCTTCTTTTTATAAGAAACGTGCGCGCCTTTAATCAGTATGTTTCTTGCACTTATTTCCTTTCCCAGGTTGTAGAAAATCTCTCAAGCTTCGCGTGAGCAGTAAGATCGCTGAAAACGGACTTCTAGAACTCCAGATATGGCCAAAACAGTATAAGCTGCGCAGCCTTCCCGGAAAATCCGAATTTTAATCAATTAAATCTCCAAAAACGACAAAAGCTTAGATATTCTTGGAAACCTGCACAACTACACAAAACACATCAAAACTACACAAACTTGAGTCCAAAACAATCAATTTAAGCCGATTTAGAATGTTCCAAGTGGATATAAAATCCACTTATCATGGAGGCCAGAATTTGGTTACGAGAAATAGAGAAGACCTTTGAGATTGTGGGAGTAGAAGAGGATAAGAAGACGGTATTTGCAGCGTATATGTTGAAAGGAGAAGCTAATTACTGGTGGGAAGCCAAGAGAACTTTGGAAGGTAATGCGGTCCTTCCATGGACCCGATTCACGACGTTGTTTCTAGAGAGGTACTTCCCTAAGTATCTAGAGAACCAAATGGAGATCAAATTCTTAGAACTCAAGCAAGAAGCGATGACTGTTGCGGATTACGAAGCCAAGTTTACAGAACTTTCAAGGTTTGTACCCTATCATGTGGACACTGAAGAGAAGAGAGCCAAGCGTTTCCAGCAAGGGTTGAAGCCCTGGATCCAGAATCGAGTTGCCGTATTTGAGATCACCAATTATGCCACCTTAGTTTAGAAAGCGGCTATAGTGGAAAGTGGAAGTGAGTTGTACCCGAAAGATCGGGATGGTAAGAAGAGAAAGTTTCAGGGTGGTGGAAGCAGTTTTGTGAAGAGATCTGATAGTCGTAGTGACAAGAGACCGTTTGTGAAGAGAGAAGATAGAAGCTCAGATACTAAGAGCATTGGGAACCATGACACCAGAGGAAGCAATCAGAGGACCAAACCTCAGCAGACAGTGAACGTGATGCAAGGAAGACCACCATTACCAGAGTGTAAGACATGTGGAAGGAAACACCCTGGACCTTGCCAGCAAGCTACGGTGAATTGCTACAACTGCGGACAGAAGGGTCATTATGCTTCTAGTTGCAAGGATAAATCTGTCACCTGCTTCAATTGTGGAAAGAAAGGTCACGTGTCCCGAGATTGCCGACAGACTGCTAAGGAAAAACCAGTGCTTCGACTCACAGCACCTCCCAGCAACAAGCCGACTGCAAGAACTTTCAACATGACCGTGAAGGATGCTATTGATGACAGCGATGTGATTGCAGGTATGCTTCTAGTAAATTCTGAAGATGCATGTGTTCTAGTTGATTCTGGCGCTACCAGATCTTTTATTTCTGAGAACTTCATGAATAAGCTTGATCTTGAGTCTGTACCCTTGGAAGGAATTCTGAGTATAGAAGTAGCGAATCAGGAAGTCATTCCAGTGAACCGTTTGTGCCCGAACTGTTTTATAGAAATTCAAGGTCAACGTTTTGACGCCGACCTCATTCCTTTCAAGTTGGGGGAATTCGACGTAATCTTAGGGATGGATTGGTTAGCACGTTACGATGTCCAAATCGATTGTCGTCGGAAGAAGGTTAGCTTAAGTGGACCTAACGGTATGAGAATTCCGTTTCGCGGACGTAAACCGGCTAAAGATTTTCTGTCAATAATTCAAGCTAAGAGATTACTTCGGCAAGGATGTCAAGCCTATCTGGCTCATGTGATAGACACGAAGAAGCAAGCTCCTACCATTGAGGAGATTCCTGTAGTCAATCAGTTTAAAGATGTTTTCCCCGATGACTTGCCCGGAATGCCACCAGACCGAGAGATAGAATTCACAATTGATTTAGCACCAGGAACCGCACCTATCTCAAAAGCACCCTACCGAATGGCACCAGTGGAAATGAAGGAATTGGCAACACAACTGCAAGAGTTACTAGAAAAGGGTGTAATCAGACCTAGTGTATCCCCGTGGGGAGCTCCAGTTTTGTTTGTAAAGAAGAAGGACGGATCTATGCGGCTATGTATTGACTATCGCGAACTGAACAAGATGACTATCAAGAATAGGTACCCTCTGCCTAGAATCGACGACTTGTTTGATCAGCTTAAGGGAGCTATGCACTTTTCGAAGATTGATTTGAGATCCGGCTATCATCAATTGAAGATCAAGCCTGAGGATATTCCTAAGACTGCTTTTAGGACCCGATATGGACATTACGAGTTCCTAGTTATGTCTTTCGGATTGACGAATGCTCCAGCTGCTTTTATGGATCTAATGAATCGTGTGTTCAAGAAATACTTGGATAAGTTCGTGATTGTATTTATTGATGACATTCTCATTTACTCGAAGTCACCTGAAGATCATGCAGAACATCTCCGTCTAGTTTTGGAAGCACTAAGGAAGGAAAAGTTGTATGCAAAGTTTTCAAAGTGCGAATTCTGGCTGAAGGAAGTTCAGTTTTTGGGACATATTGTGAGTGGTGAAGGAATTTCTGTAGACCCTGCTAAGATAGAAGCCGTAGCAGACTGGGAGAGACCTAAGACTCCAACAGAGGTTAGAAGTTTCCTTGGACTGGCTGGTTATTATCGTAGATTCGTGAAAGATTTCTCAAGGATTGCTACGCCATTGACTCGACTTACCAGGAAAAGTGAAAAGTTCGAATGGACGTCCAAATGTGAAGACAGCTTTCAAGAATTGAAGAAGAGACTGACGACTGCCCCAGTTTTGATCCTACCCGATGAAAGAGGCGATTTCGTGATTTTCAGCGATGCTTCTCACAAAGGTTTAGGATGTGTATTGATGCAGCACGGAAAAGTAATAGCTTACGCTTCTCGTCAACTGAAGGAATATGAATCACGATACCCTACTCACGACTTGGAACTTGCTGCCATTGTTTTTGCACTCAAGATTTGGAGACACTATTTGTATGGAGAAAAATGTGAGATCTTCACAGATCACAAGAGCTTAAAGTACATATTCACCCAGAAGGAATTGAACATGAGACAAAGAAGATGGTTGGAATTGATCAAAGACTATGACTGCTCGATAAATTACCACCCAGGAAAAGCTAATGTTGTAGCTGATGCTTTAAGCAGAAAAGAAAGACTCAACTTGTTGACGACCTCAGAAGAGTTAGTCAGAGAATTCGAGAAGATGGAGATAGAAGTCAAGGACCCAGTCCAAAACAATGAAAGAGTTGATACCATTCATTTTCAACCAGAGCTACTCGAGAAGATTCGCCGTTGTCAGGAGCAAGTGATGGAAGAAAGAAGATCAGAGTTAACTGGGGAAGAAATTATGAGTTCAAAAGATGATAAGGGGATTAAGCGATTTGCTTCGAGAATTTGGGTTCCTAATGTTACCGAATTGAAAGAAGAAATCATGAGCGAAGCGCATAACTCGAGATATTCCATTCACCCAGGAAGCACAAAAATGTATCAAGACATCAAGCAGAATTATTGGTGGCCTAACATGAAGAGGGAAATTGCAGAATGGGTAAGCAAGTGTTTGACCTGTCAAAGAGTGAAAGCAGAACATCAACGACCCAGTGGATTACTCCAATCATTAGAGATTCCAGAATGGAAGTGGGAGCACATCACCATGGACTTTGTAGTAGGTTTACCCCGAACCAGAGCGAATCACGATGCTATTTGGGTTATAGTTGATAGACTTACGAAGTCCGCGCATTTTATGCCGATCAGTGAAAGGTACTCAGTGGAGAGACTAGTAGGTCTGTATCTGAAGGAAGTGGTAGTCCGTCATGGAGTGCCCGTGTCAATTGTGTCAGACCGAGATGCCCGTTTTACCTCTAGATTTTGGAAGAGTTTTCAAGAATGCCTTGGCACCAAGTTAAATTTGAGCACTGCCTATCATCCGCAGACAGACGGACAGAGTGAAAGGACAATTCAGACAATAGAGGATATGCTGCGAGCTTGCACCTTAGATTTCAAGGGAAGTTGGGATGACCATCTGCCACTAGTAGAATTTGCTTACAATAATAGCTATCACTCCAGTACCAGTATGGCCCCTTATGAAGCTTTATATGGAAGGAAGTGCAGATCTCCACTTTGTTGGGATGAAGTCGGTGAAGGAAGATTACTAGGGCCAGATATGGTCCATCAGACAAAGCAATCCATAGAAACGATTCGGAAAAGATTAGTTGCTGCTCAGAACCGTCAGAGAAAATATGCAGATCTGAAGAGAAAGGATAAATCATTTGAGATAGGAGATAAAGTGTTACTGAAAATTTCACCGTGGAAAGGTGTGATGAGATTCGGAAAGAAAGGGAAACTGAGTCCCAGGTATATCGGACCATTTGAGATTCTTAAGAAGGTTGGAGCCGTGTCATATCAATTGGCCTTACCGCCAGATCTTCAACACGTACATGATGTATTCCACGTATCAATATTGAGAGCTTATCATCCGGATCATCGACACGTGTTAGAGTATGAACCTATCGGTGTCAAAGCCGACCTGACCTACGTAGAGCAACCAGTGGAAGTTGTGGACTTTAGAGTGCATGAGTTGCGAAATAAGAAAGTGAATTTAGTAAAAGTGATTTGGAGAAACCGTCAAATTGAGGAAGCCACTTGGGAGCTTGAGAATGAGATGCGTAGAAAATACCCTGAGTTGTTTAGCCAATAGAGATGATCCCGAGGACGGAATCCTTTTAAGGGGGGGGGGGAGACTGTAATAACCGTGAATTTTAATAAATTTTTTACTAAAGTCGAGCTCTTTTAGAATAAAATTGCAATTTAAATTTAGGGATGCGTGCAGATAATCATTTATTTTAGTGCATTCTTATAATTTACTAATTTTATTTCATTTACTACTATACCTATTATATTATCGTTATTATTATTATTATTAGAATTCTATTAGTGAAAAATATTGTGTAGAACATTTTTTTTTAGACCATTCTAGTAATTGGGCTTGGTTGAGTCCAAATAATTTAGTGGTCTATTTGGAGCCCAAGTGAATAGCTTGTATATATGAGTAAATACTAAAGAAAAGAGATCATTATCTCTTCTTCTCACTCTCGGCTAAAAACACACACACACACACACATTCACCATTAAAGCCTCAACTTTGCAAAGCTTAATCACCACCAAATACCATCTTGATCTTACATGCATTGATAAATTTGAAGAGAGAATTAAAGGCTCTACCCATTGATATATATATATATAGGTGGTTTCCAAAGAGTTGTGTTTTGATCACTTTTATAAAGTTTGGATTTTCATAAGGGTATGAACTTATACCCCTTTTTTTTTGTTCAAAAAGAAAAGACTTTCATAATCATGTCTATATGTAATTTCTACTATAATTGTGACAATTTGTGTGGTTGTTGATCTTGTGATTTTTATTTTAGTTAGGGTTTTAATTTGATTGTTTTAATATGATGTGATATAATAGTGATTTGAACTTATAAGTGAGATTGGAACACCATACAATTGGGGCTTGATTTAATTTTGGGGGAAATTGTGGTTGCATGTCGAGAGAAAGGGGCGGAGGCACCCCGTCGGAGTCGTCGGAGACGACGGCGGTGGTGATCGGAGACAGAGAGGTGGGGGGATTGCGAGAGAGCATGAGAGATCGAGAGATTGAGACGAGAGAGAGTACGAAGGAGGAGAGAGAGAGAGATGGACGGAGATAGAGAGATGAGGGCGAAGAGAGAAAGAGAGATCGGAGATCGGAGAGAGAGAGGGAGGAATCGGGGTCGAGAGATTAGAGAAGAGAGGTCGAGGGAGAGGTGAAGAGAGGGACAGAAAGATTGAGAGGAGGAGGCGGCGATAGAGAAGGAGAGAGATTGGTAGCGAGAGAGAGATCGACAGAGAAAGGGGGAGAGATCGGAGATCGGAGAGAGAGAGAGGGAGAGTTTGGGTGAGAGAGAGAGAGAGAGGGGGAGAGAGAGACAGATCGGAAGGGGGGGAGAGAGATGCCGACGGCGGTGGCCGGAGGTTGCCGCCGGTCGGTGGTGGTTGGTGATGTTATACATACGTGTATGTGTGTATAATTGAATTGTTTATTAATAAATAAATAGTTTTATAAATGAATGTTGGAAATTAGTTTTAAATGGGAACTTTGCAAAATTATAGAAAGTGTTTTGAATAATAGATTATAGCTTATTTGATTCTAAGAAATGGATAAAAAAAAAAATCAAATCATGATCATTAAAATTGGATTGGTTTCTAGGAATTTATTAATTAGGGTAAAGAGAGAATACTTGAAATAATTAGAATTCATTAAAATGCCCTTTTATAAATAAAATAGAATTTTTGATGTACTTAGTTAAATATTAAAATGGGGAACGAAAATGAAATTAGTGAGGTTAATCAAATTAAGATTTTTCTTGATAAATTTACATTTTTTCTAAAATGATAATAATAAGTATGAATTTAAGATGTGAATAAAAATGGGACTTGAATTGTTTTAGCGTAAGAATAAAATTAGGAGATATCACTAAAATGGATTTAGTTGAATTAGATGGTTTAGATAATTTAGAGGTATAAACAAATGGATATTAGTCGGATTAATTTAAGAAGTGCAAAACAACTAGTTTAATTAAATTGAGAATTTGGTTATAAAATGAGAGAGATAGATAATTATTAAAATGGAATCTTTTCGAGAATAATAGGAACTAATATCATTAGTTCTCTAAAATAGACTTATTAAAAATGAAGGAGTTATAGATAAAATTATAGAAAATTTGTGTTGATTGTGTGATCACCCTCTTTAATTATTTTATTCGAGTTACATTGTTAAATAAATTAGTTAGTGCCATATATTTAGGAATAATTAGAGACCTTTAATTGAGAGAATTTTATTACGAATAATTGTATTTGTGTTGCACAGTGTATAAAAACCCGATTTATTAAAATTAATAGGGGAAAGCGAATAGAGCCTTCATGTAATTTATGATATTTTGCGAATAAGGCATAGATGAGACTTTTAACTTACGAGAACATTTTAAATTATATAATTTCGAGAATTATTTGATTATCAATGACATGAGTACCGATTTATGTGATATTACTTGATTAACTCCTTACCCGAGTACTAAAATAGTTTTGATAATTTATTATAGAGATTCCTTTCTGAGACTTGAGATATTCGCTTGCGGGTAACGCTTTTATTATACGGTTGAGTTTAGCGTCGAGACAGAGGCAAGTTCATTCCTACCCTAACTCTCGGAAATTGTGTATTTCTGTTCGTATTATTTCATTTCTTGATTATTTTCGAGATATCAATTTTGAGATTTATTTACCGCTCCTTATGATACAATAATTTCTTTTGAGCATTATTTCTCGTTAAATATTATGATACTGCTAATTTAGTTTACTTGCGAATTATACTCCCTATAAGCATAGAGACCAATTCGTTGCTATCAGGTCGATCTCATTAATTCGAGACGGCTATTATTTTGATTCAGTAAAACTAATCTCATTCGTTCGAGATAGTTAAATTTATTCTTTTTAGTTGAATTTATTGTACAAATTCAACAATATTTATTGAGTATCTTTTAGTTGGTTCATCGTCCGAATCAACCGATAGGAGTATACTATTTAAATCGTTAGAGTTTTACTCATTGATCAAGTGAAAAATATTCTATTTAACGTTCATCAATTTTGAGTATTATAATCATTCGAGTGGTACTATTTGTTCAGTACGACTCATTATGTTTCATTTTGAGACTATCCTCATTATTTCGAGATAGTTGCCTTTCTTGTCAAAGATTGGCACTTTGTTCGTGTCAACCAATTTAAATATGTTTATTGAGAGTTTACATCAGTCCATTGTTCGGATTGGTGGTACATTGAGTAAACTGGCAGTCCGCCAGATCAATTAAATATTTTCTTATGAAGTTTATCTCAAAGTGTCAGTTCATTAAATGTTCGGGAATTCAGTATTCTACTGGTCAATTTTGGGAAAGAGGCCCATTTAGAGAAAGAGAGACTTGTGTACCTTTATATGGACACGAGAACATTTAGGCACTATGATGTCAGGGTTGATATAATCACCCACTATGATGCTAGCATTCATACTATATATTATATTCGTTGATATCGTATTGTAGCCGTGATCGGGCGAAGTGCGGTGTCATTGGAGGACGGTATTCCCGGCCGGATAGTTGATCGCCCCGCCGAGATACCGAAAGGATGGAAGACCAGTTATTCTTTTATCATGAGTCATCAGAGTTTCACAAAAAGAGTCATTTCGAGTATTTCTATTTTCGAGACGAGTCTTGAGTCAAAGTTTTCAGAGTTTGTTATCTTATCAGTTTTATTTAAATTCGAGTATTTTCTTTCGGTATATATTACTATATTTATGTACCGAGCCAGGAGAGAATTTGCTGAGCACCATAGTTGCTCACTCTTGCTTTACAACATTTGTTCAGCTGTCAAGAAGGAAAGATGTGAGACGTCCAGCCAGGGATCTAGAGGCAAGGGAAAAGCTCCAGGCTATGCTGACAAGGACTAGAATGGCCAGCTGGAACCTTTTATCTGTTCTACCTTTATAGACTTTTGCAAGATATTTTCGGTGATGAAATAAGCGTATTGTAATAAAGTGTGAATCCGATCTTGGATCTGTGGAGTGGGACTGTTCCGCTCCGTTGTAATAAAGATTTTATTATTATCGAGCTAATGTGTGTTGCAGGATGCTGAGACCTGATGTGGCGACCCGGGTCCCCGGACAGGGCGGATTTGGGGGCGTCACAAAGATGCTCTTACAAGCAAAAAAACCATTGTTCCTCACTATACATCTCAGTCTCACTCAAACTGTCCAAATTACTCTCCCAATACTCTACATAGCCTACAATTCCTCAGTTCACGTGCCCCTAATATTATTTATCTTTAATGCATTAATAATTCTAAATGGAAATGATATTTTCAGAACTCTTTTCTAATTTTTAGAACTGAATGTGTTGCATATTTTCCCTGCATTCACAATGTTTAGCATATTCTACATAAACTAGCATTTTGCCCGTACTTCGTACACGACATTTATTTAATTTAAAATATCATTTTAAATAATTTTAGGAGTTTGATTGATCACCTACAAACATGTTCCATTCAATTATACAATTATATAATTATTTAATGAAATAGCATTATGAAAAAAAATTATAAAGAGTAGCATACAATTCTATTTTGACAATGCTAAAAAATTATTCTATCCATCAAAATTTGCAATTTAAGTAATAAATATTTTTGAAATTTTGTTCTCTAACTGAAAATAAATAATAAATTGTCTTCATTATTCAAATGCGAAAATGATTTCCTTCATCGCAATAGTTCCAAAGCATTAAACCTGAAACACATTTTTAAAAAAAATACTTGTAAAAGAAATAAAATAATAATAGTCTAAATTGTCAAAATGAAAAATTAAGATATAAAATCTTTTTTTTTATCTTTCTCCGATTGTCAACTGATGATGTGTTAGAATATTTTTCTGTTCCCGGTGTTTTAGTAAACATTTTACAAAAAAAAAAAATTGAATTTGATGGAGTAGCATCACCCTCTTCTGAATTTAATCCCTGTTAATAAAATAATAATGCGTGATTAAGATAAATAAATAAGAAAATTATAAATTATATTTTATGGGAAGTGCTAACTATAGCCCTAAGGGCTATGGTTAAGCATTAAATATTCTCATGTTTTCAACATTTAGTCTTAGTTATTTAATTAATTTTTGCTTTTTCAATGCTTCTTTATATCACTAATTTAATTTCCCAAGTAATAATAGTAAACCCCCCTGTATTCACATCAATTTTCAATAATAAAAATTTCCAAATTGCTAAAAAAATCATATTGAGATTCGTGCAAAATTGATGAATTATGTGCAAAACTAACATATTAAATGCATTTATCCACTTATATTCATTCTTAACCATAGCCCTAAAGGCTATATTTTAGCATTACCCATATTTTATTTTTTGTTTATATCTGAGTAACATACATCATCTAGATTGATTGTGACATAAGATTGAGATTCTGAATCGAGGTTAGATACTTGTTGATGATGATCAGATGCATAAAAAATGTCAGAATTATTCAGAATATTTTCTTTATTGAGAATTACGGTGAAGGTAAATTCTTTCCCAACAATATCTTTGAGCTCTTCTGGAAATTTTTATAACACAACATCGATCAATTCAGCATCTTTTAAATTACGGAGACATGTCAAAGTGTAAAGTTTAGTTTGAGTGTTGTCAGTTTGTTCCTAAATGATTGAGATAGATTTAGATGCCACATATCCAACTTCTTCAAGTCTATATTAATGTTAAAAAATATGAGTAGTTCATTTTTTCCATTGTAACATGTAAATGGAAATACATATATGGTGTTAATCTGTTATAATATAATTAATAATAAATGAAATGACATTATTATTGCATACCTTTCCAGGTCACGACTTTCGTACTGGCCATAATTAAAATTTTTTGTTCTGAATCTTCGGCATCAATCGTCCTTCTAACTGATGATGCAAGATCTCCCCATATAATCACATCACGAGCACATCTATTTTTGGAATAGATAAATATGTTGAAATTAGTGAAATTATTTCAAAAAATTTTAAAAATTGCGTAGCAACATTAACATAATAATTAATATTTCAATGACAAATTTCGTATTTTATAAATATTAATTTACAATTACAATATATTGGACAAATGTAAATAAAATTAAAGTATGACTTAAAATATATATTCAAGTATACCATATGTAAATTCTGGTTCTCTATCTTTATAATAGGCTCATCGGGACATGTCTCTAATGTCAATGACTTTAAATCTTCCAACTCTACACATTCGTACTTATTCATCACCAAAAGTGGATCATTTTCTTATACATGAACCACTTCTGTTGCATTTTAAAAGAAATAGCCATTTTTGACGATACTGGTCGCAGTTTTCCAAATGTGATCTTCACAGCGAAGTTGGTGATAATATAAATTTCTCCCTCCTCTAGTTTTTTGTTTGAATTTTTTTGATGTCCACATATACAAATGCTTGAATATGATAACCCTGAAAGACAACATATATGTCAAATAATTAAAAGTTATATTCAGTAAAAAGTTTACATAAAAAAATGAATATATAATGCATCAGGTATATACATCTATATTTACCGAAAAAAAATTCTGTCCTCGGAAAACTCTTTCAGCATTCATTACTGGCCACATTCTTGTCACTCTAACTTTAATTTTCCAAGAGGTTTTTGAGGCATTCAAGCTTTGTAATTTTTGACAATGTTCCTCTATCATTGTTTGGTTAAGACAAAATATGATGAATGAATAAATGATGGTAAATCTATCAATATAAACATGTAACTTAGGCAATGATATAGTACATAATTTGAGCATACAATTAGCGTATTTTGTTTCTAATCTTAACGTAGATAAATGATTAAAGAATCAATTAATTGATTTGATGACATCTAAATCTCATAATTATAAGATTTGTTTTGTATTACGGTACCCCTAGTTTGGTTATTAGATTACCCTGAAATGTTATATTAGAGTTTGGTTTTTAGTTTGTAGTTAATTTTAGTTTGTAGTAGAGTAGGACTATATAGCAACATATAGAGCTACCATCTTTGAAGCTTAATTCTGGTAAAAACATCAACTTAGCTGGAACAAAATGTTAAAAAAAAAGATAAATTCTTTGTATACCCAATTCAAAATTGTTTCAAGAACAGCACATTACATAGTCAAAACCATGACTCATTGAATTGAAATAAGAGAATTTAAAAAAAAAGTCGCTTACTTTAAAATATATATATATATATATATATATATATATATATATATATATATATATATATATATATATATATATATATATATATATAGGCTTTTGCTCCATACAGAACACTCTTATATAACAAACAACAAAGAACACCTTAGATCTATTAGATCCTTTGGCCCCGCCAGGGGCACCCAATACAAAAAGTTATTATTTTTTTACCCTCTATCAAGCCAGCAAAAAAAAATTAAAAAAAACTAAAAAAAAAAAATTTACTGTTCATGATGACGTCACTGATGACGTCATCATCATGAACAGTAACTTTTTAATTTTTTTTTTTTTTTTGGAGATGATGGATGGATAGAGGGTAAAAAAATAAGAACTTTTTGTATTGGGTGGCCCCGCCAGGGGCAATGGATCTATTAGATATGAGGTGTTCTTTATTGTTTGTTATATAAGGTGTTTGTTATGGAGTCCAACCCTATATATATATATATATATATATATATATATATATGGTTGGACTCCATAGCAAACACCTTATATAACAAACAATGAAGAACACCTCATATCTAATAGATCCATTGCCCCTGGCGGGGCCACCCAATACAAAAAGTTCTTTTTTTTACCCTCTATCCATCCATCATCTCAAAAAAATAAAAAAAAAATTAAAAATTAAAAATTATTCATGACGATGACGTCATCATGAACAGTAAAATTTTTAATTTTTAATTTTTTTTTGCTGGCTTGATAGAGGGTAAAAAAATAACAACTTTTTGTATTGGGTGCCCCTGGCGGGGCCAAAGGATCTAATAGATCTAAGGTGTTCTTTGTTGTTTGTTATATAAGAGTGTTCTGTATGGAGCAAAGGCCTATATATATATATATTGGGTCACGCTCCAGTGAGAACACCATTAGTATAGAACAGTGAGAACACACATATTCACCACATTTCAAGCTATTTTATATGGCCTCGCTAGGGACACCTTCACAAAAAAATCTTATAATTCTACCCTCTATCCATTTATAAAAAAAATAAAAAAAAGTAACAAAAAAAAATTAAAAAAATTGCAGCCACGTCATCATTTTTTTTTAAACTTTTTGTTTTTTGATGAATGGATAGAGTGTAGAATTATAAGACTTTTTTGTATTGGGTGCCCCTGACAGGGCCCTTTAGAATAGCTTGAAATGTGGTGTTCTCATTGTTCTCCAACATATACATGTTCTCACCGGAATCATACCTTATATATATATATATATATATATATATATATATATATATATATATATATATATAGGCTTTTGCTCAAATACAAACCAATCCTTAAATACAAACTACAAACTAACACTAAATTAATTATATTTCATCTATTCTAAGGTTCCCGCCAAGGGTACCTTCACGAAAGATGCTTAAAATAATTGGCTCTATCCAAAAAAAAACTTGTCGTGGAAATGCGAAGCATTTAGGACAGTAAACGGATGAGTTAGGTAGTCATGAGGGTCGAAGGCCCTCGACACACCCGTCAATCGTCTATTGCCTTTACCATTGATTGTCACTCCTTATAATTTTAGAATGATAAAGGCGCGAAGCGCCGTACAAGAAGGTGCGAAGCACCGTTAACCAGTGAAATCCACTGCCACGTCATCACGTGAACAGTGATTTTTTTTTTGTTGGATAGAGCCAAGTATTTTAAGCAATTTTTGTATTGGGGTACACCTAGTTTGATCATTAGATTAGCATGAAATGTTGGATTAGTGTTTAGTTTTTAGTTTGTAGTTAATTTTAGTTTGTAGTGGAGTAGGACTATATATATATATATATATATATATATATATATATATATATATATGTATATAGAATGATGACGTCGCATTAGTTTTTTTAAAAAAAAATTTTGATTAATGGATAGAGGGTAGAAGTGAAGGTGCCCCTGGCGGGCCCCTTATTATTGTGGACTAAATTCTCATTTTAAAAAAGTTCTCATTTGAGCACCTCCCTATATATATAAATATGTTTTAAATTTAAATAATTAATAATATTAAGTTATCTTCCATTATTATATCGATTAATTTTTTATCAGTAACCGGACGGTAATTTCGTCGACTAAATTCAAAATTTTCAAAATAATTATCATATATGATGTCGTGTATATTGAAAATTATAAATAAAGATATTTTTTAGTTATTTTGTTCATGTTTTGGCTCCATAATTAAAAAACTCTTTTTTTATTTTTTAAAAATAGGAAAAACTTTATATATAATAAATATGGTATTTGGCCAATTAATTACATTGCATCATAATATTTTTGGCATTATATTTATATCAAATGAAATTTTATTTTCCATTTTCTAAAAATTATTTTTAGGCGAAACAGAAGTGAACTACAATTGTTGCAACGGAAAGGACGAAAGTTGTGTGTTACGTAATTTATACACCACACTTGTAATGAATGTAATCATGTAGGGTTTTTAAAAATCTATATTATTATATAAAAGCTGAAACATTGAAAGTTTTGGTACCTGTTTTTTGGTACTTCGTGAATTTACTTATTTACCCTTTATTATAAAAAAATAAATACACCTAAAATAAATAATAACATAATACAATTAATGGTAATTATTCGAGATATTACCTTTTATAAATAGCTAAAAACATCAATCGTAACATATCTTTCCCTCATTAATATTTTTTTTTTGAATTAAAACATGTTATAATTAATATTAATTAGTCAATTAACATAATAAAATTAATGGTAATTAGTCGATTGGTTTTTTCACATTAATATAACAAAATTAATGGTAATTAGTCGATTGCTTTTTTCACTTTTACTTTTAATTGAACATATTACCTTTTATACCCGAAAATATCACAACCATAATTTTCAAGAAAATATAACACCTAAAATAAATAATAACATAATATATTTAATGGTAATTAATCGATTGATTTTTTAACATTTACTTTTAGTTGAAGATATTACCTTTTATAAACTCCTAAAAAGGTCAATCGTATCATATCTTTCAATCATTAGTATTTCCTTTACAATTAAAACACCTTACCTTTTTAATTTACAATAAATCTTACAATCATTAATTTATACCCGAAATTATAACACCATATTTCTCAATTATTAATAAAATATTTTAAAATATGTATATGTTGTTTTTAATAAGGAAACATTAGTATAATTCGTAAATTTGAGTATATTAAATTTTATCAAATTGAAATTAAAAAATTTATTAAAAATAATGATTATGTAAAAATATAATTATAAATCGTGATTTTTTCCCATGTATCCCAACTAGGGCTGTAAATGAGTCGATACGCTCACGAACAGTTCGGTATCCGGTTCGAAAAAAGTTCGATTCGAGTTCGGTTCGATTTGTAAACGAGTCGAACATGAACACGATTTTGAGGTTCGTCTCGTAAATGAGCTGAACCCAAACAAGACATAGTTCAGCTCGAAAGTTCGCGAACAAGTTCGATTTTATAGTTCATGAGCAAGTTCATGAAACTCCTAAGTTTTGATGATAACAAACAGCAAGCCATTTGGCTTGATTTCAGATATAAAACAGCATGCCATATGTATATGTGCTAACTTGGTTTTGCAGGAAAACAGCCTACTGATTATATTATCAGTTTAAGTCAGACAGCAAGACATTTTATGCAAATGGCGTACCAGCTACACAAACAGCTCGCTGGTTTCATCCTGGACAGTTTTGCCGAATATAAAGAAATTCAAAGAACATCAAGTGGAATCTTTGTTAGGGTTATATGTATGGGTCCTCTGATTATATATGACTATATTTACTCCCATACCTCAATCATGCATGAAGACAAAAACAATATTCATTATGTTTATTTTAGAAAAGTAAAGATTCTACTTTTCATTAACTTAAACATACTCTTGTCTTC
This sequence comes from Kitagawia praeruptora, assembly GCA_037693485.1. Lineage (NCBI taxonomy): Eukaryota > Viridiplantae > Streptophyta > Magnoliopsida > Apiales > Apiaceae > Kitagawia > Kitagawia praeruptora. The sequence goes on from CM075354.1 coordinate 109,703,145, forward strand.
CACTCAAATTCTCATATGATACAAATCTTTATCATATGTTTCTTATCATTCATATTCTCTGCACCTCTTGCTATACACGTTCTCACCATTTCTTCTTCAAAGTCTCCTTCACGTGATTTCTTCACCATATACTCTTTGTCATACTCAGTCCATACAACTCCTGCAACACATGTGAACATCACTTCTTCTTCATTGCTTCTTTCGAATAATCCTCACCATACCTCCACTAAAACACATCACATGGGACACATCTTATCAAATATTCCCTGCATATTTGTAACTCCATACACGCACCAGACCTTCAGCTTTGCAGAGAATCAAACACCCCATTTCTGAAAAGAAGCTCTCCATTACTAACGGCTTGAATTCATACCGTTGGAGCTCAGAAATTAATATCTTCACTTGTTTTCATTCGCCTATAAAAGAACTGATATCATTCAGTTTTTATCAACGATACAGTGTAGAAAATTAAAGAGCCTTACAAAAACTCAAAGCTTTCATTGCAATATTCTTAAACCTTCAAACCCATATCATTCGTATATATATCTATATATTCAGAGGGTCATAGGTTGAGTTGTATCATTCAAACTTGTATTGTTCAGATTGTATTTAATTGTTGCTGTACAAACGTTGGCTTAACGTTTAGGGTGAGTCGAACTAGACTAGAGAAGTAAGCTTGGGAAGTGTTACTTATAGAGTTAGTTCAGCACAGGAAACAGCAAGCCATTTGTAAGCAACAGGGTATAAGGGAGATATATTGTTGCATCTTGTAATTGGATTATAGTTGATCAATAATATATTCTCTTACCAAGTTTGGTAAGGGACCAGGACGTAGACCATAGGGGTTTAGGGGTCGAACCTGGCTAAAAGATTGTGTGTCTTGTTTACTTACTGTTTATTTCATTCTGCATTGCATATTAGACTTAAACAGCGTGCCATTTGTAAACTGTGTTATTACAAACAGCAAGCTGTTTTCAGTATTTTTCAAAACAGTTCATAAATAAGCATTGTTATTCATAAACACCTATTCACCCCCCCTCTAGGTGTTATTTTCAATTGGTATCAGAGCGAGGTATACTAATATTTCTGTAACAGGAAGGTATCGATCATGGGTGAACAATATATCGAAGCTAAATCAGATTATAGAGCTCCTCTCCTCACTGGATCAGAAAATTACAACTGGTGGAAATGTAGAATGGAAACATTCTTGTCCAAGAGACCCCTGGTATTAAGAGTGGTGCAGAAAGGAGACTTCGAATTTCTGGATGATAAGAACAATCCAAAAGATGTTGACGATCTTACTCCGGATGAGATTATCAAATGTGGTTACAATGGAGAAGCTAGAAATTCTATAATGAATGCATTAGACCAAGCTGAGTATGATAAAGTTTCTTCTCTAAAGACAACAAAGGAAATGTGGGATGCTTTGGAAACCTACCATGAAGGTTCAACAACTTTGAGAAAGGTGAAGCTAAGCAAACTAATGAACGACTTTGGAAACTTCAAGCTCAAGGAAGATGAAACTATCAAGGAAGGCCAAGCAAGGTTCCAGGTTACTATAAACTCCTTAAAGAGACTTGGAAAGGATATTCCACAGGATGAAATTAACATGAAAGTGTTAAGTGCCGTACCATTTATTTATGAGGCTAAGGTCACGGCTTTGGAATCATCCTCAACAATCGACACCATGGATCATCTAGCTGTTTTTGCTGAGCTAGAACAGTTTGAAAGTAAAATTAATAAAAGTCAGATTGAAGGTACTAGGGTTCCTCTAGCCAAAATGAAGAATTTGGCTCTTCAGTCCACAAACAGCAAGCCAGCCACTGCATCCAGCAAGCTGACAGATTCTGATGAAGAATCTGATGAAGAAATGGCACTCATTTCACAAAAGATCAAGAGACTGATTGAGAAGAAAAATAGAATGAAAAAGGAAAGAACAAATTTCAACTTCAACAAGAAAGCTAAGGAACAAAATTGCTTCGAATGTGGCAAGCCAGGCCATTTTAAAAGAGACTGTTTCAAGCTAAAGTCAAAACAGCCTGCTGGTTTCAAAGACAGAAGAAAGGCAAAGGCTTTACTGACTTGGAGTGATGATGACTCAGACTCCAGTGATGACTCAAGTGAAGACATGGTAAATTTGGCACTTGTAGGTCTAAATGATGAAGAAAGTTCACAAGGATCCATAAAAGAAGGTCTTGTAGAAAGTGATTTTTCAGATTCGGAAGATGATGCAAGTGAGGTAAACTCAATTAATTCTGATCTATCTTCCTCTCCTTTTATTCTAGAAGAACTAACCATGCAGGTACCAAGTAATGTGTCTATTATTGAGTTCATGGAACTGAAGAATAAGAATAGCAAGCTGGAAAAGAAGAACAATCAGCTGAAGAATATTATTTCTGAATTAATGGCTGAGAAGGCTCCAGAATTAAATCATGATGATTTAATCACGGATTTAAAAGAAAAACTAGTTCAATTCGAAGGTGTCAACAAAGTAATTCTTCAAAGGAATGAAGCACTCATGAAGGAACTCAGAAACTTGAAGGCAGATATTGAAGCAAAAGATGAATGTATAAAATCATTCAAGCATAAAGAATCCAGCCAAGCCGAATCCTCAAAAACTGCTGAAAAGAGAAAACAGCAAGCTGAACTTGTCAAACAGCAAGCTGAATTGATTTCTCTTCTAGAAAGAGAAGTCAAAGACCTTCAGAAAGGAATGGAAACATTTGTTCAAGGTGAAGACAGCCTAAAGACATTAATGAAGAAGACAAATGTCCCCTTGGTCAGAGAACGAGTTGGGATGAACTCAAACAAAAAACTTGGTGCACTCAAATATGATGGAAGAAATGGCATACCATACAACTATGCCATGCCATGGAAGATATGCAACAAGTGTGGAGGAAAAGGCCATCTGGAAAAACACTGTGTAGTTCAAGTAAACCCTAAAGGGAAAATAGCTTACCAGAAGAGGCCAGTTAGAAGACAAACAGCCTACCAACAGTCATCAAAAGTGATCCAAATGTGGATCAAGAAAGCTGATTTGAATGTGTTATATATCCCTGCTACTAACCAACTTGGACCCAAACCTATATGGGTTCCAAAACATTAAATTGGTATTTGTTTGTTTTGTAGATATGTCTTGCCGCTAAAGTAAAGTCAAATCAATGGATTTTGGATAGCGGATGCACTCGACATATGTGTGGAGACAAATCTCAGTTTATGAGGCTCAAAATGAAGAAAGGAGGAAAAGTTACCATTGGCAACAGCAAGACACTTCGAATTCTTGGTATTGGTTCCATTGGCAATAGTAATATTTCGATTAAAAATGTTCAATATGTCAAAGGTCTTTCATATAACCTACTTAGTGTCACTCAATTATTTGATGATGGACATTTTGTTAAGTTTGGCATAGATAAAACTGTTATTACTATTGGTGCTAACAAAATCCCCCTAGTTGCTAGAAGAGAAGGAAATATATATGTATTAGATTTCGAAATGCAGGAAACAGCATGCTGTTTGGCTGCAATCGACAATGATCCATATATATGGCATAGGAGGTTGGGACATGCACACATGGACCTGCTTAATAAACTTTCAAGCAAGAATCTGGTCAGAGGTCTACCAAAACTGAAGTATTCTAAGATTGAAGTATGTTCAGCATGCCAATTGGGGAAACAAATTCGAAGTACTCACAAAGCAAAGAAAATGGTATCTACTTCTAAACCTTTAGAGCTTCTGCACTTGGACTTATTTGGTCCTGAAGCTTATAAAAGTATTGGAGGTAAACAATATGGTTTTGTAATTGTAGATGATTTTTCTAGATTTACTTGGGTACTGTTTCTTCGTACTAAAGATTGTGCTTTTGATGAATTTGAGAAACTGATTAAATTACTTGAGAACAAGCATGATACAAGACTTGTAGGTATAAGAAGTGATAGAGGAGGTGAATTCGTTAATGAGAAATTCATTACATATTGTGAACAAAGAGGGATCTCCCATGAATTTTCTGCTCCAAGGACTCCACAGCAAAATGGAGTGGTGGAAAGGAAGAATAGGTCACTTCAAGAAACAGCAAGGACTCTACTGCAAGAAAGCAAGCTGCCTAGAAGTTTTTGGGCCGAAGCTGTGAATACAGCATGCTATTTGTTAAACAGAATTATAATCAGGCCAATTTTGGATAAAACTCCAAATCAATTGTTAAGAAACAAGAAGCCTAATATCAGTTACTTCAAGATTTTTGGCTCCAAGTGTTTTGTGCTCAAGACAATTGGTAAAGATGGTAAATTCGATGCTAAATCCTATGAAGCCATATTTCTTGGTTATTCTTTAACAAGTAGAGCTTATAGAGTTTATAATATTAATAAGCATATTGTTGAAGAATCTATTGATGTTACTTTTCAAGAACCTAACAATGATCTACCAAGAGATGAGGAAGATTTTGCAGGACAGCAAGCTGGAAGTGAAAATCAGCAAGCTGAAAGTGAAAATCAGCAAACTGGCAGTGCAAATCAGCAAGAGGAAAGTTCAGAACAGCAAACTGAAGATGAAAATGAAGAAGAAAGTCAGCAAGTCAAGGATGATGTAGACAATAACAATCAGCATGCTGAAATGGAAAATACAATCTCCAGAATTGCAAAAATGTCTTTGGGAGGCCCTAGAGGATCAAGGACTCCTGAGAAACTACCTATTTATGATGAAAAAGATCAGTCACCTCGAGAAAAGATAAGAAGGAAAACTCATGAAGAAATAGCTCAACATTCTTTACCAAGGGCAACAAGAACGGTTAAGAATCATCCTCCGGAGTTAGTCATTGGTGACATTACTGATGGAATTACTACAAGAAGAGGAAAGGCAAATTATTGTGCTCATGCAGCCTTCCTAGCTCAAGAAGAACCCAAAAATATCAATGAAGCCTTAGAAGATGAAAATTGGATCATGGCTATGCAAGAAGAATTAAATCAGTTCGAAAGATGTGAAGTATGGGAACTTGTCAAACCACCAGAAGATGCTTCAATCATTGGAACAAAATGGGTGTTTAAGAACAAAGTTGATGAATTTGGCACCGTTACTCGAAATAAAGCAAGGCTTGTGGCTCAAGGATATAATCAACAAGAAGGCATTGACTTTGATCAAACATATGCTCCGGTTGCACGTTTGGAATCAATAAGAATGCTTCTTGCCTATGCATGTTTCAAGAAATTTAAGCTATATCAAATGGACGTAAAGAGCGCATTCCTAAATGGCTTGCTGGAAGAGGAAGTTTATGTAAAACAGCCTCCTGGATTCGAACATGAACAGTATCCAGACTATGTGTTCAAGCTAAAGAAGGCTCTTTATGGTTTAAAGCAGGCTCCAAGGGCTTGGTACAAAAGGCTTAGTAAATTTCTCATCAAAAATGGTTTTATTCGAGGTAAAATCGATCCCACATTATTTATTAAGCAAGATGGTAAAGATATTCTTATTGTACAAATATATGTGGATGATATTATTTTTGGAGCTACTAATGAATCTATGTGTAAGTGGTTTTCTAAGTGTATGCATAGTGAGTTCGAAATGAGCATGATGGGTGAGCTCAACTATTTCTTGGGTCTTCAAATCAAGCAATCTAAGGATGGAATTTTTATACATCAATCCAAGTATACAAAGAATCTGCTCAAAAGATTCGGTTATGAAGATGTTAAGTCCAAATCAACTCCTATGATGCAAAACAGCAAGCTGTTTGCAGATGAAAATGGTAAGGCTGTTGATATCAAAAGGTATCGAGGTATGATTGGAAGCCTACTGTATTTAACTGCTTCTAGACCTGACATAATGTATAGTGTATGTGTTTGTGCAAGGTTTCAATCAAACCCTAAAGAATCTCACTTAAATGCCATTAAAAGAATATTTCGATATTTAAGTGGTGCCATTTCTCTTGGTTTGTTCTATCCTATCACAAATACTTTTGATCTTGTTGGGTATAGTGATGCAGATTATGTAGGTTGCCTAATTGATAGAAAAAGCACTAGTGGTGTTTGTACATTTCTTGGACAAAGCCTAGTGTCTTGGCAATGCAAGAAACAAACTTCGGTTGCTTTATCCACTGCAGAAGGGGAGTATCTAGCAGCTGGGAGCTGTTGTTCTCAACTTCTATGGATGATTCAAACTCTAAGGGACTTTGATATCAAGTGTAGAAAAGTTCCAATCAACTGTGACAACACTAGCACCATTAGCATTTCTAAAAATCCGGTGAATCACTCAAGAACGAAGCATATTGATGTTCGACACCATTTCTTGAGAGATAATGTTGCTAAGGGCAAGATAGAGTTGGTTTTTGTTCCAACTGAATTCCAACTAGCCGATATTTTCACAAAGCCTCTTGCCGAAGAGAGATTTTCAGTCATTCGAATGCAACTTGGTATGTGTTCTATGTAAAACAGCGTGCTGGAAGTTGAGTACTGGACAGGTTAGCTTACCATTTGTTCCAGTTACATATTATTCATGGCATACTGTTTATGATTCCATCTCTGGCTTACCATTTGTGTGAAAGTAAATATCATATGAATTTATGTGTCCAAAATTGATAATATATGCTACATGATTATATGGTGTTAAAATTGTTTGAATTCTAGAAAATTTCCTTCATCTGTCAGAAATAGGAATTTATTGGATTTTTGTTTTTCTTGTTTGTTTCTATCTTAATATTATTTTCCATATAATTCTATCTGATTATGTTATAATTAAATATTTAGGTTTTAAAATCTAAATATTCTCCCCTAAAAATTATCAAAAAGAAAAAGAGGGTCGAGTCGGTTCAGTTCATTTTCTATCTCAATCAAAACACTCTCAAGCGGCGACTAGGGTTTTCTTCAAGCGGCGATTTTCTTTGGGTTTCATCTCTCTGTCAATCATCATGACTCGAACCAGGAAATCAGGCCTCATTGCAAACACACCCTCATCGAAGAAGGAAAAAGTATTGATTGAATTGGATAATGTTGCTCACAACAGCGGCGATGAAGTCTCTCAGACTCCGGAGTCGAAGAGGTTGAAGGACACTCCTCTTTTCGCCAGCCCTGAGTTCGAATCACGGTTCTCTACCATGGAGTTGGGGACTCGCAATCTCATCACTGCTCCTCTTCTCGACAGTAAGATTATTGATCCCCTTACTGATGTTGGTATTATTAAGTTATTTGAAGATGTTGGAATCGATTCATTTATCATCAACCTACCTAAAGTGTATTCCCTGACCTTGTTAGAGAATACTATGCTAATCTCCATTCTGATAAATTTGGTAATATTTGTTCTACTGTGAATGGAAAGAAAATTCAATTCAACACATCACTGTTTAGCTCCATTCTAGATGTTGATTATGAATCCGAACTTGATGTGTATACGGCTCAAACTGCTTTGGAATTCCCTGATTTTTCTGTCAAGGATCAACTCTCTATCTTAATTGGTTCTGACCTGGTAGGGGAGTTTGCACCTCCCAGTACCACTGAAGTTACCCCTTTGGCTCATTTAATTTTTAAGCTTGTTCGTTCTCACATCTGTCCTAGACTGGGGAACAAGTCAAATTTCACTAATCAGGATGTGGTGTTGGTTGCCATGATTCTAGCTGGTAGGAAGTTTGATTTATCATCTCTGATCATGAAAAAAATGCTTAGCACTCTTGATAAGACATCCACTGGAATCCCCTATGCTCAGGTTCTTACTAAGGTGTTTTCAACCTTTAGGATAGATGTCAAGAAAGCCCTGAAAATCAATGTCAAGGAAGTCTTTGATCTTAAGACTTTAACTCAGAACAATATCCAGCTTATGGATGGCTTAGTAACCAGAATTTTACCTCCACCCTCTTCTGTTGATTTTCCTGAAATTGGTGAACCATCCAACCCTACTCCTGCTACCTCTGAGTTTACCTCCACTGAAAGTGTCTCTGAACTTAAGAAGGAAATTCAAGCAGTCAAGCAGGCTCTTAAAGTGATATCTTGTGACTGTCAAACTATTAAGTCTGTTATGAAAGGGTTTCACAAAGATTTGAAATTTGTGAGGGACTTTTTGCTCAAGCCAGCTGGAACCACATCTGCCTCTCATTCTGCAGTCGACACTGACTTGGGGCTTGAAAAATTGGCTCAAGCTGCTGCTAAAGAAGCTCCTGAAGAAGAGGAAGGTGGCACAGATAAGGAAGGAGATGGAGACTTTCATGTTGCTCCCAGGACTGCACCATCAGAATCTTAATCTTTTTGATGAATTAAGGGGGAGAATAATTTGGAGAATGTTTGAACTTGTCTGAACTTGTTTGCTTTGATCACTTTTATTTCTCTATCTTTAAAAACCTTGTCCTGTTGGTTTTGTGTTGAACTTATTTTGTGGCATCTACTATGACTTGGTTGAATATTTGCTGGTTAATGATTTCTATGCTGAAATGCTTAATGTGTTATATGGGTTGCCATAATTAATTGAACTGTTTTATATCTAACACTTTGAGATGCAGGAATTTAGGGGGAGTTTTTAATAATTCTCCTAAATTAGTTGTAATCATCAAAAAGGGGGAGATTGAAACTCCTAAGTTTTGATGATAACAAACAGCAAGCCATTTGGCTTGATTTCAGATATAAAACAGCATGCCATATGTATATGTGCTAACTTGGTTTTGCAGGAAAACAGCCTACTGATTATATTATCAGTTTAAGTCAGACAGCAAGACATTTTATGCAAATGGCGTACCAGCTACACAAACAGCTCGCTGGTTTCATCCTGGACAGTTTTGCCGAATATAAAGAAATTCAAAGAACATCAAGTGGAATCTTTGTTAGGGTTATATGTATGGGTCCTCTGATTATATATGACTATATTTACTCCCATACCTCAATCATGCATGAAGACAAAAACAATATTCATTATGTTTATTTTAGAAAAGTAAAGATTCTACTTTTCATTAACTTAAACATACTCTTGTCTTCCACTCAAATTCTCATATGATACAAATCTTTATCATATGTTTCTTATCATTCATATTCTCTGCACCTCTTGCTATACACGTTCTCACCATTTCTTCTTCAAAGTCTCCTTCACGTGATTTCTTCACCATATACTCTTTGTCATACTCAGTCCATACAACTCCTGCAACACATGTGAACATCACTTCTTCTTCATTGCTTCTTTCGAATAATCCTCACCATACCTCCACTAAAACACATCACATGGGACACATCTTATCAAATATTCCCTGCATATTTGTAACTCCATACACGCACCAGACCTTCAGCTTTGCAGAGAATCAAACACCCCATTTCTGAAAAGAAGCTCTCCATTACTAACGGCTTGAATTCATACCGTTGGAGCTCAGAAATTAATATCTTCACTTGTTTTCATTCGCCTATAAAAGAACTGATATCATTCAGTTTTTATCAACGATACAGTGCAGAAAATTAAAGAGCCTTACAAAAACTCAAAGCTTTCATTGCAATATTCTTAAACCTTCAAACCCATACCATTCGTATATATATCTATATATTCAGAGGGTCATAGGTTGAGTTGTATCATTCAAACTTGTATTGTTCAGATTGTATTTAATTGTTGCTGTACAAACGTTGGCTTAACGTTTAGGGTGAGTCGAACTAGACTAGAGAAGTAAGCTTGGGAAGTGTTACTTATAGAGTTAGTTCAGCACAGGAAACAGCAAGCCATTTGTAAGCAACAGGGTATAAGGGAGATATATTGTTGCATCTTGTAATTGGATTATAGTTGATCAATAATATATTCTCTTACCAAGTTTGGTAAGGGACCAGGACGTAGACCATAGGGGTTTAGGGGTCGAACCTGGCTAAAAGATTGTGTGTCTTGTTTACTTACTGTTTATTTCATTCTGCATTGCATATTAGACTTAAACAGCGTGCCATTTGTAAACTGTGTTATTACAAACAGCAAGCTGTTTTCAGTATTTTTCAAAACAGTTCATAAATAAGCATTGTTATTCATAAACACCTATTCACCCCCCCTCTAGGTGTTATTTTCAGTTCATTAATATAGTTCGTGAACCTTGTTCGTAAATATGGTTCATGAATAAGTTTGTGCACAAACTTCATATATATACGTTCGCGAACATAATTTCTTTAACATTTAACGGGAGTTCTTGAATTCACGATAATTTGTAAATAATTGTATAAGTAAGTGTTACGAAGTAATATGTTAGTTTATTTTGTCTATTCATTATATTTTCTTTGTTTAAATCTTTAAATTATTTTTATTGATAATAATTAAATTATACATATGTTACATTATAAATTATAACAGTAGTTCGTTATGTATCAACTAAACTTGGTCCAAATTTGATTCCTTGATAAGTTTAAATTGGAAGCATTTCTTGAGTTTTCAATGTTTCATCCCCCAATTTTATTTTTATTTTAATTGCATTAAAATTTTCTAGAAAAAAAAAGGTTGAAGTGTTCATGAACACGAAATCATGAACACTATTTATGAGATGTTCGTGAATATTAGCTCGTTAGACATGTTCGTGAACTGTTCGCGAACATGTTCGTGAATAGAAATTTTCTTAATGAGTCGATACACAAACAAAAATATTGGTTCGATCAAAGTTCGAGCTCGAGTTCGAGTTCAATGTATTTATAACGAGCTGATACACGAACAGTAAAGAGTTCGACTCGGTTCGACTCATTTACAGCCCTAATCCCAACAGAAGCCTCTATGGGTAGGTGAATTCCATAGCAAACGTAATGCGAGAGTAAACTCAAGATAAGCTGTATATGTTATATTCGGGGACAACTTCGAAGTGTTTATCTTTACATGAATTTCGAGCCAAACTACATTATTAAGCACTGGCTACCCGTAAATGCTGCGTTTGAACAATGATAACTTGATTAAGAACGACATATAGCATTAAACAAATGAATAAGATAAAAAAATGAAGAATAATTATAGAGGTTTAGATATGATTTGATCCAATCTAAATTGGGTCGCTCCAAAACAAAAAAATAGTAGAGGTTTCTAAATTGGGTCATTTCAAAACAAAAAATAGTAGAGGTTTTGATTTGGGTCGATCCAATCTAAATTGGGTCGCTTCAAATGTTGTGTAATGACAAAAAAGGACATCAAAGAAATCAAAGAAATAAAGAGGATTAAAAAAATGAAGGACAAGTTATCACGTGAACAGTGATTTTTTTTTTGTTGGATAGAGCCAAGTATTTTAAGCAATTTTTGTAAGTTTGATCATTAGATTAGCATGAAATGTTGGATTAGTGTTTAGTTTTTATTTTGTAGTTAATTTTAGTTTGTAGTGGAGTATGACCATATATATATATATATATATATATATATATATATATATATATATATATATATATATGTATGCATATAGAATGATGACGTCGCATTTGTTTTTTTAAAAAAAATTTTTGATTAATGGATAGAGGGTAGAAGTGAAGGTGCCCCTGGCGGGCCCCTTATTATTGTGGACTAAATTCTCATTTTAAAAAAGTTCTCATTTGAGCACCTTCCTATATATATAAATATGTTTTAAATTTAAATAATTAATAATATTAAGTTATCTTCCATTATATATCGATTAATTTTTTATCAGTAACCGGACGGTAATTTCGTCGACTAAATTCAAAATTTTCAAAATAATGATCATATATGATGTCATGTATATTGAAAATTATAAATAAAGATATTTTTTAGTTATTTTGTTCATGTTTTGGCTCCATAATTAAAAAACTCTTTTTTATTTTTTAAAAATAGGAAAAACTTTATATATAATAAATATGGTATTTGGCCAATTAATTACATTGCATCATAATATTTTTGGCATTATATTTATATCAAATGAAACTGTATTTTCCATTTTCTAAAAATTATTTTTAGGCGAAACAAAAGTGAACTGCAATTGTTGCAACGGAAAGGACGAAAGTCGTGTGTTACGTAATTTATACACCACACTTGTAATGAATGTATTCATGTAGGGTTTTTAAAAATCTATATTATTATATAAAAACCAAAACATTGAAAGTTTTGGTACCTATTTTTTGGAACTTCGTGAATTTACTTATTTACCCTTTATTATAAAAAAATAAATACACCTAAAATAAATAATAACATAATACAATTAATTGTAATTAGTCGAGATATTACCTTTTATAAACATCTAAAAACATCAATCGTAACATATCTTTCCATCATTAATATTTTCTTTCGAATTAAAACATATTATAATTAATATTAATTAGTCGATTAACATAATAAAATTAATGGTAATTAGTCGATTGGTTTTTTCCCATTAACATAATAAAATTAATGGTAATTAGTCGATTGGTTTTTTCACATTAATATAATAAAATTAATGGTAATTAGTCGATTGCTTTTTTCACTTTTACTTTTAATTGAACATATTACCTTTTATACCCGAAAATATCACAACCATAATTTTCAAGAAAATATAACACCTAAAATAAATAATAACATAATATATTTAATGGTAATTAATCGATTGATTTTTTAACATTTACTTTTAGTTGAAGATATTACCTTTTATAAACACCTAAAAAGGTCAATCGTATCATATCTTTCAATCATTAGTATTTCCTTTACAATTAAAATACCTTACCTTTTTAATTTACAATAAATCTTACAATCATTAATTTATACCCGAAAATATAACACCATATTTCTCAATTATTAATAAAATATTTTAAAATATGTATATGTTGTTTTTAATAAGGAAACAATAGTATAATTCGTAAATATGAATATATTAAATTTTATCAAATTGAAATTAAAAAATTTATTAAAAATAATGATTATGTAAACATCAATATATATATATATATAAAGTAGGGTACGCTGGAGTTTAGTGGCGCTCTAAGATCGTCTCAATCTATTTTTCTAATTTTCTAGAATTTTTGAATTTTAAACACTAATAAATATAAAAATATCATTTAACATATTAGAAGTAGAATATGTGTTCGAATTTATAGAGAAGACATATGATTAGAAGTTCTATTGGAAGTAGAATAAGTATTTATAAGGCATATGATTAAAAGATTAAAAGTTCTATTGGAAGTAGAATAGGAGTTCCAATTTATACAGAATAAGAGTTCCAATTTATAGAAAAAACGTATAAATAAAAGTATATCAATCAATATATCAATCAATATATCAATATATATATATATATATATATAAAGGAGGATACACGGAAGTTTAGGTGGCGCTCTAAAAGCTTCTCAATCTATTTTTCTAATTTTCTAGAATTTTAGAATTTTAAACACTAATAAATGTAAAAATATCATTTAACATATTAGAAGTAGAATAGGTGTTCGAATTTATAGAGGAGAAGAGCTCGAATTTATAGGAAAGACATGTGATTAGAAGTTCTATTAAAGTAGAATAAGTATTTATAATGCATATGATTAAAAGTTCTATTTGAACTAGAATAGGAGTTCGAATTTATAGAGAATAAGAGTTCGAATTTATAGAAAAACCATATAAATAAAAGTTCTATTAGAAGTAGAAAATTATCATTTAACATATTAGAAATAGAATAGATGTTCAAATTTATAGAGGAGAAGAGTTCGAATTTATAGGAAAGACATATGATTAGAAGTTCTATTGGAAGTAGAATAAGTATTTATAATGCATATGATTAAAAGTTCTATGGGAAGTAGAATAGGAGTTCGAATTTATAGAGAATAATGGTTCGAATTTATAGAAAAAACATTTAAATAAAAGTTCTACTAGAAGTAGAAAATTATCATTTAACATATTAGAAATAGAATAGGTGTTCGAATTTATAGAGGAGAAGAGTTCGAATTTATAGGAAAGACATATGATTAGAAGTTCTATTGAAAGTAGAATAAGTATTTATAATGCATATGATTAAAAGTTCTATTGGAAGTAGAATAGGAGTTCGAATTTATAGAGAATAAGAGTTCGAATTTATAGAAAAAACATATAAATAAAAGTTCTATTAGAAGTAGAAAAATGTCATTTAACATATTAGAAATAGAATAGGTGTTCGAATTTATAGAGGAGAATAGTTCGAATTTATAGGGAAGACATATGATTAGAAGTTATATTGTTAGATGAATAAGTATTAATAACGCATATGATTAAAAGTTCTATTGGAAGTAGAATAGGAGTTCGAATTTATAGAGAATAAGAGTTCGAATTTATAGAAAAAATATATAAATAAAAGTTCTATTAAAAGTAGAATAGGTTCATAAATCCAATACTATTGTCATAAAAAAAGTCATCGTATTTAAAAAGAAAATAACTGATGTGTTAACATAATAAAAGAACACTCTAATGCAGGAATCCTTTATATATACAGGACTATCTATAATATAAAGTAAAAATAAGATGTGTTTTCATTTCTAAAGCTCCATAAATTTTAGAAAGTCTAGAGAAAGTATAAATGGGAATTCACACTATTTTTTAGGTTTTGATTTTAAGAAAAAAAGTTGTTGTGTAAGATAAGTATCATTAATAATATGTAATGAAGTTGAAATTTCAATCCCAAATGAGAGCGTCTCGGAACGTGTTTAATGGGAAGACGACTCACTATAAAAGATTATATTAGCTATTAATATATCATATTGATGTTATAAATTTTATTTTATTTTTAGGATTTGATTTTTATGGATAAAGATTATCATACAAATGATATATCTAAAAGTTAGGTTTTTGGTATTAACGAAAGAGCGGATCAATAGTAATAACCGTGTTTAACGAGAAAGCGGTTCATTAGAGAAGATCGTAAAAAATATGTTTGAATATATAAGGAATACATAAAATAAAATGTTTTATTGGAAGTAGATTACGAGAACGGTGCATGGTGACGTCTTATACGATTTTTTAAAACTATATATAATCTTTCCTAGAAATCCTCCTTTATTTTAATTTTTTTATACAAGTTAATTATACTGGCATTAGAAAAATATATCCATAAAAATATTATTCCTGTAACGAAAATTCTTCGTATTTTTTTGATATTTTAACATAACTGAAAGACTTTCCCATGCGGAAGCTGTAAATAAATACAAGAATATCTGTAATATACAGAAAATATAAGATGTATTTTCATATTTTAAAACTCCATAAATATTAGAAAGTTTAAAGAATATAAAAATTGGAATTGATTCTCTTTATATAATGAAGTTAGAATTTCGATTCCAAATGAGAGCGGCTCGAAACTTATTTAACGGGAAGACGACTCACTAGAAAATATTGTATTAACTATTAGAATTTGATACTACCGTCATAATATTTTTTTTTTATTTTTACGATTCGATTTTATGGATAAAAATTATTATATAAGTATTTATAATATATGTTTTATTTTTACGATTCGATTTTATGGATAAAAATTATTATATAAGTCTTTATAATATATGTTAAAGTTGAAATTTCGGTTTTAACGAGAGGGCGGCTCAATCGAAAAAATCGTATTTAACAAAAAATCGATTCATTAGAGAAGATTATTTAATTATTAAAATTTAATATTAATATTATAATATAACGTAAATGTATTGAATTTTTTAAAAAGTATTGTAACGCCGCCGCGAAGCGCGGCTTTATCGACTAGTCAATATCTATTATATAA
Organism: Kitagawia praeruptora; assembly: GCA_037693485.1. NCBI lineage: Eukaryota > Viridiplantae > Streptophyta > Magnoliopsida > Apiales > Apiaceae > Kitagawia > Kitagawia praeruptora. The sequence goes on from CM075354.1 coordinate 109,718,737, forward strand.
AGGAGGATACACGGGAGTTTAGGTGGCGTTCTAAAATCGCATCAATCTATTTTTCTAATTTTCTAGAATTTTAGAATTATAAACACTAATACATGTAAAAATATCATTTAACATATTAGAGGTAGAATAGGTGTTCGAATTTATAGGTAAAACATATGATTAGAAGTTCTATTAGTAGAATAAGTATTTATAATGCATATGATTAAAAGTTCTGTTGGAAGTAGAACAGGTCTCCGAATTTATAGAGAATAAGAGTTCGAATTTATAGAAAAAATATATAAATAAAAGTTCTATTAGAAGTAGAAAAATATCATTTAACATATTAGAAGTAGAATAGGTGTTCGAATTTATAGAGGAGAAGAGTTCGAATTTATAGGGAAGACATATGATTAGAAGTTCTATTGGAAGTAGAATAAATATTTATAACGCATATGATTAAAAGTACTATTGGAAATAGAATAGGAGTCCGAATTTATAGAGAATAAGAGTTCGAATTTATAGAAAAAATATATAAATAAAAGTTCTATTAGAAGTAGAATAGGTGTTTTTAACATATTAGAAGTAGAATAGGTGTTCGAATTTATAGAGAAGAGTTCGAATTTATAGGGAAGACATATGATTAGAAGTTCTATTGGAAGTAGAATAAGTATTTATATCGCATATGATTAAAAGTTTTATTGCAAGTACAATAGGAGTTCGAATTTATAGAAAAAACATATAAATAAAAGTTGTATTAGAAGTAGAATATGTGTTTGAATATATAGAGCAAACATATAATTAAATATTTTATAGAAAGTACGATCTTCTTAAATTATACTTTTTTATATAAATTAATTATACTTTTATTAGAAAAATTTATTCATAAATCCAATACTATTGCCATAAAAAAGTCATCTTTTTTTAAAAAGAAAATAATTGATGTATTAACATAATAAAAGAACACTGTCATGTAGGAATCCTAAATAAATATAAGAGTATCTATAATATAAAGAGAAAATAAGATGTGTTTTCATTTTCTAAAACTCCATAATTTTTAGAAAGTCTAGAATAAGTATATATTGGAATTCGCTCTATTTTTTAGGTTTTGATTTTAAGGAGTAAGTTGTTATGTAAGATAAGTATCATCAATAATAAGTAATGAAGTTGGAATTTCGATCCCAAATGAGAGCGGCTCGAAATGTGTTTAACGGGAAGACGACTCACTATAAAAAATTGTATTAGCTATTAAAATATCATATTGGTGTTATAAATTTTATTTTATTTTTAGGATTTGATTTTTATTGATAAACATTATCATACAAGTGATATATGTAAAACTTAGGTTTTTGATTTTAACGAGAAAGCAGATCATAGTAACAACCGTAACTAGAAGTCTTTGTACTTTTTATTTTTTTGATATTTTAACGTAACAGAAACACATTCCCATGCGGAAGATGTAAGTATAAAAATTGGGATTTACTGTCTTTATATAATGAAGTTAGAATTTCGATTCCAAATAAGAGCGGCTCGAAACGTATTTAACGGGATGACGGCTCATTAGAAAATATTATATTAGCTATTAGAATTTGATACCAATGACATAATTTTTATTTTATTTTTACGGTTCGATTTTATGTACAAAAATTATTATATAAGTCTTTATAAAATATGTTAAAGTTGAGATTTCGGTTTTAACGAAAGAGCGCCTTAATCGAGAGAATCATGTTTAACAAGAAATCGATTCATTAGAGAAGATTATTTAATTATTAAAATTTAATATTAATATTATAATATAACGTAAATGTATTGAATTTTTTTAAAAATATTGTAACGCCGCCGCCGCGAAGCGCGGCTTTATTGACTAGTATATATATAAAGGAGGGTACGCGGGAGCTTAGGTGGCGCTTCTAAGATCGTCTCAATCTATTTTTCTAATTTTCTAGAGTTTTACAATATTAAATGTTAATAATAATAACAAAACATTCTTTAACGTATTAGAAGTAGAAAATGTATTTGAATTTATAGAGGAGAAGAATTACTTGAATTTATTGAGAACCAAAATTCTTTTTAACATATTTGAAATAGCAAAAGTATTTGAATTTATAATAGAGAAGAATTACTCTTATTCATAAACAAGAAGATTCGAATCGAATCAATAGAGAATATTAACCTAGACCTTTATATATATTAACAAATGGACGAATTCTCACTTTTCATGTGGTTGGTCTTATTCTAACCCTCAACCTGTTTTTTCCGTTTATTTCATTAGCGCATACAATTGGCACGAAACTGATTTATTTATTTCATATATTTAAGAAATTTTTTATTCATGTCAGAAAATTTTTTATTCATGTCTTTTTTCTGTTTGATATTTTGAATAAATTTTGATTCATGTCTTTTTCTTTTTTCTTTTTTGATTGCAGTTTGGTTTAATTTTTCATGAAATAGTCGATGGAAGGCGTTACTTGGGAGTTCAACTGGATCATGAGATTTACATGATTAAGTTGTGTAGAAAAAGTACACACTCTTGGGTGTTGAATATGTTGTGAGTTAAGATTTTTTATTACTAATTTAATTTTATATGATTTTTTGTAAAAGGCATCAATTATTTGTATATACGATGGATTACTTTTAAATCTTTTTGATTCTTTTCGGAAGATTTTTTTTTGCTAAAGATCTTTTAGGTAAACATAATCGTCAGTGTATTACGTAATCTCCTCCTTTGTTGGTTCATTCTCAAAAAGTTTGGAAGGGCGAGATGCATTAATAGCTAGGGCTGTAATTCGAGTCGGGTAGCTCGCGTGCCTACCCGGCTCGAACTCGTTTAAGGCTACTCGACTCGACTCGATAGTGTAAACGCGCCGAGCTCGATCACAAAAGTTGGCTCGTTTAAGTTACTCGAGCAAGCCGAGTATACTCGATACTCGATTATGCCCGACTCGAAACTCGAGAGTTCGGCTCGGCTCGACTTGAATCCGAACTCGTTTAACTCATTTACCAAAATAATTGAAAAACCAATGTTAATCTGTTAATTCACAAATCAGATTAGTCTCCATTGATCATCAACAGTCTCCATCGCTTTCATCAACCCCATCTTCGTTCTTCTTCCACAGCCCCGCATTCATCATCAACACCCACCAATTGAACACGACCCACAACAAATTAAACCCCCAATCTCAAGAACCCTAATTGAAACACAAACCCAATACAAATACAAATCAGTTGAAGTTTACATATACATATACAATTATACATAATACAGTGAACATGAACAGAGAGAGTTGACCAGTTGAGAAATAACTAATAAGGTAGAGAGAGATTCGGAAGAGAGAGTTGAGAGATGATGATGTTTAGACGTTTTTTTAGTCATTTAGATCTGATAATATTTAGACTTTATATAATATAATTAAATACTGTAGTTAGTAGTTACAGACTTACAATTGTGTTATAACATTTTTGGGCTTTTGTTACAAAATATTGGGCTTAAAGTTATCACTGCTTCTGGGCTTCTAAAAAAAAAGATGGACAAAACTCGAGCTACTCGACCCGGCTCGTTTAACAGGTACCCGACTCGGCTCGTGTTAGGCTCGTGAAAAGCTCGACTCGACTCGTATTTTAAACGATCCGAGTTCGGCAGAGATTTTGGGCTCGTTTAATAAACGAGCTCGGCTCGACTCGTCAGAAAAAACTCGACTCGATTTAAAGCTCGGCTCGAACTCGCCCGGCTCGACTCGAATTACAGCCCTATTAATAGCTACTCTCCAATGGGCGTCATGTGCATGTTTTCTTTGGAGATTAACTAACGGTTGTGGTCTCAATCTTGCTTGGACATGTATTCATGTTGGACACTTTAATCGAGTTTGGGCGGGTAACATAGGATGTTTGAATATATAGAGCAGACAAATAATTAAATATTTTATAGAAAGTACGATCTTCTTAAATTATATATTTTTTACCAAAGTTAATTATACTTCTATTAGGAAAATTTATTCATAAATCTATTACTATTATCATAAAAAAAGTCATCGTATTTAAAAAGAAAATAATTGATATGTTAACATAATAAAAAAAACATTATCATGCAAAAATCCTAAATAAATACAGGAGTATTCATAATATAAAGAAAAAAATAAGATGTGTTTTCATTTTCTAAAACTACATAAGTTTTAGAAAGTTTAGAGAAAATATAAATTGGAATTCACTCTATTTTTTAGGTTTTGATTTTAAGGAAAAAAGTTGTCATGTAAGATTGTAAGATAAGTATCATCAATAATATGTATAGTTGAAATTTCGATGTCAAACAAGAGCGGCTCGAAACGTGTTTAACGGAAAGACGGTTCACTATAAAAGATTGTATTAGCTATTAAATATCATATTAATGTTATAAATTTTATTTTATTTTAGGATTTAATTTTTATGGATAAATTATCATACAAGTGATATATGTAAAAGTTAGGTTTTTGATCTTAACGAGAGTGGATCAATAGTAATAATCGTGTTTAACGAAAAAGCGATTCATTAGAGAAAACCCGTATAAAGATGTTTGAATATATAAAATAAAATGTTTTATTGGAAGTAGGATACGAGGACGGTGGAGACGTCTTATACGATTTTTGAAAAATATATTTTTTTTCCCTAGAAATCCTTTATTTTAACTTTTTTTATACAAGTTAATTATACCTGCATTAGAAAAATATATCCATAAATTTAATTTAATTTCCGTAACGAAAAGTCTTTGTATTTAATTTTTTTATATATGTTAACATAACAGAAAGACATTCCCATGCGGAAGCCGTAAATAAATACATGAATATCTATAATATACAGAAAATATAAAATGTCTTTTCATCTTTTAAAACTCCATAAATATTCAAAAGTTTAAATAATATAAAAAATTGGAATTTACTCTCTTTATATAATGAAGTTGGAATTTCGTTTCCCAATAATAGCTATTCGAAACGTATATAACGGGAAGACGGCTTAATAGAAAAAATTGTATTAGCTATTAGAATTTGATATTGATGTCATAATTTTTATTTTTATTTGTATGGTTCGATTTAATGGATAAAAATTATTATATAAGTCTTTATGATATATGTTAAGGTTGAGATTTCGGTTTTAACGAGAGAGCGGCTCAATCGAAAAAAATCGTGTTTAACAAGAAATCGATTCATTAAAAAAGATTATTTAATTATTAAAATTTAATATTAATGTTATAACGTAAATGTATTTAATTTTTTAAAAATATTATAACGCCGCCGCGAAGCGTGGCTTTATGAACTAGTATAATTATAAATCGTGATTTTTTCCCATGTATCCCAACAGAAGCCTCTATGGGTAGGTGAATTCCATAGCAAACGTAATGAGAGTAAACTCAAGATAAGCTGTGTATGTTCAATGTTGTATTCGGGGACAACTTCAAAGTGTTTATCTTTACATGAATTTCGAGCCAAACTACATGATTAAGCACTGGCTACCCATAAATGCTGCGTTTGAACAATGATAACTTGATTAAGAACGACATATAGCATTAAACAAATAAATAAGATAAAAAAAATGAAGGATAATAATAGAGGTTTAGATATGATTTGATCCAATCTAAATTGGGTCGCTCCAAAACAAAAAAATAGTAGAGGTTTCTAAATTGGGTCGTTTCAAAACAAAAAATAGTAGAGGTTTTGATTTGGGTCGATCCAATCTAAATTGGGTCGCTTCAAATGTTGTGTAATGACAAAAAAGGACATCAAAGAAATAAAGAGGATTAAAAAAATAAAGGACAATGGTAGTAATTTTGCTGTGTAATGACAAAAAAGGACCTCAAAATAATAGAGAAAATTAAAAAAATGAAGGACAATAGTAGTAATTTTCATCCAATCTAAATTGGCTCGCTTCAAATGTTGTGTAATGACAAAAAAGGACATCAAAGAAATAAAGAGGATTAAAAAAATGAAGGACAATGGTAGTAATTTTGTTGTGTAATGACAAAAAAGGACCTCAAAATAATAAAGAAAAATAAAAAAAATGAAGGACAATAATAGTAATTTTCAAAATATAATACTAGCAGACATTAGGATTATATTAATATTGATATTGATATTGATATTGATATTGATATTGATATTGATTGATATTGATTGATATTGATATGTTACAAATAATTATGAAAATAAAAAAATGCTCTAGAAATAACCTTTCTCTTCTAAATAACCTAACCAAGTGTTCTGTTTGTTAAGAGAATAATTGGGACACTTGTAGGTCCTACTAATTTTAGATTTTCTAATTCTTAAAAGGGTTAAGTATCAAGTGAGTCACTCGAGTGGGCCAAATGTTTCAAGTTGGTCACTGATTTCAAACCGGTATCAAGCAGGTCACTTTAATCACATAAGAGTACACTCAGGTCACTTTAATCACATAAGAGTACACTCCGTTAGTTTTTCAATTACTTAAAAGACAGAAAATGCTGACGTGTTAAGAAATATCTGATGTGGCATATACACAAACGAAAGGTTAATAATTCTAGTATTTCTGATAATATATTTAGATTTTTAAAAATTCATTTACTATTTATTTTTAATTTTATTGTCATTTTCCTTGTTTTAATTAAAAATAAATAATAAATAAACTTTTTAAATTCTAAATATATTATCAAACATACTAAAGTTCATAACCTTTCATTTGATTACAGTAGCATTTAAGAAAAATGTGTAGACCTCGATGAAAAATTAGTTTTACTTCTTTAAGTAATTGAAAAACTAACGAAATGTACTCTTATGTGATTAAAGTGACCTGCTTGATACCGGTTTGAAATCAGTGACCAACTTGATACATTTGGCCCACTCGAGTGATTCACTTGATTATTAACCCAATCTTAAAATACTGTGCAATTACCAATTTAGATAAGAAACAACAATTAAGTCTTCAAATTAGCAAAAAAAATAAAAACAATTAAGTCTTCACATTATTCAGAACTACAAAATTCGTGTAGAACCAAATACCGACAAAATAGTAATACAAGACTAGTAGAAGAGAGGTACATGCAGAAACCTTTAGAACTCGGCTCATTCCAGGAATAAGTGCGTGCAAGAATAATAATGTCTTCATTTTAGAGATACAATAGTAATACAAGTCCAACAATGTCCTAAATCAATATTTAGGACATTTTGTGATTTTTTGCGTTTCAACAATGTCCTAGTGATGCTTTAAAACACTAGGACATTCATTTCATGCCCTTTATTTAAAGCATCTTTATACTTGTCCTAAATCATTTTTAACAATAAAAAATTAACTTCCCTCCTTTTCTACACTTCTCTCTCCCCTTTTTTTTTCTCTTCCCTCCAATTCTAATTCAAATATATTTTATAAGGCACAAATATAAGCCATATTGTTGGAATTGATACACAAAAATCATGACTTTAAATCACTAGGACATTATATTTTGTTATAATTATAGGGCACCAACTAGGATATTGTTGGACTTGCTCTAAAGTCTGTTAACTTTGATAATATGCAGCGGAAACAAGAAGATAAACAAAATAAAGAAGACATTCGTTTGGTTGGAGCGCTCCATTTTCTGTATTGATTATGTACTGAAAGTGTTTGTACAAACTAGAGAGAAAGCTTAGAGACTACATCTTGAATGTAAAACTAACTAAGTGATTACAGAGATAAGAAGGTCTATATATATACTACACAATACTGAATAACAAACTTACTGATTCAGAACAAAATGGTGACATGGCAGGTTGATATAAGTCCAGTTGTTGCTCTATATATTCCAACACCCCCCCTCAAGTTGGAGGTGATAAAGGCTTGAAGAAACATCCAACTTGGACTGAAATGACTTAGAACTGGACTGGAACAACCATGGTTCAGATGAACTGAAGGCAAAAAAATGTAATGCTGAACTTGACTCTTTTTTTTCGTCTTGATACTTGTAATGAACATATGTAGAGGTGATGAACAACTGTAATGATAAGTGTTAGTTACAGAGGCATGCCTGTACACATCTAATAACAAGCCTAATTGTTTGTAATGCTTTGCATTACTTACATGACCTCTTAACTGAGGGAACCTCTAGTTGTAGAGTTTCTGTTTGTATTGTACTTGTAGAAGGCATCAAATCCTAGTTGTGTAATTGTACAAATAGAGTCTAGAATAATGCTTGAAAGAAGTTCCAAGGTTCATGCCTCAAGCAAGGAGTTAAAGACTGTCAAATAATCACAGTTGGGATTTGAAGAAATGAAGAATTTGCCTAAGTACCAATTCGAGAAGTATATTTGTCTATTCGAGAAGTCCAGCATTCGAGAAGTCAGAGATTCGATATCTCAAGACACTATTCGATATCTCTGAATACACTGTTCGATATCTCATTCGATATCTCAGGGATTCGATATGTCTACTACTCTATTCGAGAACTCAAGAAGTCAACAAGTCAAGATGGTATTCGAGTTCTCAAAGAGTCAACAAGTCAAAGTTCCATTCGATATCTCAAAGACTCAGAAAGCTATTCGACAACTCGAGGATTCGATAAGTCAAATGCTCTATTCGACAACTCAAGGAATCCTGATGGAAAAGAGCTATTCGAGAAGTGGTTCGATATGTCACTATAACAGTATTCGAGAACTCAGAGTTATCGATCAAGTCAATTCTAGTTCTCGAATCACTTACTTAGTCACTTCTCGAATACATTCTTGGAGACAAAATACTGAAGAAATTGTACAAGTCAGAAACCTGCAACAAGCCAATGCACTTTATGGACCACAACCTGTAACGTGCTCTGGAAAGCCTACAAGGAAGCTTGGAGAGATATAGAAGAGACAAGGAGCTAAAGAAGTGGATCTAAACAGGCTTTGCAAAGTCAAATCTGTAACCGTTTGGACACTTACTCAAAAAGGATAGACAGACTAGAAAGTAATGTGTTTTAGTTCCTTATTTGTAGTAAGCAGGCTGTATCCATGTTCTATAAGGACACAGCCTCACTTCATAACTTAGTAACTTTTGTGAGTCAAGTTTTTCATACACTGTAAGCTATATCTCTCTGAGAAAAACGAAGCTGAGAATACTACCATTTGTATTCACAGATTGTAGCAACCTTTATCTAATATACATTAGATTAAAGTGATATTGTGTCTTGTGTTGTTTACTTATCCGCACCTTAATTTCTGCACACACAGGCACTTATCTGCTACATAGACTCAATCAAGAAAAGTTCAAGAATCCATTCACCCCCCCCTCTGTATTCTTTTACCGTGTTCAATACTCAACAAGTGGTATCAGAGCGGGCTGTTTATTCAAAAACAGAGAAACGATCATGAGTTCGAATACACCAAAGACTACAGGAACGGTGAAGGTCCCTAAGTTTGATAAAGAAAACTTCAACCTCTGGAAGATAAAGATGATGTTGTTCATCAAAGCCTCTCATCCCTTGTATCCTGAGATTCTCAAGAATGGTCCTTTTGTTCCACAACAAGAGATACCAGAGAAGACTGTTGGAACCATAACAATCCCTAGAGCTTATGAGGCCAAGGATCCATCAAAGTGGACAGAGTCAGAAAGGGAGAAGGTTGCTCTTGACAGCCACCTCATGTTGCTCATCATTGATTCCATGGATATGTCAATGTTTGCAAACATTGCATCATGCACGTCTGCTAAAGAAATGTGGGATCACATTGAGGTGTTGTGTGAAGGGACTGATGAGGTTAAAGAAAATAGGAAACAGATATTGGTCACACAGTATGAAGCTTTCATGGCACAGCCCAAGGAAAGCATCACTGAAATGTTTGAAAGGTTTCACAAGCTAGTTACTGAGTTGCAGATGAATGGAAAGGTTTACAGCACCAAGGAGTTAAATATGAAATTTCTGTTGTCTTCACCAAATCATCTGGAGCAAAGAGTCATTTCCCTTAGAGAGAGAGATTTGAACAAAGTCACCTATGATGTACTCTATGGAGTCCTAAAGACTCATGAACTTGAGTTGCTTCAGAAGAGGGCTATCCAAGCAAACCAAGGTAGGATGATAAATACATCATGTGCCTTGATTGTCAACAAATCCATCCTGGACCTAGAAGCATCTACAAGCCAACTAAGGATAGAGGAGGTGGCAGATGATGAAGAAACTGAAGCTGGGGTGAGTGAACCTGTTGAGGAAAAGGAGGAAGAAGAAGAGGAGTTTTACACTCTGGAAGAACTTGATGGGATGGAAAATACTTCATATGCTTTCATGGCCAGAAAATTTCCAAACATCAGATTTAAAAGAAATCAACCCTTCAAACCCAAAACTCAAAACCATTCAGCCAACAAGAACAAGGCACCTGTGAAACCAAACAGAAATAAGTTCAAAACCGGTTATGTGGATAGGTCATCTGTAAGGTGTTATAGATGCAATGACCTAGGGCATTTTGCCAGTGAATGCAAGAAGCCTAAAAAGAAGGATAGAGATTATCTTGAGCTAGAAGCTAAGTATGAGGCCCTTCTGAAAAAGCAGACACATGGTAAGGCCTACATAGCTGAAGGGAAGTGTTGGGATGATTCTGAGAGTGATGAAGAGGAACAAGAATTCTGCAATTATGCCTTGATGGCCAACTCCAAGGATGACTCATCTTCATCTGATTCTCAGGTACCATCTCTCACTACTATAGACATGTCTGTTTCTGAATACAAATCCATGATTGAACAATTATCTGTTGAAATGTTTAATATTCATACTAGTATGACTGCTGCTAATGAGGAGATTGCTAAACTGTCTACTAGAAATGAAGTATTAACCAAAAAGAATGAGGAACTTGAGCTAACTGCTATGCAAGTAGAAAACCTTAAGAAAGAAGTTGAATATTTGGAGAACAAGGTTCTATGTGCTAGTCAAGTAGAGAAGGCTCTTAGGGATGAATTAGCTGAGAATGAATTCAAACTTAAAACTTTCAAGAAATCATCTGGTTTAGTGCAATCCTACTGTGAGAAAATTGAAGCTAAACCCAAAGCAGCTATTGGACTTGACTATGACTCTCTCAAACAATGGAAAGGCTATGCTGTCATTGAAGAGGACACAGCTGTTCATGAGAAAGTGCCTCACATTTTGAGAAAAACTGAAAATCCAATTTTTAAGGAATCAACATTTGAAATTGATGAGGATGCCTTACTCATCAAGCAAATGTTGAATGATGAGGATGAGGCACAATCTAGTGAACAGCAAGCATCCTCTAAGGGTGAGAGTGTCAAGTCAAAGACCAAGAAGCCAGTAGTTGATAGGCCAAGACCTAAGAAGTTTGTTAAGTTTGTCTCAGCTGGGAAGAGTGAATCAGAAAAGGAAGTGACTAAAAGGAAACAGAACAGAAATGGCAAGTTAGGGATTAACAAGGATAACAACTATGCTTATATGCCTAATGCTCCTAGGAAAACTTGCCAGAACTGTTTCAGTACCAATCATCTAACTCATGCATGCAAGAAACCTGTTGGTAGTGTGTCTAAACCTTTCTATGATTGTTCTGTGCCTCTAAGTCATAGAGATGCACCTTTCTGTGATAAATTTGACTGTATGCCATGCAATATGAATGTTATGACTAGTTGTTTTAATTTAAGAAGACAGTTCATTGATGGTTGTATCAGTCACAATTCTCACACACACTACACAAGGTCAAAGTCTTCAAGTCCTCCTAAAGCTAGGAAGGTACCTTTGTCACCTAAGTCTGAAACCTCAGGTTCTAAGACTTCCAACAGTGACAAGAAGACTGACACTAAGAAAGTTAACAAGCATGTTGTTTATGATAAAACTGTCTCTAAGTCACATGGACCCAAACTTGTTTGGGTACCAAAGGAAAAGTAATACCTTTGTGTTTGCAGGGCAAAGAAAGTGAGAAGAAGGTCATGTGGATTTTGGACAGTGGATGCTCAAATCATATGACTGGTGATATGGCCCTGCTATCACAGTATGAGGAGAAGGCTGGCCCAATGGTTGCTTTTGGAGATGACAGCATGGGTAACACATTGGGATATGGCAAGCTGAAAGTTGGAAATGTCATCATTGAAGATGTAGCACTAGTCAAGGGGCTCAAGCATAATCTGTTAAGTGTTGGTCAGTTTACTGATAGAGGATTCAAAGTGAATTTTGACAAAGATGAATGTTTGATCACCCACAAGAAGACTTGTGATTTTGCTCTATCTGGAGTAAGGAAGGGAAGCCTGTTTGTAGCCAATATGGACTCTGCAAACAAGGACAAAATTTGTTGCTTTTACTCAAAAGCATCAAATGAAGATTGTTGGCTGTGGCACAAGAAACTATCACACCTGAACTTTAAGGCCATTAATTCTCTAGTCAAAAGAGAGTTAGTGAGAGGCATGCCCACACTTGAATTCTGCCAAGAAGGAGTGTGTGAGGCTTGTCAAAAAGGAAAAATGAAGAGATCAAGCCACAAGTCAAAGACAGTGACATCTGTAACCAAGCCACTACAACTTATCCATATGGATTTGTTTGGGCCTGTTAACATAATGTCACTTGGAAGAAAGAAGTATGCCCTGGTAATGGTTGATGATTTTTCAAGGTATACATGGGTAGAATTTCTGGCATCAAAAGATGAGGCTCCACAAGTAATCATTGAGCATATAAAGAAAGTTGACAAGGAAGCAAAGGCAAACGATGCAAGTGTGATAGCATTGAAGAGTGATAATGGAACAGAGTTCAGAAATGCCACACTTGAAGCATTCTGCAAAGAGAATGGCATTTCTCAGCAATTCTCAGCTCCAAGGACTCCACAACAAAATGGAGTTGTTGAGAGAAAGAATAGAACTCTAATTGAGGCTGCTAGAACAATGTTACTTGATGCAAAAATGCCCACATGTTTTTGGGCTGAGGCTGTGAGCACTGCATGCTATATTCAGAACAGAACCCTCATCAACAAAAACACTGGAAAGACTCCTTACAACTTGATGACTGGAAAGAAGCCTACACTGAAGTATATTCATACTTTTGGAAGCAAATGCTTTGTACTTAAGGACAATTCTGAATATGTTGGAAAGTTTGATGCAAAAGCATTTGAAGGAATTTTTCTTGGCTATTCTATGGAAAGAATTGCATACAAGGTTTATGTCATCAGTCAAAAGAAAGTTATGGAAAGCACAGATGTAACATTTGATGACAGCAAACTACCTGGACTAGAAGAAGCCAATGATGAAGACAAAGATCCATTGAAGTTTGATAATCTAGATGATTCTGATGAAGAGACTGAAACTAGAGTTGAAACTCAAGTTCAACAAACTCAAGTGAATAATGATACAAAAGAAGAATTTGTGCCAATCAATAGTGAAGAAACAAGCATCCAAGACACACCTGTGAGTAATGGCAACTTCACAGGGGGAGGAAATGAGGATGATCATGATGAGGATGATGAAGCAACATCAAGGATGAGAAATCAGGCTGAACACTCAAGGAAATGGGATAGATCACACACTGCAGAGCAAATCATTGGAGATCCTAATGCAGGAGTAAGGACTAGGAGAGCAACTCAAAATGAGTGCCTCTATGGATGTTTTCTATCACAAGTTGAGCCTAAGAAACTTGATGATGCATTGTTGGATCCAGATTGGATTATTGCCATGCAAGAGGAGCTGAATCAATTTGAAAGGAACAAAGTATGGGAACTTGTGCCTGCACCAAAGAATAGAACCATTGTTGGAACAAAATGGGTTCTGAAGAATAAGATGGATGAAGATGGTGTAATAATAAGAAACAAAGCAAGGCTGGTTGCAAAAGGATACTCTCAACAGGAAGGCATTGATTATGATGAGACATTTGCCCCTGTTGCTAGATTGGAAGCCATTAGAATATTCTTGGCATTTGCTGCTCATTCAAACTTTAAAGTTTATCAAATGGATGTCAAGAGTGCATTTCTAAATGGAGAGTTGGAAGAAGAGGTTTATGTGCAACAACCACCTGGCTTTGAGGATCCACATTTCCCAGAATTTGTCTACAGATTGCTTAAGGCACTGTATGGACTTAAGCAAGCTCCAAGAGCATGGTATGATACTCTATCACAATTTCTTCTTGAAAATCAATTCACTCGAGGCACATTGGACAAGACACTGTTTTACAAGAAGCATGGTGATGATATGATCCTAGTTCAAATCTATGTGGATGATATCATTTTTGGTTCTACAAATGAGAAACTGTGTGAGAAATTCTCTAAACTCATGCAGAGCAGATATGAGATGAGTATGATGGGAGAGTTGACATTCTTTCTAGGGTTGCAAGTCAGTCAAAGGAAGGATGGTATCTTTATCAGTCAAACCAAGTACATCAAGGATTTATTGAAGAAGTTTGACTTGGAAGATTGTTCACCTGCCAAGACACCCATGGCCACTGCCACTAAATTGGATGAAGATGCTAAAGGCAAGAGAGTAGATATCTCAGTCTACAGAGGCATGGTTGGTTCTCTACTCTACCTCACTGCAAGTAGGCCAGACATCATGTTTGCTACATGCTTGTGTGCAAGGTTTCAATCAAATCCAAAGGAATCACATTTGATTGCAATAAAAAGGATCTTTAGATATCTGAAGGGCACTCCTAACTTGGGATTATGGTATCCTAAGGACACAGGGTTCAATCTGGTTGGTTATTCTGATGCTGATTATGCTGGATGCAGAGTGGATAGGAAAAGCACCTCAGGAAGCTGCCAGTTTCTTGGACAAAGGTTAGTTTCTTGGTATAGCAAGAAGCAACAATCTGTGTCAACTTCTACAGCTGAGGCTGAATACATAGCTGCTGGAAGTTGCTGTGCTCAAGTGCTTTGGATTAGAAATCAACTTAGAGATTATGGACTTGTGTTGGAAAGAATTCCAATCATGTGTGACAACACAAGTGCAATCTCTATAGTTGCCAATCCTGTCAATCATTCTAGAACAAAGCACATTGACATCAGATATCATTTCATAAGAGAACATGCAACTAATGGAACCATTGAGTTGCATTATATCTCTACAGATAAACAACTAGCTGATATATTCACTAAGCCATTAGATGAAGCCACCTTCACAAGGTTGGTAAGTGAGATTGGAATGCTGAATTCTTCAGATTCTGGCTAAGTGAATACATCATCTAGATTGTTGCAGCAGTAAACACTTACTTTATCTAAATTCTCAATATTTTTGGAGTAAGTGTTGGCTGAAATATGATTTATAAATATTTCAAATCTGTTGCATATGTTGAAAATCATATTTTTATTAACTTAAAATTTCTATGAAATTTTGAGAAAATCACTATTTGATTTGCTAGGATATTTTTCAATGAATATGTCTGGTAGATTTTAAAAAGATAGTGAAAATCAAATTTTTATGAGTGATGGGTATAGTTCGATAAGTCAGATTTCTCGAATGATTCACTATTCGACATCTCTAATAAGTCTCATTAGAGTACTCTTGAGTTCTCGAATAGAGTCTTTCTGAGATATCGAATAGAGGAATTCTAGACTTCTCGAATATAGTAACTGAGTTCTCGAATGATTGAGTTCTCGAACACTATATTTGAGTTCTCGAATCATTTGAAAAGGCTGAATTCTCGCTGAATTTTAACCGATTTTGGATTTTTATCTAAAAATTTAATTCACTCATAAAAACACATTTTATTTAATTTAGAATTATTTCTAAGTTAGATAACTGCCAGCTGTGAGTTTCTATCTGCTTGAGTTATCGATTAAGCCATTCTTGACTTCTCGAATAGTTGTTTTCTACTTCTCGAATGCCTGACTTGTCGATACAAAACAGTCTGCTAATCGACAATTCAAGTACTTCATACTTATACAATCTCACATCTATTCGATTCATTTCATTCGATTTCTCAAGCATCTACACTCTCTAAACCCCTGAAACCCTAGCTACGAAAAGCCAAATTTCTTCTTCAACCTTCAATTTCCTTTCTCTCTTCTACACGAATGGCAACAGTAAAGTTCAACACCAACTTCATCGCTCTCACTAGTGATGTTGAAGCACCCAATGCAAATTTCAAGTGCTTTGTGAAATGGATGGCTGAGTCGTATATCAAGGATGCACTCTCTGCCAACCCAACTCTATATCTAGATATTCTGGAACAATTCTGGAGTACTGCTATTGTGGAGGTTGTAGCCCTGGAAAACGCAATCACTTCATATGTCATCTACTGCAAGGTTCAAGATAAGGAAATCACTATCACTACTGCAGACATGAACCAAGCACTAGGCCTACAACAAGAGTCATTTGACAGACTGGCCACTAATGCAGAGTTGGAGGAATTCTTTGAGTTCATAAACTACTCAGATGGGATTAACCTTGGAAAGCTAAACAGAAAGAATCTGAGAAAGGAGTGGAGTTATGTGTTTGCAACTCTTCTCCAAGTCTTCACTGCCAGGAAATCAAGCTTTGATCAAATCAGTGCACCTGTGCAGCAAATTGGATATGCTTTGGCCTATGGAAAGAAGATAGATGTTGGCCAAATCATACTTCAAGAATTATATGGGAGACTTGGTAAGAACACAACCAAGAGAGGTACTGATATTTTCTTCCCTCGCTTTATTCAATCTGTACTTAATTATAAAAATGCTTCATTGATTGAATTGCCTGGGATTGATAAAAATAAAATAGGCTATCCTAAGTCCATGACCAAACTCATTTTTGGTAACTTGGAAACTAGGAATGATGTGGATGTAAGACTGAACATAACTCCCCATATGGAGAGTTTGTTTAGGACTTACCCCCACAACATGCCAACATTTGATGCAAAATCTAAGTTAGCACAGCCCAAGCAAGTAGAACAAAATGCTAACCCAGGGCCTGCTAACCAACCCTCTCAACCAAACACTTTACCTCTTACTGAGCCAACTGCATCATCCTCTCACAAGGGTGATGTTAGTAAAAAGAAGAGAAAGGAAGTAATGTCTGCACCTTTAAATATCTTGTCTGAAGCAGCATTAGCTGTTGAATTAGGTCTAGGGAGTGAGGAACCTGAGTCACCCTTACACAGAACAAAGAAGAAGAAAACTAAGACCACCTCTTCAGTCACACAAATGGCTGAAGTTGTAAAATCAGGGGCACACAGCTCACTAGGTGTATCCTCTCAACAGGATGCACCTATAGAATCAAGCATTCTCCCCAATGCACCCTCTTGTATAGAGTCAGCACATGGGAGTGATAAGGCTGGCACAACACTGAGTGGAGAGCACATCACTTTTGAAACTTCCTCTATCTCTCAGGGGGAGTTGCCAAAATCTACTCTAAAACACACTTCTCTTCCAGAATCTATCTCTGAAATTTCTTTGGAACCTGCAACTCAGACAACTGAGATGCAAGGTATTGATCATCAAGAATTCTTTTCTCTTGATGAGCCAATAATTTCAAGTGACTTAGTGCATGACACTTTGTTCACCACTCAGAACCCACATTTAGATGGTGAGGGAATGCATGCTGAGGCATATCCTAATGACACCATCACAAACACAGAGGTTCCCCTAGTTTTTACTAGAGACTCTGTGCCTGTGTCAACTGCTGGTGTAATTCATCCCACTTCTGTGGTGACACCAGTAGTAGAGTCAATCCATCCGGTTACAGAAGTTGCATCTGTAACTGAGGAGACTAGCTTGCCTAGCTCTAGCTCTGACTTCATGTCAACATGGCTGAAGCCTGTGCAACATGACAGTGCTTCAGGATCAGGGTCTGTTCCACAACAATTGACGGTTGAAGCACTTCAAAGCTTAATTGTGGATCAGATTCCTGAGTTCACAAAGATTGCTCAGCACCTTCTCACTGCAGACATGCCCAATCCAGACTATGAGGCTATTCTGTTATGCCATAGGGATGATGTGGAAGTGCAGAAGTCAAAGATCATTGATGATGCTGAGAGAGATGGCAACATAGATGCCTGGTTGCAAGGAAAATATGATATTACTCTCGATGAAGCACTTCAGTATCTCAGGGAGGAATACATCACTTCACTGGGCTCCAATGCAAAATCCCTGTCACCTGGTGAAATGTATGAAGCTGTAAATGACTCCTACAAGGGTTTCCTCAAGGCTGCACACTATCTTGGCAAGGGAGTCAAAACTGAAGTCAACAGGGTGTGTGATAAGACAGCCACTTCAGTAGCAGAAGTCAAGAGGGCCTTTGATGCTAAATTTCCTCAATTGGACAGTGTGTTCAAGGACATCAAACACTGCAACTCTACCTGCACTCAGGTGGACAATGGGCTGGCTATGCTAAAAGATGCTGTCACAGGTCTGGGGCATAAATTTCAGAATCTATCTGACCAGACTACAGATGCCAATGCCATGCTGAGGATAATGTTCAAAAATCTTTATGGAGATAGACTAGTGACTGATGTCCCTGTGCATGAATTGTCTAAATATGAAGTGAAGAGGCTTCAGGACCAATCTTTATCTGGCTTCAAGGCCAATGAGTTATTCACTAAGGTCAACACTCTTGAGCAGGAGGTAGCTACTCTCACCAAGACCAATGCTCATCTCACAGAAAAGGTTGCTTTGCTAAATGATCAGTTGGACACTCAAGCATCCACCACAGCTGATGTTCTTCTGCATCAACAATCCATGTTAGCTGCAATGATGAAGCATATGGGTCTCCCTCTACCTGATGAATCTTCACTCCCAAAGGACATTTCTACAGCCTCTGTGCCTGACAACAAGCCTAAGGGGGAGAAGAAGGCTAGGAACTCAAATTCTAAGGGGGAGACAAAGGGAGAGAAAGGCATAATAATCAAAGAGGGTGGTCAACAAAGGGCTCCTAAGTCTCTAGCAAATGTGCCTGGCAAGGGAAAAGCCAAAGTAGATGAGCCTCCATCTATCTTGCCAGTTGTCACCTTACCAACTGTGCACATCACTACTCCTGGAGGACAAAAGCAATCCATAACTACCACAGTGGTTGCAGGGAGTATGCCATCTGACAAACCTCCAATCTCTATATCTGAGAGTGCCAAGCCTGTAGAAGTCAAAGTTGTTACTGAGGCCAAGCTACAAGAAGTTGCTAACTCCAATGACTATCATGATAAAGCCTTCTTGGAGTTTCTTAAAGCCATAAGGGAACAGGTTGGTGACACTCAGTTTTATCTGAGGGAGGTGAAGAAGCAGATAGACTACATCACTGTCATCCCCAAGAAAGTCAACAATATATGGGTCAAGGAGATAGTGATGGTTTCCAAACTAAAGATATGGCATCTAACATACCAGACTCTACAAGACCTAAAGCACTCAGAGATAGATGCCATACTTGAGATCATTGAGAAGAAAAATGAGAACAGCAAGAGTCTGTTTGATGATTTGAGGAATGGTCAACCTACAAGGCTACCAGAAGTGATCAAGAAGCCATGGACAATTATTTATCAGTCTGGTACCAGAATTGAAGATATCAAGCAATTGGTCATTCCTCATGATCTCACCTCCAGAAATCACAGACTGATCATTGCTATCATTGATCAATTACAGAAGAAGGTTGGAGCCAGAAATGCTGAAGAAATTGAGGCACTGCATATCCTCAGAACCTATATTGCAACTGGTGAAATTCCAGAGATGGCTCAACCTAGGAGAAATAAGGATGATGATTCTGAAGACAAAGGTGATGGGAGGAGAAGACATCACAGGAGAGATAAGGGTGATGAAGATAAGAAAAAAAAGGGGGACAAGGATGAAAAGGATGATGATGACCAGGGTAAAACATATGTGAGAAAGAGTGGAAGACAGCAAGCCTTAGGCAATGCTAGCAGTAACCTCACCACAACACAAGACTTTAGGTCTAGGGTGAATACTGTTAGTAGTGACCTACCAAAATCTACATCTATGGCTTCTGCAACTGTCTTACCACCTCAAGAAGAGAAGAAGATTCAAGTCAAGAAACCATGTGTATGTTTCAGAAAGCAATCTGCTAATGGAATACTACTATGGTCTACCAACCAAGGTCAGAGATTTCTGCCAAGCAACCATGTCAAGAGGATAAAATTTAAACATGCTGCAAGGAGAGTGAAGCTATCCAAATCTAGAGCCCTAACAATCATTCCAGGATTGAAACTCCAGCCACTTGATGAAGACTTTGATGAAGAGCAACTGCAATTTCTAAGAGCTCAAAAGATATGCTATGCTGCAATTGTGGATGACCACCTTGAAATCAAGTACACTGATGGGAAAGAAATGAAATTCAAACAAGGGGGTTGTCAACATTGGGGTAAATTGTATGAGATAGAAAGAATCATTGCATTGCTGGATTCTAAGGACAAGGTGGAGAAAGTATGGAAGCTGGAATTGATTGACTTTGTGAAAATGAAGAAAGAATATGCTGAGAAGATAAGGAAGGGCTGCTATGAGAAATGGTTAGAAAGGGAGAAAGAAATTGATAGACTGGAGATTGAAGCAGAAAAGCTAAGGGCAAAGGGATTGTGTAGAGTTCAGTTTGATCCCTATGTGGTGAAGTATAGGAGAAGAAATGGAGCCAATGTCAATATAAGAATGAACCTACTCAGTCACTATCCTGCCAACATTCTGAAGCCAGTGCTTGAAGATTTCAAAAACTCTATTATGATTGAAGAATTGGATGCTATGACAGAAATCATGAGAGCAGTAGATGAGATTGCAAGAAAGGAGAAAGAAAGGAAACAGAAAGCATATGATGATCTACAAGCCAAGGCAATGGAGATGCAATCAAAAGAAAACGGCTAGTACCTCATCATACTGTAAGAAGTATTTATCTTGTAATTTCATTTATGTGTTCAATCAAAATACATACCTGTACTTTTAAAGTTTTATCTTTAATGTATGTTAGGCTTGTTATCAGACATGAAATTGTGACTAAGGGTCTCACTCACAATTTGGGGGAGATTGTTAGTTACAGAGGCATGCCTGTACACATCTAATAACAAGCCTAATTGTTTGTAATGCCTTGCATTACTTACATGACCTCTTAACTGAGGGAACCTCTAGTTGTAGAGTTTCTGTTTGTATTGTACTTGTAGAAGGCATCAAATCCTAGTTGTGTAATTGTACAAATAGAGTCTAGAATAATGCTTGAAAGAAGTTCCAAGGTTCATGCCTCAAGCAAGGAGTTAAAGACTGTCAAATAATCACAGTTGGGATTTGAAGAAATGAAGAATTTGCCTAAGTACCAATTCGAGAAGTATATTTGTCTATTCGAGAAGTCCAGCATTCGAGAAGTCAGAGATTCGATATCTCAAGACACTATTCGATATCTCTGAATACACTGTTCGATATCTCATTCGATATCTCAGGGATTCGATATGTCTACTACTCTATTCGAGAACTCAAGAAGTCAACAAGTCAAGATGGTATTCGAGTTCTCAAAGAGTCAACAAGTCAAAGTTCCATTCGATATCTCAAAGACTCAGAAAGCTATTCGACAACTCGAGGATTCGATAAGTCAAATGCTCTATTCGACAACTCAAGGAATCCTGATGGAAAAGAGCTATTCGAGAAGTGGTTCGATATGTCACTATAACAGTATTCGAGAACTCAGAGTTATCGATCAAGTCAATTCTAGTTCTCGAATCACTTACTTAGTCACTTCTCGAATACATTCTTGGAGACAAAATACTGAAGAAATTGTACAAGTCAGAAACCTGCAACAAGCCAATGCACTTTATGGACCACAACCTGTAACGTGCTCTGGAAAGCCTACAAGGAAGCTTGGAGAGATATAGAAGAGACAAGGAGCTAAAGAAGTGGATCTAAACAGGCTTTGCAAAGTCAAATCTGTAACCGTTTGGACACTTACTCAAAAAGGATAGACAGACTAGAAAGTAATGTGTTTTAGTTCCTTATTTGTAGTAAGCAGGCTGTATCCATGTTCTATAAGGACACAGCCTCACTTCATAACTTAGTAACTTTTGTGAGTCAAGTTTTTCATACACTGTAAGCTATATCTCTCTGAGAAAAACGAAGCTGAGAATACTACCATTTGTATTCACAGATTGTAGCAACCTTTATCTAATATACATTAGATTAAAGTGATATTGTGTCTTGTGTTGTTTACTTATCCGCACCTTAATTTCTGCACACACAGGCACTTATCTGCTACATAGACTCAATCAAGAAAAGTTCAAGAATCCATTCACCCCCCCCTCTGTATTCTTTTACCGTGTTCAATACTCAACAATAAGCAAACTAATATCCCAACAAAACCCCCCCTCAAGTTGAAAGTGGTGACATGAAGAATCAAGCACAACTTGCAAATAGAACCCACTAGGGGCAAACAAGCTCACAAGGAGCATCAATATCACCAGAGATCACACTGGGCGAACAAAGTGCAGTAGCAACAATAGAGTTACATGACAACACATGGATTCTTCACAATACTTGGAAACCAAACCTGCTAGAATCTGATCAGAATTTGTTGCCAACCTCTTGTTGACAGCAACAGAATTTAGAAGACCTTGCAGAGTCACATTTTGACTGGAACGGCCAAATCAGGAAAGAAACCATACTGGTAGTATTAGGCAACATCAGAACGTAGTCTATCATCAGAGTTTAGTAGACTCTCTGATGTAGACAGCAACCCCAAGTCCGTTAGCAATTTCTTGTCGACAGCATCAATATACTCAGTAAAACATTTCAATTTGTTGCCAAAATAGAGTCAACAATTAGAACACAAAGCAGAAAATATGACCTCGCAGAGTCGTAACACGAACTCGAACGGCCATCAGGAAAAATGATCACAAGGCATTAAGGCAATCATCAAATTCAGAATTCAGTTTAACTCACCAAGAGCTTAGAATCAGAACTCACTAAGGAGCTTTCAGAAAACAATTTAGAAACTACAAAAGAGGCTTAGAACTTCTGTTGCCAAACTGCACACATCGAACACAAACTTGGCCAAAAAAACTAGCACCACAACAAAGCACAATTCAGGACCATAACCAAACTAACATTTGAGCCACCAGTGTTGCACTCAACAAAAATACCAAATCACAAACAAGTGACAAAATGATATAAACTGAACATCACGAGTAGAGATTTGTGATGATGATGATGTTATGACTGAAGACGAGTGAATGTGAGATGAATTAACGTAACAAAATGATATAAACTGGTTGATAACGAGATGAACACGAAATGATAACAGAATTGATGTGTTTTTGAAACGAAATCATAAAGAAGTTGTAATCACGAACAAACAAGGATGAGATAACAATCGAACAAAAACAGAGAGATAATGAACACAACACAGATACAATTCGTTGAGAAATTTTATCAAACAGATAGAGTACGATCAGTACACAAATGAATAAACACAAATCGTTTCAGAGATTCAGATGAAATGATCAAGAAACAAGAATCGATTATCAACACATAAGTAAGAAATGAAGAACACTGATTATACGAAGATTATGAACAGATTATTAAAGAAAATCTCAACAAAATGCTGAAAATAGATCTCGAATAGGTACAAAAAGATCTGAGAAGAAGTAAGAACAGAATACACCTGAATCAAAAATGAAGATAACGCGGAAGACAGAAAACAAGATCGATCGCCATTATCACAACAAGCGTCAAGCTGAACAAGATTCAGAGATGGAAAAACATTACAGATGTGTACGAAACTGTAAAATTAACAGAGAACATGATCGACGATCAATTCAACAGCGAAATGACGATCACGAACTGAAGACGATGATGAAGATCTCACCGCTCTGATACCATGTTAACTTTGATAATATGCAGCGAAAACAAGAAGATAAACAAAATAAAGAAGACAATCGTTTGGTTGGAGCGCTCCATTTTCTGTATTGATTATGTACTGAAAGTGTTTGTACAAACTATAGAGAAAGCTTAGAGACTACATCTTGAATGTAAAACTAACTAAGTGATTACAGAGATAAGAAGGTCTATATATAGACTACACAATACTGAATAGCAAACTAACTGATTCAGAACAAAATGGTGACATGGCAGGTTGATATAAGTCCAGTTGTTGCTCTATATATTCCAACAAGTCTTAAGCAAAGAAAAATGAGGACCTCGGGTACTCGTAAAACATATTACAGAAATAATGCCCAAACCTGCATCCAACACACTATTAATTTAGATTTATGATAATATAAAATAAACTGCCTTGCTTTATCAAAGACCCAAAAGAAGATATGACACATGTACTATATCAGTGGAACAGAGCATTTGATCGGCCATCCAACTTTATCATGGCCATTGCCCATTGGACTCTTCACCTTACAGAACCCCAAAAACCAAGAGGTCATACCCGTACTTGTGAAAGAAATCACGTTTAAAATTGTGAAAAACTATACTGGTTCATGACAAAATAATTTTAACTTACAAATGTTTGGAAAACAAAGGGGTTGGTGACTTGGTGACATGCGTTCCACATCTCGGAATAACTTTAGGCATAACTTCTCTTATAACTTGGGCATAACTTCTCTCATAAGTCATAACTTGCAGTTTTTTTTTACCTCTCCTTTCTCTTTTAAAGCACTCTATTGAGAGTTCCCAGGATTGACAATTTGACATGTACTTGACTATTTATACGGAACCTCCATAACCAAACTCAAAGTGTACTAAACTCAACATCTTTTAGAATCATTTTTCTAAACAAATTTGAGCCTCATTTGTACTTGTGTCCTTCACGTAACCAAAAAAAGTAAATATTTGCCTATAAAGAAATCGCATACTGTATAAAAAATTTTGTGCATCGTGGAGAGTAGAGCCGAAAATTTCGTACACGACACGAAAACATGACACGAAAACGACACAAAAATTACGGGTTTCGGTTGACCTTTGCAATACACGAAACACGAAACACGAAAGTACACGAAAACGAAATTACACGGATGAATTTATTGTCGGTTTTGGGTTTACCCTTGGATACACGACATAAATAATTTTATTAAAATTATATGAATACATATTTTAAAATGATATTTTATACATAATTTTTACATAAGATAAATACAAAATAGTTTTAAATTTTAGTTTCACAAGACTTGAGCACAATTCATTCCTTATGACATATTGACCTAAGACTCGACTAGTAAAAAATTAATTTTAAATATTTTTATTTTTATTCAAAAATTACACGAAACACGACACGGAACGTACACGAAATGAAGGTACACGAACACGAAACGAAACGAATACTTAACGGGTCGGTTTTGGATTTGACATTACGTACACGAAACACGAAAGTACACGACACGAAAGTATACGAAACGAACGAATTACCAGGTCTAGTGGAGAGTATCAAGTGCACTCTCCATTACCCCAGACGTTGACCATTTTCACCTTACAAGCAGGTCTTTGTTTTTGCAACTTCACTATAGTTTCCATGAACCCCATATACTTTCAATATTTCAGTAGATCCCTCGACAATTCAACCACACGTATCCAATCCAACGGCTGACACTTGACACTGAACAAGAGTACAAGACACCAACAATCACCCCATCATCATCCGGAGAATCCAACGGCTCTCCTTACACCTCAACCCAACAGAACCACCACCGACACCAACAAGAAGTTCAAACCACCAGCTGCAGTTACTAACATGCGCATCTCAGGGAAAGCTTAACGTGAGCACCCCACATCTGTCTATGTGCGTACATGAGCAGTGACGGAGGGAGGGGGTCCAGAGGGGTCCCTGGCCCCCCTGAGATATAGGCTATAATTATAGTAGTATATGTATTTTCAGAAGTGTGTTGTAGCTCAGCTGGTAGCAAGTTGTGTCCTTTAACCTGAACACCAGGGTTCGAGTCCCCTGTTTGAGTTCTGTGTTTTAGTTGCTTTATTTCTTCTTTTGAACTCTAACATTATATCCAGTGGCTCTTTAATTTTTTAGTTTTCACCTTTCATATAAAGTTTGACATGCTTTAGTTTTTTAGTTTTCATCTTTCATATAAAGTTTGACATGTTTTCAAAACTTATAAACACTTTTGACCATTAATTTATTAAATTTAGAGTAATTGATAACGTAATATTGATTATTTTTTTTGCTTCAATTCACTTCACAATTGATTTTTTTTTTTAAAAAAAATTATAACCTAAAATCGGCCCCCTATAATATATTTCTGCGTCCATCACTGTACATGAGAGGTTAATACAGAGATGAACAACAAAAGATGAGCATAGGGAGTTGTGCATGAGACAATTACTTGCTATGGTTGCATAAGACCACTTAAAACAGTTTGGCTTCATAACTAGAAAGAAGAATTATCAAAATTAAAAAACAGAAAACAGATTTCTGTTTTGTTTTCGAAAACAAAAATTAGAAAACAATACCAAACACCACATAAGGGTGTAGTCAACCAGAATTCAAAAAAAAAAAATTTGGATTCTTAAAATTGTGGTAAATTCGGTCAGAATTTAAAAAAAAATCTTTATAATCTAATGATTTTCAATATAAATTATAATTTATTTTGAAAAATATTGGATATTCATTTTAGATTAAAAAAATCAATTAAAATCTGGTGATATTCAATTTAAATTAAAAATATACATTAAAATTTAGTAATATTCAAAAGTTTATGAATTTTTTAAATATTCGATAAAATGATGAATTTTAATGAATTTGTTAATGTATTTTATGTGCTTCGAAATTTGACTAAATTGCATGAGATTGAAGGAATGGAAGAAAACTCAGATTACACCAAATTTTATATCAACTCCACTAGAATTCATGTATAACTAATCAAACAACAATCTTTTAAAATTCATAAACTTTTATCAACATTGAATTCATACACACCCCTAAATCTCTCCTACTGATCTTTATATACTCAGCAACAAAACAACTCAAGGAATCACTTTCAGACACTTGATTAAACATATTCTATCCTTTCAAAATACGAAAAAAAAAAAACTACAACAAAATACCACATTATATAACAAAATAATATCTTAATCAAAATTCTTTAAACCAAAGAAACGTGCAGATTTAACAAATATAAATGGACTTACAAATATGATCTAAAACCTAACAATGGCTTCCGTATGAATGTCCACTGATCTCTTCATTCCTTTTACCATTATCATTTATTATCTATTTTTCATGTGCTTGCTTCATTGATATATATGTACATAGAGACATACACGTATATACATATAATTTTTACTTATTTATTTTAAAAAGCGGTTCGATTCGAGTTATAGGTGGATCGTTTCAGATAAAACCTATATAACCAGAACCAAACCATTTTCAAATAGTAGGTCTTTAATTTTTTTCCGTCTCGGCTCGTCTTGGTTTGTTACAATTCAGTTTTTACTTATTTTTATCAGCAGTTTCGGTTTTTTGCTGAACCCTACTTCCAACTAACCCATTTGAGTTTGATTCTCCTAGGTCCTAACCATAGATGTTATTTACAATAACCTGATGATATTTACAATAGATGTTCTTAATTAGACAACAGTTTGGGCAAGCAAAAAAAGACAATGAGAGGTAAATCTTTCAATGTTAACCTATCATCAAAGAGAACCGTCAGAGTTATGGGTGGGCTTCCTATGGTGGTTCCGCCCCTGCTTACAAATATGTTGGATTTGAAAATTTGCAATTTCAACACAGTGTGTCAAAGTGCAAGTGTGTCAAGTGCAGAATCCTTTCACTCCCTAGTTGTATTTAGCCTATGACTGCATACTTTAGTCTTGACACCCACAATCTTCACGACACAGGTGTTTCAGAGCTCTACAAAAAACTGTTGCTCTTCCTATGTTGCATGTACAGTAATATATACGTGGAATACGAGCATCTTTACAAAGTAATATAAGTACAGACATACTTTAAAGTTCTAATAATAGTAGCATAAGTTTAAATTCAACCTCTCCAACAGAAGCACCATTTTTAAGTTACTAAATAATTAGTTTAACCATAAACTAATTGAGAGCTTTCAAAAGAAGCATGCTAAATATTGCATTCCTTCCATATATAAGTCTAGTGGCTTCACTTCAGAGTCATCCATATTATAGGCTTCCACTCCTGATGCAACCATATTAGGTCTCCCAAAGATGCATCCATATTAGGCTTCACCAAAGAAACAGATCACATTAGACATGCAAACTACCAAGAAACATGAATAACATATAGTTATCGTAGAAAGATATAGAACCAACTTGTAAATAGTCAAACAGAGAACAACAAGCAAAAGATTAACGTAAGTAACCAGCAATCTATTGACGAGTAATATACGACATGCTACATTCATTTACATAATTTAACAAGGAGGCAATCCGGAAACCTCACTCAATACAATGAGCTCTTTTAACATAACATCAATAAGTATTTATCAATAGTCAACAATAACATAGCCAGCGCATAGATTATATCTGTATGTGTTACACAACAAAAGTATGTATGTAACCAGTATTGTATTTACTAGTAATATATAACAAAGCTACATTCATTTATTACATAATTTAACAAGGAAGCAATCAGAAAAACTCAATTGATACAATAAGCTCTTTTAAGATAATGTCGATAGGTATTCATCAATAACTAAAAGTAAAAATAGTCCACGAAGAGTATTTAAAATAACGGGTTTATTCAGTGGTCTGTTTGGTCAGATTTCTAAAATACATAAATTTAACTATATAGATGCAGTTAATATTAAGTATCTCAATTCCACCAGTACTTCTATGCAAATATAACCACATTTTACAGCTAAGAATCTCCATGCCCCTGTTACTATTTTATTTTTCATGATATTAGTTTATGGGAGCCAGGTTTGTTACTACATACTACCAGAACAATGTCCAAATTATTAGCTGACAAGCACTTGGAACTGCATTTGTACTGGTTCTATTAAGGTACAAGAGTACAAAGGGAGTTCTCATCCGGTGGGAAAATATTAAAATCGAATAGTTGCACTAAATGACGAGTCCAAATCTTCTATACCACTTTAGGTGTGTCACTCCATATGCCATCTTAGGTGGTTGTTTTTGATTGACTCATCTCTCATTAATATAAATGGGACCCCCTGCATTCACATCAACCACCCAATCAAAAACAACCACCTAAGGTGGCACATGAAGTGGCACACCTAAAGTGGTGTAGAAGATTTGGACTCCTAAATGACTGGGAGTATAAAACAAAATGACTCTGGAGAAGGAGCTAAAAACATCAATATTGATCGATTTGTATACTCCATAACAAGCTACCATTTGATACACCTAACCAGATACAGCTGCCCCAAATAGAACACATATCATTTTAAGAATAAGAACAATATATGTTGTATTATAAAACGTAAAGGCCTTCCATCTTGAGGCTTTTTAAGTAGCCCAGAATGAAAGGAGTAAACGCAGCCACTTTATGCCTTAACTATTAAGCATTCATATAAAATATATTGGTAGCTACATTACGTGATTCTAACATTTCAACATTCTTCTCTGATTGAGCAAATAACTATTATAAATGCACATCAACTTTAAGGACTTCGGACTCCTTATCCAGTTTACCTCGTCGCTTCATGCTACAAGATTCTTTTTGCCATTCTAACTGAATTCTTTGAAATTTATTAGGTACCTATTGAAGTTCTCTATCAGGAGTTATTTTAATGCACTGTTTGCAATACATAACTTGGTACAACTCATCATAAATCAAACTGACTACTAGGATTTAGAACATGCGACGTATCCCCTATAAGTGTTCTCGACCAAACCACACTCAACTAGAATTAAAAACATTTTGAGAACACTACCTTGTCAAAGTTTTCATGTCATTGATATGCTTATTCTAATCCACATAGACTTCTATTAAGTTTTTGGGTGCTATGAAACTTTTGGGTTGCATAACTTCACCATTCGATATTATGGTATTTACGCACATTTAATGCATTTTCTAGTTTTATAATCAACAACCATCACCACTAGCACGTGTATATAAGGTAACTCATGAAACATGTTAATAAATATCAATACTATTATTTGTTAGAAATTCAATCTAATTAAATCTGACAATTAATATAAGGGAGTTCTTCTCTTTCTCTTTTTATACCTTTTTGTCCATTCAATCAAAATTTACCTTTTTGTGTATATAAGGTAACTCATGAAACATGTTAATAAATATCAATATTATTATTTGTTACAAATTCAATCTAATTAAATCTAACAATTAATATAACGGAGTTCTTCTCTCTCTTTTCTATACCTTTTTTGTGCATTCAATCAGACAATCATGCATAGTATGATTTGTGCAAGTCTTGTATATATAAAAAGCACAAAAAAACTAATTTCAATTTCATCAGGTCTACTTTTCAAAGGTACTCATGGAATATTAGTTGAGATTCTTGATAAGGATACAATTAACGGGATTGGATTAGTAAGTAATTTATGTTTACTAATTAAAAAGGACAAAGATTAAGCAATATATATGAATACAATTACATTTTCTCCTAATATAGATTAAAAGTGTGAATATATTCTCTCATATATTAAACAGTACCCTTTAAGAATAAAACTTCAGAGACAACAGAAGGATACATATTTCCTGATACATTAAATTTCATCCTTCATTGTAACGCAACACGTTTACATCGTATTGATACAAGAGGACACAAATCAAAGAAACATATAGATTACTCTAATATTCATACATTAATAGTAATTTAGCAGTTTTTCATGATATACTTGATCACATATCTATATAAAAAAAACTGATAAATCATAAATTTAAAGAAGGGAAATCAGGCCTAATAAATTAAGATAGCAGACCAGTTCCCCCATCAAATATAAAAACTAAATATAACTACAATTACACAGGCATGCATGCAACCGTGCACAGCCACATGATGTAAAAAATATATCTTATACGCAAACAAGAAATAGCAATATTATAAAATTGAAGTTCCCTACTTTTCCTCGCTAAATTTCATAATCCACACTTGGTTCCAAGATTTTTTGTCCAACTTAACTAAAGAAAAAGCACTACTCATAAATATTCACATTTCACATGAAACCCCCAAATCCTTAATTTCCATTGTATCTTCTGATTTATTAATTACCGGTAGAAAACAGAGCATTTCACATTTCACAGGCGTGATTTTTTTTTAAATCTATACAGAAAAGAAGTGAGGAGAACATGAAATAAAATTAACACCATGATAAATTGAAATGATGTGCTGCAGGATGGAATTACCAGTAACCACTTGAGCATTTGACTTTAACTCAATCAATGTAGTTGGGAAGAGGGTAGGCATGCATATTTCTGTTTCGAAGGTATCAACATCCTTCCTCTCAGTCTCAGAACGCAAGGGAGCTTCAAAAGTGATAAGGTAGGTTGGAACCCTGGCATCAGATTTCGATAGCTTGAGAACTTTCAACGACTCCATGTCATACTTCACAACATTTACTGGCAACTGTGCGTGTAGTTTAAAAAGATTGTTAGATGCTAATACTTAATGGGCCTTTTTAATTTAATATATATATATATGTAGAGTTAGAGACAGACCACATGGAGGTTATAGCTGACAAGAGCATACTGGGAGAGATAAAGGGCTAGATTGTATCGAGAATCCAGTCGAGAGTCCTACATTGATCAGACATCCAGAATGCATGAAGCAGATACAGAAAGATCGTAAAGACTTAGATAAGAAGGAAACACGTAAACATACCATGGTGTATGTTTTGATGACTCTAAGGAGGCGGTCTTGAACGATTTGAGCCTTGGGATCATATTCTGAGGGCTGAGATTTTTTGGGCTTGTTACCATCAGGTTTGATCCTAACAAACATAATTTGAAACCTTGGGCATGGAAAATGGTGAAAAACAAGTATATGTGTTTGGAAGGTTACAGCACTCCCCCTGTTTGTTTTCCTCTTAGAAGAGCATGCTTGGAAAGTGATATAGTGATTGTGATCCTGGTGACCATGTGCCGTGGCCATGAGGACTTTGACAACGCGAAAGTATGTACCCTGTAAATTGAAATGCGGAACAAAAGTGTAGGCATTGAGAATCATAAAAATCCGACTTTGTAATTTACTAGTGTGGTAGAAATACCTCCCTGATGTTATAAAAGCAAATAGCCAACCAAGAGAAACATAGTAGCCTGTCAACAAAGAGCTGTTCATTTGGGTCATACGGGTGTGATGCATCGTAAATTTTAGAGACAAATGAACCACCAGTCATCGACGATCTGCGAGCGGATGTAAAAGGGTATGGATAGTTTCCGACCTCAAAATTCTACAAGCAATAAACACAACTTGAATTAACATACACATATTACACAATAAACACACACGTATAAATAAATAAATAATAAATATAATAACACACAAATGGATAGGATAGGATTGAGGGGAGAAATTGACATACGTCACTCTTCTCGACTTCGTCTATGTAACGATACCAAGCTTCCTCTTCTTCTTCATCGAACTCATCAATGTCTATGTCGTCGGACACAGCTGGCAATTCGTCGAACAAACCTGGCGAACATTTACGCTTCATCCCTCTTATGTTTTACCCTCAATTTCGTCAAACCCTAATCCTCAGATTTCTTTCTCTCCATTTGGGCATCTTTCTTTACCACTCAAAATTTCTTACTTTAAATCAACATATCTTAATTCCTGCCAGCGAAGAATTTTAAAATTTTACCATTATACCCACCATTTTTATTGATTTATATTACATTTAAGGTTACATTGGTAATTGACTACAACTACTTGGGTTTATGGATTATCCAACTTGACCCATTACATACAAAATTAGTTATAATTCACTGTTAATATGGGTTATCGGACTATTCATCCAATTATTTCCAAATTATTTTGATAACACATCTATCAATCACTGATCCACTATTTACGCTTTTTCATTGTTTACTGGTGGTGTCAAAATTCAAATTATCTCAAATCTCTCTCATTTTTTTTCACTCCTTCTCCTTCTGAGTCTCTGGATTTGCCCCAATCTGAGAAACTATCGAGCATTACAGGTATATTTTCATTTTTCTACAATTTATGGCTCGATAATTCAAAAAATCATTGCATCAATTAATCTTTATCTTTCTCATCTTTTTTTTCATTCCAACTATCAATGTTTTGTTTCTATTAATCTTTATCTCTCTCATCTTTTTTTGTAATCTCCGGTATATATGATTTCAATGAAACATCTTACTTAAGTGTTGATGTATGTATATCTCTCTCTTTTCCATTGTTTATCCGTCATATGTTATCTCCCTCTTTGTTGTTTATGATCCTTTTATGTTTGTATATGCGTGTGTTAGATGATAACTGTTCTTTAGGTATAAATCTGTCAATCTTTGGCATGAAAACCACACAATCGGTATGATATTTTTTGTTATGTGTAAATTGGTAATTCTTCTTCAATTTGTATATATCTTACTACTTTAAATTCTGTAGTTAAAGTGTTTGATTGAAGCTCCAAGAGAGTTTTTAATTTATTTTTTTGCGTTTAATCCTCTGACGAATTGTGTGATCAATCTTGCTGCAAAACAAGTGGTATAATGCTCAAATAGGTGAGCCATCTTCCTTTTACATAATGAGCAAGCATCTCTAAGCTTTAGTCATAGTTTACTAATTCAACTGCCTAATAAATCTATGTTTTATGTATTCATCTTTTTTGCAGCTTGATTGTCTTCTTGAGCAAGGAACAAAAACTTCCGAAAACTCTACAGCTACTTAAGGTGTAAATTTTAAGGATTCGATGTTGATTTACCAGCATATTTTGTGATGCTAATGCCTAAATTTAATTGATCTATATTTGTAATGTATTTAGTTTATGTTGCCTTGGGTTTTGATGACACTTTAAAGTTGATCCCAACTAAAAAGAATTTACTTCCACACAGCAGAATGGATGTAGAATAGGTAGCATCTCGATTAGTTATGACTTTTGATAAAAGTTTACAATTTGATTGTGTAGTTGCGGACAAGTGCAAACCGGTTCATTTCTGGACGTTGCAGCTCCTGATGATTTATTTGGTCTAGGATTAAAAAAAAATATCAATACCAAGTATTTTGTCTAATAAAAATTATATTGCAAATTCTTTCTTCATGTGTTCACATACCAATTAGCCTGTCGGGATCATACCAATTCTGTATTCTTAAATTTAACCAGGTAACAATTCTATACATGAGGTTCAGCTATTTTAAGTTGTATATGCTTGGTATTATACTCTCTCAAATCATTGTGGTTCTTTGATGTTTTAGGATTACGAAGGAAATCAAATACGATAGCACTAACTTCACTTCCTAACTATGAAATCAAATATCCTTCTTGCGAGAGGAGTTGTTTGTTGGATTCTGTAGATTAAAGGTATCTTTTTATTCTTTTTATTTATTCTTGATGGCATAGAACTTTCGATATTTAATGCAAGACAAAATCTGTTAAGAAGTGGAGGAGGAAGATGTAGCAAAGTGGGTTCTGAGAATGGAAAATTTATTGACATTACTAAATGCTATAATGCTGAAAGATAAAAAGGCTACAACATTATGATCTCAAGTACATCACGTGGGAAGCTATCCTAATATCCTATTGGCATAGGCCGTATATGGTATAAAGAATGGAATATCGAGTTATTTCATTGACATAAACTCTATTATGTGTAGCAAACAGACCAAGAATAATGGATTGACATACTTTGGAGTCTGGACATGCCTGTCACCGATGTTTGCTTCATTGTTCTCTGGGTTTTCCGGTATAGTGCTACAACTTTCATACTATATTTATAACTTTTCATTTGAAAGAAATCTTCTTTACCTGTATTTGCCTTTGTTTGTTGGCTTCATTGCTTAAGGGTCTTGGTAGTATAGGAAATTCCTCCAACGTGTAGGTTATAGGAAATTGTTCAATTTTAATTGTGTTGGTCACTCCATGCATTTTGATTAATTTTCAGTGATTCATGCTCATGTAATAATTTAGGACAAACCTGGAGATTTATGTGATAAATAGTTTGACAATGCATATGCTCATGTATTCATATGTAACTCTATTATGTGTAGCAAACAGACCAAGAATCATGGATTGACATACTTTGGAGTCTGGACATGCCTGTCACCGATGTTTGCTTCATTGTTCTCTGGGTTTTCCGGTATAGTGCTACAACTTTCATACTATATTTATAACTTTTCATTTGAAAGAAATCTTCTTTACCTGTATTTGCCTTTGTTTGTTGGCTTCATTGCTTAAGGGTCTTGGTAGTATAGGAAATTCCTCCAACGTGTAGGTTATAGGAAATTGTTCAATTTTAATTGTGTTGGTCACTCCATGCATTTTGATTAATTTTCAATGATTCATGCTCATGTAATAATTTAGGACAAACCTGGAGATTTATGTGATAAATAGTTTGACAATGCATATACTCATGTATTCATATGTTTGAGTTTCATGAAAAAATCTTAAAATTGTGTTTCTATCCTGAGAGAATTGGAATATGTAATGACATGGTATGTATTGTTCTTTTTGTAGAATGAGTTTTTGTTTTGGTGTCTCTTAAAAATGAATTAGTAAATACAAAAGTATACCAATTGCTTCATCCGCGTATTAGATAAGTCAATCAGATACAATGTCTTAAACAAATGTTAGTGATCCTAACAAGTACAAGACGAAAGGAAGGCCAAAACTAGCTAGCAGAGTTCACCGTAGTGGTGGAACAACACATGATGCGAAAAATTGTCCTAAAAGGTGAGAAATTGTAGCCTTTCGTATTGTAATCATATTCCATTTTTATCTAAGTTTGGCTTTATGTTGCTTCTGAAAATTAGATTTGGATTATATACATTGAGAAGAACGGTTTCTACTCATAATCTGTAAACCTTTCCAAGCACCAGGCAGTGGTGGAAAAGGGAAGATTTGCAGGTAAACAATTAATTAGTTATGGCAATATAAAACACAGACACACAGAAACAGACTCACTCACATAGATGCACTTAATTCAAGTTTGCATGTATTACTTAACATTCAGTTTTATGTATTATTTTTCATCAGGGAACTATGGGTGCGAGTATGCTTATGATAATTAATTCTACGAAGCCAGCATTACCTATAGCTTCATCATCAGTTACCGAGTATGACTTTGCACATGTACCGAGTGAGCACCTCACCAAGTTTAAGGTATGCTCTGGATGGATCATAATTTTTAGTTCTAGATCCAGTACAATAATCGTCATTAAGCCCTCCAACCCACAACTAGCAATAATGCATTGACCTTATCAAGATCATCATTTAAGGTGTAACAAGTAGGTCTGTTTGTAAATTTACAAATAAGTTGCCGCATGTGATAGAATCAGTCTGCATGGAACCACGAGATTTAGAATATGTGCCAGTAAAAAGGAATAGTCCTATTGATATAGATATCATTGCCAGGTTGCTCAGCCAGGAAGCTAAACTACGTAGAATATCTTAGGTTGTTAGGCAACGAGGAATGGCCTAATCCTTCTTCGTTGGTACACCAAGGTGAAACTTTCAGCCTCTGCCTCCTCTGTGTTAATAGTTCAGATTGGCCTCTTTTTTTTTGCTAGATACATCTTGGCCTTTGTAACGTTGAGAAGATAAAGTTTTGCTTTTCAAACGTGATATTTTGAAATGTAATAGAGAACCATTCAATGCTTTGGTATGTTCCACTATTTTGGAAATTAGAAATTACAATACTGTGGTATGTTCCATTATTTTATAATTTAGACCACAAATTTATATGAATTTTTTGTACATATGCTATAATGCATGTAATGTCTAATTTAAAACATTTTAAATAAAAAAATAAATTTTATAATAACATTTAAAATACAAAATTAAACTTGATAATAATAGTTTTAATTGATCGAACTATATGTGTAGTTGCAAATAAATAATTTGGTAGACATTTTTTTCATTTTTTGAGCATGTCAGTCCAAAGCTTCACTCATGTGTGTGTATTGGATTTTGTTGTTGGTATTGAAATGAATGACCTTACACACTCATTCACTTATTTGGGAAGAGATTTCTATTTCAGACACGATAATATGCATATAGTTCAGTAAGAAATTTGCAATGTGATTATGTGGGTTCATCCCGGTTGTTTATCTATATGAATGCTTTCTTGAGCAGGCATACATTATATTATTCCGCAACATTTAGCTATCGAACTGTATGAACATGTGATTGTCACGAAGCAGATATACGAGGGCTCTTATATTTTCATCAAAGGCAATAAGTCTTCTAAGGAACATTTTGGCAAATAATCTGTGTGGATGATAAGAGGTTGATAACATTTTTTTTATATTAATGTAAGAGTTCACAAGAAGGGTGATCTTTTTATTTACAAAGCAGAGAGACTTTTGGTATTACTGGGAATAAGATACAGGTGATGCTGATGTTTTGCAAGAGGGTTGTAGATGTTTTGGCTAATTAAATATAAGATTAGGAGGTCCAAGAAACTTCATGAATGTGTTTAGTAAAGATGTGCATGAACTTGGTAACAAAACAAGTCTGAAGTAAATTAATTTTGGAAGATAAAAAACATAAAGCCAGTTCAACATCTCTTTTTCATCCAGGTATAAAAATTGTATGTTAATCTAATATTTGTAGTTGTATTTGGTTGTTTAACAAAAAATCTCCCTCTGCTAATAGTGATGAATGTAGTTAGCTTGGGACTTTAAAACCCTGGCCGGTCATGCAACTTTCATTATGTGTTCCTACTTTCCAAGAAGGAACAGATTGGCTAACTATCTAGCTCTATTGGGTGGTGAATTTTTTATTAGGCTGTACGTGTTTTATGAGCCGATTAGCAGAATGAGTGAGGTAATGGACCTGGATATGGGGTTAGGTGTTCATGGGCTCCAATTCTTTGAGGTTTCCATGGTGCAAGAGGAACTGGAGCAGTCTGATGTGGCTCAAGGCTGGGGTGGTTTAGCGGAAGCTTTTGATCAAAATGTGGGTTTCCAGGGTTATGGTGGTGCTCCTAATGCTATTCAAATCCATGATGTTATGTTCGAAGAAGACCTTGCTGATGAGTTGTTTGTCTCTTCTAAATATGTTGTTTGATGGCCTGGACCTTATGAATGTTGAGAGCAGTTTTAGTAGATTTTTGTTTGTTATGTACTTTGTTCTTTTGTCAGGGTTTATTTTTTATGTCTAGGCCTTTGATTTGGTGTGTAGAAATATCATTTTCCATGCAGATGTAGTCTTTGTAGAGGTGATGTCTCCTCTCTCTTCTAAATATGTTGTTTGATGGCCTGGACCTTATGAATGTTGAGAGCAGTTTTAGTAGATTTTTGTTTGTTATGTACTTTGTTCTTTTGTCAGGGTTTATTTTTTATGTCTAGGCCTTTGATTTGGTGTGTAGAAATATCATTTTCCATGCAGATGTAGTCTTTGTAGAGGTGATGTCTCCTCTGGACAAGTTATCACTTATTCACATGTATACAAAATGTACAAAAAAAATTATGTTTTTATTAACCTAATAAGAGGAAAATAAATCTACCTCTCTCAATGGTTTTTTTGATAGGATTATTTGTAAAAAAAAATATCTATATTTATTGATTATTTTGTAGTTAGCTTAACTTCTGTATATATTATATTTTTGTGTGTTTTTACCATTTGTGGTGCGTGGATAGTTTAAGTCTTAAGAATTAAACTTTGTTTTGTAAAAAAATTAGAAATTTTGTTAGAATATAATTTTGCTTATAATCAGTAAAATACACATAATCAGTAATATATTTTCAATTAAATATTATGTATTTTAATACAAAAAAAATTTGAAAATACTTTATCATTTAACTCTTTTTCATTATTTTTAATAATTAAATACTTAGCCCACGTAAATTTGATCATAGTTTTAAAAAAATAATTATTAAATGAGGCCTAAAGCACAAGTTATCAAATGAATTAGTTTCAAAAAAGTTTACATTATAGTATTTTATAA
The DNA here is from genome assembly GCA_037693485.1 of Kitagawia praeruptora. Classification (NCBI taxonomy): domain Eukaryota; kingdom Viridiplantae; phylum Streptophyta; class Magnoliopsida; order Apiales; family Apiaceae; genus Kitagawia; species Kitagawia praeruptora. Next base: position 109,757,527 of record CM075354.1, read on the forward strand.
AGTCATATATTATTTATACACGTCTATTCAAATTGCTTATTTAAATGTGTTGAAAAAATTTTAATTAACAATTTTTCATATTTTTTTTAACATGTTTATTTTTTTTATATATGTGTACAAATAATAATAACTCAACAATTAACTAACATATAACATGAGATCCACTTGAATGAATAATTATTCAACTTGCATGTTTTAAATTATGAAAAACAATTAATTTCATATGTTTTGAGCATGTTTAATGATATTTATGTCTTATATATTTATTTAATTTTATATAGTTTATATAACTTTAGTGTAGTATATTATATAATGAGTTTTTTCTATATAAACCATTTACCTTATTTTGAAACATCTTATTTAATTCTATTTGATATTGTTGATGTAAACAACAACAATACTTAAATCTTATTTATTTGATATTTTGAAACAACTTAATTAATTCTATTTGATATTATTGTTCTAAACCATTTATCTTATTTTGCTATAATAGTATTATTTTATTTATTATTACTTAATTGAGTTTACAGTGTATATGTTATTAATTTGATTTATTAATACTTTTCAAAAATTATTATTTTACGCTAAAAAATATAATCAAAATTTAAGTCTATTAACTTTTACTCACATTATTTAGATAAACAGTATTATTACAAATATAAATAATTTGAAGTGTCGTGAGACTTACATCGAGCAGTGTTATACTATATAACTACATTGACTTATGTTAAGCCAGAAATTATTAAATTGTAAGAATTACATTTTACTACACCTTCTTGGATCAAATTTCATTTAAAACCTAATTAATTAAATCAAACATACACAAACTTTTATATTTAAAAATTTAATGAAAATGATTAAAGATAGATGTGAAAAACTCATTGTTTAGAGTTTAATATTGATAAAAGAATATTATTGGATACTTTTTTAAGCCTCATAATTTTTTTAGTCCAATTATAGTTTTAATTTAAATATTATAAATGTGTTACGACACCGTGAAGTAACCTCGATATAACTATATTGACTTTGTTAAAAAAATAACTATATTGACTTATATCGAGTGAAAAATTATAAAATTTTAAGAATTATATTTTTAGTACACCTTATTGAATCACATTTCACTTAAAACTTAATTTATATTTAACAAATTTAGTGAAGATGATTGAAGATAGATGTCGAAAACTCATCGTTTAGAATCTTATGTCGATAAAAGAATTTGATCGGATAATTTATTTTTTAAAATTTATAGTTTAATAATCTAAATTATTCATAATTCATTTTTAGTCCAACTATAGTTTTAATTTTCTTATTATAAAATGCGAGACGGCGCCGCGAGGTGACGTCGAGCAATGTTATACTATATAACTACATTGACTTATATTGAGTGAGCAATTATCAAATTGTAAGAATTACATTTAATACACCTTCTTGGATCACGTTTATTTAAAACCTAATTAGTTAAATCAAATATACACAAATTTTAATATTTAATAAATTTAATGAAAATGATTGAAGACAGATGTCGTAAACTCATCGATTAGAGTTTTATGTCAATAAAGGAATATGATCGGATAAATTTTTTTTCATCAATTCATTGCTCAATAACTGATCTTAATCATAAATAATTTTTAGTCCAACTATAGTTTTAATTTTCATATTATAAAATGCGAGACGCCGCCGCGAGGCGACGTCGAGCAACTTTATACTATATAACTACATCGACTTATATTAAGTGAGCAATTATCAAATTGTAATAATTACATTTTAGTACACCTTCTTGAATCACAATTCATTTAAAACCTAATTAATAAAATAAAATATACTCAAATTTTAATATTTAATAAATTTAATGAAGAAAATTGAATATAGATGCGAAAAACTCAAACTGCCAAGGAGATGTTTGCCAACTTATCTAATGGGTACTTATCTTCATATTCTTCGATTTCTTTTTCAATTGTTATGATCGTGAGTTTCCGCGTATTTGAGAAGAGGCATTATATTATAGCGTTATACTATATAATTACATTGACTTATATTGAGTGAATAATTATCAATTTGTAAAAATTATATTTTTACTATACCTTATTGAATTACATTTTATTTAAAACTTGATGAACTAAATCAAAAATATACAAACTTTACATTTAATGAATTTAATGAAGATGATTAGATATAGATGTCGAAAACTCTTTGTTTAGAGTTTAATGTTGATAAAAGAATATTATTGGTTAATTTTTAAGCCACATAAATTTATTGCTCAATAATTAAAATTCTTCATAATTTTTTTAGTCCAATTATAGTTTTAATTTAAATATTATAAAATGCGAGATGATATTGTGAGGTAAACTCGAGCAACGTTATACTATATAACTATTGACTTTGTTAAAAAAAATTATATTGACTTATATTAAGTGAAGAATTATCAAATTGTAAGAATTATATTTTTACTACACCTTACTGGATCACATTTTATTCAAAACTTAATGAATTAAATGAAACAAACACATCGTTTAGAGTTTTATGTCGATAAAATAATAGGATCAGATAATTTTTTTTCATAAATTCATTGCTTAGTAATTGAAATTATTCATCATTTATTTGTATTCCAAGTATAATTATAATTTTCATATTATAAAAAACGAGACGGTGCCGCGAGGCGATGTCGGGTAACATTATATTATATAACAATATTGACTTTATTGTGTGAAGAATTATCAAATTGTAATAATTATATTTTACAATACCTTAGATCACCACTTTTATGTTTTATCTGATCTATTAGATAATCGTTTCCTATCATAATTTTCAATTTTATTTTTTAAAGTAAACATTTGATAGAAATCAAACTTTTTAGGAGATGTTATGTCCATTTTTTTTTATAACATATCTATGTATAAATTTTAAGCTTTTTTATTTGTTTTTTGTTGTTTGGAATTTTTTTATTAATTTATATATATAATTTTTCTTATTACTTAATTTTAAGTATGACAAAATGAATATAAATGAAATCATTTTTTTTGTATCCATCAATATATTGGTGATACGTATAATTTTCAATTTTTAAGTAAGTGTAACACATTTTTAATATGTATTAAACAATTTTAGAGGAATGAATAAATTAATAAGTAGCAATCATATTAAACATTTTGCAACCATTTAATTTTTTGTTTTTATACACAATTTTATTTTGATTAATTAAATTATTTGGCTTTTGAAAAAAGTAAAAATACCTTCATATTATGAACTATTGTGTATATATTTTTTTGTTTTTTTACTGATAAAAAACGCGTCGAGGTATCGCCGTGAGGCGATGCCGAGAAATAGTTTCAATATATAATCATTTATAAAAATAATATGCAACAATTATTCATACTTTATAGCAAAGTTGTTTGTGACAATTGATTTTATTTTACTTTTTTATCAATATAAATTGGCTATAAATGATCTAATTTGGGACATTTAAACCAAATCTATTATGTAATTTGCTAAAATTTATATACATGTTTTGAAATTATAAAAGTTGTCAAACAAATTGTTATTTTATTAATATAAGTGAGTCGAGACGTTCCGGGCGACGTTGATGAAGAACTTTTACGTTACAATATATAATTTAACGATTATGCTATTTTCATTTTTTTAATAAATGTCGGGATGACCGAAAATCGAACTTGGAACGATAACGACAAGAGATAAACTCTTATCACTTAAATTATCTTATCGCGCTCACATAGATTTTGTTAGTTACACACAAATGAATGTTATAAATTTCATTTTTAGTATTTCTAAACAAATTATTCTTTATGATAATAATTTACTAACAATTCATATTTTCATAAATTTTAATTTACTCATATTTTATGAGATAAAAAAAATATATACCCGTGTGCGTAGCACGGACATTTTACTAGTTTTTTTAGTAGAGGCATGGGCATTCAATTAATTTCTCGTCCAAAACTTAGGCCCTATTTTGCATCTCACAATGATGTTAGTTAAGGCCATAAGTACTTATGGGGTCTTTGCCAAAATAAGTTTTAGCTCAACTTATAACTTATAAATCCATAACTTATAACTTATAACTTATTCTCGATATACTTAATATATACTCCCTCCGTCCCAATGAGATGTTAACGTTTGCTTTTTGCACGGAAACCAAGATAGTGGGTGTAATATTGTTAAAATAAATGAAGTAGTGGGTGTAATAGTGATTTTATAGTTAAAATAAGTTAAGTAGTGGATGTAATAGTGTAAAGTATTGTTAAAATAAGTGAAGTAGTGGGTGTAATAGTGTTAAAACTTACTATTTTAGGAAATGTTAACAATCTATTGGGACATCCCAAAATAGAAAGTGTTAAGAATCAAAAGGGACGGAGGGAGTAATATCCTTCAAATCTTCAAAATTATATATCTCTCGATCCATTCATTAGAAAATTGAAAATTGATATGTATATATCAAATTTCTCTATTCATCGAGATCTATCCATTGATATCCATTGTTATATATATAAAAACAATATTTTGAAAATTATAAAAAAAAGTTAACTTATAAGTTCTGATTTACCCAAACAGTATACTGATTATAAGTTCTGATTTACCAAACACTCTGCTGACTGCTCTACTCATCACTTATATGACATAAGTGCTTATAAGTTATAAGCTACTTATTTTAAGATACTCCAAACATACACTTAATACAGTATATACTAACTTAAAACTCGTGCGATGTACGGAATTTTTTTTAATATTATATCATTTTTTTATTAATTTGAATTAATTTTTTTTAAATATGAATTTTGGAGGCTTAAATTTTTAAATAAGATGATGATCATAATTATATAAATGTTATTCGTGATATTTCTAGAAAATGAGTGATTTTAGTTAGAAAATATGATAGGTTTTAGTTGAAAAAGTAATCTAGTTAATTAGTAGTAATTATAAATTATTATTTTATTTTATTAAATAGAATGCCCGTGATATAATTGAAAAAAGAGAGGACTTAGTTAGACAAAATTAAAAAGGTAACATGTTTTAGGTGAAAAAGATAATTGATTGGTTTATAATAATTATAATTTAATTATGTTATTTTACAAAATAAAAATGCTCGAAATGTTTTTAGAAAAGGAGAAATTAATGTTGATATTTCTAGAGAGGGATTTTAGTTAGAAAATATAGAAAAGATGATATGTTTTAGCTGAAAAGGATAATCGTTTAATTATTAGTATCATAATATTATTATTTTATTTTATTAAATAGAATCGTCCGTGATATAATTGGAAAAGAGAGATTTTAGTTTGAAAAAATAAAAAAAGATAACATGAAAATTAAAAAGGTGACATACTTTAGGTGAAAAATGTACTCCCTCCGTCCCATAATATATGACCTTATCACTTTATGCACGGATTTCTAGGAGTATAAATGAGGTACTTTCATATAATATTTTTTTTTATGATTTTTATTTTGTATAAAAATTTGAACTTTAAACTTTTATACAAATCAAAAATTATGAAAAAATATTATATACAAGTACCTTTTTTAAACACATTGAAGTACGCGTAAACAGTAAACATGTCATATATTATGGGACGGAGGTAGTAATTGATTAGTTTATAGTAATTATAATTTAAATGTTATTTTAATAAATAAAATTCCTTGTAGTGTTTTTAAAAGATGAGAAATTAATGTTATCCATGATATTTCTAGAGAAAAAAGATTTTAATTAGAAAAATAAAAAAGATGATACTTTTTTAGCTGAAAAGATAATCGATTAATTAATAGTATTATAATATTATTGTTATTTTTTTATTAAATAGTATCGCCCATGATATAATTTGAAAAAGAGAGGTTTTAGTTAGAGACAATAAAAAGGTAACTTGTTTTAAAACATACATTAAATATTTGTAATAAATTTTTTTTTTATCAAAATATGAAAATTTTACCTGAAAATAAGTCCATAAGAATTTGAAACATCGTGAGTCAAACGAGCTCATCTATCTATACTATATTATAAAAGCCGAAACATTAAAAGTTTGGTTCAACGGTACTTGTTGAATTTACCTAATTACCCTTACTCAATTACAGATCTACTAACTAATCAATTTCCTTTTTCAAGTTACACATGTTATCTTTTCTATTTTCAAGAACTAAATAATTTCCCTTTACAAGTAAAATACAATAGCTTTTATATTTTATCTAACTAAAATTTCTCATTTATTAATCAATTTCCTTTTTCAGTTTAAACATATAACATTTTCTATTTTTCAATAACTAAATAATTTCCTTTTTCATTTAAAATAGAATATCTTTTACATTTTATCTAAATAAAATTTCTCCTTTTTAAAAACACTACGAGCAATTTTGTTTAATAAAATAACATAATTATATATAATTACTATTAACTAATCAATTACCTTTTTCAGTCAAAACACCTTACATTTTCTCTTTTCTTTAACTAAAATCTCTCTTTTTCCAATTATATCATGGGCGGTTACCTTTTCAGCAAAACACGTTACCTTTTTTCTTTCATCTTACTAAAACCTCAATTTTTCTAATTATATTACAGGCATTTCTATTTAATAATAAAAATAATAATATTATAATACTAATAATTAACCAATTACCTTTTCAGCTAAAAAATAACATAATTATATATAATTATTATTAACTAATCAATTAGCTTTTTCAGTCAAAACACCTAAATAAATAACAACGGATCATCTTATGCAATATTATCAAGGTTACATGATAAAACTGTAGTGCGAAAGCATACCTGATTCCATGACGATAGATTATGTATACAGATTTGGGACTTGATCTTCCACAGACTTGATTCGCCTCTAACCGTATCTCGCTCTGACTGATGGGAATAGAGGAGTAGAGGTTGTGAATAGCATTGGGGACCAAGACCCTATTATGTTCTTTATATAGTACTCTAATTAGACCCCATTAACCCTAATCAGATTATTATCGTGTATTAAAACCTCCATTTTTTTAATTATTACAGGCGTATCTATTTAATACAAAAATAATAATAATATTATAATACTAATAATTATCTGATTACCTTTTCAGCTAAAATATATCAGCTTTTCTATTTTTTCTAATTACATTCCCTTTTCTTCTAGAAATATAACGGGTAGCGTTAATTTCTCATTTTCTAAAAACTATGAACAATTTTATTTCGTAAAATAACATAATTAAATTATAATTACTTTAAACTAATCAATTACTTTTTTCACATAAATCATGCATGTTACCTTTTTATTTTCTCTAACTAAAATTTCTTTTTTTCAATTATATCACAGACGGTTCTATTTAATAAAATAAACTAATAATATTATCATATTATTAATTAACCGATTGCCTTTTTCAGCTAAAACATATCATCTTTTCTATATTTTCTAACTAAAATCCCTTTTATAAAAGAAATACCACGGACAATATTATTTTCTCATTTTCATTAAAAGTTTGGTTCAACGATACCTATTGAATTTACCTAATTACCCTTACTCAATTACAGATCTACTAACTAATCAATTTCCTTTTTCATGTTACACATATTATCTTTTCTATTTTCAAGAACTAAATAATTTCTTTTTTATCTATCTATTATCTATATAATAGGCCAACACAGAAAAAAAATATTGAGATTTTTTAATATACATGAAAAGACCAATTTGCCCAATGTTTAATATTTATTAAAAAAGTGTTGTTCATGGGAATCGAACTTAAGTCTATCAAGTAACTTATGCATGATCTTACCACTATACCACAATGTCACATTTATTTTCAAACCATACACGTAATAAGTGAATGCCGTTTAAGAGTAATACATTTGTAAATAACTATGGAACTAAATTAAACTTAGGTAAAACACCAACACATTTTTATTAAAAAGAGTGTTGGTCATGAGAATCAAACTTGAGTCTATCAAGTAACTTATGCATGCTCTTACCACTACGCCACAATGTCACATATGTTTATAAATCATACACGTAATGTGTGAATGTCTTAACAGTAATAACTTTGGAGATAAATTAAACTTTATATAACTATGGAGCTAAATTAAACTTTAAACTTAGGTAATACACTGACACAAAATAAAATTCGTGAGACTTTTTCATATATTGGAAGAAATAATAATAAAAGAAATAATATTTTAAAAAAACTATTACAATATTGGAATTATCTAATAATAATATTATTATTATATATGTTAACGCATAGAAGACGATGATTATATAAAATTATTATGTACAAAGGTTCGTGTAACAAAATATGAGAATTTAATTAATGATAGTCAATAATATTTTATGAAAATTAATATTATCATCGATCAGTCAAATCCATGTTATTTAAAAATAATTAATTCTATTTTATAATTTTATTAGCATAAACAATAATTTTTTATATTATATGTGAAATTTTTTTAAATATGTGTACAAAATTAACATTGGCGACAAAATGAAATATTCAAAACAAAAACATATATAGTGCATACTAAAATTATTAAATTATAATATATAATTTAATTGATGATTTAAAATTGAACTATTAATAATTAAAGAAGACTTTCACAACAAAGCATGCATATACAAAACTCAAAAGGAGAAACAACAAATTCATTGAACACATGGTTCTATCTGTTCACTACAATTTATAAAGATACTTCTCTGGAAGAAGTTGTGTTTGAAAAAAGAAAGGATGAATTCATTATCAAAGCACAGACAAAAGTCATATGATCAATTTCAACTTATGACAATAAAAGTACAAAAAATATTTATCCAACCATAAATGATAAATTCTCAAGTTTGGAGAACAAAAATGTTATAAGCCCGTTACACAAGGTAAATTCACTCAGTTGAGGACTGAATTATCTGATGTTTTGAAATTCAGACAAAAATAGGAAGTGAAACAAAGGCAAAAATGCTTAAAATCAAGAGCTTAGAAGAAAATAAATGAAATAATTAGAAAGATAGTTTTAAGCAGTGAAAGTGTAAGGTCTGAATAGCGTATTAGAAGATTTAAGAAGTTTTTTTTTAATTAAAATCATGACGAAAACCCACACCCACACTCTTAGAATGCAACATCTTAAATGCATCATTTTTGAAGAATTGGGAAAAAAAGTTTAGTATCGTAAATGTTTTGAAAAATCACCTTCATTAGATAACACCTATTGAACACTCAGATTCTATTCAATGACCACAATAAAATTAAAAACTGAAATGATTTCTATTAGTACTTCTTATATTAGTTTCCAAATTACAAACTTGAACATATTTAAATAAGTACGCAATAACCACATATATCATTAACAAGCAAAACTCTATGAAAATCAATTTTATATTCAAATGACTTTAATTATACACAATTTAATTTAGTTTTGACATGAGGTCTTTTCCTGTTAATGTTTAAAGTTGTATTGAGATGGATTTGAGTTAATAAAATCTCCAACTTTCGTCAAAAAAAATTATACACAATTTAACATAGTGACTCATGCCTGTCACGGGTTTTTATGCTAGTAGTAATATAAAATCTTAAACAAAGAAAAATGAGGACCTCGGGTCCTCATAAAACACACTACAGAAATAATGCCCAAACCTGCAAGTGTGCAACCTGCATCCAACACACTATTAATTGAGATTTATGACAAAAAAAAAAAAGACTGCCTTGCTTTATCAAAGACCCAAAAAAAAGATGACACATGTATTATATCAGTGGAACAGAGCATTTGATTGGCCATCCAAATTTATCATGGCCATTGCCCATTGGACTCTTCATCTTACAGAACCCCAAAAACCAAGAGACCATACCCGTACTTGTGAAAGAAATCACGTTTAAAATTGTGAAAAACTATACTGGATCATGACAAAATAATTTTAACTTATAAATATTTGAAAAACAAAGGGGTTGGTGACATGCCTTCCACATCTCGGAATAACTTAGGCAAACTTCTCTCATAACTTGGGCATAACTTCTCTAAAGTAACGAGAATCCACATAACTATTGTGTTCATGCAATGTACCTAAAGATGTGATTAACCACTCCACAGAAAAGAGTCTACACACATTAAACAAGAAGTTCTACCCGAACAAATTTTGGTCTCTAACTCCCTCTTTTCAGTTTTCACACCATATTAGAGCAACTACAACCTATAGCACCTGTTTGGCATCAAACAGTATAAAATATAGCTATCCTTCTTCATTTAGGCTACTCCAACCACATCCATCTGTTAGGTAAATTTTTAGCTATCCAAAATTGAGCCGCTACTTCTGTTGATTGCAAAGCCCATCTTCTAAAGCAGCCACCTCATCGCTTCTTTTTTCTCCCGCTACTTCTTCTCTCTGCTACTTCTACCACATCAATTTTTATTGCAAAGGTATGAGTTCAACTTTACTTCTGTGAATTGCATTATGATTGGTTGCAGTTTGTAGAAAGAATTTTGTTTCCCAGCTCTTAAAAAGTAAGGATAAGGGTGAACTAAAGTAAGGATAAGGGTGAACTAAAGCAAGGATAACAGTGAACTAAAAGTAAGGATAAGGGTGAACTTGTTTAGTTAATATGTTTTTTTGTTGTGCAGTCGACGAAGCAATAAAGATGTAGTATGAAAGAGAAATTTACGTTCATACGTCACTGGAATGTGCATTGCGGTTTTCACCAAAATAATAATAAAATATTGTTTTTGAATTATAGCTAAGGAGGATCAGCAAATTTTAGCTAATAGTTATTATACATTATTTTAGCTAATCATTATAACTACTGCCCTTCTTACAAGCGAGAAAAATATTGTTCCTCACTAGCTAGTACATCTCAGTCTCACTCAAACTGTCCAAATTACTCTACATTGCCTACAATTCCTCAGTTCATGTGCCCCTAATATTATCTGCCAATGAACATTGTTCCTGTAGATAATGTTTATCTTTAATGCGTTAATAATTCTAAGTGGAAAATGTTATTTTCAGAGTTTTTTTTCTTATTTTCAGAGCTATATGTGTTGCATATTTTCCCTGCATTCATAATGTGTTACAAATAGCTCTGAAAATAAAAAAAAAATGCTCTAGAAATAACATTTCCCTTCTCAATAACCTAACCAAGCGTTCTGTTTGTTAAGAGAATAATTGGGGCACTTGTAGGTCCTACTAATTTTAGATCTTCTAACTCTTAAAATATTGTGCAAATACCAATTTAGATAAGAAACAACAATTAAGTCTTTGTTAGATATATAATATAGTAACTAAGAAATATAAGAGAAGAGAGAAGAGAAAAGTGAGATTTGTATTAGGTATATTACATGTAGAAATATTACATGTAGTAACTAAGAAATATTGTTAGATATACAATCAAGTATGTTCACAAACTCAAGTTGAAGGCCTATATATAGGTATATTACATGTAGGTTACAAGAAAATAAAAAGCCAAAAGTCTTAAACTATAAGGACTTGAAAAGCCAAAGGTCTTGACTTGAAAAGCCAAAGGTCTAATACTAGATTATTCTAGAGACATCCACATATCTTAACACTCCCCCTTGGATGTCTATTTTTTCAATAATCGTGCCTCGTTAAAACCTTTTCTAGGAAAAAACCCATTGGGAAAAAAATCCTAGTAAAGGAAAAAGAGTACATCGATTATGAAAATTTTATCTCAAGTCTTTGAGTCGACGCATCCCAATTTTATGTACCAATTTTTCAAAAACTGATGGAGGTAGCGACTTCGTGAATAAATCTGCAAGGTTGTCACTCGAACGAATTTGTTGAATTTCAATTTCTCCATTTTCTTGAAGTTCATGTGTGAAGAAAAACTTGGGTGAGATATGTTTGGTATTGTCACCTTTAATATAGCCCTTCTTTAACTGCTCAATGCATGATGTGTTGTCTTCAAACATTATTGTCGGGATCGTCCTGTCATAATGCATGCCACATGACTCCCGAATATGCTGACATATTAACCTCAACCAGACACATTCTCGGCTGGCTTCATGAATCGCAAGAATTTCTGCATGATTAGAAGAGGCAGCAGCCAAAGATTGTTTCACAGAGCGCCATGAGATGGTTGTATCTCCATAAGTAAACAAATAACCTGTTTGTGACCGAGCTTTGTCTGGGTCAGATAAATATCCTGCATCTACATAACCAGTTAGTACAGCTTTGGACTTATTAGAATAAAATAGTCCCATATCGATTGTACCTCGGAGATATTGAAGAATATGTTTCACTCCATACCAATGTCTTCGTGTTGGAGCAGAACTATGTCTTACTAACAAATTCACTGAAAATGCTATATCGGGGCATGTATTATTAGCCAGATACATGAGTGCACCGATAGCATTAAGATATGGTACTTCGGGACCAAGTATTTCTTCGTTATCTTCCCTTGGTTGGAACACATCCTTCTTCTTATCAAGTGACCGAACGACCATTGGAGAACTAAATGGATGTGATTTGTCCATGTAAAATCGTTTAAGTACTTTTTCAGTATATGTTGATTGGTGCACAAAAATTCCATCTCTTAAGTGTTCAATTTGTAATCCAAGGCAAAGTTTTGTTTTTCCAAGGTCTTTCATTTCAAATTCTGCCTTTAAATAATACACTGTCTTTTGGAGCTCTTCGGGAGTTCCAATAATATTTATGTCATCAACATATACAACAACTATAACAAATGAAGATTTTGTTTTCTTTATAAAAACACATGGGCAAATAGGATCATTTTTGTATTGTTCCCTTAATAAGTACTCACTTAATTTTTTGTACCACATTCGGCCTGATTGTTTTAATCCATATATGGACCTCTACAATTTAATTGAATAAATATCGCGAGAATGAGATCTAGATGCTTCAGGCATTCGGAATCCTTCAGGGATCCTCATATAAATATCCTTTTCAAGGGAACCATACAAATACGCCGTTACAACATCCATCAAACGCATTTCTAATTTTTCGATTACAGCCAGGCTAATAAGATAATGAAAAGTTGTAGCATCCATTACAGGGGAATATGTTTCCTCATAATCAATACCTGGTCTTTGCGAAAATCCTTGAGCAACTAGGCGTGCTTTGTATCTCACAACTTCATTTTTATCATTTCTTTTTCGCACAAATACCCATTTATAACCAACGGGTTTTGTCCCTTCGGGAGTCCGGACTACAGGTCCAAAAACTTTATGTTTATTAAGTGAGCTCAATTCATTTTCAATTGCTTCTTTCCATTTTGGCCAATCATCTCTACGTCGACATTCATCGACGGATTTTGGTTCAAGATCCTCGTTTTCTAACATTACATCAGGCGCTATGTTATATGCAAAATTTTCGTCGATGACAATATCATTTCGGTTCCATCTTTTTCCCGTGACAACATAATTTATTGAGATCTCTTCATTTTCCTTTTCAGGTACCTGATCCTCTTCTGGGATTTCATCTTTCATGTCACAGGACTCTTCTGGAGTCTCTTCTAGAGATTTTATTTCCTCTATTTGGGCATCTTCGCTCCTTGCTCCTTTTCTTTTTCGAGGATTTTATCTTTGGAACCAATCGTTCGGCCTCGCTTCATGCGAGGTCTTGACTCATTTGCCTTAATAATTTGTCCTTCCGGGACTTCCATTTTTGAAGAAGCATTTTCAGCTGGTATGTGTGACTTAGTCACCCTATTTATGTCAGTGAATGCATCAGGCAGCTGATTTGCGAGGCCTTGTAGATGAATTATTTTCTGAACTTCCAGTTCACATTGATTTGTACGAGGATCATAAGTATTCAATGTTGATGCATTCCATGTAATTTCTTTTTCCATCTGTTTATTTTCTCCCCCTAATTTTAAGATAATCTTGTTCTCTCCCCCTAATCTTGGGAAAACTGTTTCATCAAAATGACAGTCAGCAAATCTTGCGGTAAACATGTCACCAGTTAATGGTTCAAGATATTTTATAATAGAAGGAGATTCATAACCGATATATATCCCTAACCTTCTTTGAGGACCCATCTTTGTACGTTGTGGCGGAGCAATTGGGACATATACCGCACACCCGAAAGTCCTAAGATGGGAAATATTAGGCTCTCTTCCAGAGGCCAACTGTAAGGGAGAAAATTTATGATAGCTTGTAGGTCTGATGCGTATAAGTGTTGCTGCATGTAAAATAGCATGCCCCCAAACTGGTGTTGGGAGATTTGTTCTCATAATCAATGGTCTAGCAATCAATTGGAGTCGTTTAATGAATGATTCTGCGAGACCATTGTTAACACAAAATCACGCAAGTGCACATGGTCACAAGTAATATAGATATAAGTCAAGTTCGTTCCCACAGAGATCTTGGTTTTTAATTCAGTTTAGTACCTATGCAACAATGTATGGTTTTAATTCACTGCTAAGACAATTGACAAATTTGGGTTTTAATTAACTAAAATTAACTAAGGAAGTAAATTAACAAACTAAGAATTAACTAACTAACGAGAATTTAAATCAAATTACATATGCAAGAGAAAACATGGGATCCTAACTTCATTAAATACTTCGCTTAGATCTGACGCCTTTAATCACTATATGCAATGGTTATGATATCTGATCGGACAACACGAAACAAGTACACGCTACCTCTCAGTATACGTATACCAAACTAAACATGCATCCACAAAAGAGATAGAAGATGAATAGACACCAATTATGCTTAGACCCTATATCTCTATAAGATTTGAAAACATAACGGTTGAAGAACAAGTTGTCTATTAAGATCACATAGGGCAGCATAATATCTCTATTTACGCTACAAATCATGATGTTAAAACATCAACCTATCCTATGCTAGCATGGCAAGTTCTAAATCTTAAGATTCACTCTCGTTTCGCAAGAGATTAACAAATTAGATGTTAGCTATGCATCTAAATTCATAAAGCACAACCATACGAGGATATCAAATATACATCACACACAGATCTTTAAAGCATCAAGATACTAAAGATCCATAAATAAATCCGTTAGAATCCCATGACAACGATTAGTTCGTAATTGAACCTCTCGTCATCATGGGATCTGATGAAACCATGATAAAAACAAAGTATAAAAAGATACAAATAAACCTAAGTAATTGATATGTAATGGCGATACAAATTACAATGGTAGGATGTGTTTATATAGGCTCTATAAGTCTTTCCTAGCAAGAAAATCAACCTACAATACAATTAGAAATAGGTTTGGGTACCAAAAATACAACTAGAATTCGAAATAGGGGCAAAACGGACATTTTCAGGAATTTCCAGCGAATTTATGCGCCCCCAGCGCGTGGTACAAGCTCCCAGCGCACAAAGCTCCTGTTCAGAATTATAGAAAATTTCCCAGGCTTCGCGTGGACAGTAAGATCGCTGAAAACGGACTTCTAGAACTCCAGATATGGCCAAAACAGTGTAGACTGCGCAACCTACCGGAAAATCCGAATTTTACACAACTTTGCTCCTTTCTCCTCCGTTTTTTCTTCCGATTCTTTTGCCACTTCCCGTTCTTCATTCCAATGCTAAATTTCAACTCCAAAATCGATGAAAAACACTAACCCTAGCCGAAATAACTAAACCTGCTCAACTAACAAAAACGCATCAAAACTACCACAAACTTGAGATTAAGTGAATCAATTTAAGCCGATATGGAACGATCCAAGTGGATATAAATCCACTTATCACACCCCCAAACTTAAACCGATGCTTGTCCTCAAGCATAAACAATTAAAAACTAACTAACTAGTACCACTTCCGTAGGTGATCACGGTTGCATTTGTCATATGCAACAAGCCCTTTAAACCTCTAGGCAGCCCTAGTGGACGAGTAAGGTCTCGTGAGGGCCTATAGCGAATGAACCCACAAAATCCATTTAACCTAATGCAATGCAATGCATGAATGCAACTAATATGAAAAATGCAAAGATTCCCTTCAAACTCACCAAAACCAACTAACAAGCAAATATCTCAAAGAATGCAACAAATCCAAGCAGAGCTCGACTAAGTCCCCGTATACTAACAATACATGAACAGAAATGTACGTGTGTGCAATGCTCATCAGAAATACTCCCAAATATAGGTCAAAAATCATACATGTCCTTCGCCAAGACAATCACAGGTTTATAAATAGAATAGACTGTAGACACTTCATAACCTAGAAACACCTCCATCCTCATTCAAGTTAGACAGGAATTCATGCTTTATTAGCGACACATACTACTATATACAATACACATGCTTATTTAACCGTGCAATGAATGAGACCCCATAAGGCTTATAAAATAATACCCATGTAGCGAGTGTTAGGTCAGCAATCCCAAACCACACGGGCTTTAGGTTACTAGGACTAAGTCCCCTCAGACTTAATTACTCGAGTATTAAAGAGCTCACTCTGGTTAATTTTGCATTTAACAATTGACTCTCTTTTTTTTCTCTTTTTTCTCTTTTTTTCTGAATTTTTTTTAATGCAATCTGGAATGAGAATTCTCATTTCCAACCCTAGACTACTCATATAAATATGAGCCGGCTACTAGCCATTTAACACCTAGCCATTATTGACAATTATTTACAACTAGCATGAAATCCCTAGTTTCCCCCAAACTTAGACTTTAGTGCTCCTACGCCATCAAGGGAATAACGAAAATTCTAAATATAATCAAGCGATTAAATCTCAAAACATCCAAACAAGCATGACCCTAACCTAGCCCAAAAGCACCCAATGAGACTGTGAAATTATTGTGTTTCCTTAACATGCGAGTCAATTTCATAGGAACTATAAATCAGCCTTCTACTCATCATTACCACACTCAATTAAACACCTACCTACCAATCAGAATCAGCACGACCTAAGGGATCATGAAATATGCATGCCATGCAAATGCAACTAACATGAACTCACATGGTATACGACAATAAAAAAATAGAATGTCCTATATGAAACAAACGTAAATAATATGAACATACATGAATTACTTCTAATATGCAAAATATGATATCTATATGAACACAATGACTCACATAATCACAACTAATTACATATACATTACTTATTCCCCCAACCACCCCCAAACTTGAAAGATTCAATGTTCGCATTGAATGGAAGTAAATAGGAGGAAAAGTAGAAACATACCTAACATTAGAACCACATGGGTTGCCTCCCATGAAGCGCTTCTTTAACGTCATTAGCTTGACATTCTTCCAAGCCTCCATTAAGGATGATAATAGTTTGCCTGTTCCTCTCTTCGTGAGACTTCATCGTCATCACGGCGGCACACTTTCTGCCCCTTCTCCTCGTTTGGCCTATTCGTGTAACAACTAAGTCCTATTCCAATGCCTTCATCTGTTAACCCAAAATCTGTCAATTTGTAGAACAACATACACTCGCGGGCTTCGCTTGAATATAATGGAGGAGGGTAAATGTAAGTTACTGAAGCCTTTGGTTCCTCAAAGAGAACTTCCTCTATTGGCTCTAATGCGCTACCTCCATCTTTAAACTCTGAGACAAGTAGAAGACCTGAATATTTCCCATGTTCTTCAGCCTCTTGGTACGCACATACCAATTTTTGAAATTTGTGCAGCTCATCAGTGTCTGTCCCAAATAGTGCCCTTTGCAAATCATCCACCATCCTAACATGATCAAATTCCTCACATGGCTTGCGAATGCTCACCTCACCTTGGAATTTGTCTTCCTCAATTAAGCATGCAGTACTTTGCTCCAAGTCACCGTTATTTTCTGGAATTGCCTCTAGTATGAATTGTTGTTTCTCTTGTTCCACAACACTCACAACTCGAGCAACTAGTATCTCCAAAGATTTGAGAGACTCCTCATTACTCTTTATAAGCATCCTAATCTCCTCCATAACATCAAGCTCATCTGACTAAAAAGTAGGAGTAGGTTGCTGATGTTGAAACTCTTCACTACCAAAGAAATATGACATATTTGGAACATCTTGCTGGTACTGTTGAGGATGGTATTGAAAATATGGTTGTTCTTCATAACTGACATATGGATCAACTCTTTCGTAGTAACAATATTGTGAGGGATCATGAACGCCCAAACACTGCTCACATTGTTGAGGCATGGATGTCCTCGAATACGCCCACCATGGCAACTCCTCGCATGCCATCTTCAAACACTCAAGTACCTGAACACACCGAACTAAACAAGATAGGTAAGAAAAAATCTGAGTCAGTGAACTCTAACGACCACTATTGACAAGCACATAAACCAAAAATAAAACACCGATGATCCCCGGCAGTGGCGCCAAAAACTTGTTAACACAAAATCACGCAAGTGCACATGGTCACAAGTAATATAGATATAAGTCAAGTTCGTTTCCACAGAGATCTTGGTTTTTAATTCAGTTTAGTACCTATGCAACAATGTATGGTTTTAATTCACTGCTAAGACAATTGACAAATTTGGGTTTTAATTAACTAGAATTAACTAAGGAAGTAAATTAACAAACTAAGAATTAACTAACTAACGAGAATTTAAATCAAATTACTTATGCAAGAGAAAACATGGGATCCTAACTTCATTAAATACTTTGCTTAGATCTGACGCCTTTAATCACTATATGCAATGCTTATGATATCTGATCAGACAACACGAAACAAGTACACGCTACCTCTCAGTATACGTATACCAAACTAAACATACATCCACAAAAGAGATAGAAGATGAATAGACACCAATTATGCTTAGACCCTATATCTCTATAAGATTTGAAAACATAACGGTTGAAGAACAAGTTGTCTATTAAGATCACATAGGGCAGCATAATATCTCTATTTACGCTACAAATCATGATGTTAAAACATCAACCTATCCTATGCCAGCATGACAAGTTCTAAATCTCAAGATCCACTCTCGTTTCGCAAGAGATTAACGAATTAGATGTTAGCTACATATCTAAATTCATAAAGCACAACCATACGAGGATGTCAAATATACATCACACATAGATCTTTAAAGCATCAAGATACTAAAGCTCCATAAATAAATCCGTTAGAATCCCATGACAACGATTAGTTCGTAATTGAACCTCTCGTCATCATGGGATCTGATGAAACCATGATAAAAACAAAGTATGAAAAGATACAAATAAACCTAAGTAATTGATATGTAATGACGATACAAATTACAATGGTAGGATGTGTTTATATAGGCTCTATAAGTCTTGCCTAGCAAGAAAATCAACCTACAATACAATTAGAAATAGGTTTGGGTACCAAAAATACAACTAGAATTCGAAATAGGGGCAAAACGGACATTTTCAGGAATTTCCAGCGAATTTATGCGCCCCCAGCGCGTGGTACAAGCTCCCAGCGCACAAAGCTCCTGTTCAGAATTATAGAAAATTTCCCAGGCTTCGCGTGGACAGTAAGATCGCTGAAAACGGACTTCTAGACCTCCAGATATGGCCAAAACAGTGTAGACTGCGCAACCTACCGAAAAATCCGAATTTTACACAACTTTGCTCCTTTCTCCTCCGTTTTCTCTTCCGATTCTTTTGCCACTTCCCGTTCTTCATTCCAATGCTAAATTTCAACTCCAAAATCGATGAAAAACACCAACCCTAGCCGAAATAACTAAACCTGCTCAACTAACAAAAACGCATCAAAACTACCACAAACTTGAGATCAAGTGAATCAATTTAAGCCGATATGGAACGATCCAGCTGGATATAAATCCACTTATCAACCATTCTGTGTATGAACATGAGCGATAGGATGTTCAACATGAATTCCAACTGACACACAATAATCATTAAAGGCACGTGACGTAAATTCTCCAGCATTATCCAAGCGGATCGTGCCAATATTATGATCCGGAAATTGTGTTCTTAATCTAATTATTTGTGCAAGCAATCTCGCAAACGCCAGGTTACGAGATGATAACAAGCACACATGTGACCATCGAGTTGATGCATCAATTAATACCATAAAATATTTGAATGGTCCACATGAAGGGTGAATGGGCCCACATATATCACCCTGAATACGTTCCAAAAATTTTGGAGACTCAAATCCAATTTTAGCCGGAGAAGGCTTAATAATCAATTTGCCTTGAGAACAAGCAGCATAGGAGAATTCATTAGTTTGAAAAATCTTCTGGTTTTTCAATGGATGCCCATTTCTCAATTTGTGCGTGTCATCCTTGCGCAGGGGCCATGCTAATCTTCTCTGTATCGTTCCAATTTTATCGGATGTCCTGCATGGGCCACCACAGTGCTCCTTTTAAAGATTAGTTGTCCTCTACACTAACTTATTATTAAATCATTCATACAAACACGCTAATATGATGAATATGCAACATATCATTTTTAGAATATATTATAAACCTAATCACATGTAAATAATATGCACATACCTGGACAGAAATGCAATTCCTCTTTTTTTTTTTAACTTTTAATAGAGACGGATGAGCAATTTTGTGAGCGACCTTGTGAGTAACCTCGTGCTGATAACGTGTTAGATATATAATATAGTAACTAAGAAATATAAGAGAAGAGAGAAGAGAAAAGTGAGATTTGTATTAGTTTCAAGTGTGTTCACAAACTCAAGTTGAAGGCCTATATATAGGTATATTACATGTAGGTTACAAGAAAATAAAAAGCCAAAAATCTTAAACTATAAGGACTTGAAAAGCCAAAGGTCTTGACTTGAAAAGCCAAAGGTCTAATACTAGATTATTCTAGAGACATCCACATATCTTAACAGTCTTCACATTATTCAGAACTACAAAATTCGCATAGAACCAAATACCGATAAAATAGTAATACAAGACTAGTAGAAGAGAGGTACATGCAGAAATCATTAGAGCTCGGCTCATTCCAGGAATAAGTAAGTGCAAGAATAATTATGTCTTCATTTTAGAAATTCCAGGTGTTTGGGATAACTTTTTTCCAGAATAAGTCAAATTATTTTAAGACAAAATTAGAAATTCCTAACATTTTTCTAAAAAAAGTTAATTTTTTTTTTCAACTTATAGAATTTAAAACATACATAAAATATTTGTATAAATTTTTTTTTTATCAAAATATGAAAATTTTACCTGAAAATAAGTTCATAAGAATTTGAAACAAGGTGAGTCAAACGGGCTCATAGTAATATAAAATCTTAAACAAAGAAAAATGAGTATCTCGGGTCCTCATAAAACACACTACATAAATAATGCCCAAACCTGCAAGTGTGCAACCTGCATCCAACACACTATTAATTGAGATTTATGACAAAAAAAAAAAAGAAGAAGAAAGACTGCCTTGCTTTGCTTTATCAAAGACCCAAAAAAAGATGACACATGTATTATATCGGTGGAATAGAGCATTTGATTGGCCATCCAAATTTATCATGGCCATTGCCCATTGGACTCTTCATCTTACAGAACCCCAAAAACCAAGAGACCATACCTATACTTGTTGTGAAAGAAATCACGTTTAAAATTGTGAAAAACTATACTGGTTCATGACAAAATAATAATAACTTACAAATGTTTGGAAAACAAAGCGTTTGGTGACATGCGTTCCACATCTCGGAATAACTTAGGCATAACTTTTCTCATAAGTCATAACTTGCAGTTTTATCTTTTTACCTCTCCTTTCCCTTTTAAAGCACTCATATATCAATTGAGCATTGTAGATTTGTAGTTCCCAGGATTGACATGTACTTGACTATTTATACGGAACCTCCATAACCAAACTCAAAGTGTACTAAACTCACCATCTTTTAGAATCATTTTTCTAAACAAATTTGAGCCTCATTTGTACTTGTGTCCTTCACCTAACCAAAAAAAACTAAATATTTGCCTATAAAGAAATCGCATACTGTATAAAAAATTTGGTGCATCGTGGAGAGTATCAAGTGCACTCTCCATTACCCCAGACGTTGACCATTTTCACCTTACAAGCAGGTCTTTGTTTTTGCAACTTCACTATAATTTCCATGAATCCCCATATACTTTCAATATTTCAGTAGATCCAATCCAACTGCTGACACTTGACAGTGAACAAAGAGTACAAGACACCAACAATCACCCCATCATCACCCGGAGAATCCAACGGCTCTCCTTGCACCTCAACCCAACGGAACCACCACCAGCACCAACAAGAAGTTCAAACCACCAGCTGCAGCTACTAACATGCGCATCTCAGGGAAAGCTTAACGTGAGCACCCCACATCTGTCTATGTGCGTACATGAGAGGTTAATACAGATATGAACAACAAAAGATGAGCATAGGGAGTTGTGCATGAGACAATTACTTGCTATGGTGGCATAAGACCATTTAAAACAGTTTGGCTTCATAACTAGAAAAATGAATTATCAAAATTAAAAAACAGAAAACAGATTTCTGTTTTGTTTCCGAAAACAAAAATTAGAAAACAAATACCAAACACCACATAAGGGTGTAGTCAACCTGAATTCAAAAAAAAAAAAATTGGATTCTTAAAATTGTGGTAAATTCGGTCTGAATTTTTAAAAAAATCTTTATAATCTAATGATTTTCAATATAAATTATAATTTATTTGAAAAACATTGGATATTCATTTTAGATTAAAAAAATCAATTAAAATCTGGTTATATTCAATTTAAATTAAAATTTAGTAATATTCAAAAGTTTATGAGTTTTTTAAATATTCGATAAAATGATGAATTTTAATGAATTTGTTAATGTATTTTATGTGCTTCGAAATTTGACTAAATTGCATGAGATTGAAGGAATGGAAGAAAACTCAGATTACACCAAATTTTATATCAACTCCACTAGAATTCATGTATAACTAATCAAACAATAATCTTTTAAAATTCATAAACTTTTATCAACATTGAATTCATGTCCCGCAGCGGTGTCTCAGCTGGTTAGGCCGGGACTTTAGGAGCTTACCACTCCAAGGTCCCAGGTTCGACTCCCGCTGAGCGCATACATATAAGCGGGACACCTCGAGGTGCGCGTAAGCTGGCCCGGAGGTAAATATATATGTATCAACTAGCAAAAAAAAAAAAACATTGAATTCATACACACCCCTAAATCTCTCCTACGTATGAATGTCCACTGATCTCTTCATTCCTTTTACCATTATCATTTATTATCTATTTTTCATGTGCTTGCTTCATTGATATATATGTACATAGAGACATACACGTATATTATATACATATAATTATTACTTATTTATTTTAATAAACGGTTCGATTCGAGTTATAGGTGGATCGTTTCAGATAAAACCTATATAACCAGAACCAAACCATTTTCAAATAGGTCTTTAAATTTTTTCCGTCTCGGCTCGTCTTGGTTTGTTACAATTCAGTTTTTACTTATTTTTATCAGCAGTTTCGGTTTTTTGCTGAACCCTACTTCCAACTAACCCATTTGAGTTTGATTCTCCTATGTCCTAACTATAGATGTTATTTACAATAACCTGATGATATTTACAATAGATGTTCTTAATTAGACAACAGTTTGGGCAAGCAAAAAAAGACAATGAGAGGTAAATCTTTCAATGTTAATTTAGCAAAAAACAAAAAAAATCTTTCAATGTTAACCTATCATCAAAGAGAACCGTCAGAGTTATGGGTGGGCTTCCTATGGTGGTTCCGCCCCTGCTTACAAATATGTTGGATTTGAAAATTTGCAATTTCAACACAGTGTGTCAAGTGCAGAATCCTTTCACTCCCTAGTTGTATTTAGCCTATGACTGCATGCTTTAGTCTTGACACCCACAATCTTCACGACACAGGTGTGTTTCAGAGCTCTACAAAAAACTGTTGCTCTTCCTATGTTGCATGTACAGTAATATATACGTGGAATACTAGCATCTTTACAAAGTAATATAAGTACAGACATACTTTAAAGTTCTAATTATAGTAGCATAAGTTTAAATTCAACCTCTCCAACAGAAGCACCATTTTTAAGTTACTAAATAAGAAAGTTTAACCATAAACTAATTGAGAGCTTTCAAAAGAAGGAGCTGGGATCCTCTGTCCCCTTTCTCCGTGTCTCCTTTGTGTCCCCTGTTGTTTTTAATACAAAAAAAAATGCTCTTGTGGAGCCCATTTTTATTATTTATTAAAATGGGCCCCGCAGGGGCACTCTTTTTGTATTGAAAAGAGCAGAGGACACAAAGGGGACACGGAGGAAGGGGACAGAGGATCCGGACCCCAAAAGAAGCATGCTAAATATTACATTCCTTCCATATATAAGTCTAGTGGCTTCACTTCAGAGTCATCCATATTATAGGCTTCCTAATGCAACCATATTAGGTCTCGCAAAGAAACGATGCATCCATATTAGGCTTCACCAAAGAAACAGATCACATTAGACATGCAAACTACCAAGAAACATGAATAACATATAGCCATCGTAGAAAGATATAGAACCAACTTGCAAATAGTCAAACAGAGAACAACAAGCAAAAGATTAACGTAAGTAACCAGCAATCTATTGACGAGTAATATACGACATGCTACATTCATTTACATAATTTAACAAGGAGGCAATCCGGAAACCTCACTCAATACAATGAGCTCTTTTAACATAACATCAATAAGTATTTATCAATAGTCAACAATAACATAGCCAGCGCATAGATTATATCTGTATGTGTTACACAACAAAAGTATGTATGTAACCAGTATTGTATTTACTAGTAATATATAACAAAGCTACATTCATTTATTACATAATTTAACAAGGAAGCAATCAGAAAAACTCAATCGATACAATAAGCTCCTTTAAGATAATGTCGATAGGTATTCATCAATAACTAAAAGTAAAAATAGTCCACGAAGAGTATTAAAAATAACGGGTTTATTTAGTGGTCTGTTTGGTCAGATTTCTAAAATACATAAATTTAACTATATAGATGCAGTTAATATTAAGTATCTCAATTCCACCAGTACTCTTATGCAAATATAACCACATTTGACAGCTAAGAATCTCCATGCCCCTGTTACTATTTTATTTTTCGTGATATTAGTTTATGGGAGCCAGGTTTGTTACTACATACTACCAGAACAATGTCCAAATTATTAGCTGACAAGCACTTGGAACTGCATTTGTACTGGTTCTATTAAGGTACAAGAGTACAAAGGGAGTTCTCATCCGGTGGGAAAATATTAAAATCGAATAGTTGCACTAAATGACTGGGAGTATAAAACAAAATGACTCTGGAGAAGGAGCTAAAAACATCAATATTGATCGATTTGTATACTCCATAACAAGCTACCATTTGATACACCTAACCAGATACAGCTGCCCCAAATAGAACACATATCATTTTAAGAATAAGAACTATATATGTTGTATTATAAAACGTAAAGGCCTTCCATCTTGAGGCTTTTTAAGTAGCCCAGAATGAAAGGAGTAAACGCAGCCACTTTATGCCTTAACTATTAAGCATTCATATAAAATATATTGGTAGCTACATTACGTGATTCTAACATTTCAACATTCTTCTCTGATTGAGCAAATAACTATTATAAATGCACATCAACTTTAAGGACTTCAGACTCCTTATCCAGTTTACCTCGTCGCTTCATGCTACAAGATTCTTTTTGCCATTCTAACTGAATTCTTTGAAATTTATTAGGTACCTATTGAAGTTCTCTATCAGGAGTTATTTTAATGCACTGTTTGCAATACATAACTTGGTACAACTCATCATAAATCAAACTGACTACTAGGATTTAGAACATGCGACGTATCACCTATAAGTGTTCTCGACCAAACCACACTCAACTAGAATTAAAAACATTTTGAGAACACTACCTTGTCAAAGTTTTCATGTCATTGATATGCTTATTCTAATCCACATAGACTTCTATTAAGTTTTTGGGTGCTATGAAACTTTTGGGTTGCATAACTTCACCATTCGATATTATGGTATTTACGCACATTTAATGCATTTTCTAGTTTTATAATTAACAACCATCACCACTAGCACGTGTATATAAGGTAACTCATGAAACATGTTAATAAATATCAATACTATTATTTGTTAGAAATTCAATCTAATTAAATCTGACAATTAATATAAGGGAGTTCTTCTCTTTCTCTTTTTATACCTTTTTGTCCATTCAATCAAAATTTACCTTTTTGTGTATATAAGGTAACTCATGAAACATGTTAATAAATATCAATATTATTATTTGTTACAAATTCAATCTAATTAAATCTAACAATTAATATAACGGAGTTCTTCTCTCTCTTTTCTATACCTTTTTTGTGCATTCAATCAGACAATCATGCATAGTATGATTTGTGCAAGTCTTGTATATATAAAAAGCACAAAAAAACTAATTTCAATTTCATCAGGTCTACTTTTCAAAGGTACTCATGGAATATTAGTTGAGATTCTTGATAAGGATACAATTAACGGGATTGGATTAGTAAGTAATTTATGTTTACTAATTAAAAAGGACAAAGATTAAGCAATATATATGAATACAATTACATTTTCTCTTAATATTGATTAAAAGTGTGAATATATTCTCTCATATATTAAACAGTACCCTTTAAGAATAAAACTTCAGAGAGAACAACAGAAGGATACATATTTCCTGATACATTAAATTTCATCCTTCATTGTAACGCAACACGTTTACATCGTATTGATACAAGAGGACACAAATCAAAGAAACATATAGATTACTCTAATATTCATACATTAATAGCAATTTAGCAGTTTTTCATGATATACTTGATCACATATCTATATAAAAAAAACTGATAAATCATAAATTTAAAGAAGGGAAATCAGGCCTAATAAATTAAGATAGCAGACCAGTTCCCCCATCAAATATAAAAACTAAATATAACTACAATTACACAGGCAGGCGTGCAACCGTGCACAGCCACATGATGTAAAAAATATATCTTATACGCAAACAAGAAATAGCAATATTACAAAATTGAAGTTCCCTACTTTTCCTCGCTAAATTTCATAATCCACACTTGGTTCCAAGATTTTTTGTCCAACTTAACTAAAGAAAAAGCACTACTCATAAATATTCACATTTCACATGAAACCCCCAAATCCTTAATTTCCATCGTATCTTCTGATTTATTAATTACCGGTAGAAAACAGAGCATTTCACATTTCACAGGCGTGAATTTTTTTTAAATCTATACAGAAAAGAAGTGAGGAGAACATGAAATAAAATTAACACCATGATAGATTGAAATGATGTGCTGCAGGATGGAATTACCAGTAACCACTTGAGCATTTGACTTTAACTCAATCAATGTAGTTGGGAAGAGGGTAGGCATGCATATTTCTGTTTTGAAGGTATCAACATCCTTCCTCTCAGTCTCAGAACGCAAGGGAGCTTCAAAAGTGATAAGGTAGGTTGGAACCCTGGCATCAGATTTCGATAGCTTGAGAACTTTCAACGACTCCATGTCATACTTCACAACATTTACTGGCAACTGTGCGTGTAGTTCAAAAAGATTGTTAGATGCTAATACTTAATGGGCCTTTTTAATTTAATATATATATATATATATATGTAGAGTTAGAGACAGACCACATGGAGGTTATAGCTGACAAGAGCATACTGGGAGAGATAAAGGGCTAGATTGTATCGAGAATCCAGTCGAGAGTCCTACATTGATCAGACATCCAGAATGCATGAAGCAGATACAGAAAGATCGTAAAGACTTAGATAAGGAGGAAACACGTAAACATACCATGGTGTATGTTTTGATGACTCTAAGGAGGCGGCCTTGAACGATTTGAGCCTTGGGATCATATTCAGAGGGCTGAGATTTTTTGGGCTTGTTACCATCAGGTTTGATCCTAACAAACATAATTTGAAACCTTGGGCATGGAAAATGGTGAAAAACAAGTATGTGTGTTTGGAAGGTTACGGCACTCCCCCTGTTTGTTTTCCTCTTAGAAGAGCAGGCTTGGAAAGTGATATAGTGATTGCGATCCCGGTGACCATGTGCCGTGCCCATGAGGACTTTGACAACGCGAAAGTATGTACCCTGTAAATTGAAATGCGGAACAAAAGTGTAGGCATTGAGAATCATAAAAATCCGACTTGGTAATTTACTAGTGTGGTAGAAATACCTCCCTGATGTTATAAAAGCAAATAGCCAACCTAGAGAAACAAAGTAGCCTGTCAACAAAGAGCTGTTGATATAGGTATGGGTGTGATGCATCGTAAATTTTAGAGACAAATGGACCACCAGTCATCGACGATCTGCCGCGAGCGGATGTAAAAGGGTATGGATAGTTTCCAACCTCAAAATTCTACAAGCAATATTATACAACTTGAATTAACATACACATGTTATATTATAAATAAATATAATCAATAACACACAAAAGCATAGGATATGATAGGATTGAGGGGAGGAATTGACATACGTCACTCTTCTCGACTTCGTCTATGTAACGATACCAAGCTTCCTCTTCTTCTTCGTCTATGTCACTGTTCGTGTCGTCGGACACAGCTGGCAATTCGTCGAACAAACTTGGCGAACATTTACGCTTCATCCCTCTTATGTTTTACCCTCAATTTCGTCAAACCCTAATCCTCAGATTTCGTCAAAATTCTACAAGCAATATTCTACGATATGGACGGACTCATTCATCAGCCCATCTTTCTTTACCACTCAAAATTTCTTACTTTAAATTTTTCTACCAGAGGCATGGTCATTCAACTTATTTCTCATCCACAACTGTATATACATTCAAATATTTATATAAAAATAGCTATGATAAACTAGTCGATAAAGCCGCGCTTCGCGGCGCCGTTACAATATTTTTAAAAAAAATCAATATATTTATGTTATATTATAATATTTATATTTATATTTTAATAATTAAATAATTTTCTCTAATGAATCGATTTCTTGTTAAACACGATTCTTTTGATTGAGCCGCTCTCTCGTTAAAACCGAAATTCCAACTTTAACATATATTATAAAGACTTATATAATAATTTTTATCCATAAAATCGAACCGTAAAAATTAAAAAATATATACATGACTTCATGTATTGATTTACAGCTTCCGCATGTGAGTGTCTTTCTGTTATGTTAACATATCAAAAAAAAAAATTTAATACGAAGCCTTTCGTGACGGGAATAATATTAAATTTATGGATATTTTTTTCTAATGCAAGTATAATTAATATAAAAAAGTTAAAATAAAGGATTTTTAGGAAAAAAGATATATAATTTTAAAAAATTCGTATAAAACGTCTCCATCGTCCTCATATTCTACTTCCAATAAAACATTTTATTTTATGTATTCCTCATATATTCAAACATCTTTTATACGGTCTTCTGTAATGAACTGCTTTCTCATTGAACACGGTTATTACTCTTGATCTGCTCTCTCGTTAAGACAAAAAACCTAACTTTTACATATATCACTTGTATTATAATATTTATCAATAAAAATTAAATCCTAAAAATAAATAAAATTTATAACATCAATATGATAATTTAATAGCTAATATAATCTTTTATAGTGAGTCGTATTCCCGTTAAACACGTTTCGAGCCGCTCTCGTTTGGGATCCAAATTCCAACTTCATTACATATTATTGATGATACTTATCTTACACAATAACTTTTTTCCTTAAAATCAAAACCTAAAAAATAGAGTGAATTCCAATTTATATTTTCTCTAAACTTTCTAAAATTTATGGAGTTTCATCATATTTCCTCTTTATATTATAGATACTCCTGTATTTATTTAGGATTACTCAGCATGCATGATAATGTTCTTTTATTATGTTAACACATCAATTCTTTTCTTTTTAAATATGATGACTTTTTTTATGACAATAGTTTTGGATTTATGAATAAATTGATTTTCCTATAATTAACTAATATAAAAAGTATAATTTAAGAAGATCGTACTTTTTATAAAATATTTAATTATATGTCTGCTCCATATATATTCAAACACCTATTTTACTTCTAATAGAACTTTTATTTATATGTTTTTTTCTATAAAATTGAACTCCTATTCTACTTCTAATAGAACTTTTAATCATATGCTTACAAATACTTTTTTTTTGAAACTCAAAGAAATTCCATTAATTGAAAGTAATGTCCGACGAAATAATCTCCAACACACAATGCGGAGGAGATATAAACAAATTGAAGCAACCTACCAAACAGGGGATTCTAGCTAGATTATGAGCTACCCTATTTGCGTGCTTCTTTACATGACTAACTACCACATCATTCCGCTCTCGCTTAAATTTAAAACAAGCTTCCAGGATATTTCCAACTTCTACCAAATACTCAGAACTCTGATGAACAGCTTGAACCACCAGACTCGAATCACTCTCGATTATAACATTCTGTAACTGCATTTCTTCAATCCATTTCATAGCTTCCCAGACACCATAAGCTTCAGCTTCTAACACATTGACACAACCAGCAATTCTTAAATTTTTCCCCATAATAAAATTGCCAGCCTCGTTTCTTATGACCATTCCAACTGCAAAACTTGATTCCCTTTCTTTGACTGATGCGTCGACGTTAAGCTTTACCCAACCACGATCAGGAGGCTTCCACTTAATGACTGAACTCACCCTTGGACCTTGATGAGTCTTAATCTGCTGGACATTTCTATTTGCTACCTGCCAGTCTTTTATCTGTCTCGAGCTCATCTCCATAATCATACCCGATTCTATCAACTTATCCTCCCAGACTTTTTTATTTCTAGCAAACCAGATCCCTGTTAACACTTTAGAAATGGTGACTAATCTATCATTCGACTCTGAACTTAACTTCTCCAGGAGCCAATGTCCTGCAGACTCAACTTCCCTCATGTCAAAGTTTAAACCTGTTCTTCGCCAACAACTTTGGGCATAATCACATTCAAAAAAGAGATGGATCACATGCTCATTGTTTCTTGAACACATTGGACAGTTTATAGGAATTTGAACACCCTTATTGCTAAGAAGAGTACTTACAGGGATACTATTTTTGCAGAACCTCCATATAAAAATTCTCAGTTTATGAGGAATGTCCAGTTTCCAGATTCTATCCCATCTTTCTCTTGTGCTACCCTGAGTCACATTTACCTGTTGTTCTTGTTGTTCTTGCCAGAATCTATACCCCGACTTCACCGAGTAATTGCCGTTTGGAGTCAACGACCATACTAATCTGTCACTTGCTTCATTCTGTGGAATCCGAGTCTTGAGAATACATTGAACATCATCAGAGTGAAAATTTTGATCTACTTTTGTCACGTCCCATTCTTTGATGTTTGGACGGAAGTAATCACAAACTTTATCCTCTCTAACATTGTTCCTATGATGATCCTCCACCTTATAATCAACTTTTCCTCTCAACCAGGGGTCCTGAAATATTCGAATGTCCTTGCCATCACCAAGAACCCATCTATACCCTCTACATAACTACTCCTTAGCTTCCCATATCCCCGACCATATAAAACTACCTCCTGTACCTTTCTTAGCTTGTAAGATGTTACACCCATGGAAATATTTTGCTTTATAAATTCTGGCAACCAAAGAAGAAAGGTTACGCAGGAAATTCCACACATGCTTTCCTACAAGGGCAAGATTGAAACCATGAAGAGATCTAAATCCCAGACCACCATTACACTTAGCCTGACTCATTTTTACCCATGACAACCAATTAATCCCCTTCTTATTACTGCTGTTTGAAGACCACCAGTAAGTATTCATGATCCTCTCCATTTCTTGGCAGAGCGTCTTTGGTAGTACAAAACATGACATGCTGTATGATGGGAGAGCTTGAGCAACATTCTTGACCAGAATTGTTTTACCTGCCTTTGAGAGAAGTTTATTGTTCCAGCCATGTATACGCTTCCAAAGACTTTCTTTCAGAAAATTGAAGACCCATTTTTTAGACTTGCCAATCAACGAAGGTAAACCGAGGTAGTTACTCTCACTCAAATCTTTATTGACTGCCAAAACATCCTTTATCTCCTGTTGCTTATCCACCCGTACATTCGCACTAAAAAATATGCCAGACTTCTGAAAGTTGACAGCTTGCCCTGAAAGTTTTTCATATGTACTCAATACATCTTTAATTGCTTGAGCTTCACTTAAACTTGCTTTAAAGAACAAGAAACTATCATCAGCAAAAAGAAGATGAGTGATAGCTGGCCCATTCTTACTGATTTTACATCCATGAATTTCATTATTCGCAGCAGCCTCCTTAAGAGTGTGAGATAGACCCTCAACACAGAGCATGAATAAATAAGGCGAGAGAGGATCGCCCTGCCTCAGGCCCCTCTTAGGAATAACAGGACCAACCAGAGTACCATTCATGCACACCATATATTCCACCGTCGTCACACATAAGAACATCCATCTAATCCATTTTCCAGCAAACCCCATCACCTCCATCCTATGCTTCAGGTAATTCCAGTCAACACGATCATAAGCTTTGCTTATGTCAAGCTTTAGAGCAACTTCTCCTTCTTGGCCTTTATTCTTTCTTTTCATATAATGAATAATCTCAAAGGCTATTAGCACATTATCAGTTATGCTTCTCCCAGGAACAAACGCCGACTGGTTTTCCGAGATTGTAACAGGAAGAATAGATTTCAGCCTATTCGCTAACACCTTTGCCAATATTTTATAAAGGACATTGCAAAGAGCAATAGGACGAACTTCTGTCATTCTCTCAACATTTTCCTTCTTAGGAACTAACACCAGTGTCGTATTATTTAGTTCTGGAGGGAAAGAAACATCTCGAAGCCAACTCTTACAACTAATAAATATCTCCTTTCCAAGAAGTCCCCAGAAATGCTGAAAAAACGCTGGACTAAAACCATCTGGCCCAGACGATTTATCTGGATGCATTTGCTTGATCGCCCTAGTGAACTCATCAAACTCCAATTCCTTAGTCAGCATACCATTTTGTTCATCTATAATCACTCTACTTTCAGAAATATTATACTGAGACACAATATCATCTCCCCCAGAGAAAACAGATTTGAAATATTCAACCGCCATCTTACACATTTCTTCATGATTACCAATAATAACATCTTGATCATTCTTTAAATAAGCAATACGATTCGCTTTCTTACGTGCTGATGCTCGAGCATGAAAGAACTTCGAATTTGTATCACCCTCAGCGAGCCAAAACGCTTTTGCTCTTTGTTGCCAGTAAGCCTCCTCCTGCCTTAATAGTTCATCAAGACGATCCTTTTCAATAAAGTACATACGTATCCCATCATCATCAGTTCTGTTTGCTAGTGCATTCAAGACTTCTTTTTGTTTTTTAACCTTCTCACGGAATTTATGAAAAAAATTCCTACCCCATTTGGCCATAAAAGTGGAGACAGAAATCAACTTAGGCAGCAGTTGAGTCGTTGCAATGTTGCACCAGTAGCTCGTAATCTCATCCTGGAAGGATGAATCTTTTAACCACACATTTTCAAATCTGAATCTAAATTGTTTACGAGAACAAGAGGTGTCAAATAGATCCAACACAAGAGGATCATGATCCGAGTAAATAGTATGCGTAACAGAAAGTTTACAAAGTGGGAACAGTTGCCACCACTCAATAGTTGCAAAAGCTCGATCTAGTTTCTCCCTTACCCAGTTAGCAGTACCTTTACTCTTTTC
The DNA here is from genome assembly GCA_037693485.1 of Kitagawia praeruptora. NCBI lineage: Eukaryota > Viridiplantae > Streptophyta > Magnoliopsida > Apiales > Apiaceae > Kitagawia > Kitagawia praeruptora. The sequence goes on from CM075354.1 coordinate 109,791,089, forward strand.
CCAAGTAAAGTCACCCCCTTTCAGCTCCAGTTCAATGAGGTTACAGTCATCAACGGTTTCTCTAAAACCGTCAAGAAGGTTCTGAGGATGTGGGTGCTTTCCACTTTTATCCGAAGCCAAAAGTAAATCGTTAAAATCACCAACAACACACCAGGGAATAGAATCTACTTGAGCTAGATGTCTTAGCATATTCCAGGCCTCCTGTCTGCGTTCTCTTTCCGGGAACCCATAGTAACATGTAAGACGCCACTCTGGGGTGTTACCTTTAATAATGTGAATATCAACATAGTTGCGAGAGGACCCAATTACTTTACAATTTACAGTGCTTTTCCATAGAACTGCCAATCCACCACTTCTACCAACTACATCTACAGCAAAAAAATCAGAGAAACCAAACCTTCTACATAAGTCAGCAATAACATCTCCTTTGACAAGCATATCAGATAAGAACATCAACATGGGATTATGGGATTTTACTAAGTCTCCCAGCATTCGCACTGCCCGGGGGTTTCCCAGACCCCTACAATTCCAACTTAAGAGTTTCATGTTCTTACAAATACTTATTCTACTTTCAATACAACTTCTAATCATATAATTTAAGAAGATCGTACTTTCTATAAAATATTTAATTATATGCCCGCTCTATCTATTCAAACACCTATTCTACTTCTAATAGAACTTTTATTTATATGTTTTTTCTATAAATTCGAACTCCTATTCTATTTCCAATAGAACTTTTTAATCTTTTAATCATATGCCTTATAAATACTTATTCTACTTCCAATAGAAGTTCTAATCATATGTCTTTTCTATAAATTCGAACTCTTTTTCTCTATAAATTCGAACACATATTCTACTTCTAATTTGTTAAATGATATTTTTATATTTATTAGTGTTTAAAATTCAAAAAAATTAGAAAATTAGAAAAATAAATTGAGACAATCTTAGAGCGCCACCTAAACTCCCGCATATCCTCCTTTATATATATATATTGATGATTGATATATTGATTGATATTGATGATTAAAAATAAATTGTGTGTTACAAACAAAACATCTTTGAAACAATATAATTTGTTACTACAAACTTAAATCATGTCCTATAAATTATTTTATAATTTATAATCATGTCCTATAAATTAATAATGATTTAAATTATTATTTTGAAACTTATATTGCATGAGAATGTTCTTTTATAACACATCAATTATTTTCTTTTTAAATACGATGACTTTTTTATTTTATGATAATAGTTTTGGATTTATGAATAAATTTTCCTAATAGAAGTATAATTAACTTATATAAAAAATATATAATTTAAGAAGATCGTACTTTCTATAAAATATTTAGTTATATGGATGCTCTATATATTCAAACACCTATTCTACTTCTAATAGAACTTTTATTTATATGTTTTTCTATAAATTCGAACTCTTATTCTCTATAAATTCGAACTCCTATTCTATTTCCAATAGAACTTTTAATCTTATGCTTTATAAATACTTATTCTACTTCCAATAGAAACTTTTATTTATATATTTTTTCTATAACTTTGAACTCTTATTCTCTACAAATTCGAACCCCTATTCTACTTTCAATAGAACTTTTAATCATATGTTTTATAAATACTTATTATATTTCCAATAGAACTTCTAATCATATGTCTTCCTATAAATTCGAACACCTATTCAACTTCTAATATGTTAAATGATATTTTTACATTTATAAGTGTTTAAAATTCTAAAATTCTAGAAAATTAGAAAAATAGATTAAATATATTTTTTAGTATAGTGGTAAGTATTCCCGCCTGTCACGCGGGTGACCCGGGTTCGGTCCCCGGCAGCGGCGCCAAAAACTTGTTGTGCTAAAAATTAAGATTTAAATTGCAAGTGCACAATTTCATCGTTTTAATATTTGAGATATCGATCCACAGAGACTAATATTTTCGCAAACCTTAATTTTTTGATTTAGGCGAACTAGACAAGAAATTTGGAGAGAGTTTGATTTAAATACACTAATTAACAATTAAAATAAGACAAGAAATCTAAATACAAATGTAAGAATCTAACGCGCACATAATATATGAAAATGGGCTACATCATAGTATTGGGCCAGAAGTTAAAAGTATGGACTAGAAGCAATTATATTTATAACTAAAATTAACATGGGCCAGGAAATAAAAGAAACTAGTTAAAGCATTTGTTGAATGGACAAAAGGTATATAAACTAGCACATTAGTTATGGGCCTAAACTAAAAATGGGCCTACGAAAACAAAGCTAAAAATTAAGATCAAGTACAGGAGTACGGTAAAAGAGGACAAACAGATGTCATTAAACAAGAATTAATATGAAAAATATTTAAGGCTACTTAATTAATAACCATAAAGGCTACTAACTAATTGAAGTACCTGATGATAAACGAAACAATTATTTGTTAAAAAACTAAAACTAAAATTTCCAAAAAATAAAATAAAATACTTCATGCCATAAACTTGAAAAAAAAACTTGTAAATGGGCTGGAGCTTGTAAATGGACCTAAAGATAAACTTGACAATAAAATGAAGCAGGCATACAATTAAAAACAAGACAAACAAACTGTATTATTTAAATAAGTATCAATGGAACATATTAAGTGCTACTTTAATTAATAACTGGATCTAATAAAAGGTTACTACTAACTAAATTAAAAGCAACAGATGTTGAAATCTCAAATGATAAACCATGGTTAAAATTAAAATTGCATTTGGCTCCCACGCGATTACAAAAATGACAAAAGAAAAACCATGATTCCTGACATACACAAACTAACTGTTAACGGAGGAATTTGGTGATAACAGATTTCGGAGGTTGCTGGAATAATAAAATTATAAAAATAGGGGGATTTGAGGTTTTAGATGTTTGGGGCTGGACTTGAGAGGTGTCTCGATTTATCTCGTGTATCGGATCCTCTTCCAAGATGTCTGCGTACCTTATATTTATAAGGATCAAGCCAACGCAGTTCTGTGAAATTGATTTGTGTCTATCCCTTAGAGACTTTAGGGATAAACTTCGTTAATCTGGGTAATTACTGATTTTATCTGATTTAATCTTATCGTTGTGATATCTTCCTGATTTGAAGAATATCGTTTGGAGATATTTTCCGTTATTGATTGATTGAGATTGATTATTTCCTCGTTTCAGGGAGAGGATAAAACTTAGTGGTTAAGCAATAATTATTAATCTGAATTAATAATTAATAATATTCGAAATTTGGGAGATTATTAGACATGCCAAAAATCTGGCATAACAACTACCCCCAGTTCTTCAGTGTAGCTTGCTGCAGTGGAGAACTAAGCATACTTCGATCTTCCAAATTTCTTGAGTCACTGAAACAGCTAGGAGAGGAAGATTAATAAATAATATGGAGCACCAAGGTGCCCGTAATATACATGTAGATGTAAACAAGACAATATGCAATATGTAAAAAATAAGTTTTGTATGTTGCTTAAAATGCTTTGCACGACTCTGCGAAATAATGCTTCCAGAGGGTATCCCCCTCAAAGGGGGTCATTTTCCTCAGAATTTTATAATACTCTCCTCAGAGGAGATTATTTTTAGTACTCTCCTCAGAGGAGACCATTTTTGTCCAGAAATACCCTCCTCACAGGAGGTGGATTTTCCGAAGCTCGAACCCTGATGAGGCGCCGGAAGTACGGACATCCCCCCCGGAAGTACGGTTTTTGCAAGGATTTGGTAATTTGGGATACCCTTCTCAAAGGAGGTCGTTCCCCATTCCAGAAATATCCCTCCTCACAGGAGGTGGACTTCCCGAAGTTCGTGCCTTGATGAGGCGCCGGAAGTACGGACATCCCCCCCGGAAGTACGGTTTTTGCAAGGACTTTGGTAATTTGGGATACCCTCCTCAGAGGAGGTCGTTCCCCATTCCAGAAATATCCCTCCTCACAGGAGGTGGACTTCCCGAAGTTTATTTTATTAACTCTCCTCAAAGGAGACCATTTGTTTTATAAATATATTCCACAAAGATCCTCCTTAGAGGAGGTCATCTTTCCAAAGTCCTATCAATATTCTAAAATTCTTTCAAAAAAGATATCAGCGACACTTGAAGGTTCTTCTAGAAAATATCAGCAACACACAAAGGGTCTTTTAAAAAATATGAGCAACACACAGAAGGTCTTCTATAAAAAATATCCTCATCACAAAAGGTCTTCAAAAATAATCAACTCTTCGACTAAGAGCCTTCCAAAATATAAACTCTTCGAATAAGAGCCTTCCAAAATTATAAACTCTTCGAATAAGAGCCTTCCAAAATATAAACTTTTCGAATAAGAGCCTTCCAAAATTATAAACTCTTCGAATAAGAACCTTCCAACATATAAACTTTTCGAATAAGAGCCTTCCAAAATTATAAACTCTTCGAATAAGAGCCTTCCAAAATTATAAACTCTTCGAATAAGAGCCTTCCAAAATTATAAACTCTTCAAATAAGAGCCTTCCAAAATTATAAACTCTTCAAATAAGAGCCTTCCAAAATATAAACTCTTCGAATAAGAGCCTTCCAAAATTATAAACTTTTCGAATAAGAGCCTTCTAAAATATTACCCCTACAAAGGAGAACCTTCCAAAATATTACCCACACAAGAGGGCCTTCTAAAATAATAAAATCTTCAATTAAAAGTCTTCCAAAATATTACCCCCACAAAGGAGGACCTTCCAAAATATTAACCCCACAAAGGAGGACCTTCAAAAATAATATACCGGAGGGTCTTCTTTTTTGACAAATTAAATCCGTAAATCTGAAATTAATTTTCTGACATACATATATGATGCAATAGTATATGGAAAAATAAAAAACTTAAGTCATAATTTATGTGCAATAAAAATATAAATTTTTAAGCATGCAGAAAATATAGAATATAAAATAATAATAATAATAATAATAATATAATTTGCATGGCATAAATATTAATTAAATTGCAAAAATTTTAAATTAAGAAAAATGAAAACTTATCTTAATTTTTGAAAAAGGCAGTTTAATTTTTTGTTGCCTTCTTTTGATCGCCGCGCGAGACCTCGTGCCTTGCTCCAATTTTTTTTTTTTCGTCCACCTCTACGTCTTTTTGAATGAATATTTCTTTTTTAGTTTCCTGCATGTGCTAGCTTGGGCCCCAACAAAAATCTATCTTGCGTTTTGATGTTTACTTCACTTTTTCCTTAGTTCTTTTTTCTTCCTTCTTTTGCTCACTTAATTTTTTTTTTTTTTTTTTTTTTGCGTCGCCTCTGAATTGTTTCTTCAGGATTAAGACTCTTTTTTATTGACACGAATGTTGCTTCTCGTTGCTGTTGATGGCCTCAATGTGTTGCCAATTTTTTTTTTTAACCCACGGGTCCTATCAACATTGCTTGATATCTTCAATTAACTCAAGTCTTCTCCTTCTTTGTTTTCGTTAATCTTCACCTTCTATGTTACCACTTCAGCGCGTGGCTCTGTCGTGCTGCATCCTTGAATTATACTATTAACAAAAATTAACAGGCTCCATCTTTGTCCGTGCTCGTATTGTTTTGAAGCATAAAATCACCTAAAATCCAACATAACCCACCTTGTGCGTATGAATTGATTGTCCTCCACAATCAAAAAATAATGCCCTCCTTCTAGCGCCAATTGTTAACGGAGGAATTTGGTGATAACAGATTTCGGAGGTTGCTGGAATAATAAAATTATAAAAATAGGGGGATTTGAGGTTTTAGATGTTTGGGGCTGAACTTGAGAGGTGTCTCGATTTATCTCGTGTATCGGATCCTCTTCCAAGATGCCTGCGTACCTTATATTTATAAGGATCAAGCCAACGCAGTTCTGTGAAATTGATTTGTGTCTATCCCTTAGAGACTTTAGGGATAAACTTCGTTAATCTGGGTAATTACTGATTTTATCTGATTTAATCTTATCGTTGTGATATCTTCCTGATTTGAAGAATATCGTTTGGAGATATTTTCCGTTATTGATTGATTGAGATTGATTATTTCCTCATTTCAGGGAGAGGATAAAACTTAGTGGTTAAGCAATAATTATTAATCTGAATTAATAATTAGTAATATTCGAAATTTGGGAGATTATTAGACATGCCAAAAATCTGGCATAACACTAACAATGCAAGTAGAAAAACAAAACAGAGGCGGAAAGAGCAGGTCACAATGTAAACATATCAAACGCAGCAAACACTAGTAAATCTAAGCAGTAATTTTAAACGTTAGCAAAGATCGAGAAAAAAAAAAGAGAAAATGAAACCCGAACACAAATTATATTTTGTGCCGGAATTTCATCGGAATCTTTGTTCCTAAAAGTAACTCCATGATAAGAAATTAAAGGAAATGGAAATGTGCATTAATTAAAAGAGGAGTGTTTACAAAATTTAGAACTACAAAACAAGAAATTAAATCTACCCTAAAACTACACTACCCTACTCCTACTCTACTCTAAGTTGAAAATACAAGGGAAATGAGGGGGTATTTATAGGATGGGAATTAGGGTTTAGGGGGGTGTGGGCAAATCTTGGCCCTACATTTGGGGTGTGTGGTGGTGTAATCCTAGGCATTAAATGATTCCTTCCCCATTAAGCTTTGGTAGACTTGATCTTGGCCATACACTTTTTAAGTGTGTTGGGATGATCTCCACCTTCCATGTGTCCTCCAAGATTCCCTTTCCACCAAACTCCTAATTCTTTTTCCTCTTTTTCTTTTTGGTCCTTTTTCTTCCTCTTTTTCCCTTCCTTGCACTTTATTTTTTTATTTTGCCATTTCTTTATTTATTCACGAATTTCCTGAAATGCAACAAAATAAATTATTAAAATACGAGTTCAAGCAATAAATAGGTAATAAAAATATGCAAAAAATATGCACTTATCAATATCCTCCTTTATATATATATATATATATTGATATTGATGATTGATATATTGATTGATATTGATGATTAAAAATAAATTGTGTGTTACAAACAAAACATCTTTGAAACAATATAATTTGTTACTACAAACTTAAATCATGTCCTGTAAATTATTTTATAATTTATAATCATGTCCTATAAATTAATAATGATTTAAATTATTATTTTGAAACTTATATTGCATGAGAATGTTCTTTTATAACACATCAATTATTTTCTTTTTAAATACGATGACTTTTTTATTTTATGATAATAGTTTTGGATTTATGAATAAATTTTCCTAATAGAAGTATAATTAACTTATATAAAAAATATATAATTTAAGAAGATCGTACTTTCTATAAAATATTTAGTTATATGGATGCTCTATATATTCAAACACCTATTCTACTTCTAATAGAACTTTTATTTATATGTTTTTCTATAAATTCGAACTCTTATTCTCTATAAATTCGAACTCCTATTCTATTTCCAATAGAACTTTTAATCTTATGCTTTATAAATACTTATTCTACTTCCAATAGAAACTTTTATTTATATATTTTTTCTATAAATTTGAACTCTTATTCTCTACAAATTCGAACCCCTATTCTACTTTCAATAGAACTTTTAATCATATGTTTTATAAATACTTATTATATTTCCAATAGAACTTCTAATCATATGTCTTCCTATAAATTCGAACACCTATTCAACTTCTAATATGTTAAATGATATTTTTACATTTATAAGTGTTTAAAATTCTAGAAAATTAGAAAAATAGATTGAGACGATCTTAGAGCGCCACCTAAACTCTCGCGTACCCTCCTTTATATATATATATTGATGATTGATAACTAAATATTATACTGATCTAAGTATATTGTATATGTTATAATTTAATTACTATATATTATATTGATTAAATTATCATATTATATAAAAATTCATATGTACCACACTTTATAGTCGAATTATAGTCTAATTGATTATTATAAATAATTATTATTATTTTGTAATATTTATGTTTCAAAAATGTATATCATTTTTTATTTAATTTGAATGTTAATTATGTTATCTTTTATACATAACATAGATCATATTTTTAGTGTTCTCATCTTTTAACATAATTTCAATTATTTCGTGTATGTTTAAATATTTATGGTTTTTGGTCAATCATATATTCAAAGAGTTTGATGGCCCTAAAGTTACATTTATAATTATCTAAATTTAAGTCATATTTCAATATAAAAATAAGGTTATTTTTGTAATTACGTGAATTCTATAATTATAAAAATATCATCTAGCTTTTATCCACAAAACTAGTCGATAAAGCCGCGCTTCGCGGCGGCGTTACAATATTTTTTTAAAAAAATCAATATATTTACGTTATATTATAATACTAACATTAAATTTTAATAATTAAATAGTCTTCTCTAATGAATCGATTTCTTGTTAAACACAATTCTTTCGATTGAGCCGCTCTTTCGTTAAAACCGAAATCCCAACTTTAACATATATTATAAAGACTAATTATATAAAAAAAATTATCCATAAAATCGAACCGTAAAAAAAAAAAAAATTATGACATCAGTATCAAATTCTAATAGCTAATACAATCTTTTCGAGAGAGCCGTCTTCCCGTTAAATACATTTTGAGCCGCTCTTATTTGGAACCGAAATTCAAACTTCATTATATAAAGAGAGTAAATTCCAGTTTTTATATTCTTTAAACTTTCTAATATTTTGGAGTTTTAAAAGATGAAAACATTTTATATTTTCTGTATATAATAAATAAATATACATGTATTTATTTACAACTTTCGCATGAGAATGTCTTTCTATTATGTTAACATATCAAAAAAAAATACGAAGACTTTTCGTGACGGGAATAATATTCAATTTATGGATATATTTTTCTAATGCAAGTATAATTAACTTCTATAAAAAAGTTAAAATAAAGGTTTCTAGGAAGAAAAGATACATAGTTTTAAAAAAAATTGTATAAAACGTCTACACCGTCCTCGTATTCTACTTCCAATAAAACATTTTATTTTATGTATTCCTAATATATTCAAACATCTTTTATACGGTCTTCTCTAATGAACCGTTTTCTCATTAAACACGGTTATTACTATTGGTCCGCTCTCTCGTTAAGACCAAAAACCTAACTTTTACATATATCACTTGTATGACAATGTTTATCCATAAAAGTCAAATCCTAAAAATATAATGAAATTTATAACATCAATATGACATTTTAACAGCTAATACAATCTTTTATAGTGAGCCGTCTTCCCATTAAAAACGTTTCGATCCGCTCTCGTTTGAGATCGAAATTCCAACTTCATTACATATTATTGATGATACTTATCTTACACAAATTTTTTTTTTCCTTAAAATCAAAACCTAAAAAATAGAGTGAATCCAATTTATACTTTCTCTAGACTTTCTAAAATTTATGGAGTTTTAGAAAATGAAAACAGATCTTATTTTCTCTTTATATTAAAGATACTTCTGTATTTATTTGGGATTCCTGCATGAGAATGTTCTTTTATTTAAATACGATGACTTTTTTTATGACAATAGTATTTGGATTTATGAATATATTTCCTGTCGGTTTGTTAACATTTCAAAATAGGGTGTTTGACACGCATTTTAAGGTGGAATTTAAGGATAGTTTCATAATTTATTTTTGAAATTTTCTCTTTTTTTGTATAAAAGTAGAACAATCCTATTTTTATACAAAAAAGAAAATTTTAAAAATAAGTTATGAACTGTCCTTAAAATTCACCTTAAAATGCGTGCCGGAAAATGACAAAAAAAGTGTTAATAATTGGGTAGGACGGAGGGAGTAATATAAAAAATTATAATTTAAGAAGATCATACTTTCTATAAAATATTTAATTATATGTCTGCTCTATATATTCAAACACCTATTTTACTTCTAATACAACGTTTTTTATATGTTTATTTCTATAAAATTGAACTCCTATTCTACTTCCAATGGAAATTTTAATCATATGCCTTATAAATACTAATTCTACTTCCAATTGAACTTCTAATCATATAATTTAAGAAGATCGTACTTTTTATAAAATATTTAATTATATGTCTGCTCTATATATTCAAACACCTATTCCACTTCTAATAGAACTTTTATTTATTTGTTTTTTCTATAAATTCGAACTATTATTCTCTATAAATTCGAACTCCAATTCTACTTCCAATAGAACTTTCGAACTCCAATTCTACTTCCAATAGAACTTTTATGCATATGCCTTATAAAAACTTATTCTACTTCCAATAGAACTTCTAATCATATGTCTTACCTATAAATTCGAACTCTTCTTCTCTATAAATTCGAACACATATTCTACTTCTAATATGTTAAATGATATTTTATATTTATTAATGTTTAAAATTCAAAAATTCTAGAAAATTAGAAAAATAGATTGAGACGATCTTAGAGCGCCACATAAACTCAATAAGTTATGAACTGTCCTTAAAATTCACCTTAAAATGCGTGCCGGAAAATGACAAAAAAAGTGTTAATAATTGGGTAGGACGGAGGGAGTAATATAAAAAATTATAATTTAAGAAGATCATACTTTCTATAAAATATTTAATTATATGTCTGCTCTATATATTCAAACACCTATTTTACTTCTAATACAACGTTTTTTATATGTTTATTTCTATAAAATTGAACTCCTATTCTACTTCCAATGGAAATTTTAATCATATGCCTTATAAATACTAATTCTACTTCCAATTGAACTTCTAATCATATAATTTAAGAAGATCGTACTTTTTATAAAATATTTAATTATATGTCTGCTCTATATATTCAAACACCTATTCTACTTCTAATAGAACTTTTATTTATTTGTTTTTTCTATAAATTCGAACTATTATTCTCTATAAATTCGAACTCCAATTCTACTTCCAATAGAACTTTCGAACTCCAATTCTACTTCCAATAGAACTTTTATGCATATGCCTTATAAAAACTTATTCTACTTCCAATAGAACTTCTAATCATATGTCTTACCTATAAATTCGAACTCTTCTTCTCTATAAATTCGAACACATATTCTACTTCTAATATGTTAAATGATATTTTATATTTATTAATGTTTAAAATTCAAAAATTCTAGAAAATTAGAAAAATAGATTGAGACGATCTTAGAGCGCCACATAAACTCCCGCGTACCCTCCTTTATATATATATATTGATGCAAATGTCTTTAGATAATTTACCTAAAGTTAATTTTAAGAACATTTATCTCATATTTACATGAAAGTCTAAATAGTTGGTCGATCAAAACCCCCTATATAACTAACATATTTTAATTTTATATACCTAAAACTAATGTGATGCAATTATTAATTACGCATGATTTGATAACTAAGATTTACATATTTTTTAACGCCAAATTTTATTTTTTATTTCAAGAATTTAATATTTACATAGAGACACATGTAAATAAATCTTTTTTTATTATACTCGATTACATAATGTATAATCTAAAATTTTAATTTTTTTATATCAATTACCTAAAATGGAAAAAGAGAATTGTCAATCGATTAGAAGTTGAAGTGGTGTTGGTGTTGTTTCTCTTTGTGTGTTTTTGATCCGTATATGTTGGGTTGAATAGCGACCTTGTTTGCAACCTTTTTCGTAAAGTTGTATAAGGTTGCAAAAATTGCAGGTATGGTTGCAAGTAGTTGAATCGTATTTTTACTAAATTGTCAAAATAGTTGCATCTGGTTGAATGTGGTTGCATCCCGTATTTTTGCAATTTTTTTTTCAAAAAATTGTATTTTTACAAATATAACTTTAAAATAACCATATTTTTGCAAAAAAATTTATATGTTGGGGTATTTTTCAAAAAAGCCCATGATTATATTGTTATATAAAAGTTTGGATCAATGATATCTATACTATTATATAAATTCCGAAACATTAAAAGTTTGGTTGGTCGGTTGGTTGGTACCTATTGAATTTACCTAATTACCCTTGCATTCAATTAATTACATCCAATTAATATTACTATTATCAATTACAATTTCTAACCTATTGATTTTACTTATTTAACTTTACTCAATTACAAATCTACTAACTATCAATTTCCTTTTTGAGGTTAAACATATTATCTTCTTTTATATTTTATCTAACTACATTTTTTCCTTTATTAATCAATTTTCCTTTTCAAGGTAAACATATTATCTTCTCTATTTTTCAATAACTAAATAATTTTCTTTTTCAGGTAAAATAGAATATCTTTTACATTTTATTTAACTAAAATTTCAATAATTTTCTTTTTCAGGTAAAATACAATATTTTTTATATTTTATAAAACTAAAATTTTTCCTTTATTAATCAATTTCCTTTTCAAGTTAAACATATTACCTTTTCTATTTTTCAATAACTAAATAAATTCCTTTTTTAGATAAAATAGAATATCTTTTACATTTTATTTAACTAAAATTTCAATAATTTCCCTTTTCAGGTAAAATACAATATTCTTTTATATTTTATCTAACTAAAATTTTCCTTTATTAATCAATTTCCCTTTTCAAGTTAAACATATTACTTTTTCTATTTTTCAACAACTAAATAATTTCTTTTTTCAGGTAAAATAGAATATCTTTTACATTTTATTTAACTAAAATTTTACATTTTATTTAACTAAAATTTCAATAATTTTCTTTTTCAGGTAAAATACAATATTCTTTTATATTTTATCTAACTAAAATTTTTCCTTTATTAATCAATTTCCCTTTTCAAGTTAAACATATTACCTTTTCTATTTTTCAATAACTAAATAAATTCCTTTTTTAGATAAAATAGAATATCTTTTACATTTTATTTAACTAAAATTTCAATAATTTTCCTTTTCAAGTTAAACATATTACCTTTTCTATTTTTCAATAACTAAATAAATTCCTTTTTAGATAAAATAGAATATCTTTTACATTTTATTTAACTAAAATTTCAATAATTTCCCTTTTCAGGTAAAATACAATATTCTTTTATATTTTATCTAACTAAAATTTTCCTTTATTAATCAATTTCCCTTTTCAAGTTAAACATATTACTTTTTCTATTTTTCAACAACTAAATAATTTCCTTTTTCAGGTAAAATAGAATATCTTTTACATTTTATTTAACTAAAATTTTACATTTTATTTAACTAAAATTTCAATAATTTTCTTTTTCAGGTAAAATACAATATTCTTTTATATTTTATCTAACTAAAATTTTTCCTTTATTAATCAATTTCCCTTTTCAAGTTAAACATATTACCTTTTCTATTTTTCAATAACTAAATAAATTCCTTTTTTAGATAAAATAGAATATCTTTTACATTTTATTTAACTAAAATTTCGATAATTTTCCTTTTCAAGTTAAACATATTACCTTTTCTATTTTTCAATAACTAAATAAATTCCTTTTTAGATAAAATAGAATATCTTTTACATTTTATTTAACTAAAATTTCAATAATTTCCCTTTTCAGGTAAAATACAATATTCTTTTATATTTTATCTAACTAAAATTTTCCTTTATTAATCAATTTCCCTTTTCAAGTTAAACATATTACTTTTTCTATTTTTCAACAACTAAATAATTTCCTTTTTCAGGTAAAATAGAATATCTTTTACATTTTATTTAACTAAAATTTTACATTTTATTTAACTACAATTTCAATAATTTTCTTTTTCAGGTAAAATACAATATTCTTTTATATTTTATCTAACTAAAATTTTTCCTTTATTAATCAATTTCCCTTTTCAAGTTAAACATATTACCTTTTCTATTTTTCAATAACTAAATAAATTCCTTTTTTAGATAAAATAGAATATCTTTTACATTTTATTTAACTAAAATTTCAATAATTTCCCTTTTCAGGTAAAATACAATATTCTTTTATATTTTATCTAACTAAAATTTTCCTTTATTAATCAATTTCCCTTTTCAAGTTAAACATATTACTTTTTCTATTTTTCAACAACTAAATAATTTCCTTTTTCAGGTAAAATACAATATCTTTTACATTTTATTTAACTAAAATTTCTCTATTTAATAAAATAGTTTGAGCAGCTTTGTTTAATAAAATAACATAATTATATTATAATTACTATTAACTAATCAATTACACTTTTCACCCAAAACACGTTTTCTTTTATTTTTTCTCTAACTAACATATCTCTTTTTCCAATTATATCATGCACGGTTACCTTTTTTCTTATTAAAACCTTTCTTTTTCCAATTATATCACAGACGTTTCTATTTAAAATAAATAATAATATTATAATACTAATAATTAACCGATTACCTTTTCTGCTAAAACGGATCTTCTTTCTATTTTTTCTAATTAAATCCCCTTTTTTGTAGAAATATCACGGACAACATTAATTTCTCATTTTCTAAAAACTATGATCAATTTTATTTAGTAAAATGACATAATTAAATTATAATTATTATAAGCTAATCAATTACCTTTTTTCACATAAATCATCCCATCTTTTTAATTTTTACGTTACCTTTCTACTTTCTCTAACTGAAATCTCACTTTTTTCCAATTATATTAAGGACGGTTCTATTTAATAAAATAAAATAAAAATATTTAATATTAATAATTAACCGATTATCTTTTTCAGCTAAAACATATCATATTTTCTAACTAAAATCCTTCTTTTATTAGAAATTTCACGGGCAACATTAATTTTTTTCCTTTTATAAAAATATTACGTGCAATTGTATTTAGTAAAATAACGTAATTAAATAATAATTATTATAAACTAATTAATTACCTTTTTCACCTAGAACATGTTATCTTTTTAATTTTCTCTAACTAAATCCTATTTTTTCCTAATCAAATCATGGACATTCTATTAATAAAATAAAATAATAGTTTTATAATTACCTATATTTAACCGATTACTTTTTCAACTAAAACCTATCATCTTTTCTATATTTTCTAACTAAAATCCCTCTATTTCTAGAAATATCACGGATAACATTTATACAATTACAGTATTATCAAATCAACTCATATAAAAATGTAAGCCTCCAAAATTCATGTTTTAAAAAATTAATTTAAATAAATGAAAAATTCATATAATATTAAAATAAAAAAAATCCGTGCATCGCACGGGTTTTAAGCCAGTACTATTATATAAAAGCCGAAACATTAAAAGTCTGGTTGGTCGGTCGATACAGTACCTGTTGATTTTACTTTTTTTTTTAAACTTCCTGTTGATTTTACTTATTTACCCTTACTCAATTACTACTAACTAATCAATTTCATTTTTTAGATTAAACATATTATCTTTTCTACTTTTCAAGAATTAAATAATTTCCTTTTTCAAGTAAAATAAAATGTCTTTTATATTTTATCTAACTAAAATTTCTCCTTTATGAATCAATTTCCTTTTTCAGGTTAAACATATTGCCTTTTCTATTTTTCAATAATTAAATAATTTCATTTTTCAGGTAAATTAGAATATCTTTTACATTTTATCTAACTAAAATTTCTCTTTTTTAAAAACACTACGAGCAATTTTGTTTAATAAAAAAACATAACATAATTAAATTATAATTACTATTAACTAATCAATTACCTTTTTCAGTCAAAACACGTTACCTTTTCTCTTTTCTTTAACTAAAATATTTCTTTTTCCAATTATATCATGGACGGTTACCTTTGTTAGCCAAAACACGTTACCTTTTATCTTTTCTCTTACTAAAACCTCCTTTTTTCCAATTATATCACGGACGTTTCTATTCAATAAAAATAAAATAATAATATTATTATAATACTAATAATTAACCGATTACCTTTTCAACTAAAATATATCATCTTTTCTATTTTTCTAATTAAATTCCCTTTTTTCTAGAAATATAACGGGCAACATTAATTTCTCATTTTCTAAAAACTATGAGCAATATTATTTAGTAAAATAACATAATTAAATTATAATTACTATAAAATAATCAATTGTCATTTTCACATAAATCATGTCATCTTCATGTTACCTTTCTATTTTCTCTAACTAAAATCTCTCATTTTCCAATTATATCACCGGCGGTTATATTTAACACTATTAGCAATTCTATTTAATAAAATAAAATATTATAATTACTAATAATTAATCAATTACCTTTTTCAACTAAGATATGTTACCTTTTATATTTTTCTATTTTTTCAGTTAATTTTATTTATTTACCCTTATTTAATGTTACATGTTATTTTACGTTATTATCATTACTAATAACTAATAAATTTCCTTTTTCAGGTAAAACATGTTACTGTTTCTAATTTTCAATAATTAATCTTTTTTCACATAAAAAATGAGAAATTCTTTCCTTTTTCAAGTAAAATATGCTACCTTTTCTATTTTTAATAGCCAATTTTTATTTTTACGTAAAATACAGTTTATCTAGCTAAAATTTTTCCATTTCTAAAAAAACTATGAGCAATTATGTTTAATAAAATAAAATATTATAATTACTAATAATTAACCAATTACCTTTTTCAAGCCGAAATATTAAAAGTTTGGTTGGTCGGTCGGTCGATCGTTCGATCGGTACGGTACCTGTTGATTTTACTTATTTACCATTACTCAATTACTACTAACTAATCAATTTTCTCTTTCAGATTAAACATATTGTCTTTTCTACTTTTCGAAAATTAAATAATTTCCTTTTTCAAGTAAAATACAATATCTTTTATACTTTATCTAACTAAAATTTCTCCTTTATGAATCAATTTCTTTTTTCAGGTTAAACATATTATCTTTTCTATTTTTTAATAATTTAATAATTCCTTTTTCAGGTAAATTAGAATATCTTTTACATTTTATCTAACTAAAATTTCTCTTTTTTAAAAACACTACGAGCAATTTTGTTTAATAAAATAACATAATTAAATAATAATTACTATTAACTAATAAATTACCTTTTTCAGTCAAAACACGTTACCTTTTCTCTTCTCTCTAACTAAAATCTTTCTTTTTCCAATTATATCATGGACTGTTACCTTTTTCAGTCAAAACACGTTATCTTTTTTTTTTTTCTTACTAAAACCTCTTTTTTCCAATTATATCACGGACGTTTCTATTTAATAAAAATAAAATAATAATAACATTATAATGCTAATAATTAACCGATAACCTTTTCAACTAAAATATTTCATATTTTCTATTTTTTCTAATTAAGTTCCATTTTTTCTAGAAATATAACAAGCAACATTAATTTCTCATTTTCTAAAAACTATGAGCAATTTTATTTAGTAAAATAACATAATTAAATTATAATTACTATAAACTAATCAATTGCCATTTTCACATAAATCATGTCATCTTCATGTTAACTTTCTATTTTTTCTAACTAAAATCTCTCTTTTTCCAATTATATCACCTGCGCTTCTATTTAACACTATTAGCAATTCTGTTTAATAAAATATTATAATTACTAATAATTAATCCAATTACCTTTTTCAACTAAAATATGTCACCTTTTATATTTTTCTATTTTTTTCAGTTAATTTTATTTATTTACCCTTATTTAACGGTACATGTTATTTTACGTAATTATCCTTACTTAATTATTTATAATTACTAATAAGTAATAACTAATAAATTTCCTTCTTCAGGTAAAACATGTTACCTTTTCTATTTTTCAATAACTAATCTTTTTTCACATAAAATATGAGAAATTCGTTCTTTTTTTTAGTAAAATATGCTACTTTCTATTTTTCAATAACCAATTTTTATTTTTACGTAAAATACAGTTTATCTAGCTAAAATTTTTCCTTTTCTAAAAAAACTATAAGCAATTATGTTTAATAAAATAAAATATTATAATTACTAATAATTAGCCAATTACCTTTTTTAGCTAAAATACATTACCTTTTCTATTTTTTTTTATTTTTTTTCAGAAAAACCTATTTGGTTTGCTTTATTTAAGTACAATAAAATAATAACTAATTACTAACCGATTACGTTTTTCAGCTAAAATATTTCATCTTTTCAATATTTACAAAATAAAATCCATCATTTTTTAAAAATATTACGGACAACATATATATAATTATATCAGATCATATTTTTTAAAATTTTAAGCCAAGAAAATTTATGTGTTAAATTTTTTAATTCAAATTAATTTTTTTTTTTGTTATATTAAAGAACATCCGTGCATCGCACGGGTTTTAAGCTAGTATAATTAAATTTTAAATTATAACTTTATAAAAATACACATACTTTCTATCTATCTTATATTATGTACGATACACAAAAATTATTATTATTAATTTTATTATTGTTATTCATGTAATTAATGTTGCTCTCCATATTATTATCCTATTATTTAAAAAATATTATTATTACATTATTGTTACTACTTGACTACTTGTGCTACGCTACGACACTACTATAGCACTTAGCAGTTAACACTAGTATTAGCTATTATTAGTTAGTTCGTGTAAATTACGGATTTTTTTTAATTTATTTTTTATAATTTGCTCATAGATAGGAGGTTGATGGTCAGTTCAAGCACGGGTAGTATAATATTATAATAACTTCTAGTATTCTTACCTTTATATATAATAACTTTTTTAGTATTGTATACAATAATCATGATCATTGAATATCTATAGATTGTGAATAAGAGATAACGAAAAAAATCACAAATGAGAGGATAAGATTAATCAAACTACAAATTATACCTCTTTCGCTTCGCTTATTACGATACATAGTATTGATTTGTCCATACTGTTAATATTGTTGTGCTAATACCCATGAGCACATGTTCTTTAATATGTATTTATTATTAACTTACTAACATAATTAAAAAAATATATAACAAACATTTTAATTAATAAATCATTGATTTTGTGATTTCTCTTGGTACATTTATTAATATATAACCAATTTACATATATTATATTTAGATGTCAAGTATAAAAAACATTACTTCTTACTAAAAGAAATAAGTACTATATTATTGTATCGATTTAAATTGGAAAATTTTCTTTTTTGATAGTTAATACTTTAGATCTAATAAAATGATATTTAATATTAATATGTTGTTGATACTATGCAAAAACCAAAATCATTCTTAGTGTCCAGAAAGTCGTTAACATAAAACATTAAATTTCAACATTTTTTTGTTGAGATTCGAAACTTGAAATTTTGCTATTGTTATTACGGTAGCTCTTGGTATTCTTATTCTTATTATATTATTATTATTATTATTATTATTATTATTATTATTATAATAATTATTATAATTATTATTATTATTATTATTATTGTTATTATTATTACTATATTATTATTATTATTATTATTATTATTATTATTGTTATTATTATAAAATATTCAATTTTTCCCCAACAAAGACACTAATCACCATCCAAATCCCACTCCACAAAATAATTATAGAATCTTCCATTTTTCCTGCCCCATTTACGGTAGAGATCAGATCGAGCATTCAGTTAGCCTAACTGCATGTATACTTTGAATACTTCGTTGGTAGCAGAACCTCCGAACAACTTCAACATTGAACATATGCCCCAAAAATCCAAGGGATCAAACAACATTTTAAGAACAATTTGCCGCTTTTTACTGGCCATTGACTTGAGAAATAATTCCTGTAATTGTAATGCTGATGAGTCCCAACAAAAACTTATGTTCATGTTTTTCTGCACAAGCTGCCAACTGTCATAATCATTCTTGTTAAATTGTTGTCCAAAGCACTGTTAAATCCCTGCAAAGAACAGTTACAAATACCCTCATGAAAAAAAAACTTAATATTATTTTTTACTTTAGAAGTGCGTGTAATTTGTCAACCATATTATATAAACTCGTAAAATTAACATCAGAATGATGGAAGCTAAAAAGGAGATAAAAATAGAGGTTCATCGGGCGTTATATTAGCTGGAGTGATGCAGAATATCTATTTGTGCTTACTTGCAGCAGGATCATCTTTAGATCAGGTGACTTGCAAATAGTAATTAAAGATCTATTTATGCTAAAGGTAAAGCCATGGCTTTTCTGCAAAATGTAAGTATGTTTGGGCTACTGTCAATTGAATGTTTATATCAGGAATATTATTAATTTATAGCAACATAGGATGAATTTTCTGACAATTTCAACACATCACAAAGTAGATTATAGAGGACTTATGGACCGGAACGAGCATTCAATATTATGGTATATTATAAATATATAAAACAAGTACATATCGTCAAGTACTCTAAGGGCCCGTTTGGATTGAGGGTTGAGAAGGGTCGGGTTGGGTCGGGTTCAAATTTAAAAATTCGTTTTTGAGAAAATTTTGAAAAGGAAAATGTTGAATTTTGGATTTAATATGTAATATTACGTTAATTATTTCGTAAACTATCAAAATCCAACACTTTATTTTTCAAAATTTTCTTAAAAACGAATTTTTAAATTTGAACCCGACCCAACCCGACCCTTCTCAACCCTCAATCCAAACGGACTCTAAATTTATTTAGAGTTTGGAACTTAAGCTTGTAGGTTAACATCATTAACAAAGACAACTTAACAACAAAGGCATGATTTTGTACAAGCTTCTTCACAACCTCACCTTGCCAAATTTACATTAAAGAAAGATTCAAAATTTCAAGTGAATTGTTTGTATGTTTTACTCCTGTCAAACACTAAGAATATGGTGGCAATATATAAATGTTTCATCGGATATATAATTGTGTTTAGAACTTACGGTCGAGATTTTAATTGACTTTCCAACTAATCTTACTTATTAGGCAATTTGAAGTTCCTAGTCTTAAAATGATTAGCAAAAAATTAATGTCTTATCTAATAGAAAGCAAACAACAAGATTGTAAATAATTATATAATACTCTGTAACTGATATTTCAGAATAGCATTACTCTGCTGGGCCATCAAATACTAACCTGTCAAATGAGATACACGCCCAATTGGGGAACCAATCTGGTTATACAACCAACCTGCATAGGAGAAAATTAATTACATTAATCAAAAGTCCGTGCAAATATATAGATAACTCACTGACAGCTACATATTAACAAATTTCCCGTTCAAATCTTTTGGCTATCTAGTGATAACTATGTTTAAAGTTCTGACATGTACTGTAGGGAAAAAACCCAAGGATGTAGGGAAAAAACCCAATCATAACCAACTTTCTTACGTCGACTCTTAAAGTAACAAACAAAATGAGTCATCTTATTTGACCAAAAATACATAATATAACTAAAAGGAGTAAAAGCTCATGAGAAATTCAGGTCAAACCAGGCGGTAACAATCCTACTGCTTATGGCCTGTACTCCTATAATTCATTATTGACAACCAACATCTACAGTACCATCTTTATCAAATGATATTTCACAGAAGGGAACTTGTTGATCTATCAACAAATACTGGTCATCTCGAACATGTTTAGGCACTTAAGTACGTAGTAGCATAGAATGTCTCAAGTGCATATAGAGTATGTGTCTGTATATAGCTGACACCCCGACAGAAGCACTAAATTAACCTATACACACACACAAGTCAAAACATATACTGACAGATATAAACACAGGAGTGTGTGACTGAGTGTATTTCCACAATCAAGACTCTTCAATACTCAAACTTGTTTGTGTCTTTATGAACACTTTTTATCCAATTTGCATGGAATCAAGCCATAACATAGTAGTAAATTCATATATTATAGCTAATCATGAAAACTTAAAGAATTATATACTGAATGTAATTTACAAAGTGAATTTTTGATGAAGAAAATTAATGTTGGATTTGGTTAATGAAGCTGCTGTAGTTGCTGCTTATGCATACCATCTTGAGAAAGAAGGATGTACGGAATTCTTTGTGATAACATAAAGTTAAAAGGTCAAACTATTTCTGCAAATATATACCTACCAAGTATTTTGCATCATCATAATCGAACGTAATGCAAAATAATAATAATAATAATAATAATAATAATGTAAATAAGATAGAAGGAAAGAAAAAGTTGAAGAAAGACCCGAGAAGTGGTAATCCAGGAAATTTCATTCAGAAATTTGAAGTAGGTTTTAGCTAGGAGATGTTTCCTTTCATCTAACATCTTGATTATATTCCCAGTCCCAGATGAGATTTCTATATTAATCAGATTTTGAATTACTAAAATAAAATTATGTGTTCGATTCTTGAAAATTTTATATGTTAAGAGTCTCCAAATCCCCAACCCTAGAATTTGTTCATTAAGTGATTCAAGGCAGCAGCTTCCTGCCGTGCAGAAGTTTATATTTGTCCTTAGTACTTTGAATTTGTTTTTCAAACTACTATTCCAGGGTAACAAGGGTAAAAGAAATGGACATACCGCATATTTAAACATATCATCCGTTCCTACTGACTTCTGATTGCAATAGTAAATCTGCAAATAAATCCATAGAACTGCAGATTTTGGATCTGCTTCAAGAGCTCGAGCAAGTACCTTAAGGGCCTGCATGTTTTAAAATAATACATGACAAAAGTATGTCTCTCATATGAAAACAATGCTACAGCATAATAACCTTCATTACAGTTAAATATATGGTTACCTCGATCCGACCCTTTTCCTTACTAGCCTCCTGGCTGAGAATAACTAAAGCCATGTGAAGAGATTCATCATTATCAATCAAGTGTTGATTTGGTTGACTCTAAGCAAACACCGCCAGATGAGAAAATCAAAACAATCAAAACAGGAAGATTGTAAGACATATTACAAAGATGTAGAGAAAAAAGATAATACGCCTTCGGAAAGTAAATACGACTGAAGGAAAGAAAAAAACTAAATAATTTTAGTAACTATGCAAATAAATTCCACAATTAAGAACTGAGATAGCTAACATGTAACTATTACAAGAGAATGGCAGTCTATCAAATCTGGTGCAACAATATGCAGCTGCTATAAGACAAGATTATCCTAATTACTACTATATCTTCTCATAAATATGTGACTAGATATCAATTTGAAAATGCATTCAAACTAATAGGTAAATGATAATTGATAATAATACATGCACCCACAATTGTCAAATTTCATTTTGATTATGTGAATCGCCTATACCTAACTAGAGATATTTATCTGTACAAAATCATATAATATCAAATATAAAGGATGATAATCAAAAAAAGCAGGAAACTTCGGGAAGCGAAAGCAAATGCATACCCTCTTTCCTGTCATCTCTACCAATTTCATCTATGCAGCCACCATGTCACTTTAGTCATCAAATTTCGACATCCCGAGAACAGGAAATAAAACCTATCTTATTACTTCCCAAGACGAAATAGACATTTAGACTGTGACTGGTTTCCCCAAGTTCCTAAGACCCCACAGTTTTTATGTCAGTATGTCACATTGTCACTAGGTTAAAACCCTTATCATATCACCTTATCAGGTCATCTGAATTTTTAAGAATTAAGATAATATTTATTTTAAATGATGACGTATATTCTTCCCAAGTTTTTCTTTATTTACAGCAAACCTATAAATTTATAGCTCCAAAAGAACGCTAATACTTTATATTCACTATATTCCAAACTTATTCCGGGGCTAAAAGAATTATAAAAAAATATTGTAACATTGTATGGACTACCATGTTACATAAGACAACTGGACAAGCACAGTGAAAACACAACCGATTCAGTACAAAAAATCAAGGAAGCAAGTACAATGTATAACAACTATCTCAAAATTTAAAGTTATAATAATCTGGAATTACATTACTCGTACACTGATTATGTTGCCAATCTAGAATCCAGAAGATTAAGTAATTGAAGGTTTTAGCTTATAAGGATTTACACGCTTTTCTTGGAAAAATAAAAACTATAAATTATTATGAGGTCCTATAGCATGCAGTTTCATTAAGTTTTTTCTTTTGGTTTGATAAAATCTAGAATATAACCAGGGATCTGAGTTAACAAGGAGAGGAAGAGAGGGCAGAGAAGTGTAAATGTGTATATTATTAATACTTCAACTGCAAATATTATAATGAGGCAAGAGCCTCAATATATAGAAAACAGGCTACACTACAAATAGTAAACCCTACAAATAGTAACCATGAAGTCATGGATGATGTCATCAATAGTAACCATGATGTCATGGATGATGTCGTCATGCTCGTATTTAACACGCCCCATCACTCGAAATCCCATCTTCGGATGAAAGACCTATCTTGGGATTAAAGAGTGGACACTAGTAGCCCTTGAGCTTAATCTGAGCGTCCAACTATAACCATTTTTAGGATCGACCGATCTTGAGTTTATTGAGTCTTTTGGGATATCGGGACTCGAATGTTGCGACCACACGGTATATTTTAGGCCATGTCAAAAAATACAGAATAATGAATATATTCGTGATAGTGAACTGTGTGTATATATCTGTATATATATACTACTACTTCTGCTGCTCCGTCATTTGTGGTAGTGAACTGTGTGTACATCTGTATACACTACTTCTGCTCGAAGCATTTGTGGCAGTGAACTGTGTGTACATCTGTATATACACTACTTCTGCTGCTTTGTTGAAAAACGCACCCTGAACTATTTAATTTGTCGTAAAAAATTGGAGAGATATCGTAATATCAACAACCACTTGAATACGACACAATTAAATCTATAACCGGGGCAAACTCTTAAATCAAAGTGATACATCTTCAAAAAAATCCCGATTTTTTTAATATTAACACTACTTTCCCTTAAGAAAATAAATGTAAAATAATTTTTTTATCGGATCTATAATTATAAAATCACTGTTTTTAAGGTTCTGACCCTTTTTTTATCCCTTTCCTTTTCTTCTTTTGTTTTTCTTTGCTTTCTTTGTTTTTTTCCCTTATTTTTTTTATATTGCTACCAGCCTCATGGTCGACAACAATTTTTTTCTTTAGCATCTTCCCTTTTTTTATTTTTAGTGAATGCTTTTGCTTTGTATGCTTTTTTCTTTAGCATCTTCCTTTTTTTTAGTGGATGCTTTTGCTTTGTCAGCTTCTCTTTTTTTTTTTCTTTAGCACCTCCACTTTCTTTAACTTCAAACTTTGGCTTCCATGTGGCCTGTCTGTATGTTTCTGCAACCTTCTCGTCACTTGTTATTAATATATTGTCAAACAACATACCATCTTGCATTGTCCAAATTTCAATACCAGCAATAGGCTCAAAATCACGTTTATCAAGCTCAAAGTATGCAGGATTTGGTATTTGCTGAGGTTTCCATACTAAGTATCACGCCTTGTCCTCCTGCGAGGTGCTGCCATTGTGTCCTCATTCTGATCTTTCTCTTCGCTACTGTCCTCATTGTTAGAAGCCTCGGTTGCTTCTCCCTTCTTAGGTTCCACACTGACCTTTGCCTTTGCAGGTTTCTTTCCGCCAAATAGAAGTTTAAGCAGAACAGTGAAAATAATTACAATAATGGATACAATTACACCAACAGTAAGGTTTGGTTGCTTCTCAGCTTATCCAAAATTTTGAATTTGGGATTCTGCAAGAAAGGAATGTCTGCAATCTTGTAGAGTTGGTCAAATACCTCCTTCTGGAAACCTTTCAGACTATCTGAGAGGCTGCTTGTTTCTTCCTCGGCCTTCTTTGCCTAGAAACCTGGGTACAATTTTCACCCCTGGAGGCAAAACACTCTCCAACTTTTAGAAGCAACTTTCCAAGTAATAGGCCCAAGATTTAGCCTGTTGAGAGCTCAGAATCAATACGGTCAGCAGAGGAACTACAATAGGCTTTTTCTGCTGCTTTCCTGGTGGCCTCACTCTTCTGACAACTTTTGGTTGCAGTTCCCCATCATCATCACGATCAACCGGCTCAGAGAAAACACCATGTGTATCCTTCTTTTGAAGTCTGTCAAGAATGAACACCAACAGTTTGGGTCTATTTTGTGGGTGAAAAAAAAACAAAAAAATTGGGCAGAAGTTTTCCTTGAAAAACTTGATGTTACAGATTAATAAAAAACTCTCTCCTGCCTTGTTACACTCTCCCGCTCTGATACCATGATAAAATCTAGAATATAACCAGGGATCTGAGTTAACAAGGAGAGGAAGAGAGGGCAGAGAAGTGTAAATGTGTATATTATTAATACTTCAACTGCAAATATTATAATGAGGCAAGAGCCTCAATATATAGAAAACAGGCTACACTACAAATAGTAAACCCTACAAATAGTAACCATGAAGTCATGGATGATGTCATCAATAGTAACCATGATGTCATGGATGATGTCGTCATGCTCGTATTTAACATGGTTATATACAGAGATCTAAATACTTAATACATGCATGCCTCCACTGAGGCACAAACCCTCAACCTCTTCTTACCAAGAGAAGAAGTGTATCCACTAGGCCAAAGTGTTTCTCTAATTTTTGTTCTTCAATTCCATGCCAACAATTCATTCCCATTTCCCACCAATGTCTGGCATGTCTCATTCCAGACATTATTAAACAATTTTCTGCCCCTAAGGATTAATTTAACAAGTCGCAATATAACGAATGGTCTGGTTTAAACATCTCTAGCTTTCATTTAAGCTCACTTTAATAGAAAAACTAAGAAAAGAATCGTAAGAATCAATGACATAAAGAACTACCAAGCAAAAGAATGAGCAAACTAAGGCTCAACTCCAACACAAGATAGTCATTATAAAGAGGCTGATACCTGCACTATATATTACATTAAAGAAAATATACAGAATAAAGGAGGTGTTAACAGACCATGCCCTGTATGCTGTGGAAGTAAGATGATTGCCTGTTCCAACTACCATATGACTGAATAAGAGCACCGAGGCCACGCAAAAATGGCTGGCCTGAAGGCAAACCCATTGGAAGCATACTTGGAAGTACCATGGTAGCACTGAAATTCTTCTGCCAGCGACTAGCCTCATTTTGTCCTAGAACATATTTACATGCACCCAAATCAGCTTTCACAATGTCTGAGCAGACCAGATATGACGGGGGAGAAAACCCAAGAAGATCCGAGGATCTGGAAAATTTTGTTACGTCAGGAGTCATCATTCCAGTCGCTGTTGCTAGAACTTCGCCCTCTGCACAAGAAAAAAAAATTGGATGATAATTGGGTCATTTTCATTCTACTACACAGAAACAGTCATAGAATAACCATACCAATGGCATTATCTATGTTCAGAGTTCTGCAATAGTGATCTCTGACATACTGCCATGGACACTCATCGTCTTTGTTTTTTCCTCGTAGTTCAAACATGCAAAGTGGCAAGAGAAGGTCTAAATCAGGATTGCAGGAGTAAAAGCCAACTTCTTTAAAATATGACAGGGGAGAAAACCCAAGAAAAACCGAGGATCTGGAAAATTTTGTTACGTCAGGAGTCATCATTCCAGTTGCTGTTGCTAGAACTTCGCCCTCTGCACATGAAAAAAAAAAATGGATGATAATTGGGTCATTTTCATTCTACTGCACAGAAACAGTCATAGAATAACCATACCAATAGCATTATCTATGTTCAGAGTTCTGCAAGAGTGATCTCTGACATACTGCCATGGACACTCATCGTCTTTGCTTTTTCCTCGTAGTTCAAACATGCAAAGTGGCAAGAGAAAGTCTAAATCAGGATTGCAGGAGTAAAAGCCAACTTCTTTAAAACATATATCCACTGAGGTCTCTTCCCCAGGAGTTGAACTTGAACCAACTGACTTTATTTTGTAATGACTATCATCACTGCTGTTTTTGTCATTAGTATGTGGGCCGGTTCGATTGTGCTCAGTATGCGAGTGAACTAAGCTAACCACATCTACAACCTTCATGTGACCAAATGCACTCTTCAGAACAGGATACAAGGCTCCAATCACAAATTTGTTTTCTAAAGGAACAGCACTAGAAGTAGATCCAAAATTAGAAGAGAATTTCTGAACATAGCAATTAGCCTTGATCTGCACAGGGAGCTCGGATAATGTTGCTTCTATCTCATTACCTGAAATCAACAATAACCAAAAATGTACCAGAAAAAAAAAATTACACGAGTTCATAAAACTAAAAGTATGACTAAGCTCCACATTAGATGTGTTCTACCGCCACCTCGTCACCTTATGTTTAAAGGTATATCCCATGGACTAAAGTAGAAGCAAAATGCAAGGAAAAAAAGGATATAAACTATGATAAAGTAATAAAGAAAGTATAATAAACAGTCATGTATTCTCATATTGATAAGTACTAATATACAAGTAAAAAAACAAGATAAGATTATATGAAATTGGAAACATGGAGTAAATGGGAGAACAGACAACTTGATAGGTAGAACACCTTACTCTTCTTCCAAACTACAAAAATGGGTGGAACACCTTACTCTTCTTCCAATCTAAAAAAATGTTTTCCCACCCACGGACTCATATTGTAAGCATGTCCTCATTATGTTACTGGCCGAAAGAGGTTAGAATCAAAATATAAACCACATTCCAGAAGGCTTGTACTAGCCCAGCAACTTATTACCTATAAATTATTAGTAGAACAATAACAATATTTTCTTTCTCCATGCACCCCAAAGATCACAGCTGATACTGGATTAACAGTTCACAATCTAACAATAAACCATTCTGGATCACTTATTACAAAATGGCAACTGAAATACAATGCAGCTGTATACGTTTAAGTAACTACATTAGTAACTAGGCAGATCAATAAGAGAATACACAAACACAACCAAATCCCAACTCAGGTAGCACTACCAAGACTAGTATGAGGTACACAGCATATTTTTTCCTAGGTTATACGGATCTTATACTATTAGTTATATACTACATTATTGTCTCCAAATTTAAATCAGGTGAAGCTTTCGTGCGTGTTATTGTGTGTGTGTGTGTCTGTGTGTGGTTGGATTCATACAAGGTGTCAAGGTCACACATATGTAATATCTTCCAGTGAGATAACATACCTCCAAGATCAAAAGATAGATTTTCCTCTGCATCAGTTGATAGTAAGGTTCCCTTGCTCCACTCTACACTATCCTCGTTGGCTTCATGAGCACTGCTTTCTGTTTCATCTTTTGGTTTCTGTCCCAGCCCCCTCTTGTTTAGTGAACTATTAACTCCTAGCCTGTTAAAAAGTTGAGATCGTAGAGATGCTTCGAGAAGTAAAGAATCTTGAGAACTATTTAAGTTTTTTGATTCATCATAAATGAGTTTCCAATCTTCACCAGATATTACTTCCTTTCTCCGATGTCCTAAATAAGAAGCTTTCATTTAATGATCAACTAGAAAAGCCTCATCACCCTCCTCTGCTGACAAGGTAGTAGCACTGGATTGATAGACAGCAGCATTCAGTTCAGCATTGTTCTCTTCAGGTTCTGATGTAATAGTAATAGGATGACTGCTGGGATCGACAGCCAAATCTTGTTCGACTTCATGCTGGCCAGATAATTTCTGTTGAAAGGCAGTATCAGACCTAACATTTATATCTATATCGCACTGACTGTGAGCATAGAATTTTAACTCCTTTTGGTGGCCTGATGGTTCTGCATGCATATTAACTTCAGGCCTGTCATTGAAGGAAATTGACCTTTTACCAAGGCGATCATGTTGACTTGGCCAACAAAACATACTAGTATCAGGCTCACTGCTGGGATCAACAGCCAAACATTTGGACCATAACATACTTGAATTATCCATTATTAAAGATTGCAATTGGGCTGAAAAGAGTTCTCTATTACGGTAAAGATGAGCACATCTACTGTTAGCCTCCACTGTAGCTCGTTCTGCCCTGCTATAAGCTTTGAGAGCTATTCTTTCTTCTATTTCATACTTCTGTCGATACTCTTGCGCTTCCTCCAGCTCCTTGTCATGCAATTCTTCACTCTCCACTAATCCCTGTTTGTCCATGTTGGTAGTTCCTGAGACATTTAGACTGCCTAAAGTATTCCAAATGTTTAAATTTTTCCGAGATGCCTACATAAAGAGAAAAATGATGTTATCCACAACCAGAAGCAAATCAGAGAACATCAATAAGTTACGAGAATGCTGAAACGAAGACAAAACATACATCAAAAGTCGCCAATTTGTTATTTAGGATGTGGTCTGGGCACACTTGATGTGAATCCTTCAGTACAGGCTCTATAGCCTTTTCAGAAGATCTGAATTCATTAATTGTATCGTTGACTGAAATAAGTGGGGGTCGATAATTTGTCCCAACAGGATGCCCCAAATCTGCAGTGTGCTGCAAAGCAACAACATGAATTTAGAAATATAGATGCTAGAAGAGAAGAATTTAATTTATTTTACTTAATGTATCGGCACTATATAAGCATATTCAGCATACCAAAAGCTTAGAAACCAGAGAATAATTAGCACCTGGAAAATTTAATTAAGAATTCAACGGCGTAAAAACATAGTTGAAGGTAGCCAGTTGCAATATAGATATTGAGTAGAACGTTTAAACCTGCGAACCAGATACAGCAAAAGTTGCAAGCCTCCCGAATGGAAGCTTCTTACTCAGTCACAATCCTAATCAAGAAGTTGCAGGCCCTAATTAAGATATAACCCAATCTGCAATTTGGGTTATATCACAATTAGAGCCTGCGACTTCTCAATTAATTTTGTGGCCGAGTAAAGAAGCTTCAAATCCCAAGGTCTGAACTTGTGCTGTGAGTGTCAAATCCGCAGGTTTAAAGCTTCTAGTCAATTCCTAAAATTCAAAATGCTAATTTTAACTATATTTCTACTTAATAATTTTTTCCAGGTGCTCTGGTTTATAGGCTTTTGCCTCTAACTACGTCTTAACAAAAAAACAATAATAAAGGCCTACGAATAGTAACTACGTGGAACATTCTCTCAACATAATTGTTGTAATCAATGTCACGTCTGCTAGGCCCGACATATTAACCAGTTGTCCCCCATACCCAAGGGTTTTGACAGAAAATATAATTATGGATTTTTGAACCTTTAGAACTTACTGGTATCTTATCAGAAGTGTCCACAGGCTTATTTACAACTATTATAGGACCCTCCAACTGAGCAATATGGTTGCAGCAACTCACGTCTGTGATGCTAGAAGTACCTGCATAGCCATAAAACACTATCATTAGAGCACTAGTACTAGCCATGACAGAGAAAATGCATATAGTAAGAGAATACCATTTTTCACAATGTTAGAAGCATCGCCTGCTAAAGCAGAGCAACAACTTTTCTCAGCTCTTTGAGGTTGACTTTTTCCCAGGGTCATATCTTCATAGGAGGAGCAATGATTATTTATTAACTGCTGAACACGTTTCTCCAAAACAATATTCTCTGATACTAATTTCGACTCTGCACATGGAACATTATGCCTGTGTTCTGTATTCACTGAGCATGCATGAGAATCTTCAAACTTTAGGTGCTTTCTCTCCGGCTCTTTTACTTCATACTGTCCAAAATCATCATGGACTTCTCCAGGTAAGGTGGCATCTTTTCTAGTATTCCCTAGGAGCATTTTAGAACATGTCGCAGCTGGTGGTCTTCTACATCTAGCCACTCCAAGAGTATCATTTCTTGCCTCAAATGCATTTTTCCACCTATAGTCCTCAGAATCACTGCCACTGTCATCATCCGAAAAGCTTATAACAAACGGCACTCGATTCTTCTCAAATTTCTTGCGATGATTTGGCTGAACATAAGATCTGGAAGCTTGGCCAACAAACTCCTCACAGTTATTGGTCGAGACAGATGTTGTTGCTATGATGGCAGGAAACGTCCGAAGATATATTTAGGAACACATAAAATGCATAAAAACAAGAATGCAATAAAATAATTATCTACTCAGCACGTAAAATGATTATCTACTCAGCACGGTTTAAATACAAAAATTTAGGCAACAAAATGTCATTATACCTAATAAACAAGCATTAGGTTTTATAAAGATCTCTACTCTCTAGAACCTTAATACGTGTGAACATTAACTTGTAAACAAAAATGATCATCGTCTTCTGTTGCCTTCACTAAAACAAATTAAGACTCTAATCCAGTTAAAAGGTTGAGGAGAAATATCACAAACCAATGTTTCTTAAACACACATAGCACCTAGGGTGCTCTATCACTAAAAACATAAACCAACCAGCCTCACCAAGTTGTAGATTTCCTCTAACCAAAGCAGACCCAGTTTGCGCACTTTGATGTGAAGTTCTATAATCGAGCTGAGAAGATCTGTGACATGGATGTTCCTGCGAACATGCATAGACAAGTCTAAACATTACACACCAAAACCAACATAAAATAACAGTTAATACTTATTAAGACCCCTGACAAGGAAACCAATGCACGGAACACAAGTTTATCCAAACATGTCCCAAATTTTCCATAAACAGTGAGTAATTTAACCAATTTTCATGCACCATTAAAAAATGCTAACATATAAAACCCCTAATATAAAACACGTAAATTATCAAAGTAAAAGCTATCGCAAATTCGAATACCACCAAAAAACAAACATAAAACTGAATCAGCAACGGGCTTAGTACAATACCACAAAATCCCCATACAATAACTCTCCTCGAAGAAACTTCCAAATATAGTCAGAAACCAGACAGCAGTATAGCTTTCAACTAAATAAAACAAACAAAACATATATAAGTTTAGTGTGTAAAAGCTATCGCTAATCGATATAGCAACACAGAAACTAAACACAAAACAAAATCAGCATTCAGCAACCACCCTTGCACAATTTCACAAAAACCTTACAAAAATCATATAAGTTATCCACGTAAAAGCTATCGAGAATCGAGATACTGACATAGATTCTAAACATGAAACAAAATCAGCAACCGCTCAAGAACAATTTCGCTAAACCGTAACATAAATCTCATAAGATATACGTGTAAAACATACTATACCAACACACATACTAAACACAAAACAAAATCAGCAACAATCTTATAGAACCCTAAACAATCAATCTCTTCGAAACAGTAACAAATCATTCTGTAATCACTAAATACATACATGATACATCACCGAATGGTGGTCCGGCATTCTCATTCCACATCCAGTAGGGGGAGGGGGATAAGCACGCGGAATCCTCCCCCCGATCTAATCCCCCTTTCTGCACCCCACGTGGTCATAAAAGGAGGCGTGGGATAGTTAAAGGCACCCACGGGATGTGCCGACGTGATACCTGGTGACATGATATGAGATACAAGCCTATACAAAATCCAACCCCAACCCTCACGATTCACTCCCCAGTTAGGGTAGGTGTTTTGAATTTGATAACAGCCAATATTCCTGTCCATTCCTATAATTGAGATAGAATGTTTGTCTTGATTTGAGCTGCCCCTCCTCCCATATAATACCTCCCCAATTGTAAAATCATCTGTGAGAGTGACTACTCCCATCATTGGGCCACGGCTTCTCCGGTGGAACCAGCTGGAGATATGTGGGCCAAATGGGCTAGCATTATGATCAATTGGGCCATCTGTTAATCTAAAATTACAAGCTCAAGTCAAGTGAAGTCCAATAGGACCTAGCTATATATACCGATCTTGTCTTCCCTTCGGCACTTATAGAAGAAGAAGAAACTTGTTTTTATTTTCATTTCCTTTCCGTTGTATTTTTAATTCTGTTATTTACATTCAGCACTTGTTATTCAATACAATTTATCCCTTTCTAGTCTCTTAATTCCAGTTTTTTAGTTTATTTCAATGTCATTTCCGATTTATTATCCCGTTGATTCGAAATCGTATGTTGAGAGATCTGATATTATCGATAATAACCAAGAGGTCGGTTACAAATGGTATCAGAGTTGTTCTTCCTCGGAGGGGATGGCTGCTTCTCCGTTGCATTATCCAGTTGAATATAGACCACCTGAGCCACCACCACTGTCATCTCACGATACCCTATTTACAAGTGCTACCAGTGTTAAGGGGAACCAATGGGAAGAAACACTTACGAAAATAATGGCGGTACTTGATAGGATGCAGGAGAGGTGTCCAGTTAGGTCGATTGTCGCTGACAAGACAACACAAGATGAGGTGGTTATTGGTGATGGAAGCCGATTGGGGAAGACGGTTGTTGAGGACGAAGATAACTTGCAGGTGGATGTGTTAAAATCTGGGAGGGCTGTTGAAGTGCAGGGGGAATTGATTGTTGATGCAATAGAAGTTGAGCCTCAAGTGTTTGACAAAAGTCCTGTAAGAAATTCGGATTTAGTTGTTGAAACTGTGTGCGAAGATGATTGGAGTAATGATGATGATTCATTTATAAGGATGAACTTGACAATATTTCAACATTCTAGTCTTATTACGGAGTATGTGAAAGAGTTTAGGCACATCAAACTCCGTGCTGAATTCATTTTTAAGTGTGAGTTTGAGGATCATCTTCTTGCATATTGCTTCGTTGAAGGATTGGATAATGATATTCGGGAGACCGTGGAATTGTGGACACCTCAAACTCTACAAGAAGCTATTTATCTCGGTACATTTCAGGAGTCATTGCTTGAAGAGTGTTTGCTAGCTGAGGTTATGGATGTTGAAAATGAAGTTGGGAGGCAACTTGTGCACAGTGCTTCTGTGAAAACTTTTGGTTTTAAGGAAAATGAAGATGATACAGTGGTGAAGTCAAGGCCCCTGACAGGTGTACTAGGTAACAATGTCACTGCTGTGTCGAAACTAATTGTGGTTGAAAAAATGCCTTGGTTAATTCTTACCAAGACGAAAAAGAGTGTTGAGGCTTTCATTGATGTAGCAGATAACAAGGTCATCACTTGCGTTACTAATTCACAGAGGCAAACAAATGGTATCTATGTTATGTATAGCCAGTTCATGATGAAAAATATAAAAGATCCTTTATCAACTGCAGATACTCGTGGTTTCGACAAGAAGTCTGGTAAGGTTACGGGTGTGGAGACTATGCTAATCTTTGACCCTGGTGGTGATGTGCAAAATGGACAACAAATTTGTATTATTTATTTGTTTAAGAGTGCAAACAGAAGTTTCAGTACATGAGTATTGAGATCAAGCGGAAAATGAAGGGTATGTTTGAGCATTTCTTACCAGAGTATGGCCTTACAGATTTTTACTATAGAGGTTTCTTGCTGTTACATGGATATAGTTCAAAGATCTATGCATCTGATGTTGTGTATGGAGTTACTTCCCTCTTAGAATCGTCAGTAGAATCAGATGACTCTTGTGCTTCAAAACAGTTTGGGGTGGCATATGATTCATTGTCCTTAAATAAGCTCGATAAGCTGGCAAGTGGAATGCAACATGCTATCAAGATACAGAGGGAAATTCTTAGACAAGGAAGCACTGCAGTTACCAGGAAGGGCTCAATCAGAAGTGGTAGAAAATTCAGGTGGGTAAAGCTTGAAGATTCATCTGATGCGAAGCTTTTTGGATATCCCCAGGATTTGATAAATTTTGGGTTCTTTATGATGGATGCTCTGCGGGAGAAGGAAGCAAAGATGAAACCTCTGATTTGTATCAAGTCTTATTCTGCCTGTAGAGAGGTGATAAATAGCAACTTTCTTGTTTTAAATTATCAATTGAAAAAGAAATATATTGCTCTGAGGTACTATGGTAGAAATGCTTCTTTAAGGTTTAATGACTGTACATGTAAAGAAGTTGCGTCATGGAATGAGCTGATGGATGGAAATGATGATACGAAAAGAAATGGAGATGAGAGCAATGGTGGAGCTAAAAAGAATGATAACAATGAACTTGTGACCGGTGTGAATCAAGATATTTGTGTCATTAAAGTAGAGTTGTTAAATGTAGTAAATGTGTTAGAAAAGATGCCCAAAGAGGAAGGGATACCTGATGTCAATGCACTGGTACTAAGTCTTGTCAAGAAGGGAAATATGAGTTTAGGGTATAGTCTCAAAGGAATGGTAAATGATGCTGGAAGTCCTTCTGACAAGATTTTTTAGAGATGGTAAGAAAAATAAAATCATTACTCTGAAGCTCTTAATAATGGAGCAGTTATTGAAACAGCATCCTGAATTGCGAAGTGCTATAATATCAATATTTGATCCAGGAGGAGGTTTAAGTTACTGCCGAGATATTATTCAGCTTTTGTATATGTTAGGTCGAATACACAATATGTAATCAAGTATTGTATGAGTAATTAACAAGAACACAAGTTTTAACACTTAAAAACTGTTTGGAATTAACAATTCCTCTCTCAGTGATGTAAAATATCACAGAGAGCTGCTTAGGTTACAATCAATGAATTTCTCAATGTTCGATACCCTTTTAGGGTTAACCTAACTGTATTTATAAAACATACAGCTTCGTACAATCAGTAATTGATTCTCCTATAATTAAGCTATACAATTGATATCAATCACGATTGCTACACGTCTTCTAAGTCAACTCAATCTCTTTGACAGCTATCCAATCTTCAAAGATATTGCTTCCATATTTATCTTCTTCAAACACTGTTGACTCTCAGACGCTTCCGCTACAGAGTTTAACAATCTCTGTTGCGCTTCCAGTCAGTGTTTAACTAAACACTGACTACTTCCAGCTAAACTCTGTTTTGTTACTTTAGCTTCCAAACACTGTTCTCATCAATCATTTCTAACAATCTCCCCCAACTTGTTCATTAGCAAGAATGCACAAGTTTACAGTAAATGATGATGTCAAAACAAATACACAGTCTACAGTGTTTAACATACAAACAGAGTTTAAACTATTACTCAACAAACTTACAACTTTCGTCTACCTAACTTCCTCAAGATCTGGAGTTGTTCTGAGATAATCAATCAACAATCTTCTCTCAGCATTTTCAAGTTCAATCTGCATAGCTTCCTTGATCTCTCTTAAATCTGGATCATTCTCATCAGTTTGAAAGATAGCAGCTCTGAGATCGTAGATTTTGTTTCTTCTCATTTCATTTCCCAATCTGATATATTTCACTTCCTCAGACTTCACATTAAAATCCAGAACTGTAATTCCAAGATCTGTCTTCAACTTTGTAGTCCCCTTCTCCATTTCTATCAGATTGCCATTCCAATCTCTGTACTTAGGAACATACTTTTCAGCAGACTTTGATCCTGTAACAATTTTAGCTTTCTGCATATATCCCCTTATAGAATTAGCAATAAGTTGTGTTTGACGATTTCTGACTCTGAATATATGCAGAACATACTGAAGTTCTTCAAATAACTTTAACTTGATTGCTTCTTCATTCACTCTA
This sequence comes from Kitagawia praeruptora, assembly GCA_037693485.1. Lineage (NCBI taxonomy): Eukaryota > Viridiplantae > Streptophyta > Magnoliopsida > Apiales > Apiaceae > Kitagawia > Kitagawia praeruptora. Next base: position 109,828,155 of record CM075354.1, read on the forward strand.
AACACTGATCCATCTGTCATAAAGTATAACAACAAGTGAATATCTAAGCTCCTTTGATGAACTAGTTGAACTGATTCCAACTTATCTAGATTTTCTTGAGTAATACCAGAACCAAGAGAAACAAGTGTAGAAGGATCTCTTGGATTGTTACTAAATCTCAAATCTCTTTTTGAACCTAATCCAGAAGTATTTCTCCCTGGTGGCTTTCCTGAACAAGCAACATTGTGTTGATAATCACCAGTTACTCCTGTTTGTTCCTGAGCTGGAATCTTCGGCCTAGAAAACCCAGGTAAAGGTTTACTTTGTGTCTGTACAACTTGTGTGGCAACAGAGGTTGTAACAATCATTTTGCCTTTGTTCTCCTCATTCATTATCCCTTTTAACTTCAATTTAGCATCAAGAGAAGACTTTCTTATCAACTTTTCTTTATCTTCTTCTTCTTCTTCTTCTTGAATGCCAGATAGCTTCTCTTTGATTTCAATGCCTTTAAGAACAGGCTTTGCAGCTTTAACAACTTTCTCCCTCTTCTTCAACTTAACAGATTTTAAAGCTTTTAGATGTTTTTCTTGCAGACTCTTTTCTTCAGCTTTAGCATCTTCTAGAGTAACTCCTTCTGCATTTTCTTCCATGAAAAGCTTAACAGCTAACTCCTCATCAGTCTTTGGATTAAATGTTAATTCCAAACTCTTGGTTTTTGAAGTACCTTGAGTTTCAGTGTTTACTCCAACAGACTGTGACTTAAGAGATTTGCCAGATCACAGAGTTAGTGACTCAGAGTTTAAAGCCTTACTCTTGTCATTTGCTCCTCCATCTCCAGCATCATCCTTTTTTATCAGAGTTTGAGAAATTTTGCATTTTGACTTAGCAACCCTATTTCGGAATCTTTCAAGAAATTTTGAAACAAATGAAACGCCTCTGGAGCGTTTTCATTCTCCAGTGGAGCTGCATAATTGCTAGGAAGAAAAACTAACCCTGCTGCATCAAAAGCTTTGGTTGCCATTAGTAAGATATGATACGAAAATATTCAGAGAAAAGATGTGTATGATAAGTGTTTATCAATATGTGAAAGAGAGTGAACAAGAGTTTTGAAAGTGATTGAGTATGCAAGTAACTGTGAGTGGGTGAATATGAATCGATGTGAAGTGAGAGAACAAAAGCGATTAGCGTAAAAAAAAACTCAATCGTTTATGTATTGTAAGCACGCAACTGATTTTAGAGTAATGTGAAAGTGGGACACAATAATGGGACACGTGTCAAACAACCAATGGATCTCTTAATAATTACCGCTGTCATTCCTATAATCACGACACTATGACATATTTACACTAATTAACAGTTGTCAACTACCCCAATTACTCCAAAATAGTCAAATTATCTCAACGAAACTTTACCTTAGAGTACTTAACACAACTCGACAGTGTTTGTCAATTTTCCAACTTTATCACTAAAACCCTTTCAAAAATTGCACAGTTGTGAATATGAATGTGTGTGAAGCAGAGTTTACCAAAATCAATCTTTAGAGCATCTAATATTTCATAAAATCCATAACAAAAATCAATAAACACTGAATGCACAAACTCTCATAGTAAACACTGATTGTTTGATGAATGCTAAACTCTGTAGTTACTGTAATACAGAGATCTGAATACTTCTATTCCCTTTGATGTTCATGATTATCCAAGTAAGCACACAGTCTTTGAAGACAGAAAGATCAAGAGATAGAAATCAGAGCATCATTCAGTGAGTAACAGTCATGAACTTGATAAACTCACAAACTCTCAAAGCACACAAGTGTTTAGGTGAAGTGTTTACACTCACATTCAATCAGTAAAAGCAGATACTACCATATGCTTGAATGTCCACCAATTCTACACTACTTTGAGTACATATATGCACAAATCAAAAGGACTTTATTCAGGGTTGTAATGTAGTAAGATCAAACAGATGAGAAGAGATGTTTTAATCATGAGTGAATTTCAAGCTGAACATTTTAATAGACCAAAGTGTTCAGTCACACTGTTAGTACATATTTGTACAAGATGATCAGTATATATGCCCTTTTTTTTCTTTTTTTTTCTTTTTTCTTTTTTATTTTTTTCTTTTTTTTTATTAACATATATACTGAGGAAACTTTTCTTTTCTTGAGAAACACTCACCTGCTTGCATTTGATTTTTCAAAAGAATATAACTGCTCTTAATACTACAGAGTTAAAGAAAAATGAGCAGTTAATTAGGCTCAAAGGGGTTTACTAAGGGTGGAATTTATGAACAGTGTTTGAACAGTGTTCAAAAGAATTTTGAACAGTGTTTGAAGAAATGGTAAATCCTATTGCCTTTATCATTTTCATGCACACACATATCATGTAGTCTCAAAATGGTTTAATACAAGTTCTAGAGAACCATACTTCCTGATGAACATCACATAGCAATAAAAACTGATTGATAGAGAATGTATCAATCACTGATTTGGCTCAAAATCTCACAGGGTGCAGTTTCTGTCAATTTTACATCCTGCAAAGTCTGCATCAGAGTAGCCAAGAAGCTTAAAGTCTGATTCTCTGGGATACCACAGCCCTAAAGTTATAGTGCCCTTGAGATACTTAAAAATCCTCTTTACTGCTGTTAAATGTGGTTCCCTTGGATCTGCCTGAAACCTTGCACACAAACAAGTGGCACACATGATATCAGGTCTACTAGCTGTTAAATAAAGTAGAGAACCAATCATTCCTCTGTAACTTGTCATATCCACTGATGACCCTGTATCTTTGTCCAGTTTTGTTGCAGTTGCCATGGGAGTTGTTGCAGATGAACAGTCAAGCATGCCAAATTTCTTGAGAAGATTTCTGGTATATTTTGCTTGATTGATAAAAATTCCATCATCAGTTTGCTTCACCTGTAAGCCTAGAAAATAGCTTAGCTCTCCCATCATACTCATTTGATATCTTGACTGCATGAGCTTGTCAAACCTCTTACAGAGTTTATCATTAGTAGATCCAAAAATGATGTCATCAACATATATCTGAACTAAGAGCAAGTCACTACCAAATTGAAAGTAAAACAGAGTTTTGTCAATAGTACCTCTGTGAAACCCACTTTCTAGTAGAAATTTAGCAAGAGTTTCATACCATGCCCTTGGTGCCTGCTTAAGTCCATAGAGTGCCTTGTCTAACCTGTAGACATGGTCTGGATATTTTGGATCTACAAAACCTGGTGGTTGTTCCACAAACACTTCTTCTTCAAGTTTTCCATTTAGAAATGCACTTTTCACATCCATCTGAAACACTTTGAATTTCTTATGAGAGGCATATGCTAGAAAAATTCTGATTGCCTCCAATCTTGCAACTGGAGCAAATGTTTCATCATAGTCTATTCCTTCCTGCTGTGAATAGCCTTTTGCAACCAGTCTTGCTTTGTTCCTTGTGATAACACCCTCACTGTCAGTTTTATTTCTGAAAACCCATTTAGTACCAACAATGGATCTGTTCTTGGGCCTTGGTACAAGAGTCCACACTTCATTTCTTTCAAATTCATTTAGCTCTTCTTGCATTGCTGTTATCCAGTCAGCATCTTTAAGAGCTTCTTCTACTTTCTTTGGCTCAGATTGTGACAAGAATGCATGAAACAGACATTCATTTGTTGTTGCACTTCTTGTCCTTACTTTTGCATCTGGATCACCAATAATCAAATCAGGTGTATGTGACTTAGTCCATTTTCTTGCAGAAGGCAAATTACTTTTGTCATCATGTGATCCTCCCCCTTGATCCATGCTCTCCTGATTTTCTTGGTGCCTTTCTTCATTTTCTGATGCTCCCCCTGAATGTGACTGCTCAGAATTATCAACAGAGTTTGAATCAACAGAGTTTGATTCAGACTTATCAACTGAGTCACTATCAGTATTTGAATTGTCACTTTGATGTGATTCTTCATGCTCCCCCTCAACTGGTTCTTCCCTTGCTTCTGATTGAAGAGTCTCTTCAGTATTTACCAGTAGAGGTTCAGAGTTTAGCTCAACAGAGTTAAACAGATCAGTCTGATCAGAGTTTACTTTTTCAGAGAATAAATCTTCATTTTCAAAGTGCAGTTGATCATGTTCATTGACATCTTCAAGTCCAGTTATTTTCTTGTCATCAAATGACATATGAATTGATTCCATGATCACTCTGGTTCTCAGATTATAAACTCTGAATGCCTTAGTTGACAGTGGATAGCCAACAAAAATTCCTTCATCTGCCTTTAGATCAAATTTGGTCAACTGCTCAGGATGAGTCTTCAATACAAAGCACTTGCATCCAAAAATATGAAAATATTTTAGATTTGGCTTCTTCTTTTTCACCATTTCATATGGAGTTTTACCATGCTTGTTGATCAGTGTTGCATTTTGAGTAAAACAAGCAGTTTGAACTGCTTCTGCCCAGAAATATGTTGGCAGCTTTGCTTCATCTAGCATGGTTCTTGCAGCTTCTATCAAGGTTCTGTTCTTCCTCTCCACTACACCATTTTGTTGTGGAGTGCCAGGTGCAGAAAATTCTTGTTTGATTCCTTTACTCTTGCAAAATTCTTCCATTGATGAATTCCTGAATTCAGTTCCATTGTCACTTCTGATAATCTTCACTTGATTCTCTGACCCTTTGTCCAGTTGTAATATATGTTCTGTCAGTGTTAATGCAGTTTCATCCTTCTTTGCAAGAAAATATACCCATGTGAATCTGGTATATTCATCAACAATGACTAGAGCATATTTCTTCTTTCCAAGAGACATAACATTCACTGGTCCAAAAAGATCAACATGTAGGAGATGATAAGGATCAACAATTGAAGACTCAGATTTGCTTTTGAAGGAGGCTTTTCTCTGTTTGGCCTTTTGACAAGAATCACACAGGCCTTCTACATTCAACAATGACTTTGGTAGACCTCTTACAAGATCATTCTTTATTAGCTCATTGATGTTGTTCAGATTCAAATGAGAGAGTTTCTTGTGCCACTTCCAACTCTCTTCACTGGACATTCTTGTTGACAGACACACTGCTTTGCCATCAGTGTTTGTTGACAATTTTACTTCATAGATGTTATTGTGTCTGTTTTCAACTAGAGCAACTTTCCCTGTAGATTTACTGATGACTTGACAATATTCAGGCTGAAAATCTACATGATATCCTCTGTCACAGATTTGACTCACAGATAGCAGATCATGCTTGAGTCCTGGAACCAGAGCTACATTTGTGATGATAACACTCCCAAGATTAATATTGCCATATCCCAGAGTATGTCCTATGTTGCCATCTCCATAGGAAACTTTTGGGCCAGCCTTCTCCACATACTCTGAAAGCAGGGCTTTATTTCCAGTCATGTGTCCTGAACAACCACTGTCCATGACTAGGGTACTGACCCTGGTGCCCTGCAATCACAAACAATCACTGATTATTAGTTTTAAGGATCCAGACTTGCTTGGATCCTTTGGCTTTCTTGATTCTGTTAGCTTTTGCAGCGGAATTCACATTATCAGAGTTTAAGCTAACTTTTTCAGAGTTTACATTTGCAGAGTTTACTTTAACCCATTTTAAATTTGGCTTGGGTTCATAGTAATTATAGTAAATAACATGATGATCTCTGCAAGTGTAAATTGAATGCCACGTACTTCCACAGTGTTTACATAAAGTCTGTGGTCTTGTTCTCACATAATCATTCTTTATTGCAGTTTTAGAGGGCAAAGAATTAATGTTCTTATTCTTACTGCAGAAACTAGCAAGATGATTAGTGCTACCACAATTAAAGCATGTTTTTCTAGGAGCTAATGTAGCAAGCATTGGCTTAATTCCTGATGTTATGCCTACCTTTCCATTTTTGTTTTTCCTAGGCATTCTCTGTTTGTTGACAGATTTTATCTCTTTAAGCTTATGCTTGAGTTGTTTATCTGTCATTAAACCAATGTTAACCTCTTTAACAAAAGTCTTAGCATATGATTCTTTAACAGCCTTTTTCTCAGCTTCAGTCTTAGGTCCTCCTGTTCCCATAACATTACCTTCAGATGAACGATGTGGTCTAACTTTTACCAAATTTTCAAATCTAAGTTCATCTCCCTCAGAATAACCTAGACCTATTGTATCTGACTGAAACACTTCTTGAGTGTCTTTACCAGAGTGTGTCCAAGTTTTAATAATGTGTTTAGTATCCTCCAATTCAGATTCTAGTTGCTTATACTTACCTAGCAACTCATGTTCTATAAACACAGCATCATCTCTTTCTTTCTGAACTTTATTCATGTTTTCAAGATGTTCCTCAACAATTTTGTTTCTATCTTTGAGTTGAGAACACTCATTCTTTATCCTCTCATTTTCTAAAGTCTGATCCCTATAACTGATATGTAATGCTTTAAGATAAATTCTCAATTCAGTTATATTATCAGTATTATAAGCATAGGTAGTTGGGGGTACCTTCAGATCATCATCTTTATTCTGAGTAGTAGCCATGAGAGCATAGTTGACTTCCTCATCTGAATCTGAAGTGTCTTCCCAATCTCTGCCTTTGGTGTAGAGTGCCTTTTCAGTTTTACCCTTTTTGCACTCAGGAGCATAGTGACCCATCTCCTTACACTTGTAGCATTGAATCTCAGACTTGTCTTTCTTACCAGATTTAAAGTCCTTTCCCTCAGATTTCTTGAAATTTTTCTTGTCAGACTTTGAGTAATCCTTGGAGAATCTCTTTCCCTTCTTGAAGTTCTTGAATCCCATCTTCTTGAAGGTCTTTACCATCAATGCAGTCATTTGCATCATCTCCTCATCATCTTCAGAATCAGATGTCTCATCTGTGTTTGAGTCATCATCAGAATTTGATGACTCACTTTCAGACTTTATTACTAAAGCTTTTCCCTTAGCTTTCTTCCTTGATGCTTCCTTTTTTAATGGTTTCTCCTCAACCTTAAGAGCAACAGATTTTGACTTTTTACTTGATCTTTTGTTTCTCTGCTCCAATTCCAATTCATAGGTTTTGAGCAGTCCATATATTTCATCAATCTCTGTTTCAGCAAGTTCATAGTTATCTCTTATAGTGGTTATTTTCACATCCCACTTTTCAGGTAGAGAAAGAAGAAACTTGAGATTTGAGTCTTCTAAATCATACTCTTTGTTAACCAATGACAAATCATTGAGCAGTTTACAGAATCTGTCAAATGTTTCTGTCATGGTTTCTTCAGACTTTGCCTCAAAATGCTCATACTCCTGAGTGAGTATGTTTCTTCTATTTTTCTTGATTGCAGGAGTTCCTTGACACCTAACCTCAAGTGCATCCCATATTTCCTTTGCAGTAGTGCAATTAATCACTTTATTAGACATAACATTGTCTAAAGCACTGTAAAGTAAATGCCTTACTTTTGCATCCTTTGCAATAGATGAAAGATCCTCAGCAGTTAGATCTTTCTTTTCTTTTGGAATCACCTTTGATTCCTCACCAGCAGCAGCAGTAGATAACTTTGTAGGTTTGTGAGGACCTTCATAATTTCTATCAAGATATTCTGGATCTATAGCCTCCAAAAACATGGTCATCTTCACCTTCCAAATTGCATACTCTGATGGCCTAAGTATTGGAACCCTAATCGTTTCATACCTACTAACAGTAGTAGGTGCTTTCTCAGAACCTGATGGAGGAGGAATCTCTGCCATTGATTACTATTGTGTTTTGGATCTTTAACTGTAATAAAGTAACAGATTGGCTCTGATACCACTTGTTAGGTCGAATACACAATATGTAATCAAGTATTGTATGAGTAATTAACAAGAACACAAGTTTTAACACTTAAAAACTGTTTGGAATTAACAATTCCTCTCTCAGTGATGTAAAATATCATAGAGAGCTGCTTAGGTTACAATCAATGAATTTCTCAATGTTCGATACCCTTTTAGGGTTAACCTAACTGTATTTATAAAACATACAGCTTCGTACAATCAGTAATTGATTCTCCTATAATTAAGCTATACAATTGATATCAATCACGATTGCTACACGTCTTCTAAGTCAACTCAATCTCTTTGACAGCTATCCAATCTTCAAAGATATTGCTTCCATATTTATCTTCTTCAAACACAGTTGACTCTCAGACGCTTCCGCTACAGAGTTTAACAATCTCTGTTGCGCTTCCAGTCAGTGTTTAACTAAACACTGACTACTTCCAGCTAAACTCTGTTTTGTTACTTTAGCTTCCAAACACTGTTCTCATCAATCATTTCTAACAGTATATCCTTGAGGACAATGATACTCTAAGGGAAAGGATATTCAGGTTACTTGGTGCAAGAGATGAAAATTTTCAGCAGTCATGCCATAGTATTATTAAGCTTAATATAATTCTGGAAGCTACAAATATGTGTATAGCTTTTGACACTGTTGGTCCTGCACTATGTAATGTTACAAGGTCTGATTTATTTAATGGAGCCATGTCAGCTGATAAATTCTCTTGGTTTTTGATTGTTGGAGGTTTGAGCTATGCAGAGGGTGGAGGTACTATGATGTTATCAAAAGAGGGTTTTTTGAAGTTTTGCTATTGCTAGTACTACCTTTATAGTTCTCGAATGATATTTGTGTTTGGGCTCAAGGTAACAATTATAGAAGGAATGGCTAGTGCTTGGTATTGGAGTTTAATAACACTATTATTTTATCCAGGAAATTCATTTATTTATGGTGTTACTTTAGTAAAGCTTGTTGTTGTTACAAAGGAGCAGGGCAATATAAGTGACTATAGTGATGGTGCTCCACTTAAATTGCTAAGGTATGTGCTACTGGACAAGCTTGTTGTGCAACATGATTCTAATTATCCTTCCTAGAGCTTGGAGAAAAAGTGGAAGGATCATACTCCTAAGACGCGTAAGAGTTTTGGTAATGGTAATAGTGAATCTGGAAAATTTGGAGAGACATTGTCTTATTGGACTCAAAATCGGAATTTATCGATGAAAATTTATCGATGAAAAAGACGATATTATAAATGAAATTGGACTAAAGGATATTTCGATTTGGCTTAGAAAAGGGGCACGAAAAAGGTGAAAATATTTTAAGTGGTGGAATTGGCATATAGATTGTGTCCAATAATATTTTCGAAAATTAAGAAAGCTCGAATTATATTGAGTGGAGCAAGAGAATAAGAAATAAATTGTTTATGTACAATTTGAAATTTATCGTTGAAATAAACGTTGTTGTTTGAGAAAATTATTGTGGCTCTCAGAATAGAGAGCAGAAAAGATAAGAAAATTGGGACAAGTGTCCGGAATCAAATAAACAATATAATTTTGAATTTGTCATCGAAAAATATTGAGTTTTTATTTGAACAGAAATGCTCAGAATATAGAGCACGTAAACGAGTACTTTATGACGTGTTTAGCAAGATCGATCAAGAATAATGAATCGGATCTGAATATTGAGAATGAAGCATTTTATTGAATATAAAATGTTTAAAAATCTAATTGAGTGGATGAACAACTATTATGTACATAATGGTGAAATATATTTTATTTTGTAGCGAGGGAACGAATCGTTCTCACGCATTGAAGTTACTCTACCACTGATAAGTTATTTTTGAGAATCGAGAAATAAAAATAATTTTATTTCATGGAATTGAAATAAAAGTTGGAGTTGAGTGAACCACCGTAATATAGAAAATTCGTTGGTTGTAAATGAATTTTAAAAAGGAAAATAAAGTTGGTAGTGTGTTTATAAATTTGAGGCATGACCGGTGAATTTTTTTTAATGAAAAATTGGAAATTTTATATCGATAAAGAAGTAGACAATTGTGTCTGTATTTTTTTTAAGTGGGAGTTTGTTTACGATTATATCGTATATTTTGATGATAAGTTGTTAGCAAAAAATGAGAAGGAATTGTTAAATTTTGGGATCTCATTTAGAAATCTGGGATGAAAAATATTGGAGAAATTTCATATGTTCTAAGAATCCGGTTTGTAAGGGATAAAAAGGAACATTGAGTTTGAATTGAAAAGTTGGGGTTGCAACTGTGAATATTTATAAATTTGAGAAATGTGTGTGAAATTTGAGAAGTTCAAAAAATTCAAATTTAAGGAAAATAATTTGAATATTGAATATGAGCCAACATAAGGTATTTGAATAAAATGTTTAATTATTTTGGATGCAGAATTGCAGTCCGGCGCTAACCCTATTGGTAATGGGAAAATGATTATTCAGAAAAGGAACCACTGAATGTATTATGTGCAAGTAGTCAGAAGTTCGATATATTTTATGTTGTGTAATCGATTAACTTGACTTGACATTTTTAGTTAGTTTTGTAATTGGATTGTGAAGCAATTTTGCTTGAGCCTAGTGAGAGACTATAAGGAGGATCATGATCATGTACTTGAAGAGTACGTTGTGTAACAAATTGGTGTCAAGCAGACGTGCTTGGAGTTATTGTTTATTGCGATATAAGTATCGATGGTGATATTTGTAATAAGAATTCAACTTCGGGATGTTTATTTAATTTTGGTGGAGTTGAAGTTGAAAAAAAAAAATTAAATAAGAAATTTAATTAAATGTGTTGGAAAAGGTAAAAGTGGCAACATAGATTGATTGAAAGTGATGGTCACTAGAAATATTTGGCAAAGACGTCAAACGGAAGATGTTGGTTTGATTGGATATAAGTTGTGGCAATTATAAGTGCACTATGACCAATAATAAGAGTGCGTATTTGAGATAGATTTAATAGTTATAGATCCTACGAAAAGTGGGAGTTTGGAAAGGTATTTGACAAATGCGTCAAGTGGGAGATGTTGTATTTGACTTAATTTGTCAAATAAGAGAAAATTGAAATAAAAGAAATTAAATACATAAATTATGTATTTGTAAGTTATGATATATATATTGATTGTGCACAAAATGTAACGGATGATATTGATTAATATTAATGAGTAATTAAAGGGCAGTTACAAACTTTGGGAGTGGAGATGGTGTAAGAAGCCTACATATAGTGGATTTTATTCTATAGAAAAAGGCACTCTAAAAGATAGAGAGCTTGTTCAATACATACATTGGAACTCCCATAACTTTTTCTAATTTTCTTTATCCTAAATAGTTATTCTATTACATATTTTTGTAGGTCTAATACTACATCTGCTTCATATCTAATGCCAAATCTGCGAGTAAATTTCAATGAAGCATCGGGGATTAGTTCATAACAATTATACTCGTCAACTATAATTTTTGGAACCGGGTTTCTAGCTGTCATCTTCGTTCTATTTGTACTGTTTGGATAAGCGTAAACACATAATCAATTAGATCTTGAGGAGCAAGATCTATGAACACTTCAGACTGGGTTCGGTGGGTATGGGTAGCTCCAACACAATACGCACAAGCAAGAGCCCAACAGCAATCTAAAGATGATGAGATACATAATTAAGTAGAGCGCGCAATGATTAAAAATGATGGAATTGATGAAGATGATGATGGGATACATGCATATATATATATATATATAAAACACTGTAGCGAGTAGTAATTAAAGATTATAAATGGGAAATAGACGTGATTAGTAAGTAATTAATTACGAATTATTAGCAATTAAGTATCCTAATTAAAAATGACTAATTACTAATTAAATATGGATGGAATGCAAATATTACAATGACATTAAAGAAATGATTACGACAATAAAGAATGATACCCGAGAATTGGACTTTGACAGGATTACGTAGAAGTGGATTTTCTTTCCACATCCATTTTCTACTCCTACCGATTTAGTTGGTGATTACTTGACTGACGGCTGTAAATGCACTGGTAATTAAAAAACTTAAACCCTAGCTATTGTCTGTTGTTGTCGTGTATGTCTGATGTCCCTCCTTTCTTTCTTTATCTACACTTTTATATTTTCATTTATTCGACTATTTACCTTATATATTTTTTAAAAATTATAAACTAAATGTAACTTGTTATTTCTTACATACATTAAATTTTTTAATAAATATAGCCGAAACGTAGAAGTGGATTTTCCACATACCACTCAAATCTTTCCACATCCATTTTCTACTCCTTCCGATTTAGTTGGTGATTACTTGATTGACGGCTGTAAATGCACTAGTAATTAAAAAACTTAAACCCTAGCTATTGTCTGTTGTTGTCGTGCATGTCTGTTGTCCCCCTTTCTTTCTTTATCTACACTTTTTTATTTTCATTTATTCGACTATTTACCTTATATATTTTTTAAAAATTATAAACTATATGTAACTTGTTATTTCTTACATACATTAAATTTTTTAATAAATATATCCGAAACATTAATTATAAACTAAATGTAACTTGTCCATTCCTATAATTGAGATATAATGTTTGCGATCACTAGGGTGGCCCCTTCGCGATATAATACCCCCTACAATTCATAAACTCATTAGTGAGATTGACTACTCCAATCATTGGGTCACGGTTGCATAGAAAATGGTAAACCACACCTTCTCCGGCTCCATAATCATCCAAGTAATCAAAACCCTGTATATATACTCGAGGTCCTGAAACAAAAATTAACTAATATCAAAATCATATACCAACGAGGCAAAAATGGTAGAGGCAATATTTCGAAGAAAATACCTCAAAAGTGCGACGAGGAGGAACAATAGTTCTATACCCAGTGAAAGGGTAATCTGCTTCATATCTAATGCCAAATCTGCGAGTAAATTTCAATGAAGCATCGGGGATTAGTTCATAACAATTATACTCATCAACTATAATTTTTGGAACCGGGTTTCTAGTTGTCATCTTCGTTCTATTTGTACTGTTTGGATAAGCGTAAACAACTTAATCAATTAGATCTTGAGGAGCAAGATCTATGAACACTTCAGACTGGGTTCGGTGGGTATGGGCAGCTCCAACACAATACGCACAAGCAAGAGCCCAACAACAATCTAAAGATGATGAGATACATAATTAAGTAGAGCGCGCAATGATTAAAAATGATGAAGATGATGATGAGATACATGCATATATATATATATATATGACACTGTAGCGAGTAGTAATTAAAGATTATAAATGGGAAATAAACGTGATTAGTAAGTAATTAATTAAGAATTATTAGTAATTAAGTATCCTAATTAAAAATGACTAATTACTAATTAAATATGGATGGAATGCAAATATTACCAATGACATTAAAGAAATGATTACGATAATAAAGAATGATACCCGAGAATTGGACTTTGACATGATTACGTAGAAGTGGATTTTCTTTCCACATCCATTTTCTACTCCTTCCGATTTAGTTGGTGATTACTTGATTGACGGCTGTAAATGCACTAGTAATTAAAAAACTTAAACCCTAGCTATTGTCTGTTGTTGTCGCGCATGTCTGATGTCCCCCCTTTCATTCTTTATCTACACTTTTTTATTTTCATTTATTCGACTATTTACCTTATATATATTTTAAAAATTATAAACTAAATGTAACTTGTTATTTCTTACATACATTAATTTTTTTAATAAATATAGCCGAAACATTAAAAATTTGGTCGATCGGTACCTATTGATTTTACTATTTACCCTTACTAAATGTTAACTCGAATAACTTGTAGAAGGGGGGGGGGGTGAATACAAGTTATATAATCGTGTCTGATTTTTGCTTGGTTATATAAACGAATGAATCAAATTCTGTTTGTATTAAATAATCAAATACAAACTCTACCAAAGGTGTACAAATACCTTTAGCAGCTGCTTAAAAAATAAAACTCTCTCTCTGTTTGTTTCAAACTCTCGAATACAAACCTTATACAGAGCTACGCACACTCTTGCTTTTTTTCTCGCACTCATTACAATGATATAGAGAGAGTATTTATAATGCTACCTATCAACTAATAATAGAAAGATAATCTATACATGACAATGTTCTGCCATCCAGTTGATAGTTTCCATCAATAGAAAATTCTTTCCTTCATAAAATCTTTTTGCTTGTTCCTCAAACAATGATCCTGTTTTATAGCACTTGTCAGTTTCTGTAGCATCCATAATGACATCATCAGTAACACGACTGATATCAGGATTTCATCTTGCATCAGGATCTGACCATCCCATCAGTACTTGATCAGTATTTGACTTGACGTATCAGGATTCAATCTCAGTTCCTGACATGTAGTACTCGATGCACTGTTCATTCCTGACTAAACTTTACAGATAACTGTCTAACACATATTTCCTATACAAAGTGCTAAATCCTTTATAAATCAGGATATACAAGAAGTACAAGTAAAATTCTATTCTTAACATCACAACTTATGAATAATTCCTAACAATCTCCCCCTATTTATGCTTTAAGATCTGAAGCATAAATCTGAGTTGTTGATGTCAAAACATATAACAATACAATCAGAATAGAATTTATGAATTCAAAAATCATGAAGTTAAGTACCTCCTTCTTCAGATATAGACATAGTATCCAGTACTTAGAAGAAAGAATTCAACTATTTGATGCTTCTTTTCCTTTACCACTTCCCTGATAAGATTCACCTCTGTCATCCTTAGTTCTTCTTTTATCTCTCCCAGTCTGTTTATCTCCTCCCCCAGTCTGTTGCCTTTTAACTGTTTTTATCTCCCCCTTTTTGACATCAGCAACATTAATTCCAAGAGATTCAGTAACAGAACAAATGAGATTCATCAGAACTGCTTGATTTTCCATAATAGTGACTTGGTTATCTACAAGTGTTTGAAGTCTTGATTGAATTTCAACTTGAGATTTATGAATGTCTTGTAGAACTTCAGAATTGACTTCAATGTTAGAAGTGTTTGGAATATCTTCAGATTCAAGTCTTGTAGAAGAAGTTGCCTGTGTAGAATGATATTCAAGTAATAAAACTCGATTAGAGTTACAAACATCTTCATCTTTCTGATCTGAAGCTGCAATATGATCATCTTGTCCTTCACCAGTATTCTGTGTACTAACATCTACAAAACTGGCTCCTCCTTAGATTGATTAGATACTGTTGATGTCTCAATTCTGGCTGATATTGGTAGTACAAACAAAGGAATACTAGGATCATTAGAAATATCTACTGATACTGATGTTGTAGAAGTTTGTCTTAGCCTTTCACCTCTTCCGTTTATAATTCCTGCAAGCCTTTCTTTTTGCCTCTGAGCTTTAACTTCTGGCTTTGAGTTGTGCTTTGCTAAGTCATTCTTCTCATACATCTTGATAAAAGAATAAGTACCAACATCCATACCAAGATTGTTAGACCAAGATTCAGGAAAAACCTGATCCCAGAAATCAAATGATGGTGGTTTCCTAATTTTCTCTCCCTCACTATGGAGTTGATCATCCATACCCTCATTCTCACTTTGACTATCTAAAGTCAACACTCTTTCTACCTCTCCCTTTGCCTGGTCAGGAGCCAGCCTCTCTGATTGTGGATCAATATCCATCTTTTCAAGTGTATCACTCAAATTTGGATAAGTGCTCTCATGACCTACAGAAAAATATAGTTTAGAAGAAGTTTTTATACATGAACTCACATGGAGAGAGGGTTCCTCATATGGCAAGGGGCTTGAGGTTTTCTCCAAGGAGTGAGCTGCTATAATCTCTGAATCCTTACAATCATCTTCTTTCCTTTCAGAGACTACAGGCTCCAGTATACCACTTTCAGGTTCTCTACTAGACTCTGATGTCTTCAGTAATACTTCATTAGACACCATAGTTAGTATGTCACCGTCTTTAAGTGTTGTTTGCTGAGACACACCCTCAAGGTGGATAAACTCTAACGGAACAATGTTTGTTTGATCTTCAGTAAAATCAATCAAAGTCATTCCTCCCATATCATAAGGTTTCTTACTTGCAATTTCAGTCATCACAGAAGACCTTTCAACATCAGCTATCACAGCTCCTGAGTGCATCCAACCTCTGACTAGACGGTTCTTGTGTTGCATTGACTGTGATCTGATCTTTCCTACTATCCACCACTGGTGCAATAGTATCTTCTGTTGACTGCATTCCATTATCTACTCCCTCCAGTTGTTTACCTTGAGCTAAAGCATCTTCAATAATGACATCCTTGTCAAATAAATATGCATGAAGTGATTGAAGTGCAACATGTTTCGAGAGTCCAAATTTCTTGACTAATTGTCTCCTAACAGATACATAGAAATACATCTTCATTAAGTCAAGTCTTTGATGTAGAAGTCCATACTCTTCTGGAAATAAAAGTTTTGGTACTCTTTCAATTAGAAAATCTAGAACAGGCCTGGATAGCTTCACTTTGATAGAAATAACTCCCATAGCCAGTCTGTATGATATTGTAGTTTCCCATAAAGAATCAATATCAAGATCTCTATAGTCATTTGTTGACTTGATTGTTGCTTTATTTGTAGAGACCTGCATGATATTAGTTGGACTAGACTCTGTGTGTGTAGGTGACAATTGAATCTTTCTCCTTGTTTTCCTAGTATAGTGAGCAAAAGATTTATCCTGAGAAGACTCAAGAGGTGTAGACACAGAAATGATCTTGGGATGAGATCCTTTTTCAATAGACACGGTCTTTTGAGAGACAGTATCCAGTAACTGTTTTCCCTTTTTAAGTACTACAGTCTTTTGAGAGACTGCAGCCTGGCTGTGACTAGGTGCTTCATCTCTTTGTCCTAGCTTAGAAAGTCGAATTGCAACCTTCAATTCTTCTCTCTCAGCAAGAGATATATTATCATCATCTTCACTAGAACTACTACTACTTGACACAATAAATCTTCTCTTCCTTACAACTGATGTCTTTTGAGAAACACCAGAGGTTGGTTTCTTTGAAACAATAGGCTGTGGATTAAAATGTTGTTCTTGATTTGTTTCAGAGACTATAATGTTTTGGGCTACTTGGGTAGACACGGGTGGGTTCTCCTCCGAATGAGATTCCTGAGCCATTTCACCACAAAAGAAAGAAGAATTGTAGAGAGTAGGAAGATGAGTTTTAAGAATTACCTGAACATGATGTGGATAATGAATTATAGGTATTTCATCTAGATTCTTTTCATTGTCCTTCTTTGTAATGTCAGAGAAAATTCTCTTTTGCTGTACATAAGAAGAAACACAATGTTCTCTACCAAATCTAACTTCAACATCAGGAATAAAATGGTTAATAAATATTTGCATAAATCTATGATAATAAACCATTTTCCTGTTTTGATCTCTTAACCCAAGTTTAATACTCATCTGATTTAAGATAATGTGACCAATGTTAATTACTTTGTCATAAAGCAAACTGTAAGCAATATGTGAGGTAACAGAAGTAATTTGCTGAAAAGAACTACATTTGCCAGTAAAACATTTAGCAATTTGATCAAAGAAGAAAGACCATTCCTTCCTAAGAAAAGACCTATTTAACTGGCTCATGTTATCCAGAGATCCACTATAACCTAATGCAGACAACATAGTTCTTACATCATCATCAGATGGTTCACTTGCATAATTATCAGAAACAGGTAAGTGAAGTACTGAATTAACAATAGATTTAGTAATATCATAAGTATCTTGTCCTAAGTGTAGAACAATATTACCTGATTGACTCTGAGTAGAATCAATTACCTCAGCATTCTCCCAAGCTTGTGAAACAGCAGCTTGATTTATTTCTGGAGATGTTGATAATGCATAATGCAAAGGTCCAATAGCCATAAAATCCATCACAGGATGAAAATCAGATGACACCCCTTCCTTGCTGGTGATTGCTGCAACATGATTATTCATCATAAAATCAAAGTCACCAAACTTGAAAGCTACTGATTTAGGTAGACTTCTTTGAGCTGCCATTTTTGATCTGAAAAGAACTTGAGAAATCTTGAAATTGATTAGAGATTTTGAGCACTTAATGAATGTTTTTGCCTTAGGAAATACGAATTCGAAGTTAGCAATAAACAATCAGAATCTCAAAATAAAGATATATTCAAAAATCCTTCAGACCCACTAACCCACGTTGACACGTAGGTTGACAGGTGTCAGTCCCTGAAAAATGCAGTTTACCCACAATTTTTGGAAAATAAAATCCAAAATTGATTTTCATGAAATAAATCAGGGTAAAATCAAAATAAAATCAATACTGATCAGCTTCATTTTCTGATGTGATCTTTTTCACCAAGATAATCACAACTCTGAATGTGATTAGAAATAATAAAGATAATCATCAATCCTGATGAAATCACTTACATTTTCCTGATCACTATCATCCTGATTCCAAAGATTAAATGGAGTTCCACGTGGCAATTTTAGAATTTAACCTGAAAAGAACATCAATAATCTAAACAAAAAAAATCTTGTTAGATTGTCAAAAATATCTTGGAAATATGAAAGGACCAGTCATACGTATAGATATATACGCCGATACATTGAATATTTAAAATGACTGTTCAGCTTCTCACTCTTTCCTTTATAAACACTTGATGTCTTTTGCCTTTCTTAACTCCAAAAACACACAAAACCTCTCTGTAAACACAGAGCTTCCACTAAATACAATGACCTTCAATCCAATCTTTCGATTTCTCACAGATGATGAACACCAAAGATTCAATATTCGTCTCTTTGAAGAGATGACTTTTCTCATCGTTTTAGACATGATTGGAGACTGGAGTAGATCCATATAATGTCCAGAACCTTTTCTTTGAACATCCATCTGTTGGATACAATCACCCTCTAACCTCCTCAAAACTTGAGGATGAAGAATTTGGCCGAGAGTCTGAGGTTGATCTTGATGGAGATGATATACATTCAAGTCAGCTGCTCTCATTCAAGTCGTCCAGGAGTAATCATCAAGGTGACTCTCGAGATGCTCCTTGTCCTGAAGTAGATCTTTGAAGACTAAGAACAACAACAACTTTAGACAAGAATAGGATTATTAGTAGAATTTAGACAAAAAGATATTTGTATTTCATTTCCACACTTATAGCATTTTTTCCTAGGTGCATCAGGTACATTCTTGTAATTATTCTCTTTGTTAATACCTTCTTTTCCATTCCTTTTTCTCTTGATCTTGTTAGACTCTGAAAGACCATCTAATCTCTGTTTCAACTGAGACTTAGATAGAAACCCTATGTTTACAATCTTAGGTTTCTCTAACACTTTCTCATCTGAATTACTATTGTTAATCCTTTTGTGTACAACAGGGGTACCTTTTGAATCAACAAATTTAACATGATTAGGTTCAGAAACAATTTTCTTACCTTCAGATTTAGATGTGCTAGCTTTTACTTTACTATCATCATTGACAATAGCTACTTTTTCTTCTTATCTAGCCTTATCAAAACCTAAACCATTAACTTTACCACGAATTCCACTTTCGATGATTTCTTGTGTCTTTTTACCAGAAATGTTAATGGTCTTAATCACATCTCTCTCTTCCTCTAGTTCTTTTCTGACATAGTCATAAGCCTCAAGAATAACACTATAATCATGCTTAGCTTTATCAGAACTTAACTTGTATTCTTCCATTTGAATTAACTCAGATTCAAGAAAATTATTTCTATCAACTAATTTATCATTCTTAACCTTAAGTTCATCTCTTTCACAAGTAAGAAATTTAAAATTAGTCATAAGATTCTTAAACTCAGCATGGATAGATCTAATTTCATCAGAATTTAAGTTATCAAATGAATCAAGAGAGTGAAGTGATACCTTAACAGAGGATGGAGAAGTTTTCTTTGGAGATCCAGGTTTGTCTGAAACATTTGCCATTAGGGCAATGTTGTCATAATCCAATTCATCTTCAGAATTACTGGAATCAGCCCAATCCTTCTGTGTGACCATAAGTGCATTACCCTTTCCTGAATTCCTAGGCTTCTTACACTCACTAGCAAAGTGTCCAAGCTCGCTGCAGTTAAAGCACTTGATCTTGGCCTTATCAAGCTTGACAATTGTACTTTTGCCTTTGTCATTCTTCTTCTCCTCCTTCTTTTGAAAAGGACATTTGCTAAATCTTTTCCTGTTGAATCTTCCTTTCACGAAAATACATGAAATATTATATATATAATTCTTATTTCTAGATATCATAATATATATTATATACATATCTAATTTTACGTTTTTATTAGTATTTCGTGTATTTTTAATCACACATTTTATATATTTAGTAATATTTCGTGTATTTGGGTGTAATCATTTCGTGTTATTGCGGATCGTTTCATGTAAAGAAAAATACACAAAATTTACACGAAAAGTAAATGAAAAGTGCACGAAAATTTCGATTCCGTATTGACACGAAATATTTCGTTTTATGTTCAGATTGGACAGACAATTACACGAAATAATTTCAGATCACTTTTATTTTGGCTATGAATACTCGAAATACGGAACACAAAACACAAAAATTAACGACATGAAAGTATAAAAAACGACACGATTGTCAAGCCTAGTTTTAATCACATTCGAAATTTGGACCGCAATAATTATATGCGATAGAACTAGAGGTTTTATCGGAATTTAAGAAGAAATAAAGTTACACTTGTTCTTGAAATTTTTTTTTAAAAGGAAAGAAATATTTAAAAAAACTAAAGAAGACCCACAATTTACATTTATACAAAATACTATCTGATCGCCGATGAGACGATGGGAGGACTTCAACTGATTTTAATTTAATGGAAATAGGAGGAAAACTTAAATCCATAATTGTTTTGAAATTTCAATTTCGTTAACTGAACTGGATTGTTGTTACGGTCCAATCACTATGCAATTAGATATGTGAACCAAGTACTCACATAACAATAGTAAAACTTTCGACAGGAAGCTTAGAAATAAGAGCTCTTAGAGCATTGTTGTGAGAAAATTCCGCAACAACACCCCGAGAGAATATCGCTGGAATAACCGAATTTGTCCTTGGATATCGGACGTTGAAGCAGGTTTGCACGTCCGCAGCTTCAACTGGTAGCTTCAGCTCCAGCTCCAACTGCCGAAGTTGGTGGAGATTTGTGGTGTTTTTGGGACTGAATTAGCAAGGTCACCGGACAAAAATGGCAAAACTCCGGCCAAATATGTCCAGAATATGATCATCGAGGGTACACGTGCCTTACGTGTAGAGAAGTGAATATCCGAGCCCCCTTGCCAACTGCCTACATATCCTATTTATAGGAATCAAGCCCCGATGTAGTTCTTTAGGTCACGAACTCCTTTCCTTGATCAATAAGCCACGAATTTGATGTGTTTTCCCTCTAAAATATGCCTTATCCTTCAATCAGCCAGCTGCCTAGTAGAGTCCTACTCGAAGTATAACACCTAAAGCCCATCCATAAGATATATCCTTATATTTATCCGAGTATATACATATATATTATGTATATAATGTTGTTATCACGTTTATAGTGATAGAATCCAGCTAGAAGTCCTTTTTATGAAGATATTTACGTGCTGCTAAAGTTTAGGAGCAAGAGTCCTTGTCCAACTTTACTTCTGTTAGACAGAGGTGGAGCCTGTAAGCACACCTGCACCTATACAGCTTCCCTCTAAACCGAACCTCCACCTCTAGAGCTACCCTTCAAATGTACACCTCCACAGCTTCCTTTAAACCCATACCTCCACAGCGGAATCTCCCGAGCTACCTCCATATTCGTACCTCCACAGCGGAACCTCTAGAGCTTCCCTCAAACTTTCCACCTCCAGAGCTTCCTCCAAAAGTGATCCTCCTCAAATATCACTCAAACCACTCAAATTGGGCCTCCAAATATCCATGGGCCTAAAATTAAATCCATTACAAATTTTGGGCACAACAAGCATCTTCAAGGGTAATAGGTATAATGGTTAGCTATAATAAGTGTTAGCTAAAATTTACTGAAGCTGTAACACATTGTGCTCCAATGGTGTTAGCAATAATGGTTAGTTATAATTCAAAAACAATATTTTATTATCATTTTGGTTCACCTTTATCATTACTTCACCATGTATATAATTTAAATAAGGTAAAAAAGTGACGTGAATATTTTAGATAATGGCTACAGACTTAACATATATAGAAGATGAAATAAAAGATATCTATAATTTTTGCTAACAGGTCTTGTGTTGAAGGGGTATATTTTTTAGCTAATATATGTATATCATAGTGCCACATAAACTTTTTACCTAACAGGTGGTGGTGATTGGAGATGCTCTTAGTGTTCATAACTAAGAACATCTATTTTTTTTTGCTAATTAACTAAGAGCATCGATGCATCAATCTCTCTATACAAAAAATAACGATTATTATTTATATTAAAATTCCAATATTCTTAGAGGATCTTTAAATTTTTTAAAACAAATTCACTTCCCGTATTTTTAAGAATCAATAGTAATTCTTAACCTATATTTTGTTATTAAAATGTTCATATTTAGGACAAAATTTTTTGTCATAGTGAAGTTGATTTATTAGAGTAAGGAATTATTTGTTTATGTCTTAATACATCTTAATAAGATAAATCTTAAGCGTTTTTTTTGTAAGCATCTAATATTTGTTGATAAAAAGCCCGAAGGCCAGTACAATCTATGATAGTAAAATCAGGGTTAACACCTTGAAAAATACTATCCCGAATCAAATCCTTAATAAATTGAGACCATTCATGGAGCTTGGAAAATCCATGAACGGAATAGCAAACAAGCAATATTTAAAAACTAAACTTAAACAACTAAAACAAGAAAATACTCCTCCCTTCTCGAGCACAAATTCTTGGTTCTTGAGCCCTGGCCACTTAATCCACCTCATTCTGAACTCCCATGCTTGCGGATGCAGCATCTTCCACCAACAGATCTCCCAAACCTTCAACTTCTTCTTCATCAGCGATCTCACCTAGATACTGGTCCTCATCAACAAGCATGAAACGAGGTTCCACTGGACCTAAACCCAAGTCCAGGTGCCATAGCTCTCTGACTCTGCCAAAAGGCCTTCGATGTCTGTTGTGATTACGAGCTCCGTCTTCTGCTAAGAACCTTGCTAGCATATTCTGACTGCCCCTTATGACTTCAGCCTCATCATGGGTTAGGTTAGGATCTGAGCTCCTCTGCAAAAGTTGTTGAATAACCCCTGCATGGTTTGGGTCTATCCACCATCTCCAATCTTTCCACTAAGATAAATCTTAAGCGTTAAGATATTAAGACTGTTTGTTTATGCAACTATCTTAATAAAATGATTAAAATATGTCTTAACGATTGAGAAAAGAAGTATCTACGATTAAGAGCTAACATTTACATTCACCATCCAAAGACCAAAAGTACGTGCTAGTACCCTGTTTAAATTTTCCAAAATATTTGAATTTTCATTTTCTTAGAAAATTATTAAAAACTTGAAAAACATGTTCCAAACACTTTTTTTAGTTCGACTACGTTTTTTTTTTTAAATATATAAATCTTTTACTATTGATTTTTTAGGTTGTATGTTTAAGAATTTAATGACTTTTTAAAGTAATATTTATATTTAATATTTCTAAAGCTAAAAACATTTTTAAAAATCTTTTATCATGTTTATATAATATAAAATTCTAACTTTCAGAAAGGAATGTGTGAATAAAACATATTTTAAAATAATTAATTTGTGATTATAAATTCTTCAATTGTTAGATACGTGTTCGATTTTTGGGTATCTGTAATTTGTAGTTTATAGCATATTAATATGATTCCAATCTCATAGCATACGTAGGTGCTGCGCTTTATAACTTTTTCCTTTGTTTTGTAATTTTTTTCCTGTTATTCAATATATTCACGTAGTTTGATATGGATAAGTGTAGTTTCAAAGGATCGAAGGTGGTTCTTCAATACCAATTTCAGCGCATTTTCAGTTTTATAGATTTGGAAAATAGTGGATTGATGTTTTCTGGAGTTTTCCAAAATGTAGTTATAATTTAGAAAACCTTTTTTTTTTTTTTCTTATTTTCCAATTTTCCTTTTAGAAAATATCAGATTGAAACATATTTTCTATTTTTTCACGTTTCTTAGAAAATTTTCCCAAGAAAACAAGTGAAGTAAACAAGAGAACTTTTTATTTTTATATATAGAAACGTAGCTGTTGTGAGAGGAATTTGGTACAACACTTCGAGAGAATATCGCTGGAATAACGGATGAATCGCTTGATTTCCGCCTGCAGAATCGGCGTTCAAGCATTCACAGCTCGACGTTCAACTGCCAGAATGGGCGGTTGTTTGTAATGATTTTGGGACTGAGTTTGCAAGGTCACCGGACAACAAGGACGGAGTAATTCTTACTCAGTCGATCCCAGCTGCCAGATATGTGTATTGCTCAAGTTTCTACATGATTTTTGTAGAGAGAAGTGAGATTCAACCCTTGCAAAGTGCCTACATATCCTATATTTATAGGAATCAAGTCCCATGTAGTTCTAGGGTTTTGGACTCCTTGTTGATAGCCCAGCCACGTTCTGATAAGCCTTATCCTCCTGACCATGCTGATCCATTTGTTATTTTGTTGATGAAGAAGAGTCCTAGTTCCCTTAGGACACTGCCTGAACCCTGGCCTTCCGCTGTACATCCGCCTATATATATACGCAGTGTATATATCACATATGTTCTATATTTATCTTCCTCAACTGAACTGATCCAGTTAATTATCCCAGATGATATGATTATCCAGTAGTTATCCCTCCATAAAACCATAGTTATCTTCATATTTATATGATTTTCCATCATATATCCGCATATATATACATAATCCATGTATATATGATGATTATCCACGATTCCAGAGGTTGTTGGGCCACTCCTGATGTTTAGGAGTTATCCACAAGTCTGTTAGAGCGATATATATCCGTTCTCCTACAATGTAGGAGGTTGGTGGGCCAAATTTTGCGGACTGTCGGGGTACGAGTATGAACCTCTGCCTGGAAGCCCTTCACCTGCATGAACCCCTATAAGGCCTCCACACAGCAGTACTCTCACCTGGGTTCAGACACCTGAACCCCTGCATGAATGAACCCCGAACTAGATGCCAGAATTTTCACCTTTCAGAATATTTCCAAGGCATATTGGGCCCATGCATCCATGCCTAACCTATCATGTTCTTCCATATCCACACAGATTGGGCCTATAACCTTAATGGGCCTTAAATCAAGCCCACGGCGAATTTTGGGCACAACAACTACCCCCCGGTTCCTTGTAGCCAGTGAATGCAAAAGGAACCAAAATAAATCGAGGCCCAATCCTTCCTTATCTTCCTCAGTGAAATACATAGCTTTCACATCATGCTTCCAAGCTTACATGAGCTAACTCGGCGTAAGAAACAGGAAACATAATGCTTCCACATATGTACCCCATCTGAATCCTTAAATGAACTCCTTCCACATACCTTAGACTATGCATAGCGTACTAGTTCCACTCATGAGCTTTTTATCCTTATCACCTGAACCTACCAACTTCCAACCTTCTTCCTTAAAAACCATAGCTTGACTTCTCGATATATTTCTTTTCCTTGTAAGGTTGGCCTCCATGTGTGAATCCTTGTGGGTGAAGCCATGAAGCTTCCGCTGTTGCATATAGGCTTCAATCTTCCAGAACCCTGGGCTACCAAGACAACTAGAAAAAGTGATTAGTAGCATGAGCTAAGTAGCTCACATATGTAATGCACATAGCGCATAGATATATAATGCATAGATGCAAGTATGATTATGCGAGTGTAAATTATTTTGTATATAAACCTATTGCTGCCTTCGCACTCAAGTTGAACCTTGGCGAACACACTCTTCAAGACATATGCCACAATATTTAGAGATTTTCATGAAACCATCACAATGGACCTCCCAAGATATTATTAAGTATGTTGAGGACTTCTCCAATGATGCCCAGTGTTGTGGGACTTTTGCAAACCGTTCCCATAAACCATGGGACTTTGCCAATCCATGCCCATAAACTATGGGGCCTTCCCCGAGTGAACCTATTATCCATATGATGTAGATGATCTCATATGCGTACCCCATGAGGGACCAAGGTAAGGTTATAAAACTTCCTCAATTGTAACTATGTCTTTCCAAGTGGTTACGTTATGAGGCATATAGTATGCCTAAGTACCTATCAGCTAACAAGTTTGAAAATAATTTTGAAACTCATGCATAATGTAAGTAAATATATGTGATAATGACCCTTTGTGTGTAAATCCATGCAAGTGTTAAACCATGTGATACGCGCATTCAGATGAACATGAATTAATGCATAATAGAAGATAATGACCCATTTGAAAAGATAAACTTCGCAATGAAGTTTTTGGCTAGATGGTATATAAATTTCCATGTATGCATAGAAAACATGTGTGATAGAGAATATGTAAAAGAATGAAAGTAGAACTTATCTTTTCTTTTAGCACGTCAATCCAAGTCAGGGTTCAACCATTAAACCCATAAGGCTGGGGCTGCCACCCTTTGAGCTTAAGATGAGGACCTCATTCCATTATGTAAGCCCTTCCATGGTGAGATGTTGAATTACCCCCCGAGGATCAGATTTCCTTCCCACACGATATGTGTAAGTCTTCCTCCGCTTGAACCCTTTGACCTTTGTTCGTACGTATGCCATGTGTAAAGTAGCCTGCTTAGGGGTACGTTCAAGCCTTAGGGGTTCACCCAGTTGTACCCTTGAATGTTTTATAAATATCCAGGCTTCACGCAATAGCCTTAACTTGTATATATTTGTTCACCACTACCTGTCAAGGGTTCACGTGGGCTCACCACACTACCTGTGAAGGGTTTACGTGGGCGTAAGATTGATAGGAGCTTTGCTCACCAAGGATATCTAGGGTCAATACGAACCCGAAAAGAAGGTTCCACTACCTATTGAGGGTTCACGTGGACCTAGCCACACTACCTGCCGAGGGCTTACGTGGGCTTGAAGGTGATATGAGCATTGTTGCGTACTCATAATGTAAATAATTAGAGGACACCACCACATGTTAAGGGTTCACGTGGGCCTGACCACACTACCTGTTGAGGGTTCACATGGGTCGTAGACTGATGGGAGAATTAATGCATTCCCATGACATAAGTAGTGAAAGGGCACCACTACCTGTTGAGGGTTCACGTGGGCCTAACCACACTGCCTGCCAAGGGCTTACGTGAGCTTTAAGTTGATGGGAGTTTCGCTAGCCTAGTGTCCCTAGGATCGACGCGAACCCATGACATGCATAATCCATTCATGTTAAAACCTACTCATGCATAATCCATACATGAGAAATCCAATCCATGAAATCCAAATCCAAATCCAAATCCAATCCAAATCCAAGTCCAATCCAAATCCAAATCCAAATCCAATCCAAATCTAATCCAGATCCAAATCCAAATCCATACTCCTAGAGGAAGCCCATACCTAAGAGGTTCCTACCTAACAGGTCCATACACGTACTACCCCCTAGAGTTCTTTGGCATAACCTATCTTATATTAAAGAACAAGGTTCATGTAAACAATAACACATGAACACATAAAGAAGGCATGCGAACATAAGACATGAAGCACATAAGTACACAGAGCACACAAAGCACATAAGTACACATAGTCATTCACAGCAGTTAAGAAAATAAAGGTAAAGATAAAGTGATCATAGTTTTATTAAACCAAGTCATAAAAAATTATTTCACAGATGAGCGCTCATACCTTACCCCCGGGCTTCCACTAATATAAGATAGAACCTCTTACCGACTGAACCCCTAATCCTAGACCGTTTTTTGGGATCAGACCTAGAGTGCATGAAGAATTCCCATTAACGAGGTTCCATCATAGGGGTTTCCCTCGACCAGGTTCCATCCTTGGAGATTCCCTCAACGAGGTTCCTTGTGATTTCCTCACAATGCTAATTTCCTCACGATGTTAATTGTTTACACTAAAACACGCAAGCGTACGTGGTCACAAGTAATACAGATAGAAGTCAAGTTCGTTCCCACAGAGATCTGGTTTTTAATTCAGTATTGTACCTATGCAACAATGTATGGTTTTAATTCACTGCTAAGACAAATAACAAATTGGGTTTTAATTAACTAAATTAAACTAAGAAAGTAAATTAACAAACTAAGAATTAACTAACTAACAAGAATTGAAATCTAATTACTTCTGCAAGAAAAACCATGGAATCCTAACTTCATTAAATACTTTGCTTAGATCTGACGCCTTTAATCTCTATATGCAATGGTTATGATATCTGATCGGACAACACGAAACAAGTACACGCTACCTGTCAGCATACGTATACCAAACTACTCATACATCCACAAAAGAGATAGAAGATGAATAGACACCAATTATGCTTAGACCCTATATGTCTATAGAATTTGAAAACATAACGGTTGAAGAGCAAGTTATCCATAATAATCACATAGGGCAATACAAGTATTCTCATCTCGTACCACAACCATATTGATAAACAATTATGAACCTATGCTAGCATGGCAAGTTCTAAATCTCAAGATCCACTTTCACTTCACAAGAGATTAACAAATTAGATGTTCATGACGCATCTATCAATTAAGCATAACCATACGAGGATATCAGATATACATCACACACAGATCTTTAAAGCATCAAGATACTAAAGCTCTATAAATAAATCCGTTAGAATCCCATGACAACAATTAGTTCATAATCGAACCTCTCGTCATCATGGGATCTGATGAAACCATGATAAAAACAAAGTATGAAAATATACAAATAAACCTAAGTAATTGATATGTAATAGTTCTACTCCTAATGATGATAATCTAATGATACAATTTACAAGGGTTGGATGTGTTTATATAGGCTCTAGACATCTTGCCCAGCAAGAAAATACCAAAACAGAATTATAATAGAATTTCTGCAAGATACGTTTCCTAAACTGATTCTGTTTTTTAAGGGAAATTCGTAGCTGAATTTTCTTCAGTTTTTCTGGAACGTTCCAAACGTAATTGGGCTTCTGGACCACCTTAGAATGATAGAGAATCTCGTTATCTTCGCGTGGACTGCTTACGGGCTGAAAACAGACTTATAGAACTCAAGATATGGCCCAAACAGTGAATCTCACGCGTGCAGCCCAATAAATCCGAATTTTAATAAATTAAATCTCCAAAAACGACAAAAACATCCACCATAATCAACATCCTTGTAAATCTGCACAACTAAACAAAATACATCAAAACTACAAGAAACTTGAGCCCAAGACAATCAATTTAAGCCGATTTAGAATGTTCCAAGTGGATAAAAATCCACTTATCATTAATTCCCCCACGATGTTAATTTCCTCACGGTGTTAGTTCCCTTACGATGTTAATTCCCTCACGATGTTAATTTCCAAGAGTTAAACTTCACTCACCCAATTTCCCTGGGGTCGTGGCGAAGCCATCTGCCATCCAATGTGATTTCCTCATACCGCTAAAATCCTTAGCGTTCCAGTTTCCAAAAGTTAGACCTCACTCACCCAGTTTCCCTAGGGTCGTGGCGAAGCCGTTTGCCAGATTGTACGTAACTTCCACAGCTGTACATAAGTCCCATAACGGGGTTGGTTGTCCACCAACATGATTACACGGAAGTTTATCGGCGTTACGCCTTTTCAGGGTTCAAACGAGTGAACCTCCATATAGGGGAACTTTATGGCCCTAGCGTCCCTAGGTCCAGCCTGCCTCGGGGTTCCCATCCATTCACATGTAATACACATGTGATGCATGTATAATCCATACATGTTCCTGCCTTGATTCATGTATAATCCATACATGTGCCTGCCTTGATTCATGCATGTATAATCCATACATGTGCCTGCCTTGACTCATGTATAATCCATACATGTTCCATATAGTCAGTGTAATCAATTAGCACATAATCCATGTGCTTCCAATCCTGCCTTGCGCACGTGATCCACATGTGATTCATGTATAATCCATACATGTTCCTTTAGCATATAATCCATATGCTATAAATCCAGCTCATGCATAATCCATACATGAGAAATCCTTTCCAAATCATTTCACGAAATCCAATCTGCATATGCTCCTTGATCTAGCTTCCAGGGGTACCTCGAATTAGATTCCATTAGGGGTTCGCATACCAGAACCTCAAGAATCTCATGGTCCTGAGCCCTGACCCATTCATTGTATAAAAGTTTCGTCTGCTTAAAAATTTACCACTTTCAAGATACCATCACGGCAGTATACCGTCCACTACCCCCCGGTTCCTTGTAGCCATTACATGCAAGAGGAACCTTATGTAATCCGCAATCAGATTTAATCAACCTTCACCCTGAACCTCTAAGCTTACGTGAGTGTACTCATTATAAGAAACAAGGGGTATTATAGGTGAAACGACTATTGCTTGTAATATTCCTTCCAAGAAAGACCATGCTATTTTTTGTGATGATGATTCAATAATTTCCATTCTTGAACCTCCGAGGTTCAGATGTCGTACCCCTATGTCGTGGTTGCCTCCACTAAATTTCTGGCAGCTTACGTTTGATGCACGTACACCCACACATACTTGCCATTCTTACACACTTCAACATCCTGAAACCATATTTCATAAACCACCTTGGTACCAAAAATTCATATAAATCAAGCTTCCGTAGGTTCAATTGACAGAACCTCCTACCACAGGGTCCTGGTACCCATACCTTCAAGATCTTACTCCAGGTGTATGCCGTGAATATAGTTGTGACCACATATACAACCGACCATGTTGATTGTTGAAGATCATGTTTTACGTCGAGTTTTGTCGCTGTAACCCAGTAAGGTGTTTTGAGGCTGAAGGCCGCCAAGGGTTCACGAACCTGAACCTCCTGTGTACATCTTCTCATTTGAAAATAGGGCGCATCTTAGAAATCCTCCATGAAGCCTGGTATCCACTACCCCCCGATTCCTCGGTGTAGTGTGTCCATGGCCAATATTGAAACATATTCAGATTCTCATCCACTTTGAGGAAAAGTCTAAATGGACATTAGTGAAGCTAGCTATCACGTCTCCCCGTAGTTTCAACCTCTTTTTTAATCCGTGTGGGAAGCCATGCTCCTCCTTATAATTGCGAGGTATGTAACCATTTTCTTTGTCTAGATGATAAAACCTCCTTTCTTTGGCCTCCGCTTAGGTGCTTCAACCAATACCCCCCAGTATGCTTTTTACCGAGTGTTTCAGGTTCCTACATAATCCTCCATTAGAGCATCCATTTACATCAATGATATAGGTGGTGCTACCCCCCGAAAAACTGGAACCACTTTATGGGGTTCCATCAGCAGGGCTATTGGTGACATGATTCCCTATGTATTCTGAATGGAGCTTTCATCGTACTCGTACAGTGAGGTGTCCACTTCTGACCATTTCCTTGATTTAACCATTTGAGTATCCCACACCAGTTGTGTAACGCCCATTTGTGTCATAAGAGACGAAACATGGCCAAGATTGTTTTTTCTTGAGGAAGCCCCTTTAGGCACTAGTTAATCCTTTTGAGGGTCCTCATGTACAGCTGCCACGGTTGAACCCCTATATTGAGTTCTAATACTTTCCATTTTGGCTTAACGCCTTTGAATGGGATTTTCCATGCTAAAACCCTTTTCCAGGTTGCTTCCCGGGTTCTTCTTGATTATTGTAGGGCTTCCCATTATTCAGCTTCTTGTTAACTTTAGCAGTTAAAACTCTACCGGGAACCTCATTTCTCATGCAGCTACCGTCCGTAACCCGAAAGTGATATTGTGAAATCTCTCTGCCATGAACCACATTTTAGTTTGACAAGCTTCATATTCAGCTTCCTGCCCAGTCTATTGAACACACTCGGGCTTCTGTTAAGTGAATCCTCAAGTTTCTAAGGCTTATCTTCCTTGAACTTGTCATCATCGAACCCCTGTCCGGGTTCCTCCCACCAATAAACCTCCTTTTCGTGGAAGCTTTCTCTTCTTGCTCATTCATATTCTCATGATCAATGTTGATGGGAAACCTTCGTACCGAATATGTGAATTATCAATGAGACACCTCTAAGCTTACATGAGCTAGCTCGTTGTAAGAAACAAGAGGTATCTAAGAGAATAATGTAACCTATTTCCGGTAGCTCACCAATGAGGGAGTACATATCTTTGCCATCATCCAGGTTTACCTACTGATCATTAATCATGGGGTTCGCATCCATGCTTCAATTTGGGTTCACCCGTACCCCTTAAGTCAGGAGGGTCGTACCCTCGTCTACATTGGGGTTCGCCTGTTACTCTCTATCAGGAGGTTCGCACCTTTATCTACACCGGGGTTCATCTATAGCTCATAAATCCTGGTGTTCGTACCCCCATTATCATTCAAGTTCAGCTATTTACTCCCTTCATGGATTAGTTATGGTCTGAACTAATGTTGTGCTCCACAATTTTTAACGGAAACCCCCGGACTTGTTTAACCCTAAAATTGTTGAAGGGGGAGCCTTGATAGACCTTAACCTCCAAGTGGTTGAACCCTTAGATTGATATTCTCCACTTTCTGACTATAAAAGCCAATTTATCGATGCTAAAATTATGTATTTGGGGGTTCATCTGCGAGAAACCTTCTGGTTGAGAAATTGGGGGTTCATCTGCGAAAAACCTTCTGGTTGAGAAACTGGGGGTTCATCTGCGAAGAACCTTTTGGCTGAGAAACTAGGGGTTCATCTGTGAGGAACCTTCTGTAATGGGTGCGACCACCAGATTGAGGCTTCTCTTGCTTTTACCTCTTGAACCTATCAACTGGTACCTCTCCAGATGGCCTTTATCTTCATCAACAGGTGGATATTTAGTTCCTCGTCCATTAGGTTATATATATTAACGCTCTTGATGTGAGAATTTTTTGGATCGCGGAACCCCGCATAGCTGAACCCCTAATCTGGACCCTTCCTATCGGAATTTAGCATCCAAAACAATTATTTTCCAGCCATTCTTTCCAAGACTCAAAGCCACATCCCTTCCTTTATGCCTTTTACCACCAAATGACCAGAATAAAGATTATGGGCAACCTTCCTTCTTCTTCATCCCATTTTTTTATAAGCCATGATTTTTACCCCATTTTTTCATCTTTTTGTATCTCTTTTTCCAGAAACTTTATTTCCCAGTCCATCTACATGATATAATTCGCCATATCTCGATTGGTAACCTCCATCCTCGATCTCAATTTCGTGATCACCTCCATTGTTCTCCGATGTATGTTCTTCGCCGGAGCTTTTCACAATCTTTCCTCTAAAAAGATCATCCAATCCCCTCCTTCTAGCGCCAAAAATGTTGTGAGAGGAATTTGGTACAACACTTCGAGAGAATATCGCTGGAATAACGGATGAATCGCTTGATTTCCGGCTGCAGAATCGGCGTTCAAGCATTCACAGCTCGGTGTTCAACTGCCAGAATGGGCAGTTGTTTGTAATGATTTTGGGACTGAGTTTGCAAGGTCACCGGACAACAAGGACGGAGTAATTCTTACTCAGTCGATCCCAGCTGGCAGATATGTGTATTGCTCAAGTTTCTACATGATTTTTGTAGAGAGAAGTGAGATTCAACCCTTGCAAAGTGCCTACATATCCTATATTTATAGGAATCAAGTCCCATGTAGTTCTAGGGTTTTGGACTCCTTGTTGATAGCCCAGCCACGTTCTGATAAGCCTTATCCTCCTGACCATGCTGATCCATTTGTTATTTTGTTGATGAAGAAGAGTCCTAGTTCCCTTAGGACACTGCCTGAACCCTGGCCTTCCGCTGTACATCCGCATATATATATACGCAGTGTATATATCACATATGTTTTATATTTATCTTCCTCAACTGAACTGATCCAGTTAATTATCCCAGATGATATGATTATCCAGTAGTTATCCCTCCATAAAACCATAGTTATCTTCATATTTATATGATTTTCCATCATATATCCGCATATATATACATAATCCATGTATATATGATGATTATCCACGATTCCAGAGGTTGTTGGGCCACTCCTGATGTTTAGGAGTTATCCACAAGTCTGTTAGAGCGATATATATCCGTTCTCCTACAATTTAGGAGGTTGCTGGGCCAAATTTTGCGGACTGTCGGGGTACGAGTATGAACCTCTGCCTGGAAGCTCTTCACCTGCATGAACCCCTATAAGGCCTCCACACAGCAGTACTCTCACCTGGGTTCAGACACCTGAACCCCTGCATGAATGAACCCCGAACCAGATGCCAGAATTTTCACCTTTCAGAATATTTCCAAGGCATATTGGGCCCATGCATCCATGCCTAACCTATCATGTTCTTCCATATCCACACAGATTGGGCCTATAACCTTAATGGGCCTTAAATCAAGCCCACGACGAATTTTGGGCACAACAGTAGCACATCACTAATTTTATGATTTTATAATACAATTAAAATTTTAATTTTTGGTTCTATAAAAGGAAAAGACCAAATTCTTTGATTCTATAATAGAAAAAGTCTAATTTTCTAATTCTGTAAAAGAACCAAATAATGATGTGGCCACGTCACCATCGTAACGTCAACACTGATACTTATCATTGTCACATCAGCAGAAAAACTATGAAAACGCAAGTAGAACTTGCGTGTTGGGGTAACCCATATGCTATGTGCATGAGGCGTATGCCAGTGGAGGGTTCACTTTTCAGGGAGTGCTATTTTTGGACTTTCAATCCTAAAATTGTGCCATTTTGGGCATTTTCTCTATATAATTAGGGTATTACTTTAATAAAAATTACTTTTAGTCTAGAAATTAGAAACTACATAAAAAAAATTAAATCGCGTCGAAATATAACATATATGGTATGCAAACTGATTGTTGATAGATGGAAAAAAAATAACCAATCTCCTCGTGAAAAAAAAATCTCAACCGATTGACGGGAAAATCAAATTAAAAACGGAGGAAATTAGGTGAGATTGTATATGTGAGGGTGTATTGATGCCCTAGCGGGACCATTAGATTATATTATGAGTAGCACTCCATGGAGAACCATCTTACGTGGGGAACCACCTTTTTTTTTCTGATTCTGTAGCAGAACTAAAATTTTTCAAAAAAAAATAAAAAATTCTAGAGCCGCCACGTCAGCAGTGCCACGTCATCAATGATGGCGTCATCGAAGACGTGGCACTGCCATGTCAGCAGTGATGACGTGGCAGGTGACGTGGCACTGCCACATCAGCAGAGTTGCCACATCAGCAGAGTTGCCACATCAGCATTGGTGCATATTTTTTTTTTGTAGAACCAAAAAAATCTGGTCTTTATTTTATAGAACCAAAAAAATAGAACCTTGGTTCTGTCATAAAATCAAAAATTAGTGGTTCTTTATGTAAGATGGTTTTCTATACAACAATGACCATTATATGTATGCTAATCACACATCTTAAAAATTACTTTGTTATTATCTTTTGAAAATATTTGAAAAAATATGATTTGTAACCAAATAAATCAAATGAAACTTGTTTTTTCGTTTTTTCTGAAAAAATAATTAAAGTTTTTTTTTTCTTACATTTTGAAATTAATTTTGGTTGCATTTGATTTAACGGGCACAACTTGTTACGTGAGACATCATGCAACAAAAAAAGATTTCAATTATTAAATTTTTAAAATTATATTACACTGTATCACAAAATGGGATTTGACTCCGTGATTATACATGTAAAGTTGTGAACATAAATTTATGGGTATACAATATCCTCAGTTCAATTTCTTTTAACTTGAATTTTTCAAAATTAATATATTTAAGAACAAATTGATAATTTACTAAATAAACTCAAAATCTATGTTGACCTCTAGTAATCTATCTATACTAAACTAAAATGAGATATAATTTGTAATTTGTTTCCCCTTTAATTTGATTATTTGTTTCAATCATAATCTTAAGATCTTTCAAATTATTTTGATTAGAACCGAAATTATTCTATCTAGAAATTTCAGGTGATTAGAAATTATTATAATCCAAAAATTTCAGAGGTGACTAAATATAATACTAAAATTATTCTATTCAGAAATTTCAGGTTCGAATTCACCAATAACATAATAAAATTAACATTTATAATGTCAGTTCTAAAAATAATACAAAGTCAAGTTACATTCACAATATAAATTATTATATTCTATCTTATTTATTCATGTAATTTAAAAAATATGTAAAAGTACAGCTACTACAATATAAAATGTAGTAAAATGCTAGACTACCCAAATTGAATTCCAAAAAAATTCAAATAACACGTATCATCTCCTGATTAATCATATTATCATGGACCTCTCTCACCATTCATCAATGTCACATCGTTTGGAAACTCTTTTTGGATCCAATTTGAAGTAAAATGTACAACAGATAACAGATGGACACTATGCTTTACGAAACACCTGCACACACATGATAAAAGTGTGAGCTAGAAAATATTAGAAAAAAAGATAAATACCTCCCGACTTTAATTGAACAACACTCAAAACTCTCCCTCTTTCCCAAAACTACACACATGAAGTTGGCTTGCTTTGCTACCAAACCTCCTTTATACATTTATTAATTCATTTCAATTCATCCAAATTAACACACACTAACACACACAGTGAAGGTGAAAAAGAGAGGAAAGTCGGTTCTCTAATGGCGACGGAGCTATCGAGCAGCTTCCTATGCCAAGGATGGATGAGAAGATTGGATTGTAAGCAGCTGAGTGTGCGCCTTTATCCTGTGCCTTCTCGCCGCTTTGTTATCATGCGCCAATCCAATTCAGGGTAATTTCTACACGTCTGTGTGTCTTTTTGTCAAATTTCTTTCAATTTTGTTTCGTTATTGGCTTTGCTGATTCGGTTTCGATTATGTATTCATTTGTGATGATAATTGGCTTATTAATTTACGCTCAACTGTTTGATTAGTTCCAATGCTTCGTTTTATGTACTGCTACCATTAGGTATTACTATTACTATATTTTCGTAGCTTTTCGGTGTTAGAATTGAATTTGTACTTAAATGCCAATGCTAAATTGGGTATAGCTTGCGTTATAACTTATAATTTAGTTTAAATTCATGTGTTAAAAATATTTCCCTGTTTTTATGTCATTACTTTTGGTTCAATATTGACAACTAATTATCTGTTTGATTATAGCTATGGATTGAATTCATCGTTTTTAAATGTTGTTCTATGTATATATTAGCTAGAGCAGCAATTGTATGTATGCATCGGAGTTGCTTTTATATGTCCGGTGACAAAGTGAGGAATTTAGAGGTACAATTTCGGAAATAGGTAGACAACTTTTGGTGTTGAATTTGTTAAAATTGTGAAGGGGTGCTAAATTGAACTTGATAGGGGCAAGTCGAATCTCCAAACTTATCTTCTAGTGAATTCTTTCCATTTAATAAGAGGTTAAAGGCATTAAGGAGACATGTACAATGCAGCCAAATACAACAGTTTACCTCCGGTTATGATAACATGTAGGCAACGTCGTTCCAAGAACAGTACATGTTATATTATTAGAATAGGAGAGGTAGGATTAGTATGAGAAGAAAAGGGGGAGGGTTGATTTTGGAGATGTTTTGTAAACCTTTTGGGGTATTGGGAGTTTAAGCTTTAATTTGTCATTTATATATTTCCAGTCTTGTGTATAGTCATCTGTCAGTTACTTGCTCACTAATATTTTCATTGTAATTAGTGAATCCTTGTTTGGGGTGTCTTTAGTTCATATCAGCATGCTTGTGTGAATATTTAATCTTTACAATCGACAGTTTTATATAAGAAAAGTAATTGAGGCCTGTGGGTACACCGCCGGGACCCCTCATCACTTGACAGATTCGCCCCTGTATTTTAGGAACACTTGACGCATGCAGTATAAGTGGAAATAAGTGAATTATTATCCCATGTTAGGGAGACAGACAATGATCATATTTCTAGGTTTGCTTGCATTTGCCAGGGTGCCACATTTGTTTGACATTTACGATAGGAAGACAAAGGACTGTTCCTGTAATGAGGACTAACAGAATCATAATTACTTATAAACACTGTGCAGCTCGGAACAAAAGAGATCGTACACTAAAAAGATATTCCGAAGAAAGCCCCCAAAGAATGTACCATCTGGGCCAAGTGTTGCTGAAGAGAGTGATTCAGAGGGCTACAACACAGATGACATCTCAATCACTAATCTAGAGCCTATGTCTAGAAACAGTGTTGAGACAAATGGAGCAGCTCTGAATGCCGATGACAACAATTCGAGCATGAATCTGGAGACTATGGTAAGCAACAGTGTTGAGACAAATGGAGCAGTTGAGAATGCATCTGACAGCAATTCGGGCAAATTAGTTCTGTCGAAGCAGAATCAGTCAACGGTATGGTGAATGACATATATAAATATAAAATATATATATTTATATATATATACCTGCACTGAAGTGATGATAGATGTATATGTTTGGTTGCTGAATGACATATATTTTATTCGTACTTTTTCCCCTCAAAATTTATTGATAAATGTGATTCCTTTGTATTATATTCCACAAAAAGGTCCATTATATACTTCTTTGGATGCATCTATTCCTTTTCTTCTATCTACAATGAAAGAAAGGAGAGGTTGTTATTGAAATACTAATAATTCACCTTTATTTAATAGTCCTTGAATGCTGATGGCCGAGAGGTGAATTCAAATGTCCATATCCAGGATTTGATAGCAATGATAAGACATGCTGAGAAGAGTATGACATCTTCCTCTTTACATCTTTAAATTTACTTAAGATTTGATGTTAGAATAATATTTGCATATCGTTGCAATTTTCGAATTATGTGATAGATGTACATCTTCTCAACCAAGCTCGAATATGTGCACTGGAGGATCTTGAGAAGATTCTTAGTGAGAAGAAGACTTTACAAGGGGAAATTAATTCTTTGGAAATGAGACTAGCAGAAACTGATGCCAGGATCAGGGTTGCTTCACAGGAAAGGTTACATGTGGAACTTCTTGAAGATCAGTTAGAAAAGTTGCAGACAGAACTTTCTAGAAGGGGTGGCACTCTGGAAAATTTACCTGACATAATTCCAAATAATGACATCATTCACTCGCTTAGTGAGGAGGTGAATCTGCTGAGAACCGAAAATATGTCGCTAAAAGAAGATTTGCAAGTTCTGAAAGCAGAGCTTACTGACATAAAGGGAACAGGTGAAAGAGTGGTTTTAATGGAGAAAGAACACTCTTACTTTGAATCATCTGTGAAAGAGTTGGAACGTAAAATTACTGCTTCTCAGGAAGAAGTTTCAAAGCTTTCTACATTGAAATCAGAATGCAAGAGTCTCTGGGAGAGAGTAGAGCATCTGCAAACTCTTCTAGACAAGGCAACAAAACGGGCCGATCAAGTTACTTCAGTGTTGCAGGAAAATCAAGTGTTGCGGAAGAAGGTTGAGGGGATGGAAGAAATTCTTGAAGAGGCAAACGTGTATAAAATTTCATCAGAAAAAGTGCAAGAATACAATGATTCAATGCAACAAAAGATAAAACACCTGGATGAGCGTCTTCAAAGATCTGATGAGGAAATTCATTCCTATATACAGTTATATCAAGAATCTTTGAATGAATTCCAGGACACTCTTAATATTTTGAGAGAAGAAAGCAAGAGAAGCAAATTGGCTGAGCCTGCTAATGATATGCCTGTAAAATTCTGGAGTCATCTGTTGCTTATGGTTGATGCTTGGTATTTTGAGAAAAAAATTGAATCTGACAGTGCAAGCCTTTTAAGAGAGATGATATGGAAGAGGGATGGACGGATTCGTGATGTGTACATGGATTGCAAAGAAAAGAACGAGCGTGAAACTATTAAAACATTTCTTGGACTAATATCATCAGCGGATCGGTGTGTATATATCCTCTACTGAATGTTAGTTTTTCAAGTTAGCAGTTTTTAACTTCGTGTTTTGTTGATCTCTAGTCCTGGACTGCATGTAATTCACATTGCCGCGGAGATGGCACCAGTTGCTAAGGTGAAGCATATGCTCTTTAAATAATACCTATATCTTTTCTACTGTATTTTTATATCAACTATATGTACGAGTCACAAGTGGATCTTTCCTTGATTTGGTATATTAATAGTGGCTTATCATAAAGCTGAAGCATTAGTGGATAAATTTTTACGGATGTTGTTGTGACATTTTCACTTTACATTGTCACAAAGTATTCCGTACATCACTTTTCTCAATATGGCATAGGTAAGCAGTAACTGACAGCAGCTTTATCAAGTGTGATAATAATAGTTCTGATTGTGCATATTTATTTGTTACTATTTTAGAGTAATAATTCTCACCAGGGTCTTCGGCATACCTTCAGAAATGAGAAATGTAGTCGTGAATATAGGCTAAGTTTATTTCCCATATTGAACTATCCCCTGCTTAATCTCAAGAACCAGTAGAGCTTTTCATTGTGTTAAGATAACATGTGTTTTTATAGCTGAATAATTTCCTCCATTGGACCAAATTTTTTTGGTGAACTGGTGAGCCGTGAGACTGATATGTGCTCTCAATCTGCCAGTCACGGTATTGTAGACAGGGTTCACATTGCTGCCTTTTTGTGATATTCTGTTATAAATCATTGCAATTCTGAAGACAAAGACTAGTAGATAAAACGTAGCCGTTACGTATAAAATGCGCAAAAGAAGATTTAAGCAATTTTTAACGCATACCTCAATCACTATTATAGGTTACAATTGGTTCAAGTCATGCATTATTTAGGACATAAATAATATATCGTATAACTTGGTTGAATGCATACAGATTTATAGATAACTACACAGAGAGAATGAATGAGTTATACTTAGATTATCAGTGTTGTGTGGCCATGTCCCTCCTCTTAACTGAAAAGTCATGATCGAATCCAATTATAATTTTCTTCATCTAAAATGCACTTCGTAAATTACATTTAGTTTATAATTCTTTAAGCTTTCATGTTTTGCTATACTAAATTTACTACTATATTTCGATTACATGTCATTAAATGAATTCGAACCAAACTATTTTTCTTCTTCTTGTTGCAAAGGTAAATCCAAGCACCCACACAGTGTTTGTTTTTCTTTTCATTAGACAATTGACAGTCACATGAACAAAATAACTACTACTCTTCTGAAAATTTCATGACACTCCGCAGGTTTTAAATTGACTCCTCCTTACGCATACATATATATCTATATCTTTGATTATATTCACATTAACATATGTGCAAGTCATTTGATCGAAAGAGTTACATACATAGTATAATAGTACACCATCTAGCTGTTGGAGTTTTACACTATTAAAAGTATAGAGAAATACACACAGAACACGATAATATATTAGATACATACTTGATATTTATTCCAAGTAACCAAAGTGTGATTTTAAACACAAAAAACAAACTAAAACTCCTAAAACCTATCATCTATCATGTCTACTAATTATTTTAAAAACACCTAACAAACTAATCAAAACTAGCATCATTCTTTTCTGCAAAAAATACTATTCTGTCTTTGTAAAGTTGAGGCTTTATACACTGTTACAGTTTATAGTTAGTGATAGTTAGTGATCTGTTACAGAAAGTTGTCTATTGTTTGTTTGTCTGTGGCTAAGATGAATCTGAGTTTATTTCATTTTGTTGTCGAAGGTCGGTGGCCTTGGGGATGTCTTGACGGGTCTTAGCAAAGCACTACAGCAGAAAGGGCACCTTGTGGAAATTGTTCTTCCAAAATATGATTGCATGCAATATGAACATGTTCAAGACTTAAGGGCAAGTTCATTATTTTGATCACAGTAGTCATGCTTAAAAAGCATCGATTCAGACAACATTCATTACTAATAATATGCCTAGTTATGTACAGGGCTTAGATATGATGTTAGAGTCATTTTTTGAAGGGAGGATGTTTAAAAATAAAGTCTGGGTCGGCACTGTGGAAGGTTAAGTGCGTTTTATAATCTTGTTACTGGGCATTTTCAAATTTTTCCTAGTATTGAACTATTACTTTGTAGGCCTTCCTGTCTATTTTATTGAACCTCATCATCCGGGCAACTTCTTTTGGAGAGGACAGTTGTACGGGGAACACGATGATTTCAGGCGCTTCTCTTACTTCAGCAGGGCAGCACTTGAGCTGGTGCTACAACTGGGCAAGAGACCGGACATAATTCATTGCCATGATTGGCAGACAGCTTTTATTGTATGAATGACTAGAACTCAGTTTTCATAGGTCCTTTTGTAGTGTCTTGATTCATATCTTTACTTCTTTTTCCTTCCACCTTTTTTTCATTGAAGGCTCCACTATACTGGGATATATATGCACCAAAAGGTCTAAATTCAGCTAGAATCTGTTTTACATGCCACAATTTTGAGTATCAAGGGACTGCACCAGCTTCAGAATTAGCTTTATGCGGGCTTGATGTTAGCCACTTAAACAGGCCAGATAGGATGCAGGACCATTCTGCACATGACAGGATTAATCCCCTCAAGGTAGTGGGACCTGATGTAGTTTATGGCCGAATTACTTTCCGATGCTTTGAGAATGCATTTAGTATATAACTAGGTTTTCATACCTTTCAGGGTGCCATCGTGTACTCCAATATTGTAACGACAGTGTCACCAACCTATGCTCAGGAGGTACGGACTGCGGAGGTATGTGCGATGATTTTCTTGTAAGAGGTCATGCTTTATTGTTTTCGCTTTTTGCTATGTAAAGTTATAAAGATAGCATGAACAAACAAGTTTTACTAATGAAAGTCTTGATTGAAGAAAGACATCCCACTCTTGTGTTTATATCTATCAGTATGTTGTGTGTGTATTGTTTGAATATTAGTACTTCTATAGGGGTGCCAGTTAAACACACAGACAGAAAACAGTACATTTAAGGCTCAATATATGCACTTGAGACTTCTATGCTACTACATGCTTGCCTGTTCGAGATGACCAGTAATTGTTAATAGAGCAACAAGTTCACTTCCATAAATATCATTTGATAAAAGATGGTACTGCAAGTATTGTTTTTTTTTTTGAAGAAGTCAGTATTGTTAATTAACCTCAATAATAAATGTTAGGTGAACAGTGACAAGCATGTGGTTGTTACTGCCTGGTTTGACCTGAAATTCTCACGAGTTTTTGCTTATATTATATCTTCCATCAAATCATATGACTCGTAAAGGCTTCTGCAATTTGTCCATTGAACAGGGAGGAAAAGGCTTGCATTCAACCCTCAACTCACATTCTAAAAAGTTTGTTGGAATTTTGAATGGAATTGATACTGATACTTGGAATCCAGCAACTGATATATATCTAAAAGTTCAGTACAGCGCCAATGATCTTCAGGGAAAAGGTGATAATAAGGAAGCTTTAAGAAGACAACTTCAGCTTTCCTCTGCTGATGCCAGGCGACCGTTGGTAAATTTAGTCTGTTTTCTTAATGCAATAACTACATTAATTAGATTTTTCATTATATGTGATCTCTTTATTTTTGCGATATAGTGTTATGGTAAGCAAAAGTAATTATATCATGTTCGATTGCAAGCTCTTTTAGTCACAGTTGCACTAAATTTCAATACTGTTCACAGTGCTTAAAATATTTTGAATAAGTAGAAGTTCCAAATTTCACTTGTTATCTTCTAAAAAATGGAAAACATGTCCATTGAATAAAATATTTATTGGAATCAATTGCATGGTATAACTAGATGAGTTTTATTTTCATTTCGTTCGTTACTTGAGAGTAGATGTAAACGAAGTTGTTAAGAGTTTTGTACTCATGAAGACAATAACATAATAAATATAAGAACTTTGAACAAAGTTCGTTACTAACAGCTGAAATGTTTAAATCGGGAATTTGTTGATTTGTTGTATTCAGCGAGTCATCTATATAAACTTAATTCTGCACGCAGACTGTTAATAAGTGTAATTCATTTTTCCTATGCAGGTTGGTTGTATAACC
This sequence comes from Kitagawia praeruptora, assembly GCA_037693485.1. Lineage (NCBI taxonomy): Eukaryota > Viridiplantae > Streptophyta > Magnoliopsida > Apiales > Apiaceae > Kitagawia > Kitagawia praeruptora. The sequence goes on from CM075354.1 coordinate 109,871,887, forward strand.
AGATTGGTTCCCCAGAAGGGTGTGCATCTCATAAGACATGCAATTTATCGGACATTGGAGCTGGGAGGACAGTTTGTACTTCTTGGTTCAAGCCCAGTCCCTCATATTCAGGTAATTTTCAGTTCAATTTTGTAGTATCAACACTTCAGTTTTGGTTCGTTTCTTTTGATTGGTTATTTTTGCTATTAATAAAAATTCTATATTTGCAGAAAGAATTTGAGGAGATCGCAAATCATTTTCAAAGTCACGAACATGTGAGGTTGTTATTAAAATATGATGAGTCTCTTTCCCATTTGATTTATGCAGCATCAGATATGCTAATTATTCCGTCTATCTTTGAGCCTTGCGGCCTTACACAGGTAATGTTTGGGTGAAATTTCCTTAGTAGCTTGAGAAGCAAACATCTTGAGTCGTGGCCAATGTATTATGGTTCTTTCGTAGATAGATTTCTCAGAAGAATTTTTACATGTTTGCAGATGATAGCTATGAAATATGGTTCAGTTCCAGTAGCTAGAAAAACTGGAGGTCTAAATGACAGGTGACTTATTGCTGCTTTACTATAGATATTGGACTACTTGCTTTTGATAATCTACACTGAGCATATCTGTGCTAATATTTTGTTTCTCAATTGTTTCCATCTTTTTTTTTTTTGTGAAGTGTTTTCGACATTGACGACGATAGTATTCCAGTTCAATTCAGAAATGGTTATACATTTTTTACAGCTGATGAACAGGTAAATATTTAGTGGCCGAATGCTGTTTTGAAATATCATTTACAGCGTATTCTCTATGTATTTATAAAATCATATTATTTGCTTTCCATTAGATTAGACTGTGATTTTTCGCTAATCATTTCAAGACTGAACTTATGATTTCCCTGAGTAAGTTCTGTTGTAAAGTCAATCATCATCTGAAGCGTAAGTTCTTAAAAGAAAAATGTACCCAGTGAAACAAGCTAATGTCATTTTCCTGGCTGATCCTTAATCCTTCAATAGAAACATCACATTCTTAGTGTTTGAGCGAACTAAAACATACAAACTAACCTGAAATTTTGAATCTTTCTTTTTTGAGAATTTGGAGAGGTGAGGCTGTGAAGACGCTTGTACAAAATCATTCCATTGTTCGTAAGTTGGCTTTGTTTACATGGTTAACTTGACAACATTAAGCTCCAAATTCTAAATAAATATAGAGTACTCGGCAATATCATATATTATTCCATTATAGACTGCTCGTACCATGCCATGTCCTGTATATCTACTTGTTCATATGTTGAAATCCTCAAAAAAATCCCCCTATGTTGCTATAAATTTATGATATTCGTCTTTTTAACTATTTGCAACGGTGACATTATCTAAAGATGATCCTGTTGCAAGTGAACATTAGTTCCAATTTTTCCAAATTGTTCACAATGCTTACTACACATCATTTCTTGACATTGCTGAACACAGGTTCAGATATTCTGTAACACTCCAGCTAATAGAACTCTGAGGAACTGTTGTTTTTATCTCTGTATTAGCGTCCATGGATTCTACCCTAAGTCTCATGAGTTTATACAGTATCATTTGCAAATTACCTATTTCTAAAGTGAAAAATGATATTATTTTTATTTCATGAGGGTACTTGTAATTGTTCTTTGCAGGGATTTAGTAGTGCTTTGGACCGAGCAATTTACCACTACAAGAATGATAGTGACAGTTGGCAACAACTTGTGCAAAAAAACATGAACATAGATTTTAGTTGGGACTCATCAGCATTACAATACGAGGAATTATATTATAAGTCTGTGGCCAGGGCAAAAGCAGCAAGTCGTTCTTGAGATATTGTTTAATTCATCGGTTTTTTTGCTTGAGATTCATGCCAGCAACTCATTCTGTCCAAAGCCTGTTTTCGGAGCTTTGCATTTTTAACTGACCAGAATGGGTTTCCATATGAACTGATGTCCTGTTTGATTTGTGCGCGATTCATATTTGAGAGAAAACTGGCATAATGGCAACATATTCTTGAAGGCTAGGGCATATGATCAAAGTTAAAGCTGTTCGGAGGTTCTGCTACTGGCAAAGTATGCAAAATATGCTTGCATTCTGGGGACAAGGATGGCGGTTGGAGCTGGTCAGAAATTATACTTGCTAATCATTTATTTATTGATCTTTGTATATATGTATATGCTGATATACTGGCTGCTAGTGATATATACTGCTATTACTAGCGAATTTGGTGTATACTGCTTTTAGAAGTGAACTTGGTTGGACCAAAAAGTACAATACAGGTACCCTGTATAGATGTAAAGTTTCATGTAAAGATGGATGATCTTCGATATATACAAGCTCGGTAAATGTTTCATATTTATAATATACTAGTGATCCTTGCCATGCACGCGGGGCAAAGATCCTTCGTAATTCTTGTCTAATAAATTAAAACATTAGATATGAAACCATGAGTTTGTAATTGTGATAATGCAAATGCAGGAATAGGAAATGCAGTATATTCATATTAAGATATACTCTATTAAAGATGAGCTCACATAAAAACAAGACTAATATTATAAAAGTCCTCAAAGATTGTTTCATATATATGATACAAAACCGACCTTCTTGTGAACGTTTAATTGTTGTCATGATTCATAATTCTCAGGCACTAGGTTTACAGATTCGTATTTATACTTTTATTGTTTCTTTCCGCGATCACTAGCTACCAGAAAAATCATACAGGTCGGGAAAAAAAAGATCAAACATAACAAGAGTAATATTATAAAGTCCTCAAAGATTGTTTCATATATATAATACAAAACCGACCTTCCTGTGAACGTTTAATTGTTGTCATGATTCATAATTCTCAGGCACTCTTTTACAGATTCGTATTTATACTTTTTTTGTTTCTTTCTGCGATCACTAGCTACCAGAAAAATCATACAGGTCGCAAAAAAAAAAGATGACTGAACTGTTGTAAAATTGAGAGGACAAGTTAAAACTATAGAGCGCACAAGTCTTAGCCTTCAGCCCAGCAGCAGTTTCTGCAAAGGCCAATGGAAAGGCAGGAGATAAGTTTTTGTTACTAAGCTATCCAGAATGCTCGATATAAACCAATTATCCTTATAGACTTGTTAAATCATATTTATTGGTTTATGAAATATTTCCCACTTGGCAACACTCAATACCACAGAATAACCTTAGACTGATTAGGTGTCACAATGTATGAGAAGTAATGCAACAGTGGTTTGTATAAACCAATTATCAATCGCCACATCAGCAATCCGTATAATCATCATGCAGCTTGTGTATCATGTAGTTGAAGCTATGCCACATGCCTGCAGATAGTTCATGGCCTAGAATAATCAGGACTTACTTTGTTGTTTGCTTGTAATTTTTTTTATTTCCAATGGAACTACTTATTTCTTGAGTTCCTTACCCCTGGCCTTACCCTTCAATGGAAAAATATCATTCCAGGGAACAGAATTAACTAACCAAGAACTTGTAAGTTGGAAGTTATGTTTGTATAAAACCTGATCAGGAGAACTAATGAAAATTTACATTCCGTAAGAGATGAACTTCTTCTAGTAACCAAAATAAGTAAGTTTAGTTGATGATGATGACCCTACTTCATTATTGAACTGTTGTGACAATATCTCTAACTAGTGGATGTTGCAGATGATGACCCTACTTCATTATTAACATCTTGTAGTAAAATCTCAAACCAGTGGATATCATAGAAGAGAAACATGGATAAAATCTTGACAACCAATGAAATGATTGATAATGATCTTACAAGATAACTAGTGGGTTATCTCTGGCCTCATATAAGTAGCAGCAGACCCTCACCATTCTTCCATCGCCAACACTGCTTACAATCATAAACAGAGTTTCCTCATCTTCATACTTCATTTACATTATCATGGCTGCTTCAACAATGGCCCTCTCTTCACCAGCTTTGGCCGGAAAGGCAGTCAAAGTAGGTCCATCTTCATCTGAGCTCTTTGGAAATGGAAGAGTTTCCATGAGAAAGTCTGTCAAGGCACCAGTGTCTAACAGCCCATGGTACGGTCCAGACCGTGTCAAGTACTTGGGTCCATTCTCTGGTGAAGCCCCATCCTACCTCACTGGTGAATTCCCTGGTGACTATGGCTGGGACACTGCTGGGCTCTCAGCTGATCCCGAGACTTTTGCCAAGAATCGTGAGCTTGAAGTGATTCACTCGAGATGGGCCATGCTTGGAGCTCTTGGGTGTGTCTTCCCAGAGCTCTTGGCACGTAATGGTGTTAAGTTTGGTGAGGCTGTTTGGTTCAAGGCTGGATCACAAATCTTCAGTGAGGGTGGACTTGACTACTTGGGCAACCCAAGCTTGGTCCATGCTCAGAGCATCTTGGCAATCTGGGCTACACAAGTTATCCTAATGGGTGCTGTTGAGGGTTACCGTGTTGCTGGTGGGCCACTTGGTGAAATTGTTGACCCACTTTACCCCGGAGGAAGCTTTGACCCATTAGGCCTTGCTGAAGATCCTGAGGCATTTGCTGAGCTGAAGGTGAAGGAGCTGAAGAATGGAAGACTAGCCATGTTCTCAATGTTTGGCTTCTTTGTCCAAGCTATTGTCACCGGAAAGGGACCACTAGAGAACTTAGCTGACCACCTTGCAGATCCCGTAAACAACAATGCCTGGGCCTTTGCCACTAACTTTGTCCCCGGAAAGTGAGAGATGGTATTTGCCATTGTAATTGTAATGTAGTTTGAGAAGTCTGTGTGGTGTAAATTGGTTCGATCTCCTAATGTGCAAAAATTATGAATTTTTATGTGCTTCTGAAGCTGCAAATCTGCATTAGTGCAGTTCTTTGTTTTAGTTTCATATGGTTTCTGCTTTTTTTTTTTACATTTCAATCAGTTCACTCATTTGACTTGTTTAATCTGTACGATATCTCAAAACTAATGAGAACGAAATTTAAAGTCTGTGCAAATTTGTGCACAATGTACTATGAATTCTGCTGTTTCAAAGTGACCTCCAATCTGACAATGATCACAAAAATAATTATTTCGCTTTTTTCCAGAACGAATGTTACCAGTATGCCCTGGACGAGTTGTAGCAAGGGCAGTAGATTCGATAGTAGGACTGATAATATTGTTCAAGTCCTGCTGAACTTCTTCTTGACGAACCAGATTGTAGATGGTGAAAATTGGCGAAAAAATATCATGCTGTAGAATTGAAGAACGCAGAGCAGTAAAGCGATCATGAAGTCCTTGTAAAAACTCCATGGCTCGATCTTGGTTCATGTTATTAAGAGTGTCACTGCCATGTCCACAAACACAAACTTGAGTGGGACGAATAGCATCAATCTCGTCCCATAAAGCACGGAGACGAGTATAGTAGTTCATAACAGAAGAGCCTTCTTGTTTGATGTTAGAGATTTGTTGACACAGCTGAAATATTTTGGGACCATTAGATTGATAGTAATGTTGTTTGAGATCAGCCCATATTTGCTGCGAGTTGCGATGAAAAAGGATGCTTGATTTAATCTCTGCGGATACAGAAGCATGAATCCAACCAATGACCAGGTTATCTGCTCTTTTCCATAATAAAATTTGTGCAGCATCAGTTGGTTCTGGGATAGTCCCATCAACAAACCCAGATTTTGCTTTGACAGTCAAAGCCCTTTCCATATTGACAGACAAGATGCATAATTGTCACCGGTCAAAACAGGAGTGACAAGAGATGCGTTAGGATTTTCAGCAGGATGAATATAAAATGGGTCTGCAGAATTGTTGTTGACCTGCCCAGAATTTTGAGTATCACTACCAACAACATTGGTAGGTATGATATCTTCCAGTAGAGTGGAAGGAGATGAAGTAGCTGGAGATTTAGCCATTGATAAAAGATACTCCCTCCGTCCCAAATTAGTTGTCCAATTTCTATTTTTGTTGGTCAAATTGATTCAAATTTGACTGAAATTTATATATATTATATAATGAAAAATATTAAAAAAAATTATACTATTGTAAACTACTTCTAATCTATTTTAATATGTGATTTTCAGTTTTTTAAAATAATAAACGGATTAATTTTAATCTTCGGTCAAAAATTAGTCAATTTGATCACTGAAAAGTCAAACTGGACAACTAATTAGGGACGGAGGGAGTATGAGAATGATTGATATATAATGTGAAATATATAAATGATATGATAATGCAGAACTACAGGTGTTTAGAAAAAAAATAAGAGAAGCGTGTAGAATGATTTGGTTTACTAAAAACCTGCTCTTGATACCATATTAAACTTAAATAGATTGAGTGCTGAAAATATATCTTTTATTGCTGTATTGATCATCTATTTATAGTTGTAAAAAGATATGGTGATAACTCCTAACTATTCTAAATCAATCCTGAAAATCAGGAACACTGCTGTTACATTGTTGTTACAACAAATATAGGATTATGTCTATCTAAATACTTATCTAATATTAAGATATTTACATAATACTCCTCCGTCCCATTTTTATTGTCCCTCCATCAAAATCCACCTTTTATTCAATCATGTCAAATATATTTAAGTTACCAAAATAATTGCTTTTCATAAAAGTTAACATAGTTAACACATAATTTACCTTAATAGCTGAATATGAACAATAATTTTGGGACAAAGAAAATAAGAAATAGTGGACAATATAATTGGGACGGAGGGAGTATAATTTACGTCTAATAGTTTTCATGGGTATAAGTAATCTGTAATCCTATTTCACATATGGGGCCTGATGAAGCTTGAGTGATATTTAAGAATGTTTAGTTTAGCAGATATTTAATACTTGATGGTGTAGACAGAGATCTTGAATCGAAAAGGGAATTAGACAATAGTTGGAAGTTGCGTTAAAGAGATTGATTTTTTGCAATAATTCTTACCACAAAATCTTCATGTTATTTTGCTTTTTTGGTTGCAATCCATTATTTCCAAACATAGCGTGGTTTTCATTATGCATTTGATTTCATATGATACCATTCATTTAATTGTCGCATTGTGCTTAAACAGCATACATGAGCAAATAATTCCGGGTGCAAAAGTATGCAGTCGGCAGTGAAGGACCTAATTGGAGGATTGGCCGCCATGGTTGGGGTGGGTGTTTTGGCTCTCTTTATGTTGGCTTGCACTTACTGGAAGCACAAACAATGGGATCAAGGCGGGGAGGGAAGAGAACTTAGCTCCATTGGCGAGAATCAAGGTGCACCCATCTTCGTAATCATGCCAGGGCCTGAAATATCTACTTACTTGGCCATTCCCACCCCTGTGCCCACCACAACATCTTGGTAGCTAGATGCATTTAGGCCATTTGCCTCGGCTAATCAATTTTACAATTTTGTTTATTGTTATTCCGTTAATATAAGCCTTTTCCGATTGTAAGATCGATTTTGTTTTGTTGTCTCACCTTTGTGTGAGTTTGATTTTGTCTCACCGCTTGTTTGTGTGAGTTTGCTTTTGTCTCACCGTTTGTGTGAGTTTTGGTGCTGGATTATATTATCCTGGAGGCTTGTACGGATAATATGGATAAACACTTTGATGAAGTGTTAGTGTGTTACACACATAGGTCTGCGAATATTGTAGCTCATTGCTTAGCGAGGGCAACATATTCTATGTCAGGTCTTTCGGAGTGGAATGTTTTACTTGAGATTGTATCATCTGTAACCTTGAGATATTTTAATGCAAGTACGATTTTATCAAAAAAAAAGATAGATTGTGCCGATTAATAATGCTACGTATATATCTGCTGTTTATAGTTCAATCATTTCATTCCTTACGAAAATGCATGAAAAAATAACGTGATATTTGTAAGAGTGTTCATTTTTACGAGTTGAGATGCATATTTGTAAGATGAGTTTTTCATTTGTGATATTATTTTTGGAGATGCATATAAAAAATATTGGTATACTTGGTTCTAAAATAAAATATAGTATTTCAAAATGATGTTTAATTCATTTTTGATTATGCATCCGGTCTTGAATATGATACACTATTTTAAAATACACATCCAATTCGTTATTGTAAATGCTATTATCACGTATAAAAAGCATTAATTTTTCAGACAGATGAATGTATTTTAAGCATATACCTATTGATTTTAGTGTCACTAAAATAATAAGAACTTGATACCTCTAAGTACATAATTTAATAGAGACACAAATAATTTTTTATATGGATACATGAAATACATCTTTGTAATTATCGAATCTGATCAACTAATTGCAATTATAGAATATTATAAAATTATACTACTATGTAATCAGGTAAGTTACTACTGTTCTCTACTTCTTACTTTGTGCTTTCCAAGAAGCAATATGATGAACTTACATGATAATGCAGCAACACCCTCATTCCACAATGGTGAAATGCCATCAGGTAATTAGTCTTTTTTGCAGATTTTGAACTTTACTCCCACTGTGTGTGTCTGTGTGTGTGTTTCTTGTTAGGTCATGGAAGGCTGGTTTTTCCTTTTTTCATGTTTTTCCATAAATTATTTCTTGGTCAGTGTTACATTTTTGGTATGTATTAATTTCTCGTTTTTCGGTGGATTATGTTGATTGTCGTCTGTCGATATATAGTTTGTTTCGTATCATGTTATGGTGTGCTTAAGAAATAGGAGAAATGAAGAGGTTCTGTGGCTCAGATTTCTCTTTGGTCTCTATATATGTTGTAATGAACTAATGATGTAGTCATGTTCATGTACTCTAGTTGAGCTTGAATGATGCTTATCTGTTCCTTGCAGAAAGCCTATTAGTTTGCTTACTTTGGCGTCCTGTTAAGATCTTAGGCTTGTGCAATGTTTCGGGTTTTAACCTGCTATGGATTATGCCCTTAATCTTTGTATTTCTTGACCATTCTCTAGAATTATTCAATTAGCAAAAGTTATCAAAGGTTGTAGCAAGCTCATTTCCCCTCTACTATGGCCAAATCATCACTCTCCCTTCCTGTGTGCTTAAAAATCTAATGCTTTGAGAAAGATGTGGACCGACCAAAAGAAAAAAAGGTTCAAAGTTTTAGCCATTGACTCTAGCCTGACACACCCCTCTTCTGTGGGTAAGGTCACGAGAGGCTCTAGGGTTCATAAAAGAATGAGGTTTCAAGTTTGAGCAGAGGCATTTGTGTGTTTGTTGTATATATAATTTCCGTAACTGACTATTTTAAAAATGGGAAGAAGTCATCAAATAAGCTAGGGAAATGGACTTTAAAAATGCTAAATTAGAAACGAGTTCTCCTGTATGGGAGTTATTATAGCAAATGGTCTATTGTCTAGAAACTATATTTAGCGAATGGGGATATTTTTTATTTTCAATAGAACTGACATATAAATGCTAACTAGTAAGCTCATTTAGTTTGCTTATGTATAGCTTTTGGTACATCTGTTGAATTAGATATAAGTACTACCAGATGCAATTTCCACATACATGTCCTTACTCTCTCGGCCATTACATTCTTCAAACACACTTGATACAAACATCATCATGTATCAACGCAATTGTATTTTAATGTATCAGTAATAAACGTACTTGATTTTGTTCTTTCTTTGTGTTTAGATGGAATCCTAAGTAAGAATCAGGGCAATGAGTTGGAGAAGAGGATAATTAAGGTAGAGATATTGACCAACTGGTTTCGGAAAAAACAACTGGAAGAGGAAGTTATAATAGAGCTGTTTGGGAGAGATATGTTTGATATGGTTAGAGATTCGCTTTTGTCATCCAATAACCCCAAAGAAACTGAAGAGACGAGCGATAAGCCTCTCACTGATTTGCACAAGGCAAGAAACTAATCATGTGTTTGTAGTTTGCATTTTCCATATTATGTTGATAATGTATAGTCATTCCTTGTTCTTGTATTATCAATTTTTGGTTTTTATTTGAGTTTTTGTGTTTCATAAATTAAAAATTTGGATACAACATTGTGATAAAGTCATCAAGCTGGAACTAGCTTTAAATGAACTCTTCTACGGTTTCCCCATACATCCAATACTATGCAACCCAATGACCATACATCCAAGGCTGCTTCATTAACTCCAAACGCTACAGATTCCGGTGAGCTATAAGGCAAAGTTCCTCGATTCTTGTACTCCAGATTTTCACCCCCACTTATCTGTCCTTTCTTTTTCGCCAATCCAAAATCCGCTAATTTAAGATTGTACTTGACCATCCCTTTACATTCACCATATGGAATATTAAAAACAAGAACATTATCAGGCTTCCTGTCACAGTGAACATAACCCCTCTTAAGATTGTAATTGTAATTGTAAGCCATTCGATCGATAGCTCAAGGTTCACCAGTGATTTTGTGTTAACACTTAAGATTGTGATCAGTATATTATACTAATCTTGTTGAGAACATTTGTGGCAATTTATGCAGGCATAAATATAGACTATTCTGACTGATATTTTTGTGGGAAGCCAAATTTCTGGAATTGCAAATCATTAAGAGTTTATCATTCATTTATATTCTAGTGCAGTAATATAATATAATTGAATATTTGATGAGGATTCCATATTCTCTGTGCTCGTTCCTGCGAAGAACAAGTTCAAAAGACTATGTCATTTGGACAGGACTTCAGTGTTGGCTTCTTTCCTCCTCTCCTAGCATTGACTTGCCTATATTAATCTAGTCGAACTGATTTGACAGCTTTATTTGTATTTTACTCATTTCAGGTATGAGCCACCTATGGGAGATGAAAGACAGTGGTATCTACGTCATGCTGCGGACTTCGTGTTTTTTGGTGCAACTTAACTGGATGTAGGATGTATTCACCGTATTACTATGAATTCCATACGTGAGTAGAGTTTAGCATTATCACATCTCTGATTTAAGAACTTGACATCATATATTCTCAGACACAACTCAAAGATGACTTTCGGTTTTATTAAACAACCCTTACACCTATTGTGCCAACCAATGCTTCGATTTGCCATGTGGATTAGATGTACTAGAAAATGACCCATGCCTTGCATGGGTTGTAAAGCTAGTTATATAATAACCAAGATATATAACTCACAACTGAGAAATGTTGTAACATAGTAGTAGTTATTTTTCACAGTAGCATGCATACATTACAATCCAAATATTAGCTTACATCCACTTTATTTAGTAGTATAATCTTGTTGCTGATCACACACATGCAACTAGATCTTAGCATTTACCTTCGCACATGAAACGGGCTATTGAACGAGATACACAATTACAGCCACCGCAACAAGGCGTAATCACACAAGTTGTACCACTATGTTGGCATGACTGAGCATTATCAGTAAGATTTTGTTTTGGCAGAAACACATTATGGGGAAGTGTTTTCCGGTTATATGCATAAGCAAGTCGGTCTTCGCCATTTGAGTGAACACGAGTCTGATTTTCAGTTTCAGCCAGAGCCCATGGCGCCATAGTGGAAATTATAACTAGTATTGTTGCACATTGTATAACCAGAGAAGCTTTCTTCATGCTCTCCATCTTCCTCACAATATCTTTAGTGGATTCGAGTTTGATATGTATCAAGCATTACTCTCTAAGGGATCCTTTTATAGGCAACTTGTTAGGATTGTAGTGTACTTGTTTATTAGGTACTGGGCTACAATTCAAATCAAGTAGAGTATGATTGTTTTATCAGAGCCTAAAAATTAGGCTCCATGATCTTCCTCAAAATATCTTTAGTGGATTCGAGTTTGATATGTATCAAGCATTACTCTCTAAGGCATCCTTTTATAGGCAACTTGTTAGGATTGTAGTGTACTTGTTTATTAGGTACTGGGCTACAATTCAAATCAAGTAGAGTATGATTTTTTATCAGAGCCTAAAAATTAGGCTTATCATGGAGCCCAAAAATTAGGTAACTTGTCAGGATTGTAGTGTACTTGTGAAAGAGCTGGTTAAACGGGTGTGTCGGCCGGGCCGTGCCGGGTTTGAACCGGGCCGGTTCGGTCGAGCAATGACACGGGACCGGCACGTATAAGGAAGGCAGGCTGTGCCGTGCCGTGTTTGACTCGTGACTACTTGACTTGTGCACGGCACGGGTGGTTTAGGTGGGTTGGCAGGCGGTTAGCCGGGTCGGTTAAGAACTTAAAATATATTTTTTCTTCTCTTTATTTTTTACCAAGTAATCCATCCTATGGTCAAAAAATAGGGAAAGTTTAGTACTTTAGTAGTTCCTTTTCACCACACTGGTATCCTCTGTTATAATGCTAAGAAAATGCTTAGCACTTCTAAAAGTGGTATTATCCTCTGTTATTTTGATAACAAAATGCCTAGTACTCGTACAAGTATCATTCTGTGTACATAAATGCTTGTGAGCAAAACCGTGAACTCAATGTCATTGTTGTTTATTGTTTTATGAATAAGTTCTGGATACAGCATTGTGACACTAGTGGGGCTTATTGCAGTTTTGTGTGTAGTCAATCCACTTCTTTGTTTAGATTCAGCTCAAATATATTTTTTAGATCATGATCTACACTAAGGAGTAGCAATCTCAAACTTATTTCTTTGTCCCGGCCTGTGCCCTCGTCATTATTCCAGCTATTCAGGCTCTTTGTTTCAGTATCAGGTAACGAGGAAACAGATGTTAATTAAATTTATTGAATTGCAGATGGGTGAACCCGACATGCAGGGACGTTGATCCTTCACTACTGCTTAGGATTACCCTTTGTTATGGCCCGATGATCATGCAGAAGCTGGCGGAACTGGTGGTTGTCCTTTTCAGCATCCTCATCTGAGAGGCAAGAACCTTGACTTCAGCATCAGAATATCTAGACCATCAGTAAGTAATCAATCACACTTGGTAACATACATGTGATGAAATCTGATATTAGTTACTTATTTACTTATTTACTTGTGTGTGTGTCTGTGTGTGTGTGATTGAACTTATTCAGCACCCTATTAATATAGTATTATATTTCATGTTCCATGTAGACAATTCCAGGTAAAGATGCTTAAGAGACAAAGCGCAAAATTGAATCTCCAAGAGTAGAGCAAGGTGAGAATCTTTTTAATTGAAAACCACCAGTCAAGAGAAGCTGAGGATACACCTAGGTGGAAAGAAGTGTTTAGTCAAGGAGAAGGCATCAGATAAAAGTAACAGAAGAGTAGAATGTAGTTGAAGATAAAAAAAAACCTTGTTTATTTGATTATATTAAGGATAATAATATGTTTCCAAATATAGGTTAGCTATTAACCGTTTATGATGTCTTATTATTTTGCTTGTCAGATCATTAAGCTCAGATTTGTGGATGAAATTGATTACTTGCAGATATTAGGGATAAAGACTGATGTGTTTCTGACACGAAAATGCACTTCATTTCTCTTGTTTAAGTAATTTTTGCATCTGCATTTCTACTACAAGTGTATTGCTTGCTAGAGTTGGCCTCAGTGACCTGAGAGCGCAATGAACAGAAATGCCAATTAGGCATAGCAGCATAACCAGTTAAACCACCTTGAAAATCCGACATTTTGCATTAAATTTGAGATCAATTTACATCACACATTCTACTCAGAACTTCTATTTTACCTATGAATAAACACCATTTCTCACTTTCCGGGAACAAAGTTAGTGGCAAAGGCCCAGGCATTGTTGTTTACAGGGTCTGCAAGGTGGTCCGCTAAGTTCTCGAGTGGTCCCTTTCCTGTGACGATAGCTTGCACAAAGAAGCCAAACATTGAGAACATGGCTAGCCTTCCATTCTTCAGTTCCTTCACTTTGAGCTCTGCAAATGCCTCTGGATCTTCAGCAAGGCCCAAAGGGTCGAAGCTCCCTCCGGGGTAAAGTGGGTCCACAATTTCACCAAGAGGTCCACCAGCAACACGGTAACCCTCAACAGCTCCCATCAAGATAACTTGGGTAGCCCAGATGGCCAAGATGCTCTGTGCATGGACCAAGCTTGGGTTGCCCAAGTAGTCAAGTCCGCCCTCGCTGAAGATTTGTGATCCAGCCTTGAACCACACTGCCTCGCCAAACTTAACACCATTACGAGCCAAGAGCTCTGGGAAGACGCAGCCAAGAGCTCCAAGCATGGCCCATCTGGAGTGGATGACTTCAAGCTCACGATTCTTGGCGAAAGTCTCAGGATCAGCTGAAAGCCCCGCAGTGTCCCAGCCATAGTCACCAGGAAATTCACCAGTGAGGTAAGATGGGGCTTCACCGGAGAATGGGCCCAAGTACTTGACACGGTCTGGACCGTACCATGGACTGTTAGACACTGGTGCCTTGACAGTCTTCCTCATGGAAACTCTTCCATTTCCAAAGAGCTCAGATGAAGATGGACCTACTTTGACTGCCTTTCCGGCCAAAGCTGGTGAAGAGAGGGCCATTGTTGAAGCAGCCATGATACTCTAATTGAAGTATATAGATGAGGAAACTCTGATTATGTTTGTAAGCAGTGCTGGTGATGGAAGGATGGTGAGGGTGAGTTGCTTCTTATATGAGGCCAGAGATAACCTACTAGATATCTTGTAAGATCGTTATCTATGCTTTCATTGGTTGTCAAGATTTTATCCATGTTTTTCATCTCTGGTATCCACTAGTTTGAGATTTTACTACAGGATGTTAATAATTAAGGAGGGTCATCATTGATCAAAAAAGAAGAAAGTAGGGTTATCATCTGCAACATCCACTAGTTTGAGATATTATCACAAGATGTCAGTAATGAAGGAGTCATCATCCTCAACTAAACTTTTTTTGGTTATATGTTCTTAGTGAAAGAAGTTTTACAGACTTGCAGTGTGAGTGTGTGTCTAATATCTGTTAATTTTTTTTTTTTTTTCAAATTATTATTAGAAGCTCCATAGAGCATCAAAACTATTAAAAAAAATTGCAGTGGAGAAAATATTAGTTTCCTGGAATGGTATTTTTATCACTGACAGTTGAGGCCAAGGGTATTGAACTCGAGATATAGGTAATTTCACTGGAAAAAATTATTTTCACAAGCAGACAGCAAAGTGGTCCTAATTAATCTGGGTCATGTAGCACAACTTCAACTATACAATGCACTTGCTACATGAAGAATATATGGATTGCTGATGGGGCGATTAATAATTGGTTCATACGATCAACCTGATACATTACTTATCATACACTGTGAGTCTGTGACACCTAATGAGTCCATAGTTAAATATACCAATTAATATGATTTAACAGTCTGTAAGGATAAAATGTATCGAATATAAAGCATGCAGGATGGCTTATTAACAACAACTCATCTTCTGTCATTTCCATTGGACCTTGCAGAAGCTTTTCCTGAGCTGAAGGCTTAGACTTGCCATGTTCCCTAAAGTTTTCAGTTGTCCGCGCAATGTTACAACAGCTTCATGAATTTCAGTGATCTTTTTTTTGTAATGTGTATGAGTTCTTGGTAGTGATTGCAGAAAGAAACAATGAAGGTTTGAATATTCGAAAGACTACCTGAGAATTATGGATCATGACACACAGGAAGATCGGTTTTGCATCATCTATCAAATTATCCCTGAGAATTTATAATTTTCATGACATTATCTTCCGAGCTCATATATTTTAAAATTAATCTGTTAAAGATCTTCACAGTACTGAACAGGTTCATACTTTGCAAGTATAGTTTGCATACTTTGCTGGTAGTACAACCTCCGAACAGGTTCATCACTGATTGCCCTAGACTTCAAAAATACGTCACCACTACGCCAGTTTTCTCTTAAATATGAATCGTGTATGGTGTACAGATGAAACAGGACATCATTAGTCCATATGGCTTTGGACAGAATGAGTTGTTGGCATGAATAGTTTAACCCCTCAAGAAATAAAACAAAGATTATTTTTTACGAATAAATTGTTTATTTGTGCTAATACAGAGATGAAGACAAAAGTTCCTCAGAGTTGTAGTAGGGAAGTGATGCAGATTATTTAAATCTGTGCTAAAGCAATGTCTAGAAATAATTTAATTTGCAGTAAGCATTGTGAAAATTTAGAACTAATGTTTACTTGCAACAGTATCATCTTAGATTAGGCCGGTGACAATTACAAATAGTCAGAGAGCAACGTAAGCTAATTAGCTAAAGGTGAAGCCATGTCTTTTCTGCAAAATGTAAATTTATAGCAACGTTGGGTAATACTTTAAAGCAAGTCGTCCAACATATAATCGTCACCTGTCATTTAGACATTTTCCAATAAAACTGAGATCAATTTACAATACAGACTCTACTCAGAACTTCAATTTTACCAATGAATAAGCGTCATCTCTCACTTTCCGGGAACAAAGTTAGTGGCAAAAGCCCAGGCATTGTTGTTCACAGGGTCTGCGAGGTGGTCAGCTAAGTTCTCTAGTGGGCCTTTTCCGGTGACAATAGCTTGCACAAAGAAGCCAAACATTGAGAACATAGCTAGTCTTCCATTCTTCAGTTCCTTCACCTTAAGCTCTGCAAATGCCTCTGGGTCTTCAGCAAGGCCCAGTGGGTCAAAGCTTCCTCCGGGGTAAAGTGGGTCGACAATTTCACCAAGAGGTCCACCAGCAACACGGTAACCCTCAACAGCACCCATCAAGATAACTTGGGTAGCCCAGATGGCCAAGATGCTCTGTGCATGGACCAAGCTTGGGTTGCCCAAGTAGTCAAGTCCACCCTCACTAAAGATTTGAGAACCAGCCTTGAACCACACAGCCTCACCAAACTTGACACCGTTACGTGCCAAGAGCTCTGGGAAGACACACCCAAGGGCTCCAAGCATTGCCCATCTGGAGTGGATAACTTCGAGTTCACGGTTTTTGGCAAAAGTCTCAGGGTCAGCTGAAAGCCCAGCAGTGTCCCAGCCATAGTCACCAGGGAATTCACCAGTGAGGTAGGAGGGGGCTTCACCAGAGAATGGGCCCAAGTACTTGACACGGTCTGGACCGTACCATGGGCTGTTAGACACTGGTGCCTTGACAGACTTTCTCATGGAAACTCTTCCATTTCCAAAGAGCTCTGATGAAGATGGAGCTACTTTGACTGCCTTTCCGGCCAAAGCTGGGGAAAAGAGGGCCATTGTTGAAGCAGCCATTTCAGAAACAAACTTGAACTCTTGGGAAAAATGTAGACAAGTATGTTGTTGTATGTTTGTGTTGATTGGGTTGGAATAAGGAGTATATATAAGTGTAAAGGATCATGAGTCTTTATCTCTGGAGATCTTTAAGTCTTCTTTCATTGGTTCATTATATTTTGATAACAAGATTATTTGTTCAATCCAATTGGCAACTTCTCTACCACAAAATAGTTATAGATATATTAGGTGTCACTCAGTGGGGAAAGATATCTACTTGAACATAACAAGTTGTTTGGGAGAGCCAATTCCTGAACGCCACAAGTGCAAGGCGATAATCTTCTAATCTTCATGGAACAAGCATATCAAGTTGCCTATATCTGTATCACATGTGTGATGTATCTGTGTCTAGGCTGACTGAGTTATTAAATTAGGACCAGCTCTTACTTTCTGAGTGGCTGCAAATCTTTGCCTGTGACAAAGTTGATCCAGTGGGGCAAATACAAGTTGTATAGCCGTTGAATGATCAAGGGGAAGGAGGTGCACCTGCGCTTCAGACTATGAGCATATGTGTCCATGCAAATGAATATGATTAATGACAATATTAATATAATAAAATTCACTATCAAATTTTTCAGAAGCTTAGCCGATAGGACAATCACTGGTGGCAAATTATTAACAGTGTGTGACAGAAAATATGCTCAAGTGGTACGGTGTAATCTTGAAATGACAATAAAGAAGCCCAAAAAGAGTAATTGTTGTAGATGGTTCCACCATCTCATTACTAAGTTCCACCAACTAGATATAATAAACTGGTGGTTCTAATCATCCAATCAAAGCACAGATAAGGATGCCGCAAGATGGCTAATAGGCTATCTCTAGGCCATATATAAATACTTTCTAGCCACACCATTCATCCTTCACCAATATTACCAATTAACAAACCTCAGCATCAAAGCTTCCTCAGCTTCTTCATTTTCAGTACAATGGCTGCTTCAACAATGGCCCTCTCTTCTCCTTCATTTGCTGGAAAGTCTGTTCAAGTGACTCCATCTTCATCACAACTCTTTGGAAATGGAAGAGTTTCCATGAGAAAGACTGTCAAGGCACCAGTATCTAACAGCCCATGGTACGGTCCAGACCGTGTCAAATACTTGGATCCATTCTCAATGTAATTAGTCCTTTATTTTTACTTGTAATGTAGTAGTTGTAATTAGTCCATGTGATGTAAATCAGTCTGAATCTTGTATATTTTAATGCAGAGAAAGGTCTGATTCAAGTGCTTTTTGTCCCCTTTAACCTAACTTCTGTCGCTACATCATCTTTACTTGTTATTCCCAATTTTCAAACAAAGTTGGATCATTGTATGCTCCAAATAAACAATCAGTGACTCTAATTGATGCTGAACTATTGAATTTGCAGATTGTTTAATAAAAGAAATACTCACATCATGAGGTTCATGAAGCAATACTTTCCAATCTGATATTAGTGAGCCTGCAGGAGAAACCATAATTTGTTTGTTCAGAATGGCTTAGATGACTTTTAAGCAATTAGACATCGATATGACATTTTTCCAGCAAATATTTGGCCCAGTTTAAGGCCTCCTTCAAATCCAAGTGCTTCAGCTATCAATGGAGTTAAAAATCTCAGCCTACTCAAACTCAGGGCCAGCAAAAGACATCCTCTATTCTCGAGTGCAACACAATCAATTCAATATTGTTTCTCAGTTTCATAAATAATGTACCAACGTTAATCTTCATTTCATCAGGTGCTTATGTCTAATTCTCCATCGTCATAACTAAAGTTAAGGAGACGAAAGAAAATAAGTTATGAAATTTGTGAAACATGACTATCAATATTAGAACGATGCAGGTAAGAGAATGACCACCAAAGTTAAGTTTGGCAATACAGTACTTTTAAAATAGGCTTAATGGCCTTTTAGCCCTCAAAGTTTCCACCAAAATACCCATCAGCCCTCACTGTTTCAAAACGTTCCTTTTGACCCTCCAAGTATCCGTAAAGGTCCAATTAGCCCTTATACCGGTGTAGGGACAATGTTATTAGTCTCGTATGTTTCATTACTTTTCTCCGACTCCCTTTCCTTGGTAACATGCTTCATTCCTTGTAAGTGTACCTGCAGCTGGTATGCTTAGAATTTCTGCATCCAGAAAAAATTATGTATAAACATTTCCTTCCATTATTTGCCAATCTACATATTGCATTATAGAAATCTTAACTTTCAGATTTTAATAGTTGTAGCAAAATATTTATTCGACAATTGATATCAATGTATGTAGTCTTTGTAAAAAATTGTAACCAATTCATTGAAATTTTAAGGAAATAATGAGAACAACAGAACCCATAATTTTAAGAAAATAAACATTACTAGAAATGAAAAATGCTCAGGGAAGCATTGTACTCACATGCGGGTTGCTCACATAACCTCAACTTCAATATTCTTTCACAAAACATACTTGAAATAAAATTCTGTTCTTCACTTTGTACTGCGCTATTGTTTAATTAACCTCTGATTCTCTTGTTGCAAGTGCACACTTCTGTACAAATTTCGGAAAGTGATTAGCTTTCAGACTTGTACTTCAGGTTTACCAAAATCACTTTTCAGGCAGTGGTTCACCAGGATGCAACAGTTTTTTTCTACAAGTTAGTTCTGGTTTTGTTTTTGGTATTACTAAAACTTAGCAACCAGCTTGTCCAATTTTACAACAATCTGGTATCGAAGAGGTGAATATAACAGCATTCACATAGCATGACCAAAAAATCAGATTAGTGAATTAATTATACCCCATTGAACAATTTTTTTTAGTTTGATTAGACAAATTGCATTAGTTCACGCGTGGATGCAACCCTCTTTTCAAATAATATCATATAAGATCCTCCAGAATATATAATTAAACTCTAGGCAACAATGTTATTTATCATCCATCTTTGTAATTAAACTCTAAGCTATCATCCTGACAAAAAAAAAAAACTCTAAATGTGGATGAACATTAATCCAACCCAAAGAGCTGTAGTCTGTATGGATGAAGACTTTGAAGTACCAAATGTGTCAAATTAACAAACCCCCAGACAGACAAGGGTTGATCTGGATGGAAAGTTGGATTGGTACTTCATCTTATTATAAGAAAATTGTGCTTCCAGTATCTCCAAAAGATTCTGATTGTGAGTAATGAAGGGATGTTTCAGAAGTTTCTTCGCGGTCCATCTTTTTGCAACATTTTTTGTTAAACATCTTCTCACGAAATCCTTTGCATTCACCGACAGATTGTGAAACTTTGGCAATAACAAACTTAACCTGTCATCCTCATAATTCCTGATCATCCCTGCTAAACATTGTATATCAACATTGAGATATCTATTCCACAAACCACCCTTTCCTAAAAGCATCTCCAATACTATGCAACCCAATGACCATACATCCAAGGCTGCTTCATTAACTCCAAACGCTACAGATTCTGGTGAACTATAACACAAAGTTCCTCGATTCTTGTACTCCCGATCTTCACCCCCACTTATCCGTCCTCTCTTTTTCGCCAATCCAAAATCCGCTAATTTAAGATTGTACTTGACCATCCCTTTACATTCACCATATGGAATATTAAAAACAAGAACATTATCAGGCTTCATGTCACAGTGAACATAACCCCTCTTATGCACATAACAAAGTCCCTTAAGCAACATAAACGTACACCAACTCGCTTCATATTCGGGCATCCATCCACCCTTTGATTTCAATAGCTGTCGTAATGTGCCTCCATTAGCATACTCAAGCACTATATTGTAAACGTTCTTTCCACCTTCAACACTATCAAAACTCTTGAAACAACGAACTATCTCTTTACATCCTCTAAGTTGATACAAGACATTCTTTTCCAACCTCAAAGACTCTGAATAAAATTTGGGAGCTGATTTTATCGCCACAGTTCTCGTTGAATTATTAGAGGAAGGCGATGCACATTCTGCTAGAAAAACCGAACCATATGATCCTGCTCCCAAAAATTTGGTTTTCACCCACTTCTCCGTAGCCATGATCAGATGATGTATAAGTGTTTACAACTACAAGACTAATCGTAAACTTTAAGTTTCGTTTGTATATATGTGCAATGTTACTCCTAAAACCTAAATATAATTAGGAAAAAGATTAATGGGATTCCGATATTATTTTGTCTGTATCCATGAATGTGATTATGGTCTCCTGTTTGTGATCGGTTTTGTATAATCGTTCTCAGTAATCTGTATTTTGTAATGAATTCGAATTTATTTTTTTTGAAAGGATAATGAATTCGAATTTAATAAAGGTTATCTATAACTTTTTTATTAATAAAAACCCTTTTCAATATTGAGACCATTTTTTTGGTTCGCACTATATTTTGGTTTCACCCTTAACCTAAAATTCTATGTTATTTTATAAAAATAGAATAAAAATAGAAATCCTATTATAATTGTAATTCTTTTATTTGTAACTAGTCGATAAAGCCGCGCTTCGCGGCGGCGTTAAAATATTTTTAAAAAAATTCAATACATTTATGTTATATTATAATATTAATATTAAATTTTAATAACTAAATAATCTTCTCTAATGAATCGATTTCTTGTTAAACATGATTCTTTCGATTGAGCCGCTCTCTCATTACCCAACTTTAATTATAAAGACTTATATAATAATTTCTATCCATAAAATCGAACCGTAAAAATAAAAAAAATTATGACATCAGTATCAAATTCTAATAGCTAATATAATCTTTTCTAGTGAGTCGTCATCCCGTTAAATACGTTTCGAGCCGCTCTTATTTGGAATCGAAATTTTAACTTCATTATATAAAGAAAGTAAATTTCAATTTTTATATTCTTTAAATTACAGCTTCCGCATGGGGATGTCTTTCTGTTATGTTAACATATCAAAAAAAAAATACAAAGACTTTTCGTTACGGGAATAATATTAAATTTATGGATATATTTTTCTAATGCAAGTATAACTAATTTGTACAAAAAAATTAAAATAAAGGATTTCTAAGAAAAAATATATGTAATTTTAAAAAATTATATAAGATGTCTCCACCGTCCTCGTATTCTACTTCCAATAAAACATTTAATTATATGTATTCCTTATATAATCAAGCATCTTTTATACGGTCTTCTCTAATAAATCGCTTTCTCGCTAAACACGATTGTTACTATTGATCCGCTCTCTCGTTAAAACCAAAAACCTAAGTTTTACATATATCACTTGTATGATAATGTTTATCCATAAAAATCAAATCCTAAAAATAAAATAAAATTTATAACATCAATATGATATTTTAGCAGGTAATACAATCTTTTATAGTGAGTCGTCTTCCCGTTAAACACGTTTCGAGCCGCTCTCATTTGGGATCGAAATTCCAACTTCATTACATATTATTGATGATACTTATCTTACACAATAACATACTCCTTAAAATCAAAACCTAAAAAATAAAGCGAATTCCAATTTACACTTATTCTAGACTTTCTAAAAATTATGGAGTTTTAGAAAATGAAAACACATCTTATTTTCTCTTTATATTATAGATATTCCTGTATTTATTTAGGATTCCTACATGACAATGTTCTTTTGTTATGTTAATACATCAATTATTTTTTTTAAAAAAAAAATAATGACTTTTTTATGACAATAGTATTGGATTTATGAATAAATTTTATAAAAAAAAAATATAATTTAAGAATATCGTACTTTCTATTAAATATTTAATTATATGTCTACTCTATATATTCAAACACATATTCTACTTCTAACAGAACTTTTATTTATATGCTTTTTCTATAAATTCGAATTCTTATTCTCTGTAAATTTGAACTCTTATTCTACTTCCAAAAGAACTTTTAATTCAAATAGAACTTTTAATCATATGCGTTATAAATACTTATTCTACTTCCAGTAGAACTTCTAATTATATGTCTTCCCTATAAATTCGAACTATTCTCCTCTATAAATTCGAACACGTATTCTACTTCTAATATGTTAAATGATATTTTTCTACTTCTAATAGAACTTTTATTTATATTTTTTTCTATAATTCGAACTCTTATTCTCCATAAATTCGAACTTATATTCTACTTGCAATAGAACTTTTAATCATATGCATTATTAATACTTATTCTACTTCCAATAGAACTTCTAAATGTCTTCCCTGTAAATTCGAACTCGTTTCCTCTATAAATTCGAACACCTATTCTACTTTTAATATGTTAAATGATATTTTTACATTTATTAGTGTATAAAATTCTAAAATTCTAGAAAATTAGAAAAATAGATTGAGACGATCTTAGAGCACCACCTAAACTCCCGCGTATCCTCCTTTATATATATATTGATGATTTTTTTTAATAAAATCCTATTTTTCCAGAATACTATGTTTTTAAAAAAGAATGAAAAATAGAATTTTTATGATTATTATAATTCTTTTGTTTATAATTTTTTACGAGAAAAATACTAAGATAAAAACCACCAATAAATAGAGGGTAAAACACCAACAAATACAAAATACAATATAGGGTTACTTGATATAAATTTTTGTAAAAACACCAACGAATACGTAATCTGATTGTATAACATTTTATAAAATACTAACAAATCTATAACCTTTATTAATAAATCCCTATTTAATGGTACTTTGTAACAAATTTGGTTCCACCCTTATTTTGGTTTCATCCTAAATTCCTACTTCCCCTAAAATACATATTATTTTCTAAAAAAAAATTGTTTGAAATTCTGTTATAATTATAATTCTTTTACTATAATCTTAATGAATTGTAAAAAAAACGTATGCATTAAAACCATAACCATGTATGTTTTATTTTCTTGATTGTCTTAAAATAATCTTAAATAAATAATAAATAAAATCTATATCTATAACTTTTATTAATAAGCAAAACCCCTTTTTAATGTACTATTTTATACCAAATTTCGTTTGCACCATATTTTGGTTTCACTCCTAAAATCTTGTTTCCCCTAGAATTCTATGTTGTTTTTATAAAATAAAATTTTAAAAATCCTATTATAATTACATTTTTTTTTACAATTTAATGAAAAAAGACTACTAATACATATGTTGATCTAGGATGAAATGCTTATCTATAACAAATAAAATCCATTTTTAATGGTACTTCGATACCAAAATTTGGCTCCACCACTAAGATTCCTATTTTTCCTACGATTCAATATTATTTTTTAATAAAATAATAAACTATTAAATACTATTATAATTGTAATTTTTTATTATAACTCTATTCAGTTCTCAAATTACGTATTTATCATAATGATGTACATTTTTACGTATATATCAGAATCATTTGATTTTTTCTCGATTTTCTTAAATAAATAATATATAAAATGACATTTATTAATAAGCAAATTCTTTGTAAATAACGTAATTTTTTGTAATAAATTAATGATCAATTTAATTAAATTTTCTCGGTTCAATGCTTCACACGGGTTATCATCTAATATCTTATAATAAGTGAAATCGCGTTTTAATGGTACTTTTTTCTAGATGCGTGTCTTCTAAAATTATTGAAATTTTGATGTAAGAGCATCTCCAATGGGAGAGATCCCTTAGGTAAATTTTAAATTTAATTACCATAAATAAAAATTATAAAGAATGTGTAAAAAAAATTACACTCCAATGGGACAAAACTGTTATCTATAATTATAGATAATCTCTTGATGTTGGCTATATTTGTCGAACCTCTAGAGACCTGTAGTGAATTGCCACATCACTTATTTCTATATTAAAATTATATATTCCATTAATAACAACTTGAAATATTAATGACATACCATTTTTAAAATATAGCCAATCATTATAGCTAATACCCTCGGAACACAATGTCTTACAGGTTCGACAAATTTTACATAATCAATATTTTATGTAATTTAGCCAATTATTTTTAACTAACACCATTGGAGATGCTCTAATTACAATTCTTTTATTATAAACTGTTGATTTGCATAAATAACGTACTTTTCTTTTGTACATTTTATTATTTTTTAAAGACTTTTTTGTAATAAATAAAATAATTATTATAAAAATTTTATAAAGAAATGAACAATTTAAATAAATTATCTTGACCCGTGATTGGCAGGGGATATCATCTGGTAGTTATTAATACTAGCTTATTGTCCGTGCAATACACGAGTTACTTTTAATTTTTTTTTAATTTGTTTATAGTGTAGTGTAATATTATAAATATTAATTTTAATATGTTAATGGAAGAATTCGAACCTTAAATTTTTGTATATAATAATTTTTAGTAGTAAATATAAATTAATATTTGTTGGTGGGAATCGAACATAGACCTCTTTATATAACAACTTTTAGTATTATTTTATCTAACAGTTGTAATGAGAGATAACAAAAAATATAGGATAACCAAAAATAGGGGATTAAACAAACTACAAATTATACCCCTTTCGCTTATTATAGTATAATAACTAGCTTAAAATCCGTGCGATGCACGAATTTCCCTTAACATTATATGATTTTATTTAATTTGAATTGAATTTTTTAAAGCAAAAATACTATAGGCTTAAGTTTTTTTTATTTGATAATAATTAGATAAATGTCACCCGTGATATTTCTAGAAAATGAAAGATTTTGATTAAAAAATATACAAAAGGTGATACATTATAGTTGAAAAGAGTAATCAGCTAATTATTATGATGTTAATATATATATATATATTGGCCGTAATATTTCAAAAAAAGAAAAATTTTAGTTATAAGATATAGATAAGATGATATGTTTTAGCTGAAAAAGGTAATAAGTTAATTATTAATTATTATGCTATTATTTTATTGAATACAATTATTGGTTATACTATTGGAAAAAAAGGTTTTAGTAAGAGAAAATATAAAAGATAACATGTTTTAGCTGAATAAAAGATAACGTGTTTTACCTAAAAATGAAATTAGTTAGTTATTATAAAATAGAAAAGATAGCATGTTTTTACCAATACCAAATATTTAAGTAAGAATATTAAATAAGAAAAGAAAGTTTGAAAATGAGATATTTTAGTTAAAAAATATTGAAAAGATATTACTCCGTACCTTTTAGCCGGAAAAGGTAATCAATTAGTTATCAATAATTATAATTTTATTAGTTTGTTTCTTTAAATCGAATGCCCCGTGATATTTTTGGAAAGGAGAGGTTCTAGTCAAAAAAGTTAGAAAATATACTATGTTTTAGCTGAAAAAGGTAATTGGTTAGTTATTAGGAACTATAATTTCGATATTTTATTTTATTAAATAGAACTACATGTTTTTACCAATATTGAATATTTAAGTAAGGATAATTAACTAAAAAAATTAAGTTTGAAAATGAAATATTTTAGTTAGAAAACAAAGAAAAGATATTACCTTTTAGCTGGAAGTAACTATAATATTATTAGTTTATTTCATTAATTAGAACAATCATATTTTTGAAAAGAAGAGATTTTAGTTAGAAAATGTACATATTTTTGGAAAGAAGAGACTTTAATTAGAAAAAGTAATAGCGGTATTTGGTTAGTTATTATTTAGGAACGTGTAATATTTTAAGAAAAGATTGTGTTTTATTTTTTTTATAATTAAGTAAAATGATTAAGGATAATAAAGTAAAACAATTAAATAAGGTAAGTACCGTATCATACCTTACCTTACCAAAACTTTTAATGGTTCGTCTTTTAAATAAAACAATTAAATATAATAAGTACCATACCGTACCAAAACTTTTAAACTTTCAATGTTTCATCCTTTATAGATAGTATAGATAGGAAGAGATTTTAGTTAGAAAAGCTAGAAAAGTAAGAAATGACAAAGGTAGTTGGTTAGTTATTATTTAGGTGTAAATAGTTGCGTGTAATATTTTGAGAAAAGATTCTGTTTTGTTTTTATTTTCTAATTAAGTTAAATAATTAAGAGTAATAAAGTAAAAAAATTAAATAAGGTAAGTACCTACCGTATCGTACCAAAACCTTTCAATGTTTCATCTTTTATAAAATACTAGTATAGATAGAATAGATATAGATGACTTACGAGGAAAAAGACATAACTTACCTACGGAATCATAGGGGGTGTTTGGGACAACTTATTTTCCAGAATAAGTCAACTTATTTTAAGACAAAAGTTAGATTCCTAACCTTTTTCTGAAAAAGTAAATTTTTTTTTTTGCAATTTATGAAATCTCAAACATACATTAAATACTTTTATAAAAAAATATATTAAAATACAAAATTTTTATCTGAAAATAAGTCCATAAAAACTTATTTTACGTCATAGCCAAACATGCCAATAATATTTTTGTTTGTTTTACATCTTGGCAATGGTTTCGGGAATTATAAGAGCAAATTGCAGTTCAATGACCTATACTAAAATATTTTTGCAGATTGATGGCCGTTATATAAAAATCAGCAGTGTGAGGATTGAACAAAATATTTTTAATCACTACTAACTTATAACCCGTGCAATGCACGGGTTTCTTTTAATATATTATATAAATTTTATTTTATGCTATAATAATATTTTTATATAATCATTATTTTGTAAAAATTATTTAATATTATTTTAATATAATTTAATATAAATTTAGTTAATCATGATTTAAAATTTATAATATTATGGAATTTTAAGTTAAATATGTCGTTGACGGGATTCGAAACTTGAATTTTTAGTAAAATACTTTAATCATAAAATATACCTTGTTAGGTCCGATAAAATTGTAGAAGGGGGGGTTGAATACAATCTATACCAATTTATCGAAATTTGTTCTTTGAATAAAATTTTACTTGAACAAATTTGTGCGGAATAAATTGAAACAAATTTCAAGTTGAATATAACAATATATTAACTTGATGGGTGTTACAATTTCAGTACAGATTAATTATCAAGTTGATAAAAACTAATTAGAAAATTCGACATGAACTTTTCTAATTTAGTTAATAAAAATCAAGATAAGTTCTAGGAGTAAAAACTCGCTAGTAGTACAAGAGATACAAATAAACAAGTTCTATCGGATAAGATATTACAAATATGATGAACTTGATTTTCTATGAATTTTTCTAGCTCTTGTGTTCTTAAGAGAAAATGAGAGAGAAAGCTTTGTTCTTGGTTGAAAGATATTATGTTGTAGTGTAGTAATGAAGACAGCCGCCTTATACATTTTATGTTGAATTGGTCTTCAAAGTCCCTGCCAATTTCTTTTCATTTAACTCATCAAAGACAATCTCCAAGACAATCTGTTCTTCCAAGACAATCAGCTTTGTACTGCCAAGACAATTGCCAAGACAATCTGTTCTTCCAAGACAATCAGCTTTGTACTGCCAAGACAATCGCCAAGACAATCCTGAACTACCAAGACAATCAGTTTTGTACTGCCAAGACAATCGCCAAGACAATCCTGAACTACCAAGACAATCAGCTTTGTACTGCCAAGACAATCCATTTAACCTTGCCAAGACAATCTCTAGCCACCATTTGTAAACAATTCGTGAAGTTTGTGTTCACACACAAAAGTGCAACTAAGTCACCCAGCTTTGTACAAATTAACCTTTCTATTGGGCTTGAGCCCAAAGCCTTTTTTTCAATCCAGCCCAACAATTTAAACATGTAGCCCAACTGATTTAATATCTAATTTAATTAATTAACTTAATAAACTAATCAACTAAAGATTAATTCATTAATTAATTAATTAAATCATTTTAGATTAATACATTAATTCAAAGTTAATTAACATGATAATTAATTTAATAAATAAATTAATTCAGAAAGAATTAATTTATTAATTAAATCAATTACATAATATATTAATTAAATAAGAATTAATATAAATCACATGACAGCTCAATCTTTTCTCGAACCACTGAAATTAATAAAGAAATACCATTGAATTTTCTGTTGACGTTCGATGTACTGTCTGGTTCATGAACGACTAACTCCAATGATTATTCTTCATTTCTGACTTTAAACACGTGGTCCTTTTTCTTGTCTCATCTCTCTTTAATTTTCTGTACTGTCTCTGTCACCTTGAAATCTCTGTCACTTTAAACGAATCAACTTCTTGACGAATACTCCACCGAGGCTTGATCAGATGTATGAGCTTCTTTCAATGTAGCAATTCCTCAAGTCTGTAGATTGACCTTGATCTTTTTCTTCTGACAGATAATACAATCTGAGATTCCTTGTGACAGTCTATATACTATTCACTATTACAATCTTGTTTAAGTTGAGTTGTATCCTCGAAATACAAATAGGCTGTATCATATGCCTTTCAATCTCCCCCTATTTGTTTGTTAGACAATAACAAGCAAATACCTAGAGGATAACTCAACTAACTCACTTAAACAAGAAAAAGATTAAGCATTTAGGAGCTTAGCAAATAGTACATTAAAAAAATTTCTCTGGTTTGAATTTAACAATTCCAGAATCCTCAGTTGATGAAATGATAGATGATTGTTCCTCTAGCACTGAACTGATCTTCAATAGATAACTCATCTTCATTTCTGATTCTTCATATCTCTGCCTGATAATCCTTCACATCTTACATTGTTGTTTATCAGCAGTTCTTGATTTACAATCACTTCCCTTCTCTGACACAACTTTTCTCACTTAAGAAAAATAAATGCTCCTACTATATAGACAATGGTGAATCAATACCATTTCTATAACTTCTAGGAAATCTACTACTCCTTCACTTAGTCTTTATACATAGTACATTGAAAGACTAATAGAATAATATTGTGATGTAATCTTCTCCTTATATCTCCCCTTTATTCTCAACTGAATCTCCCCTTATTTTTCCATCTAAGGCTCCCCCTTAGTAACTTGACTTGTTTCTCTTCCAAAGTACTGTCTGTAAATGCTCCCCCTTTCTAACCTACTCTCCTTTTTCTTGTACCCCTTTACTTCTCCCCCTTAGTTGAGGAATCCTCCAATCAACTAGTTGACAAAGTAGTTTTACCAATTATAGAGTTCTTTGTTAGAAAGGAAGTTTCATTTTCTTCCTCACTGTGAGTGTGTGACAGTGTTTAGTGTACCTCACAAGTGTTTCACTCTTCTCTCCACTCATTTGTGTTGAGTGTTTCACTTCTCTATGTGTTTACACTCTTACTCACCAGTGTATCACTCATCACTCATAGCTCCAACATCCATTAGTGTACCTGCAAGGAAAAATCACCCTAGCCTCTTCAAGAGAGGTCAGTGGTGGTGCAATGGGAGTTCGCAAATCCCAAATCCCAAATCCTCGTTAGACTCGTCAGACGAATCTGAGTCATAATCTACAAGTTGCTAATTTCCCTTTTAAAGGTTTTCAGATTTGAATTCTGAGAAGGTAAACAATGATCTATAAATTTAGCATTGAGATCAAGATTCCCTTCTTATGTCTGTGAAGACACTTGGTTCATTAAAGAACCTTTAACTTATAATCCTAACCGTAAAATGGTTGAATTACAGATTTCCGTCAATTCATCCTCAGTGTGTGCAATCTCACTTTGTGCATATGAAATATTTTGGTTAGTGTATAAGATAGTGACTCTCCAACTGAATATCCCACACATCCTTATTTGCTGCATCATGTGCAGTTACTCCCTGGTGACCTTTAGTCTGATAGGTAGCTTCCTTTTAGGGGGTAAGTCAGAATGTGTTTGAATTTAACTGTAGTCTGGGATAAAAGTTGTTGGGTTTACAACCTCATGACTAATCATGTGAGAAAACAAAACTCCATTTAGATGAACCTGCATCACAGAATATGAGCAATAGAGATAGAATGATATACAGTTGTGATTTCAAAAGATTTACAATGTAAGCAATCACAACTATAAAAAGAGATTTTGAGTCAGGAAAGATATAGATCTTGAGCCGGTTTTACTAAACAAAAACATAAACAAAAATCCAATTAACAAGTATTACTCGAATTAATGTAAGTTAATGTTCAAACCAATACAGACAAAACTATTTTATCATGTTTTAGATCATGTATGTCTTTCAATTGTTAGAACCTGAAAATCAAATGTTAGTTCGTAAACAATTGAATTGACATATACCATTTTGATACCAAAAATGGTCTTTAATAAGAAATTCTGTTAATAACAACAACACAACAAAGATTCGAAGTTAAAACAGCATGATATGTGTGTGTTAAACAGAATAGGTACAAAAGAACCAAGTACAGGGACCTGTTTGTAAGTTTTGAAAGTATAGTGACTAAACTGAAAAACTATACAAACTATTTATATACACATGAAAAATAATATACAAAATAAGAAATAATATACATATATAAATAATTTTAAATAAAAACTAAAAACAAAAGAAAAATACTATTTTTTTTATATTTTTATTATTCAAAAATAACTGTATTAATAATATTTACAGAATATTAGAAATAAAAGAAAATAATTTACAAAAATACTTACAACAATATAACTACTTAACAATAGCTAAATAGAAAATAGAAAAAGCTAAAAACACCATAGGTTATCCTTTTTACGAAATCAAACATTAATAACAAAAGGACAAACACTACAAAATATTAAATAAACTATTAACTATTTACATAAATATTTGTAGTAAATTAATAAATCTATATATTTTCTTAATAAAATAACTTTCTTATAGAAAATCATTTAAAGAGAAAATATGACTTATTAAATAAACACAAATATTCAAAAGTAATTTTCAACAAAAATAGATTTCTCAAAAATTTCAACTTGTAAAATTTGAGAAAAATATTTTTAGAGAAAATTAAAATATTATAAAATTAAAAGAAGTAGGTAGGAATATATTAAGAAGATAATGACAACGATTTGAGAATTAACAAGCAAGAAGATAAGTTGATAAAATAATTATACAAGTGATTTTAATAACAAATATTAACAAAGTAATCACTTATAAATTATTAAAGAGCAAACCTCAGATATTAACTAGTTTAATTACTAGGACTATTTAACATACCCAATTCACCAACAATTCTGGTGAATGTGGATTCATCAAGAGACTTAGTAAAAATATATGCTGTTTGTTCTTCCGTGGGCACAAAATGTAACTCCACGGTACCATTCATGACATGTTCTCGAATGAAATGATACCTGATGTCGATATGCTTGGTCCTTGTATGCTGCACAGGATTGTTGGAGATTGCTATGGAACTTGTATTGTCACACAGGATAGGAATCCTGTCAAGTATAAAGCCATAGTCCCGTAGCTGATTCCTAATCCACAAGATCTGAGCACAACAGCTTCCAGCAGCTATGTATTCAGCTTCAGCTGTTGAGTTGGAAACTGTTTGTTGCTTCTTGCTGTACCAGGAAACCAATCTGCCACCTAGGAATTGACAACTCCCAGAGGTGCTTTTTCTATCTACAACACTTCCTGCATAATCTGAATCTGTATATCCAACAAGATTAAAACCAGAGTCTTTAGGGTACCAGATGCCTAAGTTAGGCGTACCCTTAAGATATCTCAAGATTCTTTTAACAGCAATGAGATGAACATCTCTAGGATCCGATTGGAACCTTGCACACAAGCACGTAGCATACATAATATCAGGTCTACTTGCAGTAAGATAAAGTAATGAGCCTATCATACCTCTGTAGCTTGTGATATCTACCTTAGCAGAATTTTCACATGCTCTAAATTTAACAGTTGTAGATGATGGTGTTCTTGCTGAAGATGAGTCCTCCATTTGATATTTCTTGAGAAGCTCTTTGACATACTTGGATTGACAGATAAATATCCCATCTGTCCTTTGACTTACTTTCAATCCAAGAAAGAACTTCAGCTCACCCATCATGCTCATTTCAAACTTACCTTGCATTAACTTAGCAAATTTCTTGCAAAGAAGATCATTAGTAGACCCGAATATTATATCGTCCACATAGATTTGAACTAATATTGTATCATTTTTATGTTTCTTTGTGAAGAGAGTTTTGTCTATGACACCTCTAACAAAACCATTTTCAAGTAAAAATTCAGAGAGAGTGTCATACCATTTTCTTGGCGCTTGCTTAAGACCATAGATAGCCTTGAAGAGAAAGTAGACATAGTCCATGAATTCTGGATCTTCAAAGCCAGGGGGCTGTTCTACATATACCTCTTCATCTAGCTTACCATTCAGAAAGGCACTCTTGACATCCATTTGATAAACCTTAAAGTTTGAGAATGCTGCGAATGCCAAGAATATTCTGATAGCCTCAAGTCTTGCCACTGGAGCATAGGTTTCATCATAATCAATTCCTTCAGCTTGTGAATAACCCTTTGCTACCAGTCTTGCTTTATTTCTCGTCACTGTACCATCTTCATCTAGCTTATTTCTGAATACCCATCTTGTGTCAACCACTATCCTGTCTTTGGGTCTGGGTACCAGCTTCCATACTTCTTGTTGTTTGAATTGATTGAGTTCATCTTGCATAGCAATCACCCAATCAGGATTAGAAAGAGCTTCCTCGGTTTTCTTAGGTTCCATTTCAGATAGAAACCCTGAATAGTTACATTGATTTTGAGTAGCACTTCTAGTTTTGACTCCAACATCTGGATCACCAATAATCAGCTCAAAAGGATGAGCTCTATTCCAAACTGTTTGTCTTGGAAGATTTAATCTTGATGATTCGCCTTGTTCTTCATTGTGATGTTGAGTATGACTAGTTGATCCTTCATTGTCTCCCCCTGAGTTGTTGCCAGGTTGACTAGATGAATGTTCAGGAGTGTCAGGTATATCTCCAGTATTATCATTGTTTTCACCACCATTACCCTGATCATCATCATCATCACCATTATCATTGTTGTCATTAGCATCATCAAAAACATCAGGTGGATTATCATCATCTGAATCTGGATCAGTCATATCATCAAAAGATAGCTTTTTAGATGAATCCTCAGTTTGGATACTAGGGAGTTTATTGTCATCAAATGGTACATTGACACTTTCCATCATCTTCTGTTCATCAATCACATATACCCTGTATGCCCTCATTGAATAACCAATAAAAATTGCTTCAAATGTTTTGGTATCGAATTTACCACCTTGATCATCACCTTCTTTAAGCACAAAGCATTTTGCCCCAAATACATGAAAGTATTTGAGTGATGGTTTCTTATCAGCCATAATTTCATAGGGTGTCTTCATATGGTCTTTATTGATTAGAGTTCGATTCTGGGTATAGCAAGCAGTGTTGACAGCTTCAGCCCAAAAGTACAATGGAAGCCTTGATTCACTTAGCATAGTACGTGCAGCTTCAATCAAGGTTCTATTCTTTCTTTCCACTACTCCATTTTGCTGAGGAGTTCTTGGTGCTGAATATGGTCTGGTTATACCCTTCTCAGTGCAGAAGTCATTTAGAACTGCATTCTTGAATTCAGTTCCATTGTCTGATCTTATAGCTCTCACTGGAAACGTAGAATCTCGCTCAATTAATTTGATGTGATCAATCACCAGTTGTGGAGTCTCATCTTTAGAATTCAAAAATATGACCCATGTGTATTTTGAAAAATCATCAACGATCACTAGAGCATATCTATTTCTTGACATAGACATCACATTAACTGTACCAAACAAATCCATATGAAGTAATTGTAATGGTTCAGTTA
Organism: Kitagawia praeruptora; assembly: GCA_037693485.1. Lineage (NCBI taxonomy): Eukaryota > Viridiplantae > Streptophyta > Magnoliopsida > Apiales > Apiaceae > Kitagawia > Kitagawia praeruptora. The sequence continues at coordinate 109,906,466 of CM075354.1, forward strand.
TTGAAGATATGTCAATGCTCCTGTGACTTGCCCTTTTTAGCTTGCCTTTTTGACATGCATCACACAGTCCTTCTTGAGTGAATTCCATTGAAGGCAAACCTCTCACCAATTCTCTTTTAACTAGAGAATTCATTGTCTTGAAATTTAGATGAGAAAGTTTCTTGTGCCATAGCCAACTCTCGTCATTAGATGCTTTAGTGTAGAAGCAAGTAATTTCTGCAGTGCTTCCTGAGTTCATATTGGCTACGTACAGATTGCCTTTTCTAACTCCTGTCAGTTGTGGCTTTTCATGTCTCTTGTGTGAAATTAGACAATTCTTTTTGTTAAAATAAACTTCATATCCTTTGTCACAGAATTGACTGACACTGAGCAAATTGTGCTCAAGTCCTTTCACAAAAGAAACTTCATCAATGATAACATTTCCAGCTTCAAGTCTGCCATATCCATCAGTTCTACCTTTGTTGTTATCTCCAAAGGTAACTACTGGGCCGGCCTTCTCCACCACATTTGTCAGCAGGGTTCTGTCACCAGTCATATGCCTTGACCATCCACTGTCCAAGATCCAGGTCACTCGTTCAACCTGTTCAACACCCTGCAATGACAAATGGATTAAACCTTCTTCGGAACCCAAATTTGATTGGGTCCAGAATATTTAAAGAATTGGCCTTTGTAAGGCAAAACAGCATTTTTCACCTTAACACCAATTTTACCATTAGTCAACAAGCATTTTACCCTATAAACAGATTTTACAATCTTTTGTTTCATTTTGGGTATCCATGTTTGTTTACCAGCAATAACACTTGTTTCATTGACTGGACATTTGACCTTGTAAACAGCCTTAGTAAAACTTTGTTTAGGCTTAGGTATAAATGTCTCTCTCCTAACATGAGGAGGACTAGCAGTCTTTGATCTAACATTTTTATTTCTGTTCATGTGTTGTCGAGGAGCAGTCTTATTAGCACATGCATGATTACCATTAAAGTAAGCAGACATCACATTAAAAGCACAAGACATACAATTGACAACACCACATGCTTTATGATTAGAATCAATGATAGGCATGGTATTCATGTTAGACATGTTATCATTCTGCTCCAACTTGTTATCACCTAACTCAATTTTAGATGAACTGGGAACAAACTTCACTGGTTTCATAGAAACAACCTTATTAGATTTAACAGTTTTGGTTGTAGGTGCCTTAACAGATTTTTCATTATCAATGACTATGTCATTAGCACTATCCTCATTTCTCATTTCTTCTTGAATCACAATAGAATACATATTTGGTGGTTCAGCAACAGAGGTTTTAAACATAGGTTTTTCAACATCTTTGAGTACATATGGTATACCTCTTTCTTTAGCAGGTATGGGATTAGCAGAATGATTGCTCAAAGAACCAACAGCTTCTTTGTAACCAAAACCTATTCCTACAGTTCGTTCTACAGCTTGTTTGTTGAAGTGCTCTTTGGAAACTTTAACAGAATTATAACAAGCTCTAATCTGTGTTTCAAGTTCTCTAATCCCGATGTCTTGTTCAGCAATCCTATCAACTTGTTTTATCATGTATTCTCCTAGACCCTTTTCTTTGTAGTTAAGTCGAGCTATTTCTTCTATATGCTTATCTTGATTAACATGTACTTTTTTTAATTCGGACAGTTCATTTTCAAGTTTAGTGTTAACAAGACTTATTCTCTCGTATCCCTTTTGTGCATTATTCAAGGAATTACGTAAGCTACGAATTAACTCATCATCAGTAAGAATTACCGGTGTGGTGTAATAAGTTGATGACTCAGCATTTGCCACCAGCGCAGAGTTTCCATATTCTTCATCTTCGCTGTCTGTGTCATCCCAGCTTTTACCGGCAGTTACATAAGCTCTTCCAGTTTTCTTCTTTTCAGAAGCATTATCCTTTTTCTGTGCTTGCTTGGGTTTTTGACACTCAGTAGCAAAGTGTCCCAACTCATTACAGTTGAAGCAACGAATCTTGCTTCTGTCAACTGTACCAGTTTTGTAACCTCCCCTGTTACTAGAGGATGAAGAACCTCCTCTCTGAAATCTGTTATTTGACTTAAACCTGAACTTTGGATTTCTTCTAAATCTGAAGTTACTGAATTGTCTCACCATCATTGCCATAGATTCATCTTCTAATTGATCCAGCTCTTCTTGTGAATAGAATTCACTACCATCCTGAGTAGCTGGAGTTTGGCCATGTTCAACTTCAGTTTGTTCCTTGGTGAAGCTTTTAGGTTGAACAACTTTAGCTTCCACTTCTTTAGGAACCTCAGCTACTAGAGCTGTAGAAGAACTTGCAACTCTGCCTTTGCCAGAGAACTCCTTCTGCTGTACTTGTTCTAATTCATATGTTTTCAGAACACCAAACAGCCTGTCAAGAGCAATCTTATTTAAATCTCTCGATTCTCTGATGGCAGTTATTCTATGCTCTAGGTGAGTAGGCATAGTCAGCAAAAACTTCATGTTGATCTCCTTCTGGGTATATTGCTTGCCATGAACTTGCAAGTTGTTGATTATTTTGTTATACCTTTCAAACACTTCCTGAATGCCTTCGTTAGGGCCAGCTCTAAAGTGTTCATATTCAGAGGTCAAAATTTGAAGTCTATTTTCCCTGACTTCATCAGTCCCTTCATTAATAGTCTCAATAGTTTCCCAGATGTGCTTAGCAGTTTTACAATTCATTACATGGCTATACATTACAGCATCTAGGGAATCTATTAGTATGAATCTCAAATTTTTGTCCAGTCCAGCTTCCTCTTTTTCTTCAGCAGTAAAGTTCTTAGAGTCCTTTGGATAATCTTTTGCAGGTATTGTTACAACTCCATTTGTAACCATTTCAGCATCATGTTGCATAGGAATTATTGGTTCATTTTTCAAAACTGATAAATAATTTGGATTTGTAACATCAAGAAACAATTCCATTTTATTTTTCCACATATCATAATTATCCTTATTAAATATGGGAATCTTAACAATGGATTTTGAAGACATGATGAATTTTTAAGTGAGTTAAAAATTCGAGATAAATTTTTGATTGAATAAAAATAGGATCTTGATTTGTGTATCAATCAATAGGCTCTAATGCCAATTGTTAGGTCCGATAAGATTGTAGAAGGGGGGGTTGAATACAATCTATACCAATTTATCGAAATTTGTTCTTTGAATAAAATTTTACTTGAACAAATTTGTGCGGAATAAATTGAAACAAATTTCAAGTTGAATATAACAATATATTAACTTGATGGGTGTTACAATTTCAGTACAGATTAATTATCAAGTTGATAAAAACTAATTAGAAAATTCGACATGAACTTTTCTAATTTAGTTAATAAAAATCAAGATAAGTTCTAGGAGTAAAAACTCGCTAGTAGTACAAGAGATACAAATAAACAAGTTCTATCGGATAAGATATTACAAATATGATGAACTTGATTTTCTATGAATTTTTCTAGCTCTTGTGTTCTTAAGAGAAAATGAGAGAGAAAGCTTCGTTCTTGGTTGAAAGATATTATGTTGTAGTGTAGTAATGAAGACAGCCGCCTTATACATTTTATGTTGAATTGGTCTTCAAAGTCCCTGCCAATTTCTTTTCATTTAACTCATCAAAGACAATCTCCAAGACAATCTGTTCTTCCAAGACAATCAGCTTTGTACTGCCAAGACAATCGCCAAGACAATCTGTTCTTCCAAGACAATCAGCTTTGTACTGCCAAGACAATCGCCAAGACAATCCTGAACTACCAAGACAATCAGCTTTGTACTGCCAAGACAATCGCCAAGACAATCCTGAACTACCAAGACAATCAGCTTTGTACTGCCAAGACAATCCATTTAACCTTGCCAAGACAATCTCTAGCCACCATTTGTAAACAATTCGTGAAGTTTGTGTTCACACACAAAAGTGCAACTAAGTCACCCAGCTTTGTACAAATTAACCTTTCTATTGGGCTTGAGCCCAAAGCCTTTTTTTCAATCCAGCCCAACAATTTAAACATGTAGCCCAACTGATTTAATATCTAATTTAATTAATTAACTTAATAAACTAATCAACTAAAGATTAATTCATTAATTAATTAATTAAATCATTTTAGATTAATACATTAATTCAAAGTTAATTAACTTGATAATTAATTTAATAATCAGAAAGAATTAATTTATTAATTAAATCAATTACATAATATATTAATTAAATAAGAATTAATATAAATCACATGACAGCTCAATCTTTTCTCGAACCACTGAAATTAATAAAAAAATACCATTGAATTTTCTGTTGACGTTCGATGTACTGTCTGGTTCATGAACGACTAACTCCAATGATTATTCTTCATTTCTGACTTTAAACACGTGGTCCGTTTTCTTGTCTCATCTCTCTTTAATTTTCTGTATTGTCTCTGTCACCTTGAAATCTCTGTCACTTTAAACGAATCAACTTCTTGACGAATACTCCACCGAGGCTTGATCAGATGTCTGAGCTTCTTTCAATGTAGCAATTCCTCAAGTCTGTAGATTGACCTTGATCTTTTTCTTCTGACAGATAATACAATCTGAGATTCCTTGTGACAGTCTATATACTATTCACTATTACAATCTTGTTTAAGTTGAGTTGTATCCTCGAAATACAAATAGGCTGTATCATATGCCTTTCATACCTTATAATTACATCTAACGGTTCTTATTAATTACTAAAAATCTAACGGTAAAATGGTTTAATATTTTTCGGTATACATTAATGATTGCAAAATTATGTGGTTTAAAATTTATATTATAAATTTTTTAAAAAAATATGTCTGGAAGAATTCGAACCTTGAAATTTTAGTAAATTAATTTAAACATTTAATATATCTAATCATTAAATCTAATGGTTCTGATTTTTTAATAAAAATATTACGATCATTATTCATTGTATATATATGTCTATTATCTTTTGTTAGTGATTAGACTATACACTGTTATTTTTTTGGGTATATATTAATTATTGTAAGATTAAATTTTAAAATAAAAGTTAACGTGTTTTATTTAGAAAGAAATATTATTGATTGGAAGATACGATATCTTAGGTATTTATAAAAGGTAATATCATCAATTAATTAAAAGTAAAACTCTTTTAATTAAAAAATGGCAATCGACTAATTATCACTAATTATATTATTTTACTATTTATTTTAATCGTTAGGATGATCGTGCTGAAGATCGAACGGACAAACTTTCAATGTCGTGTGATGCACAGATTTCTTTAATTATATTATATAAATTTTATTTAATATTACAATTATGTTTTTATGTAATCACTATTTTTAATATTTTTTTAATTTTAATTTAATATAATTTAATATTCTCATGTTTACGGATTATACTAACGTTTCCTTATTATAAACAATGTAACATGTTTAACCCGAAAAAGTAGATTGATTAGTAAAGTAAAAAATTTAATTAAATAAAATATAAAAGAAAGTTTTTTAAAGGTAACCAGTGATATAATTGGAAAAAGAGATATTTTAGTTAGAGGAAAGAGAAAAGATAATTTGAATGAAAAAATTAATTAATTAATTAATATTAATTATAATATGTTTTTTACTTAGATAAAATATAAAAGATATTATATTTTACCTGAAAAAGTAAACTGCTTAGTTATTGAAAAGAAAAGAAAAGGTAACATGTTTAACCTGAAAAAGGAAATTGATTAGTAAAGTAAAAATTTTAGTTAGATAAAATATAAAAAAATATTTTACCTATAATTAAGTAAGGGTAAATTAATAAAATCATGTATCATCTGAAAACTTGTAACGTCATTAGTTTTTAAGGGGTATTTTTGTTACTTTAAACATAAAACTATGTAGATAAAAGAAATACAAAAACTTAAAATTTACAAAACAAAAATAGAATCTTCCCCTTTTCCTCTGCCAAAATTAAAGCAATATTTTCCTCTGTCTAACTGCACATGCAAACATTAATTTTTGTTTGGATAAAACACTGAAAGAAATTCCATTCATCCATTATTTATCATATGAAAAATGTTAGAGGTACTAAATTGGGTACCAAAAATTATTACAAAATAATGTGGCATTATTTTTGTTGGTTATAATTGTAATGAATTCGCCATAGTCATCCAATAACCAACAAATCAAAATAATGTCACATCATTTTGTAATAATATTTGATACTCAATTTGGTACCCCTAGCAATTCTCTTATCATATAGAAAGATAGTCCCAACCAAAGGCATTAAACATAAGCAACAATTTCTTAATGACCCCCTCCAAAATGGAGCTGTACCCCAAAAGTTAACTATTGAACCCTCAAAAGAATACTGATAAAATTTAAAAATTTTAATTAAACAATTGAATATTTCTTACTGAGTCTGGTGACCTAATTTTTAAAAAACGGGGACTAGTCCCAATTTTTTAAAAAATCAGGATAAACTAGGGTTTAGGTACACTAAGTTTGTATAGGGTTTTTTCGTCATTCTGAATATTTCTAAAATCCAAAATGGAACTGTTGAATGATAAAGGTTAACTGTTGAAATTTCAAGGGAATACAAATAAAATTTAAAAATATTATTTAAAAATTTGAATATTTCTAAACCCCTAATGAAAACTATTTAATCCCAAAGGAAATATCGATAAAATTTTAAAATATTAAAAATAAAATATAATATTAAACGAAGATGTAGCCCACGCATAAGCTACATGCGTTTTTTTTTCTGTTTGTTTGTCAGGTAGCACAAGGAGTATAAAATCCTTAGCTAAATTATCCATGTGGCCATCTAGATGGGATCTAATGGTACTATTTAGACAATATGTAAAAGTTTGAGCATTCCAACTATCAAACCTTTAGCAAAAAATTATAGGTAACCATTTTTATTTGCTATATTTGTTGAACCAATGAACTCCTTATGTATAATTTTACATAATCATAATTATAGATAATATCATTGGAGAGCACATCCTCACCCTTAGCAAAAATTTTACAATATCAAGATAGCCAATCAATATAACCAACCATTTTACATAATATCCTTGGAGATGCTCTTGGCATTAAAAAGAAGGACATACGCATATTACATATGCGCAATCACTTAAGAGGCCGTTTGAGATTACTTAAAATAAGTTACTTTTGACTTAATGGAGGTGTTTTTAACTTAATGGAGAAAGTAAAGTTTTTTACTTTAAGTTGAATGAATGTGTTTGGATAATTTTACTTAAAGTTAAATGGGAATTTAATAATTTTGACTTAAAATAAAATTTGACTTAAAAAAAATTTAAATTCATGTTATTTAAACTTTACAAGAGTTCTGGATGAAAAAAAAAAAGAAAAAAACCAAAAGCCAAAAGCTGCTCAAAGCAACTTCTGACTTATGGACTATTTTAGCTTAAAGCAGGTGCTGAAAGGAGAGTAAAAGGAGAGTAGCCAAATGGTACGAAAGTGCCTAAAAGCCATTTTTTGCTTAAAGTAACAACAGCCAAACAGGTTCTAAACTTAAAGTGGGTGCCATTATCGGATAGTATTAACTTACACGTTCTATTGTCTCCTGATCAGAGTGCGCGTGGAGGCGTCAGATCAGAGTGGTTTATTGTCTCCAGATTGCCTTAGACTGGTATATTCTTATACAACTAGGTTGGTTTGGTTAGCTGTTGTTGTATGTTGTATATTTTGCAGGGGTCTCGACCGGAGATATTCTCACAAGTTGGAATAGTGGAGAGCATCAGGACCTCAATATCTGAGTATCAGAATTCAAAACAGGCGGGTAGGTCCCATGTGGAGGACGCCATGGGCTCAGGTATTGCTTTAAACATTCTCGTACCTGTAAGCTTCCTGTGTTTTCATCACCCACCATATCTATCATGCACATAGCTAGGGCCGTAAATGAGTCGAACCGAGTCGAACTCTTAATTGTTCGTGTATCAACTCGTTATAAATACATCGAACTCGAACTCGAGCTCGAACTTTGATCGAGCCAATATTTTTGTTTGTGTATCGACTCGTTAAGAAAAATTTTATTCACGAACATGTTCGCGAACAGTTCACGAACATGTCTAACGAGTTACTATTCACGAACGTCTCATAAATAGTGTTCATGATTTCGTGTTCATGAACACTTCAACCTTTTTTCTAATAATTTTTTAATGCAATTAAAATAAAAATAAAATTGGGGGATGAGACATTGAAAACTCGAGAAATGTTTCGAATTTAAACTTATCAAGGAATCAAATTTGGATCAAGTTTAGTTAATACATAACGAACTAATGTTATAATTCATAATGTAACATATGTGTAATTTAATTATTATTAATAAAAATAATTTATAAATTTAAAAAAAGAAAATATAATGAATAGACAAAATAAAGTAACATATTATTTCGTAACACTTACTTATACAATTATTTACAAATTACCGAAAATTCAAGAACTCCCGTTAAATGTTAAAGAAATTATGTTCACGAACGTATATATATGAAGTTTGTGCACAAACTTATTCATGAACCATATTTACGAACAAGGTTCACGAACTATATTAATGAACTTGCTCATGAACTATATAATCGAACTTGTTCGCGAACTTTCGAGCCGAACTATGTCGTGTTCGGGTTCAGCTCATTTACGAGACGAACCTCAAAATCGTGTTCATGTTCGACTCATTTACAAATCGAACCGAACTCGAATCGAACTTTTTTCGAACCGGATACCGAACTGTTCGTGAGCGTATCGACTCATTTACAGCCCTACACATAGCCGGGGGTCTTCACGGAAACAGCCTCTCCGCCTTAAAAAGCGGGGGCATGGTCTACGTACAACTTACCCTCCCCCAGACCCTGCTCTGAGCGGGATATACAGGGTATGTTTGGTTGGTTCTATTATTCCGAATGTTAGTCAAATTTTAAAATATAAAATATTTATGTGTAAAAGTAAAAAATGCAAAAATCAATTATAATAATGGTATGATGGATAATTTTTATAAACATATTTTTCGAAACTTTAGATGTGTTTTGGTTCATATATTTGATTAATAATATTTTTTTATGTAATATATTATTACGATTGTTAAAAAAAAGAATGAAATTTAATTGAGTAATTGGGTCATTATTTATAGTAACATGTGACTAATGTTCGACTAATATTCGAATAACAAAATAATATAAAATACATAAAATTTAAAATATGAAGCAATTGTACATTTTAGATAAATCAAAATAAAAAGGTAACATTGAAAATGTTTACACAAAATATGTGAGATATGATTTGACTAATAAAAATTTACATTTAAAAAAAAAATTAAACGTAAAATAATATTTATGATATTAAATTTATAATCGGAATTTAGCGGTTCAATTTCCAATTCCAACAAAAAAATTCTAATTTTTGACATAAAAATAGAAGAATGGTACTTATATAAATAAATTGGTTTAATAAAAATTATAAAACAAAATTATAAAACATCCTTAAAACACTTCAAACAATTCAACTTGGTACAAGAAACATAGTAGTACCATTGTTGTCACAAACATGAACACCAAGATATGGAGCAACATAGTTAAAGAAGCATTTGACAAAACATTACTAGTTTCCAAATTCTTCTGTGCCCTTCATGTAACAAACACCTATCTCTTCACCCCTGTTGAAGTATGAATACTCTGTATCTATATCTTCTTACACAATTTCTTCATTACAATTTTTTATGTATCTAATTGTATTCAAATTCCTTTCTGGGTTTTGCAGCTTTATGGTCCTAGTATGCTTCCCACTTTTAATATCAGAGGTGATATTGCATTGGCTGAGAAAATCTCACCTCGGTTCGGTAAAGTGGGTCGAAACGACATCGTTTTGATAAGGTCACCTGAGAATCCTAGAAAGGTTGTTACTAAACGTGTTGTGGCTATGGAAGGTGATAGTGTTACATACAGCATCAATCCTGAGAGTGATGATGCATTGGAGACTGTTGTTGTATGATCAGTTAAATTATTTTATTTTTTTCGATTTCGGGTTTTTGATGTATGTTTGTTTTTGTGATTTTTTGATGTGTAGAATCTTGATTTTGTTTATTTTTTGTGTTTAAAGGATATTTTCTTGATTTGGGTTTAGGGTTTACTGGGGTTTTAGTGTATGTTTGTGTAAGTGATTTTTTGATTTGTGAAATCTTGTTTGTAGGTACCCAAAGGGCATGTTTGGATTCAGGGAGATAACAAGTTTAATTCTAGAGATTCAAGGTACTTTGGCCCTGTTCCTTATGCAATGATTGAAGGCAAGATATTTTGGAAAGTGAGTTTCTTTTTTCGTTTTAAATTTAAGTACAGTATTTTTAAATTTAAGTACAGTATTCTGATTTTATAGTAATCGGACATTAGATGTTGGTTCTATATTTGAAATATTCATATTCTTTGTGTGTTGTCCTCTTTCTTTGAACTTCGGTTTGCTGCCATATCTTTCCTTAGGAGCTTTGTCAAGCAAGCATACAACCTAATCTAGTTTTCATACTTAATCCTGCAATGCTACAGTGTGGACTATCATACTAAGAGATTTGGGTAGTATCTAAATGTAATTATTTTAATCATGTTATTGCGCTTCAATCATTTGATATATAAACATTAACAGAAAGCTTGTCAGAAACAAAAAGAAATATATGAAGCAAACGCTGTCATTTGATCTAAATTTTTTGTGTAATCGCGTCTCCCAATCGATGTGGTACTGCCAGTCATGCCTAAACCATTTTAGCTGTAGTACCACACCTGACAGTCATGGTGACCGTCTGACCGAACTTTACTTGTACTTTATTTGATAACTTGTATTTTTGCTCTTTGTGCCACTTATTTGTGCGGATTATCTTACATTATTCATGGTCTATTGGTCTTTGTAAATTCTGATCTTTGTTTTTTGATTGCAACCCGGTGTCTCCAAACCACACTTTTCAACACAGGTATTGCCTTTTGAATCTTTTGGATCATTAAGAAAGAGAATAGTATGAGGCCAAATCTTTCAAGGTACGTCCATGGCACTACACAGTGTTAAAATTGAATGATCTTGTATCACTTGTCAGGAAAATGAGGATTAGCATGAAATAAAATCATACTATGTTGTAATTTCATATATTCTTTTGGTGAAATTTTAGAATTTATTTTCACAGACAGATACATGGATTTTTGTTATAGGTTCATTTGTGTTTAGTGAAATGATCTTGCCATCAACATGGAACCAACTTTGAATATGGAACCAACTGTACTGTTCTTGAATTCTTTTATCTGTTGGGGAGATAGGAAAATGGGAACTCCTTTTCGAAAATGCATATACCTTATTATGGATGCACTACATGGATGTCATTTGATGTTTACTAATGTATACTCAAATATAACCGCAAGTCAGATGTTGCATTATCTAGTAACCTTTTAGCTCCCATGTACCAGCAACTTTTCTTCAATATCTTATTTTCATAATCAGTTAATCTCAGTAGTCAGGGATAATCCACATGGTATATTAGCTCAGATTATCAGAAGGTTAAAGACAAAGGGTAAATTGCAAAGATTTCATATATATATCAAGCAGTCTTGGGATAACAATGTGTAAAGATTGTGTAGGTTCAGCCGGACTAGGTTTTGCTAAGCTTATTTCTACTCCAATTATATCATAAATTAGATTGCAGTGCAGTAATTCAAAATCAGAGGTATTCTAGGATGCATCACATTGTAAAATTTTGGGTTCTAACAGTATACTTCCATCTTATTTAGAGCTGGCAATAGGCACTCCCCATTGTACATTAGATGCTAACCTTTTCCAAAATCATTGGATGAGTTCAGTTAAAATATTATCTGCTCATTGCAGCAATCTCTCTCAATCAATTACCTACGTGACCATGTCATTTCATTAAAATAAGCCTTGAAATACTTTTCCATAACACTTATTACTTTGATTTCTTGTATATGGGTACTTGAATATGTTGGTCTCTGGTTGAACAGGGATAAGCATGTTGGTCTCTGATGGAACGGGAATAAGCATGTTGGTCTAATTTACTAATACTATAGACTTTTTGTGGTTTGGAATAATTTTGTAACTTAGAATTATTTGGATATGCTTCTTAAAGATCAATATGTTGTTCAAGGTCAAGGGTGCTGTGGTGAAAAAGCAATTGCTTGTTCATTAAGTTCTTTCGATGCAATTGTAGATTAGTCCATTGTTGGTAGTACGAGGTACACATTCAAATTTTTTGTTATATGAGTTTGAATTAACTTTTGTTTCATGTTCATGTTGCCAATATTTAGTAATTATATATCACTAGTAATTAACATTCGAATCGCTAGTCTCCACAATTCAAGTCACCAGTTATGTGCTTATGTGCGATCAGATCACCAGTTTGTTTTCGTTTTCTTCATCCTTTCTTCTCATTTGGACTGGAAAATGAAGGAACCTGGATTGTGCCAACTCTGTGGAAGAAAGCATCATGTAATATAATTAAGCACATTCATGTAAATATCTAAATAATAATTAATATTACCTACGGGGCAAGGCTAACAATCAGTGTTGTAAAAAGCGGGAATCGGACTTAATCGGTTGAGGTACTGTCCAGAGATTAATCGGAATGATTAATCAGATCATTAATTAGAACTAATTTAATGTTATTTTTAAATATAATTATTATTAATATATGTAATTATTTTATTATTTTGATCATACATGAATAATTATCATATATTTATACAAATATATTTAAAATATATAGCATTATTTAAATATAAATTTTAAGATTTAATTTTTGAATTAGGGTCAATATGTGAGAAAAAATTGATAAAATTCATGATTTAACCGTTTAAAATATTAATTTCGTATATGAGAATAATATTTTTCTTAAAATTTATTCAATTTTATACTTTTTGAATTTTGATTTTTTTTTTAATTTTTCTAAAAAAATTTCAATTTTTTACCATTAAGGCCAATGTTTGACCGATTAATCCCGATTTTGGCCGACTTTTGAGCGAATTTTCGAAAAACGATTTTTTAGCTGATTTTTATAAAATCAGTACGGTGACTTACCGAACAGCGATTAATCGGCGATTAATCCCGATTAATCACCAAATTTTAGAACAGAGCTAACAATCCTTCCAAATAATAATTTCAATGTGTTTTTAGTTTGTGGGGCAATTACTCTATTTCCCTGGAGATAAATTAATATTACGATGAGTTTTTCTCTTTGAAAATACAAGAACTCTTCTCGAGAAAACATTGTACATATGATGAGAGAATTCTTTTTTCTTTTTAATTTTAAATCAGAGAATTTTCCAACCTGTATAATTTTTTAAAGTGAAACAAATTGTAATTGGAACAAGTTTAACATGATATTAACTTTTTTCCGAATAATTAAACTTGTATGATTTAAAAATGATTATTTGCTTTAAAGAGTAGCTCAAATGATATTTATTAAATATTTTAAACTTGACAAATTCAAAATGCCAATCTATTAAGAATAATTGCCTAATTTACCCACTTTTTTACTATCCACTTACCAAAATACCCACATTTCAAAACACTGCCCAATTTACCTAGCTGATACGCCCTTTTGAAAGGCGTATACGAACACCTAGCTGATACAAGTCAGAACACCGGTGACGACTACAATCGCCGATTTGGGGCAGAAAATTTCGGCAATCAAACTGGGCTAAAACTGGTATATGATTGTAGATCGTTTAGAGACGAATCTAATGACCTATAAAACATGAATGAAACATTAACAGAACTCGGCAAATGGAGGAGAAGTAGTTCGTCGGAAAATCGGGGAAATAAGTTCGAATTGGGGGTTTACAATCCGGTATTAAAAACGATAAACGAATTGTATAGGGTTGTAGATGATGAAAAGGCGATTCTAATGATATATAGAATGTAACGTAAAAATGACTGATCGTGTTGAACGAGCTCGCCGGAGTTTTTCGCCAGAAATCGCCTAAATCGCCAAAGCTCGCGATTTTGGGAGAAAAGTGATGATGACGTCAGCTGACGTCATCACGCAGCCCGATAATGCGCAACCACTGCTACGCCGTTCAAACATGCGCATCCCAGCAACATACTACTTTTGGGTGGGCGTATCCTTCTAATTGCTCCTATGTGATGGGCGTATCCATTGAATTACTCCTCTTCCATAGGCGTATTCGAGGATACTCCTCTGTTATAGGCGTATCACATGGGTATTTAGGGCACTCACCCATCTATTAAACCATATACTAAATATTAAAGAACTATACGACTCCAAGTCTTCAACTGCGACAGAAATTTCTTCAACAACGTCTTCGCCTTGTCTTCTCATTCACTCTTTTATCCATTTTTATCATAATTTCCGGCCTTTACGACACAGACTTGGTGCCCTCTTCACGAGAGGAGGTTTCGTTATTCGAGTCATGGCTTATGAAGCACAACAGACAAAGACATTACTGAAAAACAGGTTTGTGAATTACACTTATGATCTTGGTTTGAACCGGTTTGCCGATCTTACTAATGATGATGCTTTTGGGTGGTAAGATGGTTAGGAAAGACATGTTGAACAATAATTATGAATTTAAGTATGATAAGGTTGATGATCATGCGTTGCTCGAATCTATTGATTGGAGAGAAAAAGGTGTTGTTGGTCCTGTCAAAGATCAAGGCCTGTGTGGTTAGTCATTAGTATAATTCTATACGTTGCTAGAATCTATTGATTGGAGGCTTGATTATTCCGATTAGTGTATGATTTCTGCAACTATATCGCATGTGTTCCTTTTGCTTCACTTCTTGCTTGTTATATATATTAACATTTGCTTAAATTGCTGTATAAATTTTGAAGAATCGAATTTGTACTCTTAATTAACTGTTTTTTAACTTAATGCTGTTGGTTTCTGTAAAGATGTTGCAGGGTTGGTACTAACAACTTTCAACAATTTTATTCATCAACTTTTCTCGTTCTTTCAAGTTTAATGGTTAATGAATTACATTAACATTGCAGGTTTAGTACTTTGTTATCCAGGAGGTTGGAACAAAGCTCTTCAGAAATTCTATCCATTAATTTTGTTCTTCTTTTAGGCATTTAAAATTAATGATTAATTAATCACATAAACTTTGTTCTGATCCCCTAGTAGTAGTTTCAGTTTCTTATTGTTAAATGATTTATAGCCTAACGAATTTTACATCTGTCTGAGCTGAGGCATAATATGAATGTAAGATAATATCTTAATGCATTGCTTTCTGTTGATCAATAAAACGAAACTTACATAAGAGCTGTAAATTTGTAACTGCTTGAATTCATTTTTCTGTTATCAATTACTCTTCTCCATTATGTAGGAGGTTCATGGGCATTTTCAACCGTAGGTTCAGTTGAAGAAATAAATTACATAGCAATAGGTGAGCTTATTCAGCTCTCGGAGCAGGAGTTAATCGATTGTGGTAAAGATGTCAATCAGGGGTGTAGCAGGAGGAGTTAATCGATTGTGATAAAGATGTCAATCAGGGGTGCAGCAGAGGGGGTCATCTGATGGACTTTGCCTTTGACTTCATTGTCAACAATGATGGAATTCATATGGATGATTATTATCTATACAAGGGTGTTGATGGCCAATGTTATCAGAATTGGTCGGTAAAAGCTAATTATCAGATGATGCAATCTTTTTCAAATTTGCTTTTTAAAAAAACACGGAGCTTCATAATAATTATTTTGCTATTAGCTAACATGTTAGTACATGGCAACTCATGTCCTTGTCATAATATTTCCAGAAAATTACCATGGTTGTGACTATTGATGGTTATGAAAATGTTCCTCAAAGTGAAGCACTGTTATTTTTGGGCAGCGAGGATGGTATTACAAGTTACGAAGATATCTCAGCTTCGTTATTTCAACATGCAGAAAAATTCGTTTACAACTCGAAACATAATGTCGATAGTTAAAATTTAATGATAATGATGATAAACACCACTCCGGACATTACTCATAACACCACTCATCATGTGGGGAAGATTCTGTTGGTCAAGTTCTATTATTACAAGTAGTAGTGGGTGTAGTGATAAGTTAGTTGTAGATCTCCTTTACAGGTTGTTCATGTATGTACTAATCATTCTGTTTAGATTCCAATGTGTGCTATATATTTGAGCTTGTAGTGATGGTTGAATTATGAGAAAGTAATATACATGAGTCTGAGATTTATCAGAGACTTTTACTTGGTATCAGAGCATTGTTGGTAAACGCCACAAGTCTGTCAAGACTCTCATGGCAGCCACTTCTAGTCCCACTGAAATACCACAAAACAGAATCGCTCTTTCTCAGTACAATTCAATTAAATTGGATCGTACCAACTATCTTCTATGGGAAACAATGATTATGCCAATCATTAGAGGCCAAAAATTAGATGGCCATATTTTCGGTACAACGAAGTGCCCTCAAGAATTTCTGGAGCAAATAACAGCAGAGAAAACAAGTATGCTACCCAATCCAGAATATGATGAGTGGTTCTCACATGATCAGTTATTGATGGGATGGCTATGTAGCACAATGCATCAAGATGTTGTATCACAGTTGATGCAAAAATCAACCTCTAAAGAGCTATGGGATGCAGCAAAAGAACTCTCAAGCGCTCACACAAAGTCAAGGATCATCTACTACAAAGGTGAAATACAGAAAACAAGGAAAGGGGGAATGGCAATGGAGGAATATCTAATGAAGATGAAGGCTCTCTCCGACAACCTAGCATTAACAGGTAGCTCTATGTCTCTACATGATCTTGTTACTCAAATCTTAAGTGGTCTTGACGCAGAATACACTCCGATAGTGGTTCAATATGCGACAAAGAGTCGATATCATGGATAGAGTTGCAAACTACTCTATTAACATTTGAAAGTCGGTTGGAACAACTCAACTCCTATCAAGCTGGAAGTATTAATGTCAGTCAAGCTACAGCTCACACTGCAACAACAAAGTTTGAAACAAGGACAACCAATCCAACATACGGAAGAGGTCAAAACCGACACAACAGCAACTACAACAGAGGCTTCAGAGGCAGATTTCGAGGTAGAGGTGGAAGGATGAATGGCAATCGGTTATCGTGCCAACTGTGGCAAAGCTGGTCATGCAGCTGCTGTGTGCTGGAACAGATTTGATCAGAATTTTATGGGAACAGATCAGCATAATCAGCTTAGAAATCAGACACCAAATGCGCTTGTGGCTTCACCTGAAACACTTGAAGACTCAAGTTGGTATGCCGATAGTGGAGCTAGCCATCATGTTACAAACAATCTGGGAAACATGGAGCAAAACAAGAATACAATGGTAAGAATTTTCTGGTAGTTGGCAAAGGCAATAAACTTAATATAAGTCATATAGGGACCTCAAAGTTGCATGCTCAACAGAAAAATCTTTTACTAAATGATGTGTTATGTGTCCCAAATATTACAAAAAGCTTGTTAAGTATCTCACAATTAGTGACCAATAATGATGTAGTTGTTGAGTTTAATGAATCTGGTTGTATTGTGAAGGACAAGCTAACAGGTTTGCTGATGCTACACGGGTGACTTAGTGATGGTTTGTACAAGTTTCAAGCTCCTAAAGTGTCTGTTCAGCCCAGTATCACAGACTCAAAATCCAGCGTCTTTCCTCTTTTAGCAAATGTGTCAACCTCAGTTCCTTCAAGTCTAGAGTCATCTGTCAATCATTTAAAATTCCCTAAAGAAGATGAGTGGCATAAAAAATTAGGACATCCTTCTGCCAAAGTCTTATTTCAAGTTTTAAAGCAATGTAATATCAGTTTCAAAAGTAATGCAATGAATTTTTGTGATGCATGTCAATATGGCAAATCTCATGCTCTACCCTTTAATAATTCTCTCTCACATGCAAGTTCTGTGTTAGAATTAATTCACACTGATCTTTGGGGACCAGCACCCTTACATTCATCTTCTGGATACCGTTTTTACATACACTTCATTGATGACTTTAGTCGTTTCACTTGGATTTATCCTTTAAAATCAAAAAGTGATGTCCTACAAGCTTTTCTTCAGTTCAAGAAACTTGTTGAAAATCAGTTCGGAACGACTATTAAACAACTATACTCTGATGGTGGTGCTGAATATCTTCCATTCTCTCTAGTAGCTCAACAATCAGGGATTATTTTTAAACACACATGCCCATACACCTCTGTTCAGAATGGTAGAGCCGAACGAAAGCATAGACATATAGTTGAGATGGGGTTAACTCTATTAGCTCAAGCTAAAATACCATTAAAATTCTGGTGGGAAGCGAAGTGCTGTCTATTTGATTAATAGATTACCAACTCCTGTGCTTCACAATATGTCACCAATGGAAAAATTGTTCGACAAACTCCCTGATTATAACTTCTTAAAGATTTTTGGATGTAGTTGCTTTCCTTGCCTAAGACCATATCAAACCCATAAATTCCAGTTCCATTCTACGAAATGTGTGTTTCTTGGTTATAGTGAATCCTTTAAGGGGTATAAATGCCTCAGCTCTACGGGCAGAATTTACATTTCCAGAAATGTAGTGTTCAATGAAAATGAGTTTCCTTTCTACAATGGGTTTCTTAATACAAAGTGTCCATCTAGTTCTGTCCTCATCACCTCACCATTGTCATGGCAGACCTCCCCTAATCTTTCTATCCCTACCACTGATTCTCACCGTACAGACCATCAACAAAGTTCCTCTGCTGCGTTATCAAATCCTGGAAGCTCAAGTGCTAGCTTACCAAGTGTGCATCAAGAAAATTCTGATACTGCAGAATTATTTGATGAAGAAACGAGTATTACCAGTCCAGTTTTAGTGGGAGAGAGTGAGCATCAATCCGAACATCACCTCGAACACTCTGAAACTAAACAATCCAAAAATCCTTCACCTCCAAGACACTCCATGGTCACAAGGGAGAAAAGTGGAATTTTTAAACCAAGAACTCCTTACATAGGTATTGTTCAGACTAATGATGATTTAAATTCTACTGAACCTCTGTCAGTTTTAGCTGCACTCACCAACAGTAACCGGAAGAGAGCCATGGACACTGAATATCAAGCTTTGGTCAAAAATAAAACATGGCACCTAGTTCCAGCATCAGCAGCCCGGTCTGTGGTTGGAAGTAGATGGGGTTTTAAACTCAAATGTAATCCAGATGGAAGTGTTGAACGCTATAAGGCGAGACTCGTTGCGAAGGGGTTTCACCAAACTCCTGGTATTGATTACCATGAGACATTCAGTCCCGTAATTAAACCATCAACCATCAGAATAGTGCTCACTCTAGCTGTCTCTAAATGATGGAATGTAAGACAACTTGACATAAACAATGCCTTTCTCAATGGTGATTTAACTGAAGACGTTTATATGGCACAACCCGAGGGGTTTGTTGACCCTATGAGGCCTGATTTCGTGTGCAAGCTTGATAAGTCAATTTATGGTCTTCGACAATCTCCACGTACATGGTCTGATAAGTTGAAAATCACTCTCATTGATTGGGGATTTTGTAACTCTAAATGTGACACATCCATGTTCTTTTTCAAGACTACTACCAAAGTCTTATTTATACTTGTTTATGTGGATGATATCTTGATAACGGGTAATGATGACAAGCTGGTACAAGTGTTTATTAACAAGCTCCATAAGGAATTTTCTCTCAAAGACATGGGATTGCTACACTATTTTCTTGGAATTGAAGTATACAGAGATGACACGGGTATGTATCTTACTCAATCAAGATACATTCAAGAGCTACTTAAGAAAACAGAAATGTAGCATGCCAAGGCCTGTCTAACACCTCTTGTAGTAGGGAAACAGATGTCTAAATATGAGGGACAAATTATGCAGAACCCAATAGTTTATAGACAGATTATAGGCTCTCTACAATACCTCACGCATACACGACCAGACATTGCATATTCAGTCAACAAGTTGAGTCAATTCCTTCAAGCTCCAACCATGACTCATTGGCAAGCGGTTAAAAGAGTCCTTCGATACTTGAGTGGTACCATTTATGTTGGATTACATATTAAACCTACTGAGAAGCTATTTTTAACCGGTTTTTCGAATGCTGATTGGGCCAGTTACCCCGATGATCGACGTTCCGTAGCTGGTTATTATGTTTATTTTGGTGACACACTCGTCTCCTGGTCCTCCAAGAAACAACATGTCGAAGCACGGTCAAGCACAAAATCTGAGTACCGTGCGTTATCTAATCTTGCTGCTGAAATATCTTGGCAAACCTCTCTGCTGAAAGAGTTTTCCTTTCCAATTCCTTTTAGACCAGTTCTATGGATTGACAATCTAAGTGCAGCAGCACTTGCAGCAAATCCGGTTTATCATGCCCGTACCAAGCACATTGAGATTGATGTTCATTTTGTCAGAGATATTGTTGGAAATATTTACTAAAACAGCAACATAGAGGCAGTTATATATCGTATTTAACAAGCCAAGGCCAAGCAAACAATTAACGAAACAAAACATGAAGGTAAAAAGGATGCATATCAGTAACCGAAAGAACAAAGGAAAGTCAGAAAACATACCAGTAGCCATAGCTATATCAATATGTAAAACAAGTAAAACAAACAGCTGATTCGTCAGGATTTGCTCAAAGTCCTGACTGCTCTTGAAGAGATAATTGCCCCCACTTACAACTGTGTTGGGATGCTTGCAACACCTCTCCCAGGATAAAATAGCTCCGAGTACAGTGATCACAGCAATCAGAATACTCAACTTCGACTAGCATCTCAGTCGCCAGAAAACCCTAAGTAACATAAACTATAACAGGAGGAGAACAGAGAGTGTAGAGAAGAGAAGAGAATGTAGGGTGTGGTGTATAAAACCCAGCAGCTTAGCTCTCTATTTATAGGAGAGGCAAACGTAACTGATGCCACCCAATTATTATTGTAACTGCCTATTTACATTTAATAAAATGAAACGGCTGATTTAATAAAATCAAAACGGTTGATTTAATAAATCGTAACTGTTACGTTATATTTATCCCAGTTTTTATTTTAATTGTACGAATATATATATATATATATATATATTATCAAATTCTGTTCAGGACTCAACAACATCAGGAACTGATGTCCGTCCATCAGTATTTGATCATCAGGATCTGGTACCGTCAAGACTTGAGGTCCATCAGTATTTGATCAAGCATCAGGATCTGGTAGTACCTTTCAGGATTTCATCAGGACTTGGTCCATCAGTATTAGATGTCTGACCAGTTACTGATTTATTCCAAGTACTGATCCGAATATATATATATATATAAATATATATATATATATATATTTATTCTAATTAAAATATATTTAAACATAGAAATAAAATCCCTCGCCCAGGTCGCCTCGCGTACGCGAGACGCCGAGACATTCGCCCAAATTTCCCTTCGACCGAGCCAACCCGAGTCGAGTCGAGTCGAGTCGAGACGTGGCGAGGCGGGGGGGGCGGCGCGCGCGCGTGTGTGTGCGCGTGGAGCACACAGTAACACCATGCACCATCATACACCTTAGTAGTTGTACACTACCCATGTGTGTGATTCTATATAAAGCCAACAACCCCCTTTATTTATTTCAATGTGGGACAAATACACATTCTCATTTCAAGCTTATTCACGCTACTAACTTCAACTCCATTTCTCTATGGGTTTCACTAAGAAAATTACTTAGACCCATATATGAAAATTTAAGTCCTCATAGTAAGGAACAATTTCCAATCGTTAAAATCCGGAATTAACATCAAGAACATAAAATACTTATGCTCTAAAAACTCCATTTTCTAACAATCCCCCACAAATCCATATAGAAATGTTTCAGGTTTCTCATCATGACTTGTTTTTCAGAGTCGGTACCCTTCCGGGTTTGAACCCTCCTAAGTCCCCTACTTCGATGACTACCGGATTCAGATGGAATGTTTCACCTTGAATCTTAATCCGTTTGATGTAATCATGTTCCATAGACGACGACAAGTCAAAGGCTATGGTGCCAATCTACGGCTTTGAGACATTAATGGTCTTGTCTCGATCCTGTTCATCGAATGCTTCAAGGAATAACCCTTTCCTCTAATTGCGACCACACAATTACATTCGCTTAGCTGGGCATCTCCAGAGATGTACTGCAACCATCTCGTCAAATGACTTGACCCCATTCAGAGTTATAATAACTCTTGCTTACTAGCAGTGTCAGTACCTTCTAGGTTTACAGGGGATAGACTCAGATACAACAGTATCATCTATGTAGCAAAGGTACTACCAATTCATCCTTACAGCTTGTTATTACCACATTGAATACACTTCAAGGGATCTCCTCTCATGTGTATTGGGTTCCCACTGATGATGAACTATGATGGGTTGACAGCCCCATCCCCAACCTCGACTTAAGGACCACTGCAGGTTCCAGTCCTTTAGTTAAAGGATCAGCTATATTATTCTGAGTTCCTATGAACTCTACAGCAATAATCCTATCAGACACTAAACCCCTAATAGACTTTAGTCTAACTTGGATGTGCCTCTTTGTTTTAGCATTATACTTCTTACTGCTAATCTTGTCGATAGTTGTTTTACTATCACAATGAATAGCAAACGCAGGAAGCGGTCTGCTTACTACAGGTATCGCGGACATAAGTCCATGTAACCATTCAGCCTCCGTCCCTGTGGCATCAAGCGCACACAACTCAGCCTCAAAAGTAGACCGAGTTACTATAGTCTGTTTGGTCGACTTCCAGGATATTGCTCCCCCTGCTAAGGTGAACACGTATCCAGTCACTCCATTGGAACCAGACTTCTTAGCTATCCAACTTGCATCACTGTACTCTTCAAGCATACCAGGAAATCTCCTATAGTGTAAACTAAGGTACATTGTGCCTTTCAGATATCTAAGTACTCTATCAAGAGCATCCCAATGAGTTCTGTTTGGACAGCTTGTATACCTAGCCAACTTAGACACAGAGTATGTAATATCTGGTCTAGTACAGTTAGCAAGATATTGTAAACTCCCTATAATCTGAGAATACCTTAACTGAGACACAGGTACTCCTGAAGTATTCTTAACAAGGGCAACTTTAGGATCATAGGGTGTACTAGCGATTCTACACTGTGAATAACCATATTTCTCAAGTATAGATTTCTCTATATAATGAGACTGCGATAAAGTTATTCCCTCAGCTGACTGTGTCAGTTTGAGACCAAGAATCACACTAGCCTCACCCATATCCTTCATATCAAAATGCCTTTTCAAGAAAGCTTTTGTCTCGTTAATAATCTCAATATTGGTTCCAAACAGTAATATGTCATCTACATATAGGCACAAGATGACACACTCACTACCTTTAACTTTGGTGTAGACACACTTGTCACTATCATTAATATCATAACTGAACGACACTATTGAAAGAATATCTAATCTACAACAACAGATAAGAAATATTATTATTAGATAAGATGTAATATATATTTTGGAGTTCCGGATATAAAATGAGCACGCCATCTCTTCTTTATCTTTTTCTTTTGAGTGCCTCTTCTAATGGATATGATCCACTATATATTGGCATTCTTTTTACCACCTTCACTCCAAAATGTAACCGCCAATTTATTGCATATTAATTCACATTATTATACAACATGTAACTTGCAAACTTAAATTACATTAGCAATTTGTAATTTATATCTACTAAATACAATATTCATATATTTATTAATTATATTATATTTGACTAAATTGGATGATCTAGCTGGTTGTTTTATGTCCATTGTTGCATTGGTGTCATTATCGAACATCTTGTCACATTTTCATGTATCCTTCCCGTTTCTGGTTATGTGTACTATTCGCTTTTGAATTGATTAGTTTTTGCTCTCTATCTTTCCATGAGTGTTTTTGTGATCAATTTTTAATTTTTTTTAAGATTGAGTTTAGCATGTGTTTTGTTGTCGTTCTCATGTTTTGTTGTATTACTGAGTGTTGCTCTTTATCAAGCTGTGTGTTGTTCCTTGTCAACCTGCCTTAATTTAGATAAATTAATTTGTCTTATTATCCATTTTTCTGTTCTCCGGTACATGATTTTTGTGTCCATTATGCACGACTCTATTTGTTAAGTCTGTTCTTCGATTTTGTTTATTAGTTTTATATTCTTTTTCAGTATTATATGTGTTTGTTTGTAATTTCTTTTTTTCTTGCCTAGTTTTTTTTCACGTGCGTATTATTAGCTACTATGTTTCAAGGTTTTCTTTGTGTTTATAGGCAGTGTGTTTGGCTTGACTTATGACCTTGGCTTGATTTATGCCCTAACCATTTGCTTTGTCTTGATTTGCTTTGCTTTTGTTATGTATCTAATAGGCATAGACTTATATCTCTCTTTTTCTCTTAATTGGTGTCAATATTTATTTTCATGGTACCCCACATAGGCTTATTCATTTTGTGTCATGCTAGTTGTTTGATTCATTTTATTATATTTTTGTTCTAGCCTTGGTGATTGATATTATATAAGTATGTTCGTTGGTACATATTTTCCATGTCGGGCCTTTTATGTTTTATTTTTGTGCTCATTTTTATGACTAATTTGGCTTGCTTCCTGTCTATTATATAGATATGTATAGAAGTATCGGGTGTAATTATTTTTTGGTATTGCTCGGAATATAAAGCACAAAATTTGGTTTTTTGTTATTTGGATTGCACCATTATTTGTTAAATGGAGTTGTTAAAAAAAGGATATGGATTGTTTTAAAACAATCGGAAAATAATTGTTGAAAGAGACGATATTATAAAAAAAAAATTGTGATGCTTGAAATAAGGAGCATGAGAATAAAGAAAATTTTATGTGATGCTCGGAAAAGAGAGCTAGAGAATGATAGAATATGTGACACATATGAATATTTTTAAGAAATAAAATATTATAAAAATGTTCTAAATGTGTGGTCGCATTTTGGATAATCTATGAATTTGGTAAAATCGGTTGGGTTAACATTTTTCGAAGTGTTGATAGGAAGAAAATTATTGTTGAGTTTTATTTGTAAATTGGGGTAAGAAGTACTACCACAAAGGTTGAAGATACACGACTTAAAAAACGTGTTGAATTATATTCGATTGAGTATAACGGACCGAATATGAATATTGGGAATGAACCATTAGATATGGTTGAAAACAAGATATAAGAATTTTGTTGGAAGGGGGAAATGACTATTACGTATTTAGTAGAGAATTTTTTTTGGCATGGATGAAGAGATATTTTTTTGAACACACACAATTTTTATTTAAGCGATATGATCAAAAGAATCTGAGTCATGGATGAAATCCACGAAAGATGAAATTGAGTTCATAAAATAGAAATAAATGAGTGAGTTATGTGATCAACTCTGAAGATAGAAAATTCATTGGTTGTAAATGGATTTTGGAAAACAAAATAAGGTTGTTGATATGTTCGTAAATTTGAGGTTTGTGCAATTGCAAAAGATTTTGCGTAAATTATTTTATTGGGAATGAATTAGACAATTGTGTCTGTTTTTTTGGAAAATGGGAGCTTATTTATAACAATATTAGTTTTGGGCAATTGCAAAAGATTTTGCTTAAATTATTTTATCGGGAATGAATTAGACAATTGTGTCTGTTTTTTTGGAAAGTGGGAGCTTATTTATAACAATATTAGTTCATGTTGATGGTATATTGTTAGTAAAAAGTAATAATATTTGTTGAACAAAACTAAGTTGGAACTTAGTTGAAAGTTGAGATTGAAGATATTGGTGAAATTTCTTGTATATTTAGAAAAGCCGGATTAAGGAGTGGAAACACTAGAATGTTCGGTTTGAACTTAGAATAGTATTTGAGTACGTAAATTGCTTAATTGTTTTAGGATGTAGAATTGCAGGTCCGGCGCCAATTCTATTGGTAATGGGAAAATGATTAATTCAGAAAAGGAACCACTGAATGTATTATGTGCAAGTAGTCAGAAGTTCGATATATTTTACGTTGTATAATCGATTGACTTGACATGACATTTTTAGTTAGTTTTGTAAGTGGATTGTGAAGCAATTTTGCTTGAGCTTAGTGAAAGGCTGTAAGGGGATCATGATCATGTACTTGAAGAGTACATTGTGTAACAAATTGGTGAATCAAGCAGACGTACTTGGAGTTACTGTTTATTGCGATATAAGTATCGAAGGTGATATTGGTAATAAGAATTCAACTTCGGAATATTTAATTTTGGTGGAGTTGAAGTTGAAAAAAAAAATGTGTTGGAAAGGGTAGAAGTGGCAACATAGATTGATTGAAGTGATGGTCACTAGAAGTATTTGGCAAAGACGTCAAATGGAAGATGTTGGTTTTAATGGATATCGATTGTAATGTGTAATGGAAGATGTGTATTTGAGATAGATTTAATAATTATAGATCCTACGAAAAGTGGGGTCTTAAAAATATATATATTTGAGAAATGCGTCAAGTGGGAGATGTTGTATTTGACTTTATTTGTCAAATTAAAGAAAGTAATAAATACATAAATGTTTTTAGTAGTTACAAATATTACATTGATTGTGTGATTATTATATTTGTAAGTTACAAATATTTTCATTATGATAGTGATAAATTGTAGTGAATAGGGCAGTTAACTTGGAGGGGTGGAGATTATGTTGTTGTTTGCCCATATATAGTGATTGAGATCAAAGGAATAAGCATACAAAATAGATACTTGCTTGCTCTCAACATAATCGGAACCCTCTCCATTTTCTCTCTTCATTCTCACTCTTAGATACAAAATAACATATAAAATACTTCAACTATAGTTTCATCAAACTTTTTATGCCAATCCCTAGGAGCTTGTTTCAAACCATAGATGGATTTGATCAACTTACATACTTTCCTTTCGTTACCAGATGCAACAAATCCCTCAGGCTGATCCATATAGATCTCTTCTTCAAGTTCACCATGAAGAAAAGCTGTCTTTACATCCATTTGATGGATGATAAGACCATGTACGGAAGCCAATGCTATAAGCATTCGGATTGTTGTCATTATAGCTACTGGAGAGTATGTGTCAAAGTAATCAATGCCCTCCATTTGCTTAAAACCCTTAGCTACCAGTCTAGCTTTGTACTTATCTATTGAGCCGTCAGGGTTCAACTTCCTTTTAAAAATCCATCTACACCCGATAGTAGAACACCCAGGAGGGAGATCAACTAACTCCCATGTTCCGTTAGAAACAATAGAGTCAATTTCACTCTTTACAGCGCCCTTCCAGTGCCTAGACTCTGAAGAATCCATAGCTTGTCGGAAAGTTAAAGGTTCGTCCTCGACATTGTAAGTGATAAAATCACTTCCAAAATCCTTGACTATCTTTGCACGCTTACTCCTTCATGGTTCCTCTACCTCCTTAGGAGTAGAGCTACTACTAGGTTCAGCCCCCACATTTGTCATCTTTTCCACATGATCAGGAATAGAACTTGATGTGTGAGTAGGATCTTCATTAGAAGTATCTAGAGACATACCAGTCTTCATAGGGTAAACATCCTCAAAGAATGTAGCATCACGAAACTCAACTATCGTGTTTGCCACTATACCATCTATGTTAGATTTTAACACTAAAAATCTCATAGCTGTAGTGGTCTCAAGATAGCCCAGAAAGATACAATCAACAGTCTTCGGACCTAGTTTCTTTCTCTTGTGTTCAGGGACAAGTACCTTAGCAAGGCACCCCCACACACGAAGATACTTAAGACTAGTCTTCTTGCTCTTCCATAACTCATAGGGTGTCTTATCCATGTGTTTCAGAGGGACTCTATTCAGAATATGGCAAGCCGTATTCAGAGCTTCTCCCCACATGTATTTAGGCAACCCAGAATTAATAAGCATACTATTAATCATATCTTTAAATGTTCTATTCTTTCGTTCAGCAACCCCATTAGACTCAGGTGTGTATGGTGGGGTAACTTCATGAACTATACCATTGCTTGCACAAAATTCATTAAAAGCGTTACTCGTATACTCACCACCTCTATCAGATCTCAACCTTTTAAGTACCTTACTAGTTTGTTTTTCTACTTCAGTTTTATATATAATGAATTTACTAAGTGCTTCATCCTTATGTCTAAGTAAATAAACATAACAGTATCTACTACTATCATCTATAAAGGTAATGAAGTATCTAAACTGGTCCTTAGTCAACACACCACCAAATTCACAAATATCAGTGTGTACTAAATCTAACAAGTCTGAATCCCTAACAATATTATGAAAAGGTTTCCTTATTTGTTTAGCAGACACACATACTTGACATTTAGAATTCTTTTCTATAGTGTGTTTTGGAATCAACTCTAAGTTCATCATAATTTTAAGAGCACCAAAATTTAAGTGACCAAGTCTAGCATGCCAAATCTGAAGATTCAACATAGTTAACAGAAGGAGTAATCTTATTAAAAGCACCCAAAACGGGCTCAGCATTTATTACAAATAAACCATTTGACAAGTAACCCTTGCCAAAGAAAGTACCAGTATGAATAAGAACTACTTTATTACATTTAAGAGAGACTTCAAAACCATTGGCTACTAAACAGCTTCCACTTATTATATTTCTACGCATGTTGGGAACATGATGCACTCTCGTCAGGGATAGAATACGACCCGAAGGAAACTTCAAGTCCACGTTTCCTATTCCATGTACTTGAGCGGCACTTGCGTTCCCCATCGTCACTATCAAGCTATGACTCTGTTGATAAGATACAAATAAACTAATGTCAGCACAAATATGCACATTAGCTCTAGTATCAATCAACCATTCATTTAACAGATAAGTGGAAAATAGTACAGGGTTGTAGGTAACATACCGGTCTTCGTTGGTTTCAGAAGCCAAAGCCTCACCAACAACCATGTTCGCTACAGGCCCACTTGAGGTTCCAAGCATAGCATTCGCTTGAGCTACCCCCTCAGCTTTCTTTGCTTTCTTTGTAGGGCAGTCCTTACTCCAGTGCCCAACCTGCCCACAAGACCAACATGGTTTGTTTTCCTTTGGTTTATTAGCCTTATCCTTGTCATTCCTAGGTTTATTACTATTACCCTTCTTAGAGACAGCCTTCCTTTTCTGTCCTACAGTTGCTACGTTTACCTTCGAACTTCCATGCAAAGTTGGCATCACATGTTCTTGTTTGGACTTGTGTTGTTCTTGCACCGAGATGTCCAGCATAAGGTTGGTCCAGGTGATCTCTCCTTTCTGTCTTTTCAGGGAGAGAGAGAACTCTTCCCAAGACTTTGGAAGCTTTTCAATCACACTCATCACCTTAAACTTTTCCGGGAGGTCCATTCCAGACTCCTTCAAAGCATGCACTATCATCTCGAATTCATGCACTTGCTCAGTCATGGACATATTGTCCACCAGCTTGAAATCAAGGAAACTAGCCACAGAATACTTTTCCAGACCTTGTGAGTCAATATTATGTGTCTGGTCCAGCTTCTCCCATAAGAGTTTTGCGGTGTAGGCATCAGAGGAGTACACATCAAACAATGTGTTGGTTAGAGCAGCCAGAATTGCTGCCCTAGCAACCCCATCCTTCTCAGCCCACTTCGCATAACTCTTAACTGATTCAGCCTTCTCTTGATCCACAACCGGCTTCTCATATTCCACAACAGGCCATAGACCCTTTACAGTCAACCACAACTTCATCCTTTTCTGCCAACGAGAAAAGCCAACGCCCCCATTGAATTTCTCTGGCAAGCCAGTTAATTCAACGGGTTGTGGAAAACTGTAAGTGGTCCAATCAATGACCCCAGCAGACGCAACTGAACTACCACTAGCAGGAATTTCACTCTCGTTAACCATTATGCTAAATACTATATAACAAATTATCTCTTCAAGAATGTTGGAAATATTTACTAAAACAGCAACATAGAGGCAGTTATATATCGTATTTAACAAGCCAAGGCCAAGCAAACAATTAACGAAACAAAACAAAACATGAAGGTAAAAAGGATGCATATCAGTAACCGAAAGAACAAAGGAAAGTCAGAAAACATACCAGTAGCCATAGCTATATCAATATGTAAAACAAGTAAAACAAACAGCTGAGTCGTCAGGATTTGCTCAAAGTCCTGACTGCTCTTGAAGAGATAATTGCCCCCACTTACAACTGTGTTGGGATGCTTGCAACACCTCTCCCAGGATAAAACAGCTCCGAGTACAGTGATCACAGCAATCAGAATACTCAACTTCGACTAGCACCTCAGTCGCCAGAAAACCCTAAGTAACATAAACTATAACAAGAGGAGAACAGAGAGTGTAGAGAAGAGAAGAGAATGTAGGGTGTGGTGTATAAAACCCAGCAGCTTAGCTCTCTATTTATAGGAGAGGCAAACGTAACTGATGCCACCCAATTAATATTGTAACTGCCGATTTACATTTAATAAAATGAAACGGCTGATTTAATAAAATCAAAACGGTTGATTTAATAAATCGTAACTGTTACGTTATATTTATCCCAATTTTTATTTTAATTGTACGAATATATATATATATATATATATATATATATATATATATATATATATATATTATCAAATTCTGTTCAGGACTCAACAACATCAGGAACTGATGTCCGTCCATCAGTATTTGATCAAGCATCAGGATCTGGTACCGTCAGGACTTGAGGTCCATCAGTATTTGATCAAGCATCAGGATCTGGTGACGGTACTTGAGGTCCATCAGTATTTGATCAAGCATCAGGATCTGGTAGTACCATGTCTGACCAGTTACTGATTTATTCCAAGTACTGATCCCAATATATATATATATATATATATATATATATATATATATATTCTAATTAAAATATATTTAAACACAGAAATAAAATCCCTCGCCCAGGTCGCCTCGCGTACGCGAGACGCCGAGACATTCGCCCAAATCGCCCTTCGACCGAGCCGACCCGAGGCGAGGCGAGGCGGGCGGCGGTGGCACGCGCGTGTGTGTGTGTGTGGAGCACACAGTAACACCATGCACCATCATACACCTTAGTAGTTGTACACTACCCATGTGTGTGATTCTATATAAAGCCAACAACCCCCTTTATTTATTTCAATGTGGGACAAATACACATTCTCATTTCAAGCTTATTCAAGCTACTAACTTCAACTCCATTTCTCTATGGGTTTCACTAAGAAAATTACTTAGACCCATATATGAAAATTTAAGTCCTCATAGTAAGGAACAATTTCCAATCGTTAAAATCCGGAATTAACATCAAGAACATAAAATACTTATGCTCTAAAAACTCCATTTTCTAACAGATATGGTGTTAAGGAAACAGCTCGACATCAGATATGTACCATCACACGATCAAATAGCTGATTGTCTCACTAAGGCGTTATCTCATTCTCGTTTCCAGTTTATGCGTGACAAACTCGGTGTGGTAGACTCACCCTTTCGTTTGAGGGGGCAAGTTAAAATTTAATGATAATGATGATAAACACCACTCCGGACATTACTCATAACACCACTCATCATGTGGGGAAGATTCTGTTGGTCAAGTTCTATTATTACAAGTAGTAGTGGGTGTAGTGATAAGTTAGTTGTAGATCTCCTTTGCAGGTTGTTCATGTATGTACTAATCATTCTGTTTAGATTCCAATGTGTGCTATATATTTGAGCTTGTAGTGATGGTTGAATTATGAGAAAGTAATATACAAGAGTCTGAGATTTATCAGAGACTTTTACTTCGATAGTATTGATATTTCATGTACGTGCTAGTCTAATATTTGTTATTTATATTGCTTACTCATTTTCTGTTATATTCTTAAACTTTAGGTTGATTGATTCATTTTTTGATGAATTAGATTCTGAACAGGGATTTAATAAAATCTATTACAAGTTCTCCTGGATTTCAACTCTCGTCCTAGAAGAGAGATGTTGCGGTAGTTTCAGCACCACGCCACAATTGCTTATCTCAGTATGCCTCCATCTCAGACGACCACCTCCTCCTTCCTGGGCAAAAACTTAATGCAGCCTAACTTGGCTCCCGACCAAGCTTTCATGGAAGTTTTGAGATCAAACCGGTTTTCCTATAGGGGTGATGTGCCTTCTTCTGAGCTATACTCCGATCACATTGTTGCTTTGCAGGACTTGGATGGTAAACAAGCACTCTGTTTGGTAACCTACATACCAAACCAACTTATGAGACCGAAACCAGTTAGATAGAGCCGATTTGATTTTTATTATTTTTGCTTTTTTGCTGAATAGAGCCTGTTAACATTGATAATATGCAGCGAAAACAAAAGATAAACAAAGTAAAGAAGAGAGATTCGTTTGGTGGAGCGCTCCATTTTGTATATTGACAAACTGATAAAACTGTATTTACAGTATAGAGAGTAAGCTTGAGACTACATCTTGAATGTCTAAGTAAGTGATTACAGAGATGAGGATTTATATATAGACTACACAATACTGAATAACAAACTAACTGATTCAGAACAGAATGGTGACATGGTAGGTTGATATGAGTCCAGTTGTTGCTCTATATATTCCAACAGAGCCGATTTGATTTTTATGGATTACTAGGAAACTTATCCGCGCTTCGCGCGGTTCATAAATTTTATTTTAAAATATTGAAAATATATGAATTATATATAAAAATTTATTGGTCTCTTAATTTTTTTTTACAAAAAATTGAATCAAAACAATTTACTTGAATTATAAGTTTGAAAATACTCTCTTCATATATCTAAAATTTTCATAATTTCAAAAATATCATAAACATAAAAAGTAACAATTATAATACAAACGTAACCAAAAGTTAAAAATATTATATATAATAATACTTTTTAAAGCCGACGCCTCTCTCATAACATACATGTTCAATAGTAGTGTAAGAATTTATTTAAATAGAATGTTAATTTATTTCAACACAACATAATGAACAACGGGTATATAACTTTTTTAACTATTTAATCTATCAATAAAGTTGGGTTTTTTCAATTAAATTGCTTTGGTCATAACCCATGTGTAATTTATTCATGTGTAAAAATAAAAACTCTTTGATTATTTTTATTATAGGTGTTAAGCGAAAATTTATATACTTCTATAATTTATTACAATCATAATTACTAATATTGAAGATTGCTTGAGAAGTTAAGGGTCGTCTGTATTACAATTATTCGGAAAAAAAATTGGAGTGTTATTCGATAGAAAATAAAAAAAGACGGAATGTAAATAATTTTCAGTCGTCATTTTACCTAAAAATAAACTTAATTATAAATGTAATTACCTTTACTATTAAAATAATAAATATAATGCTCAAATAAAGTTTTATAATTGTTTAATTAAATAAAATAAAATAAAATAATTATATATTTATTAGGTATAATTAATTACTAATTAATATGTCATTAAGAGCTGTTTAATGCAGGAAAATAATTTTAATAAAAAAAATTTAAAAAATCGAAATTCAAGAAAGCCATTTTGAACGCTTCTATTAACTTTCCGATCTTCAGGCATTGTAATCCGCGCTTCGCGCGGTTTATAAACTTATATTTGAAAATATTGAAGTTAGATAAAATAATTTTTATTATTTTTAAAAATGAATTGATCTCTTAAGAATTTCCTAAAAAATTGATTTAAAACAATTTATATAAATTATTAATTAGAAAACTACTCTCATCGTATAAATAAAATTTTGATAATCTTAAAAATAGAATAAGCATAAAAATTAGCAATGACAATACGAACGTAATCTTTCCGATTAAAATTATAAATATTAAATAGAATAACATTTTTTAAAACCGACACCCCTCTCATCACAAAAATATTCAATATTAGATAAAGAATTTATTTAATTAGAATATTAATTTATTTCGACACAATATAATGAACAACAGGCGTAACTTTTTTATCCATTAATCCGCTGAAAAAATAGTTTGGTTGGTTCAATTTAATCGATTTGGTCATACTCCATGTATAATTTATTAACGTGCAAAATAATAATAGTTTGTATTTTTTTTATACAAATTTCAAATGTTAAGCGAAGATCTATATATTTTCATAATTTATTACGATTTCTAAATGAGTTATAATCAAAATTGTTTGAGAAGTGAAGATCATATTTACTACTTACGATCGTTCGAAAAGAAATTAATGTAGTCTTATAGGGAATGAAAAAGAATGCGATATAAACAATTTTCGGTCATTATTTTACCTAAAAATACATTTAATTATAATTATATATATATAATGTTGAAATAATAGTTATATGCTCAAACAAAGTTTTCTAAATTTTTAAAAATGTGAAATAAAGTAAATTTTATATAGATTTAATAGGTGTAATTAATGGCTAATTAAAAGGTCATTAAGAGTTATTTAATGCAAGAACATATTTATAATAAAAAATCAAAAAATTGAAAATGCAAGAAAAATATTTAAAACGTTTATGGTGCATTTCTGATCTCCTATCATTATAATATATATAGATAGATATTTTTCATTGGATCAGCCTGTTGCTATTCTATTAAAGCTTTCTGCTAAGAAATGCTAAATTTTTGGTTGCCAAGTAATAACATCCTTCACTTCCACAGTTCCACTTAAACAGTTTCTATGTCTTAATTATAGTGATATTGATAAAAATGCCCTGTCTGACTAGAAAACCATGTCTGTCAAAGAAACTGAATTGGAAAAGACAAAAAAAAACAAAAAAAATATAAGAGTATTGAAATTCTTGTTGAAAAAACAAGTTTAAACATTACTAGACAAATATATGTAATGGAAACATGGCATATTAAAAGTTTAACAATCACAGACAGTACATTGCTCCTTCCAGTAGATTTTTCTATCAACTCTTATTTCATACTTAACAGAACATACAACTACAATATGGTATCGACAGTACAGCTTAAAGCTTGCTGAAGCTAATCATAACGCCATCCTCAGGTTTTGGATTAGGAAGATAAGTCATCTTTGCCTTGGGGTTAATGAGTTCCCACCTAAAACAAATTTGAATTTTGTTCCAACAGTTTGTTTATGTCAGTATTTGCAGCTTAGTTTGTAAATTTACAGCAAAACGGGCAGAAGTTAATCGATATGTGTAATGGACTGGCCCAAGTCAGAAGCAAGCCCAAGCCCAAGTCAGAAGCAAGCCCAATTAGAGGCCCAAGAGGAGTAAAACGTGCATACTAAAGAGGGGAAAAGGAAAGGAATGGGGGATCGGAGAATTGATTTGTGTTAAGCTAGGGTTACTTGGGAGAGGACTGGACCTCTCGAATTATCCAGTAGTTATCATTTCCTTTTGTAATCGTTATTCAGCTGTAATCGTTATCCCAACCATGTCAGTACCATATTTCGTGGATTGAGTTATATATTATCTGGTGCATAGTTATTTTGTCAAGAAATTGTGGGAACCCTATCTTAATTCATTACAATTGGTATCAGAGCAATAGATCCGATGGAAGCAAAGATGCGTTGGAAGTTCGACGAAGAGGAGTGGAAAGACAGGTTCAATAAGGCTTTTGATAAGGCTTTAGCAAAGTGGCGCCTCTCTGTGAGAGATTGTTCGATGGAGCACCAAACCACATCTGCCAACAAAGAAGTGCACGAGGTTGATATTGTGCGTGAAAAGGGGTATGCAGCGAAGGTGTTTGATGGAAGTCTTGAGAGGAATTTGGAGGAGTATGAAATGGAGTATGCAGAGAAGGTGTTTGATGGAAGTCCTGAGACAGTTTTTACAAGTACAGGTACACACTTAGATTTTTCCGCTCTTATACACTCTCATTTTAATGATTATGCTATTGAGAAGGGGACAGATGTGGGTGGTTATGGAAGGGTGGGTACTGAAAATTGGGGCTGTTATAAGGATGGTGGGTCGGGTGGAGGTCCGGGGCAGGGGCGTCTTCGAACACTCGACATACCGAGGTTTGATTGCAATGATTCGGATGGGTGGATTAGGAGAGTTGAGCAATTGTTGTATGTATATCGTGTGTCCGAAAATGAGTTGTTAAAGGTGATAGAAATGGCTTTCGTCGGGGACGTTTTACGATGGTATCAATGGGAGAATAACCGACGTCCTTTTCGTTGTTGGAGTGATTTGAAGGGAGTTATATTGAGGCAATACCGTTCATCTACTTACCAAAATTTCAGAAGTAGTTATGATGGTCATGGTGAATATGGCGGTAGAAGTGAGGAAGGGTCTGAAGAAGAGTCATTGGGCCGCAGGGCTGACAGGTCGGAGTTGGAATATCCAGAAAGGGTTGGTAGTGGTCAGACTTATGTATCCGTGGGTGAAATGCTGTCTGATGATTATTATGAGCAGGAGGCTGATGCTCAGCCTAGTGCTTCGTGGCAGCAGAGAGTCGGAAAGAATGCAGCTGGCTTTAATTCATATCCAAAGCCAAGGCATGTTGCTGCCAACAAGTATCAGTCGAGAAGGTCGAAAGCTCCAAATGATATTATATATTGCGTTGGTGACATAGATTATGAGGATGTTGACGAAGATAGAGATGAAGATGATCCTGATGATGCAGATTTCGATCATGACTTCACAAGTGATCGCCTGAACCAAGATGATGAGTGGGAGGGTGTAGATATAGATGAAGATGTTAACATTGTTGAGGATCTTGATATTTCGAATGAATATGATGATCTTTTGAAGAAATCTGAAGGAAGACAACAGGTTAAAGGTGGGCCTGGTGTCAAACAGGCTAGAGTTCTCAAGTCAATTACATCATCTAGGCAACGAAAAAAAGGGGAAATATTGTTGGAAGATGATGAATCATCTGCCAGGGATTCTGGTAATAATAGTGATGAGGGTTTGAGTGGCAGGATGAAGTGGCAAGGACTATCTGACACTGATGCAACCTGGGAAACAGACTTTGATATATCACTTGCTCAAGAAACTATCGATGAGTTGAAGGGTGGAAAACTCAAAGATTATCAGCCTGAGCGATTAAATTTTTTGCTTGATAGCAGTTGGAGAAACGATACAAATGTCATATTAGCAGATGAAATGGGTCTGGGAAAAACAGTCCAGTCGGTTTCTATGCTTGGGTTCCTGCAGAATGCTCAAGAAATCCATGGTCCAGTTTTTCTTCTTGCTCCATTATCGACGTTATCAAATTGGGCTAAAGAATTCAGAAAGTGGCTCCATGAAATGAATGTCATTGTCTATGTTGGAGCCCGTGCAAGCATAGAGGTTTGTCAACAATACGAATTTTACTCTGACAAGAAAAATGGAAGGGGCGTAAAGTTGGATGCCTTGTTAACTACATATGAAGCACTGCTGAAGGATAAGGGAAGGCGTCCTAGACTTAAGTGGAACTATCGCAAGTCCACTGGGACATTGTTGCAAGAAGTTGGTGCCTCGAGTAAACGACTGGCTGAAGTATTAAAAGGGATCAAAGAAGCAGGGGAAAGCACGACTACTACAGAGTTTCAAAAGACAAAAATAGAGTGCCTTGAAGTGCTAGTTCTCCATGACACTTTAACAGTTCCACATTCCTTGGACGATGATGAGATTAGTAGTTTCTGTTTGAAAAACGCATGCTTACTCTTTTGCACTGCCAATGGCTCTATAAAATTACAGAGAGAATCTAATATCCCTGTGCAATTTCCTGGTCTTCGCCATGCTTTACTCGTAGGAGATGAGAGACAACTTCCTGCCATGGTTCAAAGCAAGATATGTCAAAAGACTGAGCTTGGTAGAAGCTTATCCCAAAGGTTGGTTTGGCTCCAGAAGAACTTATTCAACGTGCAGTACATGATACATCTAGATATAAGCATGTTTTCTAATAAAGCTTTTTACGAAGATCGAATACTCAATGGTCCAAAAGTAACAGAAAGGACTTACCATATGCATTTCTTTGGAGAGAAAATGTTTGGATTTGGCTCCTATGCTTTCTTAAATATATCAAAGGGCAGGGAAGAGATTGATAATGGATGCAACAGGAAAAATACAGTGGAAGTTGTTGTGGTCGCTGAGCTAGCACAAGAACTTGACTTGATTGTCGTATCAGTTATTGGTATGGATTACAAACGGTTACTGTGCATTACAGCATTAGCATTGAGTTGTTCATTATGGGAATTGAGTGTTGGGTTTGTTCTTTGCATCCCAAATATGCAAGCTATGAAATGTTTTACACATTTCAGTTCGGCAAAGTGCAAGGACAGTTTATATCGGATACTAGTACTGCTGATGCATACTGTTGTTGCGAAAAGTACACTGCAGTACACGAATGATGACCGAATTTCCAGTTTATGTGCCAAGACAATCGGAATTTCCGTTCCTACTCACATTGATCGTGATGTTACGAATCATACGACATATATGCCTGATATAATTATCGATCAAGTGGCTCTGGCAGCAGTATTAATTGCCACTGACAATGGAATTAATTGTCTTGATGTGGCTAAGTTGATTTCGACATTTGATCCCGGAGGATGCGAATTTGATATTGTTCGGGCTGTACGTGTTCCGTGTATTTCTTTCGAGGAGCTAAAAATGAAGTCAGAGATGGCTGACAGTTTAGCAATGGATGATATTCTTCTGAGGTGGCACATTGATACTGAAGTCTGCTACAACGACAACCAAGATCACCTGACTAATAAGGAACAGCGTGACCCTGGGATGGTGTTGACAGACTATACGCTATATCTTATGGTCAGGAAGCCTGATATGATGTCTGCGATTTCTGGCGCTTGGGAAATAAAGTTCGGAGGTACTTGCACTGAGAGAGATCACGAAAGAGAAGGGCGCCACACATTTCGTCCCTCCAGGTACAAGCATTTTGGACAGTTTGCTCCACTGGGGGGTGAACAAACAGCAGCCCAACTTCCTGGAGATTGGGTTTCAATGGGTCACAGTTCTCAGTGGCTCTGGTATTCGGTGTTTGCAAGCAAAGTGGTCAGTTGGCGTACAAGGGCACTGGTGGGAAAATTTAATCGTACCCAGGAACTGTCTGAACATGAAGTTAAATTGAATGTCTTGATGCTTGAAGAAGGTTCTGATTATCTATCCATGATTCTGGCCGCCTTCCTGGATGAACGGGGTGTCACCTTCGACCTTGAGGACAAGGTCGTTCTTTGGGAGCGGGGTATTGTAATGGACTGGCCCAAGTCAGAAGCAAGCCCAAGCCCAAGTCAGAAGCAAGCCCAATTAGAGGCCCAAGAGGAGTAAAACGTGCATACTAAAGAGGGGAAAAGGAAAGGAATGGGGGATCGGAGAATTGATTTGTGTTAAGCTAGGGTTACTTGGGAGAGGACTGGACCTCTCGAATTATCCAGTAGTTATCATTTCCTTTTGTAATCGTTATTCAGCTGTAATCGTTATCCCAACCATGTCAGTACCATATTTCGTGGATTGAGTTATATATTATCTGGTGCATAGTTATTTTGTCAAGAAATTGTGGGAACCCTATCTTAATTCATTACAATATGTGAATAGTTAATGTTCCTTACTTGTATCCAGTTGCTAAATGATGAAGAAAGATGGCTACTTGTAATCTCGCTAGCATATTTCCTGCACAAATTCTTGATCCTCCTCCAAATACTAGGTATGTCCCTGCTTTTGCTGGTTCCTATATATACACGCTTCCAGTTTAAAAAAAAAAAACGCATGAAACAACACTAATAATATTACAGTTTCTTATGATATCAGAACCTGCTTCGGTAAAGAAGAGTAAAACTCATTAGTAACAACTAACTAACAAGCAGACATCAATAACATATTGAGCCTGTTTGGGTTAAGCTTATTTCGGAAAATAAGTACTTAACCCTCTACAAAAATGTAGGCTAAAATACGTACACTCCATCTGTCGGGGTTGAAGGACATGGGGTCGTCAAAGTTTTCTGGATTGGTATGGAGGTATCTGACCCACACCATCACTTTCCAACCTTTGGGGATAGTATAACCTGCATGCAAAACACCAGCACTGCAAAACAACCTTTGGGGACTTTATTTTAATATTTGGATATGGGTAAACTGCATACCTTTATACTCAACATCTTTAGTTGCAACTCGGAATAAGAATGGTGATATATTTGCCATTCTTATTGTTTCTTCCACAACCTGCATTCATGTCATACATTAGTAGTGAGCCAGCTCCTGCAAACTTCTTTATATATACATAAGATTACATTTTACAAATGGAGGTAGATTATAGTGTGTTTGCCCCCACCTTGTTCGTATAATTTAGTTTAGCAATGTCATCACTTGTAATGAGCTCCCCATTCTTGTGTTTGTGGAGGCACATGTTCTCCTCCTGCAAGCATGCAGGCAGTTAGATTATGATCTATATATCGATTTCAATTGATAAAAAACAACTAGAGAACTTTAGAGGGAAATTTTGATATGATACCCGAAGCTTTTGGAGAACAATAGGATATTTAGCAAGATAATACAAAGCCCACATAATTGCAAGAGAGGTAGACTCGTATCCTGCAATAACAAGACTGACAATGTTGTCAAGAACCTCAGTATCGCTCAATTCTTTCCCTTCGTCATCCTTCAACCCCATTAATCCGTCCATTAAATCATTCGTAACATTGTCGACTTGGCAATCAGCACCATCACTCATCTTCTTCCTCTTTTTCTCTAGCTCCTTTCTGAAAATCATCGTGGCTTGTTCTCGACACTGTGAAAGCACATTACAAATTTCGATTTTAAAGGATATATATAGCATGTCATAAATATCCTCCGAGCCTCTGAATTTCAAGAGTCATAATACAACTCTCTCTTTATTGTGTTTTCCATTGCACAAATTTAAATACTCACACGTCATGCATAGGCTATACTCAAACTGTGCTTCAACATCTTATTACAAAGAGAAGGGGTTATTTAACAGGCTACAATAGTACAATGACATGGATTCAAAATACTTCTCTTTCCTTAAAAAGTGTGTATAGATTAAACTTTTTTCTCGAGGAAACAAAACCTGACGACTTGTAATCTGCTATTTATATTTAGGTAAATTGTATATAACCTGAAGAGCGTGACGATAAGCACTTCCGGGAATGTTGACAGGGAAGGCTCTGAAGCCTCTAACTATCCCTGTGAACACTTTATCTAGGGTGTCCAGAACTGGACCAGGCTCAAGGCTAGCAAAAAAACTGCCAATGTTCTCGAATGTTACCTGCGGCCAGCAACAATAATAAAATAATAAAAATGCATTATATATCAAATTCAATCAAGACAATTTAATTTTAATCTCCAAGTACTCATGGTTTATAATTATTTACCTTTCTGGCTTCTAGGTGCGCAACTATTGTACCCTGGTTGGACCAAGAATGGAGGGCCGCGACGATACGTGGTTGGACCATGATTGCTATGTGGCGAAGAGATTGAGGCAGATTAATGGCTCTCAAAACGAAGCTTCTAAGCCTGGTATGTGATGTCCCATGCACTGCAACTAATGAACTGGTTCCTACAAGCTCAACACTTGGCCAGTAGACGTTGAAGTGTGATTGGGACTGCATTATGAACCTGATCACTGCTGGTTTACACGCTATGACACCAGGTGATCCAAACAGGTGTGTTCTGTACAGCCCAATCCCATCCCCGTACCTAAATTTCATCACAAACTTGTCATTTTAAAACAATATATATACTCAATTTAGCCTATAAACTATTTGTTACTAGTAGTATTATTGTGGCAGTGATTTGTACTATTGTAACTCGTAGGCCGAAATGGTCAGCACTGAAACCCGACCTCATAAACACAAGTGCATCATACCATACAAACTAACCAGAAGCCGAATCAAATTATCTTTTGTAATTAAAAGTAATATAATTCTTCCTCAGGCATACTGTAAAAATGAAAAATACATACCTGTGTCTTTTAGAGTTGATATAGTCATCAGGGCGACCAACAATCTTGAAATACCATAGAAAACTAAGCAACTCTCCCAAGTAGGGGAGTCCCATATGGCCAGGTGGTAGTTTGATCACAGTGCTGCCTGTATTTGAACTGACTCCTCTCCTCGAATTTATTAGTTGAAGTCTGAGACGGTGCCATAGATCATTACACCACCACAAATAACACCCCATCAATGGCAATATGCCTAAC
This sequence comes from Kitagawia praeruptora, assembly GCA_037693485.1. Classification (NCBI taxonomy): domain Eukaryota; kingdom Viridiplantae; phylum Streptophyta; class Magnoliopsida; order Apiales; family Apiaceae; genus Kitagawia; species Kitagawia praeruptora. The sequence goes on from CM075354.1 coordinate 109,948,435, forward strand.
ACCCATGTAACAGCCCAAATGCTCGTTACCATATTCATAAATTCCATTACTAATGATCAACTACTAGCTAGCTGTTGCAGATATTGTCTGTGTGTGTGCGCGCTGAGGCCTGAGAGAGATTAGATGCTAAACTCTTTGTATTAGTTCCGAACGATATGTAAGGCCTTAAATAGAGATTTCGACTAGCTCGATCTTTGCTATAGGTTATAGATTGATAAGTTAATTACAATTTTTTGCTATTTTATAAGTTAAATACATTTAAATATGAGGTGTATGGTTGTTCAAGAACCGAGCTGTTCGCGCAAGCTCGAGCTCAGCTCATTAATGACATGATTCGGCACGGTTGGTTAAGAACTCGAGCTCGAACACAAAAAAATGATCATTAAGAAAACGAGCTCGAGCCGAGCTATTAGTGTGTTAGGCTCGAGCTCGAGTTCGTTCGGCTCGTTAAAGCTCGAGATCGGCTCATTTTTCCAATTCGGTTAGATTATTCCAAAGATTTTCTACTAATGGCCATAATGCTTTCATTATATATATAAATATTTCCACTCAATAAGACAATTCCGCAATTTCATTGGATGTTTAACATATTAAATTAAGAGTGACAAGCAAACCAGGGTGATTCGATGGTATACGTTTTGGAAGGTACGATTTCAATCTACCATGCGACAATATGTTCGGCACCTATCAAAAATATCAACTGCTTCCTTCCAACATACAAAGAATTTTATTCATTTGTCAAAATTAAAATAGTATCATCTCTAATGTTCCAGAATATATAAAAGATATTCATGTAACTGTCTAACTGAGATTATTTATTTATCGGGTGGAAAATAATGACAATCAGATAACTGACTATTTTTGAATGATTGTCTTGTCACCCTGTGTACAACATTACCCCAAAAGCGAAGTTAGATACAACATAAATTTGTATTGTGTGTTTGTGTTTATAATTTAGTGTGATGGGTATGTAGTTTTTTATAATGTATATTACACAATAATTTGTTATTCCATTTACCCTGCAGGACAATTCCATGAATAATTTGTTATTACATTTACCCGGCAGGATAATCAATCAATATCGGAGCTCTGAAATCGCTCGAATTTTATTTTATTTTTTTTCTAGAACTCCTTTAAATAATTAAAATCAAAATTTCCTTTTTAGGTCCTATTTTTTAGAAAAGAAATTAAAACTTTCTTTTTTAACATTAACATCTTCGAAATAGAAAAGGTTTTCGAATTTGTAGGAAGAAGAAGTCAAATTTATATATTCGAAATAGAAAGAAAAAACCAAATAAATTTATCTAAAATGATCCGGACCAGATAAAAATGATTTCCCACCATTTTGTATCAAGTAGCTAAGTCTTTAACAATTTTTCGGATTGATTAGTATCTGGGTTTCATGGAGTGCCAAAAAGAAACCAAATGTTTCTTATTCAAGCTGTGAATCCAAGTATCATGCTCTTTAAACTCATTGCCACTGATCTTAGAACTCCTTCACGGCAGCCTGACGACATAATTGCAATTTTTAAGCTCCAACTCTGGCTCTCATAACTGGGACTAAACATGTTGAGTTGTACTACCAAAACCTTATGAACTGTGAACCCTTCTCTCAGTCGTTTGTTGCTCGAGCATGGCCAGAAAACAGAGATTTGACAAATAAACACAAAGCCTTTAAATGAAACATTGTTGAGGGAGGAGGGTTCAGGATACTGAGCAAGTCAAGTTCATAAAGCTCCAAATGCTGATATGCAATGAGGAATAGGATACAACACTTTTGGAAATTAGGCAAATTTATAATTCCTATCGAGGTTTAATTAACACAAGAATTAGAGTCTGTCTGGAGATTAAAGGAATTTAATTAAGACTCAATTAAAGGAATTTTCGCCAGTGAAAAAATAAACTGTAAAGGTATTAAAAAGAAAAAACAATGTAGAGTATGCCAATAATGTAGTCGAACTGGTTCAGCTATATGGATGTGATGATTTATAATAGTTCAATGCTAATAGCACCATAAGGAAGAATGCCACCAGTAAGTACCATAAAGATCCGCCTCATATACCATGGCTGCTACGGTATCTGCATTGGAATTTTGTTGGTCTTAACAAGGTTTTCAAAGGTTGGTTTTTTGAAGCCCGAGTAACTGCCTAAAAACGCTAATGGTACTGATGTTCTAAACCACAAGCACGCAAAAGCAAACTTAGTACCAAAGGTACCGCTTTAAATGATTTCATATACTTACCAGTATCTGTGCTAACACTTCCGAACATGATCGAGCTTTCCAGTGTACAAAGGCCCATGACCACTATCAAACTTTTAACGATAAAAAATCACTGATTCTCATACTCGTTCATCAGTAGGTAGGTGTCCCGTCTTATGCCCATTTGATTCACTTTCCTGAACAGGTGTAACAGAAAAGAAGGGTAGTTTGAAGAGTATTTACATGAGAACCTAAGAAGGTTTCACTCATATGTGCTCTTGTTATCCATCTATTTATTGATTGCAGATAATCTAATCCGATCAAACTGCTTAAGTTGCTGCTGCTCCCACCACAGTCGTCCACGTGAATCCATCTTAACACTTGTTTGTTTTTTCCCCATGTGCTTCAGGACATTGCCTATGAACATGTATGTACCATTGTTATTTTTCTTAATAAGTTGGGCATTCTTAATGAATAAAATCAGCAATACGACACTTTTTTAATGTGTATTGGCTTTCCCTTGGCCTGATTCAAGGTGTTTTTACTGGAATATGTGGAACATAGTTAGATCATGGTGTTGTGGCTGTTGGATATGGTACAGAAGATGGTAAAGTTTGATGGATGGTGGTAGGATATATTTTTATATATATATTTTAGATAATTTTATTCCCATATTTAATTGCATTTTGCATTAATTTGGAGATTTATTTAATTAATTTTAATGTTTTATTTTAGGAGACAAGAATTTCTAAATTTGGAAGAATTTGGGCTTAAAGAGCTATTTTGGAGCTAAAATCGGAAGAAATTCGGAAAAATAAAGAAATAAAGTGCAAAGAAGAAATAAAAGAAGAAGGAAAAAGAATTAGGAGTTTGGAGCAAATTGGAATATTTCTAGTACACCCAAAAATCTTCATCTGAATTTATAAGATTTTTGCAGCAAACTTTGAAGAACAAAAAGCAGCAGCCTTGAATACCTGCAGGCAGCAAATTGTGGAGCAGTCTTTGAAAAGAAGAGCAGACATCTTTGAAAAGAAAAGCAGAAAAATTGGAAAAAAGCAGTGCAGAAGAGTTTGAAAAGAAAACAAAATGGGCTATAAAAACTTGCATTTGGTTCATTCAGAGGGGGAGGAGATTAGAAAAGTAGACATAGACATAAATACACTGCATACCACTTTACATCATTTCATTTACCATATCTATCTCATCTAATCGGGCTAATGCATGTTTTCTAGGAGCTAGGGGCTTGATTTTCTTTCCTCTCTTTTGTGTACAATTTGGCTTAATTCTCCGTTCTATTGTAAATTTGAGCTACTCCTAAATTTTATCTTGTTTATTAATATATGTTTTATATATCTTGTTAAAATATTTTTGTCGTTTCCATTAATAGCATGTGTGAGTAGTTTATTTCTAGGGTATAAGGGGAAGCCATGTTTACACCATTATAATGCTTTAATTTTATTAGTTGTTTAACGGATATAAAATAATTCTAATCGATATGTTATAAATTTAATTTGTGTTATCGGCCGGTATCATTAATTAATTATTTGCAAATAGGAGTCATAGATCGAGAGATTTTACCCGCTAGAGGCATACATACGATTAGCGGAATTGAATTTTAGTGCGAGAGCATAATTGGATTTCCGAGAGCGTTAATGCTTGAAGAGAGATCAACACCTGCTCTAATTATTTAAAATCCGTTAAATTACTATATCCGTATAATTTGTTTCGGTGTAAACATGGTGAACCCGGTTGCCCTAGACTTTTAGTTAATCGACTTTAAAACACAATTATTTGCATTATTTAGTTATATAAAAATTCTCAATAATTATTTTTAATATATAAATAATTCGTGACAATTAAATTAAAATTGATAAAACCTGCCTCCCTGCGAACGAACACAAAAATATACCGCATCAAATTTGGCGCCGCTGCCGGGGAGGCAAAAATTATCGATTCTAAATTAATTGTTTCTTAGAATTTAGATTTTATTTTATTTAGTGAAAAAAAAACACACAAAAAAATATTAGTTTTTAATTTTCAGTATTTTTTTTATTCGTTTTTAATTGGTTAATTCGAAGCTAGGCTATTTCTTTTCCCCTGTTTTCTAGTTACAAACCCAGACACAGCTCCTCTCCATTTTCTTACACACAAACCCAGACACAGCTCACCCCTCTTGTTCTGCTTCGATACTCTCCACTTTCCCCAGCCTCCTACTCCTTTTCCCCACGAAAACCACTGCAAACATCTTCCATTTTCCGTCACTCCTTTCACCACATCTTCTTCACGCCCTCAACCGTTCACACGCCTCCACCATCCTCCATCAATCCTCCCGACACCACACCCACCTCCCCAATTCCTCCTTCACTAAAATTCCCAGTCCCCTGCATAACTTGCGCAGCCACATCATCTCCACCCATCTCGTCCGTTCACCACACATCCTCTCCACCTTATCCGACCACTCCGACCTCTGTTGCAAACCACCTCCGTTCTTCACTCCACTGCGCCACGCCAGAACTCCGGCTACACCACCATCTTTCTTCTTCTGCCTCCGCACAAACACCACGCCACCTCCTATATTCTTCCCCACAAAACCCACGACACACCAAAAACACTCTTGCTTCTTGTTTTTTTTTTCCGGAAGTCTGCATTTCTATTGCTGAGTTCTATGCTTCGTTGTTTGTAACCATCGAGTTCGAATTGTTAGGTTACCGGTTCGTAGTTGAGTCCTGATTTTCCGTTGCTTATTGCCGAATTAAAATTGTGTCCGGTTCGCCATTCCAAGTCTAGCTCGGTTCGTGGTTGAGTATTTGTCAAGGGTCGTTGTTGCTTATTGTTGTTTTCCTGCCCTGTTCTGTAATCGAGTTCGGGTAGCCGAGTCACTACTGCGCTGTTGTTTGCTGCCAAGTTGCTACTGGTTTTGAGTTTGTTCTCCGAGTTGTTTGTTTGAGCCGAGTTTATGGAAGGGCCACATAATGAGCCAGTGAAGACAAAGTTTGTTAGTAGACAAAGTTTGTTAGTACTATGTTTTGTCTCTGTCATTTATGTTTCTGTTGCTTTCAATATTTAAGACTAAGGGCTGTAATGATAAGATTCAGAATGTTAAGTTCTCAATGAGAAGACATCTACTTTTCTCTCTACCATTCTTTTCTGATTCTCTTTTGCATTCATTCTTATTGTTATGATCCTGTAAAATCACTAAGTTTACATGGTATCAGAGCCAGAAGTTTGCAGAAGGGATTCAAACACCTCTCGAAATATTCTGTCTTAAATTCTAAACCTCTTAAACCCTCTCTTCACCATCTCTCTAAAACCATCTCTCGTCTCCTTCATTAAACACACAATCTGAAAAATGGCAACCAATGGAAGAATCACCTATCAAGAAATGTTGAATCCTCTTTTCTTGCACCCATCTGATAATTCCAACTCTATTCAAGTGGAGCAGCTGCAAGGCTCAGCTGATTTCAGGGCTTGGTCAAGATCCATGGAGATCAATCTAGCCTCAAAACGAAAACTGGGATTTGTCAAAGGAACGGTCACCAGACCCACAGACGACGAAACAAAAGCTGAGATGTGGGATGCTTGCAACAACATGGTAATAGCCTGGCTCACCTCTAATGTCTCTCCTACAATTAAAAAATCTGTTATGTTCATGAGAAAGTCTAGTGATATTTGGAAACATCTTGAGACAAGATTTGCTCTAACGAACGGCTCCAGAAAATACAAGATCATCAAAGATCTGTATGAGGTCAAACAACACACTTCTAGTATTAATGAATACTACACAACCATGAGAACACTGTGGGAAGAGTTGGACAACATGAACTTGCTTCCAGCTGTTACTAACACTACACCAAACTGGCAAATTACTAACAGATAAAAAAAGCCATTAGTAACGGTTATATCCGTTACTAATTAGTAACGGATATATCCGTTACTGATGGCATTAGTAACGGATATATCCGTTACTAATTAGTAACGGATATATCCGTTACTAATGGGTCAGATATCCGTTACTAATTAGTAACTGATATATCCGTTACTAATTCTATGTATCCGTTACTAATTAGTAACGGATATATCCGTTACTAATATTAAATATCCGTTACTAATTAGTAACGGATATATAGAATTAGTAACGGATATATCCGTTACTAATTAGTAACGGATATATCCGTTACTAATGCACATATATCCGTTACTAATTAGTAACGGATATATCCGTTACTAATTCTATGTATCCGTTACTAATTAGTAACAGATATAGCCGTTACTAATATTATATATCCATTACTTAGTAACGGATATATAATATCAGTAACGGATATATCTGTTACTAATTAGTAACGGATACATAGAATTAGTAACAGATATATCCGTTACTAATATTAGTAACGGATATATCCGTTACTAAGGAATAATATATATGTTACTAATTTAATACTTTTAAAAGATTTATGTTATAAAATCACATCAAATAAGCTTGTTATTTTTTAATTTTTTTGTATATCACTAAAATCATTAGATATTAACAGCTGTACGGTTGGATCGTCGAAATATTTTTTAAAAATATTGTTTTGTGCAATCGGGACGATACTAGTTATCGCGAGTATTGTTTTTTGGAGATTTATATTATAAAATCACATCAAATAAGCTTGTAATTTTTTAATTTTTTGTGCATATCACTAAAATCCTTAGATATTAACAGCCGTACGGTTGGATCGTCAAAAAAAGATTTTAAAAATATTGTTTTGTGCAATCGGGACGATACTAGTTATCGCGAGTATTGTTTTTTGGAGATTTATATTATAAAATCACATCAAATAAGCTTGTAATTTTTTAATTTTTTGTGTATATCACTAAAATCCTTAGATATTAACAGCCGTACGGTTGGATCGTCGAAAAAAGACTTTAAAAATATTGTTTTGTGCAATCGGGACGATACTAGTTATCGCGAGTATTGTTTTTTGGAGATTTATATTATAAAATCACATCAAATAAGCTTGTAATTTTTTAATTTTTTGTGTATATCACTAAAATCCTTAGATATTAACAGCCGTACGGTTGGATCGTCGAAAAAAGATTTTAAAAATATTGTTTTGTGCAATCGGGACGATACTAGTTATCGCGAGTATTGTTTTTTGGAGATTTATATTATAAAATCACATCAAATAAGCTTGTAATTTTTTAATTTTTTGTGTATATCACTAAAATCCTTAGATATTAACAGCCGTACGGTTGGATCGTCGAAAAAAGATTTTAAAAATATTGTTTTGTGCAATCGGGACGATACTAGTTATCGCGAGTATTGTTTTTTGGAGATTTATATTATAAAATCACATCAAATAAGCTTGTAATTTTTTAATTTTTTGTGTATATCACTAAAATCCTTAGATATTAACAGCCGTACGGTTGGATCGTTGAAAAAAGATTTTAAAAATATTGTTTTGTGCAATCGGGACGATACTAGTTATCGCGAGTATTGTTTTTTGGAGATTTATATTATAAAATCACATCAAATAAGCTTGTAATTTTTTAATTTTTTGTGTATATCACTAAAATCCTTAGATATTAACAGCCGTACGGTTGGATCGTCGAAAAAAGATTTTAAAAATATTGTTTTGTGCAATCGGGACGATACTAGTTATCGCGAGTATTGTTTTTTGGAGATTTATATTATAAAATCACATCAAATAAGCTTGTAATTTTTTAATTTTTTGTGTATATCACTAAAATCCTTAGATATTAACAGCCGTACGGTTGGATCGTCGAAAAAAGATTTTAAAAATATTGTTTTGTGCAATCGGGACGATACTAGTTATCGCGAGTATTGTTTTTTGGAGATTTATATTATAAAATCACATCAAATAAGCTTGTAATTTTTTAATTTTTTGTGTATATCACTAAAATCCTTAGATATTAACAGCCGTACGGTTGGATCGTCGAAAAAAGATTTTAAATTATTGTTTTGTGCAATCGGGACGATACTAGTTATCGCGAGTATTGTTTTTTGGAGATTTATATTATAAAATCACATCAAATAAGCTTGTAATTTTTGTGTATATTATGTTAGTTACAGAGGCATGCCTGTACACACCTAATAACAAGCCTAATTGTTTGTAATGCTTTGCATTACTTACATGACCTCTTAACTGAGGGAACCTCTAGTTGTAGAGTTTCTGTTTGTATTGTACTTGTAGTAGGCATCAAATCCTAGTTGTGTAATTGTACAAATAAAGTCTAGAATAATGCTTGAAAGAAGTTCCAAGGTTCATGCCTCAAGCAAGGAGTTAAAGACTGTCAAATAATCACAGTTGGGATTTGAAGAAATGAAGAATTTGCCTAAGTACCAATTCGAGAAGTATATTTGTCTATTCGAGAAGTCCAGCATTCGAGAAGTCAGGGATTCGATATCTCAAGACACTATTCGATATCTCTGAATACACTGTTCGATATCTCATTCGATATCTCAGGGATTCGATATGTCTACTACTCTATTCGAGAACTCAAGAAGTCAACAAGTCAAGATGGTATTCGAGTTCTCAAAGAGTCAACAAGTCAAAGTTCCATTCGATATCTCGAGGACTCAGAAAGCTATTCGACAACTCGAGGATTCGATAAGTCAAATGTTCTATTCGACAACTCAAGGAATCCTGATGGAAAAGAGCTATTCGAGAAGTGGTTCGATATGTCATTATAACAGTATTCGAGAACTCAGAGTTATCGATCAAGTCAATTCTAGTTCTCGAATCACTTACTTAGTCACTTCTCGAATACATTCTTGGAGACAAAATACTGAAGAAATTGTACAAGTCAGAAACCTGCAACAAGCCAATGCACTTTATGGACCACAATCTGTAACGTGCTCTGGAAAGCCTACAAGGAAGCTTGGAGAGATATAGAAGAGACAAGGAGCTAAAGAAGTGGATCTAAACAGGCTTTGCAAAGTCAAATCTGTAACCGTTTGGACACTTACTCAAAAAGGATAGACAGACTAGAAAGTAATTTGTTTAGCTACCTTATTTGCAGTAAGTAGGCTGTATCCATGTTCTATAAGGACACAGCCTCACTTCATAACTTAGTAACATTTTTGTGAGTCAAGTTTTTCATACACTGTAAGCCATATCTCTCTGAGAAAAACGAAGCTGAGAATACTACCATTTGTATTCACAGATTGTAGCAACCTTTATCTAATAATACATTAGATTAAAGTGATATTGTGTCTTGTGTTGTTTATTTATCCGCACCTTCACTTCTACACACACAGGCACTTATCTGCTACATAGACTCAATCAAAGAAAAGTTCAAGAATCCATTCACCCCCCCCTCTGTATTCTTTTACCGTATTCAATACTCAACAAGTGGTATTAGAGCGGGCTGTTTATTCAAAAACAGAGAAACGATCATGAGTTCGAATACACCAAAGACTACAGGAACGGTGAAGGTCCCTAAGTTTGATAAAGAAAACTTCAACCTCTGGAAGATAAAGATGATGTTGTTCATTAAAGCCTCTCATCCCTTGTATCCTGAGATTCTCAAGAATGGTCCTTTTGTTCCACAACAAGAGATACCAGAGAAGACTGTTGGAACCATAACTATCCCAAAAACTTATGAGGCCAAGGATCCATCAAAGTGGACAGAGTCAGAAAGGGAGAAGGTTGATCTTGACAGCCACCTCATGTTGCTTATCATTGATTCCATGGACATGTCAATGTTTGCAAACATTGCATCATGCACGTCTGCTAAAGAGATGTGGGATCACATTGAGGTGTTGTGTGAAGGGACTGATGAGGTTAAGGAAAACAGGAAACAGATACTGGTCACACAGTATGAAGCTTTCATGGCACAGCCCAAGGAAAGCATCACTGAAATGTTTGAAAGGTTTCATAAGCTAGTTACTGAGTTGCAGATGAATGGAAAGGTTTACAGCACCAAGGAGTTAAATATGAAATTTCTGTTGTCTTCACCAAATCATCTGGAGCAAAGAGTCATTTCTCTAAGAGAGAGAGATTTGAACAAAGTCATCTATGATGTGCTCTATGGAGTCCTAAAGACTCATGAACTTGAGTTGCTTCAGAAAAGGGCTATCCAAGCCAACCAAGGTAGGATGATAAACACATCATGTGCCTTGATTGTCAACAAATCCATCCTGGACCTAGAAGCATCTACAAGCCAACTAAGGATAGAGGAGGTGGCAGATGATGAAGAAACTGAAGCTGGGGTGAGTGAACCTGTTGAGGAAAAGGAGGAAGAAGAAGAAGAGTTTTACACTCTGGAAGAACTTGATGGGATGGAAAATACCTCATATGCCTTCATGGCCAGAAAATTTCCAAACATCAGATTTAAAAGAAATCAACCCTTCAAACCCAAAACTCAAAACCATTCAGCCAACAAGAACAAGGCACCTGTGAAGCCAAACAGAAATAAGTTCAAAACCGGTTATGTGGATAGGTCATCTGTAAGGTGTTATAGATGCAATGACCTAGGGCATTTTGCCAGTGAATGCAAGAAGCCTAAAAAGAAGGATAGAGATTATCTTGAGCTAGAAGCTAAGTATGAGGCCCTTCTGAAAAAGCAGACACATGGTAAGGCCTACATAGCTGAAGGGAAGTGTTGGGATGATTCTGAGAGTGATGAAGAGGAACAAGAATTCTGCAACTATGCCTTGATGGCCAACTCCAAGGATGACTCATCTTCATCTGATTCTCAGGTACCATCTCTCACTACTATAGACATGTCTGTTTCTGAATACAAATGCATGATTGAACAATTATCTGTTGAAATGTTTAATATTCATACTAGTATGACTGCTGCTAATGAGGAGATTGCTAAACTGTCTACTAGAAATGAAATATTAACCAAAAAGAATGAGGAACTTGAGCTAACTACTATGCAAGTAGAAAACCTTAAGAAAGAAGTTGAATATTTGAAGAACAAGGTTCTATGTGCTAGTCAAGTAGAGAAGGCTCTTAGGGATGAATTAGCTGAGAATGAATTCAAACTTAAAACTTTCAAGAAATCATCTGGTTTAGTGCAATCCTACTGTGAGAAAATTGAAGCTAAACCCAAAGCAGCTATTGGACTTGACTATGACTCTCTCAAACAAAGGAAAGGCTATGCTGTCATTGAAGAGGACACAGCTGTTCATGAGAAAGTGCCTCACATTTTGAGAAAAACTGAAAATCCAATTTTTAAGGAATCAACATTTGAAATTGATGAGGATGCCTTACTCATCAAGCAAATGTTGAATGATGAGGATGAGGCACAATCTAGTGAACAGCAAGCATCCTCTAAGGGTGAGAGTGTCAAGTCAAAGACCAAGAAGCCAGTAGTTGATAGGCCAAGACCTAAGAAGTTTGTTAAGTTTGTCTCAGCTGGGAAGAGTGAATCAGAAAAGGAAGTGACTAAAAAGAAACAGAACAGAAATGGCAAGTTAGGGATTAACAAGGATAACAACTATGCTTATATGCCTAATGCCCCTAGGAAAACTTGTCAGAACTGTTTCAGTACCAATCATCTAACTCATGCATGCAAGAAACCTGTTGGTAGTGTGTCTAAACCTTTCTATGATTGTTCTGTGCCTCTAAGTCATAGAGATGCACCTTTCTGTGATAAATTTGACTGTATGCCATGCAATATGAATGTTATGACTAGTTGTTTTAATTTAAGAAGGCAGTTCATTGATGGTTGTATCAGTCACAATTCCCACACACACTACACAAGGTCAAAGTCTTCAAGTCCTCCTAAAGCTAGGAAGGTACCTTTGTCACCTAAGTCTGAAACCTCAGGTTCTAAGACTTCCAACAGTGACAAGAAGACTAACACTAAGAAAGTTGACAAGCATGTTGTTTATGATAAAACTGTCTCTAAGTCACATGGACCCAAACTTGTTTGGGTACCAAAGGAAAAGTAATACCTTTGTGTTTGCAGGGCAAAGAAAGTGAAAAGAAGGTCATGTGGATTTTGGACAGTGGATGCTCAAATCATATGACTGGTGATATGGCCCTGCTATCATAGTATGAGGAAAAGGCTGGCCCAATGGTTGCTTTTGGAGATGACAACATGGGTAACACATTGGGATATGGCAAGCTGAAAGTTGGAAATGTCATCATTGAAGATGTAGCACTAGTCAAGGGGCTCAAGCATAATCTGTTAAGTGTTGGTCAGTTTACTGATAGAGGATTCAAAGTGAATTTTGACAAAGATGAATGTTTGATCATCCACAAGAAGACTGGTGATTTTGCTCTATCTGGAGTAAGGAAGGGAAGCCTGTTTGTAGCCAATATGGACTCTGCAAACAAGGACAAAATTTGTTGCTTTTACTCAAAAGCATCAAATGAAGATTGTTGGCTGTGGCACAAGAAACTATCACACCTGAACTTCAAGGCCATTAATTCTCTAGTCAAAAGAGAGTTAGTGAGAGGCATGCCCACACTTGAATTCTGCCAAGAAGGAGTGTGTGAGGCTTGTCAAAAAGGAAAAATGAAGAGATCAAGCCACAAGTCAAAGACAGTGACATCTGTAACCAAGCCACTACAACTCATCCATATGGATTTGTTTGGGCCTGTCAACATAATGTCACTTGGAAGAAAGAAGTATGCCCTGGTAATGGTTGATGATTTTTCAAGGTATACATGGGTGGAATTTCTGGCATCAAAAGATGAGGCTCCACAAGTAATTATTGAGCATATAAAGAAAGTTGACAAGGAAGCAAAGGCAAACGATGCAAGTGTGATTGCACTGAGGAGTGATAATGGAACAGAGTTCAGAAATGCCACACTTGAAGCATTCTGCAAAGAGAATGGCATTTCTCAGCCATTCTCAGCTCCAAGGACTCCACAACAAAATGGAGTTGTTGAGAGAAAGAATAGAACTCTAATTGAGGCTGCTAGAACAATGTTACTTGATGCAAAAATGCCTACATGTTTTTGGGCTGAGGCTGTGAGCACTGCATGCTATATTCAGAACAGGACCCTCATCAACAAAAACACTGGAAAGACACCTTACAACTTGATGACTGGAAAGAAGCCTACACTAAAGTATGTTCATACTTTTGGAAGCAAATGCTTTGTACTCAAGGATAATTCTGAATATGTTGGAAAGTTTGATGCAAAAGCATTTGAAGGAATTTTTCTTGGCTATTCTATGGAAAGAATTGCATACAAGGTTTATGTCATCAGTCAAAAGAAAGTTATGGAAAGCACAGATGTAACATTTGATGACAGCAAACTACCTGGACTAGAAGAAGCCAATGATGAAGACAGAGATCCATTGAATTTTGATAATCTAGATGATTCTGATGAAGAGACTGAAACTGGAGTTGAAACTCAAGTTCAACATTCTCAAGTGAATAATGATACAAGAGAAGAATTTGTGCCAATCAATAGTGGAGAAACAAGCATCCAAGACACACCTGTGAGTAATGGTAACTTCACAGGGGGAGGAAATGAGGATGACCATGATGTGGATGATGAAGCAACATCAAGAATGAGAAATCAGGCTGAACACTCGAGGAAATGGGATAGATCACACACTGCAGAGCAAATCATTGGAGATCCTAATGCAGGAGTAAGGACTAGGAGAGCAACTCAAAATGAGTGCCTCTATGGATGTTTTCTATCACAAGTTGAGCCTAAGAAACTTGATGATGCATTGTTGGATCCAGATTGGATTATTGCCATGCAAGAGGAGCTGAATCAATTTGAAAGGAACAAAGTATGGGAACTTGTGCCTGCACCAAAGAATAGAACCATTGTTGGAACAAAATGGGTTCTGAAGAATAAGATGGATGAAGATGGTGTAATAATAAGAAACAAAGCAAGGCTGGTTGCAAAAGGATACTCTCAACAGGAAGGCATTGATTATGATGAGACATTTGCCCCTGTTGCTAGATTGGAAGCCATTAGAATATTCTTGGCATTTGCTGCTCATTCAAACTTTAAAGTTTATCAAATGGATGTCAAGAGTGCATTTCTAAATGGAGAGTTGGAAGAAGAGGTTTATGTGCAACAACCACCTGGCTTTGAGGATCCACATTTCCCAGAATTTGTCTACAGATTGCTTAAGGCATTGTATGGACTTAAGCAAGCTCCAAGAGCATGGTATGATACTTTATCACAATTCCTTCTTGAAAATCAATTCACTAGAGGCACATTGGACAAGACACTGTTTTACAAGAAGCATGGTGATGATATGATCCTAGTTCAAATCTATGTGGATGATATCATTTTTGGTTCTACAAATGAGAAACTGTGTGAGAAATTCTCTAAACTCATGCAGAGATCTATGAGATGAGTATGATGGGAGAGTTGACATTCTTTCTAGGGTTGCAAGTCAGTCAAAGGAAGGATGGTATCTTTATCAGTCAAACCAAGTACATCAAGGATTTATTGAAGAAGTTTGACTTGGAAGATTGTTCACCTGCCAAGACACCCATGACCACTGCCACTAAATTGGATGAAGATGCTAAAGGCAAGAGAGTAGATATCTCAGTCTACAGAGGCATGGTTGGTTCTCTACTCTACCTCACTGCAAGTAGGCCAGACATCATGTTTGCTACATGCTTGTGTGCAAGGTTTCAATAAAATCCAAAGGAATCACATTTGATTTCAATAAAAAGGATCTTTAGATATCTGAAGGGCACTCCTAACTTGGGATTATGGTATCCTAAGGACACAGGGTTCAATCTGGTTGGTTATTCTGATGCTGATTATGCTGGATGCAGAGTGGATAGGAAAAGCACCTCAGGAAGCTGCCAGTTTCTTAGACAAAGGTTAGTTTCTTGGTATAGCAAGAAGCAACAATCTGTGTCAACTTCTACAGCTGAGGCTGAATACATAGCTGCTGGAAGTTGCTGTGCTCAAGTGCTTTGGATTAGAAATCAACTTAGAGATTATGGACTTGTGTTGGAAAGAATTCCAATCATGTGTGACAACACAAGTGCAATCTCTATAGTTGCCAATCCTGTCAATCATTCTAGAACAAAGCACATTGACATCAGATATCATTTCATAAGAGAACATGCAACTAATGGAACCATTGAGTTGCATTATGTCTCTACAGATAAACAACTAGCTGATATATTCACTAAGCCATTAGATGAAGCCACCTTCACAAGGTTGGTAAGTGAGATTGGAATGCTGAATTCTTCAGATTCTGGCTAAGTGAATACACCATCTAGATTGTTGCAGCAGTAAACACTTACTTTATCTAAATTCTCAATATTTTTGGAGTGAGTGTTGGCTGAAATATGATTTATAAATATTTCAAATCTGTTGTATATGTTGAAAATCATATTTTTATTAACTTATAATTTCTATGAAATTTTGAGAAAATTACTATTTAATTTGCTAGGATATTTTTCAATGAATATGTCTGGTAAATTTTTAAAAGATAGTGAAAATCAAATTTTTATGAGTGATGGGTATAGTTCGATAAGTCAGACTTCTCGAATGATTCACTATTCGACATCTCTAATAAGTCTCATTAGAGTACTCTTGAGTTCTCGAATAGAGTCTTTCTGAGATATCGAATAGAGGAATTCTTGACTTCTCGAATATAGTAACTGAGTTCTTGAATGACTGAGTTCTCGAACACTATATCTGAGTTCTCGAATCATTTGAAAAGGCTGAATTCTCGCTGAATTTTAACCGATTTTGGACTTTTGTCTAAAAGTTTAATTCACTCATAAAAACACATATTATTTAATTTAGAATTATTTCTAAGTTAGATAACTGCCAGCTGTGAGTTTCTACCTGCTTGAGTTATCGATTAAGCCATTCTTGACTTCTCGAATAGTTGTTTCCTACTTCTCGAATGCATGACTTGTCGATACAAAACTCTCTGCTAATCGACAATTCAAGTACTTCATACTTATACAATTTCGCATCTATTCGATTCATTTCATTCGATTTCTCAAGCATCTACACTCTCTAAACCCCTGAAACCCTAGCTACGAAAAGCCAAATTTCTTCTTCAACCTTCAATTTCTTTCCTCTCTTCTACACAAATGGCAACAGTAAAGTTTAACACCAACTTCATCGCTCTCACTAGTGATGTTGAAGCACCCAATGCCAATTTCAAGTGCTTTGTGAAATGGATGGCTGAGTCGTATATCAAGGATGCACTCTCTGCCAACCCAACTCTATATCTAGATATTCTGGAACAATTCTGGAGTACTGCTATTGTGGAGGTTGTAGCCCTGGAAAACGCAATTACTTCATATGTCATCTACTGCAAGGTTCAAGATAAGGAAATCACTATCACTACTGCAGACATGAACCAAGCACTAGGCCTACAACAAGAGTCATTTGACAGAATGGCCACTAATGCAGAGTTGGAGGAATTCTTTGAGTTCATAAACTACTCAGATGGGATTAACCTTGGAAAGCTAAACAGAAAGAATCTGAGAAAGGAGTGGAGTTATGTGTTTGCAACTCTTCTCCAAGTCTTCACTGCCAGGAAATCAAGCTTTGATCAAATCAGTGCACCTATGCAGCAAATTGGATATGCTTTGGCCTATGGGAAGAAGATTGATGTTGGCCAAATCATACTCCAAGAATTATATGGGAGACTTGGTTAGAACACAACCAATAGAGGTACTGATATTTTCTTCCCTCGCTTTATTCAATCTGTACTTAATTATAAAAATGCTTCATTGATTGAATTGCCTGGGATTGATAAAAATAAAATAGGCTATCCTAAGTCCATGACCAAACTCATTTTTGGTAATTTGGAGACTAGGAATGATGTGGATGTAAGACTGAACATAACTCCCCATATGGAGAGTTTGTTTAGGACTTATCCCCACAACATGCCAACATTTGATGCAAAATCTAAGTTAGCACAGCCCAAGCAAGTAGAACAAAATGCTAACCCAGGGCCTGCTAACCAACCCTCTCAACCAAACACTCTACCACATACTGAGCCAACTGCATCATCCTCTCAAAAGGGTGATGTTAGTAAAAAGAAGAGAAAGGAAGTAATGTCTGCACCATTGAATATCTTGTCTGAAGCAGCATTAGCTGTTGAATTAGGTCTAGGAAGTGAGGAACCTGAGTTACCCTTACACAGGACAAAGAAGAAGAAAATTAAGACCACCTCTTCAGTCACACAAATGGCTGAAGTTGTAAAATCAGGGGCACACAGCTCACTAGGTGTATCCTCTCAACAGGGTGCACCTATAGAATCAAGCATCCTCCCCAATGCACCTTCTTGTATAGAGTCAGCACATGGGAGTGATAAGGCTGGCACAACACTGAGTGGAGAGCACATCACATTTGAAACTCCCTCTATCTCTCAGGGGGAGTTGCCAAAATCTACTCTTAAACACACTTCTCTTCCAGAATCTAACTCTGAAATTTCTTTGGAACCTGCAACTCAGGCAACTGAGATGCAAGGTATTGATCATCAAGAATTCTTTTCTCTTAATGAGCCAATAATTTCAAGTGACTTAGTGCATGACACTTTGATCACCACTCAGAACCCACATTTAGATGGTGAGGGAATGCATGCTGAGGCATCTCCTAATGACACCATCACAAACACAGAGGTTCCACTAGTTTTTACTAGAGACTCTGTGCCTGTGTCAACTGCTGGTGTAATTCATCCCACCTCTGTGGTGACACCAGTAGTAGAGTCAATCCATCCGGTTACAGAAGTTGCATCTGTAACTGAGGAGTCTAGCTTGCCTAGCTCTAGCTCTGACTTCATGTCGAAATGGCTGAAGCCTGTGCAACATGACAGTGCTTCAGGATCAGGGTCTGTTCCACAACAATTGACGGTTGAAGCACTTCAAAGCTTAATTGTGGATCAGATTCCTGAGTTCACAAAGATTGCTCAGAACCTTCTCACTGCAGACATGCCTAATCCAGACTATGAGGCTATTCTGTTATGCCATAGGGATGATGTGGAAGTGCAGAAGTCAAAGATCATTGATGATGCTGAGAGAGATGGAAACATAGATGCCTGGTTGCAAGGAAAATATGATATTACTCTCGATGAAGCACTTCAGTATCTCAGGGAGGAATACATCACTTCACTGGGCTCCAATGCAAAATCCCTGTCACCTGGTGAAGTGTATGAAGCTGTAAATGATTCCTACAAGGGTTTCCTCAAGGCTGCACACTATCTTGGCAAGGGAGTCAAAACTGAAGTCAACAGGGTGTGTGACAAGACAGCCACTTCAGTAGTAGAAGTCAAGAGGGCCTTTGATGCTAAATTTCCTCAGCTAGATAGTGTGTTCAAGGACATCAAACACTGCAACTCTACCTGCACCCAGATGGATAATGGGCTAGCTCTGCTAAAGGATACTGTCACAGGTCTGGGGCATCAATTTCAAAATCTATCTGACCAGACTACAGATGCCAATGCCATGCTGAGGACAATGTTCAAGAATCTTTATGGAGATAGGCTAGTGACTGATGTCCCTGTGCATGAACTGTCTAAATATGAAGTGAAGAAGCTGCAGGATCAATCTTTATCTGGTTTCAAGGCCAATGAGTTATTCACTAAGGTGAACACTCTTGAACAGGAGGTAGCTACTCTTACCAAGTCCAATACTCATCTTACAGAAAAGGTTGCACTGCTAAATGATCAGTTGGACACTCAAGCATCCACCACAGCTGATGTCCTTCTGCATCAACAATCCATGTTAGCTGCAATGATGAAGCATATGGGTCTCCCTCTACCTGATGAATCTTCAATCCCAAAGGACATTTCTACAGCCTCTGTGCCTGACAACAAGCCTAAGGGGGAGAAGAAGGCAAGGAACTCAAATACAAAGGGGGAGAAAGGCATAATAATAAAAGAGGGTGGTCAACAAAGGGCTTCAAAGTCTCTAGCAAATGTGCCTGGCAAAGGAAAATCCAAAGTGGATGAGCCTCCATCTACCTTGCCAGTTGTCACTCTACCAACTGTGCACATCACTACTCCTGGAGGACAAAAGCAATCCATAACTACCACAGTGGTTGCAGGGAGTATGCCATCTGACAAACCTCCAACCTCTATATCTGAGAGTGACAAGCCTGTAGAAGTCAAAGTTGTTACTGAGGCCAAGCTGCAAGAAGTTGCCAACTCAGATATTTATCATGATAAAGCCTTCTTGGAGTTTCTGAAAGCCATAAGGGAACAGGTTGGTGACACTCAGTTTTATCTGAGGGAGGTGAAAAAGCAGATTGACTACATCACTGTCATCCCCAAGAAAGTCAACAATCTATGGGTCAAGGAGATAGTGATGGTTTCCAAATTAAAGATATGGCATCTAACATACCAGACTCTACAAGACCTAAAACACTCAGAGATAGATGCCATACTTGAGCTCATCGAGAAGAGGAATGAGAACAGCAAAAGTCTGTTTGATGATTTGAGGAATGGTCAACCTTCAAGGCTACCAGAAGTGATCAAGAAGCCATGGACAATCATTTATCAGTCTGGCACCAGAATTGAAGATATCAAGCAATTGGTCATTCCCCATGATCTCACCACTAGAAATCACAGACTGATCATTGCTATCATTGATCAATTACAGAAGAAGGTTGGAGCCAGAAATGCTGAAGAAACTGAGGCACTGCACATCCTCAGAACCTATATTGCAACTGGTGAAATTCCAGAGATGGCTCAACCTAGGAGAAATAAGGATGATGATTCTGAAGACAAAGGTGATGGGAGGAGAAGACATCACAGGAGAGATAAGGGTGATGAAGACAAGAAGAAAAAGGGAGACAAGGATAAAAAGGATGATGATGACCAAGGTAAAACATATGAGAGAAAGAGTGGGAGACAGCAAGCCTTAGGCACTGCTAGCAGTAACCTCACCACAACACAAGACTCTAAGTCTAGGGTGAATACTGTTAGTAGTGACCTAGTAAAATCTACATCTGTGGCTTCTGCAACTGTCTTACCACCTCAAGAAGAGAAGAAGATTCAAGTCAAGAAACCATGTGTATGTTTCAGAAAGCAATCTGCTAGTGGAATACTACTATGGTCTACCAACAAAGGTCAAAGATTTCTGCCAAGCAATCATGTCAAGAGGATGAAATTTAAACATGTTGCAAGAAGAGTGAAGCTATCCAAATCTAGAGCCCTAACAATCATTCCAGGATTGAAACTCCAGCCACTTGATGAAGACTTTAATGAAGAGCAACTGCAATTTCTAAGAGCTCAAAAGATATGCTATGCTGCAATTGTGGATGACCACCTTGAAATCAAGTACACTGATGGGAAAGAAATGAAATTCAAACAAGGGGGTTGTCAACATTGGGGTAAATTGTATGAGATAGAAAGAATCATTGCATTGCTGAATTCTAAAGACAAGGTGGAGAAAGTATGGAAGCTGGAATTGATTGACTTTGTGAAAATGAAGAAAGATTATGCTGAGAAGATAAGAAAGGGCTGCTATGAGAAATGGTTAGAAAGGGAGAAAGAAATTGATAGACTGGAGATTGAAGCAGAAAAGCTAAGGGCAAAGGGATTGTGTAGAGTTCAGTTTGATCCCTATGTGGTGAAGTATAGGAGAAGAAATGGAGACAATGTCAATATAAGAATGGACCTACTCAGTCACTATCCTGCCAACATTCTGAAGCCAGTGCTTGAAGATTTCAAAAACTCTATTATGATTGAAGAATTGGATGCTATGACAGAAATCATGAGAGCAATAGATGAGATTGCAAGAAAGGAGAAAGAAAGGAAACAGAAAGCATATGATGATCTACAAGCCAAAGCAATGGAGATGCAATCAAAAGAAAATGGCTAGTACCTCATCATACTGTAAGAGTATTTATCTTGTAATTTCATTTATGTGTTCAATCAAAATACATACTTGTACTTTTAAAGTTTTATCTTTGTGTATGTTAGGCTTGTTATCAGACATGAAATTGTGACTAAGGGTCTCACTCACAATTTGGGGGAGATTGTTAGTTACAGAGGCATGCCTGTACACACCTAATAACAAGCCTAATTGTTTGTAATGCTTTGCATTACTTACATGACCTCTTAACTGAGGGAACCTCTAGTTGTAGAGTTTCTGTTTGTATTGTACTTGTAGTAGGCATCAAATCCTAGTTGTGTAATTGTACAAATAAAGTCTAGAATAATGCTTGAAAGAAGTTCCAAGGTTCATGCCTCAAGCAAGGAGTTAAAGACTGTCAAATAATCACAGTTGGGATTTGAAGAAATGAAGAATTTGCCTAAGTACCAATTCGAGAAGTATATTTGTCTATTCGAGAAGTCCAGCATTCGAGAAGTCAGGGATTCGATATCTCAAGACACTATTCGATATCTCTGAATACACTGTTCGATATCTCATTCGATATCTCAGGGATTCGATATGTCTACTACTCTATTCGAGAACTCAAGAAGTCAACAAGTCAAGATGGTATTCGAGTTCTCAAAGAGTCAACAAGTCAAAGTTCCATTCGATATCTCAAGGACTCAGAAAGCTATTCGACAACTCGAGGATTCGATAAGTCAAATGTTCTATTCGACAACTCAAGGAATCCTGATGGAAAAGAGCTATTCGAGAAGTGGTTCGATATGTCATTATAACAGTATTCGAGAACTCAGAGTTATCGATCAAGTCAATTCTAGTTCTCGAATCACTTACTTAGTCACTTCTCGAATACATTCTTGGAGATAAAATACTGAAGAAATTGTACAAGTCAGAAACCTGCAACAAGCCAATGCACTTTATGGACCACAATCTGTAACGTGCTCTGGAAAGCCTACAAGGAAGCTTGGAGAGATATAGAAGAGACAAGGAGCTAAAGAAGTGGATCTAAACAGGCTTTGCAAAGTCAAATCTGTAACCGTTTGGACACTTACTCAAAAAGGATAGACAGACTAGAAAGTAATTTGTTTAGCTACCTTATTTGCAGTAAGTAGGCTGTATCCATGTTCTATAAGGACACAGCCTCACTTCATAACTTAGTAACATTTTTGTGAGTCAAGTTTTTCATACACTGTAAGCCATATCTCTCTGAGAAAAACGAAGCTGAGAATACTACCATTTGTATTCACAGATTGTAGCAACCTTTATCTAATAATACATTAGATTAAAGTGATATTGTGTCTTGTGTTGTTTATTTATCCGCACCTTCACTTCTACACACACAGGCACTTATCTGCTACATAGACTCAATCAAAGAAAAGTTCAAGAATCCATTCACTCCCCCCTCTGTATTCTTTTACCGTATTCAATACTCAACATATTATAATTATTTTCGATTTTTTTAAAAAATAATTATTTTCGATTTTTAAAAAAAAATAATTATTTTCGTTTTTTTAAAAAAATAATTATTTTCGATTTTTTTAAAAAAATAGTTATTTTCTATTTTTTTAAAAAAATAATTATTTTCGATTTTTTTAAAAAAATAATTATTTTCGTTTTTTTTAAAAATTATTATTTTCCAGTTTTTTAAAAAAATAATTATTTTCGATTTTTTTAAAAAAATAATTATTTTCGATTTTTAAAAAAAATTAATTATTTTCGTTTTTTTAAAAAAATAATTATTTTCGATTTTTTTTAAAAAAATAATTATTTTCACTTTTTTTAAAAAATAATTATTTTCGATTTTAAAAAAAAATTAATTATTTTCGTTTTTTTAAAAAAATATTTATTTTCGATTTTTTTTTAAAAAATAATTATTTTCGATTTTTTTAAAAAAATAATTATTTTCGATTTTTTTAAAAAAATAATTATTTTCGATTTTTTAAAAAAAATAATTATTTTCGATTTTTTTAAAAAAATAATTATTTTCGATTTTTTAAAAAAATAAATTTTAAAAAATATGTAAAATTAAATTAAAACGAATTTTTTAAAAAATTATAATTTTAAACGAATTTATAAAACAAAAACATGTAAAAGTTCCATTTCAAAAAAAAAACATGTAAAAGTTCATATTATAAGGATTGTATTTCCATATATTTCACAAATACTCGCGTGTCACAGTTGGTTGAGGGGGTGTACTACCTCACTGGAGGTCAGGGGTTCGAAACCTTACTTCAACAAATCTGGCAAAATTGAGGTTGGGTGCCTCTGGTGTACAAGTGGAGCGATGTGATTGGCTGAGAGGTGGGGGCGGCTGTGGTGGCAGCCTCTGATTGGCTGAGAGAGGTGGGGTCGGCTGTGGTGGCAGCCTGTGATTGGCTGAGAGCTTATTTAATTTTTTTAATATTAGTAACGGATATATCCGTTACTAATTCTAAACATCTGTTACTAATTAGTAACGGATATATCCGTTATTAATTCTCAACATCCGTTACTAATTAGTAACGGATATATTTGTTACAAAATAAAAAAAAAAACAATTGTGACGGACGATTAGTAACGGATATATCCGTTACTAATCTATTTGTAACGGATATATCCGTTACTAATTAGTAACGGATATATCCGTTACTAATTCCAGATATCCGTTACTAATTAGTAACGGATATATCCGTTACTAATCTATTTGTAACGGATATATCCGTTACTAATTAGTAACGGATATATCTGTTACAAAATAAAAAAAAAACAATTGTGACGGACGATTAGTAACGGATATATCCGTTACTAATGTCATTAGTAACGGATATATCCGTTACTAATGGCCAGTTTTGGTGTAGTGTAACCCCACAGCTGAGATTACAAAACTCTTGGACACCATTAAGATTCAAAAGGAGGAAGCACGGCTGTTTCAATTCCTCAATGGACTTGATGATGCCTATGGTGCTATTCGAAGCCAGTTGCTGATGAATGTTCCATTACCTACTGTTGAGATGGCTTCTGCAACTCTGCAACAAGAGGAAGCCCAGAGAGACCTGCTGCAAAACTCAAAATCTGAGCATGAGCTGATGGCCATATACAGCAAGAACAACACTGATTTCAAAGAAAGGTCTGTTGTCTGTAGTGCTTGCAAAGTAAGAGGACACACAAATGAAAGATGTTGGACGGTGATAGGTTACCCATGGTTGCACCCCAAACACAAACACAAACCCAATTCGACTGTTAATAGAACTAGTTCTGCCAGATGGTCTAGCAACAGACCTCAAACCTCAAGGATGGCAGCAACAGCTCAGAGCTCCAATGAATCTGCTGGTCTTCTATTTACTCCCCAACAATTGGAACAATTGGCCAAATTGGTGCCTCAAATGCAGAGTCAACAGGATAAAGGAATTGAAGAAGTGGACGACTTTGATTTCCATTTCTCAGGAATGATCTCATGTAATAAAGTTGCAAGTCATATTCAAGAGTGGATCATCGACTCTGGAGCCTCAGACCACATGACTCCACACCTTCATATTCTGACTGAAGTCGTGCCAACTACTCTGCCTTCAAAAATAAATCTGCCAAATGGTGACACTGTGGTAATATCTCACACAGGTAAGGCTCAATTGCCTAATCAATTATCACTTCATAATGTTCTTTACGTACCTTACTTTAAGCATAACCTGCTTTCTGTTCAAAAACTCGCTAAAGATAATCATTGTGAAGTTCAGTTTTACCCTAGTTATTGCACTATTCGTGACACTGTGTCAAAGCAAATAATAGGCAAAGGTGTTGCTAGAAATGGTCTGTACTACCTAACCTCTGGATTGACAACCCAATCAAACACTAACCATGCTGCCAAACTCTCTCACTCACCTTGTGCACACAACACTCATAGTGCATCAGATTCGAATTTAGAGCTGTGGCACCTAAGACTTGGACATGCACCTCTGCCCAAGATCAAACAGATTCCCCACTTGCCAGCCTCTTCTAAACCATTTCATAAAGTCTGTGTCACTTGTCCCATGGCAAGGTTCACCAAAATATATCTCCCACCAAGCAATTCACATGCCTCTAAACCCTTTGACCTGATTCATATGGATATCTGGGGACCTTACAAGGATCCCACCAAAGGAAATTGCAGATTTTTTCTAACTCTGGTGGATGATAACACCAGATACACTTGGCTTTACCTGCTCAAATTCAAGTCTGATACTCTGAAAATCCTGCAAACCTTCTCCAACTTTGTTGAAAATCACTTCTCCTCATCCATTAAAACTATTCGATCAGACAATGCCCTAGAGTTTAACATTAGCCAGTGTCAAGTGTTCTTCTCTACTAAAGGCATAGTGCACCAGACCTCTTGTGTTAGGCAACCTCAGCAAAACGCCCGAGTTGAGAGAAAACACAGATACATCCTGGAAACAGCAAGGGCTCTTCGATTCCAAGCCAACCTTCCCATACATTACTGGGGTGATTGTGTACTTACATCAGTTTACCTCATAAATCGACTGCCTAACAGTGTCTTACAATTTAAAACCCCTTATGATGCCCTGTATGGTGAACCTCCTGATTACAACTCGCTCAAAGTATTTGGCTGCTTGGCGTTTGCCACAAACCCAAGCCATTCTTCAGATAAGTTTCACCCTAGAGGTGTTCCCTGTGTTCTGCTGGGTTATGCAACAACTCAGAAAGGTTATAGACTCCTAAACCTGCAAGATAAGCAAGAATTTGTGTCCAGGGATGTGTCGTTTGTCGAAGATGTGTTCCCTTTCCACCCCAAGTCTGCAGATCAGTATGTGGCACCCACTCATACTAATATGCTCAATCTTCACCCTACAGACCTTAGTGATGACATGTTTGTTGCATCACCTGTCACAGAAAATGTTGTTGACTCACCTCTCACTACTTCTGATCACCCTACTTCACCTGACCACAATGCAGTAGGTTCCCCTAATTCCCTACTGTCACCCCCATCTATACATGATCCTCCAGCAGTTACAACCAATGTGAGAAGGTCTATAAGAAACCACATTCAACCACTGTGGTACAAAGACTATGTGACTAATAATGCCACCTCCATCTCCAATCTCACCAACACAGCAGTGGGACCTGAATTTCACTGCTTTATGTCAAACCTCTCTCAAAACACTGATCCTACAAGCTTTAAAGCTGCTGTCAACCATAAGCATTGGGTCTCTGCAATGAATGCTGAGTTGGATGCGTTGGAATTGAATCACACATGGGATGTGACTGAACTACCTGCAGGAAAAACAGCAATTGGTTGTCAATGGTTGTTCAGAACTAAGTATAATCCTGATGGATCTATTGAAAAATATAAGGCAAGGTTGGTGATCTTGGGGTGTCGACAGAAATTTGGGGAAGACTACACAGAGACATTTGCACTAGTTGCAAAAATGACAACTGTGCGCACCCTGCTTGCTGTGGCTGCTATTTATGACTAGTCTACCATACACATGGATGTGTCGAATGCATTCTTGCACTGTGACTTATTTGAAGATATTTACATGACTCTGCCTCAAGGTTACACATACAAAGGGTGCAGAATTCAGCTTGGGAGTGTTCCAACTAAGTCAGGTACATCTCCTACTCTTGTTTGTAAGCTTCGAAAATCCCTGTATGGCCTCAAGCAGGCACCCAGACTGTGGTTTTCTAAGCTTTCAACTACACTACTCAACCTGGGCTTTACCCAACTCAAAACAGACTATAGTCTCTTCATCAGAAACAATGATAATGTCACCCTCACAGTCCTGGTCTATGTAGATGATCTACTAATTTGTGGCAACATGATGTCTGACATTGAAAACCTCAAACAAATGTTGTCTGCAACGTTCCACATGAAAGACCTAGGACCTATAAGGTACTTTCTTGGTCTGGAAGTTGACAGATCACCAGCTGGGTTCTTCTTATCCCAGAGAAAGTATGTTCTAGACATATTGTCTGAACACAACATGAGTCAAGCTAAACCTGTTCACTTGCCTATGGATCCAAACATGAAGTTATCAACTGACAAAGGAGACCCATTGCCTAGTCCAGCTCCTTACCAGAGGTTAATGGGCCAACTAATTTATCTCACCATAACCAGGCCAGACATTGCCTACTCTGTCCACATACTGAGTCAATTTATGAATCAACCAACCACTGTGCACATGCAATCAGCAAAACGGCTGCTTCGATACTTAGCTGGATCAACATCGCAAGGAATACTATTGGCTTCGTCTAGTGCAGCAACACTTACGGCCTATTGTGACAGTGATTGGGCAAGTTGCCCAATTAGTAGAAAGTCCACCACTGGTTACTGCATCTTACTTGGTGAATCACCTGTGTCATGGAAGTCAAAAAAACAAAATGTGGTAGCTCGCTCATCGGCTGAAGCGGAGTACAGAGCAATGGCACTAACCACTTGTGAAGTGCTCTGGCTGACAACTTTACTGAAGGACTTGGGCATCAAAAACTTGCCTGCTGCTACTCTCAAGTGTGACAACCAAGCAGCCATTGCTATAGCCGCCAATCCCGTCTTGCACGAGCGGACTAAACACATTGAAGTGGACTGCCACTTTATTCGAGATCACATCAAAGATGGCACTATTCGGACTTATTATGTCCCCTCAAAAGAGCAACTAGCAAACATTCTCACAAAGATACTTCCAGTGCCACAACATCAGTACCTACTGGGCAAGCTGGGAGCTTCAGTTTCACCTCACTCTCCAGCTTGAGGGGGCGTATGGAAGGGCCACATAATGAGCCAGTGAAGACAAAGTTTGTTAGTAGACAAAGTTTGTTAGTACTATGTTTTGTCTCTGTCATTTATGTTTCTGTTGCTTTCAATATTTAAGACTAAGGGCTGTAATGATAAGATTCAGAATGTTAAGTTCTCAATGAGAAGACATCTACTTTTCTCTCTACCATTCTTTTCTGATTCTCTTTTGCATTCATTCTTATTGTTATGATCCTGTAAAATCACTAAGTTTACAGAGTTTCTTGTACCGTTGAGTTTTGTTCTTGGTTTGCTGAATTTATCTCGGAGTTTTGTTTTCGGTTTTGCCGAGTTTATGTCGAATTGTGCTGCGTTGAGCTTTCATTTTGAAGTTTGAGTCAAGTCATGTGATGTTGAGTTCATAATCGAGTTCGCTGTTTTGTGATTGTCGATTTGTGGATTCTGATTCGTTGGTTCTGTACGATGTTGCCTTTCAGTTTGCCGAGTTGTTAGTCGAGTCAATATGATCGCTGTTTGTTGTCTGTGTGAGTTCGAGTTTTGCTGAGTCGCTGTTCTGGTTGTGACGAGTTCGTTGTATTTCTGTGTGTACGAGTTACGAGCTGATAAGTTTCGTTTGTAATGTGGTAGTATTGTTTGAGTCTAAATCGCTGGTTTGCGAATTCGTGCTGAGTCTCCTGGTTCCAAAACACTATCTATCTGTTCTTTTGTGTTCGTTTTCTGCAGTTTAATTACTGAGTTGACTCGACTGGATTCTTGTTAATTTGTTAAATTGTGGACTTGTATATTAGCGCGTTAGTTGTGTTTAGATTTTGGTTTTGTTTGTTGGTGTTAAATTCTTGTATTAAGTATTTTTTGGCTAGTTCTATTTACGAAGCAATAATGTCCAATTTTTTTTTAAAAAAAATCCTATAAATAAAATTTTCAGTTTTGGTGTGTTAATTTTGTAATTAAAGTCTGTTTCCAGTTTGTAATAATGTATTGTTGAAAAAAAAATTAGGAAAAAAAGAGAGTAAAAATACATATTTTATATTTTGTTTAATTTGTTAAATTTTTAGTTCGTCTATGTTTCTTTTGTCTCATTGGAACTTTAGTTCCAATTGAGATAGATTTTACTGCGTTTTTTGGCTTTGTAATGTGTTTGCAGGTCTACAATGGGTGAAGTTGATACTTTTGCACATCTTTCTTTCTTAGTAGAAGCATATACTCGAGAAATTGCCTCGTTGAAGACTGCAGAGCCCCTTACATGTCCGATGAGTACAAATGAGATGTCACAAGTGGCCCCTGAAACTTACACTGGTTGTGAAGTTTGTGGAATTTATGATCACTTTGGTTTTGAATGCTCTTACAATGTCTATAATTCTCAGAGTACTCAGTTAGGACAAATGAATTCTTTTGAAGAAGGATATGGGTACAATCAGTATTCAAACACTTCTGATCAAGAATGCGTGAATCAATCAGATTTCTACTACCAGGACAATGGTGCTCAAAATTTTTCATATCATAATCAGCAACAGTTTGAGCAATAATATATTCAGTCATATGAGCAGCTGCCACAGCAAGAATATCAATATCCCCCTCTACAAGAAGATCTACATGTTTCTCAACCCAGCGTAAATGTGCAAGCTGATCAGACAAAGGTGATGTGGGATATCTTGAATAAACTGCTAAAGAGTTCTGAAGAACAAGCCGAGACAATCAAAGAATTAGAAACTCAAAGTTTGGCGATTGAATATTAAATTGCACAGTTGGCTAACTCTTCTACTACAGGGGCAGATAGACTATTTACCATCATCATCTATCCGATCCGAAGAGGACCTGACTGCTATCAATCTCACAAGCGATCAGGAATATGATAGTTTCTCATGTATGTTGATAATGAGGCCATTGATAAAGAGAAGGAGCATGCCATCGATGACGAGATCAATGATGTTGCTGCTACCGAGAACAATGTGACTGATGATAAGACTACAAAGGGAAGCAATACAGAGATGGTTGTTGTTTCTCTTCCGCAACCTGTGCCTAAGCTACCATGTATTGATAAATTTGCTCTCGATCTAGCCTCTACTTACAAGGCTTCCTTGCTCAAGAACACTTATTTCAAGGTTGATGTGATAACAAATATTGTCCAAGATGATATTTCTCAAATTCTGGTTGAGGATCCATACAAAGTGGCTCTTACGTGTCAAGCTCGGGGAGAGGGAGAAAATGGAAGTGTCTACTTAATCAATGATTCAAAAAGCCCAGATGTTCGAATGGCTCATGTGGAAGTCATGAGTGAAGAAAAGCCACCACCAAAACCTCCACCTTATATTAAGGGAGTTCGACATTTTCAAGGCTATGAATTCTATCGTTGCTTTATCACAAAATTTTCCAAAACTACATATTTTCTTGATCAGTTATTATTCATTGATGTAGTAGCAAACTTTGCTAATGCTTGTTTAGAGATTTTGTGCAGGATTAAAACAACTGTTGATGCTCTTGATTTTATTCATGGTGGTCCCGCGCAACAGGTTTTTGGTCTTTTTGGAGTGGCACATCTTGCTTCGACATCCCGGACCTCGACACGACATTTCATGCTTATGCATTAGGGGAGTTTTTCCCATTTTTTTTATTTTATATTTATTCTGTAATTTTTAGGATTTTTTTGTTGTTTTTTTTTTAAATTTTTTTTTCTCTTTTATATAATTGTTCATCGAGAACTCATCCCCACTGAATTGATTTAGTAGGGCCATGCAAATATTTTTTGTTGTTGAAAAAAGAAGGAGCATTGTGTGGCTCGAGGAGGACTTTGAAGACAAAAGAGAGTAGGGCTGGAGCTAAAAGAAGAAAAAGCGGAAAGCTAGTACATAGCTTGTACTATATCACCTAACCGCTAATCTTTGAAACCTTATAAACAATGAGCTTTTGTCTGTGTTAAATATCATCATTTCAGATAACCAGAGCATATACACACAATTGCTGAAAACTTCAACCTCCCAGATCTCACAATCTAGCTGTCTTGAAAATGGCAATGCAGGGAAGCTTCTTGATTGCTAGAGTTAATCCTACTTCCATTCAGGAAATTAACACCATCCGGGATGAGCAGTTTCGAGCTTGGGCACAATTTCTGAATGAACATTCAGTAATTCGTTATGCTCTAGTTACACCAGTGCCGCTTAACCATGATGCCTTGCGTGAATTATATTGCAGTGCGGTTAACACTTTTGGAGAGGACGGGTGTGCAATCACCTATCAACTGTTTGGTAGGTCGATTAGGGTCACTGAATGAAATGTTAATCGAATTCTTCATTTTCCTATGGAAAATCTCGTTTCTGATCCTACACCTGACTAGATTAAAAGGTTCTTTCATCTTATAAGGTACCAAGATGGTAATTTCAATACTGGTAATCTCTCTAGATCATATCTAACCCAGTATTGGAATTTCGTCTTCCAAATTCTTAACCATGTTTTTTCCTCAGAAAGAACAAATCTAGATCGAATATCTGAATTTATTCAAACAATAGGGTATGCGGTCGCCAACAATTTGAGGATTAAATTTGGTAAGATAGTGCTTGGTCAAATCATTTTGAAGATGAAGCAACTAGAAACAAGGGATTTCCAAACTCAAAGGGTCAAATGTCTATATCCCAGATTTCTGCAGCTAATATTAAATGATTTTTTGAGTGATGCAGACAGGATACGCTTGGACAATGGTAGAAATGTGGAATGTTCTTCTATGAAGGTGAATGTAATTAATTACATAAGCAATAAGAGCTATACGGATGTGCCTACAGTCCTAACTGAATATCTAAAGACTGTTCCACTTCCGTTGTTACCAAAGCCAGTAAGAGCAGCACCACATAAGGAGTTTGCTACATCAGCCGCTCTACCTCATTCTAAACGAAGTAAACCTAGCGAACCCGAGACATTTGAGGGAAACCAGGGTCTTGTGCCATTTAATCCATTCAAGTTCAACCTTCCAGAGAGAAAATCCCTGGATCTTTTTCCAGATTTACCACTCTTTACCAGTGGTCGGCAACTTGCTTCACGAGAGGATGGAAGCTCCCGAACTTTCATTGCACCATCCGACAAAGGGGCTAGAATGATTTCATTTGCAGATACGCATCTCGGTGGAAGTTTTGGACAAGAGTTGAGAGAAACACGAGCAGAACATGAGAGTGGGCAACATACTCAACCACATGCACCTATAACCAGAGCGGGATACAACAGACTCCTTGTACGGGTCCAAACACTAGAGAACGAGTTGCCACATATCCGTGAGTCCATTGCATAAATAAAAAATTTGCAACTTGTTCAAAATGATGCATTCCAAGCTCAATTAAGTTCCATGGCAGCCCAGTTTAGTCATGCAATTAATTCATTGATGAAGACAGCTTCTTCTAATTTCCCAACTCCACATTCAACTATTCTGGAGGATAACCCAACTGAGAGGGAGAAGGTGGATGAGCAAGAAGCTAAAAGGCGTAATAAAGGCAAGGAAAAGGTTGCTGACACGGATTTAAATTTATTTTGGGGAAGGAAAAGCTAAGGGGAGTATTCGTGCTATGTGGAAAGAATTAAGCAAGGAAAACTTGAAGATATGTTCAGTCTAAAGGAACAATTATCTTGCTTATTTTCAGGGGAGTTTTCGTTCACTTTTGTTCATATCTCATTTTTATTTGCATACATTGAGGACAATGCATGATTTAGGTATGGGGGAGAGTTTTTAGTGTAAATACAAAAAAATTGAAAAATCCAAAAAAATTAAAAAAAAATTAGAAAATTAATTGCGTAGTCTCATAGTGTGTTAACAGGGATAGGTACATATCTTGTGAGCTTATTTTGCATGATTATTTGACATGTCATAACTCTGAAAGTTATTTGTTACTTGATGATTCCTTGTACGTGCTTGCAAAAATTATAAAACTTGAGATGTGTCTTTGTCAAATTTAGTGAGTACTGAAGCATGCTTCCACCTTGTGAGATCTTGAGTCTAATTTATGATTGGTACATTTTATATCGATCAAATTTTATTGTTGTGTGTAGTTCATCATTTGGCATGTTGCTCTAGAACTTGCTTTAAACCATTTTGAGATTACATGATATCTGTATGCATGAAAATGATAAAGGCACTAGGATTAACCGTATTTATCCAAACAGTACCCTTGAATCATATATCCTTAGTGAACCCCTTTGAGCTTTATATCCGCTATTTTTGTATATCACCAATCTAAATTCTTGAGCCTACTTGTTTATTCTTCTCTTGATTTACTAGTAGAGCATTTTGATTCATTTGGAGGTTGGTGAGTACATAGTGTGGGGATTTCTTTGTTAAAGTGAGAAAATTTGGTGGGAATTTATTAAAAAAAAAAAAAAAACAAAAACAAAAACAAAAACAAAAGAAAAAAAAATAAAATAAAAGATCAAGTGGAGTTGTGTTCATTGGTTTGTGCAAAATGAAAGTAGAAAAGTACATGGTAATATGTGCTTGGAGTTTAATGCTTGTGAAAGTCTGATCAGCTCTTACATGATCAAAATTTCATGTTGAGTGCTTTAATTAGAAATGAACATTGTGCTCTATTAGTTTGTCGAGTTAGCCACTTGTTAGCCTTTTTCTTGATTCCCTACCCTTCACCTTAGCCACGTTACAACCCTTGACAAAGACCTTTTGATTTGTGCATGCATATATACAAAGTAGTGAAGATTTGGTGGACAACCAAGCATATGGTAGCACATGACTTAATTGATTGAACTTGAGCGAATACACTTCACCGATACACATGTGTGATTTGAGAGTTTTGTGAGCTTCATTTATATCCATAACATGTTATTCACTAAATGCGGCATTGATATATATTTCATGATCTTTTTGTCTATGTAGACTGTGTGCTTACTTGGATAGTCTTGTACATATGATGTGTAAGTGAACAGACTTTCAATATTGTGCAATTGAGGTTTACTGGTGTGGAGTACTATAATAGGTTGCATACTTGAGACTTGGCAGAAAAAATGGATTTTGTGGGTAAATTCACTATAAACCCTCACGAGACAAAACTCATCCTACTAGGGCTGCCTAGGGGTTTAACGGCTTGTTGCACGTGCTCAGTGCAATCGTGTCATCTACGAAAATGATATTAGTTAGGATTTAGTTTTTATTTCGTTTATTTGCCCGAGGACATGCAAATGCTTAGTGTGGGGATGTCTGATAGGATATATTTTTATATATATTTTAGATAATTTTATTCCCATATTTAATTGCATTTTGCATTAATTTGGAGATTTATTTAATTAATTTTAATGTTTTATTTCAGGAGACAAGAATTTCTAAATTTGGAAGAATTTGGGCTTAAAGAGCTATTTTGGAGATAAAATCGGAAGAAATTCGGAAAAATAAAGAAATAACAAAATAAAGAAATAAAGTGCAAAGAAGAAATAAAAGAAGAAGGAAAAAGAATTAGGAGCTTGGAGCAAATTGAAATATTTCAAGTACACCCAAAAATCTTCATCTGAATTTATAAGATTTTTGCAGCAAACTTTGAAGAACAAAAAGCAACAACCTTGAATACCTGCAGGCAGCAAATTGTGGAGCAGTCTTTGAAAAGAAGAGCAGACATCTTTGAAAAGAAAAGCAGAAAAGTTGGTAAAAAGCAGTGCAGAAGAGTTTGAAAAGAAAACAAAAAGGGCTATAAAAACTTGCATTTGGTTCATTCAGAGGGGGAGGAGATTAGAAAAGTAGACATAGACATAAATACACTGCATACCACTTTACATCATTTCATTTACCATATCTATCTCATCTAATCCGGCTAATGCATGTTTTCTAGGAGCTAGGGGCTTGATTTTCTTTCCTCTCTTTTGTGTACACTTTGGCTTAATTCTCCGTTCTATTGTAAATTTGAGGTACTCCTAAATTTTATCTTGTTTATTAATATATGTTTTATATGTCTTGTTAAAATATTTTTGTCGTTTCCATTAATAGCATGTGTGAGTAGTTTATTTCTAGGGTATAAGGGGAAGCCATGTTTACACCATTATAATGCTTTAATTTTATTAGTTGTTTAACGGATATAAAATAATTCTAATCGATATGTTATAAATTTAATTTGTGTTATCGGCCGGTATCATTAATTAATTATTTGCAAATAGGAGTCATAGATCGAGAGATTTTACCCGCTAGAGGCATACATACGATTAGCGGAATTGAATTTTAGTGCGAGAGCATAATTGGATTTCCGAGAGCGTTAATGCTTGAAGAGAGATCAACACCTGCTCTAATTATTTAAAATCCGTTAAATTACTATATCCGTATAATTTGTTTCGGTGTAAACATGGTGAACCCGGTTGCCCTAGACTTTTAGTTAATCGACTTTAAAACACATTTATTTGCATTATTTAGTTATATAAAAATTCTCAATAATTGTTTTTAATATAGAAATAATTCGTGACAATTACATTAAAATTGATAAAACCTGCCTCCCTGCGAACGAACACAAAAATATACCGCATCAGATGGTCAGGTCATGGGGTGTGAGCGGGGGAAAGAATGGGTACATTAGATTAGAGCTTAACCAGGCCAGTACTAATACAGGGAGGGTGGAATAGAAATCCAGCCCTCGTATCCTAAATAAAAACCCAAAGAGTTTGCAATTATTACTACAGTTGTCCTGAGTCAACCACATTATGCTGTCTCTCTACGTTTGACAACAACTGCTCTCATTTTGGATGTTGTCCATTTGAGTCACCTGCTGTGATGATCATTCCACCTATTGCCCGCAAGAGTTTCATGACAACTAATGTTTATAACTAAATCTTTAATAGTGCAAGGGTAGCCCTATTGGAATGACAGCTTTCTAGCCTATTCCTGCAAGACGCAAATGGACTCCAATGAGGGCTGGCAGGCCGCAGGAGTAACTTTATTGCTCCCTGTGAGAGGAACCCTTAGGCATGGCAGGATGACAGAAGGATATTATGGATGAAGTTCAATAAATACACGCCATCTTTGTTTATTTTGCTAATTTGAATTCTCTTAAACTCTTCATTCTCTAGTTAATATAGAAACTAGAATGATCCAGAAAGACCTGGTAGAAATGATCAACCACTATTTTGTATCAAGTACGTAATTCTATAACAAAGAAACCAGCTGAATCTCATTCAAGCTGTGAATCTATTGCCACTGAACTTCTTTGGCTCGGGCATCTCCTTCGTGATCTTAAAACTATTTCATGGAAACCATCTGCTGTGTTGATCTTTTCCAGTTGTCCGTAAAAGATTCCTGTTTGTAAAATTAATGCCAAAAGACAAGTATTGGCCAGTGCATTATAACTTTCCGTATTTATCATAGCTTAAACTTTCTGGCTCTTGGCTGACTTATCCAATTTTCTATGTCTGCTAATGTTTTGTCTAAATTTTAAAAGAACAAAGGGCAGACTTCATTGGAATAAAATCTTCGGAGCCTGGTTCTGCAATATGCAGAAGGACTGCAATGGATTCCCTTTGGGAGGAAAGCTTAGACATGATAGCATGACTGGGATTTGGAGGAAGCATGCGAGGGATTTGGAGGAAGCATGCGACTTTATGTATTTTAGTAGTTCAAAAGTTTTTGAAACTCTTTCTTGCTACTTAATATAGGATTATTAACTAGAATGATCCAACAAAAGACCTAATGGAGATGATCTCCCATTCGCATCAAGTAGCATATTCTACACAACAATTTATTAGATTATTTAATTTCTTGGTTTCTTGGAGTGTTGAAAGTCAACCAGCAGTAAATCTGAATATCAATTTCTTGCTCTTGCTGCCACTGACCTTTTCCAGCTCATGCATCTTCTTCATCATCTTAGAATTTCTCTTTCAAGGCAACATCTTCTCTTATTTAACAACTAATAGTAGCAAATTTTTTAAATTTAATCTCTTTCTCATAAACAAAAACAAACGCGTTGAGTTGGACTACCAATTTCTGAATTGTTTTCGGTTATGAGTATTCAGGTTTTCCAGCCCTTTGAGAAAGTGCTGCACGTTACTTGAAATGAGATTCTTAGTTGATAAAACTAGAATGGATATATGATTTCAGAATCAAGAATCAAGAAAACAATGTTGTATTGATTGTATTGATGTGTGTTTATTACAATCTCTGAAGTCCTATATATAAGAATAACTATACGTAAGGGATTACATCACTTGGTACTGTAGATCGTAGACTTACTGTAGATCGTAGACTTAATCTAACATAAGAGATAGCATGAAGACGAACTGTTCCTTTTTCAACCTGTTGACGGGTGAAATGATAATCAATCTCTATATGTTTAGTGCGTTCATGAAAGACATCATTGTGAGCAATGTCCCTGGCACTTTTGCTATCACAGTAGATAATAGTGGTTGGACAGTCATTTCTTCAAGTAACCATCGTAGCCAAATTAATTCCTGCATGGTGTCAGCCAGAGCTCCATATTCTGACTCGGCACTGGATTTTGAGGCAAGGGATTGTTTCTTACTACGCCAAGAGATAAGAGAGTCTCCCAAAAAGAAGCAAAATCCTGTAGTGGAACAT
Source organism: Kitagawia praeruptora (assembly GCA_037693485.1). Taxonomy (NCBI): domain Eukaryota; kingdom Viridiplantae; phylum Streptophyta; class Magnoliopsida; order Apiales; family Apiaceae; genus Kitagawia; species Kitagawia praeruptora. Next base: position 109,985,642 of record CM075354.1, read on the forward strand.
CTGGTAGTGGGATCACCACCCCAATCAGCATCAGAATAGGCATGTAACTCAAGTGATGAGTTGTATGCATAATGTAATCCATGAAAGATGGTGCCTTTGACATAACGAAGTATGTGAAGGACAGTTGTATAGTTAGGAGTGCGAGGAGCTACCATAAATTGACTAACAATATGAACAGCATGAGCAATGTCAGGACGAGTGACAGTAAGATAAATTAGACTTCCTACCAACTGGCGATATAATGTAGGGTTGACAAGCAGATCACCATCTTTAGAGTTAAGTTTGACCTCATATTCCAAAGGTGTAGTTGTAATCTTATTGTCACTGATTCCAGATTTCAACAAAAGATCTGATGCATACTTAACTTGAGAAAGTGTGTATCCAGTAGGAATGGAAGAAACCTCAAGACCCAAGAAGTAACTTAATGAACCAAGATCTTTCATTTCAAATTGCTCACCGAGAAATTGTTTGAGATCAGAGATACCTGCAGTGTCATCTCCAATGATAATCATATCGTCAACATTAAGGAGGAGAAGAACAATTCCTCGATCGGTCCGTTGAATGAAGAGAGCATGATCATATGGACTAGAAGAAAATCCTAGCTCACTGATAACTTTGCTAAATTTCTCGAACCAAGCTCGAGGTGCTTGTTTTAGGCCATAAAGTGCCTTGGTAAGCTTGAACACTTGTCCTGGAGAGAGATCAAAACCGGGAGGAGGTTTGAGATAAACTTCTTCATCTAAGTTGCCATTAAGGAAAGCATTTTTGACATCCATTTGCCACATGTCCCACTGTTTTGATGCTCCAACAATGAGTAAACTCCGAACAGATGTAAGACGAGCAACTGGTGCAAAAGTCTCTTCATAATCAATGCCGTACTCCTGGGTAAACCCTCTAGCAACTAGACGGGCTTTATATCTCTCAACGGAGCCGTCAGCTTTTGTCTTAATTTTATAGATCCATCGACTTCCCATAGCTGTTTTCCTAGGGGGCAAGGTAACCAGATCCCAAGTGTTATTTTTGTCTAATGCTTGAAGTTCTTCTGCCATAGCTTTCTGCCAAAGAGGATTAACACTTGCCTCTCTATATGTTTGAGGCTCATGCAATGATTGTACAACAGAGTAAACATGATAATCAGAAAGACGAACAGAAGGTTTTCTTACCCGAGTATATCGATGAGTGTGCTCATCAGTATGAGATGGTAAAGTGGGAGGCTCGGTACTAGAATCCTCAGCCCGACTTGCTGTCTAAAGGATAATAGTAGATGGAGATGGTTGTGTGAGCTCAACTGAAGGATCTGTTGAATGTATATCAGAGGTAGAGGTTGGAGATTCTATATATTTATCACTGGGATGTAGATCAATAAACGGATCTGTAAAGTGAGAAATGCTAGTAGAAGTGTCAATGTGAAAATCTGACATAGATGAGAACATTTTATGCTCCCAGAAAGTAACATTTCGAGAGACACGAAGACGTTGCGAGATAGGATTCCAACAACGGTATCCTTTCTGACCACCACCATAGCCAATAAAACAACAAAGACGAGCACGTGGTTCGAGTTTTGTTCTCTCATGTTGAGGAAGAAGAACAAAACAAGCAGAACCAAACACCTTAAGTGAATCATATGAAGGAGGTTTGTCATATAATTTTTCATAAGGGGACACATTATTGATTACAGGAGAAGGAATCATGTTTATGGTGTGCACAGCAGTGAGTGCAGCTTCTCCCCAGAAGTATTCTGGACAAGAAGAAGAAACGAGAAGGGCTCGAATGGTGTCAAGAATGTGTCTATGTTTACGTTCAGCTCGACCATTTTGTTGAGATGTGTAAGGGCAAGAACTCTGTGCAAGGGTACCATAAGAGGCTAAAAAATGTGTAAGATCAGATTCTTTATATTCTTTGGCATTATCGGCATGAAAGAGTTTGATTTTCTTTTTAAACTGAGTGTGAATCATAGTGGCAAAATTTTTGTAAGTTTCTCCTAATTCTGAACGATGTTTCAGGATATAAATCCAAGTGAAACGAGAAAAATCATCAACAAATATCACATAATATCTCGATCCCCCCATAGTGGGAGTTGGAGAGGGACCCCAAATATCAGAATGAATAAGATCAAAAGCAGAGGATGATGTTTCATAATGAATAGGAAATGGAAGTACATGTTGTTTTGCTAATTTACATGACACACACTCAATTTTGTCGTCACTTACTTTTCCTAACTGACCTTTAGAAATAAGGCTATGTAAACGAGTGAAAGATGGATGGCCCAACCTAGAATGCCAAATATTGGATGAAACCGCACAAGCTAGATGAGTTGTTGATTTTGGTGTAGGTAGATGTAGAGAAATGAGCTCAAACATCTTTCCACACCTACGTCCTGTCCCAAGCGTTTGATTTGTCTGAGGATCCTGTACTTGACAACCAGAAGATGTAAAAATAATGTTAAGACCGAGATCACATAACTGACAAATGGAAATAAGATTAAGTGAAAGATTAGGTCATCTAAGTTACATCATTATCCACTAACACTTGTTAAGGGGTAAATTAGTATTTTAGCATGGTTTTAACCACAAAAAATCTTCAAGCTTCCATAAGACTCTAGAATTATCAAGTAATTAGCAAGATAAGATCAAAATCAAGAGCAAAAATCTATCCCCTTCCACTTTCAAGACATTCGGCCAAAACAAGAAAAAAAGAGAAAAATAAAAATCAAAACCCTAGCTAGCATCAAGATCAAATCTAAGGAAACTTCATGGAGGCTCTTGGAGGTTAGGAAGGATCATCTACCAAGTTTCATAGCCAACCATCATCATTTACATAGGTAATAAAAGCATCAAAGTTACTTGATGAATAGTAATGAATAGTGTTTTCCAAGAACTAACTTGATTTTTATAGTTTCTTTAGTTGATTCAAGCTAGTATAAGGTTGTTAAAGGCTATCCCAAGGATTATTAAGTGTTGTTAAAGCTTCAAGAAGGTATAAATGCTCTTGCCCTTTTATATTTATGATGGATATTGATTTGGTTAGTGATTAAGTGGTGTAAATGATAAGATCATGATGATTTATGTGTTTATAAGTGCTTTTATTGTATATGAAAGGAGTATGTGCTTGTAACCATGGTTGGTAAGATGACCACATGGTGTAGGTGATGGTGTATAAGGTGGATGATTGATTTGGAGGAGTTGGATTTTGGAAAGTATGAAGATATAGCCGTTATAATGCCCGATTTTCGTTAAACCAAATAGATGCCCTGTTTTTGGCACCCATATTCACACGTTAGGTTCCTGTCCAGAGCACCAACTGATCATGAAAGGATAGATCTTGGTTCATAGATCGGTTTGATATAAGGTGCGTTAAAATCTGATGAACGGTTTAGGAGAAAAGTCAGTTTTAGTGAAAGACGTTCGAAAACCGAGAAACCGTGATTGTATCAACTTTGAGGCTATAATTACCATACCTATACATTTTTAAAAGTCACGAAATTTTGGGATATGGTAGTAGTGTGGTCAGAGAACTAGTTCCAGTTGACCTTACATTAAAATTCGAAATCTATAATTTATAAGAATTTTTACAGTCAAGTGTGGTTATTAGGGGAAATGGTGGAATACACTAAAACTTTAATTGAGTTTAAAAAGGGTTAAGTTCTTGGAACTTTTGGTGCGTAAAAGTTATGTCAAACATATGTTATGAGTCAAGGGTGTTATTGTATAAAGATTAGGTGATTAGGAGGGATATATATACTAACAGTGATCCTTTCGTTTCTATAGAGATGGGAGACGAACTCCGGATCATTCCTTCAGGACATAGAGATCGAGGCAAGATTTCTTCTATCCTTACTTTGGAAAACTACTTATCTTCAAAGTAAAATGATTTCATGGAATGTGTACATGTTATTCTATGGTTGATATATTACTAATAATTTATTTCCTGAATTTCTGGGAATTAAAGAGAGATGGATGTGGATTATGGATATATAGATATGATTACGAATAAAGTGAACATGCTTTATGATGAAGAAAGTATGAAAGAATGGTATCAGTTGTTATCTAGAGTTATATAAAAGGATGGTATCAGTTATTATCTAAGGTTATATGATTTATTATATCATGTTAAAAAAATTCTTTTAAATATTGTGATTTAATAAATATTATTTGATTATTATTTGATTATTATTTAATACTTTTAAAATTGATGGAATATTTTATATATATAAGAGCGTGTTGGATTTCATTGAATACAGAAGAGATGTTTGAGTCATAATCAAAGTATTATGATGTATATATATTTCAAAGGTGATGATAAATGGAAATGAAAAAGATAAATGTGAATGGAATATTGATTGACAAAGAGGGGGATTGCAACAAAAAGCATAAGAGGCTGTGTGCGGCATAGTCCAGCACTCAATATTTTATTTCGGCATGAAGATGCCAAGGGAGGATGTAGCAGGTAGCCTTCCTCCGGGGTTGATGACCAGGTAGGATCATCCCTTCTACTAGTAGTAAACAGAGAGCGGGTACGGTCAGGCGACTGATCATCGTCCTACGTATCTGGCGCCAGCAGATATCCCCAAAACTTGAAAGAAAGAATTGAAAATGGTTTTCAGATTTCTATACTGAAAACAGGAAAAAATGATATGAAATGATGGAATTATTGTTACAGATGAAGAGAAACTGATTTTATATTAATTTATATGATTGTTGCATAAGAAGGAAATGAGAAGATGATAGCGAGAGATTTGTTCAAGTTTTATATTATCTTGAAAGATTACACTGAAATGGTATATTGATTGTTATAGCATTTAAGAAGAGAACTGATATTATATTAGAAGAGAGACTGATATTATAATACTATCTATTTCTTTCCGTACAAAGATAATTGGAAAGTATATATATATATATATATATTGAATGAAAATAACATTTCTCTCCATAATAACTGAAAATTGTTTTGTTTAATATATATAATGATTTATTTTCCTTTGATGCTAGTTGATAGAATTTATCTTGCTGAGCTATTTTAGCTCATTCTTGCTACTTATGTATATAACAGCTAGGTATGCCGATACTCCGTACCACGCCCCGCAAGAGGGTAAGGGAAAGGCGACCTTTTGAGAGCACGCTGGCACCGATTCCTGAGGTAGCGTAGAGGCAGACGGGTCCTGGTAGCCTTATGTATAATTAAATGTGTAAGCATGTAATAAACTTTTGATTGTTGAAATGTTTCATGTCGAAGCATTCTTCAACAATGTATTTTAAGTATGATCCTGGTTTGTAATAACTTCTTTAAACTCTAAACTCTTAATATTGTGGATGTTGTTCTCCGAGCATATGACTGGTGTGTGTGTTAATATTATTAAGTGTGGAGTCTATTGTGTGAGTTTTATTATGCATTTATATTCCAGCTACAAAGAGACGGATATTAAAAAAGGGAAATTGGTCCGTGACGGCCTGGATTCCTGACCCCGGATTTGGGGCTGTCACAGTTTGGTATCAGAGCTTAAAGTCATAATGCTCAGGAACAATAGTGATAATAATAAATATATCAGTAATAATATAAATTGTGAACTCACATCGAGTTCAAGGGTGATTTATCGAACGAAGCGTTTATTCTAAGTAGTAATTATAATTTTATAGATTATTACTAATAAAAGTTTATGTTTTAGTATAGGGAGAGGAGATTGGTGAGCCGAAGATTAAGGGTATTTAAAGTCTTCTTATGTTTAAGGGAGTTTGAAGAAATATTGTAAGTGGATTGGTGAACAGACACTGATTGTTTCAATTGATGGTGGAGATGAAATGGTGAAACAGAGATTTGTCGGTAAAGCCAAGATATACCTTAAGAGTATACTATTTTTAAGGACCAAGACAGACTGAGAAATTTCGAGATTGACTTAAATGAAAAGGTTATTATGTTAAAAGTGTTAAGCTTATGTAGCATGCGGGATTGATATGAGAAAGGGAATATTTGATGTATCGGGAAGTGTATGTTAGACAATCTCGTGAGTATAAGTGGTATGTTAGAATATACAATTATAAAGTATAGTTTTAAAAGGGTCATTGATACCGAAGCATTGTCAGGATAAGACGATCAATATTACGTAAGTATATCGATTAGAAAGTTATGTTCTATTATGGATAAAGGCAGAGAGTATCGAGCCAAGTCACGACTAGTTAAATGAAGATAATTGGGAAGAACAGACGATAGGTTAAGGCTACATGGTGAGTGCCAAATTTAAGAAATTTTGGAGAGTACGCGGTCTAAGATATATATGGTATTTGAGGAAAACCTTCCATTATTTGGGATTTTAAATTGGGCAGAGGCTATTAACGGTACCTATTTTCAAGCTCCTAAAGCCCTGCTAAATTATATTATTGAGTTTCAAATTTTCCTCCACTGGTGAGTAATTCCAGGGTGATCTATCACCTCTTATTCAAAAATGGCCTGTATCTTTTGAAAATTTTCTGGTACCTCTGGAATGTATTTCAAAATTTTATTCGATCTATCTTAGTCAAAAAATATTCCTCTAAGATTATTTTTGAAAGGTGGTATTTATCATCGTGATTTAAAATTTTCTTTATATTTTTTACTCCAACCAAGAGGAACAACCCTATATATATATACACAAGGACAATCTGTCTGTGTGATTGAGAGTCGGAGGGGACGCCCTCACTTGTGTGACATATGGGTTCTTCCATAATATTGATTTCTTAAATATCCTTTTGTTTCAAATAAAAGTTATTTAAAACTCTTGATTTATAAATTGTTATGGGACCCTTGCTTGTTTCTGGGTTCGTTTCAATTCAAAGTTTCTTAAATTCTATAAATTGTTTCGAATATAGAAGATTTCATTAATGGATGGGATACTGGAAGCAAGGTTTAGAGTTTACGTGATTATAAAAGGAAACTTGAGATTCCAAGGGAAATTTCAATAAGAGATAATTAGAGCTAGAAGCGTTTCAATATAAGAGAGAAAGGAATTTCGTGAGAAGAAATGGGAATATTTGATGATTAGTAAGAGAAAAAAAAAAGAGGAATTTTAAGGCATAATTGAGATTTACTATTGAAAGTAAGGTGTATTTTGAGGATAGAGTCAGAATAAGGATAAACAAAGGAAGTGGGGATAATTAATGAAGGACTCGAGGTGCAATAACTATTAGTGGGGGAAGGCCAATATTGTGACTAATACCCTAAGTAGAGAGAGAGAGGGAGAGATTAAAGATGTTAAGTATTCAAAGGATTAATCCAAAAAGTATGAATGAGTAAAACTTGAGGTAAAGATTTTGATGAGAATAATAAAGGGAAATTACAGAGGTGGAATAGATAGTATATCATGAAGGAACTAAGGTGGATCAGTAAGATGTAAAGAGCGTATAGTGAACAATAGACATATGAGATAAGGTATCCGGAGGAAATTGCAAGTACGCGCTAATTTGACCTCTTAAGTGTAAATGTTTGGTTAGGGATCGACTAAGTCAATGAATGGTGTAAATGGGCTGATAAAATAGATAAGAATAATCTATCTGTGAGAAAGTAAACTATGGTGATATAAGAAAGTGAGTTATTCTCGTGTCATCCAAATCAAAATCTGTTAAGAGTCAGAGAAATCTATAAAAAGGAGATTTGGGAATAATGGGGAAAGTATCTGCTCGTATAAGTACGAACAGGAAATATATATTATAATTGATATTTTCTTACAATTGTTTCAAGGAATATTATTATAGCTTATTTTCTGGAAAATTTTACAGAGATGATATATAAAAATGTTGGAGTATTAATATTTTATGTCATGATAAGGATCAATGTATAGCTAAACAATAGTTGGAGATTAAACTTGAGGATATAGGATTATGACTATAAAATACACTACTATTCAGGGGAGGCCAATGTGGTGGTCGATACCCTTAGTCGAAAGAGGAAGGAGAAATGAGATAATATAGAATGATTGAATACAGGAAGGGATTTGCAAGAAAAAGATAGTGAAAGTGCTGCTACTGATAAGCTAAATGGCATGTTGATTGATAAGTGGATTTTATATCCATTTGGAACATTCTATATCGGCTTAAATTGATTGTTTTGGACTCAAGTTTGTGTAGTTTTGATGTGTTTTGTGTAGTTGTGCAGGTTTCCAAGAATATCTAAGCTTTTGTCGTTTTTGGAGATTTAATTGATTAAAATTCGGATTTTCCGGGAAGGCTGCGCAGCTTATACTGTTTTGGCCATATCTGGAGTTCTAGAAGTCCGTTTTCAGCGATCTTACTGCCCACGCGAAGCTTGAGAGATTTTCTACAACCTGGGATAGGAAACAAGTGCAAGAAATAAGCTGAATAAAGTCGCGCACGTAATCTTTATTAAAGAAGGCTGGGAATTTACTGTTTTGCCCTTTTTCTAATTCTAATTGTATTCTGGGCAGTTTTGGGTACCTTCTTTAAATCCTAATTGTAATAGAAGGCAATATCTTGCTGGGCAAGATTTGTAGAGCCTATATAAACACATCCTACCATTGTAAATAATAACAATTCATAGCTAACAATTGATAGCTTTTAATCATATCAAGGTACTTTCGATCTTCAATTCTTTCTTCAATATTATGTTTTTATTCATTATCATTATTATTTTGTTTTCTTTATTAAATATGCGTAACTAATTCTCTAATCTGAGGATTGGGTAGTATTCCTTGGTATTCATGCATGCTTGATTACGTGATTTTCTGCTTTGCTGATCTGTTAATGAGATCTTAACACAATTAGGGGAGTCATGAACCTTTGATTGTATTCTAGGGATTGTAATAAGCTTGGGAGAGAAGTTGCAATCTTAGTACATGATTTAAAAGACATAATTTGAATATTAGATCGGGAGATTAATAGGAGAATTGTGAGACATATAATTCTTGGCACTTAACAGTTTATAGATATACTTTGATTGTATCACGGGAGTGACAATTAGGGTGTAGCTGTAGGCACTATATTGTAACCTGGGAGGGTGCAGTATAACTTTAGAAGAATTGTTTTCAGCAAGGTAGGAACACAGATATCACATTAATATTGAGCATGTATTGAGACCAAGTGAAGAACCCCAGTTCTTAGATTGTTTTCCCATATATTTGAATCTCAGTTTAAAATCAATTCTTAGTGCTTATAATTAGTTCTTAGTTAATTTAGTTAATACAAAAACCCAAAATTCTTCTTACACACTTCTAGACGAAAAGAGATAAGAAACCTGAACTTTGTATTAAATTTAGTCCTTCCCTGAGAACGAACACACAAAAATACTACTAACAAATTGGCGCCGCTGCCGGGGAAGGCAGTATACTTGAGTTTAGGTTAATTGTTTCTTATTGTTTAGATTTTAATTGGTTCCACAAGTTGTTTTGTTGGTGATTTTCAGGTGTATGCTACGTTCATCTTGCGTTAGAAAATTGGAATTTGACCCTGAAATTGAGCGTACCTTGAGAAAGATAAGAAAAGAGAAAGCTAAGATGACGGACGCTGAGAATGTTAACGTAAATGTTAATGCAAATGTTAATGCAAATGTTAATGTTGATCAGACTTCTATTTGGGACCATGAGACACCTAATCCTGCCAATTGCATGTACAAAACTCCAGAGATTGGTGCAACCCAATTCAATATTAACCCGAGTTTAATTCAGATGATCAGCAATCAAGCTTTTGAAGGAGATATTGAATTAGAAGACCCACACAGACATCTAGAGCGTTTCGTGCAGATGTGTGGCTCATTCAGAATCAATGGTGTTACGAGTGATCAGATTCGTCTCCATATGTTTCCCTACTCTATTAAGGGAAGAGCTTTGGAATGGTTTCAGCAACTTCCAAACACTGCGGTTGCTACATGGGATAGTCTTTCTACTGCATTCTTGTCCAAATATTATCCTTCTGACAAGACGCAACAATTGAGGACTATGATTATGAGTTTCAAAGCACAACCGGGTGAAGGTCTATATCAGGCATGGGAGAGATTCAAGGCACTATTGAGGAAGTGTCCACATCACGGCTTGGAAGATTGGCAGATCATCAGTACTTTTTATGGGGCCATGAATGCAGATATTCGTTTGAGTTTGGATGTGGCTGCTGGTGGAAATTTCAAGAAGGCACCAACTACACAGTCTAAAGCACTCCTTGAGGAATTGGCATCTAATAATTATTCATGGGCACCTAGTGGGACGAGCTCAGCTAAATCAGCACAAGAATCTGAGATGATCAACATGCTGGCTCAAAAATTGGATACTCTAACTCAGGAGGTGCGAGGACAAAGAGCAAATGTGAATGCTATTTCTTCACCTATGGAGGGGTATAATGATTATGGTGCTAATCAGAACTCTTATGTGCAACAATTTCCAGAAGAAGCATCTTTCATTCAGGGAAGACAGCCGTGGCCTGTTCAGAATAACTCCTATTACAATCCAAATCAAAGGCCAAACAACAATCTTTCTTACAGTAATAATCATGCGGCTAATCCTTCTTATGCATTTCCAGGGCAGAATCAACCTTCTGGTTTTCAGTCACGACCACCATATCAAGCACAGCAGCAGTATCAACCTCCTCCGAAGAAAGAACCAGCTGATTGGGAGGTTGCACTAAATAAGATTATGCAAGGAACTTCTGGGGCATTGGCTAATATGGAATCAAGAATAGAGCAGATGGCATCATCTCAAAAGATGCTAGAAACACAGATTGGACAGATTGCCTCCAAGATGGGTGTTCGTGAGCACGGATCACTTCCTAGTCAACCCGACCAGACTTGTAAAGAGCAATGCAAAGCAATTACTTTGAGGAGCGGGAAAGAGTTGCCCGAGGTTGAGGTTCTCGAGCCAAAAGAGAATGATGCTGAAAAAGAAAGTGAGATAGTAGAGATCGATGCAGAAAAGTCAGAAAAAGTAGATGAAGAGAAGAAGGAAGAAGAACCAGAAAAGCCGTATGTTCCTCCACCACCTTATGTTCCTCCTATTCCATTTCCACAGAGACTTCACAACAGGCAGTTAGAGAAGCAGTACGAGAAGTTCTTGACTATGTTCCGACAATTGCATGTCAATATTCCTTTGGCTGAAGCTTTGAATCAAATGCCACTCTATGCTAAATTTCTTAAGGAGATGTTGACAAAGAAGAGGAAACTTGAGGATGCAGAAACCATTACTCTCAATGCTGAATGCAGTGCAGTCATCCAAAAGGCCATTCCTCAGAAATTGAAAGATCCGGGAAGCTTTTCTTTGCCTTGCACTATTGGGAAGATGGAGAACACGAAAGCCTTGTGTGATTTAGGGGCTAGTGTGAGTTTGATGCCATATTCAATCTGTAAACGACTTGGTCTTGGGGAGCTTAAAAAGACACGGATTTCACTTCAGTTAGCTGATCGTTCTGTTAAATATCCGTTGGGGATCGTTGAAGATGTGGTCGTCAAAGTTGATAAATTTGTCATACCTTGTGATTTTGTGGTGTTAGAGATGGATGAAGATGTTGAGATGCCCATTATCTTGGGAAGGGCATTCTTGGCTACTGCTGGCACTACTATCGATGTTAAAGCTGGAAAATTGACATTGAATGTTGGCGAGGACAAAGTGGAATTTGATCTGAATAAAGTAATGAAGATGCCTCCTTTTGGAGCAACTTGTTTCACTGTTGACATAGTTGATGAAATTGTGCAGCTCGAAAATGAACACTTCATGGGAGCAGAACGGGTGTTAGATGATGTAGTAGAAGAAGAAGAAATTATTGTTCGAGACACGGAAGTTGAGATGGTTTTTACACTTTCCGAGGCACCACAGGTGGAACTTAAACCTCTACCTTCTAATTTAAGGTATGTCCTTTTGAATAATGAGCTAGTGATTTTTGAAGAGGGGCATGATAACGTGTTGCGAAGGTGGAAAACCGATGATAAGGAAGAAGAAATTTTTGTTCAGCCGGTTGAGTCGGAGAAGCATCTTAGAGGTGTGAAAAAGAAAAAGAAGAAAATTTGGCCGTTGGGTAGTAGAATCAAGATGAAATCTGATGGAAGAGATTTGTGGAAATTAAGCAAACCGGATGTCAACGTTCGTATGAATGGTTTGTCTGTTGAAGATGGTTCAGTTATTCTTTTGAAACCACCATGATTTGAGGAAGTAACGTCAAGCTATTGACGTTAAAGGAGCGCTTCGTGGGAGGCAACCCACGCATTAGTGTAGGAAGAAAAAAAAAATTGAGTGTTTTTCAAAAAAAAAAAAAAAAAAAAAAAAATCGATTTTTGAGCAGTTTGCAGCCCTGTAACGCAGGCTGCACCTGCGTTTCTGCTTTTCCCGCAGTTTGCCTCTCTGTAACGCAGGCTGCGCCTGCGTTACTGTTCTTGGGGCAGCCTGCATGGCTGTTGCGCAGGCTGCGCCTGCGCGTCTGGTGCTTGTGCAGTCAGCTTCACGCGCCCGCAGATTGCATGGTTTCCAGTTTTGTCCGATGTTTTTTTTATGTGGTTCACTTGTTTTATAAAAAAAAAAATTTTTGTTCACCTCCCATTCTATTTATACCCCCATTCTCTCTAATTCTTTTCCTATTTCAATTCCAAAACTCCCCATCTTTTCTCCAAAAATTCTAAACCTATTTATATTCTATTTATTATTATTATTATTATTATTATTATTATTATTATTATTATTATTATTATTATTATTATTATTATTATTATTATTATTATTATTATTATTATAGTTATTATTTATTATTATTATTATTATTTTCTTATTTATTATTATCTTTATTATTTTTATTTATTATTAGTATTATTCTTATTATTATTATTATTTTTTATATACCCACCTATACATACAAATCCAATTCCTTTTCTATTTATTTAAATCTCTAAAAATTCAATTCTAAAGAGGAATTAATTGCAAGTTCACCTCTTTGATTCGTATTGGGTAAATCTTTTTCTCTAATCTTATTACGAATTTGTGTTCTTGTCAATGGGATTTTGTAGTGTTCAGGCAAGGTGGCCAGACTATGGAGCTCGTATGCAGTATCCTCCGCCAGATTCATCCGAGGAGGAGGACGAGTAGGTATGTTTTCTACTATCCCTTGTATTATTTCCATTCAATGCGGACATTGAATATTTCAAGTTTGGGGGTGGTTTGAGGGATATGTAGTTGTTGTTGTATTAATTGTTCATGTAGGATTTCATGCTTTGCATATTAGTAGTAGTAAATTATGCATTTATGTTCGTGTTATCTACGTTTGTTTCATATAGGACATTCTGTTTTTATTTTTTTTTTCGTATATCATGTGAGTTCATAGTAGTTTGCATTTGCACCCATGCTTGATAGGAATTTTGTGTTGTTGACGCTTTTGATTGAGAAGTGATATGCTTTGTTCTTGTGCACACACATACACTAGTAAGTTGAAGCTAGTAGACTTATTGAATGTTGTAAGTAATTAGAAGAACATGAATATGTGCAAGATGATTTAGTTTGCATGCTTTGAATACAAGTTGGTGCGTTAGAGAGATTTTTGCTTGGGATTGAGTATGTTTTTCCACCAAGTGAGATTTTGAGCCATATTGCATATTTTTTGCAATTTATTCGTTTGCTTGAGTGTCCACGGATTGTTTGCATTGCTAGCAGTTGTTTGAGGTCTTTCTTGAAACGCATGACATTATTTGACGATTAAAATGATAAAGGCATTTAGGAATAACCGCATATTTTCCCATATTACCACACCATGTTTACATGATCAATTAGTTAACCCGTTGAGCTTAATCCTATTTTTTTTCGATGACACACCACATTACTTGCCTATATCTTTTTCTTGTATTGGCCTTACATTAACTTGAACCCAATTGTCAAAGGCTAGTATAGTGCTTAAGGGAGTAATAAGGTGTGCAAGGAGGGGTTTATTGTTGGTCATACTTTTGGGGAAAATATTGAGATTGGGTTTGGTTGTTTACTTGATAATCGGCATATGTAATAAATTATGGGATCATTGTTATTGTTTATATTATTGTTTTATTTAGCTCTCGAGAAAAAAAAAAGAAAAAAAAAGAAAAAGAAAGAAAAAAAAGAAAAAAAAATATTATGAGAGCATGTTTGTGTTTGTTATGATCCTACTTTAGTCGACTAGTCGAGTGTTCTTAGTAAAATTTATGTGGGGGGGAAATAGGGTGTTGTGTATGATTTATTATGGTGCTTACTAGCTTTTGACACTTCACCTGTTTTGGCTATTTGACATACCTTGTCCCTAGCCCACGTTACAACCCAATTAAAGGCCTTTTGATTATCGTCATTGATGTATGTTGTGTTAAGAGTTAGATTGATACCAAATGTCAAGCATGTTTATGATTTTGTTGGAATTGAGTGATACACTTACCCTTGATCTTGAGTGAATATTCTTTTGTGAGTGGATTGTGAGTGTTTGCTTGTTTTTGCGTATGAGATCCCGAGTTTTGTCTCAAAGATGTACTCTTGTAGGCTTAGCATGTTTACTAACTTATTCTTACACTTGTCATGGACTTGTGAGAACTTATGCATGTTCATTGAGTAGACTATGTGAATACTTGCACTTTCGACACCAAGACATTGCGTATTTACTTTGATTCTTAAGTTGATATGGCATGAGAGGATTTGAAGGTATGGTAGGTTAGATTAATTGCATTTTTCATATTAGTTGCATTCATGCATTGCATTGCATTAGGTAAATGGATTTTGTGGGTACATTCGCTATAGACCCTCACGAGACCTTACTCGTCCACTAGGGCTGCCTAGGGGTTTAAAGGGCTTGTTGCATATGCCAAATGCAACCGTGATCACCTACGGAAGTGGTACTAATTAGGTAGTTATAATTGTTTATGCTTGAGGACAAGCATCGGTTTAAGTTTGGGGGTGTTTGATAAGTGGATTTTATATCCATTTGGAACATTCTATATCGGCTTAAATTGATTGTTTTGGACTCAAGTTTGTGTAGTTTTGATGTGTTTTGTGTAGTTGTGCAGGTTTCCAAGAATATCTAAGCTTTTGTCGTTTTTGGAGATTTAATTGATTAAAATTCGGATTTTCCGGGAAGGCTGCGCAGCTTATACTGTTTTGGCCATATCTGGAGTTCTAGAAGTCCGTTTTCAGCGATCTTACTGCCCACGCGAAGCTTGAGAGATTTTCTACAACCTGGGATAGGAAACAAGTGCAAGAAATAAGCTGAATAAAGTCGCGCACGTAATCTTTATTAAAGAAGGCTGGGAATTTACTGTTTTGCCCTTTTTCTAATTCTAATTGTATTCTGGGCAGTTTTGGGTACCTTCTTTAAATCCTAATTGTAATAGAAGGCAATATCTTGCTGGGCAAGATTTGTAGAGCCTATATAAACACATCCTACCATTGTAAATAATAACAATTCATAGCTAACAATTGATAGCTTTTAATCATATCAAGGTACTTTCGATCTTCAATTCTTTCTTCAATATTATGTTTTTATTCATTATCATTATTATTTTGTTTTCTTTATTAAATATGCGTAACTAATTCTCTAATCTGAGGATTGGGTAGTATTCCTTGGTATTCATGCATGCTTGATTACGTGATTTTCTGCTTTGCTGATCTGTTAATGAGATCTTAACACAATTAGGGGAGTCATGAACCTTTGATTGTATTCTAGGGATTGTAATAAGCTTGGGAGAGAAGTTGCAATCTTAGTACATGATTTAAAAGACATAATTTGAATATTAGATCGGGAGATTAATAGGAAAATTGTGAGACATATAATTCTTGGCACTTAACAGTTTATAGATATACTTTGATTGTATCACGGGAGTGACAATTAGGGTGTAGCTGTAGGCACTATATTGTAACCTGGGAGGGTGCAGTATAACTTTAGAAGAATTGTTTTCAGCAAGGTAGGAACACAGATATCACATTAATATTGAGCATGTATTGAGACCAAGTGAAGAACCCCAGTTCTTAGATTGTTTTCCCATATATTTGAATCTCAGTTTAAAATCAATTCTTAGTGCTTATAATTAGTTCTTAGTTAATTTAGTTAATACAAAAACCCAAAATTCTTCTTACACACTTCTAGACGAAAAGAGATAAGAAACCTGAACTTTGTATTAAATTTAGTCCTTCCCTGAGAACGAACACACAAAAATACTACTAACATTGATGAATGACAAGCAAGTTAATGTTGGTGTATTTTTGCGTAAACAAGATAGAGATATTAGGAAGGAAAAAGGATAGAGAAAGTGATGTAGAAGTTAGAAGGTGTGGATGAAAAAGGTATCTATGGACATTTTTAACGCGATTCCGGGACGGAATCCTTTTAAGGGGGGAAGGATGTAATAACTCTAACTTTAGCAATGCTACAGTGATCACATAAATAGTAAATTTCGAGGATTTAGAGAAATGGTATGTAAGTACTTTATAATTAAAACAGAAAATGAATAAACAGAAACCATATTAGTGTTGTACAATGAAAATAAGTGACTCGAAATGACGATAGATTTCAGAAATTCCTGAATGTGGATTTTGAGGATTTTGATGTCGAATCAGCTTCTATTGGATATTAAGGAGCATGGAGATGTTAAAGGAATTATATATGGAGGAATTAGTGAATTAGGTTAAACCAAGGAGTAATTAAGTTAAGAAAATGCTAAGGGAATTTGGATTGTTAAACGATTTCAGAACTACTGAGTTAACGAGGTATATTCGAAACGAATCGCAATTAGACGAGTATGGAAACCAAACAACCAAGATTAGTAATATAACTAGGATACATACCACATTACCATTTACCAAGATTTCTAGAATTATAGTAGAAAAGAAAATCAAGAAAAAAGATGATGAGGTCATCTAAGTTACATCATTATCCACTAACACTTGTTAAGGGGTAAATTAATATTTTAGCATGGTTTTAACCACAAAAAATCTTCAAGCTTCCATAAGACTCTAGAATTATCAAGTAATTAGCAAGATAATATCAAAATCAAGAGCAAAAATCCCTCCCCTTCCACTTTCATGACATTCGGCCAAAACAAGAAAAGAAGAGAAAAATAAAAATCAAAACCCTAGCTAGCATCAAGATCAAATCTAAGGAAAATTCATGGAGGCTCTTGGAGGTTAGGAAGGATCATCTACCAAGTTTCATAGCCAACCATCATCATTTACATATGTAATAAAATCATCAAAGTTACTTGATGAATAGTAATGAATAGTGTTTTCCAAGAACTAACTTGATTTTTATAGTTTCTTTAGTTGATTCAAGCTAGTATAAGGTTGTTAAAGGCTATCCCAAGGATTATTAAGTGTTGTTAAAGCTTCTAGAAGGTATAAATGCTCTTGCCCTTTTATATTTATGATGGATATTGATTTGGTTAGTGATTAAGTGGTGTAAATGATAAGATCATGATGATTTATGTGTTTATAAGTGTTTTTATTGTATATGAAAGGAGTATGTGCTTGTAACCATGGTTGGTAAGATGACCACATGGTGTAGGTGATGGTGTATAAGGTGGATGATTGATTTGGAGGAGTTGGATTTTGGAAAGTATGAAGATATAGCCGTTATAATGCCCGATTTTCGTTAAACCAAATAGATGCCCTGTTTTTGGCACCCATATTCACACGGTAGGTTCCTGTCCAGAGCACCAACTGATCATGAAAGGATAGATCTTGGTTCATAGATCGGTTTGATATAAGGTGCGTTAAAATCTGATGAACGGTTTAGGAGAAAAGTCAGTTTTAGTGAAAGACGTTCGAAAACCGAGAAACCGTGATTGTATCAACTTTGAGGCTATAATTACCATACCTATACATTTTTAAAAGTCACGAAATTTTGGGATATGGTAGTAGTGTGGTCAGAGAACTAGTTCCAGTTGACCTTACATTAAAATTCGAAATCTATAATTTATAAGAATTTTTACAGTCAAGTGTGGTTATTAGGGGAAATGGTGGAATACACTAAAACTTTAATTGAGTTTAAAAAGGGTTAAGTTCTTGGAACTTTTGGTGCGTAAAAGTTATGTCAAACATATGTTATGAGTCAAGGGTGTTATTGTATAAAGATTAGGTGATTAGGAGGGATATATATACTAACAGTGATCCTTTCGTTTCTATAGAGATGGGAGACGAACTCCGGATCATTCCTTCAGGACACAGAGATCGAGGCAAGATTTCTTCTATCCTTACTTTGGAAAACTACTTATCTTCAAAGTAAAATGATTTCATGGAATGTGTACATGTTATTCTATGGTTGATATATTACTAATAATTTATTTCCTGAATTTCTGGGAATTAAAGAGAGATGGATGTGGATTATGGATATATAGATATGATTACGAATAAAGTGAACATGCTTTATGATGAAGAGAGTATGAAAGAATGGTATCAGTTGTTATCTAGAGTTATATAAAAGGATGGTATCAGTTATTATCTAAGGTTATATGATTTATAATATCATGTTAAAAAAATTCTTTTAAATATTGTGATTTAATAAATATTATTTGATTATTATTTAATACTTTTAAAATTGATGGAATATTTTATTATATAAGAGCGTGTTGGATTTCATTGAATACAGAAGAGATGTTTGAGTCATAATCAAAGTATTATGATGTATATATATTTCAAAGGTGATGACAAATGGAAATGAAAAAGATAAATGTGAATGGAATATTGATTGACAAAGAGGGGGATTGCAACAAAAAGCATAAGAGGCTGTGTGCGGCACAGTCCAGCACTCAATATTTTATTTCGGCACGAAGATGCCAAGGGAGGATGTAGCAGGTAGCCTTCCTCCGGGGTTGATGACCAGGTAGGATCATCCATTCTACTATTAGTAAACAGAGAGCGGGTACGGTCAGGCGACTGATCATCGTCCGACGTATCTAGCGCCAGTAGATATCCCCAAAACTTGAAAGAAAGAATTGAAAATGGTTTTCAGATTTCTATACTGAAAACAGGAAAAAATGATATGAAATGATGGAATTATTGTTACAGATGAAGAGAAACTGATTTTATATTAATTTATATGATTGTTGCATAAGAAGGAAATGAGAAGATGATAGCGAGAGATTTGTTCAAGTTTTTATATTATCTTGAAAGATTACACTGAAATGGTATATTGATTGTTATAGCATTTAAGAAGAGAACTGATATTATATTAGAAGAGAGACTGATATTATAATACTATCTATTTCTTTTCGTACAAAGATAATTGGAAAGTATATATATATATATATATATATATATATATATATATATATATATATATATATATATATATATATAGAATGAAAATAACATTTCTCTCCATAATAACTAAAAATTGTTTTGTTTAATATATATATGATGATTTATTTTCCTTTGATGCTAGTTGATACTCCCTCTGTCACCCTTGGTTCTTTACCTTGGGGGACGTAATTCTGGCACGGATTTTAAGGTGCAATTTGCGGATAGTTTCATAACTTATTTTTTTAATTTTCTTTTTTTGTATAAAAATAGAATTGTTCTATTTTTATACAAAAAAAGAAAATTTAAAAAATAAGTTATGGAACTATACTTTTTAGGAACCTTAAAATGCGTGTCGAGCAATGAAAAAGAAATGTAAAGAAATGGGAGGGACAGAGGGAGTAGAATTTATCTTGCTGAGCTATTTTAGCTCATTCTTGCTACTTATGTATATAACAGCTAGGTATGGCGATAGTCCGTACCACGCCCCGTAAGAGGGTAAGGGAAAGGCGACCTTTTGAGAGCACGCTGGCACCGATTCCTGAGGTAGCGTAGAGGCAGACGGGTCCTGGTAGCCTTATGTATAATTAAGTGTGTAAGCATGTAATAAACTTTTGATTGTTGAAATGCTTCATGTCGAAGCATTATTCAACAATGTATTTTAAATATGATCCTGGTTTGTAATAACTTCTTTAAACTCTAAACTCTTAATATTGTGGATGTTGTTCTCCGAGCATATGACTGGTGTGTGTGTTAATATTATTAAGCGTGGGGTCTATTGTGTGAGTTTTATTATGCATTTATATTCCAGCTGCAAAGAGAAGGATATTAATAAAGGGAAATTGGTCCGTGACGGCCTGGATTCCTGACCCCGGATTTGGGGCTGTCACATTAAAGCTCTGATACCATGATAAAACTAGAATGGATATATGATTTCAGAATGAAGAATCAAGAAAACAATGTTGTATTGATTGTATTGATGTGTGTTTATTACAATCTCTGAAGTCCTATATATAAGCATAACTATACGTAAGGGATTACATCACTTGGTACTGCAGATCGTAGACTTACTGTAGATCGTAGAATTAATCTAACATTTACATTTACATTTCAACATTAGTAATTTTAAACGGTTCAGTATGGCATTCTGAAGAATCAGATGACTATTTGGTCTGTAGTAAATATTGAACAGTCATTGCTCTTTAGAGAATTTGAAAAAATTTACCCTTCCAGTGGGCCTTCTCTACGGTGGATGAAACCTTGGAGTCCTAATATTCTAAAAAAATCGAATTCTCAAATGGAAAGCTTCTTTGTCTCTCTTCATGTTCAAATCTCCAAAGGCACCAAACAAATATGGAGAACTAGTTCCTCTTTATGTGCTCACAAGCCAGTTGAATTTCTTGTAATTCTCTTAACATGGCCTAAGATTGGATGAAGCACTTTCCCTATAAGCTTGATGTTTGGATGTTTTATTAGAGCAAGTCTAATACATAGCTATAGGAGGCTATAGTTAGTCTTATAGCTATAATTTAGAACCAAAATCCAAAAATTCAACTCCAATTCATAGCTATTCTTAGACGGATAAAT
Organism: Kitagawia praeruptora; assembly: GCA_037693485.1. Taxonomy (NCBI): domain Eukaryota; kingdom Viridiplantae; phylum Streptophyta; class Magnoliopsida; order Apiales; family Apiaceae; genus Kitagawia; species Kitagawia praeruptora. The sequence continues at coordinate 110,006,409 of CM075354.1, forward strand.
GCCTAAATAGATTCTTGGTTGTATATTTAAAATCAAAGATGGCTATAGCCATTCTTGGCACATCATTAATTAACTAGAAATGGAGTGCAAGGTGGTCCAATTTAAATGAAAGTGAAAGAATTAGATGAAATGTTATTAAATTTGGAATTTGTTGGTTGTAAAATACAAATAGCATTGGAGTGCAAGTGCTATTTTTAGCACCAAAACACACTTTTTGGTACCATGTTATAGCATTGGAAAAGGTGAAGGGAGTCGTACAGAGAGATCTCAGCTTTCTAATCGAATTCTGAATTATAACGCAAGTTGGGTTTTGATTATTGTCTGATGCCTTATGGTTGTGTAAGCTTCTCTGCCCTTAGTGGAAGCTTTCTAAATAAAATTTGATTATTAAAATACATGCCTTATGGTTCTGTAAGCTTCTCTGCCCTTAGTGGAAGCTTTCTAAATGTAAATGTTATGCTCAGTGGCCACCGTATAAAATACATGCCTCGTTATAATAAAAACTAGCACAAAACTGGAACAAACTGAAGGGTTCAACCAGTTCTTGCTGGCAGGATTAAAATCGCCCATCGCCCTCCCACTCGCGGAGTCCTGATATAAGTTTGGAGGAGACTTGAGTAGTTTTAATTCTGTAATACTCCCACATAGATCATCACCATGATGACTGGAGATCGCATTCTCACAAGAGAAAGTACTACGTCTCCTATCTGCCACTTATATCACCAGACATGAGGATGCGGGGAAGATTTTACAAGCTTTGAGAGATTTGGTTTTTGTTGCTATTTATCATACTTTCTACTTTTCGTATATTCATTAGAATTACATAAGGAAAAAATTATGGATTTCGTGCACGTTAGAACTATGCAGCAACCATTACTATATCCTTATTAACCTCAATATATACAGCCAGTCTTATTAGCACGATCACTGTCAAGAAACTATTGAGTACTATTTTGACATCGATACACTAAAGCTCATTTATTAGCATGAGATGGGATAAAGTTTACCACTTTTTAGAAGTTGTATGTGTAGCTATATGTCTGGCCTGAATATAATTTCAGTTATACTTTTGTTATCTGTAATACAATACTATTGTAGTTTTACAAATTATTCAGTTTCACTTTTAATCTTCTACAGCAGCAGAAAGGGTCACTGAACTTTCGGATATGAAAATTACAACTTTGCTGAATAGCTGTAGCTTGAACAGAACTTCATTTATACTTTTCTTAATCTTCTGCAGAAGAAAGGGTGACTGAGCTTTCAGATTTGTAAAGGGAGGCCAGGCTGCAAAAAACGGTGCCTGGTAAGCAATAATAAAAACGACTTTAATATTTTCTTGATTCTTTCACAATAATTACAGTAATTATCTGTTGGTATTTTAACAAAACAAGTTGAAGGTTGTTTAAGGAGTTTAAATTGCTTAATGAAAACTATTATGAATAATTCACACATGTCATTCAAACCATATAGCAACTATGATTAATAAATGGGGGTTTGGGGTTGCAATAGGTTGTGCGATAAAAATATTAATGTTTCAATCTCAGCTTGGACTGGCACTTGAATTTCAGGAATTTCTGCCATGCTTGGTTCTTATAAATAGTGGTCTAGACCCATTGAAATTGGGAAGAGGCTCTTTAATGTTACTAGGAAGCTTTGCTGAAGGAGCTTTTTGGATTTTCGTGTACCCCGCCAATAAGTAATTAGTACCCTGGCTCTGTAAATGCTTTAAAAAATATCTTGGATTTAAAAGATCAACACGTACTCTGCCAAAACAATGTTATAGTGTGATATTCATATTGTTAAGCCAAAAAATAAGGCAATCTTACAGTGTCATATTTCATATTGTTAGGCCAAAAAGGCACTGTTTTAGTTCACATTGTCTATAACCATTTAATTCTTGAAGGCTGTTGTCTATAAAGCTAGGCCTCTAAACACGGGAATATAAGCTCACAGATTACCTAAAAAACGGAAAGTCCTTAACACCTTCTGCACTTCTCTCATGTTACAACTTATGTATTACACTGTGTATATTAACTCCTTTTGCTGTGAATAATCCTTTTATTTGTAGTTTTTCTAAATATACGCAAGTAGTATGCTTAAAAATGATCACTTCTGACTTTCTGAGACAATATATCTTTACTTCCAAAAGATATCTCACTGTTGACAAATATAATTGGCAGTATCTCATTAATCTCTACAAAATATTTTTTTTTGAATATTTTTCATTAAAATATTTTTGCAGTATCTCATTAAAATATTTTTAATTTTTTTTATTAAATATTTTTTGTCTGCTTTTGCTCTCAGATTTCGTTAGTCCATATGTTCCTGTTGTTGCAAGTTATTTGACCACTTTATTTTTATATATACTTTTGGCAAATAAGGTATGCAAACATATTGTTTTAGTGCTCCTCTTTCACCTTTTAAATCTGAATCAATTTTCTCCTTAATGCTGTTTTGAACCATTTAGCTGCAAATCCAAAAATAAGTTCTGACTTTGTCAATTAACAGATGACTCTTTCTACCATTGTTCTTCCTGATAGCACTAACATTGAGGCTACCGCAATCTCTACCCAAAAAAAACTCAAGAGGTCAATGATGTGCGAAAGGTATACTTTTGTGTTACTATAATAAGGATATTGGTTTTTTTAGTTATTACTAAATGTTGTTTTGATATAGTATTATTCTATTATATGGACAATAAGGAACCAGAGTCTACATTGATCATTTTAATTATGTTAAATAATAATAATCTGTGCTTTATGTGGTTTATTTCTTGTACAACATACTCAGTCTTTTGAAACATTACTTAGTAGTTGAAGCATGTAGAGCAAAGAATAATTTGAGCATTATCTAGCTGACATATAACTCTCGGGTGGTCAGAGGCTTATTTGTATGTATCATACATGCTGTGGTTATTTAATTGAAACATATTACCGTCTCTAATATGGACATCTGATTTTTAAAAATCTTCATCATTTTGTATATATCTTTAAACATTCTTGGACTTCTGGGGATGTCCTTCATTAATTGTTTTAAACATTATTGGATCTATGGGGATGTCCTTCATTAATTGAAGCATCCGAGGAAGATCAGGAAGAATGGGGTTGTGAATTTGATATGAAATGAATGAGAAAAGAATGGTCAACAGGGTTCACTCATATGTAGGCTTTTGCCTGTAATAAAATTTTGAACCAATGTTATCCAATTGAAGGTAACATTAGTTGGACTGTTTACATGATCTGGTAACTGTAATGCTTATCCTCATGCACCAAGCCTAAAACGTTTGGAAGGCAATGTAGCATGGACATGGTACTAAGGAAAGATCAGAATCTCATCTATAGAACTTTTTTTTTTTTTTGCTAAATCTCATATATAGAACTTACATGAACAAATTCATAATGTAACTAGCTTTATCCTGGCATGGAAAAAGTAGAAGTTGATAATGTGTATTCAGTTGTGCTTTTCTCAATATGGTATAATTTCTGGTTGTAGTGTACCTATTGCTTTGACACATGTTATAACTTTTTTTAATATAAATAATTCACACTCACCCATGTCTGCATTTCTAATGAACTTATGCAGATTTGGTTCCCATCAAATCCACGAGGTGCAGAACAACAGAAGGATTAGCGCCTGGCATTGTTGTACCTCACTCAGACCTTTATCTTCACAGATTATATGGTAACCCAAGTGAGGTACTAATCTTGAATCAGTACACTGATTTATCATAAGAGCCACAAGTTTCAATTTGTAGTCATACTTTACCTGATATGAATAGCATGGGTTGGTATGATCATTTTGTGGGAGTTGACATTTTTACTAGAAACTTAATACTTATAGGATTACATTGGTGAGTTAGCGTTTTAGAAAGATACATAATTACCCAGAAGTATCAAAAAAGAAAATGAGAAGGTAAAGCTAATAAAGGTTTCTGATTTTGAGTTTTAATCATAGACATAATAAGTAAATCATCTACTAGAGTGTAAAAGCGAAACTATGCAAATAATTCATGGTTTATTATAGCTTATTTACATGGAGTACTTAAAGGGTAATCCTTTATAAAATAGTGTGAATAATGAATAAGTAAAAGTCAAAATTAAAAAAAAAGTCAAAGGAACATATTAATTAAGTTGTATCCTGGGCGTACAGTAAAAAATGATCCTGGTCACATTTTTTTTAGTTGAAGAGATTACCTTTTATAAACATCTAAAAATTAACATCAATCATATCCTATCTTCCAATTAATAATATTTCCTTCGCTTAATTATATATTTAATATTATAATCCCTTATAATTATAATTCAGATTTAAGGTGCTAATGTTGGTAGAGGATGAAACTGCAACATCAAACATGATCCTCACTGATCTACCTGCAAAAAGAATACTTGACTCATATATAAACAAAAAATAAATTATAATTTATAATTTTCTTATTTATTTATCTTAATCACGCATTATTATTTTATTAACAGGGATTAAATTCAGAAGAGGGTGATGCTACTCCATCAAATTCAAAGTATTCAGGTAAAATGTTTACTGAAACACCGGGAACAGAGAAATCTTCTAACACATCATCAGTTGACAATCAGAGCAAAAAACAAAAAAAAGGTTTAATATCTTAATTTTTCATTTTGACAATTTCATTAGACTATTATTATTTTATTTCTTTTACAAGTATTTTTTTAAAAATGTGTTTCATGTTTAATGCTTTGGAACTGTTGGCGGTGAATGAAATCACTTTCGTATTTGAATAATGAAGAAAATTTATTATTTGTTTTTAGTTGGAGAACAAAATTTCTAAAATATTTATTACTTAAATTGCAAATTTTGATGGATAGAATAAATTTTTAGCATTGTCAAAGTAGAATTGCATCCTACTTTTTATATAAATTTTTTCATAACACTATTTCATTAAATAATTATATAATCGTATAATTGAATGGAACATATTTGTAGGTGATCAATCAAATTCCTAAAATTATTTGGTATTGTCATTTTAAATTAAATATAAGATGCCGTGTACGAAGTACGGGCAAAATGCTAGTTATATATAATTGCTATTAACTAATCAATTACCTTTTTCAGTCAAAACACGTTACCTTTTCTCTTTTCTCTAACTAAAATCTCTCTTTTTCCAATTATATTATGGATGGTTACCTTTTTCAGCAAAACACATTACCTTTTTTTCTTTCTTCTTACTAAAACCTTCATTTTTCTAATTATATTACAGGCGTTTCTATTTAATAAAAATAAAAATAATATTATAATACTAATAATTAACCAAGTACCATTTCAGCTAAAAAATAACATAATTATATATAATTATTATTAACTAATCAATTATCTTTTTCAGTCAAAACACGTTACCTTTTCTCTTTTCTCTAACTAAAATCTCTCTTTTTCCAATTATATCATGGACGGTTACCTTTTTTCAGCAAAACACGTTACCTTTTTTCTTTCTTCTTACTAAAACCTTCATTTTTCTAATTATATTACAGGCATTTCTATTTAATACAAATAAAATAATAATATTATAATACTAATAATTAACCGATTACCTTTTCAGCTAAAATATATCATCTTTTCTATTTTTTCTAATTACGTTCCCTTTTTTTTCTAGAAATATAACGGGTAGTGTTAATTTCCCATTTTCTGAAAACTATGAACAATTTTATTTCGTAAAATAACATAATTAAATTATAATTACTATAAACTAATCAATTACTTTTTTCACATAAATCATACACGTTACCTTTCTATTTTCTCTAACTAATTTTTTTTTAATTATATCACGGACGGTTCTATTTAATAAAATAAACTAATAATATTATAATATTTTTAATTAACCGATTAACTTTTTCAGCTAAAACATATCATCTTTTCTATATTTTCTAACTAAAATCCCTTTTATAATAGAAATACCACGGACAATATTATTTTCTCATTTTCTAAAAACATTACGAGCAATTGTATTTAGTAAAATAACGTAATTCAATTATAATTACTATAAACTAATCAATTACCTTTTTCACCTAAAACATATAATCTTTTTAATTTTCACTAACTAAATTCTCTATTTTTTTAATCATACCACGGACATTCTATTTAACAAAATGAAGTAATAATTTTATTATTACTAATAATAATTGATTATTCTTTTTAACTAAAACCTATCATCTTTTCTATATTTTCTTAGTAAATCCCTCCTTTTCTAGAAATATCATGAATAACATTTATATAATTATTATCAAATCATCTCATATAAAAAAGTAAGCCTCCAAAATTCATGTTTTAAAAAAATTAATTTTATTAATGAAATTTTTTATATAATATAAAAAAAATCCGTGCATCGCACGGGTTTTAGGCTAGTAGTAATATAAAATTTAAAAGATGAAAAAATGAAGATAAAATTATTTTAAAATAGATAAATGATTGGAGATGACTTTAGCAGGATAAAACTTAAAAGTAAAGAACACGAAAATTTCGCGAAAGAGTGAATTTATCATTTTTGAGTCTCATTTTGTAGAAATTAATTATTTAAATTAAAAACATTAATTACTCATTCAATATTCTCCAAAAGACTTTTATTTCATTAATGCATAATTTACCTAAAATTCAAAACGATGTTATGAACCAAGTTGTAAAATAATTTTTTTAGGTACATCTTAGTATCACAATTTACTGACCATTTACAAAAAGTAACATGAGCTTAAGATGATTTTTTTAACATGTTAGCCGTTAGAATTTCACTAATTTAATTTTAAGTCAATGTGACACTACTAGACGTTTTTTATCAATAAAATAGGAAGAATAAGGGTGAAGGATAAGTTTACCTTTTTTTTATAACAAATACCAAAATAATTATTTTTAAAATTTTTGGCAAAAATATTTAATTGAATATGCATTTGTCAAATCGATAACCGGAACACGCATTTGACAAATGCGTATTTTTCATAATTTTTTTGGGAAAAAAAAAAAGTTATGCGTGGAATGCGCATTCTCTACATGCGTGTTCAATGAATCAGATAATTTCATCAATTTTTTACAAAAACAAGTCATTTTTATCATTTTTTGGAAGAAGAATCAATCAAAAACAAATATCATGATCAAACTCTTTTTAATAACAGACGTCTTTACCCAATTGGGCAGGGGCAATAACCCGATGATTCCTCCTCATATCAGTATTCTAAAAATTGGCATAGGCTACGATTAAATCGTGACCTAGGTGGTAGGCAGCCAAAAAAGGTATAAATTTTGAAAAAATTGGTTATTTGACATTTTTCTGATTTGGCAACGTCTAGACGGGTATTAGCGATATTAGGTGAGATTAGGCGGTTTAATTAGTTAGGTGGGAATAATCGATTAGGCGACGATTAATCCGTCCTAGACGGTGTTAGGCGCAATTAATCGGTCACATTTTAAAAAAATAGTTGATAAGTGGATCTTATATCCACTTGAAACATTCCAAGTCGGCTTAAATTGATTGCTTTGGCCTCAAGTTCGTGGTAGTTTTGATGTGTTTTGTGTAATTATGCAGGGTTGAAGAAATATCGATTAAATGTGTAGTTTCCGTCGTTTTTGGAGCGTTTTGTGGAGTTGATTGATGATATGGAATGAAGAATGGTGGCTAATATCAACTCCTAAGAAGTATACAAGTCATTAAGAATGAAAGACGGAAGCTCATGCAAAAGGAACGGGAAGAAAAGGCGAAAAAAGCTAAGAAAAATCAGTTTTCGCAGAACGGGACCAAACCGGGGGCTCCCAGCCTTGTTTGGGCAGATTGGGCCGGCGCATCAGGCGCTGCGGGATGCTGGTGGTGCGCGGGAAAAAATCAGCAAGAATTTCTGATTTTGTTTTGGCCATATCTTGAGTTTTAGAAGTCCGTTTGAGGCCCGTAAGCTGTCCACGCGAAGATAACGAGATTCTCTATCATTCTAAAGTGGTCAAAAGGCCCAATTGCAGCTGGAACGTTCCAGAAAATCTGAAGAAAAGACAGCTACGAACTTTCCTTTAAATCAGAATCAGTTTAGGAAACGTATTTTGCAGAAATTCTATTATAATTCTGTTTTGGTATTTTCTTTCTAGGCAAGATGTCTAGAGCCTATATAAACACATCCAACCCTTGTTATTTATCATCATTATTATCATCATTAGGAGTAGAACCATTACATATCAATTATTTAGATTTATTTGTATTTTTTCATACTTTGTTTTTATCATGGTTTCACTTGATCCCATGATGACGAGAGGTTCGATTATGAACTAATCGTTGTCATGGGATTCTAACAGATTTATTTATGGAGCTTTAGTATCTTGATGCTTTACAGATCTGTGTGTGATGTATATCTGATATCCTCGTATGGTTATGCTTAATTGATAGATGCGTCATGAACATCTAATTTGTTAATCTCTTGTGAAGTGAAAGTGGATCTTGAGATTTAGAACTTGCCATGCTAGCATAGGTTCATAATTGTTTATCAATATGATTCGTGGTGTGAGATGAAAATACTTATACTGCCCTGTGTGATCTTAATGGATAACTTGTTCTTCAACCGTTATGTTTTCAAAATCTATAGAGATATAGGGTCTAAGCATAATTGGTGTCTATTCATCTTCTATCTCTTTTGTGGATGTATGTTTAGTTTGGTATTCGTATACTGAGAAGTAGCGTATACTTGTTTCGTGTTATCCGATCAGATATCATAACCATTGCATATAGTGATTAAAGGCGTCAGATCTAAGCGAAGTATTTAATGAAGTTAGGATTTCATGGTTTATCTTGCAGAAGTAATTAGATTTCAATTCTTGTTAGTTAGTTAATTCGTAGTTTTGTTAATTGCTTCTTAGTTTAATTTAGTTAGTTAAAACCTTAATTTATTAATTGTCTTAGCAGTGAATTAAGATCATACACTGTTGCATAGGTGCGTTTACCGAATTAAACCCATAACCAGATCTCTGTGGGAACGAACTCGACTTATATCTGTTTTACTTTTGACCACGTACGCTTGCGTGATTTTGTGTAAACAAGTTTTTGGCGCCGCTGCTGGGGATCATCGGTGTTTTATTTTTAGTTTATGTGCTTGTCATCAGTGGTCGTTAGAGTTCACTGACTCGGATTGTTTCTTACATAGTTGTTTAGTTCTATGTGTTTCAGGTAGCAATGGGAGAACGAGCAGCAGCGAAAGCATTGATGTATTATTCTCAACCAAAGATCAATGACATCCAATTTAGCATTGTCAAGCCAGCCATTGCAGCTAATACTTTCGAAATCAAGCCTAGCATAATCCAGATGGTGCAGAATTCGTTTCAGTTTGGGGGTGCTCCTACGGAGGATCCTGACATGCACATCCGGGACTTTATTGAGATCTGCGACACTTTCAAGATCAACGGGGTGTCGGAAGATGCTATCAAATTGAGACTTTTCCTATTCTCTTTGAGGGATAAAGCTAAGGGTTGGTTGCACTCTCTACCAGCAGGTTCTATTTTGACATGGGAGGTTCTTGCTCAGAAGTTTCTTACTAAATTTTTCCCCATGGCAAAGACCGCAGCAATCAGGAACGCTATTACTCAGTTTTCACAGCAGTCTGAAGAATCTTTGTGCGAGGCTTGGGAGCGATATAAGGAGATGCTAAGGAAGTGTCCACATCATGGGATGCCTGATTGGATGGTGATTAATTTTTTTTATAATGGCTTGGGTGCACAGTCAAGACCCATGCTAGATGCAGCATCAGGTGGAGCTCTATGGGCTAAGAGCTACGAGGAAGCTTATGAGTTGATTGAGATGATGGCTGCGAATGAATACCAGAATCCAATTAAGAGATTATCACAAGGCAAGATAGCAGGAATTCTGGAAGTTAATACAGTCAGATCTCTAGTAGCTCAGCTAGAGGCACTTAATAAGAAATTGGATTCTATGTCAAAGCATGGGGTGCCTCAAGTTGCTAGTGTTTGTGAGCTATGTGAGGGCACACATGAGACGACTCAATGTGCCATATCTATTGAATCGGTGCAGTTTGTGAGCAATTTCCAACAACCAGATCCAGCCACCTATCATCCCAATTCCGGCTGGAGCAACAGTCAAGGTTTTCAGCAGCAATAGTTTCATGGGAATGATGGTCAATCTACATTGGAGAATCAGTTTGGGCAAATTGCAAGTGCCTTTCTCAACGGACCGCATGGAGTTCTTCTTAGTGACACAGAGGTGAATCCAGGAAAACGAGATGGCATGGAGCAGGTTAAGGCCATAACACTCAGATCTGGAAAAGTCATGAACGATCAGAATTCAGCAATTGAGGATGAAGAAGGAATTCATGATCAGAATCCTATAGAAAAAGAAGAAAATTATGTTTTGTCAGAACCTGTGGTGGATAGTGATGAGGAGGAAGAGTGTGAGTCGCTCGGCTTGGCTGATCTCTGGGATTCTAAGGTGCTGATTGATGAGGTTGTTTCATGGTCAAATCTTGAGGATATTGCAATTGAGTCTTTTCTTGAGGAAGACAAATTCCAAGGTGAGGTGAGTGTTCACAAGCCATGTGAGGAATTTGATCATGTTAGGATGGTGGATGATTTGGAAAGGGCACTATTTGGGACAGACACTGTTGAGCTGCAGAAATTTCAAGAATTGGTATGTGCGAACCAAGAGGCTGATGAACATGGGAAAGATGCAGATCTTCTACTTGTCTCAGAATTTAAAGATGGAGGTAGCGCATTAGAGCCAATGGAAGAAGTTCTCTTTGAGGAACCAAAGGCTTCTGCAACTTACATTTACCCTCCTCCATTATATTCGAGCGAAGCCCGCGAGTGTGTGTTGTTCTACAAATTGACAAATTTTGGGTCAACAGATGAAGGCATTGGAATAGGACAGAGTTGTTACACGAATAGGCCAAACGAGGAGAAAGGGCAGAAAGTGTGCCGCCGTGATGACGATGAAGTTTCACGAAGAGAGGACCAGGCAAACTATTATCATCCTTAATGGAGGTTTGGAAGTAACGTCAAGCTATTGACGTTAAAGAAGCGCTTCTTGGGAGGCAACCCAAGGTATGTTTTCTACTTTCCCTTGTATTTACTTCCATTCAATGAGGACATTGAATATTCTAAGTTTGGGGGTGGTTTGAGGGATAAGTAGTGTATATATATGTGATTGTTAGTCATTGTGTTCATGTAGGAATCATATTTTGCGTGTTAGTAGTAAATTATGCATTTATGTTCGTGTTATCTATGTTTGTTTCATATAGGACATTCTGTTCTTATTTCTATTTTTATTTTAGTATATCATGTGAGTTCATAATAGATTGCATTTGCACACATGCTTGATAGGAATTTTGTGTTGTTGACGCTTTTGATTGAGAAGTGATATGCTTTGTTCTTGTGCACACACATACACTAGTAAGTTGAAGCTAGTAAACTTATTGAATGTTGTAAGTAATTAAAAGGACATGAATATGTGCAAGATGATTTAGTTTGCATGCTTTGAATACAAGTAGGTGCATTAGAGAGATTTTTGCTTGGGATTGAGTATGTTTTTCCACCAAGTGAGATTTTGAGCCATATTGCATATCTGTTGCAATTTATTTGTTTGCTTAAGTGTCCACGGATTGTTTGCATTGCTAGCAGTTGTTTGAGGTCTTTCTTGAAATGCATGACATTATTTGACGATTAAAATGATAAAGGCATTTAGGAATAACCGCATATTTTCCCATATTACCACACCATGTTTACATGATCAATTAGTTAACCCGTTGAGCTTAATCCTATTTTTCGGTGATATACCACATTACTTGCCTAGACCTTTTTCTTGTATTGGCCTTGCATTAATTTGAACCCACATTGTCAAAGGCTAGTAGAGTGCTTAAGGGAGTAATAAGGTGTGCAAGGAGGGGTTTATTATTGGTCTTACTTTTGGGGGAAATATTGAAAATTGAGTTTGTTTTCTTGATAGTCGACATGTGTAATAAATTCATGGGATCATTGTTATTGTGTATATTATTGTTTGTGTTATATTTAGCTCTCGAAAAAAAAAGAAAAAGAAAAAAAGAAAAAAAAAGAAAAAGAAAAAAGAGAAAAAAAATATATATTATGAGAGAATGTTTGTGTTTGTTGTGATCCTATTTTAGTCGACTAGTCAAGTGTTGTTTTAGTAAAAATTATGTGGGGGGAAATAGGGTGTTGTGTATGATTTATTATGGTACTTACTAGCTTTTGACACTTCACCTGTTTTGGCTTATTTGACATACCTTGTCCCTAGCCCCGTTACAACCCAAATAAAGACCTTTTGATTATCGTCATTGATGTATGTTGTGTTAAGAGTTAGATTGATACCAAATGTCAAACGTGTTTATGATTTTGTTGGAATTGAGTGATACACTTACCCTTGTTCTTGAGTGAATATTCTTTTATGAGTGGATTGTGAGTGTTTGCTTGTTTTTGCGTATGAGATCCCGAGTTTTGTCTCAAAGATGTACTCTTGTAGGCTTAGCATGTTTACCAACTTATTCTTACACTTGACATGGACTTGTGAGAACTTGTGCATGTTCATTGAGTAGACTATGTGAATACTTGCACTTTCGACACCAAGACATTGCGTATTTGCTTTGATTCTTAAGTTGATATGGCATGAGAGGATTTGAAGGTATGGTAGGATATTAGTACTAGATTATTTTCATTTTCATTTACTTGCACTCATGCATTGCATTGCATTAGGTTACATGGATTTTGTGGGTACATTCGCTATAGGCCCTCACGAGACCTTACTCGTCCACTAGGGCTGTCTAGGGGTTTAAAGGGCTTGTTGCATATGCCAAATGCAACCGTGATCACCTACGGAAGTGGTACTAGTAAGGTAGAGTTAGTTGTATATGCTTGAGGACAAGCATCGGTTTAAGTTTGGGGGTGTGATAAGTGGATCTTATATCCACTTGAAACATTCCAAGTCGGCTTAAATTGATTGCTTTGGCCTCAAGTTCGTGCTAGTTTTGATGTGTTTTGTGTAATTGTGCAGGGTTGAAGAAATATCGATTAAAGGTGTAGTTTCCGTCGTTTTTAGAGCGTTTTGTGGAGTTGATTGGTGATATGGAATGAAGAATGGTGGCTAATATCAACTCCTAAGAAGTATACAAGTCATTAAGAATGAAAGACGGAAGCTCATGCAAAAGGAACGGGAAGAAAAGGCGAAAAAAGCTAAGAAAAATAAGTTTTCGCAGAACGGGACCAAACCTGGGGCTCCCAGCCTTGTTTCCAGCGCTCCAGCCTTGTTTGGCAGATTGGGCCGGCGCTTCAGGCGCCCAAACGGCGCATCAGGCGCTGCGGGATGCTGGTGGTGCGCGGGAGAAAAATCAGCCAGAATTTCTGATTTTGTTTTGGCCATATCTTGAGTTCTAGAAGTCCGTTTAAGGCCCGTAAGCTGTCCACGCGAAGATAACTGTAATAACCCCAATTTCTGTACTTGAGAAAAATTTCCATTTTTGGGATGAATAGTGATTTACATGGATGAATAGTGAAATTATGGATGAATAGTGATTTTGAGGACTAAGAAAATTTTTCCTGTCACCCTATGTCCGGGATAGAAAATTGATATTTTGAAGTTATATTAGTAATCTACGAGGTAAATAAGTGTATGTAAACGCGATCGGAATTTAGAAATTCCAAACTTTATTTTTATGGAATATTTGACCAGGCAGTGAGGAGCATTTCAATGCGACCAAGATAAGTGATATATTTAATTTGAGGATTCAAGGATTTTATATTTTATTATTTTATTTAAGGTGATTTAAGGAATTAGAACGAAAACCCTGAATTAGTATAACGAACGTTCTAGAAATCGCTAGAACTTTATAACGAGATTAAGCGATTAAGGGAACGCGAAACAAATTACGGATTAAATACGTAACGAGGTTAAAAACCCTACATGAGCATCTAGGGTTTATTATCAAGATAAATTGGTGGAAAGAAAACAAGAAAAGAAAAAGAAAAGGAAGTGGTGAGGTGTGTGTTCAAGAGTGAGACAACAAGGCTTCATGTCATCTCTTTTCTAACACACCACAAGCCCTTGACACATGGATTAAGAGAGTGTTGCAGCTGGTATACATAGCAAAATATCACAAAATCATTCACCAACTAGTCAAACAAGAGATTAAAAGAGAGAAAAGGCAAGAGGAAACCAAGAACACCAAACTGTCCAGCATGAGCCACCATGAAAGAAAAATTCATATCTCCACTTCTATCCACTCATAAATCACCAAATTTTAACCATAGCTGCCTCATTATATGTATAACATACGTTTAAAATTTCATGGCCAACAAAGGAGTATAGCCTAGTCAAATCTCTCCTCCAAGTCGAAGAACCGCAACTGTCCAGGACCTTGGCAGTTACGACCTCTCACCTTAGCAAGCCCATAAGTCGAGCTTCAAGCATCCCCTGGTGATGAGCTATAGCTCAAATGAAAGCCCTTGAATAGTAGAAGGTGTGGTAAAAATTTGAGAACCATTCTCTGAATTTTCGAATTTATACAGATTTTACAAAGTGGTGATGAATAGTAGTGAATAGCAACTTAACCTTGTTCTCTTGTTTTAATGTTCAAGTTTAAGCTTCCTAAGGACTATCCAAGGCTTGTTTAAGGATTCCCAAGAATTGTTAGTGTTGTTAAGACATCAAGGAAGGTATAAACCCTAACCTTACCTTTTATTTTTACGAGTTTTATGGTTAGTTTTGAGATGGATTCAAAATAAGATCATGTTTAAGTGTTTTAGTGATTATTTAACTTTGTAAATTATGAAAAATGATGGGTGATGGATTTTTGTCTCACTACTGGACTTATAGATGTAAGATGGATGTTTGTTGAGGTTGCGGATGTATGGTATGCCCGGTGTGGCTTGGTTATGTTGTTACAAAATGGAAATGCTCGATTTAGAGCCGTCGTAATGCCCAAATTTTTCGTACCATCTTGACAGTAGCCATACGATACCTTAATCATAGTTAAATGGTAACCACTGACCATATTGTGTAGATATTGTTGTCTAGTTTATGTGGCCGCAAGAATCGTGTCAAAAGATTTTACGGTTTAGGAGATATGACTATTTTAGTGAAAGTTGTTCGAAGAATGATGTCGCAGAAATGTACTAACTTTGCGGTTATAATTGAGACCCTTAAAAGTAGACTTATAATATGAAATTTTGAGGATAAATACTAAGGTCAGTTAGAAAGGTTTATGCGAAGGTTTTGAGTTAAAAAGATTATTTTCCGATTTTATAAAAATGCGTAAGCCGAGATTGCGCAAGTGGAAAAGCCTTTTAGGGGAAGATACTATTCATTGTAAACCTCCTGCCTGTTTTGTAAAATTCCGAAAAATAGGTCTTCTGACTAGAGCCATGTCTTGAGTTGGTTACCTTCTAGACATTCTCTAGATCGTGCACGCGAAAACGGTGCGTCATTTGAGTTAACGGTTATCGAGTTATGAAGGTTTTAGTAAAAGTGGTGCAAATAGTAAGAATCCGCAGTTGACCCAACTTTGAAAATACATTTCACCTATCTAGACCCGTGTTTTCGAATCAATATTTTTATGATAAATACTACAAATACGAAAGATGATTTTAGAAGTGGTTTCGTATTCAAATACATTTCCAATGATTTATTAAAAGTGTTGGAGTGCGAGTCAAGGAATAGTTATTCTAAGGAAAGTCAACTCTAGAGGTGCTACTTTGACCATCCGTTTTGGCTAAGTTAAAAGAGGAATTTCGAGTCGACTAAAACACGAAACTTGTTAAGGATTATCAAGGCAACGTATTGGTGTAAAGAACAAAGTTATAAATGGTTAAGTACAACAAGGATTCGAGGATTGGTTTCGAACCAAACATATGACTTAAGTGTTTGTCGATTAACGTGGACTTAGTACGAGCCTAGAGGGACCCCTTAGTGCCTTGTTTGTGATTGGCTTAAGTGTCTGAGTGTTGAGTTATAAGTGGATCGTATAGGGGATTAATCTCGTATTTTCTTGACTTTGTTTAGATTATCGGATTCCGCCACGAGCCCCTACTACCTCCAGAGCACCAGGCAAGTATACTTAACCCTACTCTATTGTTCAGAGTATATATGTTTCAACGTATGGAGTATGCCATTTCAAATGTTTTATTTACAAGTTGCAAGTATTTTATCTCGTTACTCAAATACCGGATATTGATGCAATTGAATGCATGTATATATATTATTGTTGTGAATGTTATCCGGATAGTATATAAGTATAGTAGTATGTATAAGAGTTATTGGTCCATATGATTGGGACAAGTATCGAGGTACATTGTTCGTACTTGAAGGGATATAAATGTTTTGGAAAACTATCTTGTTAATTATTAGAGGTGATGAGATATTTGATCTGGATCATTTTATTCGAATCCATGATCAAAGTAGTCGTTCATATTTTTCCTCTTATATTTCGAGAGGAGAGTGATTTATTGGAAGTAGTAATCGTTCGTTGTTTCCGAACGATAATAATTATTATGAATTGAGGTGCACGTGGAATTATACGTGTCATCTAAGATAAGGAGTGTATTGAGGTGCACGTGGAATTATACGTGACATCTAAGATGATAAGTGTTGAAGGTGATCAGGGGTACTCTGGCACCTTATGTTCTGGACTGGAGATAACAAGTATGTATAAAAGCCCGGATGCGGCTTAGGGTGAGGTCCGAGCAAGTCGGCTCATCCTGGGGTGATCAAGGCCGAGCAAGTCGGCTCCCCCCTCTACCGGTAGTAAAAATATTAGACGTAAGGACTGATCATCCATTACAGCCCCACGGATAAGAATCTCCTAAATATAGTCCATCAGCAGTATGTGATAAGTGTAATTAATACTACAGGTGGGTATTAATTGCAGTATGAATGGTATGTCTTTACTCAGTTATTGTGAGTCAATTTCAGTATGTTAAAGAAAATATGGGATTTCATTTCTTGAGAAGTTTTGTTGATATATATATGATTCTGGTGTATATAACTTGCTGGGCATTCTTTAGCTCATTCTTGCTATTTAAATATTATTAAACAGCGGCAATCAGTGCTGGCACTAGTACGGCGAACCGTGATAAGAGGAAAGGTCCTGCAATGGACGTAGCATGCTAGAAGAAAGGTTCCGGATATGAGAATAAGGTGGAAGAAGTATTATGAATTATATTTTGATATATGGGATTAGATGTTAAATATTGTAATAGCTCTAGTTCTTTGAAGTTGTAATAAGATTCTGGAGGATACTCTGATGTGTAAACACTTTTGAATTAGTAAGTACTTGTTCTAAGACTATAACCTGTGGAGTAGATTATGGGGTTTATTATGATTACTGTTGTAGATTATATTGTGAGCAGGTGATTGAATATTCCGCAAGAGATGTGACGACCTGGATTCCTGTAGGGGATTTGGGGGCGTTACAATAACGAGATTCTCTATCATTCTAAAGTGGTCAAGAGGCCCAATTGTAGCTGGAACGTTCCAGAAAATCTGAAGAAAAGACAGCTACGAATTTCCCTTTAAATCAGAATCAGTTTAGGAAACGTATTTTGCAGAAATTCTATTATAATTCTGTTTTGGTATTTTCTTGCTGGGCAAGATGTCTAGAGCCTATATAAACACATCCAACCCGTGTAATTTATCATCATTATTATCATCATTAGGAGTAGAACCATTACATATCAATTATTTAGATTTATTTGTATTTTTTCATACTTTGTTTTTATCATGGTTTCACTTGATCCCATGATGACGAGAGGTTCGATTATGAACTAATCGTTGTCATGGGATTCTAACGGATTTATTTATGGAGCTTTAGTATCTTGATGCTTTACAGATCTGTGTGTGATGTATATCTGATATCCTCGTATGGTTATGCTTAATTGATATATGCGTCATGAACATCTAATTTGTTAATCTCTTGTGAAGTGAAAGTGGATCTTGAGATTTAGAACTTGTCATGCTAGCATAGGTTCATAATTGTTTATCAATATGATTCGTGGTGTGAGATGAAAATACTTATACTGCCATGTGTGATCTTAATGGATAACTTGTTCTTCAACCGTTATGTTTTCAAATTCTTTAGAGATATAGGGTCTAAGCATAATTGGTTTCTATTCATCTTCTATCTCTTTTGTGGATGTATGTTTAGTTTGGTATTCGTATACTGAGAAGTAGCGTATACTTGTTTCGTGTTATCCGATCAGATATCATAACCATTGCATATAGTGATTAAAGGCGTCAGATCTAAGCGAAGTATTTAATGAAGTTAGGATTCCATGGTTTATCTTGCAGAAGTAATTAGATTTCAATTCTTGTTAGTTAGTTAATTCGTAGTTTTGTTAATTGCTTCTTAGTTTAATTTAGTTAGTTAAAACCTTAATTTATTAATTGCCTTAGCAGTGAATTAAGATCATACACTGTTGCATAGGTGCGTTTACTGAATTAAAACCATAACCAGATCCCTGTGGGAACGAATTTGGACTTAACCTTATATATTACTTGTGACCACGTACGCTTGCGTGATTTAGTGCAAACAATAGTCAAATTAAAAATAAAACTTTAAAAATATAAATTTATTAAAACAAAAAATACACTTTACACAAGAAAGAGTAAATTCACTCATCATATTGAATATTGAAATGAAGATTTTTATATTTTACTTATATAAAATATATTTTAAAATATTAAAAATTAAATTATTTAAAAAAAAATTAATACATCCGATTAATGTTCCAATTAATCATTTTAGTTAATCGCCACCTAATCGATTAATCGCTAGAAGGTAGGCTCACCGCCCTAGCATAGGGATGGCAATCGGGTCGGATCGGGTCGGGTTTGGCAAAATCCAAATCCAAACCCGATTTTTTTGGATAAAACCCGAAAACTGAAACCCGAACCCGATCCAATGGATTTCGGGTATACCCGAAACCCGAAATTTTTTGGATTTGGATAATACCCGAAATTCGAAATCCGAAATCCGAAATCCGAAAACCTGAAATTTTCAATCAAGTTTAATATAACACACACTTTAAGTTTTTTATACATTATAAAAAGTATTATTTATATTATATAAATAAACTATATTTTGTGCATTAATTTTAATATTTTAATATTTAATTTTGTTATAAAATTTTACATATAATCAATTTTTAAATGAATTTAAATCATTAAAATAATCAAATAGATTTGATATGAAATACATCTTAAACACTTAGAGTCTAAAATTGTTTTAATATTTCGATTTTAATAATACAAGGCTATTTGTTATACGATGCACCAATGACTTTTACATAAAATGTATTACAAAATTTCGGATTTCGGATCGAGTATTCGTCGAATCGGATTTTTTTACCATCCCTAATATGAAATACATCTTAAACACTTAGAGTCTAAAATTGTTTTAATTTTTCGATTTTAATAATACAAGGCTATTTGTTATACGATGCACCAATAACTTTTACATAAAATGTATTACAAAATTTCAAATTTCGAATTGAGTATTCTTCGAATCGGATTTTTTTGTCATCCCTACCCTAACAATTTTTAGAACATTGCCTCATATACAAGGAGACAAGTGGGCGAAGTTGTCAAGGTAGCCGCTGCCAAGCAGGAAATGATCTAAATTAAAGTACGGATTCGCTCCGAGTTAACTTGGACATGACAAAGTTCATGCATTTGAAACACAATTATATAAATTTTATTAAGAAAAAATGTTCAAAATTGTATGATTAAAAGTTTTCTCAGATAATACTAATTACATGATATTTGGCTATTTCACTCAGTTTTACCTATAAATTTTATTATTATCATCTTAATTTTATTTATAACATCTATTTCTATTTTCGCTCTTCTACTCGTAGGTGTATTTATTTATAAGTACATTTATTAAACATAATTGTTAGATGAGTTCAAGATATCGGAGAAAACAAAATCATAAAGATATAAATCGTCCAAAAGTATTCATACAACATTTTAGCAATACAACATTTTAGCAAAGTCAACATTTTTTTGCTTTCGCAAAAAAAAAATAAAAAAAAAATCTATATGCCTATGAGATTTTAAGCTAATTTTCTCCATGTTATATACAAAATGAATCACTCTTATATACCGAAAGAAATTCACTCATTTATATTAGACCTCAAAATGAATCAAGTCTTCACTACATTTTAGTATTCATTACCTAATACTAAGAAAAACATTGTTTAAGAGAATAATGAAGAATGCATCTGCACAGACTCATAAACTCATCTTTTTCATTACGGTTACTATCATGCCGATCATATTAATGTGCTTAATTTTAAATATCTATAAAAAATATATATGTGAATTGATAAGTGGATTTTATATCCACTTGGAACATTCTATATCGGCTTAAATTGATTGTTTTGGACTCAAGTTTGTTATAGTTTTGATGTGTTTTTCTTAGTTGTGCAGGTTTGCAAGAATATCAATGCTTCTGTCGTTTTTGGAGATTTAATTGATTAAAATTCGGATTTTCCGGGAAGGTTGCGCAGTCTACACTGTTTTGGCCATATCTGGAGTTCTAGAAGTCCGTTTTCAGCGATCTTACTGCCCACGCGAAGCTTGAGAGATTTTCTACAACCTGGGATAGATAGCACGTGCAAGGAATATGCTGAATGAAATCGCGCGCGTGTTCTTGTAAAAGAAGGCTGAGAAATTACTGTTTTGCCCTTTTTCTAATTCTAATTGTATTCTGGGCAATTTTGGGTACCTTCCTTAAATTCTAATTGTAATAGAAGGTAATTTCTTGATGGTCAAGACTTGGAGTATCTATATAAACACATCTAGGTTATTAATTTAGGGAGGAAAAAAAACACTATTCTACAGATACAACTTTGTACGCAGCTTTTAGGGATTTCTCTGGAGAACTATTATTTTCTTCAACGATTGAAGATTAAAGGTTTTTCTTATATTCTTATAATTATGAGTTCTTCTATTAATCCATGTGTATTGTTTTCTTCTTTAATTATGTGTAACTAAATCTCTAATCTGAGGATTGGGTAGTATTCCTTGGTATTCATGTGTGTTTAATTATCTGTGATTTTCTTGCTTTGCTGATCTGTGATTGAGAGCTTAACACAATTAGGGGAGTCATGAACCTTTGATTGGATTTTAGGGATTGTAATAACTTGGAAGAGGAGTTGCAATTTAAGTACATGATTTAACAGACATAATTCAAGTATTTGATTGGGAGATTAATATGCGAATTGTGAGACTTATAATTCTTGGTGATTATTAGTTTATGGTTGTACTTTGATTGTATCACGGAAGTGACAATTAAGGTGTAGTTGTAGATACTATATTGTATCTTGGAAGAGAACATTATAACCTTAGAAGAATTGTTTTCAGCAGAGTAAAGAACGTAGACATCACATAGATATTGAATGTGCATTGAAACCAAGTGAAGAACCCCAGTTCTTGGACTGTTTTCCTCATATATTTTATTCTTGATTGATAATTAGTTTAATTTAGTTTATAAACAACCCAAACACTCTTTTACACTTCTAAATTGTGAGAGATAAGATACTTGAGCTTGATATTACATTCAGTCCTTCCCTGCGAACGAACACATAAAAATACTATTAACAAATTGGCGCCGCTGCCGGGGATAGGTTGCAGGACAGGTTGCAGCTGAGTAACGCAGGTTGCTCCTGCGTTACTGGTCTTGGAGCAGCCTGCATGGCTGTTGCGCAGGCTGCGCATGCGCATCTGGACTTCCAGCAGTTTGCAGCAAACATGCGCAGCTTGCGCGTGGAGAAGAGTTGTCTGATGTTTTTTTTTCTTTTCCGTGGTCAGCTGTTGTATATAAAAAAAAATTCTTTTCACTTCCATTCTATTTATACCCCCATTCTGTCTAATTCTTTTCCTATTTCAATTCCAAAACCCCCCATCTTTTCTTCAAAATTCTAAACCTATTTCTATTCTAATTCATATTTATTATTATTATTATTATTATTATTATTATTATTATTATTATTATTATTCATATTTATAATAATAATTATTATTATTATAATAATTATTATTATTATAATTATTATTTATTATTATTATTATTATTATATTTATTATTATTATTTATTATTCTTATTATTATTATTATTTATACCCACCTATACATACAAATCCAATTCCTCTTCTATTTTTTCTTTAAATCTCTAAAAATTCAATTCTAAAGAGGAATTAATTGCAAGTTCACCTCTTTGATTCGTATTGGGTAAATCTTTTTATCTAATCTTATTTTTATTACGAATTTGTGTTCTTGTCAATTGGGGCTTTTGTAGTATTCAGGCAAGGTTGCCAATCTATGGAGCTCGTACGCAATATCCTCCGCCAGATTCATTCGAGGACGAGGACGAGTAGGTATGTTTTCTGCTATCCCTCGTATTTACTTCCATTCAATGCAGACATTGAATATTTTAAGTTTGGGGGTGGTTTGGGGGATTAGTAGTTGTTGTTGTATTCAGTGTTCATGTAGGATTCCATGCTTTGCATATTATTAGTAGTAAATCATGCATATATGTTGTGTTATCTACGTTTGTTTCATATAGGACATTCTGGTTTTTTTCGTATACCATGTGAGTTTTCATTTAGTTGAATTTTCATGGCATGCATATTTCATGATCCCTTAGGACGAGCTGATTCTGATTGATAGGTAGATGTTTTAATTGAGTGTGGTGATGATGAGTAGAGGGCTGATTTGTAGTTCCTAGGAATTGACTTGCATGTTACGGGAACAAAACTTTTACACAGTCTCATTGTTTTCTTTTGGGCTAGGTTGAGGTCATGCTTGTTTGGAGTTTTGAGATTTAATCACCTGATTATATTTAGAATTTTCGTTATTTCCTTGATGGCGTAGGAGCACTAAAGTCTAAGTTTGGGGGAAACCAGGGATTTCATGTTAGTTGTTAATATTTGTTGAATAATGGCTAGGTGTCAAATGGCTAGTAGCCAGCTCCTATTTATATGAGTAGTCTAGGGTTGGAATTGAGAATTCTCATTCCAGATTGCATGAAAAAAAAAGAAGAAAAAAAAAGGAAAAAAAAGAGTCAATAGTTTAATTAATTAAATGCAGAATTAACCAGAGTGAGCTCTTTAATACTCGAGTAATTAAGTCTGAGGGGACTTAGTCCTAGTAACCTAAAGCCTTGTGGTTTGGGATTGCTGACCTAACACTCGCTACATGGGTATTATTGTATAAGCCTTTTGGGGTCTCATTCATTGCACGGTTAAATAAGCATGCGTGTTGTTTGTGGTATTATGTGTCGTAGTGTAGTAATAAAGCATGAATTCCTAGCTAACTTGAATGAGGATGGAGGTGTTTCTAAGTTATGAAGTGTCTACAGTCTATTCTATTTATAAACCTGTGATTGTCTTGGCGAAGAATAGGTATGATTTTTGACCTAGTGTTGGGAGTATTTCTGATGAGTATCGCACACACGCACGTTTCTGTCATGTACTGTTAGTATACGGGGACTTAGCCGAGCTCTGCTTGGATTTATTTGCATTCTTTGATATGTTTGCTTGTTAGTTGGTTTGGTGAGTTTGAAGGGGATCTTTGCATTTTCATTTAGTTGCATTCATGCATTGCATTGCATTGGATTTTGTGGGTACATTCGCTATAGGCCCTCACGAGACCTTACTCGTCCACTAGGGCTGCCTAGGGGTTTAAAGGGCTTGTTGCATATGCCAAATGCAACCGTGATAACCTACGGAAGTGGTACTAGTTAGTTAGTTAGTTGTAATTGTTTATGCTTGAGGACAAGCATCAGTTTAAGTTTGAGGGTGTTTGATAAGTGGATTTTATATCAACTTGGAACATTCTATATCGGCTTAAATTGATTGTTTTGGACTCAAGTTTGTTATAGTTTTGATGTGTTTTTCTTAGTTGTGCAGGTTTGCAAGAATATCAATGCTTCTGTCATTTTTGGAGATTTAATTGATTAAAATTCGGATTTTCCGGGAAGGTTGCGCAGTCTACATTGTTTTGGCCATATCTGGAGTTCTAGAAGTCCGTTTTCAGCGATCTTACTGCCCACGCGAAGTTTGAGAGATTTTCTACAACCTGGGATAGATAGCACGTGCAAGGAATATGCTGAATGAAATCGCGCACGTGTTCTTGTAAAAGAAGGCTGAGAAATTACTGTTTTGCCCTTTTTCTAATTCTAATTGTATTCTGGGCAATTTTGGGTACCTTCCTTAAATTCTAATTGTAATAGAAGGTAATTTCTTGCTGGGCAAGACTTGGAGTATCTATATAAACACATCTAGGTTATTAATTTAGGGAGGAAAAAAAAACACTATTCTACAGATACAACTTTGTACGCAGCTTTTAGGGATTTCTCTGGAGAACTATTATTTTCTTCAACGATTGAAGATTAAAGGTTTTTCTTATATTCTTATAATTATGAGTTCTTCTATTAATCCATGTGTATTGTTTTCTTCTTTAATTATGTGTAACTAAATCTCTAATCTGAGGATTGAGTAGTATTCCTTGGTATTCATGTGTGTTTAATTATCTGTGATTTTCTTGCTTTGCTGATCTGTGATTGAGAGCTTAACACAATTAGGGGATTCATGAACCTTTGATTGGATTTTAGGGATTGTAATAACTTGGAAGAGGAGTTGCAATTTTAGTCCATGATTTAACAGACATAATTCAAGTATTTGATTGGGAGATTAATATGCGAATTGTGAGACTTATAATTCTTGGTGCTTATTAGTTTATGGTTGTACTTTGATTGTATCACGGAAGTGACAATTAAGATGTAGTTGTAGACACTATATTGTATCTTGGAAGAGAACATTATAACCTTAGAAGAATTGTTTTCAGGAGAGTAAAGAACGTAGACATCACATAGATATTGAATGTGCATTGAAACCAAGTGAAGAACCCCAGTTCTTGGATTGTTTTCCTCATATTTTATTCTTGATTGATAATTAGTTTAATTTAGTTTATAAACAACCCAAACACTCTTTTACACTTCTAAATTGTGAGAGATAAGATACTTGAGCTTGATATTACATTCAGTCCTTCCCTGCGAACGAACACATAAAAATACTATTAACAATTTGAAGCCGCTGCCGGGGACAGGTTGCAGGACAGGTTGCAGCTGAGTAACGCAGGTTGCTCCTGCGTTACTGGTCTTGGAGAAGCCTGCATGGCTGTTGCGCAGGCTGCGCATGCGCATCTGGACTTTCAACAGTTTGCAGCAAACATGCGCAGCTTGCGCGTGGAGAAGAGTTGTCTGATGTTTTTTTTTCTTTTCCGTGGTCAGCTGTTGTATATAAAAAAAAATTCTTTTCACTTCCATTCTATTTATACCCCCATTCTATCTAATTCTTTTCCTATTTCAATTTCAAAACCCCCCATCTTTTCTTCAAAATTCTAAACCTATTTCTATTCTAATTCATATTTATTATTATTATTATTATTATTATTATTATTATTATTATTCATATTTATAATAATAATAATTATTATTATAATTATTATTATTATTATAATTATTATTTATTATTATTATTATATTTATTATTATTATTTATTATTCTTATTATTATTATTATTTATACCCACCTATACATACAAATCCAATTCCTCTTCTATTTTTTCTTTAAATCTCTAAAAATTCAATTCTAAAGAGGAATTAATTGCAAGTTCACCTCTTTGATTCATATTGGGTAAATCTTTTAATCTAATCTTATTTTTATTACGAATTTGTGTTCTTGTCAATTGGGGCTTTTGTAGTATTCAGGCAAGGTGGCCAGTCTATGGAGCTCGTACGCAATATCCTCCGCCAGATTCATTCAAGGACGAGGACGAGTAGGTATGTTTTCTGCTATCCCTCGTATTTACTTCCATTCAATGCAGACATTGAATATTTTAAGTTTGGGGGTGGTTTGGGGGATTAGTAGTTGTTGTATTCTGTGTTCATGTAGGATTTCATGCTTTGCATAGTATTAGTAGTAAATCATGCATATATGTTGTGTTATCTACGTTTGTTTCATATAGGACATTCTGTTTTTTTCGTATACCATGTGAGTTTTCATTTAGTTGCATTTTCATGGCATGCATATTTCATGATCCCTTAGGACGAGCTGATTCTGATTGATAGGTAGATGTTTTAATTGAGTGTGGTGATGATGAGTAGAGGGCTGATTTGTAGTTCCTAGGAATTGACTTGCATGTTACGGGAACAAAACTTTTACATAGTCTCATTGTTTTCTTTTGGGCTAGGTTGAGGTCATGGTTGTTTGGATTTTTAAGATTTAATCACCTGATTATATTTAGAATTTTCGTTATTTCCTTGATGGCGTAGGAGCACTAAAGTCTAAGTTTGGGGGAAACCAGGGATTTCATGTTAGTTGTTAATATTTGTTGAATAATGGCTAGGTGTCAAATGGCTAGTAGCCAGCTCCTATTTATATGAGTAGTCTAGGGTTGGAATTGAGAATTCTCATTCCAGATTGCATGAAAAAAAAAGAAGAAAAAAAAAGGAAAAAAAGAGTCAATAGTTTAATTGTTTAAATGCAGAATTAACCAGAGTGAGCTCTTTAATACTCGAGTAATTAAGTCTGAGGGGACTTAGTCCTAGTAACCTAAAGCCTTGTGGTTTGGGATTGCTGACCTAACACTCGCTACATGGGTATTATTGTATAAGCCTTTTGGGGTCTCATTCATTGCACGGTTAAATAATCATGCGTGTTGTTTGTGGTATTATGTGTCGTAGTGTAGTAATAAAGCATGAATTCCTGGCTAACTTGAATGAGGATGGAGGTGTTTCTAAGTTATGAAGTGTCTACAGTCTATTCTATTTATAAACCTGTGATTGTCTTGGCGAAGAATAGGTATGATTTTTGACCTAGTGTTGGGAGTATTTCTGATGAGCATCGCACACACGCACGTTTCTGTCATGTATTGTTAGTATACGGGGACTTAGCCGAGCTCTGCTTGGATTTATTTGCATTCTTTGAGATGTTTGCTTGTTAGTTGGTTTGGTGAGTTTGAAGGGGATCTTTGCATTTTCATTTAGTTGCATTCATGCATTGCATTGCATTGGATTTTGTGGGTACATTCGCTATAGGCCCTCACGAGACCTTACTCATCCACTAGGGCTGCCTAGGGGTTTAAAGGGCTTGTTGCATATGCCAAATGCAACCGTGATCACCTACGGAAGTGGTACTAGTTAGTTAGTTGTAATTGTTTATGCTTGAGGACAAGCATCAGTTTAAGTTTGGGGGTGTTTGATAAGTGGATTTTATATCCACTTGGAACATTCTATATCGACTTAAATTGATTGTTTTGGACTCAAGTTTGTTATAGTTTTGATGTGTTTTTCTTAGTTGTGCAGGTTTGCAAGAATATCAATGCTTCTGTCGTTTTTGGAGATTTAATTGATTAAAATTCGGATTTTCCGGGAAGGTTGCGCAGTCTACACTGTTTTGGCCATATCTGGAGTTCTAGAAGTCCGTTTTCAGCGATCTTACTGCCCACGCGAAGCTTGAGAGATTTTCTACAACCTGGGATAGATAGCACGTGCAAGGAATATGCTGAATGAAATCGCGCGCGTGTTCTTGTAAAAGAAGGCTGAGAAATTACTGTTTTGCCCTTTTTCTAATTCTAATTGTATTCTGGGCAATTTTGGGTACCTTCCTTAAATTCTAATTGTAATAGAAGATAATTTCTTGCTGGGCAAGACTTGGAGTATCTATATAAACACATCTAGGTTATTAATTTAGGGAGGAAAAGGAAAACACTATTCTACAGATACAACTTTGTACGCAGCTTTTAGGGATTTTCTCTGGAGAACTATTATTTTCTTCAACGATTGAAGATTAAAGGTTTTTCTTATATTCTTATAATTATGAGTTCTTCTATTAATCCATGTGTTTTGTTTTCTTCTTTAATTATGTGTAACTAAATCTCTAATCTGAGGATTGGGTAGTATTCCTTGGTATTCATGTGTGTTTAATTATCTGTGATTTTCTTGCTTTGCTGATCTGTTATTGAGAGCTTAACATAATTAGGGGAGTCATGAACCTTTGATTGGATTTTAGGAATTGTAATAACTTGGAAGAGGAGTTGCAATTTTAGTACATGATTTAACAGACATAATTCAAGTATTTGATTGGGAGATTAATATGCGAATTGTGAGACTTATAATTCTTGGTGCTTATTAGTTTATGGTTGTACTTTGATTGTATCACGGAAGTGACAATTAAGGTGTAGTTGCAAACACTATATTGTATCTTGGAAGAGAACATTATAACCTTAGAAGAATTGTTTTCAGCAGAGTAAAGAACGTAGACATCACATAGATATTGAATGTGCATTGAAACCAAATGAAGAACCCCAGTTCTTGGATTGTTTTCCTCATATATTTTATTCTTGATTGATTATTAGTTTAATTTAGTTTATAAACAACCCAAACACTCTTTTACACTTCTAAATTGTAAGAGATAATATACTTGAGCTTGATATTACATTCAGTCCTTTCCTGCGAACGAACACATAAAAATACTATTAACATGAATGTGCTTAATTTTATTTACGATTACTGTTTAAATATCTACATTTTATTGCATTGCTTCTTTACTTTCCAAATATATATACGTGAATGTGCTTAATTTTAAATATCTATAAAAAAATATAAATATTTATTTATTTATATAAATAAAAGGTTCGGTTTTGGGTTTTTTCGGTTCGGTTTGAACCTATAACCGGAACCGGAACCGAAAGACTTGGCTTTTAAAAATCAAAAACCACAACCGCCGGTTCGGTTTCAATTTTTTCAGTTCGATTTTTGTTTCAATTTGATTTTTTGCTCACCCCTACAGGGACGGAAGGACGGTAGCGCGAGAAGCAGCAGTTGGCTAGTCGCCAATCGTGAAACGGACAACTTTTTTTTTTTCCCGTCCAAGAGGGCATACCCCAACTTGAGCCTATTACAAATGAACTCTTTCTTTTTTTCCTAGGCAAAAGATCTCTCTCTCTTTCTTTTTAACTCTTCCCACTTCACAAAGGGTGACAACTTTTTCTTTAATTATTCTATTAATATACTCCCTCTGTGCTACTAAACTCTTCCCATTTAGGCAAAAACACCGGTTTTAAGAAAAACTGTAAACAATATTTAACAATGATTGGAATGTGTTAATTAAGAGGGGAGTTCAGAATTTTAGAGGGAAAAGTAGATAAACTTTCCCCCCATTCTGCATTATCATTTAAATAAACTAATCACAATACTCCATTACAAGTACATGGATTGCAACTTTCCCCCTAAAAACAGATAACAAACATATTACAAAAAGATTACTACAAACAGATTACAAACAGATTAAAACACAACAGATTACAAAAAGTTTTTTTTAAAAAAATTACATCATTGCTTGGCTTCTCTGTTCAGACATGAATGTTGGAGGTTTCCCTTTTAATCTCAATGAACCAGCAGCAGCAGCAGATGGAGACATGAACGATGTTATCCACCATTTTGATTTAAATGAACCACCAGAACAAGAAATAGAAGGGCGTACACAACAGCAGCAAACTGGTAATCATCATAACAGAAGATTCACCAAGCTCAGCTCTGATGCAAGACTACAAATACTCATATTCTTGCTAAGCAATCAGTCAATAAAAGGCAAGCCTTACAAAGGTGCATTTCAGGAGGCAGCCAAGAAATACAATATTATAAGAAGAACAATTAGCAGCATATGGAGCAAAGCAAAGAAACAGAAGGCAGCAATGCAGAATTACAACATGGCAACAATTAAATGGACACAATTCCGGAAGGAAAAGAATCCAGTTGCCACCTAATGCTGTCACATATATTAATATGGGAGACTGATCATGCATAAGGGACTTAGCTGGTGATAAATGGATTTATATCCACTTGGAGCGTTCCATATCGACTTAAATTGGTGTACTTGGACTCAAGTTTGTTGTAGCTTTGATGTGTTTGTGTTAAGTTGTGTAGGTTTGCGAAATATCGTTTAGGGTTGGTGTTTTCGTCAATTTTGGAGATGATTTGCGCAATGAAATGAAGGATGGCGTATTTCCCTAGGCTACCATGAAGATCATAACTCTTAAGAATTGAAGAACGGAAAGTGGCGAAAGAATCGGAAGAAAAAACGGATGAGAAATGAGCAAATTGTGGAAATTTCAGATTTCAGGGTATGTTGCGCAGTCTTCACTGTTTTGGCTATATCTGGAGTTCTACAAGTCCGTTTGAGGCCCGTAAGCAGTCTACGCGAAGCCTGGGAAATTTTCTATAATTTTGAATAGGAGCTAGCCGCGCAGACTGCGCCTCTGCTGCACAGACTGCGCCCTAATTTGCTGGAAATTGCTGATTTTTAGTTCTATTCCGATTCTGATTGTATTTTTAGATATTTTCTTGCTGGGCAAGATATCTAGGACCTATATAAACACATCCCTTCATTGTAATTGACATCATTACTTAGAATTACTTAGAAACACTAGCATATTATAATATAAAATTCGTATCTTGTTTCATTATCATGGTTTCATCAGATCCCATGATGACGAGCGGTTCGATTATGAACTAATCGTTGTCATGGGATTCTAACGGATTTATCTATGTAGCTTAGTATCTTGATGCTTTAAAGATCTGTGTGTGGTGTATAAATGATATCCTCGTATGGTTATGCTTAATTGATAGATGTGTCGCGAACATCTAAATTGTTAATCTCTTGTGAAGTGAAAGTGGATCTTGAGATTTAGAACTTGCCATGCTAGCATAGGTTCATAATTGTTTATCAATATGATTCGTGGTGTGAGATGAAAATACTTATACTACCCTGTGTGATCTTTATGGATAACTTGTTCTTCAACCGTTATGTTTTCAAATTCTATAGACATATAGGGCCTAAGCATAATTGGTGTCTATTCATCTTCTATCTCTTTTGTGGATGTATGTTTAGTTTGGTATACGTATGCTGACAGGTAGCGTGTACTTGTTTCGTGTTATCCGATCAGATATCAAACCATTGCATATAGTGATTAAAGGTGTCAGATCTAAGTGAAATATTTAATGAAGTTAGGATCCCATGTTTATTCTCATATAAGTAATTCGATTTAATTCTCTTAGCTAATTAATTCTTAGTTTTATAATTTACATCTTAGATAATTTAGATACTCCTTCGCAGTGAATTAAAACCAAACATTGTTACATAGGCACATCTTCTGATTGAAACTTAACCAGAACTCTGCGTAACGAACTTAAATTATATTACTTGTGACTACGTGCGCTTGCGTGATTTTGTGATAACAAGTTTTTGGCGCCGCTGCCGGGGATCATCGGGTGTTTTATTTTTAGTTTATGTGCTTGTCAATAGTGGTCGTTAGCTTTCACTTACTCGGATTTCTTACTTAGTTTGTTTGTTTTGTGTGGTTTCAGGTACTTGAGTTTGCATGCGAACACGTTTGCAGGCTCGTATAGAAAAACTGGCAGAAGACGATCTTGTAGAAAATAGAGAGAATAAGAAAGAGGAATCTAAAACTACAGTAGAAATGGCTGATGCAGCAGCAGCTAAGGCTTTGAAGGAATATTCTCAGCCGAAGATCAATGACATCCAGTCTAGTATTATCAGGCCGACCATCATGGCTAATAACTTCGAAATCAAGCCGGGCACTATTCAGATGGTACAGAATTCGGTTAAGTTTGGGGGTGCTTCTACGAAGGATCTTAACATGCATATTCGGGACTTTATCGAGATCTGTGACATTTTCAAGTTCAATGGTGTGTCGGATGATGCTATCAAATTGAGGCTCTTCCCATTCTCTCTGAGGGATAAGGCTAAGGGTTGGTTACACTCTCTACCACCTGGTTCCATTACTACATGGGAGGATCTTGCTCAGAAGTTTCTTACAAAATTCTTCCCTATGGCGAAAACTGCAGCAATAAGGAACGCTCTAACTCAATTTGCTCAGCAATCTGGAGAATCTTTGTGTGAGGTTTGGGAACGTTACAAGGAGATGCTACGGAAGTGTCCTCATCATGGCACGCCTGATTGGATGGTTATTAATAGTTTCTACAATGGGTTGGGAGCACAGTCTAGACCTATGCTAGATGCAGCATCAGGTGGAGCTCTATGAGCTAAGAGCTACGATGAAGCTTATGATCTTATTGAGACGATGGCTGCCAATGAATATCAGAATCCAACCCAGAGACTATCTCAAGGCAAGGTAGCATGTATTTTTGAAGTGGATACAACTTCAGCTATTGCAGCTCAGTTGAAGGCTTTGACTATGAAGATGGATTCTCTTGAAAATTATGGAGTTCAGCAGGTGGCTAGTGTTTGTGAGCTATGTGCGGGTGCACATGAGACGAATCAGTGTACTATTTCTTCTGAATCAGCACAGTTCGTGAGTAATTTCCAGAGACCTGCTGCACCAGTTCCAACTACTTATCATCCTAATAATCGGAATCATCCCAATTTCAGTTGGAGCAACAATCAAGGTGCTCAACAACAACAACCTTATCAGCAATAGTTTCAGGGACAGCAAGCGAAGCCATTCAATCAAGGCTATCAACAGCCGTATGCTCCAAGGCAACCATATCAACCTCCGGGATTTCAGCAGCAACAGCCCCAGGCTCATGCGGGGAAATCTTCCAATGAAAAATCAGAGATGGATTAGTTGAGGATGATGGTTAAAAGCCAGGCAGTTGCTCTTAAGACCTTAGAGAACCAGATGGGACAGCTTACAAGTGCTTTACTTAGTAGGCAACAAGGAACTTTTCCTAGTTATAAAGAGACTAATCCAGGCAGGAGGGATGGCAAATAACAGGTGAAAGCTGTGACTTTGAGATCGGGGAAGGTTACATCAGATCCTAAATCAATCGCTAAGGAAGATGAAGAATTACAGAATCAACAAGTTGAAAAATCTGCTGTGCCTGAAATTCAAAATCTGACTTAGTAGCTGATGAGCTAGATGGTGAAGTAGAGAAGAGCAAAGAACCTGTTGTAAAAGCTTCTCCGGAGCAGTCTACAAAGAATACTCAGATCTATCCTCCTCCTCCATATCCTAGAAGACTCCAAAAGCAGAATTTGGATTAAAAGTTTGCTAAGTTCTTAGAGGTGTTCAAGAAGTTGTAGATTAACATTCCTTTTGCGGAAGCTCTTGAACATATGCCGAGCTATGCCAAGTTCATGAAGGGTATTCTCTCTCATAAGTTGAAGCTCGAGGAATTAGAGACCGTTGCTCTAACGGAAGAGTGCAGTGATGTGTTGCAACAGAAATTGCCTCCGAAACTAAAGGATCCTGGTAGCTTTACTATTCCATGCACTATTGGTAATTTGTCTTTTGAGAAGTGCTTGTGTGACTTGGGAGCTAGCATCAATCTCATGACCTTGTCAGTTTACATGCAACTTGGTCTACCGGAACCGAAGCCTACTAACATCTCTTTACAGTTGGCTGATCGATCAGTTACATATCCTAGAGGCATAGTGGAGGATGTTTTGGTGAAAGTTGATAAACTCATATTTCCTGCTGATTTTGTTATCTTGGATTTTGAGGAAAACAAGAAGATTCCCCATAATCTTGGGAAGACCGTTCTTGGCTACGGGAAGGACCTTGATCGATGTGCAGAAAGGGAAACTCACTATGAGGGTGCAAGACCAGAATGTCACTTTTAATGTGTTCAATGCAATGAAATTTCCTACGGATGAAGAAGAATGCTTGAAGGTGGATTTGGTTGATTCTGCAGTTACTACGGAGATTGAAAAATTGCTAAAATTAGATTCATTGGAGAAAGTGTTAATGGGGGATTCTGATTTTGAAGATGAGGAAATAGTCGAGCAACTTTAGCAGCTAAATTCAGCTCCTTGGAAAAGGAGATTTGACTTGCCTTTTGAATCTCTTGGGTTAGCGGAGCTTAAAAATTCGGAAGGGCGTCTTAAACCATCTATTGAAGAAGCTCCTACACTTGAACTTAAACCACTTCCGGAGCACTTGAGGTATGCTTTTCTTGGTGATGCATCTACATTACCTGTTATTATTGCTTCTAACTTGTCAGCTAGTGCGGAAGAAAAGCTCTTGCGAATTCTGAGGGAGTTCAAGTCAGCAATTGGTTGGACCATAGCAGATATCAAGGGAATCAGCCCTTCTTATTACATGCACAAAATTCTGCTAGAGGAAGGAGCTAAACCTACTGTTGAACATCAGCGAAGACTCAATCCTATTATGAATGAGGTGGTGAAGAAGGAAATTCTAAAGTGGTTAGATGCGGGTATTATCTATCCTATCTCAGACAGTTCTTGGGTGAGTCCGGTTCAATGTGTGCCTAAGAAAGGAGGCATGATAGTTGTTGCTACTGAGAAGAATGAGCTCATCCCTACTCGGACAGTCACGGGGTGGAGAGTTTGCATGGACTAGCGGAAGCTCAACAAAGCCACAAGAAAAGACCACTTTCCACTTCCATTCATTGATCAGATGTTAGACAGGTTGGTGGGACACGAGTATTATTGTTTACTTGATGGTTATTCGAGCTATAATCAGATTTGCATTGCTTCGGAAGATCAAGAAAAGACCACATTCACATGTCCTTTTGGCACTTTTGCTTTTCGTCGAGTTTCTTTCGGACTGTGTGGTGCTCCGGCCACTTTTCAAAGGTGCATGATGGCTATTTTCTCAGACATGATTGGCACGAATGTGGAAGTTTTCATGGATGACTTCTCAGTTTTTGGTACTTCGTATGATGAGTGCTTGCATAATCTTAGCTTGGTATTGAAGCGTTGTGTGGAGACCAATTTGGTGCTTAATTGGGAGAAGTGTCACTTCATGGTGCAAGAGGGGATCATTCTTAGGCACAAGGTATCTGGTAAGGGGCTTGAAGTGGATAAGGCTAAGGTGGAGACTATTGAAAATCTTCCTCCTCCTATCTCTGTTAAAGGATTTCGTAGTTTTCTTGGTCATGCGGGGTTCTATCGGCGATTCATTCAAGACTTCTCGAAAATCTCTAAACCTTTGTGCAACCTGTTGGAGAAGGATGTTCCTTTCAAGTTTGATGATGAGTGCCTTGCAGCTTTTGAGCTCTTGAAAAAAAAAGTTGACTACTACACCGATCATTACCACACCTAATTGGGAGGAACCTTTTGAGCTAATGTGTGATGCTAGTGACTATGCCGTTGGAGCTGTGCTTGAGCAGAGGAAGGATAAATTTTTTCATGTGGTTTACTATGCTAGTAAAACCCTTAATGATGTTCAGCTTAACTACACCACTACAGAGAAGGAGCTGCTAGCAGTTGTCTATGGTTTCGAGAAATTTAGGTCTTATTTGCTTGGAACTAAGGTGATTGTGTACACGGATCATGCGGCTATTCGATATCTCATGTCAAAAAAGGATTCAAAGCCTAGATTGATTCGTTGGGTGCTTCTTTTGCAAGAGTTTGATGTGGAAATCAAAGATAGGAAGGGTACGGAAAATCAAGTAGCGGATCATCTCTCACGTTTGGAAGATCACGGTAAGGATTCGCATAACAAATCTCTTATAAATGAATCGTTTCCAGATGAGCAGCTTTTTGGAGTGCAAGATGAAGAGCCATGGTTTGCAGATTTTGTGAACTATTTGGTGAGCAATGTTATTCCTCCAGATCTTTCTAGTGCTCAAAAGAAGAAGTTTCTACATGATGTGAAGTGGTACCGTTGGGATGAGCCGTTTCCGTTTAGACAAGGAACATATCAGATGATCAGACGATGTATTCCGTATAATGAGACGGAGAGTGTGTTATAAGATTGCCACTCAACCGTTTATGGTGGCCATTATGGTGGAGAAAAGACAGCAGCTCGTGTGCTACAAGCAGGTTTCTATTAGCCTACCTTGTTTAAGGATGTTCATCGGTTTGTAATGAGTTGTGATCGATGTCAAAGGGTTGGCAATATATCTAGAAGGAACGAGATGCCTCTTAACATGCTTCTTGAAGTAGAGATTTTTGATGTGTGGGGAATTAACTTCATGGGACCTTTTGTTTCTTCATGCACTAATCAGTACATCTTGCTAGCTGTGGATTACGTGTCTAAATGGGTCGAGGTTAAGGCATTGCCGACCAATGATGCTAAGGTGGTATTGAATTTCTTGCATAAGCAAATTTTCACGCATTTCGGGACACCACGTGCTATAATCAGTGATGAGGGGACACACTTTTGTAATCGTCAGTTTACTACGTTGATGGCGAAGTATAATGTGACGCATCGTGTTGCCACTGCTTATCACCCTCAAACTAATGGTCAAACGGAAGTGTCTAACAGAGAGATCAAGAAAATTCTGGAGACATTGGTGAATCCGTCTCGTAAGGATTGGTCATTGAAGTTGGATGAAGCTGTGTGGACGTATAGAACTGCCTACAAGACTCCTCTAGGTATGTCTCCATTTCAGTTGGTTTATAGAAAAGCATGTCATTTGCCTGTAGAATTAGAACACAAAGCTTATTGGGCATTGAGGAAGTTGAACTTGGATATCAAGGTGGCGGGTGAAAAGCGGCTGCTTCAATTAAATGAACTTGAGGAATTTTGTGAGCAAGCTTACGAAAATAACAAGATGTATAAGGAGAAGGTCAAGAGGTGGCACGATAAAAGGTTGATGCCCTAGGCATTTGTGCCGGGTCAACAAGTGTTGCTATTTAATTCTCGCCTCAAGCTTTTTCCGGGAAAACTCAAGTCAAGATGGTCGGGTCCGTTTATTGTTAAGACGGTGTATCCATATGGAGCTATTGAAATTTATGAAACAACACCTGATTATGCTTTTAAAGTGAATGGACAGCGGTTGAAGCATTATTATGGAGGGTCGTTTCAATGCGAGAAGGTTTCCGCCATTTTGGCGTCGCCTTGAATTTAAGGAAGAACGTCAAGCTATTGACGTAAAAGAAGCGCTTCTTGGGAGGCAACCCAAGCTTTTTTGTATACTGTATTATTGTTTTCTTTCTCTTGAAAAAAAAAGGATGAACAGTGCTTAGCCGTGCACCCTGCGCACCAACCCAGCAGACTGCGCGCTCCTGAACAGTAGAAAAACACGTAGACTGCGTAGGCAACGTGCAGACTGCGCCCCTTTCCCCTGCCCAGTTCGATTTTTAAAGAAACAAAGCCCCCAAAAACATATTCTTATCCCTAATTTCATAAACTCTATCCTATTTCAATTCTAGTTCTATCACATATCATCTCCCAATCCTTCTCTAATCCTAAAATCATAAACCTCATCCATATACATACACCATTATATACATAACCCCATCTCTATATTTCAAATCTTTAAACCTTCATCCATTACAAGATTCAAGCAAGGATTCAATTCGAATTTTGGGGGATTTATCATTGCAAGGACACCTCTACGATTCGTGTGGGTAACATTCTAATCTCATATTTAATTTAGTACGAATTTGTGTCTTTCAATTTAGGGTTTAGTGGTGTTCTTGATTTTGGGGATTTGTGGAGTTGTTGATAATTGTTAGTGGATTATTTTGTGCTTGTTCTTGTTGAGTATGGCACCGAAGAGACAAAGGTACGGGTAGTAGTAGTGGAACTTGTCCATCATCGGATGAAGATTCGAATTCGGGTGGAGAGATGGGGAAATTTGTGACTCCGGAGGCCGAGACGGAGTATAATCGGTTGTTATCTAAGGGGGTTATTCGGGAGAGGTCATTTTTGCCTTCGAGTAATGTTGAGATGGTGGCCATGATTAGTGAGAGGGGTTGGACTTATTTTTGTGAGTTTGCTAATAAGGTTCCGATGACTATTGTTCGTGAATTTTATGCAAATACAAGGGTGGAAAAGAACAATGTTACGGTTGTGAGGGGGATGGCTGTTGATTATTCACCCCATGCTATTCGGGCAGTCATTAGGCAACGAGCTAGGCCTAGGGGTGTTGTGGATTGGTCTACCAAGAAGAGGGAGGATGTTAATTTAGATGCGGTTATAGCTGAGTTGTGTATTCCTGGCACAACATGGAAGTATAGGCCAGGTACCACTGAGAGGACTACTTTTCCTTCTTTGTCCTTGACTAATTTTGCACGGGTGTGGTTTCTGTTTATTTGTTCAAATATGATGCCATCTTCTCACACGGCTGATGTGACGGTTGATCCAGCTATCTTACTTTGGGGCATTCTTAGGGGTGAGTATGTTGACCTCGGCAATCTGATTAATCAAAGTATTCTTAGGTTTTTGGGAGGTCCTGCGTCGGCTAGTATGCCTCATGCATCTGTTGTCACTGGCTTGTGTGATGCTGTGAGGGTGGTTTATTATGATGATGAGCCTATGAAGGTAGCTATGGCTCCTATTGATGATGTGTCTATTAGCCGGATGTCGGATTGGCAGGGAGGTGTTCCACATCCGAGGGGGCTAGGATATGTTGTTGGTGGTCAGGGAGCGGGCGCTCCGCCACGTGCACCGAGAGCGGATGGTGCTGGGAGTTCGAGAGCAGCTCCACCTCAGGGTATGGTGGATATGGCGGTTCTGGATACTTATTTTTCACGGTATGACTTGGAGGATGGATGCTATGAATAGGAGGATGATGCTATGCATGTCAGCCACCGCCAGTATTCAGAGGACATGGCCGTTGCATTGGATACAGCTTTTCAGTCGCCAGGTACTGCTGTTCAGTGGCATGTTTTTGGAGCACGGACTTAGTATCCACCGGATTCACCCGAGGAGGGTGATGACCCTAATGAGTAGGTATGTTTTCTGCTATCCCTCGTATTTACTTCCATGCAATGCGGACATTGAATATTTTAAGTTTGGGGATGGTTTGGGGGATTAGTAGTTGTTGTATTATGTGTTCATGTAGGATTTCATGCTTTGCATTTTAGTAGCAGTAAATTATGCATTTATGTTCATGTTATCTACGTTTGTTTCATATAGGACATTTTGTTTTTATGTTCGTATATCATGTGAGTTCATAATAGTTTGCATTTGCACCCATGCTTGATAGGAATTTTGTGTTGTTGACGCTTTTGATTGAGAAGTGATATGCTTTGTTCTTGTGCACACACATACACTAGCTAGTAAGTTGAAGCTAGTAGACTTATTGAATGTTATAAGTGATTAGAAGGACATGAATATGTGCAAGACGATTTAGTTTGCATGCTTTGAATACAAGTCGGTGCATTAGAGAGATTTTTTCTTGGGATTAAGTATGTTTTTTCCACCAAGTGAGTTTTTGAGCCTTATTGCATATTTGTTGCAATTTATTCGTTTGCTTGAGTGTCCACGGATTGTGTTGCATTGCTAGCAGTTGTTTGAGGTCTTTCTTGAAACGCATGACATTATTTGACGATTAAAATGATAAAGGCATTTAGGAATAACCACATATTTTCCCATATTACCACACCATATTTACATGATCAATTAGTTAACCCGTTGAGCTTAATCCTATGTTTCGGTGACATATCACATTACTTGCCAAGACCTTTTTCTTGTCAAAGGCTAGTAGAGTGTTTAAGGGGGTAATAAGTTGTGTAAGGAGGGGTTTATTGTTGGTCTTACTTTTGGGGGAAATATTGAAAATTGGGTTTGTTTACTTGATAGTAGGCATGTGTAATAAAATTGTGGGATCATTGTTATTGTTTATATTATTGTTTTTGTTATATTTAGCTCTCGAGGAAAAAAGAAAAAAAGAAAAAAAAATGAATGAAAAAAAAACCAGAAAGAAAAGATATATATTATGAGAGCATATTTGTGTTGTTGTGATCCTACTTTAGTCGACTAGTCGAGTGTTTGTTTTTAGTAAAAAATTATGTGGGGGGAAAATAGGGTGTTGTGTATGATTTATTATGGTACTTACTAGCTTTTGACACTTCACCTGTTTTGGCTTATTTGACAAACTTTGTCCCTAACCCCGTTACAACCCAAATAAAGACCTTTTGATTATCGTCATTGATGTATGTTGTGTTAAGAGTTAGATTGATATCAAATGTCAAGCATGCTTATGATTTTGTTGGAATTGAGTGATACACTTACCCTTGTTCTTGAGAGAGTATTCTTTTGTGAGTAGATTGTGAGTGTTTACTTGCTTTTGCGTATGAGATCCCGAGTTTTGTCTCAAAGATGTACTCTTGTAGGCTTAGCATGTTTACTAAATTAATCTTACATTTGACATGGGCTTTTGAGAACTTATGCATGTTCATTGAGTAGACTATGTGAATACTTGCACTTTCGACACCAAGACATCGCATTATTACTTTGATTCTTAAGTTGATATGGCATGAGAGGATTTGAAGGTGTGGTGATGTATTAGTAGTAAATCAATTGCATTTTTATATTAGTTGCATTCATGCATTGCATTGCATTGGATTTTGTGGGTACATTCACTATAGGCCCTCACGAGACCTTACTCGTCCACTAGGGCTGCCTAGGGGTTTAAAGGGCTTGTTGCATATGCCAAATGCAACCGTGATCACCTACGGAAGTGGTACTAGTTAGTTAGTTAGTTGTAATTGTTTATGCTTGAGGACAAACATCGGTTTAAGTTTGGGGGTGTGATAAGTGGATTTATATCCACTTGGAGCGTTCCATATCGACTTAAATTGGTGTACTTGGACTCAAGTTTGTTGTAGTTTTGATGTGTTTGTGTTAAGTTGTGTAGGTTTGCGAAATATCGTTTAGGGTTGGTGTTTTTGTCAATTTTGGAAATGATTTGCGCAATGGAATGAAGGATGGCGTATTTCCCTAGGCTACCATGAAGATCATAATGCTTAAGAATTGAAGAACGGGAAGTGACGAAAGAATCGGAAGAGAAAACGGATGAGAAATGAGCAAATTGTGGAAAATTCAGATTTCAGGGTATGTTGCGCAGTCTTCACTGTTTTGACCATATCTGGAGTTCTACAAGTCCGTTTGAGGCCCGTAAGCAGTCCACGCGAAGCCTAGGAAATTTTCTATAATTCTTAACAGGAGCTAGCCGTGCAGACTGCACCCTAATTCGCTGGAAATTGCTGATTTTTAGTTCTATTCTGATTCTGATTGTATTTTTAGGTATTTTCTTGCTGGGCAAGATATCTAGGGCCTATATAAACACATCCCTTCATTGTAATTGACATCATTACTTAGAATTACTTAAAAACACTAGCATATTATAATATAAAATTCATATCTTGTTTCATTATCATGGTTTCGTCAGATCCAATGATGACGAGCGGTTCGATTATGAACTAATCGTTGTCGTGGGTTTCTAAAGGATTTATCTATGTAGATTAGTATCTTGATGCTTTAAAGATCTGTGTGTGGTGTATAATTGATATCCTCGTATGGTTATGCTTAATTGATAGATGCATCGCGAACATCTAAATTGTTAATCTCTTGTGAAGTGAAAGTGGATTTTGAGATTTAGAAATTGCTATGTTAGCATAGGTTCATAATTGTTTATCAATATGATTCGTGGTGTGAGATGAAAATACTTATACTGCCCTGTGTGATCTTTATGGATAACTTATTCTTCAACCGTTATATTTTCAAATTCTATAGACATATAGGGTCTAAGCATAATTGGTGTCTATTCATCTTCTATCTCTTTTATGGATGTATGTTTAGTTTGGTATACGTATGCTGACAGGTAGCGTGTACTTGTTTCGTGTTATCCGATCAGATATCAAACCATTGCATATAGTGATTAAAGGTTTCAGATCTAAGTGAAGTATTTAATGAAGTTAGGATCCCATGTTTATTCTCATC
Source organism: Kitagawia praeruptora (assembly GCA_037693485.1). NCBI lineage: Eukaryota > Viridiplantae > Streptophyta > Magnoliopsida > Apiales > Apiaceae > Kitagawia > Kitagawia praeruptora. The sequence continues at coordinate 110,048,096 of CM075354.1, forward strand.
TAAGTAATTCGATTTAATTCTCTTAGCTAATTAATTCTTAGTTTTATAATTTACATCTTAGATAATTTAGATACTCAAAAACCCCCCAAATTTTTACTTTTCTTAGCAGTGAATTAAAACCAAACATTGTTGCATAGGCACATCTTCTGATTGAAACTTAACCAGATCTCTGCGGAACGAACTTAAATTATATTACTTGTGACTACGTGCGCTTGCGTGATTTTGTGATAACAGCTGGTCAGTTACAAGTATCATCAAGTACATGTAGCAGAATGATAAAAAGTGAACTTATCAAACCTCACACAAATCCATTACATCCTGGATTAAAAGATACAAACATGGTTCAAAGGATGGCATGGGTACTAGACCTCCTCATGGGAAGTACAGTAGAGACAAAGAGACAGTATAAGCATATGTTTGATTTTGTGCATATAGACGAAAATTGGTTTCGCCTCAGTAAGAAAGCACAAAGAGTATACCTAGAAAAAAATGAAACATGCAAGTACAGATCTGCAAAGTCAAGTAAATTTATACCAAAGGTGATGTTCACACCAAGGTTTAATGCACAAGATGAATGCATATTTGATGGTAAATTAGGCATATTTCCATTCACATATCAAGAACCAGCAAAGAGGGCTTCTAAAAACATAGATAAAGGGACAATCATTACTAAGATTGTAGAGTCAGTTGGCAGAAATGAAACAAATAGCATGCTTATTAACCAGATAGTACCAACAATCATTCAGAAATGGCCAGCAGATGTAGGACCAAAGGTAATATTTATACAACAAGACAATACAAGAACTCATATTACTCAAAGTGATGCAAAATGGCAGCAAGTTTATCAACAAGGGGAGTTCACATTCATTCTTGTTCAACAACCACCAAATAGTCCAGACTTAAACATTTTAGACTTTGGATTTTTTTAGAAGTATTAAGTCTTTAATGCACAAGAAGATGCCAAAAGATGTTGATGATATGATGAATGCAGTGAATGAAGCATTTTATGAATTATAGCCAAGAACACTAGCAAATGTGTGGTTATCATATCAATATGTAATGAATGAAATTCTCAAAGAAAAGGGTACAAATGACTATCTTGTACCCCATGTGAACAAGAAAAAACTAGCAGCTGCAGGACAACTTCCAGTTCAGGTTACAACACCAATGTGGGCTGTGTTTCAAGCATGGGATTTGGTACATGGACCACAACAAAACCAAATGTAATGGAGTACATGTATAGGAAACAATGCAAATGTATGATCTTAATTAACTATATGAATGCAAATATTTATGTATTGAATGACAGTACTTCCACTTTATGAATGTATGAATGAAATTAGTACTTGAATGTATGAATGCATGAATGTATGAATGTAAGACTGTAATTAGTGAGTACTAAGTGCCCTAATTACTAAGTGGCTGTGTCCAAAAGGGATGCAGATTCAAGGAAGCTCGAAGGACCCCCAAGTCAACTCTTATTGGCAGGGCATAGTGTGTTAGTGTGTATGAATTAGGACAATACACGAATTGTTCAATCCAAAGAAACACAATATTTTAAGTAATTTCACAGGAATTACAAATTTGAATAAGCACAACAATTTCACAAGAATTGATCACAGGAATTACCAAAGAAACACGAATTGATCACAGGAAGTTCATAGAACAATCCAAGAACCACAACAATTTAAGAAATTTCACAGGAATTAACAATCTAAAATACACGAATTATCCAATTCGTATGAATTAACCAATTCACAGGAATTAACCAATTCACAAAACACACTAATTATCCTAATACACGAATTTCACAGGAATTTAAGAAATAACACACGAAATTAACCAATTCACGAAATATCAATCCAAACAAATACACGAATTATCCCAATACACGAATTAAGTCCTAAATTACTCAACAACGCATGTAAGCCCTAATTTAATTAAACAATAAGCACAGACAAATTAGGCCTACGAACAAGTTACCGAATTAGTACTTACACAAATTAGGACTTACACGAATTAGGGTTACGAATGACTAACACGTTTAGGAACACGAACATGCATCATCGGAATCGTCAGAGTTAGGTTCGCCATCATCGAGATCCGAGTTAGGATCATTTTCACCAGAATCTGATAGAAAATCGATTGGATCGGCATCACCGGAATCGTCATCAAGAACAACTGCATACAAATCGATTCAGGTTTTCCATCCACCGTAAAGTCCGATTTGTCTTTAGAGACCTCATATCGCTCCCCTCTTAACCGAAGGTATTCACGGATGTAGGTATGTTCGTCATCACAATCAATGCCTTTGTCGTAGTGATCAGGATCGGAACAACTATATGAACCCGTAATCTCATCATCTGAATCTGAAAAACCATGATGCGAATCCATGTCATAGTAGAATTCGTGGGTGATTTTAAGAAGAAAATAAGACGATCGGCGATGAAGAGATAAGAGACGATGAAAAGGAGTAAAAGAGAATAAAAATGGGCTGCTGGGCTCATTTTTAAGAAATAAAAGAGATAGTAAAAGAGATAAAAGAAATAAAAGAGATTGTGGGGAGTAGTTTAGTATTATATTTTTATGACCTAAAATAGAAAGGGAAGAGTATTTTGAATGTCCCAAAAAGGAAAGTGGGAAAAGTTTTTTGAGACGTAGGGAGTATCAAATTAGGATTTTCAACCTATGTTATTTGCACAAATGAAAAGAAACCAACCTGATTAAGGTAATACTAATTTTTTTCCCATAAATTGATTAAAAATATATGTTTCTTTCCACAATGGTTATGTTTATATTTATAGTTTTATTGAATCTTTATTTTTTATATATTAGCAATAAGTTTTGCTAATATATTACATATTTTTTTTCTCGTCTTACATTTTCCTATTAATTTTTAATTACTTGTCTATATTAGTTCCAAAAATAATTTTTAAATATTTGTCATTTGAGCATGGATTTTGGGTCCAAATATTTTCGCCCACCCTACACTAAAAACCTAGCTCCGCCCCTGGATTTTTAAGAAAACTAACTCAAGATAATCACACCAGTAAATAAACATTCCTAATTAAAAATTATCCTAGGAGTGAAGTGTAGGTGACACGTGGAAGACAACTTTGTTAAACATTATTATACAATCATACTTTTATAAGGTACTATTTATATACTTTTTTATTTATAATTTTTCATATTTTGTGACATAGTATATGTAAATATATATTTATTAACCATAATGAATATATTTATTACTAGTTTGCATGATTTTGTTTCAGAAAATTTTTTGTATTATATAGTATGTAGTTCGCACATTTTGAACGGGTTTAATGACATTTTCATCATTCAACTAATTACGAATTTACAAGTAAGTCATCTAACTGTAAAATTTTTTAATCGGATCACTAAACTAAAAATAACTTCCAATTAAACTTTTAATCGGATGGCTAAACTAAAAATAACTTCCAATTAAATCATTAACCATTGAATTATTTCACGATCGTTAAATCATTGACTTTAATGGATGTCTGTTAAGTTTGTACACATCGACTGGAGCTAGGTATTAAATTATCTTAAATATGATTCATTTGCTAAAAAATCAACCCATCATCATCTTTATCACTTCTTTCATGTTATATTACTCTATATGCATCATATACATTTTAGTCTTGCAACTGCAACCACAACCATCACTTAACCTCACCTAAATTACTAGTTCAATCAGTTTGAATGAGAGAAACATGGTGTTTGATAAAAAAAATCTAAACAAGAATACATGGTGATTAATATGAATGAGAGTATGGTAGTTGAAGGATGGTCTGATATAAATTTTGGATACGTTATACATTCCATTTTGGATACAAACTAGTCATGTTAAATAGCTAAGTCAGGTTTCCGTCCAGTTTTTAATGACAGCAACGTCTAGTGACCTAATTGAAAGTTTTAGATAGTGCAATGATTTGACTGCTAGTTTTTTCAGTTGAGTGATTTACTGGCAAGTTAAAGATAAGTTTACTGATCAAAGAGTCATTTAACCCCATTTCCAATTATAGACATTCTTAATGAAAGATGGTAATAAACATTAGAAGGGATAAAAATTAAATTGTTTACTTACCAAAAATTGAACTTAAAATTTAATGGTAATTCAAATATGGAAGTCTTTCTTATAGCAATTCAAAAGTTGATATATGGTTGTGGGGAAAAATATTGTTTTGGATAAATAGTAATAAACCTTCCAACATTGTAGAAGTGTCAAAAATTCGGCAATCAGAAAAGTCAAAAGTTAGAGTTCATCAAAATTTCGATTCCGGTGATATTGAGTTTAGTCACATTCGATATTTGGAGAGCATAAAATCACCGGTGGATGGACTAATAAGAGGGGAACAAAGTTAGACTTGTTCGGAAATTAAAAACAAAGAAAAAACACTTGCTTTACATTTATGCAAACTATGTGACTAGCTTGATGACGCAATGACAAGACTTCAACCCGTATAATGAAAGTTGCAGAAAAATTCTAATACTCAGTTATACTAAAGTCTCATTTCATTTATTAAATGGAATTCTCATTATTCATCCTATCATTACCTATACATGCAACGAGGTCATAACCTTTAGGTGAACAAAGTACTTTATATGATAATCTTTATATGCTCTTTCTGCAAAGAACAAATTCATAATAGTCTGCTCTTACTGAATTTTCCTCTATATGTGCATTGGAAATGAGTGAATGATATGGTAATTACTTAGATTTTGAACACCGTATATGATGAAATCAGTAACAGTATGAATTACTTGGATATTGCTTTTACAGTCTAGAATGAACTCAGTGAGAGGATTTCTGCAGTTAGTGGCCATAAGACGTCTTATGAGACATAGCGTGATTTGTTCAATTTTGAATGGGACAATGACTCCATCGAGTTTTATTTTCACAAGCTAAAAGGTTTTTGTGATGAGTTGAAAGCTCTTGAGCCTGTTATTAAGTGCACTCGTGGTGCTACTAAAGAGTGGGATTTGCAAATTGAGAAAACAAGGCTAATACATTTTTTAATGGGTTTACATTCTAGTTATACTGTAGCAAGGGATCAGTTGTTAATGATGTCGCTTTGGCCTACTGTTAATCAAGCCTTCATATTGCTTTAGCAAGAGGAACGACAGAGGCAAACTTAGAATTCAGATGTTTCCCTAGTGGCAATCATGGTGAATGTGTCTAAGCCATCTGTTACTCCTCACTCTTATCTCAATAATCGTTTTAGTGACAGGGCTTCTCATCCGGTACAAGAGTGTTCTCATTGTCAAATCAAAGGACATATCAAAGAGCGTTACTACAAACTGGTTGGCTATCTACCTGATCATTCTTTTCATTCTAATAACAAAGGAAAACGGAAATTTATTCCTAATAAGTTTTCTGCTAGTAAGCCACATTCTACTATGCAAGTTACTGGTTCACAGTCCTCTCCACAGGTTTCTAGTACTGATGTCTCTGACACTTCACATGCTCAATTGACTACAAAGAGGATGAGTTACAGTCTCAACTCAACACATTAATGCAAAGTCTTATTACAGGTTCTAGCACTCAATAAAGTTTAGCTACCCACTTGGCAGGTACTGCAACTTTTTCTTTATTTTCTTTCACACATATTCCAGCACGTGCTTCGATTTTAGACACAAGGACCACGAACCACATATGCTGCAATCTTAGTTACATGCACGATATTCATACATTGTCTTCACCTTTATATGTTAAATTTCTAAATAGAGAAATTGTTGTTGTTACTCACATGGGTTCTGTGTTTTTACATCCTTTGTCATTATCTATCACAAAGGTTTTTACATTCCTTCTTTCACTTTCCATTTACTATCTGTCTGTAAATTGTCTTTGCAACTTCATTCTACTATTGTGTTCACCTCTACTGGTTGTTATCTGCAAGACTAATACCATAAGAAGGGACTGGTTCTTGGTAACATTCACGGAGGTTTGTATCAGTTTATCAACTTGTCCCTTTCTGATTCTTCCATACTGGCTGTCACTCATTCCACTTCCGATTCCTCTATTTGGCATAGAAGACTTGGTCATATTCCTTATGTAAAAATTAGTGATCTTGACTTGCATTGTAAAGCTAGTTCTCATTTTCACCGTATAGCATCTATCCTCTAACTAAATATTGTAAACTTCCTTTTCTTTTAAGTCAATCACAAGCTATTTTTCTTTTTGATCTTGTTCATTGTGATGTTTGGGGTCCATATAAGACACCCACTTATCAAGGTTGTAAATACTTTTTGACTATTGTTGATGATTGTAAAAGAGGTCTTTGGACAATTCTTTTACCTACTAAACAACATGTGACTCAATCATTAAAAGTTTTTTTTGGCTTATGTTCACACGTAATTTTGTACTACCAAAAAATGTCTTCGTACTGATAATGGTGGTGAATTTCTTAAAAATGAATTGCATACTCTAACACGGCATAATTCATCACACTTTTTGTCCTTATACTCCCCAGCAAAACGGGAGGGTAAAAAGGAAGCATCGTAATCTACTTGAGTTGTCACGGGCTTTAATGTTTCAATTACACTTGCCTTCTTCCTTTTGGGAGGATTGCATCCTTACTTCTACTTATCTTATTAACAGGATTCCAACTACCGTTTTAGGTTACATTTCACCTTTTCAAAAAAAAATTAACAAAGTGCCTTTCTTATGCACATTTAATGATTTTTGGGTGTTTAGCTCATATGTCCATACACGATTCAGACAAGTTTTCATCTAGAGCTATCAACACTATTTTTGTTGGCTATTAGATAACTCAAAAAGGTTACAGACTTAATGTAAGAACCCAGATTTTTGATAGAATTAAAACTTTTTTTCTTATGTAATATTTTGGAAGCGAATAGTGGTTACGACTACGCTGTAACGGTTGTTCTAGTAAATAAATAGAAGGGATGTGGGTTCAAATATTTATATGTCATGAATAATATTTTTGGTTGATAGCATAGATAAGAATGATCTATCTCCTAAGGATATAAGTTATATTATTCCAAGAAAGATTATTCTTTTGTCATCCAAATCAATATCTATTATAAGTCCAGCGGTTCCGTAAAAAGGTTAAGGAACACTCGAGGGTGAACCAGGTTCATTTTCCTAATTATAGGAATCAAATAAAAATAAGTGATGAATAGTGATTTTGGTGGAATTTGGAATATTATTATAATAATGCTATATCCGGTATTCGGAACGGATTTTTGAGTTCGTACTAGTGATCCAGGAGGAAAATAAGTGTATGTAAAGGCTGTCGGATTCAGAAAAATAGCACTTTTATTTTCTCCGAGAATTCCATAGACACTGCAAGACATAAGGAATTATAAAAGGGATTTAAGGAATTTAAATTCGAGATGTATTAAGAAAGATGAGGAATAGTATTATAAATATTAAGAAGGTTTTCGGTAAAACCCTAACTAGAAACGAATGAGTTATTCCCTCGAACGATCAACGAATTAAGCAATAAACGGACAAAGAAACAAGCAGAGGGAGCAAGAGTCATGCACAAGCCACTAGAAAATATCTAGTAACCAACATAGTTACAAGAATAACTAGAATCAAGTGATCAACCAAGTACTTAGCAATCAAACCATTTGGTTAGCCTTAAACCACCACAAAATCAACACTTGTCTCTCCATTTTCATTACCCCTTGCATCATCACTTTAATAAAGGTGTTATAGATGAGATATTATCTTAGAAACATCACTTTATGCATTATTGAAAAATCAACCAAGCAAAATACTCTCCCCCCCTCCATAAACATTCCATTCGGCCTTTTGGCTAATTCAAGAACACAAATCCAACTTCCAACCATTTGTTGATCTTAAAACTTTTATGGTGAGACTTACATTTCATATAAATGATCTCCTCAAAATCCTAGCTTCAATATCTTCTTTTTCCATTTTCAAAAAAATCATTAAAGAGGAGGATGAATAGTGTTCTTCAAGAACTAACTTTGACTTTCATGTTTCTTTGGTTGATCTTAGGTTTGTTAAGGCTAGACAAGGACCATAACAAGCTTTGTAAGACTATATCACACTCTCAAGAAGGTATAATGATCTTGAAACACTAGGTCTACTTTGAGTTTATGCATGTTCTTGATAGATTTAAGTGTTAGTGGCATGTTAGTGATGTTATAATCATGATTATGTAGTAGATCTAATGGATTTAAGAGAGGATGATTATGTTGGTATAATATTGTGTTCTTGAACTTGTTGAGATGATAATCATGTGTATAAGTTGTATTGGTGCCCGGTGTGGCTTGGTTTTGGTGTTACGATTAGTAGAAAGTTTGATTTATAGCCGTCGTAATGCCCGATTTTCGTTTAATGTTGAAATCCGAACTTGACAGTAGATATAACTCACTGCTTAGCTTCGACTTATGCCATGATAAGATAGATTATGTTATGAGCTTCGTTTTGATATAAAGATCGCATGAAACGGACTTACGGTTTAGGAGTTATGATTAAATTCGTAAAAGTGGTTCGGAACCGTAATCAAAAGTTCGTAATTGGAATTGAACCATGTAAAGTAAGTATCGCAGTGGCGAATCTTGGTAATTAAATATTAGAGATCATAAGGATGGTGTGAGAGAAGACCTCATATTAAAAAGATCATTTTTCGATTTTATAAAAATGTTCGAATCAAGGTTAAGTACGAAAGTACCCCTAAAGAGTATACTTAGTTATAACTACGGTAAACCACTTAGAAAACGATCGATAAATCTCGAGGTATAATCTTTCGACTTTAAAACTTTTACAAATCGAATACTTACCATATGTAAGGGTAATGACATGCTTTATTTACGAACAAGTATCGGATAATAAAAGCAATGATAAGAGTGAATTAGAGGGGTATAACGAAACGACTTGAAAACGTGTTTCGATTTAAGTTAAGTTTATACTTAACCTTTTGAAAGGTGTTAAGTGATTAATCCCGAATGCCTTGGCTATTTATAGATCATCAGGCTGACCCGGGACACGCTACCACTACCCCTACCCGTACTCGATTCCCAGGCAAGTTTCAAATCCTTGTTAAAAGGCTGTTGTTGTGAATATATATACATGTGCTTTATGTCATACATATGCCATAGCATGCATGCCTACTTGAAAAATCGTATTGATATACATGTTCCCTGAATTATTGTTGGCTTATAAGCTAGATGATTAATATATCATTTATAAGCCAGAAATTACTAAGACCCTTAAGCGAAGGGCATCTGAATCTCATTCTTCGACTATAGACCGGGAGTCGTTATTCCTTGATATATTGATATTACTTTCAGAGGAAAATATTTAAGTAAATATTTTCCATTTATTATCTAGCGAATATTATTGGAATATTTCCTTGGGATTATTTGATAAATATTATTCGGATTATTCATCAGATGTTTATTTATTCAAGGAATATTATATATTTAATATTCATCTAAAGTCGATTAAATATTCGAATATTATTCGAACCCTCAGTTAAGTTATTTACTTAAAGAATATTCAGTCTTATTTACTCGATAGATATTATCTTGAATATTCATTCGAGTTTAATTATTTGATGAATATTATTTTAATATTCATTCGAGCCTTATTTATTTAAATGAATATTATTTCGATTATTCATTCAATCTTTATTTACTTTATAAATATTAGCTGAACATTGATTCGAACCCCAGTTATTCAATAAATATTATTTTGAATATTCCCTTGAGACAAGGAATATTACCTTCGACATTTATTTAAAGTCGATTCAATTATTGAACATAATTTCAAACATTCATTCGATAATCATTTCTTTGATAAATATTATTAAGTTGAATATTCATTATTTATTCAATGAATATTGTCTCAAATATGAAGTCGATAATTATTTCATCAATACGTATCCTTCTTGAGTTGAATATTCACTATTGATTCAATAAATGTTATCTCAAATATCCATTTGATGATTACTCCATCAATAAACATTGTTATTAATTTTAATATTCATTTCGTGGCAAAAAAAAAAATTGAATATTCATTATTTGTTCAATGAATATTATTCTGAATATTTATTCAAGGATTACTCTGAGTAACACTTTTCCAATCTCTATGACTCAATAAATATTCTTGGAATATTTATTTAATTCTTCTAACTCGTTTCAAAGATAATTTACTTCATTTTATTTAATTCTTCTAACTCGTTTCAAAGATAATTTACTTCATTCGCATAGTATCATCGACCTTCGAATATTATATAAATTATTTCAGAGTCCTATTATTATTATTATATTATCAATATCAAGGAAGGTTCTCAGTGATTCCATTCTTCCTTCGATTCTATTGTAAGGGAACCTTACTTGAGGAATGTTATTTATCTTGTGACTGCCCGGTCATCAATTACTCGCTTCACTCGCAACTTGGTTACTATTATTCATGGTATTGTGTGTACCCACTCATTATTCGAGGGGTAAGAATGTTGGAACAAGTCAGTATCCATTAACAAGCAGCAGCTTGGGAAATATTGGTAAATTTTCCTTTCCAATTAGATATGACTACCTTGTGGAGTCTTATCAACAAGTATTATACTTGGGGAAAGGGGGACGAACTTACGTTTCAAAGTTATGGATGTGGAATGAACTAGGAGATGCGTAAGTGACCCAGTGGCGCCGGTCCAGCAAATGGCCCAACCGTTGGCCGAGGGGGTTCCAGAGGGCGGTAGACAAGTAAATCCGTCGGTGCTTCCTTCTACATGTAGTAAACAAGAGGTGGGGAGCATAACATGCTACTGATCATCGTGTAAATGCTATGTCTCCTGGCGCGTCAAACTCCAGTATTAGTTCATCACTCAATGTTGGAAATTTTCTGCAACGTCATCATAGTTGGCAGAGTTGAAAAGTATTTCAAACTGGAATTGCAATATCTTTCTTGCAAGTTCCTATTTTTATGAAAATGATGCTATCTTGCTTATTTTGGCATAGCATATGCTTCCACGAAATATATACCTGTTGAGTTACCTTGTAACTTCATCCTTTATATTAAACTGGCATTATTTTTGCTAATGCATGGCATATGATTTCAAAACATATCTTTGAACTGTCTTATATATACTGCACAGTTATATATTGTTGGTGGGCTATTGCTCACCCTTGCTTATTTATTATGTCACAATAACAGCTAGGTCGCATGGCCCGCGTCAGGCGCACTCGGCGCAAGCAGGTTACCCGCCCCACAGGGCTACCCGTTGATATCATCGCTGCCATTGCTGAGGTAGCATAGATCAGCAGCCTTTGGTTACCAGTTTAATTATATGTATCAATAATGATTAATCAACGGCAAAACTCTTAAACTTATGATGTTATCCTTTTGGCTTGTAATGACTTTTATTCGTAAACCCGTAATGTAAGACTTATTTCAATTTCATCTCTGGGACTATAACTGTGTGTGTGTGAGTGATTATTATTGTGGGGTTACAGCATGTGATTTATTTATTATGGATTCAAGTAAAGTATCAATCATGGAAAATAAGACCGTAACGACCCGATCCCGGACCCCGGATCTGGGGGTGTTACACTTAACGATCTACTTTCTCATCAGTTATATCTTTCTCGACATGTAACTTTTGTTGAAAATGTTTTCCCTTTTTTCTATTATTGATTTATTTCTACAGAGTCAACTATTCCTCCTTTTATATCTTTAGACACTACATCATGTTTTAACAGTGATATAGCTGTTACCCCCTTTGGATGTTTCTTTTTCCACAGAACCTTGTGTTGACACTGTTGACACATCACAATCACCATCTACCTCACCTCCTATTCATATAGAACATACACCTCCACTTTCTCCTACATCAACCACTCATGTTAACGGTGACTATACTCCTTTCTCATCATAAAGTTCAACCACATTTGTTAAAGGATTATGTCACTTCTATAGGCCCAGCTAAGGCAAATACGATTTTACTTAATTGTCCTATTGATACAAATAAATATATAGTTTGTCTCATTATACACTATCTTCTACTGTCTTTGCATATGTTGTCAATCCTTATACTGCAATCCGTGAACCTTTTACATATAAACAGGTTGTGGATGAAATGTGGGTCGAGGCTATGTCCAAAGAATTACAACCTTTAGAATCTAACAAAACTTGGATGGTTGCACCTAATCCGCCTAATAAAAAAGTTGTTGGATGCAAGTGGGTAAACAAAGTTAAGTACTTAGCAGATGGTTATCTAGATAAATTCAAATCTCGTTTGGTCGTAAAAGGCTATACTCAGAAATAGGGACAGAACTATCATAATACTTTCTCCCCTGTTGCTAAAATGGCTACTGTTCGAACTCTACTTGTTTTAGCTGCTGTTAAGCATGATGTCAATAACGCTTTTCTTCATGGTGATTTACCTAAAGAAATTTATATGGAGCTTCTCTAGGTCATCCACTTGGCACAAATTGTGTTTGCAAACTTATTAAGTCAATATACGGCTTAAAGCAAGCCTGAAGACTTTGGTTTGAAAAGCTAGCCTCTGTTTCACTTGATTTAGGCTTTACTAAAATAGTTGTAGATCATGACATTTTTGTTGCTGCTTTGGTTTATGTGGACAACATTTTGCTCATTGGTAATTGTGAAAATTTTATTGCTCATGTTAAAGGTGTTCCACACTCCACTTTTACAATCAAAGATTTGGGTTTAGCCAAGTATTACCTTGGTCTGGAAATACACAGAACAGATGAAGGTTTTTATCTTCACCAGCACAAATTTGTGCATGATTTGCATATTGAAGCCAGTCTTGAGAATTCCAAACCGTTATCTCTTCCAATCAATGTTAATGTGAAGCGTACTCCTACTCATGGACGGATTTAAGGAGGGGCATGGGATGGTCATGGTCCCCCAAAAACCTCCCCCAACAACTTGTATTCCTTCAATGTTATGCACTAAAATTGATTGTTAAGTGTATTTGGTCCCCCCATGAACCAATAAATCTTAATGGTCCCTCCAAATACATTCACAATTCTCACATATTTTTGAGTTTCATACATATAAATTTATAGTCTTATTCTAATGTCTGGTGAATTTTCGCCATCAAAATTTTTGTTCTTGAGTCCGCCCCTCCAAAAAGATTTCCCGGTTACGTCCCTGCTCCTATTGATGGAGAATTACTGGATGATCCATCTATTTATAGAAAATTTGTGGGCAAGCTGCTTTACCTAACTGTTTCCATAACAAACATCACATATGTGGTCCATCATTTAAGTTAGTTTTTACAAGCTCCTCGTGTTCCACACATGCTTGCTGTTCAACGTGTTTTGCGTTATCTCAATTCCACGCCTTTTCAAGGTCTGTTTTACTCAACAAATTCTACTTTACACTTTGAAGCTTATTGTGATAGTGATTGGGGTTCTACCTTTGATTCATCTGGTATGCTTAAGAGTATCACAGGCATGTGTCTTACTCTTGGTTCTTCACTTGTGGTTTGGCATTCCACCAAACAAAAGGTCATTTCTCGTTCTACTGCAGAAGCAGAGTTGCATCCCATTGCAGATACAACTTGTGAGATTTCTTGGTTCAGTTTGTTACTCTATGAGTTACAAGTTCCTTAGTCTCCCCCGATCATTGTTCACAGTGACAATCAAATCAAGTTGCGTTGGACATTGCTATTAACCCAATTTTTCATCTTAAACGAAACATTTCGTTTTGGATTACCATTTTGTTCGAGAATAGGTTCAGAGCTTATTAAACCGCAGTTTCTTCCTAGTTCCTCTTAGCTTGCATACATTTCTACTAAAGAACTTGGTCATCAAGCGCAATAGCATTTGTTATCCAGATTGAACATTCGTCAACCACATTACCACATTCAATTTAAGGGGGGAATATTACATATATACTAAGCCGGTTATCAATTCTATTACGACCACTATCCTTATCATTACTTTATCATTTATCATAACCGTTTTTTTTATATAGGTGTAGATGCAAGTTGTAGTATTTAGTTTTTTACTATGTAACATTTCGTTGCTGGCTGCTAGTGTGCAGAACGAAGGTAAGAGCAATTCATGTGAAATAAACACAAAGCCTTTAAATGAAACATCGTCAAGGGAGGAGGATTCAGGATTATAGGCAAGTCAAGGTCATAAAGCTCCAAATGGTGATATGTAATGAGGAATAGGATACAACACTTTAGGCAATTAAGCAAATTTATAATGAGAAATTTAATACAATATATGATATGTTTTAATTCCTATCGAGGTTTAATAACACAAGAATTAGAGTCTGACTGGAGTATAAAAATTTAAGACTCAACTAAAGAAAGTTTCACCAGTGAAACCACCTCCATCCTAGTAACCTTTAGCTCCCAGTTCCAACAACTTTTCTGAAATATTTTTTTTCATAATTAAATTAGTCGGACGATCATTCCAGCAATTACCCGTAGAGTTTTTTCTGTTTGTGACATTAATGCCAATAATATGCCTAATGGTAAGTTAATAGTCCTTTCCTGTATTTATCATAACTTCAATCTTCTGATTTTTGTTAACCTATCCAGTTTGCTAGTTCTGCTACTGTTTTTAATTAAATCTTCAATAGAGCAAGGATAGCCATTTTGGAATGACAGCTTACATGCCTATTCGTGCAAGATGCAAATGTACTCCAATGAGGGCTGGCAGGCGGCAGGAGCAACCTTATTGGTCCCTGTGGGAGGAACCCCTAGGAATGGAAGGATGACAGAAGGACATTGTGGATGTAGTTCAATAGATACACGCCGTCTTTGTGTTTTTTGCTAAGTTGAATTCTGTAAAACCCTTTATTCTCTAGTTAATGTTGAATTATTCTAGAATGATCCAGAAAGACCTGGTAGAAATGATATCCCACTATTTTGTATCAAGTAGCTAATTCTATAATAATTTGACAGATTAATCAGTTTCTTAGTTCCAGGGGGTGCCACAAAGAAACCAGATGTTTCTCATTCAAGCTGTGAATCTATTTCTCTCTCGAATGAAGATCTTAGGACATAAGCTTTCTAATCAAGTTATGCATGCTGGGTGGGATTATACATATACATCTAAGGTAATGATTAGAAGTCAAACCACAGCTTACAGTTGTATATCTTGCTAAGCAGCTGCAAGATGCGGTCTAATCTGTTTTACTCTAACCACACCTAACAGAAACAAAAACATTCTCAAGATTCACGTGAATGTACATGTTATGTTCAATGGACACCGTATAAAATTCATGCCTCATTAAAAAAAAAAAAAGAAAAAAAAAATGTAGCACAAAACTGGAGATGAATTGGAGATGAGTATATCATTAGTTCATTACAACTAAACTTGCACAACTAACAAGAACATGCACACAGTATTAGTACATAAGATCAGAATACATCAACTACAAGTTTTCTAACATGTCAAACATTCAAGTGTACCCCATTAGCACAAATAGTTTCAAACATTTCAAAGCTGCAAACCTCCATTAGATTCACTATTCATTTGCATCATCCTCAAGAGGGAGAATTTTTTAGCTCAGCCAGACGAAGTACCTTGATAAATTTCAAAAAAAAATTGAGTCATTAAACACTATTATAGATTCACTAAATTAGATATACAGATATTACATAGAGGTTAGAAATTAATAAAAAAAATATATGATCTTTACCTTAACTATCCAGCAAGCTAACAACGCAATGCCACAAGCAATGGCTGATGTATGATCACTCTTAATCATATGATTTACTAGGTAACCACATTGAAACATTACCAGTACTCCTGACACCTCGTATGATATCTCCTCAGTAGCATACAATGCAATGAAAGATAACTCAAGAAACACAAACATGAGATAGCACATGCCTTCAGGTACTTCAGGCCATTTCATTAAGAACTCGTGTACTAAGGCTGTCAAAATGCACAGTATGTAGGTGAGCACATGCCACCTATGGATTTTAGTTAAAAATCTTGTTATTTGCCCCTCACGAGCCAACACTTCCATGTAAAACATCATGGCAGCAGTAAAACCCACTGCAATGACAACCCGAAGTTCATGGTCTCCAATCGTAGACATCTTGACAAGAAAATGTAAAAGATATTTAGTACTATTCATGAGTCTTGTTAATTTGTTAATCGAAGAGCATGACCAATTTCTAATCTGTTAATAGATATTCTGGTGTTAAAGTGCTTTTTTCGCTGTCTACCGGGGTTCAAACATCCCAAATTGTAAATTTGTTTGACTATACCATCTATCACAACAAATTGCACTTTTTTCCGGTGATAAATTTGCCCCCACCACTCCGAATTTCTGTATCCGTCCCTAGGTGTGCCTATCAAGTCATCTACTAGAATGTGCTCCAGTTGCCTAGAGCTTTCTCATCAAGATCCTTATAATAGGGTGAAATAGTTCAGACATGCATCTCATGCTACTACAGAGTAAATTTCCGAATTTATTTCTTACACTCATAAAAATTCCTACAACCAAAGAAATGTCGTGGTAAAAACATCAAACCAAAGCAACAACAAGTTTTGATACGCTTAAAAACACATCAGTAAACCTACATAAATTAAGCCAAACATCAGGCACCAGAAGCCGGAACATAAAACATTAACGAAGAGAAAACTAGTTGAAAAAACCAGCAACAAAGAACATAAAACATTTACGAAGAGAAAGCTACTTGAAAAAACCAGCAACAAACACAAACACAGCTAAATCAACAAATTCAAACTAAATCACCATCGAAACATCTCCCCAATGCTATTCTACTGTCCATAATATCAGTTTTGCATATATCCACGAATCAAAACAAATATACAAATTTCAGTAAATTCGCAATGTAAATTCCGACAATCAACTCATACTTTTAAACTACAATAATTTACACATGCTTCACAAAATGCAGCAAAAAAATAACATCAAAAACATCAATTACAACACTCGTCCCTTTCAATTAGATACATCATGCATATAACAATATACATACACATATATAACAGTTTATTACACATATAACAGTTCAAACATGCATCTCATTCTACTACAGAGTAAATTTATAATTGTATTTCTTACACTCATAAAAATTCCTATGAGCTATAACTAAGAAAATGTGGTGGTCAAAACATCAAACCAAAGCAACAACAAGTTTTGATACGCTCAAAAACACACCAGTAAACCGACACAAATTAAGCTAAAATATAGGCATCAGAAACATTTACGAAGAGTGAACTAGTTCAGAAACCAGAAACGAACACAAACACAACTAAATCAACAAAGTCGAACTCAATCGCCATCGCCCAAACACTACTCTGCTGTCTATAAAATCACATGTTTTCAGAAATCCGCTAGCTAATCAAAACAAAAACACGAAAATTCACAATGCAACTTACGACAAGCAGTTCATACTAGCTATCTACAATAATATCAACGTGTATAAAACATCAATTACAACAATCATCCCTTTCGAATAGATACATCATGTATAATAAAGTATAAATACACATATGTACAGTTAGAGAGTTGCCGATCAGAGAGATTAGCAGGAAAACGTGAAGATTGAGGGAGAAATTAGGGTTTATCAGTACCTCGAAGAAGCGGTGGTGAGAAATTGATGATCGGAGAAAAATAATGGTGATCCAACGGAGCTACAGCAACACGCTCTCTCTCTCTCTCTCTCTCTCAATCTCTCTCTGTCTCTCCCTCTCTCTCTCTCTCTCTCTCTCTCTCTCACATACACAGTAAACAAAAAATGAGTGTGTGCATTTTTATGTTTTGGGGGGAAATTTGTGTTGGGGTGGGGGGGAAGTCATACAGAGGCACATGTACATGTGTATTGTGTGACAAAATGCGTTTGAGTGTTGTTGACAGTAATGGACATGTTAACAAGTGAAGATGTGTCTAGGTCCACCCTTCAAATGTTGGGCCTGTTAACTTTTATACTTCCAAAGCCCATTTTAATCCTATCCCATTAAACAAAAAATGCTGGTGTCAACGTGCAGACTAAACTGTTAGAAGTAATCTCATATATATATAACATAACATTTATTAATAAGCGAAACCCCTTTTGAATGGTACTACTTTTTTAGTTCGCACCATATTTTGGTTTCACTAATTTTTTGATTCGCACTCTATTTTGGTTTCACCCCTAAACTCTTAATTCTACTAAAATTCTATGTTATTTTTTTTTATTTTTAATTAAAAAATATAAAACCTATGTCAAATCTGCTAACAATTGCACAGTCCTGCTAACAATTGCACGCTCCACACATAATCACCTTAAAAACATTTGCAAAAAAATTGACTAATATGCAATTTATTTATAATAATCTATCTATAACCTTTATTAATAAGCGAAATACCCTTTTAACGGTACCACTTTTGGTTTCACTCCTATTTTGGTTTTACCCCTATTTTGGTTTCACCCCCATAATCCTCTTTCTACTATAATTCTATGATTTTTTCAATAAAATAGAAATTCGATTATAATTGTAATTTTTTTATTACAACTTTAAATTAAAAAAATAGTTTCATTCCTAGAATCATATTCCCTTATAATTCTATGTTATTTTTTAAAGAAAATAAAAAATTTGAAATCTTATTATAATTATAATACAATTTTTTTAATCATAATTTAGAATCAAAAAATAATACACCCCGGTACCACTTTTGGTTTCAATCCTATTTTGGTTTCACCTCTATAATCCTATTTCTACTATAATTCTATGATGTGATATTTTTTAATAAAATAGAAAGACTAATATAATTATTATTTTTTTATTACAACTTAAAATAAAAAAAATAGTTCCATCCCTATAATCATATTCCCTTATAATTCTATGTTATGTTTTAAAGAAAATAATAAAATTGAAATCCTATAATAATTATAATACAATTTTTTTTATCATAATTTAGAATCAAAAAATAATACGATCAATTCTCTAAAAGATTTTTCAAGGAACACCCCTTTAACGGTACCACTTTTGGTTCGGACCGTATTTTGGTTTTACCCCAATAATCCTATTTTTACTATAATTCTATGTTGTTTTTTAATAAAATAGAAATCCTATTGTAATTATAATTCTTTTATTACAACTTTAAATAAAAAAATAGTTTTATCCCTAGAATCATATTCCCTTACAATTCTATGTTATTTTTTAAAGAAAATAATAAAACTGAAATCCTATTATAATTATAATACAATTTTTTATCATAATTTAGAATAAAAAAATAATACGACCAATTCTTCAAAAGATTTTTCAAGGAGAACAACTAGAACATGTGTATATACACTACTCTAGAACATTCTTCCCTGCGATTATATGTTATTTTTTTAAAAAAATATAATAAAATTGAAATCTTATTATTATTATAATTCTTACATTGTATTAGCAAATTTTTTTATTATAACTTATAATCAGTGTTCCAGATTAATCGGGTAGGCGGAGATTAATCGGACGGATTAATCGGAGCATTAATCGGTTGTATTTAAATATTATTTTAATTATTTTTATTTATTATATATTTTTGTCAAATATTTTTGTCGATTTTTGAATTTTTCAACGTATTTTATTGATTTTTTCCGATTTTTTACCGCCTAGGCCGATTTTTTGACCGCCTAGACCGATTTTTGACCGCCTAAACCGATTTTTTGCCCATTTTTAACCGCCTAAACCGATTTTTGACCGATTTATTCAAAAAAACGCTTTTTTAACCGCCTAGATCGGGGCGTTTCAATGGCGCCTAGCGCCTAGGTGCCGCCTAGGTGGCCGCCTAGGCCGATTTTTACAACAGAGCTGTTAGGTCGAATACACAATAGGTAATCAAATACTGTATGAGTAACTTAACAAGAACACACTGTTTAATACTTAAAAACTGTTTGGAATTAACAATTCCTCTCTCAGTGATGTAAAATATCACAGAGAGCTGCTTAGGTTACAATCAATGAATTTCTCAATGTTCGATGCCCTTCTAGGGTTAACCTAACTGTATTTATAAAACATACAGCTTCGTACAATCAGTAATTGATTCTCCTATAATTAAGCTATACAATTGATATCAATCACGATTGCTTCAAATCTTCCAAGTCAACTCAATCTCTTTGACAGCTTTCCAATCTTCAAAGATATTGCTTCCATATTTATCTTGTATCAATCTTCAAACACTGTTGACTCTTCAGACATTACCGCTACAGAGTTTAACAATCTCTGTTGCGCTTCCAGTCAGTGTTTAACTAAACTCTGACTGCTTCCAGCTAAACTCTGTTTTGTTACTTTAGCTTCCAAACACTGTTCTCATCAATCATTTCTAACAATCTCCCCCAACTTGTTCATTAGCAAGAATGTACAAGTTTACAGTAAATGATGATGTCAAAACAAATACAAAGTCTACAGTGTTTAACAAACAGAGTTTAAGCTTTTACTTAACAAATTCTACAGAAAATAAGAAAATTCTTACAGACTTCAAATTCTAATCTCTTGAAGATCTGGCATTGTTCTGAGATAGTCTATAAGCAATCTTCTTTCAGCATTTTCAAGCTCTATCTGCATAGCTTCCTTGATTTCTCTCAACTGAGGATCATTCTCATCAGTCTGATAGATAGCAGCTCTAAGATCGTAGATTTTGTTTCTCCTCATTTCATTTCCCAACCTGATATATTTCACTTCCTCAGACTTCACATTAAAATCCAGAACAGTAATTCCAAGATCTGTCTTCAGCTTTGTAGTCCCCTTCTCCATTTCTATCAGATTCCCATTCCAGTCTCTGTACTTTGGAACATACTTGCTGTTGTACTTCATATTTCTCCTGGCAAGATTTTGAATCATCTTTTGTCTGAGTACATTTGCAACTGACTGAGCTCTTTGATTTCTTACTCTGAAAAGATACAGAACATATTCTAGTTCTTCCCAGTATTTTAAATCAATATCCTTCTCATCAACTTTAAACACTGTTCCATCAGCCATGAAATATAGCAGAAAATCCTTCTCTAAACTCTTCTGATTAACAAGCTGTACTGACTCCAGTCTGTCTAAACTCTCTTGAGTGACACCACGACCTGGAACAGCCAATGAAGAAGGATCTCTGGGACCAACATATTGTCTTGTGTCTCTGTGTGAGCCTATGCCTCCTTTGTTGTATCCGATTTTACCAGATAAGGCTCTACCATCAGTGAAATCCATTGGAACTGTAGCTTCTAGCCTTGAATCATGAAGAACACCTTTTCCAAATGTTGATTTCAACTGAGAAGACAATAATGGTGTGGTCACAACTTGTGCAGTAACAGAGGTTGTGTCTTCATTCTTCTGTACAACATGTGTATCAACAGAGGTTGTAACAATACTTTTCAGCTTTTGCTTAGCTTCTGCATCTGTTGGTTTTCTGAACACTTGCATCCTTTGATTTGTACCAACTGGTTCTTTGATTTGAATACCTTTAAGAACAGGCTTTGCAGCTTTAACAACTTTCACATTCTTCTTTAATTTATCAGACTTTAAAGCCTTCAAATGCTTTTCTTGCAGACTCTTCTCTTCAGCTTTAGCATCTTCTATAGTAACTCCTTCTGCATTCTCTTCCATGAAAAGCTTAACAGCTAACTCCTCATCAGTCTTTGGATTTGATATTAATTCCAAACTCTTGGTTTTTGAAGTACCTTGAGTTTCAGTGTTTATTCTAACAGACTGTGACTTAAGAGATTTGCCAGATCTCAGAGTTAGTGTTTCAGAGTTTAAAGCCTTACTCTTATCACTTGCCCCTCCATCTCCAACATCATCCTTCTTTTCAAGCAGAGTTTGAGAAATTTTACATTTAGACTTAGCAACTCTCTCCCCCTTTTTGACATCATCAGGAATGAGTATAGATGTAATGAGCTCCAAAGAGTTAGCAATGGAATCAACCTTAGCAAACAAGGCAGCTTGATTTTCTTCAACCTTTCCTAGCCTGGCAAAGAGAGTATCTTGAACTCTAGAAAGCTGTGCAGCTTTGATTTTTGACTCTCTTTCCATTGTCATTTCTCTAGTCTGTATCTCAGTTTTCAAAGAAGCAATTTGTTGTTTTGTTTCAGCAAAACTTCCATCCAGAGTTTTGACTTGTACCACAGTTGCCTTTAAACAGGATAAAATCTCTGGATTTGAAATTTGACTAGCAGTCTGCTTAACAAAATCAGCTGCTCTCCCTTTTGGAAAAATACAGTCTTGTTTATACCAATTAGCAGCAGATTTATCAAGGTGCTCTTCTTCAATTGCATGAGATGGACAAGGCTGATCAAAAGGTTTATGTTTATTATCAGTCTGTGCTGGTGCACTCAGAAAAGAATCAGAGTTTGCACTGTTTTCAGATTCATCTTCAACACTTGCATCATTTGCTTGAGCATCTTGTAAAGAACCACTGTGCTGAGCTGTGTCAGCCACAGTTTCTGCAACAACTTCTGCAATCTTGTCAATAGTCTCCTCATGTTGCACAGGCTCTGCAACAGAGCTTGCATTTGTAGCTTCAACAGGCATAGATTCAGAATTTTTCTTAGTTGCTTGATCAACCTCATCACCTTTGTCTGGAATTGGAGAAGCATTAGATATTAGCTCTGTGTGTGATGCTGCAGCTTCAGGAAAATTAACTGCAGGCTCATCAGCTACACCAGGAGCTTCAGTGTGAACAACAGGTGAGATAGAATCAAGAATTGGTTGAAATGAATCAAGAATATCATTCACTGGTGAAAAACCATTTCTGTGATCCTCTTCTACAGGAATGTTATCCTTTGTAGGTACTTCAACATTAACAGCATCCTCTGCAGGCATTTCAACCTCTGCAGGTATTTCAACATTGACAGGCACAGCATCCTCTGCAGGTATAGCAACATTCTCTGCAACCTCAACAGTAGGTGTTTGCTGTGAAACCACCTCTGGAGTTTCAACAACATGCTCATCATCAGATTCTGAAAGAATTAATCTCCTCTTCTTGACTTGAGACACTACAATCTCCTCTTCTTCTTCACTAGAGCTCTCCTTAGGTGGTGAAAGTGAAGGTCTGTTTGCCTTTTGTTTCTTTCTTCTGGTATAAACAGCTCCAGGTAATGTCTGTTTAGCCTTTGAGTGTTTAGTGTTTTGGGCAGTGTGTATTTTTCTTTTTGGTTTGGATTTGGGTTTTTCAGTAGGTGCTGTCTCAGAGTTTAAGGTTTCAGAGTTTATTGGTGGAGAGTTTATTGGTTCTGGTTATGGTTGATGAGATGTAGTAGGTACAGTGGTTGTGGGTGTTGTAGGTGTTGTGGGTGTTGGTTCAGAATGTATGGTGTCTAATGGTTCAGGCATGTGTGATAGAGTATATTTTTATATATATTTTAGATGATTTTATTCTCATATTTATTGTGTTTTGCATTGATTTGGATTTTTATTTAATAGATTTTATTGTTTTATTATAGGAAATAAAGAATTCATGACTTGGAAGGATTTGGAGCAAAAAGAGCTATTTTGGAGATAAAATAGGAGAAAATTCGTAATATTGGGCTATACGGGCTGCCTACACTGTTTGGGCCATATCTTGAGTTCCAGAAGTCAGAATTTGACGATCTTACTGTCCACGCGAAGCTTGTGGAATTATCTTTAATTCAGAGGTGGTCCAGTAAGCAAAATCCAACTGGAAGAGCCCAGAAACAGAGGAGAAAAAGAAGTGACGAATTTTACAAGAAAATCCTATTCAATTATGGATATCTTTTTGTAAATTGATTAGGATATTAAAAATACTTTTATTAGGAGATAGATATCAGATTTTATTAAGGGGTTTTATTATAAAAGGAAGAGAAAAAACGTGGGAGAGAGATAGATAGACATATACAGACGTTTTTACATAAGCTAGGGTTTTGGTTTTTCTCTCTTCATCTCTTCTTTTGTAAGCACTTAGTTTAATTTGGATCTTCATTGTTCTTCGTTATTCAAAGGTTTAAGGTACTCTTTATCTCATCTTGTTTATTATTACATGTTTATTATGGCTTCTTTCATTATTATTATTATTAGTTTTTATTCTACCATGAGTGAGTAGTTTAATTCTAGGGTACTAAGGGGAGCCATGTTTGCACCATGATTTGGGCTTAATTTGATTAGTAGATTGATGGGTAAAGAGTAATTCTGATTGATATGTTATAATTCTTAATTTGTGTAATTGCGCAATATCATGGATTAATTGATTGCAATAGGAGTAATAGATCGAGAGATTTTACTACTAGAGGCTTACATACAATTAGCAGAATTGAAGGTGAGTGTGAGAACATCATTAGATATTCTGAGAGCGTTAATGCTTGAGAAAGATTAACCGTTAATGCTTGAGAAAGATTAACCATTGCTTTAATTACTTAATCCCATTGAAAAGCTATACTTTTGTGATTTGTTTGGTGTAAACATGGTGAACCTGAATTGCCCTAGATCCCTTAATTAATTGATTTAAAACCTTTGTTAAATTTGTTTTAGTAGTTAATAAAATTCTCAAACAATCGTTGTGACTAGAAACAATTGATAGCAATTGAATTGAAATTGAAACTGTCTCCTTGAGGATTCGACCCGTATTTGCTAATATCTACTACAATAGATACCGTGCGCTTGCGGTTAGGTATAATTTAACACATCAAGTTTTTGGCGCCGCTGCCGGGGAGACGCCTAGTTTCTATAATTTTAGTTTGATTGTTTTATATTGTTTCTCTTGTCTCTTTGGAACTTTTGTTCCAACTGAGACCGATCTTACTGCTTTTCCTTGTTTAGTTGTTGATGCCCAAGACCAGGTCTCAAACGAAAGTAGATCAAGCGAAAGAGGATACAACTCCTCTTAGTCCAGATTCTGGAATTACTTGTCAACAATACATAGATCTACAAAGGAAAGAGAAGCAGCAAAAGATATCTGAACCAAAGATTGAGATGGCGGACCTTCCTCCCAAATCTTTGAAGAATTACTCACAGCCCTCTCCGAGTGGGGTACCTACTGGCCTTGCTATGCCAACGATTCAAGAAGCAAATTTCGAGATCAAGCCTGCTTTGCTCACTATGATCCAACAGAATCAATTTGCTGGGCTTGCCTCTGAAGACCCTACACTTCATCTGCAACGGTTTCAACAGCTCTGTTCTACAATTAAACATCAGGGAGTCACTCCAGACCAGTTGAAAGTCATGTTGTTCGGTTTCTCTCTTCGTGATAAAGCTCAAAAGTGGTTGAACGATATTGAATTGACCAAGTGGGATGAGATTGCTCAAGCCTTCTTAACTGAGTTCTTCCCTCCTAACAGAACCGACGACTTGATCGACAAGATGATGGGTTTTAAGCAAGATTATGGTGAATCTCTTCGGGATGCTTGGGACAGATTTAAGGATCTTCAACGTGCATGCCCTCACCATGGTCTTGAGAAGTGGTTTCTGCTTAAACGCTTCTACAATGGTCTTGATCCTGAGACAAAAGGTATGGTTGATAACGCTGCAGGTGGTGTATTTCTGGATAAAGGAGTTGATGATGCATATGCTTTTCTTTCAAATTTGGATGCCAATCACTTCAGTAATCCGAGAGCAACCAAGAAAGGGGGTAAACTTGAAGTGGATGCTTACTCTTTATTATCATCTCAACTCGCTGATTAACTCAGGAGATCCACTCTTTGAAGACATCTCAGCCCTCTACTCAACCTATGAGTATCAATGCATTGTCATCCATGGCTCCTATGAATAATCCTGTTTGTGAAGTCTGTGGCATCCAAGGCCACTATGGTAATGATTGCCAATACAATGCTCAAAATTCACAAAATTTTCAGATGGAGCAAGCAAATGTTTTTCAACAGAGGCAGCAGTACAATCCATACTCCAACACTTACAATCCTGGATGGAAAGATCATCCTAACTTCTCATATAGGAACAATAACGCTCAGAATTCAAATGTTCCTAATCAGCAGCAATATCAGCAGTCGTACCAGCCTCCTCCACAGCAGTAGTATAGGCCTCCTCAAGGACCTATGAATCCCCCTGGATTTCAGAAGCCCTATCAAAATTATGCTCCTCAAGCGAATCAAGCTGCACAGGCTGATAATCAAGGTGATATGATGAAGATATTGTTACAAATGCAAACAAAGATGAACCAGATGGAGATTCATAATAAGATGTTGGAAACTCAGATTGCTCA
The DNA here is from genome assembly GCA_037693485.1 of Kitagawia praeruptora. Classification (NCBI taxonomy): domain Eukaryota; kingdom Viridiplantae; phylum Streptophyta; class Magnoliopsida; order Apiales; family Apiaceae; genus Kitagawia; species Kitagawia praeruptora. The sequence goes on from CM075354.1 coordinate 110,074,206, forward strand.
AATGGCTAGTTCTTCATCTACAAGGCAACAAGGCTCTCTACCAGCACAATCAACTCAGCCAAAGGAAAATGTGAATGCCATTGCTCTTAGGAGTGGTCGTACATATGATGCTCCTCCAATGCCTACTGATGATGTTCCTACTGAGAAAGAAGAAGAGGATTCTAAGAAAGACAAGGTAGAGAAAGTTGTGGAAGATGCAAACAAAGATGAAATTGAGGAAAGCAAGAAAAAGGACAAAGAGAAAACTGCAGTTACTCTTCCACCATTTGTGCCAAAGCTCCCATTCCCTAGCAGGATGAACAGAACTAAGGTGGACCAGCAGTTTGGTAAGTTCATGACACTTGTCAAGAATCTTGAGGTAACAGTTCCTTTCACTGATTTAATTTCTCAAGTTCCATCATATGCAAAGTTTCTTAAGGATATTCTCACTAAGAAAAGATCTTTTGGTGAGGTAGAGACAGTAGCTTTTACTGAAGAGTGTAGTGCTGTTTTACAGAATAAGTCTCCACCTAAGCTTAAAGATCCTGGTAGTTTTTCGATCCCGTGTCATTTAGGTGCATTGTTCATTGATAAAGCTTTATGTGATTTAGGCGCTAGTGTCTCAGTCATGCCTCTCTCGGTTTTCCAAAAACTAAATATGGGAGAATTAAAATGCACACAGATGACTTTGCAAATGGCAGACCGTTCGATAAAATATCCCCTTGGAATTTTAGAGGATGTGCCTGTTAGGGTTGGAAAATTCTATATTCCTGTAGACTTTGTAGTTCTAGACATGGAAGAGGACAGCCAGATACCTATTATTTTAGGTAGACCATTTCTTTGTACTGCAGGTGCTATTATTGATGTTAAAAGTGGGACTCTCACATTGAGTGTGGGTGATGATAAAATTGCTTTTACTCTAACCTCTGCTCTTAAATCCCCTTTGCTTGAGAATACTTGTTGCAGTATTGATGTTGTAGATGAAATTGTCCAAGATTATACTCCTCAGATTCTATTAAATGATACATTGGAAGCAGTACTCATGCTTGAAGCTTCAGAAGGAGAAGGACATGCTGAAGTCGATTCATTGATTCTTGAGTTGAATGATCACAACATTGATTCCATTGACAGTTCTTCAGTTCGAGATCTCTCGAGTATTAAGCTTGGGAAACTTCCACCACATTTGAGGTATGTCCTTTTCAATAATGAGCTAGTGATTTTTGAAGAGGGGCATGATAACGTGTTGCGAAGGTGGAAAACCAATGATAAGGAAGAAGAAAGTTTTGTTCAGCCGGTTGAGTCGAAGAAGCACTCTAGGGGTGTGAAGAAGAAAAAGAAGAAGATTTGGCCGTTGGGTAGTAAAATCAAGTTGAAGTCTGATGGAAGAGCTTTGTGGAAAGCAAACAATCAAGATGTCAATGTTCGTAGGAATGGTCTTTCTGTTGAGGATGGTTCAGTAATTCTTTTGAGACCGCCTTGAGTTGAGGAAGTGACGTCGAGCCAACGACGTTAAACAAAAGCGCTTCTTGGGAGGCAACCCATGGATCATGCTTCTGCAAAGGGGAGTTCTTCTTTCCTTCTGTTTTATATATTGTAGACTTATTTGTTTAGTTAATGAGTCATTGAGGACATTGATTCGCTTAAGTGTGGGGAGGTGTTCTCACTGTAGTGTATAGGTATTCTTTATAATAAAAAAAAAACAAATTGTTGTTTTTCAAAAAAAAAAAAAAAAAAAATCGAAATTTTTAGTGGGTAACGCAGGTTGCGCCTGCGTTACTGGTCTGAAAGCAGGTTGCCTCATTGTAACGCAGGCTGCGCCTGCGTTACTGCATTTAACGCAGGTTGCCCACCTAACGCGCAGTTTGCCCCTGCGCATCTGACCCTGGCGCTGTCTGCGCCACACGCGCGCGACTTGCGCGTGAACCAGGTGACAGAATTTTTTTTTTCTTTTCTTCCGCGCCTGTCCTTGTTTAGTTGTCACCTGCTGTTGTATAAAAAAATAAAAACTTTGTACACCCTCATTCTATTTATACCCCTATTTTATCTAATTCTTTTCCTATTTCAATTCCAAAACCTCCCATCTCTCCTTCAAATTTCTAAACCTATTTCTTTTCTAATTCATATTTCTTTATTATTATTATTATTATTATTATTATTATTTTATTTTATTTATTTTTATACCCACCTATACATACAAATCCAATTCCTCTTCTATTTTCTTTAAATCTCTAAAAATTCAATTCTACAGAGGAATTAATTGCAAGTTCACCTCTTTGATTCGTAGTTGGGATTTTTCTTCTCTATTTTATTTTTTTATTACGAATTTGTGTTCTTGTAAATTGGGGATTTTGTATTATTCTTGTTACTTGGGTATTTTTGGAGTGATATTGCTTGGTGGTTTTTGCAGGAAATTTCTTGGTGGTTGTTGGTGGTGCGTGGGTGGCTCCTAAGCAAATGAAGGATGGTTTTTACACCCGACACCTAAATTCCAGGGGAGTTTTCTTTCTTTTCTTTTTAGTGTAGTTTTATTTTGTTTTTAGTTGTAGTTTTGTATCTTGCTCATTAGTTCATTGGGGACAATGAACCGCTTAAGTGTGGGGAGGTGTTCTCAACGTAGTGTATTACTTGTTTAAAAAAAAAAAATAATTAAAAATCCAAAAAAATTAAAAAATTGAAAAATACCAAAAATAATTCTAGCCATGCAATTTGATTAGTTGTTGTATTTTGCTTGATACACCCATGCATGCGTAGAATTCTTGTGTTTATGGACGCTTTTGTATGAGAAGTGACGTGCTTTGTTCTTGTGCACACACTTTCACTAGCAAGTTGAAGCTGGTAGGCTTAATTGGATGTTGTAAGTGATTAGAATGACATGAATATGTGCAAGATGACTTGGTTTTCATGCTTTGAGTACAAGTAGGTGTGTTAGAGAGTCTTGTTACCTGGGATTGATTATGTTTTGTCACACCAAGTGAGTTTTGAGCCTATATGCATATCTTTTGCATGATTTTTCGTTTGCTTGAGTGTCCACATGTTGTTTACATTGCTAGCACTTACTTGAGATCTTTCTTGAAATGCATGATATTACTTGATGATGAGATGATAAAGGCACTTAGGTTTAACCTCATATTTCCTATATATCCAAACCTTTTATACATGATCAATTAGTTAACCCGTTGAGCCTAATCCTATTCTTTCGGTGACACACCACATTACTTGCCATTATCCTTTTTATTCTATTGGCCTTATATTAAATTTGAACCTAAATTGTCAAAGGCTAGTATCGTGCTTAAGGGAGTAATAAGGTGTTCATAAAAAGGGGGGGTTATTGATGATCATACTTTTGGGGAATATTAATTTTGGGTTGATGCTTGCTAGTCGAAATTCATAAAATATCTATGGATCATTGTGTTTATTCTTTAGCTCTCAAGAAAAAAAAGGAAAAAAAAACAGAAAAAAAAAAAAGAAAAAAATAAATAAATTTGAGAGCATTCTTATGTTTGTATGATCTCTCTTCATTCGACTAGTCAAGTTATTATGTAAGGGTTATTGAAAAATCCAAGTGTGGGAAAGTATTTGTGTTTTAATAGAAAGGGAATGGAATGAATTATATTGTTGGGTACTAGCTTTTGACATTAACCTGTTTTAGCTTTACTTGACATACCTGGTCCTTAGTCCACGCTACAACCCGAATAAAGACCTTTTGATTGTCATCAGTGATGTATGTTGTGTTGAGAGTGAGATTGATTGCGAGTGTCAAGTTGTGTTTATGATTTTGTTGGAATTGAGTGATACACTTAACCTTGTTCTTGAGTGAATATTCGTTTTTGAGTGAAAGGTGAGTTATTACTTGTTTTGGCATAGGAGATCCCGGGTTTAGACTTAAAGATGTATTTCTTGTGGGCTTAGCATGATTACCAACGATTTTTACACTTGACATGAATTTTTATGACCTTCTGCATGTTGGTTGAGTAGACTACGTGAATACTTGCACTTTCGACACCAAGACATCGTATGTTTGCTTTGATTCTTAAGTTGATGTGGCATGAGAGGACTTGTGTGTGTGGTGTTGTGTTAGCATTGATCTTTTGCATGGTTGGATGAATTTTGTGGGTACATTCACTATAAACCCTCACGAGACAACACTCGTCCTACTAGGGCTGCCTAGGGGTTTAACGGCTTGTTGCATATGCTCAATGCAATTGTGTCATCTACGAAAGTGATGTTTGTTAGGACTTAGTTTTTATTTCACTTATTTGCCCGAGGACGTGCAAATGCTAAGTGTGGGGATGTTTGATAGAGTATATTTTTATATATATTTTAGATGATTTTATTCTCATATTTATTGTGTTTTGCATTGATTTGGATTTTTATTTAATAGATTTTATTGTTTTATTGTAGGAAATAAAGAATTCATGACTTGGAAGGATTTGGAGCAAAAAGAGCTATTTTGGAGATAAAATAGGAGAAAATTCGTAATATTGGGCTATACGGGCTGCCTACACTGTTTGGGCCATATCTTGAGTTCCAGAAGTCAGAATTTGACGATCTTACTGTCCACGCGAAGCTTGTGGAATTATCTTTAATTCAGAGGTGGTCCAGTAAGCAAAATCCAACTGGAAGAGCCCAGAAATAGAGGAGAAAAAGAAGTGACGAATTTTACAAGAAAATCCTATTCAATTATGGATATCTTTTTGTAAATTGATTAGGATATTAAAAATACTTTTATTAGGAGATAGATATCAGATTTTATTAAGGGGTTTTATTATAAAAGGAAGAGAAAAAACGTGGGAGAGAGATAGATAGACATATACAGACGTTTTTACATAAGCTAGGGTTTTGGTTTTTCTCTCTTCGTCTCTTCTTTTGTAAGCACTTAGTTTAATTTGGATCTTCATTGTTCTTCGTTATTCAAAGGTTTAAGGTACTCTTTATCTCATCTTGTTTATTATTACATGTTTATTATGGCTTCTTTCATTATTATTATTATTAGTTTTTATTCTACCATGAGTGAGTAGTTTAATTCTAGGGTACTAAGGGGAGCCATGTTTGCACCATGATTTGGGCTTAATTTGATTAGTAGATTGATGGGTAAAGAGTAATTCTGATTGATATGTTATAATTCTTAATTTGTGTAATTGCGCAATATCATGGATTAATTGATTGCAATAGGAGTAATAGATCGAGAGATTTTACTACTAGAGGCTTACATACAATTAGCAGAATTGAAGGTGAGTGTGAGAACATCATTAGATATTCTGAGAGCGTTAATGCTTGAGAAAGATTAACCGTTAATGCTTGAGAAAGATTAACCATTGCTTTAATTACTTAATCCCATTGAAAAGCTATACTTTTGTGATTTGTTTGGTATAAACATGGTGAACCTGAATTGCCCTAGATCCCTTAATTAATTGATTTAAAACCTTTGTTAAATTTGTTTTAGTAGTTAATAAAATTCTCAAACAATCGTTGTGACTAGAAACAATTGATAGCAATTGAATTGAAATTGAAACTGTCTCCTTGAGGATTCGACCCGTATTTGCTAATATCTACTACAATAGATACCGTGCGCTTGCGGTTAGGTATAATTTAACACATCAATGTGTTGTGGTGATTGAGAATCCTGAGGTTGGTTAACATAGTTTTGTAAGGCTAGTGGCATAAACATATCAGGTATTTGCTGTTTAGTAACATCTTTATTTGTCAAATCAGAAAACATCCTTTTAGCAACTTGAAAAGGCTGAATGACATCAGCTTCATCAATTGTAAGATTAGGCACACAAGCAGTAAATAGTATTTGACAAAATCGAGCAAATTAAACAGAAGTAGGCTCAGACAAACGCTCTCCCAAATTCATTAGCACTAGTCTACCAAAATCGAAATTACCTCCATACAGTAGAGCATGGCCAATTTGAAGAGTGTCAAGAGGAAGTGCATCCCAAACCGTAGTTGGAGTAATGATATACTCTGATTCAGCATGAGTGAAAGTGATTGTTGGAGTGCCAGACTCTTCTCCATCATCATATACAGAGTTTGTCCAAAAAGTAGCAATTTGTGAAGCAGAGAGTATTGGTGGTGCAGTTAAAGCCTTCCCTATTTCAGAATCTTTCAAGAAATTTTGAAACAAATGAAACGCCTCTGGAGCATTTGCATTCTCCAATGGAGCTGCATAGTTACTAGGAAGAAAAATTAACCCTGCTGCATCAAACGCTTTGGTTGCCATTAGTAAGATATGATACGAAGATATTCAGAGAAAAGATGTATGGTAAGTGTTTACCAAAATGTGAAGGAGAGTGAATAAGAATTTTGAAAGTGATTGAGTATGCAAGTAACTGTGAGTGGGTGAATATTAATCGATGTGAAGTGAGAGAACAAAAGCGATTAGAGTAAAACCAAAACTCAATCGTTTATTTAATGAAAGCGCGCAATTGATTGTAGAGTAATGTGTAAGTGGGACACTATCATGGGACACGTGTCAAACAACTAATGGATCACTTAATAATTACCGCTGTCATTCCTATAATCACGATACTTTGACATATTTACACTAATTAACAGTTGTCAACTACCCCAATTACTCCAAAATAGTCAAATCATCTCAATGAAACTTTACCTTAGAGTACTTAACACAACTCAACAGTGTTTATCAATTTTCCAACTTTATCACTGAAACCCTTTCAAAAATTGCACAGTTGTGAATATGAGTGTGTGTGAAGCAGAGTTTACCAAAATCAATTTTTAGAGCATCTAATATTTCATAAAATCCATAACAAAAAAATAAATAAACACTGAATGCACAAACTCTCATAGTAAACACTGATTGTTTGATGAATGCTAAACTCTATAGTTACTGTTATACAGAAATCTGAAAACTTCTATTCCCATTGATGTCCATGATTATCCAAGTAAGCACACAGTCTTTGAAGACTAAAAGATCAAGAGATAGAAATCATTCAGTGAATAACAATCATGAACTTGATAAACTCACAAACTCTCAAAGCACACAGGTGTTTAGGTGAAGTGTTTACACTCACATTCAATCAGGAAAAGCAGATTCTACCATATGCTTGAATGTCCACCAAATCTACACTACTTTGAGTACATGTATGCACAAATCAAAAGGACTTTATTCAGGGTTGTAATGAGGTAAGATCAAACAGATGAGAAGAGATGTTTTATTCATGAGTGAATTTCAAATTGAACATTTTAATAGACCAAAGTGTTCAGTCACACTGTTAGTACATATTTGCACAAGATCAGTATATATGCCCCTTTTTTTTTCTTTTTTTTTTTATTTTATTTTTTTTATTTAACATATATACTGAAAAACTTTTCTTTTCTTGAGAAACACTCATCTGCTTGATTTTTTTTTTTCAAAAGAATATAACTGCTCTTAATACTTCAGAGTATAAGAAAAATGAGCAGTTAATTTAGGCTCAAAGGGGTTTACTAAGGGTGGTATTTATGAACAGTGTTTATACAGTGTTTGAACAGTGTTCAAAAGAATTTTGAACAGTGTTTGAAGGAATGGTAAATCCTATTGCCTTTATCATTTTCATGCACACACATATCATGTAGTCTCAAAGTGGTTTAATACAAGTTCTAGAGAAACATACTTCCTGATGAACATCACACAACAATAAATACTGATTGATAGAAAATGTATCAATCACTGATTTGGCTCAAACTCTCACAGGGTGTAAACATGAATCTGAACTCACCAAACTAATCAATGACACATCTCAAGTTTTATGGTTTTCACAAGTACAAACAAGGAATCATCAGGAACCATACCTTTGGGAACAAAATGTCACTAATCAGAGTTTAGAGTTCATCAATAACCAAAATTATTTATGAGAGGCAATGCACACAATATTCATAAACTCAGAGTTTATGACTGAATAAACTAAGAGATGCTATAAATATGAAACAGTATCATGCTGTGTTGATTTACTGCACAAAATCTGATTAGATTACAGTGACTCAGAAAGAATCATGATTTAATTACTGAGAATCATGCTTCATACATTTTTCTTCATTGGTGTTTTCATTCAGACAATAATCAATTCTGAATTCACTGAGTGTATCCAACATGATAACAGTGTTTAACAGACAGACATGCTGACAGAGTTTAACAAGGTTTAAACATAAGCATGCATAACAGAGTTTAACACTAAGGTTCACATAGCACTTAACAATTTGCATAACATGAGCAATAAATTTTTGAGTCTAACCAACATCACTAGTCAAAACTAGAGACCATTCCTAGTTCATTGACCAGTCTTGTAAATGTAGCTTCACTCAATGGCTTGGTGAAGATATCTGCAAGTTGTTGTTCTGTAGACACAAAGTGAAGCTCAATGTTGCCTTCCTCTACATGCTCTCTGATGAAGTGATACCTTATGCTGATGTGCTTTGTCATTGAATGTTGTACTGGATTATCTGTCATTGCAATAGCACTTTGATTATCACAGTAAATAGGTATCTTGGTATACCTCAATCCATAATCCAGCAGTTGATTCTTCATCCATAAAATCTGTGCACAGCAGCTACCAGCAGCAATATACTCTGCTTCAGCTGTAGATGTAGATATTGACTTCTGTTTCTTGCTGTACCAGGAAACAATTCTGTCTCCCAGAAATTGACAACTTCCACTGGTGCTTTTTTTGTCTATCTTACAGCCTGCAAAGTCTGCATCTGAATAACCAAGTAGTTTAAACTCTGATTCTCTTGGATACCACAGCCCCAAAGTTATAGTGCCCTTGAGATACTTAAAAATCCTCTTTACTGCTGTTAAATGTGGTTCTCTTGGATCTGCCTGGAACCTTGCACACAAACAAGTGGCATACATGATATCAGGTCTACTAGCTGTTAAATAGAGTAGAGAACCAATCATTCCTCTGTAACATGTCATATCTACTGATGACCCTGCATCTTTGTCCAATTTTGTTGCAGTTGCCATGAGAGTTGTTGCAGATGAACAGTCAAGCATGCCAAATTTCTTGAGAAGATTTCTGGTATATTTTGCTTGATTTATAAAAATTCCATCATCTGTTTGCTTCACCTGTAGGCCTAGAAAATAACTAAGCTCTCCCATCATACTCATTTGATATCTTGACTGCATGAGTTTGGCAAACTTCTTACAGAGTTTATCATTAGTAGATCCAAAAATGATGTCATCTACATAGATCTGAACTAAGAGCAAGTCACTACCAGATTGAAAGTAAAACAGAGTTTTGTCAATAGTACCTCTGTGAAATCCACTTTCTAGTAGAAATTTGGCAAGAGTTTCATACCATGCCCTTGGTGCCTGCTTAAGTCCATAGAGTGCCTTGTCTAACCTGTAGACATAGTCTGGATATTTTGGATCTACAAAACCTGGTGGTTGTTCCACAAACACTTCTTCTTCAAGTTTTCCATTTAAAAATGCACTTTTTACATCCATCTGAAACACTTTGAATTTCTTTCAAATTCATTTAGCTCTTCTTGCATTGCTGTTATCCAGTCAACATCTTTAAGAGCTTCTTCCACTTTCTTTGGCTCAGATTGTGACAAGAATGCATGAAACAGACATTCATTTGTTGTTGCACTTCTTGTCCTTACTTTTGCATCTGGATCACCAATAATTAAATTAGGTGTGTGTGACTTAGTCCATTTTCTTGCAGAAGGCAAATTGCTTCTTTCATCATGTGATCCTCCCCCTTGATCCATGCTCTCCTGATTTTCTTGGTGCCTCTCTTCATTTTCTGATTCTCCCCCTGAATGTGACTGCTCAGAATTATCAACAGAGTTTGAATCAACAAAGTTTGATTAAGAATTATCAACTGAGTCACTATCAGTGTTTGAATTATCACTCTGATGTGATTCTTCATGCTCCCCCTCAACTGGTTCTTCCCTTGTTTCTGATTGAAGAGTTTCTTCAGTATTTACCAGTAGAGGTTCAGAGTTTAGATCAACAGAGTTTGTCAGATCAGTCTGATCAGAGTTTACTTTTTCAGAGAATAAATCTTCATTTTCAAAGTGGAGTAGATCATGTTCATTGACATCTTCAAGTCCAGTTATTTTCTTGTCATCAAATGACACATGAATTGATTCCATGATCACTCTAGTTCTCAGATTATAAAATCTTAATGCCTTAGTTGACAGTGGATAGCCAACAAAAATTCCTTCATCTGCCTTTAGGTCAAATTTGGTCAACTGTTCAGGATGAGTCTTCAACACAAAGCACTTGCATCCAAAAATATGAAAATATTTTAGATTTGGCTTTTTCTTCTTCACCATTTCATATGGTGTTTTACCATGCTTGTTGATCAGTGTTGCATTTTGAGTAAAACAAGCAGTTTGGACTGCTTCTGCCCAGAAGTATGTTGGCAATTTTGCTTCATCTAGCATGGTTCTTGCAGCTTCTATCAAGGTTCTGTTCTTCCTCTCCACTACACCATTTTGTTGTGGAGTGCCATGTGCAGAAAACTCCTGTTTGATTCCTTTGCTCTTGCAAAATTCTTCCATTGATGAATTCCTGAATTCAGTTCCATTGTCACTTCTGATTATCTTCACTTGATTTTCTGACCCTTTGTCCAGTTGTAATATATATTCTGTCAGTGTTAATGCAGTTTCATCCTTCTTTGCAAGAAAATATACCCATGTGTATCTGGTATATTCATCAACAATGACTAGAGCATATTTCTTCTTTCCAAGAGACATGACATTCACTGGTCCAAAAAGATCAACATGTAGGAGATGATAAGGATCAACAATTGAAGACTCAGATTTGCTTTTGAAGGAGGCTTTTCTCTGTTTGGCCTTTTGACAAGAATCACACAGGCCTTCTACATTCAACAAAGACCTTGGTAGACCTCTTACAAGATCATTCTTTATTAGCTCATTGATGTTGTTCAGATTTAAATGAGAGAGTTTCTTGTGCCACTTCCAACTCTCTTCACTGGACATTCTTGTTGACAGACACACTGCTTTGCCATCAGTGTTTGTTGACAATTTAATTTCATAGATGTTATTGTGTCTGTTTCCAACTAGAGCAACTTTCCCTGTAGATTTACTGATCACTTGACAATATTCAAGCTGAAAATCTACATGATATCCTCTGTCACAGATTTGACTCACAGATAGCAGATCATGCTTGAGTCCTGGAACCAGAGCTATATTTGTGATGATGACACTCCCAAGATTAATATTGCCATATCCCAGAGTATGTCCTATGTTGCCATCTCCATAGGAAACTTTTGGGCCAGCCTTCTCCTCATACTCTGATAGCAGGGCTTTATTTCCTGTCATGTGTCCTGAACATCCACTGTCCACGACTAGGGTACTAACCCTGTTGCCCTGCAATCACAAACAATCACTGATTATTAGTTTTAAGGATCCAGACTTGCTTGGATCCTTTGGCTTTCTTAATTCTGTTAGCTTTTGCAGCGGAATTCACATTATCAGAGTTTAAGCTAACTTTTTCAGAGTTTACATTTGCAGAGTTTACTTTAACCCATTTCAAATTTGGCTTGGGTTCATAGTAATTATAGTAAATAGCATGATAATCTCTGCAAGTGTAAATAGAATGCCATGTACTTCCACAGTGTGTACATAAAGTCTGTGGTCTAGTCCTCACATAATCATTTTTAACTGCAGTTTTAGAGGGCAAAGAATTAATGTTCTTATTCTTACTGCAGAAACTAGCAAGATGATTAGTGCTACCAAAATTAAAGCATGTTTTTCTGGAGCTAATGAAGCAAGCATTGGCTTAATTCCTGATGTTATGCCTACCTTTCCATTTTTGTTTTTCTTAGGCATTCTCTGTTTGTTGACAGATTTTATCTCTTTAAGCTTATGCTTGAGTTGTTTATCTGTCATTAAACCAATGTTAGCCTCTTTAACAAAAGTCTTAGCATATGATTCTTTAACAGCCTTTTTCTCAGCTTCAGTCTTAGGTCCACCTGTTCCCATAACATTACCTTCAGATGAACGATGTGGTCTAACTTTTACCAAATTTTCAAATCTAAGTTCATCTCCTTCAGAGTAACCTAGACCTACTGTATCTGTCTGAAACACTTCTTGAGTGTCTTTACCAGAGTGTGTCCAAGTTTTAATAATGTGTTTAGCATCCTCCAATTCAGATTCTAGTTGCTTATACTTACCTAGCAACTCCTGTTCAATAAACACTGCATCATCTCTCTCTTTCTGAACTTTATTCATGTTCTCTAGCTGTTCCTCAACAAGTTTATTTCTCTCTTTGAGTTGAGAGCACTCATTTTTTATCCTCTCATTTTCTAAAGTCTGATCCCTATAACTGATATGTAATGCTTTAAGATAAATTCTCAATTCAGTTATATTATCAGTATTATAAGCATAGGTAGTTGGGGGTACCTTTAGATCATCATCTTCATTCTGAGTAGTAGCCATGAGTGCATAGTTCACTTCCTCATCTGAATCTGAAGTGTCTGCCCAATCTCTACCTTTGGTGTAGAGTGCCTTTTCAGTTTTACCCTTCTTGCACTCAGGAGCATAGTGACCCATCTCCTTACACTTGTAGCATTGAATCTCAGACTTATCTTTCTTACCAGATTTGAAGTCCTTTCCCTCAGATTTCTTGAAATTCTTCTTGTCAGACTTAGAGTAGTCCTTGGAGAATCTCTTTCCCTTCTTGAAGTTCTTGAATCCCATCTTCTTGAAGGTCTTTACCATCAATGCAGCCATTTGCATCATCTCTTCATCATCTTCAGAATCAGATGTTCCATCTGTGTTTGAGTCAACATCAGTGTTTGATGACTCACTTTCTGAGTGTATGACTAAAGCTTTTCCTTTTGCCTTTCTTCTTGATGCTTCCTTCTTTGATGGTTTCTCCTCAACCTTAAGAGCAACAGACTTTGACTTTCTACTTGATCTTTTGTTTCTCTGCTCCAATTCCAATTCATGGGTTTTGAGCAGTCCATAAATTTCATCAATCTCTGTTTCACCAAGTTCATAGTTATCTCTTATGGTGGTTGTTTTCACATCCCACTTTTCAGGTAGAGAAAGAAGAAACTTGAGATTTGAGTCTTCTAAATCATACTCTTTGTTAACCAATGACAAATCATTGAGCAGTTTACAGAATCTGTCAAATGTTTCTGTCATGGTTTCTTCAGACTTTGCCTCAAAATGCTCAAACTCCTGAGTGAGTATGTTTCTTCTGTTTTTCTTGATTGCAGGAGTTCCTTGACACCTAACCTCAAGTGCATCCCATATTTCCTTTGCAGTTGTGCAATTAATCACTTTATTAGACATAACATTGTCTAAAGCACTGTGAAGTAAATGTCTTACTTTTGCATCCTTTGCAATAGATGAAAGATCCTCAGCAGTTAGATCTTTCTTTTCTTTTGGAATGACCTTTGATTCCTCACCAGCAGCAGCAGCAGATAACTTTGTAGGTTTGTGAGGACCTTCATATATTCTATCAAGGTATTCTGGATCTGTAGCCTCCAGAAACATGGTCATCTTTACTTTCCAAATTGCATACTCTAATGGCCTAAGTATAGGAATCCTAATTGTTTCATACATACTAACAGTAGTAGGAGCTTTCTCAGATGGTGGAGGTATCTCTGCTATTGATTACTATTGTGTTTGGATCTTTAACTGTAATAAAGTAACAGATTGGCTCTGATACCACTTGTTAGGTCGAATACACAATAGGTAATCAAATACTGTATGAGTAACTTAACAAGAACACACTGTTTAATACTTAAAAACTGTTTGGAATTAACAATTCCTCTCTCAGTGATGTAAAATATCACAGAGAGCTGCTTAGGTTACAATCAATGAATTTCTCAATGTTCGATGCCCTTCTAGGGTTAACCTAACTGTATTTATAAAACATACAGCTTCGTACAATCAGTAATTGATTCTCCTATAATTAAGCTATACAATTGATATCAATCACGATTGCTTCAAATCTTCCAAGTCAACTCAATCTCTTTGACAGCTTTCCAATCTTCAAAGATATTGCTTCCATATTTATCTTGTATCAATCTTCAAACACTGTTGACTCTTCAGACATTATCGCTACAGAGTTTAACAATCTCTGTTGCGCTTCCAGTCAGTGTTTAACTAAACTCTGACTGCTTCCAGCTAAACTCTGTTTTGTTACTTTAGCTTCCAAACACTGTTCTCATCAATCATTTCTAACAAGAGCTTATAATAAAAAAAGATTACGATCAATTATCCTAAATAGTTTTCAATGAAAACAACCGAAACGTGTTTTCATGCACTTCTATTAAACAATCTAAGTTTATTGTTTGTTAATCGCATAAATATTTTATGCAAATAACACAGTTCTTTTAATAAGTTTTTGTAATATAATTTTATAAATATTTAATTAAATAAAAATTAGTAATTATTTAACATAAATCTCTGAGCCCTGTGCTTCGCACGGGTTATCATCTAGTACTTTTTAATTTACATTTTTAACAAAAATATTTTAAGTTAATGTTTTTGAATAGATTGTTGATTTCAACTTAAAGTTAAACGGATCATCATTTTAATATTAATGATGTTTAAACCATTATGTCTTTTCATTTGAATTTACATGTTCCTTTTGATTTTTAATGGTTTAATTATTATTTTTAAAAATCGAAAGTTATATTTTAAAATAGATTACGTGTATTTTTTTAATGATATAGTTTTATTTTTTATTTTTCTCAATTATATAATACATGTAAATTTTAATCAAATTTTGATCAATTTAACTAATAAAAATTAAAAAAAAAACATGTATAATGAGAAGAAGGGAGTAATTCGTATAGACTTGAATGATCATTTAAACCAATTTTGACAATAAGAAATGGCAAAATTATGTGAATTTGATTCCTACGACGTGTTACTGAAAGTATTGATTTTCTCGTACATTCATGAAAACATGTTTTCATGCTGGAATGTACTATAAAAATATCAACTTTTAAGTTTATTAGATTGCAAGTTGTTAACGTATATTATTAAAGATATATTTTGTTGCTATTTGGAATGTTGGGATTAGGGCCGGCAATTTCGGGTTTCGGGTCCGGTTCGGGTCGCATTTTTGACCCAACCCGAACTCGACCCGAAAATTTAATGGGTATAGGTGCTCAACCCGAACCCGATACGAATGGGTTTCGGGTCGGTTTCGGGTAACCCGAAATTTAATTTTTTAAAATTTAAAAAATAATATATATATATATATATATATATTAAAATTAATATTTATTAAAAATAATATATATATTTAAAATAATATATATTAATTAAAAATATATATATTAATAATAATAATATATTATAAATAATATATATTATAAATAATTATATATATATATATATATATTCGGGTCAGTTTCGGGTAACCCAAACCCGACCCGAACCCAACCCGATTTTTTCGGGTCAAGTTAGGGTCAACCCGAAACCGACCCGAACCCGAAAAATATAAACCCGAAACCGATCCATGCGGGTCGGGTTCGGGTCGCGGGTCCAAAATTGTCAATCCTAGTTGAGATATTGTTTTTATTTATATTAGTAATAATAGGAAATCTTATATATACTTGCAGTTATTTGGTATGTCTTATACTATAAATCTATTTTTATATACTTAAGTATTGATTTGATAAATGAATCCCAAGAGCCATGTGACTCTATTATGGATGTATTCAAATATTCAAATATTAGGTAATCACATTTGTTAGGTAGCCACATTTGATGAATCAACAATTGAGACTAGTCAAATATAGTGGCTACCATGATGTAAGTCATGATGTTTTGGTTGGTGAAAGAAGCCTGTAAATAGGCTTGCATATTTCATTTGTTAGCCATGGAAAATCATTCAATAAACAATGTTTAGAATCAAATCTTTGTGTAATTCTTCATGGTATCAGAGCTATAGGCTCAGTTCATCAGTTCTTTCGCTGCCACCTCCATTGATTCTGGTCACAGCCGTCAACAAGTTTAAAGGTTCTGTGTATTTCCAGAACTGATTTGTTCCGCTGCCCATTCCGATCTTCCGCTGCACATCCTTGCCTCAACAAGTGCACACACTGTCTTTACAATACAAGTAACACAAGATTCAATTATTATGTATACATCACAAGAAGTAGCATAGGCTGTTTACAAACTTAAGTTGGTTTTTTCAACCATCTTAAGTTTGAGGGGGGTGTTAAAATGTAAACACAAACACACCTTAGCTACCATTGTTGAACACTGATTAGTGCATAATTTTGCATATTTTTATTACCTATTTATTGTTTGAATTCGTATTTTAATAAATTATTTTGTCACATTTCAGGAAATTCAAGAAAAAATGAAGAAATTGCAAAATAAAGAAATAAAGATCAAAGAAGAGAAAAATAAGAAGAAGAAGAAGGACCAAAACAAGAAGAAAAGGAAAAGCAAGGGGTGGTGGTGCATTTTTGTAGCCAACCAAAATGGAGGGTTAGGATTAACCCACACCAACCAAAATGGAGGGCTAGGATTAACCCACACCAACCAAAATGGAGGGCTAGGATTAAACCACACCTAACCTAAACCCTAAAAATTTCCTATAAATAGACCTCATCTTCTCTTGTAAAAACACACCACTTTAGACATCAATTTTAAACACCAATTTGGGAGTAAGATTAGATTAAATTGTCTTTCCATACAAACACTTTTTATTTTGTTCAAACACTTTTTCTATTATTTAATTTAGCAATTTTAGTTCGTTCAATTTCTTCCGGCGTTGGCTTATTTACTCGATGACAGCGGGTTACAATTTCCACTCGACCAGGAAGCATTCGTTACTTTATTTGCATTACTTTTGCCCATTTTCTAGTTTACAATCCGCATGCTTTCCCCCCCCCCTTTTCATTTTTTGTACCATTCCTTGATTTGTTTAGTTTTATATTAATTTAAATCATCATTGTCATCATTGTTTAATCATGAGTTAAGTTATAATGTTTGTTTTTAATTTGTTTCGTCACTATACTCTAGTTTTAGCTCATGTTCCTTAAATTAGTTCCATCAATTAACCACTCATTTTTACTCGTTATTTTGTTTTTTTTTGTACATTAATTTGTAGGTTTAAAATTTGGTAATTAGTTAAAGAAAAAAATCTCACCTTGAAATTATTTGTTCTAATTCGCCTAAATTAGAAATTAAGGTTTGCGAAAATATTAGTCTCTGTGGAACGAATCATAAGTATTAAAACGAGATCGTGCGCTTACGATTTTAAATATCACATTTTCGGCACATCAAACACCTTAGCCGCCATTGTTAAAATATAAACACACTTTAGCTGTCACATGTCACACCTTGTTTTATGCCTAGCTCTCATTTATGCTGCTATTTAAGAACGTACTACATCTCCTTTGTAGTAAGTACCTCATTCACAATGTAATCTTTAAGTTCTTGTAACAGATAGACTAACAAATATGACTACCTAATATTTGAATATTTGAATATCACATAAATAAATTAATGCATATCCTCTTGTGTATTCAAATGCTTCCCATTTATCAAATCAGAGCACCTGTCTGAGCTCAAACCAGCTCGAAATCTATTTTACGTAAGAAATAAGTGCGACGACAGTTTCTAGCACTTAAACAGTTATCACCAAAATGCCTCGTGACTTTCATTGCATATTTGCATTGAACTTAGCCAAATAACTATGGTTCTAAAATTAGTGAATACATGCATACATACATTTCTCTTGCCACACACAAATAACAACCAATAATCAGTACTTCATTTTTGAGTACATGCAGGTCGTGCTTGTGGCCATACGCCTCCTTGCTATTGGGTAATTCATAGGGTTTTTACATATCTTAATCTGAAAGCTGAGATTTTTTTAATTGCCAGTGATGTTTACCTTATATATACAATACAACCAAAGAGATCTAACATTAAAATCTTTTCTAAAAGACGTTTTATCAACTAGAAAGCGAAAGGATGAAAAGTCTTTAGCAGCCTCTGTATAAGACCAGACAAACGGACTAGATAAAACTGATGGACCTTTCCAATCATAGAATATTAATGATATGAACTAAGAAGAATATCTGTCAGTCTATAGACTTAAGACAATGATTATCAGATCATCACTATCACAGGTTTACCTAATTACCTTAGTTTGTACTGGAAATGTGGTCCTTGGACGACCACAACTACCTTCACGAAAAAAATTAATGGATCTTCCGGTCTGTGAGGACAGGAATGACCACAACTAACTTCACACGAGATGAAGAACGAAGCTTCCGGTCTTTGAGGATTGAGACTTGGAAGCTTGGACGACCACAACTGTGCAAACCATCACATTAAAAAAATTAAAAATTAACCACATGCAGATTTCACCCGAAGGGCAAAATAGCATGATCAGCAAATTTGTACATATGCTGCAATCTAGTAATAGAATTAGAAATGATGATAGAACACTTGTGCTAATATAAATACGTAACTTCTGCATACTCATTTCATATTATAGGAATGCAAGTAAAATGCCTATATACTAACAACAATAAGTGAAGATAGGATGTGTAAGAACCTAATTGTCCAATTATTTAAACAACTTCTACTTATCTTGCTATCCACCTACTAACCACATAGATAACTTAATTAAGAATTCTTTATAATTAAACCAAATCAACTTTGGATTATTCAAAATATAAGCACAATGACATGTATATCTGCAACCTCAAAAAATCATTTACATGGAATAGAACTCGGGAAAGGAGATTCGCCTGAAACTTATTTGCGGAATAGAATTGATGATTTTAGCTATACGCTCGTACATGACTGACCATTCTGAGTCACGAGAGGTTTCAGGATATCAAAAATTAAACCTAACAGTATGTTGTGCTCAGAGGGTGCATGAGATCCTAAGATATGCGCAGAGCTTAACTGGAGGCAATAAATAAGCTATTACTTTCATGATCCTGACTGTAAATGAAAAATGTAAATAGTATGATAAATTCTGTTTAGGATATCTTAATTAGATGCTAGCAAACTAATTAATGGTTGTTGAAGGATGCTGACATAAAAATACATATCAGTAATTTATTACTGGAAGTAGAGGGTCTTTTGCCTAGATTATATAAATAAAGCTGACTCCAGGTCAATACACTAGCCTTTAATTATTGAAACATATTAACTTTATTTCTTCATGTTCATAATAGCATTCCATGAAAGACAATTAGGTGTTAGAATAAAAAGCCTTCAAGACTTTTATCCGTTAGGCCTACATGATACCTAATACTTTAAGTCACATTGACGAGGATTGAAATATGCATGCAAGAATGTATATAGTATGATACATTTTGTATTTATAAAGAGCTATTAAAAGCAAATTTGTAGAGAGAACAACCATACCTGATCGATGCAAATCATATCCTTCATTCTGTTTTGTTCCATTTTGATGATATGCACCTTTACAAAAATTTCAACTGCAAATGATACTATTACTGGTAATCAAACCATTAGAGATGATGATAACAGCACCATTGTGTCAGCTAAAGAAAGGTTTCAAATGGGATTCTTTAGCCCTGGCGATTCCAAGAGTCGGTACTTGGGCATTTGGTACAAAAATATAGCAAACCAGACAGTTGTTTGGGTTGCTAACAGAGATACTCCACTTTCTGATACTTCAGGCGTGCTCATGATTGACACTAGTGGAGTTTTAAGACTTTCTAATGGTGCCAATAACATAATTTGGTCATCTAACTCATCGAAGAGTGTGATAAGTCCTGTGGTGCAACTGTTAGATACAGGAAATCTTGTTATCAGGTATGCAGATGACTATTATCCAGAAAACTTCCTTTGGCAGAGTTTTGATCACCTTGGAGATACTATTCTACCAGACATGAAATTTGGCTGGGACTTGGTGAAATGTTTAGACAGGTACCTCGTATCCTGGAAAAGCCCGGATGATCCATCTCCAGGCAATTACACATATGGAGTCTATCTAAAAGGATATCCACAACGAGTTGTGTGGAAAGGTTCAGCTATGAGATTCAGATTTGGACCATGGAATGGTGTTCAGTTTGGTGGCAAATCTCATTTGCTGCAGAATAAGGTTTTTACATATGATGTCGTGTCTAATAATGAGGATTTATATTACATGTTTAGACTCCTCAATAGTTCTGCTGCAATGAGGATGATCTTAGATTCAGCTGGAGATTTAAAAATTCTCACTTGGACTGACACTACTCAAGGTTGGGATAACACTGTGACTTTACCTACGGATGAATGTGATGACTTTGCTTTATGTGGGGCATACGGTATTTGTAACATTACTAAGAAAAATTTTGGACTTGACATATGTGGGTGTTTGGAAGGATTTGAGCCAAAATATCCAGATAAATGGAGGTTAGCAGATCGTTCTGATGGTTGTGTTCGCAAATCTAAGTTGATGTGTGGTAATATAGAGAGTTTCAAGGGATATCCTAATCTCAAATTTCCAGACACTCAAAATTCATGGTTTGATCCAAGCATGACCCTAGACCAATGTGCGGCTAAATGCTTGAAGAACTGCTCATGCACAGCATACGCGAATATTGATGTAAAAGAAGGTGGAAGTGGGTGCTTATTATGGTTTAGTGACCTTCTTGACATCAGAGAATACCTGGGAAATGTTCAAGATCTTTACATAAGGAGCGCAGCTGGAGAATTAGGTGAGTAAAAGTAGGCCACTTAAAGTTTATTACTATTTTTTTTAGATTATTAACATATTCTCAAATTTTATATGCACAGGGACAAATACAGTTAGAAGATCAAGAGCAAAGAAGCCGCTGAGCATAATTATAATCGTTGTGTTAGTAGTAATAACAATATTCCTATGCCTAGTTATATCAACTGTATATAGAAAAAGAACGCAGAGGAGAAAAGGTATGTCCATAATTTACTGATATCGACTCTTTAGCTTCTCAGCACACCAGTGATTCAAACTAAATCAATTAAACAACTCCATATATACCGAGTCCGAAAATTCTTGTAGATTATCATTTACTTATTTCTGTATATGTTATTACAAATATGCTTACAGCATGCTTTTGTGTACTAACTGTCAGGAAACTTTACATTTAGTGTAAAAGGTGAATCAACAAATAGAAGTGAAAAGGAAGATCTGGAACTACCATTATTTGACTTTGTAACAATTGCTGAAGCAACCAACGAGTTCTCGGAAAACAATAAGCTTGGAGAGGGTGGCTTTGGACCTGTTTACATGGTAATTATATTGATTCACATTTGTACTGTGGAATACTATGATTAAGCTGTTTGAAATGACACCAAGGTATTTTTTTTTTTATTCACTACTTTGAACTATACCATGTGCATAAAAACACTAAGTAATGTCAGAAGTACATTAGAGGAGATTAGAGAGTTCCATACCACTGAATTTCAAATAGAAGATACAAGTACCTAAAATCTAAATCTCTAATTCGATTCAAATGGCGCCGCTATGTATCAAAATACGAGTCCCGTTGATTTTCGTATTTACAATTTCTACAGCTAGATGAAGTCGTGGGCTGAAATGTTACAGTGTAATAAGTCTGCTAATCTGAATAAACAGATAAAACAATAAGTCTACAATGTTTGTAAATTTGAATTTTTATATAGATATGTATATAATCCACAATCATGATTCATCACCTTGGTCCTGTAGAGTTTAAATAACTGTTTTTCAGGGAATCTTGGAGGACGGAAGAGAGATAGCAGTAAAAAGGCTCTCGAAGACTTCTAAACAAGGACTGGATGAGTTCAAGAATGAGGTTTTATGTATAGCCAAACTTCAACACAGAAATCTTGTGAGGCTTTTGGGATGCAGCATTGAGGACGGGGAGATGCTACTGATTTACGAATACATGCCTAACAAAAGCCTTGACTTCCTTATATTCAGTACGACAATCCTCAGAACATTGATTATCAGCTTTTATAGTTAAAAACTTCTCTACCGGTGTAACAAACCAAAATATTTTCTTGGCTATTAATATATTAGAAAAATCCTATTTTAAGCGTAAATGGAGATGTGTAACTTAGATTACTAAATTGACAGACAAGGAGCTAAGCAGGTCTCTGGATTGGCCAAACCGCTACAACATTATATATGGGATAGCTAAGGGCCTTCTTTATCTTCACCAAGACTCTAGGATACGGATCATCCACAGAGATCTCAAAGCTGGGAATATATTACTCGATCATGAAATGAATCCAAAAATTTCAGACTTTGGCACAGCTAAGAGTTTCTGGGGGAGTGAAAGTGAAGCAAGTACAACAAGAGTTGTTGGGACATTGTAAGACTCTTTATAAATTAAAATTTTCATTTCCATTGGTTGAAGCTGATATGTCTTTCAATTTACGAATTCTCTGCAGTGGCTACATGTCTCCAGAGTACGCGCTTGATGGAATTTTTTCTTTTAAATCGGATGTTTATAGCTTTGGGGTGTTAATGCTAGAAATTATAAGTGGGAAGAGAATGAAAGGTTTTTACCAACCGGATCCCAACCTTAATCTTCTTGGTCAGGTAAGCTAAGTATCAACAATTTTATAAGAAATTTGTCGAAAAATAATAAATAAGCTAATGACCATGTCATTGTCTAACTACTAAATTGAACATCCGTCAAATACTGCTGTAAACTTTGAGTAATTAGTTCTAAACAAAGTGAATACAACTAAAAAACTTTAACATGTATTTGCTTTTATGATTAGTATATCAGATGTGTTAATTAGTTCTCTGTTACAAAAGACCTCCACTTAAGCGGAGAACTTATTATAAAGGCTGTGATCATGATTCACTAATGCAGTAAGTTTGAGCTGTCTTATGGTTACAAATATGAATCGATGAAGTTCTTAAGAGTTTAAATTCTATTAACCACTTAAACTTTTAGACCACTTCTAATATTGCATGATTCAACATATACTGGTTAGGTATTATCAAACTTTTTTTTTAGGCTTGGAGACTCTACAAAGAGGAAAAGTTCTTGGACATAGTTGATGATGTAATCCTAGAGTCGTGCAATCACTCTGACGTGTACCGTGCTATTCAAATTGCATTGTTATGCGTACAACCATATCCAGAAGACAGACCAAGCATGGCTATCGTGTCTCTTATGTTAAGTAGTAAATGTGAGATACCTGAGCCTAACCAACCCGGTTTTTCTATAGAAAGGAAACTTCTTGATTCAGATTCGTCATCCTCTTTCATATCTGAACATTCATGTGAATTTTGACAACTGCAAGTCTGTAATGTATGGTTACTGCTACTCCCAGAACATTAGAACAGGGTATCAATAGCAAATGTTTAAAAAGTGCTGCTGTTGTGAAAAATGTTGGATCTTTATTAAGAATAAGCGCTATCTGGGGAGCACAGTAAGAAATACCACCAGTAAATCAAGTAACAATTTCTTTCAATAGAGAATCTTTAAGTTTTTATGTTTGTTGTGTTTAAGATCTTCTGTGAGCGGGTCAGTGCTGTTAAAAATACTCTTATCTTACTGTATAGACTGTAGTTTCTAATTGTTTTTTTACAGTAACCACATCTTAATATGACCAAAACTTGGATCTTCAACAAATAGAGATAATGAATTACCAGAGACTGATCACAACTAGACGCCCAACACCAAGCCAGGTTGTTTTGGCTAGGGCAAGACAGTTATTATATGCTTGGCCTGTCATCTCGAAAGCAAAATACATGTATACTAGTGAAACATTCAGGTTCGATATTTCTGCAATTGAGAAGTGAGGAAGAACAATAATACATGAAGACTAACTGCGTTTCCTGCTGATTTTATAACTGTTAAGTTAAAGGCAAAAGCAATCAGGATATAACTTTCCCTTTTCGCCTCACACTACTGTCCGTTCCTGTTTAATGTTTTTGTGTACCACATATCCAAGTATCGGAGTTCCAGAACTACCGGAACCAAAAAAGATCTTGTTAAAGAGTAATATTAATGAACCAGTCCTCTACAATGTTGGGGTTACACATATATTTATAGTGCTCTAATTGGGCCTTTATTTGGGCTAGGCTATCTTAATGGGCCTGAGGCCCAACATTCAGTCCCCCCCTAAGTAAAATAAAAAGATCTTTAGATCTTTTTCCTAAACTTTCTATTTTACAGATTTTGTCACAATACAAAAAAGTACAAGATACGTATATATTTTGAAAAAAAAAGGTGAAAAATTCATCCGCTTTATTGATAGTCCTGTCCGCCCATCTTCCCACGTCCTTGGGAGTTGTGTTCTTTCATTGAAAAGGTAAAGACTTTCTCTTCCCTGTTTTGCTTTATAAATGCTAGTTACTTGCTTTTCTCTTCCTCTTCTTTGCTTATCTCTTCCGTCTTCTTCTTCGGTGTGTGAGGTACCGTTTCTTGTTCTTAGCTTTTCCTTTTCGCGTTTTATTCCTTGTTCTTGCTTTTCTATCTTTTTCGTTGCCATGAAAGCCACCTTAGCTTCGTATTCGTCCACTGAGAGCGTAGAGCCTGTCGAGGGTGAAGGTAGTCTTGAAAGTTTATCTGTTGAGAAGGTTAGGCGGCCTCGTTATCTTCTTCGAAACAATATACCTGCAAAGGCTGAACCTTTCTCCCCTGGATCTGTTAGTAAAACCCTTGTGGCTTCGGGATCTGTTTCTCAAACTCCCTCTGTTGAGGAGGTTGTTATGCCTCGTTCAGGGTCCCTTTTTGAGTCCAATAGGTCTTTTAATAAACCTAGCTTTTACTCTTCTTCTCCTCCTGACCTTGATAGGTTAGGTCAAGTTGTTTGTTTTTCTCGAGGGTATAATGCTTTTGCCCCAAATGATGGTGATCGAATGTGGAAGCCACCTCGTCCTAGTTGTCATGCTATCCCAGATGTTTATTTTGAATATGGTTTGAGGCTGCCACTGCACCCTTTTTCCGATTTATATTCCAAATATTGGGTTGTGGTTTGGGTCAGCTTGTTCCCAATGCAATTCTCCAGATCAATGGAGTTATTGCTAGATGTTATGAGCTCAACCAATTTCCCAGTCTCGATTTGTTCCTCTCCATCTTTCGTTTCAAGTGTAATGGAACTCAATATTATGTTGATAAAAAGGAGGGCTGTAAGAGGTTAGTTGAAGCCCCCGTGTCCAATTCAGGGTGGCATAAGATGTGGGCGTGGTACGAGGGTCCCGGGCTGGAAGTGATTGGACCGTGGCAGGCTCATTCTCCGGGACGCTTGAAATCCGTGAACCGATTGGGGTCTATGACCTCGACGGATCTGCAGGGCTTTCTAGGGTCCGAAGTTAAATATCAGCCTGAGGATTTTTTAGATGTTGGATTTTTGAATAATCATTGTTGTAAGCTTTCCTGTTCCTGTATTTTCCTTTTTGTTTTTACTGTCTTTTCTTGACTGGTTCTTTTCTTACTTGCAGTAGCTGGAGTGAAGCTCTTTGAGGTGGTTGACCTCTTTGCGAACATGCCGACTGATGATTTTCTAGCTCGTTTGGTTAAAAGCAAAGCCGCTGGCGCTTCAACTGCAATGCCTAGTACCGGAGTTGAAAGTGGCCCTGAAGTGGCCTCGAAAGATCTCACTCCCGTTTCTGCTGTGGCCGGTGTTGGGGGTTCTGAGGCTACTGTTGTTAAAGACCGTGATAAGAAGAGGCATCGCGAAGGTCATACCTCTAAGAGTAACCCATCAAAGAAGCTGAAAGAGCCTATGAGTTGCCCCAGCTCTGGTAAGATAGAGTTGTTTTCTGAGGGTGCCACCGAGTCTATCCACAAGGTGAAAGCTAAAGCGGGTACTTCCAGTTTGGTTATTGAAGGGGGTCTTCGATCCTGTAAGGGTCTTGTTGATAAGGTATTCTTTCTTTTTTCTTGTTTTGTGAGCTTTTACCTATTACTTTGTTTTCCTCTATGACCGTTCTTATATGCCCTTGTAGTTGTCTATGGAATTGGAGAAGTTGTTGACCCTTGAAGATGTGACTGACGTTGTTAAAGTGAATAAGCTTTGATTAGAAGTGAAGGAGCTGAAGAGGCAAAATGAGCGATTGGAGGAGTCTTCCCAGAATCTGAAGAATGATAACAATGTCGCTGCCGATAAGCTTTTTACTGCATTAACTGAGAAATCTGAACTGATTACGGAGTGTGATGTGTTGAGTGAGCAAGTGAAAAGTTTGCAGTCGGAAATGTTGGTTCTGAAGAAATCCTTGGAAGCTTCCGAGAAGGATCTTGTTAAAGGCAGTGAAGCTTGGACTGCTGAAAAAGCTGAACTCGTGGGTAAGTTGGACGACCTGTCAGCGCAATTGTCAAAGTGTCAGGCTGAATCTCTGTCCTCCTTTGAAGATGGTTATGGAGAGAGTGTTGCTCGGTTCGCCCGGTTTGGGATTGATGTGAAGGATCATGGTTTTGACCAATACCTTGCTGATCTGGCGAAGAAAGGCGAGGTTGGGAAGACAGGTTCTTCTGAAGCTGCTTAAGTCCTTTGTAGATCCTTGGTTGGCCTGGGGTATGCCCCGAAAGGCTTTTCTGTAATCTTCTTTCCTTTGAACTCGTTTAAACTGCTTATCCTTTGGACTTGTTGGATTAATCTTAGTATTAATTGGTGCTTGGTAAAAAATCTCCTTTTGTCCCTGTGTTCATACCTTTCCTTTTCTTTTGTGATCGTGGAGTATGATGCTTTTATCATTCGTTTGTGGAGATGTTTTTTTTTTATCTGTTGTAAGTGTCTTACCTTGCCATTTTGCCTTATGGTGGGTTTTGGCGCTTTGCCTTTTTGGCTATAGATTGAGACTTTAATGGAGGTATTATGATAGTGCATTATGATTTTACCTTCGTATACTGTTGGAGATTTTTTGGCGATTATCATTTTATAAATGGAGGTATCCTTCCTTTTTGGCGATTTTTGGAGAGTTTTTGATAGTGCATTATGATTTTACCTTCGTATACTGTTGTTTGAGTTTTTGGGGCTCACTTGCTTTCCCATTCCTTTTCCATTCCTTCTTTGGAGTATTTTGAATTTACTCTGGCTTTTGTCCTTGTTTTGGTCGCATATCCTTACCGGTTTTATAGCGAATTTTGGTGTATGTTGATATTTGGAGATTATACCTTTTCATCTATGATGCCTCAATTTTTGGAGATTTGACATGGTATTCCCTTTAAATTTTGTAGATTTTTTGTTTTTCTTTTTCATCTTTTGGCGCTCCTCGGCCTTACCCTTACTTTGATACTTGGCGATCTTGTGTTGCGATTGTGGTGTCTGTTACCTTTCTTTTGTAGTCGTGGCGGATTTAAAATATTTCTTGAGGAGATGTTGAGCTCTTTTGGGCTGTTTGGGGTGATTGAAGTATCTTACCTCATCGAATTTTATTTCTTCTTTTTGTTCTGGCGTTGGAGATATCTTTGGAGCACTTCACCTTTTTCAATATTTTGTGTTTTGCAAAGTTGTCGCTTTAGGACAGAATTGCAAATTCAATATGATGAAATAGAATTTAATCAAGTAGAACATGGTGAAGCTTGCAATGGATGAAAGTAAAATAACTTAAGATATTTCTGCTACTACCGTAGCCCTCATAAACATTTGAACTAATGTCGACTTATATTATGACTCGTTCATATAGAACGAACCACGAAAGCAACTTGATTACAAAGAAAAAATTTTAGAAACCTAATTCATACCTTAATTTAAATAACTTAGAGATGAGGGTTCATGGGTAGAATTTTTTGAGGTGGATGGCGTTCCAAGCATTTAACACCGGCGTTCCGTCGAGGTGCTCGAGGCGGTAGGAACCTGAACTGATGACCTTCGTGACCCTATATGGTCCTTCCCATGGTGGAGACATCTTGCTCTGTTTTGAAGGCATCGAGGCCGCAGCCTCTCTTAGAACGAGGTCATTGACCTGGAAGGCTCGAGGTTTTACCTTTGAATTATACAGCTTTGCTACCCTTTCCTGGTATTTGGAGACGTTGGCCTGTGTGGAGTGTCTGAGCTCTTCGAGGAGATCGACGTTGAGCCTTAGTCCCTCTTCGGATGATTTTGGATCGAACCTTTCAACCCTTAATGACTTGGAGCCTATTTCCACTGGGAGTACTGCCTCAGTTCCGTACGCCATCCTAAAGGGTGTTTCACCCGTGGATGCTTTTGGTGTAGTCCGAAGACTCCATAACACGTTTGGTAGCTCATCCACCCAATTCCTGTTGGCCTCAAGTAGCCTCTTCTTCAGACCTTGCAAAATTGCTTTGTTGGTGATTTCCACCTGTCCATTTGCTTGTGGGTAAGCAACCGAGGCTTTGAGATGTTGAATTTCAAGTTCACTCATTGTATCGACCCATTTTTTCCCTGTGAACTGGGTTCCATTATCCGTAATGACCACTCTGGGTACTCCAAATCTGAACACTATCTGTTCCATGAAGAAGTGAACTGCTTCGGTCTCTTTTATCCTTGCCAAGGGCCTGGCCTCTATCCATTTTGTGAAGTAGTCAACTGCCACGATGATATATTGACATTGTTTGGAGCTTTTTGGCAGTGGTCCCACTAGATCAATTCCCCACATGAAGAAAGGACATGGAGTTGTCGTTGGATTGAAAGCAACTGAAGGTCTATGGTTCATGGACCCGTATTTCTGACATGGTTCACATCGTCTTGTGAACTCCTCACAATCCTGGCGCATCGTGGGCCAAAAGATTCCATGCCTCATGATTTTCAAAGCCATATTCTTCCCGGCCAAATGGTCGCCGCAAATTCCTAAGTGTACATCAACCATGACTATCTTTGCTTCATCTTGATTAACACACTTGAGTAACGGCTCGACTAGAGCTCTTCTGAAGAGTTTGTTGTCGATTAAGCAATAATGCCTTGCCTTTATAGCTATCTTTCTTGTCTCTTGTTTATCTAACTCCTCATGAGTTCCCTGGATATACTTGATAATTGGAACCCGCCAATCTTCTTGAGCTGTTATGCAGAGAACTTCCCTTCGAGCTATTGATGGCTCGTGGAGCTCTCTGAAGTATACAGGTTCCAAGGTATTTGAGGTTTCCGAGGTGGCCAACTTTGACAATGCATCTGCCCATTTGTTGTTAGATCTATCAATGTTGTTGATGGTCCATGATACAAAATTTTGCATTAATTCTGAAGTGATTTTTCTGTATGAAGCCATCCTTTCATTGAGGGTTTTGAATTCACCCAAAACTTGTTTCACTACAAGCTGAGAGTCACAAAATATGTCTATGGTGGATACCTCTAGGTGACGAGCTAGAACCAAGCCTGCTATGAGACCTTCATACTCTGATTCGTTATTAGTCGTTGGAAATTTGAGCTTGATAACCTGTCGAATAGTGAAGCCCTCAGGACTTGTTAGGACAACTCCCGCTCCACCAGCCTGTGAAGTAGATGACCCGTCTGTGAACAAGGTCCAAATTTTGTCTTTTGAGTCTGAAATTATCTCTCCTGGTTCGGAAGAGGTAAATGTGCACTCTGTAATGAAATCTGCAAGAACCTGAGATTTTGTTGAAGTTCTTGGTTGGAATTCTAAATGGAACTGGCTTAGCTCCACAGTCCATGAAGCCAACCTTCCGGTCATGTCCGGTTTATGAAGTACTCGACGTAAAGGCTGATTTGTCATCACGATGATTGTTCTTCCTTGAAAGTACTGTCTTAACTTTCTGCTAGCCATAACCAAGGCGTACGTGAGTTTTTCTATATTGGAGTATCGCGTCTCCGCGTCCTTAAGTATATGGCTCGTGTAGTACACGGGTTTCTGGTCTGCATCTACCTCTTTAACTAGTACTGCAGCCAAAGTCGAATCTGATGCCGATAGGTACAGCTTTAGAGTCTCGCATTGCAAAGGTTTAGCCATGATTGGTGGAGATACCAAAAAATCTTTGATTCCCTGTAGGCTTTCTTCACATTCTTTTGTCCAATTAAAGGTTTTACTTTTTGAAGCTTCCTTGATGGCTTCATACATCGGGAGACATTTCTTCGAAGATTGAGGTATGAAGCGTCTAAGAGCTGCAATGGACCCTGCAAGGACTTGGAGCTCTTTGAGGCATGTTGGTGATGCCATATCCTGAATAGCTTTCACTTGGTTTGGGTCTGCCTCAATGCCCCTCTGAGTGAGTAGAAACCCCAGAAAACGGCCTCCACTTAAACCAAACGAGCACTTTGCTGGGTTTAACCTCATAGAACTCGCCCTTATCTTTGAGAATGTCTCTCTGAGGTCCTTGACGTGTTCTGATGCTGTTGGTGACATTGCTATAATGTCATCAACATACACTTGGATGTTTCTTCCAATTTGTGGTGCGAAGATCTTGTCCATTGTATGTTGGAATGTTGCTCCGGCATTCAATAGACCAAATGGTGTAACTTTAAATCCAAAAACGCCCTTATGAGTTATAAATGCTGTGTCATCTTGATCTTGTGCAGCCAGTTTTATTTGATTATACCCCGAAAATGCATCCATAAAAGATAATAACTCATTTCCAGCAGTGGAGTCAATGAGCTGATCTATGTTAGGTAACGGATAAAAATCTTTGGGACAAGCTTTATTGAGGTCCGAGTAGTCTATGCACATCCTCCACTTGCCATTACTTTTCTTGACTAAGACTGGATTAGCAATCCATTTTGGGAACTGAACGGGCTTTATGAAGTCCGCCTCAAGCAGTCTGTCGATCTCTTTTTCGATGGCTTGTTGTTTTTCTTTGGAAAAAATTCGTCTTTTCTGTTTTACCGCTTGAACTTCAGATCTTATGTTAAGATGGTGGAGAGCTAACTCAGCTGGAATCCCGGGCATGTCTTTCGGGGTCCAAGCAAAAATATCTGCAAACTCTCTCAAAGTCTGGATGAGTGCTTCACGAATTTCAGGAGGCAATTTCGTTCCAATCCTTACGACCTTCTCGGGGTTATCAAGGTATAACGGAACCTCCTCCACAGGTTCGACTGGTTCGTGACTTGGAGGTTTGGAGAGTTCGATTATGTCTCTTGGATCCATTTCAACGACCTGATTTACTGAGGTCGATGAGTTGGCCGACCGCTTTGGGAGTGCTGAATTGACATAGCATTGTCGAGCTACTTTCTGGTCTCCACAAACCTCACCGACACCGAAATCTGTGGGAAATTTCATCTTTAGATGCGTTATGGAGACTATACCCTTTAAAGCCGCGATGGTTGATCTTCCCAATATCGCATTGTAGCTTGAAATGGCATTCACGATGTGAAATTTAACCATGAGCCATCTTTGGCAAGGTGGAGACCCAAACAGTACAGGCATGTCAATTACTCCCACTGTTTTAACTTCATTGCCTGTAAAACCATATAATGGTGCCTCTTTCGCGCTATTAACTTTTCTATCTCCCAATTCCATTCTTGAGAATGCGCCTTGATATAAGATATCAACTGAACTACCGTCATCAATCATGATCTTTTTCACCGTATTTGTTCCTATTTTAGTGGTGATTACCAGGGCATCTTGGTGATCCTCAATAATTCTGTCTCCATAATCCTCATCTGAAAATGATATTATTAAAGAGGGATTTCTCTTTGACTTTTTGTTGTCCACCCTGAACACCTCTCTTGCGTAGGCCTTTTTTGCTCTATTTGACGATAATGCGGTCTGATTCATTTCTCTGCTGTTGCATAGTATCTCCTCTTTCTACAAAATGAGATAACTCTCCTTTCTGAATTTTGTCTTCGATTAAATTTTTTAACTGGTAACACCTCTCTGTATCGTGACCTGTGTCTTCATGGTAATGACAAAATTTATTGCTCGGAGGTCTATTGGGATTCATCGGTCTTGGAGGTATATACATTGGATCAGCTTTAAGAATTCCAAGTATTGCAAGTCTATCAGTGTTAAGCTTTGTGAAGTCCTTATCACCCCGTGATTTCTGAATCCACGGCTGTTGCTTGGGTGGAGACATGCGTGACGTGGGTGACCTTTTTGATGCATATGAAGTGTCATCGCTTCTCTTTGACTGAACTGGTGACTTTACATTTGATCTTCTTGTGCCTCGAGCACCTCGGTCACCTCGATCACCTCGGCGATACTCCCATTGTGAAGTCTGTTCAATAAATTTACTCATTCGTGCTCTTGGAGATCTCGAAGATTGAATGCTACCAACTGCCTCTTGGAGAGTTAGCCTCTTCTCGAATAGCTGTATAGCGGCTTGAAGTGATTGAGGCTCTTTTTCGAAGTACTCTTCCAAAATTGTATTGTGTCTAGTTCTATCCACTCCTGCTGCTAAATATGTCATTGCCAGGTTTTCTACTAAATCTGGAACTTGGATCATTTCTGCTCGAAAACGATTCAAGTATTCTCTCAAACTCTCATTTGACCTTTGGCGAACATTTACAAGAGAGGCCGTCAGCTTTCTGCCTTTCTTGTTTGTAGAGAATCTCGATTTAAACTTTTCTTTCAAACTGTCCCACGATTTGATTGACCTTGCTGGTAAATTGTTGAACCACATGAGGGCCGTGCCCTTCAAGCACGTCGGGAAGAACTGACACTTGGCTATACTGTTGTGTCCGAAAAAGGACATCCTGCCATCGAAGAGGTTGACGAAGTCGTAGGGGTCTGTGGAGCCATCGAACTGATCGATAGATGGGACCTTAAGATCCCTATTCACCTTAGCCTTTTCGATACTTCTAACAAACGGACTCTCCGAAGAGACCTCAGTCTCTCCCGAGTGAGATTTTATGAACTCTTTGAATTTTAATATCTCCTTTGTCGACAAACCAGCTGTGTTTGGTTCTTCTTCCTCATAGTCATCGTCCTCTTCATCTGAATACTCCTTTTGCTCACGCTTATATCTCCGTTTTCTTGAAGAAAACGAATCAGAAGATACCTCTGTTTTAGAATACTTACTTCCCATGGATGTCCTCCACGAAGGTTCGTAGCTCTCTGTTTGATACTCGGAGGAAATACGACCCTCAGACACCTCGTGAAGCTCTTTCTGCAATCTAATTATCTCTTTCTGCTTTCGAATTTTCTCTGCTAATATCTGCCTTTCTTCATCCAGATGACGAAGCTCTTCATCAAGAACAATGCGTCCTGGATGCTCCTCGAGGCTCTCCCGGTTTCGCCTTTGCTTCTTCATCTTTTCCAGGTGCAACCGAGCATCACTAGTTAGCACATGCTTCCCTTGAGGTGTTAGAACTAGCTGGCGAGAATCATTTTTCCGTTTATCAGGTCCATGTAACGGATCTGATAAGCTTGGACCCGGAGGCGATGAAAATAACGCTTGAGGTTTCATTGGAGCCTTGGATTGTGTTGTTCGTTTAATGCTCAAAATGTCTTGGGTACCCGGAATGGACTGCTTGTCCGTTTTTTGATTGTTATCGGCCATTCTTCGTTTTGAACGAAGAATTAGAGTCGATTACACGGTTATTGAACCTCAATCTCTTACTAGAATGAATGATCTGCCTTGCTTTTTAATTTTTGAATTTGTTGTGTTTGTTTTTTTTTTTAGAAGGTAAGAGCTCCTTCTAGCGCCATTGTTAAAGAGTAATATTAATGAACCAGTCCTCTACAATGTTGGGGTTACACATATATTTATAGTGCTCTAATTGGGCCTTTATTTGGGCTAGGCTATCTTAGTGGGCCTGAGGCCCAACAGATCTTGTGTGAATATTCTGCCTGCTGATTCGATACTATTATATTAGCCATATTTAGTGGTCTGGCTTACAGTTCTTGTGTCGACTACAATGACAGTGACACAATATAAGTAAATGTATCCCAATCTTATGAAAGTACAAACAAAAGCATTATAACATACAAGAAGGCTCCAGCAGCCACACTTACTTTGTGTTTGGTTGGGATGAATGAAATGGGAGGTAATGGTGGTCGTAGATTGTTTACGCCTATCCCACAATCAGAGTCATCATTTCTTCATCCAATCGAATAGCATCATTTCCATGAATCACACCATTGGTTCCAGGGATCAGCAAAAACGTTTGCCATTTGCCACTTTCTTCCCAACATTATAGGAAACAAGATCAAATTCATGTAATTTTGGAAGTAGTATTTACAGGCATTAATCTTTTCAGAATCTCCGATAAGATTACACATATCTTTTCTATATTCTCTAACTAAAATCTATCATTTTCCTAGAAATATCACGGGATATATTTATATAATTATTTTCAAATCATATTCATTTGAAAATTTAAGTTTATAAAATTCATGTCTTAAAATGTTAGGTCGAATACACAATATATAATCAATTACTGTATGAATAAGTAACAGGAACACACGTTTTAACTCTTAAAACTATTTGGAATTAATAATTCCTCTCTCGGTGATGTAAAGTATCACAGAGAGCTGCTTAGGTTACAAGAATGATGTTCGTTCACGATCGATACCCTTCTAGGGTTAACCTAACTGTATTTATAAGATATACAGCTACGTACAATCGTAAATTGATTCTCCTAAAATTAAGCTATACAAATGATATCAATTACGATTGTTACACGTCTTCTAAGTCAACTCGATCTCTTTGACAGCTATCCAATCTTCAAAGATATCGCTTCCATATTAATATTAAATTAATCTTCAAACTCTGTTGACTTGTAGACGCTCCCAGTAGACAGACTTTAGCAAACTCTGTTCTCTCCACGCTAACAGTGTTTGCGCTTCCATGTATTCAGCTATCAGTGTTTACGCTTTCTTCTGTCAGCGTTTGCGCTTCCAGCAATCAGCGTATACTCAAACACTGCTTTCAATAACAAGTTAAACTCTCTTTACCTGAAACACTTAAACACTGACATTAAATCACATCAATTATATCTAACAATCTCCCCCAACTTGTTCATTAGAAAAATGTACAAGTTTACAATAATTGATGATGTCAAAACGAACAAATAAAAACACAGTGTTTAACATATAATCAGAGTTTAAACTTGACTTAGCAAAATTTACAGAAAATACGAATCACTTACAAATTCTGTCTACCTAACCTCCTCAAGATCTGGAGTTGTTCTGAGATAATCAATCAACAATCTCCTTTCAGCATTTTCAAGTTCAATTTCCATAGCTTGCTTGATCTCTCTTAACTCTGGATCATTTTCATCCGTTTGAAAAATAGCAGCCCTGAGATCATAGATCTTGTTTCTCCTCATTTCATTACCCAATCTGATGTACTTTAATTCTTCAGACTTTACATTGAAATCCAGAACTGTAATTCCAAGATCAGTCTTCAACCTTGTAGTTCCCTTCTGCATTTCAATCAGATTTCCATTCCAGTCTCTGTATTTTGGAACATATTTTTCAGCAGACTTTGTTCCTGTAGCAACTTTAGCTTTCAGCATATACTCCCTTATAGAATTAGCAATAAGTTGTGTTCTTTGATTTCTAACTCTGAAGATATGCAAGACATACTGAAGTTCCTCAAATAATTTTAACTTGATTGCTTCTTCATTCACTCTATATACTGACCCATCTGCCATAAAGTATAGTAGAAAGTGAATATCTAAGCTCCTTTGATGAACTACCTGAACTGACTCCAACTTGTCTAGATTTTCTTGAGTTATACCAGAACCAAGAGATACAAGTGCAGAAGGATCTCTTGGACTGTTACCAACTCTCAAATCTCTTCTTGATCCTAAACCAGAAGTATTCCTGCCTGGTGGCTTTCCTGAACAGGCAATATTATGCTGATATCCACCAGTCACTCCTGCTCCTTCTTCCACTGGAATCTTTGCCCTTGAAAAACCAGGTAAAAGTTTACTTTGAGTCTGTACAACTTGTGTAGCAACAGAGGTTATAACTATCATCTTGCCCTTGCTCTCTTCATCAACTTTTCCTTTTAACTTCAACTTAGCATCAAGAGAAGACTTTCTAACCAGCTTTCCAGTATCTTCTTCTTCTTCTTCTTGAATACCAGATTGTTTTTCTTTAATTACGATTCCTTTCATCACAGGCTTTGCAGGCTTTGAAGCTTTAACAACTTTCTTCACTTTCTTGGACTTCACAGCTTTTAAATGTTCTTTCTGCAACAGCTTTTCTTCAGCTTGAATATCCTCAAGTGTAGCTTCAGCATTCTCTTCTCGAAAAAGTTTTGCAGCCAATTCTTCATCAGTTTGTGGATTGTCAGAGAATAACAAATCCTTTGGCTTTGATCCTGAAGTACTTTGAGCATTTGAATCTATCACCAAATTTGGCTCTTTGACCTTGAAGACCTCCCATGTCCTTGTCTAAGATTCACATTTCTTAAGCCCTTATCAGCATTGGATTCTTCATCATCATTTTGATCTTTCTTTGACAAAGTTTGATCTTTCTTACACTTGGTTTTAGAAACTCTCTCCCCCTTTTTGACATCATCACTGTCTTGAATCAGTATGGAGGTGATTAACTCAAGAGAATTTGCTATAGAATCAACTTTCTCAGCCAGTAAAGTCTGATTCTTTTCAACTGTACTCAGTCTGTCATTAAGATTAGATTGAGCTTTGGCAAACTGTTGAAAGAGTTTAGCATTAGCTAGTTGAGCTTTTTCCTCATGAGTGGCAACTTCTGTGCGAAGATCAACTATAGATTTCTGAGTGTCATCAAATCTATTATTCAAAGTTTTGATTTGAATCACTGTGCCTTGCAAACAAGTGAAAATCTCTGGATTTTTAATCTTCTTGGAATTGACCTCAAGAAACATTGCAGCCCTGCCAGGTGGAAAAATACACTCTGACTTATACCATTCAGCAGTTTGCTTGGCCAAATAACCATCATCAATTTCATTAACAGAAGGCCCAGCAAAATCTGGTTTTTCTCCTGTTTTCTGACCATCAGGCTGATTTTGTGGTTGGTCAACTCCTGTACTATGAGCTTCAACTGAATCACTCATTGATTCACTAGTAGAGGCAACAGAAAGACTAGGTTCTTGAGCAGCAATTGGTGCTTGATCATCAATAGGTTCTTGAGCAACTTGTTTTCCTTTATCAAGTGGAGTTTGCTCTGAAGAAAGAACCTTCTCTGGTTTATCAACCTCCTCACCATGAGCAGAAATATGATTGGCATCAGAGTTTAACTCAGTGTGTGATGCAACCACAGTGTCTTCAAGAACAACAGTAGGCCCATCAGCAACACCAGTATCAATAGACAGTGTAACCTCCATGAGTGGTGGAGTAGATGCTTCATTATTAAAAGACATTGGAGTTTCAGCAAATTCTTCCATTGGAGATAAAACATCTCTAGCATCTTCATTGTCTTGAACCTTATCAACTTCTGGTTCAGCAACCTTGACTCCTGATTCTGGAATTTCAGGTTCTATGATAACCTCTGGCTCACCAGTAGGAATATCAAATGAGATTTTGTCTTGAGCCTCTGCAACAGGCTCATCATCAGAATCAGTCAGAATAAGCTTCCTCCTTTTAGCTTGAGGTACTGCAACCTGTTCTGCACTTTCACTGGAACTCTCACTAGAACTTTCCTCAATCAATGGTGGTGAAGGTCTATTTGCTCTTTGTATGAATCTTCTAGAATAAACAGCCTTTGGAGTTGACTGTTTAGCCTTAGCACGTTCAGTGTTGATTGCAGTATGTTTCTTCCTTTTTGGCTTTGGTGGTGGTTGTGAATGAGTAGTAGAGACAGGGTTTGTTGGTTCAGTGTTCATTTGGTCAGGTTGTGTTTGAGGTTTTGTTTGTGTTAAGAATGCATGAAACAGACATTCATTTGTTGTTGCACTTCTTGTCCTTACTCTTGCATCTGGATCACCAATAATTAAATCAGGTGTATGTGACTTAGTCCATTTTCTTGCAGAAGGCAGATTGCTTCTGTCATCATGTGATCCTCCCCCTTGATCCATGCTATCCTGATTTTCTTGGTGCCTTTCTTCATTTTCAGATGCTCCCCCTGAATGTGACTGCTCAGTATTTGAATGATCAGAATTTGAATCAACAGTGTTTGATTCAGAGTTATCAATTGAGTCACTATCAGTGTTTGAATTATCACTTTGATGTGATTCTTCATGCTCCCCCTCAACTGGTTCTTCCCTTGTTTCTGATTGAAAAGTTCCTTCAGTGTTTACCAGTAGAGGTTCAGAATTGACCTCAACAGTGTTTGCCAGATCTGTATCATCCGAGTTTAATAAATCTTCATTTTCAAAGTGCAGTTGATCATGCTCATTGACATCTTCAAGTCCAGTTATTTTCTTGTCATCAAATGACACATGAATAGACTCCATGATCACTCTAGTTCTCAGATTAAAAACTCTGAATGCCTTTGTTGACAGTGGATAGCCAACAAAAATTCCTTCATCTGCCTTTAGGTCAAACTTGGTCAACTGTTCAGGATGAGTCTTCAACACAAAGCACTTGCATCCAAAAATATGAAAATATTTTAGATTTGGCTTCTTCTTCTTCACCATTTCATATGGTGTTTTACCATGCTTGTTGATCAGTGTTGCATTTTGAGTAAAACAAGCAGTTTGAACCGCCTCTGCCCAGAAATATGTTGGCAATTTTGCTTCATCTAGCATGGTTCTGGCAGCTTCTATCAAAGTTCTGTTCTTCCTTTCCACTACACCATTTTGTTGTGGAGTGCCAGGTGCAGAAAACTCTTGTTTGATCCCTTTACTCTTGCAAAATTCTTCCATAGATGAATTCCTGAATTCAGTTCCATTGTCACTTCTGATTATTTTCACTTGATTCTCTGACTCTTTGTCCAGTTGTAATATGTGTTCTGTCAGTGTTAAAGCAGTTTCATCTTTCTTTGCTAGAAAATACACCCATGTATATCTGGTGTATTCATCAACAATGACTAGAGCATATTTCTTCTTTCCAAGTGACATGACATTTACTGGTCCAAAAAGATCAACATGTAGGAGATGATAAGGATCAACAATTGAAGACTCAGATTTGCTCTTGAAAGAGGTTTTTCTCTGTTTGGCCTTTTGACAAGAATCACACAGGCCTTCTACATTCAACAATGACTTTGGTAGTCCTCTTGCAAGATCATTCTTTATGAGCTCATTGATATTGTTCATATTCAAATGAGAGAGTTTCTTGTGCCATTTCCAACTCTCTTCACTGGACATCCTTGTAGACAGACACACTGCTTTGCCATCAGTGTTTGTTGACAATTTGATTTCATAGATGTTGTTGTGTCTGTTTCCAACTAGAGCAACTTTCCCTGTAGATTTGCTGATCACTTGACAATATTCAGGCTGAAAATCTACATGATATCCTCTGTCACAGATTTGACTCACAGATAGCAAATCATGCTTGAGTCCTGGAACCAGAGCTACATTTGTGATGATGACATTTCCAAGATTAATGTTGCCATATCCCAGTGTATGTCCTATGTTGCCATCTCCATAGGAAACTTCTGGGCCAGCCTTCTCCTCATACTCTGATAGCAGGGCTTTATTTCCTGTCATGTGTCCTGAACATCCACTGTCCACGACTAAGGTACTGACCCTGGTGCCCTGCAATCACAAACAATCACTGATTATTAGTTTTAAGGATCCAGACTTGCTTGGATCCTTTGGCTTTCTTAAATCTGTTAGCTTTTGCAGCGGAATTCAAATTAACAGAGTTTAAGCTAACTTTTTCAGAGTTTACATTTGCAGAGTTTACTTTAACCCATTTCAAATTTGGTTTGGGTTCATAGTAATTATAATAAAT
This sequence comes from Kitagawia praeruptora, assembly GCA_037693485.1. Taxonomy (NCBI): domain Eukaryota; kingdom Viridiplantae; phylum Streptophyta; class Magnoliopsida; order Apiales; family Apiaceae; genus Kitagawia; species Kitagawia praeruptora. The sequence continues at coordinate 110,113,710 of CM075354.1, forward strand.
AGCATGATAATCTCTGCAAGTGTAAATAGAATGCCAAGTACTTCCACAGTGTTTGCATAAAGTCTGTGGTTTAGTTCTCACATAATCACTCTTTACTGCAGTTTTAGAAGGCAAAGAATTAATGTTCTTATTCTTACTGCAGAAACTAGCAAGATGACTAGTGCTACCACAATTAAAACATGTTTTCCTGGGAGCTAATGAAGCAAGCATTGGCTTAATTCCTGAGGTTATGCCTACCTTTCCATTTCTGTTTTTCTTAGGCATACTCTGTTTGTTGACAGATTTTATCTCCTTAAGCTTATGCTTGAGTTGTTTATCTGTCATTAAGCCAATGTTAGCCTCTTTAACAAAAGTTTTAGCATATAACTCTTTAACAGCCTTTTTCTGTGCTTCAGTCTTAGGTCCACCTGTTCCCATGACATTACCCTCAGATGAACAATATGGTCTAACTTTTACATAATTTTCAAACCTAAGTTCATCTCCAACAGAGTAACCTAGACCTACTGTATCTGACTGAAACACTTCTTGAGTGTCTTTACCAGAGTGTGTCCAAGTTTTAATGATGTGTTTACTATCCTCCAATTCTGATTCTAGTTGCTTATACTTACCTAGCAACTCCTGTTCAATAAACACTGCATCATCTCTCTCTTTTTGAATTTTATTCATGTTCTCTAGCTGTTCCTCAACAAATTTATTTCTTTCTTTGAGTTGAGAACACTCAGACTTTATCCTTTCATTTTCTAAGGTCTGATCTCTATAACTGATATGCAATGCTTTAAGATAAATTCTTAATTCAGTTATATTATCAGTGTTATAAGCATAGGTAGTTGGAGGTACCTTGAGATCATCATTTTCATTCTGAGTAGTAGCCATGAGAGCATAGTTGACTTCCTCATCTGAATCTGAAGTGTCTGCCCAATCTCTGCCTTTGGTGTAGAGTGCCTTTTCAGTTTTACCCTTTTTGCACTCAGGAGCATAGTGACCCATCTCCTTACACTTGTAGCATTGAATTTCAGACTTATCTTTCTTTCCAGATTTGAAGTCCTTTCCTTCAGATTTCTTGAAATTCTTCTTATCAAACTTTGAGTAGTCCTTGGAGAATCTCTTTCCCTTCTTGAAGTTCTTGTATCCCATCTTCTTGAAGGTCTTTACCATCAATGCAGCCATTTGCATCATTTCTTCATCATCTTCAGAATCAGATGAATCATCTGTGTTTGAGTCAACATCAGTGTTTGATGACTCATTCTCTGAATGGATGACTAAGGCTTTCCCTTTTGCCTTTCTCCTTGATGCCTCCTTCTTTGATGGTTTCTCCTCAACCTTGAGAGCAACAGACTTTGACTTTCTACTAGATCTTTTGTTTCTCTGCTCCAATTCCAATTCATGGGTTTTGAGCAGACCATAAATTTCATCAATCTCTGTTTCACCAAGTTCATAATTATCTCTAATAGTGGTCGTTTTCACATCCCACTTTTCAGGTAGAGAGAGAAGAAATTTGAGATTTGAATCTTCCAAATCATACTCTTTATTCACCAATGACAAATCATTGAGCAGTTTACAGAATCTGTCAAATGTTTCTGTCATGGTTTCATCAGTTTTTGCCTCAAAATGCTCATACTCCTGTGTGAGTATATTCCTTCTGTTCTTCTTAATTGCAGGAGTTCCCTGACATCTAACCTCAAGTGCATCCCATATCTCCTTTGCAGTTGTGCAGTTTATCACTTTATTAGACATAACATTGTCTAATGCACTGTGAAGTAAATGCCTTACCTTCGCATCCTTTGCAATAGATGAAAGATCCTCAGCAGATAGATCTTTCTTCTCTTTTGGTATGACTTTTGGTTCCTCACCAGCAGCAGCAGCAGATAACTTTGTAGGTTTGTGAGGACCTTCATAAATTATGTCCAGATATTCTGGATCTGTAGCCTCCAGAAACATGGTCATCTTCACCTTCCAAATTGCATACTCCAATGGCCTCAGGATAGGAACCCTAATTGTTTCATACCTACTAACAGTAGTAGGGGCTTTTTCAGATGGTGGAGGTATCTCTGCCATTGATTACTATTGTGTTTGGATCTTTAACTGTAATAAAGTAACAGATTTGGCTCTGATACCACTTGTTAGGTCGAATACACAATATATAATCAATTACTGTATGAATAAGTAACAGGAACACACGTTTTAACTCTTAAAACTATTTGGAATTAATAATTCCTCTCTCGGTGATGTAAAGTATCACAGAGAGCTGCTTAGGTTACAAGAATGATGTTCGTTCACGATCGATACCCTTCTAGGGTTAACCTAACTGTATTTATAAGATATACAGCTACGTACAATCGTAAATTGATTCTCCTAAAATTAAGCTATACAAATGATATCAATTACGATTGTTACACGTCTTCTAAGTCAACTCGATCTCTTTGACAGCTATCCAATCTTCAAAGATATCGCTTCCATATTAATATTAAATTAATCTTCAAACTCTGTTGACTTGTAGACGCTCCCAGTAGACAGACTTTAGCAAACTCTGTTCTCTCCACGCTAACAGTGTTTGCGCTTCCATGTATTCAGCTATCAGTGTTTACGCTTTCTTCTGTCAGCGTTTGCGCTTCCAGCAATCAGCGTATACTCAAACACTGCTTTCAATAACAAGTTAAACTCTCTTTACCTGAAACACTTAAACACGGACATTAAATCACATCAATTATATCTAACATAAAAAATTTAATTCAAATTAAAAAAACATATACTCAATATTAAAGGAGAATCGTTTATGGCACAGGTTTTAAATTAGTAATATGAAATTGTGTACCAACCAAAAATTGAACTTAAAGTTTGGTGGTGTTAAAAGTCTGGTAATCAGAAAAAGTCAAAAAAAATCAAAATTCGTCACAATCATGAATTCATGATTCCGGTGATTGTCAGAATATGGAAAATTTAGACAGCATAAATCACCATTGGAACGGACTAACAAGGGGGAACAAGGTTAGACTTGTTAGGAATTCCCGTTTCCTGTCTTTGCGTAAATTAAATACGGAGATTATAACAGTCAATAATAATAACAGATATTGACAGATGAACACCAAGATTTATACGTGGAAAACCCCCTTAAGCCAAAGAGGTAAAAACCACGGGACCTGCTCCGAATGTTTCCACTATAATGATAATAATGGTTACAATATTCTCTCTCAAGTTTATGAAGTAACACTTGAGGCACAACTGAATAGAAATACAGCGATTCACTACTCCTTCGGTACTGGACCGGATAACCTGGACAGAACTATCCCTTCGGTACTTGACCGGATAACCTGGAGGACTCCCCTTGTTGCGGCTGCAATAGCTGGACGAACTCCTAATGCTGTAAACCCAGATGGCTACAGCCCGACCAAACTCTCACACTAACTCACCCGAAACGAAAGAATAGAGTAGCACGAGGGCCCCCTATCCTGACTTGCCTGAAACTACCGCAAGGTAAGTTTCCTACTAGACGGACTATCTAGCAGCTATAAACTAAGAAATGAGGGAGAGAAGAGAGTAAGATGTTTTGGTGTAATTTTGGTAATGAAGGGAGGGGGTATTTATAGGATGGGGGTTGTAGTAGATGGGGGTAGGTTTGTGTTAGGTGGTGAGGTTGGTAGTATGAGTTTGAAAATAAGAAACTAGGCCGGTGCCTAACAATCTCCCCCTCTTTCCAAACTCACAGTTAATCACTTGCACTCCATACCTGCACCCCGCTTGCATAGCTCCAACTTTTCCCGTGGAACGACCTTCGTCATCATATCAGCCGGATTCTTATCCGTGTGTATCTTCTCTATCTGTATCACCCCATCTTCAACCTGTTCCCGTAGCCAATGGTAACGTACATTAATATGCTTAGTACGACTGTGACAAGTAGCATTCTTGCTCAAGTCAATAGCACTCTGGCTATCACAATACAACTCAAAGTTGTCTTGCTTCTGACCCAATTCTTGGAGAAACCGCTTTAACCAAACCAGCTCCTTGCCTGCTTCACAAGCAGCAATATACTCTGATTCAGTTGTTGACAACGCAACACACTTTTGCAACTTGGACTGCCATGCTACAGCTCCCCCCGCAAAAGTGAAAAGCATCCCTGACGTGGACTTCATCCCATCTGGATGTCCTGCCATGTCAGCATCTGTAAAACCTTCCAAGACTGGTTCACCGTGTCCATACTTCAAGCATAACCCGGAAGTGCCCTTGAGATATCTGAGAATCCACTTAACTGCTTCCCAATGCTTTCTTCCTGGATTTGACAGATATCTACTCACAACTCCAACAGCATGAGCAATATCTGGTCTTGTACAAACCAATGCATACATAAGACTCCCCACTGCGGATGAGTAGGGAACTTCCTCCATATCCTTCTTCTCCTTGTCTGTTGACGGACACATTTTCTTATCCAGTTTAAAATGTCCCGCCAATGGTATGCTAACAGGTTTAGCATCATCCATATTGAACCTTTTCAATACCCGTTCAATATATCCCTGTTGTGAAAGCCACAACCTCCGAGTTGTTCTGTCACGAACAATCTTCATCCCTAGGATTTGTTTTGCTGGACCCAAGTCTTTCATATCAAAGAACTTTGACAAATCTTCTTTCAGCTTGCGGATCATGTTAGCATCTTGACCGACCACTAACATATCATCAACATAAAGCAGCAGGATAATAAAGTTACCGTTAGGAAACCTTTGCACATAAGCACAGTGATCGGATGTAGTTCTCTTGAACTTATGATTCCTCATGAATGAATCAAACTTTTTGTACCACTGTCTTGGCGCTTGCTTAAGCCCGTATAAACTCTTCTTGAGTTTACAAACCATATGCTCCTTCCCTTTCACTTCAAATCCTTCTGGCTGGTGCATGTAGATCTCTTCCTTCAAATCTCCATGAAGGAATGCAATTTTCACATCTAACTGCTCAAGCTCAAGATCCATGCTAGCCGCTAATCCGAGAACTGTTCGGATTGATGTCATCTTTACAACCGGAGAAAAGATTTCATCAAAATCAATGCCTTCCTTCTGTGCAAAGCCTTTAACCACCAAGCGTGCTTTATACTTTACAAGCTTTTCATCATCCCTTTTTACTTTGAAGACCCATTTGTTCTTCAAAGCCTTCCGTCCTCTCGGAAGTGTAGTCAACTCATAAGTTTCATTCTTGTTTAAAGAATCCATCTCATCTTGCATTGCTTTCAACCAGCAATTGCTTTCTTTATGAGTCTTGACTTCCTCAAAGGTCTCGGGCTCCCCCTCATCAGCAATTAAGATATACTCGGATGAAAGATATCTTCCTGATGGTCTCCGTTCTCTCGTAGAACGTCGTGGCTGAGTTTCTTCAGCTTCAGGCTGAGGCGGTAGCTCCCCCTGCTCAGCAGCCTCATCATCTGCCATATCATCTCCCTCATCTTCTAATGTATCTGGATTTCTAGCTTGCCTTGGTTGTTGAGTGCTCCCAAAATTCTCATAATTTTGAGACTCATGGAAAACCACATCTCTGCTCCTGAATATCTTCTTCGATTCAGGATTCCACAACCGATACCCGAACTCTAGATCCCCGTAGCCAACGAGAATACACAGAGTTGCTTTATCGTCAAGCTTTGTTCTATGCTCCTTTGGGATGTGCGCAAAAGCCTTGCATCCAAACACCCACAAGTAGGAATAGGAAACATCCTTTTCTAACCAGATCTTCTCTGGAATCTCAAAATTCAGAGGTGCCGATGGAGATCGATTGATCAAGTAGCAAGCTGTTCTTACAGCTTCTCCCCAAAATGACTTCGGCAATTTAGACATTTTTAACATGCATCTGACTCGTTCAGTAATGGTGCGGTTCATTCTTTCCGCAACGCCATTCTGTTGTGGGGTGCCAGGAACTGTTCTTTCATGCCGGATACCATGCTTTGCAAGATACTCTTTAAACTCTTTTGAAGTGTACTCCCCCCCGTTGTCACTACGAAGGCACTTCAGTTGTTTCCCTGTTGATCTTTCAACCATGGCATGAAACTTCTGGAAGTACTCAAACACTTGATCTTTGGATTTGAGTATCTCAACCCACACCTTTCGAGATGCTTCATCAATGAAGGTAACAAAGTACCTATTTCCGCTTAAGGACTCCACCTCAAACGGACCACATACATCAGAATAAACTCTTTCTAACAGCTCCGACTTTTTCTTCAATGGACTGCTAAAAGATACTCTATGTTGTTTCCCGAATAAACAATATTCGCACGGCTGTAATGCAGTTCCTTTAGCAAATGGAATGAGGGATTTCTTTGCTAGAATCTGCAGCCCTTTCTCGCTCATGTGACCAAGCCTCTTGTGCCACAAACTTGCTGAAGCTTCATCTTCAACTGTATTCAACTCATTTGAACACATCATCACCTGTGTCTTGTACAAAGAGCCACAAGTGGATCCTCTTGCAACCACCAACGAACCCGTAGTAAGCTTCCACCTTCCACCACTGAAGGTATTTACGTACCCTTGCTTGTCTAGCGCCATGCCGGAAATCAAGTTGAGCCGTAAGTCCGGAACATGCCTGACATCTTTCAAAGTCATTGAACAACCCGTGTTTGTCTCAATACAGATGTCACCAATGCCTGCGATCTTTGACTGATCTGAGTTACCCATTCTTACAGTACCAAAGTCCCCTGACTTGTACGTCGTAAAGAATTCCTGAGTGGGTGTTGCATGATACGTTGCTCCAGTATCTATCACCCATTCGACCTTCTGATCATCAACATGTAAGCATTCTTCTTCCCCAAAAGAAAGGATCACAACATCTTCTGTCATAGTAGCTGTTGTACTTTTCTCGGCATGTTTCCCTTGTTGACCATTGTTTTGTTGCTTGAGCCAGGCCCTACAATCCTTTTTGTAATGACCCTTCTTCTTACAATAGTAGCATTCAACATTGGCATTTGATTTGCCACCGGAATTCCTAAAATTCCTGCTTTTACTACGCCCTCGGTTTGTCTCCCTGTAGTTGCTTCTACCCCTGTTCTAAGTAACAAGAGCCTGGGAATCTTGGCTGACTCCTTGTACCTTTCTTCTCATGGATTCACTAAGGATACTCTGCTTAATTGATCGCAAAGTTAGTTGCTCAGTTGGTACAGCATTAGTTACTGTCACCACTAGCGTATCCCAACCTGATGGTAAAGTATTGAGAAGAAATATTGCTTGGAATTTCTGTTCAAACTCCATCTTCATATTTGATAGTTGATTTAACAACCCTTGGAATTCGCTCATATGCTCTGACATGTTGTTCCCATCCTGGTACCTCATGTTCACCAGCTGACGAACTAGAAAAGTTACATTTTGTGAACTTTTCTCTTGGAACGTAGACTCTAATGTCGTCCAAAGTGTATAAGCGTCTTCTTCTTCAGAGACATGATGATACTCCGAATTATCAATCCATCGACGAATGAGACTGATAGTTTTCATGTTCATCTTCTTCCAGTCAGCATCAGACTTTGCTGCAGGTTTGACTCCTTTCAGCTCCACCGGATCAAACAAGTCCTTACTATAAAGCAAATCCTTTATTCTGCTTTTCCACATCGGATAATTTGAAGCTGTTAAGCTTACCATTACACTGGAAGAATCATCCATTTTAAATTACCAAAGACTCTGGGAATCTCACTTAGAACCACACAAGTTGGCCAGGAAAGTGGATGTGTTTGGGGAGCCTTCCGTATTAGTACGACGCTTTATCAAGTAACCACTGCGCACAAAGCACTTTCCTAGACACCAACAACGTGGCCCCAGCTCGGATACCAACTGTTAGGAATTCCCGTTTCCTGTCTTTGCGTAAATTAAATACGGAGATTATAACAGTCAATAATAATAACAGATATTGACAGATGAACACCAAGATTTATACGTGGAAAACCCCCTTAAGCCAAAGAGGTAAAAACCACGGGACCTGCTCCGAATGTTTCCACTATAATGATAATAATGGTTACAATATTCTCTCTCAAGTTTATGAAGTAACACTTGAGGCACAACTGAATAGAAATACAGCGATTCACTACTCCTTCGGTACTGGACCGGATAACCTGGACAGAACTATCCCTTCGGTACTTGACCGGATAACCTGGAGGACTCCCCTTGTTGCGGCTGCAATAGCTGGACGAACTCCTAATGCTGTAAACCCAGATGGCTACAGCCCGACCAAACTCTCACACTAACTCACCCGAAACGAAAGAATAGAGTAGCACGAGGGCCCCCTATCCTGACTTGCCTGAAACTACCGCAAGGTAAGTTTCCTACTAGACGGACTATCTAGCAGCTATAAACTAAGAAATGAGGGAGAGAAGAGAGTAAGATGTTTTGGTGTAATTTTGGTAATGAAGGGAGGGGGGGTATTTATAGGATGGGGGTTGTAGTAGATGGGGGTAGGTTTGTGTTAGGTGGTGAGGTTGGTAGTATGAGTTTGAAAATAAGAAACTAGGCCGGTGCCTAACAAGACTTGTTCTACATGTTGCCGGAAAAAAAAACTCGATTTACTTTCATGCAAACTACGTGACTGTCTCGATGAGACAATGACGAGACTTCACTCAGTTTAATTAAAATTGCAGGGCAATTTAAATACATAATTGTATTTAAAATGTCATTTTCAATAATTAAGTTGGAATTCTCATAACAATAGCACTTTCGAGTGGAAGCCCACAAATAAGGGCTGGCTTTTAGTGTGCAGAATGAAGGTCATTATTTTTTTGGAGTGGCAATCCATTCATTTAATTCTTTAAACTAATACCAGGAGCATGTTGATCCTCTGAATTATAAAGCAGAAAGTATGTACAGTTAAACCTCTTTAAAGTAATACGTTTGGGATCGGAAAAAAATATTACTTTATCGAGTTTATTACTTTATCGAGAGTAAAAATACACCGTCTTCATTATGTTGGGACCGAAAAAAAATATTACTATAACGAGGTTATTACTTTATCGATTATTACTTCATCGAGGTTCAACTGTAATCATCCGTTCCAACATCTCCACGGTGTGCGTAGAAAAGGAGTGTTCATAGAAGAAAAGACAAAATGTAAACGATTATATGCATACGATACAGGAACTCGAAAGAGGGAAAAAAGGAACTGATGATAAGACTATATATAGAGCTGGGATCCTCTGTCCCCTTCCTCCGTGTCTCCTTTGTGTCCCTTGTTGTTTTTAATACAAAAAAAATATTCTTGTGGAGGCCATTTTTATTATTTATTAAAATGGGCCCCGCAGGAGCACTCTTTTTGTGCTAAAAAGAGCAGGGGACACAAGGGGGACATGGAGGAAGGAGACAGAGGATCCGGACCCATATATATACGAGTCAACAGGAGTCAACCAGTGTGCCAAGTCATCAATTCTTGAAGGAATGGTTGTTAATAATTAGCTGGAGTTTGTTAGGAAAACATGGAGTAGCCTCTAGCCTTTATATTCTGCTTTTGTGTCTCTTTGTCATATCCATCTATATAATGTAACGACAACATACACTTTGTACCTCTCTCTTTTTAACATAATGAAATATGCTTTTCTTCTTCTTCTTTCTTAGTACCTAAGCTCCATTAATGGAGCTGTCATGGTATCAAATCTAAGGTCTCTGTTTACTTAGTCTATTTCCGCTACCTTTGTTAATTAAACCTCTTTTTCCAGATATACATCCTTGTGTATTCTCCGTCTCAGACTTACTTGAATGCTGCACTTGGTAATACTACATCTACACTATCCAAAGTTGTTGATGCTAATCATCCTTACTTTCTACATCCATCAGATCATCCAGGTTTAATACTTATTAATGTTACTCTGAATGAGCAAAACTATAATCAGTGGTTTCGATCCATGAAAATTGCTTTGTCTTCTAAGCTAAAATTAGGATTCGTTGATGGATCTTATGTTAAGCCTGCTAATACTTCTAATCTTTGTTTGCACTGGACTCGTTGCAATGATATTGTAATTTCATGGCTTCTAAATACTGTTTCCCTGAGATTCGACAAAGTGTTATGTATATGAATGTTGCAAAGGATATTTTGGATGATTTTGCCATACGTTTTGCTCAAACAAATGTGCCTAAACTGTTTAATCTGAGAAAAGAAATTGCATCTCTTCGTCAAGGCAACTTATCCATCTCAGCATATTTTACAAAATTCAGAGCCCTTAATGATGAATTAGAAGCACTATGTGATGTGCCTCGTTGTGACTGTGGTAAATGTTCTTGTGATGTTAATGCTAAGTTGGATATATTTAGCAAAAGTATCAAGCTGTCACAATTTCTTATGGGGTTAGGAGAGCAATACACTGCCATAAGAGGTCACTTGCTGTTAATGACTCTTATTCCTAGCCTTAGTACTGCTTATAGTATTTTGATGCAGGAAGAAAATCAAAGAGAGTTTGGTGTCACTTCTGTTCAAACTGATTCTATTGCTTTATCTGTGAAAAATCATGAATCTCAAGGTGCAGCTGGTAAGATGGGTAAAGCATTTACTAGTAAAAGAAATGTTACTGATGCTACTATTGTCTGTGAAGTCTGTCATTTATCTGGTCACAGCAAAGATAAATGTTTATGTGTTCATGGCTACCCACCTTGGCATAAACTTTTTGGTAAACCCAAACCAAAATCTAAGACTCAGTCTAAATCTTCACATGCTTATAATGTCATTTCTGATGCATCTGACCCAGCATCTACAACTAAGCCTACCACTGAGTCTGCAGGTTTTACTACAGCACAATACCAGCAATTGATGACTATTTGATGACTATGATTCAGAGTGGTTTTAAAGAAATGTCAGCTAATGCTAATGCTGGTGCAAGTTCCTCTTCTGCTCCTGGATTGTCTAATCAGTGGACCTCTGGCAATTCAACTCATATGGCTGGTAATGTTTTACATTTTGTCTGTCATACAAATAGTAAAAGGTCCTTGAGTGCTGATATGTGGATTTTAGATTCAGGAGCTACAGATCACATCATACCCCACTTTAATCTGCTTTCTAATGTTCATCAAGTTAACTCAGTGTTACATCTACCTAATGGACAGCATACTAATGTTACACATGTTGGAATAGTGACATTACATGCTAATCTTGTTTTAACTGATGTTCTTTATGTTCCTAGCTTCAGTTATAATCTGTTGTCTATTCCAAAACTTGCTTCTACTAATTCCTGCAATGTATTCTTTACTAAGGATGCTTGTTATACACAGGACCATATCTTGAAGAAGACCACAGAGATTGGTGAACTTCAAGATGGCCTGTATCTCCTTCATCATCATGTTGCCTACTCTGAAAACCTACCTGTTTTGTCTCAGTCCATTTGTAATTCTGTTAAACAATCTGTAATAGACTCTCATTTGTGGCATGCTCGTTTAGGGCATCCATCAGTATCTTCAATGAAGTTTTTGTCTTCTTCTATGTATCAAAACTCTGTTTCTTTTAATTCTTGTGATACTTGTCATTTGGCTAAGCAAAACAGATTGGCGTTTACCGAAAGTAATTCTTGTAGTTCATCTTTATTTGAGCTTATACATGTGGATGTTTGGGGACCATATAGATACAAAACTCATGGTAATTGCAGTTATTTTTTGATCATAGTAGAGGACTTGTCTAGAGCTACATGGGTATTCTTATTTGCTGATAAAAGTCAAGTCTCTACATTACTCAAAACTTTTGTTTCTTATGTTCAAAAACAGTTTTGATGTTCAATAAAAATTCTCAGAACGGATAATGGTTCTGAATTTTTGAGTTCTGAGTTTCAAAACTATTTAGCTCACCATGGCATAATTCATCAAAAGAGTTGCACTTACACTCCACAACAAAATGGTGTTGTGGAGCGAAAACACAAAACTCTTCTCAATACTGCACGTGCCTTACGTTTTCAAGCTTCACTTCCCATTACTTTTTGGGGTGACTGCATTCTCACAGCCACATACCTCTTAAACAGAACTCCTATTCACAGTCTTCAAGGAAAAACTCCATATCATATTCTGTTTAACAAATCTCCATCATATGATCATCTTAAAGTCTTTGGTTCACTTTGTTATGCCACTAACACCTTGCCTCATAAAGACAAGTTTGATAACAGGGCTCATAGATGTGTCTTTTTAGGCTATCCCTTTTCTAAAAAATCTTACAAAGTGTTGAATTTAGACACTAGAAAAGTTTTTGTTTATCGAGATGTTACTTTCAGTGAGCATGTTTTCCCTTTTAAACATTTGAATTCGACAACACCTTCTCATTTATTCAATTATGACATCACATTAGCTATTGATCCTTTTTCTGATTCAATCACTGTGCCTTTGCAAAATACAGAATCTCCACCTATCTTTGATAAGCCTAATGTATCTGATTCACATGAGTCCTCCCAACCTACTTCTTCTCCATCAGTTCATGATACTTCACCTGTTCCTATGGCTGTTGATAACAGTTCACATTCTCCTCCACCTGTTAGGCATAGTACTAGACTCAAGACTATTCCTAACAAATTTAATGATTTTGTTGGATTACCATCCAATTTTCATGCCTCTGTTAATTCTTTTTCTTCAACATTTACCCCAAAATATCATGCTTTTGTTGCCAATATATCTCATGTTCCTGAACCTGCATCTTATAAAGTGGCTTGTCAGCATTCTGTGTGGTGTGAAGCAATGGCTTATGAGCTTACAGCTCTAGAAGCTAACAAAACTTGGAAAATAGTTCCACTTCCTCCTGGCAAGAAAGTAGTAAGTTGTAGATGGGTTTACAGAGTTAAGTTCAATCAGGATGGTACAGTGGATCGTTATAAAGCCAGACTGGTAGCTCATGGTTTTACTCAGACCGAAGGGCTTGACTATTTTGAGACATTTGCACCAGTTGCAAAAATGACCACAGTTCGGGTTTTACTATCCTTGGCTGCTGTTAGTAATTGGTCTGTTACACAAATGGATGTGAACAATGCGTTTTTATATGGTGATTTAGAGGATGAGGTGTACATGTCTATTCCTCAAGGTTATTCTCTGCCAGAAATGTTTTCCAATTATGATTCTAAGGTACCTCTGGTTTGTAGACTTATTAAGCCTATTTATGGTCTCAAGCAATCTCCACGTAAATGGTTTCTCAAATTTAAATCTGTTCTTCTACTTTATGGTTTTAAGCAAGCAAACTCATATCACAATTTGTTCATACTTCCTACACCTACCAGTTTCATGGCTGTGCTTGTTTACGTGGATGATATCTTAGTAGTTGGAAATAATTATACTGCTATTGCTCAGTTTAAAGCTCATGTTGCCTCTTATTTCAAAATTAAAGACTTGGGGCCTGTCAAGTATTTCTTGGGCATTGAAGCTGCTCGTTCTGATAAAGGGATTTATCTCAATCAACTCAAATATACACGGGATATTATTAAAGATGTGGGCTTTGAAAATGCTAAGGTTGCTGTCATTCCAATTGAGCAGAATCGTACGCTTCTTAGTAATACAACATCTCCTTTTCTGTTCTTATAGACGTTTGGTGGGTCATCTTATCTATCTTACCATCACTCGTCCAGATCTTTCCTATGCCGTTCATGTCTTATCCCAGTTTCTTGCTTCACCAAGACAGTGCCATCATGATGCAGCTCATAGAGTTGTCCGTTATCTGAAGTATACTTGTGGTCAAGGTATCTTGCTATCTGCTAGTAGTACTTTACAGTTGTCTGCTTATGCTGATGCTGACTGGGGAGGTTGCCCTCTAACTCGTCAGTCCTTGACCGGCTACTGTGTCACTCTGGGCTCCTCTTTACTCTCGTGGAAATCTAAGAGGCAAAATACAGTGTCTCGGTCATCCGCAGAGGCCGAGTACAGGGCTTTAGCAAATGTCTGTTGTGAGGTTACTTGGTTGATTAATCTGTTTCGAGAACTTGGAATTTGGTTGATTAATCTGTTTCGAGAACTTGGAGTTACTTCCTTACAACCAGTAACACTGTTTTGTGATAATAAATCTGCTATGTACATAGCTGCTAATCCAGTTTTTCATGAACGAACTAAACACATAGAAATTGACTGCCATTTAGTTCGTGAAAAGCTTCAGAAAGGTCTCATTTCCACTGCTTACATTGCCTCTAAAGAACAACCAGCTGATCTGCTTACTAAGGCACTTCCATCTCACTCCATACTGTATTTGTTGTCCAAGCTTGGCGTGCTCAATCTCTTCTCCCAGTCAAGCTTAAGGGGGGATGATAAGACTATATATACGAGCCAACAGGAGTTAACCAGTGTGCCAAGTCACTAGTGTGCCAAGTCATCAATTCTAGAAGGAATGGTTGTTAATAATTAGCTGGAGTTTGTTAGGAAAACATGGAGTAACCTCTAGCCTTTATATTCTGCTTTTGTGTCTCTTTATCATATCCATCTATATAATGTAACGACAACATACACTTTGTACCTCTCTCTTTTTAACATAATGAAATATGCTTTTCTTCTTCTTCTTTCTTAGTACCTAAGCTCCATTAATGGAGCTGTCAACTGAAGCTTGGGGTAAAGATAGGATGGAGAGCTCGGACTACCTGCCGTACAGTGTATATTCATCACCATGGTTGGTGCTACCTATCATTTTCAATACCAAATTATGACCTGTTTGATCTTCACAGATCACACTGAATTGTTTTCGATGACACTATAGTAAATTAACCGGATTATCTGGTTTCATGCGAATCTTATGCAAGTTCTTTGGTGTTTCGACATTAATCTTCTTTCCCTTGTTGGGATTTGACCACCACCACAAACTCTTTGCTAACCTTTTTTATCCAAACAAGTTCTAATACACGTCTACCAATTTTTGCCCCATCTTACAAAACAACAGATCTAGGAATACAAGAAAATGCAGACAACATTTGAAATGATGCACATGAAAGTAAAGCACTTGTCCCTTTAGCTATTATTTACAAGAGCCTTGACAGACAACAAAGTAGCATCAGTCTTACGTCTGCATGCTGATTGCTTTGTTGCAGATGTGTTCCGTTGTAGCCTCCTCGGTACCACCTCACTGACCGAGCTTAATACAACTTGTCAAGTTTTACACCATGAGTATATACCATCATTCATTGCATCAGTTGATCATATAACTTCGTCATTTGCAATCATATAGGGCTCGCTCTCGATGCCTGCAATAACAAATTTCAGTTAAAATAAAGTCCTTCAAAGTTAAAATAAAGCATGTAGTAAACAAAGGACTAAGATATAAATATCATGAATTCTCTAAAATGCCTATACATACATGTATCATGTGTATGAGTGTTGGTGTAAAGGTCACATATATCCCACACATCCCCCCTGTACATAGTAAATAAAAGGGAAATTCTCAATAGTACCCTTAGCTTTTGACTATTCCAAATGGTGTCTTTTTTTATTTTTGACTTGCGAGTGGTACCCTTGTATTTTAAGTTTTACGTATGTCATACCAAACCAAACTTTAAAAAAACATTAAAATTTAAATAAATAACTTCATTAGCCATTCAAACTTTAATTTTTTTTTTGCATTTTCAACGCCCGTAACAATATATTACATTTAGAAACATCATCATCAAAATATTTGAACAAAACATAGTTCAAAAACTTCCGAAAGTATTCGAAAAATGGTGGACACTTTAGTTTGTGCAAACCAGCAGCATGAAACATACAAAAAAATGTCCTCATACTTGATTAACAGTAAGGTAACATGTGAAAACTGTGGTGTTCCACTGGTATCTATTCCACGGTATGTGTCTGGCAAGTTCAAGATGTGACATAGGATTTACAAATTCCACTAGATATCTTTTCTTCTATTCACAAACAGTTGGTAACTTCATCAAACTTACTTTCAGGATGACGAAAGGTTGAAAAGGTATCACATATATCCTCTCCTACATAGTTCGTGTAAGTCTATTACTTCTATATTATTCCAGTTTCATATATAACCCGGGAGTTAGGTACATGTGTCTGGTTCATCCTTGTCAAGCAATCCAGATACCGGAAGATATGTATATTATCTAAGCATTCTTAAGTAATTAAATAATTCTAACCATGAACAATGTAGTTTAGCAAATACAAATTCCAGGTAAGGTCAAGATGAAGCAATCTGCATCATTTATGCATACACCCAAGTATTTTACCTGATTCTGCAAGCTTGCGGATGCAGTCCAATGTTGCGGATGTATTCTAATTGAATCATCATTTATAAAAGCTATGATTGCTGAATCTTCTTGTACATTTACCACAGATGATGGTGGTAATTCTCTCATTACCCATAATATAAATGCCGAGGGCACTGAGGAACCTGGGAAATTAATTCAAGATCAACGCCTCGCTTTTTATGCAATTCATTGTGTATCTCATTAATATGCAACATTAAGAAATAAGAGTATTGAAACTGGGTAAAAGGCACACTTTCAAGATATATAGCTTTACCGAGGTTTAGGGTTCTTTCAGAGGAGAGGACATTTAGTATTTTACTTCCAAATCCTAATACAACTAAACCAAAGAAGTTTGACACAAATGAACTCACTTTTCAAGCAAAGCTTAAGCGAATGAGAATAATGTTTTTGAACTTTTTTAGTGGAACCCTGATGGCTCGTGTGATTCCACAAGATTGGACTTTTGGAGTAACAAGAAAAACTCGAGGATCTAATAATCAAGCCCTGCAATTTTCCCTGTTTAAGTGCAAAGCTGAGTACCGATCCCTTCAAGCATACTCTATATCTTTATATGTGGCAATGCAGAAGTTACAACAAGATATCATTACAGTTTGCGCAGATATCTGAGTGAATTCTAAAGTAACGAGAATCAACAAAACTGTTTTGTTCATGCAATGTCCCTAAAGATGTGATTAATCACTCCACGAAAAAAGAATCTACACACATTAACCAAGAATTTCTACCGGAACTATATTTGGTCTCTAACCCCCCTCTTTCTACACCATATTAAAAACGAGAAACTACTGTTCCTCACGAGTACATCTCAGTCTCATTCGAAATGTCTCGAATTCCTCTCGCAATACTCTACTTTGCCTAGAATTCTTCAGTTCATGTGCCCCTAATGTTATCTGCTAATAAACATTGTTCCTGCATGAAATGTTTATCTATCATAAATTCATAATTCAACATAACCTAACCAAGTGTTCCGTTTGTTAAGAGAATAATTCGGGCATCAAGCGGACAATTTGGGCAATTGTAGGTCAGAGTACTTTCAGATCTTCCAACTCTTAAAAAAATGTGTAAAAACAATTTAGATAAGAGACAACAATTAAGTCTTCACATTATTCAGAACTATACAGTTAGTGTAGAACCAAATACCTATAAAATAGTACAGGACTAGTAGAAGAGAGGTACAGAAACCATTAAAGCTCAGCTCGTTCCAGGAATAAAGTAACTGCAATAACAATAATGTCTTCATTTTAGAGATAGTTACTGAAATCAAATGTCTTATCAACAAAGAAAAATGAGGACCCCGGGAGAACATACAGGTATATCTGTGAAAATAGCTATACAAGCGGACGACATAAAACACACTACAGAAATAATGGCCAAACCTGCAACCTGCATCCAACACACTATCAATTAGATTATGACTCTAGAATTAAGACTGCCTTGCTCTAGAAAATAAGACTGCGTTGCTTTATCAAAGACCCAAAAGAAGATAATGACAAATGTATTCAAGTGAAACACAGCTTTTGACTGGCCATCCAAATTTATCACGATTCATGGCCATTGCCCATTGGACTACATCTTACTGACCTTCAAAATCCACGAGGCCATACCCGTGCTTGTGAAAGGAATCATGTTTAAATTTGTGAAAAGAATATACTAGTTCATGACAAAATAATATAACTTTTAAATGTTTGAACAACAAAGGGTTTCAGGACATACCTTCCGCATCTCAGAAGCAGCACTCTCTGATCTCACTTTCCTCATTTTCAAGGATAGTACAAGTCCTGAATAAAAGTTTAAACATATATAAGAGCAACAAGAAAGAATCAAATCAAAGACATCAAGATTCTAAACACCAGAGTTTATCAAAATAATGTCGCAACTCACAACTATAGCCAATGATGAACCCACTTTTAACCCATCCCAAGTTCTTTTGACTGAATGACCTACCATGCCAACTGAGCCATGCAAAACCTTTTTTTTTTGAATAATTGGTGCTTCTACTAATCTTTTAAATCTTGACTAAATTCCCCCAATGTATGTCTGGTTAGAAGTAACTTAAATGTGTACTTGCTCTACATAATTTTTTTTTTAAATTATGTGCCCAGTTAATGAACAAGTAAAGATAATATTGTTTAAGGTAATTTTTATATCAAGAAGTAGCATTTTTAAATCTTCATTTCATTAGATTACCTCATCCAAGAAGAACTTAGTTTCGTGAATAATTTATATAATCTGTTCTATGTACATATGTTGTACAACAAGACAAGCAGACATTATTAACAATCCTCCCTAGCTATGGGTGGGTTTGGGAGAAAAACAATGGCGAGACGATAACAGAAAAGCAAAACGTTTCATGTACAAACTTGTTTTCCCTTTGTTGTCGAATCAGAATACATTTTACACTAAAACGAAAATTTCATTAATATAATATATAGGGGGAATAAAGAGGTACAACAAAATTCTCCAATCAGAAAAAATAAGAAGCAGTTACGATTTCTAGCCAGGTTATGTATCATGCTCGTTAAAGAACTCTTACCGATAACTTGAAAAGTTATTGAAAATTAATATACAAATTATTTAATTCCTATAACCCCGTAATGGCAATATACAAGCCACCTAAGTTATCCAGTATAAAAGCACAATTAAACATACTATATTTTACAAAAACATCTTAAATATAACTACCTAAAACTTCAAGATTATCTCACAATATTTACAACGAAAAAATATATCAAAACTACAATCAAACAGGCACCTAGGCGAAAACAAGTCATTATTACTCCTCGGAACGTATAAACAATCCTTTAGGGAAATTGAAATTTGCAAAAACTAAAAACAACTCTTGCAAAGAGATATATCCTAAGTATCGCTTCAAGTATGCATCTGATCATAAGTATTTCGATGCATAAATCACCTGAGCTTAATGTTTAACATATTAGAACATTCACGTGTAAATGTAGCAGAAGAAGCTAAAGCTTATTTCTAACACATCCTCCTCGTAACCCATATATATTATGTAACAGTGGCAATTTTTTTAAAAAAATTTATACATGTTAGAAATGCTTAGCATAAAACATATAACAACAATATAATGTCACTGCAGAAGACGAGCAAAGTCATTTTGAAAATATGTCATGAGTGATGAGCTTATTAGGAACAATATCTTTAGAAAAGCGAAGAATCCCTACACAATTGAAACAAATTCCAGCATAAAATGCTAAACTGCTGAGATTACGGTGACAGATAACTCACAGATAAGTACTCACCATAACCTGCTATTGCCCCACCTACTAGAAGCGCTACTATGGCAAAGATATCTTTGTAGACCTGCATGATGATTAAAACAACTCCTATCAGGCAACTTAGAGCCTCAACTTCATGAGAAAAAAGATAAGACTCAACTTCATTGTAGAATTTATAAGGCAACTTAGAGCCTCGTAATAAAAATGTTTGGTAGCAATTTGATCTGTTATTATGGTAGAAAACATGAGTCAGCATACAATTTCCTCGGCACATCGAACCGAACCAAAATATATATTTACCTACTCATGAAACGTACCATTCAAGTTCAACCGACTGGTAATCAAAAATTCAAGTATAGGAATCTTGACAAAGTCTTACACTGATCTATCATAAAAACAAGCCACTGTGTTATAAACCTAAAATTTATATATGAGTGGCCCGTTTGGGTTGGGGTTTCCCCCAAGAGAAAAGGTACCTAGAATGAAATTTTGTGTTCAGACTGGTCTATGGTGTATATATAAATTTTAGATGTAAAAATATATGGAATTTGCCAAACAAAATATACCAACAAATACAAAAATAATAGACGAGATATAATGGAATATGATGAATAGGAATTAAGAAGAACCGATGAGAAAGAATAGGAAAAAATGAACTGAAATGTGCAAACACAGTTCAGATTCTACCCACATAAATAATATAAAAAGGCTAGTGTACAGTGATAAGACAAATAAAAATAGTATCTAAAGATTCTTATGAACATTTGGAACTAGATTTGGTTGGACGGTAACTGGTGGTAACAAATCTCAAGCTAAATCCATCTAAAATTAGATTAACTAATCAATTTGTTTCTGACCATTTTTCTTTCGACTGAAATCATTTTCTGAAAATATATATATATTTTAGACAGCTATTTTCTATTCCAAATAAAGACTTATATTTATAAAGAAATTACAGCCAAACACCATCTTAGTAACAAGTTCTTCGCATTCTGTACATTTTACAAACTCCGCAATTATAGGCTAAAAGATATACACTCTGCTTTGATTAGAAAACAATCCTTACGTATTAAAGTTAAAGAACAAGTGAACTAAAGGATTCAGGGATAGCTTGGCGGAGAAGGTCATTATATTAGACAGGCATTTTCTATTCCAAATAAAGACTTATATTTATAAAGAAATTACAGCCAAACACCATCTTAGTAACAAGTTCTTCACATTCTGTACAATTTACAAACTCTGCAATTATAGGCTAAAAGATATACACTCTGCTTAGATAAGAAAACAATCCTTACGTATTGAAGTCAAAGAACAAGTGAACTAAAGGATTCAGGGATAGCTTGGCGGGGAAGGTCATCCCCCCCCCCCCCCCCAAAAAAAGTGACAAGGGTTCGAATCTTTACCATATTACAAAAATGTAGAGAACAAGTGAATAATTAGATTAAACGTAATAAATTTTTAGCAATGATATATAGATTCTGGGAGCAGAACAATATTAATGATATCTAGAACACTTTTTCTTGTACTTCTTTCGTTTTCTATTTCTCTACTATATTTGATTCATAGTACATAAATATTTTAGGATAACAATTTGAGATTAAATGGAAGTTGGCTGATTCTACGAGCATTCTTGGATATTATTTTCATGACATTCACAGGATTGGTTTTATATTGCAATATGGGAAGATCGATTTGATTAATTCTATTAACATATTAATCGGCAACACCCAAGCCTCTATAAAGGCAAAAGAGGAAATTTATCAACACTAACATACAAGAACAGTAATTTCCTGTCAAGGCTCAAACCCGTGACCTTTCTAAAAGTTGTGATGTTATTAACATATCACAATGGATGCTATATCATCATTGTATGTCGCACGCAATGCGCCCATATAAAACATGATGGTTGACATTATATCATCTTTCTATATTGCACTGCCCAGTACCAATATAACATACATTCACTAACAAACATAAATAACATCTTATAGATAATATTTATCTCTAGCCATGCTTTGCTACCTGACTTCTTATATTTATATCATGTACAATAAGTCCACATTTATATGCAGAGAAGTTGCTAGTTTTTCCTCTGCTATTATTTGAGATTAACATGACTTAATAATTAGAAGCTCCTATTCTGTATTATAGTGATCCAAAAGTCTGACAGGTGCCAATGGTGGCATTAATAACAAAATACACTTACAACGGTGCTAGCTTTCTTCACTGGTTTGCTTGACATTACACTAACGATAATGTTTCTTTATTGAATAAGATGAACAGTTAGAAGGATTAATATTGTACCCATATAGAAATAAACGACCTTGATCAAACCACTGAAGTAATACCTCAGTTTCTCAACAGCCAGAAAGGAAGGCAGACAAATTATCAAACAAATGTGGAATAATATATGAGCAGTAAATACAGTGAAATAATTAGTAAGAATAAAATCAATTTAAACATTAAACAGCCAAACAACCATTAAATATTATATGGATTAAAAAACCCACAACAGTTTGGCCTAATTACTCTAATTGTATACTGTTTTCAATCTTTAAGATATCACATGAAGTAAAATCAATCAATATTTAGCTCATACACATGGGAACAACAATCTTTGGAAGAGTATATGATTATATGGTCGTACAATTATAATCTAGATCAACAAAAAGATCATAAGATTTTTAGGTCCCTAGGAAGCATGGGTGCGGTTGCGTGTAGTACGGGGATACGGAAATTCGACAAATCTAAAAATATGGGGATTCGGGTTCAGGGGGATTCGGCAAATATTAATATATTAAAAATAAATATTTTATATATATTTCAAGAGTTTTTTTTTAAATTAAACTAAATAGGCGATTAAATAAGTTCATCATTCTTAATAATATATAGAGTTATAACTTGATAACACAACTAAAGCATCATAACGTGGTTGATCGATTAAGTATTTAAGGATCTACATCGCCTTCTCTCACGGGTGGGTGAGAGAAGAATCCCCAACAAACAAGCAGTGCGACGGGTAAGTGAAGAATCCTGCTTCCTAGTGTAAGGTGAAATGAGTGCAAATTACATAATGTCCTGGAATGAATTGAAACAAACATTGCCTCAAGGGCTAGGCCCAAAGTACCTAGACCTAAAAAATAAACCAAATAAATAAAAAAAATTAATAGAATTATCCATCAATTTATGGCAATGATTAGAAGCGGTCCTAATAAATTATGAGAGAATGGTCAAGGAAATAACATAACAAATATAGATATGATGAATAGATACAGAAATCCTCTATCCCAGTTATTTCACTGGAAACAGGTGTGAAAGTATAGATCACAACCCGAAAAAGTTCTTGTTATATTCCATAATCAAAGTGTAATGCACATGCCGGCATCAAATTAGATTGTAGACGGTGTTGTGTAAAAGAAGTTTGGGCGGCCACCTAGGCGGGTGGCTACTGGCTAGAGGTGGACTGCATTTTGATTTGTAATGATATGTAGATAAGTATTTCATATTTTCCTTTAGAATTACATAACAAATATATTGAGACTTTGGATATCACATTTTGACTGTACGAATATAAAGTTAGATGTAACTACGTAAAATATTAATGTACTGTATTGCCAATTAGCCACAACTTATGAATATGTCCACCTAATCATCTGCTTAGGAGTAATTAATAATTTTAGGCAATGTCGAAGGGCAGTTTTCAGATAATAGTTGGTAGATACTATGACCAAATATACAAGGAAAAAAAATCATTACACTATAATTATTTAGTTAAATCATGATCCGGTGGTAAAAATGCTAATAACTCAATCTACAGGGAATGAAAATAAAAATCAGGATGCAGTCAAACCACATGAAATTCTCAGTTTAACAAGGTTTTTTAAAATGAGCAAAATGCTACATTTCGATATCTTTTGTACAGTTGACTTCTTGCGGCTTTTCCCTGCAGTGCCTTTAAGGAAGATAAGTGACGAACTTATCCAAATATTGAGCAATGTAGGCTCTGAAGTGCTCTTACTGTGTATCTCCTTTTCAGGTCATTTGCTCTACTTTATTCATGTATACTTAATGTATCTTTTAGCAACTTACTTTTTTCTTTATCAAGAATAGGTACACGTACACCCCAATACTTCTTGATAGAGAGTAATTTGATATTCTTGAAAAATCAAAGAACAACAATTTCTGGAGGCAACTTTATAGGTGTTCGGATTCTATAGAAAAACATACTCTTTTTCTATATTAAGTATAACAAAGTACAAACCTTATTCTAAAGTTAAAAAAAATCATCTCTTCACTAAGGACAAGGCATATTTACAAAGATCTTAGGACTGACAATAATAATTAAGTCAAGTACATTACATTAAAAAGAAACATAAGTCCATAGTTCCATACCCGAGATACAGTTAACGAATCAATAGGATTTTCTTCTCCCATTCCGAGCCACATTAACACAGATGAGGCTACCATCAAAGCAAAAATTAATAGCGTAACCTGGTAAACAAAGTCTCACATTAATATATTTAAAGTCAGGGCTTATGTTTAAAAAACAAGTCATCGCCTATGGTACTATTTGCAAAATTTTATCTTTAATTAAAGCAGGAGAACTACAGAAAAGTTTGTGAGTTGCAAAAGTAAAATTTTGAATAGCTGTTGTACCAATAGTACAACTTTTTGGCGGCTCCCAATATGACTAAGCCTGAATGAGCAACATCTTCTGCATCTATCGCCACTGGAACTCGATTTTTCCATCTTCTCCAACAAAGCTTCTCGAGGACTGCATCCTTCTTCTTCATCTTCATCATTATTATTCTGATGGCAAATGTCCACCCTAAAAATCATCCCCAGAAGATGTATATATTGTAGCTCGTAAAAAGAGATTGATTCATGTTTGAATAGAAGATAGACACTTTACATAGTGTAACAATACCATAACTTGTGAGTAACAATTTAGTAATTTAAAGATATTTGTCTCTGAGAATTTAATTTCTAAGGACAGAAAAACTATATTTTACACCCTCTAATCTTCTGACACATAATTTAATACAAGGAATGTAAGAGTGAATCTATTTATGTAATATAAATCCATCAATTTTATCCTAATATATTCTACGTGTCACAGTGCTACAGGAAAATTTAAATAATTACTCGGACATCAATTATGTAGAAGATCTATTATCACTTTCTAAAAGGTACAATTCAGCCAGCCATAACTATGATCCGAGGTGATCTCGCCGGATAACGCCATCAGGCTCGTCACCTCTTAAGTCTGTTTCCCTTACCCTGACATCATATAAATAACTATTAAGATAGATCACGGGCATGACATCGTGCACTTGCATAATCATGGTAACATAACAGTGACATCGTGTTACCGTTCCAAGCATAAGTAACAGATTTTAATTTCCTATAAAAAGATCCCATGCTCTTCTGGTTATGCAATAGTAGCAGAAGTTTATGTATACATTTAAACAAACAGAGTTCTGCCTTTTTTCGTCTCTTTATTATAGCTGCTGCCCCTTGTAATCTCTTTGCTCAATCAATATTTTGCACAGAATGTGAGATGGTACTAAAGCAGGTTCACAACATCGGGAGACATCATTAACAATACAAAATCTTAAGCTTCTTACTGAAAAATCAAGTTAGTTTCGGTCTTTTTCTGCATTTCGACCCTCAAATCAGATTCAAACAAAAAATATACACTTAGAAACAACAAGCATGATTAGGCGACCCTCCAGTAAATGTTTGACCCGAATAACCCCTTCAGACTGATGCAGGACAGCAAATACTTTCTTTGGGATCTTTGGGACTTTCTTTCTTGGCCTAAAATTTGTGTTTTTGGGGAAAATGTTTGTTTTTTGAGAAAAATATAAACACTTACAGACAACAAGCATGATTAGGCGACCCTCCAGTAGTAGTTTGACCCGAATAATCCCTTCAGACTGATGCAGGACAGCAAATACTTTCTTTGGGACTTTCTTTCTTGGCCTAAAATTTGTGTTTTTGGGGAAAATGTTTGTTTTTTGAGAAAAATTGTTGTTCGACCTTTTGCAACTGGTAAGCCTATTCAGTAAGTGGACCGGTCCAATTTCTTTATTGCTGTTTTATGGTTCTTTCTTGTTCTTAGGAATTGCCAGAATTCCCTGGCTTGTTCTACATATCTTTTGTGTTGCTGCATACCACTGTTATGCTTTACCAAAAGTACAAGGACAAGGTTGAGGTTGAGGCTATAGCCAAGAAAGAAGAGACCGAGAATAAGAAGTTGTGCACTTGGTTCTATATCAAAGTCCTATGCAACCTTGAGGGCTGCTGGTAGAAAAAAAGGGTCCTAGGCAAAGATAAAGGGATTTATGGCCATCCACCAACTTGGTCTCTTGTGCAAGTCTCGATATCACCAAAATTCTCTATCTTTAGTCCCAAGATTGGTCAACCCCAAAATTGATCTCAAATTTCAGGATGATTAAATCTAAAGATGGGTCTTTAAAGTTCAATCTGTAGATGGCTTTCTAGGAAAGGTTGCAGTCGTGGGTACCTAGTGATCCACTCTCCAATCACAAGATGGGCTTTCGAGTGAGGAGGCGAGTTACGAATACGATAGAGCACGAGCATGACATCATGCACTTAACATTATCACGGTGACATCACGTTACTGTTCCAACTTCCAAGTTTGGGGTACAAGATTTATTTTCCTATAAAAAGAGCATATACTTCTGCTATCCCTTTTTTATCTTTAATAGTTTCTTAGTCTCACTGATTTCTCATATACAAACACACAATCCACACAGTATGTGAATAATAACGAATACATGCAATTGTAAATGTGCAATTGCCTTCATATCTCAAGCAGTGAAAAGAAATATCGTATGTTTGTTTCGTTTGGGGCAATAAGTCGCAAAAATATAACAATGGTTTTCTGACAGGCTATACAATTTCTTTTAAAAATTTGTTTCGTTTACCCGGTTTATAGATACTTTCACATATAATAATAGAGAAGCACATACCAGAAAGATAGAAGCAAAAGAAATGCTGCAAGGAATAGAATATCGGGAAAAGCTGCAAAACAAGATTTTTACCATGTAACTTTTTACCTATTCAACACAAATCAGGAAGTAATGCAATAATTTGTAAAAGAAGGAGCATACCCATTACAGTGAAGCCACATGAGCTTGACCAGCAAAGCCAACCCTTACATGCAGCCAAAAGAATTAACACGAAGTACAGAAAATACCCTGGCATATGAAAAGATCACCTGGATCAGATACTTTTAAGAGAAGTAAAAAATAAAAATAAAAAAAATCTGTAGTTTGTGTGGTAAAAGTTAGAAAAACCAACAGTTATCCACGGAAAAAGAAGTAATAGAATCACTAGTAACATGTTCTCCAATGATACATCTTGAGTGCAGTGTAAGTCTCTGTCTGTACTTGTAATATAAGATACTTTTTAAGGAAACTCACCAATTACAAGTTATTTTAGTTCTCGCCTAAGTAATGAGCAGTAATAAAAGAAACAGAAGATAGAAAGAATGGACTTGTAGAGAACCTTATGAAATAATTGACAATGATCATTAACTTAAAATTTATGATATCGTAACAGGCTAATGACAAAGGGGGAAAATGTTATGGAAAGAATTTTAGTTTGAAAGGACAGTATATAGCCACCTTCTTACTAAGCACTTAATAAGCAGGCAGAACCCCGTCCTGCCTTTATAATAATTCCCCGAGGATGGGGGCGCTAAGCTGTGATCTGCTAATATGAAACTTTATTGAAGGCATCCCAAAAAATTGCAAATACAAATAAGCATTACTAAGCTACAGACATAATGTTGAAGTGCCCCAGAAATGTAATCTCTTTCTAAACATATGTTGCTCGGTAGAAATGGATAATATTATGAGCCGAAACTACTGTTTCTACTTAACTATATGTGCTCTTTGGCTTTGACTAATGTCAACAAACAAGGTTACATGGAAGCGTATCTTATTTCTTAGTTACAAAATAAACGGATGAAACAATAACTGGACTGAAAGGAACAATTCTTGCATAAAACAAGAGTGATTAATTTAACAGAAAAACTTCTTACCCAAGTTCGACAACCCAATCATTAGATGAAACACCTGCAATTACAAATTTAATCGCGTCAAGGTTAGATTGATGTAATCACAAAGAAACACACAATAATAAGAAATAGATAACGCACAAATGACATTAACTGTGATGTGGTTAACAAAAGAAAATGATGACCCCAGAGCACCCACTCACAGTCCCAACCTCAAGTTCTCTCTGGGGATCCTTTGAGTGCAAATATGATTACCACGTAAAACGACAATGGAAGCAACATTGATTTAGGACGAGAGTAATAAGGTATCTTACTTTCTGGCGTGTCCAACCAACTTGTGAGTTCCTCGCATGAATCCTAATCAACTGTTGCACCAACGGTCAGAGGAAATCAAAATCAAACGAGAAAATAAAATAAAAGCAGGCAAAACACTTCAAGGATTATGACTTTGAAGAATTGTTAGCCACAAAACATAAAGAACAGATTTCAGCATACACTGTAACTACAGATAACACAAGTAACGAGGCAACTACTACAGCATTAATCAGTTTGAAGAATTTCATCAGATTACCCTGTCTTAAAACCTTTGAGCTGGTGGGAGTTGTATATAATAGAGTGTAAGATGACCGGTCAAGCACTTCGAAAGAAGCTACTCTAAAGTGCTAACAGTAAGTTATGAACTATCAACTATCTAGTTTTATCTGCCAGGCTTGACTTAGCCAAGTCGATACCCCTCTCTCAGCAACAAGAGGTCGAGAATTTAAGCCTTAAGCCTTGACAAAGGCATGCATTCGTGAGTATCTAAATTTCTGTAATTGACCATGACAAAAAGAACAACTGAAAAGTATCAGGCAAAGAGCTCTCAGTCGCACTTTTGAGGAACACTAATGCTCACTTTAGTAACACAGTACTACATTCAGAATCCATACTGTCACTAAGATAGTTGGTGAACAAAACATGGCTAATTTTGAAGAAAGAACAAAAAATGATTTTATACAGCCATTAGAAAGCAACGGAAACAAAAGTGCAACCAGGGATCTTTTCATAGATAAGAATCTTAAACATACGCTACTCAACTGTCGAGTACCCAAGTACATTCTATTGTTTCTGATATTCAATAATTGAAAAACATACATTAGTTTAATTAAAGTATCTTTTACTGAAAACACATACATTCTCATGTTTAAAGGTATTACTAACTGTAAATTTTTTGTATGTGGCACTTATTCTGGCTCAAACAAAGCATATTGCTAACTTTTCCATATATTACATTGGTCTTTAGAAGTCTAGATAATAAACGAAAAAACAAGAACCAATAAAAATAACAGCTGAAAAACATACAATCCAATCAAAACTTCTTAGTCTTACTTGGAAAACTAGTTTCAACTTGATACATTATCTAAAAAACCAATCCTTTTCAGCTGAAACTTCAATCACATTGACATAAAACACAAATTCTTTGTATTAAAAAAAACTGTACACTTCATTCAACACTATCACACACTCCCAAATAACAAAACCCCACAAATTCAATTCAATCAAAAATCAAGAAAAACACATAAATTGCTCCATAAAAAAAACCCCAATTACAGTACTCGAAAGTACCCAAAACACACAGTTATGCTACATTCTTGATAAAGATTATAAACAAACAATTTAAATATATAAAAAGAGAAGGAAAGGGGGAGGACCTGATAGAATGCAATAAGAGCAATAAGGGCATCAACAAAAGCAAGAACCACATTAACACCCACTAAGGGCTTTTCATAACAACTCCCATCTCTTAATTCCAGCATTTTTTAGATAGATACACACACAGCTTTGTATGTATAATAAATAAAAGGGCTAAGTTGAATTTTGTAGAAATAAAAGTGTACGGAATTGAAATACGAGATTTTCTTCAAGGGTATCTTTCAAGGGGTAGATCTGCTGGTCGATTCAATTCATACACCCCCTCTCTCTGTTTCTGTGGGTGTATAATATATATACACATGTATGTATGTATAGTTGAGATTATATTATTATGTTGTCTGGTGTTGACAAGTGCCAGCTTACAAATATACTTGGAACCGTGGACTCTTGACCCAGTTTGGTCTTGTCACCTTTGAATATTCTTTTTCTTAAAAGTTCATTTTTATGATTTTCTTTTATTTTTAATGCTTTTTTGTAATCTTAATTATATAACATAAAGTCAGGAATATTGTATTCTCTATAAATACTTTTTATTAGAAGAGTTTAAGTAATGAGACAATCACATTTTGTTATACTACTAACTAGCTTATAATCTGTATAAGGCACATTTGTGTTTATGTCTTTCCGATAATTGATGATACACCTTGCAAATCGACAAAAAATAAAAAAAAAAGGATAATTAATATGGAAGTTAAATTATATTATTTTTAAATAAGATCTCTTTGGTTAGACACCTGATTAACTAACACAAATTTTGAAAATATAATTTTAAAATTAGTATTGTGTATTTACTTATAATTTTAAACTCAATCCTCCAACATAAAAGTAAATTAATTATAAATCATTAATTTAGATTTTAAAAATAATTAATTAATATCTTTATTAGTCAAATATGTACACATATGTAACTTAAACTCGTAAAACGAATTTAAATACATTCAATGTATTACTAAAAATTAAAATATAACTTAACCTAAACTATATAACAATGCTTATTTGTAAATGTATAAGTTTTTTAAGGTCAATAATATAAAAGAAATTCGTAATTAATTCAGATTCAACATTCCTTTGTATGTATGTAATAAAAATCACCAAACGTCATTTAAATAAAAATAGAGGGGCTACTGATTCTTTGTCGATGTTTCCCCATTGATGCAATTGTACGATTCCCAATTTTTTTTATAAAATTCTCGATCCTCCAAAATTCTCATATGTTACCTATGTGCTTGGGCAATATGTCCTCCCTGATCTCCACAAAGAAACAAGCCATTCGATTAAAGTTATGAAGAGGGTATTTGACGATAATACATGTGATAACGATGACACCATCTTCTTGACTATTATCTCAGTGGTCAATATATATATATGTCACGTATCGGTTGAGTGTGTAATCCAACAATTATAAGCTCATATCGGTATATCGGTGAAGGTGTAAGATAGCAATCGAACATATTACATAGGATATGTGGACACCAATCTCACATAAGAGTTTAGGCCACTATCTATATAGAATTTTTCTGCCATGCTCTTGGATACAAGGGCGGAGCCACAGCAAAGGCTGTTGTGGGCTGCAGCCCAGTGTAAAAAAAAAAACCAAAAATCTTATAGTATCCAGCCCAAATATTTTGGACTCAGCCCAGGACAAATTTGGTCCAGCCCAAAATTTTTTTAGGTAAAACATTATTGATGGATGCGAATTCGTGAAGACTGAAGATACAGAGTAATAACACAAATCACAATTCTAGGTTTTCAACCAAGAAAAAGCAAATCAGAGATTTAGAGGTGACAAAAAATTACAAGATCAATTCATCTTTTTCTTTATTTATAAATTATATTCTTACAATTTAGGTTTATAATTTGCAATCCTATTCAATCTTTTTACTCTTTTTTTTACAGGATATATAATGGCAAGTCGAGGAAAAAAGTGTTAAATCCTCAAAGTTTAGAAGAAGTTCAGAAGAATCGGTTGCGACTTAAAGCAACGATTGAAGTTGTTCGATATCTTAGCTTGCAGGCATGTGCATTTAGAGGTCATGATGAATCTCTGGTTTCTAACAATCGTGGTAATTTTATAGAGATGGTAAAAGTTATGGGTCGAATGAATCATGTTGTTGGTGATGTAGTTTTAGAAAGAGCTCCAAAAAATGCAAAATATACTTCACCGACTATTCAGAAAGAAATTTTGCATATTATGGCCAACAGAGTGAGAAGAAAAATTCGTGAAGAAGTTGGAGATGCAAAGTTCTTTATTTTGGTTGATGAAGCCAAAGATTCAACAAATAAAGAAGAGATGTCAATTGTTTTGAGATTTGTTGATCGTCTTGGTATCTTACGAGAACGTTTCTTTGAGATTGTTCATGTTTCAAAAACTACTGCTGCAACATTGAAAGAAAAAATATCAAGTGTCCTTTCTCGATATAATTTGCATAGCTCTAATATGAGGGGCCAGGGGTATGACGGTGCTAGCAATATGTCAGGTGCTTGGAATAGACTTCAGGCTCTATTTCTTAAAGAGTGTCCTTATGCATATTATATACACTGCTTTGCACATAGATTACAACTAGCTTTAGTTGGAGCTTCTACAAAAGAAACTGGTGTTTATCTATTTTTCTCAAAATTTTCAACCATTGTTAATCTTATTGGTTGTTCTCCAAAATGGCACACTGAATTACATTCTGCCCAAACTTTTAAAATTTCTCATATAATGAATTTAGGTGAACTTGATACTGGTAGAGGCTTAAATCAGATTTGCAATCTTCATCGGAGTGGTGCTACTCGGTGGAGCTCTCATTTTGAGTCTATTTGCAGCTTAATAGATATGTATGGAGCAACCATCTCAGTGCTTGAAAGTATTATTGAAGTAGGAAATTCTAGTTCACTGCGAGGAGAAGCAACTGGTTGTTTGATAATTATGAGATCTTTTAATTTTATCTTCACACTTCATATGATGCATAGAATTATGGGGGTCACTGATTTACTTTGTCGAGCTTTACAACATAAATCTCTTGACATCGTAAGTGCCATGGATCTTGTCTCAACTACTAAAGCACTGCTTCTTACCTTGAGGGGAGAAGGATTTGACGATCTCCTTGCGTATGTGCTATCTATTTGTCCACAACATGGCATTGAAATTCCAGATATGGAAGCTTTGTACAGAAGTGCAACAGGTCGTTCATGCTAACAAAAAAACTCAATGACAATCTGCCAACACTATCATTTTGATATCTTCAATTCAGCGATAGACTTTCAGCGTGAAGAGTTAAATTCCAGGTTTAGTGATGGAGCAATAGAACTCCTTGTACTTAATTCTGTATTAGACCCTAAAGACAATTTTAAATCATTTAACGTTGAGGATGTTTACAGGCTTGCAGAGAAGTTTTATCCAGAAGACTTCACTGGACAAGAAATGCATTACTTGAAAAGTCAACTTGAGCATTATAAGCTTGATGTGATTCATCATGACAGCTTTCAAAACTTGTCTACCATCAATGAATTGTGTTGCAGATTAGTTGAAACAAGCAAGTTGCAGCACTACAATTTGATTGACCGGCTGATTCGTCTAGTTTTGACTTTACCTGTTTCTACTGCCACAACCGAACGCTCTTTTTCAGCAATGAAGCATGTTAAAACTGTTCTGCGCAATAAAATTAAAGAGGAGTTTTTAGCATATTCTATGATGCTTTACATTGAATGAGACCTTGTTGAAGATATCGATTCAGATTCGATAATAGATTAATTTTATTCTATTAAGAATCGGAGGCTGCAACTCAAAAAATAAGTAAGAATTGCTCAAATTTCATAGTTAATCTGTAAATTTTGTATGTTATAATTAAAGGTTTATGAGATAACACAATTAGGGCCTGATTTTCATAATTAATCCTCCAGATGCCCTTTTTTTCTCTTGAGTTTTGGATAATTCATCTATAAAACAATATAGAGAATTAAAATATTTTTCCAATCTATTTTGAGCTTGATATATAAGTACTTTTCCATCTTCACTGCACATAAACACCAAAAAAGATTCATGTACAAGGTTTTGTGGGAGAGTGTAAAGAAAAGAAGAACTAATCCTATGTACTACTATTGTATCCAAGCAACGTTCCATACCTCCATATAACATGTAATTCAAATTTATGTGTGGAGTTCACATTTCAAAATGTTACATTTTTGTGCAACTTCTTTTACTAATGCATATAAATGTGTGTGGTTGATTGGTATATCCCATTCTGGCATGTGTGAGCTCCTTTCTTTAATATTTTGGTTGAGATGTTACACGAGAGAGTATGAAGAAAAGAATAGCTGCTTTGTGACAAGGGTTTGTGACACTGTACTCTGAATTTTGACAGTCTCTGAATTCTGATATTGTATTATGAACTTTGATCGTGTACGGCTATGTGCTTTTTTTAAATTTGTCCAGATTTTGATGTTGATAATACATAGCTAAAAATATTATGTGTGTGTGCAAGTAACTTGAAATAATAAATTAGGGATGATACATGTAATATTTCAACATAAACAATAACATTCTTTTCTTTTTTTATTTTTTTTATTTTGCTGGACACTTGGAGGTCAAATTTACTGACCTTATAAAGAAAAGAACAGGTCATTAGAGGTAATCTAGGATCAGCTGTGTCCTAGTAGTACTCTCCAATAATAAATCTACCTACGCAGGAACGTATATCTTGGAACCTGTTTCTCATGAACCTATACCTTGAAACAAATATATTAGTCTGTGGAACCTTTATGTGGTTCCTATATACTTCTTATTGTCCTCATTGCTGCTGTTGAGCTGACTCGAACTCTTCTTCGGGGATAAACCTGGTCCATTCGTAATCTGCTCAGATTCTGGTTCATCATGAACCTCTTGACACTTGTATTCACTTGAAGATTTCTTTGACTGATGCTCATTTCTTCATGTCTGGTCATCAATTTTTATATTGGATCTGTCTTCTAACTCATATGCTACTTATGGATTGGATACTATGGCTTAATGGGCCTAAATCTTGCCCATGGTAATTTTGGGTACAACAGTTATTATGTTTAGTTAATTGATATAAAAAGACAAAAATCATTTGTTATTGCCTTTAACTTTAGTTGAGTTTAAGCTTCGTTAAAAAAATATAAATTAAATTAAAAAACTTGTTAAATTTAATTTACTTGATGTAAAATTTGGTAGTGAATTTTGATTGTTGTTAAAATAATTTACAAATTTTTATTTGTTTAACAGATATATGGTTGAATCAGATAAACTGTCAAAATATGAATATTTTAATTGAGTCTGCCAATGCTTAAAAATAAGAACACGGTCTTCAATCACCAAATGCCCAACCTCAAAGGCCTCACTCTACTCATTTAGAGTTCTAAACAAAATTTCTTAAAACCCGATCTCATTAAATTGGATATCAACCAGTCCAATTGAATTCTATGTTTGGAACACACTAGCCAGGACCGTCTCCAGCATTTTGGAGATCCTAATTTTCATATGACGAAAAATATTTTTATATGTGGTCATCAATCTATAATTTATTCTAAATTTTTTGAGGTTTGAATTTAGAGAAATTCAATATGCTTTTATTTATACGCGAGATATCAGATAAAAAGAATACAAAATTTTATACTATTTTAGGTTTTTATTCAATAAATATAAGATACTATTAGGTTCTTTTAAACATTAATGGATGGGTCCTTAAATTAAAGAAAATGCTTTATTATTATATAAAAATTAGATTTTTAAAACATTGATGGATGGGCCTCTAAATTAAAGAGAATTAGTAAGTAACAATGAGCCCAAACATGATATCAAAATATGTTAAATAATTGACTAAATAAATATTTAATAATAATAAATATTGATGAATATATATAATAATACATGATATATGATTGAAAAATGTTGCCCTCTAAAATAATGTGGCCCGTGGCAAGAAGCCGTTAATGGCACTAGCATGCACAACTTGGTGCGGGAAAGAGTCCCCGACCAAAATCTATATTCTTTATTAATATGAAAAATCATGTTTAATGGTACGCAATAGTACCAAAATTTCAAATTTGGTTATCACTAAATTCGGGATTCGATTCATTACAACTACAAAATTATGCAAGATTTATTCACTTTAACTCGATTCTCTATGACTACATAATTAAATAATGTATTAAGATTAATATATACAAGATTTATTTACTTTAACTCGATTCACTATGAGTACATAATTAAATAATGTATTAATATTTTAATCTCGGCTCGTGTTCAATCTGTGTCCATACTTCGCACGGGTTATCCGCTAGTACCAATGAAGGGGTGTTGGCCCAATCTATCATAATTTTAAATTAAATGGCCCCAAATATCACAACTTGAAAAGATGGCCCCAAATATCACACTAAAACCAAATATCGTGTAGCATTTTTTGGTTAAAACCAAAACGCTAAATCGTTAAGCGTTTTTGTTTTTTTTAAACTAATTACCAAAACGTTAATTAAAGTTGAGTGTTCAATACTTTTACTTGTCAAAATGCTAGTTTAATTGTGGTTATTGCTTCAAAACGCCATATGAAATGGTGTGTGTTGGGGGAACACCACTTCATGTGGCATTTGGAGTGTTTTTTTTTTTTTTTGCTTTTTTCTCTTAAATATATATGGTTTATTCGTCGTTCCGAATATTTTAAAAATCTAAAATAAAAATGTTGAACCCCAAAGGTTAACTGTTGAAATCCCGAGAGAATATGAATAAATTTTAAAAATTTTAATTAAAAAAACTGAATCCGGCGGCCTGATTTTTAAAAAATCTCGGGCCAGGCTCGATTTTTAAAAATCAGGATAAGTTAGGATTTAGAATCTAGGGGTTAGGGTTGTTTGTTTAGGGTTGTAAACAATTTCCACAAGTGTGAAGTGAAGATTGATAGAAATCATCTGTTGACGAAAGGCATTTATCAGGTAATCAGAAATTGTTTGCTTATATTTGCTTTAATTTGTCAATTTCATTTAATTTTCAATGAACATATATTGTCAAAAAAAGCATATAAGAGAATTGGACCTTGATGAAAGCACAAAGTATATACATGTTGGTTTTCAGATTAAGAAGTGGAAAATAGAGGTTTTAAACCTTGATGACAATATATTGTTTGGTCATGACTGGGATGAGTTTGCAAAGAGTGCTGCTTTATCAGTTGGTGACATATGTTGCTTTAAGAAAATTGAGATCGCCAATTCATTCGAAGTTGCCATTTACCACATGACTGAACTAAGAGAGTGGAATCCTCCAACTGGTGCGTATTCTGTTATTATTCGATATTTCTACTTTGTTTTTTTGTTTTTGTTGACCTGATTTTGTTCCAAATAGGAGAGGAGTTACGTAGATCGAGAACATTCTTCTTGCATATGACGAACCAAGATCCGTTGTTCAAAGCAGAAATTGTAAAGAGCAAGTTCAATTTGTTTTTTCGTTTTGGATTTAGGAAAATGTCTAATGTTCTAAAACCCAAAATGAAACTGTTGAACCCCAAAAGTTAATTGTTGAACCCTAAAGGTTAATTGTTGAACCCCAACAAAATACATATATAATTAAAAAAAATAATTAAAAAAATTGAATATTTCTAAACCCCAATGGAACCCGTTGAACCCAAATAAAAACTATTTAACCCTAAAATTCTATTTAAAATGGTGTTACCTTAGTTTACTTTTTTCATAAAAAAAAAATTAAAATTGAAAGGTAAACGCCACATTATTAAATTTTTTGTATTAAAACGTTGTTTTATAATACTCCCTCCATCCCACCCAATAGTTAACATTGGGGGACGGGGGTTCGGCACGCATTTTAAGGTGGATTTTAAGGATAGTTCCAAAATTTATTTTTGAAATTTTCTTTTTTTGTATAAAAATAGAACAATCCTATTTTTATACAAAAAAAGAAAATTTTAAAAATAAGTTATGGAACTATACTTTATAAGAGCCTTAAAATGCGTGCCACGCAAGTGAAAAATTTATGTTAAGAAATGGATGGGACGGAGGGAGTGTATACATAACTCTAAAGGATGTGGTGTGTCACAGTGATGTTGGAAGAATGCTAGTTAAAGGCTTGTTTTGCCAGTCAAAATGCTAGATCATCTTGTATGTGTGGGTAACGATATATAAAGAATTGTTTTCAACACTGAAAACGCTAGACGATATAGCGTTATTAAAAAAAATCTCAAAACGCTACACGACCTTATGTTTTAGTGTGATATTTTGGGTCATATTTTTGAGTTGTGACATTTTCGAACTGAAAGGCAGAGTGTATAAACTTGTAACACTATAACTAATGTAACTCAATTAAAAGAAAAGATACTTAACCAGAAGACAATCAAGAACAAGAAGTCACAAGAAATCAACACTATATGAAGACAAGGTAATTGATACAATTGAACATGTTAACTATGATCAAGCCAAGAAGAAATCATTGAGAGAAGTTCAAGTCAAAGTTGTTCAGGCCTCAGTGATTTGAGAAATCGAGAATCAAGATCATAACTATCAGTATCAACAAGACCAATTGATTTCAAGTGAACAAGAAGGAAAGCAAATATTGGAAAGCCAAGTTACTAAGTGAATATGGTAATTTATTCAAGAAGCAGAAACACTATCAAGACTAGTCACTTATGAACCAGACCAGTGCATCAAGTGTCAGGACATTGATAGCAAGTTTATGTCAGTAATAAAGACCCATGTTCAAGAGCTTGCTGAAGAATAAAGAAGACATGAAGATATCACAAGCTCAAGATGTGCATTGAAGTTTCAAGTTGAAGACCAGAATATTTTCTAAGTTCTAAATGTTCTGGATGGCCAAGTAGAATATTTCTAAGTAGAAGTTCGACTTAGAAATTTCGAGATGGCTAAGTAGAAATTCTCAAGTAGAAGTTCTACTTAGAGTGCAGCTTCAACATGACACATGGCATCTTCTGATTGGCAGATTTCCAAGCTTTCAAGATAAGGCAACATTTATGTGGACATCATTGGGCCACGTACATCTTAGTCTTTGAAGACTACAGGACATAGATTACATGTAGTATAAATAGAAGCACTTGTGTGATGTTTTTAGTTAGTAAGCAATATTGAGAAAAACACAAGAAAAAGAGAGAGAGTATATTCACAGAGCTTAGAATCATTCACTTCTCTCTGAACTTCTGTTATACTTTGTAATGAATGTTGTAGCAACCTTTTCAAGTTATATATAAAGAAATATATTCCTTGAATCTGTGTGTTCATTTATTGCATCGTATTTATTGCTTCTCATAATCGAAAAGTTGTATTCACCCCCCCTCTACAACACATTTGGACCTAACAATTGGTATCAGAGAGGATGTTTAACATACAAAACATAGATCCTTGTGTTTGGTAGAAGAATCGTGAGTTTTCATTTTCTAGATCTACTTTTCTAAAATTCTAGAAAAGTGAGCTTTAATTCGTTTCCAGTGAAAACTCATCCGGGAAAAATTATTTAAATACTCCAGGTGTGATTATTTGGCTTGGGTGTATTTTAATTAATTTTTGTGAATTAATCTGGGTTCATTGATATTTGGTGTTCTTGAGTGTTCATCATCTGTTCTTATCAAAGAAGATAACCCAACAATTTTTTGATCTCCTTTTTCAAACAAATAAGATAGTCAAAAAGGTGTTTTTGTACTTTTGATTTGATTATTATTCCTTGGCCGAAAGCAAAAGAAAGTGTACTCAGTGCTTAGCAAGTGGGTTAGTCACTTTCGGTGTGTAAAGTAATCAAAAGTCAAAAAGGGTGTTAAAGTGATAATATTGTTTATTCAATATTAAAAGTAATCTGTAGAAAATTATTCTAAGGACAAAAAGTTCTACATAGAATTTCTACTTGAGATTTTCTACATAGAATTTCGACTTGGACAATTTCTACTTGGTGAATTTCGACTTGGACAATTTCTACTTAGAGAAATTTCGACTTGAGCAAAATTTCTACTTAGAGAAATTTCGACTTGGCAGAAGTTCTACATAGATATTCTACATAGCCTAGTCTTGGGTACTTAAGAAATTTTTAGTGACAAGATTTGAAATGGCTCCTAAAAATTCTTTCAAGATCCCAATGTTCAACCGAGATCACTATGAAGAATGGGTTTTCAGAATGAGACTCTACTTAGAGACTATTAACCCTGAGTATCTGGAAGTCCTTGAAAAGGGTAAATTTGTTCCAATGAAAGCTATTCCTGAGCGTACGGAAGGAGAGGAGGTTATACCTGCTCGGTCTGAGCCTAAAAAGGCAGCGGACTTTACGGATGCTGACAAGGAGCAAATAGCTTATGATACTTCTGTAAGACAAACCTTGATGGAATCTCTCGATCATGAAATGTTCAACATAGTCAAAGGTTTGAATACAGCAAAGAAGATTTGGGACAAGATAGAAGTTGTCATGGAAGGATCTGCAGAGGTTAGAAGCAACAAGACACTTATACTCAAGATGGAGTATGACACCTTTAGAATACGAAAAGGAGAAAGCATAACAGATGTCTATCTACGATTCAGTCAGTTGGTATTAGATTTGAATCTGAGAGGTGTTACTCTCCCCATGGTTGAGACCAATACGAGATATCTGAGGAACCAGCCAAAGAACATTGAACATAGGGTCTACGCAATCAGAGAAACCAGAGATTTGCATACAACTTCTCTGGAAGAATATTATGGAATTCTAAAGACCTATGAGCTGGAAACACTTCAAGATCAAGCATGGGACAATGATTCAAAAGGAAAAGAAACTGCATCAGGATTAGTTGCTGATGAGGAAGAGTCTAAGAAGGCAATGGTTGCAGCAAAGCCTAAATCATCACTTGCACCACATCAAGTTGATAATGATGACGAGTGCGCATCTAACAGTGATGATGACTACTTCACCCAAGAAGAGCTGGACAACATGGACGATAGTGTCGTGGCATACATGGCAAGGAAGTTCAGCAACATGAGATTCAGAAAGAGCAACCGACCACAGAGAAATTCTTCATCTTACTATCGGGCTGCTAAGGGTGGTGGTAGTTCAATAGGCTACAAAAGCAAAGGCAAGAGTACCAGCTACAAATCTCCGTTGGATTTCAAAATGAAGTTCAATTGCTATAATTGTGGTGAACCTGGACATTTTGCCTCGGACTGCAAAAAGCCTAAACAGACTTATCCAAAAGAGACATTTGAAGCCCTCAAAAGCAAGTATGAATCGCTGGTGAAAGAAAAACATGGTAAAAGAGCTTTAGTAGTAACAGAAGGAAGAGCTTGGGATGATTCAGATGAGGAAGATGTTACTCATGTAGCAAACTTTGCGCTCATGGCTGAGACATCAGAGGAACCAGAGGTACCAGTTCTAACCCTTAAAGTAGAAATGTCTATTGATGATTATAAGGAACAGAACGGGGCTCTTAGCGAAGAGATCTACATGTTGTGCAAAAGCCTAGACACTTCTCAAAAGGAACAGAAAACACTTGTCGCCAAAAGCAGAATGCTTGAGGCAAAAGTGGAAGAGTTAGAGGCTGTTTGCACTGTAGATACTTCTCTAAGAGATTTTATTAAATCTTTGGAACACAAGCTCGTCCTTAAGGCAGAAATAGAATCATGTTTAAGGAACAAACTAGCTGAGTTAGAAACTAAATGTGAAGCTTACAAACTAGCTGCTAGTAAAGTGTATGTAGATAATGACGTATTTAAGAAGATAACTGGAGTAGGTGTAGGACTTGATTATTCTAACCTTTCTAAGAAAGAAGGGAAGAGACCTATCGACACTACTTCCAGTGACCTTAAAAATGATATTTCTAGCATTTTTAAATCTTCTGTCAAACCCATCTACAAACACCTTGTTCCTAGAATAGAAGAAGAAGAGACTGAATTGATAGCTAGATATGAGATTGAGATGGAAGATCGTCAGAAAGTACAACCTATAACTCCTATAAAACAAGTTAAAATCAATTTTCCTGGAGATGAATCTAGACCAGGATTAAGAGCTAAGGGTATTAAACAGCAAGGGAAGAAAGTCATAAAAGAGGTTAAGGCTGAACGAATAAAGAAAGCATGTTATCACTGTAAATCTACTGAACATCTTTCTTATGCATGCACTGCTACACATGCCATGCCTGTCACACATACAATGAATAATCTGCATCCGAACCATGCACAGTGTGGTCAACCTAATTGTATGCCATGCACTTTTAACGTCATGCAAACTTTTGTGAATTTAATGAATGCATCTAGCCAGTCATGCTCAAATACTGCTGCTAGTTCAAACATCAAGAAAAAGCATGTGAGAGCTAAGACTGTCAGTCCTCCTAAAGTTAGGAGTGACAAACCTTCTCCTAGGACTGATAAATATGTCAAGTCTGAGAAAGGAAAGGAGAAAGTCGAAAGCTCTAGTAATGTTAAGAAAAGTGCATCTCCTGTTGTTAAATCTGTTGATTTTAAATCTTATCGAAAAGCCGGGCCCAATCAAAGTTGGGTTCCGAAGAATGTCTAACCAATCTGTCATTGCAGGGCATTAAGCAAAAGAGAAATAAAGTTATATGGGTGCTAGACAGTGGAGCATCGAGGCATATGACTGGAAACAAGTCCCTGCTTACAGAGTTGGTTATGAAAGCTGGCCCTTATGTTACCTTTGGAGATGACAGCATAGGTGTGACAAAGGGATATGGCAAACTGAAAACTGGCAATGTCATCATTGAAGATATTTCCTATGTTGAGGGATTAAAGCATAATTTGTTGAGTATCAGTCAATTCTGTGACAAAGGTTACGAAATTGTCTTCAACAAGAAAGGTGTATCAATCACTCACATCAAGGAAGGTTCACTGGCTTTGAGAGGAGTTCGAAAGGCAGATCTTTTTGTTGCAGACATGGATTCAGCAAATCAGAATGAAGTCACCTGTTTCTATAGCAAAGCTTCGGATGATGAAAGCTGGTTATGGCACAAAAAGTTATCTCACTTAAACTTCAAAACGATGAATGCTCTCGCGAGGCGAGAATTGGTGAGAGATCTACCTCAAATGGAGTTCGCTCCGAAAGGACTCTGTGAAGCCTGTGAAATGGGAAAGTCGAAACGAGCATCGCATAAAAGCAAAGAAATTTCTAGTATCACTGAGCCTCTGCAACTTCTTCATATGGATTTGTTTGGCCCAGTGAATGTCCTATCTTTATCTAGGAAAAGATATGCATTGGTAATCGTGGATGACTTCTCCAAGTATACATGGGTATTGTTCGCAATGACGAAAGACGAAGTACCTTTCCTAATCATTGATCACATCACTCAAATTGAGAATGTTTCAACACTTACTGTGAAGACGATTAGATCAGACAATGGCACTGAATTCAAAAACGCAGTGCTAAATGACTTCTGTGTATCTAAGGGAATACGTCGTCAGTATTCAGCCCCGAGAACTCCACAACAAAATGGAGTAGTTGAAAGGAAGAATAGAACATTGGTTGAAGCAGCAAGAACTTTGTTGTATGATTCGAAACTTCCTCTGTATTTCTGGGCAGAAGCAGTGAGTACCGTGTGTTACACTCAAAATCGATCCTTGATCATAAAAGATAAAGAAAAGACACCATGTGAGCTAATGAATGGAAGAAGACCAACAATCAAATACTTTCATGTCTTCGGAGCAAAATGCTATGTACTTATAGATGATGAAAATCTAGGCAAGTTTGCAGCAAAAGCTCGTGAAGGAATCTTTGTTGGTTACTCCACAGATGTGGTAGCAGCTTATAGGGTGTTCTTAGTAAATGATCGAAAAGTGACTGAAAGCTACAACGTCAGATTCGACGATACCAAACTCTCATCAGTTTCAAGAGATTCTAGTGAACCTGAGTCCCTAAAATTTCAGAATCTGGACTTAGAAGAACTTGAAGATGAACCTGAGTTGGTTGTCCCATTAAATGTTCCAAGTGTACGTGAAGAACCTGAGTCTAGTGAACAAGCTAATTCTACAAGATCAGGAGAGACTTCTTCAGTACGAACCGGCAACAACTCAGGGGGAGTAAATAGCAGCTCAAGAACTACTGTTCAAGGCTCGAGTCGAGTTGACTCTAGTTCTGTAGGAGCTGGTACTAACTCAGGGGGAGTTAGTGAAAGTAATCAAAGTAGTCAGCACCACAACTCAGAAAGTCATGCTGAATCATCAAGACAATTTCCAAGAGAACGGGTATGGAATAGAGACCATCCGTTTGAATTAATTATTGGTGATCCAGATGCTGGTGTGTCTACTAGAAGAAATGCAAGAGCTGACCTGGCTAATATTTGCTTATATTCTGGGTTCTTATCCAAGCTTGAACCTAAAGAAATAGAAGAAGCTCTTGGTGATGCTGATTGGGTGATTGCAATGCAAGAGGAACTCAATCAGTTTGAAAGGCAGAAAGTTTGGAAACTAGTACCCCGACCAAAGAACAAATCAGTAATTGGAGCAAGGTGGGTATTCAGAAATAAAATGGATGAAAACGGACTTGTAACACGAAACAAGGCTCGTTTGGTTGCAAAAGGTTATTCTCAGCGAGAAGGAATTGATTATGATGAGACCTATGCACCAGTTGCAAGACTTGAGGCAGTCAGGATGTTTTTGGCATTTGCAGCACATAAGAA
Source organism: Kitagawia praeruptora (assembly GCA_037693485.1). NCBI lineage: Eukaryota > Viridiplantae > Streptophyta > Magnoliopsida > Apiales > Apiaceae > Kitagawia > Kitagawia praeruptora. The sequence continues at coordinate 110,157,414 of CM075354.1, forward strand.
CTTCAAGGTTTTTCAAATGGATGTGAAAAGTGCCTTCCTGAACGGAGAGTTAGAAGAAGAAGTGTATCTGGAACAGCCGCCTGGCTTCATTGATCCAGAACTTGTAGATTTTGTGTATCTTCTCTTCAAATCTGTCTATGGCCTCAGGCAATCCCCAAGATGTTGGTATGAAACCCTATCCGTATTCTTAATTGAAAGTGGTTTTACTAGGGGAGTAATTGACAAAACATTGTTCTATAAGAATGTGAAGAATGATTTAATACTTGTTCAAGTCTATGTGGACGATATTATCTTCGGGTCATCGAATGAGCGCTTGTGCGAGAAATTTGCTAAGCTAATGCAAGACAAATACGAGATGAGCATGATGGGAGAGCTGTCTTTCTTCCTTGGATTACAGATCAGTCAAAGAAAAGATGGTATCTTTATCTGTCAATCCAAGTACGTCAGAGATTTACTCAAGAAGTATAATCTAGAAGATGCATCAACAGCTAAGACTCCCATGGCAACAGCCACGAAGCTTGATGAAGACAAATCAGGTAAATCAGTTGACATCACAAGCTATCGAGGTATGATTGGCTCACTTCTCTATTTAACTGCAAGTAGACCTGATATAATGTTCGCGACTTGTTTATGTGCAAGATTCCAAGCGGATCCTAGAGAATCACATCTCATAGCCGTCAAAAGAATTTTTAGGTATCTCAAGGGCACACCAAATCTAGGAATTTGGTACCCAAGAGATACAGGTTTTAATCTAATTGGCTATACGGATTCAGACTATGCAGGTTGCAGGATTGATAGGAAAAGCACATCTGGTGCTTGTCAATTTCTTGGCAGAAGATTGGTGTCCTGGCAAAGTAAAAAGCAACATACAGTATCTACTTCTACTGCTGAAGCTGAGTACATTGCTGCTGGAAGCTGTGTAGCTCAAATACTGTGGATGAGGAACCAATTGAAGGATTATGGCATGGAGCACAAGAAAATTCCAATTATGTGTGACAACACAAGTGCCATTGCCATAACCAACAATCCTGTAGATCACTCAAGAACCAAGCACATTGACATCAGGTATCACTTCATAAGAGAACATGTCGAGGAGGGGACTGTGGAGCTACATTTCGTGCCCACAATGCAACAAATTGCAGATATATTCACCAAACCTCTTGATGAAGTAACATTCAATAGGTTGGTTGGTGAATTGGGAATGCTTAACACAAGTTAGTAAAGCCTTCTATCTGTAAAATCCATGGTTATGTTTGTATATGCAAGCTATTTAATCATTATGTGTTTAGACTTTAAAATGCCTAATTAATGATTATTATAGGGTGCATATAGTGTGATTTTGCATGAATTCAGTGTGTTTTAAGTGTCTTTTATAGCACAAATCTTTGAATTTATGCTTGTTAGATTGCATGATCATAGGGGGAGTTAAATTCATAATATTCTAAATTTTGCATGATTTTTAGATGAATTTACCTATGTTTTTCATGTAATTAGAGGCCTTAGAATTATCAAGGAATGTTTTAATTATGTCATATATTAAAAATCCTTGAATTGATATTTATATTAATTTGATAAAATTTAATTGTTGAGTTTCTTGAAAAATTGTCAAATTATTCTAAGTATCTTCAAAATTTCGAGTTAGTTTCTATCTCGAAACTCATCTAGAAATTCGACTTGAATTTCGATTTGAGCTTCCAGAGTGAAGTTTTGAAAATTCTAAGTCTGGGAAGAATTTCGAGTTAGCCTCTATCTCGAAATTCAACTCGAAATTCGACTTAGAGTTCGACTTAGAGTTACCAGTGTGCCTATTTATTTATTATCTTCAAAAATATTCGAGATAAAGTCTATCTCGAACTCCATCTCGAAATTGAGATGAGGTTTCCATTTTTGGGGATATTTTGAAAAGAATTGAGAATAACTTCGAGTTAATCTCTATCTCGAAGTTCAACTCGAAGTTCGACTTAGAGTTCGACTTAGAGTTTGACTTAGAGATTGAGATGGAATTCTCAATGTGGAGGATTTTTCGAGTTAACTCCTAACTCGAACTTTATCTCGAATTTCGACTTAGAATTTCGAGATAGATTTCCTTGTTGGGTTTTGCTGTAAAATGGCTAAGTGCTAAATGTTCGAGTTGACACCTATCTCGAACTTCATCTCGAAGTTCGACTTGATGTTCGAGATAGAGTGTTCCCTGTACGTACTTGGTGTTTTTCATTTTTTTTCAGGGACACTTTTGTCATTTCACATTCATGTCTATAAATACATCTCTAACTCGATGATTTCATTTCACTTTACCTAATTCAGTTTTACAGCCGCACACATATACTTACAGGCGATTTCATACTTTCAGACCACTGATTCGTGATTTTTGTGACTAATCTCATACGGACAACGAATTACTGCCCGATTTTTGACTGCCACTATCTGAGTGACTAGTAATATCTGAGTTTGTGTGTTTGTGTATCTGTTCTTATTTCCCGATATATATACACACGTATATACACACACCACTTCAAAGTCATATACACACGATTTCACTGGTGTGTACACACATAAATTCACTGATTTCACTGGTATCAGATTCTGTTAATTGGTTGTTGATTTTCGTCTCTCACAGTGATAATTATCTATAACCCGTAGTTTAATCTTTCAAGAAGTGACTTTTGGTCTTTTTGTTAAATTAAAAGGGCTATAACTGATAATTCTAAAATTAATTGTTTTTCAGAAATTAAAATTAATTTTCACATCTAGTAAAGAAAAACTTTTAATTAAAATGGCTCACCAATTTTCACTTGCCAAAAACAATTTTTATAATATTTCTACGGAAATTGGTGATCAACTCCCGCGCTTTAAGTCTTGGATACGATTTCTCAATTTGTATTCCAAAGCTAGCGATGCTTTTACTGCTAAACCTACACTAGTACATGATGCTTTACAGCAATTATGGACTAGTGCGGTTTCTTTTGGGAGCAAATCAACCCCCTTTGGTTTCAGGTTTACCTTAGCGGGTCAGGAATATGAGGTTACTGAATCAATTGTCAACAAGGTTCTGGGATTCCCCATTAAAGATGCTTATGATCCAGAACCCACAGCTGCAGAACGCCTCAGTTTCTTTGAAGAAATAGGGTGTTATCCTCCGACTAGCCGGATAACTGGAAACATCCAAAAACAATTTCTTCATGTGGAATGGAATTACTTTTTCGAGGCCATCACAAGATGTTTTCGGGCACGAGAAAGCGATTACCATCAAATTTCCATTCCCATGCAAAACCTCGGAATTGCCCTAGCAAGAGAGCTGGATATAAATTATGGACGAATAGTTCTCTCTGAGATAGTGGCTGTGATGGGATCTCCTGCAAGTAGAGACCTCAACACAACAGATGTTGTCTGCTGGTTTCCTCGGTTCTTACAGATGCTGATTAATCATTTAATACCGAAGGATGCTCTTGCAGTTAGACAGAGTTTTGCCAGAAGTCAAACATCTGCACCACTAGGGATGGGCACTAAGTCACTTTCAACAGTTGAAAATCAGAATAAACATCATGGAAAACCGATGTCTATTCCTGATACCTTACAACAGTGGCTTACATATGATGAGGGAGTTACCACTTTGATGGAATTCTCGCAAGTTTCATCACATGCTCAGAATCGGTCTGCTCATGCTGAGGCATTTGAAGAGATTCCTGATGAACAAAGCGGTGACGAACAAGGTAATGAATCAGGTAATCTCTCTCAACATTCTACTCATTCCTCTTCCTATGTTTCTGATTCCCAGACCCAAGAGACTGCTAGCCCGCAGGATCTATCCCAGGGTGAGAGCTATATTTCTAATTCTATATCATCCCAGTCACCGGAATCCAAACAGACAGCACAAGTAAATGTAGGATATGATGAGGAGAGTGAACCCGAAGAGCAGCAACTTATTCGAAAGAAACCCAAAATTTCTCATGCTGCTACTTCTAAACCTCAGTCAAACCCTAGAGTGTCACACGCAACCACTCCACCTCACGAGAGTGGTTCACCCCTTGAACAATCTGCACATAGGGATTTTGATGATGATGATGTACCTTTTGAAGATACTGTTGCTTCAAAAGGACATGAAGCTTTAAAAGCTTCAGCCGTACCTTCACCGGTACGTACTGATGCTACAAAGAGGATCGGTTCTGATGTTGTACAAGAACACTTTGTAGCCTCTCAGCCTGAGATTCCAACTCAGGAACAAACAGCAATTGATCCCATAACTGCAAATTTTATTGCTTATCCAGTTTCTGCAGGTACCGCTTCATATTTTGGATCATTTATTGAAGACATACACGAGCGTGAGACAGGGAGTGTGTGTGAGAGGTTAGGGAGAGAGGGACCTTCATTTTTAAGGCCCGAAACCGAGCGCCAAATACCAACAGAACGAGTATTAGAGCGAGGTCACCTAAACCAAACACCGTCCCTTAATATTGAAAATCTTGATACTCGTATGTCTTCTATGGAAAATCAAATGAAGCAGTTTGGGCAGACGATGGGGCAGTTAGGGATGAACGTTGGAAACAATCAAAGGGCTCTTGACGACTACGCAGCACGAATGGCAAGTCAAGCTACAGCTTTTAATGATTTGACAAACAAGGTAAATGACTTGGGCCATGCTGCTGGTGTCTTGGGAAACACTCTGAATGACAGGATGGGAGCAATGGAGCTTACAATGGATACTCTGGCTGTGGAGATCAGTAGAGTTATGTTCGCAATCAGAAGTTTTGTGCCCCAAGAGTGTTTCGCGCCGCAACAACCTCCCCCCGATGCTGGTACAGGTGGTGCTAGTGGAGCAGGACCCTATGGTTCTGGTTTTGAAGATTCTTACGCAGCTGGTGGATCTGGAGACCAGGGTGGAGTTCAGGATAACTCACCTAAGGGGGAGAGTATAAAGGAGACGAGATAGCAGGGAGTTCAAATCGAAGAAATTCAAGAACAAGCTGATCTTGTCAAAGAAATTGAGCCGTCTATTGATGAAGAGGCTCTGAGAAGGAAAAAGGGTAAGGCAATAGCGATTGAGCAAGATGAGCCATTCGTTGATCTGAGTCATCAAGAAAAAGTACAGGAGGTACTTGACTCAGATTCCGATATGGAAGACACACCTTTGAAACATGCTATAAAGAGATCATTGAAAGATCAAGGTGGAGGTGCTGGAATGTCTTTCGGATTGCCTGAAGAAATTACTGTTGATGAGGAAACCCTTAAATCTCAAAAGTTAGCCTTGGAACAAGCTGAGTTCTTTAAAATGAAGGCAATGCAAGAACGTGCTGTATTTCTAGAAAAGAAAGTGGAGCTACAAGGGAAGCAGTACGATTATGAGCTTGCAAGGCTAGCTGATCCTCAAATTGATCTGGACAATAGAAGGATAGGGCAAAAGTGGGATGACGCAAGGAAGATATTGATGGGACCATGTACAAAAGGAGATCATAACAAGGAGGCAGATGATCTGTTCTACAACCTAAATTTGCAGAATCCAATGGCTGCTGACTACATAAGTGCTTTAAAGAGATTAATTTCTAAAGTCAGGGTTGGATACAATTCAACGCAAAAGGAGTGGCAGGTTATTTTGTCTTTCACAGAAGGAGTCCCAATGTCTTTCATGTATGTGGATGACCAATTCATGACGAGAAGATCTGCATCAGAGTTGTTCTTGCTAGCAACAAAAATTCAATACTCTCATTCTGAGAATCTAAGCATTCTGTATAGGGATCACTTAATGCAGCTAGCAGAGGACAAGGGTCCAGAATTCTCAGCATATCCAAATGTTGTCCGGATGGTGGTTGACAGTAAAATGAAGAGGGTGAGTTTGGAGGAAAAGGACTTAATGGAACTTTCAGTGGAATCTCTTAAGGCCGTCTGTAGGCAAATGATGAGTAAGGGATTCGCTTCTGAGCTTAAAGATAAATCAGTGAAGATCATTGAAAGTGTCATACTCAAGAAGAGAAATGAGGTGTGGAAGTGTGATGTCATTGCTCCAAACCCTCTTGATAATGTGAAGATTGAACCAGAGCTGATAGAGAGGAATTGGAATATTCTTCAAGCAATGAAGAATGTTGATGAAGCTCTGAATCTTCCTTCTGGAGCACTTGAACAAGGAGAGATAAGGGAGGCAGTTGGTGTTCCAGGAAGAGACAGCGTATACTGGATACATTCTTTTGCTGATAATACAGCTGATGCCTTAGTATTCATAGATGCAGACCAGAAGCAAACACTCTTGCATATGAGTAGACAATGGCTGCAGTAGACTCAAGATGCTGCATTTCTGGAGAAAGTGTTATATGTGTTCAAATGGGAAGATGTGGAAGTTAAGTATGTGAAAGAAAAGTAGAGACTCGTGAGTTACCTGTCTGATGTAGTAGTGGAAAAGAAGCGAATGGAGCAAGATGCGGCTAGTGTCCACAATACTAACCGTGTCAAAGGCTATCCCAAAATGATCTATTGTCAGTTTAAAGCTGATAAAACTCATAGGAAACCTCGGCTTATAATGAAGAAATTTGAGGACATTCCAAAGATCAGGACTACTCAGGAGGTGGACAAACTCAGAAGGCTTTTCAAACATCCTTACCCAGAACCCAGGAACCCTCTAGAAATGGAAGCAGTAAGTTTGTTGAATACTAGGTGGACGCAACTTAATGATCCAGTATATAAGAAACAAAAGCAGCAGGAGGAGAAGCGCAGAAGGCAGAAAGAAGAAAAGGACCAAGCTGCTGAAGCTAGGAAGAGGAAACGGAATTAGGGTTAAAGGTCAGAGTGGTGTGAACTTGAAGTTGGAAAAACTTCATGTCTTTCGGTTGCTTTAACTCACTTGAGGAAAATTCACCTTAGAGTGAATCCAATAAGGTGATATAAGTTTGACTAAAAGATATGAAATAATCCAGGTGATAGGAATCATTCAAATGATCTTTAATTCGAGGTTCGAATTCTGTTTCTAGTTTAAGTTCTTTGTATTGTTTTCAAATACTTTTCAATTGTATATTTTTCAAGACTGTAATGTTAATTATCTTTTCTCGTCTCTTGTTTAGTTGAGTTATCCTTCATTAATTTGAATGTCATTGTTAGACAATCAAATTGGGGGAGATTGAAAGGCAGAGTGTATAAACTTGTAACACTATAACTAATGTAACTCAATTAAAAGAAAAGATACTTAACCAGAAGACAATCAAGAACAAGAAGTCACAAGAAATCAACACTATATGAAGACAAGGTAATTGATACAATTGAACATGTTAACTATGATCAAGCCAAGAAGAAATCATTGAGAGAAGTTCAAGTCAAAGTTGTTCAGGCCTCAGTGATTTGAGAAATCGAGAATCAAGATCATAACTATCAGTATCAACAAGACCAATTGATTTCAAGTGAACAAGAAGGAAAGCAAATATTGGAAAGCCAAGTTACTAAGTGAATATGGTAATTTATTCAAGAAGCAGAAACACTATCAAGACTAGTCACTTATGAACCAGACCAGTGCATCAAGTGTCAGGACATTGATAGCAAGTTTATGTCAGTAATAAAGACCCATGTTCAAGAGCTTGCTGAAGAATAAAGAAGACATGAAGATATCACAAGCTCAAGATGTGCATTGAAGTTCCAAGTTGAAGACCAGAATATTTTCTAAGTTCTAAATGTTCTGGATGGCCAGGTAGAATATTTCTAAGTAGAAGTTCGACTTAGAAATTTCGAGATGGCTAAGTAGAAATTCTCAAGTAGAAGTTCTACTTAGAGTGCAGCTTCAACATGACACATGGCATCTTCTGATTGGCAGATTTCCAAGCTTTCAAGATAAGGCAAGATTTATGTGGACATCATTGGGCCACGTACATCTTAGTCTTTGAAGACTACAGGACATAGATTACATGTAGTATAAATAGAAGCACTTGTGTGATGTTTTTAGTTAGTAAGCAATATTGAGAAAAACACAAGAAAAAGAGAGAGAGTATATTCACAGAGCTTAGAATCATTCACTTCTCTCTGAACTTCTGTTATACTTTGTAATGAATGTTGTAGCAACCTTTTCAAGTTATATATAAAGAAATATATTCCTTGAATCTGTGTGTTCATTTATTGCATCGTATTTATTGCTTCTCATAATCGAAAAGTTGTATTCACCCCCCCTCTACAACACATTTGGACCTAACACGAACATTAAGTTTAAAATTGTGACATTGGGACCTTTTCTCTAATAAAGCAAATGTAGCACATCATATTCAAGAAAATCAAATATTGTATTCTATTACGGAATTGATAGAAATTCGACTTCCTTGAGTTTTGGGATTTATAAACATTTGCAGCTTTACTATTTCAATTCCTACCAACTTTGAGTTTGGATGTTTCTCAATTTTTCCCTATTTAATCTTTACATACACATACACAATTTCTAATCGCTTGAAGAAATTCACGTACATTGCGGTTGAAATGTCTGTTTCAAACAGCTTTGAATTTATCCAATACGCCTGTTTGTTGAATGCATATATAGGATTCAAGCGCAACAACTTTTTTTTTCATTTACAGAATGTTGATGGGAAATTTTCAAATCTATGCATTTTACATGTATAAATATGTGTTTACAGTGTGCCATTAAACACTCAGAGTTGACATTTTGGTTTAAAGATGAGCAGGATCCATAGCTTAACAGGGTGGCGAAGTATATTTCAGTAGCAACTTGGCTACGTACGTTTAGCTATATATATGACATAATACATGTTACATCATCATAGATTTATTGTGTGTTTGTATAAATAGACACGTCTACAACTGATGAGAACATATTCTCCATATATCAAAATTGAGAAAGCTATCCAGTGCTGGAAATGGCGAGGAGACACAGGGTATCGCAATCACCGGCCAGAGGCGGGGATGTGTGCATTATGGTGGTGATGGCTCCCCTTCTGGTATGGTGGTTGCAGCTCTAGGATGTCTCTTTAGTCCGGTCCTTTGTCTTGTTTATATCTGTTTGAACACCAATTAATTCTTCAAAACATGTTTAATTTTATGCAAACCCTGCAGTTGTGTCTTTTAATTTATTATTAAGGTGCATAAGCAAGACTTTTCTCAGTTATTTTGCTAATATTTTACATGTACCAAGATTCGATCTTCTGTTTTTTGGCCTAGAGGTGTGGTTTGTGATTATCTATTTCCAAGAGGCTTGATAAGACGAAATTTTGTTTGTTTGTTCATTTTAACTTTTTTTGGAAAAAAAAACTTGAAGATGAAAAATTTAGAAATAGATACTTTCACACATTAATTACTTAATAGATATTTTCATCTAGATGAAGATAAGAATGTTTTAATTTCTAAAATAAAATTAATCAATTTTGGAAATATATATTACCGGGCTTACTACAATATTTTCTACCAACTTTTAGTTTGGTTGTTTCTCAAATTTCCAATATGGTCCTGCTTTGAGTTTGGTTGTTTCTCATATTTCCCCGGTCCTGCTTACGAGACAATCTGCATGTACCACAATCATTTTGGAATTGCTTGATGAAATTTAATTATAATATTTAGATATTGCATCCATACTATAATCTCCTTGAAATCTATATTAGTTGGTGTCAACCCAAGTATCAAGTGAAGCATATAAGAGAAAGTTCTTTAGTTAACTCCATTAGTTATGAGCCAATTTGGAATGTGACCAAAAACAAATTCGTACGAGCTCGATCCAAAGCGGACAATTTCGTACTATAGTGAAGTTAAGCCTTGCTCGCGCCCCAGTAATCTCTCCAGGCATACGGTCGTTATAAGTACTAGCCTATGACCCGTGCTATGCACGATTACTTTTTATATTTATTGTTTTTTAATAAAACTTTATTTTATTTTAATATTATATTGATTAATTTTGTGTTTTTTTAAAGATAATCCAAATGATAAATATATTTTGATTGAACATTTTCAGTTAATTATATTTCATGTTACTAACTCATATTAAATTGATATAATATATTGCCAAATTACTAATCTTTTATTCAACGTTTTTACATAAATATAATTTATTCTTACTCAAAATTTCTTCTCGAAAGAATCAAATTTACTGGCTTCTCTAACTCATTTTTTAATCTCAGTAAAAATATTTGCATTTCTTGGTTACCTTAATCTTATAGTCAAGTGCAACATAACTGTATGCACTATTATACATAAATATAGCATATCTAAACATATTTTCTCCTCTATAATAATGTATATAATAAATTTTACATAAATCCCATAAAAAATAGTGATAATCGCATATATAATCTATACAAACCCCATATAAATAATCATGTTCATATATAATTAGTCAAATTCTTACATGAGAACCTTCACTATTAATATGATATAACGACCTAGAAAATTTCTAATTTCGAATTTCTTATTTAATATTAAATATGGATTATATGATGTGAATATTTTTGAGAAGGTCAATAAATGTGATATCATATTTATGTGCTTATATGATGAATTATAGGTGTCGTGTGAATCCGTGTGATTTTAGTTGTATTTTAATGATTAAAATCTATTTAAAATAGGCATTATTGATCTTCTGAGATTTTTATAAAATCTTTGGAGTTGTTAAAAATCATGAAATCTTTTGTGTTATCATCTTTATGATATTAGTTAGTTTTTAAAATTATCAGAAGTATTATTTTGGGTGTTTAAGTATTTTAAAATGATTTTAAGAGTTTTATTTTATTTCAAGGATCGAAACTTGTAAAATCCGTATTTAATTCGTTTTTAATCCTAAAAATATTTTTAAAATAGTGGGAGATAGATAATTTTAATTTCTATATTTTAAAAGTTAGTTTGAGGTTTTTGTTAATTATTGTCTATTTTATTTTCATTTTATAAAGTGATTTTCAGCATTTGTAAATTTGAATTTAGGTAATAAAATTTACATTCTACTTTTCCCTTTTAAAACCCACAAATCCCCAATCCCTAATTATAATATCTCGACTTCTTCTCCCCTGCATCTCTACAATTCTCTCGAATATTCTCTCTATAAAATCTCTCTCTCGACTACTTTTAAATTCTCTCTCGGAAAATCTCTTACAATCTCGTTTTTCTCACTATCTTCGTCTTCTCTTCGTGCTGCTTGAAGTCTGCTATTGTGGGTTTAATGGTGGTGCTGAACCTTGGGAATTTTTGCTGGGTTTGTGCAGTTGGTTGTTGTGGGTTAGGATATGGTTCGTTTGGGTGTGGTTGGAAGGGTGTGTGAGGTTGTTTGAGGGCGTCAAGGAAGAGAAAAGAGGGGGAGAACAAAGAGAATGGAGGGAGGCAGAGAGGGTCAGTACAGCGGAGGGAGGGGTGACAGGAGAAGAAGAAGGATTCGAAAGGGGTGGTGTGACTGCTTATGTGTGTATACGGGTGTGGATAGTTGGCCGCTGGTGTGTGTCTCGCAATGTGTGTGTGTGTATCATCGATTGGTGGTGACGAGGCCTTCAATTGTTATGGGTTCGTTGATGCTGCTGTTTCGATGAGTTTTTGAGGTATGAGGATGATTTGATTATTAGTGTTGTTGAGATTTGTTTTGGGGGTTTAGTTGGTGAAATGGGGGTTGAAGATGTTGAATTGGATGGGTGGAGTGGACGTAGAGGTGTGGCATGGCTGGTATGCAGTGGGCCTGTATTCGAATATGTGTTAGTGTCCATGTAGTTATGTTTGGGTGTGTCATGGTATTGTATTGAAGAAAGAGGCAGCAAGGGATTAGATGTTAAGACAGGAAGTGAGTGAAGATAGGGTATTGTGTAATTGTATGTGGGTTTGAAGTGGTAAAGGGGTAGCGGAAGCAGGGGAAACTAGCGTGCTACAGATGGTTTATGGGTCAAAATAGAGTAAGAGGCTGAGAAAGGTTAGAGCAACTCCAATAGGGGTTGCCAAGAAGGTTGCCAAGCTTACATGGCAAGGCAACCTTGGTTGCCAACCTATTAAAGTTAGGAGGTTGCCTAGCAAGGTTGCCAAAAGTTGGCAACTTCCTAATTTGGATAAAACTCATTAAACAATTCAAAAGCATATTTACCTCTATCCATTTTTATGTTTTTGATATTTCTAATTTTTAAAATAAAGTGTATATGGGGACCACATTAGCAACTTTTGGAGTTGCCAACTATTGGAGTAAAATTTTAATAAAAGTTGCTAACAATGACATGGATGTAAGAGAAAATAAAATATAATATAAATGTTGATTTGGCATAGGTTGGCAACTCTCAAAGCAACTTCTTATTGGAGATGCTCTTAGGTGGTAGTGGAGAGTAAATAGAAGAGGGGATGAAGAAAGGATTAATGGGAGTAATTATGTTAAGTATTGTGGGAGTGTGTGATGGTCTTGTATATGTGGTTTTGTGTCGTTAAAAATAATTTTGGGTTTTAATTCGAAATTATTAATTATAGGGTTTGGATAATAGAAACTAGAGATTTGAAATGGGATGATTTAAATTGGTAAGTTGTTATTTGAAGTATGTGGTTTGTTTTGTGAAATAATGATTGTAGATGTTACTTGAAATTTTAATGTATTTAGGATTATACCTGGGATAGATTAAAGTACTGTCTTTACTTGAATGACGATTGCCTAATGTTTATGTAGTTTTGAGGTTTGTACAAGTTGTGATGTGATGCTGTATTAGATGTCTGTTAGGTGATAATTATAATCGTTAAATTACTATTGTGGATATTAGTTTGATTTTAAGGATAAAGAAGAGTTGGAGGTACACTTTGGTGGAATTGTGGTATATGTATATTATGTATCAAGGTTACGGATTGTCAGAGATGTACAAATGAGGTACATTATTATAAATTGATATGATTGTGTATTGTATTGACGCTAAGGATATTTGGGTGATGAGTGGGTTAGTAGTAATTCTCACAGGTGAAGTCATATTTTAGAGGAGGTGCTGTCCAATTTTTATTAAAATTATTTTGTAATTTATATAGTAAATTGATAAAGATTATTTGTTAATAGATAAAATGTATGTGATAGCAGATACAAGTGTAAGTTAATTATATGTGCTAAGTGTTATGTGACTTATGTGATTTTATATTATTATTATTTTGAGAAGGTGATTAATACGTGCTATATGTATTTAAGTATAAAGCATTATAGGACGCGTTGGGTAGAGCAGAGTTAAACGGTTATGATTTTAGGCGTACTGAAGTAGTACTTTACTTGTATATAGGTACGAGTAGGAGGTCTGACTAGAAGCCAATGCACGTAAAGATGGAATTTCGAGAAACGAGAGATTCATTGGAGTGATGAGTATAATAGCAGAGTGATGGACAAATTGTAGAGGAAAGAGGAATGTATGGCCGAGCAGAGGCCAATGTATAAAGAAGAAGGGATTGATGTAAAGTGAATGACGAATCAATGTGATGGAATTGGAAACTTCGTATATTGAGGCAAGTTTACTATCCCTCACTTATCGTTCAAGTGATGTGAACCCTTATGTTTTATTTATATGTCCTTTCGAATCCTTTCTTGCAAGCATTATACCCTTCATATTTATTTGAATGATATGAACCTGTCCTTATTAATTGTGAAGTTTTCTTTCAAATCATTTCGCTAGGCTCTATACCCCTTACTTTTGTTTCAAGTGGTATTTTCTCTCAACTAGTATTCAAAAATTTATTCTCAAACTATTTTACCATTGTTGATTCTCTCCACCTATCGTACAGGTGTTGATTCTTTTATAATTATTTTAAATAATAATTATTTTAAATAATTATTCCAAATCTTCATTAATGTTTCAATACTTGATATTATATTGAATTCCTCAATACCTATCGTTCAGGTGTTGACTCTTTTAAGATTATTTTATATAAATATTCCTCAGTTTTATTAATATTCTATTTCGTGGTATTTTACCGGATTCCCCAGTCGTGTACTATTTTATCTTCTTAAAAATTATTTAAGTGATATTTTTTTTAACAGAGGGAATCCAAGAATTTAAGACTTTATAAAATCTTTTAATATAATTCCTGAATATGATTTATGATTTTCCCTCAATAAATATTCTTTCAAGGAATGTGTTCTTCAAACTAATTTGAAATTGGTCATCAGGTAATTATTTTTACAAGTAGACGTTTAAACTGTTTTACTCATTTATATTGATTCAAACCTTTCCATGTGTCGGGAATTTAATTAGATGTTTAGCACTTAATGATAATCGTTGTCTTGTAGTCTCAATTATTGTTGATTATATTGCAACTATTCCCTTCACTCCTTGATCAAGTGAAACTTTCTTTAATTATCATGAGGATGAGATCTATCATCCAAATTATTCTATTGAACTTGTCGAGATCTGTTGTTGATATTATTTATTCATTTACCCCTGGTTAATGTATCGTACTTGTCGATACTTTTTAGATTATCGTTCTTTATTTATTACCCCCTTTATCGTGTCGAACTTGTCGACACCTGTTGATCTTGAATTCATTATTAATTCTTGGATAATGAATTGTTGCTTTGGAACATGAGTTTCCAGTTGATTGATGTGTTAAAGGTTGTCGATTGTTCCGACCCCTAGTGCAGTTGGGTTAGAATTGGAATATTTTTGATGTCCCTTCGGGGAGACCATATTATGGTCAGAGGAGTCCCTTCGGGGAGACCAGATTCGTGGTCAGAAGTTAAGGCCAATGTGTGCCGTGGATCCATTAAAGGACATTGCTGTGTACGTTTGTCCGGGGTTAGTACGCGACTGATCAGCAGCATAACCTTTTTGTTTTTTAAATAAATAAAAATCCAATTCTAATCTATACATTGAGATTGGGTTGTTTTGATACCCGATTCCCTTGAAGCTTATTTCAATAAGTCTTGCTATCAGAACTTTTATTAGTTCTTATTGTGATACACCCCATTCCAGTGAAGCAATGTTGGTTCCTCGTGATAATAATGATATTTGACTTAGTTGATACTTTTCGAAGCATATGATAATTCTTTCTGATTTTCAGAACTTATAATTGTTGTTGATATTGCTATTGTTGTGAGGGAAAAATGGTACAACACTTCAATGAAATAATTACAAGAGTAAACCAAGAAAATCCAAAAATATCAATCAAATAATCGAATTTCAAGCCAAAAAACCCTAATCTCATGAACCCTAATCCGAGAGGGAGAAGAGTGATTATATGGACTGAGTTTGCAAGGTACCCCAGGCTATGATGATCGAATATGACCTATTTAATCCACTGTTCACAGCTAGGAGCAAGTGTTCGAGGTGTGTGTGTATCCAACCCCTTGCAAAGTGCCTACATACTCTTATTTATATAAGAGATCAAGTCCTCATGTAGTTCTTTGTGATTATCCTTCGTTTCCCTCTGCCCTATCCTCTGTAACAAACCCTCCTCAATCCATATCTCAGCTGACCTAGTTATCCAGTTGTTGCTTCATGATAATCCCCGCTTTCTATTGTGATATATCTATACATACACACGTATATATATATATTCTATATATATATATGATATTAATCCCTGATAAATGCTACTGATAAACCGTTCCTATTGTTTAGGAGATATTTTGAAGATTGTTACGACGTGTAGTATCCAATCTCCTATAATATAGGCGATTACGAGCCCGCTGGTGTATTTTCTGGTAACCTTTGGGGTTCATGCGCGTACCCCTAACCTGGCAATCTGCTACCTAGTTGAACCCCTGCCTGGCCTTCACACAGCTTTACCCTTATCCGGGGTTCACATGCACGCACCCCTGTATGAACATACCTTGAACTAGATGCCAGAATCCTATCCTCCAGTTTATTTATAAGGCATACTAGATTACTGTACTTACTCCTTAGCTCAATCTATCCGTCCATATCCACCTGATTCGAGTCCATAACCTTAGTGGGCCTTAAATCAAGTCCAAGGCGGATTTTGGGCACAACAACTACCCCCCGGTTCCTTGTAGCCATTTGAATGCAAAAGGAACCTAACGTCATTCATACCCCCACCACCCTTCCATTCTATGTGAACCCCTAAGCCTACGCGAGCGTACTCATTGTAGGAAACAAGGGATTCAACCAGGAAGTATCCATGCTCGCAACCGTACCCCTCCGTCTGTACCTTGAGGTTCACTATCCCCCAATTTGTGGATGCAGCCGTTGAACCTCATAAATTTATCACCCACTGTATAAACGCGTACTTCCTTGAGGATTTAATGAATCACTTAATATAATTATTCCTTTTAGATGATAACTCCTGAAGTAAACAAAGTCCTAGTTGATCTTTAATTGCCTGAATTCCAAATCCCACAGCAACTCTAACATTTCGAAATTTGAATTCCATAAAACCACTCTACTTCCCCAAGAAACCCAATGTATTTAGCCTTCCGCCTGTCTACATTCATTCTCCTTCATTTTCCAAAACACTCTTAATACTTTTTTTTTTAAAATCTCATACACGGGCCTGATCAGATGAAGACACGTGGCCTGCTTGTTCATATCCCCATGCCCTTATATGTACACCTCTTCGCACCATTTTCTTATTTTCACTCTTTTCTATAGCAAAACCTCTTTCTCTCCTTTGCTCCAAGCGGTTCATCTTCTCAGACCTCCATCCCGACGAAGGTTTCCATTTTCCGACCATCCTCTTCGCTTCAAAGGTATTTCTTCTTTCTCCTCTCATATTAATCTCCATATTTTCCCATGCTTAACGATTTACAAACGTGTCATTGTGTACCAATCGGTATTTACATTCCATATTTATAACTTTCATGTATTTGATTTAGTTTGTTCATCACTCCTTCTATGATTTGCCCACCATCTGTAGATGCATGTTAAACCAAGCAAATACCCTTGTCCTGTATTGAGTTTTCTTTCAACCCTTGTCTGTTTAATTTCTCACGTATGCACGCGTATACTTATCAATTGTATGCTGGTTATACTTTTCCCCTTTGTTCATCCCTTCTATTCTGTCCTTAATTGTTGTTTTGATAGTGTCTTTGAACTTTATGTCAATTGACCCCTGCATATACCCTACCTGATTTAGGCCTTTGTCCAAGGCCTATTAGGAGTTGCTCCAGACCTTTCACCCTTTTTTTTATCTTCTTTTAAATAAAGCCCATTTTATGGGTTTCACTTATATGAACCCCAGGGTGAATTTGGATGCCTACAGTTACTTCCCTTTGTTGAAACGAGAGGAAACGATCCTGGAGCAATTGGGGGTTTCCATCCTTGAACCCCTAAAATACTCCTCCACTATCTTTTTCCTAACATGACAATTGCCATTCCTCAAAAATTTCTTCAGAGACTTGGAACTCACACTGCTTTTCTGTGTGCAGATGTCGAGTCAATCCACAACTGGTAAGTCCCCGGCTTCCATTGCCAAAGAGATTTCTCAGATGGCAGAAGCCTCCGAAGGTGACTCATTTTCCTCACCCAATCCCATATCCAGATTCCCTCCCATAGCTTCCACAGTGAGTGGCCGTACTCGCTCCAAAGTTAAAGTTCTTGACCCCACTACTACCCAAATCTCACTTAAATCTCACTCTTTAGATCTTTCTTCATTTGTACCCACTGCCGTTAGTTCTGATTCCCATGTGTCTGAGGAAGAGATTAATTCATTAGGGCATGTATCTCTAGCAGTTGAACCCTTCGATGATCATCCTGAAAATAGCACAAGTCCAAACAGAACTACCCCTATCCAGACTTCTAGTGTTGCTACCCCCCAGCTATCTTGTGCCAAAACACAGACCTCTATGACCGCCCAAAAATTGGGAAACCTCCTTGAAGCTTGCAACCCTGGGTGTTCACTGGTTGTACCTCAGCTAGAAGAGAGATGTCACGATTTCTCTAACTTTGAAACAGACCAAGTCATTCCCTGTACTGTGTTATCTGCCCAGTTTTTTAGATTAGGGTTGTCACTACCCCTTCACCCTTTTATTCTTGATATCCTCGATACTTACAAGCTTGCTCCTTTGCAACTAACTCCGAACTCATATCGTATGGCCATATGTATATATATCCTTTATGACTCCATGTTCCAAGTTGAACTGACTGCTCGTGAGTTGGGTTTCTTTTACCAACTCAAAGAAACTGGAAAAACCTCCGGATTCTTCTATCTTACTACCTGGAACATTCATCAAGGGAAATGTATAAAAGGCAATAAGAAAGGAATGTCAGGGTGGCACAAGCAATTCCTATATTGCTACGATTGCCCAGAGTACCGAAAGGAATTTAACCCCTATCCAGACATGCCTACTCAAACCGTTCTAGTGGGGGAAGAGTTGGAAAGGGCCGAAAAAGTTTTGAGAAAAAGTGCAGGGCTAGGAGATGGTGCTAGCCTGCTTTCTAAGAAAAAATTACTTCGTTTGGGTTTTTCCAAGAAAGTCAGCTCCAAGTCTCCAGGGGACTCTCGTACCCCTATTGAGGAAAATCTCACTGATGGAACCCTACTTGAGCCAGGTCCACACTCATATTCTTAGTAGCATACACCCACCGTTCCATTTATTTTCCTTTATTTGATACATCATGCTTTCCATAATTTTTTGCACACATGATTTACTTGATTTCTATATGAGTACCATCTTTACTTTTGTTTTGACTTTACTAACCCTTCACGTGGTAATGCAGGTATGTCTTTTTCAGTGCCTTCCTTCATCACCAAACGTTTAGCACAAAAGAATGTTCCCAGATCACCCGTACCCCCGTCTTCTGTTGAGAGAACCCCTGTTCCATCTACAAAAATCAACCCAGCTTCCATGGAGAAGAATGTTTCCTTAAGGAAGAGGCCCACACAGTACACTCCTGAGGTATCTGGGGCATCTAGTTCCCGTGGGAGTAAACGTTCCAGGCATGAGATTGAACTAAGTCCTTCTGACACCATTTCTCCTGCCCCCCTTACTACTTTCATAGGTGCTATCAAGGATAGATTCCCCGTACGTTCTATCTCAGAGTGGGACAGCCTGAGCTTTGAGGAAGCTACAAACAGGATATCCCTAGTGAATGCTGAAAGCCTCTTCCTATCTCTGAAGTATAGCAACCAGATTCTTGGGGCTTCCAAGGCTATTGAAGAGCTCGATAGGGTACGTTCAGAGCTGAAAACCTTCCAAAATGATAAGAAGAAACTACTGGCTTCGAACAAGAAGCTTTATGAGAGTGAGGGTACTCTGATCCAGGAGAGGGATAAATTGCTGAGGGAGAGAGAGTCCATGGATGCCATTATCCTCAAGATGGATAAGGAGAAGGAAGATGCAAATGCCACCAGCAAAAAGGAGAAGGAGAAACTTGAGTTGAAGGTCCGAACCCTCCAGGGTGCAGTCGCTAAGTATAAGGCTACCATGTCCAGGCAAGGTGACAAGGAATACAATCTGGGTTACAAGGCTGGGATCAAAGATTATATGACTTCCACATATGAGGCTTTTCCAAACTTGGAGTGGAGTATTCTGGGCCAGGATGCAGTTGAGGCCATAGAATCAATCAAGGAGGAGCAGGCTGTTGCTGCCATGCAGGTGAACCCCCCTGAGGTGCGTATGGAGGAAGCCCCCCAGGAAGTGGCTGTAGAGGTTCCTACTGATGCTATTGCAGGGGATGCAATCGAAGCTATAGAGATCCAACCAGGGGAAGCTACAGATGGGGGTCCAACCGAGGAACCCCAGGTGGAAGCCCCCTTATCCAATCCTGAAATTCCGAAGGCTTCTCCAGTCAACGAGGACCCCTCCACCTTTCCGCCCGAATCAGACCAGTAATTTTATCATCAGCCCTTTTAAGCAGACTTTAATGAATCCTTTTCTGGCATTAATTTCCTTAAACTTGATATTTTGAGGGTGCGGACTCCTCCGAAGGTCTCGCAAGATGTAATTTCTTTAACTTGATTTTATCTCGGATCCTTGCTAAGGTTTTCAATGCTTTATCTGCTTTTGATCAGTATATGCTTGCCATGCAGTTAAATTGCGCGTGCACACACCTTTATTTAATCCCATACCTAGCGTCTTTTGCTTGATATGCCATGTCCTGTGTGACAACCATGTCACGAGTTGCCTTGTTGGGAGTTGATGCCGTGTTTCGTCTTAAGATAGTTAGGCATTCGCTGTATTCGGGGTTCACCTGTTATACCCCTGGATGTTAATATCCCTTCCTTAAGATCAATAGGTATTCCACCTGCTACATTCCTATCATGGTTTTTTTTTTGGATTTTCATATCCGTAGGCCAAACGAAATCCTTCATGAGTTTGCCATTTCCACCCCAAGTCCTCAACCATTTCCACTGATCGTACCCCTAAATCAGACCATTTCCATGTGATTTCCTCATAAGAACATTTTCCTTAGCCATTCCACTTTCCCAAAAGATAAAGCCTCACTCACCCAGTTTCCCTGGGATCGTAGCGGGGTTATTTTTCCCTTGTGCACTTGGCTTCCATAGCCATGCCCAAATCCTCCAATGAAGCCAGTTATCCACCATACTGATTACACGGTATTTTGGGGTTCGAACGGTTGAACCTCCGCATGCGAGAACCTTGTGATCCTAGTTACCCTAGAACCTTCCTACTATGGGATTCCATCCCCTTTCATGCATGAGCCATACATGTCCCAATCCATGTGCACATAATCCCCGTATGTTTCCATCCATGTATCCATATAATCCATATTTATATAACCCGTGTAATCCATTAACATACATTCCATATGTTTTCCATCCATGTTCATATAATCCATATGCTTCCATCCATTATATAATCTTTATTTTAAAATTTTATCCATTTTTAAGTTAAACTATCCTTCCATTAATCGATGTATACCTATTACCCCCCGAGTTCTTTAATATAATTAAACTTATAATGAAGAACTAGGTTCAACAGTCGTATCCCTTTTTTTTTACATAGACAAAACAGGTTACACATAGCATGCATTCATCCACATAAATCCATATATTTTTATACATAAAACGGAAATGAGAAAAAAAAAAACAAGTCGATTTCAATTCCATTAAATCATATCATAATTGGTGTTCAACAGGTAGGCGTACATTCACAACCCCCCAAGCACTTTATTAACATAAAAGAAAAATTTCTGGCCGACTGATCCTAATATCATGGTAGCTACAACTAATAAGAAACTTTTATTTTCCTACACCTGAAAGAGGTCTACAAGAAACGTTACCTGGGTTCAACTATTGGTAATATTTCTTAAGGTGTTCGGCGTTCCACGCCCTCGGGATTAGCTTCCCGTCCAAATCCTCCAAATGATAAGTTCATTCCCATAAGACCGATTTGATCACATATGGGCCTTCCCAATTTGCCTCAAAGGCCCCATATCCTGGAGTCCTCATGTTAGGCATCATCTTCCTTAAAACCAGATCACCAACCTTTAAAGGTCGTGCTCGAACCTTGCCATCAAAGTACTTGCGAGTCCTTTGTTGATAGGCTGCAAGCTTCAGCTGAGAGGTTGTACGAACCTCTTCCACCAAATCCAAGTACAAACGGTGACTAACTTCATTTTCCATTGGATCGAAGTTATCTCTCCTAAATGAACCGGCACCAATCTCCACGGGTACCATTGCTTCGCACCCATAAGTTAGTGTGAATGGGGATTCACCAGTTGTAGTCCTATGTGTTGTGTTGTAAGACCATAACACCATGGGAAGTTCCTCTGGCCAGCAACCCTTCTTATCTTCCAACTTTGCCTTTAAAGTATGTTTAATGATTTTATTGATGGCTTCAGTCTGACCATTGCTTTGGGGGTGGCAGACTGCAGAGAAGCCCTTAACAATTCTGAGGTCTTCACATAAACCTCTCATTTCCTTGCTATCAAATTGCTTGCCATTGTCAGATATCAACTTATAGGGAATCCCATATCGGCATATAATTGCTCGAAATACGAACTCCTTTAATTTGGCCGCAGTGATCGTAGCTAGGGGTTCAGCCTCCGCCCACTTTGTAAAATAATCCACGGCTACAACGGCATACTTTACTCCTCCCTTCCCCTTAGGGAGTTCTCCAACCAAGTCAATTCCCCAAACAGCAAAAGGCCATGGGCTAGAGAGTGGCTTTAATGGCACAGCAGGATTCCTATTTGAGTTGGCATACCTTTGGCATCGATCACATTCCTTTGAGAATTTGTGCGCATCCTGCTGTAGGGTTGGCCAGTAGTACCCTTGTCGAAGTATTTTGCGAGCCAATGAGGTTCCTCTAGAGTGGTTTCCACATATGCCTTCATGCACCTCCCTCATAATATATTCACATTCATTGCCTGCTATACATCGTAGAAGCGGTTTGTTGAAGCCCCTCTTGTACAGCTTTCCATCGTACAGGGCGTAACGCGTAGCCTTATACTTCATTCTCCGGGATTCATCCTTTTCAGCTGGCAGAACCCCTTTTGTTATGTATTCCAGGATGGGAGTAATCCATGTGTCTTCTACTTGAACCTCTAAATCCATACAATCGAACCTTGGAATGCTAGGTTGTTGTTGTATTTCCAACGGTATCACCCCTAGCATAGTTGCTTCCCTATTAGAACCCATTTTTGCCAAGGCATCTGCACTTGAGTTTTCCGTCCTTGGAATTTGCACCAGATTGATTTCTCCAAACTTGCTCATCAGCTCTTGAGCGTACCTCATGTACAGATCAGTGCGTGGACCCCTAGCTTGAAAGTTACTTTTGATATGTCCCACTACCAACATGGAGTCACTATACAAAGTCATATTTACCACTTTCATTTCAAGTGCCAGTTTCAGCCCCGCAATCAGGGCTTCATATTCGGCATCGTTGTTTGTAGCCTTGAATGTAAAATGAATTGAGCTCTGCAGCTTGTGGCCTTCGGGGCTTATCAGGACTATACCAGCACCTGCCCTATTTCCATTCACGGCTCCATCCACATATAGGGTCCACCATGGTGCGCAATTTTCTGTTGGGGCTTCCTTCTCCAGAGGTTCCCTCACGGTTTCCTTGGTTTGAACCTCAAAGGATGGTGGGAATTCCAATAAGAAATCAGCAAGTGCCTGTCCCTTGATAGTTGTTCTTGGCTTGAATTCAACAGCAAATTGGCCTAACTCCACAGCCCATTTCATCAACATTCCTGAGGCTTCAGGTTTGTGCAGGACCTGCCTCAGTGGGAATGAGGTTCGTACCTCTATCGTGTGCGCCTGGAAGTATGGCCTTAACTTTCTTGATGTCGGAATCAACGCGTAGGCTAGCTTCTCCATGTTTGTATATCTGGTTTCAGCATCCAGAAGCCTCTTGCTCACATAATACACAGGGTACTGGGTTTGATCTTCCTCACGAACCAAAACGGAACTAATAGAGTGCTCAGAAATCGCCAAATACAAAATCAGGGTTTCACCCTCTATTGGCTTCGCCAGCAATGGAGGGCTTCCTAATTGTTCCTTCAATTTAGTGAAGGCAGCTTCACATTCAGGCGTCCACTCAAAGCCTTTTCTCTTCTTGATAGCTGCAAAGAATTCTCGACATCTGTCAGAGGACTTGGAGATAAACCTGTTCAAGGCTGCCACCCGTCCGGTAAGGCTTTGAACTTCCTTCACACTTCGGGGGGATCTCATTTCAACTAGTGCCTTTATTTTAGCAGGATTGGCTTCGATTCCTCGATGATTCACAATGAAACCCAAGAATTTTCCAGACTCCACCCCAAATACACATTTTTGGGGGTTCAACTTCATCCTATATTTCCTTAGGATGCCAAACATTTTAGTGAGGTGAGCAACATGGTTGCCTGCTACCTTGGATTTTACCAGCATATCGTCCACGTATACTTCCATAGTTTTTCCAATCTGGTCTTTAAACATCTTGTTGACCAGCCTTTGGTAGGTTGCTCCAGCGTTCAGCAGCCCGAAAGGCATCCCGATATAGCAGTAGAGTCCTCTGTCTGTGATGAAGGAAGTATGCTCCTGATCGGGTTCATACATCGGAATTTGATTGTAACCTGAATATGCATCCATGAAACTTAGCAAGGCATGACCGGCCGTAGCATCGACTAGTTGATCAATACGCGGGAGCGGAAAGCTATCCTTGGGACATGCTTTATTCAAGTCAGTGAAATCAACACACGTGCGCCATTTGCCATTGGGTTTCTTTACCAAGACCGGATTTGCCAACCACATGGGGTAGAATGATTCCTTTACTAGCTTGGCCTTCAACAGTCTGTCTACCTCTTCTTTCAGGGCGACGGCCCTTTCCCCACTTATTGCTCTCCTTTTCTGCCTTACAGCCTTCATGTCTGGATCAATGTTCAAATGGTGACACATCACCCTTGGATCTATTCCCACCATGTCCTCATGGCTCCATGCAAATATGTCTAAGTTGTTTCTTAGAAATACCACCAGTGCTTTCTTGACTTCAGGGTTCAACTGTTTACCAACCTTCAATTCCTTAGTAGGATCAGCTGCATCCACCAGGATAGATAAGGTGTCTTCGGCCGCCCCAGTCTTTTCCTTTGTTTCGGGCATTCGAGGATCAAGATCAATTTCCACTGGGTTCACCTGTTTTGCACCCTGATGGGGTTCCACCAACTGACCATCGGACTTCATTGACTCCTTCATATCGTTTTCATTATCAACACTTTCAAAATCACTATCACGAACTTCTTCAACTATGCCTTCGATCAATGGCTCCTCAGGAGCTTCCAGCATTAGTATCCCATTAGGGGTACCTACCCCCCGAAAAGGTGCAACATCTGTATAGGGCTCCTCGCCTGGATGTTGTACAATCATGACAACATTACACATGTCTCTTTCTGGTCTTGCTTCCTTTCGACGTAAAGATTCATCTCCATTCCCCGTGCCGGGGTCCAGGTAACGATAGCATTGTTCCGAGGTGCCCCCATCCACCAACAATAGATGTTTACAAGCTTGTTCAGCTGTATGCAGGGCTTTACTATAACACTCCCTTGAATCTGATTGACATCCTTGAACACACCCAATTCCTCCGGGAGTTGGGAATTTCATTGACAGGTGATAAATGGACGTCACTACTCGCATTTCCTTTAACATCGGCCTTCCAAGTATCCCATTATAGGAAATGTCTTCATTTACCACCATGAATTCTACCACCTGTGTGGCTGACCGGGGTTCCTCTCCCAAAGTGAGAGGGAGTTTCACTCGTCCCACAATTTGTACAGGGTTTCCAGTAAATCCGTACAATTCATTGTAAGAAGGAGCCATTTCTTTGTCAAGTAACCCCATTTTCTGGTAAGTGCTGTACGCCAAGATATTCACCAAACTTCCATTATCCACCAATACTCGGTGTACGTTCAAACCTCCGATTGTAGCTTTAATTACCAAAGCATCATTATGCGGGTGGTGCACGTGCCTGGCATCCTCCTCGGTGAACGTTATGTCAACTGCCTCACCCTTAAAGAGTTTGGGCGGCCTTTCAGACAGGTTGTACACATTCGTGAGGGGTACGCCCCTTGCTTCCCGGGCATAATTTTTCTGGGCGTTCCTACTAGTACCCCCGATATACGGTCCACCAATTATAGTGCGGATACTGTTTGCTCTTGTAAGGCGTTCAGGATTCACCTTTTCAGTTTCTTTGTGAATTCTATCATTCTTGTCCCCTTTAGCTTCTGGAGCCACGAACTCGGTGAGGTAACCCCTTCTTATAAGGTCTTCGATGTGGTCCTTTAAATGACGGCATTCCGCCGTTTCATATCCATTGGCATCGTGAAAAGCACAATATCGTCCTTCATTTTTATTCCCTGGAGGCCCATTTCTTACTGGCTTTCTAAACATTCCTGCCTTGTTCCCTACCTCATACACCTGTTCAATGGAAGCCGTGAGCGGGGTGTACTCAGTGTACCTGCCTGAACCCTGAGAGTCCTTCCTAGTGGGATATTTGTAATTTACTGTCCTTCCTGTGTTGGTTGCATTCACCGTTATAGGGGCTGTCTTTCCATCACGATGGGTGCTTCTGGTAGAGGAGCTTCCACCATAGGAGGTTCGTTTGTGGTACCCCCTATCTTTCGGGCTGTATGACCTACGCCTCTTGCTCCCGCTCCATTCCCTTGAACTTCGACTCTTCTCAAGTTTAGCCATTGACTCTTCAACCACCTTGTGAGTTTCTGCCTTGGCGTAGAAGTCTGCCAAAGTCTTGGGCTCCGTCCCTTATAGCTCTTTCCAGAAATCAGTGCCTGGGCGTACGCCCGCAATCAAGAAATTCTTATAGGTTTCATCTGTGGTCTTCCTCATCTTAGGAACCTCTGCATTAAACCGTTTGAAATATTCAGTGAGGGTTTCATTCCTTTCCTGCTTGATGTTCGCCAAAGTGTTAGCTGGGGGTGCGAACGCAACCGAAGCCCGAAATTGGGTCACGAACATTTCAATCATTTGCCTCCAAGATTGGATAGAGTTTGGCCGTAGCCTCTTGAACCATTGATGAGCACTGTCCCTTAGTGTAGCAGCCAATAAGCGACACTTCATTAGGTCTTTCACCTGGTATACTTCCATTTTCGTATCAAATCGGCTAAGATATTCCACTGGATCAGTGGTTCCACTGAATTTTAGGTCTCCCACCCCCCAGTATTTTGGTGGGAGTGGCGAATCCCTCACCCTCTTGGTAAAGGGTGAAGCCACTGTCAAGCCTTCCAGTGATTGTTTTTCCACCTTTAACTTCCTTAATGCTTCCCACAGATCCTTTACCTTGTAGTGCTCATTCTCTTCATCTATGAATTTGCTGCCATCATCGCTAGAAATTTCATTTAACTCATGGCCATCATCATTATTTTTGGGGTTATGCCGAGAACTACAGCTTCGCTCAGCTTCAACCCCTTTGGATGGCCTAACAGACTTGGAAACAGATTTATCCTTTCTATAACTCTGAGACCCTTGTGATTTTGCCTCTGGGGCTTTCCTGGTTTGTTTTTCCTTCTTCCCATCAAGTTTGTGACGCAGGTCCTTGGCGTCCACCTTGTTACCCAACCTGTCAAAGACACTCAAGCTACGGGTGGGTGAACCCCGTGACTGTCGTACCTCTTCTTCTCCTTCAGTCCAGTCTGGATCTGTTTGGTCAGTCTCCACATCAGAAAATCCCTTCTGTGAGGCCTCTTTTTTCAACCCCCCATCACTGTCAAAATCTAACCGAACAGGTGTGACCACCTTCTTTTTAATCTTTCGATCCATGGAACCATGCCTTTGCTTCCATTTCTTTAGCTTTTCAGATTTCTTTTCCAAAGTAGCGATTTTCTTCTCCATCTTCTTAATCTTATCCTTCAGCTCCTGATTCGTTTTCTCCTCGTCCCGCTCCTCATCATCACCACTTCGTCCATCTTCCGGTGTGTAATCATCACTAGATTTTCGAGACATCTCTTCCCTCAAGAGATAAAACCAGCCCCTCCTTCTAGCGCCACAAATGTTGTGAGGGAAAAATGGTACAACACTTCAATGAAATAATTACAAGAGTAAACCAAGAAAATCCAAAAATATCAATCAAATAATCGAATTTCAAGCCAAAAAACCCTAATCTCATGAACCCTAATCTGAGAGGGAGAAGAGTGATTATATGGATTGAGTTTGCAAGGTACCCCAGGCTATGATGATCGAATATGACCTATTCAATCCACTGTTCACAGCTAGGAGCAAGTGTTAGAGGTGTGTGTGTATCCAACCCCTTGTAAAGTGCCTACATACTCTTATTTATATAAGAGATCAAGTCCTCATGTAGTTCTTTGTGATTATCCTTCATTTCCCTCTACCCTATCCTCTATAACAAACCCTCCTCAATCCATATCTCAGCTGACCTAGTTATCCAGTTGTTGCTTCATGATAATCCCCGCTTTCTATTGTGATATATCCATACATACACACGTATATATATATATTCCATATATATATGATATTAATCCCTGATAACTGCTACTGATAAACCGTTCCTATTGTTTAGGAGATATTTTGAAGATTGTTACGACGTGTAGTATCCAATCTCCTATAATATAGGCGATTACGAGCCCGCTGGTGTATTTTCTGGTAACCTTTGGGGTTCATGCGCGTACCCCTAACCTGGCAATCTGCTACCTAGTTGAACCCCTGCCTGGCCTTCACACAGCTTTACCCTTATCCGGGGTTCACATGCACGCACCCCTGTATGAACATACCTTGAACTAGATGCCAGAATCCTATCCTCCAGTTTATTTATAAGGCATACTAGATTACTGTACTTACTCCTTAGCTCAATCTATCAGTCCATATCCACCTGATTCGAGTCCATAACCTTAGTGGGCCTTAAATCAAGTCCAAGGCGGATTTTGGGCACAACAGCTATCACTATATATACTTGCTGAGCGTTCTTTGGCTCACTCTTGCTTTGTTTTACCTTCCCTTTCAGTTAGGGTTCAAGAGTTGGATACATGCGCATTATAATTCAAATGAGAGTGATGGTGCATTTTTCAAAGGTTAGTTACAGAGCCAGCACGGGCATTGTAAGAACCCTAATTTTTGGTAATATTTTATTTTATTTAATATCTTGTGACAATGTCGATATGGAACCTTTCTGGTCATCCCGGTGATTAATAGAATTGATTGTCTGAGAAACTGTGTTGTTGTATTCATTATGTAAGATAAAAAGGGAGATTGTGAAGGCAAGAGCCTTATTGTTAATGTGATTTATAAAAGTTGGGATTTGAGAATGATTAGAGTGTTAAAAGATTTATTAAGGATTATGACAAGGAATTATGGACATTAGAGGAATTTACACAATTAGTACTTAAGGAATTATAAGGGAAATCTCTACGCGACAAAATATTATTACGAGGGATTAATTAAGATACGATACGAATTAAGGATTAAATAATAAGCATTGGTGGAAGAATAATATTACAAGGAAAGGAATTACATGCAAGTGCCATCTAACTAGATAGTTAGAAAAAGGAACTAGGAGACATAAAAGCAAATATGAATAGTGACTAGCATGGTGGATGATGTACTAGGGGACACTAGGGCATGGATGCATCCTAGGCTAGCTTGGCAACATGTGATTACTTTCTACCACCCATAATAATACAAGTCATATTAGCCTTCCTTTTATCATTTCAAACAAAACAAAAACAAGAAAAACACTCCCCCCCCTTAACATAGCTCTCGGCCGAACTGCTCTAGGAGAGAGGGAGAGGTTTTCTCTCCACCATTTCTTCATCCACAACCTTGAACAAGATTCCTAAGGCTTCCTTGCATCTTAGTAGAGGTATGGTATCAATTTCAAAGCCTTCTATCCATTGGTTTTGAGTTATAGTTGTTGGAAGTTTAGAGAAATACTAACATAAGTTTATTACCTTTTAGATTTTGCATTGTGAGTGTTGTAAGAGGCCATCTAAGGTGTTTCTAAGTTGTGTAAAGTTTATACCAGGTCTCTAGGAGCTCAAGAAGGTATGAAATCTCAACCCACCCTTGGTTATGTGTTGTTCATGTAGGATGGTAGTAGATCCATGCATTTTAGGGGTTATCTTGAATGTATATGTATTGGATAACATGGATCTTGGGTTTTGATGTTGAGATGGTGAATTTTATGACTATGGTGAACATATATATCTCCATGAGTGTTATGAGTCATGATCTAAGTGTTTTAAGTGGTGTTTATGTTATGGAAGCATGAAAAATGGTTGATCTAAGTGAATTGAGCTTGCTGATTTTGTCCAGGAACTTTGATCTGTGTTGTAGCACGATTTTGAACACCCAAATGATGTCCCCTGATGTCCTACCTTATATTGTTGGAAAGATAATTGAATTTAGTTTCTGGATATGTAAGATTCATAGCTAGGTGATGTGTGGATTTTTAGTTATGGCCGGAGGAGTGAATGTTGTTTCTGGACTATGGACTGCATAAAGTGACCCCCTTGTGAACCTTGTTTAAACACCTTAAAAAATATTTGGGATCATGGAAAAATTAGAGAAGCTAGGAAATACAGTGGTGAAGGCTACCCAAAAAGAATTGGATTAAAATACGAATTTTTGAATTTTATAAAAATGCTAGAGTAAATTTCGCGCAAGGGAAAAAGTCGTTAGTGGAGCATAATTCTAGGAGTAATGGTTATGGTTCAAACGTGGTAACTAAATTAAGTCGAGTAAGTGACGAGCGTAAACGAGTGATGTCATGGACCTATAGTGAGGCTAGGGAGTCATAAGACGAAGTCGTTAAGTTAATCTCATATCCCCTTAAAACCCCGTAATTAGAAAGAAATTGTTAAGGTACTAACGAACGATTATTGCTTATGTATAGATCGTTCGAATTCGCACGCTCGACCACCCCAACCCAACCAAGGCAAGTTTTCCAACCCTAAGTATTTAATTTCAAAATATTATATTCCTGATTTTACCTATGCAAGTCTACTTTACAAAACTTATATATAAGGATTTGTCACTTTTGTGTTTGTAGTTCCAAACGTATTATATGCGTATGCTTTATGAGATTATGTTGAAGTTTGAGATATATGCATATGTGTTTGTACACCCTTGAACTTAGAATGAAAATGTTTCTTCGGACAACGACTCTAGCAATAGAGGTCGTAGCGGTCCAAATATACTATTGACCGGGGAGCGGTATATTATTGTATCATGATTAAATTACAAAAACCCGAAAGGTCATTCGGGAAGTATCGTATACTTACGTATTTATTATTTTTACGTTGTTAAAAATACTCAAAAATATCTATCTTGGATTGAAAGCTTATTTTAATTAAATAATTATTTTACTAATTGTTTATATATTAAATCTAAAAATATTATTTATTAATTATCGTTCATTATTTTAAAGACAAAACTAATCCAAGATACCTTCAGCGTTTTCAAACTTGAACTCTTTCGGACCCAAAACATTTTTCGAAAACCCCCGGTCAGCATTTGCTTCTTGTACGTTTTTCAAGAATTATCGAACGACTGAGGTCGAACTTCAACTACTCAAGTTTTCTATCAAAATGATTTTGAAAAGAAAAGAAAAAGGGGACTCTGGCAGGTGTGGGAATCGTTGACGAACGATTCCCGGGATGTGTAAGCGGCCGTGAGCCAGGCGGTCCATCAATTATTATTCCGGCCCAGGTGTTGCCGAAGGATGATTACGGATGTAGTTTTCATCGAGGGTGATTACGGATGTAGTTTTCACCCACGGGTAGTTACGGATGTAGTTTCTATCCTTCTACTAGTAGAGAAGACCCGCGGATTATTGGACTTGGATGTGGCGACTGATCATCGTCAATCCTTGTCAGGTTTTCATGTTTTCTTCCAGTCCCATCCTCCACTTTGGAAAAATACTCAAACACTGCTTCTTGGGCCTAAGTGTCAAGTTGCCGATAGTGTGGTTTTTGATGAGAAAATATTGATATTGTGCAGTATCTAGAACTGCAAGATTTTCTATAAAGATTGGCATGTGTTAGTGCACTCTTGCAATTATTTCAAAAGAATGAAATGTTTTTGAATGAGAAACCTCCTAAACTAATGGAAGGAAAGAGGTTTTGCAATAACGTATTCCCTGTAACAGTATGATAACCGTAGAGTGTTTTGCCGAAAATGATATGCTTATATACATATATATTCAAACTTGAGATATATTGAAATGAGAACCTTGTAAAGGATTCATATGTTATTCTTAAAGCTCCTTAGTGAGTATAAATGTTTTATACAAACTCGGGCATATATATTGTCGAGTTATGTTTTGTAATCTGAGATATACACCCATACAGTTGGGAACGTTTTCAAAATAAACCACTTTATTATTTTCCAAAATGGTGAACTTGCTGAGCATTATGTAGCTCATTCTTGCTTTATAAAAACTTTTCAGAAAGGGAAGAATTTGGCCGATTAACTCCGCACCAGCAGAAGAGGAGTGGAAGAATTACCCGGAGATGATTTAGTCCCTGATAAATACTACAGAGTAGTCTGATAGGTTTTCAACTGTAATAGTAAGACTGTCTTCAAGTATAGTTGTATAAATGGAATGGCGTAAGACTCTGGATGGTACAGATGAATTGTAATATTTAGTGTTACTTTTGATTATCGTTTCTGAGGCTCTAACTTGTATGTGCGTAAGATTGAGGTCTGGATGGATGTATTGTTGAGTTGTAAAGTTAATACAGGTATGATATGGTTGAATGGTGATGTGACGACCTGAATCTCTGACCTCAGATTTGGGGGCGTCACAGAAATGGTATCAGAGAGATAAGTTACAGTACTCAGAAACGAGAGTGTGGAGAGTTAAGTCTAAGAAGGAGAATGACATCAGAGATCGTAGTAAACTTATTATTGGACTACCAGAAGAGGTACTGGTGAGTAGAATGGACTGGAGTGTTTACAGGAGGCATTATGCTAGGGTCGATAGAATCCTTAGAGACCTTTGGAATGATGAATAGAGGTTTGAGAGTCGTACATGACCTATCATAGGTAATGATATAGGAAGCAGAGCAAAATCTCAAGAGCAGCTGAGGTAGAGGCGATATTGCCAATATGATCGGATGACTAGGCTGGCATAAATTTTGTGGCCCATAGTCCTCCACAGTTTAGAAGGCAGCATTTTAAGAATTAAGAAGTTTAGACATCCCTACATAAGTAAGGGTACTTAGTACTTGGAATAATGAAAGTCTTTTACTTTGGCTATAAGATCCGATTTTCGATAAGTAACGGGTTTACCTAAAAGTTGGTCACTATGTCGTTGTGGATTTCATTACCCTTTATGGCAAATTTTACATGTGTTATACGAGAATGTTATCATAAGACGAGCGTGCTAGATAATTCCACGCATGATTCGGACTCTAGAGCATGGTAGTTCAACTTAGAGAACAAACAAGTAGAATTAGCAAAGCGACTCTAGTGAAGTTGAATATGGTTGCAACGAGCAATACAGTGATCTCAGAGTCTACCAAAAGAAGGGACCAGTGAGTCTATACTGGAATTCTTTGATAGAAATTTTAGCAGAGACTACGCATGTATACTTGTAAACCTATATATTGTTGGTAACGTATGTTCACGTGCACACACACCGCCACTGAACCTATGGACTGCATTGAGATCCCTGAGAGATCTCTTTGATCTGTTCCAAGGGGGAACTGGCCACTTGTGATTCATGTCGGAATGCATGAAGTAGGACCCTATGGACTTAGCAGGTGTCCCCGGGATGATGTGAAGCTTGGTCTTCAAGATAAAGCACGAAGATGATGGATATATTTGTGAAACCCTAACTCGATAATTGACTCTAAGATGAAGATTGAGAGATGCACTAGTTGGTGTCTTGTATTACGAAGACGAAGAGATGGAGTTACCCTCATAGTGGTGATAATGAGATGCACGAATGATTATTAACTCATTTTGGTAACTACCGGCTGGTGCACTATTCCATTTTAAACTTTTCACTAACCATGTTACCTCGATTAGTTTATATCAGGTAATCCTTCTAGCTTTCTACTTCAAATTTGTGGAATAACAACCAGTGATATACTCTCCCTAAAGCAGGACTTATCCGAAGTAATTTTATTTGACCCATGAACATTCTATTCAAAAATTTATGATGACCTTGTTCGGCTCAGGCCTATTTACACTTTCTTTCAATTATCCAAGGAATGTTCCACGAATACTTCCTTAATTATTCGACGAATATTACTTAACGAATATTGATGTTTGATTGCTTCTTTCATACTTGCACTCTTCAGTTGAGCTCATAAATATTTAACAAATTACTGAGGACATAGATGATCTAATGTCCAGACATCCTTCATGAATTCTTTTCTTCTATTCAAGATGAGGTTGTACATCGTAAATTGAAATCATAGTAAGGATATCATTTTGATATTGGTATTCTGAATTTAATTCTACTGTAGGATCTGATAAAGCATGTGTACGGAGGCACCCTTGGGTGGACCGTTTCACTGGTAGGTAATATTTGATGAGAGGTTATCGATTGTTCTGACACCTAGAACATTCTCTTCAGATTTTATAGTTTTCTTTTTCAAACTTAATAACTTCTTTTTTTCCATTCGTTGTCCGAGTAGCCTAAAGTTTCTTCAGTGGCTACGATGTTGAAATTCCGTTCTAGCCAATTGAAACTGGCTAGTCGATATGTCAATATGAATGACTAGTTGATTGTTCTAACTAGTCAAAATTGTAATGTTGTGAAGAACACCTAGCTAATTGTCCTAGCTAGTGGTGATGTCTCAAACAAGTGAACTAGCAAATTTTGTCTAGCTAGTTGCTAGTGTTTCTTGAAAAGGACTAGTTATTGTTTCACTGGTCCAACTCCCAATTTAATTCATTCAGCAATTCCTCAATGCATTTTGCATGTGGTAAAGTATGATAATGAAAGTTTTGACGAATAACTTGATTGAGACCTAGTGAGGTCGCCCACTCAACTTGAATTCTACCCATCTTCGTATCAGACTTTATGCCACTTGAATATTCTATTCTTTCATTCATATAATAAAGATTCATTTGAAACCATAGATTACTTGAAGGATAAACTGCTTCATTTTTATTGTCATAGAGTAGAATTGCTTTCGATCGGTTGACCTTTATCAATGGGACTTTTTAGATCCTCTATTTTTCAAGAGGAAAAGTATTCACCAGATGTAAGAATCGTATAAAGACCGTCTTTATGACTTTTGTATCCAACAATCATTGCCCTCGTGCAATACTCTCTATGATATCACATTACAAAATTATCAGGACATGAAGGAATAAACCTTGTTGTATTCTTTCTGTCCATCCTTACATCTCCGAAAATTGAGACTCCTAGTATTTGGAACCATCAACATTCTTGGAACATCCAATGTGGAATTCTTATTGAAATTATCTATTGGACCTTGTTATTTTGAAACCATTCCTTTCAAAAGTCATTACTCTAAGGTGAACGGGAGGTACAATTGTGAACCGTTGCACCAATATGAGATCAAAAACCAAATGTTGTAATTGTGCAGCCAGAGCGTGATGCCGAGTAATTATTTAAAGTAGGAATAACATGTCGGGGCATAACACAAGACCTTTAATATTAGTGTGAGGAAAGTTATAGGAAATGATGAGGTGGTTGGGAGTACGCCCCTACCAACCGTCGTCAGGATGCTATATTAATGAATTCTGGAGTTACCAAGCCTTTTCCTGATCCAAGAAATGCAAATCGACTGCGATGTAAGACATATCCTTAGAGGAAACTAACATGGAAGTGAGATGGACAAGAAATGAAGGAATATCGTGGCAAGAATGTGAAGCTTTACTTAGCTAAAAGGGATTGATGCACATAGCGAGACATAAAGTTTAAAAGGCCCCTAATAGCAAATGGATGCATGGATATATCCCAATGATCCTTCGAGATTACCACCTAATCAAGTTTATTGGGAATCGTAGTAGCATACAGGCCTCAGGCTGATTGGTGCCAGTTGTGAAAGAGGACGAGCGTATGACATCTTACATATACCATCGAGAATCGATACCCCTAACCGGAGATGTAGGAATTGTTGACCAGTTAAAACGCGTAGTTGTTTTTTTCAAAGATAAGGTTGTAAGGCGGGTTTCACCAACTCAAGATCGACCTCTGTACTGTGCCAAAGTTGGGATTTCACACTAATATAAACGTTATAAAATTGTGGTAGTATCGTTTGAGTGGACTAATGAGTCAGAAGCCTTTATGGATTAATGAACAAAGTGTTGGAATGAAATGAGATATTAGCAACAACCTCGTTGTTAGCTATACTTGATGATAAAAAGAGGACTTTGAGGGTCACGATGATGCATCTTTCAAGAGTTTAAGAGGTGTGCTGATGTAGTAGAAAGGGGATGATAGCCTATACTTCTAAACAACATAAAGGTTACGGGATAGGATATACTAACCGTGAGTCGGGGATTAGTCATGATAGCGTTCACGCATAAAACTGAGACGTTAACCTTATGAGAAAAGTGTGAAATTTATCCACAAGTGCCTTAAGTATATCTTCATATTAGAACTAAACATAAGAAAGAGAAGGTGACGAAAGGAAGCAGGGAGTATAATGGAAAAATTTGTTATTACCCAAGAAAGGCCAGTGTGGTGGCCGATACTTATAGAAGGGATTATTCGAAATTGGAATTCAGTCAGTATTGACCAAGAAAATAGAGTATATACAATAAAGAATAATGTTAGAGGAAAATGACTAAATTATGGGGAAGGACAAAGATGTATAGAGAATTAAGAGAATGTTTGGCAAACAGGTATGAAGAATGGCATTGGGAAACTATTAAGTACAAACGCGACATGTCGAAAGCAGAATGATAAAGATCTAGTGGATTAATTCCGCCTGTAGAAAATCTTGAACGTGAACAGAATTATAATGAATTTCATAAGTAGGTCGCCGAAGACCGATCGAAGAGATGTCCCTATTTGATTTATAATTGTTGAACCAAGTGATTTACCTACGAGAGACTTTCCATTTGGAAGATTATTGATTTATATACAGAAGAGATGGTGGTGCAATATAAAACATCTGCAGTGATTACGTCAGATAAAGACTTAAGGTTAAACTTCGAATATTGAAGGTGCTTTCAAGTATAATTAATAAAGAGATTGAGCGTATGTACTAATTTGATCTGTGACTGACGGACAGGGAAGAAGAATTGTCCAGACGTTCGAATTTATAATTAGTGTCGTGCCTTAGATTTCACGGGGCAGTCGAGAATAAAAACTTATCCATGAAACGAATGTTGTATCACGATCGGCACCATGCGGACGTAAGGACGTCTCTTGTAAAGTGTACTACGAAAGAAGAAGTTTCGCTTTTCTTGCGTTACGAAGAAGTCAATGAACGAGGGATATAGTAGCTGAACTGGTTCGACGTATACCGAAGACTATATAGTATCCATAGCAAGTGGTAACGACCGACGGGAGGCAACACATGCGTGCTAATCAAGCCAAGGAAAATGAGGAATATCGTGCGTAATGACGTTGTCTCAGATTATAGAACACGACCACAAAGTATTCACAGCCCAACGATACAAGGACTCAACACGGATACTATGAACAAGGTAGAAGTGTAACGTATAAGTAGTGGGATAGCAATTTTCATTCATAGAACAACCGATAAGGAATACAGGTCGAGGAGAGCATGCGTTGAGAAGCAACATTAAAGCGTTGGTGAGACTGCAATAGCCCTAATTTTCATGAATATTCGAACCTGGATGAAAATTAATTTTATGGGTGGATGCGAAATTTTTGCAATCACGATATGTACGAATTATTAAATGAAGATTTCGAATTGATATTACGCCTTTACGGTGCAGACGAGTGTATGTAAAAGTCCTTAGTTTTTACGAAACCCATTATTTTGAATGGTCAAATTTTATGAGATATCAAAGGAGTATGAGGTGGGAGACTTCGTGATGCTAAAGGTATCCCCCTGAGAAGGATTGATGCGGTTTGGTAAGAAAGGGAAGCTAAGTCTGAGGTTTATTGGACCTTTTGAGATTTTGAGGCGTATGGGGAAGTTAGCCTACGAGTTAGCCTTGCCCCCAAGCTTGCAGCAAATTCATAATACGTTTCATGTGTCTATGTTACGACCCTACCACACCGACCATCGGCATGTGATAGAGTACGACCAAGTGGACCTACAACCAGACTTAACATATGTGGAGAAACCCGTAGAAATTATGGATAGGAAAGAACAGGTGCTGAGGAACAAGGTTGTCCAATTAGTGAGAGTTTTGTGGAGGAACCAGAATGTCGAAGAATCAACATGGGAACTAGAAAGCGCAATGCGTGAAAAGCACCCCCAACTATTTTCAACCTGATTCCGGGACGGAATCCTTTTAAGGAGGGGAGGCTGTAAGAACCCTAATTTTTGGTAATATTTTATTTTATTTAATATCTTGTGACAATGTCGATATGGAACCTTTCTGGTCATCCCGGTGATTAATAGAATTGATTGTCTGAGAAACTGTGTTGTTGTATTCATTATGTAAGATAAAAAGGGAGATTGTGAAGGCAAGAGCCTTATTGTTAATGTGATTTATAAAAGTTGGGATTTGAGAATGATTAGAGTGTTAAAAGATTTATTAAGGATTATGACAAGGAATTATGGACATTAGAGGAATTTACACAATTAGTACTTAAGGAATTATAAGGGAAATCTCTACGCGACAAAATATTATTACGAGGGATTAATTAAGATACGATACGAATTAAGGATTAAATAATAAGCATTGGTGGAAGAATAATATTACAAGGAAAGGAATTACATGCAAGTGCCATCTAACTAGATAGTTAGAAAAAGGAACTAGGAGACATAAAACAAATATGAATAGTGACTAGCATGGTGGATGATGTACTAGGGGACACTAGGGCATGGATGCATCCTAGGCTAGCTTGGCAACATGTGATTACTTTCTACCACCCATAATAATACAAGTCATATTAGCCTTCCTTTTATCATTTCAAACAAAACAAAAACAAGAAAAACACTCCCCCCCCTTAACATAGCTCTCGGCCGAACTGCTCTAGGAGAGAGGGAGAGGTTTTCTCTCCACCATTTCTTCATCCACAACCTTGAACAAGATTCCTAAGGCTTCCTTGCATCTTAGTAGAGGTATGGTATCAATTTCAAAGCCTTCTATCCATTGGTTTTGAGTTATAGTTGTTGGAAGTTTAGAGAAATACTAACATAAGTTTATTACCTTTTAGATCTTGCATTGTGAGTGTTGTAAGAGGCCATCTAAGGTGTTTCTAAGTTGTGTAAAGTTTATACCAGGTCTCTAGGAGCTCAAGAAGGTATGAAATCTCAACCCACCCTTGGTTATGTGTTGTTCATGTAGGATGGTAGTAGATCCATGCATTTTAGGGGTTATCTTGAATGTATATGTATTGGATAACATGGATCTTGGGTTTTGATGTTGAGATGGTGAATTTTATGACTATGGTGAACATATATATCTCCATGAGTGTTATGAGTCATGATCTAAGTGTTTTAAGTGGTGTTTATGTTATGGAAGCATGAAAAATGGTTGATCTAAGTGAATTGAGCTTGCTGATTTTGTCCAGGAACTTTGATCTGTGTTGTAGCACGATTTTGAACACCCAAATGATGTCCCCTGATGTCCTACCTTATATTGTTGGAAAGATAATTGAATTTAGTTTCTGGATATGTAAGATTCATAGCTAGGTGATGTGTGGATTTTTAGTTATGGCCGGAGGAGTGAATGTTGTTTCTGGACTATGGACTGCATAAAGTGACCCCCTTGTGAACCTTGTTTAAACACCTTAAAAAATATTTGGGATCATGGAAAAATTAGAGAAGCTAGGAAATACAGTGGTGAAGGCTACCCAAAAAGAATTGGATTAAAATACGAATTTTTGAATTTTATAAAAATGCTAGAGTAAATTTCGCGCAAGGGAAAAAGTCGTTAGTGGAGCATAATTCTAGGAGTAATGGTTATGGTTCAAACGTGGTAACTAAATTAAGTCGAGTAAGTGACGAGCGTAAACGAGTGATGTCATGGACCTATAGTGAGGCTAGGGAGTCATAAGACGAAGTCGTTAAGTTAATCTCATATCCCCTTAAAACCCCGTAATTAGAAAGAAATTGTTAAGGTACTAACGAACGATTATTGCTTATGTATAGATCGTTCGAATTCGCACGCTCGACCACCCCAACCCAACCAAGGCAAGTTTTCCAACCCTAAGTATTTAATTTCAAAATATTATATTCCTGATTTTACCTATGCAAGTCTACTTTACAAAACTTATATATAAGGATTTGTCACTTTTGTGTTTGTAGTTCCAAACGTATTATATGCGTATGCTTTATGAGATTATGTTGAAGTTTGAGATATATGCATATGTGTTTGTACACCCTTGAACTTAGAATGAAAATGTTTCTTCGGACAACGACTCTAGCAATAGAGGTCGTAGCGGTCCAAATATACTATTGACCGGGGAGCGGTATATTATTGTATCATGATTAAATTACAAAAACCCGAAAGGTCATTCGGGAAGTATCGTATACTTACGTATTTATTATTTTTACGTTGTTAAAAATACTCAAAAATATCTATCTTGGATTGAAAGCTTATTTTAATTAAATAATTATTTTACTAATTGTTTATATATTAAATCTAAAAATATTATTTATTAATTATCGTTCATTATTTTAAAGACAAAACTAATCCAAGATACCTTCAGCGTTTTCAAACTTGAACTCTTTCGGACCCAAAACATTTTTCGAAAACCCCCGGTCAGCATTTGCTTCTTGTACGTTTTTCAAGAATTATCGAACGACTGAGGTCGAACTTCAACTACTCAAGTTTTCTATCAAAATGATTTTGAAAAGAAAAGAAAAAGGGGACTCTGGCAGGTGTGGGAATCGTTGACGAACGATTCCCGGGATGTGTAAGCGGCCGTGAGCCAGGCGGTCCATCAATTATTATTCCGGCCCAGGTGTTGCCGAAGGATGATTACGGATGTAGTTTTCATCGAGGGTGATTACGGATGTAGTTTTCACCCAAGGGTAGTTACGGATGTAGTTTCTATCCTTCTACTAGTAGAGAAGACCCGCGGATTATTGGACTTGGATGTGGCGACTGATCATCGTCAATCCTTGTCAGGTTTTCATGTTTTCTTCCAGTCCCATCCTCCACTTTGGAAAAATACTCAAACACTGCTTCTTGGGCCTAAGTGCCAAGTTGCCGATAGTGTGATTTTTGATGAGAAAATATTGATATTGTGCAGTATCTAGAACTGCAAGATTTTCTATAAAGATTGGCACGTGTTAGTGCACTCTTGCAATTATTTCAAAAGAATGAAATGTTTTTGAATGAGAAACCTCCTAAACTAATGGAAGGAAAGAGGTTTTGCAATAACGTATTCCCTGTAACAGTATGATAACCGTAGAGTGTTTTGCCGAAAATGATATGCTTATATACATATATATTCAAACTTGAGATATATTGAAATGAGAACCTTGTAAAGGATTCATATGTTATTCTTAAAGCTCCTTAGTGAGTATAAATGTTTTATACAAACTCGGGCATATATATTGTCGAGTTATGTTTTGTAATCTGAGATATACACCCATACAGTTGGGAACGTTTTCAAAATAAACCACTTTATTATTTTCCAAAATGGTGAACTTGCTGAGCATTATGTAGCTCATTCTTGCTTTATAAAAACTTTTCAGAAAGGGAAGAATTTGGCCGATTAACTCCGCACCAGCAGAAGAGGAGTGGAAGAATTACCCGGAGATGATTTAGTCCCTGATAAATACTACAGAGTAGTCTGATAGGTTTTCAACTGTAATAGTAAGACTGTCTTCAAGTATAGTTGTATAAATGGAATGGCGTAAGACTCTGGATGGTACAGATGAATTGTAATATTTAGTGTTACTTTTGATTATCGTTTCTGAGGCTCTAACTTGTATGTGCGTAAGATTGAGGTCTGGATGGATGTATTGTTGAGTTGTAAAGTTAATACAGGTATGATATGGTTGAATGGTGATGTGACGACCTGAATCTCTGACCTCGGATTTGGGGGCGTCACAGGCATATACTATTTAGATAGCGCTGCAAATTAGATGGTATAGAAATCTTGTATTCGGAGCAGAAATAGAAGTTGTAATAATTTGTATAATTTAGATTTTTGTTTCATACCATAACCTGGAATTGATCCTCGGTGAGGAATCGTTGGTGTAATAAGTTTTAGTTGTGATTGTGAAATTGGAATTTGGTTTGGGTTGTAATACAGGTGGATAGTCCGATTTACGGGTACTTCATGCCGAAAATTTCTAAAATTCCCCTGTATCAAAGACCATTTAATTATAAAAAGTATATTTTTCAATATTGGAAAGTTAGGGCGTTACATATGAGATATGAAAAAATCAAATCTTTTCCATACATTTTTTAAATTACCTTTAATCTTAATTGTTCATTTTAATGAGTACTTTACCCACTTTCCCACCTATCTCCTTTATCCCTCACCTGTCTTTTCTTCTCCACGTCTTTCTTCCTCCATATCAGACCAAACTTCGACCACCACCGTTAAATTCCGACTGCTATCACCATCAATTTCCAGTCATCCGTTTAATTTTCCTATAACTGCACTCTCTAATCTTCTTTATAAATTTTTAATCTCTTTCTTTCCTGATACATACACATATGATTTGATGTACATATAACTGTAAATCTCTATTGGAAATCTGAATTTGATTGTGATGCTATTAACTTTAACGAAGAGCAAATTTAGATCAAACCAACTCTAACATGAATTTAGCAATGATTTTGATTCAATATTTTGATAATTATTAATTAAAGCAAGTGATTTTTGTACGATAACAGATCCAGTCAACTCTAACATGAATTTAGCGATAATTTTGATTCAATTTTTTTACAATTATTATTTAAAGCATATTGGTCGTGACCGAATGTGGTTGTTGTGTGGTGATTATATTGATTTGCGTGAATATTACTTAATTATAATGATTTGATTTGATTATAGTGATTACTGTGTTGAATGTGGTGATTGTATGTTGAGGATGTGGATATGGATTGATTAGTGAGTGTTATAAAATAAAAATTGGTTTAATTAAATGGATGGTACATTGAATAAGAAATAAACTGTTAGGATTATATCACATAAGAGCATGATTCCAATTAATTAATCCCACCTATATACATATTCACAATATACTTAATCCCTGATTCATATTCATATAATTATTTATTAAAATAAATATATCAAATACTTTGGTTGATGTTGGCCAAATTTTTAAAAATAATAATGACATTATGCATGTATAATTTAGTCTTTTCGTCAAATTCGTTTAATAAAATTCATGTATTAATACATAATTTAAGATAATATCGTAATAATATAGGTAAGTTATTCTTTTAGACATGGATTAAATAGAAAGAATTATGAAATTTTATATCAAAATCTTAATACAATATTTTTTACATGTCACATGATCCTAATATAATATTATGCATTTGTTTAATAAATTTAAATTTTGAATTTTAATTTCATCTCTGTTGAATGGTTTTTTGAAATTATTATGTTAAATCAGTTTTAGTTTTAATTCTATATTTTGTCGACCAACTTATATATTCTAATTTTATTCCTCTAATATTTATTAAATTTATTCTTTTATATAATATTAATAAGAATCCAATTTAGATTATTTGAAAATCGTTATTCACATAAATATTAAGATTTATGAAGATTATATTATTTAAAAATATTCCTCTCATGTGAGTATCAAGATTTTTGAAAATTATTTTATTTGTATATTATGTCTCTAATATTTATAAAATTTGCGAATAAATTTATATTTTAATTAGTTCAAGTATATAAACTATTTTACAAAATTTAGATTATTGATATAGGTCATTGTTCTATGGAGAACCATCTTACGTGGAGAACCACTAATTTTTGATTCTATAATAGAATCAAAGTTCTAATTTTTTGGTTCTACAAACAAAATACCAATTTTTTTTTGGTTCTATAACAAAAAAAAAACCAATTTGCTGATTCTGTGATAGAACCAAACGTTTATTTTTAAAAAAAATATTGTAAAAAAAACTGTCTGCTGACGTGTCACTGCCACGTCAGCAATGACGTCGGCAATGTTGACGTGGCATCGCCACGTGTCACTACCATGTCATCAATGGTGACGTCATTGCTGACGTGGTAGTGTCACATCAATACTGGTGACGTGGCAGCGGTTCAGATTTTTTTTGTTTTTTGCAATTTTTTTTTAATTTTTTTTTTGGGAAAAAAAATGATTCTATAGAACCATATGGGGTTCTCCACGGTCTCTCTAGAGTGGGACTCATATTGATATATGTGGAATTACATTTCACCTAGATTAGTTAGGACGATTTTTCTTTTATATATCAATTAGAATAGGCTTCTGGTGTGGTAGAGTTTGTTTAGAATATTACTATATTAGTATTTAAATATTAAAATAAATAGGATATAATTAATTAAAGTTTAGATTTAACAATCAATATTTGTTTGGTGGTAATAGTGACAATCAAATATCCACATTATCCTTATTATATAGAGGATAGGATATAAATGCCGGGGACCGAGACCATATATATAAATACAGACATACAGAAAAGCATGAAGTCAGATGAACATTGACAAACATCCGATCTGTTCATACTTCATATTAGAACCTATTCTTCATACATACAAAATATACAATATATTTTCAAAGCTAGCTAGAGCTTAAAATGGCCAGGAGAAACAGGTGTACACTGATGTTCATGTCACCCTGCATACTGGTGGCCGCAGTTGTAGAGTTCTTGTGAGTCTGATCTTTTGTCTTTTTTTATCTCTGTTGCGGCCCTAATTAAGCCTGATCATATGTAAAGAGCTTTGGATTTCTTGTTGATGTCAAGTAATATATAAGTTTTCTCTGAATAGTTATGT
Organism: Kitagawia praeruptora; assembly: GCA_037693485.1. Taxonomy (NCBI): domain Eukaryota; kingdom Viridiplantae; phylum Streptophyta; class Magnoliopsida; order Apiales; family Apiaceae; genus Kitagawia; species Kitagawia praeruptora. Next base: position 110,201,692 of record CM075354.1, read on the forward strand.
AACTATTCAGTGTGTTTTTTTACGAAGTTTTTTCGAGTAATTGTGCTTGGTCTATCAGATATGTTAAGTAACCAACTCATCTAAAACCTTAAGGTGTTAGAGGGAGGCCTTATATGGATATTATATTTTATGTTAACACTCCCCCTCACTCGAAAGCCCATTTTTGGGTTGAGAGTGGATCACGGGCGCCCATCTTTAGGGCATAAATTTACCTTCGTGTCCGAAATAAATTGAGAGAATATTGGGGGTCGCAAAGAGTCGAACCTGCGACCTCTGCATGCCTGAGCTTTCATACCATGTTAAGTAACCAACTCATCTAAAACCTTAAGGTGTTAGAGGGAGGCCTTATATGGATCTTATATTTTATGTTAACATGATACATGCAAGAAGGACTGAATGACTGATCTTCTGATTATGGTCTAAAGGTGTGATTTGTGTCATTGTGTTTCCCGTGTATACGTGAATTTTAAACGATTGGATGAACCAGTATTGCTCAGTATTAAGTTTTAGAAGCATATTGTAATTTGAATGCTGATTATACGTGTATTATGTGCCAGGAATCACGGAAAGAACTTCGTTTTACAATCGTTAGCACAAACAGTCTTGCTTCTTTCAGTTGATCAACTTCAAAATCATAACTTATTCGCGAAAAGCATCCTAGCAGTTCGATTATTCTAAGTAATGGAGGAACTTAAAACCGAGAAGTTGTTCAGTGAAACAAACAATAACCAGGAGCTCACTTTTTTTAGTTACCGGTGAGTAGTGGCGTGAAACATGCCACTGGAACACTTGTGTAGACTGGTGCATATGTGCAATACAAGAAAGTTTAGTAGAACTCAATGATATAATTCAAAACGAAATAAATCAAGAAGTACATAGAATCACATGCATTCTTGTTTCTTTGAACACATTATCATCAGCATGGTAACAAACTGCGACATTAGGCCCTCAAAAGCTGCCAAAGACACAACGTCAAAGCACCAGAGGCTCTGAGGTCTATATTGCGGGTAGCATGACCACTTAATTTAATAGAAGTTCAACTTCCTTGCCTTGTATCATTGGCTAAGTCGTTGATTGACTAGCTTTGCCGTTTTAATTGGCTATTAAAAATATTTCCTACCAACTCTGAATTTGGCTGTTTCTTATTTTTATGTATACTTGAAGATATTTCTGACTCCTTCACTTATACAAGGCACAAATAATAATTAAAAACAGTAGACGTAGAAGGTTCGAGCCCGGGGCATCTCCTACTCCTAATAACATGTTAAGTTATCAGCTCATTAATCATTTCTTATGGTGTTAGAAGCATGTTGTAATTAAATAACACATGGAGAAGCAATATATATTTTTTAGTAAACCAGGCTACATCAGGTATATTAGAGTTGTACAAAATATGGTAGTGCTGTGTTACATCATAGACGTGACATATTGATAATAATAAATTACAATGTCGGTAAATAGACACATATACCAGAGAGGTTAAAGCCAGATGAATGTTGTGCTACATCTGATCTGATTACATCTACAAAAATAAAGTCCTCTTTAAAATTTTGAAGGCTATGAAGAGCTCAAAATGGCCACCAGAAATAGTGCATCAGGATTGTCTGCTGCTATTGTGTGTATGCTGGCAGAAATGTCGCCCATCCTGTTGGTGGCTACGGTTGTAGGATGCCTCTTGAGTCTAGTCTTCTATCTTATTGATGATTGTTCCAGTTCCGATTGATGGTTCCAAACCATATTTTTAGATAGAAAAGCATAATTTTATTTGCTAAAGATCAATAAGATTTTTCCAAATGATTATGTTGATAGTTTACTGTAAATTTCCAAGTAGTTATACTTTTAAGTATAAACCTGATCTTCTGCTTATTCCCTAGAGCGGTGTAATATGTGTGCTATCTTCATGTGGTTTGATCAAATGGAATGCCAGTATCATTTTTGTTGTTCATTATTAGATGTATATGTTACTTTAACTGTTATGTATGTAGTTTGTGGTTATTAAATTGGCTTTGGATGATAAATTTTGTGCTAAATCTCTTAAAGTCATTATTCTCAACTCTCAAACTTCTGTTCCGAAACCAAAATTACATTTAATCAGATGGCATGATGGTAAAGTAGTGAGCTTATATTGATCCACATGACAATGAGGTCTTTTGCATAACTAGCTATAGAGAGGTATGTAACCAATGAATATCAAGGTACATCTGATCTGATCAGACCAAAACCTCTTGTTCGAATTTAAATCAGTCTCTATCTTGCTAGAGTTGAAGATGGCCAGGAGAAGCAATGTGGAGTTTTCCATTGGAAATGTGTTTCTGATAATGTTCCTAGCTAGCGCCTGCTATGGTGGTTGCTAGAATTCCCTTTTCTCCGATTGCTTGTTTTAATTTGATCTCTGTTGTGGCATGTTGGTCATTAAAAACATCTTCAATCCAAGATCTTCATGGTTCCTAAAAATTCTTACATTTTATAGATTTAGTGTGCTGTTCACTCTAAAATTTCCCAGTGATTGTTGATTGGTATAATTTTTACATGCACATGGTTCTTCTGTTTCTAACCTAGAGGTGTGATCTTAATTTGCTTGCCATCTCCATGTCAATTTAAGACAGAACAATGATATTCAACTTCCCTTTTTATAACTGCAACGACATATTAACAAATCATTTGCAAGACTTCATAGCCACTTGAGAGTTTAATGCATGTGTTGGTATTTAAATTTCTGTAATTGATATTAGTAGCAAATCATATAAACTAGATCTCAATAAATCAATATTTGTTCTTGAAAAGTAATATTAATTTTAAAATTGAATCATATATATATATATATATATATATATATATATATATATATATATATATATATATATATATATATATATATATATATATATATTATTTGTGAATAACATGAGTTAGAGCATCTTTAACCATGTAATGTTATGATGAAAATTATAACAAAGATGCTAGCGAACAGACTCAAGACCTTGTTGCCTCGAATTATTTCGGAAACGCAGAGTGCGTTTATTGCAGGAAGACTTATAACTGACAATGTGATAGCTTCTTTTGAGATTAATCACTGGATGCAAAGGAAATCTCAAGGAAAGGTGGGTTATTCGGCTCTTAAGATCGATATGAGTAAGGCATACGATAGGGTGGAGTGGAAGTTTGTCATGGAAATTATGCGGAAGATGGGTTTCAATGGACAATGGCTGGAATGGATTTATATGTGTATTTCCTCAGTTAAATATAATTTTCTGTCGACAGGGCATGAAGTTGGTCATATTTCCCCCGGACGAGGATTACGACAAGGTGATCCAATATCACCTTATCTTTTTCTACTCTGCACCGAGGGTTTGTCAGCTCTTATTCAGAAAAACCAAGCTCGAGGGTTGATTCATGGCTGTAAAATAGCAAACAGATCTCCAGTAGTTACACACCTTTTCTTTGCAGACGACAGCTATTTGTTCTTTCGAGCTACTACGGAGGAACCACAATGTATTAAAAATTGTTTGAGGACATATGAGAAAGCATCTATGTAACGGTCCCAAAATTCGGGGTACAGATTTGAGGGCCACCGACCAAAATCAACATATCACTAACTTGGACATAAACATTAAATAAACTGATAAAACATTAAACCCCTTAACCAAGATCGCATATAAGTTATGGTGTGAAACAACTATCGAATTACTTTATTACAACTCAATCTCAGAATAAAAATATTATACAATTCTGTGAATATACAAATCCACTATTTAACTACGTATCCAACCTTGGCAATTCCCCAAACCACTATTTGACGAAGTCCACAACTCGAACGTCTCTTCTCGCTGTCCGGAGATTAATACCAACTATCCACTTACTAGGTTTACTAAACTTCTCTATTAACTGGAGAAAACAAACAAAAGCAAGAGTGAGCCAACAATGCTCAGCAAGTGCGTAAAGTGATAACAATTTCAATATCGAAACAAATCTGATAACAAAAGAATTTCAACTCATTCTATGAGAGACTCTGTGATATTAACTTTTAAGTTGCCACGAGGGCCAATACTTCATCATTAATGAGGTGCAACCGGAACTAGAACAGATAAAAGTTTTTGTTTAACCAAAATAAGCATTATAGACTTCAAGGGAATCAAGCTTTAACAATTCAATAATGATACTCGAAAATTCAAGGTCAAATGATAATCATTCAATAATAATACTTGGAAATTCAGGGTCAAGCAATAAGAATCAATGTCCAATTAGATACTCAATTTATAGAATAGAATTGGATTTTCATTTTGACGCAACGAGTTAAAGTGGATGATCAGTCACACTAAAACTCCGGATATACTCTCTTGGTATATCCAAATACTCAACTGGATCCAAGGCCCCTTTTAGCCTATAACATAATACTCATACTCTAAATGGCGTCCTCAGTCCTGAAAACATTTTCATTTAATAAAAACATTTCCAATTCTATATTTAATACTCAGGTCATGTGTCGGAACAATCGACCACCCTTGATTTCCAACAACTGGAACTCACGTCCAGAATAACAACTTATGACTAGGAATTAATAAGAAACGACATCATCGTCTGGTATCGACAAGTTCGATACCACATAGGGGAAATTATAAAGAACGTTAATTCAAAAGGTATCAACAAGATTGATACGGATACTTCGAATTATAACCACTGCAGATTATGCAAAGAAAAATTTCATTTGAGCAAGAATGGGGATATAATTTGCAATAAGATTCCAACAATGAAATTCTAAACTAAAGCAACGACATGGTCAAGTACCGGCATTTAATAGAATTTATATATACTGAAGAATTTGAGCTTCCATAAGCGGAGAAAACAGATTAGAACAATAATTGTAAAAATAGTTTCAATAGGGAAGGGTTTAGATCAGCATAGGGAACATTGTCCGAGTGGAAGTCCATTTATAAAAATATACTAGGTCAGGCATTGTGCCAGCGGGTTTTAATGAAAGTTAAGAGAAACTTAGATGTCCTTGTTTAGAAAATGTCTTAAGAGTACTTGACAAAACTAAAGGAAATGGCATTCCGCTGACAAAATGTAAAAAATTATTTACAAGATTCTTGGTAAAACCGACATATGAATTATGGGTGGGGGAAAGTCAACAGCATTATACTAATTTGAAGAAGTATGTAAATCATCTTTCAACTATACTTGACCAACTTATTTCATATGATAAATGAACTAAATTGCATCACTTGAATAATAAGTGAATAGCAATAACACTTGCCTCGATTTACGGAGTTCCTAATCCTACCATGGATCCTCAACTCAATTTCACATCAGTCCTTACTGGTAATTTGCTACTTCACATCCATACCCTCGTCGACTTTGCTACTACCATCTTGTTCCAATTTCCACTTGTCCTTGCACTGCTCTCGGACTGGTCTCTTACTCATACCTTTACAAATTCAAGTACAGTTTCAATGTCAAATCAAGCAAACTCTTATTTGCTCTACTCAACCCATACGCGTCCTATAACGCTTATACTCATGTATACAAATATACACAATTACATATAGACATATCCAACTATATCCATATAGTAGTCTTAGTATAGTTACAAAGTCACATAATCACGTCACACTTTCAAAACAGCACAATATCCAACTTTCAAAACCACAATATATACTCGAATTAATCCATTGACACATATACTTAAACCCTTAGAAATCATACATATTTCCAAGCATTGAAATCAAATAACTTAAATATACTTTTAAATAATTTGCAGGGGATTTTTAGAAAATTTCTGCATGTAGTATTCGTTTATCAGACTATGGGCACAGCCCCACAAATACAATTCAACCCTGTTTTTGCAAAAATAAAGCTGCCTCAACTTGCAGCAACATAAAAGTAAGGCTTAATGACCTTTTAGCCCTCGAAGTTTTATACGAAATACCTATCAGCCCTCACTGTTTCAAAACGTTCCTTTTAGCCCCTGAAGTATCCGTAAAGGTCAAATTAACCCTTGTATAGGTACAAAAAATTGTAACGGTACGTATCGGATGGGCAAAATAGACATTACATGTGTCCGTTACAATTTTTTTTAATTTGTACCGGTATAAGGGTTAATAGGACCTTTCCGGATACTTCGGGGGCTAAAAGGTACAACGTATTAAACTTGAGGGTTTGATGGGTACAAAAGGTCATTACTATATCTACTAGTTTAATTCAGCCACCATTATCTCCATACCCCTCGAGTAAGACTTGCATACACTCTTCTCTCTTTGCTTACCACTACCAAAATAAGTATAGGGAATTCATAATGCTACATCCTATAAACAGAACGAAGCAGAGGCCAATGCAAGGAAGGCATGAATGGGTATTAAGCCTCCATGGAGGCTGTGAAAATTAAATTGAAAATGATGTAGTAGAAACTGAGAAATTTTTGAAGTATTCATGGTTGGTGCATACTAGTATAATTTCCATATAATCAGTTTGAATACCTTTTATTCAATTAAGGTCCAACTGTTTTTCATTTTAGCATTGACTTATCTTTATAAATCTTTGAAACTATCTTGGTAGTTACAACTTTGAATGCCTTGAAAATTTACTATTGACTGTTATGGCCAATGCATGTTGAGGGTGCTGAGCTTGAATTTAATGCATAATCTACTATATAAACACCATCATTGGATGTAAGTCTTAATCAATCAATTAAAAGTAAACCCCTTTTAATTTAAAAAGGCAATCGACTTATTATCACTAATTATATTACTTTACTATTTATTTTAATAATTAGGATGACTATGCTGAAAATCGAACCGAAAAACTTTCAATGCACGTGCGATGCACGGGTTTCTTTTATTATGTTATAAATTTTATTTAACATTACAATTATGTATTTATATAAACATTATTTTTCATATTTTTAAAATTTTAAATTTATATAATTTAATATACTCTTGTTTACGGATTATACTAATGTTTCCCTATTATAAATAATGTATACGGATTTTTAATAAATTTTATTAATAATTAAAAAATATGGTGTGATATTTTCGGGTATATATTAATGATTATAAGATTAGTTTTAAATCAAAATGGTAACATGTTTTAATTAGAAAGAAAATATTAATGATTGAAAGATATGATACGATTGATTTTTTAAATATTATAAGGCAATATATTCAACTAAAAAGTAAATGTGAAAAATACAATCGGTTAATTACCATTAATTATGTTATATTATTATTTATTTTAATAAATAGGATAACTTTACCGAAGACCAAAACAACTAAAACTTGCAATGTTTCGACTTTAATATAATAGTATAGATATTATTATAAATTTTAATTTCAATATGTTATTGGAAGAATTCGAACCTTACATTTTTTTATAGAATAAGTTTTAGTATTAAATTTAAATTAACATGTTGGCGGGAATCGAACCTTACATTTTCGCTTATTATAGTATAGTATAGTATAGATGAGTGGAGAGCGCATCTCATAGTATAGTATAGATGAGTAGATATAGTAATGACCTTTTGTACCCATCAAACCCTCAGGTTTAATACGTTGTACCTTTTAGCCCCTGAAGTATTCGGAAAGGTCTTATTAACCCTTATACCGGTACAAATTAAAAAAAATGTAACGGACACATGTAATGTCTATTTTGCCCATCCGATACGTACCATTACAATTTTTTATACCGGTACAAGGGTTAATTGGACCTTTACGAATACTTCAGGGGCTAAAAGGAACGTTTTGAAACAGTGAGTGCTGATGGGTATTTTGGTGGAAACTTTGAGGGCTAAAAGGCCATTAAGCCTAAAAGTAAACAAGTAAGAAAAGTACCCGCACAGACATGCGGCACCTGGCACATAATAATTTACATTAACACCACTACTTACGCTACACCAATGATCGTATTTCTCACGCATTTTAATGATACACGTGACAATCAATCATTGATGTTCGTAAGCCCTAGGGAACAACCCCTAGCACTAACTATATTACTTACGCTATATCAATGATCACATAACTTAAGTATATTAATTATACTCGTGATAGTTAATCATGGATATTCGTAAGCCCGAGGAACTAGTTGAAGAGAATTACACAAGTCTTTAGATATTGACATTTAAGACTCGTGATCTCATTACAACTCCTCGCAGATAAACACATAATAAAATAAATCTAACAATTAATCTTTGATATAAATCACATTTTAAAACCATACAAATAGCTCACCACCACATATAATTTACCACCAAATACTCGACAAGTAAAATATCCAATAATTACTATAACTTGACTTTATACATTTAGTACATAAACATTTATAGCTCGATAAAACCATATATCTCAATATATCATTCATCAATTAATAATTAACCACTACTAGCCCGAACACATAATCGAGTCCACAATTAGCCTCAACAATTAATGACTAACAATTAACAATTAATAATAATCAAAACATATTGTTCAACTCGAAATAAATCCCACATTTATACTTAATCACCACGATACTAAGTAACTATATTCTCCGAATTAATCACGGAATTACAACAATGATATTGCAATTTAAACTAATTAAATTACAACTACTTCATAATTAAATCACAATTAAATTACCACAATCACAATAATTTATATACTTTCCGAATTTAAACTACAAGAATCCAAAAAAATTACCTCGAAATTTACAACTAATTAAATACGAAAAATTAAATAGATAAAGTGCGAGGTTATACCTTCCGAATTCATCAATCTCTCGCAACAATCTCTCTCTCTCGCTCTTCTCTCTTCTCTCTGTCGACCTCCACTCCGGCAGCCCAGCCGCAGCCGTCCCCCGCCGCCTGACTCTGCCCCTCAGCCACCTGGTACCACCACCACCAGCCTCCCTAATCGCCTCTACTACAGCCACACATACAGATATATACATAACACATACACACACACATATATATATATATATATATATATATATATATATATATATATATAGGTTTATATTACCCAATTGATTCATCAATCCAAAACCCCAATTTCTAACTTTAAGAACCCTAATTTCTCCCTTCTTTCCCTTTTTTTGTTCTCCCCGTTGCGTTTCCTGTTGAGTCTGTGTTTTTGATTTCCAATTGGGCTTGGCCCAATTCTAATATATCACTACTACAATTCATTCCGGGCCTAAATATAACACTACTTATTCACTTATAAAACTAATACACGACTCTTATAATCATAATTAAATAAAACCTTCCAGAAAATTTACACTTTTCATTTTTAAAATAAAGGGTATAAAATTATGAGCACACACGTATTTTTAAAATATTTTTCGGATCAAAAATGAATTAAATATGAATTTTACAAGTTTTGATCCTTTAAATACAATAAAACTCTTGAAATCATTTTAAAATACCCAACCACCCAAATTAATCCACCCAAAAATTTTAAAACTCAATAAATATATAAAGATAATTTTACAAAAGATTCATGATTTTTAAGCCCTCCGATAATTTTATAAAATTTACAGAGGATAAAAAATACACGATTTAAATATACTTAAATCCTCAAAATTACAAATAAAAATATACTGACCTTCACGGCTCATACTAATCATCATATAATCACACAAACATAACTTCACACATATTCCACTTTCCAACAATACTCACATAATAATATTCATAATTTATATAAAATAAATTATTCGAAATTCGAAATTTTCTAGGGCGTTATATCCTTCCCCATTAATAGGATTCTGTCCTCAGAATCAACGCTAAGGAGCCATTAACAATTTTTCTCAAACATCTTACTTCCACTCCCAGGTTGTATCTTTCAACCTCTAGGATTCCATCATACTAACTCATTCATTAATAAGCTCGTTCTGCGAGCCCTCCAATTCCGAAAAACTTTAAACTTTGACTTCCGAGTCTTTTCAACTTTAGACGCTTAACTCACGGGGATGAATATCTTTCCTCGACAATCAATATAACTTTTCGCATAATGATCTATACTTTGCATTAAAACTATATTACCACGCCAATCCTTCGCAATAATACTACCGTGCATTTTGCCTAGATTTACCACGATCGACGCTTGGTATACTTCCCACGCTTTACTTATAGCCACACGATTTTAAATAGAACTTCGAGAAAGAATCTCAAGAAGTTCTCTGATCGCTTCCACTCCGCTTCCAAGTACTATGTCGATCGAGAAGGGAATAATTAAAAGTTTCTTCTTGTCTTTAATCCCATATTCTTACCGAATACCCATTCTGGAAACTTAACATCATTTCTTTCATTCTCAATCGCATCCTTGCAATCAAATATTATAATTAACATACACGTTCTTAGACGTACATCGAACATACTTTAACTCGCACTCGATTTTCACTCTTACAAAATATTCTGGTTTGCTAAGTCTTGCAAAGAACATAGCCTCGATTATTTTCAGCTTTGATAACTAATATACTTGTCGCCTTATCTGTGACTTCACTTAATACAAACACAAGATTGAAATATCCAATTTGTTACCAATTCTTCTGCCATCACAACTTCACTCAATACTAATCACGAAAAAATTCTTCAACGATTTCCAATAACTCCTGCTTTAATCAACATGATCTTCCACTTAACCTGCATCGCCACTTATTTACATCTCCCAAAATGAACCTTCCTCAGATAAAATTTTGAGAAAAGGAATATCAAGAAATCCTCAATCATCCTTACTCCTTCTTCACGTGCAATGTTACTTGAGAAGGGAATAATCGGAAAATTTCTATCCATCCTTCGTCTCATCGTTTTACCATGCAACCATTTCGAACTAATAACCATTCTCCTTAAATCATATATATTTTATTCGCAATACATTATTCCGTTTCCTCCGAAATTAACTTTCAAATCACCATTCTGCATACTTGACGATAGGGGTGAGCAAAATCGGATATCCGGTCCGGTTTTAAAATTCGGATCGGATATCCGGTTTTTCGGATTATGAAAAATCCATTCCGGTTCCGGTTTAACCGGATATGCGAAATTCGGATATCCGTTTAAACCGGATCGAAAATCGGATTATCCGGATCCGAATTAATTAAGTAAAAATAATTTTAGTTTGTATAAATAAATGAATTTTATCACATTTTCAATAAGCTATTGTTAACTTTACAAATGATAAACTATTTTATAAAATTTTAGATATCATCATCTCATATTTTAAAATTTGTAGATTCAACTTTTTCCTAAATTTATTTTGACCTAGCATAAACTACCATTCATTCATTTGTAAGTTTAACAGTTTTCACTTGATTACTCAATACATGCTTTTTTGATTGATGACCAATATAAACGAAATAGAGTGAGTAATAAGCTAACTCTCGAATTCCTAATTTTAAGTGAAAATTATTATTAAATGAAAATATTCTTCCATTTGCTTTGTTTTTAATATTATAATTTCTTAATCAATCACTTTGGCTAATTTGGTTAAGTAAGAGAAAAAATTTATCAAGGTTGATTTAAGAAAACTTACACGAGATTATGAAATTCACATAAAATTATATGGAGTTGTATTTATAAATTCACATTTAAGTACATCCCTATTTACGTCTTTACACCTAAAATAATTTTAAACTTAGGTGATACACAACAAATTCATTAATTTATTACTGATAATTTATTAATGAATTTAATATTTTCAATGTTGAATTATTTATCTACAATAAGTTCATTATTTATTAAATATATAAATTATTTTTTAATAAATATATCGGATCTGGATATCCGGATTTGTAGAAAGTTGTGATCCGGATCCGTATCCGAATTCATTAAAAAAATCCGGATCGGATATCCGATCCGATTTTTTCGGATCGGATATCCTAATTTCCGGATTTTTCTAATCGGATACCGGATCTGAAAATCGGATTATCCGGTTTTCGGATTTTTTTGCTCACCCCTACTTGACGAGTCCTCGAAGTTGACTCTACCCGCTACGACTTCAACATTTAACACCACTCACCTTAGGATTCTGCATACTTGGAACCTTTCAAGGTCATTCTCCATTGGATTGCATACGCTTCACTAACTTTCGAACATCTTGATTCATGATCTACGATCATATCAAATTCTTCGTCCGATTACTGTTTGAAATCTTATTCATTGAAATATGCTTTACTTAATCATCTCCTTCCCGCTACCTTCTTCTTATACAAAACGACTTCATTCCTTTAATGTCACCATTTCTGGATCTACTTGGTTGGTAAGACTTCTATATCTGCTTTCGACTTCAATCATCAATTTCACATTTCTTAAAATCAAAATCTCCCCTTCATTAATAGGAAATAAATCTAATCCTGAATCATATTTGACTCTTTTTATAGTCATCACCATCCATTTCCTGATAACTTACTTTATAATCGCATTGAATTTCTCGATTCTTGATAATTATAACAGTAGTCTTATTACTCTCTTCATAATTCCACTAAGATTAATATGATACTATTCTGGCAAAAATTTCCATCTTTCCAAGCTCATAACACATAGCTTCGACTTCTGACTCTACTACTTGTCATCATACTGCCCTTCTGGTTACAACCACAACTTCCCACATTTCTCTTAATAAAATCTCTAGGGATTCTACTCCCGAAATCTTACCTTCTGACCATGGGATCTCGCTAATTTCTGCAAATTCTCTTTCTATAGGCAACTACGGTGCCTTTACTCTTCTAACTCCACATCTTCGGGATTCCCCATTCTTTTCTTAACTAAATCCTGTATGTCTTCTTTTTTAATCACTTCTGTAAACTCTCTGGTTTCTCTGCCTTCCACCTTATTGACATTTTATTTCATCTTGATTAACTTTCCATCATCCTTGATAATCGTGACTTTCTACACGGGCTTGCATAAGTCATTTACTCCACATATTCACCTTACCCCCCATTCAGTCTTGATTGTTTTCTTATTAATCCTTACAAACCTTCTCATTTTACTTTGCTCTGTTTTACTCAAATTATCTCTCCTTGATTCTACCATCTAATGTCCCGCATCGGGTTCAAAATATTCAAAATCTTATGGTATTCCATCTACTACCTCCGCCTTATATGGGATGTCTTATACCAACATCTTCATTATTATTCTCTTTTAATGTGCTCTTATTCACTGCTCTTTTCCTTTATTCAATTCTCATTAGCCTCAAATCTTGTCTATGACTTATTGGTCCGGTAAACAATCAAATTTGACATGACATATTTATCTTAGTCACCAAATTCTTAAACTTGCACAACCAATTCTTCATCAGCAGAATTGTAGTTTCAATCACTTAAGACATCGTCGCGTCTATCTACACATCTTTTCATTGCTAGTAATTCTGAAATCATCGAATCTCCGACAAAGGAGGTTAACAAATTGAATGGGGCATCAAATATGAATATGGACTGAGTTTGTTTGACAAAACTTTTATAAAGGAATTTATCCGAGAGATCAATATGATCTTTAAACTATTTTCAGGTTACATTTGTCACTTGGTTAACCACCATAGTACATAAAGATGGCCAGTCCTTAGTACTTTCGTGACAAACACAATCAGTGGCGTCCCACCAGACTTCTATCACAAAGATAAAATGTCCCTGAATTCCCTATCTGTATAGGTTGTTCATCTCAGCTAGAATAAAGAAATCAAGTATTCATGAAAATGTAGAGGATTCAAGAGTTTCAAAAATCTTTCTGTAAAGATGGATCAAGTATCATCTGGAAATATAAATATTTCTAAAAGAATGGAATTGAATTCGAATAAATTTGATGTACGAAACTCATCATCAATTGATGGGTATTAGACTTTTCAACTGTAGCATCAACTACTGATTAGGCAAACATTTAAAAAATTCTTAATTATTCAGTCTCACTCTTGTAGACTAAGCACTACTATACTTAGCTGCCAAACCGGCCTGACAATAATGAGTTGAATAAATAAGAAGATCTCAATTCATTCTCGATTTTTGAACCGTCACTGCAGAACGAATGCCTTAGCAACTATGCTAACCGAGAATTAATTTATGATAATTTAAAGAAAGAATAGGGAATGTTTTCAGATAATAACTTTGGACAAATCAATAATTAGGGGTGCATAATTATGCTTAACCTTCAATCCTTGCTAATACTCGCTTCTCACTTCGCATTCTTAACCTTCTCGTACTATCTCCGAAACGTTTACCTCGAAACTAATCTCATAGGATGTCCTAAATTCTACGCGAAAATCTCGAAATAACGTCTCCAGAACTGATAACTCTAGCTGCCCACTTAGCTTAGGCCGCTTCAGGTTCACTGTTTTACTAATAGCTCGATCCTTAAACGATTCGAACTTCTACTCGCGCGATATGCCGAAAAACCGATTAATGTCGCAATGCTTGCCGAAGTATCCTAACACAATCCTTATCCTAAACCGTTCTACCCAACGTCTATCTTATACTCGTACCCTAACCCTCCTAATCTGTTTCAATGACCATAACCTGTAACTCTGATACCAACTTGTAACGGTCCCAAAATCCGGGGTACAGATTTGAGGGCCACCGACCAAAATCAACATATCACTAACTTTGACATAAACATTAAATAAACTGATAAAACATTAAACCCCTTAACCAAGATCGCATACAGGTTATGGTGTGAAACAACTATCGAATTACTTTATTACAACTCAATCTCAGAATAAAAATATTATACAATTCTGTGAATATACAAATCCACTATCTAACTACGTATCCAACCTTGGCAATTCCCCAAACCACTATTTGACGAAGTCCACAACTCGAACGTCTCTTCTCGCAGCCCGGAGATTAATACCAATTGTCCACTTACTAGGTTTATTAAACTTCTCTATTAACTGGAGAAAACAAACAAAAGCAAGAGTGAGCCAACAATGCTCAGCAAGTGCGTAAAGTGATAACAATTTCAAATATCGAAACAAATCTGATAACAAAAGAATTTCAACTCATTCTATGAGAGACTCTATGATATTAATTTTTAAGTTGCCACGAGAGCCAATACTTCATCATTAATGAGGTGCAACCGGAACTAGAACAGATAAAAGTTTTTGTTCAACCAAAATAAGCATTATAGACTTCAAGGGAATCAAGCTTTAACAATTCAATAATGATACTCGAAAATTCAAGTTCAAATGATAATCATTCAATAATAATACTTGGAAATTCAGGGTCAAGCAATAAGAATCAATGCCCAATTTGATACTCAATTTATAGAATAGAATTGGATTTTCATTTTGACGCAACGAGTTAAAGTGGATGATCAGTCACACTAAAACTCCGGATATACTCTCTTGGTATATCCAACTACTCAACTGGATCGAAGGCCCCTTTTGGCCTATAACATAATACTCATACTCTGACTGGCGTCCTCAGTCCTGAAAACATTTTCATTTAATAAAAACATTTCCAATTCTATCTTTAATACTCAGGCCAGGTGTCGGAACAATCGACCACCCTTGATTTCCAACAACTGGAACTCACGTCCAGAATAACAACTTATGATTAGGAATTAATAAGAAACGACATCATCGTCTGGTATCGACAAGTTCGATACCACATAGGGGAAATTATAAAGAATGTCAATTCAAAAGGTATCAACAAGATTGATACAGATACTTCAAATTATAACCACTGCAGATTATGCAAAGAAAAATTTCATTTGAGCAAGAATGGGGATATAATTTGCAATAAGATTCCAACAATGAAATTCTAAACTAAAGCAACGACATGGTCAAGTACCGGCATTTAATAGAATTTATATATACTGAAGAATTTGAGCCTCCATAAGCGGAGAAAACAGATTAGAACAATAATTGTAAAAATAGTTTCAATAGGGAAGGGTTTAGATCAGCACAGGGAACATTGTCCGAGTGGAAGTCCATTTATAAAAATATATTAGGTCAGGCATTGTGCCAGCGGGTTTTCATGAAAGTTAAGAGAAACTTAGATGTTCTTGTTTAGAAAATGTCTTAAGAGTACTTGACAAAACTAAAGGAAATGGCATTCCGCTGACAAAATGTAAAAAATTATTTACAAGATTCTTGGTAAAACCGACATATGAATTATGGGTGGGGGAAAGTCAACATCATTATACTAATTTGAAGAAGTATGTAAATCATCTTTCAACTATACTTGACCAACTTATTTCATACGATAAATGAACTAAATTGCATCACTTGAACAATAAGTGAATAGCAATAACACTTGCCTCGATTTACGGAGTTCCTGATCCTACCATGGATCCTCAACTCAATTTCACATCAGTCTTTACTGGTAATTTGCTACTTCACATCCATACCCTCGTCGACTTCGATACTACCATCTTGTTCCAATTTCCACTTGTCCTTGCACTGCTCTCGGACTGGTCTCTTACTCATACCTTTACAAATTCAAGTACCGTTTCAATGTCAAATCAAGCAAACTCTTATTTGCTCTACTCTACCCATACGCGTTCTATAACGCTTATACTCATGTATACAAATATACACAATTACATATAGACATATCCAGCTATATCCATATAGTAGTCTTAGTATAGTTACTAAGTCACATAATCACGTCACACAACCATTTCAAAACAGCACAATATCCAACTTTCAAAACCACAATATATACTCGAATTAATCCATTGACACATATACTTAAACCCTTAGAAATCATACATATTTCCAAGCATTGAAATCAAATAACTTAAATATACTTTTAAATAATTTGCAGGGGATTTTTAGAAAATTTCTCCATGTAGTATTTGTTTATCGGACTATGGGCACAGCCCCACAAATACAATTCAACCCTGTTTTTGCAAAAATAAAGCTGCCTCAACTTGCAGCAACATAAAAGTAAACAAGTAAGAAAAGTACCCGCCCAGACATGTGGCACCTAGCACATAATAATTTACATTAACACCACTACTTACGCTACACCAATGATCGTATTTCTCACGCATTTTAATGATACACGTGACAATCAATCATTGATGTTCGTAAGCCCTAGGGAACTACCCCTAGCACTAACTATTACTTACGCTATATCAATGATCACATCACTTAAGTATATTAATTATACTCGTGATAGTTAATCATGGATATTCGTAAGCCCGAAGAACTAGTTGAAGAGAATTACACAAGTCTTTAGATATTGACATTAAGACTCGTGATCTCATTACAACTCCTCGCAGATAAACACATAATAAAATAAATCTAACAATTAATCTTTGATATAAATCACATTTTAAAACCGTACAAATAGCTCACCACCACATATAATTTACCACCAAATACTCGACAAGT
Source organism: Kitagawia praeruptora (assembly GCA_037693485.1). Lineage (NCBI taxonomy): Eukaryota > Viridiplantae > Streptophyta > Magnoliopsida > Apiales > Apiaceae > Kitagawia > Kitagawia praeruptora. The sequence continues at coordinate 110,218,989 of CM075354.1, forward strand.
AAGATATCCAACAATTACTATAACTTGACTTTATACATTTAGTACATAAACATTTATAGCTCGATAAAACCATATATCTCAATATATCATTCATCAATTAATAATTAATCACTACTAGCCCGAACACATAATCGGGTCCACAATTAGCCTCAACAATTAATGACTAACAATTAACAATTAATAATAATCAAAACATATTGTTCAACTCGAAATAAATCCCACATTTATACTTAATCACCACGATACTAAGTAACTATATTCTCCGAATTAATCACAAAATTACAACAATGATATTGCAATTTAAACTAATTAAATTACAACTACTTCATAATTAAATCACAATTAAATTACCACAATCACAATAATTTATATACTTTCCGAATTTAAACTACAAGAATCCAAAAAAATTACCTCGAAATTTACAACTAATTAAATACGAAAAATTAAATAGATAAAGTGCGAGGTTATACCTTCCGAATTCATCAATCTCTCGCAACAATCTCTCTCTCTCTCTTCTCTCTCTCTCTCTCTCTCTCTCTCTCTCTCTCTCTCTCCACCACCATCACTCAGCCACGACCCCCTTCTCTTCCTCCGCTATTCCCGTCGACCTCCACTCCGGCAGCCCAGCCGCAGCCGTCCCCCGCCGCCTGACTCCGCCCCTCAGCCACCTGGTACCACCACCACCAGCCTCCCTAATCGCCTCTACTACAACCACACATACAGATATATACACAACACATACACACGTATATATATATATAGGTTTATATTACCCAATTGATTCATCAATCCAAAACCCCCAATTTCTAACTTTAAGAACCCTAATTTATCCCTTCTTTCCCTTTTTTATTCTCTCCCCGATGCGTTTCCTGTCGAGTCTGTGTTTTTGATTTCCAATTGGGCTTGGCCCAGTTCTAATATATCACTACTACAATTCATTCCGGGCCCAAATATAACACTACTTATTCACTTATAAAACTAATAAACGACTCTTATAATCATAATTAAATAAAACCTTCCAGAAAATTTACACTTTTCATTTTTAAAATAAAGGGTATAAAATTATGAGCACACACGTATTTTTAAAATATTTTTCGGATCAAAAATGAATTAAATATGAATTTTACAAGTTTTGATCCTTTAAATACAATAAAACTCTTGAAATCATTTTAAAATACTCAACCACCAAAATTAATCCACCCAAAAATTTTAAAAACTCAATAAATATATAAAGATAATTTTACAAAAGATTTCATGATTTTTAAGCCCTCCGATAGTTTTATAAAATTTACAGAGGATTAAAAATACACGATTTAAATATACTTAAATCCTCAAAATTTCAAATAAAAATATACTGACCTTCACGGCTCATACTAATCATCATATAATCACACAAACATAACTTCACACATATTCCACTTTCCAACAATACTCACATAATAATATTCATATTTTATATAAAATAAATTATTCGAAATTTTCTAGGGCGTTATAGTCTGGCCAACAGTTTAACTTCCAGAAGTCAAGTATTCAGTTTAGTAAAAACACGAAGCCGGAAGTAGCAAACATAGTAAGCCATAGTCTTCAAGTTCCAATTCGGAATGATGAGCTCTATCTAGGTTTACCAAAACTAGTGGCGAGAAACAGATGGGAAGTGTTCAAGTACATCAAAGAGAAAATCTGGAATCGTATGCAAGGGTGGAAAGGGAAGGCAATAGCACGATCAGGGAAAGAAATTCTATTGAAGACAGTAATCCAAGTGGTTCCCTCGTATGCAGCTAGTATTTTTCTGCTTCCTCAGAAGTTATGTGAGGAAATTGAAGAACGGACAAGTATTGGTGGCTGTCAAATGTTGATAAAAATTCTGGTATTCGTTGGATGTCGTGGAATAATCTTTGTTACCCGAAAAGTATGGGAGGTATGGGGTTTTGGAGAATCAGAGATTTTAATTTAGCAATGTTGGGCAAACAAGCATGGAGAATAATGACTGAAACTGACTATTTTATAGCTAAGTTGCTGAAGGCTCATTACTATCCAAACTGTTCTTTTAGGGATGCAAATCTGGGCAGCAATCCAAGTTACATATGGAGAAGTATATTTGCAGCTAAGGATCTAATTCTGGAGGGTAGTATTTTAAAGGTGGGCTCTGGTGAAACAATTAAAGTCTGGGAAGATCCATGAATCCCTGATATTGATCATCCAAAGATTTTGACTCCAATATTTGCTGGACTGGAAGATATAAGAGTGAATAGTCTCTTTCTGAATGGAGAAAAGCAATGGAATAGTGTCTTGATAAGAGATATTTTAATGAACGAGATGCCAGGAGGATTCTCTGTATTCCTCTTTGTTAAAGCTCAAATGATGATAGCTGGTTGTGGATGCACGGAGAGAAAGATGGGTATGAAGTGAAGAGTGGTTATCGAGTGCTAAGTAAAAAGTATAATCAGCCTCCCACACAAGGAATGAGTTTCAACTGGAAAAAACTTTGGTCACTAGCTATTCCTCCCAAGGTTAAAAATTTCATATGGAGAACAATTCAGAACTGCATTCCTACTTTAGAAAATCTTCGTCGAAAACATGTGGAGGTGTATCCCATTTGTTCGGTTTGTAGCTCAGATATTGAAACTCTGGATCATATTCTCTTTTCATGTGATTATGCTCGCAAATGCTGGGATTTGAGTCATATTGATCTAAAAGATGATGTGGATTCTATGTTTTGTCAGAAGCTGTTTGATGTTTTTGAAACAAGAACGCTCCAAGATATTCAACTCTGTTGTTGTGTAGCATGGAATATTTGGTCTCACAGGAACTTAGTGGTTTGGAACCAAAAATTTCAGACGCCAGCTATTACAGTAAATGGAGCAAGCACAGTGTTATTTCAATGTCAGCAGGCCCAAGAAAAAATTCAGAAGCAGGTCTATTCTAATACTCGTGAGGGTGTGGCTGTTTGGCAGAAGCCCAATCCTGGATGGCTAATGTGTAATGTGGATGCTGCAGTTAATATTGATGGAAATAGTAGCTCTTTTGGGTGTATTATTCGGGATGAAACAGGTTACTTCAAAGCAGCGTATGGAGGTTCTTTCATAGGAGTCTCAGAACCTAGAATGGCGGAAGCAATGGCCTTCAGAGAGGCTTTGTCTTGGTTTAAAAAGTTGCAGGCACAAAGAGTATTCATTGAACTTGATGCTCTAGGTGTGGTTCAAGCTTTTCATAACAATCGGAATGATTCTTCATATTTCGGATCAGTCATCAATGACTGTACTTCTCTTGTAAAGGACTTGAGGTCCTCTTTGGTTTATTTTGTTAGGAGATCAGTGAATTTAGCAGCTCATTGTTTAGCAAGAGAGGCTAGTTCTTTGTCTGGTTTCAAGGAGTGGTTCTCTATCCCACTCTTTCTTATCGATGTAATCTCTCGTGAATTGAATTAAATTGCTCTTTCATTTCAAAAAAAAACCATGTAAGCTCTTAGGTAAAAATCAAGATAAATTACCTTAAATAAGAATTATAGAAAATTTATAAAATTTTGTCCACTCCAACGAGACAAAATCCTTAGGTAAAAATTTAGACAACCACAATATGTTGGCTATATTTGTCGAACCTTTAGCATAGTAAAATTTCATATCATCAGTTACCATATTGAAATAATACATTCTATTTTTAAGAACTTGAAATAATAATAATATACCATTTTAAAATATAGCCAACATTCAATCCCATTGGAGTAAAACACGTTACAAGTTCAGCAAAATTTTACATAATCAATATTTATCCAATCATTTTACAGAACACCGTAGCATCTCCAATGCTATCTTCCACTTAGCTAAAAGGATGATGAGGCATTTAATTTTACATAAGGGTTCAATTTTTCTCATCTTCAACCATGTCTCCCCTTAGCAAAAAATTTAGATAATTTATTTCAGGTTGATCATATATAGCCAATATCTAATTTTTTTTATAAAAGTTCTAAAGTTAAACGTCACATCATCCTGACATCATCATTTATTTGTTTTTCAACATATAGTCAATCATTTTACATAATACCAGTGGTACGTTATTTGTTTTTCAACATATAGTCAATCATTTTATATAATATCAGTGGTACGTTAGCTTACAGATTCAACAAATTTTACATAATTACTATTATAATCCCATTAGAAATGCTCTTATGCTAGTAAATACCCCTCTTAGCTTATTCGGAGGAGTTCGAGGATTAAAGACTCATGCGAGTCTTGTAGCCTAACTAATACTCCTCTTCACTTGCTAAGAGGACGAAAATAAAAAATGCATCAATTAGTACATTGAATCAACGGTTAAAAGTAGCAGGAGCTCTGATTGCATCAAGCATCACAAATGTGCAAACAAAAAAAATGTACATATGATTAATATATATTTAGTAAGTAGTCAGTTTTGAATTTCTGAGTTAGTTGGTATCTTTTGTTACTGGTAATTGTTATTAATGAGAAATATGAAACTTGTAAAATATGTCATTTCTTAATAGTTTTCTAAAGAAAAAAAATAAAGCCATGAATAATATTGATACACCACAAGTTTGTTACAAGTCTCAAGTTTATATCTATCAATCTTGCCAAGAAATGAATTCCCCAATCTGTTTTTTTTTCTGCTAAATATAATTCCCCAATCTGTTTATAGTTCATACATGTAATAAAATTCTAACAAACTAATGTTCTAAAATTACTATTCCATCCTTTATTATTATTTATTATTACACAAATGCCCTTAACAACTTTCTCACTTTGATTTTGTTGAACAAGACCACCAAGCTGAGCTTCACTCCATTATTTTCCGAAGAAAAACTTATTTAAGTACTTATTTGACAAACTCGAATTTATAAGTTATTTATTTTTTTAAAAAAATTGTATTTACATACTTTTTTTAGAGAAAAATGTGGGGTGATTGAAGGTAGTGTTTTTCGTAAGTTCGTTCACAGGGAAGGACTATAAATATTGATTTCGAGTATATTATTTCTTACAATCTAGAAGTGTGGAAAATGGGGGGTTTTGAGTTTGGTTGAGGTGTTCTATCAAACACCTTGCATACAATAAATAAATTTCTATAGATATACAACTAAGTTAATGCCAATCATCCAAATTTACCAACACAACAACACAATGAGTAAATTAGTAAGATAAGAGATATTTGACCCAAGGATAAAACTCAAGCACTTCAACCCAACAAACAAGCAAAATTATATCCAACTCTACCTAACCAAGATAATTGGTGAAGCACACAATCTCTTATTTCTCTTCTATTATAAACACTAATTTAGTGAAGCACATAAATTAGCTCTCTTGACAATAGCAACCAATAATGAAGCACTATCAATTTAACCAAGTCAAGGAATTAAACAAAGAGAGGCTAGGACAAACCCAAGGATGAGAAGCTCAACCTAGGTATTTGTACATGAATCTTGAAGTTTAGGCACGCCAAACCTTGTGCTACTATAATGAATGAACTAACGATTACGTATTAGAACAAACAATTAGCAATTGAAGATACAAGAAGAGTAAGATGAAGCAACTTACAAATCTCCAAGCAAAATCATAAACAATACATCACAAGTATTCAAGATAGAGGTAAATAAATCTTACTTAAATTGAAATGGGTTTAGTACATGAATTCCTCCTTGAGCCAAATAAATGGAGTTAGTTACTCATAATCAATGCTAGATTACAAGTAATTAATGTCTCCTCTCTAATTCCTACTAACCCTAATTGTGTTCTTGAAGAGGCTAAGATGAAGATGAAGGTGTTAGGTTAGATATTAGGTTAAGAGATTAAGAGATTAGATATTGAGAGATATGTTTGGCTACATCTCTTTTTAATACACAGCAGGGGTCGTACGGCCTGTCGAACGGCCGTACAGCAACCCGTACAGAAAACTGCTCCTTTGAACGGCTTGTCGAACGGCCGTACAACTGCCCGTACGGATAAAATCTTCAATATAATGCATTAAAAACCTCCCGGCATCGCGATTTTGCATCTTCTAACTTCCCTCTTGAATCGTCTTTGCCTTCCAAGCCCAAAATAAGCCAACATTTCAACAATTAAGCAAGTGGCACTACAAATGGAAACAAAGCAAATATAAGTAAAATGCTCATGAAACTAAAATAAAATCAAGATAAAGAAATACAAAATCGTGTATAAAATACACGTTATCAAATATTCCCCCATTTAAACTTTGCTAGTCCCGAGCAAACTGAATATAACATAACCATATGCTACTAACTAGTACCACTTCCGTAGGTGATCACGGTTGCATTTGGCATATGCAACAAGCCCTTGGAACCCCTAGGTAGCCCTAGTGGACGAGTGAGGTCTCGTGAGGGTTTATAGACGATGTACCCAAAAAATCATAAAAGTCACTAACAAACAAGAAACTAACAATACCTACTAATTAAGCTAACTACTACACTCAGATGTCCGAATCATCATGCAAATAAGAAACAAGCCAAGCATGGTGCTATATCTACTTGTAACTAAAATCAAACATATGAGCTATTAACCATGTCATCCACTATAACGAGCTAACAACCAATTCAAGAATCAAGATAACACACCTTGTGAAAAATGTAACCATGACATTAAAGCTAGAATGAATGTACTTCAATCGTGAACACTAGACAAGATTATCACAAAGCATACATGGCTTCGCATTAAGAAGATGAAATTTTATGGTGAAAAATCTCACATCTCTCAAATATGAATCACACAGGTATGGGTTAGAGATTTCACTCAACTCCAAGTCTAAATTCATGCGCTCTACTTGACCTTGCATGTCCACCTAAATTCCGGATTGCACCAAAAACAAGGAATTCATAAAAATGGGTTGTAACGAGGCTTGGGTGAAGGTGTGAAAATTTAAGTTCAAGGAAGGTGTAAAAGTCTTGCTAGTTGAGTCAAAATGACGCTTGCTTTCTTCATTCACCAAACTCTCAAACTAAAGTAGATCTCCGCTCATTTACAATTACAAAACACAACCACATTTACCAAGAAAATTGAAACAAAATAAAGTACAAAGATTTATTCCTTTTTTTTTTGAATTTGCTTTTTTTTTTCTTTTTTTTTTTACATACCCCTCTACTTATTGTTTTTTTTAGCAAAGGGGATGCATTACATATATAAATACTACAAAGAACTTGGAACCACATCTAAATATACACATCAAACTAGTTCCCACTTACAATAAATAGAATTCTTCCTCTTCACAACTTCTTGAAACTCGCATGCTCATCAATCAATTCTTTCCAAGACTCAACTAGCTCAACTAGGTCGAGAGTGAAGTATTTGGTTATGGCTCATGTATAAAAGGGGAGAGTGACTAAGAAAAATATGGATATAAGCTCAAATGGGGTAACTAGGGATTACTTTCATGGTTCACAAGCTAAAAAGGCCAAAAAAATTATCCTAAAAAGAATTTCCTTATTATGGTGCATCCATAAATGAAGGTTTAATGCAAGCCCTAGAGCAAGAAACACACATAAAGAGGGAGCAACACACAAGCAAAAGAATCATCGTTCAAGGCCTCACAAGGTTTAAGTTGTAATAACATCTTCTCGATTTGATTCCGTGCATGCTAAGAAATAATTGTCATGCTCACAATTTAATTACAAACATCTAGACTTTTCATGCCATTTAAGTGCGTGTGTGCAAAAAAGTGCATCAAACTTATAGATTCACAACAAATTGATAATGCTAGGCACGAAATAGGATAAAACAAGGCTACAAGCTCACAATGTCTTAATTTTTACAAACAAGTAAACAAGCTTTATGACCAAACTTGTTTCTAAATGCAAACGAGACGGACATCAAATAAAACAAAAGAAAATACTAACACGAGCTACATATTATACTACAAGGATGAATATAAACAATCCTTCCCCCACTTAAAACATGGCATGTCCTCATGCATGACAAATATAAACGAAGTAAAAACAAAAATGAAAGAAACTCCCCTTAAAATGAACAACAAGGACCGGGAGCACCTCTCATATTTGCCAAAATCCAACTCCGATATTGCAAGCCATAAATTGAATCAATGCCACCAACCACAATCATCCTAACAAAAATAACCGCCAATCCAATATTCAACACCCTTCAAAACCACTCAAAAAAAAAAACTAATTAAGGATATATATAAATAATTAAAATATATGCTTTTGTGTTCTTGTTTTAAAATAAAAAATAAAAATAAATAATAAAAATAATAATAACTAACCAATTATTAATAAAATCAAAAATCAAATTAATAAAATCAAAAATCAAATTTAATCAAATTTAAAATAAAAATTTTAATTTTAAAAAAAATAAAAAATTAAAAATAAAATAAAATAAAATAAAACAAATCACTAACCAATTAATAATAAAATCAAAATCAAAATAAAGTAAATTTAAATTGATTTCTGAATTTATAAAAAATTGTTTAATTAGAAAATTAATAACTTAAAATCAAAATCAAAGTGAAAATCAAAATTAAAACAAAATAAAAACTAAACTAAAACCAAAATAAAACAAAATAAAAAGAAAATTAAAACATGGAAATAAACAGGGGAGGGTGCGATGGGATTGAAGGTGTGAGGGGAGTGGCTGGCGGTTCGTGTGATAAGAGGGAATGGTGCTAAGGGGAGAAGGAGATGTGGAGGAGAAAGAAGCAGCAGGTGGAGAATTGGTGGGTAATCGGAAGGGAGGTCGAGTGGTGAGAGGGAAGGGCAGAGGTGGGTGGTACGAAAGGGGACGAGGAGATGGTGAGTTTGCAGGAGGGGAGAAGGAGATTAAAAATGGTGGTTGCTGCGGTTTGGAATGAAGGCAAGAACGGCGGGGTGATGTTGGTGATGGAAGGAGATGGTAGTGGGAGATGGTGGAGTACGGTGGTTGCGATTTGTGGGGGTGAAGTTCGAAGGGGAGATGCGTATGGTAGGAGGTAGAATGGAAAGAGGTGAGGGGTTTAAAGGAAGAGGGGGATGTCGTTGCGGAGAAACAGCTGGGCAGTGGTGATTGAAATGGAGACGGGGCGGTGGATTTGGTGGTGCGGAAAATGGGCGTGGGAGGTGAGAAGAATGAGGCGGGCTGGGAGAGGAAGGATGCTCTGTTTTGTATTTTATGAGATGCACGGGCTGTACAACAAGTGGGTTGGGGGTTTGAATTTTCATTCATTTTGTACTAACAACATTCACAGAAGCTGCAAAAACCTGTACAGCTTGTTGAAAGGCTTGTTGCACAGTCTGTATCCCGTACAACAGCCCGTACGGTCCTGAAAATTTACAAAATTGTATTTTTTTTTACAGAAAATTCCCACAAATTCTTGAATGCTTGAATAGAATACTAATTCCTGAAAACATGAAACAAACAAATCAAGGCACGAGTGGAACAAATATAAAAACTATAATTAACGATAATAAATATTATTGAGCGGGACATTAAATTTTTTTTTTTAAACTCTATTATAATCTAACACACACATAAAAATATATAAATACATACGTTGGGTTGCCTCCCAAAAAGAGCTTTGTTTATTGTCGTTGGCTCGACTTATTTATACAACTGTTCTAACTAATGAGGTGAAAAAGCAAATAAATGCACATACCTACGAATCAATAATAAAAATATGGTATGCAAATATACCTTTGATCCATAAAAATATAAAAATATTTTTATGATCTTCACATGTTCAAGAGACTCTGAAAAATCAAAGTAGCTAGAAAAATCGTCAGAATAATCATTATAACTACGACTCAAAAATTGCTCCCAAATTGGATCCTTATATACCCAAGCAAAAATTTCAATCTCATCAATCTTTAATTCCTTCTCAATTTTCATTGGACATTCATCAATTTTAATCTCATCTACCAATTCATTAAGCTCAAAGGTATTTTCTAAATTTGGTAGATCCTCAACTACATCCAATTTATCATTATCAGGCCTAGGACAATCGTCAACTAAACAAGCAAAGTCATCATGCACGACATTTTCATCAAGTACAAAACAAGAATCATGATTAATAAGAGAATTGACCTCCACTAATCGATTCACATTTTCGGCTAGTTGACTCATTTGCTCTTCTAAGTTGGATATACTTTGAGAAATGTTCTTTTCCATTTGAGAAGTGCTTTTTTCCAAGTTGGATATACTTTGAAGAGTGGAGTTTTGAAATTTGAGGTTATTTTCCGCCATTTGCTTCATCATTTCTTCAAATGACAATGTAGATGAAGAAGACCCTTGATGATCTTGGGAATTATATTGTGGATCATAACATTGATGTTCAAAAGCAAATTGGAGGTTGTTTGCCGCCATTTGTTTTATCATCTCCTCTATTGATGATAAGGAAGATGAAGAAGACTCTTGATGGCCTTGGGAATTATATTGCGGATCATAACATTGATTTTCAAAAGCATATGAATATTGCGAATCATGACATTGATTTTCAAAAGCATATGAATAATCAATGCTAGGAGGGTAAGGAGCATAGCATGAGTTTGTAGAATATAAAGAATTCACCTGATACGCATTAAAATTCTGAAAAGAATTAAAATCTTGATATTGTTCTTGATCGTAGGTGAAATCTTGAGCGTTATTCCAACCAAAATAACTACCCATCGTCTCCTGAAAGGGTTAGTTCATGTCTATATCCAATAAACATGAAGACACACAAAAAAAACAAAGAAATAAAGAAAAAAAATTTATATACAAAGATAAAATCTAAAATATAAGAAACTATTAACTCAAAATTAATATTGTTGCCTTCCCCGGCAGCGGCGCCAATTTGAAGGTAGTGTTTTTCGTAAGTTCGTTCACAGGGAAGGACTATAAATATTGATTTCGAGTATATTATTTCTTACAATCTAGAAGTGTGGAAAATGGGGGGTTTTGAGTTTGGTTGAGGTGTTCTATCAAACACCTTGCATACAATAAATAAATTTCTATAGATATACAACTAAGTTAATGCCAATCATCCAAATTTACCAACACAACAACACAATGAGTAAATTAGTAAGATAAGAGATATTTGACCCAAGGATAAAACTCAAGCACTTCAACCCAACAAACAAGCAAAATTATATCCAACTCTACCTAACCAAGATAATTGGTGAAGCACACAATCTCTTATTTCTCTTCTATTATAAACACTAATTTAGTGAAGCACATAAATTAGCTCTCTTGACAATAGCAACCAATAATGAAGCACTATCAATTTAACCAAGTCAAGGAATTAAACAAAGAGAGGCTAGGACAAACCCAAGGATGAGAAGCTCAACCTAGGTATTTGTACTTGAATCTTGAAGTTTAGGCACGCCAAACCTTGTGCTACTATAATGAATGAACTAACGATTACGTATTAGAACAAACAATTAGCAATTGAAGATACAAGAAGAGTAAGATGAAGCAACTTACAAATCTCCAAGCAAAATCATAAACAATACATCACAAGTATTCAAGATAGAGGTAAATAAATCTTACTTAAATTGAAATGGGTTTAGTACATGAATTCCTCCTTGAGCCAAATAAATGGAGTTAGTTACTCATAATCAATGCTAGATTACAAGTAATTAATGTCTCCTCTCTAATTCCTACTAACCCTAATTGTGTTCTTGAAGAGGCTAAGATGAAGATGAAGGTGTTAGGTTAGATATTAGGTTAAGAGATTAAGAGATTAGATATTGAGAGATATGTTTGGCTACATCTCTTTTTAATACACAGCAGGGGTCGTACGGCCTGTCGAACGGCCGTACAGCAACCCGTACAGAAAACTGCTCCTTTGAACGGCTTGTCGAACGGCCGTACAGCTGCCCGTACGGATAAAATCTTCAATATAATGCATTAAAAACCTCCCGGCATCGCAATTTTGCATCTTCTAACTTCCCCCTTGAATCGTCTTTGCCTTCCAAGCCCAAAATAAGCCAACATTTCAACAATTAAGCAAGTGGCACTACAAATGGAAACAAAGCAAATATAAGTAAAATGCTCATGAAACTAAAATAAAATCAAGATAAAGAAATACAAAATCGTGTATAAAATACACGTTATCAGTGATGGCCCTCAATACCCACCAATCAAACATTTTTGACCAAAATAGTCACCGGCGGAACAGGTGGCCCTAAATACCCACGGGAGATGTATTTGGGAGATGCGTGTCCGTACACACATCTGGTGGATCTGTGTACTTTACAAACTAAATTATGCATTCGTGAACAGTAACGAGGGACACGCATGTTGAACATGCGCTAGGGCAGACACGCATTTTGAACATGCATGACCCCTGTCATTGTTCATCGTCTTCCACCCTGCCACCGGAGAGATTTTTTGACCTAAACTTCGATCACTTCGTCCACTGTTTCCGGGCATCCAGCACTAACATACCATACACCAAAATGAACATCTTCTCCTCCTCTACAACCCTCTACCCTTCATTTTTCGTTTATATCACCGAAGTAAAAAGCCCCAATTCGAGCTCCATTTTCCGATTTGCTCGTGCACATCCCTGCGGGGCCAGAAATCAACAAATGAACATGGAAAAGTGAAGAGGGAGTTGTGGGCATCGTTTTGATGTCCTCAGTTTTGGTGGAAGTGGCCGGAATGTGGAAAACGAAGATTGGAGATTTTGTGGCGATTTTTTTGGTCGTCTGAGCGTCGGAGCGGATTGTGAGAAAATGACATCACATGTCGTCTTCACGCATCTGGGAGATGCGTGACCCCTGTTACGCATGTTCAACATGCGCATCCCAGGACACGCATGTCCAAGATGCGCAACCCGTGGGTAAATATGGTCGCTGCTTCCGCCAATCGGTATTTCGGCCCATTGAGTTTGAATGATGGGCATTTAGGGCATTTTCTCAAAAATGTGTATGTTGAGTTTAATATTCATTATCTTGCAAAAATAAATTATTTATTTAAAAAAAAAATACATATATACATACTTTTTTCCAAAATAAATAACTTATTTATAAGAAATAAGATATTTCAAACGGCACCTAAGTCAATAAGTCAATGCATATTGTTAGAGACAATGTGTAGGTTCATAAAATCACTCTGCAATAGCTTTTCCCATGTATCAATTATCATACACCATTTTTTGCATTTTCGTGTTTAGCATAATTCTTGTGTGTGTCATATCATTGAGATTTTTCGTGCATGCATGCTATTACGATGTTTAAATACTATAAAATTATTATCAAGTTTGTTCCTAATTTTCAAATAATCATGTAAGTAGTGTTAATGTAAACAACAATATTTATTCTCATAATATATTAGAGATAACTAAAGATTAACTAGTTTAGAACGTAATTGTAAAATGAATAGTTTTAGAAAATTCTCATCTGAAAAATAGACAAAGAACATTGAATGTGTAGAATTTATAAATTTTATAGTTACACAAAGAACGTTGAATGCGTAGGATTTATATATTTTATAATTAGAAGTTCGATTAGTAATCCTGCAATTCTTATCCGTTGTAACATTAATGCTATTATTTTTTATTTCTCATTTAAAATAAAAAATTTAAATAGATAAGGAGTAGATTTTTTTTTTATTTTTTTGCTTTTTACTTTTTGGTAGTTTAGTACAGCACACAATTGAACATTTTAGATTTTAAGGTCTGTTATTGAAATCGGCCGATTTTTGAAAAATCGCCGATAAATCGATCAAAATTTTGGAACCGATTCGGTCGATTTTGTAAAATTTGCTGATAAATCGCCGATTTTTTAACTGAATCACCCGATAAATTATAAATCGGTACCTCAACCGAATAGTTCCGATTTTTGAAATCTGCAACACTGATTTTAAGAAGTAATTTCATGCCTATTCCCTTTTTGGAAAGTTAATTAATGGAAACTGGGCTACTGCTTCAATTCTTACCAACTTTTAATTTTGAATATTTCTCAATTTTGAACTATTTAATCTATATGCGCGCACACATTTTTTAATTGCTTAAAGAAATTCAGGTATATTGTAGCTGAACACTTAAATTATCTATATCTAACATTTTGAATTTGTCCAATGATGTATAAATAAATATTCAATAACTAAATAAGGAATATTTCATTTGATATATTGTAAAATGATTTTTTCATTTGATATCATTTTTCATATGGTATCATTAGTTAATTTACGATGATACCATTTGAAAATACAGATACTAACATTTTGGCTGACGGAATGATACAATTGTACAGTGGTACCATTTGAAAGGTAAAAAATAGTGAATGTTATTCCATGAAAAAATCAATTGTACAATGATATCATGATAAAACACTCAGAATTGACATTTGGATTTAAAGATTTGCAGGATCCGTAGTTTAACGGGTGGCGAAGTATATTGTAGTAGCAACTTGGCTGATAGCACGTTAACTACGAATGTTTAGTGATGTAAATGACATAATACATGTTACATCATAGATTTATAACTTGTGCATATAAATAGACAAAGACCTAACAAAGTAAAGTTATCAACTGATCTGATCATATACCAGAACTATTAATCGAATTTCTTAAAGCTAGCTAGAGCTTAAAATGGCTAGGAGAAGCAGGTCATCAGGATTGTCTGATGGGGATATGTGTACACTGGTCTTCATGTCGCCCTGTATAGTGCTGGCCGTGGTGGTAGGAGTTCTCATGAGTCCGATCTTTTGTCTTTTTTATCTCTGTTGCGGCCCTCACACCCGTTGAGCCAGATTATATTTGCATAGTTTTTTATTTCTTGTTGATGTCAAGTAATAAGATTTCTCTGAATAGTTATGTATTATTCAGTGTGTTCTTTACTCCGACTCTTTGAGTGATTCTACTCTGTCTATCCTTTTTTTTTGTTAAGTCACTAGGTCTATCTTTTACAGGCAGAAGATTTGATCTTCTGTTTTTTATTACGATTTGTGTTTCCCGTCTTCGTGTAAATTGTAATCAATTGGATATCTTGAACAGCAGTATTGATGATTATTACTCTTCATTCTCTATGGCATCCTGTTATTTTTTTTTATTGTTTGATATGAAAACATACTGTACACTAGTACAGAAATGCTTTTCTGCGTCGCACTTTAGGCGTCGGTTTTTTAGAGAACCGTCACCTATAAAGATTATATGCGTCGGGTTATGCTTTAACCGACGCTAAAAGTCATTTGTGCTGATCTGTTGCGTCAGTTATCCAATAAACCGACGCCTAAAATGATCTATAGCGTCGGTCCTTTTGCAACCGACGCTGTAGGCTCTACTTTAGGCGTCGGTTCTTTTGCAACCGACGCTGAAGGCTCTACTTTAGGCGTCGGTCCTTCTACAACCGACGCTGTAGGATGTACTTTATGCGACGGCGCGCTTAGCTTTAACCGACGCTTTAGGTTTTCCTTCCTGCGACGGCGTAGCTTTAACCGATGCTGTAAGCTGTAGCCTAAAATTGCTTTGATTTACTTATATTTTTACTATTTCTTCACATCATATTTTATTATTTTCATGAAATTTGACTTCACAATAATATATATGATCACTTTAATATTTAATTTATAATATTTTATTATATTACTAGTTTTTACACCTAGTAAGTTATAAATTATTAATAAATTAATAAATATATTATAAATCAAAAATATTTTTCTTTTAAATTAAACCAAAATCCTGTTATAAATATATTTAAAAAAAATGCTAAATTGAATTTATATTCCAATATGAGCCAATATCATAAACATATCCTCAAATTAATTAATCCTCGATTGAACTTTCTTATCCTGTAGTTCTTCCTCTCGACAAACATACCTTCTTCCCCAATTGCTCACAAACATACTGGTCGGCTTTGTCCACTGTTAATTCATACAACTCACTTTCTCTACTCTCACTTTCTCAACTCGATATTCACTGGGTTCACTCTCACTTTCTTCACTCCGCTGATAACTCGATTTATCGGGTGCGATTTCTCGATTGAAGAGATTTTACTTATGTGCGTTCGATTGCTTTAGCTAATTGATTGCTTCTCTGGGTTCTTTTGATCAATTTAGGGTTCTTTGTATTCACAGAAAGAGGGGTTTCTTTGCTGGTAAGTTTCTTTGGATTTATAGGGTCTGTGTTGTTTCTTATGTTGTATGTCTGTTTTGTTTCTTTTTTTTGTCTGGTATGTATGTATGATTTTCTTTCATTTTGCCCTAACTGTATTGTAAAACAGATTAAGTTTGCAGTGCTCTTGTAATGTGATAATTCAAGCTGATGTATAGTTCTTTTCAAAAGTTTATCCTATTCATTTTCTTTTCAGAAAAACTACTGCTTATCAATTACAAATCATTGAGTCTAAGAGACTAATTAATTAGTAGTACTATTTTTAACTTTTACTAATCTACAGATTTGCTAAACGTTTCATATCAGTATCATAATATCACTGTTGATAAATTTAAAATTAATTGAACAGATATTTTTTCAAAGCCTTTTTTCCCCTTAAGTTTATGCAAATATTAAAAATATGAAGATTTTGCATTGTAACACTATAGTTATTATCTCACATTTAAGTTTTTGTCTTAGCTGATGAATATATCTTGTTTTTCTTATGGTTATTTTTTATGCTTATATAACTACTTCTCAACTACACCCTTCCTTTTCTTGCAGGTCATGTCCGTTGGTTTCAACTGGTTTGCTTCTTTGTTGATCTTACTGGTAATGAGACTAGTGACTTGTGGATTGTAGCAAAGAATGTTGGTAAACAGCTTGAGTACTATCACAAAGCATCCTCCCTGACATTTGTAATCCAGGTAAGACACCTGCTCTGCCGATCTTGTGTTTAGTTCGGGTAATATTACACAAGCACTATACTCCTATGACTATTTACTGAAATTTGACACTTTGTGCCAGTTACTTTTGCATTATCAGTTATGACTATGTAGTTGGTTTAACCAACTTGAAATATTTGTGGGATACATGAACAAAGTGAAAAAGTTAACATACAACCAGCATTTAGCATATCACCTGCATCCGGAGAAGCTTCAGGCGAGACACTACCACATAAGTATATTTTTTAGACAACTTCTGATTGAATGATACAGAGCCTCTACTTAAATTAATTATGAGGTAGATTACTGTTAAATGACTAGCTGTTTCCACTTGTCATCTATTACTAAATGATTTGCAGGGTCTGCTTAAAGTTAACGAAGACGGCGTGAGTGTTCTTGCATCAGAATTTAATGGTACCAAAATAAGGTAATATTCTTATGCAAGCGGATAGTAACTAAACATAAATGTGTATGTGTTATTTTAAATGTAAATTAATTTAGCGCACAAACTACAAACTGATGATTTGTGAGTTGTAACTGGTCCGTTTGTAGTAGACCATGAGCTTATATTTTATACTCTAGAGTGTATGCATAGTCCCTTGTATCTATACACCAGACTACCCAGGATCAATCAAAGCTAATCCTGGTTTTAATTAGACAGGGATAAAATTATTTCTCAGGATTTATGTGGTTGTACTAGATTTGGAAAACTTGTCTTGGACGTTGATGAACTAAAGGTGTGTACGAAGACAAGAGCAAAATCTGCATGCACAGAAGCTTGTCACATTGGCGAGTGTCTGATGCGAAAGTTGCCGCACCAAAAGGTAGCAGATGTTAAATCTGACAACAAGACTGTGGCAGCTTCTGTCACATAACAAGAAACAACAATTAAGAGGCATGGAGGAAGATATGCAATCATTTGTATCCACAAAGGCAGAGGTACAACTTTGTAAGAGTTGGAATACAAAAAATGTTATTGGTTTTTTTTTAGTTTGTGATTTGAGTTTTTTTTGTGTATTTAGGCTACTGAAGAACTTAGAGAAAAACTAATAAAGTTAAAAAGTTAAAAACCATGTATGGGTAAGCTTTAGATGTCATAGCAGGGGAGCTTGATGAAAATTGAAGTCAACAGTTGGACAATTATACAATGAAGTCTCTAAGCATTCATCTCCAAGGATACAACTTTTTTGTTATAGCAGAGGGATTCGGTAACTTCGATCCTGAAACGGATACATCTAAATTTTGATGTTCTTGGTTGCATTTCCATTTTAATTTACAATAAATGAATGATGTGTTGTTAAGTATAGCTATTTATATAAACAATTGCTCTTTTGATTTAGGTTCTACCTGATGGAGTGAAGTTAAGAGGTGATATAAATGTTTTGCTTCTGGGGGATCCGTCCACTGCAAAGTCACAGGTTCAGTTAATTTTTTTTATAGCTGTATATACATCTGGAAAAGGTTCATCAGCTGCTGGTCTTACAGCTTCTGTTTCAAGACATCAGTTTTGTAAGCTTGTGCATTTATTTATGCTTAATTTGTGGTGTTCTACTCATATCTTTATCTCTTATTGTAATAATATGATTTTTTATCTTTGCATTAAGCGCGAATTTTATCTGGAAGGAGGGGCCATGGTTTTGGAAGATGGAGGAGTTGTCTGCATGGATGAGTTCGACAAAATGAGGGCAGAAGATAGGTCCCTAAATGGCAGGCACCACCTCTATTTGATCCACCCATAGGACAATTTTAGTTTTACCATATTAATTTTAGTTTGTGATTAAATTATTTTGTGTAAATTGACATTGACGAATTGTGTAATATATATTATATTATTATTAATAAGATCTTAGTGGTTTGTGTAAATCTTGTATTATTTCATTCAACTTGTATTATATAATTGGTTGACAGGGTGTTTGTTGGTTTGGATGTCTGTTTATCAAAATTGCAATATATATATATTTTTAAAAAAAATTGACTTTGAGCGTCGGTTGTTTAAATGACCGACGCCTTTAACATGACTTTGAGCGTCGGTTGTTTAAATGACCAACGCCTTAATATGACTTTGAGCGTCGGTTGTTTAAATGACCGACGCCTTTAACATGACTTTGAGCGTCGGTTGTTTAAATGACCGATGCCTTAACATGACTTTGAGCGTCGGTTGTTTAAATGACCGACGCCTTTAACATGACTTTGAGCGTCGGTTGTTTAAATGACCGACGCCTATAACACACTTTTAGCGTCGGTTATTTAAATGACCGACGCCTATAACAGACTTTTAGCGTCACCAACTTAACCGACGCTATAGGCCTATACCTATAGCGTCGCCTTCATATACTACGCCCAATAACCGACGCCTAAAGCCTATTTTGACCGACGCTAAAAGCCTATTCTGTAGTAGTGGTACTTGATTGTTGATTAAAAATAGTTAGAATATGTTAGAATTTAGTATAAGATCCTGTTAAGTTCTTACCCTAACCCTTAAGATTTTAGAAGAACTGTTAACTTAATATTTTATTAGAACTCAGTATTGGCAAAGTCTCACGACTCCTTGCCACCCCCCACTGTTCTCATAATATATTATGGACACAAAGGCAAGAATTTGACACATTCAGGACGGCCTGATCTTCTGTTTGTGGTCTGAAGGTGTGATTTGTGTCATTTTGTTTCCCCAGTTCATGTGAATTTTAAACAATTGGATGAACCAGTACTTGATAACCATTCAGTCTTAGAAGCATATTGTAATTTGAATGTTGATTACATATGTGTACTATGTGCTATCAATCCAGTAAAAACTTGATTGCATAATTATTAGCATAGACAGTTTATAGTTAAATTTGTAGCTATAGTTAGATTTGGTAGCTACCACAGCCCTGCTTTTTTAAGGAGAATTTCGGATTCAGGACTTTTTCAAAAAAAAACATCCTATCAGTTGGATTATCTACACACTGGGAGGAACTCATATTTCAGAAATTATTCAAGCCAGTCAATATCCCGGGACTCACTCTATTTGGTAACCAGTGAGTAGGGGTACGTCTAGGGGTGGCAATTTTTGACCCAATCCGAAACACGACACTAATCCAACCCGAGAAAATATGAATTTGGATCAACAAATATTCAACCCGAAACTACCAGGTACATTTAGACACGAACCCGAAACCCGAAAATGACCCGAAAATTAATGAACTCTCTTTTTATAACCTTGCTTTTGAAATATTTTATGTTAAAAATAATTAAATTTAAGTACAATTAAATAACTTTGGCGTGCAATGATGGAGACTCGATAGTTGATTTATAATTATTTAATATTAATAACAATATTTTTTATATCTCATGCCCTTTTTTACACCTCACAAAGTGGGTATAGTACATATTATACATTTAAATTGTAACTTTCACGTGAAATGAAAGAGAAATGAACTATTTTTTCTTAAAATTTCTACAAAAGCAATCATTCCCTATAAATCGGGACACTGGGAGTATATAATATTAGAGTATATTTTCAATCACTCTAAAAAATAGTTGAGATGATGAAACCCGAAATGCCGAAACCCGACACGAACCCGGTAGGTAC
This sequence comes from Kitagawia praeruptora, assembly GCA_037693485.1. Classification (NCBI taxonomy): domain Eukaryota; kingdom Viridiplantae; phylum Streptophyta; class Magnoliopsida; order Apiales; family Apiaceae; genus Kitagawia; species Kitagawia praeruptora. The sequence goes on from CM075354.1 coordinate 110,239,304, forward strand.
GAGTTAGGGTTTGGAAAAAATCAACCCGAAAAACCAGGTACAATCTGATCCGACACAAACCCGACCCAGAACCCAAAATTGCCACCCCTAGGTACGACTTGGCCAAAAAAAACGTTTTTGTATGCGGACTAAATGATACTCCCTCCGGTCCATTATATAAGGCATTTGACTTTTGTGCACGTAATTTTAGGTGCTTTGACTACATAGCTAAAATCATTATTTTTAAAAATTTCTTTTTTTAAATAAAAATTAAAATATTATATTTTTATTCAAAAAAGGAAATATTGAAAAATAATTATTTTTAATATATGGTCAAAACACCTAAAGTTACATGCACAAAAGTCAAATGCCTTATATAATGGACCGGAGGGAGTAGATCTAAACAAAAGGCTTCTAAATGAAATCTAAATTACGCAATTACATACATTATAAATTATACTACTAAATTATATCATTCTTCAACTATCTGGATAATAATTCTAATCAATATCAATATCAATATCAATATCAATATCAATATATTCTAAATGTCTGCTAGTATTACATTTTAAAAATTACTGTTTTTACCCTTCATTTTTTTAATCTTCTTTATTTCTTTCATGCCCTTTTTTGTCATTACACAGGAAAATTACAGCTTTTATCCTTTATGTTTTTAATCTTCTTTATTTCTTTGATGTCCCTTTTTGTCATTACACAATATTTGGAGCGACCCAATTTAGATTGGATCGACCCAAATCTCCTTTATTAATCAATTTCCTTTTTCAGGTTAAACATATTATCTTTTCTATTTTTCAATAACTAAATAATTTACTTCTTTGGTAAAATACAATATCTTTTACATTTTATCCAACTAAAATTTCTCCATTTTTTAAAACTACGATCAATTTTGTATAATAAAATAACATAATTATATTATAATTAGTATTAAATAATTAATTACCTTTTGAGCCAAAATACGTTACCTTTTCTTTTTTCTCTAACTAAAATCTCTCTTTTTCCAATTGTATCATGGACGGTTACCTTTTTCAAACACGTTACCTTTTTTCCCTTCTATTACGAAAATATCTCTTTTTCCAATTATATCACGGGCGATTCGATTTAATAAAAAAAATAATAAAAATATTATAGTACTAATAATTAACTGATTACCTTTTCAACTAAAACGTATCATCTTTTATATTTTTTCTAATTAAATTCCTTTTTTTCTAGAAATTTCAAGGGCAACATTAATTTCTCATTTTCTAAAAACTATGAGCAATTTTATTTAGTAAAATAACAGAATTAAATTATAATTACTATAAACTAATCAATTACCTTTTTCACATAAATTATGTCATCTTTTTAATTTTCACGTTACCTTTCTATTTTTTAAAACTAAAATCTCTCTTTTTCTGATTTTATCACGGGCGGTTCTGTTTAATACAATAAACTAATAATATTATAATATTCATAATTAACCGATTGCATTTTTTATCTAAAACGTATCAATTTCTATTTAATAAAATAATAATTATATAAAAACTAATAATTAGCCGATTACCATTTTCAAGTAAAACCTATAATTTTTTTTATATTTTCTAACTAAAATCGCTCATTTTCTAGAAATATCACGGATAACATTTATATAATTATTATCAAATCTCATATAAAAATTTAAGCCTCCCAACTTTATATTTTTAAAAAAATTAACTTAAATTAATGAAAAATTCATATAATATTAAAAAAATTCGTGCATCGCACGGGTTTTAAGCTTGTATAATAAAAATTCGTATACAACGAATAATATCCGTTAGATTTTTTGTTAAAAATTAGAACTGTTATATACTTATATAAAGGAGAAACGAGTGGAGGTAAAGTGGTGCCGGTCAAATAGCTCGGTTCTATTTTGTTAAATTTCTCAAAATTTGGAATTAATAATTCAAATGATTAAAAAAAATCTCAATTCCATTTTAAAACTTTACTAATAGAGGAAACTAAATATATAGTTTCATTATTTTTTACCTATAAAATTTTTACTAATGAAGTAAAGTAAATATCTAAATTGCATTTTAATTTTTTACTAATCGAGGAAACTAAATATACAATTTCAGTATCCTTACCTTTAAAATTTCATTTTAAAACATTGAAAGTTTGGTCGGTCGGTTAGTTGGTTGGTCGGTCGATCGGTACCTATTATTTTTACTTAATTACCCTTACTTAATTATAAATAAAATTTCTCCTAATAACTAATCAATTTATGTTTTCAAGTAAAACATATTAAAATAATCAATTTCCTTCTAAAATACGTTACATTTTCTATTTTTTTAGCTAAAATCTCTTTTTTCCAATTAAATGACGCCTTTACTTAATTATAAATAAACAATTTCCCAATAACTAATCAATTTTTTTTTTCAAGTTATTAAAATAATCAATTTTTTTTAAAAAATGTTACCTTTTCTATTTCCTTTAGCTAAAATCTATAGTTTTCCATTTATATGGCGCCGGTCGGTTGGTTGGTCGGTACCTATTGTTTTTACTTAATTACCCTTACTTAAATATAAATAAAATTTCTCCTAATAACTAATCAATTTCTGTTTTCAAGTAAAACATATTAAAATAATCAATTTCTCTAAATTGCATTTTAAATTTTTACTAATCGAGAAAACTAAATATACAACTCAATTGCATTTTAAATTTTATTAATAGTGGAAATTAAATATCACTAACAAAATATAATAAAAATTTGTATGCAACGAATAATATCCGTTAGATTTTTAGTTAAAAATTTGAACTATTATATAAATATATAAAGGAGATCCGAGGGGATTTAAACCTCTACTATTATCCTTCATTTTTTTATTAATAATATAATTAATGATAATTAGCCGATTGCCTTTTTCAATTAAAAGATGTTTACTTATAATTGATATGATATTACCTTTTATAAATACCTAAAATATCATATCTTCCAATCAATAATTTTTTTCTCTCTAATCAGCATTTGGAGCGATCCAATTGGATCAACCCAAATCTAAACCTCTACTATTATCCTTCATTTTTTTATTAATAATATAATTAATGATAATTAGCTGATTGTCTTTTTCAATTAAAAGATGTTTACTTATAATTGATGATATTACATTTTATAAATACCTAAAATATCATATCTTCCAATCAATAATTTTTTTCTATTAATTAAAACACGTTGACTTTTAATTTAAAACATAATATTGCAATAATTAATACATACCCAAAAATATGACTTCATATCTTCTAACCACTAACAAAATATAACAAAAATTCGTATACAACGGATAATATCTGTTAGATTTTTAGTTAAAAATTAGAACTGTTAGATTCAATGATTAAATATATTACATAATTAAATTTATTTACTAATTGCATACCCAAAAATATGACATCATATCTTCTAACCACTAACAAAATATAATAAAAATTCGTATACAACGAATAATATCCGTTAGAATTTTATTTAAAATTAGAACTGTTAGATCTAATGATTAAATATGTTACATGATTAAATTTATTTACTAAAATTTCTAGGTTCGAATTCTATCAACGATACTATTATCCTTCATTTTCTTAATCTTCTTTATTTCTTTGATGCCCCTTTTTACCATTACACAACATTTGGAGCGACCCAAATTAGATTGGATCGACCCAAATCTAAACATATATTATTTTTTGTCATTACACAACATTTGGAGTAACCCAATTGGATCGACCCAAATCTAAACCTCTACTATAGTATTATCCTTTATTTATTTTTTTATCTTTCTTTATTTCTTTGATTCTCCGTTTTGTCATTACTCAAATCTATCTCTATCATTTTTCACCTTGAAGTCCATTCCGCTCAAATCTTCACACTGCTGGATTTTGATGCATGTTTGCACTTTTCAGATTTGAAAGCTGGGTTTTTCACCAAATTAACATCTCAACCCCCTGAAGTAGGGTTAAGGTATGTGTACTAGACCTCTGTACGGGTCATATATGTTTGGTTCAAGTTTTCAGTTTGGCCATAAGAGTTAAGTTTTTATTGATTTCAAAATATTAAAAATTAGACAGGATAATATTTTTTTGGTTTTGATTTTGGTTTAGAATTTAAGAATTAAAGTTTTAATGAATTACCCGATGTTATAATAATATACAGGACACCAGAAAGGTACCTTTAAAATATTTGCTTGGCCTTTCAATTTTTTATTTTACATGTCGTAATAACAAAGGTAGTTGGAAAGATTACCAGTTAATAACATTGACACAGTACGAACCATGTTATTTGTAAATAATCTTGGGACTCAGTTTGATACTTATAGACATTATTTTGTTTTCAAGCAAGTTTATGTTCTTTATGAATTTGTTCAACTTAATGTTCATGGGGTAGACATGCTACGTACCAGAAGGTCTTATGGAATAGCATACATTTTATCGGATGTCTCCGAAGGGACTATGGAATAGCATACTTAGAAGCTCAGACCCACGTCACAAGCCTCACCCTCTGGGTCAGGTAACATTGCTCTTATTTATGGTCTAAATATCTTCTGTACTCGCGTTCAATTTCACTTCATATATGATCTCATATTTAGCACTTTCACTTGAGCTCCATATTAAAATATAAAAGCACTAACTTTTCCCTTTTTCAGTTTAGTTGGCTTTTTGAGAGAGAATAAGTAATGGAAAATGTGATTGTTATAAATTATAATCATACATTATTTGAAGATAAAAGTGAATATGTGAGCTTCTTGCGGAGACATGTGTTTTTGGTAAACAGTATTATCCTTCATTTTTTTAATCTTCTTTATTTATTTAATGCCCCTTTTTGTCATTACACAGCATTTGGAGCAACCCAATTTAGATTGGAACAAAAAATTCTAATATGATATTGTACTTATTTTCAGTAACGTTGTAGTACTATGATTGTACCTCCAGCAAAATAAGTAGTTTAAAAACATATTCAAATTCAAATTATTATATTCATTTCAATAAGAACATACTTTTAATATAATAAAGTCAGCCATGGTGAAAGACCTTAATTTGAACATAAACAATAAATCTACTAGAATATTTATCTGATATTTTGGCTTGCTTATTTAATTGTATAATTTACTTATTTTTAATAAACGAATCTATATTAATAATATATATACACTGTTTTTTCATACATGAATTTACTAATACAGTTTAATGGTCACGCTCTGGTGAGAATGAGAACAGTGGGAACACACATATTCAGTACATTTCAAGCTATTTTAAAGGGCCCCGCTAGGGGTATCTTCACAAAAAAAAGTCATAAAATTCTACCCTCTATCCATTCATAAAAAAATTAACAAAAAAATTAAAATGAGAACAGTGAGAACACACATATTCGATACATTTCAAACTATTTTAAAAGGCCCCGCTAGGGGCATCTTCACATAAAAGTCTTATAATTCTACCCTCTATCCATTCATAAAAAAATTTAACAAAAAAAAAAATAAAAATTGCTTGAAATGTGATCTCATTGTTCTCCAACATTTACACATTATATTAACTATGAGGTCTCATAGTTAATATAACATGTTCTTGATATTATATTGGCTTAATGACCTTTTGGCCCTTCAAGTATGCACAGTTATACCCATAAAGCCCTAAGGTTTAAAGTCGTTCTTTTTTGCCCCTCCAACTTCAGAAATAAACCTTTTAGCCACTTTATCGTCGTCTTTTTGACACAAAACCGTCGCCTTTTAAAGGTCAAAGACGACGGTTTGTGGCTAAAAGGTACATTTTTGAAGTTGGAGGGGCGAAAAGGAACGACTTTAAACCTTAGGGCTTTATGGGTATAACTGCGCAAACTTGAAGGGCCAAAAGGTCATTAAGCCTATTATATGAGGTTTAATGTTTTGGAGCCATTTAATGTTTTGGAGTCATTGGAGGTGAAGGAATTATCATTTCCGCATTTGAATAATGAAGACAATTTATTATTGTTTTCAATTAGAGAACAATATTTGTAAAAATATTTATTATTTTTATTGCAGATTTTGATGGATTAAATAAATTTTCAACATTGTTAAAATAGAATTTTATGCTACTTTTTTATATAAATTTTAGCATATCATTATTTTATTAAATACTTATATAATTGTATATAATATCTTGCTAAGAATTGATTATTTATATAATTGCATACAATATCTTTTTAAAAATCAATCAAATTTGTTAAATTTTTGGTATTGTCAATTTAAATTAAGTAAGATGTTTTAAGAAATCAATCAAATTTGTTAAATTTTTGGTATTATCATTTTAAATTAAATAAGAAGCCGTGTACGAAGTACGGGCAAAATGCTAGTACATAATAATGTTTATTGATTTCAAAATTATTTCTACAGTAAATTTAGTTCAAAAATAACTGCAGCATTTGGCCTTCTGGCTGTTATTTCCCCCTCTTTCATTGGAAGGTATACATTGTTGCAGTCCTTAACGGGCGGTAATCTGATAGCTGATGTTCGTGGTGGTAGCATCAAATATGTCTCGTGATGCTCGTAGTTATGCATGTGACTTTAGTTTGATTATTCAGAGATTTGCATAGTTTTAATTATGCCAGATTTATAAGTTAATTTTTGACCATTGTGCACCCTTTAAATAAATCAAGAGCGTGCACATGTCAGCTCCAAAAACAGATCATTTTGAAACAAAACTAATCAAGATGTACATAGGAGCACATGTATTCTTGTTTTCCGGAACACATTATCCTCTTCATGGTACAAAACTGCTGCATTAGGCCTTCACAAGCAGCCGAAGACACAATGTCAAAGCACCAAAGGCTGAGATCTATAGTGCATGTAGCACGGGGCACCCGCTAATATCCATAGGTTGACATTTGGGTTTACAGACAAGCAAAGATCCATAGTTTGACATGGTGGAAATATATAGTGTATGTTTGGGGTATCTTAAAATAAGTAGCTTATGACTTATAAGCACTTATGTCATATAAGTGATGAGTAGAGCAGTCAGTAGAGTGTTTTGTAAATCAGAACTTATAATAAGTAGACTGTTTGGATAAATCAGAACTTATAACTTAACTCTTTTTTATAATTTTCAAAATATTGTTTTTTTATATATAACAATGGATATCAATGGATAGATCTCGATGAATTAGGAAATTTGATATATACATATCAATTTTCTAATGAATGGATCGAGAGATATATGGTTTTGAAGATTTGAAGGATATTATATATTACGTATATCGAGAATAAGTTATAAGTTAAGAATTTTTAACATTCAACTTATGGGTTTATAAGTTATAAGTTGAGCTAAAACTTATTTTGGCAAACACCCCCCCTAAGTGCTTATGGCCTTATAAGGCATAAGTTGGCCACAATAAGTGGAGCCAAACAGGCCCATAGTTTAGTAGCAACTTGTGCTATTATTGTAATAACCCTAATTTCTGTACTTGAGAAAAATTTCCATTTTTGGGATGAATAGTGATTTACATGGATGAATAGTGAAATTATGGATGAATAGTGATTTTCAGGACTAAGAAAATTTTTCATGTCACCCTATGTACGGGATAGGAAATGGATATTTCGAGGTTATATTAGTGATCTATGATGTAAATAATTGTATGTAAACGCGATCGGAATTCAGAAATTCCAAACTTTATTTTTATGAAATATTTGACCGGGCAGTGAGGAGCATTTCAATGCGACCAAGATAAGTGATATATTTAATTTCAGGATTCAAGGATTTTATATTTTATTATTTTATTTAAGGCGATTTAAGGAATTATAACGAAAATCCCTGAGTTAGTATAACGAACGTTCTCGGAATCGTTAGAACTTTGCAACGAGATTAAGCGATTAAGCGAACAAATTATGGAATTTGGATTAAGTCATATTGAGATTTAATATCCTACATGATCATCAAGAGCATTATATCAAGTGGATTGGTGGAAAACAAAATCAAAGGATTAAATCAAAAACAAAGAACAAGTGGTGTGTTCATCTTGCATTTAACCAAAAGATCAAAGCTTCCTAAACAAGATTGGTTGCACAAGAACCAAGTATTGATAAAGTAGCTTTATAACAGCTGATCTTATCTAGAACACCTCATCAAGATCATATCAATTAGTCAAACAATGAATCAAAAAGAGAGAAAAAGCAAGCTTATTCCATTTCTCTCCAAACTGTCCAGCATGAGCAATCATGAAAGAAAAATTCATATCTCCACTTATATCCATTCATAAATCACCAAATTTGAACCATAGCTTCCTCATTATATTTAAAACATACCTTTAAAATTTCATGGCAAACAAAGGAGTGTAGCCTAGTCAAATCTCTCCTCCAAGTTGAAGAACCGCAACTGTCCAGGACCTTGGCTGTTTCGACCTCTCACCTTATCAAGCCCATAAGTCGAGCTTCAAGGTATCAAGAAAGGTATAAACCTCAACTTTACCTTTTATTTATATAAGTTTTGGTGGAGTTTTGATGTTAGTGTAAAGATGTGTTCATATTAAGAGATTACATGATTGTAAGCCTTGTTTTGATATGTTTATGTTGAGTGGTGGTTAAAGGACCTTACCACTGGCCCTAGGGGCTTAGTATGATGGTTGGTTTGTAATATTAGAGCATGGGTTGCTTTGTGTGGCTTATTAGAGGAGTTACAAAATGGAAATGCTCGATTTAAAGCAGTCGTAATGCCCAAATTTTCCGTACCATCTTGACAGTAGTCATACGAGACCTTAATCATATTTAAATGGTAACCACTGACCACATTGTGTAGATATTTTTGTCTAGTTTATGTGGCCGTAATAATCGTGTCAAAAGAGTTTACGGTTTAGGAGATATGACTATTTTAGTGAAAGTTGTTCGAAGAATGATGTCGCAGAAATGTACTAACTTTGCGGTTATAATTGAGACCCTTAAAGTAGACTTATAATATGAAATTTTGAGGATAAATACTAAGGTCAGTTAGCAAGATTTGTGCGAAGGTTTTGAGTTAAAAAGATTATTTTCTGATTTTATAAAAATGCGTAAGCCGAGATTGCGCAAGTGGAAAAGCCTTTTAGGGGAAGATACTATTCATTGTAAACCTCCTGCCCTGTTTTGTAAAATTCCGAAAAATAGGTCTTCTGACTAGAGCCATATCTTGAGTTGGTTACCTTCTAGAAATTCTCTAGATCGTGCACGCGAAAACGGTGTGTCATTTGAGTTAATGGTTATCAAGTTATGAAGGTTTTAGTAAAAGTGGTGCAAATAGTAAGAATTCGCAGTTGACCCAACTTTGAAAATACATTTCACCTATCTAGACCCGTGTTTTCGAATAAATATTTTTATGATAAATACTACAAATACGAAAGATGATTTTAGAAGTGGTTTCGTATTTAAATACGTTTCCAATGATTTATTAAAAGTGTTGGAGTGCGAGTCAAGGAATAGTGATTCTAAGGAAAGTCAACTCTAGAGGTGCTACTTTGACCATCCGTTTTGGCTAAGTTAAAAGAGGAATTTCGAGTCGACTAAAACACGAAGCTTGTTAAGGATTATCAAGGCAAGGTATTGGTGTAAAGAACAAAGTTATAAATGGTTAAGTACAACAAGGATTCGAGGATTGGTTTCGAACCAAACTTATGACTTAAGTGTTTGTCGATTAATGTGGACTTAGTACGAGCCTAGAGGGACCCCTTAGTGCATTGTTTGTTATTGGCTTAAGTGTCTGAGTGTTGAGTTATTAGTGGATCGTATAGGGGATTAATCGCGTGTTTTCTTGACTTTGTTTAGATTGTCGGATCCCGCTACGAGCCCCTACTACCTCTGGAGCACCAGGCAAGTATACTTAACCCTACTCTATTGTTCAGAGTATGTATGTTTCAACGTATGGTATATGTCAGTTCAAATGTTTTATCTACAAATTGCAAGTATTTTATCTCGTTACTCAAATACCGAATATTGATGCAATTGAATGCATGTATATATATGATTGTTGTGAATGTTATCCGGATAGTATATAAGTATAGTAGTATGTATAAGAGTTATTGGTCCATATGATTGGGACAAGTATCGAGGTACATTGTTCGTACTCGAATGGAGATAAATGCTTTGAAAAACTATCTTGTTAATTATTGGAGGTCATGAGAGATTTGATCTGGATCATTTTATTCGAATCCATGATCAAAGCAGTCGTTCATATTTTTTCCTCTTATATTTCGAGAGAGGAGAGTGATTTATTGGAAGTAGTAATTGTTCATTGTTTCCAAACGATAATAATTATTATGAATTGAGGTGCACGTGGAATTATACGTGTCATCTAAGATAAGGAGCATATTGAGGTGCACGTGGAATTATACGTGTCATCTAAGATAAGGAGTATATTGAGGTGCACGTGGAATTATACGTGTCATCTAAGATAAGGAGTGTATTGAGGTGCACGTGGAATTATACGTGACATCTAAGATGATAAGTGTTGAAGGTGATCAGGGGTACTCTGGCACCTTATGTTCTGGACTGGAGATAGCAAGTATGTATGAAAGCTCGGATGCGGCTTAGGGTGAGGTCCGAGCAAGTCGGCTCATCCTGGGGTGATCAAGGCCGAGCAAGTCGGCTCCCCCCTCTACCGGTAGTAAAAATATTAGACGTAAGGACTGATCATCCATTACAGCCCCACGGATAAGAATCTCCTAAATATAGTCCATCAGCAGTATGTGATAAGTGTAATTAATTCTACATGTGGGTATTAATTGCAGTATGAATGGTATGTCTTTACTCAGTTCTTGTGAGTCAATTTTAGTATGTTAAAGAAAATATGGGATTTCATTTCTTGAAGAAGTTTTGTTGATATATATATGATTCTGGTGTATACAACTTGCTGGGTATTCTTTGGCTCATTCTTGCTATTTAAATATTATTAAACAGCTGCAATCAGTGCTGGCACTAGTACGGCGAACCGTGATAAGAGGAAAGGTCCTGCAATGGATGTAGCATGCTAGAAGAAAGGTTCCGGATATGAGAATAAGGTGGAAGAAGTATTATGAATTATATTTTGATATATGGGATTAGATGTTAAGTATTGTAATAGCTCTAGTTCTTTGAAGTGGTAATAAGATTCTGGAGGATACTCTAATGTGTAAACATTTTTGGATTAGTAAGTACTTGTTCTAAGACTATAACCTGTGGAGTAGATTATGGGGTTTATTATGATTACTGTTGTAGATTATATTGTGAGCAGGTGATTGAATATTCCGCAAAGGTATGGTTCAGGTTGTGATGACCCGGATTCCTGGTAAGTGATTATGGGGCATTACAATTATCATTTATTATCTATGTACATTTGTGATAATACATGTTACATCATAGAATTACTATATGTGTATATAACTAGACACATACATAAGAAGACATAGTCAGATGAACATTGAGCCACAACTGATCGGATCATATCAGATCATACTCTTCATTTAACAAAATTCAAAGCTAGCTAGAGCTGAAAATGGCGAGGAGAAACAGGTCATCAGGAGTGTCTGATAGGGCTTTTTGTACAATGGGGTTGATGTCGCCCTGTCTATTGCTGGTCGCGGTTTTAGGAGTTCTCATGAGTCCTATCTTTTGTCTTCTTCATCTCTGTTTCGGCCCTTACACCCGTTAAGCCCCGACATGCATAGTTTTTGTTTTCTTATTGATGTGAAGTTGATACAACTCTAGATTGAGCATTAAACTTGTAGATAAACTTCATATTTTATATAAACTCAGAACATTGTTTTCATATACTCAATCATACAGAACAGAGAGAGAGAGAGAGAGAGAGAGATATTAGTGTATTGAATTACAAAGCTTACTTAAAATGTTTACAAGAGAATCCTAATATATCAAGTAAACAACAGCTGTAAAATGTAACTGAATTTGGCGGGAAGAATAGTTTGTTAGGAAAGTTAACAGAAGTCAACTTAAGTCAACTATGTTGACTAACATCCCCCCTCAAGGAAGGAGTAGGAGTAGAACAAACTACACCTAACTTGGACAGCAAATAAGCCAAATGAGTTGAAGACAAGAACTTAGTGAACAAATCTGCAGGCTGTTCATGTGTAGAAATATGCTGAGTTGAAATAAGTCCAGTCCTAAGCTTTTGACGAACCAAATGGCAATCTATTTCAATGTGTTTGGTGCGTTCGTGAAACACCGGATTGGAGGCAATGTATAAGGCAGATTGATTGTCACAGAAAAGAGGAACTGGAGTGAGATTGAGAACATGAAGTTCAGTACACAAAGAGACCAACCAAGTGAGGTCACAACAGACATCTGCTATGCTTCGATATTCTGCTTCTGCAGATGAACGAGAAACACTAGCAGTAGTGAACAAATACCGAATCAGCTTTAAAGCAGCATGCCAATGTACAGTTCGAGGAGATGTCATGTATTGAGCTAACACATGAACAGGATATGCCAAATCAGGGCGAGAGATTGTGAGATAAATGAGACGACCAATCAAACGCCTGTAAGTAGTAGCATCTGTAAGAAAAGGACTATCAGTTTCTTGCAACAGCTCATGATGCTGTTCCATAGGAATCAGAGAGGACTTGGTAGACAAATAGTCAAAATCTTTTAGAATATCAGCTAGATACTTTGTTTGATGAATAATACAGCCCTGAGAAGTAGATGACACCTGAATGCCAAGAAAATAGCTCAAGGATCCAAGGTCCTTAATTTTGAACTGAGTACCTAGAAACTCAGTAATTGTTGTAAGAAGTAGAGGATCATTTCCAGTAATCACCATATCATCAACATAGATAAGAAGATATACCATAGAAGAACCATTAGAGTAAACAAACAGACTTGGATCACCAGTGGTTTGAACAAATTCAAAAGACAACAAAGCAGCTGACAATGCAATAAACCACTGTCGTGGGGCTTGTTTTAAGCCATACAATGACTTTATGAGTCGACAAACCAACTTTTGATTTGGAAATTTGTCTTGAATATACTTAGGAACTGTATATCCCAAAGGAAGAGACATATAGACCTCTTAATCAAGCATGCCATGCAAAAACGTATTTGTGACATCCATTTGATTTATACTCCAGTGGTTCATAGTAGCAATTGCTAGAAGTAACCTAAAGGAGGTCATTTTGGCAACTGGTGCAAAGGTCTCAAAATAGTCCATATTGGCTGTTTGAGTAAACCCCTTTGCCACCAAACGAGCTTTATATCGCTCAACTTAACCATTAGGAAGATATTTGATCTTATATATTCATCTGCAACCTATAGTTTTCTTGTGAGCATGCATAGGTACCACCTCCCAAGTACCATTTGCTTCTAAAGCTGCTAATTCGACACTCATGGCCTCACACCACTCAGCAAGTTGAATAGCTTCCTTATATGATTATGGTTCTAAAGAAGAATTATCAGAACCAGGATAAGAAGTATCTGAGTTAGATGACTGTGAAGACAAACTGATAGTAGAAGAGTCAACAACAACAACTTCATTGGCCAAGTGTGTAGGTAATCCTGTGTAGTCCAGCAACTTTGCAGGTAATTTCCTATGTCTTGTTGGACGAACTGATATGGTAGACAAATCAGAGGTGAGATCTGTAACATCAGAAGTGCCAGAAGAATTACCAGGAGAGATATCAGTCTGAGGCTCACTAGCACTTATAGGCTCAGATAAATCACAACAAAGTGGATCATCACCAACAAATTGAGATGATGGAGGAAACAAGAGTTGAGGAGACTGAACTGAAATATCCTTAAAAGGAAATATAGTCTCAACAAACTTCACATCCCGAGAAATGAAAACACTTCTGGTATCCAAATTTAATATCTTATATCCTTTCTTGCCATAAGGATAACCCAGAAACACACCCTTAACTGCTCTAGCATCAAATTTATCTCCAGGTTTTGGCACAACAGTAGCATAACAAAGAGTTCCAAACACTCTTAAATCAGCATATGAAGGTGATGATTCAAACAATATCTCATAAGGACTTTTATTATTCAGATTGACTGAGGGAGTTCTATTTATCAGAAATGTTGTAGTTAACACACACTCACCCCAGAATTCTATAGGTAAGAAAGCATGAAATCTTAAGGCTCTAGCACAATTCAATAGATGCTTGTGCTTTCGCTCAACCAAGCCATTTTGTTGAGGTGTGTATACACAACTAGTTTGGTGAACAATACCTAAATCAAGTAAGAAAGTAGTTAAATCCTTATTACAAAACTCTGATCCATTGTCTGTTCTGAGCACTTTAACAGTTGTATTAAACTGAGTTTTAACATGTAATACAAACTACTTAATCAACAAAGGAACAGAAGCTTTATCAGACAACAAATAAATCCAAGTGGTTCTAGATTTATCCTCAACAAGAGTTAAAAACATGCTGAAATTATCATGTGTTTTAAACCTGTATGGTCCCCATAAATCTGCATGTACCAGATCAAACAAATTTTCACTAGAGTGCTCACTATGAGGAAAAACCAACCTGGACTGTTTAGCAAAGTGGCAGCTGTCACAAACATCAAGCAGAGAGTTGGAAAACTTCACAGGTAGCAACTGAAGAATATTTGCTGGAACATGACCCATCCTTGCATGCCAGATGTTATTGTTGGAAACATGAGCAACTAAAGGTGAGCAACCACCAGATGAAGATGAGCAATTTGATACCTCTATCTCTGTCTAACAAATATACAACCCATCCATCTCAGTACTAAGGTGAAGCTCCTGTTGTTGAGCATAGTCTTGAAGTAAGCATTTTCCATGTAGAAAGCTCACTTGCCAGTTAGTGCCTTTAACTAACTGTGATATTGATAGCAGATTATATGTGAATGTAGGAACACATAACACATTGTGCAACAGAATCTCTGAAGAAAGCCTTAAATTTCCAGTATGAGTGATAACTGCTACTTCTCCATTAGGCAATTGTAAAGCAGCCTCACAAGACTTAACATCATGTAAAAGATGTAGAAAAGGAGTAACATGATCTGTAGCCCCTGTATCAACAATCCATTTAGTCTGACAATAGTTTTGCAGAGAGTGCACTTGACTAACAAAATGACCAGCCATCCCAGAGAAATGCATAGAATTAATAGGAGACCAACTTCCCAAAGTGGAGTTGTCAGAGAACTGACTGGATGGAGTCTGATAAGAATTCATAGACCGCTGCAGCATCTGAATCAATTGCTTGCATTGAGAATCAGACAAGTTCAAATCATCAGGCTGAGACATATGTATTCCTGCAGAGACAGATTCAATACCAGATGACACACTAGAAGTATCTGTTTGAGATACATTAGCCACAACTGAATTTCTTGTAGCTAAGAACTTAGGCTTTGGCTTAGTTTTCCCAAACAACTTGTGCCAAGAGGGATATCCATGAATACAGTAACACTTATCTTTTAAGTGCCCTGTCATATGACAAAAATCACATTTAAGAGAAGAATCACTATTCTTTTTCTGTTCTCTTCCTTTGTTTGTAAAAGTATTTTTGTTCTGAGGCTGAAATGACTTTACTGCCATTGCAGCATTTTCAGGAGCAGAAATGCTCATAACAGAATGATCTCTCTGACTTTCTTCTTGTAACAACATAGCATATGTCTGACTCATGGTAGGCAGTGGCTTCATCATCAAAATTTGATCACGAATACCAGTATACATCTCATTTAAGCCCATCAAAAACTGTGATAACTGTACACTCTTATCTAGGTCATCCAATTGTCTATTTATGGTACAGGTACATAATCCACAAGTACAGCGAGGCTTAATTGCTAAACAATCTAACTCATCATGAATCATTCTGAACTTAGTAAAGTATGCAGAGACAGTCATAGTGCCTTGATTCAGATGAGCTATCTCTCTTCGTAAGTGAAACAGCTTTGGAACATTACTCACAGCATATCGTACTTCTAAATCAGTCCAAATATCACAAGTAGATTTGATGTAAACAATACTATTTCTGATTTATGTTGAAACAGAATTAAGAATCCAGGATGTAATCATATTGTTACATCTAGTCCAGTGAACAAAAAGTGAAGAGTTTGCAAGAGGTTTTGTATATGAACCATCTACAAACCCTAGCTTTAACTTAGAAGATAAAGCTAATTCCATAGATTTACGCCAGCGATTATAATTCGATTCAGTCAAGATAACAGTTGTTATTTGCATTCCAGGATTATCAGATGGATGCAAGTAATAAGGATGATTACAATCAATTGTAGATGTAGTAGATGGAGAAGTAGAACCTAGTGTAGCAGTTGAATAAGAAGAAGTTGTTGTCATTTTGACAAACACAAAGCCTTCACTACTAAATCAATAGAGATTTACACTAGATCGAAGAAAAAATCACCTCAATTCACACAGATCGACACACACTAAGCGAGATACAATCAGCGAGAGATCAACTTACAATCAACAGAGAGATTAAACACCAACGAGATCCATAGAGATTTAATCAAGGAGATTTGCGGAATTTCAAGCTTCAAGGCTCTGATACCATGATACAACTCTAGATTGAGCATTAAACTTGTAGATAAACTTCATATTTGATATAAACTCAGAACATTATTTTCATATACTCAATCATACAGAACAGAGAGAGAGAGCTATTAGTGTATTGAATTACAAAGTTTACTTAAAATGTTTACAAGAGAATCCTAATATATCAAGTAAACAACAGTTGTAAAATGTAACTGAATTTGGCGGGAAGAATAGTTTGTTAGGAAAGTCAACAGAAGTCAACTCAAGTCAACTATGTTGACTAACAGAAGTAAGATTTCTCTGAATAATCATGTATTATTCTAAGTGTTTTTTAACAAAGATTTGTGTATTGAATACATGCAGAAAAATCTTACCTTCTATCTATGGCCTAAAGGTGTAATTTGTGTCACTGTGATTCCCATCTTCACGTGAATTTTAATCAGGTGATTTGGATGCAGTAGTGATTATTGTTCAATCTTAAATCCATGTGAATTTTAATCAGGTGATTTGGACACCTGCAGTAGTGATTATTGTTCAATCTTAAATCCATGTTGTAATTTAAATGTTGATTATATATGTGTATTATGTGCTAAGAATCACGATTAAAACTTGATTGCATATGAATATTAGCATAGAATGTTTATATTTTTAAGATTCCGTGGTTAGCACTGCCCTGCTACTTGAAGCTGTAGAACCCCAGAATCTGAACCTTTTCAGAAAAAAACATGCTAGCAATTCGGTTATTCTAATTTTTAAGTAAAGGATGAACTTGAAATCGAGAAATAATTCAGAAAAACAATCGATAACTGGTATCCACATTTGTTAGCAACCAAAGAGTACAAACATAAAACTTGCAATTAAATAATATAAATAATAGATGTAAAAAAAGGCTTCTAAACCAGATTTAAATTAGGCAATTACACAAATAAAATTTTCGATTCTTCAATATTTGATCTATGTTTCAAAAAAAGATAATTGTTAAGGAACCAATTGCTCTAAAACCTTAAGGTGTTGGAGGGAGGCCTTATATGGATCTTATATTCTAACACTCCCCCTCACTCGAAAGCCCATTTATGGGTTGAAGAGTGGATCACGGGCGCTCATCTTTGGAGCATAAATTGCATTCGTGTCCATATTAAATATTGAGAATATTGGGGGTCGCAGAGAGTCGAACCTGCGACCTCTGCGTGCTTGAGCTCTGATACCATGTTAAGGAACCAATTGATCTAAAACCTTAAGGTGTTAGAGGGAGGCCTTATATGGATCTTAAATTCTAACAATAATTTACATTCGTTTTAAAATTATTACCACTAAAGCAGTAAAGCCAGTAGTTCATTTTAGTTCAAAAAATTAACTTTGGGGTTTCAGCCAAGTGTTAGTCCCTTCTTTCATTGAGACTTGAGAGGTTTAATCTTGCACTCCTCGATGGGTGGTGATCTGATAGCTCATATTGTTCATGGCGATAATGTAACAGCTCTGATTGTGCTGCCTCGTGATGCTCGTACTTGTGCACTTGTGCCTGCAGCAATGATTTAGTCATCTCATTGGGAATATGCGTGGCTTTATTTCTACCCGATATGTGAGTTTAGTCCTTGACCATTATACTCCGTGATAAGATATACTTTTATATATATTTTAGATAATTTTATCCCCGTATTTAATTGCATTTTGTATTTATTTGGATATTTATTTAATAAATCTTAATGTTTTATTATAGATGACAAGAATTCCTAAGTTGGAAGAATTTGGGCTTAAAGAGCTATTTTGGAGCTAAAAATGGAAGAAATTCGGATTTATTGAGCTACACTCGCTTTCTACAGTATTTATTTCATATCCGGAGTTGTAGAAGTCGGATTTGGACGATCTTACAGTCCACGCGAAGCTTAGAAAATTATCTTCAATTCAGAAGAATTAAATAAGCAAAAATCCGAATGGAGCAGCTCGAAATCTGAGGAGCAAATGCAGTTCCGAATTTTAATGGATTTGGAAAAAGTTAGCATCTTGGAAAAGCAAAAAGTGTAGCATGACTTTATATTTCAAAAGCTTCAGCAGCCAAGAATCTTGAAAAAAAACAGTGCAGGCAACCTTGAAAAACAATGCAGCAATCTTGGATTACGGTGCAGCAAACTTGGGAAAAAAAAAAAGACTGCAACATGATATTTGAATTCTTGTTTTCATATGAAAATAGGATAATACACAAGTCCTATAAGAAGACCTTTCATTTTGTGATCACAGGACGGGATGACGGGGGAGAAACACCAACTTAGACACGGAGACATTCATTCATTAGACATAGAAAAAGCACTTTACATTATTTCCATTTTACATCTTGTTTCATTCGGCTACTGCAAGAGCTAGGATTAAGGGCTTGGTTTTCTTCTCTTTTATGTACACTTTCTTCAGTTTAATTCTCCATTAATGTAAGGTATTTTCTATTTTACCTTGTTTATTAAATATATATTTTAGATGGATTGTTATATAATTTTAGTTGTTCTTAATTTTTATGTTAGTAAGTAGTTTGTTCTAGGGCATAAAGGGAGGCCATGTTTGCATGATAATTCTGGTATGATTTTCATAGTGGTTTGATTGATTATGGTAAATTCTAATCGATTATGTTTTGATATTTAATTTGTGTTAGTGGCCAATATCACAGATAAATTATATGCGAATAGGAGTAATAGATCGAGAGATTTTACTCACTAGAGGCACACATACGGTTAGCGGAATTGAATTTTAGTGCGAGAGCATAATTGAATTTCCGAGAGCGTTAATGCTTGAGAGAGATTAACACATGCTCTAATTACCAGATTAATTAAATTACTAAAAGTGATTATATGTGTAAGCATGTTTCGGGAGTGTTGATGCTTGAGAGAGATAAACAAACCGTAATTGCATGACCATTTTGATTGCTTTAGCTTAGAAGCCAGATATTATGTAAACATGGTGGACCTAATTGCCCTAGATTTAAAATTCATTGTTTATTCCTCAATTAATTAATTAAATTAATAAAAAAATAAGTTAGTAAATATTTTAGTAATTATCATTTTTACTCCGGAAATAATTGAATAAAAATTGATAAAATCTGCCTCCACGCAAACGAACACAAAAATAAACCACATCACTCCGCTAAAATAAAAAGAGATCATTTTCAAAAGAAATAAATCAGGAAGTACACATGAACATGCATTCTTGCTCTGAACACATTATCCTCTTAATGGCACAAAACTGTGGCATTAGTCCTTACACAAGCAGCCAAAGACACAATTAGGGATGGCAAAAAAAACCGATCCGACGGATACCCGATCCAATTCGACCCGATTGGATCTTACCGAACCCGATTTTTTGGATTTGGATTTGGATTTGGATTTGATTTTTAAACCTGAAAGAGTTTGGATTTGGATATTAGCTATATCCAACCCGAAACCCGAAAACCCGATCCAAACCCGATCCCAACCCGAAACCCGAAAAAAACACGATATATATACATATATAAATTATAATATATATATATATATATTATAATTTATTCCTTAAAAATAAATACACATTACTTAGTTACACTAGGTAATTTTGTTCTGGCAATTTTGATACACATGTTGTGCTACTATGAAATTTCTTAGTTCAGGCAATTTTGATACACATGTTGTGCTACTGCTAGTCTTCTAGTCTACACTCTATCTCTGAATATTTATGTGGATATTTATTTTCAATTGTATTTTAATTTTTATGTCTTTAGATATTATTAGTGGTGTAACTTGGACTTATTTATTTTCATGTCTCTGAAATCTAGATATTTATTTGCTATTATAATTTTAATTTTTATGAAATTTAGCTTAAAAAAATATTACTACTTTTTTACAAAGAATTAAAAATTTCGGGTTTGGATAAAACCCGAACCTGATCCAAACCCGGTGGATCGGGTTTGGATTTTGAATTTCCAAATCCATTTGGATTTGGATCGGGTTTGGATTTGAATTAAGGATTCGGGTTTGGATTTGGATATCACAGATATCCAACCCGATCCAACCCGTTGCCATCCCTAAACATGGTTCTCCATGGAACAATGGCCTATATGTCAATTCAACTGTTATGTATGTAGTTTATGGTAGTTAAATTGGCTTCCAATTGTTCGGAAAAAAAAGTTACATTCAGTTTACATTCAATCAAATGGCATAATGGGAAAGTAGTGAGCATAGATCCACATGCCAATGAGGTCTTTTTCATAACTAGCTATAGACAGGTTTGTAAACAATGAACCAGTTCAGGATATCACCAACGGGCAAGTATGTAGCCGCCTTCATTACTGAGAGCCTAATAATTTCTCTGGCCTTCATTACATGCGAAAAGTAGTGATGTTATAGTATTTTAAAAGGAGAAAAATGTTCTTAAAGTTAACTTTTGATAGCTTACCTAAAGTTGATGACATTTTGTGTACAAAATCTGGATGACATTTTTGTAATAATAGAATTCACCCCTTTGTATTTATAAAAATAGTCGTCACATCTAATTGAATATCCCTTAACTTTAGGTAGTATCTAAAGGTAGCTTTCGGGCCATTAAGCCGTATATAAAATTTGAAAAATGCTAGAGGTATCAAATTAGGTACCAAAAATTGTTACCAAATGACTTGTCATTATTGTGATTGGTTATCAATATAACAGGCCCGCCAGGGCCAACCAATTAAAACATCCCAATATGCCAAATATTTAATGACATGCCATTTGGTGGCAAATTTTGATACCCAATTTGGTACGTCTAGCACTACTCATAAAATTTACATTACATCGATTACCAACAATTCAAATTAAAGTTCAAAACCATCGAAGTTAGAATGAATGCTCATTCTCGTTAATGCATATTCATTTTCTTCACAGGGCACTCTGTCTGTTTTCCACTCTTTACTCCTATATCTTTTCATTCCCCACTTTCCCCTTAAATTTGTTCATAATTCTCATTTCAGAGTAAGGTGCAGAACCTTTGTTTGCCTGATTTGAACTTTTTCCATATATCAAAACCGGTGTCTTCCTTCCTTTGTTCCCTGTGTCACTTCCTTCCTATATTCCCAGTGTGAAGCCATTTTTTATGCAACTTAAAATACGTACAAAAAGCCAATGTAACAAGTAAATAGGAACAGTTAGTGGTTCTTTTTTTTGCTAAATAACAGTTACTATGTGAACTTGATCCTAATTTCTTACATATTCAACACAAGTTCTAAGAAAATATCAAATTATTTTGTAAACCCTATGTATCATGTATATCTTTGATTAATTATCGGAACAAAAGCCGATTTTTAATATTACTTGTAAGTTAATTCTGATTTCTGGTCAACATGTAAATTCATCATCCAAGCATGTCCCTGCCAACTTTCAGTTTGGCTGTTTCTCATTCTTTAGTCCTGCTCCTGCTCCTGCTCCTGCTTATAAGATAAACTGTATGCACAAACACGCGCACATATTATATTGCCCGTTTCTAAATTCATGTAATGGATCATTCAAAAAAATTAAAAAATTCTACTCCTGCTCAGGGTTGACATTTTAGTTTACAGATGAGCAAGTATGATCCATAGTCTGATATGGTGGAGAAAATATTTTATTAACAACTAGGCTACTAACTAGCATTTTGAAGTATAATTTGTCATATACATGACTATACATGACATAACACATCTTACATCATGGAGTCGCGCGCATGAACATTGAGCTACATCTGATCTGATCATACCAAAACCTCTTCTCCATATCTAAAAAATTCTCATATCTAGCTAGAACTGAAGATGGCCAGGAGAACTAATGCGGGATTTTCTGCTGGGGCTGTGTGTTTAGTAGTGTTCTTAGCGCCTATTGTGGTGGTTACAGGAATTCTCTTCTCTCCGATTGCTTGTATTTATTTGATCTGTTTTGGCCGTTAAACACATCTTTTAAAACAAGAACAATCATGGTTTTTAATTTCTTGAAAATTGCGTTTTTACTCTGTTGTTCACTCTAAAATTTCCATTGATCGTCGAGGTACAAGTTTTACATGCACCTGGTCTTCTGTTTCTGGCGTAGAGCCTAGAGGTGATTTTTCATTAATTCCCCCCATCTTCTTGTGGATTCCGATTCTCTCAAATAGCCTGACAAAGGAGAAACTATGTATCTACTTTAGAAATGATCAGATTGTGTTCTAGATTGATAAAAGGTTCTCTCATATTTACTCTGCACGACTGATTTTGCATGTCCGCTTTGAGCAATGCATTTCGTGGATGTCAATTATCATACTATTGACATGTGTATGTTATATAAAATTTGCAGCATTCGTTCCCAATTCCCAGATAAATATGTAGTGCAAATATAAATATTGTATTTTATACGATGCAAACAAAACCTTTTTTGCTCATGAAATATTAGAGGTAACTAAATCAGTTAAACAAATTATCAGTTTTTAACTTATTTATAAAATTGAACAAGCAAACACCCTCCTCATTTGACAGTACAGACCTCTGTTCTAAAAATCGGTGATTAATCACGATTAATCACCGATTAATTCTTGTTCCATGGGTTACCGAACTGATTAATAATCCGATTATTCAATTAGTCATTCCGATTAATTCCCAAATACCCGATTAATCCCCGATTAATCCCTGGACAGTGCCTCTACCGATTAAGTCCGATTTCCGCTTTTTACAACACTGGTACAGACACAATAAAACAGTTTAGCTTTATTTATATGTACCTATAGTACATATAGTTTATCTGTGTAGCACCTATAGTATTTAGGGGAGAGCACGGTTCGGTTCGGGTCGGTTTTGCCTCGAAACCGAACCCGAAACCGCATGTCTTCGGTTTTAAAAATTGAAAACCGCAACCGCAACCGAACCGTCGGTTTCGGTTTCGGTTTTAAAAAGCTCGGTTTGGTTTTTAACGGTTCGGTTTCGGTTTTAAAACCGAACGAAAAAATCATAAATATATTACAATACTTTAATTTTATAAATTATAATGTACTCAATTTTTAAACATAAGATATATAAATTAATAAAATTTATATTAATAAAATTAAATATTGGTGGTTCTTCATTGTCGTCGCCAGTCTCTATTTCTTGTCTGTGTTTCTTTAGTTGGTTATACCTCTCAGCTTGTTGCTCATTAGTATGTGTAATGATATGCTACTCCTGTATCCCAGGCTTTGCCTGTCTCTATTAATAAATCTTATGGCTTTAAAAAAATAGGTTAAAGGAGTATAATTTTAATTAACGAGTCATCTCGGGTTATATTTGGGTTGATCGAGTCCAGTCATCTATTTAGATTTCATCTCTCTAACTAAACTCAAACTTGGGTAATAGGTCACACCGAACATTGCCACACACCTAAACTCAATATATAATATATTTATTAATTTTAAGAATACATATAAATTAAATAAAATTATATATTTATTTATTTATTTATTTTAATAATCGGTTCGGTTCGGTTTTAGTCGGTTCGGTTTTAACTTATAACCGGAACCGGAACCGAAAGTCTCGGTTTTTCAAAATCAAAAACCGCAACCGTCGGTTCGATTTTGGTTTCGGTTTTTTCGGTTCGGTTTTGACCGGTTTCGGTTCGGTTTCGGTTTCAATTCGGTTTTTTGCTCACCCCTAATAGTATTAGTGCTTAGTAGTATATGTTGGTAGAGTATAGTACAAGTAATGCAGAGTATGAGGGCACTATAGTCATTTCCTAGTTAGTTACTAAGCTGTGGCCTATAAATAGAGGTTGTAATGTTACATTTCAGTTTATGCATTATGAAATAACAGAAAAGAAAAGGGAACTTTGTTCCATCTCTCTCTTCTCCCTATCTGACTCTCTCTCTCTAGGGTTCTCTCTCTCTAACAACCCTTTCTTTCTCTGCAAGCTTTGCTTGTTTTCTGCTTATTCTCTTCTCATCTAATCTACCTAATTTCTTCTGAATTCTGATTCTCATCTATTTCTGCTCTAAAACACTGTTATCTTACCTATATTAGTTGTTATCTTACATCTATTAAACAGAAAATACCAAAAATATGCCTAAAAACCTTCAGGAACTGGTCAGTTCATGACATCGAATCAGTCAAAAAAACAAATAAAACAAATAAATCTTTTTCACCACATTAATAAAACAAATAAACCCATTTAACAGCCTCCCCTCCCCTTCACTTTCACCTCCCTCCTCCCTGCTCTCACATTTCCGTCTACTTGGCAATAACAAATTAACAATATAAAGTTTCAGCATTAGTAAAATTTAATGATCAACGTTAATAGCAAGTGATGATGAGAGCAAGTCATGTGATTCGTCATAATCTTCTCCAGAAAGAGATTGATCCACCCTGATTTCTTCCATTACCTTTTCCACTTTTGACATAGAAGGCCTCTTTTCAGGTTGTGGCACAGCACAAGCCATTTTCCGTTGAAACACTGCAACATGCATGCTCTTCGTCAATGTTCTTAAATTGGAACAAGAAGCAAATCACTGTTTAAATTATTAACGATGGGTACCACAAAGTAAGGCTGGAAAACGGATAATACGGATACGGATACAGCCATATCCGAATCCGGATCCGTTTTTTACAACCGTATCCGTATCCGTATTCGAATCCGGGAATATCCGACAAAACTTTACCCGAATCCGAATCCGGCAGATATTATCCGGATTCGGATAATATCCGGATCCGAATCCGTTTTGCAAAAAAATATTATTTTTTTTTCTGAAATTTGCATTATTATAAAAAACATGCATTTTTTGCAAAAACAAAAAAAACAGACATATTAAAGAGATACTCGGTTCTAATTTACAAATTACAAAAAACATATCCATATTAAAAATGTATTAAAAATATATTAAAAATATATATTTCCAAATTAAAAATGCATTAAAAATATATTAAAAATATATTATATATAATTACTTTCGGATACGGATATTTTCGGATACGGATGTACCCGTATCCATATCCGTATCCTAAACTCTCGGATTCAGATACGGATAATATCCGGTTGACTCCGGATACGGATAATATCCGCTTTTTCCCGGATACGAATACAGATATTTCGGACGGATATCGGATTTTTCGGATTTTTTTTCCAGCTCTACCACAAAGGAGCAAGCATAGCTTCCATTTACAGTTCAAACTATTTACTCCTGCAAGGTTTAGCATCTGTTGGTTTTCAAATTATAAGAACAGCAGCATTATAAGAAAATAGAAGATTAGGAAATAATAAACTGAAGATTGATATATTATTCTTTCAGAATCAGGCCTTTATATAGGCTACAAATCAAAAACTGAAATACAAACTTAAATGAGAAAGATAATATTCAGCATAAAATCAGTGCTGAAATTTATTCTAGGAATGATTTATGCCATAAGATCAGCTTTGCAATTACTGAGGCAATATTCAAACACTCCTCCTTGCATCAGTAAGTGCAAATACCAAGTCTTCCTCTTAATTCTTCAAATCTACCCTTGGCAAGGGGTTTTGTAAATATGTCTGCGAGCTGATCTTCTGTCTTACAGTACTTCAAACAAACTGCACCATCCTTCTGAACGTCTCTTACAAAGAACAATTTGATGCTAAAATGCTTAGTTTTCCATGGAAAACTGGATTTTTTGAGATGGCTATTGCAGCTTGATTGTCAACCTTCACTTCAGTGCTTAGTTTTTGTTCTTGGTGTACATCACACAAAATTTTTCGTAACCACAAAGCATGATTAACAACTGCTGTTGCTGCTAATAGTTCTGCTTCAAATGTTGATTGCGCCACGATCTCTTGTTTCTTAGAACTCCAAGTAAAAATTCCTGATCCAAAGCTAAAACAGAATCCAGAAGTGCTTTTCAAGTCATCCAAAGAACCTGCCCAATCACTATCAGCATAACCTTGCAACTCAAAGTCCTGCGAAGTACAGAACTTGATCCCAAAATTTAAAGTTCCCTTGATATAACGTAGAACTCTTTTATCAGCCTTAAAATGAGTCTCAGTAGCACAGTTCATGAATCTGGAAAGAACATTTACAGCATACAAGATGTCAGGCCTTGTTGCCGTGAGATACATTAAACACCCAATCAAACTTCTATAATGTGACTCGTCCACCTTTGCTTCATCATCTCTAAAGATCTTCACCTTCTGACATATAGGAGTGCTCACACTTTTACAGCCCTCCATATGAAACTTTTTCAAGATCTAATTTGCATACTTCTGTTGACAGATAAAAATTTCACCTTGGCTTTGCTTAACTTCAATTCCGAGAAAGTAAGACATTTCTCCAAGATCTGCCATTTCAAACGCTTGCATCATATCTTCCTTGAAATTTTGAATAAGTTCAATGTTGCTGCCAGTTACCAGAAGATCGTCAACATATAAGGATACAACAATAAGATCATTTTTCTCAGCTTTAATGTACAACGTGGACTCACTAAGGCTTTTAACAAAGCCTAACTTCAGCAAGTATTCATCAATTCTGTTGTACAAGGCCCTTGTCACCTGTTTTAAACCATACAATGCCTTCTTCAAGCGATACACTTTATTCTCCTGCCCTTCCACAATGAATCCTTCAGGCTGGTCAACATATATTTCTTCCTCAAGAAATCCATTCAAAAATGCCGACTTGACATCAAGTTGATGGATTTTCCATTGCTTTTGTGCTACAATAGCTAGTAACATTCGAGTGGTGTCTTGCCTAGCAACAGGAGCAAACGTATCAAAATAATCTACTCCAAAAACTTGAGCATACCCTTTCACTACTAACCTTGCTTTATACTTGTTGATTGTGCCATCTGCATTCTCCTTTCTTCTGAACACCCATTTCACTCCAATCACCTTTTGATGCTTAGGCCTTTCAACTAATTCCAAGTCTGATTTTTTTCAATCATAGAGAGCTCCTCATGCATTGCAGCAATCCATTTAGGATCCTTTTCAGCCTCCGAATATCCAGCAGGTTCAAAAACCGCAACATTGCATCTTTGATAAATATTAGTAAGTGATCTGGTGCCACGAACAGTGGGATCATCAACCATTTCATCTTGATTTAAATGGACTGGAAGTTGAGAATCAGATTTATTTTTCTCATTGCTCCAGTTCCAGCTCCACTCCTCATTCTCCATGAAGCCTACATCCCTGTTTATTATGATTTTTTTGCTATCCGGCTGAAAAACTCTATAAGCTTTGGATATTAAGCTATATCCGATAAACACACCAGGCTCAGCTTTTTTGTCCAACTTATCTCGTTTAATCTGTGGCACATGAGTAAAACACAAACATCCAAACACTTTAAGATTTTTAAGTAATGGCTTATAACCATACCATGCCTCATAAGGAGTCTTCCCATTTACAGCCTTTGTGGGGAGTCTATTCAACAGAAACACCGCTGTATTAGCAGCCTCTGCCCAATATTCTTTAGGCAGATTCTTCTCGTGAAGCATACATCTGGACATCTCCATTATTTTTCTATTCTTCCTCTCGCTGACCCCATTCTGTTGTGGACTGTATGGAGTCGTTAGTTGGTGTTCAATGCATGTCTCCTCACAAAATTTGTTAAATTCATTGGATGTATACTCTTTGCCGTTATCTGACCTTAGAACTTGAATCTTGCAGCCACTTTGGTTCTCAATCCATTGCTTAAATTTAAATAACACACCTGCAACTTCTGACTTGAACCTTAGAAAATAGATCCAACACATTCTCGTGAAATCATCTATAAAAACTATGTAATATTTACTCCCATTAAGAGAAGGAGTTCTTTGAGGTCCACACACATCAGTGTGAATAAGTTGAAGCTTTTCAGTAGCTCTCCATGTTGCTTGTTGGAAAGGAATTCTTGTTTGTTTACCATATTGACATGAGTTGCAATTTGGCAATTCAGATTCTATATGCGGCAAGCCAATAGCCAAATCTTTTTTCTACAAATTCAATAATGCTGCATGATGAAAATGGCCCATCCTTTTGTGCCATAATTCTGCACTAGTTGTGATAGCTGAATATGCGGCTTGCTCCTCCTCCATTGGATTAAGCGAATAACTTTTTCCTTTCCTTTTAATTATAAAAATATCACTGTTGTTGCCATCTTTGATCAAGCATTGTTTGCTCTCAAATATAACTTTAAATCCCTTCTCATTCCACTGTGCAACACTCAAAAGATTTTGATCAATTTCAGGAACAAACAACACTTCAGAAATCAATTTTGTACCTCTACAACTTTCAATGGCGACTGTTCCCTTTCCTTTGACATCTATATGTGCACCATTTCCAATTCTGACCTTTGAAACTTGTGATCTGTCCAGCTCTCTGAAAAGTTCTTCATCTCCGGTCATATGATTAGTACAACCACTATCTATTAGCCAGCAATCACTTGAGCTGCTGCTTGCAAAACAAGATGCAATGAACAATTGCTCCTCCTCTTGCTCGTTTGCCATCTGAGCATTCTCTTTATGGTAGTACTCACTTCTGCATATTTTTTCATCATGTCCCATCTTATTGCACTTTCCACATTTCACATCAGGCCTTTTCCAACATCTGAAAGGAGGGTGACCTTTTTTCCCGCAATGTTTACATGGAGGAAATTCTTTGAATCTTTCCCCTCTATTGCTGCTTGCATTTGTAGCAGAATCTCGTAGATTCTGGAATGTTTTCTTCTGATCTTTCTCTCCGCGGTTGATATGTAATTTGGCTTGAAATGCTCCTTCCACAGAGCCTTCTTCCCTCATTAATCTTCTCTGTTCTTTAGCCTGCAAAGCATTACTTAGCTCTGCCAATGTGATTTTTGATAGATCTTTAGTACTCTCCAGGGATGAAATAGTAGCATCAAACCTTTCGGGAAGAGTAACAAGTATTTTCTGTACTATTCTTGAATCAGAAAAATCAGAGCCAAGCAACCTTATCTTATTTTCTATGCTTAGAAGTTTACCTGTGTACTCCTTTACTGTTTCTAACTCATTCATTTTCTGCATCTCGAACTCTCTGACCAAATTCAGGACTTGCATTCATTTAATTCTTTCATCTCTTTCATATTCAGTTTTGAGGAAATTCCAGATCTCGAATGCTGTTTTTTTTGTCATGATCCTTGTAAAGATTTCTGCGGAGACAGCTGCTAGTAACGTACCTCTCGCCCTTGACATCTTTGATTTCATCTCTTTTTGATTTCTAATCTGAGCCATGGTAGGATTGGCTGACAACTGAGGAACTTCGTAGTCCTCATCAACAGGTTCCCAAAGAACATTTGCCTCTAGATGTGCCTCCATTCTCGCTGCCCAGAGTTGGTAATTTTCACCATTGAACACTGATGGTGCTAGAGATGTGAATGGTTTTTCATGATCCATAGAAAAAATAGAAGTAAAGTGTATGAGGGTTCTCTTGATTTACTCACAGGTCCCTCAAGAAGAGGTGCTCTGATACCAATATGTTGGTTTTTAAATTATAAGAACGGCAGCATTATAAGAAAATAGAAGATTAGGAAATAATAAGCTGAAGATTGATATATTATTCTTTTAGAATCAGGCCTTTATATAGGCTACAAATCAAAAACTGAAATACAAACTTAAATGAGAAAGACATTCTGCTTGTTATTTGTTGGCACTAATAATTAATAATATAAATCTAGTGTTCATTAAAATGAGTACCCAATGAAAACGTCCACATTTGCCGTAACAATTCATCCATGTTATTTTGGACATTTTTTTCGGGAGTATTGTTTGGTTCCCTAGCATTGCTATTTCTTCTAATACATTCGATGCATGCAAGATATCCACATCCCTCGCATTCAAAAAAGTTCCGACACTTGTAGCCTCGCCCACAAATGACACATAAGTACGGGGATGATTTCTTTTTTGTAGTCTTCTTTAAAACCAATGTAAGTGTGTGTTGTTGGTTGCCAATACTATGCTTGATTGTTCCTCCTAACTTGACGTTTTCGAGCCAACGGATGCAAAAAAAGTGAAAAGAATTATCACATTTATCACAGTGATAAAGCCACAACTGATTGTTAACTTGGTCTTCACATATCTCATAGTAGATTACTCCCTCGTAGAAGAATGGAGGGTGCTTCAAGCTTATGGGGTGATCATCATATCTTTGTTTCAGTCTACTGGGGTAAAATGCATTGACTATATGAATCTGGAAGTTACTACAGGTTTCACATGCATATTCCACGCCTTTAGAAATTCTGTAGTTACTTGCACTACATATAGAACGAGAGAAGGGACGCTGGACAAGGGAGTGTTTCTTGTAAGATTTGTGTCTAATCCTAGTGGGCAAGAATGCACAACGAATTTCAATTCTAATATCACAAATCTCACACACGTAGTAGAATCCATTTGAGGTGTAGCCACAAACTGCACAATCGAAAAAAGCATAGAATCGACAGTACTGACCAAGCTTGAGCAAATGATGGGGGTGAAATGAACATGCTCCTACAGGCAACCGTGCTGGCAACTTGGTGGCACAGAAGGTATGGAGATAGAAACAACATTGGATACAAGCGTAATAAGAAGCATGAGAAATAGATATGGGATGAATGCACCCATCGCATATCAACACTCTTCTACCATTATCATTCTCACTAATAGTGAACTGGATTTGTTCTAGTGGATGTTCTTCATGTCTCCAGTGCTCTTCAATTATGTGTGGATCATCATATTCTCCTGATTTAGTGAGAGAGCTTTTACTTTCACCTTGAAACCCAACAGGGAGGTTGTAGCACTGGGTTATGATGAGTTGAAATAGCGATTCCTCACTAGGCAGGGGAAATTGAACCAAATCAGGATAATTACCAAAGTCATCGGCTTCAATCTGATTTCTGAAACAGCATATTGAAATAAGTAAATAGATGATAATAGTCGAGACATTAGCTCACTACAAATAGGAAACAAATTAGCAAACAAAATGATAATTAGTGTAGGGTACTCACGTGATAGATAAGGTATAGAGATATGTAGCACATTTCATATGCACAAAATATGTGCATCTGTGGCAGTAATACATCCACTTGTTTACGAGAATTCGTTTGCTGCAGATGTTGCAGAATCGTGTGAAATAGCGATGTATGTCTGGAATGGAGTAGATAAGGTTGAGAGGGTGAGGGTGATAAGTAGGATCTGGAATGATGAGCGGTGAAATAGCACAGCTCTTGTGTATCCAAAATTCACAGGGATTGCATGAATAGGAAGCGTCTCTAGCTTCCTCCCCACAAGCATCGCATTCGAACAAGTCTTTCTTCCTCATCAATGCTAGTGTGTGCTGTGGATGACCTTCATGAAGAAGAAGTCTTTGTTCAAAAGCACAAACCACACACACATCAAAATCACAATCATCGCATGCATATGTGACCTTCAGAGGTCGATGACCACAAACATCACAATAGTTATTTTTAAGGCATGGTAGAAGAGAAAGGGGATGTATGTCGTGCTTAAGATCACTAATTAGTTGGGGTAATTCAGCACAACTCTTGTGGAGGTAGAAATGTTTACAATCAGTAAAATCATGAGTGCAAGTATATGTGGGAGAACCTATAACTGGTTTGTCGCAAACATAGCATTTAGCATCCACTCCGATGACAACATCGTTTTTTAGTATTAGCGGATGTTTGGGGTGGATGAAATTCTCCATCGTTGAACTACTCATTCTAGGCGAGGCAGAGCTAGAAAATGAGAAGTAATTATGAAATGTTTCTCTCTGTCTGAAGATATATTTAGTTAAATTTCAGAGTCCGCTTTAATTTTATTGTATGTCAAAGGAATAACGCAGTTCTTTCTTTAATCACTTCATTCGTACTTTAAATTTCTTCTTTTTTTTTTATGTTTTGTAGTGAACTTATGAAGTACAGGATAGACACATAGAGCAAGGTATGTGTACCTGAAATCAAAAGTTTTAAAGAGCGTTCCAAGCCGAAGTGATACTCTTCCTGAGTTTCGAATTCATGGTGGCTTCCGCTTCACATCTAAAATTTAAAGTAAAAGCATCAAATTCAAGAAAAAAAAAAGAAAAAGCACAATGAGACATCATTATACAGAATCAAATGTTACCATGTTGGCTTTCCATTACAAGTTTTTTAAGTCACTTTGAATTTTGAACACACTTGAATCTATTGCGTGATCGCCTCTCTA
This sequence comes from Kitagawia praeruptora, assembly GCA_037693485.1. Classification (NCBI taxonomy): domain Eukaryota; kingdom Viridiplantae; phylum Streptophyta; class Magnoliopsida; order Apiales; family Apiaceae; genus Kitagawia; species Kitagawia praeruptora. Next base: position 110,271,822 of record CM075354.1, read on the forward strand.
CACGAAACAAAAAAGAGAGCTAGTTCTAGCACATTATTTTCGACAAAATTGCTTTAATCGGTAAAGAGCAAAACAATCGTCCAAGTCAAGTATCTTCTTGTAACTTTAGCATCACAAGTAAACAAGGATTCCCACTGCATCAATTGTAGTGTGTGCTCAGAGCTTTCAATCCACGGGGGCTTTATCTTTTTTGGAAAAATCAAGTCAAAGACTTCATACCATTCTCAAGTCAGCATTAAGAGCTGATACAAGTTCTTCAGGGGCATTCCACAGAGGCTTTATCTTAATTAAAAGAAAAAAGCATTAAATTGGAAAAGTAGAACAATCAAATATCATGACAGATGAACGAAATTTCACTCTAGGAGTTTCTTACAGGATTGATACCCTTCTTCCCTTCCTAAGTTTCGAATTCATGGTGGCTTCTGCTATACATCTAAATAAAGCGAAAGCATTGAAAATCAGATAAAAAAAACACACTTGGACATCACTACATAGATTCAAAATTATACCATTAAGGCTTTCCACCATAATTGTTTTTTGCCTAATTTGCTTTAATTAGTAAAAATAGAAATAATCGTCCAAGCCAAGCATCTTCATGTAGCTTTATATGGCCTATCTTCGAATATATGTTGTGAAATGAGATTTATGTTGATATGACAAGTATATACAATAAGCATATGAATAGCAACTACTGTAATAACAAATAACCAGCTTTACATAAAATAAATAAATTGAAAGAATCATGTTCATCATCAAATCAAATTCTAGAGTAAAGGCCCGAAGAATTGCAATAAAGACTTTTAGCCCATATAGCCATATAGCACTTCCAAACACCCTTTTCTTATGGAAAAATATAAAATACTGTAGAATCAATCATTCAATCTTCATTATCACCTCCAGTTTTTTTTAAATATATCACCTCCACTTTGTAATCATAAAAGAAATATATAACACAAGTCCTCTGTATAGATAACATTTGAAATATCGACATGACTTTCTCTCCGAAGTACAACCGAGGAAGCAAGAGCTCCTGGGTCTATGTACGCCTCTAAATTAGTAGTGGCAACCTTGCATGAGCCAAAAGCGGTAACCATGTCTAGCTTACCGAATTGTAATTCTTCAACTGATTTTCATTCTGGTGGCAGAGAAGTGACAGACCTAGTTGAGCCTAAAAATCATACTTTGTCCTCCCACTCCTTAGAATAAGGCATAACATATCCGAAATTTGAGAAGACGGCGAGGAATTCAAAAAATTCCAAGACTCCAGCATGAGGCGTTTCCTTGACCCCTTAAAATGAACAACCTGTGTACACATTTTATAACCCAAGTGAACGAGTTTAGATATAATAAATTAAAAAATATATCACAAACTAACTTAAAAAATGGGAGAAGTTGATTTCAAATGCTAATGCCGTACTCTAACATCCAACGGCATCCCGTGGAACTGGCCAGCTCCTTCTGGCGGCGTCCAATTGTAAATAGTGCATGGCAAAAAGAGCAGTGAAGCACCCTTAATGGGGGTAATTTTAATCATATTGTTCCAATTTTATCGGATGTCCTTGAAGGGACAATTCTAAATTTGTAATTGTATTAATTGTTGTGGAAACCATTCCTTCTCAGTATGCACAAACAAAGATTCTCATTTTACACTCTCAGATTTACAACTACACAAACCCCCAGTTGATAACTCAACCTAGCACATCATCCTCAAGAATGTTATTGGCATCTCTATACAGGCCCGTGCCTTGCACGGGCTAAGGTCGTAATTACAATTTTACTCGTATTAGTTAGTCTGCTACTTCAAAATCTTTTGTGAGGCCTCACAAGTTACAGGTTCAGCAAGTCCAACAATGTCCTAAATTGATGTCCTTAGCTAAAATTTAGGGCATTTAGGAAAAAATGTGCTCCAACAATGTCTTAGTAGTGCCTTAAAACACTAGGACATTCATCTCATGCCCTATTTTTAGGACACCACTAGTCATGCCTTATTTCATTTTTTATAAATAAAAAAATTCACTTTCCTCTTTTTCTACCCTTCTTTTATCAAATATATTATTATTTTATTAATAAGGCACAAGGATAAGGCATATTGTTGGAGTTGATACATAAAAATAATGTCCTAAATCACTAAGACACTTGTTTTTATGATATTTATAAGGCATAATGTAGGACATTGTTGGACTTGCTCTAAGTAGATGAGAAAAAGCATTTATAAAGTACAGAGTTCCCAATAACTTGATTATTAGACTCAATACACAAATCTTTGTAAAAAAACACTTAGAATAATACATGATTATTCAGAGAAATCTTACTTCACATCAATAAGAAAACAAAAACTATGCATGTCGGGGCTTAACGGGTGTGAGGGCCGAAACAGAGATGAAGAAGACAAAAGATAGAACTCCTAAAACCGTGACCAGCAATAGACAGGGCGACATCAACACCGTTGTACAAAAATCCCCATCAGACACTCCTGATGACTTGTTTCTCCTCGCCATTTTCAGCTCTAGGTAGCTTCGAATTTTTTTAAATGAAGAGTAGGTTCTGATATGATCCGATCAGTTGTGGCTCAATGTTCATCTGACTTTATCTTCTTATGTATGTGTCTATTTATATACACACATAGTAATTCCATGATGTAACATGTATTATCACAAATGTACATAGATAACATATGATAATAGCACAAGTTGCTACTAAACTATATATTTCCACCATGTCAAACTATGGATCTTTGCTTGTCTGTAAACCCAAATGTCAACCTATGGATTTGAGCGGGTGCCCCGTGCTACATGCACTATAGATCTCAGCCTTTGTTGCTTTGACATTGTGTCTTCGGCTGCTTGTGAAGGCCTAATGCACAGTGTTCTAAAAATTGGCCTAGGCGGCCGATTAATCGCCGCCTAGGCGTTAGGCGGCCTCTAAACGCCTAAAATCGACAAAAATCGGTCATTAGGCATTTTTTTCATTAGGCGGCGCCTAGCGGGATTAGGCGGCGCCTAGGCAGCCTAGGCGGTCTAGGCGGCTCCTAGGCATCGCCTAGGCGGTATTTTTTTCATTTTTTTTTCAATTTTTAAATTTAATTCTTTTCTCTTTTAAAAACTTTTTGTTTGATATAATAATAATTGACTAAAATTCCCTCATTTTAACTAATAGTCTAATAGTAATGGTCAAATTTAACGGAAAATCAACAAAGGGGTGAAAATTGCGAGGGTACTCAAAATTATGGGATGTAAAGTGCATAAACTAAAACAAAGGAACCTTAAGTGCAATTATGTTAAATCAAAAGGATGTAAAATTATTTATTAACATGAAAATTATTATTTTTTAATATAAAAAATAATATTAAAATACATCCGATTAATTTTCCGATTAATCGCCGCCTAGCCGATTAATCGCTAGAAGGTAGGTTCACCGCCTAGACCCGCCTAGCGCTTTCTGGAACACTGGTATTGAATACATGCAGAAAAATCTGACCTTCTGTCTATGGCCTAAAGGTGTAATTTGTGTCACTGTGATCCCCATCTTCACGTGAATTTTAATCAGGTGATTTGGACACCTGCAGTAGTGATTATTGTTCAATCTTAAATCCATATTGTAATTTTAATGTTGATTATATATGTGTATTATGTGCTAAAAATCGCGGTTAAAACTTGATTGCATATGAATATTAGCATAGAATGTTTACATTTTTATGATTCGGTGGTTAGCACTGCCCTGCTTCTTGAAGCTGTAGAACCTCAGAATCTGAACCTTTTCAAAAAAAACAAGCTAGCAATTCGGTTATTCTAATTTTTAAGTAAAGGATGAACTTGAAATCGAGAAATAATTCAGAAAAACAATCGATAACTGGTATCCACATTTGTTAGCAACCAAAGAGTACAAACATAAAACTTGCAATTAAATAATATAAATAATAGATGTAAAAAAAGGCTTCTAAACCAGATTTAAATTAGGCAATTACAAAAATAAAATTTTCGATTCTTCAATATTTGATCTATGTTTCAAAAAAAGATAATTTACATTCTTTTAAAATTATTACCACTAAAGCAGTAAAGCCAGTAGTTCATTTTAGTTCAAAAAATTGAATGTGGGGTTTCAGCCAAGTGTTAGTCCCTATTTTCATTGAGACTTGAGAGGTTTAATCTTGCACTCCTCGATGGGTGGTGATCTGATAGCTCATATTGTTCATGGCGATAATGTAACAGCTCTGATTGTGCTGCCTCGTGATGCTCGTACTTGTGCCTGCAGCAATGATTTAGTCATCTCATTGGGAATATACGTGGCTTTATTTCTACCCGATATGTGAGTTTAGTCCTTGACCATTATACTCGGTGATAAGATATATTTTTATATACTCTCTATTTTAGATAATTTTATCCCCGTATTTAATTACATTTTGCACTAATTTGGATATTTGTTTAATAAATCTTAATGTTTTATTATAGATGACAAAAATTCCTAAGTTTAGAAGAATTTGGGCTTAAAGAGCTATTTTAAAGCTAAAAATGGAAGAAATTCGGATTTATTGAGCTACACTCGCTTTCTACAGTATTTATTTCATATCTGGAGTTGTAGGAGTCGGATTTGGACGATCTTACAGTCCACGCGAAGCTTAGAAAATTATCTTCAATTCAGAAGTATTAAATAAACAAAAATCCGACTGGAGCAGCTCGAAATCTGAGGAGAAAATGCAGTTCCGAATTTTAATGGATTTGGAAAAAGTTAGCATCATGGAAAAGCAAAAAGTGCAGCATGACTTTATATTACAAAAGCTTCAGCATCCAGGAATCTTGAAAAAAAACAGTGCAGGCAACCTTGAAAAACAATGCAACAATCTTGGATTACGGTGCATCAAACTTGGAAAAAGAAAGACTGCAGCATGATATTTGAATTCTTGTTTTCATATGAAAATAGGATAATACACAAGTCCTATAAAAAGACCTTTCATTTTATGATCACAGGACGGGAGGACGGGGGAGAAACACCAACTTAGACACGGAGACATTCATTGATTAGACATAGAAAAAGCACTTTACATCTTTTCCATTTTACATCTTGTTTTATTCGGCTACTGCAAGAGCTAGGATTAAGGGCTTGGTTTTCTTCTCTTTTATGTACATTTTCTTCAGTTTAATTCTCCATTAATGTAAGGTATTGTTATGTATATTAGTGGATGACCTTTATGTTTCTACCCTTTGATCTTTCAACTCCATAAACCTTAGACTCTTGACTTTACATATCCATGACTTTTGGCTTTACAAGTCCATGTAACTTACATCGTGTAAGCCTATAAATAGGCACATTCTTGAGCTTGTATTTGACACACCAAATAATGAAATGATCTCCCTCTTCTCTATTATCTAGTTCTCTCAAATTTTATCTCCATATTATATATTATATATAACACGTTATCTGCACGAGGTTGCTCGTTTGGTGTAAAATTAGTCCGAGATTATTCACGAATCATAGTTGATCACCAGTTTTAAGGTACGCATTTTTTTTTACTTAAAAAAATATACATGTACTATGTTTAGTTTATGTTATACTTTAACTAGTGTTTACATGTGGATAAGTTTGCAATGCTTCTGGCGAAATATGATTCAGTGCATTCTATTGGTAAAACATGTACATAGTACTTAAAAAATCTAGTTTGACTGCAAACATGGAATACAATATTATTATAATAGTCCACTTAGTATAGGAAGATTTGTTACAGTATGTTTTACAAGTAGCTAGGTAAATGCTTACATTAAAGAATAAAAAGGAAAGGAGGGGGATCTACTTGACATAAATGAACTACAGATTAAAGATTAATTAATTTAAGTAGGAATGTAAATGGGTGTTTAGAGAAAAAAAAATCTGCAAAACACATAAATGCATAGATGCTAATCTCATGTAATCAAAATGTTACTTGCTACATGTACAATTCTATATGGCCTGCATGTTCATTGATGGTGTAAGTTCACTAGTAACACTTAATAATTTAGTGGGATTCCTTGCATGCTTAAATTTGTTTGTTTCCCCATTTTTGTTTTACTTTAACATTATATAAAAATGAAAGGACTTGTGATAATATCTTCAAAACTTGGGTTATAATATCATGATTCTTGTCGATATATTATCAAACACTCCACCATTCTTTATACGCAAGATTTCTTTAATTCATGTCTTCGTATTATTATATGTAATTAATTTTGATGGTATAAGATATTAATTCTTTCGCGTTACGGCGTTAGTGTTAATTTACACATCTTTATGTGATTAATTTATAAAATTGCAATTAACATGCATTTTGTTTATTTAGTAATGACAATGTCGAATCTTACGAAATTTGAGTTCAATGCACTTGATGTCACCGACAAAAATTATTTGACATGGATTCTTGATGCTGAAATCCATCTTAGCGCTATGGGCCTTGGTGACACCATAAAAGAGGGAAATAAAACCTCCGAAAAAGATAAGGCAAAGGCTATGATATTTCTTCACCATCACCTTGATGAAGGCCTAAAAATTGAATATTTAACTATTAAAGATCTATCAATTCTTTGGAAGGATCTCAAAGAAAGATATGACCATAAAAAAAACGGTGATACTCCCAAAAGCTCGTTATGATTGGCTACACTTGCGATTGCAAGATTATAAAAGTGTGAGTGAGTATAACTCAACCATGTTTAAAATTACATCTCAATTGAAAATATGTGACGAAAATATCACCGATAAAGATATAATACAAATAACATGCTCCTGAAGCATCAATGTCATGAACGAGGATGAAGAGATGGCCAAGTCTGGTGGTGACAATAATTAAGCCATATGATAAAGCTTTGCTTTGTTTATTAAAAATTTAAATTTTCTATCTTAACTCTAAAATGATTGGCTTTACTTCATGCATTCTATTATTTTTCTAATTTTCATTTATATCTTTGTTTTAGAAATATGGCCAATCTCTCATTATGTCCTATGAAAGATGAGGAATCATTTTGTCTGGCAAATAGTGCAACGACACATACAATTTTGAAAAAGAAAGAATATTTTTCGCATATCATATTAGCTAAAGCTAATGTAAATACAATATCGGGTGCATCAGATATTATTGAAGGCTCCGGAAGAGCAAGTATAGTGTTACCTAATGGTACACATTTATTTATTGAAAATGTCATGTTCTCTACCCGATCAAAAAGAAACCTTTTGAGTTTCAAAGATATACGCTACAATGGCTATCATATTGAGACAACAAATGAAAATGACGATGAATATCTATGTATCACGTCTATTATCTCTGGGAGGAATCAAATAATAGAAAAACTTCCATCGTATAAATCTGGATTATATTATACCTTTATTAATCCAGTGGAGACACACATGTTAATGAGCCAAAAATTATCTGACCCGGGAAATTTTCTTATGTGGCATGATCGCTTAGGCCATCCGGGTTCAATAATGATGCAAAGAATTATTGAAAATTCAAATGGACATCCTTTAAAGAACAAAATTGTTCCATTGACCAAAGATTTTTCTTGTGTTGCTTGCTTTCAAGGAAAACTAATAACAAAGCCATCGCATGTGAAAGTAGCAATTGAATGTCCATCCTTTTTGGAGCGAATTCAAGGAGATATATGTGGTCCTATTACACCGTCAAGTGGACCATTTCAGTACTTTATGGTACTTATAGATGCATCGACACGTTGGTCGCATGTTAGTTTATTGTCCACTCGTAATGTCGCTTTTGCAAGACTTCTTGCTCAAATTATTCAGCTGAGGACACAGTTCCCGGACCATACAATTAAGAATATCCGAGTGGATAATGCAGCAGAATTTACATCCCAAACTTTTAATGATTATTGTATATCGATTGGGATTACAGTTGAACATTCTGTTGCTCACACGCACACTCAAAATGGTCTAGCAGAATCGTTAATTAAAAGGCTACAATTAATTGCTAGACCTTTACTTATGAAAACAAATTTGCCAAATTATGCTTGGGGACATGCAATCCTGCATGCTGCATCGCTAATTCGATTAAGGCCAACGACCTATCATAAATACTCCCCATTGCAGCTTGTGAATGGTCACGAACCAAATATATCTCATTTAAGAACTTTTGGGTGTGCGGTATATGTTCCAATATCTCCTCCCCAACGAACAAAAATGGGACCCCAAAGAAGATTAGGGGTATACGTTGGGTTTGACTCTCCCTCAATTATAAAATATTTGGAGCCCATGACTGGTGATTTATTTAAAGCAAGATTTGCTGATTGTCAGTTTGATGAGACGGTTTTTCCTGCATTAGGGGGAGATAAGTCAAAATTTGAAAAAGAAAGACAAGAAATTTTGTGGAATGCAGCATCTCTGTCTCATTATGATCCTCGCACAAATCAATGTGAACTTGAAGTTCAAAAGATTATCCACCTATAAGAAATTGCAAATAAATTGCCTGATTCATTTACTGATGTCAAGACAGTGACAAAGTCACATATACCGGCTGTCAATGTTCCTTGTAAAATAAAACTTCCTGATGAGGAAAATAATGTCTTGCTAGCAAATGCGTCTAAAGCACGCCAGAAGCGTGGTAGACCTATTGGATCCAAAGATAAAAATCCTAGAAAATCAAGAAAACTTGACAAACAAGCTGGTACATCAAATGACACCATTCCAAATGAAATAGAATTGATCACTGAAGAGACGTCTTCAAAAGATGATCAAACACCTGAAATTGAGGACAATGAAGAGATCTCGATAAATTATATCATTTCAGGGAAAAGGTGGAATAGAAAAGAAATTGTCATTGATGAAATATTTGCATATGCATCTGCACTTGAAATTTCTGAAGAAATCGAGGATCATGAACCTAGATCGATCTATGAATGTAAAAGAAGAAATGATTGGCCAAAATAGAAAGATGCGATTGAGGCAGAATTGAAATCACTTGAAAAATGTCAAGTTTTTGGACCTATTGTCCAAACACCTGCAGGTGTGAAACCCGTTGGATATAGATGGGTATTTGTGCGCAAAAGAAATGAGAAAAATGAAGTTGTGAGATATAAGGCACGCCTTGTTGCACAAGGTTTCTCACAAAGACCGAGAATTGATTATGCAGAGACTTATTCCCCGGTAATGGATGCAACAACATTCAGATTTTTACTAAGTTTATCAATTCTAGAAGGGCTCCGAATGAATTTAATGGATGTTGTGACTGCCTACTTATATGGGTCACTAGGTAATGATATTTACATGAAAATTACCGATGGATTAAAAATGCCTGAAGCATATAATTCAGAACCCCTAAAGATTTATTCAATTAAATTACGAAGATCATTGTATGGGTTGAAACAATCAGGTCGAATGTGGTATAATCGCCTTAGCGAGTACCTTTTGAAAAATGGATATGTTAATAATGTGATTTGTCCTTGTGTTTTTATTAAAAGGACAAAAATGGGGTTTAGTATAATTACGGTTTATGTTGATGATCTAAACATCATTGGGATCCCAAATGAAATTCATGAAACGATTGAATATTTGAAAAGGGAATTTGAGATGAAAGACTTAGGCAAAACAAAACTCTGCCTTGGTTTTCAAGTTGAACATCTATCCAAAGGAATTTTTGTCCACCAGTCATCATATGTTGAAAGGATCCTTAAGCGATTTATTATGGATAAAACATATCCTATGAGTACACCTATGGTTGTTCGCTCACTTGAAAAGAAAAGGGATCCATTCCGCCCAAGAGAAGAGGGAGAAGAACTTCTTAGTCCTGAAGTACCATATCTTAGTGCCATTGGTGCACTAATGTACCTTGCCAATTGTACACGTCCCGATATTGCTTTTTCTGTTAATTTATTGGCAAGGCATAGTTCTGCTCCAACTCGAAGACATTGGACTGGTGTGAAGCAAATTTTTAGATATCTTCGAGGTACAATGGATATGAGTTTGTTTTATTCTAAAGACTCAAAAGTAGAACTAATTAGTTATGCAGATGCAGGTTATCGATCTGATCCCCACAAAGGTAGATCACAAACAGGTTATGTATTCACATATGGTAATACCGCAATATCTTAGCGGTCTACAAAGCAACTTCTTCGAATCATGCTGAATTATTGGCACTACATGAAGCTAGTCGAGAATGCGTTTGACTAAGGTCTTTGGTCGATCATATTCGAGAATCATGTGGTCTTTTAGTCAATAAAGGAAGTCCTACTATTCTATTCGAAGATAATGAAGCATGTATCACTCAGACTCGAGAAGGTTACATTAAAGGTGATAGGACGAAGCACATTGATCCAAAATTCTTCTTCACCCATGAACTTCAACAAAGAGGAGAAATTGATGTTTGTCAGATTCGCTCATGTGAAAATCCGGCAGATTTGTTTACAAAAGCACTTCCTACTTCTTCATTCGAGAAATTGGTATACAAGATTGGAATGCGGAAACTTCGAGATATGTGATGATATTCATAGTCATGTTTAAATGAGGGGGAGATATGATACACTCTTCACTTTACTAAATGTACAACACATGTACTCTTTTTCCTTCACTAGGGTTTTTCCCACTGGGTTTTTCCTAGTAAGGTTTTAACGAGGCATGATGTTTGTGCGTGTCATCCAAGGGGGAGTGTTATGTATATTAGTGGATGACCTTTATGTTTCTACCCTTTGATCTTTCAACTCCATAAACCTTAGACTCTTGACTTTACATATCCATGACTTTTGGCTTTACAAGTCCATGTAACTTATATCTTGTAAGCCTATACATAGGCACATTCTTGAGCTTGTATTTGACACACCAAATAATGAAATGATCTTCATCTTCTCTATTATCTAGTTCTCTCAAATCATATCTCCATATTATATATTATATATAACAGGTATTTTCTATTTTATCTTGTTTATTAAATATATATTTTAGATGGATTGTTATATAATTTTAGTTGTTCTTAATTTTTATATTAGTAAGTAGTTTGTTCTAGGGCATAAAGGGAAGCCATGTTTGCTCTGGTATGATTTTCATAGTGGTTTGATTGATTATTGTAAATTCTAATCGATTATGTTTTGATATTTAATTTGTGTTAGTGGCCAATATCACAGATTAATTATATGTGAATAGGAGTAATAGATCGAGAGATTTTACTCACTAGAGGCACACATACGGTTAGCGGAATTGAATTTTAGTGCGAGAGCATAATTGGATTTTCGAGAGCGTTAATGCTTGAGAGAAATTAACACATGCTCTAATTACCAGATTAATTAAATTACTAAAAGTGATTATATGTGTAAGCATGTTTCGGGAGTGTTGATGCTTGAGAGAGATTAACAAACCGTAATTGCATGATCATTTTGATTGCTTTAGCTTAGAAGCTAGATATTATGTAAACATGGTGGACCTAATTGCCCTAGATTTAAAATTCATTGTTTATTCCTTAATTAATTAATTAAATTAATATAAATAATTAAATAGTAAATATTTTAGTAATTATCATTTTTACTCCGTAAACAATTGAATAAAAATTGATAAAATCTGCCTCCCTACGAACGAACACAAAAATATACCACATCACTCCGCTAAAATAAAAAGAGATCATTTTCAAAAGAAATAAATCAGGAAGTACACAGGAACACATGCATTCTTGCTCTGAACACATTATCCTCTTAATGGCACAAAACTGTGGCATTAGTCCTTTGTTATGCACTGGCCCAACACAGCTGGACTATCAACTTATATTAACAAACAGTCCAAGACAGGCCCATTGGTAGAAAGCCCAAGGACAAGCAAATAAGGTTATAAGCAAGAAGAAGGCACAGGAGGGGTTATGGAATGAATTGAGTGTGTTAAGATAGGTTACTTGGGAGAGAGCTAGACCTCTCGAACGTTTAGTATTTATCTTTAATTTCCTGTAGTCGTTATCTTCATAGTACCATCTTTATTTACTCTGTATTCTTTTACCCAGAAAATACAAATACAAAGTATTGTTATTAAGCTTTCCTCAGCTGTGTCACTATTAATTGGTTGCTCAATTGTGGAACCCCATCTCAATTCATTACAAGTGGTATCAGAGCCTTAGATCCGATGGAAGAAAATAGGCGTTGGAAGTTCGACGAAGAAGAGTGGAAAGACAAGTTTAATAAGGCCCTTGATAAAGCTTTGGAAAAATGGTGCCTCTCTTGGACGGACAGTTCGATGGAGCACCAAACCACCGCCACGAAGAAAAGGGATGCAGAGGTTGAGGCTCGTATGGTACTTAGTACTAGAAATTCGGAGTTTAACGAGGAAGAAGTGCACGAAGTTGATATTGTATGTCAAAAGGCGTATGCAATGAAGGTGTTTGATGGAAGTCCTGAGAGAAATTTGGAGGAGAATGCTTATGATTTTGTCAAAAGTGTTGAGACTCGAAAGGGGGATATGATAGGAGAAAGGGGCAATCGACCGGGCATAGCACCATTACAGTGGAATACACCAACAGGTATACACCCAGAATTTTCCTCCCATCTAACTCCTCATTTTAATTGTTATGATGAATTTAGGAAGGGGACTGATGTGGGGGGTTATGGAGACGAGGGTACAGATTTTTGGGGTAGTTACAAGGATGGTGGGTCGGGTGGAGGACCGGGGCATGGGCGTGTTCGACCACTCGATATACCGAGGTTTGAGGGGAATGATCCGGATTGGTGGGTTATGAGAGTTGAAAGTGTTTTTTCGTTCCATTGTATGTCCGAAGAAGAGATGCTAGAGGCTGTAGCGATGGTGTTAGGCGGGGACGCCTTACGATTGTATCAATGGGAGAATAACCAACGTCCTTTTCGTTGTTGGACTGATTTGAAGGGGGTTATATTAAGGCAATACCGTTCATATACTTACCAAAATTTCAGCCGTAGTTATGATGGTTATGGTGGATATGACGAGAGAAGTGAGTTCAGGGGAGAGGGTTCTCATCTTAATGAGATCTTAATGAGTATAGAGATAAAGTGGGGGTGACTAAATCTGGGAAGGGGCAGTATAGTCAGACTCAGACTTCCAGTCCGCATCAAGAGACCCCGATGAATGATACCAACGACGTATATCGAGAGGATGAGTTTGAGGGGTATGATGTCACGGAATGTGCGTGCAATGAGCGGGATAAAGAGGATAAGGAGGCTATCTAATTCTAGTTCGTATACGGAGGTGCCGTGGGACGTGGTTATTAGGGAGAGTTATATTGAAAAGGAGAGTAAAGAAACTGAACTCAGGCCCGAGTGTGTGACAGCGGTGACCGAAGAACACAGTAACGTTGATGGGGGTGTCAATGAGGAAATCCTGCTGGTTAATAGTGTTGAATGGTCGTTGGTTGCGAGTTTAGAGGCTCAAAGTGGTGGGGATGAGTTTTTTCGAAAACTAGAGAGGCCTAAGCTAGGGTGCCAGGAAATGAATGTTGGCAATAAGGTAGACTTACAAACTGTTACCGATGATGCTAAGTATTGGGAAATTGATCATGCTGAAGGAACTCATTTGCTTGTAGAAGATGAGGTACATCAGCTTTATTACTTAACCATGGTTGACGTATTCTGCACTGCAGCTACACAAGGTATGCAGATGAAGTCTGGAAATATGGTGGGTGAAAAGACTATGCTCATATTTGACCCAAGGGGTCCTGAGCTAAATGGACAACATTCAGGGGTGGTTACAAGGGTTGGAAGAATACACAATGGGAGAGAGGACACATATATGGCGGAGCTATGTGGACATGACACTGAAGTCAGGCACTGGATACTTAAAAAAATTCGCATTGTGACTGTTAACTGCGGTGCAGGGCACACAACGTTAGTCCTGTCAACTGGAAATTTTTTACAGTTGATTATGTTGCTCTCGGGGTTAAATACAATGGTGGGTACTTGTGCAATATGGAACACTGCTGTAGCTAAAAATATTCAACCATTTTCAGAACCACTGCAGCTCATAAATGATGATCAAATTGCCAATATAGGAGCCAAGACAATTGGAACTTATGTCCCTGGCCTCATTGATCATCATGTTCTGAATCATACGAAACATATGCTCGGTATAATGGGAGGTCAAGTGGCGATGGCAGCAACATTAACTACCACGGAAAGTGTAATTAATTGCCTTGATGTGGCGAAGTTTATCTCGACATTTGATCCCGGAGGATACCAAGTTGATCTTGGTACGGTGAAGGTGGACTTGCAAACTGAAAACATTGAGGAGTCTGCTCGAGTTCCCAGTTTAGGGGCAAGCACAATTGGATTTTCCTTTCAGGAAGTTTTTGGAGGGTTCAAACAGTCTTGCTGTAATGTAGACAGAACTGAGGAAGGAACAATCTGTACCCCGCAGAAGAAAACAGTCTTTCAAATCTTGGAATCAGCTGATGGAATGGTCGATGCTCGAGTTGGGAAGTATATGGTGTGGGTATTTGATCCAGGAGACGTTTCGGAGGATGATGACTTGGGCCCTGACGGGAAGAGATTACGACCAGGAATTTCTTCCAAAATTATTGAAGAGTTAACTGATTGCAATGCAGCACTTTCACCATCATTGGCTATGGTTGATGCTGTGGAGCAATACACCCAACTTAATAGTTTTCCTCTTCACAGAACTAACAAACCTGGGATATTATCTGTGGACATTCATAAGTCCAAGGATATTATTGCTACTGGCGGGGTTGATACAAATGCTGTAGTGTTTAATAGAACTTCAAGCAAGATTCTATCTACACTCAGTGGTCACTCAGAAAAGGTGACAAGTGTAAGGTTTGTAGCTGAAGGTGAACTGGTAGTTACTGGCTCTGATAAGACAATCCGTGTATGGCAAGGGTCAGAGAGTGGAAATTATGATTGTCGGCACATCTTAAAGGATCACACTGCCGAGGTGCAAGCTGTCACCGTCCATGCCACTAACAACTACTTCGTGACGGCCTCTCTTGATAGTACATGGTGCTTTTATGATATCACTTCCGGATCTTGTCTAGCACAGGTTTCGGATACGACAAGCTCCGATGGTTATACATCTGCCGCCTTCCATCCTGATGGTCTCATCCTTGGAACAGGCACCTCAGGGGTTGTTGTTAAGATTTGGGATGTAAAGAGCCAAGCTAATGTTGCGAGATTTGATGGTCACATTGGGGCTGTGAATGCCATGTCTTTTTCAGAAAATGGGTATTTTTTAGCGACTGCGGTTCAAGATGGTGTGGCTGCTGGGATCCAGGAGACGGTAAGGACAAAACTACAATGGCACAACAGTTTTCTCACTCCCACCTTGAGGACAACACTACTAGAAATTTGTTAATAGACATCACGCCTTTAGCATCGGTCAGTAATGCCACCGATGTCTATGTGTTTTAAGACATCGTTTAAAATAAAACCGATGTCTTTGAGTTTTAAGACATCGCTTTACAGAAGAACCGATGTCTAAAATAAGCTAAAAAAATGAAAAATTCCCGCACCCACCCCAATATAGTTTCCCCCTTAGAATATTTTCCCCAATTTGTTAAAATGTTTCCCCCCCTTAGACGATTTTTTGTTCCCCCCAAAATATTAAACATGTTGTACTAGTCAAACACACTCTCTCAGACAAAACATAAAAAACATAAAATCCTAACACAAAAAATCACTCTCTCTCTCACTCACCACTCTCCTCTCAAGAACCCTAAATCTCACAGCTGGCCTCTCTCTCTCTCTCTCTCTCTCTCTCTCTCTCTCTCTCTCCCTGTCTCTCTATCTCTCTCTCTCGCTCGATCTGTGTGTCTCTCTCTCAAAGCTGATTCGACTTGCTCTTGCATTCAACTTGATTTCTACAAAGCTCGATTTGGGTAAGTTTTCACTGAGCTCGAATTAGCTTGCATTGAACTCGAACTATCTTGAATTGAACCATTTGTTCAATTTAGTACTAATTTGGGGATTTTTAAACTTGAAACCCTATTTTTTTTTATTTGTGGATTTTAATTGGTGATTGGATAAGTGTTTTTCTTTCTTTTAATTTGGGGATTTATAAACTCGAAACCCTAATTTTAATTAGTTTGTTTTTTTATTGAATGTTTATTTATTTTGTGAATTGAATTTTCATTTGTTCATTTTAATTGACTATCCTGCATGTGTTTGTAGCTTAATTAAATGATTGTCCTGCATGTGTTTGTAGCTTAAATAAGTGACTGTCCTGCATGTGTTTGAATTAATATTGAATTTGGTTGCTTAATTGACTCGATCTGTTGTGTTTGTAACTTGACTGTCCTATATATGTTCATTCTAATTGGTACTTTACAATCAATTAAAATGTTAACAATTAAATAAGGTAGGTCATATACACATAATTATCAATGTAATAATATTATCGATTCGATTTATTGATATTTTTAGTGACATATCAGGTAAGTTGAAATGGATAAGTCATGGATTAGAGAAGATAGAGATTCTTTACAGTACGAAATAGGTGTCGAAAAGTTCTTAATATTTGCTGAAGAAAATGCTAAAAATCCTAAGAAGATTCCTTGCCCCTGTGGACGCTGCGTTAATTTTAAAAAGTTTCCGGTGAAAATAATTAGAGGGCATCTATATGAATCAGGTTTTAGTTTGGGGTATGTTGAGTGGATTTGGCACGGAGAACAGTCTTCTAGGAGTAGTAAATCATCTGTTGGTAGTAGTACTCCTGTTTCAAAGCCGATGCCTACTTCGGAAACAGCTAATGTGTGTGAAGCAGCTTACAATAAGGGTGATTACGACGATGATTCACACGAGTTTAAAATGTTTGTAGCTGATGCAGAACAACCTCTGTTTGAGGGAAGTGAGTGCACTAAGCTAGAGTCGGTCTTAAAATTACACAATTGGAAATCTAGGTTTGGCGTTAGCGATACCGCATTTACTGATTTACTTGAAAATGTAGGCTCTCTCCTTCCTAAAGATCATACGTTGCCACCGAGTTCATATGAAGCAAAGAAAACTTTAGCTGATTTAGGACTTGAGTATATCAAATACCATGCATGTTCGAATGATTGCGTGTTATATAGAGGTATCCATGAGCAGGCTTTAGAGTGTCCTAAATGTCGTTTGTCTCGCTGGAAGGTTGGGAAGGATGGTAAAGAGAGGGTTAATATACCAGCTAAGGTCATGTGGTATTTTCCAATAATCCCCAGATTTAAACGAATGTTTAAATCTGCTTCTACCGCTGAGTTAATGACTTGGCATGCACGTAATCAAAGTACAGATGGCCACATGCGTCATCCAGCTGATTCACCTTCCTGGAAAAATTTAGATTATAGATGGCCTGAGTTTGGTAGTGAAGAAAGAAATATCCGTTTAGCATTATCGGCCGATGGCATTAACCCGCACACCAATGGCCTAAGCAATAGGTACAGTTGTTGGCCGGTTGTATTAGTAACATATAATCTTCCTCCATGGTTATGCATGAAGAGGAAGTTTATGATGTTAACAACGTTAGTTTCTGGCCCGAACGAGCCTGGTAATAATATTGATGTTTATCTACAGCCACTTATTGATGATTTGAAGAAACTGTGGGAAGAAGGTGAACCAAATGTGTACGATGCACATACCAAGTCTTATTTTACTTTAAGGGCAGCTTTGATGTGGACAATAAATGACTTCCCCGCTTATGGGAATTTGTCAGGCTGCATCAACAAGGGTTATAAGGCCTGTCCAATCTGCGGTGATGATACCGTAGCTAAATATTTAAGTCATAGTAGGAAAATGTGTTACCAAGGGCATCGTAGATATTTACATGAATATCATCCTTATAGGAGGCAAAAGGCAGCCTTTAATGGACAACAAGAGTTTGGGTGCGCACCTGCACCGCTTAGTGGAGAAGAAGTGCTAAAGCAACAGAATGAACTTAAGTTTAATTTCGGGAAGGGGGGGAAGTCAAAGAAAGTGGAATCTGCATGGAAGAATAAATCAATTTTTTTTGAGTTAGAATATTGGAAGTTTCACTATGTTCGTCATTGTCTTGATGTTATGCATATCGAGAAGAACGTGTGCGATAGTTTGATTGGGACACTACTTAATACGAAGTTTAAGACTAAAGACAGTTCTGCCTCTCGTCTTGATATGGTTGACATGGGTGTAAGGGTTGATTTAGCTCCTAAAGTAGGCGATAAGAAAACCTACTTACCTCCTGCAGCTTATACCTTGTCCAAGGCAGAAAAAAGAAAAATGTTGTTGTCATTGTCAAATATGAAACTTCCATATGGACATGCATCAAACATTAAAAACTGCGTATCAATGAGCGATATGAAGATGTATGGGCTGAAGTCCCATGATTGTCATATCCTCCTCCAACAATTACTTCTCGTGTCCATTCGTTCTGTGCTTCCAAAAAATGTTAGGGTTAGTATAATAAGATTGTGCTTCTTCTTCAACTCTTTGTGTAAGAAAGTTGTAGATGTGTCGAAACTGAATAAACTGCAATCAGATGTGATTTTGACCTTGTGTGAGTTGGAAAAAATATTTCCACCATCATTCTTCGATGTTATGCTCCATCTCACAGTCCACTTGGTTAGGGAATTACGTTTATGTGGACCGGTTTTTTATAGATGGATGTATCCATTTGAACGGTTCAATAAAGTGTTAAAAAGTTATGTACGAAACCGCTTTTATCCGGAAGGTTGTATAGCCGAAAGTTATCTCAAAGAAGAATCAATAGAATTCTGCACGGAATTTGTTAGTGACAGTGGCTCAACTGCTGGTCTTCGGAAGGATGATGGCAAGCTTTCCGGTCCATTATCTGTTGCGACAATGAAGGCAGTGGAAGAAAACGAACGAGATGAGGCTCATCTTCATGTTCTTCTTAACAACCCTGAAGTGGAACCATATGTTACGTAAGTAAAATGTAAAAGTGTCTTGATTCCTGCTCTAGTCATTCCATATGTAATTATTCTTATATAATGTACTTGCTTTCAGGATGCACAAGGAGTATCTGGAAGGAGTTTATCGAGGGAAAAAAAAAGAGTGCTCAATGGCTGTTGGGAGAGCACACTCGACTCTTTGCTGATTGGTTTGAAAAAAAAGTCAGTTTACATTCTTCTCATATTTTATTGTTGTTTTGTATATTTTTGAAGTCTTTAATTAGAGTTTACTTTAATTGTGTTACAACTATGTGTGCAGGTAAGTATTGAATTGATGGAGAATCGTGGAGCTGTTTCCGAAACGATACGATGGTTGGCAGGCAAACCATCATTTTCAGTTTTGACATTTGAAAGTTATCTAGTTGATGGGGTTCGATACTACACCAATGAGCGAGATAATGCAAGGGTTGTTCAGAATAGTGGGGTGTCATTAGTTGCTAGGACAGTCCAAGTCTCTAGCGCCAAGGATTTAAATCCCGTGGAGAGTGACATGACATTTTATGGGATAATCGAAAAAATATGGGAGCTAGATTACCATGCTTTCAAGGCACCTTTGTTTTTGTGTAAATGGGCAGCAGATGATAAGGTCAAGATTGATGAACTTGGTTTCACACTTGTTGACTTTAGTCGACAAGGCCATAAAAAGGACAAATACGTGTCTATTGACCAAGTCAAACAAGTTTTTTATGTTGAAGATCCAGTTGATGCAAACTGGTCTGTTGTGTTAACATCGACGATAAGAGAGAATAGTGAGGTGTACTACGATGATGATCTAGGAGACACCATCTCACATCCCCCATTCTGCTCTGACATCCCTATATGTGATTCCACTAATGATGATGAAGCCACTGTTAGCAACATAAGACAAAATATTAAGGGGATGTGGGTGAAAAATTGATAAATATGTTGTATAGTACTACTATTCTCTAATTATAATAGTTTCTCTATGACATTAATATTATCTTTCTGTGAGCCATGTTTCTGTATGAGAATATTAATGCCATTTTTAATTCAATTTGCAAATTTTATTGTGACTGGCTACTTAATTATCTTTATACTTTGTGTTGTGCAATTTTTTTTGTTGAACTTTGCAGATTGAGGAAATACGAGAGAAATGGCAGCAAAGAAGCAAAAAAAATCATCACCAAAAAAGGGTAATGTCAGCTCTGGTGCAACCAAACCACTGCAGATAGAGGACAAAGCACATGTATCAGAAGCTCAAGGCTCAGACTCAGCACATGCATCAGAAGCTCCAAAGTCAGACTCAGCTGGGCAACCCACATCTACTACTGACAGTTTACAAACGAAATCTGGAGGTAAGCGAGGTGTATGTGCCATGTACAAAGTGATTGTGAGGAAAGCACGTGGTAAGAAGTTTAAAGTTTCATGCAATGAGTTGGGAGCTCCTACTGGGAGTGCTAGGCCAAAATTGCAGTCATATGTTGGATACGCGGCTAGGTCAATGATCCCCATCGACATTCCAAGCTGGCCACATGTGGATCCTGAGTTAAAATCAAAACTTTGGCAAGATATTCAGGTAAACTTTGGCTAGTCTATAATTTTTGTAAATTTGTGTTGAGATAGTGTTTAATTATGTATTTTTTTTGTTGTGACTGTTAATCATGAATTTTTGTATGTTGCGTGTTCTTCAGGATACATTCAAAGTTAAAGCACGATCTCGGGACTATATCCTAAAGTCTGCTGGCGTTAAATGGAGACAATTTAAGACTAGCTTAACAAGAAAGTATGTTCTACCATTTGTTGGACAAAAAAAGAAATTGAATAGGCCGCCAAAGGAATATGAGTTTGTTGGTAAGTCAACCTGGAAACAATTTGTTGCAAAGAGGATTGATCCTAATTGGAAGGTATATAAATGTGATTTTATAATTTATATTTTCTTTTATTATGAATTCTGTACTTTAATTATTTTTATTTTAGAATTTAAGACCGATTGTGATGATTACTGAATAGTAATGAATTTGGATGTAGGAAATTCATGAAAAACAAAGCTACAGAGTTGGTAAACGGAAATATCCGCATCGCATGTCAAGAAAGGGCTACATCGGTTTAAAGGAGGAAGAAGTAATAAGAACATATTCAATTTTGTAATCTTAAAATTTTTGTTGTCATTTTCTTAATATGTTGCTTTATTTTTAACAGATTAAAAAGGGGAAGTTGCAACCCGGAGAAAATCCTGATAGGGCAATTTTCTGGAAGAAGGCTCGAAAGGGAAAGAACGAGGCGGAGCCAGAGGACCCTGAATTGGCTGAAGTGTTCCAAACAATTGTAAGTCTTCTGTCATATGGTAGTTAATTTTAATTATTCTATTTTCAAGAACATGGTTCTTTTGTTGACTATATTCATGTCATTATGTAGGATACCTTATTGGAGGCACAGGAAAAGGGTGAATTTCACCCATCTGGAAGTGAAGATGTACTCAGTACGGCATTGCAAACTCCTGAGCATTCAGGAAGGGTTAGGGGAGTTGGAGGGTTCGTAACTCCAAAACAATTCTTCAATTTATCAAATGAGAAAAAGATACGAATCACAAGGGCAGAGTTGATGGCCCGTGATCGAAAAATGGCGGAGAAGATGCAGACTCTAGAGTCGGAGCTTGCAACATTGAAGGCATTAATGGTTAATGGCCAAGCCAATCATGGTTCGCCAATATTTTCTGACAAAGCAAGTGTTGAACAAGCGACTGTACTAGAACAGAAGACAAAACCAACTGCTGCAAAAGGATTGGTGTTGGATGGGGATGTTGAAGATTGTGTTGCTATGGAGAATCCTCCGCCTCCGCCTCCTAAAAATCTGGTAAAACTATATATATATATATATATATATATATATATATATATATACAGTCTAATTGAAAACATATTTCTAATATAACTGGATTTTGACTTTTATCTATCTTAATTCTAGGCTGGTAAAAAATGTGAGCTTGCAGTGGACCACATACACAACAAGGTTGCTTTCGGTGTTGCTTTTCCCCGTGAAGGAAATTTCTGTGATTTAATACATGGAAAGGCTATGCCGCCTGGATGCTTACGCGTCTCGGTTGACGGTTTTATCAAAGAAGAGGCATTAGTTCCGGTGCCAGTAGTTGGTGAAATCGAGACTGTCCTACAAGCTGTTGGGTCTCATGTAGCATGGCCCGAGAAATTGATCAGCTACCCTGGTGTTGTGGTATGATTTACCATAAAAAAATAATTACATTTTATTTTCCATGCATGCATGATCAGTACCAATATATATATATGGTTTTATTATCTGTAGATTAAGAAAAAGGAATCAGTACCAATTAACAACAAGGGTGAGCTACAGAAGTTGAAGGTCCTCTTTACTGAAGCAAAGCCAACTCCAAAAGTACCGAAGGGATTTAATTTATTGTTTAAACATGCAACCTGCTGGATGAAACCCTATGGGATCACATTACAATTATCATGTGATAAAGAGGTGTTTGGATGCGATAGTAAAATCATCTATCTGTTACATGAGAATATTATAGCATTATTGGAGTTCAAGATGATTGGCCAGGCTGCTATCTCAGCTTATATGCTGTAAGTTACATTTTTTTGTTCTCTGATTATTGAAGGTTCCATATGCATTAATAATGTTAATATTTTTTTTGTAGGAACTTGCATTTAAAGTTGCGTGGTACTGATGAATCAGACACTTTTGCTTTTGTTGATCCGGGATTGACATATAAACTCAATGATGAGTTTGAAAGTAACATTGTAAAACGACTCAAGGAGGGTAATGCTGATCGCATTTTCTTTTTGCCACATAATCACAAGTAAGTGCAATCTTTATATAACTCTGCAGTACTTGCATCTAATTTGCTTAATTAATTTAACTTTGGTATTTTTTTCTCAATTGAAAACAGTGTGCATTGGATTTTAGCTATACTTTGGCACGATGAAATTTACATACTTAATCCATTGCCACATCCGACACAATTTTCAGCACTAGAAAAAGCTTTACAAAGGTAACATTTAATTTACTGTTAGATCATTTTGATAAATGGTGAAGTATTCTTGGGTTTTGACATGGAGTACTTTTTTTTGTGCAGTGCAGTGAGAAGTTTCAATTGTGAAACTGGCAGGGGCAACAAGATGCCGAAAGTAAAACATCTCACTGTAAGTATTTTTGCATCTCATTGTGAAACTGGTAAAACTGGTAGGGGCAACAAGTGCATAATAGTGGTTTATTTTCCATGTCCTGCCTCATGTGTATTTTTTTACTCAAATAGGGAAGTCCTAAACAACCATGTGGTATTGAATGTGGCTACGTTGTTATGCGTTACATGAAAGAGATTATTGAGGATGTGGATTTGTCTTTTGCCACGAAGGTAAACTTTGATGTACTGTCTATTTTTGCCATTGAAATGTCAGAATATTGTGTTTGCGTTAAATGATTAGTTTTGCTATTTGTTGCATTTTTTAGTGGCTGAACAAGACTCGAAGGTCTTACACTGAGGCTGAGCTGGATGAGGTGTGTATTGAGGCTCTCGGGTTCATCCAAGAGCGTGTTTGACGTTGCTTTTGACTAGAGTTTTATTGTCGGATGATGTTGGTTTAAAAATTTCTAGGAATATGTTGGTTGTTTTTGTGGATAATATTGATGTAGTAATCAGCTTCTATTTCGGATTAAGGTATTGTAGACAATATTGTTTGGTTTCGCTAGCTAGCTTTTATTATGAATGTTTTGCAACAGTTTGGAGTATGGTTGTTTGAGCCATTGCATTGTATGAATGTTTGGTATATATATGAATGGCTATTTATGTTTATTTGGACATCTCTATTGATCAGTTTTTAAATTTCTTCTGTTTGTTACAATAGCAAAAAAACATCAGTTTTAAATGTAGAACATATATAAAAGCGATGTCTAACAGAAACACACATGTCACAAATGTTGCCAGAAATCGATGTCTAATACTAACTTAAATATCGAATAAGTATAAAAACAGATGTCTAATATATTATTCCACACCGGTTACCACAAATAAAACCGATGTCTAAGGACATATTTAACATCGTCCAAAACCGATGTCTAATACCACTTTCTACATCAGTTGCGATAAAATAAACCGATGTCTAAACCATACTTAGACATCATTTTACTTCTAAATAATGATGTATATGTTGGTTTGTGAGTTGTGCACAACATGTTTATTTGCATCTAGCACCTGTAATAGTACGGTAGAAATGTCATGTTCATGCAATTTATGCAAAACTATTAGATATAAACATCATTTTTTGGTTTAAAATCGATGTGTAATAGCTTCCTGGACATCAGTTAAAAACCGATGTCTATGACATAATACAATAGACATCACCGACAAAGACATCAGTATGGTTTTTTAATAGACATCGGCCAGAAACCGATGTCTATGAGCTTTTTTCTAGTAGTGCAAGGTGGTTCTTGGGGGGCGGGGTAATGTTATGCACTGGCCCAACACAGCTGGACTATCAACTTATACTCCCTCCGTCCCATCCAATTCTTAACATTTTTTTTGTCACTTTTTGGCACGCATTTTAAGGTGAATTTTAAGGATAGTTCCATAACTTATTTTTGAAATTTTCTCTTTTTGTATAAAAATAGAATTGTTCTATTTTTATACAAAAAAAGAAAATTTCAAAAATAAATTATAAAACTATCCTTAAAATTCACCTTAAAATGCGTGCCAAACACCCCATTTTGAAATGTAAAGAACCCGGTGGGACGGAGGGAGTATTAACAAACAGTCCAAGACAGGCCCATTGGTAGAAAGCCCAAGGACAAGCAAATAGGGTTATAAGCAAGAAGAAGGCACAGGAGGGGGTTATGGAATGAATTGAGTGTGTTAAGATAGGTTACTTGGAAGAGAGCTAGACCTCACGAACGTCTAGTATTTATCTTTAATTTCCTGTAGTCGTTATCTTCATAGTACCATCTTTATTTACTCTGTAATCTTTTACCCAGAAAATACAAATACAAAGTATTGTTATTAAGCTTTCCTCCTTACACAAGCAGCCAAAGACACAATGTTAAAGGCTCTGAGGACGTCCATAGTGCGGGTAGCTGCATTGCCCGACCACTTAATTTAATAGAACTTCAACTTTCCAGCCTTGTATCATTGGCTAAGTTGTCAATTGACTAGCTTTGGCATTTGATTAGGCTACTAAAATATTTCCTACCAACTCTGAATTTGGTTGTTTCTTCATTTTCATGTTTATATAAAAATATTTCTGACTTCTTCACTCATAAAGGGGTAAATAATTATTTAAAACAGTGGAAGTCGAAGGTCTGAACCCGGGGCATCTCCTACTCCTGATAACGTGTTAAGTAATCAGTTCAAAAATATTTTACGGTGTTAGAAGCATATTGTAATTAAATAACATATGGTGGAGCAATGTATTTTTATAAACTAAGCTACACACAGGTGTATTCCAGTAGTACAAAATATAGTAATGCGTGTTACATCATAGACATGACATATAGATATTAATAAATTACAATGTCGATAAATAGACACAAAGACCAGAGAGGTTAAAGTCAGATGAATTCTGTGCTATATATCTGATCTGATTACATCAAAAAACTTCCTCTTTAAAATTTTGAATGCTAGGTAAAGCTAAAAATGGCTGGCAGAAATAGTGCATCAGGATTGTCTGCTGCGGCTGTGTGCATGCTGGTGGAAATGTCGCCCATTCTGTGCTATATATCTTTATGTGGATTTTCTCAAAAAGCCTGTGACAAAGGAGAAACCTATGTATTTGGGGATCGAATTCAATTATGTTTTAACCATTTAACCTATTAAAGGATCCCAAGTAACTTTGCAAGGCATGTGAAAGATTAGAACTTGTAAAATAAAGCCAAGATTCTTAAGAAGAAGATTTAACATCTTCTTTTTAACTGCAACATGGGCAGCAACATTAAGCACTAATGAATGCATACATTATACAGGCAAATAAAATTATTATGATGAGGGCAGTGATCAGCTTGTGTTCTAGATTGATAAAAAAAAAAGGTTTTCTCATATTTACTCTACATGACTGAATTTGCATGCCCGCATTGAGCACACATTTCGTGGATGTCAATTATCATACTATTGAGATGTGTATCTGTTATATAAAATTTGCAGCATTCGTTCTCAATTCCCAAATATAAACGTACTGTAAGTAAAAATATTGTATTTTATACCATGCAAACAATAACTTTTTATAACATTTTTTTTGCTCATGAAATATTAGAGGTAACTAAATTAGTTAAACAATAATCAGTTCCGAATTTATTTTTGAAAATTAAAAATCAGTAAGCAGGTCCATCATTGAAAAATCAGTAAGCACGTCCATCTTTAAGGGTGCACAAGAAATCCCGACCTCCAAATTATAAGGACCCCTCAGTTGAAAAAAATCCTTCATATGTTATATTTATGTGTATTTTTCTATTCAAAAATTAAGTTTACTTATATCATCTGTTTCTGTTAATTTAAACATTTAAAATCAATCGATGGTTACTTCCATTTTAGTAAATTTATTTAAAATTTGCGTTTTGGTTTAATTTGATAATATTTCAAATTATTTAAGGCCTAATTTTATTGGATAAAGGTCAAGATTATCGGTTTTTTGAAAATTACCTAAATACCAGTAGACAGGATGGGAGGCCAAATCTACCCAACGGTTATGCATTCCTAAAAAGAGTATTGCTTATATCTTTCAGTATTACGCATTTGCTGAGGGTGTATATAGCTAATACAATTTTCATTTGTGAAAGACAGCCCCATATATATATGTTGTATGTATGTATATATATGCATCAGTGATCATCAGAAATGGTCAACGGTTACTTTTGATTGAGATACACAGGTATTACCAACACTTCATGAATTCACTTTTGGGATCAGTTTTTGATCAATAAAATGACTTTGATTTATGAGATATGGGAAAATACCTAATACGCCGATAGAGAATGGGTAATAGACGGGTATTATTGGCCCCTAATTTAGTGAATGGTATTCTTGTTTTAAAAATTTGGAAAGCTGGTATTATTGTCATTCTTTCAATTTTAGCTAGCGTAAAAGTTCGTGCAAGACATGGCCCTCTAATATAAATCGTAGTTTTACTGTTATAAAATTTGAAATCAATTTTTTTTTATTTTATATACAAATTATATTTTTTTTGTTACAACTATTACATATTTAATAACTTTAAAAAATAATAATGATCAAAGTATCAAAAACTTTTTAATTGTTCATGTAAATATGTTAACTTCGCCCGCAAGGGTTGTCTCAGTTGGTTAAAGAGAGATCACCTTACCTCTTGGTCACAGGTTCGACTCCCATGGGAGGCGGATTTGTGATTATGCCATCCTGGGGCAGAGCCTGTCGCACTTGTGCGGTTTGCCTTGGATCACGTGGTTTGCAGGCTATTGCGTGAGCCCATGGGTTTACCCAGAGCGCACCCGAAGGGTAGCGGCTGCGGGTTCCCATGTTAAAAAAAAAAAAAAAAAAAAAAAAAAAAAAAATATGTTAACTTCGATTAAATTTATTTTTCATAATAGTTATTTTTCCTACAATAAATGGAATAACATTTCTCGTGATTAAACAAACGTGAATAGTTAGCTCACATTAAATTGACGCACATCAAACTATTGTCCTCCTATTATATGTACACACACATAACTCATGCAAATATGGGTTTTTTGAATATTTAATTTAATTATAAAATTAAAATATATAATTAGAATATATAATATATTTTTATAAAATTAAGCTCGTTATATTTAAGCGGTGTTTAAATTTAAATAAATCTATGTGTTTTAATTTGAAAAGAATTAAATATTAGATTCATGGGTCAAAGTAGCGATTGACCAAAACTCGAGTCCCGACCGATCGACTACGAACCTTTCGGGGGTCATTTGGTTCATGATGATTAGTTATCATGTATGTGCATAACCGCATACATAAACAAATGTACAGCTAAGCTCTTCCCCCTTTTCTCTCTCATTTTTCTCTCTTCCACCGCTTTCTTCTTCTTTGTCAGTATCTCCTCCGGCGGTGGTTTATCCACCGACCGGAGGCCTCTTTTCCGATTTAGTTTTTTATTACTTTCAATAATCATCTTCCTTCGGTGAGGATCGTGAGCTTTTGGCTTGTTTACCCATTTATTGGGTTTGTTTGTCTCTCCTTGTGAGAGTTTGTTTGGTTTGTTTTATGATTCGCTGATGAGGGTTTACATGGTGTCGCAGTTATGGTCGATGTTTCGAATGCGTTATTACAGATCCAACTACACCAAATCATTAGATTGTCTTTCCAAGATGGCTGCAAATCTCAGCGTTATAAGCGAGGGATGCTCCACAGTGCAAGATCTGATAAACGATTGTAGTTTAAATGAAGAAATTTCTGATTTGATCTGTATTATGTGCTCGTTAATGTTTTGATTATCTTTGTAGATGCCGTATGGCTTATTATTAACGGATCCCCTTTCTTTCAAAAAAAAAAATTCCATACCCATACATTGTGTTTGGTTGAGAAAAAATAATAATTTAAACCCCTGCCTCAAATCACAATATATGAATTTTTGATACCTAAATAGAGAATTGGGTATGAGATATAGACATATAGAATCAAATTTTATTTTTATTATTTTCATTTCTATTTATACAATTATATGTAACGTTTAATACATAATTAAATCAATGTCACAACAATATTTTTAAATTAAATTAATATTTTAAATTAATTAAAATTAGTGAATCAAAACTATTTTAAATCAAACATATTCGTTCTACCATTCAACCAAACACATGAAATCGAGAAGGATATCTCTATTATATACCATCTTAACCTGATTCGGGAACGGTACCTAAATCATGAATATGCATGATTTCAAATTCTAACATTTTACCACTCCACAAATCAACGATCCCTTAATGTTAACACTTTAATAATATAGAAATTGTTAGGCCTGGGATTCATGTTATACCCCAAGTTTATAAGATCTCTCCGTATAAAATTAAGAATATTTTTGCGAGTATGAGATATGTTTGAATTTACGGATATAAAATTTTAATTTTGTATTAAAATGATTGAGAATAATTTCAGACCCATTTTTCTTAAAATATATTTATACTATACTATTAAAGTTGAAATAATAATAATAATTAACAAAATAATTTATATATATTCAATTGAAAAAAAAAATACAAGTATAATAAAAATTTACAAAGATGATTGAATAAATAGTTATATATAAAAAATTACGATGACTAAAAAAATGGAGTTATATAAATATATTAAATCACATTTTATTGTACTCAAAAGTTAAAATAAAATAATTTAGGATAAAAGGAGAATATGTGGCAAATAATTTAGGATAAAAGGAGAATATGTGGCATACTAGCATATCTAATAAAATTTTGAAAGTAAACTCAAAATGCAATGTAGCATAGTGGTTATGTCATTGAATTTGTTAGAAGATGTTAGAGGTTCGATTCTCAATATATACACAAAATCACATACTTTTAGCATAAATTATAATATGGTGACATTTTTACAATTTTATGACATATAGGGGAGAAAATGACCGAATTAACAACTTTTTAATACATTACTGCCCAAAATAACAGTTGCCGCTCGGGGTGCCTTTTTTACCCACGTCTATCCGCATCCAGCATATGCGTATACTACAATTCACTTTACCCGACCCATTCTCGGCTCAGACTTTACTCTTCCGCCCTAATTCACTCCCTTCACCGAAAACACTTTTGCTGCTCAGGTCCAATTTTCTCCCTCCCTATATCTCTCTCTCTATCTATCTCTCTCTCTCTCTATCTCTCTCTCTCTCACTCTCTCTCTCTCTCTCATTTGTATTCTTTTTTATATGTATGTACCTTTCAATGCCAATCTTGTGTGAATTATGTTAATTAGTTTTTGCTCCACTACTCGGATTTACTTATTTTTTTCTTTCATGGTAGTTGATTAACTAAGCTCAAGTTAGAATTACTAATGTATTGATAATTACTCATATTAGAAGTAGTTTAGCTCGTTCATTGAAATTTAACATAGATGCAAATTAGTACTTAATACAACAGGTGTAACAACTCTGTAACAACACCCTAACTGTGAAAATGATAAGCCCAGTTATACGTTGCAGACTTGAGTATGTAAGATACTAGATAATGAAGATACACTTGTGCTTTATGGCTTTAAGATAATATAATGAAATCAGTAATTGTAACGTAGTTTTCCACAACAAACCGAATATTTTAGAAACGACAATCTTGGTTGAGGTTGTAGATTTAGAGTAGTATAACTGTTGCTAATAAGTTTAGTTGTTTGATCATGTAATATATACTCTCTTTTGTGATTGACACTATCAATACGACCTTGTTTGTAGATTATAACTTGTGAATATAAATGCTAGATTCAGCTTAACAGATTTACACTAAATAACATTGTAACACCTTGTTTTTTTATCACTGATGGATCAACTAGACCAATTTTGTATATCATCAGAATGACCAATCAAAGAAGTGAAGAATAAATTTAATAGAACTAATATTTTCTAGTTTATTAACTTTTAGTAGCTTCTTATGCCCTTTTCATGTGCTTGTACTAAATTCTGACATTATTTTCATACAGATTATGGATTCCAATGATGAGTTATCCATGCATCCCGGGCCTAAAAATCCATCATTATTGCATTTACAATCGAGCCATAGGTCCTCTCAAGTTTGGGAGGTTAGTGGTGGTGATATACATCGATCTAGGCGACGTAATCCTTCTCAAGATAGATTTCCTCCACTGCATCCTAGTATGATACCTATCCTTGAAGATCTGAGATTTGATGGTGTTGCAAGACTTTCATGTATCAACATTGATTGGAGTTTGATAACTGCATTGGTTGAACGTTGGAGGTCAGAAACTCACACTTCCCACTTACCAGTTGGGGAATGTATTATCACCTTGCAAGATGTTAGTGTGCTGCTTGGCTTAAGGGTAGATGGTGATGTAGTTATTGGTTGTACCGGTGGTGTTGATGGTGGATGGAGGAATCTTATTCTGCAAATATTTGGCCAGGCACCAGCAATTAAGGAGAAAGAAAAGGATAATGAGCTGAAAGGTGGAAGGTTAATGATGAGTTGGTTAAGCTCAACGTTTAGTGTACTTCATAGTATTCCATCTGAAGAGGAGGTTAGACGATATACACAATCATATATCTTGCAATTGATTGAAGGAGTGTTGTTCACTGACCATTCTAGAGGTCAAGTGCATTGCATGTATCTTCCTTTGATACAAGACTTTGGACATTGCAAGAACTTGGCTTGGGGAGCTGCTGTGCTTGCATTCCTATATAGGGAGTTATGCAAATCTTGCAAAATTGGGGTTGAAGAGGTTGCCGGCTGCATTCTGTTACTACAGCTGTGGGCATGGACTAGGCTGCCATTTTTAGCTCCTATTCCTTGTGGTCCAAGTTTAGACAACCCTATTTGGGGTGATAGACCAGGACCTTATAGAATGAGGCGGTGTTCCCATTTAAAATTCACCGACACTAGTGCACATGTGCTGCCCACTAATCGCTTGTCTTTGGATGCCATTTCACCTTCTCATTTCGAGTGGCAACCATATAGTGAGGATATTCTTGCCATGTTATCCGAGCATTGTAGAGAAGGTAGTCATAATTGGTGTTATAAGGGTCCGTTGATTTGTTTTTACATTGTGGAGCCACACTTATCGGATAGATGTACACGGCAGTTTGGGATGATTCAGGAGATACCAACAAATGCTGACTTTTCAAAGGCACTTCATGATATTACTTTACAGGGGAAACAATCTAATAACTGGTTATCTATGCACCAGGAACATGTAGTACATTGGAATCATCGACGAGAGCATGTCATGGCTGCTAGTGCCGATTTTAGTGTTGGTGTCGCTGCTGGATAAGATCAGTGGTATATTGATATCACTCGTCAGTTTCATACACGCATTGCTAGCTCACATTTCTATTCGGTAATTCTACCTCATTCATCAACTGGTCATTACTTACTTAGTTTCTTCTTAGTTGTTACTTTATGTTATTATTTAGACAATAAGTTAATAAGTAGTGTGATTTTTATTAGGTAATTCTACCTCATTTATATTACTCTTCTTGCAGCTTGATATGTTTGATCATATAGCTGCTATAGCCAAGGGAGAGATAGATGGAAGCAATG
Organism: Kitagawia praeruptora; assembly: GCA_037693485.1. Lineage (NCBI taxonomy): Eukaryota > Viridiplantae > Streptophyta > Magnoliopsida > Apiales > Apiaceae > Kitagawia > Kitagawia praeruptora. The sequence continues at coordinate 110,303,857 of CM075354.1, forward strand.
AAGATATAGCCCATTTGTGTGCTCATGGTAAAAAGCTTGTTGCAGATTCATTTTAACTATGGTGTTTTCTAAGATTTTCCCGTAGAAGATCGACGAGATAAAGAAATTAACAAGAAACCAAAGCCTAAAAAAGTTGGCCATAAAGGAGGTCGTGGGGGAGTTAATGCACCGCGCAAGGAAAGGGTGCATGATGATATTATTGATGGGGAAGCTGCTGATTTAGATCATGATGGAGCTGCTGATTTAGATCATGACGGAGCTGCTGATTTAGGCCATGATGGAGCTGCTTATGTTCATAAAGGAGGTGAAACTTTGAGGGAAGGTGATAATCTGGAGCAACAGCCGGTTCAACATCCTACTCCACAGTCGGTTCAACATCCTACTCAGCAACAACCGATTCAACAGCCTACTCATCAACAACCTACTCTGCAGCGTACTAACCGGTCTACTCACCATCCTATAGAAGTAATTCCTTCTTGGAATTTTGGTTTGACACCTGGTGGTTCACTTATTCCCACTCCAGAACCGGTTCAACAGTCTATTCAGCAACAACCTACTATGCAGCGTGCTAACCAGTCTACTGACCATTCTATAGACATAATTCCTTCTTGGAATTTTGGTTTGACACCTGGTGGTTCTCTTATTCCCACTCCAGAACCAGTTGAACAGTTTATTCAGCAATCTAGCCATCAACCAAGTCTAATTCGTAAACAGCAACCTACTGACCATCCTAATGTCAGTAGTGGAGAAGATGCTAGTGGCTGCAATCCATCTCAGTCCTCACAGATTTTGCTTACACAGATTATTAATCAGCCAACTAGTGTCATTAATCAAACGTTTGAAAAGTTTTACGTGCCACGTCGTTCGAAGAGGTTGCGTAAAACCACAAAATGTGGTACTCATTGGGAAAAATGTATGAAACCTAATTGACTCTTGATGGTATGTGCTTGTCTGATATTACATAATAGCATCTCATAATTTAGATTCTGTTTTTAAGAATTTTGCATATTTTTTATAGTTTTTAATTCAGATGTTAAGTTATATAGTAGTGTATCTGGTGTTAAAACCTATATATACGACAATCGATTGTGGTTGCTGGTAGTAGTGATTATATTTTATTTAACATATTTAATCCTTAATGCCTGTGGGCCCGCAGGGCTCATTTACTGTAGGACGTGATTAAATATTGTTGCTGTATTTGTAGGACGTGATTAAATATTAACTAGGAAACATAGTGAAGCATCTGCAAAATAACGATATTAAATGTTCAAATTTAAATTTGAACATTGAGAATTGGTGATTTAATGCAAATCACTTAGTGATTTGTATTCATTTCATGATTACTGTTTTGCATCGAAATCACGACTATCACCTTTACAAATCACCCGTCATTGCAGTTCTCATGAGCACAAGCCTACATCAATGTTGATAGATTTAATACAATACACGGTAGTCTATAGGATAAAGACACCAGTGAAGATGTAATGGTGTGGAGTACTAGAACTGACAATGGAATATCAGTATTGTACATCTCACCTCCATCAGCCTAATACTAGATTAGGAAATCATGTTCTCCATATTAGAAGTAGCGGAGACCTGATATTTCATATTGCAGAGGTAGATACGTAGATAGATTTTAATTGATTTCCTAATCTAGTATTAGGCTGATGGTTCGGAGATGTTGCTTTTGCGTTTGACTTTCCTCCACTATGCATAAATTTATAGTGGACACGACATATTAAATTCAGCAATTTAACAAAGACAAGATCAAGTTTTTTAGTCTCACCTACAGTATTATAAATTCACATTTATAGCAGTCTGCTCCTTGCATTCTTTCTCAAATCCCACTTCACTTGCTACAGGTAAAAATTATACTGGCAATCTTTCTGAATGTTTATGTATTTTGGTTTCGTTTATAATGATGCATTCTTTCTTTCTGTTTCTTGTTTGTTCTTGGTTCTTGATGATGAAGTCACAGAGTCGTATTCAATGTTTTCTTGCTCTAGTTATTTCACATTCAAAGAAATCATAAATGCTTCAACTAAGATCTGTGCATTTCATGCTTGCCTGTTATTGTCGTAATATCTTTGATGAGGCAGTGGAAACAAATAATTTAGAATCAGTTATTTTAGTTTAGTAGTGATACTGAAGTAGTATCAAAGACTACTACTAGCCACAGAGTTCTTAAGATATTTCAGAGATCATATCAGTTTTATCGCATATAGATTATGCGTAGACATGCTCTGATTTTTACCACTGTTGCTTATGGGCCCACAGGGCTAAGGACTTCGCATAAGAGGTATGCGTGGTACCTGGCACCGCATATTCACTATGCGTAGTCATTCTTGTTTTTTTTTAAAATTTTATTTAACAGTTTTTTATCCTTACCAACAGCGCATAAGTGGTATGCGTGGTATTTGGCATCGCATATTCCTAATGCGTAGTCAGCCTTGGTTTTTTTTAACAGATTTTTATCCTTACATTTCAATAAAGGTTAAATTGTATTGATTCTGTTTGCTCCATTTACAAAATATGATTTGCATATCTATCATAAAAATATTGAACTACCTTCATTACAGTGTTAATTGAAATCGTACCCAATTGATCAAGATAATTCATTACAATTCATTTAAATCTTGCTAGAAAAGCCTCTATCGATGCTGTTGTTGGTTCGTGTTGTGGCATAAAATCGAGGGTTTGTAAATTGCGGCTAGGGTTTGTATGTATTAAATACAAAGGATGGTAAGCTTCGAGCTTTAATGGCTGTTTCCGCGTTTCGAGACTTATCGGTCCTCGCAGAGTGCCTACGTATCTCGTTATTGAGAATCAAGCCAAGACGTAGTTCTGAGAATGAGGGTCAGGCCCTTATATAGGCTGAGAAGCCTTAGAATTATAGTAGGATTTGGTGTCTTGGCGGGCAAGCCACCTCCTCTAGGAAGGTTCTAGACTCCTTCCTTGTAGGAGTCAGTTTCCATGTTGATTTAGGTGTCTTGGAGGCAAAGTCAGGCAGGAGTTATATCCTTGTTTAACTCTTATTGCTGAGCTGTTTTATCACCCCTAATATTAATTACGAAATTAAAATTAAATTAGGGCTTTTGACCTCATTAATGGGCTTCATATTTGGACCATGCTAGGTCTAATTAATGCAACATTAAATGTGTCTTTAGGGCTTATTTTTAGCCCATATCATTTTCCCCCCAACTTCTGGAAAAATGTTGAAGTTTTTGTAGAAGTTTTAATTTGCCTTTTTCGAGACTCGGGGTTTATTTTCGTTCCCTTAACGGGGATTCAATACACTAGTGTTTCACGAGTATCGTCTTGATTGTAAAGTGTGGAGCGACCTACACATTTACGATGATTGGCCTTACTCGAGGCTTTAAGTTGTGCTTGCTTTTAGCAATTTCGGCATTTTCATAGGTGTTGTGGAATAAAAACTAGGTTATGATTATGACGGCTAGGGTTTGTGAGCTTCAAGCTTTAATGGCTGCTTCTGCGTTCGAGACTAAACGGTCCTCACAGAATGCCTACGTATCTCTGTATTAGAGAATCAAGCCAAGAAAACGTAGTTCTGAGAATGAGGGGTCAGACCCTTTATATAGGCTGAGAAGCCTAGGAATTATGGTAGGAGTAGGTGACTTGGTGGGCAAGCCACCGCCTTGAGGAAGGTTCTAGACCCCTTCCTTGTAGGAGTCAGTTTCCATGTTGGAATATGTATCTTGGAGGCTAAGTCAGGCAAGAGTAATATCCTTGTTTGACTCTTATTTGCTGAGCTGTTTATTACCCCTAATATTAATTACGAAATTAATATTATAGTTAAGGTTTGGGCCCATCTGGTGGGCCCCACGTTTGGACCATTCTAGGTCTAATAAATGCCACATTAAATGTGTCTTTAGGGCTTACTTTCAGCCCATATCATTTGCCCCCCAACTTCTAGGAAAACTGATCAGGTTTTCCTTGAAGTTATAACGGCCTTATTCGAGACTTGGGTCGGGGTTTATTGCTCTTACGTGAGTATTTTCAACAATATCATCTTAATGTAAAGCGTGGAGCGACCGACGCATTTACGACGATGTTGAACGACACTAATCAGTGTTAAACGGCACTACACAGCGCTAATCAGCCTTAAACAATGTTTAAACAGTGTTAAACAATGTTAAGTGGCATAAAATGGCACTAACGGCACTAATCGGTGCTAAACAGTGCTAACCGGCACTAATCTGTGCTAACATGCACTAAACAGTGCTTAAACAGCACTAAACGGTGCTAATCGGCACTAATCTGTGCTAATAGGCACTAAACAGTGCTTAAACAGCACTAAACGGTGCTAATCTCGACCTCTTTTTATCATTAACAATCATCCGAGATTCGCTGAAAAAGTCGAGATTTAGGTTTAAAAAGTTCACTGAAAAAGTAGGGATCCAGGACCAAGAACTGAACCTGGACCGGGGGGATCCAGGTTCAGAAGCTGGTCGGCTGGACCCCCTGAAAATGACCTGGTCGGACGGAAGCTGGTCGGCTGGGACCTGGTCGGCCAGAAGCTGGTCGGCTGGGACCTGGTTGGCCAGAAGCTGGTCGGCTGGCCCTCCTCCAGGGGAGCTGGTCGGCCGGGACCTGGTCCTCCGGGACCTGGTTGGCTGAAATTCCTCTTCTAGGGCTAACTAGTCAGTAGTTGGCCTAAAAAACTTGAACTTAGACTCCTTCTTGATTTTAATAGAGAGTGTAGATCCAGGATCAGAAACCATCCATGGTCCAGAATCTTGATCTTGATTACGAATCGTCAGTTTGGTCGTTTGTGACTTCATGGCTAACTTTGGCCTTCATGACTCATCTTGGCCTTCATGGCTAACCTTGGCCTCTCTTTAACATTGATAATCATCTGATATTCGCTGAAAAAGTCGAGAACCATGTCCGAAATCATTTGCTGAAAAAGTTGGGATCCAGGACCAAGAACTGAACCTGGACCGGGGGGGATCCAGGTTCAGAAGCTGGTCGGCTGAACCCCCTCAAAACAACCTGGTCGGCCGGGACCTGGTCTTCCGGGACCTGGTCGGCTGATCCTCCTTAAAAAGAGCTGATCGGCCGGGACCTGGTCTTCCGGGACCTGGTCGGCTGATCCTCCTTAAAAAGAGCTGATCGGCCGGGACCTGGTCTTCCGGGACCTGGTCGGCTGAGACCCCTAGTGCGTCGCGGTCGATTGCTTCTTGGCTAGCTGGTTGACCCGGACGTGAAAATTATTCGTGATCTTGCGGATCAAGAACCTTGATCTGAATCTCAAGTCACTATTTTGGTCATTCATGACTTTGTTATCTTAAGGATCAAGAAACTTGACCTTGATCTTAAACTTTTATCATGGATCTAGGATCTAAAACTGTCCGTGATCCTAAGGATCAAGAATCTTGATCTTGATCACGAGTCGTCAGTTTGGTCATTCGTGACTTCATGGCTAACCTTGGCCTTAATGGCTAATCTTGGCCTTCATGGCTAACCTTGGCCTCCCTTTAGCATTGGCAATAATCCGAGATTTGCTGAAAAAGTCGAGATTCAGGTTTGAAAACTATTCAAAGTTCACTGAAAAAGTTGGGATCCAGGACCAAGTACTGAACCTAGACCGGTCGGATCCAGGTTCAGGAGCTGGTCGGCTGGACCTCCTTAAAAGGAGCTGGTCGGCCAAGACCTGGTCGGCCGGGGTCTCCAAGACTATAGAAAACTCAGAGATCTTCGCGTGGACAGTAAGATCGTCCAAATCTGATACCCGGAGCTAAAGATATGGCCCAAACAACGTCAACAGTCCGTGTAGGACTGAAAATCAGTCTTGGTCGGCTGGACCCCCTTAAAAGGAGCTGGTCGGCCAAGACCTGGTCGGCCGGGGTCTCCAAGACTATAGAAAACTCAGAGATCTTCGCGTGGACAGTAAGATCGTCCAAATCTGATACCCGGAGCTAAAGATATGGCCCAAACAACGTCAACAGTCCGTGTAGGACTGAAAATCAGTCTTGGTCGGCTGACGCCCTCCTCGGAGCTTGGTCTTGAACCTTGAGTTCATTCATGGTTGTTGGTTATCATCAACCCTTGACTCTCATCCTTGTGATGAAGTTCTTTAGTTCTTACCTCATCTTTGTTTCTCATGGAGGAGGTCTTCCTTCTCGGTTGATCATTCAGGTAGTTCACTTGCTCCTTAGCACTTGACTTTAGGCCTAGTATGCCTTTGTTGGTTTTCAACCCTTTAGCTTGATTCTAGGTTTCCAACCTTATTTTCTTATGCTCATATAACCTTTCTTAGGTCTCAACTTGATTGACAACTCTTGGTTCGAGTCCTTAAACTCAAACGACAAGCTCGATTGGAGGCAGACAGCCTTGTTGGCCATCGAGGCTTAATTAATGTTGTGTTGAGATTTGAAGTTCAAGGATTCAATCCTTAATCTTGGAATGTGTTCATCATCCCAGATTTCCAACCTGTAGAATCCTCGTCCTGGTGTCTTCCTGACTCGATACGACCCTTCCCAATTGGGGGATAGTCTTCCCTTCTGGCCAACTCTGGAGGCCTCTATCTTCCTCAGAGTCAAGTTGTCTTGTCGAAAGAACTTCTCCTTAACCCTTTGGTCGCAGTGGAAAGATGCTTTCTTCTGACGCTCTGCGTTTCTAGCATTCGCTTCATCCCTAACCTCGTCAATCAGATCGAGGGCGAGCCTCACGCCTTTTTCATTGGTCTCGTGATCATATGCTTCCACTCTTGGCGATGCATGTGTAATCTCTAGGGGGCACAACTGCCTTGGCTCCATAAGCCAGCAAAAACGGGGTTGCTTCAGTTATCACTTCGTAGGTGGTGTGGTATATCCAAAGTATAGGCAGCAACTCATCCACCTAAGTGTTTCTTGATCGTCCGACCCTCTTCTTCCGTCCATCAAGGATAATTCAATTTGCTACCTCAGCTTGTCCATTAGCCTCAGGGTGAGCTACTGAAGAAAAGCGAAGTTCAATAACATTCTCCTTGCAGTACTTCTTAAACTCTTCATTGTTGAATTTTGTCCCATTATCCGTCACAAGGATTCGGGGGATTCCCTATCTGCAGATGATGCTCTCCCAAAAGAACTGGGAAATTTGTTTGGTGGTTATCTTGGCTAAGGGCTTAGCCTCAATCCACTTAGTGAAGTAGTCGATGGCCACTATCATAAACTTCCTTTGTGCCGAAGCCATAGGGAAAGGACCTAGTATGTCCATTCCCCACATTGCAAACGAGATGGGAGAATTGATCGAAGTTAACATCTCAGGCGGCTGCCTTACAATTGGAGCGTGCTTTTGACATCTGTCACACTTCTTGACTCGCCATTCACTTGCGAGACCACCAGTCTTGAATCTCCACACACTTTGAGGTTCTTGACCCTCATGACTCTAGCTAAGCCCAATCCAGCTATCAATGCCTCATACTCAGCTTCATTGTTGGTAGTAGGAAAATCCAACTTCAAAGCATACTCAACTGTGAACCCATCGGGGCTTTGCAGAACTAAACCTGCATGGCTTGATTTTGTTTTTGATGCTCCATCAAAATAGAGCACCCAATATTCCTTCTGACCAGTTACAAGTTCCTCATCTTTATCTCCACTCTCAGTGGTAGTTACTATCTCCTGCCCCCCGACTTCTTGGTTGTTAATGGTGCATTCAACCACGAAGTCAGCCAATGCCTGAGCCTTGACGGCTGTCCGAGGCTTATACTTGATATCAAACTCTCCAAGTTATATGGCCCACTTGATTAGCTTTCCACTGGCCTTAGGGCTATGCAATATGTTCCTCAGTTGCTGGTCCGTCCGGACTTCAATTTTGTGAGCCTGGAAGTACGATCGTAGCTTCCTCGAGGCCGTTATCAATGCCAAGGCAAACTTCTCGATGGTAGAGTAATTTAACTCAGCCCCATGCAACACCTTGCTTACGTAGTAGATGGGTTTCTGAACCTTGCTTTCTTCTCGAACGAGAACGGTACTCAGTGCTTGCTCAGATACTGCCAAGTATAGGTAGAGAGTCTCTCCGGGACTAGTTTAGCCAACAACGGGGCTTCGGCCATGTACTTCTTCAATTGTTCAAAGACCTCCTGGCTCTAAGGTGTCCACTCAAATTTTTTCACTTTCTTCAATGCTTGAAAGAACGACAAACATTTATCACCAGATTTGGAGATGAATCTCCCCAAGGCCGCAAATCGGCCTGTCAACTTCTACACATCTCTTATAGAGCGTGGTGGCTTCATGTATAAGATCTCCTTGATCTTGTCATGGTTGGCCTCAATGCCTCTTTTTGAAACCATCAGTCCTAAAAACTTCCCAGATCCAATGCCAAAGGCACACTTGGCTGGATTCAACATCATCTTGTGGTGCCTCAGCACTTCAAATGCATCTCCGAGGTGTTTAATATGATCTGCCGTGAATAGGCTCTTGACTAACATATCATCAATATAGACCTCCATGGTTTTTCCAATTAGATGGGCAAATATTTTATTCACCAATCGTTGGTAAGTAGCTCCTGTATTCTTTAGCACAAATGCCATAGCAAGATAACAGAAAACACCAAAGTCGGTTATGAAAGATACCTTAGGGATGTCGTCCTTATGCATCTTGATCTGGTTGTATCCACTGAAACCATCCATGAAACTCAGCATCTCGTGCCCAACTGTGGCATCTATCAACGTATCTATCCTTGGTAGAGGGAAACAATCCTTAGGACATGCATCATTCAAGTCAGTGAAGTCTATACACATCCTCCACTTCCCATTTGCCTTCTTGACCATCACAGGGTTAGCCAACCACTTGAGGAACTGAATCTCTTCAATAAACCCAGCTTATAAGAGCATGCCAACTTCTTGTTTAATGGCCTCTTGCCTTTCTGGAGCGAAATTCCTCTTCTTCTGCTTTAATGTCGTTCATTTAGGATCGACATTCAATTTGTGAGTTATGAGCTGGGGATCAATCCCTGGCATATCAATTGCTGTCCAAGCAAACACATCACTATCCTCTTGTAAGAATGCTGTCAACTTGCCCTTCAAGGGGTTCCTTCAATTGGCTTTCGGGCTATGCAATATGTTTCTTCAACGGGTGGTCCATCAGGACTTCAACGTTTGTCTTGGTTCCATCATTTTTTTTTTGTTTTTCTTGATTCTAGGTCAAGGATTCAAGGTTGATTCCTCGATTTAGATTTCCAATTAAACAATCATGTGGGCTTCTCGCCTTTTAAACTCTTTAAAACGAGAGTTTGCTTGAACTTCTTGATCATTGTTTAAGGTTCTCTATTGGTCTTCTACCTTAGATTCTCCATCCAAGTCATTTTTGAAAACATTAAAAAGTGGCTAGTCTTTAGCCTCCACAGCCTTGCATGGCTTTGATTGCCAGATGTCTTTTATCCCGGATCCTTCAGGGAATTGAAACACTTATTTGGTTGTGCTGTAACCTAACTCTCGACCCTTCAGAGTTTTATTTATGCGTTTGTTTGCTTCCATTTGTATATTCTTTTATTTTCGGTACTTGGTCATCTTTGACTTACACACATCAGGTGCTTGGTACATAAATAGAATCATAGAACGAAAAGCAAACTTGCATTAATAACATAAATGGGTTCAACCTTTATATAGAGTACTACTGTCCTACTCAGAGCGACATGCTCTGCATGGTTTCATCGAACCTTATTTCTACTTCTACTAGATAAATATGAAGCTAAGTCCAACTTTGCAAGACTAGGCCTGCATGGCTTGATTTTGTTTTTGATGCTCCATCAAAATAGAGCACCTACTACTCCTTCTAGTCTCCTCATTCTTCTTCTGAAGTTCACTTTCTTCTTGGGGTACTATCTCTTGCCCCCGACTTCTTGGTTGCCAATGTTACATTCAACCACGAAGTCAGTTGATGCCTTAGCCTTGATGGCTGTTCGAGGCTTATGTGTGATGTCCTCTTCTGGACTTTCTTTGTGTTCCTTATCACTGCGGATGTCCATGTCTTCAATCGGAAGGACCTGCCCCCCGACTCCGTCAGGCCTTAACGCGGCTACATAACAGCTTCGTGCCATCTTTTGATTGCCTTTATGTTCTCCAACACCATTCTGGGTTGGGAACTTGATCTTCATATGATAAGTTGAGGCAACAGCCTTGAATGCATGAAGTCCAGCCCTTCCGAGGATAACGTTGTACGTTGAAACCGCCTTGATTACCAGGAAGTTCAACATCTGAGTGGCCTTCTTGGGCTCCTGTCCAATAGTCATAGGCAATTGAATAGTCCCTTCAACTTTAGATCCTACGCCATTAAATCCATATATAGGCATGTTATTTGGGGTCAACTGAGAATCATTGTAACCCATCTTCACAAATGCATCATGAAATAGAACGTCAACGGAAGCTCCATTATCTATCAAGACTCGCTTCACTTCTGAGTTTCCAATTACAGGAGTTATGACCAACGGGTCGTCATGGGGGAACTTCACCCCTTCAAGATCAGAATCATCAAAACCAAGTGTGATTTCAGTCCTAGCCCGCTTCGGGGCCTCTCCCACGATGTGTATCACTTCTCTGGCGTACGCCTTTCGAGAGTTTCGAGTTGTACCGGCCGCTGTCGGGCCTCCCCAGATCATATTGATAACTGGCCCTCGGGGCTGTGTGTTACGATCACGATCGTCATCCCTTCTGTTATAATCTCTAATTCGATTAACACGATCTTCACCCTTAGTGAAGTTGCTCAATTTCCCTCTACGGATCAAGAACTCGATCTCATCTTCGAGTTGCTTGCAATCATCTGTATCATGCCCCACATCGCGGTGGAATCTACAGTACTGACCCTTGTTTCTCTTTGCGGGATCACCCCTAAGTGGCTTCGGCCATCGAAAATCTTTGTCTTTCTCAATATCTAACAAGATCTGACTCCTAGGAGCATTCAATCTTGCATAGTCGTTGAATCTTGGTCCCAAACTCTTCTTCGGTTCTTCTTAGGGGCATAGTCGGAGTCCTCGCTAGTTCGGGGATACTTGTCCCTAGCATCATACTCCAGGTCATCATACTCCTGGTCTTGCTTTCGCTTCTTGAAGTCGTTGTTACCTCCTCCCTCACTTACTGTGGCTTCTTTCTTCATGCTATCTTCAGCTTTAATCTTAAAATCTCGGCTTCATAAGCCTTGATTCTTTCCGCAGTTGTAGACGGGGGTCCATCATAGACAGTTTGATGACTCCTCCGGGGTTCTCTGCTAGCACGTCGCCTTCTTGGGGCTTCATCACGATCAACATCTGTTGATGAATCGTCAGTATAGGGGCCAGAGTAATCAAGATACACTCGATCTCGGATCTGCAAGGCATGACCACTGGGTCCAGGAGGGTAGTTAGGTAGGCCATACATCGGGTTAGTACTCACGGGGAGATCCGTAGTATGGATCTGTACCCCTGGTGGTGGGTAACTGGGATCAACTAGAGGAGAGACCAGCGTCTGGAGGGAGCTGGTTCCTTGACCTGGGTGAACGACCATAGGTAACGTTCTCTCGACATGGGGATTCGTCCCTGGAGGTTGAGAAACCTGAGTTTGAGTGATCGCCCCTGTGGTTGGGGGTACTTGTTCAGTGACAGGCGGAGCAGAGCTTAGAGGTAGAGCCTCGGTAGCGATTGGCTCGGTAGTGCTTGGTGCTGTTCTTCGTGTTTGAACCATGGTTGATGTCTTGTTCCCACAGACGGCGCCAAATGTTGTGGAATAAAAACTAGGTTATGATTATGACGGCTAGGGTTTGTGAGCTTCAAGCTTTAATGGCTGCTTCTGCGTTCGAGACTAAACGGTCCTCACAGAATGCCTACGTATCTCTGTATTAGAGAATCAAGCCAAGAAAACGTAGTTCTGAGAATGAGGGGTCAGACCCTTTATATAGGCTGAGAAGCCTAGGAATTATGGTAGGAGTAGGTGACTTGGTGGGCAAGCCACCGCCTTGAGGAAGGTTCTAGACCCCTTCCTTGTAGGAGTCAGTTTCCATGTTGGAATATGTATCTTGGAGGCTAAGTCAGGCAAGAGTAATATCCTTGTTTGACTCTTATTTGCTGAGCTGTTTATTACCCCTAATATTAATTACGAAATTAATATTATAGTTAAGGTTTGGGCCCATCTGGTGGGCCCCACGTTTGGACCATTCTAGGTCTAATAAATGCCACATTAAATGTGTCTTTAGGGCTTACTTTCAGCCCATATCAATAGGGCTTTTATGCATTATTAGCATAAATTATTGCTCAATTTGTCAAGAAAATATTTCTATAATTTTCCTCGTATTTTTCTGTACTTTTCCTAATTTATAAGGAATTTTTATGTACGCACAAGTATTTTCCTTAATTATTCCTAATAATTTAGGAATTCTATGTACCAACAGGTATTTTTCATAATTTTTCCTAATAATTTAGGAATTTTTATGTACCAACAGGTATTTTTCGTAATTTTTCCTAATAGTTTAGGAATTTTTATGTACCAACAGGTATTTTCCATATTTTTTCCTAATAATTTAGGAATTTTTATGTACCCACGGGTATTTTTCTTAATTCTTCCCAATAACTTAGGAGTTTTTATGTACCTACAGGTATTTTTTTCATTTATTCCTAATAATTTAGGAATTTTTTGTGTACCCACGGGTATTTTCCTTAATTATTCCTAATAATTGTGGAATTTTAATGTACCAACAGGTATTTTTTTAATATTCCTAATAATTTAGGAATTTTTATGTACCCACAGGTATTTTCCTTAATTATTCATCACAATTTTGGAATTTTTATGTACCCGCAGGTATTTTCTTTAATTATTCCTAATTATTTAGGAATTTTTATGCACCCACAGGTATTTTCCTTAATTATTCCTGATAAAATAGGAATTTTTATGTACCCACAGGTATTTATTTCATTTATTACTAATAATTTAGGAATTTTTGTGTACCCACAGGTATTGTTTGTCAAAATGCGAAGTGCAGAGACCTTTCTGTAAAAATATAAACAGCAGGGGTCTTTTCGTAAAATTATAAACTCCAATATTCTTTCTGTCAGTTTGTAAACTGCAGTACTCCTTTTGTAAAGTGTACAGAACTTGAGGTACTAAATTGCATTTTTGCCAAAACTATTAACCGGCCGATTTCGACCAGGTTTGTGGTCGAAGTAAGGACCAACTTTTCTTCTGGTCGAAGGATTTCTCGAGCAGGATCTTGATCATTTTCGACTAGGTTTTTGGTCGAACTTTTTTTTTTTCATTCTTCCTTTTTTAAATATTATTATAAAATAATAATATTTATTTTATCCGAATCTCGGATAATTTCGATCCCCAAATCGGAGGTGTCCTACTCGGATAAAATTTCACTCGAATAAAATTCGATCCGGAATTTATTATTATTATTTTTAATAATAATAATAATAATTTTTGTAATTCTAAAGGGGTCCTCAGCCCTAATATATTCGTAATTTAAGATCGTATTTTTGGCCTCATTGGCTCCCAAATCTTTGAAATTCGTCCCAAATTGAGGTCATTCATGACTCTAGGCACATAAAAATTTTCATTATATAGCCCCTTTTTTTGTACCAGGATTTTCGATCAGGAATGCTGACCCTTAGGTCAGGATTTTCGATCAGGAATGCTGACCCTTAGGTCAGGATTTTTGATCAGGATGCTGATCCTTAGGTCAGGATTTTCGATCAGGAATGCCGACCCTTAGGTCAGGATTCTGATCGAAATAAGGGCCTTCCCAGCTTCTTGGTCGAAAGGATTTTCGATCAGGATTCCTGATCGTTTCGACCAGGATCTTGGTCGAAATAAGGGCCAACTTTTGGCTTGGTCGAACGGATTTTCGATCAGGAATGCTGACCCTTAGGACAGGATTTTCGATCAGGGGTGCTGATCCTTAGGTCAGGATGTTGACCCATAGGTCAGGATTTTCGATCAGGAATGCTGACCCTTAGGTCAGGATTTTGATCAGGAATGCTAACCCATAGGTCAGGGTTTTCGAACAGGAATGCTGACCCTTAGATCAGGGTTTTCGATCAGGAATGCTGACCCTTAGATCAGGATTCTGATCGAAATAATGGCCTTTCCGGCCTCTTGGTCGAAAGGATTTTTGACCAGGACTCGTGGTCGTTTCGACCAGGATTTTGGTCGAAATAAGGGCCTCTTAATGGCTTGGTCGAACGGATTTTCGATCAGGGATGCTGACCCTTAGGTCAGGATTTTCGATCAGGGATGCTGACCCCTAGGTTAGGATTTTCGATCAGGAAAGCTGACCCTTAGATCAGGATTCTGATCGAAATAATGGCCTTTTTGGCCTCTTGGTCGAAAGGATTTTCGACCAGGACTCGTGGTCGTTTCGACCAGGATTTTGGTCGAAATAAGGGCCTCTTAATGGCTTGGTCGAACGGATTTTCGATCAGGAATGCTGACCCTTAGGACAGTATTTTCGATCAGGGGTGCTAACCCTTAGGTCAGGATGTTGACCCATAGGTCAGGATTTTCGATCAGGAATGCTGACCCTTAGGTCAGGATTTTGATCAGGAATGTTAACCCATAGGTCAAGGTTTTCGAACAGGAATGCTGACCCTTAGATCAGGGTTTTCGATCAGGAATGCTGACCCCTAGGTTAGGATTTTGGATCAGGAAAGCTGACCCTTAGATCAGGATTCTGATCAGAATAAGGGCCTTTATTTGGATAGCGTGTGGCCTCTCCGAGCCTTTAGCTCCTTACAGCTAGCTTCCGTGCCTCCTTGGCATCATTTGGCAACCAGCCATTCTTAAGGTGTGCCCTGATAGGATTTATCCAGCATCCTCCTATTCCGACAGGAGCAATGAGCTTAGAATCAGTTGTAAGGATTCTCAGAACTTGGAAGTAGACGCTCCCAGAATGGGTTTCGACCCTTGAATTGAGATAAGGCATCGACCTTTGTATTCTCCTCCCTTGGGATATATCTGGCATTCGTTTAACTGGGCTATCTCAACTTTCATAATCCTCAAGTATTTGGCCATATTCTTTTCTCTAGCCTCAAACTCTCCATTGGCTTGTGAGACTACCATCTTTGGGTCTCCACAGACTTCCAGGTTCTTCACCCTCAGGGCTCTTGTCAATCCAAGGCTGGCTATTAGAGCTTCATACTCCGCCTCGTTGTAGGTTGTTTGGAAGTCCAACTTCAAGGCATACTCGAGTATGAACCCATCAGGGCTTTGCAGAACTAAACCTGCACTAGTGGTGGTTTTTGTCCATCTTTAGGTCTCCACAGACTTTCAGGTTCTTCACCCTCAGGGCTCTTGTCAATCCAAGGCTGGCTATTAGAGCTTCATACTCCGCCTCGTTATAGGTTGTTTGGAAGTCCAACTTCAAGGCATACTCGAGTATGAACCCATCAGGGCTTTGCAGAACTAAACCTGCACTAGTGGTGGCTTTTGCTTTTGATGCTCCATCAAAATAGAGCTTTTTGTTTTTGATGCCCCATCAAAATAGAGCATCTAATACTCCTTCTTCTCTTCCAGGGGCTTCTCACCTTGATGACCTTCCTGGTCTATTACCTCCTGCCCCCCGACTTCTTGGTTGTCAGTGGTATATTCAACCACGAAGTCAGCTAGAGCCTGGGCTTTGATGACCGTCCTAGGCTTGTACTTAACATCGAATCCATTGGCTTTCGTGCTATGCAATATGTTTCTTCAACGGGTGTTCCATCAGGACTTCAACGTTTGTCTTTTATCCACGG
Organism: Kitagawia praeruptora; assembly: GCA_037693485.1. NCBI lineage: Eukaryota > Viridiplantae > Streptophyta > Magnoliopsida > Apiales > Apiaceae > Kitagawia > Kitagawia praeruptora. Next base: position 110,319,553 of record CM075354.1, read on the forward strand.
TCCTTCAAGGACTTAAACTTTTATTTGTTGTAACCTAACTCTACCCTTAGGGGTATGCATTTGTTTGTTTTTGATGCTCCATCAGAGTAGAGCGCATATAAATCCTTCTGGTCTCCTCATTCTTATTCTAAGGTTCACTTTCTGCTTGGGGTACTACCTCCTGCCCCCCGACTTCTTGGTTGCCAATGGTACATTCAACCACGAAGTCAGTTGACGCCTTAGCCTTAATGGATGTCCGAGGCTTCTGTGTGATGTCCTCTGCTGGCCCTTCTTGGTGTTCCTTACCTCTGCGGACATCCATGTCTTCAATCGGAAGGACCTGCCCCCCCAACTCCATCAGGCCTTAATGAGACTACATAACAGCTTCGTGCCACCATTTGATCACCTTTATGTTCTCCAACACCATTCCTGGTTGGAAACTTGATCTTCATATGATAAGTTGAGGCTAAAGCATTGAATGCATGAAGTCCAGTCCTTCCAAGGATTGCGTTGTACGTTGAAGTCGCCTTGATTACCAGGAAGTTCAACATCTGAGTGGCCTCATTGGGCTCTGTCCAATGGTGATGGGCAACTGAATAGTTCCCTCAACTTTAGATTCTACTCCATTGAACCCTTATATAAGTGTGTTAGAGGGGGTCAACTGAGAGTCGTTATACCCCATCTTCTTAAAAGCAACGTGAAACAAGATGTCAACGGAATCTCCATTGTCTATAAATACTCGCTTCACCTCTAAGTTTCCAATCACAAGAGTTATGACCAACGGGTCGTCATGGGGGAACTTCACCCCATCCAAGTCGGAATCATCGAATCTGATTGCTACCTAGGTTCTTTCAAGCTTCGGTGTTTCTCCAACAATGTGCATTACCTCTCTGGCCTAAGCCTTTTGAGAGCTCTTGGTTGTCCCAGCCGATGTCAGGCCTCCCGAAATCATATAGATACAAGCCCTCGGGGCTGTGGGTTGTGATCTTGATCATCATCCCTTTTATAATCTTTGATTTGGTTACCACAATCTTCACCCTTAGTGAAGTGGCTCAGTTTCCCTCTACGGATCAAAAACTCGATCTCATCTTTGAGTTGCTTGCAATCATCAGTGTCATGCCCCACATCTCTGTGGAATACTCAATATTGATTCTTGTTTCTCTTTGCGGGATCACCCCTGAGTGGCTTCGGCCATCGGAAATCCTTATCCTTCTCAATGTCCAACAAGATTCGACTCCTAGGAGTATTCAACCTTACATACTCAGTGAACCTTGGTCCTTGGTTGTTCGTAGGGGGAGAGTCAAAGTCTTTGCTAGTTTGGGGATACTTGTCCCTAGCATCATACTTTTGCTCCGCCCTTCTCTTCATGGAGTTGTCGTTGTTCCAATTGCTAATGTCAGATGTATCTTTCCTCATGTTGTCTTCATCCTTAATATAGTTGCTTGCTCTCGGCTGGAGCTCAGTCATGTCCTCTGGGGGATGCTTGGCTAACGACTTCTTAAAATAAACGTTGGTCATTCTATGCTATAAGGCCACCATGGCTATCTTGTTCTCTAAATCAGAGATACCCAATGTCTCCTTGGTGAATCTCTTGATGTAATCCCTCAAGTTTTCACTCTTCCTTTGCAGTACATTCATAAGAGAGGCAGAGCTTTTCTCGTGGATTCCCCCACTAATGAACTGGCTGATGAAAGCATCGCTTAGCCCTTCAAAAGAGCAGATAGAGTTTGGGGGAAGACGGCTATACCAATGCTGAGCCATCCCGGCTAAGGTCTGAGGAGATGCCCTACACTTAAGAGCGTCACTTACTGGTTGTAGAAGAAATGCATTTGAAAAAGTTCTCACGTGATTAGCGGGATCACCCGTTCCATCATAAGCCTTTATAGTAGGCATCTTAGCTCTCATCACCTCCTCAGTAAACGGGGGGTATAAGATTGTTAGGTTTTCCGAGCAACACCAAGTTCGCAGCCCTTGGCCTATGGGCAACCATCCTTGGTGCTTCAGTTAGAGGGACCTCTGTCCTCCTATTCCTCCTCGGGGTTTCATCCAAATTCACCACAGGGATACTCTCCCTTATCTGTGGGCGTCCTTGCCTTTACTGCTCTCTTGCGATGTCTTCTTTCAGCCTTTGAATCTCAGCCTCAAAGGTTTGGATTCTTTCCAGGGCAGTGGTTGAAGGTCCATCGTGGATTCTTTGAGCACACCTATGGGGTTCTCGGCTTGCTCGGTGCCTCCTCGGGACTTCATCACGATCATCCTTCTCAGATGAAGAATCATCAGTATAAGGACCAGAGTAGTCATAATATCCTTGATCAGGGCCCAAGCCTCTAATGTAAGGAGGGTGATACAACTCATGTATCTACAAGGCATGGGCGCTTGGTCCAACACCTCGAGTATCCCGGGGGTAGTTAGGCAACCCATATGCTGGATTAATATTCAAGGGGAGATCCGTGGTGTGGATCTGTACCCCTAGTGGTGGATTGTCAGGATTAAAAAGAGGAGAGACCACCATCTGGAGAGGGTTGGTTTCTCGACTTGCTTGGGTGACCACGGGTAACGTACTCTCAACGTGGGGGATCGCCCCTGATTGTTGAGAAACTTGGGATTGGTTGATCGCCCCTGATGCTGGGGGAGCTTGTTGGATGATCGCCCCTGATGCTAGGGGTACCTGTTCGGTGACGAGTGGAGCAGAGCTGAGAGGTATGGCCTCAGTTGCAACTGATGTCGTTCTTCGTGTGTTCATCATGGTTGATGTTGTTTTCCCACAAACGGCGCCAAATGTTGTGGCATAAAATCGAGGGTTTGTAAATTGCGGCTAGGGTTTGTATGTATTAAATACAAAGGATGGTAAGCTTCGAGCTTTAATGGTTGTTTCCGCGTTTTGAGATTTATCGGTCCTCGCAGAGTGTCTACGTATCTCGTTATTGAGAATCAAGCCAAGACGTAGTTCTGAGAATGAGGGGTCAGGCCCTTATATAGGCTGAGAAGCCTTAGAATTATAGTAGGATTTGGTGTCTTGGTGGGCAAGCCACCTCCTCTAGGAAGGTTCTAGACTCCTTCCTTGTAAGAGTCAGTTTCCATGTTGATTTAGGTGTCTTGGAGGCAAAGTCAGGCAGGAGTTATATCCTTGTTTAACTCTTATTGCTGAGCTGTTTTATCACCCCTAATATTAATTACGAAATTAATATTAAATTAGGGCTTTTGACCTCATTAATGGGCTTCATATTTGGACCAAGCTAGGTCTAATTAATGCAACATAAAATGTGTCTTTAGGGCTTATTTTTAGCCCATATCAGTTCGAAAACTAACTGCGCAAGCGTACGCGGTCACAAGTAATATAATAAATTCGATCCCACGAAGACTTGGTGTTTGTTCAGAAATACTGTTTAAGCAACGACGTATGATTAAACAACAAACTACTTGGATAAATATAAAAGGGGGGTTTTGTTGTATTTTTCTATTGGATTAATTAAATTAATAATATTAAATAATTCAAATTACTTGATTTAATTAAATGAGAATTTATATGTGAGAAAAACATGAGATTCTAATTTCATTATTTATTTCATTTAGAATTGATGCCTTAATTTCAAAGTAATTTTGATAATTACGAAAGCTAGTCGGGAACACGAAACTAACATAAGCGCCTTTCAGCCTTAACTCATATCAAACCACACGAACATCCACTTAAAAGATGGAAGTCGCGTGGACACCTTTTATGCTTAGACCCTATATGTCTATAACATTTGAAAACATAATTGGTTTACGAATAAATTCCTTTATTATGACTACATAGGGTGATATGATCCAAAATCCTACCACTTATCGTAATTGTACATGACAATACGAACCTATGCTAACATGGCAAATTCTAAATTCCTAAATCCACTTTCGCATTCATTAGGAATTAATAATTTAGACGTTGGCTACGCATCTAATAAATTAAGCGCAACCACATTAGACAATCTGAAATTTTATCATAATACAAATTATTAAGGTATCGAATTACTAAATTACATAAAATAACTACATTAGAATCCCATGACGGCGATTAGTTCATAATCGAACGGATCGTCATCATGGGATTAAATGACAACATAATAATAAAAAAAACTAAATTAAAAATTGCGATGAATTAAATATGAAATTACAAGAGTTTAAAAAGTAGAACCGAAATAGCTTCCAATGAAATAGAGGAGCACTCCAAGTAATTCCCGTAAATTCTTCAACCATAATTAAAAAATAAAATAAAATAAAATAAAAAATTAAAAGCAAAATAATTTGCCGAAAGCAACAACAGAAATTAAATAAATTGTACAGGGCTGGCGGGCGGCTTTTTTTTTTTTTTTTTTTGCCAGATGGCGGGCGGCTTTTTCTTTGCTTTCTAAATAAACAAACCGTGTAACACATTGTTATAAATGACCTGCTAATCATTTCGTCCTTATATGCGCTCACTATAATTGCTTTTTAACCCACACAGCTTATAATCTTTAATTAATAAATAATTAATTTAATTCAAAAATTATAAAAATAAATATCTAATATTATTAGATATTTATAAATATAATTTCAAAAATAAATAAAATATTTATTAATATAAATAAATCCTTAAATCCTAAGCTGCGGTCTATTGAGCGTCTGAAACCGGACTCCTTTTGCTTAGAAACAAATACAACAATTTCAACCAGGGTTTTAGCATTAAGAATATATCACTCAGAATTTTTTTATGATAATTCTTTTTCCTCGTAACCATTCCACTTGATAATAAAATCCTTGTGATTAAATTCCGAATTGAGGCAAAAATCCACCATTTTTAGTCTTTTATCGCCATGATACCTAAAATTGTGAGTTCTGCACAACAAAGACTGAAACGAATTAAAAGACACAACATACTTAAAGATAAATCACCAATCTAGGTCCAATTAGTGCATAATAAGTGGATATAAAATCCACTTATCACACCCCCAAACCTAAATTGATGCTTGCCCTCAAGCGAAAACAGACTTGACTACCTCTAAATGCATGAATGCAACTGATGCAAGGATCCCATAGGCAAAGCAATAACCAATTTAGAAGAGTGCGTGAGAGAATGTGATAATTCTAAATAGAGATCGACTAAATACCAGCATATTAACATTTACAGGTACAGAAACGTGCGTGTGTGCCATGCTCATCAGAAATACTCTTAGCACTAGATCAAAACCATACATATTCTTCGCCAGGACAATCACGAGTTTATAAATAGAATGAACGCTAGACACTTCATAACCTAGAAACACCTCCATCATTATTTGAGTTAGACAGGAATTCATGCTTTATTACTAACAACTATGACGCAAAATACTATACACAACACACATGTTTATTTGACCGTGCAATGGATGAGATCCCAAAAGGCTTATACAATAATACCCATGTAGCGAGCGTTAGGTTAGTGGATCCCAGACCGGAAAAGTCTTAGGTCACTAGGCTTGAGTCCCCTAGAACTTAATTGCTCGAGTATTAAAGAGCTCACCCTGACCAATTCTGCATAACCACACTCTCATATAACTTTTTCTTTTTTTTTGCAATCTGGAATGAGTATTCTCATCCAACCCTAGACTACTCATAAAATATGAGCGGCTACTAGCCATTTGACGCTTAGCCATTAACAACTAAACAACTTGCATGAAATCCCTGGTTTCCCCCAAACTTATATTTTAGTACTCCTACGCCATCAAGGGAATAAAGAAAATTCTGAATATAATCAGGTGATTAAATCTCAAACAACCAAACTGATAAGTGCATATTTTTGCATATTTTTATTACCTATTTATTGCTTGAACTCGTATTTTAATAATTTATTTTGTTGCATTTTAGGAAATTCGTGAATAAATAAAGAAACGACAAAATAAAGAATTAAAGTGCAAGGAAGGGAAAAAGAGGAAGAAAAAAGACCAAAAAGAAAAAGAGCAAAAAAATTACGATTTTGGTGGAAAGGGAATCTTTGAGGACACATGGAAAGTGGAGATCATCCCAACACACTAAAAAAGTGTATGGCCAAGATCAACTCTACCAAAACTTAATTGGGAAGGAATCTTTTAATGGCTAGGATTACACCACCACACACCCCAAATGTAGGGCCAAGATTAACCCACACCCCCCCTACACCCAAATTCTCATCCTATAAATACCCCTTCATTCCCCTTGTATTGAACAACTTAGATTTTAGGGTAGTTTTAGTGTAGCTTTATTTTCTTGTTTTCTAGTTTTAAATCTTGTAAACACTCTCTTTTAAATTAATGCAAATTTTTATTTCCTTTAATTTCTTGTCTTGCTCTTTCATCATTATTGCCTTGTTTCGTTATTTTCGTGATTCCGTTTAGTGGATAAAGTAGCGAAATGCTAACCACTAGGGGTTGAGAATAAAGAAACTTTAATTTCGTGTTCGTAGTTTAATTCGTAGTTTTGCCCCTTTAAATCTCAATTTTATTGTGGGTTTCATATTCTCTAATTGTAGATCTAGTTCTTATTTATGATGTGTTAGTATAAATAATTAAAAAAAACACAAAAATATTACAATAATTTCAGTTCGTATTTTCAGTACGTTTCTATTTTTAAATTCGAAGCCTTAATTTTCTTTTGCTCTGCTCTATTTACGTTTCAAAAATCAACCCACTTCCCTGTTTTTGGTTTTAAAACGCAGAAGCCCTTTTTTTTTCTTCCCCTGTTTTCTAAACCAACCCATCTCCTTTCGCAGTTCTTTTCATCTCCTTCGAACAAACACAACTCCCCCCCATTCTCCTCTTTCCTTCAATTAAAATCCATTTCTTGTTTTTCCTCGCGTTCTTTTAATTTCGCTTCATTCATTAAAGTTTAATTTATGCTAAGTATTGGTTTATTGGGTTGTTGTTTTGTTAAGTCGAGTTCGCTGCGTTTTTGAGTCTTGTTTTGGTGTTGAGTTCGTAGAGTCCGTTGAGTTGTTCCTTTTTGTTTTGTCGCTGAGTTCGAGTTCACCAGTAATTCGGTCCCTGAGTCGATTCTTTGTATAGTCGAGTGATAATTGTTGGTTTAGATTTGTTAGTTTTGTTTTCTGTTCTTTGCTATTCTGTTTGTTTGTCTTGTGCTGATTTGTTCATTTCGTTTTCTGCGAGTCCTGAGTTTGTTTTTTTATTTTGAGTCTTCTTCGTTGGATTCCTGTTCTTTTCTGCATTTCGTTTAATTCGCTGAGTTGCTGTAGTGTATTTCCGAAAGTTGTTTATTGAGTTTTAATTGTCGAGTAGTTTGTTTTTCACTGTATTACAGAGTTCTATTTTCGCGAGTTTTGCTAAGTCATGGGTCGAGTTTTGTTCTGTTAACTGCTGTTAATTTAGTTCGCTGTTAGTTGCTGCGCTTGAATTCCAATTTTTAGTTTGAAGTCTGGTTGTAATGTACTGCGTTTTCTCGTTCCAAACTTGAGTTTTTTGCTGCGTTTTATTACTAAGTTGAGTTTTGGTTTTGCTGGTTTTCCGAATGCTGAGTTTGTTTTTCTGCTTGAGTCAGCTGTGTTATAGCTTGTTTTGATGGCGCGTTATCTCCTGTAGTTCCTTTTCGTTGGAATCTTGAAAACGAGTTTGTTATTCTGGTTCGTTAATGATTTAGATTATTGATAGTTAAATTTACAAACGAATCATGTCAATTTTTCTTAATATTTTCTTTTAGTAAAATTAGTTAATTTCGATTTTTTTATTGGTAAAATTAGTTTTATTGCTAATTTTGTTTTCAATTAGTTTTAAATAGATTAAAATTCCTTTTAGTAGTTAAATAGTAAAAATCAAAATTTTCACAAAACCACTTGTCCTAATTCGATTAAATTAAAAATTAAGGCTTGCGAAAATGTTAGTCTCCGTGGACGAATCTTAAAATACTAAAACGAGATTGTGCGCTTGCAATCAAAATCTTTATTATTTTTTGCACATCAATTTTTTGGCGCCGCTACCGGGGACTAATTATTTTTCGCGCCTTAATTTTTATTTTTTCCGATTAGTTTTATTTCTTGCCTTATTTTTATCTTTTTTTTTTAGGAAAGTTTGAAATTCGGGAATCTCTCACGGAGCTTGGAACAAAATTGGAATTTTTTTGGAAGCGTGCTTCGGTAATCCGTATCTCACTCTTTCCGCCTTTCTAATTTTAGAAAATCACAAAAAAATTAAAAATCACAAAAAAAATTGAAAATTGAAAAAATCCAAAAAAATTAGTTAGTAAATACATAATTGTTGCATCATGCATTTAATCACTTAGGGCACATCATCTAGATTTTTATTTTCTTGTTTTTAATTTTTCGTACCTTATAATTGTGGTGATCGCTGGAGGACCCAAAGGTACGTTTAATTTCTTTCTTCCTTTAGATTAGAACACGTAGAGTAAGCATCCATAAGTGTTTACAATTTTTGTATATATCATTGTTTCTTGCATCATTTTGTTAATAAACTTTAAGGGCAAAACCACTACAAGATAAGGGAAGGGATTTCATCACTCTTTCCTTAGCCCAAAAATAATAAATCCTTCATTTTGCATTCCCTAGCCTTTAATAAAATTAATTAGACGTTTGCCCCTAGGAACTCGCACTCAATTAGGAAGGTACCTAAGAAACGAAGTAATCATTATTTATTCCGACTTTTTGGTGTCTAGGCAAGCGAGAGCTTACCTGGCCAATTTAGGTTTGGTGTCTGGACTGGTGTTTAGCCTCTTGGCAATGCTTGCACCTATCTGGCCAAATCGGTCCGAATAAATTATGATTTACCGAGTTTTTGGTGGTCCTTACGGTTAGGAGCAAGGTCTAGTTATTTTATTAGGGAACCTAGGTTTAGAATTTTTATTTTAATTCTACACCCTTTCTTTTTGTTTGTTTAATTTTTTCGCACTTACTTGCTACGTGTTTCCTTTTGTGGTTTATGCGAACTGCGTAGATTAGGGATAAATCTTCTAGACTAGTGAGATCATTTGAGATTTCTTCCTCGTCTGATTCCGAGTCTTTAGATACCTCCGACCCAGTAGTAAACATGGCCACGTCTCTTAGGGACCGTTGCTATCCTACTCGTTCCGCCCAACCATCGTGTATCACCCTTCCTCCCGTTAATGGTAACAATTTCGAAATTAAAGCTCACCACATTAGTATGTTGCCGAAATTTAACGGGAATGAGGGTGAGGATCCCTATCTGTTTCTCCATGAATTCGAGGAGGTTTGCGCTTTGCAAAAACTCCAACATCTTTCCGAGGACTCCATTAGGTTAAGACTAATCAACTTCGCTTTAAGAGAAAATGCAAAAAAATGGTTGTATAGTCTACCCGTTAATTCTATCTCCACGTGGGACGGGTTTGTGGTCATTTTTCTAAAGAAATATTTTCCAAACCATAAGACTACAAGGATTACAAACGAAATAAATCAATTTCATCAAAAAGAAAATGAGTCTTTTTGGAAATATTTTGATCGTTTTAAAAATCTTTTGTCACAATGCCCCCACCACGGAATAGAGAAATGGAGACTTTGTAAGATCGTTTATGAGGCCCTAGATGGTCCAACAACCGCGTTGTTGGAGTCTATGTGCCAAGGAAAATTTATGGAGAAAGATGAGGACGAGGGTTGGCAATTTTTCGAAGAATTAGCCGAGAAGACAATGTTGTGGGAGTCCACTAGGGAACCGAACAAGACTAACGAATCGACTAGTTCATCTAAGGGTTTGCATTCGATTGGGAGCTCGATTGCAACCGATGCCAAATTAGCCACTCTTACTAGGCGACTCGAAGCTTTAGAAACCCATAGTGGTCCCCCACCTATGTCCATGTACCCAAATTATAATCCTTCAAACTTTGAGTCTCAACCTTGTCCCGGATATGATCAAGTTAATGCAGTATCTCAACCACCCACGAGGAATGACCCGTTTTCTCCTACTTATAATCCCGGGTGGAGGAATCACCCAAATTTCTCGTGGAACCAAGGGCAAAATTACCAAAATCCACCTTCTTTTCAACCTCCTTTTCAAAATGCTCCTTCTTTCCAAAGGCTTAATCAAAATTCTTTCTCAACTCCAAATCAAGTTCCCTTTCCAAACGCAACCCAAAATCACGTTCCTTATCCAACTCAAGCTCCTACTCACCCTCCCGGCTTTCATGAGTCGGATAAGAGAATTAATTCCTTGGAAAAGACTCTTGATGCGCTTTTAAAATCAACGACTAATTTGTCTCAATCTCAACAAACCTTTATGAAAACCATGACTCAGGATAGGCAAATTTTGAATGCTAGCACTCAAGCCATATCTAAGTTAGAGGTTCAAGTGAGCCAATTAGCCAACATCATTTGTGAGCGAGAGAAGAACAAATTTCCAAGTCAACTCGAGGTTAATCCTAAATTTCCTCTTAATCAGAAACCTCACAACGTGAATGCGGTCATTTCCTTAAGGTCCGGTAAGCAAGTAGAAAATCATGTCGGTGACAAATCTTTCGAAGAAGACGAGTCAAATTCGGAACCAAACGCTAGTCTTGAACCCGAGAGTTCAAAAGAACAAGGATCAACGAGTGGGACAAAACCCGTCCCCGGAGAACCTAATGAACGAGTCTTTAAGCCGGAAGCTCCTTACCCTCAATGACTCGTTTCCCCTAAACAAACGGCTCAAATGGACAAGATTTTAGAAGTTTTTAAGCAAGTCAAGGTCAACATTCCCCTTTTAGACACAATTCAACAAATTCCCTCGTATGCGAAATGTCTAAAAGATTTGTGCACTCACAAGCAAACTACTCACGTCCCTAAGAAAGCCTTTTTGACTTCTCATGTTAGTTCAATTCTTTCAAACCAAATTCCCATGAAATACAAGGACCCCGGATGTCCTACTATTTCATGTGTCATAGGCAATACCTTAGTGAACAAGGCGTTACTCGACTTAGGCCCTAGTGTGAACTTGCTTCCTTTTTCTGTCTATCAAGCCCTAGGTTTAGGAGAGCTTCAAAAAACTAGTGTTACACTTCAATTAGCCGATCGTTCTGTCAAAGTTCCCAAGGGAATTATTGAAGATGTGCTACTTAAAGTGGGTGACTTTTTCTTCCCCGTTGACTTTGTCGTCATAGAAACCGAACCGGTCAAAAACCCTAAGAATCAAATTCCTATCATTCTAGGAAGACCGTTTCTAGCCACCTCGAATGCCTTGATTAATTGTAGGAATGGATTAATGAAACTAACATTTGGAAACATGACCATTGACCTCAACATTTTTCATGTGGGGAAACAACCCAACGATATTTATGATCAACCTATGGACGCCAATTTAATTGATGAAATAGTCGATCAAGATTTCGTAAACCCTAATGATGCTCTTGATTTTTGTTTAAAACACTTTGGTCAAGATTGGGATGTTTCCGAATATACAAATGAGGTCAATGCAATGTTAGATTCCACCATTCCTACAAATAACCAAGCATGTGAACCACCTCCTTTGCCATTTTTCGAAGCTAGTGAGCCCGTTGAGACAAAGCCGCCCGATTTAGAACTCAAACCTCTTCCCGATACTCTTAAGTATGCCTTTTTAGGTCCTAACGAGTCTCTTCCCGTTATAATTGCCTCTAATTTGACCAAGTCACAAGAAGATGAGCTTGTTAGTATGCTTAGAGAACATAAGGAAGCCATAGGTTGGAGTATCTCGGATATTATAGGAATTAGTCCGGCCATTGTCCAACATAGGATTCACTTAGTTGATGATGCCAAATCGGTTAGGGAGCCATAATGGCGATTGAACCCAACCATGATGGAAGTTGTTAGGAAAGAAATCCTTAAGTGTCTAGATAATGGAATCATTTATCCCATTTCTGATAGCTCTTGGGTTAGCCCGATTCAGGTAGTACCTAAAAAGTCGGGTATTACCGTGGTGACTAACGAGAACAATGAGCAAGTTCCTACTCGTGTCCAATCTGGTTGGAGGGTGTGCATAGACTATAAGAAACTCAATGATGCCACTAGGAAAGACCACTTTCCTTTACCATTCATAGATCAAATGTTAGAAAGGTTAGCGGGTCATGCCTACTACTGTTTTCTAGATGGATATTCTGGATATTTCCAAATTCCCATAGCTCCCGAAGACCAAGAGAAGACCACTTTCACATGTCCCTTTGGAACCTTTGCTTATCGTCGATTAGCTTTTGGACTTACCACCGCCCCGGCCACTTTCCAAAGGTGCATGATGAGCATCTTTTCTGACATGGTAGGAGAATTCCTAGAAATTTTCATAGATGACTTTTCCATTTTTGGTTCGTCTTTTCATCTATGCCTAAATCATCTCGAGTTAGTTTTAAAAAGGTGTAAAGAAACCAACCTCGTTCTTAATTGGGAAAAATGTCATTTCATGGTTAAGGAAGGGATCGTTCTTGGTCATAAAATTTCTGAAAAGGGGATCGAAGTAGATAAATCCAAAGTGGACCTCATTGCCAATCTACCCCCACCAACATCAGTCAAAGGAATTCGTTCTTTTTTAGGACTTGCTGGTTTTTATAGGCGTTTCATTAAAGATTTTAGCAAAAAGGCTAGACCATTGACCACTCTTCTTGGCAAAGATGTCAAATTCGAGTTCAATAGTGATTGTTTACAATCTTTTGAACATCTTAAGAAATAATTGACCTCGGCCCCGATAATCAAATCTCCCGATTGGAGTCAACCTTTCGAGTTAATGTGTGATGCATCTGATTACGCATTAGGGGGCAGTATTAGGACAACGAATCAACAAGATACCTCATGTCATATACTATGCTAGTAAGACCTTAAATGATGCGCAACTTAATTATTCTACCACCGAAAAGGAGCTTCTAGCCGTAGTCTTTGCCCTCGAGAAGTTTAGGTCTTATCTTATTGGTTCGAAAATCATTGTTTACACCGATCATTCCGCCCTTCAATATCTCTTCTCTAAGAAAGACTCAAAGGCCCGATTGATTAGGTGGATCTTGATGCTCCAAGAATTTGACCTAGAAATTAGGGATAAGAAGGGGTCTGAAAATGTCATTGTCGATCACCTGTCTCGATTAGTAGTGGAGTCAACCACTGACTCGCCTTTGAATGAATCATTTCCCGATGAATATCTCCTTTCTATCTCTACTCCTCCTTGGTTCGCCGATATTGTCAACTACCTTGCAACCGGCGATATTCCCTCTCATTGGTCTACACAAGATAGATCGAAATTTTTCTCACAAGTCAAACACTTCTTTTAGGATGACCCGTATCTCTTTAAATATTGTCCCGATCAAATCATTCGGAGGTGCTTCCCAAACCATGAGTTTCGAAGTATTCTTTCCTTTTGTCATGATCAAGCTTGTGGAGGTCATTTTAGTGCTAAGAAAATGGTGGCTAAAATCCTCCAAAGTGGTTTTTATTGGCCTAGTTTGTTTAAGGATGCTGCAGAATTTTGTGCCACTTGTAGTAGGTGTCAACACTTAGGAAAGATCACTAGGAGAAATATGATGCCTATGAGTCCCATCTTAATCATTGAGATTTTTGATGTTTGGGGCATAGATTTTATGGGTCCCTTTCCTAGTTCTTTTGGCAACCTCTACATTCTCTTAGCGGTTGATTATGTATCTAAGTGGGTAGGAGCCATACCAACTAAGTCTAATGATAACAAGGTCATCCTTAAATTCTTAAAAGAGAATATCTTTTCTCGATTTGGCACACCTAGGGCTATCATTAGTGACCAAGGTAAGCACTTCAAGAATCATCAATTTGAGTCCCTTTTGAAAAAGTACTCAATTACTCATAGGTTGGCTACCCCTTATCATCCTCAAACTAGTGGTCAAGTTGAAGTCTCGAATAGGCAAATCAAGCAAATTTTAGAAAAGACTGTCAACTCGAATAGGAAGGATTGGTCCACCAAATTGATAGATGCCCTATGGGCCTATCGGACCGCTTTTAAGACTGTTTTGGGCATGTTCCCTTATAGAATCGTGTTTGGCAAGGCCTGTCACCTGCCCGTTGAACTAGAGCATAGGGCCTTGTGGGCCATTAGAGATTTGAACTTTGACTTACCCACCGCCGGTAATCATAGGAAGTTGCAACTATCTGAACTAGAGGAATTAAGAAATGAGGCCTATGAAAATGCTAAAATCTATAAAAGAAAGAACTAAACTTTTTTATGATAAACCCATTTTGAGAAAATCTTTTTCTCCAGGTCAAAAAGTTCTTTTGTACAACTCTAGGCTTCGTTTATTTCCCGGGAAATTGAGATCTAGGTGGGAAGGTCCTTACATTGTTAGGATCGTTTTTCCTCACGGTGCTATTGAAATTGAAAATCCTAAAAATGGAGATGTATTTAAAGTTAATGGACAAAGACTCAAACCATTTTTAGAGATGCCATTTGATCCCGAGGATGAGGTCACCCACCTCATCGATCCATGATTCAAGTAAGTTTCTTTCAGTAGGTAGTTGTAAAATCTCTCCATCATCCCTTGTCAGGTATTATCTTCTCATTCTCCTTTACTCATTTCTCTTGCATACATTGAGGACAATGCATGATCTAGGTATGGGGGAGGGTTTTTATTGTAAATATATATATTTGAAAAATCCAAAAAAATTAAAAAAAAATCAAAAAAAATCAAAAAGAGTTCTTTTTCTAGTTTTGTTAATTGATTTCTAGTTGCTTGATGCACCCTTGCATGCTATGATAATCTTATGACCCATTAGCTTTTGTTTGAGAAGTGATTTGCTAAAGTTCTTGTTCACACACTTACACTAGCAAGGTGAAGCTAGTAGACTTATTTGAATTGTTCATGAAATTAGAAGGTCATGATTAGGTGTAAGATGATTTGGTCTTTATGCTTTGAGTACAAGTAGGTGCATTGAGGAAACCATTTCTTGAGATTGATTATGTTTTACTACACCAAGTGAGATTTTGAGCCTATATGCACATCTTTTGCATGTATATTCTTTTGCTTGAGTGTCCACTTATCATTTGCATTGCTAGCACTTGTTTGAATTCTATCTTAAAATGCATGACATTAATTGATGATAAAATGATAAAGGCATTTAGGAATAACCTATATTTCCAAAAATATCCACACCATGCTTACATGATCAATTAGTTAACCCGTTGAGCTTAATCAAATTCTTTCGGTGACACACCACATTACTCGCCTAAGACCTTTTTCTTGTATAGCCTTACGTATTCTTGAGCCCAATTTGTCAAAGGCTAGTAGGAACTTGGTGGAGCAACAAGGGTGTGAAAAGGGTTTACTTTTGTTCATAACTTTTGAGGAAATATTTGTTGTTACCTTGTTAGTCGATTTTCAAATCAAATCTAAAGGAGGATTATTGTTACATTTATTTTAGCTCTCAATAAAATTTAAAAAAAAAACTTATGAGAGCATACTTATGTTTTTTGTAATCCTCCTTCATTACGACTAGTCAAGGCTTTTTGTTGAAATATAAAAAATATAATGGTGTGGGGAGGTGTTGTGCATGATATTCATGGTGACTACTAGCTTTTGACACTTCACCTTATTTTGGCCTTTCTTGACATACCTTGTCCCTAGCCCCATTACAACCAGACCTTTTGATTATCATTAATAATGTATGTTGTGATTTAAGTTGGGATGATACCAAGTGTCAAGCATGCATTTGATTTTGTTGGAATTGAGTGATACACTTACCCTTGTTTTTGAGTGAATATTCTTTTGTGAGTGAAAGGTGAGGTATTGCTTGTTTGTTTTTTGCATAAGAAATCTCAAGTTTTGACTCTGAGGTGTGCTCTTGTATTCTTAGCATGGTTACAATAATTTTTGCACTTGACATGAACTTGTGATCACTCTTGCATGTTCTTTAAGTAGACTATGTGAATCCTTGCACTTTCCACACCAAGACTTTGCAAATTCATTTTGATTCTTAAGTTGATGTGTCATGAGAGGACATGTATGTGTGGTGTGCATCGCCATGTGATCTTTATACAAACAAGATGGATTTTGTGGGTACATTCACTATAGGCCCTCACGAGACCTCACTCGTTCACTAGGGCTGCCTAGGGGTTTAAAGGGCTTGTTGCATATGCCAAATGCAACTGTCACACCTACGAAAAGGAGTATAGGACTTTTTATCTAGATTTTGTTTTTGTTTTACTCGAGGAAGAGCAAAAGATATGTATGGGGGCATTTAATAAGTGCATATTTTTGCATATTTTTATTACCTATTTATTGCTTGAACTCGTATTTTAATAATTCATTTTGTTGCATTTCAGGAAATTCGTGAATAAATAAAGAAACGACAAAATAAAGAAATAAAGTGCAAGGAAAGGAAAAAGAGGAAGAAAAAGGACCAAAAAGAAAAAGAGGAAAAAGAATTAGGTGTTTGGTGGAATGGGAATCTTTGAGGACAAATGGAAGGTGGAGATCATCCCAACACACTAAAAAAGTGTATGGCCAAGATCAACTCTACCAAAGCTTAATGGGGAAGGAATCTTTTAATGGTTAGGATTATACCACCACACACCCCAAATGTAGGGCCAAGATTAACCCACACCCCCCCCCTACACCCTAATTCTCATCCTATAAATACCCCCTCATTCCCCTTGTATTGAACAACTTAGATTTTAGGGTAGTTTTAGTGTAGCTTTATTTTCTTGTTTTCTAGTTTTAAATCTTGTAAACACTCTCTTTTAAATTAATGCAAATTTTTATTTCCTTTAATTTCTTGTCTTGCTCTTTCATCATTATTGCCTTGTTTCGTTATTTTCGTGATTCCGTTTAGTGGATAAAGTAGCGAAATGCTAACCACTAGGGGTTGAGAATAAAGAAACTTTAATTTCGTGTTCGTAGTTTAATTCGTAGTTTTGCCCCTTTAAATCTCAATTTTATTGTGGGTTTCATATTCTCTAATTGTAGATCTAGTTCTTATTTATGATGTGTTAGTATAAATAATTAAAAAAAACACAAAAATATTACAATAATTTCAGTTCGTATTTTCAGTACATTTCTATTTTTAAATTCGAAGCCTTAATTTTCTTTTGCTCTGCTCTATTTACGTTTCAAAAATCAACCCACTTCCCATGTTTTTGGTTTTAAAACGCAGAAGCCCTTTTTTTTTCTTCCCCTGTTTTCTAAACTAACCCATCTCCTTTCACAGTTCTTTTCATCTCCTTCGAACAAACACAACTCCCCCCATTCTCCACTTTCCTTCAATTAAAATCCATTTCTTGTTTTTCCTCGCGTTCTTTTAATTTCGCTTCATTCATTAAAGTTTAATTTATGCTAAGTATTGGTTTATTGGGTTGCTGTTTTGTTAAGTCGAGTTCGCTGCGTTTTTTAGTCTTGTTTTGGTGCTGAGTTCGTAGAGTCCGTTGAGTTGTTCATTTTTGTTTTGTCACCGAGTTCGAGTTCACCAGTAATTCGGTCCCTGAGTCGATTCTTTGTATAGTCGAGTGATAATTGTTGGTTTAGATTTGTTAGTTTTGTTTTCTGTTCTTCGCTATTCTGTTTGTTTGTCTAGTGCTGATTTGTTCATTTCATTTTCTGCGAGTCCTGAGTTTGTTTTAGTAATTTGAGTCTTCTTCATTGGATTCCTGTTCTTTTCTGCATTTCGTTTAATTCACTGAGTTGCTGTAGTGTATTTCCAAGAGTTGTTTATTGAATTTTAATTGTCGAGTAGTTTGTTTTTCACTGTATTACAGAGTTCTGTTTTCGCGAGTTTTGCTAAGTCAGGGGTCGAGTTTTGTTCTGTTTACTGCTGTTAATTTAGTTCGTTGTTAGTTGTTGTGCTTGAATTCCAATTTTTAGTTTGAAGTCTGGTTGTAATGTACTGCGTTTTCTCGTTCCAAACTTGAGTTTTTTGCTTCGTTTTATTACTAAGTTGAGTTTTGGTTTTGCTGGTTTTCCGAATGCTGAGTTTGTTTTTCTGCTTGAGTCAGCTGTGTTATAGCTTGTTTTGATGGTGCGTTATCTACTGTAGTTCCTTTTCGTTGGAATCTTAAAAATGAGTTTGTTATTCTGGTTCGTTATTGATTTAGATTGTTGATAGTTAAATTTACAAACGAATCATGTCAATTTTTCTTAAAATTTTCTTTTAGTAAAATTAGTTAATTTCGATTTTTTTATTGGTAAAATCAGTTTTATTGCTAATTTTGTTTTCAATTAGTTTTAAATAGATTAAAATTCCTTTTAGTAGTTAAATAGTAAAAATCAAAATTTTCACAAAACCACTTGTCCTAATTCGATTAAATTAAAAATTAAGGCTTGCGAAAATGTTAGTCTCCTTAAAATACTAAAACGAGATTGTGCGCTTGCAATCAAAATCTTTATTATTTTTTGCACATCACAAACAAGCATGACCTTAACCTAGCCCAAAAAGCAAACAATGAGTTGTGTAAGATTATGTTTCTGTACATGCACGTCAATTCATAAGCATTTAAATCAGCCCTCTATCCATCATTATCACACTCAAATTCATCATTGACTACTAAACGAAACCACCAATCGCTACGGGATCAAGGAAAATATGATATGCAACTAATCATGAATATGCATTTTTTTTGTTGCAAATTATGAATTATATGAAATTAAACTAGCATGGCGCATTATGAACTACATGAAACTATATGCAATACTATGACTCGATTAATCAAATATCCTAAATCACCCCCAAACTTAAAATATTCAATGTCCTCATTGAAGGTATAGATAAAGGATAAAAGAGAACTCCCCTAACTGTCGGCATCGCCACCCTCCTCGGGTGGTGAATCAGGCGGTGGAAATGAGCTCCAAACTGAGGCTAGTCTACCTTGAAAGAAGCAAGTTCCTACAACTCGCCAATGACCTGCAAACTTGATATAATACTGAACAAAATCACACAAAATCAAACCACACATAAAAACACCAAACCTATGGGTTGCCTCCCATAAAGCGCTGTCATTAACGTCATTTAGCTGGACGTTACTTCCTCAACTCACGGCGGTTTCAAAAGGATAATAGGATCGCCCTTATTAGAAAGACCATTCACACAAATGCCGACATTTTGTTTGCTTTCTCCCAACACAACTTTTCTTTCACTCTTCGTCTTGATTTTTCCACTCGTTGACTTCTTCGCCTTCTTTTTCTTCCTCACACCTCTAAGGTGTTTATCCCTCTCAGCCGATTGAACAGAACACTCTTTAACCTCATCATCAACTATCCACCTTCTTAACACATTATCATGACCCTCTTCAAAAATTACTAATTCATCATTCAAAAAGACATACCTCAAATGTGGTGGAAGTTTTCCGAGCTTTACATTTGAGAGATCTTGTATAGTTGTATGGGAGGTTTATCAGTATCAATTTCCTCGAGCATTTTAACTGAGTGAGAGCCTTTCAAAAAATTTGTAACACTAGGCAATGCATCCAATTGTACATCACCTGTTTCTTCTCGGAAAGACAATGCAAGGGATTCCACAGAAAAATACACTTCTGGATCATCTGAAATCTTCGTAGGAGCAAACACATTAAAGGTGGCATTATCATCTTGCACCCGCATAGTTAGCTCCCCTTTCTACACATCAATCAAAGTTCGGCCAGTAGCTAGGAATGGCCTTCCCAAGATGATAGGAATCTTCTTATCTTCCTCAAAGTCTAGAATGACAAAATCAGCAGGGAAGATAAACTCATTCACCTTTACCAAAACATCTTCCACTATTCCTCTTGGATACGTGATCGACCGATCAGCCAGCTGTAACGAGATATTTGTAGGTTTCGGGTCGGGTAAACCAAGTTGCATGAATACAGACAAAGGCATTAGATTGATACTAGCTCCCAAGTCAAACAAACACTTGTTGAAAGATAAGTTACCAATAGTGCACGGGATGGTGAAACTTCCAGGATCTTTAAGTTTAGGAGGCAACTTTTGCTGCAGAACAGCACTGCACTCTTCCATCAAAGCAACGGTCTCTAGTTCATCGAGCTTCAACTTCCTTGATAAAATGCCCTTCATGAACTTGGCATAGCTCGGCATCTTTTCTAGAGCTTCCGCAAAAGGAATATTAATGGACAATTTCTTGAAGACGTCCAAAAAATTTTGAAATTGCTTTTCTTGACTTTTCTGCAAGCATCGAGGATATGGAGGAGGTGGATAAATATGCTTTTCTGGTGTCGGTGCTTTAACTGGTTCATCTTTTCTGGATTCTTCATGCACCAACTCTTGAGGCTTTTTATTAGACTCAGATTCCTTGATAACCTCTTCCTCAGCTTTCTTTGAGTTCCCTTCAATCTCCTTATCACTTCTTAACGATACTGCATTGCAAGTCTCCTTTTGCTCATTTTTTGGATTTGACTCGGTGTCACTAGGTAGAGCTCCTTGTGGTTTGTTTAACAAAGCATTAGCAAGCTGCCCAATCTGATTCTCCAACGTCTTGAGTGATACTGCTTGACTTTTAACCAACAACCTCAATTCATCCAATTCAGATTTTTCATTAAAAGATTGCCCCGCACTAGCCTGAGGCTGCTGCTGAAATCTCGGGGGTTGAAATTGTTGCCTTGGAGCATACTGTTGCTGATAGCCCTGATTGAATGGCCTAGCTTGCTGACCCTGAAACTGTTGATAAGGCTATTGCGGTTGTTGAACTCCTTGATTGTTGTTCCAGCTGAAATTGGGATGGTTCCGATTGTTTGGATGATAAGTTGCTGGAGCTGGTTGCGAAGGTCGCTGAAAATTGCTCACAAATTGTGCTGATTCAGAAGAGATTGCACACTGATTCGTATCATGTGCACCTGCACACAGCTCACAAACACTAGCAATCTGCTGAACTCCATAATTAATAATAGAATTCACCTTCATCGTAAGAGTTTTCAACTAAGCTGCTATGGCTGTTGCTGCATCAATTTCAAGAATTCCTGCTACCTTACCTTGAGAAAGCCTTTGGGTTGGATTTTGATATTCATTCGCAGCCATCATCTCAATCAGCTCATAAGCTTCATCATAGCTCTTAGCCCACAGAGCGCCGCCTGATGCTGCATCTAGCAAAGGTCTAGACTGTGCTCCCAACCCATTGTAGAAACCATTAATAACCATCCAATCAGGCATCCCATGATGAGGACACTTTCGAAGCATCTCCTTATAACGTTCCCAAGCCTCACACAAAGATTCACCAGATTGCCGTGCAAATTGAGTAAGCGCGTTCCTTATTGCTGCAGTTTTAGCCATGGGGAAGAATTTTGTAAGAAACTTCTAAGCAAGATCCTCCCAAGTAGTGATGGAACCGGCTGGTAGAGAATGTAACCAGCCCTTTGCCTTATCCCGTAAAGAGAATGGGAAAAGTCTCAATTTGATAGCATCATCTGATACACCATTGAACTTGAAAGTGTCACAAATCTCGATAAAGTCCCTGATGTGCATATTAGGATCCTCCGTTGAAGCTCCCCAAACTGAACTGAGTTCTGCACCATCTGAATTGTGCTTGGCTTGATTTCAAAAGAATTAGCTGCAATAGCTGGCCTGATAATACTAGATTGAATGTTATCGATCTTTGGCTGAGAATAGTCTTTCAAAGCTTTATTAGTTGCTGCTACTCCGTCGCCCATTGTTGCTTCTACTATCACTTCAAGCTCTTTTGTTACTTCAAGCTCTTTTGTTGCTTCAAGCTCTTCTTCTTCCAGCTTAGCTTTCAGAGCTTGAGAACGTGTTCGCATAAACAACTTAAGATCCTTATACTGGCAGAGCGAGAAAACACGACGTGAAAGAAAAAAAAACTATCAAGTCAGTTAAGTTTAACCTCCGTTGATGTTAAACACAAATTCTGAAAATAACACCGAAGTCCCCAGCAGCGGCACCAAAAACTTGTTGGTTCGAAAACTAACTGCGCAAGCGTACGCGGTCACAAGTAATATAATAAATTCGATCCCACGAAGACTTGGTGTTTGTTCAGAAATACTGTTTAAGCAACGACGTATGATTAAACAACAAACTACTTGAATAAATATAAAAGGGGGGTTTTGTTGTATTTTTCTAATTGATTAATTAAATTAATAATATTAAATAATTCAAACTACTTGATTTAATTAAATGAGAATTTATATGTGAAAAAAACATGAGATTCTAATTTCATTATTTATTTCATTTAGAATTGATGCCTTAATTTCAAAGTAATTTTGATAATTACGAAAGCTAGTCGGGAACACGAAACTAACATAAGCGCCTTTCAGCCTTAACTCATATCAAACCACACGAACATCCACTTAAAAGATGGAAGGCGCGTGGACACCTTTTATGCTTAGACCCTATATGTCTATAACATTTGAAAACATAATTGGTTTACAAATAAATTCCTTTATTATGACTACATAGGGTGATATGATCCAAAATCCTACCACTTATCGTAATTGTACATGACAATACGAACCTATGCTAACATGGCAAATTCTAAATTCCTAAATGCACTTTTGCATTCATTAGGAATTAATAATTTAGACGTTAGCTGGAGTATGCTTGGGATGTAGTGGAATTCACAAGAGCTCACCTTTCACAATTAAAGCTTGTTCCGGTTATGGAGGATTATGCTCCCCCAACTTCAGTTGAAGGTTTGGAACATTGGACTTCAGTACGCATTTATGTGAGGGTCATTTGTGCTACTACGGATTATAGGATTGATGTTGGTAGGATTGCTCGGGATACCATTGTAATCTTTTTTAGTTCAAAGAATTTTAATATTCTATCTGTTAAGCGATCTGAAAACAGAACGGCTAGTTGTTTAGCTCGTTTATCTGTTTACTACTCAGGTTGTAATGTCAGTACGGAGGTTTGTCCCGACTGGATGACGTTGTTTTAATGAATTCGTTTCTCTTTTTCTGGCAAAAAAAAATAATTTAGACGTTAGCTACGCATCTAATAAATTAAGCGCAACCACATTAGGCAATCTGAAATTTTATCATAATACAAATTATTAAGGCATTGAATTACTAAATTACATAAATAACTCCATTAAAATCTCATGATGGCGATTAGTTCATAATAGAACGGATCGTCATCATGGGATTAAATGACAACATAATAATAAAAAAAACTAAATTAAAAATTGTGATGAATTAAATATGAAATTACAAGAGTTTAGAAAGTAGAACCGAAATAGCTTCCAATGAAAGAGAGGAGCACTCCAAGTAATTCCCGTAAATTCTTCAACCAAAATAACACTTATACTAAATTTGCAAAAAATTAAAGTGTATAAAAACAAAACTTAAAATTACAAAGAACTAGAGAGAATACAAGAGAGGATTTTTTTTCTCTCCAAATTGGTGTCTTTTGAAGCTTAAGAACTACACCTATTTATAGCAAAATTTAGCACACCAATAAAAAAAAAAAATTTAAAAGCAAAATAATTTGCCGAAAGCAACAACAAAAATTAAATAAATTGTACAGGGCTGGCGGGCGGCTTTTTCTTTGCTTTCTAAATAAACAAACCGTGTAACAACACATTGTTATAAATGACCTGCTAATCATTTCGTCCTTATATGCGCTCACTATAATTGCTTTTTAACCCGCACAGCTTATAATCTTTAATTAATAAATAATTAATTTAATTTAGAAATTATAAAAATAAATATCTAATATTATTAGATATTTATAAATATAATTTCGAAAATAAATAAAATATTTATTAATATAAATAAATCATTAAGTCCTAATTGGTCTATTTAGTCTTTTATCGCCACGATACCTAAAGTTGCGAGTTCTGCACAACAAAGACTGAAACGAATTAAAAGACACAACATACTTAAAGATAAATCACCAATCTAGGTCCAATTAGTGCATAATAAGTGGATATAAAATCCACTAACAACTGTCAAAGTCGTCCAAATTTTGTAGTTTATCCAACATTTATGTATCGAAAGTTCTCTTCTGAGGTTGTTGTTGAAACGCATCTGTATCTCTATAATATCAAATGGCTTGAAAAATGGTCGTTGTTCATGTTTCAATACGACGAAGTATAAGGGATTTGAGACCGTTTCAAAGAAAGTTGCAGTGATGCATTGTGTATAGGTCAGTTCCTCCCTTGTTCTTTCATCCATTTCGAGCAAACAGCTGAAAACAAAAAATGGGGATTTTATGAAATTACAAGATAATTTGATTGGAATAATAGATACATGATTATTTTATTACCTTTAAATGATTGGAATGAGACTTGCTTTGATATCTTCCCTTCTGTGTCATCTCTTTTGTTTCGTCTCTGACTTTTGTATGTTTTATGTTCCCGACTCTGTAACCAGGTTTTATTTAAAAAAAAAAACCAAGGCTGACTACGCATTCAATAAATGCGTGGTAACTGAATACACTTACACCAAATGTGTAGTCGATACTGTAACTAGTTTTTATTTTTTGTTAGTATACGCATTCGGAGAAAGCATGGTCTGTGCATTTTTTTTTTTTTGAAATAAACTGAGTGCTACGCATAGCGCGTATGCGTATATCGTATCCGCATTGTCCAAATGCGTATGCTTTTCGTTATTTTGGACTGCTTTGCCGGCAATCGTTATTTAAGGCACTACATTGTATAATTTGGTTATTGAGGGCTTTCACCCCATATAGGGGTGGCATTTTTGCAATTTTGTGACATATAAGGGTAAAACTGTAATTTCACAATTATTTTTTTGGTACTTTTTGCCCTTGTATTCTCCTTTAATATATAGTAATATATAGATACTTGGAATAGGGCCCCCAAAAAGTTTGAGACAGACCTGTGTACAAACACAATAAATTTAGCTTTATTTGTACATCAATTATTTTGTTGACATTAAAATTAGGAACACAAGCCTAAGATATTAGAAAAGTAATAACTAAAAAAAATTAAAGAAAAGAATGTTGAAAGCGAAAAATCGAGTTTTTGATAAACAATTGTTTTGCAAAAATTTTTAGCAAAAAAAAAAAAAAATTGTTTTGCAAAATTTTAGCCACTTCACATTTGGGTTCTAGTTTAAACAAAAAATTGTTTAACAATGCATTGTTAAAGGCCTAGTGATTTGATTTAAGTTTCCCATTTTCATGTAAACTTCGAATGCCAATATTAGTTTAAGTTTCTTTTTAATTTTTTTTGTTTGTAAATTAGCCCCTCTATATGTAGTTTATGGCTAAGGCTAGGATTTGGATGATATTTTGTATTACAGGACCTGCTGTTTAAAAAAATATCTGCATTATGCGTAAACAAGATTTTGCTTCTGCCATCTGCGATGAACAATGCTTAATTATATTGTTGCTGTTTTTTGCACAGCTCGGAAGCAAACCGTTTACCTGTAAGCTGGTAAACAGCAATAGTGGCTCTTAAAACATCAACTTTACGAGTGTAGCTTTAATTCTGGCATTTCACAAACTATGACAAAAGCCAGAAGTAAATGTAAATCTAATTCAGATTTAGACGGATATTTGGAAGAAAATAAATCAGAAACATGGATCAATTGTAGAAACCAAAAGTTCTAGTAGCAGCAAATCGGGTTGCAGTAGGCATCATAATAAACCAGGGCTTGAAAAGAGAAAGCAACCACTGAATTAATTTCCTAAGCAGTAACGAATGAATACATAATACAGACAAGTGCGAATGGTCATGGCATTCCACATGTACCATGCATTAATATACAACATACTACCCAAGTTCCTATCTGTTTTGTCTTAAAGCATCTACAATTAACATAAGTTACAGAATCATCCGTCATACTCTGAGTCTGAATCCTTGGACTTTGTATCTTCCCCGCTTTCCTACAGGGGTTATGGTGAATATAATTACTGAAAGAATACAAACAGATTAAATATGCAAAGGAGAATAGCAAATAATCAGTAGAGAATACCTTTCGCTTTATATAGTCTGCCATTGCTCTATCAAACTCTGCCCGTTTCTCGGTAGCTATATCATAGTACTGGACTTTTTCCTGTGCCGAAAGATTCATTTGTTAGAAAATAATAGAATATTTATTTACATAGTACAAATCATTAAAAACATATAGCAACATGAACTTTCAGATACTTGGCAAGATGAAACATTAGGTTTCGAATTAAATTTATGCATATCGTTAAACCAACTTCAATATTACCCAGAATTTATTTCACCTCGAGTACCCATGCCGGAGACTCGACACCCGGACATAGGTATGGACTGGCAAAAATCTGTAAACCGAGTTCAACACTAGGAGTCCAGGATACATTTCATGTAAAGATAAGCCCATACAGATGATCCCGAATAACATGTAGAGCGGGAAATAAAAATATCACTTGCAATGACTACTCTAAAATACAAACTATGCAGCCACTTATGCGGGATATGGCCTTAATGCTTGGTTTTGTAATAACCAATTAAAACCCGTTTTAACAGGATCAGGTGGATAAACAGAGTAACTAGTCAGCAAGTGGATTTCGTTGATAAATTATACTCCTGGTAATAAGAAAATTAGAGTAATAACGACGACCAATAGAGTAACAATAAACTAAATGCTAAATATGCCAATTTACTAAGTAATAGTTAATGACTCAATAAGTAATGAATGATAAAATATTAACTAGGTGATTAAGTATCTAATAATACTGTATTAGTAAATCAACTACCAGGTTTTCAGCAAAATCTATATCTATACTATATTTTATAAGCAAACTAGAGATCTTTTGTAGTTTGTAGTTTGGTTAACCAAATTACTCATAACCGTTGGATCTTCAATTCAAGTAGATCATGACCGTTAGATACAACAATACTAAAAGTTATTATATACAGAGGTCTATGATTCGATTCCCGTCAACAACATATTAATTTATATTTAATATTAAAAATTAGAGTAAAATGAGCCTGAAGATGAGCTCAGGTAACTCCCCTGAGGTTATAATATATTCCTATACAATTTTAATGACAATTTGGTAAATACAAAAACTTATTCCTGAATTTACAAATTCGCCCTCGTGTATTTATATGGAGACTTCTTATAACCTCAGGCTACAACCTGAGGATGACCTCAGGTACATGATTCCCTAAAAATTATTAGGGAAATTATGAATGGTACCCCTCTATTTTTTGACTTTTACGAATGGTACCACTACCCATTTTTGACTTACAAACAGTACCACCGTGTATTTGTGTGTCAACTAAAAATAGAACTCTGTCACCAAACATTAAATAAACGTTAAATAACCTACACAGTACACACTGGCATCACCCTTCTTTCCTATCCCCCTCTGCCAAGGTCTCTAAACTCTCTACATCCCCCAAATTTTGTGGTACATATCCAGAGTGTCTATTGTTGGAAACGTTGAGTAGTTTCAGTCTCTTGAGGTTTCCTAGTGATGCTGGAATATCACCTGACAGCTTATTGTTTGACAAGTACATCAAAGAATACATTTGTTGGCTGTGACTTGAAAGACCTTGTGTAGACTTTTTCAGTTCACTATTAAGTCGTTAATCTTGACTGTAAAGGAGAACATGCCACTGAATGATGTAATTGTAGCCTCAATCCTATTTACATTTATATCATCAGTACCCTTGGCAATTGTATACAGAATGTCACTCTGAATCATTCCCTTTAGATTCCCCAAATCTGAAGGGATACTTCCAACAAACTCGTTGCTAGAGAGATCAAGAATTCGGAGGTTACTTTGGTTGGAGAATGATTTGGATGCTAGTGAGCCATGTAAAGAATTGTTCCGTAGACTCAGAACTTGAAGGGAGGACATATGGGAAATAAAATCTGGAAAATTACCTGTAATGTTGTTGTCATGGAGATCAAGATATTCAAGTTGATTCATATTTGTTAGGTTCTTAGGTAACGTTCTAGAGAACTTATTTCCCCCTAATGCAAGAGTAGTTATTCCCGAACAAAATGACGCAGGTATATCACCCGATAGTTCATTAACAACTGCCACAGCTCCTGCTTGCTGACCCAAACGACTACTACATCCATACACACTTCACTCCCTCTTCTTCCTCTTCTCGCTCTCAATTTCTCCCTCCCCTGTTCTCTCTCAATCACTACAGCTCGAACCCCAGAACCTACACACTCGGCATCACCCTTCTTTCCTATCCCCTCTCTGTCTCGCCTTTCCATTTCCTTAAATACCACAGCCTTACTTCACCCATAACTCTCTCATCTTCCTCTCGACATCATCACACATACATACACTTCGCACACAGCCTCCAACACCAACCACTGAAACAGCGAAACTGAAATCCCCAAATCTAAGCATCCCAATTCGGCACACACAGAGATTACATACACACACACCCAGTTTATACACAATCACACACAATACTGTGTTGCTTTGCAGGGGAGAGGGGAGAGGGGAGAGGGGAGAGCGCGAGCGAGAGAAAACAGAGAGATAAGAGATCGAGAAAGAGAACAGAGTGTAGAGAGGGAGAGATTGTGCGAGAGATTGTGAGAGAACTCAAGAGAGTTATAGAGAACTCAGCTGAAAACACGAAATTCGGGAAGAAATAGAGAAATTAGGGATATTTATCTAATACAATTTGCTAAATTCGTATTTAGAATGTATTTTGTTTTTTTAATTAAGTAAAATATGTGTTTAATAACGTTTAGTTAACGTTTGATGGACGGAGTGGCTGGTTTAATAACAAATCATTTACAAAGTGGTACCGTTTGTAAGTCAAAAACAAGTAGTGGTACCATTCGTAAAAGCCAAAAATAGAGGGGTACCATTCATAATTTCCCAAATTATTATATACAAAGATTAAAGGTTCGAATTCTTCCAATAACATATTAATATTTATAATATCATATTACACAATAAATAAATTATAAAAAATTAAAAGTAACCGTGCTTTGCACGGGCTATAAGCTGGTAACAATAATAAAACAAACAGTACAACAGTTATTAGCCAAATGATTTTAGTACGAGTATAGTTTAAGCATGCACACAGAAAAGAAGGCAAATCAGTATTAGGGGAAAAAAAGTAGTTCTTAATATTTATTTGAATTAAAAAATATAAGAAATTATATTATCATATGTTGGCTTTAACATCCCTTTAACTTTCTGCATCAGTGTCCACCTGATCATCCATAAAATGTGTCCAATTAACCACCCTCTCAAGCATCCTCTTAAAAGCATAGCTTAATTTTAATGTTTTCCATAGTCCATACCAACTTTTTTTAAAAAATTTCTATTAGATTGCTCGTGTTGACTAAGGCTGACTAGATTCTGTAAATCACCTAATTCTGAACATATTCAATATCATATTCAGAATCTCTTGGAGAAAATAAATAACAGAACAAAGATACTGAACATGGATACCTTCAGTACCAACCCAAACACTACCATTGGTACTTTAAATGCTATTAAAGGCTACTATATTAGTATAAATTATCTGGGCTCCGTGTCATGAATCATGATTCAATATAAAGTGTGGATTTAGGACAACATAAAAGGTTTTTTCTTTGACAAAAGACATCATACTTGGCCAAAACCCACCTGCCATGTCTTTGACTGTATTATGACAAATGAAATTTATTTAACATAAAAATTTATTTTTTCAGCCACTACCCAATAGCCTTCTAATTATTCGGTAAATTTCCAAACCTCTAATATAGCATGGATACAGGTTTTTCAAAATACGATTTTACTTAATTTAGTATAGGCTTCTTCATATCAAAAGCTCCTTGAAAACCTAATAAATCTTCAGACCGATTAGTATTCCTAAAGAAATAAGTAGGTGGGATCAATTTTATTTTCAAGAAATTACAAGACTGAGCATATTCCTTGAAAACTGAGAATAAAGAAAAGCTGGATACCAAAAGAAGTTTCCAGGCCAAACTTAAGTTAAAAAACAAAAAATACAAAGTTCCTGCCTACCTATAAGATATAAATCTACATATCTAAAAAGATTTATACCATTTGTCAGCCAGAGATAGGTCCTCAGATATTGGATTTACAATACTCAAATTATTCCTTTCTACGAATCCAAACAGAATTGACCACATGATCCACAACATCATTGCAACTGATGTTTTCATATAAGCCAATTATACTAAAAGCAGTTGATTTGCAGTTAAATTTAGGTTTTAGGGACTTATTAAGAGCACCACCATGACTAGTTGTACTAATCGTGCATTAAATACATGACATAATAATCAACTGTCAATGACTTGGATCAATTCATTCTTGATTGTACTCAAAATATGAACAAAAAGATTGACCAAACATCAGTTATAATGGATGTGGTCCTTAAATTAAATTACACGAACCTCGTATGTCATTGTTTTCCACTTCTCTCCACAAGCCTTGCCAACCTGCATCGCAGAAGTATTTCAAAACTTCATGTACACAAAGTGGAGGGCGGTGACAACTAAAATAGAAGATAATATGTGAGAAAAGAGGGTAAGCATGAAAATGAAGTACTGAAGTGCCTAAAGAACGTACATCACGCATGGACTTGACTTTAGGATTTTCTTCTTGGAAGCCCTTACGAAAATCCTCCCTTCGAGAAATTACATGAAGAGGTTAGATAAGAGACAATCACAATAAGCTACGGAAAACAAAAAATGGACAAATTACCAACACTGGAATCATACTTTAACCAAGGGATTGCAAAAGTAAATTGACGAACACGGTTTTAAATTAAAAGAATTATTGAAAGTTACTTAGCTGCGGAACATTGGCTTTAAGCAAAGCTACAGTGAGTACTTACTAGCAACTCTAGAATGCAGTTATTTCAGTACTAAAAGATAAATATTTAAACAATGACACTGACGCTCATAAAAGATACAGTATAACTTCTACATATTTGGGTATTCGCGAAGAATTAGGATCTTAGGAATCCACTAGGAGGCAGCATATTGGAGCTTTTTTTTTAATACTTCTACTTCCATGTCACATTTGGCAACTACAAACACCAATAGCTAGCACCTCATATAAGGGCCTAGATGGTTCCCAAACAAATAACAGAAAAACTAATAATAGGTATGATCAATATGTACTTTTAGTACAAGTATTTGGGTTTTGTCTATTTAGAGGGATTGCCAAAAGTTGGCAACTTCTCTTGGCACCCTTTGGGTACCCTTGTAACTTCAACAGGGAGGCACCCAAGAGTGCCATGTCACATAGATTTGGGCACCTCTTGGCACCCCTAACAGGATATGAAGAGCCAAGTGAAGTTAAGATGGAGTGACAAATACACATCTCATCATACGTTTTACATCGCCAACTGGACTATAGAATTTTAAGAATAACATTTCCCAAATAACATGCAACAAGAAACACAACATTAACATGTCTGGAGGTGGATACATCAATGTTGTAAATTTGTAGATTTAGTAGGCAAAATACTACAGCATGAAAATGATTTGGACATACACAATTGATTCACTTTTTTACATTGATATAAAAAATACCCATAAAAATAATCAAACGCTTCTGAATCCCATAGAAGCATATAATATCACAAGGCCAATTAGAGCCGTGCGCCACGGTACACAATCTTGCAAGAGGAAGCTAAACCTCACAACTAAGATAAGGGACACCCGAATTGCGTAAAAATCACTTCTTATGTCTTAATTGCCATCATCAAGCCAGCTTAGTCAGATCATATACAGTAATCATACATTTCACTCCACCAAGTAACATCTGCCTTTGAATTTCACGTTATTAAAAGCTTTATCCTGAAAATAATCTCAAGTCTATAACATTCATATATATATAGAACGGTTTTACCTAAAAAAGCAGCCAATTTTCCCACTTTCAAGTTCTAAAAGAAAAAATAATTGCCATCATAAATATGTATCCTTTTCATCTGTGTAGATTTACAATATTCTTTAAAAACTTTAGTAAAAACAAAAAGAAAAACTACTAATACAATTATATGTCTATTAAGTCAAAGAATCTGGTGATTTACAGCATATAATCATGGCCTAGCAACTTCGTTGCACATCAATAAAGGTCTTAACTAGTGCACCTCCCACATTAGTAGGGTCTTGCTTACTCAAAATCGGGCAGATTAATATACAGCTTGCAACTAATATCAGTTTAGCATACAAAAACACCATGTCACACTTGCCCGAATGGGCATCTCGCATCTCCACATATCCCCATGGGGACTACATCAATAGCAAATGGCTGCCACAACAACTACTCCTGCTATGAAGAGATGGAAAGTTGCTTTAACAATTAACATGTTCTTTCCAATATGTGTATGATGTGAACTAGACATTATATTTAAATTAGTTGGCCTTGGCTGTCATCCTTCGGTGTGATATCTTATATCTACTTAAGACGACATCATATGTAACACCCTGTCAAACATATCCATCACCGCTCTAAGTTTTGGTGTTCTCCTTACTACTCTCCGATCACATGTCTGAAATATATAGCACGGTCCTTAGGTAAATGTATACAACTAGGGAATTGATTGTGCTGATCAAGATGACCATAAAGTCCAAAAGGTTGAAAATTATAAGTACGTGAACTTGGTTTCTCTAAAAAGCACAAAATGATCAAATTACATTTATGTTAAAGCAACATAAGTATTGTTCAGAGCAACATCCCTAAATAATTCAGAAAGTCGAAACCTTGAACTGCATTCTTGAAGCAATAAAACTAGGAGAGAATGATAAGTGGAGGCTCATAACAGACATATAATGTCAAAGAAATCTTGTTCACTAGGCAATGCAGTTTTGCAATTTGTCCTCTTAAAATGCCTACCTACTATACAATAAACTGAAACCGTAAAGGTAATTCCTTTTAAACAAGAGTTCGTAAATTAATGTCATAACCTCACCCAAGGTAACTAGTCAGCAGAAACTGGCACCGAGACTCAAACTATTCATCCAAAAAATAACAATTTACACAATTAAAATAGGAAAAATAAAAAAAGTCCGACTGAAGTTAAAAAGTTAAAAACTTTATCATAAAAGACACAAATTTATCCACTTCAATTAGCAAGACACAAAAGGGGCCAATTGCAAAAGCACTCACATAGAGTTCATTCAGAAGATCAAACTCAAACAATTATGCATAATATGGACACACACTGTCGCACACAGGGGGGGGGAAGAGAGAGAGAGAGAGAGAGAGAGAGAGAGAGAGAGAGAGGACATACAAGAAGTAGAAGAAAGCAGTGGGAGGTTTCTTGGGTTTGTCAGAATCAATTTTAGCAGCCTTTTTCTTGACACCACTTTTGGGCTTCTTCCCTGATATGGGTTCTTCTATAATATCATCCTCTACTTGCTTCATCTTCTGGGGTGGTCTTACTCTCAATACCATTTTCCTATACCAACAAAAAAATTCATGAAAAGCCCACATTTTTTTCAAGAAAACCAAAATTAAGGTACAGAGAAGAGACAAAATGAAGTTAAGTAGTAAATATATGAAAAAGATTGCACCTTGAGGTTTCTGTAGAAGGGGGAGCTGGAGAATTTTTAGCTTTTTTCACCATGACTTTAAAAAGTGACCTACTACTCAAGTGTTCAGGGAGGTGGAAGAAGAATAGGCACAGTTGGATTTAGGATATTACTTTTAGCAGAGGCATATACGTACAAAATTACATATATAAAAATAATAATTTATTTTATTTATGAAAATTGTAAAGTAAATTTATACAATACGACTATTTTTTACTAGTTTTATACCCAAACTAGTTTTATACCCAAACGATAAACGGGATGCTTTATAAATATGATTTATAAAATTTTTCAAATAAAATTTTTATTTCTACAAATTTTCTTGGAAAATCGTAAAATAATGTGTGCAAATTTCAATAAATTGATGATACTTATTTTATTAATATTCTTTTATTAATTTAATTCTTATTATATTTTTTACCAGAAATTTCATATTTTTCTAATTTAAAAATTATTAAATGTTACTATCTTTTATACTTTTTTCACTTACAAAGTTTGTTATACTCTATATACTTAATTTCAATTTTTCTCTGAAAAATTTTAAATTAATACCTATAAATCCTATTTATAATTGAAGAAATGCTCAAAATACCCAATTTTTTGGTACCCACTTCGCAATCACGCATGTCTGAGTTGCGTGATGACATCATTTGACGTAATTTTTCACATAACACGCTAATCTCTCTCGGCTCACAATTGCCGCACTCGTTGCCCGTCGTCGATCTCAACAATCTCTCAACCATCTTTTTTAACTAAGCATATGAAAACCATCCCCACACCTCACTCTACTTTTCTCCCTGTATGTTTTAGTAATGTTTGGCCCTGTAAGGGTGTGTTGAAGGTCATCGAAGATAAGATCGGAATCGAATCGAAAAATTAGGATTCTAATTTGGTGTTTTTAATCGTGTATTAGAAATGTAATAAAAATGGTACAGATGTGTACAGTTTGAAACAACGATTCTAATGATATATAATACGTTATGGGAAAATTGATGGATGATGTTGAACTAATGATGGATGGACGGAATTGATATAAAATTGGTGAAAATTGCCGCCTTTCGTCGACTCCTCTGCGAAATGGAGATGACGTAGGATACACAAGTTCAGTACGCGTATCATGCACTGATTCCGCTAACGTCAACGCCTTTTTAAGACACGTTGTTGGAAACGGGATGCGCCACACCCCTGACATATATGGTAGGCATTTTGGGTATCTATTCCCAAATCTGGGTATTTTGGACACGCGGAGCTAAAAATTGGATATTTAGAATACTCACCCTTTATAATTTTTGAAATAAGGTGTAATATTTAATAGTATTTTTAATTTCTACTTAATATTATTTAAAAATATAACTATTATTAATACTTCTAAAATGACACATCCGTCTTGTCAAACCACAGACTCCCTTACATCAATTATATAATGTCTAAAATCCTTAATCATAATTTGTACAATTTAATAATATTTTTAATTTCTGTTTAATCTTATTTAATAATATAAAATATAATGTTTTTTAAATAATAAAATCTAATACTGACGACCAAACCATATCATAGAAACTCTTTTACGCTAATTATGTATAGAATTTTATTTTATTTTAGCACAAGTTTTTTGTACGCCACTGCATGTGTTTTGGTCTTTTGGATCATTTGGAAAGAAGAAAAAAAAGTAAGAATCCGACCGATTATCTAAACAATTTCTTAAATCAAAATATAAATAAGATAATAAATAGAGTTTTAAAAAAATGGGTGTTGGTCTCATATATCACAATTTGAAAGTAAATGGTACTAAATATCAAAGCTCAAAAACTTGAACTCAAATATCACTCCATAACACACTCTGAATTAGCGTTTTTTTTTTGTTTTTTTATAAACGCTGATGCGTCTAGTGTTTCTCTTTTTTTCTTTCTTGAAAACGCTACTTAATAGGTTGCTTTCAAAAGTAAAACGCCACATAAAGTGGCGTTTGGGTGCCTTTATTTTTTAATTTTTTATATATATTTTTTTTGATATAGTGAGTGAAGGTACATTTTAATTGTGTGTGCCCCTGGCGGAGACCTAAGAAATAATCCCAAATGGAACACGTTGAACCCCAAATAAAAACAATATTTTACAGATTTTAATTAAAAATTTGAATCCAGCGGCTTGATTTTTAAACGCTGACGCTTTAAAAAATCAGGATAAGTTAGGGTTTAGGGTTGTAAACAACTGTAAACCCTAAACCCTAACTTCGTATACGGTTTATTCATCGTTCTGAATATTTCTAAACCCAAAATGAAAACGTTGAACCCCAAAGGTTAACCATTAAAACCCCGAGGGAATACAGATAAAATTTAAAAATTTTAATTAAAAAATTGAATCCGGCAGCCTGATTTTTAAACGCTAATGCGTTTAAAAATTAGGATAAGTTAGGGTTTAGGATCTAGGGTTTAGGGCTGTTAACCCTAAACCCTAAGTTCGCATACGATATAATGTAATTTAGTCAAAAATAAAACGATTTATTTACATACGTCTCCGTATAGATGTTAAATTATTTAAATTAAAAATAAGATTTGGTTTTTAAGAAATATGTAAATTTTAGCTATCAAATCATACATGATTAATAATAGCATCACATAACTTTTATGTATATGAAATACTTAAAACATAGATACTTAAATATATACGAAATATAATTTAAATATTACAAAAATGTTATCCTTCAATAATTATGTAAAAATTAATGAAATTATGCTTGTGTAGGGATTCGAACCCCTAATCTTTAACTCTCAAACTCATGTCTTTGCCAATAGTACTACGGTTGATTTTGAGTTTTGTTTAAAAATCCTATATGATAAACCACCTCTCCTCTCTTTTTGTCTCGTCCTTTTTCTTTTTTGAGCAAATGAAATAGTGGTTCATATTATTTCTAAAATATTGGATAAATAAAATTATAAAAATATTTTAATCTACTGAGCATATTCTACAATTTTTTTTGCCACTTTAAATAATTGATATAGGAAAAAAATAGACAATATATAATGTAATTTATTCAAAAAGAAAATGATTTATTTACATACATCTCCATGCAGATGTTAAATTATTTAAATTAAAAATAAGATTTGGTTTTTAAGAAATATGTAAATTTTAGTTATCAAATCATACATGATTAATAATTGCATCACATAACTTTTATGTATACGAAATACTTAAAACATAAATACTTAAATATATACGAAATATAATTTAAATATTACAAAAATGTTATCCTTCAATAATTATGTAAAAATTAATGAAATTATGCTTGCGTAGGGATTCGAACCCCTAATCTTTAACTCTCAAACTCATGTCTTTGCCAATTGTACTACAATTGATTTTGAGTTTTGTTTAAAAATCCTATATGATAAACCACCTATCCTCTCTTTTTGTCTCGTCCTTTTTCTTTTTTGAGCAAATGAAATAGTGGTTCATATTATTTCTAAAATATTAGATAAATAAAATTATAAAAAATATTTTAATCGACTGAGCATATTCTACATTTTTTTCCCACTTTAAATAATTGATATAGGAAAAAAAATAGACAATATATAATGTAATTTAGTCAAAAAGAAAAAGATTTATTTACATACGTCTCCATGTAAATGTTAAATTATTTAAATTAAAAATAAGATTTGGTTTTTAAGAAATATGTAAATTTTAGTTATCAAATCATACATGATTAATAATTGCATCACATAACTTTTATGTATACGAAATACTTAAAACATAAATACTTTAATATATACGAAATATAATTGAAATTATGTTAAAAAGATAAAACTCTAAAAATATGATCTGTGTTATATATAAAAAATAATATAATTAACAATCAAATTAAATTAAAAAATATAAAATTTTGAATTATAAATATTATAAAAGTACAATAATTATTTAAACTGATCAATTAGATTATAACTCGACTATAAAGTTTGGTGCATATGAATTTTATATAATGTGTTAATCAATATAATATATAATGGTTGAGTTATAACATATATTTAGATTAATATAAGATAAAATTAAACAATTTTGATTTAAGATTTCATATACATGTGGGTCATTATAGTTATCATATGTTACATGCATTATTTTTTATTGAACTTCTACATTGTGTAATAAATATTAGACTAAAATTAAATATTTTAGTTTAAAAGTGTATAAATATATGTGTTTAGAAAAAATGATTGAGATAAGCATATGATGACTTTTAGTCAATATTCAGAGACTTCTTAATATCTCAAAATATAGTCTTACATATACGAATGATTTTTTGTAACAAAATCATTGAGTTTACATTCGCCTCTGTTATAAACGGACAATTTTATTAAAATAACTATTTATATTATACTCTGTAATAACCGTGAATTTTCGAAATTTTTATTTATTTATTCTGTTGTAAATTTTAATTAAGAGCGAAGCATTAATATATTTTTTAGCGCATTTTTTGGTAGATTTTAAAATTTTATATATTCGTATAATTATATTATATCTATTTAATTATATTTATTTGGTATGTATTAAAATTAGGAAATTTAGGAAAATAGTATTTTAATTTTGGATCGAATTTATTTTAGAGTACGAAATTAGAGTTTCGTTTTAATTAGCCAGCAGGAGAGGAACGGGATTATTGATGAGACAACAAATATTTAAATTTGAGCATTTCATTTTGTCTCCCATGTTTTAAATTTTAATTAATTAATTATCCACTTACAAAACATGATTATGATTTTTTGGAGCACTAAAAAAATTCCATAATACTTTTGCTTCTTTTTTTTTTTTTTTTGAAACTACTTTTGCTTCTTTTTAATCCCACTAGCTGAAAAACCGGACTAAATCATTACAGTTTTGTCCCCACGTTTTTATCTCTTTAAATGGCATAAACAGAAACGACAAGTTACTTACTTCTTTATATACAAAGAGTGATACAGCTTTTTAGCAAAAAAAAAAAAGAGTGATACAGCCGTCATTTTTTACACAGAAACAAAAACACCTACTCTCTCTTTCTCCTGCAAAAGCCATTACTGACCAACTCTTGTTAAACCAAAAACTCGACATATCTATTTTTACAAAACAGAGACAAACCCGGTTACTTTGTTTTATACAAAACTCGAACCACAGGTGATTACTTTGTTTTATGCACTTGTCCGATTTCGTTTCTTTTTCTTTACTGGAGGCTTGATTCCGATTTGTTGTGTTCCGGTGTGTGTTGATTGGGTGTTTGTCGGAGACGGGAGAGGTGAGGGGACTGTTGAGTTGTCGGAAGTAAAGGAGGAGGAGATTGAATGTGGAGTGAGGGGTTCGACTTTTGTAGTCGGAGAAGGAGGTGTTGGGGAGAGGGAGGTTGTGTCCGATTTATAAATGTAATTGTGTTGTTGTGATGTGGTGGTTGAAGGGGTCATTGTTGGTGATGAATCGGATTAAAAAGGGGGGAGGAAAACTGTGTTTGTGTGTGTTCGCGATGGGCAGGGAAGCCACCACCGAGCGATGGTGGTGGCAGTTGGTGTTGAACAAAGAGAGTGAGATGAGGGAGGTGTCGAGAGAGTGGTGGGGAGGTTGAGAGAGAGATATCGAGAGAGAAGAGAAGGGAGTGAGCGGTCGAGAGAGTGGTGGGGAGGTTGGGAGAGATATCGAGAGAGAAGAGAAGGGAGTGAGCGGAGAGATGGCGAGAGAGATAGAGAGATTGGGACGGAAAGAGAGAGAGGGAGGGAGAGAGGACAAGAGAGAGAGAGGGGGATTGAACGGAGAGAGTGGCGGAGAGAGAGAGGTCAGATGGATGACCGGGAGAGAGAGAGAACGGAAGAGAGAGCGGGGGAGGGAGAGACGGGCGGCGCGTGGCGAATAATTTAGCTTAATTGACTGTTTTAATCGGGATATTAAATAAAAGGGGTTCAATTAGTTTCGTTAAAACGAGAGAATTATCAAAATGCCTATTTTTTACAAGTTTTTGTCCAAAATATTGATTTTGAAAAAAATGGCCCGAAATATCGATGGGATACGGAATTTCGGTCTCCGTATTAGCTGAATACGGTACACCGTGTACCGTATTATGCATGATACGGAACACGGTGTTCCGTATTAGCGTGATACGGAACACGGTGTACCGTGTTCCTGCATGATACGGAACACGGTGTACAGTGTTCGTGCATGATACGGAACACGATGTACCGTATTATGCATGATATGGAAAATCGTGTTCCGCAACATCCCCCATATCACGTTACACGGTCTAACGTGCCTGGTCAGTAAAAAGGGCTAGCATGACTTCCATATGAATATTTTGGGTCATCACCTCGTTAAAACTGGTATATTATTTAAAATTGGGAGAAATAAATAGTTTCATTAAAAATGGTTTAATTAATTAATTAAATTGAAATATTTTGTGATAAATTGGACAGAATTTAAAGACTTAATGATTCATTGATAAAAGAGGTATTTAAAATGATGAGGGTATTAAAGTGGAATAATTAATATGGTTTTAAATTGAGTAAATAGGATTAATTGTGTCTTGAAGATTTATTTATTTAATTCGAGGATTAATTGTTGTCTTGAGTATTTATTTATTTAATTTGAGGATTAATTATTGTCTCGAGGATTTATTTA
This sequence comes from Kitagawia praeruptora, assembly GCA_037693485.1. Lineage (NCBI taxonomy): Eukaryota > Viridiplantae > Streptophyta > Magnoliopsida > Apiales > Apiaceae > Kitagawia > Kitagawia praeruptora. Next base: position 110,359,452 of record CM075354.1, read on the forward strand.
TTTAAATTAAGGATTAATTGTTGTCTCGAGGATTAATTGGTTAATTATGTTTCTTTATCGTGGAGTAAGATAATTGTTGGAGGATTATTTATTGATTGAGTTTTTATATAGGATGTCAATGGTATTATTTTAGAGGATTGATATTTAGCATTTTCAGATTATTTTGATAAACCAGATCGGATCAGATTATTTTAGAAGCTAAAAATCAGATTATTATTAAATTATTTGTGAGATTTAAAAAATGGAAAAAGGTTTCGCGTAAAAATGTTGAGTTTTGGAATTATTCGAGGAACCATTTTGGGGTAGGATTTCGGGTGAGTTAGGAGACTCGTTTGGAAGAACTTAAAGAACGAAAGTTGTAGATATGCATAAGTATTATATAACGGTGAATAGAAGTTGATTGAAAAGTGATCAGAAGTTGAGTTAATAATAGCTGAACTAGGCTCGAATAGGTGAAATGCCGGAGAACCAGAGACGTGGAGCGGGTTGGAGTATCGTACCGCAAAACCAGGCAAGTTTACTAATTCGTATTCCATTGTTCGGAGTATTTATATTTTTAAATATGCTGATTAAGTTTTCGCTATACAAAAATCAAATATTCTTTCTAGTGGTTTATATCAGATTTTATTCATACAATCTACATACATATAAATTTTTATATGAGGTGTTGAAATTATTATATGAGGTGTTGAAATTATTATACGAGGTGTTGAAATTATTATACGAGGTGTTGAAATTATTATATGAGGTGTTGAAATTTATTTCATGAGTTGGTCCATATTGTTCGGAGGTTTATTGAAATACTTCATTCTTATTCGTACAAGAGATGATAAAGATATATTTAATGATATTTTCATACTACAGAATATTTATATTTAAGAGTGGGGTTATATATATTTATATATATATAAAGTAAGTTGTGATTTTTTGCTTCTAAAAGCAAAAGTGACCGGAGTAACGCACCGGCCCAATTGAGGAGTATTTAGGATGATGGTCCAAGCAAAGCAAGTCGGCTCACCCAACCAGAGGAGTTTAGGGTGTGTTCGAGACGTCGGCTCATCCTTCTATCGATAGTAAACGAGTAGTGACAATGGACCGATCATCCATTACTTGAGGAGGCGTTTGAGGAGAAATCCAATTATCGATACCCTAACTGTTAACCGATGCCTTTGTGGTTCTGTTAATGGGATAGGGTGTTGATCTGAGGAGTTGTTAAATTTTATATTATTTCAAATCAATTGAGTAATTCTGAGGAGTTATTGAATTATATTTGAGTAGTATTTTGAGAAGTTATTGAGATATATTTATTCTTTCATATGAGTAGTATTTCGAAATTTATAAAAATTTCCGAGTTGATCTCTTTTCAAATATATATATATATTATAGAGTGGTAAAAACCATATTTTGGGTCGAGTTGTTGTTGTATTATATGATATCTATATATACTTGCTGGGCATTCTTTGGCTCATACTTGATATTTAAATATTATAAAACAGTGGCAATCAGAGCTGGCTCTAGTACGGCGAACCGTGATTAAGGGAAGGGGAAGACAACTGATACAGCGTGTTAATCTTAAAGCATCTGGGGAGAGTGCAGGTTGGAAATGTGTTGGTATAATGTTTCATTATCTAGTACTTTGGAGTTGTAATAGTATTTCAGAGATTCTGGGAAGTGAACTTGAGAGGTAATAACTTTTGGAATTATTGAGTGCTTGTTCTAAGTCTATAACCCGTGGAGTAAAATATGGTGTTTATTATAAATATTGTTGTATATTATATTGTGAGCAGGTGATCGAATATTCCGCAAGAGATGTGACGACCTAGATTCCTGTAGGGGATTTGGGGGCGTTACATACTCAAATATTCAATTTGAGAAATTTCATTTCACGCAATTGAAAATTAAATTAATAATTTAACTATCATAACTATTTATGTGATTATTATCGTATGAATATTTATCCAAAATTTATGAAATCTAATCAAATTATAAAATATTTGGTTCAAAAAATTGGTATGCAATATTAAAAAATAACTATAAAAAGATTCGATCAGATCAAAATCCTATCAATTATCATATTTTTAATTATAAAATTAATTCTATATATACAGTTTCGGAAGAGAAATTATTTCTATTTATCAAAACCACATTTATATATTCGCTAACAAATAAATTAAATTATCATGATATATAATATATATTTTAAAATTAATGTTAAATTTTTAAATAATAATTTGAATTAAAATTTATTCATAATATAATATAAAACATAAAATCAAAATTATAATAATTTGATAATATTTAATCTAAAAAATATGAACTATGGAAATGGATTAAAAAATTTAACCATAACAATACATAAAATTATATACATTTATAATAACTCGATTAATAAAATTATATATATTCATAATAACTCAATTATATATATATATATATAGGGTTCTCTTCTACAGCCACAATTGGATATTTTTGAATATTGATCCAACCCATCTATAGCCATCCACTAAAGATATGGACGGTTGGGATTTAAAAGGTTACGCTATATTATATAGCGTACTACGCTATATTATAAAGCGTAAACCTTTTACCTTTTTATCCCACAATCTGCCATGTGTTGCCACATGCCGGTTTAAACTTACGCTATATAATATAGCGTAATACGTTATACTATATAGTGTAAACGGTTTTTTTTACAAAACCGGGTTTATTTTACACAAAACATAATAGAGCGTATTATGGTTGCAATATACATCATTTTACAAAATATTAAGTTAGAATCATCCACAAACCACCAGAAAGCGCAAATCCACCGGAATCGGAAGTAAATCATCATCAATTTCATCATTTCTTCATATAAAGTGAGTAATTTCGTGTCTATTTCTTGTATCTATATGTCATCTAATTGTTAAGATGTGTTAGATTTGTGTACATGTATGTATGTATCTTCAAAATCATCTAATTGTAGATTTGTGTACATGTATACATGTATGTATATAATTTTCGAATAGGGTCGAATTAATGTTCGAATTTGTGGATAATTTTCGAATCATGGTTCGAATTTGTTGATAATTTTTCGAATTAGGGTTCGAATTTGTGTATAATTTTCGAATTAGGGTTCAAATTTGTGGATAATTTTGGAATTAGGGTTCGAATTTGTTGATAATTGTTCGAATTAGGGTTCGAATTTGTGTATAATTTTCGAATTAGGGTTCGAAGTTGTGGATAATTTTCGAATTAGGGTTCAAATTTGTTGATAATTGTTCGAATTAGGGTTCGAATTTGTGTATAATTTTCGAATTAGGATTCGAATTTGTGGATAATTTTCGAATTATTAGGATTAAAATTTATTGGATTAAAGTTTGCATTGTGGATTAAGTTTGGATTTGTGTAGTTTGAATTTTTTTGTATGCATTAAAATTTTTTATATGTTTTGAATTTTAGATGGAAGATTTTTGCGGTCCGGTTGATCCTTCTCTCCTTGTTGACCAAGATAGCCATATAAGTAGTAGTATATGGATTGATAATCATCGTGATAAACTTACAATCCGTCAAAGTACCTCGTTGCGGTCCTAGTGCTCCAATTATTAATCTTCCCCAACATGAGAAAGGATCCCTTGTAAAGCCGATTAAGATATATAAAATAAATTGGATCAATGAAAATTGGTGGGAATGTGGTAAGCCTCTTTGGTCATCAAGAAGGTGTCATCAAGTATTTCTTCATGTCTCCGTGGTTCTTCCAAGTGATGGAGGCTCATCATTGTAAACCAATGAAGAAGAATCCCGCAAAAAGGAAAGCTAATGAATGGGCGGCCATTGATACGGATTTTAAAGCATATGGCATAACGGATGGTGAAATGGTGACCAATCACGACTATATTATCATGCCGCTTGTTGTTGGTGGTCATTGGATCCTATTCTTGTGGTCATTGATCGATTTTCGAGTATCATTGTTTGATCCTCTAAGGGACGATGCTCCTTGCATGAAATTAAAAGAGCTATACAAGACGCAGTTCTACATTGTGGTATATTTTATCTTCCTTTTTTTTAATTTCTAGTTATGTTAGTATTGTTTGATACATTACTAAGACAATTCATGTTTGTTTGATAGGAAAAATTGGTCCCTCTCATGTTGCATCGGTTGGATCCTAACAAATTTGAACATGTCGTATTCCCCGATGTTGAAAACGTCGTTGAGCGACCTAGGCAAACCACTCCTTGGGATTGTGGAGTTTTTGTTATGAAATATATAGATTGTATGTTGACTTGCAATACCCAAGATTGGTGTGGTGTCCAATGGAATGATGACATAATCACACTTTTCCGACGACGTATTGGTTGGGAGCTCCATAAAAACCAAGCTCGACATATGACTTTGGCGTCCGAAGATGCAAGACTTGCGGGATTGTAATTTAATAGTTTGAGATTGTATGTTAATAGTTCGAATTTTTAGAGATTGTTGAGTTTTAGTTGGTTGGAATGTTCTAATGTTGAAATTGTAAGTTAAAGATTGTGTTGAATGTTAAAATTGCACAAAGTTGTAAGTTAAAGATTGTGTTGAATGTTTTAGTTTGTTTGTTTGATTGTTGGATATTGCAATTACTAGTTGGTTGTGTTGTTGGATATTGTTTGAGTTTGAGTTTTTAGTTGGTTGGAGTTTGAGTTTGAGTTTTTAGTTGTTGAGATTGTATTGGTTGTTGAGATTGTTGGTTGAAATGGTTGTGTTGTTGAGATTGTTGCTTGAGTTGTAGTTTTAGTTGATTGTATACGGGGGATGTTCAACAAACAGGGCAAAACTGGACTGTACTTACGCTATATTATATAGCGTAAGCCACTAAATAATACAGCGTAAGTACAGAGCAAAACTGGGGAACAGAGCAAAACTTCTGTACTTACGCTGTATTATATAGCGTAAGTACAATCAGTTTTTTTGTTATGTTTTTTTCTTTTACACTATACCAAATCAATTACAAATTCACTCAAAAGTAAAATCAAAAGCACAGCCATCACCAAATCAATACCAAATTCACTAAAATTGCACCAAATCAATACCAAATTCACTAAAATTGCACCAAATCAATACCAATTTTACTAAAAAAAATAAAATGAACTTCAAGCATCAAACCACCACCAAATTCACTCAAAAAAAAATCAACTAACCAAATTGAAAATTGCTAACCAAAAGCATCCAACAAAAGCAAATCATTTCTTTGCCTTTTTTTTGATTTTTTTTTATTTTTTTGTGAATCATCAAATTTTTTTTGACAATTTCTTGAATCATGTTTAACATCAAATTCTTTGCAAAGATTACATTTTCTTGATTTTTTTGGGGTGGACTTTTCTATGCCACTTTTCATTCTTTCCCTCTTGCGACCTTTAGTGGTGGAAATTATAGGGTCTTTCAAATCTTCAAAATCTTCAAATCCATCAAAATCTTCACCTCCACGTTCATCCTCACATGATGATATTTTTTTCGTAGAAGGCATGTCCATAGGAAAATTTTCCACATATTCCGACTCTTCTTCAATCAATCCCATGACGTATTTAAATCTTGGAACCGAACAACTTCCAGTACGAGCCGCTAAATCTTGAAAGGCTTTGCACAAAGTTGTATATCGGGCGGGTTGTGATTGAAGAATATCGCCAATGATAGGAGGTTTATACGATATAGACCCGACAATTTTATTTGCTCCAATTGTCCATCTCAAGTTAATTAAATTTGAAGGGATCTCCGTCCATCGCATCATATTCAAGTATCGAATAATATGATGACAAATCATTCCCGAACTTTCAAATTTCCGACAAATACAATTTATCATATCATTGGCCACGGTTATTTGATAAACTTTTCTATTTTCCTCCGCCACCGTGGTCTTATGTGCTTCGTACACCTTAAATAGCATAGTACTCATGGAAGCTCTCTCATTCACAACATAGGCTCCACTTTGTTTAAGTTCGTGTTGAAAACGTCTAAACATTTCTTTTGTATAAATAGATGCCGCATGATTCTCCAATGAGGATGATGTTATTCTTGACCTTTCCTTATACTTTGTTTCATAGTCCGCTTCTTTCTCACGAAGATATTGTTTCTCCAATGTTTTTTGTGAATTCTCTATAAACTCTTTCAAACCGGTGCTAGCTTTTACATACTCGTCAAAAAATGCATTCATTGACTCACTTCTCGAGGTAGTTGTTATCCAGGTAGTGAAATGAAGTTTAGTGTACACACGAACCCACTTATGTCGAACGTAATACATTTCTTGCAACCAACCATGATCAACCAAGTTATATTTTTCAACCAAATCTTCCCACCTATTTTCAAATTGTTCAACCATCATTGACTTGTACAAACATAAGTTGAAATATTCTTTGAAATGTGGTTCATATGTGTACAAACAGGATAACTTCTCTCCGAATTTAGTACTTATATGCCAAGTACAATAAAGATGGTTCGTGTTTGGTAAAACTTCGGCAATTGCATTTCCAAGTGCAATATCTTGATCGGTGATTATTGAGATTGGAGCCTTGTTTCCTATAGCTTCCAACCAATTCTTCAAAACCCATACGTAAGAACTTTCTTTCTCATCCCTTATTAGTGCAAAACCAAACAATATGGATTGGTAGTGGTGGTTCACCCCCGTAATAGGTACAAATGGCATACTATACCTATTGGTGCGGTATGTGGAGTCAAATACTACCACGTCTCCAAAATTTTTATATGTATTTAACGATCTTGGATCAACCCACAACATGGAACGCACCCGATTATCCTCATCAACATCTACTCGATAGAAAAATTCCCCAAAACTATTACATTTCAATTCTTGAAGTAATTTCAAACCTTCTTTGGCATCACTCGAATCAAATACATGATGTCTAATATCACGCAAAACATTCCGAATCTCTTGACTAGTAAACCCAATATTCTCTAAGCTTCCCGTAAGCTCACCCATTACATTCAAAGATTGTTGAGGCCCAATACCCGACTTACTCAAAATTATAATCAATTCTCGCATGATGGGTGTTATGTTTCTTGGCCTTTGCATAAAATGTACCTTACTAGGTGAAACCATCTCATGATTGTGTACCAAATTAACCAATGTTACCTCCCACTTCTTTGATGTCTCTCTATGAACAACATACATTTGCGCCTTACACTTTGTTCTACCAAGAGAATCTCTATTTCTCTTTTTTTTCGAAACTTCACCTTCATCATCCAAAGATTTTGAGGCTAATCTCCCACCTTTTCGACATATATACAAACGCGAACATATCTTTTTAGTTTTTGAACGTTTATGTGTAGTTCTAATTATTACTTCAAAACCAATACGCCTACCATAATCTCTATAAAAACCTCTCCGCTTCATCTAAACTATCGAATAATTGACCAACACATGGGTAAACATCATTCAAATCATCCAAATAAACACCATTCTTAACATCTTCACCATCATCATTATCATCAACATCATCACCATCATCACCATCATCAACATCATAGACAACATCACCATCATCATTCTTAACATCTTCATTATTATCATCATCAAGATCTATTATTTTAGGTGTGTGTGGACTTTCGTTAACATCTTCATTTTCTACCTCAATCTCAATCTTACTAGGTGTCTTACTAGGAGATTTTAACTTCGAAAAAATGAAAGAAGCCATGGATTAAATAGAAAGCTAACCTTAAATTCCAAGCTCAATCTTCAAAATCTTAATTTGGGATGGTACTCCAAGCTCAATCTTCAAAATCTTCAAAGTCTTCAAAATCTTCAAATTTGAACAAATTTGGATAAATAAATTAAGATTGGTAGATTAAGATTAAGTTTGTGATGGTGTAAATATATCTCCAAATGATTAAGTTTGAACACTCTTGAATTTGAGCTGAAATTGATGTAGTTCTCGGCTAAGATATATAATAGAGCGGAAATGATTAAGGGTACGCTATATAATATAGCGTAAGTGTAGTCCCATCCTGACCATTGACTGCACGTTTTAATGGTATAAGATGGGTTGGTTGGATATTTAAAAATATCCAACTGTGGTTGGTGACCAGTTTCCATATATATATATATATATATATATATATATATATATATATATATATATATATATATATATAGGCTTTTGCTCAAATACAAACCAATCCTTAAATACAAACTACAAACTAACACTAAATTAATTATATTTCATCTATTCTAAGTTTCCCGCCAAGGGTACCTTCACGAAAGATGCTTAAAATAATTGGCTCTATCCAACAAAAAAAAAAAAAAATCCCTGCCGTGGAAATGCGAAGCATTTAAGACAGTAAACGGATGAGTTAGGTAGTCATGAGGGCCGAAGGTCCTCGACACACCCGTCAATCGTCTATTGCCTTTACCATTGATTGCCATTCCTTACAACTTTAGAATGATAAAGGCGCGAAGCGCCGTACAAGAAGGTGCGAAGCACCGTTAACCAGTGAAATCCACTGCCACGTCATCACGTGAACAGTGATTTTTTTTTAAAATTTTTTTTTGTTGGATAGAGCCAATTATTTTAAGCATTTTTTGTATTGGGGTACCCCTAGTTTGGTTATTAGATTAGCTTGAAATATTAGATTAGTATTTAGTTTTTAGTTTGTAGTGGAGTAGGACCTTATATATATATATATATATATATATATATATATATATATATATATATATATATATATATATATAAAGGTTATTAAGACATTGACCCTCGAAGTTTTGCCAGATGTACACATAAACCCTCAAAGGAAAAAAAACGTACCTTTTTACACCTTAAGCATGTCTTTTGTACACCTTGGTCCTATTTTCATTCCAATCGTCTAGAATGTTCATATCGGCATATCCGATTAGGGGCAAAAAAAGTAATTTCCACTCTTTTTATAATATTACATAGACGAACGAACATATTGGCCCTTAAAGTATGATTGTCTGTAAAGATGAACACATTCAAAAATTTAGGATCAGTTCAATTTTAGATCGAAACAACTTTCGATATGCTATATTTTTGAATATTGGATTGGCTCGAATGTAGTTTTAATTAAAGTCGTACGGATTTTGCATTAATATCGGATCAAAATAGGTTAAGATTAATTTTTTTCAACTTGTATTTGACAAGGTTCGAACCCATCCCGTTAAGTGAGCGAGGGAGATCCCGGTACACCAAGAGGAGAGAGGTTCAAATTAAATTTAAATATGATCTTTTCAAATATTTATTATTTTAGATCGGATAAATGTAAATATGAATTTTGCTTATGAATGGATATATGTAATATAGGTTATGACACATTAAAGTTATAAAAAATTAAACTTAAATTCATTCATCACTTTTTTAGTTCGGATTTACATTGGATTCCGTACTTTTGATTATTATTTGATTCGGATAAATTTTTATTCGGTTAATGAGTCATCATCAGACTTAGTATTTTGGATGACTTTCGGCTCGGGTAATTTTTGGATCAAATTAAATTGGATCTCAATTCCATGTATTTTGGTCGATTCTAGATCCTAGTTTTTTTTGGCATGGTCTTACTGAAAATAAGAATTATTTATTTTTTTTGTTGAATTGTTCGTATGTCCAAATAATCAAATTTTAAGGGTCAATGTATTCATTTAGTTATAAACCGTTACAACACATTGGAAATTACACTCTTACCCTTAATCGGAAAAGTCGATATGAATATCCAGGTCAATTTGAACGGAAAAATGGTTAAGGTGTATATCGGACATACTTAAAGGGCACGGAGGTACGTTAATTTTCCTTAAGGATTTATGTGTATATTTGGGCAAGTTCGAGGGTCAATTTCTTAATAATCCTATATTTAATATTTTAACACATTTTCTTTGCTAGTTGAGTTCTGTTCAGCAAAAAATGTATGTTTTAATTTTATTCATTTAATTTAAATATTAATATTATCGTTGGTTACATATTTACATTATTATTTAAATATGAAAAAGATGACTTTGCCGTCAAGTATTACCACCGTAAGTATTATTATTTTTAAAAAGCATGGCGAGCTTGCTATCTCTCATTCTTGTGGCTGAAAAGAACAATGAGTTATTGTTGAAGAATCATCAAACACGTCCCACAGGTTTTCCCAAGTATCTGAGGTACATAACACGTCATTCTAGAAGAATGAGCGTTAAAAAGGGTATAGAGGATGACGAGGTCACAGACGAAACCGTGAACGTAAAAATTTTCGTCAATCAGTATCATTCTGAACATCTGAAGTGACATCGTGATGGTTATAACAATTCTGGCCATCAAAATGAAAAGCCTAGTAAAAGGGAGGCACCACAAGAAGGAGATGCTAGAGAAATTTGTCATAGACTCTGGCCACAACTAGGCCTTCTGATGTGTGTATATAAAATAAGTAAAGGGGATATTTGAATTGTTGATTGTGCAATCACTCACACAAATTTACTAAATTGCGTATATTTTTTCAAACATATTTATAATCAACACTAAAATATGGACGATTTCAGGAACATCTAATATGATATTCCCTCTGTTTCAAATTATTAGTCCACTTTTAAAAAGTTACGCATATTAAAAAATTCAAACATTAATGATTTAATTTCATATATACCCATGTTAATTGAAATGTTTAGAAAAATAAGTGCATAAAACTCAAGGGTAATACGAAAAATTCAAGTGAAAAATTACTTTAAAATTAGAAGTGAGACAACTTTTTTGAAATAATTTTTTTTTGAATGTGAACTACTAATTTGAAATGGAGTGAATAAAAGGTTTTTAAAAAGCTAGTTTTAGGAATGTTATAATAATTATTGTTAGTGTACAAATGAAAGGTGGTGTAGCAATTTAATGAAGAAGCAATGCTTAATTTATGTAATATTATAATACGAAGATCATAAATGTGAAAAAACCTAATGTATAAATATTATAAAAACTAGCATGAAAGCTGATGTGTTAAATTATACCTAACCGCAAGCGCACGGTGTCTATTGCTAGTACAGATGGCAAGCGGGTCGAATCCACAAGGAGACAGGTTCTACTAATTCTTTTTAGTTATCGCTAATTGTTTCAGGGACAAATGATTATTGGAGAATATTAAATAACTAATTAAACAAGATTAACACTAATTAAATAGATGATAAACAAATTATTTAAAACCTAGGGCAATCAGGTCCACAATGCTTACACAATTGGCTCTTAAGCTAAAGCAATCAATGTGATCCTATAACTAGAGTATGTTAATCTCTTCCAAGCATTAACACTCTCGAAATATTCAACACAATTAACCACTTTTAGTAATTCAATCAATCAGGTAATTAGAGTCAAGTTAATCTCTTCCAAGAATTAACGCTCTCAGAAATCCAATGATGCTTCCGCACTCAAATTCAATTCTGCTAATCGTATGTGTGCCTCTAGTAAGTAAATCTCTCGATCCATACCCCTATTTGCATATAATTAATCCATGATATCGGCCGATTACACAAATTAATAATTAAAACATATCAGTCAGAATTAACCATAACCAATCAAACCACTATGAAAAGCATGCCAATATTAGTGCAAACATGGCTTCCCTTTAAGCCCTAGAAATAACTACTCGCTAATAATTAAACAAGTAAAACAACTAGTAAAACAAGAAAACATAATTAAACTAATAAGAACAAAGAAAAGATTAAGAGAACAAAACCTTCAAACTTCAATGTTGTCACCCAAAAGAAGAGTCATGGTGTTTCTCTACATCTCCAACTAATAATAATACTAATCTACTCTAAACTATATTATCTAATCTAATATTACATCCTCAATAATGTGTCCCAAAATGTGTTTATATAGCCTCTTGATTTAGCCTCTAAGCAATTGCCTTCTTAGAGTTGGAATAGAAGATGACAAGTTTCCATGCTTGGTTGTAAAATTCGTAACTTCTTTTTCTCCTCTGTTTCTGGGCTCTTCCAACTGGATTTTGCTTACTGGACCACCTCTGAATTGTAGATAATTCCACAAGCTTCGCGTGGACAGTAAGATCATCAAATTCTGACTTCTGGAACTCAAGATATGGCCCAAACAGTGTTAAACAGATTAGCTCTTTTTGCTCCAAATCCTTCCAAGTCATGAATTCTTTATTTCCTACAATAAAACAATCAAATCTATTAAATAAAAAAATCCAAATCAATGCAAAACACAATAAATATGAGAATAAAATCATCTAAAATATATACAAAAATATATTCTATCAAACACCCCACACTAAGCATTTGCACGTCCTCGGGCAAATAAGTGAAATAAAAACTAAGTCCTAACAAACATCATTTTCGTAGATGACACGATTGCATTGAGCATATGCAACAAGCCGTTAAACCCCTAGGCAGCCCTAGTGGGACGAGTGTTGTCTCGTGAGGGTTTATAGTTAATATACCCACAAAATTCATCTAACCATGCAAAAGATCAATGCTAACACAACACCACACACACAAGTCCTCTCATGCCACATCAACTTAAGAATCAAAGCAAACATACGATGTCTTGGTGTCGAAAGTGCAAGTATTCACGTAGTCTACTCAACCAACATGCAGAAGGTCATAAAAATTCATGTCAAGTGTAAAAATCGTTGGTAATCATGCTAAGCCCACAAGAAATACATCTTTAAGTCTAAACCTGGGATCTCCTATGCCAAAACAAGTAATAACTCACCTTTCACTCAAAAACGAATATTCACTCAAGAACATGGTTAAGTGTATCATTCAATTCCAACAAAATCATAAACACAACTTGACACTCGCAATCAATCTCACTCTCAACACAACATACATCACTGATGACAATCAAAAGGTCTTTATTCTGGTTGTAGCGTGGGCTAGGGACCAGGTATGTCAAATAAAGCTAAAATAGGTTAAATGTCAAAAGCTAGTACCCAACAATAATCATTATTCAATTCCCTTTCTATTAAAACAAATACTTCCCCACACTTGGATTTTTCAATAACCCTTACATAATAACTTGACTAGTCGAATGAAGAAGGATCATACAAACATAAGAATGCTCTCAAATTTATTTTTTCTCTCTCCTTTTTTTTCTATTTTTTTTTCTGTTTTTTTTCTTTCTTTTGAGAGCTAAGGAATAAACACAATGATCCATAGATATTTTTATGAATTTCGACTAGCAAGCATCAACCCAAAATCAATATTCCCCAAAAGTATGATCATCAATAAAACCCCCCCTTTTGCACACCTTATTACTCCCTTAAGCACGATACTAGCCCTTGACAATTTAGGATCAAAAATTACTGTAAGGCCAATACAAGAAAAGGATATAGGCAAGTAACGTAGTGTGTCACCGAAAGAATAGGATTAGGCTCAAAGGGTTAACTAATTGATCATGTATAAATGGTTTTGAATTATGGGAAATATGAGGTTATACCTAATTGCCTTTATCATCTTATCATCAATTAATGTCATGCATTTCAAGAAAGATCTCAAGTAAGTGCTAGCAATGTAAACAACATGTGGACACTCAAGCAAACGAAAAAACATGCAAAAGATATGCATATAGGCTCAAAACTCACTTGGTGTGACAAAACATAATCAATCCCAAGTAACAAGACTCTCTAACGCACCTACTTGTACTCAAAGCATGTAAACCAAGTCATCTTGCACATATTCATGTCATTCTAATCACTTACAACATCCAATTAAGTCTACCAGCTTCAACTTGCTAGTGTAAGTGTGTGCACAAGAACAAAGCACGTCACTTCTCATACAAAAGCGTCAAGAACACAAGAATTCTACGCATGCATGGGTGTATCAAGCAAAATACAACAACTAATCAAATTGCATGGCTAGAATTATTTTTAGTATTTTTAATTTTTTAATTTTTTGGATTTTTAAATTTTTATTTTTTTTTTGGATTTTTTTTTAAAAAACATTGAGAACTCATCCCCACACTTAAGCGGTTCATTGTCCCCAATGAACTAATGAACAAGATACAAAACTACAACTAAAAACAAAATAAAACTACACTAAAAAGAAAAGAAAGAAAACTCCCCTGGAATCAAGGTGTCGGGTGTGAAAACCACCCCTCATTCGCTTAGGAGCCATAATAACCAAAACGCCACTCACCACCAACAACCACCAAGAAATATCCTACCAAAAATACCTAATTAACAAAACTAATACAAAACCCCCAATTGACAAGAACACAAATTCGTAATAAAAAGAAAATAGAGAAGAGATATCCCAACTACGAATCAAAGAGGTGAACTTGCAATTAATTCCTCTTTAGAATTGAATTTTTAGAGATTTAAATAAATAGAAAAGGAATTGGATTTGTATGAAAAGGTGGGTATAAATATAAGATGATGGATAGATGAAATTTAAAAATTTAGAGTGTAGGAGAGATTTAAGATGGTATGGAATTGATGTAGGATAGATATAGGTATTAGGGATATAGGATTTGAGAGTTGGAATAAAATTTGGGGTTGAATTTGTGCTGAAAAACAACAAAAATCGGAAAAATTCTGGGCAGAAAGGGGTGTCACACAGGCGCAACCTGCGTTACAGGTGCGCAGGGCGCGGGAAGGGCAGTAACGCAGGCGCAGCCTGCGTTACAGGGTGAGCAGACTGCGGTAAGATCAGAAACGCAGGGGCAACCTGCGTTACAGAGCTCAAAAATTCGATTTTTTTTTAAAAAAAGAACACACATTTTTTTTTTTTACACAACAAGGCTTAGGTTGAACAAATAACTATGCAATTCTACTATATATGAAAGAGAAGGAACGAAGTACTCCCCTATGCAAAAGCATGAAGTGCACCGATCCTCCAATGAAATCTTGGGTTGCCTCCCAAGCAGCGCTTTTTTAGAGTCATTAGCTTGACCTCCTCAAAAATACTCCGATGAAAACGGAATATCCAATTTCTCGATCATAAACTCGTCACCATAAAAAGTATCAAGAGTGTTAGTGGTTGTCTTTATCCGGCAGAAAGTCTCCAAACAAGCATCAGTAAAATAAAATATGTCATTAATAAGCAATAGAGAGAGTGCTTGTGCAGTTTTGGAAAACTTTGTGATAAAACAGCGATAAAATTCAACACCACGAAAATATTGAACTCCCTTGACATAAGGTGGAGGTTCTGGTGGTGGCTTTTCTTCACTCCTCACTTTCGCTGGAGTCATTCGGTCATCTTGACTTATCACATCATTGGCTAATAAGACACTTCCATCTTCTCCCTCTTCTCGAGCTTGAAACGTATGAGCCACTTTGTATGGATCCTCAACCAGAATTTAAGAAATATCATCTTGGACAATACTTGTTATCACATCAATGAAATAAGTGTTCTTGAGCAAAGAAGCCTTGTAAGTAGAGGCTAGATCGAGAGCAAATTTATCAGTACATGGTAGCTGAGGCACAGGTTGTGGAAAAGAAACAACAACCATCTCTGTATTGCTTTCCTTTGTAGCCTCATCATCAGTCACATTGTCCTTGGTAGCAGCAACATCATTGATCTCGTCATCGGTGGCATACTCCTTCTCTTTATCAATGGCCTCATCATCAACATACATGGAGAAACTATCATATTCCTGATCGCTTGTGAGATTGATAGCAATCAGGTCCTCTTCGGATCGGATAGATGATGATGGTAAATAGTCGAGCTGCCCTGTAGTAGAAGAGTTAGCCAACTGTGCAATTTGAGATTCAATCGCCAAACTTTGAGTTTTTAATTCTTCAAAACTCTTTAGCAGTTTATTCAAGATATCCCACATCTCATTTGTCTGATCAGCTTGCACATCTACACTGGGTTAAGAAACATGTAGATCTTCTTGTAGAGGAGGATATTGATATTCTTTGTTAGTTACAGAGGCATGCCTGTACACATCTAATAACAAGCCTAATTGTTTGTAATGCTTTGCATTACTTACTTGACCTCTTAACTGAGGGAACCTCTAGTTGTAGAGTTTCTGTTTGTATTGTACTTGTAATAGGCATCAAATCCTAGTTGTGTAATTGTACAAATAGAGTCTAGAATAATGCTTGAAAGAAGTTCCAAGGTTCATGCCTCAAGCAAGGAGTTAAAGACTGCCAAATAATCACAGTTGGGATTTGAAGAAATGAAGATTTTGCCTAAGTACCAATTCGAGAAGTATATTTGTCTATTCGAGAAGTCCAGCATTCGAGAAGTCAGAGATTCGATATCTCAAGACACTATTCGATATCTCTGAATACACTGTTCGATATCTCATTCGATATCTCAGGGATTCGATATGTCTACTACTCTATTCGAGATCTCAAGAAGTCAACAAGTCAAGATGGTATTCGAGTTCTCAAAGAGTCAACAAGTCAAAGTTCCATTCGATATCTCAAGGACTCAGAAAGCTATTCGACAACTCGAGGATTCGATAAGTCAAATGCTCTATTCGACAACTCAAGGAATCCTGATGGAAAAGAGCTATTCGAGAAGTGGTTCGATATGTCACTATAACAGTATTCGAGAACTCAGAGTTATCGATCAAGTCAATCCTAGTTCTCGAATCACTTACTTAGTCACTTCTCGAATACATTCTTGGAGACAAAATACTGAAGAAATTGTACAAGTCAGAAACCTGCAACAAGCCAATGCACTTTATGGACCACAACCTGTAACGTGCTCTGGAAAGCCTACAAGGAAGCTTGGAGAGATATAGAAGAGACAAGGAGCTAAAGAAGTGGATCTAAACAGGCTTTGCAAAGTCAAATCTGTAACCGTTTGGACTCTTAATCAAAAAGGATAGACAGTCTAGAAAGTAATTTGTTTAGCTACCTTATTTGTAGTAAGCAGGCTGTATCCATGTTCTATAAGGACACAGCCTCACTTCATAACTTAGTAACTTTTGTGAGTCTAGTTTTTCATTCACTGTAAGCTATATCTCTCTGAGAAAAACGAAGCTGAGAATACTACCATTTGTATTCACAGATTGTAGCAACCTTTATCTAATATACATTAGATTAAAGTGATATTGCTTGTTGTGTTGTTTATTTATCCGCACCTTCACTTCTACACACACAGGCACTTATCTGCTACATAGACTCAATCAAGAAAAGTTCAAGAATCCATTCACCCCCCCCTCTGTATTCTTTTACCGTATTCAATACTCAACAAGTGGTATCAGAGCGGGCTGTTTATTCAAAAACAGAGAAACGATCATGAGTTCGAATACACCAAAGACTACAGGAACGGTGAAGGTCCCTAAGTTTGATAAAGAAAACTTCAACCTCTGGAAGATAAAGATGATGTTGTTCATCAAAGCCTCTCATCCCTTGTATCCTGAGATTCTCAAAAATGGTCCTTTTGTTCCACAACAAGAGATACCAGAGAAGACTGTTGGAACCATAACTATCCCAAGAACTTATGAGGCCAAGGATCCATCAAAGTGGACAGAGTCAGAAAGGGAGAAGGTTGCTCTTGACAGCCACCTCATGTTGCTCATCATTGATTCCATGGATATGTCAATGTTTGCAAACATTGCATCATGCACGTCTGCTAAAGAGATGTGGGATCACATTGAGGTGTTGTGTGAAGGGACTGATGAGGTTAAAGAAAACAGGAAACAGATATTGGTCACACAGTATGAAGCTTTCATGGCACAGCCCAAGGAAAGCATCACTGAGATGTTTGAAAGGTTTCACAAGCTAGTTACTGAGTTGCAAATGAATGGAAAGGTTTACAGCACCAAGGAGTTAAATATGAAGTTTCTGTTGTCTTCACCAAATCATCTGGAGCAAAGAGTCATTTCCCTTAGAGAGAGAGATTTGAACAAAGTCACCTATGATGTACTCTATGGAGTCCTAAAGACTCATGAACTTGAGTTGCTTCAGAAGAGGGCTATCCAAGCAAACCAAGGTAGGATGATAAACACATCATGTGCCTTGATTGTCAACAAATCCATTCTGGACCTAGAAGCATCTACAAGCCAACTAAGGATAGAGGAGGTGGCAGATGATGAAGAAACTGAAGCTGGGGTGAGTGAACCTGTTGAGGAAAAGGAGGAAGAAGAAGAAGAGTTTTACACTCTGGAAGAACTTGATGGGATGGAAAATACCTCATATGCCTTCATGGCCAGAAAATTTCCAAACATCAGATTTAAAAGAAATCAACCCTTCAAACCCAAAACTCAAAACCATTCAGCCAACAAGAACAAGGCACCTGTGAAACCAAACAGAAATAAGTTCAAAACCGGTTATGTGGATAGGTCATCTGTAAGGTGTTATAGATGCAATGACCTAGGGCATTTTGCCAGTGAATGCAAGAAGCCTAAAAAGAAGGATAGAGATTATCTTGAGCTAGAAGCTAAGTATGAGGCCCTTCTGAAAAAGCAGACACATGGTAAGGCCTACATAGCTGAAGGGAAGTGTTGGGATGATTCTGAGAGTGATGAAGAGGAACAAGAATTCTGCAATTATGCCTTGATGGCCAATTCCAAGGATGACTCATCTTCATCTGATTCTCAGGTACCATCTCTCACTACTATAGACATGTCTGTTTCTGAATACAAATCCATGATTGAACAATTATCTGTTGAAATGTTTAATATTCATACTAGTATGACTGCTGCTAATGAGGAGATTGCTAAACTGTCTACTAGAAATGAAGTATTAACCAAAAAGAATGAGGAACTTGAGCTAACTGCTATGCAAGTAGAAAACCTTAAGAAAGAAGTTGAATATTTGGAGAACAAGGTTCTATGTGCTAGTCAAGTAGAGAAGGCTCTTAGGGATGAACTAGCTGAGAATGAATTCAAACTTAAAACTTTCAAGAAATCATCTGGTTTAGTGCAATCCTACTGTGAGAAAATTGAAGCTAAACCTAAAGCAGCTATTGGACTTGACTATGACTCTCTCACACAAAGGAAAGGCTATGCTGTCATTGAAGAGGACACAGCTGTTCATGAGAAAGTGCCTCACATTTTGAGAAAAACTGAAAATCCAATTTTTAAGGAATCAACATTTGAAATTGATGAGGATGCCTTACTCATCAAGCAAATGTTGAATGATGAGGATGAGGCACAATTTAGTGAACAGCAAGCATCCTCTAAGGGTGAGAGTGCCAAGTCAAAGACCAAGAAGCCAGTAGTTGATAGGCCAAGACCTAAGAAGTTTGTTAAGTTTGTATCAGCTGGGAAGAGTGAATCAGGAAAGGAAGTGACTAAAAAGAAACAGAACAGAAATGGCAAGTTAGGGATTAACAAGGATAACAACTATGCTTATATGCCTAATGCCCCTAGGAAAACTTGTCAGAACTGTTTCAGTACCAACCATCTAACTCATGCATGCAAGAAACCTGTTGGTAGTGTGTCTAAACCTTTCTATGATTGTTCTGTGCCTCTAAGACATAGAGATGCACCCTTCTGTGATAAATTTGACTGTATGCCATGCAATATGAATGTTATGACTAGTTGTTTTAATTTAAGAAGACAGTTCATTGATGGTTGTATCAGTCACAATTCTCACACACACTACACAAGGTCAAAGTCTTCAAGTCCTCCTAAAGCTAGGAAGGTACCTTTGTCACCTAAGTCTGAAACCTCAGGTTCTAAGACTTCCAACAGTGACAAGAAGACTGACACTAAGAAAGTTAACAAGCATGTTGTTTATGATAAAACTGTCTCTAAGTCACATGGACCCAAACTTGTTTGGGTACCAAAGGAAAAGTAATACCTTTGTGGTTGCAGGGCAAAGAAAGTGAGAAGAAGGTCATGTGGATTTTGGACAGTGGATGCTCAAATCATATGACTGGTGATATGGCCCTGCTATCACAGTTTGAGGAAAAGGCTGGCCCAATGGTTGCTTTTGGAGATGACAGCATGGGTAACACATTGGGATATGGCAAGCTGAAAGTTGGAAATGTCATCATTGAAGATGTAGCACTGGTCAAGGGGCTCAAGCATAATCTGTTAAGTGTTGGTCAGTTTACTGATAGAGGATTCAAAGTGAATTTTGACAAAGATGAATGTTTGATCACCCACAAGAAGACTGGTGATTTTGCTCTATCTGGAGTAAGGAAGGGAAGCCTGTTTGTAGCCAATATGGACTCTGCAAACAAGGACAAAATTTGTTGCTTTTACTCAAAAGCATCAAATGAAGATTGTTGGCTGTGGCACAAGAAACTATCACACCTGAACTTTAAGGCCATTAATTCTCTAGTCAAAAGAGAGTTAGTGAGAGGCATGCCCACACTTGAATTCTGCCAAGAAGGAGTGTGTGAGGCTTGTCAAAAAGGAAAAATGAAGAGATCAAGCCACAAGTCAAAGACAGTGACATCTGTAACCAAGCCACTACAACTTATCCATATGGATTTGTTTGGGCCTGTTAACATAATGTCACTTGGAAGAAAGAAGTATGCCCTGGTAATGGTTGATGATTTTTCGAGGTATACATGGGTAGAATTTCTGGCATCAAAAGATGAGGCTCCACAAGTAATCATTGAGCATATAAAGAAAGTTGACAAGGAAGCAAAGGCAAACAATGCAAGTGTGATTGCATTGAGGAGTGATAATGGAACAGAGTTCAGAAATGCCACACTTGAAGCATTCTGCAAAGAGAATGGCATTTCTCAGCAATTCTCAGCTCCAAGGACTCCACAACAAAATGGAGTAGTTGAGAGGAAGAATAGAACTCTAATTGAGGCCGCTAGAACAATGTTACTTGATGCAAAAATGCCCACATGTTTTTGGGCTGAGGCTGTGAGCACTGCATGCTATATTCAGAACAGAACCCTCATCAACAAAAACACTGGAAAGACTCCTTACAACTTGATGACTGGAAAGAAGCCTACACTGAAGTATATTCATACTTTTGGAAGCAAATGCTTTGTACTTAAGGACAATTCTGAATATGTTGGAAAGTTTGATGCAAAAGCATTTGAAGGAATTTTTCTTGGCTATTCTATGGAAAGAATTGCATACAAGGTTTATGTCATCAGTCAAAAGAAAGTTATGGAAAGCACAGATGTAACATTTGATGACAGCAAACTACCTGGACTAGAAGAAGCCAATGATGAAGACAAAGATCCATTGAAGTTTGATAATCTAGATGATTCTGATGAAGAGACTGAAACTAGAGTTGAAACTCAAGTTCAACAAACTCAAGTGAATAATGATACAAGAGAAGAATTTGTGCCAATCAATAGTGAAGAAACAAGTATCCAAGACACACCTGTGAGTAATGGCAACTTCACAGGGGGAGGAAATGAGGATGATCATGATGAGGATGATGAAGCAACATCAAGGATGAGAAATCAGGCTGAACACTCAAGGAAATGGGATAGATCACACACTGCAGAGCAAATCATTGGAGATCCTAATGCAGGAGTAAGGACTAGGAGAGCAACTCAAAATGAGTGCCTCTATGGATGTTTTCTATCACAAGTTGAGCCTAAGAAACTTGATGATGCACTGTTGGATCCAGATTGGATTATTGCCATGCAAGAGGAGCTGAATCAATTTGAAAGGAACAAAGTATGGGAACTTGTGCCTGCACCAAAGAATAGAACCATTGTTGGAACAAAATGGGTTCTGAAGAATAAGATGGATGAAGATGGTGTAATAATAAGAAACAAAGCAAGGCTGGTTGCAAAAGGATACTCTCAACAGGAAGGCATTGATTATGATGAGACATTTGCCCCTGTTGCTAGATTGGAAGCCATTAGAATATTCTTGGCATTTGCTGCTCATTCAAATTTTAAAGTTTATCAAATGGATGTCAAGAGTGCATTTCTAAATGGAGAGTTGGAAGAAGAGGTTTATGTGCAACAACCACCTGGCTTTGAGGATCCACATTTCCCAGAATTTGTCTACGGATTGCTTAAGGCATTGTATGGACTTAAGCAAGCTCCAAGAGCATGGTATGATACTCTATCACAATTTCTTCTTGAAAATCAATTCACTCGAGGCACATTGGACAAGACACTGTTTTACAAGAAGCATGGTGATGATATGATCCTAGTTCAAATCTATGTGGATGATATCATTTTTGGTTCTACAAATGAGAAACTGTGTGAGAAATTCTCTAAACTCATGCAGAGCAGATATGAGATGAGTATGATGGGAGAGTTGACATTCTTTCTAGGGTTGCAAGTCAGTCAAAGGAAGGATGGTATCTTTATCAGTCAAACCAAGTACATCAAGGATTTATTGAAAAAGTTTGACTTGGAAGATTGTTCACCTGCCAAGACACCCATGGCCACTGCCACTAAATTGGATGAAGATGCTAAAGGCAAGAGAGTAGATATCTCAGTCTACAGAGGCATGGTTGGTTCTCTACTCTACCTCACTGCAAGTAGGCCAGACATCATGTTTACTACATGCTTGTGTGCAAGGTTTCAATCAAATCCAAAGGAATCACATTTGATTGCAATAAAAAGGATCTTTAGATATCTGAAGGGCACTCCTAACTTGGGATTATGGTATCCTAAGGACACAGGGTTCAATCTGGTTGGTTATTCTGATGCTGATTATGCTGGATGCAGAGTGGATAGGAAAAGCACCTCAGGAAGCTGCCAGTTTCTTGGACAAAGGTTAGTTTCTTGGTATAGCAAGAAGCAACAATCTGTGTCAACTTCTACAGCTGAGGCTGAATACATAGCTGCTGGAAGTTGCTGTGCTCAAGTGCTTTGGATTAGAAATCAACTTAGAGATTATGGACTTGTGTTGGAAAGAATTCCAATCATGTGTGACAACACAAGTGCAATCTCTATAGTTGCCAATCCTGTCAATCATTCTAGAACAAAGCACATTGACATCAGATATCATTTCATAAGAGAACATGCAACTAATGGAACCATTGAGTTGCATTATGTCTCTACAGATAAACAACTAGCTGATATATTCACTAAGCCATTAGATGAAGCCACCTTCACAAGGTTGGTAAGTGAGATTGGAATGCTGAATTCTTCAGATTCTGGCTAAGTGAATACATCATCTAGATTGTTGCAGCAGTAAACACTTACTTTATCTAAATTCTCAATATTTTTGGAGTAAGTGTTGGCTGAAATATGATTTATAAATATTTCAAATCTGTTGCATATGTTGAAAATCATATTTTTATTAACTTAAAATTTCTATGAAATTTTGAGAAAATCACTATTTGATTTGCTAGGATATTTTTCAATGAATATGTCTGGTAGATTTTAAAAAAGATAGTGAAAATCAAATTTTTATGAGTGATGGGTATAGTTCGATAAGTCAGACTTCTCGAATGATTCACTATTCGACATCTCTAATAAGTCTCATTAGAGTACTCTTGAGTTCTCGAATAGAGTCTTTCTGAGATATCGAATAGAGGAATTATTGACTTCTCGAATGTAGTAACTGAGTTCTCGAATGATTGAGTTCTCGAACACTATATTTGAGTTCTCGAATCATTTGAAAAGGCTGAATTCTCGCTGAATTTTAATCGATTTTGGACTTTTGTCTAAAAGTTTAATTCACTCATAAAAACACATTTTATTTAATTTAGAATTATTTCTAAGTTAGATAACTGCCAGCTGTGAGTTTCTATCTGCTTGAGTTATCGATTAAGCCATTCTTGACTTCTCGAATAGTTGTTTTCTACTTCTCGAATGCCTGACTTGTCGATACAAAACCTTCTGCTAATCGACAATTCAAGTACTTCATACTTATACAATCTCACATCTATTCGATTCTTTTCATTCGATTTCTCAAGCATCTACACTCTCTAAACCCCTGAAACCCTAGCTACGAAAAGCCAAATTTCTTCTTCAACCTTCAATTTCTTTTCTCTCTTCTACACAAATGGCAACAGTAAAGTTTAACACCAACTTCATCGCACTCACTAGTGATGTTGAAGCACCCAATGCCAATTTCAAGTGCTTTGTGAAATGGATGGCTGAGTCGTATATCAAGGATGCACTCTCTGCCAACCCAACTCTATATCTAGATATTCTGGAACAATTCTGGAGTACTGCTATTGTGGAGGTTGTAGCCCTGGAAAACGCAATCACTTCATATGTCATCTACTGCAAGGTTCAAGATAAGGAAATCACTATCACTACTGCAGACATGAACCAAGCACTAGGCCTACAACAAGAGTCATTTGACAGACTGGCCACTAATGCAGAGTTGGAGGAATTCTTTGAGTTCATAAACTACTCAGATGGGATTAACCTTGGAAAGCTAAACAGAAAGAATCTGAGAAAGGAGTGGAGTTATGTGTTTGCAACTCTTCTCCAAGTCTTCACTGCCAGGAAATCAAGCTTTGATCAAATCAGTGCACCTGTGCAGCAAATTGGATATGCTTTGGCCTATGGAAAGAAGATAGATGTTGGCCAAATCATACTTCAAGAATTATATGGGAGACTTGGTAAGAACACAACCAAGAGAGGTACTGATATTTTCTTCCCTCGCTTTATTCAATCTGTACTTAATTATAAAAATGCTTCATTGATTGAATTGCCTGGGATTGATAAAAATAAAATAGGCTATCCTAAGTCCATGACCAAACTCATTTTTTGGTAACTTGGAAACTAGGAATGATGTGGATGTAAGACTGAACATAACTCCCCATATGGAGAGTTTGTTTAAGACTTACCCCCACAACATGCCAACATTTGATGCAAAATCTAAGTTAGTACAGCCCAAGCAAGTAGAACAAAATGCTAACCCAGGGCCTGCTAACCAACCCTCTCAACCAAACACTCTACCTCTTACTGAGCCAACTGCATCATCCTCTCAAAAGGGTGATGTTAGTAAAAAGAAGAGAAAGGAAGTAATGTCTGCACCTTTAAATATCTTGTCTGAAGCAGCATTAGCTGTTGAATTAGGTCTAGGAAGTGAGGAACCTGAGTCACCCTTACACAGAACAAAGAAGAAGAAAACTAAGACCACCTCTTCAGTCACACAAATGGCTGAAGTTGTAAAATCAGGGGCACACAGCTCACTAGGTGTATCCTCTCAACAGGGTGCACCTATAGAATCAAGCATCCTCCCCAATGCACCTTCTTGTATAGAGTCAGCACATGGGAGTGATAAGGCTGGCACAACACTGAGTGGAGAGCACATCACTTTTGAAACTCCCTCTATTTCTCAGGGGGAGTTGCCAAAATCTACTCTAAAACACACTTCTCTTCCAGAATCTATCTCTGAAATTTCTTTGGAGCCTGCAACTCAGACAACTGAGATGCAAGGTATTGATCATCAAGAATTCTTTTCTCTTGATGAGCCAATAATTTCAAGTGACTTAGTGCATGACACTTTGTTCACCACTCAGAACCCACATTTAGATGGTGAGGGAATGCATGCTGAGGCATATCCTAATGACACCATCACAAACACAGAGGTTCCCCTAGTTTTTACTAGAGACTCTGTGCCTGTGTCAACTGCTGGTGTAATTCATCCCACTTCTGTGGTGACACCAGTAGTAGAGTCAATCCATCCGGTTACAGAAGTTGCATCTGTAACTGAGGAGACTAGCTTGCCTAGCTCTAGCTCTGACTTCATGTCAACATGGCTGAAGCCTGTGCAACATGACAGTGCTTCAGGATCAGGGTCTGTTCCACAACAATTGACGGTTGAAGCACTTCAAAGCTTAATTGTGGATCAGATTCCTGAGTTCACAAAGATTGCTCAGCACCTTCTCACTGCAGACATGCCCAATCCAGACTATGAGGCTATTCTGTTATGCCATAGGGATGATGTGGAAGTGCAGAAGTCAAAGATCATTGATGATGCTGAGAGAGATGGCAACATAGATGCCTGGTTGCAAGGAAAATATGATATTACTCTCGATGAAGCACTTCAGTATCTCAGGGAGGAATACATCACTTCACTGGGCTCCAATGCAAAATCCCTGTCACCTGGTGAAGTGTATGAAGCTGTAAATGACTCCTACAAGGGTTTCCTCAAGGCTGCACACTATCTTGGCAAGGGAGTCAAAACTGAAGTCAACAGGGTGTGTGATAAGACAGCCACTTCAGTAGCAGAAGTCAAGAGGGCCTTTGATGCTAAATTTCCCCAACTGGACAGTGTGTTCAAGGACATCAAACACTGCAACTCTACCTGCACACAGGTGGACAATGGGCTGGCTATGCTAAAAGATGCTGTCACAGGTCTGGGGCATAAATTTCAGAATCTATCTGACCAGACTACAGATGCCAATGCCATGCTGAGGATAATGTTCAAAAATCTTTATGGAGATAGACTAGTGACTGATGTCCCTGTGCATGAATTGTCTAAATATGAAGTGAAGAGACTGCAGGACCAATCTTTATCTGGCTTCAAGGCCAATGAGTTATTCACTAAGGTCAACACTCTTGAACAGGAGGTAGCTACTCTCACCAAGACCAATGCTCATCTCACAGAAAAGGTTGCATTGCTAAATGATCAGTTGGACACTCAAGCATCCACCACAGCTGATGTCCTTCTGCATCAACAATCCATGTTAGCTGCAATGATGAAGCATATGGGTCTCCCTCTACCTGATGAATCTTCACTCCCAAAGGACATTTCTACAGCCTCTGTGCCTGACAACAAGCCTAAGGGGGAGAAGAAGGCTAGGAACTCAAATTCAAAGGGGGGGACAAAGGGAGAGAAAGGCATAATAATCAAAGAGGGTGGTCAACAAAGGGCTTCTAAGTCTCTAGCAAATGTGCCTGGCAAGGGAAAAGCCAAAGTAGATGAGCCTCCATCTATCTTGCCAGTTGTCACCTTACCAACTGTGCACATCACTACTCCTGGAGGACAAAAGCAATCCATAACTACCACAGTGGTTGCAGGGAGTATGCCATCTGACAAACCTCCAATCTCTATATCTGAGAGTGCCAAGCCTGTAGAAGTCAAAGTTGTTACTGAGGCCAAGCTACAAGAAGTTGCTAACTCCAATGACTATCATGATAAAGCCTTCTTGGAGTTTCTGAAAGCCATAAGGGAACAGGTTGGTGACACTCAGTTCTATCTGAGGGAGTTGAAGAAGCAGATTGATTGCATCACTGTCATCCCCAAGAAAGTCAACAATATATGGGTCAAGGAGATAGTGATGGTTTCCAAACTAAAGATATGGCATCTAACATACCAGACTCTACAAGACCTAAAGCACTCAGAGATAGATGCCATACTTGAGATCATTGAGAAGAAAAATGAGAACAGCAAGAGTCTGTTTGATGATTTGAGGATTGGTCAACCTACAAGGCTACCAGAAGTGATCAAGAAGCCATGGACAATTATTTATCAGTCTGGTACCAGAATTGAAGATATCAAGCAATTGGTCATTCCTCATGATCTCACCTCCAGAAATCACAGACTGATCATTGCTATCATTGATCAATTACAGAAGAAGGTTGGAGCCAGAAATGCTGAAGAAATTGAGGCACTGCATATCCTCAGAACCTATATTGCAACTGGTGAAATTCCAGAGATGGCTCAACCTAGGAGAAATAAGGATGATGATTCTGAAGACAAAGGTGATGGGAGGAGAAGACATCACAGGAGAGATAAGGGTGATGAAGATAAGAAGAAAAAGGGAGACAAGGATAAAAGGGATGATGATGACCAAGGTAAAACATATGTGAGAAAGAGTGGAAGACAGCAAGCCTTAGGCAATGCTAGCAGTAATCTCACCACAACACAAGACTCTAAGTCTAGGGTGAATACTGTTAGTAGTGACCTAGCAAAATCTACATCTATGGCTTCTGCAACTGTCTTACCATCTCAAGAAAAGAAGAAGATTCAAGTCAAGAAACCATGTGTATGTTTCAGAAAGCAATCTGCTAATGGAATACTACTATGGTCTACCAACCAAGGTCAAAGATTTCTGCCAAGCAACCATGTCAAGAGGATAAAATTTAAACATGCTGCAAGGAGAGTGAAGCTATCCAAATCTAGAGCCCTAACAATCATTCCAGGATTAAAGCTCCAGCCACTTGATGAAGACTTTGATGAAGAGCAACTGCTATTTCTAAGAGCTCAAAAGATATGCTATGCTGCAATTGTGGATGACCACCTTGTAATCAAGTACACTGATGGGAAAGAAATGAAATTCAAACAAGGGGGTTGTCAACATTGGGGTAAATTGTATGAGATAGAAAGAATCATTGCACTGCTGGATTCTAAGGACAAGGTGGAGAAAGTATGGAAGCTGGAATTGATTGACTTTGTGAAAATGAAGAAAGATTATGCTGAGAAGATAAGAAAGGGCTGCTATGAGAAATGGTTAGAAAGGGAGAAAGAAATTGATAGACTGGAGATTGAAGCAGAAAAGCTAAGGGCAAAGGGATTGTGTAGAGTTCAGTTTGATCCCTATGTGGTGAAGTATAGGAGGAGAAATGGAGACAATGTCAATATAAGAATGAACCTACTCAATCACTATCCTGCCAACATTCTGAAGCCAGTGCTTGAAGATTTCAAAAACTCTATTATGATTGAAGAATTGGATGCTATGACAGAAATCATGAGAGCAGTAGATGAGATTGCAAGAAAGGAGAAAGAAAGGAAACAGAAAGCATATGATGATCTACAAGCCAAAGCAATGGAGATGCAATCAAAAGAAAATGGCTAGTACCTCATCATACTGTAAGAGTATTTATCTTGTAATTTCATTTATGTGTTCAATCAAAACACATACCTGTACTTTTAAAGTTTTATCTTTATGTATGTTAGGCTTGTTATCAGACATGAAATTGTGACTAAGGGTCTCACTCACAATTTGGGGGAGATTGTTAGTTACAGAGGCATGCCTGTACACATCTAATAACAAGCCTAATTGTTTGTAATGCTTTGCATTACTTACTTGACCTCTTAACTGAGGGAACCTCTAGTTGTAGAGTTTCTGTTTGTATTGTACTTGTAATAGGCATCAAATCCTAGTTGTGTAATTGTACAAATAGAGTCTAGAATAATGCTTGAAAGAAGTTCCAAGGTTCATGCCTCAAGCAAGGAGTTAAAGACTGCCAAATAATCACAGTTGGGATTTGAAGAAATGAAGATTTTGCCTAAGTACCAATTCGAGAAGTATATTTGTCTATTCGAGAAGTCCAGCATTCGAGAAGTCAGAGATTCGATATCTCAAGACACTATTCGATATCTCTGAATACACTGTTCGATATCTCATTCGATATCTCAGGGATTCGATATGTCTACTACTCTATTCGAGATCTCAAGAAGTCAACAAGTCAAGATGGTATTCGAGTTCTCAAAGAGTCAACAAGTCAAAGTTCCATTCGATATCTCAAGGACTCAGAAAGCTATTCGACAACTCGAGGATTCGATAAGTCAAATGCTCTATTCGACAACTCAAGGAATCCTGATGGAAAAGAGCTATTCGAGAAGTGGTTCGATATGTCACTATAACAGTATTCGAGAACTCAGAGTTATCGATCAAGTCAATCCTAGTTCTCGAATCACTTACTTAGTCACTTCTCGAATACATTCTTGGAGACAAAATACTGAAGAAATTGTACAAGTCAGAAACCTGCAACAAGCCAATGCACTTTATGGACCACAACCTGTAACGTGCTCTAGAAAGCCTACAAGGAAGCTTGGAGAGATATAGAAGAGACAAGGAGCTAAAGAAGTGGATCTAAACAGGCTTTGCAAAGTCAAATCTGTAACCGTTTGGACTCTTACTCAAAAAGGATAGACAGTCTAGAAAGTAATTTGTTTAGCTACCTTATTTGTAGTAAGCAGGCTGTATCCATGTTCTATAAGGACACAGCCTCACTTCATAACTTAGTAACTTTTGTGAGTCTAGTTTTTCATTCACTGTAAGCTATATCTCTCTGAGAAAAACGAAGCTGAGAATACTACCATTTGTATTCACAGATTGTAGCAACCTTTATCTAATATACATTAGATTAAAGTGATATTGCTTCTTGTTGTGGCGGCTGCTCATATGACTGATAATATTGTTGCTCAAACTGTTGCTGATTATGATATGAAAAATTTTGAGCGCCATTGTCCTGGTAGTAGAAATCTGGTTGATTCACGCATTCTTGATCAAAAGTGTTTGAATACTGATTGTACCCATATCCTTCTTCAAAAGAATTCATTTGTCCCAACTGAGCACTCTGAGAATTATAGACATTGTAAGAGCATTCAAAACCATAGTGATCCTGCACACCGCAAATTTGACAGAAGTTGTAAGTTTTAGGGGCCACTTGTGACATCTCATTGATACTCATTGGACGCATAGTGGGCTCTGTAGGGTTGAATGAGGCAATTTCTTAAGTGCGTGCCTCCAACATGGAAGAAAGTAGTGCAAGCACACTTAATGTGTTAAATTATACCTAACCGCAAGCGCACGGTGTCTATTGCTAGTACAGATGGCAAGCGGGTCGAATCCACAAGGAGACAAGTTCTACTAATTCTTTTTCAGTTATCGCTAATTGTTTCAGGGACAAACGATTATTGGAGAATATTAATTAACTAATTAAACAAGATTAACACTAATTAAACAGATGATAAACAAATTATTTAAAACCTAGGGCAATCAGGTCCACCATGCTTACACAATTGGCTCTTAAGCTAAAGCAATCAATGTGATCCTTTAACTAGAGTATGTTAATCTCTTCCAAGCATTAACACTCTCGAAACATTCAACACAATTAACCACTTTTAGTAATTCAATCAATCAGGTAATTAGAGTCAAGTTAATCTCTTCCAAGAATTAACGCTCTCAGAAATCCATTGATGCTTCCGCACTCAAATTCAATTCTGCTAATCGTATGTGTACCTCTAGTAAGTAAATCTCTCGATCCATACCCCTATTTGCATATAATTAATCCATGATATCGGCCAATTACACAAATTAATGATTAAAACATATCAATCAGAATTAACCATAACCAATCAAACCACTATGAAAAGCATGCCAATATTAGTGCAAACATGGCTTCCCTTTTAGCCCTAGAAATAACTACTCGCTAATAATTAAACAAGTAAAACAACTAGTAAAACAAGAAAACATAATTAAACTAATAAGAACAAAGAAAAGATTAAGAGAACAAAACCTTCAAACTTCAATGTTGTTACCCAAAAGAAGAGTCATGGTGTTTCTCTACATCTCCAACTAATAATAATACTAATCTACTCTAAACTATATTATCTGATCTAATATTACATCCTCAATAATGTGTCCCAAGATGTGTTTATATAGCCTCTTGATTTAGCCTCTAAGCAATTGCCTTCTTAGAGTTGGAATAGAAGATGGCAAGTTTCCATGCTTGGTTGTAAAATTTGTAACTTCTTTTTCTGCTCTGTTTCTGGGCTCTTCCAACTGGATTTTGCTTACTGGACCACCTCTGAATTGTAGATAATTCCACAAGCTTCGCGTGGACAGTAAGATCATCAAATTCTGACTTCTGGAACTCAAGATATGGCCCAAATAGTGTTAAACAGCCCATGTAGCCCAACATTACGAATTTCCTTCTATTTTATCTCCAAATTAGCTCTTTTTGCTCCAAATCCTTCCAAGTCATGAATTATTTATTTCCTACAATAAAACAATCAAATCTACTAAATAAAAAAATCCAAATCAATGCAAAACACAATAAATATGAGAATAAAATCATCTAAAATATATATAAAAATATATTCTATCAAAAGCCCGCGCAAAGCACGGGCCAAATGCCAAAATATATAAGTTGCTGGTTAAACTATGAGAGATAGTATGCAAAGGGAATAATTGTTAGTCACAGAGGCATGCCTGTATACATCTAATAACAAGCCTAATTGTTTGTAATGCTTTGCATTACTTACATGACCTCTTAACTGAGGGAACCTCTAGTTGTAGAGTTTCTGTTTGTATTGTACTTGTAGTAGGCATCAAATCCTAGTTGTGCAACTGTACTTATAGAGTCTAGAATAATGCTTGAAAGAAGTTCCAAGGTTCATGCCTCAAGCAAGAAGATAAAGACTGTCAAATAATCACAGTTGGGATTTGAAGAAATGAAGAATTTGCCTAAGTACCAATTCGAGAAGTATAATTGTCTATTCGAGAAGTCCAGCATTCGAGAAGTCAGGGATTCGATATCTCAAGACACTATTCGATATCTCTGAATACACTGTTCGATATCTCATTCGATATCTCAGAGATTCGATATGTCTATGTACTCTATTCGAGAACTCAGGAAGTCAACAAGTCAAAGTAGTATTCGAGTTCTCAAGGAGTCAACAAGTCAGAGTTCCATTCGATATCTCAAGGACTCAGTAAGCTATTCGATATCTCAAGGATTCGACAAGTCAAGTGTTCTATTCGACAACTCAAGGAATCCTGAAGAAAAGAGCTATTCGAGAAGTGATTCGATATGTCAATATAACATTGTTCGAGAACTTAGAGTTATCGATCAAGTCAATTCTAGTTCTCGAATCACCTACTTAGTCACTTCTCGAATACATTCTTGGAGACAAAATACTGAAGAAATTGTACAAGTCTGAAACCTCCAACAAGCCAATGCACTTTATGGACCACAATCTGTAACGTGCTCTGGAAAGCCTACAAGGAAGCTTGGAGAGATATAGAAGAGACAAGGAGCTAAAGAAGTGGATCTAAACAGGCTTTGCAAAGTCAAATCTGTAACCGTTTGGACACTTACTCAAAAAGGATAGACAGACTAGAAAGTAATTTGTTTAGCTACCTTATTTGTAGTAAGTAGGTTGTATCCATGTTCTATAAGGATACAGCCTCACTTCCTTAGTAACTAACTTTGTGAGTCAAGTTTTTCATACACTGTAAGCTATATCTTTCTGAGAAAAACGAAGCTGAGAATACTATCATTTGTATTCACAGATTGTAGCAACCTTTATCTAATAATACATTAGATTAAAGTGATATTGTGTCTTGTGTTGTTCTTTATCCGCACCTTCACTCTTGCACACACAAACACTTATTTGCTACATAGACTCGAACAAGAAAAGTTCAAGAATCCATTCACCCCCCCCTGTATTCTTTTACTGTATTCAATACTCAACAAGTGGTATCAGAGAGGGCTGTTTATTCAAAAACAGAAAAACGATCATGAGTTCGAATACACCAAAGACTACAGGAACGGTGAAAGTCCCTAAGTTTGACAAAGAAAACTTCAACCTCTGGAAGATAAAGATGATGTTGTTCATCAAAGCCTCTCATCCTTTGTATCCTGAGATTCTCAAGAATGGTCCTTTTGTTCCACAACAAGAGATACCAGAGAAGACTGTTGGAACCACAACTATCCCAAGATCTTATGCGGCCAAGGATCCATCAAAATGGACAGAATCAGAAAGGGAGAAGGTTCCTCTTGACAGCCACCTCATGTTGCTTATCATTGA
This sequence comes from Kitagawia praeruptora, assembly GCA_037693485.1. Classification (NCBI taxonomy): domain Eukaryota; kingdom Viridiplantae; phylum Streptophyta; class Magnoliopsida; order Apiales; family Apiaceae; genus Kitagawia; species Kitagawia praeruptora. The sequence continues at coordinate 110,392,716 of CM075354.1, forward strand.
TTCCATGGACATGTCAATGTTTGCAAACATTGCATCATGTACATCTACCAAAGAAATGTGGGATCACATTGAGGTGTTGTGTGAAGGAACTGATGAGGTTAAGGAAAACAAGAAACAGATACTGGTCACACAGTATGAAGCTTTCATGGCACAGCCCAAGGAAAGCATTAGTGAGATGTTTGAAAGGTTTCACAAGCTAGTCACTGAGTTGCAGATGAATGGCAAGGTTTACAGCACCAAGGAGTTAAATATGAAATTTCTGCTATCTTCACCAAATCATCTAGAGCAAAGAGTCATTTCTCTAAGGGAAATAGATTTGAATAAAGTCACCTATGATGTGCTCTATGGAGTCTTAAAGACTCATGAGCTTGAGTTGCTTCAGAAAAGGGCTATCCAAGCCAACCAAGGTAGAATAATAAACACATCATGTGCGTTGATTGTCAACAAATCTATTCAAGACCTAGAAGCATCTACAAGCCAGCTAAGGATAGAGGAGGTAGCAGATGATGAAGAAACTGAAGCTGAGGTAAGTGAACCTGTTGAGGAAAAGGAGGAAGAAGAGTTTTACACTCTTGAAGAACTAGATGGGATGGAAAATACTTCATATGCTTTCATGGCCAGAAAATTTCCAAACATCAGATTTAAAAGAAATCAACCCTTCAAACCCAAAACTCAAAACCATTCAGTCAACAAGAACAAGGCACCTGTGAAACCAAACAGAAATAAATTCAAAACCAGCTATGTGGATAGGTCATCTGTGAGGTGTTATAGATGCAATGACCTAGGGCATTTTGCCAGTGAATGCAAGAAGCCTAAAAAGAAGGATAAAGAGTTTCTGGAACTTGAAGCTAAGTATGAGGCCCTTCTGAGAAAGCAGACACAAGGTAAGGCCTACATAGCTGAAGGGAAGTGTTGGGATGATTCTGATAGTGATGGAGAAGAGCAAGAGTTTTGCAACTATGCCTTGATGGCCAATTCCGAGGAAGACACATCTTCATCAAACTCTCAGGTACCATCCCTCACTACCATAGACATGTCTGTTTCTGAATATAAATCCATGGTTGAACAACTATCTGTTGAGATGTTTAATATTCATACTAGTATGACTGCTGCTAATGAGGAGATTGCTAAACTGTCTACTAGAAATGAAATGTTAACCAAAAAGAATGAGGAACTTGAGCTAACTACTATGCAAGTAGAAAACCTTAAGAAAGAAGTTGAATATTTGCAGAACAAGGTTTTATGTGCTAGTCAAGTTGAAAAGGCTCTTAGGGATGAATTAGCTGAAAATGAATTCAAACTTAAAACTTTTAAGAAATCATCTGGTCTAGTGCAATCCTACTGTGAGAAAGTTCAAGCTAAACCCAAGGCTGCTATTGGACTTGACTATGACACTCTTAAACAGAGAAAAGGCTATGCTGTCATTGAAGATGACACAGTTGTTCAAGAGGAATTGCCTCACATTTTGAAAAAGGCTGAAAATCCAGTTTTTAAAGAATCAACATTTGAAATTGATAAGGATGCTTTACTCATCAAGCAAATGTTGAATGATGAGGATGAGGCACAAGCCAGTGAACAACAAGCATCCTCCAAGAGTGAGAGTGTCAAGTCAAAAGCCAAGGAGCCAGTAGTTGATAGGCCAAGACCTAAGAAGTTTGTTAAGTTTGTTTCAGCTGGGAAGAGTGAATCAGAAAAGAAAGTGACTAAGAAGAAATAGAACAGAAATGGCAAGTTAGGGATTAACAAGGATAACAACTATGCTTATATGCCTAATGCCCCTAGGAAAACTTGTCAGAACTGTTTCAGTACCAATCATTTAACTCATGCATGCAAGAAACCTGTTGGTAGTGTGTCCAAACCTTTCTATGATTGTTCTGTGCCTCTAAGACATAGAGATGCTCCATTTTGTGATAAATTTGACTGTATGCCATGTAACATGAATGTGATGACTAGTTGTTTCAATTTGAGAAGGCAATTCATTGATGGTTGTATCAGTCACAATTTTCACACACACTACACAAGGTCAAAGTCTTCAAGTCCTCCTAAAGCTAGGAAGGTACCTCTGTTACCTAAGTCTAAAACTTCAGGTTCTAAGTCTTCTGACAATGACAAGAAGACTAACACTAGGAAAGTTGACAAGCATGTTGTTTATGATAAAACTGTTTCTAAGTCACATGGACCCAAACTTGTTTGGGTACCAAAGGAAAAGTAATACCTTTGTGTTTGCAGGGCAAAGAAAGTGAAAAGAAGGTCATGTGGATTTTGGACAGTGGATGCTCAAATCATATGACTGGTGATATGGCCCTGCTATCACAGTATGAGGAAAAGGCTGGCCCAATGGTTGCTTTTGGAGATGACAGCATGGGTAACACATTGGGATATGGCAAGTTGAAAGTTGGTAATGTCATCATTGAAGATGTAGCACTAGTCAAGGGGCTCAAGCATAATCTGCTAAGTGTTGGTCAGTTTACTGATAGGGGATTCAAGGTGGATTTTGACAAAGATGAATGTTTGATCACCCACAAGAAGACTGGTGATTTTGCTCTATCTGGAGTAAGAAAGGGAAGCCTATTTGTAGCCAATATGGACTCTGCAAACAAGGACAAAATTTGTTGCTTTTATTCAAAAGCATCAAATGAAGATTGTTGGCTGTGGCACAAGAAATTATCACACCTGAACTTCAAAGCCATTAATTCTCTAGTCAAAAGAGAGTTAGTGAGAGGCATGCCTACACTTGAATTCTGCCAAGAAGGAGTGTGTGAGGCTTGTCAAAAAGGAAAAATGAAAAGATCAAGCCACAAGTCAAAGACATTGACATCAATAACCAAGCCCCTACAACTCATTCATATGGATTTGTTTGGGCCTGTCAATATTATGTCACTAGGAAGAAAGAAGTATGCCTTGGTGATGGTTGATGACTTTACAAGGTATACATGGGTGGAATTTCTAGCATCAAAAGATGAGGCCCCACAAGTAATCATTGAGCACATAAAGAGAGTTGACAAGGAAGTAAAGGCCAACAATGCAAGTGTGACTGCATTGAGAAGTGATAATGGAACAGAGTTCAGAAATGCCATACTTGAAGCATTCTGTAAAGAGAATGGCATTTCTCAGCAATTCTCATCTCCAAGGACTCCACAACAAAATGGAGTTGTTGAGAGAAAGAATAGAACTCTAATTGAGGCTGCTAGAACAATGTTACTTGATGCAAAGATGCCTACATGTTTTTTGGCTGAGGCTGTGAGCACTGCATGTTATATCCATAACAGAACTCTCATCAACAAAAATACTGGAAAGACACCTTACAATTTGATGACTGGAAAGAAGCCTACTCTAAAGTATGTTCATACTTTTGGAAGCAAATGCTTTGTATTAAAGGACAATTCAGAATATGTTGGTAAGTTTGATGCAAAGGCATTTAAAGGAATTTTTCTTGACTACTCTATGGAAAGAATTGCATACAAAGTTTATGTCATCAGTCAAAAGAAAATTATGGAAAGCACAGATGTGACATTTGATGACAGCAAACTACCTGAACTAGAAGAAGCCAATGATGAAGATAAAGATCCATTAAGGTTTGATAATCTAGATGATTCTGATGAAGAGATTGAAACTGGAGTTGAAACTCAAGTTCAACAAACTCAAGTGAATGATAATACAAGAGAAGAATTTGTGCCAATCAATAGTGAAGAAACAAGCATCCAAGACACACCTGTGAGTAGTGGCAACTTCACAGGGGAAGGAAATGAGAATGACCATGATGTGGATGATGAAGCAACATCAAGAATGAGAAATCAGGCTGACCACTCAAGGAAATGGGATAGATCACACACTACAGAGCAAATCATTGGAGATCCTAATGCAGGAGTAAGGACTAGGAGAGCAACTCAGAATGAGTGCCTCTATGGCTATTTTCTATCACAAGTTGAGCATAAGAAACTTGATGATGCACTGTTGGATCCAGATTGGATTATTGCTATGCAAGAGGAGCTGAATCAATTTGAAAGGAACAAAGTATGGGAACTTGTGCCTGCACCAAAGAATAGAACCATTGTTGGAACAAAATGGGTTCTAAAGAATAAGATGGATGAAGATGGTGTAATAGTAAGAAACAAAGCAAGGTTGGTTGCAAAAGGATACTCTCAACAGGAAGGCATTGATTATGATGAGACATTTGCTCATGTTGCTAGATTGGAAGCCATCAGAATATTCTTGGCATTTGCTGCTCATTCAAACTTTAAAGTTTATCAAATGGATGTCAAGAGTGCATTTCTGAATGGAGAATTGGAAGAAGAAGTTTATGTGCAACAACCACCTGGCTTTGAGGATCCACACTTCCTAGAATTTGTCTACAGATTGCTTAAGGCATTGTATGGACTTAAGCAGGCCCCAAGAGCATGGTATGATACCTTATCACAATTTCTTCTTGAAAATCAATTCACTAGAAGCACATTGGACAAGACACTGTTTTACAAGAAGCATGGTGATGATATTATCCTAGTTCAAATTTATGTGGATGATATCATTTTGGCTCTACAAATGAGAAGCTGTGTGAGAAATTCTCCAAACTAATGCAGAGCAGATATGAGATGAGTATGATGGGAGAGTTGACATTCTTTCTTGGGTTGCAAGTCAGTCAGAGAAAGGATGGTATCTTTATCAGTCAGACCAAGTACATCAAGGATCTATTGAAGAAGTTTGACTTGGAAGATTGCTCACCTGCAAAGACACCCATGGCCACTACAACTAAATTGGATGAAGATGCTAAAGGCAAGAAAGTAGATATCTCAGTCTACAGAGGCATGGTTGGTTCTCTACTCTACCTCACTGCAAGTAGGCCAGACATCATGTTTGCTACATGTTTATGTGCTAGATTTCAATCAAATCCAAAGGAATCACATTTGATTGCGATAAAAAGGATCTTTAGATATCTGAAGGGCACTCCAAACTTGGGTCTATGGTATCCTAAGGACACAGGGTTCAATCTGGTTGATTATTCTGATGCTGATTATGCTGGATGCAGAGTGGATAGGAAAAGCACCTCAGGTAGCTGCCAGTTTCTTGGACAAAGGTTAGTCTCTTGGTATAGCAAGAAGCAACAATCTGTGTCAACTTCTACAGCTGAGGCTGAATACATAGCTGCTGGAAGTTGATGTGCTCAAGTGCTTTGGATTAGAAATCAACTTAGAGATTATGGACTTGTGTTGGAAAGAATTCCAATCATGTGTGACAACACAAGTGCAATCTCTATAGTTGCCAATCCTGTCAATCATTCTAGGACAAAGCACATTGACATCAAATATCATTTCATTAGAGAACATGCAACTAATGGAACCATTGAGTTGCATTATGTCTCTACAGATAAACAACTAGCTGACATATTCACTAAGCCACTAGATGAAGCCACCTTCACAAGGTTGGTTAATGAGATTGGAATGCTGAATTCTTCAGATTCTGGCTAAGTGAATATATCATCTAGATTGTTGCAGTAGTAAACACTTACTTTATCTAAATTCTCAATATTTTTGAAGTAAGTGTTGGCTGAAATATGATTTATAAATATTTCAAATCTGTTGCATATGTTGGAAAATCATATTTTTGTTAACTTGAAATTTTTAGAAAATCACTGTTTAATTTGCTAGAATATTCTTCAATGAATATGGCTGGTAAATTTTAAAAGATAGTGAAAATTAAATTTTCTTTGTGAGTAATGAGTATATTTCGATAAGTCAGACTTCTCGAATGGTTCACTATTCGACATCTCTAACAAGTCTCATTAGAGCACTCTCGAGTTCTCGAATAGAGTCTTTTAGAGTTATCGAATAGAGGTATTCTTGACTTCTCGAATATGGTAATTGAGTTCTCTAATGGCTGAGTTCTCGAACACTATATATGAGTTCTCGAATCGTTTGAAAAGGCTGAATTCTCGCTGAATTTCAATCGATTTTGGATTTTTGTCTGAAATTCTAATTCACTCATAAAAACACATTTTATTTAATTTAGAATTATTTCTAAGTTAGATAACTGCCAGCTGTAAGTTACAACCTGCTTGAGTTATCGATTAAGCCTTTCTTGACTTATCGAATAGTTGTTTTCTACTTCTCGAATGCCTGACTTGTCGATACATGACATACATCTAATCGACAATTCAAGTACTTCATACTTATACAATTTCACATCTATTCGATTCATTTCATTCGATTTCTCAAGCATCTAAACCCTCAAAACCTCTGAAAACCCTAACTGCGAAAAGCCAAATTTCTTCTTTAACCTTCAATTTCTCTCTTCTCTCTCTTACACAAATGGCAACAGTAAAGTTCAACACCAATTTCATTGCTCTAACTAGTGATGTTGAGGCACCCAACGCCAACTTCAAGTGCTTTGCGTAGTGGATGTCTGAATCGTACATCAAGAATGCTCTATCTGTTAACCCAACTCTGTATCTCGACATTCTAGAACAGTTTTGGCAGTCTACTACAGTGGAGGTGGTGGCTCTTGACTCTGCAATAACCTCGTACATCATCTACTGCAAGATTCAAGACAAAAATATCAGTATCACCACAGAGGATATGAATGAGGCACTTGGGATGGGTACCAAAGGAGAGGTGTATGACCCACTTGCTATAAATGCTGAATTGGAAGACTTCTTTGATTTCATCAAATATGCAGACAGAATCAGTCTTGGGCATTTGAACAGGAAACATTTGAGGAAGGAATGGAGTTATGTGTTTGCTACACTTCTTCAAGTCTTCACTGCAAGAAAATCCAGCTATGATCAAATCAGTACCCCTGCACAGCAAGTAGGCTATGCCTTAGCTTTTGGAAAGAAGATAGACGTTGGTCTCATCATTCTGCAGGAGCTGTATGAGAGACTTGGTAAGAATTCAGCCAAGAGAGGTAATGAAATTTTCTTCCCTCGTTTTATTCAATCTGTCCTTAATTTCTTAGATGATAAATTGATTGAATTAGATGGGATGAATAAAAATAGAATAGGCTATCCTAAATCCATGACCAAACTCATTTTTGGTAATTTGGAGACTAGGAATGATGTGGATGTAAGACTTAACATAACTCCCCATATGGAGAGTGTGTTTAGAACTTACCCCCACAACATGCCAACATTTGCCTCTAAGTCTGAGTTAGCTAAGCCCAAGAAAGTAGAACAAAATGCTAACCCAGGGCTAGCTAACCAACCCTCTCAACCAAACACTCTACCAAACACTGAGCCAACTGCATCATTCTCTCAAAAGGGTGATGTTAGTAAAAAGAAGAGAAAGGAAGTAATGTCTGCACCCTTAAATATTTTATCTGAAGCAGCATTGGCTGTTGAACTAGGTCTAGAAAGTGAGGAACCAGAGTCACCCTTACTAAGGCCAAAGAAGAAGAAGAAAACTAAGACCACCTCTTCAGTCACACAAATTGCTGAAGTTGTAAAATCAGGGGCAAACAGCTCACTAGATGTATCCTCTCAACAGGGTGCATCTATAGAATCAAGCATCCTCCCCAATGCACCTTCTTGTATTGAGTCAGCACATGGGAGTGATAAGGCTGGCACTACATTGAGTGGAGAGCACCACACTTGAAACTCCCTCTATCTCTCAGGGGGAGTTGCCAAAATCTACTCTACAACACACTTCTCTTCCAGAATCTTCATCTCAAATTTCTTTGGAGCCTGTAATTCAAGAAATTGAAGAGCAAGGCATTGATCACCAAGAATCCTTTTCTCTTGGTGAGCCAATAGACTCAAGTGACTTAGTGCATGACACTTTGCTCACCACCCAGGACCCACATTTAGATGGTGAGGGAATGCATGATGGGGCATCTCCTGATGACACCATCACAAACATAGAGGTTCCACTAGTTGTCACTAGAGACTCTGTGCCTGTGTCAACTGCTGGTGTAACTCATCCCACTTCTGTGGAGACACCAGTAGTAGAGTCAATCCATCTGGTTGCAGAAGTTGCATCTGTAACTGAGGAGTCTAGCTTGCCTAGCTCTAGCTCTAACTTGGCTCAGGCCACTCTGTCAGAATGGCTAAGACCTGTGCAACATGACAGTGTCTTGGGATCATCAACTGTTCCACCACTATTGACGGATGAAGCACTTCATTGCTTAAATGTGGAACCGCTTGATGAGATCTCTAAAATAGCCCAACATCTTCTCACAGCCAATTTACCAAATGCTGACTATGAAGCAATTCTGCTCTGTCACAAAGAAGATGTTGAAAAACAACAAGAAAAGATAGCAGATGAGGCTGAGAGAGATGGAAATGTAGATGCATGGATGAGCACCACCAAAGACTACACCCTGGCTGAGGCTCTGCAATACTTGAGAGAAGAATATGTAACTGCTCTTGGTTCAAATGCTCGAACTCTCTCACCTACTGAAGTCTATGAAGCCATGAATGAGTCCTACAAGGGAAGTCTAAAGGCCATTCACTATCTTGAGAAAGGGATGAAAATTGAACTAGCCAATATCTGCAGAGATACATCCAAGGAAGTGAGTGAGCTCAAAAGTAAATTCATCTCTGAATTCCCTCCTCTAACATCCACACTCAGAGAAATTAGGGAATGCAAAAAGACTTGCACTTCTGTGGATCATGAGCTACCCTCCTTGATAGACAGTCTCTCAAAGCTCACAAGTGAAATGGCCACTCTCTCCTCTCAAACTCAGGATGCCAATGCCCTTATCAAGGTTATGTGGCAGAATCAATATGGAGATAAGGTCATTTCTAAGGTACCTGTGCACAACATGAGCAAGTATGAAGTGGAAAGGCTCCAGAAGCAATCACTCTCCTCTTTCAGAGCTGAACATCTCAAACACTCAATGGAAAAATTGGAAAAGGAAGTGTTAGACCAAAAAGCATTCAATGCTGAGCTAAAAGAATCTGTCAATCTGCTGAATGAAAAGTTGAACACTCAAGCAACTGCTCATGCTGATGTTCTTCTCACTCAACAACAGATGTTGACTGCTATGATGAAGCATATGGGTCTCCCTATACCTGATGATTCTTCAAACCCAAAGGTCAATTCTAAAGCCTCTGTGCCTGACAACAAGCCTAAGGGGGAGAAAAGGTCAAGAAACTCAAATCCAAAGGGGGAGAAACCTAAGGAGAAGGGCATACAGATAAATGAGGATGGTCACCAAAGAGTAAAATCTATAACCAATGTGCCAGGCAAAGGAAAATCCAAAGTTGATGAGCCTCCTACCTCACTGCCAGTTGTTACTCTACCAACTGTGCATGTCATTACTCCTGGTGGTCAGAAGCAATCTATCACAACCATAGTGGTTGCAGGGAGTATGCCATCGGACAAACCTCCATCCTCCATATCTGAAAGTGCCAAGCCTATAGAAGTCAAAGTTATTACTGAGGCCAAGCTACAAGAAGTTGCTAACTCAAATGTTTATCATGATAAAGCCTTCTTGGAGTTTTTGAAAGCCACAAGGGAACAGGCTGGTGACACTCAGTTCTATCTGAGGGAGTTGAAGAAGCAGATTAACTACATCACTATCATCCCCAAGAAAGTCAATAATCTATGGTTCAAGGAGATAGTAATGATATCCAAATCAAAGATATGGCATCTAACATACAAGACTCTACAAGCCCTAAAACACTCAGAGATAGATGCCATACTTGAGCTTATTGAGAAGAGAAATGAGAACAACAAAAGTCTGTTTGATGATTTGAGGAATGGCCAACCTTCAAGGCTGCCAGAAGTGATCAAGAAGCCATGGACAATCATCTATCAGTCTGGCACCAAAATTGAAGACATCAAGCAATTGGTCATTCCCAATGATCTCACTCCTTGAAATCACAGACTGGTCATTGCTATCATTGATCAACTACAGAAGAAGGTTGGAGCTGGAAATGCTGAAGAAATTGAAGCACTGCATATTCTCAGATCTTTTATAGCAACTGGTGAAACTCCAAAGAGGGCTCAACCTAGGAGAAATAAGGATGATGATTCTGAAGACAAAAGTGATGGGAGGAGAAGACATCACAGGAGAGATAAGGGTGATGAAGATGAGAAGAATAAGAAGGATGACAAGAATAAGAAAGATGGTGATGACCAAGGAAAAGTCTATGAGAGGAAGATTGGAAAACAGCAAGCCTTAGGCATTGCTAGCAGTAACCTCACCACAACACAAGACTCTGAGTCTAGGGTGAATACTGTTAGTAATGACCTACCAAAATCTTATTCAATGGCTTCTGCAACTGTTTTGCCATCTCAAGAAGAGAAGAAGATTCAAGCCAAGAAACCATGTGTATGTTTCAGAAAGCAAACTGCTAATGGAATACTACTATGGTCTACCAACAAAGGTCAAAGATTTCAGTCGAGCAACCATGTAAAAAGGATCAAATTCAAACAAGCTGCAAGGAAACTAAGGCTATCCAAATCAAGGACTCTAACAATCATTCCAGGATTGAAACTCCAACCACTAGATGAAGATTTTAATGAAGACCAGCTGTTATTTCTAAGAGCTCAAAGAATCTGCTCTGCTACAATTATGAATAACCTCCTTGAAATCAAGTATACTGATGGGAGACAGAGAAAGTTCAAACAAGGGGGTTGTCAGAATTGGGGCAAGCTATATGAGATAGAAAGAATTATTGCACTGTTGGACTCTGAAGACAAAGTGGAGAGAGAATGGAAGCTGGAGCTGATTGACTTTGTGAGGATGAAGAGAAATCATGCTGAAGCAATAAGAAAGGGGTGCCTTGAAAAATGGTTAGAAAGAGAGAAAGAACTTGATAGACTGGAGATTGAAGCATATAAGCTAAGGGCCAAGGGGCTGTGTAGAGTTCAGTTTGATCCCTATATGGTGAAGTATAGGAGGAGAAATGGAGACAATGTCAATATCAGAATGAATCTACTCAGTCACTATCCTGCCAACATTCTAAAGCCAGTACTTGAAGATTTCAAAAACTCTATTCTGCTTGAAGAACTAGATGCTATGGCAGAAATCATAAAGGCCATGGATGAGAATGCAAGAAAGGAGAAAGAAATAAAACAGAAAGCATATGATGATCTACAAGCCAAGGCAATTGAGATGGAATCAAATGAGAATGGCTAGTATTTCATCATACTGTAAGATTACTTATCTTGTAATTTCATCCATGTGCTCAATCAATCTACATACCTGTACTTTTAAAGTTTTATCTTTATGTATGTTAGGCTTGTTATCAGACATGAAATTGTGATTAAGGGTCTCACTCACAATTTAGGGGAGATTGTTAGTCACAGAGGCATGCCTGTATACATCTAATAACAAGCCTAATTGTTTGTAATGCTTTGCATTACTTACATGACCTCTTAACTGAGGGAACCTCTAGTTGTAGAGTTTCTGTTTGTATTGTACTTGTAGTAGGCATCAAATCCTAGTTGTGTAACTGTACTTATAGAGTCTAGAATAATGCTTGAAAGAAGTTCCAAGGTTCATGCCTCAAGCCAGAAGATAAAGACTGTCAAATAATCACAGTTGGGATTTGAAGAAATGAAGAATTTGCCTAAGTACCAATTCGAGAAGTATATTTGTCTATTCGAGAAGTCTAGCATTCGAGAAGTCAGGGATTCGATATCTCAAGACACTATTCGATATCTCTGAATACACTGTTCGATATCTCATTCGATATCTCAGAGATTTGATATGTCTATGTACTCTATTCGAGAACTCAGGAAGTCAACAAGTCAAAGTAGTATTCGAGTTCTCAAGGAGTCAACAAGTCAGAGTTCCATTTGATATCTCAAGGACTCAGTAAGCTATTCGATATCTCAAGGATTCGACAAGTCAAGTGTTCTATTCGACAACTCAAGGAATCCTGAAGAAAAGAGCTATTCAAGAAGTGATTTGATATGTCAATATAACAGTGTTCGAGAACTCAGAGTTATCGATCAAGTCAATTCTAGTTCTCGAATCACCTACTTAGTCACTTCTCGAATACATTCTTGGAGACAAAATATTGAAGAAATTGTACAAGTCTGAAACCTCCAACAAGCCAATGCACTTTATGGACCACAATCTGTAACGTGCTCTGGAAAGCCTACAAGGAAGCTTGGAGAGATATAGAAGAGACAAGGAGCTAAAGAAGTGGATCTAAACAGGCTTTGCAAAGTCAAATCTGTAACCGTTTGGACACTTACTCAAAAAGGATAGATAGACTAGAAAGTAATTTGTTTAGCTACCTTATTTGTAGTAAGTAGGTTGTATCCATGTTCTATAAGGATACAGCCTCACTTCCTTAGTAACTAACTTTGTGAGTCAAGTTTTTCATACACTGTAAGCTATATCTCTCTGAGAAAAATGAAGCTGAGAATACTATCATTTGTATTCACAGATTGTAGCAACCTTTATCTAATAATACATTAGATTAAAGTGATATTGTGTCTTGTGTTGTTCTTTATCCGCACCTTCACTCTTGCACACACAAACACTTATTTGCTACATAGACTCGAAAAAGAAAAGTTCAAGAATCCATTCACCCCCCCTCTGTATTCTTTTACTGTATTCAATACTCAACAATAATGTATGTAATGATAAGCCGAATTCGGTAAAAGAATTGCGTGTAAGTTAAGTATTTAAATCTAAATTTGTTAATAATGACACGTAGGTTGAACTATGACACATAGCTTATAACGAGAAACATATGTAATGGTAAGCTTAAATCAGCAAGACAATTATCCGTAAATTGAGTATTTAAATATAAATTGAGATGAAGATACGGTTTTGAAACCATATATTCAAGAATGAAAAGTTTGTTCTTGTAGTGGTTCTGATACACAAAGTGAACATGCTGATTGCAAAGTGGTAAGACAAAGAAAATGAGAAATGACTATGTGTTGTTTGTCAATCCTAACTTGTGTTGTCCTCATGTTGTTCACACCGAAAGTTCTTCACGCAGATAGCATGTGCAAATACGGGATCCATTAAAATTCACATAATTCACTCGTAATTTCATAAATATTTTATGTTCTTCATATACCTGCAAAAATATGTTCTTGTGCAAGCTAATAATAACGTGAAGTTTAGGTATGATCGAAACAGTATACTTTAATTTAAACACTATGGATATAATGTTCAATTTTTTAAAATTAATTTTAGTTTTTCTTAAAAATTTATATTGTGTTCTAATTTTAGCAATAAATTTACCCTATACATATTGTAAATGATAAAACACTCATATTTCTTAATCTAGCTAAATGCAATACTCGATACCAGTTATACTAACCAATTTTAATTAAAGTATAATTGTGTTTATCAAACCGCTCAAATCTCAAGAATTGCTCACATCGCCAAATAAGATTTTTAATTTCGTCTATTGTGAATTTAATTTTTTCCAAACTGGATCATTTTACAAAAATGTCTCCAACCCGGCTAATCAAACCCATGAACACTCCTAATGGATATTTACGATAGTATCACACTCTTTCAGCCTTCCAAGTAATTATGTTGTCATTGTAACTTAATTTTAAGAAAATAGAATAATTTGATTTAATTATAATATTTTATTATAATAAATAAATATTAAATTGAATTGGCATAGAAAACATAATATTAAATTTAAAGCATATAGTACATATCATAATTTATCAAATTAATTTAATTAAAAATGTATTGTAAAATATAGATTTTTTGTTTGAAAAAAAATAATATAATCACCAATTTCCAGCGAGTATCCTCGTTCGTTCCTTGTTTAGGGATTAGGACGGGTTCGAGGAATAGGAGCTGAGTTAGCATTCTCCGGTCATAAATGATTTAATGATCGTCCTTTATCCAAATATTATGTTTTTCATGTAGAAAAGCATAGATGGTATAGCCGGTAGACTCAAAAAATATAAAATAATATTTCATAAATGTCCTAAAAACATATACATAAACAAAATATTTTAGACATCTACTAAATAACATGAAAATTCATGTTCCCTTAATATACATCATTAATCATTAAAAATATAATGCATTTAATAATTAGAAAGGGATAAATATGTTGATAGTTTAATTCTAATTAAATTAAATAAATTCATTAAAAAGAATATACCAAGTGATTTTTTTAGTGAATGGAGTGAATGATTTTTAAATTGGTATCAAATTGTTGTAATGGTACAATGGTTATAAATGGCACATTAGTTATTTGTCCATTGGAGGGTTATAGGTTCAATTCCCAGTAGAACAATTTTTTTTTTTATCAATAATCAATAATATAATAGAGGGGCATGTAGATGGGCATGTTAGTAATTTACTAAAAAGGCTTGAAAACTCATATTCCCTATAATAGATAACTAGCATGAAAGTCGTGCAAAGCACGAGTAGCATGTTAATTTTTATATTCACGTATTTCATATATTTTTATTAACTTATTATTGTAATTACTGGTGGTAAATGAGTATTTTAGATGTTATCGTATAAAAAAAATACTTATTGTACGTATATCTCTTTTTTTTTAAGCACGTATATCTCATTTATTATTTTTTCACAGAAATTGTGGATGTCATTGTATTCTTTCACACGAATATTATTATTATTATTATTATTATTATTATTATTATTATTATTATTATTATTATTATTAAGCATATATTTATAGGAAGTCATCGCTATCGTGGTTACACGTGATAGATTGCTAAATATGTATTGTAATTTGTAAATACATTATCAAAATTAATAATGCACTTCTTATCAACTAACTTTATGCACCGTTGATCTAGATGTCATTGGTCATATTTTACATTTTCAATTACGATTACAACCTCACGACATAAACTTTTAGTTTATTAATTATGTAATTAATTTAATATAATTGTACTTTATATAAAATAACACATTAATTTCAAATAAATAGAATATAATTCTGATTTAATGTTTGTGAATTTAATTTCAATTTAATTTAGAAGTCGTAAATATATTTTCTATATCCATGATAATAAATGAATTCCAAATTTATATTCATGTCCTGTTTTCGTGTTTCATCTACCTGAATCCAAAATTTGATACTAAATGAATTGATGTCGTCTCGTGTACCATGTATTTTCGTGTCATATGTGTAATATAATGAAATATTGTAATAATAAAATTTCATAAAATTTTATCATGTACCAAAAGTCCAAATTTAACATTAATTAATTTTATCATCTCGTGAATAAGTAATTTCGTCTTGTGTTTACGTGTCATTACGCATAATACAAAGAAAAATATTTTAATATTATAGTTTCATAAAACAATCATTATGATTTCAGAATTTTTTTTATTAATATCATATTACTTTTGAGAAAATGCCCTAAATGCCCACCATTCAAACTTAATGGACCGAAATACCGATTGGCGGAAGCAGCGGCCCTATTTACCCACGGGATACGCCTTCAGAGAATGCGTATCCGGGGTAACGCATTCTGTGAATACGTGATGACGTCATGTGCGTCATTCTCACACAAAACGCAACCGGAATGCTCTGGAGCTCAAAGTCGTCGTTCTGTCGCCACCCCTCCGTTCTCCATACTTCGTCAGTATCCACTTCATCTGAGTTTATCAAAATAAAGCCCACACCTTTATCTCCATTTTAACCCGTTCGATTGTAACGTTTCGGCCCCGCAGGGGCGTACACAACCGAATCGAGAATCTTATCGGAAAATTAGCTTCGAAATGGGGCTTTTAAATCCGGCAAAAAAATGGAAATCTACAATTATAGGGTTGTAGAGGGAGATAATATGAGCAATTTGGTATAGTATGGTACTGGAAGATGCCGGAAGAAGACAGACTAATTGGTCAAATGTTTGATCGGAAATTTCAAGCCGGCCAGAGGTCGAGGACGGTGAACAGTGTTCGAATACACGCATGTTGTACATGCATGTCTGGTGATACGCAGTCTCACAATGCGTGTCCCAGACACTGTTCATGAGTACAGATTTGAGTTTTGTGAAGAATTCTCCTTTGTGAGATGTGTGTCCGGACATACATCTGGGAGATGTGTGTCCCGTGGGTATTTAGGGACGCGCCCCCCGTCGGTGGGTATTTTGGACAAAAATATTTAATTGGTGGGTATTTATGGCCTTCACCCATTACTTTTATAGTTATTAAACCATTTCTGTCACAATGATTTCACTTACAAAATTTTAGCAAATAATCCTTAATATTTTAAGATTTTAATTGTGTAAATATCATTAGTAAAAAATTTATACAAATTTAATTATTTTGTTTATTACACATTTAAATATGATAATAGAATTCTTGTCATGTTGGTGTCTCAGTACAAAATTTCTGAATTTAGACATTTATAGTACTGTATATAAAGTCAACTATAGTATATAAAGTCACCTATATATTTTATTTTTTTTTGATAATCGAAGAATTTCATTCCATCCATCAAACAAAATTTCCCAGAATACTACTACAACCACTTGAAAAAGAAACAGAGCCACTGCCTACTTCTAACAATACTCCCCAACCCCTTTTATTAAATTAGCAGAAAACCCCACTTTTTAACACCACGTACTTAGTAGATTAACTCTACTCATGCCTTGTTTAGCCAACTCATCAGCTGTAGTTAAGATATTTCTACTAGCATACACCATCCCTATTCTTGAATGCCGTCCTAGATCACAGAAATGTTTCTCACTTTGCGACCTCTCCAACCCAAATTTTTCACAGTGGACGAGATTTACCACCCTCTGACAGTCAGAGAAGATTTTTAGAGACATATTACTGTATGCACTCCCTATGAATTCTGAGAACAAATACTTTGCCGCTTGTAATTCAGCCTCAAACGCATTCATCGCATTACTGGGCCCAAAAAACATGAACCCAATATTTTTTTTCTTTATCAATAATTGTTCCTCCAATACCAGCAGATAACTTACCCTCCGCGTTTCTACACCATGCACCATCCACGTAGCACACCAGATCCTCAACTGCGCTTTCAATTAATCTCACACTTTTACCTCTATTATGAAGTAATATTGAACCCACTGGATTACTCCGCCAAATTTCCATGACACCCTCTGAAATGATGTCAAGACTCAGTAGCCAGCATTTGATGCGATCACACACCATAAACAACAATTCTTTCTTAGACACTTTCTTGTTGTTAAAGACACATTGGTTACGACATAACCAAATTGCCCACAGTGTAGCTGTTAGTACTAATCCCCATATTTGCCTCATAAATTTTCCTTTAAACAATGAGAAAGAAAACTAAAACCATTCCCAACTATTGTTCCAGTTTCTATTATGTATAGCCCACCATTCTCTTATATGATCCCATGCCCAGATAGCAGGGGTACATTCCCAGAAAATATGGTCCAAATTTTCCTCTTTAATTTGGCACCATGAGCAGATTGCATTCATGTCACCATTGATCCTGTTTTTTAGTAAGACCTTAGTTGGAAGAATTCTATGCATTACTTTCCACATAAACAGGGAAATCCTATGTGGCAATTTCAGTTTCCATAGAAACACCCACTTCTCCTGCGATCCACCCATATCTGCTGTCATCATACTATAAGCTTTGCAGACACTATAATGGTCCCTTGTACTTTCCCATTTAAGTACATCCCTCCCATTTCGAAGTTGTACTCCATCAAGTTTACCTATAACTTGGTCCCAATCATCATTTTCCCACTGTTTCAACGGTCTTATCCACAATTCAATATCATCACCCCCTCCATGAACACCTGCCATCTCTTTCAATCTCTTAACTGACCAGTTCTTACCCTTAGATAATTTGTGTAATCTTGGGTAGCAATCTTATAAAATTCCAGAAGGATGCCACCAATCTATCCAAAACAAACATTCATGACCACCTCAAACCTCCCATTTAAATTGGTTTCTCTCCAAAAGAGGACCCATTTCATGTTCATGTGCAAGATTAACTATACCTTTTACAACATGGGATTTATTGTCTTCTGCAATAAACTCTCCATCCCCTCCCCTGTTTTACACTCATAGAGATCACTTAAAATTCTTTGCCATAAACTTCCTCTATCATACTTCTACCTCCACCACCACTTTCCTAATAATGCCCAATTTCTCTTCTCAAGAATCTGCACATTCAGACCCCCCACTTTTTTTTTTTTTACATACCTCATTCAATTTTAGCAGATGCATTTTTCTTGTTGGTGGTTCTTTAGTATAATTCCAACCCCACAAAAAGTCTCGTCTAATGCCGTCGACCTCTTTGCATAATGACTTGGGAATACGAAACATGTTGAACCAATACACCGGAATAGAGTCAATGGCTACTTTTAGTAATACAAGCCTCCCGCCATATTAGTTGACGTGCACTTCCAATTTGCTAGTTTTGATTTGATTTTATCCACCAGTGGTTTCCAGAAAATTCGTTTTCTAGGAGAAGCACCTACATGAACTCCTAAGTATTTCATTGGTAGAGTCCCCACCTTACAACCAAGAGTTGTTGCCCAATTGTGTACTAGTGACAGATCACCATGTAGTACGTACAAATCACTTTTCTTGAAATTGATCTTAAGTCCAGTCATTGCTTGAAAACATTGTAGAACTAATTTGACTTCTTGTATTACTTCCGTTGAATCCTCCAAAAATAACACCGTGTCATTTGCAAATTGAAGGTGAGTCAGTTGTTCTTGTTCCCCCCGAATGCAGATACCTCTAATTTTCCCAGCTTCACTTGCTTTTCTGATCAAACAGTTTAAAACCTCACCAACTAGGATAAATAAAAAGGGTGATAAGGGATCACCTTGGCGTAGACCCATTTTCGGTGAAAACTCCTTTGTTGGTGACCCGTTTATTACGATTGATGTTCTTGCTGATTTGAGGTACGTAGTCATCCATGCCATCCATCTGTCTTTAAACCCCATTTTACCAAGAAGATTTAACAAAAAACCCCAGTCAATAGTATCATAGGCCTTCTCGAAGTCTAACTTTAGGATAACCCATCTGCATCTTTTTATCTTCGGAGCCTCCACCACTTCATTCAAAATTAAAATCCCATCTGTAATTTGTCGTCCCTTGACAAATGCCGATTGAGTTTCAGCCACTAACTTTCCAATCACTGAAGACATTCTAATAGCAAGAGCTTTTGCTATTAATTTGAACGAAGTATTAATCACACTAATAGGCCTGAAGTCCTCCATTCCCTCTGGGGAGATTTTTTTTTGGAATGAGTGATATAAAGGCAGCATTCATTCCTCCCGGGAGTCCATTTCCGAGCATAAAATCTCTTATTGTTTCCATCATCAGCTTTTTTGCACTTCCCCACCATTTGATTATAAACTCAACTGTCAAACCATCTGGACCCGGCGCTTTGTTCCGGCCTAGTTGACAAAGTGCTCTATATATTTCTTCCTCCGTAAAGTCCTCTTGTAGCCAATCAGCATCCTCATCTGACAACTTCACAGTTATGACATTCCCCACACCAAACACAACATTATTTGATCTACTCATAAAGAAACTCTCAAAATAATGTAGGAAGGCTTCTTTAATGTCTAGTCTAGAGTATTTCCACTCTTCATTCCACCAAATCTTTCTAATAAGATTTTTCCTTCTTCTTTTTAGAATTGTTTGATGGAAAAACCTAGTGTTTTTATCTCCTTCAATCTCCCATTGTACCCTAGCCTTCTGTTTCAACATTTGGGCTTTCACATTGTAGAGTTCAGTGAGTTCCTTTCTTGTGTCGAATAAAATGTCATCATTTTCCCCCTTCTCCTCTGCCTCCCCAATCATCCTCTCTATTTCTCTGATTTTATTTTATATATTCCCGTTTTGCTGAAGGTTCCAATCTTTTATTGTTGCTTTAATCTTCCTCAGAGCCATCTGCAGATTTTTCACCCCATCTTCAAATTTATTAGCGCTTTCCCATGTCGTCCTTAGATTATTCTCCAAAATTTTATCCTCTAACCATATATTGAAAAATTTGAAAGGCTTCGGTCCCCAATCTTCTATGTCTTGTCTCATCACCAGGATTTTATGATCAGAGTTCTTTGTTTGTTTCAGTTGCGTCACCCATATTCCTTTATCCATCCACACATAGTTAACTAGTACGCGATCAAGTTTGCTTCTTTTATTGTTCGATCCAAACCACGTAAAATCACCACCAACCGTCGAAATCTCAAACAAATTTAAGTTTCTAATCAAAGAATTAAACTGCTCCGTGTCCGCTTTCCTGTATATGCAATTTTTCCTTTCTTCCCGTGACCTTTCAGCATTTAAATCTCCAGCTACACAAATCGCTTCTTCCTCCACCCCTGAACATATCTCACTAAGTTGGAGCCACACACATCTCTTTTCTTGGTATTCTTGTGGGGCGTACACATTAACCAAGTAGAAAAACTGACCAGAGTTCCTAACCTTTAATTTCATCCAAATCCAATTTTTTGTTTTTATTGCCTCCTCCTTCTGAAACATCTCACTGTCCCATGTAGTTAGCAGTCCCCCTGATAGGCCATTGGCTTGCTGGTCTTCCCACCCATGACTTTCACTATCCCAAATCTCATCCCTCATGCCATTTGACCACTCCTTGCACTTGGTTTCTTGTAAACAAATAATTGACACACAATTTTTCAAAACTGCAATTCTAACATTCCCTCTATTGACCCCGTTATTCGCTCCCCGAATATTCCAGCACAATATTGATACTTCTTCCATAAATAACTAATAAGAGGTTACTGCTTTAGAAATTTGTCGAACCAAGGATCACAGAGATCCTTCTTTCAACTGCTTGACAATGTTCTGAACTGCCACATCTTTCCCCCCTTTGATTTCTAAACCCATACACTCAGCAACTTCAACAATTTTCTCAACGTTTTACTCAAAATTCTATATTTCTGTTCTACAAATTTGATCACCTTTCGCTGAAGTACGAACCTCAGCCCTCCTTTTCCTCCCCCCAAGATTTTTGGCTTTACCTCTAATTTTTCAATAATCAAACGGATTCCTCACCAACCTACTAATCTTCTTTGGCCTACCTCTCTTCCCTCTTAGTTTCATGCCATCCAACACTTTACAAAGGGAATTATGTGAATCTTGCACTGATCTGCATGTATCTTCAACTATATTCCATTCCTCCAACTTAGAACTCACAACTGTACACTTATCCTCGCTTGATTCACTATCTGTCACCAGTAAATCTAAGTTTCTAAATAGCTTACCACCCTTCCCTGAGTTCCCTTCATCCTTCGAATCACTAGATGTCACCACATCTCTTCGTTCTTCTTCAGATTTTTCTGCATTTACCTCTGGACACTCACTATTCTTAGAACTTTGTTTTACTGATTCTGGGACATACGAAATTAATGAACTTGGTTGATGTGAAATCTCCTCTGTTGTTTTTTGCACGGCATCATCAACACTCCTCCTTGTATCATTGTTCTCAAAGCATTGTTCTTCATCTCTTCTACCCACCGATTCATTTACCATCTCAATCTCTATCTCTTTTTCATCATCTATCTTCTTCTCCTGTTGGCTGAATACTTTTGTGTTCTTCTGAATTGGTCTTGGCAATAGATTCCATCCAACATTAGGATTGTGTACCTCATTAATCAAAATCTTATATTCCTTACCATCCAGCACTATTATCATTGTTTCTTTAATTTCCTTCATAACGTCCGATGCCAGGCATACCACCAGATTTTGTATTTTACCACTCCCCCATACATCTCCAAACCACCCCTCTATTGAACCCTAGTCCATTAGTAATTTCTCCAATTTTTCTAAAGAAAAAGCTGTCCAGGGTAACCCTATAATCTCTAACCATGTCTTCCTTGGTAACACAATATTACTATCCTCCACCTCCACAAACTTCTCAAACCAAGTATCTAGTAGTTCCCACTCAAACTCATCCTTGGCTTCCTTATTTTCACATGACACTAAGAACCTTTTATTTATTATCTTCCTAATCTCCAGATCCCAAAAGCCTGCACCCAATAATTTTTCATTCAGAACATCCACCTCTGTCATCTCCTTTGTGAAGCCAATTTTACTTCTATTTCCTAATTCTACTAATGCATCATCCTGTCTCAGTTCACACGTCTTTGACCTCGCTACCTCTTTGATAACGTCCTTCGATTTGTCCCACCCTCGATCTGTGGTTTTTTTCTTATCATTCACATCATGAATACTAACCACATTTCCATTTTCGGTCCCTGGATTTTTTTCTGCACTTTAGCCCCAACATCCCTTTCTAATTTACCCAGCCCACTATCCGTATTAGCTATTGGTTTTGCCCTAGTTGCAGCTATTCTACATCAAAGCAACACTCTTCCATCAATTCCCCTTGTTACTTTCTCTGCTTCTATCTCATTTGCAATTTTGATAAATCCAATTCTTTTTCCATACTTATCCCTCTTTCTTGGAAGTATTATATCCTTCACTTGCCCAAATCTACCTACAAAATCCCAAACCTCCCTTGCTAAAGCCTTCTCCGCAATTCCAACCATATAGATAGTACTTTCCACACGTTTGTTCACCTTTCCTTTCTTACGATACGAAACAGTTTGCCATTCATCACCAATAGTGCCTTTGATTTCCAACACACTTTCCTTGTGTTTATCAATACATTCCCTTTTTTTTCAAAATCTCAGCATAACTTGGACCATTATCTACCTTTCTCACTTTCATGATCAGACTATTCTCATGTATTTGATCAAGAGCCTCCCAAATTGCTTTATTATCTTCTTCTGTAACTCCACTTAGGGTTTTTTCCTGTACCAACGCTTTATTCAAGAAGATTACACCTTTAAGATTCTTTAGTAGAATCTCTTCTTTCATTTTACCCTCCATTTCTTTTTCCACTTTTCTCATATTTTGGATGTTCTCCACTAATTCACGCTCCTTCTTATCATTCCACGACGATTCATCACCAAATCTTAATCTTATCTCTCCGTTGTTGTTGTAATCGATTACTTTTTGGCGAAGTTGATTTTCTACATGTTTATCCCCCTCCCCATACTTGACGGTCTCTTTTTGTTCCCAGTTCCTAAACCTCCTCCCCCACCTTCTCTTTGCCTCATCTAATGATTCAATATTTTGATTCCACCATTCCTCGTTCATCTGTAACTGCCCCGATCTATACAGCTTGTCATAGTTTGTAGTACTTACTTTCCTCCTCCATATTCGACTAGAGCCCCCACCATTTACCCTTCCCCGTTCTTGATTGAAACTCCCAAAAGTCGCCGCCTTTGCCCTGGTCGGCGCCATCTCAACTATATATTTTATGATATTTATCTTTAAGAGATCTAATTATTTTATCTATAACCAGTATGGAGTCTAAATATTGTATGATACTATTTTTAACTTAAGGTACAACCTTGATAATCTCATTTACAATACTGTATTCGAAGTCAACGATACATTTTATGATTTAATTTAAAAAATAGGAAAAAAATGTTCAATTTATAGTTTAAAGCTCCGTGTTAATAGAAAACTTTTCTATAATGAATTTTAGATAACTCCAAGGCCTACCCAATTATATATTTTATCCTCTTATTTAATTAATGATCATTTTAAAATCCAATTTTATATGATATTTTTTATTTTTTTCTATTATATGATTAATTTGATTTATAATATTATATCCAAAACCAACTATGGATTTTATGATTTTGTCCAATAACGGAGCATATGTCTAAATTATATGTAAGTTATTCCTAATTATAATCACTCACACACACACATATTCATATTTTGAAAGTATATAATTATTTTATTTTAAATATTTTTAATATAAATTTTAAATGAAATATAGAATAAAAGAGACACACACACATATTCATATTTTGAAAGTTTATAATTATTTTATTTTGAATATTTTTAATATAAATTTTAAATGAAATATAGAATAAGAGTTCTTTGGCATGTAGAAATGCAGTAGATGAGTTTCAAATTTGCATTAATTGAGCTTCTAGCCTAATGGTTGTAATATGACCATAAAGTATATTAGCATCAAAAGGTCATGGGTTCAATCTATGACAACAAAATATTTTTAGTATATTTTTATGATAATGTAGGGGTATTTTAGTAAATTATTAAATTGCATGAAAATGCATGTTAAGCTATAACAGATATAATGGATGGATGTAATAGATAAGATATAATACAAACAAACTTTGCAACTCCGAACACAAATTAAATGTTGAATATTTCATTTATCAATAAAATTAGGGTACTGATTCATGCACACCCCTATCTATGCATTTTACTAAAATATCCTTAGTCTCTTATTTTGTTTATTATAACATTGATCATTTTATATACCTCTAGTTGTTTAAAAGGGATGATAGAAAGATAACAATGCTTGTAAATTAGAAACATTGATATTTTATTTTTTGTAGGTATTCTTTTTTATTATTATTATTATTATTATTATTATTATTATAAACATAAGTTTTAAATTAGAATAATAATAATAATAATAATAATAAGAAAAATTATATAAATTAATTAAAATTTGTTAACTTTCTTATCTTAAATTAAAATATAGGAAAAACAGTAATTAGTAAATGTGATTAGAGGTGAATATATTGTAACTTAAAGTAACTACTCATTATTTTACTTTGGTAAATAATAAAACATATCTAAAATTACTTTTCTTTTTCTTATTTTTCTTTTGGTTATTTTTTGAGTTGGATATTCATATTTATAGTAAGTCATGGATATAATTGAGCTAATAAAATTAAGACAAGTAATAAATTTTTTATAATAATAATTTAATTTCAAAACTTATAAGATTTGGGTAAGATTATGTCAAAAAAAAGATACAAAATTAACATATGAAGATTAAGATTATTTTGGTCTAAAACAAATATCAGGATGTGCATAAATAAGTTTAGGGTGTGTATAAAAAAATAATCATCTCATTTTGTGACTCAAGCAAATTAGGCGGCAATAAATGCTTCATTTATCAATAAAATTGATCACCTCTATTATTGTCTCTAACAATTACTCTCTCCGTCCCTCTCATTTTTTTACAGTTTCTATTTTGGAACGTCCCTTACATTTCTTTACATACCGTAAATAGTAACTTTTAACAATAAAATACGTTATTACATCCACTACTTCATTTCACTTTTTCAACACTTTACACTATTGTTTTCTCTCAAACTTTTCTCCCCCTTCGTCGTCGTCTTCAACCTCTGCTCCTCCGGCGGTGGTTTATCCACCGACCGGAGGCCCTTTTCTTGTCCAGTTTTTTGTTTTCTTTTAATAATCATACTCCTTTTGTGAAGATTGTGAGTATTTGGTTTGCTTACCCATTAATTGGGTTTATTGGTCTCTCCTTGTGAGAGTTTGTTTGTCTCTCCTTGTGAGAGTTTGCTTGGTTTGTTGGTTTTAATGAAGATCTACAATAGATCAGTCCTGCTGAGAATGATTTTGTCGATAGTTTGGGGGATCTGGAAAGTCCGCATCGAAGCTGAGATGCTAACGTTTATTGCAAGAGCTCATCACTTACAACCAAAGATTGTTCAATATTATTTGTTGGGGGTTTTCACTTTCGGCATGTCTATAGCTGGTATCCGGCATGTAGATAGCTGGTGTATTACTCATCCTTTGGGGAATTCCATTTCCGGCATGTCTATAGCTGGTATCCGGCATGTAGATAGCTGGAGGATCGTTCCTCTGACCTTAGTTTATACAACTGAGGATTCTGAACACTGGGGTATCAACGGATCTTACGTGAAGTGGTCAATTGTAATAACGCGACTTTCAGGGATGTTAGCGCAATTTGGATCTTTTCGAATATCTTCGAATTCGTTTTTTAGCTTCAAGAACTTTTTAGTTCAGTTTGTTGCACGATCTGGAAACAATTTATTGTTTTTTCAACCTGGTCGTATCTACAGTCGGGGGTTTGTCCCGCTGTTTTATTGGCTTGTTTCAGAAATATAATCGTTTGCATTTTGTCAAAAAAAACAATAAAATCACTATTACATCCACTACTTCACTTATTTTAATTATAATTCTTGGTCTCCGTGAAAAAACCCAATATAAATAACCACGGGGGA
Organism: Kitagawia praeruptora; assembly: GCA_037693485.1. Classification (NCBI taxonomy): domain Eukaryota; kingdom Viridiplantae; phylum Streptophyta; class Magnoliopsida; order Apiales; family Apiaceae; genus Kitagawia; species Kitagawia praeruptora. The sequence continues at coordinate 110,418,677 of CM075354.1, forward strand.
CGGAGGGAGTATATTGACTTCTTATGACTTATATATACTAGCTTAAAACCCGTGCTATGCGCGGATTTCTTTTAATATTATATGATTTTTTTTATTAATTTGAATTACTTTTTTAAAATATGAATTTTGGAGGCTTAAATTTTTAAATGAGATGATTTGATAATAATTATATAAATGTTATCCATGATATTTCTAGGTAAAGAGGAATTTTAGTTAGAAAATATTGAAAAGATGATAAATTTTAGTTGAAAAAGGTAATCAGTTAATTATAAGTATTTACAAAATTATTATTTAATTTTATCAAATAGAATGTCGTGATTTAATTGAAAAAAAGAGGTTTTAGTTAAAAAAAACTAAAAAAAAACATGCATGTTTAAGATGAAAAAAATATTATAGTTATCTATTCGTACATATTGAGACTAGTTCCCACGCTGCGGCTCACTTCACTTTCCTCCTAGACTCAACCTTAGTAGTGAATCAAATCAACAAGAAGAAGAGGGGCATATCTATGCAGGTCACCTGTATAAAGGCAAAGACTGAAATGTTATATAACAGCAATTTCATTTCAATCCTAAGAAATGTAAACTCAGAAGTGGACAGTTTGGCCAAACAAGGGAGACAAAGACTGAATTTACTGGCGGGATGGATTTAACTGTTTATATCTATGTTTCTAGGCTTATGTGTCTTTTGCTTAATTTCACAAGCTCGGTTGTATGCTAAAGATCCGAGTCGGTGTGTCTTTCTGTGGTTGTATTTGTCCTAAGGCATGGCCTTTATTTTATTATAATCTCTCTATTTATCCAAAAAAACAATATTGTTATTTTATTTTATTAAATAGAACCCCCTGCAATATAATTGAAAAAAGATAGATTTAGTTAGAAAAAATAGAAAAGATAATGTGAAAATTAAAAAGATGACATGTTTTAGATGAAAAAGTTAATTGATTAGTTAATAGTAATTATAATTTAATTTATGTTATTTTACTAAATTAAATTGCTCGTATTGTCTTTAGATAGTGAGAAATTAATGTTGCCCGTGATATTTCTATAAAAAAGGATTTTTATTATGAAATATGGAAAAGATGATACGTTTTAGCTGAAAAAGATAATCAGTATTTATTAGTATTATAATATTATTATTTATTTTATTAAATAAAACCACTCATGATATAATTGGAAAAAGGGATATTTTAGTTACAGAATAGAAAAAGATAACATGTTTTGGCTGGAAAATGTAATTGATTAGTTAATAGTAATGATAATATAATTATGTTATTTTATTAAACAAAATTGCTCGTAGTATCAATATATATATATATATATATATATATATATATATATATATATATATATATATATATATATATATATATATATATCAATATATATATATAAAGGAGGATACACGGGAGTTTAGGTGGCGCTCTAAAAGCGTCTCAATCTATTTTTCTAATTGTCTAGAATTTTAGAATTTTAAACACTAATAAATGTAAAAATATCATTTAACATATTAGAAGTAGAATAGGTGTTCGAATTTATAGAGGAGAAGTGTTTGAATTTATAAGGAAGACATATGATTAGAAGTTATATTGGAAGTAGAATAAGTATTTATAATGCATATGATTAAAAGTTCTATTGGAAGTAGAATAGAAGTTCGAATTTATAGAAAAAACATATAAATAAAAGTTCTATTAGAAGTAGAAAATTATCAATTAACATATTAGAAATAGAATAGGTGTTCGAATTTATAAAGGAGAAGAGTTCGAATTAATTTTCTAGAATTTTAAACACTAATAAATGTAAAAATATCATTTAACATATTAGAAGTAGAATAGGTGTTCGATTTATAGAGGAGAAGAGTTCAAATTTATAGGGAAGACATATGATTAGAAGTTCTATTGGAAGTGGAATAAGTATTTATAATGCATATAATTAAAAGTTCTATTAGAAGTAGAATAGGAGTTCGAATTTATAGAGAATAAGAGTTCGAATTTATAGAAAAAATATATAAATAAAAGTTCTATTAGAAGTAGAAAATTATCATTTAACATATTAAAAATAGAATAGGTGTTCGAATTTATAGAGAAGAAAAGTTCGAATTTATAGGGAAGACATATGATTAGAAGTTATATTGGAAGTAGAATAAGTATTTATAATGCATATGGTTAAAAGTTCTATTGGAAGTAGAATAAGAGTTCAGATTTATAGAGAATAAGAGTTCTAATTTATAGAAAAAACATATAAATAAAAGTTCTATTAGAAGTAGAAAATTATCAATTAACATATTAGAAATAGAATAGGTGTTCGAATTTATAAAGGAGAAGAGTTCGAATTAATTTTCTAGAATTTTAAACACTAATAAATGTAAAAATATCATTTAACATATTAGAAGTAGAATAGGTGTTCGATTTATAGAGGAGAAGAGTTCGAATTTATAGGGAAGACATGATTAGAAGTTCTATTGGAAGTGGAATAAGTATTTATAATGCATATGATTAAAAGTTCTATTGGAAGTAGAATAGGAGTTCGAATTTATAGAAAATAAGAGTTCGAATTTATAGAAAAAACATATAAATAAAAGTTCTATTAGAAGTAGAAAATTATCATTTAACATATTAGAAATAGAATAGGTGTCCGAATTTATAGAGGGGAAGAGTTCGAATTTATAGGGAAGACATATGATTAGAAGTTATATTGTAAGTAGAATAAGTATTTATAATGCATATGATTAAAAGTTCTATTGGAAGTAGAATACAGTTCGAATTTATAGAAAAAATATATAAATAAAAATTCTATTAGAAGTAGAAAAATGTCATTTAACATATTAGAAATAGAATAGGTGTTCGAATTTATAGAGGAGAAGAGTTCGAATTTATAGGGAAGACATATGATTAGAAGTTCTATTGGAAGTAGAATAAGTATTAATAACGCATATGATTAAAAATTCTATTGGAAGTAGAATAGGATTTTGAATTTATAGAGAATAAGAGTTCGAATTTATAGAAAAAACATATAAATAAAAGTTCTATTAAAAGTAGAATAGGTTCGTAAATCCAATACTATTGGCATAAAAAAAGTCATCGTATTTAAAAAGAAAAGAATTGACGTGTTAACATAATAAAAGAACACTCTCATGCATGAATCCTTTATAAATACATGACTATCTATAATATAAAGAGAAAATAATATGTGTTTTAATTTCTAAAGCTCCATAAATTTTAGAAAGTATAAATTGGAATTCATTCTATTTTTTAGGTTTTGATTTTAAGGAAAAAAGTAGTTGTGTAAGATAAGTACCATTAATAATATGTAATGAAGTTGAAATTTCAATCCCAAATGAGAGCGGCTCGAAACGTGTTTAACGGTAAGAGACGGCTCATTATAAAAGATTGTATTAGCTATTAAAATATCATATTGATGTTATAAATTTTATTTTATTTTTATGATTTGTTTTTATGGATAAACATTATCATACAAGTGATATATGTAAAAATTAGGTTTTTGGTATTAACGAAAGAGCGGATCAATATAGTAATAATCGTGTTTAACGAGAAAGAGGTTCATTAGAGGAAAAAAGATGTTTGAATATATAAGGAATACATAAAATAAAATGTTTAATTGGAAGTAGAATACGAGAACGGTGCATGATGATGTCTTATACAATTTTTTAAAACTATATATCTTTTTTCTTAGAAATCCCTCTTTATTTTAATTTTTTTATTCAAGTTAATTATATTGGCATTAGAAAATATATCCATAAAAATATTATTTTCGTAACGAAAATTCTTCATATTATTTTTTGATATTTTAACATAACAGAAAGACATTCCCATGTAGAAACTGTAAATAAATACAAGAATATCTGTAATATACAGAAAATATAAGATGTATTTTTATATTTTAAAACTCCATAAATATTAGAAAGTTTAAAGAATATAAAAATTGGAATTGACTCTCTTTATATAATGAAGTTAGAATTTCGGTTCCAAATGAGAGCGGCTCGAAACGTATTTAACGGGAAGACGACTCAATAAAAAAGATTGTATTAACTATTAGAATTTGATACTACCGTCATAATATTTTCCTTTTTATTTTTACGATTCGATTTTATGGATAAAAATTATTATATAAGTCTTTATAATATATGTTAAAGTTGAAATTTCGGTTTTAACGAGAGAGCGGCTCAATCAAAAAAATCGTACGATTCATTAGAGAAGATTATTTAATTATTAAAATTTAATATTAATATTATAATATAATGTAAATGTATTGAATTTTTAAAAAATATTGTAATGCCGCCGCGAAGTGCGGCTTTATCGACTAGTTTATAAGAAAGGAGAAATTTTAGTTAGATACAATATAAAAGATATTGTGTTTCATTTGAAAAGGGAAATTAATTAATTAGTGAAAAATAAAAAAGGCAATATGTTTAATCTAAAAAAGTAAATTAATTAGTTAATAGGATATATTTTATCTGGAATTAAGTAAGGATAAATAAGTAAAATTAACAAGTACCGTACCGACTAACCAAACTTTTAATGTTTCGGTTTTTATATAATAATAATATAGATATGTATATATTTTAATATTATAATAAAAAAAATATTTTGCTTCATCATCCTCGTATTAATCTTCTTGCGAAATTACAGTTTTTTTTTTTTTTTTTTTCATTTTCGATAACAATTAACCTAACAGACTTTTGCAGCGTTACGACTTTGTGGTCAAAGCCCAAAGTTAACAAATTTATTTCATAAAATAAAAATTCATCCTGTCAGTCCGATCCAAACACTTTCCCTTTTCTTTTTTCCCGCCAAACTCGATGCATTAGGTCTTCTCACGTTCCCGCCAAAACCCCCCAACATTTTTTAGGCCCCAAAATCATAAAAACAACATCTCTATTCTCTCTCTCTCTCTCCACCTCTCTCCAAATCTCTCTCTCTCTCTCTCTCTCTCTCCAGTGCGAAATGGACATCAGCGAGCAAGACAGGGCGGACAGGAAGAAAGACTTCCTCAGCTTCTTCGACCTCTATGTACGTATCTCTCTCTCAATTACACATCTCTCTAGACTTAATTAATTTGTATGTGTAATTATATACACATTTCCTGATTACTTTTTTGTATCAATTGAGTAGGAGCTGAAGGATACTCTAATGGAAGATATCAAAACAATGATTCACCACAAACGACACCGTTTAATCATCAATTTCGCTCATATCTTTCACCACCGTGTTCAGAAAGGTCCCGACGGTTATGACTTGTCTCGAAGGTACATCGCGGCCTCAGTCTATATGTTTATGTGTGAATAGACTTTAAATGTGATGTAATTTGTGTATCTACTTCGATTTAGCTGGATTTTGGTTTTGTTAATTGGGGATTTGTTAGAGTTTCTCTTAATTAAGGATCTGGAGACTAGTTTTTCATATATGAGAGTTTTTATGTTGTATTATTTTCACGAGTTTTGATTTTGCGTTATTTTGCTTTTGTCGAGTAGGAGTATTTTCATTTTTCTGTGAATTATTTAGGCCTATTCTAGATAGAGGATTTACAGGCTTTTTTTCACGGTATATATGTGTGTATTTATGTTGTGTTTTGTTTATGAATTTCAGTTTTAGCTCAATTTTGTTTTTTTTAAGTAGCATTGTAGGAATACGCTTTATGAATTCCTTTGGGGTGTTTTCGGTTATTCACATGCAATTTTTCACTTTATTTGGGCATGTTTTGTAATACGTGTATGCATATTCGAATTTCAGCTGGATTTTGGTTTTATTAAGTAGGAACATGTAGTATGAATTTCATAGAGCTATTCTAAATGGAGGATCTACCGGTTATTTTTCACTATGATAATGTGTAAAGGTTGAATTAGTCTTTACACCTGTGATGTGTGTGTGAATTTTCATTTTCAGGCTGCTACAAAATCCAAGTAATTATATTCAACCACTGTGTGATGCTATCACGGAGTTGGCGCGTCATGTTGATCATAAGTATTTGAAGGAAGGAGAGCAAGTGTTGGTTGGCTTTGAAGGCCCTTTTGTTTCACGCCGTGTTACTCCTAGAGATCTCCTTTCCAGCTTTATTGGTTCTATGGTCTGCGTTGAAGGCATTGTAACAAAATGTACGTTTCACTTTCAGGCTTTCATTTTTTGCTGTCCCGTATACTTTTATGTTTAAAGTGTTTAGGTTTCATCCATTGCACTTATACTAGGATTAAGTGAATTTACATCCAAATATTAAAACTGTATTAAACTCAATCAGATCAACTTTTCCATGACTGTGTACTGGTAACTTGTCAGCGATTACTCTTACATCTGCTGTTTTAGTTATTGGTCTTCAGCATTTGCTGTTAGTCCATGTGAACTTCTTTTCGTCCAACATTTAATCAAAGTCTTTGAGTGAACTCAATCCGTCTTTTATATTAGTCCACTGCATTTTCTTTATCTAAAATTAAATGATATGCAGATGTTCAACAATATTTCCTGTGAGTTTGTATGTGTACATCTTATCTGTTACTTTCTTTATTTTAGGTTCTCTTGTTAGACCAAAGGTTGTTAAAAGTGTTCACTTCTGTCCATCAACTGGCAATTTTACATCCCGCGAGTATAGAGACATTACATCTAATATGGGTTTGCCCACGGGATCCGTCTATCCAACCAGGGTAAATTTGTTTTTTTTATACATTGTTACATAATGTTCGAAATCTATAGTCCTTGGAAAGTGTATCATGAAATTTAAAATTTTTTTAGGATGAAAATGGAAACCTTTTGGTAACGGAGTATGGACTGTGCAAATATAAAGACCATCAAACACTATCGATGCAAGAAGTGCCTGAGAGATCAGCTCCTGGTCAACTTCCACGTACCGTTGATATCATTGTTGAAGATGACCTAGTAGATGCGTGCAAACCTGGAGATCGTGTGGCTATTGTTGGGATATATAAAGCACTTCCTGGGAAGAGCAAGGGCGGTGTAAATGGAGTGTTCAGGTCGCGTTAAATACTACTATTTTTGTTTTATGTTCTAGTTTCTCTCTGCAATGTCTAAACAGAAGATTGAATGAGTGTCCTTGTTATGCAGGACTGTCCTGATAGCCAACAATGTTTTTCTACTCAACAAAGAGGCAAATGCACCAATTTATACTCCCGAGGATATAAGCATGATCAAGAAGATAGCAGACAGAGATGACACATTTGAATTGCTTGGCAATTCACTTGCCCCATCTATATATGGGCACTCATGGATAAAGAAAGCCGTGATTCTTTTGATGCTTGGCGGAACAGAGAAAAACCTAAAAAATGGGACTCACTTGCGAGGGTGAGTTATATCATTCCTTTACAACAATATATGATGTATTGCCAAGCTCTAGGCCATTGACGTTGCCTGATAATGAAGATCCTTCTCTTAACATCTGTTCAAAAGTTTCGTAATCTAACTTGTTTGTTGTCTGCAGTGATATCAACATGATGATGGTTGGTGATCCGTCAGTTGCAAAGTCACAGCTGCTTAGAGCAATCATGAATATTGCTCCATTAGCCATATCAACAACTGGTCGAGGTTCTTCAGGTGTTGGGTTAACAGCTGCAGTTACATCTGACCAAGAAACAGGTAGTGATTCTCAAAACAGATCTACAGTTTTTCTTAATATATTTATTAGTTATAAGCATTCTTGGTATTATTGTTTTCAGGAGAGAGAAGGCTGGAAGCAGGTGCAATGGTTCTTGCTGATCGAGGTGTTATATGCATTGACGAGTTTGATAAGATGAATGATCAAGATCGTGTAGCTATACATGAAGTTATGGAACAACAGACTGTAACAATTGCTAAAGCTGGAATTCATGCATCACTAAATGCTCGATGCAGCGTTGTAGCAGCTGCAAATCCCATATATGGAACTGTAAGTTGATTACTGCATGCAAACAATGTATACTGTATCTGTCTTACCTGTTTAGGTTATTAAATTGGTGGTTTAATTGTACAGTACGACCGCTCAATAACTCCAACAAAGAACATTGGCCTTCCTGACTCGTTGCTTTCTCGTTTTGATTTATTATTTATTGTATTGGACCAAATGGATCCTGGTATTGACCGTCAAATCTCAGATCATGTCTTGCGTATGCACAGATTCCGCTCTGCTACTGATGGAGGTAGGTGTCATCTTGTCTCAGTTGTAACATTGATATATTCTCCAATGTCGTCTTGAAGTTCTCAATTAAAGTAACTTGTCTTTAGGGACGGCAACATTAGATGGTAATTCAAGGTATGGAGCTGATGAAGAAACTGATACCGGCTCAACTGTATTTGTCAAATATAACCGAATGTTACATGGAAGAAAATCGAATAGGGCTCAGAAGCGTGATACTCTCACTATTAAGTTCCTGAAAAAGTACATCCACTATGCAAAACATAGGATACAGCCCGATCTGACTGATGAGGTACCACCTATCTTGCATTTTCTAACGCATAACAATATAAACAACAATATATGTTATGTGTATAGTACATTTATTAGTATCATGGTTCTAACTTCTAACCCTTAATCTTATGTTTAGTTGTTCATATTTATGTTTTGCTATAAATCTATGGTGCTGATAATGGTAAAATTGCAGGCTTCTGATCACATTGCAACAGCATATGCAGAGCTCAGGAATTCCAATGCAGGTGCTAAGGTTGGTATATATGTAGTGAACTGACTATCATATTTCCCTCTACTAATTTACTGTTCTTTGCAAATTGTTTAATTATTTCCATCTTTAGACAGGGGGAGGTACCCTTCCAATCACTGCCAGAACCTTGGAAACCATAATAAGGCTCTCTACTGCCCATGCCAAACTTAAGTTAAGCAGACAGGTAATTGGTTTATGTTCTTCTCTTTTGATGTAGTCCATCTGGACACCCAATTACATGGGTTCTACGCATATAATTTTACTGTCAAGCTTGTTTGACCAGACTGCCATCTTTGTTATGAACTAAGTTGCTAATATGCTTTGCACAAAGGTTCTGGTATCTGATGTTGAGGCTGCACTTAAAGTCCTTAACTTTGCCATATACCATAAAGAGTTGACAGAAATGGAAGAGCGTGAGCAGGAAAGGGAGAGGGAATCTGAGAGTAAACGCAAAGCTGATCATGATGCTGGTAGAAATGTTAGAGCTGATCGTGGAGGGGCCTCTGCTGGAGACGGGTAAGTGGATTTAATAATTAAGATAATGCATATTTTATTTTTACAGTTCATTTTGGTGCTAACCAAATAATTATTTTAATTTTGTAAATCGCAATCACGTAAGGTAAAAAGATTGGAACAGTATTTGAGTCATCTTTCAGGGAACCTCAGAAAATTGCCAAATTTACTTTTATCAATAAAATCGCCATTAATACATGCATCCAGTATGATATATAGTCATTTATAGCTCACTAATTCGTGTAGATCCTCACGATTTAAGCTTGATGCATTTCTCAGCTATTCTGATTGGGGTGAACAATAAACACTACCCTCCTATATAATACTTCCATTCATCTAAATACAACTTGCAACTTTCAAATCAGACTTATTACCAAATTGGACCTAATTTTTTTATTATTAAGACGTTACGATCATGTTTTCCTTCATGCTTTTATGAAAAGAGATTGTAACCGTCAAACATTTGGCATGTCATAATTCATGAATGAACAGAAAGTATATGCATCCTAGCTTCCCTTGCTGCTGAAAAATATTGATATTAAATTATTAACAGGTAATTTGGCTTGCATCAATTTCAAAAATGACAAAACCACAACAAATATTTTAATATATTTGAGCTTGACCCTTCTTTTAAAATTAAAATGTAATAGAAATGTGCACAAACTTTTATCAGGCCATATACTATATAAGATCCTTTGCTCTTTTGTTGGCACTGGTACGAAAGACAACCTTTATTGACATTAATCATGTATTTGTTAATTCAGAAGTGCTACGGAAGCAATGGAAGTAGACGATCCATCTGAAGTCCAGCATGCCACTGATATGTCCGCGGAGAGGTTTGTCTTCACTCAAATTCCTTTTCGGCAGCTATTTTTATGGATATGAACACCTCAACCTTTCAGCTGGAATCATAAAGAACCTACTTGTTTCTACGGTGATTTTAAACATGATATTTGCACTTGTTTGCAGAGAAGAGGCATTTAAATCAGCACTAGGAAAGCACATGCATGCACAGCACTTGGAACACATATCTATCAGTGATGTTGAGGGTGTTGTCAACAAACAGGCAGCAGCACCTTACTCAAGCACAGAGGTTAAGCTCCTTTTAGAGGTAATAGTCACTAACACAGGTTTATTCTGGGGAAGAAAGTTTCTTACTGGGCAGTTTTAGGAAATGACTAATATTTTTAATTCTTATCTTCTGCAGAAAATGCAGGATGAAGGGAAGTTAATGTTAGCCGGAGATTTAGCATATTACGTACCGTAGAAGCTCTTGTTGCTGAATTATATAATGGTATCTAGTTCAACAATTACTGTTCTTTATACTTGTAAACATCATTCTTCTATTTTAATCAAGTATTGTACCTTTGTGTCTTAGTGACTATAGGTAAATTATACGTATATAGTAGCCAATATGGTTGTTGGCCTGACTTGTTGCTCTTGACTTCCTGTTTTCCATTTGAGTATAAAATATGCTTCATCTAAATTCCTATCTCATCAGTGTTAAATGTACTTGGATGACATTAGTTGATTTGCAACCAGATCATTCTTTCCTTGATCTCCGTGTAGCTAAATTGTGGGTAGTTCAATATGGAATTTTAACAAAGAAGCATTGAATTGCAGGAAAACTGTAGCAGCTCTACTGGGAGAGAATTTGGCTCATAAAAGCCTTTTATTTTCTGAGATCAAGTATCAAGTAAAAACGGTCAGCTGAACTGAGATTGGAGAAGGCAATGCAATGGAAAATTCTAGAGCAGACCTTGTTGAAACTTGATATTTTTTATTGTTAATTTTGACATGTAATCAGTGCTTGACGAATGTTACTTGGCGAATTTGCAGCACTTGCAATTCTTAGTTTCAAATTTGAGAATGAACTAAATATTTGTCGATGCAATTTGCTAAAAACTGATGTTGCAGTTAGAGTGAAGACTAAAATGAAATGAAATGTTGATGTTATGCCCAGAAATATCCTCGCCCTAATTAGGAACTGTCGTCCTCAATTGGGCCGGGAAAAGGAAATAACCTGTCATGGGTTGTGGCATGAGGAAATGTGGCATTTATTGGGCCTGGTCCAAGGAAGGATAACATTACACTTTTCCAGGAGACTTCGCCCATAGACAAAGGGAATTGCCCTCGAACCAAAAGACCATCAGGATGGGCATCTCGCCCTCAACAAGGATCTCGCCCTCTCATACACTGAAAGGGGGGATTCTCCCTAATTATTCTGTGAAGAGTATTATGATTCATGGACTATAATCTAGGTCCTCAGTTACAAACAATTAAGAAGAGGTCTAGCCTGAGACCTCGCCCTAAATACAGATTGGGGATCTCGCCCCTTTAGGCAATTTCAGGACTGCCCAATAAGCTATTTTATCTCCGTGGCCCAAGGTGAGCGTTGACCTCGATAATCTCGAGTCAGTAGCTTAGCCATTATGCTCCGAGAAAGTAGCTGGGCCTTAGGGTCCGTAATAATTGTCAAAGGCGGTGGCCTCAATCCAATGGGCTTCCTAAATTAGGAAACCTAGCCCATTACGATTACTTGTTCTCCAAGAACTACGTTTGGCTTGATCTCTATAAATAAGGGTACGTAGGCACATTGTATGGTACGATGCAAACCCTTGCGAAAAAGAGAGAATTCAATATTCGATCTAAATTGCAGTAATCACATCATACAATCTCAGCCATCCCTAAATCACAAACCCTAACCCTAAACAACTTCAACCGCTCACTATCATCAATCACTACCACAATTCCAGCAACCCTCCCCGAATTTGTTTTCCAAATTCCTCCGTTAACAAGTGGCGCTAGAAGGAGGGGCCTTTGACATCTTAGGAGGAAGGATGTCCCAGTCAAACCGTGAACATATTGATAATCGGCATATGGAAGAGGTTAGGACCAGAGAAAATCTGCCTCCGCCGCCACCAAGGAATAATTCTGTTGCAAGGAATTCTAGGATGGGGAATCCCGATCGTTCAGGGGGTTCGCACCAAAGGTCAGTAACACCTAGGATGCCTAATAGACGACCGAGTCCGCGTATAGGAGGAGACCCCCCCGTTCTGATGAGTAATACTGAGCTTTTTGACCAGATCACTTACATGGGCAATACGATCAATCGAATGGGGGCAAGAATGGATGCAATGGAAAGGGAAAGGTAGTTTTTCGAAGAATCTCGCCTGAATCAGGAGGGGCGACGCCCAAACCATGGATGGGAGGCGAGTTATCAAACACCAGTCGGAGATCGACGCATTGGTAGAGAATCTGACATGAATCACCAGCGTAGCCTATACAGGGAGATTCCTTTTGAAGGGGATGTTCGAGTTGTTGGGGAGATTGGAGGAAATCAGAGGTTCCGGGCTATCACTCCCAGAGCTTTAACTTTTGGTGATCCATATGTTGAACTTCCTCCAGATAGAGAGGACCCCCGACAGTCAAGCCAAGCAGAAGGAGTTCGAGCTGGCGGTCAGAGGATCTTGGAGCAGGAAAGGCGCCGCTCTCATCATGAGAACGAAGTTTTGGGAGGCTCTGATCATGCGGCATTCACAATGGCTCGAGCCAGGAACCATAATCCCCAAATGGGAACCCAGAATCATTACAGCCTGGGGTATGGGGAGAGAAGGTCCTATGCCAATCTCTTCAATCAAGCAGAAGGGAACCAGAGAGGACCCATAGAATCTAACTTGGAGAGAGATCTGATGGCCTCTCACGGTTATAATTTTTCCCGCCCGGAGAATTCCACTGTCGGAGATCGATATCGATTCGAAGAATTAATGAGTCAACAGCGACGTGGAGAGGCGCCCCGTAGAATTCCTGGGTTTGAAGATTTTGACTTAAATGCTCTGCGCAGGTTGTTGGCACAATCGGAGGGACAGGCAGGGGCTATGTTTGAGCCGGCCCCGTCTCCCTTCTCTTTGGCAGTGCGAGAAGCACCCCTTCCACCATCTTTTAGGGGGGTGGGAGATCTAAGGTTCACGGGAAGCTCTGACCCGGCTGAGTATATTGCGAGGTTTAATACAGAAATGGAGCTTTACCAGGTAGAGGACTTGACGAAGTGTAGGTTGCTAGCCTCAACACTGCGGGGGAATGCTCATCAGTGGTTTCAAAAGTTGGGACCGGGCTCTATCACCTCATGGGATCAAATGCGGAGAATGTTTTTAATTCAGTTTCAATCTTCTATTGTCTATGCTCCCCCTGTCACGACTTTGGCCAATATAAAGCAGAGGGAAGGGGAGACTCTTCAATCTTATTTCAGACGGTTCAATGCGGAGGTCCCCACTGTTCGAGGAGCTTCAGATGAGACCATCAAGAACTTTCTCATAGCTGGGGTGAGAGTGAATTCAGATTTTTGGAAAGAACTTCAACGAAAGGAACCATCGACCCTTGCAGATCTTTATGCACAAGCTGAACCCTTTAAGAGAGAGGAAGAAGCCTTAAAGAGGAGTGATTACCCTGAAACTAGTCGTAGGGGTAAGCGTAAAGATAGATCTCCAAGTCCAAAAGGGGATGGAAAGAGGAATGGTAGAGTTGACGTCAATATAGTTGATACTTGGAGGTCGGACCAATCAAGGTCACCTAGCCCGATGCCACGATACCCTCCACCGCCTCTCTATTCTCTGAAAGATCAGGGTCACCCCCAGACCAGTATCTTCACGCCTTTGGTGGCATCTATTGGACACATTTATGAGGTGACGAAGAAGGAGGGATTGTATAAGACGCCCCTCCCACTTTCGAAGAATGCCCAAAGGGATAAAAAGAGATACTGCGCTTATCATGAATCCCATGGTCATGACAGTCATCAATGTCGGCAATTGAGGGAAGAAATTGAATTACTGATTAGGAATGGAAAGTTGATTGAATGGGTCAGAAAAATTAAGGGAGATGTTCCTCCTCGGGAGGAAACTAAGAAGGATGGTCCCGAGGACAAAGATAAGCCGGGTCATCAGAAGAAGACAACGTTCGTGAAAGAGGCGAGCATTCACACTATTTTTGGCGGGCCTCATGTTGGCGGAAATGGAAGAAATGCTATGGAAAGATATGCCCGCGAGGCAAGGGATCCTCCTCTGACAAATGTAAATCACTTATCGGAAAGACCTCCTAAACTGTTTAAGGGGGAAGATACACAGATAATCTTTTCAGAAGAAGATGCTAAATGGGTTCATCACCCACACATCGATGCCTTGGTGGTAAATGTAAGGATCGGTGCAAGGAGTGTTCATCGGGTGTTTATTGATAATGGGAGTTCAGTGAATATTCTTTACTACGGAACTTATAAGAAGATGGGGCTTCTTGATAAAGAAATGACTCATGGAACGACCCACATTTACGGATTCACAGGAGATTCTGTACGGGTCAAGGGTACTGTTAAATTGTCGCTCACCTTAGGGGAAGACCCTTACTCAGCTACTCAAGTGTTCGAGTTCCTGGTAGTTGATCAACCTACATGCTATAATGCACTGCTTGGAAGACCGATCTTGAAAGAAATGAGGGTGGTGACATCAATATATCATCTGGCAATGAAGTTTCCTACTCCAGCGGGAATCGGATGTGTGAAGGGATGTCAATACGACTCCAGGGAGTGTTACAACAAGATGATGAAGTCCTTCTCAAAGGGTAAACAACGAGAGGAGATGCTGGATTTCAAAGAGGAAAGCGCTCAGGAAACCTTGAAATCGTTCGAACCTAAGGCAGTTACCAATATGGTGTATACAGTGGAGTTTCCCGGCAATGATGACTTGGCAAGTTATGAAACATTAGTCAGGCAGCGTACTCCGCTCTTTCTGTTAGAGGCACCACCTACTCTGGGGGAGACTGTGGAAGTTACTATGGAGAATGCATTTGTGGAAGGAGTCACAACCGGTAGAACACGGTATCAGGTACTGATGATTGGGGCTCCCCCTACAGTCAATCAAAATCAGTTTCGGGAAGGGGTTGTTGAGGATGTCACTGATGAGGAAGAGGAACAAAGAAGTCTAAGGGCGAAAAAGGGAAAATTCGTTATGGAGTATGAGGACACTTTGATGGTTGAATTTCCAGATGATCCAACGACTGGAAGAGGACTTAAATCGTCAAGGGATGAGATTGTTTCTATTCGAGAAGTGGGTGAGTCTAGTGGAACAAAGGAAATGGAGTTTGACTTGGATCCTCGGTTGCCTGAACCTAAGAAGAGTATGGGACCAGCGGAAGACACTGTGCCAATTCTGGTGGACGAGAGAGACTCTTCCTAGGTATTGTACATTGGGGCGAGGTTGGAGTCAGGCCTAAGGGAGAGGCTAGTTAACTTTTTAAAGAGTAATCTGGATGTTTTCGCTTGGAGCCATGCTGACATGGTGGGAATTGATCTTGAAGTAATGTGCCATCGTCTCAACATAGATCCTTCTAGGAAGGGTGTTCGGCAAAAGCGAAGGGCGGTCAGTGGTGAACGGGCTACTGCCTTGAAGGAGGAGGTTGATCGGCTGCTAAATGTCGGGTTAGTTAAAGAGTCCTTTTACCCAGATTGGCTAGCAAATCCGGTTTTGGTAAAGAAATCCAATGGGAAGTGGAGAGTCTGCGTTGATTTCACTGACTTGAATAAAGCCTGTAAGAAGGATAGCTTTCCTTTACCTAGGATTGATCAGTTGGTGGATGCTACTGCGGGGCACGCTTTGCTCAGTTTTATGGATGCTTATTCGGGATACAATCAGATACCGATGTATGAGCTTGATCAAGAAAACACTTCCTTTATCACAGATAGGGGGTTGTATTGCTATATTGGAATGCCCTTCGGGCTACTCAATGCAGGGGCGACTTATCAGAGGTTAGTAAACATGATGTTTAAAGACCAGATCGGGAAAACAATGGAGGTTTACGTGGATGACAAGCTGGTGAAGTCAAAGGAAGCAGAAGATCATATCCGACATTTGGAGAAGATGTTTCAAATCCTTAGAAAATTTCGTATGAAGCTTAATCCACAGAAGTGTGTGTTTGGGGTGGAATCCGGGAAGTTTCTGGGATTTATGGTGAATCATAGGGGGATAGAAGCGAATCCTGCAAAGATACAAGCTCTTCTTGATATGAGATCTCCGCGGACGGTGAAGGAGGTGCAGAGTTTGACCGGCAGAATTGCTGCTTTGAACCGTTTTGTGTCCAAGTCTTCTGACAAGTGTAAAGAATTCTTCAAAGCTATCAAAGGTGTTGGGAAGAATTTTGAATGGACTCCTGAGTGCGAGAAAGCTTTCCAGGCATTGAAAAATCATTTAGGGTCTCCTTCACTGCTGTCAAAACCTCTAGAGGGCGAGGTTCTCATTTTGTACTTGGCTGTTTCGGAGTATTCTGTTAGTGGGGTTCTCGTACGAGAGGAAAATGATGTCCAGTATCCAATCTATTACGTTAGCAAGAGATTGTTGGAGGCAGAGTCAAGGTATTCGAATATGGAGAAGTTAGTGTATGCTTTGATTTTGGCTTCCAGGAAGTTGCGACCCTATTTCCAGGCACATAGAATAGAGGTCCGGACAGCGTATCCTTTGAGGCAGATATTGCATAAACCTGAGACTTCCGGGCGAATGTTAAAATGAGCTGTGGAATTAGGACAATTTGATGGGGAATATAAGCCGAGAAGTGCTATAAAGGGACAGGCTCTTGCTGATTTCATTTTGGAATTCCCTCTGGCACATGAGGGAGATGTCTTGGCCGTGATACCTAGCCCACCGCCTGAGTTAATTCAGGAAAAACCTACTTCAGCACCATGGTGGACTTTGTATGTGGATGGTGCATCAAATAATGAAGGTGCGGGTGCTGGGATTGTCTTGGTCAGTCCAGAGGGACATCATTTGAGGAGTGCGATTCATTTTGCTTTTTATGCTACAAATAATGATGCTGAGTATGAGGCTTTGATTTCGGGATTGAAGCTCGCCCTTGAGATGAGGGTCGAAAATATAAACATAATGAGTGATTCGATGCTGGTTGTCTATCAGGTTAATGGAGGGTTTCAGGCAAAGGGACCTCGAACCGAGTTATACATGAAGTGTACACAGAGGTTGATGGGCTTGTTTCGGGAAGCAAGATTGGAACAACTTCCTAGAAACAGTAATGAGGAGGCCGACGCTTTGGCTAAGTTGGGGTCTCAAAAGGAAGCTACTCTATTAGGGGTTATTCCCTTGGAAATCCAGAAGCAACCTAGTGTTCCAGAGGCAGAGTTGATGCAGGTTGAGGGCCCTATGCGGGATACTTGGATGACCCCGATCTGGAAATATTTAAAGGAAGGTATTCTACCATATGATAGAATCGAGGCTAGAAGACTCAGATATAAAGCAGCTCGTTATGTGGATTTTGGAGGTTCCCTCTACAGGCGAGGTTTCAACCAGCCACTGTTGAAATGCATAGATGGTGAGGAATGTAATTATGTTTTACGGGAGGTTCATGAGGGAATTTGCGGAAATCACTCGGGGGGTGGTTCACTTGCGCAAAAAATATTACGTCAAGGATATTTCTGGCCTACTCTTCGGGAGGATTCAATGGTTTTTGCTAAATCCTGCGATAAATGTCAGAGGTATGCCAACTACGTGAACAGTCCTGCGGCTCCTCTCACGTCTTTGACTAGTCCTTGGCCCTCTGCTATGTGGGGGATTGACTTGATAGGCGAGCTACCCAAGGGGAAGGGAGGGGTGAAGTATGCAGTCGTGGCGGTGGATTATTTTACTAAGTGGGCAGAGGCAGAGCCTTTGGCTTCAATTACAGCAAAAAAGTTGGTGGACTTTGTGTATCGTTCAATTATTTGTCGTTTTGGGATACCTTACAAGTTGATCTCCGACAATGGGAAGCAATTTGATAGTAAAGAAGGCAGCTGTGCGATAATTTGGGAATTAAGAAAAGTTTTTCTGCCGTTAGTCATCCTCAGACAAACGGCCAAACGGAGGCAGTGAACAAGATAATCAAACACACGCTCAAGGCAAAGTTAGATGGTAATAAGGGGAGTTGGCCTGAAGAGTTGCGTAATGTTTTATGGAGTTATAACACGACACCTAGGTCTACCACGGGAGAAACTCCTTTCTCTTTGACATATGGATGTGAAGCCATGGTTCCAGTAGAGTTGGGGGCAGGGTCTTTTAGAAGAGATAATTATCAGCCGGAGGTGAATGAGGTTAATCATCGTCTTTACCTGGATTTGGCAGAGGAATTCAGAGCAACTTCTCAAGCTAGGTTGGTCTCTTACCAGCAAAGAGTGGCAAGGTTTTACAATTCCAAAGTTAGGGCAAGGCCTTTAAAGGTGGGTGATTATGTTCTTCGACGAGTGATGCCTAACACAAAAATCCAGAATCATGGAGTATTTGGTGCTAATTGGGAGGGTCCCTATAGGGTGAGAACAGTCTTATGGGAAGGAACTTATTATCTGGCCGATATGGAGGGGAAGCATATTCCAAGAGCTTGGAACATGGAACACTTGAAGAAATACTATCAGTAATGTATTTTCTACTTTTGTTATACTTTCCTTTAATTATTATTTTCATGAAAGTCTAGGGGGGTAGTGCATGTACTCTTCCTTAGCCAGAATTTATATATTATGAATAAAGCATGCTTGTTTTTCTGCATTGTGTTTTGTTTAAATTCTGTGATAGATGACTTCCTTTAAGGAAGATCTTCATAGATGTACGAAAGGATGGTCTCCTTTGAGGAGAGTTTAAAAAAAAAAAATAATAAAAAAAATAAACTTCGGAAAATCCACCTCCTGTGAGGAGGGTATTTCTGGAATGGAGAACGACCTCCTGTGAGGAGGGTATCTCAAATTATCAAAGTCCTTGCAAAAACCGTACTTCCGGGGGGGATGTCCGTACTTCCGGCGCCTCATCAAGGCACGAGCTTCGGGAAATCCACCTCCTGTGAGGAGGGATATTTCTGGAATGGGGAACGACCTCCTTTGAGGAGGGTATCTCAAATTATTAAATCCTTGCAAAAACCGTACTTTCGGGGGGGATGTCCGTACTTCCGGCGCCTCATCAGGGTTCGAGTTTCGGAAAATCCACCTCCTGTGAGGAGGGTATTTCTGAACTTAATAATGATCTCCTCTGAGGAGAGTATCATAAAATTATTAAATTCCCAGGACAATGACTCCCTTGGAGGGGGATATCCTCCAAAAGACATGGTAGTTGTTACCTTTGAAATTGTCACTTTTGAAGTGAGATATTTATTAAGGATCATGAATTAAATTCTAATTAAGGTCCAGGGAAGGCGAGGTCCCTAGAAAAGGGCGAGATTACTACAGAAAGACGAGATATAATAAACCAAGACATAATTACTGGTGGAATGCAGAATAATTAAACCAAGTTAATACAAGGGCGACGTCTTTAAATGGAGGACGCGCACTCCAATTAGTTAGGAATAAGTTGGATGGATTAAAGAAAAATTACAAAGGGCGAGGCCATTATAGGAGGGCCCGCACTCCCATTGTGTTTGCAATTATAAAAAGTTCATGCAGTCATTTGGCTGTGGCATCAGAGGGTGAAACCATTCCAGCATTATCGCCTTCAGCCATCTCTTTCTTTCTCGCCTCTTTCTCTGCCATGACTTTCTTCTCTGCTTCAATTTTTTGTCGAAGTTCTTCTTTCGCTGCTGCAATATTCTCGACATTATCAGCTTTAAATTTTAACATGTAAGCGGGGGTTGAGGGAGCAAAGTGAATGGACCAGTCATAATCAGGGTCAGCTGCGATAAAGTTGCGAAGGTAATCCAGAAAGCCAACAGTGTAGGCCTCGGTTTGAGCCTTCCGAATACCAGCTTTAAGTTCTTCAGCCTCGCCCTTGAGCTTTTCGTTCTCGCCTGTTATAACTTCACTTGCCTTCGATGATTCCAGTTTAAAATTCTCAAAGGCAGCTTGAAGTTTGGAAATCTCGTCCTTGCTAGCCTTCAGATCTTCAGCAGCTTTTCTCTGAACCTCGCCCATTTTGGTATTCTGAGTAGCAATTTCGTTCTTCAGCTTTTTTGTGGATTTTTCTAGATCTTTGATGGCATCATTCTTTTGGGCGAGAATGTTCAATCCATGGTAGAAGGCATCGCCCAAACCAATCTTGAAATTGAACTCTGCATCAGTATCATTTCTATTTTTTAGGAGTCTCACATCCTCTTCAGAAAAATGATTGGCGGCAACTGATCCAAAGGTCGAGGCCACAGAATTTGAGGGCGAATCCTCTGTGATGATATACTTCTGCTTCTTGTTTGCATTAAGCTTGGATATATCTACTATGTCTCGTTTTTTGCTTTGTTTTTCTTGAGTTTCTCTGGGAAGAGGGGGATCAGGGCGAGATTGGGTCGCGACGGCGGAAGCTGTAGGGCGAGATGGGTTGACTGCTGTTGAGGGAGCTGGTTCAGCAAACGGGTTCCGTCCAAAAGGAAGTCTCGACATCTGACCTGTACAATGAGAAAATAGGAGTTAGAACAAAAGCAAAAGAAGGGAGTAATAATTACACTATCATGATAAGGGGCGAGGTGTTTGTGGAATGCGAGGTACCTTTACCAGTAAGTTGGTCTTCGATTAGTTTTTTACGGGTACTTCTCTTAATTCCCCTCTTAAATTTAATGTATGGAATCTTTCCATAACCCTCGTTATAAAAACCATGGGTACGGAGATTGTCAGGTGTCACTAAAATATCGAGATCCTTCTTTACTCTAAGAAGTTCAGAGATAGCTAAGGCTCTAGCTGCAGCGTCGCCTGTTAGTTTTGTTTGGGCGGGTTTGTCTACGAAAGGTAAATGAGAATATAAGAATAAGTAAAGGATATGCTTCAAGGATAAAGATTTGAATTTAGAAGAGCGAGATTTAATATATGAGGACGAGATACTTACAAGGGCGTAGATTGAATTGAGTTCTAATTCTTGGAACATCGTACATATAGAGAAAATCTTCTTTCCATATTTTCATGTTACTGGGGTTACCAGTAATAAAACCTTTCTTGTTATGACTCGACCAATAGGCGAGGTAGTAGAATCCCACATCTTTTCCGCATCGTCTTAAGAAAAGAAAATAGCTCAGCTCGGCCATAGTTGGAGCATCATACCCTTCATTTCTATACATCATGTACAGACCGATAGCTGCCCTATAGCTGTTGGGTGACAGTTGTACAGCGGCGATATTAAAATAAGTGATGATTTGGTGAAGATAGAGGTGCATTGGCATTCCAAAGCCAAGTTCTATTAATTTATTGGTAAGAACCATTCTCGGCGTAGGTAACCCGTCAATGTTGAAGATGTGCATTCTCATGAAAGAGCGAGGTCGTAGCCATTTTCCCTCCAAGTTGTAGTACTCAATTAGGAACATGATTTCTTCTGAAGATATTTTCGAGGCGAGTCCTGCACAGGATATTCTGTCTTGATCGAATCTGTGTCGCATTCTAAGTGGTTCGCTAACGTCATCTTCAAAATCAAGGTCGAGATCGCATATGCGGACGGGTTGCTTATATGGTTTATTGGGAGAAGAAGGTAATTCCATCGCATAACGAACAGGCGAGACGGATAATACTTCGTCTGCATTCTCAATCTCTGCATCATCGTAGTCAATATTCTCTTCATCTTGATTGAAGTCCTCGTACTCTTTTGAGTCCTCGCCCTCTTCATTGTTTTCTCTATCTTTTGCTTCGTCAAGTAATTTCCTAAATCTTGCTAAATCTTTTCCATGACCTTTTCCTAATCTAGAGGGGCCAGGCTCTTGAGGATCTAAGCCAGCAAAAAGGTCATGTAAATCATCCTCCCCCTCGCCCGTGTCGCCTAAATCCTGAGCATGATAGACGCTGGCTAAGTCATCAGCAACATCACCCACGTGAAGGCTATCAGAAATAGAGATAATATCATCCTGATTATCAAGGGAATTCGAGGACGAGGGCGACATTGACCCAGTGTCGGAAGAAAAATCCTCTCTTGACATCTGTAAGAGAGGGCGAGGACTATGTTAAAAATGATTTCTGAAGATAAAAAGGAATAAAGAAAAGAGTATAGTAAGAGTCCTCGCCCTCTTATCTGGAAGCGGTCCTAGGTGAAAGACTAGCGAGAACGCATTATCTATCCTAGGCGAGTTACTCTCATTCTAGCAGTTATTTTGAAAAAGTAAACAAATCAACAATAGGGACGAGAAGAAAGAATTAGTACCTTTTTGAAAGGAAAGTCGCCTTGAAGATGGAGAGATCGCCTGAAGAAAATAAGAACCTCGTCCACAATACAGAAGATCTCGCCCGCAAAGTGTGGAGAATCTAACAGCGCTTCAAGAGGATTTTTTAAGGTAAGATGAGAATGAAGGAAAATGCTGAGCCTTTTTATAGGGTTATGAAGGAAAGATGGATGACAGCCAGGTAAGGACACGTGGCATGTTCTGAATGGAGTGATAACTGAAATCGAGGCGTGACAATTTCAGTAAGGTTTTTTTTAAAATAATTTTTTATTTTTTAGGAAGAAGGCTCGTCTATATTCTAAAGGACATTCCGAAGAGTTAGTTTCTTTTATATAAGGATATTGCAAGAAACTGGGGGTAGTTGTTATGCCCAGAAATATCCTCGCCCTAATTAGGAACTGTCGCCCTCAATTGGGCCGGGAAAAGGAAATAACCTGTCATGGGCCGTGGCATGAGGAAATGTGGCATTTATTGGGCCTGGCCCAAGGAATGATAACATTACACTTTTCCAGGAGACCTCGCCCATAGACAAAGGGAATTGCCCTCGAACCAAAAGACCATCAAGATGGGCATCTCGCCCTCAACAAGGATCTCGCCCTCTCATACACTGAAAGGGGGGATTCTCCCTAATTATTCTGTGAAGAGTATTATGAGTTATGGACTATAATCTAGGTCCTCAGTTACAAACAATTAAGAAGAGGTCTAGCCTGAGACCTCGCCCTAAATACAGATTGGGGATCTCGCCCCTTTAGGCAATTTCAGGACTACCCAATAAACTATTTTATCTCCGTGGCCCAAGGTGAGCGTTGACCTCGATAATCTCGGGTCAGTAGCTTAGCCATTATGCTCCGAGAAAGTAGCTGGGCCTTAGGGTCCGTAATAATTGTCAAAGGCGGTGGCCTCAATCCAATGGGCTTCCTAAATTAGGAAACCTAGCCCATTACGATTACTTGTTCTCCAAGAACTACGTTTGGCTTGATCCCTATAAATAAGGGTACGTAGGCACATTGTATGGTACGATGCAAACCCTTGCGAAAAAGAGAAAATTCAATATTCGATCTAAATTGCAGTAATCACATCATACAATCTCAACCATCCCTAAATCACAAACCCTAATCCTAAACAACTTCAACCGCTCACTGTCATCAATCACTACCACAATTCCAGCAACCCTCCCCGAATTTGTTTTCCAAATTCCTCCGTTAACAGCTGAATATAAAAAATGTGAGACGAGTACGAAATGAATATATTATTAAATATATGCAGCAATTTATGAAATGATGATTTGGTTTTTTGGGTAGACCATTGATGAAATGACACTATCTATTTTTGCCAAGTTTTATTTATTTATTTTTTTTTTTTTGACAAACCAAGTTTTATTTAGTATGGAGATAAATTTAAATGGTCTGTTTTCTAGTCTGCCTACAGAAAATAATAATTGTAGAAGAGAAACACAGGCCAAGTAAATCTGTTATGAAACAAGTCAATTGTTGTCATAACATGTCCTACAAATTTGTGGCGGGTAATCCCCAAGTTCGCAAACACTTCTCCAATTTAGCAACCACATAACCATGTCCACTAATCTCCTCCGACCCTCCTCTCTTTTTCACTCCTTTTCTAAACCCTTCTCCTCAACTACCAAACCTCCTCACCCTTTTCACCTCAAAGCCACCATGGTATGTAAAATCTCTCTCTCTCTCTCTCTCTCTCTCTCTCTCTCTCTCTCTCTCTCTCTCTCTCTCTCTCTCTCTCTCTCTCTCTCTCTCTCTCTCTCTCTCTCTCTCTCTCTCTCTCTCTCTCTCTCTCTCTCTCTCTCTCTCTCCTCTCCCTCCCCCCCTCACTCTTTCTCTCTCTCTCACTCTCTTACTCTCTCTCTCTCTCTCTCTCTCTCTGTCTCTCTCTCTCTCTCTCTCTCTCTCCGTGTGTGTATCTTACATTATATATATTTTCTTGATCACCCAAAAATCCAAATTTAAAGGATAAACTGTGTTTAATTATGTTTGTTTTTAGATGGGGGAAAGTGAAATTAAAGAAGAAGTTGGTGGAAGTGAAAGGAAGAAGATATTTGTTGCTGGTGCCACCGGAGGCACAGGAAAGAGGATTGTTGAACAGCTTTTGGCTAAGGGTTTTTCTGTTAAGGCTGGTGTTCGAGATGTCGATAAGGCGAAATCTAGTTTTGCTGGCAACAACCAGTACCTTGAATTTGTGAGTTCTAATTTATGCCTGCTGTGTTTAGGTTAAATTGATTTTTGGTTAATTGTGCTTCATTAGTATGTTGTAAAACCATTGAACATTACCTTTAGGCCTTAATGATCTTTTGACCCTTAAAGTACGTTGTACCCATGAAACCTTCAAGTATAAATTTGTACCTTTTCGCCCCTAGATACAAAAAAATACCTTTTAACCGTTTTCCCGATTTTTTATCCAATAATACCCCTGCATGATAGATACCTCTTAGCCCTTGAAGTACCAAATCAATTAGGGTTGATGGGCATAAACTGCCATACTTAAGGGGCCAAAAGGTCATTAAGCCTTACCTTTAATGTAGATATTTGTAATGATAGGCAAGAAAATGTTGGATTGAGGTTGTTGAAGTGCCCATGTGCAATCATATAGAAATGTTAGCAATCACAACTTTATTAGAGCTAAGTGGCTTAACTGCTTAAGCAAGTAGTATTGTATGATTGTAATGTGCGTGCGATTTCTGTGACAGTGGTAGCATTAATTAAACTGTGCATTAATACACCTCAAGTAGTTCACGGGTCTGATAGTGGAACCCTGTCAGAATTGTAACAACACCCATAGACAACAAAATTAATCCTTGGTTCTACGTCCTCCATAAGTTCCGAGACTATGTTTATATGACAACTACCAAATCTATGTTCTCGACAATCTTTGTGAGTTGTAATAAGTGATGCTGTCCCAATAATCTCTGGTTTTGAAGTTTTTTTTCTTCTTGTTATAGACCCTTAGTTACATCCTTGAGTTGAGGATCCAGCAAGTCCTGTTGTATAAGATTTATTGGTGTGTAAACAATGGTAAAGTAATATGAATCAAATGTAAGTTTCCCCGTGATTAATTTTTATATGAACTTGTAAATTGAATTACTGTAATGAAACACTGATATTGAATCACATAGCGTAATGGTCTAAATATTCTCATCAATTCAGAGAAGGGGGTCTTTTTTTTCGGATTACCAAAGTATCATCAGGCTTTGAGTCATTGGAATTGATTGTTTTGCAGGTGAAAGCAGATGTAACCGAGGGTTCAACTAAGTTAGCAGAAGCTATTGGTGATGATTCGGATGCTGTAGTATGTGCCACTGGTTTCCGACGTTCATGGGATTTACTGGCACCATGGAAGGTTAGTAGCTGTGACTCTTTCTCTAAGTTTCTTGCACAAACATTAATGTAATTCATGTAGTTCCACCTTAAAGTCTTCTGATA
This sequence comes from Kitagawia praeruptora, assembly GCA_037693485.1. Taxonomy (NCBI): domain Eukaryota; kingdom Viridiplantae; phylum Streptophyta; class Magnoliopsida; order Apiales; family Apiaceae; genus Kitagawia; species Kitagawia praeruptora. The sequence continues at coordinate 110,444,413 of CM075354.1, forward strand.
CACCGCATAAGAAGGATACATTTTACGTGTTTACACTCTCTCAGTTCTTAATGTAGAAGCAGAGATGTTCTGATCTTAACGACACGGTGATGTTTTATAACTAGCATATTGTTTATGCTGCTGCTGTGTCTGCTAGAGAGAAAATAAAGTATCCTTTTGGATATTGTTCCATGAACCTGGAAACTATTATAGTTTCAATAAAATAAATTTTCATGTGACGACAAATAAGACTTCCTTTATACTCTACTTAATAGTAAGCCTTTGGAACAACTGTCTGAAATGATTTAAGCATGTCTTAATTTTGGGTAGATAACATACCTAAAAAATCAAAAAGATATATTCATTGCTAGAACTGATTGAATGCTTTAAAAGGTCCTAGCTGATGGAGTCCAAAATGTAATAGTAGCACTTTAAAGGCTTAGGGTTTAGATGGCCCAAGGCTTTAGTGTAAGCTCTAGCCTATCTTTTCACATTTTTTTTATGTTTTAGGTATAATGGTAGTGAACCAGTCCAACAAGAATTCATCATATACTAACTTGCTACCACTGGAGACGAATGATGAATATTGGGGAAAGTTATAAAACCCGAGTGACATTGATTTGAGGCCTCAAAAGAACTTAAACCTCTCAGGATCCTCTTTAACAACAATAGGTCTCATTCTTATATGTACTGTACCGTGCTTATAAAACCTTCCAACAATTATTACTTAAAGTAAGGGAAACAGTAATATACTTATGTCGTCTTTAAATTTACCAATCTTCTCTTTTTTTGATTTGGAGATCTCATGGTTTTCAGAGCTGTTTGCACTAGTCCAAGTGTATCCAAATCCTGTACTCCTAAGATTAATGAACAAAGTGCAAGTATTTATGTCAAAATAACAGATATTCTTGGTAGAGATATTCCTCCCCCGTAAATCTTAGTGCGCTATTATCTAGTTTCAGTCAGTCTTTTTGTGCAGAAACTAGTTACTGCAAATTTTGATTGGTTGCAGCAATGTATTTAAATCTCTCTTGTAAATTATCTTAAAGAAGCATTCTTCTCGAGAATGGTCTTCATTAATTTTAGTAATTTTTTTGCAGGTTGATAATTTTGGCACAGTCAACCTTGTTGATGCTTGCAACAAGTGCAGCGTTAAAAGATTCGTCCTTGTAAGTTCTATTTTGGTGAATGGTGCTGCAATGGGACAGATACTGAATCCCGCTTACATTATTCTGAATGTGCTTGGACTAACGTTGATAGCAAAGCTTCAAGCAGAACAATATATCAGAAAATCTGGTATAAACTATACTATTGTCAGACCTGGTGGTTTACGCAATGACCCCCCAAAAGGAAATATAATCATGGAACCAGAGGTAAAGCTGTGGTGATATTTTAGTTAAGATTCAATTCTACTTATATAATATAAGATTTGTGTAGTTGTGCATGACATGTACATATATTTATGTCACTCATGCCCTCTCTTGGTATAGGATACACTGTATGATGGATCTATATCCAGAGATCAAGTTGCGGAGGTTGCTGTTGAAGCTTTGCTTCAGCCAGAGTCTTCTTACAAAGTAGTAGAAATAGTTGCCCGTACTGAAGCTCCTAAGCGTTCATTTGAGGAACTCTTTGGTTCTATAAAGCAACGGTGATTTAGAGATGCTTGATCCTGGTCTTTTTGGCATGAAAAATGATAGTATATCTAATACTTTGGTGTTTGTTCTTTGCTGAGCAATTTTTGTATACACGAGTCATTATATTTTATTACTTCTGAAAGTATAATTTTGTTGTCATGGGTTATACTCTTGTTTCATATAGTGACTAACTTTGGTGATGTTTGAGTTCCATGTTGGTGTTGGTTTGATACTCTCAATCAACACAACTAGGTTTCTAAGAAATATGAATTCATGATTTGCAACCGCGATAGTCTTTACATCTTCAAGTATTTCTGCAGAAACAAATTCTTCTCCTTAAAGTGATCCTTGGTTAAATAACCCTCTTGCTATGTAAGGTCACACAGTTGTCTTTAAATAAGCTACGTACGGTGCATCTTGGCATTTATTAGGTATCACTCTGAACAGGTGTAACACTTCTAAAGGGAGTGTTCTGCTCTCCTCCCTTCTTATTTTGTGGAGTACTAAATATGCATTAGTAATTTGTTTAACACATAGTAATTGCACATAGGATGTGTTACCTATTTCTACGATTTACTGATACTATTGGCATGGGAATATGACGATTCTAGTACGAGTGTGTTTCTTCTTCTCCGATAACATTTGCACCCATCCTAGCTACTCAACAAAAACATTAACATGAATTATAGCTTGTTGAAGGGCTAGAATGGTAAGGTATAACCTCTTAAATGCATATACATAGTCTGAAAGGGGGGTGGGGGGGGGGGATTGAAATACTTAATGTGTGAAAACACTGATGACAAGAAAACAAAACATAGTATATTAGTATCTAGAAGAGCGAAACAAAAAGAGCAGCCATGGCTGCGAATACAGCAGGGACATAAAGTGATGAAGAGGCAGCAAACGGTCCTGGTGCAGGCCCGGGTGCTTCAACTTGTGCCGCTACAGTACTAGCAAAAACCACAAGGACCATCACGGAGACTGTGAAAGCACTGGCAAACTTAGAACCTTCCATAGCTCTCAAAGTTCTCAAGTTCCAAAGAAATGTATGTGGGAGGAGAGACTGTGTATGCCTGCTGAAGTGAGGTTGGAGGTTTGTGCAAGCAGAGGATGGACTTTATAAGGGATTATTAAAAAGAAAACCTGCCAGTTGTGTTGTATGCTTTATTAATCTCTTATGATTGTTAAAGACTAAAAACTTGTAAGTTTCAACAGACATGTAAAATCATTTTGAGGGTGGCTGGTTGGTATATCCCCACTCAACTAGCTACCAGGTTGTGCAGCTGTGAATGGAACATTTTCATGCTCTTTCCAGAAGTGTTACAATTGTTTAGTACAGTAATCTTTTTTAATCTTGGAGCATGTGATGTTCACTATACTTGACATGAAATGTGTTTTGTTTAGACCATCAAGCAATCAGTTCATGGGTGGTGTTGGCATTTCAACGCTCTTAGACAATAATAACATGCATTCACATAGACTATAGTCCTGCTGGATGAACTATTTTCGATTTATCGGTTCTCACATATAATGTGTATTTCGGACTCTCTAACACTACCCTTCCTAAAATCAATATTTGCGTTTTATTGACCTGCCTTAAAAAAGTTATACCTACCGTAAAATCGAACCCCCAATATCACAATTTGAAAACAAATGACCTCAAATATCACAATTCAAAACATTGGCCCCAAATATCATTCTAAATCATACTCCCTCCGTCCCAATGGGATGTTAACGTTTGTTTTTTGCACGGAAACCAAGATAGTGGGTGTAATATTGTTAAAATAAATGAAGTAGTGAGTATAAATTTGTAATAGTGATTTTATTGTTAAAATAAGTTAAGTAGTGGGTGTAATAGTGATTTTATAGTTAAAATAAGTTAAGTAGTGAATGTAATAGTATAAAATATTGTTAAAATAAGTGAAGTAGTGGGTGTAATAGTGTTAAAACTTACTATTTTAGGAAATGTTAACAATCTATTGGGACATCCCAAAATAGAAAGTGTTAAGAATCAAAAGGGATGGAGGGAGTAATATAAAGTAACATTTCAAAAATTTCTTTTATAACGCTAATGCGTGTCACGTTTACAGGGGAGAGGGGAAGGGGAGGCAGGAAACGCCATATTAGTTGGTGTTCTGGGGGGTTTGGGGAGGAAGACGCCACTTCATGTGATGTTTATAGTATTTTTTAATTTTTTTTGTTTTATTGTTTTGAAGGGGAGGCAGGAAACGCCATATTAGTTGGTGTTCTAGGGGGTTTGGGGAGGAAGACGCCACTTCATGTGATGTTTATAGTATTTTTTAATTTTTTTGTTTTATTGTTTTTTTTTGTTTTCTCGTAAATATATATTTGTAAATAATATTAAAAACCTTTTAATCAAATTTTTAATTAAAATTGTATTTCTAAAATTAAAAAAATAATTTTAATTAAATTTAGGGGTTCAACAATTAACTTTTGGGGTTCAACGTTTCCATTTTGGGTTTTGGAAATATTCAGAATGACGAATAAACTGTATACGAATTTAGGATTTAGGGTAAATTTATCCTAATTTTTAAACGCGTTAGCGTTTAAAAATCAGGCCGCCGAATTCAATTTTTCAATTAAATTTTTTAATTTTTTTCTGTTTTGCCTTGTGATTTCAACAATTAATCTTTGGGGTTTAATAGTTTCATTTTGGGTTTAGAAATATTCGAAATGACGAATAAAACGTATACGATGTTTAAAAAATAAAAAATTATTAATAGACCATTTGTAAATAAGTTTTTAATTTTTTTTTTTGCAAATATATACCTAGGAGAGAAAAAAAAAAGAAAGTAAAAGACATCCAAACGCCACACTATGTGGCGTTAAAACCCCCACCCCCCAACAGGCAACAACATATGAAGTGTACCTCTCCAATGCTAAACTAGTTAGCGTTACCAAAAAAGAAAAAACCTTAAATTCCAAAACGTGAAACGCTTTAGCATTTTCAAAAAGAAAATATATATATATATATATATATATATATATATATATATATATTTATATATAAAACGCTACACTGTAGCATTTTTAAAGAAAAAAATGTAAACGTTAAACGCAACTTTGTTTGGAGTGATATTTGGGACCAAAATTTTGAGATATGATATTTGAGACTATTTTCTTTAAAATTGTGATATAGAGGCCAACACCGTGTAAAAGTGTAAAGTTGAAATTTAATTCAACGTCAAATTTTTTGAAGCTAAAGAAGCAATATCACTAATTTTTTAAGCACAGGTAGATACGTTTTAATGTATTAAAATATCTGACTCAATGGAATTTAATTTCATATTTTTGTATAAATTAAAAATAAATTTTCTCTACCTATACTAAATATTTTTTTGTTATTTAAAAGTTTAAAATTATTTTTATTGTGTTTAGGTTTTCTTACTTGAATGTTCATGAAAAGCAATTGAGATAATGACCAAAATATCTAAAAATGGGGTACCCATGGTCCAAAATACCGTTTTCCGGAAGGTATGGCCCTATCTATCCACGAGATGCGCCGTTCGGACTAGCGCATCCCAAGAACTGTTCATGCCAGAAAACGCAACAACTTGCCATAAATTGAGAGGTGATTTTAACCGACGACTTCGACGGAAAACGGTGAGACCTCAGTTTGCCATCCTTTCATCGTCTATCACATTCCAAATCATCACCACAGGACAGACGAGTTGTGTACTTCCTCATCCCCATATCTGTTGATCTCCTCCGGCCCCGCAGGGGCATGAACGATCTTGAACGGAAAAATGTATCGGAAAATATGGTTGGATTGGGGGTTTCAAATCCGGACATTAAAACGTAATAAAATTGGTATGTATGTGTAGAGAATCGAATTGCGATTCTATTGATATATAGAACGTGATCGAAAAGCTCGTGATGTGTCTGAACGAGGAGAAACAAATTTCACGCCGAAATCGCCATTTTCGCAGCTCTGGAGACGACGGTTGGTGACTTCAGATACGGATTTACAAAATGCGTATCTCCTGATACGCATGTTGTACCGGCGTATCTCAAGCTAATGTTCATTTCTATTGTACCGGCGTATCTCAAGCTAATGTTTATTTCTCTCTAACAGCGTGACCACGTAACACTCCACTCCCATTAGCGTGTCAGTACGATACTCCACACCCAGTAGCATGTCTTAAGATGCTCCACCATCAATAACGTGTTCCGTGGGTATTTAGGGCCCTCTTTTTGGATTTGGGTATTTTGGTAATGCTTACCCCATTTTGGGGTAGATAGGGCCAAAGCAATTGAATTATAATTTGAAAAAAGTTAAAATGTTTTAAACGATGGAATGGTTTACAAATTAAAATAAAAGAGATTTTTTTCCTTAAAACATTACTCCGTAGAAGACTAAATACTCCGTAGCAATAACAGTATACAGAGTACTAGTTTGGAGTTGTTAACAGGGTCTTATATTTCTTAAAAACAAAATAGCCTGCTAAAACCATCTAAAAAAACAAAACTACAATCATGGTCGAGCAAACCCTAGTTGATTTTGTTCTCTCCCATATCTTACTAATCTTATACTAGCAATTGCATGTCATAACTCAGATAAAAATAATTTTTTTATTTATAAAAATAAAACTAATTTAGATGTAGTCAAGTGTCATGTAACACTAGTGACAATTAAATGACAATTCTTATTTATTGTGAGAATACAGCACTTTCAGATGATGAATTATCTAATCATTCAATTTTAACATATTCTGTTTCTTAACTAACATTCCATGAATTGCGATGCTAAAAATTTGTCTTGGTTGCTAGTAGAGTGTTGAGGTAAAAACTGAGTTTAACTTGAGCCGGTAGTTAATTTTCTAATTCAAATAATTTTGATATAATAAGACTTGGATTTTTTTTATTTTTTTCATTAGAATTTCATATTCTTTGTTTCTACTCTTCTAATAAGTTTAGTTTATAATCGGATGAAATTGATAACGATTTTTATGTACAAGAAAATGATACAATTATAAGCATGTCAAATTTATCCTTTAACTTGGATGAGCATAAACTAAGAAAAATGTCCAAAATACACCACTTTTATTGTTTCCTTGTCCAAAATACCCGTAGGTGCTACAGTCCTTTTTGACCACGAACCACGCATGCTGGTCATGCGCAGCCTAAGATACGTATTACATAGTTGCGTATCCAGGAACACGCAACACGTAGATGCGCAATGACGTCATCATACGTCATTTTTTACAAACGCTGCTCGCGTCTGCGGCGAGCTCCAATCGCATCTTCAATCGCCTCTTCCCGTTAAGCCCTTTCAGGCATCGTCGACAACCACTGTGCACATCAAAATGAAGACCAAATCCCCCTCTCTCTTTTCCCTTGTTCCGTTATGGATTTTGACCCCGTAGGGGCGTACATAAAAAAATCGGAAAAATTGATCGGAACGAGATTTATTTTTGGGTTTTTTGAATTCGGCAAAACAAACAAACATCGATGTGTATAGGCTTGTAGAGGGTGAGATGGTGATCATTTTGGTGTATGATACGTGACTGAAAGATGCTTGGATGATAGTGAACGAAAGGGTGGCCAGAAGTTTAAAAAATGCCGTCTGTCGTCTCTCTCGCCTTCGACGAAGACGATGAACAGTTCTTTCGATACGCATGTTGAACATGCATATCCCCACATACGCATTTTCAACATGCATATTCGTGGTTACTGTTCACATATGTAGAGTGTGATTTTGCAAAGACTATGCAAATTGTAGATGCGTGGTCTGTTGGTACGCAAATTTAAAATGCGTACCCCTGTACGCATGTGTGTAATGCGTGGTTCGTGGATATTTTCGACGGATGTTTTTGCCGGTGGGTATTTTGGACATCCAGAATTAAATGATGGGTATTTTGATTTTTCATCCCATAAACTAAGCATGTCTATTTTGTTTTCTCTAATATCCCATTATCCCACATTAACAAAATTTCTTACTAAACAAACAAATTCATCGACAAATTAATAGGCAGGCGAAACTGAAATGCATGTCACAAATAATGTAGAAACACTTGAGTTAAATAGCCTACTGTCATATCATATAATTAGTGTGCCCTTTGACAGTCCATTGTTATTGTTTGCATTTTATAGTTCCCAACTTCCCATATGAATCATATAACCATTCAATTTTAAATTTTAATGTGCTTCGAATACTTAAACATTACGCCTGGACCTTCTTTTGTTCATGTTAATTTCTCACGCCCAAAATAATCATTTTATAATTTAGTCCGTATTTCGGATATTTTATAATCAAACGGATATTTCGGATTTGGATACGACTATATCCGTATCCGAAATTATCCGATTCGAATATGGATAATATCCTATTTATTTCGGATACAGATAATATCTTATTTTTTCGGATACGAATATAGATATTTCGGACGGATATCGGATTTTTCGAATTTTTTTGATACCAAATTGATAATATTTTAAAAAAAATACTTATGTTGTGATATATTTTTAATATAATATACTAATATATTATATTTATATCATATATATGTTTAAAAAATGTCTACACTTAAATATATCTTTGAAAAATATATTAAATAATGAACAAAGACATATATTATTAATTATAAATATATTATAAATTATAGATATATTATATATAAATATATTTTAATTTTTCCATTTTCGGATTCGGATATGTCGGATTCGAATACGGATAATATCCTATTTATTTCAGATACGGATAATATCCTATTTATTTCAGATACGGATAATATCCTATTTTTTCTAATACGAATGCATATATTTTAGACGGATATCAATTTTTTCGAATTTTTTGAACAACCCTACCAACCTTTAGAGCAGCTCCAAGACTAATATCTTTAATACATTTTTTTATATTAATATACTACTATAATACATTTATACATTTTTGTAACTTACCGTTATAATATTTCTAGCTATCACATTAAGTATAATATAAAGTTAATATTGTATCAATTTTATCCAAAGTCCAATGATTATATGTTCCTTTTTGAAAGTTAAATAATCATTGATAAAAATGAATACGACATTTATAAAAATAATTAAATTTCAACGAACACATGTTAAATTTCAGTGTAGCTTGCTGCAGTGGAGAACTAAAAATTTTTCAAGCTTCCAAATTTCTTCGATCGCTGAAAAAACTTAAAATAGATGATTAGAAAAATACTTAGAGCACCACTGTGCTCGTTAGGCGTATGCGGATGCTAGTGTGATAGCATGCGATGACCACTATAAGATATATATTTGCCAAGGTTTTCAAATGTGTGAGCATAAATAATGTTTTAAAATTCTTTGCGATCCTGATTCTTGTTGTCTAGTTAGGACATTGGCGTTTGTAAATATCCCAAATTGGCATACACGCTTTTCAAGTGTCTAATGCAACCACATAAGGATGTGTCTGGCGGGGTCTTCACTAAGAGATGTAGATGTAATTCTGGTGAAATTTGCACGCGCGCTGGCTGTGCATGTCTTAAAGATATTTTGCGTAGTGATGCCTTCCCACCCATGCGACCTTGAGCTCAAGATCTGGTCATGGGCCTTCAATAATAATCCAGAGGGTGCTGCACTTTACTCAGCGTGTAGCATTACGGAATTTATAACTTGTCCAGGCTACCCTACTTAGCAATTTAGTTCGCAAGTTTATAGGAGTAAATATTTTTGACATATATGTACTATCGCGACGATATATGAAAAATCTTTTCAAATCCAAACGCAATAATAAATATACTCTTTTAATAGTGTCGCGATATTTATTTTCTTAAAAAATAATGTTCTTTTTTTGTAGAAAATCTTTCAAAATTATGCGTCTCGCATATATAATTTTTTCTTCAAAGCATGCAGCTCGTACGAGATTGTAAAATATCTACAATCAATTAGCATAAAATATACACAATTCATCAACATAAATATCTCGTACGATATTTTCTAAATCGTAATAATTTTACAAGCATAAAAATATATTGCTCGCACGAATTTTAAAATACTAAATATTTTTCTTAAAAAATATTTAAAAGCATGATTACGCATGCATGGCATAATAATAATATCGCTGAAAATTAAAAAAAGTAGTGAAACTTATCTTTAATTTCCGTTTCTTCTCGGTTGAAATTCCCAAGTGCTTTATTTTTTCTGTTGTTGGCCTTCGCTGTTGATCTGCCTTGCCGCGCGTGGACTCCTGGCTCCTGCCTTCAATCTTTTTCGGTATTTTCTTAGCTTATGTTTTTAAACTTGCAGTGGTTATCGCTGCCCATGTTTTTTCTCCAATATTGCAATCGCCTTTCTTTATTATTTTTTTTTGTGCTGATGCCTCGCGTCTTGAATTTCCATGCTTCAAATTTTGTACTCTTTTTCTTTTTCTTTACGTGGGTCTCATAATAAACCCCGTATATTGTCTTGATGTTATTGCCTTCATTTTTGTTTTCTCCTTTTTTGTTTTTGCTTATTCCATGCGGGTCCAACGGCTGTGCCTCTTGTCTTCATCATTTTTTTTTTCACTGCCAATTACCATGCCTCGTTCCTTTTTTTTATGGCGCGAGTGTGCCTCGTGTGTTCACAATCCTTCCTTGTGCTTGTTGTTGTTGCACCTTTTGAATTTTTGATTTTTGTTTTTTTCCCACGCAAATCACCTGCAATTAATTTACTCACCATTTTTTCTTTCTCTCAACATGCGGGCTCCACCCGAAAATCACCTTCTTCACAATTTATTGTGCAGTGTAAACCACCGAAGCCTTTTTTTATTGTCATCCATTTATAGCCGCTGCTCCAAAATTAAATCGTCAATTTTTTCTTTTCTTTTTTAATTACTGCCGCGAACTTCACATTTCCGAAGTCCTTTATAGCCACTAAATTGATGCCGTTGTTTGGTTTGCCATCAACGAGGCCTTGTTGTAGCCCCCCAGTTGTAGCTATTGTCGTCTCTGTCGCCCAAAAACCCCCCCATGAATTTATTTGTAATTATTCGTCCTCCTCGAATAATAAATTTACCCCTCCTTCTAGCGCCAAATGTTGTTGGAGGAATTTCGTAACAACATGAAATAGGAGGTTTGCTGGAATAGTAGAGCGAATTGTGTGTGAAAATGACTGTTTTAGGAGATTTAGGGTTACGAAAAAAAGGGGCTGGACTTAGCAGGTGTCTCGATGTGTGTCTCGTGTATCGGATTCTATCATATGCCAAGATGCCTACGTACCTATGTTTATATAGGATCAAGCCCACGTAGTTCTGTGTAATTGATTTGTGTCTATCACTTAGAGACTTTAGGGATAAACTTCGTTAATCTGGGTGATTACTGATTTTATCTGATTTAATCTTATCGTTGTGATATCTTCCTGATTTGAAGAATATCGTTTGGAGATATTTTCCATTATTGATTGATTAAGATTAATTCTTTTCTCATTTCAGAGAGAGGATAAAACTTAACGGTTAAACAATAATTATTAATCTGAATTAATAATTAATAAATATTAGAAATTTGAGAGATTATTAGCCAAGCCAAAAATATGGCATAACATAAATATTTCACTGTGGAGCATTATCGCTTTCATCGTTGAAACACACAACCTTTTCGAATGGACAATCTAACAAACTTTTGTAGTTGCAATTGCAAAAAAATACGTAAATCTGATTTATCATGACGTATACGAAAGATTAATCATAATTATAAACCTATATAACCCATCAACGAATGAAATGTAATTACCAAAATTTTGTAGATCTATAATTCTAACACATAAACTCTCAAAGAGAATAAACCCAATATATGAACAGATAAAATTCAAAAATCGAGTAAGAAAATTCTCAACAAAAAGGGAAATTTATTGAATAAAAATAATATTAAGAAAAAATAATTAAAATAGGATTTATCATTAACCAAATCAACCAAATAACTAATGAGATGTCCTAATAATAATAATGGGGGTGTTTGGGGATTTTTTTTTTCTAGAATAAGTCAACTTATTTTAAGACAAAGTTAGAGATTCCTAACTTTTTTCTGAATAAATAAACTTTTTTTTTGCAATTTATAGAATCTCAAACATATATTAAATACTTGTATAAAAAAAAAGAGAAAAAAGCCCCTGAGGTTACCTCAGGAGAGTTACTTGAGGTTGTAGTTTAAACACATTATGGCATTTTTGTAAATATTGAAAGCTTTCTTAAAAAATCCTGTAATTACAATTATACCCTCGTGCATTAATGTGGAGAATCTTAATTACCTCAGGTAATTTTCCTGAGCTAACCTCAGAAACATCAAACCCTAAAAAAAATTATTAAAATATAAATTTTTTACCCAAAATCCATAAGGACTGATATGTCAAATTATACCTAACCGCAAGCGCACGGTATCAATTGTAGTAGATACTAGCAAATACGGGTCGAATCCTCAAGGAGACAGTTTCAGTTTCAATTCAATTGCTATCAATTGTTTCTAGTCACAACGATTGTTTTGGAATTTTATTAACTACTAAAGCAAATTTAACAAAGTTTTAAATCAATTAATTAAAGGATCTAGGGCAATTCAGGTTCACCATGCTTACACCAAACAAATCACAAAAGTATAGCTTTTCAATGGGATTAAGTAATTAAAGCAATGGTTAATCTTTCTCAAGCATTAACACACTCAGAATATCTAATGATGTTTTCACACTCACCTCAATTCTGCTAATTGTATGTAAGCCTCTAGTAGTAAAATCTTTCGATCTATTACTCCTATTGCAATCAATTAATCCGTGATATTGCGCAATTACACAAATTAAGAATTATAACATATCAATCAGAATTACTCTTTACCCATCAATCTACTAATCAAATTAAGCCTAAATCATGGTGCAAACATGGCTCCCCTTAATACCCTAGAATTAAACTACTCACTCATTCTAGAAGTAAAAGCAATAATAATAATGAAAGAAGCCATGTAAAACATATAATAATAAAACAAGAGAATAAAGAATACCTCAAACTTTGTATTAACGAAGAACAATGAAGATCCAAATTAAACCAAGTGCTTACAAAAGAAGAGATGAAGAGAGAAAAACCAAAACCCTAGCTTATGTAAAAATAACGTCTGTCTCTGTCTCTTCCCCTCTTTCCACGTTTTTATAATAAAACCCCTTAATAAAATCTGATATCTATCTCCTAATAAAAGTATTTTTAATATCCTAATCAATTTACAAAAAGATATCCATAATTGAATAGGATTTTCTTGTAAAATTCGTCACTAATTTTGCTCCTCTGTTTCTGGGCTCTTCCAGTTGGATTTTGCTTACTGGACCACCTCTGAATTAAAGATAATTCCACAAGCTTCGCGTGGACAGTAAGATCGTCAAATTCTGACTTCTGGAACTCAAGATATGGCCCAAACAGTGCAGGCAGCCCGTATAGCCCAATAATACGAATTTTCTCCTATTTTATCTCCAAAATAGCTCTTTTTGCTCCAAATCCTTCCAAGTTATGAATTCTTTATTTCCTACAATAAAACAATAAAATCTATTAAATAAAAATCCAAATCAATGCAAAACACAATAAATATGAGAATAAAATCATCTAAAATATATATAAAAATATACTCTATCAAACATCCCCACACTTAGCATTTGCACGTCCTCAGGCAAATAAGTGAAATAAAAACTAAGTCCTAACAAACATCACTTTCGTAGATGACATGATTGCATTGAGCATATGCAACAAGCCGTTAAACCCCTAGGCAGCCCTAGTAGGACGAGTGTTGTCTCGTGAGGGTTTATAGTGAATGTACCCACAAAATTCATCCAACCATGCAAAAGATTAATGCCAACACAACACCACACACACAAGTCCTCTCATGCCACATCAACTTAAGAATCAAAGCAAACATACGTTGTCTTGGTGTCGAAAGTGCAAGTATTCACGTAGTCTACTCAACCAACATGCAGAAGGTCATAAAAATTCATGTCAAGTGTAAAAATCGTTGGTAATCATGCTAAGCCCACAAGAAATACATCTTTAAGTCTAAACCTGGGATCTCCTATGCCAAAACAAGTAATAACTCACCTTTCACTCAAAAACGAAATATTCACTCAAGAACAAGGTTAAGTGTATCACTCAATTCCAACAAAATCATAAACACAACTTGACACTCGCAATCAATCTCACTCTCAACACAACATACATCACTGATGACAATCAAAAGGTCTTTATTCGGGTTGTAGCGTGGGCTAGGGACCAGGTATGTCAAGTAAAGCTAAAACAGGTTACGTCAAAAGCTAGTACCCAACAATAATCATTATTCAATTCCCTTTCTATTAAAACAAATATCCCCACACTTGGATTTTTCAATAACCCTTACATAATAACTTGACTAGTCGAATGAAGAAGGATCATACAAACATAAGAATGCTCTCAAATTTATTTATTTTTTTTTCTTCTTTTTTTTTTCTATTTTTTTCTGTTTTTTTTTTCTTTTTTTTTTTCTGAGAGCCAAGGAATAAGCACAATGATCCATAGATATTATTATGAATTTCGACTAGCAAGCATCAACCAAAATCAATATTCCCCAATGGTATGATCATCAATAACCCCCCCTTTTATGAACACCTTATTACTCCCTTAAGCACGATACTAGCCTTTGACAATTTAGGTTCAAATTCAATGTAAGGCCAATAGAATAAAAAGGATAATGGCAAGTAATGTAGTATGTCACCGAAAGAATAGGATTAAGCTCAACGGGTTAACTAAATGATCATGTATAAAAGGTGTGGAAATATGGGAAACACGAGGTTAAACCTAAGTATCTTTATCATCTCATCATCAAGTAATGTCATGCATTTCAAGAAAGATCTCAAGTAAGTGCTAGCAATGTAAACAACATGTGGACACTCAAGCAAACGAAAAATCATGCAAAAGATATGCATATAGGCTCAAAACTCACTTGGTGTGACAAACCATAATCAATCCCAAGTAACAAGACTCTCTAACGCACCTACTTGTACTCAAAGCATGAAAACCAAGTCATCTTGCACATATTCATGTCATTCTAATCACTTACTACATTCAACTAAGTCTACCAGTTTCAACTTGCTAGTGAAAGTGTGTGCACAAGAACAAAGCACGTCACTTCTCATACAAAAGCGTCAATAAACACAAGAATTCTACGCATGCATGGGTGTATCAAGCAAAATACAACAACTAATCAAATTGCATGGCTAGAATTATTTTTGATATTTTTAATTTTTTAATTTTTTTTTTTAATCATCGAGAACTCATCCCCACACTTAAGTGGTTCATTGTCCCCAATGAACTAATGAGCAAGATACAAAACTACAACTAAAAACAAAATAAAACTACACTAAAAAGAAAAGAAAGAAAACTCCCCTGGAATCAAGGTGTCCTACTCAGCCTCGCTATCGTCACCCTCGTCATCCTCATCAGATGAATCAGGCGGAGGGTACGGAGTCCGAGCTCCAAAAATAGGCCACTAAACAGGAGTACTAGGCGACCGAAACTTTGCCTCCAAGGCTATGCCCATGTCCTCAGAATACTGGCGACTGCTGACATGCATAGCATCCAACCGCCTAGTCATTCGACGAAAATAAGATTCAAAAACGGACATATCCACTGTACTCTGCGAAGTACCTACCATAGCCTCTCCCTGTGCCCTTGAAACCTGTGGCGGAGCGCCCGCTCCCTGACCACTATCACCATTAACAATAAAACCTAAACCCTGAGGATGAGGAGTGCCGCCCGGCCACTCCTTCAATCTTAACCGATCAATAGTAGCATCTCGAATAGAAGCCATAGGCTTATGCACTGGCTCACCTTGATAATATTGGACTTTCGATGCATCACACAAGTACGCAATGATAGAAGCATAAGGAATACTTGCCGATGAATTGCTTCCCAAAAATTGAAGAATGTTTTGATTAATAAGGTACCCAAGGTCAACATACTCACCTTTGAGAATACCCCATAGCAAAATAGCTCTATCAACAGTAACATCGGAAACATGGTTTGACGGAATGATATTAGAACTTATGAAAAAGAACCATGCCTTTGCAAAACTAGACAATGATGAAGCCGGGAAAGTACACTTTATCTCCGTACCTACTCTACGTTTCCACACCGTTCCCGGAACACATAGCTCACCAACGAGTGCATCAAGATCAACATCATTCCTAGACTTTTGACCCCAATCCGTAGCATCTCTAGGTTTAGGCGGTTGCCTAATCAAATTACGAATAACACGAGGCGAATAATCCACCTTCCGACCTCTAACAACCGTGGAATTATTCCTTGCTATTGAAGCATTCGCATAAAACTCCCTAACCAAATCCAAAGCGGCATCATTAGCAAATTCACAAAATAACGTCCAACCCCGCTTCCTAATCATCGCCACCATCTCCTCATACTTATGGGGCACAAGCCTTCTTTCCGGAATAACCCCCTTTTCAACTAACCTACCATACTCCGCCTTGGCATTCTCATTCACAAATTTTTCCACTCCATCTCCCACAACATCATTCTCATCCAAAGAGGGAGGAGCACTACTACCACTACCCACTAAGCGTGGCCTCTTAGGAGCCATAATCAACAATTATCAAGCAAATATCAACAATCTCCAAACAATTCACCAAACAAAGAACCCCCAAATTACACACCAAGAACCCTAGCTTGCAAAATTCACAAATTCAAATAAAAGATGAGATAAAAGATTACCCAATTGAATCAAAGAGGTGAACTTGCTTGAATAATCCCCAAAACTTCGAATTTAATTCCCCTTTTGCACTTTGAATGGATGAAAGTTGAGAAATTTTGGGTTATATAAAAGTGTTTGTGTATGTATATGTGTAGTGGGTGTATATATATAGGTAATTGTGCATGGAATTTAGAGATGGAAAAGAATTGGGATTTGTATTCTATATAGGATAGAGTTTAGAGGTGTTGGGAATTTGATTTGAGGTTGAATTGGAGTTGAATATAGAATAAAAGGGGAAAAGAGATGGAGAATAAGTGTGTAAAACAAAAAAAAATTCGGGATAAACAGTAGCTGCTAGCGCCTGAAGCGCTGAAAAAACCAGGCTGTTGCGCCGTTCTGAAGCGCGTTAGCGCTTTTGCGCGAGTTCACCGCCTGATGCGTAGACTGTATCTGCGTTACCACCGCCTCCTGCGCCCGGCTGGCGCCTGATGCGCGGACAGCTCCTACGCAACTACCATGCTTTTGCGCCCTGAATGCTCCTGCCATTCTGCCTTCTTTTTCTCTCTTTTTTTTTCACAGATTTTTTCAATACTACTACACTCCCTATTTTTTTTTTCTACTCTCATTTTTTTTTCCTTCATACAACACTCAATTTTTTTTTTCTCTTTTTTTTTCCTACACTAATGCATGGGTTGCCTCCCACCAAGCGCTTTTGTTTAACGTCGTTGGCTCGACTCAGCTGGTTCAGATCTCCGTGGAGGGGTTGTCAAGGTAAATCACTTCCATCTTTCCTACGAATGCACCATCCACATACAATTTAAGGCGTTGACCATTAACCTTAAATTTTGTTCCATCTCGTCCCACAATTTCAATAGCACCATAAAATTTGACATCGGTGACAGTAAAAGGTCCAGACCATCTTGATTTGAGCTTCCCCGGAAAAAGTCGAAGTCTGGAATTGAACAACAACACCTTGTCACCAACCTGAAAATCTCTTCTCTGAATCATCTTATCATGCATCTTCTTCGTTCTCTCCTTGTAAAGCCGAGAATTGTCATAAGCATCAAAACGAAGCTCATCTAATTCATTAAGTTGAAGAAGTCTTGCTTGCCCCGCAGCCTTCAAATCCATATTGAGTTCTTTGATAGCCCAAAAAGCGCGATGTTCCAACTCCACTGGCAAGTGACATGCTTTACCATAAATCAACCGATAAGGAGTGGTTCCTATAGGTGTTTTATATGCCGTCCGATAAGCCCACAAAGCATCATCTAACTTCAAGTACCAATCTTTCCTTGACTTTGCAACCATCTTCTCCAAAATGCTCTTAATTTGGCGATTAGAAACCTCCACTTGGCCGCTTGTTTGAGGGTGATATGCAAGAGCGACCTTGTGAGTAACGCCATATTTCTTCAACAAAGTTTCAAACTGTCGATGGCGGAAATGAGAACCACCATCACTTATCACTGTTCTAGGAACTCCAAATCGAGGGAAGATAATATTCTTGAAAAGCTTCATAACAACCTTGGAATCATTGGTTACCGATCCAACTGCTTCAACCCACTTGGACACATAATCGACAGCAACTAAGATGTATCTCATTCCACAAGAACTCGGGAATGGTCCCATAAAATCAACACCCCATACGTCAAATATCTCGACCTCAAGAATACCGGTTTGAGGCATCTCATGGCGTTTAGAAATATTACCCGTCCTTTGACATGCATCACACATGATTTCAAATGGAAGATTCCAATCTGGAGATTGAATGATTGGTGCACTTATCAAGGCTTCCTTAATCCTGTTGAAAGACTCCAAACAAGCGTCAGTAAACACAAAGGTGGCATCCTTAAGCAACAATTGAGTGAGGGGTTTTGCAATTTTTGAAAAATCTTTTATAAAACGACGATAAAAACCCGCATGACCAAGGAAACTCCTCACTCCCTTGACATTAACAGGAGGAGGAAGTTTCTCAATCACCTCAATTTTTGCTTTGTCAACCTGGATGCCACGTTCAGAAATTAAGTGACCAAGTACCACTCCTTCATTGACCATGAAGTGGCACTTTTCCCAATTCAAAACCAAATTCACCTCTTCACAATGTTTAAGCACTTTAGAAAGATTATGCAGACATACATCAAAATCAGACCCATAAACACTGAAATCATCCATAAATACTTCCATGATAGACTCTATGAAATCAGAAAATATGGCAGTCATGCAACGCTGAAAAGTAGCAGGGGCATTGCACAAACCAAAAGGCACTCTACGATATGCAAAAGTACCATATGGGCATGTAAATGTAGTCTTTTCTTGGTCATCAGGATGTATAGGGATCTGAAAGAACCCTGAATATCCGTCTAAATAGCAAAAGTACTTATGCTTAGCAAGTCTTTCTAACATCTGATCAATGAAAGGGAGAGGGTACTGGTCTTTCCTAGTAGCAGTGTTTAACTTACGGTAATCAATGCACATTCGCCAACCGGTGACAATTCGAGTGGGAATTAATTCATCTTTATCATTCTTAATTACCGTTGTTCCTCCTTTCTTAGGGACTACCTGAACTGGGCTTACCCATCTAGAATCAGAAATTGGGTAAATGATGCCCGCATCTAACAATTTCAAAACTTCTTTTTTAACAACCTCTTGCATGTTAGGGTTCAAGCGACGTTGTCCCTGTATGCAAGGCTTATGGTCATCATCTAAGTGAATTCTATGCATGCAAAAGTCTGGGCTAATCCCTGTAAGATCATCAATACTATACCCAATAGCTTTTCTATGTGCACGCAAAACAGTAAGAAGCTTAAAAACCTGGTTATCATCAAGACTAGAGCTAACAATCAAAGGACAAGTCTTTTCTTCATCAAGAAACACATATTTCAAATTAGACGGCAAAGACTTTAACTCTAACTTGTTTACCTGAGGTTCACCACAAGAAGTGACAGTGTTGGTTACCTCACAATTCGGATCAACTGCACCATCCAACTCAAGAATCAATGAATCGACTTCAGCATGTCCTTCTCCTTCTGAAGCTTCAAGCATGAGCACTGCTTCCAATGCATCATTCAATAGAATCTGAGGCATCTCATCTCGGACAATTCCATCTATAACATCAATCCTGCAGCAAGTATTCTCAAGCAAAGGGGATTTAAGAGCAGAGGTTAGAGTAAAAGTAATTTTATCATCACCAACGCTCAATGTGAGAGTCCCACTTTTAACATCAATTACAGCACCTGCAGTACAAAGTAATGGTCTACCCAAAATAATAGGTATTTGGCTGTCCTCTTCCATATCTAGAACTACAAAGTCTACAGGAATATAGAATTTTCCAACCCTAACAGGCACATCCTCTAAAATTCCAAGGGGATATTTTATTGAACGGTCTGCCATTTGCAAAGTCATCTGTGTACATTTTAATTCTCCCATATTTAGTTTTTGAAAAACCGAGAGAGGCATGACTGAGACACTAACGCCTAAATCACATAAAGCTTTATCAATGAACAATGCACCTAAATGACACGGGATCGAAAAACTACCAGGATCTTTAAGCTTAGGTGGAGACTTATTTTGTAAAATAGCACTACACTCTTCAGTAAAAGCTACTGTCTCTACCTCACCAAAAGACCTTTTCTTAGTGAGAATATCCTTAAGAAACTTTGCATATGATGGAACTTGAGAAATTAAATCAGTGAAAGGAACTGTTACCTCAAGATTCTTGACAAGTGTCATGAACTTACCAAACTGCTGGTCCACCTTAGTTCTGTTCATCCTGCTAGGGAATGGGAGCTTTGGCACAAATGGTGGAGGAGTAACTGCAGTCTTCTCTTTGTCCTTTTTCTTGCTTTCCTCAGTTTCATCTTTGTTTGTATCTTCCACAACTTTCTCTACCTTGTCTTTCTTAGAATCCTCTTTTTCTTGCTCAGTAGGAACATCGTCAGTAGGCATTGGAGGAGCATCATATGTACGACCACTCCTAAGAGCAATGGCATTCACATTTTCCTTTGGCTGAGTTGATTGTGCTGGTAGAGAGCCTTGTTGCCTTGTAGATGAAGAACTAGCCATTTGAGCAATCTGAGTTTCCAACATCTTGTTATGAATCTCCATCTGGTTCATCTTTCTGTTGGTATCATCCATACTCTTTTGCATTTGTAACAATATCTTCATCATGTCACCTTGATTATCAGCTTGTGCAGCTTGATTTGCTTGAGGAGCATAATTCTGAGGAGGCCTTTGGAATCCAGGGGGATTCATAGGTCCTTGCGGAGGCCTATACTGTTGTTGTGGAGGAGGCTGGTACGACTGCTGATATTGCTGCTGATTAGGAACATTTGAATTCTGAGCATTATTGTTCCTATATGAGAAGTTCGGATGATCTTTCCAACCAGGATTGTAAGTGTTGGAGTACGGATTATACTGCTGCCTCTGTTGGAAAACATTTGCTTGCTCCATCTGAAAATTTTGTGAATTTTGAGCATTGTATTGGCAATCATTACCATAGTGGCCTTGGATGCCACAGACTTCACAAACAGGATTATTCATAGGAGCCATGGATGACAATGCATTGATGCTCATAGGTTGAGTAGAGGGCTGAGATGTCTTCAAAGAGTGGATCTCCTGAGTTAATGCAGCTAGTTGAGATGATAATAAAGAATAAGCATCCACTTCAAGTTTACCCCCTTTCTTGGTTGCTCTCGGATTACTGAAGTGATTGGCAGCCAAATTTGAAAGAAAATCATGTGCATCATCAACTCCCTTATCCAGAAATACACCACCTGCAGCGTTATCAACCATACCTTTTGTCTCAGGATCAAGACCATTGTAGAAGCGTTTAAGCAGAAACCACTTCTCAAGACCATGGTGAGGGCATGCACGTTGATAATCCTTGAATCTGTCCCAAGCATCCCGTAGAGATTCACCATAATCTTGCTTAAAACCCATCATCTTGTCGATCAAATCGTCAGTTCTGTTAGGAGGGAAGAACTCAGTTAAGAAGGCTTGAGCAATCTCATCCCACTTGGTCAAGTCAATATCGTTCAACCACTTTTGAGCTTTATCACAAAGAGAGAAACCGAACAACATGACTTTCAACTGGTCTGGAGTGACTCCCTGATGTTTAATTGTAGAACAGAGCTGTTGAAAGCATTGCAGATGATTTGTAGGGTCTTCAGAAGCAAGCCCAGCAAATTGATTCTGTTGGATCATAGTAAGCAAAGCAGGCTTGATCTCGAAATTTGCTGCTTGAATTGCTGGCATAGCAAGGCCAGTAGGTACCCCACTCGGAGAGGGCTGTGAGTAATTCTTCAAAGATTTGGGAGGAAGGTCCGCCATCTCAATCTTTGGTTCAGATATCCTTTGCTGCTTCTCTTTCCTTTGTTGATCTATGTATTGTTGACAAGTAGTTCCAGAATCTGGACTAAGAGGAGTTGTATCCTCTTTCACTTGATCTACTTTCGTTTGAGACCTGGTCCTGGGCATCAACAACTAAACAAGGAAAAGCAGTAAGATCGGTCTCAGTTGGAACAAGAGTTCCAAAGAGACAAGAGAAACAATTTAAAACAATCAAACTAAAATTAGAGAAACTAGGCGTCTCCCCGGCTGCGGCGCCAAAAAACTTGATATGTCAAATTATACCTAACCGCAAGCGCACGGTATCAATTGTAGTAGATACTAGCAAATACGGGTCGAATCCTCAAGGAGACAGTTTCAGTTTCAATTCAATTGCTATCAATTGTTTCTAGTCACAACGATTGTTTTGGAATTTTATTAACTACTAAAGCAAATTTAACAAAGTTTTAAATCAATTAATTAAAGGATCTAGGGCAATTCAGGTTCACCATGCTTACACCAAACAAATCACAAAAGTATAGCTTTTCAATGAGATTAAGTAATTAAAGCAATGGTTAATCTTTCTCAAGCATTAACACTCTCAGAATATCTAATGATGTTTTCACACTCACCTTCAATTCTGCTAATTGTATGTAAGCCTCTAGTAGTAAAATCTTTCGATCTATTACTCCTATTGCAATCAATTAATCCGTGATATTGCGCAATTACACAAATTAAGAATTATAACATATCAATCAGAATTACTCTTTACCCATCAATCTACTAATCAAATTAAGCCTAAATCATGGTGCAAACATGGCTCCCCTTAATACCCTAGAATTAAACTACTCACTCATTCTAGAAGTAAAAGCAATAATAATAATGAAAGAAGCCATGTAAAACATATAATAATAAAACAAGAGAATAAAGAATACCTCAAACTTTGTATTAACGAAGAACAATGAAGATCCAAATTAAACCAAGTGCTTACAAAAGAAGAGATGAAGAGAGAAAAACCAAAACCCTAGCTTATGTAAAAATAACGTTTGTCTCTGTCTCTTCCCCTCTTTCCACGTTTTTATAATAAAACCCCTTAATAAAATCTGATATCTATCTCCTAATAAAAGTATTTTTAATATCCTAATCAATTTACAAAAAGATATCCATAATTGAATAGGATTTTCTTGTAAAATTCGTCACTAATTTTGCTCCTCTGTTTCTGGGCTCTTCCAGTTGGATTTTGCTTACTGGACCACCTCTGAATTAAAGATAATTCCACAAGCTTCGCGTGGACAGTAAGATCGTCAAATTCTGACTTCTGGAACTCAAGATATGGCCCAAACAGTGCAGGCAGCCCGTATAGCCCAATAATACGAATTTTCTCCTATTTTATCTCCAAAATAGCTCTTTTTGCTCCAAATCCTTCCAATTATGAATTCTTTATTTCCTACAATAAAACAATGAAATCTATTAAATAAAAATCCAAATCAATGCAAAACACAATAAATATGAGAATAAAATCATCTAAAATATATATAAAAATATACTCTATCAAGGACTTAAAATAAGTCTGGCCAAACAGGTCTAATATATCAAATTTTTTTGAGTGAGAGAGAGAGAAGGAAGGTGACGGGGTAGTTATTTGGGTCTTCTAGTCTTTTCTTTGTTTAATGACTATTAACCTATAATCCATGCGTTGCACGATTGTTTATACATTTTTTTTAAATTGTAAATATTTTCCAGATAATTTTATGTAATTTTTAACTATATAGCTTATAACTTGTAGAAAGTTTCTGCTGTATGTAAAGAGATGAAACCCTGTATATTCACATAAAAAATTCTACTATACACGTATGGTGGAAACTTTCTACAGTACGTGTTTTATCTCCTAACAACCGTTTGCGGCCAGGACAACATCACTGATCACACACGCAAGAATGTACATAAAGTATTCAGTTCATATTACTCCCTGTCCCTTAACCTGTATCGGCATCACAGACACAGTACACAAAACTTGCATGCATGCGTTGTTAATTCAAGCTTACGAAAAGTATCTTAAAAGATTTGAACACGAACCGGCTGGATTATTTTTCTTTATCCAAATGTTTAAAAAATAAATTAAGAAGAGAACATAATCATTAGGTGCATTACCACTAATACAGAGTGGTAGTGGAGTAAGATTAAGATGCAATTATAAATCTATTGACAACCAAAACACCCTCGCATGATTACATTACATTTTTTCATTCATTGTTAAACCAACAATATACAGTTGGCATATTCTTGTAAACTCCACAAAACCAACCTTTATAAACAAACACATTTCCGTTCTCTTCTCCATTCCTAACTAAAGTGGAAAAACACAATCCTAACTCCTTCCAAATTGTATTGCATTTCAGAAAAAACTTCGTAAAACAGGATGGAGAGTTTCAAGATTGCCAAAGTTTTGACCGTCTGTCAGTGACGGAGACAGAAAGATTTTCTAAGGGGGTCCGGTTTTACATTTTAATTTTAATAATAAAAAATAATTTAAAATTTTAGTAATTAAATAAATTAATAAGTAAAAAATAATAATTTTAACTCATGCCACTTTAGTTATAAATAATAAAACTTACTAAAATGATGAGTTTCAAGATTGCCAAAGTTTTGACCGTCTGCCAGTGACGGAGACAGAAAGATTTTCTAAGGGGGTCCGGTTTTACATTTTAATTTTAATAATAAAAAATAATTTAAAATTTTAGTAATTAAATAAATTAATAAATACGTAAAAAATAATAATTTTAACTCATGCCACTTTAGTTATAAATAATAAAACTTACTAAAATGATGGTTAAATGTGTCCAAACATTTTAAAAAGATTTTAAAACTGTTAAAGATGAAAATTAAAAAAAATTACAAAAGAAAATGTGAAGAATTGGAAAAGAAAAGGAGGAAACTTAACTAAGTGGAGTAAAAAGTACCATGCAAGGAATCGAACCCAACCAACTGAGCCACATGGACAACAGATATATGTTATAAACTACTATAAATATATTGGAAATATAGAGGGGGCCAGGGACCCCCCTGCCTCCGTCACTGCCGTCTGCATTATGGTTCTTGTTGCTTTCTCTAATTTGGGAGCCTCGGCTGCACTTGATGACGTTGCAGCACCTGCGCCATCACCAACAAGTGCTGGAACAGCATTGTGCATACCGGCTTTACTTGCTGTTGTGGCTTCTCTCGTTGCTTATATCTTTTAAAAATTATGTTCATTGAGTTCTTGGGTACCTGGAGATTTTGTAATTTCGCTTTTGAGTTGTGATCAGGTGAATTTGCTTTGGCATTGTACGAGACAAAGATGTATTGATCTATATATATCAGCATTTTTTTGGTCCTTCCCCATTTGTTTTTCCCAAGATCGGCAACTATTTATATTAGTAAATTAGACAGGGCCACATCAAGTTGACGATCACACAAAATACTTGAGTTTGGTACAATGCCTAGAACATAAAAAATGCAAGATGCAGACTTAAATCTAGAACAAAAACTTGAACCAGTCATAGGAAAGAGACATCAGGTCATCAATTCGTGAATGTTAACAATATTGATCCATCACAACTTATCTGTAGCTCAAGGGACCGGCATGTAAATCTACTGACCGTGCGGTAAGACCCAGTGGCTGGGCTTCCCTGCGATACGCAAGATACACCGCACCCTATCTTGGTCAAAGTTTCCACTGTCTCTCCAACACGGCTTTTGCATAGGGAGCGGGTGAGGTTCGAACCCGTGACCCTTTGGATCAACGCTAGGCCTCGTTTCCACGGAGGCAGCTCTCACACTCTCTGAAAACTTTATACAAGCTAAAAATGGATAATTAATTTTACGCCAGCATCTCTTATGGGAAAAAGAAGAAGATGACATATTGGATAAAATCATAAAAGTATGTACTTAAGGACGTAGCTCCAATAGTACCCCCAAAACGTTCTTTTAAAAATAGTGAGGGTTCAAGTCCGAAAAGAGAA
The DNA here is from genome assembly GCA_037693485.1 of Kitagawia praeruptora. Lineage (NCBI taxonomy): Eukaryota > Viridiplantae > Streptophyta > Magnoliopsida > Apiales > Apiaceae > Kitagawia > Kitagawia praeruptora. The sequence goes on from CM075354.1 coordinate 110,470,039, forward strand.
ATTTGTATTAGTTCAATCTAGCAGGAAAAAAAAATCAAGTTCTAGATTTTTCAAGCAGAGAAGCTGTTGATACTTTTGAGATTGGTTTAAGCTTCAAAAATGTTTGTTTTGTAGCTCTCCATTAAAATTTACAGACTATGGTAAGTTACCGGCTCTCCTCAATCTCAAGATGGTAGAAGTTGAAGTAAATAGGAGATAAAACATGATCTTTTTAACTACTACTTCTATCTACTTGAAATTTTAGTAGAACGGATAACTTAACATAAATAAGATAATATGTAATTTTATTAAGTCCTTCTATCATCGTGAGGTTTTAGGAGAGCCGTCCATAACTACTCCTATAACCTCTAAGGGGAATGGCCTAATTGAGTCATATAATATATCTTTAATATAGCTCTTACAGAAGTCTGATAGAGTGTATGTATTTCAACTACACAGAAGACCTAAATGGAGATTTTTACTTGATTAGTAGTACTCAAATCACAGAAGGGTAAGCAACGTTTGCTGGCTATAATTTCAATTTTTTGAAAACTATTAAAAAGCTAACAATTATATGCATGAATAATGAGGTCTGTCATACCTGGTATACAAATTTTTTTGCTATCTTATTCCTAACATAAAAAATTGGATATCAATTCACATGACCATGGAACCGCTGGACTATTCATTGAAACATAACCTTGATTACCTTTTTATTCATTGTTAAACAAACAAGAAACAGTTGGCATATTCTTGTAAACTCCACAAAACCAACCTATATAAACACATTCCTATTCTCCTTTTCATTCACAACTTAAGTTGCAAAACACAATCTTAACTTTTTCCAAATCGTATCAAGCACTTACAATAAAACTTCGAAAAACACGATGGAGAGCTTCGAGATTGCTAAAGTTTCCACCATCTGCATTATGGTTCTTGTTACTTTCTATAATATGGGGATGTCAGCTGCACTTGAAGGTGTTGCAACACCTGCACCATCACCAACAAGTGGTGGAACAGCATTGTGTGTCCCGGCTGCAGTTGCAGTCATGGCTTCTCTCATTTCTTATATTTTTTAACTATTTTGTTCATCGAGTTCTTGGGTATCTGGGGATATCTTGTATCCCCCACCACTCTGAGTAGTAATCTGGTTTTAAATTTTCTTAAGCATTGTAAAAGGCAAGATGTAATGATTTGTATCAATAGAAAAATGAGCAATATTTCTATTCTTATACATGTGAATCTCCTAAGCTAAACAACCACTGGATTCTGCTATACGTAGTACAGAAGTTTTGTTTAAAAAATTGATGACCAAAATTTTCAGTTACGGGGAAAGATTGTAAACACTAGCTAAATACGAATTGTGAACCCACCTGCGACACAACAAAAATGAGCTAAACATGCAAGGTCAGAGTAGTCTGCAGAATTAGACAAGCCAAACTATGAAGACTTTTCTTTGATATAAGTTTCGCAGCTATCAGCTAGGTTTTCTGGGAGCTGAGGCATGTCTCACTCCTGTTGCTGGTGGTTCTATTCCTCCCTTGAATAGCTTTTCTTTGTCACTAAAATTTTATTAAGTGAAAAAAATAAATAACGGACTTGGTTCCAGTAGTCCTCCAACCCATTTCTTGAAAGAATGAGGGTTCAAGTCCGAGAAGAGACATTCGTGTTGGTTCAATCTAGCAGAAAAAATGAAAAGTACTATATTTACCAAGCAAAGAAGCTACTGATAGTTTCGATATTGGTTTGAGCTCCAAAATCTACAGTCGAGTTTTATAAAATAAGATCATTATCCCGGTAACATTTAAATAATAGAAGGGAAAGCAATCTTGGGTGGCTATGATTTCAATCATTTAAGCTATTACATATGCAAAACAAAATAATTATCACATGTATCAATAATGAGGTTTATTGATACAAGTTAAAACCTTAAATCCCTCCACGTACTTATCATCAGCTTGCAATATACATCTAATCCAGCCTGAGGAGAGTGCATAAACTGTGAAAGTTTGTTGACAACATAACTCAAGTCAGGACGAGTAAAGGAAAGGTATTGTAGCTTACCCAAGATGTGCCTATATTCAGTAACATTGTGTATAGGTGCATTGTTGTCAATAATAAGATGAACAGAGGTAGACATAGGCGTTGACACTCCATTACAATCTAGCATGTTGGTTTCAGCTAGTAAATCCTGGATGTATTTGGCCTGAGATAAGATTATATGATCCTCATTATGAATTACTTGAACACCGAGAAAATAATTCAAAGGGCCCAGGTCTTTAATAGAGAAGCGAGATGCGAGACCATGGATAATCTGTTGGACAATATTGACATGAGAGCCGGTAATAACGATGTCATCAACATAAACCAACACATATATGGTAAAAGCATGAGTATGCATAATAAACAAAGATGTGTCAGAATAGGATCTGGTAAACCCCACAGATAACAAATAGTTTTTCAATTCATTAGACCATGCCCGAGGAGATTGTCGAAGCCCGTAAATTGGTCGTTTGAGCCTACACATGTGAGTCGGAAAAGTGGAATCTGCAAAACCCGGAGGCTGCTTCATATAAACTTCATCTTCGAGTGTGCCCTGAAGAAACGCATTATTCACATCCAATTGGTGAATATGCCAATGTTTCTGTATAGCAATGGAAAGAACAAGCCGAACCGTAGATGGCTTTACAACAGAACTAAAAGTTTCGTGAAAATCAATTCCGGGACGTTGCATGAAACCCTTGGCAACAAGACGGGCTTTGTACCTGTCAATTGTTCCATTAGTTTTGTATTTTATACGGAACAACCATTTGCACTCAACAATATCTTTAGAGGGATCGAATGGTACAAGATCCCATGTTTGATTATTCACTAGTGCATCAAATTCGGTTTGCATGGCCTCACGCCATTGAGCATGTTTCTGGGCATGTTTGTGGGATGTGGGGGTGTAAAACGGGGAAGCCGTGACAGTGAAACCATAGAACTTATTTGGCTTAAAAATATTATTTTGAGATCTTGTAGTGACACGACTACTCTGTGGAGGTGTATGAGGAGAGGCAGAAGATGTGCTTGAGACATATGGTGAATGGGTAGTGGTAGGTGAAGGTGAACTCGAGGATGAAGATGGGGAAGATGGTGGGGTTTGGGTGGTGCTATGGGAACTCGAAGAATTACCTGAAGTCGAGGAAGTTGTCTGGTGTGCTGGAATTGATGGAGCTCTTGGCACATACAAGGGAGAAAAAAGTTCACTTGTGCTTGGACCTGTAGCTGGGACAGATGTGAGAGGAAAGTGATGACTGACATTGGTTGGGAAATCCCAATTGACATGAGAAAAAGTATCTCGAATGGAGGAAGGAAGTGTGGGGAAAGGAAATACATTCTCGTAAAATACAACATCTCTTGAGATATATAATTTAGAGCGTTGTGGTTCAAAACATAAGTGGCTGTGATATTGGGTGGAGAAACCTAAATATACACATGGCTGAGAGCGGGATTCTAATTTATTAGCAGCATAAGGGCGAAGCCATGGATAACATAAACTCCCAAAGACACGAAGAGAATGATAATCTGGAGAAGATTTAAACAAGCATTCATATGGTGATTTTTGTCCTAAGGTGGAAGTGGACATTCTGTTTATGAGATAAATGGCATGCTGACAAGCAAAGGACCAAAAATCGGATGGGAGTGAGCTTTGATGTAGAAGAGTTTTTGCGGTTTCGATAATGTGCCGGTGCTTGCGTTCTGCAAAAGCAACCCGTTGAGGAGTATAAGGTGGTGACTTGAGATGTTGAATCCCTTGTGTGTTAAGGTAGGTTTCTAAACCAGTGAACTCACCCCCTCCGTCTGTATAAATTGACTGAATTTTACTCTCAAAAAATCTTTCAACCAGGTTTTGAAATTTTTGGAAAACAGAAGTAACATCGCTTTTAGATTTTATCGTGTAAAGCCATGTGTACTTAGTGTAGTGATCCACAAAAATCACATAATAATTCTTTTTATCAACTGAAAGGATTGGTGCAGGACCCCAAACATCACTATATAATAACTGAATAGGTCTGCATGACTTAAGTGAAATCGAAAAAAATGGCAATCTGTGGCTTTTATTACAATTACAGGAATCACATGTTGAAATATGAGCGGAATTACAAGGAACAGAAATGGAATTCAACATTATTTTCAAAGATTTGAAATTTGGGTGTCCTAAGCGTCGATGCCACAGTTGCAAGGGGGAAGTGATTTGAGATGAATATGTAGAAGGTCGAGCCATACCATCAGGCCATTCATAGAGCCCATGCTTATTCCTGCCGCACACCAGAGCTTTTCCCGTAGCTAGATCCTTGACATAAAAAGATGAAGGGAAGAATTCAATAGATGTATTATTTTCATGACAAAATTGAGAAAAAGATAATAAATTTGTTTTTATGTCAGGTGCACACAATGTATTCGAGAGATGAAATTTATGAGTAGGAGTTTGCAGAAAGGTTTTACCAGTATGAGAGATAGCAATTGATTTACCGTCACCCATAGCAATTTCTTCGGGTCCAGTGTAGTCACAAGCAGAGTGAAAGTTTTGCACATCGTTAGTGATGTGATGCGATGCACCAGAATCGACGATCCAAGGATTGATATTGTTGTAAGTACTGTGTACTATATTGGCCCGGGCTTCCATGTGGTTATGTGACTTCGATCGACACACATTAGCTGTATGTCCTATCTTGCTGCACAGTTGACAACGCACTTTATTATAAGATGGAGGAGTTGGATGGCGCCACGGAGTACCAGATGGATTACGAGAGTTGCGAGCTTGATTGTTGGATGGACGCTGAGGAGGCCTGTTAGTGAAGCCAACATAATTTTCTGAATAAGATCCACGTTGTGCAATAGCGGCTGTAGCAGGAGCAGACATCATAGGGGTTGAAGGTTGACGATTTTCTGTGTACTTGAGAAAGAGCTCATGACTCAAAAGCTGATCAAATAATTCCTCATAGGAAATTGGTGATTCTCGGGCACGAATTGCAGATGCGAGGGAATTATATTCCGATCCAAGGCCGCTAAGTATTTTTATAATCAATTCAGCATTAGAAACCGGAGAGCCAGCTGTTGCTAATTCATCAGTGATAGATTTGATATCACGAAGATATTCAACAACTGGTCGACTTTCTTTAGAAACTTTGCTTAACTGATCGCGTAGACTGAAAATACGCGTTTGAGACTTATTGGCAAATGAGATGTGTAGGGATTTCCAGGCGGTATGAGCATCAGGAGCAGTAGCAATAGTTGATGCAAGGGTGACGTCAACCGATGCCAGAAGTGCGTTATGGATGAGTTTATTTTGACGGAACCATAATCGGTATTCTGGATTTGGAGAAGATTTTTTTCCTTCAGTAATTGTGACAGGTGGAGCAGGTAGGGATCTGTCGAGATGGCCGTAAAGGTCATAGCCATGAAGGAGGAGCTCAAACTGAGCCTTCCATGTTGTAAAGTTATGGCTTCCAAGGAGTTTAATTGGTAGCTGTGATGTGGGATTAAACTGAATAAGTTGTGTGGTGGTTGATACAGTAGAGGTGTTTGGATTAGAGACTTCCATAGTCAGACAAATAATAATTTTTGGCGATTAGTCCTTTAGAGGCTCTGATACCATAATATGGTTTTTATTCATTGATTAAACATTCAGTGTTTACAGCTTTTTATATACAACAAGCATGGGGTATCAACTATACAAAATATGGGATGAGTACAGAACATGGGATGAGGCTTATCTAGGTTTATGATATAATTTGAATACATGCTTATCCTAACAGACCTAACAATATGAAACCTAATTATCCTTCTTCTGCAGTTCCGGTTCTTCCGCATATTCAGTTATACGTGCCTTATTACCTGGTACATTATGCATTATAGAAAAGAAACTAGATTGACAGCCTGCTACCCTGAAGTTACATATATTTTTTGCTAAACAAACAGGAAATGTTGTAAAAATTTTCGAGTCTTGATGAATTTCTTGTTTTTATAGGGAGAAATTGGTATAACAATATTTTGGAGGTTTGCTGGAATCATGGAGCAAAATACAGATATTTTGCTAAGAACACGAAGAACACGGAAGGAGATTGGAGATCGTTTGTGACTGATCTTGTATGGTGTTTTCAGGGGTGAACTGTCAATCATCCATAACAAGGTGCCTACGTACCCTATTTGTAGGGATCAAGCCGTACGTAGTTCTTAGAGAAGAAGTTACCTAGACGGGCTAGGGTTTTAGTAGATAAGTCATGGCCCAAGCCCACTCGTTTTAGGGCTGATGTGGCAATGAGTCATCAATTCTATCCATGATCCATGGTCCAAAGAAGGAAGCAAATGGTCTCGCATGGTTAGAGTCGGGACCTCTTGGGCGAGGCTAATAGAGAAGTAGCAAGGGTGTAGCATGCAACCTCAAGGGATTGAGTCATGCGAAGCGGACCCAAGTGTATTGATACTCATGCAACCTCGAGGGGCTGCGTCATGAGCCTTCCAGCAGAGAATGAGATAGCGATCTCGTGTAGTATGTAGATGTAATAATAGTGCGAAGCGATCCCTTGGAGGGAGGTAATAGCGAGGCGATCCCTTGGAGGGGAGTTATACGCGACGCGATCCCTGTAGATGTGACCTCGAAGCCGGGCTAGCAAGAGACGCCTAGAGGCCTAGAATGAGACCCCTTGGAGGCCTAGCGTGAGACCCCTTGGGTGATAGCGTCTTCAAGAGATAGAGGTGAGGCGAGGCGCTCCCTAGATTAGGCCTCATGCGTTGTTGATCCATCTTCAATATTTAAGCCAATTAAGAGATATTCGAGCCCATTAGAAGAGGTGGGCCCTAGTATAGTCCATTGGGCCTGTTTAGGATCTATGCCGAGATTCGGGCATAACAGAAACAGACGAGTCGCCTGCCGTTAAAATGAAAATTCTAAAAAAAGAGAAGGGAAAGCAATCTTGGGTGGCTATGATTATTATCCCGGTAACATTTAAATAATAGAAGGGAAAGCAATCTTGGGTGGCTATGATTTCAATCATTTAAGCTATTACATATGCAAAACAAAATAATTATTGTGACAGCCCCAAATCCGGGGTCATAAATCTGGGCCATCACGGACCAATTTCCATTCAATATCAATATCCCTTAGGTTTTTTTTTTATAACAATTAATACATATGCAATTGACCCCGCAATAATACACACACACACACACACACCAGTCATATGCTCAGAGAACAACATCCACAATATTAAAAGTTTAGAGTTAAGAAGTTATTACAAACCCAGAATCTTACTAAGTGCGTTGTTGAATAATAGGTCTACATGAAGCATTTCAATAACCAAAAGTTTATTACAGAACTTACACACTTAATGTACATAAGTCTACCAGTACCCAACCGTCCGATAGCTACCTCGGAAATCGTTGCCAACACTCTCTCAAAAGTTCGTCTTTCCCGTACCCTCTTGCGGGGTGTAGTGCGGAGTATCGGCAATCCTAGCTGTATATAGATAAGTAGCAAGAATGAGCCAAAATAGCTCAGCAAGATAATTTCTATCTACTAACATCAAAGAATAATAAATCGTTATATATATAATAGACAAAAGCAAACTTCTATTATTATGGAAGAATTTTATTTCCATTCAATATGTATATACACTTTCCAATTATCCTTGTACGTGAGAAATATATAGTATCATTCCATCAATCTCGCTTCTAACATCATATAATATCAGTTCCTCTTCTTGAATGCCATAACCATCAATATACCATTTCAATGTAATCTTTCAAGATAATATAAAAACTTGAACAAATCTCTCACTATAATCTTCTCATTTCCTTCTTATGCAACAATCATATAAATTAATATAAAATCAGTTTCTCTTCGTTCGTAACAATAATTCCATCATTTCATATCACTTTTCTGTTTTCAGTTATAAAAATCTGAAAACCATTTTCAATTCTTTCTTTCAAGTTTTGGGGATATCTGCTGGCGCCAGATACGTTGGACGATGATTAGTCGCCTGACCGTATCCGCTCTCTGTTTACTACTAGTAGAAGGGATGATCCCTACCTGAAAATCAACCCTGGAGGAAGGCTACCTGCTACATCCTCCCTTGGCATCTTCGTGCCGAAATAAAATATTGGATGCTGGACTGTGCCACTACCACACAGCCTCTTACGCTTACTGTTGCAATCCCCCTTTTTCAAATCATCAAATAGCATTTCACATTTTCCATTTCCATTCACATTTCCCTTCACATATATCATTTCCATTTCCATTTATCATCACCTTTAAAAATTTATATATGTCATAATACTTTGATTATGACTCAGACATCTCCTCTGTATTCAATGAAATCAATATGCTTTTATATACGTAGAGTATTCCATTTATCTCAAAAATATTAAATACCATTCAATAATATTTATCAAATCACAATACTTAGAAAGAATATAATATTATAAATCGTATAATCCCTAGATAATAACTGATTCCATTCCTTTATATATCTTTAGATAACAACTGATACCATTCCTTTATATATCTTTAGATAACAACTGATACCATTCCTTTATATATAACTCTATATAACGACTGATATCATTCCTTCATCTTCCCTTAATCATAAGGCATGTTCACTTCATGCATAATCATCTCTATGTATATTCATATCCATCTCATACTCATACTATACCTTCCATTTTTACATTAATAATCAAAGAAAACCATTTCTTAACAATATAGTAACAATAGCATCACATATATATATTTCATGAAATCAAGTTTCTTTGAAGATAAATAACTTCCAAGTAGGGATAGAAAAGATCTTGCCTCGGTTCCGGTATCCTGACGGTATGGTTCGTCCCTCTTCCGGAGTTTCTATAAACACAAAAGGACCGTCGTTAGAATACCACATTTCTTACTCACTACACTCTTGTATAACATTACCCTTGACACTTTAATATATGTTTAACGTATCACTATTACCCCAAAGGTTCAAGAACTTAACCACTTATAAACTCAATCGAAGTTTCAGGGGTTTTCACCATTTCCCCTAACGACCACACTTAACTGTAAAAATTCTCAGAAAATATGGATTTCGAATTTTAATGCAAGGTCAACTGTAAAGGGTCCTATGACCACCCAACTACACTATCCCAAAATTTCGTGACTTATAAGAATGTATAAGTATGGTAGTTATAGTTTCAAAGTTAACACAATTACGGTTTCTCGACTTTCGAACGTCTTTCACTAAAACTGACTTTTCTCCTAAACCGTTCATCAGATTTTAACGTACTTTATATCAAAACGATCTATGAACCAAGATCTATCATCTCATGGTCAGTTGGTGTTCTAAACAGGAACCTACCGTATGCCTCTGTTGTTCCAAAACAGGGCAGTTTATTGGTTAAACGAAAATCGAACATTATAACCGCTGTATTTTCATACTTTCCATAAATCCAACTCCTCCAAATCAATATCAAACACAATAATCATCACCTACACCATGTGGTCTTAATTACCAGCCATGGTTACAAACCCAAACACTTCCATATTCAACTTTAATCACTTACAAACACTTATAACATCATAATCATAACATTTATACCACTTAATCACTAAACCAACCATAAATCATCATAACCTCAAGATAATACTAAGGGTTCATGAACTCCATACCTTCCTTGAAGCTTTAACAACACTTAATAATCCTTGGCTAGTCCTTAAACAACCTTAAAGTAGCTTGGATAGTCTAAAGAAACCATAAAACAAAAGTTAATTCTTAGAGTTACTAAACTGCAGCTGAAAGAAGATGAAAAACGAGGTCCTTACCTTGGTTTTCTGGACAAGGTTCCTAAAGAAGAGTTGTAGGGCATCTCAATACCTTTCCAAAAAGCTAAAGAACACGAAATTCGGCTGAGAAACGAAGGAGTTATGGCTGTTTTTCTGGACTGCTACTGTTTTGGCCGAATTTGCAAGAAATGGAGGGGGAGAGATTTTGCTCTTGATTTTTGATCTTATCTTCCTTAATCTTGATTATTCTAGCTTGTCTTGGAAGCCTTGGAAGATATTTATGGTTTAAGCCTAGCAAAAGTACTAATTTACCCTTAAAACAAGTGTTAATGGATGGTGATGTCATCTTGATGATCTAATAATCTCTTTTCTTGTTTTTTCTAAGTATTATGATAATAATCTTGGATAATAATAATGTGGTATGTATCCTTGTTATATTACTAATCTTGGTTGTTTGGTCTTCATACTCGTCTACTTGTGATTCGTTTCGAATGTACCTCTTTATCTCTGTGGTTTTGAAATCATTTAACAATCTAAATTCCATTGGTATTCTCTTAACTTCATAATCCCCTGGTTAAATCTAAATTCACTAATCCATCAATCTATAATTCTTATAATATTTCCATGCTCCTTAATATCCAATAGAAGCTTATTCGAAATCAAAATCCTCAAAATCCATATTCAGGAATTTCTGGAATCTATCGTCATTTCAAGTCTCTTATTTCCAATGTACAACACTAATATGGTTTCTGTTTATTCATTTCCCGTTTCCATTATGGAGTACTTATATACCATTTCTCTAAATCCTCGGAATTTACTATTCATGTGATCACTGTAGCTTTACTAAAGTTAGGGTTATTACATTCTTCCCCCCTTAAAAGGATTCCGTCCCGGAATCACGTCGGAAATGTCCATAGATACCTTTTCATCTACACCTTATAACTTCTATACCACTTTCTCCATCCTTTTTCCTTCATAATATCTCTATCTTGTTTGCACAGAATACACCAACATAAACTTGCTTGTCATTCATCAACATTCCTCTTTTGGTTATGGGTATCGGCCACCACATTGGCCTCCCCTGAATGGTAGTGTATCTCACTATGGTTTATCTGTATTTTGATCTCTATCATGACATAAAAGATGAACACTTCAATCTTATTATATCTTGTATCTGTAAAATCCTCCAGAAATTTGACTACAAAATTATTCCTTGAAACAATTGTAAGAAAATACCACATATAATATATATTTCCTGTTCGTATCTAAACAAGTCTGTGGTTTCCCCCAAAATACTATTACTTTCTCTTTCTGGATGGACATATCTTACCTCCAACTCAGATAGATCATTCTTATCTATTTTGTTAACTTATGTACACCATTCATTGACCACATTGATTCTTACCCAAACATTTACACTAAAAATTTAAATACTAAAAGAAAATGTTCACCTGCATCTGTATCTGGCTTTTTCAATGCTTCCCCTAAGGTCAGATTGTACACTCTGGCACTAGGTCTATTTGAAGCAGTCATACCTTGTCCTGGCGCAGACGACCCACCAGAACGACAATCTCTAGCAAAATGTCCTAGTTTCCCACATTGATAACACTTGATATCAATCTTGTCAGTTGATGTGCACTGGTTATAATAGTGTCCTTTCTGTCCGCACTTAAAGCAAGTTATTTCCGACCTCCCACACACTCCCGTATGATTTCTACCACACTTGCTACAATCTGGTAATGGTGGTCGTGCTTGATTAGACTGAAAAGTTCTTGAGGATTTGCCACCTTGATTCACAGTTTCACTGACAGCCTTGTTACTCCCCGACTTTCCCACAAACTGAGATTTTTGTCTCTTACTAACCTTGCTAAAGTAACTTTCTTCACTTGAACCTCCCTTCCGGCCCTCAAATCTCCTTTTCTTACTTTCTCGACCTATCTGGTTTTGTTCACTCTCAGCTTCTATAATGGATGCCTTTTGAACCACCGCAGCATAATCAGTTAACTCAAACGGTGCCACTCTCGTCCGTAGCCATGGTTTCAATCCTTGTTGGAACCTTTTTGCTCGTTGTTCCTCAGTACGCACAAATTCTGGAACAAACCTAGACAATTCAGTAAATTTCGTTTCATACTCGGCCACTGATAGATTATCCTGCTTTAATTCCAGAAATTTCATCTCCATTTGGTTTTCCAAATACCTAGGGGAGTACTTCTCTAAAAATACCCTAGTGAAACGTTCCCAAGTTATCACTCCCGCTCCCTCTAGATTCTTCTTAGTTTCCCACCAATAATTTGCCTCTCCCTTTAAGAGATAGGCTGCAAAAAACTGTTTTCTGATCCTCCTCTATCCTCAATATCTCAAAAGCTTTCTCCATCTCTTTTAACCAAGCTGTGGCTACTACTGGGTTAGCAGTTCCCTCAAACTCTGAGGGTTTTAATGACTTAAAAGCACGAAAGGAATTAGCTGCCTGATTAGGAAGAACAGGTGGTTGTTGAGGATCCTGTGGATTAGCTAAATTCTGCCTCAATAGTTCCATAAATTGGTTAAAGGGATTACCACCCTGATTTCCTTGTTGTTCAGTTGATTCATCTTCCTCTTCTTCTTCATGATTTTGTTCATTATGAGTATTTTCATTCTGTCTATTGTGACTTCCTTCCTCTCTCTCATTTTCTCTTGCATTTGTTCTATTATTACGCTTAGGCGGCATGATTCTGTATATAGCAATATTCTCCATTAATCACCCAAATTTAGGGTACAACATATATCATTAGTTAACTCATTTATATACCATAATATTCTCAACTCAACTTTAGCAATTAAGCGTATCACCTTTTGCACAATAACCTTTTCATTTAAGTCAATCACCTTATACACGTCAATATTCTTGAATCTCAACATTTAATATTAAAATGCGATAGAATTTAGACAGAACATACAAACTTCATTAACTATCCCCACTTTCTTTGTTTATCCTTATTCTGACTTTTCCCTCAAAATACACCTTACTCTCAATAGTAAATCTCAATTATACCTTAAAATTCCTCATATTCTAATCATCAAATATACCCATTTCTTCTCACGAAATTCCTTTCTCTTATATATCGAAACGCTTCTAGCTCTAATTATCTCTTATTGAAATTTCCCTTGAAATCTCGAGTTTCCCCGTATAATCACGTGTACTCTAAACCTTACTTCCATTATCTCATCCATTACTGAAATCTTCTATACTCGAAACAATTTATAGAATTTAAGAAACTTTGATTTGAAATGGACCCAGAAACAAGCAAGAGTCCCACAATAATTAATAAGATTAAGAGTTTTAAATAACCTTTATTCGAAACAAAAGAATATTTTGGGAAATCAATATGATGGAAGAACCTGTACGTAACACAAGTGAGGGCGTCCCCTCCGACTTTCAATTACACAGACAGATCGTCCTTGTGTATACATATAGGATTGTTCCTCTTAGTTGGAATAAAAAGTATAAAGAAATATTTAGTCACGAGGATAAATACCCTCTTCCAAAAATAATCTTAGGAAAATATTTTGACTAAAATAGATAAAATACAATTTTGAAACACATTCCAAAGGTACCAGAAAGTTTTGAAGAGATACCGACCCCTTTTGAATAAGAGATGATAGGTCACCCTGGAATTACTCACGAGGTTATTTAACGTACACCTCCCGATACATCAAGTATTCCCTTTCTCATATCGATCTCGTGTGCTACATAAACTTAACACTTTTGGCATAATAACCTTTATTAGCAATAATCTATAAAATTATAATCACTACTTAGAATAAACGCTTCGTTCGATAAACCCCCCTTGAACTCGATGTGAGTTCATATTTTATATCCTTACCTATATTTCTCTATGCGTATATTACTATCACTCTTGTTCCTGAGCAATATGACTCTAAGCTCTGATACCAAACTGTGACAGCCCCAAATCCGGGGTCATAAATCTGGGCCATCACGGACCAATTTCCATTCAATATCAATATCCCTTAGGTTTTTTTTTATAACAATTAATACATATGCAATTGACCCCGCAATAATACACACACACACACACCAGTCATATGCTCAGAGAACAACATCCACAATATTAAAAGTTTAGAGTTAAGAAGTTATTACAAACCCAGAATCTTACTAAGTGCGTTGTTGAATAATACGTCTACATGAAGCATTTCAATAACCAAAAGTTTATTACAGAACTTACACACTTAATGTACATAAGTCTACCAGTACCCAACCGTCCGATAGCTACCTCGGAAATCGTTGCCAACACTCTCTCAAAAGTTCGTCTTTCCCGTACCCTCTTGCGGGGTGTAGTGCGGAGTATCGGCAATCCTAGCTGTATATAGATAAGTAGCAAGAATGAGCCAAAATAGCTCAGCAAGATAATTTCTATCTACTAACATCAAAGAATAATAAATCGTTATATATATAATAGACAAAAGCAAACTTCTATTATTATGGAAGAATTTTATTTCCATTCAATATGTATATACACTTTCCAATTATCCTTGTACGTGAGAAATATATAGTATCATTCCATCAATCTCGCTTCTAACATCATATAATATCAGTTCCTCTTCTTGAATGCCATAACCATCAATATACCATTTCAATGTAATCTTTCAAGATAATATAAAAACTTGAACAAATCTCTCACTATAATCTTCTCATTTCCTTCTTATGCAACAATCATATAAATTAATATAAAATCAGTTTCTCTTCGTTCGTAACAATAATTCCATCATTTCATATCACTTTTCTGTTTTCAGTTATAAAAATCTGAAAACCATTTTCAATTCTTTCTTTCAAGTTTTGGGGATATCTGCTGGCGCCAGATACGTTGGACGATGATTAGTCGCCTGACCGTATCCGCTCTCTGTTTACTACTAGTAGAAGGGATGATCCCTACCTGAAAATCAACCCTGGAGGAAGGCTACCTGCTACATCCTCCCTTGGCATCTTCGTGCCGAAATAAAATATTGGATGCTGGACTGTGCCACTACCACACAGCCTCTTACGCTTACTGTTGCAATCCCCCTTTTTCAAATCATCAAATAGCATTTCACATTTTCCATTTCCATTCACATTTACCTTCACATATATCATTTCCATTTCCATTTATCATCACCTTTAAAAATTTATATATGTCATAATACTTTGATTATGACTCAGACATCTCCTCTGTATTCAATGAAATCAATATGCTTTTATATACGTAGAGTATTCCATTTATCTCAAAAATATTAAATACCATTCAATAATATTTATCAAATCACAATACTTAGAAAGAATATAATATTATAAATCGTATAATCCCTAGATAATAACTGATTCCATTCCTTTATATATCTTTAGATAACAACTGATACCATTCCTTTATATATCTTTAGATAACAACTGATACCATTCCTTTATATATAACTCTATATAACGACTGATATCATTCCTTCATCTTCCCTTAATCATAAGGCATGTTCACTTCATGCATAATCATCTCTATGTATATTCATATCCATCTCATACTCATACTATACCTTCCATTTTTACATTAATAATCAAAGAAAACCATTTCTTAACAATATAGTAACAATAGCATCACATATATATATTTCATGAAATCAAGTTTCTTTGAAGATAAATAACTTCCAAGTAGGGATAGAAAAGATCTTGCCTCGGTTCCGGTATCCTGACGGTATGGTTCGTCCCTCTTCCGGAGTTTCTATAAACACAAAAGGACCGTCGTTAGAATACCACATTTCTTACTCACTACACTCTTGTATAACATTACCCTTGACACTTTAATATATGTTTAACGTATCACTATTACCCCAAAGGTTCAAGAACTTAACCACTTATAAACTCAATTGAAGTTTCAGGGGTTTTCACCATTTCCCCTAACGACCACACTTAACTGTAAAAATTCTCAGAAAATATGGATTTCGAATTTTAATGCAAGGTCAACTGTAAAGGGTCCTATGACCACCCAACTACACTATCCCAAAATTTCGTGACTTATAAGAATGTATAAGTATGGTAGTTATAGTTTCAAAGTTAACACAATTACGGTTTCTCGACTTTCGAACGTCTTTCACTAAAACTGACTTTTCTCCTAAACCGTTCATCAGATTTTAACGTACTTTATATCAAAACGATCTATGAACCAAGATCTATCATCTCATGGTCAGTTGGTATTCTAAACAGGAACCTACCGTATGCCTCTGTTGTTCCAAAACAGGGCAGTTTCTTGGTTAAACGAAAATCGAACATTATAACCGCTGTATTTTCATACTTTCCATAAATCCAACTCCTCCAAATCAATATCAAACACAATAATCATCACCTACACCATGTGGTCTTAATTACCAGCCATGGTTACAAACCCAAACACTTCCATATTCAACTTTAATCACTTACAAACACTTATAACATCATAATCATAACATTTATACCACTTAATCACTAAACCAACCATAAATCATCATAACCTCAAGATAATACTAAGGGTTCATGAACTCCATACCTTCCTTGAAGCTTTAACAACACTTAATAATCCTTGGCTAGTCCTTAAACAACCTTAAAGTAGCTTGGATAGTCTAAAGAAACCATAAAACACAAGTTAATTCTTAGAGTTACTAAACTGCAGCTGAAAGAAGATGAAAAACGAGGTCCTTACCTTGGTTTTCTGGACAAGGTTCCTAAAGAAGAGTTGTAGGGCATCTCAATACCTTTCCAAAAAGCTAAAGAACACGAAATTCGGCTGAGAAACGAAGGAGTTATGGCTATTTTTCTGGACTGCTACTGTTTTGGCCGAATTTGCAAGAAATGGAGGGGGAGAGATTTTGCTCTTGATTTTTGATCTTATCTTCCTTAATCTTGATTATTCTAGCTTGTCTTGGAATCCTTGGAAGATATTTATGGTTTAAGCCTAGCAAAAGTACTAATTTACCCTTAAAACAAGTGTTAATGGATGGTGATGTCATCTTGATGATCTAATAATCTCTTTTCTTGTTTTTTCTAAGTATTATGATAATAATCTTGGATAATAATAATGTGGTATGTATCCTTGTTATATTACTAATCTTGGTTGTTTGGTCTTCATACTCGTCTACTTGTGATTCGTTTCGAATGTACCTCTTTATCTCTGTGGTTTTGAAATCATTTAACAATCCAAATTCCATTGGTATTCTCTTAACTTCATAATCCCCTGGTTAAATCTAAATTCACTAATCCATCAATCTATAATTCTTATAATATTTCCATGCTCCTTAATATCCAATAGAAGCTTATTCGAAATCAAAATCCTCAAAATCCATATTCAGGAATTTCTGGAATCTATCATCATTTCAAGTCTCTTATTTCCAATGTACAACACTAATATGGTTTCTGTTTATTCATTTCCCGTTTCCATTATGGAGTACTTATATACCATTTCTCTAAATCCTCAAAATTTACTATTCATGTGATCACTGTAGCTTTACTAAAGTTAGGGTTATTACAATTATCACATGTATCAATAATGAGTTTTATGGATATAAGTTAAAACCTTAAATCCCTCCACTTATCATCAGCTTGCATTGTACATCTAATCCAGCCTGGTACATTATGCATTATAGAAAAGAAACTAGATTGACAGCCTGCTACCCTGAAGTTACATATATTGTTTGCTAAACAAACAGGAAATGTTGTAATATTTAGTCTTGAAGAATTTCTTGTTTTTGTGGCAGTTGGACGTATTTGGATGGTAGTTTGTTGGTGCCTTGGTGGTGTGTGTTGTAATATTTCCAGTCATGGTTACTGCATTCAAAAGAAACAGACGAGTCGCCTGCCGCTAAAATGAAAATTCTAAAAAAAGAGAGCACGTAAGTATGAAGACAACAATGACCATTTGGAAAGTGCACTGGAATTTAAAAACCAAGGGCATAGAGCACCAGTTAGGAAGATTCTGTCATAATATGAATGTCTACAAGTCTATAACCAAAATGAAAAAACAAACACTTCAGATAAAACAGTGGAGCAGCATTGTTCGCTGGCTATAAACTGATAATTTGAGTTATAAGTCTTAAAAAATCTTGCAATCATCACCATCCTAAGTCAAAACGCTTGCCTTAAAGAATCCCTCCACTTATCAATTATTATCACTTATTGTGGCTCAATTACTACAGCCTGGAAACACGGCAATGAAGTGAAATATAAATAACAATCATAACTAAATGATACTCCTTGTTAAACAAATCAAAAGTAGTTGGCAGATTCTTGTTAGCTCCACTAAACCAACTATATAAAGCATGCCAACTCTGTTCTTTAATCACATACAACTGAAAGTGAAACACACAGAACCCTTCTTAGCTGACGAAGTTTCTTCACTTTCTTGAAACAATTTTTAACATTAGTAATGGAGAATTTGAAACTTGCCTCAGTTCTTACCATCGTCCTTATGGTTCTTGTGGCTTGCTCCAATGTTGGAGTCACGGCTGCACTTGATGTTGGAGCTCCTGCACCATCACCAACAATAGAGAGTGCTGGCACAGCATTGTTTGTTCCTGCTGCACTTGCTGCCTTGGCTACCCTGGTTTCTTGTTTTGCTTAATTCTTATCTGTATCTGTGACATTTTGAATTTGGGTTATAGTATATTTCTTATTTTTATTTGTAATCTGTATGCTCTGATTGTTATTGAAGAATGATGAGCTAGAAACTATCAATTAAAATTTTCGAACTTCAACAAATCTGTGATTGTGGATGAAACACGAAATGCAGGAAAATCTTTTGCACATGCAACTATGAACTTTAGTAAAAGATGTCGTTTTCTTAATCAGAACATGATAATCCAACTCAGTTGTATTATGTAAATCCCCATGCATTACTATGGATAAAAGAAGAAACACAAAAAGACAATTAAACAGAGTTTTATAAGGAGAATTGAGAAATATGATAAATGAAAAATACTAGATGAGATGGAGCACAATGAAAGCAGAAAGAGGGGCTTGTGGTGACAATACAAAAGGTGAAACAATCTAAAGAGCCGTTGATATGCTGATTGCACTTCCCCACTCACTCCTACCGAAATGTAACTCATAAATGAAATAGGGCTCCTTTCTACTATTTACGCTACGAATTCTGGTGAATATTAATCCATTAACTTAACCCCTGTACATGTTACAAAACTCGGATATGACATCTCTAAGTTTATCAGGAAGTATGAACTGCAGAGTAAGGCCGGCGGTCAATGGCAAACATCTGCCATTTAACTGTTACATAACATATGATTTCAGGACCGTTGGATCATTGATCCAACGGTTCTGATTTAAAAATTTTTTTACACCGTATCGCAGAAACTTTCTGCGGTACGGGGTAATTACAAAAATGCCCCCTGTTTTCACATAAAAAATCTACTGTTCACCGTATCGCAGAAACTTTCCGCGGTACGTGAACAGTGGGGGCATTTTTGTAATTTCTCCGTACCGCGGAAAGTTTCTGCGGTACGTTGTAATTTTTTTTTTAAATCAGGACCGTTGGATCAACGATCCAACGGTCCTAAAACCATATGTTATGTAACAGTTAAATGGCAACTGTTTGCCATTGAACGTACCCCGAAATAATATATTTGATTGGGAGCTGATATGTGCACACCCATCACTTATAGGTGCACATTCTTTATAATGAAAGAGACTAAAATACCCTTAACTTAATTTCCTATCAATAGAAGCATATTTTACATATTGAAAAATAAAAACTTACCAATCACCAGAAATAATTATTATTTTATTATTACCATTCAATAAAATATTTTTTTATTATTTAAAACACATCATGTGCAAAATAGCTACCATTTTATAGTCCAATTACTAAAAATTATTATTTTTTCAAACCAGCAATAATAGTCATATTTGATTTTCAGTGGTCAATTTGACCCATCTTTAATTAAAATATAATTTTTTATTGTAATTTTAGAAAATTCATTATATTGTAGAATGGGTTAAATATAATTTCTTATAATAATACCTAATTTTATAATTCATGTATGATTCATGAAAAAGACATATATTTGAATATATCACATATTCTTAAATTAAAAATTAAGATGTAAAATTAAAATTAAATTTTACTAAAAAAAGGTTTATTCACTTGTTCAACTAATTTTTTATAAAATTATAATTGAACTAGTAATTAAATGAAAATGTAAGTTGAGGATATTTTGGTCATATTACTATTATAGGATGTGCATGTATAAGTATGGGGTGTGCACATATCACCGATTAATCCCTGTTCCATGGGTTACCGAACTGATTAATAATCCGATTATTCGATTAATCATTCCGATTAATCCTCAAATACACGATTAATCCCCGATTAATCCCTGGACAGTGCCTCTACCGATTAAATCCGATTCCAGCTTTTTACAACACTGATCAAAACATAGATGATAATTATTTAGCAAAAAAAAAAAAACATAGATGATAATTTTTATGCCTATAAATATATTTTTGTCCAATTCCAAAAACTGGTTTTTCTCACTGCATAAAAGTGAGCTAAGAAGACAGTGTAAAAGTATGAATGCAAATAGACAACAATACTAACTAAGAAGGTTGGAACAAATGCCTTGTAGCACCAACAAGGAAGATTCAATCATAATATGTACTAGTATTTAAGCCCGCGTTGCTGGGCCACTTTATTTTAAATTTTTGTTTAAAAAATGAATTAAAGATTATAAATGTTAATAAAGTTGAATGGACAAAATGTTTTGATATTACTGATCACAAAATATTTTTACATTACAAAGTGCCATAATAAATTACATAGGTTAGATGATTTCTAAATGCTTGCATCTTCTTGGACATTGGAAGTAGAAGTCACACATTCCTTGTAGATGGTATGTGGATGTTGTTGCCTGATTTTAAGAAAGAAATATGTGAGTAATTGTTAGTGTTACGAAAGAAATATGTGAGTTAATTAATGCATATCGGCTTATGTATAAGGTTCCTCGGCACTGTTTCCGGCAGCGCCTCGTACCCTTCATATACAATATCTATAGAAATTAAGAAATCAGAAAAGATATAAGTAATGAAGAAATCATGAAAGATATACCTTACTTCCCATGTTAATATCATCAATTTTAGCTTCTGTTAAATTCTCCACATCAGATAGCCCTGCTTTCACCTCCTCATTGGGAATAAACTGAAATCAACAAAGACGATGTAGTTTTTGCTAATATGCCAACTAAGTATGTATGTTTGTGTATTGACTTACGTGCAGTTCTCCATAATATTTGATGTTACATTGACTATTCTCGCTGAACTTGAGAGCTGCAATAGCGGAAGCAGTTCAGTTATAACATTTTTTACTCCGTAGTAGTTTGTGCGGAGACAATCTTCGACTAATTCATAGTCCTGCAAGAGTATTCCTTCCAACAAATCGGCATACTCATCACCCACCTGTGCCTGGATGGCAAGATTGAATTCCTTTTTAATATAAGTACTCAGTTGTATTATTATGCTGCTCAAGCTTTAAGTTCTTGATCCAGTTATAGTATATAAGGGAGGTCTGCAACTTTGCAACTTGAAGGTGGCAAAGTAGTTGATCCGAGAGTGATAACACTAACTGATTTAGGAATACTTGTGTTTTAGTATTATATATCCAGATGCAGTGACATAGTAGATAAAAAATACATATGGAGAGGATAAAAAATTGGAAAGTTTGTACCCGTAGTTTAGATGTTAACGGATTGTATCCAGAGGAGGAGCCCTGAGGCAAAGCTTACTCCTGTTATGAGGTCTATGTTTTCTAAATCTGGGTTTAGGTAAGCTGGTACAAAATCTTTGATTCCAAGTTCTCCAGCTGAAAAAAGAGAGAATACGGTCATAAAATTGTTCAACAGTCGAATTCTTGATATTTAATCCTTTGCCTGGTTATGTACTTGTATGTATAGTCATTTGGATTTGTTTGTTACACTACATTTCCCATATAATTTATGTCCTATGGTATTTGTTGGTACTGTACAAACATTTAATATAACAATGAAAACAGGGGAAAGGGAGAATTCTGTGTCAAGGAATGGGAAAAAGAAGGCATTAATCAAGAAGCATGCATGATAAATAGAGCGGTACTACAGTATTATGGTGTTTGAATTACACATAGAACTTTACTAAGTTCTATGGGAAAAAGCAGGCATTAGTCAAAGCAGAATATATATGGTGTTTGAATTACACATAGAACTTTACTAAGTATTAAAGTTGAAAATGTGGTGTTAACAAAACAAAGCAGAATATTCCTACCATACACTTAACAATGCACTGCAATAATATATATATATGGCCATAATAGTTTCTATAAGTTAATTAATGCATATCGGCTTATGTATAAGGTTTAGAACGATGAAGGCCACATGTTAACTTTGATCCCTTAAAATTCGATTAAAAATAACACAAATTCCAGTAACAATATCCCAGCTAAAATTCTATCTAACACTTCAAAATGGATTCAAGTTTTTCTGATTTGTTCTATTTCCTTCCTAATGAAACTCGATGGAATGATATTTAACCTGCTTTTAGAATTTAAAATATACTGCTATTTTTTATCGGGAAGGAAATTACTTGGATAATTGTATTTATGCTAATTTTAAATCGTAAATATATAATATAATAATGTTCCTCGGCACTGCCTCCGGCTACGCCTTGTACCCTTCATATACAGTATCTGTAGAAATCATGAAAGATATACCTTACTTCCCATGTTAATACCGACTCATATTGATCCCTTAAAATCCGATTCAAAATAGCACAAATTCCAGTAACAATATCCCAGCTAAAATTATATCTAACACTTCAAAATGGATTCAAGTTTTTTTGATTTGTTCTATTCAAAACCACAACTTTAAAGTACTCAAACGACAAATAACTCAATATACATGCATGAGAATTTCTAAAAAAATGTAGTATAGTAACCAACATACAAACCATAAAGCTCGATATTCACGAATTTTCTAGAGCCAATTAAATTTGACTATCTAATATTAGTAATCTATGTTCACTGTTATAACAGTTCAAAATTGAAAAGGCCAGTAATGTAGAAGTTTAAGTACTAATTTTTAAATATCAGAATATAGAATATAGTGTATACACCTATAAGATTACCAACTCAAGTATAGCATGACACATATATAACAAATCAAGATTGTGCTATTCTACTTAAAAAATTGAAATCAGACCTCTGGTGGTAATGGATATTCCTCTCATTCAAGTATAGAAACAACTTCCATCATTTATTAGGCTCTTTTCAGAATCTATGTAACACACTTGAAAGCAGTTAGCCGGACCTGTACACATGTCTATAATTATATTGTAAGGTGATTTTCCAAATAGTCGCAACATCTAAAATCTTTGCATTAAAATAAAATCATGTAATTCAGAAAATTTCAAAAACATAGAACTAAACAAAGCATACAATTGGAATACATAAAATTTATAAGCTTACCTAATTGAGAAATTTTGGATATTTTACTCAATAATATGTGTCACTTAACTGCATCAAAGTAAGCAAGAAATATTCTTAGCATTCATTCATATTGGAATCATAACAGAACGCTAAAGAAGTACATAATCAGCTGACTTTACCTTTGAATGGATAAGATAAACCAAACGATTTGTGAGAGACTATTCCTGAAGAAAGAAAAGAACAATAATCACATAATCATCTATATGTACCAAGTTTTATATCTGAAGATAATACATGTAGCAATCCTCAAAGATGAATCCGAGTAAATCTACTACATATATCCAAAACAGACAGTATCTTATCAATTCACTTCTTTTGCACACACCATCAAACAGTTTGTGTGCAAAAATATTCTATCAAAATATTAAATTAAAGAAATCTAACAAAGATCATATATCCAAAACAGACATTGTCTTATCAATTCACTTCTTTTGCACACACCATCAAACAGTTTGTGTGCAAAAAAAATTCTATCAAAAATATTAAATTAAAGAAATCTAACAAAGATTATATATAATAAAAATAAATATACCTTAAAAATTCTAACCTTAAGTGCTCATACGTTATATTTCCTCACTTTAAAGAGGGCAGCCAACCACTACAATTACACAGGGCGAGCACCTGCAATTAAATTAAAAAATCATGATTAGTGAAATGGTTTCATGTGCCTGAGGATGACCTCAGGGTTCTCCCTGAGGTTAAAAGCTTTTCAATACAATTTTAAGGGTATTTTGGTAAATTTATTGAGCAAAAATAAATATTTACAAAAATGCCCCTGCGGGACCACTTAATTTATAGGGTCTTTGTGTTATAACCTCAGGAGAAATTCCTGAGGACAACCTCAGGCCCATTTTTCTCTTAGTGAAATTAGTAGAAATAATTTTGAAAGATATAAGAGAGGTAGAGATAAAAGAAGAGAAAGATTGCTTATAAATTTATATGGGTGATAGTTGTAGGGATGACAATTTTTACCGACCCGATGGATACCCGATCCATACCGATCCGATTGGATCTAACCGAACCCGAATATTTGGGTTTGGGTTTATTTTTTAAACCCGAACTATTTTTGGGTCAGGTTTGGGTTTTGGCTTTACCGTACCGAACCCGACCCGAAAACCCGAAACCCGTTCGAACCCGAATCCGACTCGAAAACCCGTATTTAATATTATTAATATAATATATTTATATCAATATAATATATTAATCTGTGTATTTTAAATAATACTCACATACTATCCTTGGGTCTTTAACATTTTATCTAATTCTTTGTTCTGGAAGACTCTCGGCTATTTCTTTTTATCTAATCTCTATCTCAATCTCTCTCCAAAAACAATCTCTCTAGCATCTCTCTTAATCTCTCGCAGACTCTCTCTCCCATCTCTCTCTCTCGATTCAATTTCTTCCCCTTCTTTCTCTATGTATGCTATCGTTTGTGTGTGTAGAAGGTGTGCACAGAATGTGTGTATGCGTGTTTAATTATGTGAGGAATTGCTGTGTGTGGAAGTGAGTCGTGTGTGTGTGTATACAAACTGGGTTCGTGTATGTGTATGTGAGTAATGGCTGTTTTTCCATGTTTGTGTTCGAATAGAAACTTCCGTTTAGTTGGGTTGTGGCTGCTTGATTTGGTATCTTTGTTTGTTCGATGTAATCGACTTGTAGCCAACCTGTTTGATAAAACTCCTCACTGAAATTTCGGGTTTCGGTAAAACCCGAACCCGATTGAAACCCGATGGGTTCGGGTTCGGTTTTAGTATTTCGGGTTTTTCCGGGTTCGGGTTCGGCGAAAGGGTTCGGGTTTGGATTTGGCCAAACCCGTTTCGACCGACCCGATTGCCATCCCTAGATAGTTGTATGTACTATCACCTATTCAAATTTGAATTCATAATTTCAATTCTTGAAAACCGTGTGTATTAGTATATCTAGCTATATGTATGTGTAATAGTTGTATTTGAATCAAGCTTTCACTGTAAGCTTGTAAAGTTGTATGTAGTAGGTAGTGTTCACGTGGTAAATGGTGCACGTAGACAACAAAATTAATGGCAGTAGTTGTAATATTGAGCAACTTCAAGGGTAAACAGTTAAAAATGGAAAAAAACTGTAGCAAACACGCAGTAGGAACTATTATATAGATAGAAAATTTGAATTCATAATTTCAATTCTTGAAAACCGTGTGTATTAGTATATCTAGCTATATGTATGTGTAATAGTTGTATTTGAATCAAGCTTTCACTGTAAGCTTGTAAAGTTGTATGTAGTAGGTAGTGTTCACGTGGTAAATGGTGCACGTAGACAACAAAATTAATGGCAGTAGTGGTAATATTGAGCAACTTCAAGGGTAAACAGTTTAGCAAACACGCAGTAGGAATTATTATATAGATAGATGTCTATAACCAAAAAATTAAAGTACCAATTCAGATAAAACAATGGAGCGACATTGTTCCCTGGCTACAAGCTAATGATTTGAACCAAAAGCTCAAATAAAAGGTTCCAATTATCACATGCATTGATGATGAGATGCATTTACAACCAGTTAAAACTTGCCTTGAAGAATCCCTCCACTTATCATCACTTCTTGTTGCTCAATTACTACAGCCTGGAAAAGAGGCAGTGGAGTAAGATATAAATAACAATCATAATTAAGCAACTAAATAAATCCTAATTGACAGACCACTATCCTTTAATAATTAATCTACTGGTTAAACAAATCAAAAGTAGTTGGCAGATTATTGTTTTTTTTTGAAATAAAAGGGAATATCATTAATTCAAATCCGAAACCAAAATATTTTGGAGCTCAGAGGGGACATCCCCCCTCCTAAAGATACAACCTGGATTAGAACTAGAGTAGCGAGCTAACCAATCCGCTGCCTGGTTCCCAGATCGTTTGACAAATACAATTTCCACATTGTTCATAGATTCTAACAAAACTCGACATTCATCAATGGTACCTCCAAAGGGCGAGTAGATCATTTCTCTGTTAAGAATAGCCCGAACAACTAGCTGACAATCTGACTCTATAGAATAGGATCTGTGAGCATTGATACCTTCGATTCCATGTCGGTCTTGTTCCGTTTTAACCCAGCTAAGCGCTTCTCTTATGCCCACTGCCTCTGCCAAATGAATCTCTGGCACACCTGTTAACTTTCGACTAGCAGCATGCACGAAGCTACCATCAGCGTCTCGAGCTATCAACCCAATACCAAAACAACTCAAAGATCTAAAAAGAGTGGCATCACAATTGACCTTTACACCATTTCCATTCGGTTTGTTCCAACGTCCATGATTTTCAGTTGAACTGATTGTATGAGTACTCATATTTGTACCCAGATTCTGGACTCTTCTCCATTGTGAAAGGTACGCAACTGCAATCTTTACGACTCCGTTAGCTCTAGGCCTCTTGTTGTTCCAGATTAAGTCATTTCGAGCCCCCCATATCCCCCAGCAAACCGTGCATAACATAGCCGCTATATCCCGATATTGATCGATCACCAACCTAAACCAGTCCACAACAGACATCGTACGATCAGCAATAAGATCAGACCTTATAATGCTCCAACAACTCTTAGCAAAAACACATTGGAGAAAACAATGATCTGCTGTCTCTACCTCGACTTCACAGAAAGGACATGAAGCAGATATGTCAATCTGTTTCTGCTGAAGATTGCTTCTCGTCGGTAAACAATTCGCTAGCATTCTCCAGATAAAATTCTTAATCTTTCCTGGAGCTTTTAAATTCCAGACTCCCTTCCAGATCCTGTCATTATCTCCCTCGTTCCACCTGTTTTCCATAGACTGTAATGTTCTATACCCACTCCTTACGGAGTATGCCCCATTAATCTCAAACATCCAATACCAACTATCTCTGTCTCCCTTCGAACTCAGCTGAATGCTGTAAATCAGCTTTCTGTCCCGTTCCTCGAACAAATCATCCAATACTTCGTCATCCCATTCCCTAGCATCTTGCTTCATGAGTCCAGATACATCATTGTGCATCAGGCTCGGATGTTGAGTAGTCACAAGGGGTTCTGCAAATTCGGAAGCCAAGGTTGATCTATAATTCTAATGCTCTTACCATTTCCCACCCTCCATCTAGCTCCCCTCTTTAGTAGAGTCTGAGCTTCCAAGATACTCCTCCAAACATAACTAGGGTTGTTCCCTAATTTAGCTTCCAAAAAGTTACCACTAGGATAGTATTTTGCCTTAAAAATACGAGCAACTAGGGAATTCTCAAAGCTCAACAGTCTCCATCCTTGTCTTCCTAACATAGCAATATTGAAATCTCTAATTCTCTTGAACCCCATTCCTCCTTTCGATTTGTGAGTGGTTAATCTATTCCAGCTTCTCCAATGAATACCTTTATCTTTCTTCGACGCGGTCCACCAGAAGTTACTGATAATACTCTCAATTTCTGAGCAGACCTTATTTGGCAGGAGAAAAACACTCATAGTGTACGTAGGCACTGCTTGGATAACTGATTTTATAAGAACTTCATTACCTCCTCCTGAGAAACACCTGCCAGCCCAACCTTGAATACGATGTCTCATCTTGTCTTTGATGTACCCAAAAGCAGCAGATTTGCTCCTACCAATCATGCTAGGCAAGCCCAAGTAGAGGCTCTCATCATCTGCTAACCTCATGTTCAGAGTTTCCAAGACATCTTCTTTAACATTTGGCAACGTATTCTTGCTGAAATAAACCGAGGATTTGTCCAGGTTGATTTTTTGCCCTGCTGCATCTTCAAACAACCTCAGAATTTCCAGAATTCGATTTGCTTCCTCCACTGTAGCTCGGCAGTAGATGTAGCTGTCATCAGCAGACAACATATGAGAAATTGTAGGGGCACCACGAGCTATTTTGCACCCATGAACCAGCTGCCTTCTCTCATAACTGGCGATTAATCTCGACAATCCTTCAGCACATAGGATGAACAGATATGGGGACAGTGGGTCCCCCTGTCTAATGCCCCGAGTTGGATGAATCTGACCAAAGACTTCACCTCCATGTGTTATAGAATATTTGACAGTTCTTACACACTCCATGATTAACCTAACCCAGTGATCACAAAAACCCATACGAAGCATGATTTGTTGAAGGAATTGCCACTCTATCCGATCATAGGCTTTGCTTAAGTCTAACTTCAACGCCATATACCCCATCTTGCCTTGCTGTTTCCTTTTCAGATAATGAAGAACTTCAAAAGAAATCATCACATTGTCAGAGATCAGCCTGTCCTTGAGAAATGCACTTTGATGCTCAGAAATAACCAATGGGAGAAGGGTTTTAAGCCTATTTGCTAACACCTTTCCAATGATTTTGTAGAGCACGTTGCAAAGGGCTATAGGTCTAAGATCGGCCATGGTTATGGGCTGTTTCTTCTTCGGAACTAACACTAATAGAGTGTCATTTAGCCCATCTGGGATGTGTCCATCCCTAAAAAACTTTTGCACTGTTCTGACTATATCTGCCCCAACAATAGGCCAACACTTTTGGTAAAAACCCGGAGTATAACCATCAACACCCGGGGCCTTGTCCGGATTCATGCTGAAAATCGCAGATTTTACTTCTTCTGAACTAATATCCTCCATAAGCCATCTGTTATGATCTTCTGTGATAGTAGGATGAATTTCCTGAAGAACTCCTTCAAACTCTACCCCTCTTGACAGAAAAATCTCTTTAAAATAATCTTCCATAAGATTATGAAGACCAGTTTCCTTATCGAACCAAGTATCATTTCAATCCTGAAGCTTAGTGATCAAATTGTTTCTTCTCCGAATTGTGGCTGAAGTGTGGAAATATCTAGTATTACGGTCACCGAGATGAAGCCACAATTGTTTCGATCTCTGTCTCCAGTAGATTTCTTTCTGATGATAGATTTCCGCAAGCTTGTGTTGACACTCCATATACTGAGCAGCTGATCTAACGTCTCTCTTGCCTCTAAGATCTTTAAGAAGGTTCTTACATAACTCAATTCTTCTCTTGAAGTTTCCAGTCAACTCCCTTCCCCAGACATCCAAGGCTGATTTACACCCATCCAACTTATCTTGCACTGGAATTGAAGGACACAAACTCCAGTTACTACGAACTACCTCCATACACTTAGAGATTATTGTTAGTTCCACTAAAACAACTATATAAAGCATGCCAACTCTGTTCTTCCTTCACTTACAATTAAAAGACACAGACCCCTTCATAGCAGGATATTTCTTCACCTTTTTGATATAATTTATAACCTTAGTGATGGACAGTTTGAAGCCTGTCTCAGTTCTTACCATCGTCTTTATGGTTCTTGTGGCTTGCTTCAATGTTGGAGTCACGGCAGCCCTTGATGATGTTGGAGCTCCTGCACCATCACCAACAATAGAGAGTGCTGGCGCAGCATTGTTTGTCCCTGCTGCACTTGCTGCCTTGGTTTCTCTGGTTGCTTGTTTTGCTTAATTATTATCTGTATCTGAGACATATTGAATCCGTGTTATGGCATATTTCTTATTATTCATTATCTGTACTCAGTATGCTTTGATTTTTATTGAAGAAAGATGACCTAGAAACTATTTTAAATGAAAGCTCAGAATTTCTGCAAATCTGTGATTGTGGATGAAACACACATGCAGGAAAATCTTTTACACATGCAACTAAGAACTTTAGTAAAAGATGTCGTTTTCTTTATCATAACATGGTAATCATACTTAGTTGTATAATACAAATCCCCATGCTTTACTATGAATAAAAGAAGAAAGGCAAGAAGATACATAAACATGTACTATATTTTTATAATAAGAATTAAGAAAATATGATAAATGGAAAATACTAGATTACAGGAGAACAATGAAAGCAGAGAGGGGAAGATGGCAACAATACAAAAGGTGAAACACTTTAAAGAGTCATTGTAAATATGCTGATTGCACTCCCCCACTCACTCCTATTGAATGTCATCACCCATAAACATAAACTTTCAGCATAAACATAAACTTTCAGCTAGTATGAACTACAGAGAAATAAAGTATCTGATTCCACCTTAACCCCGAGGCAATAAAAGCAGTTATCACTTTTCTTTAATTGCGGTACTAAGTAGGATGTTTATAATAATTTATAATCACATAAAGTTGTTTTCCAAATAAAATGAATATCATCATCTTAATCAAACCAATATCTAATCCAATTTTGTAAACAAAATTAAATTTCTGGGTATTCTCATCACACAAAAGTGAACTATGGCAACAGAA
This sequence comes from Kitagawia praeruptora, assembly GCA_037693485.1. Taxonomy (NCBI): domain Eukaryota; kingdom Viridiplantae; phylum Streptophyta; class Magnoliopsida; order Apiales; family Apiaceae; genus Kitagawia; species Kitagawia praeruptora. The sequence continues at coordinate 110,500,545 of CM075354.1, forward strand.
GTATGAAGGCAAATAGTTGTTTGAAATAAATGCCTTGTAGAACGAACAAGGAAGTTTCCATTATAATTTGTTTGTCTATAACCAAAAATAAAAGTAATAACTCAGATAAAACAATGGAGCAACATTTGGCTATAAGCTAATGATTTGAACCAAAAGTTCAAACAAAAGGTTCCAATAATCACATGCACTGGTAATGAGATGCATTCCAATAGGTTTAAACTTGCCTTGAAGAATCTATCCCCTTGTCATCACTTCTTGTTGCTCAATTACTATAGCCTGGAAAAGAGGCAGTGGAGTAAGATAACAATCGTTTAATCAAAATTAACAGACCACTATCCTTTAATCATTAATCTACTTGTTAAACAAATCAAAAGTAGTTGGCAAATTCTTGTTAGCTCCACCAAAACAACCATATAAAGCATGCCAAATCTGTTCATCATTCACATAAAACTAAAACACACACAACCCTTCTTAGCAAACAATAATTCTTCACATACTTGAAATAATTAAGTACTTTAGTGATGGAGAATTTGAAGCTTGCCTCATTTCTTACCATCGTCTTTACGGTCCTTGTGGCTTGCTCCAGTGTTGGAGTCACGGCAGCGCTTGAAGATGTTGGAGCTCCTGCACCATCACCAACAATAGAGAGTGTTGGCGTAACATTGTTTGTTCCTGCTGCACTTGTTGCCATGGCTTCCTTAATTGCATCTTTTGTTTAACTGTTGTCAGTAATTTAAACATTTTATATTTGTGTTTTAGTATTTTTCATATTATTCATTATCTGTACTCCGTACGCTTTGATGTTCATCGAAGAACGAAGAGCTAGAGACTACTATCTGAAATTTTAGATGAGTCATTTCCAGGTCAGTCTTGTTTGTGGGTGAAACAGTGAATGCAGTATTATTATTTGGACATGCAATTTCAATATATAGTAAAAGGTGGAATTTCAATAATCAGGACATGATAATCCAGCTCAACCAACTCAATTTGTAAAATAAAATCCCTCTACATAATAATGGATATATGAAGAAAATCAAAAAGGAGAATCAAACAGAAAACAATTTCTAATAAGAATTGAGAAATGTTAGTATAGAACAAATAAAACAAATTATAGAAAGGATAGCAAAGAGAGGGAAAGCGAACAACTAGATATAGGAGCTTTTCTTGGGTCATTGCTGAAACAGTTGAGCCATACTACCAACAACATTATCTGTCTTTGCTTTCTCTATGTACAAGGCCTCAAGCTGGATAGGGCAAGTTTTGGCATCTTCAGGTCTCTTTGTTGCTTTATTTCACCTTGTAGTACTTAATGTTCTCCCACATTTCTTCACATTCCTGTTGTACCCTATTTTATTGTTGCTGCTATAATCTGCTTCCATAGTGGGGCATTCTGTGGCGCACTTTCATATTACTTCGCTGAATTCATAAGTTTTTCTAAAGTTGATCATCTTGGAAGAATGAGTTCCTGTACTTGGTAGTTCAGAGAACTTACATGGTCCTGTTCAGTAATCTTCTGTAAAATTAATATAACAGCAGCATATCTAGAAGCAGCCATCGCTCTATTTCCTGACCTCCATGTTCTCTAGCTATTTAATTCTTCTTTCGTTTCTCCAATGAATCTAAGAACTTCTGTTGCAACTCACTTGTTTCTGAATAACCTCAGTCTCTAATAAATCACTTTATCGTCCTATTTCCATATCTCTCCGGCTGTACCTCCGCCGCTGCAAAAGATGCTGAATTGAACAAAACATGTATCAGGCAGAAATATTGGCATTTTATAATTATATTATAATACATAGAGTTCTTGCACCCCTTATCTACGGGCGCATTTTTGATTTGATTCTCTATTATGTTTCTTAGGACTTTGCACTAAAATGTTTAAAGCTCGAAGCACAATGCATATGGTAGTGAAATAAATTCGAAGAAATATGAATGTAGAGACATGAGCCCATAAGCTTTAGAAAAGGTTGAAGATGATTGGCTGCAATGCCAAATTGCCAATATGAGTTAAATGTTATATTTCAGTCATGAAAAAGAAACTTGGTTTGCATGAAGGAGACATAAGAATAACACATGTTACTTGGTTCACTCCAATAGCTACAGCTACGTTTCTGCATTCTAAACAAACAGCTATAAAAGAGAGCATAAAAATTTTAAGACAACAATAGTGATTGGAATAAATGAAAAGACACTGTGTAATGTCACGTTTCAACTTACAACTGACAAGTGTAGCAGCATTTTTTGCTGTCTATAAGATATTATTTGAACTAATGGATTTATCAAAGCCTGCAACACATAGGGATTTTTTTTTTCAAAATACAATAAAGCTTGTGATAGAGTGTATATTTATATGCACTTTAATAGGATTTTATTCTCATATTTATAGGATTTTGTAATTAATTGGGTATTTACTGATTATATTATAGTGTTTTATTGCAGGTAATTAATATTCTTAATGTTGGAAGGAAATCAGCTTAATTTGGGATTTTTCAGAAGGAATTTCGGAATTTATTGAAAGCTTGCGCAACAATTCTTATTTGGGTCATATCTTGAGTTCCAGGAATCAGAATGGGGCAAAATTACAGTAGATATCGGAATTTTCTACAAGTCAGAGGTGGTCCAACACTTATAATCCAACTGGAGCAGCCCAGAAACAGGCCTGGAAGTTAGGCTACGAATTTCACAACAAAATCCAACTTATTTTAGGATATGGATTTTATTTATTTTGTAGAAAAACCATTAAAAACACTTTTATATTAGGATATAAAGAATTTTGGGGGCTGATTTTTTGAAGGGTGTATTATTATTACGAGAGAAGAAGAGAGAGAACAGCAAAGGAAGAACGAGAGCAAGGATTGAAGGGATTCCATCCAAACTTTACGAGATTCTTCAAGTTGTATTTTCTTTACTCTATACTCTTGTAATCATGGTTTTGGATATTTATATATGTTTGATTGTTTCATTCATTATGGGTAACTAATTCCCTAATCCGGGAATTGGGTAGTATTCAATGGTTAATATGTTTGTGTAATTATATTGTGATTTCTTTGTCTTGCTAATCTGTTGTTGAGCACTTAACACAATTGAGGGAGTCGCGAACCTTTAATTGTATCTTAGGAATTGTAATGAATCGGGAGAGGATTTATAGTTCTAGTTTATGATACAACAGACGTAATTCAAGTATTTAATTGGGAGATTAATATGCAAGTTATGAAACAGAAATTCCTTGGGCTTAAACAGTTCGTAATTATATGTTGTTTGACCATGGGAGTGACATCAATGTGTAGTTGTGGGCATTCTATTGTATCTTGGGAGAGAGCAATATAATCAATAGATGGATGTTTTTAGTAAGAGCATGAGACTTGTATATCACAGATTGATACACATTCATTAATACTATTGAAGAACCCTAGTTTCTGGATTGTTTTTTACCATCGTTAAATCGTAATTTTTACTTGCTTTATAGTTAAATTTAGTTAGCAAACAAACACCCAAATATTCTTCTCACTTCTAGATTTTAAGAAATAACAACTTGAACTTCTATTAATATCATTCCTTCCCTGCGAACGAACTATACACAAAATTACTATCAACAAATTGGCGCCGCTGCCGGGGAAGGCAGCAATTTGAAGTTCAGTTTAATTATTTCTTATTGTTTAGATTTTACAAAATTGTTTCCAAGACCTATCTGATTGGTTTTGTCTTTTCAGGTGCTACTACTCTTACATGAGACGTTCTACAAGTGCTGGAAATCTAGAATTTGATCCAGAAATTGAACGCACTTTTCGAGCTTTAAGGCGAGAGACAAAGCAAAGGAAAGAAAGAAACCATATGGAGGAACCAAGAGATCGTCAAATTGTTAATCCTCCTGACCCACCAGTTCTTGATGAGACTTCTATTTGGGATCATGAGACTCCCAATCCTGCGAACTGCAGGTACAAGACTCCTGATATTAGCGCAGCTCAGTACAACATCAATCCGAGCTTAATTCAGATGGTGAGCAATTCAGCTTTCGAAGGGGACATTGAGCGAGAGGACCCACACCGTCATCTTGAGCGCTTCGTGCAAATGTGTGGTTCATTCAAGATCACTGGAGTTACTGCAGATCAGATTTGACTTCACATGTTTCCTTACTCTATCAAAGGGAGAGCCATGGAATGGTTCCAACAGCTTCCTGAAACTGCAGTTGCTACTTGGGAAAGTCTTTCTACCGAGTTTTTGTCCAAATATTATCCTTCTGACAAGACTCAACAAATGAGGACAATCATTCTCAGTTTCAAGACACAACCAGGTGAAGGCTTGTATCAGGCATGGGAGATATACAAGGCACTTTTGAGAAAATGTCCATATCACGGTTGTACCGAATGGATGATTCTGAGTACTTTTTACGGATCTTTGAATGTAGATGTTCGTCTGAGTTTGGATGTGGCAGCTGGTGAAGATTTCAAGAAAACACCAGTTCATAAGGCAAAAGCACTTCTTGAGCAATTGGCCGCAAATAACTATTCTTGGGCACCTAGTGGGACGAGCTCAGCTAAATCAGCACAAGATACTGAGATGATGAACTTGCTGACTCTTAAACTGGATGCTCTTACTCAAGAGGTACGTGGACAAAGGGCAAATGTCAATGCTATCTCTTCTCCAATGGACGGGTACAATGATTATGGTGCTAATCAGTATTCTTATGCACAACAATTCCCAGAGGACGCATTTTTTATTCAGGGAAGACAGTCATGGCCTGTTCAAAATAACTCCTACTACAATCCAAATCAGAGGCCTAATAACAATCTTTCCTACAGTAGCAATCATGCGGCTAATCCATCATATGCAGTTCCTAAGCAAAATCAACCTCCTGGTTTTCATCCGCGTCAACAGTATCAGGCACAACAACAATATCAACCACCACCAAAGGAAAAGAAAGAACCTGCTGATTGGGAGGTCGCACTCAATAAAATGATACAAGGAACTACTGGGGCGTTTGCCAACATGGAGACCAAATTTGAAAAGGTCGAGTCTAGGCTTGATCAGATGGCTTCATCTCAAAAGATGTTGGAAACGCAAATTGGCCAAATTGCTAATAAGGTTGGTGTTCGTGAGCAAGGATCACTCCCTACTCAACCAGACCCAAATGGTAAAGAACATTGCAAGGCTATCACTCTGAGGAATGGAAGAGTATTGCCAGAAATTGAGGCTGTCAAGCCTAAAGAGAAGGTCCTTGCAAAAGAAGATGAGTTAGTAGAGGTTGAAGCAGAAATTTCTGAGAAGGTGAATGATGAGCAAAAAGAAGAAGAGGTCGTACCAAAAGTACCAGTAAAACCATATGTGCCTCCAATTCCTTTCCCACAAAGACTTCATAACAGGCAATTGGAGAAACAGTACGAGAAATTCTTGCAAATTTTTTGGCAATTGCATATAAATATTCCTTTTGCTGATGCTTTGGCCCAAATGCCACTATATGCCAAATTTCTTAAGGAGATGTTGTCTAGAAAGCGGAAACTTGAAGATGTGGAAACTATTACTCTAAATGCGGAGTGTAGTGCAGTTATACAAAAATCAATTCCACAGAAGTTAAAAGATCCAGGAAGCTTCTCTTTGCCATGCACTATTGGAACAATGGAGAACATTAAAGCCTTGTGTGATTTAGGGGCTAGTGTGAGTTTGATGCCACACTCCATTTGTAGAAGACTTGGTCTTGGAGAGCTCAAGAAGACAAGAATCTCACTTCAGCTGGCTGATCGCACTATCAAGTATCCTTTGGGAATCATTGAGGATGTACTTGTCAAAGTAGATAAATTCTTTATCCCTTGTGATTTTGTGGTGTTGGAGATGGATGAAGATGTTGAGATGACCATCATCTTGGGAAGGCCATTTTTGGCTACTGCTGGAACCACAATTGATGTCAAAGCTGGCAAATTGACATTAAATGTTGGTGATGAGAAAGTTGAGTTTGATCTCAACAAAGCTATGAAGATGCCTTCATTTGATGCTACATGCTTCACTGTTGACGTAGTGGATGAGATCGTAAGTCTTGGAGATGCACAATCAGTGGAAGAGGAACAAGCCTTAGATGATAAAGAAGTTGAAGACTCACTTGCACTTGATATGCAAGATACAGGTACGCCTACAATTGAGATGGCACTTTCAATTTCAGAGGCACCTCAGGTAGAACTCAAACCTCTTCCTTCGAATCTAAGGTATGCTTTTCTTGGTCCTAATGATACATACCCTGTGATAGTGTCCGCTTTGCTTAATGATGATGAACTAGATAAATTGTTACATGTGCTTAGGCAATTTAAATCATCAATTGGTTGGACAATTAAAGATATCAAGGGAATTAGCCCCGCTCTTTGCATGCATAGGATTTCATTAGAAGATAATCATAAACCTGTGATTGAGGGACAAAGAAGATTGAATCTTAATTTGCAAGATGTGGTTAAGAAAGAAATAACTAAGTTATTAGATGCTGGCATTATATACTCTGTTCCACATAGTAACTGGGTTAGTCCAATACATGTTGTACCTAAGAAGGGTGGAATGACTGTTGTTCATAATGAAAAGAATGAATTAATTCCCACTAGGACTGTAACAGGTTGGAGAGTTTGTGTAGACTATAGGAAATTAAATAATGCTACTCGCAAAGATCACTTTCCCCTCCCATTTATTGATCAAATGCTTGAAAGATTAGCGGGTAATAAGTATTATAATTTTCTAGATGGATTCTCGGGATATTTTCAGATTCCCATTGCACCCGAGGATCAAGAAAAGACAACCTTTACTTGTCCGTATGGTACCTTTGCATATCGGAGACTACCCTTTGGCCTGTGCAATGGCCCTTCAACTTTTCAAAGACTTATGACTGCTATTTTCTCTGATTTTATAGGAAGAACCATGGAAGTCTTCATGGATGACTTTACTGTATATGGTTCTTCCTTTGATACTTGTCTAACCATTTTGTCAAAAGTGTTACAGAGATGTGCAGAAACAAATCTTGTTCTTAATTGGGAGAAGTGCCACTTTATGGTGAAGGATGACATTGTTCTTGGGCACAAAATTTCTGAAAAAGGCATTGAGGTCGACAAGGCAAAAATTGAAGTGATTGAGAAATTGCCAGCACCGTCATCTGTGAAGGGAATTAGAAGCTTTCTTGGACATGCTGGTTTTTATCGACGGTTCATTAAGGATTTCTCGAAAATATCTCGACCCCTCTGCAATCTTCTTGAAAAGGATAGTGTCTTTGAGTTTGACGAGAATTGTCTGGTTGCTTTTAACAGACTTAAGAAGGAATTGACATCGGCACCTATAATGTCATCTCCTGATTGGAGCTTGCCATTTGAAATTATGTGTGATGCTAGTGACTATGCCGTGGGTGCAGTTTTGGGACAGAAGAAGGAGAAGCGCATGCACGTGATTTACTATGCAAGCAAGACACTTGATGATGCACAGACAAATTATGCAACAACGGAGAAAGAGCTACTTGCTGTGGTTTTTGCTTTTGACAAATTCAGATCTTATCTTGTGGGATCTAGGGTGATTGTCTATACGGATCATACTGCGATTCGTTACTTAATGGCAAAGAAGGATGCAAAGCCTCGTCTAATCCGGTGGATTCTCTTACTCCAGGAATTTGATCTTGAAATTCGAGACAAGAAGGGTTCTGAAAACATGGTAGCTGACCATTTATCAAGATTAGACCAGGGAGATAGAATGGTAGGAAGTGATATACCTATCAATGATAAATTTCCGGAAGAACAACTGTTAGCTGTCTATTTGTCTACACCATGGTATGCGGACTTCGTAAATTATATCGTGGGAGGTATTGTGCCAAGTGAACTTACTTATCAACAAAGGAAGAAATTCTTATTTGACGTGAAGCACTACTTCTGGGAAGAACCGCTACTTTACAAGGAATGCACTGATGGAATAATGCGGAGATGTACACCTCATGAGGAGATTCCTGATATCCTCAGACATTGTCATTCTCTAGAGTGTGGAGGTCATAACAGTAGCATGAAGACAGTTGCAAAAATTTGGCAGTCGGGTTTCTACTGGCCGACTATGTATCAAGATGCAAGAAACTTTGTTGCAACATGTGATCGGTGTCAAAGAGTTGGAAATATTTCAAGAAGAAATGAAATGCCTTTGCAATCTATCCTTGAAGTTGAGATTTTCGATGTGTGGGGGATGGACTTCATGGGTCCATTTCCATCTTCTTATGGGAACAAGTATATTTTGGTGGGAGTGGATTATGTGTCAAAATGGGTTGAAGCAATTTCATCTCCTACAAATGATGCTAGAGTAGTGAAAAAGTTCCTACAAAAGTATGTCTTCACCAGGTTTGGAGTCCCAAGGGCTGTTATCAATGATGGGGGCTCACACTTTTGCAATAAACAGGTGGATGATCTTTTGAAGAAGTATGGCGTGACACAGAAAGTGGCGACTCCGTATCATCCACAAACGAGTGGCCAGGTTGAAATCTCAAATCGCGAGCTTAAGTCAATTTTGGAGAAAACAGTGGCGACTTCAAGAAAAGATTGGTCAACAAAGCTTGATGATGCTCTCTGGGCGTACAGGACAGCATTTAAAATGCCTATTGGAATGTCTCCATATAGGTTGGTATTCGGGAAAGCTTGTCATTTGCCCGTTGAGCTTGAGTACAAGGCATTTTGGGCAACAAGAAATTTGAATCTAGAATTGAAATCTGCGGGAGTGAAGCGTTTGCTGCAACTTGATGAGCTTGAGGAATTTAGGCTCCAAGCTTATGATAGTGCTAGAGTTTACAAGGAAAAGACAAGACGATGGCACGACAAGCACATCCAAAAGAAAGAATTTGAAGTGGGGCAAAAAGTTCTATTATTCAATTCAAGGCTCAAACTTTTTCCAGGAAAGCTGAAATCAAGATGGTCAGGACCGTTTGAGATTGTGAAGGTATATCCTCATGGTGCTGTTGAGATTACTAGAGAGGGATCAGATGTGTTTAAGGTGAACGGGCAGCGATTGAAGCCATACCTTATTGGAGATGATATGGAGAGAAGAGATTGTGTTCTTCTCGCTAATCCTAACACTTAACCAATGATGGCATCGAGCTAATGACGTTAAACAAGCGCTTGTTGGGAGGCAACCCAAAATTTGTAAGTTTAGTAAATTTGTATTGATTTTTTTTTAGGCTAGATATTATTATTATAATTATAGATAATTTTATTTCATTTTTTTTTACTCCCACAAGGTGCCTTGATGAATTTTTATGAAGTGTTTTAGGAATTTTTAGGGGATGGAACAATTTATTTGAGATTTTGGTGTGGCTCATATTTCAGCGCTTTGAATGTACAAAAAAAAGGAGCAGAAAAATTTGCATGGTGAGCACGTAACCGCATGGTGAGCACATGAATTTTGTTAAGAAAAAGGGAGGAGAGCAGAGATTTTGTAATGGGCGTGCTATTTTTGTGGAGGGCGTGCATTCTTCTCTGGCCGCGCGCGCAAAGTCACCAATTCTTTTTCCCATCCCGCGCGTAGCGCCCCGCCCCTGTACTACTTATCTAATCTATACTAACTACTAGTACTATATTACCTAAGTACTACGTACATATTTTTCTTTTTATTTTCTTATATATTAAATAAAACTTGTATTTAGTTAATTATTATATAATATTATATAAAATTATTTGTACTTTATAATATTATTTATATTATATAATTATGTATTGTTCATTACATTTGTATATTATATTATATTATATTATATTATATTACACTATACTATTTATGTTATAATTGTATAATTAATTGTATTATTATTATATATTTAAGTTATTAGATATTATTTTTATTTTATTTATGTTATGTATATTATTAGATTTTATGTATATATATATAACTTATGTAATATATGTGTGTATATGTGATCCTAACATGTACAGATTTAGCACACACCAATTACTCTTCCAGCTTGTATGTACGGAGCAACGATTATGTGGCATCTCTGCTGTTCACATCAAGCATCTTTAGGGGAGTTTTCTTTCTTTTCATTTTAGTATAGTTATTATTATTATTATTACTGTACAATTAATTGTTTAGTGTGTCAATGAGGACATTGACCCATTTAAGTGTAGGGATGTGTTTTCATTTACTGTACATAGAGTCATTAACAAAAAACATATAAAAATCAGAAACTTAAAAATTGCAAAAATAATTCTAGCCTTGTAAAATGATTATTTGTTGTAACATGCCTTAATGCACCCATGCATGCTATAGAAATTTCGTGCTCTTGACGCTTTTGATTGATAAGTGACGTGCTTTGTTCTTGTGCACACACTTACACGAGCAAGTTGAAACTGGTAGATTTAGTGAATGTCTTAAGTAATCAGAATGACATGAATATGTGCAAGATGACTTGGTTTGCATGCTTCGAACACAAGTAGGTGCGTTAGAGAGTCTTTTTACTTGGAATTAATTATGTTTTGTCACACCAAGCGAGTTTTGAGCCTATATGCATATCTTTTGCATTTAATTCGTTTGCTTGAGTGTCCACATGTTGTTTACATTGCTAGCACTTACTTGAGATCTTTCTTGAAATGCATGACACTATTTGATGATAAGATGATAAAGGCAGTTAGGTATAACCTTATAATTCCCATATTACCACACCATTTATACATGATCAATTAGTTACCCCATTGAGCTTAATCCTATTCTTTCGGTGACACACCACATTACTTGCCTATATCCTTTTTCTTGTATTGGCCTTACATTAATCTTGAACCAAATTGTCAAAGGCTAGTATAGTGCTTAAGGGAGTGATAAGGTGTGCAAAAAGGGGGGTTTATTGATGATCATTACTTTTGGGAAAATATTGGGTTTGGTTGTTTACTTGTTAGTCGAAGTTTGTAATAATATCAATGGATCATTGTTCTTGTTTATATTTAGCTATCTTAAAAAAAAAGAAAAAAAAAAGAGAAAAAAAGGGAAAAAATATATTATTTATATGAGAGCATACTTATGTGTCTATGATCCTTTTTCATTCGACTAGTCAAGTTACTTGTTAAAAGAGAATAAAAAGATTTAAGTGTGGGGATGTGTCTTAGGGAGTTGAATGAATTATGTTGTTGGGTACTAGCTTTTGACATTTAACCTGTTTTGGCTTTACTTGACATACCTTGTCCCTAGCCCACATTACAACCCGAATAAAGACCTTTTGATTATAATCAATGGTGTATGTTGTGTTAGAGTTAGATTGATATTGAGTGTCAAGCATGTTTATGATTTTGTTAGAATTGAGTGATACACTTTGCCTTATTCTTGAGTGAATATTCTTTTGTGAGTGAAAGGTGAGTTATTACTTGTTTTGGTATAGGAGATCCCAGGTTTAGACTTAAAGATGTGTTTCTTGTGGGCTTAGCATGCTTACCAACTATTTTTGCACTTGACATGAAATTTTGTGATCTTATACATGTTCACTGAGTAGACTATGTGAATACTTGTACTTTCGACACCAAGACATTGCATATTCATTTTGATTCTTAAGTTGATGTAGCATGAGAGGACTTGTATGTGTGGTGTTGTATTGGCATTCAATCTTTTGCATGAGCTAGATGGATTTTGTGGGTACATTCACTATAGGCCCTCACGAGACCTCACTCGTCCACTAGGGCTACCTAGGGGTTTAAAGGGCTTGTTGCATATGCTAAATGCAACCGTGATCACCTACGGAAGTGGTACTAGTTAGTTTAGTGCATTATATTAGTTTGCTCGAGGACGTGCAAAAGACTAAGTGTGGGGATATTTGATAGAGTGTATATTTATATGCACTTTAATAGGATTTTATTCTCATATTTATAGGATTTTGTAATTAATTGGGTATTTACTGATTATATTATAATGTTTTATTGCAGGTAATTAATATTCTTAATGTTGGAAGGAAATCAGCTTAATTTGGGATTTTTCAGAAGGAATTTCGGAATTTATTGAAAGCTTGCGCAACAATTCTTATTTGGGTCATATCTTGAGTTCCAGGAATCAGAATGGGGCAAAATTACAGCCCACGCGTAGATATCGGAATTTTCTACAAGTCAGAGGTGGTCCAACACTTATAATCCAACTGGAGCAGCCCAGAAACAGGCCTGGAAGTTAGGCTACGAATTTCACAACAAAATCCAACTTATTTTAGGATATGGATTTTATTTATTTTGTAGAAAAACCATTAAAAACACTTTTATATTAGGATATAAAGAATTTTGAGGGCTGATTTTTTGAAGGGTGTATTATTATTACGAGAGAAGAAGAGAGAGAACAGCAAAGGAAGAACGAGAGCAAGGATTGAAGGGATTCCATCCAAACTTTACGAGATTCTTCAAGTTGTATTTTCTTTACTCTATACTCTTGTAATCATGGTTTTGGATATTTATATATGTTTGATTGTTTCATTCATTATGGGTAACTAATTCCCTAATCCGGGAATTGGGTAGTATTCAATGGTTAATATGTTTGTGTAATTATATTGTGATTTCTTTGTCTTGCTAATCTGTTGTTGAGCACTTAACACAATTGAGGGAGTCGCGAACCTTTAATTGTATCTTAGGAATTGTAATGAATCGGGAGAGGATTTATAGTTCTAGTTTATGATACAACAGACGTAATTCAAGTATTTAATTGGGAGATTAATATGCAAGTTATGAAACAGAAATTCCTTGGGCTTAAACAGTTCGTAATTATATGTTGTTTGATCATGGGAGTGACATCAATGTGTAGTTGTGGGCATTCTATTGTATCTTGGGAGAGAGCAATATAATCAATAGATGGATGTTTTTAGTAAGAGCATGAGACTTGTATATCACAGATTGATACACATTCATTAATACTATTGAAGAACCCTAGTTTCTGGATTGTTTTTTACCATCGTTAAATCGTAATTTTTACTTGCTTTATAGTTAAATTTAGTTAGCAAACAAACACCCAAATATTCTTCTCACTTCTAGATTTTAAGAAATAACAACTTGAACTTCTATTAATATCATTCCTTCCCTGCGAACGAACTATACACAAAATTACTATCAACAAATTGGCGCCGCTGCCGGGGAAGGCAGCAATTTGAAGTTCAGTTTAATTATTTCTTATTGTTTAGATTTTACAAAATTGTTTCCAAGACCTATCTGATTGGTTTTGTCTTTTCAGGTGCTACTACTCTTACATGAGACGTTCTACAAGTGCTGGAAATCTAGAATTTGATCCAGAAATTGAACGCACTTTTCGAGCTTTAAGGCGAGAGACAAAGCAAAGGAAAGAAAGAAACCATATGGAGGAACCAAGAGATCGTCAAATTGTTAATCCTCCTGACCCACCAGTTCTTGATGAGACTTCTATTTGGGATCATGAGACTCCCAATCCTGCGAACTGCAGGTACAAGACTCCTGATATTAGCGCAGCTCAGTACAACATCAATCCGAGCTTAATTCAGATGGTGAGCAATTCAGCTTTCGAAGGGGACATTGAGCGAGAGGACCCACACCGTCATCTTGAGCGCTTCGTGCAAATGTGTGGTTCATTCAAGATCACTGGAGTTACTGCAGATCAGATTTGACTTCACATGTTTCCTTACTCTATCAAAGGGAGAGCCATGGAATGGTTCCAACAGCTTCCTGAAACTGCAGTTGCTACTTGGGAAAGTCTTTCTACCGAGTTTTTGTCCAAATATTATCCTTCTGACAAGACTCAACAAATGAGGACAATCATTCTCAGTTTCAAGACACAACCAGGTGAAGGCTTGTATCAGGCATGGGAGATATACAAGGCACTTTTGAGAAAATGTCCATATCACGGTTGTACCGAATGGATGATTCTGAGTACTTTTTACGGATCTTTGAATGTAGATGTTCGTCTGAGTTTGGATGTGGCAGCTGGTGAAGATTTCAAGAAAACACCAGTTCATAAGGCAAAAGCACTTCTTGAGCAATTGGCCGCAAATAACTATTCTTGGGCACCTAGTGGGACGAGCTCAGCTAAATCAGCACAAGATACTGAGATGATGAACTTGCTGACTCTTAAACTGGATGCTCTTACTCAAGAGGTACGTGGACAAAGGGCAAATGTCAATGCTATCTCTTCTCCAATGGACGGGTACAATGATTATGGTGCTAATCAGTATTCTTATGCACAACAATTCCCAGAGGACGCATTTTTTATTCAGGGAAGACAGTCATGGCCTGTTCAAAATAACTCCTACTACAATCCAAATCAGAGGCCTAATAACAATCTTTCCTACAGTAGCAATCATGCGGCTAATCCATCATATGCAGTTCCTAAGCAAAATCAACCTCCTGGTTTTCATCCGCGTCAACAGTATCAGGCACAACAACAATATCAACCACCACCAAAGGAAAAGAAAGAACCTGCTGATTGGGAGGTCGCACTCAATAAAATGATACAAGGAACTACTGGGGCGTTTGCCAACATGGAGACCAAATTTGAAAAGGTCGAGTCTAGGCTTGATCAGATGGCTTCATCTCAAAAGATGTTGGAAACGCAAATTGGCCAAATTGCTAATAAGGTTGGTGTTCGTGAGCAAGGATCACTCCCTACTCAACCAGACCCAAATGGTAAAGAACATTGCAAGGCTATCACTCTGAGGAATGGAAGAGTATTGCCAGAAATTGAGGCTGTCAAGCCTAAAGAGAAGGTCCTTGCAAAAGAAGATGAGTTAGTAGAGGTTGAAGCAGAAATTTCTGAGAAGGTGAATGATGAGCAAAAAGAAGAAGAGGTCGTACCAAAAGTACCAGTAAAACCATATGTGCCTCCAATTCCTTTCCCACAAAGACTTCATAACAGGCAATTGGAGAAACAGTACGAGAAATTCTTGCAAATTTTTTGGCAATTGCATATAAATATTCCTTTTGCTGATGCTTTGGCCCAAATGCCACTATATGCCAAATTTCTTAAGGAGATGTTGTCTAGAAAGCGGAAACTTGAAGATGTGGAAACTATTACTCTAAATGCGGAGTGTAGTGCAGTTATACAAAAATCAATTCCACAGAAGTTAAAAGATCCAGGAAGCTTCTCTTTGCCATGCACTATTGGAACAATGGAGAACATTAAAGCCTTGTGTGATTTAGGGGCTAGTGTGAGTTTGATGCCACACTCCATTTGTAGAAGACTTGGTCTTGGAGAGCTCAAGAAGACAAGAATCTCACTTCAGCTGGCTGATCACACTATCAAGTATCCTTTGGGAATCATTGAGGATGTACTTGTCAAAGTAGATAAATTCTTTATCCCTTGTGATTTTGTGGTGTTGGAGATGGATGAAGATGTTGAGATGACCATCATCTTGGGAAGGCCATTTTTGGCTACTGCTGGAACCACAATTGATGTCAAAGCTGGCAAATTGACATTAAATGTTGGTGATGAGAAAGTTGAGTTTGATCTCAACAAAGCTATGAAGATGCCTTCATTTGATGCTACATGCTTCACTGTTGACGTAGTGGATGAGATCGTAAGTCTTGGAGATGCACAATCAGTGGAAGAGGAACAAGCCTTAGATGATAAAGAAGTTGAAGACTCACTTGCACTTGATATGCAAGATACAGGTACGCCTACAATTGAGATGGCACTTTCAATTTCAGAGGCACCTCAGGTAGAACTCAAACCTCTTCCTTCGAATCTAAGGTATGCTTTTCTTGGTCCTAATGATACATACCCTGTGATAGTGTCCGCTTTGCTTAATGATGATGAACTAGATAAATTGTTACATGTGCTTAGGCAATTTAAATCATCAATTGGTTGGACAATTAAAGATATCAAGGGAATTAGCCCCGCTCTTTGCATGCATAGGATTTCATTAGAAGATAATCATAAACCTGTGATTGAGGGACAAAGAAGATTGAATCTTAATTTGCAAGATGTGGTTAAGAAAGAAATAACTAAGTTATTAGATGCTGGCATTATATACTCTGTTCCACATAGTAACTGGGTTAGTCCAATACATGTTGTACCTAAGAAGGGTGGAATGACTGTTGTTCATAATGAAAAGAATGAATTAATTCCCACTAGGACTGTAACAGGTTGGAGAGTTTGTGTAGACTATAGGAAATTAAATAATGCTACTCGCAAAGATCACTTTCCCCTCCCATTTATTGATCAAATGCTTGAAAGATTAGCGGGTAATAAGTATTATAATTTTCTAGATGGATTCTCGGGATATTTTCAGATTCCCATTGCACCCGAGGATCAAGAAAAGACAACCTTTACTTGTCCGTATGGTACCTTTGCATATCGGAGACTACCCTTTGGCCTGTGCAATGGCCCTTCAACTTTTCAAAGACTTATGACTGCTATTTTCTCTGATTTTATAGGAAGAACCATGGAAGTCTTCATGGATGACTTTACTGTATATGGTTCTTCCTTTGATACTTGTCTAACCATTTTGTCAAAAGTGTTACAGAGATGTGCAGAAACAAATCTTGTTCTTAATTGGGAGAAGTGCCACTTTATGGTGAAGGATGACATTGTTCTTGGGCACAAAATTTCTGAAAAAGGCATTGAGGTCGACAAGGCAAAAATTGAAGTGATTGAGAAATTGCCAGCACCGTCATCTGTGAAGGGAATTAGAAGCTTTCTTGGACATGCTGGTTTTTATCGACGGTTCATTAAGGATTTCTCGAAAATATCTCGACCCCTCTGCAATCTTCTTGAAAAGGATAGTGTCTTTGAGTTTGACGAGAATTGTCTGGTTGCTTTTAACAGACTTAAGAAGGAATTGACATCGGCACCTATAATGTCATCTCCTGATTGGAGCTTGCCATTTGAAATTATGTGTGATGCTAGTGACTATGCCGTGGGTGCAGTTTTGGGACAGAAGAAGGAGAAGCGCATGCACGTGATTTACTATGCAAGCAAGACACTTGATGATGCACAGACAAATTATGCAACAACGGAGAAAGAGCTACTTGCTGTGGTTTTTGCTTTTGACAAATTCAGATCTTATCTTGTGGGATCTAGGGTGATTGTCTATACGGATCATACTGCGATTCGTTACTTAATGGCAAAGAAGGATGCAAAGCCTCGTCTAATCCGGTGGATTCTCTTACTCCAGGAATTTGATCTTGAAATTCGAGACAAGAAGGGTTCTGAAAACATGGTAGCTGACCATTTGTCAAGATTAGACCAGGGAGATAGAATGGTAGGAAGTGATATACCTATCAATGATAAATTTCCGGAAGAACAACTGTTAGCTGTCTATTTGTCTACACCATGGTATGCGGACTTCGTAAATTATATCGTGGGAGGTATTGTGCCAAGTGAACTTACTTATCAACAAAGGAAGAAATTCTTATTTGACGTGAAGCACTACTTCTGGGAAGAACCGCTACTTTACAAGGAATGCACTGATGGAATAATGCGGAGATGTACACCTCATGAGGAGATTCCTGATATCCTCAGACATTGTCATTCTCTAGAGTGCGGAGGTCATAACAGTAGCATGAAGACAGTTGCAAAAATTTGGCAGTCGGGTTTCTACTGGCCGACTATGTATCAAGATGCAAGAAACTTTGTTGCAACATGTGATCGGTGTCAAAGAGTTGGAAATATTTCAAGAAGAAATGAAATGCCTTTGCAATCTATCCTTGAAGTTGAGATTTTCGATGTGTGGGGGATGGACTTCATGGGTCCATTTCCATCTTCTTATGGGAACAAGTATATTTTGGTGGGAGTGGATTATGTGTCAAAATGGGTTGAAGCAATTTCATCTCCTACAAATGATGCTAGAGTAGTGAAAAAGTTCCTACAAAAGTATGTCTTCACCAGGTTTGGAGTCCCAAGGGCTGTTATCAATGATGGGGGCTCACACTTTTGCAATAAACAGGTGGATGATCTTTTGAAGAAGTATGGCGTGACACAGAAAGTGGCGACTCCGTATCATCCACAAACGAGTGGCCAGGTTGAAATCTCAAATCGCGAGCTTAAGTCAATTTTGGAGAAAACAGTGGCGACTTCAAGAAAAGATTGGTCAACAAAGCTTGATGATGCTCTCTGGGCGTACAGGACAGCATTTAAAATGCCTATTGGAATGTCTCCATATAGGTTGGTATTCGGGAAAGCTTGTCATTTGCCCGTTGAGCTTGAGTACAAGGCATTTTGGGCAACAAGAAATTTGAATCTAGAATTGAAATCTGCGGGAGTGAAGCGTTTGCTGCAACTTGATGAGCTTGAGGAATTTAGGCTCCAAGCTTATGATAGTGCTAGAGTTTACAAGGAAAAGACAAGATGATGGCACGACAAGCACATCCAAAAGAAAGAATTTGAAGTGGGGCAAAAAGTTCTATTATTCAATTCAAGGCTCAAACTTTTTCCAGGAAAGCTGAAATCAAGATGGTCAGGACCGTTTGAGATTGTGAAGGTATATCCTCATGGTGCTGTTGAGATTACTAGAGAGGGATCAGATGTGTTTAAGGTGAACGGGCAGCGATTGAAGCCATACCTTATTGGAGATGATATGGAGAGAAGAGATTGTGTTCTTCTCGCTAATCCTAACACTTAACCAATGATGGCATCGAGCTAATGACGTTAAACAAGCGCTTGTTGGGAGGCAACCCAAAATTTGTAAGTTTAGTAAATTTGTATTGATTTTTTTTTAGGCTAGATATTATTATTATAATTATAGATAATTTTATTTCATTTTTTTTTACTCCCACAAGGTGCCTTGATGAATTTTTATGAAGTGTTTTAGGAATTTTTAGGGGATGGAACAATTTATTTGAGATTTTGGTGTGGCTCATATTTCAGCGCTTTGAATGTACAAAAAAAAGGAGCAGAAAAATTTGCATGGTGAGCACGTAACCGCATGGTGAGCACATGAATTTTGTTAAGAAAAAGGGAGGAGAGCAGAGATTTTGTAATGGGCGTGCTATTTTTGTGGAGGGCGTGCATTCTTCTCTGGCCGCGCGCGCAAAGTCACCAATTCTTTTTCCCATCCCGCGCGTAGCGCCCCGCCCCTGTACTACTTATCTAATCTATACTAACTACTAGTACTATATTACCTAAGTACTACGTACATATTTTTCTTTTTATTTTCTTATATATTAAATAAAACTTGTATTTAGTTAATTATTATATAATATTATATAAAATTATTTGTACTTCATAATATTATTTATATTATATAATTATGTATTGTTCAGTACATTTGTATATTATATTATATTATATTATATTATATTACACTATACTATTTATGTTATAATTGTATAATTAATTGTATTATTATTATATATTTAAGTTATTAGATATTATTTTTATTTTATTTATGTTATGTATATTATTAGATTTTATGTATATATATATAACTTATGTAATATATGTGTGTATATGTGATCCTAACATATACAGATTTAGCACACACCAATTACTCTTCCAGCTTGTATGTATGGAGCAACGATTATGTGGCATCTCTGCTGTTCACATCAAGCATCTTTAGGGGAGTTTTCTTTCTTTTCATTTTAGTATAGTTATTATTATTATTATTACTGTACAATTAATTGTTTAGTGTGTCAATGAGGACATTGACCCATTTAAGTGTGGGGATGTGTTTTCATTTACTGTACATAGAGTCATTAACAAAAAACATATAAAAATCAGAAACTTAAAAATTGCAAAAATAATTCTAGCCTTGTAAAATGATTATTTGTTGTAACATGCCTTAATGCACCCATGCATGCTATAGAAATTTCGTGCTCTTGACGCTTTTGATTGATAAGTGACGTGCTTTGTTCTTGTGCACACACTTACACGAGCAAGTTGAAACTGGTAGATTTAGTGAATGTCTTAAGTAATCAGAATGACATGAATATGTGCAAGATGACTTGGTTTGCATGCTTCGAACACAAGTAGGTGCGTTAGAGAGTCTTTTTACTTGGAATTAATTATGTTTTGTCACACCAAGCGAGTTTTGAGCCTATATGCATATCTTTTGCATTTAATTCGTTTGCTTGAGTGTCCACATGTTGTTTACATTGCTAGCACTTACTTGAGATTTTTCTTGAAATGCATGACACTATTTGATGATAAGATGATAAAGGCAGTTAGGTATAACCTTATAATTCCCATATTACCACACCATTTATACATGATCAATTAGTTACCCCATTGAGCTTAATCCTATTCTTTCGGTGACACACCACATTACTTGCCTATATCCTTTTTCTTGTATTGGCCTTACATTAATCTTGAACCAAATTGTCAAAGGCTAGTATAGTGCTTAAGGGAGTGATAAGGTGTGCAAAAAGGGGGGTTTATTGATGATCATTACTTTTGGGAAAATATTGGGTTTGGTTGTTTACTTGTTAGTCGAAGTTTGTAATAATATCAATGGATCATTGTTCTTGTTTATATTTAGCTATCTTAAAAAAAAAGAAAAAAAAAAGAGAAAAAAAGGGAAAAAAAATATTATTTATATGAGAGCATACTTATGTGTCTATGATCCTTTTTCATTCGACTAGTCAAGTTACTTGTTAAAAGAGAATAAAAAGATTTAAGTGTGGGGATGTGTCTTAGGGAGTTGAATGAATTATGTTGTTGGGTACTAGCTTTTGACATTTAACCTGTTTTGGCTTTACTTGACATACCTTGTCCCTAGCCCACATTACAACCCGAATAAAGACCTTTTGATTATAATCAATGGTGTATGTTGTGTTAGAGTTAGATTGATATTGAGTGTCAAGCATGTTTATGATTTTGTTAGAATTGAGTGATACACTTTGCCTTATTCTTGAGTGAATATTCTTTTGTGAGTGAAAGGTGAGTTATTACTTGTTTTGGTATAGGAGATCCCAGGTTTAGACTTAAAGATGTGTTTCTTGTGGGCTTAGCATGCTTACCAACTATTTTTGCACTTGACATGAAATTTTGTGATCTTATACATGTTCACTGAGTAGACTATGTGAATACTTGTACTTTCGACACCAAGACATTGCATATTCATTTTGATTCTTAAGTTGATGTAGCATGAGAGGACTTGTATGTGTGGTGTTGTATTGGCATTCAATCTTTTGCATGAGCTAGATGGATTTTGTGGGTACATTCACTATAGGCCCTCACGAGACCTCACTCGTCCACTAGGGCTACCTAGGGGTTTAAAGGGCTTGTTGCATATGCTAAATGCAACCGTGATCACCTACGGAAGTGGTACTAGTTAGTTTAGTGCATTATATTAGTTTGCTCGAGGACGTGCAAAAGACTAAGTGTGGGGATATTTGATAGAGTGTATATTTATATGCACTTTAATAGGATTTTATTCTCATATTTATAGGATTTTGTAATTAATTGGGTATTTACTGATTATATTATAATGTTTTATTGCAGGTAATTAATATTCTTAATGTTGGAAGGAAATCAGCTTAATTTGGGATTTTTCAGAAGGAATTTCGGAATTTATTGAAAGCTTGCGCAACAATTCTTATTTGGGTCATATCTTGAGTTCCAGGAATCAGAATGGGGCAAAATTACAGCCCACGCGTAGATATCGGAATTTTCTACAAGTCAGAGGTGGTCCAACACTTATAATCCAACTGGAGCAGCCCAGAAACAGGGCTGGAAGTTAGGCTACGAATTTCACAACAAAATCCAACTTATTTTAGGATATGGATTTTATTTATTTTGTAGAAAAACCATTAAAAACACTTTTATATTAGGATATATAGAATTTTGGGGGCTGATTTTTTGAAGGGTGTATTATTATTACGAGAGAAGAAGAGAGAGAACAGCAAAGGAAGAACGAGAGCAAGGATTGAAGGGATTCCATCCAAACTTTACGAGATTCTTCAAGTTGTATTTTCTTTACTCTATACTCTTGTAATCATGGTTTTGGATATTTATATATGTTTGATTGTTTCATTCATTATGGGTAACTAATTCCCTAATCCGGGAATTGGGTAGTATTCAATGGTTAATATGTTTGTGTAATTATATTGTGATTTCTTTGTCTTGCTAATCTGTTGTTGAGCACTTAACACAATTGAGGGAGTCGCGAACCTTTAATTGTATCTTAGGAATTGTAATGAATCGGGAGAGGATTTATAGTTCTAGTTTATGATACAACGGACGTAATTCAAGTATTTAATTGGGTGATTAATATGCAAGTTATGAAACAGAAATTCCTTGGGCTTAAACAGTTCGTAATTATATGTTGTTTGATCATGGGAGTGACATCAATGTGTAGTTGTGGGCATTCTATTGTATCTTGGGAGAGAGCAATATAATCAATAGAGGGATATTTTTAGCAAGAGCATGAGACTTGTATATCACAGATTGATACGCATTCATTAATACTATTGAAGAACCCTAGTTTCTGGATTGTTTTTTACCATCGTTAAATCGTAATTTTTACTTGCTTTATAGTTAAATTTAGTTAGCAAACAAACACCCAAATATTCTTCTCACTTCTAGATTTTAAGAAATAACAACTTGAACTTCTATTAATATCATTCCTTCCCTGCGAACGAACTATACACAAAATTACTATCAACAGCAATAGAGACATGTATTACTATGATTATGCTCAATGGAAACAGCCTCATTATAAAAAAGTAAAAATAAGATTGCTTATACCAGAATTTCCCCAACCGAGTTGGAATTTGTTATGCTATTCAAATGTCAGGTAAAGCCAGATACTGCTGATGCAGAAACTTCGTGCGACTCAAATATTCTTTTAACTTGTCTCACTTGCAAACTGTCACTGCAAAGTTACTCCAGCTTGGAACAGAGGCAGACGAGGGAGATACAAATAACAAGTGTAGCAGCATGAAAGTTGAATGAAAACTTAGTGACTATTAAAGTTGAAACCAAAGAATACCAATAGGGAAGATTCTACAACAATGTGCCTATAACAAAATAAATAGAATATAGTAACATTCAGATAAAACAATGGAGCAGGTTTCGTTTCTGGCTATAAGCTAATAATTTGAACAATAAGACTGAGAAAAGCTTGCAAAAATCACATGTATTTCGATAACTTATAAACTTGTCTTGAAGAATCCATCCACGGATCATCATTTTTCAATGCTTAATTACTACAGCCTGGAGAAGCGGAAATGGAGTAATATCTACACATATACATAACAGCCACAACTACTAAACTAAATAATTCTTTATTGACAGACCACTATCCCTTAATCATTAATCTACTTATTAAACAAATGAAAATAGTTAGCAGATTCTTCTTAGCTCCACCAAGACATCTATATAAAGCATGCCAACTCTGTTCTTCATTCACATAAAACTGAAGCACAAACAAATAATCTTTGCAAACAATATTTCCTTACTTTCTTGAAATAATTTATAACTTGAGTGATGGAGAAATTGAAGCTTGCCTCAGTTCTTACCAATGTCTTTATGGTTCTTGTGGCTTGCTACAGTGTCGGAGTCACTGCAGCCCTTGAAGATGCTCCGGCACCATCACCAACAACAGAGAGTGCTGGTGTAGCATTGTTTGTTCCTGCTGCACTTGCTGCAATGGGTTCCCTGATTGCTTGCTTTGTTTAATCATTATTTGTACGTGAGACATTTTAAATTTGTGTTTAAGTAAATCTCCTATTATTCATTATCTTTACTCAGTAGGCTTCTATGGTCATTAAAGAATGAGAAGATGGAACCCTTATCCCAAAATTTTGAGTTTCAGCGAGTCATTCCAGGTCAGTCTGTTGTTGCAGGCACCGGGTGCAGTACAATGACTTACACATGCAACTCAGAACATTAGTAAAGGATGTGACATCCAAAACATGAGAACCCAACTCCTAACATGTATAATGTATAAATGTTTTAAGCCCCATACAAAACTCTGATAAAAGAAAAATGCGAGTAAAATCAACAAATTTTACATATAAGCACAAATCAGAAAATATAAAATACAAAGATTGCCAGATGAAAGGGAAAGGAAGGAAAGAAAACTGACCAGAAAAAGAGACAAAAGAGGGGAAGTGGCAAGAGCACAAAATCTGAGACACTCTAAAGAGCCTTTGACATGCTGGTAGCCTTTATACCACTCCCCCACTCACTCCTATCAAGAGGTCATTTTCAAATCTTCCAGCCGGTCCTAAGTTCCATCTCTTCTGGTTTTATGGGATATGGTTCCTACCAAGTTTCATGCTACTAATTTTAGTGGACTAATCAGTCATATTCCAGCTTGTACATGATACAATACAATTAATTTTTTTTTATCTTTATCAAGATGTAGATGTATACATGCAAGTTATATATTATTATTGACCTTAGTAAGAACTAGGTAGCAACAGCATCTCTAATTCCACCTCATCATTGACGCTATGTGAGCAGTTACTACTCAGCTACTTCCTACTACCAAAAAACTACACAGATGGATGTCATTAGAACTGTATCAAGTTGCTTTAGACTTGCCATCCATTAACTTTCAACTGAATTAAAAACTTGATTTGCAGAAATGTAGTTGGAGTGTTCTGAACTCTAAAGTGATTACAATACATGTATTCCATGGCTTATCTACACGATTATTCTGTATTATGTTGCACCAGATGGATTGTGAACAAAAATTGATATTCATTTTTTCTGTGCAAAAGACTTGTATGATATACATGTATCTCCCTCCCTTTTCTAAAGTGCAAGTTGTAAAATGAGGTAGCTATAGGAGGTCAACTAGATATAGAATTGTGCTATGATTTTTCATTTTTTAAGTAAAGTTGGAATCAAGTGTCGCGGATATGAATTCATTTTAATGTGCACAAGTCTCCCATAAAACTGTCTATCAATGGGGCTGAATACGAGGAAAGCAGACATAGGGTGAACATTCTGGAACTAAGCCCTTGCCTTGCTTCAGGAAAACTTTTAAAAACACCTGTAATCAACTGCAAGTTTATAGGCGATCGACTGCAAGTTTATAGGCGCTCTTGCAACAAACATAATGGTATATTACCGCATTCTAAAAAGGGGCTAAAAAGAGAGCATGAAGCAATAAATAAAACAATAGCAAACACAAAAGGCAGTCTACAGTCGGGAAATTTTTTATAACAACATTCCGACTAAGAAATGGAGCAGCATTGTTTGCTGGCTGTAAGCTACTCATTTGAACAAATAATTATAATCAAGCTTGCAACAATCACATGCATTGATATTTGATAATGAGATTGATAAATGTAAATCAAAACTTGCCTTGAAAAATCCATCCACCTATCATCAGTTGTTATTGCACAACTACTCCAGCCTGGAACAAATAAGGGGAGTGAGATATATAAACATATAAATTGACATCCCACTGTCTTTTAATCATTACTGTACTAATAATACAAATAGGAACTAGTTGGCTGGTAATTGTTAGCTCCATCAGATCGACCTATAAAGCAAGATTTTCACCACCTCCTTCATTCACACACAACTAAAACATTAAACTATACCAAGCAAATAGTACTTCTTTAACTCTCTTCAATTGATTTAGTACTTCAGCATTAATGGAAAGTTTAAAGCTTGCCTCAGTACTTACCATTTCCTTTATGGTTCTTGTGGCTTGCTCCAATTTTGGAATCACAGCTGCGGCTGGAGTTGTGGGAGCACCCGACCATCGCCAACAGTAGGTGTTCTGGCACAACATTGTTTGTTCCTGCAGCACTTGCTGCCATCGCTTCCCTGATTACGTATTTTATTTAAGCCTTTCTTATTCCACTTTAACAATACAGGAAGACTTCTAAATTATTATTTTTGTTGTAATCAAGTTGTCTTCCATGTCTGTTCACTGAAACATGAACGCTCAAAACATCATACGATTATTCAGAACTTCAAAATTACATTTAAGGTACAGTATGTGATTGTTGACAAATGCTAACTGCAGTAATATTATTCAAATATGCAACACAGGAATTTGAGTTAAAAAAAGTGAATACCAAATAAAAATGATAAATGTACATATATCAAGGGTATAAAAAGAAAAGCAACGAGTACAAAAAGATATAACAACACAATATTATCAGAAAATAATAAGATGAGTGAAAGTAAAAATATCCAAAACAAGAGACGGAAAACGAATATACTACTTATATAGTAGTCGAAGAGAAGGTGAAACTCCAATCAGCTTTGTGTGCGCTAATTGCACTCCCTTACTGATTCATATTATAGATCATTCCTTCATATACAGGATACAGTCATAGAGCTGCTTCCAAGTCTTTATGCTACTCATCCTAATAAACATTGATGGATTATTCCTTCATATTCTATTTTGTACTTATACATGACTTCTTTAAACCGAATACTGCTACTTTTAATTAGATATATGTACTGTATGTGTTGCAGTAAGATTGTTCTTTAATGGCTTCAAGACAGAGTGACTATTTGTTTGTTAAATAAGGATATATTGAAGCAATCATCATTTCCGACTTTTTTGAACCATATAGAAGAATACCATGACAAAGACAACATGTTTCTTGGGCATTTTCATAACCTTGAGACTAGCTTCATTACTCCTACTGTTTTACTTTCTGAGTGCAATTCAATAATTTTGAAAATACTTCTTTTTTAGCAGTTCTACCCAATACTAAAATACAAATTTGTGAACTGAAGCTTCCTGTCTAACTCAAAGTTTTAAACACCATGTCTTCTCATCATTATATAGAATCACTACTACTAATATTGTTGTTTAAGTAGAAGTCTCTTAGGGAATTTTGGTAATACCAGGACTGCTACTTGCGGGAACAATCAGAATACTACAACTCTCTCAGATCTCTGGATGGACGAGGAAATATATATATATATATATATATATATATGTATATATATATATATATATATCCCCACAAAACTAGTAAATGATGCAACATAGAAAGCAGTACATAAATATATCATATTGGGAAAAATCTTTTGCTTAAATTTGGGACTAACACTTCACATAAAAATTACAGTATTAATCAAATAAGGCAATATTGAAATTTAACTAGAAAATCCAAAGTAGTCACGAGTAGATCATCCTATATTATGTGCATCCAACAATTGGTCCAGCCTGATACACAGAGCAGTGGAGTGAAATGTAAAAATAAAATTAAACTATCTGTAAGTAAATATTCCTGCTAAATAAACAGGTAAAAGTTTGCAGATTACTGTTAATCTACAAATCACACTTGCATTAATTTGTCCCCCTCTTACCTCCCACGGTCCCACCATATGCTAGGAAAAGAAAATCTGTTGAAAAACAGTATTTCTATTCAGAGTTTTGTCAAGTCCTAGATAACTTTTGAAGTAAATACCATTTCTCAACAGGTTTTTACAAGATTTTCCATTCATGGAGCACAGCTCAATCTAAAGATTCTGATCACCAGCAAGATCTGCAGTAGAGAATACTGGTGTACACTGGGCATCCCTGACTGTTTTTGCTGTTGTAGCTTCTCTGGTTGCCAGTTTGTAGTAAATTAATTCCTATTTCAACTTTTGGTATCTAGATATACAATTACAACTTAAAGACAAAATTGTCTATCAACAAAATACAGAAGTAACACACATTAACAGTTTAACACATATATCGTTATTTAGATTATGGTAATAGCCATATGATGTTCTTGATATATTTAATAAGCAAAATGCCTATATTACCAAAACGATTCTTAGCAATCACACATATCCTATATCTTTATGAGAAACAGAACGAAGACCATGACTTGTCAAATAGTTTATAGTACTAGTCATATGCTGTACTGGATAAACTACATAAGCAAAAAGCCTAAATAGCCAGATTAATCACCGATATCTTCTATGATAATGACTGATTCACATTTATACAGAAGCCTTTGCTAAGAACTACTTAAATTTAGAATCCATACGTTCAACAAGAAATCATCATTTGACGTAAGCTACAGCATATCAAATTCAGAAGGTCACACACAAGTATCAGGAAAATGAATGGTTTATAGACATCAGCAGGTGATAGCAAGCCTGTAATAGAAGTACAAAATTAGGATAACAGATGTGACTTACTAACCGTGTCTGTGTATTCCACAGCCTGCAGTAAGCAAAGGCTTGGGTTGCTTTGTTGAAAAGTGAGGGTAAATTGGCCAACACCTGCAAATAACAGTGACCACAAAGCTCACCACTTATAAGTCGGGCACAACTGCTCGCCTTTTACAAATTATAATCATCAATTAAAGGTCCTAAACTCCTAATAATCTTATTATAACTGAAATGCCAGCACCGTGGAGATGGGACCACTGAGAAAACTGTTATTCTAATAAAAAGAGTAGGGATCATCTTTCATGTTCTTTTATTTTTCTCGAGAAAAACTTGATCATTCTTATCTTCGTCTTTTACATATTTAGCATACTTCAGTCTATAATTGATACATCAACTGGCTTCTTCAGCGGCTCTTCCAGAGTACAGAATAGTACCAAATAAGTAGGTTTTACATAAAATCGGGGATTTTAGATAATATTGTTTTGGCAAAAGAAGCTTAGTCATACTTAACCAGAAGAATATAATAAATCAGGAAACAGATGTATGCTATAAAGGAAATTTGCAATAAGGCACAACCGTTACAAAACTACTTGAGTACACTAACATTGCTCACATTATTTAACAAAATTTTGATAGTATATTGAGATACAGAAGCTAGCCGATAGACTTAATGGAATGAACCTGTACTATCCTGGTAGCTAATATCACAAGCTCAACTTTTGGTTGCTAATATCCTAGATATTGGTGCATAATAATACTTATAAATCATAACTTGCTTGGTGCAATTATGCAACAACAGCAACAGCTGGAGACTTTGATTGCACCCATGATATTATATCATCTTTTGTTGCCACAAAAAGCCCAGCTTTATCTTCACTCTGTGTAAAAGGAGCTGCAAGCTCCTTCACATGCAAATCAAATGAATTAGCCAATCCTTGAGAATATTTATGTGCACCTGCTCCAGTGTTGGCAGAGAGTAGTTCTGGAAGTGCCTCTTTACGTTCAACAATCTTAGTCAGAGATTCCACCCATTCTTCAAATGCAGTCTGCGCCGCACCTACAGATAAAGATCGAACATTTAAGCACCACTCCTCTGACGTCTTAGTGTGTAAACCTGGGTACAACCCATGCTCAGATCCAATATAAAGCAATTCGTGTGCTCTTTGTTGAAGATTTCTCTTCCGACAGATATCAATCAAGCAATTGCAAAAAGGTCTTCGAGCCTCAACTGCAGTGTTATTAAGTATGGACTTGAAAGTTTCTTTTACGGACCCATAAACAATATCTTCCTTGTCAAGCAACTTTATAAAAGCAAATAACTTTGGACTAGCTTGTTCTAGACAACCAAGGACCTTATCCAGATCCTCTCCCTCAAAATACGAGGCAACAGAGAGCAAGCATCCACAGAGCTTATCATCTGGCCTTACTCCTCTGGCCATTGCAAATTCATAGACCCTTAATAGATCATCAATTTTTTTAGCCCTTCCCAAGCACTGAATCAGACAAGTGCATCCCATAACATTGAGTGAAACATTCGATTTGGTCATCTCCTCGAACAATTCCAGTGCCTTGTCAACATTTCCCCCACTTCCATATATATTCAGCATTGCAGTGTAACTCCAACTATCAGGTCTAACATTCCGCAACCCCTTCATTTCCTTAAAGAGCCCCTCCGCTTCCTCTTCCAACCCAAGATCAGCACACATATTCAACAAAGTATTATAAAGATAGAAATCCATCGGCCATTCATTAGTCTTCATGCGCCCCCAGAGCTCCAGTGCATCACGAGCCCACCTTTTCTTACCATAAATCTTGAAAAGTGCCGTCAGTGTTTTGGCATCCGGAGTAATACCCGCATCAATCATATCCTCAAACAAACTCCTAGACAAACCAGGCTTTCCAGCTTTACCCAGTGCTTCCAACAACGTATTATACACAACAAAATTTGGTCGAACCCCAAGAGCTTTCATCTCTTGCAACACAAACCTAATACCATCATAATCCCCAGCCTCACCATACATTTTCCCCAACACCGCAAAAGCAACAGAATCAGGTTCCCACCCACTAGCCCTCCCTCTCTCATATAAACTCATCGCCTCCTCAACCTTCCCTAACTTCGCATAAACATCCAAAACAGCCGAATACGTAACCTCATCCGGCATCAATCCCGTCTTATACATCCTCTCAAACCACTCCACCGCCTTATCTGAAAGCCCACATTGTTTCGCACAAGAAATAATAGTCGAATACGTAATATTATCAAGCTCAACCTCATTATCAATCATCTCATTCGCAAGACTCTCCACAATCTCAAACTGCCTACCAAACCTCAAAGACTTCATAACAACATTATAAAATATCGTTTCTATCGGAAACAATTTCCGGGCTTTCAACCAATCGAAAAAAAGAACAGTCTTTTCCCAAGGTTTCAAACTATTCAACACCAAAAGTGCATTTTCTCGAGTAGGCAACTTAGGAATCTCATCAATAACTTTCATAAAAGCCTCCTCAGAAGCATCACATTGATTTAACTTCTTAGCAAGCAACTTAAGGTCTCTAATCTCAGGAGAATACTCATAAGAAGCTTTCTTATGTCTTTGTAAATTAAGCACATTAGGCTTGCGTCTAGCAGGATTGACCCAAGTGGACTTGGGCTTAGATTTGAATTGGGTTTCTTTCTTAGGTCCATCAGAGAGAGTTGTATTGGAGAGAGGCTTCAATTGTTCAGCTAAAGATGGGTTTTTTTTTTGTGGGTCAGAGACATTATTACAAGAAATCTTGAATCTTTTGGTGGGTAATCTTTTAGGATGAGTAAAGTTATGTGAGAATTTTGTGTAATTAACATCTATAGCAGAAGAAAAAGTAATAGCCATAGGCAATAATATAGATAGATGTAGAGGAGAATGTAGACTTACAAGATTGAAATGGTGGCTGTGTGTAATGAAGATGACAATGGTGGCTGGTTGATAAAACTCTTCTACACAGCAAAGTTGTAAAACCCTTGTGATATTTTAGCAAAACCTTATCTCTTTTGTTGAAAATTCTTGAAAATGACTTAGCTTTGTTTCCTCTTGTGCTTTAAATAACTTGCGAATAAACTTGAAAATTGTTTAGGAGTTTAATGATTGATTTTTTATTTATTTTGTAAAAATGATTAATGAGTTGATAGAATATTTATTTTAAAAATTCTAGCTATTTTTAGCTATGTGATACGAACACTTTATTGGTTATGATTAATATTGATCTGACAGAAAATTTCATGCTAAAATAAATCAATAAATAATAAAGAATTTTTTGATTTGATACACATAATTGATATTTTTTGCAAGATTTTTAATTCTTAAAAAGTCAGAATTTGTGGCATTTAACCTTTAAAAATTGAACAGAAAAGATAATTTGAAAATTGTGTAAACTGCGTAATATGTATTTGGAAAATGTGTATTCTTAAAAAGAAAAAAAATACTTTTTTTGTCGAATCTATTACTATATATTATACTTCAACACAAGGGTAAAAGGTGCCATTTTAATGGCTGTGAAATTACTGTTTTACCCTTATTTATTGAAAAATAACAAAAACACCACCTTTTCAAAATTTATGTAAAAGTTAAATATAATTACGTTACTCTTGAGAATCGAACCCCTGACCTTCCATTCTCAAAGTCATGTCATAACCATTATGCTATATTCAATTTTGAGTATGTTTTAAAAATGTTATTAGATAAGTCACATCTTCTCCTATTGTCCCATTTTTTCTATTTTAATTTTGACTAAATAACTCATTGGTTTTTGTTATTTTTAGAATATTACTAAGAATATAATTACGAAAAATATTTTAATCTATTGAGTAGACTCCACCATTCTTTTTTGCCATTTTAAATGATTGAAATTAAAAATAAAATTTTCAGATAAATTTTAGATTATAAAAACATATAACCGTGTTCGGGAAAAAATATATTTATTTACATTCGCCTCCAAATAGATATTAAATTATTAAAATAAAAAATAAAATATGGTTTAAAAAAATATGTAAATCTTATCTATCACATCAAATATAATTAATAATTGCATCACAAAATTTTTAGCAATATAAAATTTTAAATATGTGAGTCATATTAGAGATTTTTGGTTGACCTAATATTCACACTTTTCAACACAAGGGTAAAAAGTACCATTTTAATGGTTGTAAAATTACTGTTTTACCCTTATTTGTTGAAAAATAACAAAAACGCCACCCTTTTAAAATTTATTTAAAAATTAGATATAATTATGTTACCCTTGAAGATCGAATCACTGACCTTCCACTCTCAGACTCATGTCATAACCATTATACTGTACTTAGTTTTAAATATGTTTTAAAAATCTTATTATATAGATAAACCATATATTCGCCTTTCATCCCATTTTTTCTATTTTTATTTTGAATAAATAACATATTTGTTTTTCTTATTTTTAGAATATTGTTAACAATGTAATTACAATTTTTTTAATCTATTGAGTGTATTCTACGATTCTCTTTTGCCATCTTAAATGATTGAAAGTAAAAATAAAATTTTAAGATAAAATTTTAGATTATACAAAATATAATCGAGTTTGGGAAAAAAAACATTATTAAAATAAAAAAATAAAATATGGTTTCAAAAAATATGCAAATCTTATTTATCAAATCAAACCTAATAAATAATTGCATCACAAATTTTTTAGGTATATAAAATTTTAAACATGTGAGTAATATTAAAGATTTTTGGTTGATCTACTATTTGGGCTTTCAGCAATTTAAATATATGATTGGTGTTAAAACATGAATATTTAAAACAATAAGAAAAATAAATAAATTTATGTTAAAAAGATGAGAACTCTAAAAATAAATCTATGTTATATATATGAAAAAAATGTAACTCATTCTCAATATTGAATGAATGAAGATAGGATTTTTGAATCATAAATGTTACTCCCTGTGTCCCAACCATTTCTTTACATAAAAAACTGCGTATCTGACACGCATTTTAAGGATAATTCTATAACTTATTTTTGATTTTTTCTTTTTTTTTTGTATAAAAATAGGATTATTCTATTCTTATACAAAAAAAAAGAAAATATCAAAAATAAGTTATAGAACTATCCTTAAAATGCACCTTAAAATCCGTGTCGAAAATTGGTCCGCAAATGTTATTTATTCAATGGGACGGAGGGAGTACAAAACTGCTATAATTACAAAAAAATGACCGATTAGATTATAACTCGACTTTAAAGGATGGTTATATGAAGTTTCATATAATAAAATAAATTCATCAATATAATATATAGTGGTAGAGTTGTAACATTTATTTATATTACTTTAGATGTAATCAAAAAAGTTGATCTCAGATATCATATGGATGTACAAGTCATTAAGGTCATTTAATCATATTTTATTTCAATTTAAATATTTGAAAAAAACTAAAATAAAGTTAAAAAAATAATTCAAAATTATAATATATATATTTTTTTTAAATTACTTAAATTTAAAAAAAATTCGATATTGTATAATATGCTCACGCTCTGCTAAGAACACATGTTAGTATGAGAACAATGAGAACTCTATTCTATAGCATAATAACACAACAATAAAAATGTGAAAAATAAGCAGAACAATTGTTCTGCACTTTTACCCACCACGGGTGTCTCAGTTGGTTGGTACCGTGACTTAGGGGCTTACCACCCCAAGGTCATAGGTTCGATCCTACTGGGAGCCACGGAAGTAAGTGGATTGCCATGTTTGGTGAGTACGAGTGTGCTAGCAATTCTCCGAATTAGTCGAGCTACATGAAACTTGGCCCGGGCACTGGATTATCAAAAAAAAAATTGTTCTTCACTTTTTAAAAGAATATAGAACAATATTCTCACTGTTTTCACATATAAATTTTTCTCACCTGAATCATCCCTTGTATAATAAGCATTAGACTAAAAACAAAACTTGAATTTGAAAGTGTACAAATTTGTATGTACATATATGAACCACAAAGATGACTTTTACAAAAGATTTTGTAATATGTTTTTGTCTACCTTAAAATCACATGAATTACATACCTCTATGTTATTTATGGACAATTTTATTAATATAATTATTTATATTATGCTCAAATATTCAATTTGATAAATCTGATTTCACGCCATTTTAAACACTAAGTTAATATTTCAGCAAGAAAAGTAAATATGTGATTACTATCGTATTGATATTTATCTGAATTTTATGAAATTTAATCAAATTATAAAATATTTGGTACTTAAATTTTGTATACAATATTACAAAATAACTATAAGAATATGAGACAAAATCGAAATCTTATCAGTTATCGTATTTTTTTTTTATAAAATTATCTTAATTAATATATATTTTCAAGCGAAGAATTATTTTAGTGCCCGTGCCCGTGCCTCGCACGGGCTTTTACGCTAGTGCATATTTATGAGAGAACAAACACTTATTTTAAATGATATTTTTTGTAAGAATTTTTAAATTCTTAAAAAAAATTAGAATTTGTGTCATTTAACCTTCAAAATTGAACAAACATAGTAAATTTGCAAAGGACCAAAGCCCCCCTTGCTTGCTCCTTGTTTGCAACTAATTGCTAGCCAGTGTCTTGAGCTCTGTCTTGTTCATCACCCCAAAATTTGATCTTAATTATCAAATAAAGCATCAGAACTGCCATCTTAAGATGTTGGTCTTGGACCCCTGTCATATCCACACCATTGTTGTCACATGGCTCTATATTTTGCTTGTTCAAAATCTGGACACTAATATGGTTCTCAAAGAAACAGAGCATCCCCGAAATTGAATCAAGTATCACATGAGCAAACTTGACATGCTTAAAACCTGCATTCACTCTAGACCGACTTGGAATGTCGTCATAAAATCATTTCCGTACATCAATTTTTTTTTTACAATGATCTGTAACCGTTTCTTTGCAGCTCTGCTCTGCCTACTACGTTTTCTACTTGTATTGGCTTCTCTTCTCTTCAACAATCTTTTAGTATGATTTTAACCAAATTTATTAGGTCAAATAATTAATTAAGTTAGTTTCTTGAAAAAAATAAGTGTAAAAAAATTCTACAATAAAAATAATCAAACACACCTGTCATAATCATACAACATAATTTTAATTAACAATAAATCTATATCAATATTAATGGTGATACTTGTATAATTACTAAAAAGAAGAATTAGATAACGGCCCCAATGCATGCAAGTACTACCATCAAACCCTTTGATAAAATGTAATAGATGATACTAAAAGGGCCTACGGTACCTTGCCAGACAAATTACTAACAATCGTAGAATGTAAAAGAAATACACATGCATGGGTAATCTATGAGAAGAAATGAGGGAGAAGAGAAAACGGTGCTTAGAAACGGGAGGACAATTCCTCTACAACGGCCTCTCAAGTTTGATCCACAGGTCGATATTCATTCATGCTGTACTGAAAATCAAAACCCCTTGTCTCTACCGGTACCAGTAATCAGTCTTTCTTTAGAGCTGAGTAGATTTTTCGAACAAACCAGAAACAAGCATGGAATCCCAATGCCCCAGTCAAGAGAAATAAGGCACATGATGCAATCGACATATATCCAAGTACAGGATGATCGAAACTAGCTTTGTCAATTTCAACTTTTTGAAAAAGTAGAAAATGGAGTAGAGGAACACGTACAAGGCAGGGAACCTGCTGTCATGTAAGCCCGGCCTTCACCACCAGTTGTAATCTTCACTGCACAACTGATAGTAGCAGACTATAACTGTTACCTCCACGCATGCTATTATAAAGATAACAAAAACTATGCAGAGAATGCCAATGTTGTACTCGAACTGGTTCAGCCATATGGATATCATGATGTAGAATAGATCAATGCTAATACAACCATAGGGAATAATGCCTCCAAATTAATACCATGAAGATCTGTCTCATATACCATGGCTAATGTGGTATCTGTGTTGGAATTTTATTGGTCTTAACTGGGTGTTTAGTGGCTGGTTTTCTGAAGCCCAGGTAACTACCTAAAAACACTAATATCATGGCAGTCAGACACCAACCTCGGTTTGAAAGTGACAAAAGCCACAGCAAATCAAATATCATTGCTAAAATTTGAACCCCAGTGCCAACGTATGTTGGAATTCGGGCATAATAACGCAACGGAAATGACGTAAATAACAATTAAAAACGAATTCCAAAGCCCGGATCCATGTATAAAATGATGATCATGGTATAAAAATTCTCAAGAACAAGATTGTACCTTGTTAAAGCTTTCCAATGGATGACAAATGGAGGTCCAAGCTTGTTGATCTTGAGAGCTAAAGTGTTGATCTTGAGAGCTAAACTTGCAACTCCTCCACCGGTATCCACACTTGAATGCTTGCTTGAATCGTCGAACGATTTTTGCCACGGAAATTGGTACTAGCCAAAATAAATAATCAAGAATGTGTTCTTGACTTATCTTAATTTTCTCTCTTGTGTATGAACTGAAAATTTCAGTTTAGTTGCTCCTCTAAGACTTGCCAACACTTGGCTTATAAAGAGAAATAAAGCAAAATGGAGCCTTAAATAATTATGCCATTTTTATTTAAACAAATCTTATTTATTTAAATAAATTAAGTCATACTTAATTAATCAAATAAGTCAAAAAAATACATCTTCAAATTTTATCTTTAACTAATTAAGTCTCACTTAATTAATTTCATAAAATTCGAATTATTATTTATTATTAATTTAAAATCATAATTTAAATTATTATTAATTTAAATTCATGAAATAAATTAATTTCCCTTTTAAACATTCTTTGTGTGTGACCCTGTAGGTTATTATTTCATTGGCAATAATTTTATTCTCTAATAAAATTATAAACAATAAGCGGCGTCTAGTAACACATTATTGCTACCCAATAAAACAATAATTAAATCAACGATTCAATCAACCTTTTATGACTAATGTTCCATGTAATATAATCCCTTTAAATCATGATATTATAGATTAAACTCAAGGCATGTAATGTGTCATCCTCTTCATAATTTAATCTTCATTTTCTTGATCGATGAGTAGACTATTTAATCAAATCAACATTTGAGCATGGCCATGCATTTCATAGTCTCACTCAAACAAGAGGCCGATAATATCACTCCTTTATCAGGAGATTTAAATCCCATCTAGATCGTTCATATTTCTCACATGATTCATAATATATCCGATATTCACCTTTATCATTATCCGGCTAAAGATAACTTTTGACGAATTCAAAATATATTATTTCTCATGTAGAATTATAGCGACTTCAGGTCTAAGGATCATTACACCATTATCACTGTGAGAATACATATGACACGTTTATTATTTACTATGATGTATCTCACTTTGGGTCTGTCCAGTACCCTGTACTCGTACAGTTACCTATGTAGTGCTTTTAGTATCTATATACTTATGACCAATGAGATGTGGTCATCAGTCAATTATCATACTAGCCTCAGTGTATTAATATTGTCCTAATTAATAATAATACTCGGTTAGGGACATTTAAGAATATGATACAATCATTATATAATCTCATGTTCAAGTCACATACTTGCAACTATACAATTTGTATCAAGATTCTAAGGACATTTATTATACTTTATTTATTTCGCAGTAAATAAAGCCAATAATAAACATATATATATCAAATATATAAAATCACTCAAACATAAATATAATGTATACATTGCCTCTAGGGCACCAATACTAACAACGTAAACACAGAGTAACCCAGAATCACCCTATCTCCATGAATAAGCTCCCATCTGTTAGAATACATTATATGATCCTAGTAAGGCCTCCCTCTAACACCTTAAGGTTTTAGATGAGTTAGTTACTTAACATGGTATCAGAGCTCAGGCACGCAGAGGTCTCGGGTTCGTCTACGACCCCCAACATTCTCGATATTTATTATGGACACCAAAAACAATTTATGCCCCAAAGTGCCTGTGATGCAAAAGGGAAAATGACCACCACCACCAGATTTTTCATGATACAAAGCCACTGATCCTTATAGTTCTTCTTTAGATGGTAGGTGTCCCATCGTGATGCCCATTTGGTGTCACTTTCCTGAACAGATGTTCCAGAAAAGATGGGTGATTCGAAGAGATGTACCGATAGAGTAAATTTACAGGAGTACAAAATAACATGGATTCAATAATATGTACCTTAAAAGAAATGTCAGAAGCAAATACAACTTCCCTATCTTTCTCGAGAACCTGGGGAACAATGGTATCTCCAATTATAGTTTTGGTGTTATGGTTGCATCTTACTTGCTGTGGGTTCTTCTCATCCCACTCCTTGTACTTGTGAGTAACACTATTCATAAAAGAGAAAAGAAGACAAATCTCATCCCACTCCTTGTACTTGTGTGAGTAACACTATTCATACAAGAGAAAAGAAGACAAAACTAAAACAAAGTAAATAATAATAATTGATCAAGAACACAAGTTCTATCAAACTTGGTGTTTGGACAAATTTATTTTGTATTTGGACAAATTTATTTTGTGTTTTGGCTAAACATAATTTGCACTTGTAAATAAGTTATATGCAAATAGAAATATAATTATAAAAAGGGGAAAATTTACTGCTTATTTTATTACATATAAGCTGTAAATAAGCTTGGTAGGAAATAGGAATATACCAGTTGTCTGCCAACGTTGGCAGCCAGGGCCTGCACTCGAACATCATGATGCAACATGCATCACCTAAAAAATGAAATTACTGAGAGGTACATGCACAACATATCTAGCTCTTTTTGTTGCATTCTTATGTGGAACAAGTTATTAAAGTTATAACCAGGAATTTCTGTGTAAGTGTAACCTGTATCATATTAGCAATCCCATTACGTGAATTACAAAAAAAGAATATAAAGTAAATCGATCTACCTCCCCTGTATTCCTCATCCACCGGAAACATATATATGCCTTGTAAACTTAGAGAGCTCTAGGGGACTATGTTATAGTAGTTTAAATAACTACTCCCTCCGTCCCGAGTCTCTTTTGAGAGAATTTTTTTTTCCCATTATACATGTCCATTTTCAATTTTCAATGTAAATTTGTGATAATTTTCCTAAACTACCCTTTTTGAAAATTGTATAGCAATTAATGAGGAATGACCAAGAGTATAAAATAGCTCATGTTTTTAAAAGTCAATGCATTTATAATGGGCATAAGAGGAAATGTATCATCTAATTAATGTTTTTTTAGGATGCGTAATTTTTTCAAAAGAGACTTGTATTGTGGGACGGAGGGAGTACTATAAATAGATGTGGAAACATTTCATTTGTATTTCAATTTCATTTCATAACTACTTTTGGTGGGATAATCAGTTGGAAGTGGACAGCTGGGAATTGTACCTTGAAAGGCAGAGTGTATAAACTTGTAACACTATAACTAATGTAACTCAATTAAACGAAAAGATACTTAACCAGAAGACAATCAAGAACAAGAAGTCACAAGAAATCAACACTATATGAAGACAAGGTAATTGATACAATTGAACATGTTAACTATGATCAAGCCAAGAAGAAATCATTGAGAGAAGTTCAAGTCAAAGTTGTTCAGGCCTCAGTGATTTGAGAATTCGAGAATCAAGATCATAACTATCAGTATCAACAAGACCAATTGATTTCAAGTGAACAAGAAGGAAAGCAAATATTGGAAAGCCAAGTTACTAAGTGAATATGGTAATTTATTCAAGAAGCAGAAACACTATCAAGACTAGTCACTTATGAACCAGACCAGTGCATCAAGTGTCAGGACATTGATAGCAAGTTTATGTCAGTAATAAAGATCCATGTTCAAGAGCTTGTAGAAGAACAAAGAAGATATGAAGATATCACAAGCTCAAGATGTGCATTGAAGTTTCAAGTTGAAGACCAGAATATTTTCTAAGTACTAAATGTTCTAGATGGCTAACTCGAAATTCTCAAGTAGAAGTTCTACTTAGAATTTCGAGATGGCTAAGTAGAAATTCTCAAGTAGAAGTTCTACTTAGAGTGCAGCTTCAACATGACACATGGCATCTTCTGATTGGCAGATTTCCAAGCTTTCAAGATAAGACAAGATTTATGTGGACATCATTGGGCCACGTACATCTTAGTCTTTGAAGACTACAGGTCATAGATTACATGTAGTATAAATAGAAGCACTTGTGTAATGTTTTAGTTAGTGAGCAATATTGAGAAAAACACAAGAAAAAAAGAGAGAGTTATTCACAGAGCTTAGAATCATTCACTTCTCTCTGAACTTCTGTTATACTTTGTAATGAATGTTGTAGCAACCTTTTCAAGTTGTATATAAAGAAATATATTCCTTGAATCTGTGTGTTTATTTATTGCATCGTATTTATTGCTTCTCATAATCGAAAAGTTGTATTCACCCCCCCTCTACAACACATTTGGACCTAACAATTGGTATCAGAGCGGATGTTTAACATACAAAACATAGATCCTTGTGTTTGGTAGTAGAATCGTGAGTTTTCATTTTCTAGATCTACTTTTCATTTTTTCGAAAAGTGAGCTTTTATTCATTTCCAGTGAAAACTCATCCGGGAAAAATTATTTAAATACTCCAGGTGTGATTATTTAGCTTGGGTGTATTTTAATTAATTTTTGTGAATTAATCTGGGTTCATTGATATTTGGTGTTCTTGAGTGTTCATCATCTGTTCTTATCAAAGAAGATAACCCAACAACTTTTTGATCTCCTTTTTCAAACAAATAAGATAGTCAAAAAGGTGTTTTTGTACTTTTGATTTGATTATTATTCCTGGCCGAAAGCAAAAGAAAGTATACTCAGTGCTTAGCAAGTGGGTTAGTCACTTTCGGTGTGTAAAGTAATCAAAAGTCAAAAAGGGTGTTACAGTGATAATATTGTTTATTCAATATTAAAGTAATCTGCAGAAAAAATTTATTCTAAGGACAAAAGTTCTACATAGAATTTCTACTTGAGATTTTCTACATAGAATTTCGACTTGGACAATTTCTACTTGGTGAATTTCGACTTGGACAATTTCTACTTAGAGAAATTTTGACTTGAGCAAAATTTCTACTTAGAAAAATTTCGACTTGGCAGAAGTTCTACATAGATATTCTACATAGCCTAGTCTTGGGTACTTAGAATTTTTTAGTGACAAGATTTGAAATGGCTCCTAAAAATTCTTTCAAGATCCCAATGTTCAACCGAGATCACTATGAAGAATGGGTTTTCAGAATGAGACTCTACTTAGAGACTATTAACCCTGAGTATCTGGAAGTCCTTGAAAAGGGTAAGTTCGTTCCAATGAAAGCTATTCCTGAGCGTACGGAAGGAGAGGAGGTTATACCTGCTCGGTCTGAGCCTAAAAAGGCAGCGGACTTTACGGATGCTGATAAGGAGCAAATAGCTTATGATACTTCTGTAAGACAAACCTTGATGGAATCTCTTGATCATGAAATGTTCAACATAGTCAAGGGTTTGAATACAGCAAAGAAGATTTGGGACAAAATAGAAGTTGTCATGGAAGGATCTGCAGAGGTCAGAAGCAACAAGACACTTATACTCAAGATGGAGTATGACACCTTTAGAATACGAAAAGGAGAAAGCATAACAGATGTCTACCTACGATTCAGTCAGTTGGTA
This sequence comes from Kitagawia praeruptora, assembly GCA_037693485.1. NCBI lineage: Eukaryota > Viridiplantae > Streptophyta > Magnoliopsida > Apiales > Apiaceae > Kitagawia > Kitagawia praeruptora. Next base: position 110,542,128 of record CM075354.1, read on the forward strand.
TTGGATTTGAATCTGAGAGGTGTTACTCTCCCCATGGTTGAGACCAATACAAGATATCTGAGGAACCAGCCAAAGAGCATTGAACATAGGGTCTACGCAATCAGAGAAACCAGAGATTTGCATACAACTTCTCTGGAAGAATATTATGGAATTCTGAAGACCTATGAGCTGGAGACACTTCAAGATCAAGCATGGGACAATGATTCAAAAGGAAAAGAAACTGCATCAGGATTAGTTGCTGATGAGGAGGAGTCTAAGAAGGCAATGGTTGCAGCAAAGCCTAAATCATCACCTGCACCGCATCAAGTTGATAATGATGACGAGTGTGCATCTAACAGTGATGATGACTACTTCACCCAAGAAGAGCTGGACAACATGGACGATAGTGTCGTGGCATACATGGCAAGGAAGTTCAGCAATATGAGATTCAGAAAGAGCAACCGACCACAAAGAAATTCTTCATCTTATTATCGGGCTGCTAAGGGTGGTGGTAGTTCATCAGGCTACAAAAGCAAAGGCAAGAGTACCAGCTACAATTCACCTTTGGATTTCAAGATGAAGTTCAAATGCTATAACTGTGGTGAACCTGGACATTTTGCCTCGGACTGCAAAAAGCCAAAACAGACTTATCCGAAAGAGACATTTGAAGCCCTCAAAAGCAAATATGAATCGCTGGTGAAAGAAAAACATGGTAAAAGAGCTTTAGTAGTAACAGAAGGAAGAGCTTGGGATGATTCAGATGAGGAAGATGTTACTCATGTAGCAAACTTTGCGCTCATGGCTGAGACATCAGAGGAACCAGAGGTACCAGTTCTAACCCTTAAAGTAGAAATGTCTATTGATGATTATAAGGAACAGAACGGCGCTCTTAGCGAAGAGATCTACATGTTGTGTAAAAGCCTAGACACTTCTCAAAAGGAACAGAAAACACTTGTCGCCAAAAGCAGAATGCTTGAGGCAAAAGTGGAAGAGTTAGAGGCCGCTTGCACTGTAGATACTTCTCTAAGAGATTTTATTAAATCTTTGGAACACAAGCTCGTCCTTAAGGAAGAAATAGAATCATGTTTAAGGAACAAACTAGCTGAGTTAGAAACTAAATGTAAAGCTTACAAACTAGCTGCTAGTAAAGTGTATGTAGATAATGACGTATTTAAGAAGATAACTGGAGTAGGTGTAGGACTTGATTATTCTGATCTTTCTAAGAAAGAAGGCAAGAGACATATCGATCCTAGCTCCAGTGACATTAAAAAGGAAACACCTAGTATTCTTAAATCTTCTGTCAAACCCATCTACAAACACCTTGTTCCTAGAATAGAAGAAGAAGAGACTGAATTGATAGCTAGATATGAGATTGAGATGGAAGATCGTCAGAAAGCACAACCTATAACTCCTATTAAACAAGTTAAAATCAATTTCCCTAGTGATGAATCTAGACTAGGAATAGGAGCTAAGGCTGTTAAACAACAAGGGAAGAAAGGCATAAAAGAGGTTAAGGCTGAACGAATAAAGAAAGCATGTTATCACTGCAAATCTACTGAACATCTTTCTTATGCATGCACTGCTACACATGCCATGCCTACCACACACACTATGAATAATCTGCATCAGAATCATGCACAGTGTGGTCAACCTAATTGTATGCCATGCACTTTTAATGTCATGCAAACTTTTGTGAATTTAATGAATGCATCTAGCCAGTCATGCTCAAATACTGCTGCTAGTTCAAACAACAAAAAGAAGTTTGGGAGAGCCAAGACTGTCAGTCCTCCTAAAGTTAGGAGTGACAAACCTTCTCCTAGGACTGATAAATATGTCAAGTCTGAGAAAGGAAAGGAGGAAGTCGAAAGCTCTAGTTATGTTAAGAAAAGTGCATCTCCTGTTGTTAAATCTGTTGATTCTAAATCTTATCGAAAAGCCGGGCCCAATCAAAGTTGGGTTCCGAAGAAAATCTAATCAATCTGTTATTGCAGGGCATTAAGCAAAAGAGAAATAAAGTTATATGGGTGCTAGATAGTGGAGCATCGAGGCATATGACTGGAAACAAGTCCCTGCTTACAGAGTTGGTTATGAAAGCTGGCCCTTATGTTACCTTTGGAGATGACAGCATAGGTGTGACAAAGGGATATGGCAAACTGAAAACTGGCAATGTCATCATTGAAGATATTTCCTATGTTGAGGGATTAAAGCATAATTTGTTGAGTATCAGTCAATTCTGTGACAAAGGTTACGAAATTGTCTTCAACAAGAAAGGTGTATCAATCACTCACATCAAGGAAGGTTCACTGGCTTTGAGAGGAGTTCGGAAGGCAGATCTTTTTGTTGCAGACATGGATTCAGCAAATCAGAATGAAGTCACCTGTTTCTACAGCAAAGCTTCGGATGATGAAAGCTGGTTATGGCACAAAAAGTTATCTCACTTAAACTTCAAAACGATGAATGCTCTCGCGAGGCGAGAATTGGTGAGAGATCTACCTCAAATGGAGTTCGCTCCGAAAGGACTCTGTGAAGCCTGTGAAATGGGAAAGTCAAAACGAGCATCGCATAAAAGCAAAGAAATTTCTAGTATCACTGAGCCTCTGCAACTTCTTCATATGGATTTGTTTGGCCCAGTGAATGTCCTATCTCTGTCTAGGAAAAGATATGCATTGGTAATCGTGGATGACTTCTCCAAGTATACATGGGTATTGTTCGCAATGACGAAAGACGAAGTACCTTTCTTAATCATTGATCACATCACTCAAATTGAGAATGTTTCAACACTTACTGTGAAGACGATTAGATCAGACAATGGCACTGAATTCAAAAACGCAGTGCTAAATGACTTCTGTGTATCTAAAGGAATACGTCGTCAGTACTCAGCCCCGAGAACTCCACAACAAAATGGAGTGGTTGAAAGGAAGAATAGAACATTGGTTGAAGCAGCAAGAACTTTGTTGTGTGATTCGAAACTTCCTCTGTATTTCTGGGCAGAAGCAGTGAGTACCGTGTGTTACACTCAAAATCGATCCTTGATTATAAAAGATAAAGAAAAGACACCATGTGAGCTAATGAACGGAAGAAGACCAACAATCAAATATTTTCATGTATTCGGAGCAAAATGCTATGTACTTATAGATGATGAAAATCTAGGCAAGTTTGCAGCAAAAGCTCGTGAAGGAATCTTTGTTGGTTACTCCACAGATGTGGTAGCAGCTTATAGGGTGTTCTTAGTAAATGATCGAAAAGTGACTGAAAGCTACAACGTCAGATTCGACGATACCAAACTCTCATCAATTTCAAGAGATTCTAGTGAACCTGAGTCCCTAAAATTTCAGAATCTGGACTTAGAAGATCTTGAAGATGAACCTGAGTTGGTTGTCCCATTAAATGCTCCAAGTGTACGTGAAGAACCTGAGTCTAGTGAACAAGCTAATTCTACAAGATCAGGAGAGACTTCTTCAGTACGAACCGGCAACAACTCAGGGGGAGTAAATAGCAGCTCAAGGACTACTGTTCAAGGCTCGAGTCGAGTTGACTCTAGTTCTGTAGGAGCTGGCACTAACTCAGGGGGAGTTAGTGAAAGTATTCAAAGTAGTCAGCACCACAATTCAGAAAGTCATGCTGAATCATCAAGACAATTTCCAAGAGAACGAGTATGGAATAGACACCATCCGTTTGAATTGATTATTGGTGATCCAGATGCTGGTGTGTCTACTAGAAGAAATGCAAGAGCTGACCTGGCTAATATTTGCTTATATTCTGGGTTCTTATCCAAGCTTGAACCTAAAGAAATAGAAGAAGCTCTTGGTGATGCTGATTGGGTGATTGCAATGCAAGAGGAACTCAATCAGTTTGAAAGGTAGAAAGTTTGGAAACTGGTACCCCGACCAAAGAACAAATCAGTAATTGGAGCAAGGTGGGTATTCAGAAATAAAATGGATGAAAACGGACTTGTAACACGAAACAAGGCTCGTTTGGTTGCAAAAGGTTATTCTCAGCGAGAAGGAATTGATTATGATGAGACCTATGCACCAGTTGCAAGACTTGAGGCAGTCAGGATGTTTTTGGCATTTGCAGCACATAAGAACTTCAAGGTTTTCCAGATGGATGTGAAAAGTGCCTTCCTGAACGGAGAGTTAGAAGAAGAAGTGTATCTGGAACAGCCGCCTGGCTTCATTGATCCAGAACTTGTAGATTTTGTGTATCTTCTCTTCAAATCTGTCTATGGCCTCAGGCAATCCCCAAGATGTTGGTATGAAACCCTATCCGTATTCTTAATTGAAAGTGGCTTTACTAGGGGAGTAATTGACAAAACATTGTTCTATAAGAATGTGAAGAATGATCTAATACTTGTTCAAGTCTATGTGGACGATATTATCTTCGGGTCATCGAATGAGCGCTTGTGCGAGAAATTTGCTAAGCTAATGCAAGACAAATACGAGATGAGCATGATGGGAGAGCTGTCCTTCTTCCTTGGGTTACAGATCAGTCAGAGAAAAGATGGTATCTTTATCTGTCAATCCAAGTACGTCAGAGATTTACTCAAGAAGTACAATCTAGAAGATGCATCAGCAGCCAAGACTCCCATGGCAACAGCCACGAAGCTTGATGAAGACAAAACAGGTAAACCAGTTGACATCACAAGCTATCGAGGTATGATTGGCTCACTTCTCTATTTAACTGCAAGTAGACCCGATATAATGTTCGCGACTTGTTTATGTGCAAGGTTCCAAGCGGATCCTAGAGAATCACATCTCATAGCCGTCAAAAGAATTTTTAGATATCTCAAGGGCACACCAAATCTAGGAATTTGGTACCCAAGAGATACAGGTTTTAATCTAATTGGCTATACGGATTCAGACTATGCAGGTTGCAGGATTGATAGGAAAAGCACATCTGGTGCTTGTCAATTTCTTGGCAGAAGATTGGTGTCCTGGCAAAGTAAAAAGCAACATATAGTATCTACTTCTACTGCTGAAGCTGAGTACATTGCTGCTGGAAGCTGTGTAGCTCAAATACTGTGGATGAGGAACCAATTGAAGGATTATGGCATGGAGCACAAGAAAATTCCAATTATGTGTGACAACACAAGTGCCATTGCCATAACCAACAATCCTGTAGATCACTCAAGAACCAAGCACATCGACATCAGGTATCACTTCATAAGAGAACATGTCGAGGAGGGGACTGTGGAGCTACATTTCGTGCCCACAATGCAACAAATTGCAGATATATTCACCAAACCTCTTGATGAAGTAACATTCAATAGGTTGGTTGGTGAATTGGGAATGCTTAACACAAGTTAGTAAAGCTTTCTATCTGTAAAATCCATGGTTATGTTGGTATATGCAAGCTATTTAATCATTATGTGTTTAGACTTTAAAATGCCTAATTAATGATTATTATAGGTTGCATATAGTGTGATTTTGCATGAATTCAGTGTGTTTTAAGTGTCTTTTATAGCACAAATCTGTGAATTTATGCTTGTTAGATTGCATGATCATAGGGGGAGTTAAATTCATAATATTCTAAATTTTGCATGATTTTTAGATGAATTTACCTGTGTTTTTCATGTAATTAGAGGTCTTAGAATTATCAAGGAATGTTTTAATTATGTCATATATTAAAATCCTTGAATTGATATTTATATTAATTTGACAAAAATTAATTGTTGAGTTTTTCAAAGAAAAATTGTCAAATTAATCTAAGTATCTTCAAAATTTCGAGTTAGTTTCTATCTCGAAACTCATCTAGAAATTCGACTTGAATTTCGATTTGAGCTTCCAGAGTGAAGTTTTGAAAATTCTAAGTCTGGGAAGAATTTCGAGTTAGCCTCTATCTCGAAATTCAACTCGAAATTCGACTTAGAGTTCGACTTAGAGTTACCAGTGTGCCTATCTATTTATTCTTCAAAATATTCGAGATAATTTCTATCTCGAACTTTATCTCGAAGGTTGAGATAAGTTTCCATTTTTGGAAATATTTTTGAAAAGAACTGAGAATACTTCGAGTTAGTTTACAACTTCGAGTTGGACTCTATCTCGAAACTCAACTCGAATTTCGACTTGATGTTCGAGATAGAGCTATCAGTTAAGGGGATTTTTCGAGTTAACTCCTAACTCGAAGTCTATCTCGAATTTCTACTTGAATTTCGAGATAGGTTTCCCTAGTAAGGTTGGTGTATGCTGTTTACATGGTCATTTACAAGATAAATGGTAAAGTTTTTCGAGTTAACAGCTATCTCGAACTCTATCTCGAAGTTCGACTTAAAAAGTTCGAGATAGACTTCGAGATAGACTTCGAGATAGGATTTCGACTTGAGTGTTCCCTGTATGTACTTAATGTTTTTCACATTTTTTATCAGGGGCATTTCTGTCATTGCACATTCATGTCTATATATACATCTTTAACTCGATCTTTTCTTTCACTTTTACCTAATAGAGTTTTACAGCCGCACATATACATACAGGCGATTTCATATTCTCAATCACTGATTCGTGATTTTTGTGACAAATCTCTTACGGACAACGAATTGATGCCCATTTTTTGACTGATATCTTCTGTGTGTCATCATTCATCACTGTTTTTGTGTGTTTGTGTAACGATTCATTTCTCTTGAGATATATACACACGTATATATACACACAAGTTTACAGATCTGTTCAAAAACGATTTTACACACACACACTTCACTGTTAGTGGAGAGTTAATCATTGGTTTGAAATTTGCCTTTCATTGACTGTTGATTGCAGCCCGTAGTTTAATTTTTCACAAAGAGGCTTTTGTGTTCTTGAAAAATTAAAAGGGACATTACGGTTAATTCAACAATTAATTGTTTTTCATAAATTAAAATTAAAATTCACATTTTTCTAAAGGAAAAACTTTTAATTAAAATGGCTCACCAATTTTCACTTGCCAAAAACAATTTTTATAATATTTCTACGGAAATTGGTGATCAACTCCCGCGCTTTAAGTCTTGGATACGATTTCTCAATTTGTATTCCAAAGCTAGCGATGCTTTTACTGCTAAACCTACACTAGTGCATGATGCTTTACAGCAATTATGGACTAGTGCGGTTTCTTTTGGGAGCAAATCAACCCCCTTTGGTTTCAGGTTTACCTTAGCGGGTCAGGAATATGAGGTGACTGAACAAATTGTCAACAAGGTTCTGGGATTCCCCATTAAAGATGTTTATGATTCAGAACCTACAGCTGCACAACGCCTCAGTTTCTTTGAAGAAATAGGATGTTATCCTCCGACTGGCCGGATCACTGGAAACATCCAAAAACAATTTCTTCATGTGGAATGGAATTACTTTTTCGAGGCCATCACAAGATGTTTTCGGGCACGAGAAAGCGATTATCATCAAATTTCCATTCCCATGCAAAACCTTGGAATTGCCCTAGCAAGAGAGCTGGATATAAATTATGGACGAATAGTTCTCTCTGAGATAGTGGCTGTGATGGGATCTCCTGCAAGCAGAGACCTCAACACTACAGATGTTGTCTGCTGGTTTCCTCGGTTCCTACAGATGCTGATCAATGGTTTAGTACCGAAGGATGCTCTTGCAGTTAGACGGAGTTTTGCCAGTGGTCCATCATCTGCACCGCTAGGGATGGGCACTAAGTCACTTTCAACAGTTGAAAATCAGGATAAACATCATGGAAAACCGATGTCTATTCCTGATACTTTACAAAAGTGGCTTACATATGATGAGGGAGTTACCACTTTGATGGAATTCTCGCAAGCTTCATCACATGCTCAGAATCGGTCTGCTCATGCTGAGGCATTTGAAGAGATTCCTGATGAGCAAAGCGGTGATGAACAAGGTAATGAATCAGGTAATCTCTCTCGACATTCTACTCATTCCTCTTCCTATGTTTCTGATTCCCAGACCCAAGAGACTGCTAGCCCGCAGAATCTATCCCAGGGTGAGAGCTATATTTCTAATTCCTTGTCATCCAAGTCACCGGAATCCAAACAGCCAGCACATATAGATGTAGGAAATGATGAGGAGAGTGACCCCGAAGAGCAGCCTCTTACTCGAAAGAAAGCCAAAATTTCTCATGCTGCTACTTCTAAACCTCAGTCAAACCCTAGAGTGTCACACGCAACCACTCCACCTCACGCGAGTGGTTCACCCCTTGAACAATCTGCACATAGGGATTTTGATTTTGATGATGAGTATGTACCTCTTGAGGATGCTGTTACTTCAAAAGGACATGAAGCTTTAAAAGCTTCAGCCGTACCTTCACCGGTACGTACTGATGCTACAAAGAGGATCGGTTCTGATGTCGTACAAGAACACTTTGTAGCCTCTCAGCCTGAGATTCCAACTCAGGAACAAACAGCAATTGATCCCATAACTGCAAATTATATTTCTTATCAAGTTTCTGCAGGTACTTCTTCATATTTTGGATCAATTATTGAAGACATACACGAGCGTGAGACAGGGAGTGTGTTTGAGAGGTTAGGGAGAGAGGGACCTTCATTTTTAAGGCCCGAAACCGAGCGCCAAATACCAACAGAACGAGAATTAGAGCGAGGTCACCTAAACCAAACACCGTCCCTTAATTCTGAAAATCTTGAATCTCGTATGTCTTCTATGGAAAATCAAATGAAGCAGTTTGGGCAGTCAATGGGGCAGTTAGGGATGAATGTTGGAAATAATCAAAGGGCACTTGACGACTACGCAGCACGAATGGCACTTCAAGCTTCAGCTTTTACTGTTTTGAAAAATCAGGTAAATGACATGGGCCATGCTGCTGGTGTCTTGGGAAACACCCTGAATGACAGGATGGGAGCAATGGAGTTTACAATGGATAATCTGGCTGTGGAGATAAGCAGAGTTATGTTCGCAATCAGAAGTTTTGTGCCCCAGGAGTGTTTCGCACCGCAACAACCTCCCCCCGATGCTGGTACAGGTGGTGCTAGTGGAGCAGGAACCTATGGTTCCGGGTTTGAAGATTTTGATACAGCTGGTGGATCTGGAGACCAGGGTGGAGTTCAGGATAACTCACCTAAGGGGGAGAGTATAAAGGAGACGAGACAGCAGGGAGTTCAAATCGAAGAAATTCAAGAACATGCTGATCTTGTCAAAGAAATTGAAGTTGAGCCGTCTGTTGAAGAAGAGGCTCTAAGGAGGAAAAAGGGTAAGGCAATAATGGTTGAGCAAGATGAACCATTCATTGACCTAAGTCATCAAGAAAAAGTACAGGAGGTAATTGATTCAGATTCTGATATGGAAGACGCACCTTTGAAACATGCTATAAAGAGATCATTGAAAGATCAAGGTGGCGGTGCTGGGATGTCTGTCGGAAAGCCTGAAGAAATTACTGTTGATGAAGAAACCCTTGAAGCTCAACAGTTAGCCTTAGATCAAGCTGAATTCTATAAAATGAAGGCAATGCAAGATCGTGCTGCGTTTCAGGAAAAGAAAGCGGAGCTACAAGGAAAGCAGTACGATTATGAGCTTGCAAGGCTAGCTGATCCTCAAATTGATCTGGACAATAGAAGGATAGGGAAGAAATGGGATGACGCAAGAAAGATATTGATGGGACCATGTACAAAAGGAGATCATAACAAGGAAGCAGATGATCTGTTCTACCAACTAAATTTGCAGAATCCAATGGCTGCTGACTACATAAATGCTTTAAAGAGATTAATTTCTAAAGTCAGGGTTGGATACAATTCAACGCAAAAGGAGTGGCAGGTTATTTTGTCTTTCACAGAAGGAGTCCCAATGTCTTTCATGTATGTGGATGACCAATTCATGACGAGAAGATCTGCATCAGAGTTGTTCTTGCTAGCAAAAAAAATTCAATACTCTCATTCTGAGAATCTAAGCATTCTGTATAGGGATCAGTTAATGCGGCTAGCAGAGGACAAGGGTCCAGAATTCTCAGCATATCCAAATGTTGTCCGGATGGTGGTTGACAGTAAATTGAAGAGGGTGAGCCTGGAGGAAAAGGACTTAATGGAACTTTCAGTGGAATCTCTTAAGGCCGTCTGTAGGCAGATGATGGGTAAGGGATTCGCTTCTGTGCTTAAAGATAAATCAGTGAAGACCATTGAAAGTGTCATACTAAAGAAGAGCAATGAGGTGTGGAAGTGTGATGTCATTGCTCCGAACCCTCTTGATAATGTGAAGATTGAACCAGAGCTGATAGAGAGGAATTGGAATATTCTTCAAGCAATGAAGAATGTTGATGAAGCTCTGAATCTTCCTACTGGAGAACTGGAACAAGGTGAGATAAGGGAGGCAGTTGGTGTTCCAGGAAGAGACAGTGTATACTGGATACACTCTTTTGTTGATAATACAGCTGATGCCTTAGTATTCATAGATGCAGACCAGAATCAAACATTCTTGCATATGAGTAAACAATGGCTGCTGCAGACTCAAGATGCTGCATTTCTGGAGAAAGTGTTATATTTGTTCAAATGGGAAGATGTGGAAGTTAAGTATGTGACAGAAAAGCAGAGACTCGTGAGTTACCTATCTGATGTAGTAGTGGAAAAGAAGCGATTGGAGCGAGAGGCAGCTAGTGTCCACAATACTAACCGTGTCATAGGCTATCCCAAAATGATCTATTGTCAGTTTAAAACTGATAAAACTCATAGGAAACCTCGGCTTATAATGAAGAAATTTGAGGACATTCCAGAGATCAGAACTACTCAGGAGGTGGACAAACTCAGAAGGCTTTTCAAACATCCTTACCCAGAACCCAGGAACCCTCTAGAGATGGAAGCAGTAAGTTTGTTGAATACTAGGTGGACGCAACTTCATAATCCAGTATATAAGAAACAAAAGCAGCAGGAGGAGAAGCGCAGAAGGCAGAAAGAAGAAAAGGACCAAGCTGCTGAAGCTAGGAAGAGGAAACGGAATTAGGGTTAAAGGTCAGAGTGGTGTGAACTTGAAGTTGGAAAAACTTCATGTCTTTCGGTTGCTTTAACTCACTTGAGGAAAATTCATCTTAGAATGAATCCAATAAGGTGATATAAGTTTGACTAAAAGATATGAAATAATCCAGGTGATAGGAATCATTCAAATGATCTTTAATTCGAGGTTCGAATTCTGTTTCTAGTTTAAGTTCTTTGTATTGTTTTCATGTACTTGTAAATTGTATATTTTTCAAGACTGTAATGTTAATTATCTTTTCTCGTCTCATTGTTTAGTTGAGTTATCCTTCATTAATTTGAATGTCATTGTTAGACAATCAAATTGGGGGAGATTGAAAGGCAGAGTGTATAAACTTGTAACACTATAACTAATGTAACTCAATTAAACGAAAAGATACTTAACCAGAAGACAATCAAGAACAAGAAGTCACAAGAAATCAACACTATATGAAGACAAGGTAATTGATACAATTGAACATGTTAACTATGATCAAGCCAAGAAGAAATCATTGAGAGAAGTTCAAGTCAAAGTTGTTCAGGCCTCAGTGATTTGAGAATTCGAGAATCAAGATCATAACTATCAGTATCAACAAGACCAATTGATTTCAAGTGAACAAGAAGGAAAGCAAATATTGGAAAGCCAAGTTACTAAGTGAATATGGTAATTTATTCAAGAAGCAGAAACACTATCAAGACTAGTCACTTATGAACCAGACCAGTGCATCAAGTGTCAGGACATTGATAGCAAGTTTATGTCAGTAATAAAGATCCATGTTCAAGAGCTTGTAGAAGAACAAAGAAGATATGAAGATATCACAAGCTCAAGATGTGCATTGAAGTTTCAAGTTGAAGACCAGAATATTTTCTAAGTACTAAATGTTCTAGATGGCTAACTCGAAATTCTCAAGTAGAAGTTCTACTTAGAATTTCGAGATGGCTAAGTAGAAATTCTCAAGTAGAAGTTCTACTTAGAGTGCAGCTTCAACATGACACATGGCATCTTCTGATTGGCAGATTTCCAAGCTTTCAAGATAAGACAAGATTTATGTGGACATCATTGGGCCACGTACATCTTAGTCTTTGAAGACTACAGGTCATAGATTACATGTAGTATAAATAGAAGCACTTGTGTAATGTTTTAGTTAGTGAGCAATATTGAGAAAAACACAAGAAAAAGAGAGAGAGTTATTCACAGAGCTTAGAATCATTCACTTCTCTCTGAACTTCTGTTATACTTTGTAATGAATGTTGTAGCAACCTTTTCAAGTTGTATATAAAGAAATATATTCCTTGAATCTGTGTGTTTATTTATTGCATCGTATTTATTGCTTCTCATAATCGAAAAGTTGTATTCACCCCCCCTCTACAACACATTTGGACCTAACATACCTTTAAAAGAATTAGTATGTCTTGTGATGGAGGTTATGTTGAATAATGATAATTCTGTTTCTTCTCATCTCTTTCTCTGTGAAATCTCTCTGATCTCTCTCATCTCCTTCTTAGTTACTTTTGTCGTTACTAGTAATACAGATTACCATTTCGGTTACTTTTACATTCTTACTAGCTAAAGTCTTAAGGTCTGTACTTAGACCTTAACATTGGTATCAGAGCAGTTTTTCCTGGGCGAGATCTAGGTTTTGAAGATGAGAAATCGCCATTAAAGGCAGAGGTCGAGTTATTAACACAGTTAAGGCGATTGAAGTGTGTGAATAGTGATCAATTGAAGGTTATAGTACTGGTTGTGTTTGATTAGTTTGATTGAATATCAGAGTGTGATATTGTCAATAATTCTGGCGTATAAGTACAATACAAGGAATAAAAACAATATTTGAAATAAAGGATCTATGGATGATCAAATCAGATTGGTGGACAATCGGTTGGATGAGTTTGTAAAGCAGCAGGCGATACAGAACAAGAATGTTACAAATATGTTGAGCAAATTGTTGCAATCAATGGCGGATCTGCAGTCACATTGGGTTGTTACTGAAGCTGGACCTTCAAGGAGTGAATCTGAACCACCTGTTAATAATAACAACACCGATCAAGGCATTATCATTCCGAAACCTCTAAATTTATCCACTAAGCTAGAATTTCCAAAGTTTGATAGTAATAATGCTAGATTGTGGATTAAGAAATGTGGAAAATACTTTGATTTGTGTAAAATACCTAGTGCTCAGAAGATTGATTTAGCATCTTTGCATATGGTGGATAAGGCTGAGAATTGGGTGGCTAGTTACTTGTCAATGCCTAGGAATGTGACTTGGGAAGAGTTTTTGATTGATCTGAATGCTAGGTTTAAAGATGAATCTGGAAGTAATGTTGTAGAACAGTTTAATAAGCTGCAACAAGGAGATACTCTAGAGAAGTACATAGCTGCTTTTGATGAGTTGAATTCTAGTATGATGCAATCTAGTCTTGTGCTTCCAGATCAGTATGTATTGGATAGTTTTGTTGGGGGTCTTAAGCCATCAGTCAAGCCATTTGTAAAAGCTTTTAAGCCTAATACTATTGCAAAGGCTGTTGAATATGCTAGATTGCAAGAGGAATCATTGAGTGCTATGAATATAACCAGATCCAAAAATTTTGGTCAAAATGCAAGTAGTGGCAAAAGTGAGGGATATCAGTCTTTCAAGCAAAATTCCCAAAATGTTCCTATGTTGGCTAATACCAAACCTCCTTTACTTCCTACTCCAAAAGCTGTTGTATCTACAAACAATTCTGGATATAGGGGTAAATACATACCTGCAGATGTTAGAGCTGAGAAAATTGCTAAAGGATTGTGTTATTATTGTGATAAACCTTATGAGAGGGGACATAAGTGTAACTTTGAAAAACCACAATTGTTTACAGTTGAAGTACCATGGAATGGTGAAGAAAGTTGGGAACCTTGTTTAGAGGAGTTTGAGCAAGAGGTGATGTGTGAGGACAAGGATCCTGTTATCAGTGAATGCTTTGTCAGGCAGCCAAAATTTTCAAACAATGAGAGTCAAAGGTGGGGTGCAAGGAAGACCTTTGCATATTCTAATTGACTCTGGGAGCACTCATAAATTTTTGGATGTCAAAATGGCAAAACAATTGCAGTGTCAAGTAACTACTATTCCTAGTCAAACCATTACTGTGGCTGATGGAAATCACATTGACTGTCAATAAATTTGTAAATCTTTTAATTGGGAAATGAATGATAGGAAATTCAATACTGAAGTCATGTTGATTCCTTTGGGCAGCTGTGATATGGTTTTAGGCATCCAATGGCTAAGTACTCTGGGTCCAATCTATTGGGACTTTAAGAAGTTAAAGATGGAGTTTGTCATTAATGAACAACATATTTCTTTGAAAAGGGTGCTGCCTAAGAAAATTAAGGTTCAAGAGGGGTTGCCAAGCACGAAAATGATGTAGAATGCAGCTCAGTTGTGTTTTATACAGCTTAAATCAGTTTTACCTGATAGTCAGTTGTAGTATGATAGTATTTTTCAGGATCCTCAAGAATTGCCACCATCTAGAGGTGTTTTGGATCATAGGATTCCTTTGGTAAAAGGGGCTGAACCAGTTAATATCAGGCCATATAGGTATCCTTTGAAACAGAAAGATATTATTGAACAGCTTGTGCAAGAAATGTTGGACAGAGGAGTTATACAAGATAGTTGTAGCCCTTTTGCTTCACCTGTGGTGTTAGTAGGCAAGAAAGATGGAACATGGAGGCTTTGTGTAGATTATAGGGAGTTGAATAACAGGACTGTTAAAGACAAATTCCCTATTCCTCTGATAGATGAATTAATTGATGAATTGTTTGGGGCTCAAATATTCAGTAAACTTGACTTGAGAGTAGGTTATCATCAGATGAGATTGGATGAAAATGATGTCTTCAAAACTGCTTTCAAAACACATTCAGGGCATTATGAATTTCTGGTGATGCCTTTTGGACTCACCAATGCCCCTGCTTCTTTTCAGAAATGGATGAATTCTGTGTTTAAAAATGTTCTCAGGAAAACTGTGCTAGTTTTCTTTGATGACATTCAGGTTTATAGCAAGAATTTACAGGATCATATCTTGCATTTAGAGGAAGTCTTTCAGCTAATGAGTTCTAATATGTTGTATGCCAAAGATTCTAAATGTTCATTTGCTATTCAAAAGGTGGAATATTTGGGGCATTTCATTTCTGGAAAAGGAGTGGAAACTGATCCGAGGAAAATTGATGCTGTAAGGAATTGGCCAGTGCCCAAAAATGTGAAAGATTTAAGGAGTTTCTTAGGGTTAGCAAGTTACTACAGAAAATTTGCAAAAGGATATGCTATACTGTCTAAGCCATTGACTGATTTGTTGAGGAAGGGCTCCTATCAATGGAATGAAAATACTCTTAAGGCATTTGAGATAGTGAAATTTGCTTTATGTTCTGCGCCAGTGTTAGCAATTCCAAACTTTGATAAAACATTTGTGGTGGAGACAGATGCTTCAAAATTTGGAATTGAGGCCGTTTTAATGCAAGAAGGACATCCATTGGCATTCATTAGTAGATCACTGGGTACAAAGTGGCAACAATTATCAGTTTATGAGAAAGAAATACTGGCAATAGTGTCTGCAGTACAGAAGTGGGAGCAATTGTTGAGTATACAACAACGAAAGCAAAACCAAAACGAATAAACAAGAACAAGAAAATAAACGACAATCACACAAGACAAAGATTTAACGTGGTTCGGAAATTCCTACTCCACAAGCCGCACTAATTTTGTATTGATCTCTCACAATTGTGTTGTGTTAGGGTTTTACAATTACAAGAGAATATTTATAATAGAAGAAACTGGGCCTATCTCAACATATGGGCCAAAGCTGAAAAACACACACTCAGGGGCCCTGAGCTTGAGCTCATGGTCCTGAGCACACATATTGATGTTGGCTGATTTGTTCAAAGGCCCTGAGCATCCGCTCAGGGGCCCTGAACAGCCTAGACTCCACAAACTTAACAATCTCCCACTTGGAGTCTGACCACATCTTCGCTTCACTCTTGTAAGTCTAGTATCACCCAATCCTTCGATCAATAACTCTAACTAGTGCAGCGCCTTCTCATCAATCAGTTCTGAAGGCCAGTTGAAGCTATGCAAAGCTTCAACTTTTCATTAGTAACCACCTTAGTCAACATATCTGCAGGATTCTTTGAACCAAGGATTTTCTTCAAGGACAAAGTACCATTGCTAATCAACTCTCTTGTAAAGTGATATCTTAGCTGAATATGCTTCGTCCTAGCATGAAACACAGGATTCTTCGCAAGATGAATAGCACTCTGACTGTCGCTATACAAAACACTGTCCGCCTATTTCTTGCTCAACTCCTCAAGAAAATTCTTCAACCAAATCATCTCCTTGCTAGCTTCAGAGATAGCCATATATTCTGCTTCTGTGGTTGAAAGAGCAACACTCTTTTGAAGTCGAGACATCCAACTAACTGCTGTGCCACCCAAAGTGAAAATATATCCCGTAGTACTTTTTCTTGTATCCAAACATCCACCCAAATCTGCATCAGAGAACCCTTCCAAGATAACATCTTTCTTGCTGATACATAATGCAACCTTGGACGTGCCTTTCAAGTAGCGCAACAACCACTTGACTGCTTCCCAATGCTCTCTTCCTGGATTAGACATGAACCTGCTAACAACTCCCACTGCATGAGCAATATCTGGCCTTGTACACACCATAGCATACATCAAACTGCCAACTGCAGATGCATACGGAACTTTAGCCATATCTTTCTTGCCTTAATCCGTTTTAGGTGACTGCTTCTTCGTGAGATTAAAGTGAGTCGCCAACGGTGTACTTCTGGTCTTCGCATCCTGGACACTGAATTTCTGCAACAATTTCTCAATATACTTCTCTTGAGATAATTTTAAAGTACCTTCAGATCTATCCCTTATGATGCTCATACCAAGTATCTGTTTTGCTGCACCCATATCCTTCATCTCAAACTCCTCAGACATCTGTCTCTTTAACCTGTTGATTTCCCTCATGTTTGATCCTGCTATCAACATGTCATCAACATACAACAACAATATGATATAAGATGGATCAAATTGTTTAAAATAACAACAATGATCCATAGCACTCCTAGTGTACCCATTCTTCATCATAAAGCTATCAAACTTCAAGTACCATTGTCTTGGCGCTTGCTTCAAACCATACAAGCTTTTTATAAGCTTGCAAACAAGGTTTTCTTTCCCAGCTACCTGAAATCCCTCTGGCTGTACCATGTAGATGTCTTCCTCAAGATCACCATGTAAGAACGCGGTCTTAACATCTAGTTGCTCTAGATGTAACTCCTCTGCAGCCACAATACTTAGCACAATTCTAACTGTAGTCATCTTAACAACCGGAGAAAATATATCAGTATAGTCAATACCCTTTTTCTGTTGATAACCCTTGACTACTAACCTCGCCTTGTATCTCTTGCTGCCATCAGGTTCTTCTTTGATCCGGAACACCCACTTATTCTGTAAAGCCTTCTTTCCTGCTGGTAATTCTGTTAAAGACCAAGTTTCATTCTTCTCAAGAGAACTCATCTCTTCTTCCATGGCTGATTTCCACTGAACTGAATCATCCACCTGAACTGCCTCTGAATAACACTGAGGCTCTCCATCCTCGGTCAATAACATATAATATGCTGAAGGAGAAAATCTTTGTGGTAGCCTCACAATTCTGCTAGATCTTCTTACCTCAGCCTGTGGAGTAACTGGAACTGTGTCATCACCATTCCCCGAACTCCCACTATTTCCTGCAAGATCTTTTTCTGTAATATCTTCAAGCACTGCTTTCTCTTTCTCAGGTTTTTCTTTTGCAAACTCAGAATCGACTGCAAGCTTATCCTTGTACACTGCACTTTCGTTAAAAGTAACATCTCTACTTCTAACGACCTTCTTCGTTAATTCATCCCAGAAACGGTAACCCATATCATCTGAGCCATAACCAATGAAGATACACTTCTTTGCTTTCGAATCAAGCTTGTCCCTGTCAGAATCTTTAACACGCACATACGAAACACAACCAAAAACTCGCAAGTGTGAAAGATTTACCTCCTTTTTCTGCCACTCTTCTTCAGGAATCTTGAACCCCAAAGGAACTGAAGGTCCTCTATTTATGAGATACGCTGCTGTGCTAATTGCATCTGCCCAAAAAGTCTTTGGCAACCCTGCATGCAACCTCATACTCTTGGCCCTCTCATTCAAGGTTCTATTCATGCGCTCTGCAACACCATTCTGCTGCGGTGTCTCTGGAATAGTTTTGATCATTCTAATCCCATATTCTGCGCAATAGCTTTTAAACTCATCACTACTGTACTCACCACCATTATCTGACATCAAGCTCTTAACCTTCAAACCAGTCTGATTTTCAACTTCGGTCTTCCACTTCTTGAAAGTAGCAAACACATCTGATTTATTCTTCAAGAAATAAACCCATACCTTTCTAGTGGAATCGTCAATGAAAGTGACATAGTAGCGAGATCCTCCTAACGACGCAACTGCTGTTGGACCATATACATCTGTATGAACTAGCTCTAACCTCTCAGCCTTGGGTGTCCTCCCTGATTTTGCAAAAGTAACTCGTTTCTGTTTTCCAAGAACACATGGCTCACAGAACCCAACTTCCACATTCTTCAGCTCTGGAATCTTTCCCTTCGAAGTTAACAGCTTCATACCCTTTTCACTCATATGACCAAGTCTTTGGTGCCACAAAGTTGAAGACCCAATCTCATCAGCAACTGCATTTGCTTCATAGCTAGATTGTTCAACTATGTACAACGTCCCCTTTTTCTCTCCACGAGCAACAACTAGATTCCCCTTTATAACCTTCCACTGTCCGTCTCCGAAAGTAACTCGATACCCTTCCTTATCTAACTGACCCACAGATATCAGCATCTTCTTCAGTCCAGGAATGTATCTTACATCTTTCAACGTCCAGCTAGTCCCCAAAGAGGTCTTGAGATTAATATCTCCCATGCCCGCAATATCCAAAGTCTCATCATCAGCAAGACGGACTTTACCAAAATTTCCAAGTCTGAAATTTAACATCAAATCCTTGCAAGGGGTAGCATGGAATGATGCACCAGAATCCATAACCCATGATTCAACGGAACATTCAACACAACAAATCAAAGCATCGTCATCCACCACTTCTTCAACTACATTAGCTGAATTATCCTCTTTCTTCTTTCCTTTAGGAGCTGCGGGAGCCGTACACTGATTTCTGAAGTGACCTTTCTTCTGACAATTCCAACAAACAATCTCCTTGCGATCTTTGGACTATCCTCTCTTCTGTGACTTCGATCTGCTACGCCCCTGATTCTGCCCCCTATCGGACTTTCTGCCTCTACTCTCAGTACTCAACAAGGAACCTGATGACTCTCCTGAGTTTCTCCTACGAATATCTTCTCCAAGAATCGCATCTCGAACTCCATCAAAAGTCATCTTACTGCTCCCAGATGAATTACAAATAGCAGTGACAAATCCTGACCAACTGTCAGGTAATGAGGATACCAACAACAAGGCTTGTATTTCATCATCGAATTTAATATCCACTGAAGTCAATCTTGATAGGATAGAGTTAAATTCGTTCACATGATCAGCAACACAATCACCTTCATTCAATCTCGTGGCAAACAACGAACGACACAAATATACCTTATTTGAAGCAGACGGCTTCTCATACATATTTGATAACGCCTTGATCAATCCATAGGTTGTCGTTTCCTTGACGATATTGTAAGCAACGTTCTTCGCCAAAGTCAACCTGACAACACCCAGAGCCTGCCTATCCAATAGATTCCAATCTTTGTCATCCATCTTTTCTGGCTTCTTCTCCTCCAGCGGTTCGTGTAGTTTTTTCTGATACAAATAATCTTCAATTTGCATCTTCCAATACCCAAAATCTCTGCCATCAAATTTTTCGATCTTTACTTTCCCTTCTTCTGCCAACGCTCCCACTCGCCTGAAAACCTAGGCTCTTGATACCAGTTGTTGAGTATACAACAACGAAAGCAAAACCAAAACGAATAAACAAGAACAAGAAAATAAACGACAATCACACAAGACAAAGATTTAACGTGGTTCGGAAATTCCTACTCCACAAGCCGCACTAATTTTGTATTGATCTCTCACAATTGTGTTGTGTTAGGGTTTTACAATTACAAGAGAATATTTATAATAGAAGAAACTGGGCCTATCTCAACATATGGGCCAAAGCTGAAAAACACACACTCAGGGGCCCTGAGCTTGAGCTCATGGTCCTGAGCACACATATTGATGTTGGCTGATTTGTTCAAAGGCCCTGAGCATCCGCTCAGGGGCCCTGAACAGCCTAGACTCCACAAACTTAACAGCAATATCTCAGTAATAGCCATTTTATAATCAAAACAGACCAGAAAAGTTTGAAATGGCTTTTACAGCAAAAGATTTCTACACCTTTTCAGCAATTTTGGTCTAGGTTTTGATTATGAGATCCAATATCAGAGTGGAAAGGAGAATGTGGCAGCAAATGCATTATCAAGGATAAAAGGTGCTGAAATTCTGTGCATGGCAATTTCTGTGATTAGTTCTAATTTGGAAGAGTTGATTAAAGCCAGTTATGAAAAGGATATGCATCTTCAGGGTGTTTTATCTCAAATTCAGCTACTGATAAGTGGATTTATATTCACTTGGATCGCTTTGTTATGGCTTGAATTGATCGCTTTGGACTCAAGTATTTGTGTGTTTTAATGTATTTTTGTGAAGATCGTGCAGGTTATTGTTTCTATGTAGGTGTGGAGGTATCATTGATTAAACAGTGTCTCTAAGCTCAAAAGAACAAGGGATTGAAGTTGCAAAAGAAATGGGAGAAGAAATCATAACTCAGTTGTGAAAAATAGCAAACAGGCGCGGGCGCGCTCAAAATGAACTGTAACTGCGCGCGGGCGCGCTTGTCATGACAGCAGAATTTGACCAGGCGCGGACGCGCTGGAATTAATCTTGTGGAGCGCGCGGGCGCGCGTGAGTCCGGCAGAAACATTCTGGAATTCTATTTTTAATGGGAAACTGCCTCAAATCTTCTCCTAATCAATATGGCAATTGTTGGGACGGCTAGAACATTCCAGAATCTGTTTTATACAAGGGAATTGCAATTCTAATCCATTCAAGAACGGAAATTGCCGGAATTCTATTTTAATTCAAAGACGGTAATTACTTGGAAAAGAGGACACTTGGGGCTATAAATACACACCTTGGGGGACATAAAAATCACCACCCATCCACCAGAGATCAGATCTACTTCATAACACATACACACCATTATAGCACGAGATCGAGAAGCCAAGGCGAGGATTGTGACGACAAGAAGATCTAGACATAGTTTTCTTGAATTCCTTTGTTTAGGCGTATCTTTTGGATGCTTGTTACATACACGAATTTGTTCTCTAAACCTTGTTACATTATTGATTTATTCATCTTTGTTATCTTGTTCATTATCATGTTTTCATCAAATCCCATGGTGGCGAAAGGTTCAATTATGAACTAATCGTTGTCGTGGGATCCTAGCGGATTTATCTATGTAGCTTAGTAGTTTGCATGCCTTAAAGATTTATGTGTGGTGAATTATTGATATCCTTGTATGGTTGTGCTTCACGAATTTAGGTGCGTAGCTAACATCTAATTTGTTAATCTCTTGCGAAACGAGAGTGGGTCTTGAGATTTAGAACTTGCCATGCTAGCATAGGATAGGTTAATGTTTTAACATCATAATTTGTGGCGTAAATAGAGATATTGTGCTACCCTATGTGATCTAAGTGGATAACTTGTGCTTAAACCTTTATGTTTTCAAATTCTATAGAGATATAGGGTCTAAACATGATAGGTGTCTATTCATCTTCTATCTCTTTTGTGGATGTATGCGTAGTTTGGTACTAGTATACGGAGAGGTAACTTTTACTTGTTTCGTGTTATTCGATCAGATATCAAAACCATCGCATGTATTAATTAAAGGCTGCAACTCTAAGTGAAGTAGATAATGAAACTAGGATTCCATGTTTATTCTCATATAAGTAATTCGATTTCAACTCTTTAGTTAATTTAATTCTTAGTTTAATAATTTGCATCTTAGTATAATTTAGATAATCAAACCCCAATTTGTTACTTTTCTTAGCAGTGAATTAAAACCATACATTGTTGCATAGGCATATTTACTGATTGAAACTTAACCAGATCTCTGCGGAATGAACTTAATTTATATTACTTGTGACTACGTGCACTTGCGTAATTTTGTGTTAACAAGTTTTTGGCGACGCTGCCGGGGATCATCGGTGTTTTATTTTTGGTTTATGTGCTTGTCAATAGTGGTCGTTAGCGTTCACTGACTCGGATTCTTACTTAGTTTGTTTGTTTCGTGGTGTTTCAGGTACTTAGGTTTGTATGCGAACACGCTTACAAGCTCGTTTGGAAAAACTGGCAGAAGACGATCTTGTAGAGAATAGAGAGGAAAAGAAAGAGGAATCTAAAACTACAGTAGAGATGGCAGATGCAACAGCAGCTAAGGCTTTGAAGGAGTATTCTCAGCCGAAGATCAATAATATCTGGTCTAGTATTATCAGGCCGGCCATCACGGCTAACAACTTCGAAATCAAGCCGGGCACTATTCAGATGGTACAGAATTCGGTTCAGTTTGGGGGTGCTTCTACGGAGGATCCTAACATGCATATTTGGGACTTTATCGAGATCTGTGATACTTTCAAGTTCAATGGTGTGTCGGATGATGCTATCAAGTTGAGACTTTTCCCATTTTCTCTGAAGGATACGGCCAAGGGCTGGTTACACTCTCTACCACCTGGTTCCATTACTACATGAGAGGATCTTGCTCAGAAGTTTCTTACTAAGTTCTTTCCTATGGCGAAAACTGCAGCAATAAGGAACCAGCTAACTCAGTTTCAGCAGAAATCTGGAGAATCTTTGTGTGAGGCTTGGGAACGATACAAGGAGATGCTTCGTAGGTGTCCACATCATGGCATGCCTGACTGGATGGTTATCAATAGTTTCTACAATGGGTTGGGAGCACAATCTAGACCTATGCTAGATGCAGCATCAGGAGGAGCTCTATGGGCTAAGAGCTACGATGAAGCTTATGATCTTATTGAGATGATGGCTGCCAATGAATATCAGAATCCAACCCAGAGGCTTTCTCAAGGCAAGGTAGCAGGTATTTTTGAAGTGGATGCAGCTTCAGCTATTGCAGCTCAGTTGAAGGCTTTGACTATGAAGGTGGATTCTCTTGCAAATTATGGAGTTCAGCAGGTTGCTAGTGTTTGTGAGCTATGTGCGGGCGCACATGAGACTAATCAGTGTGCTATCTCTTCTGAATCAGCACAGTTCGTGAGTAATTTCCAGAGACCTATGGCACCAGTTCCAGCCACTTATCATCCTAATAACAGGAATCATCCTAATTTCAGTTGGAGCAACAATCAAGGTGCTCAACAACAACCTTATCAGTCGTATCAGCAGTTTCAGGGACAGCAAGCAAGGCCATTTAATCAGGGCTATCAACAGCCGTATGCTGCAAGGCAACCATATCAACCTCTGGGATTTCAACAACAACCCCAGGCTAATGTGGGGCAATCTTCTAATGAAAAATCAGAAATGGATGAGTTGAGGATGATGATTAAAAGCCTGTCAGTTTCTTAAAAGACCTTGGAAAACCAGATGGCACAGCTTGCAAGTGCCTTACTTAGTAGGCCACAAGGAACTCTTCCTAGCGATACGGAGGTTAATCCAGGCAAGAGGGAGGTTCATGAGCAAGTGAAGGCAGTTACTTTGAGATCGGGAATGGTTACAACAGATCCTAAATCAGTAGCTGAAAAAGATGTTCAGAATCAGCAGGTTGAAAAATCTGCAGTGCCCGAAATTGAGAAATCTGATTTGGTGGCTGATCAGCTAGATAATGAAGTGGAAAAGAGCAAGAAGTCTGTTGTAAAGTCTACTCCGGAGCAATCTTCAAAGAATAATCAGATCTATCCGCCTCCTCCATTTCCTCGACGCGTGCAGAAAAGTCAAGAAATACAGTTTCAAAAGTTTATGGATGTCTTCAAGAAACTATCCATTAACATTCCTTTTGTTGAAGCATTAGAGCAGATGCCGAGATATGCAAAGTTCATGAAGGATATTTTATCACGGAAGAGAAGGTTGGAAGAATTTGAAACAGTGGCATTGACAGAGGAGTGCAGTGAGGTGTTGCAACAGAAGTTGCCACCTAAATTGAAAGATCCGGGAAGTTTCACCATTCCATGCACCATTGGGAAGTTGTCTTTTGACAAATGCTTATGTGATTTGGGAGCTAGTATCAATCTTATGCCCTTGTCTGTTTTCAAGCAACTTGGTTTGCCGGAGCCGAAGCCAACTAACATCTCTTTGCAGTTGGCTGATAGGTCGATCACATATCCGAGGGGTATAGTAGAGGATGTTCTGGTGAAGGTTGATAAGCTCATATTTCCTGCCGATTTTGTGATTCTGGATTTCGAAGAAGACAAGAAGATTCCCATAATCTTGGGAAGGCCTTTTCTAGCTACGGGTCATACTTTGATCAATGTGCAAAAAGGAGAGCTTACAATGAGGGTGCAAGATCAGAATGTCACCTTTAATGTGTTCAAGGCCATGAAATTTCCGATATAGGATGAAGAGTGTTTCAGTGTGGAAATGGTTGATACGGGTTAGAGAAATGATAGAGTATATTTTTATATATATATATTAGATGATTTTATTCTCATATTTATTGTGTTTTGCATTGATTTGGATTTTTATTTAATAGATTTTATTGTTTTATTGTAGGAAATAAAGAATCCATGATTTGGAAGGATTTGGAGCAAAAAGAGCTATTTTGGAGATAAAATAGGAGAAAATTCGTAATATTGGGCTATACGGGCTGCCTGCACTGTTTGGGCCATATCTTGAGTTCCAGAAGTCAGAATTTGACGATCTTACTGTCCACGCGAAGCTTAGGGAATTATCTTTAATTCAGAGGTGGTCCAGTAAGCAAAATCCAACTGGAAGAGCCCAGAAACAGAGGAGCAAAATTAGTGACGAATTTTACAAGAAAATCCTATTCAATTATGGATATCTTTTTGTAAATTGATTAGGATATTAAAAATACTTTTATTAGGAGATAGATATCAGATTTTATTAAGGGGTTTTATTATAAAAGGAAGAGAAAACGTGGGAGAGAGATATAGATAGACATATAGATACGTATTTTATATTTTACAAAAAAAGCTAGGGTTTTGGTTTTTCTCTCTTCATCTCTTCTTTTGTAAGCACTTAGTTTAATTTGGATTTTCATTGTTCTTCATTATTCAAAGGTTTAAGGTACTCTTTATCTCATCTTGTTTATTATTACATGTTTATTATGGCTTCTTTCATTATTATTATTATTAGTTTTTATTCTACCATGAGTGAGTAGTTTAATTCTAGGGTACTAAGGGAAGCCATGTTTGCACCATGATTTGGGCTTAATTTGATTAGTAGATTGATGGGTAAAGAGTAATTCTGATTGATATGTTCTAATTCTTAATTTGTGTAATTGCGCAATATCACAGATTAATTGATTGCAATAGGAGTAATAGATCGAGAGATTTTACTACTAGAGGCTTACATACAATTAGCAGAATTGAAGGTGAGTGTGAGAACATCATTAGATATTCTGAGAGCGTTAATGCTTGAGAAAGATTAACCATTGCTTTAATTACTTAATCCCATTGAAAAGCTATACTTTTGTGATTTGTTTGGTGTAAACATGGTGAACCTGAATTGCCCTAGATCCCTTAATTAATTGATTTAAAACTTTGTTAAATTTGTTTTAGTAGTTAATAAAATTCTCCAACAATCGTTTGTGACTAGAAACAATTGATAACAATTGAATTGAAACTGAAACTGTCTCCTTGAGGATTCGACCCGTATTTGCTAGTATCTACTACAATTGATACCGTGCGCTTGCGGTTAGGTATAATTTAACACATCAAGAAAGAAGTTTGATCAGTTGTTGAGTGAAAAGTCAGACACGCACATGCTAAAGCAGCACATCAGTGATTCCATTGATAGTTCTTCAGTTCGAGATCTCTCGAATGTCAAGCTCGGAAAACTTCCATCTTATTTGAGGTATGTCCTTCTGAATGATTAGTTAGTGATTTTTGAAGAGGGTCACGATAATGTGTTAAGAAGGTGGATAGTTGATGATGCGGTAGAAGAGTGTGTGGTTCAGTCAACTGAAAGGAATAAACACCTTAGAGGGGTAAGAAAGAAAAAGAAGACGAAGAAGTCGATTGGAGGAAGAGGCAAAGTGAAGTTTGATTTAGAAAAGATGTGGGAAGATAACAAGAAGGTTGTCAAACAATGGGTGAATGGTCCTTCTGCTAAGGACAAATCGAATACGATCTTCGAGCCACCATGATTTGAATCATAATTGTCCGGCTAAATGACGTTAATGACAGCGCTTCGTGGGAGGCAACCCATGTGTTTCGGTATTTTTAGGTATGTTTCCTACTATCCCTTGTATTTACTTCCATTCAATGCGGACATTGAATCTTTTAAGTTTGGGGGTGGTTGGGGGATAAGTAATGTATATGTAGTTAGTTGTGATTATGTGAGTCATTGTGTTCATATAGATATCATGTTTTGCATTTTAGTCGTAATTCATGCATATATGTTCGTATTATCTACGTGTGTTTCATGTAGGACATTCTGTTTTGCTGTTTTTTTTTATTATTTTATTTACCATATGAGTTCATTTTAGTTGCATTTTTATGGCATGCATATTTCATGATCCTTTAGGACGAGCTGATTCTGATTGGTAGGTAGGTGTTTAATTGAGTGTGGTAATGATGAGTAGAGGGCTGATTTATAGTCCCTACGGAATTGACTTGCATGTTATGGGAACAAAACTTTTGCACAGTCTCATTGGGTGCTTTTGGGCTAGGTTAGGGTCATGCTTGTTTGGATGTTTTGAGATTTAATCACCTGATTATATTTAGAATTTTCGTTATTCCCTTGATGGCGTAGGAGCACTAAAGTCTAAGTTTGGGGGAAACCAGGGATTTCATGCTAGTTGTATTATTTGTCAAGTAATGGCTAGGTGTCAAATGGCTAGTAGCCGGCTCATATTTATATGAGTAGTCTAGGGTTGGAAATGAGAAAGGCTCATTCCAGATTGCATGAAAAAAAAAAAGAAAAAGAAAAAAGAAAAAGTCAAAAGTTCAATTGTTTAAATGCAAATTAACCAGGGTGAGCTCTTTAATACTCGAGTAATTAAGTCTGAGGGGATTTAGTCATAGTAACCTAAAGCTCTTGTGGTTTGGGATTGCTGACCTAACACTCGCTACATTGATATTATTGTATAAGCCTTTTGGGGTCTCATTCATTGCACGGTTAAATAAGCATGCGTATTGTATATAGTGTCTTAGTTTAGTAATAAAGCATGAGTTTCTGTCTACCTTGGATAAGGGTGGAGGTGTTCCTAGGTTATGAAGTGTCTACAGTCTATTCTATTTATAAACCTGTGATTGTCTTGGCGAAGAATGAGTATGGTTTTGATCTAGTTTTGGGAGTATTCTGATGAGCATTGCACACACGCACGTTTCTGTTCATGTATTGTTAGTATACGGGGACTTAGTCGAGCTCTATTTGGATTTGTTGCATTTTTTGAGATATTTGCTTGATAGTTGGTTTTGGTGAGTTTGACGGGGATCCTTGCATATTCATATTAGTTGCATTCATGCACTGCATTGCATTAGGTTAAATGGATTTTGTGGGTACATTCACTATAGGCCCTCACGAGACCTTACTCGTCCACTAGGGCAGCCTAGGGGTTTAAAGGGCTTGTTACATATGCCAAATGCAACCGTGATCACCTACGGAAGTGGTACTAGTTAGTTGTATATAGTTTTACCTGTTTATGCTTGAGGACAAACATCAGTTTAAGTTTAGGGGTGTGATAAGTGGATTTATATCCACTTGGATCGCTTTGTTATGGCTTGAATTGATCGCTTTGGACTCAAGTATTTGTGTGTTTTAATGTATTTTTGTGAAGATCGTGTAGGTTATTGTTTCTATGTAGGTGTGGAGGTTTCATTGATTAAACAGTGTCTCTAAGCTCAAAAGAACAAGGGATTGAAGTTGCAAAAGAAATGGGAGAAGAAATCAGAACTCAGTTGTGAAAAATAGCGAACAGGCGCGGGCGCGCTCAAAATGAACTGTAACTGCGCGCGGGCGCGCTTGTCTTGACAGCAGAATTTGACCAGGCGCGGGCGCGCTGGAATTAAGCTTGTGGAGCGCGCGGGCGTGCGTGAGTCCGGCAGAAACATTCTGGAATTCTATTTTTAATGGGAAACTCCCTCAAATCTTCTCCTAATCAATATGGCAATTGTGGGACGGCTAGAACATTCCAGAATCTGTTTTATACAAGGGAATTGCAATTCTAATCCATTCAAGAACGGAAATTGCCGGAATTCTATTTTAATTCAAAGACGGTAATTACTTGGAAAAGAGGACACTTGGGGCTATAAATACACACCTTGGGGGACATAAAAATCACCACCCATCCACAAGAGATCAGATCTACTTCATAACACATACACACCATTATAGCACGAGATCGAGAAGCCAAGGCGAGGATTGTGACGACAAGAAGATCTAGACATAGTTTTCTTGAATTCCTTTGTTTAGGCGTATCTTTTGGATGCTTGTTACATACACGAATTTGTTCTCTAAACCTTGTTACATTATTGATTTATTCATCTTTGTTATCTTGTTAATTATCATGTTTTCATCAAATCCCATGGTGACGAAAGGTTCAATTATGAACTAATCGTTGTCGTGGGATCCTAGCGGATTTATCTATGTAGCTTAGTAGTTTGCATGCCTTAAAGATTTATGTGTGGTGAATTATTGATATCCTTGTATGGTTGTGCTTCACGAATTTAGGTGCTTAGCTAACATCTAATTTGTTAATCTCTTGCGAAACGAGAGTGGATCTTGAGATTTAGAACTTGCCATGCTAGCATAGGATAGGTTGATGTTTTAACATCATGATTTGTGGCGTAAATAGAGATATTATGCTACCCTATGTGATCTAAGTGGATAACTTGTGCTTAAACCTTTATGTTTTCAAATTCTATAGAGATATAGGGTCTAAACATGATAGGTGTCTATTCATCTTCTATCTCTTTTGTGGATGTATGCGTAGTTTGGTACTAGTATACGGAGAGGTAACTTTTACTTGTTTCGTGTTATTCGATCAGATATAAAACCATCGCATGTATTAATTAAAGGCTGCAACTCTAAGTGAAGTAGATAATGAAACTAGGACTCCATGTTTATTCTCATATAAGTAATTCGATTTCAAATTCTCTTTAGTTAATTTAATTCTTAGTTTAATAATTTGCATCTTAGTATAATTTAGATAATCAAACCCCAATTTGTTACTTTTCTTAGCAGTGAATTAAAACCATACATTGTTGCATAGGCATATTTACTGATTGAAACTTAACCAGATCTCTGCGGAACGAACTTAATTTATATTACTTGTGACTACGTGCACTTGCGTAATTTTGTGTTAACAGCTACAACAACCTAATCTGAAGTATCAGTTGCAAGGGAATCTGGTGAAAAAGAATAACAGGATTGTTATTGGAGATGATAAGGATCTCAAGATCAAAATAGTGAAGTGGCATCATAGTTCAGCAGAAGGTGGTCATTCAGGAAGGGATATTACAACAAAAAGATTAAAGGATTTATTTACTTGGAAAGGTTTAAATCATGATGTTAGAAGATTTGTGAGAGAATGCAAGGTATGTCAAGCATCTAAAGTTGAAACTGTAGCTAAACCTGGGCTGTTACAGCCATTGCCAATACCAGAAGAGGTTTGGAGTGATATATCAATGGACTTTATTACTGGTCTTCCAAATTCAATGGGTAAAACTGTTATCATGGTGGTGGTTGATAGGTTTAGTAAGTGTGCTCATTTCATTTCTTTAAGTCATCATTTTACTGTTGTTACTGCGGCACAGGCATATTTGGATGAAGTGTTCAAGCTTCATGGTTGGCCCAAGAGTATTGTTAGTGATAGAGATACTGTATTTCTGAGTTCTTTTTGGCAATCTTTGTTCAAATTGCATGGTACTGATTTGCTACTATCTTCAGCTTACCATCCTGAAACAGATGGTCAAACTGAGATAGTTAACAAGTGTTTGGAAACATATCTGAGATGCATGTGTGGGGGCAATGAAAAAGATTGGTGTAAATGGTTGCCAATGGCTGAGTGGTGGTACAATACACATTTCCATACTGCCACTCAAATGACTCCTTATGAGATTGTGTATAATCAACCACCTCCTATGCATTTGCCTTATTTAGTTGGAGAATCTAGTAATGCAGAGGTGGACAGAAGTATGATTAGGAGGGAGCAGATGATTGTGCAGTTGAAGGAACAGTTAAATAGAGCTCAGAATAGAATGAAGACTCAAGCAGATAAGAAAAGAACTGAAAGGAGTTTTTCAGTGGGTGATTGGGTATGGCTGAAACTGCATCCTTATAGACAGCAGTCAGTGCAAATTAGAAAGAATCAGAAGCTAGCTAAGAAATTTTATGGTCCTTTTCAGGTTATTAACAAGATTGGCATGGTGGCCTATAAAATTCAATTGCCAGATCATGTGCAGATTATACATAATGTATTTCATGTTTCTTTGTTAAAACCTTACTATGGTGAAGTTCCAGTAACAGTACAAGCACCTCAACAGATTTTGGTGGATAGTAGGACACCAGGAGTGAAGCCAGCAGCTATTCTAGATGAGAGGATGATTAAAGTGCAAAATGCTGCTCAAATTCAATATTTGGTACAATGGGAAGGAACTCCAAGTCATGAAGCCACTTGGGTAGTTGCAGAAGAGTTTGTGCTTCGATTCCCAGACTTTGCTGTTCAGATTGGTTCTAAGACTTGAGGTCAAGTCTTCATGGAAGGGGGAAGATATGTTATAGTAGTTTAAAATAACTACTATAAATAGCTGTGGAAACATTTCATTTGTATTTCAATTTCGTTTGTATTTCAATTTCATTTCATAACTACTTTTGGCGGGAAAATCAGTTGGAAGTGGACAAGTGGGAATTGTACCTTTAAAAGGATTAGTATGTCTTGTGGTGGAGGTTATGTTGAATAATGATAATTTTGTTTCTTCTCATCTCTTTCTCTGTGAAATCTCTCTGCTCTCTCTCATCTCCTTCTTAGTTACTTTTGTCGTTACTAGTAATACAGATTACCATTTCGGTTACTTTTACATTCTTACTAGCTAAAGTCTTAAGGTCTGTACTTAGACCTTAACAGACTACGATTAATGATGATGCCTTCCCGAAGTAGGCACCCCCCTAGATTCTTACTTCGGCTACATAACAAAACACCCACCAACACAACTAGCCAGTGAGCAGACACATCACGCATGTACATGCTCTATTGCTAACTTGTAAAGTGGGGAAATTTACACATTTGATTTGATTAGAAAAGAAGTGACGAAATAAGAGATAAATGCCCTGTTCGAACAGGACCGCCAATACCAATGCTCCTGAGTGAACATTGCCGGTGTCCTTCTTGTACAATAGCCAGGTGCTTATATGAGCTCATCTGATCAAGGTGCTAAACCATCACTGCTATGGCATACCAGTATACTCCCGTCTTTCCCCACCCATACTGCAGTTGAGTCATCCTCCGCTTTTCTCTGTATATGTAGAAGTGATAGAAGATCATTAAGAAACATATTTTGAGGTATACAATGAGATTGAATTCGCAAACTTTGAACTAAAGTTTACTCATGAGTATGATGATCATGGCGAAGAGCCGATAATGGCCATGAATTTAATAATCTTCTCCAGCCATCTGTGTTTGTGATTCTCCACAGTAATGTGTGTAGCCCAGTACTGTACACGGTACTTAAATATATGAACGAGGATTATAATGGAAGGCCTACAAATTCTTCGGCAAACATGTTGATGCCTTTGGCTTAGTTCCTAGAGAACATTTTAAAACTTTGCTTGTAAGAGAACCGTTTTACATTGAATATCAAATTTTGTTTTCCTAATTACACGAGAAAATAAAAAATGATACATAACTAAGCAGAGCAATTTTTTCACAACCCTTTTCTTAATATTCAGCTTATTATAGGGCCATTTTATTTTTGAGTTAAATGCATTATGTGTACCTAAACTATCAACTTACTGTACTTTGTGTACCTAAACTATCAATTAAACACTTTGTGTACTCAAACTATGCAGATTGATGCATTATGTGTACAAACGTTAAATCTAAGTTAACAGCCGTTAGTTTGCTTATGTTTATTAATTTAGCTAGGTACTTGTTGGGTTCTTTTTGACATCAATTCTCTTCCCATCATAAATATTGAATTAAACGTGTAAAATTTTATATATATTAATTTTTTTAACAATAATTTGATATGTAAATTAATAATATAAAAAAATTAATATAAATATAAATATTAAAAAAAGAACCGTGTGTTGCACTTATATATAATAAGCGTAAAGGAGATCTTATCCAGGTAACTGCACTACACTATTAACGGTTCTTATTTATTTTGTCGTACTGATAAGCAGACTACCGACTACCAATTTTGGACAAAATCACTAACACTTATTATTAAAATCGTATTTGGTTGTAAGTAGAATTACCTTAAATAATAAAAAGGGTATTTTAATAATCAAAACGATAAATAGATTTCATAAATCGAATAGAATTTTCAGCGTAAAAAATGTCAATTTCTTCTCTCTTTTGTTTCTACGTAGTTTTAATTGAAAAATAATTGTTAATCCATCACTAAATTAAAGATTACTTTGTTAATTTCGTGTGGGCTGTAAAGTCGTCCAAATCAAATTTTAAGAATTCAAGATAGATCATAAATATTAAATTGAACGTGTAAAATCTTATATATATCAATTTTTTTAATAACAATTTGATACGTAAATTAATAACATATAAATATTAAAATAATTAATATTATTATAAATATTAGTAAAGGAACCGTGTGTTGCACGGGTTATAAACTAGTCTTAATAATAAATGATCAAAAGACAATAATATCCCTTGAGCTAACTGCCGTTAGTTGAATTTAACAGTTGTACACTTGTACACATAATGCGCCAATTTGCATAGTTTGAGTATACAAAATGTTTAATTGATAATTTAGATACACAAAGTGCAACAAGTTGATAGTTTAGGTATACATAGTGCATTTAACTCTTTATTTTACTGCCAACAACTACTATTTTGAAGAATTGGTCAACTCATTTTTTTATTTTTTTATGTAAACAATGGTTACGTACAGCAGAATTATAACAGAACTACAAAACCTGAAAACAGTTTACTGTAAACAATGGTTACGTACAGCAGAATTATAACAGAACAACAAAACCTGAAAACAGTTTACTACCATAACCCAACAATTACGAACTCCAAGAGAAATCATTTTAGTTGCAAGGCATTGGGATAGACTGACAAAGTACTGCAAACTTTTAACCTTAATAATAAAACTGCTAGGGATCAAATTCCGTCTGATCCTAGATTTCCAGACCTTCATATCAAACTCGAAAAATATCCAAAAATTAAGTACTGAACACACTAGCCCACTAGAGCAACAAAATTGCATCAAGATAATATCTTTTGCTTGTTCAAAACAAATTACACAAACAGGTTAGGCTTGGATGCCTTGTATGTGGTCTTCAGCTTTCTGCTTGGTGGCCTGACCTTCTTGGAGACCAATGGGAACTTGATTTTGGAGTTGTGGAACTGTTTGGTGCTCTCCCTCTTGCAGAGCTTGGCCGGAATGGTGGCAGTCTTGATGATTTGAATGCAGTGGTTGCGAACTCTGTGACGAGAACCCATTTCAGTGTACATCTGCTCAATACCGCCATTAAGAGTGGTGTCACGGTACTCCTTGTACATGTTATGATATCCAGTCCGACTCTGGTACCTCAACCAAATGCCATAGTTCTTAATTGTTGTAGGGTTTTTCTCAAAGATCTGTAAAATAAATACAACAAAAAAAATGGTGCTTGTAAGTAAACATGCAGCTGGAAACAAGATCAATTATCTGATTAGACTTTGTGGTTGTAATAAGACCATAAATATAAGTATTAAAACCCAACAATTAGGTTTTACACTTTTCTTAATTAAGTGAAAAAGAAATGCTTCACATACATCTATCACACGGTAAATGCCGACAGAAACATTACAAATCTAATATCAGTGGTATACTGTATACTGTATAGAGCTACAAAGTTCAAAAATATGTTTACTTTCCAATCAGAACCCAATACCATAGAGATATCTGAATTTTCCAATTACCACCTAATACCATAAGAATACATGTATATAACTTTTGGCTATTTAGATGACTGCTAAATTTTCTATTATCTGTAACCAACTCTTTCAGACTAAATTTCAACCAAATAATCTAAAGTGGATAAGTGGATAATGTAGGGGTGTATGTGTACGTGTACCTATATAAATCCTGGCTATGTAAGTAAGTAGTATATTATCTTCAACTTGTACCAACTCGGACAGTGTAACGCCTGTTACAGGCCTGGCAATGTTATGTTGCTAAATTTTCAAATTATAACTTAGAATTAACCCCTTAAGATCCATACAAGTCAGGGGAAAGTAAGAACATCCTAGACATTCCTTCGAAACATAAATATACAACCATATCATCATGCCAACACATATGCAAGGTCAAAGTGTAATTTCAATCCCCCATAACACATCAGAAAACTTGTTGGTTCCTAATAGCTCATTAAATTTAAATACATTGTCAAACCATAATGCTTTCATCATCTTTGCAATAGCTTTTGTCTATAAGAACATGCACTCGTTTGTTTGGGACAATCAGAGAGAGAAATTTGCCTAGTCCAATGTATCGCGTGATTGAAAAAAGAAGACAAATGGTATTGCAGCAAAGGGCGAAATGCCTCAAATCCTAAATGTGCTAATGCAAACAAATTCAAAGCTCCAAATATCAATACAGGTATAATTCGACAAATAACCAAATATAATAATACACTAGAGAAGTGTATCGAAGACAGTCATTTAACTCCAAAACTCTTAGATAATCAACTCACTTTCCATACGAATATACTAAGCTGAAATTAAATCATAAACAGACCGCAGGAAAACACAAACTAATAGATAATCAACTCACTTTTCATACGAATATACTAAGATGAAATTAAATCATAAACAGACCGCACGAAAACACGAAATGTACCTCATTGATAGCAAGCATTTGACCGTTACTCTTCTTGACCTTCTTCAACTTCCTCAAAAAATACCTTTTCGAAACAAAACAAATACCCAAACCACCACATTAATCCATATCTTAAAATCACAAATTCAAAAATAAATCACCACAACAACACATATTCATACACACACATCAAATTAAAAGAGAAACACGTACCAGAACTTGGATTTGGCGCGAACTTCATTAGTAGCCCAAAGCTTCATCCGATAAATCTTGGGATGCTCATCTTTCTCCGTCGGTAAAGCTCTTCCCACCACCTGATACTGATGGAACTGCACATCTCCCGATAAAAACACGTCAATTATACATTCAAACCCTAGATTCACCGATTCAATCAAATAATTTGCATTATATTGTTTTTAAATAATAAAAATTGAAGTTAATTTACCTTGTAAGTCACCATTTCTGATGATCTCTCTCCTCTCTCTCTCTCTCTCTCTCTATCTCTCTCACGGTGAGTGTGTGTAAAGATAAGCGGCGGCGTTTTGAAAGTGGTAAAGAGTGTTATTTGTTTGGATATATATGTGTGGGTATTTCAGTTGAAACCCTAGATGAGAAAATGATTATGGGCTCACTTTGGACTTCGGCATGTGACCCAGCCCATTAATTTTTAGGAAATTGTAAACGCAATATTTTGGAGTAAACATTTGTGATCAATTTCTTTTCTTTTCTTTCTTTTTTTGTGTCAAAAGATTTCTAATCAATCTTTTTTTGTCAGGCGATTTCTAATCAATTTTAATTACACGCAAGAGCTCACATTTCACAACGAAAGATTGTTCAAGGGTCTGAACACTGAACTATCATCGATTTTTTATGTGTGAACGTCAATTGTGATGCTGCTTTTTTCAAGAATGTTGGTGTCGCTGGGATTGTTCGAGATTCTATTGTAATCATTTTTTATGTCAAGAATATTTTAAATATTCATCTTGTAAAATGATCAGGAAATAATGCGGTTAATTATTTAGCTTGTTTGATTGTTTTCCAACCTGGTTGTATTGATAGTCGGGGGTTTGTTTCGGCTAAGTTTTCTAGTTAATAAAATTTCTTTGTTTGTCAAAAAAAAAAACTTAACGTAATTTTAAGTTTCTAAATCTAATACTTCAAAAAAAAAGTTTCTAAATCTAATAAATAGTAAGAAAATTTTAGTTATAAGGATTCAGACGTAGGCCTGTCACTTGATCGTGTTTGGATTGGATCAACTTGAATCAATTTTTAAATCTATTTAATTTTTCGGATCGGATTGAATTTCCAAATCAATTAATATTTTTAAAAAATCAATTTTACATTAATATTAAAATCTATTAAAATATAAAATAATGAAACAAACGATTTTAAGATATAGGAGTACACACTACTAGGGATGGGAAAAAAATCCGATCCGACGGATACCCGATTCAAAATTCGATTTTTTATCCGATCCGAACCCGATATTTTGGATTTGGATATGGATATGGATTTAAATTTTAAACCCGAAAGATTTTGGATATGGATATGAATTTCATGAAACCCGATCCGAAACCCGATCCGAAACCCGAAACCTGATCAAAACCCGAGCCGAACCCGAAACCCGAAAAATACCCGACTTTTATTTATTATATTTTATATTTTATATATTATATATTATATATTATATATAAATGTATATTATAAATACATATTATACATACACTATTATATATATATATGGTCTTGTTCTAATAGAAACTAAATTAGAATAGAAACTAGAAACTAAACATAAATTAAATATTTCAAGCCAATCTAATGACCAAATTAGGGGTACCCCAATACAAAAAGTTCATAAAATTATTGGCTCCATCCAGCAAAAAAAATAAAATTACTGTTCACTGCTGACGTGGCAGTGACGTCAGCGTGAACAGTAATTTTTTTTTTTTTTTTGCTGGATGGAGCCAATAATTTTAAACACTTTTTGTGAAGGTGCCCCTGGCGGGGCCATTAGAATGAATGAAATATAATTTATTTAGTGTTGGTTTCTAGTTTCTATTCTAAGATTGGTTTCTATTATATATATATATATATATATATATATATATTATATATGAATGTATATTATAAATACATATTATACATACACATATCTTTGAGACATAAGATATGGAAAGATCGAGAAAATAAATTGTCATGGATGTAGCGGTATTTTTTAACTTACTTACACAATTTTTTTTATTTTTTTGTTAAGCAACTTATTTACACTATTTTTAATTTTGAATACCCGAAAAAAACCCGATCCGATCCGAAACCCGACGGATTTGGATTTGGATATTGAGTTTTGAATCCGAAACCCGATACGATCCGAAACCCGAAACCCAAAAATATTTGGATTTGGATTTGGATTTTGCAAAACCCGAGCCGAACCCGACCCGTTCCCATCCCTACACACTACCATCTAAGTATAGAAGTGTATAACATCAAAAATAAATATCTATCGATCTTGAAATATACTAAACAAAATTAGAATGAACAAGAAAGTAATTCTTTTTAGATGCAACATAAATCCAAAAACATAAATCCAATTTTAGATGCAACAAAATGGTAAAGTATTCATCAAAAACCTAATTCTTTTTCAAGTTATAGTATAAAATAATACGAAAGAATTTTGAATCTTATATGATTTCAAAATTATAGATTACTAGATTATAACCCGTGCGATGCACGGATTTGTTTGATATTTAATAAATTTTATTTTATGTTACAATTTTATTTTTATATAATTATTATTTTTAATATTTTATTTTAATTTTACTTAAATTATTTAATAAAAATTTAATTAATGATATGCATGGTTTAAAACTTATATTATAAAATTTTAAAATAAATATATCGTTCATGAAATTCGAACCTTGAAATTTTAGTAAATTAATTTAATCATATATTATATCTAATCATTAGATCTAACGGTTCTGATTTTTTTCTAAAAATATAACGGTCATTATTCGTAGTATACGGATTTCTATTATATTTTGTTAGTGGTTAGAAGATATGGTGTGATATTTTTGGGTATATATTAATTATTGCAAGATTGTGTTTTAATTTAAAAGTTAACGTGTTTAAATTGGGAAAAAATATTATTGATTGGAAGATACAAATTTATAAAATTATAATAAAATTTCATTGTGTTATAAATAAAATTTATTGATTTGGTGTTTCTTTTATTATGTAATAAATGTTATTTAATATTACAATTATGTTTTGTATAATCATTATTTTTTTATGATTTTAAAGGAAATATTAATGATTAGAAGATATGATACAATTGATGTTTTTAGGTGTTTATAAAAGGTAATATCTTCAACTAAAAGTAATTGTGAAAAAGTAAATAGACTAATTATCATTAATTATTTTATGTTATTATTTATTTTAGTTGTTTTATTATTATAGATATCGTATATATTTTTCTTTTTAATAAAAAATTATACTAATGTTTCCTTATAAATAAAAAAGGTACATGTTTTTAATTCGATAGGAAATATTATTGATTGAAAGATATGATACGATTGATGTTTTTAGCTGTTTGTAAAAGGTAATAACTTCAACTAAAAGTTAATGTGAAAAAGGGGTGAAAGCCCTGTATATCACATTTACATGTGATTGTGCCCAAAATATCATTTGGCGGAAAAGCTGACCAAAATAACAAGTCAACTACGCATATGGAAAATGCGGACACTGAATACGCATATGCGCGAAGCGTAGCCTTCAAGTTTTTATTTTTATAATTGACCCACGCATTACCCCGCTGCGCGGCCCTCGTATCCAGAGGTCGACTACGCATAAAGGATATGCGATGTAGAATATGAAATGTGGATGTACGCATATACGAGATGCGCTCCACTTATTTGACATGATGTTCAAACCAATCGACCAGGGAGTTTGAATTAATGTTAGCATACGCATATGAGCTATGCGTATATGTTTGGGTAGAAAGGGCAACATTCCCGACAAATGTCAATTTGGGCAATTCAACTCTAAAAAGATGATATTAAGGGCATTTTCTCGTGAAAAAGGCAATCGACTAATTACAATTAATTATTTTATGTTATTATTTATTTTAGGTGTTTTAATATTATTGATATCGAATATATATTTCATTTTAATGGAGGGTAAATAAGTAAATTTACGAAGTACCAAAAAACAGGTACCAAAAAACATAAATAAAATTTATTCATATGGTGTTTCTTTTATTATGTTATAAATTTTATTTAATATTACAATTATGTTTTGTATAATCATTATTTTTTATGATTTTAAAGGAAATATTAATGATTGTAAGATATGATACGGTTGATGTTTTTAGGTGTTTATAAAAGGTAATATCTTCAACTAAAAGTAAATGTGAAAAAGTAAATCAACTAATTACCATTAATTATTTTATGTTATTATTTATTTTAGGTGTTTTAATATTATAGATATCGAATATATTTTTCTTTTTAATAAAAAATTATACTAATGTTTCCTTATAAATAAAAAATGTGACATTTTTTAATTCGAAAAGAAATATTATTGATTGGAAGATATGATACGATTGATGTTTTTAAGTGTTTGTAAAAGGTAATAACTTCAACTAAAAGTAAATGTGAAAAGGACAATTGACTAATTACCATTAATTATTTGATGTTATTATTTATTAGGTGTTTTAATATTATTTATATTGAATATATTTTTCTTTTTAATAAAGGGTAAATAAGTAAATTCACGAAGTACCAAAAAAAAGGTACCAAAAAACAGGTACCAAAACTTTTAATGTTTCGGAATTTATATAATAGTATAGATTTGTATATTATATATATTCGGATCGGATTCTTAAAAGATTAGGTCATGTAAAATCTATATCCGTATTAAATGAATAGGATTCTTAACGAATCGGATTTTTATCGAACCAACTTTATTTTATATAAATTTATATCCGGCTATATGGTCTCGGAGCGGATTGGAGCTTCGGTCCATTGACATACCTACTCAGAATTGTGTGTTATTTTTCAAATTGTTTAAATACAATATTTAAGTTCATAAATCTAAAAATTATTAATCAAGCCCGTTCAAAGAATTTTTTAACCAATCAATATTCGTT
Source organism: Kitagawia praeruptora (assembly GCA_037693485.1). NCBI lineage: Eukaryota > Viridiplantae > Streptophyta > Magnoliopsida > Apiales > Apiaceae > Kitagawia > Kitagawia praeruptora. The sequence continues at coordinate 110,582,426 of CM075354.1, forward strand.
ACTAATTCTTATTGAAAGGTCTTCTGCATCGACCAGAAATTTTATTTTAAAATGGTTAGGCAACTACAGTAAAACCTCGTTAAATTAATATTCGATAAATTAATAATCTTTCTAAATTAATAATTTTCTATGGTCCCAATTTGGACCATTCAAAAAGTGATCAATTTCGATAAGATAATAATTTTTTTGAAAAATCCTATATAAATATATGGTCCCAGTAATATTATAATTTAATAAATCATTTATGATCATAAAAATATATGTATTACACTATTATCCCTATTATAAAATATGATTCCAGGGTTCTTAAAATTTGAATCTATACGAAACTCATCCTTAACCCTCTTTGTTGCATCCAAAAGTTCGAATGTAGTGTTTTCGTAAAGCATGAAAAAGTCATTAATTAATGTTTTTGATATCTTGAGAGCTTCTTTACTTGCAAAATATTCCAAAAATGTTGTTTTATCTTTGATATCATCTAAATATATATATGAATCTTTACTTTGAATCTTGCTAATTGTTGCGTAAAATCTAGATGTGCAAGTGTAAACAATCGCAAACAAGTAATATAGTTATAAATACCGAATATCGATCCTCAAAGACTGCAAATTTGTATTAATCGCAAGTAATATCTAACAATTCATTTATCGAGCACAAAAATTGTTTGATGATTATTATAATTAAACTAATTGACAAAAACTAAATTGACCAACTAAATTATACTAGTGAAGAGAGTTTAATGAGTTCCAAATATGAGAAGATGAGTCAGGATAATTACTTCCCCTAACACGTGAAAATCGGTTAGAGTTCGTAGCACAGTAGCAAATTTACAATTTTCTAGCTAGAATTCAATGGTCATAGGTTTCTCTCAAAATCACTATGGTATAATTCCTATCAAATAAACTAACATATGTCTATGCCAATTTACTCTTCAGAATGTAATTAAGCACCAATTCACAAAGTTATGCATGGTCACAATATATGTCTATACCACAACAATATTATAATCAAAAGATTTATAAGCATGCACCACTCAAGTCTTATGTCAATTAACTATAACCCTCTCGGTATTATAATTAACTCGTTAACCTACTAGAGTTGATCAGGCAATAGCAAGTATTAGCATGAAAACACTTGAATGAATAAACTGTAGAATCGCATATAGTACTCTTTAACAAAACACCAATAATCCCATGCTAGGGTTCCATAAAAATCCTAACTTTATAAAATTAGTTCATAATACAAAACTCAAATCATCCAAAGATAACCAACACATGTTCATAAGAAGAGATATAAAAAGATAAGAGAAAATAAAGCCAATTGAATGTCTTCAACGGCTAAACTCCTCTTGTTAATGGCTTTCCTCCTCCTCCCTTGTGCGGCTCTTTGTCTCTTACCTCGTATCTCTCTCTAGGTCTGATCTATCTAATAATGTCCTCTAATAAAAGGGGCTGAGACTAGCTAGATTGTCCTTATCTTTCTTCTCAGTTACGGGAACGGCCGACTACTTTAGTATAGCTACATCTATAAAAGGTTTTTCCTACCCCTTCTCCTTTCTGTCAATGTTGCCAATTCCCAAAACGACCTTTTCCTTCGTTTCACATTCTTCTCCTTTCTCCCCAATCGGTTGATACCTCAATTGAAGGAATCAATCGGCATGGGAACAGTAGAAGCTATAATCTAATTACCGAGGGGATCTCTAGAAAGCCCGTTTTATGAGATTTCTGAAAGATCAAAAGGGGCACGGATTTTTAATTATTTAATATAATTATAAGGAGATTTCCCAATCAAAATTGAATTCCAATAATAGAAATTCGTTGTTGACTTTTTGACTCAGATTCAGGGTCGATTCGGCTGGATTTTAAATTCAAGACCACTTCTAAATTAAAGTCCTTCTCATAAGTTTTCTGTGGGCTGTTGAATCGTCAGAATCCGACTTGCAGAGCTACAGAGATGGCCCAAACAGTGTAGACTGCGCAAGCTACCCGAAAAATCCGAATTTTAATCAAATTAGTCTCCAACTCTTACTATTTAAATTCCAAGCCTCCCTTTATTATATAACTCCTTGATACCTACAATAAAACATTAGAATTTATTAAATAAAAATTCAAATCAATGCAAAATAACTTAAATATATGGACAATATTATTATTAAATGCACGCTTATCACTAATACTCATTGAATTTGTAAAATAATGTATATTGAATTAATCGAATTAAGTATAAAACATAAATTGTAAAATTCATTCTATTTAAATGTATGTAATTGGAAATTAATTTTTTTCATGTAAACAATTCTCTATAAATTAATAATTATTAATTTATCGATTAATTAATACCTCTCTAAATTAATAGAATTCTCCGATCCCGACTATATTAATTTATAGAGATTTTACTATATGCCACGTTATCACTCGGCTTCAAAAATCTATTTTTAATAATTTATAAATATTAGTAAAAAAAACATGGGAACATATAATCTATGCATGATATTAATTAGAAATTTTTCAAACATATACGAAGTAAAACTTTTGTGGTATTAAAATAATTTCTAAATTTAAATTTAAAACAAAATAAATAAAAAAACCTTTTCAAGCATTATTTATTGATTGGTAATAATAAATTTTAGTAATTTATAGAAGGAATGAAAAGAAAATTAAGACACCAATTTTTATTTTAAAAAAACATTGATATTTGGTTTAAGATGTTTTTTAAAAAATTGATAAATACAATTTAAATGAAACATTAGTTGGAAAAAAACTCTCCTTATATGTCTAAGATTTTAATTATTTTTAAAAAAAAATTAAACATAAAATATAGCAATTACAATATAAATGTACTTTCTATGATAAAAAATTATAAGTATTAAATTTAACTAAATAACGTTCTTAAAAGTCGACACCCCTTTAACATCATACATGCTCAATAATAATGTAATAATTTACTTAATTATAGTATTAATTTAATCCAACATAATATAATGGAACAACATATGTATAATTTCTTCGTCGATTTAATCGACCAAGAAAATGATCGGGTTGATTCAATTTAATCAAGTTGGTCATATTTCATGTGTAATTTGTTCATGTGCAAAAGTAAAAACCTATTGATATTCCTTATCATGGTTAACACGATTTCGACATCAACTGAAAATGAACTTTTCAGAAAATTAGCGTCACATGTCCTCAAATTGCTCGAAAAGAAGTTGCATTGATCTTTAATGGGAAATAGAAAATGACACACAATAAGTAATTTTAAGTCGTTATCTTATATGAAAATGTTCTTACTTCTCTATAGATAATTAATCTTACTTTTCTATAGATAATTAATATTTTAATATTAAAATGATAATTATAGTGTCGAAATAAATTTTGATATACTTTTTTTGCCACAAAATGAAAGATTTCATTAAAATTTCAAATCATCAAACAATGCATGAGAAAGATCTGGGTGGACATCCCCCTATCCAAATACGCTCAGCTATAGAACTACATTGTCTCGCTACATGGTGAGACACCTTGTTCGCAGAATGTTTTACAAAATTTAACGTAATTACATTCATGTAGTTGAGAAAGCAAGAGTTTACATTGATCGATCACCCGACCAAGATAAGACAGATTGACTGTTGAGCAACGAATTGCCTGGACAACAATTAGACAATCTTTTTCCATTGTAATCACCGACCATGCTTTTCCTTTTACCCAACTTAAAGCCTCCCTTATGCCAATGGCCTCTGATTTCAGGGTCAATGTTTCCTTGCCTGCAACTCGAAATTGCTTCAATTATCTCTCTATTGTGGTCACGAACATGCATGGAAAAACTATAACAACTAAGTCTAGATACAATTCAATACCAGTGTTGACCTTAACTGCACCATCAATTGGACATTCTCATTGCTCTTTGCCATCTGCCTGAGTCATAAACCCAAGATAATTGTCAAATGACCTGTCTTGAGTGATCTACCATTGGTTAAAGATGAGCTTTGTTGATTCTACAACCCGAAAGACTCTTCGCCTGTTTGATTCCACTCCACCTCATTTTTGTTCCTCCAAATGGACTAACAAATCATTCTAATAGTTGTGAGCTCTTCTCCCTTGTACATGTCGAGAGCCACAGTCATCCAATCTATAAAACTCATACAGTTCTGAATGTTAGCCATGTAACATGCTCCAACATAGTCTAGCAAATTGATAGTAGATCAGTCTCCTGGCCTTCTTACAGACTGGACAAAAAGAATTGATTGCTCCGAAGATGATCCTTCATAGGTAGACAACAAGTCAGAGCCCTCCACAGAAAATTCTTGGTTTTTGGAGAAATCTTCAAGTTCCATACCTTCTTCCAAAACTTTGAAGTGTCCTGTGAATTACAACTGGCCATGTTATCATAAAGTGGTTCGTATGCTAAACTTTCATATAAAAAATAGAAGCAAATTACATGTATATTTAATAGGTGTAATTAATGACTAATTAAGATATCGTTAAACATAACAAAAAAGTTCAATAAAAAAATTCAAAAAAGAGAAAATTCAAGAAAGTAGTTTAAATGTTTTTCAAACATTTTCGATCTCCTCGCATTATAATATACTATGCAACTTAGTCGTACTTCGTGCGGTTAATAAATTTTATTTTAAGTACTAAAAATAGATAAATTGATTTTTACTATTTTAAAAAAATTAATAGGTATTTTAAGAATTCCCTAAAAAATTGATTTAAAACAATTTACATGAATTATTAGTTAGATTAATACCCTCTTTATATATATATATATATAGAATTTTGATAATCTTAAAAATATAATAAAAATGAAAAATAACAATTACAATACAAACATAATTTTTACGATAAAAAATTACAAAATTAAATTAACTAAATAATGTTTTTTGAAGTCGACACCTCTCATCACATACATACTCAATAATAGTGTAAGAATTACTTAATTAGAATATTAATTTAATTTTTCACAATGTAATGAAACATATGTGTATAAATTTTTTATCGTTTTAATGAGTCGATAAAATGGTTTGGTTCATTTTGTGTAAAAGTAAAAATCTGTCAAAGTTATTTGTATACAAATTATAAATTTTAACCGAAAGATCTATATATATATACTTTCATAACTTATAACGATTTACATATTCACTGATAAAATATATTGCTTTAGAAGTTAAGGTCATCTGTCCTAAAGTCATCGGAAAAAAAATTGTAGCAATCTTGAATATTGAATATTGTATATATATATATATATATATATATATATATATATATATATTGATTTTTAGTGTTTAAAGGACTAATAAATACATACACAGAGTAACGTTCCAGTTTAAAGAATAAAAATGTAGAACCAAATATAGTAACATTTTACGGAAAGACGGTCAATAAATAAAAGAAATGCAGGAAGCTGGGCGTTGACCGATGCTCACTAAGAAATGACTTGAACTACAATTGAGTGCTAAAAATTTGACAAATGAAAATACATATCAGCCAAACTGAGCTTCTTCGGATATTCTTTTTGAACCATTCCTGTGTTTTGTGCGAAAGAAAATGATCGTGTATACTCTTTCCACTTATTTTTCGACAATTTTTCTTCTTCCCGTAACTCCAACTTTTCACTTAGTTAGCAACCTTAATTAACAATTTAACATTATAATCATAATCATAATCGTGAGAACTTTTTTTTTTAATTCAAAGAAACAAACGATTACGAATAATTCCGACAACTTCAGGAGAAAAAGAGGCATTTACCGCTACAGGGGAAAAACCAAAGATGTACTTGTAGATTAAAATTCAAGCGGAGAGTTGTGGCTACATAGCTGAGAATGTTAAATCTAAAACGTGGCAAAGGAAAAACTGTAACTAACAATAACATTCACATTGCTTCTATTACTTTCCACTACTGAACGTACGATGCTTGTAAGTTTTTGGGCAATCACATTTAGAATCTCCGAACCAAAATCACTATCCTCCATGGCCAATTTCAGCACAATCCATTTCAACATCATTGTGGAGGTTGTCTATGCGTTTAGGCAATCATTGTGGAGGTTGTCAATGCGTTTAGGCGGAAGTGGCAAATGAAGTTTAAAAACAATTAGGCGTTCCGAGGTTGGTAAACCAATCCACTTATTCAACACATTTTCCCCCTCTTGGATTTCATGGTGGCTTCCACTAAAGAGTTTGCGAAGCCTCATCAAATCAGGGCGAGCCTATCCTCCTTCATCCTAGTATTGAGGTGGTCGAGCTCCTGCACCTGAGCCTTGTAACGTTCAATGTCTTCTCTTAAGTATGCATTCATTGCCTGCTCTTTCTTCAATTGGTTGTATAAGGTTGTGTTTCTTTCTTGTTGCTCTTTATATTCGTGCCACGTTTTCCTCTATTTATGATAGTGGTTGGTTTGATGGTGGCACTACGCCATGAACGCACATACGCAACCCCCAAATACAGTTGCGTAAAGCCTGAAAAGCGTTGCGTAAGGTTTTACGCAATGCTAGAGGGGCGTTACCAATACTGGCGTTGCGTAAGACCCCTAATGCAACGCTTTCCCAAGCTATTGCAACCCTTCGAAAAGCATTGCATAAGAGGCCTTATGCAACACCAAAAGCATGCAAACGCAACACTACATGGGGTTGCATAAGATGTTTCAGCCACGTCAGCATGCTGACATGTAAGCAAGGTGCCACGTCAGCTTGCTGACATGGCATTAGTGGGGCCCACAAGTTCCACGTCATAAATGGCGGCATGCCACGTCAGCACTGGGGCCCACGTGCCACGTCAGCAGTGGGGTCCACTATCTAACGCAACGCTATTTGAGTCTAATGCAACACTAAATTTTTTTTAAAGCAACATCAAAAATATTTTTAGCAACACTAAATATACCATAATGCAACATCATATATAGTCAAATGCAACACTTTTTTACAAAAAAATTGAAAATGACTACTTTGTTTATACATAAAACCATCATGTCCAAACCAAGCCAATGCAGCCAACAAAACTACATATCAGTTTTACAAATATACCAAGTTCTACTACTAGCAAGTTAAAGCTACAAAAAAAATACTAAGTGTAGCCGCCTTGAGTCATTGCAATATTCTTTGCAATATCTTTCACTTCTTTGAACCTCTCTTCTGATAGGAATACCTCGGCAAGTAGTCTCCAAGCCATCTCCTGGGATGCCTCCTCTTTCCTTTTTAACACCATGTGGCCGCTAATTTCCCAGACTGCATGATTAACTTGGGTGTAAATTACCAACACGTTAAGAAAACTGTCTAAGGGCCTCTATAAATGGCACTGATTTGATATCCCCTGCATACATGAACTTCAGGTTTTAGACAAGTAAATCAGAAAAAAAATAAAATGTTCTAAAGAATTGACAAACCAATTGTGCCACCAAGCTCAATGACACAAACATTAGCTGGACCTGTACAGTTTTTCCAAGGTAATCACCCCTTCTCCCCTTGCGAAATGCACGACTATGTAGAGATAAATATATTACCCCTCTGATTGGTAAGCTTTCATCACTTAGATACATAAAATAACAAAACAATAAAAGTATAAAAGCTTAAAAATTAAAGTATACTTTCATAAAATCAAAGTATGAGTACAGATCTTATAGTACGCTTTAGATTAAAGTTAATGTAAAAAAGGGGTAGGCGGGGACTGGGGAGAAAATAAGAAATTAACAAAAGCTTAAAAATCTGAATAGCTTTATTTAATGTATGCAAGAGCACTTTGAAGGTGATTACATCAGGGACATCACTATGAAGCCTATCTATAGTAGTAATGTGTGATTGTGAGGACAGAAGAATTTGCATCTTAGTTAAAGCTTGTGTGATTGTGAGGACAGAAGAACTTGCATCTTAGTTAGAGCCACAGCTTAAAAAGAATCATACTTCATCATCAATTATCAAATCAATTGTTATCAGGTTTCATTTCAACTCCTTCTGAAAAAAATAAATTTGTCCCATACGAAAACATTTACGAATTTAGAAGTACAGTAGGTTACCTGTATCTTCACTACTTTTTTGCGATATGCCAGGAAGTCTTTACGACCTTTCCAACCACGATATTTCTTCTGGATCGATAAAGCAGCAGCATTGTTGTCCCGTGTATTCCAAAAGGCCAGCTATGAAGCAGTTGAAAGCCCATAAACATCATGTGAAAGGAAATTGTATGCATCGCCAGTATCAGTAGCAGAAGTAGAAGCTGCTTGCCCGCATTCTAAAAGAATGAGCACGAAAAGCGGATTGTATGCGTGCAGCAGCCTGAGAAGCATTACGAACTGCAGCTAAAGTCTATTTAAAGGGAAGCTGATGGTCGACTGTGGTGAGATTTGTGTTCGAGATAATATCTGAAGTTCTTTCTGCTTCGACCTCAGCAGGGTTTTTAGATGGTTCATTTTCTGCCATCGTAAGTGATGAAAGATGGCTGGTTAAAGACACCTCAGAAAGATATCCTGCATATATTAAAAAAGAAATCAGTAAGATGCAAGCTTTCGATGTTAGATACATCTACTTCACATGGCGACCACTTCTTTCAACTTAATGTTCAGCCATCACAAAGCATGTAACAAAATAACAAGTTTGTAACTGGAACTTTATAGATGAAGGTCTCGGTTACATCAATTATACTATAATTAGCAGTACTCGTCAGTTGTGAAATTGAAGTTTACATAAGTGCCTGTTTGTTTGTTCTCATACCTGACCACAAGATTACTAGTATCCAATTGTAACGTCCTAAGTAACACAAATAAAAACTAAATTAACAACATAAGAATGATAGATACATAAAATGGGAGAATAACAACCTTTAACTTCATATATATACATAATCGTATAAACTTGTGAGCCCTAATTGAAAATTAATACATATGTACATATGATAGATACATATAATGGGAGATAAGAGAGTGCAGAGAGATGAGTGAGAGAGGAGAGATATGAGTTATTTTACCTTTAATCGACTTTGCCAGAAACGAGAGAGACGATTTAACCAACCTCTAATTCCACCCAACGAATTCAAACATCAATCGATCTAATATTGATATAATCGATTTATACTAATAAGGAATTTTATAATAGAAAACCCGAAATAGGAAGAGAAGGTGGGTGAAGGATGAAAGGTGAAAGGTGGGAGAGATAAGGGTCTGTAAAGGCTAAAGAGTAAAGTTTATTAATCGAGTCTATTGTGGAGCAGGGAATGAGTAGAGAGTAAAGTTTGGGGGGAAGTTAGAAATTTTTAGGGGAAATTAAGGTTCCCGCCCAGTTTTTCATTCTGGACTGCTTGTGTGTGTCACGTGTGTTATACTTTTACTGCATTTTTTTATTGTAAAATACAATTTTTTTCCATAATTAAAATATATTATTTATCAAATTTTAAATTGAAAAAAAATGCAAATTTAGTTATATCTTGACACCCGTGCGATTTGAACGTCGTAAAAATAATTTTAAAAAATAGATTCATCATTCGGGAAAACACTAGTTAAAAGGAAGATCGACTTTGACCGGTTTGACCGTAACCAAACCAAACCAAATAAATATAGAATTTTTTTTAAAAAATTACCACATCACTCAAATCGTTATATCTTGATACCCGTGTGATTGGAACGTCGAAAAAATATTTTAAAAAAATAGATTCATCGTTCGGGACAAGATTAGTAAAAAGGAAGGTCGACTTTGACCGGTTTGACCGTTATAAAACCAAACCAAATAAATATAGGAAATTTTTTAAAAAATTACCACATCACTAAAATCGATATATCTTGACATCCGTGCGATTGTAACGTCGAAAAAATAATTTTAAAAAATAGATTCATCATTCGGGACAAGACTAGTTAAAAGAAAGGTCGACTTTGACCGGTTTGACCTTTATAAAACCAAACCAAATAAATATAGGAATTTTTTTAAAAAAACCACATCACTAAAATAAATATATCTTCACATCCGTGCAATTGGAACGTCGAAAACATAATTTAAAAAAATAGATTCATCATTCGGGACAAGACTAGTAAAAAGGAATGTCGACTTTGACCGGTTTGACCGTTATAAAACCAAACCAAAAAAATATAGGAATTTTTTTTTAAAAATTACCACATCACTAAAATCATTAAATCTTGACATCCGTGCGATTGGAACGTCGAAAAAATAATTTAAAAAAATAGATTTTTCATTCGGGACAAGACTAGTAAAAAGGAAGGTCGACTTTGACCGGTTTGACTGTTATAAAACCAAACCAAATAGATATAGGAAATTTTTTAAAAAATTACCACATCACTAAAATCGATATATCTTGATAGCCGTGCGATTGTAACGTCGAAAAAATAATTTTAAAAAATAGATTCATCATTCGGGACATGACTAGTTAAAAGGAATGTCGACTTTGACCGGTTTGACCGTTATAAAACCAAACCAAAAAAATATAGGAAATTTTTTAAAAAATTACCACATCACTAAATTCATTAAATCTTGACATCCGTGCGATTGGAACGTTGAAAAAATAATTTAAAAAATAGATTCATCATTCGGGACAAGACTAGTAAAAAGGAAGGTCGACTTTGACCGGTTTGACCGTTATAAAACCAAACCAAATAAATATAGGAAATTTTTTTAAAAATCACCACATCACTAAAATCGATATATCTTGACATCCGTGCGACTGGAACGTCGAAAAAATAATTTAAAAAAATAGATTCATCATTCGGGACAAGACTAGTTAATAAAAATAAATAAATATCTAATGCAACACTTCAAACAACAAATGCAACACTACTGTTACCTAATGCAACACTTCTGCCACGTCAAAGACTTGAACTACAGATGCTCACTAAGAAATGACTTGAACTACAATTGAGTGCTAAAAATTTGACAAATGAAAATACATAGCAGCCAATGAGCTTCTTCAGATATTCTTTTTGAACCATTCATGTGTTTTGTGCGAGAGAAAATGATCATGGATACTCTTTCCACTTATTTTTCGACAATTTTTCTTCTTCCCGTAACTCCAACTTTCCACTTAGTTAGCAAGCTTAATTAACAATTTAACATTATAATCATAATCATGAGAACTTGATTTTTTCTAATTCAAAGAAATAAACGGTTAGTCTATGTTACATGGGAAAAACCAAAGATACTTGTAGATTAAAATTCAAACGAAGAGTTGAGGATGAGGCTGCATAGCTGAGAATGTTAAATCTAAAATGTGGCAAAGGAAAAGCTATAACTAATAATAGTATTCACATTGCTTCTATTACTTTCCACTACTAAACGTACGATGCTTGTAAGTTTTTGGGCAATCACATTTAGAATCTCCGAACCAAAATCACTGTCCTCCATGGCTAGTTTCAGCACAATCCATTTCAACATCATTGTTGAGGTTGTCTATGTGTTTAGGCGAACGTGGCAAATGAAGTTTAAAAATAATTCGGCGTGCCGGGTTGGTAAACTAATCCATTTATTCAGCACATTTTTCCCCTCTTGGATTTCATGTTGGCTTCCACTGAAGAGTTTGTGAAGCCTCATCAAATCAGGGAGAGCCTATCCTCCTTCAGCCTTGTATTGAGGTGGTCGATCTCCTGCACCTTCAATCTCTTCTCTTAAGTATGCATCCGTTGCCTGCTCTTTCTTCAATTGGTTGGATAAGGTTATGTTTCTTTCTTGTTGCTATTTATATCCGTGCCACTTTTTCCTCTATTTATGATAGTGGTTGGTTTGATGGTGGTACCAGTCTTGATCAACAATACTATTTGGCCTGGTGGTTGGGTCAGAAATGGTGAAGAATGGTAAGGGCTCCGAATGCTCTCAAAAGAGTATGGTTCAGAATTGAACTCTTCTTCAGAATCCATATGTCCACGTCCAGCCATAGTCTGCAATATCAAGTGTAAACATTTGTTACAATGAGAATATCTTTATGATTGCTCAATATAATTGTATTGTACCTATATACTAATGTGCATGAAAGTTTAATTAACCTTAAAGTTTGAAGTTGAAGCAACAAAACGAATAAGGCTCCCAACTTGTATCCACAAAACAAAAAAGTAAATGGTAAGGAATGTTATTCCCAGATTACGTACTTGTATAATTGTAGAAGGGGGGGTTGAATACAATTCTTGATAATTATAAATTTCTGATAAAAACCACAGAAATCTATAAGGAAATCATTGCTGAATAAGAAATGGTTCACAAACACATAAAAAATCAGGTGGTTAAATGTACCACCTGAGACTTTTAATTGAAGAAAACTCTGTGATACAAATGTACACAGCTTCTGTTTTTACAACTCTTTGCTTCTAAGGATATTCAAGAAAGCCTAAACAAATATGTCTGTTTTCTTAATCTCTAAAGAGTTGCTACACTTGGTTATATATCCCAAGTTTACAAGTACTACAGGAATAAGATAATATTAATCTAATTCAAGTTGACTTGCTACTCCACTCCAAATCCACATGTAGTCGAAAGGTTGTCCTTGTGAACAGATATGTCCCCTGCACCTTTCTTGTATGTACTGTGTAAATGGAATGCTTCTTTCTTCTGTGTTTCCAAAGTATGGCTGCCATACTGCTTTTTATACCCACTATCAACCCATGTGATCTGTCAGTCAAACCTGTCCTTATCAACTGCTAATCCTTAGCTAGCATAGGATAAAGTGATAATGATTATCCGTTGATGTTGTGCACAGTTATCCGTTGATGGTAGTTTGAGCTGTATCCGTTGATAGAGTAGATTTGAGTTGTATCCGTTGATAGAGCCATGTTCTTATCCGTTGATACACTTTCACTTAGATAGAATTACATAGCATAGCTTATTTACAATTGGCTACCCTATTCTGCCTATCCATTGATGGTCAACATGACTCTGAACAAAAACACTATCAACTGATAAATAGAGATATTGCAGTATGCTACAAAACCTCATCCGTTGATGAGCTACCTGTCAATGAATATAGTTATAAAGTCTTATCCATTGACAGTTACAAAACTTGACTTATACAATTTTGCTTGAATGTTAAGTTATCATCAACTACAACATATTCCTAACAATCTCCCCCAATTTATACTTGATGGCAATAAAGCATAAATTCAGAACCTTGATGATAACAAAACATTCCTAAAGATATATACACTACAATATGCAAAGATTGTATTAAGCTACAAAAATTAAAAACAGAAAGCTTTAAGAAACTTATCAGAGATGTGCTCCTTTGGATTGAGCAAATTAATGATGTTTCCTCTCTCTGGTTGGCTGCACCCTTGACTTTCCTTCCTTGGCAGAGTTGGACTCAATTTGCACTTGAAGTTGCCTATAGAAGGTATCTTCTTCAACAACTTTTGGATTTAGCTTTAGTTGTAACCATCTTAGGTAATCAGAACTAGCCTTTGACAGTTGGTCTTCTAACCTGAAGAATCTCCTAGTGCCCTCTTCATCCCTGAACTCCATCATCCAAAAGGGTTGAATGTGGATTTTCTGTCCATTATATGGGATCTTCATTTTCTTTGGTAGACTTGAGGGTGAGTTCCATTGTCTCCTTATTTCTTCTATTCTGCTAATTATCTCCCTTCTAACTGTCTCAGAGAACCCTGTGTGTCTCTTGAATGCTGAGAACACTTTGGTCAATGTATGATAATTCTCTCCAAGAACCTTCTGTAATGGCCATGTCCTCTGACTTCCTCCCTTGTAGACAAACACTAATCTCTCAGGTTGATTCTTGTACTTGTCAATTCCTCTTACTTCTGACAATTCATCCAAATATAGATTCATGCCAGAGTATTCTTCAATTTCTGCCTGATAGATAAAGTCTTTTTTGTTTTCCAAGATTGGCTGTTTGACAATAGCAGGTACCCTAGCAATTTGAACTGGTCCCTTTGAGAGTTGCTTCTTTGGATTCCTTTTCTTCTGTTTTGGATTCAGCAAGAATGAAGGAACTTCAATTGAATCAAAATTCATTGGTTCTTCTTTAGGCATTATGGGGTCACCATGAAAGTTTACAGTTGGGTCGATTACTGTTGCAGATATAGATACTGATGAGCCAGTAGTTTCTTTTTCTGGAAAGGGTTCTGGAGAAAGAACCCTTTTGGTTTTAGCTTTCCTTCTCTTAGGTTTGGTTTTGGGAACTTCCTCAGGTTCCTTCATTTCAACCTCTACCTCATCCATTAACTCTTGAGCCAGCCTGGCTTGCTTCTCATCTGAGTTTTCATGTTGATTTTCTGTACTTGGATGAGCTTCCCTTTGGATTCTGGAGACTTCTTCTCTTTTAGCTTCCACAAATCTAGGATGGCTATTGGATATATTTAATACTTTTCCATTCCTCATGATTACAGCCATCCAATCTCTTACACTCTTATTTGTCTGTACTTTGAACTCCATGATTGTCTTTCCCATTAGCTTTTCTTCATCATCCTTGGGAAATGGGTAGTCTAACTGAAGCTTGTTCTTCCCATTTTCCTTTGGAGGTGAGTAGGCTCTGGTATTGATGGTTGGTTCAAACTCTTTGACATATGATGGCTCAGCATCATAGAATGTAGGAGCCACAATCTTTGGAGTGAGCACCTTCATGATTGTGGTTGATATTGTTGGAGCAGAAGATTGAGCATTAAGAAACAGAGATGATGCAATTGATTCATTGATCATCCTCTCTGTCCTTAGAATTCTTTCATTAGTCTCTTTGTTGATCTTTTCCAAAGCTTCTATTCTGGCTTGCCTTTCACCATCTGAGATTTCTTCTAAACTTTGAATCTCAGGCAGAGCCACTTGTTTCTTCACAGGGGAAGCCTTTATTTCAAACTCTGTTGGATTGACCACTACAGTTGGTTGTTGCTCCCCCTCAATCTGTGCTATCTTACTACTGGTGGCTTGAATTTGACCAGATGATGTTGCAGCCTCTTCTTTGCTTGTTCCCATTTTCTCCCCCTTTTTGTTAGCATCAAGGGTTGGGGATGAAGCTGCAAGTAGCATTTCCAGTAGTTGAGTTTGTTTTGATTGATTGGCAATGATAGTTTGCATTTGAGATTCTATACTATCCACTCTGGAGGAAAGAAGCTGAACAGACTTAGCCAGGCTATCTTCTTTGAGAAGTTTGCTAGTAAGCACCTTCTGAGTGGTAGTAGGAGCTAGTGCCTCAATCCTGGCATCTAGTGCTATCTTCATATCTCTAATTGCAGACTTGACCTCCTCTTGTTGTGTTCTTTGAATAACAGATTGCATCTTTTGTAATTTCAAGGAGGCCATAACCTGCTCAAGAACAGTCTTTCTCTGTGGTTCTGCAATTTGGTGCTCAGCCTTAGCAGATTGATATTGCTTCATGATTTCCACATTGAGATCCCCAAGTTCAGTGGCATTGGAAAACATCCATTCTGGAGTCTCCTCCTCATTGATTTCTTCACCATCTGAACTTTGACTGTCATCACTGCCAAATTCTTCACTTCCAGTACTTGGAGACAGGGTTTGTAAAGCTTCTTTTGCTCTTTGAAGAGATTCTGAGGTGTGCACTAGGTGCATTGCCTCCTCTGCCTCCACATTGCCCTGTTGTGCCATGATTTGATAGGCAGGGACAGGATGAGTAAAGGTTTCAGGATCCAAAGAGATGGAGTCAATAATTGACTGATATTCTTGTCGAAATTCCATCTCTTTGGAAGCTTCATTAACCTCCATTAACTCACTTGCAATGGCTGAATCTTCCTGCCTTATTTCTCCTGTAGTCCTTTCTCTCCTCTCATCTCTCCTTTCTTGCATCAGGGACTCCCCCTGGCTCACACCCTCACCTTCACCTACTAAGGTGGAACTCTCTTGCTCTCCTTTTGCCTGACCGGAAGAAATGGTCAGCCTCTCATTATTTTTCTCTCCTTTTACCTGCTCACAAGGCAACCTCTCACTCCCTTCCCTCATTCCTAAAAGTGTTTCAATTACTACAAACTCCTCTACAGTTGACATGGGAATGTCACATTTTGCAGTGGTAGAGAGAGTTGCCAACGGATAAAGTGTATCCGTTGATGTAGTAGTTATTGCTGTCAACGGATAATTAGTTATAGACACATCCGTTGATGGAGAAACACCTGTCAACGGATGAAGGATATCCGTTGATGAAGGAAAAAGAGTATTCATTGAAGTCAAAACCAACACTGAATCTGTGGTGATTGATTTTAAGGAAGAGGCCACAGATAGTGTTGTGAATCCAGGAATGGAAGATTGATGGCCCAACAAATCATCTAAAAGATGATGACCACCAATTGTTGAGTGGGGCTTCTCAAAGAATTTTAAAGATGGAGAATCAGGAATTGATGTAGATATCATATCCACATCCAGAGATGGAGTTGGTGATGGTGGATTAAAATGTGTATCGATTTGAAGGTTAAGATCAAGGGGCTGTGACTCCACATTTATTGAAGTCACATCAAACTGAATTTGAGAAGGTACAGTTTGTTGTACTGTGTGTGCACCCTGTGATTCCCCAATGGTTTTTGTTGTGCCCAAAATCTCCATGGGCTAGATTTGGGTCCATTGGGCTTAAGGATCCAATCCGTATGATTAATATGGGTTATGATTGAGGTCCCTTAAGATAAATGGGGCCAAATAGCATGTGAAATGGATCTGGACAGGTTCAGGTTCCCGAAGAGACAGGTTCCCGAAAGACAGCTTCCTGCAGACAGCTTCCCGAGAGACAGGTTCCTATAGACAGGTTCCTGAGAGACAGCTTCCTGTACGAGAACAGATTTATTCCAGTAGAATCCTAGTATGATTAAGCCTCCTATTCTTTAGGAGCAAGTCATGAACATCAACTCCTTGTTGGAATGTATTCCTTGGGCGTAGATGATCCTTGAATACTTCTAAAAGAACTACAACTAGTAAATACACTTCTAGTCGGACTAGAACTCGAGTTCTATTCGACTTAGGTCGCCTATTCGTGGCTGATTCTGGAGAAAAGGAGGTCCCCATGAATTAGGAGCCTATAATATTGCTGCCTAACCAGACTTCTAGTCTAAAAAGAACTACGTGAACTTGATCCCTATATATACAAGGGTACGTAGGCACCTTGAGAACACGGTTGCAAGCCTCGCAATACACCTATGAGATTCTTGAGAACACACGACACAAGCCTCAAAGGAACTCGCGAGATTCTTGTAAACGCTCTCGAGCTTAGTTCAACCCCTACAAAAAAACCTCCATTCTCCAGAGATTAGTTGATCGTTAGCCTTTACAACTCACCATAAACCTCTCAAAAGTTGTTACGAAATCCACTCATCAACATTGGCGCTAGAAGGAGGGGCGAGTTATCATCTTAAGAGTGGAAAGATGGCAGGCAGTTCTGATAGCGAAGCAACACAATCTGTAAAGAAAGATCAAACCCCGAAAACGAAGAAGATTACTCCTGCTGACGTCCTAGAGCATCTAAAGTCGATTGAAGAAAGGCTTACAACCCTCGAACAAATAACACCGAAGAAGAAGAAGAAGTCGAAGTTAGCAGCTGGTAAGAAGGGTAAAAAAGCTAAGATTAATCCTAAGCAGTTAGGCGTCGATGAAGAAGAACGTGAAGAAAAGGCTGAGGAGGAGATCGAAGACCCAAATAAAGATACTGAAGGTGAAGAAGATGGTGAACCGAAGAATAAACAACCTCCTGTTAAGGAACTTCCATCGAGATAATTAAAGATGATTCAAGTTCATTCGAGATCGTGAACGATTCGTGTATAGCAGATTCACAGGAAGCCGATGATAAAGATAAGGAAGCAAAGGACGGTGGAGCTGGTGATTTGAATGCTGAAGACATCAAGAAGATTCTAGTGAAACTCAAGGAAGAAAAGCAGTCAATAACAGGTGCGATGACCTCATCTCCATTCACTAAGAAGGTTAGAAAATCCCCGTTACCTAAATCCTATCGTATGTCAAACGAGTTTAAATTTGATGGCACTACGGATCCTGTGGAGTATCTGGGTCATTTCAATACCGAGATGGATGTTTATCAAGTTAAGGAGCCAACAAGGTGTAGATTATTGGCTGCAACCCTTTATGGTGGAGCTCATCAGTGGTTTAAGAGGTTACCATCAGATTCTATAAATTCCTGGGAGAGTATGGGGAAACTCTTCGTTACTCAGTTTAGAGCTTCCATCACTTTTGCACCCCCAACCAATACCTTGGCCAACATCAAGCAGAGAGCAGATGAGACCTTGACAGAGTACCTCAAACGTTTTAATGCAGAGGTTCCCAGAGTTAAGAAAGCTCCTGATGAGGTCATTATGAGCTTCCTGATTGCTGGAGTTAGAGCTGGTTCAGACTTCTGGAAGGAGTTACAAGTACGTGAACCTGGTACACTGGCTGATTTCTACAAACAAGCTGAACTATATAAGTGTGTAGAAGAATCCTTGTTGAAGTTGAGAGAAACAGAAGATTTTAGAGATGAAGCTAGTCACAAAGGAAACAAGCGAGAGAGGTCTCCAAGCCCGCAAGCATATGTTATTGGGGACCGAGCATCCTCTAAAAGAAGTAGAGCAAATTTGAAGACAAAGCGCGACAATTATACCTCTTTGGTCGTTCCAGTTGACCACATCTTCATGGTTTATGGGAAAGAAGGAATATTTGTAAAACCTGCACCTTTACCTATAGGAGCAAGGAAAGATATGAAGAAATATTGTGACTTCCATGAGGATAATTGCCATGATACTTCCGAATGCAGAGCACTGAAAGACCAAATTGAGGAATTGATTAAAGCCGGGAAGCTTGCGGAATGGATAGCTCGAGGTGACCAGTAGTTGAAAGTTTAAGAGCTTCCTTAAAGTAGAGTTGAGAGACCTTTATTTATATATGTATTTCCTTCTTAGAACTGGGGGGGTAGTGCATGTATACCTCCCTAGTAAGAAAACCTATTTCTTTCGAGTAGTTTTCAACGAAATTATGAGTAGTTCTTTTCCTTGTATTACGTAATACATGAGCTTATATTTAGCTTGTAAAATAAGGAACGTACCTCATTCAATTCAATGACCTGCGAGAAATACCTCGCAAGTAATCTCTTTAAGTATCTCTTGTTTCTTACAATGAGTTAGCTCGCGTAAGCTTAGAGGTGCTGTATTGGGATATTTGTATAGAGGTTCATTCTCAACATGTTTCGTGAGAAGTTAAAGAAGAAAAGAGAAGATATGTTAAAGCTACAAGCAGGAATGATGTAATTATAGTATCTATTCGAGTGTTAAGGAAAATTCGACATAGTTGAAGATTTTGATGAAGAGTAGCTACAAGAATATGATATGAGCATCTTGAAGCAAACACGCAGTACTCAACTTCATGGATGAATATTCAACGACTTATTAGAGATTATCGAAGAATTGTGAAGCTTACCGGAGTTAGTTCTTCATCAAAGACAAGCCTCCCTGAAGAACTGGGGGGTAGTATAATTACTATTGGACATGGTAGTTTAAAAATTGAGGATTTCAAAATTTTGAGAATTCAGATCAGGATCCTCACCATCAGGTCCAGGAAGCTCGCGATTTGGTTAATGAACCTCACGACTAGGATGCAGTTTAGAAACCTCATAGCTCATATTTTGTTCAGGAACCTTGAGGATTGATTTGGGTTAGTATCTTGAAGAGCAGCATGTTTGCATCATGAACACGTCAATGAGTTTTCAAATCTTAACGGAGGCTTCCACTTCACATCTGATCAGTCTACAGAAAGATCCAGGTGATACCTCTCCTTTTATGCTCACATATTTGTAGAAAACCTCCCAGGTACACGCAACAAACTCTTACTATACATAAAGCATGCTTAAACATCTATGCTATTGTGGTCTTATATGCGATAAAGTTATGATTATGTATTGATTATGTTTCTAGATGTTAGAATGCACATGTACCTAACATATTATAGGTTCCTTGATATTTACCTGTACCTCGCAGGTTCCTTGATATTTACCTGTAGCTTATAGGTTCCATGTATTTACCTTTAGTTAACAGGTTTTGTGTTACTCACCTGAAGCTCATAGGTAACAGCTTCCAGGTCTAGTTGCATTTATATGTGTCTAGTAGATTCCTTGTTATTTTTCTGTAACTGACATCTTGCAGGTTCATTCATATATACCTGAAGCTTGTATGTAACAGCTTCCAAGTTCATTGACATTTATTAGAAGCCAGCTGTTGATAGTTTCTGATTAGCAGCTTCCTACTTGAAGTTCCCAGCCAGCCGATACCTGAATAGAAGAAAGTGTGCTTACAGCAAGAGCTCCAGGCCTGTAGAGGATTAATCTAGTGCCCTTCTGGATTCTCTTTGTGCTCCATCCAAGGATTCACTTAGAGCCTATAAGGATTCACTTGATGCCACAAAGGAATTCACTTAGTGCCCAACCGGATTCTCTTCGTGCTCTTGCCATGATTCACCTAGAGCCCGGATGGATTCACTTTGTGCTCCCTAAAGCCAAAAGGATTCATTTGATGCCCAGTCGAATTCTTCAAGTGCCCTTCTCAGGATTCACTTAAAGCTCAACTGGTTTCGTCTTATGCCCTACTAAGGATTTACTTAGCGCCCAATTGAATTCTCTAAGTGCCCTTCCCAGGATTCACCTAGAGCTCAATTGGATTCGCCTTGTGCCCTCATCAAAGTGATACATAGATGAATACTCTCATTTTTTAAAGCTTGTATATGATCGAAACAGGTATCGTACTACTAACAGGTTCTTGATAAAATAGCTTGCAGCATCCTTGATGATCATCAGAAGCTTCCAGTCAATAGGCGAAACAAGCAGTTTTCAGTCAACCGCTTCAACAAGCTATAGGAGGTTCACGCGTCATGACGGCTCGGGGGGTAGCTCAATTCCCCTATGTCTTAATTTTGTGAGCTTACACACAGAAGAGCTTCCATCTTCCAGGTTCAGTAACGAAACCTCAATACAAACAAGCACGATGAAGCATAGATAAGTTCTAACTTTATGCCTTTATATCCTTAACTATCATGCACATTTCCTGTTAATGAGAGCTTATATTTCTATCATGATTAGATACATATAGCGTTTAATGCGCATATTGCATGATCCTTAGAAATGAAATTTATGTGAACTTGTGCTCAGGATGTTATCATGCCTTATATGTTTACATCTTACACAAGATATATGCTTAGCTTATGATCTCGAACTTGTTAGTTGAATTAGTCAAGTAGATAATTGATATGCCACTTGAGAAGGTAGGAACATATATATTGTAGATAATCATTCATACTTGCATACATGCATCACTTATATGTGAACTCTTTAGCTCGTATTACTAATCCACTTTTTCTAGTTTTCTTAGTATTGTGCCCAAAATCACCATGGGCTAGATTTAAACCTATCAAGTCTTAGGTTCCACTCCACAAGTAGTGTATAAGTCAGGAGACAAATCCAGTACTAGATACGAAGACCAAACGCGGAGAAATGAGCACTAGATGAGAAGACAGTCAAGAGATTATGAGTATCAAGACGCTCCTGATGAACCAATAGCTGAGCAGATTATGAATGGACCAGATTCCTCCCCGCAGAAGAGTTCGAATCAGCCTAGCAATAGTCATGAAGACAGTAAGAAGTACATGGGAACCACAGAAAGGCTCCCCAGACTAACAAATTTGTTATTTGTGCAGGTATAGTTTCCTGTAGTGAGGTTACTGAGAACCAGATTTCGAGACATAGGTTCCTGAGCACCAGTTTCCTGAGCATAGACAGCAGAAAGATCTAGAAGCCAACCAGAAAGAAGCGGACTTATTATTGGAGAGTACTCCTAGGACGCAGCTGATCCTAGATTACCTCTGATAGACAGACATTAGATAGTCAAATGAAAAGAAGCTTATAAGATGAAGCAGCCTATCGAGCAATGAAGTTATGATTTTCAAGGTTAACCTCGTGCGCTTTTAAGGATTCATCTAGAACCCTATTGGATTCGTTTTGTGCCCTTAGCATAGGTTCACATAACGCCCAATTAGATTCACTTAATGCCCTTATTTGGATTCATGTGGTTCCCTTGATGATCTTAAGATTCACCTTGTCCCTTTTAAGGATTCATCTAGTGCCCTATTGGATTCGTTTTGTGCCCTCAGCATAGGTTCACATAACACCCAATTAGGCTCACTTTATGCCCTTATTTGGATTCACTTGGTTCCCTTGACATTCTTAAGGCTCATTCAATGCCCAATTAGATTCGCTTTGTGCCCTCGTCAAAGGATTCACTCAGCGCCTAATTGGATTCACATTGTGCCCTTGTCACAATTCAAGCAAGAAGGTAAAGACCCGCATGGTTCACTCAGAAGAAACATGGGAGCACTGAAGGGATTGGACCTTAAAATATCAGGCTATTTAGGTTCCTCTCGCATCCTATGACTTCGAGGAACCGGGGGGTAGTTGTTGTGCCCAAAATCTCCATGGGCTAGATTTGGGTCCATTGGGCTTAAGGATCCAATCCGTATGATTAATATGGGTTATGATTGAGGTCCCTTAAGATAAATGGGGCCAAATAGCATGTGAAATGGATCTGGACAGGTTCAGGTTCCCGAAGAGACAGGTTCCCGAAAGACAGCTTCCTGCAGACAGCTTCCCGAGAGACAGGTTCCTACAGACAGGTTCCTGAGAGACAGCTTCCTGTACGAGAACAGATTTATTCCAGTAGAATCCTAGTATGATTAAGCCTCCTATTCTTTAGGAGCAAGTCATGAACATCAACTCCTTGTTGGAATGTATTCCTTGGGCGTAGATGATCCTTGAATACTTCTAATAGAACTACAACTAGTAAATACACTTCTAGTCGGACTAGAACTCGAGTTCTATTCGACTTAGGTCGCCTATTCGTGGCTGATTCTGGAGAAAAGGAGGTCCCCATGAATTAGGAGCCTATAATATTGCTGCCTAACCAGACTTCTAGTCTAAAAAGAACTACGTGAACTTGATCCCTATATATACAAGGGTACGTAGGCACCTTGAGAACACGGTTGCAAGCCTCGCAATACACCTACGAGATTCTTGAGAACACACGACACAAGCCTCAAATGAACTCGCGAGATTCTTGTAAACGCTCTCGAGCTCAGTTCAACCCCTACAAAAAAACCTCCATTCTCCATAGATTAGTTGATCGTTAGCCTTTACAACTCACCATAAACCTCTCAAAAGTTGTTACGAAATCCACTCATCAACAGTTTTGGACTTTACTCTTCTACCATAGGTTTTTGAGTGAGAGCTATCTGTGTCTCTTGCCCTTTTGTGCAGTGTTCCTGGAATGGAACTAAAATCAATAGTCACACCCTGTTGAGAGGATGTTACTAGAATTTGTCTTGAAGGTTCATTAACAGTCTTTTGAGAGACTGAAATGTTGGTTGCACCTGCCTCACCTTCCTTATCCTTAGGGCTTCTTTGATGTTCACCCTGTCCCTCACCACTCACTACCACCTTCACACTCCCCTCAAGAGTTTTGGTAGTTTTTGCAACAGGTGCCTTTTGAGAGACACCTGAGGTTTGTCTTTTAGATTGTGGTTTTGAGACTTTGGATTTAGTCACTTGGGTAGGAGCCTGTTTGGTCACAACTACAGACTCCATTGTGACAATGGAAGGCAAAGAAATTTGGGTAGAGATAGGAGTAATAAGATTAGAAGCTACCTGAACAATTGGTGGATAAACCAATTGCACTCCTGCATTCAGATTCATTCGAATCAAGTCACTGAGGACTCTCTTCTCCTGTACAAAACAACTGAACTTGCTATCCGGGTTAGAGAGGGATAGCTCATTCTCTGACATATGCAGGCCTAAAAGCTTAAAAAATCTAGCAAAGTAGATATTTTTGCCTCTAGTTTCTTTGTTACCTAGTTTAGCTGCTATTTCATACATCACTAGTGTGCCAAAATTGAAGTATTTATCAGTTAAGAGCATACAAAGCATCACTAGCATGGTTTTAGTAACAGCATCAAAATTACTAATTTTACCAGAAAAAGTTTTAATGAAAGCATCACATAGAACTCCATTCTTTAACCATACCCTTCCTAACAATTTTGCCTAAATTGTCAGTACTAAATGCATATCCACTTGAGTTTAGCATGGTAACTATTTCAGCATCGGTTGGAAGTGATGTACAATTATTTTCAGGTAATTTTAAACATGCAGTAAAGACATCAGAATTAGCCACATAATTTTTACCCTTAAAAGAAAAAGAGATAGTTTCATCAGTACCATTAAATTCAGCCGATGTCCACATTTCCTCGATTACTTCATGAATGAGGGGTGTGGTGGTAGTCATAGCATATGACAGTTTGCATTTCTTCACGAAATTCATCATGGTGTGATATGCTTCTAGAGCGTTCACTGTATCAACAAAGGCCGCGAAATTGTTCTTCACATAGGTAAACCCAGTGGAAGACATCATCTTAACAATAGGCGCCATTGAAGTGTTTGAACTTTCGTTGCAGAGAGAGTTTTAGTGAAGAAGATGCAGTTAACTTATGAGATTCTTGAAAATGAATAAAGGTGAGATGTGAGAGTACAAGACAGCCTTTTATATTTTTCAAGAATTAAAAATGAAGTAATTAAAAGTAATTACCCCATTGGGCAAAAGTAACTGTCAGATAATAAATGAAAAGAAAAGAAGTACAGCCGTGACTAATTATACACGTTTACCAACGGCTATAAAAAGAAATATGTATATCAACGGATAAAGATTGGACGGTTGAGAAAACAGTTTATCCATCGATGACGTGGACAACCTGTTATCCGTTGACATACGAAAATCTAGTAATGTGTTTATACTACCAATGGATAAAAGGGTACCCGTTGATAAGCAAATTTTGCCTTAAACAAAATTTCTGCTAAGAGTTTTTCTGAGAGTTTTTAATTCTCAAGTAAACCAAAACACATTTCTAGCTGCAATACAGTATGATTAGATATCACTAGGAATTATGAAAAATTAAGCATACCTAGTTCACCTACCAACCTTGTGAATGAGGATTCATCAAGAGGCTTGGTGAAGATATCTGCAAGATGCATTTCACTTGGCACAAAGTGCATTTCTACTGTACCATTCATCACATGCTCTCTAATGAAGTGGTATTTGATGTCAATATGCTTGGTTCTCGAATGTTGCACTGGATTCTCTGTGATGGCAATAGCACTAGTGTTGTCACAGAAAATTGGAATCTTCTTAATTTTTAGACCATAGTCAATAAGTTGATTTTTCATCCAAAGAATCTGTGCACAACAACTTCCAGCAGCAATGTACTCAGCTTCAGCTGTAGAAGTGGAGACTGAGTTCTGTTTCTTACTGAACCATGACACAAGCCTGTTCCCTAGAAATTGACAGGAGCCTGTAGTACTTTTCCTATCAATTCTGCAACCTGCATAGTCTGCATCTGAATAGCCAATTAGATCAAAACCAGAATCTCTTGGGTACCAAATGCCAAGGTTTGGTGTTCCCTTGAGATACCTGAAAATTCTCTTAATAGCAATTAAGTGAGACTCTCTAGGGTCAGCTTGAAATATAGCACAAAGACAAGTGGAAAACATTATATCAGGTCTACTAGCTGTTAGATATAGAAGTGAGCCTACCATGCCTCTATAGCTTGAGATGTCCACAGATTTTTCCTTAGTATTCAACTTAAGCTTAGTTGCAGTGGCCATAGGTGTATTTGCAGAGGCACAATCCATTAAGTCAAATTTCTTTAAGAGATCATAAATATATTTTATTTGACTTATGAAAATTTCCTCATTAACTTGCTTTACTTGTAAACCAAGAAAGTAAGTTAATTCACCCATCATGCTCATTTCATACCTACTTTGCATAAGTTTGGCAAACCTTTTGCAAAGCTTTTCATCCGTAGACCCAAAAATAATATCATCTACATAGATTTAAACAAGTATTGAAGAACCATTGACATTTCTATGAAATAAGGTTTTATCTACTGTACCTCTAGTGAAGTGATTCTCCAAAAGAAATTGAGATAAAGTGTCATACCAGGCTCTTGGTGCTTGCTTCAAACCATAAAGTGCTTTCAAGAGAA
Source organism: Kitagawia praeruptora (assembly GCA_037693485.1). Classification (NCBI taxonomy): domain Eukaryota; kingdom Viridiplantae; phylum Streptophyta; class Magnoliopsida; order Apiales; family Apiaceae; genus Kitagawia; species Kitagawia praeruptora. The sequence goes on from CM075354.1 coordinate 110,608,386, forward strand.
GATATACATATTCTTGAAATTCTGGATCTTCAAATCCAGGAGGTTGATGGACATATACCTCTTCTTCCAGTTCCCCATTTAGAAAGGCACTTTTGACATCCATCTGATAGACTTTGAAATTGGCATGTGCTGCATAGGCTAGGAAAATTCTAATTGCCTCAAGTCTTGCCACTGGAGCAAAAGTTTCATCAAAATCTATTCCTTCTTCTTGAGAATAGCCCTTTGCCACTAATCTAGCTTTGTTCCTCACAATTATGCCATTTTCATCAGTCTTATTCTTGAGAACCCATTTGGTACCTATGATACCTCTATCATCAGGTTTGGGCACAAGCTTCCATACTTTATTTCTCTCAAATTGGTTTAGCTCTTCTTGCATTGCTAAGACCCAATCTGGATCTAGAAGGGCATCTTCCACTTTCTTAGGTTCCTCTTGAGACAGGAAACTACTGTATAGACATTCTTCTTGTGTGGCCCTCCTAGTTTGGACTCTTAAGTATGAGTCACCAATGATTAACTCAAAAGGATGATCTCTGGTCCATTTTCTTGAAGGTGGAAGGTTTGATCTAGATGAGGTTGCTTCATCTGAGTGAGCATGATCTTGTTGATTGGATATTGAGTTTTGACTTTGAGAAACTCCCCCTGAGTTTGTTGTCCTTGCGGAATTATGAAGTTGACTATCAACAGATGCATCATTTTGTCTATCAACGGATGCTCCATTTTGCCTGTCGACGGATACATGAGAATGCCTGTCAACGGATGCATCTGATGCTCTAGTATGACTGTCAACGGATGCTTCATTTCCAGTGTTAGCATCACTTCTAGTTGGACCAACAACTCTAGGTGAACTTCCAAGTTCATGATCTTCATTTTCCTCATCATCATCAATGTACATTCTTCCTTCTACCTCATTTTCAAATCTCAACTTTTCATGGAAGCCTTCATCATTTAGACCTAGAATCTTTTGATCATCAAACACAACATGTACAGATTCCATAACAATGTTGGTTCTTAGATTGTAGACTCTATAGGCTTTCCCTGCTGCATATCCAACAAAGATTGCTTCATCTGCCTTTGCTTCAAATTTGCCCAAGTTATCTCCATGATTTCTTAGCACAAAACACTTACATCCAAAGACATGAAGAAAAGCTAACGTTGGTTTCTTGTTGGTGAATAACTGATAATGAGTCATTCCTCTAGCTTGATTGATCAAGGAAATATTCTGAGTGAAGCAGGCAGTGTTGACAGCTTCAGCCCAGAAATATGTTGGCAATCTTGATTCACTTAACATTGTTCTAGCTCCTTCAATGAGAGTTCTGTTTTTCCTTTCAACAACCCCATTTTGTTGAGGTGTTCTAGCAGCAGAAAACTCGTGGACAATTCCATTCTCTTCACAGAAAATCTTCATTGTGGAATTTTTGAATTCAGTGCCATTGTCACTCCTGATTCTTTGTACTTTTACTTCAGAACCATTGTTTACTAGTCTGAGATGATTGATGATGATTTCACTTGCAAAATCTTTGGAGTGCAGGAAGAAGGTCCATGAAAACTTAGAAAAATCATCCACAATCACCAGGTAGTATTTCTTCTTTGAAATGGACATGACATTTACTGGACCAAATAAGTCCATATGCAGCAATTGAAGGGGCTTAACAATGGATGACTCTGTCTTGCTCTTGAAAGACGATTTCTTTTGCTTCCCTAGTTGGCAGGCATCACACAATCCATCCTTGATGAACTCCAATTGAGGGATTCCTCTAGCAAGATCCTTTCTTACCAAATCATTCATAACTTTAAAATTCAAATGAGACATCTTTTTATGCCATAGCCAACTCTCATCCTTGCTTGCTTTGCTGAAGAGACAAGTAATGGATTCTGAGCATACCGAGTTGAAATCAGCTATGTAAACATTTCCTTTTCTAAAGCCTATCAGAACCACATTGTTGTTTTCCTTGGTAGAAACAACACAGGCTTCTTTAGTGAACTTTACTTCATAGTCTTTGTCACAAATCTAACTGACACTCAGCAAATTGTGCTTCAAACCTTCAACTAAAGCCACTTCTTCAATGATGACATTGTCCTTTGTAATCAAGCCATATCCCTTAGTATATCCTTTACTGTCATCTCCAAAGGTAATTCTAGGGCCAGCTTCCTCCTTGAACTCTGTGAGCAGGGTTGAATCTCATGTCATATGCCTAGAACATCCACTGTCTAGGTACCATAGATTCCTCTTATTTCCCTGCACACATTCCAAAATACAAATCAAGTTGATTTTGGTACCCAAGTTTCCTTGGGTCCTTTCTTGTTAGCCTTTGGTTTTACACTCTTAGCAATCTTCACTTTGGGTGTAGATGCTTGAGTGATAGGTTTTGACAGATGCTCATTTGCATAAATATTTGATGCATGCATTTGTGGAAAATTGGCATACATATTATCCATGCTAGGAATGATCCATGACATTTGTGGCATATTCACAGATTGAAAATAAGGATTAGGCACATATGGCATGTTCACATATGGATTTGAAAAACTAGCATTCTGATACAAACCAGGCATAACAGGCATTGCAGACATACTTGGCATAGATTGAGGTACATGAACAGGAGTCCTTTTAACAGACTTGCAATTAGAAGATAGGTGATTGACACTATTGCAATTACCACAAGTTTTCCTAGGAGCAAACTTGTCAGGAGAATAATTGTTTTTCTTGTTAATGCCTATCTTACCATTCCTGTTCTTTTTCTTTTTACCCTCAGTCTCTACCTTTTCATTAACTGATTTACCAACAGCCTTTTTGTTAAGCAAATCACCTGCCTTAGCCTTCTCACTTGATTTGGCTTGGCTACTTTCACCAGAAACAAAGTTCTTGGCTACTGGACCATACTGATTATTCAGTTTCTTGAGTTCCTTCTTACTAACAGACTTTTTGCTAGTCGACGGATACCTCTCATCCATTGATGGTTCATCTGTCAACGGATGATCACTATCCGTTGATTCACAATTAGTCTCTAGATCCTCAAGGCAAGGTTCTAGCTCCTTTTTCTTTTGAGTCCAGGTATCCCTCACAAATGATTCTATTCCCTGGACTTCTATTATGTTTTGAGAAATATTCCTACAACTTTGAAATTTAGCAATTATTCCTTGTTCTTTTTCAAGATGGTCTCTTAAAATCAGTTCTTTTTTTAACACAGATTCAAGTTCATTTTTAGCATTATTGCAATCAACTCTCATTTTCTCAAATTCTAGAAATTGAATTTCTAGAACTACATTTCTATCACTTAAGAACTGATTAGTTTCTTTAATCCTATTGTTCTCTTTAGTAAGTAATTTAAGAGTAACACTCAAGTGATATAGTTCAGTAGACATATCATCTATAACACTATTGCATTCCTCTTTGGTGAGCTCAGAGAGATTAGTAGAAAATACCTGATTGCTAGCTGAACTTGCTTCCTGCTCAGAATCAGCCATTAATGCAAGGTTGACAAACTCAGCATCATCATCAGAATGATTTCCATCAGCAGCCCAGTCATACTCTTGGGTCATGAATGCCTTTCCTTTCTGTCTGAGAAGATCAAAATATTTCTTCTTGTAGTCAACAGTTTCAGTTGGCTTTCCCTTGTTCTCTGATCTAGGCTTCCTACATTCACTTATCATGTGACCAGCAATTCCACAATTGTAGCATTTAATTTTGGATTTATCCACATAGTTGCTTGTAGAAAAATCCTTGTTAAATGGCTTGGCCACCCCAGAGTTTCTTCTGAATTTTAGCTTAGAGAATCTCCTAGATAGAAAGGCTAAATGCTCATCTATCTCATCTAATTCATCCTGTTGAAGGACACTCATTTCTTCAGACACCTTTTCCTTGCTTTTGCTTGATTCTGCTCTACCTTCACAAACCTCCCTGTTTGGTGTAGATTTAGCAGCTTCAGTCCTCTTCTCCTCCTTCTGCTCCAAGTTGGCAACAAGTGCAACTGACCCACTTTTCTTTTGGGCCTTCTCAATTTCTTCATCCTGCTCCATTTCTAGTTCATATGTCTTTAAAGTCCCATAGAGCCTTTCAAGAGTAAATGACTTGTACTCTTGAGTGTTTCTTAGAGAAACAATCATAGGCTTCCACTCTTTGGGCAGTGATCTCAGAAATTTGAGATTAGAATCTTTCACTTGGTAGATTCTTCCATACAGTTTCAAGCCATTCAGTAGCTTTTGAAATCTACTGAATGTATCATTCAATGTCTCTCCATTCTTGAAATGGAAGTGCTCATACTGTTGGATCAGTAGCTGCATCTTGTTTTCCCTTACCTGTTCTGTACCTTCACAAAAGGTTTGAACAATGTCCCATACTTCCTTGGCGGTAGTTCAGTTGATAACATTGTCAACCATGTCTGTTTCTAAACCATTGAACAGAATATTCATGGTCTTTTTATCTTTGTGGACTTCTGTAACATCCTCAGTGCTCCACTCAGAAACAGGTTTTGGAATGTAAGTGTCTGGTGCATCTGCAGCAAGTCCAACTCTTGAAGCAGCCTTCATTAGAACATGAGGACCCTTCTCAATGCAATCTACAAAGCCTACATCAATAGACATGAGATGTAGACGCATTTTTACTTTCCAGTGAAAGTAATTTTCTCTATCAAGAACCGGTATCTTCACTCCATAATCCTTCTTAGACATGTTGGAAGTGTGTTGATCTTTAAACTTCAAATATATTAGAAGCTTGCTCTGATACCAATTGTTATTCCCAGATTACGCACTTGTATAATTGTAGAAGGGGGGGTTGAATACAATTCTTGATAATTATAAATTTCTGATAAAAACCACAGAAATCTATAAGGAAATAATTGCTGAATAAGAAATGGTTCACAAACACATAAAAAATCAGGTGGTTAAATGTACCACCTGAGACTTTTATTTGAAGAAAACTCTGTGATACAAATGTACACAGCTTCTGTTTTTACAACTCTTTGCTTCTAAGGATATTCAAGAAAGCCTAAGTAAATATGTCTGCTTTCTTAATCTCTAAAGAGTTGTTACACTTGGTTATATATCCCAAGTTTACAAGTACTACAGGAATAAGATAATATTAATCTAATTCAAGTTGACTTGCTACTCCACTCCAAATCCACATGTAGCCGAAAGGTTGTCCTTGTGAACAGATATGTCCCCTGCACCTTTCTTGTATGTACTGTGTAAATGGAATGCTTCTTTCTTCTGTGTTTCCAAAGTATGGCTGCCATACTGCTTTTTATACCCACTATCAACCCATGTGATCTGTCAGTCAAACCTGTCCTTATCAACTGCTAATCCTTAGCTAGCATAGGATAAAATGATAATGATTATCCGTTGATGTTGTGCACAATTATCCGTTGATGGTAGTTTGAGCTGTATCCGTTGATAGAGTAGATTTGAGTTGTATCCGTTGATAGAGCCCTGTTCTTATCCGTTGATACACTTTCACTTAGACAGAATTACATAGCATAGCTTATTTACAATTGGCTACCCTATTCTGCCAATCCATTGATGGTCAACATGACTCTGAACAAAAACACTATCAACTGATAAATAGAGATATTGCAGTATGCTACAAAACCTCATCCGTTGATGAGCTACCTGTCAACGAATATAGTTATAAAGTCTTATCCGTTGACAGTTACAAAACTTGACTTAAACAATTTTGCTTGAATGTTAAGTTATCATTAACTACAACATATTCCTAACAAGGAACGTAAATGTAAAATTGTATAATTCTTGAATGTGAGAGAAAAGAAGCTTGCACGAGGCTAGGGAAGAGCTCATTGATAAAAACATAGAGTTCTTGTGATACTATATATAGTAGCCTGTATCATAAATGCAATTTACAAACACTTGATTCTTAAAATAAATGTACCAAAAGATTGGTGGATGGATGTTGTGTATGAGTCACATTATGGGTAATTAATTATTTCATTATTCACCATTATAATGAGAATAAAAATTTTCTTTTCAAGCTTTTGTTAACGTTAATTTATATTTATTTACAATAAATATGTTTCAATGAAGACTTTCAGGTTATAAAAAATTGATACATGTTTGTTTATTGTTATTCTAGTTCATATATCCATGTATATGTTACCATTTTTTATTGAGGGTGTGAAATTTTATTTCCCTTTTTCGATTAAGGTTGACCTGAACAAAAGATACCAAAAATAATGTAGTAATAAAAAATATTAGATTGTAGCTAATGTGTGTTTGGAAACTATTATTAGATTGTAGCTAATCTTTTATATTTAGGAAAATAAATTGAATCATCCCTGAACTATTTCTGTTTTATTATTTAGGTCCCTGAACAAAATATTCCGCATTTAGGGTAATTTAACTTTTCAATTTTTCTTATTTAAGTCCTTCCATTAAAAAGATTCTAACGAACGTTAGAATCTTACTTAAGTGGAATCTGATGCATCAATAGTTCTTCACCAAATGCAAAATCAAACCGACTTTTTGTGATGATTTTGGTGTCCAAATCGAGCACGTGAATATCTAAAACAACCCTCTCTCCACCATCTATCCACTCCCATATGCCACCGGAGTTCTTGATTTTGACCGGAATATGTTTTTATGTAATCGTTTGAAGGTTTTGCTTGTATGTACATATAGATCCATGTAGTTGGAGAGTTGTATAATTTATTCAAAATTTTTGGGCTTGTTTTTGGTTCACTGGAAAATGGCCATGTCACCGGATTTTGTTGTTGTGAATGTATTTTGATGTAATTCTGGGTCGTAATTGTTTATAAGGGTGTATGGATTATAAGATGATTAATTACTTGTTGTTTGAGATCGTTTTGCATATGGCTGGATTTTTGTTGGCCGGAATATGGTGGCCAGTTTCTGGACATTTTCTAGATTCTGGTGATTTAACGTCTGTTATTCATTTTTTAACATAAGGACTTAAATCGGAAATAAAAAGCTATATGACCCTAAATACAGAATCTTTTGTTCATGAACTTAAACAATAAAACAATAATAGTTCAGGGACAATTCAATTTATTTTCCCGTTATACATTTTCCCCTCTTATTTAACACCGCCTTATGTGTAATTAAATGTATAAATAATTATGCATGTCAAAAACAAATGTATAAATACTTATCAATGTTCTATTTGATTTCATAAAAGGTTAACGTTCAAATTTTATCCATAAAATGTTAATTTAAAATGAAATATGCAATTTTGTAATTCACTTTCAAAAGTTTAAAAATCACATTGATTTAATAAAAGCATCTCCAATGGAAGAAGTACTTAGCAAAAAATCCCTATATGTCAAGTATTATACATAATTTGTATAAAATATGATATTCCAACCATGCAAAACTGTTGGCTAAAATTATAGCCAACCAACTAGCCAAATTTGTCCAACCTGTCAAGTAACAAAGAGTTGGTTACAGAGGCATGCCTGTATACCTAACTATAACAAGCCTACTGGTTTGTAATGCCTTGCATTACTTACTTGATCACCCTTTAACTGGGGAATCCCTTTGTTTGCCAAAGATTCTATATTTGTACTTAGTTCAATATAAATTTCAATTCACGTAACCTCAAATAAGTCACTGAATGTATCTTGGAAGAAGATCTATGGATCATGCCTCAAGACTTTCTGACGACAAATTAAAAAATATAGATTTTGCAAAAATGAAGTTTAAAATGGACTAAGTCATAATCCGAGAAGTGCAGAATGAATTGTTAGAGAAGTCACCAATTCGAGAAGTGCTACATTGAAGATTCGAGAAGTGAAGGGTTTTGATTCGAGATGTCCTAATTAGTGAAGTCAAAATACATTGATTCGAGATGTCCTAATTAGTGAAGTCAAAATACACTGATTCGCGATGTCCTAGTTGGTGAAGTCAAAATACATTAATTCGAGATAACCTAATTAGTGAAGTCAAAATACACTAATTCGAGATGTCCTAGTTAGTGTAGTCAAAATAAATTGAATGGAGAAGTAATAAGGAAACTGATTTGTGAAGTCAAGATATCAAATCAGTTATCTCAGAGATATCGAATGAGGGGCTTAGCATGATTTCAAATAAACTAAAGACAAACTTCTGCAAAGATTATGGAGACAAAGAATCTTTACAAACCATGGTACCTGTAGTGGTCCAATTGTTGCAGTGTGCACCTGGCAAGCGTAAAAAGAAGCTTAGAGAGAAATTCAAGGGGAAACAACTAAAGAAGTGGATCTGGGCAGTTTGCAAAACAAAAAGAAATCACATGATACCAAGTTTCACCAAAATAGTATATGCAAGCTTAGAAAGTCCGTTTGTCTGTTACTAGTTTTACAAAAATGAGTTGTGTACATGTTCTATAAGTACATAGACTCATATCTTTAGTTAAGTTTTTTAACTGTAATATCAAGAATATCCCTCTGAGAAAAACGAAATTGAGAATACATTCTAGTATTCATAGATTGTAGAGACCTTCGAATCTAATAAAGTATTAGATTTTTTATTAGATTCAAAGTGAGTTTGTGTGTTGTTTAAATTCCGAATTATTCATTGTTCAAACACATATACTCAAGTTACAAAAGATTAAACATATTCAAACAGTTTACACAAGCAAAGAAAATCTAGAAAACGTAGATAATACGTTCAACCCCCCTCTGTATTATATCAGTGTGTATTTCATACTCAACACAAAGTTGTACTTATAAATTTAGTCTTGGAGCACACATTCCATAAAATTTGGCCAGTCATGATTTTGTATTATTTTAGGCAACCATTTTAAACAATCCTAATGGAGTTGCTCTCTTCTTTACGCCTTAACAAATTTATATGTATTTTTCAGTTTCTTAATACTATCTTAATAAGAATGACTTTTTTTTTAATTTTAACATTTTCGGAAGAGATATTTATACGTAAAATTTTTTAACTTTTTTTGTAATAAAAAATGCATACTTTTCTGCAAGCAAAAAGTTTGAAAATTTTCACTTTATAAATATTTCTTACATGCATGCGGACTCATACAAAATGGAATAGAGATAGTAATTTTGTAATCTTAATGATCTAATTTTTGATGTAACATATTGAAACATGTACACTAAAAGTAAAAATGAGTAATATTTCAGAATATCAAAAGGTTAAAATGAGTTACAAAAGTTACGGAACTGAGCAAATTACTATTTGTGTAATATCTTCCTTCAAATGGTTTTGTGATTTGAACCTGGGGTTAGTTTGATAATTCTAAATTTTTTAGATTAATTTAAATTATTGTTTAATATTTTTTTTATAATATTTTTGTTTTTATTTTGCCAACATATCGATAGACATGTAAACGTTAAACCAAGTAACAAATATTACAGGAGCAAAACATTATTAGCTAAACATATTGCTCCTATTGATTCACACGTATCCGTTTGCGTTTGTATACGTACGTTCTTGGTCTTAAATTTAAAACAGCTTAAACCTTTTTTTATTGCTAAATAAAGCAGCTTAAACTTTTCATTGTAAGAACTAAGAAACAAAAACGTCCAAAACAACCTGACAAAAAAAACATCCAAAACAACAATATATGTCCATAATTGACTATGTTGAAACACATTAAGATCAAAATTCTATTTAACACCACATCTTTAAATCCGCAAGCATCAATATCAAGTAACACATAGGATGAACATAAATTGATGTTTTTAGTATCAACCATAGTAGAAAGAGGTAATTTATTAACAGTTCTTGATACACTTGTAAATACACGACATGTCCTTGACATGCTTTTATTAAGAAAATCAGTCCATAGCCTAAGATCAACAAACCAGAAATAATTTAACAGGTGAACCACTAAAAGTCATTTGTACTAACTTTGAATTTCAACCTAAAGAATTATTAACTGCTACTCCAATATTTTGACTAAACATACTCATAAATCCATAATGAAACGAAAAAGGATTTTAAATCAAACACAATCCCAAGAAAGAATCCCATATCAATGCCATACATCACCAATTGTACTTTTGGGTGAGGCCTATGTTATGGTGGAGGGGCTTTAGAACCTACCAACTCATCAAGTAAATTCTAACCATCTTTGAACTGAGCTTCATCCCCGTTGAAGAGCCATTGTAGAATCATTAATTGATGGAGTTTATCCTCCTCGAGATGTGCCTTATAGGCTTTGACTTCCTCAACTGCAGCTTTATAATGTTGGTGGTCCCATCCTCTAATGGGATGAAAGAAGTGATAGCCAAAAAAAGGACCTTAGACTTGTTTGACAAAGGTCTATATGCTCCCGTACTTGCAGTGATTTTCAGATTTTTTAAACTATACAAACCACCTTATTTCAAACGATGTTAAAAGCAATTCGTCAAATGTCTGCGAATTATTGCATGGATCATGTTTGCCAGCAAAATATGATATTACAGAACTTAGATCACACAAATGTAAGAAATCATATAACACCTAACAGTGACGTATACATGTATTTTGTTCATCAATAAATATCATGTCAATGCTGATCAGCTCATCATCCTTTTTGGGATTAGTTGATTCCCACAAACGGCAAATTCTGACCTTCAAAACTCCATTATCCATATTATCGTTCAAATCTTTGATGCAAATAACTATACATGCAGGAAAAGGATATGAAAAGGATAGGCCTGCAGATTTTTAAGTTAATCAACCTTCCCTATATATGTATATAGTGGAAGCACCGTCTGAATAGAACTGTCTGAATTAATGTTTGAATTAATAGACAATTAAGCAGGACTTCAATGGAAATTACCTTTTCTTGGGCCTCAAGAATAGCTAAAAGTATTATCACATTAAACCATATAATTATTCTCCATCAATTATTCAAATCATGGTAAAATTAAATTTAAAATGGTTTTAAATCCTATTTTTCAGCTTGCATGAAAACTATTTTAAATAAATCTAGAACCTTCTCAATCTCCTGGCATTATAATATATATAGATTTAACAAGTGACGAACCCCACATTTTCACCTCACTCGAATGTTACTGAAGAGAAGTGCATTTAGTATAATTACATACTCCCTCCGTTTTTTTATATTTGACATTTAACTTTTCTGCACACATTTCTAAATACTTTGACGACATAATTAAAATAAAATTTTTAATTTTTTTGTGAATAAATATATATAACCAAAACTTTAATTTACGAAAAAAATAAAAATAATAATTTTAACTATGTGATCAATGCACTTAGAAATGTGTGCAGAAAATTCAAACAATAAAGAAAAAAATAGAGGAAGCAATAAATAACTATCTCCTTTACTAATAATGGTCGTTCACCGTGGACAAACCTTCAGCCTCTTATTCATAATAAACAACTACCTCCTTTATTGATAATGGTCGTTCACATAAATTTAAATGTTTGCAGATAAATCCTCAGCCTCTTATTCATAAGAAGAGAATGGAATATCAACTGGCCAAAAAGCCAACGACAGAATACTTATGTACTACAATATATTACACATCAATACAAAGTTAAAAAAGTGTCATTTTATTGATTGTAAAATTACTATTTTATCCTTATTTGTTGAAAATTAACAAAAATGTCACCCTTTTAATATTTGTACAAAAATTAGTTGAAAATGTGTTAGTGTTGTGAATTAAACCCTGAATTTTCCCTCTCAAACTCATGCCATAACCATTATGCTACACTTAGTTTTGAATATGTTTTAAAAATCTTATTACATAAATCACATCATCTCCTTTTGTCCTAATTTTTTTTATTCAACCATATATTAAACCTTTCATACTGGCGGAGTATTCACAAGGGGTACCTGCAGAACATGTACGAACCCTTTCTAATGGAAAAATCAAATTCAATGAGGATTTAGTTCATCCGACACGTACACATCATGGGCATCCTGCTTTTCAATGTTCAATAGACTTGTATGTAACTATTGAAAGTGAGAATATTCTACATAATGTGAATATTCCACCCAAAAGTTTTCATTTAGTTCAAAATGATCAATATATAGAATCAGAACAAGTGATTGCTGAGATTCGCACTTGCAACTTCCATGCATTTACTTTCTATTTTCTCAGTAATCTCATCACAATATTGTGTTTAATATTGCATTCAATGAGTATGATAGCCCTTACGATTAATTATGGACGGTTATGGAAACCGGTGTCTATCACTAATATGGAAAAACAAAGATTATCATGTTACTCTTAAATTTTAATTACACAATCCCTGTTCATAACTCAAACTTGTTCATCATACTCAACAATATAATTGGTGACTCATAATTATAAGTTTTCGGTCCAAAAATTAATAAACCAACCCCTACCATCTTCCTTAAAACAAAATTAGAGGCGTTCACATAGAGGTCCGTACATTGCACAGACGGTTAAGCTAGTCTTTGTTTAAACAAGAAAACCTCATTCTTAATTGTAAATTGTAGCAAAATATATTTCGGGTTAACTATCAAGTTGGTCACTAAGCTGGACCTAAAGTATCAAGTTGATCACCAAACTGAAAATGGTCTCAAACAGATCATTAAAGTAACTTATTACGAGTATATTCTGTTAAATAACTTACTTTTTCTGGATCCGAAATATTAATATTAATGTTGATTTCTTGGACTTTATGGTATGCAATCTATATGGCATGGTAACATAATCATTTAAGACAATTAAATCCAAAAAATTAGCATTAATATTAGTATTTTTCGTCGAGGAAAAGTAAATTATTTAATAAAGTGTATCCGTAGCTAACTTTAATAACCCGCTTAAGACCGTTTTTAGTTCAGTGACAAACTTGATATTTTAGGTCCACTTTAGTGACCAATTTAATAATTAATCCAATATATTTCCCAGACTCTTGGTAAAAGCAATATAGTGATTAGTGATTACTGATACATCAACCATTAGAGCATCTCCAATGGAGGAGACCCCTTAGCTAAAATCACAAATATATTACCATAAATAAATTTTATATAAATTATGTAAAAAAAACACCACTCCAATGGAACATTACTGTTAGCAAAAAATTTAGATAATCTCTTTTCGTTGGCTATATTTAGCCAACCTCTAGAGACCTGTAAGGAAGATTTTACATGATCTATTAATTTAAAAAAATAGATTCTATTAATAACAACCTTAAATAATAATAACATACTATATTTAAATTATATACAACATTATAGCCAATATACCATTGGAGCACAACTTCTTACAGGTTCGGCAAATTTTACATAATCAATATTTTATCTAATTTAGCCAACCATTTTTAGCTAATACCATTGGAGATGCTCTTAAGTTGGTTTCTATTTTGATTACTAGTTTAATACTAGTGTAAAACACGATTACTTTTATTTTATATAATTTAAATATTTAAAATTTTATTTTGATTTAAAATTTAAATTTTTATTTATATATTTTTCAGAATTTTTGTTATTTACTATACTGTATTAATATATTTTTACATATTAATTTTATTAAAATGATTGCTTGCTTTTTATATACATGCATATTAAAAAATTTAGAATATTATTTTTGAATATTTTCTATTAGTTTTATTTTTATTACAACATTTGAATGTTTTCTTTTATCATTATGACTTATATTTTTCATAATATTTTCTAATTATACTTAATATCATGTGTTGATATATTACTATATTATATTTTTCTGAGTAATCAGCACTTTGCACCCCTTATCTTTGGGCGCTTTTTCAATTTGGTCTCTAACTATGTTTCTTGGCAGATTGCACCTCTATGATTTCAAACTCGCTTCAGTTTGCACCCTTTTGACCAATTTCGTCCACTTTAACCGCTACTATTGGGATGAGCGAGGGTAAAAATACAAAGAATTATTCAAGAAACAGTCAATTTATCCTTGATTAGCCTAATAGTAACGGTCAAAGTGGACAAAATTTGATCAAAAGGGTGCAAATTGAAGCGATTTTAAAACTATAGAGGTGTAATCTGCCAAAAAACATAGTTTGAGATCAAATTGAAAAAATGCCCAAAGATAAAGGGTGCAAAATGCTAATTACTCTATTTTTCTTAAATAGTTATTTAAAATTTTATTCAAATATTTATAAATTTTAAGGATATTATAATATTATTAGTAGTATATATTACTCCATCCGTCCCGACCAATTATTAACATTTCAAAATAGAGTTTCTGGCACGCATTCTAAGGTAGATTTTAAGTATAGTTCCATAACTTATTTTTGAAATTTTCTTTTTTTGTATAAAAATAGAACAATCCTATTTTTATACAAAAAAAAGAAAATTTCAAAAACAAGTTATGGAACTATCCTTAAACTTCATCTTAAAATGCGTGCCAGAAAGTGACAAAAAATGTTAAGAATTGGATGGGACAGAAGGAGTACTAATTTTTTTTCTTTAAACAACTACCCATAAACAACTAAACAGTTCTTTCCTTAACCTATATTTTAGTTGTGGGACCAATGACAATCAAACCAAACCACCTACACTAATTATATACTCCCTCTATCCCTCTCATTTATTTACACTTTTCTTTTTGGAGTAGTGCTAGGGACCCCAAATTTAGTCCCCAAAAAAGTCCCCAAATGACATGGCATGAGTGATTTGGCAAATTGTAGTGTTTTAATTGAATGGCCCTGGCGGGCCCATTATAATTATAACCAATCACATTCATTTGGTAACAATTTTTGGTACCTCTAACATTTTTCTTCTTTTTGATATGTTTTTTTTAATTCTTTACATTCCAAAATTTACCCAAAATAGTAAAATTTTACAATATATAAAATAACTACATCCACTACTTTCCTTCATTAAACTCACTTTATTACATAAATTATTGATGAATCCCACCAAATAACTCAATTTTCTTATTTTTCTCCACAATTTTACACTTCTTCTTAACCTCCGTACCTAACTCATTTGTAAACAAATGAGAGGGACGGAGGGAGTATACGCTAATTACATATAGGATAGAATTGCTCCACACTACGATAATCGACTTTAAAAAGGTATATACAGAAACAAGATTGCACTGAAACTAGTTATGTTCAGTAATCGAGAACTAGGCCTCCCACTTACACTTCACAAGATTTGCAACCACGTGTCCACACCTAACAGGGTAGTCAGTATATTTAGAATTCATTTTTCTAAAAACATGATATTTATGATTATGAACACCATCCATTTCACAGTTATGGAAACATCAGTACAAAGTCGACCATGACATGAAGACGTCACTATAATAATTTATTCAACAGGACCTTGACGAGGATATATATATATATATGCACAAAAAGGTAGCATCCTGCTTGATCCTCACCAGGCATTGGTTGCCTTTGTCACACCAAGCATAATGGCAATTGTAGCAAGTATAGACTGCACAAATTGAAAAAACAAATTAGGCATGAAGAAACATATGGGCCCTGCATACATTAGAAATGTTAATTACTCTACCAATTACGAGCTAGCAAAGAACAAGACCAGTGCTGAACTTATAAGTAACAACAGATGAAAGTAAAATTAAGCAAGCTTTGAAGTAAACAGGTACTCCAATATATACCTGCTGAACTTACAAGTAACAACAGAAAAAATAAAAATCAAGCAAGCTTCGACTTAAACAGGTACTCCAATATATACCTTATTATTTATCTATCATTTGGCTTGTAGGCTAGTGGATACACCAAGATTTAACACATTAAGGAATGACTGCATATAAACTTCAGAGTATCAGAGTCAGATATCGGGATGCTATTTATCTTGGTAAAAATTGTTGATTACATGGATCTTTGCAACATTATTAGTCAAAGTCTGATTGAAACTCACATAAGCCAACCAATATTAAGCTGAATGTGCTTCACATCATTAACTGGAACAATATGAAAGGCACTGAACGCAGGATTCGAGATATTATTGAGTGATACGAAGTCATACTAACTATACGGTGAAAGAACACATGCATAACTGAGCCTTAATTCTAGATTTCTAATTGTAACTACTTTGTAGGGCTTGTTAAGACCACATTTGAAAATGACCATAGAATAACTGAGCACTTGTGTGCTAGGTTATAGTTTCAGTTTTTTGCATTTTTCGAAAAGGAAGATAAGTATTAGAAGCCAACTTACCGCTAACGTGCACACGATAAGTCCCGGTTTTTCTCTGTAATCCATCTGCGCAAACAGTAAAAGACAGGCCCCAACATACCATGGAATGGAGCCAAAAAGGAAGCCACAGATAAACCTTGCATAGGGGAAAAACCGAAAAAGTAAATTCGGCCACATTAATTGGGCATAGAATACATTGACATCATTTGAAAAATGACCGGTTGTCCATATTTCAGAATTAGCAGTTCTTTTGTACTATGACATGATTGCTAACTGTTATACATACCCTCCTCTATTAGTCATTTATCTTGCAAGACGTTGAAAAATGGCATTCATATGTATTTACAATCAGGGAAGAACTTAAGTTCATTTTTATATAAGCCATTCCTCTCTGGTGGATCTTGGTTGGAGCAATTAGATGTTATATGAAAACTACATCGAGATTCATTCATTTTAGAAGAATAGCTCACAAGCTGTCGAATGTATTCAAATCAGAAAAGGAAAAGTGGTAAACAGATTCATGGAGCCTTGAGTAGAGTAAAGCTCCGGCTGCTCCGGGGCAGAAACATTAAAGAAAGTCAAGCCAAACATTGAGCAACATTAGTAAATTGTATACAGTATTACTATATTGGGTAATTAAAATCAATTTTTTCGTAATTTCTTTGTATTGCTTTACCACGTAATGGGCTTTTTATGAAACTGCAAAAATGAGTTTTCTTTTCTTTTTTTTTTTTTGCAAAGCACTTCATTACATATATTAAACACATAACTGTGGCAAATTATAAGTAACACAGTTCAATAAAGAGTAATCTTTACAGGAATTGGACAAATAAAGGATGTTTATGTAACTTACAAGAACCAGCCAATCCCCATACCACAACAAGGAAGTCGATGCTCTAAATATGGCGTCCCATCAGGAAATACATAACCTAGCACAACTCAAACCAGTACCATACATGAGATGAATAGCAAAATCAATAAATGGATTAACAAATAATAAAATAATTGAGTAACAAAGCATATACAAGCTAAATACTCAAAAAATTTAACGGTTGTGCAGCTGCAGCTGTAGATTAAGAACTTTGGCATCTCATGTTTGTGAAGGAACCCACAAAGTAATATTTGGAGACAATTACTCCATTTACATTACCATCTAAAGATTATCTGCGCACTTCGAACTCCACAATCTTCTTAACCTCTAATAATAATGTACGAACCCCAATCCAAAAATACAAAGCTAATGATTCACTATCACACAAATACACAAAATACATCTTAATCAAACTAAGCTTAAAGTCCATCACAATTAATAACTTTTCTACCAACACTAATCCATTCAACTCAAATCCTATAAAGTATAACAACCCTTTCCCTTCTCCTGCGTAATCCACGAACTCGTACACTAAACTTTGCTCGAATTACTTCAATTCACATTCCTATATACTAAACAATTAAAATAACAGAACTTATCTCACTCCATTTCGAATTTTATATTTACGAGACACAAAATTCCACCAATTTCACCGGAGAATCATTATTTCAAATCATCACATTACAAAATCAATCAAACTATCACTCAGTAACAACCAACTATTATCTCAACAATCAACACAAAAAGCCATAATCACATAAAAAATAAAAGTAATTTTTTGATAATATGTGTGAGTATGTATGACCTGGCACATTTTGATAACCATGAGAATAATAAGCAACAGGAGGGACTGGTTGAGGGTAACCGGCTACCGGCTGAAACGGTGGAGGCGGTAGTTGAGAATTAACAACACCTTGAAACGTGCCGTAATAATACGGCGTAGGTGGCGGCGCCGATGGTTGATCCACGTAGCCTCTGCTGCTGTTCTTATCTTGTTCGTTCATTTTCAATTACAAATTTATGAAATTTGGGGGTTAGGGTTTCATCAATTCAATAAAAATCCACGCACTTTCAAGCGCATGAGTAAAAGTCTCAGGAAAAAAAATTTACTTGTGAATTGTAATAGTATCTGTTTAATAGTAAATGAATAAACTAGGAGTAATCTATTATCTATTATTATCTTCTTCTGTATATATAATAGCCCAATAGATGAAAATATTAGTGAGACATTTTAATCTCATGAAAAGACAGCTTTACCCTTATCTCAAGCTCGTAAAAACACTATTTCCTGGCGATCCATGTTTTGTTTACGTATCTGACGTGAAAGGGGCTACCCGGCTCAATCGGATTTCCTTGAGAGTGTGAGGCATGAGTTTTGTGGGATATTGTGTATGGTCGAACAATTTGATCGTCAGTTTGCAGGTGATATGCTATTCTGTTATTTATAGAAAAGATTTAGTATGTAGTTTGTAATCAAATACAATCAGCTTAATTTTTTCTTTAAACGCCGATCTTTTGTGCTCGTTTCGATCTTTGTCCTCTCTCCTTCCTAACTTTCTGCAATTTGATTCCCAGATTGTAAAGGTATCATTTTTATTATCTTCGTGCATATATACCACACAATATCTTTGTGTGTGTATGTATGTGAGTTCTTAATGATGGGTTTAAACATTAAATTATTGACAACTCTTTTATTTTTATCACTTTCTGCTTCATGGGTCTCTTGATTCTTGAATAAATTTTTGGTCTTTTGTGTTCCTCGTAATTGTACATATATTCAGGTGTTCATGTTATGTGTTAATATAATCAATTTAGATGAATACCCAATTGTTACATTTGGTGATATTGTTTGGTGATTATTATAAGGTGTATTGAGTTTGATTTTGTTTGCTATTTTAAGAATGTATGGTTCTGCAGCTACAAGCTTTTTGTGCGTACTAAGTGGCCACTTGAATTTCCAATTTCACCATTTTTCCTGGCAGAAACAATAAATTTTCAGAAAGATTTGTTTTTTCCTTTTTTCCCCCTGAACTTTGAATAATTTTTTTGTTGAGCCCATCATTTTCTTCATTTTGGACACATATATTGTATTATTATTTTCTAATAATTCCCTATAGATACGAGGGGAAAACTTAACTTTGTAAACATCTTCTTTGAAAATAATGTTTTCATTATCAGTAAATTAAGTTTCTTTATTAATAGTTGTCATAGAAGAGCTGTTTCTCTAATGTTAGTCCCGTGTTTGAGTTATATTATAGTGTTCCTTTCCAACATAGTTTATGGAGGCTGGGAAGATGGACATGCTACTTTCTATGGTGGTGGAGATGCCTCTAGCACAATGGGTACGCATTTCACCTGTTCTCCCATTTCATATCCACATATTGACATACAAGTAGACACAAAAAATAGGCAAGATGATTTGAATTTATCTGTCATGATCCTATCTTAATCACTTTTGTTCAACGCCAACAAGATAAAAATAATAGTGAGATAGTTTAGTCTCATAAAAATATATTTTTACCCATTACAAAGTTATGTCCTGCCCATGCGGTCATATTTTATTTTGGTATTTGGTGGAAATGGGTTAGGGTTCCTACTCTTACTTATCGTTCTTTCAGCTCAATCAGGGTCTCGGGTTGTTCAAAATTGGAAATGGATGGTGTGTTTGCAATCGAATTATATATAACCAAGTTGATTACTAATTATTAATATCATCTTATCGTCTATTTATGCATAGCCAAGTTGATTACTGATTATTGACAATATCAGTGTATCAATCAAGTGGTGTTGTGTGTGTTAGTGAGTTGATAGTGCTGGTATGGGCGAGCATCTCAATTTTGCCCCTCTCCCAGGTTGGCATTTGCTTATGTCCTGTCAAATAACTTATGTTTACACGGTCACACCCCTCTTAAAAAATGCAAAAATGAGTGGATTTTAGATTGTGTACTCCCATTAACTAAGAAGCATATTCTTCTGAAATTTTTCATTCAAATTAGAATCAACTATGAGAAGCATCAATATGTTTTTACATATTATCCTGCTAAAGGCTCTGTATCATGTGTTATTAGACCACCCTATCTGTATTTACACTTTGAATTTGAAATAGCTTACCAGGCTCGGTAGTTTTTTATTTAAATATATGTAAAAATTAATGCTAAAATTTTTAAGTTACAAATCACAATATATGATTCGTCTCTTTAAGAATCATCTAAATCCATGCCTTAATAAGCAAGTTTCTGCTCAACCACAAACGGGTACTTCGACGGATTACTTGTTTTTTTTGGAAATCTCGTAAATTTTGGCTACTAATGATATAATTCATGAGCAGTACGATGTGTATATGTGTAATGTATTCACTTGAACAATACACAGAATGGGACTAGTGCGTTGCATTGGACATAATTTACACTGTATTTACTTATTTGGACATAATTTACACTGTATTTACTTATTTTCTCCTTGTCCAGATTATCCATTATGAACTACCCAATGATGCCGAGACATTTGTGCATCGATCTGGTCACACAGGGCTCGTAGGAAAAGAGGGCTCAGCAATTCTGATGTTCACTAATAATGAGAGGAGAAAAATAAAATCTGTCGAGCGTGATGTTGGATGTAACTTTGAGTTTATTATTCCACCAGCTGTAGAAGAGGTGTTAGAGTCGTCAGCCTAGCAAGTTATTGCTACCCTTGGTGGAGTTCATCCCGGGTCTGTAGAGTTCTTCACCCCAATTGCATAAAAACTGATTCATGAACAGGGAACGAGTGCTCTTGCTGCTGCAATAGCACAGTTGAGTGTTTTTTTACGTCCTCCCTCGTCTCGATCTCTAATTTCTTATGAACAGGCTGATAGAGTAAATTTTTATATATATTCTAGATGATTTTATTCTCATATTTATTGTGTTTTGCATTGATTTGGATTTTTATTTAATAGATTTTATTGTTTTATTGTAGGAAATAAAGAATTCATGACTTGGAAGGATTTGGAGCAAAAAGAGCTATTTTGGAGATAAAATAGGAGAAAATTCGTATTATTGGGCTACACGGGCTGTGCTACACTGTTTTGGCCATATCTTGAGTTCCAGAAGTCAGAATTTGACGATCTTACTATCCACGCGAAGCTTGTGGAATTATCTTTAATTCAGAGGTGGTCCAATAAGCAAAATCCAGTTGGAAGAGCCCCGAAACAGAGGAGTAAATATAGTTACGAATTTTAATTAAGGAATCCTATTCAGTTATGGAATCCTACTTGTAATTTATTTAGAGTATTAAAATACTTTTATTGGGCAAGACTTTTATAGCCTATATAAACACATCTAGGGTATTATTTTAAGAGAGATTCATAACCTATTTTCATTACTATTCATATTTTTAGATCTAGAACTATTTTAGAGATAGACTTTTGAGAGAAAAAGGAGAGAATCAATTGGAGAAGAAGATTGAAGGAAGGAGCGAAGGGATTCGTCCGGAGTTCAAGACACTTCAAGATTTGTATTCTTTGTTCTTAAATTCTAAACTCATGATTTGTGGTTTTTATATATATACTTGTTTTGTTCAATTATGAGTAGTTAATTCCTTTTATCCAAGAGTTGGGTAGTATTCGTTGATTTATCGAGTTTGTTTGATTTCTCTTGCTATTGTTAATCTGTCATTGAGGGCTTAATTCAATTAGAAGAGTAGCTAACTTTTGATTGAATCTATAGGGATTATAACGAATCGGGAGAAGAGTTGTAATTCTAGTACATGACATGATAGACACAATTTAATTATTGAATCGGGAGATTAATAAAAGAATTGTGAAACTGTTAATCCTTGGTTTTAATAGTTTATGATTATACTTTGATTGACCATGGGAGTGGCGATTAGGGGATGATTGTAGGCATTATGAATTACCTTGGGAGAGGAATTTATAAACTTTAGAAGGATTGTTTTTAACTAACAAGAGACACAAATTAGACATTCTTGGTAGTCAATTGAAGAACCCCAAATCTTGGATTATTTTCTCTCATCGTTATTATATAGTTTTTATTTGTTTATTAGTTTAATTTAATTAATAATCATAATCACCAATCTATTCTTCCACACTTCTGAATTGCAAGAGATAAAAGACTTGAGATTGACATTGATATCAGTCCTTCCCTGTGAACGAACACACAAAAATACTACTAACAAATTGGCGCCGCTGCCGGGGAAGGCAATACTGTTTAGTTTGAGTTAATTGTTTCTTGTAGTTGGATTTTATCTTTGTATATATTTTTCTTTTCTTTCTTTTTGTATTTCTTTCTTTGGTGTGTCTACAGGTTCTTTGAGGTAGACAACTTAAACAGGTTTTGAGGAGAGAGACTAGATGGAGTACAACTTTGGTTGGAACAATGCTCAGAATTTCTACAACAGTCAGGAACAATATCAAGACTTCAATCCTTACCCACAATTCAATTTTTATGAGGATTGTAATGCATATCAGGTGAATTCATTCTATTCTGAGAACTCATTTTATGCTCCATATGCCCCTAGCAATGATTATTCGTATTCGTTTGAAAATCAATATCATGATGATCTTAATCCATATATGTGCAATGATGTTGATACGAGTGAAATTCAATATGATCCTTCTTTACCTGCTGATTGGGAGATTGCGCTCAATAAAATGATTCAAGGAACTCAGTCTAATCCTCCCTTACTTTCTTTGGGAGTTTTTGATGAACCAACTTTAGAGATTGCTAGTGATAATGATATTCCATGTGATTCAATAGCTTGGTACGAGGAGAATGCTAAACTAAATAATTTTATTTGGGAAGTTCGAGCAGTGTGGTATGAAGGTTGTTATCGAACTCCTCCTTGTGTAAATTTTCCTCTATGCCATGATTCTTGTTTAGCAATTGATGATAATGTTGTGTCTGATGAGTCTATTTGTGTAGTTGATAATTGTCCCATGCGCATTAATGATAATTTGGATGCAATTGAAATTCTACCAAATCTAGAAAATTTTGAGCTTAATACATTGGTAGACGAGATTAAAATTGATGAGTGTCCAATTATAGAAGAGAAGGAAGTTAAGATTGATAAAATTGAAAATCTTGCTTTAGAGTATAAGGATCCGATTTGGGAGGAGTATATGAGTCGTACTTATAATGATTATTCTGACGACTTTTCTAGCTATTTTGTTGTTTCCAAGTCTCTTGAGCATGATAGGTTCTTGAAAGTTTTCATACCTTTCAATGGATCTAAGGTTTATTTGCACAATATGCTTATATTAGAAATTTGTAAATATGTGCATCTATTTGCTTTTTCTCCTCACTGAAGATTTTATGTGTAAATAAGTCAAGCTATTGACGTTAAAAAAGCGCTTCGTGGGAGGCAACCCATGCATTAGTATAGGAAAAAAAAAAGAAAAAAAAATTTGAGTGTTGTAAAAAAAAAAAAAAAAATCTGTGAAAAAAAAAAAAAAAAAATCGTGAACAGTGAAATTTCGCGCAGTTTGCGCCCTTGTAACGCAACCTGCGCCAGCGTTAAAGCATACAGCGCAATTTGCGCCTGGGTAACGCAGGTTGCCCCTGCGTTATAGCTCATTTAAACCCCCTGTCACGCATTCTTCGTATGCGTGTCTGCCTGTTACTCGCCCAACCACCCTGAAACGCAGCCACGGGCTGCGTTATACCCCAGTTCTGCCCAGATTTTCCCCGAAAATTCTTGTTTTTTAACCTCTAAAATTCCCACAAATTCTATCCTAACTCAAATTTCTTCAATTCTAAATTCCTATATCTATCCTACATCAAATCTTAACAACTCCAAATCTCTCCTACACTCTAAATTTTTAAATCTCATCTATCCATCATATTATATATATACACACCTAGCCATACAAATCCAATTCCTCTTCTATTTATTTAAATCTCTAAAAATTCAATTCTAAAGAGGAATTAATTGCAAGTTCACCTCTTCAATTCGTAGTGGGTTTATTTCTTCTCTCAAATTTTATTTTGATTACGAATTTGTGTTCTTGGAAATTGAGATTTATATTATTCTTGATATATTGGGGTATTTTTGGTGTGATATTGTTTGG
This sequence comes from Kitagawia praeruptora, assembly GCA_037693485.1. Classification (NCBI taxonomy): domain Eukaryota; kingdom Viridiplantae; phylum Streptophyta; class Magnoliopsida; order Apiales; family Apiaceae; genus Kitagawia; species Kitagawia praeruptora. Next base: position 110,632,361 of record CM075354.1, read on the forward strand.
TAATTTTTGGTGGAGCTTCTTGTGAGTTGGGTATTGATTCTTTTGGCTCGTAAGCATGGGAGAGATAGTGCTAATGTTGGGAAATTTTCGTTTTCGACGGTGGAGGTTAAATTTAATCGGTTGATGTGAGGCTAATTGCTAAGGAAAGGGGATTTTTGCGAGGAAAAAATTGTTGGGTTGGTTCATATGATTGGTGAGTGGGTGGCTTCTAAGCAACTGAGGGGTGGTTTTCACACCCGACACCTTGATTCCAGGGGAGTTTTCTTTCTTTTATTTTTAGTGTAGTTTTATTTTCTTTTTAGTTGTAGTTTTGTATCTTGTTCATTAGTTCATTGGGGACAATGAACCGCTTAAGTGTGGGGAAGGGTTCTTAATGTTAAGCGAATTTTTTTGTTTAAAAAAAAAAATCCAAAAAAATTAAAAAATTAAAAATACCAAAAATAATTCTAGCCATGCAATTTGATTAGTTGTTGTATTTTGCTTGATACACCCATGCATGCGTAGAATTTTTGTGCTCTTGATGCTTTTGTATGAGAAGTGACGTGCTTTGTTCTTGTGCACACACTTTCACTAGCAAGTTGAAGCTGGTAGACTTAATTGGATGTTGTAAGTGATTAGAAAGACATGAATATGTGCAAGATGACTTGGTTTTCATGCTTTGAGTACAAGTAGGTGCGTTAGAGAGTCTTGTTACTTGGGATTGATTATGTTTTGTCACACCAAGTGAGTTTTTGAGCCTATATGCATATCTTTTGCATGATTTTTCGTTTGCATTGAGTGTCCACATGTTGTTTACATTGCTAGCACTTACTTGAGATCTTTCTTGAAATGCATGACATTAATTGATGATAAGATGATAAAGGCAATTAGGTATAACCTCGTATTTCCCATATTTCCACACCTTTTAAACATGATCAATTAGTTAACCCTTTGAGCTTAATCCTATTCTTTCGGTGACACACCACATTACTTGCCATTATCCTTTTTATTCTATTGGCCTTACATTGAATTTGAACCTAAATTGTCAAAGGCTAGTATCGTGCTTAAGGGAGTAATAAGGTGTTCATAAAAGGGGGGGTTATTGATGATCATACTTTTGGGGAATATGGATTTTGGATTGATGCTTGCTAGTCGAAATTCATAAAAATATCTATGGATCATTGTGTTTATTCCTTAGCTCTCTTGAAAAAAAAAGAAAAAAAATAGAAAAAAAAACAGAAAAAAAATAAATAAATAAATAAATTTGAGAGCATTCTTATGTTTGTATGATCCTTCTTCATTCGACTAGTCAAGTTATTATGTAAGGGTTATTGAAAAATCCAAGTGTGGGGAAGTATTTGTTTTAATAGAAAGGGAGTTGAATAATGAGTATTGTTGGGTACTAGCTTTTGACATTAACCTGTTTTAGCTTTACTTGACATACCTGGTCCCTAGCCCACGCTACAACCCGAATAAAGACCTTTTGATTGTCATCAGTGATGTATGTTGTGTTGAGAGTGAGATTGATTGCGAGTGTCAAGTTGTGTTTATGATTTTGTTGGAATTGAATGATACACTTAACCTTGTTCTTGAGTGAATATTTTTGAGTGAAAGGTGAGTTATTACTTGTTTTGGCATAGGAGATCCCAGGTTTAGACTTAAAGATGTATTTCTTGTGGGCTTAGCATGATTACCAACGATTTTTATACTTGACATGAATTTTTATGACCTTCTGCATGTTGGTTGAGTAGACTACGTGAATACTTGCACTTTCAACACCAAGACATCGTATGTTTACTTTGATTCTTAAGTTGATGTGGCATGAGAGGACTTGTGTGTGTGGTGTTGTGTTAGCATTGATCTTTTGCATGGTTAGATGAATTTTGTGGGTATATTCACTATAAACCCTCACGAGTCAACACTCGTCCTACTAGGGCTGCCTAGGGGTTTAACGGCATGTTGCATATGCTCAATGCAATCATGTCATCTACGAAAATGATGTTTGTTAGGACTTAGTTTTTATTTCACTTATTTGCCCGAGGACGTGCAAATGCTTAGTGTGGGGATGTTTGATAGAGTATATTTTTATATATATTCTAGATGATTTTATTCTCATATTTATTGTGTTTTGCATTGATTTGGATTTTTATTTAATAGATTTTATTGTTTTATTGTAGGAAATAAAGAATTCATGACTTGGAAGGATTTGGAGCAAAAAGAGCTATTTTGGAGATAAAATAGGAGAAAATTCGTATTATTGGGCTACACGGGCTGTGCTACACTGTTTTGGCCATATCTTGAGTTCCAGAAGTCAGAATTTGACGATCTTACTGTCCACGCGAAGCTTGTGGAATTATCTTTAATTCAGAGGTGGTCCAATAAGCAAAATCTAGTTGGAAGAGCCCCGAAACAGAGGAGTAAATATAGTTACGAATTTTAATTAAGGAATCCTATTCAGTTATGGAATCCTACTTGTAATTTATTTAGAGTATTAAAATACTTTTATTGGGCAAGACTTTTATAGCCTATATAAACACATCTAGGGTATTATTTTAAGAGAGATTCATAACCTATTTTCATTACTATTCATATTTTTAGATCTAGAACTATTTTAGAGATAGACTTTTGAGAGAAAAAGGAGAGAATCAATTGGAGAAGAAGATTGAAGGAAGGAGCGAAGGGATTCGTCCGGAGTTCAAGACACTTCAAGATTTGTATTCTTTGTTCTTAAATTCTAAACTCATGATTTGTGGTTTTTATATATATACTTGTTTTGTTCAATTATGAGTAGTTAATTCCTTTTATCCAAGAGTTGGGTAGTATTCGTTGATTTATCGAGTTTGTTTGATTTCTCTTGCTATTGTTAATCTGTCATTGAGGGCTTAATTCAATTAGAAGAGTAGCTAACTTTTGATTGAATCTATAGGGATTATAACGAATCGGGAGAAGAGTTGTAATTCTAGTACATGACATGATAGACACAATTTAATTATTGAATCGGGAGATTAATAAAAGAATTGTGAAACTGTTAATCCTTGGTTTTAATAGTTTATGATTATACTTTGATTGACCATGGGAGTGGCGATTAGGGGATGATTGTAGGCATTATGAATTACCTTGGGAGAGGAATTTATAAACTTTAGAAGGATTGTTTTTAACTAACAAGAGACACAAATTAGACATTCTTGGTAGTCAATTGAAGAACCCCAAATCTTGGATTATTTTCTCTCATCGTTATTATATAGTTTTTATTTGTTTATTAGTTTAATTTAGTTAATAATCATAATCACCAATCTATTCTTCCACACTTCTGAATTGCAAGAGATAAAAGACTTGAGATTGACATTGATATCAGTCCTTCCCTGTGAACGAACACACAAAAATACTACTAACACACGCTAGTTATCAAATTTGGTAGTTCAAATGATAAGCTTTTCTTGAATGGATATATTTTTTCTTTTTAGTAATCTTACTCGATGGTCTAAAGTAGGATGTGATATGTGGTGATGAGGAACGGAAATAAAGAATTAAAATATATGTTTATTATTAGTTTATACTTGTCTAGTGTAGAGATAAATCATGTATTAATCTTAATGTTTAATATGTGGGGATAGGAGTTTATTATTTAAGTAGTTTATTTAGAATAAAGCCCATTTGTTTACTGGCCTTAGGTCCATTAGGTTTAGTACTAGGGTTTAATTTTTCTATATAAGTGATGTAATCCCCACATATTACCTACGCTTTGATTATACATTTTTCTTGGGAATATTATTGAATAAATACAGTATTCTTGGGATCGTATAATTCTCTGCATTATTACTGTTTTAATTACTGTCATGCATAATGTGGCATAAAAGTCCTATCTATAATCTATTTGGTTGTCATGTTATAAATAATTTAATAGGTAAATATTTATAGTCGCAGGATCCCCGATTATTTTGTTAAACTTTGAAACAGAAACTTCTGTTTCAGGGAAAAGTCACATTGCAGCTGACACGTTAAAAGACAAAAATATAAAAAAAAATTATATAAAAAAATTTGCTTGGAACTTCTATATTAATACTAGCTTGGCTTCATGAATTATTTATATTTTTTCCCAATTTTATTTAAATTTTAATCTTCCTGACATTTTTAGAAAAATATAAAGGTCTTTAAATTTAAATTTTTAAAAAACCTATTCTTCTTTTGTGAAATTTTTTATATTAAATATTGTTTTTAGTTAGTAGCTATTGGTACAGGACATCGAAGACCATATCAAACCATATGTTAATTGTTTTTATAATTTAATTATTACTTTCTTAATTATTAATAAAACAATTTTTTTTAAATTAGAAAACTTTTGAAAACTAATGATTAATCTTATAAATATGTATAATTCATGCTATTTTTTTTCTCACATTTAATTATAACTTTTCATTTTTGTTGTATATTTAATGTGTATTATTTTTTTTTGAATTTTATAAGTAACCATGTTGTTGAACCTATCTAGCTCATATTTTAGATTTAAATTTACTATTAAACATTTTGGAATAAGAATGACAAATTTTAGTTTATTTTAATTTTATAATTTAATATCGACCAAAATTAAAGAATTATTATACAAGATATGAAATAACCAAATCATATGCTATCTATACCATATCACATAATCCCTTTACTCCAATAATAAAATCAATGTAATTTTTAATTTCCATTTATTTGATAGTGTCATTAACATGTTGTCTCATTTTTTAGGTGATTGGCCGCCATTGCAGCCTATGATTTTCATATTTGTTGCGTGTGTGGGTGCATTTCTCATTTTTATTTATGACATGCTGTTATGGAATTTGTGGTACTCTGAATGTTCACTATGATTTAGGGGTGGGGCACTATGCTCATGCTCATGATCAATAATCCCTCCCCATGACTCTCTGACTTTAATTTTAATTCATGTGTCATCTGGTGTATTAGATATTTTTGTTCTACATCTTCTCATGCTTTTGTATTTGAAACTAGGGGAGGGGCCTTCTAAAAAAAGGGCAGACCTTAGCATGGTTTGTTCGACCCACTCAATTCATCAAAGATACTCCTGGCTGGCGGCTGCCAACCCAGGGTAACTGTACATAGGAAGTTTTTTTCTTGAAATTTAATTTGAGTTTATGAATTCTGCAGGCAATAAATTTAAAAAAATTGGAAGAATATACATCTATACATAATATTTGTTAATATTAATCATTAAATCCAAAGATATAAGGTTTTTGTAACTTACTATTTATGTAACTATAACTGCCATTACATAATTAAGCTAAATAAATCAATTATTGCATGCATTATTATTCCTTTTAAAGTATAAAAATTTGAAAGAAATTAAAAAAAAACAACTAATGGAGTGAAAATATATAAAATTTATAGGATGCATTATATTTTGGAATTTTTAGTTGTATAGAATAACCACCGCATAAATGTTTTGATATTCTGGTCATTTCACCCATACACTTTTCATTGCTATATTTCATGATTTCAGAATCACTTCATTTTAAAATTTAAATGTGTGACAGTAATACTAATTACCTCAAAAATAATGTGCAAGGAACATTCCCAAAAAATTATTAATTAAAAATATATTTTTAATTAATTATTTCACTCTATACTTCTCTAAAAATTAATTTTGGTGCAAAATAACAACTAAGTGATTGAAAAGTAAAGTACATAAATATAGTATTCAAAATATTAGTTGCAAATTTTCTATAAAATGCGACCTCTTTGTTTGATTTTTAGCAATCTCTAATCAATATTAATTTTTGGGATATAGGTACCGCAACCTATTATTTTATGTTCTATATATATTATTATGTCACAAATTATATAAGTGTGCATAGACACATATTGTCTTTTTTTAAGACTTTCAAATCGTAATAGATGATTTAAATATCATGGCTAATAATATAAAAAAAATGTTAAGCAAATTGTATACTATAATATATATAAATGAACATCATTTTTTATCAATGTAGACTGATACCATAACTTCCACGATCCCTTGGTTTTATCCTGCAAAAATAAATTTAATTAGGCATAGTTAAAACTTAAAAATGATTGTCACTCATTACTTGCTTAGTAATTTGATAACTTTAATGCTTTATTAGATGTAATCAAATTAAATGTTGGTTGTTCTTAGCTATAGGCCAACATTTAAATATTTCCAACAACCTGCAACACAAATGTCGTCATTCGATGTTAATGAAATTATGCATGCGTAGGTCTATGACCACTTTTGAGTTTTTTAGTTTCCTTCCTATAGTGATTTTAAAAGTTTGGGTTCCTCATTTTATTGTTGCAAACAGATGATGATGCCACATGCGTTGATGAGAATAGAACTTTGGCTACTGCTTCGGCGTTCGTGGGAGCAACAAGTGGAGGTATTTTTCTCTGCTCACCACTTCTACTTCTGTGTAATGCAATAAACATCGTGTCGGGCAATATATTCAAATTCATTTCATTTAGAAGCATTAGTTGCACACATTTCTACATTTTCCCTTCATGTGGTTGCTCAATATTTATGAATTCCATTCAAATGCGACACCTCCATTCTCCATTTTGTGTAGAATCACGACGAGTGCGCCAATCCACGGACCGGAAAAAGAAGGAATTTGGTAAGACTTTATTTTTCCTTACTTCTATTCTTGTGATTAATTTAATCATGCTACATATGCCCAGATGGTTATTAATGTACCTAATGTTGGTTATGCACCACAATGGAAAGAAATACAATTCTTAATCTTGGAAGAGGCAAGAATAGACTTGCAATTTTTACATGACATTGGTATGGGGTGCTGAATTTAGAAGGAGGCATGTACGTACAGGACCAAAGGGATTTCGATATATTGTGGCAAGGACAAGGTTCAACTTCCTTTGTTGCGTGAGCCTTCTAAGGAATTAAGTGAATTGATAGGTTCCAGCAAGGTAAGGTCAAGAGGGTTCTTCAACAAGAGCCGTAAACACTAACTCCATACACAAGAAAACCATCTTTTATTTCAAACTGATCATCTCACACACACACAAAAACACAAAAACAAGATTTGTCCTTGGGATATTCATTTGCCACATTAAAATTTAAACAAATTGTGCATCCAATGAATGTATTCCCGCAAATAAAGGTGCATTTTATATAGGTTCAGGATAGTGTATTGTGGTGTGTGTTGAGGATCAATATGGATCTACAACTATAACATTGTTCAACAAGGAAGCGGAACAACTTGTAGGTGTTCCTTTACAAAAAATTCTGGTCAAGCAAAGACAGGTAAAGGCTTTCATTTTACACTTTCCTACAACCACAAACAAGTCATTCTCCAATTAATGGATATTGATATTTATTTTTGTAGCAGGAAGACCAGATCGTAACTATTTCTCTGGTAGTCCGTAATATCATCGGAAAGTCTAGTGCCTTTAGTTCAAGGTCACTCCGTACAACATTATTCAAGGATGTGAGGAGTACATTGTCACTATGGTGTCTAAGGTAATTGACGATTGTTCCCAAACCGATATATTAGCGAACGCTGGATGATCCTCCACAGTGTCAGCAAGAAGCAACAGAAGGTCGCCTAACTATTTCCATTCTATTGAACACTTACAAACTAGCAAATATATATATATTTATCTAATATATTTCAAAAACAACATTGTTTAACTTTCTTTCAATTCTTTATATTGGCATGACATTGTCATTCTGCAACACTATATTTACTACAACTATTTCTGAATAAATTATGTGTTTTCGATTGTTTAAGATCAATACTAGAAAATGACTCGTGTCTCGCACGGGTTTTTATGCTAGTTCTATATTAATAGGAGAACATAGGTGTAATCTTGAGCAAGAAAAACTCCTGTGAAATCACAGATATACCCCTATGTTTCAGTAAATTACACTTCTTGCCACAACAGCGATACAAAATTACAAATATTGGGCCATAGATGCATATCCCTGCAAGGCTGCATCCGATGCTCATTACATGATGGGAACTAAAATATAGCAGGTATAATTTCTAGCTCTCCCTTTTGGGAATCTTTAGAATTTCAATTACACTGGTGATCATTCTCTTGAGAATTTTCAATTATTAATCATCGTCAGTGACTTTTCTCAGTTTTTAAGCCATGTGTATATGTGCGTGTATCTGTATATGTATCACCTCATTTTTAATTGATATGTATGCAGAGCCGGCCCTGAGCATGTGCGACATGTTCGATCGCACAGGGCACTCCATTTTACTAGGGCACATTTTGCACATGTATGTATATTTTATTTGAAAAATAAAAAAATTAAGTTTAATTTTAAAGGTTAAAAATAATAGTAAATGAGAAAAAGATTGAAAATGGTGTTGTCAAAATAATTAAAAAATTATTATATTGAGCAAAATAAGAAAATATTATACTTACACACCGTTTTGCTTTCAAATTTTTAGTAATACTAATTACTTTTGTTGTTAACCGTGTAGACTATAATTGTCATTAAAGTTGATTAAATGTTTTTTGGTTGACAACTTACACATAATTATATTTTTACAATTACAATGTAATAGTTCTGTTTATCAATTATTCATTTTTTAGATGATTAAGTGATTTAAAATCATATGTATTTTAATTAATTTACATATTAAATGGACCAAGTCAATTTAAAACTAAAAATAAATTATAAAATACTTATATATTAATTTAAATACATAAAAAATGAGATTTTCTATTTTATTTGTTTTTTTATTATTACTTTTTATTCTTTCATTTAAACATAATATATTAATATTTTACACGTATAATTTATTTATTTTAGACTAATTTATGAACTTGTTATGTTTTTTTTCAAATTCCAGTTAATGTTTAATATTTTATGTAGTTATAATTTTTTTTATTAATATTAGGGCACTTTTTTTTGTTTTGCACAGGGCATCCAAAATCTCAGGACCGGCTCTGTATGTATGAGTGTGTGTGGCTGTGTACAAAACCCTAATTTGTATATCTGTGTGTATATCTGAATGCTTAAAATTGTTGTTATGTTTTTGAATTTTTTGTGATTAGAAAAATTACACTTTCGTGGGGATTTTATGTAGGCATGGTTGAGTTGCAGAATTATGTACTTGCCCGATTTTTAAGAATTTCTATATAGAATTATTACAAGCTGTGTGATTGCAAAATCTTGTGATCCTGAAAGAAATTGCACTAATATTAATGTGGAAGTTTTGTATGATGTCTGAGCAATCAAGATTGATTGGTATGTGAAAGTGAGCATATAATGATTGTTCTTGGCCATGTTTTTGATGATTTTATTGAAGAAAACCTGTTTTGTTTGACAGTTTTGGGTAGGTTTGAAATTTGTTCGGCATTTAGCTTCAGATGATATTAGGGGTGTGCATGGGTCGGTTCGGCTCGGTTTTTACCGGAAACCGTTACCAAACTGTACATGTCGGTTCGGTTCGGTTTTTACTTATTAACCGTAACCGAACCGTTTGGAACGGTTTTTTTCGGTTCGGTTAACCGTTTGTCGGTTTCGGTTTTTTTCGTTTTTTTATTTTTAATACTTAATACTTTAATATCATGTTGATAAAAATTTATAAATATTATCTAAACATTTGCGATAATATTTGCTTCCAGATTGTTCTGGTGGTCGAAAGTGTCAACGTTATTGCGCCTGTTTACTATATGAAACCAGTGTAAGCAAATCGCAATTGACCCCTGACAGTTGTATAACAATTTGTAATGTACTAGTTAAATTAGTTCTGTGTGTATTATTGTATAGAAGGAATTTTTGATGCCTTGTACTCACGCATGTGCATATACATTTTGCACCAGTCTTGCTAAACTAAGAATTACAGTATTAGTTTTAGTATAATATATACTAAAAGTTCAATTAGATTAGGGTTAGTATAATATAAATTTATATTTAGTACAATGGATATAAGTTGTATAAGTCCGTACTCTATATATCTATAAAATCCTATATTTTATATAAGTATATAATATAAAATATAAATTATTAAAATAATATATTTTCGGTTCGGTTTTTCGGTTTGGTTTTTAAGTCAATACCGAAACCGTTACCAAACTGCGGTATCGGTTCGGTTATGGTTTTTCCACGATTTTTCGGTTACGGTTTTTTTTTGGTACGGTTTTTCGGTTCGGTTTCGGTTTTTCGGTTTTTTTTGCTCACCCCTAGATGATATGACTAACTGGCATTTTTTTGTCCAAAAAGTCATTTAAGGATATCTCTTCCTCAGAAACATAATCAAGTTATTAGGTATAGTGATAATTGTATTCAGTGACGGTACCAGGGAATAAATTGAGGGTACTCCAAAATTTCATGACTTCAAATTTTAATAATTTATTATTTTTTATAATTTTTTTGAAAGAAATTTAACATAGTTACACATAGTTGCAACTTGCAAACGTAAACCTCATCTTAAACAAAGGAACCTAAATTTATCCAAGGAATCAAATAATACAGAATTATTATTTTAATCTAGATTCAACATATATATGAGCAGACAAAACTAATGGGCCACAATTTTTTTTACGATAGAACATAATATAAGATAAATTTTAGAAATTACTTTAGTGTAGGGAATGTAAACGTTAAAAGTTAAATAAGAGTAGATATTCAAGTATTTATTGATGTGGAATACAGGCTCGTATATGGAGTTATATATACCTGCTCAAAACACAAAAACCCAGGGTATGCGGGATGTACCTCTGGGCTCTAAATAGCTCTGCCCCTGGTTGCATTCTAAAATATTAAATATATTAGCCAACTAATGTATACTGTGTTAAACACTTTCATCAAACAGCAAGTAATTGAACCATACAATTTAGTAAGTAAAGAAATCCAGTGGCCAAATCCTTAATGGTAAGCCTGAACCCTTACTTTGGGTTCAACGAGATCACGTTCCAACTGATACTACACTTTTTATATACACAAGGGTGCATTGATTATCTCTCGAGGCTAATTATAAAATTTGGTTGCGTACTTTTGTATTATCGTGTATTGCATCACATAACCTTTTTTTATATCTAAGCTGGATACAAAGTGCTGGACTCAATTGCTCGACAACTTGCGGCAATAGATATCTTTCTGTAGCAGGTTTTTTTTATCAATTATATGCGTTGTTTACTTTATAAATTGTGTGGATGGTTGAATGGAAGGTTGTTGTTGCTCGTGCTGGAGATAAAAATACTTTTATTGATGGATTGCAAATGGGCGGTAAGCCATATGTATACAAGTTAGCTTAATAAATGAATGATCTAAGATTATTATTATTAACAACTACTTCTTTGATAGATAGTTTATGTTGATGTTGTTAGGAGTGCTTAACATCGCGACTTTTGCGACCATCCTGCAAATTTATACAATACCGGCTGGCAATTTATGAGTCAAATCACAATCATGAATTGCATTATTCCCGGTGACTTTATCAGTTACCATCATAAAATATTGATTGCTTGCAACACAAAATGTTGATTGTCTGTAACTATGTACTACTACATTAGTGTTGTATTCTGCAAAAGTGAGTTGGATTGTATATTTTAATAATTATTAACCTAGGCCTAAAACCTGAAAGTCCTCCCTGTTACAAACTAAAGAAAGACAAAAAAATCACATAGAATACGGATTTGGAACAACTGTGAATGATATTTTATTTAGCGTACACAAATTCCCTTACGTTGCGTTACTTAAAATTATTGCTTGCTTCCATGGGCAATATTAGCTTTACCATTTCATTTTTTTTTTCTGGGGGGGGGGGGGAGAATGTGATGCGAAACAAGGAATTAAAACATTAACTTGTTTTTATTTTATGTTATTAATTAAGAATAGATTTGATTGTGATATATATTAGTTATATTAGATAAATGGATTATCTTGAATATTCAAGATTATAGGAATAGAATAATAAAAAGGATTTGTTTCCTTTATTAGAAAGATTTTTACTTGTCGACTAAGTTTAGGGTTTTACTCCGCTTATATAGGAGATGTAATATCATTATTAAAGGGACTTGGATTGATTAATTGAATTGAGAATTGTTCTCTCTATTGTTATGGGTTGCGATCCTAACAAACTTCTCTTCTGCGGTTGAGAAATCCTTTGGGTATCACCTAGGGCGTGGATTTTCCGCGGTTAATTCACAAAATCTATCTTTTTTAACACTTGTCCTGCATCAGAATGCCCGGACCAGGGTTATGTCAGCATTGCCCCTGCTGCAAAAGAAGCTCGTGGAAGTGCTAATGCAGGTGTGGGAAGAAATAGTCAAATATATGCTTCCGCATATCTAAACCGTTCTTATAAAGGTATTTTTATTTTAAATATGACACATGCATTCTCTAGATTTTTACATGCTATTTATATAGGCTTATTTAGATTTTATTCACTGAAGTTCATTTCCATGAAACTATTCAATGTTTATGGGGAAATATTAGTGCAAATGGAGCCGCTACGAACATGCAAATTAATTGATCAAAGAAAGAAAGATTTCTATATGTTGCTGCTTTTGTTAAAAATGCATAAGGTCCTTTTTGGTGTGTTAAAAACGTTTAACTCTTGGGATGTGTTGACTTATTGTACTTGTGGAACGGTTTAAATTTCCAACCGATTACATTGCTTAAATAAGATAACCTTACCTACGATCCTGCATGTTAGATTCCAAAAAATCTCGGGTTCAAACATATATTTGTGAATGTAGCTACGTCGACTAGAGTCTCATATATGTTTCCAAATGTTTCAGTAGAGGGTTAGTGAACAAATTCGTCAGACTCTGGAAGGTACTCTTTGGTTTTCTGGACACTGGCGTGAATGGAACAAGGTAACTATTCAATTGTTTTTAACAAGTGTGTTGTGTTTTTAGGGATATGATATTAGTTTTCTTATAACTAAGAGGCCGTTGTTAACTTTAAAAATGATACTACTTACTCACTTTAAATTAAAATGATACCTGATGTTGAAGTTAGTAACTCATTGAATGTATCATGCTTGCAACTAATATTTATCATTTTGAATCGGTTTGATTATTTCTTTTATGCCCTATTTAAGATATCGTATATAGCTATGGTTTTTGTATTATGTATTTTTGGAATAGTTTGCTGCTTATTCGGGAATTTAAGAGATTGGACCTGAATTATATTTAGGTGAGTGTAGACCAAACATTGACTGTAACAGACCTTAACCTGTACTATGCCCACACTTTCGAATTTACCAAGAATTTTTTTACATACTCTCCGTTGGAAGGTAGCATCCGTTGGTACACACCTATTTATGTAGTAGGTCTAAATTGTACAGGATGTAATGTTGATTATATGAACCCAATGGTCTTTGTAAGTAGTAATAGATGAATGCCAAAAAAATTACCAGTGTTCTGGGCCATTCTTCATATGGAATCTGCAGCTTCATCTAAAATATGATTGACCTATATTGCCTTTATCTGGGATGAATCGTCTGCCCTCAGATGATAGAGATTTTCAATGTAGATGTTGAACAATGTTGTATTTGTGAACTGGTCTTGGCTATGAGGTACTACGATATTTTTTTATTGTATAATTGATTGTTTGAGCAGGTATGTCGAATTTCTCGTGAGTATGTTTTGACTATAAGGAATGAAGTCGGATTTTCCTTTAGTGTTGAGAAGGAAGAATGGAAGATAATATCAGTCCTAATACGAGGCGATGTTGAATTATTGAGGTCAATTGCTAAATTTAAATAAATAGTGGAATAAGTAATAGGGACCTATATACTGCCCTCGCTTATTCAGGATAGTTTTTATTATCAGAGTCAGTTATGGTATGTATTTAACATTTTGTTATCTAAAAAGATTTGTCAATTGATTGGTCAGTGCGGGCACAGCTGCCTCAGCACGATCTTTCGTTGATACTGAGAAGATGCAAATCAAAGTTAAAGACTTAAAGTTGACAAGGCGGAACAATGCAAAATCTTAAAGTTGTTCCTACTCCATCACTGGTAATTGCTTCTGAAAAAAGCAATCAAACACCACTTGTACATGTTACAGCTAATAAAAGTTTTCAAATTCAAGATATCTCGACAGAAAGGGATGTTAAGGTACTTTTCTTTTCAGTTTTCTGATTTTTGTAGAAAATTTTGGGTTTCACAAGTACAATGTATCGTAAGTTAGTCTATAATATTTCTCTTTAATGGAAGATGTGTGTTTATAAATATTTTTGCTTTAATGCACATCATAAAACATTAAAACAGTAAAAACTTCTCATAAGAGCATTGAGCCAGCAGTAGCTGAAAATATGGAGTTCAGTGAGGAGGTAATTGGCACGTCACCTGAATGTCGTTATGTTGGTGCTGAAAGGGCAAGCACATTACATGAAGATGGAGATAATGAATCGGAAGATCTTAACAATGCCGAGGATGTGGATAATGAATCAGAGCATCCTGGTGAAGTGTCAATATATAAGAAGCTCTGGACTTTCTTCACTACATGATTGTGGAATTTTGCGAGTTGTTATTCTGGGGTCTCTTTCTCTCCTTGTAGTGCAATTAGTTGAAGAGTAACCTACCATGCTTATCATCTCAAATTCATTGTTTGGCTTTGGACTAAGGTCTTGGTTTTGGAAGTTTTCATTTTTTTTCTTTTGTTCCCAATGGTGGTAGTGATTTTTACAGCTATGGAAGCTATCAAGCTGAAAACTCTGCATATATGTCAGGCTGCCAAGATTGGAGTACAATAAATTTGTGTATGATTTTTCTCTTGCTTTTTATGGTTAGCCTACTATTAGTTGGGGAGCACTGTGAGATTTGAAATTTACATTTTTTTTGTTGTTTTTGGATTTTTTTTCCTTTGATGTGTTGCAAACATGAATGTGCAACAAGTATAATGTTTGTGTATGTATAGAGCACTCCTTAAACCTCAATTATGATTGAAGTTGAACTTCTATTAGGTTTACTTGTGCCGATAATTTGTATTGGAAAAACATTATCAAATTGCTTCAAATAATACACAACTTCGCAATGTAGTTGAGCAATGCTAGAAAATGACCAGTGGAGTTTTGTGAGACAATTTAATCATTTTAAAATTACTAAATTACCCCTTTTATATTAAATTAATGATAAAAAAGTTGTTCATAGTAAGAATTGAACCCTTGATTTCTAGCATAGAAATGAGAGTCTTTACTACTATGCTAGACATGAGTTTTGTGTATATTTTAAAATTTATTATTAATATATTGAGAGACAACCCCCATGTATTATATTAATGATAACAAATTGTTCCTAAACCCTTGACCTCTAACTCAAAAGGGAGATTCTGAACCACTATGCTAGACATCAGTTTTTAATATATTATAAAACTCATTATTAATATATCGCGAAACAACCCCATATATTATATTAATGATTAAAAAATTATTCTTAATAAGAATTGACCTCTACATAGAAGGGAGATTCCTTACCACTATATTAGACATCAATTTTGAATATATTATGAAACTCATTTGTATTAATATATTAGGAGACAATTTAATTATCAAAAAATTACTAAATTACCCCTCCTATAATATATTAATGATAAAAAAAATTACCTCTAACTTAAAAGTGAGATTTTTTTTACCACTGTGCTATATATCAATTTTGAGGCTATTTTGAACTATACAAAGTTACGAAGCATTTTTTTTATTTTAAAGTAGAAAGAAATTATTTGGATTCAGAATATGTATATTGTGATTTGTGTATTAATTATATCTTACGCATATCTCTTAATCCGGGTCAAAATGCAGAAGTCAGTTGTGGATGATCAAGCAATCACTTCTACAATATAAATTTTTATATGCTCATAACTCAGTTAGGCTTGTCAATGAATCGGATATCCAACCTGATCTGATCCATAACTAAATTAACAGGTATGATCCTTAAAAAAAACGATTCGTTAATGATCCAATCCGATAAGGGTCCGATCTGATAACGAACAAATATAGATTTTGTATGATCAGATCCGATTCAAAAATATTATATTTATTATATATATATATATATATATATATATATATACATATACATAGAGAAAAATGGGCCAGAGATTGTACTCAGGGATTTTTTCTGAGGTTATAACACAAATAGCCTATAAATTAAATGGCCCTGTAGGGGCATTTTTGTAAATATAAATTTTTTTTCTCAGTAAATTTACCAAAACACCCTTAAATTTGTATTGAAAATCTTTTAATCTCAGGGAGAACCTGAGGTCATCCTCAGGCACATGAATCCTTATATATATATAGGCTAGCGTTCAAATAGAAACCAACCTTAGAATAGAAACTAGAAACCTACACTAAATAAATTATATTTCATTTATTTTAATGACCCCGCTAGGGGCACCTTCACAAAAAACTTATAAAATTCTTGGCTCTATTCAACAAAAATATAAAAAAAATTAAAAAAATTTTAAAAAAAAGTTACTGTTCACGTGCCACGTCATCACGTGAACAGTAACTTTTTATTATTTTTTTATTTTTTTTATATTTTTGTTGAATAGAGCCAAGAATTTTAAACGTTTTTTGTATTGGGGTACCCCTAATTTGGTCATTAGATTAGCTTAAAATATTTAATTTAGGTTTAGTTTCTAGTTTCTATTCTAAGTTAGTTTCTATTAGAACAAGACCCTATATATATATATATATATATATATAGGCACATGAATCCTTATATATATATATATATATATATATATATATATATATATATATATATATATAGGCCTATGCTCAAGGGAAAACCTAGGCTAATGAGAGAACCAGGAGACCACATTTATATCCCTTGATTTGATTTTGATCAGATGGCTTACAAATTTGTGTTATTAACAAAAAAAGAATAATAATAATTCCATGTTTACACCAAAAGGACAGTTTTGGAATTCAACAATTTGACAAATCATCACTAGATATTATATTAATCAGTGAAATTTGTATAAATCAATCAGGGTATCGATTGATTTAAATTGATTAAAATCTTTTGTTTTCATTAAAGATTCTTTCATACGATTTGATTCAAATCAATTTCCATTAATTTTTTATAAAAGGAAATAATTCAAAATATTTTTTATACGTGTTACATTTTCTTAGAAAAGGAAACAAATCAAAGTCATAAATTACAACCATATATACAATCTTATGTTGACAAATCTTCATTAATTTTCAGAATACTTTATAGAATCTATTTCTTGTATACAACAATATTTATTAATTTTTCTGAATTGTGTTCCGGTATATCAGTCCTTGTAGGAATAATTTTAAATTTTAAATTTTTTAGATTCTTTCAAGTATTTTGAATACTAACAAATACTAATTTATTATATATTGTTAATAGAAAATATATTAGCAATAATGCAAAATTTTGAATATTTGAAGTATGTACATTTCTTAGAAAACACCAAATAAAGAATTTTAAAGATAAATTTATTAAAATTATATGAAACACTTAATAGAATATCGTATGATCTTAGAAATAAGTTATATTGAATAATTAATATATTTTTAAAGAAATCTTTAAGAGAATCTTGGTGTATTACATTTAGAAATATTATGTGACACGCCAAGATTTTCTTACGTGTTTCAAAAAAAATAAAATTTTAATCCGAAAAAATCTTAAAAATTAAAAATATTATTCTAAATAGAAATATTATAATACTTTGAAGTATCTCAAAAGTTTTTAAAAAATTAATAGAATTATCTAATAAAATAATAATACAATTTTAAAATAATTAACAAAACACCTAAAAGAATTTTGGAGAGGGTAAATTTATAGTGTTTTACTTGTTCGTTATATCAATAAAATATTTAGTAGAATTCTAATATAAATATCTAATAAAGTAGTATTACCATTTCAAAGTAACAAAACACCTAATAGAATCTTGGTGTATTACATAATATTTTTTTTATATATATCTTGTTAGGTCGAATACACAATATATAATCAAGTACTGTATTAGTAATTAACAAGAACACACATCTTAGCACTTAAAACTGTTTGGAATTAATAATTCCTCTCTCAGTGATGTAAAATATCACAGAGAGCTGCTTAGGTTACAATGAATGATATTCATTCACGATGGATACCCTTCTAGGGTTAACCTAACTGTATTTATAAGATATATAGCTACATACAATCGTTAATTGATTCACCTAAAATTAAGCTATACAATTGATATCAATTACGATTGCTACACGTCTTCTAAGTCAACTCAATCTCTTTGACAGCTATCCAATCTTCAAAGATATTGCTTCCATATTAATCTTGAATTAATCTTCAAACTCTGTTGACTTGTAGACGCTTCCAGTAGACAGACTTTAGCAAACTCTGTTGCTCTCCTAGCTACCAGTGTTTGCGCTTCCATGTGTTCAGCTAGCAGTGTTTACGCTTTCCTCTGTCAGTGTTTGCGCTTCCAGCTATCAGCGTATACTCAAACTCTGCTACGACTGCTTTCAATAACAAGTTAAACTCTTTTTACCTGTAACACTTAAACAGTGATATTAAATCACATCAATTATATCTAACATATCTTATTCTTTTAAAAAAATTACATTTCTTCTAAAATTATGTCACATTTAGAAATATTATGAAGATTCTCTTACGTGTTTCAAAAAAATATTAAATTATAATTTGAAAAAATCTCAAAAATTAAAAATATTAATTTAAAAAGAAATATTAAAATACTTTGAGGAATCTCAAAAGTTTTTAAAAAAATAATATAAATATCTGATAAAATAATATTACAATTTTAAAATAATGATCAATAAAACAAGTAATAGAATCTTGGTGGGGTACATAATATTTTTATACATTTTTGAATCAAAGATAACTATACATTTATTTTAAAATTAAGTTTCGAATTAAAATATCATCTAATACACCAAGATTCTCTTATGTGTTTCAAATCATTATATCAATTTATTTTCTTTTATTATCATTTTGAGATTCGTGCTATAAAAAAATTGAAATCTAGTTCAAAAAGAATTACTATATTTACACTGTTATATTTATACCTAACTATATTCAAAACTTATTTTATATCAATAAATTTTTTAGTAAAATTGTAATATAAATATCTAATAAGGATTTCAAAGTAATTAACAGAACAGTGTGTTACAAAATATTTCTATATATTTCTTGTTTTTAAAAAAAATATACATTTTTCTAAGATTAATTTATATTTAGAAATACTATGTTACACAATAAGATTTTCTTATGTGTTTCAAAAAAAAATCTAATTCCAAAAAATCTCATAAAGTAAAAATATTATTTTAAATAGAAATATTATAATGATTTGAAGAATCTCAAATGTTTTAAAAAAATTAATATAAATATATAATAAAATACCATTACAATATTAAAATAATTAAGAAAACATTTAAGAGAATATTGGTGGGTTAAATAATTATTTTTTACATTTAAAAAAAACCATACATTTTTTTTGAAAATAAGTTACATATAAAAATATCATCTAATACACCAAGATTCTCTTACGCGTTTCAAATCATTATATCAAATTTTTTTATTATCTTCTTGAGATTCTTCAAGAATTATTTTAGAAGACGTGCTATAAAAAATGATATAGATTTTCTTAAATTTTCAATGATCATTTATAGTTTATATCAATAAAATATTTAGTAGAATTATAATATAAATTTCTAATAAAGGAGTATTAAGATTTCAAAGTAATTAACAAAACATCTATAAGAGAACGTTAGTTTATTACATGATATTTCTAAATATTTCTTTTTTTAATATATATATATATATATATATATTTCTTCTAAAAATTGAATTACATTTAGAAATATTATGTTACACACCAAAATTTTTTATGTGTTTCAAAAAAATAAATTTTAATTCGAACAAATCTTAAAAATTAAAAATAATACTATAAATAGAAATATTATAATAATTTGAAGAATATCAAAAGTTTAAATAAAATTAATATAAATATCTAAAAAAATGATACTACAATTTTAAAATATTTAATAAAACACTTAAGAGAATCTTGGTGGGTTATATAATATTTTTATACATTTTTCAAAAAAAGATAACTATACATTTCTTTTAAAATTAAGTTACACATAAAAATAACATCTAATAAATCCAGATTCTCTTACGTATTTCAATTCATTATATCAATTTATTTACTTTTTTAATCTTTTGAGAATCTTTCGAGAATTATTTTAAAGTACATGATATAAAAAATTGAATTCTAATTCCAAAAAAATAATATATAAATTTTCTTAAATTTTAGATGAATCATGTATAGTGTTGTACTTGTACCTAACTATATTCAAACTTATTTTATATCATTAAAATATATATTAGTATTTTAATATAAAATATCTAATAAAGTAGTATTACGAAGTAATTATCAAAATACATAAGAGAACGACTATATTTAGAAATATTATGTGACACACTCTCTTACGTGCTTCAAAAAAATGAAAATTTTAATTCAAAAAAATCTCAAAAATTAAAAATATTATTATAAGTAGAAATATTATAATACTTTGAAAAATCTCAAAAATTTTAAAAAAATAAATATACATATCAAATAAAACAATAATATAATTTTAAAATATTTAATAAAACACTTAAGAGAATCTTGGTGGGTTATAGTATATTTTTTACACTTTTCAATAAAAGAAAACGATACATTTCTTTTCAAATTAAATTAAACCAAAAATTCTATTAGGTGTTTTGTTAATTATTTTGAAATCGTAATACTACTTTATTTGATATTTTATAGGGAATTCACCAAAAATACTAGATTTAAAATTCATATTTGCAAAAATACCATATTCTTCAATTCATTGCAATTTTACCAAACTAAGTTTCAAAATTGCAAAAATACTAGGTCCCCCTTTCCCTCCCTCCCTCCCTCCCACGTCACTTTCCCTCCCCCCTTTCCCTCTCATTCCACGTCACTCATCTCCAGGGCTGTGTCCTTTTTTTTTTTTTTTTTTTTTTTTTTTTTTTTTTTTTTTTTAAAGACGGGATGCTATTTAGGTTTCATGGCCCCGCCAGGGGCAATATGCAACTACATTCAACCACATTCAACTAAATGCAACTAAATTTCTGATTTCAAGTTCCATTGTTCAATTGTCATTTTCGACCTCTTTTTTGAACTCTAATATATATATATATATATTAGAGTTCAAAAAAGAGGTCGAAAATGACAATTGAAAAAAGGAACTTGAAATCAGCAACTGAATGCAACCACATTCAACCACATTCAACCACATCAACTGCAACAGACTTCAAAACCATTTTTTTTTAATGTGGGATGATTTTGGGTTGCATGGCCCCGCAGGGGCATATTCAACTTAATGCAACCACATTAACCACATTCAACTAAATGCAACCACATTCAACTTTTTAAGATTTTGGTGGATTTGGGTTGCAAGGCCCCGCCAGGGGCAATATTCAACCAAATGCAACCACATTCAACTTTTTTAAAGGTGGGTGATTTTGGTGGATTTGGGTTGCAAGGCCCCGCCAGGGGCAATATTCAACCAAATGCAACCACATTCAACTTTTTTAAAGGTGGGTGATTTTGGTGGATTTGGGTTGCAAGGCCCCGCCAGGGGCAATATTCAACCAAATGCAACCACATTCAACTTTTTTAAAGGTGGGTGATTTTGGTGGATTTGGGTTGCAAGGCCCCGCCAGGGGCAATATTCAACCAAATGCAACCACATTAAAATTTAGTTGAATATGCCCCTGCGGGGCCTTGGAAGCCAAAAGCAGACCACCTTAATTTTGGTGGTTTTGGGTTGCAAGGCCCAGCAGGAGCATATTCAACTGAATTCAGTTACTGATTTCAAGTTCCATTTGTCAGTTTTCATTTTCGACCTCTTTTTTGGACTCTAATATATATATATATATATATATATATATATATATATATATATATATTAGAGTTCAAAAAAGAGGTCGAAAATGACAATTGAACAATGGAACTGGAAATCAGAAATTTAGTTGCATTTAGTTGAATGTGGTTGCATTAAGTTGAATATGCCCCTGCGGGGCCATGCAACCCAAAATCATCCCACATTAAAAAAAAATGGTTTTGAAGTCTGTTGCAGTTGATGTGGTTGAATGTGGTTGCATTCAGTTGCTGATTTCAAGTTCCTTTTTTCAATTGTCATTTTCGACCTCTTTTTTGAACTCTAATATATATATATATATATATAGGGTTGGACTCCATGAAGAACACTTTAAATAAAGAACAACAAAGAACACCTCATATCTAATAGATCCATTGCCCCTGGCGGGGCCACCCAATACAAAAAGTTCTTATTTTTTTAGGCTCTATCCATCCAGCAAAAAAAAAAAAAAAAAAAAAAAAAATTTGAAAATTTTACTGTTCATCGATGACGTCATCGATGACGTCATCATGAACAGTAAATTTTTCAAATTTTATTTTATTTTTTTTTTTTTGCTGGATGGATAGAGCCTAAAAAAATAAGAACTTTTTGTATTGGGTGCCCCTGGCGGGGCCAATGGATCTATTGGAATAAATGATTTTATAGTGTTCTTTATTGTTCTTTATATAAGAGTGTTCTTTATGGAGCAAAGGCCTATATATATATATATATATATATATATATATATATATTAGAGTTCAAAAAAGAGGTCGAAAATGACAATTGAACAATGGAACTTGAAATCAGAAATTTAGTTGTATTTAGTTGAATGTGGTTGCATTAAGTTGAATATTTCCCCTGCGGGGCCATCCAACCCAAAATAGCACCCATCTTAAAAAAAAAAAAAAAAAAAAAAAAAAAAAAAGGACACAAGTCGGCTGATTTCCTGGACAGGAGGAGAGAGAAAGTGAGGGAGGAGGGGGGACCTAGTATTTTTGCAATTTTGAAACTTAGGTTGGTAATATTGCAAATAGCTATTCTTAAAGATAGTAAATTTGCAAAAATTTACTTTTTCCTATTTATTTATGAAAAAAGCCCTATTTTATATTGATTTGAAATACGTAAGAGAATCTTGGTGCATTTTATAATATTTTCTACATGTAACTTAATTTTAAAAGAAATATATAAATTTTCTTTTGATAAAATAAGTATATAATAATATTATTTACCACACCAAGATTCTCTTAGATTTTTTTTAGTTTTATTTATATTTTATTGGTTTGGAACATGTAAAAGAATGTTGGTGTATTACATAATATTTTTATATATAATTTAAATTTAAAAAAATTGCATTATTATTTAAATACAAATATATATATAGCTATTATGTGATACCGAGATTCTTTTAGCTATTATTTAAATACAAATATATATATAGCTATTATGTAATACATCAAGATTCTCTCATGTGTTTTTTTAGTTTTATTTAGATTTTTTTTCGATTTTCTATTATATCTTAGATTTTTTTATGATATTTCATAATATATTTTAATGATCAATTCAAAATTATTATAATTCAAACTTTTTAATATATTTATTCTAGATGTGTTATATTAATTTATCAAAGATTATGTTAAGTGTTTTTTTTAATTCACTAAAGATTTCATCAAGTGTTTTCATTAATTTTTTAAATATTTTGTTAAGTGTTTTCATTAATTTATTAAAGATTCCGTAAATTTTTTTTACTAATTTATTAAAGTTTCCGTTTAGTGTTTCAATTAATTTGTTAAAGATTTTGTTTTTTTTTGAAACATTGTTAAAGATTTTGTTAAGTGTTATTATTAATTTATTCAAGATTCTGTTAAGTGTTTTATGAAACTAAACCAAATAATATGCGAAATATTCAACTAAATCTTATTTGGTCAACCCATGGTTTTAAGGATACCTAAAAAAAGGCCAATAAAGGAAAAAAAATTTGTTGCAACATACTTAAAAGATTTTTAAATTTTTTACAAGAACACTTTAAAAAAATTTAGCACACCTTAAAGAATCTTTTTTTGGTAAACAAAATTAAATTAACGTTATACACAAAAAAAATGTTGCAACATACTTAAAAGATTTTTAAAATTTTTACAAGAACACTTTAAAAAATCTTATTAGCACACCTTAAAGAATGTATTTTGGTAAACAAAATTAAATTAAGGTTATACACAAAAAAAAAAAAAAAAAACTTGTTGCAACATACTTAAAAGATTTTTAAATATTTACAAAAAAACTTTAAAAATCTTAGCACACCTTAGAGAATCTTTTTTTGGTAAACAGCACGATATTACATCAACTAGCAAACATCTCAAAAGAAAATGACAATTGCAAACTGTTTTGGTAAATAGTAAATATCATTACAACTACATGCTGCAACTTAAACAATTTAGTACATTCTGCACGATATTACATCAACTACCAAACACCTCAAAAGAAAACGACAATTGCAAACAAATGTAGATTAAACTCCCCTAGAAACCAAAGAAAATCACTGCAAAACAAATGCAAAAAATACTACTCCCCTAGAAACCAAAGAAAATCACTGCAAGACAAATGCAAAACAAATATAAGCAACTAGACTGACTCATAGCCTAACAATTTGACTTAGTTTTAATTCTTCTTCATCCTCCTCCACCATTATATTCTTATTGTTCGTCCCTTCCTTGCTACCTTCCGCCATCTCTACATTCTTCCTCTCATTCTTCTTGGCCTCCGATGGTTTCATCCCGCTCTTCACCTTTTGCTCTTTGGTCCCCTGTGTATCCTCAATGTCTTTATTACCAACCCCCTTAGAGTCCCTCTTTTTTCCTGTAATTAAGACAATGTCATTCCATTTGATAACCGCTGATATATACATGAGAATAAGGAGATAAATCTAATAATGTAAAATACTTCCACATCCAAAACTGAAAAAAAACCACACTGAAACATGGGAAAAGAAGCAACATATATATCAACTCAACTCAAAGATATATCTCTTTGTTACAGTACTCTTTCATAAAATCCTATAGATACATAGTTCCAACGATGTCCTTATTTAGGACGGAGACCTGCTTCCTGGAAGAACAAGATACACACTTGTACCAATGCATCTGATATACTTGATACACCACCAGATTTTGGCTTGACACTCTCCAAATCTCCCTCTTTTACACTTCCCACAGAAAGAGCTTTTGTTGGCCCAACTCTGTGCTATACCCAAATCATTGAAATTACTATACATACTGAAGCTGCAGCTACTACTCTAGATGTCTTGATTCTACCACATTTTTTCTACTCTACTTAAAACTTACAAATTTGAACCTACTCCATTTTTCATGTTGCATCCACCTTTACCCACAATGACTTTAAAGATGAATAGAATGACTTCTACTTCCACAAATATCACATTTCTATAGCCATTAGAGGGTTTCAAATATACCTTAATGTACGTATATTTCTTGTCTATGATAAGCTCTTTAAACCCTGAATCTCAAAACATAATATTAAAACTAATAATAAAAACCAGAAATATATGATAGAACACATGTACGAACTGAAAATTTCGTAAGATTTCACAACAAAGTAGAACAAATATTCGGGATAATCTGACAAATTAAAAAAAAAAGTATTCAAAACCTGTCCCAGTTATCCACTTACATTGAACTTCTGAAAGAAAAAATACCATTGTAGTTAACAAACTAGGTTTTATCCATGGTAGTAGCCTTGAATGATAAATTCTTTTATCTGCTTCTCTGTACTGTTCTATAATTATATTTTATCTGCAGAGTAAAATATCATCATCAGTTTATAGAGTAACTTTTAATAACAGAACACACACACGAATCTAAAACTTTAAGACTCTTCTGTGGAACACATGCATTTTACTAAGCTTTTTACGGAATCTAATATCATAAAAGAGAAAAATAAACGATGATCAATCACCCATCGATAGAGCTTTTAATCACCCATCAATTACTCAATTGCGTTGAGGTTCTGAAAGGGATGTAATCACATCTGCTAAGAGTTCGGATTCATCCTCGATATAATTATTGATAAGAAACCTCTCCAGATTAGATACACTTTAGCCTTTCCTGCAAAAATACATTTGAGATTACATAAGAGAACTCAAGCAAAAATATATTTGGGATTACATAAGAGAACTGAATATATATTTTAAGCATTTGTGCGAACACGTAAAAGAATAGCTTGGTTACAAAAATTAGATCAACATACAATATTCATCTAAAACAACATTGAAAAACAATAGTGATCATAAGAAATTTAATTACGTACTCATTGATGGAAGCGTTGTCATCCTTGTTGTCCTCTTTTTTTTTCAATCTGTGTTTTCTTCTTTAGCTTATTAACATATACGTAGATCTATACATAATGATTATATTACAACTTTGTTTCCATAATTAAAGCTGATTTCCAGAATCGTTTCCATATGTGAAAGAATCGTGAATTATGTCAATCAAAACGATTGCATATCTTTCCATCTTTACAAGATTCAGTAAAATAATTTTGACCGAATAGTGTATATTTTTTATCCCCAAACTTCATTGGAGTTACAAAAATGCCACTGAAATATCTGTTTTTTTTATTATTATTATATTATATTAATCAACGGTCTTAGATTGGATCTCTTAGTTTTCTTGATAGGGAGGTTCTCCCTAGAACCCTACTCTATATATATATATATATATATAACAAATAAAAAAACTATTTTATAGATTGAAAAAATAATAAAATTTGTTAAACGGATCGGACTTCCGATCCGTTAACCCGAAGTCCGAATGGATTGAATATGGATCGACCTAAAAAATACCCGACTCCTGATTCGATCCGATCCAATCCGAGTCTGAAAAATCTTAATGGATTCGGATATGAATTTAGGTTGATCCGACCCGAATCCGAACCGTTGACAGACCTAAACTCTGCCATTTGAACATTCGTCAAAGAAATTTTCATATTGAAACGTACTTATTTTTAATTGTATATACACCATAATCTTTTAGATATATTTTGCGTACTAAGTATTAATATGTTGTAAGCACCATTTAATTATAGAATAATATAAATATATATTAATATGATATTACTAGCAAGCCCGTGCCTTGCACGGGCTATAAAGCTAGTTTATAATTTAAATTTTGAAAAAGTACTTATGTATTCATTTAATTATTATAATTTTGTAATTAAACGTTTAAATGAATATTATTATCCTTTTTAAGAAATTAAGTTGAATAATTGGTTGTTATTTTGTTAATTAAATAGGTTATATATTAGTGATAAAATTTATTGAAATTTGCAAGTACTTAAAACTACTTACTAAATTTTATGAAAGCTTGTATAGATTAAAATCCTCACATATAAAATTATGAGGGTACACTTGTAAATTTAAATTTCAATTTTGTAATTATAAAATTTGGGAATTTTTTTGGGATCTAATTTGGGGTCTTTAGCATTTTCCTTATAAAATTACCCTGATGTATTGTATGAGAAAATAATCTAATTTCGGTAGTACCGAGGGTCATTCTCAAGCACCTGTTTCTTAAAAATTGTGTTACAATGCTGTCATCTGCAATGCAAATAACATAACCTCATGAAAAGTAAAAGCAACACAAAACTTAGCAGGGAGGGGAAAGCAACGCAAATGAACCTAAGTATTTAAGCGTGATTCGTTGCCTGTGTCTGAACTCGCACTAGCATTGTGGATTCAAATTTTACTATCAGCTTTCCATGTATGTGCCACTATTCTATTTCTCTGTGAGCGCAGACATGGAAAGTATTTCTATATCAACCACAAACTAGTCGCGATCGTTAAGTTGAAGACAATGTATTAGCTAAAGCTATTAATTATTCACGACAACAGGAGAAACAAAAAGAAAAACAAGTATCACACATCACCAAGCTTTTACATTGATGCTTTTTACTGAATCACACGAAACACAGTCGATCGAGTTAAACCTGATATTATTATTTGATAGACGTGGGATTATACTTAAACAAAGAAATAGAAATTTTCGGATAGTAGTGAATACGTAAGAATGGACAAACTTGTTTATCACAAAATATGAAAACCTCATCCGAACAATGATCTTGGAGTGTGTTTTTAATCGAAATTCTATCAACTCCATTAGTTCAACAGTTAGTTTTAAGTTACTGATATTTCTTCAGTTCTGTTTCAAGTTAGTTTTAAATTATGTAATAAATTATTCTTATTATTTTTTTTATACAGATTGATATTAAAATATGTTCGCCTGATGCTCCGTTTACCTAATTAACTGCTAGAAGGTACCTTAACTGCCTAAAATCTCATAGCCATCTTTAACATGAGACGATCCTTTAAAATCCGTGCAACCTTGTAGTCTCAGCTGGCATGATCAAACATTCAAACCCAAACCCTGAAATGACTTGATAAAAGATATTATAGTCTGAAAGGGGAACTATGGATGTACTTCAGCTGTCTGGTATTAGTGTTCCATAAGGCATAGTTTGTTCGGCTGGTCAGTAATAATGCCGGGTAACAGAGCCATTACACAATCTAACATCACCAAATTTATACTGCACAAATCAGTAAAAGTAGGAAAAGGGACAAAATTATTGCTGCTATTGAGGAAATTTGTGTCAATCAGAGAGTATTAGACTTTGGCAGGAAATTGTGGACGATGGATTAGTAGTCATTATTGGGGTTTACCATGTTGCTGCTCCAAGTGCATTCTTCAGTGCTTGCAAACAGTTCTGAAACTAAAGAGAGATTTGAATGTGGTCATGAACATGTGTTTTTGTTGGAAATAAGTACTTTCGAATAATGAGATTAATTAGCCAGACACCATAAGTAGACTCTGCATTGAGAATAAAATGTAACCATTGAGAATATATCAAGGAAATAAGAACTCAGTAAGGCCAGTAGAGGAAAGAATAAGCCCTTAAGGTAAATTTAGCATTGTTAGAGCCAAAGACCTGATAAACACACTCACACACAGAACATGGTATAGATGCAGGATGGAGAAACAAGAACACACTATGCAAAAGATGTACCAAAAACATCAAGCTGTCCAATAAACATATCTGCACATGTTTCAAGCACTCGCAGAATATGAAAGCTTTTTTGTAGTACTTTTAAACAATATTCATATGTTACAAATGAAAGATCATTATTAGTTATTACATTGCCGTCAACTGCAATAACAAAAACTTCATAAAATGAAAATGTTAAAGATACACACATAGGCTTATAAGTAGCGCTATTCAAAAGCTCAGGTACTACCAGATATATCTAAGTGAGTATGTTTTAACTCGGACAAACCGATACCAGTTTTCACATCGAGCTTTGGCATCTCATGAGTCTGCTAGTTCACTAGACTCTCAACATAATTATGAACTCCCAAAGTTCGCATCCGAACTTGTGTTGGCTTAATCTCTTCCGTTAAGGGGTCATATAAGATCAGCTGTCTCTCATTACTGTTCTCTCCAACAAGATCACCATTCTTCAGACACCCGAGTATCCTGCTGAAACCTAAAATTGGTCCAACAGTGATCTTTTCGGTCCAAGAACACTCTCCGCCAATATTATCATCCATGGCCCAAATGCTAAGCTCCATGATCCTACCTTCAACATACCTGCCCACAGCAACGGCAAAAGAATCTCGAAACTCCATTATGGTACCGTATCCCTGTCGTCGTCCATTCCGGTTCATACACTGATCCGGCCATGGAATTTTTGAAAACACCTCATTCTGTACATCAAAAGAAACGAAAAACTGCTTCTTAACCTCCCACCTATGCGCTAATCCAGTCCAATAAGGATTTCCCTTCACAATCAGACGACAACAACCATGTATCAGTTCAAAATCCACTTCCACCTCAATCTCCCTCCAAGAAGCCCGATTTAATGAATAAACCTCAACCCGACCAGGAGTGTTCTCAGATCGACTAGTCCATACAATCCTCACAACCTTGTAATCATTTGTCATCCCATCAAAACCAAAACCCACAGAAACTTCACCAGTAGAATCAACTATTCTGATTGCAAAATCTGATATGTCCTTCACTCGTTTCATAGCGGGGTTCCAAAGGCAAATATGGCCCAAGGGATTAGTTAAACAAAGCAAGCCGTTGCAAGAACCAACAACTTCCATTTCCGCCGGACTAACAGAACTGGGAAAAGGGTGTTCAAGATTGATGGGGTTGTCAAGATCATCGAGACGGAGGAGGGAGATTTTGTGGTTTGGTATCTTGACTTGGTAAGTGTGAGCAATGAAGGTTTCATTTTTTGGGTCTGCAGCTGTTTGATTAAGGTGTCTTTGGACAAAACTCTGGCTCGAAATCAGAGTTAGCCACACCTTACAAACTGACCTGTATTGCAGCAAACGTTTAACCGGGAGTCTTGCTAGTACTTCAACTAGCAATTCTTCTGGTAAACTATTCCAGTCTGCCATGTTTTTTACATGGAGATCAGTGGTTTCTGTGGTATTTATATTTGAGTTTTACAATATTAGTGAAAGACTTTGAAAATTCAAAGATGAAGTCGTGGGAGATATTTCAACTGAAACAGATGTATGTGGTGTAGACTTTTCAACTCAGTTACTAATTTCGATTACACACGTATCCTCAAGTGTTGTAGTATCTAAGTGCATGTACTGAAAGAAATTGAGGTTGATGCAAGTTCGAACAATCAATATTCTCTGATAAGTTTATCAAACTCCCTCAGTTTATGAATAAGAAAAAACTCGAAATATAACTCACTAAGCCAAAACTCGCCTTGGTTCATTTATGGGCCGAGTGCCATGGGTTTTGCATTTGCTTTTAGCTTAGTATAGTGGAGTTCAACGTAAGATCAGATTTTGTGAAAGGCAAAATGTGTCTAAATCTTCCAGAACACCCTGTAGACAAGGAATTTATTTCAGTGAACACCATGAATTTTAAAAATGTCATTAGCTACATAGCTGCTCAGAATGGGCTCGACCTTCTCAAATTTAACTCAATTTCTTTCCAAGAATTCTCGTTCAATGAATACACCATGAGGACTTGATAGGAATCCTCAGATGATCCATTACAGTTTTTAACCAATCAGTAAAGTAGGTAAGTTATATGATATTGTCCATTTCTTTTATTCGTTTATGGTTAAAAATCTAAAGTTGCAGCCTACAATGATTCGTTTCGTAACTGATTTGCCATTTTTTGATTAGTTGGTACAACTCTGTTCTGTAATTCGAGAACCGGAGCATCGAACACTAGCAATATGCAAACTTATTATGTCAAAATCACTTCTTCATCGTCAAGTATGATTTCAAATTATTTTTATTGTTTTGGTGGTGAATCAATAAGATGCAAATTTGGTGTAACTTTTTGTAACACTAGCATACTTGTATTACAGAACTAGGGTCTCTAATCAAAATTTTGACAACTCCATAATTTCAACAGTTGATTCAGATTCATTGATACTTCAGTTCTGGAGATGTAATTAACTGGTTGTAAGTTCGGTAAAGTTTAATATGTTTACGATAAGCACTATCATGATTTCAATTAGTAATGAGTTCTTCGTATCAAATTTTTACATAGATTGATATTATAATATTTTTGACTAATGCTCTGATTACCCGATGAACCGCTACAAGGTACCTTAACTGCCTAAATTGCATAGCCATATTTAGAGCCTTGGTGAATACACCCCAACATGTACATAGGGAAACTTAAGATGATACTTTACAATCCACACACCTTGTAGTCACAGCTGGCATGATCAAACCCAAACTCTAATCTGACATGATAAAAGATATTCTGGTCTTAATGGGGGTAATTATGGATGTCCTTCTGCTGTCTGGTAGCAGGGTTCCATGAGGTATTGTTTGTTCGGCTGGTCAGCAATAATGCCAGGTAAGCCATTACACAGTCGAACATCACCGAATCAATATGTACAGATCAGTAGAAGTAAAAAGATATCAAAATTAGTGATGCTATTGAAATTTGTATGTGCCAGTGGCATGAAATTGCAGGGCTGGAGATTAAAGGCAATGAAGGAGTCATTGTTAGGGTTAACAGTTCACCATGGTGCTTCTCCAAGTGTAATATTACGAAACTAGGGTTTGGAATTTATGATCTCCAGCGCTTGCAAACTGTTTTGACACTACAGAGAGATTTGACTGTTGTCATAAACATAGACGTACTTACTTTCAAACAATTAATTTAGAGAAACACCCTCAGAGACTGGGCAATGAGAATTAAAATGTAACACTGAACTTTTCAACTGGAAATTACTTGTGTTTTTGAGAAAATATCAAGGAATTATGCCTCAAATAAGGCCAGTAGACGAACACCCAAATCCTTGAGGTAAATTTAGCATTGCTAGAGCATAAGAGCTAATAAACACACTTGCACACAAAACATAGTATAGATGCAGAATGGAGAAATCAAGAACACAGCAGTATGCAAAAGATGTACCTATAATGCGAAAGGTCTTTGTTAATACTTATAAACAAATTTCATATCTCACAAACAAAAGATAATTGTTGGTCATTACACTGCCGTCAACTGCAAATGAAACAGGCTACATAAAATTTGAAGTCCAAGCTACACGCGTAAGCTTATGTAGAGTGCTATTCAAATGCTCAGGTTTTGATAGATAAATATAACTATGTTTTAATATAGACAAACCCATACCTGTTTTCACCTCGAGCTTTGGCAGCTATTGAGTCTGCAAGTTCACTAAACTCTCAACATGATTGTAAACTCCTAAAATTCGCATCCGAACTTGCGGTAACTTTCTCTCTTTTGTAATGGGGTCATATAAGATCAGCTGTTTCTCATCACTATTCTCTCCAACAATTTCACCATTCTTTAGACACCCGAGTAGCCTGCTCATACCTAAAATTGGTCCAACAGTGAGCTTTTCCGTCCAAGAACACTCTCCGCCAATATTTTCATCCATAGCCCAAATGCTAATCTCCAAGATCCTACCTTCAACATACTTGCCCACAGCAACGGCAAAAGATTCTCGAAACTCCATCATGGTACAAGGCACCTGTCGTCTTCCCCTCAGGTTCATACATTGATCAGGCCATGGAATTTTCAAAAACACCTCATTATGTACATCAAAAGTAACAAAAAACTGCCTTTTAATTTTGCACCTATGTGCTAATCCCATCCAATAAGGATGACCCTTTACAATTACTCGACACCTGTCACGTAACAGTTCAAAATCCACTTCCACCTCAATTTCCCTCCAAGAACCCTGATTTAGTGAATAAACCTCAACCTGACCGGGAGTGTTCTGAGATCGACTAGTCCTGACGATCCTTACAACCTTGTAATCGTTTGTCATCCCATCAAAACCAAACCCCACAGAAACTTCACCAGTACTATCAACTATTCTAATAGAAAAATCTGATATGTCCTTCACTCGTTTCGTGGCAGGGTTCCAGAGACGAATATGACCTACTTGATTACTGAGACAAATCAAGCCATTGCAAGAACCAACAACTTCCATTTCTTCCAGACTGACAGAATTGGGAAAAGGGTGTTCAAGATTGATGGGGTTGCCAAGGTCATCGAGACGGAGGAGGGAAATTTTGTTGTTTGGGATATTAACTTGGTAACTATGAGCAACGAAGGTTATGTTGTTTAGGTCTGCAGCTGTATGATTGAGGTGTTTTTGGATAAAACTCGGGCTCGAAATCAGCGTTAGCCATGCCTTACAAACTGACCTGCATTGCAGTAAACGTTTAACCCGTAGTCTTGCTAGTACTTCTATTAGCAATTCTTCTGGTAGACTATTCCAGTCTGCCATGTTTTTTAGATAGATTATAGTGTGGTTTTTGTAGTTCTTATAATTGAGTTTCAGAAAATCAGGGGAAGACTTTGAAACATTAAAATATAGAAGTCATGGGAGATGTTACAAGTTGTTGAGATGTGTCAGTGTGTGGTGTACATATATTTGCAGACTTTTTGATCCATACTCGATTACTAACCTCAAGTGTGTATGTAATTGCATGTACAGAAAGAAGTGGAGGTTGATGTAAGCTTCAAACATGGTAACATGCAATGTGAACTAATATTGAAGCATTATGCAGATGTGTACACTTGCATGTATCTAATCAAGTTCAAAGTCGAACCAATATTTTTGTCCATTAAGCATACAAATCTCGGATCCATTAAGCTTACAAAGCTCGGATCAGTTCAGTAAGGAAATTCATTTACTACCTGAACTGTAAAAAAAAAAAAAAATGACCTAAGCTCTATACAAACCAAGATTAAAATTTCAAGTTCAGAAAACTTATATCAATGATGTCATCATAGAAGTCAAAACTACTTGGTACAAGTAGACAAAATGACAAATTAGGTTATGTTATGGATTTTAATTTCAAGAGTAGGAGGATAAGGAGTTTGGTTGGTATTTCTGTTGTTGGAGTTCTTGGGACATCTATTTGGGGTGGAGGGCTCGCGAAGCAGCTTGAATATTTCTGCGATGATAAGCCTGTGAAACTCCACTATAAGGATTCTGGTTTGGATTTTGCAGGACCATTTGTTTTGTATTTTAGTTATGGATTATTGGATGCTATGTTTCAGAGCATGGTTTATTGGGTTATTGGAGCTTTGGCAGATGAATCTGCTATTCTAAGCAGGTTAAATATTAATCATTAGCAAAGTTAATACAGCAAATTTCAATACTCGCTTATATACAAATTTAACTCTTATGTGATATATTTAATCCGCTGCAGATATACTGGATTCTACAAGGGAGTGCAGAGTGCTGGAGCAGCAGTTGCTTGGCAAAGCGATACACATAAGATGTCATTCATATCTCAATTGGCTGTGAATTGGGGACTTTGAATTCCTTGTTCTTTGCCCAAAAAAATGCATATAGCCCTACTATGATCAAAATCATACCAATCAAGCTGCAATAAATATGAACTGTTACTTAGTTTTCTTTGAAATATATATAGAAACACAGAGGAAGAGGAATTCAGATATTCTACTAATGTATATTCTTTAGAAAGCTAAATTGTTTTTAGCTTCCCAATTTGAGATCTTCGCTCATAAAAAAGGCTTCCAAGACAGCTACAGTAATAAGGGCCAATGGATTGAACATAGAGGGATATGTTGGTCCTCTTTCTGCAACTGCCCACGAAACCAAACAGGAAGTTGCAGCTGTCGAAAATGCTCCCTGAATAAACAAATGGCTTTTGCTAATTACTGAAATTAAGGAACGGAGAGAAAAAACAATATATCTATTCAATGTACTCTGTATATTTAGAACTCTATCAGCAGGTGCTTATTAGAAGTAGAAGTTGATTACCGAATAAATGATTGTGACTAGATTCAGGTTGAAACCTAAGCTCCACGAGGACTTGGAGTGATCTATACACAAACCAGTAACCACTTGTTGAACTGCTGCAGTAATGCATATCAACATCGTTGCCATTTACTTGGAAGGGAACACCTTGAGCAACTTTTCCTGTTAATTAAACACAAAATTGACAATTAACTGAAAACTTCACCTGTCCGACTCTACGAATGTGTGTTAAGCATAAATACCTGGAAGATGAACCAGAAATCATAAGACAAGATGCTGGCAAGCAAAAACATGGTACCGCGTAGGTAATTGGGATTAGGTTTGTTAACAAGCAGGGGATGTGCATTGTGATGGCTGATGACTGCTGGACCTTTGTATAGACTAAAAATTAGTGCACCTGCCAGGCATAATATTACCCCCATTGTCTTGATTTTTCCAAACCCTGTGTGCAGTGCCAGTTTCTCTATTCTGCACCCATATGTAGTTGCATTGCATTAAACTCCACAAAAATCATCATCACTTAAGGAAAAACAAAACATAATTGCACGATACCTTAAAATCGTAGAGAAGATAAATGTAGTGATTGATATCAAATTGAGGAAATTTGTCGCATATGTTGCTGTGGTGTCCCGTAGACCATAGTAATAAAGTCCCGTTGCCATTGATCTTTTAAGATTGTAGTACATAAAACATCTTACGGAGATTGCTATTCCAACAACAAAGGAGGAAACAAAAAGAGCACTTGGAAATAAAATCGAACTTACCCGGTTAATGCGACCATGAATATCCAGAAACAAGCTAAACGAGTAAAATCCTTGAAATGAGATCTGTAGTAACCAAAATAAAATGAATTTTATCATAGGTCGAAGGATGGAATGGAAGAAACGATTACTGGAATCGAGAGTGGCAATGGGAATGTTGGCGGTTCAAGGTTTCGTGGTGGGTTTACAAATACTTTCGAGGATAATACTAACTCGAGGTACCTTCATTTTAGCTTATACGATGTATCGGCAAATTGTGGGTGCTATTTGCGTTGCTCCTCTTGCTTTCTACTATGACCGGTTTGTTAATATCCTCATTCCTTTTCTTCTACCGAATTTTTTTCCTACCTCGAAAGTATTTGTAAACCCACCATGAAACCTTGAACCGCCAACATTCCCATTGCCACTCTCGATTCCAGTAATCGTTTCTTCCATTCCATCTGTTGGAATGACTTGACTACTGTTCCTCCGGCGGCCTTGACTACTATTCCTCCGACGGCCACCAACCACACCTACCACCACCTAACCCACCTACCCCTTAGATTTTGTCTATAAATAAGAAATGCATGTAAGCATTTGAAATCATCTGAAATTCATCTGAAAATCTGTTATCCTCTCAAATCTATAAATTATTTCTCTTCTGCATATAATCTTTCTTGCTTCCGTTATAACAAATTGGTATCAGAGCCTTGGTTGAATCTGCTGAAAAAATTCTCGCCGGAATTTTTTTAAGCTCGCCGGAATTTTTGCCGGAGTTACTGTTCATCGCCGGAGAAGACGACACTGTTCAGGCGGAGTTACTGTTCATCGCCGGAGAAGACGACACTGTTCATCGCCGGAGAAGACGACACTGTTCATACGGCACTGTTCATACGGTACTATTCATACGGCACTGTTCATACGGTACTGTTCATACGTCACTGTTCATACGTCACTGTTCACCGGTACTGTTCACAGGCACTGTTCACGGGCACTGTTCACGGGCACTGTTCACGGGCACTGTTCACAGACACTGTTCATAGGTACTGTTCACATATACGGTTCTGGGAGAAAGATGTCTGGTGGTATTAATGTTAAGGTCGACAAATTTACCGGGAGAAATAGTTTCAGTCTATGGCAAATCAAAATGCGTGCCCTGTTAAAACAACAGGGGCTCTGGGCGCCGTTGAACACAAAAACGGCTGTTTCTACAAGCGCTGAGATGGCCATTCTGGAAGAAAAGGCACATTCAACAATTCTGTTGTGTCTTGCAGATGATATTATTACTGAAATCGCGGAGGAGGATACCGCGTCTGGTCTGTGGTTGAAGCTTGAAAGTCTTTACATGACGAAGTCTTTAACAAACAAGTTGTTGCTGAAGCAACGTCTGTTCAGTCTGCGAATGCAGGAAGGTATGCCTCTTCGAGATCACTTAGATCAATTAAACACAATTTTATTAGAATTGCGTAATATTGATGTTAAAGTTGAAGATGAGGATGCTGCTTTGATTCTGTTAGTTTCTTTACCATTATCGTACGAGAACTTTGTGCAATCGTTTATTGTTGGTAAAGATACTATTTCTCTAGAGGAGGTTAGATCTGCTCTTCATTCTAGAGAGCTGCGCCATAAGGCGGCTGGTACAGGTGCAGATAATCATGCTGCTGGGTTGGTAGCTAGCTGGAGTAATGGACATGGAAAGTCGGGAAAGAAATCAGTTCCTAAGGGTCCAAAACCTAATGATATCTGTAATTACTGTAAAGAGAAGGGACACTGGAAATCTGACTGTCCCAAGAAAAAGAAGCAACAGGATAATTTGACAGATACTGCTGCTGTAGCTGATGCTACTTCTGAAGAAGATATTGCTCTAGTTGCTGTCAAGGACACGCATCACTCTGATGTGTGGATTCTTGATTCTGGAGCGTCTTATCATATATGTCCGTGCAGGGAGTGGTTTACAACCTACGAGCGAGTAGACGGTGGCAAGATTTCTATGGCTAACAGTTTTGCTTGTGAGACGGTTGGAATAGGCTCAATTAAAATTCGGACACATGATGGTAAATTCTGCACATTGAATGATGTTAGGCATGTTCCACTTATGACAAAGAATCTGATATCCTTGAGTATGTTAGACAGCAAGGGTTTCAGTTTTCAAGGTAAAGGTGGAGTTCTACATGTCTGCAAGGGTTCTAATGTGGTTCTGAAAGGTGTTAAATGCGGTACCTTGTATCTTCTTCAAGGTTCTACGTTATCAGGTTCTGTTGCTGTCGCATCCTCGGAGAAGTTTAAGAGGTTGCGAACTGATAATGGTCTGGAATTTTGCTCATCTGAGTTTGATGAGTTCTGTAAGAATGAAGGGATTTCTAGGCATCATACAGTCAGGGATACACCGCAGCAGAATGGTGTAGTAGAGCGTATGAATCAGACATTTCTGGAGAGAGCTAGGTGTATGCTCTCTAATGCTGGACTAACTAGAAGATTCTTGGCAGAAGCAGTTAGTACATCAGGTTATCTGATAAATCGTGGATCTACGATTGTTTCAGAAAGTGGTGGTGTTGAGAAACAGGTGGAGCAGGAAGTCACTCAAGATGAGAGTGAACCACAACAAGAAGTTCAACAACCACAGTCAGAATCAGAATCATCAGTAAATCAGCACAGTTTGGTCAGACACACTTCCATCAGGGTGCTACTAGCGATAGTTGCACATCAGAATCTGGAGTTTGAACAACTCGATGTGAAGAACAAGTCTGATATTCAGAAGTTAAAAGGTCTCTTTGGTGCTGAGTTTGAAATGAAAGATTTGGGTGCGGCTCGGAAAATTCTGGGAATGGAGATTTTTAGGGATAGAAGCAAAAGAAAGCTCTTCTTGTCACAGAAGGGATACATTCAGAAGATTTTGTCAAGGTTTGGCATGTCTACAGCAAAGCCCATAGATACTCCTAGTGTTGCAAATGCACATCTGTCTGTCGATTTTGCACCTAAGTCTGCTGAGGAAAAAGAGTACATGTCTCGAGTTCCCTATGTTAGTGCAGTAGGAAGCTTGATGTATGCAGTGGTCTGCACTAGACCCGATCTTGCACAGTCTGTCAGTGTTGTTAGTAGGTTCATGCGTGATCCAGGCAAGGAGCACTGGAAAGCTGTGAAGAGGGTATTTCGGTACTTAAATGGTACGTCTGATGTTGGTCTCATTTATAGAAGTGAGACGAGAATTAAGGTGAGAAAAGTGGGTACTACTGATAACCCAGCCGATATGCTCACCAAGCCGGTTCCACATTGCAAGTTTCAACATTGTTTGAACTTGCTAAATGTTCGGAGTTGTTGACTGCCCTTTTGAGGGCAAAATCTGAGGCAGAAGAGTTTTTTATCTGGTACATCTGGCATTATTATGATGCGTTTGGTACATCTGTTATCTGTTTTTGTGAGAGGATTCAAGTCAAGGTGGAGATCTGTTATCTGGTACATCTGGCATTATTATGATGCATCTGGTACATCTGTTATCTGTTTTTGTGAGAGGATTCAAGTCAAGGTGGAGATCTGTTATCTGGTACATTTGGCATTATTATGATGTGTTTGGTACATCTGTTATCTGTTATTTGTGAGTATTCAAGTCAAGGTGGAGATTTGTTGGAATGACTTGACTACTGTTCCTCCGGCGGCCTTGACTACTATTCCTCCGACGGCCACCAACCACACCTACCACCACCTAACCCACCTACCCCTTAGATTTTGTCTATAAATAAGAAATGCATGTAAGCATTTGAAATCATCTGAAATTCATCTGAAAATCTGTTATCCTCTCAAATCTATAAATTATTTCTCTTCTGCATATAATCTTTCTTGCTTCCGTTATAACACCATCCTTCGACCTATGATTAGTCTTAATATGCTATCAAAGGGATTTAGGTTACTTCCCGCGCCAATATTCTTAGAATTATGGGCACGAAGGCTAATAAATACCCAAACACATAGTGAAATATGTAAGTGTTTAATACGTGCATGATGTAAAATACGGGGTGTAAAACATATCTGATTGTAAGTTGTAACAACTATCAGTTGTAACAGACTAAAAACACGGAAAATGTGAATATCTATATTGTATTACAATTTTGTACAAGTTAGTATAATTTTTCAAATATGTAAATTATTTTAGGATTACAATAATATCAAGTGTATTTATTAGAGAAAATATTTAAAATTGTGACCATTTTTATATAAGTGGTTACAATTTTGTAAATTATAACCATAACACCGGAAAAAACCAAAATTTTAAAAGAAAATAAAATAAAATTTTATTTTACAGGCACCAGGCGTTTGCTATTGCTGCTGGAGCTTTACTCGGTGTCGGTGCTGGATTGCTATGGGCTGAACAGGGGTGCAATTATGACTTCATATCCGCCATCGAGTAAGGAAAGGAAGTTATATTTGTATGTTTTGGAGTATTTTTAATATGGGAGGTGTTACTGGTGGTTTGATTCCGTTTATTTTGAATTATAATAGAAAACTAAACCAAACCAAACCAAACGTATCCAGTTCAGAAAGGAAATCACGCACGCAAGAGTTGAACCCCTGACCTCCTTCAAAGGAGGCCAATGGTTCAGCCATTGCACCAACATGTTGTTAGCTTGAATTATTGTTAGGACCGATAAGATTGTAGAAGGGGGTTGAATACAATCTATACCATTTTATCGAAATTTCTCCTTTGAATAAATTTTGACTTAGATAATTTGTGCGGAATAAATTGAAACAAATTTCAAGTTGAATATAACAATATATTAACTTGATGGGTGTTACAATTTCAGTACAGATTAATTATCAAGTTGATAAAAACTAATTAGAAAATTCGCCATGAACTTTTCTAATTTAGTTAATAAAAATCAAGATAACAACTAGGAAACTTAATTCGCTAGTAGTACAAGAATCACAAATAAACAAGTTCCACCGGATAAAATATTACAAGGGTGATGAACTTGATTTTCTGGGAATTTAATTAAAGCTCATGTGTTCTTGTTTGAGAGAAAAGGGATTGAGTTGGCACAGTGGTAAGTACCCAATCCGTGAACCGTGAGGTCACGGGTTCGACTCATGCCGGGGGTCAAAAACCGGAAACAGTCTCTCTACCTTTGTGTAGGGGCATGACTGCGTACATCCTACCCCCTCAGACCCTACTCATGCGGGATATATTGAGTACGTTTGGTTTGGTTTGTTCTTGTTTGAGAGAGAGAGATGGAGGTTGTGTCTTGTTTTTGGATATTATAATATTTCTGTGTGTTTTGAAAGCAGTCGCCTTGCTCTTTTAATCTTCCGCCTCTTCTGTCTTTTCTTTTCATTTGCAGACTATCTAATTACTCCCTCCGTTTCATATTAGTAGTCCACTTTTGATTATGATTGGTCAAATTGACCGAACTTTGACTGAAATTATATAATTATTCTTATATAGTTTCAAAAATCTAAAAAATACATTTTAAAGTAGATTTCATATATTTTTTATTGATATAATTTTTAATTTTTTTATATTAGTTTACAACACATAAATTTGAGTCAAAATTTAGTCAATTTGACTATCAATAATCAAAAGTGGACTACTAATATGAAACGGAGGGAATATAGACTATCCAGGATAGTCATACAGACAATCCATATATAGTCTACTGGGTATATAGAGGGTGTTTGGGATTGCTTAAAATAAGTTACTTTTGACTTAATGGAGGTGTTTTTAACTTAAAGGAGAAAGTAAAGTTGTTTGCTTTAAGTTGAATGAAAGTGTTTGGGTAATTTTGCTTAAAGTTAAATGGAGGTTTAATAATTTTGACTTAAAGTGAAATTTGACTTAAAAAAATTTTAAATTCATAATATTTGAACTTTACAAGAATTGTAAAAAAAAAAAAAGAAAAAAAAAACACCATAAATCATAAGTCATAAGTTAAAAGTACCTAAATGGAACTTCTGACTTAAAGCAGTTTTTTAACTTAAAGCGGGCTTAAAGTCATGGTAGACAAACACACTAAAAACGACTTAAAGCCATAAGGACTTCTTAGAAATCGTTGCCAAACAGGCTGATAGACTAGTACTATAAAAATAGTCTATTCGAGTATATAGAAAAACAACAACACAACATACTCAGTCTATTCGAGTATGTAGACTATCGACTAAATTCTTTTGTCAATGAACTGAAATAGCTGCAGCACGCTAAAGACCAGTTGCAGGGACAGGAAGTGGAGGACACCCGCGGGTTATTTTGCTAAAGAGTCTCGGCGCGTGTGGGACACGCGCTTTTAGGCGCGTCAGTGATCTGCCGACAGCAACCACGTGAATGACAGACTTCTGTTTCTTTTTCATTTGTTTGTTTAAACAAATAAACGACCCGCAAATTGAAGCAAACTAGGGCCTATTTTGTTTTATATGAAACTAGCTTATAACCCGTACAACGCACAGCTCCTTTTTTAATATTTAAAATTATATTAAATTAAATATTATTAATTTCCATATCAAATTGTTCTTTATATATATATATATATATATATATATATATATATATATATATATATATATATATATAGAGTTGGGTTCAGTGGAGACCTTGTTTTTTGTGGAGTCCTGGAGTCCACTTTTGTTCTACATACATTCAACAACATATTATATTGCATTTAACAATTTTTTACGGTCATCATCAAGATTAGTTATGGTTTTTACAACAATATCGTTAAAATCCATCACAAATATACATTATATTGCCCGCAATGATAAAATATTGAATTTGCGGAACAAATTTTATTTTGCAGAACCAAGTGTATAAGAACAATATTCGACATCAATTCAAGAGATGTTTAGGTGTGTTTCGGAGCAGTTTACGATCATGTTGCGTTTTTGCATTGGTAAAACATTGTAAAATGTGGATGAATGTATGCAGAATAATGGTGGACTCCAGGACTCCACAAAAAACATGGTCTCCACTGAACTTTGTTCTATATATATATATATATATATATATATATATAATTTTATACGTTCGATTTAATATTTGTACTCTATCTTTAAATCTTAAATTTTGCTTTGGACTATTACAGTCCACGTGAAATTAACAAAATAATCTTTAATTTAATGATGGTTTAATAATTTATTCTAATTGAATCTACGAAGAAACAATGAAGAGAAGAAATTGACGATTTTTTACGGTGAAAATTCTATTTGATTTATGAATTCTACTTATAATTCGTTTTGATTATCAAAATACCCTTGTAATTATTTGAGGATAGTTCTACCAACAACCAAATACAATTTTTAAAATAAGTGTAAGAGGGATTTTTGTCCAAAAATTTGATAATCGGTAGTCTTATCCTCCGTGCGACAAAGGTCTTAAAGTAAATAGATGAAAACCGTTGGATCTAGCATTAAAAAAAACATTTTATATTTTAGCATGTTATAAACTAAAAAATGTATTTATATTTAAATACAAAAATGTATATGTCAATAATTTAAATCATATATAATTAGGTTTTCTACATTGAACCGAATTATCAATGTAGGACTTCTACATTGAATATGATTAAGGTAAAAATTCGTAATTACATTTTCTTTTGAGATTCTGAGCATTTGAATAATAATTATTAAATCATCACTAAATTAAAGCTAACTTCATGAGTTTCGTGTGGATTGTAAAATCATCCAAAGCTGATTAATAGATCTCAAGATAAAGCCCAAATAGTAAATATGAATTTTTTAATACTAATAAATAAATAAATAAAATTTAATTCTACTACAACCTTTTTTAATTATATCTTTTTCAGATTATAATTTTCTTATTAAAATTTAATTCTAATACAACCTTTTTTGAATTATATCCTTTTTAGATTATAATTTTCTTTCTAAAATTCACTTCTAATGCAAGCTTTTCTAATTATATCCTTTTTAGATTATAATTTTCTTTTTAATGTGATCTAATCTTGATCATCTATTTTCAATCCAACGGATCATATGATTTTGATAGTACAGCGACAAAAAAATTGGATA
This sequence comes from Kitagawia praeruptora, assembly GCA_037693485.1. NCBI lineage: Eukaryota > Viridiplantae > Streptophyta > Magnoliopsida > Apiales > Apiaceae > Kitagawia > Kitagawia praeruptora. Next base: position 110,676,276 of record CM075354.1, read on the forward strand.
AGATCCCTCTTATGCTTATTATATGTAAAGGATATAATGGGCTCCGTAAAAATGCTTTTTAACCCGCACAGCTTATAATCTTTAATTAATAAATAATTAATTTAATTCAGAAATTATAAAAATAAATATCTAATATTATTAGATATTTATAAATATAATTTTCTAATTAAATAAATTATTTATTAATATAAATAAATCCTTAAACTCTAAGCTGCGGTTACCTGAGCGTCTGGAACCGGACTCCTTCTGCTTAACAAAAAATATATCAATTCCAACCGGAGTTCCAGCTTTAAGAATATATCACTTAGAATTTTTTTGTGATAATTCTTTTTCCTCGTAGCCATTCCACTTGATAATAAAATCCTTGTGGTTAATGAATTTAGCACTTCTGTTGCTTGCACAATGATTTTCTCACATACCAGTCTTGATAGCTTGAACCACTGAAGTTAATGATGAACAACCACTGTTAAATGTTGACACTCGATGTACTGTCTGGTTCATGAGTGACTAACCGCAATGACTGTTCTTCATATATTGACTTTAGAATCTGGTTCCTTTTCTTTTCTCCTCTCTCTTCAATTCTTCTGTACGATCTTTGTCACTGTTGAAATCTCTGTCACTTTAAATGAATCCACTTCTTAACGAATACTCCACTGAGGCTTGATCAGATGACTGAGCTTCTTTCAATGTAGTAATTCTTCAAGTCTGTAGATTGACCTTGATCTTTTTCTTCTGACAGATAATACAATATGAAATTCCTTGTGACAGTCTATATACTATTTACTATTACAATCTTGTTTAAGTTGAGTTGTATCCTCGAAATACAAATAGGCTACATCATATGCCTTTCAATTATAATAGAAGTGGGCTCTAAAAACTCTTTTGTATAATCCTGCCCGTTGATGGCACATCACTACCATATATGTCTATAAGTTTCTCACGACCCTCCATAAAAATTCTGTTTTTCAAATGTGTTGTCGTGCCTAGCTCTTTCGAGGCTTGGGAGGCAATATCCGCCTCTAAACGTCTTCGTTTTGTTGGTGATAATGGAGGGATATTGGGAGGAGAGGAGGTGCCTGCCTCACTCTCATTATTGTCACCCTGCATCTGACTATCTCTATACCCATCCCACAACTTCACAAGAGCATCTTACAAATTAAACAACACACGAGATTCAATGATCTGTGTATATAATATTTAATTCATGTGTAAAATTATACCTTCATACGTTGTATAGTTGGTGTCCAGAAATCACTTTTGTGCGTAGCTTCAAAAAATTTAACTTGTGTAATTAATTGGCCTGTCCTTTTCTTTTTTAAACTCCTAAGTGCAACAGAAAATAATTTATTAAATGAAATTCAAGTAATCTGAAAAGTAAACCAAACTGTACACACTAGTTATTGGGGGTAATAATAAACTTTAAGGGAGGACAATTAATTAATCTAATCGATTAGGTCTAAGTTGAAGTAACTAAACAACATTAATGCTACACATAAATAAAAATAAAACTCACTTGTCTAAATATAAAATGGGGCTTTGCACCGGTGGTGTGAATAACATCATTTGTCTCCCGATTTATTTTATTTTGGTTTGACATAGACTTGAATTTAAAAGATTCCCACCAATCACACAACGACTCCCATATAGGAGGATCCACGTATGGGGGCCTTACATCCCGTAGTATAGTTCCTCGTCGACTAGCTGCAATCCTCTCATTAGCTTTTTTGGATTCATAAAAAAACAATGATCTCATATTGCTGCTTAATTAGGTGAGCGTTCACCTTAGCATGCGCCTCCTCCACTGTCATCCCTTCCTCGTAGTCATAATATATATGTCTATTTTTAAGATTATAAAAATTATATGTACAATTATAGGTACTATAAACAGTTACAAAATAAAAACAATATTACAAATCATGGGTTGTAAAATTGGTCGTTGGAACATTTTATTTGATTTATAATCTTATTTGGTGTGGATGTGTGCTTGTTAGTTGCTACTGGATATAGGCTGAAGGGAAATAGAGCAAATATTATGTTACTATTGATAAATTTTTGCTAGTATATAGGGTTACTATTTGTTGTGTACGGTCTTCTTCTTCTACGCTGTGTTTTTAAAATCGGACCGCGAACCGGTGACTGGTCCGGTTCGGTTCACCCCTAAAACCAGTTCCCCAGTTCTCCTGTTGAAAACCGCCCAAAACCGGCTAAAAACCGGTCAAAACCGGCAATGAACCGAACCGGTGACCGGTTTTTGGAATAATTCAGAAAGGGCAAAAAAAAACCATGGGTCACGAGTAAAGTATACATGCATGTTTCCAGCCAAAGTAGAAAGCAGACAGAAATTGTCTCCTTTTATTCTTTTTTATAGGTAATGATGATGTCCTTTTATTCTTTTTTATAGGTAATGATGATGTCTCCTTTCAAAAAAGTAATAATAATGTCGATTTTCAGATTTTATTATATATATATAATTATAAATTATATATAATTATATATTACATAATTATTACGTCACATCGGTTGAACCACTTGTCGGGCCGGTTGAACCAATCGAACCAGTAACCAGTAGTGCTTCCGGTTCGATGCCCGGTCCGGTTCTGAGAACACAGCTTCTACGTACAATAGTCTTGTTAAATTATGATTTTATGAGTTTTCTTTGTTTCATTGTTTCACTGATCATTAGATACTTGCTATAAATTCACATAAGCTTCATACCCTGTTCTGTAGAAATTTCGTTACCTGCCTACTGTCTAATTTACTATTCAATTGTCGTATTAGATTATAATTTTAATGTTTTGATTATTAGGTATATATATTGCTTTGACAATTGTCCTTAACAGAAATGCTTAAACATACAGCATCATGTTGCTAAAGAGAAAGAAAGGAAAATGTAATATTTCAGCTTAAACAAGTTCGTTACAACTGATCATCTTATATACAATCTGCAGAATCATTCTAGATAGTTCTAGATGTTTAGCTCTATAGGAATTCCAGCTCATTCCAGCTCATTCAAGTCTAACAGAATTTGTTATGCTATTTGTCTTGTAGTGAAGCTGATGTGGCATTGTTCTCAGTTGGCGCCATTTCATTTATTTGAATTGTGGCTGGAGAATGTATATCTGTAACATCCCCCCTCAAGTTTGGAGTTTGGAAAAGATTACAAACGCCTAACTTGGAAAGAAGAAATAAAAGTTGGCCAGAAGCTAAAGACTTAGTGAACATATCAGCAGGTTGAATGTTTGAGGCAATGTGCTTGGTTTGAATGACACCTAGTTTGAGTTTGTCTCTGACAATATGACAGTCAATCTCTATATGTTTCGTCCGTTCGTGAAAAACAGGATTTGAAGCTATGTAAAGGGCAGATTTGCTGTCACAAGCCAATGTAACAGGAGTGAGATTGAAGTATCCAAATGTATGAAATATAGTAAGCAACCAAGATAGCTCACAGCATGTGTTAGCCATACAACGATATTCTGCCTCTGTAGATGAACGAGATACAGTGTGTTGTTTCTTACTTTTCCAGGATATAAGAGAAGAACCAAAGAGAATGCAATATCCTGTAAGGGAAGAACGTGTAGCTTGACAGCCACCCCAATCTGAGTCACAGAATGCAGTTAGAGTAGGAGCAGAATTGGATACCATAAACAAACCCTGGCCTGGAGAACCTTTTAAGTATCGAACAACTTTGTATGCTGCTTGAAGGTGATCAAAACGCGGTTTAGCAATAAATTGAGATAAAACCTGGACTGCATATGCCAAATCAGGCCTGGTCACTATAAGATATATGAGTCTGCCAATTAGCCTTCGAAATGTAAAGACATCTGCATCAGAAAGTATTGAACTAGTAGATTGATATAAATTGTGATTCTGATCCAAATGAACCTTGGAAGGCCTAGCACCAACAAGTCCAGTATCAGTGAGAATGTCAAGAGTATATTTTCTTTGATGGAGAAAAATACCAGATGGAGACCTAGCAGCTTCAATACCCAAGAAGTATTTTAAAGAGCCCATATCCTTGACTTTAAATGCAGAAGCCATGTGAGAAATAACATGCTAAATTAAGTCCTTGCTAGTACCAGTGATGAGTATGTCATCCACATACACAAGAACAGCAACAAACTGAGAATCATGATGATAAGTGAACAAGTTGTTATCAGCATGACATTGAATGAAACCATATTGGATTAAGGTATTATGAAATTTGGTAAAACAACATCTGGAAGCTTGTCGAAGACCATAAATGGATTTTCTGAGTATGCAAACCCAAGCAGATTTATCAGTAATAGCATTAATATCTGGTATAGAAGATAACTCAAAATAACCAGGAGGGACCCTCATGAACACATCTTCATGTAAATCACCATGCAAAAATGCATTGGTGACATCTAACTGAGTAATAGGCCAAGACTGAGAAGCTGCAATAACAATCAACAATCTGATAGTTGTCATCTTAGCAACTGGGGCATAAGTTTCAAAATTATCCAAGCCAAAAGTCTGAGTAAACCCTTTGGCAACAAGCCTGGCTTTATATCCAGTGGCGGAGACAGCCTATTGAACAGGTGGGCTTCAACCCACTGGTGATTGCATAGCGGGTTTTTTTTATTGTTATGCAAGGAAAATTTTTGGAGACTTTACTATAGAAAAAATATTAAAAACAGTCCAACCCACCCTATTATAGAAGCAAAGTGTATCATATGTGTTCTCTTCTCATAGTCGTGAGATGGAAGTTGCTTAAAACATTAATTTAAGCCCCCTCTTCTGCAAATTTCTGGTTCCGCCACTGTTTATATCTATCAATACTGCCATCAGGATTATATTTTATCTTGAACAACCATTTACATTCAACAATATGTTGATTTACAGGTTTAGGAACTAATTCCCAAGTATGTGTATTCTCCATGGCATGTATCTCTAATTTCATAGCATTGAGCCAATTGGAGTCAGTGGAAGCTTGTTTAAAGGTGGAAGGGATGTGAATAGCAGCATAATTACAAAGATATGTAGAGTATGAAGGAGTAAAAGCATGGTAAGACATGAAATTGTGTAGGGGATAAAAACATTTGTCAGAAGAAGACATACCTGAAAGCAGCCCTGTACTATTAGATGAAGGATGAGCAGAGATTGGTAAACCTGTAAAATCTTTAAATTTTGCTGGCAATTGTCTGGTACGAGTTGGTTTGGTAATAGCTATAGGCAGTGTAGAAGATGTAGGTGGAATGACAGGATCATCAGAAGAAGATGATGAAGTAGGAGAAGTATGATCATTATTGAAATTAGAATCAGACTCTGATAGATGATGTAGAGGAATGATAGTATTGTCATTAGTAGTATCATGAAATTCATGAAAAGGAGAAACTGTAAATAATGATGAACCAGGTACAGAATCAAGAGTAGAAGTAATGTGTTAAAAAGGAAATTGATCTTCAATGAACACAACATCTCGAGAGACATAACATTTCTTAGTTTGTAAGTCCATGACTTTGTACCCTTTTTTATTAAAAGAGTAACCAAGGAAAACACACTTAAAAGATTTAGGTGCAAATTTATCAGTTTGGGAATAAACATCTGAAATGTAGCAAAGACGGCCAAAAGCTATTAAGGCTGAATAATCAGGGAGTTTTCCAAATAAGATTTCATGTGGTGATTTATAATTTGTAACAGGTGAAGGAAGTAAGTTGATGAGGTGTGTGGCTGTGAGAATGTAGTCTCCCCATAGAGATATAGGAAGTGAAGACTGAAATCGAAGTGATCTGGTAACATTTAACAAGTGTTGATGTTTTCTTTCAGCAGAGCCATTTTGCTGAGGTGTATGCGCACAACTAAATTTCTGTAATATTCCCAACTGTTTTAGATGAGTGTGTAATTCAGAATTAATGAATTCAGAACCATTCTCTGACCTTATGATTTTGACAGTCTTATTAAACTGAGTATGAACATATGCCAGAAAATCTTTAAGTAATTGAGGAACTTGAGCTTTAGAAGATACAAGAAATACCCAAGTACATTTTGAATAGTCATCTACTATTGTCAGAAACTTATTACAAGCACCATGAGTCATAACTCTGTAAGGACCCCAGACATCACAATTGATGATCTGAAAAATACTAGTACTTCTAGACTCCCTAATAGGAAAAGGTAATCTAACTTGTTTTGCTCTATGACAGATATCACAATCAAGAAATGTAGAAGACTTTGAGATAGACAAACTAGGAATATGATTGAGAACAGTAGTTGAAGGGTGTCCAAGCCTCCAATGCCACTTGACAATAGTATATGTGTTACTCTGAGAACAGGTCAAAGAAGAAACAACAGGTTCTGAGGAGTTATTAACAGTAACAGCTGAGGCATGTAACTTGTAAAGTCCATCTGTGAGTTTACCAATCTCTGTCTCCATCATCGAGACAGGGTCCTGCAAAAGGCATTTAGAAGGAGAGAATACAATGTGACAAGCTTTGTGATTAGTAAGTTGAGAAATAGATAATAAGTTGCACTGAAAAGTAGGAACAACTAGTACATCATGCAAGGTTATTTGAGGAGAAATAACAAGAGTTCCTATATGTGTAACTTAAGAGGTTGCTCCATTTGGCAAATGTAAATATGAATCATTAGGTTTAGGATTATGAACCAAATGAATATAAGGAGTAATGTGATGTGTGGCACCTGAGTCTAATATCCAAACTTTATCAGACTGAGAGAAAGTAACAGGAGAAGCAAATATTGCTGAATTAATACCTGCCACATGATTAGCACTGGTATTCAACCAAGGAGTAGTAGAGACTTTTACCTTAGACTGTAGCATTTGAATCAATTGCTGACATTGAGCTTCAGATAGATCATTTGATCCAGGAGACATATTGTTGCTAGCAGAAGCTTGTGTGAGTATGTGAGAATCAGACTTATTTGTCTCGTGTGAGTAACATTAGCAGCATTCTGCTTATTAACAGTAGATCGAATCTTTGGCTTTGCCTTGCCAAACAAACGATGCCATTCCGGATATCCATGGAGAGCAAAGTACTTATCATGTGAATGCCCAGTCATATGATAGTAATCACATTCAACAGAATTATCAGCCTTATGTTTGTCATCCCTTCGAAATTGAGATTGTTTGCCTTTATGACAGGTATTAGAGTTTCCAGAAGTAAAACGTGCATTCATAGCAGTATGTTCAGGCATCATAGAGACATGATTAACATGATTTCGTTGATTTTCATCTTGCAAAAGCATGGTATAAGCTTGATTGAGATCAGGCAAAGGAGACATTAGGAGAATTTGACCTCTAGTAGCAGTGAATTGATCATTCAATCCCATTAAGAATTTACTAAGCTTCATCTGATTCTTATAATGCATAATTTTCAAGGCGAGACTACAAGAACAAGTGTTTGTTGTGCAGGAACAACGAGGAATAGGTGCTAAATTTTCTAATTCGTCCATTAGACCTCGAAAACGTGTAAAATAGCTAGTGATTGATTGAGTACCTTGAGTGAGTGAGGCAAGATCTTTGCGTAATTTAAACAATCATGGAACGTTGCTCTGAGCATAACGAATTGCAAGATCCTCCCAGATTTGTTGAGCAGTGCTCATATAAACGATGCTTTTCCTAATTTCATTTGAAACTGAGTTCAATATCCATGATATGACCATGTCGTTGCTTCGTTTCTATAAAGCAAACTGTGCAGATGTTTCTACAGGTTGTGCTTGAGTACCGTCGATAAATCCAAGCTTCAGTTTTGCAGAAAGAGCGATCTTAATTGAACGACTCCATTGATGATAGTTCAGATCTGTGAGCACTTCATTAACTAGAGAAATGCCTGGATGATCAGATGTACTCAGAAAGTATGGATGATTGTTATCAATCACAGGTGTTGACGCCATTGAAGCTGTCTGATTAGCAGTGGAAGAAGATGAATTGAGTGCGAAAGCGTATGAATGCATCACAACGTACAGGTACAAGCCTTATGGCTCTGATACCATAACAGAAATGCTTAAACATACAGCATCATGTTGCTAAAGAGAAAGAAAGGAAAATGTAATATTTCAGCTTAAACAAGTTCGTTACAACTGATCATCTTATATACAATCTGCAGAATCATTCTAGATAGTTCTAGATGTTTAGCTCTATAGGAATTCCAGCTCATTCAAGTCTAACAGAATTTGTTATGCTATTTGTCATGTAGTGAAGCTGATGTGGCATTGTTCTCAGTTGGCGCCATTTCATTTACTTGAATTGTGGCCGGAGAATGTATATCTGTAACAGTCCTCCATGCCTGCTACATTGTTGTTAGTTCATTGTTTGATCCTGCTACTTAAAAAAACTATATATTGTTTGTGTAACTTTTTAATCATTAGGTAGTTGCTATATTTGGTTAATTAAGTTTGAGTACTTTAATTATCATATAAGGTATTGTACTCCGATAATTAACTATGGTGCTAAGTTTTGGTCTCTACATTTGATTGTCGAGTGCTTAAGGGGAATTACAATCATGCACCAGACTTCTAAATTGAGTTTGGTAGTTCTTCACTTTTCTGAAAATTTAAAATGTGGATCCTAAACTTACATTATACATAAAACTTACATTATATATCAGATTTAATTATACATCACCGTTGGTAGACTCGTAGAATTGGTTTTTCTCGATGGTACGTAAAATATTTTTGACTTCTCAATGATACCATCATAGTATTAACTCGTTGCCAACCATACCATTTCCGTCAACAAACATTAGTCAAACGTTTATTCATGCAATTATGACCATATAAAACAAGGAAACTTCTCAATGGTACACTAATAAAATTGGCTTTCCTCGATGGTACCCAAAATGTGATAACCTGTATTTTCTTTTAAAATTGTATTGCTTATAATTTGAAATATTTAAAATAAAGTAATGCTCTAGTTTTTGGTGTGTAAAAATTTAGTTTAGAATACATTATTTTTATAATTGAAACTTTTAAAAAGAAAATATTTATATATTTAATTTATAAGTGTACGTTATTTTAAATGTTTAATCGTTTTACTTGCTCAAAATTGTTGTTGCAGATAGATAAGGTGTACATCAGTTTAAAAGTTTATAAGTGGTGGGGTGATAACAACCCACGAACCTTATCAGTAGTCTGTATGCAAAGGTGTAAATTTAGCTCTCGAGTACAATAACCTTAGCTTAGCTCAATTCAACAAAAAAATCAAGTTCACTCAACCCAATATATTGGTCCAATATTCTTACAAAACTCGGACAGGTTCAGTAAGGAGGAACACAGCTCCGTGTGGTAAGAAAAATCCCGACCTCGATGAGCCAAAATTCGACTAAAATCAATTTTTTATACTACCTAAACTGTGAAAATAAAACCCAAGCTTTAAACAAACCGAGATTTAAATTTCAAGCTCAAATTGACGGTTCGATGAGAGAACACGCTCAAGTTCGAACAATCAATATTCTCTGATAAGTTTATCAAACTCCCTCAGTTTATGAAAGAAAAAACTCGAAATAGAACCCACTAAGCCAGAATTTTCCTTGGTTCATTTATGGGCTGAGTGCCATGGGTTTTGCATTTGCTTTTAGCTTAGTATATAGTGGAGTTCAACGAGATGATAAGAAAAGTTTGTGAAAGGCAAAAATGTGCTACAACCCAAGGTACAAACGGGCCCAAGCCCACTTTAATAACTTATGCACGCAGACAACCCAGGTCAAAAGAGTCTCAGCAGCAAAAGTAAAGGGGTAAAAGAGTAATTGAGTAGAAGGGAGTTAAAAGAGGGCAAGAGATGCAAATTAGGGTTATGTTATGATATTTGTTTAGTGGCCGCTTTTGGCGAGAGGAGAGCCAACGTCTCGAACTGTTGGGCTAGCTTCAATTGTTAATTGCAGATCTTTATGTAATTATAAATTGATTCATATCTGTTCTTCTGTTTCTAATCTAAACTTGAGAGACTCTTTATCGGGTTGTTCAGTTAATTATAAAGTCCAGTAATTAAGTCGTAGCAAAGTGGTATCAGAGCACTTCTTTCCTGTACGATGGGTGGGCCAACAGATAATGAAAGATTTGAGAAGATAGAGGCACAGCTTACGGCGAGCCACGACGGCGTTCGTGAGATGATTACGAACGAAGTAGCAGCAGCGGTGAAAGGGGCGGTATTAGCGATGCAAACGATGTTGGTTAATCGTTTCACCAGTACTTTTGAGGAGATTTCAAGGCAACAAGAGGAGAAGTTGACGGTGACGGTTAGCCGTTTGGAGGGACGAATCATGAGATCTAGAGATACTCAAGAATCATTGATCTCAGTGATGAGAGACGACCAACTCCGATTCCAGTCAGACATGAGATCTACTCTTACCGGCCTTCAACCACACAAGTCGAAGTGGTCCCAGGGGAATAATGGACCTCGTGAAGGGGAAGGAGTGTTAGGGGATAGTAGTAGCTCTGGAGCAAGAGAAGGGGGAGAAACAGGGTTTAGATCTGGGTCAGGTATTGCTGGTGTAGAGGGTCATGGAGTCGGGTCAGGTTTGGTGAATGGTTCGGGTTGTGGAACCGAGTCGGGCTATGAAGGGGGATTGGAAAATGGAGTTAATGGGAGAAATTCTTGGAGACATAAGAAGTTGGACATGCCTCTTTTCGATGGCACGAACCCAGATGGATGGATCCTAAGGGCGGAAAGGTTTTTCAGTTTCTATTGATTAACAGAGGCTAAGAAAGTGGAGGCGACCGTGGTGGCATTAGAAGGACAAGCACTCTTTTAGTTCCAATGGGAGCATCGACGGAGGCCCATTGAACATTGGGACCAAGTTAAGACACTGTTACGGAGGCAATTTCGCTCGCAGTCAGCTGGAACCTTACAAGAGCAATGGTTAGCTCACCGTCAAGGTGGAGATGTGACGGATTATAGACTTGAATTCATAGAGCTGCTTGCACCACTAGAAAGTGTTTCAGAGGAGCTATCACTTGGGTAATTTTTGAATGGGTTAAGGGAGGACATCCGAGCAGAAGTAAGGTTATTGGGACCAGTCACGGTTGATCACGCCATGGAATTGGCACACATGGTGGAGGACAAGCTGAGATGTAGGCAGAAAGGGGAAGGAAAAGGGGGACTCGGTGCATCGTTTAAATTAGGTGGATGGTCGAGCCCAGGGTCTTTGTCACCCAAAGCATATTCAAATAGTGCCACCTCATCTCCCAAGTCTTATGCTAGCTACTCGCAGTCAGGAATATCCATAGGGAGTAGTCTGGTACAAAAACATGTGGGGGAAATAAGACGTTTAAGTGATAAGGAGCTGCAGGAGAAAAGGGCGAAAGGTCTGTGTTTCCGTTGTGATGGCAAGTAGAGTGCAGGGCATAAGTGCCAACGAAGGGAACTGAGTGTGCTATTGGCACAAGAGGAGGTGGGGAACGACGAGGAATTAGGGTCAGTAGGATCCCCCAGTGAAGAAGAAAAAAGGGTTGAGGAGGACATTCACCCAGAGATTTCTTTAAACTCTATGGTAGGAATTAACAGCCCAAAGACTTTCAAATTGAAGGGAGATATCAATGGAAAAACGGTGATAGTGATGATCGATCCGGGTGCTACCCACAATTTCATATCCATTAAGGCAATGGATGAGTTGGGTGTGAAGTGTGTCACCACCAAAGGCTTCAGAGTAACATTAGGGACAGGTGATACAGTGCAAGGGCAGGGGGAGTGTAAGTCGGTAGTGCTGAAGCTGCAAGGGTTAACAATAGTGGAGGATTTTCTGCCAATTGACTTGGGAAACTCAGACATAATTTTAGGGCTGCAGTGGTTGGAAAAAATTGGGCACCATGATAACGAATTGGAAATCTCAGACCATTAAATTTAGGCTGGGAAATGAAACGATGATGTTAAAGGGTGATGCTTCGCTGGGTCGCACAGGCATAACATTGAAGGCGATGATTAGGACCCTGCGTAAGTTGAGTTCAACTATTTGGGGGCTCATAAAAACAGAGTACGAGAGAAGGAGGGGGATGGTGTGCCTCCGTTTCTATCACCATTATTGAAGGAATACAAAGATGTGTTCGACATGCCTACGGGGTTGCCTCCAGAGAGATATCAGGACCACCACATTGTTTTACGAGAAGGGACGGACCCCGTGAATGTAAGGCCCTATCGGTACCCACAAGCACAAAAGGATGAGATCGAGAGACCGATTCGGGATATGCTTGCAGCCGGGATCATACAACTGTCTAAGAGCCCTAACTCCAGCCCAGTACTCCTTGTCAAAAAGAAGGATGGGTCGTGGAGGTTTTGTGTCGACTACCGAGCACTAAACAAGCTAACTGTCCCAAATAAGTTTCCGATCCCCATGATGGATGAACTTTTAGATGAATTGCACATGGGAAAATTCTTTTCCAAGCTGGATCTTAAATCCGGATACCATCAGGTGCGAGTAAGAATGGAGGACGTTCCGAAGACGGCTTTTAGAACTCACGAGGGGCACTACGAATTCTTGGTAATGCCCTTCGAGTTAACTAATGCCCCCGCTACGTTTCAGTCTATCATGAATGAAGTATTCCGATCCCTGCTTCGAAAATTCGTACTTGTGTTTTTCGATGAAATATTAGTATATAGTCAAACATCTACGAACCATGTCCACCATGCTAAAATAGTATTGGAAATTTTACAACAGCAGAAATTATATATTAATTGGAAAAAATGTGAATTTGGTAAGCATGAAGTAGCGTATTTGGGACATCTAATCTCTAGTGCAGGGGTAGCTGTGGACCCTTCAAAGGTACAAGCATTATTGGCTTGGCCTCTGCCAAAGAACATTCGTGACCTTCGTGGATTTCTGGGTCTCTCCGGGTATTACCGGAAGTTTATTAAGGACTATGCTAAAATTGCATCTCCTTTGACTAACCAACTCAAGAAAGAATGTTATGGTTGGAATGAGTCAGCTACAAGGGCGTTTGAGGCTCTAAAACAAGCACTAGTAACGGCTCCAGTACTCGCCATGCCAAACTTTTCCTTGCCGTTTGTTTTAGAAACCGATGCTTCGGGTTTCGGTCTTGGTGCAGTACTGTTACAAGAAGGGCACCCCATAGCCTATTTTAGCAAAATGCTAGGGCAACGAGCAAAGCTGAAATCTGTCTACGAAAAAGAACTTATGGCAATAGTGCTCGCGGTGCAGAAATGGCGACCCTATCTCCTGGGTCATCCTTTTATAATTCGTACAGACCAGAAAAGCTTGAAGTTTCTACTGGAGCAGCGAGAGATAGGGGTTGACTATCAAAGGTGGGTCAGCAAATTATTAGGATATCAATTCCTCATCGAATATAAACCAGGCAGCACAAACAGAGCTGCAGATGCCCTGTCACGGGTAGAAGGAGTGAGCACTGAATTGGCAACTATGACATCTGTTGGGGGAATTACTTGGGAGGATATAGCGAAGGATATTCAAGGTGATCCTTTTCTACAACAGTTGAAGCAAGACTTGTTAGCAGATCGCCCCTGCCCGAAGGGATACCAATTGGTCCATGACATTGTACGCTACAAGGGGCGAATTGTTATACCTCAAAATTCTGACTTGGTTCGTACTCTGCTGTAAGAGTATCATGACTCCCCTATTGGTGGGCACTCGGGTGAATACAAGACATATCAACGACTCGCCAGGGAATGGTATTGGGTTGGCATGAAGAAGAAGGTGACCAACTACGTGCGTGCCTGTATGGTTTGCCAACAGCAAAAACACGCATCCCTGATGCCAGGAGGTTTTATACAGCCACTTCCAGTCCCAGACCGTATTTGGGAAGACATTTCCCTAGATTTCGTCGAGGGGTTACCAAAGTCTATGGGGGTGGACACGGTGCTTGTGGTGGTGGATCGTTTGTCTAAGGACGCGCATTTTATTGGGCTTACACACCCTTTCACAACACCAACAGTAGCCCAAGAATTTATCAAGGGTGTGGTGAGGCTGCATGGCTACCCGTCAACCATCGTATCGGACCGTATTTTTATGAGCCTGTTTTGGAAGGAACTATTTCGTGTGCAAGGGACGGCATTGCACAGATCCACAGCGTACCACCCCCAATCCGATGGTCAAACGGAGGTGGTTAACAAAACTTTGGAGGGATATTTACGATGCTTCATAAATGGGAAGCCACGGGGGTGGTCAAGATGGTTGCCTTGGGCCGAATATTGGTACAACACATCCACTCAGGCATCAACAAAATATTCTCCGTTTGAAGTAGTTTATGGCAGGGAGCCACCCCACTTGGTGAGGTTTACACAGACTAGGACCGCAGTTGCAGCGATAGAGGAGCAAATGAAAGAGCGTGATGCTGTTTTGGATGACCTAAAAACTAATTTAATCTTGTCCCAACAGAGAATGAGACAATATGAAAACAACCATCATCGTGATGTCGATTTTAATGTCGGGGAGCAGGTATTTTTTAGGTTGCAGCCTTACCGTCAGGTATCTCTTTCACGCAGACCCAACGAAAAATTAGCTCCAAGGTTTTATGGGACATTCACAATTCTCAATCGTGTTGGTAAGGTGGCCTACCGACTAGACTTGCCCCCATCAGCTAAAATTCATAATGTGTTCCACATTTTGCAGCTAAAGAAAGCTATTGGCACTACCCAAGCATCTGCAGACATACCTCATCATGTATCTCAGGATTTGTGATAGAGTATATTTTTATATATATTTTAGATGATTTTATTCTCATATTTATTGTGTTTTGCATTGATTTGGATTTTTATTTAATAGATTTTATTGTTTTATTGTAGGAAATAAAGAATTTATGACTTGGAAGGATTTGGAGCAAAAAGAGCTATTTTGGAGATAAAATAGGAGAAAATTCGTATTATTGGGCTACACGGGCTGTGCTGCACTGTTTTGGCCATATCTTGAGTTCCAGAAGTCAGAATTTGACGATCTTACTGTCCACGCGAAGCTTGTGGAATTATCTTTAATTCAGAGGTGGTCCAATAAGCAAAATCCAACTGGAAGAGCCCAGAAACAGAGGAGAAAAAGAAGTGACGAATTTTAATTAAGGAATCCTATTCCGTTATGGAATCCTGTTTGTAATTTATTTAGAGTATTAAAATACTTTTATTGGGCAAGACTTTTATAGCCTATATAAACACATCTAGGGTATTATTTTATAAGAGAAAAAAGAAGGATGTAATATTAGATCAGATAATATAGTTTAGAGTAGATTAGTATTATTAGTTGGAGATGTAGAGAAACACCATGACTCTTCTTTTGGGTGACAACATTGAAGTTTGAAGGTTTTGTTCTCTTAATCTTTTCTTTATTCTTATTAGTTTAATTATGTTTTCTTGTTTTACTAGTTGTTTTACTTGTTTAATTATTAGCGAGTAGTTATCTCTAGGGCTTAAAGGGAAGCCATGTTTGCACTAATATTGGCATGATTTTCATAGTGGTTTGATTGGTTATGGTTAATTCTGATTGATATGTTTTAATCATTAATTTGTGTAATTGGCCAATATCATGGATTAATTATATGCAAATAGGGGTATGGATCGAGAGATTTACTTACTAGAGGCACACATACGATTAGCAGAATTGAATTTGAGTGCGGAAGCATCATTGGATTTCTGAGAGCGTTAATTCTTGGAAGAGATTAACTTGACTCTAATTACCTGATTGATTGAATTACTAAAAGTGGTTAATTGTGTTGAATGTTTCGAGAGTGTTAATGCTTGAAAGAGATTAACATACTCTAGTTATAGGATCACATTGATTGCTTTAGCTTAAGAGCCAATTGTGTAAGCATGGTGGACCTGATTGCCCTAGGTTTTAAATAATTTGTTTATCATCTGTTTAATTAGTGTTAATCTAGTTTAATTAGTTAATTAATAATTCTTCAATAATCGTTTGACCCTTGAAACAATTAGCGATAACTGAAAAGGAATTAGTAGAACCTGTCTCCTTGTGGATTCGACCCGCTTGCCATCTGTACTAGCAATAGACACCGTGCGCTTGCGGTTAGGTATAATTTGACACATCAAGTTTTTGGCGCCGCTGCCGGGGAAACAGCGAGTTTCTGTTGATTTTAATTTAGTTGTTTAGATTGTTTCCATTGTCTCACTGGAACTTTAGTTCCAATTGAGACAAATTTTACTACTTTTCTTGGCTTTGTTGAGTGTTTACAGGTTACTATGGTTGAAGTTGATACTTTAGCACTACTTTATTCCATGTTGGAGGCACGCACTCAAGAAATTGCCTCATTCAACCCTATAGAGCCCACTATGCGTCCAATGAGTATCAATGAGATGTCACAAGTGGCCCCTAAAACTTACAACTTCTGTCAAATTTGCGGTGTGCAGGGTCACTTTGGTTTTGAATGCTCTTACAATGTCTACAATTCTCAGAATGCTCAGTTGGGACAAATGAATTCTTTTGAAGAAGGATATGGGTACAATCAGTATTCAAACACTTTTGATCAAGAATGCGTGAATCAACCAGATTTCTACTACCAGGACAATGGTGCTCAAAATTTTTCATATCATAATCAGCAACAGTTTGAGCAACAATATTATCAGTCATATGAGCAGCCGCCACAGCAAGAATATCAATATCCTCCTCTACAAGAAGATCTACATGTTTCTCAATCCAGTGTAGATGTGCAAGCTGATCAGACAAATGAGATGTGGGATATCTTGAATAAACTGCTAAAGAGTTTTGAAGAATTAGAAACTCAAAGTTTGGCGATTGAATCTCAAATTGCACAGTTGGCTAACTCTTCTACTACAGGGCAGCTCGACTATTTACCATCATCATCTATCCGATCCGAAGAGGACCTGACTGCTATCAATCTCACAAGCGATCACGAATATGATAGTTTCTCCATGTATGTTGATGATGAGGCCATTGATAAAGAGAAGGAGCATGCCACCGATGACGAGATCAATGATGTTGCTGCTACTGAGAACAATGTGACTGATGATGAGGCTACAAAGGAAAGCAATACAGAGATGGTTGTTGTTTCTCTTTCACAACCTGTGCCTCAG
This sequence comes from Kitagawia praeruptora, assembly GCA_037693485.1. Taxonomy (NCBI): domain Eukaryota; kingdom Viridiplantae; phylum Streptophyta; class Magnoliopsida; order Apiales; family Apiaceae; genus Kitagawia; species Kitagawia praeruptora. The sequence goes on from CM075354.1 coordinate 110,693,254, forward strand.
CTACCATGTATTGATAAATTTGCTCTCGATCTAGCCTCTACTTACTAGGCTTCTTTGCACAAGACTACCTATTACAAGGTTGACATGATGATAGTTGTCCAAGAAGATATTTCTCAAATTCTGGTTGAGGATCCATACAAAGTGGCTCCTACGTTTCAAGCTCGGGAAGAGGGAGAAGATGGAAGTGTCTTATTAGCCAATGATGTGATAAGCCAAGATGTCCGAATGACTCCAGTGAAAGTGAGGAGTGAAGAAAAGCCACCACCAGAACCTCCACCTTATGTCAAGGGAGTTCAATATTTTCGTGGTGTTGAATTTTATCGCTGTTTTATCACAAAGTTTTCCAAAACTGCACAAGCACTCTCTCTATTGCTTATTAATGACATATTTTATTTTACTGATGCTTGTTTGGAGACTTTCTGCAGGATAAAGACAATCACTAACACTCTTGATACTTTTTGTGGTGACGAGTTTATGATCGAGAAAGTGGATATTACGCCTTTACCGGAGTATTTTTGAGGAGGTCAAGCTAATGAATCTAAATAAGCGCTGCTTGGGAGGCAACCCAAGATTTCATTGGAGGATCGGTGCACTTCATGCTTTTGCATAGGGGAGTACTTCGTTCCTTCTCTTTCATATATAGTAGAATTGCTTAGTTATTTGTTCAACCTAAGCTTTGTTGTGTAAAAAAAATGTGTGTTCTTTTATGAAAGGCATATGATGTAGCCTATTTGTATTTCGAGGATACAACTCAACTTAAACAAGATTGTAATAGTAAATAATATATAGACTGTCACAAGGAATCTCAGATTATATTATCTATCAGAAGAAAAAGATCAAGGTCAATCTACAGACTTGAGGAATTGCTACATTGAAAGAAGCTCAGTCATCTGATCAAGCCTCAGTGAAGTATTCGTTAAGAAGTGGATTCGTTTAAAGTGACAGAGATTTCAAGGTGACAGAGACAGTACAGAAAATTAAAGAGAGATGAGACAAGAAAAAGGACCACGTGTTTAAAGTCAGAAATGAAGAATAATCATTGGAGTTAGTCGTTCATGAACCAGACAGTACATCGAACGTCAACAGAAAATTCAATGGTATTTCTTTATTAATTTCAGTGGGTTAAGAAAAGATTTGGCTACTTAAAGGATTCATATTTATTCTCCTTTAATTGATTAAATTATGTGATTAATTTAATTAATAAATTAATTCTATAAAAATTAATTTATTCATTAAAATAATTACTTAATTAATTAAATCAGAATTTTATGTAAAAGAAAATTAATTAAATGATTATCAGAAAATCATTTAATTGATTAAAGCTGAAAATTGTACTGATACTACCTTTTCAGAAAGGTAGTACCGAAGGTAGTACAAGCTTAACAGAAAGGTAGTACCGAAGGTAGTACAAGCTTAACAGAAAGGTAGTACCGAAGGTAGTACAAGCTTATTCAGAAGGTAGTACCGAAGGTAGTACAAGCCTTTTCAGAAAGGTAGTACCGAAGGTAGTACAAGCCTATTCAGAAGGTAGTACCGAAGGTAGTACAAGCTTATTCAGAAGGTAGTACCGAAGGTAGTACAAGTTCATTTCAGCAAAGGTAGTACAAGTTCAATCAGAAAGGTAGTTCCAAAGGTAGTACCGCCAACTGAAAGGTAGTAGCCTTCTTGAAAAGGTAGTACCGGCCATTTAAAAGGTAGTACCGGCCATTTAAAAGGTAGTAGCCTTCTTGGAAAAGGTAGTACAGACCTTTGCAAAGGTAGTTCGAGGCTTATTTCATCACAAACTTTGGCAGAAGGTTATAAACAAGGCAGGCGGCTCATTTCAACAAATACACAACATAATATCACAAAAACAGATACAGCCTCCATTCTCTCTCATTTTCTATCAAGAACATCAAGAACAAAAATTCATAGAATATTAAGTTCATCACCTTTGTAATATTTAATCCGGTGGAACTTGTTTATTTATTGTTCTTGTACTACTAGCGAGTTTTTACTCCTAGAACTTATCTTGATTTTTATTAACTAAATTAGAAAAGTTCATGTCGAATTTTCTAATTAGTTTTTATCAACTTGATAATTAATCTGTACTGAAATTGTAACACCCATCAAGTTAATATATTGTTATATTCAACTTGAAATTTGTTTCAATTTATTCCGCACAAATTTGTCTAAACTAAATTTTATTTAAATGACAAATTTCGATAAATTGGTATAGATTGTATTCAACCCCCCCTTCTACAATCTTATCGGACCTAACAATTGGTATCAGAGCCTATTGATTGATACACAAATCAAGATCCTATTTTTATTCAATCAAAAATTTATCTCGAATTTTTAACTCACTTAAAAATTCATCATGTCTTCAAAAGCCATTGTTAAGATTCCCATATTTAATAAGGATAATTATGATATGTGGAAAAATAAAATGGAGTTGTTTCTAGATGTTACAAATCCCAAATATTTGGATGTTCTGAAAAATGGACCTAAAATTCCTATGGTTCATGAAGAACAAGTTGTTACTGATGGAGTTGTAACAATACCTGCTAAATCCTATCCAAAGGACTCTAAGAACTTTACTGCTGAAGAAAAAGAGGAATCTGGACTGGACAAAAATTTGAGACTAATTCTAATAGATTCCTTGGATGCTGTAATGTATAGCCATGTGATGAACTGTAAAACTGCTAAGCATATTTGGGAAACTATTGAGACTATTAATGAAGGGACTGATGAAGTCAGGGAAAACAGACTTCAAATTTTGACCTCTGAATATGAACACTTTAGAGCTGGCCCTAATGAAGGCATTCAGGAAGTGTTCGAAAGGTATAACAAAACAATCAACAACTTGCAAGTTCATGGCAAGCAATATACCCAGAAGGAGATCAACATGAAGTTTTTACTGACTATGCCTACTCACTTAGAGCATAGAATTACTGCCATCAGAGAATCTAGAGATTTAAATAAGATCGCTCTTGAAAGGCTGTTTGGTGTTCTGAAAACGTATGAATTAGAACAAGTACAGCAGAAGGAGTTCTCTGGTAAAGGCAGGGTGGCAAGTTCTTCTACAGCTCTAGTAGTTGAGGTTCCTAAGGAAGTGGAAGCTAAAGTTGTTCAATCTAACAGCTCCAACAAGGAACAAACTGAAGTGGAACATGGACAGACACCAGCCACTCAGGATGGTGGAGAATTCTATTCACTGGAAGAGCTAGATCAATTGGAAGATGAATCCATGGCAATGATGGTGAGGCAATTCAGTAACTTCAGATTCAGAAGAAATCCCAAGTTCAGGTTTAAGTCTAATAGCAGATTCCAAAGAGGAGGTTCTTCATCCTCTAGTAACAGGGGAGGATACAAAACTGGAACTGTTGACAGAAGCAAGATTCGTTGCTTTAATTGTAATAAATTGGGACACTTTGCTACTGAGTGTCAAAAACCCAAACAAGCACAGAAAAGAGATTATGCTTCTGAAAAGAAGAAGACTGGAAGAGCTTATGTAGCTGCTGGTAAAAGCTGGGATGACACAGATAGTGAAGATGAAGAATATGGAAATTTTGCGCTGGTGGCAAATGCTGAAACATCAACTCGTTATACTACACCGGTAATTCTTACTGACGCTGAGTTGATTAATAGCTTATATAGTTCCATGGGTTGTGCACAGAAAACAATTGAAAGAATAACTCTATTAAACACTAAACTTGAAAATGAAGTGTTAGAGTTAAAAAAGGTGTATGTTAATCAAGATAAGCATATAGAGGAAATAGCTCGACTTAACTACAGAGAAAAGTCGATTTCAGAATACATGCATAAACAAATTGCTAAAGTTGCTGAACTTGAAACTAAGATAAAAGAACAGAATGTCAAATTATCTGCTTGTTTTAATTCTGTTAAAATTTCTAAAGAGTTATTCAATAAACAAGCTGTAGAACAAACCGTAGGAATAGGGTTTGGCTACAACGAAGCTGTTGGAATGTTAGGCATAAATTCCCCTAATCCTGTTAGTGCTAAAGAAAGGGGAATACCACATGTGCTTAAGAATGTTGAAGATCCACTCTTTAAGAAGTCTGTTGCAGAGCCTCTAGATATGACTTCTCTTGTTATTCAAGAGGAGATGCGTACTGAGGACATTGCTAGTGGAAGTGTCCAACTTAATGAAAAATCTGTTAAGGCACCTACAACCAAAAATGTTAAATCTAATAAGGTTGTTTCTATTAAACCAGTGAAGTTTGTTCCCAGTTCATCTGAAATTGAGTTAGGTGATAACAAGTTGGAGCAGAATGATAACATGTCTAACATGAATACCATGCCTATTATTGATTCTTCTCATAAAGCATGTGGTGTTGTCAATTGTATGTCTTGTGCTTTTAATGTGATGTCTGCTTACTTTAATGGTAATCATGCATGTGCTAATAAGACTGCTCCTCGACAACACATGAACAGAAATAAAAATGTTAGATCAAAGACTGCTAGTCCTCCTAATGTTAGGAGAGAGACATTTGTACCTAAGCCTAAACAAAGTTTTACTAAGGCTGTTTACAAGGTCAAATGTCCAGTCAATGAAACAAGTGTTATTGCTGGTAAACAAACATGGATACCCAAAATGAAACAAAAGATTGTAAAATCTGTTTATAGGGTAAAATGCTTGTTGACTAATGGTAAAATTGGTGTTAAGGTGAAAAATGTTGTTTTGCCTGACAAAGGCCAATTCTTTAAGTATTCTGGACCCAATCAAATTTGGGTTCCGAAGAAGGTTTAATCCATTTGTCATTGCAGGGTGTTGAGCAGGTTGAACGAGTGACCTGGATTTTGGACAGTGGATGTTCATGGCATATGACTGGTGATAGAACCCTGCTGACAAATGTGGTGGAGAAGGCCGGCCCAGTAGTTACCTTTGGAGATAACAGCAAAGGTAGAACTGATGGATATGGCAGACTTGAAGCTGGAAATGTTATCATTGATGAAGTCTCTTTTGTGAAAGGACTTGAGCACAATTTGCTCAGTGTCAGTCAATTCTGTGACAAAGGATATGAAGTTTATTTCAACAAGAAGAATTGTCTAATTTCACACAAGAGACATGAAAAGCCACAACTGACAGGAGTTAAAAAAGGCAATCTGTACGTAGCCAATATGAACACTGGAAGCAATGAAGAAATCAACTGCTTCTATTCTAAAGCATCCATAGATGAAAGCTGGCTATGGCACAAGAAACTTTCTCATCTTAATTTCAAGACAATGAATTCTCTAGTTAAAAGAGAGTTGGTGAGAGGTTTGCCTTCAATGGAATTCACTCAAGAAGGATTGTGTGATGCATGTCAAAAAGGAAAGCTAAAAAGGGCAAGTCACAGGAGCACTGACACATCTTCAATAACTGAACCATTACAATTACTTCATATGGATTTGTTTGGTCCAGTTAATGTAATGTCTATGTCAAGGAAGAGATATGCTCTAGTGATTGTTGATGATTTTTCAAAGTACACATGGGTCCTATTTTTGAATTCTAAAGATGAGACTCCACAACTGGTGATTGATCACATCAAATTAATTGAGCGAGATTCTACATATCCAGTGAGAGCTATAAGATCAGACAATGGAACTGAATTCAAGAATGCAGTTCTAAATGACTTCTGCACTGAGAAGGGTATAACTAGACAATACTCAGCTCCAAGAACTCCTCAGCAAAATGGGGTAGTGGAAAGAAAGAATAGAACTTTGATTGAAGCTGCACGTACTATGTTAAGTGAATCAAGGCTTCCATTGTACTTTTGGGCTGAAGCTGTCAACACTGCTTGCTATACCCAGAATCGAACTCTAATAAATAAAGATCATATGAAGACACCCTATGAAATTATGGCTGATAAGAAACCATCACTCAAATACTTTCATGTATTTGGGGCAAAATGCTTTGTGCTTAAAGAAGGTGATGATCAAGGTGGTAAATTCGATACCAAAGCATTTGAAGCAATTTTTATTGGTTATTCAATGAGAGCATACAGGGTGTATGTGATTGATGAACAGAAGATGATGGAAAGTGTCAATGTAACATTTGATGACACTAAGCTCCCTAGTATCCAAACTGAGGATTCATCTGAAAAGCTATCTTTTGATGATATGACAGATCCAGATTCAGATGATGACAATCCACCTGATGTTTTTGCTGATGCTAATGACAACAATGATAATAATGATGATGATCAGGATAATGGTGGTGAAAACAATGATAATACTGGAGATACACCTGACACTCCTGAACATTCATCTAGTCAACCTGGCAACAACTCAGGGGGAGATAATGAAGGATCAACTAGTCATACTCAACATCACAATGAAAGACAAGGCGAATCATCAAGATTAAATCTTCCAAGACAAACTGTTTGGAATAGAGCTCATCCTTTCGAGCTGATTATTGGTGATCCAGATGTTGGTGTTAAAACTAGAAGTGCTACTCAAAATCAATGTAACTATTCAGGGTTTCTATCTGAAATGGAACCTAAGAAAACCGAGGAAGCTCTTTCTGATCCTGATTGGGTGATTGCTATGCAAGATGAACTCAATCAATTCAAACAACAAGAAGTATGGAAGCTGGTACCCAGACCCAAAGACAGGAAAGTGGTTGACACTAGGTGGGTATTCAGAAACAAACTTGATGAAGATGGCATAGTGACGAGAAATAAAGCAAGACTGGTAGCAAAAAGTTATTCACAAGCTAAAGGCATTGATTATGATGAAACCTACGCTCCAGTGGCAAGACTTGAGGCTATCAGAATATTCTTGGCATTCGCAGCATTCTCAAACTTTAAGGTTTATCAAATGGATGTCAAGAGTGCTTTTCTGAATGGTAAGTTAGATGAAGAGGTATATGTAGAACAGCCCCCTGGCTTTGAAGATCCAGAATTCATGGATTATGTCTACTTTCTCTTCAAGGCTATTTATGGTCTTAAGCAAGCACCAAGGAAATGGTATGACACTCTCTCTGAATTTTTACTTGAAAATGGTTTTGTTAGAGGTGTCATAGACAAAACTCTCTTCACAAAGAAACATAAGAATGATACAATACTAGTCCAAATATATGTGGATGATATAATATTCGGGTCTACTAATGATCTTCTTTGCAAGAAATTTGCTAAGTTAATGCAGGGTAAGTTTGAAATGAGCATGATGGGTGAGCTGAAGTTCTTTCTTGGATTGCAAGTAAGTCAAAGGACAGATGAGATATTTATCTGTCAATCCAAGTATGTCAAAGAGCTTCTCAAGAAATATCAAATGGAGGACTCATCTTCAGCAAGAACACCATCATCTACAGCTGTCAAATTTGGAGCATGTGAAAATTCTGCTAAGGTAGATATCACAAGCTACAGAGGTATGATAGGCTCATTACTTTACCTTACTGCAAGTAGACCAGATATTATGCATGCTACATGTTTGTGTGCAAGGTTCCAATCGGATCCTAGAGATGTTCATCTCATTGCTGTTAAACGAATCGTGAGATATCTTAAGGGTACGCCTAACTTAGGCATCTGGTACCCTAAAGATTCTGGTTTTAATCTTGTTGGATATACAGATTCAGATTATGCAGGAAGTGTTGTAGATAGAAAAAGCACCTCTGGGAGTTATCAATTCCTAGGTGGCAGGTTGGTTTCCTGGTACAGCAAGAAACAGCAAACAGTTTCCAACTCCACAGCTGAAGCTGAATACATAGCTGCTGGAAGTTGTTGTGCTCAGATCTTGTGGATTAGGAATCAGCTAAGGGACTATGGCTTTGTACTTGACAAAATTCCTATCTTGTGTGACAATACAAGTGCCATAGCAATCTCCAACAATCCTGTGCAGCATACGAGGACAAAGCACATCGATATCAGGTATCATTTTATTAGAGAGCATGTCATGAATGGTACCGTGGAGTTACATTTTGTACCCACGGAAGAACAAACAGCAGATATTTTTACTAAGTCTCTTGATGAATCCACATTCACCAGAATTGTTGGTGAATTGGGTATGTTAAATAGTCCTAGTAATTAAACTAGTTAATATCTGAGGTTTGCTCTTTAATAATTTATAAGTGATTACTTTGTTAATAGTTGTTATTAAAATCACTTGTATAATTATTTTACCAACTTATCTTCTTGCTTGTTAATTCTTAAATCATTGTCATTACCTTCTTAATATATTCCTACTTACTTCTTTTAATTTTAGAATATTTTATTTTCTCTAAAAATATTTTTCTCAAATTTTACAAGTTGAAATTAGTGAGAAATCTATTTTTATTGAAAATTACTTTTGAATATTTGTGTTGATTTAATAAGTCATATTTTCTCTTTAAATGATTTTCTATAAGAAAGTCACTTTATTAAGAAAATATATAGATTTATTAATTTATTACAAATAATTATTTAAATAGTTAATAGTTTATTAATTGGTTTGTAGTGTTTGTCCTTTTGTTATTAATGTTTGATTTCATAAAAGGGACTACATATGATTGTTTTTATAATTTTTATTCGATTTTATAATTTTAGTGTAAATTATTTTGCTATTTTATAGCTTGTTTTAATAATTAAATTTGCTTCATTGTTAGAATTGCTTCATGTAAATAATCGGGTACATATTCTGTTAATATTTGATTTTTAGAATAGTTATATTGGTCCTCATCTCGAACTTCGAGATAAAGTTCGAGATAGATCTTATCTCGAAAATTTTGAAGATAAAAACTAGACACACTGGTAACTCGAACTCGAATCCTAAGTCGAACTTCGAGTTGAAGTTCGAGATAGTCACTAACTCGAAAAACTAAGTCGAGTTTCGAGATGAAGTTCGAGATAGTCAGTTTCAAGATAAAGTTCGAGATAGTCAGTTTCGAGATGAAGTTCGAGATAGTCACTAACTCGAAAATCTAAGTCGAGTTTCGAGTTGAAGTTCGAGATAGTCACTAACTCACTAACTCGAAAATCTTCCCAGACTTAGAATTTTCAAAACTTCACTCTGAAAGCTCAAATCGATATCGGACCTAATATTTGTGTGTTGTTGTAAATATTTTTGTAAATTATTTTCTTTTATTTCTAATATTCTGTAAATATTATTAATACAGTTATTTTTTTTAATAATAAAAAAAAAAAAAATAATTAAAAAAAAAGTATTCTTCTTTCCTTTTTAGTTTTTATTTTGTATATTATTTTTCATGTGTATATAAATAGTTTGTATAGTTTTTCAGTTTAGTCACTATACTTGCAAAACCTACAAACAGGTCACTGTATTTGGTTCTTTTGTTGTTCTTCTGTTTGACACACACATAACCTGCAGTTTTAATTCTAATTCTTTGTTGTGTTGTTGTTGTTAATAGAATTTCTTATATAAGACCATTGTTGGTATCAAAATGGTATGTCAATTCAATTGTTTAGAACTAACGTTTGATTTTCAGGTTCTAACAATTGGAAGACAAGACCTAACAAGTGTTAACAAGTTGTAACAGTTGGTATCTAACATACAGGATCTAAAACATGATAATATAGTTTTGTTTGTATTGGTTTAAACATTAACATTCATTAATTTGATTAATATTTATTGTTAATTGGATTTTTGTTTATGTTTTTGTTTAGTAAAACCGGCTCAAGATCTATATCTTTCATAACTCAAAATTTCTTTCTACAGCTGTGATTGCTTACATTTTAAATCTTTTGAAATCACAACTGTATATCATTCTATCTCTATTGCTCATATTCTGTGATGCAGGTTCATCTACATGGAGTTTTGTTTTCTCACATGTTTAGTCATAAGGTTGTAAACCCAACAACTTTATCCCAGACTACAGTCAAACTCAAACACATTCTATCTTACACCCTAAAAGGAAGTAACCTATCAGACTAAAGGTCACCAGGGAGTAACTACACATGATGCAGCAAATAAGGATGTGTGGGATATTCAGTTGGAGAGTCACTACCTTATACACTATCCAAAATATTTCATGTGCACAAAGTGAGAATGCACACACTAAGGATGAATTGACGGAAACCTGTAATCCAACCATTTGACGGTTAGGATTATAAGTTAAAGGTTCTTTAATGAACTAAGTGTTTTCACAGACATTAGAAGGAAATCTTGATCTCAATGCTAAATTAAATAGATCATTGTTTACCTTCTCAGAATTCAAATCTGAAAACCTTAAAAAGGGAAAAATAGCAACTTGTAGATTATGACTCAGATTCGTCTGACGAGTCCAACGAGGATTTGGGATTTGTGAACTCCCATTGCACCATCACTGACCTCTCTTGAAGGGGCTAGGGTGATTTTTCTTTGCAGGTACACTAAAGGATGTTGGAGCTATGAGTGATGAGTGATACACCAGTGAGTAAGAGTGTAAACACAGAGAGAAGTGAGACACTCAACACAAATGAGTGGAGAGAAGAGTGAAACACTTGTGAGGTACACTAAACACTATCACACACTCACAGTGAGGAAGAAAATGAAACTTCCTTTCTAACAAAGAACTCTATAATCGGTACAACTACTTTGTCAACTAGTTGATTGGAGGATTCCTCAACTAAGGGGGAGAAGTAAAGGGGGTACAAGAAAAAGAAGAGTAGGTTAGAAAGGGGGAGCATTTACACACTGTGCTTAGGAGGAGAAGCAAGTCAAGTTACTAAGGGGGAGCCTTAGATGGAGAAGTAAGGGGAGATTCAGTTGAGAAGAAAGGGGAGATATAAGGAGAAGCTTACATCACAATACTATTCTATTAGTCTTTCAATGTACTATGTATAAAGGCTAACTGGAGGAGTAGTAGATTTCCTAGAAGTTAAAGAAATGGTATTGATTCACCATTGTCTATTTATTAGGAGCAGTTGTTTTTCTTAAGTGAGAAAAGCTGTGTCAGAGAAAGGAAGTGATTTTAAATCAAGAACTGCTGATAATCACCAATATAAGATGTGAAGGATTATCAGGCAGAGATATGAAGAATCAGAAATGAAGATGAGTTATCTATTGAAGATCAGTTCAGTGCTAGAGGAACAATCATCTATCATTTCATCAACTGAGGATTCTGGAATTGTTAAATTCAAACCAGAGAAATTTTTTTAATGTACTATTTGCTAAGCTCTTAAATGCTTAATCTTTTTCTTGTTTAAGTGAGTTAGTTGAGTTATCCTCTAGGTATTTGCTTGTTATTGTCTAACAAACAAATAGGGGGAGATTGAAAGGCATATGATGTAGCCTATTTGTATTTCGAGGATACAACTCAACTTAAACAAGATTGCAATAGTAAATAATATATAGACTGTCACAAGGAATCTCAGATTATATTATCTATCAGAAGAAAAAGATCAAGGTCAATCTACAGACTTGAGGAATTGCTACATTGAAAGAAGCTCAGTCATCTGATCAAGCCTCAGTGAAGTATTCGTTAAGAAGTGGATTCGTTTAAAGTGACAGAGATTTCAAGGTGACAGAGACAGTACAGAAAATTAAAGAGAGATGAGACAAGAAAAAGGACCACGTGTTTAAAGTCAGAAATGAAGAATAATCATTGGAGTTAGTCGTTCATGAACCAGACAGTACATCGAACGTCAACAGAAAATTCAATGGTATTTCTTTATTAATTTCAGTGGGTTAAGAAAAGATTTGGCTACTTAAAGGATTCATATTTATTCTCCTTTAATTGATTAAATTATGTGATTAATTTAATTAATAAATTAATTCTATAAAAATTAATTTATTCATTAAAATAATTACTTAATTAATTAAATCAGAATTTTATGTAAAAGAAAATTAATTAAATGATTATCAGAAAATCATTTAATTGATTAAAGCTGAAAATTGTACTGATACTACCTTTTCAGAAAGGTAGTACCGAAGGTAGTACAAGCTTAACAGAAAGGTAGTACCGAAGGTAGTACAAGCTTAACAGAAAGGTAGTACCGAAGGTAGTACAAGCTTATTCAGAAGGTAGTACCGAAGGTAGTACAAGCTGACAAGGCTGTCGTGTGCCTATCAAATAATAATATCTAACAAATCCTTCTAACTATGTAGTAGGGTAAGTCAGAGTCGATCCCACAGAGACAAACGTGTCAATCACCAGTTGTTCTCGATTCAATTCAGCCAAGCAAGTAACACAATAAAATATCAAAGATTATTAAACTAATTTTATACTAATGCAATTAATCAATTAACTAAAACTTCCAGAATTAAGTATCCCCACTAGCATGAATTAATGCAATCGTGAATTCCCTCCCCAATCAATCGTATAATACTCAAAAGGAAAGATGCGCCCTATAAATACCAATAACCTCTCTCGAGTATTAATGGCTTCTCTAAAATACAATCAAACCTATTCTCATGGTATCATGCAATTTAGAGACATTAATCACAGCACCCTAACTTCCTAACAATCCGTTCTACCTATTCTCATGGAGAAGTTCATGTCCTCATTGGATAAATCACAACCATCTAAATCCAAATCTCGTTGATAAATAGACAATGGTTCAAACAATTAACATAATCACGTCTGATTTGTAATTGCTAATTAAAACAACTCAATAAGCAAGAGCAATTAAACAATCAAATTGGGGGAATTGGGAAATTCACACATCAATCATAACTAGGGTTCTACTTAACCCTAGATTAATTATCTACTCATACATAATTAAACTAATAAAGCAAGAGATATAATATGAACACATAATATTATAAAGAATAGAGAAAAACCTTCAATCTCCAAAGAAAAGTGAATAGCTATCTCCAATCTCTCTATACTAGAATATACAAGTTATGTACAATAATTTTTCTATCCCTAAAAACTATATCTAGATGTGTTTATATAGGCTCTAAAAGTCTTGCCCAGCAAGAAAATACCAAAACAGAATTATAATAGAATTTCTGCAAAATACGTTTCCTAAATTGAATATGTTTTATTAAGGAAAATTCGTATCTTCTTTTCTTCTGTTTTTCCGAACCTTTCCAGTTGTGCTTGGACGTCTGGGCCTCTTTATAATGATAGAGACTCTCGTTATCTTCGCGTGGACTGCTTACGGGCCTCAAACGGAGTTGTAGAACTCAAGATATGGCCAAAACAGTGAATTAGAAATCTGGCAGAATTTTTCAGGGGCAACCTGCGCCCAGCAGTCTGTTCTTCGCGCAATCTGCGCCCACCACGCGCAAATTGCTCTTGTAACACCTGTTCCATGTTGTAGAAAATCTCTCAAGCTTCGCGTGGGCAGTAAGATCGCTGAAAACGGACTTCTAGAACTCCAGATATGTCCAAAACAGTGTAGACTGCGCAACCGTCTCAGAAATCCGAATTTTAATCAATTTATTCTCCAAAAACGATAGAAGCATCAACCTTAATCAACATTCTCGTAACTCTGCACAACTAAGAAAAACACATCAAAACTACACAAACTTTAGTCCAAAACAATCAATTTAAGCCGATATGAAGCGCTCCAAGTAGATATAACTCCACTTATCACACCCCCAAACTTAAACCGATGCTTGTCCTCAAGCATAAACAATTAAAAACTAACTAACTAACTAACTAGTACCACTTCCGTAGGTGATCACGGTTGCATTTGGCATATGCAACAAGCCCTTTAAACCCCTAGGCAGCCCTAGTGGACGAGTAAGGTCTCGTGAGGGCCTATAGCGAATGTACCCACAAAATCCATTTAACCTAATGCAATGCAATGCATGAATGCAACTAATATGCAAATGCAAATAATCTAGTACTAATATCCTACCATACCTTCAATTCCTCTCATGCCATATCAACTTAAGAATCAAAGTAATCACGCAATGTCTTGGTGTCGAAAGTGCAAGTATTCACATAGTCTACTCAATGAACATGCATAAGTCCTCACAAGTCCATGTCAAGTGTAAGAATAAGTTAGTAAACATGCTAAGCCTACAAGAGTACATCTTTGAGACAAAACTTGGGATCTCATACGCAAAAACAAGCAAACACTCACAATCCACTCACAAAAGAATATTCACTCAAGAACAGGGGTAAGTGTATCACTCAATTCCAACAAAATCATAAGCATGCTTGACATTTGGTATCAATCTAACTCTTAACACAACATACATCAATGACGATAATCAAAAGGTCTTTATTTGGGTTGTAACGGGGCTAGGGACAAGGTATGACAAGTAAGCCAAAATAGGTGAAGTGTCAAAAGCTAGTAAGTACCATAATAAACCATTCACAACACCCTATTTTCCCCCCACAAAATTTTTCTATTATTCTTCCAACAAAAACACTCGACTAGTCGACTGAAATAGGATCACAACAAACACAAACATGCTCTCATAATATTTTTTTTTCCTTTTTTTTTTCTTTTTTTTCTTTTTTTTCCTTTTTTCTTTTTTCGAGAGCTAAATATAACACAAACAATAATATACACAATAACAATGATCCCAAAATTTTATTACACATGTCGACTATCAAGCAAACAAACCCAATTTCCAAATTCAATATTTCCCCCCAAACTTATGACCAACAATAAACCCCTCCTTGCACACCTTATTACTCCCTGAAGCACTCTACTAGCCTTTGACAAAGTGGGTTCAAATTAATGTAAGGCTAATACAAGAAAAAGGTCTAGGCAAGTAATGTGGTATGTCACCGAAAAATAGGATTAAGCTCAACGGGTTAACTAATTGATCATGTAAACATGGTGTGGTAATATGGGAAAATATGCGGTTAATCCTAATTGCCTTTATCATTTTAATCGTCAAATAATGTCATGCGTTTCAAGAAAGACCTCAAACAACTGCTAGCAATGCAAACAATCCGTGGACACTCAAGCAAACGAATAAATTGCAAATATGCAATAAGGCTCAAAAACTCACTTGGTGGAAAAACATACTCAATCCCAAGCAATCTCTAATGCACCTACTTGTATTCAAAGCATGCGAACTAAATCATCTTGCACATATTCATGTCCTTCTAATTACTTACAACATTCAATAAGTCTACTAGCTTCAACTTACTAGTGTATGTGTGTGCACAAGAACAAAGCATATCACTTCTCAATCAAAAGCGTCAACAACACAAAATTCCTATCAAGCATGGGTGCAAATGCAAACTATTATGAACTCACATAGTATACAAACATAAAAACAGAATGTCCTATATGAAACAAACGTAGATAACACGAACATAAATGCATAATTTACTACTACTAATATGCAAAGCATGAAATCCTACATGAACACATAATACAACAACAACTACTAATCCCTCAAACCATTTTTTTTTTCAACATTTTTTTTTCTCTAATGCATGGGTTGCCTCCCACGAAGCGCATTTGTTTAATGTCATTAGCCCGACTCCTGTTGACAATTATCCTGGCGAAAAAGCATATAGATGTACATATCTCCTAATTTGAATTAAGCTAATGATGTGAGCACCAATTAGATAACCAAGAAGATACATAAATTGGCATGTGAGACTCAAGTGATGTTCACAAAATTTCGGGATGTGAAAATATTTAGCAAAATCCGCATCAAAACATTTATGACTACTTTTCACAAATCCCTCCCAAATCGGGTCTACAACAGGCATATACACATTCTCAATCTTAGCATTCTTCAAGTCAAGCGTATCCAAATTCGGTTCTATCTCATCTACCACAATGGGAATCACAATATCCTTATTCAAATTTATATCTAGCACAACCATACTATCATCCTCGTCAAATAGCATGCAAATAGAGTCATCTAAGAAATCAACATCATTATTATCAAAAGAGTTTTCACACGAGTTAATTTCTTGAGAAGCATATGGGTCAATAAGAGTGAGACTTTCAAAATCATCATCAAAATCATCATAATCATCAAAAATTAGCTTACTATTACTAACCTCGTTTGGTGACTCTTTGAACTCCTTACCACTCCACAAAGTTGCATCATCAAATTGACTCATTGGTATTTTCTCCGTTTGAGTGCGCCTCTCAACGAATTCAGTTACCTCTTGAGCTAGTTGAGCAATTGAGTTTTCAATCAACTTACCTTGAACTTTCAACTCATTAAGACTTGTCTCAACCTCTTCATTCTTGTTCAGCTGTGCAACAACAACTCCTTCCAAAAGATTTTCCAAGTTGGATTTCTGTGGTGGCTGAGGTGGATTGTCTTGGTAGGAAAAATTAGTGTAATCTTCCCAACCAGAAGTGTAAGTATCAGCATAAGGATTATATTGTGGTGGCTGGTGAGGGTGGTCATGGGTATTGTAATAAAAATTACCATCCCAAAATTGTGTTTGATTTGGGTAGTAAGGGATATTAAATTGGCAATTATTTTGAGTATGTCCCTGTATACCGCAAACATCACAAGTGGCAAACAAAGAAGAATTTCTTGACTCAATATCATCGATCTTTTGAGAAAATGCCCGCATAGTCTCAACCAATGCCTCCATGCCTTCTTCTTGCTCCTCTCTTTACTCGCTTAATTTCTTGTTATAGGAATCTGAAAATCAATTTTAAAAGAAGCAAGAAAAACCACAAGCAAAGATCAAACAGAACAAGAATAATAGCCGAAGCAACACAACTAAACAACTTGGCCAAACTAACTCAAAAATTAACTAATCTAACACTGCTTTGTCCCCGGCAGCGGCGCCAAAAACTTGACAAGGCTGTCGTGTGCCTATCAAATAATAATATCTAACAAATCCTTCTAACTATGTAGTAGGGTAAGTCAGAGTCGATCCCACAGAGACAAACGTGTCAATCACCAGTTGTTCTCGATTCAATTCAGCCAAGCAAGTAACACAATAAAATATCAAAGATTATTAAACTAATTTTATACTAATGCAATTAATCAATTAACTAAAACTTCCAGAATTAAGTATCCCCACTAGCATGAATTAATGCAATCGTGAATTCCCTCCCCAATCAATCGTATAATACTCAAAAGGAAAGATGCGCCCTATAAATACCAATAACCTCTCTCGAGTATTAATGGCTTCTCTAAAATACAATCAAACCTATTCTCATGGTATCATGCAATTTAGAGACATTAATCACAGCACCCTAACTTCCTAACAATCCGTTCTACCTATTCTCATGGAGAAGTTCATGTCCTCATTGGATAAATCACAACCATCTAAATCCAAATCTCGTTGATAAATAGACAATGGTTCAAACAATTAACATAATCACGTCTGATTTGTAATTGCTAATTAAAACAACTCAATAAGCAAGAGCAATTAAACAATCAAATTGGGGGAATTGGGAAATTCACACATCAATCATAACTAGGGTTCTACTTAACCCTAGATTAATTATCTACTCATACATAATTAAACTAATAAAGCAAGAGATATAATATGAACACATAATATTATAAAGAATAGAGAAAAACCTTCAATCTCCAAAGAAAAGTGAATAGCTATCTCCAATCTCTCTATACTAGAATATACAAGTTATGTACAATAATTTTTCTATCCCTAAAAACTATATCTAGATGTGTTTATATAGGCTCTAAAAGTCTTGCCCAGCAAGAAAATACCAAAACAGAATTATAATAGAATTTCTGCAAAATACGTTTCCTAAATTGAATATGTTTTATTAAGGAAAATTCGTATCTTCTTTTCTTCTGTTTTTCCGAACCTTTCCAGTTGTGCTTGGACGTCTGGGCCTCTTTAGAATGATAGAGACTCTCGTTATCTTCGCGTGGACTGCTTACGGGCCTCAAACGGAGTTGTAGAACTCAAGATATGGCCAAAACAGTGAATTAGAAATCTGGCAGAATTTTTCAGGGGCAACCTGCGCCCAGCAGTCTGTTCTTCGCGCAATCTGCGCCCACCACGCGCAAATTGCTCTTGTAACACCTGTTCCATGTTGTAGAAAATCTCTCAAGCTTCGCGTGGGCAGTAAGATCGCTGAAAACGGACTTCTAGAACTCCAGATATGTCCAAAACAGTGTAGACTGCGCAACCGTCTCAGAAATCCGAATTTTAATCAATTTATTCTCCAAAAACGATAGAAGCATCAACCTTAATCAACATTCTCGTAACTCTGCACAACTAAGAAAAACACATCAAAACTACACAAACTTTAGTCCAAAACAATCAATTTAAGCCGATATGAAGCGCTCCAAGTAGATATAACTCCACTTATCACAAGCCTTTTCAGAAAGGTAGTACCGAAGGTAGTACAAGCCTATTCAGAAGGTAGTACCGAAGGTAGTACAAGCTTATTCAGAAGGTAGTACCGAAGGTAGTACAAGTTCATTTCAGCAAAGGTAGTACAAGTTCAATCAGAAAGGTAGTTCCAAAGGTAGTACCGCCAACTGAAAGGTAGTAGCCTTCTTGAAAAGGTAGTACCGGCCATTTAAAAGGTAGTACCGGCCATTTAAAAGGTAGTAGCCTTCTTGGAAAAGGTAGTACAGACCTTTGCAAAGGTAGTTCGAGGCTTATTTCATCACAAACTTTGGCAGAAGGTTATAAACAAGGCAGGCGGCTCATTTCAACAAATACACAACATAATATCACAAAAACAGATACAGCCTCCATTCTCTCTCATTTTCTATCAAGAACATCAAGAACAAAAATTCATAGAAAATTAAGTTCATCACCTTTGTAATATTTAATCCGGTGGAACTTGTTTATTTATTGTTCTTGTACTACTAGCGAGTTTTTACTCCTAGAACTTATCTTGATTTTTATTAACTAAATTAGAAAAGTTCATGTCGAATTTTCTAATTAGTTTTTATCAACTTGATAATTAATCTGTACTGAAATTGTAACACCCATCAAGTTAATATATTGTTATATTCAACTTGAAATTTGTTTCAATTTATTCCGCACAAATTTGTCTAAACTAAATTTTATTTAAATGACAAATTTCGATAAATTGGTATAGATTGTATTCAACCCCCCCTTCTAAAATCTTATCGGACCTAACAATTGGTATCAGAGCCTATTGATTGATACACAAATCAAGATCCTATTTTTATTCAATCAAAAATTTATCTCGAATTTTTAACTCACTTAAAAATTCATCATGTCTTCAAAAGCCATTGTTAAGATTCCCATATTTAATAAGGATAATTATGATATGTGGAAAAATAAAATGGAGTTGTTTCTAGATGTTACAAATCCCAAATATTTGGATGTTCTGAAAAATGGACCTAAAATTCCTATGGTTCATGAAGAACAAGTTGTTACTGATGGAGTTGTAACAATACCTGCTAAATCCTATCCAAAGGACTCTAAGAACTTTACTGCTGAAGAAAAAGAGGAATCTGGACTGGACAAAAATTTGAGACTAATTCTAATAGATTCCTTGGATGCTGTAATGTATAGCCATGTGATGAACTGTAAAACTGCTAAGCATATTTGGGAAACTATTGAGACTATTAATGAAGGGACTGATGAAGTCAGGGAAAACAGACTTCAAATTTTGACCTCTGAATATGAACACTTTAGAGCTGGCCCTAATGAAGGCATTCAGGAAGTGTTCGAAAGGTATAACAAAACAATCAACAACTTGCAAGTTCATGGCAAGCAATATACCCAGAAGGAGATCAACATGAAGTTTTTACTGACTATGCCTACTCACTTAGAGCATAGAATTACTGCCATCAGAGAATCTAGAGATTTAAATAAGATCGCTCTTGAAAGGCTGTTTGGTGTTCTGAAAACGTATGAATTAGAACAAGTACAGCAGAAGGAGTTCTCTGGTAAAGGCAGGGTGGCAAGTTCTTCTACAGCTCTAGTAGTTGAGGTTCCTAAGGAAGTGGAAGCTAAAGTTGTTCAATCTAACAGCTCCAACAAGGAACAAACTGAAGTGGAACATGGACAGACACCAGCCACTCAGGATGGTGGAGAATTCTATTCACTGGAAGAGCTAGATCAATTGGAAGATGAATCCATGGCAATGATGGTGAGGCAATTCAGTAACTTCAGATTCAGAAGAAATCCCAAGTTCAGGTTTAAGTCTAATAGCAGATTCCAAAGAGGAGGTTCTTCATCCTCTAGTAACAGGGGAGGATACAAAACTGGAACTGTTGACAGAAGCAAGATTCGTTGCTTTAATTGTAATGAATTGGGACACTTTGCTACTGAGTGTCAAAAACCCAAACAAGCACAGAAAAGAGATTATGCTTCTGAAAAGAAGAAGACTGGAAGAGCTTATGTAGCTGCTGGTAAAAGCTGGGATGACACAGATAGTGAAGATGAAGAATATGGAAATTTTGCGCTGGTGGCAAATGCTGAAACATCAACTCGTTATACTACACCGGTAATTCTTACTGACGCTGAGTTGATTAATAGCTTATATAGTTCCATGGGTTGTGCACAGAAAACAATTGAAAGAATAACTCTATTAAACACTAAACTTGAAAATGAAGTGTTAGAGTTAAAAAAGGTGTATGTTAATCAAGATAAGCATATAGAGGAAATAGCTCGACTTAACTACAGAGAAAAGTCGATTTCAGAATACATGCATAAACAAATTGCTAAAGTTGCTGAACTTGAAACTAAGATAAAAGAACAGAATGTCAAATTATCTGCTTGTTTTAATTCTGTTAAAATTTCTAAAGAGTTATTCAATAAACAAGCTGTAGAACAAACCGTAGGAATAGGGTTTGGCTACAACGAAGCTGTTGGAATGTTAGGCATAAATTCCCCTAATCCTGTTAGTGCTAAAGAAAGGGGAATACCACATGTGCTTAAGAATGTTGAAGATCCACTCTTTAAGAAGTCTGTTGCAGAGCCTCTAGATATGACTTCTCTTGTTATTCAAGAGGAGATGCGTACTGAGGACATTGCTAGTGGAAGTGTCCAACTTAATGAAAAATCTGTTAAGGCACCTACAACCAAAAATGTTAAATCTAATAAGGTTGTTTCTATTAAACCAGTGAAGTTTGTTCCCAGTTCATCTGAAATTGAGTTAGGTGATAACAAGTTGGAGCAGAATGATAACATGTCTAACATGAATACCATGCCTATTATTGATTCTTCTCATAAAGCATGTGGTGTTGTCAATTGTATGTCTTGTGCTTTTAATGTGATGTCTGCTTACTTTAATGGTAATCATGCATGTGCTAATAAGACTGCTCCTCGACAACACATGAACAGAAATAAAAATGTTAGATCAAAGACTGCTAGTCCTCCTAATGTTAGGAGAGAGACATTTGTACCTAAGCCTAAACAAAGTTTTACTAAGGCTGTTTACAAGGTCAAATGTCCAGTCAATGAAACAAGTGTTATTGCTGGTAAACAAACATGGATACCCAAAATGAAACAAAAGATTGTAAAATCTGTTTATAGGGTAAAATGCTTGTTGACTAATGGTAAAATTGGTGTTAAGGTGAAAAATGTTGTTTTGCCTGACAAAGGCCAATTCTTTAAGTATTCTGGACCCAATCAAATTTGGGTTCCGAAGAAGGTTTAATCCATTTGTCATTGCAGGGTGTTGAGCAGGTTGAACGAGTGACCTGGATTTTGGACAGTGGATGTTCATGGCATATGACTGGTGATAGAACCCTGCTGACAAATGTGGTGGAGAAGGCCGGCCCAGTAGTTACCTTTGGAGATAACAGCAAAGGTAGAACTGATGGATATGGCAGACTTGAAGCTGGAAATGTTATCATTGATGAAGTCTCTTTTGTGAAAGGACTTGAGCACAATTTGCTCAGTGTCAGTCAATTCTGTGACAAAGGATATGAAGTTTATTTCAACAAGAAGAATTGTCTAATTTCACACAAGAGACATGAAAAGCCACAACTGACAGGAGTTAAAAAAGGCAATCTGTACGTAGCCAATATGAACACTGGAAGCAATGAAGAAATCAACTGCTTCTATTCTAAAGCATCCATAGATGAAAGCTGGCTATGGCACAAGAAACTTTCTCATCTTAATTTCAAGACAATGAATTCTCTAGTTAAAAGAGAGTTGGTGAGAGGTTTGCCTTCAATGGAATTCACTCAAGAAGGATTGTGTGATGCATGTCAAAAAGGAAAGCTAAAAAGGGCAAGTCACAGGAGCACTGACACATCTTCAATAACTGAACCATTACAATTACTTCATATGGATTTGTTTGGTCCAGTTAATGTAATGTCTATGTCAAGGAAGAGATATGCTCTAGTGATTGTTGATGATTTTTCAAAGTACACATGGGTCCTATTTTTGAATTCTAAAGATGAGACTCCACAACTGGTGATTGATCACATCAAATTAATTGAGCGAGATTCTACATATCCAGTGAGAGCTATAAGATCAGACAATGGAACTGAATTCAAGAATGCAGTTCTAAATGACTTCTGCACTGAGAAGGGTATAACTAGACAATACTCAGCTCCAAGAACTCCTCAGCAAAATGGGGTAGTGGAAAGAAAGAATAGAACTTTGATTGAAGCTGCACGTACTATGTTAAGTGAATCAAGGCTTCCATTGTACTTTTGGGCTGAAGCTGTCAACACTGCTTGCTATACCCAGAATCGAACTCTAATAAATAAAGATCATATGAAGACACCCTATGAAATTATGGCTGATAAGAAACCATCACTCAAATACTTTCATGTATTTGGGGCAAAATGCTTTGTGCTTAAAGAAGGTGATGATCAAGGTGGTAAATTCGATACCAAAGCATTTGAAGCAATTTTTATTGGTTATTCAATGAGAGCATACAGGGTGTATGTGATTGATGAACAGAAGATGATGGAAAGTGTCAATGTAACATTTGATGACACTAAGCTCCCTAGTATCCAAACTGAGGATTCATCTGAAAAGCTATCTTTTGATGATATGACAGATCCAGATTCAGATGATGACAATCCACCTGATGTTTTTGCTGATGCTAATGACAACAATGATAATAATGATGATGATCAGGATAATGGTGGTGAAAACAATGATAATACTGGAGATACACCTGACACTCCTGAACATTCATCTAGTCAACCTGGCAACAACTCAGGGGGAGATAATGAAGGATCAACTAGTCATACTCAACATCACAATGAAAGACAAGGCGAATCATCAAGATTAAATCTTCCAAGACAAACTGTTTGGAATAGAGCTCATCCTTTTGAGCTGATTATTGGTGATCCAGATGTTGGTGTTAAAACTAGAAGTGCTACTCAAAATCAATGTAACTATTCAGGGTTTCTATCTGAAATGGAACCTAAGAAAACCGAGGAAGCTCTTTCTGATCCTGATTGGGTGATTGCTATGCAAGATGAACTCAATCAATTCAAACA
The DNA here is from genome assembly GCA_037693485.1 of Kitagawia praeruptora. Classification (NCBI taxonomy): domain Eukaryota; kingdom Viridiplantae; phylum Streptophyta; class Magnoliopsida; order Apiales; family Apiaceae; genus Kitagawia; species Kitagawia praeruptora. The sequence goes on from CM075354.1 coordinate 110,716,426, forward strand.
ACAAGAAGTATGGAAGCTGGTACCCAGACCCAAAGACAGGAAAGTGGTTGACACTAGGTGGGTATTCAGAAACAAACTTGATGAAGATGGCATAGTGACGAGAAATAAAGCAAGACTGGTAGCAAAAAGTTATTCACAAGCTAAAGGCATTGATTATGATGAAACCTACGCTCCAGTGGCAAGACTTGAGGCTATCAGAATATTCTTGGCATTCGCAGCATTCTCAAACTTTAAGGTTTATCAAATGGATGTCAAGAGTGCTTTTCTGAATGGTAAGTTAGATGAAGAGGTATATGTAGAACAGCCCCCTGGCTTTGAAGATCCAGAATTCATGGATTATGTCTACTTTCTCTTCAAGGCTATTTATGGTCTTAAGCAAGCACCAAGGAAATGGTATGACACTCTCTCTGAATTTTTACTTGAAAATGGTTTTGTTAGAGGTGTCATAGACAAAACTCTCTTCACAAAGAAACATAAGAATGATACAATACTAGTCCAAATATATGTGGATGATATAATATTCGGGTCTACTAATGATCTTCTTTGCAAGAAATTTGCTAAGTTAATGCAGGGTAAGTTTGAAATGAGCATGATGGGTGAGCTGAAGTTCTTTCTTGGATTGCAAGTAAGTCAAAGGACAGATGGGATATTTATCTGTCAATCCAAGTATGTCAAAGAGCTTCTCAAGAAATATCAAATGGAGGACTCATCTTCAGCAAGAACACCATCATCTACAGCTGTCAAATTTGGAGCATGTGAAAATTCTGCTAAGGTAGATATCACAAGCTACAGAGGTATGATAGGCTCATTACTTTACCTTACTGCAAGTAGACCAGATATTATGCATGCTACATGTTTGTGTGCAAGGTTCCAATCGGATCCTAGAGATGTTCATCTCATTGCTGTTAAACGAATCGTGAGATATCTTAAGGGTACGCCTAACTTAGGCATCTGGTACCCTAAAGATTCTGGTTTTAATCTTGTTGGATATACAGATTCAGATTATGCAGGAAGTGTTGTAGATAGAAAAAGCACCTCTGGGAGTTATCAATTCCTAGGTGGCAGGTTGGTTTCCTGGTACAGCAAGAAACAGCAAACAGTTTCCAACTCCACAGCTGAAGCTGAATACATAGCTGCTGGAAGTTGTTGTGCTCAGATCTTGTGGATTAGGAATCAGCTAAGGGACTATGGCTTTGTACTTGACAAAATTCCTATCTTGTGTGACAATACAAGTGCCATAGCAATCTCCAACAATCCTGTGCAGCATACGAGGACAAAGCACATCGATATCAGGTATCATTTTATTAGAGAGCATGTCATGAATGGTACCGTGGAGTTACATTTTGTACCCACGGAAGAACAAACAGCAGATATTTTTACTAAGTCTCTTGATGAATCCACATTCACCAGAATTGTTGGTGAATTGGGTATGTTAAATAGTCCTAGTAATTAAACTAGTTAATATCTGAGGTTTGCTCTTTAATAATTTATAAGTGATTACTTTGTTAATAGTTGTTATTAAAATCACTTGTATAATTATTTTACCAACTTATCTTCTTGCTTGTTAATTCTTAAATCATTGTCATTACCTTCTTAATATATTCCTACTTACTTCTTTTAATTTTAGAATATTTTATTTTCTCTAAAAATATTTTTCTCAAATTTTACAAGTTGAAATTAGTGAGAAATCTATTTTTATTGAAAATTACTTTTGAATATTTGTGTTGATTTAATAAGTCATATTTTCTCTTTAAATGATTTTCTATAAGAAAGTCACTTTATTAAGAAAATATATAGATTTATTAATTTATTACAAATAATTATTTAAATAGTTAATAGTTTATTAATTGGTTTGTAGTGTTTGTCCTTTTGTTATTAATGTTTGATTTCATAAAAGGGACTACATATGATTGTTTTTATAATTTTTATTCGATTTTATAATTTTAGTGTAAATTATTTTGCTATTTTATAGCTTGTTTTAATAATTAAATTTGCTTCATTGTTAGAATTGCTTCATGTAAATAATCGGGTACATATTCTGTTAATATTTGATTTTTAGAATAGTTATATTGGTCCTCATCTCGAACTTCGAGATAAAGTTCGAGATAGATCTTATCTCGAAAATTTTGAAGATAAAAACTAGACACACTGGTAACTCGAACTCGAATCCTAAGTCGAACTTCGAGTTGAAGTTCGAGATAGTCACTAACTCGAAAAACTAAGTCGAGTTTCGAGATGAAGTTCGAGATAGTCAGTTTCAAGATAAAGTTCGAGATAGTCAGTTTCGAGATGAAGTTCGAGATAGTCACTAACTCGAAAATCTAAGTCGAGTTTCGAGTTGAAGTTCGAGATAGTCACTAACTCACTAACTCGAAAATCTTCCCAGACTTAGAATTTTCAAAACTTCACTCTGAAAGCTCAAATCGATATCGGACCTAATATTTGTGTGTTGTTGTAAATATTTTTGTAAATTATTTTCTTTTATTTCTAATATTCTGTAAATATTATTAATACAGTTATTTTTTTTAATAATAATAAAAAAAAATAATAATTAAAAAAAAAGTATTCTTCTTTCCTTTTTAGTTTTTATTTTGTATATTATTTTTCATGTGTATATAAATAGTTTGTATAGTTTTTCAGTTTAGTCACTATACTTGCAAAACCTACAAACAGGTCACTGTATTTGGTTCTTTTGTTGTTCTTCTGTTTGACACACACATAACCTGCAGTTTTAATTCTAATTCTTTGTTGTGTTGTTGTTGTTAATAGAATTTCTTATATAAGACCATTGTTGGTATCAAAATGGTATGTCAATTCAATTGTTTAGAACTAACGTTTGATTTTCAGGTTCTAACAATTGGAAGACAAGACCTAACAAGTGTTAACAAGTTGTAACAGTTGGTATCTAACATACAGGATCTAAAACATGATAATATAGTTTTGTTTGTATTGGTTTAAACATTAACATTCATTAATTTGATTAATATTTATTGTTAATTGGATTTTTGTTTATGTTTTTGTTTAGTAAAACCGGCTCAAGATCTATATCTTTCATAACTCAAAATTTCTTTCTACAGCTGTGATTGCTTACATTTTAAATCTTTTGAAATCACAACTGTATATCATTCTATCTCTATTGCTCATATTCTGTGATGCAGGTTCATCTACATGGAGTTTTGTTTTCTCACATGTTTAGTCATAAGGTTGTAAACCCAACAACTTTATCCCAGACTACAGTCAAACTCAAACACATTCTATCTTACACCCTAAAAGGAAGTAACCTATCAGACTAAAGGTCACCAGGGAGTAACTACACATGATGCAGCAAATAAGGATGTGTGGGATATTCAGTTGGAGAGTCACTACCTTATACACTATCCAAAATATTTCATGTGCACAAAGTGAGAATGCACACACTAAGGATGAATTGACGGAAACCTGTAATCCAACCATTTGACGGTTAGGATTATAAGTTAAAGGTTCTTTAATGAACTAAGTGTTTTCACAGACATTAGAAGGAAATCTTGATCTCAATGCTAAATTAAATAGATCATTGTTTACCTTCTCAGAATTCAAATCTGAAAACCTTAAAAAGGGAAAAATAGCAACTTGTAGATTATGACTCAGATTCGTCTGACGAGTCCAACGAGGATTTGGGATTTGTGAACTCCCATTGCACCATCACTGACCTCTCTTGAAGGGGCTAGGGTGATTTTTCTTTGCAGGTACACTAAAGGATGTTGGAGCTATGAGTGATGAGTGATACACCAGTGAGTAAGAGTGTAAACACAGAGAGAAGTGAGACACTCAACACAAATGAGTGGAGAGAAGAGTGAAACACTTGTGAGGTACACTAAACACTATCACACACTCACAGTGAGGAAGAAAATGAAACTTCCTTTCTAACAAAGAACTCTATAATCGGTACAACTACTTTGTCAACTAGTTGATTGGAGGATTCCTCAACTAAGGGGGAGAAGTAAAGGGGGTACAAGAAAAAGAAGAGTAGGTTAGAAAGGGGGAGCATTTACACACTGTGCTTAGGAGGAGAAGCAAGTCAAGTTACTAAGGGGGAGCCTTAGATGGAGAAGTAAGGGGAGATTCAGTTGAGAAGAAAGGGGAGATATAAGGAGAAGCTTACATCACAATACTATTCTATTAGTCTTTCAATGTACTATGTATAAAGGCTAACTGGAGGAGTAGTAGATTTCCTAGAAGTTAAAGAAATGGTATTGATTCACCATTGTCTATTTATTAGGAGCAGTTGTTTTTCTTAAGTGAGAAAAGCTGTGTCAGAGAAAGGAAGTGATTTTAAATCAAGAACTGCTGATAATCACCAATATAAGATGTGAAGGATTATCAGGCAGAGATATGAAGAATCAGAAATGAAGATGAGTTATCTATTGAAGATCAGTTCAGTGCTAGAGGAACAATCATCTATCATTTCATCAACTGAGGATTCTGGAATTGTTAAATTCAAACCAGAGAAATTTTTTTAATGTACTATTTGCTAAGCTCTTAAATGCTTAATCTTTTTCTTGTTTAAGTGAGTTAGTTGAGTTATCCTCTAGGTATTTGCTTGTTATTGTCTAACAAACAAATAGGGGGAGATTGAAAGGCATATGATGTAGCCTATTTGTATTTCGAGGATACAACTCAACTTAAACAAGATTGCAATAGTAAATAATATATAGACTGTCACAAGGAATCTCAGATTATATTATCTATCAGAAGAAAAAGATCAAGGTCAATCTACAGACTTGAGGAATTGCTACATTGAAAGAAGCTCAGTCATCTGATCAAGCCTCAGTGAAGTATTCGTTAAGAAGTGGATTCGTTTAAAGTGACAGAGATTTCAAGGTGACAGAGACAGTACAGAAAATTAAAGAGAGATGAGACAAGAAAAAGGACCACGTGTTTAAAGTCAGAAATGAAGAATAATCATTGGAGTTAGTCGTTCATGAACCAGACAGTACATCGAACGTCAACAGAAAATTCAATGGTATTTCTTTATTAATTTCAGTGGGTTAAGAAAAGATTTGGCTACTTAAAGGATTCATATTTATTCTCCTTTAATTGATTAAATTATGTGATTAATTTAATTAATAAATTAATTCTATAAAAATTAATTTATTCATTAAAATAATTACTTAATTAATTAAATCAGAATTTTATGTAAAAGAAAATTAATTAAATGATTATCAGAAAATCATTTAATTGATTAAAGCTGAAAATTGTACTGATACTACCTTTTCAGAAAGGTAGTACCGAAGGTAGTACAAGCTTAACAGAAAGGTAGTACCGAAGGTAGTACAAGCTTAACAGAAAGGTAGTACCGAAGGTAGTACAAGCTTATTCAGAAGGTAGTACCGAAGGTAGTACAAGCTGACAAGGCTGTCGTGTGCCTATCAAATAATAATATCTAACAAATCCTTCTAACTATGTAGTAGGGTAAGTCAGAGTCGATCCCACAGAGACAAACGTGTCAATCACCAGTTGTTCTCGATTCAATTCAGCCAAGCAAGTAACACAATAAAATATCAAAGATTATTAAACTAATTTTATACTAATGCAATTAATCAATTAACTAAAACTTCCAGAATTAAGTATCCCCACTAGCATGAATTAATGCAATCGTGAATTCCCTCCCCAATCAATCGTATAATACTCAAAATGAAAGATGCGCCCTATAAATACCAATAACCTCTCTCGAGTATTAATGGCTTCTCTAAAATACAATCAAACCTATTCTCATGGTATCATGCAATTTAGAGACATTAATCACAGCACCCTAACTTCCTAACAATCCGTTCTACCTATTCTCATGGAGAAGTTCATGTCCTCATTGGATAAATCACAACCATCTAAATCCAAATCTCGTTGATAAATAGACAATGGTTCAAACAATTAACATAATCACGTCTGATTTGTAATTGCTAATTAAAACAACTCAATAAGCAAGAGCAATTAAACAATCAAATTGGGGGAATTGGGAAATTCACACATCAATCATAACTAGGGTTCTACTTAACCCTAGATTAATTATCTACTCATACATAATTAAACTAATAAAGCAAGAGATATAATATGAACACATAATATTATAAAGAATAGAGAAAAACCTTCAATCTCCAAAGAAAAGTGAATAGCTATCTCCAATCTCTCTATACTAGAATATACAAGTTATGTACAATAATTTTTCTATCCCTAAAAACTATATCTAGATGTGTTTATATAGGCTCTAAAAGTCTTGCCCAGCAAGAAAATACCAAAACAGAATTATAATAGAATTTCTGCAAAATACGTTTCCTAAATTGAATATGTTTTATTAAGGAAAATTCGTATCTTCTTTTCTTCTGTTTTTCCGAACCTTTCCAGTTGTGCTTGGACGTCTGGGCCTCTTTAGAATGATAGAGACTCTCGTTATCTTCGCGTGGACTGCTTACGGGCCTCAAACGGAGTTGTAGAACTCAAGATATGGCCAAAACAGTGAATTAGAAATCTGGCAGAATTTTTCAGGGGCAACCTGCGCCCAGCAGTCTGTTCTTCGCGCAATCTGCGCCCACCACGCGCAAATTGCTCTTGTAACACCTGTTCCATGTTGTAGAAAATCTCTCAAGCTTCGCGTGGGCAGTAAGATCGCTGAAAACGGACTTCTAGAACTCCAGATATGTCCAAAACAGTGTAGACTGCGCAACCGTCTCAGAAATCCGAATTTTAATCAATTTATTCTCCAAAAACGATAGAAGCATCAACCTTAATCAACATTCTCGTAACTCTGCACAACTAAGAAAAACACATCAAAACTACACAAACTTTAGTCCAAAACAATCAATTTAAGCCGATATGAAGCGCTCCAAGTAGATATAACTCCACTTATCACACCCCCAAACTTAAACCGATGCTTGTCCTCAAGCATAAACAATTAAAAACTAACTAACTAACTAACTAGTACCACTTCCGTAGGTGATCACGGTTGCATTTGGCATATGCAACAAGCCCTTTAAACCCCTAGGCAGCCCTAGTGGACGAGTAAGGTCTCGTGAGGGCCTATAGCGAATGTACCCACAAAATCCATTTAACCTAATGCAATGCAATGCATGAATGCAACTAATATGCAAATGCAAATAATCTAGTACTAATATCCTACCATACCTTCAATTCCTCTCATGCCATATCAACTTAAGAATCAAAGTAATCACGCAATGTCTTGGTGTCGAAAGTGCAAGTATTCACATAGTCTACTCAATGAACATGCATAAGTCCTCACAAGTCCATGTCAAGTGTAAGAATAAGTTAGTAAACATGCTAAGCCTACAAGAGTACATCTTTGAGACAAAACTCGGGATCTCATACGCAAAAACAAGCAAACACTCACAATCCACTCACAAAAGAATATTCACTCAAGAACAGGGGTAAGTGTATCACTCAATTCCAACAAAATCATAAGCATGCTTGACATTTGGTATCAATCTAACTCTTAACACAACATACATCAATGACGATAATCAAAAGGTCTTTATTTGGGTTGTAACGGGGCTAGGGACAAGGTATGACAAGTAAGCCAAAATAGGTGAAGTGTCAAAAGCTAGTAAGTACCATAATAAACCATTCACAACACCCTATTTTCCCCCCACAAAATTTTTCTATTATTCTTCCAACAAAAACACTCGACTAGTCGACTGAAATAGGATCACAACAAACACAAACATGCTCTCATAATATTTTTTTTTCCTTTTTTTTTTCTTTTTTTTCTTTTTTTTCCTTTTTTCTTTTTTCGAGAGCTAAATATAACACAAACAATAATATACACAATAACAATGATCCCAAAATTTTATTACACATGTCGACTATCAAGCAAACAAACCCAATTTCCAAATTCAATATTTCCCCCCAAACTTATGACCAACAATAAACCCCTCCTTGCACACCTTATTACTCCCTGAAGCACTCTACTAGCCTTTGACAAAGTGGGTTCAAATTAATGTAAGGCTAATACAAGAAAAAGGTCTAGGCAAGTAATGTGGTATGTCACCGAAAAATAGGATTAAGCTCAACGGGTTAACTAATTGATCATGTAAACATGGTGTGGTAATATGGGAAAATATGCGGTTAATCCTAATTGCCTTTATCATTTTAATCGTCAAATAATGTCATGCGTTTCAAGAAAGACCTCAAACAACTGCTAGCAATGCAAACAATCCGTGGACACTCAAGCAAACGAATAAATTGCAAATATGCAATAAGGCTCAAAAACTCACTTGGTGGAAAAACATACTCAATCCCAAGCAATCTCTAATGCACCTACTTGTATTCAAAGCATGCGAACTAAATCATCTTGCACATATTCATGTCCTTCTAATTACTTACAACATTCAATAAGTCTACTAGCTTCAACTTACTAGTGTATGTGTGTGCACAAGAACAAAGCATATCACTTCTCAATCAAAAGCGTCAACAACACAAAATTCCTATCAAGCATGGGTGCAAATGCAAACTATTATGAACTCACATAGTATACAAACATAAAAACAGAATGTCCTATATGAAACAAACGTAGATAACACGAACATAAATGCATAATTTACTACTACTAATATGCAAAGCATGAAATCCTACATGAACACATAATACAACAACAACTACTAATCCCTCAAACCATTTTTTTTTTCAACATTTTTTTTTCTCTAATGCATGGGTTGCCTCCCACGAAGCGCATTTGTTTAATGTCATTAGCCCGACTCCTGTTGACAATTATCCTGGCGAAAAAGCATATAGATGTACATATCTCCTAATTTGAATTAAGCTAATGATGTGAGCACCAATTAGATAACCAAGAAGATACATAAATTGGCATGTGAGACTCAAGTGATGTTCACAAAATTTCGGGATGTGAAAATATTTAGCAAAATCCGCATCAAAACATTTATGACTACTTTTCACAAATCCCTCCCAAATCGGGTCTACAACAGGCATATACACATTCTCAATCTTAGCATTCTTCAAGTCAAGCGTATCCAAATTCGGTTCTATCTCATCTACCACAATGGGAATCACAATATCCTTATTCAAATTTATATCTAGCACAACCATACTATCATCCTCGTCAAATAGCATGCAAATAGAGTCATCTAAGAAATCAACATCATTATTATCAAAAGAGTTTTCACACGAGTTAATTTCTTGAGAAGCATATGGGTCAATAAGAGTGAGACTTTCAAAATCATCATCAAAATCATCATAATCATCAAAAATTAGCTTACTATTACTAACCTCGTTTGGTGACTCTTTGAACTCCTTACCACTCCACAAAGTTGCATCATCAAATTGACTCATTGGTATTTTCTCCGTTTGAGTGCGCCTCTCAACGAATTCAGTTACCTCTTGAGCTAGTTGAGCAATTGAGTTTTCAATCAACTTACCTTGAACTTTCAACTCATTAAGACTTGTCTCAACCTCTTCATTCTTGTTCAGCTGTGCAACAACAACTCCTTCCAAAAGATTTTCCAAGTTGGATTTCTGTGGTGGCTGAGGTGGATTGTCTTGGTAGGAAAAATTAGTGTAATCTTCCCAACCAGAAGTGTAAGTATCAGCATAAGGATTATATTGTGGTGGCTGGTGAGGGTGGTCATGGGTATTGTAATAAAAATTACCATCCCAAAATTGTGTTTGATTTGGGTAGTAAGGGATATTAAATTGGCAATTATTTTGAGTATGTCCCTGTATACCGCAAACATCACAAGTGGCAAACAAAGAAGAATTTCTTGACTCAATATCATCGATCTTTTGAGAAAATGCCCGCATAGTCTCAACCAATGCCTCCATGCCTTCTTCTTGCTCCTCTCTTTACTCGCTTAATTTCTTGTTATAGGAATCTGAAAATCAATTTTAAAAGAAGCAAGAAAAACCACAAGCAAAGATCAAACAGAACAAGAATAATAGCCGAAGCAACACAACTAAACAACTTGGCCAAACTAACTCAAAAATTAACTAATCTAACACTGCTTTGTCCCCGGCAGCGGCGCCAAAAACTTGACAAGGCTGTCGTGTGCCTATCAAATAATAATATCTAACAAATCCTTCTAACTATGTAGTAGGGTAAGTCAGAGTCGATCCCACAGAGACAAACGTGTCAATCACCAGTTGTTCTCGATTCAATTCAGCCAAGCAAGTAACACAATAAAATATCAAAGATTATTAAACTAATTTTATACTAATGCAATTAATCAATTAACTAAAACTTCCAGAATTAAGTATCCCCACTAGCATGAATTAATGCAATCGTGAATTCCCTCCCCAATCAATCGTATAATACTCAAAAGGAAAGATGCGCCCTATAAATACCAATAACCTCTCTCGAGTATTAATGGCTTCTCTAAAATACAATCAAACCTATTCTCATGGTATCATGCAATTTAGAGACATTAATCACAGCACCCTAACTTCCTAACAATCCGTTCTACCTATTCTCATGGAGAAGTTCATGTCCTCATTGGATAAATCACAACCATCTAAATCCAAATCTCGTTGATAAATAGACAATGGTTCAAACAATTAACATAATCACGTCTGATTTGTAATTGCTAATTAAAACAACTCAATAAGCAAGAGCAATTAAACAATCAAATTGGGGGAATTGGGAAATTCACACATCAATCATAACTAGGGTTCTACTTAACCCTAGATTAATTATCTACTCATACATAATTAAACTAATAAAGCAAGAGATATAATATGAACACATAATATTATAAAGAATAGAGAAAAACCTTCAATCTCCAAAGAAAAGTGAATAGCTATCTCCAATCTCTCTATACTAGAATATACAAGTTATGTACAATAATTTTTCTATCCCTAAAAACTATATCTAGATGTGTTTATATAGGCTCTAAAAGTCTTGCCCAGCAAGAAAATACCAAAACAGAATTATAATAGAATTTCTGCAAAATACGTTTCCTAAATTGAATATGTTTTATTAAGGAAAATTCGTATCTTCTTTTCTTCTGTTTTTCCGAACCTTTCCAGTTGTGCTTGGACGTCTGGGCCTCTTTAGAATGATAGAGACTCTCGTTATCTTCGCGTGGACTGCTTACGGGCCTCAAACGGAGTTGTAGAACTCAAGATATGGCCAAAACAGTGAATTAGAAATCTGGCAGAATTTTTCAGGGGCAACCTGCGCCCAGCAGTCTGTTCTTCGCGCAATCTGCGCCCACCACGCGCAAATTGCTCTTGTAACACCTGTTCCATGTTGTAGAAAATCTCTCAAGCTTCGCGTGGGCAGTAAGATCGCTGAAAACGGACTTCTAGAACTCCAGATATGTCCAAAACAGTGTAGACTGCGCAACCGTCTCAGAAATCCGAATTTTAATCAATTTATTCTCCAAAAACGATAGAAGCATCAACCTTAATCAACATTCTCGTAACTCTGCACAACTAAGAAAAACACATCAAAACTACACAAACTTTAGTCCAAAACAATCAATTTAAGCCGATATGAAGCGCTCCAAGTAGATATAACTCCACTTATCACAAGCCTTTTCAGAAAGGTAGTACCGAAGGTAGTACAAGCCTATTCAGAAGGTAGTACCGAAGGTAGTACAAGCTTATTCAGAAGGTAGTACCGAAGGTAGTACAAGTTCATTTCAGCAAAGGTAGTACAAGTTCAATCAGAAAGGTAGTTCCAAAGGTAGTACCGCCAACTGAAAGGTAGTAGCCTTCTTGAAAAGGTAGTACCGGCCATTTAAAAGGTAGTACCGGCCATTTAAAAGGTAGTAGCCTTCTTGGAAAAGGTAGTACAGACCTTTGCAAAGGTAGTTCGAGGCTTATTTCATCACAAACTTTGGCAGAAGGTTATAAACAAGGCAGGCGGCTCATTTCAACAAATACACAACATAATATCACAAAAACAGATACAGCCTCCATTCTCTCTCATTTTCTATCAAGAACATCAAGAACAAAAATTCATAGAAAATTAAGTTCATCACCTTTGTAATATTTAATCCGGTGGAACTTGTTTATTTATTGTTCTTGTACTACTAGCGAGTTTTTACTCCTAGAACTTATCTTGATTTTTATTAACTAAATTAGAAAAGTTCATGTCGAATTTTCTAATTAGTTTTTATCAACTTGATAATTAATCTGTACTGAAATTGTAACACCCATCAAGTTAATATATTGTTATATTCAACTTGAAATTTGTTTCAATTTATTCCGCACAAATTTGTCTAAACTAAATTTTATTTAAATGACAAATTTCGATAAATTGGTATAGATTGTATTCAACCCCCCCTTCTACAATCTTATCGGACCTAACAATTGGTATCAGAGCCTATTGATTGATACACAAATCAAGATCCTATTTTTATTCAATCAAAAATTTATCTCGAATTTTTAACTCACTTAAAAATTCATCATGTCTTCAAAAGCCATTGTTAAGATTCCCATATTTAATAAGGATAATTATGATATGTGGAAAAATAAAATGGAGTTGTTTCTAGATGTTACAAATCCCAAATATTTGGATGTTCTGAAAAATGGACCTAAAATTCCTATGGTTCATGAAGAACAAGTTGTTACTGATGGAGTTGTAACAATACCTGCTAAATCCTATCCAAAGGACTCTAAGAACTTTACTGCTGAAGAAAAAGAGGAATCTGGACTGGACAAAAATTTGAGACTAATTCTAATAGATTCCTTGGATGCTGTAATGTATAGCCATGTGATGAACTGTAAAACTGCTAAGCATATTTGGGAAACTATTGAGACTATTAATGAAGGGACTGATGAAGTCAGGGAAAACAGACTTCAAATTTTGACCTCTGAATATGAACACTTTAGAGCTGGCCCTAATGAAGGCATTCAGGAAGTGTTCGAAAGGTATAACAAAACAATCAACAACTTGCAAGTTCATGGCAAGCAATATACCCAGAAGGAGATCAACATGAAGTTTTTACTGACTATGCCTACTCACTTAGAGCATAGAATTACTGCCATCAGAGAATCTAGAGATTTAAATAAGATCGCTCTTGAAAGGCTGTTTGGTGTTCTGAAAACGTATGAATTAGAACAAGTACAGCAGAAGGAGTTCTCTGGTAAAGGCAGGGTGGCAAGTTCTTCTACAGCTCTAGTAGTTGAGGTTCCTAAGGAAGTGGAAGCTAAAGTTGTTCAATCTAACAGCTCCAACAAGGAACAAACTGAAGTGGAACATGGACAGACACCAGCCACTCAGGATGGTGGAGAATTCTATTCACTGGAAGAGCTAGATCAATTGGAAGATGAATCCATGGCAATGATGGTGAGGCAATTCAGTAACTTCAGATTCAGAAGAAATCCCAAGTTCAGGTTTAAGTCTAATAGCAGATTCCAAAGAGGAGGTTCTTCATCCTCTAGTAACAGGGGAGGATACAAAACTGGAACTGTTGACAGAAGCAAGATTCGTTGCTTTAATTGTAATGAATTGGGACACTTTGCTACTGAGTGTCAAAAACCCAAACAAGCACAGAAAAGAGATTATGCTTCTGAAAAGAAGAAGACTGGAAGAGCTTATGTAGCTGCTGGTAAAAGCTGGGATGACACAGATAGTGAAGATGAAGAATATGGAAATTTTGCGCTGGTGGCAAATGCTGAAACATCAACTCGTTATACTACACCGGTAATTCTTACTGACGCTGAGTTGATTAATAGCTTATATAGTTCCATGGGTTGTGCACAGAAAACAATTGAAAGAATAACTCTATTAAACACTAAACTTGAAAATGAAGTGTTAGAGTTAAAAAAGGTGTATGTTAATCAAGATAAGCATATAGAGGAAATAGCTCGACTTAACTACAGAGAAAAGTCGATTTCAGAATACATGCATAAACAAATTGCTAAAGTTGCTGAACTTGAAACTAAGATAAAAGAACAGAATGTCAAATTATCTGCTTGTTTTAATTCTGTTAAAATTTCTAAAGAGTTATTCAATAAACAAGCTGTAGAACAAACCGTAGGAATAGGGTTTGGCTACAACGAAGCTGTTGGAATGTTAGGCATAAATTCCCCTAATCCTGTTAGTGCTAAAGAAAGGGGAATACCACATGTGCTTAAGAATGTTGAAGATCCACTCTTTAAGAAGTCTGTTGCAGAGCCTCTAGATATGACTTCTCTTGTTATTCAAGAGGAGATGCGTACTGAGGACATTGCTAGTGGAAGTGTCCAACTTAATGAAAAATCTGTTAAGGCACCTACAACCAAAAATGTTAAATCTAATAAGGTTGTTTCTATTAAACCAGTGAAGTTTGTTCCCAGTTCATCTGAAATTGAGTTAGGTGATAACAAGTTGGAGCAGAATGATAACATGTCTAACATGAATACCATGCCTATTATTGATTCTTCTCATAAAGCATGTGGTGTTGTCAATTGTATGTCTTGTGCTTTTAATGTGATGTCTGCTTACTTTAATGGTAATCATGCATGTGCTAATAAGACTGCTCCTCGACAACACATGAACAGAAATAAAAATGTTAGATCAAAGACTGCTAGTCCTCCTAATGTTAGGAGAGAGACATTTGTACCTAAGCCTAAACAAAGTTTTACTAAGGCTGTTTACAAGGTCAAATGTCCAGTCAATGAAACAAGTGTTATTGCTGGTAAACAAACATGGATACCCAAAATGAAACAAAAGATTGTAAAATCTGTTTATAGGGTAAAATGCTTGTTGACTAATGGTAAAATTGGTGTTAAGGTGAAAAATGTTGTTTTGCCTGACAAAGGCCAATTCTTTAAGTATTCTGGACCCAATCAAATTTGGGTTCCGAAGAAGGTTTAATCCATTTGTCATTGCAGGGTGTTGAGCAGGTTGAACGAGTGACCTGGATTTTGGACAGTGGATGTTCATGGCATATGACTGGTGATAGAACCCTGCTGACAAATGTGGTGGAGAAGGCCGGCCCAGTAGTTACCTTTGGAGATAACAGCAAAGGTAGAACTGATGGATATGGCAGACTTGAAGCTGGAAATGTTATCATTGATGAAGTCTCTTTTGTGAAAGGACTTGAGCACAATTTGCTCAGTGTCAGTCAATTCTGTGACAAAGGATATGAAGTTTATTTCAACAAGAAGAATTGTCTAATTTCACACAAGAGACATGAAAAGCCACAACTGACAGGAGTTAAAAAAGGCAATCTGTACGTAGCCAATATGAACACTGGAAGCAATGAAGAAATCAACTGCTTCTATTCTAAAGCATCCATAGATGAAAGCTGGCTATGGCACAAGAAACTTTCTCATCTTAATTTCAAGACAATGAATTCTCTAGTTAAAAGAGAGTTGGTGAGAGGTTTGCCTTCAATGGAATTCACTCAAGAAGGATTGTGTGATGCATGTCAAAAAGGAAAGCTAAAAAGGGCAAGTCACAGGAGCACTGACACATCTTCAATAACTGAACCATTACAATTACTTCATATGGATTTGTTTGGTCCAGTTAATGTAATGTCTATGTCAAGGAAGAGATATGCTCTAGTGATTGTTGATGATTTTTCAAAGTACACATGGGTCCTATTTTTGAATTCTAAAGATGAGACTCCACAACTGGTGATTGATCACATCAAATTAATTGAGCGAGATTCTACATATCCAGTGAGAGCTATAAGATCAGACAATGGAACTGAATTCAAGAATGCAGTTCTAAATGACTTCTGCACTGAGAAGGGTATAACTAGACAATACTCAGCTCCAAGAACTCCTCAGCAAAATGGGGTAGTGGAAAGAAAGAATAGAACTTTGATTGAAGCTGCACGTACTATGTTAAGTGAATCAAGGCTTCCATTGTACTTTTGGGCTGAAGCTGTCAACACTGCTTGCTATACCCAGAATCGAACTCTAATAAATAAAGATCATATAAAGACACCCTATGAAATTATGGCTGATAAGAAACCATCACTCAAATACTTTCATGTATTTGGGGCAAAATGCTTTGTGCTTAAAGAAGGTGATGATCAAGGTGGTAAATTCGATACCAAAGCATTTGAAGCAATTTTTATTGGTTATTCAATGAGAGCATACAGGGTGTATGTGATTGATGAACAGAAGATGATGGAAAGTGTCAATGTAACATTTGATGACACTAAGCTCCCTAGTATCCAAACTGATGATTCATCTGAAAAGCTATCTTTTGATGATATGACAGATCCAGATTCAGATGATGACAATCCACCTGATGTTTTTGCTGATGCTAATGACAACAATGATAATAATGATGATGATCAGGATAATGGTGGTGAAAACAATGATAATACTGGAGATACACCTGACACTCCTGAACATTCATCTAGTCAACCTGGCAACAACTCAGGGGGAGATAATGAAGGATCAACTAGTCATACTCAACATCACAATGAAAGACAAGGCGAATCATCAAGATTAAATCTTCCAAGACAAACTGTTTGGAATAGAGCTCATCCTTTTGAGCTGATTATTGGTGATCCAGATGTTGGTGTTAAAACTAGAAGTGCTACTCAAAATCAATGTAACTATTCAGGGTTTCTATCTGAAATGGAACCTAAGAAAACTGAGGAAGCTCTTTCTGATCCTGATTGGGTGATTGCTATGCAAGATGAACTCAATCAATTCAAACAACAAGAAGTATGGAAGCTGGTACCCAGACCCAAAGACAGGAAAGTGGTTGACACTAGGTGGGTATTCAGAAACAAACTTGATGAAGATGGCATAGTGACGAGAAATAAAGCAAGACTGGTAGCAAAAAGTTATTCACAAGCTAAAGGCATTGATTATGATGAAACCTACGCTCCAGTGGCAAGACTTGAGGCTATCAGAATATTCTTGGCATTCGCAGCATTCTCAAACTTTAAGGTTTATCAAATGGATGTCAAGAGTGCTTTTCTGAATGGTAAGTTAGATGAAGAGGTATATGTAGAACAGCCCCCTGGCTTTGAAGATCCAGAATTCATGGATTATGTCTACTTTCTCTTCAAGGCTATTTATGGTCTTAAGCAAGCACCAAGGAAATGGTATGACACTCTCTCTGAATTTTTACTTGAAAATGGTTTTGTTAGAGGTGTCATAGACAAAACTCTCTTCACAAAGAAACATAAGAATGATACAATACTAGTCCAAATATATGTGGATGATATAATATTCGGGTCTACTAATGATCTTCTTTGCAAGAAATTTGCTAAGTTAATGCAGGGTAAGTTTGAAATGAGCATGATGGGTGAGCTGAAGTTCTTTCTTGGATTGCAAGTAAGTCAAAGGACAGATGGGATATTTATCTGTCAATCCAAGTATGTCAAAGAGCTTCTCAAGAAATATCAAATGGAGGACTCATCTTCAGCAAGAACACCATCATCTACAGCTGTCAAATTTGGAGCATGTGAAAATTCTGCTAAGGTAGATATCACAAGCTACAGAGGTATGATAGGCTCATTACTTTACCTTACTGCAAGTAGACCAGATATTATGCATGCTACATGTTTGTGTGCAAGGTTCCAATCGGATCCTAGAGATGTTCATCTCATTGCTGTTAAACGAATCGTGAGATATCTTAAGGGTACGCCTAACTTAGGCATCTGGTACCCTAAAGATTCTGGTTTTAATCTTGTTGGATATACAGATTCAGATTATGCAGGAAGTGTTGTAGATAGAAAAAGCACCTCTGGGAGTTATCAATTCCTAGGTGGCAGGTTGGTTTCCTGGTACAGCAAGAAACAGCAAACAGTTTCCAACTCCACAGCTGAAGCTGAATACATAGCTGCTGGAAGTTGTTGTGCTCAGATCTTGTGGATTAGGAATCAGCTAAGGGACTATGGCTTTGTACTTGACAAAATTCCTATCTTGTGTGACAATACAAGTGCCATAGCAATCTCCAACAATCCTGTGCAGCATACGAGGACAAAGCACATCGATATCAGGTATCATTTTATTAGAGAGCATGTCATGAATGGTACCGTGGAGTTACATTTTGTACCCACGGAAGAACAAACAGCAGATATTTTTACTAAGTCTCTTGATGAATCCACATTCACCAGAATTGTTGGTGAATTGGGTATGTTAAATAGTCCTAGTAATTAAACTAGTTAATATCTGAGGTTTGCTCTTTAATAATTTATAAGTGATTACTTTGTTAATAGTTGTTATTAAAATCACTTGTATAATTATTTTACCAACTTATCTTCTTGCTTGTTAATTCTTAAATCATTGTCATTACCTTCTTAATATATTCCTACTTACTTCTTTTAATTTTAGAATATTTTATTTTCTCTAAAAATATTTTTCTCAAATTTTACAAGTTGAAATTAGTGAGAAATCTATTTTTATTGAAAATTACTTTTGAATATTTGTGTTGATTTAATAAGTCATATTTTCTCTTTAAATGATTTTCTATAAGAAAGTCACTTTATTAAGAAAATATATAGATTTATTAATTTATTACAAATAATTATTTAAATAGTTAATAGTTTATTAATTGGTTTGTAGTGTTTGTCCTTTTGTTATTAATGTTTGATTTCATAAAAGGGACTACATATGATTGTTTTTATAATTTTTATTCGATTTTATAATTTTAGTGTAAATTATTTTGCTATTTTATAGCTTGTTTTAATAATTAAATTTGCTTCATTGTTAGAATTGCTTCATGTAAATAATCGGGTACATATTCTGTTAATATTTGATTTTTAGAATAGTTATATTGGTCCTCATCTCGAACTTCGAGATAAAGTTCGAGATAGATCTTATCTCGAAAATTTTGAAGATAAAAACTAGACACACTGGTAACTCGAACTCGAATCCTAAGTCGAACTTCGAGTTGAAGTTCGAGATAGTCACTAACTCGAAAAACTAAGTCGAGTTTCGAGATGAAGTTCGAGATAGTCAGTTTCAAGATAAAGTTCGAGATAGTCAGTTTCGAGATGAAGTTCGAGATAGTCACTAACTCGAAAATCTAAGTCGAGTTTCGAGTTGAAGTTCGAGATAGTCACTAACTCACTAACTCGAAAATCTTCCCAGACTTAGAATTTTCAAAACTTCACTCTGAAAGCTCAAATCGATATCGGACCTAATATTTGTGTGTTGTTGTAAATATTTTTGTAAATTATTTTCTTTTATTTCTAATATTCTGTAAATATTATTAATACAGTTATTTTTTTTAATAATAATAAAAAAAAATAATAATTAAAAAAAAAAGTATTCTTCTTTCCTTTTTAGTTTTTATTTTGTATATTATTTTTCATGTGTATATAAATAGTTTGTATAGTTTTTCAGTTTAGTCACTATACTTGCAAAACCTACAAACAGGTCACTGTATTTGGTTCTTTTGTTGTTCTTCTGTTTGACACACACATAACCTGCAGTTTTAATTCTAATTCTTTGTTGTGTTGTTGTTGTTAATAGAATTTCTTATATAAGACCATTGTTGGTATCAAAATGGTATGTCAATTCAATTGTTTAGAACTAACGTTTGATTTTCAGGTTCTAACAATTGGAAGACAAGACCTAACAAGTGTTAACAAGTTGTAACAGTTGGTATCTAACATACAGGATCTAAAACATGATAATATAGTTTTGTTTGTATTGGTTTAAACATTAACATTCATTAATTTGATTAATATTTATTGTTAATTGGATTTTTGTTTATGTTTTTGTTTAGTAAAACCGGCTCAAGATCTATATCTTTCATAACTCAAAATTTCTTTCTACAGCTGTGATTGCTTACATTTTAAATCTTTTGAAATCACAACTGTATATCATTCTATCTCTATTGCTCATATTCTGTGATGCAGGTTCATCTACATGGAGTTTTGTTTTCTCACATGTTTAGTCATAAGGTTGTAAACCCAACAACTTTATCCCAGACTACAGTCAAACTCAAACACATTCTATCTTACACCCTAAAAGGAAGTAACCTATCAGACTAAAGGTCACCAGGGAGTAACTACACATGATGCAGCAAATAAGGATGTGTGGGATATTCAGTTGGAGAGTCACTACCTTATACACTATCCAAAATATTTCATGTGCACAAAGTGAGAATGCACACACTAAGGATGAATTGACGGAAACCTGTAATCCAACCATTTGACGGTTAGGATTATAAGTTAAAGGTTCTTTAATGAACTAAGTGTTTTCACAGACATTAGAAGGAAATCTTGATCTCAATGCTAAATTAAATAGATCATTGTTTACCTTCTCAGAATTCAAATCTGAAAACCTTAAAAAGGGAAAAATAGCAACTTGTAGATTATGACTCAGATTCGTCTGACGAGTCCAACGAGGATTTGGGATTTGTGAACTCCCATTGCACCATCACTGACCTCTCTTGAAGGGGCTAGGGTGATTTTTCTTTGCAGGTACACTAAAGGATGTTGGAGCTATGAGTGATGAGTGATACACCAGTGAGTAAGAGTGTAAACACAGAGAGAAGTGAGACACTCAACACAAATGAGTGGAGAGAAGAGTGAAACACTTGTGAGGTACACTAAACACTATCACCCACTCACAGTGAGGAAGAAAATGAAACTTCCTTTCTAACAAAGAACTCTATAATCGGTACAACTACTTTGTCAACTAGTTGATTGGAGGATTCCTCAACTAAGGGGGAGAAGTAAAGGGGGTACAAGAAAAAGAAGAGTAGGTTAGAAAGGGGGAGCATTTACACACTGTGCTTAGGAGGAGAAGCAAGTCAAGTTACTAAGGGGGAGCCTTAGATGGAGAAGTAAGGGGAGATTCAGTTGAGAAGAAAGGGGAGATATAAGGAGAAGCTTACATCACAATACTATTCTATTAGTCTTTCAATGTACTATGTATAAAGGCTAACTGGAGGAGTAGTAGATTTCCTAGAAGTTAAAGAAATGGTATTGATTCACCATTGTCTATTTATTAGGAGCAGTTGTTTTTCTTAAGTGAGAAAAGCTGTGTCAGAGAAAGGAAGTGATTTTAAATCAAGAACTGCTGATAATCACCAATATAAGATGTGAAGGATTATCAGGCAGAGATATGAAGAATCAGAAATGAAGATGAGTTATCTATTGAAGATCAGTTCAGTGCTAGAGGAACAATCATCTATCATTTCATCAACTGAGGATTCTGGAATTGTTAAATTCAAACCAGAGAAATTTTTTTAATGTACTATTTGCTAAGCTCTTAAATGCTTAATCTTTTTCTTGTTTAAGTGAGTTAGTTGAGTTGTCCTCTAGGTATTTGCTTGTTATTGTCTAACAAACAAATAGGGGGAGATTGAAAGGCATATGATGTAGCCTATTTGTATTTCGAGGATACAACTCAACTTAAACAAGATTGCAATAGTAAATAATATATAGACTGTCACAAGGAATCTCAGATTATATTATCTATCAGAAGAAAAAGATCAAGGTCAATCTACAGACTTGAGGAATTGCTACATTGAAAGAAGCTCAGTCATCTGATCAAGCCTCAGTGAAGTATTCGTTAAGAAGTGGATTCGTTTAAAGTGACAGAGATTTCAAGGTGACAGAGACAGTACAGAAAATTAAAGAGAGATGAGACAAGAAAAAGGACCACGTGTTTAAAGTCAGAAATGAAGAATAATCATTGGAGTTAGTCGTTCATGAACCAGACAGTACATCCAACGTCAACAGAAAATTCAATGGTATTTCTTTATTAATTTCAGTGGGTTAAGAAAAGATTTGGCTACTTAAAGGATTCATATTTATTCTCCTTTAATTGATTAAATTATGTGATTAATTTAATTAATAAATTAATTCTATAAGAATTAATTTATTCATTAAAATAATTACTTAATTAATTAAATCAGAATTTTATGTAAAAGAAAATTAATTAAATGATTATCAGAAAATCATTTAATTGATTAAAGCTGAAAATTGTACTGATACTACCTTTTCAGAAAGGTAGTACCGAAGGTAGTACAAGCTTAACAGAAAGGTAGTACCGAAGGTAGTACAAGCTTAACAGAAAGGTAGTACCGAAGGTAGTACAAGCTTATTCAGAAGGTAGTACCGAAGGTAGTACAAGCCTTTTCAGAAAGGTAGTACCGAAGGTAGTACAAGCCTATTCAGAAGGTAGTACCGAAGGTAGTACAAGCTTATTCAGAAGGTAGTACCGAAGGTAGTACAAGTTCATTTCAGCAAAGGTAGTACAAGTTCAATCAGAAAGGTAGTTCCAAAGGTAGTACCGCCAACTGAAAGGTAGTAGCCTTCTTGAAAAGGTAGTACCGGCCATTTAAAAGGTAGTACCGGCCATTTAAAAGGTAGTAGCCTTCTTGGAAAAGGTAGTACAGACCTTTGCAAAGGTAGTTCGAGGCTTATTTCATCACAAACTTTGGCAGAAGGTTATAAACAAGGCAGGCGGCTCATTTCAACAAATACACAACATAATATCACAAAAACAGATACAACCTCCATTCTCTCTCATTTTCTATCAAGAACATCAAGAACAAAAATTCATAGAAAATTAAGTTCATCACCTTTGTAATATTTAATCCGGTGGAACTTGTTTATTTATTGTTCTTGTACTACTAGCGAGTTTTTACTCCTAGAACTTATCTTGATTTTTATTAACTAAATTAGAAAAGTTCATGTCGAATTTTCTAATTAGTTTTTATCAACTTGATAATTAATCTGTACTGAAATTGTAACACCCATCAAGTTAATATATTGTTATATTCAACTTGAAATTTGTTTCAATTTATTCCGCACAAATTTGTCTAAACTAAATTTTATTTAAATGACAAATTTCGATAAATTGGTATAGATTGTATTCAACCCCCCCTTCTACAATCTTATCGGACCTAACATTTTATATATAAAAAAAATCGAATTTTTGGGTGTAACGCAGGCTGCACCTGCGTTTCTGTTTCTCGGTGCAGGTTGCAGGTCTGTAACGCAGGCTGCGCCTGCGTTACTGGAGTGGGGGCAGGCTGCGGAGCTGTTGCGCAGGCTGCGCCTGCGCATCTGGTCGTGGAGCAGTCTGCTTTGTTCACGCGCAGCTTGCGCGTGTTCCAGTGTGGTTTTTTTTTGTTCACCTGTGTTATATATATAAAAAAAAAAAATTCCACCCCCAAATTCTATTTATACCCCTATTTTACCTAATTCTTTTCCTATTTCAAATCCAAGACCTCCCATCTCTCCCTTAAAAATTCTAAACCTATATCCATTCTAATTCTTTTTTTTATTCATTAAATCCTATTTCTATCCTATATCAAATTTCAAATCCCACCCAAATTTTTTTCCTTTTCACATTAAAATTCTTAAATCCATCCTATCACTCCATTATCTATATATACCCATACATACACACCCAATTCATTCTCTTCATCCTCTACATCTCTAAAATTTCAAGTTTGGGGGAAAATTAGTACAAGTTCACCTCTTTGATTCGTAGTTGGGATATCTCTTCTCTATTTTTTTTTATTTTATTACGAATTTGTGTTCTTGTAAATTGGGGGTTTTGTATTATTCTTGTTCATTGGGTATTTTTGGAGTAATATTGCTTGGTGGTTTTGGTGGGATATTTCTTGGTGGATGTTGGTGAAGCTATTGTTGAGTGGGGTTTTGGTTATTATGGCTCCTAAGCTATTGTTGGTGAAGCTATTGTTGAGTAGGACACCTTGATTCCATGGGAGTTTTCTTTCTTTTCTTTTTAGTGTAGTTTTATTTTGTTTTTAGTTGTAGTTTTGTATTTTGCTCATTGGGGACAATGAACCGCTTAAGTGGGGGGAAGGGTTCTCAATGTTAAGAGAATTTTAAAAAAAAAATTAAAAAATTAAAAATACCAAAAATAATTCTAGCCATGCAATTTGATTAGTTGTTGTATTTTGCTTGATACACCCATGCATGTGTAGAATTCTTGTGTTTATGGACGCTTTTGTATGAGAAGTGACGTGCTTTGTTCTTGTGCACACACTTACACTAGCAAGTTGAAGCTGGTAGACTTAATTGGATGTTGTAAGTGATTAGAATGACATGAATATGTGCAAGATGACTTGGTTTTCATGCTTTGAGTACAAGTAGGTGCATTAGAGAGTCTTGTTACTTGGGATTGATTATGTTTTGTCACACCAAGTGAGTTTTGAGCCTATATGCATATCTTTTGCATGATTTTTCGTTTGCTTGAGTGTCCACATGTTGTTTACATTGCTAGCACTTACTTGAGATCTTTCTTGAAATGCATGACATTAATTGATGATGAGATGATAAAGGCACTTAGGTTTAACCTCGTATTTCCTATATTTCCACACCTTTTAAACATGATCAATTAGTTAACCCTTTGAGCTTAATCCTATTCTTTCGGTGACACACCACATTACTTGCCATTATCCTTTTTATTCTATTGGCCTTACATTGAATTTGAACCTAAATTGTCAAAGGCTAGTATCGTGCTTAAGGGAGTAATAAGGTGTTCATAAAAGGGGGGTTATTGATGATCATACTTTTGGGGAATATTGATTTTGGGTTGATGCTTGCTAGGCGAAATTCATAATAATATCTATGGATCATTGTGCTTATTCCTTAGCTCTCAGAAAAAAAAAGAAAAAAAACAGAAAAAAAATAGAAAAAAAAAAGAAAAAAAAATGAATAAATTTGAGAGCATTCTTATGTTTGTATGATCTCTCTTCATTCGACTAGTCAAGTTATTATGTAAGGGTTATTGAAAAATCCAAGTGTGGGGAAGTATTTGTTTTAATAGAAAGGGAATTGGATAATGATTATTGTTGGGTACTAGCTTTTGACATTAACCTGTTTTAGCTTTACTTGACATACCTGGTCCCTAGCCCACGCTACAACCCGAATAAAGACCTTTTGATTGTCATCAGTGATGTATGTTGTGTTGAGAGTGAGATTGATTGCGAGTGTCAAGTTGTGTTTATGATTTTGTTGGAATTGAGTGATACACTTAACCTTGTTCTTGAGTGAATATTCGTTTTTGAGTGAAAGGTGAGTTATTACTTGTTTTGGCATAGGAGATCCCAGGTTTAGACTTAAAGATGTATTTCTTGTGGGCTTAGCATGATTACCAACAATTTTTACACTTGACATGAATTTTTATGACCTTCTGCATGCTGGTTGAGTAGACTACGTGAATACTTGCACTTTCGACACCAAGACATCGTATGTTTGCTTTGATTCTTAAGTTGATGTGGCATGAGAGGACTTGTGTGTGTGGTGTTGTGTTAGCATTGATCTTTTGCATGGTTGGATGAATTTTGTGGGTACATTCACTATAAACCCTCACGAGACAACACTCGTCCTACTAGGGCTGCCTAGGGGTTTAACGGCTTGTTGCATATGCTCAATGCAATCGTGTCATCTACGAAAGTGATGTTTGTTAGGACTTAGTTTTTATTTCACTTATTTGCCCGAAGACGTGCAAATGCTAAGTGTGAGGATGTTTGATAGAGTATATTTTTATATATATTTTAGATGATTTTATTCTCATATTTATTGTGTTTTGCATTGATTTGGATTTTTATTTAATAGATTTTATTGTTTTATTGTAGGAAATAAAGAATTCATGACTTGGAAGGATTTGGAGCAAAAAGAGCTATTTTGGAGATAAAATAGGAGAAAATTCGTATTATTGGGCTACACGGGCTGTGCTGCACTGTTTTGGCCATATCTTGAGTTCCAGAAGTCAGAATTTGACGATCTTATTGGCCACGCGAAGCTTGTGGAATTATCTTTAATTCAGAGGTGGTCCAATAAGCAAAATCCAACTGAAAGAGCCCAGAAACAGAGGAAAAAAAGAAGTGACGAATTTTAATTAAGGAATCCTATTCCGTTATGGAATCCTGTTTGTAATTTATTTAGAGTATTAAAATACTTTTATTGGGCAAGACTTTTATAGCCTATATAAACACATCTAGGGTATTATTTTAAAAGAGAAAAAAGAAGGATGTAATATTAGATCAGATAATATAGTTTAGAGTAGATTAGTATTATTAGTTGGAGATGTAGAGAAACACCATGACTCTTCTTTTGGGTGACAACATTGAAGTTTGAAGGTTTTGTTCTCTTAATCTTTTCTTTATTCTTATTAGTTTAATTATGTTTTCTTGTTTTACTAGTTGTTTTACTTGTTTAATTATTAACGAGTAGTTATCTCTAGGGCTTAAAGGGAAGCCATGTTTGCACTAATATTGGCATGATTTTCATAGTGGTTTGATTGGTTATGGTTAATTCTGATTGATATGTTTTAATCATTAATTTGTGTAATTGGCCAATATCATGGATTAATTATATGCAAATAGGGGTATGGATCGAGAGATTTACTTACTAGAGGCACACATACGATTAGCAGAATTGAATTTGAGTGCGGAAGCATCATTGGATTTCTGAGAGCGTTAATTCTTGGAAGAGATTAACTTGACTCTAATTACCTGATTGATTGAATTACTAAAAGTGGTTAATTGTGTTGAATGTTTCGAGAGTGTTAATTCTTGAAAGAGATTAACATACTCTAGTTATAGGATCACATTGATTGCTTTAGCTTAAGAGCCAATTGTGTAAGCATGGTGGACCTGATTGCCCTAGGTTTTAAATAATTTGTTTATCATCTGTTTAATTAGTGTTAATCTAGTTTAATTAGTTAATTAATAATTCTTCAATAATCGTTTGACCCTTGAAACAATTAGCGATAACTGAAAAGGAATTAGTAGAACCTGTCTCCTTGTGGATTCGACCCGCTTGCCATCTGTACTAGCAATAGACACCGTGCGCTTGCGGTTAGGTATAATTTGACACATCAATTTGGTTTTCGAAGCGGAGCCAGACATATTGTTGGATGTGCGAACTACTGGCCAGAAGGAGCACCTGACTACAGAAGTTTTGATTCAGTGGAAGAATTCACCCAGGTGGGAAGCAACATGGGAAGAGTTTGAGGCCTTAAACTGGAGGTTTCGTAGCTTCCACCTTGAGGACAAGGTGGTCCTTTGGGCCCGGGGTAATGCTACAGCCCAAGGTACAAACGGGCCCAGGCCCACTTTAATAACTTATGTACGCAGACAACCCAGGTCAAAAGAGTCTCAGCAGCAAAAGTAAAGGGGTAAAAGAGTAATTGAGCAGAAGGGAGTTAAAAGAGGGCAAGAGATGCAAATTAGGATTATGTTATGATATTTGTATAGTGGCCGCTTTTGGCGAGAGGAGAGCCAACGTCTCGAACTGTTGGGCTAGCTTCAATTGTTAATTGCAGATCTTTATGTAATTATCAATTGATTCATATATGTTCTTCTGTTTGTAATCTAAACTTGAGAGACTCTTTATCGGGTTGTTCGGTTAATTATAAAGTCCAGTAATTAAGTCGTAGCAAAATGTGTTTAAATCTTCCAGAACACCCTGTAGATAAGGAATTTATTTCAGTGAACACCATGAATTTTAAGAATGTTATTAACGACATAGCTGCTCAGAATGGGCTCGACCTTCTCAAATTTAACTCGATTTCTTTCCAAGAATTCTCGTTCAGTGAATACACCACGAGGACTAGATAGGAATCCTCAGATGATCCATTATAGTTTTTAACCAATCCGGTAAAGTAGGTAAGTTATATGATATTGTCCATTTCTTTTATACGTTTATGGTTAAAAATCTAAAGTTGCAGCCTACAATGATTCGTTTTAGTACTGATTTGCCATTTTTTGATTAAGTTGGTACAACTCTGTTCTGTAATTCGAGAACCGGAGCATCGAACACTAGCAATATGCAAACTTATTATGTCAAAATCACTTCTTCATCGTCAAGTATGATTTCAAATTATTTTTATTGTTTTGGTGGTGAATCAATAAGATGCAAATTTGGTGTAACTTTTTGTAACACTAGCATACTTGTATTACAGAACTAGGGTCTCTAATCAAAATTTTGACAACTCCATAATTTCAACAGTTGATTCAGATTCATTGATACTTCAGTTCTGGAGATGTAATTAACTGGTTGTAAGTTCGGTAAAGTTTAATATGTTTACGATAAGCACTATCATGATTTCAATTAGTAATGAAATCAAACCCAAACTCTAATCTGACATGATAAAAGATACTTAAGATGATACTTTACAATCCATACACCTTTTAGTCACAGCTGGCATGATCAAACCCAAACTCTAATCTGACATGATAAAAGATATTCTGGTCTTAGTGGGGGTAATTGTGGATGTCCTGCTGTCTGGTAGCAGGGTTCCATGAGGTATTGTTTGTTTGGCTGGTCAGCAATAATGCCAGGTAAGCCATTACACAGTCGAACATCACCGAATCAATATGTACAGATCAGTAGAAGTAAAAAGATATCAAAATTAGTGATGCTATTGAAATTTGTATGTGCCAGTGGCATGAAATTGCAGGGCTGGAGATTAACGGCAATGAAGGAGTCATTGTTAGGGTTAACAGTTCACCATGGTGCTTCTCCAAGTGTAATATTACGAAACTAGGGTTTGGAATTTATGATCTCCAGCGCTTGCAAACTGTTTTGACACTACAAAGAGATTTGACTGTTGTCATAATCATAGAAGTACTTACTTTCAAACAATTAATTTAGAGAAACACCCTCAGAGACTTGGCAATGAGAATTAAAATGTAACACTGAACTTTTTAACTGGAAATTACTTGTGTTTTTGAGAAAATATCAAGGAATTATTGACAAAGTTACAGATGCAGAAATGAAGCTATCTTGAAGAAGAAGATAAGAAACAAGAATGAGAAAATAGTAGCTTAACATTTCTGAATATGTCTAGTACAATATATACTTCAACGTAACTGACTTATTGAGTAACAGACTAACTAACTATGCCAGCTATACAAGTTGCCAGCTGTATGTCTAGACATGTGACACTCTATTACATTTTGTATAAACACAATGTACATTGCTAAATACAGTCTTGTGCACAACTTGATGAGAAATAGCAAAAGGCCTTGTATCACATTGCTGCACTATGTTGGCCTTTATATTCATAACATCCCCCCTCAAGTTAGGAGGAGCAAAGAAATTTGTAACTCCTAACTTGCCAAGTAAGTACTGTAACTGAGAAGCACCCAGAGCCTTAGTAAAGAGATCAGCAGGTTGGTCTCGAGTCGATAAATGAGCTGTAATGATGATGCCTTTTTGCAGTTTTTCACGAACAAGATGACAATCGATTTCGATATGTTTTGTTCTCTCATGATAAACAGGATTGGCAGCAATATGAATAGCAGAAAGGTTATCACAATATAGGATGGTAGGAGACATTTGAGGTACACCTAAATCAGACAACAAAGCACGTAACCACACAAGTTCACAAGTTGTATCAGCCATCGAGCGATATTCAGCTTCAGAAGATGACCTAGACACAGTAGGTTGTTTCTTGCTTTTCCAGGAGATCAAAGAGTTGCCAAGAGTGAGACAGAAGCCAGTAACAGACCGTCTAGTAAGCTTGCAACTGCCCCAGTCAGCATCACAATAAGCAGCTAACTGAAGATTTGATGTAGATGATAACAACAATCCTTGACCACATGTACCTTTAATATATTTCAGAAGCTTAAAAACTGCTTGCAAATGAATAGACTTAGGAGAAGCCATAAATTGTGATAAAACATGAACAGAGTAGGAGATATCAGGACGAGTAATCGTAAGATAGATTAATCTCCCAACAATTCGTCGGTACAGAGAAACATCTGAAATGACAGCAGTTTCATCCACAGCTAACAACTGATGATTTTGTTCCATGGGAACAACTGAGGAAGTACAGTTTTGAAGACCAACATCTTTAAGAAGATCCAAGGTATATTTACGTTGATTTAAGTAAATGCCAGAAGCGGAACGAGCTAACTCCATACCTAAGAAATATTTTAAAGTTCCCAAATCTTTGATTTTAAACTGAGTACTCAAAAAACTCTTAACTCGAGTCAGAAGTTTGACATCATTCCCAGCTAGAACCATGTCATCAACAAACACAAGCAAGGTAACAATAGAAACACCATCTTGAAAAGTAAACAATGTATGATCATTCACAGATTGTTTAAAACCAAACAGAATTAATGCTGTATAAAGCTTAAGAAACCATTGTCGAGGAGCCTGTTTCAGGCCATATAGAGACTTTTTGAGTTTGCAAACAAATGTTTGTCCAGGAAATTGAGCTAGAATATCAGAAGAAGGAGCATAACCTGGAGGTAAAACCATGTAAACATCCTCTTCTAAATCCCCGTGTAGAAATGCATTTGTCACATCTAATTGATCAACAATCCAATTCTTAGCAGCTGCAACTGAAAGTAAGGTCCTGAAAGATGTCATTTTTGCCACAGGAGCAAACGTTTCAAAGTAGTCAACACCCTCTGTCTGAGTAAATCCTTTAGCCACCAATCGAGCCTTATAACGTTCTACTTCTCCATTAGGTAGATACTTAACTTTATAAATCCATCTGCAGTCTATTACCTTTTGATCAGCAGGTAATGGAACAACATCCCAAGTATCATTAGCTTCTAAAGCAGCTAGTTCAAAAGCCATGGCTGTACACCATTCAGGATACTTAGCAGCTTGTTGATAAGAATAAGGTTCTGGTATTTTAGTGACATTAGCCAGAAAATGAGTATATTCTGGAGTAAACATATCATACTGTAAAGATTCTGGAAGATTGACAACAACATTATTTGCTTTAGAACTAAGAGTACTAGGAAGACCAGTATAGTCTGAGTACTTGACAGGAACATTTCTCTGTCTAACAGGTCGAGTAGAGACAGGATGTAATGACTGATTAGAGACATTATCATGAGACAGAGTATCATTAACAGTCTGTTGATGATACCATGACAAAGTTACAGATGCAGAAATGAAGCTATCTTGAAGAAGAAGATAAGAAACAAGAATGAGAAAATAGTAGCTTAACATTTCTGAATATGTCCAGTACAATATATACTTCAACGTAACTGACTTATTGAGTAACAGACTAACTAACTATGCCAGCTATACATGTCTAGACATGTGACACTCTATTACATTTTGTATAAACACAATGTACATTGCTAAATACAGTCTTGTGCACAACTTGATGAGAAATAGCAAAAGGCCTTGTATCACATTGCTGCACTATGTTGGCCTTTATATTCATAACAATTATGCCTCAAATAAGGCCAGTAGACGAACACCCAAATCCTTGAGGTAAATTTAGCATTGCTAGAGCATAAGAGCTAATAAACACACTTGCACACAGAACATAATATAGATGCAGAATGGAGAAATCAAGAACACAGCAGTATGCAAAAGATGTACCTATAATGCGAAAGGTCTTTGTTAATACTTATAAACAAATTTCATATCTCACAAACAAAAGATAATTGTTGGTCATTACACTGCCGTCAACTGCAAATGAAACAGGCTACATAAAATTTGAAGTCCAAGCTACACGCGTAAGCTTATGTAGAGTGCTATTCAAATGCTCAGGTTTTGATAGATAAATATAACTATGTTTTAATATAGACAAACCCATACCTGTTTTCACCTCGAGCTTTGGCAGCTATTGAGTCTGCAAGTTCACTAAACTCTCAACATGATTGTAAACTCCTAAAATTCGCATCCGAACTTGCGGTAACTTTCTCTCTTTTGTAATGGGGTCATATAAGATCAGCTGTTTCTCATCACTATTCTCTCCAACAATTTCACCATTCTTTAGACACCCTAGTAGCCTGCTCATACCTAAAATTGGTCCAACAGTGAGCTTTTCTCCGCCAATATTTTCATCCATAGCCCAAATGCTAATCTCCAAGATCCTACCTTCAACATACTTGCCCACAGCAACGGCAAAAGATTTTTTAAACTCCATCATGGTACCGTGCACCTGTCGTCTTCCCCTCGGGTTCATACATTGATCAGGCCATGGAATTTTCAAAAACACCTCATTATGTACATCAAAAGTAACAAAAAACTGTGTTTTAATTTTGCACCTATGTGCTAATCCCCTCCAATAAGGATGACCCTTTACAATTACTCGACACCTGTCACGTAACAGTTCAAAATCCACTTCCACCTCAATTTCCCTCCAAGAACCCTGATTTAGTGAATAAACCTCAACCTGACCGGGAGTGTTCTGAGATCGACTAGTCCTGACGATCCTTACAACCTTGTAATCGTTTGTCATCCCATCAAAACCAAACCCCACAGAAACTTCACCAGTACTATCAACTATTCTAATAGAAAAATCTGATATGTCCTTCACTCGTTTCGTGGCAGGGTTCCAGAGACGAATATGACCTACTTGATTACTGAGACAAATCAAGCCATTGCAAGAACCAACAACTTCCATTTCTTCCAGACTAACAGAATTGGGAAAAGGGTGTTCAAGATTGATGGGGTTGCCAAGGTCATCGAGACGGAGGAGGGAAATTTTGTTGTTTGGGATATTAACTTGGTAACTATGAGCAACGAAGGTTATGTTGTTTAGGTCTGCAGCTGTATGATTGAGGTGTTTTTGGATAAAACTCCGGCTCGAAATCAGCGTTAGCCATGCCTTACAGACTGACCTGCATTGCAGTAGACGTTTAACCCGTAGTCTTGCTAGTACTTCTATTAGCAATTCTTCTGGTAGACTATTCCAGTCTGCCATATTTTTTAGATAGATTATAGTGTGGTTTTTGTAGTTCTTATAATTGAGTTTCAGAAAATCAGGGGAAGACTTTGAAACATTAAAATATAGAAGTCATGGGAGATGTTACAAGTGGTTGAGATGTGTCAGTGTGTGGTGTACATATATTTGCAGACTTTTTGATCCATACTCGATTACTAACCTCAAGTGTGTATGTAATTGCATGTACAGAAAGAAGTGGAGGTTGATGTAAGCTTCAAACATGGTAACATGCAATGTGAACTAATATTGAAGCATTATGCAGATGTGTACACTTGCATGTATCTAATCAAGTTCAAAGTCGAACCAATATTTTTGTCCATTAAGCATACAAATCTCGGATCCATTAAGCTTACAAAGCTCGGATCAGTTCAGTAAGGAAATTCATTTACTACCTGAACTGTAAAAAAAAAAAAATGACCTAAGCTCTATACAAACCAAGATTAAAATTTCAAGGTCGAACTGACGATTTGATAAGTGAACAGGCTCAAGTTCGAACAATCAATATTGAGTGATAAGATTATCGAACTCGGCACAGTTTGATATGGATAAGAAAAGTTCGAAATTGGCTCAATTTGGTTCATTTATGGGCCGAGTCCATTGGGTTTTGCATTTACTTTTTGCTTATATGATACGAAGAGCTAGGGTATAAGATCCAAAAAGCATATGCAAGAATCTCTGTTCCATAGAGTCCATATTATAAATAAACAAGCGAAGCAAACAATGATCGGCCGACCAGCCCCATGGTCGCATGTAAATCATGCTAACCGTGCGGTAAGACCCAGTGGCTGGACTTCCCTGCGATACGCAAGATACACCACACTCTGTCTTGGTCAAAGTTTTCATTGTCTCTCCAACACGGCTACACGCAGGGGGCGGGTGAGGTTCGAACCCGTGACCCTTTGGATCAACGCTAGGCCTCGTTTCCACTGAGGACTCTATCTATGGCTATCCTACTGACCAGTTTAAATATTGGAGTTTTCTATCAGCTATCGTAAACCTTACTCCCCCACCTTTAATTTATAATTCCTTTGGGAGGATGGTTTATATATGGACATTTTAATTTTTTCAAAACGATCACAAGTTCAGAAAACTTATATCAATGATGTCATCATACAAGTCAAAACTACTTGGTACAAGTAGACAATGACAAATTAGGTACTTTGTGCTACTTCCTTATCTAAATTAGCAATGTATCCCTGATTTATGGTACAAATTAGCAAATTATTATTTTATTTAAACATGTCTTCATTTCAGTACAGAGGGAATATAATAGATGTGAGAGCAAAACACGAGAAAACCAATAATGAACACAGCCTAGGAAACAAAAACATAGAATTTAAACACAAAGCCAAAACTTGTAATCTGGCCATATCACTGTGCCAGATACACTGTAAAATCTAGAAACACAAACAATGCTACTTGAACATACTAGAAGCCAGGGAGTAGGAAGATTGATTCATTTAATAACATATACTACTCAAACCCTACTTCTCCCTCTCAAGCACACATGCTAAACAAACTAGA
Source organism: Kitagawia praeruptora (assembly GCA_037693485.1). Taxonomy (NCBI): domain Eukaryota; kingdom Viridiplantae; phylum Streptophyta; class Magnoliopsida; order Apiales; family Apiaceae; genus Kitagawia; species Kitagawia praeruptora. The sequence goes on from CM075354.1 coordinate 110,750,509, forward strand.
GAAATGATTTTCTTTGCCACACGCCTAATTAAATAGCTTTAAACAAGGTGGAGCTGAAAGTCACACATCACATTCACAGTCCCGGTTTGAGAAAGATCTAAAGGACGCCTCGGATAGATGATGAAGATTGTTTTTAGCATCATCCCATTTCCAAGACTCAGAGATAGCTCGGTCGGTATTAGATAGAGTTAAAAAAAAGTTTGAAGGACTAACTCCAGCTACAATCAAATCTTATTACTTCAAAGTCTGACTTGATATCTGTCTCTCATATCCACGAATAAGGACATATGTGATGCCGAGCTGCTCCTGAATTTTTCGTAGAAACATTCTGCAGACATGTTCATCTTTTGTGACAATGGACTTCTTATTATTACACAAGTTCTAATAATTTTTATAGTTCTATGTGAGGAGAAAATGTTGTTGATGTTTCCAGCATTTTGGGCTAGTAATTTCTTTTACAGTTATCAGTTTAATAATGTGAATGGGGTGTTGTTTAATTTGAGGACCAGGGGTCTGAATAATGTGTTTTATTGGGGAGCTCAGATGATAGGATCTGTTGCGATTGGTTATGTTATGGATTTTAATTTCAAGAGTAGGAGGATAAGGAGTTTGGTTGGTATTTCTGTTGTTGGAGTTCTTGGGACATCTATTTGGGGTGGAGGGCTCGCGAAGCAGCTTGAATATTTCTGCGATGATAAGCCTGTGAAACTCCACTATAAGGATTCTGGTTTGGATTTTGCAGGACCATTTGTTTTGTATTTTAGTTATGGATTATTGGATGCTATGTTTCAGAGCATGGTTTATTGGGTTATTGGAGCTTTGGCAGATGAATCTGCTATTCTAAGCAGGTTAAATATTAATCATTAGCAAAGTTAATACAGCAAATTTCAATACTCGCTTATATACAAATTTAACTCTTATGTGATATATTTAATCCGCTGCAGATATACTGGATTCTACAAGGGAGTGCAGAGTGCTGGAGCAGCAGTTGCTTGGCAAAGCGATACACATAAGATGTCATTCATATCTCAATTGGCTGTGAATTGGGGACTTTGAATTCCTTGTTCTTTGCCCAAAAAAATGCATATAGCCCTACTATGATCAAAATCATACCAATCAAGCTGCAATAAATATGAACTGTTACTTAGTTTTCTTTGAAATATATATAGAAACACAGAGGAAGAGGAATTCAGATATTCTACTAATGTATATTCTTTAGAAAGCTAAATTGTTTTTACCTTCCCAATTTGAGATCTTCGCTCATAAAAAAGGCTTCCAAGACAGCTACAGTAATAAGGGCCAATGGATTGAACATAGAGGGATATGTTGGTCCTCTTTCTGCAACTGCCCACGAAACCAAACAGGAAGTTGCAGCTGTCGAAAATGCTCCCTGAATAAACAAATGGCTTTTGCTAAGTACTGAAATTAAGGAACGGAGAGAAAAAACAATATATCTATTCAATGTACTCTGTATATTTAGAACTCTATCAGCAGGTGCTTATTAGAAGTAGAAGTTGATTACCGAATAAATGATTGTGACTAGATTCAGGTTGAAACCTAAGCTCCACGAGGACTTGGAGTGATCTATACACAAACCAGTAACCACTTGTTGAACTGCTGCAGTAATGCATATCAACATCGTTGCCATGTACTTGGAAGGGAACACCTTGAGCAACTTTTCCTGTTAATTAAACACAAAATTGACAATTAACTGAAAACTTCACCTGTCCGACTCTACGAATGTGTGTTAAGCATAAATACCTGGAAGATGAACCAGAAATCATAAGACAATATGCTGGCAAGCAAAAACATGGTACCGCGTAGGTAATTGGGATTAGGTTTGTTAACAAGCAGGGGATGTGCATTGTGATGGCTGATGACTGCTGGACCTTTGTATAGACTAAAAATTAGTGCACCTGCCAGGCATAATATTACCCCCATTGTCTTGATTTTTCCAAACCCTGTGTGCAGTGCCAGTTTCTCTATTCTGCACCCATATGTAGTTGCATTGCATTAAACTCTACAAAAATCATCATCACTTAAGGAAAAACAAAACATAATTGCACGATACCTTAAAATCGTAGAGAAGATAAATGTAGTGATTGATATCAAATTGAGGAAATTTGTCGCATATGTTGCTGTGGTGTCCCGTAGACCATAGTAATAAAGTCCCGTTGCCATTGATCTTTTAAGATTGTAGTACATAAAACATCTTACGGAGATTGCTATTCCAACAACAAAGGAGGAAACAAAAAGAGCACTTGGAAATAAAATCGAACTTACCCGGTTAATGCGACCATGAATATCCAGAAACAAGCTAAACGAGTAAAATCCTTGAAATGAGATCTGTAGTAACCAAAATAAAATGAATTTTATCATAGGTCGAAGGATGGAATGGAAGAAACGATTACTGGAATCGAGAGTGGCAATGGGAATGTTGGCGGTTCAAGGTTTCGTGGTGGGTTTACAAATACTTTCGAGGATAATACTAACTCGAGGTACCTTCATTTTAGCTTATACGATGTATCGGCAAATTGTGGGTGCTATTTGCGTTGCTTCTCTTGCTTTCTACTATGACCGGTTTGTTAATATCCTCATTCCTTTTCTTCTACCGAATTTTTTTCCTACCTCGAAAGTATTTGTAAACCCACCACGAAACCTTGAACCGCCAACATTCCCATTGCCACTCTCGATTCCAGTAATCGTTTCTTCCATTCCATCCTTCGACCTATGATTAGATAAACTTATTTTATTACGAGTGTAAGATGAGTCTTAATATGCTATCAAAGGGATTTAGGTTACTTCCCGCGCCAATATTCTTAGAATTATGGGCACGAAGGCTAATAAATACCCAAACACATAGTGAAATATGTAAGTGTTTAATACGTGCATGATGTAAAATACGGGGTGTAATACATATCTGATTGTAAGTTGCAACAACTATCAGTTGTAACAGACTAAAAACACTGAAAATGTGAATATCTATATTGTATTACAATTTTGTATAAGTTAGTATAATTTTTCAAAGGGCTTGCTTTTCCTGAGGTTACCTTAGGTAAGTTTTTTGAATTAATTAAAAAAAACAATACAAAAATAAGGTTATTTTTGTAAATACAGAAGACCATGTTAAGTTATTACAAAATTGCCCCTGCGGGACCAATTATTTTATAAGGATTATCTCAGGTAAGTTCCTGAGGTAACCTTAGGAACATTATTCTCTTTTTCAAATATGTAAATTATTTTAGGATTACAATAATATCAAGTGTATTTATTAGAGAAAATATTTAAAATTGTGACCATTTTTATATAAGTGGTTACAATTTTGTAAATTATAACCATAACACCGGAAAAACCAAAATTTTAAAAGAAAAGAAAATAATATTTTATTTTACAGGCACCAGGCGTTTGCTATTGCTGCTGGAGCTTTACTCGGTGTCGGTGCTGGATTGCTATGGGCTGAACAGGGGTGCAATTATGACTTCATATCCGCCATCGAGTAAGGAAAGGAAGTTATATTTGTATGTTTTGGAGTATATTTAATATGGGAGGTGTTATTGGTGGTTTTTTTTTTTTTTTTTTGCCAGAAAAAGAGAGAGACGAATTCATTAAAACAACGGCATCCAGTCGGGACAAACCCCCGTACTGCCATTACAACCTGAGTAGTAAACAGATAAACGAGCTAAACAACTAGCCGTTCTGTTTTCAGATCGCTTAACAAATAGAATATTAAAATTCTTTGAACTAAAAAAGATTACAATGATATCCCGAGCAATCCTACCAACATCAATTCTGAAATCCGTAGTAGCACAAATGACCCTCACATAAATGCGTACTGAAGTCCAATGTTCCAAACCTTCAACTGAAGTTGGGGGAGCATAATCCTCCGTAACCGGAACAAACTTTAATTGTGAAAGGTAAGCTCTTGTGAATTCCACTACCATCCCAAGCATACTCCAGCTATCTACCTGCCGATCAACAGCTATAGACTTGCCGAAAATAAGCATACCCCAGCTATCTACATGCCAAAAAATAGCTATAGACATGCCGCAAGTAGCATCGATGCAAGCATTCAAGTTCTCCCAAAATGTCAAATAAATCAATTTCATTGAAGTCAACAACGACACCAACAAAAACATTAACATAAGCAACAATAACTTAAACGATAATAATCGCACACAAAGCGATACACACGCCAAGAGGCGAGACAAAAGCCCAACAATTGAGGACAACAATTGGGATTTCAAGCTCAAAAACCGGAGCCAAAATAAAGAGCTCGATTGGGATTTCCGAAACTTTTGAAGCAAAAGTCCGAAATTATTGAAAAAAAACAGTAATTAAAGGCTCGGATGAGGAGGGGGAGAGACCGGAAATGGATTTGAGAGGAGGGGAGGCTGAGTAGAATGAAGAAAAAACAGATCTGGGAAGAGAGATATGACGGCTGCGGAGGTGGAGAAAGGAGGGGATAGAACGAAAGAAAACGAAGGTGATATAGAGGAGAGGGACGATGGTGGAGGCTGGCTTGAGATGGGCGGATCAATTAGGGAAGAGGAAGGAGGCTACGGGAGTCGACCCTCATTAACGAGGCCGCTATCTTCGATTTATTGGTGGTTTGATTCCCTTTATTTTGAATTATAATAGAAAACTAAACCAAACCAAACGTTTCCAGTTCAGAAAGGAAATCACGCACACGTAAGAGTCGAACCCCTGATCTCCTTTAAAGGATGCCAATGGTTCAACCACTGCACCAACATGTTGTTGACTTGAATTATTGTTAGGTCCGATAAGATTGTAGAAGGGGAGTTGAATACAATCTATACCATTTTATCGAAATTTGTCATTTGAATAAATTTTGACTTAGACAAATTTGTGCGGAATAAATTGAAACAAATTTCAAGTTGAATATAACAATATATTAACTTGATGGATGTTACAATTTTAGTACAGATTAATTATCAAGTTGATAAAAACTAATTAGAAAATTCGCCATGAACTTTTCTAATTTAGTTAATAAAAATCAAGATAACAACTAGGAAACTTAATTCGTTAGTAATACAAGAATCACAAATAAATAAGTTTCACCGAATAAAATATTACAAGGGTTATGAACTTAATTTTCCGGGAATTTAATTAAAGCTCATGTGTTCTTGTTTGAGAGAGAGAGAGATGGAGGTTGTGTCTTGTTTTTGGATATTATAATATTTCTGTGTGTTTTGAAAGCAGCCACCTTGCTCTTTTAATCTTCTGCATCTTCTGTCTTTTCTTTTCATTTGCGGACTATCTAATTACTCCCTCCGATTTATATTAGTAGTCCACTTTTGATTATGACTGGTCAAATTGACCGAACTTTGATTGAAATTATATAATTATTCTTATATAGTTTCAAAAGTCTAAAAAATACATTTTAAAATAGAATTCATATATTTTTTATTGATATAATTTTTAATTTTTTTATATTTGTTTACAACACATAAATTTGAGTCAAAATTTAGTCAATTTGACTATCAATAATCAAAAGTGGACTACTAATATAAAATGGAAAGTGGATACTAATATAAAATAGAGGAAGTATAGACTATCCAGAATAGTCATACAGACAATCGATATATAGTCTACAGGGTATATAGACTACCGGTAGTACTATAAAAATAGTCTATTCCAGTATATAGTATAGAAAAACAACACCACCACAACATACTCGGTCTATTCGAGTATGTAGACTATCGACTAAATTCTTTTGTCAATAAACTGAAATAGCTGCAGCACGCTAAAGACCATTTGCAGGGACAGGAAGTGGAGAACACCCGCGGGCTGTTTTGCTGGAGAGTCTCGGCGCGTGTCGGACACGCGCATTTAGGCGCGTCAGTGATCTGCCGACAGCAACCACGTGAATGACAGACTTCTGTTTCTTTTTCATTTGTTTGTTTAAACAAATAAACCACCCGCTCAAATTGAATCAAACTGGGGCCTATTTTGACCCTATTTGGCAATTAGCTGATAGCTGTTAGTTAATAGCAGATTGAATTAGCTGTTTTGACTAGCGGATTGAATTAGTTGTTTTGACTAGCGGATTGAAATTAGCTGTTTTGAATAAAAGTGTTTGGTAAATAGCTTTTTGAATAACTTTTTATGACACATAGCAAACCTCTAATTGAAAAAGCTCCTAAAATGAGCTTTTTCAAAATTAGCTTTTTGATCCCAAACCTCTAACTCAAACCTCTAACAACCAAACACTCACATTAGAGGTTTCATTTGGTCAAACCTCTGATCTATCCCCAAACCTCTAATTTTATCCCAAACCTCTAACTTCCAAACACCCCCTTTGTTTTATATGAAACTAGCTTATAACCCGTGCAACGCACAGCTCCTTTTTTAATATTTAAAATTATATTAAATTAAATATTATTAATTTCCATATCAAATTGTTCTTTATATATATATATATATATATATATATATATATATATATATATATATATATATATATATATAATTTTATACGTTCGATTTAATATTTGTACTCTATCTTTAAATCTTAAATTTTGCTTTGGACTATTACAGTCCACGTGAAATTAACAAAATAATCTTTAATTTAATGATGGTTTAATAATTTATTTTAATTGAATCTACGAAGAAACAATGAAGAGAAGAAATTGACGATTTTTTACGTTGAAAATTTTATTTGATTTATGAATTCTACTTATAATTCGTTTTGATTATCAAAATACCCTTGTAATTATTTGAGGATAGTTCTACCAACAACCAAATACAATTTTTATAATAAGCATAAGAGGGATTTTTGTCCAAAAATTTGATAATCGGTAGTCTTATCCTCTGTGCGACAAAGGTCTTAAAGTAAATAGATGAAAACCGTTGGATCTAGCATTAAAAAAAACATTTTATATTTTAGCATGTTATAAACTAAAAATTGTATTTATATTTAAATACAAAAATGTATATGTCAATAATTTAAATCATATATAATTAGGTTTTCTACATTGAACCGAATTATCAATGTAGGACTTCTACATTGAATATGATTAAGGTAAAAATTTGTTATTACATTTTCTTTTGAGATTCTGAGCATTTGAATAATAATTATTAAATCATCACTAAATTAAAGCTAATTTTATGAGTTTCGCGTGAATTGTAAAATCATCCAAAGCTGATTATTAGATCTCAAGATAAAGCCCAAATAGTAAATATGAATTTTTTAATACTAATAAATAAATAAATAAAATTTAATTCTACTACAACCTTTTTTAATTATATCTTTTTCAGATTATAATTTTCTTATTAAAATTTAATTCTAATACAACCTTTTTTGAATTATATCCTTTTTAGATTATAATTTTCTTTCTAAAATCAATATATATATATATATATATATATATATAGATTGATCAGTTTATGAATTTTACAATTAGTGTTAGTTTTAATGCGCTCTAAGATCGTTTCAATCTATTTTTCTAATTTTCTAAAATTTTAGAATTTTAAACACTCATAAATATAAAAATATCATTTAACATATTAGAAGTTGAATAGGTGTTCCAATTTATAGAGGAAAAGAGTTCGAATTTATAGGAAGACATATAATTAGAAATTCTATTGGAAGTAGAATAAGTATTTATAAAGCATATGATTAAAAGTTCTATTGAAAGTAGAATATGAGTTCGAATTTATAGAGAACAAAAGTTCAAATTTATAAAAAAAACATATAAATAAAAGTTTCTACTGGAAGTAGAATAAGTATTTATAAAGCATAAGATTAAAAGTTCTATTGAAAGTAGAATAGGAGTTCGAATTTATAGAGAATAAGAGTTCGAATTTATAGAAAAATATATAAATAAAAGTTCTATTAGAAGTAGAATAGGTGTTTGAATATATAGAGCATCCATATAACTAAATATTTTATAGAAAGTATGATCTTCTAAAATTATATATTTTTTATATAAGTTAATTATACTTCTATTAGGAAAATTTATTCATAAATCCAATACTATTATCATAAAAAAAGTCATCGTATTTAAAAAGAAAAGAATTTATGTGTTAACATTATAAAAGAACATTCTCATGTAGGAATCCTAAATAAAAATAGGAGTATCTATAATATAAATAGAAAATAAGATGTGTTTTCATTTTCTAAAACTCCATAAATTTTAGAAAGTCTAGATAAAGTATAAATTGGAATTCACTCTCTTTTTTAGGTTTTAATTTTAAGGAAAATAGTTGTTGTACGTGTAAGATAAGTATCATTAATAATATGTAATGAATTTGGAATCTCGACCTAAACGAGAGCGGCTCGAAACGTGTTTAACGGGAAGACAGTTCACTATAAAAGATTGTATTAGCTATTAAAATATCATTTTGATTTTATAAATTTTATTTTATTTTTAGGATTTGATTTTTATGGATAAACATTATCATACAAGTGATATATGTAAAAGTTAGACTTTTGGTCCTAACGAGGGAGCGGATAAATAGTAATAACCGTGTTTAACAAAAAAACGATTCATTAGAGAAGACCGTATAAAGATGTTTGAACATATAAGGAATACATAAAATTAAATGTTTTATTAGAAGTAGAATACGAGGACGATGGAGACGTCTTACACGATTTTTAAAACTATATATCTTTTTTCCTAGAAATCCTTTATTTAATCTTTTTTATACAAGTTAATTATACTTGCATTAGAAAAATATATCCATAAATTTAATATCATTTCCGTAACGAAAAGTCTTCGAAATTAATTTTTTTACATGTTAACATAACAGAAAGACATTCCCATGCGGAAGTTGTAATAAGTACATGAGTATCTATAATATAGAGAAAATATAAGATGTATTTTCATTTTTAAAACTTTATAAATATTAGAAAGTTTAAAGAATATAAAAATTGGAATTCACTTTCTTTATATAATTAGTTAGAATTTCGATTCCAAATAAGAGCGACTCGAAACGTATTTAACGGGAAGACGGCTCACTAGAAAAGATTGTATTAGCTATTAGAATTTGATATTGATATCATATTTTTTTTATTTTTATTGTTCGATTTTATTGATAAAAAATATTATATAAGTCTTTATAATATATGTTAAAGTTGAGATTTCGATTTTAGCGAGAGAGCGGCCCAATCGAAATAATAGTGTTAAACAAGAAATCGATTTATTAGAAAATGATATTTAATTTTTAAAATTTAATATTAATATTATAATATAACGTAAATGTATTAATTTTTTTAAAAAAATATTATAGCGCCGCCGCGAAGCGCGGCTTTATCGACTAGTTCACTTCTAATGCAAGCTTTTCTAATTATATCCTTTTTAGATTATAATTTTCTTTTTAATGTGATCTAATCTTGATCGTCTATTTTCAATCCAACGGATCATATGATTTTGATAGTACAGCGACAAAAAAATTGGATAAGATCCCTCTTATGCTTATTATATATAAAGGATATAATGGGCTCCGTAAAAATACTTTTTAACCCGCATAGCTTATAATCTTTAATTAATAAATAATTAATTTAATTCAGAAATTATAAAAATAAATATCTAATATTATTAGATATTTATAAATATAATTTTCTAATTAAATAAATTATTTATTAATATAAATAAATCCTTAAACTCTAAGATGCGGTTACCTGAGCATCTGGACCCGGACTCCTTCTGCTTAACAAAAAATATATCAATTCCAACCGGAGTTCCAGCTTTAAGAATATATCACTTAGAATTTTTTTGTGATAATTCTTTTTCCTCGTAGCCATTCCACTTGATAATAAAATTCTTGTGGTTAATGAATTTTGCACTTCTGTTGCTTGCACAATGATTTTCTCACATACCAGTCTTGATAGCTTGAACCACTGAAGTTAATGATGAACAACCACTGTTAAATGTTGACACTCGATGTACTGTCTGGTTCATGAGTGACTAACCGCAATGACTGTTCTTCATATATTGACTTTAGAATCTGGTTCCTTTTCTTTTCTCCTCTCTCTTCAATTCTTCTGTACTGTCTTTGTCACTGTTGAAATCTCTGTCACTTTAAATGAATCCACATCTTAACGAATACTCCACTGAGGCTTGATCAGATGACTGAGCTTCTTTCAATGTAGTAATTCTTCAAGTCTGTAGATTGACCTTGATCTTTTTCTTCTGACAGATAATACAATCTGAAATTCCTTGTGACAGTCTATATACTATTTACTATTACAATCTTGTTTAAGTTGAGTTGTATCCTCGAAATACAAATAGGCTACATCATATGCCTTTCAATTATAATAGAAGTGGGCTCTAAAAACTCTTTTGTATAATCCTGCCCGTTGATGGCACATCACTACCATATATGTCTATAAGCTTCTCACGACCGTCCATAAAAATTCTGTTTTTCAAATGTGTTGTCGTGCCTAGCTCTTTCGAGGCTTGGGAGGCAATATCCGCCTCTAAACGTCTTCATTTTGTTGGTGATAATGGAGGGATATTGGGAGGAGAGGAGGTGCCTGCCTCGCTCTCATTATTGTCACCCTGCATCTGACTATCTCTATACCCATCCCACAACTTCACAAGAGCATCTTACAAATTAAACAACACACGAGATTCAATGATCTGTGTATATAATATTTAATTCATGTGTAAAATTATACCTTCATACGTTGTATAGTTGGTGTCCAGAAATCACTTTTGTGCGTAGCTTCAAAAAATTTAACTTGTGTAATTAATTGGCCTGTCCTTTTCTTTTTTAAACTCCTAAGTGCAACAGAAAATAATTTATTAAATGAAATTCAAGTAATCTGAAAAGTAAACCAAACTGTACACACTAGTTATTGGGGGTAATAATAAACTTTAAGGGAGGACAATTAATTAATCTAATCGATTAAGTCTAAGTTGAAGTAACTAAACAACATTAATGCTACACATAAATAAAAATAAAACTCACTTGTCTAAATATAACATGGGGCTTTGCACCGGTGGTGTGAATAACATCATTTGTCTCCCGATTTATTTTATTTTGGTTTGACATAGACTTGAATTTAAAAGATTCCCACCAATCACACAACGACTCCCTTATAGGAGGATCCACGTATGGGGGCCTTACATCCCATAGTATAGTTCCTCGTCGACTAGCTGCAATCCTCTCATTAGCTTTTTTGGATTCATAAAAAAACAATTATCTCATATTGCTGCTTAATTAGGTGAGCGTTCACCTTAGCATGCGCCTCCTCCACTGTCATCCCTTCCTCGTAGTCATAATATATATGTCTATTTTTAAGATTATAAAAATTATACGTACAATTATAGGTACTATAAACAGTTACAAAATAAAAACAATATTACAAATCATGGGTTGTAAAATTGGTCGTTGGAACATTTTATTTGATTTATAATCTTATTTGGTGTGGATGTGTGCTTGTTAGTTGCTACTGGATATAGGCTGAAGGGAAATAGAGCAAATATTATGTTACTATTGATAAATTTTTGCTAGTATATAGGGTTACTATTTGTTGTGTACGGTCGTCTTCTTCTACGTACAATAGTCTTGTTAAATTATGATTTTATGAGTTTTCTTTGTTTCATTGTTTCACTGATCATTAGATACTTGCTATAAATTCACATAAGCTTCCTACCCTGTTCTGTAGCAATTTCGTTACCTGCCTACTGTCTAATTTACTATTCAATTGTCGTATTAGATTATAATTTTCATGTTTTGATTATTAGGTATATATATTGCTTTGACAATTGTCCTTAACAGAAATGCTTAAACATACAGCATCATGTTGCTAAAGAGAAAGAAAGGAAAATGTAATATTTCAGCTTAAACAAGTTCGTTACAACTGATCATCTTATATACAATCTGCAGAATAATTCTAGATAGTTCTAGATGTTTAGCTCTATAGGAATTCCAGCTCATTCCAGCTCATTCAAGTCTAACAGAATTTGTTATGATATTTGTCTTGTAGTGAAGCTAATGTGGCATTGTTCTCAGTTGGCGCCATTTCATTTATTTGAATTGTGGCTGGAGAATGTATATCTGTAACATCCCCCCTCAAGTTTGGAGTTTGGAAAAGATTACAAACGCCTAACTTGGAAAGAAGAAATAAAAGTTGGCCAGAAGCTAAAGACTTAGTGAACATATCAACAGGTTGAATGTTTGAGGCAATGTGATTGGTTTGAATGACACCTAGTTTGAGTTTGTCTCTGACAATATGACAGTCAATCTCTATATGTTTCGTCCGTTCGTGAAAAACAGGATTTGAAGCTATGTAAAGGGCAGATTTGCTGTCACAAGCCAATGTAACAGGAGTGAGATTGAAGTATCCAAATGTCTAAAATATAGTAAGCAACCAAGATAGCTCACAGCATGTGTCAGCCATACAATGATATTCTGCCTCTGCAGATGAACGAGATACAGTGTGTTGTTTCTTACTTTTCCAGGATATAAGAGAAGAACCAAAGAGAATGCAATATCCTGTAAGGGAAGAACGTGTAGCTTGACAGCCACCCCAATCTGAGTCACAGAATGCAGTTAGAGTAGGAACCGAATTGGATACCATAAACAAACCCTGGCCTGGAGAACCTTTTAAGTATCGAACAACTTTATATGCTGCTTGAAGGTGATCAAAACGTGGTTTAGCAATAAATTGAGATAAAACCTGGACTGCATATGCCAAATCAGGCATAGTCACTGTAAGATATATGAGTCTGCCAATTAGCCTTCGAAATGTAAAGACATCTGCATCAGAAAGTATTGAACTAGTAGATTGATATAAATTGTGATTCTGATCCAAATGAACCTTGGAAGGCCTAGCACCAGCAAGTCCAGTATCAGTGAGAATGTCAAGAGTATATTTTCTTTGATGGAGAAAAATACCAGATGGTGACCTAGCAGCTTCAATACCCCAGAAGTATTTTAAAGAGCCCATATCCTTGACTTTAAATGCAGAAGCCATGTGAGAAATAACATGCTGAATTAAGTCCTTGCTAGTACCAGTGATGAGTATGTCATCCACATACACAAGAACAGCAACAAACTGAGAATCATGATGATAAGTGAACAAGTTGTTATCAGCATGACATTGAATGAAACCATATTGGATTAAGGTATTATGAAATTTGGTAAACCAGCATCTGGAAGCTTGTCGAAGACCATAAATGGATTTTCTGAGTTTGCAAACCCAAGCAGATTTATCAGTAATAGCATTAATATCTGGTATAGAAGGTAACTCAAAATAACCAGGAGGGACCCTCATGAACACATCTTCATGTAAATCACCATGCAAAAATGCATTGGTGACATCTAACTGAGTAATAGGCCAAGACTGAGAAGCTGCAATAACAATCAACAATCTGACAGTTGTCATCTTAGCAACTGGGGCATAAGTTTCAAAATAATCCAAGCCAAAAGTCTGAGTAAACCCTTTGGCAACAAGCCTGGCTTTATATCCAGTGGCGGAGACAGTCTATTGAACAGGTGGGCTTCATCCCACTGGTGATTGCATAGCGGGTTTTTTTTACAGTTATGCAAGGAAAATTTTTGGAGACTTTATTATAGAAAAAAATTAAAAACAGTCTAGCCCACCCTATTATAGAAGCAAAGTGTATCATATGTGTTCTCTTCTCATAGTCGTGAGATGGAAGTTGCTTAAAACATTAATTTAAGCCCCCTCTTCTGCAAATTTCTGGTTCCGCCACTGTTTATATCTATCAATACTACCATCAGGATTGTATTTTATCTTGAACAACCATTTACATTCAACAATATGCTGATTTGCAGGTTTAGGAACTAATTCCCAAGTATGTGTATTCTCCATGGCATGTATCTCTAATTTCATAGCATTGAGCCAATTGGAGTCAGTGGAAGCTTGTTTAAAGGTGGAAGGGATGTGAATAGCAGCAGAATTACAAAGATATTTAGAGTATGAAGGAGTAAAAGCATGGTAAGACATGTAATTGTGTAGGGGATAAAGACATTTGTCAGAAGAAGACATACCTGAAAGTAGCCCTGTACTATTAGATGAAGGATGAGCAGAGACTGGTAAACCTGTAAAATCTTTAAATTTTACTGGCAATTGTCTGGTATGAGTTGGTTTGGTAATAGCTATAGGCAGTGTAGAAGATGTAGGTGGAATGACAGGATCATCAGAAGAAGATGATGAAGTAGGAGAAGTATGATCATTATTGAAATTAGAATCAGACTCTGATATATGATGTAGAGGAATGATAGTATTGTCATTAGTAGTATCATGAAATTCATGAAAAGGAGAAACTGTAAACAATGATGAACCAGGTACAGAATCAAGAGTAGAAGTAATGTGTTGAAAAGGAAATTGATCTTCAATGAACACAACATCTCGAGAGATATAACATTTCTTAGTTTGTAAGTCCATGACTTTGTACCCCTTTTTATTAAAAGAGTAACCAAGGAAAACACACTTAAAAGATTTAGGTGCAAATTTATCAGTTTGGGAATAAACATCTGAAATGTAGCAAAGACAGCCAAAAGCTCTTAAGGCTGAATAATCAGGGAGTTTTCCAAATAAGATTTCATGTGGTGATTTATAATTTGTAATAGGTGAAGGAAGTAAGTTGATGAGGTGTGTGGCTGTGAGAATGCAGTCTCCCCATAGAGATATCGGAAGTGAAGACTGAAATCGAAGTGATCTGGCAACATTTAACAAGTGTTGATGTTTTCTTTCAGCAGAGCCATTTTGCTGAGGTGTATGCACACAACTAAATTTCTGTAATATTCCCAACTGTTTTAGATGAGTGTGTAATTCATAATTAGTGAATTCAGAACCATTCTCTGACCTTATGATTTTGACAGTCTTATTAAACTGAGTACGAACATATGCCAGAAAATCTTTAAGTAATTGAGGAACTTGAGCTTTAGAAGATACAAGAAATACCCAAGTACATTTTGAATAGTCATCTACTATTGTCAGAAACTTATTACAAGCACCATGAGTCATAACTCTGTAAGGACCCCAGACATCACAATTGATGATCTGAAAAATACTAGTACTTCTAGACTCCCTAATATGAAAAGGTAATCTAACTTGTTTTGCTCTATGACAGATATCACAATCAGGAAATGTAGAAGACTTTGAGATAGACAAACTAGGAATATGATTGAGAATAGTAGTTGAAGGGTGTCCAAGCCTCCAATGCCACTTGACAATAGTAGATGTGTTACTCTGAGAACAGGTCAAAGAAGAAACAGCAGGTTCTGAGGAGTTATTAACAGTAACAGCTGAGGCATGTAACTTGTAAAGTCCATCTGTGAGTTTACCAATCTCTGTCTCCATCATCGAGACAGGGTCCTGCAAAAGGCATTTAGAAGGAGAGAATACAATGTGACAAGATTTGTGATTAGTAAGTTGAGAAATAGATAATAAGTTGCACTGAAAAGTAGGAAAAACTAGTACATCATGCAAGGTTATTTGAGGAGAAATAACAACAGTTCCTATATGTGTAACTGAAGAGGTTGCTCCATTTGGTAAATGCAAATCTGAATCATTAGGTTTAGGATTATGAACCAAATGAATATAAGGAGTAATGTGATGTGTGGCACCTGAGTCTAATATCCAAACTTTATCAGACTGAGAGAAAGTAACAGGAGAAGCAAATATTGCTGAATTAATACCTGCCACATGATTAGCACTGGTATTCAACCAAGGAGTAGTTGAGACTTTTACCTTAGACTGTAGCATTTGAATCAATTGCTGACATTGAGCTTCAGATAAATCATTTGATCCAGGAGACATATTGTTGCTAGCAGAAGCTTGTGTGAGTATGTGAGAATCAGACTTATTTGTCTCGTGTGAGTAACATTAGCAGCATTCTGCTTATTAACAGTAGATCGAATCTTTGGCTTTGCCTTACCAAACAAACGATGACATTCCGGATATCCATGGAGAGCAAAGAACTTATCATGTGAATGCCCATTCATATGACAGTAATCACATTCAACAGAATTATCAGCCTTATGTTTGTCATCCCTTCGAAATTGAGATTGTTTGCCTTTATGAGAGGTACTAGAGTTTCTAGAAGTAAAACGTGCATTCATAGCAGTATGTTCAGGCATCATAGAGACATGATTAACATGATTTTGTTGATTTTCATCTTGCAAAAGCATGGTATAAGCTTGATTGAGATCAGGCAAAGGAGACATTAGGAGAATTTGACCTCTAGTAGCATTGAATTGATCATTCAATCCCATTAAGAATTGACTAAGCTTCATCTGATTCTCATAATGCATAATTTTTAAGGCGAGACTACAAGAACAAGTGTTTGTTGTGCAGGAACAACGAGGAATAGGTGCTAAATTTTCTAATTCGTCCATCAGACCTCGAAAACGTGTAAAATAGCTAGTGATTGATTGAGTACCTTGAGTGAGTGAGGCAAGATCTTTGCGTAAGTTAAACAATCGTGGAACGTTGCTCTGAGCATAACGAATTGCAAGATCCTCCCAGATTTGTTGAGCAGTGCTCATATAAACGATGTTTTTCCTAATTTCATTTGAAACTGAGTTCAATATCCATGATATGACCATGTCGTTGCTTCGTTTCCATAAAGCAAATTGTGCAGATGTTTCTACAGGTTGTGCTTGAGTACCGTCGATAAATCCAAGCTTCAGTTTTGCAGAAAGAGCGATCTTAATTGAACGACTCCATTGATGATAGTTTAGATCTGTGAGCACTTCAGTAACTAGAGAAATGCCTGGATGATCAGATGTACTCAGAAAGTATGGATGATTGTTATCAATCACAGGTGTTGACGCCATTGAAGCTGTCTGATTAGCAGTGGAAGAAGATGAATTGAGTGCGGAAGCGTATGAATGCATCATAACGTACAGGTACAAGCCTTATGGCTCTGATACCATAACAGAAATGCTTAAACATACAGCATCATGTTGCTAAAGAGAAAGAAAGGAAAATGTAATATTTCAGCTTAAACAAGTTCGTTACAACTGATCATCTTATATACAATCTGCAGAATCATTCTAGATAGTTCTAGATGTTTAGCTCTATAGGAATTCCAGCTCATTCCAGCTCATTCAAGTCTAACAGAATTTGTTATGCTATTTGTCATGTAGTAAAGCTGATGTGGCATTGTTCTCAGTTTGTGCCATTTCATTTATTTGAATTGTGGCTGGAGAATGTATATCTGTAACAGTCCTCCATGCCTGCTACATTGTTGTTAGTTCATTGTTTGATCCTGCTACTTAAAAAAACTATATATTGTTTGTGTAACTTTTTAATCATTAGGTAGTTGCTATATTTGGTTAATTAAGTTTGAGTACTTTAATTATCATATAAGGTATTGTACTTCGATAATTAACTATGGTGCTAAGTTTTGGTCTCTACATTTGATTGTCGAGTGCTTAAGGGGAATTACAATCATGCACCAGACTTCTAAATTGAGTTTGGTAGTTCTTCACTTTTCTGAAAATTTAAAATGTGGATCCTAAACTTACATTATACATAAAACTTACATTATATATCAGATTTAATTATACATCACCGTTGGTAGACTCGTAGAATTTGTTTTTCTCGATGGTACGTAAAATATTTTTGACTTCTCAATGATACCATCATAGTATTAACTCGTTGCCAACCATACCATTTTCGTCAACAAACATTAGTCAAACGTTTATTTATGCAATTATGACCATATAAAACAAGGAAACTTCTCAATGGTACACTAATAAAATTGGCTTTCCTCGATGGTACCCAAAATGTGATACCCTGTATTTTCTTTTAAAATTGTATTGCTTATAATTTGAAATATTTAAAATAAAGTAATGCTCTAGTTTTTGGTGTGTAAAAATTTAGTTTAGAATACATTATTTTTATAATTGAAACTTTTAAAAAGAAAATATTTATATATTTAATTTTTAAGTGTACGTTATTTTAAATGTTTAATCGTTTTACTTGGTCAAAATTATTGTTACAGATAGATAAGGTGTACATCAGTTTAAAAGTTTATAAGTGGTGGGGTGATAACAACCCACGAACCTTATCACAAATTTGCTTTAACCCACTTCTAGGTTCGTGGTTGTTATCACCCCACCACTTATAAACTTTTAAACTGATGTACACCTTATCTATCTGTAACAATAATTTTGACCAAGTAAAACGATTAAACATTTAAAATAACGTACACTTAAAAATTAAATATATAAATATTTTCTTTTTAAAAGTTTCAATTATAAAAATAATGTATTTTAAACTAAATTTTTGCACACCAAAAACTAGAGCATTACTTTATTTTAAATATTTCAAATTATAAGCAATACAATTTTAAAAGAAAATACAGGTTATCATATTTTGGGTACCATCGAGGAAAGCCAATTTTATGAGTGTACCATTGAGAAGTTTCCTTGTTTTATATGGTCATAATTGCATGAATAAACGTTTGACTAATGTTTGTTGACGGAAATGGTATGGTTGGCAACGAGTTAATACTATGATGGTATCATTGAGAAGTCAAAAATATTTTGCGTACCATCGAGAAAAACCAATTCTACGAGTGTACCGTTTAGCTAAATTAGCTGCTAGAAGCTACCTTAACTGCCTAAAATCTCATAGCCATCTTTAGAGCCCCGGTCAATACACCTCGACTTACAAAAGGAAACAAAGAATCTCATTGCCATCTTTAGAGCCCCGGTCGATACACCTCAACTCGACTTACAGAAGGAAACTTGAGACGATCCTTTAAAATCAGTTCAACCTTGTAGTGTCTGCTGGCATAATCAAACAGTCAAACCCAAACCCTGAAATGACATGATAAAATATATTTTAGTCTGAAAGGGGAATTATGGATGTACTTCAGCTGTCGGGTAGTAGTGTTCCATAGGGCATAGTTTGTTCGGCTGGTCAGCAATAATGCTGGGTAAGAAAGCCATTACACAATCTAGCATCACCAAATTTATACAGTACAAATCAGTAAAAGTATGAAAAGGGACAAAAATTAGTGATGCTATTGAGGAAATTATGTCAATCAGAGAGTATTTGACTGTGGCAGAAAATTGTGGAGGATGAGTATTCATTATTGGGGTTTACCGTCGTGCTGCTCCAAGTGCAATGTTACAAAACTAGGATTTGGGATCATCAGTGCTTGCAAACCATGTGTTTTTGTTGAAAATAAGTACTTTCGAATAATGAGATTAGCCAGACACCATAAGTAGAGACTCCGCATTGAGAATAAAATGTAACCACTGAGAATATATCAAGGAAATAAGAACTCATTAAGGCCAGTAGAGGAAAGACCTGATAAACACACTCACACACAGAACATGGTATAGATGCAGGATGGAGAAACAAGAACACACAAGTATGCAAAAGATGTACCAAAAACATCAAGCTGTCCAATAAACATATCTGCACATAATCAAACAATCGCAGAATATGGAAGCTTTTTTGTAGTACTTTTAAACAATATTTATATGTTATAAACGAAAGATCATTATTAGTTATTACACTGCCGTCAGCTGCAATAACATATTCTTCATAAAATGAAAAAGTTAAAGATACACACATAGGCTTACAAATAGCGCTATTCAAAAGCTCAGGTACTACCAGATATATCTAAGTATGTTCTAACTCGGACAAACCGATACCAGTTTTCACATCGAGCTTTGGCATCTCATGAGTCTGCTAGTTCATTAGACTCTCAACATAATTATGAACTCCTAAAGTTCGCATCCGAACTTGTGTTGGCTTAATCTCTTCCGTTAAGGGGTCATACAAGATCAGCTGTCTCTCATTACTGTTCTCTCCAACAAGTTCACCATTCTTCGGACACCCGAGTATCCTGCTAAAACATAAATTGGTCCAACAATGATCTTTTCGGTCCAAGAACATTCTCCGCCAATATTATCATCCATGGTCCAAATGCTAAGCTCCATGATCCTACCTTGAACATACCTGCCCATAGTAACGGCAAAAGAATCTCGAAACTCCATTATGGTACCGTATCCCTGTCGTCGTCCATTCCGGTTCATACACTGATCGGGCCATGGAAATTTTGAAAACACCTCATTCTGTACATCAAAAGAAACGAAAAGCTACTTCTTAACCTCCCACATATGCGCTAATGCAATCCAATAAGGATTTCCCTTCACAATCAGACGACAACAACCATGTATCAGTTCAAAATCTACTTCCACCTCAATCTCCCTCCAAGAAGCCCGATTTAATGAATAAACCTCAACCCGACCAGGACTGTTCTCAGATCGACTAGTCCATACAATCCTCACAACCTTGTAATCATTTTTCATCCCATCAAAACTAAAACCCACAGAAACTTCACCAGTAGAATCAGCTATTTTGATTGCAAAATCTGATACGTCCTTCACTCGTTTCATAGCGGGGTTCCAAAGGCAAATATGGCCTAAGGGATTAGTTAAACAAAGCAAGCCATTGCAAGAACCAACAACTTCCATTTCCGCCGGACTAACAGAACTGGGAAAAGGGTGTTCAAGATTGATGGGGTTGTTAAGACCATCGAGACGGAGGAGGGAGATTTTGTAAGAACCCAAAATTTCGGTAGAATTAAAACTTTTCCTATTATGATGAAGTGCATCAATGAATAGTGATTTTGAGGATTAAGAAAATTTTTCATGCCACCTATGTACGAGACGTAGTGTGGATATTCCGAAGTTATACTAGTAATCTACGGAGTAAATAAGTGTATGTAAATGCGATCGGAATTCAGAAATTCCAAATTCTATTTTCGTGTAATATTTGACCGAGCAGTGAATTATATATCAGTAATATCAAGAAATGAGATATTTAATTTGAGGAATTGAGGAGTTAATATTTTGGAATTTTATTATAAGTGATTTGAGAATTTGGAACGAAAATCACTGAGGAAGTGAAACAAACGTTCTAGAAACCGCTGAAACTTTACAACGAGATTAAGCGATCAAGCGAGCGAATCATGAATTGAGAATAGTAAATATTAGAAGTCCAAGGAAGGATATATTATGAGAGGAAAATGGAATTGAGAATAAAATCCTAGAGTTAAAGGAAATGAGAACAATTGAGAAACCGCGAGAATTTTTTCTGAGATAAAGAGAAAATACAAAGAAAATTGGACACAACGATTATTTGAGGTATTGGGCCACACTATTACAATGAAGTGCAACATATAAGTTGTAACATATTGATTTAGTAAATATACAAGAAGGGAAGCCCCTTGGTGCAAATAAGAAAAGTAAGGAAGGACTTGGAAACAATATGTATAAAGCAAGGGACTTGCTTGCAATTATGGATGGATAAAGGTAATCCAAATGAACCAATGAGGAGATGACACCACATGGCAAGAAGATAAGATGCATCCAAGTGAAAATATCAAGCATTATTGATCACTTTATCACTTTAAACAAAACAAAACAAACACCAAATACTCCATTCTGCCCAGCAGGAAAGGATCTCACTAAAACGGGCCTAGAGACTTCATTACTCAATGAAATTTTTTGTATTTTATATGGTTAGAAAGCAGTGAAGACGCTCTACAACTATCATTCAGGAGCCTCGACTAGGAAACGAGTGCAAGGGCTTCGTTTTGGCTGATCTTTGGGGCGTGTTTTTCCAGTCAGGAAACTCACTTCCATGTTCTTGATTTCTTTGGTGAGATTGAAGATGGTGAGCATAGAGTAAGGCTTCCCCAAGGTTAACCAAGCTTGTTTGAGATTGTAAGAACATCAAGAAGGTATAAAAACCCTAACCCCTCTTGGCCATGTAGTAATTGTGATGTTTAATGTTAGATCCATGGTTATTAGTGTGAATCTTGGACATATAAGTTATGAATGATGTAGACCTTGAGTTTAAGTGTTGTGGTTGTGCTTTTTAGGCTTGTGGTTAGTGTATGTATCTCCATGTATGTTATAAAGTATGATCTTGGTGATTTAGATGTTGGTTGTGATGTGGATGTAAGATTCTTGGTTGGTTTAGTGATATAAGCATGCTGAGTTTTTCCCAGGAACTTGTACTGTCTTGTAGGAGGGTTTTGAACCCCCAAATCTTGTCCCCAGAAGACCTAATGTATATTGTTGGAAAGGTATTTGAATGTAGTTTCCAGAAATATAAGGTTCATGACTAGGTAATGTATAGATTTTGAGTTATGGCCTGAGAAGTGAAATGTGTTTCTGGATTCCGGACTACACTAAGTGGTCCCCTTGTGAACCTTGTTTGAACCCCTAAAAATTTATGTAGGATCATGGAAAAATTAGAGAAGCTAGTAAATATAGTGGGGAAGGCTACCCAAAAAGAATTGGATTAAAATCTGTATTTTTCAATTTTATAAAGATGTTGAAGTAAAATCCGTGCAAGTGAAAAACCACTTAGGGGATTAGTTTAAAGTAGTTTTAAGAATGTTCACTTGAGTTTCGAGTTTGAGGAATAGATTTGAGTCGAATGGGTAACGAAAGTGATAATGTGACGACATGGTCATATGAGAGGGTTAGTGGTCACAAGTGGAGTCGTTAAGTTGGTCTTACGATTTTTTAAAACCTTATGATTAAGTAGCGTTGTTAAGGTACTAACGTACAAATATTGATTATGTATAGATTTCCATTCCACTTCGCGAGCCGACCACCCCAACCTCACCAAGGAAAGTTTTCCAACCCTAAGTATTTATTTTCAAAAGATTATATTCTTGATTTTACCTATGCAAGTTTACTTTTCAAAACTTATATATAAGGAATTTCACTGTTGTGTTTATAGCTTCCAAACGTATTATATGCTTATGCTTTACGAGATTATGTTGAAGTTTGAGATATATGCATATGTGTTTGTACACCCTTGAACTTAGAATGAAAGTATTTTCTTCGGACAACGACTCTAGCAATAGAGGTCGTAGCGGTCCAAATATACTATTGACCGGGGAGCGGTATATTGTTGTATCGTGATTAAATTACGAAAACCCGAAGAGTCATTCGGGAAGTATCGTATACCTAAGTAATTATTATTTTTACGTTGTTAAAAATACTCAAAAATATCTATCTTGGATTAAAAGCTTATTTTAATTAAATAATTATTTTATTAATTGTTTATATTAAATCTCAAAATATTATTTATTAATTATCGTTCATTATTTTAAAGACAAAACTAATTCAAGATACCATTAGCGTTTTCAAACTCGAACTCTTTCCCACCCAAAACATTTTCAAAAACCCCCGGTCAGGTTTTGCTTCTTGTACGTTTTTCAAGAATTATCGGTCGACTGAGGTCGAACTTCAACTACTCGAATTTTCTATCAAAATGATTTTTGAAAAGAAAAGAAAAAGGGGACTCTGGCAGGTGTGGAAATCGTTGACGAACGATTCCCGGGATGTGTAAGCGGCCGTGAGCCACGCGGTCCATCAATTATTATTCCGGCCCAGGTGTTGCCGAAGGATGATTACGGATGTAGTTTTCATCGAGGGTGATTACGGATGTAGTTTTCACCCAAGGGTAGTTACGGATGTAGTTTCTATCCTTCTACTAGTAGAGAAGACCCGCGGATTGTTGGACTTGGTTGTGGCGACTGATCATCGTCAATCCTTGTCAGGTTTTTATGTTTTCTTCCAGTCACATCCTCCACTTTGGAAAAATTCTCAAACACTGCTTATTGGGCCTAGGTGCATAGTTACCGATAGTGTGGCTTTTGATAAGAAAAATATTGACATCGTGCAGTATCTAGAACTGCAAGATTTTCTATAAAGATTGGCACGTGTTAGTGCACTCTTGCAATTATTTCAAAGAATGAAATGCTTTTGAATGAGAAACCTTCTAAGCTAATGGAAGGAAAGAGGTTTGCAATGATGTATTCCATGTACAGTATGTTAACCGTAGAGTGTTTTGCCGAAAATGATATACTCATATGTATATACTTTAAAACTTGAGATATATTGAGATGGGAACCTTATAAAGGGTTCATATGTTATTCTTAAAGCTCCTTAGTGAGTATAGATGTTTTATTCAAACTCGGACATACACATTGTCCAATTATGTTTTGAAATCTGAGATATATACCCATATAGTTGGGAATGTTTTCGAAATAAACCACATTATTATTTTACAAAATGGTGAACTTGCTGAGCATTATGTAGCTCATTCTTGCTTTATAAAAACTTTTCAGAAAGAGAAGAATTTGATCAGTTAACTCCGCACCAGCAGAAGAGGAGTAGAAGATTTACCCCTGAGATGATTTAGTTCCTGATAAATACTACAGAGTAAGTCTGATAGGTTTTCAACTGTAATAGTAAGACTTGTCTTCAAGTGTAGTTGTATAAATGGAAGTGCGTAAGATTCTAGAATGTACAGATGAATTGTAATATTTAGCGTTACTTTTGATTATCGTTTCTGAGGCTCTAACTTGTTTGTGCTTAAGATTGAGGTCTGGATGGATGTATTGTTGAGTTGTAAAGTTAATACAGGTATGATATGGTTGGATGGTGATGTGACGACCTGAATCTTTGACCTCGGATTTGGGGGCGTCACAGAAATGGTATCAGAGAGATAAGTTACAATACTCAGAAACGAGAGTGTTGAGAGTTAAGTCTAAAACGAGAGTGTTGAGAGTTAAGTCTAAGTCGGAGAATGACATAAGAGATCGTAGTAAACTTATTATTGGAATACCAGAAGAGGTACCGGTGAGTAGAATAGACTGGAGTGTTTATTGGAGGTATTATACTAGGGTCGATAGAATCCTTAGAGACCTTCAGAATGATGAATAGAGGTTTGAGAGTCGTACATGACCTATCATAAGTAATAATGTAGAAAGCAGAGCAAAATCTCAAGAGCAGCTGAGGTAGAGGCGATATTGCCAATATAATCGGATGACTAGGCTGGCATAAATTTTGTGGCCCATAGTCCTCCACAGTTTAGGAGGCGGCATTTTAAGAATCAAGAAGTTTAGACTTCCCTACATATTTAAGGGTACTTAGTACTTGGAATAATGAAAGTCTTTTACTTTGGCTATAAGATCCGATTTTCGATAAGTAATGGTTTACCTGAAAGTTGGTCACTATGTCGTTGTGGATTTCATTACCCTTGATGGTAAATTTTACATGTGTTATACGAGATTGTTATCATAAGACGAGCATGCTAGATAATTCCACACATGATTCGGACGCTAGAGCATGGTAGTTCAACTTAGAGAACAAACAAGTGGGATTAACAAAGGGACTCAAGAGAAGTTGAATATGGTTGCAACGAGCGATACAGTGATCTCAGAGTCTACCAAAAGAAAAGACCAACGGGTCTAGAGTGGGATCCTTTGATAGAGATGTTAGCAGGGACTACGCATATATGTATTGTAGACCTCAATATTTTTGGTATATGTTCACATACACACACCCGCCACTGAACCTATGGACTGCACTGAGATCCCTGAGAGATCTCCTTGATCTGTTCCCAGGGGGAACTGGCCACTTGTGATTCATGTCGGAAGGCATGAAGTAGGACCCTATGGACTTAGCAGGTGTCCCCGAAATGATGTGAAGTTTGTTCTTCAAGATAAAGCACGGAAATGACAGATATATTTGTGAAACCCCAACTCGATAAATGACTTTAAGATGATGATTGAGAGACACACTAGTTGGTGTCTTGTATTACGAAGACGAAGAGATGGAGTTACCCTCATAGTGGTGATAATGAGATGCACGAATGATTATTAACTTATTTTGGTAACTACCGGCTGGTGCATTACTTCATTTTAAACTTTTCATTAACCATGTTACCTCGATTAGTTTATATCAGGTAATCCTTCTAGCTTTCTACTTCAAATTTGTGGAATAACAACCAGTGATATACTCTCCCTAAAGCAGGACTTATCCGAAGTAATTTTATTTGACCCATGAACATTCTATTCAAAAATTTATGATGACCTTGTTCGGCTCAGGCCTATTTACACTTTCTTTCAATTATCCCAGGAATGTTCCACGAATACTTCCTTAATTATTCGACGAATATTACTTAACGAATATTGATGTTTGATTGCTTCTTTCATACTTGCACTCTTCAGTTGAGCTCATAAATATTTAACAAATTACTGAGGACATGGATGATCTAATGTCCAGACATCCTTCATGAACTTTCCTTTTATTCAAGATGAGATTGTACATCGTACATTGAAATCATAGTAAGGATATCCTTTTGATATTGGTATTGGTATTCTGAATTTAATTCTACTGTAGGATCTGATAAAGCATGTGTACGGAGGCACCCTTGGGTGGACCGTTTCACTGGTAAGTAATATTTGATGAGAGGTTATCGATTGTTCCGATACCTAGAACATTCTCTTCAGATTTTATAGTTTTCTTTTTCAAACTTAATAACTTCTTATTTCCATTCATTGTCCGAGTAGCCTAAAGTTCTTCAGTGGCTACGATGTTGAAATTTCGTTCTAGCCAATTGAAACTGGCTAGTCAATATGTCAATATGAATGACTAGTTGATTGTTCTAACTAGTCAAAATTGTAATGTTGTGAAGAACATCTAGCTAATTGTCCTAGCTAGTGGTGATGTCTCAAACAGGTGAACTAGCAAATTTTGTCTAGCTAGTTGCTAGTGTTTCTTGAAAAGGACTAGTTATTGTTTCACTGGTCCAACTCCCAATTTAATTCATTCAGAAATTCCTCAATGCATTTTGCATGTGGTAAA
Source organism: Kitagawia praeruptora (assembly GCA_037693485.1). Taxonomy (NCBI): domain Eukaryota; kingdom Viridiplantae; phylum Streptophyta; class Magnoliopsida; order Apiales; family Apiaceae; genus Kitagawia; species Kitagawia praeruptora. The sequence continues at coordinate 110,777,155 of CM075354.1, forward strand.
GTATGATAATGAAAGTTTTGACGAATAACTTGATTGAGACCTAGTGAGGTCGCCCACTCAACTTGAATTCTACCCATCTTCGTATCAGACTTTATGTCACTTGAATATTCTGTTCTTTCATTCATATAATGAAGATTCATTTAAAACCATAGATTACTTGAATGATAAACTGTTTCATTTTTATTGTCATAGAGTATAATTACTTTCGATCAGTTGACCTTTATCAATGGGACTTTTAGATCCTCTATTTTTCAAGAGGAAAAGTATTCACCAGATGTAAGAATTGTATAAAGACCGTCTTTACGACTTTTGTATCCAACAATCATTGCCCTCGTGCAACATTCTCTATGATATTACATTACAAAATTATCAGGACATGAAGGAATAAACCTTGTTGTATTCTTTCTATCCATCCTTACATCTCCGAAAAATCGAAACTCCCAGTATTTGGAACCATCAACATTCTTAGAACATCCAATGTGGAATTCTTATTGAAATTATCTATTGGACCTTGTTATTTTGAAACCATTCCTTTTAAAAGTCATTACTCTAGGGTGAACGGGAGGTACAATTGTGAACCGTTGCACCAATATGAGATCAAAAACCAAATGTTGTAATTGTGTAGCCAGAGCGTTATGCCGAGTAATTATTTAAAGTAGGAATAACATGTCGGGACATACCACAGGACCTTTAATATTAGTGTGAGGAAGGTTATAAGAAATGATGAGGTGGTTGGGAGTACGCTCCTACCAACCGTTGTCAGGATGTGATATTAATGAATTCTGGAGTTACCAAGCCTTTTCCTGATCCGAGAAATGCAAATCGATTGCGCTGTAAGAGATATCCTTAGAGGAAACTAACATGGAAGTGAGATGGACAAGAAAGGAAGAAATATCGTGGCAAGAATGTGAAGCTTTACTTAGTTTAAAGGGATTGATGCATATAGAGAGACATAAAGTTTAAAAGGCCCATAATAGCAAATGGATGCATGTATATATGCCAATGATCCTTCGAGATTACCACCTAATCAACTTTATTGGGAATCGCAGCAGCATACAGGCCTCAGGCTGATTGGCGCCAGTTGTGAAAGAGGACGAGCGTATGACATCTTACCTATACCATCGAGAACTGAAACCCTTATCGGAAATGGAGGAATTGTTGACTAGTTAAAGTGCGTAGTTGTTTTTCAAAGATAAGGTTAAAGAGAAGGTTTCACCAACTCCAGATCGACCTCTGTACTGCACCAAAGTCGGCATTTCACATTAATGTAAACATTATAAATTCTGGTAGTATCATGTGGATTGACTAGTGAGTCAGAAGCCCTTGTGGGTTAATAAATAAAGTTTTAAGAATGATATGAGAGATTAGTAACAAACTCGTTGTTAGCTATACTTTATAATGAGAAGAGGACTTTGAGAGTCACGATGATGCGTCTTTCAAGAGTTTAAGAGGTGTGCTGATGCAGTAGAAAGGGGATGATAGCCTATACTTCTAAACAACATAAAGGTTACGGGATGGGATATACTAACCGTGAGTCTGGGATTAGTCATGATGGCGTTCACGCATAAAACTGAGACGTTAACCTTATGAGAAAAGTGTGAAAGTTTTCCACAAGTGCCATAAGTATATCTTCATATTAGAACTAAACATAAGAAAGAGAAGGCGACGAAAGGGAGCAGGGAGTATAATGGAGAAATTTGTTATTTCCCAGGAAAGGCCAGTGTGGTGGCCGATACCTATAGAGGGGATTATTCAAAATTGGAATTCAGTCAGTATTGACCAAGAAAATAGAGTATATACAATAAAGAATAATGTTAGAGGAAAATGACTAAATTATGGGGAAGGACAAAGATGTAGAGAGAATTAAGAGAATGTTTGGCAAACGGATATGAAGAATTGTATTGGCAAGCTATTAAGTACAAACGCAACATGTCAATAACAAAATGATAGAGATCTAGTGGATCAATTCCGCCCGTTGAAAATCTTGAATGTGGACAGAATTATAATGAATTTCATGAGTAGGTCGCCGAAGACCGAGCCAAGAGATGGCCCTAGTTGATTTATAATTGTTGGACCAAGTGATTTACCTACGAGAGACTTTCCATTTAAAAGATTATCGATTTATATACGGAAGAGATGGTGGTGCAATATAAAACTTCTGCAGTGATTATGTTAGATAGAGACTTAAGGTTAGACTTCGAATATTGAAGGTGCTTTCAAGTATAATTAATAAAGAGATTGAGCGTATATACTAATTTGATCTGTGGCTAACGGACAGGGAAGAAGAATTGTCCAGACGATCGAATTTATAATTAGTGTCGTGCCTTAGATTTCACGAGGCAGTCGAGAATAAAAACTTATCCATGAAACGAATGTTGTTATCACGATCGGCACCATGCGGACGTAAGGACGTCTCTTGTAAAGCGTACTACGAAAGAAGAAGTTTTGCTTTTCTTGCGTTACGAAGAAGTCAATGAACGAGGGATATAGTAGCTGAACTGGTTCGACGTATACCGAAGACTATATAGTATCCATATCAAGTGGTAACGACTGACGGGAGGCAACACATGCGTGCTAATCAAGCCAAGGAAAATGAGGAATATCGTGCGTATTAACGTTGTCTCAGATTATAGAACACGATCACAAAGTATTCACGACCCAACGATACAAGGACTCAACACGGATACTATGAACAAGGTAGAAGAGGAACGTATAAGTAGTGAGATAGAAATTTTCATTCATAGAACAACCGATAAGGAATACAGGTCGAGGAGAGCATGCGTTGAGAAGCAACATTAAAGCATTGGTGAGACTGCAATAGCCCTAATTTTCGTGAATATTCGAACCTGGATGAAAATTAATTTTATGGGTGGATGAGAAATTTTTGCAATCACGATATGTACGAATTATTAAATGAAGATTTCGAATTGATATTACGCCTTTACGGTGCAGACGAGTGTATGTAAAAGTCATTAGTTTTTACGAAACCCATTATTTCGAATGGTCAAATTTTATGAGATATCAAAGGAGTATGAGGTGGGAGACTTCGTGATGCTAAAGGTATCCCCCTGAAAAGGATTGATGCGGTTTGGTAAGAAAGGGAAGCTAAGTCTGAGGTTTATTGGACCTTTTTTTTAGATTTTGAGGCGTATTGGGAAGTTAGCCTGCGAGTTAGCCTTGCCCCAAGCTTGCAGCAAATTCATAATGTGTTTCATATGTCTATGTTACGACCCTACCACACCGACTATCAGCATGTGATAGAGTACAACCAAGTGGACCTATGACCCGACTTGACCTATGTGGAGCAACCCATGGAAATCATGAATAGAGACAAACAAGTGCTGAGGAACAAGGTTTTCAAACTAATAAGGAATTGTGAGAAAATCAAGATGTGGAAGAATCCACCTGGAAGTTGAAAGAGTGAAACAAAGAAGGAGTAACCCCAGTGATTCCTAAACTGATTCCGGGACGGAATCCTTTTAAGGAGGGGAGACTGTAAGAACCCAAAATTTCGGTAGAATTAAAACTTTTCCTATTATGATGAAGTGCATCAATGAATAGTGATTTTGAGGATTAAGAAAATTTTTCATGCCACCTATGTACGAGACGTAGTGTGGATATTCCGAAGTTATACTAGTAATCTACGGAGTAAATAAGTGTATGTAAATGCGATCGGAATTCAGAAATTCCAAATTCTATTTTCGTGTAATATTTGACCGAGCAGTGAATTATATATCAGTAATATCAAGAAATGAGATATTTAATTTGAGGAATTGAGGAGTTAATATTTTGGAATTTTATTATAAGTGATTTGAGAATTTGGAACGAAAATCACTGAGGAAGTGAAACAAACGTTCTAGAAACCGCTGAAACTTTACAACGAGATTAAGCGATCAAGCGAGCGAATCATGAATTGAGAATAGTAAATATTAGAAGTCCAAGGAAGGATATATTATGAGAGGAAAATGGAATTGAGAATAAAATCCTAGAGTTAAAGGAAATGAGAACAATTGAGAAACCGCGAGAATTTTTTCTGAGATAAAGAGAAAATACAAAGAAAATTGGACACAACGATTATTTGAGGTATTGGGCCACACTATTACAATGAAGTGCAACATATAAGTTGTAACATATTGATTTAGTAAATATACAAGAAGGGAAGCCCCTTGGTGCAAATAAGAAAAGTAAGGAAGGACTTGGAAACAATATGTATAAAGCAAGGGACTTGCTTGCAATTATGGATGGATAAAGGTAATCCAAATGAACCAATGAGGAGATGACACCACATGGCAAGAAGATAAGATGCATCCAAGTGAAAATATCAAGCATTATTGATCACTTTATCACTTTAAACAAAACAAAACAAACACCAAATACTCCATTCTGCCCAGCAGGAAAGGAGCTCACTAAAACGGGCCTAGATACTTCATTACTCAATGAAATTTTTTTACTTTATATGGTTAGAAAGCTGTGAAGACGCTCTACAACTTTCATTCAGGAGCCTCGACCAGGAAACGAGTGCAAGGGCTTCGTTTTGGCTGATCTTTGGGGCATGTTTTTCCAGTCAGGAAACTCACTTCCATGTTCTTGATTTCTTTGGTGAGATTGAAGATGGTGAGCATAGAGTAAGGCTTCCCCAAGGTTAACCAAGCTTGTTTGAGATTGTAAGAACATCAAGAAGGTATAAAAACCCTAACCCCTCTTGGCCATGTAGTAATTGTGATGTTTAATGTTAGATCCATAGTTATTAGTGTGAATCTTGGACATATAAGTTATGAATGATGTAGACCTTGAGTTTAAGTGTTGTGGTTGTGCTTTTTAGGCTTGTGGTTAGTGTATGTATCTCCATGTATGTTATAAAGTATGATCTTGGTGATTTAGATGTTGGTTGTGATGTGGATGTAAGATTCTTGGTTGGTTTAGTGATATAAGCATGCTGAGTTTTTCCCAGGAACTTGTACTGTCTTGTAGGAGGGTTTTGAACCCCCAAATCTTGTCCCCTGAAGTCCTAATGTATATTGTTGGAAAGGTATTTGAATGTAGTTTCCAGAAATATAAGGTTCATGACTAGGTGATGTATAGATTTTGAGTTATGGCCTGAGAAGTGAAATGTGTTTCTGGATTCCGGACTGCACTAAGTGGTCCCCTTGTGAACCTTGTTTGAACCCCTAAATATTTATGTAGGATCATGGAAAAATTAGAGAAGCTAGTAAATGCAGTGGGGAAGGCTACCCAAAAAGAATTGGATTAAAATATGTATTTTTCAATTTTATAAAGATGTTGAAGTAAAATCCGCGCAAGTGAAAAACCACTTAGGGGATTAGTTTAAAGTAGTTTTAAGAATGTTCACTTGAGTTTCGAGTTTTGAGGAATAGATTTGAGTCGAATGGGTAACGAAAGTGATAATGTGACGACATGGTCATATGAGAGGGTTAGTGGTCACAAGTGGAGTCGTTAAGTTGGTCTTACGATTTTTTAAAACCTTATGATTAAGTAGCGTTGTTAAGGTACTAACGTACAAATATTGATTATGTATAGATTTCCATTCCACTTCGCGAGCCGACCACCCCAACCTCACCAAGGCAAGTTTTCCAACCCTAAGTATTTATTTTCAAAAGATTATATTCTTGATTTTACCTATGCAAGTTTACTTTTCAAAACTTATATATAAGGAATTTCACTATTGTGTTTATAGCTTCCAAACGTATTATATGCTTATGCTTTACGAGATTATGTTGAAGTTTGAGATATATGCATATGTGTTTGTACACCCTTGAACTTAGAATGAAAGAGTTTTTTTCGGACAACGACTCTAGCAATAGAGGTCGTAGCGGTCCGAATATACTATTGACCGGGGAGCGGTATATTGTTGTATCGTGATTAAATTGCGAAAACCCGAAGAGTCATTCAGGAAGTATCGTATACCTAAGTAATTATTATTTTTACGTTGTTAAAAATACTCAAAAATATCTATCTTGGATTAAAAGCTTATTTTAATTAAATAATTATTTTATTAATTGTTTATATTAAATCTCAAAATATTATTTATTAATTATCGTTCATTATTTTAAAGACAAAACTAATCCAAGATACCTTTAGCGTTTTCAAACTCGAACTCTTTCCCACCCAAAACATTTTCGAAAACCCCCGGTCAGGTTTTGCTTCTTGTACGTTTTTCAAGAATTATCGGTCGACTGAGGTCGAACTTCAACTACTCGAATTTTCTATCAAAATGATTTTTGAAAAGAAAAGAAAAAGGGGACTCTGGCAGGTGTGGGAATCGTTGACGAACGATTCCCGGGATGTGTAAGCGGCCATGAGCCAGGCGGTCCATCAATTATTATTCCGGCCCAGGTGTTGCCGAAGGATGATTACGGATGTAGTTTTCATCGAGGGTGATTACGGATGTAGTTTTCACCCAAGGGTAGTTACGGATGTAGTTTCTATCCTTCTACTAGTAGAGAAGACCCGCGGATTGTTGGACTTGGTTGTGGCGATTGATCATCGTCAATCCTTGTCAGGTTTTTATGTTTTCTTCCAGTCCCATCCTCCACTTTGGAAAAATTCTCAAACACTGCTTCTTGGGCCTAGGTGCAAAGTTACCGATAGTGTGGCTTTTGATAAGAAAAATATTGACATCGTGCAGTATCTAGAACTGCAAGATTTTCTATAAAGATTGGCACGTGTTAGTGCACTCTTACAATTATTTCAAAGAATGAAATGCTTTTGAATGAGAAACCTTCTAAGGTAATGGAAGGAAAGAGGTTTGCAATGATGTATTCCCTGTAAAGTATGTTAACCGTAGAGTGTTTTGCCGAAAATGATATACTCATATGTATATACTTTAAAACTTGAGATATATTGAGATGGGAACCTTATAAAGGGTTCATATGTTATTCTTAAAGCTCCTTAGTGGGTATAGATGTTTTATTCAAACTCGGACATACACATTGTCCAATTATGTTTTGAAATCTGAGATATATACCCATATAGTTGGGAATGTTTTCGAAATAAACCACATTATTATTTTACAAAATGGTGAACTTGCTGAGCATTATGTAGCTCATTCTTGCTTTATAAAAACTTTTCAGAAAGAGAAGAATTTGATCAGTTAACTCCGCACCAGCAGAAGAGGAGTAGAAGATTTACCCCTGAGATGATTTAGTTCCTGATAAATACTACAGAGTAAGTCTGATAGGTTTTCAACTGTAATAGTAAGACTTGTCTTCAAGTGTAGTTGTATAAATGGAAGTGCGTAAGATTCTAGAATGTACAGATGAATTGTAATATTTAGCGTTACTTTTCATTATCGTTTCTGAGGCTCTAACTTGTTTGTGCTTAAGATTGAGGTATGGATGGATGTATTGTTGAGTTGTAAAGTTAATACAGGTATGATATGGTTGGATGGTGATGTGACGACCTGAATCTTTGACCTCGGATTTGGGGGCGTCACAGATTTTGTGGTTTGGTATATTGACTTGGTAACTGTGATCAATGAAGGTTTCATTTTTTGGGTCTGCAGCTGCTTGATTAAGGTGTCTTTGGACAAAACTCTGGCTCGAAATTAGAGTTAGCCACGCCTTATAAACTAACCTGTATTGCAGCAAACGTTTAACCAGGAGTCTTGCTAGTACTTCAACTAGCAATTCTTCTGGTAAACTATTCTAATCTGCCATGTTTTTAGATAAATTGCCGTGGTTTCTATAGTATTTATATTTGAGTTTTACAATATTAGTGGAAGACTTTGAAAATTCAAAGATGAAGTCGTGGGAGATATTTCAACTAAAACATATGTATGTGGTGTACTTAAATTTCCAGACTTTTTAACTCAGTTACTAATTTCGATTACACACGTATCCTCAATCTAAGTGCATGTACTGAAAGAAGTTGAGGTTGATGTAAGCTTCTAACATGATGACATGCAATGTAAAACTAATATGTTAAAGTATCCATTGACTAGGCATTGGTACATAAATCAGTAGTCTGTATGCAGAGGTGTAAATTTAGCTCTCGAGTACAATAACCTTAGCTTAGCTCAATTCAACAAAAAAAATCGAGTTCACTCAACCCAATATATTGGTCCAATATTCTTACAAAACTCGGACAGGTTCAGTAAGGAGGAACACAGCTCCGTGTGGTAAGAAAAATCCCGACCTCGATGAGCCAAAATTCGACTAAAATCAATTTTTTTTACTACCTAAACTGTGAAAATAAAACCCAAGCTTTAAACAAACCGAGATTTAAATTTCAAGCTCAAATTGACGGTTCGATGAGAGAACACGCTCAAGTTCGAACAATCAATATTCTCTGATAAGTTTATCAAACTCCCTCAGTTTATGAAAGAAAAAACTCGAAATAGAACTCACTAAGCCAGAATTTTCCTTGGTTCATTTATGGGCTGAGTGCCATGGGTTTTGCATTTGCTTTTAGCTTAGTATATAGTGGAGTTCAACGAGACGATAAGAAAAGTTTGTGAAAGGAAAAAATGTGCTACAACCCAAGGTACAAACGGGCCCAGGCCCATTTTAATAACTTATGCACGCAGACAACCCAGGTCAAAAGAGTCTCAGCAGCAAAAGTAAAGGGGTAAAAGAGTAATTAAGTAGAAAGGATTTAAAAGAGGGCAAGAGATGTAAATTAGGGTTATGTTATGATATTTGTTTAGTGGCCGCTTTTGGCGAGAGGAGAGCCAACGTTTCGAACTGTTGGGCTAGCTTCAATTGTTAATTATAGATCTTTATGTAATTATCAATTGATTCATATCTGTTCTTCTGTTTCTAATCTAAACTTGAGAGACTCTTTATCGGGTTGTTCAGTTAATTATAAAGTCCAGTAATTAAGTTGTAGCAAAGTGGTATCAGAGCACTTCTTTCTTGTACGATGGGTGGGCCAAAAGATAATGAAAGATTTGAGAAGATAGAGGCACAGCTTGCGGCGAGCCACGACGGCGTTCGTTAGATGATTACGAACGAAGTAGCAGCAGCGGTGAAAGGGGCGATATCAGCGATGCAAACGGTGTTGGTTAATCGTTTCACGAGTACTTTTGAGGAGATTTCAAGGCAACAAGAGGAGAAGTTGACGGCGGCGGTTAGCCGTTTGGAGGGACGAATCACGAGATCTAGAGATACTCAAGAATCATTGATCTCAGCGATGAGAGACGACCAACTCCGATTCCAGTCAGACATGAGATCTACTCTTACCGGCCTTCAACCACACAAGTCGAAGTGGTCCCAGGGGAATAATGGACCTCGTGAAGGGGAAGGGGTGTTAGGGGATAGTAGTAGCTCTGGAGCAAGAGAAGGGGGAGAAACAGGGTTTAGATCTAGGTCAGGTATTGCTGGTGTAGAGGGTCATGGAGTCGGGTCAGGTTTGGTGAATGGTTCGGGTTGTGGAACCGGGTCGGTCTATGAAGGGGGATTGGAAAATGGAGTTAATGGGAGAAATTCTTGGAGACATAAGAAGTTGGACATGCCTCTTTTCGATGGCACGAACCCAGATGGATGGATCCTAAGGGCGGAAAGGTTTTTCAGTTTCTATGGATTAACAGAGGCTAAAAAAGTGGAGGCGACCGTGGTGGCATTAGAAGGACAAGCACTCTTTTTGTTCCAATGGGAGCATCGACGGAGGCCCATTGAATGTTGGGACCAAGTTAAGACACTGTTACGGAGGCAATTTCGCTCGCAGTCAGCTGGAACCTTACAAGAGCAATGGTTAGCTCACCGTCAAGGCGGAGATGTGACGGATTATAGACTTGAATTCATAGAGCTGCTTGCACCACTAGAAAGTGTTTCAGAGGAGCTATCACTGGGGCAATTTTTGAACGGGTTGAGGGAGGACATCCGAGCAGAAGTAAGGTTATTGGGACCAGTCACGGTTGATCACGCCATGGAATTGGCACACATGGTGGAGGATAAGCTGAGATGTAGGCAGAAAGAGGAAGGAAAAGGGGGACTCGGTGCATCGTTTAAATCAGGTGGATGGTCGAGCCCAGGGTCTTTGTCACCCAAAGCATATTCAAACAGTGCCACCTCATCTCCCAAGTCTTATGCTAGCTACTCGCAGTCAGGAATATCCATAGGGAGTAGTCCGGTACAAAAACATGTGGGGGAAATAAGACGTTTAAGTGATAAGGAGCTGCAGGAGAAAAGGGCGAAAGGTCTGTGTTTCCGTTGTGATGGCAAGTGGAGTGCAGGGCATAAGTGCCAATGAAGGGAACTGAGTGTGCTATTGGCACAAGAGGAGGTGGGGAACGACGAGGAATTAGGGTCAGTAGGATCCCCCAGTGAAGAAGAAAAAGGGTTGAGGAGGACATTCACCCAGAGATTTCTTTAAACTCTGTGGTAGGAATTACCAGCCCAAAGACTTTCAAATTGAAGGGAGATATCAATGGAAAAACGGTGATAGTGATGATCGATCCGGGTGCTACCCACAATTTCATATCCATTAAGGCAATGGATGAGTTGGGTGTGAAGTGTGTCACAACTAAAGGCTTTGGAGTATCATTAGGGACATGTGATACAGTGCAAGGGCAGGGGGAGTGTAATTCGGTAGTGCTGAAGCTGCAAGGGTTAAAAATAGTGGAGGATTTTCTGCCAATTGACTTGGGAAACTCAGACATAATTTTAGGGCTGCAGTGGTTGGAAAAAATTGGGTACCATGACAACGAATTGGAAATCTCAGACCATTAAATTTAGGCTGGGAAATGAAACGATGATGTTAAAGGGTGATGCTTCGCTGGGTCGCACAGGCATAACATTGAAGGCGATGATTAGGACCCTGCGCAAGGCAGGGCAGGGGTTTTTGGTTGAGTTCAACTATTTGGGGGCTCATAAAAACAGAGTACGAGAGAAGGAGGGGGATGGTGTGCCTCCGTTTCTATCACCATTATTGAAGGAATACAAAGATGTGTTTGACATGCCTACGGGGTTGCCTCCAGAGAGATATCAGGACCACCACATTGTTTTACGAGAAGGGACGGACCCCATGAATGTAAGGCCCTATCGGTACCCACAAGCACAAAAGGATGAGATCGAGAGACTGATTCGGGATATGCTTGCAGCCGGGATCATACAACTGTCTAAGAGCCCTAACTCCAGCCCGGTACTCCTTGTCAAAAAGAAGGATGGGTCGTGGAGGTTTTGTGTCGACTACCGAGCACTAAACAAGCTAACTGTCCCAAATAAGTTTTCGATCCCCATGATAGATGAACTTTTAGATGAATTGCACATGGCAAAATTCTTTTCCAAGCTGGATCTTAAATCCGGATACCATCAGGTGCGAGTAAGAATGGAGGACGTTCCGAAGACAGCTTTTAGAACTCACGAGGGGCACTACGAATTCTTGGTAATGCCCTTCTAGTTAACTAACGCCCTCGCTACGTTTCAGTCTATCATGAATGAAGTATTCCGACCCCTGCTTCGAAAATTCATACTTGTGTTTTTCGATGACATATTAGTATATAGTCAAACATCTACGAACCATGTCCACCATGTTAAAATAGTATTGGAAATTTTACAACAGCAGAAATTATATGCTAATTGGAAAAAATGTGAATTTGGTAAGCATGAAGTAGCGTATTTGGGACATCTAATCTCTAGTGCAGGGGTAGCTGTGGACCTTTCAAAGGTACAAGCATTATTGGCTTGGCCTCTGCCAAAGAACATTCGTGACCTTCGTGGATTTCTGGGTCTCTCCCGGTATTACCGGAAGTTTATTAAGGACTATGTTAAAATTGCATCTCCTTTGACTGACCAACTCAAGAAAGAATGCTATGGTTGGAATGAGTCAGCTACAAGGGCGTTTGAGGCTCTAAAACAAGCACTGGTAACGGCTCCAGTACTCGCCATGCCAAACTTTTCCTTGCCATTTGTTTTAGAAATCGATGCTTCGGGTTTCGGTCTTGGTACAGTACTGTTACAAGAATGGCACCCCATAGCCTATTTTAGCAAAATGCTAGGGCAACGAGCAAAGCTGAAATCTGTTTACGAAAAAGAACTTATGGCAATAGTGCTCGCGGTGCAGAAATGGCGACCCTATCTCCTGGGTCATCCTTTTATAATTCGTACAGACCAGAAAAGCTTGAAGTTTCTACTGGAGCAGCGAGAGATAGGGGTTGACTATCAAAGGTGGGTCAGCAAATTATTGGGATATCAATTCCTCATCGAATATAAACCAGGCAGCATAAACAGAGCTGCAGATGCCCTGTCATGGGTAGAGGGAGTGAGCACTGAATTGGCAACTATGACATCTGTTGGGGGAATTACTTGGGAGGATATAGCGAAGGATATTCAAGGTGGTCCTTTTCTACAACAGTTGAAGCAAGACTTGTTAGCAGATCGCCCCTACCCAAAGGGATACCAATTGGTCCATGACATTGTACGCTACAAGGGGCAAATTGTTATACCTCAAAATTCTGACTTGGTTCGTACTCTGCTGTAAGAGTATCATGACTCCCCTATTGGTGGGCACTCGGGTGAATACAAGACATATCAACAACTCACCAGGGAATGGTATTGGGTTGGCATGAAGAAGAAGGTGACCAACTACGTGCGTGCCTGTATGGTTTGCCAACAGCAAAAACACGCATCCCTGATGCCAGGAGGTTTTATACAGCCACTTCCAGTCCCAGACCGTATTTGGGAAGACATTTCCCTAGATTTTGTCGAGGGGTTACCAAAGTCTATGGGGGTGGACACGGTGCTTGTGGTGGTGGATCGTTTGTCTAAGTACGCGCATTTTATTAGGCTTACACACCCTTTCACAACACCAACAGTAGCCCAAGAATTTATCAAGGGTGTGGTGAGGCTGCATGGCTACCCGTCAACCATCGTATCAGATCGGGACCGTATTTTTATGAGCCTGTTTTGGAAGGAACTATTTCGTGTGCAAGGGACGGCATTGCACAGATCCACAGCGTACCACCCCCACTCTGATGGTCAAACGGAGGTGGTTAACAAAACTTTGGAGGGATATTTACGATGCTTCATAAATGGGAAGCCACGGGGGTGGGCAAGATGGTTGCCTTGGGCCGAAAATTGGTACAACACATCCACTCAGGCATCAACAAAATATTCTCCGTTTGAAGTAGTTTATGGCAGGGAGCCACCCCACTTGGTGAGGTTTACAAAGACTGGGACCGCAGTTGCAGCGATAGAGGAGCAACTGAAAGAGCGTGATGCTGTTTTGGATGACCTAAAAACTAATTTAATCTTGTCCCAACAGAGAATGAGACAATATGAAAACAACCATCGTCGTGATGTCGAGTTTAATGTCGGGGAGCAGGTATTTTTGAGGTTGCAGCCTTACCGTCAGGTATCTCTTTCACGCAGACCCAACGAAAAATTAGCTCCAAGGTTTTATGGGTCATTCACAATTCTCAATCGTGTTGGTAAGGTGGCCTACCGACTGGACTTGCCCCCATCAGCTAAAATTCATAATGTGTTCCACATTTTTCAGCTAAAGAAAGCTATTGGCACTACCCAAGCATCTGCAGACATACCTCATCATGTATCTCAGGATTTGGTTTTCGAAGCGGAGCCAAACATATTGTTGGATGTGCGAACTACTGGCCAGAAGGAGCACCTGACTACAGAAGTTTTGATTCAGTGGAAGAATTCACCCAGGTGGGAAGCAACATGGGAAGAGTTTGAGGCCTTAAACTGGAGGTTTCGTAGCTTCCACCTTGAGGACAAGGTGGTCCTTTGGGCCCGGGGTAATGCTACAGCCCAAGGTACAAACGGGCCCAGGCCCACTTTAATAACTTATGTACGCAGACAACCCAGGTCAAAAGAGTTTCAGCAGCAAAAATAAAGGGGTAAAAGAGTAATTGAGCATAAGGGAGTTAAAAGAGGGCAAGAGATGCAAATTAGGATTATGTTATGATATTTGTATAGTGGCCGCTTTTGGCGAGAGGAGAGCCAACGTCTCGAACTGTTGGGCTAGCTTCAATTGTTAATTGCAGATCTTTATGTAATTATCAATTGATTCATATATGTTCTTCTGTTTGTAATCTAAACTTGAGAGACTCTTTATCGGGTTGTTCAGTTAATTATAAAGTCCAGTAATTAAGTCGTAGCAAAATGTGTCTAAATCTTCCAGAACACCCTGTAGATAAGTAATTTATTTCAGTGAACACCATGAATTTTAAGAATGTTATTAACTACATAGCTGCTCAGAATGGGCTCGACCTTCTCAAATTTAACTCGATTTCTTTCCAAGAATTCTCGTTCAGTGAATAGTGAATACACCACGAGGACTAGATAGTTTTTAACCAATCCGGTAAAGTAGGTAAGTTATATGATATTGTCCATTTCTTTTATACGTTTATGGTTAAAAATCTAAAGTTGCAGCCTTCAATGATTCGTTTTAGTACTGATTTTCCAATTTTTGATTAAGTTGGTACAACTCTGTTCTGTAATTCGAGAACCGGAGCATCGAACACTAGCAATATGCAAACTTATTATGTCAAAATCACTTCTTCATCGTCAAGTATGATTTCAAATTATTTTTATTGTTTTGGTGGTGAATCAATAAGATGCAAATTTGGTGTAACTTTTTGTAACACTAGCATACTTGTATTACAGAACTAGGGTCTCTAATCAAAATTTTGACAACTCCATAATTTCAACAGTTGATTCAGATTCATTGATACTTCAGTTCTGGAGATGTAATTAACTGGTTGTAAGTTCGGTAAAGTTTAATATGTTTACGATAAGCACTATCATGATTTAAATTAGTAATGAGTTATTCGTATCAAATTTTTATATAGATTGATATTACAATATTTTTGACTAATGCTCTGATTACCCGATGAACCGCTACAAGGTACCTTAACTGCCTAAATTGCATAGCCATATTTAGAGCCTTGGTGAATACACCTCAACATACAGAGGGAAACTTAAGATGATACTTTACAATCCGCACACCTTTTAGTCACAGCTGGCATGATCAAACCCAAACTCTAATACAACAAGACTTACTCAGTTATAATACCACTCAAAGTGGTGTCTGAGCAGGGTAGATGTACGCAGACCATGCCCCTATACAATAGGGAAGCTGTTTTCGAAGGACCCCCGGCCAAGTACAAAATTACAAATACAGAAAGGAAACCTAATACAAACTAGGAAACTCACGCACAAGATATTCTAATCGATAAAAGATATTCTAATCTGACATGATAAAAGATATTCTGGTCTTAACTGTTTTGACACTACAAAGAGATTTGACTGTTGTCATAATCATAGAAGTACTTACTTTCAAACAATTAATTTAGAGAAACACCCTGAAAGGCAGAGTGTATAAACTTGTAACACTATAACTAATGTAACTCAATTAAAGGAAAAGATACTTAACCAGAAGACAATCAAGAACAAGAAGTCACAAGAAATCAACACTAAATGAAGACAAGGTAATTGATACAATTGAACATGTTAACTATGATCAAGCCAAGAAGAAATCATTGAGAGAAGTTCAAGTCAAAGTTGTTCATGCCTCAATGATTTGAGAAATCGAGAATCAAGATCATAACTATCAGTATCAACAAGACCAATTGATTTCAAGTGAACAAGAAGGAAAGCGAATATTGGAAAGCCAAGTTACTAAGTGAATATGGTAATTTATTCGAGAAGCAGAAACACTATCAAGACTAGTCACTTATGAACCAGACCAGTGCATCAAGTGTCAGGACATTGATAGCAAGTTTATGTCAGTAATAAAGATCCATGTTCAAGAGCTTGCTGAAGAATAAAGAAGACATGAAGATATCACAAGCTCAAGATGTGCATTGAAGTTTCAAGTTGAAGACCAGAATATTTTCTAAGTACTAAATATTCTAGATAGCCAAGTAGAATATTTCTAAGTAGAAGTTCTACTTAGAAATTCGAGATGGCTAAGTAGAAATTCTCAAGTAGAAGTTCTACTTAGAGTGCAGCTTCAACATGACACATGGCATCTTCTGATTGGCAGATTTCCAAGCTTTCAAGATAAGGCAAGATTTATGTGGACATCATTGGGCCACGTACATCTTAGTCTTTGAAGACTACAGGACATAGATTACATGTAGTATAAATAGAAGCACTTGTGTAATGTTTTAAGTTAGTGAGCAATATTGAGAAAACACAAGAAAAAGAGAGAGAGTACATTCACAGAGCTTAGAATCATTCACTTCTCTCTGAACTTCTGTTATACTTTGTAATGAATGTTGTAGCAACCTTTTCAAGTTATATATAAGAAATATATTCCTTGAATTTGCGTGTTCATTTATTGCATCGTATTTATTGCTTCTCATATTCGAAAAGTTGTATTCACCCCCCCTCTACAACACATTTGGACCTAACAATTGGTATCAGAGCGGATGTTTAACATACAAAACATAGATCCTTGTGTTTGGTAGAAGAATCGTGAGTTTTCATTTTCTAGATCTACTTTTCATTTTCTCGAAAAGTGTGCTTTAATTCGTTGGTAGTGAAAACTCATCCGAAAAAATTATTTAAATACTCCAGGTGTGATTATTTAGCTTGGGTGTATTTTAATTAATTTTTGTGAATTAATCTGGGTTCATTGATATTTGGTGTTCTTGAGTGTTCATCATCTGTTCTTATCAAAGAAGATAACCCAACAACTTTTTGATCTCCTTTTTCAAACAGATAAGATAGTCAAAAAGGTGTTTTTGTACTTTTGATTTGATAAATATTCCTTGGCCGAAAGTGTAACAAGACATACTCAGTGCCTAGCAAGTGGGTTAGTTGCTTTCGGTGTGTAAAGTATCAAAAGTCAAAAAGGTGATATTGTTTATTCAATATTAAAGTAATCTGCAGAAAATTATTCTAAGGACAAAATTTCTACATAGAATTTCTACTTAAGATTTTCTACATAGAATTTCGACTTGGAAAATTTCTACTTAGAGAAATTTCGACTTAGGCAAAAGTTCTACATAGATATTCTACATAGCCTAGTCTTGGGTACTTAGAAATTTTTAGTGACAAGATTTGAAATGGCTCCTATGAAATACAGAAGATAAACATGAATATTTGTTTTGAACCAGAACTATTTAGTAGTTAAAATCATGTTTGATTTGGATTGTTTCTCCAAAACCAGGGATAGTAGTTTTCTATTGAAAAGATGAGGGCTGCTTCGTGCTTATGCACTCGCAATTTTTCAATGCTATCTTGTGAAAGGATATCTTCGATGTATTATTTATTTTTGTATTTGTACGATTTAACATAAAATTTAATTACACTTAGTTATCCTCTCCACTAGGTCATTAGTTTAATTGATTCTGTCAAAAGTCAAAAGTCAATTCTACCAAAATATCTATTTTTAATTATAAGAGATATTCCATTATTGGAAAAAATTAAATTATAATTTTATGGAATATATTTCTACACCAAGGCAATAAGATCGAAAAGGAAATATTGATATTTGATATTTTTTAGATCTCCGTTGCAAAATTGATAAGGCGACAGGCTCGAACAAAGAATATTCGAGGATTAATATTTTTTAGAGAACTCGTGCTATATGTCTGCAAGTTCACTAAACTCTCAACATGATTGTAAATGTTGGAATAGTTTAATCAAAACTTGTATCGACTTGTTCTTTGTTTTATCAGTTTTAGCAAGTTGTACTAGACAAGAAGTAGTAGGAACAAGACACTCTAGAAAGGAGTGTTCGAGCATGGTTTAAAAGTCTTAGTAAGTAGTGTAGTATTAGAAGTTGTGTTGCATGCCTGTTTTGTCTGCAACTTTAGCATCTTTCAGTTTCTATTTATAGCTTGTAAAACCTTTGGAGTAATCAATCAATGCAGTAGAGTTTCTCCAGTGATAGTACTTAGCATTGTTTAGCTTTTCTTGCTCGTTTTACATCCTTTATTTGGTATCAGAGCTTAAGGCTTGTTGTATGCCCAAGTATCAGCCCAAACACACAAAAGAAACCATGGATACACAAACACAAACACAATCTGCAAAGGCAAAGGAAGGTGGAACTGTTAGCTTAAATTATCCAATGCTAACAAGAACTAATTACACAACATGGTCATTGAAGATGAAAGTATTCATGAAAGCGCAAGGAGTATGGGATGCAGTTGAGCAGAAAGATCCCACAGTTGCTGTTGACGATAGGACAGTGCAGGTAGCCCTTGCGGCAATATATCAAGGCATTCCTGAGGATGTATTGTTGACCATAGCTGAGAAAGAAACTACAAAAGAGGCGTGGGAAATGATTAAAACAATGTGTATGGGCGCAAAACGAGTAAAGGAGGCAAAGGTGCAAACGTTGAAGGGAGATTTTGAATCTCTAGCTATGAAAGAAACAGATCAAATAGATGATTTCTGCATGAAATTAAGTGGGATAGTAACCAACATTCGAGTACTTGGAGAAACCGTTGAAGAGTCAAGTGTTGTAAGAAAAATCTTACGTGCAGTCCCTGAGAAATTTCTGCAAATTGCTTCAAATATCGAACAATTTGGAGACATGAAAGTGATGACAGTTGAAGAAGTTGTGGGGCGACTCAAAGCACACGAAGAAAGGATGAAAGGCAAGACTGAAAGCTCAGGGGCACAGCTATTGTTGACACAGGAAGAGAAAACAAAGAAGTCGACCAAGAACTGGTCATCTACGTCCCAGAATCAAAGACCAAGGGGAGGCTTTGGAGCTCGTGGAAGAGGTAGATACAGTCCTCGAAATCAAAATGGTGGGAGAGGATATAATCAACAACAGCAAAACAAACAAGAGGGAACTGATAAAAGTCACACTCGTGATAGGAGTACGGTGAAATGTTTCAATTGCAACGTGTATGGCCACTACGCAGCTGAATGCAGGAAACCTCGAAGGGAGAGGGAGAAATATAAAGAACAGAATCAAGAATCAAACCTTACAAAATTTGAAGATGATGAGCCCACGCTATTGCTAACTGAATGTGATGGAGTTGTTCTGTTAAATGAAGAGAAAGTGAAGCCAAGTTCTGACCAGTATGAGGGAACAAGAGGTGATAAAAATATATGGTATTTGGACAATGGCGCCAGTAACCACATGACTGGGCACCGAGAAAAGTTCAACGAGTTAAACGAAGACGTGAAGGGTCAGGTGCGTTTTGGAGATGGATCAACTGTGCAAATTGAAGGAAAGGGAATGATAGTATTCAAGTGTAGAAATGGAGAAGAACACACACTTAAGGAGGTGTATTTCATTCCGAAGTTATGTAACAACATCATATCTCTGGGTCAAATGTCAGAGTGTGAAAACAAGGTCGTGTTGAGTGGAGGCTATCTGTGGATTTATGATAAGCACGGGACACTTCTGTTGAAGACACAAAGATCATCCAATCGATTGTATAAGGCAATTATTGAAGAGAGGAATCCTATGTGTTTGCTAACAAAGGCTGAAGAACAGACGTAGTTATGGCACGCGAGGCTGGGCCATGTAAATTTTCAATCACTACAGGCTATGTCAGAAAAGGAGATGGCTCGAGGACTTCCAAAGATGGTGAAGCCAAAAACCGTGTGTAATGGTTGTCTACTTGCAAAACAAACGAGAAAACCGTTCCCGTCCAAGTCTGAATTTGTTGCAACACGAAAACTCGAGCTGATACATGCTGACCTGTGTGGCCCTATCACCCCACCTACTCCAGCTGGAAACAGGTATGTTTTCTTGTTGGTAGATGACTATAGTCGTGCGATGTGGGCATATATGTTAAGAACAAAGGATCAGGCACTAGAAGCTTTTAAGAAATTCAAGGCATTGGCTGAAAAAGAAGCTAAAGAATCTGTCAAGGTGTTGCGAACGGACAGAGGTGGAGAATTCACGTCAAAAGATTTTGAAACCTTCTGTGATAGTGAAGGCATAAAGAGACATTTGACAGCCCCCTACACCCCACAGCAAAATGGGGTTGTAGAGAGGCAAAATCGGACAGTGATTGCCATGACAAGAAGCTTGTTGAAGGAGAGAAGTATGCCATCCATGATGTGGGGAGAGGCAGTGAGACATGCTGTTTATCTTTTGAATCGTTTGCCAACGAAATGTTTGAAAGGAGAAACCCCCTATGAGGCATGGACAGGACTGAAACCAAAATTGGATCATGTGAGGATCTTTGGATGTTTGGCACATGTTAAAAATTAGAATGTGGCTATAAGAAAGCTCGATGACAGAAGTATCAAGATGGTTTACATAGGGAAGGAGCCAGGAACTAAGGCTCATAGATTATACAATCCAAACACTGGGAGACTCCAAGTCAGCCGTGATGTAGTGTTTGAAGAAGAAAAGGCTTGGAACTGGGAGCATTCTGGTACACAAGGTAGCAATGCGTCTGGTAGCTTTGTTGTCTTTAAAATGCAATCTAATGCAACTACAAACAATGACAGTGACAATGAGACACTGTCACCACACACACCAAGTTCGACAAGAAGTTCAATCCAAGGAAATGAGGACACGGAATATAGTTCTCAAATATCTGGAAATACAAGTGGGTCAGAAGAATCAAGTGAATCAAGTGGGTCAAGTCAATCAAGTGAGCCCAGAAAATTTTGCTTGTTAAGTGACATCTACAACGAAGCAGACGAAGTGGAACTAGCAGATGAACTCTTCTTGATAAGTGTTAAAGAGCCAAAAATGTTTGAAGAAGCAAATGTTAAAAATGAATGGAAAGAAGCAATGGATGCTGAGATTACAGCAATTGAAGCGAACAAAACGTGGGTGTTGACAGACTTACCAGAAGGACGAAAACCTATAACTTTGAAATGGGTTTACAAGATTAAAAGGGACACAAATGGAGACATTTAAAACATAAGGCAAGACTTGTGGCGAGAGGATATGTGCAGAAGAAAGGAGTCGATTTTGATGACGTATTCGCACCTGTAACAAGATTAGAGACTGTGAAGTTGTTGTTGGCATTAGCAGCAAAACAAGGATGGCAGGTGCATCATTTGGATGTGAAGTCGGCGTTCTTGAATGGTGAACTTCTGGAGGAAGTATACGTGACACAACCTGTTGGTTTTGAAAAAAAAGAACGAAGAACACAAGGTGTATCGACTGTTAAAAGCTCTATATGGTCTCCGCCAGGTGCCTAGGGCGTGGTATTCTCGGTTAAATAAGTATCTAAGAAGCCTGGGGTTTGCAAAGTGTCCATACGATCATGCTCTATATACAAAACGAGAAGGCCACGAATGTTTGATTGTGGCAGTTTATGTGGACGACCTGTTAATAACAGGATCAAGCACTGGAAACATTTTGAAGTTCAAGAAACAGATGGCACAGGAGTTTGACATGAGTGACATTGGAAAACTGGCATATTACCTTGGGTTGGAAGTTAATCAGAAACCAGGGTATACTGAGATCAAGCAAGCTGCATATGGAAGAAAGATTTTGGAAAAGGCAAACATGTTAAACTGCAGGCCAGTAAGGTTTCCTATGGAATCCAAGGGACAAATCGGTAAGGATGAAGGTGGTGAGTTAGTTGACTCCACATTATACAGGAGTGTCATTGGTGAATTAAGATACCTAGTTCATACTCGTCCCGATATCTCCTTTGCTGTGGGCTTGTTGAGCAGGTATATGGAGAAACCAACAATGTTACACTACAATGCTGTAAAGAGGGTGCTACGTTACATTAAAGGTACCCTCGATTACGGTTTAGTGTATCATCACGGGTCTGGAAACTACATCCTAAGTGGTTATTCAGACAGTGATCATGCTGGAAGCATAGACGATAGGAAGAGCACAACGGGCATAGTGTTCTACTTGAATGAGAATCTGATAACGTGGCTGTCGCAGAAACAGAGGTGCGTAGCACTGTCCTCTTGTGAGGCCGAGTTTATGGCCATCACAGCAGCTGCTACGCAAGGTATTTGGCTACAAAATTTGCTAAAACAGGTAGTAGATGTAGTCCCAAGTCCTGTTGAAATTTTTGTGGACAACAAGTCTGCAATTAATCTAACAAAGAATCCCATCATCAACGGAAGGAGCAAACACATTGATATGCGGTTTCACTTCATTAGAGATTGTGTGGAACGTGGAGACATTGTGGTAAAGTATGTGAAAACACAAGAGCAACGAGCTGACATACTAACCAAGCCATTAACAGCTAGTAAGTTTGAAGAAATGAGGATGTTGCTCGGGGTGAAGAAACTGGATAAACAAGTTTAGATGAAGGGAGAGTTTGTTGGAATAGTTTAATCAAAACTTGTATCAACTTGTTCTTTGTTTTATCAGTTTTAGCAAGTTGTACTAGACAAGAAGTAGTAGGAACAAGACACTCTAGAAAGGAGTGTTCGAGCATGGTTTAAAAGTCTTAGTAAGTAGTGTAGTATTAGAAGTTGTGTTGCATGCCTGTTTTGTCTGCAACTTTAGCATCTTTCAGTTTCTATTTATAGCTTGTAAAACCTTTGGAGTAATCAATCAATGCAGTAGAGTTTCTCCAGTGATAGTACTTAGCATTGTTTAGCTTTTCTTGCTCGTTTTACATCCTTTATTTGGTATCAGAGCTTAAGGCTTGTTGTATGCCCAAGTATCAGCCCAAACACACAAAAGAAACCATGGATACACAAACACAAACACAATCTGCAAAGGCAAAGGAAGGTGGAACTGTTAGCTTAAATTATCCAATGCTAACAAGAACTAATTACACAGCATGGTCATTGAAGATGAAAGTATTCATGAAAGCGCAAGGAGTATGGGATGCAGTTGAGCAGAAAGATCCCACAGTTGCTGTTGACGATAGGACAGTGCAGGTAGCCCTTGCGGCAATATATCAAGGCGTTCCTGAGGATGTATTGTTGACCATAGCTGAGAAAGAAACTACAAAAGAGGCGTGGGAAATGATTAAAACAATGTGTATGGGCGCAAAACGAGTAAAGGAGGCAAAGGTGCAAACGTTGAAGGGAGATTTTGAATCTCTAGCTATGAAAGAAACAGATCAAATAGATGATTTCTGCATGAAATTAAGTGGGATAGTAACCAACATTCGAGTACTTGGAGAAACCGTTGAAGAGTCAAGTGTTGTAAGAAAGATCTTACGTGCAGTCCCTGAGAAATTTCTGCAAATTGCTTCAAATATCGAACAATTTGGAGACATGAAAGTGATGACAGTTGAAGAAGTTGTGGGGCGACTCAAAGCACACGAAGAAAGGATGAAAGGCAAGACTGAAAGCTCAAGCCATTGCAAGAACCAACAACTTCCATTTCTTCCAGACTAACAGAATTGGGAAAAGGGTGTTCAAGATTGATGGGGTTGCCAAGGTCATCGAGACGGAGGAGGGAAATTTTGTTGTTTGGGATATTAACTTGGTAACTATGAGCAACGAAGGTTATGTTGTTTAGGTCTGCAGCTGTATGATTGAGGTGTTTTTGGATAAAACTCCGGCTCGAAATCAGCGTTAGCCATGCCTTACAGACTGACCTGCATTGCAGTAGACGTTTAGCCCGTAGTCTTGCTAGTACTTCTATTAGCAATTCTTCTGGTAGACTATTCCAGTCTGCCATGTTTTTTAGATGGATTATAGTGTGGTTTTTGTAGTTTTTATAATTGAGTTCTAGAAAATCAGGGGAAGACTTTGAAACATTAAAAAATAGAAGTCATGGGAGATGTTACAAGTGATTGAGATGCGTCAGTGTGTGGTGTATATATATTTGCAGACTTTTTGATCCCTACTCGATTACTAATTTCGATCATATACGTAACCTCAAGTGTTGTAGACTTGTACTATGTAATTGCATGTACAGAAAGAAGTGGAGGTTGATGTAAGCTTCAAACATGACAACATGCAATGTAAACTAATATTGAAGCATTATGCAGATGTGTACACTTACATGTATCTAATCAAGTTCAAAGTCGAACCAATATTTCAAGGTCGAACTGAAGGTTTGATAAGTGAACAGGCTCAAGTTCGAACAATTAACATTGTGTGATATCGAACTCGGCTCAGTTTGATATGGATAAGAAACGAGCTCAGTTTGATATGGACAAGAAAAAGTTCGAAACTGGATTCACTAAGCTAGAACTCAACTCTGTTCATTTATGGGCCGAGTCCATTCGGTTTTGCATTCGCTTTTAGCTTATACTCCGAATATGATGCAAAGAGCTAAGGTATAAAATCTAAAAAGCATATGCAAGAATCTCTGTTCAAAATTAGTCCATATAAATCAACAAGCGAAGCGAACAATTTGATGAACATTATACATGATCTTAAACCCATGGAGTCCGTAACCGTTCTTCTCTATGGCTATCCTACTGACCACTTCAAATATTGGAGTTCAAAGAGAAGATAAGACAAGATTCTGTAAAAGGCAAAATGTGAATATATCTTCCAGACGTTGCAGATAAAGAATTTATTTCAGTGGACACCATGATTTTAATATATGGATAGCAATTTGGAAGGCTTTCTCCTGGCTGATTCTGATGTGATGTGTACGCAAAACTGAGAATATAGCTCCATTATCACTCGTGTCTTTCCAAGAACTTCTCTATGACAACTGAAAATGCTGCAAAGCCTGCACATCCCATGCATGCAGCTTTTGGACCACCTAAGAAGCACATAGAGTTATGCATTGCTTAGCCCAAAAAAATAAAAACATTAAACATTGACTTTGCAAAAGGAAGAGAATAAAAAAAAAAGTAAATTTCACAACTTCGTTTCTGGATGAATGAAAGTGTGCCACCAGCATTTGTACAAAGAACAGTATCTATGTACTGTACTGTAATTCCTAATCGTAGCATTCACTCGCATTTGTTCTATCAGCTATCATAAACCTTACTAACCCCACCTTTCATTTAAAATTCCTTAGGGAGGATGGTTTTTATGGACATAATAATTTTTTCAAAACGATCACAAGTTCAGAAAACTAATATCAGTGATGTCATCATAGAAGTCAAAACTACTTGGTACAAGTAGACAATGACAAATAAGGTACTTTGTGCTACTTCCTATTCTAAATCAGCTATGCATCCCTGATTTATGGTACAAATTAGCAAATTATTAATTAATTTAAACGTGTCTTCATTTCGGTACAGAGGGAATATAATACATGTGAGAGCAAAACACGAGAAAACCAATAATGAACAAAGCCTATTAAACAAAAGCATAGAATTTAAACACAAATCCGAAACTTGTTCTCTGGCCCAAATACTGTGCCAGATACATGTTGCTTCTGTTGTCCATTGAATCAGGTGGACAAATGAACATGGCTGTGTAACCCTTCCTCCTCGGTAAGATTATGGCACAAATTTTAACGGGCATAGCAAGTGATCATCTTATACAGAAAATAGTTGCCTAAGAATCTTTCATTTACCAACTGGATTGACGCAACAAAACACACAAACATACAAAAGAAAAGTAAGTTGCATACTTGCATCTATGTAAATGTGGTACACCTCCACAATTTAGAGGCATATTACTTTTTGCTGCGTTATTACATATTACTTTGGTGGAGGCTCCTATCTGGCCCAGAAAATTAGAGATTTTATGATCATAAAGGTGTTTTTAGCTAGAAAGATATGTTTATTAACTTCAATTCAGTTTGGTTTTATCAGGGTGGATTATCGTGCTACGCCCCACAATTTTTTTAATGTTGGTGCTCGTACAGTCCTTTCCCCTCATACAGTCCTTTCCCTCAGTCAAACTATTGATAGAACTGTCTTTGGTTAATTCGGGATCAAATTTCAAAAATATAGGGCAGGAGATAATCATGCAATGGACGTGACAGTTGGGTACTTTCCTCTGTGCACGACCCACGGAACTGAATTTTGCGGGAGAAAAAAAAACCCGTCAAACAATCGACTCAAACATTGTTTTGAATTTTGGTTTGACCTTTGTAGAAACCAGCAACAACCAATTGTTGAAATTCTGTACTAAACTCTGTACAGTAAATTAGTAATGCTCTCTTAATAGAAAACTATTGTCCCAATTCTGGATGGGTTATGTACACGAATTCACTCTTCAGCAATTACATATGTTTACAGAGACATTTATGTAGTTACATATTCATATTGGTTTTTTGCTAACAACCACTTTTTACTGATTTCAAGGCCTTTTAATGTTCCTAATCAATTATTACCTCCACAACTATTTTTTTCTGTTGTAATATGTTGCTGGTAGTCTCTTACATCTAGCGCCTGTACTTGAATAAAATATACCTATTTATTTGCTAATGGATAAAATTATGAACCAAAGTTGCTGAAATGTGTCAACTACATGAACATATAAGTGCAATAAAAAACAATAGTCCCCATCAAATCTTAGAAACACAATATTGCCCG
Organism: Kitagawia praeruptora; assembly: GCA_037693485.1. Lineage (NCBI taxonomy): Eukaryota > Viridiplantae > Streptophyta > Magnoliopsida > Apiales > Apiaceae > Kitagawia > Kitagawia praeruptora. Next base: position 110,803,394 of record CM075354.1, read on the forward strand.
TGACAGCTTTTTCAAGACAGTTATTATGTTAAGCTTGTGAGCATCTCCAACCCAATAAAACCTTTAGCTAAAATTAAATGTGAAATGCCATAAATAAAAAATATAGAAAATATGTAAACAAAATGTTCACTCCAATGGGGGGAAACCCTTAGCAAAAATTTTAGCCAACCCTTTCATGTTGGCTATATATAGCCAACCTCTAGGGACCTGTAGTAATATTCCACATCATCTTTTACCATATATAAATAATATAATCTATTTATAACAACTTAAAATAATAATAATAAAATACTATTTTTAAAATATAGCCAACATCATTGGAGTACAACATCCTACAGATTCAGCAAATATCTTACAGGTTCAGCAAATTTTATTTTAGCCAACCATTTTTAGCCAACACCATTGGAGATGCTCTAATGATGATATTAATTACAATTAATATCTCAATAACTAGTCATAATAACGTGAAGGGGTCTTTGGGAACCACATATATCCAAGTAAAATGCATTACGCATCAGAAAAGCAAACAATTACTTTTACAGTGGCCATATTTTCATTACTTGTAGCATTTAACAACCTACACATGGAAACAACTCATAAAATACGTAGAGAAAGTTATAGGCAACTACTTCTACACTAGCCATTTTTTTACTACTTGTAGCATTTAGCAATCTATGCACAGAAACAAGACAAAAATACACATGGAAAGTTAAAGTAAATATAACCTTTTGCCGACAATGCCCCTCCGGTTACACATCCCGCAGCAACTGTATTTGTCATGTCATGTTTTGCACGGACCTAAAAAGCAATGTATATTATATTAATTTCCACAGAATTTTTGAACACGTCAATTCTTTAACATGTAGGCGTGAAAGATTAAATTAAGAAATAAAAGATAAACTACTGGAATATTACAACCCAAATGCACAAAATTCTGCATTTATTCCGATGCCACTCATCCAGACCCTCAAAATAAATAAAAAATAAAAAAAATTAACTAGCCTGATACCTTCTCAACAACACATTCAGTAGCCGAGAAAATAAAGCCCATTACAGCAAAAGTCTTGCATGAATTCCAGCTCCTCCGACCCATCTGCTTCGCAGTATAAACGAATTGCTGCCTACCAGTCATCTCGTCTGCCGTTATGGGATTGTCTAATGCTCCTAGAAACAATCCCATGGCCAATCCAAGTGCACCTCCTACATATATTAATCAAGCATAACAAAAATAAACTAATTCATCATCATATATGAAATACTTAAAACAAACACAAGGAAAGAAAATTCATCTGCCAGATTGACTTTCTTGTAGTAATAGCATACATTTTTCCAGAAGCCAGAAATTTTACAAGGAAAAAAAAAAGAGAGAACCCTGCCATTAAGTTTTTAAGTCTTGATGAGGGTTTTGGATATTAAAGGAATTTGATTGTCACTTGTCAGCGGCGGTAAACTTACCATTCGACAAATACCATCCTACCAATAAGTGTAGTCTCTACTCAAAACAATAACACTAATACAATCCCCCCATACATAATTCCCCATAATCTAGTTAACTTTTCAGTCAAATGTTTCATATAAATATTCTCTTTCAAACCATTTGTAACAACCCCGCCATTTTCAGACTATAAATTCCAACAAGTCAATACCAGCTTTAATAAATCAATAACTCCTCAAACTGCCAGCTATAAAACTAGACTTCAAAAGTGTATAAAACTAAAGCCATTACCCAAAACCAAACAACACAGTGCTAAGCTATCAATCAGGGATAAGATGCTCCAAAATAGTCTCATACGATAAGAACATATAAGCTACAAGATAGAAAACCATCAACACGAATTTTAAATGCACAAGAGCACCGGTTTAAACATAGATTTGAATCTCAGCATGTAGAAAAGCATAAAAGGGAAGTCAAATAAGACATGGTCGGAAGTAATTTTTAAGTCTTGATGAGGGTTTTGGATATTAAAGGAATTTGATTGTCACTTGTCAGAGGCAGTAAACTTACCATTCGACAAATACCATCCTACCAATAAGTGTAGTCTCTACTCAAAACAATAACACTAATACAATCCCCCTATACATAATTCCCCATAATCTAGTTAACTTTTCAGTCAAATGTTTCATATAAATATTCTCTTTCAAACCATTTGTAACAACCCCGCCATTTTCAGACTATAAATTCCAACAAGTCAATAACAGCTTTAATAAATCAATAACTCCTCAAACTGCCAGCTATAAAACTAGACTTCAAAAGTGTATAAAACTAAAGCCATTACCCAAAACCAAACAACACAGTGCTAAGCTATCAATCAGGGATAAGATGCTCCAAAATAGTCTCATACGATAAGAACATATAAGCTACAAGATAGAAAACCATCAACACGAATTTTAAATGCACAAGAGCACCGGTTTAAACATAGATTTGAATCTCGGCATGTAGAAAAGCATAAAAGGGAAGTCAAATAAGACATCGTCGGAAGTAATTGGCAAAAACTTGAAAAAGAAATATCTGGAAGATAAAGGACTAATTCCGGACTTAATGACAGAAAAATCGAAGGAAGAAGAATCATCAACGTGACCTAGTCGACTGACTTTACACAATATGTGTGTGTGGTTCATGTTAGCAGACCCAATGTCATATACAAAAAGTTGTGCTGCTCACGATCATGACAATACTTTAGTTCAATAGCCGAAACTTATAGTTTGAAACAATGAGTTGTGAACTCAGTCGGTACAAAAGTCTAGTGTTGGAAGTCTGAACTATACGTATTTACCTAAATGAATCAAATGCTTTCTAGAGATAAATTTTGTTTACTCTACTTAATTTTCAAGCTCTCTCCATGATTGAAACTTATGGTTCATCATTTGTTTTTCGGCTTTGGTTTTTGTACACTTGTAATCTGCTTTTATATTAATATCTGCACAATACATCTTGGAAGTTCACCGAACTATAGGAATTATTACCGCCTTTTGTTCACCTTCAATAATACTTCAAACACAAGATTGCGGTTGATTCGGTTGGTTGGAACGGAAATAAAGGATATGGAATGAAATCTGACTATTTTTTAACATTTAATGCACAACAACATCCCAATGAGGATTCACATAGCCTACTCGCAAGACTCCTTCCCCCTCACGGCCTCACCCAATAAATCAATAATATATATATAATAAACCACAAATAATTATCCATCCCTTCACTCGTTCCATTCCAAAAATATAACCTACACCTGATTCATTCCAATTTATAAATGACTGTTCTTACCTTAAAAATAATTGTAGTCTTCAAATATTTTATTAAACAATCATTTTCTGATCCTACCATCTTCTACACTCATATCCTTCCATGTCCTACACACTTCTCTCTCTACACTAACTTTCTTCACATTTTTCAATCCATATTCACTCACATTCCTTTCACATTTTTCATTCCATCAACAATTACAGTCCACTTACATTATTTTCACATTTTTCATCCAAAAACCAGTTGCACCCCTTTCTAAACAGTACCGTTTCCCTTCCCTCCCATAAAGTAAAATTCAAAACATACATAAAAACAATAGACCTACCACAATAACACGAAACAATCTAACATAATAACGGACAAAATATATTTCAAAAACATAAAACGACAAGAGATTTGTACAGACCCATTACTCCACTGGCGACGCTACGCACAGCGCAATTGTTCCAAATGTCTTGTCCTCTAACTTCTTCAATGGTAGGCAACCGCATTGGCTCCACAACACGAGGTTCATCCAAAGTGCTAGGTAACTTAATAGCCTCATTTTCAGAATCAGTACTCATCTTGCCTTATAATTCAACCCAATCACCTGCAAAGTTTTCACTATCAAACACAAAACAACCTCTTCAACTAAATACAAGCTAAAAAACAATCAAATTTTCTTGAAATAACAAGATTTTCTATGGTAAGCTCTAAAAATGCAATCTTTTGAAGTGCATATGGAAGAGAAAGCTAAAATATAAAGTTTAGAAAAATACCCGGTTAAGATTTTACCTGTGAACTTCAGTGAGGAATTTCGTCAAACAGGTGGTAGGCAACACTGTAACAACCCACTGCTGTTAATATTAAAGAGAAAAGTGAAATGGGTGTACTGAAAGAACAAGAAACTAAACTGAAGATGTCACTACTTCAGTTTTGCTGCAGAAAAATCGAGGAAAATTAGGGATGCGTTTGGCTAGGTCGAGAATGTGTAATTAAACTGGACTACGGGTTATAATCCCTCCGTCCCATAATACAAATCTTTTTTGAAAAAATTACGCATATTAAGAAAACATTAATTAAATGATACATTTCCTATTATGCCCATTATAAATGCATTGACTTTTAAGAATATGAGCTATTTTATACTCTTGGTCATTCCTCATTAATTGCTATACAATTTTCAAAAAGGGGTAATTTAGGAAAAATATCACACGCATATTAAGAAAACATTAATTAGATGATACATTTCCTATTATGCCCATTATAAATGCATTGATTTTTAAGAAAATGAGCTATTTTATACTCTTGGTCATTTTTCATTAATTGTTATACAATTTTCAAAAAGGCACAAATTTACATTGAAAATTGGAAATGGACATGTATTATGGGAAAAAAAATTCTCTCAAAAGAGACTAATATTGTAGGACGGAGGGATCATGTTTTTTAGCCTACTTTCTCAGGTTCTTGTCTTGTGCTCATATGATAATTTCATTGATAATCTTGGAAATAATGTATGTTTTGCAATATGTTAATCTTGAAAATCCTTTATGTTTTGCAATTAGAACATATATATTTTGCAATTCAAATGTGTTTCGCAGAACAATTCGTTTTGCAATATTTTGTTAGCAAAATATACAAAATTTGCAAGATTTTCAATGAAATAGTGATATTCATGTAATAAATTTTGCAAAATAATAAAGTTTGCAATATTTTAAATGTAAAATGTATATGTACTCCAAGTACTCCAATTAAATAAGTACTCCATACAACTTTACTCTCAATATCAATATCAAATTATCAATATCAATATCAATATTATAATCCTAATGTCTGCTAGTATTACATTTCGAAAATTACTACTATTATCCTTCATTTTTTTTAATCTTCTTCATTTCTTTGATGTCCCTTTTCGTCATTACACTGCATTTGGAGTAGGGATGAGAATCGGGTCGGGTCGGATCGGCTCGGGTTTGGCAAAATCCAAATCCGATTTTTTGGATAAAACTCGAACCCGACCCGAACCCGAAAAATACCCGAAAATTAAAACCCGAACCCGATCCAATGAATTTCGGGTGGATTTCGGGTATACCCGAAACCCGAAATGTTTTGGATTTGGATAATACCCGAAAACCGAAACTCGAAACCCGAAACCCGAAATCCAAAAATCCGAAATTTTCAATCAAGTTTTATATAACACACACTTTAATATTTTATACATTATAAAAAGTATTATTTATATTATATAAATAAATTATATTCTTTGCATTAATTTTAATATTTTAATATTTAATTTTGTTATAAATTTTACAAATAATCAATTTTTAAATGAATTTAAATAATTAAAATAACCAAATAAATTTGATATGAAATACATCTTAAACACGTAGAGTCTAAAATTATTTTAATATTTTGGTTTTAATAGTATAAGGTTATTCGTTATACCATGCGCCAATGACTTTTATATAAAATGTATTATATTATGAAATATATTGTAGTATAAATTATATATATATATATATATATATATATATATATATATATTCGGGTTTTTTTTCGGGTTTCGGGATCGGATCGGGTTTGGATCGGTTTTCGGGTTTCGGATCGGGTTTGATAATATCCAAATCCAAATCCAAAAATTTTCGGGTCTGAAAATCAAATCCAAATCCAAATCCAAAAACGGGTTCGGATTATCCAAAATTCCGGATTTCGGATCGGGTATCCGTCGGATCGGATTTTTTTCCCATCCCTAATTTGGAGCAACCCAATTTAGATTGGATCGATCCAAATCTAAACCTCTAACTACTTAATTTTTTTAATCTTCTTTATTTTTTTTATGAAAATTTAATTCTCATAATATTTGAAAAGAAAAAAAGTAAAATTATCTACCATACCAATGGATAAGAAAAAGGAAAGTGCTGAACATCACACTAAATGTATATAATGGGCTCGTTCCAACGTCACCGAAGACAACCCCGAGCGTCTGGAAGACTGGAAGGCCGCTCGGGAAGACTGGAAGGCCAAAAGAATACTCCTTCCCAAAGTGACATCCTTCCTAGTATATTGACTTAATTGCACTTTGGTGGTTTGTAATTTAATTATTTTGCATGAAAATAGTTAAATTTTTATTTGTGCCAGAATGATGTCTAAATTTTTATTTTTATTCTTTATTAATTTACTTTAAATTTTATTTTTGATGAAATTTAATATTTTGTAACTCTTAAATTATTAAATTATTATAGGTTTTTTTTGGTTATTATATTAGATTTTCTATAAGTTATTTATTTCGGATTATTTTTTAATTTATTAACAACTTTAGTACCGAATCTAGAATCTTTGGAAAATAATAAAATGTTAATTTATTGATTTGTGTTGATTTTTTTTGTATATATATTTTAAAAACATGTTTGTTGTAAAATCTAAGAGTAATTTTTTTATGACTTTTTTGAAAAATTAGATTTTCTTGAAACTATTTTATTTGTTAAGGATTTTTTTTAATTATATTTGTCTAAAATATCTTTGTACTGTTGTGAAGATCAATGCTATAAATGCAGCTACAGAGGCAGCTTGTCTAATTATATTTTATTTTGAATTTTTGAATTGTTTATTTAGAACATTAGTATCGAATCTAGAATCTTTGTAAAATAATAAAATGTTAATTTATTAATTTGTGTTGACTTTTGCTAGTATAAATTTTAAAAACATGTTTTTTGTAAAATTTAAAAATAATTTTTTTATGACTCTTTTAAAAATTAGGTTTTCTTGAAACTTTTTAACGTGTTAAGATTTTTTTTTAATTATATTTTAAACTTTAGTCTAAAATATCTTTGTATTAATTTTAATTAACAATAATTTTTTCACCTTTAATTTTAAAAACATGATATGCTTCTTGTTAAATAAAAAATATCATTAATTAGTTACTTGTAACACAATTTTACCTTGTCTTTTAAACCTCTGGCCCAATTTGTTCTCTAACCCATTTCTAATTTCTAATAAAATTACTTTTTTACACCTGACACGACCACCTAATCCTTCTTACGCTAATTATATATAGAATATATAATTATAATAAGCGAAATAAGCTATAATTTGTAATTTGGTTATCCTATCATTTTTTGTAACAATTAGATCTTTTGGATACAATAATACTAAAAACTATTATATACAGAGATTTCGATTCCCGCCAACAACATATTAATTTATATTTAATACTAAAATTATTATATATACAAAGATGCAAGGTTCGAATCCTGCCAACAACATATTAAAATTAATATTTATAATATTATATTATACATTTTGTGGAATGAATTATTTACAATCAATTTACAAAAAATTAGTGGGAAGCCGAGATACAATCTGGGCCCCACTCCTCTAGCTATAGCAAAACCCATCCTGATATGAGCAGCAGCACGAGCCCAATATCTTGAGTAGTTGAAAACTTCTGAACCCGCTTCAGCATCCTTATCCAGCTCCCCAGCCCAATATCTTGAGTAGTTGAAAACTTCTGAACCCGCTTCAGCATCCTTATCCAGCTCCCCACAGAAGAGAAGAAAAGGAGAAAGGAAGAAAATCATAACCAATTTCCCGACAACCACTTGACCCAATTTTGATTAGCCGCATTAATCACAACCCGTCCCAGAACAAATCCAGACCCCGATCTCAAGAATAGAGTAAGACGTCTGCAGGTCGGAGAGCTCTGTCGTTCACTCCAAAATACTTATAGTATATTATACTATAAGTAAATTATAAAAAATTAAAAGTAAACTGTGCTTTTACACGGGTTATAAGCTAGTATTACTAAAATTATAGAAAAATGTATATAGTTGGACATTTGGATGATTATATTAGTTTAACAATTTAACAATTAAAAAAAAAGATAAAGTTATCTTTTTGGGAAAGTAAAGTAAATTGTTTAAAAAAATATTTCTTATTAAATTTTCATTTTAAAAGTTTTCTTAATTTAATTTATTACATAAATCAACACGTATAATGCAATGCAACCCGTTTAAATGAGCTGGCCTTGTTTTATTTGTTAACCGAAATCATGTTTGAACATCAAAATATGTTCAATAAGTAAAATGATTTGAAATCAAATTCTAAACATGTTAGATTCAAGCTCGCCTTCTTTATTCTGAAGTGAAATTTTATTTATTTAAAAAAATTGCTTATCTATATAAATTATAAACAAAAAAAACAAAATCATCAATCAATATATATATATATATATAGGCCAAGGTTCTAAAGAGAACATGCTTAAAAAGAGAATGAGAGAACATCTCAAAAAAATTAATTTAAAAATTGTAAAAAATTATAAATATTCTTAGATGCATTTTATGATTCTAAAACTTGAATAATTTTTTGTGGAAAAAAATATTTATGGGAATTTTGTTTTTTTAATCTCTTTTAGAATCTCACAAATTTTTAAGAATCTCTTTTAGAATCTCACAAGTATTGAAGAATCTCTTTTAGAATCTCACAAATAGTTTCTTACACATGTATTTGTTGTTCATAATTGTGTTTTTTAGAATTGTATTAATGATATAAACATATTTATAATTTTTTTGAATTTTAAAAATCAATATTTTATTGTTCTCTCGTTCTCTTTTTAAGCATGTTCTCTCTAGAGCCTTACTCTATATATCAATATATATATATATATATATAAAGGAGGGTACGCGGGAGTTTAGGTGGCGCTCTAAGATCGTCTCAATCTATTTTTCTAATTTTATAGAATTTTTGAATTTTAAACATTAATAAATATAAAATATCATTTAACATATTAGAAGTAGAATATGTGTTCGAATTTATAGAGAAGAAGAGTTCGAATTTATAGGTAAGACATATGATTAGAAGTTCTATTGGAAGTAGAATAAGTTTTTATAAGGCATATGCATAAAAGTTCTATTGGAAGTAGAATTGGAGTTCGAATTTATAGAGAATAATAGTTCGAATTTATAGAAAAAACATATAAATAAAAGTTCTATTAGAAGTAGAATAGGTGTTTGAATATATAGAGCAGACATATAATTAAATATTTTATAAAAAGTACGATCTTCTTAAATTATATGATTAGAAGTTCTATTGGAAGTAGAATTAGTATTTATAAGGCATATGATTAAAAGTTCCATTGGAAGTAGAATAGGAGTTCAATTTTATAGAAATAAACATATAAAAAACGTTGTATTAGAAGTAAAATAGGTGTTTGAATATATAGAGCAGACATATAATTAAATATTTTATAGAAAGTATGATCTTCTTAAATTATAATTTTTTATATTACTCCCTCCGTCCTACCCAATTATTAACACTTTTTTTGTCATTTTCTTGCACGCATTTTAAGGTGAATTTTAAGGACAGTTCATAACTTATTTTTAAAATTTTCTTTTTTGTATAAAAATAGGATTGTTCTACTTTTATACAAAAAAAGAGAAAATTTCAAAAATAAATTATGAAACTATCCTTAAATTCCACCTTAAAATGCGTGTCAAACACCCTATTTTGAAATGTTAACAAACCGACAGGAAATATATTCATAAATCCAAATACTATTGTCATAAAAAAAGTCATCGTATTTAAAAAGAAAAAAATTGATTTGTTAACATAATAAAAGAACATTCTCATGCAGGAATCCCAAATAAATACAGAAGTATCTTTAATATAAAGAGAAAATAAGATCTGTTTTCATTTTCTAAAACTCCATAAATTTTAGAAAGTCTAGAGAAAGTATAAATTGGATTCACTCTATTTTTTAGGTTTTGATTTTAAGGAAAAAAAATTTTGTGTAAGATAAGTATCATCAATAATATGTAATGAAGTTGGAATTTCGATCTCAAACGAGAGTGGATCGAAACGTTTTTAATGGGAAGACGACTCACTATAAAAGATTGTATTAGCTATTAAAATGTCATATTGATGTTATAAATTTCATTTTATTTTTAGGATTTGACTTTTATGGATAAACATTGTCATACAAGTGATATATGTAAAAGTTAGGTTTTTGGTCTTAACGAGAGAGCGGACCAATAGTAATAACCGTGTTTAATGAGAAAACGGTTCTTTAGAGAAGACCGTATAAAAGATGTTTGAATATATTAGGAATACATAAAATAAAATGTTTTATTGGAAGTAGAATACGAGGACGGTGGAGACGTTTTATACAATTTTTTTTTAAAACTATGTATCTTTTCTTCCAGAAACCTTTATTTTAACTTTTTCATAGAAGTTAATTATACTTGCATTAGAAAAATATATCCATAAATTTAATATTATTCCCGTCACGAAAAGTCTTCGTATTTTTTTTTTTTGATATGTTAACATAATAGAAAGACATTCTCATGCGAAAGTTGTAAATAAATACAGGAATATTTATTATATACAGAAAATATAAAATGTTTTCATCTTTTAAAACTCAAAAATATTAGAAAGTTTAAAGAATATAAAAATTGGAATTTACTCTCTTTATATAATGAAGTTAGAATTTCGGTTCCAAATAAGAGCGGCTCAAAATGTATTTAACGGGAAGACGGCTCTCTAGAAAAGATTGTATTAGCTATTAGAATTTGATACTGATGTCATAATTTTTTTTTTATTTTTACGGTTCGATTTTATGGATAATTTTTTTTATATAAGTCTTTATAATATATGTTAAAGTTGGGATTTTGGTTTTAACGAAAGAGCGGCTCAATCGAAAGAATTGTGTTTAATAAGAAATCGATTCATTAGAGAAGACTATTTAATTATTAAAATTTAATGTTAGTATTATAATATAACGTAAATATATTGATTATTTTTAAAAAAATATTGTAACGCCGCCGCGAAGCGCGGCTTTATCGACTAGTATATATATAAAGGAAGATACGCGGGCGCTTAGGTGGCGCTCTAAGATCGTCTCAATTTATTTTTCTAATATTTTAGAATTTTAGGATTTTAAATGCTAACAATATAGAAATATCTTTTAACATATTAGAAGTAGAATAGGTGTTCGAATTTATGGAGGAGAAGAGTTCGAATTTATAGGGAAGACATATGATTAGAAGTTCTATCGGAAGTAGAATAAGTATTTATAATACATATGATTAAAAGTTCTATTGGAAGTTGAATAGGAGTTCGAGTTTATAAAGAATAAGAGTTCGAATTTATAGAAAAAACATATAAATAAAAGTTCTATTAGAAGTAGAAAAATATCACTTAACGTATTAAAAGTAGAATAGGTGTTCGAATTTATAGAGGAGAATAGTTCGAATTTATAGTTTATAGGTAAGACATATGATTAGATGTTCTATTGGAAGTAGAATAAGCATTTATAACGCATATGATTAAAAGTTCTATTGGAAGTAGAACATGAGTTCGAATTTATAAAGAATAAGAGTTCGAATTTATAGAAAAAACATATAAATAAAAGTTCTATTAGAAGTAGAATGGGTGTTTGAATATATAGAGCAGAAATGTAATTAAATATTTTATAAAAAAGTACAATTTTCTTAAATTATACTTTTTTATATAAGTTAATTATACTTATATTAGGAAAATTTATTCATAAATCCAATATTATTGTCATAAAAAAGTCATAGTTTTTTAAAAAGAAAAGAATTGATGTATTAACATAATAAAAAAAACATTGTCATGTAGGAATAAATACAGGAGTATCTATAATATAAGAGAAAATAAGATGTGTTTTCATTTTCTAAAACTCCCTAATTTTTAGAAAGTCTAGAATAAATATAAATTGGAATTCGTTCTATTTTTTATGTATAAGATAAGTATCATCAATAATATATAATGAAGTTGGAATTTCGATCCCAGATGAGAGCGGCTCGAAACATGTTTAACGAGAAAACGACTCACTATAAAATATTGTATTAGCTATTAAAATATCATATTGGTGTTATAAATTTTATTTTATTTTTAGGATTTGATTTTTATGTAACCACTATCATACAAGTGATATATGTAAAAATTAGGTTTTTGGTTTTAACGAGAGAGCGGATCAAGAGTAACAATCGTGTTTAACGAGAAAGCGGTTCATTAGAGAAGACCGTATAAAAGATACTTGAATACATAAGGAATACATATAATAAAATTTTTTATTGGAAATAGAATACGAGGATGGTGGAGACATCTTATACAATTTTTTAAAACTATATATTTTTTTCTTAGAAGTCTTTTATTTTAACTTTTTTTATACAAGTTAATTATACTTGCATTAGAAAAATATATCCATAAATTTAATATTATTCCCGTAACGAAAAGTCTTCGTGTTTAATTTTCTTTTTGATATGTTAACATAACAGAAAGACATCCCCATGCCGAAGTTGTAAGTTTAAAGAATAAAAAAATTGGAATATACTCTCTTTATATAATGAAGTTAAAATTTCGATTCCAAATAAGAGCGGCTCGAAACGTATTTAACTGGATGACGACTCACTAGAAAAGATTATATTAGCTATTAGAATGTGATACTGATGTCATAATTTTTTTTATTTTTACGGTTCGATTTTATGGATAAAAATTATTATATAAGTCTTTATAATATATATTAAAGTCGGGATTTCGATTTTAACGAGAGAGCGGCTCAATCGAAAGAATCATGTTTAACAAGAAATCGATTCATTAGAAAAGATTGATTATTTAATTATTAAAATTTAATATTAATATTATAATATAAATGCATTGAATTTTTTTAAAAATATTACAACACCGCTGTGAAGCTCAAACAAATTTTAATAGTATGACATACCACGGATTTTTGTAGGTATAACTTTTTTTTAAAACCTCTTGTACATATTGAACTCAAGCCATTTATGTTTTTTTTTCCAAAGCTTTTGCTTGTCCACGGTTGAACAAGACATAATCCTCACTTACACCTTACGATTTCTAACTCAAGTCATTTATAGATTTTAATCTTACTAGCTTTATACCCATTATATCATCAATATTTTGTAAAAATATTTATTAGAAATATTTTTTTCAAAAATTTCTCATATTGTTTTAAATTTGTATTTTTCATTTTTAATAAAAATTATACATATATATATATATATATATATAATTCGTAATTATATATATACTAAAATAATAATGGAAATACTTTAATTATATAATAATAATTAATAAATTTGTTGACTGGTATTTTGTTAGATTGAATTTGTATTAATTTAGTTTAAATTTTATTGTTGATGAAATTTATTTTTTTTGTAACATTTAGTTTATTAAATTTTATTTTTTTATTGTATAATATTTTAAATTCCACATATGTTTTTTTTGGTTTTTTTGAAAATTCTTTTAATTTATTTACAGAGGTAGTACTACATTTACGATTTTCGAAAACAATAATATGACCAAATGATATTATGATTTTTTCAATAAAATTGCATTGTTTTTTAGTGTAAATTTAAGAAACATGTTTGTTGTAAAACTTATAAGTAAATATTTTAAGTTTTTCAAAAAAAAAGTAAATATTTTAATGTATTTATTGGTTAATGTTTTTCTTTAAGGATCTTTATGTGATAGTTTTTTTTGTCTAATTTATAGTTGTTATTTTTGTAATTTATATTATAAAGTTTAGCCTAATATATTTTTTAAATTTCATTATTTTGCGGCATTTTATTTTTAAATATTAGATTATATAAGATATATTTGAAACATGTTAGTCATTATATTTGAATAATTTTTCTATTTTATTTTTGTATTAAATATAATATCTAAAAAAATATTTAGAGTTCTTTGTTAATGCCATATATAATTATAAAATATTTTTTAATATTTTTGAAGTCTTAATTTACCAATTTATTATTTGAAACATTTTTAAAAACATTTTTATTTTGTAATTAAATTTGAAACCATGTTTTGTAAAAATATTATTTTGGAGTTGGAAATTTTGTGTTATATTTGTTTAGTTTATTTATTATATTTATTATTGAATGTTATTTGTGACTTATTTTTAATTATAGTTTTGGCTATTTATTTTTTGTTTATCTTTTTTTAATGAAAGAATTATAATGATACATTATTGTAATATTTTTTTTATTTGCATTTAATGTATGGAGAAAATAATATGTTAGTTTCTAATTGTTTTGTGGAGTTTATGGTATTAGTATTACTTATCTCTATTACTTTTTTCTGTATTCTCCTTACACTTTTTCTGTTAGGTTTTATTTTGAACCATGCGTTAATCATTTTTAATTGTAGTATTAAATTTGCTTTGATATATATATGGAATATTTTGGTTAAAATTACTTTTTTAGTCTTGACGACCAAATCAACCATGCTAATTATTTATAGTATATAATTATGTGTTTGTTTGTTTATTTTTAAAAATAATATGTTATTTGTTAATAGTGTTGTAGGGTTTGTGCTATTACAACTCTGTCTCTCTCCGGTATTATAATATCTCTGACGACCAAACCATATCATCAAAACCTCCTTACGCTAATTATATATAGGATATAATTCAATTACAACATTTGCACCTTATGATTTCTAAAATATTACGAATGATTTATAATAATTTATTATACTTGCAGTTTAATATATAATAGCATAAAAGAATATTAACATAATACATTTTATTTGATTATTAGTAGTTTGAACTTAAGATGTGATTTTTGTAAAAGAATGTAATTCCGTTGCGATTGCTTTAGAAATACAGTAGAACCAAATACAACAATTTTGAAAATGCACACCTAGAGAGGGTGAATAGGTGTAAATGGCTAACCCGATTTTAATAATTACCAGAAACAGCTTACTGATTTCAATTTTAACAGATGCAAATGATACGCTAAATGTAAATGGTAAACTGCATGCACAAGCAGTAAGTAAAGTGCAGAAAAAATAAAGAACACCACAAATTTTAGCCAGATTCGACCCCTAATCCCCTATGGTCTATGCCCTGGTCCCTTACCAACCTGGTAAGAGAATATATTATTGATCAAAAAACTCCGATTACATGATACAACAATATATCTCCCTCAAACCCAGCTGTTGACACAAATGGCTTGCTGAATAGACCTGAAACAGATTCTGCTCTCTAAGCTATACTACTCTAGTATACTTCTCTAGCACAAACCTCGAATCCCTACTATTCCAAGCCAAGTATCCAACGTTCATAAACTAATCAACAATTTTCCAACGTTTGGATCTAATCCAATGTTCAAGTTGTTAGATTTGTTTATAACGTTAATGTTAACGTTTGAATGAAGAAGAAGGAGAGATAGAAGGTGTAAGACATGTTCTTCAGAAGGATATAAGAGAAAAATACGTATAGGAGATTTTGAATAAGTAAAGAAGAGTTTTGAATAAAACAAATTTCAATAATTTAGGAAATCAAATTTTAATGAAAAGATATGTTGAAGATAAGCTCAAATATAAATAATATTCGAATTCCTTATTTAAACAATCCTTACAACTTATTAGAAGTCCATTCCTATAAAAACTCCTTGATTTTCGCACTTTTGAAATTTCTGGACTATTGACAAATGTCGTGCTGTTTGTGATCTGTCTCTGCGCAAATGGCTTGCCAAACTGTCACTGTATTCCAATAACTTTGGCTTGTTGTTTGTGACAAACTGATTAGACAGTCTATAAGCTAAAATACCCTGCAAAACCAAGTTAGCACACACAGAAAAAACATCTTTTTTATATCTACCAATAAGCCATTTGACTTGTTGTTTGTGATCATCAAAACCTAAGGAGTATCAAATTTGACAAATCAAAAGAATACATAAATTTAATGAATGGATTAACTTAGATTTGAGTCGTTCGATTATAATTATTTGCAATCGAATTCATATTCGACACATTCATTATTAAATCGAGTTTGAACATTATTTTTCATTCAATTAAAAAGCTCGGGTTGGGGTGGTCCATTAAATTCTTTCAACCTCATGCATTGTGCCAACAACCTACCCCTCCACCGTCACACCGACGCCCAAATTCATGTCCCTCCCGCACCACAAATTTGTGCGCATACACTTGAACCTAAGGGCTTATCTTTTGTGTCAAATATCTGTCTTGCCTAGATGTAAGTTTTCTGTCTTGTTCATGTGACAAGGTTTTAGGTCATTATTCTATTATTATGTATTGCCTGTGGTTCTGATTAAAAGTTTGAAAGGCGATGTCGACATCTGTGACAAATTTGGAGGATCTGTATGCTAAACTCACGGTGGAGGAAGAGGATGAAGGAGGAGTAATTATTGCAGAGGGCAAAGTCCGACAACAACAAACCACATATGTTTTGGTAGGACGTTTTCTTACAGAAAAAAACATTAATTTTAAGGCCATGCAAAATGTTCTTGCTTCTATGTAGCGCCCTAAGGAAGGAATGGAGATTCATGACATTGCGGGCCATCGATATTCGTTCATTTTTTATCGTATTCTGGATATGCAGAAAGTTTAGATGGGGGGCTATGGACCTTTGAGCAGAGTTTACTAGCAAATCAAAAGCTTGGGGTGAATGAGGATCCACATCTGGTTAATCTACATATAAGTGATATGTGGGTTCAAGTTTACGATCTACCAAATGGATTCATTTCGGAAAATATATTTACGAATATAGGAAACTTTGTGGGGAAATTCGTAAAATCTGATCCTGCAAATCTGAGTGAAGGTTGACGAATGTATGCTCGAGTACGGGTGACAATGGATCTGGATAAACCACTTAAGAGGCGTATGAAGATTAAAAGAGAAGGTGGAGAGTGGAGCTGGGTGAATTTTAAGTATGAGAGACTTAGTAATTTCTGTTTTGTTTATGGGATAATTAGTCACTCTGATAGAGACTACAGCCTGGTGTATGCAAATCCTGAAAGAGAAATACCGCGGCGTATGGAACCTGGTTAAGAGCACCAACAAGAAACATGAATTCTCAAAACTTGGGAGCAAAATGGCTTCGAAACGGATATGGAGGAAATAAGGCATGGGAAGAAATAGTAGGAGGATCGAAGGTGGAAACCACCGTACAGGGCAGAGATAGGGTGGAGGAGAGATTCAAGGAGGTGGATGGGCAAATTAGCGAGATTTCAGGGAATGATGGGGGGATTAAAATTGTGCAGAAAGATCAGGGGAGTGAAAATCGGGATAACAATTTTTTGAATCAAACAGATGGAAGCGCGTGAGGAAGTGTATTGGCTAATGAGAAAATTGTAACTGACCCGAAAAGGAAGCGTGTTGAGAAGGAGAATATCACGGATAACAGCGTATAGATATTACCAAATGGGCCTAGATTAATCACTGGGCCAAAAAACTTGCTAGAGGCGGGACTTGCAGGGCAAGTGTTTGCACTAAATCACGCAAGCGTACGTGGTCACAAGTAATGTAGAATTAAGTTGAGTTCGTTACCACAGATATCTGGTTTAGGTTTCAATTCAGTTAATGTACCTATGCAACGATGTATGGTTTTTATTCACTGCTAAGACAAATAACAAGATTGGGTTTGATTATCTAGAATTAACTATGAAGCAAATTAACAAAACTAAGAATTGCTTAACTAATGAGAATTAAAATCGAATTACTTATACGAGAATAAACATGGGATCCTAACTTCATTAAATACTTCGCTTAGAATTGATGCCTTTAATCAATGCATGTGATGGTTATAATAATTGATCAGACAACACGAAACAAGTATAGGATACCTCTCGGTATACGAATACCAAACTACTCATACATCCAAAAAAGAGATAGAAGATGGGTAGACACCAATTATGCTTAGACCCTATATCTCTATAAGATTTGAAAACATAACGGTTGAAGCACAAGTTATCCATATTGATCACATAGGGTTGTATAAGTATTCTCATCTCACACTACGAATCATGTTGATAAACAATTATGAACCTATGCTAGCATGGCAAGTTCTAAATTTCAAGATCCACTCTCGCTTCACAAGAGATTAACAAAACAACTTAGATGTTAGCTATGCATCCATGAAGAATAAGCACAACTATACAAGGATATCAATAATTCACCACACACAAATCTTTAATCAAACAAACTACTAAACTACATAGATAAATCCGTTAGAATCCCATGACAACGATTAGTTCATAATCGAACCGCTTGTCACCATGGGATCTGATGAAACCATGATAATAAACAAAGTATGAATAAAAATAATTATGCTAGAATAAAGGTTTAAGAAAACAAATCCAAAATCCAGAGTATCACCTAATAGAAGGATGAAAAGATGTAGATCTGGATCTCCGTTGCTTGTCACGAGAGTTGGAAATCCTTCTCCAAGTCTCTCTTTTCTCCCTCTGTGTTTATTCTAAGTAATTGATACCAATTACATGGGTAGGATGTGTTAGGAATAATTAATGAGTTGTGATGTTAAGAATAGAATTTTACTTATACATCTTGTATATCCTGATTTATAAAGGATTTAGCACTTTGTATAGGAGATATGTGTTAGACAGTAATCTTTAGAATTAAGTCAGGAACAGTGCATCAAGTACTACATGTCAGGAACTGAGATTGGATCCTGATACGACAAGTCAAATACTGATCAAGTACTGATGGGATGGTCAAATCCTGATGCAAGGTGAAATCCTGATATCAGTCGTGTTACTAATGATGTCATTATGGATGCTACAGAAACTAGCAAGTGCTATAAAATCGGATCGTTGTTTGAAGAACAAGCAAGAAGATTTTATGAAGGAACGAATTTTCTATTGATGGAAACTATCAACTGGATGGCAGAACATTGTCATGTATAGATTATCTTTCTGTTAATAGTTGATAGGTAGCATTATAAATATTCTCTCTATATCATTGTAAAAAGAGTCGAGCGATTGTGAGTCGAGAGCATAAGGTTTGTATTCGAGAGTTCGAAACAAACAGAGAGAGAGATTTATTTTGTCAGCAGCTGCTAAAGGTATTTGTACACCTTTGGTAGAGTTTGTATTTGATCTTGTTAATACAAACAGTTTTATTCATTCTTTTATTCTTGTTTATTTAATCAAGCAAAAATCAGACACGATTATATAACTTGTATTCAACCCCCCCTTCTACAAGTTATTCGAGTTAACAATTGGTATCAGAGCAGGTTGATTTCGAATAATCATAAAGATTTGCAATCATGTCTGGTTACAAGGATGAGAATACTAAGATTCTTATGCTCAAGAGAAACGAATATACTCTATGGAAAGTAAAGATGTTGCATCATCTGGAAGCAACAGATCCTGATTATCTTGACAGAATTAGAGATGGACCTTTTGTTCCAACAAAGGTTGTTGCACAAGCAACTGTTGATGGTGAAGTTGTTCCAGAACATACAGCACAGAAGCCTAAATCTGAATGGTCAGATAAGGACAAGGAGAATGTTCTTAAAGATGCTAAAGTGAGAAACATATTATTCAACAGTCTTGATTCTGTTCTCACTAACTATGTTCTCTCTTGTAAAGCTGCTAAGGATATATGGGACAATCTTAAGGTTCACTGTAAAGGAACTAAGCCTGTCAGGAAGAATATGAGAACACTACTTATACAACAGTATGAGTACTTTGAATCAAAGTCTAGTGAGTCACTTACTGACACCTTTGATAGGTTTACAAAACTCATCAATGAGATGGCCATGCATGGTAAATATTATGACTTGGAGGATATGAATACAAAGTTCATGAAAGCCTTGCCTGATTTCTACAATGAGAAGATATCTGCAATTGAGGAAGCTAATGATCTAGATGAGATATCATTAGAGGCGGTATATGGAAAACTGAGGGCTTATGAACTTGACAAGCAGCAGAAGAAGAGCAGGAGTGAAGGAAAGATTAAAACTGTTGCACTCATTGCTCAATCTGAATCAAAGAAGCTTCCTGTAACATCCCGACTTTTCGAGATATTAATTCTAAATCAAAAACTAAAATAAAACGAATTCTTTATTCAAATAAACCAATTATTCCATAAAGTCAAATGCAGCGGTCAAATTCAATATTCTAAAATCATCAAATTGGAGACGCAGCTCCACAAATCAAATATTCAATATCTAATAAAGTACTAATAATTTATTCAATAATCCGATAAGTCTTTTCCAATAATAGCATCTAAATCAAGTAGCACAAAATCCACACAGTTCAAATCTTTAATCTTAATAAGCTTCCAAAAGTCCGAACCTGAAACATATTAAAACAATGAGCTGCGAAGCCCAGCAAGTAACCATCGCCCAACGGCTCAAAACAATATTTTTAAAAGAGAACAAAATTTCTGAAACTTTAAATCGATACAAAAATCAAAACAGTAAAATCACATTTTATTCCCACAGTTCTGAATTACGGTCACACTAAACCAGTGACACGGTTCTATGTTCGATGGGGGCCAGTTTACGTATCTATGTGTTCCGGAACGTGCGTAAACTAGTTCTATGATTCTATATGCCACACTATCCAGTGACCGGATTCTATGATTCGATGCGCAATTAAAACTGGGGAATTCTAAAATAATTCTTTTCTAAAATCAATTTTCGATATCACAAATTTCGATAACCAAATCATACAAATATTTTGAAACAGAATAAAACAGAATTTATAACATTAGTGAGCAACGAAAAGTCACTTACCTTAAACGCGACCAAACACTTACAAATTAATGCCCGAACAATCCTAAAAATTTAATCAAACAAATCTTAGCAAATAAAACACTTATTTATTATTTACTATAACACAATCAGGCCCTAAATTAAATCATACAAATCACATAGAACAACATAGTAATCATAAAGTCTAGCCAGACATATAAACAATCGAAAATTCCAAATCCAAATAAATATGTAAATTAAATACTCAACCTATATTCTTAACATGCAACTGTACAAATAAGTCAAACACATTTTTTTTTCTTTTCTTAATACTTAATTACCATTACGCATGCATGTACTATGAACTAACCCTTTTTCTTTGTTTTACATTATTTAAAATAATGATCACAAATTAACAATTGGTTAATGATTTATCAAATAATCAAAACCAAATATCTAAAATCTAATGCACGTGAATGACAAAGCTAATATTTATCATTACCGTAACTAACAAAAACATGCATCCGTCAGATAATTATGTAAACAAGAAGTCGAATTCAAATTAAACAGTCTTTAATTATTTTAAACTTATGCTATATAAATCATTTAATCAACACAATTATGATTAAAAATGTTCATGTCTACGTAGTAATTCAAATTGCACTAGCATAAACATATAAAATATTTGTTCATGTAGATTGATTACATATAATAAGAGACATGAGAAACAAGGCTTGCACACATGTATAAATTATACCATTCGAGTTAATTATGCATTCATAAGCAGTAAACTCAAAGGGGGCCAGCATAAATCAATAACATGTATTTTTATATACAAATAACAAGTCACAAGAATTATCCAGTTAGCAAATAAAAGCACGCAAAACACAATTAATAAGAACAAACAAAAAAGAAAAAGAAGAAAGCATACCTCTCGACGTTTCTGTACGATATATTCATAAGCTAACGAGTTATTATATAGGCCTCTAAACCCTAAAATAATTTAGGTAATTCTAAAATTTGCTACTAATAAAAATTGTAACCTTTCCAAGTAATACCTAAATTAAAAATATTCTAATTCATATAAATATCTTAAATTCAATGATATCGATTTTGTAAAATCTTTTCACACTTCTTTCCAATAATAACGAATCTTATCTTTATTCTAAATAACTTGTACAAAAAGTATTCCAGAATTTTCTAAATAAAATAAATCTAAAAAAAATTACTTAATAAATAAAATATATACGGGATTTTACATTCTTCCCTACTTAAAAGAATTTGGTCCCCAAATTCACAAAATATAATCAAATAAGTTACAAGTGAAAAGAAATCATACCTTAATTACGATTATTCGCGCGACTTCTCGTGAGCATAAATACACGTCCAGTGGTCTTGTTATCTACTTCCTTCCTTGGTGGTGGATTATGTGGGTATTGAGCAATCATGTGTCCGACTTCACCGCAATGAAAGCACACGCCTCTATTCCAGCGACACTCTGTATCAACATGGTTCCCGCCACACCTAGTGCACTTATCTTGATTTTCTTGACCTCCTATTCGATCATACACATAAGGTTTCTTGAGTGGTCCTCCTTGAGAAGATTGTCCACCAGTTGGAGCGGACCGTTTCTTGTTCCAATTGCCTGTTCCCTTTTCGGATTCTGCTAAGCCCCTCTCAATCACCAAAGCCTTGTTGAGCACAGCCTCGTACGTTTGAAGTTCAAAAGACGCCACCGAATTCCTAATGTCGATTCGAAGTCCCTCTTCCAATCTTCTTGCTCGGCTGCTTTCATCTACCACTAAGGTCGGCGCATACTTTGCAAGCTTTGCGAATTCTGCTTCATTTTGCACAACGGACTTTCCTCCCTGCTCGAGCCGAATGAAGTCCCTCTCCTTTTGCAGACGAACTGTTCTCGGGAAGTACTTATCTTCTAAGGCCTTCTTGAACTTTGCCCATGTTTATGGTTCATGATCTCCCTCAGTGGTTGCAGTCTCGTTCTTTCTCTTCTCCATGAGCAACCAGTCGTAAGCACTTCCTTGCAATTGATACACAGCTAAGGTGACCTTCTACTCCTCATTGCTACCGAGAAGTCCGAAAGCTTTTTCCATCTCCTGTATCCACATCTCGACTATGGCCGGATCAGTTGCCCCATCGAAAGTTGGTGGGTTCAAACGCTTGAACTGAGAGACAATATTCTGCTATCTTGGTTGCTGATTCACGAACGTAGCCAAAGTCTCAACTAGCTGGTCGAATACATTTCCACCATCACCATTGTTGTTGCCATTCTGATTGTTGTTGCCCTGATTACCATTGTTGTTGCCATTGTTGCCTTCTCCGTCCATCTTTTCTAAAAACAACAAACTTCCAAACTTATAATCAATCATCAAAAAGCACAAAAGTCAAACTGGTCAAATAATCACACAAAGTGTCCTAAATTCAAAATAATTTACTGACTTAAAGGTCAAAACCTATACGATAGTCTATAGGATCGCTCCTAGGAAATGTACTAGTCCCATACCTAATACACTCCGAAGGAAAACCTAGGCTCTGATGCCAACTGTAACATCCCGACTTTTCGAGATATTAATTCTAAATCAAAAACTAAAATAAAACGAATTCTTTATTCAAATAAACCAAATTATTCCATAAAGTCAAATGCAGCGATCAAATTCAATATTCTAAAATCATCAAATTGGAGACGCAGCTCCACAAATCAAATATTCAATATCTAATAAAGTACTAATAATTTATTCAATAATCCGATAAGTCTTTTCCAATAATAGCATCTAAATCAAGTAGCACAAAATCCACACAGTTCAAATCTTTAATCTTAATAAGCTTCCAAAAGTCCGAACCTGAAACATATTAAAACAATGAGCTGCGAAGCCCAGCAAGTAACCATCGCCCAACGGCTCAAAACAATATTTTTAAAAGAGAACAAAATTTCTGAAACTTTAAATCGATACAAAAATCAAAACAGTAAAATCACATTTTATTCCCACAGTTCTAAATTACGGTCACACTAAACCAGTGACACGGTTCTATGTTCGATGGGGGCCAGTTTACGTATCTATGTGTTCCGGAACGTGCGTAAACTAGTTCTATGATTCTATATGCCACACTATCCAGTGACCGGATTCTATGATTCGATGCGCAATTAAAACTGGGGAATTCTAAAATAATTCTTTTCTAAAATCAATTTTCGATATCACAAATTTCGATAACCAAATCATACAAATATTTTGAAACAGAATAAAACAGAATTTATAACATTAGTGAGCAACGAAAAGTCACTTACCTTAAACGCGACCAAACACTTACAAATTAATGCCCGAACAATCCTAAAAATTTAATCAAACAAATCTTAGCAAATAAAACACTTATTTATTATTTACTATAACAAAATCAGGCCCTAAATTAAATCATACAAATCACATAGAACAACATAGTAATCTTAAAGTCTAGCCAGACATATAAACAATCGAAAATTCCAAATCCAAATAAATATGTAAATTAAATACTCAACCTATATTCTTAACATGCAACTGTACAAATAAGTCAAACACATTTTTTTTTTCTTTTCTTAATACTTAATTACCATTACGCATGCATGTACTATGAACTAACCCTTTTTCTTTGTTTTACATTATTTAAAATAATGATCACAAATTAACAATTGGTTAATGATTTATCAAATAATCAAAACCAAATATCTAAAATCTAATGCACGTGAATGACAAAGCTAATATTTATCATTACCGTAACTAACAAAAACATGCATCCGTCAGATAATTATGTAAACAAGAAGTCGAATTCAAATTAAACAGTCTTTAATTATTTTAAACTTATGCTATATAAATCATTTAATCCACACAATTATGATTAAAAATGTTCATGTCTACGTAACCTGATTACAGAGTAATTCAAATTGCACTAGCATAAACATATAAAATATTTGTTCATGTAGATTGATTACATATAATAAGAGACATGAGAAACAAGGCTTGCACACATGTATAAATTATACCATTCGAGTTAATTATGCATTCATAAGCAGTAAACTCAAAGGGGGCCAGCATAAATCAATAACATGTATTTTTATATACAAATAACAAGTCACAAGAATTATCCAGTTAGCAAATAAAAGCACGCAAAACACAATTAATAAGAACAAACAAAAAAGAAAAAGAAGAAAGCATACCTCTCGACGTTTCTGTACGATATATTCATAAGCTAACGAGATATTATATAGGCCTCTAAACCCTAAAATAATTTAGGTAATTCTAAAATTTGCTACTAATAAAAATTGTAACCTTTCCAAGTAATACCTAAATTAAAAATATTCTAATTCATATAAATATCTTAAATTCAATGATATCGATTTTGTAAAATCTTTTCACACTTCTTTCCAATAATAACGAATCTTATCTTTATTCTAAATAACTTGTACAAAAAGTATTCCAGAATTTTCTAAATAAAATAAATCTAAAAAAAATTACTTAATAAATAAAATATATACGGGATTTTACACTTCCAGAGGAACAGCATGATGAGCCTGTTGTAAAGAACTCAAGGAAGAAGAAAAGCAAAGAAATTTCTGAGTCAGAGACTACTGATATAGACTCTGACAACAGTGATTCTGAAACAGAGATGCAAGAACTCTTTGCTATGTTTGCTAAAGATTTCAAGAAAGGAAGATTCAATAGGAGAAGATTTAGCAAAGGACCTTTTCAAAAGAAAGAGGAGAAGAAGAGTGACAAAAGCAAAAGTATAATTGTCAAGCTTGATAAGGCCAAGATCAAGTGCTTTAACTGCAGTGAGCTTGGACACTTTGCTAGTGAGTGTAAGAAGCCTAGGAATTCAGGGAAGGGCAATGCACTTATGGTCACACAGAAGGATTGGGTTGATTCCAGTGATTCTGAAGATGAATTGGATTATGATAATATTGCATTAATGGCAAATGTTTCAGACAAACCTGGATCTCCAAAGAAAACTTCTTCATCTTCTGTTAAGGTATCACTTCACTCTCTTTATTCATTTGATAGCTTAAATTTTGATGAAATTAGATCTATCCATGCTGAGTTTAAGAATCTTATGACTAATTTTAGAATTCTTACTAGTGAAAGGGATGAACTTAAGGTTAAGAATGATAAGTTAGTTGATAGAAATAATTTTCTTGAATCTGAGTTAATTCAAATGGAAGAATATAAGTTAAGTTCTGATAAAGCTAAGCATGATTATAGTGTTATTCTTGAGGCTTATGACTATGTAAGAAAAGAACTAGAGGAAGAGAGAGAGGTGATTAAGACCATTAACAATTCTGGTAAAAAGACTCAAGATATCTTTGAAAGTGGAATTCGTGGTAAAGTTAATGGTTTAGGTTTTGATAAAGCTAGACAAGAAAAGAAAGTAGCTATTATCAATAGTGATAGTAAAGGAGAAGCTAGCACATCTAAATCTGAAGGTAGAAAAATTGTTTCTGAACCTAATCACGTTAAATTTTTTGATTCAAAAGGTACCCCTGTTGTACACAAAAGAATTAACAATAGTAATTTAGATGAGAAAGTGTTAGAGAAACCTAAGAATGCCAACATAGGGTTTCTGTCTAAGTCTCAGTTGAAACAGAGACTAGATGGTCTTTCAGAGTCTAGCAAGATCAAAAGAAATAGGAATGGAAAAGTAGGTATTAACAAAGAGAATAATTACAAGAATGTACCTGATGCACCTAGGAAAAAATGCTATAAGTGTGGAAATCATAATCATTTGGCCCTATACTGCAATCAAAAACCTTCTTGGAAAACTGAGTCCAGATTCCCCAAGACTCAGAAAATTCAATACCAACCACAAAAAGCTTGTTATCATTGTGGTAGTTTACTTCATTCCATTTACATGTGTAGAGAATATCATGAACTGTATTATGACTATTATTCTCTGAAATCTGAAACTCCTAGTCATAAACAGTTTATGAAATCAGAGTCTAAGGTTGACTCTGCAACAGGTAAAGTAAAAACAAAATCTTCAAAGCCTGTTGTTTCTAAATCTAGTAAGAAAGGATCCAATCAAAGCTGGGTCCTAAAAAATTCTAACTAGTTACTTTTTGTTTGCAGGGCACAGGAAAGAAGCATTCAATTATCTTGGACAGTGGATGCTCTGGACATATGACTGGAAAGAAGTCCCTGGTTACAAAGTTTGAAACGAAAGCTGGCCCAGTAATATCTTTTGGAGATGGCAACAAAGGAGAAACTCTGGGATATGGCTCAATTGTTTTGGGGAATGTCATCATAGAAAATGTAGCACTGGTTGAAGGCTTGAAACATACTCTTTTAAGCATAAGTCAACTGGGTGATAAAGGTTACCAATCAATCTTTGACAGAGAAGGATGCAAAATCTTGAATATGCAGAATAGAGACATTGTTCTAACTGGTCAAAGACATGGTAACATATATGAAGCCAGCTTAAGTGATACATCTAAAAGGATTGTTAGATGTCTCTACAGTAAAGCAACAAATGATGAAAGCTGGAGTTGGCACAAGAAGCTCTCACATCTCAACTTCAAGAAGCTTAATCAACTTGTTAAGTATAATCTGGTGAGAGGCCTACCTCAGGCAAATTTTGTGCAAGATGGACTTTGTGATGCTTGTCAGCTTGGAAAACAAAGAAGAATCACTTTCAAGAGCAAGACTGAAAATTCAATTACTGAACCATTTCACATGCTACATCTTGATCTGTTTGGTCTAGTAAACATTATGTCTATCAGCAAGAAAAGATATACTCTAGTGATAGTGGATGATTTCACAAGGTTCACATGGGTGTTCTTTCTACACAAGAAGGATGAAGCTCCTCAGCAAATCATTGAACTTGTCAAGAATATTCAGAATAGCTCTAAGTACAAAGTCAAAGTACTTAGGGGTGACAATGGTACAGAATTCAAGAATTCTACAATGAAGGAGTTTTGTGCATTTAATGGAATCACTCAATAGTTCTCTGCACCTGGTACACCTCAGCAGAATGGTGTAATGGAAAGAAAGAACAGAACTCTTATAGAGGCAGCAAGAACCATGCTTGCAGATGCAAAACTTCCAACCTATTATTGGGCAGAAGCTATTAACACTGCATGTTTCACTCAAAATTGTACCTTGGTAAATAGTCATGGAAAGACTCCCTATGAGATGATCAAAGGAAAGAAACCAAGTGTGAAATACTTTCACATCTTTGGATGCAAATGTTATGTCCTAAAAGTTCATTCAGAACAACTTGGAAAATTTGAAGCCAAATCGGATGAAGCAATTTTTCTAGGATATTGAGCATCAAAGGCCTTCAAAATTTATAATCTCAGAACTCACATTGTTATGGAATTAATTCATGTTGCATTTGATGACAAGGAATTTGGAATTCTGCAAACTGATAAAAGCCATGACAAATTGGAATTTGAAAATCTGAAGAATTCTGAGATACTCTCCAGTGATGATGAAGGTTTTTTAGAAGAAATTTCTATTGCTTCTCAAAGGAATGCTATTGTTGAGGGAGAGCAAATAAATCAAGGAGGACACAGTAATCATCAGGAGCAGACTAACTATACAGAGTCTACTCCTTCAGGAACTAATCCTTCAGAGTCTACTGAGGAAAGATCAGTATCTAGGAGCAGTATTGAATCTACTGATTCTACTGATCAAGGGGGAGTTTTTGAAGGCAGAGAGAGTTCTTCTACAAGAGATGCCACTAACTTAGGGGGAGAATCTAGCAGAGACAATCTACCACCTATTATAAAATGGACAAAGGATCATACTGAAGATTTGATTATTGGTGATCCAAATAGTGGTGTTCGAACTAGAAGATCAATTCAAAATGAATGCTTGTACAGTTGCTTTCTCTCAAAGAATGAGCCTAAGAAGGTTGAAGAAGCCTTACAGGATCCTGATTGGGTAATTGCAATGCAGGAAGAGTTAAATGAGTTTGAGAGAAACAAAGTCTGGAAACTGGTACCAAGACCTAAAGATAGATCTATTGTTGGTGCAAAATGGGTTTTCAGAAACAAGCTAGATGAATCTGGTATGATTGTAAGAAACAAAGCAAGACTGGTGGCCAAAGGTTACTCTCAGGAAGAAGGCATTGATTATGATGAAACCTTTGCACCTGTAGCAAGATTGGAAGCAATCAAGATGTTTCTTGCATTTGCAGCTCATTCAAAATTCAAGGTATACCAGATGGATGTAAAGAGTGCTTTTCTAAATGGCAAGCTTGATGAGGAAGTGTATGTGGAGCAACCACCTGGATTTGTTGATCCAAAGTTTCCAAATCATGTCTACAAACTTGACAAGGCACTTTATGGACTAAAGCAGGCACCAAGAGCATGGTATGAGACTTTGTCTAAATTTCTTCTTGAAAATGGCTTTACAAGAGGTAAAATTGACAAAACTCTATTCTTTAGAAAGATAAAAGGTGAATTGCTTTTAGTTCAAGTTTATGTTGATGATATTGTATTTGGTTCTACTAATGAAAAGTTGTGTGATAAGTTTAGCAAGCTTATGTAGTTTAAGTATCAGATGAGCATGATGGGTGAACTAAATTATTTCTTAGGCTTGCAGGTCAAACAGACTGAGACTGGTATTTTCATTAATCAGTCAAAGTATATCAAAGATCTTTTAAGAAGGTTTGACTTTCAAGACTGTGCAGTTGCAAAAACACCCATGGCAACAGCCACTAAGCTAGACTCTGATCCTAAGGGAAAGAGTGTTGATAACACTAGTTATAGAGGCATGATAGGCTCATTGTTATATTTAACTGCAAGTAGACCAGATATAATGTTTTCTTCCTGTTTATGTGCTAGATTCCAAAATGATCCTAAGGAATCTAATTTAATTGCTGTGAAGAGAATTTTTAGATATCTCAAAGGAACACCAAATCTTGGTTTGTGGTATCCTAGAGAATCTGACTTCTCTCTAATTGACTATTCAGACTCTGATTATGTAGGGTGTAAAATAGACAGGAAAATCACTACATGTACATGTCAATTCTTGGGAAACAGATTGATTTCTTGGGCAACCAAGAAGCAACAATCTGTCTCAACCTCAACTTCAGAAGCTGAGTATATAGCAGCAGGCAGTTGTTGTGCACAACTCATTTGGATAAGAAATCAGTTGATGGATTATGGTATGACACTTAGTAATATTCCTATGTTTTGTGATAATACTAGTGCTATCAAAATTGCAGAAAATCCAGTTCAACATTCAAGGACTAAGCACATTGATGTCAGGTATCATTTTATTAGAGAAAATATTGAGAATGGTACTGTGGAACTTCATTTTGTTTCTACTGACAAACAGCTTGCAGATATTCTAACTAAACCACTTGATGAGTCTACATTCAGTAGGTTAGTAAGTGAGTTAGGAATGTTAAATTTCTAGATCTTTAACATCTGCAAAAGTAGCAAGGTATGTTGTTTTCAGCTTATAGACTTGATATTCTTGTAAGGATCTATATTTGATTGTTAAATGCTTAATCTGTAACATTGTACCTTGATAAATTTCAGTATGATATACTTGTTAAGAAACATCAGTATTAGGATTGCTATCAGTATGCTGACGTCATCAGTATTTTATTGTCAGTATCAGGATTGTGAAATTTGTGTGTGCTATTGTTTCAAATCCTGAAGTTCATGTTATGTAGTGATCTAATTCTGAGTTTTGTTAAGTCTATGCTAGCAAGTTTTATTTCATTCATACTGATAATTTATATTGTCATTCAAATCAGTCAATAAACAACAAAATACAAGCAGATAATAAGAAATTGTATTTTCATTAATTGAAAACATTATATACATGGAAATGAAATACAAATATCTTTTTGTCTAACTTCTAATGATAACCCTATTCTTGCCTAAATTTATTATTGTTCTTAGTCTTCAAAGATCTACTTCAGGACAAGGAGCATCTCAAGAGTCACTTTGATGATTACTCATGGATTCCTTGTCTGGGCGACTTCAATGAGAGCAGCTGACTAGAATGTATAGCATCTTCATCAAGATCAACCTCAGACTCTCGAACAAATTCTTCATCCTCAAGTTTTGAGAAGGTTAGAGGGTGATTGTATCCAACAGATGGATGTTTTAAAAGAAGGTTCTGGACATTATGTGGATCTACTCCAACCATGTCAAAAGCGATGAGAAAAGTCATCTCTTCAAAGAGACGAACTATGGACCTTTGGTAATAAAAAAAATTTTCATCGTCTATAAGGAATCGAAAGATTGGGTTGAACGTCATTGTGTTTTGGTTGAAGCTCTGTGTTTACAGAGAGTTTTGTGTGGTTTTGGAGTTAAGAAAAGCAAAAGACATCAAGTGTTTATAAAGGAAAGAGTGAGAAGCTGAACAGTCATTTTGATGTGTTCAATGTATTTACGTAAATATCTATACGTATGACTGGTCTTCTCATATTTCCAAGATATTTTGACAATCTAACAAAATATTTTTGTTTGGATTATTGATGTTCTTTTCAGGTTAAATTCTAATATTGCCACGTGGAACTCCATTTAATCTCAGGAATCAGGATGAGAGTGATCAGGAAAATGGAAGTAATTTCATCAGAATTGATGATTAGATTTATTATTTTTAATCACATTGAGAATTATGATTATCTTGGTGAAAAATATCACATTAGAAAATGAAGCTGATCAGTATTGATTTTATTTTGATTTTACCCTGATTTATTTAATTGAAATCAATTTTGGATTTTATTTTCCAAAAATCGTGGATAAACTGCATTTTTCAGGGACTGACACCTGTCAACCTACGTGTCGACGTGGGTTAGTGGGTCTGAAGGATTTTTGAATATATTTTTATTTTGAGACTCTGTTTGTTTATTGCTAACTTTTAATTCGTATTTACAGAAGCAAAAATACTCGTT
The DNA here is from genome assembly GCA_037693485.1 of Kitagawia praeruptora. Lineage (NCBI taxonomy): Eukaryota > Viridiplantae > Streptophyta > Magnoliopsida > Apiales > Apiaceae > Kitagawia > Kitagawia praeruptora. The sequence continues at coordinate 110,835,025 of CM075354.1, forward strand.
CAAGTGCTCAAAATCTCTAATCAATTTCAAAATTTCTCAAGTTCTTTTTGGATCAAAAATGGCAGCTCAAAGAAGTCTACCTAAATCAGTAGCTTTCAAGTTTGGTGACTTTGATTTTATGACTAATAATCATGTAGCAGCAATCACCAGCAAGAAATGAATATCGGCTAATTTTCATCCTGTGATGGATTTTATGGCTATTGGACCTTTGCGATATGCATTGGCAGCATCTCCAGAAATAAATCAAGCTGTTGTTTCACAAGCTTGGGAGAATGCTAAAGTAATTGATTCTACTCAGAGTCAATCAGGTAAGATTGTTCTACACTTAGGACAAGACTCATTTGATATTACTGAATCTGTTGTTAATTCAGTACTTCACTTACCTGTTAGTATGAACTTTGAGAATGTACCATCTGATAATAATGTTAGAACTATGTTATCTGAGTTAGGTTATTCTGGACCTTTAGATAACATGAGCCAGTTAAATAGGTCTTTTCTTAGGAAAGAATGGTCTTTCTTCTTTGATCAAATTGCAAAATGTTTTACTGATAAATGTAGTTCTTTTCAGCAAATTACTTCTGTTACTTCACATATTGCTTATAGTTTGCTTTATGACAGAGTAATTAACATTAGTCACATTATCCTAAGTCAGATGTGTATTAAACTTGGGTCAAGAGATCAAAACAGGAAAATGGTTTATTATCATAGATTTATGCAAATGTTTATTAACCATTTTGTTCCTGATGTTGAAGCTAGATTTGGTAGGGAACATTGTGTTTCTTCTTATGTATAGCAAAAGAGAATTTTCTCTGACATTAAAAAGAAGGACAATGAAAAGAATCTAGATGAACTACCTGCAATTCATTATCCACAACATGTTCAGGTAATTCTTAAAACTCATCTTCCTACTCTCTACAATTCTTCTTTCTTTTGTGGTGAAATGGCTCAGGAATCTCATTTGGAGGAGAACCCTCATGTGTCTACCAAAGTAGCCCAAAACATTATAGTCTCTAAAACAATTCAAGAACAAAGTTTTGATCCACAGCCTGTTGTTTCAAGGAAACCAACCTCTGGTGTTTCTCAAAAGACATCAGTTGTAAGGAAGAGAAGATTTGTTGCGTCAAGTAGTAGTAGTAGTTCTAGTGAAGATGATGATAATATATCTCTTGCTGAGAGAGAAGAATTGAAGGCTGCAATTCAACTTTCAAAGCTAGGACAAAGAGATGAAGCACCTAGTCATAGCCAGGCTGCAGTCCTCAAAAGGCTGTAGTGCTTAAAAAGGGAAAACATTTACTGGATACTGTCTCTCAAAAGACGATGTCTATTGAAAAAGGATCTCATCCCAAGATCATTTCTGTGTCTACACCTCTTGAGTCTTCTCAGGATAAATCTTTTTCTCACTATACTAGGAGAACAAGGAGAAAGATTCAATTGTCACCTACACACACAGAGCCTAGTCCTACTAATATCATGCAGGTTTCTACAAATGAAGAGATAATCAAGTCAGTAAATGACAATAGAGATCTTGATATTGATTCTTTATGGGAAACTACATTATCATACAGACTGGCTATGGGAGTTATTTCTATCAAAGAGAAGCTATGGGAGTTATTTCTATCAAATAGAAATACATCTTCATTTTGCTCACTCTACTAGGAGAACAAGGAGAAAGATTCAATTGTCACCTACACACACAGAGCCTAGTCCTACTAATATCATGCAGGTCTCTACAAATGAAGAGATAATCAAGTCAGTAAATGACAATAGAGATCTTGATATTGATTCTTTATGGGAAACTACATTATCATACAGACTGGCTATGGGAGTTATTTCTATCAAAGAGAAGCTGTCCAGGCCTGTTCTAGATTTTCTAGTTGAAAGAGTACCAAAACTTTCATTTCCAGAAGAATATGGACTTCTACATCAAAGACTTGACTTAATGAAGATGTATTTCTATGTATCTGTCAGAAAACAACTAGTCAAGAAATTTGGACTCTCAAAGCATGTTGCACTTCAATCACTTCATGCATATTTATTTGACAAGGATGTCATTATTGAAGATGCTTTAGCTCAAGGTGAACAACATGAGGAAGTAGCTAGTGGAATTCAGTCAACAGAAGATACTATTGCAACAGTGGTGGATAGTAGGACAGATCAGATCACAGTCACTGCAACACAAGAACCATCTAGTCAGAGGTTTGATGACTCAGGAGCTGTGATAGCTGATGCTGAAAGGTCTTCTGTGATGACTGAAATTGCAAGTGAGAAACCCTATGATATGGGAGGAATGACTTTGATTGATTTTCCTGAAGATCAAACAAATATTGTTCAGTCAGAGTCTATCCACCTTGAAGGTGAGTCTCAGCAAACAACACTTAAAGATGGCGACATACTAACTAGGGTGTCTAATGAAGTATTACTGAAAACATCAGAGTCTAGTATAGAACCTGAAAGTGGTATACTGGAGCCTGTAGTCTTTAGAAGGAAAGAAGACGATTATCAAGATTAAGAGACTATAGCAGCTCACTCCTTGGAGAAAATCTCAAGCCCCTTTCCAAATGAGGAACCCTCTCTCCATGTGAGTTCAGGTATAAAAACTTCTCCTAAATCATATTTTTCTGTAGGTCATGAGAGCACTTATCCAAATTTGAGTGATACACTTGAAAAGATGGATATTGATTCACAATCTGAGAGGCTGGCTCCTGACCAGGCAAAAGGAGAGGTAGAAAGAGTGTTGACTTTAGATAGTCAAAGTGAGAATGAGGGTATGGATGATCAACTCCATAGTAAGGGAGAGAAAATTAGAAAACCACTATCATTTGATTTCTGGGACCAGGTTTTTCCTAAATCTTGGTCTGATAATCTTGGTATGGGTGTTGGTGCTTATTCTTTTATCAAGATGTATGAGAAGAATGACTTAGTAAAGCACAATGCAAAGCCAGAAGTTAAAGCTCAGAAGCAAAAGGAAAGGCTTGCAGGAATTATCAACAGAAGAGGTGAAAGGCTAAGACAAAATTCTACACCACTTGTACCAGAAGAAATTCCTAATGATCCTAGTATTCCTTTGTATGTACTTCCAATATCAGCCATAATTGAGACATCAATAGTATCTGATCAATCTAAGGAGGAGTCAGGATTTGTAGATGTTAGTACACAGAATACTGGCGAAGGACAGAATGATCATATTGCAGCTTCAGATCAGAAAGATGAAGATGTTTGTAACTCTACTCGAGTATTATTACTTGAATATCATTCTACACAGGCAACTTCTTCTACAAGATGTGAATCTGAAGATATTCCAAACACTTCCAATATTGAAGTCAATTCTGAAGTTTTACAAGACATTCAGAAATCTCAAGTTGAAATTCAATCAAGACTTCAAACACTTGAAGATAACCAAGTCACTATTATGGAAAATCAAGCAGTTTTGATGAATCTCATTTGTTCTATTACTAAATCTCTTGGAATTAATGTTGCTGATGTCAAAAAGGGGGAGATAAAAACAATTCAAAGGCAACAGACTGATGGAGGAGAGAAATAGACTGGGAGAAATAAAAGAGGAACTAAGGATGACAGGGGTGGATCTCATCAGGGAAGTGGTAAAGGAAAAGAAGCATCAAATAGTTGAATTCTTTCTTCTAAGTACTAGATACTTTGTCTACATCTGAAGAAGGAGGTACTTAACTTCATGATTTTTTTTGAATTCATAAATTCTATTCTGATTGTATTGTTATATGTTTTGACATCAACAACTCAGATTTATGCTTCAGATATTAAAGCATAAATAGGGGGGATTGTTAGGAATAATTCATGAGTTGTGATGTTAAGAATAGAATTTTACCTATACTTCTTGTATATCCTGATTTATAAAGGATTTAGCACTTTGTATAGGAGATATGTGTTAGACAGTAATCTGTCGAATTAAGTCAGGAACAGTGCATCAAGTACTACATGTCAGGAACTGAGATTGGATCTTGATACGACAAGTCAAATACTGATCAAGTACTGATGGGATGGTCAGATCCTGATGCAAGGTGAAATCCTGATATCAGTCGTGTTACTGATGATGTCATTATGGATGCTACAGAAACTGGCAAGTGCTATTAAATAGGATCGTTGTTTGAAGAACAAGCAAGAAGATTTTATGAAGGAAAGAATTTTCTATTGATGGAAACTATCAACTTGACGGCAGAACATTATCATGTATAGATTATCTTTCTGTTAATAGTTGATAGGTAGCATTATAAATATTCTCTCTATATCATTGTAAAAAGAGTCGAGCGATTGTGAGTCGAGAGCATAAGGTTTGTATTCGAGAGTTCGAAACAAACAGAGAGAGAGAGATTTATTTTGTCAGCAGCTGCTAAAGGATTTTGTACACCTTTGGTAGAGTTTGTATTTGATATTTTTAATACAAACAGTTTTATTCATTCGTTTATTCTTGTTTATTTAATCAAGCAAAAATCAGACACGATTATATAACTTGTATTCAACCCCCCCCCCTTCTACAAGTTATTCGAGTTAACAATATGTGTTTATGTAGGCCCTAGAAGCCTTGCCCAGCAAGAAAAACACTAAAAATACAATTTAAATCAAAATAGGACTAAAATCAACAATTTCTAGGAAGTTCGGGCGATGTCAACATTGGCTTGGGCGCTCTCAGCGCGGGGGTAGACTGTTCCTGGCGCTCTCAGCGCTGCACGGGCGCTCTCAGCACTGTCACAATCTACCCAAAATTTTATTTTGCTTTAGACTTCAATAAAATCTCCCAAGCTTCGCGTGGATAGTAAGATCACTGAAAACGGACTCCTAGAACTCCAGATATGGCCAAAACAGTGTAGACTGCGCAACCTACCCTAAAATCCGAATTTTCCACAATTTGTTCATTCTACTTCGTTTTCTCTTCCGATTCTTTTGCCACTTCCCGTTCTTCATTCCAATGCTAAATTTCAACTCCAAAATTGATGAAAAACACCAACCCTAGCTGAAATAACTAAACCTGCACAACTAACAAAAACGCATCAAAACTACCACAAACTTGAGACCAAGTGAATCAATTTAAGCCGATATGGAACGCTCCAAGTGGATATAAAATCCACTAATCAGCAAGCCCACCTAGAAAAATGAGTTTAATAGCTTGGAACTGTCGTGGGCTGGGCCAACCACGTACAGTTCGATTTTTTAAAGAAATCACAAGTCAAATAAAGCCCAGTTTTGTTTTTCTTTCTGAAACGTTAAGTACACGAGTAAAAGTAGAAGCAGTTTGTAAGGAGATTCAATTCGCTGGTTGTTGGGTTATTGATGCTGAGGGTCACAGTGGAGGTTTAGCTCTATTTTGGAAAAATGAATGAGGATGTAAAGTAACTGCAGATAGTAAGAATTTTATTGATTTTGAGATAGAGAATGAGCAGGTTGGGCATTGGCGATATACTGGTTTTTATGGATGCCCAGAGAGAGGAAGGAGGTATGAATCGTGGAATATTATTCGTAATTTGGCTGGAAAATCAGACCTCCCGTAGTGCATAATCGGAGACTTTAATTATTTAATGTTTGCAGATGAGAAGAGAGGAGGTCGAGACCATCCTCGTAGGTGTTTGAATGGGTTTGGGGAAGTAATAAGGGATTGTGAGGTAGTGGATATAGGTTTTGTGGGTGAGAAATTTACTTGGGAAAAATCGAGGGGAAAGGCGAATTGGGTGCAAGAGCGGCTTGATAGGGGATTAGCAACACAACATTGGAGAAATTTGTTTCCTTTGGCTGAAGTTAGGGTTCTTGAAGTAACTACTTCAGATCACTTACCTTTATACTTACAGCTAAATAAACAAGTTTATGTGCCAAGACGTAAGAGATTTCAGTTTGAGAATATATGGATAAAAGAAAAGGATTGTTACAACTTAGTAAATGATAGCTGGGATCATAATGCAGGGAAAACAATCTTAGAGAAAATGAGTTACTATGCTCTCAGACTTGAAGAATGGGGAGGGGGTCTCAGCCAAGAGTTTAATCAACAGCTTATGGAGTGTCGAAGAAAGTTGAGGAAATTCAGAGCTCGTCGAGATGTTCTAGGGATTCAAATATATAATGAGGTGAGATGGGAGTATCTGAATCTACTGGAAAGAAAGGAGGTGTATTGGAAGCAACGTGCAAAGCAATTGTGGCTGCAGAATGGGGATCAAAATACGAAATTTTATCATTGGTTTGCATCAGCTGGGAAAAGAAATAATGGTTTTAAACGTATTAAGGATGCAGAGGGTGAATGGAAGGAAACGGAGGAAGAGATTCAAGAAGTAGTTACGAAGTATTATGCAGAAATGTTCCAGACTTCAAGTGTTAAAGGAAAATTATCAGATCGAGAAATGGTAAATCAGGTGACAGAAGCTGAGAATGCAGAATTAGTGGCTGAGGTTACTTACGAGGAGGTTAGAAGTGCAGTGTTCTCCATGCACCCGGATAAGGCACTTGGGCAAGATGGCTTAAATCCAGCATTTTTTCAAGCTTATTGGTCTATTGTTGGGATAGATGTGGTACAGTTCTGCCAACATTTTCTGAATACGGGAGGGCTTCCAAGTGGAATAAATCAAATGTTGGTGTGTTTAATTCCAAAGATTAAAGAACCTCAAGCAATGACTGATCTACGGCCAATTTCGATATGCAATGTATTTGTCCGAATTCTATCTAAAGTCATGGCAAATAGGTTAAAACCTTGTTTGCAATAGTTGATTTCGGATAAATAGAGTGCCTTTATAGAGGGAAGATTGCTTAATGATAATGATAGCCTTTGAAGTTAATCACTATATGCGAAGATTGTCTCAGGGAACCAAGGGAATGGCAGGGTTTAAAATAGATATCTCCAAAGCTTATGATAGGTTGGAATGGGAATTCATTCGGAATATGATGATAAAATTTGGATTCACTGATTTGTGGATTAAACGAGTAATGGGATTGATAATTCAGTTTCATATAGCTTTATTCGGAGTGGAAATGTTTTTGGAGAGGTCATTCCATCCCGGGGGGTGCGTCAAGGTGACCCAATATCTCCGTATATATATATAATGTGTGCGGAGGGGCTTAGTTCTATTATTCGAAGAAATGAAGAGGTAGGATTATTGCATGGATGTAGAATTGCTCGGAGTGCACCTACGATTTCACACTTACTATTCGCGGATGATTGTTATTTCTTCTTCCGAGCTACGAGGAAAGAAGCTAATGTTATGAAGCGAATACTGGAGAGATATGAGAGTATATCGGGACAAATCATTAACTATACAAAGTCATCAGTTAATTTTTCGTCTAATACTACTGTAAGGGATAGAAGGGAGGTGTGTCAGCAGTTGGGAGTAAGGGAAGTTCAGAATCTGGGTAAGTATTTGGGGATGCCCATGTACATGGGAAGGAGGAAAATTGTAACTTTTCTGTCTGAGAAGTTTAATCAAAAGCTACAGCTTTGGCAAAATCAGACTTTATCTCAGGCGGGGAAAGTGACCTTACTAAAGACGGCAGCTCAAGTGGTTCCAAATTTTTGGATGAATATGTTGTTGATCCCTCTGGAGGTGTGTGACAGAATTGAGAAGAGCATGAATGCGTTTTGGTGGGGGGTGGAAATTCGAATCGAGGGATCAAATGGATATCTTGGGAGAGACTTTGTACGGTTAAAGAGGATGGTGGTCTGGGCTTCAAGAGGTTAAAGGAATTTAATGTGGCGATGTTAGCAAAGCAGGCTTGGCGTGTGATAAATAATGCAAATCCATTAGTCACAAGTTTACTCCGTGCTCGTTATTTTCCTAACTCAAATTTTCTGGATGCAAAGCATAGGAACAATCCTAGCTACGTATGGCGGAGTTTAATGGAGGCTCAATATGTGATAAAACAAGGTTGCAGACGTCGTATTGGAGATGGAAGAGATACAAAAATTTGGAAGGTGCCATGGTTACCTCGCCCTTTGAATGGATATCTCACAATTGATATGCCTGAAGAGTTGCAGGACACAATGGCTGAGAATTTGATGGATGAGAGTAAAAGATCATGGGATGAAGAAGTTCTGCAGGATATTTGTAATGGTCGAGATTGTGAGTTAATAATGCAAATTCAAATCCCAAGGATTAGTAAAGATGATTCTTGGTTCTTGCTTTTTGATGAGAAAGGGGAGTTTTCAGTTAAATCATGTTATAGACATATTCGAGGTGAGCGTGAGTGCCTAGATAAGTTGTTTTGGAAAAAGCTATGGGGGCTAAAACTACCAGAAAAAGTCGTAAATTTTCTATAGCGCACTTGCAGGGGTGTACTACCTACAACTGTTGCTTTGGCTAGGAAACATGTCGAGGTTAGTACAGTGTGTTCGTGGTGTCAAATGGCTGAGGAGGATGATATGCATATTCTTTTTCAGTGTTGTTTTACTAGAGAATTGTGGGAAAAGGTTGGTCTTGCAGAACTGGTAACTGCTTTACCAGGAGAAAATGTTATGACACTCTTAAAACGAGTATTGCAGAATGGTGGGCAACATCGAAGTGGTTTAGTTAGATTGATGTGTTGGAGTCTGTGGTACAGGAGGAATGGTTGGGGTTGGAACCGTATAAACACATCAATTTTTGGAGTTAAGGCCAGGATGTTTAACATGCTAGAAGAATGGAACCGTGCAAGGGAAGGTGTGCAGAAGCGAATAGCTCAGAACCAAGGGAGTAGTCGAACATGGCGTAAACCCCCTGAAGGGTGGGTTAAGATAAATGTAGATGCTGCTTGTATGTTGAGGACTGGGCAAATGGGAGTGGGGTGTGTTATCCGAGATGAGTGTGGTCGTTTTATGCGAGCTAGAAGTCAGGTGGTACAGGGCTGTTTACAGGCAAGGAAAGTTGAGGCAATAGGCTTAAGGGAAGATTTATTGTGGACGAAGAATTGGAGACAAAGCAAGTGTATCTTCGAAAGTGATGCTAAGGTTTTGGTTGAAGCTGTTAATGGAATGGGGGGTCGATCTTATCTTCATACGATTGTTGATGATTGTAGAGATATTCTTAAACACTTTGATGAAGTGTTAGTGATGTTTGTCCCTAAGTCTGCGAATACGGTAGCACACTTGTTAGCAAAATCTACGTATTCTATGTCAAGTCTTCAGGAGTGGTTATTTACTGCTCCAGAGTTTATCATTTGTAATATTGCTTCTGAGGAAGGTTAAAGTAAATAAGGAGAGTTCCCTTAATATGTTAATTTCCAATATTGAGAATTAAGAATTTGCTATATAAATAATTATGATGTATTGTAATAACTTGAGGCGAGTGCCTCCAATTGTGAATAAAAAAGAGAATTTGCGAATGTTTATCATGGTAAACATGGTATCAAAGCCAGTGAGAAATCCTGCGAGAGTTCGTGGGTGAGAGAAAAAAGATCCCGCGAGAGTTCGTGGGTGAGTGGAGAAAAAATTTACGAGAGTTCGTGGATCTGAGAAAAGAAAACTCCTACAAGAGTTTGTAGGGGTAGGAAAAAAAACAAATAGGAGATCGTGGGGAAGAAAAAAATCTACAATAATTCTATAGAAGGTCATGGGGGCAAGAGAAAAAAAAACGGTGAGAGTGAAAAAAAACTACGAGAGTTTTTGAATGTGGAAGAAAATGAGAATTTTGATTACGAAGTTGAAGACAAGACGAAAGCAAGACGATGAGAGTTTTTGAATGTGGAAGAAAATGAGAATTTTGATTACGAAGTTGAAGACAAGACGAAAGCAAGACGATGATGATGGATTTATGGAAAAGACTATCCTAAACGACAAGAAAAACTTTGAGAAGAATTGTGACAGCGTAAACAAAGGTGGCGATGAGGACAAAGATGATGAAAACGATGATGAAAAATTGATCGCAACGAGAAGCTGATTCAAGCAGATGATTATGATGATTGGAGCTGATTATTCAATTTTTCAATTTTGGCAAACTCTCGATTGAGTATCGTGAGTTTGAGGGGGGGTGTTGAGATATATGTTAATATATATTATTGTGAGAAAATATGGAGAATTGTCTTTATTGTATTATTAGTAAATAGGAAGAGTTCTCTTAATATGTTAATTTCATTATTGAGAATTAGGGATTTACTATATAAATAATTATGATGTATTGTAATAAACTTGAGGCGAGTGACTCACTAATGATAAGAGACTTTGCAACAATTTTATCAATATGTCAACACAATCTAAATGGACGTGGCCTTTGTTTGTGTGTGTGTTCTTTTTTAAAACAGTAGATTTTGATTGGTTTTCAAAGGAATTCATACACTTAAAATTTCATTTTTTTTAGCTCTTAATATGTTAAAGTTCGTTGAATTGTTGGATGTGTATAATCATTTTTTTAGTGTTACGTTTTAAGGGTAGTTCTGGTGTGAAACAAGCTTTACGGTAGAATCCCTCCAGATGAGGACAGTGTGAGTTTTTATTCAGACAGTGGCATCAATGCTCCCCTGGTATTGATGAATCTGAAATGGTTGGAATATGGGTAAAGTTTACTAAAATCCCATTTCTTTACTGTACCATTAAGGGCATTTGTCTGTGGTTAAAGTTACAGCGTTCTCTAGTGAAACCCATGATGCTCCTCAAGCTCTGAATAATGACATTACTTACCCATATGGAAATATGGGTAAAGTTTACTAAAATCCCACTTCTTTAGTGACATTACTGCTAATGACAGTGACATAGAAACTTAGAAAGTCCTCAAGCTCTGGGCAAGATGAAGTAGCTGCAATGGATTATGGGTTGGGAGCTAGTTCTGGAGCTATGCTGAGCAGTCAATAAAGTCAGGAAGGAAGGAAGCATGGACAAGAAAGAAATGGAGGCCATGATGAAGATGTAGGCCATGCAGAAGTCCAGGATTATTGATGCTTCAATTTTATTGTTTTTGGTGTCCTTTTTATGCTTTTTCGTTTCATCAGATTTTGTAACTATAATTTTTGCTGTGGTTGTTGAACTAAAAACACATTAATATTGCACATGAGTTGTGTCATCTTTGAAACAGATCATATCTCAAATGGTACAAAAAAATGATTCAAATGCAACTATTTAAACTTTCTAAGTTCATACGTATATAAGAAACTGAAATCCTCAACCTCAACCAATGAAATCCCAACACCAAGGTGCGGATTGCGTGCTGTGTGTGCACGTATAATTGTAAGAGAGATGCAACTTCCAAAGCCAACATCTAAGTTTTGACTTTTTTCGGTACTCCGTTCGTCATAGTTTATGTGAGCTTCTTTCTATTTGGAACATCCTAAACAAAATGAATCTACTATATTTATTATTTTTGAATACTATTTTTCACTATTATACTCATTACTTCTCCATTTTATATTTCTTGTAATATTAAATAAATCCTATTACATCCATTACTTTCTTCCTCTATCTCAAATCTATTATTAAATATTAATAAATTTCATCACTTTATCCATTTTTAAACTAATTTTACTCTCTTTTTACTTCCGTGAAAGTCAAACAAATTTATATAAAATGGGACGGATGTAGTATTGTTTATTCCACCAAGAAGATGCATCAAATTCGAATACCGTCACTTCGGCGTTCTACGAGGAAACATAGTGAAAATTGCATATTTCAAGGACCTCAATAGCAATATCTATCTGTCCTCTTTTAGTACTTTGTATCTGTCAATTTACCAAAGTTCTGCATCTCATGTCGCATCTTACATATTCTTCATCCTTTCCGCCCTTCTAGAATTTCAACATAGTAATTTTATCTCAAGATTTCCTTCTTTTTGACAATACATAGATTTCCAAAATAGACCAAGGCGATATATATGACTTCGAAATGCATCACCCGAGAACCCAAGTTCGTCCACCGCCATTTCCATTTTGTGTTTGTCGTCGGAAAAAATCACCGAATTCTTTGTAAAATTTTATTTGTTTTACGGAAAATATTCGATTAACGAACATTTTCAATTAAATAAAAAATTGAGTACCTCAATTTTAGTGCGATACTTATGTAAATGGTGATAAAAATATGTAAAACAATGTAGCAAGTAGTTTTAAATGAAAAATGTATGCAATGATATGATAATTATTGATCCACCTAGAAACCCCACACATAGGGTTGGAGCCAGCCACTACATGCAAATTTGGAACATTTAACAAATAAATCCTTTAAATTATATTCACACCCACAAATGAATACGAATAAAAAACCGAAACATATCTTTTCGACCCGACCCGACATGTTTTTTCCCCCTAAATGGACCAAATCACCCCTAAAGGATGAAGAAAACAACACTCCCTAACCACACAAATGAACCCAAACCAAAGGGTACAATCGTCATTTCCATTCCGGAAACCTTGTGCAACGTTTGGATAGGAAAACTCTACAATCATCCTTGGGACAAATAGTTGGCACATAGTTGATTTCATCACAGCCGTCCGTTCTATCCCTTTTAAAATCAACCAACGATGTAAACATTGCAATAAACAAGACCAAATGGTTAATGGCATATCTCTGGCCCACACACTGGTGGGCCCCAGCTCCGAAAGCAAGAAAGTTTCGCTTATAAACCTGATCCTCTTGCCTATCTGGCATGAACCGGTCCGGGTCGAACCGTTCCGGTTCAGGAAACCCTTGAAACGATGACTCGTAAACCGATGGAAACACGATAGCTCCCTTGGGAATGGTGTACTCCTTGGTCAACGGAAAATCCTCGCCGGCGATGTGTGGGACCATCGTCGCCGGAGCTTTCAATCTGATCACCTCACGTGCCACCGCCTCAGTGTACTTCATTTCCCTCAGCTGCTCGGCCGTGATGAATTTGTCCGTCTCCGGCGTCCAAATCCCGGCGACTTCCCGGCGAACTTTTTCTAACACATCCTGGTGTGAATCCAGTAACGTAACTGCCCAGAGCAATGACGATGTCGAAGCGTCTTGAGCTGCGAATAAAAAATCGAAAATGTGGCCACCGATTTCGAGATTACTCGAATGCGGTGGCGATTTTTCTCCAGCAGCTTCCATTTCACGGAGTGTCTCTTGCATCCAGAAATCAATCAAACATGTTGGCTCCTCACCGCTGCCCATTTTCTCCTTGCTCAGCTCAGCGCAACCAGCCAGGGTTTCGATTAATCTCGAAACAGCGAGACGAGCATTCCTGAAGGCGAATCCTGGTAAATCAATGGGGAGTTTCATCAATCCAACATTGAAGAAATTGTAATCGTAATTGAATCTTTCTTGTGCTTCGGGGCTTAAGTAAGGACCCACGAACACTTTCTGAGATGTTTCGAGATTCATGTCTCGACACATAATCCGAATTGGAATAGAATTCGATACATTTCCTATAGATAACCAGGATTTCAGGTGTTTGAGAATGATATCTTGTTGAAGATGAGTGTAAGTCGATAAAGCCCTAGGTGTAAAATTAGGCGCAATACGACGTCGTAAATCCTTGTGATCTTGCCCCATCATGTAAATCAAATTATGTTCACCGAAGAGTTTTTTCCCGAAGGGGTGCCCCACGAGATGAAATGCATCAGGTCGAACATTTGCGAAGATTTTATGTGAAAGCTCAGTACTACGGATGAAGACAATGAATTTGCCGATGATATAATTAGCTGAAAGGCCATCAGGAGTGGATTTAGCGAGATCAGATTGAGTGTCCCAGAACTGAGTAGGTTGGCGTACCAGGGGAATGGCGTTACCAAGGAAAGGAAAGACTAGAGTTGGGCCTGGAAGAGTGGACTTTTTCTTCAAGTAGGAGATTTGTTCGAGAAAAACCAGGAAGGTCAGGATGGAGAGAAGGTAGGGTGTGAGTGTGGCGAGTATTTCCCAAAATGAAACGTCCATTTTGGGAGAGAATGAGAGAGATAGATGGGAGAGACTGGGAGAGAGATTGAAGGAGAGAGATGGGAGAGACTGGGAGAGAGAGAGGGGAAGAGAGATTAAATATGGTGCGGCGGTGGAGGGGGAAAATGCTGTGGGCTAAGGACAGTTCACAGTTGTATGTTATTAACACGTGAGTTGGGGTGGACTAACGTATTTCGTTTTATCTCTGGTGGTATTCTAATCTCTAGTCTCTGGTATGAATGGTAATTGTCTTTGTGTTCTTGTCTGGACGTGGACCATACTTTTTACTCTTTTTGATATCAAAATCTACAAGATTTTATGTTTTGATTGCAGATTTTGTTGATCTCTTCTTGTACTTCTTTCAGTACGTAATAAATTTGAGATACTCGTAACTCCCGAACAACCGTTTTTTGGTAATTATCTTTGTTTTTCGAAACTCTTTGTTTGGTACTATAATTAAGATTGATGGTTAAATATTTACAGTACAGCTCTTTTTTTGGTAATTAAGAATGATGGTAGTGAGCAGTGACCTATTGAGCCAATGAGTTCTCAAGTTCATTTGACAATGATCTTATATTGTGTATGTAAAATAAGGGATTTGACTATCTTCCAACACCTAATTTAATTTATTGGGAGAGTGACTTTTTAAAAAATAATAATAATTAGATTTATATGTATTACAAATAAGTATGTGTTTTAAAAGATAATTTTTTGAATGAACCCAAAACCTAGACTAAGCATAAACCATTTACCACTTAGGTCCAATCTCTCTCTTTGGGAAAGAGACTTATGTTGTGTTTGGTTGGGGAGAATGGAATGAAATCAATGAAATCAAAAGAAAAAAATGGAGGTAGAGGGAAGATTTAGAAAAAAAAATGGATAGGTACAAAATTTCTATGATGAGAAATGTGAAGAAATTGAATGTTGGGGAGAATGGAGCATTCATTCTTAAATATAGGTGGGTTTGAGTTCTAGTTCAAATGATTAAGAATGGAATGGATTAAAGATTGAATATTTTAGACATTAACCTATTTCATAGTTCAAATTTCATTTCATTCCATTTATCACGACCAAACACAACATTAGTTTTTAGAGGATGATGTATTCAATCTATTTACAAATTTATGCGAGACCTAGGTGTATTATTAATTATGATCCATATGATCCATACATGTATAATTTGTTCCGACTTCCGCCTAACCAATATTAATGATGGTTAAATTTTGAATCTTCTTAAAGCACTAGTTTTGGAATCGAAAGAAATTACTTTATCAAATTTATAATTTTATTGAAAATAAAAATATGTTAATTGCATTAAATTGATATTGAAAAAATACTGAAGTATTTTAATGAAGTATTTTAATGAAGAGAAAAATGTTTCTATAGTTAACTATAGGTAATTACCTATAATTATTAGCATTTTGAGTATAAAATATGGATGACATTTTTGTAATAATGAAATCCACCCACTGCATTTACAAAAATAGCCTTCACATTGTATTATAAAATGTGTTAACTATAGATAATTACCTATAGTTAACTATAGGTCGTGAATGAAATAATTGTTTAATCGATTATTACTTGATCAAAAGTTCAACTTGTACATACATTTTGTGTTAGTAAAGCAAGAAGGCCTTTAGTTTCGTAAAGAACTGCACCGATTCAATATTTTAATAAAAAATAGATATTTTTCAATAATATTATTCCTGAATATAATTAGGAAGCTAATATGTACATACTCAATATTTATATTTACACATTCAATATTGACGATCATATGCAACATTTTTTATTGATTCACCGAGGCTACAATTTATTAGATATTCAGTGCATTTTTCTATAACAATATTAATTTTATCAATTTTGGTAAATTAATAAAATACTAGTTCATAATTTGTCCGAATCACAGGTCAAGATTAATTAAAAAGTTTATTTATCTTTTTTGTTTTTAATGTATAGTTTCACTGATTAAAACAAAGTTATGTTTGTTTGAGGTGACCTTTTTTTTATTTTATAAAAATTATATATGTCAAATAAAGTATATAAAAGAGAATATGGCATTCAAAATTATAGATAAGCCAATATATTATATAAAAAAAACTCATACATGCTTGTGTTAGTTTCATTTATGAAAAAAATAACCAGAACATATAATCTAAAATATGATAAGTATTTATCAATATATTACAATAAGTGAAAGTGATATAATTTATAGTTTGGTTAATCATTTATTTTTGATTATCTTCATTCATAATAGTTAGATTTTCAACTCAAATAGATCATGATTGTTAGATATAACAATACTAAAAGTTGTTATATACAGAGTTCTAAGGTTCTATTTTCGCTACAACATATTAATTTATATTAAATACAAAAAATTATTATATATAAAGATGTAAGTGATATGGGCTAAAAGTAAGCCCTAAAAATACATTTAATGTTGCATTAAATGAACCTAAGTTGGTCCAAGGTCAAAGCCCAATTACGAGGCCCAAAACCTTAATAATAATAATAAATTCGTAGCTGTAAAATCAGCCAAATAAAAGACCCCGTATTTGAGTCAACAAGGAAACCAAATCATCTTTGGAGTGGCCTTCAAGGCATATAATTCCAGTACTTATCTCCTTATCTTTTGGAAGACTCTAGAATTGGGCCAAGATAGTGACTTGCCCGCCAAGACACCCAATTCTACTCAAATTCTAGGCTTCCCATGCCTATATAAAGGGTCTGACCCCTCATTCTCAGAACTACGTTTTGTCTTGATTCTCAATACGAGATACGTAGGCACTCTGTGAGGACCGATTAGTCCCGAACACGGAAACAACCATTAAAGCACGAAGCTCCCTAATCCTAGCATTAAATACAATTTGTAACCTAGTTTTTATTCCACTACATTTGGCGCCGTCTGTGGGAACACAACATCAACCATGGTTCAAACACGAAGGACACCAGTCTCAACCGAGGCTACCATTGTCACCTCTGTTCCACCCGTCATTACTGAACAAGGGTATGCACCCCCAAGTGGCCATGTCCTGCAGATACATGAACCGTATCACCCTCCTTACATTAGAGGCTTTGGTCCTGATCAAGGATATTATGACTACTCTGGTCCTTATACTGATGATTCTTCATCTGAGGATGACGATCGTGATCAAGCCCCGAGGAGGCGACATCCAAGCAAGGAGCCTATAAGGCGTACTCGACGAATCCATGATGGACCCCCTATGACAGCCGTTGAGAAAATCAAAGCTTATGAAGCCCAGATCTAAAAGCTAAAGGATGATATAGAAAGGGAGCAGCAAAGACAGAACCAGGGTTAGAATCAGAATCGACCTCCCCCAAATACAAGAGAGATTCCTTTTTGTTTGATTCGAAAAGGCCTCCAACGAGGTAAAGAAGGGCTGATGCCCCAACAGGAAGAGCAACTAAGGCAGAGGCCCCCAAGGGTAACACCAAAGAGTTGATGCATGTAGGAGATCACGATGATCTTACACCACCATTCACCGAGGAGGTGATGAATGCTCACATCTCTAGGAAGTTTAAGTTGCCAACTATAAAGGTTTATGATGGAACGGGTGATCCCGCAATTCATGTCAGGACATTTTCGAACGCACTATTGCTACAGCCTGGAAGTGACGCCTTGAAAACATGGCCGAGCTCCAGCGAAGGGCTGACGAGTATATCAAGGCTGAAGATAGCATGAAGAAGGAAACCACAGGAGGCAATGACAAAGGTAGCAACGACTCCAAGAAGCGAAAGCAAGACCATGAGTATGATGACCAGGAGTATGATGTTAGGGACAAGTATCCCCGAACTAGCGAGGACTCCGACTATGTCCCTAAGAAGAACCAAGGACCAAGGTTCACTAAGTATGCAAGGTTGAATACTCCTAGGAGTCGAATCTTGTTGGACATTGAGAATGATAAGGATTTCCGATGGCCGAAGCCACTCAGGGGTGATCCCGCAAAGAGAAACAAGAATCAGTATTGTAGATTCCACAGAGATGTGGGGCATGACACTGATGATTGCAAGCAACTCAAAGATGAGATCGAGTTTTTGATTCGTAGAAGGAAACTGAGCCACTTCACTAAGGGTGAAGACCGTGGTAATCAGAGAAGAGAGTATGATAGGAGGGATGACGATCAAGATCGCAACCCACAGCCCCGAAGGCCAGTAATCAACATGATCACAGGAGGCCCGATTGCGGCCGGCACAACAAGGAATTCTCGGAATGCTTATGCTAGAGAAGTGATGCACATCGTGGGAGAGGCCCCGAAGCTTGCAAAAACTGAAGTAATAGTTGGTTTTGACGACTCAGACTTGGAAGGGGTGAAGTTCCCACATGACGACCCGTTGGTCATAACTTCTGTGATTGGAAACTCAGAGGTGAAACAAGTCTTGATAAGACAAAGGAGCTTCCATTGACATTCTATGTCATGATGCATTTGTGAAGATGGGGCACAATGATTCTCAGTTGACCCCCAATAGCATGCCTATATATGGATTTAATGGAGTAGAATCCAAAATTGAAGGGACTATTCAGTTGCCTGTAACTATTGGACAGGAGCCCAAGGAAAGGAGGCCACCCAGATGTTGAACTTCCTGGTAATCAAGGCGGTTTCAACGTACAACGCTATCCTCGGGAGGACTGGACTTCATGCATTCAAGGCTGTTGCCTCAACTTATCATACGAAGATCAAGTTCCCAACCAGGAATGGTGTTGGAGAACATAAAGGTGATCAAAAGATGGCACGAAGCTGTTATGTAGCCTCGTTAAGGCCTGAAGGAGTCGGGGGATAGGTCCTTCCGATTGAAGACATGGATGTCCGCAGTGATAAGGAACACCAAGAAAGGCCAGCAGAGGACATCACACATAAGCCTCGGACAGCCGTTAAGGCTAAGGCATTAACTGACTTCATGGTTGAATGTACCATTGACAACCCAGCAGTGAACCGAAGTTTTTTGAATATGCAAGGTTGAATACCTCAAGGAGTCAGATACTAATGGAGATTGAGAACGACCGTGAAGTCCGATGGCCGAAGCCAATGAGGACCGATCTGGAAAAATGAAATAAGAATCAGTTCTGCCGATTCCATAAAGAAGTCGGTCATGATATAGATGACTGTCGACAACTTAAGGATGAGATTGAGTTCTTGATTCGGAGAGGAAAACTCAGTAAATTCACCAAGGATGGGACTCAAGGAAGTCAGAGGGGAAACTATGAAAGGAAGGAATACGATAGACAAGACAATGATTAAGGTCGTAACCCTAAGCCCCGAGGGCCAACTGTGAACATGATATTTGGAGGACCAACTGCTGCTGGGCCTTCCAGAAATTCAAGGAAATCTTATGCCCGAGAGGTAATGACTGTGGTCGGAGAGGTACTAAAGCGTGCCAAGACAGATGTGTCCACAAGTTTCGATGATTCTGATTTGGAGGGAGTGAAATTTCCCCACGATGACCCTTTGGTCATCATACCTGTGATAGGCAATTATGAAGTTAAAAGAGTTCTAGTTGACAACGGGGCGTTAGTGGATATTCTTTTCCATGATGCTTTCATCAAGATGGGTTACTCGGACACCCAGTTAACACCATCGGATATGTCCATCTATGGTTTCAATGGAGTGGAATCAAAGGTAGAAGGCGCGATACAACTTCCCATGACAATGGGACAAGACCCGAAATCAAGTACCTAGATGTTGAATTTCATAGTCATCAAGGCAAGTTCGACCTACAACGCAATCCTGGGAAGGACGGGACTCCTTGCATTTAAGGCTGTAGCCTCTTCCTAACACCTGAAAATCAAATTCCCAACAAGAAACGGGATTGGAGAAGAATGGGGTGACCAAAGAATGGCTAGAAGCTGTTACATAGCCGCGTTAAGGCCTGACAGAACCGGGGGCAAGTACTCCCAATTGAAGACATGGATGTCCGGGACGATGAGGGGAATAGGGGAAAACCAGCTGAGGATCTGATCCCCATCCCCTTGATCCCAGAAGAACCAGATAAGGTCACTTATGTCGGAGCTCTATTGACCGATTCTTTGAAGGGCAAGTTGACTGCCTTTCTTCAAGAAAATAGCGACGTCTTCGCTTGGACAGCGGCGGACATACCAGGGATTGATCCCCAGTTGATAACTCACAAGTTGAATGTGGATCCTAATAGGAAGACCATAAAACAAAAGAAGAGGAACTTCGCTCCTGAAAGGCAAGAGGCCATCAAGCAAGAAGTAGATAAGCTCCTGGAAGTGGGCTTCATCGAAGAAATTCAGTTCCCGGAATGGTTGGCCAACCCGGTGATGGTCAAAAAAGCCAATGGGAAGTGGAGGATGTGTCTCGATTTCACAGACTTGAATGACGCATGTCCTAAGGATTGTTTTCCCTTACCAAGGATCGATGCCCTGATTGACGCTACGGCTGGGCACGAGATGTTAAGCTTCATGGATGCCTTCAGTGGCTATAACCAGATAAAGATGCACAAGGATGACACCAACAAGGAGCCACTTACCAAAGGCTAGTGAACAAAATTTTTGAACACCTCATTGGCAAGACCATGGAGGTCTACGTGGATGACATGTTAGTCAAGAGCCTCGATAAGGCAGATTATATAAAACACCTTCGTGAGGCATTTGAAGTACTGAGGCACCACCAGATGATGTTAAATCCAACTAAGTGTGCCTTCAGAGTAGGCTCGGGAAAATTCTTAGGCCTGATGGTTTCCAAGAGAGGAATTGAGGCCAATCCCAATAAGATCAAAGCAATCCTAGACATGGAACCACCACGGACTGTCAAGGACGTCCAGAAATTGACAGGAAGAGTGGCGGCATTGGGAAGATTCATCTCCAAGTCAGGGGAGAAGTGCTTACCTTTCTTCAAAACACTTAAGAACGTGAAAAATTTCGAATGGACGGCTGAAAGCCAAGAAGCCTTTGAGGCCCTAAAAAAGTACATGGCCGGAGCGCCACTGTTGGCCAAGCCAAAACCAAATGAAGTTCTTTATCTATGCTTGGCCGTCTCCAACATTGCACTAGGAGCCGTCCTGGTAAAGGAAGAATTGAAGGTTCAGAAACCCATATACTATGTAAGCAAGATCCTGCATGGAGCCGAGATAAACTACTCTACTATCGAGAAGTTTGCTTTAGCCTTGATAATGGCCTCGAGGAAGCTACGACCCTACTTTCAGGCTCACAAGATTGAGGTCCTGACTGATCAGCCTCTAAGAAACATATTGCATAGTCCTAAAGTGAGTGGAAGATTGATCAAATGGGCTATTGAGCTAGGAGAATTCGATATCAAGTATAAGCCTAGGACGGCCATAAAAGCTCAGGCACTCGCTGACTTCATGGTTGAATGTACCATTGACAACCAAGAAGTCGGGGGGCATGAAGAGATAGTGGAAGAGAAGAAAGATGAAGGAGACTTGATGTCCAAAGAATACTGGGTGCTCTATTTTGATGGGGCATCAAAAACAAAAACAAGTGGAGCTGGTCTAGTTTTGCGAAGTCCAGATAGGTTCCTAGTCGAATATGCTCTAAAGCTAGACTTTCCAACGACTAATAATGAAGCTGAGTATGAGGCTCTGATAGCCGGTTTGGCCTTAGCAAGGAAATTAAGGGTCAAGCACCTCAAAGTGTATGGAGACTCGAGACTTGTAGTTGCACAAGTGAATGGTGAGTTTGAAGCTCGTGAGGAAACTATGGCAGAATATCTAAGGATAGCCAAGGGTGTTATGACTCAATTCGAGGAATGATACATGGAACACATCCCGAGGGAGGAGAACATTAAGGCAGATGCCCTCTCTAAGTTCGCTTCCTCGGAGATAGAAAACTATGTTGGGAGTGTTTACTTTCAGGTCTTGAAGACCCCTACTATCAATGTGAAGTTGGTGACACCGATCGATATGCAAAGCTGTGGGATGGATCCTATCAAGGTTCACTTGGAAACGGGATGGCTCCCTGAAGATGTCATGGAAGCACGTAAACTCTCGGTAAGAGCTCTAAGATACACCCTGATTGAGGGTTTGCTATACAAGAGATCTTTTGTGATCCCGTACTTGAAGTGCTTGAGGCCCAGGAGGCCAGAGAAACACTCGAAGAAGTGCACGAAGGGATGTGTGGGCAACAGCTGAGGGGCAGAGCCCTTGCTCATAAAATACGTCCCCTTGCTCATACCAACGACTATTTAAGGGATGAACCCTCTAACAACATGAATTCAAGGAACTGAAACCTACTAAATTGGAGTCCAAAGAATGGATTCAAACCCTAAAGGGATGTATCCCCAATTTAGAGGGGTGACTTTGCTTACAATCGCAAACACCCTAACATGATTACGAATCTCTATAATGGTGTTACCATCACCAACAGGACAAAACCCAAGTTATGGGCTCCTACCCCTATGAGGGCTGAGGGCATGAATTGCCATGTGTTTAAATGCTCATCATAAAAACTTCACTTGCAAGGATGATTATCCTCAACCTCGAAGGTCCGAAATAATAAATCTTAGCTCATAAAGCACGTTTGATACATCAATAGGCATGACAGCCCTTAAGGCCTAGGGTGGCCTCTATCAATGATTCGACAGATATTTTTAAGAAGATTGATGAAATTAGCTCGTGAAGCTCATATTCAATCATTGAAACAAGATCTGGAAAGATTATAGACTCGAAAGTCCCAAAGAGAAAGAATCCCCTCTGTTATTAACTCGAATTATACTCCCGGAAGGACGAGGGTTGATACCCAAAAATTGAACCTAATGGCTTGGTGCGTTTAAGAGATCGTGATGATCCAACGAAAGTTTACAAAGAAATTCAAGATACCCCATGATCACGATCGATGATAGGGTGGTGATCAACTAAATCATATACAGATTTTCCAACACATCCTTGTTACAAGCAGTCACGGATGCTAACAAATGTAGCCACGTAAGGCGTTTCCCCAAATTTTGGGGGGCATGACACAATGTTGGTATAATCGCTTACCTCCAAACTCTGCCGGGTCTCTCAAAGACTTGAGTAAGGTGTTAATCACCCAATTTGTCAATACAAGTGGTCAGGTAACCACCAGAGATGTTGACATCCATTAACTCACTAATCCTATTTGCCATTTGGGGAATGGATATACTTGGGCCATTTCCAATAGCCAGTGCGCAAAGAAAGTTCTTGATAGCAGCAATCGACTGCTTCACCAAGTGGATTGAGGCTAAACCTTCAGCCAAGATAACCACCAAACAAGTAATGCACTTCTGGAAAAGTGTAATATGCAGATGTGAAATTCCACGAATCCTGGTTACGGACAATGGAACTCAGTTTAACAATGATGAGTTCAAGAAGTATTGTGAAGAGAATGATATCCAATCGTGTTTCACTTCTGTTACCCATCCTCAAGCAGATGGGCAAGCTGAGGTTGCAAATTGAATTATCCGAAATGGACTAAAGGGTTGAAACCCCATGAACCTAATACATTCAGTCCAAACCCCATCATTCGATATGCTCAATGTAAGGCTTGAAGCCGAAATAAGATCCCAAGTCTCGAAAAAGACCAGTATAATTTCTATGAAATCTTAGTGCATCATCATGGATGTTGGGAAGCATGATCAGCCATTTTAATCCCAGAAGTTCTTCAAGTCTTCAAGAAATCATCAAGGGATGAAGATCGAACCCAGAAAATTTTCAATAAATGAAGATTGGGCCCATAAAACTCTAAGCTCAAAGCGAGGCAATGAATTTAGGCCAGGTTAGGCCTAGTTCAATCAAGGCCCATGCTGGCTAGGCCCAAACCCCAAACGGGTCATGTCCAACAGAATAAACTCCCGAAAGGAGTACTCAAAATTTTAAAGTCGAATTAGTGCTAATTCCAAGTCCCAGGTAAGGTAAAACACGACGATCTACATCCCTGTGCGGACGAAACCTTGAGGTCGTTAATAACCTACGGATGAGGTCGAAAAATAGTTGAAATGTGAGGCCCACGTCGAACAAAAGGCCGGAAATTAATTAGGTTTAGTCTTAAAGGCTAAACACCATGACGCAATCAAGGCCTAACATGGCCCAATCAAATTTCTGTAGAAATCCCAAAAGGCTGAAATGATTAAAAGTGGCCTAAAGGCTCTACAAAGCCCAAGTCAAGCAAATGACTCAAGAATGAAGGAACAAGTGATAGTAGGCTTAATAAATTATGTAGGCCCATCTTGGATCAAGCCCAAACTAAAGGCCTGATAAGGTCCAGACAAAAATGAATGGCGAAAGTTGATAACAAAGGCACGAAAGCCTAACAAACTTTTAGTTGGACTTGAGTAACAAGGCCTGTTAAGGCCCAAGTCAAAATCAATTAGGACATCAAGATGAAGAGCCCAAATATGCGATTGGGTTCACGAGGAAAGGCCCTAAACTCTGATGAGTCTAAGGCCCGAAACAGAGGAAAGGCCCAAAAAAAAAAAAAAAAAAAACCAAAAAAAACAACGGTCCCAAACGAAGTTGTCTGAGGTCGAGACCAACGACCTCGTTTTGCAGCATGTTTTCGAACTCGTTCAAACGACCAAGAAGTCGATTAAAACCCTGGGTTGAGGTCGTAAATGTGATAAGATAAGCTCGTGCGAATCTGCTCGAAAAAGAACTAGCAATCTCAAGTCATGTGAGCGACCTCACTCCCATTTGAGGTCGTAAACGACCTAAGAGATGAGGTCGTGGTTATATTGATTCCAATTCGAAGCATCGAGCTCGTACTTGAACTAAAAGTGAATACGAAAATGTGCGACCTAGGTGTAAACTAAAGCCCAGAATGAAGTCGAGATAACCTTGGGTCGAAGTCGTGCAATCCTGGTCGAATATCGACAGTGAAATGAAGTCGTCGAGCACGACCAATGTCTCATTTGAGGTCATTAGATCATGAAGTGAGGTCGTACGTTTGAAATCGTAGTTGAACTACGAATAGGGCTCGTAACGTGCGACCTGGGCATAGAAAAAGCTTACGTTGAGCTCGTTGCATCCTAGTCGAAAATGAACTAGAAAAATGGAGAAAACCATGCGACCAGGACATGAAATGAGGTCGTGTGTACCCCAATTTGAGGTCGTTGAACCCATGTCGTTTTTGAACTAAAAACTGTGACCAAAAGCTGCGACCTGGCCCTAGTTTGAGCTCGAAAAATCAGCTCGAATTTGGCTTCAATTAATGAGCGAAGATACTCTGAAAAATTTTGAAAAATATGTGGCTATTTACCCCAAATCACGAGAGAGATCAATAAAAATACCTGTGGGTACATGGAAAGTGAGAAAATGTGCAAGAAAATTATTTATAATTTTCTATAAGACATAAAAACTGTTAGTTAGCCTCGAATAAGGCAAATCGTCGTAAATGTGTAGATCGCTCCACACTTTACAATAAGGCGATATATGTGAAACACTAGTGTAAACCAAAATCCCCTTATGATCAGGGTAGGAAAGTTAAGAAGTCCCAAGTAAGGGATAAAAACGACCCCGAGTCTCGACTAAGGCAAATATAACTTCTACGAAAACCTGATCAGTTTTCCTAGAAGTTGGGGGGCAAATGATATGGGCTAAAAGTAAGCCCTAAAAATACATTTAATGTTGCATTAAATGAACCTAAGTTGGTCCAAGGTCAAAGCCCAATTACGAGGCCCAAAACCTTAATAATAATAATAAATTCGTAGCTGTAAAATCAGCCAAATAAAAGACCCCGTATTTGAGTCAACAAGGAAACCAAATCATCTTTGGAGTGGCCTTCAAGGCATATAATTCTGGTACTTATCTCCTTATCTTTTGGAAGACTCTAGAATTGGGCCAAGATAGTGACTTGCCCGCCAAGACACCCAATTCTACTCAAATTCTAGGCTTCCCATGCCTATATAAAGGATCTGACCCCTCATTCTCAGAACTACGTTTTGGCTTGATTCTCAATACGAGATACGTAGGCACTCTGTGAGGACCGATTAGTCCCGAACACGGAAACAGCCATTAAAGCACGAAGCTCCCTAATCCTAGCATTAAATACAATTTGTAACCTAGTTTTTATTCCACAACAGTAAGGTTCGCATTTTTTCAATAACATATTCAAATAAATTATGATCGTTAGATACAGCAATACTAAAAGTTGTTATAAATAGAGGTCTAAAGTTCGATTCTCGT
This sequence comes from Kitagawia praeruptora, assembly GCA_037693485.1. Classification (NCBI taxonomy): domain Eukaryota; kingdom Viridiplantae; phylum Streptophyta; class Magnoliopsida; order Apiales; family Apiaceae; genus Kitagawia; species Kitagawia praeruptora. The sequence continues at coordinate 110,860,958 of CM075354.1, forward strand.
CAACAACATATTATTTTATATTTAATACTAAAAATTATTATATATACAAAGATGTAAAATTCAAATTCTTCAATAATATATTAAAATTTATTTTTATAATATTATACTATACTATAAATAAATTATAAAAAATTAAAAATAACTCATGTTTTACAACAACTAATCAACTATAAGCTAGTATAGTTAAGTGGTCGGATAATTTATTGAAAATAAAAAGGAGTTGAAGGGTATATTAATCACATCATTTGTATTGGATGTTCAATTATATTTATAGGATGTGCACGTATCCCTTTCCTATAATTATTGTAGAATTTTCATTTTAAATGAAAATTTAATAAAATAAATACAACAATATCTTTAAAAGAAAATGAAAATTCTATGTGCCTCTACTCCACGAATGATACGACAGTATTCTTTCTCGTAAATTGAATTTACTTTAGTGTATTTTATGATTTTAATTTTTTAATTTTTTATTAATATTATTAGTTTATAACTGTGCAACGCACTGCTTCTTTTTTTAATTTTTACAATTATATTAACTTTTTAATACTTATTTGGTAGTAGTTTACATATCAAATTATTGTTAAAAAAATTATATATATAAGATTTTACACGTTCAATTTACTATATGTTTTATCTTAAATTCTTAAAATTTAATTTGGACGATTTTACAATCGAACCTCTTGTCACTATAAATAGATTTTATTATCTTGATTACTCCACTGACGCTTGATCAATTGAATGAACTTCTTCAAGTGTAATATACCTTAAAACGGTATATTGTTGTTGTCTTCTTTCTCTTGACAATAAAGCCTTTGAGATCACTGTGACAGTACTATTTATCATTACAGTACTATTTATCATTACATCATTGTTTAACGATATATGCACACACCTTTCTTAGATCTTATTTAGAAATGTTAATGAAATCGATCAAATCAAATTATTTTAACATCTTGCTTTTTTTAAAAGTAAATATTGTGAATATGAAATATACGGAGATTGATCAAAAATATTTTTAATGTCTTGCTTTTTCAAGAAGTAATATTATGAATGTGAAATATACGGAGATCATAATTCTAAATATTTTTTTAATAATTCGATATTCGGACCAGCTTTTGCGCACCACGATTAATCCGGAAGACTATTAGCACACTCGTATCTACCAAACATGGCAATCCACTTACTTTTGTGCCTTCCAGAGATCGAACCTATGATCTTGGGGTGGTAAGCCCATAAAATCATGGTCCCAACTAATTGGGACATCCGTGGTAGGTTTATTTTAAATCTTACTCATTTCTACCATCTATAAAATTAATGATGTATAGTAGGAGTGAGCACAAAAATTCAAAAACCGGATTATCCGATTTTTCGATCCGGTATCCGATTATAAAAATTCGAAAATTAAGATATTCGATCCGAAAAAATTGGATCGGATATCTGATCTAGATTTTTTTATGAATTCGAATACGGATCCGGATCACAACTTTTTACAAATTCGGATATCCGGATCCAATCCGGTTTTTAATATTTATTAAAAATCATTTATATATTTAATAAATAATGAACCTATTATAGACAAATAATTCAACATTCAACATATTTAATTAAGTAATGAATTATTATTAATAAATTAATGATTTTGTTATGTATCACCTAAGTTTATAAGCATTTTAGGTGTAAAAACATAAGTAATAATGTACTTAAATGTGAATTTATAATTACTAACTCCATACATTTGTATGTGAAAACATCGTAATCTCATGAAGTTTCCTTAAATCAATCTCGATAATCTTTAAATTAACCATTTTATTCAAAGTGATTGATTAAGAAGTGATAATATTTAAAAAAAAATAGAGTAAATGGAAGAATATTTCTTTTAAAAATATTTTTCGCTTCAAATTATGAATTCAAGAATTAGTGTGTTATTAATATCTCTAAAAAAATATTTATAATTGCAAAATTTTCAAAATATTGCCTTCTAAAAAATCCTAATTAAGCTTTGTCCCATGGGGATGATTAAGCGTTTACACGGATCAAATTATATCTGAGTTCGGTTTGCAAAAATTTGTGTCTTTAGCTTGATTGGAAAAATATTAAAGCATGTATGTAGCTGGAATTGAAAAATATTAAAGATAACAAAGTGTAAAAACTTCTAATTTATTGAGATTGGATTAGTTTTCTCTCCATATCCTATGTGAGAGTTTTTGAATTTTCTCCCCATATCCTGTTTTCTTGAACTGGATTGTGTGGAAGTGTCATCATCTATGGCACACGTTCACGATCTAGATGAGCAAATGGCAGATCTATACATTGAGGAGAAAGAATATGAAGAGCTAGTTTTTAAGGGAGATGTTGAGGAGGTTAACAAGTTTGATCTCTATTTAGTATGAAGGTTTCTGTCAGAGAAAACAATCAACATCAAGGCAATGAAGAGTAAATTGGCCGATGTGTGGAAGCCAGCAATGGGAATAAACATTAAGAAGATTGACTCTGATTTGTTCTTTGCAAATGATAGCTTCTTGTTTTTCCGTGCTAATTCTGTTGAAGCTGTTAAAGTGAAGGAGATTCTCAATAGCTATGAATTGTTATCTGGTCAAGCAGTTAATTTTAAAAAATCGGGAGTTTTCTTCAGTGCCAATGTTCGAAGAGACAAACAGAGAGAAATATCGGAGATTTTGGGTGTTTGGGAAGATCTTACAAAGAGCAATTACTTGGGGTTACCCTCATTGATTGGTAGGTCGAGGAAATCTGTCTTTAATTTTATTAAAGATAAAGTGTGGAAGAGGATTCAAAATTGGAATGCTAAGTTACTATCTCGGACAGGGAAGCCTATCTTGATTAAGAGTGTGGCACAAACTGTGACGCCTCGCAGATCCGGGATACAGATCCGGGCTCATAACTCACTTAAACAATACAAACCTATAAATGCGGAACAATAATAATACAATCCCTCATCCAAGATACGAGCACAGGCTAAAGTATGAAACAAATACTGCTAATTACTATTACAAACCTCAAATATAATTTAATACAATCTGATAGATCTTAAATGTCTAGTCTATCCAATCCACTTATTACAACAATACACGAAATTAAACCATCTGCACTCTCAATCATCAAACATCACTCCCCTGGCTGCCGAGCCACTAGGTCTAAACATCCTCGATCTTAACTGGAAAAGAAACATTACATTGCAAGGTGAGCCAGAAAGCTCAACAAGAATATCCTTCAATGTATAAATAAATAATAAACTTTTAATCGTTCCAAGTATTAACTACAAGCCATACTGGAATATCTGAAAGGTGAATCAAGTTCAGTGATATGAACAGATAAATTCGGATAAGTTCCGACGATCAATAATGCCATAAGAAAGTGGCTCAACATCAACTAGAGTCAAATACTCAGAATGTTAGAACTGGTCCATCTCATAATTTTTAAAAACAAAGTTAGGCATGCTGATCAGTCACGCTCTAACCCGGACAGTGCACAAAGCAAAGTCCTCATCGGATCCAAGGCACTGAAAGGCCTTACACATCGACCAATATATGGTCAGACCAATTAAGGTCAAGTTTTATATAAATCCACCAATTCTAACCTTACGTTCAGGTGTCGATACAATTGACAACCTTTAAATCATAATTAGGTGTCGGAAGATTGACAACCTTGATCACAACAATCACTGGAAGTTCACATTCCAGGAAAAACAACTCAAAGTGAATGTACGATAACAAATGGTACAACATCTAGTATCGATGAGTTCGATACAACAATGGGGTGATAATGAAGAATCAACAATAGTAACAATAAGTGTTGTCTAGATCGATACAAGAAATGGGTAAATCGAATGCAACGATATTATAGGCGTCGACGAATTCGAACGCCACCATCTGGGTAATAATAATTAATCAAGAGTAATAAGGCATCGACTAGAGCGAATGCCTAAAAAGGTTGAAATGAATCGTCAATGATAATTTAAATGAATCTCGTCAAAGTTGATAAGAATAATTCAATGGATTCATGCTGTGAATAATTTAAGAATGATTTCTTGAACAATAATTTAAAGGGATACATGGCATAGCATTTGTATATTTAATAGGATAACAAGTGGTAGAAAAATACTTGCCTGATAATAAGGTCAAGTCCGTCTAAATATTCTCGTAACCTTCTGCTTTAGCTTTTCCTTTGCTCCTCTGACTCGACTCTATAATAAACGTCTCGAATCAAATACTAATACATCTCACTATTCATTCCACGTATTTCATGTAATTCACATAATTTACATAATTCATTTAGCACGTAACATTTATATTGCCCTAGCGGACACATTCAAATCACGTAATCAATTAATGGAACTCTACAATTATTTTTAACACAAGTCCAAACCTCGTCATAAATTAAATCTCGCTTCGAAATATTTTTAAAACAATTTTCATAATTTTTGGGATTTTTCTAATATTTTTAAAGCATTTAAAACTCAAAACGGGATAATTTGGAATTAAATAACCTCAATTATATTAATTAAATTAAACAATAATTAATGAATAAAATTATTCAATAAATGATCTCATTTATCGAATAATTAAATCAATTTAAATTATTATTCGAAATGATTTAATATAATTAAAGTATTAAATTCTACATTTAAATAATTAAGGAAATGATTCCAAAAATCTTAAAATAAATAATAATTTTGGATAAATCCGATTTTTGTTTTAAAATAATACAGAAAATATTTTTCTGAAAATTTAGAAACTGATTTTGTATTTTTCTGATTTTTATTGAATTAAATATGAATTTTCGAAAATTAAAACAATTTAAAATAAAAATCAGAAATAATCAGCACTATTCATCGTCTTCTTCTTCAAGCTCCACCACCGGCGGCAATGGCAGCTCCGGCCGGCGGCGCAACTCCGGCGACACTCTAAATCTAGTCAAACATGACCCAAACTCAACACAAGCTTTGTCTTTCAACGATCTACAACTTCGCCAACCCGGAATTTCCAAACAATTACTCGAACTAAAATTCCGTTCAAAAAGTCAACATTTTTCGATGAACACCAAGAACACTCAAGAACAATTTCGAAATAATCAAACCACGTCTAAACATGTTTAACGAACTCAAAACCTAACATATGATATACCAAAGACCAGGAGAAAATTATCTACAACATGGAATCATCAAATCACATAAACAATCAAGTTTACGAAAAATCATGATTTTGAATCTTTAAATTCGAATTTTGTAAAGATCATATAAAATAAAATAATGATCCCCCACGAATTCTGGGCACATATTTAGAAACTAGATGATGTGAGCTTCGATTCGACTGTAAGATCGTCGAAATCGGACTCCGATAACACCTCCAATTGTTGGTTTGATTCTCAAGAACACGAAGAACACAACAATCAAACCTCGATTGCTACTTGATATAGAACTCAAAAATCAACATATGATATACCAAACTGACCAGGAGAAAATTATCTACAACATGGAATCATCAAATCACATAAACAATCAAGTTTACGAAAAATCATAATTTTGAATCTTTAAATTCGAATTTTGTAAAAATCATATAAAATGAAATATTGATCCCCCACGAATTCTGGGTACATATTTAGAAACTAGATTTTCATACCTTTAATTTGAGCCCAAGAACGTTGAATTTCGATTCCGGGAAAGCCTCCAATTTGGAGCTTGAAATTGAAGAACACTAGAATTTTCTCTCTAAGAAATTTATGACTTTTGAAACAATAATTTTGAGAGAATGATTGCTGGCGGCTGGTATTGGTATTATTGACAGATTTGTTGGGGAATATTTTGCTTTTGTGAATATTTTATTCAGGTCTCATGAAATCGGTTCCGTAATTGCCGCTTAGTGGAATTTCGGATATAAAATAGAGGCGAAATTTTTACGAAAAATCACGAAAATAATTTGAAAAATCCTCAAACATGATAGAATGAATAAAACTTGAGACAAGAATATTTTAAAATTTATTTGATCAGTTTTGATATAAATACGTTTTTAAAAACGAAACCGCTGAGCTTTTAAAAGTACGGTCTGCCGAAACGGCAAATACTACTAACATGAATTATTTTTTTTTGATTAAAAGAATACGATCAACTAACACTTTTTTTTTTTTTACATATACGGGAAACTCTCTAACCTCAATTAAATACATATAACGATAATAATATCCGTCTATAACACATCGTTCCATCGAGTTGAATAAATCATATAAATATTTATTCCATTCAATAATAATAATTACATTTTTAATACAAGTTCTTACAATCTTCCCTCCTTAAAAGGATTCTGTCCTCAGAATCAAACTAAGCAAATAGGTGTGGATACCTCTCTAACATCTCACTTTCTAGCTCCCAGGTAGACTCTTCGACCCTAGGATTTCTCCACAAAACTCTTACTATCGAAATGATCTTATTTCTAAGCACCTTCTCCTTCCTGTCTAAAATCTCTACCGGTAGTTCTACGTAGGACAAATCCGGCTGAATCTCGACTGGTTCTGACTCTATCACCTGGTTTGAATCTGGATGGAACCTCTTCAACATTGACACGTGGAAAACGTTATGAACATGTTGTAAATGCGGAGGTAGCGCTAACTCGTAAGCAACTTTCCCAACTTTCTTCAGGATTTCGAACGGCCCAACGAATCTTGGACTTAGCTTTCCGTTCTTCCCGAATCTCACTAGCCCTTTCCATGGAGATACCTTCAGCAAAACTGGTTCTCCTACTTCAAAGTTTATGTCCTTCCTGGCTCGATCAGCGTATTTCCGTTGTCGATCCTGTGCGGCTATCAATCTCTTCTGTATAAGTTCAACCTTATCCTTGGTTTGCTGGATCAGCTCGGTTCCCAATATCTTCTTCTCGCCCACCTCTTCCCAATATAATGGAGATCGACATCGTCGTCCGTATAAAGCTTCATATGATGGCATTCCAATGCTGGCGTGATAGCTGTTGTTATAAGAGAACTCCACCAAAGGCAGATGGTCATCCCAACTACCCTGAAGGTCCATCGCACACACTCTCAACATGTCTTCAATCGTTTGAATAGTACGCTCGCTTTGGCCATCAGTCTGCGGATGATATGCAGTGCTCATGTTCAGTTTAGTTCCCAGAGCTTCTTGAAATTGTCGCTATAATCTGGAATTGAATCTCGGGTCTCTATCAGACACAATCGAAACAGGGACTCCATGTCGCATCACTATCTCTTTCAAGTACAGGTGAACTAACTTGTCCATCGTATATCTTTCGTTGATCGGTAGAAAATGTGCCGACTTCGTTAATCTATCAATGATAACCCAAATGGCGTCGTGATTAGCTTTCGTCCTGGGTAATCCCACCACAAAATCCATGGCAATTTGTTCCCATTTTCATTTAGGAATCTCTAGGGGCTGTAACAATCCACTCGGCCTCTGATGCTCTGCTTTAACCTTCTGGCAAGTGTAACACTTACTAACCCATTCTGCAATCTCTCTTTTCATGTCTGGCCACCAAAAATTTTCTTTCAGATCTCGGTACATCTTCGTACTCCCGGGGTGAATTGAGAACTTTGAATTATGAGCTTCTTGTAAAATTTCATTCTTCAGTTCTGCCACATTAGGAATCCAAATTCTAGAAGAAAATCTTAAGACTCCTTCCTCGTCCTTTTGGCTGCTTAACTCTTCTCCCGATAATTCATTCACATCATGGTTCATTATTTCTTCTTGGCACTTTCTGATCCTCTCCAACAGTTCTGGTTGAAATGTCATTGCGTAATTCAAATCAGTTGCACAAACTGGGGCACGAATCTCTATTTCCAATTTCTCAAATTCCCTGAATAACTCTTGGTTCATAGTAAACATGTTCAATTTTTCCTTCCTACTCAAGGCATCTGCTACCACATTGGCTTTCCCCGGATGATAATTGATGGTACAATCATAGTCTTTAATCAGTTCCAACCATCTCCTTTGTCTCATGTTATGTTCCTTCTGGGTGAAAATATACTTCAAACTCTTGTGGTCAGTGTAAATCTCACACTTCTCTCCATATAGATAGTGTCTCCAAATCTTGAGTGCAAAAACAATGGCTGCTAGTTCCAAATCATGGGTAGGATATTTCTGTTCATGTATCTTCAACTGCCTGGAAGCATAGGCTATCACCTTGTCATGCTGCATCAATACACATCCCAGTCCTTTATGGGACGCATCACTATATATCACAAAGTCTCCTTGTTCATCTGGCAATGTCAACACTGGAGCCGTCACCAATCTCTTTTTCAGTTCTTGGAAGCTTTCCTCACACTTGTCATTCCAAATAAACTTTTCACTTTTCCTTGTCAACTTGGTTAGTGGAGTGGCTATCTTCGCAAAGTCTTGGACGAATCTTCGATAATAACCTGCCAATCCCATAAAACTCCTGACCTCTATCGGTGTCTTTGGTCTCTCCCAATTCAGTACAGCCTCAATCTTAGCCGGGTCTACCTTAATCCCTTCACTGCTTACCACATGCCCTAAGAATTGAACTTCTCTTAGCCAGAATTCACATTTCGAAAACTTAGCAAACAACCTTTCTTTTCTCAAGATCCTCAACGTTATCCTCAAATTTTCCCTATGTTCCTCTTCTGTCTTGGAATATACCAAAATATCATCAATGAATACAATTATAAATTTATCCAAGTATCTCTTAAATACCCTGTTCATCAAGTCCATAAAAGCAGCTGGTGCATTTGTCAGTCCAAAAGCCATTACCAAAAATTCATAATGTCCATACCTACTTCGGAATGCCGTCTTAGGTACATCTTCAGGTTTGATCTTTAGCTGATGGTAACCCGATCTTAAATCAATCTTCGAAAAGTGGACAGCTCCTTTCAATTGGTCAAACAAATCATCTATCCTTGGCAATGGATACTTATTCTTAATAGTCAATTTATTCAACTCTCGGTAGTCAATACACAACCTCATGCTCCCATCCTTCTTTTTAACAAATAGTACTTGGGCTCCCCACGGGGATACGCTGGGTCTGATAATTCCTTTTTCCAGTAGATCTTGCAACTGGACTGCCAACTCTTTCATCTCTATCGGAGCCATTCTGTATGGAGCCTTCGATACTGGTTCAGTTCCTGGGGCTAGGTCAATCGCAAATTCTATTTCCCGATCTGGAGGTAAACCTGGAAGCTCATCGAGAAAAACATCTGGAAACTCATTCACTACTGGAATCTCTTCCAACTTAGGCATCTCTGTTTTTGTGTCTCGCACGTAGGCTAAATAGCCTTCACATCCTTGTCTAAGTAATCTCTTAGTCTGCACAATAGTCAAGAACTTCCTAGTTTGTTTCTGACCGCGGAAAACAACCTCTATATTATCAGGGGATCGTAACGTCAATTTCTTACCTCTACAATCTATCTGGGCACTATGCTCTGTCAACCAATCCATCCCTAGGATTACATCAAATTCTCCTAGTTGGAAGGGTATTAAGTTGGCATAAAAACAGTGCCCTAAAACTACAACATCACAACGAGGACACACCTGATCGATGGGTATGCGCTCCGAATTAGCTATCTCTATAACTAACACCTCGTCTAACAATCTCATCTCACAATTCAATTTACTGACAAAATCTAAAGAAATAAAAGACTTCGTAGCTCCAGAATCAATTAACACCTTGGCATTGACGGAATTTACAAGAAGCGTACCTGCCAAAACATCGGACTCTTGCACAGCCTCGTTCATAGACATGTTGAAGGTTCGGGCAATCGGCTGAATGTTCCTCACTGGAGGTGCCTCAATTGCCGGAATCATTGCGTTTGCTATAGCTGGTAGTTTCGCTGGGGGTACTCTGCAGTCCTTGATCATATGCCCTGGCTTCCCACATCTGTGACACACAATCCCAACCTTGCATTCTCTAGAGAAATGCCCTTTCTGTCCACACTTAAAACAATTCCCAGTTAACTTGTGACATATACCAGGATGTTTCTTACCACACGTCTTGCAATCTGGCAGTGATGGTCTATTAACTCCTGATTGGTTCACCCCTTGAGTTCGGTTGCCTTGACCTCCATTCCCTCCATCTGGTCTCCTCATCCCCACATTCTTCCCAGCTTGGAACCCCTGTCTTTTATTAAGATAGTTTTGCGAACCACCCTGAATCTGCTTGTTATCAACCACTCCCAATTTTCGTTTCTTTCCCTCTTTCTCCTTCTGATACTGCTCACTTTCTTCTTCTGCAATCATAGCTTTCTGAACCACCGCAGCATAGGTGTTCAGTTCCAATATAGCCAACTTGGTTCGAATCCAGGACTTTAGTCCTTGCTGAAACCTCTTCGCTTTCTTCCTTTCTGTGTCCACATAGGAAGGGACAAACCTTGCTAGTTCTGTAAATCTTGCTTCATAATCAGCAACTGACATATTCCCCTGTTTCAATTCCAAAAACTTGACCTCCATCTTGTCGCTCATGAAGAGCGGAAAGTACTTCTCCAAAAACATCTCCTTAAACCTCTCCCATGTAACCACCTCGGTATTCTCCAGGGCTCTCACTGACTCCCACCAATGAGTGGCTTCATTCTTTAGAAAGTAGCTGGCATATTCTGTTTGTTTATCTTCCGGGACTTGCACCAAAGCGAAAGCCTTCTCTATCTCTTTCAACCAATTCTTAGCATCGACTGGGTCTGTTGACCCCTTGAATTCTGGTGGTTTTACTGCTTGAAAGGCCTTGAAGGTAACCACTGGAACTGTTGGTTCCTGCCGTTGTTGCTGTTGAGCTGCGAATTGTTGTTGTAGTTGATGTTGCTGCTGAGCTAGAGTAGCAGTCTGTTGAGTCAAAGTTTGCAATAGTTGAACCAACATAGGGTCCATCTGATTTCTAGGAGGTGAATTGGTTCGCTGTTCAGGATTGGTTTGTTGACCAGTAAGTTGGCGAGTTCTTCTTGGAGGCATTCTCAAAAACTGATAGGGAAAAGTAATTTTATCAATAACAATTCAAGTTATAATTGGCTTACAAAAGTTTATTAAGAGTATAGAATCAAAATAGTTGTTCAGGGTTGCTATACAAAGTTTGATGGCAAAATGTAATATAAAGATATGACCAGAGATAAAAATGGTGTGCACAATGTCGTGGAAATAATCATCGACTAAATCAAGGTATGTGAAACTGATAAGTGAATAAAGAAAATGATTATCTATAACTGATCAACATCTTTTATACCTAATTGGTACAAGCGTAAAATCGCTTCAATGGAAAGAAAATGAAATCCAATCATAATGAAAACTGCTATCCGCTAGTCAACAGTACAACAATCAAACTATATAAAAATGGCTAGTATCCAGCCACGCCCTTACTTCTAATCCGTGCCAATAATTGCTTTCGTATCTCGTTCATAGTACTTTCGAATTCTCTATAACGTTCATGACGTCTCTAAAGCCTTGCTCCCAATCAGATATTTGGATGCATCGAACTTCTACTCGCGTGATACGTCGAAAGACCCTATAGTGTCGCAATACTCATCTTACTAACCTAAGGTGAACCCTATCTCAAATCGCTTTACTTAACATCTAATACGTACTCCTAACTATTGCAACTCGTTTCTTAATCTAGACTCTACTTCCTACTGTTTCAGGGACCTTAACCTGTGGCTCTGATACCAACTGTGACGCCTCGCAGATCCGGGATACAAATCCGGGCTCACAACTCACTTAAACAATACAAACCTATAAATGCGGAACAATAATAATACAATCCCTCATCCAAGATACGAGCACAGGCTAAAGTATGAAACAAACACTGCTAATTACTATTACAAACCTCAAATATAATTTAATACAATCTGATAGATCTTAAATGTCTAGTCTATCCAATCCACTTATTACAACAATACACGAAATTAAACCATCTGCACTCTCAATCATCAAACATCACTCCCCTGGCTGCCGAGCCACTAGGTCTAAACATCCTCGATCTTAACTGGAAAAGAAACATTACATTGCAAGGTGAGCCAGAAAGCTCAACAAGAATATCCTTCAATGTATAAATAAATAATAAACTTTTAATCGTTCCAAGTATTAACTACAAGCCATACTGGAATATCTGAAAGGTGAATCAAGTTCAGTGATATGAACAGATAAATTCGGATAAGTTCCGACGATCAATAATGCCATAAGAAAGTGGCTCAACATCAACTAGAGTCAAATACTCAGAATGTTAGAACTGGTCCATCTCATAATTTTTAAAAACAAAGTTAGGCATGCTGATCAGTCACGCTCTAACCCGGACAGTGCACAAAGCAAAGTCCTCATCGGATCCAAGGCACTGAAAGGCCTTACACATCGACCAATATATGGTCAGACCAATTAAGGTCAAGTTTTATATAAATCCACCAATTCTAACTTTACGTTCAGGTGTCGATACAATTGACAACCTTTAAATCATAATTAGGTGTCGGAAGATTGACAACCTTGATCACAACAATCACTGGAAGTTCACGTTCCAGGAAAAACAACTCAAAGTGAATGTACGATAACAAATGGTACAACATCTAGTATCGATGAGTTCGATACAACAATGGGGTGATAATGAAGAATCAACAATAGTAACAATAAGTGTTGTCTAGATCGATACAAGAAATGGGTAAATCGAATGCAACGATATTATAGGCGTCGACGAATTCGAACGCCACCATCTGGGTAATAATAATTAATCAAGAGTAATAAGGCATCGACTAGAGCGAATGCCTAAAAAGGTTGAAATGAATCGTCAATGATAATTTAAATGAATCTCGTCAAAGTTGATAAGAATAATTCAATGGATTCATGCTGTGAATAATTTAAGAATGATTTCTTGAACAATAATTTAAAGGGATACATGGCATAGCATTTGTATATTTAATAGGATAACAAGTGGTAGAAAAATACTTGCCTGATAATAAGGTCAAGTCCGTCTAAATATTCTCGTAACCTTCTGCTTTAGCTTTTCCTTTGCTCCTCTGACTCGACTCTATAATAAACATCTCGAATCAAATACTAATACATCTCACTATTCATTCCACGTATTTCATGTAATTCACATAATTTACATAATTCATTTAGCACGTAACATTTATATTGCCCTAGCGGACACATTCAAATCACGTAATCAATTAATGGAACTCTACAATTATTTTTAACACAAGTCCAAACCTCGTCATAAATTAAATCTCGCTTCGAAATATTTTTAAAACAATTTTCATAATTTTTGGGATTTTTCTAATATTTTTAAAGCATTTAAAACTCAAAACGGGATAATTTGGAATTAAATAACCTCAATTATATTAATTAAATTAAACAATAATTAATGAATAAAATTATTCAATAAATGATCTCATTTATCGAATAATTAAATCAATTTAAATTATTATTCGAAATGATTTAATATAATTAAAGTATTAAATTCTACATTTAAATAATTAAGGAAATGATTCCAAAAATCTTAAAATAAATAATAATTTTGGATAAATCCGATTTTTGTTTTAAAATAATACAGAAAATATTTTTCTGAAAATTTAGAAACTGATTTTGTATTTTTCTGATTTTTATTGAATTAAATATGAATTTTCGAAAATTAAAACAATTTAAAATAAAAATCAGAAATAATCAGCACTATTCATCGTCTTCTTCTTCAAGCTCCACCACCGGCGGCAATGGCAGCTCCGGCCGGCGGCGCAACTCCGGCGACACTCTAAATCTAGTCAAACATGACCCAAACTCAACACAAGCTTTGTCTTTCAACGATCTACAACTTCGCCAACCCGGAATTTCCAAACAATTACTCGAAGTAAAATTCCGTTCAAAAAGTCAACATTTTCCGATGAACACCAAGAATACTCAAGAACAATTTCGAAATAATCAAACCACGTCTAAACATGTTTAACGAACTCAAAACCTAACATATGATATACCAAAGACCAGGAGAAAATTATCTACAACATGGAATCATCAAATCACATAAACAATCAAGTTTACGAAAAATCATGATTTTGAATCTTTAAATTCGAATTTTGTAAAGATCATAAAAAATCAAATAATGATCCCCCACGAATTCTGGGCACATATTTAGAAACTAGATGATGTGAGCTTCGATTTGACTGTAAGATCGTCGAAATCGGACTCCGATAACACCTCCAATTGTTGGTTTGATTCTCAAGAACACGAAGAACACAACAATCAAACCTCGATTGCTACTTGATATAGAACTCAAAAATCAACATATGATATACCAAACTGACCAGGAGAAAATTATCTACAACATGGAATCATCAAATCACATAAACAATCAAGTTTACGAAAAATCATAATTTTGAATCTTTAAATTCGAATTTTGTAAAAATCATATAAAATGAAATATTGATCCCCCACGAATTCTGGGTACATATTTAGAAACTAGATTTTCATACCTTTAATTTGAGCCCAAGAACGTTGAATTTCGATTCCGGGAAAGCCTCCAATTTGGAGCTTGAAATTGAAGAACACTAGAATTTTCTCTCTAAGAAATTTATGACTTTTGAAACAATAATTTTGAGAGAATGATTGCTGGCGGCTGGTATTGGTATTATTGACAGATTTGTTGGGGAATATTTTGCTTTTGTGAATATTTTATTCAGGTCTCATGAAATCGGTTCCGTAATTGCCGCTTAGTGGAATTTCGGATATAAAACAGAGGCGAAATTTTTACGAAAAATCACGAAAATAATTTGAAAAATCCTCAAACATGATAGAATGAATAAAACTTGAGACAAGAATATTTTAAAATTTATTTGATCAATTTTGATATAAATACGTTTTTAAAAACGAAACCGCTGAGCTTTTAAAAGTACGGTCTGCCGAAACGGCAAATACTACTAACATGAATTTTTTTTTTTGATTAAAAGAATACGATCAACTAACACTTTTTTTTTTTTTACATATACGGGAAACTCTCTAACCTCAATTAAATACATATAACGATAATAATATCCGTCTATAACACATCGTTCCATCGAGTTGAATAAATCAGATAAATATTTATTCCATTCAATAATAATAATTACATTTTTAATACAAGTTCTTACACAAACCATTCCATCATACGCTATGTCGTGTTTTCTTCTTCAAAAATCGATCTATCAGGAAATAGAGAGATTACTCAATGATTTTTGGTGGAGGCCTGGGGGATCAAATTCGAAGGGTATTCATTGGATATCATGGGATAGAATGAGCATGGCTAAATCGAAGGGTGGGTTGGGATTTCGGAATCTAACTGGCTATAGCCTAGCTACGCTAAGGAAACATTTGTGTGGAGTTTCATTAATAAACCTAGTACTCTGGTTGCGAGAGTTTTCAAAGTAAGGTATTTCTCGAATTCTCATGTTCTTGAAGCAAGGAAAACGGAGGGCTCCAGCTTTATCTGGTCAGACATTTGGCAGGCAAAGGAGGAGATTAAGAAGGGTTTTCGATGCGTGTTAGGGAATGGAAGGAACATTAATGTGGTTACTGACCCTTGGCTGAAGAGTAAAGCTAATTATTTGATCGGAAACAAGAATTATAATGTTAGTAGAGATACTAAAGTATGTCAATTTTTTAAACATGATGCTCTTAAGTGGGATGAGGACCGGATTATAGAGGTGCTTGATGAGGTTGATGCGAAGGCAATTTTACAAACTAGAATTCCACAAAACATAGCTCATGATAAAGTAGCTTGGGTGCATACGAAGGATGGATGTTTTCGGTAAAGTCTGGATATCATGTTTGGCAGGAGAGACATTTGGTCCCAATTCAGGATTCTCACTCAGTAGGCTGGAAGAGACTGTGGAATTTAAGAATCCCACCAAAAGTTAAGTTTTTCCTGTGGCGTTTATGTCGTAACAATGTACCTGTTCGTGTGGTTCTACAAAGAAGGTGTAATGGTGTACCATTGATTTGTCCAATGTGCAATATTGATGTGGAACATGTGCTTCATGTGTTCTTTCACTGTGAATTTGCTACACTTTGTTGGCAACGAATGGGAGTTCAATACGTTATGTGGGAGATAGAAGATGCGTCGAGATGGTTGCTGGAAAAAATCAGTTCTGAACCCTATGATAGGCTTAAATTGGTTGCAATGACTTTATGGGATATCTGGTTTTTTAGAAATAAGAAGGCCTGGGAGCAAAAGGGGGTAAAGGTAGAATTTGCTATGGATTGGAGCCTAATGCAGCTTAAAGAATTGAGTGATGCTTGTAGTAAAGTACATCAGAAAGAGATGCAGGTAAGAAGGAATAACCCAACAAGTAATGACAGGTGGGTGGCACCAGAAATCGGCTCACTAAAGTTGAATGTTGATGCTTCGATAGTGAAAGAGTTCCTCATTTTTTTTGTAGGTATGGTTTTACGTGATCACAGAGGCGATTACCTGGGGGGTAAGGTAATGAAGTTTACGGAAGCAGTGAATGTACTGGAAGTAGAGGCAATTGGCATTGACGAAGCTTTGTCTTGGATTAGTACTAGGACAAAGGAGAGGGTCTGTGTTGAGTCTGACTTTCGTAGCGCAGTGCGGGCTATTAATAGTCAGTCAATGTATCATCTGGAAATTGACCACATTCTTGATGCTTGCAGATCGAAGTTGACTGTTAGACCTAATATTCATGTTAAACATATGAGAAGGTTAGCCAATGGGACAGCCCATTTAGTGGCTCGAGTTCCTTGTTAGCTAAATTGTTGTATTGATTTAGTTTCTCCGCCACGGTTTGTGCTGGAGTCCTTGATGTATGACGTTTTGATTGATTAATGAAATTACAATTTTATTCAAAAAAAATATTTATAAGAACTCATTAAACAAATATGAATGATAGTTTATGATTGGTCAAAATAAAAATAGGAAAAAAATGAATATACAAATGTTAAAATATGAGACGATGATATCTAAAATTTTATTAATTACATACCATTTGTAAAGTTGTTGAGTATTAAACACAGAGAAAGAATACAGAGGGGGGGTGAATGGATTCTTGAACTTTTCGTGCCTTGAGTCTGTGTAGCAAACGAGTGTTGTATGTGCAGAGATGTATATGCGGATAAAGAACAACACAGAACACAATATCACTTTAATCTAATGTATTATTAGATAAAGGTTGCTACAATCTATGAATACAAATGATAGTATTCTCAGCTTCGTTTTTCTCAGAGAGATATATCTTACAGTGTATGAAAAACTTGACTCGCACAAAGTTACTAAGTTATGAAGTGAGGCTGTGTCCTTATAGAACATGGATACAGCCTACTTACTGCAAATAAGGTAGCTAAACAAATTACTTTCTAGTCTGTCTATCCTTTTTGAGTAAGTGTCCAAACGGTTACAGATTTGGCTTTGCAAAGCCTGTTTAGATCCACTTCTTTAGCTCCTTGTCTCTTCTATATCTCTCCAAGCTTCCTTGTAGGCTTTCCAGAGCACGTTACAGATTGTGGTCCATAAAGTGCATTGGCTTGTTGCAGGTTTCTGACTTGTACAATTTCTTCAGTATTTTGTCTCCAAGAATGTATTCGAGAAGTGACTAAGTAAGTGATTCGAGAACTAGAATTGACTTGATCGATAACTCTGAGTTCTCGAACACTGTTATATTGACATATCGAACCACTTCTCGAATAGCTCTTTTCCATCAGGATTCCTTGAGTTGTCGAATAGAACATTTGACTTATCGAATCCTCGAGATATCGAATAGCTTTCTGAGTCCTTGAGATATCGAATGGAACTTTGACTTGTTGACTCTTTGAGAACTCGAATACCATCTTGACTTGTTGACTTCTTGAGTTCTCGAACAGTGTATTCAGAGATATCGAATAGTGTCTTGAGATATCGAATCCCTGACTTCTCGAATGCTGGACTTCTCGAATAGACAAATATACTTCTCGAATTGGTACTTAGGCAAATTCTTCATTTCTTCAAATCCCAACTATGATTATTTGACAGTCTTTAACTCCTTGCTTGAGGCTTGAACCTTGGAACTTCTTTCAAGCATTATTCTAGACTCTATAAGTACAATTACATAACTAGGATTTGATGCCTACTACAAGTACAATACAAACAGAAACTCTACAACTAGAGGTTCCCTCAGTTAAGAGGTCATGTAAGTAATGCAAAGCATTACAAACAATTAGGCTTGTTATTAGATGTGTACAGGCATGCCTCTGTAACTAACAATCTCCCCCAAATTATGAGTGAGACCCTTAGTCACAATTTCATGTCTGATAACAAGCCTAACATACATAAGGATAAGACTTTAAAAGTACAGGTATGTATATTGATTGAACACATAAATGGAATTACAAGATAAATACTCTTACAGTATGATGAGGTACTAGCCATTTTCATTTGATTGCATCTCCATTGCTTTGACTTGTAGATCATCATATGCTTTCTGTTTCCTTTCTTTCTCCTTTCTTGCATTCTCATCTATTGCTCTTATGATTTCTGCCATAGCATCCAATTCTTCAATCATGATAGAGTTTTTGAAATCTTCAAGCACTGGCTTCAAAATGTTGGCAGGATAGTGACTGAGTAGGTTCATTCTTATATTGACGTTGTCTCCATTTCTTCTCCTATACTTCACCACATAGGGATCAAACTGAACTCTACACAATCCCTTTGCCCTTAGCTTTTCTGCTTCAATCTCCAGTCTGTCAATTTCTTTCTCCCTTTCTAACCACTTCTCATAGCAGCCCTTTCTCATCTTTTCAGCATAATCTCTCTTCATTTTCACAAAGTCAATCAATTCCAGCTTCCATACTTTCTCCACCTTGTCTTTAGAGTCCAGTAATGCAATGATTCTTTCTATCTCATACAATTTACCCCAATTTTGACAACCCCCTTGTTTGAATTTCATTTCTCTCTCATCAGTGTACTTGATCTCAAGGTGGTCATCCACAATTGCAGCAAAGCCTATCTTTTGAGCTCTTAGAAATTGCAGTTGCTCTTCATCAAAGTCTTCATCAAGTGGTTGAATTTTCAATCCTGGAATGATTGTTAGGGCTCTTGATTTGGATAGCTTCACTCTTCTTGCAGCATGTTTGACTTTAATCTTCTTTACATGATTGCCAGGCAGTAACTTGTGACCCTTGCTAGAAGACCATTGTAGTACTCCACTAGCAGTTTGCTTATGGATACATACACCTGGTTTCTTGATTTGAATCCTCTTATCTTCTTGAGGTGCCAAGACAGTTGCAGAAGCCAGAGATGTAGATTTTGATGAATCATTACCAGTGACATCCACCCTAGACATTGAGCCTTGTATTGTGGTAGGAGTGTCATTAGTAATGTTCATGGCTTGCTGTTTTCCAGTCTTCCTCTCATAGATTTTGCCTTGGTCATCATCATTCTTCTTATCCTTGTCACCCTTCTTCTTCTTCTTGTCTTCATCACCCTTATCTCTCCTGTGATGTCTTCTCCTCCCATCACTTTTGTCTTCAGAATCATCATCCTTATTTCTCCTAGGTTGAGCACTCTCTGGAGGTTCACCAGTTGCTATAAAAGATCTGAGAATGTGCAGAGCTTCAATTTCTTCAGCATTTCTGGCTCCAACCTTCTTCTGTAGTTGATCAATAATAGCAATGACCAGTCTGTGATTTCGAGAAGTGAGATCATGGGGAATGACCAATTGCTTGATGTCTTCAATTCTGGTGACAGACTGATAGATGATTGTCCATGGCTTCTTGATCACTTCTGGTAACCTTGAAGGTTGGCCATTCCTCAAATCATCAAACAGACTTTTGTTGTTCTCATTCTTCTTCTCAATAAGCTCAAGTATGGCATCTATCTCTGAGTGTTTTAGGTCTTGTAGAGTCTTGTATGTTAAATGCCATATCTTTAATTTGGATATCATCACTATCTCCTTGATCCATAGGTTATTGACTTTCTTGGGGATGACAGTGATGTAGTCAATCTGCTTCTTCAACTCCCTCAGATAGAACTGAGTGTCACCAACCTGTTCCCTTGTGGCTTTCAGAAACTCCAAGAAGGCTTAATCATGATAAACATTTGAGTTAGCAACTTCTTGTAGCTTGGCCTCAGTAATAACTTTAACTTCTACAGGCTTGGCACTCTCAGGTATGGAGGATGGAAGTTTGTCAGAAGGCATACTCCCTGCAACCACTGTGGTAGTTATGGATTGCTTTTGACCACCAGGAGTAGTAATGTGCACAGTTGGTAGAGTAACAACTGGCAGTGAGGTAGGAGGCTCATCAACTTTGGATTTGCCTTTGCCTGGCACATTGGTTGTAGATTGTGCTCTGTGATGACCACCCTCACTTTCATTTATCTGTATGCCCTTCTCCTTAGGTTTCTCCCCCTTTGGATTTGAGTTTCTAGACCTCTTCTCCCCCTTAGGCTTGTTGTCAGGCACAGAGGTTGTAGAAATCACCTGTGGGTTGAAAGATTCTTCAGGTAGAGGGAGACCCATGTGCTTCATCATTGCAGCCAACATGGATTGCTGATGTAGAAGGACATTAGCTGTGGTGGTTGCTTGAGTGTCCAATTGATCATGGAGAAGAGCAACCTTGTCTGTAAGGTGAGCATTTGACTTAGTGAGAGTAGCCACCTCCTTTTCAAGAGTGTTCACCTTAGTGAATAGCTCATTGGCCTTGAAACCAGACAAAGATTGATCCTGCAGCCTCTTCACTTCATACTTAGACAGTTCATGCACAGGGACTTCAGTCACTAGCCTATCTCCATAAAGATTCTTGAACATTGTCCTCAGCATGGCATTGGCCTCTGTAGTCTGGTCAGATAGATTTTGAAATCTGCTTCCTAGGCCTGTGACTGTATCTTTGAGGAGGGCTAGGCCATTGTCCATCTTTGTGCAGGTGGTGTTGCAGTGTTTGAGATCTTTGACCACACTGTCCAGTTGAGGAAATTTAGCATCAGAGGCCCTCTTGACTTCTGCTACTGAAGTGGCTGTCTTGTCACACACCTTGTTGACTTCAGTTTTGACTCCCTTACCAAGATAGTGTGCAGCCTTGAGGAAACCCTTGTAGGAATCATTGACAGCTTCATACACTTCACCAGGAGACAGGGATTTTGCATTGGAGCCCAGTGAAGTGATGTATTCCTCTCTAAGATATTGAAGTGCTTCACTGAGAGTTACATCATTCTTTCCTTGCAGCCAGGCATCTACATTGCCATCTCTCTCAGCATCATCAATAATCTTGGCCTTCTGCATCTCCACATCATCCCTATGGCATAGTAGGATGGCCTCATAGTCTGGATTAGGGATATTGGAGGTGACAAGGTTCTGAGCTATCTTTACAAACTCAGGAATCTGATCCACAATTAAGCTTTGAAGTGCTTCAACCGTCAATGTTTGTGGAACAGACCCTGATCCTGAAGCACTGTCATGTTGCACAGGCTTCAGCCATTGTGACATGAAGTCAGAGCTAGAGCTAGGCAAGCTAGACTCCTCAGTTACAGATGCAACTTCTGTAACCGGATGGATTGACTCTACTACTGGTGTCTCCACGGGAGTGGGATGAGTTACACCAGTAGTTGACACAGGCACAGAGTCTCTAGTAAAAACTAGTGAAGCCTCTGTGGTTGTGATGGTGTCATTATGATATGCCCCAGCATGCATTCCCTCACCATCTAAATGTGGGTCCTGGGTGGTGAGCAAAGTGTCATGCACTAAGTCACTTGAAATTATTGGCTCATCAAGAGAAAAGAATTCTTGATGATCAATACCTTGCATCTCAGTTGCCTGAGTTGCAGGTTCCAAAGAAATTTCAGTGTTAGATTCTAGAAGAGAAGTGTGTTGTAGAGTAGATTTTGGCAACTCCCCCTGAGAGATAGAGGGAGTTTCAAGTGTGATGTGCTCTCCACTCAGTGTAGTGCCAGCCTTATCACTCCCATGTGCTGACTCAATACAAGAAGGTGCATTGGGGAGGATGCTTGATTCTATAGGTGCACCCTGTTGAGAGGATACACCTAGTGAGCTGTGTGCCCCTGATTTTACAACTTCAGCCATTTGTGTGACTGAAGAGGTGGTCTTAGTTTTCTTCTTCTTTGGCTTTTGTAAGGGTGACTCAGGTTCCTCACTTTCTAGCCCTAGTTCCATAGCCAATGCTGCTTCAGATAATATATTCAGTGGTGCAGACATTACTTCCTTTCTCTTCTTTTTAATAACATCACCCTTTTGAGAGGATGATGCAGTTGGCTCAGTGTGTGGTAGAGTGTTTGGTTGAGAGGGTTGGTTAGCAGGCCCTGGGTTAGCATTTTGTTCTACTTGCTTGGGCTGTGCTAACTTAGATTTTGCATCAAATGTTGGCATGTTGTGGGGATAAGTTCTAAACAAACTCTCCATATGGGGAGTTATGTTTAGTCTTACATCCACATCATTCCTAGTCTCCAAATTACCAAAAATGAGTTTGGTCATGGACTTAGGATAGCCTATTCTATTTTTATCAATCCCAGGCAATTCAATCAATGAAGCATTCTTAAAATTAAGTACAGATTGAATAAAGCGAGGGAAGAAAATATCAGTACCTCTCTTGGTTGTGTTCTTACCAAGTCTTCCATATAGTTCTTGGAGGATGATTTGGCCAACATCTATCTTCTTTCCATAGGCCAATGCATAGCCAATTTGCTGCACAGGTGCACTGATTTGATCAAAGCTTGATTTCCTGGCAGTGAAGACTTGAAGAAGAGTTGCAAACACATAGCTCCACTCCTTTCTCAGATTCTTTCTGTTTAGCTTTCCAAGATTGATCCCATCTGAGTAGTTGATGAACTCAAAGAATTCCTCTAACTCTGCATTTGTGGCTAGTCTGTCAAATGACTCTTGTTGTAGGCCCAGTGCTTGATTCATGTCTGCAGGAGTGATAGTGATGTCCTTATCTTGAATCTTGCAGTAGATGATGTATGAGGTGATTGCGTTTTCCAGGGCTACAACCTCCACAATAGCAGTACCCCAAAACTGTTCCAGGATATCTAGATACAGAGTTGGGTTGGCAGAGAGTGCATCCTTGATGTATGACTCAGCCATCCATTTCACAAAGCACTTGAAATTGGCATTGGGTGCTTTAACATCACTAGTGAGAGCGATGAAGTTGGTGTTGAACTTTACTGTTGCCATTTGTGTAGAAGAGAGAAAGAAAATTGAAGGTTGAAGAAGAAATTTAGCTTATTGCAGTTAGGGTTTCAGAGGTTTTGGGAGTTTAGGTGCTTGAGAAATCGAATGAAATGAATCGAATAGATGTGGAATTGTATAAGTATGAAGTACTTGAATTGTCGATTAGATGAAAGTTTTGTATCGACAAGTCAGGCATTCGAGAAGTAGAAAACAACTATTCGAGAAGTCAAGAAAGGCTTAATCGATAACTCAAGCAGATAGAAACTCACAGCTGGCGGTTATCTAACTCAGAAATAATTCTAAATTAAATAAAATGTGTTTTTATGAGTGAATTAAACTTTTAGACAAGAGTCCAAAATCGGTTAAAATTTAGCGAGAATTCAGCCTTTTCAAATGATTCGAGAACTCAAATATAGTGTTCGAGAACTCAATCATTCGAGAACTCAGTTACTATATTCGAGAAGTCAAGAATACCTCTATTCGATATCTCAGAAAGACTCTATTCGAGAACTCAAGAGTACTCTAATGAGACTTGTTAGAGATGTCGAATAGTGAATCATTCGAGAAGTCTGACTTATCGAACTATACCCATCACTCATAAAAATTTGATTTTCACTATCTTTTAAAATTTACCTGACATATTCATTGAAGAATATCCTAGCAAATTAAATAGTGATTTTCTCAAAATTTCATAGAAATTTTAAGTTAATAGAAATATGATTTTCAACATGTGCAACAGATTTGAAATATTCATAAATCATATTTCAGCCAACACTTACTCCAAAAATATTGAGAATTTAGATAAAGTAAGTGTTTACTGCTGCAACAATCTAGATGCTGTATTCACTTAGCCAGAATCTGAAGAATTCAGCATTCCAATCTCACTTACCAACCTTGTGAAGGTGGCTTCATCTAATGGCTTAGTGAATATATCAGCTAGTTGTTTATCTGTAGAGACATAATGCAACTCAATGGTTCCAGTAGTTGCATGTTCTCTTATGAAATGATATCTGATGTCAATGTGCTTTGTTCTAGAATGATTGACAGGATTGGCAACTATAGAGATTGCACTTGTGTTGTCACACATGATTGGAATTCTTTCCAACACAAGTCCATAATCTCTAAGTTGATTTCTAATCCAAAGCACTTGAGCACAGCAACTTCCAGCAGCTATGTATTCAGCCTCAGCTGTAGAAGTTGACACAGATTGTTGCTTCTTGCTATACCAAGAAACTAACCTTTGTCCAAGAAACTGGCAGCTTCCTGAGGTGCTTTTCCTATCCACTCTGCATCCAGCATAATCAGCATCAGAATAACCAACCAGATTGAACCCTGTGTCCTTAGGATACCATAAGCCCAAGTTTGGAGTGCCCTTCAGATATCTAAAGATCCTTTGTATTGCAATCAAATGTGATTCCTTTGGATTTGATTGAAATCTAGCACATAGACATGTAGCAAACATGATGTCTGGCCTACTTGCAGTGAGGTAGAGTAGAGAACCAACCATGCCTCTGTAGACTGAGATATCTACTTTCTTGCCTTTAGCATCTTCATCCAACTTAGTTGCAGTGGCCATGGGTGTCTTTGCAGGTGAGCAGTCTTCCAAGTCAAACTTCTTCAATAGATCCTTGATGTATTTGGTCTGACTGATAAAGATACCATCCTTCCTTTGACTGACTTGCAACCCAAGAAAGAATGTCAACTCTCCCATCATACTCATCTCATATCTGCTCTGCATGAGTTTGGAAAATTTCTCACATAGCTTCTCATTTGTAGACCCAAAAATGATATCATCCACATAAATTTGGACTAGGATAATATCATCACCATGCTTCTTGTAAAACAGTGTCTTGTCCAATGTGCCTCTAGTGAATTGATTTTCAAGAAGAAATTGTGATAAAGTATCATACCATGCTCTTGGAGCTTGCTTAAGTCCATACAGTGCCTTAAGCAATCTGTAGACAAATTCTGGGAAATGTGGATCTTCAAAGCCAGGTGGTTGTTGCACATAAACCTCTTCTTCCAACTCTCCATTTAGAAATGCACTCTTGACATCCATTTGATAAACTTTAAAGTTTGAATGAGCAGCAAATGCCAAGAATATTCTGATGGCTTCCAATCTAGCAACAGGGGCAAATGTCTCATCATAATCAATGCCTTCCTGTTGAGAGTATCCTTTTGCAACCAGCCTTGCTTTGTTTCTTATTATTACACCATCTTCATCCATCTTATTCTTCAGAACCCATTTTGTTCCAACAATGGTTCTATTCTTTGGTGCAGGCACAAGTTCCCATACTTTGTTCCTTTCAAATTGATTCAACTCTTCTTGCATAGCAATAATCCAATCTGGATCCAACAGTGCATCATCAAGTTTCTTAGGCTCAACTTGTGATAGAAAACATCCATAGAGGCACTCATTTTGAGTTGCTCTCCTAGTCCTTACTCCTGCATTAGGATCTCCAATGATTTGCTCTGCAGTGTGTGATCTATCCCATTTCCTCGAGTGTTCAGCCTAATTTCTCATTCTTGATGTTGCTTCATCATCCACATCATGGTCATCCTCATTTCCTCCCCCTGTGAAGTTGCCATTACTCACAGGTGTGTCTTGGATGCTTGTTTCTCCACTATCGATTGGCACAAATTCTTCTCTTGTATCATTATTCACTTGAGTTTGTTGAACTTGAGTTTCAACTCCAGTTTCAATCTCTTCATCAGAATCATCTAGATTATCAAACCTCAATGGATCTTTGTCTTCATCATTGGCTTCTTCTAGTCCAGGTAGTTTGCTGTCATCAAATGTTACATCTGTGCTTTCCATAACTTTCTTTTGACTGATGACATAAACCTTGTATGCAATTCTTTCCATAGAATAGCCAAGAAAAATTCCTTCAAATGCTTTTGCATCAAATTTTCCAACATATTCAGAGTTATCCTTTAGTACAAAGCATTTGCTTCCAAAAGTATGAACATACTTTAGAGTAGGCTTCTTTCCAGTCATCAAGTTGTAAGGTGTCTTTCCAGTGTTTTTGTTGATGAGGGTTCTGTTCTGAATGTAGCATGCAGTACTCACAACCTCAGCCCAAAAACATGTAGGCATTTTTGCATCAAGTAACATTGTTCTAGCAGCCTCAATTAGAGTTCTATTCTTTCTCTCAACAACTCCATTTTGTTGTGGAGTCCTTGGAGCTGAGAATTGCTGAGAAATACCATTCTCTTTACAGAATGCTTCGAGTATGGCATTTCTGAACTCTATTCCATTATCACTTCTCAGTGCAATCACACTTGCATTGTTTGCCTTTGCTTCCTTGTCAACTTTCTTTATATGCTCAATAATTACTTTTGGAGCCTCATCTTTTGATGCCAGAAATTCCACCCATGTATACCTTGAAAAATCATCAACCATTACCAGGGCATACTTCTTTCTTCCAAGTGACATAATGTTGACAGGCCCAAACAAATCCATATGAATGAGTTGTAATGGCTTGGTTATTGATGTCACTGTCTTTGACTTGTGGCTTGATCTTTTCATCTTTCCTTTTTGACAAGCCTCACACACTCCTTCTTGGCAGAATTCAAGTGTGGGCATGCCTCTCACTAACTCTCTTTTGACTAGAGAATTAATGGCCTTGAAGTTCAGGTGTGATAGTTTCTTGTGCCACAGACAACAATCTTCATTTGATGCTTTTGAGTAAAAGCAACAAATTTTGTCCTTGTTTGCAGAGTCCATATTGGCTACAAACAGGCTTCCCTTCCTCACTCCAGATAGAGCAAAATCACCAGTCTTTTTGTGGGTGATCAAACATTCATCTTTGTCAAAATTCACTTTGAATCCTCTATCAGTAAACTGACCAACACTTAGCAGATTATGCTTGAGCCCCTTGACTAGTGCTATATCTTCAATGATGACATTACCAACTTTCAGCTTGCCATATCCCAATGTGTTACCCATGCTGTCATCTCCAAAAGTAACCATTGGGCCAGCCTTTTCCTCATACTGTGATAGCAGGGCCATATCACCAGTCATATGATTTGAGCATCCACTGTCCAAAATCCACATGACCTTCTTTTCACTTTCTTTGCCCTGCAAACACAAAGGTATTACTTTTCCTTTGGTACCCAAACAAGTTTGGGTCCATGTGACTTAGAGACAGTTTTATCATAAACAACATGCTTATCAACTTTCTTAGTGTTAGTCTTCTTGTCACTGTTGGAAGTCTTAGAACCTGAAGTTTCAGACTTAGGTGACAGAGGTACCTTCCTAGCTTTAGGAGGACTTGAAGACTTTGACCTTGTGTAGTGTGTGAGAGAATTGTGACTGATACAACCATCAATGAATTGCCTTCTTAAATTAAAACAACTAGTCATAACATTCATATTGCATGGCATACAGTCAAATTTATCACAAAAAGGTGCATCTCTATGACTTAGAGACACAGAGCAATCATAGAAAGGTTTAGACACACTACCAACAGGTTTCTTGCATGCATGAGTTAAATGATTGGTACTGAAACAGTTCTGACAAGTTTTCCTAGGGGCATTAGGCATATAAGCATAGTTGTTATCCTTGTTAATCCCTAACTTGCCATTTCTGTTCTGTTTCTTCTTAGTCACTTTCTTTTCTGATTCACTCTTCCCAGCTGAGACAAACTTAACAAACTTCTTAGGTCTTGGCCTATCAACTACTGGTTCCTTGGTCTTTGACTTGACACTCTCACTCTTAGAGGATGCTTGTTGTTCACTAGATTGTGCCTCATCCTCATCATTCAACATTTGTTTGATGAGTAAGGCATCCTCATTAATTTCAAATGTTGATTCCTTAAAAATTGGATTTTCAGTCTTTCTCAATATGTGAGGCACTTTCTCATGAACAACTGTGTCCTCTTCAATAACAGCATAGCCTTTCCTCTGTTTGAGAGAGTCATAGTCAAGTCCAATAGCTGCTTTGGGTTTAGCTTCAATTTTCTCACAGTAGGATTGCACTAGGCTAGATGATTTCTTGAAAGTTTTCAGTTTGAATTCATTTTCAGCTAATTCATCCCTAAGAGCCTTCTCTACTTGACTATCACATAAAACCTTGTTCTGCAAATATTCAACTTCTTTCTTAAGGTTTTCTACTTGCATAACAGTTAGCTCAAGTTCCTCATTCTTTTTGGTTAATATTTCATTTCTAGTAGACAGTTTAGCAATCTCCTCATTAGCAGCAGTCATACTAGTATGAATATTAAACATTTCAACAGATAGTTGTTCGATCATGCATTTATACTCAGAAACAGACATGTCTATAGTAGTGAGAGATGGTACCTGAGAATCAGATGGAGATGAGTCATCCTTGGAGTTGGCCATCAAGGCATAATTGCAGAATTCTTGTTCCTCTCCATCACTCTCAGAATCATCCCAACACTTCCCTTCAGCTATGTAGGCCTTACCTTGTGTCTGCTTTTTCAGAAGGGCCTCATACTTAGCTTCGAGCTCAAGATAATCTATATCCTTCTTTTTAGGCTTCTTGCATTCACTGGCAAAATGCCCTAGGTCATTGCATCTATAGCACCTTACAGATGACCTATCCACATAACTGGTTTTGAATTTATTTCTGCTTGGTTTCACAGGTGTCTTGTTCTTGTTGACTGAATGGTTTTGAGGTTTGGGTTTGAAGGGTTGATTTCTTTTAAATCTGATGTTTGGAAATTTTCTGGCCATGAAAGCATATGAAGTATTTTCCATCCCATCAAGTTCTTCTAGAGTGTAAAACTCTTCTTCTTCTTCCTCCTTTTCCTCAACAGGTTCACTCACCCCAGCTTCAGTTTCTTCATCATCTGCTACCTCCTCTATCCTTAGCTGGCTTGTAGATGCTTCTAGGTCCAGAATAGATTTATTGACAATCAAGGCACATGATGTGTTAATCATTCTACCTTGGTTGGCTTGGATAGCCCTTTTCTGAAGCAACTCAAGTTCATGAGTCTTTAGGACTCCATAGAGCACATCATAGGTGACTTTGTTCAAATCTCTCTCCCTTAGAGAAATGACTCTTTGCTCTAGATGATTTGGTGAAGACAACAGAAATTTCATATTTAACTCCTTGGTGCTGTAAACCTTGCCATTCATCTGCAACTCAGTAACTAGCTTGTGAAACCTTTCAAACATTTCAGTGATGCTTTCCTTGGGCTGTGCCATGAAAGCTTCATACTGTGTGACCAGTATCTGTTTCTTGTTTTCCTTAACCTCATCAGTCCCTTCACACAACACCTCAATGTGATCCCACATCTCTTTGGTAGACGTACATGATGCAATGTTCGCAAACATTGACATGTCCATGGAATCAATGATAAGCAGCATGAGGTGGCTGTCAAGAGCAACCTTCTCCCTTTCTGATTCTGTCCATTTTGATGGATCCTTGGCCTCATAAGATCTTGGGATAGTTGTGGTTCCAACAGTCTTTTCTGGTATCTCTTGTTGTGGAACAAAAGGACCATTCTTGAGAATCTCAGGATACAAGGGATGAGAGGCTTTAATGAACAACATCATCTTTATCTTCCAGAGGTTGAAGTTTTCTTTGTCAAACTTAGGGACCTTCACCGTTCCTGTAGTCTTTGGTGTATTCGAACTCATGATCGTTTTTCTGTTTTTTGAATAAACAGCCCGCTCTGATACCACTTGTTGAGTATTGAACACAGAGAAAGAATACAGAGGGGGGGTGAATGGATTCTTGAACTTTTCGTGCCTTGAGTCTATGTAGCAAACGAGTGTTGTGTGTGCAGAGATGTATATGCGGATAAAGAACAACACTGAACACAATATCACTTTAATCTAATGTATTATTAGATAAAGGTTGCTACAATATGTGAATACAAATGATAGTATTCTCAGCTTCGTTTTTCTCAGAGAGATATATCTTACAGTGTATGAAAAACTTGACTCGCACAAAGTTACTAAGTTATGAAGTGAGGCTGTGTCCTTATAGAACATGGATATAGCCTACTTACTGCAAATAAGGTAGCTAAACAAATTACTTTCTAGTCTGTCTATCCTTTTTGAGTAAGTGTCCAAACGGTTACAGATTTGACTTTGCAAAGCCTGTTTAGATCCACTTCTTTAGCTCCTTGTCTCTTCTATATCTCTCCAAGCTTCCTTGTAGGCTTTCCAGAGCACGTTACAGATTGTGGTCCATAAAGTGCATTGGCTTGTTGCAGGTTTCTGACTTGTACAATTTCTTCAGTATTTTGTCTCCAAGAATGTATTCGAGAAGTGACTAAGTAAGTGATTCGAGAACTAGAATTGACTTGATCGATAACTCTGAGTTCTCGAACACTGTTATATTAACATATCGAACCACTTCTCGAATAGCTCTTTTCCATCAGGATTCCTTGAGTTGTCGAATAGAACATTTGACTTATCGAATCCTCGAGATATCGAATAGCTTTCTGAGTCCTTGAGATATCGAATGGAAATTTGATTTGTTGACTCTTTGAGAACTCGAATACCATCTTGACTTGTTGACTTCTTGAGTTCTCGAACAGTGTATTCAGAGATATCGAATAGTGTCTTGAGATATCGAATCCCTGACTTCTCGAATGCTGGAATTCTCGAATAGACAAATATACTTCTCGAATTGGTACTTAGGCAAATTCTTCATTTCTTCAAATCCCAACTGTGATTATTTGACAGTCTTTAACTCCTTGCTTGAGGCATGAACCTTGGAACTTCTTTCAAGCATTATTCTAGACTCTATAAGTACAATTACACAACTAGGATTTGATGCCTACTACAAGTACAATACAAACAGAAACTCTACAACTAGAGGTTCCCTCAGTTAAGAGGTCATGTAAGTAATGCAAAGCATTACAAACAATTAGGCTTGTTATTAGATGTGTACAGGCATGCCTCTGTAACTAACAAAAGTTAACGATAACTTATTGAAAATGCAATCAAATTCATTTATTTATACAAACTAAAATAAATTTTATTTAATTAATTCGGATCTGGATAGTCCGATTTCCAATCCGGTTTAAACGGATATTCGAATCCCGGATATCCGGTCAAATTGGAATCGGAATAAATTTTTCTAAATCTGAAAAATCGGATATTCGATCTAAATTTTAAAACCGGATCGAATATTTGATTTTGCTCGTCCCTATTATATAGTAAATTTAAGCTTTACAATTAGCAAAAACAAAGAGTAATGCTAGGTACCCCAAATTGGTACCCAAAAAATGCTCCCAAATGATGTGGCATTGATGAGTTGGATGTATGAAGGATTTTAATTAGTGAGATATTTACGGTCCTGACGGGTCCATTGTAATTATAATCATTCAGATGATGACACGTGTAATTTGGGAAAAAATTTGAATACCAATTTGGGGTACCTAACATTTTCCATAAAATATAGCTACAAATTGTTTTGTCCATTAAAGTAATCAGATTGCCTTCTGGACATATCCAAAATTAGGTACCCGCCAATAATTATGGAAATAAAATATAAAGGCTGCGTCCGAATATCGTGTTGTTACGTTCACGACACCTACACTTTGTGATAAATAAATAAGTACTCCCTCGGTCCAACAATATATGACATGGTTTGATTTTCACGAAGATTAAAAGAATATAGTAAAAAAAGAGTAAAGTTAGTTGAAAAGTGGGTAAAGTGGTGAGATCTATTAATATTCAATAATAATAGATTTGAAATAGTGGAGGAAAGTAGTGAGTGTAATAGTATTTTTTAGGGAGGTGATATATGCACACCCTATTGTTATAGGTGCACACCCAATATTGATGATGAGACCAAAATGTCCCTAAACTCCTTTTTTGTTCAACCAATTATTTTGTTACTCAACTGTATAGTTTTATTAAAACAAAGTGCATCTAAAAAAACATAAGGTTAAATAAAAAGTTAAAGTTTTGTGAAATGACAAGAAAATTTCAGTAAATAAATAAATAAATATATATATATATATATATATAAGCCTTTACTCCATACAGAACACTCTTATATAA
This sequence comes from Kitagawia praeruptora, assembly GCA_037693485.1. NCBI lineage: Eukaryota > Viridiplantae > Streptophyta > Magnoliopsida > Apiales > Apiaceae > Kitagawia > Kitagawia praeruptora. Next base: position 110,893,040 of record CM075354.1, read on the forward strand.
CAAACAACAAAGAACACCTTAGATCTATTAGATCCTTTGGCCCCGCCAGGGGCACCCAATACAAAAAGTTATTATTTTTTTACCCTCTATCAAGCTAGCAAAAAAAAAAACTAAATTTTTTTTACTGTTCATGATGACGTCACTGATGACGTCATCATCATGAACAGTAACTTTTTAATTTATTTTTTTTTGAGATGATGGATGGATAGAGGGTAAAAAAATAAGAACTTTTTGTATTGGGTGGCCCCGCCAGGGGCAATGGATCTATTAGATATGAGGTGTTCTTTATTGTTTGTTATATAAGGTGTTTGCTATGGAGTCCAACCCTATATATATATATATTTGAATAATTTTATTATTATTATAAAATCAAATTTAAGATTGTACATGCAATTTAGGTAGATTCTAATAAATCACTTCTATTTAATAAAATTATAAAAACTTAATTTATGATCATTTTAACCTTTGATTTATTTTTTCAATACCTTTTTTAACATATTACACAAAAATTTTAAATTAAAGTAAGAAAATGATTAATAAAATCTAAATAAATATACAAGTAATCTTTTCACGAATATTTTGAATATTTCATGGTAAACTTATCTATTCGACAACTTTGAATCATATTTTTTTTTTGAATATTTTACATATTTAATTAAAAATAAAAATAAGATGATCATCTAAAACTAACACAATTATTTTTTATTAAATTAAATTTTTATTTAAAACAAATTAAAGAAATAGTTGCATGGAGGGCATTTTAGTCTAGTAAACAACATTGGGTGTGCACACATAAATGAAGGGTGTGCACATATCAGCTCCCATTTTTTATTGTTAAATATGAGATAGTGGGGGAGATAGTGGGTGTAATAGTGAAAAGTAATGTTAAAAAATAGTAAGTATAATAGGTTCATTCTTTTTGGGACGTCCCAAAAAGAAATAAGATTCATATAAAATGGGACGGAGGGAGTAAGAAATATTACGTACTCCCTCTGTCTCTTAATATGTTTCCTGTTTACTAAATCGGGAAAATCAAAATATCCTTCCTGTTTCTATTTTAAGCCATAAACAATAATATTCAATACTCACTACTCCATCCACTACTGTTTACACAAAATCACGCAAGCGCACGTTGTCACAAGTAATATATGATTAAAAATCAAGTTCGTTCCCACAGAGATCTAGAATGGTGTTCAATTCAGTAAATATGCCTATGCAACAATGTATGGTTATTATGCACTGCTAAGACAAATAGCAAATATGGGTTTTAACTATCTAAATTAACTAAAAAGCAAATTAACAAACTACAAATTAACTAACTAGCACGAATTAAAATCTAATTACTTCTGCAAGAAAAACCATGGAATCCTAACTTCATTAAATACTTTGCTTAGATCTGACGCCTTTAATCACTATATGCAATGGTTATGATATCTGATCGGATAACACGAAATAAGTACACGCTACTTCTCAGTATACGTATACCAAACTAAACATACATCCACAAAAGAGATAGAAGATGAATAGACACCAATTATGCTTAGACCCTATATGTCTATAGAATTTGAAAACATAACGGTTGAAGAGCAAATTATCCATAATGATCACATAGGGCAATACAAGTATTCTCATCTCGTACCACAACCATATTGATAAACAATTATGAACCTATGCTAGCATGGCAAGTTCTAAATCTCAAGATCCACTTTCACTTCACAAGAGATTAACAAATTAGATGTTCATGACGCATCTATCAATTAAGCATAACCATACGAGGATATCAGATATACATCACACACAGATCTTTAAAGCATCAAGATACTAAAGCTCCATAAATAAATCCGTTAGAATCCCATGACAACAATTAGTTCATAATCGAACCTCTCGTCATCATGGGATCTGATGAAACCATGATAAAAACAAAGTATGAAAATATACAAATAAACCTAAGTAATTGATATGTAATAGTTCTACTCCTAATGATGATGATCTTAATGATACAATTTACAAGGGTTGGATGTGTTTATATAGGCTCTAGACATCTTGCCCAGCAAGAAAATACCAAAACAGAATTATAATAGAATTTCTGCAAGATACGTTTTCTAAACTGATTCTGTTTTTTTAAGGGAAATTCGTAGCTGACTTTTCTTCTGTTTTCCAGAGCCGTTCCAGACGTAATTGGACCTCTGGACCACCTTAGAATGATAGAGAATCTCGTTATCTTCGCGTGGACTGCTTACGGGCTGAAAACAGACTTATAGAACTCAAGATATGGCCCAAACAGTGAATCTCACGCGTGCAGCCCAATAAATCCGAATTTTAATAAATTAAATCTCCAAAAACGACAAAAACATCCACCATAATCAACATCCTTGTAAATCTGCACAACTAAACAAAATACATCAAAACTACAAGAAACTTGAGCCCAAGACAATCAATTTAAGCCGATTTAGAATGCTCCAAGTGGATATAAATCCACTTATCACACCCCCAAACTTAAACCGATGCTTGTCCTCAAGCATAAACAATTACAACTTGTTGTAGGGAGAATTTCGTTACAACACGAAATTGGAGGTTGCTGGAATCACGGAGCAAAATACGGATATTTTGCTAAGAACACGAAGAACACGGGAGGAGATTGGTGTTTGTTTGTGGCTGATCTTGTTGATAGATAGTCAGGGGTGAGCTGAGGCGTATCCAAACAAGAGGCCTACGTACCCTATTTATAGGGATCAAGCCATACGTAGTTCTTGGAGAACAAGTCACCTAGGCGGGCTAGGGTTTTAAGAGATAGCCAAAGTCCAAGCCCATTCGTTTAGGGCTGACGTGGCAGTAAGTCATCAACCCTATCCGTGATCCATGGCCCAGATGTGGAAGCCCATAGTCTCGAACGGATAGAATTGGCCAGCAGAGAAGCAACAAGAGCCTTGCATGCGACCTCGAGGATCAGGCCATGCGAAGCGATCCCTTGTGTCCAGCTGCTCATGCGACCTCGTGGGGTCTGGCCATGAGCCTTCCAGAGAAGAGGAGATAGTGATCTCGCTGTAATTTGTAGATGTGACCCCGTTGTGGAGGGTTTGTAGATGTGACCCCGCTGTGGAGGGTTTGTAGATGTGACCCCGCTGTGGAGGGTTTGTAGATGTGATCCCTTGAAGGGAGCCTGACGAAGCGATCCCCGGGTAGCGACCCCGGTGGATGCGACCCCGAGGCGCGAAGGCCTAGCTGAGAGGCGCATAGGCCTAGCTGAGAGGCGCATAGGCCTAGCTGAGAGGCAATAGACAAGGTGCTCCTGTAGCGAGGTGGCCTTGTTGCTAGAGGTGGCCCTGTAGCGAGGCGGCCCTGTAGCGAGGTGGCCCTGTAGCGAGGTGGCCCTGTAGATGCGACCTCGAGGCCGGGCTAGCATGAGACGCCTAGAGGCCTAGCGTGAGACGCCTAGAGGCCTAGCGTGAGATCTCTTGGAGGCCTAGCGTGAGAGCCCTTTGAGGCCTAGTGTGAGACCCTATTTTCCTTTATCGTTGGCATGAGAGGACGCCTTGAGTAGCATTAGGAGATCATAGTGAGGCGACCCCTAGGGCGGGATCATGTCTTCGAGAGATTGTCTTCAAATAATATGATGAGATAAAGGTGAGGCGATCCCTGATCGGGACTCACACCTTGTTGATCCTTCTTCCATATTTAAGCCCATTAGTAGATAATTGAGCCCATTAAGAGAGGTGGTTGAGCCCATTAAGAGAGGTGGTTCCCTTGTATAGTCATTTGAGCCTGTTTAGGATCTATGCCGAGATTCGGGCATAACAACTACCCCCCGATTCCATATTGCCATTATGAATGCAATGTGGAATCAAGTAAAGTGACGCCTTCCAATTGATGCGAAGCAAAGTACATGTAAGTGATTGTGACCTCGAGGGGTCCTTCCAAGCGCGATGTGATCCCATAGAGACTTTGAGAGGCTGCCCCATAGGGCCTTACAGTCATGAATTGTTAAATATGTCTTCTGTTTAGCTAATATATGAGCTCATGCTTTCACTTGTGTCTTCAAGTTCTTCTTAGAATATGATGAGAGGACTCTCCTCCGAGCTTACTCCTTGTTATTATGATGAGAGGACTCCTTATATGTGGAGAGGTATTCTCTTTCTGATATAATAATAGGACTCCTCATAACCTCCTATGTTGCGAGGCCTCTTTGCAACCTCATATGTTGAGAAGCCTCATCCTAGCAGCCTCATATGTTGAGAGGCCTCCTCCTCGCAGCCTCATATGTTGAGAAGCCTCCTCCTAGCAGCCTCGCATGTTGAGAGGCCTCCTCCTCGCAGCCTCATATGTTGATAGGCCTCCTCCTCGCAGCCTCACATGTTGAGAGGCCTCCTCCTCGCAACCTCACATAATCCATATTGCTGGCTCTAGCCCCACCTCGCATATGTAGCTGGTGGGCCTTGCATCTTTGAAAACTAGTAATTTTGAATTTTCCCAAGTGCTTTGGGATAGCTAATTGAGTCTTCATATGCTCTTATTTGCTTATAGACTGACTTTAACACATGCCTTGAGATAGCTCCACATTTTTTAGACTTACGGATTGACCCATCATCGCCAATAAGGTAAAGTGGCCTTGCATTGTAAGATATCGGGCTTGCGGCCTCACAACGCTAGGTGTAGCCTCGCAATGCTAGATGATGCCTCACAATGCTAGGTACGGCCTCGCAACGCTAGGTGCTGGCCTTGTCTTGAAAATTTTCAAATGCCCTGCTAGAAGAGGTGTTTATGTAATGCCACTACCCCCCGAGTCCTCATTATCATTGTAGATGTGATGAGGAATCAAAGTGTTTCAGCAATCTTCTTGTATTATTTGGAGTTGACACCATTTGTAATGAAAGGAATTTGATGTGATCCCGCTATAAGCATACTTGACTCCTTCAACGCTATCCCAGAGCACTTGTAGTCTTCACTGTTGTCCCAAGGCACTTGGCCTCATCAACGCTAGCCGGGGGCACTTGGCCTCATTACGCTATCTCAGAGCACTTGGCCTCATCACACGCTATCCCAGGGCACTTGGCCTCATCACGCTATCCCGGGATACTTGGCCTCATCAATGTTGTCCCAAGGCATTTGGGCTCTCCAACGCTATCCCAGAGCACTTGTAATAGACTTCTTCAACGCTATCCCAAAGTACTTGTATTCTTCGTTGTTGTGCCAAGGCACTTGGCCTCATCAACGCTATCCGGGGGGACTTGGCCTCATCATGCTATCCCGAGGCACTTGGCCTCATCATCGCTATCCCGGGGCACTTGGCATCATCATTGCTATCCCGGGGCACTTGGCCTCATCACCGCTATCCCGGGGCCATTTGGCCTCATCATCGCTATCCCGGGGCACTTGGCCTCACCAACGCTAAGCGAGACCACTTAGCTTCTTCAATGTCATAATAGGCTTCCCTTTGTTGCACATGTAATAAGATATTGAGGTCTTGAGCTCATTTTGATCTTCAACTACTTTGGCTTCTCCCCTTTCATCTCTAGTGCGATCTTGAGGCTAATTGATGAGGGCCTCGGGCTCAACCTCGTTATTTGTTGCTTGCTCTTCCCAGTGTCTTGAGATAGTCGATGACCTCCTCATTACCGACGAGGATCAGGGGCGTCCCCCTTACCCCAAGGATTGGGGGCGTCCCCCCTCTCCTCGACGTAGAGGTATTTCACCAAGAAGAAGCATCTCACGATCTCGATATCCACACCATATAGGGGCCTCATTAGCTTCATCATATAGGGGCTTCACGATCTTGACGGGGAGATGGGGGTCTGTCGTCACGACGATGGGACCACTCACGATCTCCACAAGGAGAGGGGGTCTGTCATCATAACGATGGGACCGCTCACGATCTCGATAAAGAGATGGAGGTCACTTAGAACCTTGACCCTTGCCTTGGCCTCTATCATTTATCCTTCTCGAACCCGGCCTCGCTACGCTAGGTGCAAGCATGGCCTCGCTCCTATGGGGTCACAGTCTGGGGTCATGTGCTACCCCGGGGTCTCGCTCCTTGCAACCCGGGGTCATGTCTATCCCGGGGTCTCGCTCCTTGGGGGTCGCAGCCCGGGGTCATATGCTACCTCGGGGTCTCGCTCCTTGCAGCCCGGGGTCATGTGCTCCCCCAGGGTCTCGCGCTAGCCCGGCCTCGCTCTCACGCTAGCCCGGGCTCGGCCTCTCACGCTAGCCCGGGCTCGGCCTCTCTGTTGTTGGCCTCTCCGTTCTTCTTGTTCGAGTTAGTCATCGTTCTCCCAAATTAATGACTAGGCCCCTCCTTCTAGCGCCAATTGTTGTAGGGAGAATTTCGTTACAACACGAAATTGGAGGTTGCTGGAATCACGGAGCAAAATACGGATATTTTGCTAAGAACACGAAGAACACGGGAGGAGATTGGTGTTTGTTTGTGGCTGATCTTGTTGATAGATAGTCAGGGGTGAGCTGAGGCGTATCCAAACAAGAGGCCTACGTACCCTATTTATAGGGATTAAGCCATACGTAGTTCTTGGAGAACAAGTCACCTAGGCGGGCTAGGGTTTTAAGAGATAGCCAAAGTCCAAGCCCATTCGTTTAGGGCTGACGTGGCAGTAAGTCATCAACCCTATCCGTGATCCATGGCCCAGATGTGGAAGCCCATAGTCTCGAACGGATAGAATTGGCCAGCAGAGAAGCAACAAGAGCCTTGCATGCGACCTCGAGGATCAGGCCATGCGAAGCGATCCCTTGTGTCCAGCTGCTCATGCGACCTCGTGGGGTCTGGCCATGAGCCTTCCAGAGAAGAGGAGATAGTGATCTCGCTGTAATTTGTAGATGTGACCCCGTTGTGGAGGGTTTGTAGATGTGACCCCGCTGTGGAGGGTTTGTAGATGTGACCCCGCTGTGGAGGGTTTGTAGATGTGATCCCTTGAAGGGAGCCTGACGAAGCGATCCCCGGGTAGCGACCCCGGTGGATGCGACCCCGAGGCGCGAAGGCCTAGCTGAGAGGCGCATAGGCCTAGCTGAGAGGCGCATAGGCCTAGCTGAGAGGCAATAGACAAGGTGCTCCTGTAGCGAGGTGGCCTTGTTGCTAGAGGTGGCCCTGTAGCGAGGCGGCCCTGTAGCGAGGTGGCCCTGTAGCGAGGTGGCCCTGTAGATGCGACCTCGAGGCTGGGCTAGCATGAGACGCCTAGAGGCCTAGCGTGAGACGCCTAGAGGCCTAGCGTGAGATCTCTTGGAGGCCTAGCGTGAGAGCCCTTTGAGGCCTAGTGTGAGACCCTATTTTCCTTTATCGTTGGCATGAGAGGACGCCTTGAGTAGCATTAGGAGATCATAGTGAGGCGACCCCTAGGGCGGGATCATGTCTTCGAGAGATTGTCTTCAAATAATATGATGAGATAAAGGTGAGGCGATCCCTGATCGGGACTCACACCTTGTTGATCCTTCTTCCATATTTAAGCCCATTAGTAGATAATTGAGCCCATTAAGAGAGGTGGTTGAGCCCATTAAGAGAGGTGGTTCCCTTGTATAGTCATTTGAGCCTGTTTAGGATCTATGCCGAGATTCGGGCATAACACAACTAACTAACTAACTAACTAGTACCACTTCCGTAGGTGATCACGGTTGCATTTGGCATATGCAACAAGCCCTTTAAACCCCTAGGCAGCCCTAGTGGACGAGTAAGGTCTCGTGAGGGCCTATAGCGAATGTACCCACAAAATCCATTTAACCTAATGCAATGCAATGCATGAATGCAACTAATATGCAAATGCAATTAATCTAATCTACCATACCTTCAAATCCTCTCATGCCATATCAACTTAAGAATCAAAGTAAATACGCAATGTCTTGGTGTCGAAAGTGCAAGTATTCACATAGTCTACTCCATGAACATGCATAAGTTCTCACAAGTCCATGTCAAGTGTAAGAATAAGTTAGTACACATGCTAAGCCTACAAGAGTACATCTTTGAGACAAAACTCGGGATCTCATACGCAAAAACAAGCAAACACTCACAATCCACTCACAAAAGAATTTTCACTCAAGAACAAGGGTAAGTGTATCACTCAATTCCAACAAAATCATAAGCATGCTTGACATTTGGTATCAATCTAACTCTTAACACAACATACATCAATGACGATAATCAAAAGGTCTTTATTTGGGTTGTAACGGGGCTAGGGACAAGGTATGTCAAATAAGCCAAAACAGGTGAAGTGTCAAAAGCTAGTAAGTACCATAATAAATCACACACAACACCATATTCCCCCCCACATAATTTTTACTAAAACAAACACTCGACTAGTCGACTGAAATAGGATCACAACAAACACAAACATGCTCTCATAATATTTTTTTTCTTTTTTTTTCATATTTTTTTTTCTCTTTTTTTTCTTTTTTTCTTTTGTTTTTTTTTTCTTTTTTTTTTTCTTTTTTTCTCGAGAGCTAAATAGAACACAAACAATAATATAACAATAACAATGATCCCATAATTTATTACATATGTCGACTATCAAGTAAACCACCAAACCCAATTTTCAATATTTCCCCCCAAAAGTAAGACCAACAATACCCCTCCTTGCACACCTTATTACTCCCTTAAGCACTCTACTAGCCTTTGACAATGTGGGTTCAAATTAATGTAAGGCCAATACAAGAAAAAGGTCTAGGCAAGTAATGTGGTATGTCACCGAAAAAATAGGATTAAGCTCAATGGGTTAACTAATTGATCATGTAAATATGGTGTGGTAATATGGGAAAATATGTGGTTATTCCTAATTGCCTTTATCATTTTAATCGTCAAATAACGTCATGCGTTTCAAGAAAGACCTCAAACAACTGCTAGCAATGCAAACAATCCGTGGACACTCAAGCAAACGAATAAGATTGCAAAAAATATGCAATAAGGCTCAAAAACTCACTTGGTGGTAAAACATACTCAATCCCAAGCAAAAAATCTCTCTAACGCACCAACTTGTATTCAAAGCATGCAACTAAATCATCTTGCACATATTCATGTCCTTCTAATCACTTACAACATTCAAAAAGTCTACTAGCTTCAACTTACTAGTGTATGTGTGTGCACAAGAACAAAGCATATCACTTCTCAATCAAAAGCGTTAACAACACAAAATTCCTATAAAGCATGGGTGCAAATGCAAACTATTATGAACACACATGAAATACAAACATAAAAATAGAATGCCCTATATGAAACAAACGTAGATAACACGAACATATATGCATAAATTACTACTACTAATATGCAAAATATGAAATCCTACATGAACAAATAATACAACAACAACTACTAAACCTTCAAACCACCCCAAACTTAAAATATTCAATGTCCTCATTGAATGGAAGTAAATACAAGGGATAGCAGAAAACATACCTGAATACCGAAGCAGTCACCCTCCTCGGATGAATCTGGTGGAGGATAGTGCGCACGAGCTCCATAGACTGGCCACCTTGCCTGAATACTACAAAACCCACAATTGACAAGAACACAAATTCGTAATAAAAATAAGATTAGAGAAAAAGATTTACCCAATACGAATCAAAGAGGTGAACTTGCAATTAATTCCTCTTTAGAATTGAATATTTAGAGATTTAAATAAAATAGAAGAGGAATTGGATTTGTATGTTTAGGTGTGTATATAAAATAATAATAATAATAATAATAACAAATAATAATAATAATAATAAATATAATAATAAAGAAAATAATAATAATAATAATAATAATAAATAATAACTATAATAATAATAAATAATAATAATAATAATAAATAATAATAATAATAAGAATAAAATTAGAATAAAAAAAGGTTTAGAATTTTTGGAGAAAAGATGGGAGGTTTTGGAATTAAAATAGGAAAAGAATAGGTTTTAGAATGGGGTATAAAAAGAATGGGAGGGGAAAGAAGTTGTTTTTTTTTTATATGTACAACACACAGCAAACAGGCGCACAATCAACACGCTGACAAAATATTTTTTTTTTTTTTTTTTTTTACTCACGCGCAACCTGCCTGTGTGAGGGCAACTTGCCCTTATTCCAGAGACGCATACGCAACTTGCGCCACAGGGCCGCAAACTGCCTCCCTTCCAGTTGCGCAGGCGCAACTTGCGCAACAGGGGCGCAATTTGCCCTGTAACTCAGGTTGCTCCTGCGTGACACCAAAAAATTCGATTTTTTTCATTTTTTTTTTTTTTTTTTTTTCACACAACACTCAAAATTTTTTTTTTTTTCCTACACTAATGCATGGGTTGCCTCCCACGAAGCGCTTCTTTAACGTCAATAGCTTGACGTTACTTCCAAGCCTCCATTAAGGATGATAATAGTTCGCCTGGTCCTCTCTTCGCAAAACTTCATCATCATCTCGGCGGCACACTTTTTGCTCCTTCTCCTTGCTTGACCTATTCAGGTAACAACCATGTCCTCTTCCAATGCCTTCATCTGTTGACCCAAAATCTGACAATTTGTAGAACAACATTCGGGCTTCGCTTGAATATAATGGAGGAGGGTAAATGTAAATTGCTGAAGCCTTTGGTTCCTCAACGAGAACTTCCTCCATTGGCTCTAATGCGCTACCTCCATCTTTAAATTCTGAGACAAGTAGAAGACCTGCATCTTTCTTATGATCATCAACCTCTTGGTTCGCACATACCAATTCTTGAAATTTCTGTAGCCCAACAGTGTCTTCTAGGTTCGCACAAAACAATTCTTGAAATTTGCGTAGCTCATCAGTGTCTGTCTCAAATAGTGCCCTTTCCAAATCATCCACCTCACTAGCTTGATCAAATTCCTCACATGGCTTATGAACACTCTCCTCCTCTTGGAATTTGTCTTCTTCAATTAAGCATGCAGTACCTTGCTCCAAGTCATCAATATTTTCTGGAATTGCTTCTGGTATGAATTGCTGATTCTCTTGTTCCAAGACTCTCAAAACTTGAGCAGCTAATGTCCCCATAGATTTGACAAGCTTCTCATTATTCTCTGCAAGCATCCTAATCTCCTCCCTAATCTCCTTCAAATCATCATCTGACTGAAAAGTAGGAGTAGGTTGCTGATGTTGAAACTCTTCACTACCAAATACATATGACATATCTGGAACATCTTGCTGGTACTGTTGAGGATAGTATTGAAAATATGGTTGTTCATCATAACTGACATATGGATCAACTCCTCCGTAGTAACAATATTGCGATGGATCATGAACGCCCAAATACTGCTCACATTGCTGAGGCTGTTGAATACCACCTTGGTTGCTCCAGCACTGATACGTCTCATGTGCGTCCGCACATAGCTCGCAAACACTAGCCACCTGCTGAACTCCATAGTAATTTAGAAAATCCATCTTCAACTACAATGCTCTCTGACAAGTACCTGAAACACCAACTAACTACAAGAATAGATGAGAAAAAGAAATCTGAGTCAGTGAACTCTAACGACCACTATTGACAAGCACATAAACCAAAAATAAAACACCGATGATCCCCGGCAGCGGCGCCAAAAACTTGTTTACACAAAATCACGCAAGCGCACGTTGTCACAAGTAATATATGATTAAAAATCAAGTTCGTTCCCATAGAGATCTAGAATGGTGTTCAATTCAGTAAATATGCCTATGCAACAATGTATGGTTATTATGCACTGCTAAGACAAATAGCAAATATGGGTTTTAACTATCTAAATTAACTAAAAAGCAAATTAACAAACTACAAATTAACTAACTAGCACGAATTAAAATCTAATTACTTCTGCAAGAAAAACCATGGAATCCTAACTTCATTAAATACTTTGCTTAGATCTGACGCCTTTAATCACTATATGCAATGGTTATGATATCTGATCGGATAACACGAAATAAGTACACGCTACTTCTCAGTATACGTATACCAAACTAAACATACATCCACAAAAGAGATAGAAGATGAATAGACACCAATTATGCTTAGACCCTATATGTCTATAGAATTTGAAAACATAACGGTTGAAGAGCAAGTTATCCATAATGATCACATAGGGCAATACAAGTATTCTCATCTCGTACCACAACCATATTGATAAACAATTATGAACCTATGCTAGCATGGCAAGTTCTAAATCTCAAGATCCACTTTCACTTCACAAGAGATTAACAAATTAGATGTTCATGACGCATCTATCAATTAAGCATAACCATACGAGGATATCAGATATACATCACACACAGATCTTTAAAGCATCAAGATACTAAAGCTCCATAAATAAATCCGTTAGAATCCCATGACAACAATTAGTTCATAATCGAACCTCTCGTCATCATGGGATCTGATGAAACCATGATAAAAACAAAGTATGAAAATATACAAATAAACCTAAGTAATTGATATGTAATAGTTCTACTCCTAATGATGATGATCTTAATGATACAATTTACAAGGGTTGGATGTGTTTATATAGGCTCTAGACATCTTGCCCAGCAAGAAAATACCAAAATAGAATTATAATAGAATTTCTGCAAGATACGTTTTCTAAACTGATTCTGTTTTTTTAAGGGAAATTCGTAGCTGACTTTTCTTCTGTTTTCCAGAGCCGTTCCAGACGTAATTGGACCTCTGGACCACCTTAGAATGATAGAGAATCTCGTTATCTTCGCGTGGACTGCTTACGGGCTGAAAACAGACTTATAGAACTCAAGATATGGCCCAAACAGTGAATCTCACGCGTGCAGCCCAATAAATCCGAATTTTAATAAATTAAATCTCCAAAAACGACAAAAACATCCACCATAATCAACATCCTTGTAAATCTGCACAACTAAACAAAATACATCAAAACTACAAGAAACTTGAGCCCAAGACAATCAATTTAAGCCGATTTAGAATGCTCCAAGTGGATATAAATCCACTTATAAACTACTCCTTAAAAACAATATTTAATACGGAGTACTCACTACTCCACCCACTACTCATTAAAAACAATATTCAATACCCACTACTCCACCCACTACTCCTTAAAAACAATATTCAATACTCACTATTCCATAAAAAATAATATTCAATACCCACTACTTCTTAAAAAAATATTCAATATCCACTTTTTCTTAAAACCCGTGTTTTTCACCAAATGAGAAAGATATAATGGCACGGAGGGAGTATTATTAAACTACGGAGACGTTAGTACTTACGAAAGCAGGGAAAAAATATATACTACTATAAAAAGTGTGTCTATCCTTTTCAGTCAACTTTTATGATTCAATGGTAATGTCATAATAGAGTTGTCTTTGGCTTGAATCTTTTCACATACCGTTAAACAGTCTTAATCGAACCGTTTACATACTAAATATTTACGGAGTACTCCGTACATGAATTCCACATCATCCAATGATTCATAAATAGTTTTATATTGTGTTTAATGTTTATGATAACTTGAAAATACTAATTATTTCAAAAAAAAAGTAATTTTTTTCAAATATTGAGATGTATTCAGTGTAGAAGTTTTTTTTTAATGATAAATTGAGATTTCGCATGCATCAATATGGGTTCACAAATAAAAATTTGTCACATTTTATGTCATATTATTTGACATTTTTTATGATTTTTTTTTTTTGATGAACATAACACTACTCCTCCATAAAATGATTTCTTAATTTGGGATATATTTTAGTACTTATTTAAGTAATTACACCGTTTGATTTAATTAAAAGAAATATATATTCTTAAACAAATTAAAGTCCTAGCGTAAATATAGCTTGAAGTTTACTATACAGCTCAATTTTTATTTTTGACAACCCTGGAATATTTATAATATTAATAACAATGTTCACATCATCCCTTAAATTATTGTAGCATAAACTTGGATGTGGTGTTAACAGCTACCGAAAAACTGCTTTAAGTATTATTATTTGTGTTAGAACGTTTTCAATGGGGCAGACTACAATGGTTGGTTATAATTTAAAAATAATATTTTATTATTATTTTAAGTTGTTATAAATAGAATGTATTCTTTTAATATGGTAATAGATTACGTGTAATTTTGCTACAGGTCTCCTACAAGTCTTTATAGTTCGACAAATATATCCAATATCACGGGATTGACTAAAATTATACACAAGGGGTTTGTACCGTTGGAGTGCAATTTTTTTTACACAATCTCTATAATTTTTATTTAAGGTATTCCACCTATACTTTTAACTAAGGGTTTTTCCCCATTGGAGATTCTATGTTAGACCCTGTTTGTTTATTATTTGTAAGATAAGTTGTTAGACCCTGTTTGTTTATTTGTTTTCTGTTAGTAGACGATGATTGTTGAAGAAATCTTAGAGTTAATTTAATAATAAAGAATTGTGCCATCTAAAAAAGTTCAATTAAATAATTGTCAATGAGAGAAAAATAAATTAAGAGTGGTGCTAAATAATCCGAATTAGATTTCAAATATATTTTCGAATGATATGTGTTATGTTTTTATTTGTTAGATTCATATTTATACAAGAGAGATCAATCATATTTATGATAAAATATCTATTAATATAATGACACCTCATTATTCGGTAATCGTTTAAAAAATAATTTATGAAACTATCCTTAAAATGCATCTTAAAATGCGTGTCATGTCCCCATTCCTCAATGTATATTATCTGGTGGGACAGATAGAGTATAACATTTCTCATAAATTAAATAAATACGTGGCTGTTGCTTAATGTGCTTAATGATTGACATGGAGAAATCTGCCCTCAAATTACCTTTTATGCGAGTCCAAATCTACTACACCACTTTAAGTGTGTAACCTTGTTGGATCAGGTGGTCGTCTGGTTGTCAGGGGTTGTACTTAAGAAATGGACTAGAGAATAAATTAGATGTTGAGCCTTGGTTTAAAAGTTAAAACTATGGTCCAAAAAAACTAAAACTATGCTACCAAGTAACTAATGCACCAAAATAAATAACAAATGATAAAACAGAAAAAATTATAGTTGAGAAAATTATTGTTAACTAAAATTAATACAAAAATAATTTAGAATAAAGTTTAAAATATAATTTAACAAAAACCTTACCAAAAAAATCAAGAAAACCTAATTTTTTTTAAAAATGTCATAAAAAAATTTATTTTTAGATTCTACAACAAACATGTCTTTAAAATTTATACTAATAAAAGTAAACACAAAATAAACACAAATCAATAAATTAACATTTTATAATTTTGCAAAGATTTTAAATTTGGTACTAAAGTTGTAAATAAATTTAAAAAAATCCAAAAATCTAAAATAAAATAATTAATAGAGAATCTAAATATAATAAGTACAAATAATCCTAAATTAAATTTCATCAACAATAAAATTTAAAATAAATTAACAAAGAATAAAACTAATAAAATATTCATCATCATCAACTTAATTAATTACTATTATAGGAAAAATAGTTGTAATAGCCCAAAACTTACATACAATTAACAAATAAGGATAAAATACAAAAAAACATAATGAAAATAAATCAAAAATTCATTCTTTATATAAAATAAATAAGTATACAAAGCATGCCATTAGAATTTCAATTCAAAAATAATTTTTTTAAAAAAGAAGAATTTACATTTAATTACAAACAAAATTTTTTTTAAAGAAAATATATTATAAAACAAGATATTAAAAATTTAATTAAAAGACATATTATAATTGGAAATGACACAAAATTCAACAAAAAATAATTTACAAAACAAATACTAATTCAAAACAAAAAATCTAAATTTAGAAAATTAAAATCAACAAGAAAATTTAATATAATGCACTTAAAATAAATATAAACCAACACAAAAATATAAGAGATATTATAAACTTTGTTTAAAAAAAGTGTTCGCATATATGTTAAATTATAATATGTTACCACATATCTAAAATCTTATATATATATTCTAATAATTAGAAGTTAAAACGACAAAAAATATGAAATATTAAAATATATGTTAGGCTAAACCTTAAAATATAATTTTCAAACAAATCATTTACTTTACCAACACCAAAAGACAAATTAGCAAAAAATCATAATTTAAAATAAGTCTCAAATTCATTCTTTATATATAATAAACAAGTAAACAAAGCATATCATTAGAATTTCAATTCAAAAAATAATTAAAAAAAACAAGAATGTACATTTAATTACAAAACAAAAAAGAAGTTTTAAAGAAAATATATGGTAAAAGAAGATAATAAAAAATTAATCAAAAAACGTGTCGTAAATGACACCAAAATTCATTAAAATATAATATACAAAATAAACGTCATTTCAAAAAAAAAGATCTAAATGTAAAAAACTAAAAACAACAATAAACTTTAATATAATGCACTTTTTTTTTTTTGAAAGTAAAAATTTCATTAAGAACTCAAGCAATCACTCCTTAACATCTCCACCACACCACACGGAGGAGTATGAAAAACATCAACAATTCCAGACACACTAGGTAGTTTAGCTAAACTATGAGCTACCCTATTAGCTTGTCTACGAATATGTTTAACACTCAAATCGCTTCTTACACTTAAGATAGCGCGACAAGAGTTTAGGACATCACCAACCTCTAGCTGGTACACAGTACCATTACACAAGGCTTTTACTACCGTAAGGGAATCTGTCTCCACTGTAACTTGCTGCAACTCCATGGTCTGAATCCATTTAAGCGCCTCCCACACCCCCGATGCTTCAGCCTCCATAACAGATGCATAGCCTTTAACCACTTTACTCATCCCAGCAGCAAACTCACCTCTGTCATTCCTTACAACCATCCCAATCTGGAATTCTGCATGACCTTCTTGAATGGAAGCATCAACATTTAGCTTATGCCAACCAGTTTCAGGAAGAGACCACCTCGATTTGCCTGCTTCCTCTACTTTGCTACCTGATTTACTCGTGCACCCACCTGCCTTCTGAGCCTCTTGCCATTCTCTGACCATCCTCAGACTCATGTTCATTGCTATATTTGGTTCCATCTTTTTGTTTTCCCAGACACACTTATTCCTAGCCATCCAAATACCCCACAATGTAGCAGCCATGATAACCAATTTATCCGTCGAAGTCGAACATAGTTCCCCCAGTAACCAACCAGGTACTTCTTCAACTTCCATAGTATCAATCTCCACTCCCGTAGTTAACCAACAGCATTGAGCATAAGGGCATTCTAAGAAGACATGTTTTAGATGTTCGATATCATTATTGCACAAAGGGCACAATATTGTAGTCTGCACTCCCTTACCTCGTAGGAGATTGCGGATTGGTATGTTGTTCTTGCACATTCTCCACATGAAATATTTAGCTTTATGAGGAATTTGCAACTTTCACAGTTTACTCCACCCTTTTGAGAGGTCCTCCTCCGTAGTATTATGGTTCTTATCAAACCAGAAATGGTAGCCACCTTTCGCTGAGTAAATGCCATTACTTGTACCTGTCCACGCTAATCTGTCAGGAATTTGGGTCTGCGGAATTCTAGTATGCAATATACATTGAACATCCATATCTTGAAAAGTCTGGGTGATCTTAGTCACGTCCCACTCCTTGGTGTTTGAACGGAAATAATCACAGACTTTGTCACTGCTATATCTATTCACATGATGATCATCAACTCGATAGTTCTACTTCCCTCTCAACCACTGATCTGTGAACATATTTATACTCCTCCCATCTCCCAAAACCCACTTAAACCCCCTAAACAATTCTTCCTTGTCTTCCACTATTCCTCCCCAGATAAAACTTCCCCCCTCTCCCTTTTGTGCCCTTAACATATGACATTCTGGAAAGTAACGAGCTTTGAAAACACGAGCTACCAGCGAGTTAGGATTGCTTATAAAGTTCCAGACGTGCTTCCCTAATAAAGCAATATTAAATCCATACAAGCTTCTAAATCCTAGCCCCCCATGATCCTTTGACTTACACATTCGTTCCCAAGCTAGCCAGCGAATTCCCCTCCTGTTACTGTTGCCCGATTTCCACCAGTAGCCATTCAGAAGCTTTTCAATCTCCCGTGCCAATGTTTTCGGAATTAAAAAGCATGACATGCAATAAGAAGGGATGGATTGTGCCACATTCCTGATCATTACTGCTTTACCAGCCCTCGATAACTTATTATTACTCCAACCCTGAACTCTTTTCCAAACCCTATCCTTCACAAAATTAAATACTGTCTTCTTTGAACGACCAACTAAAGATGGAAGGCCAAGGTAACTACTACCCCGAAGATCCTTGTGAACTCCAAGAATCCCTGTTACTTCATTTTGCTTGTCTCTCCTGACATTAGAACTAAAGAAGATACCTGACTTGTGATAATTGATGGCCTGTCCAGACATATCTTCATACAAATTAAGAATGCATTTCACCTCATTAGCTTCTTGGTTCATAGCCTTAAAGAACAAAAAGCTGTCGTCCGCAAACAAAAGATGAGTGATAGCAGGAGCATTACTACTAATCCTATACCCGTTAATTTCACCAGCAGTTGCTTTGTTCTCAATCAGCTTCGACAGACCCTCAACACATAGAATAAACAAGTACGGGGAGAGAGGGTCTCCTTGTCTAAGCCCTCGACTCGGATTTATTGGCCCCACATTATTTCCATTCAAACTGACAGTGTATTGAACCGTAGTAACACATAATTTCATCCAGTCTATCCACTTTTCCACAAACCCCATTGATCGCATCCTCGACCACAAATAGCTCCATTTGACTCGATCGTAAGCTTTGCTTATATCAAGCTTTAAAGCAACCTCACCCTCTTGGCTTCCTTTCTTCAACCGCATATAATGAATCATCTCAAAGGCAATAAGGACATTGTCTGTGATGCTTCTTCCCGGTACAAACTCCGACTGGTTTTCCGAAATAGTAACAGGAAGAATAGTTTTAAGCCTATTAGCCAGAACCTTTGCCAATATTTTGTAGAGAACATTGCAAAGCGCAATAGGTCTGACATCTGTTAGCTTGTCAACATTTTCCTTTTTTGGAATCAGTACCAGATTGGTACAATTTAACTCCACAGGAAACAAATTGTCTTTCAACCAACTCTTGCAACAATTAAAAACTTCTTTCCCTAACAAGTCCCAAAAGTTCTGGAAAAACGCTGGGCTAAATCCGTCCGGCCCTGATGATTTATCTGGATGCATTTGTTTTACTGCTACTGTGAACTCATCAAACGACAAGTCAGCTATAAGCTTCTCATTTTGCTCATCTGTAACTATGGCCTGCTCCAAGCTTTGTTCAATTACAATGCTCGAACTTGAGTCAGTGAATACCTTTGTGAAATATTCTTTTGTCACCACATTCATTTCTTCTTGCGTTTCAACTTTCCTACCTTCATCATCAATTAGATATGGAATCTTGTTCAATCTTTTTCTTTTGGACGCTTGAGCATGAAAATATTTCGAGTTGGAATCCCCTTCTTGGAGCCAAAACGTTTTGGCTCGCTGTTTCCAATACACCTCCTCGTGCAACAATAATTCATTAAGCCTCTCCCTCTCTTCAAAATACTGCTTAATACCCTCTTCATCCTCCCTGTTTATTAGGTTGCACAAGACCACTTTCTGATTCTTGACTTTATCTATGAACTTATGAAAGAAAGCACGACCCCATTTCGCCATGAAAGCAGATACTGAAAGAAGCTTAGGAAGAATATTAATAGCTGGAAGGGACCTCCAGTAAGTTGACACCTCGTTCTTAAAGCTTGGCTCTTTAAGCCATGTGTTTTCAAACCTGAACCGAAACTGCTTCCTTGAGACCGTCGTATCCAACAGCTGCATTACAATTGGATCATGATCAGAAACAGTTGTGTGATGAACTGTTAGAGTACATAAGGGAAATTTCCTCCACCATTCCTCCGTTGCAAACGCTCTATCCAGCCTTTCTCTGACCCAAGTTGGTTTCCCCCTACTCTTCTCCCATGTAAAATCTCCCCCTTTTAATTCTAACTCCACCAGATTACAGTCCTCAACAGCCTCACGAAATCCCTCCAAAAGACCTGCAGGGTGAGGGTGATCACCTTTCTTATCCGTACTATACAGCAAATCATTGAAGTCACCGAATATGCACCATGGCACACTAGTTTCCGACGCTAACTCTCTCAGGAAATTCCAAGCTTCATGTCTTCTACTCCTCTCAGGAAACCCATAATAGCAAGCTAGTCTCCACATAGTTATGTTGTTCTCAATGAAGTGGACATCTATATGGTTATTGGAATGAGTTACAACTCTGCAATCCGTATTATGCTTCCAAAGAATTGCTAACCCACCTCTTCTACCAACCCTATCGACAGTAAAATAATCTGCAAACCCAAACTTCGAACAAAGCTCTGCAATAACACTACTATCTACTAAAGTTTCAGAAAGAAAAAAAAACGTGGGATTAAGAGACTTTATCAAATCTCCCAAAATACGAACTGTACGCAGGTTTTCCAAACCTCGACAGTTCCAACTGAGTAGATTCATGGCGACTGGCTAGCTTGCTTAGCAAGCGTAGCCAAAACTTGTTTTGAAGATACTGAACAATCAGTGTTAGAAAGCTCAGTGTCTGTATGGAGTTCTGTATTATTAAACCCAAAAGCCTTTGTACTGTCATCTGTGTCCATAACTCCCCTCGTCTCAGGCCCAATCCTACATCTCTTTCTATTTTCTATGTTTAGCCCAATATTTTCCTCCTCTTCAAGCCCATAATCCAGCCCATTTATTTGAACAACTGCATTATGAAATGTCCCGCTTTTCCCTCCCACATTACTCGGTTTGTTATTTGCTGCAGTTTCTGTTGTCCTTGATTCATGCAACACCATTTTTCCTTTATCTCTATCCCCATAATTATCTCCCGAAAAATAGGGGTTGTTACTGTCACGCCCTATCTTCGCCTCCCAGCCCGCATCATGATCATTCAGTAACCACTTACTCCTGTTCTGACTCGCCACCCTGCGCGGCGTTGCACGGAGCCACACCCCCCCAGTCTTTTGGTCCTTCCTCACTTCTTCTATCCAGGTTCTTCCTGCAATATCTATCCGTGTGAGAGACAAGGCCACAAGAGAAACAAAACTCACCCAGACGTTCATACTTGCACGTAACAACGAACTCTGTTCCATTCCTCCTCTTTATCTTCTTCTTTCTTTTCAAAGGTCGACGAACATCCAATCTAATCTTTATTCTCATATACTCCACCCAGATACTATCATTGTTCTTTGCATCATACATCAAGAACTCCCCAAAGAAGTCTCCCAACTGTTTACCTACAGCCTCCACCATAAATCCATTGGGCAAGTCATGTATTTGAATCCATATCCCCAGGTGCCATAAGGGAACATTCAAAGGTTCAATACCAGATGGTATTTGACTAATTACCAGCATGACATTATCAAACGACCATGGACCTCCATTAACAACCAAAAACATGTCTTCACGATGGTAAAATTGGAATAGAAATATACCTGGATCTATCTCCTTTATGTTAATACCCATAGTGGGCTTCCATACATCTGCCATCTTCGACATCATAGCCCTTGTGTTAATCCCCTTCTCTGTCAAAAATCGTCCCACTAAGCACAGCTCATACTTATTTATCTCCTCCTCAACTCCTTCCTCGAAAGAAAAATCTTCATTCTCCTCCTCCTCAATGTTCAGATCTGCAAACTGCTCATCAAGATTTTGATATCTCGCCATTCAAACTCTTACAATCCCTGATAGTTGGATGAAGAGAAAAATAAGACTCTCACAAGATGGAGAGAAAAAAACTTAACATAATTAAGTCATAAGCTACTTATTTTAAGATATCCCAAACATACACAAATTATATAAGTGTAATATATTTGCCAGTTGCATTTTCATGGACAGCAACAACTATAATTTTAACTTCTAAGTGTAGAACAGGCCTATTTAATTTTTAAATATCAATGTTATTCATATTTACTCAATAACATAATATTGTGGAGAAAATGACCAATTTCTCATATTTTCAGCGGTAACTTAAATATCGATTGTCAGAGAATGTGTTCAAATTTTAATATAATGCACTTAAAACAAATACATACCAACACAAAAACATAAAAAGATAATACAGACTTTCTTTAACACAATTACATAATCACATATACATATATAAAGAATAATTAAACCAATAAGTTCTCGCATGTCTAATATATATTATATATAGAAAACTCCCAAAAAAATATGAAATATTTAAATATATGTTAAGCTAAAACTTAAAATATAATTTACAACAAATCCTTTACCAAATAAAAATGTTTAAGAAAAAAATATTTTAATAAAAATTATTAAAGATTCAATTTTTAGGTTTGACAATAAAAATGTTTCAAAAATAAAAATTAAAAAAATGTGAGCACAAACCAACACATAAACAAATTCTTACTTTACAAAGAATAAATTTAAATTAAAAAGTGAACACAAATCAATAAATGATCATATTTTAAATTAGAAAGCAATCTAAATACCCACAAAATAAATTTATATTAATATCTAAATATAATATAACATAGAAACCCTAATATTACTCTAAAAAAACACGTAATAAACACCACACATGGCAAAAATATAGAATTAATATTCAAAAAAATAAAACAATTTAATACCACACATATTTCCAAAAAGGTTAAAAAATTGCATTTAAAAACTATAAAAACACAATAACAAAATATCTAAAAAAACTAAGATAACCATTAAATTACATAATCAAAAATATAAAAAGATAATAATAAATTGTTATACGAATATAGTACCTATATTTAAAGTATATCATATGTAATCTACTAAAATAAAAAATAATTATTAAATACTAAAAAATTTGTTAACCTAAATTTTGAAATATAAATTATAGAAAAACCATTTACAATAAAAAAAACAAATGTATACTTACCAATCATATAACATATGTATTATTATCATTAAAAGTAAAAATATTATTCAAAATATTATAAAACTAATTTTTCAAGAAAAAAATTTATAATGAAAATTGTACTAAAAATTATTAATAAAATTACCCGTGCATCACACGGATATAAAGCTAGTTAATATAAATGGGATCCCTACATTCACACCAATCACCTAATCAAAAACAACCACGTAAAGTGAAACATAAATTGGTATACCTAAAATGGTGTAGAAGATTTGGACTTCTTTTACGCACCCAGTTCCAACTTCCAAGGTACACTTCCCAATTCCCATGAAATATGGATTCCCGCTTAGAAATTTTTGTTTAGAAAATGTATAAGTAATAAATTAATCATTATGTTCCGAGTTATAAAGTTAAATAAATACAACAAGCATATATGTAATGTGATACAATTTCCCTGAGAACATATTCAGTGTTTAAAAAATATTTGTTTAATAGTTCAAATTTCAACTCCCGGAAAATGAAAAGTATGTATTTAAAATATAATATATGTTTTTTACAATACCTTAAAAGTTCAAAATTTGATTTTTGAGTAAAGTCAAATATTAAAATATACAACATAATATAATATAATTTTTTTGCCAACAATTTGAAATTTTAAATGAAATGCCTAGGTAATCTCCTTCTATGTCCCTTATAAAAAATTACTGTCAATTTACGCAGGACGGCAGGATCGTATTACTGTAAGAGTAGTGCTAGGGACCCCAAATTTAGTCCCCAAAAAAGTCCCCAAATGACATGGCATGAGTGATTTGGCAAATTGTAATGTTTTAATTGGATGGCCCTGGCGGGCCCATTATAATTATAACCAATCACATTCATTTGGTAACAATTTTTGGTACCCAATTTGGTACCTCTAGCATTTTTCTTACTGTAATATTTTATACTATGTCGTTCTCCGGTGACATGTCATTCACCGAATACATGTCCATCACAGAATTTCGAATACAATTTATATAATTTAGATAAGTTAAAAAAGTTTTTTAATGTGTTAATAATTAAAGGAAAATGTTAACCACAGCCCTTAGGGCTATGATTAAGGTGTTATGTGATAGTTTTTAATTGGCTTAAGGTTGTGTCCCACTTTGAAAAAAGTATGTGTCCCCATGCATTCACATAAATCATCCAATAAAAATCCACCACATGACAAAAATTAATCCTTAAACATAAACCTAAAGGAATGTCTTTTTTGGATATTTATATTTCTCCCCGGACACTATAACAAAATCAAATTTAATAGCAGTAGTTACCCCCATTTTTTTCTGTTTCTTTTCTGCTGGCTGTCTGGCTCTATCATTTTGGCAGTTGTGTCCCAGACAAATTGTGTGAAATACTGAATTGAATGCCAGCTACAAATACGTGAGGAGATAAATTTTTCAAACTTAAATTTACAATTTAAACAAAGATATATCCAATACTAAATTTATAAAATATAATTACGTCTCACCCTTCTGACGTGACCGGTTGGTCCCACCCTGATGACAGGTGAATCTCACCCTATTGACTTGGCTAGTGGATCCATCCTGATGACGTGGCAGGTGAGTCTCACCCTACTGACTTGGCAGGTGGGTCCCACCCTGATGGCGTGGCAGATGAGTCTCACTCTCCTGACGTGGATGTGACGTGGCAACGGTTAAATTTTTTAATTTATTCGGAAATTGTTATTTTTACAAAAAAAAATGGTATTTTTTCAATTAAAATGGTAAATTTATAAATAATTATTTTTAACAAAAATAAAATTACAAAAAATTATTTTTATCAATTTATTTATCGAAAAACCTCGAAATAGTAATCAAATTAACATATCCATATCCACATGTACCGTTACTACTAAATTTATATTATTTTTATGTTATAATTTCACATTCCTTTAAACGGAAAGTATTTTTAAAAATTGTTGGATTTCAATCTAATATAATGTTAGGAATTTCGATGAGCCAAGATAAACATGGGTTGGGTAATAATTACCGATAAATATCCTTTATTATAATACCTGAGTCTACCCATGTATACAGTTAGATACAGTTAGTTAATCAAAAAACTATGAATTATTTTAGGACCATTCAAAGGTCATTACTCAATTTTAGACCAATCATATTATATTAAAAGTTTTTCTTATTTACCATTCTCATCCTATTATACTAACCATGGTTAGTTAACAATTCTAATTTAAATATAGTAATGACTTTATTTAACATGGGTATATAGGGTATGATTCAGGTGAGAACATGTATATGTTGGAGAACAATGAGAACACCATATTTCAAGCTATTCTAAAAGGCCCCGCCAGGGGCGCCCAATATGAAAAAGTCTTATAATTCTACCCTCTATCCATTTATACAAAAAAAAGTTTTAAAAAAAAAATTTAAAAATGATGACGTGGCAGCAGTTTTTTTTTAAAATTTTTTTGTTAATTTTTTTTTGTTATGAATGGATAGAGGGTAGAATTATAAGACTTTTTTTTGTGAAGGTGCCCCTAGCGAGGCCCTTTAAAATAGCTTGAAATGTGGTGAATATGTGTGTTCTCACTGTTCTCACACTAACATGTATTCTCACTGGAACGTGACCCAATTTAACATATCCATATATTACATATTTTTTTAATATAAAAAATATTAATAATAAATTAATATATTAAATTAAAATCAATTAGGATTATACAAATATAAAATATCAAGCGATTTTCGCAAGATAAATTTTCTACTCTTTCGATTTACAATATTACGAATTAATTTTCATAAAAATATATAAGAGCCAATTAGAATTTACCACTAAAATTAAATTAATTATATAAAGCAATCACAATAATATTATTATATACTAGCACATCTATTCTTTGCGCCACTCTCTACGTATATAGCTATTTTTCAAAATTGTGCATTTATTAATTGTTTTTAACACAAATATATTATTTTAATGCATAGGTCTATTTTATTCATATTATAAAATATAATATTTTAATATCTCAAGCACTCGATCTACAATCATAAGGTGCAAACAAATTTGAATAAATCCACTATTGTTCAATTAAATATTTTAAAATTTTAAAAATATTTACTACACTATTCCAGATACACCTTCAAAATTTAAGTAATATAAACTTTTAAATTAATCAATTATAAAAAAAACTTAATTTCAACCAAATAAAATATTGAAAAATGAATTTTAAACTAGTTATCATTAACATTTTAATTATTAGTATTTTTTAGTTATGCAACAATTAATGGGACAAATAAATTTACTTGACGTTATATTTGAATTATTCAAGATACTGAATAGACTCTCAAATAGTATTAGACATTATTTGGTGTATAAATTATCAATTCAAAAAATAAAATTCATTATAGAGTCAATAAAAATATTGTTAGTGAATGTTTTCATAGCAAATTGGTCAATTCAGCGCAAAAATTCTAATAAATCACTATTTTTTGATATTTCATAGCAAATTGGTCAACTCACCGCAAAATTCTAATAAATCAATTTTTTTAGGGATTCATGTGCCTAAGGATGACCTCAGGGTTCTACCTGAGGTTAAAAGATTTCCAATACAAATTAAAGGATATTTAGGTAAATTACTGAGAAAAAATTAATATTCATAAAAATGCCCCTACGGGGCCACTTTCTTATAAGCTCTTTGTGTTATAACCTCAGGAAAGATCCCCGAAGACAACCTCAGACCCAGTTTTCTCCTTTTTTTTATAGATAATTAATTTATCAATAAAGGGGCATATGTCATCTACACAAATAATCATTCAAATTTTCTTCTAAATCACTATTTTATATAGGTAAATAATTTATCAATAAAATGTCATACATCTGCAAAAATTATCAAGATTGGACAACCACATATTAAAATAGATTATATTAAGATAACAAGGTTTCTTTAATACAAACTACAATAGCTGATCAGATCTTAAATTGTGGTACATCGCTCGTTTATATCACTGAAATATATAGTCTTTTGGGCGAAATAATCCAACAATTTATTCTAATAGTGAGGGAAATACATATGCGATTTGTGAGAACGTATTCGAACAATTGGCCATAACTGTGATTCTATATTATCCAAATCATTAAACCAATATAATAAAATCCTGTAGATCTAAGATCCTTGATGCCAAAATAAAGTAACCTCCTCACAAAAGAGAAAGAACAAAACCAAATATATGGATAGACAAAATCCACTAACGGGATACTAGACTCTCAATAAAGAGATATATTTATTGAAAAACAAAGTAAAATCAAGTAAAAGAAAAGGGAATTATCATTCACAAGGAGAAAGTACAAAATCCAATATATCAGTAGATAAAACCCACCAACGTGGTACTAGACTCTCAATAAAGAGAGATATTTGTTGAAAAACAAAGCAAAATAAAGGAAAACAATAAAAATGGGCTTATCATCAACCAAAACGCAGATGTCAACCCCTAAACTATAGTTTACTATTTTTTTTGGAGAGGAGGAGGGAGAGAAACGGCTATAGCAATCGTTTGAAATTAAATATTATTGATAACTATATAGGTCGATACATATAAAATTATATATTGTTTCTAATAAAAGGTGCCCATTTTAATTTTGTATTCTTGAATTCAAGTAATAGTATTCAATTATCATATCCTAATCTAAGAGCAGACATATCGAATTTGCTTGGTTGCTTAATAATATTTATTTTTAATATCAACAAAATCTTAAATATAGGTAAAAAATTTAATAACTTGGTAGATATATTCTAATCAAATAGAGATATTTATTAACAATAAAAAAATGGAAAGCTTCATTTTTATGTACTCTACTCTTAGATTTATTTGTAACATTTCAATGTTATTTTCAATTATATAGTAACATACTTAGATAACTTGGACAGAGAGTAACATTACATGTAATTGTCATATTTTTTCTTTTCACGTATTATTTTCGTTTCCTGTACAAAAAAAATGCGTAGTTTAGTAGCATTTGGTGTTCAAATTTTGGGTACACAAAATAATTTCATGTCATTTTCATGCAAGACCCCAAAGACACATGGCATGAATGTACAAATCACAAACATTTTTTTAGATCTACGTTAATATATGTTGGAAAAATACACTCCCTGTTAAATGAAAATGAATTTCATGTTTTTAACCCAATAATTAAACAAGAACACATATATAATAATGTGATTACGTGTTTATATATGACACATTTGATTTTAGTTTCACATACAGTTTTCTATTTTAACATGTTAGTCTTAGTCAAATAGGAAATAGATAGGTGATACTCATTTTCAAATGTCTTATTTTACGCGTTTGGATGACAACGGTTTAGGTTTGATCCGAATTTTGAAAAATCCAAACCCACATCCAAATATGTTTTGGTTTTAAAAATAAATCCAAATCCAAAATTCAATATCCAAAACCAAATTTGTCGGATTTTGGATTAGATTTGGTTTTTTTGAGTATCCAAAATTAGTAATAATGTAGTCAAATTAAAATAATTGCTAAACGCAAACAATATTAATTATATTTATACAAATATTAAAAATTAAAATTGTAAGAACCCAGATTTTTGATAGAATTAAAACTTTTATTATGTAATAATGTAGGGGTGAATAGTGGTTATGACTGCGATGTAGCGACTGTCTAATGAATGAATGGGATGGATTTAGATTCAAATATTTTTATGTCGTGAAGAATGCTTTTGGTTGACAGCATAGATTAGAATAATCTATCTTCTAGGAATATAAGTTATATTAATTCCAAAGAGGAAGATTATTCTTACGTCATCCAAATCAATATCTGTTATTAGTTCAGTGGTTCCGTAAAAGGGTTAAGGAACGCCCGAAAGAGGACCAGGGCATTTTTAATAAATATAAGGAATAAAAGAAATAAGGTATGAATAGTGTTTTTGGTGGGAACAATAATATTATTAGACGACACTATATATATAGAAGTATTCAGAACGGATTTCGGAGTTCGTATTCATGATCCAGGGGCGTGATAAGTGTATATAAACGATATCGGATTCAGAAAAATAGCACTTTTATTTTCTCCGAGATTTCCCTGGACACTGCAAGACTTAAGGATTTATTAAATGGATTTAAGGAATTTAAATTCGAGAAGTATTAAGAAAGATGGAGAATGGTATTAAAACCCTAAATAGAAATGAATGAGTTATTCCTACGAACGATCAATGAATTGAGCAATAAACGGACAAAGAAACAAGTAGGGAATCAAAGGTGAATGCATGTGCTACTAGAAAATATCTAGAGACTATATAGTTACAAGAGTAACTAGAACCATTAGAAGATCAACTAGTACTTAGCTAAATCAAACCTTAGTTAGCTTGTAAACCATCCAATGATCAACACATGTCTTGCAAAATACATCATCCAATGCATCATCACTTTAATAAAACTACTTTGGATGAGATATTATCCAAGCAAACCACTTTATGCATTATTATCAAATTAACCAAGCAAAAGAACACAACTCTCTCCATTATTCACTACATTCGGCTTTTGCTTAATTCAAGGGGAGAAATCCCACTTCCAACCATTGTTTGATCTTGAAACTTTTATGGTGAGTTCTATAATTCATATAAATCATCTCCTAAAAATCCTAGGTTCAATCTCTTCTTTTTCCATTTTCAAACAAATGATTTAAGAGGAGGGTGAATAGTGTTTTCATGAACTAATCATTGATTTGCTTGTTTTCATGGTTGATCTTAGCTAACTTAAGCTATCCAAGGACCATACCAAGCTTAGTAAGGTTGTAGCATACTCCAAAGAAGGTATAACCACTTGAAACCCTAGATCTTACTTTGAGAGTATGCATGTTCTTGGTGATTTAAGCTTAGTTATGTTATTAGTGATTATAAGCTTGATTATGATTGAATTATGGTAAAGGTTAAAATAGTTTAGATGAATGGAAAGGCATTGCTTGGCCTTAGTTCATGGTTAAATATCATGTATATGTGGTTTAGAGTGGAAACTATGATTATTGGAAAGTTTGGAATTTAGAAATATTCGATTTATAGCCGTCGTAATGCCCGATTTTCGTTAAACCTTAAGAAACTGTGCATCATAGTAGCCTTAACTCACTCTTTAGCTTCGTTTTCTACCATGATAAGCTATATTATGTTATAATCTTCGTTTTGATATAAATGTCGTATGAAATGGACTTACGGTTTAGGAGTTATGATTAAATTCGTAAAAGTGGTTTGAAACCGTAAACGAAAGTTTGTAACTGAAATTGGATTCCTTTAATATAACGAAATCAGTGGCGAATCTTGATAATTAAATATTAGAGGTTAAAAAAGAAGGTGTGGGAGAAAAGCACATGTCGATTGGATCGTTTTCCGATTTTATAAAAATGTTCGAATCAAGGTTAAACGAGAACGATCCCCTAAAAGCATACTTGGTTATGACTTTGGCAAATGACTTAGAAAACGGGCGATAAAACTGGTAGTACAATCTTGGTTCGTAAATGGGTAAAAGGACATTTTCACCACTGTACTATTTCCGGAATTGCAATTACACTACTGTACTACAAGCGGACTACTGTACTCTAACGTTTTTAACAAGTTCACCACTCCCGTCAATCAAATGCCACAAAAACCAAGGGTGAAAATGTTAAAAACGTTAAAGTACAGTAGTGAACTTGTTAAAAACGTTAATGTACAGTAGTTCGTTTGTAGTACAGTAGTGCAATTGCAATTCCTGGAAATAGTTCAGTGGTGAAAATGTCCTTTTACCCGTTCGTAAATGATCGACCTTAAAACTTACATGGCTTAAGTATGTATCAAGTGTGGGTGTGATGACATGTCATAATAGCGAACAAATGTCGAATCGCATCGGTGATAAGAAGAGTTACACTAAGAGGTGTATAACGAGATAATTCGAAAACGTGTTTCGACTTAAGTAGAGTTTGTAATTAACCTTTTTAAAGTGTTAAGTGATTAATCCCGAATACCTTGGCTATTTATAGATCGCCGGGCTGACCCGGGGCACGCTACCACTACCTCCACCCGCACTCGATTTCCAGGCAAGTTCAAATCCTTTTTAAAGGTTGTTGTTGTGAATATATATATGATTTCTGTTATACCTATGCCATAGCATGCATGCCTACTTTCAAGATATATTGATATACTTGTTCCCTGAATTATTGTTGGCTTATAAGCTAGATAGTTAATATATCAGTTGTTAGATATTGATTCAAGTGATGATCAGGATCTGGGCATTACTGATCAGATACTGATGCTGACGTCATCAGTAATACAATGTCAGTATTGGATTATTATCAGGATTAAAAGCTGGTCAGTATTTCGTGAAGATTCTCATCAGACCGGAGATCAAGGAAGATTGATATGTCGGTTCCTAGATTATAGGAATGCAGCTATCATACAAGATATGCATTCAGAGATATATGTAATTGATTTAGAATATCTTGTAATTGATAGTGTAACTGTGTACTCTATATAAACACAGTTTAGGTTTTACATTAGAGTAATCGCTTACACGATTTATCTTGTAACCTAGCAGCTCTTAAGAACATAGGAATTTCTTAAGAGAGTTTTGTAACAGTTTTATATCAGAATTAATAAAGCTGTTATTGATTCATACTTGTGTTATTTGTTTAAGTCGAAAATCTTATACAATTGTATTCAACCCCCCTTCTACAATTGTTATTTACTGGGCAACAATTGGTATCAGAGCGAAACTGATTAATATTAATCAGAAACGATCTTAAGATGTCGACAAGCAAGTATGAAAGCATCAAAATTCCAATTCTCAAGAAAACTGAGTATCCAACATGGAAAGTGAAAATGATGATGTATCTGGAAGCAACTGATCCTGACTATCTTTATAGGATCAATGATGGATCATTTCTTCCAACAAGACTAGTTGCAAGAACAGAGACTGTTGCTGAACACTATGTCATTAAGGCAAAGAGTGAGTGGACGACAGAGGAAAAGGCTCAAGTACTCAAAGATGCAAAGGTAAAAAATATTTTGCATAACAGTCTTGATAATGTCATGTCTAACAGGGTAATAGCATGCAAGACTGCAAAGGAAATTTGGGATACTTTGGAAACTCAATGCCAAGGTACTGAATCTATCAAAAGAAACAGAAGGGCTCTGTTGATTCAGGAGTATGAGCAGTTCGATGCTAAATCTGATGAAAGCCTTACTGATATGTATGATAGATTCTTGACTTTACTGAACAATCTATCACTAGTTGGCAAAGAGTATGATCCAGAGGACTCAAATACCAAGTTTTTCAGAGCTCTAACTGAGGAGTGGGATACTCAAGCTTCAATCATAAGGCATCAATATGATTTGAAGATGCTGTCTCTTGATGAAGTTTATGGGATGCTAAGAACCCATGATCTTGAGGTTCAACAGAGGAAGAACAAGAAAAATGTCAAAGCAAAATCTGTTGCTTTGAATGTTGAATCAAAATCAAAGGGAAAAGCTGAGGAGGTTTCTATCAGAAAGAGTAGAGTGGAAGAGTCAATTCCTGATGACTCATCATCAGATACTGATACTGAGTCTGATCCTGATACTGATGATGACTCTACTGATTCTGATATGATGGAAATGGTTGCTATGATAGTCAAGGGCTTCAAAAAGATAAAGTTCAGAAAGGCTAGGAAGCAAGGGAAATTTCAGAAGAAAACCTTCAATGCTGACAAAGACAGGTACAAGAAGAAAGAAGGTAAAAGCAGCAAATTTGACAAGTCAAAAATCAGATGCTATAACTGTGATGGAATGGGTCATTTTGCAACTGAGTGCAAGAAGACCAAAACCAAAGCTCTCATTTCTTCAAGCAAGGATTGGATGGACTCATCATCTGACTCTGAAGAAGAGAAAGTGAATTATGCTTTGATGGCTAAAACTGATGAGACTTCTGTTGGTGAAAATAAGGTATCTGAAGTTTTGTTTGATTTTGATACTAATAATGTCTCTGAGCTAAGATCTTTTTTAAAATCTCTGCATATTAGTTTTAGGAGTCAATCTCTTGAAAATACTAGAATAAAATCTGAAATGGCAGAGGTTGTTAAGAGAAATGATCATCTAGAAGCAGAGTTAATTTTCTTGCAGGAAGTTCAAGCAGAATGTGATAATGCTAAACACATGAAACTTGAAACAGAGTTTAAATGTAATGAACTTGAAATGCAACTTAAAGAGGCAAATGAAAAACTCAGAACCTGGACACATTCTGGTACAAAAACTCATGAAATTATTACTGATAAAAACTGGAAAGAGTGTCTAGGTTATAAGTCAGAGAATGAGAAAAAGGACAAAGAAAAAGTTGTTTCATCTAATCCAGGAAGAGTTATAGTAGATGACTCAACAAATCCAAAAACCTACAGATATGTTACAGACAGTACTAAAACAAAATTAAAACCTGTTAATTATGTGTATCCAGAAATTCCCAAATCTACTTCAGAAAAGGGATCTACTTCTACACATCATTCTGAGTCTAGAACTGTCAAAAACAAAAATGTAGGTCTTTTGTCCAAGAAACAATTAAGGGATAGAATCTGTGATGTAACAGATAGGAAGAGAGTTCCAACTGTCAAAAGGAACAGGAATGGTAAAGTTGGAATAAACAAGGAGAGTAATTATAAGTATATTCCAAATGCACCAAGAAAAGTATGCTTTAACTGTGGTAACTCTAATCATCTTGCTATTGATTGCAGGAGGAGTAAAAAGAAGCCAACTGTAGTTCCTAAGTCTGACATTAGGAATAAATCATTATTGTAAGAAGCCTAATTTTTGGTAATATTTTATTTTATTTAATATCTTGTGACAATGTCAATATGGAACCTTTCTGGTCATCCCTGTGATTAATAGAATTGATTGTCTGAGAAACTGTGTTGTTGTATTCATTATGTGAGATAAAAAGGGAGATTGTGAAGGCAAGAGCCTTATTGTTAGTGAGATTTATAAAAGTTGGAATTTGAGAATGGTTAGAATATTAAAGGATTTATTAAGAATTATGACGAGGAATTTTGGACATTCGAGGAATTTACACAATAAGTACTTAAGGAGTTATAGGGGAAATCTCTACGCGACGAAATATTATTACGAGAGAATAATTAAGATACGATACGAATTAAAGATTAGATAATAAGCATTGGTGGGAGAATAATAATTCAAGGAGTAGCATTGCATGCAAGCCCATGCAACCAAGTAGTTAGAAAACCTAGCAAGCTAGTTGGCCATTGGAAGATGAATAGTGTTTAGTTGCATTACTTTTTCAAAAGTGGAGACAAGAGTACATGAGAGCCATACCTATAGCCATACCTAGTGTACCATGCTTGTACATACAACTTATATGTATCACCCAATCAAACACACAACCACACAAACACAAAAAGAAAATCAAACTCTCTCCCCCCCTTGATATTGCTCTCGGCCAAGCTTAAAAAGTGAGGAAGAAAAATTCTTTCTCCCACTTCTCATCACTCATAATTCATACCATAATTCCTAGGTCATCTACATCATCTAATCAAGGTATGCTAGCAATTTCACTTCATTTCATCCATCCAATTCCAAGATATAAATTGTTAAAGTTTGGATGAATAGTAACCAAATTTGTTTTTCCTTTAGATCTTGCATTATAAGTGTTGTAGGAGACCATCTAAGGTGTTGTTGAGTTGTGAGAAGCTTACCCAAGGCCACTAGGATCTCAAGAAGGTATAAAATCATAAACCCTCTTGGTTATGTAATATTTATAATGATTGGTAGTAGATCCATGTGTTTAAGAGCTAATCTTGGTTGTATATGTGATGGATAACATGGATCTTAGGTTTTGATGTTGAGATGGTGAATTTTATGACTATGGTGAACATATATATCTCCATGAGTGTTATGAGTCATGATCTAAGTGTTTTAAGTGCTGTTTATGTTATGGAAGCATGATAGATGGTTGATCTAAGTGATTTGAGCTTGCTGATTTTATCCAGGAACTTTGACCTGTGTTGTGGCACGATTTTGAACACCCAAATGATGTCCCCTGATGTCCTACCTTATATTGATGGAAAGATAATTGAATGTAGTGTCTGGATATGTAAGATTCATAGCTAGGTGATGTGTGGAATTTTAGTTATGGCCGGAGGAGTGAATTTTGTTTCTGGACTATGGACTGCATAAAGTGACCCCCTTGTGAACCTTGTTTAAACACCTTAAAAATTATTTGGGATCATGGAAAAATTAGAGAAGCTATGAAATACAGTGGGGAAGGCTACCCAAAAAGAATTGGATTAAAATATGAATTTTTGGATTTTATAAAAATGCTAGAGTAAAATTCGCGCAATGGAAAAAAGGTCGATTAGTGGAACATTATTCTAGGGTTAATGGTTATGGTTCGAACGTGGTAACTAAATTAAGTCGAGTAAGTGACGAGCGTAAACGAGTGATGTCATGGACCTATAGTGGGGCTAGGGAGTCATAAGACGAAGTCGTTAAGTTAATTTCGTACCCCCTTAAAACCCGTAATTAGAGAGAAATTGTTAAGGTACTAACGAACGATTATTGTTTATGTATAGATCGTTCGAATATGCACGCTCGACCACCCCAACCAAACCAAGGCAAGTTTACTTTTCAAAACTTATACATATACAAGGATTTTCACTGTTGTGTTTGTAGTTTTCAATTATATCAAATGCTATGTTTATCGAAATATTGATGCAATTGAGATTGTATAAGTACATATATGCTTGTACCCCTTGAACTTAGATTAAAATGTTTTCTTCGGACAACGACTCTAGCAATAGAGGTCGTAGCGGTCCGTGTATATACCTATTGACCGGGGAGCGGTATATTATTATATCGTATCTAGATTGCGAAAACCCGAAGGGTCATTCGGGAAGTATCATATACTCAAGTATTATATTCATATCTTCGTAAATACTCGAAACCCTATCTTGGATTAAAAGTTTATTTTATTAAATAATTATTTTATTAATTTTTAATATTAAATCTTAAAATATCATTAATAATTATTGTTCACTATTTTAAAAACAAAGTTAATCCAAGATACCTTTTAATACTTTCAAACTCGAACTTTTTCGAACTCAAAACATTTTCGAAAACCCCCGGTCAGGTTCTGCTTCTTGTATGATTTCAAGAATTATCGGTCGACTGATGTCGAACCACAACTACTCTGTTTTCAATCAAAATCAAGTTTTTAAAAGAAAAAGAAAAAGGGACTCTGGCAGGTGTGGGAATCGTTGACGAACGATTCCCGGGATGTGTAAGCAGCCGTGAGCCAGGCGGTCCATCAATTATTATTCCGGCCCAGGTGTTGCCGAAGGATGATTACGGATGTAGTTTTCATCGAGGGTGATTACGGATGTAGTTTTCACCCAAGGGTAGTTACGGATGTAGTTTCTATCCTTCTACTAGTAGAGAAGACCCGCGGATTATTGGACTTGGATGTGGCGACTGATCATCGTCAATCCTTGTCAGTTTTTTTATGTTTTCTTCCAGTCCCATCCTCCACTTTGGAAAAATACTCAAACACTACTTCTTGGGCCTAAGTGCCAAGTTGCCGATAGTGTGGTTTTTGATGAGAAAATATTGACATCGTGCAGTATCTAGAACTGCAAGATTTTCTATAAAGATTGGCACGTGTTAGTGCACTCTTGCAATTGTTTCTAAGAATGAAATGTTTTTGTATGAGAAACCTTCTAAGCTAATGGAAGGAAAGAGGTTTGCAATGATGTATTCTCTGTACAGTATGTTAATCGTAGAGTGTTTTGCCGAAAATGATATACTCATATGTATATATTTTCAAACTTAAGATATATTGAAATGGGAACCTTATAAGGGGTTCATATGTTATCCTAAAACTCCTTAGTGAGTATAAATGTTTTATTCAAACTCGGGCACATATATTGTCCAATTATGTTTTGAAATCTGAGATATATACCCATATAGTTGGGAATGTTTTCGAAATAAACCACATTATTATTTTACAAAATAGTGAACTTGCTGAGCATTATGTAGCTCATTCTTGATTTATAAAAACTTTTCAGAGAGGGAAGAATTTGGCCGATTAACTCCGCACCAGCAGAAGAGGAGTAGAAGAATTACCCGGAGATGATTTAGTCCCTGATAAATACTACAGAGTAGTCTGATAGGTTTTCAACTGTAATAGTAAGACTTGTCTTCAAGTGTAGTTGTATAAGTGGAATTGCGTAAGATTCTGGATTGTACAGATGAATTGTAATATCTAGTGTTACTTTTGGTTATCGTTTCTGAGGCTCTAACTTGATTGTGTGTAAGATTGAGGTATGGATGGATGTATTGTTGAGTTGTAAAGTTAATACAGGTATGACATGGTTGGATTATGATGTGACGACCTGAAATTTTGACCTCAGATTTGGGGGCATCACAGAAATGGTATCAGAGAGATAAGTTACAGTACTCAGAAACGAGAGTGTGGAGAGTTAAGTCTAAGTATGAGAATGACATAAGAGATCGTAGTAAACTTATTATTGGACTACCGGAAGAGGTACCAGTGAGTAGAATGAATTGGAGTGTTTACTGGAGGTATTATACTAGGGTCGATAGAATCCTTAGAGACCTTCAAAATGATGAATAGAGGTTTGAGAGTCGTACATGACCTATCATAGGTAATGATATAGGAAGCAGGGCGAAATCTCAAGAGCAGCTGAGATAGAGGCGATATTGCCAATATGATCGGATGACTAGGCTGGCATAAATTTTGTGGCCCATAGTCCTCCACAGTTTAGGAGGCAGCATTTTAAGAATCAAAAAAGTTTAGACATCCCTACATAAGTAAGGGTACTTAGTACTTGGAATAATGAAAGTCTTTTACTTTGGCTATAAGATCCGATTTTCGATAAGTAACGGGTTTACCTGAAAGTTGGTCACTATGTCGTTGTGGATTTCATTACCCTTGATGGCGAATTTTACATGTGTTATACGAGAATGTTATCATAAGACGAGCGTGCTAGATAATTCCACGCATGATTCGGACGCTAGAGCATGGTAGTTCAACTTAGAGAACAAACAAGCAGAATTAACAAAGCGACTCTAGTGAAGTTGAATGTGGTTGCAACGAGCGATACAGTGATCTCAGAGTCTACCAAAGGAAGAGACCAGTGAGTCCATACTGGAATTCTTTGATAGAAATTTTAGCAGAGACTACGCATATATACTTGTAAACCTATATATTGCTGGTAACGTATGTTCACGTGCACACACACTGCCACTGAACCTATGGACTGCATTGAGATCCCTGAGAGATCTCTTTGATCTGTTCCCAGGGGGAACTGGCCACTTGTGATTCATGTCGGAAGGCATGAAGTAGGACCCTATGGACTTAGCAGGTGTCCCCGGAATGATGTGAAGCTTGGCCTTCAAGATAAAGCACGGGAATGACAGATATATTGTGAAACCCTAACTCGATAAATGACTTTAAGATGATGATTGAGAGACACACTAGTTGGTGTCTTGAATTACGAAGACGAAGAGATGGAGTTACCCTTATAGTGGTGATAGTGAGATGCACGAATGATTATTAACTTATTTTGGTAACTACCGGCTGGAGCACTACTTTATTTTAAACTGTTCACTAACCATGTTACCTCGATTAGTTTATATCAGGTAATCCTTCTAGCTTTCTACTTCAAACTTGTGGAATAACCACCAGTGATATACTTTCTCTAAACCAAGACTCATCCAAAGTATCTTATTTGATCCCCGAGTATTCTATTTGAAGTTTACAATTATTTCGTTCCGCTCAGGACTATTTACACTTCCTTTCAATTATCCAAGGAATGTTCAACAATCGTTTCCTTAATTAATCAATGAATATTCCTAAACGAATATTGATATTTGACTACTTCTTTCATACTTGCATTCTTCAGTCGAGCCCATAAATATTTATCCACTTGTTGATAACAGGGATGATCTAACATCCAGATATTCCTCATGAGTCCTTTCTCCTATTCAAAATGAGATTGTGCGTCTTACGTTGAAATCATAGTAAGGATATCATTCTGATATTGGTATTCCGAATTTAATTCTATTGTCGGATCTGATAAAGCATGTGTACGGCGGCACCCTTGGGTGGACCGTTTCACTGATAAGTAATATTTGATGAGGGGTTATCGATTGTTCCGATACCTAGAACATTCTCTTCAGATTTTATAGTTTTCTTTTTTTTTCAAACTTAATAACTTCTTATTTCCATTCGTTGTCCGAGTAGCCTAAAGTTTCTTCAATGGCTACGATGTTGAAATTCCGTTCTATCCAATTGAAACTGGCTAGTCGTTATGTCAATATGAATGACTAGTTGATTGTTCTAACTACTCAAAATTGTAATGTTGTGAAGAACACCTAGCTAATTGTCCTAGCTGGTGGTGATTTCTCAAACGGGTGAACTACCAAATTTTGTCTCGCTAGTTGCTAGTGTTTCTTGAAAAGGACTAGTTATTGTTCCACTGGTCCAACTCCCAATTTAATTCATTCCGCAATGCATTTTGCATGTGGTTAAGTATGATGATGAAAGTTTTGACGAATAACTTGATTGAGACCTAGTGAGGTCGCCTACTCGACTTGAACTCTTACCCATCTTCGTATCAGACTTTATATCACTTGAATATTTTATTCTTTCATTCATACAATGAGAATTCATTTGAAACCATTGATTACTTGAATGACAAACTACTTCAATCTTTAATTGTCATGGAGTAGAATTGCTTTCTATTGGCTGACCTTCATCAATGCGACTTTAGATTTCCTCTTATTTTTCAAGAGGAAAAGTATTAACCAGATGTAAGAATTGTATAAAGACCGTCTTTATGACTTTTGTATCCAACAATCATTGCCCTCGTGCAACATTCTCTATGATATCACATTACAAGATTATCAGGACATGAAGGAATAAACCTTGTTGTATTCTTTTTGTCCATCCTTACATCTCCGAAAATCGAGACTCCTAGTATTTGGAACCATCAACATTCTTGGAACATCCAATGTGGAATTCTTATTGAAATTATCTATTGGACCTTGTTATTTTGAAACCATTCCTTTCAAAAGCGATTACTCTAAGGTGAACGGGAGGTACAATTGTGAACCGTTGCACCAATTTGAGATCAGAAACCAAATGTTGTAATTGTGCAGCTAGAGCGTTATGCCGAGTGATTATTTAAAGTAGGAATAACATGTCGGGGCATACCACAAGGACCTTTAATATTAGTGTGAGGAAGGTTATAAGAAATGATGAGGTGGTTGGGAGCACGCCCCTACCAACCGTCGTCAGGATGCTATATTAATGAATTCTGGAGTTACCAAGCCTTTTCCTGATCCAAGAAATTCAAATCGATTGCGATGTAAGACATATCCTTAGAGGAAACTAACATGGAAGTGAGATGGACAAGAAAGGAAGAAATATCGTGGCAAGAATGTGAAGCTTTACTTAGTTTAAAGGGATTGATGCATATAGAGAGGCATAAAGTTCAAAAGGCCCATAATAGCAAATGGATGCATGTATATGTGCCAATGATCCTTCGAGATTACCACCTAATCAAATTTATTGGGAATCGCAGCAGCATACAGGCCTCAGGCTGATTGGCGCCAGTTGTGAAAGAGGACGAGCGTATGACATCTTACCTATACCATCGAGAACTGAAACCCTTATCAGAAATGGAGGAATTGTTGACTAGTTAAAGTGCGTAGTTGTTTTTCAAAGATAAGGTTAAAGAGAAGGTTTCACCAACTCCCGATCGACCTCTGTACTGCACCAAAGTCGGCATTTCACATTATTGTAAACATTATAAATTCTGGTAGTATCATTGTGGATTGACTAGTGAGTCAGAAGCCCTGGTGGGTGTATAAATAAAGTTTTAAGAATGATATGAGAGATTAGTAACAACCTCGTCGTTAACTATACTTGATGATAAAAAGAGGACTTTAAGAGTCACGATGATGCGTCTTTCAAGAGTTTAAGAGGTGTGCTGATGCAGTAGAAAGGGGATGATAGCCTATACTTCTAAACAACATAAAGGTTACGGGATAGGATATACTAACCGTGAGTCGGGGATTAGTCATGATAGTGTTCACGCATAAAACTGAGACGTTAACCTTATGGGAAAAGTGTGAAATTTTCCACCAGTGCTATAAGTATATCTTCATATTAGAACTAAACATAAGAAAGAGAAGGTGACGAAAGGGAGCAGGGAGAATAATGGAGAAATTTGTTATTACCCAGGAAAGGCCAGTGTGGTGGCCGATACCTATAGAAGGGATTATTCAAAATTGGAATTCAGTCAGTATTGACCAAGAAAATAGAGTATATACAATAAAGAATAATGTTAGAGGAAAATGACTAAATTATGGGGAAGGACAAAGATGTACGGAGAATTAAGAGAATGTTTGGCAAACGGATATGAAGGATTGTATTGGCAAGCTATTAACGTACAAACGCAACATGTCAAAAACAAAATGATAGAGATCTAGTGGATCAATTCCGCCCGTAGAAAATCTTGAACGTGGACAGAATTATAATGAATTTCATGAGTAGGTCGCCGAAGACCAAGCCAAGAGATGGCCCTAGTTGATTTATAATTGCTGGACCAAGTGATTTACCTACGAGAGACTTTCCATTTAGAAGATTATCGATTTATATACGGAAGAGATGGTGGTGCAATATAAAACTTCTGCAGTGATTACGTCAGATAGAGACTTAAGGTTAGACTTCGAATATTGAAGGTGTTTTCAAGTATAATTAATAAAGAGATTTAGCGTATGTACTAATTTGATCTGTGGCTGACGGACAGGGAAGAAGAATTGTCCAGACGATCGAATTTATAATTAGT
Source organism: Kitagawia praeruptora (assembly GCA_037693485.1). Classification (NCBI taxonomy): domain Eukaryota; kingdom Viridiplantae; phylum Streptophyta; class Magnoliopsida; order Apiales; family Apiaceae; genus Kitagawia; species Kitagawia praeruptora. The sequence goes on from CM075354.1 coordinate 110,934,751, forward strand.
GTCGTGCCTTAGATTTCACGGGGCAGTCGAGAATAAAAACTTATCCATGAAACGAATGTTGTTATCATGATCGGCACCATGCGGACGTAAGGACGTCTCTTGTAAAGCGTACTACGAAAGAAGAAGTTTCGCTTTTCTTGCGTTACGAAGAAGTCAATGAACGAGGGATATAGTAGCTGAACTGGTTCGACGTATACCGAAGACTATATAGTATCCATAGCAAGTGGTAACGACTGACGGGAGGCAACACATGCGTGCTAATCAAGCCAAGGAAAATGAGGAATACCGTGCGTATTGACGTTGTCTCAGATTATAGGACACGACCACAAAGTATTCACGGCCCAACGATACGAGGGCTCAACACGGATACTATGAACAAGGTAGAAGAGGAACGTATAAGTAGTGGGATAGAAATTTTCATTCATAGAACAACCGATAAGGAATACAGGTCGAGGGGAGCATGCGTTGAGAAGCAACATTAAAGCGTTGGTGAGACTGCAATAGCCCTAATTTTCGTGAATATTCGGACCTGGATGAAAATTAATTTTATGGGTGGATGAGAAATTTTTGCAATCACGATATGTACGAATTATTAAATGAAGATTTCGAATTGATATTACGCCATTACGGTGCAGACGAGTGTATGTAAAAGTCCTTAGTTTTTACGAAACCCATTATTTCGAATGGTCAAATTTTATGAGATATCAAAGGAGTATGAGGTGGGAGACTTCGTGATGCTAAAGGTATCCCCCTGAGAAGGATTGAGGCGGTTTGGTAAGAAAGGGAAGCTAAGTCTGAGGTTATTGGACCTTTTGAGATTTTGAGGCGTATTGGGAAGTTAGCCTACGAGTTAGCCTTGCCCCCAAGCTTGCAGAAAATTCATAATGTGTTTCATGTGTCTATGTTACGACCCTACCACACCGACCATCGGCATGTGATAGAGTACGACCAAGTGGACCTACAACCAGACTTAACATATGTGGAGCAACCCGTAGAAATTATGGATAGGAAAGAACAGGTGCTGAGGAACAAGGTTGTCAAATTAGTGAGAGTTTTGTGGAGGAACCAGAATGTCGAAGAATCAACATGGGAACTAGAAAGCGCAATGCGTGAAAAGCACCCCCAACTGTTTTCAACCTGATTCCGGGACGGAATCCTTTTAAGGAGGGGAGGCTGTAAGAACCCTAATTTTTGGTAATATTTTATTTTATTTAATATCTTGTGACAATGTCAATATGGAACCTTTCTGGTCATCCCTGTGATTAATAGAATTGATTGTCTGAGAAACTGTGTTGTTGTATTCATTATGTGAGATAAAAAGGGAGATTGTGAAGGCAAGAGCCTTATTGTTAGTGAGATTTATAAAAGTTGGAATTTGAGAATGGTTAGAATATTAAAGGATTTATTAAGAATTATGACGAGGAATTTTGGACATTCGAGGAATTTACACAATAAGTACTTAAGGAGTTATAGGGGAAATCTCTACGCGACGAAATATTATTACGAGAGAATAATTAAGATACGATACGAATTAAAGATTAGATAATAAGCATTGGTGGGAGAATAATAATTCAAGGAGTAGCATTGCATGCAAGCCCATGCAACCAAGTAGTTAGAAAACCTAGCAAGCTAGTTGGCCATTGGAAGATGAATAGTGTTTAGTTGCATTACTTTTTCAAAAGTGGAGACAAGAGTACATGAGAGCCATACCTATAGCCATACCTAGTGTACCATGCTTGTACATACAACTTATATGTATCACCCAATCAAACACACAACCACACAAACACAAAAAGAAAATCAAACTCTCTCCCCCCCTTGATATTGCTCTCGGCCAAGCTTAAAAAGTGAGGAAGAAAAATTCTTTCTCCCACTTCTCATCACTCATAATTCATACCATAATTCCTAGGTCATCTACATCATCTAATCAAGGTATGCTAGCAATTTCACTTCATTTCATCCATCCAATTCCAAGATATAAATTGTTAAAGTTTGGATGAATAGTAACCAAATTTGTTTTTCCTTTAGATCTTGCATTATAAGTGTTGTAGGAGACCATCTAAGGTGTTGTTGAGTTGTGAGAAGCTTACCCAAGGCCACTAGGAGCTCAAGAAGGTATAAAATCACAAACCCTCTTGGTTATGTAATATTTATAATGATTGGTAGTAGATCCATGTGTTTAAGAGCTAATCTTGGTTGTATATGTGATGGATAACATGGATCTTAGGTTTTGATGTTGAGATGGTGAATTTTATGACTATGGTGAACATATATATCTCCATGAGTGTTATGAGTCATGATCTAAGTGTTTTAAGTGGTGTTTATGTTATGGAAGCATGATAGATGGTTGATCTAAGTGATTTGAGCTTGCTGATTTTATCCAGGAACTTTGACCTGTGTTGTGGCACGATTTTGAACACCCAAATGATGTCCCCTGATGTCCTACCTTATATTGATGGAAAGATAATTGAATGTAGTGTCTGGATATGTAAGATTCATAGCTAGGTGATGTGTGGAATTTTAGTTATGGCCGGAGGAGTGAATTTTGTTTCTGGACTATGGACTGCATAAAGTGACCCCCTTGTGAACCTTGTTTAAACACCTTAAAAATTATTTGGGATCATGGAAAAATTAGAGAAGCTATGAAATACAGTGGGGAAGGCTACCCAAAAAGAATTGGATTAAAATATGAATTTTTGGATTTTATAAAAATGCTAGAGTAAAATTCGCGCAATGGAAAAAAGGTCGATTAGTGGAACATTATTCTAGGGTTAATGGTTATGGTTCGAACGTGGTAACTAAATTAAGTCGAGTAAGTGACGAGCGTAAACGAGTGATGTCATGGACCTATAGTGGGGCTAGGGAGTCATAAGACGAAGTCGTTAAGTTAATTTCGTACCCCCTTAAAACCCGTAATTAGAGAGAAATTGTTAAGGTACTAACGAACGATTATTGTTTATGTATAGATCGTTCGAATATGCACGCTCGACCACCCCAACCAAACCAAGGCAAGTTTACTTTTCAAAACTTATACATATACAAGGATTTTCACTGTTGTGTTTGTAGTTTTCAATTATATCAAATGCTATGTTTATCGAAATATTGATGCAATTGAGATTGTATAAGTACATATATGCTTGTACCCCTTGAACTTAGATTAAAATGTTTTCTTCGGACAACGACTCTAGCAATAGAGGTCGTAGCGGTCCGTGTATATACCTATTGACCGGGGAGCGGTATATTATTATATCGTATCTAGATTGCGAAAACCCGAAGGGTCATTCGGGAAGTATCATATACTCAAGTATTATATTCATATCTTCGTAAATACTCGAAACCCTATCTTGGATTAAAAGTTTATTTTATTAAATAATTATTTTATTAATTTTTAATATTAAATCTTAAAATATCATTAATAATTATTGTTCACTATTTTAAAAACAAAGTTAATCCAAGATACCTTTTAATACTTTCAAACTCGAACTTTTTCGAACTCAAAACATTTTCGAAAACCCCCGGTCAGGTTCTGCTTCTTGTATGATTTCAAGAATTATCGGTCGACTGATGTCGAACCACAACTACTCTGTTTTCAATCAAAATCAAGTATTTAAAAGAAAAAGAAAAAGGGACTCTGGCAGGTGTGGGAATCGTTGACGAACGATTCCCGGGATGTGTAAGCGGCCGTGAGCCAGGCGGTCCATCAATTATTATTCCGGCCCAGGTGTTGCCGAAGGATGATTACGGATGTAGTTTTCATCGAGGGTGATTACGGATGTAGTTTTCACCCAAGGGTAGTTACGGATGTAGTTTCTATCCTTCTACTAGTAGAGAAGACCCGCGGATTATTGGACTTGGATGTGGCGACTGATCATCGTCAATCCTTGTCAGTTTTTTTATGTTTTCTTCCAGTCCCATCCTCCACTTTGGAAAAATACTCAAACACTACTTCTTGGGCCTAAGTGCCAAGTTGCCGATAGTGTGGTTTTTGATGAGAAAATATTGACATCGTGCAGTATCTAGAACTGCAAGATTTTCTATAAAGATTGGCACGTGTTAGTGCACTCTTGCAATTGTTTCTAAGAATGAAATGTTTTTGTATGAGAAACCTTCTAAGCTAATGGAAGGAAAGAGGTTTGCAATGATGTATTCTCTGTACAGTATGTTAATCGTAGAGTGTTTTGCCGAAAATGATATACTCATATGTATATATTTTCAAACTTAAGATATATTGAAATGGGAACCTTATAAGGGGTTCATATGTTATCCTAAAACTCCTTAGTGAGTATAAATGTTTTATTCAAACTCGGGCACATATATTGTCCAATTATGTTTTGAAATCTGAGATATATACCCATATAGTTGGGAATGTTTTCGAAATAAACCACATTATTATTTTACAAAATAGTGAACTTGCTGAGCATTATGTAGCTCATTCTTGCTTTATAAAAACTTTTCAGAGAGGGAAGAATTTGGCCGATTAACTCCGCACCAGCAGAAGAGGAGTAGAAGAATTACCCGGAGATGATTTAGTCCCTGATAAATACTACAGAGTAGTCTGATAGGTTTTCAACTGTAATAGTAAGACTTGTCTTCAAGTGTAGTTGTATAAGTGGAATTGCGTAAGACTCTGGATTGTACAGATGAATTGTAATATCTAGTGTTACTTTTGGTTATCGTTTCTGAGGCTCTAACTTGATTGTGTGTAAGATTGAGGTATGGATGGATGTATTGTTGAGTTGTAAAGTTAATACAGGTATGACATGGTTGGATTATGATGTGACGACCTGAAATTTTGACCTCAGATTTGGGGGCGTCACAATTATTTTATAAACCACAGAATCCTTGTTTCCATTGTGGCAGTAAATGGCATTCTATTTATACATGTGAAGAATACCATAATTTGTATTATAATTATTATGAGCCTTTGCCTAAGTTCAATAAAAGTGCAAATTTTGGAAAAACAAAGAACTTGAATACTAATCATGCATCTGTTAAGAAAAAGATTAATTCTGATGGACTTAATCCTGATGAAGGTGTCTTTACAAGAAAATCTTCTGCTGCTAAAAATGTTAAGTTGCATGAAAAGAGAACCCAACAAGTGTGGGTTCTTAAAAATTCTAACTGAGTTCTTTGTGATTCTGATTGCAGGCTAAAAAGAAAAATGTGTTAGTCATGGATAGTGGATGCTCTGTGCACATGACTGGAGACAAAACCTTGCTATCAGAATTTGAGGAGAAGGCTGGCCCAACTGTGTCTTATGGAGATGGCAACATTGGACAAACTTTGGGATATGGCAGTATTGTAATTGGAAATGTCATCATTGAAAAAGTAGCTCTGGTAAAAGGACTCAAGCACAATCTGTTAAGTGTCAGTCAAATCACAGACAGAGGTTATCGTGTCAATTTCAATGATACTCATTTTGAAGTTATCAGCAAATCTTCAGGAAAGGTTGCATTAACTGGTCAAAGACATGGTAACATTTATGAAGCCAACATTCACACCAATACTGAAAATCCAACTACATGCCTCATCAGTAAAGCTTCTGTAGATGAAAGTTGGAATTGGCATAAGAAGCTTTCTCATCTCAACTTCAACAATATAAATGAGTTGGTTAAGAAAGACTTGGTAAGAGGATTACCAAAGGCTCTCTATACTCCTGATGGACTCTGTGATGCTTGTCAGAAGGCTAAACAGAGAAGGACATCATTCAAGAGTAAATCTGAATCCTCAATTGATGAACCATATCACATGCTTCACCTTGACTTGTTTGGACCAGTGAATATTATGTCCATCAGTAAGAAAAGGTATACTCTAGTCATTGTTGATGAATATACTAGATTTACCTGGGTTTATTTTCTGCACAGAAAAGATGAAACTGCTGAAATACTGCTGGACCATGTGAGACTTATTGAAACTGGCACAAAATACAAAGTCAAGATTCTGAGAAGTGATAATGGGACTGAATTCAAGAATTCAGCAATGGAAGAGTTCTGCAAATACAAAGGAATAGTTCAACAATTCTCTGCTCCTGGCACACCTCAGCAAAATGGAGTAGTTGAAAGAAAGAACAGGACTCTTATTGAAGCTGGCAGAACTATGTTGGAGGAAGCTAAACTACCTACATATTTTTGGGCAGAAGCAGTCAACACAGCATGCTACACTCAGAACATCACTCTAATCAACAGACATGGTGTAACTCCTTATCAGATGATTAAGGAAAAAAAGCCAAGTTTGAAACATTTACATGTGTTTGGCTGCAAGTGCTTTGTTCTAAGACCTCATCCTGAACAGTTAGGAAAATTTGAGACAAAAGCTGATGAGGCCATCTTTATTGGCTATCCAACAACAAGAGCCTTTAAAGTCTACAATCTAAGAACAAAGACAGTCATGGAGTCTATTAATGTATCTTTTGATGATAGAAAGATAACAGGAATAAAAGAAGACTCTCATGATAGTTTGATTTTTGCAAATGAAGCTACCAAGAATTCTGATGAAGTCATGTCAGATACTGATACTCTGTCAGATCCTGACGATCGATCAATTCCTGATCGAACACCTGTTACTGATGATGACTCAAATAATGCAAATGTTGAGGGGGAGCAAGAGCAAGACATCACCAGCACTGATACAACTCAAACATCAAGTAGAGACTCATCAGAAACAGATTCAAGTGACAATCCTGACAGTATATCAGGAAGAGATAGCACTATCTCAGGGGGATCTTCTAGCAATTCTAGTTCTTTTGAAGAAAACACCAATCCAGGGGGAGCATCCAGTTCAAGAAATGACTTACCATCAGCAAGGAAATGGACTAAAAGTCATACTCCTGATTTAATCATTGGGAATCCTGAAGCAGGTGTTAAGACAAGAAGTGCAACTCAGAATGAATGCTTATATAATAACTTTCTGTCAAAGGAGGAGCTTAAGAAAGTTGAAGATGCACTTAAGGATGCTGATTGGGTGACAGCTATGCAAGAAGAACTGAATGAGTTTGAAAGAAATGAAGTCTGGAAACTTGTACCAAGGCCCAAGGGAAGGTCTATTGTGGGTACAAAGTGGGTATTCAGAAACAAGACTGATTCAGATGGCACAATTGTGAGGAACAAAGCAAGACTAGTAGCAAAGGGGTATTCTCAACAGGAAGGAATAGATTATGATGAGACTTTTGCTCCTGTTGCAAGACTAGAGGCCATCAGAATTTTTCTCGCATATGCAGCCCACATGAAGTTCAAAGTATTCCAGATGGATGTAAAAAGTGCATTTCTCAATGGAGAACTGGAAGAGGAGGTATATGTTGAGCAACCTCCTGGCTTCATTGATCTCAAATATCCAGATCATGTCTATAGACTGGATAAAACACTTTATGGACTAAAGCAAGCTCCAAGAGCCTGGTATGAAACCCTAGCTCAATTCTTACTGGAAAGTGGATTCAATAGAGGTACAATTGATAAAACCTTGTTTTATTTGAATCATGGTAAGGATTTGCTGTTAGTTCAAATATATGTTGATGATATCATTTTTGGGTCAACTAACACTAAGCTGTGTGAGAAGTTTTCAAAGCTAATGCAGTCTAGATATCAAATGAGCATGATGGGAGAAATGAGCTATTTCTTAGGTCTGCAAGTTAAACAGACTGATGATGGGATTTTTATCAATCAGTCAAAGTACACAAAGAATTTACTAAAAAGGTTTAACATGCAAGACAGCTCTACAGCTTCAACTCCTATAGCTACAGCTACAAAGCTTGATCCTGATCAATGAACTGAGGTAGATGTAACCAACTACAGAGGAATGATTGGCTCACTCTTATATCTAACTGCTAGCAGACCAGATATCATATATGCAACCTGTCTATGTGCAAGATTTCAAGCAAATCCCAAGGAACCACATCTCATTGCTGTGAAAAGGATTTTCAGATATCTTAAGGGCACTTCTTCTCTTGGCCTTTGGTACGCTAGAGAATCAGACTTTAGTTTATGTGGTTATTCAGATGCTGATTTTGCAGGATGCAAAATAGACAGGAAAAGTACTTCAGGCAGTTGTCAGTTTCTTGGAGGAAGACTAGTTTCTTGGTTTAGTAAAAAGGAAAAGTCTATCTCCACATCAACTGTAGAAGCTGAGTACATTGCTGCTGGAAGCTGTTGTGCTCAGATCATGTGGATGAGAAATCAGCTAATGGACTACGGTTTGTCATTTTCAAAAATACCTATTTATTGTGATAACCAAAGTGCTATTGCTATGACAGGAAATCCAGTTCAACATTCTCTTACAAAGCACATCAGTATCAGGTATCACTTCATAAGAGAACAAGTACTGGAAGGGACAATTGAACTTCATTTTGTTCCTACTGATCAACAGTTAGCTGATATATTCACCAAGCCACTACCTGAGACTACTTTTACAAAGTTGGTGAATGAACTTGGAATGGTAAACTATGGCAGTACTTGAGAGAAAGAAGTCATCAGATACTGACAACTTGCAAATACTGATGGAAAGTCAATCCTGACAGTGGTCAACGTCGAATCCTGATGCAACGATTCGATCATCAGTATTATGTGTCAGAATCTAACTGTCTTCGTTTTATCTCAATTTCCTGATTCAAGCTATGATAAATGTTATTGAACTCCTGATAATGTGATCACTTTAATTAGTCCTCATATTTATTTCTCAGATAACATGATAAATCAGGAAAACATTGAATAGAATAGAAAAACTAAATTTTTCATTGATAATAAGAAAGAGATTACATTCAAAGATTACATTTTTTTTGTTCTCTATCTACTAATCTATTCAACAGGAAATAAAAGACCAATCCACTCCATTGTTAGTAGCCATCCCAGATCCCATCTTTTCCACTTTGTTTGGGTGGAAGTTGACAGGGATAAGGTTATTTTTTGTGACATATTCATTAACAATGGTTGATGGAGTTGGATGAGGATGCCTTAGATGAAAGCCATGCTAATGTTGCTTGAAGGGCAGCATCGATGTCGATCACTTTTGTAGGTTTTTCCTTCTCGATTTCTTCGAGACCTGCATCCATCTGCAACCAGAGAGTCTCATGTTGTCTTTCCCAGTCGAAAGCATCAAACTCTTCACGAGTATAGCTAAATATGCCTCTTTTCTCTAAGAGATGGAGATTCTTCTCTTTGATTGTAAGGTTCGACATTGTTGTAAAATTTTGCTGTGAAGGGTTTTTCTTATTTTTCTTTCAGGAGAGAATGAAGGGTTAAGGAAGTAAGTGGACAAGTCTCTAAGATTAAATAGAGAAGGGTGGAACAAGAATATGAAATGATTCATATTTCTGGTGTAAGTACCAGGTATTATTTGATTGTGATGTTTTAAATTTCTTTATTTAAAACAAAATTACCATGTTTTATTTTAATCACAATCCTATTTCTCGAATAATACAAGCGCGTGTGTTTCACTCGATCATTACATATAGTTACAGATGTAAGTCGTGACGCGTGCAATCATCACCACTCTCTCACGTAATTTGGTCCATTACTCCAGTATAAACGAATGGTTTACTGACACCTGTTTTTGAGAAATCATAAGTATTATCCAAATATCAATTTAGTTTTCTAATTGATTTAATATTCTCAAAACCATCAGTAAAACATCGTCTCTCTATCTTTGCACTCTCAAACCCTAATTTCAAAATTAGCGCAATTCTTGTGTTTGAAATTCCAATGGAGAATTTATCTTTCATGAAATGCAAGGTGGTAATCAATGGAGTTACTTTTAACACAAATAACTTCACTGCAGTTCTAGATCATCAGGACTTTCCCAATGATTTCCACATTATTCAGGACTTTTTGGCCTCAAGCCCAATCAATTATGCTCTAACCCAACCTGCCAAGATATCTTTTAAGTCTGTAATGCAGGTTTGGAACACAAGTGTTTTTGGGAAAGGACTTCCATCAGAAAAGCCTCAAATGAGCTTTGAGTATAATAATGTTACATACTATGTGACTCCTGAGATTGTCACTGAAGCCCTACACTTACCATCAATCATTGGTAAGCCAGTATTCAAAGTTCCTGATTCAAGACTCCTTGAGTATGTTGTAAGTTTGGGTTACAATGGAACGCCAAAGAAGTTTGGAGAGCTCTATAGGACAAAGCTTAAGAAGGAATGGAATTTCTTCTTCGACACTATCAGCAGATGTTTTTTGAATAAAGTGTTAAATTTTGATGCTTTACCCACAGGTTCAGCCAAAATTGGGTATTCTCTAATTCATGATCTCTCATTTGATTATGGGTCTTTTATACTAAAGGCATTAAGTGAAAGAAAAGCAGATAAATGTGGTTATGTTTGCTTTCTTAGATTTTTCCAATTAATATTCTCTCACTTATGTCCTCATGCTATTTTTGAGAATGATACAATTTTGCCTATATGTAAAATCTCAGAAAAAAATATAAAGAGTCTAATCAATTCTGATAAAGCAAATAAGTTTGATGGAACTCCATACATTCCTGATGAAGTATGGTCTCTTTTAAGAAAGAGGATGCCTATTCAATATGGCCCAGCAACTGGTGCTATGGGACAGGACCTTACACATCCTATTCCTGACACAAGCACACAACCTAAACACTCATCTAAACAGTCAACCACCTCCGGTGTCTCACAAAAGGCATCAGTTGTAAAATCAAAGAAATTAGCTAGATCTGATGTGTCTGAGAGGCAATCAGGATCAAAGGATTTCTCCACTCCAACTCACTCTCAAATGAAGTCACAAGGGTGAACAAAGGGTTCTTGAAACATCTGGTCTGAATAAAGAAACAGGAGTGAAGAGGAAAGTTGGTCAAAGAGCTATTTCTGATTCTGATTCTGATGATGACACAATGCCTATATCAGTCTTGATGAAGAAAAAGGAGATTGATGTTGTTGATACTAGAGAAATGGCTGTCTCTGAAAAGCCAAAGAAAAGAAGAAGATTAATCAGCAAAGGCAAATTTGTTGTTCACACAGAATTACTGAATCTTACTGATGCTATAGAGAGCAATCCTGATGTATCTATTAATCAGGATGGATCATCAGTTCCTGACGCTAATCCTGACATCTCTACTCCTGATAATTCACCTATGAAGACTGTTGAGATCTCTGATTCTCCAGCATCTGCATCTCCAAAGAGAAGAATTATTGAGATGTCTGTTGATCAAGTAAATGCTATTGCTGCTCAGTTAGGTTTCAAACCTTCACCACTTGAAAAGAAAACTGCTGAAGCAAACGTTTTTCATAGACAGAAGAAACAGAGGACTACTATGTCATCTCTGAGAGGATCTAGCCCACAAGAACCTGAACTTCAAAGGAGTTCAGAAGCTGTTGCAGATCCAGTCACACAAGAACCACCTACTCAAAGTGTAGGTGCAGACATTTCTGAAGGAATAGTCACACAAGAACCACTTTCTCAAAAGGAAGGTGAAGACAAGAATATTCCTGCCCCACAAGAACCATCTTCTCAAAGTGAAGATGCTGGCAAAATCACATCAGCAGGGGAGTTTCCTGACAATGCTCAAGGGGCTTCTGAAATTGAAATTGAACTAGCTAGAAGTCTGGCAGATAAAGCTGCTCATGATTTGCACATTGCTGAATGTGATGAAGTGATTGTTGACACTGCATTTGAGGGAAGCACACAAGAACCTTTGACTCAAAGTGTTGAAGAAGCTTCAAAACCTCAGACTACACAAGAACCATCAGTAGCTAATACTGATGCAAGTCATGCTATAGTTGCAGTAGTCGATCCTGATGTAAGTACTACTGATCCACTTATTCCATTGCTTATTGAGCCAATTTCTGCAAGACCAATGGATTCTTTAACTACTTCGTCAGGTAACATCTCTATCTCTACTTCCTTTACTACTGATAGTATGATTACAGATAGACCTGATAAAAGGGATACCTCTATTTGTATGACTTCAGACCACTCTTCTCAGCCACCTCTTATTTCTTCACATTTAATGAGTCAGAGCCTTTCTTGTGAGATTGAGAGTGAACATTTAGAGAAAAAGAAGAGTGATGAGAGGCAGTCTCCTGAACTGGCAAAAGGAGAGGTAGAACAGAGTGAGAAGTTGTTAACTTCTAGTAAGGTAGCAGTTACTATTGACAGTAACTTAGGTAACATTGTGAGAAGTGATGAGATCACTTTAAAAGAAATGAGAGATTTAGGAAATGTTACTAATCTGTCTGCAGGACATCAGGACTCACCAGCTGCATCTACTGGTGATTTGAAAATGAAAGGTGTTATGCATCCTGATGATAATGTTGATAATAAACTTCCTGAGGCTGGTGGTAGCTCAGATGATGATGATGATGATGATCATGCTAATGCTGATCCTGAGACAATTCAAATGCAGGCAGCAATAAAAGCAAGTCTCCTATCTACTTATGGGTCTTTGAGTAGGTACATGCAGTCTGTTACTCAAGAAGAATTCAGAGGGGAGTACAGTTCCATACTTCCTCCTGATACTCGAGCTGCAAGGGGATATGAATGGGATACTGAATGGAATCAGCCGAATGCTGAGATGAATTTTCAAAATGCTCTTTTTCATTCTGGTCATATTGCCTCGAGGATGCCAACTCCTGAACTCAAGGCTCTTCTCAAAACAAATGCTCTTCTAGCAAAGGGATTGAAGAGTGAGATTGACTCTATGAAGGCTGTTATTGATAAATTTCAAGCGGGTATTCAAACATCTGTTTCTATATCTGCTACTGCTTCTCAAGCACGTCTTCTTGCTGATGATATTAAAGCACTTGACAAGAAAATGGATTCCAGAATGACTGTCTTGGAATCAAAAGTTGATAATATTGATGAAACCCTAAAGCTTATTTTGTCTTTCTTCATTGAGGAAGATGCTGATGTCAAAAAGGGGGAGAAGATAGTCAAAACAAAATGCTCACCTAATCCAGTTGTACAAAATGATGATGATAATTCTGGAAATGATGGTGGTGCTAAGTCACATAAAGTTGAAACCTCTGATGCTACTTTAGTAACAAAGAGATCTAATACTCAAACTAGGCAGTCAACTCATGTTTCTAGATCTGGTAAGAAGACAGTGACAACAATGGTGCAATCTCAAAATCCAAAAGAAGAACAGTTCGTGACACCTGGTCAAACTCTGTCAACCATTCCTGAGGATGATGTGTATGTGGAACAGGATGAAGATGCTGCTAATCTGTTTCATGAACTTAACACTGGGGATGGTCGTGTTCTTAAACTGTTTCATAAAGACAAAAGAGTTCAACAGTATCATGCTGAGAAAGCACTTATCTTATCTACTGGAGAAAATCCAAACATGACTACTGATGAGTTCTTAGAAGAACAGAACATGATTTTTGAAGAGATTGCAAAACAAAATGAAGCTCCTGCTGCAAGAAGAGGAAGAGGCAGAGGAGGAAGATACAGGAGTAGAGGAAGATTATCTGCTCAAACAAGTACAAGGCAAACAAGATCTAGTGGAATCAAATTAAAAGATGTTTCTGAAAATGAAAAGAAGAAAACTCCACTATCTCTTGCACTAACTCCAGACAACAGATTCAATGCTCCTGAAGAAATTGAAGAGGAGATATTGCCTTTAAAAAGAAAGAGTAAGGTTGCTGTTCAATCTACTGCATCTAATGAGAAGTCAGTCTTTGGTTCAATTCCTAATGTTGTCTCTGATTCTGAAGAAGCTGAAATTTTAAAAGAACTTAAGATTATGATTCTTAAGGTTGTGGTTGAATTTCACAATATGGAAGTTATTGAAGATACACTGAAGTATGAACAAGAGAACTTCAGAAGATTTGAAAGAGAAAGTGAAATCAGAGCTAAAGCCAGAGAAGCAGAAAGGATAACAACCAGAGATTACTTGAGAAATGTTTATAGATCAGACAAGAATTTATGGTATGATAAAGATAAATCTGTTCCTGAACATCAGCAGTATTATCCAACAGATGAGAAGAAGAAGAGTAAGAAAAAGGAGAAGAGTGAGTGTGATTATAGGAAAGCGATTGTTTTCAAATCAGCAGGACTGATAACAGAGTCTTCTTTGATTAATGAATCTTTATCGATTGTTAAATCAAAGTCTACTACATTTATTGCTGAAAATCCACCAAAATGGGTAAGTATGCAATCTGTATTGAAAGGATTGGAACCTGGCACAAGAGGAGGAATTGGGTATAGTCATGCACAGATTATTTTCATTGTACAAACTGATCAACATGCTCTAGTTGACAAGATTGGTGATGAGTTAACTGTTGATCATCTCTGGAAACTTGAAGCTGTTGCTATCATTGCTGATTGTCATGCTGGTGCAAGGAAAATAGAAAAGATGTTGTACTTCATGAAAGATAGAAGTGTAAAGAAGATTCCTATTCATGAGTTGTTGTGCAGATCTGCAAAAGAGCTGAAATATGTTCTGTATCTTCTCAGAAGTAAAAGAATCAATGTTAAAGAAAGAGAAGTTTACTACAATTGGTTTGTTATGATTTACAGGACAATTAGACAGAGATTTATGGATGGAGGAACGAGGTATGATGGCAATTATATTCCTATGTACTTAAATTTAAGAGACATAGAGGTTGAAATGAAGAAAGGTACTGCTATTAGAGAAGTGTATCTAGGCATGGAACAACTGTCTCTAAATCCAGATGGGAAGGAAATTGCTTATGTGTTGCTAGGTGATTTAGATCTTCCAAGAAGCTCAATTCAGAATCTCAGGGCAGCTATCTATCAGATTAATGAGGAAGATGAAGAACTCAAAAATCTGAAGAAGAAACTGGTTCAAATTCTTGAAAGCAAGGAAGAAGAATTGATATCTGATTTCTTGAAGATGAATCTGTTTTATCAAAGAATTTCTGAAACTGTTCCTGATGATTTTTAGAAGGTATTTTGTTTTGAGTTTTTGACATCTTTGAATCAAGGAATTTGTGCTTTGTTTTATAAAGAACAAATTGGAGGAGATTGTTAGATATTGATTCAAGTGATGATCAGGATCTGGGCATTACTGATCAGATACTGATGCTGACGTCATCAGTAATACAATGTCAGTATTGGATTATTATCAGGATTAGAAGCTGGTCAGTATTTCGTAAAGATTCTCATCAGACCAGAGATCAAGGAAGATTGATATATCGGTTCCTAGATTATAAGAATGCAGCTATCATACAAGATATGCATTCAGAGATATATGTAATTGATTTAGAATATCTTGTAATTGATAGTGTAACTGTGTACTCTATATAAACACAGTTTAGGTTTTACATTAGAGTAATCGCTTACACGATTTATCTTGTAACCTAGCAGCTCTTAAGAACATAGGAATTTCTTAAGAGAGTTTTGTAACAGTTTCATATCATAATTAATAAAGCTGTTATTGATTCATACTTGTGTTATTTGTTTAAGTCGAAAATCTTATACAATTGTATTCAATCCCCCTTCTACAATTGTTATTTACTGGGCAACATCAGTTATAAGCCGGATATTACTAAGACCCTTAGAGAAGGGCGTATGAATCTCATTCTTTGATTATAGACCGGGAGTCGATATTTCTTGATATATGGGTATTATTTTCAGAGTAAAATATTTCAGTAAATATTTTCTATTTATTATCTGGCAAATATTATTGGAATATTTCCTTGAGATAATTTGATAAATATTATTTGGAATATTCATTTACATTTATTTACTCGGTGAATATTAAGTTTAATATTCATCTAAAGTTGATTTAATATTCGAAGATTATTTCGAACCCTCATTTAAGTTATTTACTTAGTGAATATTATGTCGCATATTGATTCGAGTTTTATTTAATTGATAAGTATTATTAATTTGAATATTCACTATTTATTCAGTGAATATTATCTCGAATATTCATTCAAACTCCATATATTTTATAAACATTATTTTGAACATTGATCTGAACTCAAGTTATTCGATGAATATTATCTGGAATATTAATGTGAACTTCAATTATTCGACGAATATTATTTCAAATATTCGTTTAAAGTCGATTCAATTATCGAATATGTTTCGAATATTCAATTAGTAATTATTCCTTCAATCGGTATTATTAATTGAATATTCACTAATTGTCCAGTGAATATTATTTTGAATATTCGTTCGAGTTTTAATTATCTGATAAGTATTATTAATTTGAATATTCACTATTTGTACAGTGAATATTATTTCGAATATTCATTCGAGCTTTATTTATCTGAGAAGTACTGCTTATTTAAATATTCATTAAGTATTTAATGAACATTACTTGTGAATAGTTACTCGAGGATTATTTCGAATAATATCTTATATTAGAATTACTCATTCAATATTTTGACTTAATAAATATTCTTGGGAGTATTTATTTACTTCTACTAACTCGCTTTAAAAATGAATTACTTCATTCAGATATCATCTACGACCTTCAAATATTATGTAAACTATTTCATAACCTTATTATTAGTATTATATTATCAAGGAAGGTTCTCAGTGACTCCATTATTCAAACAATTCTATTATAAGGGAACCTTACTTGAGAAATGTTATTTACCTTGTGACTACCCGGTCATAGATTGTTGAAACTATTCTTTTCACCCGCAACTTGGTTGCTGTTTATCTATTAAATCTTGTGTACCTTCTCATCATTCGAGGAGTAAGAAGGTTGGAACAAGTTGGTATCCATTAACAAGCAGCAGCTTGGGAAATATTGGTGAATTTTTCTTTCCAACTAGATACGACTACCTTGTGGAGTCTTATCAACAAGTATCATACTTGGGGAAAAGGGGAACGAACTTTATGTTTCACAGTGATGGATGTTAAATGAACTAGGAGACGTGTAAGTGGCCGAGTGGCGCCAGTCCAACAATAGCCCAACCGTTGGCTGAGGAGTTTTAGAGGGCGGTAGACAAGTAAATCCGTCGGAGCTACCTTCTACATGTAGAGAATGACTGATGAGATGCATGACATACGACTGATCATCGTAAACGTCAAGGCATCTGGCACGGCAATGCTCCCGTATTAGTTCATCTTTCAAGATTGGAAATCTTCTGCAACACCATCTGTGTTGGTAGTGTTGAAATATGTTGGAAACTGGAATTGCAATATTTTTTTCTGCAAGTTCCTCTTTTATGAAAATGATGGTATCTTGCTTATCTTGACATAGCAGATACTTCCACGAAAAATATATGTTTTGAGTTACCTTGTAACTTCATCCTTTATATTGAACTGGCACTGTTTTCGTTAATGCATGGCATATGGTTTCAAATTATACTATGCAGTTATATTATTGTTGGTGGGCTATTGCTCACCCTTGCTTATTTATTATGTCACAACAACAGCTAGGACTGATGGCTCGCGTCAGGCGCACTCGGCGCAAGCAGGTTACCCGCCCCACAGGACTACCCGCTGATATCATTGCTGCCATTGCTGAGGTAGCATAGATCAGCAGCCTTTGGCTGACCAGTTTAATTATATGTATCAATAATGTTAATCAACGGCAAAACTTTTAAACTTATGATGTTATCCTTTTGGTTTGTAATAACTTATATTCATGGATCCGTAATGTGAGACTTATTTCAATTTCATCTCTGGGACTATAACTATGTGTGTGTGTGAGTGGATATTATTGTGGGGTCACAGCATGTTACTTATTTATTTTGGACTCAAGACAAGTGTTAATTGTGGAAAATGAGACCGTAACGACCCGATCCCGGACCCCGGATCTGGGGGTGTTACAAAAATGATTAACTTTAATCAAATATAACATATTATACGAATTAACATATTATGTAAAATTTTAAAATATGTTAAAAAGTAATTCTTTTTATACACAGAAGTGAAAATTTTATGTAAATTAAAGAATATTACATCTTAAATATATCAATAAAATTTGAGATTGAGAAATAGAAGTTCTAATTACTAAATTAGTATTACTATTTCTAATGAAATATTTGAATAAAAATAAATAAAATAATATGTCTTACATCTAAAATACAACATAAAATAATTTCAAATTATAATATTATATTATTTGTGTATCGAGTTTCGATAGTGGATCAGGTTTCAGATTTCGGATAGGATATCGGTTCGGTACAACTTAAATCCAAATGCAAATCGAAATTATTTCGGGTTTAAAATTTATATCCAAACCTGAATCCAAAAATTCAGGTTCGGTTTATCCAAAATTTTGGTGTTCGAATCCTGTACCGTCAGATCGAATTAATTTTCCTTCCTTATTTTTGGGTAAAAGAAAACTATTTTTTTTACCAAGAAATAAAGCTTTCATCATTCAACTTCCAAATCGTTTAACAGTACATCAATCAAATCAGAGTGGACATTTTCCCCTCCCTAAATACGGTCAGCTATTGAACTACTGTGTCTCGCTATGAAGTTTAATATACCATATTCTGATAGAAAAGAATAAAAAAATTCAACATACAAAATCCCAAGCTGAATATACATGGCTTAAGTTGTCATTAAAAACAAGCTGATGGCATTCACCATAACTCTAACAGTCGTATCTTACTCAAAAAAGGGGATATATTGGATTTGTTTGGTTAATTGATAATGTTTATTTTTCTATAGTAAATCAGTTCACTAATAAAAGAACATAAAATTTGTAAAAATGATATGGAACAAAAAGACAGGAAACTAGATTAGATGAAAGTTTTCCTTTATCATAATTAAGTTCGTTTAATTGATCTTACACAGTAGTGATCCATTATTATATCGCTGAAACATGCAATCATTTTTTTGAGAGACAATCTAATTATTTATAATGATCATTAGAAATAAGTGTTAATTATGGAAAATGAGACTGTAACGACCCGATCTCCGACCCCGGATCTGGGGGTGTTACAGAAATTGTATCAGAGCGAGAGTTATATATCCCAAGAGATGATGCGACGTTATATAATAATAAATTCACTAATATAATAAGAACTCTTGCCAAGTTCACCTAAAACCCTTATGGGAACGTTTTAAGTATCATGATAGTAATATAGTTCATCTTGTATAGGCGAGCGACATGGCTGCCCAGAAGGCATCTGCGAGACAGCATGATGAGGACAGGTTCCGGACCAGAGACCCATATTATGAGCACTTGCCTGATGAGGACACTGAGGTGATTGAGTCAGAGGATGAGGACCCTGAGGAGGTCCAGGTTGATGCTGATACTGATGTTATTGAGTCTGAGGAGGAGGAGGACCCAGAGGAGGTCCAGGCAGGAGAGGATACTGAGATAGTTGCTGAGGATGTTGATGAGGAGGACTCTGAGGAGGCCCAGCTTGTACATGATGTTAGAATGATGGAGGAGGATACTGACATGTCCACTGAGCAGGTGATGGCTACTGTCTTAGGACAGGATGGAGATGAGGGTGCTGAGGGTGATGTGGATGAGCCAGTGGATGAGGCTGTAGGGAGTTCCAGACTTTATGTGCCACCCCTCTCTGGTGAGAGAGCCCCTACCCCACCACCACTACCTGTGAGCCCATTATCCGATGAGTTTGAGGAGTTGACCCCAGAGCCATAGCAGACGGAGGCCGCACAACCGGCAGATCCCTCTACTCCACCCCATATTCCGCTTGAAGGGATACCTGTAGGAGTGCATAACTTCGTGGTGAACCGACTGACTACAGAGCTGGCCATAGCTGAGGCCCGGTTGGCAGAGTCCCGCAGAGAGTTAACAGAGGAAATAGCTGCCCGGATGAGGCATCATGGTGGGGGACGTGCCAGGGCTAGGGAGATGTACAGGTCAGTGACCCGCATAGAGCTGAGGGCTCGTGTGAGGGTGCGACAGTTACCCAGTGATGGGCATGGCATGATAACCAGGGCTAACGTAGATGAGGTTTTTCGCATCGCTATGAGGAGGGTTCGGATGATGTTTCACCGTCGTTGCTGACTGCAGGGATAGTGACATAGTAGTCTAGTTGTCTAGTCTTGTACGGCATAGTAGTGCTGATTTTGGTGGGATAGTTTCAGTATGTAGTTTCCCTGTTGTAGACTAGACAGATAGACAGCATATTTCACTTTTGACTAGTTGTTATTCGGATGGTTGTACTTTCTAAAACTGTTGTTGTAACTTGGATATTGTACCTTTCGGTACCTTGTATATATTTATTTCCCTTTCAGTCATTTCAGTCTCCTTGCGACGCGATCACTAGCTTATTATATTATATCTGCATATACTACTTTCGATTAAAATTGCCATGATATATAGAATTGTGGGATCCTAAATCCAATTTTGTATCGATATTGTGAGGAGAAACCCTCTGAAATGGGTAAATAAACCTAATGTATATTGTCCAAATTTTCAGTAAAATGCCTCCGAAAAGAATGGGTACTAGGGCTAACCCCCATGAGTCTACTGACCAAGAGAGTCACAATCAACCTGAGGAAAACCTTGAGTATAATAAAGAACAGGATCAGGATTACAATGAACAAGAGGATTCCCAGTATGGGATGGCAGATGAAACTTTCTATACTGTGGATTTCGAAGAGGAAGTAGAGGAAGGGGAAACTAAAGTCGAGCAGCATGGGGAGAACTAGGGCGGAAACCCCATGGGACAATTTGTGGATCTGCTCGGGCAGAATTTGAACCAATATCCCCAACCACCCCAAGGAAACAATACCACTGTAGCCAATTCTTTTAGGGCCTTCAAGTCCCTCAAACCCCTAGAGTTCCACGGATCGGCTGATCCCGTTGAGGCAAGGGCATGGATCAAGGAAATGGAGAAATCTTTCGAGATTCTGAGTATTGATGAGGCCCAGAAGACTGTCTTTGCTACCTACTTACTAAGGGGAGAGGCAAATTATTGGTGGGAGGCCAAGAAGAATATGGAGACAGATGTTATAGTAACATGGGATAGGTTTAAACAGTTGTTTCTTGAGAAGTACTTTCCGAAGTTCATGAAAACCCAGATGGAGCTTAAGTTTCTAGAGCTAAAACAGAATAACCTATCGGTAGCTGACTATGAAGCTAAATTTACTAAACTGTCAAGATTTGTACCGGAATTTATGGATATCGAAGAAAAGAGAGCTAACAGGTTTCAGCAAGGATTGAAACAGTGGATTCAGAATCCAGTGCCGGTTCTAGAGATTACTGATTATGCCACCTTGGTGCAAAAGGCAACCATTGTGGAAGCAGGTAGTGATCAGGCACAGAGGGAAAGAGAAAAAGGGGGCGTAAAAAAAGAAGCATGCCAGCATGGGCGGAGGTTCCACCGGAGGAAAACACCCGAATAAGTTTAGCAGAGGAGCAGTTTCACTACCTGGAAGGAGTAAGGGATTCCGACCATCCGTAAGCGCAACTGTGAGCCATGGCGACCAACAAACAGGAGTGTCCCGTTCCCATCTTTCCAGACCTCCACTACCAGTATGTGCCACGTGTGGGAAGAGACATTCTGGGGTGTGTACTCAGAAACAGACGATCTGCTATAAGTGTGTGCGAGCAGGCTACTATGCCCACCAATGTATCGCGGTTACTTCTACTGCTAGCAAAGGCACTACTTGTTTTCAGTGTGGTCGTCCAGGTCATATGAGGAGGGATTGCCCGATGAACAAACCAGCAGCCTCAGGGGCAAGCAAAGCTGCCTCCAATAGGCCACCAACTGCTAGAACTTTTAACATGATAGTGTAAGATGCCGTGAGGGACACGGATGTGATAGCAGGTACATTTTCTCTCAATTCAGTCAGTGCAAATGTCTTATTTGATTCCGGAGCAACTAAGTCTTTTATATCTAGAGATTTTGCGCGTAAATTGAAGCTTAAGATGTAATAACCCTAACTTTTAGAATCCTACAGTGCCTAAATGAATAGTAATTTTGAGGATTTAGGGAAATGGTATGTAAGTACCCTAGATTTGAAATGGAAAATGAATAATCAGGAACCATATTGATGTTGTACTATGAAAATGAGTGACTCAAAATGATAATGGATTTCAGAAATTCCTGAGTATGGATTTTAAGATTTTCGATTTCAATTGAGACTCTATGGAATGTGATATTGAGGAATATGGAAATATTAAAAGGTTTATATCTTGAGGAAATAGTGAAGTTAGATTAAACCAAGGGATTATCAAAGCAAGGAAATGCCAGGGGAAAATGAATTGTTAAACGATTTCGAAACCACTTGAAGAAAGAGGTATATTCGAGACGAATCGCAATTAGACGAGTATGGAAACAAAACAACCAAGATTAGTAATACATTAAGGATTCATGCTACATTATGATTTAATCAAGGATAATAACACTTACCTAGGAAAATCAAGAAATGAGAATTTAGAATCATCCAAGTGACATCACTTGCTTACATCACATTCCACTAACCTTGATTAAGGGCAAATTAGTACTTTCACATGGTTTTTATCCACAAAACTCTTCAAGCTTCTACTAAACTCTAGAATTATCAAGAATCTAGCCAAGATAAGATCAAAACCAACACAAAAAATCTTCATTCTCCATTTTCGGGTAAAAAGACAGCAGCTCAGTAAAATGGCCATATCTCCTTCATTTCTCAGTGAAATTTGGTGTTCTATAGCTTTTTGGAAAAGTATTGAGATGCTCTACAACTCTTCTTTAGGAGCCGTTTCCAGAAAAGCATGTTAAGACCATCTTTTTGGCAGTTCTTTGAGCTGATTAACAGTAAATCCGAAATTGATATGTTGTTTTCTTGTTTGGATGATCAAGATTTAGCTTCCTAAGGACTATCTAAGGCTTATTGAAGGATCATCAAGCTTTGTTAATGTTATTAGAGAATCAAGGAAGGTATGGAATTCATGAACCTTTAGTATTATCTTGAGTTTATGATGATTTATAGAAAGTTTAGTGATTAAGTGGTATAAATGTTAAGATCATGATGTTATATGTGTTTGTAAGTGATTAAAGTTGAATATGGAAAGAGTATGTGCTTGTAACCATGGTTGGTAAGATGACCACATGGTGTAGGTGATGGTACATAAGGTGGATGATTGATTTGGAGGAGTTAGATTTTGGAAAGTATGAAAATATAGCCGTTATAATGCCCGATTTTCATTAGAACAAAAACTGCCCTGTTTTTGGACACCAATACCGTACGGTAGCACCCTGTCTAGAGTACCAAGTGACCATGAAATGATAGAGATTAGTTCATAGATCGTTTTGATATAAAGTGTGTTAAAATCTGATGAACGGTTTAGGAGAAAAGTCAGTTTTAGTGAAAGACGTTTGAAAACCGTGAAACCGTAATTGTGTTAACTTTGAGGCTATAACTACCACACTTAGACATTCTTACAAATTATAAAATTTTGGGATATGGTCGTAGGGTAGTCAAAGAGGCATTACCAGTTGGTCTTATGGTAAAATTCGAAATCCATATTTCTGGGAATTTTTACAGTTAAGTGTGGTCGTTAGGGAAAATGGTGAAAACCCCTGAAACTTCGATTGAGTTTATAAATGGTTGAGTTCTTGAACTTTTGGGGCAATAGTGCTATGTTAAACATATGTTAGGAGTCAAGGGTGTTATTATATAAAGATTAGCTTATTAAGTGGGATAGATATATATTAACGGTGATCTTTTCATTTCTATAGAGTCGGGAGACGAACTCAGGATTTCACAGGCTCGTCTTAGAGATTCAGGCAAGATCTTTTCTGTCCCTACTTGGAAATTATTTATCTTCAAAGAAACTTGATTTCATGGAACATATATATATATATATGTGATGCCAGTGTTACTATA
Organism: Kitagawia praeruptora; assembly: GCA_037693485.1. NCBI lineage: Eukaryota > Viridiplantae > Streptophyta > Magnoliopsida > Apiales > Apiaceae > Kitagawia > Kitagawia praeruptora. Next base: position 110,958,435 of record CM075354.1, read on the forward strand.
TTGTTAAGAAATTGTTTTCCTTGATTATTTATAGTAAAAGGAGAGATATACAAAGATGTATATGAATATGGATGTGAATATGAGTATGATATGGATATGGATATACATAGAGATGATTATGCATGAAGTGAACATGCGTTATGATTAAGGGTAAATGAAAGAATGGTATCAGCTGTTATCTAGAGTAAATAAAAGAATGGTATCAGTTGTTATCTAGGGTTATGTGATTTATAATATTTTGCTAAATATATTCTTTTAAAACATTGTGATTTAATAAGTATTATTTGATTATTATCTACTATTCTAAAAGTAGATGGAATAGTACATATATGTATATGGGAGCTGAATTTCAGTGAATGCAGAAAAGATGTCTGAGTCATAATCAGAGTATTATGGCATAAGCTTTAAGAGTAATGACATATGTGAATGTAAACGGAAATGTAAATTGAAAGAAAAATGTGGAATGATGTGATAAGTGGAATAATGGTTATAAAAAGGAGGATGTAGCAGTTTGAGCCTTCTTCCAGAATGTTATTACGGCCCAAGAGTTGCCGAAGGGGGATGTAGCAGTTTGAGCCTTCCTCCCAAAATTATTATTACGGCCCAAGAGTTGCCGAAGGAGGATGTACCGGTTAGAGCCTTCCTCCAGGGATGATGTTAGCAGTTAGAGCCTTCATTCCTTCTACCGGTAGTAAAAAGGGACGGGTACGGAGGGCGACTGATCATCGTCCTTACGTATTCGGCAACAGTGGAAATCCTCAACGTTTTCTATAAAGGAAAGAATTGAAAAAAATGGTTTTCAGATTTTTATACTGAAAACAGAAAAATGATATGAAATAATGGAATTATTGTTATAGATGAAGAGAAACTGATTTTATATTAATATAATTGTTGCATAAGAAGGAAATGAGAAGATGACAGTGAAAGATTTGTTCAGGTTTTCATATTATCTTGGAAGAGTACACTGAGATGGTATTTTGATTATTATAGCAATTAAGAAGAGGAATTGATATTATATGATATTAGAAGAGAGACTGAGATTATAATATTATATATTTCTTTTCGTACAAAGATAATTGGAAGGTATATGTCTTGAACGAAAATAAAATTTCTTTCCGTAATAACTGAAAATTGTTTTGTTTAATATATATATATATATATATATATATATGATGATTTATTTCCCTTTGATGCTAGTTGATAGAAATTATCTTGCTGAGCTATTTTAGCTCATTCTTGCTATTTATGTATTACAACAGCTAGGTATGCCGATACTCCGCACTACACCCCGCAAGAGGGTACGGGAAAGACGAACTTTTGAGAAAGTGTTGGCAACGATTCCCGAGGTAGCTATCGGACGGTTGGGTATTGATAGATTATGTACATTAAGTGTGTAAGTTGGTGTAATAACTTTTGATTGTTTAAATGCTTCATGTCAAAGTATTATTCAACAATGTATCTAAGTATGATCCTGGGTTGTAATAACTGTTAACTCTAAACTTTTATTATGATGAATGTTGTTCTCTGAGCATATGACTGGTGTGGGTGTGTGTATTATTGCGGGGTCAACTGCATAAATATTAAATGGAAAAAAAAAGACCCAAGAGATATTGATATTGAATGGAAATTGGTCCGTGATGGCCCGGATTATGACCCCGGATTTGGGGCTGTCACAGTTGGTATCAGAGCTTAGAGTCATATTGCTTAGGAACAAGAGTGATAGTAATATACACATATAGATATATAGGTAATGATATAAAATATGAACTCACATCAAGTTCAAGGGGGGGGGGTTTATCGAACGAAGCGTTTATTCTAAGTAGTGATTATAATTTTATAGATTATTATTAATAAAGGTTTATGTTTTATTATAGATGGAGAGGAAATGAGTGAGTCGAGTTATGTTCGTGAGTGGCTAGGGATATATATATAAATTTGTTAATCGGTGATATAATTATTGAATATGGAATATTGTATATTATACCCTAAATTTGGGTAAATAATGGAGAATATTGTTATGTACAGAATCATGCCGCCTAAACGTAATACTAGGGTAGATGTAAAGGAAAATGAGGGAGTTTGAGGTAATAGAGTAAGTAGATTGGTGAATAGACACTGATTGTTTGTGGAGATGAAAGGGTGAAACTGAGGTTGGTCGGTAAAGCCAAGATATACAGGACCAAGACAGACTGAGACATTCCGAGATTGACTTAAATGAAAAGGTTATAATGCCAAAAGTGTTAAGTTTATATAGCACATAGGACTGATATGAGAAAAAGGGAATATTTGAGGTAACAGGAAGTGTACGTTAGAAAATATTGTGAGTATGTGTGGTATGTTAGAATATACAATTTAGAAGTATAATTTGAAGGGTCCTTGATACCGGAGCAGTGTCAGGCTAAGACGATCAATATTACGTAAGTATATCAATCAGAAGGTTGTGTTTTATTGTGGATAAAGGCAGCGAGTATCGGACCAAGTCACAACTAGGTAAATCAAGATAATTGGGAATAGCAGATGATAGGTTGAGGCTACATGGTGAGTGCCAAATTTAAGAAATTTTGGGAAATACGCAGTCTAAGATAAATAGTATTTGAGGAAAACCTTCCATTATTGGGATTTTCAATTGGGCAGAGGCTATTAACGGTAACTACTTTCAAATTTCCTAAAGCCCTGCTAAATTATATTATTGAGTTTCAAATTTTCCTCCACTGGTGAGTAATTCCAGGGTGATCTATCACCTCTTATTCAAAAAGGGCCGGTATCTTTTCAAAACTTTTTGGCACCCTTGAAATGTGTTTCAAAATTGTATTTTATCTATCTTAGTCAAAATATTCCTCTAAGATTATTTTCGGAAGATGGTATTTATCATCGTGATTTAAATTTCCCTCTATATTTCTTACTCCAACTAAGAGGAATAGCCCTAGATGTATACACGGGGACAATCTGTCTGTGTGATAGAAAGTCGGAGGGGACGCCCTCACTTGTGTGACGTACGGGTTCTTCCATCATATTGGTTTCTCAAATATTCTTTTGTTTCGAATAAAGGTTATTTAAAACTCTTATTTTATAAATTATTGTGGGACCCTTGCTTGCTTTTGGGTTCGTTTCAAATCAAAGTTTTTTAAATTCTATAAATTGTTTCGAATATAGAAGATTTCCTTAATGGATGGAAAAATGGAAGCAAAGTTTAAAGTATACGTGATTATACGAGGAAACTCGAGATTTCAAGGGAAATTTCAATAAGAGATAATTGGAGTTAGAAGCGTTTCGATATAAAAGAAGAAGGAATTTCGTGAGAAGAAATGGGAATATTTGATGATTAGTAAGAGAAAAGAAAATGAGGAATTTTAAGGCATAATTGAGATTTACTATTGAGAGTAAGGTGTATTTTGAGGATAGAGTCAGAATAAGGATAAACATAGGAAGTGGGGATAATTAATGAAGGATTTCAAGTTGCAATAACTATTAGTGGGGGAAGGCCAATATTGTGACTAATACCCTAAGTAGCAGAGAGAGATTAAAGATGTTAAGTATTCAAAGGATTAATCCAAAAGGTGTGAATGAGTAAAACTTGAGGTAAAGATTTTGATGAGAATAATAAAGGGAAATTTCAGAAGTGGAATAGATAGTATAGCATGAAGGAACTAAGGTGGATCAGCAAGATGTAAAGAGCGTATAGTGAACAATAGACATCTTGGATAAGGTATCCGGAGGAAATTGCAGGTACGCTCTAATTTAATCTCTTAAGTGTAAATGTTTGGTTAGGGATCGACTAAGTCAATCAATGGTGTAAATGAACTGATAATATAGATAAGAATAATCTATCTGTGAGAAAGTAAACTATGGTGATATAAGAAAGTGAGTTATTCTCGTGTCATCCAAATCAATATCTGTTAAGAGTCAAAGAACTCTACAAAAAGGAGATTAAGAGTATTGGGGAAAGCATGAGAATATTTTTCAAGGATGAAAGGAAAGTATATGTTTGTATAAGTATGAACAGGAAATATATATTATAGATAATATTTTCTTACAATTGTTTCAAGGAATATTATTATAACTTATTTTCTGGAAAATTTTACAGAGGTGATACATACAAATGTTGGAGTATTAATATTTTATGTCATGATAGAGATCAAAACATAGTTAAATAATAGTGAGATACACTACCATTCAGGGAAGGCCAATGTGGTGGCCGATACCCTTAAGCAAAAAGAGGAAGGAGAGATGAGATAAGATAGAATGACTGAATACAGGAGGAGATTTGCAAGGAAAAGATAGTGAAAGTACTGCTATTGAAAAGCAAACTGGAATGTTGATGAATGACAAGCAAGTTTATGTTGGTGTATTTTTACGCAAACAAGATAGAGATATTATGAAGGGAAAAAGGATAAAGGAAGTAGTGTGGAATTAGAAGGTGTGGATGAAAAAGGTACCTATGGACATTTCCAACATGATTCCGGGACGGAATCCTTTTAAGGGGGGAAGACTGTAATAACCCTAACTTTTAGAATCCTACAGTGCCTAAATGAATAGTAATTTTGAGGATTTAGGGAAATGGCATGTAAGTACCCTAGATTTGAAATGGAAAATGAATAATCAGGAACCATATTGATGTTGTACTATGAAAATGAGTAACTCAAAATGATAATGGATTTCCGAAATTCCTGAGTATGGATTTTATGATTTTCGATTTCAATTGAGACTCTATGGAATGTGATATTAAGGAATATGGAAATATTAAAAGGTTTATATCTTGAGGAAATAGTGAAGTTAGATTAAACCAAGGGATTATCAAAGCAAGGAAATGCCAGGGGAAAATGAATTGTTAAACGATTTCGAAACCACTTGAAGAAAGGGGTATATTCGAGACGAATCGCAATTAGACGAGTATGGAAACAAAAAAACCAAGATTAGTAATACATTAAGGATTCATGCTACATTATGATTTAATCAAGGATAATAACACTTACCTAGGAAAATCAAGAAATGAGAATTTAGAATCATCCAAGTGACATCACTTGCTTACATCACATTCCACTAACCTTGATTAAGAGCAAATTAGTACTTTCACATGGTTTTTATCCACAAAACTCTTCAAGCTTCTACTAAACTCTAGAATTATCAAGAATCTAGCCAAGATAAGATCAAAACCAACACAAAAATCTTCATTCTCCATTTTCGGGTAAAAAGACAGCATCTCAGTAAAATGGCCATATCTCCTTCATTTCTCAATGAAATTTGGTGTTCTATAGCTTTTTGGAAAGGTATTGAGATGCTCTACAACTCTTCTTTAGGCGCCGTTTCCAGAAAAGCATGGTAAGACCATCGTTTTGGCAGTTCTTTGAGCTGATTAACAGTAAATCCGAAATTGATAAGTTGTTTTCTTGTTTGGATGATCAAGATTTAGCTTCCTAAGGACTATCTAAGGCTTATTGAAGGATCATCAAGCTTTGTTAGTATTATTAGAGAATCAAGGAAGGTATGGAATTCATGAACCTTTAGTATTATCTTGAGTTTATGATGATTTATAGAAAGTTTAGTGATTAAGTGATATAAATGTTAAGATCATGATGTTATATGTGTTTGTAAGTGATTAAAGTTGAATATGGAAGGAGTATGTGCTTGTAACCATGGTTGGTAAGATGACCACATGGTGTAGGTGATGGTGTATAAGGTGGATGATTGATTTGGAGGAGTTGGATTTTGGAAAGTATGAAAATATAGCCGTTATAATGCCCCATTTTCTTTAGAACAAAAACTGCCCTGTTTTTGGACACCAATACCATACGGTAGCACCCTGTCTAGAGTACCAAGTGAACATGAAATGATAGAGCTTAGTTCATAGATCGTTTTGATATAAAGTGCGTTAAAATCTGATGAACGGTTTAGGAGAAAAGTCAGTTTTAGTGAAAGACGTTTGAAAACTGAGAAACCGTAATTGTTTTAACTTTGAGGCTATAACTACCATACTTAGACAGTCTTAAAAATTACAAAATTTTGGGATATGGTCGTAGGGTAGTCAAAGAGGCATTACCAGTTGGACTTATGGTAAAATTCGAAATCCATATTTTCTGGGAATTTTTACAGTTAAGTGCGGTCGTTAGGGAAAATGGTGAAAACCCCTGAAACTTCGATTGAGTTTATAAATGGTTGAGTTCTTGAACTTTTGGGGCAATAGTGCTATGTTAAACATATGTTAGGAGTCAAGGGTGTTATTGTATAAATATTAGGTTATTAAGTGGGATATATATATATTAACGGTGATCTTTTCATTTCTATAGAGTCGGGAGACGAACTCAGGATTTCACAGGCTCGTCTTAGAGATTCAGGCAAGATCTTTTTTGTCCCTACTTGGAAATTATTTATCTTCAAAAAAACTTGATTTCATGGAACATATATATATGTGATGCCAGTGTTACTATATTGTTAAGAAATTATTTTCCTTGATTATTGATAGTAAAAGGAGAGGTATACAAAGATGTATATGAATATGGATGTGAATATGAGTATGAGATGGATATGGATATACATAGAGATGATTATGCATGAAGTGAACATGCGTTATGATTAAGGGTAAATGAAAGAATGGTATCAGCTGTTATCTAGAGTAAATAAAAGAATGATATCAGTTGTTATCTAGGGTTATGTGATTTATAATATTTTGCTAAAGATATTCTTTTAAAACATTATGATTTAATAAGTATTATTTGATTATTATCTACTATTGTAAAAGTAGATGGAATAGTACATATATGTATATGGGAGCTGAATTTCAGTGAATGCAGAAAAGATGTCTGAGTCATAATCAGAGTATTATGGCATAAGCTTTAAGAGTAATGACATATGTGAATGTAAACGGAAATGTAAATTGAAAGAAAAATGTGGAATGATGTGATAAGTGGAATAATGGTTATAAAAAGGAGGATGTAGCAGTTTGAGCCTTCTTCCAGAATGTTATTACGGCCCAAGAGTTGCCGAAGGGGGATGTAGCAGTTTGAGCCTTCCTCCCAAAATTATTATTACGGCCCAAGAGTTGCCGAAGGAGGATGTAGCAGTTAGAGCCTTCCTCCAGGGATGATGTTAGCAGTTAGAGCCTTCATTCCTTCTACCGGTAGTAAAAAGGGACGGGTACGGAGGGCGACTGATCATCGTCCTTACGTATTCGGCAACAGTGGAAATCCTCAACGTTTTCTATAAAGGAAAGAATTGAAAAAAATGGTTTTCAGATTTTTATACTGAAAACAGAAAAATGATATGAAATAATGGAATTATTGTTATAGATGAAGAGAAACTGATTTTATATTAATATAATTGTTGCATAAGAAGGAAATGAGAAGATGATAGTGAAAGATTTGTTCAAGTTTTCATATTATCTTGGAAGAGTACACTGAGATGGTATTTTGATTGTTATAGCAATTAAGAAGAGGAACTGATATTATATGATATTAGAAGAGAGACTGAGATTATAATATTATATATTTCTTTTCGTACAAAGATAATTGGAAGGTATATGTCTTGAACGAAAATAAAATTTCTTTCCATAATAACTGAAAATTGTTTTGTTTAATATATATATATATATATATATATATATATATATATATATATATATATATATGATTTATTTCCCTTTGATGCTAGTTGATAGAAATTATCTTGCTGAGCTATTTTAGCTCATTCTTGCTATTTATGTATTACAACAGCTAGGTATGCCGATACTCCGCACTATACCCCGCAAGAGGGTACGGGAAAGACGAACTTTTGAGAGAGTGTTGGCAACGATTCCCGAGGTAGCTATCGGACGATTGGGTATTGATAGATTATGTACATTAAGTGTGTAAGTTGGTGTAATAACTTTTGATTGTTGAAATGCTTCATGTCGAAGTATTATTCAACAATGTATCTAAGTATGATCCTGGGTTGTAATAACTGTTAACTCTAAACTTTTATTTTGATGAATGTTGTTCTCTGAGCATATGACTGGTGTGGGTGTGTGTATTATTGCGGGGTCAACTGCATAAATATTAAATGGAAAAAAAAAGACCCAAGAGATATTGATATTGAATGGAAATTGGTCCGTGATGGCCCGGATTATGACCCCGGATTTGGGGCTGTCACATAAGACCCAGCAACTAAGGGATTCCTTGCAAGTAGAAATAGCTAAGCAGGAAGTCGTTCCAGTTAATCAGATTCACCCCGATTGCAAATTAGAAATATGAGGACGATCATTCTATGTTGATTTGATTCCTTTTAAACTAGGGGAATTTGATGTCATTTTGGGAATGGATTGGTTGTCTCGCAATAATGCGCGGATAGATTGTAAGGGTAAAAAGGTAAAATAGAAAACCCAGGGAAGAAGGAAATAGTGTTTAAGGGGCTACGACAGACCAAGACCATTCTAACCATGGCTCAGACCAAGAGACTGCTACGAAAAGGGAACGAAGCTTATTTAGCTTATGTTATAGACACCCAAAAAGAGGCGCCCAAGATACAAGACATTCCGGTAGTTAATGAATTCGAAGACGTATTTCCTCAAGATCTTCCCGGATTACCGCCAGATAGAGTGATTGAGTTTGCTATCGAGTTAGCCCCGGGGACGGCGCCAGTTTCAAAGGCCCCGTACCGATTAGCACCAGTAGAAATGAAAGAGCTAGCAAAACAATTGCATGAATTGTTGGATAAGGGTATGATAAGACCCAGTGTGTCGCCTTGGGGCGCACCAGTGTTGTTTGTTAAGAAAAAGGACGGGAGTATGAGGTTATGCATCGACTATCGAGAGTTAAACAAGCTAACCATAAAGAATAAGTACCTGTTACCCAGAATTGATGATTTGTTTGACCATCTAAGAGGAGCTGTGTATTTCTCCAAGATTGACTTGAGAACCGGATATTACCAACTGAAGATTAAACCCGAAGATATCTCGAAGACTGCATTCCGTACCAGATATGGACATTATGAGTTCTTGGTGATGTCGTTTGGATTAACCAATGCCCCAGCAGCTTTCATGGATTTGATGAACAGAGTGTTCAAGGAATATTTGGATAAGTTTGTGATAGTTTTCGTTGATGATATTCTTATTTACTCAAAGACGGAGGAAGAACACGCCGAACATTTGAGGATAACCTTAGAGACACTCCGGAAAGAGCAGTTATATGCCAAATTTTCGTAGTGTGAGTTCTGGAAAAATGAGGTGTAATTTTTGGGGCACGTAATCAACAGAGAAGGAGTGCTAGTTGACCCCTCCAAGATAGAGGCAGTTTCAAATTGGGAACGACCAACCACTCCAACTGAGGTAAGGAGTTTCATCAGACTAGCCGGATATTATAGATGATTTGTTCAAGATTTTGTGAAGATCGCAGCTCCGTTAACTCGACTTACCCGTAAAACTGAGAAATATGAATGGACTGAAAAATGCGAGAAGAGTTTCCAAGAGCTAAAGAAGAGGTTGGTAACGGCCCAGTGTTGGCATTGCCTGATGGAAAAGGAGATTTCGTGATTTACAGTGATGCTTCGCATAAAGGATTGGGATGCGTGGTTATGCAGCACGGTAAGGTAATAGCATATGCGTCCAGGAAATTGAAGGATTATGAAATCTGATACCCCACCCATGATCTGGAATTGGCAGCAATCATTTTGCTTTAAAGATTTGGAGGCACTACTTGTACGGAGAGAAGTGTGAGATTTACACCGACCATAAGAGCCTCTAGTACATTTTCACTCAGAAAGAGCTTAACATGCACCAGAGAAGATGGTTAGAGCTAATCAAGGATTATGATTGTGAGATTCGTTATCACCCGGGGAAAGCCAATGTGGTGGCTGACGCCCTTAGTAGGAAAGAGAAGCTCAAAATGATAACTACGGAGGAAGAGTTGATAAAAGACTTTGAGAAGTTGGAAATTGAGATTAAGATACCTGAAGAAGGTCAAGAGAAGTTGATGGAAATTCGAATCCAACCTCTATTATTGGAAAAGATTAGGCTATGCCAAGTGTGAGTGATGGAAGCAGAAAAGAACTCGACAGAGGAGATAATGACTGGGGAAGAAATCATCAAGTGTGAAAAAGATAAAGAAGGGTCATGAGATACATGTGGAGGATATGGATCCCAAATGATCAGGAACTCAAGGATGAAATTTTATATGAGGCCCACAACTCCAGGTACTCAGTGCACCCCGGTATAGTACCAAGATGTATAGGGATTTGAAAGAGTATTACTGGTGGCCCAACATGAAAAAGGACGTTGCAGAGTGGGTAAGTAAATGCTTGACCTGCTAGAAAGTGAAAGCAGAGAACCAGAGGCCCATTGGACTTCTACACCCCTTAGAGATTCCCGAATGGAAATGGGAACATATAGCCATGGACTTCGTAGTGGGTTTACCAAGGACCAAAGCAAATCATGATGCCATATGGGTGATTATAGACCGACTAACGAAGTCAGCTCATTTTCTTCCGATCAACGAAAGGTATACGGTTGACAAGGCTGTCGCGTGCCTATCAAATAATAATATCTAACAAATCCTTCTAACTATGTAGCAGGGTAAGTCAGAGTCGATCCCACAGAGACAAACGTATCAATCACCAGTTATTTCTGATTTAATTCGGCTAAGCAAGTAACACAATAAATATTGAGAGATTATTAAACTAATTTTATACTAAAGAGAATGGTGTTTATATTAATCAAATATTAAAAATATCCAGAATTAAGTATCCCCACTAGCATGAATTAATGCAATCGTGAATTTCCTCCCCAATTAATCGTACACTACTCAGCAGGAAAGATGCGCCCTATAAATACCAATATCCTCTCTCGAGTATTAATGGCTTCTCTTAAAATACAATCAAACATATTCTCATGGTATCATGCAATTTAGAGACATTAATCACAACACCCTAATTTCCTAACAATCCATTCTACCTATTCTCATGGAGAATTTCATATTCTTATTGGATAAATCACAACCATCTAAATCCAACTCTCGCTGATAATTAGATATTGGTTCAAACAATACAAATAATCACGTCTGATTTGTAATTGTTAATTAATACAACTCAATAAGCAAGAGCAATTAAACAATCAAATTGGGGGAATTGGAAATTCACACATCAACCATAACTAGGGTTCTACTTAACCCTAGATTAATAATCTACTCACTCATAATTGAATTAACAAAACAAGAATTATAAGATGAACACATAATTATAAGAATAGAGAAAAAAAACCTTTAATCTTCAAAGAAAATAAAAGTTCTCCCTTGCAGATCTAAGCTATGATATAATAATAAAAACCATCCTAATTTACAAGGCTAAGATGTGTTTAAATAGGCTCTAGATCTCTTACCCAGCAAGAAATTACCTTCTAATACAATTAGAATTCAATTAAAGTTCTAAAAACTGCCCAAAATACAATTAGAACTAGAAAAGGGCAAAACAGTAATTTCACTGCTTCCAACAATCTGCTTGTCGTGCTTCCTGCCCCCACCACGCGCAACTTGCTCTTGTAATACCTGTTCCATGTTGTAGAAAATCTCCCAAGCTTCGTGTGGGCAGTAAGATCGCTGAAAACGGACTTCTAGAACTCCAGATATGGCCAAAACAGTGTAAGCTGCGCAGCCTTCCCGGAAAATCCGAATTTTAATAAAATAAATCTCCAGAAACGATTAAAGCATCCAACTACAAGAAACTACAAGAAACACATCAAAACTACAAGAAACACATCAAAACTACAAGAAACTTGAGTCCAAGACAATCATTTAAGCCGATTTAGAATGCTCCAAGTAGATATAAAATCCACTTATCAAATACCCCCAAACTTAAACCGATGCTTGTCCTCAAGCATTAACAATTACAACTAACTAACTAGTACCACTTTCGTACGTGATCACGGTTGCATTTGGCATATGCAACAAGCCCTTTAAACCCCTAGGCAGCCCTAGTGGACGAGTAAGGTCTCGTGAGGGTCTATAGCGAATGTACCCACAAAATCCAATGCAATGCAATGCATGAATGCAACTAATATGAAAATGCAAAGATCCCCTTCAAACTCACCAAAACCAACTAACAAGCAAATATCTCAAAGAATGTAAATAAATCCAAGCAGAGCTCGACTAAGTCCCCGTATACTAACAGTATATGGACAGAAACGTGCGTGTGTGCAACGCTCATCAGAAATACTCCCAAAACTAGGCCAAAAATCATACATGCCCTTCACCAAGACAATCACAGGTTTATAAATAGAATAGACTGTAGACACTTCATAACATAGAAACACCTCCATCCTTATTCAAGTTAGACAGGAATTCATGCTTTATTACTACATTACGACACATAATACAATACACATGCTTATTTAACCGTGTAATGAATGAGACCCCAAAAGGCTTATACAATAATACCCATGTAGCGAGTGTTAGGCCAGCAATACCAAACCACAAGGGTTTTAGGTTACTAGGACTAAGTCCCCTCAGACTTAATTACTCGAGTATTAAAGAGCTCACTCGTGGTTAATTTTGCATTTAAACAATTAAACTTTTGACTATTTTTTTTCTTCTTTTTTCTTTTTTTTTCATGCAATCTGAAATGAGAATTCTCAATTCCAACCCTAGACTACTCATATAAATATGAGCTGGCTACTAGCCAATTGACACCTAGCCATTATTCAACAAATATTAACAACTAGCATGAAATCCCTGGTTTCCCCCAAACTTAGACTTTAGTGCTCCTACGCCATCAAGGGAATAACGAAAATTCTAAATATAAACAAGTGATTAAATCTCAAAACATCCAAACAAGCATAACCCTAACCTAGCCCAAAAGCACCCAATGAGTTTGTGTAAAAGTTTTGTTCCCGTAACATGCAAGTCAATTTCGTAGGAACTATAAATCAGCCCTCTACTCATCATCACCACACTCAATTAAACACCTACCTATCAATCAAAATCATCTCGTCTTAAGGGATCATGAAATATGCATGCCATGAAAATGCAACTAACATGAACTCACATGGTATACGAAAATAAAACAGAATATCCTATATGAAACAAACGTAAATAATACGAACATAAATGCATAATTTACTACTACTAATATGCAAAGCATGAAATCCTACATGAACACATAATACAACAACAACTACTAATCCCTCAAACCACCCCCAAACTTAAAATATTCAATGTCCGCATTGAATGGAAGTAAATACGAGGGATAGCAGAAAACATACATACTCGTCCTCGTCCTCGGATGAATCAGGCGGTGGAGGGAACTGCGTACAAGCTCCATAGACTGGCCACTTCCCACATAACAAGAATTCTACAAAACCCACAATTTACAAGAACACAAATTCGTAATAAAAATAAGATTAGAGAAAAAGAATTACCCAATACGAATCGAAGAGGTGAACTTGCAATTAATTCCTCTTTACAATTGAATTTTAGAGATTTTAAAGAAATAGAAGAGGAATTGGATTTGTATGTATAGGTGGGTATATATATAAGATGATGGATATGATGAATATAAATTTTAATGTGTAAAGAAGAAAAAATAAAAAAAAATTGAGATGGTATGAAATTTGATGTATGATAGAAATAGGATTTAGGGATTAAAAAAATAAAATAAATACCTAAATAAATAATAATAATAATAATAATAAATATGAATTAGAATAAATATAGGTTTAGAATTTTTGAAGAAGTGATGGGAGGTTTTGAAATTGAAATAGGAAAAGAATTAGGTGTAGAGATGATTAAATAGGAGTATAAATAGAATGGGAGGTGGAAAGATTTTTTTTTTTTTTATATAACCAACAGCTGACTGCGCGCAACAGGAGCAATCTGCTCAAACATCAGACACGCAGGAGCAGCCTGCGCGACAGCCAGGCAGACTGCGGAAGGGTCAGTAACGCAGGCGCAGCCTGCATTACAGGGGTGCAACCTGCCCGAAAGACAGAAACGCAGGAGCAGCCCGCGTTACACAACAAAATGCGATTTTTTTATATATATAAGAAAAGAGAAAATAAAAACACAACTACAAAAGCTTGGGTTGCCTCCCAAGTAGCGCATTTGTTTAATGTCGTTAGCCCGACCTCCTTATCAATCACTAGATCATTAATTAGGTGAAAAAGCAAACAAATGTACAAATCTCCTAATTCGAGTTAATCTAATGATGTGAGCACCAATTAAATTACCAAGAAGATGTATAAATTGACATATGAGGCTCATGAATTTTTGGCATGTGAAAGTATTTAGAAAAATCATCTCCAACATGGCTATAGTTACTTTTCACAAATTCCTCCCAAATTGGGTCAACAAAAGGCATACACATATTTTCAATTTTAACATCATTCAAGTCAAGTTTATCCAAATTCGGTTCTATCTCATCTACCACAATTGGAATCACAATATCCTTATTCAAATTTATATCTACCACAACCATACTATCACCCTCATCAAATAGCGTGCAAAAAGAGTCATCTAAGAAATCAATCTCATTACTATCAAACGAGTTTTCACACGAGTTAATTTCTTGAGAAGCATATGGGTCAATAAGAGTGAGACTTTCAAAATCATCATCTTCATCATCATAATCATCAAAAATTAGCTTACTATTACTAACCTCGTTTTGCAACTCTTTGAACTCTTTACCACTCCACAAAATTGCATCATCAAATTGACTCATTGGTATTTTTTTCCGTTTGAGTGCGCATCTCAAAGAATTCAGTTACCTCTTGAGATAGTTGAGCCATTGAATTTTCAATCAACTTATTGTGAGCTTTCATCTCATTGAGACTTGTCTCAACTTCTACATTCTTGCTCAGCTGTGCAGCAATAAATCCTTCCACAAGATTTTCCAAGTTAGATTTTTGTGGTGGCTGAGAGTAGTTGATTTGAGGTAGTTGAGCTTGGCATGGACTAACTGATATCTCTTCAAATTGATCATTAAATTGTTGGTTTGGAGCACATGAAAAGAGATAAGTTTCCAAGGCAGTTTCCAAGCTAGACTTTTCTGGTTGAGGTGGATTGTTTTGGTAGGAAAAATTAGAATAATTTTCCCAACTAGAATTGTATGTTTCGGAATAAGGATTGTATTGTGGTCTTTGGTCAGTGTTGTATTGGGTATTGTAATGAAAATTACCATCCCAATAGTGTGCTTGGTTTGGGTAGTAAGGGGTGTTATATTGGCAATAATTTTGAGTATGTCCTTGTATACCACAAACTTCACAAGTAGGAACCAAATATGAAGTTCTTGACTCAATTTCATCTATCTTTTGAGATAATGCCTGCATAGTCTTAACCAATGCCTCCATGCATTCTTCTTCTTCCTCTATTCACTTGCTTAATTTCTTGTTGGTGGAAGCTGAAACTCAAATTTTGCAAGAAACAAGAAACTCCACAAGAAAAGGATAAAACGGAACAAGAATAATAGCCGAAGCAACACAACTAAAGGACTTAGCTAAATCAATTCAAAAATTAACTAATCTAACACTGCTTTGTCCCCGGCAGCGGCGCCAAAAATTTGACAAGGCTGTCGCGTGCCTATCAAATAATAATATCTAACAAATCCTTCTAACTATGTAGCAGGGTAAGTCATAGTCGATCCCACAGAGACAAACGTATCAATCACCAGTTATTTCTGATTTAATTCGGCTAAGCAAGTAACACAATAAATATTGAGAGATTATTAAACTAATTTTATACTAAAGAGAATGGTGTTTATATTAATCAAATATTAAAAATATCCAGAATTAAGTATCCCCACTAGCATGAATTAATGCAATCGTGGATTTCCTCCCCAATTAATCGTACACTACTCAACAGGAAAGATGCGCCCTATAAATACAAATAACCTCTCTCGAGTATTAATGGCTTCTCTTAAAATACAATCAAACCTATTCTCATGGTATCATGCAATTTAGAGACATTAATCACAACACCCTAATTTCCTAACAATCCATTCTACCTATTCTCATGGAGAATTTCATGTTCTTATTGGATAAATCACAACCATCTAAATCCAACTCTCGCTGATAATTAGATATTGGTTCAAACAATACACATAATCACGTCTGATTTGTAATTGTTAATTAATACAACTCAATAAGCAAGAGCAATTAAATAATCAAATTGGGGGAATTGGAAATTCACACATCAACCATAACTAGGGTTCTACTTAACCCTAGATTAATAATCTACTCACTCATAATTGAATTAACAAAACAAGAATTATAAGATGAACACATAATTATAAGAATAGAGAAAAAAAACCTTTAATCTTCAAAGAAAATAAAAGTTCTCCCTTGCAGATCTAAGCTATGATATAATAATAAAAACCATCCTAATTTACAAGGCTAATATGTGTTTAAATAAGCTCTAGATCTCTTGCCCAGTAATAAATTACCTTCTAATACAATTAGAATTCAATTAAATTTCTAAAAATTGCCCAAAATACAATTAGAATTTGAAAAGGGCAAAACAGTAATTTCACTACTTCCAACAATCTGCTTGTCGTGCTTCCTGCCCCCACCACGCGCAACTTGCTCTTGTAAAACCTGTTTCATGTTGTAGAAAATCTCCCAAGCTTCGCGTGGGCAGTAAGATCGCTGAAAACGGACTTCTAGAACTCCAGATATGGCCAAAACAGTGTAAGCTGCGCAGCCTTCCCGGAAAATCCGAATTTTAATCAAATAAATCTCCAGAAACGATTAAAGCATCCACCATAATCAACATTCTTGTAAATCTGCACAACTAAGCAAAACACATCAAAACTACAAGAAACTTGAGTCCAAGACAATCAATTTAAGCCGATTTAGAATGCTCCAAGTAGATATAAAATCCACTTATCAACGGTCAACGGGCTAGTAGGTATCTACCTAAAAGAGATAGTGGCGCGACATGGAGTCCCAGTCGCCATAGTATCCGACCGAGATCCTAGGTTCAACTCCAGGTTTTGGAGAAGCTTCCAAGAATGTGTAGGAACTAGGCTAAACATGAGTATAGCCTACCACCCCCAAACAGACGGGCAAAGTGAATGGACCATCCAAACACTAGAAGATATGTTGAGAGTCTGTGCTATAGACTTTAAAGGAAGTTGGGATGATCACTTGCCATTGATTGAGTTCTCCTACAACAATAGTTTTCATTCAAGCATAGGGATGCCGCCTTACGAGGCTCTTTATGGAAGGAAATGCCGATCTCCCTTATATTGGGATGAAGTTGGAGAGCGAAAGATGCTCGGGCCCGAGATGGTCCAACGAACGAAAGATGCAGTGGATTTAATCAGAGGACGGCTAGTAGCAGCCTAGGATTGACAAAATAAATACTAAGAAAGGAAAAGAATATGAATTGGGAGACCTAGTGTTCCTAAAGGTATCTCCATGGAAAGGTTTAATGAGGTTTGGAAAGAAAGGAAAGCTGAGCCCTAGATATATTGGACCATTTGAGATCTTAAGACGTATTGGGGAGCTAGCTTATGAACAAGCCTTACCCCCGAACCTGCAACAAGTACACAATGTGTTCCATGTCTCAGTGCTGAGAAAGTATAATCTGGATGCCAAGCACATAGTAGAATATGAACACGTGGACATGCAACCAGACTTAACCAATGTAGAGCAACATGTGGAAATCATAGATAGAAAAGATCAAGTGCTCCGAAACAAGGTCATCAAGCTTGTCAGAGTTTTGTGGCAGAACCACAACATAGAAGAATCAACTTGGGAGCTAGAAAGCGCAATGATGGAGAAGTACCCCCATTTGTTTTCAAACTGATTCCGGGACGGAATCCTTTTAAGGAGGGGAGACTGTAAGAACCCAGATTTTTGATAGAATTAAAACTTTTATTATGTAATAATGTAGGGGTGAATAGTGGTTATGACTGCGATGTAGCGACTGTCTAATGAATGAATGTGATGGATTTAGATTCAAATATTTATATGTCGTGAAGAATGCTTTTGGTTGACAACATAGATTATAATAATCTATCTTCTAGGAATATAAGTTATATTAATTCCAAAGAGGAAGATTATTCTTACGTCATCCAAATCAATATCTGTTATTAGTCCGGTGGTTCCGTAAAAGGGTTAAGGAACGCCCGAAAGAGGACCAGGGCATTTTTAATAAATATAAGAAATAAAAAAAAGAATAAGGTATGAATAGTGTTTTTGGTGGGAACGAGAATATTATTAGACAACACTATATAGAAGTATTCAGAACGGATTTCGGAGTTCATATTCATGATTCAGGGGCGAGATAAGTGTATGTAAACGATATCGGATTCAGAAAAATAGCACTTTTATTTTCTCCGAGATTTCCCTGGACACTGCAAGACTTAAGGATTTATAAAAGGGATTTAAGGAATTTAAATTCGAGAAGTATTAAGAAAGATGGAGAATGGTATTATAATTATTAAGAGGGTTTCCGGTAAAACCCTAACTAGAAATGAATGAGTTATTCCTACGAACGATCAATGAATTAAGCAATAAACGGACAAAGAAACAAGAAGGGAATCAAAGGTACATGCATGTGCTACTAGAAAATATCTAGAGACTATATAGTTACAAGAGTAACTAGAACCATTAGAAGATCAACTAGTACTTAGCTAAATCAAACCTTAGTTAGCTTGTAAACCATCCAATGATCAACACATGTGTTGTAAAATACAACACCCAATGCATCATCACTTTAATAAAGCTACTTTGGATGATATATTATCCAAGCAAACCACTTTATGCATTATTATCAAATTAACCAAGCAAAAGAACACAACTCTCTCCATTATTCACTACATTCGGCTTTTGCTTAATTCAAGGGGAGAAATCCCACTTCCAACCATTGTTTGATCTTGAAACTTTTATGGTGAGTTCTATAATTAATATATATGATCTCCTGAAAATCCTAGCTTCAATCTCATCTTTTTCCATTTTCAAAAAAATGATTTAAGAGGAGGGTGAATAGTGTTTTCATGAACTAATCTTTGATTTTCTTGTTTTCATGGTTGATCTTAGCTAATTTAAACTATCCAAGGACCATACCAAGCTTAGTAAGGTTGTAGCATACTCCAAAGAAGGTATAACCACTTGAAACCCTAGATCTTACTTTGAGATTATGCATGTTCTTGGTGATTTAAGCTTAGTTATGTTATTAGTGATTATAAGCATGATTATGATTGAATTATGGTAAAGGTTAAAATAGTTTAGATGAACGGAAAGGCATTGCTTGGCCTTAGTTCATGGTTAAATATCATGCAAATGTGGTTTAGAGTGGAAACTATGATTATTGGAAAGTTTGAAATTTAGAAATATTCGATTTATAGCCGTCGTAATGCCCGATTTTCGTTTAACCTTAAGAAACCGTGCATCACAGTAGCTTTAACTCACTGTTTAGCTTCGTTTTCTGCCATGATAAGCTAGATTATGTTATAAGCTTAGTTTTGATATAAAGTTCGTATGAAATGGACTTACGGTTTAGGAGTTATGATTAAATTCGTAAAAGTAGTTCAAAACCGTAAACGAAAGTTCGTAACTGAAATTGGATTCCTTTAATATTAAGAAATCAGTGGCGAATCTTGATAATTAAATATTAGAGGTAAAAAAGGAAGGTGTGGGAGAAAACCACATGTCGAATGGATCGTTTTTCGATTTTATAAAAATGTTCGAATCAAGGTTAAACGCGAACGAACCCCTAAAAGCATACTTGGTTATGACTTTGGCAAATGACTTAAAAAACGGGCGATAAAACTCGTAGTACAATCATGGTTCGTAAATGATCGACCTTAAAACTTACATGGCTTAAGTATGCAAGTGTGGGTGTGATGACATGTCATAATAGCGAACAAATGTCGAATCGCATCGGTGATAAAAAGAGTTACACTAAGAGGTGTATAACGAGATAATTCGAAAACGTGTTTCGACTTAAGTAGAGTTTATACTTAACCTTTTTAAAGTGTTAAGTGATTAATCCTGAATACCTTGGCTATTTATAGATCGCCAGGCTGACCCGGGGCACGTTACCTCTACCTCCACCCACACTCGATTTCCAGGCAAGTTCAAATCCTTTTTAAAGGCTGTTGTTGTGAATATATATATATATATATATATATATATGTTTTCTGTTATACCTATGCCATAGCATGCATGCCTACTTTCAAGATATATTGATATACTTGTCCCCTGAATTATTGTTGGCTTATAAGCTAGATAGTTAATATATTATAAGCCGGATATTACTAAGACCCTTAGAGAAGGGCGTATGAATCTCATTGTTTTATTATAGACCGGGAGTCGGTATTTCTTGATATATGGGTATTATTTTCAGAGGAAAATATTAAATAAATATTTTCTATTTATTATCTGACAAATATTATTGGAATATTCCCTTGAGATAATTTGATAAATATTATTTGGAATATTCATTCGATATTTATTTACTCGGTGAATATTAACTTTAATATTCATCTAAAGTTGATTTAATATTCGAAGATTATTTCGAACCCTCATTTAAGTTATTTACTCAGTGAATATTATGTCGCATATTCATTCGAGTTTTATTTAATTGATAAGTATTATTAATTTGAGTATTCACTATTTATTCAGTGAATATTATCTCGAATATTCATTCAAACTCCATATATTTTATAAACATTATTTTGAACATTGATCTGAACTCAAGTTATTCGATGAATATTATCTGGAATATTCATGTGAACTTCAATTATTCGACGAATATTATCTCCAATATTCGTTTAAAGTCGATTCAATTATCGAATATGTTTCGAATATTTAATTAGTAATTATTCCTTCAATCGGTATTATTAATTGAATATTCACTAATTGTTCAGTGAATATTATTTTGAATATTCGTTCGAGTTTTAATTATCTGATAAGTATTATTAACTTGAATATTCACTATTTGTTCAGTGAATATTATTTCGAATATTAATTCGAGCTTTATTTATCTGAGAAGTACTGCTTATTTAAATATTCATTAAGTACTTAATGAACATTACTTGTGAATAGTTACTCGAGGATTATTTCGAATAATATCTTATATTAGAATTACTCCTTCAATATTTTGACTTAATAAATATTCTTGGGAGTATTTATTTACTTCTTCTAACTCGCTTTAAAAATGAATTACTTCATTCAGATATCATCTACGACCTTCAAATATTATGTAAACTATTTCATAACCTTATTATTAGTATTACATTATCAAGGAAGGTTCTCGGTGACTCCATTCTTCATACAATTCTATTATAAGGGAACCTTATTTGAGAAATGTTATTTACCTTGTGACTACCCGGTCATAGATTGTTGAAACTATTCTTTTCACCCGCAACTTGGTTGTTGTTTATCTATTAAATCTTGTGTACCTTCTCATCATTCGAGGGGTAAGAAGGTTGGAACAAGTTGGTATCCATTAACAAACAGCAGCTTGGGAAATATTGGTGAATTTTCCTTTCCAACTATATACGACTACCTTGTGGAGTCTTATCAACAAGTATCATACTTGGGAAAAAGGGGAACGAACTTTACGTTTCACAGTGATGGATGTTAAATGAACTAGGAGACGCGTAAGTGGCCGAGTGGCGCCGGTCCAGCAATAGCCCAACCGTTGGCTGAGGAGTTCTAGAGGGCGGTAGACAACAAAATTCGTCGGAGCTACCTTCTACATGTAGAGAATGACTGATGAGTTGCATGACATATGCCTGATCATCGTAAACGTCAGGGCATCTGGCACGGCAATGCTCCCGTATTAGTTCATCTTTCAAGATTGAAAATCTTCTGCAACACCATCTGTGTTGGCAGTGTTGAAATATGTTGGAAACTGGAATTGCAATATTTTTTTCTGCAAGTTCCTCTTTTATGAAAATGATGGTATCTTGCTTATCTTGACATAGCAGATACTTCCATGAAAAATATATGTTTTGAGTTACCTTGTAACTTCATCCTTTATATTGAACTAACACTGTTTTCGTTAATGCATGGCATATGGTTTCAAATTATACTTTGAACTGTCATATATATCACTATGCAGTTATATTATTGTTGGTGGGCTATTGCTCACCCTTGCTTATTTATTATGTCACAACAACAGCTAGGACTGATGGCTCGCGTCAGGCGCACTGGACGCAAGCAGGTTACCCGCCCCACAGGACTACCCGCTGATATCATTGCTGCCATTGCTGAGGTAGCATAGATCAGCAGCCTTTGGTTGACCAGTTTAATTATATGTATCAATAATGTTAATCAACGGAAAAACTTTTAAACTTATGATGTTATCCTTTTGGTCTGTAATAACTTATATTCGTGGATCCGTAATGTGAGACTTATTTCAATTTCATCTCTTGGACTATAACTGTGTGTGTGTGTGTGTGTGTGAGTGGATATTATTGTGGGGTCACAACATGTTACTTATTTCTGTTGGACTCAAGACAAGTGTTAATTATGGAAAATGAGACCGTAACGACCCGATCCCGGACCCCGGATCTGGGGGTGTTACAAAAATGATTAACTTTAGTCAAATATAACATATTATACGAATTAACATATTATGTAAAATTTTAAAATATGTTAAAAAGTAATTCTTTTTATACACAAAAGTGAAAATTTTATGTAAATTAAAGAATATTACATATCAATAAAATTTGAGATTGAGAAATAGAAGTTCTAATTACTAAATTAGTATTGACTATTTCTAATGAAATATTTGAATAAAAATAAATAAAATAATATATATGTCTTACATCTAAAATACAACATAAAATAATTTCAAATTATAATATTATATTATTTGTGTATCGGGTTTCGATAGTGGATCAGGTTTCAGATTTCGGATAGGATATCGGTTCGGTACAACTTAAATCCAAATGCAAATCGAAATTATTTCGGGTTTAAAATTTATATCCAAACCTGAATCCAAAAGTTCAGGTTTGGTTTATCCAAAATTTTGGTGTTTGGATCCTGTACCGTGAGATCGAATTAATTTTCCTTCCTTATTTTTGGGTAAAAGAAAACTTACATTTTTTTTTGCCAAGAAATAAAGCTTTCATTCAACTTTCAAATCGTTTAACAGTACATCAATTAAATCAGAGTGGACATTTTCCCTTCCCCAAATACGGTCAGCTATTGAACTATTGTGTCTCGCTATGGAGTTTAATATACCATTTTCTGATAGAAAAGAATAAAAAAAATTCAACATACAAACTCCCAAGCTGAATATACACGGCTTAAGTTGTCATTAAAAACAAGTTGATGGCATTCACCATAAACTCTAACAATCATATCTTACTCAAAAAACAAGATATATCGGATTTGTTTGGTTAATTGATAATGTTTATTTTTCTATAGTAAATCAGTTCACTAATAAAAGAACAAAAAATTTGTAAAAATGATATGGAACAAACACACAGGAAACTAGATTAGATGAAAGTTTTCCTCTATCATAATTAAGTTCGTTTAATGGATATTACACAGTAGTGATCCATTATCATATCGCTGCAACATGCAATCATTTTTTTGAAAGACAATCTAATGATTTATAACGATCGTTAGAAATAAGTGTTTTTGAATTTTTAATATCTATTCGAAAAATTGATCGCGACCCATGCAAATATTTTAAATATTAATATAATAAAAATTATAGAAACTCATTGTACTGCACATTTAAATATACCAAATTTTCAAAATAACAAAACTTAAAATATGGATAAAAACTTATGAACTTGGTTGAAAGATTCTCAAAAATGAGTGAAATCAAATTAAAAATAAAATTAAGAAAAAAACAATAAAGAAGGGCGTAGCACGGGTAGAACGCTAAACAATCAAAATATGACAACTCACTTTTTGAGATTTTTTTTTTGGAATTTTTTTTGGTACCTTTAGAATTTCTCCCAAAAATTGCTCATTTCCTATTTTATTTGCATTTATAGAATGAAAAATATGTATCTAATTTATTTTTTAATAATAATAATTGTGTTTTTACTGTTCTCTACGCCTGATCCTCAAAATATGATTATATTTAACCGAATTTTCTATAAAAATAGCATAAAATATCGTTAAATTATTTGGGGAAAAAACAAAAGGGAATAAGAAAATTGGAATATATCTCAGGTAAATTTTATCATATATCAAATAAATTTGTTTTGATATTATTCTTTTTTTATATACACAATTTTTCAAAATTTTTTAACACGCGTCCATACAATTACACATAATTTAAGGAAGCATATTGGGTTTGTTACTCTCAAAGCAAAATATAATAAAATAATTTATTTTTTGATATACTATATATTTTTGAAACTATTTTAAAATTTTAGAATTGTGCTTTCGATGCGTAGCACGGGTAAAATGCTAGTTTATTATATATGTTTAAGTTTTGGGTGGCTATATGACTATAATGTTTAAGAGATCTGGCTATATTTGGCTCCTCTTAATTACCACTTATAAGTTACTTATTTCGAAAAAAAAATCGTATTTATGTACACTTTTTTAGAAAAAAATGTGTATGGGAAGTTTAACATTCATTTTCTTATAAAAATAAGATACTTGTTTAAAAAAATGTACATATTTTCTAATTTTTTCCAGAATAAGTTACTTATTTCTGAAAAATAAGGTAAGTTAAACGGGACCCTAGTTTGTTAGGTATTGTTTGGCAGATTGTTTGGTGTAAATATGAATGAAACACTGTTGAGCTATTATTGTTTTTGATGTATTATTTAAGTTGGGGGTGGGTGTTTTGAATAAAATATTTGTGTATTTTTGTTTTGTTTTTATTTTTTGATTTAGATTTAGTACATGTAGAAATAATACTGAATAACGTGTGGTAATACAGGTAGAAATAATACTTGAATAGCTGTATAGATATATAAAAAAATTATTATACTATTTAATGAATTACTATTTTATATTTTTAATAGATCTTTA
The DNA here is from genome assembly GCA_037693485.1 of Kitagawia praeruptora. Taxonomy (NCBI): domain Eukaryota; kingdom Viridiplantae; phylum Streptophyta; class Magnoliopsida; order Apiales; family Apiaceae; genus Kitagawia; species Kitagawia praeruptora. The sequence goes on from CM075354.1 coordinate 110,983,345, forward strand.
AAACTTTTGTAAAAATTATTATTTTACTCATTTAGCGATAATATTATTTTAGAGTAAAGTTCTATGGAGTACTCATTTAATTGGAGTACTTAGAGTACATATACAATTTGCATTCAAAATTTTGCAAAGCTTATTACATAAATATTACTATTTCATCGAAAATCTTGAAAATTTTACTAACAAAATATTACAAAACGAATTGTTCTGCGAAACACATTTGGGTTGCAAAACATATACTGATTGCAAAACATAAAGGATTTTCAAGATAAACATATTGCAAAACATACATGATTTTCAAGATTATCAATGAAATTATGGTATTCATATAACAGGGTTTGCAAAATAAATTTTTTTATAATATTTTAAATGCAGAACGTATATGTACTCCAAGTACTCCAATTAAATGAGTACTCCATAGAACTTTGAGCTTTTTTCATAAATAAATAGAAAAAGTAAATTTTTGCACAATTACTTTTGTTAAGAATAGCTATTTGCAATTTTACTAAACTATTTGCAATTTTACTATAATAAGTTTCAAAATTGCAAAAATACTAACCCTAACCCTTCCCCCCTTCCCTCCTCTTTCATAATCTGCAAATCAGCCGCCTGTGTAATTTTTTTTTTTTTATTGTGGGATGCTATTTTGGTGGATTTGGGTTGCATGGCCCCGCAGGGGCAACCACTTTCAACTGAACATGCAACTAAATTTCTGATTTCATTTAGTTGCATGTTCAGTTGAAAGTGGTTGCCCCTGCGGGGCCATGCAACCCAAATCAGCAACTAAATGCAACCCAAATCAGCAACTGAATGCAACTTCTTCTTTTTTTTAAAGGTGGGATTCTATTTTGGTGGATTTGGGTTGCATGGACCCGCAGGGGCAACCACTTTCAACTGAATGCAACCACTTTCAACAAGTTGATTCAACAAGTTGAATGTGGTTGCATTTGGTTGAATATTGCCCCTGGCGGGGCCTTGCAACCCAAATTCACCAAAATCATCCCACCTTAAAAAAAAAAGTTGCATGTGGGGTTGCATTTGGTTGAATATTGCCCCTGACGGGGCCTTGCAACCCAAATCAGCAACTGAATGCAGCTTTTTTTTTTTAAGGTGGGATTCTATTTTGGTGGATTTGGGTTGCATGGCCCCGCAGGGGCAACCACTTTCAACTGAATGCAACCACTTTCAACAAGTTGAATGTGGTTGCATTTGGTTGAATATTGCCCCTGGCGGGGCCTTGCAACCCAAATCCACCAAAATCATCCCACCTTAAAAAAAAGTTGTATGTGGGGTTGCATTTGGTTGAATGTGGTTGCATTCAGTTGAATGTGGTTGCATTCAGTTGAATATGGCCCCTGGCGGGGCCTTGCAACCCAAATCCACCAAAATCATCCCACCTTAAAAAAAAAGTTGCATATGGTTGCATTCAGTTGCTGATTTGGGTTGCATGGCCCCGCAGGGGCAACCACTTTCAACTGAACATTCAACTAAATTTCTGATTTCATGTTCCATTTTTCAATTGTCATATATATATATATATTAGAGTCCAAAAAATTGGTCGAAAATGATATTTGAAAAATAGAACATGAAATTAGAAATTTAGTTGCATGTTCAGTTGAAAGTGGTTGCTCCTGCGGGGCCATGCAACCCAAATCCATCAAAATAGCATCCCACCTTAAAGAAAAAAAAAAGTGTCGCAATAAGGCAGGTGGAAGGCACATGGGGGGAGGGGGGAAGGGTTGACTTAAATTGTAGTATTTTTGCAATTTTGAAACTTAATGTAGTAAAATTACAATTAATGAAAGGAGATAGTATTTTTGCAAATAGAAACTTGAAACCTAGTATTTTTGGTAAATATCCTAGAACTTTTTTCTATTATTTTATTCCATTAACTTAAGTGAGGATTAAAAAGATAATTATTTAATTAAAATTATTAATTTATTAAATATTCATTTATCGAAATTTTAGCGTACATTGCCCTCCTGCTTGGTAGCATACCGAGTGAACTACTTCAAAGTTCAAACACAGGCAAGTAAAACCACAATTATATACGGGTCCCGTTCTTTGGCAATTGTTTGCCAAAGAACTGTTTGGCAACAAATGATTTTGTAACCGTTGAATCATTGATCCAACGATCCTGATTTAAAAAAAAAATATACATTGTATCGCAGAAATTTTCCGCGGTACGGTCAAATTACCAAAATATCCCTACTGTTCACGTACCGCTACCGCAGAAAGTTTCTGCGATACGTGTGAACAGTAGATTTCTGATGTGAAAACAGGGGGCATTTTAGTAATTTGCCCGTACCGCAGAAACCCGCAGAAAATTTCTGCGATACGATGCAAATTTTTTTTAAACTTCAGCCATTGGATCAACCATCCAACAATGTAGAAACCATTTATTATGTAATAATTACCTGACAAATGTTTGTCGGGAACCATTCTCCATTATATATTACGGAGTACTTATAAAAGTTGATAACATTTTCACCTTTTTTCATGAGTTAGGAATAGGGATCTGTGTTGTCATGTATCATAAACACTTGAGACTCCCCTCTGAATAATACAGTAAGAGCATCTCCAAGGCTATAAAATCCTTAGCTAAATTATCCATGTGGCATCTAGGTGGCATCTAATGGCACTATTTAGACAATATGTAAAAGTTTGAGCACTCCAACCATCAAACCTTTAGCAAAAAATTATTGATAACCATTTTTGATTGGCTATATTTGTTGAACCAATGAACCTCTTATGTATAATTTTACATAATCATAATTATAGATAATACCATTGGAGTGCACGTCCTCATCTTTAGCAAAAAATTTACAATATCAAGATAGCTAATCAATATAGCCAACCATTTTATATAATACCATTGGAGATGCTCTAAGTGTAAATACAAGAAGAGCAGACATAAAACTAGAGAAAAAACCCAACAAATATCTAGAATGTGTGGCAGTATGCCTCACCTTTTATATCTTATTGTATAAAGTGAATGCTGCCCAGTTCTGTAAATTGCAAGTGGCCTTTGCAAAATATCTACGCATCTTAAATTTTCATTTTCCATAAATATTTATCTAGATTTGATTATTAATAAGACTATACTTCGTGTCTAACAAATTAAGGTATAAATTTTCACTAAACTCAAGCATTTTTTTATTCAATCGAATAATGTTATATGAAATTATCGAAAACATTTTTTTATTTAAATTTGGGTTCGATAACATATTAAACCCAACTTTCACAGATTAAGGGTGTGTTTGGGATTGCTGTTGCAGACAGCAACAACAGCTTATTTCTGAAAAGCAGCTGAAAAGGTGTTTGGTAAAATTTAAAAACTGCTTTTTTGAAAAGTGTTTTTGGCTTAAAAGCTGCTTTTAGAGAAAGCATGTCCCCCATGCTTTTAAAAAACGCTGCTTTTCAGCTTTTGCGGAAAGCAGTTGCTGATTTCAACATCAAACCTCACCAAAAACATTATTTTTAATATTTTTTTACATCAAAACATGCACATATCAAGAATATTACCAAACAGTCTTCAACTTTTTACAACAGCAGTTTTTTTACCAGCACTTTTTTTAACAGCACAGCAATTTTTAACAGCAATCCCAAACAGAACCTAAGTCAAACTCAAACATTATTTGAATATTTTGGTTTATTCAAATCTTATTAGTAAAAATGAATCAAATTTTTTGTGATCGAAAGTACTCCAGCAATTACTTAAAGAATCTAACAATATTCAATAACATTACTAAATTTATTGGAACTCGAATTCAATACATATTAAAATAAATATATCGGATTCGAATCCCCTGATAACTGCGATTTGGATGATTATGTGATATCCGGTAAAAAATGTTTGAACGACTTATTTTATTTGATGATTTTATTTAATAAAAGTTAATACCATCATTAAATTAATAATTGATCAAATTTATTTTTAATTTTACGTATTTAATAATTCATAAATTATTCATTATACAAAATTATCAAAATAAATATTAATTAAAATTTTTTCTTTAATAATAATTTTAAACTTACCAACCGATCTTTAAGTTGAAATGATAGCAACTGCAACGCATTTGTGTCGGAAAGCAACGACACAGAAAATTGAGCATGTGACTCTGCTAAAGTGCCGTTGTCCTTTACATAACTAACCAATCATAAGTATGTAGTTTATCTACTCATCATTCTTTCTCGTGCATGTCCTTTTTATCACCATTTTAGAGGGTGTTTGGGATTGCTTAAAATAAGTTACTTTTGACTTAATGAAGGTGTTTTTAACTAAAAGGAGAAAGTGAAGTTGTTTACTTTAAGTTGAATGAAAGTGTTTGGGTAATTTTACTTAAAGTTAAATGGGGATTTAATAATTTTGACTTAAAGTGAAATTTGACTTAAAAAAATTTTAAATTCATAATATTTGAACTTTACAAGAATCATGAAAAAAAGAAAAAAAAAAACTCCATAAGTCATAAGTCATAAGTACCTAAATGGAACTTATGACTTAAAGCAGTTTTTTAACTTAAAGCCGGGCTTTAAGCCCTTTACCCAAACAAGCCCAAAACAACTTAAAGCCCCGTTTGGCTTTAAGCACATGTTCCCAAACAGGCTGGTAGACTACCTTTTCCTTTTCTCACTTTTAAGAAACCAAATAAACAATTGTTATTGTTTTTTTAGCTAGGACAAAGTGATGACATTTCCATTCTTGGCAATGATGGTTTGATCTTAGAGCATCTGCAATGGAGTCCCGTTTGGTGCTTTGAGACTCGTGAAAAGGACTTGGCCAGCAATTGAAGCGTTGGAGGAGGGTAGGGAAAATGGGACAGTCCCACCGTCCCGGGCTCGACCCACTTCAATCTTTTTTATATTTTATATTTTAACAATACGTCAAACTTGCTTTCTATATCTTATAACAAATATAAGATATCATTAAAATAATATATTACTTTAACAAATGGACCAGTTAATTGTCAAAAGTGGGACTTGCCATTGGAGTAGTTTGCCCATTTACCATTTTTTGCTTACATGTAAAGTAGTTGAGATTAAAATATATGGAAAGTGGGACTATGCATTGGAGGTGCTCTTAGTTCTCAATAAACTTGGCCGGTTTGTCTAATTAAAGATCCGAGTTGCTTAAGGTGAATTCAGTTTGGGGGTATTTGGGTCAGTATAATGATTTAATTTTTATTTTTTTTGATAAATTCGATGTCCGAACAAGCTTTCGTGCAACTCAACTAATTCGGAGGACTGCTAACACACTCGTACCCACCGAACATGACAGTCTACTTATTCTCGCGCCTTCAAAGAATCGAACCTATTAACTTGGGATGGTAAACTGTTGAGGAAAAATTCTTTAAGTAATAAAATACCGCAAGTGCACGGACGTACGTGAGTACGAGGGCAAGTACGGGTCGATCCACAGAGAACGCGATTAAAGTTCTTAATTTATAAACTAACAAAACAATTAACTAACACTTAAAAATATCACTTATAAAAACAACTAAGGAACGGATTTCATCGATCAAACATGAAATTATGGTGTAGCATAAAAATTGATCTCCACTAACAATAAACACATAAGCATTCGAAATAAAGACAACCAATGATTTCGAATCAAATATAATTTAAAGTTGTAAAAACCACTTTGTATCGATCTTACCAATCAAGTCAATTCTCAAAACTTTATGGATCCTAACTATACGAACTCCCAACTCTACTTGTGTAGCTCGCATGAAAATACTCATATAAACATGATATTGGAAATGACTAGCAAAATAAATATGTCATTTAAAGCACTTACACCACATAATCATATTATTCGACCGACTACATCCACCCCTTAGAAAGGGCTCTTAGCCAAGCATGATCAAAGCAACAACGATATAAATTAAAGAACTCATACCAGAAATTGAAGAAAAGCTTGACTTTTTATTGAACAATAATGTGAATACAAGGAGGACTTTTGCTAGAGAAAAGAGATGAAGTAAAAGCTAGAGGTGTAGCTAGATGTGCTTATACAATGAGCCTAGCACGTCTATTTATACTAAAATTTTACAAAGGAGAATTAATTACAAAGATCTCTAATTTATTCCCAATAATCTTCGTGACAAAGCGCTTGCTCAGCATTCCCATTCGATCCGATATCTTGCTTGATTCACCACGATTCTGCTGACTCGTGACGATGTGGCTTGATATCTTGGTTTTAATGCACATATCTCCATTATTTGACCAAATCGCGAAGATCCTCTCAATATCTACACAATCAACAAAACCACACAACCAAGCATAAAATGGGAAAATAAAATGTTAACTAATAAAAATAATACAATAATATTATACAAATAAAATGACTTATCAAATTCCCCCATATCAAAGTCAAGCTCGTCCTCGAGATTAAAAAAAAAAACCTATACTCACTGTCGTAGGAATCACGGATACTTTTAGGTGTACCAACCCGTTAAACTCGTAGACGATCTCTACAAGAGGAGTTTTGTCTCCTAAGGGTTTACAGAAGATATACCCATAAAATCTTTCATGCAACTACATGAATGCAATTATTCTATATGATGATGCAAAAGATCCCTTACTGCTGGTTTTTGTCAAGCCATCATTAATGCCTCTGATTGTGCTTTTGACACGACATTTATCAGGCTAACACTACCATGAGCTACAGCTAGCGTACACGAGTAAAGTGTGAACAATCTTAGCAACACATTTTAGAAAACTAGGGAAGATGCCACTAGCTAGATGTCACCCTCTTTGGTTAATGTGAATACAAGGAGGACTTTTGCTAGAGAAAAGAGATGAAGTAAAAGCTAGAGGTGTAGCTAGATATGCTTATACAATGAGCCTAGCACGTCTATTTATACTAAAATTTTACAAAGGAGAATTAATTACAAAGATCTCTAATTTATTCCCAATAATCTTCGTGACAAAGCGCTTGCTCAGCATTCCCTTTCGATCCGATATCTTGCTTGATTCACCACGATTCTGCTGACTCGTGACGATTTGACTTGATATCTTGGTTTTAATGCACATATCTCCATTATTTGACCAAATCGCGAAGATCCTCTCAATATCTACACAATCAACAAAACCACACAACCAAGCATAAAATGGGAAAATAAAATGTTAACTAATAAAAATAATACAATAATATTATACAAATAAAATGAGTTATCATAAACCTCTAAAATCACGGTACAATTAACTGGACACCTGTGATGGGTAAAATGAGATTTAATTTCATCTTGGATACAAAATTTATAAATTTAAATAACTTTTTTTGAATGATAATCTGAAAGCTGAATAAATGATGTTATTTGATAAATAAATATGAATGGCAATTTTAAAACTTATTTAATTTATTAATATTACTTCTTCTTTTTCGTCAAAATTGCTAATATTACCTATTTGGAGTTATTTGTTAAATTAAATGATTTATAATTTATAATTTGATTGATTAAAAATTTTCAGAAAGGCGATCTTCACATTTTGTATTATGTCGATGATATTAGAAAACAAATGTAATCTAAGAAACTTGATTAGATAAATTAAAAATTATTTGAATTATGTAAAAATAATAATAATTAGTAAATAAATTTGGAAATGGCAGTGAATAGAGCACATACATGTGATTCAGTTGAAAATTTAAGGTCCTCTCGTTTAGAAGAATTTAAGCACCCGTCCAGAGGAATTTAATTAAGATTTATTTCCAAAATGCATCCCCTTATTTTTGGAAAAATTCAATTTGGTCTCAGTACTTGCAGCAATTACAGAACGCATCCCATAACATGTTTTGGCGCGCCAATTTGCATCCTTTCTATCAAAATTAATGGTTATCATCCAAATTGGCAAGGGTTAAAATCGGAATATCATAGAAATTATATATCAAACATAAACTACTGGAAATAATCAAAACCTAAATATTCACAGCATCATATTAAACCAACACAAAAAACCATAAACTATTAGACAATTACATGACAATTTTTAAGTTTTTCTTGATCAAGAAAACAGAAGAATACAAAAAGACAAGAGCTTTGAGTGATTAATTTTGTTACCAGTTCCACTTTCCGATCGTGAAAGGTTTGGATTTTCGATAAGTACACGAGGCCAAGATGTCGATTCGTCATTGGGCGAGACGAGAGGTGGTCTCGACATGGTAAGCAAAAGAATCAATCATCCTAGTAAGGGCTAATACAAATGTAATTTCATTTATATAATCAAACAATCCTTCCAACAACTGATCCCCGTACATTCCCAGCTTTACCAATTATACATACAACTTTTTTGTGTGTATCAATCTTGTTCCAAGCGGACTAATTGGTTAATAAAAATGGAATCTTTAACGTCCCTGATATAAGAATCAAGATGATCAATTTTATTGGGTTTGGAAGGACCCAGTTTCTTAAATGATTCGGGTATGTTAGGATTAAGTATTAATATTCCGACTTTACCCTTGCCAATTTGGATGATAACCGTTAATTTGACGAAAAGGATGCAAATTGACGCGCCAAAACATGTTATGGAATGCGTTCTGCAATTGTTGCAAGTACTGAGACCAAATTGAATTTTTTCAGAACCAAGGGGATGCATTTTGAAAATAAGTCTTTAATTAATAATCTTGACTGCTGTTGTTAGCAAGTTATAATTCAAAAATAATACTCCCTCTGTCCCATCCATTTCTTTACAATTTCCTTTTTTGGACGTCCCACCAATTCTTTACATTACCAAAAATAGTAACTTTTAACAATAAAATACATTATTACATCCACTACTTTACTCCACTTTTTCAACACTTTATACTATTACACCCATTACTTCACTTATTTTAATAATAAAATCACTATTACACCAATTACTTCATTTATTTTAACAATATTACACCCACTATCCTTGGTCTCCGTGCCCGATCCCATGTTAAGAACCTATCGGGACGGAGGGAGTACATGCGGACAATTCTTGAATTGAATAATGTTGTAGTTTTAATTTGTTTGGTACTCCCTCCGTTCCGAAATACTTCTCATGTTTTGACTTTGGACACTGTTCATTATAAGTGATTGACTACTAATTTACGCATAATTTATAAGACAAAATATAGTCATGAGTGATCTTGTTGGATTCGTATTTGTTAGTACTTTAATACAGTGAAATTTTTATATTTAGTACTAATACGAAATTGAAGATATTAACGATCAAAAGTGTGTGTTGGCAAACGTGTCCAAAGTAAAGAGGAAACGTTTTTAGGAACGGAGGGAGTATGACTTTGTCATATGGGTCCTGGTGATTGTCATGACCCCTGTATAACAATCAGTTTCCCAGCCGTTGAATCCTTATCCAACGGTTGGGATTCCATAAAAATATTTTTTATGATTCGCGGATATTTTCTGCGGAACGTAAAAAGGTCTATTCGCGGAAAATTTCCGTGGAACATAAAAAATTCTATCCGCGAAAAATATTCGCAGATCATAAAAAATATTTTTATGGAATCCCAACTGTTGGATCAAGGATCCAACGGCTGGGAAACTGATTGTTATGCAGGGGTTCTGACAATCATTTGTCATAGACCAGGACCCTCGTATATACTGTACTTGGAATTTAGCTTTCACTCTGTTCGTCAAACAAATTCGAAACAAAATTATTAAGGAAAACCCTTTGATTATTTTTGTGAAACACTTTTATAAATTTTAACTTTTAGATATTTTATATTTTTGTAAAAATTCAGTAGTGAGAATTTGAAAATACTCCCTCTGTCCCTAATTAGTTGTCCAGTTTGACTTTTCAGTGGTTAAATTGACTAACTTTTGACCGAAGATTAAAATTAATCCTTTTATTATTTTAAAAAACTGAAAATCACATATTAAAATAGATTAGAAGTAGTTTACAATGGTATAATTTTTTTTAAATATTTTTTATTATTTAATATATATAAATTTCAGTCAAATTTGAGTCAATTTGACCAACAAAAATAGAAACTGGACAACTAATTAGGGATAGGGGGAGTAATTATTTTGGGAGAAACATGTATCCTCGGTTCTCCTCTTTACATTTCTTGACATGTACTTAGTTCGACTAAAATGAATAAATTTAGTTTCTCGAAAGAAATAATCCAAAAATATTACTACTACTTCTAAGTTCTATCTAGTGCGACGTTCCAAAAACATGTCTAAGTAGATGATCATTTGTGCACATTGTCCACCTCGGACATCCTTCTTAGTATTTACTAACAGTTGTATTCAAGAAATTTACTTTTTCTATTAAAAAAAAATAAATTTGTTAAGTTGAGAAATGTTCAATTAAAATTTTAAAATAAAAATAAACAACATTACTAATTAATTCAACATATATATCTTGAAAATCTATTGATATTCGATTTAAATTTTGGAAAACCTATTAACATAGTAACATAATAATTTAGTCCCGTTACACTATTTTGCATTTTCTTATAAGTTGGGAAATTAGCTAAAGGTACCTCTAAAAACTTTTCACTTCAGGTAAAAAAGGTTTAGCTAGGGTGTAAAGTGTCCAACCAAATAGGCTACTGCTCGTGGGTGTTGGTAGCTCATGTCTATAAGATAATCTCCAAAGCCCAAGAGAGGCCGAATCCAATTTTACCAGGGAAGACCAACACCATTATTTTCAAGCTAATTTCAAACAAAGATGAGAATGTTAGTATCCCATGTAAAGCTATGTCCTGAGCTACACATCCCCTACAAGGCTACAACCTTCGGCACGTTGCACACTCGTCACATCTTTGATTTTTCGGAAAATTACACACCATATTATCAACATTGAGCTTCGTTAGGTTACAAGGCGAAAAATTATGCACCGTATTATCGACATTGAGCTTCGTTAGGTTACAAGGCGAAAAATTATGCACCATATTATCGACATTGAGCTTCAAGAGGTTACAAACTAGAAGAGGCTTTCTTCTCCCTATGTTTGCCAATTGGCTGGGATATGTCAGGACCTAAGGTTCATGGGTATCAGACAAACTGTAAGTTATCTGATGTTTGCTAACAAAGGATGACAAGTATAAGATTACTTTCTCATGCCACATACATACAAGAAACCAGTAATTTTTATACAAAGCATTCAGAGCCAAATTTGGTAGAGAACTGCCATTTGTAATCTAGAAAGACAGTTTTGCACCAAAAATACCAAGGATTTTTTACAATAATACTAAGAACAGATCTGCCTCAGTACAAACACCAAAACAGCAGGCAACCCAATCCACTCATGTAGCATTAATACCTTGTAACAGAAAGTAAATTAAGAAGATCAAATGCAAATGTTTCTGCAAAGACCAGGAGTTGAAGCCAATACAGTAGTAGAACTTCTAGTTCTGATTGACAGATAAAGGACGGCCACGACCCATTGTAAATCCTCTAGTCCCATCAGGCATTCTAGGGCCGGGAGGCGGTTTTGAAGTTTCACCAACATGATTCAGGTGGACGGAACCATGGCCTAAAAGGAATTAAGTATACAAAGTAAATGAATCAATGAAGCACGACAAATAAAGAGAAAGCTAGAGGGAATGTGTATGGACACGTACCTAGTCCATTTGTGCTACGATATTTCTGATTCCTTCCCCGTCCTCTGTTTCGTGCCCTATTCCCATTTTTTTCTTTAGTCTGATGCTCTCCATCCTGCCATTCAGAAAGCAAGTAAGATGTAAGAATAAACAGAAAGGGTATTCATGCTAGGTATAGGCATATTTTCTTTCTATCGATGCTTTGGCACCAAGAACATCTGAATATGGTACTCCCTCATTAGGCATTAACAAAATTGCAGTAGACAGTAAAAACTTTGTATGCAAATGAATAGTTGAATACTATACAGAATCCTTTAAATTACACATTGGTGATACTTACATATCTTCACTAATAAACCAATTCCCATACAAAGAGATAGACAAGCAAGTGAATACTTTAAACTAAATTAAATTCAGAAATTTATAGCCATTAATATTTTCAATAACGTTTGTCTTCATTAGGCTTACTGACATTCAGGTAGACTATATACTCTAAATGAAAAAATTTATATGAAACAAAATCCCCCAAATTACCCAGTGATACCCAACATTACTATCATAAATTTAATAGTTAACTTCCTGTCTGTTTAAAGCTTTAGAAGCAAGTGGACATAAAAATATGTTTAGATATATAAATAATATTCACATATATAGAATTATCAATTTAGTTATGCAGTAAGTGTGCAACCACTAAAATTGTGGAGAGGCACAGATACTCTTCACGAAAGGATCTGTAACATCCAACAATCTCAATAACTATTTAAAACTTGGATTTCTGAAAGGGTCTATTCATTCTAGATCTCAAAAAATCTACATGAAATTACTACCTGCTACATTAGCCTCTAATTGTTTGTACACTTGAAACATATAAAAGAGGTACTTACACATAATAATTTTCAGTATTTGTTTTTTCAATAAAAACTTCAGTACAAACTTTTACACAAAATAAATATACAAGCTTATGAAAAAATATAAATTTTAGACACCTTAAAGTGCGGACACAAATTGGGTCAGGTGCTACTATCTCCAATTTAAGGTGCTACTCTTGACCCAATTTTAGTGGATATAATGTAACTTCCAACAAAACACATACCCCCATATTAGTACTAAAAGGATTGATGAAACAATTTACTATCACACATGTTGTCTACTCATCTCGCTGTTCATTCTTGCGACTTCAGCAGATATACAGTACTAATATGGGGGGTATATTTTAGACACCTTAAAGTGCGGACACAAATTGGGTCAGGTGCTACTATCTCCAACGATGTGGATATAATGTAACTTCCAACAAAACACATACCCCCATATTAGTACTGTATATCTGCTGAAGTCGCAAGAATGAACAGCGAGATGAGTAGACAACATGTGTGATAGTAAATTGTTTCATCAGTCCTTTTTCTAGATGTTCGTTTCAATTATATAGGAGCAAATTAACATGATGTTTTCCGCGTATGCACAAAAGATGTGAAATTACCTCTTCATCGTCGGGTGTATCATTGTGTTGTTCAGTTGAGACGTGGTTCTCCTTTTCTCCCGCTGAATCAGTTGCCTGGGCACTATGCTTCTCAGGCCCCTTCTCGGAACCCGCTTCCCTCCAAGCCGTTTTTCTCTGTCCTTGCTTGACCTGAGCAGAAAAAGTAGCATAAGCACCTGTATAAACAAGAGTAACACAGAAGGTGATCAACTTACTTACCTGTTTTTTCAAAAGCTTCACTCGCATGCCATATCTCCAATCTCGCTCATCATTTAAAGTAATCACCTGAAACCCAAGTACTGTCAAGGGAATGTCCAAACCTGTCCTCACATTTTTCAAATACTTTTAATTTATGTAATAAAGACAAGGACAAAAACACTTACAGCTTTCTCAGCCGACTCTACAGTCTCATACTCCACAAGAGCATGCAGCTAAAAAGAAAGAAAAAAGCTCGTTAGATACTATAACAGAAATATGGAAGCCAGCCCAGTATCTGCAGATAATAATAGAAAAGGTGGATAACTAGAAAAAAAGGAAATATGAACAAGCATATCGGCTGAAAACTTCATTTACATAGATATGGCCTATATACACATGTAATTCTAGAATTTTCCAACTTGAATACATATACTTTAGAGAATGAGATATTCAGTTTATTATACTAAAATAATTTCTACAACTTGTGTTCTTCCATAGTTAGCTGATTCAGAGCTTAGCCAGATGTCCTTTCAACTACTATTGAAATTCAATTAGTCATATATTTGAAAAAAAAAATATAAAACATATCTGGCCTAAGTTACCTAGAAAAGTCGGAATATATGTTTTACTCAAAAGGGTATCTAAATCAGAGATCATGCTTTCACATTGGAGCTCCAATACTTTTTGGTAATTAAACCTACGTGGTCCACAAAGCATCGAAATGCATTCAATTTTTTTAATTTTTTCTAGAGGGTTGAAGGATAAGATACCACTCGTACCTTGCCACATAGTAGCTTTTCTGCAACAGAGCAGCTTTTGGTCTCTCTTGAAACATTTGGGTCTCGGATGGATATTTTCTTGATACTGGAATTAAAAAAAAAATCTATTAATCCTATAAAGAAATACAGTTGTATATCATGAATGTACAAAGAAGGCAAGTAACATACATTCCAGCATCGCAAAATATCTTACGAATGTTTTCTGGTGAATGATCCTCTGGCAGATTCTCCACTAGAACAGTACACAACTGAATTCCAGATGTTAGACTCCATGTAACATATTATGAAAGTAAAAAGACCTTAAAAAGTTTTTTTTTTAAAAAAAATACCTGTGGATCCTTGACTTCGTTAAAAGGGAGAGGATTAAGTCGCCTAACATTCTTTTTTGATGAACTCAGCACCTGCAGGTTTCATGTCAATTAAAACTTCTGATACGAAGAAAAATATGAGAACTGAACTACTGGGTACAGGTAGAAATAAATACATGTACAGAACACGATAACCTTTTACTAGAATTAGGGACCACTTACAAGTTGGGAAGAGTCCTTAAGTGCAGCCACGATTAAGGATCTGTCTGGTGCAAGCTTCTTCAGTTTTCTAAAAGAAGCGATTACAGAAATAGGAACTGCAGGAAACATGAACACAACTTCTTTAAATGAATAAATTAAGTAGTAATATACATGATAAAGGTCTGAGAATCATACCTAAAAACCACTTCATCACATAAGTAATTAAGTACTGTATCATGAATTCAAAATTCACAACTACAATTAAGCATTCACGTAGTTTTAGGTATCTTTACAAACTACATAAACCTCAAACTAGCTTTTTCTAACAAGAGAACTAGTTCACTGTGCACCCCAATAAATCAAACTGCAACCAGGTTTACTTTAGATGTCAAACAACTTAAAAGTTCAGAAATAGTAGCTTCCAGACTTTTTAACTTGTCAAGTTACAATATTTCTTGAAGCTAGTGCTTTACATATAATTCGTTCTGTAATAAAAAATCAAAAAACGTCCAACAATCAAACTTAGCAGTTTCTTCAAAATTATGCTAGACCAGGTTTCCATTCTAAACAGTAGATACAAATATTCATTGACCTCAGCATTATTATTTTATTATCAGGCATCGTCAAATGACACAAAACTTCCCTATTAAGCGTTTTGTGAGACAATCAATACTTTAGCAACAGTAGAACCAAGAGGAAAGGTTGCACGAAGCCTAGTAATCGACAAACATTTATAAATGAAAATGACATAAATAATAGCTCATTTAGAGCACTTACCATATCCATCCTTATCCTTGGTCACATAATTCATCAAATAAGTGTCTGTCTTGAGATTTTCATCGCTAAAATAATACTCCACCTGCATTAGTACAGGAACAATTTGCAAGTGAAATTAACTTAATCATTGAATGACAAAAAACAGAAAAACGTGTTTCAGATTCATCATCAGCTCAGAAGTATAATTTTCAGCACCAAGAGGATTATGCAACTACACCGTATCATTATAAGAGGCAACCAACAATATCATGAGAGCAGTTCGCTACTAGACACGGCACATAACTATCAAGCCTTGATTTTGTGACAGCTTTTGCATGGAGCATTTCAAATTTACATATATGATAAGTTCTAGGCATCATTTTATCTAAAATAAACAAGTGATACCACATATTCGTAAATTGCTAACACCAAAACTTCAGTCTTTCGGATTAGCTCAGGTAACTATATATTTGGAAATCATTGATACATTTTCAACAAAGATGTATATACTACAATTGATAAAAAAAATTATGAAAAATCTGGCCTCTTATAATTAGACTGCTGGCAGATTTTATATAAACACCACCGACAAAGAAAAGTGAAGTATATTTCTATAGCTTTGGACTAGCATGTAAAAGTGAGATGCTGATCCCGCATTTCACAATATGTCAACGGATTCAGGCTTGTTATGTACGTGGCATAAGAATCAAGGATTCATAAATAGTATCTTACAATATATACATATACTGATATCTCAATAGGCATATCACATATATAACCGGAAAATGTTCCTATGAATGTTACATCATTTATCAATTCGTCGTTTTTATGTCGGCTCCAGGGTAGAAAAAGAACACCATGCGGATAATGATATCAGCCGGAATTCTCTCTATCTTTCCAACTTGGAATAGCCCACATAAATACACACATTTCCTTAACTATCTGCATACGTAATAAAAAATTGTAGTGATCCTAGGAAACTTTTACAGTTATGACACAAAGGCCGCCCAAAGACAATGTGTGGCAAATCAAACACCTAAAACACAAAATCAATCAAAAAAGTCCTCAAATTTCTAACTAAAACTAACACCGAAATACACCAAAATTCTCCCATTTACCATCTAGACGTAAAACAAAAAATAAATCATTGTAATCAGCGAGTACAACCAAAATTACTCAATCCATAACCACGGCAATCAACTCAATATACTAACACTAAAAAGCTACAGTACCTGCTTTATAATATACAAATTCCTAATTAAAGATAATCAAAGTCAAAATTAGGTCAAACTAAACAGTCCAAGCAAACATATAATTTTATTAATTTTATTAATAATAGGTGAGAACAATTGTTATGCACTTTCTCGAAAACATAAAATTAAAAAGCTACCTGCTTTATAATCTTGTGACGGAGATCATCGCTAAGCGCGACACTCTTAGACGACGCCTGCTTCTTCTTCTCCACGCCATCCTTCTTCACATCATCGAAGTTCGTGTCCGCCGGAGATCCGACCGGCGGCGACTCCGGATCGGAGACGACGGCAACTTCTTCAGCTTCCATGTAGGGAGAGAGGAGACGAAAGAGAAAGAGACGAGATTTAACTCCCGCTCTTTTTATTTGTCTTTCTGATCTCTCACCGGTGTTTCTTCTCCGCCGACTTGTATTTATATGTGTGTGTATTGATGGCTCTCGTGCTCAAAAAGGGTCAATTGGGGTTACTTTTACTGTTTTGCCCCTCACGGCTTTATCCGGTTTGTGCACTTGGGCCTACCTTCTTCTGGAATACGTCATTTGCTTGAAATTTGTGGGCTCACAATTTAATAATTTTTCATATTAATAAAAAATGTCTCTTTTTTTTTTTCTTTTTTTAATATAGTAGAACCTCGATAAATAAATGTTCGATAAATGAATAACCTCAACAAATGAATAATTTTTTCCGGTCCTGACTTGAGCAAATGGGCTTAATGAATAACCTCGCTAAATGCATTAACGAATAAAAAAAATAAGTCTCTATAGGCCCTATTTAAATATAAATGAATAATCAATATATTTCGAATAACATATTTATATTTATATAAATATATGAATATATTTAATCCAATTTATACTATTCATATACATTAATAAATCATATCTTCTCGAAAAATGCTTCTAAAATTGATTATGAATGACTTTGTAAATATCTTATCATTTAATATTATACACACAGTGAATGTATGGTCTCGATACTATGTAGTGCACTATGTAAATATACATGGTTGTACCTATTACAGGCATACTGTTCGTAAAACTAATTTAGAATGTTAGAAAAATGAATGTAGTTAAACATCACATAAATATTATAAACCCATTATAAATTTTAGTTACATTTGAATATAAAATGTATTATAAAAATTATAAAAAAACTGTAAATAATATTTAAATGAATAAATATTCATTTATCGATAAATAAATAAAATATTCATTAATCAATAAATAAATAATCTAACAAAATGAATATATATTTTTGATCCCAAAGATATTCATTTATCGAGATTCTACTGTACCCTAAAAAAAATGTTTTTTTGAATTATTTTCAATCAAATACATATCATGCTTTAATTTTATTTATGTTAGTATGCATTTGCTTCATTTCATGTCAGCACCAAATTCAGTTTTTTGATATTGATAATACAAAATAAATTATTTTAAAAAATTGTCTTAGTAAAGTTTGTTTGAGATAATCTCATGAACTTTATTTTCTTTTTTGATAGTATCAAAAAGGTATTTTTTGGTATTGATAATATTAAAATAATTCCTATAAAATAAATTTTTCTAATTTTTACTTTCTCGGTAAAATTTCATGATTATCATAAGAGATTAAGGTTCCTGAGGTTACCTCAGGTAACTTTTCCTGAGATTAAAAAAAATTACATACAAATATAGAAGGACATTATTGTAATTACAGAAGATTATATGCATTTACAAAAATGTCATTAGTATTTTATATGAAAATACACTAGTGTCTCAGGTAAAGTTCCTGAGGTAATCTCAGGAACCTTTTTCTCTTATCATAATTTATAAATATTTATTTCAAAATGTTTGATCACATCAACAGTAACAAAATTACTAATATTAATAAGTTAAAATTTTTAAGGGTGTTAAATTTGTAACACAGAGTTTATTAACTACTAGTCATAAATTTTACAAATCTTTATCATACATTGTTACATGTACCAAATTCATATATATAGTGACTTTTCCATTTTGAAAAACTTTGTAAATTCAAAAATTTGTAAAAGATGGTTTCAGAATACGTTATTTTAGTTAATATATAGAAATAATAGTTTTAAAAAATATATATATGGAAAGAATAATTAAAATTTATACAAAATGAATTTGTTGAAAGAGATGTTTAATGATGTTTTTCTTGTTCCCCGTTTGGGTTATTTACTCCATTCTTTGTTTGGTGTTTATAGATGATTGAAAGTTTAGTTCCGACATTTCATCTTTGTTTGTGGAATGATGGCATGATTTTGATATTTGCATAATATGTGAATGGTAAATAATTGAAATAACATTGTTGCTCATTTAGTGGGATTTTGATTTTGCAAAATAAGTGAGAAGGACAAAGTTGAAAATAGTTACCACAATCTTAACACCCCAACTTTGACTCAATTGATTTGTCAATATACATGTAAAAAAAGTGTTGAATATAAGAACTGCCGATTATTTTACAAAAACTTAGTAGTGTTAATTATAGATATGTTGATATGTTGATTGTAATCCTAAAAAAAAAATCCTAAATAAATTACAACAAGAATTTAATTAAATAAATGAAGTCCTTTTATTCTAAATATATTTTCAAAAAATCTCGAATTATAATAAATCGAACTGTGTGAATTTGATTCCTAGATGATTATGGTACGCAAACATTTCGAAAAGGATCATAAACATTTAAACACCTCGTAAGTTCGTCCCTATCTTTTGAAATGGGCAAAGGTCACTTTACCTACTGTACTATTGTAAAATTTCCGTTGGCTTACTGTACTATCGAAGTCATCATTGTACTTTACTTTTTTCCTCTTTTCCCCATCGTTGTCTGTTGGAAAAAAAATCCGTTTGTTTAACTAACGGACTGCTGAGTTGGCTCTTACAATCACACTCCACGTTGGCCACATCAGCAAACACATAACCCCTAAATAAAACCTAAAATAAACCCCTAAATTAACCCCAATATAATCCCCAATTAAAACCCACCCCGCCTTTCGATCAATTCCATCGAACCCATCTCTTTCTTTTTCTTCTTCGATCAACACAAATACCCACTCCCCTTCCTTTTTTCACAAAACCTTCATTCTTTCTCTTTTGTGAGTTTTGTGAGATTCATATGATGTGGGTTGTTGTGGGTTGAAGGAGAAAAGAAGCAGCGGAGATTGGGTTGGAATTGAAGGGTGTTGAAAGAGAATGAGTGGCAGGACGATTGCAGGAGGCGAAGAGGTTGGAGGAATGGGTGGAGCGGAGATGGTGAGGGTGTTGGTTTGAAAGGTGAGGTGCGGGAATTGGGAAGAGAAGGTTGTGGAAGAAGTGGGTAAGTTGTTGGTCGAGTGAAAGAACGGCATTGGAATGGAGTGGGACGGAGGACGAAAGGAAAGGGAAGATGAAGGTGAAGAAGCAGCGGAATGGTGGAAAGGAGAGGTGAACGAAGGTGTTGTGGGTTTGAATGAAAGGTATTGTGAGGGTGTTGAATGAAGGAAAAGAGTGGAGCAGAGGCGGTTGAGTGGAGTAGAGGCGGTTAAAAAAGGTCAGTTCTTGATAAGAAATAGATAATGATAGGTTTCGGGGCAACAAGCGCAACGGAAAAACGATAATAAACAATAAAAACCGAAACCTAACCCTAGGATCCGTGTATAAGACATGCTCATTATGGAGAACAGAATCTGTACCTTTTAAGAGCTTTCCGATTCGGTTGACAGATGGAGGTCCAAGAACGATCACCACACAGCCCTCTTCGTGAGATCTGCTTCGCTAATCAGTCCACACGAACGCAAGATTGTCTCCGCAATCTCCGGAGTTGGTACTAACCGTAATCTGCCCTCTATCTCGATCTCTCTTTCTAACCTCTCTTGATGTAGAGCTGTTAGGGTTTTTTGCTAAAAACGAATTTTGCAAAGTCTAACCCTAAACCAATACATCTTTATGTATTTATAAGAGAGAATGAGCTGGGCTTAACCCTAATCGGTTTGGGCTTCTACTAAAACTGAACTGATTTGGGTTTTAATGATTTAAATTCGAAATCTAATTAACTAAGTCCAACTTAATTAATTAGATAACCAATTTCGAATTTTATCATCAATTAATTTAAATTCGAAATTTAAATTAAAACTCCTTTTAAACGTTCTTATTGTGTAACCCTTTAGGTTATTATTACGTTGGCAATAATTTTAATATCCAATAATAAAATTATAAACAATGAGCGGCATCTAGTAATACATCATTGCTACCCAAGTAATAATAATTGGTGATCCAATTAAACCTTTCGTGATTAATGTTTCCGTGTAATATAATCCATTTAACCATATATTATAGAATAAACTCGAGGCATGTAATTAGTCATCCTCATCAATGTTTAATCCGGGTTTCCTTGATCAATGAGTAGACTATTAAAAACAAATCAATATTTGAGCATGGCCATGCATTTTCATAGTCTCACTCAATCAAGAGGCCAATAATATCTCTCCTAATAATAGGAGGGTTAAATCCTTTATCTATCATTCATATTTCTCATACGTCTCATAATATACCCGATGTACATTTTTATCATCACCCGGTCAAAGGTAACTTTTAATGTAGTCAAAGTATATTAATCCTCGTACAGAAATATAATGATCTCAAGTCTAAGGATCATTACACCATTATCACTGTGAGTCTTTCTAATGACATTATCAACATGTAGAAACTCACTGTGGGTCAACCCAGTGCCATGTAAAATATTACATGCACCTATGTTCTTGACTTTAGTATCACTATACCTATGACCAATGAGATGTGGTCATCAGTCAACAAACATACTAATCATTATGCATTATAATTGTCCCATATTAATAATGCTCAATTAGGGATATTTAGGAATATTAACACTATTCTTATAATCTCATTTTTAAGTCACATACTTAAAGATATAGAATACATGTTACATATTCCAAGGACATTTATTGTTCTAATATTTATATCGCAGTAAATAAAGACATAATAAATTATTGTTGAATAATCGATATAACATAATCACTGAATAACAAAATAGTCTATCCTAGAAGCACAATTACATTGTCTCTAGGGCACTAACACTATCAGATAGCAGCAATCAGTCGACCCTAAGCATTTAGGGCCAACGTGTTGTTCACATCAGGTATTTCGATACGTACATACACAAGAAGTTATGATATTTTGGTTTTCTCCAGAACCACCATTAAGTGATACTCAAGTCTTGGAAATTAACTCTAATTCTCTAAATTAGGACACTAACACAGTTTATATACCATAGATAGAGCAAGAAACTCAAGAAAAGATGAAGACACAAATTTCAAACCTCAAGAGCAGTGGGTAAACATTGAATGTGTTTAAGCCACTGCCTGTTAACTTTGCGAGCAACAAAGACGAGAATGGCAGGTATATTTGTCAAAACACCACGCCGTATTCGGAAGCCAACTGCTGTGCCAAGACTACAACGGCGCAAGATTTTGCTATGAAATGCCCTGACTGTCAACACTTCAAGCAAAGTGGTTTTTTTTGAAAGTTTTTATAATTTTTTATGAATTTTTTGATTTTTTTAAAAGTTTTTATGAGTTTTTTAAGTTTTTATAAAAAAAAATTAGGGTTGTGCTGATGTGGCGTGTACGTGGCAGGCTGACAGTGCATCCCAGTCATCATTTTAACAGTCAAACAAACAGAGAGAATTTTTGACTAGCGGCGGTGGGGTAAATGGGAAAAAAGGAAAGTGCAGTGATGCCTTCGATAGTACAGTAGGCCAAACGGAAATTTTACAATAGTACAGTAGGCAAAGTGACCTTTTACCCCTTTTGAAATACCACAATCTTCTATTAAAAATTATAATTATTCCATGAATCTTTAGAATATTTGTTAATATCTTTGATAGTTGATTTGCAGACCATGTTCCAAGTCTCAAATTTAGCATAAGAACATTTGTAAAACTATGTGAAAATATTTACATTAACAATATGGATGTTGGCCATTCTAGCACAATTTGAAACAAACTTCATAATATATAATATATATTTCCAGAATATATATATAGGGGGTTGGTTCAACTAGGAACTCTAATCTATTGAGTAACTGGGTAACTCAATACAGATCGTGCAATTAGATAACAAACTTTATCACCTTTTCTTAGGTCACGTGTTTACGTGTCTTTTTTTTCTTTTTTTTTACCAGACAAAGTCTAAATTTTACATTCTACAAATTTATAGATGTTCTGCATTTTAAATGTAAATGTAAATTTTTTTATTATGTACTTTAACTAAATCGAAATTAAAAGTTCATGTTTATTTTAAATAAAGAACATGCATTTATTGTGTAATATGTACAGTTCATATGTTGTTCTATAAATTTGTTTTAAATACATGACATGCGTTTTTTGTATTTAAAACTAATTATTTATAAATAAATATTTCATGTCTATTCGCAAAGCCTATGTTCTGCAAAACTGATGTTCTGTATTTAATATTTAAAAAGTAAGAAAAAAATAGAACATTGTTTTAATATTTTAAAAATAGAACATTTTTGTGTGTTCTGTATTTATACAATTTCACATACTATTTTTTAAAAACAAAATTTACAAAATGTAAAAAAGATAAAATACTATATTAGGTTCTGTATGTTGAATAAAATAAGCATTGAATAAAAATCATGATAGGAAAAAAAAAGTTACAGAGCCTAGATTACAAAATGTTACAACATAATAAAATTTTCAATTCATATTTCTTTCTATTTTGGGATCCTGTATTTTGTGTTTTATTTATTTTTGTCATTTCGTACTATTTATTGTATTTGGTTGTTTTACATAAATCAATGATTTTACAAAAGAAAAATTTTAAAAAAAATGTAAATATAAATCATGAAACAAAAATGAGTGTACTGTATATACATGTGTTTGTAAAAAAATACAGAACACTGCACATTTAACCTATTGTCAAAGATTAAAATTCATAAATGAGTTTATTGTATGTATTTATGTTTATGTTTGTATCAGGGTTTTAAATTTCAAAGTGCACTATAATTGTGTTTTTGTTTTTTTAATTAAAGATATATACCAAACAGAATTTTAAAAATTTTCTATTATGTGTTTAACAAAATCAAAATTATGTGTTTTGAATCGAAAAGTTGAATTTCTTGGTTTCATATTTTACAAAGAATTTGTAGACATATTTCAAAATGCAAAACATAACATTTTCAAATGTTGAACATTAAAATAAAGTATTATTTCATAAATTTATTTAAAAACGAAATACTTATTATTAAAATTTATATGTTTTGTATTTATAACTTTGTTCAGTATTTATATAATAGAAAAAAATCCATGATCAATATTTATATTAAATTTTTAAGAAGAAATTGTTCTCTATTTATTAAATTAGAAAACTTATGTTCTGTAATTATAAAATGAAAAGAAATCAAATGCAAAAGAATAAAGAATACATAACAAGTATTAACAAAAATTACTGAACTTACGTAAAAAATAAATCAAACACAACATTCGTTGAAATAGTAGAATAGGTTTTTATATAAAACCGTTTCATGTTATTTGTCCCTCTGTAGTTCTGTTGTGTCACGTGGTTATGTAGTTAATCTTATCCATTCATTTTCCTTGCATTGAATCATTAGACCTGGAAAAACGGGTGGGTCGTGTCGTTTCGTGTCGTGTACTTTCGTGTTTCGTGTATTTTAGGGGCTGACACGAAAATGACACGAAATGAAATCATGTACCAAAATTCATACACGAACACGAAACGGTACAAACACGAAACGATGCGACACGAAATTAAATCGTGTCACAGAACGAAACGAAACGAAACGAAATAACACGGAAACTGGTACACGAATTGTACACGAAATGTACACGAATTGTTCAGATTACATTTTCAAATTACAAACAATCCATAATATTACTAAAAATTGAAAACAGAGTCCATAAAACAGAGTCCATGATATCCAGAACTTCACAAGCCTGCAAGTTGCAACTTCGGACCATGTTTTCACAAAGTGAAGACCTGCAAGACCATCAGCCATGTAGTCATATATTAATATGATGTCAATCTTAAAAACAAATAGGATCCATGTAATGTAACAAGGTATGTAAATAAACATGCGAAGAGAGGCATGGAACTTGTGTGACATAATTAAAGCAAGTAAAACTAAATGCAGTGGTGCCACAATTAATAAATATTTATACAGGTTCCCTACATGATTAGCAAATAAAAAATGAAACTGTCTAGTGGTACGCACAAATGTCACCAGTACAAAATCAAGGGAAATGAAAATGCAATGAATAAACTTATGTCCTAAGAAGGTACTTATCAAACATTGACTAATCCAAATGCAATGACTGAGATTAGGATGCTAGTGTAGAACTAACAGCTTATAAAACGGGTATTGAGGTTAGCAATGTAACTACTAAAATACTAAAAGGCTTGAATCATGTACCCATCTCTATACCAATTTCAAGCTGCTATACAAACTACACTTATCGAATGTTCCATTTATCACAGTGACCAAAGCTAATGGACACTTGGACAGAGCTATTTTATGCATAAAACCTTTCCAGGATATGGGGTTCAGATTTTCTTAGTACACTGACTGACTAGTGACCAGTAAATGTGTTAATGATACACTGACTGAACAACAAGCATGCACAACTAGCAAATTAATCTTAAGTTCTGGATAGAATGAAATTTATTACCATAAGAGCATATGACAACAGATGGTAATTGCTAAGTTACCTCAGAGGCTGAATTGATAATATCTTCGTCACCTTTAATTTCAAGTCTCATGATGTCTTGAGTAAGCTCTTCCAATGTATAATTATGACAAACTACAAAAGCACAAACAAATAACAACA
This sequence comes from Kitagawia praeruptora, assembly GCA_037693485.1. Taxonomy (NCBI): domain Eukaryota; kingdom Viridiplantae; phylum Streptophyta; class Magnoliopsida; order Apiales; family Apiaceae; genus Kitagawia; species Kitagawia praeruptora. The sequence continues at coordinate 111,008,709 of CM075354.1, forward strand.
TATCAGATTACAAATCAAATGACAAATCATATATTAAATTAAACGACAAAGTAATTTATTACCTTCTTCATTGAATTTCGAATCACGAGTACAAATCAAACTCTCCACGATGTTGTGAGCCAAGCAACTACGATATTGATCTAAGACTCTTCCACCGACACTAAAAGCCAAATCCGAGGCAACAGTTGAAATAGGAATTGTTAACACATCTCGAGCCATAAGTGCAAGATTAGGAAATCTTCCTTGACTTGTGCTCCAATAATCCAAGACATCTATATCAATGGCTCGATTCAATCATTTTTCCTCCAAGTACTTTTCTAATTCAGATTTTTCCGTGGTAGAAACATCATTGTCCATTGCATCAAATTCCTATAAAAATAATCATTAAATCAGAATATAAAAGAAAGAATGGTAAATTAATAAATATGGCAGAATCTTAACTTCTTAATACCTTCATTACGTCAAGTCCTTGATTCGTAAGTGAACTTCCAGGCATATTTTCATAAACAACATTGTAAGTAGGTATTCTATCCTTGTAGAGATCAAACAATTCCTTCAAAGTGTCATGAAGTTGTGATATTTGATAACAATTCTCTCCGTAAAGTACTTTGTAGCAAAATTCCACAAATTGAGTCTTGTATCGAGGATCAAACACAACCGCAATAGCAAGAATCATGTTATAATCAGCCCAATACTTATCAAACTTTGGTTGCATCTTTATAGCCATTGAACTTGCTACATAATTTGGATCTTCCATTGCCTTCTCTAGTGTATGTTGAACTATGAACACATTTGGAAAATACAAATTGGCCGTGGGATATTTTGTGCCCGAGAACAACTGAGTAACGTTATAAAACACACCAAGAAACATACAAATGCCTTCTACTTTTTCCCATTCGGCATCACTAAGATTATGCTTGTAGTTAGAATCAATTAATGTCAAATGAGTAAAAGCTCTACATTAATAAATTGCACCATCAAGCATAAGATAAGTTGAATTCCATCTTGTTGGCACATCTTGACGTAAGCCTTTTTTCCTTTCTAAAGCCACTTGTGCTATACATTCTTTAAATTTTTCCTTCCTACCTTGAGAACCTTTGATATACTTAACCGATTCCCTAATTTTAACAACCGATGCATCCATATCTTTTAGACCATCTTGCACAATCAAGTTAAGAATGTGTGCACAACATCTTATGTGAAAGAACTCTCCTTTACGAAGCAAAGCATTTCTCAAGTTTAATTGTGCTTTTAAAGTACCAACAAACACATCATTACTAGAAGCATTATCCAAGGTGATACTAAACAATTTCGACTCAATGTTCCATTCACACAACAACTTATATATTTTGTCAATAATTGTGATCCCCGTGTGTGGTGATGGCATGTACGAAAAATTTATCAATTTTTTATGCAAAACCCAATCATCACTAATAAAATGGGCAGTAATAGTGATGTATCCATCAGTTGCAACAGAAGTCCACAAATTCGAAGTTAAACATACTCTACTGGAACAATTTTTTAACATGGTCAACACCTTTCTTTTTTCAGATTTGTAATTGAGTAATATATCATTTCTCAAGGTATTTCTACTCACTAAAGTAGCTCTCGGATTTGCATACAAAAAACCTTCTCTAATGCTCTCATATTCAACAAATTGAAGAGGTAAATTGTGCCTTACCACTGCATCCGTGATCATATCTCTGAAAACTTTGGGATCGAATGCTCCATTATGCACAATCATAGATCCTTGGCTCTTAGAAATAATCAGCTGCCTAATATCCAAAGAGTTTAAACAGATTTTTTGATGCTTCAACATATTTCCAGTCCCGAATGATGAGTTATACGAAATTGTATAATTACACTTCTTACATTTGATCGTATCTTCAGCCGGAGTTGTGAAACTAAACGTATCCCAAACTTTAGACCGCTTCTTTTTACTACCCTTTTTTCTGGCTTCACGGAACCTTCTGTTGTTGGTACGGTATCATTTTTTTCTCATTTTCATTCTTATCGGCTTCATCTTCGCTTAAAGACTCATAATCCTGAAGAAACCCGAAATAAGCAACGAATTAAACATAAATCTAGACACAACCTCTAAGAAAATAAAACTATAAATACTTAATAAATTCAAGATTCGAACAAATCGAACAATTAGGAAACAAAATCGATTTAAAAGCTAACAAATTGGACTTTGGAGATGAGAATTATTACCGAAATATTTGAATGAGGATCATTAGACATTATAATAAGTATGAGGAGTCTGTTTCTAGATCTTTTCTGGGCTTGGATTGGATTGTGACGAGTGACAACTGAAAAGAGAGGAGGCGAGCGGCGTGTTTAATTTTAAGCTGTAACCCTAATTGTGTTTAACTATATGTCTATATGTATTTAGTTTTGTTTTTTTTAGTACTCGACTACTTGACTGCCTCCTGGTCTCTTGACTCTTGCCTTGACAATTTGACAAACTTATATATTATTGTTAAAAAATATTTTATATGTGTATATATATATATATATATATATATATTTATTTATTTCGTGTACTTAGTGTCGTGTCGTGTACGAAAGCTCACGAACTTTCATTGCACCATCCGTGACCTCTGAAAAAGGGGCTAGGATGATTTCATTTGCAGGTACACATATTGGTGGAAGCTCTAGAGGAGAGTTGAGGGAAACACAAACAGAACATGTAAGTGTAACCCAAACCACTAAACCGAGTGAATATAGAGTGTTGAGTGAAACACCTGCAGAACGTACAAGTGAGCAACCTACTAAACCACATGCACCTGTAACCAGAAAGGAATACAGCAGACTCCTTACACGGGTCCAAACAATGGAGAAAGAGTTGCAAAATATCTGTAAGTCCATTGCAGAAATAAAAAATTTGTAACTTATTCAACATGATGCATTCCAGGTTCAATTAAGTTCCATGGCATCCCAGTTTAGTCATGCAATTCATTCCTTGGGGAAGACAGCTTCGTCTAATTTACCAACTCCACATCCTACTACTCTGGAGGATAACCCAACTGAGGGGGAGAAGATGGATGACCAAGAAAAATCTACTAGGCGTAAGGGCAAGGAAAAGGTTGTTGACACGGAATTAACTTTATTTTGGGAAAGAAAAAGCTAATGGGAGTAATAGTGCTATGTGGAAAGAAAGCAAAGGCAAACTTGAAGATATGTTAAGTCTACAGGAACAATTGTCTTGTACTTGGTTAATTTTTAGAAATCTGGAAAATGTATATATATGATCTAGAATGCACTTTAATATTATTTATCTTTGTATTTCATTTTTCTTGTATCAGTTGAGTTATCCTCTAGGAATTTGCTTGTCAAACCCTAACAATCAAATAGGGGGAGATTGTAAGGCATAATGTAATGTAATATGTAATAGAGGACATATATAACTCAACTAGGATAAAAGATAAATAATATTAAATACAGGGATCGTGAAATTTGAAGAACAGGCACCAACAAGGATCAAGTCGCTGAAAGAAGTTCATTAACATGATCAAGCCTCAGTGACAGAATAAGATGTACAGAATAAGAGAGAAAATGAATAGTATCTGAAATCACTATTCATATGAATAGTAACCGAAATCAATATTCACATGAATAGTAACCGAAATCAATATTCATATGAATAGTACTATTCATATGAATAGTAACTGAAATTACTATTCATGAATAGTAATGAAAATTACTATTCATCCGGGTCCCACCTTCAAATGATTTTGTTGTGTTGAATATTTTGAAAGTTTGACAGCAGCTTTTGAAAATCAAAGTTCGGCAGAGTAGAAATTGAAAACAGCGGCGCAGTCAGCAGCTCATGCGTAATCAGTTACGTATATTAATTGCATAGTGACTTTCTATAACCTATAAATAGGCCTGTTGTATTTCATTTCAAAACACACCTCAACACACAACTCTCTCTTCTCTCTCTTATATCTTCTCTGTGTAAGCTGCTAGACAGTCCATCTAGTAGGAAAGCCGGCTTAGCCCGCTTTCAGGAAGTGTCGGGTAGAAGGTCCTTGTGCCTAAACTATCCTTAGGAGTGTTCTGGTTTTTGAAGCTAATCCACTGGATTAGAAGTTGTAACACCCCTCGGTTTTTATCAATTCAAAGATATTTTCCCGAATTGATTGTGTTATTTCGATTCAGTTGTTGACCTTATTTTTCACATCTCAAAAATCCAAATATTTCGAAATAACGTATTCAACCCCCCTTCTACGTTATTCTGGACCTAACAATTGGCATCAGAGCTTATTGATCGACATATAGATTAGATCCGCGTTCGTCATCCAGAATCATGAGTACTCAAAAAGGTAGCAGTATTAAGGTTCCTTCATTTAAGCGTGATAATTACAGCATGCGGAAAATGAAGATGTTACTGTTCATGCAAGCGTCAAATCCTAGATACATGGAGACGTTGACTGAGGGTTGGTCTAAACCAATGAAAGCTGCTCCTGAAACTACTGAGGATGGTGAAAGTAGTGCAGCTGTTGGAGGAATGATTCCAAAACGTCCATCGGAGTATACCGCTGCTGAAACTGAAAAAGATGGATTGGATACCAATCTTAGACTAATCATAGTTGACTCCATGGATGATGAAATGAATCATCAAATTATGAACTATACTAGTGCGAAACACATGTGGGATACTGTTAGGAATATGTTGTAGTTGATGATAACTTAACATTCAAGCAAAATTGTATAAGTCAAGTTTTGTAACTGTCAACGGATAAGACATTGAAACTCTATTCGTTGACAGGTAGCTCATCAACGGATGAGGTTTTGTAGCATACTGCAATATCTCTATTTATCAGTTGATAATGTTTTTATTCAGAGTCATGTTGACCATCAATAGATAGGCAGAATAGGGTAGCCAATTGTAAATAAGCTATGCTATGTAATTCTGTCTAAGTGAAAGTGTATCAACGGATGAGAACAGGACTCTATCAACGGATACAACTCAAATCTACTCTATCAACGGATACAGCTCAAACTACCATCAACGGATAACTGTGCACAATTGTGGAATTGCTGGTCACATGATAAGTGAATGCAAGAAGCCTAGATCTGAGAACAAGGGAAAGCCAACTGAAACTGTTGACTACAAGAAGAAATATTTTGATCTTCTCAGACAGAAAGGAAAGGCATTCATGACCCAAGAGTATGACTGGGCTGTTGATGGAAATCATTCTGATGATGATGCTGAGTTTGTCAACCTTGCATTGATGGCTGATTCTGAGCAGGAAGCAAGTTCAGCTAGCAATCAGGTATTTTCTACTAATCTCTCTGAGCTCACCAAAGAGGAATGCAATAGTGTTATAGATGATATGTCTACTGAACTATATCACTTGAGAGTTACTCTTAAATCACTTACTAAAGAGAACAATAGGATTAAGGAGAATAATTTGTTTTTAAGTGATAGAAATGCTACTCTAGAAACTCAATTTCTAGAATTTGAGAAAATGAGAGTTGATTGCAATGATGCTAAAGTGAACTTGAAGCTGTGTTAAAAAGAGAACTGATTTTAAGAAACCAGCTTGAAAAAGAACAAGGGATAATTGCTAAATTTTAAAGCTGTAGGAATATTTCTCAAAACATAATAGAAGTCCAGGGAATAGAATCATTTGTGAAGGATACCTGGACTCAAAAGAAAAAGGAGCTAGAACCTTACCTTGAGGATCTAGAGACTATTTGTGAATCAACGGATAGTGATCATCCGTTGACAAATGAACCATCAACGGATGAGAGGTATCCGTCGACTAGCAAAAAGTCTGTTAGTAAGAAGGAACTCAAGAAACTGAATAATCAGTATGGTCCAGTAGCCAAGAACTTTGTTTCTGGTGAAAGTAGCCAAGCCAAATCAAGTGAGAAGGTTAAGGCAGGTGATTTACTTAACAAAAAGGATGTTGGTAAATCAGTTAATGAAAAGGTAGAAACTGAGGATAAAAAGAACATAAATGGTAATATAGGCATTAACAAGAAAAACAATTATTCTCCTTACAAGTTTGCTCCTAGGAAAACTTGTGGTAATTGCAATAGTGTCAATCACCTATCTTCTAATTGCAAGTCTGTTAAAAGGACTCCTGTTCATGTACCTCAATCTATGCCAAGTATGCCTGCAATGCCTGTTATGCCTGGTTTGTATCAGAATGCTAGTTTTTCAAATCCATATGTGAACATGCCATATGTGTCTAATCCTTATTTTCAATCTGTGAATATGCCACAAATGTCATGGAGCATTCCTAGCATGGATAATATGTATGCCAATTTTCCACAAATGCATGCATCAAATATTTATGCAAATGAGCATCTTTCAAAACCTATCACTCTAGCATCTACACCTAAAGTGAAGATTGCTAAGAATGCAAAACCAAAGGCTAAGAAGAAAGGACCCAAGGAAACTTGGGTACCAAAATCAACTTGATTTGTATTTTGGAATGTGTGCAGGGAAATAAAAGGAATCTATGGTACTTAGATAGTGGATGTTCTAGGCATATGACAGGAGATTCAACCCTGCTCATAGAGTTCAAGGAGGCAGTTGGCCCTAGAATTACCTTTGGAGATGACAGCAAAGGATATACTAAGGGATATGGCTTGATTTCAAAGGACAATGTCATCATTGAAGAAGTGGCTTTAGTTGAAGGTTTGAAGCACAATTTGCTGAGTGTCAGTCAGATTTGTGACAAAGACTATGAAGTAAAGTTCACTAAAGAAGCCTGTGTTGTTTCTGCCAAGGAAAACAACAATGTGGTATTGACAGGCTTTAGAAAAGGAAATGTTTACATAGCTGACTTCAACTCAGTATGCTCAGAATCCATTACTTATCTCTTCAGCAAAGCAAGCAAGGATGAGAGTTGGCTATGGCATAAAAAGCTGTCACATTTGAATATTAAAGTTATGAATGATTTGGTAAGAAAGGATCTTGCTAGAGGAATCCCTCAATTTGAGTTCATCAAGGATGGATTGTGTGATGCCTGCCAATTAGGAAAACAAAAGAAATCATCCTTCAAGAGCAAGACAGAGTCATCCATTATTAAGCCCCTTCAATTGCTGCATATGGACTTATTTGGTCCAGTAAATGTCATGTCCATTTCAAAGAAGAAATACTGTCTGGTGATTGTAGATGATTTTTCTAAGTTTACATGGACCTTCTTTCTGCACTCCAAAGATTGTGCAAGTGAAATCATCATCAATCATCTCAGACTAGTAAACAATGGTTCTGAAGTAAAAGTGCAAAGAATCAGGAGTGACAATGGCACTGAATTCAAAAATTCCACAATGAAGATTTTCTGTGAAGAGAATGGAATTGTCCATGAGTTTTCTACTGCTAGAACACCTCAACAAAATGGGGTTGTTGAAAGGAAAAACAGAACTCTCATTGAAGCAGCTAGAACAATGCTAAGTGAATCAAGATTGCCAACATATTTCTGGGCTGAAGCTGTCAACACTTCCTGTTTCACTCAGAATATTTCCTTGATCAATCAAGCTAGAAGAATGACTCCTTATCAGTTATTCACCAACAAGAAACCAACGTTATCTTTTCTTCATGTCTTTGGATGTAAGTGTTTTGTGCTAAGAAATCATGGAGATAACTTGGGCAATTTTGAAGCAAAGGCATATGAAGCTATCTTTGTTGGATATGCAGCAGGGAAAGCCTATAGAGTCTACAATCTAAGAATCAACATTGTTATGGAATCTGTACATGTTGTATTTGATGATCAAAAGATTCTAGGTCTAAATGATGAAGGCTTCCATGAAGAATTGAGATTTGAGAATGAGGTAGAAGGTAGAATGTACATTGATGATGATGAGGAAAATGAAGATCATGGCCATGGAAATTCACCTAGAGTTGTTGGACCAACTAGAAGTGATGTTAACACTGGAAATGAAGCATCCGTTGACAGTCATACTGGAGCATCAGATGCATCCGTTGACAGGCATTCTCATGCATCCGTCGACAGGCAAAATGGAGCATCCGTTGATAGACAAAATGATGCATCCGTTGACAGTCAACTTCATAATTCCGTAAGGACAACAAATTCAGGGGGAGTTTCTCAAAGTCAAAACTCAATATCCAATCAACAAGATCATGCTCACTAAGATGAAGCAACCTCATCTAGATCAAACCTTCCACCTTCAATAAAATGGACTAGAGATCATCCTTTTGAGTTAATCATTGGTGACTCAAACTCAAGAGTCCAAACTAGGAGGGCCACACAAGAAGAATGTTTATACAGTAGTTTCCTGTCTCAAGAGGAACCTAAGAAAGTGGAAGATGCCCTTCTAGATCCAGATTGGGTCTTAGCAATGCAAGAAGAGCTAAACCATTTTGAGAGAAATAAAGTATGGAAGCTTGTGCCCAAACCTGATGATAGAGGTGTCAAAGGTACCAAATGGGTTCTCAAGAATAAGATTGATGAAAATGGCATAATTGTGAGGAATAAAGCTAGATTAGTGGCAAAGGGCTATTCTCAAGAAGAAGGGATAGATTTTGATGAAACTTTTGCTCCAGTGGCAAGACTTGAGGCAATTAGAATTTTCCTAGCCTATGCAGCACATGCCAATTTCAAAGTCTATCAGATGGATGTCAAAAGTGCCTTTCTAAATGGGGAACTGGAAGAAGAGGTATATGTCCATCAACCTCCTGGCTTTGAAGATCCAGAATTTCCAGAATATGTATATCTTCTCTTGAAAGCACTTTATGGTTTGAAGCAAGCACCAAGAGCCTGGTATGACACTTTATCTCAATTTCTTTTGGAGAATCACTTCACTAGAGGTACAGTAGATAAAACCTTATTTCATAGAAATGTCAATGGTTCTTCAATACTTGTTCAAATCTATGTAAATGATATTATTTTTGGATCTACAGATGAGAAGCTTTGCAAAAGGTTTGCCAGACTTATGGAAAGTAGGTATGAAATGAGCATGATGGGTGAATTAACTTACTTTCTTGGTTTATAAGTAAAGCAAGTTAATGAGGGAATTTTCATAAGTCAAACAAAATATATTTATGATCTATTAAAGAAATTTGACTTAATGGATTGTGCCTCTGCAAAAACACCTATGGCCACTGCAACTAAGCTTGAACTTAATACTAAGGAAAAATCTGTGGACATCTCAAGCTATAGAGGCATGGTAGGCTCACTTCTATATCTAACAGCTATTAGACCTGATAGAGTCTCACTTGATTGCTATTAAGAGAATTTTTAGGTATCTCAAGGGAACACCAAACCTTGGCATTTGGTACCCAAGAGATTCTGGCTTTGATCTAATTGGCTATTCAGATGCAAACTATGCAGGTTGCAGAATTGATAGGAAAAGTACTACAGGCTCCTGTCAATTTCTAGGGAACAGGCTTGTGTCATGGTTCAGTAAGAAACAGAACTCAGTCTCCACTTCTATAGCTGAAGCTGAGTATATTGCTGCTGGAAGTTGTTGTGCACAAATTCTTTGGATGAAAAATCAACTTATTGACTATGGTCTAAAAGTTGAGAAGATCCCAATTTTCTGTGACAACACTAGTGCTATTGCCATCACAGAGAATCCAGTGCAACATTCGAGAACCAAGCATATTGACATCAAATACCACTTCATTAGAGAGCATGTGATGGATGGTACAGTAGAAATGCACTTTGTGCCAAGTGAAATGCAGCTTGCAGATATCTTCACCAAGCCTCTTGATGAATCTTCATTCACAAGGTTGGTAGGTGAACTAGGTATGCTTAATTTTTTCGTAATTCCTAGTGATATCTAATCATACTGTATTGCAGCTAGAAATGTGTTTTGATTTACTTGAGAATTAAAAACTCTCAGAAAAACTTTTAGCAGAATTTTTGTTTAAGGCAAAATTTGCTTATCAACGGATATCCTTTTATCCGTTGGTAGTATAAACACATTACTAGATTTTCATATGTCAACGGATAACAGGTTGTCCATGTCATCGATGGATAAACTATTTTCTCAACCGTCCATTCTTTATCCGTTGATATACATATTTTTTTTATATAGCCGTTGGTAAACGTGTATAATTAGTCACGGCTGTACTTCTTTTATTTTCATTTATTATCTGACAGTTACTTTTGTCCAATGGGGTAATTACTTTTAATTATTTCATTTTTAATTCTTGAAAAATATAAAAGGCTGTCTTGTGCTCTCACATCTCACCTTTATTCATTTTCAAGAATCTCATAAGTTAACTGCATCTTCTTCACTAAAACTCTCTCTGCAACAAAAGTTCAAACACTTCAATGGCGCCTATTATTAAGATGATGTCTTCCACTGGGTTTACCTATGAGAAGAACAATTTCGCAGCCTTTGTTGATACAGCAAACGCTCCAGAAGTATATCACACCATGATGAATTTCGTGAAGAAATGCAAACTGTCATATGCTATGACTACCACCACACCCCTCATCCATGAAGTAATTGAGGAAATGTGGACATCGGCTGAATTTAATGGTACTGATGAAACTATCTCTTTTTCTCTTAAGGGTAAAAATTATGTGGCTAATTCTGATGTCTTTACTGCATGTTTAAAATTACCTGAAAATAATTGTTCATCATCACCAACCGATGCTGAAATAGTTACCATGCTAAACTCAAGTGGATATGCATTTAGTACTGATAATTTAGGCAAAATTGTTAGGAAGGGTATGGTTAAAGAATGGAGTTATCTGTGTGATGCTTTCATTAAAACTTTTTCTGGTAAAATTAGTAATTTTGATGCTGTTACTAAATCCATGCTAGTGATGCTTTGTATGCTTTTAACTTATAAATACTACAACTTTGGCACACTAGTAATGTATGAAATAGCAACTAAATTAGGCAACAAAGAAACTAGGGGCAAAAATATCTACTTTGCTAGATTTTTTATGCTCTTAGGCCTGCATATGTCAGAGAATGCGCTATCCCTCTCTAACCCGGATAGCAAGTTCAGTTGTTTTGTACAGGAGAAGAGAGTCCTCAGTGACTTGATTCGAATGAATCTGAATGCAGGAGTACAATTGGTTTATCCACCAATTGTTCAGGTAGCTTCTAATCTTATTACTCCTATCTCTACCCAAATTTCTTTGCCTTCCAATGTCACAATGGAGTCTGTAGTTGTGACCAAACAGGCTCCTACCCAAGTGACTAAATCCAAAGTCTCAAAACCACAATCTAAAAGACAAACCTCAGGTGTCTCTCAAAAGGCACCTGTTGCAAAAACTACCAAAACTCTTGAGGGAGTGTGAAGGTGGTAGTGAGTGGTGAGGGACAGGGTGAACATCAAAGAAGCCCTAAGGATAAGGAAGGTGAGGCAGGTGCAACCAACATTTCAGTCTCTCAAAAGACTGTTAATGAACCTTCAAGCCAAATTCTAGTTACATCCTCTCAACAGGGTGTGACTACTGATTTAAGTTCCACTCCAGGAACACTACACAAAAGGGCAAGAGACACAGATAGCTCTCACTCAAAAACCTATGGTAGAAGAGTAAAATCCAAAACCATTGGGGAATCACAGGGTGCACACACAGTACAGCAAACTGTACCTTCTCAAATTCAGTTTGATGTGACTTCAATAAATGTGGAGTCACAACCCCTTGATCTTAACCTTCAAATCGATACACATTTTAATCCACCATCACCAACTCCATCTCTGGATGTGGATATGATATCTACATCAATTCCTGATTCTCCATCTTTAAAATTCTTGGAGAAGCCCCACTCAACAATTGGTGGTCATCATCTTTTAGATGATTTGTTGGGCCATCAATCTTCCATTCCTGAATTCACAACACTATCTGTGGCCTCTTCCTTAAAATCAATCACCACAGATTCAGTGTTGGTTTTCACTTCAACGGATACTCTTTTTCCTTCATCAACGGATATCCTTCATCCGTTGACAAGTGTTTTTCCATCAACGGATGTGTCTACAACTAATCATCCGTTGACAGCAATAACTACTACATCAACGGATACACTTTATCCGTTGACAACTCTCTCTACCACCGTAAAATGTGACATTCCCATGTCAACTATAGAGGAGTTTGTAGTAGTTGAAACACTTTTAGGAATGAGGGAAGGGAGTGAGAGGCTTCCTTGTGAGCAGGCAAAAGGAGAGGTAAATACAGAGAGGATGGCCATTTCTTCAGGTCAGGCAAAAGGAGAGCAAGAGAGTTCCACCTTAGTAGGTGAAGGTGAGGGTGTGAGAGGTGTGAGCCAGGGGGAGCCCCTGATGCAAGAAAAGAGAGATGAGAGGAGAGAAGAGACTACAGGAGAAATAAGGCAGGAAGATTCAGCCATTGCTAGTGAGTTAATGGAGGTTAATGAAGCCTCTAAGGAGATGGGATTTCGACAAGAATATCAGTCAATTATTGACTCCATCTCTTTGGATCCTGAAACCTTTACTCATCCTGTTTCTGCCTATCAAGTCATGGCACAACAGGGCAATGTGGAGGCAGAGGAGGCAATGCACCTAGTGCACACCTCTCAATCTCTACAAAGAGCAAAGGAAGCTTTGACAGCTCTGCCTTCAGATGCTGAAAGTGAAGAATTTGGCAGTGATGACAGTCAAAGTTCAGATGATGAAGAAATCAGTGAGGAGGAGACTCCAAAATGGATGTTTTCCAATGCCACTGAGCTTGGGGATCTCAATGTGGAAATCATGAAGCAATATCAATCTGCTAAGGCTGAGCACCAAACTGTAGAACCACAGAGAAAGACTGTTCTTAAGCAGGTTATGGCCTCACTGAAATTGCAAAAGATGCAAACAGTTATTCAAAGAACACAACAGGAGGAGATCAAAACTGCAATTAGAGATATGAAGATAGAACTAGATGCCAGGATTGAGGCACTAGCTCCTGCTACCACTCAGAAGCTGCTTACTAGCAAACTTCTCAAAGAAGATAGCCTGGCTAAGTCTGTTCAGCATCTTTCCTCTAGAGTTGATAGTATGGAATCTCAAATGCAAACTATCATTGCCAATCAATCAAAACAAACTCAACTACTGGAAATGCTACTTGCAGCTTCACCCCCAACCCTTGATGCTAACAAAAAGGGGGAGAAAAAGGGAACAAGCAAAGAAGAGGCTGCAACATCTGGTCAAATTCTAGCTACCAGAAGTAAGATAGCACAGATTGAGGGGGAGCAACAGCCAATTATAGTGGTCAATCCAACAAATTTTGAAATAAAGGCTTCCCCTGTGAAGAACCAAGTGGCTTTGCCTGAGAGTCAAAGTTTAGAAGAAATCTCAGATGGTGAAAGGCAAGCCAGAATAGAAGCTTTGGAAAAGATCAACAAGGAGACTAATGAAAGAATTCTAAAGATAGAGAGGATGATCAATGAATCAATTGCATAATCTCTGTTTCTTAATGCTCAATCTTCTGCTCCAACAATATCAACCACAATCATGAAGGTGCTCACTCCAGAGATTGTGGCTCCTACATTCTATGATGCTGAGCCATCATATGTTAAAGAATTTGAACCAGTCATCAAAACCAGAGTCTACTCACCACCAAAGGAAAATGAGAAGAACAAGCTTCAATTAGACTACCCATTTCCCAAGGATGATGAAGAGAAGCTAATGGGAGATGCAATCATAACATTCAAAGAAAGGACAAGTAATAATGTAAGAGATTGGATGGCTGTAATTATAAGGAACGAAAAAGTATTATATATATCCAACAGCCATCCTAGATTTGTGGAAGCTAAAAGAGAAGAAGTCTCCAGAATCCAAAGGGAAGCTCATCCAAGTGAAGAAAATCAACATGAAAACTCAGATGAGAAGCAAGCCAGGCTGGCTCAAGAGTTAATGGATGAGGTAGAGGATGAAATGAGGGAACCTGAGGAAGTATCCAAATCCAAACCTAAGAGAATGAAAGCTAAAACCAAAAGGGTTCTTTCTCCAGAATCGAAAAAGAAACTACTGGCTCATCAGTATCTATATCTGCAACAGTAATCAACCCAACTGTGAACTTTCATGGTGACCCCATAATGCCTAAAGAAGAACCAATGAATTTTGATTCAATTGAAGTTCCTTCAATCTTGCTGAATCCAAAACAGAAGAAAAAAGCTCCAAGGAAGCAACTTTCAAAGGGACCAGTTCAAGTTGCTAGGGTACCTGCTATTGTCAAACAACCAATCTTGGAAAACAAAGAAGACTTTATCTATCAGCAGAAATTGAAGAATACTCTGGCATGAATCTATATTTGGATGAATTGTCAGAAGTGAGAGGAATTGACAAGTTCAAGCATCTGCCTGAGAGATTAGTGTTTGTCTACAAGGGAGGAAATCAGAGGACATGGCCATTACAGAAGGTTCTTGGAGAGAATTATTACACATTGACCAAAGTGTTCTCAGCATTCAAGAGACACACAGGGTTCTCTGAGACAGCTAGAAGGGAGATAATGAGCAAAATAGAAGAAATAAGGAGAGAATGGAACTCACCCTCAAGTTTACCAAAGAAAATGAAGATCCCATATAATGGACAGAAAATCCACATTCAACCCTTTTGGATGATGGAGTTCAGGGATGAAGAGGGCACTAGGAGATTCTTCAGGTTAGAAGACCAACTGTCAAAGGCTAGTTCTGAATACCTAAGATGGTTACAACTAAAGCTAAATCCAAAAGTTGTTGAAGAAGATGCCTTCTATAGGCAACTTCAAGTGCAAATTGAGTCCAACTCTGCCAAGGAAGGAAAGTCAAGGGTGCAGCCAACCAGAGAGAGGAAACATCACTAATTTGCTCAATCTAAAAGAGCACCTCTCTGAAAAGTTTCTTAAAGCTTTCTAATTTTAATTTTTGTAGCTTAATACAATGTTTGCATACTTTAGTATATATATCTTTAGGAATGTTTTGTTATCATCAAGGTTCTGAATTTATGCTTTACTGCCATCAAGTATAAATTGAGGGAGATTGTTAGGAATATGTTGTAGTTGATGATAACTTAACATTCAAGCAAAATTGTATAAGTCAAGTTTTGTAACTGTCAACAGATAAGACATTGAAACTCTATTCGCTGACAGGTAGCTCATCAACGGATGAGGTTTTGTAGCATACTGCAATATCTCTATTTATCAGTTGATAGTGTTTTTATTCAGAGTCATGTTGACCATCAATGGATAGGCAGAATAGGGTAGCCAATTGTAAATAAGCTATGCTATGTAATTCTGTCTAAGTGAAAGTGTATCAACGGATGAGAATAGGACTCTATCAACGGATACAACTCAAATCTACTCTATCAACGGATACAGCTCAAACTACCATCAACGGATAACTGTGCACAACATCAATGGATAATCATTAACACTTTATCCTATGCTAGCTGGGAATTAGTAGTTGATAAGGACAGGTTTGACTGACAGATCACATGGGTTGATAGTAGGTATAAAAAGTAGTATGGCAGCCATACTTTGGAAACACAGAAGAAAGAAGAATTCCATTTACACAGTACATACAAGAAAGGTGCAGGGGACATATCTGTTCACAAGGACAACCTTTCGGCTACATGTGGATTTGGAGTGGAGTAGCAAGTCAACTTGAATTAGATTAAAATTATCTTATTCCTGTAGTACTTGTAAACTTGGGATATATAACCAAATGTAGCAACTCTTTAGAAACAGAGAAAACAGACATATTTGCTTAGGGTTTCTTGAATATCCTTAGAAGCAAAGAGTTGTAAAAACAGAAGCTGTGTACATTTGTATCACAGAGTTTTCTTCAAATAAAAGTCTCAGGTGGTACATTTAACCACCTGATTTTTTATGTGTTTGTGAATCATTTCTTGTTCAGCAATTATCTCCTTATAGATTTCTGTGGTTTTTATCAGAAATTTATAATTATCAAGAATTGTATTCAACCCCCCCTTCTACAATTATACAAGTGTGTAATCTGGGAATAACAGATACGATTGGAATGATAATGGAGGGAACTGATGAAGTTCGTGAAAATCGACTGGATATTCTGACGTCTCACTATGAAGCTTTTAAATCTCTTCCTGGTGAAAGTATCACTCAAGTTTTCGAGAGATACAATAAGCTACTGAATGAGTTGAGCATTCAAAGGAAGAAGTATCCTCTAAGAGAGACAAACAGGAAATTCATGCTGACTCTACCACACCATGTAAAACATAAAGCATCATCCATCAGAGAGAGAGATGACTTTGCTACAATGACTCTTGAGAAGTTGTATGGAAAGTTAAGAACTCATGAGATGGAGCAAGAGCAAAGGAAAATTATATATGGTGCTGGAATAGTGGACAGCAAGAATGCTAAATTATTGAAGACAACTGCTCTTACTGCATCCAGCCACAAAGAACCTGAAACAAAGGTTGTGAAACCGCAGAACAAGAAGGATGTGTTCTTTGAAGCTGAAATGGATAATGATGATCTGCCTGGTGACGAAAGTGAGTATTATACTCTTGAGGAGTTGTAGCAACTGGAGGATCCTACTATGGCTACATTAGCAGCTAACTTTAGCCGAATCAGATTTAGGAAAAATGCCAAGTACATATCTTTTGGAAGTAGCAGCAGATCGCAGAGAACTGGTTCATCTTCTGGGTCTGAATCAGGAAAGAGTAACAAGACAAGGATGGTAGACCGTAGCAAGTTTCGGTGCTACAACTGTGATAAGATGGGGCACTTTGCCAGCGAATGCAGAGAACCAAGACAAGCAAATGAAAGGAAGAACGTTTTTCAGAAAAAGGACTCTAGCTCTCAGAGAAAGTATCCTGTCAAGTCATACATTGCCGAGGGCAAAAGCTGGGATGACACTGACGATGAAGAGGAGTATGGCAATCTTGCGCTGATGGCAGACTATGATCCTACTTACGGATATGAGGTAAAAAACATGCCTGCTTCTATGGTTGATAGATTTAAATGTCGTAATCGTGATTGTGTCAAGCATGTGATAGGATCGATCTAGCAAATCTATAAGTGATCTTAGATGGGATTTAGAATATGCTTTAAAAGATATAACAACTGCTAAATCTGAGACTGAAAATGCTAGGGCTAAACTTAGTAAGATACAAGCCAGGAATGAGGAACTAGAACTCACTAATATGCAGATAGAAAATCTAAAGGAAAGATATGAGTATCTAGAAAACAAATTCCAGGTTAGTGTCGAGACAGAGAATGAACTTAAAGAGAAAATAGCTGACATAGATGGTAAGTTACATGCTTTTCAGAATTTAGCTAACCTTGCTAGGGAATTGTTTGATAGTCAAATATCTGGTCCAAGAGTTGCTATTGGATTTGACTATAATGTTAAGAAATGTAAGAAACAAGTGGTGGATCCTGAATCAGCTAAGGCTACATCCAGTAATGCATCACCTGTTCTTAAGAATGTAAATAGTCCCCTATATAAGGAAGTTACCTCTGAGCCCTTTGATGTTGATGCTTTATTAATTAGAAATGAAATACTTGTTGAGGACATTAAAAAGCAAAGAAATGAAAAGGCAATGTCACCTAGTAAGTTTGTCAAATTTGTAAAACCTAAAACTGAACTAGGTGATCAAAATGAGTCTAAGGCTAAGAAGAACAGAAATGGAAGGATAGGCAAAAATGGTCCTAGGAAGTTATGTAACAACTGCAACTCTACTGCTCATCTTACTCATGCATGTAAGAATGTTAAAGTAGAGAATAATCATAATATTAATGCTCATGTTCATAACATGTCTGCCATGCCTGTTCATTCTAAGTGTGATTCAACTGCTTGCACATCATGCAATGTTAATCTTATGACTGCTTTTCTAAATGTGACACATGCATCTCCTGCTGTTAATAATTGTTCACATGATGATAAAAGTAAGAAAACAAAACATGATAGAAATAACAGACCTAAGACTGCTAGTCCACCTAAATCTAGGAAAGAATCCTTTTCTCCCAAGCCTAGAAGCAATTCTGTTGAGGCCTCTGTAAGAGAAAAGGAGACAATCAAGGCAAATGCTAAATCTGCTAAATCTGCACAGAAATCTGTTAAATATGCAAATGTGTCTAAGCTTTCTGGACCCAAACAAGTTTGGGTACCAAAGAAAACTGAATCTCCTTTGAATACAGGGCATGAAGAAAAAGCGAGTCATGTGGATTCTGGACAGTGGATGTTCGAGACATATGACCGGTGATAGAGCCCTGCTATCAAAGGTGGTTGAGAAAGCTGGCCCAGTGGTTACCTTTGGAGATGACAACAAAGGATTCGCTACGGGATATAGCTGTTTGGAATTTGGGAATGTCATCGTTGAAGAAGTCTCTCTTGTTGATTGTCTAAAGCATAATCTTCTGAGCATAAGTCAATTTTGTGATAAAGGATATGAAGTCTTGTTCAAGAAGGAGAAGTGTCTGATCAGTAACAAGAGGGATGAGAAGCTCGCTTTGCAAGGAGTGAGAAAGGGTGATTTGTTCGTAGCTGACTAGAACTCTGGCAATGATGAAGTCAAGTGCTTCTACGCTAAAGCATCTTCAGAAGGCAGTTGGTTATGGCATAAGAAGCTTTCACATCTTAACTTCAAGACTATGAATTCTCTAGTCAAGAGGGAACTTGTGAGAGGATTACCCGAGATGGAGTTCAGTCCTGACGGACTATGTGCAGCATGTGAAAAGGGAAAGTCCAAGAGAGCATCACACAAATGGAAGACAATATCAGACATCACTGAACCACTGCAACTTCTGCATATGGATTTGTTTGGTCCAGTTAATGTCATGTCTATGTCCAAGAAGCGATACTGTTTAGTAATTGTGGATGACTATTCCAAATACACATGGGTGTTATTCTTTCATTCTAAGGATGAAGCAGCGCAGATGATTATCGATCATATCAAGAAGATTGAGCTAGAAGCTGGAGTGCCCGTGCGTAAAATCAGATCAGATAATGGGACTGAATTCAGAAACTCAGTTCTCAATAGCTGGTGTACTGAGAAGGGTATCTCAAGACAGTTTTCAGCACCCAGGACTCCGCAGCAGAATGGAGTGGTTGAGAGGAAGAATCGAACACTGATTGAAGCTGCCAGAACAATGCTGAATGAAGCTAAACTTCCTACCTATTTCTGGGCTGAGGTAGTCAATGCAGCTTGCTATACTCATAATAGAACCCTGATCAACAAAATGTATGAGAAGACACAATATGAGCTTATGGCCCTCACTAAACCATCCGTGAAGTACTTTCATGTGTTCGGAGGAAAATGCTATGCTCTTAAAGATGGCTATGAGCATCTTGGTAAGTTTGATGCTAAAGCAGATGAAGGCATTTTCCTAGGGTATTCATTGGAGTCTAAGGCATACAGGGTGTATGTGATCGATAGTCAGAAGGTTGTGGAAAGCCTTAATGTGAGATTTGACGATGCAAGATCTCCTAGTATTCAGAAAGAAGATGATGATGAATCTCTAGCTTTTGAGAATCTTTCTGATGATGAGGATGATGAAACTGAACCTGAGGTTGCTGTTGATAATGTAAATAATAATGGTAATGATGATAATAATGATCCAGATTCTGGTAATGGCAGTGGGAACACAGGATCTCAAAGTCAGACTATTTCTGGTTCTAGTCCTCAAGTTGAAGAATCTACAGATCAGACAAGCAACAACTTAGGGGGAGCAGGAGAAGGATCCACTAGTCACAATGCTAATAATGGGGAATCATCCAGATCTTATCTACCAAGGCAAACTATTTGGAATCGAGATCATACTTTTGATCTGATCATTGGTGATCTTGACTCAAGAGTTCAGACTAGAAGAGCTACTCGGAACGAATGCTTGTATTATGGTTTTCTATCAGAAATTGAACCTAAAAAGGTTGGAGAAGCTCTGGAAGATCCAGATTGGATGATTGCAATGCAAGAGGAACTCATTCAGTTTGAAAGACAGAAAGTTTGGAAGCTGGTACCCAGACCAAAGGACAAATCTGTAATTGATGTAAGATGGGTATTCAGAAATAAACTTGACGAGAATGGAATAGTTACAAGGAACAAGGCGAGACTGGTTGCCAAAGGCTACACTCAAGAAGAAGGTATTGATTATGATGAGACCTTCGCACCAGTTGCTAGACTAGAAGCCATCAGGATGTTTCTGGCATTTGCTGCACATTCAAACTTCAGAGTATATCAGATGGATGTGAAAAGGGTTTTCTTCAATGGTGAGCTTAAAGAAGAGGTCTATGTTGAACAGCCTCCTGGTTTTATTGATCCTGAATGTGAGGACTTCGTCTACCTTCTATTCAAAGCTCTCTATGGTCTTAAGCAGTCGCCTAGAACATGGTATGACACTTGTTAGGTCCAAATGTGTTGTAGAGGGGGGGTGAATACAACTTTTCGAATATGAGAAGCAATAAATACGATGCAATAAATGAACACGCAGATTCAAGGAATATATTTCTTATATATAACTTGAAATGGTTGCTACAACATTCATTACAAAGTATAACAGAAGTTCAGAGAGAAGTGAATGATACTAAGCTCTGTGAATGCACTCTCTCTCTTTTTCTTGTGTTTTTTTCAACTATTGCTCTCTTACTTAAAACATCACACAAGTACTTCTATTTATACTACATGTAATCTATGTCCTGTAGTCTTCAAAGACTAAGATATACGTGGCCCAATGATGTCCACATAAATCTTGCCTTATCTTGAAAGCTTGGAAATCTGCCAATCAGAAGATGCCATGTGTCATGTTGAAGCTGCACTCTAAGTAGAACTTCTACTTGAGAATTTCTACTTAGCCATCTCGAATTTCTAAGTAGAACTTCTACTTAGAAATATTCTACTTGGTCATCTAGAATATTTAGTACTTAGAAAATATTCTGGTCTTCAACTTGAAACTTCAATGCACA
Source organism: Kitagawia praeruptora (assembly GCA_037693485.1). Classification (NCBI taxonomy): domain Eukaryota; kingdom Viridiplantae; phylum Streptophyta; class Magnoliopsida; order Apiales; family Apiaceae; genus Kitagawia; species Kitagawia praeruptora. The sequence goes on from CM075354.1 coordinate 111,029,517, forward strand.
TCTTGAACTTGTGATATCTTCATGTCTTCTTTATTCTTCAGCAAGTTCTTGAACATGGATCTTTATTACTGACATAAACTTGCTATCAATGTCCTGACACTTGATGCACTGGTCTGGTTCATAAGTGACTAGTCTTGATAGTGTTTCTGCTTCTTGAATAAATTACCATATTCACTTAGTAACGTGGCTTTCCAAAGTTTGCTTTCCTTCTTGTTCACTTGAAATCAATTGGTCATGTTGATACTGATAGTTATGATCTTGATTCTCGATTTCTCAAATCACTGAGGCATGAACAACTTTGACTTGAACTTCTCTCAATGATTTCTTCTTGGCTTGATCATAGTTAACATGTTCAATTGTATCAATTACCTTGTCTTCATTTAGTGTTGATTCCTTGTGACTTCTTGTTCTTGATTGTCTTCTGGTTAAGTATCTTTTCCTTTAATTGAGTTACATTAGTTATAGTGTTACAAGTTTACACACTCTGCCTTTCAATCTCCCCCTATTTGATTGTCTAACAATGACATTCAAATTAATGAAGGATAACTCAACTAAACAATGAGACGAGAAAAGATAATTAACATTACATTCTTGAATAATATACAATTGAAAAGTACTTGAAAACAATACAAAGAACTTAAACTAGAATCAGAATTTGAACCTCGAATTAAAGATCATTTGAATGATTCCTATCACCTGGATTATTTCATATCTTTTAGTCAAACTTATATCACCTTATTGGATTCACTCTAAGGTGAATTTTCCTCAAGTGAGTTAAAGCAACCGAAAGACATGAAGTTTTTCCAACTTCAAGTTCACACCACTCTGACCTTTAACCCTAATTCCTTTTCCTCTTCCTAGCTTCAGCAGCTTGGTCTTTCTCTTCTTTCTGCCTTCTGCGCTTCTCCTTCTGCTATTGTTCTTTCTTGTACACTGGATCGTGAAGCTGCTCCCACCTAGCATTCAACAGACTTACAACTTCCATTTCTAGAGGATTCTTGGGCTCTGGGTGAGGATGTTTGAAAAGCCTTCTGAGTTTGTCCACCTCCTGAGTAGTCCTGATCTTTGGAATGTCCTCAAAGTTCTTCATTATAAGCTTAGGTTTCCAATGAGCTTTATCAGCTTTAAACTGACAATAGATCATTTTGGGATAGCCCTTGACACGGTTAGTATTGTGGACATTAGCCGTATCTTTCTCCATTCGCTTCTTTTCCACCACTACTTTAGACAGGTAACTCATGAGTCTCTGCTTTTCTTCCACATACTTATCTTCCACTTCGTCCCATTTGAACACATATAATACTTTCTCTAGAAATGCAGCATCTTGAGTCTGTAGCAGCCATTTTCTACTCATATGCAAGAGTGTTTGATTCTGGTCTGCATCTATGAATACTAAGGCATCAGCTGTATCATTAACAAAAGCGTGTATCCAGTATACACTATCTCTTCCTGGAACGCCAACTGACTCCCTTATCTCTCCTTGTTCCAGTGCTCCAGAAGGAAGAGTCAGAGCTTCATCTACATTCTTCATTGCTTGAAGAATATTCCATTTCTTCTCTATCAGCTCCGGCTCAATCTTCACGTTATCGAGAGGGTTTGGAGCAATGATATCACACTTCCACACCTCATTGCTCTTCTTGAATATGACTCTTTCAATGATCTTCACCGATTTTTCTTTAAGCTCAGAAGCGAACCCCTTACTCATCATTTGTCTACAGACGGCTTTAAGAGATTCCACTGAAAGTTCCATTAAATCCTTTTCCTCCATGCTAACCCTCTTCATTTTCTTGTCAACTACCATCCGGACAACATTAGGATATGCTGAGAATTCTGGACCCTTGTCCTCTGCTAGCTGCATTAACTGATCCCTATACAGAATGCTTAGCTTCTCAGATTGAGAGTATTGAATTTTTGTTGCTAGCAAGAACAACTCTGACGCAGATCTTCTCGTTATGAATTGGTCATCCGCATATAGGAAAGACATTGGGACTCCTTCTACCAAAGACAATATAACCTGCCACTCCTTAAGCGTTGCATTATATCCAACCCTGACTTTAGAAATTAATCTCTTCAATGCACTTATATAGTCTGCAGTCATTGGATTCTGCAAATTCAGGTTGTAGAACAGATCATCTGCCTCCTTGTTATGAACTCCTTTTGCACAGGGTCCCATAAATATCTTCCTTGCTTCATCCCACTTCTGCCCTAACCTTCTCTTGTCCAGATCAACTTGAGGATCAGCTAGCCTTGCAAGCTCATGATCGTACTGCTTCCCTTGTAGCTCCACTTTTTTTTCTAGAAACGCAGCACGTTCTTGCATCATCTTCATTTTAAGGAACTCAGCTTGTTCCAAGGCTAACTGTTGAGACTTAAGGGTTTCCTCATCAACAAGAACTTCTTCAGGCATTCCGAAAGACATCCCAGCACCTCCTCCTTGATCCTTCAAAGATCTCTTTATAGCATGTGCCAAAGGTACGTCTTCCATATCAGCATCTGAGTCAAGTATCTCCTGTACTGTTTCCTGATGACTCAGGTCAACGAATGGCTCATCTTGCTCAACCGCTATTGCCTTACCCTTTCTTTTCCTCAGAGCCTCTTCATCAACAGACGGCTCAATTTCTATTTCCTTGACAAGATCAGCATGTTCTTCAATTTCTTCGATATGAACTGCCTGCTGTCTCGTCGTCTCCTTTCCACTCTCCCCCTTAGGTGAGTTATCCTGAACTCCACCTTGATCTTCAGATCCACCAGCTACATAAGAACCTCCAAAACCAGAACCATAGGCTCCCGCTCCACTAGCACCAGCATCGGGGGGAGGTTGTTGCGGCTCGAAACACTCCGGGGGCACAAAACTTCTGATTGCGAACATCACTCTACTGATCTCCACAGCCATTGTATCCATTGTAGTCTCCATTGCTCCCATCCTCTCATTCAGAGTGTTTCCCAAGACACCACCAGCATGGCCCAAGTCATTAACCTTGTTTGTCAAAACATCAAACGCTGTAGCTTGACTTGCCATTCGTGCTGCGTAGTCATCAAGAGCCCTTTGATTGTTTCCAATGTTAATCCCTAACTGCCCCATCGTCTGCCCGAACTGCTTCATCTGATTTTCCATAGAAGTCATACGTGTATCAAGATTTTCAATGTTAAGGGACGGTGTTTGGTTTAGGTGACCTCGCTCTAATACTCGTTCTGTTAGTATTTGGCGCTCGATTTCGGGCCTTAAAAATGAAGGTCCCTCTCTCCCTAACCTCTCACACACACTCCCTGTCTCACGCTCGTGTATGTCTTCAATGATTGATCCAAAGTATGAAACAGTACCTGCAGAAACTGGATAAGCAATATAATTGGCAGTTATGGGATCAATTTCTGTTAGTTCCTGAGTTGGAATCTCAGGCTGAGAGGCTGCAAAGGGTTCTTGTACAACATCAGAACCGATCCTTTTTGCAGCATCAGTACGTACCGGTGAAGGTACGGTTGAAGCTCTTAAAGCTTCATGTCCTTTTGAAGCAACAGTATCTCCAAAAGGTACATCATACTCACCAAAATCCCTATGTGCAGATTGTTCAAGGGGAGAACCACTCTCGTGAGGTGGAGTGGTTGCGTGTGACACACTAGGGTTTGACTGAGGTTTAGAAGTAGCAGCATGAGAAAATTTGGCTTTCTTTCGAGTAAGAGGCTGCTCTTCGGGGTCACTCTCCTCACCATATCCTACATTTACATGTGCTGGCATTCTGGATTCCGGTGACAGGGGTGAACGAGAATAAGAATGTTTGACAGACTCAGAAATATAGCTCTCACCCTGGGATAGATCCTGCGGGCTAGCAGTCTCTTGGGTTCCGGATTCAGATACATAGGAAGAGGAATGAGTAGTATGCAGAGAGAGATTACCTGATTCATTACCTTGTTCGTCATCGCTTTGCTCATCAGGAATCCCTTCAAATGCCTCAGCATGAGCAGACGGATTCTGAGCATATGATGAAACTTGCGATGATTCCGCCAAAGTGGTAACTCCTTCATCATATGTAAGCCACGTTTGTATGGTATCAGGAATTGACATCGGTTTTCCGTGATGTTTATCCTGATTAGCAATTGTTGAAAGTGACTTTGTGCCCATCCCTAGTGGTGCAGATGTTGGGCTTCTGGCAAATCCCTGTCTAATAGCAAGAGCATCCTTCGGTATTAAATCATTAATCAGCATTTGTAGGAACCGAGGAAACCAGCAGACAACATCTGTTGTGTTGAGGTCTCTACTTGCAGGAGATCCCATTACAGCCACTATCTCAGAGAGAACTATGCGTCCATAATTTATATCCAGTTCTCTTGCTAGGGCAATTCCAAAGGTTTGCATGGGAATTGGAATTTGATGAAAATCTTTTTCGCGTGCCCGAAAACATTTTGTGATAGCCTCGAAAAAGTAATTCCATTCCACATGAAAGAATTGTTTTTGGATGTTTCCAGTGATCCGGCCATTCGGAGTATAACATCCTATTTCTTCAAAGAATCTGAGGCGTTCTGCAGCTGTAGGTTCTGGATCATAAGCATCTTTTATCGGGAATTCCAGAACCCTGTTGACAATTTCTTCAGTCACCTCATATTCCTGACCCGCTAAGGTAAACCTGAAACCATAGGGGGTTGTTTTGCTCCCAAAAGTAACCGCACTAGTCCATAATTGCTGTAAAGCATCATGTACTAGTGTAGGTTTAGCAGTAAAAGCATGGCTAGCTTTGGAGTACAAATTGAGAAATCGTATCCAAAACTTAAAGCGCGGGAGTTGATCACCAATTTCCGTAGAAATATTATAAAAATTGTTTTTAGCAAGTGAAAAATGGTGAACCATTTTAATTAAAATGTTTTTCCTTAACAAATGTGAAATTTAATTTTAATTTTTGAAAAACAATTAATTAAAGAATTATCAGTTATAGCCCTTTTAATTTAACTAGAAGACCAAAAGGCACTCTTGAGAAATTAAACTACGGGTTATAGACAATAATCACTGAGAGGCGAATAACAACAACCAATTAACGGAATCTGCAATGAAGATGTATATACGTGTGTGTATACCAGTGAAGTTATGTGTGAATACACCAGTGAAATCGTGTGTGTATATGCGTGTGTATATATCGAGGAAGATGAACAGATACACAAACACACAAACTCAGATATTAATAATCACTCAGATAATGGCAGTCTAAAATCGGGCATTAATTCGAGATCTGTATGAGTTTAATCACAAAAATCACGAATCAGTGGTTGTAACTTTGAAATCGCCTATTTGTATGTGGAGGCTGCTGTAAAAATGAATTAGGTAAAAGTGAATGAAAGCATCGAGTTAGAGATGTATATATAGGCATGAATGTGAAATGACAGAAATGCCCCTGTTAAAAAGAGTGAAAACCATTAAGTACATACAGGGAACACTTAAGTCGAACTCTATCTCGAACTTTTTTAAGTCGAATTCTATCTCGAAATTTTATCAAGTCGAACTTCGAGATGAATTTCGAGATAGGTTAACTCGAACAAACACTTTTAACTATTTAAGCAGCAAAACCACCAGGGAAACCTATCTCAAAATTTCAAGCTGAAATTCGAGATAAGTTTCGAGTTAGAAGTTAACTCGAAAAATCCCTTTAAACCAACTGAGAACTCTATCTCGAACATCAAGTCGAAATTCGAGATAGAGACTAACTCGAAGTTATTAACTAACTCGAAGTCATTCTCTCAGACTTGATCTTTTAAAAAAAAATATCCCCAGTAAGATAGACATTATCTGGAATATTTTGAAGAAAGAAATAGGCACACTGGTAACTCGAATTCGAATCTTAAGTCGAATTTCGAGATGAATTTCGAGATAGAGACTAACTCGAAATTCTTCCCAGACTTAGAATTTTCAAAACTTCACTCTGGAAGCTCAAATCGAAATCCAAGTAGAATTTTGAGATGAGTTTCGAGATAGAGACTAACTCGAAATTTTGAAGATACTTAGAATAATTTGACAATTCTTCTTGAAAAACTCAACACTTAATATTGCCAAATTAATATAAATATCAATTCAAGAATTTTAATATATGACATAATTAAAACATTCCTTGATAATTCTAAGGCCTCTAATTACATGAAAAACACAGGTAAATTCATCTAAAAATCATGCAAAATTTAGAATATTATGAATTTAACTCCCCCTATGATCATGCAATCTAACAAGCATAAATTCAAAGATTTGTACTATTAAATACACTTAAAACACAATGAATTCATGTCAAATAACACTATATGCAACCTATAACAATCATTAATTAGGCATTTTAAAGTCTAAGAACATAATGATTAAGTAGCTTGCACAATAAAATATGGATTTTACAGATAGAAGGCTTTACTAACTTGTGTTAAGCATTCCCAATTCACCAACCAATCTATTGAATGTTACTTCATCAAGAGGTTTGGTGAATATATCTGCAATTTGTTGCATTATGGGCACAAAATGTAGTTCCACAGTCCCCTCCTCGACATGTTCTCTTATGAAGTGATACCTGATGTCAATGTGCTTGGTTCTTGAGTGATCTACAGGATTGTTGGTTATGGCAATGGCACTTGTGTTGTCACACATAATTGGAATTTTCTTGTGCTCCATGCCATAATCCTTCAATTGGTTCCTCATCCACAGTATTTGAGCTACACAGCTTCCAGCAGCAATGTACTCAGCTTCAGCAGTAGAAGTAGATACTGTATATTGCTTTTTACTTTGCCAGGACACCAATCTTCTGCCAAGAAATTGACAAGCACCAGATGTGCTTTTCCTATCAATCCTGCAACCTGCATAGTCTGAATCCGTATAGCCAATTAGATTAAAACCTGTATCTCTTGGGTACCAAATCCCTAGATTTGGTGTGCCCTTGAGATACCTAAAAATTCTTTTGACGGTTATGAGATGTGATTCTCTAGGATCCGCTTGGAATCTTGCACATAAACAAGTCGCGAACATTATATCGGGTCTACTTGCAGTTAAATAGAGAAATGAGCCAATCATACCTCGATAGCTTGTGATGTCAACTGGTTTACCTGATTTGTCTTCATCAAGCTTCGTGGCTGTTGCCATGGGAGTCTTAGCTGCTGATGCATCTTCTAGATTGTACTTCTTGAGTAAATCTCTGACGTACTTGGATTGACAGATAAAGATACCATCTTTTCTCTGACTGATCTGTAATCCAAGGAAGAAGGATAGCTCTCCCATCATGCTCATCTCGTATTTCTCTTGCATTAGCTTAGCAAATTTCTCGCACAAGCGCTCATTAGATGACCTGAAGATAATATCGTCCACATAGACTTGAACAAGTATTAAATCATTCTTCACATTTTTATAGAACAATGTTTTGTCAATTACTCCCCTAGTAAAACCACTTTCAATTAAGAATAAGGATAGGGTTTCATACTAACATCTTGGGGATTGCCTGAGGCCATAGACAGATTTGAAGAGAAGATACACAAAATCTACAAGTTCTGGATCAATGAAGCCAGGCGGCTGTTCCAGATACACCTCTTCTTCTAACTCTCCGTTCAGGAAGGCACTTTTCACATCCATCTGAAAAACCTTGAAGTTCTTATGTGCTGCAAATGCCAAGAACATCCTGACTGCCTCAAGTCTTGCAACCGGTGCATAGGTCTCATCATAATCAATTCCTTCTCGCTGAGAATAACCTTTTGCAACCAAACGAGCCTTGTTTCGAGTTACAAGTCCGTTTTCATCCATTTTATTTCTGAATACCCACCTAGCTCCAATTACTGATTTGTTCTTTGGTCGGGGTACCAGTTTCCAAACTTTCTGCCTTTCAAACTGATTGAGTTCCTCTTGCATTGCAATCACCCAATCAGCATCACCAAGAGCTTCTTCTATTTCTTTAGGTTCAAGCTTGGATAAGAACCCAGAATATAAGCAAATATTAGCCAGGTCAGCTCTTGCAGTTCTTCTAGTAGACACACCAGCATCTGGATCACCAATAATTAATTCAAACGGATGGTTTCTATTCCATACCCGTTCTCTTGGAAATTGTCTTGATGATTCAGCTTGACTTTCTGAGTTGAGGTGCTGACTACTTTGATTATTTTCACTAACTCCCCCTGAGTTAGTGCCAGCTCCTACAGAACTAGAGTCAACTCGACTCGAGCCTTGAACAGTAGTCCTTGAGCTGCTATTTACTCCCCCTGAGTTGTTGTCGGTTCGTACTGAAGAAGTCTCTCCTGATCTTGTAGAATTAGCTTGTTCACTAGACTCAGGTTCTTCACGTACACTTGAAACATTTAATGGGACAACCAACTCAGGTTCATCTTCAAGTTCTTCTAAGTCCAGATTCTGAAATTTTAGGGACTTAGGTTCACTAGAATCTCTTGAAATTGATGGGAGTTTGGTATCGTCGAATCTGACGTTGTAGCTTTCAGTCACTTTTCGATCATTCACTAAGAACACCCTATAAGCTGCCACCACATCTGTGGAATAACCAACAAAGATTCCTTCACGAGCTTTTGCTGCAAACTTGCCTAGATTTTCATCATCTATAAGTACATAGCATTTTGCTCCAAAGACATGAAAGTATTTGATTGTTGGTCTCCTGCCGTTCATTAGCTCACATGGTGTCTTTTCTTTATCTTTTATGATCAAGGATCGATTTTGAGTGTAACACACGGTACTCACTGCTTCTGCCCAGAAGTACAGAGGAAGTTTCGAATCATACAATAAAGTTCTTGCTGCTTCAACCAATGTTCTATTCTTCCTTTCAACTACTCCATTTTGTTGTGGAGTTCTCGGGGCTGAATACTGACGACGTATTCCCTTAGATACACAGAAGTCATTCAGCACTGCGTTTTTGAATTCAGTGCCATTGTCTGATCTAATCGTCTTCACAGTAAGTGTTGAAACATTCTCAATTTGAGTGATGTGATCAATGATTAGGAAAGGTACTTCGTCTTTCGTCATTGCGAACAATACCCATGTATACTTGGAGAAGTCATCCACGATTACCAATGCATATCTTTTCCTAGACAAAGATAGGACATTCACTGGGCCGAACAAATCCATATGAAGAAGTTGCAGAGGCTCAGTAATACTAGAAATTTCTTTGCTTTTATGCGATGCTCGCTTCGACTTTCCCATTTCACAAGCTTCACAGAGTCCTTTCGGAGCGAACTCCATTTGAGGTAGATCTCTCACCAATTCTCGCCTCGCGAGAGCATTCATCGTTTTGAAGTTTAAGTGAGATAGCTTTTTGTGCCATAACCAGCTTTCATCATCCGAGGCTTTGCTGTAGAAACAAGTGACCTCATTCTGATTTGCTGAATCCATGTCTGCAACAAAAAGATCTGCCTTTCGAACTCCTCTCAAAGCTAATGAGCCTTCCTTGATGTGAGTGATTGATACACCTTTCTTGTTGAAGACAATTTCGTAACCTTTGTCACAGAATTGACTGATACTCAACAAATTATGCTTTAATCCCTCAACATAGGAAATATCTTCAATGATGACATTGCCAGTTTTCAGTTTGCTATATCCCTTTGTCACACCTATGCTGTCATCTCCAAAGGTAACATAAGGGCCAGCTTTCATAACCAACTCTGTAAGCAGGGACTTGTTTCCAGTCATATGCCTCGATGCTCCACTGTCTAGCACCCATATAACTTTATTTCTATTCTGCTTAACGCCCTGCAATGACAGATTGGTTAGACATTCTTCGGAACCCAACTTTGATTGGGCCCGGCTTTTCGATAAGATCGATAATCAACAGATTTAACAACAGGAGATGCACTTTTATTAACATTACTAGAGCTTTCGACTTTCTCCTTTCCTTTCTCAGACTTGACATGTTTGTCAGTCCTATGAGAAGGTTTGTCACTCCTAACTTTAGGAGGACTGACAGTCTTGGCTCTCACATGCTTTTTCTTGATGTTTGAACTAGCAGCAGTATTTGAGCATGACTGGCTAGATGCATTCATTAAATTCACAAAAGTTTGCATGATGTTAAAAGTGCATGGCATACAATTAGGTTGACCACACTGTGCATGATTCGGATGCAGATTATTCATTGTATGTGTGGCAGGCATGGCATGTGCAGCAGGAACATTTATGATAGCTTTACATGCATAAGAAAGATGTTCAGTAGATTTGCAGTGATAACATGCTTTCTTTATCCGTTCAGCCTTAACCTCTTTTATGCCTTTCTTCCCTTGTTGTTTAACAGCCTTAGCTCCTATTCCTGGTCTAGATTCATCTCTAGGGAAATTGATTTTAACTTGTTTGATAGGAGTTACAGGTTGTGCTTTCTGGCGATCTTCCATCTCAATCTCATATCTAGCTATTAATTCAGTCTCTTCTTCTTCTATTCTAGGAACAAGGTGTTTGTAGATGGGTTTGACAGAAGATTTAAAAATGCTAGGAATTTCATTTTTAAGGTCACTGGAACTAGTGTCGATAGGTCTCTTCCCTTCTTTCTTAGAAAGGTTAGAATAGTCAAGTCCTACACCTACTCCAGTTATTTTCTTAAATATGTCATTATCTACATACACTTTACTAGCAGCTAGTTTGTAAGCTTCGCATTTAGTTTCTAACTCAGCTAGTTTGTCCCTAAGACATGCTTCTACTTCTTCCTTAAGGACGAGCTTGTGTTCCAAAGATTTAATAAAATCTCTTAGAGAAGTATCTACAGTGCAAGCAGCCTCTAACTCTTCCACTTTTGCCTCAAGCATTCTGCTTTTGGCGACAAGTGTTTTCTGTTCCTTTTGAGAAGTGTCTAGGCTTTTGCACAACATATAGATCTCTTTGCTAAGAGCCCCGTTCTGTTCCTTATAATCATCAATGGACATTTCTACTTTAAGGGTTAGAACTGGTACCTCTGGTTCCTCTGATGTCTCAGCCATGAGGGCAAAGTTTGCTACATGAGTAACATCTTCCTCATCTGAATCATCCCAAGCTCTTCCTTCTGTTACTAATAAAGCTCTTTTTCCATGTCTTTCCTTCACCAGCGATTCATACTTGCTTTTGAGGGCTTCATATGTCTCTTTTGGATAAGTCTGTTTAGGCTTTTTGCAGTCCGTAGCAAAGTGTCCAGCTTCTCCACAGTTATAGCATTTGAACTTCATTTTGAAATCCAAAGGAGATTTGTAGCTGGTATTCTTGCCTTTACCTTGGTAGCCTGACGAACTACCACCACCCCTAGCAGCCCGATAGTAAGATGAAGAATTTCTCTGTGGTCGGTTGCTCTTTCTGAATCTCATGTTGCTGAACTTCCTTGCCATGTATGCCACGACCTATCGTCCATGTTGTCCAGCTCTTCTTGGGTGAAGTAGTCATCATCACTGTTCGATGTGCACTCGTCATCATTATCAACTTGATGTGGTGCAAGTGATGATTTAGGCTTTGCTGCAACCATTGCCTTCTTAGACTCTTCCTTATCAGCAACTAATCCTGATGCAGTTTCTTTTCCTTTTGAATCATTGTCCCATGCTTGATCTTGAAGTGTCTCCAGCTCATAGGTCTTAAGAATTCCATAATATTCTTCCAGAGAAGTTGTATGCAAATCTCTGGTTTCTCTTACTGCGTAGACCCTATGTTCAATGCTCTTTGGCTGGTTCCTCAGATATCTCGTATTGGTCTCAACCATGGGGAGAGTTACACCTCTCAGATTCAAATCCAATACCAACTGACTGAATCTTAGATAGACGTCTGTTATGCCTTCTCCTTTTCTTATTCTGAAGGTGTCATACTCCATCTTGAGTATAAGTGTCTTGTTGCTTCTAACCTCTGCAGATCCTTCCATGACAACTTCTATCTTGTCCCAAATCTTCTTTGCTGTAGTCAGACCTTTGACTATGTTGAACATTTCATGATCAAGGGATTCCATCAAGGTTTGTCGTACGGAAGTATCATAAGCTATTTGCTCCTTGTCGGCCTCTGAAAAATCCGCTGCCTTTTTAGGCTCGGACCGAGCTGGTATAACCTCGCCTCCTTCTGTACGTGCAGGAATAGCCGCCATTGGAACAAATTTACCCTTGTCAAGGACTTCCAGATATTCAGGGTTAACTGTCTCCAAGTAGAGTCTCATTCTGAAAACCCATTCTTCATAGTGATCTCGATTGAACATTGGGATCTTGAATGTATTTTTAGGAGCCATTTCAATTCTGGTCACTAAAAAGTTTCTAAGTACCCAAGACTAGGCTATGTAGAATATATATGTAGAACTTCTGCATAAGTCGAAATTTCTCTAAGTAGAAATTTTGCTCAAGTCGAACTTCACCAAGTAGAAATTGTCCAAGTCAAAATTCTATGTAGAAAATCTCAAGTAGAAATTCTATGTAGAACTTTTGTCCTTAGAATAAATTTTCTGCAGATTACTTTAATATTGAATAAACAATATTATCTCTTTAACACCTTTTTGACTTTGATGCTTTACTCACCTAACCCACCTAACCCACGTGCTAGGTACTGAGTATGTCTTGTTACACTTTCGGCCGTGAATAATGCAAATCAAAAGACCAAAAACACCTTTTTATTCTTTTACTATTTATCTGTTTGAAAAGGAGATCAAAAAGTTGTTGGGTTGTCTTCTTTGATAAGAACAGATGATGAACACTCAAGAACACCAAATATCAATGAACCCAGATTAATTCACAAAAATTAATTAAAATACCCACAAGCTAAATAATCACACATGGAGTATTTAAATAATTTTTCGGATGAGTTTTCACTACCAACGAATTAAAGCACACTTTTCGAGAAAATGAAAAGTAGATCTAGAAAATGAAAACTCACGATTCTTCTACCAAACACAAGGATCTATGTTTTGTATGTTAAACATCCGCTCTGATACCAATTGTTAGGTCCAAATGTGTTGTAGAGGGGGGGTGAATACAACTTTTTGAATATGAGAAGCAATAAATACGATGCAATAAATGAACACGCAGATTCAAGGAATATATTTCTTATATATAACTTGAAATGGTTGCTACAACATTCATTACAAAGTATAACAGAAGTTCAGAGAGAAGTGAATGATACTAAGCTCTGTGAATGCACTCTCTCTCTTTTTCTTGTGTTTTTTTCAACTATTGCTCTCTTACTTAAAACATCACACAAGTACTTCTATTTATACTACATGTAATCTATGTCCTGTTGTAACGGTCCCAAAATCCGGGGTACAGATATGGGGCCACTAACCATAAATAATATTATACATCTCTGAATTTAAACAACATTTAATAATAACAACCCCTTAACCAAGATCGCATACAGGTTATGGTATGAAACAACTATCGAATATCATTATTACAACCCAATCTCAGAATAAAAGAATATTATACAATTCTATGAATGTACCAACCTTAACAATTCCCAATCCATTCTTTGAAAAGCCCATAACTCGAACGTCTCCTCTCGCTGTCTATAGAGCTATACCAACTGACCACTAGGTTCTCGAATCACTTCTAACAACTGGAGAAATAAACAAGAGCAAGAGTGAGCCAACAATGCTCAGCAAGTGTATATAGTGATGACAATTTCAATAACGACGACATTTTTGATAAGTAACAGAGTTTCATCTCATTTTATGAGGGAATTTATTTTATCAACTTTTCAATTTCCACGAGGCCAATAACTCACCATCCATAAGGTGCATCAAGAGATAGAACTGACAAGAATTCTGATATCAAGGTATTATTCAAAACAGACTTTCAAGAAGTCAATAACTGAACATCTCAATCTCAAAGTATAGATTAGAATTGGAATTTTTATTTATTTTAAAAAAAATCATTAGGATTAGGCTGCTGATCAGTCAGCACTAACCCCGGACAAACGCACACAGCAATGTCCTATAATGGATCCACGGCACACATTGGCCTTATTAACTTCCGACCACGAATCTGGTCCGACCTTACGGTCCAAAAATATTTTTATCACGACCACAATAGGGTCCGACCTTTCGGTCAAAACATTTTTTTATCACGACCATAATATGGTCCGACCTTTCGGTCAAAACATTTTTTTATCACGACCATAATATGGTCCGACCTTACGGTAAAAAATATTCCAATTCTATATCGAACGCACTAGGTGTCGGAACAATCGACAACCTTACCGCATCAACCAACTGGAAAACTCACGTTCCAGGACAACAACTAATAATCCAAGAATTAATGAAGAATTCAGGATCAACATGTGTCGACAAGTTCGACACGATAATTGGGTGATAATTAAAGCATAATAAGCTCTAAGGGTATCGACAAGTTCGATACAATAAAGGGTAATAACGGAATAATCAAGGTCATCAATAGGTATCGACAAGTTCGATACAATAAGTGGGTGTAAACGAATAACCAATAAGAATAAAAGATATCAACAAGATAGAAAGAAATAATTGGATTTATAACATCAGCAGTTTACGCAAAGAGAAATTCCTTGTGAGCAAGAATAAAAACATAAATTGCAATAATATTTTCAACAATTGAAATTCTAGACTAAAGCAAGGAGATGGTCAAGTATTGGGCATTTAATAAACCTTATACACACTGAAGAGTTTGAGCTTTCCATAAACGGATAAAATAGCTTAGAACCAATATTTGCAAAACAGTTTCAATATGGAAAGGTTCAGATCGGCTTAGGGAAAACATTGTCCAAATGGGAGTCCATTGGTGAAAGTATGCTAGGTCAGGAATTTTGCCAGCAGGTTTTCGTAAAAGTTAAAAACATGTATTTCCTTGTGTAGAAAATTTCTTAAGGGTATTTGACGAAGTTAGAAGAAATGGCATTCCACTGTAAAAGTGTGAAAAGGTTATTTGCAAGATTCTTTGTAAAACTGACATGTGAATTATGGGTGGGGAAAGTGAACAACATCATGCTAATTTGGAGAAGCATATATATATATCATCTTTCAACTATACTTGACCAACTCATTTATACGATAAATAAACTAAATTGCATCACTTGAAAGATAAGTGAAGAGCAAAACACTTGCCTCGATACATAGTTCCCAATACCAACATCTCGATTCATTGTTAACTCCACATCAGTCTCTACTTCTCTACATGTCATCCTCTACTCGCTTATACATTCGTCCTTTTCGATAACCATATCCTTCTTGCGCTTCTATCTGCACGCGCACTACTCTTAGCCAGGCCTCCTACTCGTACCTACATACAGTAACGCGCTACTTCAGTACAACTTAACCAACACCTTACTGTCGATTTAATCTACCCATACGCGTCCTATAACGATGTACAACTTAACACATATAGCACATTTTGGTTATAGGCATAAAAGAATTTAGTACAACCAGACCAACCACATAAACACGTACCACACATGATCGATACATCCTTCATTGGGCAACTCTCCCGATACTATAATAAACTTACAATTGATTCTAGTTTTTAACATCTTTAATGCTTACTCCAATTAAACTAGTTATAGATACTCACTACTAATCATACAAAATCCATATTAGAAATCATTGAATATTGACTAACCAATCTCGAGTTACTATGCATGTATAACAACTTTGTTTGAACTTCTATAACTATCAATTAGCACCGAACTGTACAATTACAGCTTAGGTTACAACTAGTACACCTATCACTAATTACACAAACACAACATGTATTACCATAAAATCAATCCGCTAGATCAAGTTTACCACATACAATTCATTCCTTACTCATTAACAACCATCATAGTAATTAATCATTACCCAGCAATTCACCAACCAGGTTAATTAACACTTACAATAATTACAATTTCGATTTATCCTGCTTTATAAATTAACAAGGCCCAAACCATCTAGTTGACACAATAAACACATCTCTCATTTTCGAACATACATACACTCTGCTGCCTTGGACAAAAACCCAAAAAAATAGGGCACATAAGAGGTTAGTAAGGCCATTGTAGTCGAAAAGGACATGGACACTAACCCTTAACCATTACAAAGAACTAGACAGCAACTTAGACTCTTGAATTTAACATTTTAAAACATCTTATAATTATAGTATCACACCACCGTGGTTCGATTACAAGGAAAAAGAAAAGATAGAGTTGCTAAGCTCTTCTCATAACCTTGACCAAACAATCTAACCAACACGATTAACTATTCACTACCGAAAATCAAGGCAGCAAGAGTTGGCATCAAATTACACTAAACAGCAGCTCATCAGCAAGCAAAATAGGACAGGGCTGTGACAACAATTTTTTTAGAAGTAAATAACCCAAACAACCAAGCTCTTTACTAATTATTCTACCTACGACTTAACCAACAGAAAACAACATAGAGTTATGCACAAAACAGAGATTACAACAACAAATCAGACTCTTCATAGCAGCAATCCAATATGACAACAATACACTTGAATCAGCTCACATGATTTACTGACCAACACCCAACTCGAACTCAATACAACCTCTCACCCTTGGCAAATCAAAACGCAGCTTCATCTTCAATATACACACACGCCTGCACACACAGCTACTCCTCTGAACTCACACACCCACATCCCTTACACGTCCGTATGTATATATAAACATACACCCAATACAACAACGAAATTTCAGGAGCACTTACGCACAACCACACCTCTGTTTTGATCGAAGAAAACAGGTGAAGAGAGGGAGAGGAATTTCTCGAGGGAGAGAGAAATTGATTAAGAGAGATTGAGAGGAAAGGTTGAGAGATTTCTGAGAGATTCTTATAGCTGAACACACGCGTGGAACAATCTGGAGAAGCCCAGATTTAAGATTAAAACAGGAAAGAAAATTCTGAAATTTTACAATAACGAAAATAAATAAAAATCCAATTTAAATTACTTCTAAAACAAATCGTAAAAAAAATGAAAATTGGTGAAAAATTAAACTTTAAAATTTTTTAAAATAAAGAGGATGAAATTACAAACACCCACATATTTTTAAAATATTTTTAGGATCAAAATTGAATTTAATACGAATTTTACAAGTTTTGACCCTTTAAATGCAATATAATTCTTAAAATCATTTCAAAATACCCAAACATCCAAAATAATTCTCCCAATAATTTTTAAAATTAACTGATATCATAAAGATAATATCACAAAAGATTTCATGATTTTTATCAACTCCAATGATTTTATAAAAACTCGGAAGATCAATAATGCATGATTTAATTACATTTAAATCCTAAAAATATAAATAAAAATACACAGACTCACACAGCACACATAAATCATCATATACACACATGAACATAATATCACATATATTGACCTTCTCACAAATAATCACATCATATAATCCACACTTAATATTAAATAATAAAATTTAAATTCGCGATTTTCTAGGTCGTTATACCTGTAGTCTTCAAAGACTAAGATATACGTGGCCCAATGATGTCCACATAAATCTTGCCTTATCTTGAAAGCTTGGAAATCTGCCAATCAGAAGATGCCATGTGTCATGTTGAAGCTGCACTCTAAGTAGAACTTCTACTTGAGAATTTCTACTTAGCCATCTCGAATTTCTACGTAGAACTTCTACTTAGAAATATTCTACTTGGTCATCTAGAATATTTAGTACTTAGAAAATATTCTGGTCTTCAACTTGAAACTTCAATGCACATCTTGAACTTGTGATATCTTCATGTCTTCTTTATTCTTCAGCAAGTTCTTGAACATGGATCTTTATTACTGACATAAACTTGCTATCAATGTCCTGACACTTGATGCACTGGTCTGGTTCATAAGTGACTAGTCTTGATAGTGTTTCTGCTTCTTGAATAAATTACCATATTCACTTAGTAACGTGGCTTTCCAAAGTTTGCTTTCCTTCTTGTTCACTTGAAATCAATTGGTCTTGTTGATACTGATAGTTATGATCTTGATTCTCGATTTCTCAAATCACTGAGGCATGAACAACTTTGACTTGAACTTCTCTCAATGATTTCTTTTTGGCTTGATCATAGTTAACATGTTCAATTGTATCAATTACCTTGTCTTCATTTAGTGTTGATTCCTTGTGACTTCTTGTTCTTGATTGTCTTCTAGTTAAGTATCTTTTCCTTTAATTGAGTTACATTAGTTATAGTGTTACAAGTTTACACACTCTACCTTTCAACACTCTTACTGAATTCTTACTTGAAAGTGGTTTTACTAGAGGTGTCATAGATAAAACTCTGTTCTATAAAAAGCATAAAAATAATATTCTACTTGTGCAAGTTTATGTTGATGACATTATATTTGGCTCTATGAATTATGCACTTTGTGCAAGGTTTGCTAAGTTGATGCAGAGTAGGTACGAGATGAGCATGATGGGAGAGCTGAACTACTTTCTTGGATTGCAAGTAAGCCAAAGAACAAATGATATCTTTATCTGTCAATCCAAATATATTAAGGATCTTCTTAAAAAATATCATCTTGAAGATTCAGCACCTGCAAAGACTCCCATGACCACTGCCACTAAGCTTGATCAAGATAAATCTGGAAAACGAGTTGACATAACAAGCTATAGGGGCATGATAGGTTCTCTACTCTACCTCACTGCAAGCAGACCAAATATAATGTTCGCAATATGCCTATGTGCGAGGTTCCAAGCTGATCCTAAAGAATCATATTTGATAGCTGTGAAGCGTATCTTCAGATATCTTAAGGGTACTCTGAATCTTGGTATTTGGTATCCTAAGGATACGGGTTTCGACCTAGTTGGCTATTCAGCTCAGGTAACCTGCAAATACTGTCAATACTACAGGAACCTATTAGTCAAGGTAACCTGTTTCAAAATACAAGTACTAAAACTAGCACTTAAAAAGTTTCAAATTGGCATGTGAAATAGCTAATCAAACATGCATATTATTGTGGATGAGGAATCAACTCATGGATTATGGTCTGTTGCTGAACAAAATACCTATATTCTGCGATAACACAAGTGCCATAGCAATCTCGAATAATCCAGTACAGCATTCTCGAACCAAGCACATCGACATAAGGTATCATTTCATTCGTGAACATGTTATGCATGGTACTGTGGAACTTCACTTCATTCCTACTGAGCAACAACTTGCAGACATTTTCACGAAACCACTTGATGAATCTACATTCAACAGGTTGATTAGTGAACTTGGCATGTTAAACTTGTCCTCTTAACAGGAAGTCAACAAATGCAAGTTGTTGTACATTTTCATGATTTTATCTACTAATTAGTTGCCATGTGTTTAAATGTTAGAAATTTTTGGTAATTAGTTGGTACTACTGAGGCAATACTTGAGTATTAACAGGTTTCCATGTTATATCTTTATGTAATACTCGTGTACTCGATATTTATTTTAATAATTGATATCATGACTGAAGCAATTCAAGATTGGATCTCACATGTTCTGATATTTGATTATTAAAATAAATTGTAGCATAATTAAATAAATATTTTATTGACATATATCAATTAATGATATTTTGTTAATTTTATGTCTATTTAATTGTGAGTTTATCTGATTATTGTGGATTAATTCTTGATTTACTGTGTGATTATTTTTAAATCCATAATAATTAGAAGTATTAAATATGTGTATGTGTATAGGCTGATAGGTTTCAGCGATAAGATGTTTTTTTGGCCGACAAGTTTTGGTGATAAGATGTTTTTTCGGCTAATTAGGTAGTTAGGTGAGAAATTATTGAGTGGTGTTATTTTTCAAACATAACATGTCACTATTACACCTAACCCACTAATACTTTAAACCTTATAAATGATGAGTTTTTGTTTGTGTTTAACATCATCATTTTTCAGATATACAGAGCATATACACACAATTGCTGAATATTTCAAGCTTTGACCGAAAAAATCTCACACTCTAACTGGTGGTTTTTAGAGCGGATTTCATATTCTTGTTATACGCACTAACCCTTGTTTTTGAATTTCCTCAAAGTTTTGAAAATGGCATTGCAGGGAAGCTTTTTAATTGCTAAAGTTAATCCTATTTCCATTCAGCAAATCGAAACCATTCAGGATGAGCAATTTCGGGCTTTGACACAATTTCTGAATGAACATTCATTAATTCGCTATGCTTTAGTTACACAGGTGCAGCTTAACCATGATGCATTGTGTAAACTATATTGCAGTGCAGTTAACACTTCTGGACAGGACGGGTGTCCATTCACATATCGACTATTTGGTAGGTCGATTAGGGTCACTGAACGAGATGTTAATCGAATTCTTCATTTTCCTATGGAAAATCTCGTTTCTGATCCTACACCCGAACAGATTGAAATGTTCTTTCGTTTTATAAGGTACCAAGATGGAAATTTCAATACTGGTAATCTATCTAGAATGTTTCTAACCCAGTATTGGAATTTCTTTTTTCACACTCTTAACCATGTTTTTTCCTCAGATAGAACAAATCAAGATCGAATACCTGAATTTATTCAAATAATAGGGTATGTGGTCGCCAATAATTTGAGGATTAATTTTGGAAAAATAGTGCTTGGTCAAATCATTTTAAAATGAAACGCTTGGGAACAAGAGATGTTCGGACTCAAAATGTCAAATGTCTATATCCAAGGTTTCTACAGTTAATATTAAATGATTTTTTGAATGATGAAGACAGGGTACGCTTGGAAAATGGTCAAAAGGTGGAATGTTCTTCTATGAAGATGAATGTAATTAATTACATAAGCAAAAAGAAATATACGGATGTGCCTACAGTCCTAACTGAATATCTAAAGACTGTCCCACTTCTGTTGTTACCACGACCAGTGAGAGCAGGTATACGACAAGGTAATATTTCAATCCCTGCTATTCCAACCTCTGTATTTCCTATTGTGTCACAGGAAATACAATTTCTACAGCCCCCAGTGGCCATCTTACCCGACCAAGAGTAGGAAATCCCACCGACTCTAACACAGGTCGAAGAGCCCATTCTACAAATGCAAACACAAACACAACAAACTCCTACACCTCATTTGTCACTTAAACGGCCAGTCATTCAAATTATTGAGGGAGATAGTGCCTCAGCAGCACCACATAAGGAGTTAGTTACATCAGTCACTCTACCTCATTCTAAACGGAGTAAACCAAATAAACCTGAGGTAACGGCAACTGTTAGTGAAACAATTCTTTCTTATCCAATGAGTGAAAATGTAAATAAGGTTGAATTGATGGGAGCAACTGGTGAATCTTCCATTTTACGGAAATATCCATTAGTAGGAGGTTCTTTTATGAACCAAGTGTCTTCAAAGACATACGAGGGAAACTTGGGTTTTGTGCCATTTAATCGATTCAAGTTTAACCTCCTAGAGGAAAAATCTCTGGATCTCTTTCGAGATTTAGCACTCTTTACCAGTGGTCGGCAACTCACTTCACGTGAGGACGAAAGCTCATGAACTTTCATTGCACCATCCGTGACCTGTGAAAAAGGGGCTAGGATGATTTCATTTGCAGGTACACATATTGGTGGAAGCTCTAGAGGAGAGTTGAGGGAAACACAAACAGAACATGTAAGTGTAACCCAAACCACTAAACCGAGTGAATATAGAGTGTTGAGTGAAACACCTGCAGAACGTACAAGTGAGCAACCTACTAAACCACATGCACCTATAACCAGAAAGGAATACAACAAACTCCTTACACGGGTCCAAACAATGGAGAAAGAGTTGCAAAATATCTATAAGTCCATTGCAGAATTCAAAAATTTGTAACTTATTCAACATGATGCATTCCAGGTTCAATTAAGTTCCTTGGCATCCCAGTTTAGTCATGCAATTCATTCCTTGGGGAAGACAGCTTCGTCTAATTTACCAACTCCACATCCTACTACTCTGGAGGATAACCCAACTGAGGGGGAGAAGATGGATGACCAAGAAAAATCTACTAGGCGTAAGGCAAAGAAAAGGTTGTTGACACGGAATTAACTTTATTTTGGGAAAGAAAAAGCTAATGGGAGTATTAGTGCTATGTGGAAAGAAAGCAAAGGCAAACTTGAAGATATGTTCATTCTACAGGAACAATTGTCTTGCACTTGGTTAATTTTTAGAAATCTGGAAAATGTATATATATGATCCAGAATGCACTTTAATATTATTTATCTTTGTATTTCATTTTTCTTGTATCAGTTGAGTTATCCTCTAGGAATTTGCTTGTCAAACCCTAACAATCAAATAGGGGGAGATTGTAAGGCATAATGTAATGTAATATGTAATAGAGGACATATATAACTCAACTAGGATAAAAGATAAATAATATTAACTTTATACAGGGATCGTGAAATTTGAAGAACAGGCACCAACAAGGATCAAGTCGCTGAAAGAAGTTCATTAACATGATCAAGCCTCAGTGACAGAATAAGATGTACAGGTGATTCAGTTGAAGGGCCAAAAGATTTCATGTATTTGAAGATATTGCTGCAGGCTAATAAATTGGAATGTAACGAAGGTGTGAAGATCAAGATCAGTGCTAGTCACTTGTGAACCAGACCAGTGCACCAAGTGTCAACACATACGGGAAGGATCAACACATTAATTCATAGAAAGAATTGCCAAAGCCTGTTGACGATCAAGGACAGACATAATATCTCAAGGTATTGTCAAAAGTTAATTTACTCTGAAAATTAAATAAGTAACAGATTAATTAATTATTTATAACAAAATAATTAAATTAATCTGGTACTTGAATTATTTTCTGAGGTGAATTAAAACAGCAGAATAAACATAAGAGAGAAAATGAATAGTATCTGAAATCACTATTCATATGAATAGTAACTGAAATCACTATTCACATGAATAGTAACCGAAATCAATATTCATATGAATAGTACTATTCATATGAATAGTAACGAAAATTACTATTCATCCGGGTCCCACCTTCAAATGATTTTGTTATGTTGAATATTTTGAAAGTTTGACAACAGCTTTTGAAAATCAAAGTTCGGCTGAGTAGAAATTGAAAACAACGGCGCAGTCAGCAGCTCATGCGTAATCAGTTACGTATATTAACTGCATAGTGACTTTCTATAACCTATAAATAGGCCTGTTGTATTTCATTTCAAAACACACCTCAACACACAACTCTCTCTTCTCTCTCTTATATCTTCTCTGTGTAAGCTGCTAGACAGTCCATCTAGTAGGAAAACAGACTTAGCCCGCTTTCAGGAAGTGTCGGGTAGAAGGTCCTCGTGCCTAAGTGTTCTGGTTTTTGAAGCTAATCCACTGGATTAGAAGTTGTAACACCCCTCGGTTTTTATCAATTCAAAGATATTTTCCCAAATTGATTGTGTTATTTCGATTCAGTTGTTGACCTTATTTTTCACATCTCAAAAATCCAAATATTTCGAAATAACGCATTCAACCCCCCTTCTACGTTATTCTTGACCTAACACGTGTCGTGCCGAAAATTGCCGGGTCTAGTTACGATACTAGTTCCCAGGTTATCCAATAATTCTAGTTCCCCACAGAGAACTCCCCTATATATATATAGGAGGAGGTTCAAAAGAGAAGCCTTCTTAGCAAGAGAACCAGAGAACCCCCATCATAACCATTGATTTAATTATAATCTGATGGCTTAGATTCTGTATAAATATACTGGTATATTAGCTTTTTAGAATTACAGGGGTAGTACTTGGTTATAATGAAAATACAATAGAATATACGTATAACTCTATGATTTATTACCATTTATGCACTGATTTAATTAGATACTGTTACTTTAGATTTAGGCTTTCCATATTTCAGTTATCAATAATACTGATAATTGATTTTTACAAATAAATCATTACGTAATACATCAATCCGCTTGTCTATCACATATCATAGAACTTTCTCAAAATTATATCGAGGCAAAGTTG
The DNA here is from genome assembly GCA_037693485.1 of Kitagawia praeruptora. Lineage (NCBI taxonomy): Eukaryota > Viridiplantae > Streptophyta > Magnoliopsida > Apiales > Apiaceae > Kitagawia > Kitagawia praeruptora. The sequence continues at coordinate 111,053,336 of CM075354.1, forward strand.
CAGAATATCAACATTTTATCTCAAAATTATATCGAGGCAAAATTGTAGAATATCAACATTTCATCATTCATGGTGTGTTTTGTTATTGGTTTTTTAAAACACATTCATATTTAAGTAGACTCCTGAAGATGACTCCTCAAGATACTGTTAACCAAGTTGAAACAGTTTTCATGATGTTCTTTGTGGTGTTCTAGAAAGTGTTCTTGATAGTATTCCACGAGATAGTATGTAAACTTTTCAGATTAATTCAATAAACACAATCCATTAATTTTTAAAAAAGATTACCCATCAGCTTGTTTCTCCATTGTTGCTTAATGTGTGGTGTTATTGTCGCTCTTTCCAATCATAATAGAATCTTGATAGATTGATAGTCCATTATACTTTCTCATGCGGTAGTATGTAACCAAAATTTTTAGTATAATCTTCCATGATTTACTAATCATTAAATGCTTATACTTTCCTTTTTCTTATTATTTTATTATTTGTATACCTAATTTTGTCATTTAATTAATTAATTCAAGAACATGATTTAAAGCTCCTACGTTATTTAACCAATGAAATTCAATTTTTAAATCACATTTTTTAAAACAATTCTCGAAAGAATCTCAAAAAGATAGTAAATAAATTGATTTATTGATTTGAAACACGTAAGAGAATCTTGGTGCATTTAATAATATTTCTACATGTAACTTAATTTTAAAATAAATGTATAAATTTTCATTTGAAAAAATAAATATATAGAAATATTGTGTTATGTAATACACTAAAAGGTCAAAAAAAATAAAAGAATCATAGAAATAAATAAATATTAGCATTATATTGAAAAATAAAAATGCAATATTATTAAGTGAGTGCTAATATTTTAATATTTTAAATATTATTTATTCTTAAAAAAAGTCAAATGAAAAAAAATATATAAGGAATCTCGTAGGGGATATTCTTTAAGAGATTATTATAATTTTTTAAAGATTATTTAAGGTATTTTTAAGACGAATAAGTATTAATTTATTATATACCAAGATTTTTAAACCTGATTTGAAATTTTTTAGAGTATTTTTGAAGATTCGGTATAGTTATGTACAAGTATAGCACTATAAATAATTTATCCAACATTTAAGAAATTTTAAATAATATTTTTCCAAATTAAAATTCAATTTTTATTGCATGTCTTTTAAAATAATTCTGGAATAAAACTCAAAAGGATAATAAAAGTAAATAAACTAATATATTGATTTGAAAGGCGTAAGAAATTAAATTTTTCTAGCACGTCTTTTAAAACAATTCTCAAAGGAATCTCAAAAAGATATTAAAGAAATTGATATATTAATTTGAAACACGTAAGAGAATCTTGGTGTATTTTATAATATTTCTACATTTAACTTAATTGTTAAAAGAAATGTAAAAATTTTCTTTTGAAAATATAAATATATACAAATATTGTGTAACACACCAAGATTCTCTTAGGTGCTTTTTAGATTTATTTAGATTTTCTTTTGGGGAAAATGAAACTTGATGTATTACATAATATTTTTATATGTTACTTAATTTTAAAAAATTGCATAATTATATATATATATATATATAACTATTATGCAAAACCGAGATTCTCTTAGGTGTTTTTTTAATTACTTGAAATCATAATATTACTTTATCAAATATTTTTATTAAATATATAATGTATTTCAGTTGCAACTTTTGCAACTGAAAACTGAAAGTTGCAATCAGAAATCCACCAATTACGAGTGCCCCTGGCGGGGCCTTGCAACCCAAATCCACCAATTATGAGTGCCCCTGGCGGGGCCTTGCAACCTCATTTGCAACTGAGATGCTACGAATTTCTGAATTGCAAGTTCCAGTTTTCAGATGTCATTTTCGACCAGTTTCTTGGAATATATATATATATATATATATATATATATATATATATATATATATATATATATATATATATATATATATATATATATATAGGCCTTTGCTCCATACAGAACACTCTTATATAACAAACAATAAAGAACACCTTAAATGTATTAGATCCTTTGGCCCCGCCAGGGGCACCCAATACAAAAAGTTGTTATTTTTTTACCCTCTATCAAGCCAGCAAAAAAAAAAACTGTTCATGATGACGTCATCATCATGAACAATAACTTTTTTTTTTGAGATGATGGATGGATAGAGGGTAAAAAAATAAGAACTTTTTGTATTGGGTGGCCCCGCCAGGGGCATTGGATCTATTAGGTATAAGGTGTTCTTTATTGTTTGTTACATAAGGTGTTTGTTATGGAGTGCAACTCTTTATATATATATATATATAGGCTAGTGATCAAATAGAAATCAATCTTAGAATAGAAACTAGAAACCAACACTAAATAAATTATATTTCATTTATTCTAATGGCCCCGCCAGGGGCACCTTCACAAAAAGTGTTTAAAATTATTGGCTCCATCCAGGGAAAAAAAATAAAAAATTACTGTTCACGCTGACGTCACTACCACGTCAGCAGTGAACAATATATATATATTTTTTGCTGGATGGAGCCTAGAATATTATGAACTTTTTGTATTGGGGTCCCCCTAGTTTGGTCATTAGATTAGCTTTAAATATTAGATTAGGGTTTAGTTTCTAGTTTCTATTTTAATTTGGTTTCTATTTTAGTAAGACCCTATATATATATATATATATATATATATATATATATATATATAGGGTCCTACTCCACTACAAACTAAAATTAACTACAAACTAAAAACTAAAAACTAAACACTAATCCAACATTTCATGCTAATCTAATGATCAAACTAGGTGTACCCCAATACAAAAAATGCTTAAAATACTTGGCTATATCCAAAAAAAAAAATCACTGTTCACATGATGACGTGGCAGTGGATTTCACTGGTTAACGGTGCTTCGCACCTTCTTGTACGGCGCTTCGCGCCTTTATCATTCTAAAGTTGTCAGGAATGACAATCAATGGTAAAGGCAATAGACGATTGACGGGTGTGTCGAGGGCCTTCGGCCCTCATGACTACCTAACTCATCCGTTTACTGTCTTAAATGCTTCGCATTTCCACGGCAAGATTTTTTTATTTTTTTTGTTGGATAGAGCCAATTATTTTAAGCATCTTTCGTGAAGGTACCCTTGGCGGGAAACTTAGAATAGATGAAATATAATTAATTTAGTGTTAGTTTGTAGTTTGTATTTAAGGATTGGTTTGTATTTGAGCAAAAGCCTATATATATAATCCAAGAAACTGGTCGAAAATGACATCTGAAACCAGGAACTTGCAATCAGAAATTTGTAGCATCGAAGTTGCAAAAGTTGCAACTGAGGAAGGTAGTATTTTTGGAATTTTGAAAACAAGGTCGGTATTTTTAGAATTTTAGAAAGGTTGGTAGTATATATTTAAAAATCTAATAGTTAACATGGGTAGTTTTGAAACTATCCCTAAATTTTAAATGATACATTGAAACACGCAATAGAAACTTGATATATTAGATGATATTTTTATATGTAAATAAATTTTAAAAAAAAATGTTTAGTTTTAAAAAAAATGAAACATATAAAAATATTATGTAATACACTATGATTTTCTTAGGTGTTTTGTAAATTATTTAAAAATTGTAATATAATTTTATTAGATATTTACATTTAGATTCTACTAAATATTTTATTGGTATAAAATAAGTTTTGATATAGTTATGTACAAGTAGAACACTATAAATAAATTATCCAATATTTTTTTTTAAAAAAAAATATTTTTTCAAATTAAATTTAAATTTTTATAGCATGTATTTTAAAATAATTCTCGAAGGAATCTCAAAAAGATAATAAAAGTAAATAAACTGATATATTAATTTGAAATGCGTAAAAAATTCAATTTTTCTAGCACGTCTTTTAAAACAATTCTCAAAGGAATCTCAGAAAGATAGTAAATAAATTGAGATATTGATTTGAAACACGTAAGAGAATTTTGGTCCATTTTATAATATTTTACATGTAACTTAAATATAAAAATATATATTGTTGAGATATTGATTTGAAACACGTAAGAGAATCTTGGTCCATTTTATAATATTTTACATGTAACTTAAATACATAAATATATATATGGTAGCTCAGTTGGTTGAGCTTACCTCTAGTCGACCCAGAGGTTCTGGGTTCGATACTCGCTTACCACGAGATTTGACAATGAACAGATACTCATTGTAAAAGGCTATAAGCCAAAATATTCAAAAAAAAAATAATAAATATATACACCAAGATTCTCTTAGGTGTGTTTAGATTTATTTAGATTTTATTGATTGGGATATTTTTATATGTAACTTAATTTTTTTTAAAAATGCATTATTATTATTTTTTAAAATATATAGAACTATTATGAAATACCGAGATTCTGTTAGGTGTTTTTTAAACTTGAAATAATAATATTAATTTATCAAATATTTATATTAAGATTCGTTTAAATAGTTTATTGATCTAAAATAAGTTTCGAATATAGTTATGTACAAGTATAACATTATAAATAATACATGGAATATTTAAGAATATTTTTTTGAATTCTAGAACTTGAGATAATGAACTAAATTTTTAATGATACATCTTGGTACATTAGATGATATTTTTATATGTAACTTAATTTTAGAAGGATTGTATTGTTTTTTTAAAAATGAAATATATAAAAATACTATGTAATAAACCAAGATTTTCTTAGGTGTTTTGTAAATTATTTAAAAATTGTAATATAATTTTATTAGATATTTACGTTTAGATTCTACTAAATATTTTATTGGTACGGAATAAGTTTTGGTATAGTTAAGTACAAGTAGAGCACTATAATAAATTATCCTATATTTAAAAAAAATTAATTATATTTTTTCAAATTAAAATTAAATTTTTATAGCATGGCTTTTAAAATAATTCTCGAAGGAATCTCAAAAAGATTAAAAAAAACTGTTATATTGATTTGAGACGCGTAAGAAAATCAATTTTTTTAGCACGTCTTTTAAAACAATTCTCAAATAAAAAAATTCTCAAAGGAATCTCAAAAAGATAGTAAATAAATTGATATATTGTTTTGAAACACTTAAGAGAATCTTGTTGCATTTTATAATATTTCTACATGTAACTTAAATATCTATTATATATATAAATATAAATATATACAAATATTGTGTAATACACCAAGATTCTCTTAGGTGTTTTTTTAGATTTATTTAGATTTTATTGATTAAGATATTTTTATATTTATTGTTTTTTTTTTCTTCAAAAAAATTTGCATAATTATAATTTTTTTTAAATATGTAGAACTATTATGTAATAACGAGATTCACTAAGGTATTTTTTAAACTTGAAATAATAATATTAATTTATCAAATATTTATATTAAGATTCGTTTAAATAGTTTATTGAGATAAAATAAGTTTTGAATATAATTATGTAAAAGTACAACGTTAAAAATATTTTATTGAATATTTAAGAATATTTTTTCGAATTCTAGAAGTTGAGGTAATGGAGATTAAATATTAAATGATATATTGAAACACGCAATAGAAACTTGGTATATTAGATTATATTTTTATATGTAACTTAATTTTAAAAGAAATGTTTAGTTTTTTTTTTAAAATGAAATATATGAAAATATTGTGTAATACACCAAGATTTTCTTAGGTGTTTTGTTAATTATTTAAAAATTGTAATATTATTAAATTAGATATTTACATTTAGATTCTACTAAATATTTTATTTGGTATAACATAAGTTTTGGTATAGTTATGTACAAGTAGAGCACTATAAATAAATTATACAATATTTAAAAAAAATTAAGTAATATATTTCAAATTAAAATTAAATTTTTATAGCATGTTTTGTTAAAATAATTCTCGAAGGAATCTCAAAAAGATAATAAAATTAAATAAACTGATATATTGATTTCAAACAAGTAAGGAATTCAATTTTTCTAGCACGTCTTTTAAAACAATTCTCAAAGGGAATAAATTGATATATTAATTTGAAACACATAAAGGTGCATTTTATAATATTTCTACATGTAACTTAAATATATAAATATATACAAATATTGTGTAATACACCAATATTCTTTTAGGTGTTTTTTAGATTTATTTAGATTTTGTTGATTAAGATATTTTTATATGCAACTTAATTTTAAAAAAACTTGCATAATTATTCTTTTAAAAAAATATATAGAACTATTATGTAATACCGAGATTCTCTTAGGTGTTTTTTAATTACTTGAAATCAAAATATTACTTTATCAAATATTTATATTATGCTTCGTTTAAATAGTTTACTGATCTAAAATAAGTTTTGAATATAGTTATGTACAGATACAACATTATAAATAATTCATGGAACATTTAAGAATATTTGTTTGCACTAAATCACGCAAGCGTACGTGGTCACAAGTAATATAGAATTAAGTTGAGTTCGTTCCCACAGAGATCTGGTCCAGGTTTCAATTCAGTTAATGCACCTATGCAACAATGTACGGTTTTTATTCACTGCTAAGACAATTAACAAGATTGGGTTTTGATTATCTAAAATTAACTAAGAAGCAAATTAACAAAACTAAGAATTACTTAACTAATGATTATTAAAATCGAATTACTTATGCTAGAGAAAACATGGGATCCTAACTTCATTAAATACTTCGCTTAGAGTTGATGCCTTTAATCAATGCATGTGATGATTTTGATATCTGATCAGACAACACGAAACAAGTATACGCTACTTCTTAGTATACGAATACCAAACTAAACATACATCCACAAAAGAGATAGAAGATGAATAGACACCAATTACGCTTAGACCCTATATCTCTATAAGATTTGAAAACATAACGGTTGAAGAACAAGTTGTCTATTAAGATCACAAAGGTCAGCATAATATCTCTATTACGCTACAAATCATGATGTTAAATATCAACCTATCCTATGCTAGCACGACAAGTTCTAAATCTCAAGATCCACTCTCGTTTTGCAAGAGATTAGCAAATTAGATGTTATCTACGCATCCAAATTCATAAAGCACAACCATACGAGGATATCAAGAATTCACCACACATAAATCTTTAAAACAAACAAACTACTAAACTACATTGATAAATAATCCCATGACAATGATTAGTTCATAATCGAACCACTCTTCATCATGGGATCTGATGAAATCATAATAATAAACAAAGTATGAATAAAAATAATTATGCTAGGGTAATAAGGTTTAGAAAACAAATCCAAAATCTGAAGATCCAAATTATCCTAATAGAAGAAAACAAAAGATGAAGTAGATCTAGATCTCCGTTGCTTGTCACGAGCTTCGTAAAATCCTTCTCCAACTTTTCTCCCTTGCTTCTCTGAAAAACGTGATTTTCTTGATGCCTAGATGTGTTTATATAGTCCTAGCGTCTTGTCCAACAAGAAATTCCCCAAAATAGAGTTAAAATAGAATTACTGCAGTTTAGCACAAAATACGTTTCCTAAACTGATTATGTTTTGAAGAAAAATTCGTAGCTGACTTTTCTCCAGTATTTATGAGCCATTCCAGTTGTATTTGGACATCTGGACCACTTTAGAATGATAGAGAATCTCGTTAGCTTCGCGTGGACTGTAAGATCGTCCAAAACGGACTTGTAGAACTCAAGATATGGCCAAAACAATAAATCGTGATAGTTCCAGAATTTTTGGGCGCTCTCAGCCTCCTCCGGGCGCTGTCAGCCTTGCTCTGGGCTGTTTCTGAGGCTCTCAGCCTTGCTTGGGCGCTGTCAGCCTTGGCAGATTCTGCCCTTTTGCTTTTCTACTCTTATTTCTTCGTTCTTGTTCCATTTTCGCCCGTTCTTTTTGCGTTAGATCCCTTTCTTTATTTCCCTTGACTTAGGAACCTTCATGGTTGCTAGAAACAAGATTCCCTTCTTCATACCAATACTAAAATTCAACTCTAGAATCGACGAAAACGCCAACCCTAGCCGAAATAACTAAACCTGCACATTTAACGAAAACACAACAAAAACACCACATACTTGAGACCAAGTCAATCAATTTAAGCCGAAATGAAGCGATCCAAGTGGATATGAAATCCACTTATCAATATTTTTTCGAAATTTAGAACTTGAGATAATGGAGAATAAATTTTAAATGATACATCGAAACACGCAATAGGAACTTGGTATATTAGATGATATTTTATATGTAACTTAATTTTAAAAGAAATGTTTATTATTTTAAAAAAAAATGAAATATATAAAAATATTATGTAATACACCAAGATTTTCTTAGGTGTTTTGTTAATAAAAGGAAATAAATCTCAAAAAAATAATAAAATGAAATAAATTGATATATTGACTTAAAACACCTAAGAGAATTTTTGTGTATTACTCGTCTAGCCAAAAAAAAAAAAGAATAATTTTTCAAATGTCTTCCGATTTTTTTAGTCATTTTTGTGCCACATGTTTCAATTTTACTTTTTTTAGGCTGTCATTTTAAAAAATGTAAAAAAAATCAACTTATTTATAGTAGAACCCCTAATAAAATATAAATATTTATTCATGATAAGTGCATATTTTTGCATATTTTTATCACCTATTTATTGCTTGAACTCATATTTTAATAATTTATTTTGTTGCATTTCAGGAAATTCGTGAATAAATAAAGAAATGACAAAATAAAGAAATAAAGTGCAAGGAAAGGAAAAAGAGGAAGAAAAATGACTTAAATGAAAAGAGGAAAAAGAATTAGGAGCTTGGTGGAAAAGGAATCTTTGAAGACATGTGGAAGGTGGAGATCATCCCAACACACTAATTAAGTGTATGGCCAAGATCCACTCATCAAAGCTTAAGGGGGAAGGAAACAAATGGATGGCTAGGATTTGTCCACCACATTTAGAATGTGTAGGGCTAAGATTTACCCAACACACCCCAACCCTAATTCTTGTCCTATAAATAACCCCCCTTGTATTTATATCCTAGATTTTAGTGTAGTTTTAGGGTAGATTTTATTGTAGTTTTAGGGTAGATTTAATTTCCCTCTCCTCTTTATCCTTACAATTCCAGCGAACCATCCTTCCCCCTCCCCTTTTCTTTTCGTTCTCTGCAAACCCATTTCCCCTTTCTCTCTTTCTGCGTCTATTTTCTATGCGAGTTCTGATTTGTTTGCTTCGTTTATGTTTTGTGCTGTTTCGCCTGTAGCTTTTAGAGTTCTGAGTTTTACTATTATCGGCTCTTGGATTCGTTGGTTGAGTTCGTATATGCTGTGTTCGAATTGCTGCTTGTCCCGTTTCTTTTTACTGTTGAATCGTTGTCTCCTCGAATGGTGTTGAATTCGAATGTTGTGTTCAATTTATGGTATTGAATGTTGCTGGTTGTTGCCGCGAGTTTTTACTGAGCAGTTCTGAGTTCGTAAATGTGTCATTTTTGTGTCTTGTTGCTTTGCTGAGTTTTCATTGCTGAGTTTTCAGAGTTTTGTTCTGTGTTTGTTAGTCCAGCGTCCGAGTTGCCGAGTTGAGTCTGTTGAGTTACTGCTATGTTCGAGTTAATTGTTTGGGTTGATTCATTTGTAACTGAGTTAACTGTTTGTTGAGTTCATTCGACTTATGAGATGGTTTATTTTGGGGGGTTGGTGATTTCCGGCTAGATTTATTTACGAATACATCATGTCAAATTTTTCCACAATTTTCTGTAAATAATTTTTTTTCAAATAAAATTTAGTTAAATTTGAATTTAGAATTTCTAAATTAATTAGCTTTTGTTCCTTTTACTAATTAGTTTAGAATTAGAATAAATTTAATTTTTCTTTAAAAAAAGATTAATTTTCTTTCGGTAATTAAATAGTATAAAATCGAATTTTCCAAAATCCAATTGTTCTAGTTCGATTAAATTAGAAGTTAAGGCTTGCGAAAATATTAGTCTCTGTGGATCGATATCTCAAATATTAAAATGATGAAATTGTGCACTTGCAATTTAAATCTTTATTTCTAGCACATCAATTCATAGTAAAACAATTAATAAAATATTTGAGGGAATTCTTTTGAGATTTCAGAATATAATCTATTATAACAAAAGTACAATTTTTATAAAATATTTGAGATTTCAAGTTCATCTTTACATGTATTCTGCATTCAATAATTAATCCCCCAATCTTGGAGCTTGTTCCACCATAATCATTGTTATAAAATCATAAATTATGCTTCTTTCAAATTTATGCACAACCAAAGCAATATAAAGAAAATTAAGAAGTTTAAATTTTTGACATTAATATAAGCTGGTAAATTGAATGTAAATGAAATGGTCTTAGCTAGCCCCAACAGAAAACTTAGGTCAGAATACTTTATTGAGTAAATCGGAAAGATACACATGAGCACAGGTTCAAGATGCCATAAAAAACACAATGGATGTCATAAAAGACACAATGGACTGAATGATACACTAGATTATATCACAACTCACACAAAAACAACCTTTACATGATTCATCATGTTAATTTCATGACCCAGATATCACATAACTTGAATTCAAATGCTAATCACAAGAACTTCTCTTAGTTTGTTATACCCAACTTCCAACCTCCATAATCTTAGATCAAGTAAAAGGCGATACAAACTACTCCAATAACCACTATCACTATAATTTTAGACGGTTAATATTGAAGTTATACAAACCCGCAGAGAAACCTCTCATATATTGAAACACAAGAAAGATATTAGTATCTTTTGTTCGATTTCAAAAATCTGGCAACTTAAACTAGCTACTTCAATATTTTAAAAATGTTCCAGAGCAAGAAAATTCAAACCACAACCTTCCATGATTGCATTCCTCAGAATCCATAGTGAAATTTAAAGTATCATATGATTTGACATCAAAGTAGATGATATCACATCAGTAAAAAAATTAGGGTTCATTCCCAGTAAGGCGCGTGAATGACAACAACAGAACACCTACAAGAATCAAGAATCTATTAGACTGGATCAGAACACCTACATGAATATATCATTCTTAATATATACACTCAGATTTTTCCAAGATAAAACAAGTAAAAGTCCTTCGTATAATCTTTAATTTCAAGGAGCAACAAAAATTCAAACCCCATTTCAGTTAGCCACTTACGTTGATCCACTTAAAGCTCGTCTGGAGAAAAAATTATTAGTGTATAGAGAATATCTGTAAAAACACATACAAGAATCTGTGATTTTATACACACCACTTGTATTCCATAACATATTTTATGGGTATGTAGGATCGGAAACAAAGTCGCATAAGAAGAACACATACAAGAAGCTTACCCATTAAGTAACTGGTTCATAACCCTCAAGTAACAGATAACTTGTTTTTCTTCACGCTTCTATGATTTTCTGTATACCTAGTTTTAGAAATTTGATAATGTCGGCAAATTCAATCAGTGTATATCGTAAAGCATTACAGACAAGTATGTTCAATCAAAGATTTGTTTCAAAAATTAAAAAGATCCGACTATTCAATCAAATATTGTTTGATGTACAGATTCCATAAGTAAATCAAGATAGACCGTATATTCTAAAGAATTATACACAGAAAATAACCTTACTTGTTAAATGTATTTACATAACTGCCATTATACAAATTATTATTTGATTTATTAAGATCTAAAGATTGAATGGTCAGGATTGAGTTCTCTAGTTCTCTTGCTAAGGAGGTTCTCCCTAGAACCTTACCCTATATATATATATATATATATATAGAGTTAAGTTCTATGGAGACCAATATTTTAGTGGAGACCGGAGACCATATATCAATCAAAACATTGCAAAAACATATTCATTGAAAATCATGTTTCACGAAAATCACTACTTCATTTATTTCATTGAAAATCTTGAAAATCATATATGTTATACATGCAAATTTCAATAAAAATCTTGAAAATCATGTATGTTCTCCAAACAAAATAATGTAGAACGTATTGTTCTCCAAAACAGGTTCTGCTTGCAAATCATATATGATCTTTAAGATTTTGAATGAAGTAATAATGTTGAACATTCTTTGCAAAGATATGTGTTTTGCAATGTCTTGAGTGCGTAGTGTATATGGTCTCCACGGTCTCCACTCAAATGCTGGTCTCCATAGTGTGTGTGTGTGTGTATATAGGCCTTTGCTCCATACAGAACACTCTTATATAACAAACAATAAAGAACACCTTAGATCTATTAGATCCTTTGGCCCCGCCAGGGGCACCCAATACAAAAAGTTGTTATTTTTTTACCCTCTATCAAGCCAGAATTTTTTTTTAAAATTTTACTGTTCATGATGACGTCACTGATGACGTCATCATCATGAGCAGTAAATTTTTTTAATTTTTTTTTTTGAGATGATGGATGGATAGAGGGTAAAAAAATAAGAACTTTTTGTATTGGGTGGCCCCGCCAGGGGCATTGGATCTATTAGATATAAGGTGTTCTTTATTGTTTGTTATATAAGGTGTTTGTTATGGAGTGCAACTATATATATATATATATATGTATGTATATAGGCAAATGATCAAATAGAAACCAAGCCCCAACCCAATCTTAGCCCAGCAAAAATCACTAAAATCTAAAAAAGTAATCAATAATATTTTAATTAATTTATACAACCCCACCTTCTTCACCAACAACCCCGACCCCCCACTGCCTTCTCCACCAACAACCCCGATCCCCCATCCCCACCCCCCCACCACCAGGCCACCACCAGCCACCACCGTTCCATCACCTGCACCCCATCACCATCACCTTCCGATGAGCTCGAATCACCACCATCTTCTCCGGCAATAATTCGGCGAGCCTCTCTTGCCACCACCTCCTTTCTTTCTAACCTCTGGCCCCGCAGGGGACACCATCGAGCTTCGGCGATCTTCTAATATACACCATCAATTTTATTACTTCTTGCTTGGTGTATGAGTCCGAGATTAAATATATAGATATATATAGGTGTATGTATAATTGTATGTGTCTATTCAAGTACAATCGGAAATGACGATTGCCACACAATGCTTGACTTGTTTTGTATTCGAGGAGGCAATGGTGGTGTGGGGGGTAAGGTGATGGAAGAAGAAATGGGCTTTGTTCTGAAGTTTCAGCTGAACTAGTAGGTGATTTCCACCGTATAATTTAGTGATTTTTGTAATATAAACGGTTGATTTCTATAATATAATTTAATGATTTCTCAGGGGGCTGGGTCTGATTTCTAGTTTCTATTTAAAATTGGTTTCTAGTGGAGTAGGACTATATATATATATGTTTATTGATGCTGATATATGTTCAATATTATTGTGCATCTATGACACTTTCCCTCATTCAAAGATAAAAAAGAAGACGATCTAAAGAGCTCGAAAGCACAACAGAATCCCACCCAATGGTAAAGCATTGCAGATTTTGAATTATCTACTAATTTAAATAATTTTCTTTGAAATTTAACGAGGTTTGTGTGTGTTTTGTAATACACTTTAAAACGAGAAAAGATTGACACGAACCAGCTACCACGACTATAATGTTTCTTTTAGACACAATTGCTAAAATTATTTGGGAATTGTTTAAGGCAAAGTGTTACTCTCCGCCTTGTCAGAATCAGAATCTTGACTGGGAAAATTAGTGGTAGTCGATTATATGCTCTTTGCAACTGCCGATGAGGTTATGGCTTCTTAACCTCTATTTTCTCGCAAATGATCAATCTCATATTGTTTGAATGTGCTCATTCTTGCATGTGATAGTTCCAATAGATGACTTCAAAATGACTTTGCTGAGCTATTATGAACTATATCATGAGGTGAAATTGAATTTTGGAGTTTAATTTTCGTAGTCAATGAAATCCATTTTATTATGGCTTATAAATTGCTCTATTTCACACGATATAAAATCAACATTTATGATTTTTGTGCATGTGCGTGTGAAGGATAATGATTTGTTGAGTTTAAATCTTCCTAAAACAATTATGGTTGGTGATACGATATTTTTGGTCCATGAAGTCTTCAGAAGCTAAAGGACTAATGTAGGTGAATATTTCAATTCCTGTTTTCGTTCTCCCCCCACCTTGCACTAGAATATCATCGGGGATTAGCCTCAACAATTTCACACGGATGTGGGCCTGGGTCGTTTGTCATGATCCAATCTGGCATTATCTAACCACTCTAGTCATTCTCATCAAGCTCATCAGAAAATGGGAATTATGGTGTCTTTATTTAAGCTTAAGCGAGATATGAGTCAAATTGTCACCAAAAGAGTTATCGTGGGCTGAATTGGAGATGGCAAAATATAAAGGACTAGTTTTAATGTTTTCTTCTAGAGGATTGAAATAATCAGGAACGGTTGTGCTGAGAAGTATGTCTCTTACTCCACTGTCTCTTATTCCTATCCTCTGTCTTTTGTTATTAATTTGAACCATTTTTCCTTGTACAGAAAATGGATAGAATACAAAGAATACCACCGTCACCTTAGTTTGAGCAAGGTAGCTTTCATATATATATATATATATATATATATATATATATATATATATATATATATATATATATATATATATATATATATATATTTACAAATTGTCTTCAATTTTTGATACTAATTCACCAGTATTATATTTGTCGCAGTGATCATCTATGATTTCTTCATGATAAAAATCAATAAATAGCTCGTTCCTCATTTATGTACGGAACCTAAGATTGCTCTCAGGATTCTTACCTGAGATATATCCAATACTATGTCGTTACAGCTATTTGTTCCCTCTCTCGAGTTTCGACTGGTGTTTCCAATTTTCACATATTAATTAACAATCTCTCTATCTCTCTCTCTCTCCCAAACAATGAATAAGAACTGGTTGACATATGAGACTCATGGATTGAAACGTAGTATCCAATAGTTTTTTGCATCTAATTTCAAAATTGCGAGGTCACAACCAGTCATGACAGAATTGTGTGAATTTGATTCCTATATAACTATGGCACACAAACATCTTGAAAAGGATCAGAAACATTTAAACACCTCCTAATTTCGTCCCTATCTTTCAAAAAATCACAATCTTCTATTAAAATATTACTCCCTCCGTCCCCCCCCCCCCAATTTTTTACATTGGGGGTGGGCACGAAAATTAAGTAGAGATTAAAGAATGAATAAAGCAGCTGTTATTTTATTAATACGACATAAGATTAAAAAGTGGGGGAGGGGGAAGTTAATCACCCCCGCCAACTCCAAATTTGAGATTCTTTCAATTTGCCTCCAAATCAGTTGTACCTTCCTTTTTTACTTCTGAGCCAGCATTCAATGCATATATATATAAACCACTTTCCATTAATATTACAAGTCTCCATACTTAGATTACATACAAATTACTTACAAAATCTACTTCACTACTAATACTACAAGTCAAAATGGCAGGTTCTACAACAGACTTTAATGCAACATCTTCAGCAAGATTTGATTCTGCAATTGCCTTTAATTCAGCTTCATCAGTGATCACTGCCAAATGTAAAAGATTGTCAAATCTTCAAAAGAAAGAAATTGCTCATATATTATCATTGAACTATAACAACCAGAAGCTAAAGTACGGGATAATTAAAAAGATTGCTTTGGATTATGGTGTGAGCAGAATAACAGTGTGTACAATATGGAAAGATGTGCTAAAATCAATCAAAGATGGTGTGCTACAAAATGTGGAAAGAAAATACAAAGGTGGATACAAAAGATATTCATTGGATTTGGAACAGGTAAAATCTATACCTCTACATCTCACAACAAATATAAGGACACTATCTTGTTAATTAGGAGCTTCCATATCAACAGTGCATAGACTTGTTCAAAAAGGCAAGATAAGATCACATTCTAATGCTTTAAAGCCTTTTTTAACACTTGCAAACATGGAAGCTAGGATCAGATTTGTATTGAGTCATATAGAAAGATCAACTTTACATATAAATCCAACATACAAAGCCATGTTTTTTTTGGTACACATAGATGAAAAGTGGTTCTACATAACAAGACAAACACAAAAATATTATCTCCTGCCAGGTGAGGAAGAACCACATAGAACATGCAAGTCTAAAAGATTTATTACCAAAATTATGTTTATGAGTGTTGAAGCTAGGTCAAGATATGACGAAAATGGTATATGAACTTTTGATGGGAAAATAGGAATTTTCCCATTTACTATCATGGAACCAGCAATAAGAGCAAGCAAAACTAGGGCTAATGGTGTCATGGAGGTGAAACCCATTGAGAGTATCAACAAGGTTGTCATTAAGAGGTGCTTACTTGAAAAAATCATTCCGGCCATCAAAGCTAAATGGCCTCCAAATTGTAGTAAGAACATAGTCATTCAACAAGATAATGTTAAATCGCATATTAATGACAATGACATGGTTTTTATTAATGCCGCTCAATCAGATGGTTTCAACATTAGTTTGGTGAATCAGCCACCTAATAGCCCCGACCTCAACATCAATGACTTAGGTTTTTTTAGAATTATCCAGGGATTGCAACATGAGAAGGCCCCAAAAACTGTTTTTCAATTGGTAGATGCAGTGTCTAAGGCTTTCGAAGAAGTGTCTCACACAACACTAAATTACGTGTGGCTATCTCTTATGAATTGTATGAATGAAATACTCAGGCAAGAGGGAAACAATAACTACAAGCTTCCACATATGGGAAAAGAAAGACTTAAAAGAATAGGGGTGCTTCCGACTCAAATCACTGCCCCTCTTCATTTGGATCAACAAACATTACAAGGAACAATAAATGCGGAAGATATGAACTGAAGACTTCTTAAGACGCTACTTTTGTATGCATATCAAGCACAATGTTTGTTTATCTAGCAAGACATATGCAAATTTTTTGTATATCTAGCAAGAAATATTTTGTACATGGTCGTAAGTTCTTTATGTCCTGGTACTGTAATTTTTAAGTTTCCCAAAAAAGCAAAATCAAACCACTAATCAGTTAACTACGGGAGGAACAAATATAATCAGAAAATAAAAAGAATTAACATACCAGCATTCAACTAAACAGTCGATGGAGGTAAATTTGAAGAAGGCCCGTTTGATCATCAAATTATAATTTTCTTGGTTTCACCATGAATTTCTTTCGTATTCTGGATCGAAAAATTCTCCTACCTCTATTTTCGTATCTCGATTGCACTTTTTCTGGAGTGTCTTCAACAACCCCAAAATCTTCCGTTACGAACGTAGTCAAATTAACATAGAAAATTGGGGAAGAAGGAGATTTAGACTTCAAAAGCTTGTCATTGCCTTTCATTGATTTATGATTTTAAAGTAATAGGAAAAGTTTACTCTAAGATTTGTTAATGGCGTGAAATTAGGGTAGAAGAATGGGGGAGGAAAGAGAAGAAGGGGGAGGAAAGAGATGGGTTAGATAGAAAGTGGGTGGTGTGGAAATAAAATAAGAGAGACAATAATTAGTGTAACGTCTAGTACTTTTATTAAAATAAGAGTGGAGGATAATTTTATATCATTAAAAACTTACTATTTTAGGAAATGTAAAGAATTGGTGGGACTTCTATAAATAGAAATTGTAAAGAATTGGGGGAGGGGGGAGGATGATTATTCCATGTATCATTAAAATATATGTTAATATCTTTGATAGTTGAAACATATTTTAAAATTTAAATCTTTCTGTTACATTGTTATTTATTTAATTCTCATTTTACCTTAAAATTTGTAGTAAGTTATAGAGATGATTAACTTCACTTTTTGCCCTTGTTATTAGCATTTATTTCATTAGATTTTGATAATATTTGCATAATTTGTGTATATTTATTTAGTTGACTTTGTTCACCTGTATTAATGTATAATTAATTTTAATTAATTTGTGTTAAATCAAAATTTGTGTAATATTGAAGATACATAAATTTATGCTAAAGTCTTTGTTATTAATTGACAATAACTATCATTAGTTTTTTTTTATGTAAGTAAAAAGATGCATGATGTATGACTTGTGTCATGTCTGGTATTATCTATGTCCTATACACATGTTCAACTATGTTTCCTAACCTTCAAAATATCACATATCAGTATCACCACATCACACACTATTTGACTAAACTAAAATGCCATGAATTTTCTTGACATTACTCTCTCATTTAAAATTTAAAATTTAGAATTTAAACGTTTTTTGTGCCATATATGTTGGTTTTTTGCGCCTATTCGATAGAGTACCGTATGTGATGGTGTTTTGACCACGTATGATGGTCTGTATGCGTCGATAATGACAAATTTTATTTCATTTTATGCAATTTTTTCTGCTAATAATTATCGATTTTGTGACATGTTAGTTAAATATGTTGTAATTATTTTTATAAGCATATTAATGACGTATACATACATATATCGCTAGTTGTTCTTTATGTCAAATTTGTTTTTAATTGACGCAAATAAATTCATATTGGAAGTAATGTTTTTAAATTACAAAGTCGCATTATATTATATTATTGATCATGCCCTTCTAATTATGTAGTTAAATAAGTGTCTTAGTTATAATTAACCAAAGGGATCCTGTTAAGATAATATATGATCCTGGTAAGCCCGCTTTCCTAACACCTTGAGATTGTAGGAGAACTGGTTACTTAACATGGTATCAGAGCTCTGGTTGTGGGAGATCTCAGGTTCGAGTCTCTCCTACCCCCCAATATTCTCTCATTAATTGAAATATTGAAATTGTGTGCTATGGTGGGCCCAAAAAGGGACGAGATCCCCACCTAGTATTGAAAAAACGGCGAACCGGACATTAGGGCCAAAAAGGCGAACAACCTAGTGATCCACTCTTTGACCCAAATAATGGGCCTTCGAGTGAGGGGGGATGTTAAGATAATATATGATCCTGGTAAGCCCGCTTCCCTAACACCTTGAGGTTTTAAGAGAAATGGTTACTTAACAGATCCCCTTTGGTTAGATTTTATTTTGTTATATATTATATATATTAAAATATTGTTTTAATGTTTTTTGAGTTTTACTTTCTTTTTATTTTGATTTTTTAAGTGTATGTATTCTCTTTTCAGACATTAAAGTTCTATTGGCTAAATTTTCGGGAGCAACTTGAGGGCATTTCAGTTAGGTAATAAATTTTTTTGAAAGAAGGAAATCTATTCTCTGGATAATACATTCTTTTACAAAAATGTATCTCTTTTCCAAAAAAAGAAATAAACAAACAAACAAAGTATAGGGAAAAAAAACGTAGCTAGAATGAAAATTTGTAGGTAGTGTTTAAGTATATACGTGAAGATTTATTCAAATAGAGTAATAAATTGGTAGATAGAGAGATGAATGAAGAATTTGATTGCAAAAACATTCATACTAGTAAATATAATATACAGACACCTTTGAATGGTGTAATGTAATGGTCAGTGGCATCCGGTTGCCAAACACTGTTTGGCAACATGCGGTTTTATAACCGTTGGATGGTTGATCCAACGGTTCTAATTTTAAAAAAAATGGTACCGTACCGCAGAAAGTTTCTGCGGTACGGAGTAATTACCAAAATACCCCTGTTTTCACACCAAAAATCAACTGTTTCTGCGCTACGGAGAAATTACCAAAATGCCCCCATGTTTTCACACCAAAAGCAAGGGCATTTTGGTAATTCCTCCGTACCGCAGAAACTTTCTGCGGTACGATGTTGATTTTTTTAAATTAGGACCGTTGGATCAACCATCCAACGGTTATAAAACCGTATGTTGCCAAATCGTTATTTAGCAACCCGGTGCCATAGACCGGGACCCTAATGTAATTGTGCTGACTTAGAGTGATATTTGAACATGGGTAATCTCATAAACTCAATAGGCTATGCCATCCGAAAAAATCATATAATAACTTAGAATCCAAATAATCAAAATGTTCTATAATTCTAAGTACTCAACCATGCATGTATATAAAATTAACAATCAATTTTTTTAATTTTATCATATACTGATCTAAATACTCAACCATTATATATTATATTAATCAATTTATCATATTGTATAAAAATTCATATGTATCATACTTTATAGTCTAAGTGATCATAATAAATAATTATTATAGTTTTGTAATATTTTTGATTTAAAAATTCATTTCTTTTTTGATTTTATTGAATGTTAATTATATGTTACTTTTTTATATATAACATAGATCATACTTTTAGAGTTCTCATCTTTTTAACATAATTTCAATTAATTTTCGTGTAAGTTTAAATATTTATGTTTTTAGACCAATCATATATTTAATTCATTGAAAGTCTAAATAGTTGGTCGAATAAAACCTTCTAATATAATTCACATATTTAATTTTTTATATACCTAAAAATAATTTGATGCAATTATTAATTATGTATATGATTTGATAACTAAACTTTACATTCTTTTTTTATTTCAAGAATTTAATATCTACATGAAGAGGCATGTAAATAATTTTTTTTGTACTTGTTTACATTATGTATAATCTAAAATTTTATTTTTATATCAATTATCTCAAAATGGCAAAATAGAATTGTAGAGTATATACAATCGAATAAAAATACAAATAAAAGAGAAATAGACAAGAAGAGAATATGTGATTTATCTTATATGATTTTTAAACAAAGCTCAAAATTAAGTGTAGCAAAGTTGATTATAGCTTGAGTTTGATAGAAGAAGTTCAGTGAATCAAATCCCAACACAAACATACAAGAACCTCGATAAACGAATAACCTTATCAAATAAATAATTTTTTCTGGTCCCGATATAATAGAGACAATGTATTTTTGATTTCGATAAATGAATAATCTCAATTAATGAATAAAATTTTCCGGTCCCAAGCGTATTCATTTATCGAGGTTTAATTGTATTTTCACTTTTGTAACATTATTATTATTATAATTTTTTGAAAAAGGTGCTACTTTCATTAAGCAATATCATGCAAAAGAGTCTCCAACAACAGAACTGGAGGAGACGATAAAGTGTTTTGACAATCTAACGAACGAGGTAACATAATTATTAAAGGATGACATTTTTGTAATTTTAAAAAATATAAAGGTAAAATCATAACAACCATTATTAAATTGACAATATTTACCCTTGTTGAAATTTAATATATAGTAATAGATAATTAGCATCTTAATACATATATAATTGTTTAATAAATATTCAATATTAATTAATTTGAATCATGTTAAAATTAATTTGAGTTTTGAAAACATTTAAATTTAGTTTTTAACTAATTTTTTTTGAAGAGCAATCGAATATATTAAACTTCAATCGAAAACAAAATTCTGCCCACCACTGGGCTACAACTTTTGAAAGAAACCCAACCAAGCCCACTAGCTTTATAATTCAGTCTTGACTTACCAGCCCACCAAACTAACCAGCCCTTTAGACAATGAAACTACCACAACAAAACTTAAACTAAAATTAAATAACTGGATAAAATAGAAGAACCAGTGACGGTTCAAATGCCCCTGCAGATTACTGATTTGCTTCTTCCACAGCTTCCACGACTCCCCCCAGCGCAGCCAATCCAACCACAATGACATGATCCTCAGCAAGCTCCATCTCATCGTCCTCTTGCACAATACCCATAATAGGATCCAGCACGTCCCCTTCCGCTACCGCAACATTGATTTCCTCCTCCCTAACGACTTCGAACTGAGGACCAATATCACCTAGCCCCATGTCAGAATTCCATAATTCCACAACTTTACCAAATGGCCTCTTGATAATACAACCATATTGTTGTGGAATAAAAACTAGGTTATTAGATTGCGGCTAGGGTTTGATGTATTTAATGCAAAGGGTGGTTGAGCTTCGAGCTTTAATGGCTGCTTCTGCGTTCGAGACTTAATCGGTCCTCACAGAATGCCTACGTATCTCTGTATTAAGAGAATCAAGCCAATAAAAACGTAGTTCTGAGTTGAGGGGTCTGACCCTTTATATAGGCTGAGAAGCCTCAGAATTAGGGTAGGGTTAAGTGACTTGGCGGACAAGTCAATCTTGAGGAAAGTTCTAGACCCCTTCCTTGTAGGAGTCTGTTTCCTTGTATGAGTGGATGCCTTGGAGGCTACTCCTTGTAGAGATAATGTTCTTATCTGACACTTATTGCTGAGCTGTTTATTATCCATAATATTAATTACGAAATTAATATTATAAATAGGGTTTGGGCCCACCTGGTGGGCCCCACGTTTGGACCATTCCGGGTCTAATTAATGCCACATTAAATGTGTCTTTAGGGCTTACTTTTAGCCCATATCATTTGCCCCCCAACTTCTAGGAAAACTTATCAGGTTTTCCTTGAAGTTATAACGGCCTTACATGAGACTTGGGTCAGGGTTTATTGCTCTTACATGAGTATTTTCAACTTATCATCTTAATGTAAAGCGTGGAGCGACCGACGCAATTTACGACGATGTTGAACGACACTAAGCGGTGTTAAATGGCACTAGACAGCGCTAATCAGCCTTAAACAATGTTTAAACAGTGTTAAACAATGTCGAATGGCATAAAACGGCACTAATCGGCGCTAAACGGTGCTATACCGGCACTAAACGGTGCTAATCGGCACTAATCGGTGCTAACAGACACTAATATGTGCTAATCGGCATTAAATGGTGCTTAATCGGCACTAAACTGTGCTAGCGGGGGTCCGGGGGCGGCAGCCCCCGGGCGGGGTCCAAGGGGCGGCAGCCCCTGGCGGGGTCCAAGGGGCAGAGCCCCTGGCTGGGGTCGAGCTGCCAGGTCAGCTTGGAAAATTTTTTATTTCTGAAGACTAGTACTATTCAGAAATTATCGTTTCGACTTATTTTTCTAAAATTTTATCACTAATTTTGCTTCCAAAATTGCATGTTTTTCTTCTTCTTTTTTTTTTTCCAGGCCAAATTCGAGCTCAAACTTCGAGCTCAAACTGTCCCAGGTCGGGGCTTTTTTCGAGCTTATTTAGCTTATTTTCGACCTGGAGCTTTTCGAGCTCAACTGGTACAATTTCGAGCTCAAATTTCGAGCTCAAATAGTCCCAGGTCGTGGCTATTTTCGAGCTCATCTAGTTCAATTTCGACCTGGACCTTTTTGACCTCAACTAATACATTTCGAGCTCAATTTTCGAGCTCAAGTAGGGGCCAAACCGTAGCTTTTTTCCAGGAAATCCAATGTTTTTTCGACCTGAAATGAACGAGCTCTAATAGTGTCAAAACGACCTCAAAATAAATCCCAGGTCGTGAGGAATTTCCATCTTTTCTAGTTCATTTTCGAGCTCAGACTCACGATCTCAATTCTAGGAGATATCGACCTCAAATTGGCCTCAAGTCGTATGGATTTTTCGTGAATTTCTGTTCTTTTTCGACCTCAAATTTACGACCTAGCCATAGCATATCTTCGACCTCAAAATGGGTTTTTACTTGACTTTTCAGGTCGTTTGATCGAGCTCGAAATCGTATTACCAAATGAGGTCGTTGGTCTCGACCTCAGACAACTTTGCTTGGGACACTTGTTTTGCTTTTGGGCCTTAGACTCATCAGAATTCTGGGCCTCTCCTCGTGGGCCCTAATCACATGTTTGGGCTCTTCTTTATTGAAGCCCTAATTGACTTTGACTTGGGCCTTAACTTTTGGTCAACATGACCTTAAATTAAAACCTTAATTAGGTTTATCAATATGGGTTGGGCCGTGACAGGCCTTTAATCACTTTAACTAAACTTGGGCCTTAACAAGCCTAGTGTTGTTGGGCCTTTTTAAAGTCCACTTTGTGTTGATGGCCAACAAAGATTTCCAATAGGCTACAGCCAGTTGACCTTCTCCCTCTTCTTTCGGGTCTTTCCTTGGTTTGTAGGACCTTGCCTTGGTTTTAATTTAGCCACTAGTTCCTGATTTTTAGGCCTTGAATTCAAACAACCAGCTTAATTTGAGGCAAACGGCCTTGTTGGCCATCAAGGCGAATGCGTATCTCAATGCTCTCAATGACAGTTTCGTGCCTCCAAGGCATTATCATAGAGCCAACCAGTCTCAAGATGAGCTTTGATGGGGGTCTGTCTAGCAACTTCCAACGTCGATGGGCGCCAACAATTTGCGCTCTATAGCGGGGTCTCCAAGACCTGATAGTAAACACTTCTAGTGTAATTCTCGATTTCAGACGAGGCGAATTTGGACAAGGCATCGGCCGTTATACAAGTTGGTATTCCTCGAATCATACCATACCAACTGTGATTTTACAATTTTCAGATATTTCAACATCGTTTCATCTTTGGCTTTTAGAGCTCTACTCACTTGGGCTATCACCAGCCTTGAGTCTCCATAGACTTTAAGATTTTTGGCCCTCATGGCTAAAGACGAGCCTAATCCGGCATTCAAGGCTTTATACTCTGCCTCGTTATTGGTTGTCGAAAAATATTCAACTTCAAGGCACATTCAATCGCGAAGCCATCAGGGCTCTATAGGACTATACCAGCACCACTTGATTTTGTTTTTGATGCCCTATCAAAATAGAGCACCCAATGTTTCTCCTAAACTTTAACTTTATAAGTTCTCGTGTCTCATCTTGCCCTTACTGGGGTGTTGTGCCTTCCTGCCCCCGACTTCTTGGTTGTCAATGGTATATTCAACCAAGAAGTCAACGAGTACCTGTGCTTTAATTGCAATTCGAGGATTGTACGCGATATCAAATAATCTGAGTTCTATCGCCCACTTAGCTAGCCTTCGGGTTATGCAACATGTTTCTCAGTTGCTGGTCCGTCAGGGTTTCAATCTTAAGTGCCTGGAAGTACGATCGTAGCTTCCTCGAGGCTGTCACCAATGCCAAAGCAAACTTCTTAATGGGAGAATAATTTAACTCAGCTGCATGCAACATCTTGCTCACATAGTAGATAGGCTTCTGAACCTTGTTATCCTTTCGAATGAGGATGGCACTCAATGCTTGTTCAGATATTTCAATGTTGGCATTCTGGATTGAGGGTCCAAAATTTCAGATTGGTTTTCAAGCTTTGACTTGAAGTTTCAATCATTGGATCCTATCTGGAGGTTCACGACCCCTTCAAGTTTGGCCTTCATAGCTATCCCATGGCCTTCATGGCTAATAACTCGTGTTCCTTATCCTAGGATTCGAGGTTGACGTTTACATGTTCATCGTTGGTGTTCATATGTCGACTACCAAGTATTCACGACCTTTCTTTTGGATTGATGTCAAACTAAAGGTCTTTTGGATCCCTTACTTGACTTCATGTCTTTCACGGCTTGTCTCGAATCTTAGTTCTGATTTCAGGGTTTTCAAACCTATCTTTGCTTCTTGTTTTTTATTCGGGGTCCTTCAAGGACTTAAACTCTTAGTAACTCTCGACCTTTCAGGGTTTTTATTTATGCGTTTGTTTGTTTCCACTCGTGTATTTTTTTTATTTTCGGTACTTGGTCATCTTTGACTTACACACATCAGGTGTTAGGTACATAAATAAAATCACATAATCAATGAATGGAAAACAAACTTGCATTAATAACTTGAGATGGGTTCAACCCTTACATAGAATACTACTGTCCTACTCGGAGCAACATGCTCTGCGATGGTTTCATCGAACCTTATTTCTACTTATACTAGATAAAATATGAAGCTAAAAACTACTAGGATAATTTGAACCCATCGGGGCTTTGCAAGACTAGGCTTGCACCACTTGATTTTATTTTTGATGCTCCAATAAAATAGAGCACTCACTACTCCTTCTGGTTACCTCATTCTTATTCTGAAGTTCACTTACAGCTTGGGGTACAATCTCCTGCCCCTCGATTTCTTGGTTGCCAATGATGCATTCAACCACGAAGTCAGTTGACGCCTTAGCCTTAATGGCTGTCCGAGGTTTATGTGTGATGTCCTCTGCTGGCCTTTCTTGATGTTCCTTATCACTACAAACGTCCATGTCTTCAATCGGAAGAACCTGCCCCCCGACTCCATCAGGCCTTAACGCGGCTACATAACAGCTCCTAGCCATTTTCTGGTCACCTTTTTGTTCTCCTACACCATTCCTGGTTGGAAACTTGATCTTCATGTGATAGGTTGAGGCCACAGCCTTAAAAGCATGGAGTCCAGTCCTCCCGAGGATGGCATTGTAGGTGGAAGACGCTTTGATAACCAAAAAGTTCAGCATCTGAGTGGCCTCTGTTGGCTTCTGTCCGATGGTGACGGGCAACATAATAGTTCCCTCAACTTTAGACTCTACTCCGCTGAATCCATATATAGGCATGTTAGATAGGGTCAACTGAGAGTCGTTGTATCCCATTTTCACGAATGCATCATAGAACAAAATGTCCACTGAAGCTCCATTGTCTATCAAGACTCGCTTCACCTCTGAATTCCCAATCATGGGTGTTATGACCAGCGGGTCATCGTGGGGGAACTTCACCCCTTCAAGATCTGAATCCTCAAATCCGATCGTTAACTCGGTTCTTGCACGTTTCGGTGCTTCTTCGACAATGTGCACCACCTCTCTTGCATAAGCCTTCCGAGAGTTCTTGGTTGTCCCAGCCGCTGTCGGGCCTCCCGAGATCATGTTGATTACTGGCCCTCGGGGCTGTGGGTTTCGATCTCGATCATCATCGCTCCTATCATGATTTCTTCTTTGACCACCACGATCTTCACCCTTAGTGAAGTGGCCCAACTTCCCTTTATGGATCAAGAACTCGATCTCATCTTTGAGTTGCTTACAATCATCAGTGTCATGCCCTACATCCTTGTGGAATCTGCAATACTGATTTTTGTTCCTCTTTGTGGGATCACCCCTGAGTGGCTTCGGCCATCGGAAATCCTTATCCTTCTCAATGTCCAATAGGATTCGACTCCTGGGAGTGTTCAACCTTGCATACTCAGCGAACCTTGGTCCTTGGCTCTTCTTAGGGGCAGAGTCGGAGTCCACACTAGTTCGGGGATACTTGTCCCTAGCATCATATTCCTGGTCATCATACTCCTGGTCTTGCCTTCGCTTCTTGGAGTTCCCGTTGCCTCCATTGTTTATCACGACATCCTTCATGGTGCTGTCCTCGGCCTTGATATACTTATCAGCCCTTCGTTGGAGCTCAGCCATATTCTCGGGTGGGTGCTTTGCCAATGACCTTTTAAAGTAAAGATCAGTGGTGCCGTGCTCCAGGGCTACCATGGCCACCTTGTTCTCTAAATCAGTAATATTTAATGTCTCCTTGGTGAACCTCTTAAGATAATCTCTCAGATTCTCATTCTTCCCTTGTACCACATACATGAGAGATGCAGAACTTTTTTCATGAACTCTCCCGCTGATAAATTGACTAACAAAAGCAGCACTTAACTCCTTAAAGGAGCCAATTGAGTTTGCAGGGAGTCGGCTATACCATCTTTGAGCCATGCCCGACAAGGTTTGAGGGAACGCCCTACACTTCAAGGCGTCACTTGCAGGCTGTAGTAATAGTGCGTTCGAGAACGTCCTAACATGATTTGCGGGATCACCCGTTCCATCGTAAGCCTTAATTGTCGGCATCTTGAACTTCCTTGATATGTGGGCATTCATCACCTCCTCGGTGAATGGGGGCGTGGGATCATCAGGATCCCCAAGTGGCATCAGATCCTTGGGGTTGCTCTTAGGGGTTTCCACCCTTGTAGTTCTTCCAGTTGGGGCGGTAGCCCTTCTTTGCCTTCTTGAAGGCCTCTCCAGATCTATAAAGGGAATCGGTCCTGACGTGGGAGGTGGCAAAGTCTGATTTGATCTGGCTTGCTCCCTGGCCATATCTTCCTTTAATCTCAAGATCTCGGCTTCATAAGCCTTAATCCTCTCAGTAGTTGTTGAAGGGAGTCCATCATGAGTAATTCGAGTTCTCCCCATAGGTTCTTTACTTGCACGCCGCCTCCTTGGAGCTTCATCACGCTCGTAATCATCGCCAGAAGATGATTCATCCGTATAAGGACCAGAAAAATCGCGATAATCTCGATCTCGAATATACAGGGCATGACCACTTGGTCCAGCTCCGTAGTTAGGCATCCCATACATTGGATTGGTGCTTATGGGGAGATCCGTAGTGTGGATCTGAACCCCTCGTGTAGGGTTGTTGGGGTCTACAATCAGGGAAGAAATCCCCACCTGGAGGGGGTTAGTCCCTGGAATTGTGTGGACGATCGGAGGTAGCGTACTCTCAACATGGGTAGTCGTCCCTAGGGGTTGAGAAACTTGATACGGAACGATAGTCCCGGATGTCGGAGGTACTTGCTCAGATGTCGGAAGTACTTGTTCAGTAAGGGGCGGAGCAGAGCTAAGAGGTAGAGCCTCGGTAGCGATTGGCTCTGTAGTGCTTGGTGCAGTTCTTCGTGTTTGAACCATGGTTGATGTCTTCTTCCCACAGACGGCGCCAAATGTTGTGGAATAAAAACTAGGTTATTAGATTGCGGCTAGGGTTTGATGTATTTAATGCAAAGGGTGGTTGAGCTTCGAGCTTTAATGGCTGCTTCTGCGTTCGAGACTTAATCGGTCCTCACAGAATGCCTACGTATCTCTGTATTAAGAGAATCAAGCCAATAAAAACGTAGTTCTGAGTTGAGGGGTCTGACCCTTTATATAGGCTGAGAAGCCTCAGAATTAGGGTAGGGTTAAGTGACTTGGCGGACAAGTCAATCTTGAGGAAAGTTCTAGACCCCTTCCTTGTAGGAGTCTGTTTCCTTGTATGAGTGGATGCCTTGGAGGCTACTCCTTGTAGAGATAATGTTCTTATCTGACACTTATTGCTGAGCTGTTTATTATCCATAATATTAATTACGAAATTAATATTGTAAATAGGGTTTGGGCCCACCTGGTGGGCCCCACGTTTGGACCATTCCGGGTCTAATTAATGCCACATTAAATGTGTCTTTAGGGCTTACTTTTAGCCCATATCACATATAATGATAGATTAAACTAATGTTTGATTTATCTTTCATTTTAATCCCACACATATCAATTCCTGATCCAAAATAATAAAATTTATTTTGTAACTAATGATGAAATACAACAATATAAAGATAAATTAAAATAATGTTTAGTTTTTTTTTTCATTTTAATCTCACACATATCGTGCCCGTTTGGCAAATCGAGCAACTAACTTATAAGTTACTTATTTCGGAATTTTTTTATATTTACATATTTTTTTTAGAGAAAAATGTGTATGTGGAGTTTAATATTCGTTATCTTGCAAAAATAAGTTACTTATTTCAGAAAAAAATACATATTTCCTAATTTTTTTTCAGAATAAGTAACTTATTTCTGAAAAATAAGATTTCCCAAACGGGCCCGATATCAATCCTTGTTCCGAAATAATTTATTTATCTTAATTCATTTATTTATCAGTCATCACAGCCTTTCAGCTCGGCATTGGACAATATCTTTCACAAATAGTAATATATTTGGGCTTGTAAATTAGGGGCCTATCTCCTCCACAGCCCAGCAAGCATCAGCGAGCTATAAATCACAGCATCAATAGCCATCAGGAAGAAAGGTCTGGTAAGAATGGCGTCGTCGAGTGGTGCATTACGAGACCAACAACGCGATCTAGAAAACAAAGCCAATGATCTAAGCAAGCTACAGAAAGGCAAGCCATCTCCCCCTACTAATTCAATTAACCCCTAATTATTTGTTTATTTATTTAGGGGTTTTGATTATTTTTTTAATTTTTGTTTGTTTGTTTAGATATAGCAAAGAATCATCAAGTGAGAAAGAAGTACACCATCCAGCTCGGCGAAAATGAGCTCGTCTTGAAGGTCCCTTTCCATAATATGTAGTACTGTATTAATATTTTTGGTAATTTTCGGGTGTTTATAATTTGGGGGAAATATATATTCTTCGTTTTAGGCTTATTTACCAAAATTAATTTGTAGGAGTTGGATTTGCTGAAAGAGGATGCTAATGTGTATAAACTCATAGGACCGGTTCTGGTCAAGCAGGATTTGGCTGAAGCAAATGCCAATGTTCGCAAGCGTATCGAATATATCTCTGCTGAATTGTATGTTTCCTGTAATCCTTATATGCACTTTCACTTACGTGCATCGTTTTTATTTTCATTATTATCTAATTAATCAAGTTATATGTGAAATTTTCCATCTCTTGTTTATTGGTATATGAGATATGTAGGGGATAGTTATGATGCTAGGTTCCATCACTCGTTTAGTTACGTATATATGACTTATACATCTATGGAATTACTTCGACTGTCTTCAAGTAAGATTTGCTGGGAGTGATTGTTGTATAGATTCCTCTGTGAAGAAAATAAACAAAGTTAGGAATATAGAGGAAGTATGAAAGAGAGTCTTATAAAGCTTAGGGCATCACCCATAATACACCAAAGCTTTTTTTAGTGACAATAAGATTGCTTTTGCGGACTGAATCTATAGACCAAGGTCATGTAAGATTATAAGTAGTTTCAATTACATTTTCCACTCAAACTCCACTGTTCTGAATTACATTTTCCACTTGGTGATCAATCTAGTTAACGCAACGCGTGAGCGTGAGGATCCATCCTCATCAGTAATCGGCTAATCGCAACCTTAGCAGCATCTCTTAATTCTGCAACTCGGTGCCTCATCCTTTCCCCATTATCCGAATCCATTAACTCTCTGACTCGCTTCTCTAACTCAGCACACCTCACAAAACTTCCTCCATCGGACTCCTCCAACCCCAGTCCCACCTTTAGTTCCTCCACTAAAAAAACCCTGTTCATCCTTTGCTCTGCATACAATGGCCACCCAATCATTGGTATCCCAGCACACACCTTCCAAAATCGAGTTCCATCCACAATGAGTCACAAACCCACCCACTGATTCATGACTCAGCACGGCAACCTGTGGGGCCCATGACTTCACAACAAGTCCCCTCCCTTTGGTTCTCCCCAAGAAACCTTGTGGCAGCACTGTTCTCGGATCAAATTCATGTGGTGCTATTATGCTCTTGTTCTCATAATCATCTTTGGGTGGTGGACTCTTAACAACCCAAAAAAATCTATGGCCACTATCTTCTAATCCCTCAGCAATCTCTTTTAGTAGCTGTTCTCCAAAGACACCCAAGCTTCCGAAACATAGAACAATCACACTTGTACTAGGTTGAGAATTTAGCCATACCAAGCACTCGTTATCCTCGCTACTAATTTGTTTTTCAGAGAGTAAAGGTCCTATACAATAGATAGGGGGGAGTAAGCGCGTGTGGAATGCAGAGCCCGTCACATATTGCTGTTATGGCTCTTGGTTCCAAACTGTAGAGTGTGTTACTATAATTCCATCAGATTTAGCCATCTCGAATGCTGCCTCCATACAGTATTCATATTCCATGCTATTTCTGTCAAGCAATGGTTTAGGAACGCCGGATGAAAAAATTGGAGGTATACCTGGATACTGAAGAAAAGCATTTAGATCTTTAAACGATGTTGTAATCTTTTGGTGTATAGTTGGGAGGTAAAGGAATGGTGAGAGACTTGAAGCTGCAGATGTATAGAAGTAATAAGTGCGTATGTTAAGCACCGAAGAAACTTCAGAAGCTGCATTGCAAAAGAAATCAATAATGAAGGCTTTAATCTTGTATTGTGTTGAGGATATTGTTTGAAGGGCTTGAAGGACGCTAGAATTGTTAAAGCTCTGGATGTCATAGTTTAAGGCGTCAACAGAAGATTTGCAGTTTGGTGGGAGAGGGGTGGTAGGGAGATGGTGGAAAGTGATGGGAGGCGTGTTAGCGAAGACACTGCTTATGTAGGGAGCAGTAGCGCCAGTGTCCAGATGTGGTGCAGTTGTGACGAGAATGATAATTTTGGAAAATGAGTTGGGATGATGACGCATAATGAGCTTTCCGAGCTCCACCAGTGAGACCAAGTGCCCAACTCCTGGAGATGGATACAGAATTATGCAACTACCTTTTATATCTTCCATCTTTCTTTTGTTTCTTTTTCAAGTGACGAACAGATTTTACAGAGAGAGAGAGAGAGAGATTCCTGCTAACAAAGAAATGATCTCACAAGTAGTATATAAAGAGAGAGCTCAGAGCAGTAGAGAGTACCGAAGAGTGCTGGTAAGGAAGACGGGTATTATTAATGGGGAGCAGTTGGTCGAAGGACCCAAAGGTTACTCTCGGAGGCCAGGGGAACGGATCACTCCTTTCATTAAAACAGGTTCAAAACAATCACGTTTTAGTGTTACAAACTTTACTAGGTTGACATCTGCTTAAATCATTGAAATTTACTACGTACTTTAACAAAATTTATTTATATTCGAGTTCGAGTCTCAGTAGTAGTTTCCCGAGTCTCAGTAGTAATACAACTGTTGTGGTACAAAGATCTTAGGTGTATAATACTAATAGATTAGCAAAGTACTAAACATATTAAGGGAGTTCAGTTGCATTGAGTAAGAAGCTGAATATAGAATAACTAAAGGTGTCCTGCAGAGGCATAGATTTTAAAATTCAGGATTCATAGCAACTTTAAGATTCATATCTCAAGCTACAGATGTCTATTTTATACGATTCAATATGTTTTGGAAACCATATGGAAAATTATAAAACCCTGTGATTTTTGTTTTGTTAGAGTTTCAGTTTTCTGTGACAAAAACCTGTTCCAACAGTCCTGGACAGAGTATAAATTCTCTGGAGTCTTATGCACTCTTCTTCCTGTAATTATTTTGATATTGACCTGGTGATGACGAGATCAATTTTATTTCAAAACTTATTCAGTCCTCTTCATTTCCTTGCCCTGAGATTGTCTTAATTCAGTTTGGAACTACGGAAAAATTCAGATGTTTAAAGCAGTGTACACCAGATTTTCAGTTTCAGATTTGTATAGATTTGAGCTTCATATATTCATTTTATATAGTTCAAGATGTTCTGAAAAGCTTGAGAAATTGTCTAAAATCTTGCAGTTCAAGTTTCTATCATGTTTTTCTGCATTCAAAACTTGGTTCAGAATTCTGGACGGATTGGAAGCAGTCATCTGGTGTCTTTGATTCTTCATAATTTTTCCTAGGATGTTGAGGCTTGTGTCTAAGTATTAATCCTATGTATTTGACTCTCTTGTTTTGATGTCTTCTTAAATCAGTCCAGAAACTGCACTACAATTCAGATCTACAAAACAGTGCATGCTTTATTTACGATTTCAGTTTTGTTTGATTTACAAATAGGAATTATATCAATTTTATTCTTCACAAATTGAAAGTGATTTTAGTGAGATGAGATGCATAGCTGACTTCAGTCATGTATCATTGGAGATTAACAAATTTGCTTGATTGAGAATAACTTAAAGTTGACGGGGTTATGTTTAATTAGAGTTCAAGGAGTGTAATTTTGGAATTAATTAGCAAATTAAATAGTTATAGGTTTAGTTATATTTGCTATGTGATGTTGGACTAATTACGAGTGTTATATTCTTGACTAGGAACAGAGAAGTAATCGTTGGGAAAGACGGGCATAGCTAAGTTAATCAATAATCCGGGCATCTAAGATTTGCCATATCATGAATATATGAAAATTAATTGAACAATCGAGAGATATATCATGGAGTTTATCTTAAATAATTATGCCATATATTTAAGATTTGATTAATGTTAAAGAGTATTACTATGGTTTTGCTGTAATATTGAGATAATATGTCTTAGTCAAATGTGTGGGTGCTCATGTTAAATGGAATTTTGTGTTGTCCTCCTCTCTGTTGCTTTACTTAATTTTTTGCCCCACAGGAAACGTCTTGATGCAGCTCTTCAGGATCTTGAGGAAAAGCAAACTAGCAAGAAAGAAGCGGTCAGTACCATTTTTTTGTATACGAGCTCATGATTCATGTGCCTCTGTCTATCAATAGCTAGCACATGTTATATTATTCATATTTTAATTGAATTTGCAGTATTTTTTAGTTTTTCATAGAACCCTTAAAAGAACGCGTTATTAGTATTTTAATTATTTTTTATAAGAATTTAAATCATCAGAATACACGTTCCTTTATTTCTATTTCATGAAATATTGAAAAGAACACTTAAGAGAACACTTAAAAAAACACTTAAAAGAATAGAACATCAAAAGATTAGAGATTCTTGTACATCAAAAGGGATCAAGTGATCAACAGATAGAACAAGTGCGATGAGTAAAAAAGTCAGGCCAGATTGTTGTGTTTCTATAAATAGTTTTTACCGTCAGTGGTGCACGTCTTGTTTATCTAGCAATACTTTATAATATTTTTTTAAATTATGATGCATCTTATCATTAAATGAGAAGTGCCATGGCTTTACAGTAGTCTGTTGCAGAGTGCAACATTTTAAAGATGTGAGAACTATTGTTGAAAATCTAAATTGTGGATTTTTGGGAGTTCTTTTTTGTTTGTACTGATTGTGTTATAATTTCATTATATTTAGTGCTAATGGTAGTTGATCACAACATGTAATTAAGGAGAGGTTAACTATTGAATGTGGAGAGTGGTAGAACTAAAAGTCTCTTTTTGTGCACAATTGTGTGATACTGTGATAAATGTTTGTATGTTCATTTCAGAAATAGTATACTTGAGAGATTTATAGAACTTAAGTGCTGCGGCCTTGTATATATGATTATACACGAGAAAGATAAAAGATTTGTTCTGCTCTGTTTTTTTTTAAACAGCATTTATCATGCGTGTAGTAATTGTTTTTTCTTCTGTAAACAGATTTTCAAGTTACAGCAAAGAATCCAGTCTCTACAGGCTGGGAAAGCCAAGGCTTGAGAACTTAAGTTTAGCAGGAATGAACTTCATACTAATGCCCATTGAATTTAGCCTAGGGTTTGATTGTTTTGAAGCAAAAAGCGAACTTAATATGTTTTTCTTAAATGCATTGTTAGTTGAATCCACTAATGGTTGTTCACAAAGAAATTAGTGGTGGTTTCTGTCTGGGACCAACTTATGTACGAGACTGAGCAGAATCGTGTATTATTATGTAATAGCTGTATTGAACTACTGCTGCGAGTATGAACTGTACCACAAGATGAATCTGGTAAAGATATGCGTCGCAGTTGTACCAAAATTAGTACTGCATTGATCCTATACTCTGGCTATGATCCATAGTCAAGAACAATGATGTCTTGCAAGAAGTTCCAACCCTGCAGGACATGCAATTCACTTTTTGCTATTTCCATTTCATCAAGTGATTTTAGGCTCTTGCATTTGTTGGACCTGAGATTTGTATTGTATTGCAATTTGTTTTAACCTCAGAAAACATCACAGGTTAGTTTGTGGGCTCTAAACTGGCTAACAGAAAACTCAGTCACCAAATAAAAATAAAAAAAGTCGGTTGATAATGAACTGAGATCGGAGAACAGTCCCCACCGAAATTCATAAAATGTAAACAAAATACATCCATCAATACTTGTCTGGATCTATACCTTGATACGTGTAATAAATTCGATTGATATTGGCTTAGATATTTATGAAAATGGTTGTACCAAAAAAAATGGTGTAATATTTATATTTAATACTCATTAGTCATTTCGTTGTTGAAAAAATATTGTAAAAGTTTACCGGCTAATTCTTAATTATCACCCAAGTTTTTATTAAATATTTCAATCCCGAATATTTGATGAAATGTGAATGATATAACATGTAAGATAGATGGTTGGGATATCTATGGGTATATTCTGTTATATTATATATACACGTTTCTATTGATTGTGTATGCATGACTCAAGGTCCCAACATTATCATATTGCCTTCTCACTTGTTTTTATCTTCCAATTTATTCTACACATTCAAGAAATTACATGCTAATCATGATTACATAATATTAAATCCATTCTGATTCCACATTTTCTTCAAAATAATCATTTTACGTGTAAAATTGTCGTTACACAACTGTTTTATTTGAGGCAATCAGATAAACATGAGAAAATGATGATAAATAAACTAGAAAACGATAGAGGCAGAGTGTAGCTAAACCTTTAATTATATTTAAGAACTTTACGACAATGAATAATTAATTAACAAATTAAGCTACTAGTGATTGATCAATTCGCAGATACTGACATCTTGTATGTTTAGGCTATAACGAACTCACAGTGTAATACATAACAGATCAGATTAATTTTCGGATGTGAAATTTAACGAAGGTGCATGGTTATAAAAATTGTAAACCCCACAAGGGCTTGCCGATAACTTTTAAGCCTAAATGGTGCGAATCGTACCATAAACCCCACAACGACATGGTGATGAATTATTGTACTCTACCTGCAAAATAAAAAAGATAAGCCGATGAAATAATTGTACTATGCCTGCAAAATAGAAAAGATTTATGTGAAACATTTTTATGTACAAAAACCAAGCTAACGAAAAATGCAAACACTCAGGACAATCAAGCTTTAAAAGGGGGGCCTTGTTTGACATTCATTGAGAAAGACAACTCAACCTTCTTCCATCATTAGCTTGATACTTTGATGCTTATACAACATGAGTTCCTTGTCTGTCCCGATTCAAACTCACTAAACTATGCGAGTTAAAGTGAATCTCATCAAAGGCCTCAAGGGCCACCAAACATTTGTATGGACCAGTTTTCCAGTTGTGAATTTAAGTTGCCTTGGTTCTTATGCTAAACATGAATACTTTTTTAGTTAGAAATTTTCTCAGGCCATCCAAATATAATCTCAATGCACATGGTAGATACGTGTTTATCAAATACGCGAATATGAGCCCTTTTAAATACTTGCTTGCCATAAAATAATACAAGTTTGACAACCGAAACTCAACATCAAATATTTCACAAACAAAAAAAAACTCTAATTCTTATACTCCGTATAAATTATCCAGGTAGAGAGGTATTTTGAACAAACTCAGCTAACAAATTTTGCCCGCGTCCTTGTCATATACAGATGTAAATTTAAACGAACAAATTCCATCTTTTTGGTATGAAGAACCTCACATATACAAAGATATGCTTAGGCTGACGATCCCAGTTTGTAATCGACAAATTCGCAATGGTTACCAATAAGAAGAAACTCGAAGTCACTGGGATAACTCTCAAAGGATAAGTGGCTTAAGTTGCCTACCACTAAAAAGATGTGGACCATAAAAAGTGGCTCATCACATGGGATATATATATCATGTGTGTATATGGAACCAGGCAATCAGCCATAGCCATGGAAATATTTAAGCTTTACCATCACACATTAGGCAAAGGACAATCTTTTGATTGTTTTGATGTCAGATCCATCATGTTCCAATTCAATGTCAAGTGCTTGAAGGCTAATCAGTATGTCTCATCCTTTCAAACAAGATCCGTATGAACATGAAAATGTTTTCTCAATCTACCCTCATGGCAAGCGACATGGGCTCTATGTATAACTGCTTATATCAAACCTACGATAAATTAACATTTACAAATCTATGATCATTATAACATGCTGCTTTGCCACGCAACGCATCTTAACTCCGTATTAATATGACTTTGACCGGTTCGAGTCAAAAGCCAAGGTCACACCTATTTGATTTTGGACACCTCCAAAATATAAATCATACGAATGGAATTAATTGACTACTCATATATTCAATACAATTTTTCTCAACTGCTCGATGTGGGACTTGGAATGACACCACAAAGCGCACACTTTTATACAGCGCCTCTTCTCTATTTGTACAAGCATATGTATCTCAATTTTTATGAACTGGCCTGTGTTTAGTACCATACTTGTATTGCCAGAGGAGTAATACTTGAATGGGACTGGGGCATATGGTCCCTGAACTGACCTTCATCTAATCACATTTGCCACAACTTGATTGCACCTAATATTTATCATTATACAAATAATCAAAGGACTGAACTAATACTTATTCCTAATATTACAAAACCAAGATACAACAAACTCAAACAGTGCCCTCGATAAAACTACGGGTAACAATATATAGCAATATAGTTTAGTGCATTAAACACGATAGATTGTTGTAATTTATTATAATTAAGTCAATTATAAAGTGCTTCGAAGATTTTACTCAGGAGCATATATTCCAATATAATATCATAAAGTGCTTCAAAGATTTTACTCAGGAGCGTATATTTAAGATTGTTAATCTGCTATTATGCAATGACACCTCATAAGAATAATAGGCTAATTTTGCTAAAGCAACTCTTGATCAGGAATTAATCAGACACCTCTGCCCTCCCTTTTTATTCTTTTTTATCCCTTTTTCCTTTTACATTACGAAACCTCGGCGTTTTGGAGTAATACAGATGTGGTAACCGTTGCTTTCAGATTATATAGCCAAAGTGTTAATCACTTTCGTACTTATATTCAGATCCTTGTTTAAGATAAGAATTAACTACAGTTCATCTTGGTGGAGTTCTGATAATTGCTAACTTGCAAGCATATAAACATTTCACTTTGTATTTACAAGTGGAAAATTTCTATCAGCTTTCTTAGTTATTCTCAAAGATAGTCACAGAAAGAAAATGAAGATATGTTCTTTTTATTAACTTTAATCTTTATTATATATACCACGTACTTTTCCTGTGACTCCAACTACATTAGACTATTACATAAAGTTGAATGAAGTTCATTCAATCTTCTCCAAAAGCATGGGATTCTCACGAGGATCATCAGTAGGACCAACTAAATTAAACTCCAAAACATTTAAAGACTAAGGAAGATTATCTGACCCCTAAAATATCATATTCACATGCATCTGCTCATGCCAAACTTTAAATCTATCTCCAGAAGAAGTTTCATATGATTAGGTAGCGGATTTTATATCGAAATTATATTTTATATTTCATCAAGTCCGCAATAATGACAAATTTTAGATGAGACATAGAGACATGCATAGCTTTCTGATACTCTGTATGAGCACTCGTATTACTAATGGGGTATTGAGTTCAACCTCAATGATTGTCCAGTTTAGAAATTTAACATGTAGTATATATTTATGATTCTATGCATAATTCCACATAAAAAATATTTACTAATAAATATGAATATGAATGCAAGGATTTGTACATACCAAAAAAAATGACAGATCTGCAAAATATCCGCCCATGCCATGTTTTAATTACTTTCATAGTTCGATCTATAGATTCATCATATGTGTTGGGTCCCTTCCTCGGTCTAGCTTTTCCTCCACAATGTGTATATCAGTAGTCCTCTCATGTTACATTTTCACCTGTATTCATGAATGTAGCAAACATTCAGAGGCAATTCTTCTAAAGAGTACTCCCTTAGATGGAGAATAGGAGAGAATTGCTCTCCACCACACATTTCATGTGCAAGTTGCATTATAATATTACTATTTGTATGATTTGTTTTAATATTTGTATTACTTGTTTTATGACTTATAAAAAATCATAAAAAATTAGATATAAGTCTAATTCAAATTCCGCAAAGCGCAAAAATCTTGGTATCAGAGCCTAGTTAATAATCTTTTAAAATGAACCTTTTAAAAGAGAAAAATCAGATCCCTGAGGAAGAAACTTCTGATAATTTAGAAATCGAATTTTCCGAATCAGAAAAAGGATTTCAAGCCAGTTTTCTAGTAAAACACGATTTAATTTCTAAAATCAGGAATACAAAGCTTGATTTAAAGAAAGAAACTATTTTTAACGTCCCTTGGCTGGATCGTTTAAAAAGGAAAAATAATATCTTTTATTACGTATCTACAAAAAAAATGCATGTAGATATAAAAGATACTACAAGAAAAGTGTGTTTGCCTTTAATCACTAGAGAAGAGATTAACAGACAATTACAAAAACTGGACTCAAAAACAAGATCAACAATCTCTATGGTTCATTTAGGAGCTGTTAAGATTTTGATAAAATCTGAATTTCCTGAAGGTATAGATTCTCCAATAAAAATGGCTTTACTGGATAATAGAATTATACCCTGACATGACAGTATTTTAGGTGCTGCTAGAGGTAATTTAGCATACCAAAAATTCATGTTTACAGTGTATCCCAAATACGCAATTAGTTTGGATACTCAAAGATTTGATCAAATTTTATCTTTTATTCATGATTTTGAAAGAAAAGATTTGATGCAAAAAGGAGATAAAGTATTTAGCATTACTTATTTAGTTGCTTATGCTTTAACCGATAGTCATCACGGTATTGACTATAAGAAGAAAGAATACATCGAATTGGATGACGTATTCTCGGAAGTAGGTTTAGTAGAAGATAAACAATTCGCAGAATTGACTCCTACACATCATACTTGGGCAATTGATATTGCTAGAAATAAACCTTCTTTACAGGATAAACCTAGAAGAAGCTTTAGAGCTAGAGGGAATTTAGCTATTAGAGAACCCTTAGCAGAAGGAAATGATATGCTTCTTAAAAGCATGTCCCAAAGAATAGATGATCTATCAGACAAATTTGCTAGTATCATTTAAAATGAGTCTAAAAGAGTTAATCGAGGACTTCAATAATAATGTTAAGCCCCAGCTAACAGAAATTTTAGCCTTGCTTAAGAAAAATGCTGATAATGATGTCAAAAGCAATATTGAAGCTGCTGCTGCAGCAAAGATAATCACAGAACTGAAAACCACAATTCAGGATTATCAAAACGATAAAGCAATTGGTAAACAATCAAAAGCTTCAAAAGAAAATCGACTCGTTCTCACTCCAGAACAAGGTAACAAAGATAAGGGTAAAAGCCGTTATCGATATAGTTATCCTAACCATGATGTAGGAAATGAAGAACTCGGAACAGGTAAAAATCCGAACAGTATGACTTGGCCATTTGGATCTATTTCTAATAAGAAAATATGAACTATATGCAAGACATGGAGAAGTTCTTTTGGGAAGTTCTTGAATCAGAAATTCAAGACGACCATCAAGAAGAACAATTTTCTAAGGCAATGGAATTACTTGGATTAGAAGATAATGATCTAGCTAATCAACAAGTGGCAAATAATTTAGAATTATAATCTTTATTCGGATTTAGTTCTACTAATTATTTGAATGTCATTGAAGAATTTAGTTCACCAGAATCAGATTCTCAAGGCGCAGATTCATCAGATGAAGAGTTTGTTAAACATACATTCAGGATGAATAAACAAGAAGAAGGGGTGCATACAGAAGAAAATCCATTCGCATCTACTTCAGGAACAAAAAGACCAGTAGACAGGAAGAAAGGTAACTTCTATCCACCTACTACTGAGTTCAAAACGAATCAAAACTTATTTGGATCAAACGTTCTTAATATCGATTGTGAATCAGGAAGAAAAACCTTAATCGATGTATGGGAAAAGGAAATTAGTTTAATAATACAGACTAATCCTATCGCTTACAACGACACAGAAACAGTTTTGTTATTAGTTGATCACAAAACAGCTGGAGTCGTAAATAGGTTTATTAAAGACGCAACATGGGATTTCACAAATCTCGAACCCATAGAAGCCTTTAATCAAATCATAGATGGTATCTATACTATATTTTTAGGAATTGATTATATCAATGCTAAAGATCTAGAAAAAAGATAAGATCAAACAAAATGCTAAGATGGCTCTTAGTAAAATGCAATTATGTGATACATGCTTAATTGATAAATTCTTTTGTGAATATGAAAAGCATATGATCAACACAGGAGATCTAACAGGTTATCATGTTTATGTGGAAGAATACATACGCAAGATACCATTAGTAGGAGAAAAAGCTATGATTAAGTTTTTGCAGGAAAGAACAATCCTGACACAACACAGTTTGGCTTTTGCTCAAAGAATAGTAAAAAATGAAATCACCAGTTATTGTGATTTCAGCAAGACTCAGAAGAGGTTAAAAGCTTTCAGCAAGAAGTGTTGCGAAAAGATTTCAGAAGAATCTTATAATTTTGGTTGTAATCCCAATTACACAAAAAAATATATGAAGAAATATTCTAAAAAGAAAATATCTTCTAAATACAGGTTTAAAAAGAAAAAGAAAACTTTTAAACCAGGAAAGTATGTTAAGAAGAAAACTTTTTTTACTAACAAACAAAAACTTTGTCCAAAAGGAAAGAAAAATTGCAGGTGTTGGGTCTGCAATGAAGAAGGACATTATGCAAATGAATGCCCTAACAGGAAGAAATACCCTAACAAACTCAAGGTATTAGAAGAAATGTACTACATAGGTTATGAACCAGTAGAAGATGAATATGATGAAAAGAAAGAAATCTTCATCATACAAGAGATTGACCCTGGACCATCGTCCGACGAGTCAGAAGATGAATCAACAGACGAAAGCGACTGGGGATTCATCAGAAGAATTAGTAATGACAAATATTACTAATCCGTCATCAATCTATATCAAAGGTACACTTAAATTTGCTGGATATAGAAATATAGAATTACATTGCTATGTTGATACAGGAACAAGTTTATGCATAGCAAGTAAATATGTCATTCCACCAGAACATTGGGTAAATGCCGAACGACCTATTGAGGTAAAAATCGCTAATGGTAAAACCATTGTGATTAATAAGGTATGTAAAGACCTTGATATTATGATAGCAGGAGAAATATTTCATATTCCTACTGTTTATCAACAAGAATCAGGTATAGACTTTCTTTTAGGAAACAATTTTTGTCTAGCCTACAAACCATTTATACAAGTAGATGGCAAAACAGTTATTTTTACACTAA
Source organism: Kitagawia praeruptora (assembly GCA_037693485.1). Classification (NCBI taxonomy): domain Eukaryota; kingdom Viridiplantae; phylum Streptophyta; class Magnoliopsida; order Apiales; family Apiaceae; genus Kitagawia; species Kitagawia praeruptora. The sequence continues at coordinate 111,095,832 of CM075354.1, forward strand.
GAGGTGAACCAGTATGGGTTAGGAAAGTCACTCAAGCAAATCAAGTAGGATTTCCTGAGTTCTTAGAATCTAAGAAAATAAATTCTAAAAAGAAACCTGTCACACCTGTTAACATCTCCCAAAACAAAATCCACTTTTTAGAGAGGGGGAGAGATATGTTATTAAAATATCAAGAAATGAATTTTTCTTTAACAAATTTATCTCAAGATATTGACAGGAAATCTAAGATTGAACAACTCTTAGACAAAGTATGCTCAGACAATCCATTGGATCCAAAGAAAACCAAACATTGGATGAAAGCATTAATCAAACTCAATAATCCAAAGGATATTTGCAGGGTAAAACCTATGAAATATAGTCCCCAGGATGTTGAAGAATTTGCAGTACAAATTAAAGAATTACTAGAAATGAAGGTAATTATCCCTAGTAAATCAGCCCATATGTCATCAGCATTCCTAGTTGAAAATGAAGCTGAACGACGAAGAGGCAAGAAAAGAATGGTTGTCAACTATAAAAAGATGAATGATCTTACTATAGGAGATGGTCACAACTTACCAAATAAAGACAGTTTACTAGCCCTTATACGAGGTAAGAAAATGTTTAGTTCATTAGACTGTAAATCAGGATTCTGGCAGGTACTGTTAAACGAAGAATCACAGCTATTGACAGCATTTACATGTCCCCAAGGACATTTTCAGTGGAGAGTGTTACCATTTGGTTTCAAGCAAGCTCCATCAATATTTCAAAGGCATATGCAAGAAGCATTTAGACCTTTTGAAAAATTCTGTTGTATTTATGTAGATGATATTCTTATATTTTCTAACAATGAAAAAGAACATCTTATACATTTGGCAGCAGTATTAAAGAAGTGTGAAACTCTTGGCATAATCCTATCCAAAAAGAAGGCTCAACTCTTCAAAACAAGTATTAATTTCCTAGGTCTGGAAATTGATCAAGGAATGCACTGTCCTCAAAAACATATCTTGGAACACATTCATAAGTTTCCAGATCAAATAGAAGACAGAAAACAATTGCAAAGATTTTTAGGTATACTAACTTATGCGTCTGATTATATTCCTAAACTTGCAGCTTTAAGATCACCTTTGCAGGCTAAGCTCAAAAAGGAAAATCCATGGAAGTGGATAGAATCTGACACTTCTTATATTAAGAAAATTAAGAAGCAATTAGTAAGTTTTCCAAAGCTCTATCATCCGAGCCTGAAGACAAGCTTATCGTAGAGACAGACGCATCCGATAAACATTGGGGTGGAGTTCTCAAAGCAATTAATTATGATGAAAAAGAATTAATATGCAGATATGCATCAGGAAGCTTTAAAAACGCAGAAACAAGATATCATTCAAATGAGAAAGAATACTTGGCAGTCAAGAGAGCTATTACAAAATTTTCTATTTATCTAACCCCTGTTGAATTTACTGTCAGGACAGATAACAAGAATTTTACTTATTTCCTTAAATTAAAGATTGAAGGAGATAACAAGTAAGGAAGACTTGTGCGATGGCAACAATGGTTTTCCAGATATTGCTTTAAGGTTGAACACCTTAGTGGAGTTAAGAATTGTCTTGCCGACTTCTTAACAAGAGAATACCAGCAAAATCAAAAGGTATGACAAATAAAATTCTACAGGTTAATGTCACATCCTACTTGCAGGTATCCAAGGCATTTCAGGCCTATAAATAAGAGAGGAATTCAGCATTTGGAAATCACACCAAAACACCAAACACCCTCTCTATACCAAAGATCTCTTGTCTAGATCAAAGAGCCCTGCTCTACAAAAATCTCTTTCTTTGAGATAAAAATATGGAGAATTTCTCCTTAGAAAAATTATTAGCAGAACAAATGATTTTGCTAAAAGAATACGAATCATTGGAAAATAGACTTTCAATAATTCGAGCAAAAATAGAATTTGTGAAAAAATATTCTCTTCATGAACAACAAAAGGTTATCTCTGAACCTTCTTCTTCAAAGAATGAATATGAGACTAGCCCGGAGCAAACGGCTACCGGTAAAGGCATATCAACTCCGTTGACGCCTTTGGATTTGGCAAAAATCCAACACGAAGCTTCGACTTCGTCTCAAAAGGTAATTACTTCACCTTCCTCAGAAATGAGTCAAGAAGTGACTAATTCTGAGCAAACGGCTCCAGGTAAAGATTCAACAAATCCGTTGAAGGCTATGAATTTGCCAAAAATTCAGAATGAGGTACAGACCTCCATAACGTTAGTAAAAACCTCAGATTTAAATTTGAGACCTAACGGGGGAATTCAAATCCATAAAAAGACTGAAGGACAAACTTCAGCAGTCCCTTTCGGATATAAAGGCCCTAAAGCCTATTATGTTGTGTTCAATGGTCCTAATGCAAGAATATACACCACATGGGAAATTGCAGAGAAGGCTGTTAAAGGTTTCTCTAATGTTAAACACAAGAGATACAAATCTTTTGCAGAAGCAAGAGTTGCTTCAAACCTTTATACTACACAGCAGTCCAAACCACCACTAGAACTGATAAGTCACGCAGATGCATTACAACCAACTTATGCAGGTGCGGTTACTCAAAAGAAGGAATTTTCAAGCAAAATAATGATGGGAACAATTCCAAAAGGCCAACAAACATTGTTGAAACAGCTAGAAGAAGATACTGATACTATTGAAATTACATATTCAAAGTTCAAATATCTTTATCAATATGGCAGGTCAGCCACAGAGCAGAAGTTCGTTGATGAGCATTTCTTCACTACAGACAAGAAGAATGTCAGCTACTTTAACTTCTATCCAAATGCCGATCCAGACATGGTATACGAGGCATATCAATTTGGATTATTAGCACAAGTTTATCCTACTGCTAGTAATCTCTTGGAAATCTCTAGATTCCCTAAGGAATTTAGAAAAGCAGTTAAGGCATACAAAACAAATTGTCTTAAAGGCCAGGAAGTCGACATCTTCATCAAAACTACCAGTACAATTATTTGTTGGGAAGACGAAGAAGAATATGACTGTCCACCAAACCAACCAACTCATTATGTCCAGGTTGGTATTGCAAAGGAAAAAATCTATTCCCCAAGCCAAGCCATGGAGTCTACCTTGGAGAAGAAGGATTTAAGAGAGCCTGCTGAGCAAAAATTATTGGTTTTAATCAATAAATTATTCAGCATAAAGCCTGAAGATAAATTAAAGGTTAACCTTGCAACATGTTATTCTTTAATGACGTCTTACTCCCATAAGGGATTAACGGAAGAAGACTACAGCAAGATCGTAGCCTTCAGGAGACAGCTATTACACAAAGATGTTGTTGGTTCCCATAAAGATCTCTTTTGCAAAAGAAAACAGAAAGAGATAAGGAAGTTTGGCATTCAGCTTGATTGTCAATATTGCAGCCCTACCACTTCTGAAGAAAAGGTAAAGGCAAAAGATTCCTCCACTACCTCCACTACAGATAAAGGAAAAGGAGTGGACGATAAAGAAAAGTAGGAAAGAATCTACTTTATGCCAGAAGACGAGGGCATCGTTCTAAAAAAAAAACGAATCTGCTTTTTCAGTGGTCATCGTTTTACAACACTAGACAGGAAAGATAAGGAATCTTATCTCTTCAGACTTTAGTGCCTCAATAATATACATTTTACGTATGCAGTTACGTAAGAAAATTTGGATAGATCCTCACTCCTTAGTCTATAAAAGGAGGAGTTCCATTTCAGTATTGATCATCTTGAATTCAGCACAGCATACACCCTGTATACTAGCATTCAAAAAAGTTCATAATGAGTGAGTAAAAACCCTTAGGAGTTGTGTGTGTAAACAGGCTCATAATGAGTCTATATCTGTATAATTATATGAATCAATAAAACGTCTTTTTCTTTATAAATCTTGGTTATATTTCGAGTTATTCTGGAGTCCGTTTTGGAGCACAGGGAGTACCGCTAGGCAGGAGGTCGTTAGGGAAATGCCGCTCACAGGATTGAAGACAGAGAATAATAACCAGAAGATTTGTACGAGACAATGAAGTTTTAAAGATCAATAATATCCCTGCAGATAAAGATCATTCGAAAAGCCTGGTAAAACTTACAACCCTGTTTTAATAAAACTTATATTCAAAACAATTCTGTTTAATTGATATAATCATGAGTGAAAAACCGTGGTTAATTAACGTTAAAGGTAATGCCATGATTGAAATGTCTAACCTTGAATATCTAGATCATCTCTTAGAGACCTCTAGAAATATAATTTCCCCTGGAAATCAAACAAAAACTAGATACCTAATTTGGGATTTAGAAGCTATAAAAGACGAACAACCCGCCTTTTACAGTAGATTTTCTACCATAATAGAAAATGAAATTCGTAATTTAAAAAGAATTATGAAATTAGAGCCCTATCCTCGTAATAGGACTGATACTTCAGAGGCTAGTTCCTCTAATACGCAGAACTGCGTTAGTTTAAATAGATGACTGTAGAATTAATCACAGCCACTATAAGACAAAGAGAAATGAGTGGACTAGATTTGTTCTCCCATTTTCTCCATATAACAAATTCTCCCTGGAAGGTTACTCAACATTCAGAACTGTGCGAAGACAAAAAATATCCGTAACTTATTGAAGTTTGATATGGCTTTTAAGAGCAAGCCTGAAGTCGTAATGCCCTATAGTTTCAGATAGAAATTTCACATAATATATTTAAAAGGATAATCATGTTAGAATAAAGAGAAAAGCCAAATATTATTATCATCAAGCCAAAATTTATAATACATGTCTCAATACTTATATAGTAAACCTATACAAGATAAAGTACCAAAAATACCCTTAATACAATAATACGTATATATTTTAACATCCCCCTCAAACTCACGATGCTGCAGCAATGAGCATTGAGAGTTTGTCAGACAAGAAACGGAAGCGCGAAACAGAGGACATCCGATAAAATTGGAACGATACAGAGAAGATTTGAAGCAATCTGTTTGAACCCTTAAAAATTGACATTTCGGAACTCCAAATACGATCTCTACCGTTCAAAACTTAGATACTGATGCAAAGAGGACCCGGTCAAAATTTCAGGCCGATCCAACGGTTGAAACTCCGGGAATTGCAAAAAGAAGTTCGCTGATCTGGGCAGAAAATTCATACGAATTTTCAAAATAAATTTGTTTTTGTAGCGTAACTCTGCCTCTCTAACGATTCGGTTAAATACCCACGATTGTCCCTCAACAAACGATGAATTTGATTGTCATCTCCCTCGAAACCTAGCTCTGATACCATGTTAGAATAAAGAGAAAAGTAAAATATTATTATCATCAAGCCAAAATTTATAATACATCTCAATAGTCAATACTTATTACTCCGTATATAATAAACTTATATAAGATAAAGTACCGAAAATACCCTTAATACAATAATATGTATATATTCTAACAAATCAAACACATCCAAGCCGCTACTAAATGGTTGACTGATGTCACCTGCTTATCATAAATTAGGCAATGTAAACCTCAATAGAGAGAGAGAACAAGGGAGGGACCGTTGTTTATATGGCGGGAATCTATTTGACTCATATGGTTGTAATTGCGTAGGATCAACACACAGCCTTCTTACTCCTAGAGAGAGTTTTAAAATTGAATTGTTCAGAGAATCCTCAATGTGAATTAAAACAAGCTCCTACTGGTCCATGTGGCATCAACCAAACGAAACCCTCCCTAACATCCTACTATGGTTGTCTGGTCCATTTCTAGAGCTTGAAATGATAACACCATTATTTGTTCACTCATATTTGTCCTAAAGGCATTTGTAGTCTGTACATTATTCACGTCTCCACAACTTCTGATGATGAAGCTTCAACCATCACCACCACCAAGCACACCAATACCATTTTCCATTTTATCAGTCTCTCAGGGATTATCTCTGCAAGTAATCAACAGAGAGCTCCTTGTCCACCAGCTTAAGTATTTGCCAGTTTTCCCGCGGCACTTTTTGTCCCATCTGTTGCTACCCTTCTTGTGCAGAACTTCACTTTTTAGAATCTTCCCTCTTTTCTGTTCTAACCTTGTTGACATGCTGTATAGCCTTTCTAAATATGATTGAAGCATATTAAATGAAGCACAAAAGAGGACAAGTACAAGTAAAAGTCTTTACCCGTGCCACTATCTCTACCTTTTCTGCTTATATATAAACTCTCCCGTGAGACAACCTCTTCGAGATTAACTAACACTACTGTAGCGGGTAGTGAAAAAGTCGAGTCCTGCAATGTCATTTACCTGCCCCAAATACTTCTTGCAAAGGTTCTGTGTTGATGACTTCCAAACTCGTACAGGAGCTCAAAGTAGCTTCTTCTCTAATGGCCTCCTCCCATCTCTTGGAGCCAACATAAATCAAGGAACAAAACTTCGAAAGAATATCATTTCGCCGTTTAATCCCCGTTACAGGTAACCTATCCCCTCCTGCTTGTTAAATTACAGCGTCATAATTCTTTTCTCATCTTGTTGTCACCTTCAGGGCTTGGGAGATGTTTCTTGTCATCCTCGTCATTTATTCGGCTTGGATTTGTCCATTTCAGTTTGCGTTTCTAACTTACAAGCAGGATGCACTTTTCATTTTCGACAATATCGTAAATGGTTTCTTTGCTATTGATATCATCCTCACCTTCTTTGTGGCATATGTTGATAGCCAATCGTATCTTCTTGTTGATAGCCACAAGAAGATAGCAGTAAGGTGAATATGAGTCAATCACATTCTATAATTTCAGCAAGTTACTGCAGTTTAAATTCACACTTGGCACTTTACTGACCCTAAGTTATTATAACAGGTACTTATCGACCTGGTTTATTTTTGATGTCTGCTCAACCGCACCATTACAGCCTTTAAGTCTCTTGCTTACAGAACACAGCAGCGGAGTTGGTTTTAAAGTCCTAAACATGCTCAGACTCTGGCGTCTCAGACGAGTCAGTTCCCTGTTTGCAAGGTCCATCACAAAAATTTTAATGTTTTTGGATTTCTTCTTTTGTGATTAATTACGATGACCAAATCAATATTTCACTAAGCCGGCTTGCTTTCCTTCAGACTGGAGAAGGACATACGGTTCAATTACTTTTGGATTAGGTGCACAAAGCTCATCACTGTAAGCACTATGTTTTTGAATAGTAAGGCTAGTGTACACAGAGTTACTGATGGGACACATTAGCTCATTGCTGTTTAAATCCACAGGTGACTCTTTTCGCAGTACACTGTGCTGGATGCTTTTACTATTTGATTGCAGATAGACATCCTAATCCACAAAGAACCTGGATCGGCGCAGTGTACCCAAATTTTAAGGAAGAAAGCCTATGGAAGAGATATGTAACTTCAATGTATTGGTCCATTGTTACACTAACTACAACTGGATATGGCGACTTGCATGCAGAAAACACAGGGGAGATGCTCTTTGATATCGTCTACATGCTATTTAACTTGGGATTGACATCATACCTTATAGGGAACATGACAAACCTTGTTGTCCACTGGACCAGCCGCACCAGAGACTTTGTATGTCCTCCTACATTCTTTTACTGGTATATAAGCAGTTTCCCGATCTGTCCAAGTAAGAAAATCTTCATATAAAGAAAAAACTCAAGATGGATTAGGCAATAAAAAATAAAATAAAAATAGGTATTGGTGAAGTCTAGCAAAAGTTTAATTATTAAGTGTAGTATATTATGTGTATAATTTACACACTTACAATGAGAGAACTTTAAATATCTGAACCATCTGAGTCCTAAACACATACAGTAGTTATTAGTATTATCTGGAAAATGAACAAACAAATCTGAAGAGCCAAAATAATTTTGAGCACAACCAAGAATTTCAAAATTTAAAACTAGCACTGCCGAGGGAAATAATTACATGCATTACAACCGTAATATAACATCCAGTACTAAGATGTGTAGAGAAATAAATATCTTCAATTCTCTTCTGTTACTTGGATATTCATCCTCTCCCCTGTCTCTGTAACATATATTTTAAGCCGCATTTTTCACAATACTTTAAAGACTGGAATGTGCCACAGAGATGTTCGTGAAAAAAATAGTCACACTTGTGCTGTTAAAATCAGTTTTGGGATGATAACTTAATTCTTGAGATGGATGATTTTAAGCATAACTGACTACTTGTTTCGGTATTCTGCAGAGAGACACCGTTGGAGCTGCTTCTGAATTTGCCAAGAGGAATCGATTGCCGCCTTCCATACAAAACCAACTTTTGTCACACATCTGTCTCAAGTTCAGAACAGATGGTCTGAAACAGCAAGATACCTTGAGTAGCCTGCCAAAAGCCATCCGATCAAGTATTTCACATCATCTCTTCTTTCCGATTATTCAAAATGCCAGACTTTTCCAAGGGCTTTCACATGATAACCTATTCCAGTTGGTATTCCTTTTTCTCTCTTATACGTCCTACTATAATTCCATAAATATTATATTGGAACACCTTTATGCTATTAAACATTCCATGAGCTACTCAAATCTTCGAGTAGAGTTTTTTCTTATAATAATAACTAATACATCCCCCCTCCCTCCCTCCCTCCCTCCTTCCCCCCCCCCCCCCCCCCCCCCCCCCCCCACACACACACTGATGTATGTCACACCTATAAGATATTAAGATCTAATAGAAAGATGTTACACCTTAATAAAGGTTACTGAACTGGAGGCCGAGTACTTCCCACCAAAGGAAGATGTGATCCTACAAAATGAAGCTCCAATGGATATGTATATACTGGTTTCAGGAGCAGTGGTAAGTTTATAACTCATCCAGTCATCTTCTTCCATATCAAAATAGACTTAGTAGTTCTAGATCCTTACGTCTCTTGATTGGCCATAAATATGGTGGCAGGATCTGATTGTGAATATTGATGGACATGAACAAGTAAGTTGGTTTTGACCATGTGCCTTACATAACTATACACTGACCATATATCCTTGGATTAAATTCCTCTCCCAACAAAATTACAGGTCATACGCAAGGTTCTAACAGGGGAATTGTTTGGAGAAATAGGAGTTCTGTGCCATAGACCACAACCATACACAGCCCGAACCACTGAGATCTCCCAAATATTAAGGCTGAACAGAAATGCGCTGATGAATATAATTCATGAAAATTCAGACGATGGACGTACAATTATGAATAACTTATACCAGGTAGAATAAAACTAATCAGCTCTTAAGCTTAGAGTACTTTACAAGAGTTAAAATCTTATTGAGGTAATTGTTTTATTTTGAATTCATAGGAACTTGAAAACTCTGGGTTACAGAGTCATAAATGTCCCGTGTCAATCTATTCAGAGCAGCTTGATGTACGAGCAGAAGAAGAAAACTATTATCATGAAAATCAGCAATATAATCTAAGTGGCAAATCTTTAATACAAGAAAGGAATTCAGTAGCTACAGAGAAGGATGGTAGGACCATTACTGGATATGGGATGGAAGTAGAGTCAACAGCTGAGGATGATCAAACAGCCCTGCGCACAGGTCATCCTGAAACTGTAAGGATATTGCTGGACGGTGGAGCGAATGTGAACAAGCCAGATGCCAAAGGGCGGACAGCAATAACTTTAGCAGAACATCAAGGAAACAAATGCATACATGATCTTCTACTGAGTTATCAAAATACAAGGTCAAAAAATGAGCAGAAAATAGAGTTTCTTGAAGAGTCAAGTTATGACACAAGAAACAACCAATTCAAAGAAACACAAAATGGGGTCACCACTGGTTCCCCTTCTTACATAAAAGATTCCGTGTGCTCTAGCTCAAAATTCTTGAACCATTCTACGGAGGATGAAGTCAAGAATATGAATACAAGTAGAGTCACTATACATGTAAACAATGCATCACAAAAGCAGCTTGGGAAGCTAATCAACTTACCTGGTTCAATTGACGAGCTATTCAGGGTTGCAGGTAAACTTTGCATGACCACGAAAAAATTTAATATGAAACTGAAATTCAAGTTGCAAGTCAACTCACACCAGAGTAATCAAATACAGTCATTTTTGATACTGTTTTCCTTCATTGATGCTCAATAATTTTGTCATATGTACTTTGCTAAAATGCAGGTCAAAAATTTGGAGGCTACAATTTCACAAAGATGGTAAACTCAGAGAATGCAGAGATAGATGACCTAAGTGTAGTCAGGGATGGTGACCATTTGTTTCTCATTTCAGAGCAGTGCGAAACAAATGACTGATATGTGGCCCTGATGAATATTAAGAGAGCTCAAAGTTAGCAGTAATAGTTGTATACCCGATTGTTGTAATAAAAATAGGTTACAATAATCAATCATATTTTGCTTGGAGGGATCACCGATGCCATAAAATTGATACCTGATGAATTTTTATAGTAAGTACTTGTTCAACCTTGGATGATGATAATCTAACAATAAATTCAACAAAATTTAGCTAAGAGTTTCAGAGTAAAAAATAAATTCAGCTGACGCACCTGGTGCATGATCACCAGCGAAGTTTAGCAAAGCGAGAAAGAATCTGATAAAATCAAGCAATTTAACAGCTAGGGATTTCAATTTCTAATAGTATATTTCTTGGTCATACGTGTCCAGAAAGGGCATGGATGGATCAGGCCTCGGGGCTTATATCAAAATTTACAAATACCATATGCATATATATATCTAGGTCATTGTTCATGGAGAACCATTTTATATGGAGAACCATGGATAATCCTCTCCATTAATCTCAACCATTATATCTAAATCAAATCCAACAGCTTATGATAATTCAAAATTAAAAAAAAGTACAAACAAAAACTATATGATTAATTAAAGGTCATAACTTTCTCTCTCTTAAATCATCTCTCTCTAAAATCTCTCTCGCCGATATCTCTCTAATCTCTCTCTCGCACGTTCTCCTCTCTTGCAGTCTCTCTCTCAATCTCTCCCACATATCTCTCGTACTCTTTCTCTAACTCTCTATGTAATTACAATTAATCTGAGATGGCGTCTTCGACAAATCAAGTTCCGTGTTCTTCGAATCAAGCCAATTGTTCCTCAAATCAAGCTCAAATCTGTGATTATGTTGACCTCCAGTCCCTCTCAGGTTCAATTTATAAGCAATTTGTCTTGTTTTTAAGTTTTTTAGTTGTAATTTATGGTTGATGTAGGTGTTTATTGTTTAATTGTATGTATTTTACATTGAACAATAATCTTGTTATTTACAGTATGAATCATGTAGTTTTATTGGTTCTATTATAGAACCATAAAACCAAAACAATATACTCCTTCTCAAATATGTAATTTTGTAAAGTGGTTCTGTTTTATAGTTTTGGTTCTATTGTGGAACCAAATGATTTCTGTTGGAGGAGGTTATGATCATGAACAACCTTTTTCAAAATTACGTATTTCATTTGGTTCTATTATAGAATATATCATAATATTCGATATCTTTAAATGAGTAGTCTTGTAATGCAATTTTGATCTATAGGTTTTGGTAACACTCTAGAATCGGGAATAGTTGCAAAGCGACAATGTATGTAACTTGATTCTGCTATTAAATATCTTTAATCAGTAGTTTTATTGTATAATGGTGTGATATTGATATCAGTTCAACTGCAGAACCAAAATATTATAGGATCAGAACAATAAAAAAAAAATTAAATACATAGATTTGTTATGCAATTGTATACTATAGGTTCTACAATCGAACCAAATTAGTTCCAAATCAATAAGTTGTCACATGCTTAATTTTTTCTTCTTTTGATACACATGGTACTGACTAACATGATTTTATTTGTCATTCATTCATGGAATGATATTGTTGAGGTTGCATCTGATTATGTTGTTAATGATATGATTGAAGACTTATTTGAAGGGTTTGATGATTTGTTTAGTAGGAGTAGCAAATTGTGGATCCCTAAAGTCTCTCATGACATAGTTAAACCATATCCTGGTATGCAATTTGAAAATATTGATTGGTGTTTCCAATTCTACACTGAGTATGGAAGGCAGGGTGGTTTTGAAGTTCGGAAGTCGACACAAAAGTTGAAGAATGGTATTGTTGTTTTAAAGTACATAATTTGTTCAAGGGGGGCGCATCATGAAACTTCAATATCAAAAAATATATGTAGGCCAATATTCTAGAGATAACCATTTTATATAGAGTCTATAAGAGAACCCTTTCTTTTAATCTGAACCATTGAATTATAAACTCATCTACTGTCAATCTTACGTATCAATTAAAATTAACAATATATATGACAAAATAAACTTTACCAGTTTAATCAATCATCTCTAAATTTTCTCTCAGTTGCGTTATCTCTCATCGGCAATCTCTCTCTCCCCTCTTCCTCACGATTTTATGGCGTCTTTCTCAATTCAAGCTCTTGCTCAACCTCAGTTGTTTTGATTCTTCATCAGGTATTTATTCAAATCAATCAATTATTTTTCTATTAGTAGTAATTGTTTCATTTCGATCTATGATTAAACCTGTTAGTTAAGTCTAATTTTCTTTGGATTATACTAGGTTTACTTTGATCTTTGTTCGTTTTTCAATTAGTGTAATAACCCTAACTTTAGAAAGGCTACAGTGCCCAAATGAATAGTGATCTTGAGAAATATAGGGAAATGGTGTGTAGGTATTCTATATTGGAGATGGAAAATGAACAAACAAAAACCATATTAGTGATATACTATGAAAATAAGTGACTCGAAATGACGATGGATTTCAGAAATTCCTGAATTTAGATTTTGAGGATTTTGAGCTCGAACGAACTTCTATTTATTGGATATTAAGGAACATAGAAATATTAAAGGAATTATATATTGAGGAATTAGTGAATTTAAGTTAAACCAAGGGATTTTTAAGTTAAGAGAATGATAAGGGAATTTGGATTTTATAAACGATTTCAAAACCACTGGATAATGAGATATATTTGAAACGAACCACAATTAGACGAGTATGGAAACCAAGTAACCAAGGTTAGTAAATAATAAGGATATTTACCACATTAATATTTACAAAGGTTATTAGTAATTACTTAAGGTTAATACCCCTAGCTTGCTAAATACTCCTCAATGACATCACTAATGACATCACCTTCCACTAACTAAGTTTAAGGGGTAAATTAGTAACTTCACATGAGGATTTTCCATAACCTTCACCACTAATCTACTAAGTTCTAGAATTCTCAAGATGTGTCAAGATTAAGGCAAGATTAGATCAAGAAACAAGAAATCAAACTCCATTTCTCTCATCCTCCACAAACTGTCCAGCAGAAACAAAATGCAAAGAAAAATTCATATCTCCATTTCTATCCATGATAAAATCACCAAATTTGAACCACAACCTCTCCACTCCATGGTCAAGATTCGCTCAAAATTTCATAGTCATCAAAGGGGTGTAGCCTAGTCAAATACCTCCCCCAAGTTGAAGAAACCAAACTGTCCAGGAGGATTGACAGTTTCTGGGCTGATTTTCAAACGGCCATATCTCCTTTATTACTCAATGTAATTTTGTGTTCTTTATATGGTTGGAAAGCTGGTGAGATGCTCTACAACTCTCCTTTAGAAGCCTCATCCAGAAAACGTAGGTAAGGCCTTCGTTTTTGCGATTCTTTCAACTGGTGTCCAGTGAATCCGAATTTCTAACTTTGTTTTTATGATTTATTTAGTTGATCCAAGCTACCTTAAGGTTATTTAAGGACTACCCAAGGCTTGTTAAGTGTTGTCAAACTTCAAGGAGGTATAAATCTCAAGACCCTTTAGTATTACTTTGAATATATATGCTTGGTTATAGAAAACTTGGTGATTTAAGTTATGATAAGTGATGATTTATGATGATTATGTGTTTGTAAGTGGTTTGAGTTAAATATGGAAGTGCTTTATGTTGGAAATCCATGGTTGGTATGATGACCACATGGTGTAGGTTTGATGTATGTGTTTGGTGATGGATTTGGAGGTGAGAAAAATTTGGAAAGTATGAAATTATAGCCATTATAATGCCCGATTTTCGTTAGGATGTAATCTGCCCTGTTTTGGACCCCTGTCTCCGTACGGTACCCTACTGTCTAGGTTACCAATTGACCATGACATGATAGAGCTTAGTTCGTAGATCGTTTTGATATAAGGTGCGTTAAAATCTGATGAACGGTTTAGGAGAAAAGTCAGTTTTAGTGAAAGGCATTCGAAAACCGAGAAAACGTAATTGTATCAACTTTGAGGCTAAATTTACCATACTTAGACATTTTATTAAGTCACGAAATTTTGGGATAGTGTAGTAGGGTGGTCAGAGGACCCTTTACAGTTGACCTTGCATTAAAATTCGAAATCTATATTTTCTGAGAATTTTTACAATCGAGTGTGGTTATTAAGGGGAATGGTGGAATATGCTAAAACTTAGATCGAGTTTAAAAATGGTTAAGTGCATGTAAACTTTTGGTGCATAAAAACCATGTTAAACTTATAATATGAGTTAAGGGTGTTATGGTGTAGAAATTAAGTGATTAAGTGGGATATATACTAATGGTGATCCTTTCGTTCCTATAGAAACGGGAGACGAACTCAAGATTCCACATACTCGCTTTAGAGATCCAGGCAAGATCTTTTCTATCCCTACTTGGAAATCATTTATCTTCAAAGAAACTTGATTTCATGAAATATATATATGTGATGCTATTGTTACTATATTGTTAAGAAATGGTTTTCCTTGATTATTGATGTAAAAAAAGGAAGGTATATGAGTATGATATGAATATGGATATGAGTATGAGTATGAGATGGATATGAATATACATAGAGATGATTATGCATGAAGTGAACATGCCTTATGATTAAGGGAATATAAAGGAATGGTATCAGTTGTTATCTAAAGATATATAAAGGAATGGTATCAGTTATTATTTAGGGTTATATGATTTATAATATTATATTCTTTCTAAGTATTGTGATTTAATAAATATTATTGAATGGTATTTAATACTTTTGAGATAAATGGAATACTCTACGTATATAAAAGCATATTGATTTCATTGAATACAGAGGAGATGTCTGAGTCATAATCAAAGTATTATGACATATATAATTTTTTAAAGGTGATGATAAATGGAAATGGAAATGATATATGTGAAGGGAAATGTGAATGGAAATGTGAACGGAAATGGAAAATGTGAAATGGTATTTGATGATTTGAAAAAGGGGGATTGCAACAGTAAGCGTAAGAGGCTGTGTGGTAGTGGCACAGTCCAGCATCCAATATTTTATTTCGGCACGAAGATGCCAAGGGAGGATGTAGCAGGTAGCCTTCCTCTAGGGTTGATTACCAGGTAGGGATCATCCCTTCTACTAGTAGTAAATAGAGAGCGGATACGGTCAGGCGACTGATCATCGTCCTACGTATCTAGCGCCAGCAGAGATCCCCAAAACTTGAAAGAAATAATTGAAAATGGTTTTCAGATTTCTATAACTGAAAACAGAAAAGTGATATGGAATGATGGAATTATTGTTACAAACGAAGAGAAACTGATTTTATATTAATTTATATGATTGTTGCAAAAGACGGAAATGAGAAGATTATAGCGAGAGATTTGTTCAAGTTTTTATATTATCTTGAAAGATTACACTGAAATGGTATATTGATGGTTATAGCATTCAAGAAGAGGGACTGATATTATATGATGTTAGAAGCGAGACTGATGGAATGATACTATATATTTCTTACGTACAAGGATAATTGGAAAGTGTATATACATATTGAATGGAAATAAAATTCTTCCATAATAACTGAAGTTGCTTTTGTCTATTATATATATACAACGGTTTATTTTCCTTTGATGTTAGTAGATAGAAATTATCTTGCTGAGCTATTTTGGCTCATTCTTGCTACTTATCTATATACAGCTAGGAATGCCAATACTTCGCAGAACGCCCTGCAAGAGGGTAGGGGAAAGGCGACCTTCTAAGAGCACGCTAGCATCGATTCCTGAGGTAGCGTAGAGGCAGACGGGTTCTGAGAGCTTATGTATAATTAAGGGTGTAAGAATGTAATAAACTTTTGATTGTTGGAACGCTTCATGTCGAAGTGTCATTCAACAATGTACTTAAGTATGATCCTGGTTTGTAATAACTGTTCAACTCTTAATTTTATTATGGTAAATGTTGTTCTCTGAGCATATGACTGGTATGTGTGTGTTTATTATTGCGGGGTCAATGGCATAAGTATTAAGTTAAAAAAAAACTCAAGAGATATTGATATGGAATGGAAATTGGTCCGTGATGGCCCGGATTTATGACCCCGGATTTGGGGCTGTCACAGTTTGGTATCAGAGCTAAGAGTCATAATGCTCAGGAACAAGAGTGACAATAATAATTGTATCACTAATAATATAAATTGTGAACTCCCATCGAGTTCAAGGGTGGTTTATCAAACGAAGCGTTTATTCTAAGTAGTGATTATAATTTTATAGATTATTACTAATAAACGTTTATGTTTTAGTATAGGGAGAGGAGATTAGTGAGCCAAGGTTAAGGGTATTTAAAGTCTTCTTGTGTTAAAGGGAGTTTGAAGAAATATTGTAAGTGGATTGGTGAATAGACATTGATTGTTTGTGGAGATGAAAGGGTGAAACTGAGGTTGGTCGGTAAAGCCAAGATATACCTTAAGGACTAAGACAGACTGAGAAATTCCGAGATTGACTTAAATAAAAAGGCTATTATGCCAAAAGTGTTAAACTTATGTAGCACACAGGATTGATATGAGAAAGGGAATATTTGATGTATCGGGAAGTGTACGTTAGACAACCTCGTGAGTATACAAGGTATATTAGAATATACAATTTAGGAGTATAGTTTGAAGAGTCCTTGATACCGGAGCATCGTCACGATAAGACGATCAACATTACGAAAGTATATCGATCAGAAGGTTATGTTTTATTATGGATAAAGGCAGAGAGTATTGAGCCAAGTCACGACTAGGTAAATGACGATAATTGGGAATATCATACGATAGGTTAAGGATAAATGGTGAGTGCCAAATTTAAGAAATTTCGGAGAGTACTCAGTCTAAGATATAAATAGTATTTGAGGAAAACCTTCCATTATTTTGGATTTTCAATTGGGCAGAGGCTATTAACGATACCTATTTTTAAATTTTCTAAAGCCCTGCTAAATTATATTATTGAGTTTCAAATTTTCCTCTACTGGTGAATAATTCCAGGGTGATCTATCACCTCTTATTCAAAAAGGGCCGGTATATTTTCAAAACTTTCTGGTACCTTTGGAATGTGTTTCAAAATTGTATTTTATCTATCTTAGTCAAAATATTTCTCTAAGATTATTTTCGAAAAATGGTGTTTATCATCGTGATATAAATTTCCCTCTATATTTCTTACTCCAACTAAGAGGAACAGCTCTATATGTATACACAAGGACGATCTGTCTGTGTGATTGAAAGTCAGAGGGGACGCCCTCACTTGTGTGACGTACGGGTTCTTCCATCATATTGATTTCCCAAATATTCTTTTGTTTCGAATAAGAGCTATTTAAAACTCTTAATCTTATAAATTGTTGTGGGACCCTTGCTTGTTTCTGGGTTCGTTCAAATCAAAGTTTCTTAAATTCTATAAATTGTTTCGAATATAGAAGATTTCCTTAATGGATGGAAAAATGGAAGCAAAGTTTAAAATATATGTGATTATACGAGGAAACTCGAGATTTCAAGGGAAATTTCAATAAGGGATAATTGGAGTTAGAAGCGTTTCGATATCAAAGAAGAAGGAATTTCGTGAGAAGAAATGGGAATATTTGATGATTAGTAAGAGAAAAGAATATGAGGAATTTTAAGGCATAATTGAGATTTACTATTGAAAGTAAGGTGTATTTTGAGGATAGAGTCAGAATAAAGATAAACAAAGGAAGTGGGGAAAATTAATGAAGGATTTCAAGGTGCAACAACTATTAGTGGGAGAAGGCCAATATTGTGACTAATACCCTAAGAAGCAGAGAGAGATTAAAGATGTTAAGTATTCAAAGGATTAATCCAAAAGGTGTGAATGAGTAAAACTTGAGGTAAAGATTTTGATGAGAATAATAAAGGGAAATTACAGAGGTGGAATGGATAGTATATCATGAAGGAACTAAGGTGGATCAGCAAGGTGTAAAGAGCGTATAGTGATCGAACAATGGACATATGGGATATAGTATCCGGAGGAAATTGCAGGTACGCGCTAATTTAACCTCTTAAGTGTAAATGTTTGGTTAGGGATCGACTCGGTCAATGAATGGTGTAAATAAGTTAATAAAATAGATAAGAATAATTTATCTGTCAGGAAGTAAGATATGCTGATTCAGTGGGAAAGAATAAGGATATTTTGTGGGAAAAACACAACCTTGTAGGACACGAACAGGAAATATATATTATAAATAATATTTTCTTACAATTGTTTCAAGGAATAGCATTATAAGACTAGTTTCTGGAGGATTTTACAGAGACGAGATGTATTAAGATGAAGTACTAATATTTTATGGCATGATAGAGATCAGAATATGGCCAAACCATAAGTGAGATACACTACCATTCAGGAAAGGCCAATGTGGTGGCCGATACCTTAGATAAAGGAGAAAGGAGGAATGAGATAATATAGAATGACTGGAAACAGGAGGAGATTTGCAAGAAAAGGATAGTGAAAGTACTACTATTGATAAGCTAAATGGAATGTTGATGAATGACAAACAAGTGTATGTTGGTGTATTTGCGCGAACAAGGTAGAGATGTTATGAAGGAACTAAAGGATAAAGGAAGTAGTGTGAGAATTGGGAATTGTCAAGTAAGAAAAGTATTCATTAGTATTTTCAACATGATTCCGGGACGGAATCCTTTTAAGGGGGGAAGGATGTAATAACCCTAACTTTAGAAAGGCTACAGTGCCCAAATGAATAGTGATCTTGAGGAATTTAGGGAAATGGTGCGTAGGTATTCTATATTGGAGATGGAAAATGAACAAACAAAAACCATATTAGTGATATACTATGAAAATAATTGACTCGAAATGACGATGGATTTCAGAAATTCCTGAATTTAGATTTTGAGGATTTTGAGCTCGAACGAACTTCTATTTATTGGATATTAAGGAACATAGAAATATTAAAGGAATTATATATTGAGGAATTAGTGAATTTAAGTTAAACCAAGGGATTTTTAAGTTAAGAGAATGCTAAGGGAATTTGGATTTTATAAACGATTTCAAAACCACTGGATAATGAGATATATTTGAAACGAACCACAATTAGACGAGTATGGAAACCAAGTAACCAAGGTTAGTAAATAATAAGGATATTTACCACATTATTATTTACAAAGGTTATTAGTAATTACTTAAGGTTAATAACCCTAGCTTGCTAAATACTCCTCAATGACATCACTAATGACATCACCTTCCACTAACTAAGTTTAAGGGGCAAATTAGTAACTTCACATGAGGATTTTCCATAACCTTCACCACTAATCTACTAAGTTCTAGAATTCTCAAGATGTGTCAAGATTAAGGCAAGATTAGATCAAGAAACAAGAAATCAAACTCCATTTCTCTCATCCTCCACAAACTGTCCAGCAGAAACAAAATGCAAAGAAAAATTCATATCTCCATTTCTATCCATGATAAAATCACCAAATTTGAACCACAACCTCTCCACTCCATGTTCAAGATTCGCTCAAAATTTCATAGTCATCAAAGGGGTGTAGCCTAGTCAAATACCTCCCCCAAGTTGAAGAAACCAAACTGTCCAGGAGGATTGACAGTTTCTGGGCTGATTTTCAAACGGCCATATCTCCTTCATTACTCAATGTAATTTTGTGTTCTTTATATGGTTGGAAATCTGGTGAGATGCTCTACAACTCTCCTTTAGAAGCCTCATCCAGAAAACGTAGGTAAGGCCTTCGTTTTTGCGATTCTTTCAACTGGTATCCAGTGAATCCGAATTTCTAACTTTGTTTTTATGATTTATTTAGTTGATCCAAGCTACCTTAAGGTTATTTAAGGACTACCCAAGGCTTGTTAAGTGTTGTCAAGCTTCAAGGAGGTATAAATCTCAAGACCCTTTAGTATTACTTTGAATATATATGCTTGGTTATAGAAAACTTGGTGATTTAAGTTATGATAAGTGATGATTTATGATGATTATGTGTTTGTAAGTGGTTTGAGTTAAATATGGAAGTGCTTTGTGTTGGAAATCCATGGTTAGTATGATGACCACATGGTGTAGGTTTGATGTATGTGTTTGGTGATGGATTTGGAGGTGAGAAAAATTTGGAAAGCATGAAATTATAGCCATTATAATGCCCGATTTTCGTTAGGATGTAATCTGCCCTATTTTAGACCCCTGTCTCCGTACGGTACCCTACTGTCTAGGTTACCAATTGACCATGACATGATATAGCTTAGTTCGTAGATCGTTTTGATATAAGGTGCGTTAAAATCTGATGAACGGTTTAGGAGAAAAGTCAGTTTTAGTGAAAGACATTCGAAAACCGAGAAAACGTAATTGTATCAACTTTGAGGCTAAAGTTACCATACTTAGACATTTTATTAAGTCACGAAATTTTGGGATAGTGTAGTAGGGTGGTCAGAGGACCCTTTACAGTTGACCTTGCATTAAAATTCGAAATCTATATTTTCTGAGAATTTTTACAGTCGAGTGTGGTTATTAAGGGGAATGGTGGAATATGCTAAAACTTAGATCGAGTTTAAAAATGGTTAAGTGCATGTAAACTTTTGGTGCATAAAAACCATGTTAAACTTATAATATGAGTTAAGGGTGTTATGGTGTAGAAATTAAGTGATTAAGTGGGATATATACTAATGGTGATCCTTTCGTTCCTATAGAAACGGGAGACGAACTCAGGATTCCACATACTCGCTTTAGAGATCCAGGCAAGATCTTTTCTATCCCTACTTGGAAATTATTTATCTTCAAAGAAACTTGATTTCATGAAATATATATATGTGATGCTATTGTTACTATATTGTTAAGAAATGGTTTTCCTTGATTATTGATGTAAAAAAAGGAAGGTATATGAGTATGATATGAATATGGATATGAGTATGAGTATGAGATGGATATGAATATACATAGAGATGATTATGCATGAAGTGAACATGCCTTATGATTAAGGGAATATAAAGGAATGGTATCAGTTGTTATCTAAAGATATATAAAGGAATGGTATCAGTTATTATTTAGGGTTATATGATTTATAATATTATATTCTTTCTAAGTATTGTGATTTAATAAATATTATTGAATGGTATTTAATACTTTTGAGATAAATGGAATACTCTACGTATATAAAAGCATATTGATTTCATTGAATACAGAGGAGATGTCTGAGTCATAATCAAAGTATTATGACATATATAATTTTTTAAAGGTGATGATAAATGGAAATGGAAATGATATATGTGAAGGGAAATGTGAATGGAAATGTGAACGGAAATGGAAAATGTGAAATGGTATTTGATGATTTGAAAAAGGGGGATTGCAACAGTAAGCGTAAGAGGCTGTGTGGTAGTGGCACAGTCCAGCATCCAATATTTTATTTCGGCACGAAGATGCCAAGGGAGGATGTAGCAGGTAGCCTTCCTCCAGGGTTGATTACCAGGTAGGGATCATCCCTTCTACTAGTAGTAAATAGAGAGCGGATACGGTCAGGCGACTGATCATCGTCCTACGTATCTAGCGCCAGCAGAGATCCCCAAAACTTGAAAGAAAGAATTGAAAATGGTTTTCAGATTTCTATAACTGAAAACAGAAAAGTGATATGGAATGATGGAATTATTGTTACAAACGAAGAGAAACTGATTTTATATTAATTTATATGATTGTTGCATAAGACGGAAATGAGAAGATTATAGCGAGAGATTTGTTCAAGTTTTTATATTATCTTGAAAGATTACACTGAAATGGTATATTGATGGTTATAGCATTCAAGAAGAGGGACTGATATTATATGATGTTAGAAGCGAGACTGATGGAATGATACTATATATTTCTTACGTACAAGGATAATTGGAAAGTGTATATACATATTGAATGGAAATAAAATTCTTCCATAATAACTGAAGTTGCTTTTGTCTATTATATATATACAACGGTTTATTTTCCTTTGATGTTAGTAGATAGAAATTATCTTGCTGAGCTATTTTGGCTCATTCTTGCTACTTATCTATATACAGCTAGGAATGCCAATACTTCGCAGAACGCCCTGCAAGAGGGTAGGGGAAAGGCGACCTTCTGAGAGCACGCTAGCATCGATTCCTGAGGTAGCGTAGAGGCAGACGGGTTCTGAGAGCTTATGTATAATTAAGGGTGTAAGAATGTAATAAACTTTTGATTGTTGGAACGCTTCATGTCGAAGTGTCATTCAACAATGTACTTAAGTATGATCCTGGTTTGTAATAACTGTTCAACTCTTAATTTTATTATGGTAAATGTTGTTCTCTGAGCATATGACTGGTATGTGTGTGTTTATTATTGCGGGGTCAATGGCATAAGTATTAAGTTAAAAAAAAAACTTAAGAGATATTGATATGGAATGGAAATTGGTCCGTGATGGCCCGGATTTATGACCCCGGATTTGGGGCTGTCACAATTAGCCCTCGTATTTGTGTATTTTCTATCAAAGATGTTTCTAATTACACTACTATATACAATTATTGTTGTTCATATATTGTGGTTGCAGTGTTTTTATTACTATTCATCTTATTGTAACTGGACAAAAAAGATTGATTCTATTATAGAATCATATAAAAATATCACTAAAGGAGCATACATACAAAAAATATATACTTAACTTCGATTTTATTCTAGAATCTACTTTAATTTTGATTTTACTTTATAAATTGAAAAAGTATTAATTGATTTGCACATCCTATCTTATGCTCAAAATTTTAGTGGCCTTTTGATTACACCGTGGAATCAAATTAGTGTTCATTTGAGAAATTTGATTCTACAAATTTGATTCTACAGTAGAATTTTTAGGGAGTTAAAATTTGAAATTTCTTAAGAGCTGAAAATTGATGTGAACTTTATAATTCTACTGTAGTATCAAAATGTAAACTTGTAAATAAATTAGTTAAATTGATAGTATTCTATTGTAATTGTTACATTTACCTGTGATTCTGTATTAGAACCATTTTCACACTTTCTTATTTGATTTCTGTTTGAATTTAGTTACATTTCATATTTATTTTTAGTCAGTTTTGCAGAATATTATTCAATGATTCTAAAGTAGCATTAAAATTTTAATATTATATGTTATACCTTGGTTAGATTTCTAGGTGTGCAGTCTGCTTGTTTTGGAAGGTGTTGATCGTTGTGTTTAATTGTTTGAGGATTAGAGTGCCTCTAGTAGTTTTCCATTTTATTCTATTTTTTTAATATCATAGAATAAATTTTTTTATATGTTGCGATTCTGGTAGTATGCGTCGTTAGCTTTCTATATGTGTCATTTACTTACGCCTTATGTTGAACGGTTGAATATTGATGATCAACTGTATGAGGATTATAGTATCTCTAGTAGTTCTTCATTTTTAATTTTATTTTTCAAAATGTTGTAATGTTATCCAAGTTAAATCAAAATTTTCATACTTGATGTCATGATTTTGTTAGGTTCCAACTATATGCAACTATATGTGTGATCTACTATGATCGTTCTTCAAATGTATTAGGATGAAAGTGTCTTTCATAGTTTTACTTTTATATTAAATTTCATCAAAAGTTGTGTTATAATTCCAAAGTAGAATCAATTTATTTGCATATGTATGTTACATTTCTGTTTGGGTTCTACGTGCGGGTAGTCTGATTGAAAGTTTGGTTGTGTGAGGATTGGAATGCATCTAGATCAAACTTAATTTTATATTTAAATATTATTTTTCGATTCTAAAATAGAATCAAAAAAATATATTTTGATGTCTGCATACAAGATATGTAGTCGATATGCAGTTAATGGATCCAATTACTTCTAAGAATGTCGTCTTCGTGATAAGAAATTGTTAATCTTAGGATTTCATAGCTATTTGCGAAAAATGTTAGTTCCACATTCATCACTCAAAATAATCGCTCTCTTTTATTACTTCATTTTCTATAACAGATTGGCTAATCATTGCCTTATTGTTTGGCAAGTGCTCATAACACTTGATGTTCTATCAGATTGGCTAGGATAGACCTTACTACATCTAGGTTCAAATATGATTGGTATCATATGATTGTTATTCTTCTCTCATTATCGTACTTTTCCAAAATGATCATAATTGGTAGCATTTTGATATCCTTGTGTTATGAAAGTAGTTGCAAAAGCTTCTGGGTGTCGCACTGGTCGAAATTGTTCGACTTATATTATATAAAATTTTAACTCTTAACTTTCTGTATATTACCAAATTTGCATTATTTTAGTGGATGCAATTTAATTAGTATTAATTAGTATTACGTTTGTTTTATAGCAAAGAAATATAGAAAATGGACATTCTCATTTTCCTTGAGTTGATTGGATTTTTTATTGTAGTGTAACGTTTGACAAATTCACTTATTTTAGTATTGCTAAGCTTATATTTTTTTTTTGTTTTTTTTGCTATCATGCCAAGTTCTGATTTCGCAGGTGAAGTTGTGGATGTTGGACAGGCAATTACAAAATTCAAGAAAGGCGACAAAGTTGTAGCCATGATTGGCACCACTGTATATAATATTTCCCCTTTATTGTTGCAACAAGTACTAAATCATTAGTAACTTCAAATATGGAATGGATTAAGCTAGAAACATTTAAGTTTGTACTATTAAGCACGCTCATTAATTTTTGTTTGTTATGATATTGAACAGCCTGGAGGTGGATTGGCTGAATATGCAGGGGTAAAGCAAGAAGTGACAGTTCTAAGGCCACTTGAACTATCAACTGGTAAATATGCTGCTTTAGGCACTCCAAGACTTATAGCTTACCAATGTCTCATCACATCTGGAGTGATTCTGAAAAAGATGCCCCACCTATGAACATACTAATCACTACAGCTTCGCTTCAGGTGGTGTTGGTCATTATGTAGTTCAGTTTGCAAAGCTAAGAAACACTCATGTCGCCATCATCTGTGGCGTTCCGAACATTGATTTTGTGAAAAACCTAGGCACAGACGTGGTCCTTGACTACAGGATTCCTGACGGAAAGGCCTTGGTTGGGCCATCTGCACGAAGATATGATGATGTGGTGCATTGGACCTCGGGCATCAGCTGGTCGACGTTTGAAAATGTGTTGACATCTAACGGGATAGTAGTAGATATAACTCCGAGTCCCAAGTCCATAACCACTTCTGTTGTGAAGAGACTTTCATGTTCTAAGAAAACGCTGCACCCTTTGTCTGCATGTGCCACATAAAGTTGAGGACTTGGAGTAAGGGAAGCTTAAGTCTGTGTAGATTCCAAGTACCATTTTAGCAAAACTCAAAAGGTTTGGGCTAAGAGCATGGAGAGACATGCTGTTAGAAAAAAAAAATTGTAAAAATGTGAAATGATTTTGAGTTTGTGTAGGCACTTTAAAATCATGTCATTTGTAACAGTATTGTGTGAGATTTAACTTTAAATTAATTCTGAGATTATTAAAACACTTGAGCTTATTACAGGAATCATAACAGTTATCTACGATTTACGTTCTACATAAATTTTATTTTATTACAATGGAAAGATCAATTCAATTTGAATCAATGACAGGAAAATTTAAGAAAAAGTGCAAATAAGGTATATTGTAGCTTTCCATGACCAAGAAACGACAACCCTTCTCTTTCAAGAGTCTACTTCTCTAGAAAGAAATGAAGAATAAAAGCCACATATAATATAAATTCTCTGAACTAACTTTGGGGAAAGGTAGGGTTCTCTCTAAGAGTACTCAATAAGAGACTCGAGAATTTTAATTACTTCATAAAAATCAACTCATTACACAGACACATGGTGTTGTGGAATAAAAACTAGGTTATGAATATTGCGGCTAGGGTTTAAGTATATTCAATGCAAAGGGTGGTTGAGCTTCGAGCTTTAATGGCTGCTTCTGCGTTCGAGACTTAATCGGTCCTCGCAGAATGCCTACGTATCTCTGTATTAAGAGAATCAAGCCAATAAAACGTAGTTCTGAGATGAGGGGTCAGACCCTTTATATAGGCTGAGAAGCCCTAAAATCATAGTAGGGTTAGGTGACTTGGTGGGCAAGTCACCGACTAGAAGAAGGTTCTAGTCTCCTTCCATGTATGAATCAGTTTCCATGTTGAGATATGTATCTTGGAGGTTAAGTCAGGCAGGAGTAATATCCTTATTTGACTTTTATTGCTGAGCTGGTTATGATCCCTAATATTAATTACGAAATTAATATTATAATTAGGATTTGGGCCCATATGGTGGGCCCCACGCTTGGACCATTCTAGGTCTAATTAATGCCACATTAAATGTGTCTTTTAGGGCTTACTTTTAGCCCATATCATTTGCCCCCCAACTTCTAGGAAAACTGATCAGGTTTTCCTTGAAGTTACAACGGCCTTATTCGAGACTTGGGTCAGGGTTCATTGCTCGTACTCGAGTATTTTCAACAATATCATCTTGGTGTAAAGCGTGGAGCGACCGACGCAATTTACGACGATGTTGAACGACACTAAGCGGTGTTAAATGGCACTAGACAGCGCTAATCAGCCTTAAACAATGTTTAAACAGTGTTAAACAATGTCGAATGGCATAAAACGGCACTAATCGGCGCTAAACGGTGCTATACCGGCACTAAACGGTGCTAATCGGCACTAATCGTTGATAACAGGCACTAAACGGTGCTAGCGGGGGTCCGGGGGCGGCAGCCCCCGGGCGGGGTCCAAGGGGCGGCAGCCCCTGGCGGGGTCCAAGGGGCAGAGCCCCTGGCTGGGGTCGAGCTGGAAATTTTTTATTTCTGAAGACTAGTACTATTCAGAAATTATCGTTTCGGCTCGAAATTTTGCAAACCCGAGCTCAAATTCGAGCTCAAACTGCCTCAAGGTCGCAGCCATTTTTCTTACTTTCTAAGTCATTTTCGACCTGGAAATTTCGAGCATAAATTAGTTCATTTTCGAGCTCAAAAATAAACTCAAACGGAGGCCAAGTCGTGGCTTCTTTTCAGGATTTTCAGTGTTTTTCCGACCTCGAATGGACGAGCTCAGATGGTGTTGAAACGACCTCAAATTGGGAGTGAGGTCGCGAGAAATTTCTATTCTCTCTAGTTCATTTTCGAGCTCAGGTTCGCGATCTCAATTATAGGAGATACCGACCTCAAATTGGCTTCAAGTCGCATGACTTTTTCGCGAGTTTCCGCTCTTTTTCGATCTCAAATTTACAATCTAGCCATAGTATATTTTCGACCTCAACCCAACCTAATTAAGAACTCAAATAAGGTTCAAGTCGTTAGGGTTTTTATTGTTTCCAGTTCATTTACGACCTGGGCTTTGCGATCTCGAGTCACGCCTTGGCGACTTCATATGGGGATCCAAGGTCGTCCCATACGAGCTCATCATAATGTATTTTCGACTTCAAAAATCACCGACCTCGAGCATAATTTTTGTTTGCCATTGGCTTCTTGGGCCTTCTACGGGCTTTTAATGGTGGACCTTGTTTTGGTTTCCTTCTTTTGGGCCTAAGTCACAATGGGCCTTTACTTCCTAGATTTTCATGCTTAACAGACCTAGTATCCAACTGAAAGTTTATTGGGCCTCAAATCAAATTTGGGTCAATTCAGACCTTGGGTTTATAGTTGTTTCAGATGGATTTGAGATTAATGACGACCTCCTCAAGTTTGGCCTTCATAGCTAATCTTGGCCTTCATGGCTAATCTTGGCCTTCATGGCTAACTTTGGCCTTCATGGCTAATCTTGGCCTTTATGGCTAATCTTGGCCTTCCACGTCGATGTTCTGGATCAGAGACTCGGGATCCCAAGTACATTTTTCAATTTCCAAATTGAGGTATTAACCTTTCTTGTTAGCTTTTCTGATAAGCGTTCTTAATCAACTACCAAAACATTTATCAAGTTGGGGGTGTTCTGGACCACCAATCACGTGGTTTCAGGTCAATAGGAGGTGTTTGCCATGCCTTGAAAGGTTTCGTGAACCTTGAATTCAAATTACTTGTTTCTTAGTTCTTGCCCCCCTTGCTTCATATGGTGGAGGTCTTACTTCTCGGTTGATCGTTCAAGAAGTTCCTTTGCCACTCAGCACTTGACTTCAAGTCTGGTGTGCCTTGGCTAGTTGTCACTACTCTATCTTGACTCTAGGTTTCAACTTGACTAACGACTCTTGATTCGAGCCATTAAACTCAGACGACAAGCTCGATTGGAGGCAGACAGCATTGTTGGCCATCAAGGCATTATCAAGGAGCCAACCAGCCTCAAGATGAGCTTTGATGGGGGTCTGTCTAGCAACTTCCAGCGTCGATGGGCGCCAACAATTTGCGCTCTATAGTGGGGTCTCCAAGACCTGATAGTAAACACTTCTAGTGTAATTCTCGATTTCAGACGAGGCGAATTTGGACAAGGCATCGGCCGTTATACAAGTTGGTATTCCTCGAATCATACCATACCAACTGTGATTTTACAATTTTCAGATATTTCAACATCGTTTCATCTTTGGCTTTTAGAGCTCTACTCACTTGGGCTATCACCAGCCTTGAGTCTCCATAGACTTTAAGATTTTTGGCCCTCATGGCTAAAGACGAGCCTAGTCCGGCTTTCAAGGCTTTATACTCTGCCTCGTTATTGGTTGTCGAAAAATATTCAACGTCAAGGCACATTCAATCGCGAAGCCATCAGGGCTCTGTAGGACTATACAAGCACCACTTGATTTTGTTTTTGATGCCCTATCAAAATAGAGCACCCAATGTTTCTTCTAAACTTTATAAGTTCTCTCCCTCTTGGGGTGTCTCATCTTGCCCTTACTGGGGTGTTGTGCCTTCCTGCCCCCCCGACTTCTTGGTTGTCAATGGTATATTCAACTAAGAAGTCAACGAGTACCTGTGCTTTAATTGCAATTCGAGGATTGTACGCGATATCAAAGTATCTGAGTTCTATCGCCCACTTAGCTAGCCTTCGGGTTATGCAATATGTTTCTCAGTTGCTGGTCCGTCAGGATTTCAATCTTATGTGCCTGGAAGTACGATCGTAGCTTCCTCGAGGCTGTTACCAATGCCAAAGCACACTTCTTAATGGGAGAATAATTTAACTCAGCTGCATGCAACATCTTGCTCACATAGTAGATAGGCTTCTGAACCTTGTTATCCTTTCGAATGAGGATGGCACTCAATGCTTGTTCAGATATTTCAATGTTGGCATTCTGGATTGAGGGTCCAAAATTTCAGATTGGTTTTCAAGCTTTGACTTGAAGTTTCAACCATTGGATCTTATCTGGAGGTTCATGACCCCTTCAAGTTTGGCCTTCATAGCTATCCCATGGCCTTCATGGCTAATAACTCGTGTTCCTTATCCTAGGATTCGAGGTTGACGTTTACATGTTCATCGTTAGTGTTCATATGTCGACTACCAAGTATTCACGACCTTTCTTTTGGATTGATGTCAAACTAAAGGTCTTTAGGATCCCTTACTTGACTTCATGTCTTTCACGGCTTGTCTCGAATCTTAGTTCTGATTTCAGGGTTTTCAAACCTATCTTTGCTTCTTGTTTTTTATCCGGGGTCCTTCAAGGACTTAAACTCTTAGTAACTCTCGACCTTTCAGGGTTTTTATTTATGCGTTTGTTTGTTTCCATTCGTGTATTTTTTTTATTTTCGGTACTTGGTCATCTTTGACTTACACACATCAGGTGTTAGGTACATAAATAAAATCACATAATCAATGAATGGAAAACAAACTTGCATTAATAACTTGAGATGGGTTCAACCCTTACATAGAATACTACTGTCCTACTCGGAGCAACATGCTCTGCGATGGTTTCATCGAACCTTATTTCTACTTCTACTAGATAAAATATGAAGCTAAAAACTACTAGGATAATTTGAACCCATCGGGGCTTTGCAAGACTAGGCTTGCACCACTTGATTTTATTTTTGATGCTCCAATAAAATTGAGCACTCACTACTCCTTCTGGTCACCTCATTCTTATTCTGAAGTTCACTTACAGCTTGGGGTACAATCTCCTGCCCCTCGATTTCTTGGTTGCCAATGATGCATTCAACCACGAAGTCAGTTGACGCCTTAGCCTTAATGGCTGTCCGAGGTTTATGTGTGATGTCCTCTGCTGGCCTTTCTTGATGTTCCTTATCACTACAAACGTCCATGTCTTCAATCGGAAGGACCTGCCCCCCGACTCCATCAGGCCTTAACGCGGCTACATAACAGCTCCTAGCCATTTTCTGGTCACCTTTTTGTTCTCCTACACCATTCCTGGTTGGAAACTTGATCTTCATGTGATAGGTTGAGGCCACAGCCTTAAAAGCATGGAGTCCAGTCCTCCCGAGGATGGCATTGTAGGTGGAAGACGCTTTGATAACCAAAAAGTTCAGCATCTGAGTGGCCTCTGTTGGCTTCTGTCCGATGGTGACGGGCAACAGAATAGTTCCCTCAACTTTAGTCTCTACTCCGCTGAATCCATATATATGCATGTTAGATAGGGTCAACTGAGAGTCGTTGTATCCCATTTTCACGAATGCATCATAGAACAAAATGTCCACTGAAGCTCCATTGTCTATCAAGACTCGCTTCACCTCTGAATTCCCAATCATGGGTGTTATGACCAGCGGGTCATCATGGGGGAACTTCACCCCTTCAAGGTCTGAATCATCAAATTCGATTGTTACTTCGGTTTTTGCACGCTTTGGTGTCTCTCCGACAATATGCACCACTTTTCGGGCATAAGCCTTCCGAGAGTTCCTAGTCGTCCCGGCCGCAGTCGGGCCTCCTGAGATCATGTTGATCACTGGCCCTCGGGGCTGTGGGGTGCGATCCCGATCGTCGTCGTTCCTATCATACTCTCTTCTCTGATTACCACGATCTTCACCCTTAGTGAAGTGGCCCAACTTCCCTTTACGGATCAAGAACTCGATCTCATCTTTGAGTTGCTTACAATCATCAGTGTCATGCCCTACATCCTTGTGGAATCTGCAATACTGATTTTTGTTCCTCTTTGTGGGATCACCCCTGAGTGGCTTCGGCCATCGGAAATCCTTATCCTTCTCAATGTCCAATAGGATTCGACTCCTGGGAGTGTTCAACCTTGCATACACAGTGAACCTTGGTCCTTGGCTCTTCTTAGGGGTAGAGTCGGAGTCCTCACTAGTTCGGGGATACTTGTCCCTAGCATCATATTCCTGGTCATCATACTCCTGGTCTTGCTTTCGCTTCTTGGAGTTCCCGTTGCCTCCATTGCCCAACGTGGCTTCCTTCTTCATGCTATCCTCAGCCTTAATGTACTTATCAGCCCTTCGTTGGAGCTCATCCATGTTCTTAGGGGGATGTTTTGCCAGTGACCTCTTAAAAAAGAGATCCGTGGTTCCATGCTGCAGGGCTACCATAGCCACCTTATTTTCCAAATCAGTGATGTTTAGGGTCTCCTTAGTGAATCGCTTGAGATAATCTCTCAGGTTCTCGTTCTTCCCCTGTACTACATACATAAGGGATGCAGAGCTTTTCTCATGAATTCTTCCACTAATGAATTGACTGACAAAAGCGGTACTCAATTCCTTAAAAGAGCTAATTGAATTTGGAGGTAGACGGCTATACCAACGTTGCGCCATGCCTGACAGGGTTTGGGGGAACGCCCTACACTTAAGGGCATCGTTAGCGGGCTGCAATAATAATGCGCTCGTAAACGTTCTCACATGAGTTGCGGGATCCCCCGTTCCATCATAAGCTTTTATTGTGGGCATCTTAAACTTTCGGGAGATATGCGCGTTCATCACCTCCTCAGTGAACGGAGGGGTCGGATCATCGAGATCTCCTTGTGGCATCAAGTCTTTGGGGTTACTCTTGGGGAGTTCCACCCTTATAGTCCCTCTGGTTGGGGCGTCAGCCCTTCGGCGTCTCCTTGAAGACCTCTCCAAATCTATGAAGGGAATCCCTCCTGAAGTCGGAGGAGGTCGAGTCTGATTAGGGTTCTGTCTTTCTTGCTCCCTTGCTTGGTCGTCCTTAAGCTTCTGAATCTCGGCTTCATAAGCCTTAATTCTCTCTGCGATTGTTAAAGGACCATCACGGTTTGCTGGATTCCTCCTCAGAGGTTCCTTACTAGCGCGTCGCCTCCTTGGGGCTTCGTCTCGATCATCGTCTTCAGACGACGAATCGTCAGTATAGGGGCCAGAGTAGTCAAGATACTCTCGATCTCAGATCTGCAAGGCATGACCACTGGGTCCAGGAAGGTAGTTAGGCAGGCCATACATCGGGTTAGTACTCACGGGGAGATCCGTAGTATGGATCTATACCCCTGGTGGTGGGCGACTGGGATCAACTAGAGGAGAAACCAGCGTCTGGAGGGCGCTGGTTCCTTGACCAGGATGGATGACCAAAGGCAACGTCCCCTCAGCATGGGAATTCGTCCCTAGAGGTTGAGAAACCTGAGTTTGAGTAATCACCCCTGTGGCTGGGGGTATTTGTTCAATAACAGGCGGAGCAGAGCTTAGAGGTAGAGCCTCGGTAACGATCGGCTCGGTAGTGCTTGGTGCTGTTCTTCGTGTTTGAACCATGGTTGATGTCTTTTTCCCACAGACGGCGCCAAATGTTGTGGAATAAAAACTAGGTTATGAATATTGCGGCTAGGGTTTAAGTATATTCAATGCAAAGGGTGGTTGAGCTTCGAGCTTTAATGGCTGCTTCTGCGTTCGAGACTTAATCGGTCCTCGCAGAATGCCTACGTATCTCTGTATTAAGAGAATCAAGCCAATAAAACGTAGTTCTGAGATGAGGGGTCAGACCCTTTATATAGGCTGAGAAGCCCTAAAATCATAGTAGGGTTAGGTGACTTGGTGGGCAAGTCACCGACTAGAAGAAGGTTCTAGTCTCCTTCCATGTATGAATCAGTTTCCATGTTGAGATATGTATCTTGGAGGTTAAGTCAGGCAGGAGTAATATCCTTATTTGACTTTTATTGCTGAGCTGGTTATGATCCCTAATATTAATTACGAAATTAATATTATAATTAGGATTTGGGCCCATATGGTGGGCCCCACGCTTGGACCATTCTAGGTCTAATTAATGCCACATTAAATGTGTCTTTTAGGGCTTACTTTTAGCCCATATCACATGGGCTCCCAAAAATAAACAAAACTCTTAAAGAAGAATTACACAAAAGAGACAATAACAACCTAATACATCTAAACAAAGGTCTCTAACTCACTAGAGAATTCCAAAACAAAATAGAAAAATCACTAGAAGTACGCTTGTAAAAATACAAGACCAGCAACATAGACCAACGGGCACGATAGAAGTCCATACCAGAAGAAACAAAATTCCAATCTCGCTTTTGAAAACACAAGCTAAACTCTAAACTCATAGTTAACACAAAACCACAGCAAGCCAATCCAATCTCTAAAGAGGTTGAGGAATGAGACATCATCAAACTTGTAGCAAAACCAATTATCCAAATACTTGACACGCCTCTGAAACCATGCATCAGTTAGCCATTTGGAAAGCTTCTGTCAAAAATCACCCGTCGACAAGACCAACTCTAGTTTTGTAGATAGACTCCCAGGATTTTCAATAGATTGTAGTGTTTCTGGTGGTAGAATATCAGTGCAATCATACTCACCAATGTTAAGTTCTATTTGCAACCCCCTACAACATACAACATGGAAAGGTATTAGAGAATTAGAGACAAAAAATAAAAAATAAAAAAGAAACAGTCAGCCAACACTAAACCATATTAGATCAGAACCAAAAATATATAAATGTACACGAAAATTGAAATATACAAATAGTTGTTCTAATGTAGAACCAAATTTTAGACCTCCAAATATACATGAAGTTATAAACAAGATTAAACAGTCAAATCTACTAAACTTTGGTTCTATTATAGAACTTTAATTTTAAAACAAAATTTTGGCAAAAATAAAATTATACATGCCTGTACTATAGAAATACAGTTTTACCAAATTTTGATTCTATTAAAGAAACACAATTTATGCCTTATGATTTATACACAAAATCCATTGACCTCATCTAACGTATATTCTAATGCAAAATCAAAATACAAATATAATTCTGTACTAGAATCAAAATACACAAAACAAAATCAAGCCAAAGAATATCAACATAAAAATGATTCTATAACAGAATGAAAATACACAAAACAAAAATATATATCAGATCTGGTTCTACTATATTGTAGAGTCAAATTATTAGCAATTACCTATTAATTTCGCATTCTACTATAGAATCAAAGTTTAAAACAAATAAAAAATTACCTATTCTCCTCCCAAACATTTTACTCTCTATCCGACTGAGCTTAATGTGAAAAAATTAAAAAAAAAATGTTAGTTAGATTATGAATTAAACTCAAAAATTTAAGCTCTATTGCAGAACCAAAATTTAAAAAAAAAATACAAAATCAGGACAGAATTATACATAACTCTTACTCTAGAACCAGAATTTAACAAAACTGGTTCTATTTTAGAACCACAATTTATATCTTAATTTTATACACCAAAACTAATTTCATAAAACTACCTTAATGCTTCTACTTTAGAACCATAACATCCTAATATCCAAGTATAATCAAATATACGAAATTGATTCAATCTTAGAAACAACCTAATACACATGTAGAATTAGATCTAAACAAGTCGAAATTATACATGTAGAACCACATATACGAAATCAATATTGCATATATAGTGATATATACAAGCATTATGTACACGCATAATAATCACAAAATACATTTTATGAAGATGATGCTCGTGATAATTCGGCTTCTCTCTCGCTTTCTCGCTCTCGATAAGCTTACAGTTTTTGAGTGCGTGTATTGTGCGTGCAAGTTGCAATGGCCTTGTGCAGTTTTTAATTTTTTTTATTATTATTTTAATTTCAACCGTTAGTTAATTTAACGATCAGATGATGAGATCTCTATGGTACTCTATGTAAGTTGGGTCTCCTTAGAGTGAGACTCTATATATCTACTTCTCTCATAAAATCATTTTGGGAATTTTACAAATATATAGGTTTTTAATTTATTATTGCAAAAATACTATCTTTGTAATTAAATTGTAATTATATTGTCTTTTAAAAAAAAGGTTAATTTATTTGCAAAAATAATATCTTATTTATAAGTAATGCGTAACCTGATATGCAACTGAATGTAGCTAAAAACTGAAAGTGAAATTTTCATTTTTTTTGCCAACTTCCAATTGTATATAAGGGCTGCGTACCAGCAAAAAATGAAAATTCAACTACAATTTATAAGGTATTACGAATGATATTTCTAAAATAAGTTATTACATTTGTCATATTCTTTCATTAATGAAATTAAATTACTAATTTTTGTTTAATAATTCTTATTAATGCCTTTCTACAATTTACCTTTTCAAATGATGGCATTTCACAGTTAAAAAAATCAAATAACTATTTTTATTTAAAATAAAAGGCTTGACACAATAAAATAAAAGTTTACTCCCACGAGGTGTCTCATATGGTCGGGCAGTGGCGCTTAAGGCTTGCTGCCTTGAGATCACGAGTTCGATTCCCTGAGGCGTTCTGGGATTAAGTGGGCTGTCATGCTCGGGGGTATGAATGTGTTAGTATGCCTTCCGGATTAGTTAAGGTGCGCGCAAACTGGCCCGGATATCGAATTATCAAAAAAAATATAAAAAAAGTTTAAATCGAGTGGAGACCAAACACATACTAACAAAACACATTTATAAGAATGAGATAAGAGATTATATAATTCTGAATAATGTTCTCTGCACTCAATGGCTGATAAGAGGATGTGTATATATATTTGCACTCAATGGCTGATGAGAGGATGTGTATACATACGTAGCTTGGGTTCCCTTCCACAGAGAATTTGTTGTATAGAGAATATGAAAGAATCACTTAAAATGTATTAAAATTGCCCTTTATATAAGGCCCCTTACGGGGCCCTTTTACAAAAAAGTCTTATAATTCTATCCTCTATCCATTTGTCAAAGAAAAAAAAAGAAAAGAAAAATTTTAAAAAAAATTAAAAAAACTGTTGCCATGTCATAATTTTTTTAAAAAAAAATTAATTTTTTTAAATTTTTTTTTTGTAATTTTTTTTATAAATAAATAGAGGGTAGAATTATAAGACTTTTTTGTGAAGATGCCCCTGGCGGGGCCCTAAGAAATAAATGGAAATAAATGATTTAGATTGATTCTCTCATATTCTCTATATAAGGAGGTCCTCTCTAGAATAATGGTGTACGTAGCTATATTACAAGACGGTAGTATTGAGTGTTGTGAGATCTATGTTTTCCGTGCATTATCAAGTTTCGGAGAATGTTTGTCATAAGACTCATAACTCATAAGCTAAGTTGTGGAATTTTTCCTCCAAGCCCAAGAACAATTGTCAGACTTTTAAATGGTTCAAAGTGAAATTAAGGATGGTCTTTATTATAGGTGAGCAAAATTTACTCCCTCCGTCCCATAATAGTAGTCTCTTTAGAGAGATTTTTTTTTCCACAATACATGTTTATTTCCAATTTTCAATGTAAATTTGTAATCATTTTTCCTAAATTACCCTTTTTGAAAATTGTATAGCAATTAATAAGAAATGACCAAGAGTATAATATAACTCATATTCTTAAAAAATCAATGCATTTATATTGGACATAAGAGAAAATTTATCATCTAATTAATATTTTCTTAAGATGCGTAATTTTTTCAAAATAGACTTGTATTATGGGACGGAGGGAGTACTATATAGAATTCCAATGTTTAAGGATTCCGAATTTTCGAATCCTTGTATATAAGTTTGTAAGACAGTTAATATATAGAGAAAAAGGTTTCTAAAATTAATTTTAGGAGAATTTCCTTGTTATGTCGAATACACAATATGTAATCAAGTATTGTATGAGTAATTAACAAGAACACAAGTTTTAACACTTAAAAACTGTTTGGAATTAACAGTTTCTCTCTCAGTGATGTAAAATATCACAGAGAGCTACTTAGGTTACAATCAATAAATTTCTCTATGTTCGATACCCTTCTAGGGTTAACCTAACTGTATTTATAAAACATACAGCTACGTACAATCAGTAATTGATTCTCCTATAATTAAGCTATACAATTGATATCAATCACGATTGCTACACGTCTTCTAAGTCAACTCAATCTCTTTAACAGCTATCCAATCTTCAAAGATATTGCTTCCATATTTATCTTGTATCATTCTTCAAACACTGTTGACTCTCAGACGCTTCCGCTACAGAGTTTAACAACCTCTGTTGCGCTTCCAGTCAGTGTTTAACTAAACTCTGACTGCTTCCAGTTAAACTCTGTTTTGTTACTTTAGCTTCCAAACACTGTTCTCATCAATCATTTCTAACAATCTCCCCCAACTTGTTCATTAGCAAGAATGCACAAGTTTACAGTAAATGATGATGTCAAAACAAATACAAAGTCTACAGTGTTTAACATACAAACAGAGTTTAAACTATTACTCAACAAACTTACAACTTTCGTCTACCTAACTTCCTCAAGATCTGGAGTTGTTCTGAGATAATCAATCAACAATCTTCTCTCAGCATTTTCAAGTTCAATCTGCATAGCTTCCTTGATCTCTCTTAAATCTGGATCATTCTCATCAGTTTGAAAGATAGCAGCTCTGAGATCGTAGATTGTGTTTCTTCTCATTTCATTTCCCAATCTGATATATTTCACTTCCTCAGACTTCACATTAAAATCCAGAACTGTAATTCCAAGATCTGTCTTCAGCTTTGTAGTCCCCTTCTCCATTTCTATCAGATTGCCATTCCAATCTCTGTACTTAGGAACATACTTTTCAGCAGACTTTGATCCTGTAACAATTTTAGCTTTCTGCATATATCCCCTTATAGAATTAGCAATAAGCTGTGTTTGACGATTTCTGACTCTGAATATATGCAGAACATACTGAAGTTCTTCAAATAACTTTAACTTGATTGCTTCTTCATTCACTCTAAACACTGATCCATCTGTCATAAAGTATAACAGAAAATAAATATCTAAGCTCCTTTGATGAACTAGTTGAACTGATTCCAACTTATCTAGATTTTCTTGAGTAATACCAGAACCAAGAGAAACAAGTGCAGAAGGATCTCTTGGACTGTTACTAAATCTCAAATCTCTTTTTGAACCTAATCCAGAAGTATTTCTCCCTGGTGGCTTTCCTGAACAAGCAACATTGTGTTGATAATCACCAGTTACTCCTGTTTGTTCCTGAACTGAAATCTTCGGCCTAGAAAACCCAGGTAAAGGTTTACTTTGTGTCTGTACAACTTGTGTGGCAACAGAGGTTGTAACAATCATTTTGCCTTTGTTCTCCTCATTCATTACCCCTTTTAACTTCAATTTAGCATCAAGAGAAGACTTTCTTATCAACTTTTCTTTATCTTCTTCTTCTTCTTCTTCTTCTTGAATGCCAGACAACTTCTCTTTGATTTCAATGCCTTTAAGAACAGGCTTTGCAGCTTTAACAACTTTATCCCTCTTTTTCATCTTAACAGATTTTAAAGCTTTTAGATGCTTTTCTTGCAGACTCTTTTCTTCAGCTTTAACATCTTCTAGAGTAACACCTTCTGCATTTTCTTCCATGAAAAGCTTAACAGCTAACTCCTCATCAGTCTTTGGATTAGATATTAATTCCAAACTCTTGGTTTTTGAAGTACCTTGAGTTTCAGTGTTTATTCCAACAGACTGTGACTTAAGAGATTTGCCAGATCTCAGAGTTAGTGACTCAGAGTTTAAAGCCTTACTCTTGTCACTTGCTCCTTCATCTCCAGCATCATCCTTTTTTAGCAGAGTTTGAGATATTTTACATTTTGACTTAGCAACTCTCTCCCCCTTTTTGACATCATCAGGAATGAGTATAGATGTAATGAGCTCCAAAGAGGTAGCAATAGAATCAACCTTATCAAACAAGGCAGCCTGATTCTCTTCAACCTTTCCTAACCTGGCAAAGAGAGTATCTTGAACTTTAGAAAGCTGTGCAGCTTTGATTTTTGACTCTCTTTCCATTTTCATTTCTCTAGTCTGTATCTCAGTCTTCAAAGAAGCAATTTGTTGTTTTGTGTCAGCAAAACTTCCATCCAGAGTTTTGACTTGTACCACAGTTGCCTTTAAGCATGATAAAATCTCTGGATTTGAAATTTGACTAGCAGTCTGCTTAATGAAATTAGCTGCTCTCCCTTTTGGAAAAATATAGTCTTCTTTATACCAGTTAGCAGTAGATTTAGCAAGATGCTCTTCTTCAATTGCATGAGATGGACAAGGCTGATCAAAAGATGTATGTTTGTTATCAGTCTGTGCTGGTGCACTCAGAAAAGAATCAGAGTTCGCACTGTTTTCAGCTTCATCTTCAACACTTGCATCATCAGCTTGAGCATCTTGTAAAGAACCACTGTGCTGAGCTTTGTCAGCCACAGTTTCTGCAACAACTTCTGCAATCTTTTCAATATTCTCCTCATGTTGCACAGGCTCTGCAACAGAGTTTGTATTTGTAGCTTCAACAGGCATAGATTGAGAGTTATTCTTAGTTGCTTGATCAACCTCATCACCTTTGTCAGGAACTTGATAAGCATCAGATATCAGCTCTGTGTGTGATGCTGCAGCTTCAGGAAGAATAACTGCAGGCTGATCAGCTACACCAGGAGCTTCAGTGTGAACAACAGGTGAGATAGGATCAAGGATTGGTTGAAATGAGTCAAGAATATCATTCATTGGTGAAAAACCATCTCTGTGACCCTCTTCTGCAAGCATGTTAACCTCTGCAGGCATAGCATTCACAATCACAGCATTCTCTGCATGTATTTCAACCTCTGCAGGTATATCATTCACTGCAACCTCAACAGTAGGTGTTTGCTGTGAAACCACCTCTGGAGCTTCAAAAACTTGCTCATCATCAGATTCTGAAAGAATTAATCTCCTTCTCTTGGCTTGAGGCACTGCAGTCACCTCTTCTTCTTCACTAGAGCTCTCCTTAGTTGGTGAAAGTGAAGGTCTGTTTGCCTTTTGTTTCTTTCTTCTGGTATAAACAGCTCCAGGTAATGTCTGTTTAGCCTTTGAGTGTTTAGTGTTTTGTGCAGTGTGTATTTTTCTTTTTGGTTTGGATTTGGGTTGATCAGTAGGTACTGGCTCAGAGTTTAAGGATTCAGAGTTTATTGGTTGAGAGTTTATGTGTTCAGATTGTGATTGATGAGTGGGTGTTGGCTCAGGTGTTGGTATAGGAGGAGAATGTATGGTGTCTAATGGTTCAGGCATTTGTTGTGGTTCAGATTATTGTGATGATTGAGAATCTTGAGGTGGGTTGACATAGTTTTGTAAGGCTAGTGGCATAAACATATCAGGTATTTGCTGTTTAGTAACATCTTTATTTGTCAAATCAGAAAACATCCTTTTAGCAACTTGAAAAGGCTGAATGACATCAGCTTCAGCAATTGTAAGATTAGGCACACAAGCATTGAATAGCACTTGACAAAATCGAGAAAAATAAACAGATGTAGGCTCAGACAAACGCTCTCCCAAATTCATTAGAACTAGTCTACCAAAATCAAAATTACCTCCATACAGTAGAGCATGACCAATTTGGAGAGTGTCAAGAGGAAGTGCATCCCAATTTGTTGTCTTCTTTCCAAAAGCCCTTGTAATGCAATCGAAAAAGAAACTCCATTCCTTTCGCAAAAGTGGCCTTCTCAGAGATCCCAGCTTATTCAAATTTCCTGAACAACCAATTTGCTGCAACATTGTCCGCAAGCGGTCGTAACCAACAACACTGTAAGAAGTGTGAGTCTCAAAATCCAGAGCATCCCTAACCGTAGTTGGAGTAATGATATACTCTGATTCATCATGAGTGATAGTAATTGTTGGAGTGCCAGACTCTTCTCCATCATCATACACAGAGTTTGTCCAAAAAGTAGCAATTTGTGAAGCAGAGAGTGTTGGTGGTGCGGTTAAAGCCTTCCCAATTTCGGAATCTTTCAAGAAATTTTGAAACAAATGAAACGCCTCTGGAGCGTTTGCATTCTCCAGTAGAGCTGCATAATTGCTAGGAAGAAAAACTAACCCTGCTGCATCAAAAGCTTTGGTTGCCATTAGTGAGATATGATACGAAAATATTCAGAGAAAAGATGTGTATGATAAGTGTTTATCAATATGTGAAAGAGAGTGAACAAGAGTTTTGAAAGTGATTGAGTATGCAAGTAACTGTGAGTGGGTGAATATGAATCGATGTGAAGTGAGAGAACAAAAGCGATTAGAGTAAAAAAAAACTCAATCGTTTATGTATTGTAAGCACGCAACTGATTCTAGAGTAATGTGAGAGTGGGACACAATAATGGAACACGTGTCAAACAACCAGTGGATCACTTAATAATTACCGCTGTCATTCCTATAATTACGACACTTTGACATATTTACACTAATTAACAGTTGTCAACTACCTCAATTACTCCAAAATAGTCAAATTATCTCAATGAAACTTTACCTTAGAGTACTTAACACAACTCAACAGTGTTTGTCAATTTTCCAACTTTATCACTAAAACCCTTTCAAAAATTGCACAGTTGTGAATATGAATGTGTGTGAAGCAGAGTTTACCAAAATCAATTTTTAGAGCATCTAATATTTCATAAAATCCATAACAAAAATCAATAAACACTGAATGCACAAACTCTCATAGTAAACACTGATTGTTTGATGAATGCTAAACTCTGTAGTTACTGTAATACAGAGATCTGAATACTTCTATTCCCTTTGATGTTCATGATTATCCAAGTAAGCACACAGTCTTTGAAGACAAAAAGATCAAGAGATAGAAATCAGAGCATCATTCAGTGAGTAACATTCATGAACTCGATAAACTCACAAACTCTCAAAGCACACAAGTGTTTAGGTGAAGTGTTTACACTCACATTCAATCAGTAAAAGCAGATACTACCATATGCTTGAATGTCCACCAACTCTACACTACTTTGAGTACATATATGCACAAATCAAAAGGACTTTATTCAGGGTTGTAATGTAGTAAGATCAAATAGATGAGAAGAGATGTTTTAATCATGAGTGAATTTCAAGCTAAACATTTTAATAGACCAAAGTGTTCAGTCACATTGTTAGTACATATTTGTACAAGATGATCAGTATATATGCTTTTTTTTTTATTAACATATATACTGAGTAAACTTTTCTTTTCTTGAGAAACACTCACCTGCTTGCATTTGATTTTTCAAAAGAATATAACTGCTCTTAATACTACAGAGTTTAAGAAAAATGAGCAGTTAATTAGGCTCAAAGAGGTTTACTAAGGGTGGAATTTATGAACAGTGTTTGAACAGTGTTCAAAAGAATTTTGAACAGTGTTTGAAGAAATGGTAAATCCTATTGCCTTTATCATTTTCATGCACACACATATCATGTAGTCTTCAAAATGGTTTAATACAAGTTCTAGAGAAACATACTTCCTGATGAACATCACACAACAATAAAAACTGATTGATAGAGAATGTATCAATCACTGATTTGGCTCAAAATCTCACAGGGTGCAGACATGAATCTGAACTCACCAAACTAATCAATGACACATCTCATGTTTTATAGTTTTTACAAGTACAAACGAGGAATCATCAAGAACCATGAATTAACTTTGGGAACAGAATGTCACTTATCAGAGTTTAGAGTTCATCAATATCAGAAATTATTTATGAGAGGCAATGCACACAATATTCATAAACTCAGAGTTTAGGACTGAATAAACTAAGAGATGCTATAAATATGAAACAGTATCATGCTGTGTTGATTTACTGCACAAAATCTGATTAGATTACAGTGACTCAGAAAGAATCATGATTTAATTACTGAGAATCATGCTTCATACATTTTTCTTCATTGGTGTTTTCATTCAGACAATAATCAATTCTGAATTCACAGAGTGTATCCAACATGTTAACAGTGTTTAGCAGACAGACATGCTGACAGAGTTTAACAAAGTTTAAACATAAGCATGCATAACAGAGTTTAATACTAAG
Source organism: Kitagawia praeruptora (assembly GCA_037693485.1). Classification (NCBI taxonomy): domain Eukaryota; kingdom Viridiplantae; phylum Streptophyta; class Magnoliopsida; order Apiales; family Apiaceae; genus Kitagawia; species Kitagawia praeruptora. The sequence goes on from CM075354.1 coordinate 111,138,999, forward strand.
GTTCACATAGCACTCAAAAATTTGCAGAAACATGAGCAATATATTTTAAAAGTAAGATCTTGAGTCTAACCAACATCTCTAGTCAAAACTAGAGACCATTCCTAGTTCATTGACCAGTCTTGTAAATGTAGCTTCACTCAATGGCTTGGTGAAGACATCTGCAAGTTGTTGTTCTGTAGACACAAAGTGAAGCTCAATGTTGCCTTCCTCTACATGCTCTCTGATAAAGTGATACCTTATGCTGATGTGCTTTGTCATTGAGTGTTGTACTGGATTACCTGTCATTGCAATAGCACTTTGATTATCACAAAAAATAGGTATCTTGGTATACCTCAATCCATAATCCAGCAGTTGATTCTTCATCCATAGAATCTGTGCACAGCAGCTACCAGCAGCAATATACTCTGCTTCAGCTGTAGATGTAGATATTGACTTCTGTTTCTTGCTGTACCAGGAAACAAGTCTATCACCTAGAAATTGACAACTTCCACTGGTGCTTTTTCTGTCAATCTTACATCCTGCAAAGTCTGCATCTGAATAGCCAAGTAGTTTAAACTCTGATTCTCTTGGATACCACAGCCCTAGAGTTATAGTGCCCTTGAGATACTTAAAAATCCTCTTTACTGCTGTTAAATGTGGTTCTCTTGGATCTGCCTGAAACCTTGCACACAAACAAGTGGCATACATGATATCAGGTCTACTAGCTGTTAAATAGAGTAGAGAACCAATCATTCCTCTGTAACTTGTCATATCTACTGATGACCCTGCTTCTTTGTCCAATTTTGTTGCAGTTGCCATGGGAGTTGTTGCAGATGAACAGTCAAGCATGCCATATTTCTTGAGAAGATTTCTGGTATATTTTGCTTGATTTATAAAAATTCCATCATCTGTTTGCTTCACCTGTAGGCCTAGAAAATAACTAAGCTCTCCCATCATACTCATTTGATATCTTGACTGCATGAGCTTGGCAAACTTCTTACAGAGTTTATCATTAGTAGATCCAAAAATGATGTCATCAACATATATTTGAACTAAGAGCAAGTCACTACCAGATTGAAAGTAAAACAGAGTTTTGTCAATAGTACCTCTGTGAAACCCACTTTCTAGTAGAAATTTAGCAAGAGTTTCATACCATGCCCTTGGTGCCTGCTTAAGTCCATAGAGTGCCTTGTCTAACCTGTAGACATGGTCTGGATATTTTGGATCTACAAAACCTGGTGGTTGTTCCACAAACACTTCTTCTTCAAGTTTTCCATTTAAAAATGCACTTTTCACATCCATCTGAAACACTTTGAATTTCTTATGAGAGGCATATGCTAGAAAGATTCTTATTGCCTCCAATCTTGCAACTGGAGCAAATGTTTCATCATAGTCTATTCCTTCCTGCTGTGAATAGCCTTTTGCAACCAGTCTTGCTTTGTTCCTTGTGATAACACCCTCACTGTCAGTTTTATTTCTGAAAACCCATTTAGTACCAACAATGGATCTGTTCTTGGGCCTTGGTACAAGGGTCCACACTTCATTTCTTTCAAATTCATTTAGCTCTTCTTGCATTGCTGTTATCCAGTCAGCATCTTTAAGAGCTTCTTCTACTTTCTTTGGCTCAGATTGTGACAAGAATGCATGAAACAGACATTCATTTGTTGTTGCACTTCTTGTCCTTACTTTTGCATCTGGATCACCAATAATCAAATCAGGTGTATGTGACTTAGTCAATTTTCTTGCAGAAGGCAAATTGCTTCTGTCATCATGTGATCCTCCCCCTTGATCCATGCTCTCCTGATTTTCTTGGTGCCTTTCTTCATTTTCTGATGCTCCCCCTGAATGTGACTATTCAGAATTATCAACAGAGTTTAAATCAACAGAGTTTGATTCAGAATTATCAACTGAGTCACTATCAGTATTTGAATTATCACTTTGATGTGATTCTTCATGCTCCCCCTCAACTGGTTCTTCCCTTGTTTCTGATTGAAGAGTCTCTTCAGTATTTACCAGTAGAGGTTCAGAGTTTAGCTCAACAGAGTTTGTCAGATCAATCTGATCAGAGTTTACTTTTTCAGAGAATAAATCTTCATTTTCAAAGTGCAGTTGATCATGTTCATTGACATCTTCAAGTCCAGTTATTTTCTTGTCATCAAATGACACATGAATTGATTCCATGATCACTCTGGTTCTCAGATTATAAACTCTGAATGCCTTTGTTGACAGTGGATAGCCAACAAAAATTCCTTTATCTGCCTTTAGATCAAATTTGGTCAACTGCTCAGGATGAGTCTTCAATACAAAGCACTTGCATCCAAAAATATGAAAATATTTTAGATTTGGCTTCTTCTTTTTCACCATTTCATATGGAGTTTTACCATGCTTGTTGATCAGTGTTGCATTTTGAGTAAAACAAGCTGTTTGAACTGCTTCTGCCCAGAAATATGTTGGCAGCTTTGCTTCATCTAGCATTGTTCTTGCAGCTTCTATCAAGGTTCTGTTCTTCCTCTCCACTACACCATTTTGTTGTGGAGTGCCAGGTGCAGAAAACTCTTGTTTGATTCCTTTACTCTTGCAAAATTCTTCCATTGTTGAATTCCTGAATTCAGTTCCATTGTCACTTCTGATAATCTTCACTTGTTTCTCTGACCCTTTGTCCAGTTGTATTCTATGTTCTGTCAGTGTTAATGCAGTTTCATCCTTCTTTGCTAGAAAATATACCCATGTGTATCTGGTATATTCATCAACAATGACTAGAGCATATTTCTTCTTTCCAAGAGACATAACATTCACTGGTCCAAAAAGATCAACATGTAGGAGATGATAAGGATCAACAATTGAAGACTCAGATTTGCTTTTGAAAGAGGCTTTTCTCTGTTTGGCCTTTTGACAAGAATCACACAGGCCTTCAGCATTCAACAAAGACTTTGGTAGTCCTCTTACAAGATCATTCTTTATTAGCTCATTGATGTTGTTCAGGTTCAAATGAGAGAGTTTCTTGTGCCACTTCCAACTCTCTTCATTGGACATTCTTGTTGACAGACACACTGCTTTGCCATCAGTGTTTGTTGACAATTTTATTTCATAGATGTTATTGTGTCTGTTTCCAACTAGAGCAACTTTCCCTGTAGATTTACTGATGACTTGACAATATTCAGGCTGAAAATCTACATGATATCCTCTGTCACAGATTTGACTCACAGATAGCAAATCATGCTTGAGTCCTGGAACCAGAGCTACATTTGTGATGATGACACTCCCAAGATTAATATTGCCATATCCCAGAGTATGTCCTATGTTGCCATCTCCATAGGAAACTTTTGGGCCAGCCTTCTCCACATACTCTGATAGCAGGGCTTTATTTCCAGTCATGTGTCCTGAACATCCACTGTCCATGACTAGGGTACTCTCCCTTATGCCCTGCAATCACAAAAAATCACTGATTATTAGTTTTAAGGATCCAGACTTGCTTGGATCCTTTGGCTTTCTTAATTCTGTTAGCTTTTGCAGCGGAAATCACATTATCAGAGTTTAAGCTAACTTTTTCAGAGTTTACATTTGCAGAGTTTACTTTAACCCATTTCAGATTTGGCTTGGGTTCATAGTAATTATAGTAAATAGCATGATATTCTCTGCAAGTGTAAATAGAATGCCAAGTACTTCCACAGTGTTTACATAAAGTCTGTGGTCTAGTTCTCACATAATCATTTTTTACTGCAGTTTTAGAGGGCAAAGAATTAATGTTCTTATTCTTACTGCAGAAACTAGCAAGATGATTAGTGCTACCACAATTAAAGCATGTTTTTCTAGGAGCTAATGTAGCAAGCATTGGCTTAATTCCTGATGTTATGCCTACCTTTCCATTTTTGTTTTTCCTAGGCATTCTTTGTTTGTTGACAGATTTTATCTCTTTAAGCTTATGCTTGAGTTGTTTATCTGTCATTAAACCAATGTTAACCTCTTTAACAAAAGTCTTAGCATATGATTCTTTAACAGCCTTTTTCTCAGCTTCAGTCTTAGGTCCTCCTGTTCCCATAACATTACCTTCAGATGAACGATGTGGTCTAACTTTTACCAAATTTTCAAATCTAAGTTCATCTCCTTCAGAGTAACCTAGACCTACTGTATCTGACTGAAACACTTCTTGAGTGTCTTTACCAGAGTGTGTCCAAGTTTTAATAATGTGTTTAGTATCCTCCAATTCAGATTCTAGTTGCTTATACTTACCTAGCAACTCCTGTTCTATAAACACAGCATCATCTCTTTCTTTCTGAACTTTATTCATGTTTTCAAGCTGTTCCTCAACAAGTTTGTTTCTATCTTTGAGTTGAGAACACTCATTCTTTATCCTCTCATTTTCTAAAGTCTGATCCCTATAACTGATATGTAATGCTTTAAGATAAATTCTCAATTCAGTTATATTATCAGTATTATAAGCATAGGTAGTTGGGGGTACCTTTAGATCATCATCTTCATTCTGAGTAGTAGCCATGAGAGCATAGTTGACTTCCTCATCTGAATCTGAAGTGTTTGCCCAATCTCTGCCTTTTGTGTAGAGTGCCTTTTCAGTTTTACCCTTCTTGCACTCAGGAGCATAGTGACCCATCTCCTTACACTTGTAGCATTGAATCTCAGACTTGTCTTTCTTTCCTGATTTGGTATCCCTTCTATCAGAATTTCTGAAACTCTTCCTGTCAGAGTTTAAATCTTTCTTAGAAAATCTGTTTCCCTTCTTAAAGTTCCTGAAACCCATCTTCTTAAAAGTTTTTACCATCAAGACAGCCATTTGCTTCAACTCTTCTTCATCATCCTCAGAATCAGATAATGCATCAGTGTTTGAGTCATCATCAGAGTTTGATGACTCACTTTCAGACTTTATTACTAAAGCTTTTCCCTTAGCTTTCTTCCTTGATGCTTCCTTTTTTAATGGTTTCTCCTCAACCTTAAGAGCAGCAGATTTTGACTTTCTACTTGATCTTTTGTTTCTCTGCTCCAATTCCAATTCATAGGTTTTGAGCAGTCCATATATTTCATCAATCTCTGTTTCAGCAAGTTCATAGTTATCTCTTATAGTGGTTGTTTTCACATCCCACTTTTCAGGTAGAGAAAGAAGAAACTTGAGATTTGAGTCTTCTAAATCATACTCTTTGTTAACCAATGACAAATCATTTAACAGTTTACAGAATCTGTCAAATGTTTCTGTCATGGTTTCTTCAGACTTTGCCTCAAAATGCTCATACTCCTGAGTGAGTATGTTTCTTCTATTTTTCTTGATTGCAGGAGTTCCTTGACACCTAACCTCAAGTGCATCCCATATTTCCTTTGCAGTTGTGCAATTAATCACTTTATTAGACATAACATTGTCTAAAGCACTGTGAAGTAAATGCCTTACTTTTGCATCCTTTGCAATAGATGAAAGATCCTCAGCAGTTAGATCTTTCTTTTCTTTTGGAATCACCTTTGATTCCTCACCAGCAGCAGCAGCAGATAACTTTGTAGGTTTGTGAGGACCTTCATAAATTCTATCAAGATATTCTGGATCTGTAGCCTCCAGAAACATGGTCATCTTCACCTTCCAAATTGCATACTCTGATGGCCTAAGTATTGGAACCCTAATCGTTTCATACCTACTAACAGTAGTAGGGGCTTTCTCAGAACTTGATGGAGGAGGTATCTCTGCCATTGATTACTATTGTGTTTGGATCTTAAACTGTAATAAAGTAACAGATTGGCTCTGATACCACTTGTTATGTCGAATACACAATATGTAATCAAGTATTGTATGAGTAATTAACAAGAACACAAGTTTTAACACTTAAAAACTGTTTGGAATTAACAATTTCTCTCTCAGTGATGTAAAATATCACAGAGAGCTGCTTAGGTTACAATCAATAAATTTCTCTATGTTCGATACCCTTCTAGGGTTAACCTAACTGTATTTATAAAACATACAGCTACGTACAATCAGTAATTGATTCTCCTATAATTAAGCTATACAATTGATATCAATCACGATTGCTACACGTCTTCTAAGTCAACTCAATCTCTTTGACAGCTATCCAATCTTCAAAGATATTGCTTCCATATTTATCTTGTATCATTCTTCAAACAATGTTGACTCTCAGACGCTTCCGCTACAGAGTTTAACAACCTCTGTTGCGCTTCCAGTCAGTGTTTAACTAAACTCTGACTGCTTCCAGTTAAACTCTGTTTTGTTACTTTAGCTTCCAAACACTGTTCTCATCAATCATTTCTAACATTCCTAAAATTAACTTTTAAACTCTGTGATTTTAATTTTTTGTTTCCTTTTATTTATGAGGGGCCCGCAGGGGCATTAATGATTTTGATTATTTATATTGATTTTATTGGTTAACTTTAGGAAATTTTTCTAAAGTTAACTTTAGAGTCCCTTCACCCTAATAGCATCTCCAAGGGTCCATAATCCTTACATCTGAGATAGCTGGACACATTTAGGGTTTTCCTCCAAAAAAATACACTCCAACGGTTCAGTCCCTTCCCAATACATTTTAGGGGAGAAAAAGTAGTACCCTACATGTGAGGAACGAGAGTACACACCCCTATATTGCCAGTCATCTCCCGCTACTACAATCTCCTTCCAGCGTTGTTTTTTTGGGTTAAAAAGCTCTATGTCTTCTTCTTGCACTACTTTAATAAATTATGATTTTTGCTTTTTATAAAATAAATTAATAAAATATACTTTAAGAGAAGAACACATTAATCGGCAAAAAGGCAAATTATTTATATTCTTTTAATTGTATTAGAATAATTGCCAATTTTTATTATAACCACCAACCAACTACAATCAATATATCACATATTCATGAGTATCCATAAAAACAGTCAAAATTATTAAATTCTTTTTTTGTGGGTTTTTATAAAAATATACTAATTTCAAATCGTTTCCTTTTTATAAAATATACTAATTTAAATTTCAAATTTCAAAATATTAATTAAATATATTTTTAAAATAGGGTACCAATATAGGGAATATCATTGGAGTAAAACAGTTTTTTGAACCCCTATATTTTTAATAATCATTATTTTAGGGAACAAGGATAGGAAAAGTCCTTGGAAATGCTCTAATATATATGTAGAATAGATTAAAATCCCGAAAAAATGATTTTTCTAAGATCCCCTAAAATTGAAGACCGGAGGAGAATCTACTTAGCTTAAGCAATCTTTATCCATTTGAATTTCTATCCAAGATTTGACATGAGAGGAATTTGAATTGACCAACATACCCAATCCCCTTTCCATTTCAGGTAAAAAAAAGAGTTAATTTTCAACAATTTTTGCTCCCCCTTTATGTTCCCTTTTCATATGAATCTGGTGAGCTAAGAGGGTGTTTGGCCCCCATTAATTTTTTTTTTTTTCACTTAAAGCTTGGACCGAGCTGTTTGGGTCCCCTTAAAGTGGAGTTACTTAAAGTGGAAAGTAGGCTAAAAAAAAAAAGTAGCTTGGAGGTACTTTTTTTTCACTTATTTTTTTTCGTATATCAATTTTTATGTATTTGAGTCACCTTTTAACTTGTATTGTATTCTTTACATATATTTGTATTTTATACTTTCAAAAAAATATAAATTTCTTTTTTTTTAATTAATTTTTTAAAAATAAATTTACTTTAAGTGGAATTAGCCAAACAGATACACCTAACTTTAAGTGAAAAATATCACTTTTCACTTAAAGTGAGTAAGTAGCACTTTAAGTGATAAGTAACAATTTTTAAGTTAAGCCAAACACCCTCTAAATGTTTATAATGTTAAACACTTGTCCTGAAAAATAAAGCGTGCTCAAAAGAATTGTATGAAGAATAAGAACACTTGATAAAGTTTAGCACAAGGATATAGACCAATCCAATCCAATAACATTATTAAGAATTTTATTCTCAATATATTTTGTTAAAGTATAAACTATCTTAAAAACTAAACTTTGAAATTGTTTTTGTTTTAATAATATAACCTCAAATTAGTTTTAACTTGTAAATAATTTGCTCGGAATCTCGAATAGCACTGTCTAAGAAACTCGCAGGCGTTAGTGAAGTCCAAAATGGTGTGCTGCACATGCATTTGATCTTAAACTACTTTTAGCAGAGCTTTTTAGTCTTATAAATTACTCGTACTGTCGTGTGTATTTTTCCTCAACATAGGGTACAATCCTGGTGCTAAATATGAGTAGTTTATTGCAATCAATAAATCTTGACAATTCATTATCGGATTCGTCTGATCGACAAGGTTTTTTTAATGTAAAAGCACGCTGGGTGGTTTTTCTAGTCACCACCGACCTGATTTTTCTACCACTACATCTTCTAGATGCCAGTCGGTAAACAATCTTTTATTTGCTTTTTTGTTAACGGAGTAATTTGGTGATAACAGATTTTGGAGATTGCTGAAATAACGAAATCATGAAAATAGGGGGATTTGGGATTTTTGGATGTTTGGGGCTGAGCTTGAGAGGTGTCTCGATTTGTCTCGTGTATCGGATCCTTTTTCAAGATGCATGCGTACCTTATATTTATAAGGATCAAGCCAACGCAGTTCTGTGAAATTGATTTATGTCTATCCCTTAGAGACTTTAGGGATAAACTTCGTTAATCTGGGTAATTACTAATTTTATCTAATTTAATCTTATCGTTGTGATATCTTCCTGATTTGAAAAATATCGTTTGAAGATATTTTCCGTTATTGATTGAGATTGATTCTTTGCTCGTTTCAGGTAGAGGATAAAACTTAGGCGTTAAGTTATAATTATTAATCTGAATTAATAATTAATAATATTAGGAAATTTGGGAGATAATTAGACATGCCAAAAATATGGCATAACAACTACCCCAGTTCTTCAGTGTAGCTTGTTGCAGTGGAGAACTAAGCATGCTTCGATCTTCCAAATTTCCTGAGTCACTGAAATAGCTAGGAGAGGAAGATTAGTAAATAATATGGAGCACCAAGGTGCCCGTAATATGCATGTAGATGTAAATAAGACAATATACGATATGTAAATAATAAGTTTTGTATGTGTGAGAGAATGTATCTTGGAGAGCCATCCAAGCATTATTCGCAGAGTCGTGCAAAGCTTTCCGAGCAATACCCTGAAAAGCAAATATTTGAAGAAATATCCTCCATTAAGCACTCCGAAATACCCTCCTCAAAGAAGGACGTATTCTAGACTTTCCATAACATATTCCGGAAAATATCCTCCTCAAAGAAGGTCATATCCACCAGAATTTCCATAAATGCTTTAGAGACATCCCTCCTCACAGGAGGTGGATTTTCCGAAGCTCGAACCTTGATGAGGCGCCGGAAGTACGAACATCCCCCCCGGAAGTACGGTTTTTGCAAGGATTTTGATAATTTAGGGTACTCTCCTCAAAGGAGATCAGTTTTTAGTTCAGAAATACCCTCCTCAAAAGAGGTGGATTTTCCGAAGCTCGAACCTTGATGAGGCGCCGGAAGTACGGACATCCCCCCCGGAAGTACGGTTTTTGCAAGGATTTAATAATTTGGGATACCCTCCTCAAAGGAGGTCGTTCCCCATTCCAGAAATATCCCTCCTCACAGGAGGTGGATTTTCCGAAACTCGTGCCTTGATGAGGCGCCGGAAGTACGGACATCCCCCCGGAAGTACGGTTTTTGCAAGGACTTTAATAATTTGGGATACCCTCCTTAAAGGAGGTCGTTTCCCATTTCAGAAATATCCCTCCTCACAGGAGTTGGATTTTCCGAATTTCTCTACATTTTCACTAAGACTCTCCTTAGAGGAGATCGTATTTTAAATAAATTATGAAGACCCTCCTTAGAGGAGGTCGTCTAACAAAAAATAAGGGAGACCCTCCTTAGAGGAGGTCATCTTCCCAAAGTCATATCAATATCCCAAGATTCTTCCAAAAATATCAGCAACACTTGAAGGGTCTTCTAAAAAATAATCAACTCTTCGAATAAGAGCCTTCCAAAATATTACCCATGCAAAGGAATACCTTCTAAAATAATAAACTTTTCGGATAAGAGCCTTCCAAAATATTACCCCTACAAACTTCCAAAATATTAAAATAATAAACTCTTCAAATAAGAGTATTCTAAAATATTACCCCTGTAAAGGAGGGCCTTTCAAAATAATAAACTCTTCGAATAAGAGCCTTCTAAATATTACCCCTGCAAAGGAGGGACTTCCAAAATAATAAACTCTTTAATTAAGAGCCTTCCAAAATCATGTACCACGAAGATTACACCTAAAATCTTGAAAATCTTCACAATTCAAATTCTGCCCAGATCCGTTTTTGATATTTTTGACCTTCTAAACGATTTTTTCTTGAAAAACACAAAACACGAAAGTTGTAGAGAACGAAAAGACCTTTCCGACGATATAAGGCTCATAAAAAACGGACTTATAACGAATCGGGAATTAAATAAAACGTCTGCTGATCTGCTTCTCGATGCTGAAAAACGAGATCTGATTGTTTTTTGTGATTTCGAGAATAGATCGATATATAATCTGAGGAAATTCAAAAAACGAAAGTTATAGGCAATTTAACAAGCTTTCCGAATCATTAAAAATCATTAAAATCCGACATGTATTGAATTTACTACGAGTTTTATAAGATAACAGATTAATATGGACAGAATCATAAGAAAACTTATCTTAATTTAGAATAGAGCCGCCGCCTCCACCGCTTAGCTCCTCCATTAAAGCAGTTCCAGATCCAAGATAACCCCCCATGCGTATGAATTGATTGTCCTCCACAATCAAAAAATATATCCCCTCCTTCTAGCGCCAATTGTTAACGGAGGAATTTGGTGATAACAGATTTCGGAGGTTGCTGGAATAACGAAATCATGAAAATAGGGGGATTTGGGATTTTTGGATGTTTGGGGCTGGACTTGAGAGGTGTCTCGATTTGTCTCGTGTATCGGATCCTTTTTCAAGATGCCTGCGTACCTTATATTTATAAGTATCAAGCCAACGCAGTTCTGTGAAATTGATTTGTGTCTATCCCTTAGAGACTATAGGGATAAACTTCGTTAATCTGGGTAATTACTGATTTTATCTGATTTAATCTTATCGTTGTGATATCTTCCTGATTTGAAAAATATCGTTTGAAGATATTTTCCGTTATTGATTGAGATTGATTATTTTCTCGTTTCAGGGAGAGGATAAAACTTAGGCGTTAAGTTATAATTATTAATCTGAATTAATAATTAATAATATTAGGAAATTTGGGAGATAATTAGACATGCCAAAAATATGGCATAACACCATTCATCATTCAATTGACAAATTTTTTTTAAGTAACCTATCAAGTAGAAAAAATTTCCAAACAAATCATAAAATAATATACACTCCGTCAGACCCGTTAAAAATCTAATGGAATTATAATATGGCTGCTGACCTGACTGCACTACAAAAAAATTCAGGATTAATAAACACTTTCATCACTGAAGTGATGTATAACTTTCAAGTGAACTACCGAGCGAAAAAAGTTCTCAAACAAATCATGAAGTAGTATATAACTTTCATTTATTATCTTCTCTGACCTATATACGTTATCTTCTTCATTCTCTAACAAATCCTCCCACTTCATCCATAATTTAAGAGCCCGATAGAGACCTAGATATTTCACCATCCGGTTTGGGTTTAATCATACAAGAAGTATGTCATTAAACCCACCTCATGATCTTTCAATTATACTGGTATTACCAATGCCACAAGAATCCAACCCCTCTCTAGAATCCCAACTCACTAGGATTGCCTCCTAGAAACAATCAAAATCTTGGCTTTCAAACTAGAAATCGCAGATGTTCTCACATCAACAAAAAAAGTAATACAAGATGATTGTATAATCCCTTGGTTGAGACTTCATAATTCTTGCCCAATTTATCGCTTTCATTGCTGGTGCCCATCGCTAATGAGGTTGAGGAATGTGGGTCATTTGAGTTCAATAATTTAATTGTAATCTTTAATTAATTTCATGATTCGTTAGAGAGCTTTTTCCGCTCGGTAGGTCACTTGAAAGTTATGCGTCACTTCAGTGATGAAAGTGCGTATTACGTGGCAATTACGTGGCATCCTACATGGTGTTGACTAACGTTCAACCGTTAAAAATCAATACGACTTAACGGTCGTGAAAACTTTAATTAGTTCAATAATTTAATTGTAATTTTTAATTAATTTCATGATTGGTTTGAGAACTTTTTCGACTCGATAGGCCACTTAAAAATTATCCGTCACTTTAATGATGAAAATGCCTATTAACCCCTTAAAAATAACTTAAATATAAGTAGACAATATAACATTATTCGTGTTAATATACCATAAACTTCACATTAAAAGAAACCGTTTTCACTTTTTACATATTAGCTTATAATCTGTGCGAAGCACGGGCACAAATTGAACACAAGCCGAGATTAAAATATTAATATTTGTATATTATTTAATTATGTATTTATAGAGAGTCGAATCCGAAATAAAGCTAAAAAAAATAAATTAAATATATTTTTATAATTATGTGGTTGAAAGAAATCGAACCCGATGTGAAGCTAAAAGAATTAAAGTAAATTAATTTTATATAATTTGTAACTGTAAGAAATCGAATACCAAATTTAATGATAACCAAATTTGGTATTTTGGTAATTTGGTACTATAACGTACCATTAAAACATGATTTTTTAAATTAATAAAGAGTATAGATAAAGAAAATCAGCCGGTTAGGTATCAGGCTAATTGTGAGTGGTTCATTTGAATTTTAAAAGAATACTAGCGTAACAGCCCGTGCAAGGCACGAGCCTCTATATAAATATCTCTAATTTTGTTCTAAAGAATAAGGTAGCGGTTGTTTTAATAATTTCTGATCTGGAAACTCGTAATTATGAAATTGTAATATGAGTAGTGATATGTTGGGTACTTTACACTAAACACAACAATGAGGCAGTGATATATATTAATAAACAAGAACAGGTAATTAACCAATTAACAAAACAAAACACGAAGGCATAAACAAGAGTATAATCAGTAACTGTAATTAACAAGAAAAGTAAGAATACTTATCTCTCACAGAAGATTTAGCAACTACTGATCAGAGAGAGAAGAACAGCTGAGTCACCAAGCCCTACGAGAAGACTTGGCTGTTCTTGAAGAGAATATTGCCCCACTTACGTTGTGATTGGGTTGCAGCAATATCACTTCCAGGATAAAACAGCACCGATCAAAGGGTTCACAAATCTCCAGTGATCAACAGCGACCAGCACCTCAGTTCGCCTGAAAATTACGTATCTCTTCTGTATGTGTTGAGAGAGCAGAGAGAAAGAAGACTACAAGGGTTTTCTCTCCTTAGGATGTATCGTACTACTTAACGTTATATTCTGTATGTATATAAATACCAAGAATAAAACGTAACTGATACTCCATAAAAGGAAAGTAAATATTCTGATTTAATTGCATTAACTGCATCAGGATTTATTTCAGTTATAATAGCATCAGGATTTGGTCATCAGTAGCATCAGGATTTGGTGTCCATCAGGATCAGGATTCAGTCCTTGTCAGGAACTGATATCCATCAGGATTTAGCCCATCAGTATCTGATGTCTGACCAAGTCCATCAGGATTTTACTCCAAGTACTGATCCAAATTTCCATCAGGATTTAATCCAAATACTGATCCAAATTTCCAGTACTGTTGTAACAAATAAATCTGAAACCTGTTAAAATAAATCAATATCTAACTTAAAATCAGTTGCACATCATGGGCATGAAAACTTCCTCATGGGCATGAAACGTTTCTGACCAACCAAGTATACATTCATGGACATGAAAACTTTCTCATGGGCATGAAACATTTCTAAATATCCCATCTCTTTTGATGCCTCTTCATGATCATGAAATATATATCATGGCCATGATTTCCATCTGCAACCTGATTTCCCATTTAAAATTCCCTTCTTTCAACTCAATTTATCTATGGATTCCACTAAGAAAATGTCTAAGATCCAAACATGAAAGTTTAAGTCCTCATTACAAGGAACAAGCTTCACTTGTTAGTTTCCGGAAATGACATCAAGAACATATTATAAATATGCCTTAAACTTTCCATTTTCTAACAATCCCCCACGAATCCATACAGAAATGCAAATACATATCTATCCTCATCATGACTTGTTTTTCAGAGTAGGTACCCTTCCGGGTTTGAACCCTCCTAAGTCCTCTACTTCGATGGCTACTGGATTCAGATGGAATGTTTCACCTTGAATCTTTATCCGTTTGGTGTAACCACACTCCATAGACGACGACAAGTCAAAGGCTATGGTGCCAATCTACGGCTTTGAGACGTTAATGGTCATGTCTCGATCCTGTTCGTCGAATGTTTCAAGGAATAACCTTTTCCTCTAATTGCGACCACACAATTACATTCGCTTAGCTGGGCATCTCCAGAGATGTACTGCTAGCATCTCGTCAAATGACTTGATCCCATTCAGAGTTCAAATAACTCTTGCTATTCTGGCAGTGACAGTACCTTTTAGGTTTACAGGGGATAGACTCCAGATACGTAAGTATCAATCTATGTTATTAAAGGTACAACCAATTCACCCTTATAACTTGTTATTACCACATTGAATACACTTTCGAGGGATCTCCTCTCATGTGTATTGGGTTCCCGCTGTAGATGAATTATTTTGGGCTAACAGTCCCATCCCCAACCTAGACTTAAGGACTACAGCATGCTCAAGCCCCTTAGTCAAAGGATCAGCTAGGTTTTCTTGAGTTCCAACAAACTCAACAGCAATAATCCTTTCAGACATTAGACCCCTTATAGACTTTAGTCTAACTTGGATATGTCTCTTTGTTTTCACATTATACTTTTTGCTGTTTATCTTGTCGATAGTTGTACGGCTATCACAATGAACAGCAAAAGCAGGAAGTGGACGACTTACTACAGGTAACATTGACATGAGTCCATGTAACCATTCAGCCTCAGTCCCCGTGGCATCTAATGCACACAACTCAGCCTCAAAAGTAGACCGAGTTATAACAGTCTGTCTAGAAGACTTCCAAGATACTGCTCCACCCGCTAGGGTAAACAGATATCCAGTCACTCCATTGGAACCATACTTCTTAGCTATCCAACTTGCATCACTATATCCCTCTAGCACTCCAGGAAACCTCCTGTAATGCAGACCAAGATATGTGGTGCCTTTTAGATATCTAAGTACTCTATCAAGAGCATCCCAATGAGTCTTGTTTGGACAGCTTGTATATCTTGCTAACTTAGACACTGAATATGAAATATCTGGCCTAGTACCATTAGCAAGATACTGCAAACTCCCAATAATCTGAGAATACCTTAACTGAGACACAGGTACTCCTGAACTATTCTTGACAAGGGCAATCATAGGATCATACGGAGTACTAGCGATTCTACAATTTGAATAACCATACTTCTCAAGTATAGATTTCTCTATATAATGAGATTGTGACAAGGTTATTCCATCAGTTGATTGAGTCAACTTGATACCAAGAATCACACTAGCCTCTCCCATATCCTTCATTTCAAAATGCCTTTTCAAGAACCTTTTTGTCTCGTTAATAATCTCAATATTGGTTCCAAACAATAAAATATCATCCACATACAAGCACACAATAATACATTCATTTCTTTTAACCATGTAATAGACACACTTGTCACTTTCATTAACTACAAATTCTGATTCTAAAACAGTTTCATCAAACTTTTTATGCCAGTCCCTTGGAGCTTGTTTTAAGCCATATATAGACTTGATTAACTTACATACTTTCCTCTCATTACCAGAAGCAAAAAATCCCTCAGGCTGATCCATATAAATCTCTTCTTCAAGTTCACCACGAAGAAAAGCTGTCTTTACATCCATTTGATGGATGATAAGACCATGTACAGAAGCCAATGCTATAAGCATACGGATTGTGGTCATTCTAGCAATTGGAGAGTATGTATCAAAGTAATCAATGCCTTCCTTTTGCTTAAAGCCCTTAGCTACCAGCCTAGCCTTATACTTATCTATTGAGCCATCCGGGTTCATTTTCCTTTTGAAGACCAATTTACATCCTATAGTAGAACACCCAGGAGGTAGATCAACCAACTCCCATGTTCCATTAGAAACAATAGAGTCAATTTCACTTTTTACAGCACCTTTCCAGTACCTAGATTCTGAAGAATCCATGGCCTGTCAAAAAGTTAAAGGTTCATCCTCGATATTGTAAGTGATAAAGTCACTTCCAAAATCCTTGACTACCTTAGCACGCTTACTCCTTCTAGGTTCCTCTACTTCATCAGGAGTAGAGCTACTACCAGGATCTGCCCCCACAATTGTCATCATTTCCACATGATCAGGAATAGAACTTGATGTGTGAGTGGGATCATCATCAGTATTACCCTGAGGTATACCAGTCTTCATAGGGAACACATCCTCAAAGAATGTTGCATCACGAAATTCAACTATAGTATTAGCCACTTTTCCGTCTATGTCAGATTTTAATACTAAAAATCTCATAGCCGTAGTGGTTTCAATATAGCCCAGAAAGATGCAATCAACAGTTTTCGGTCCTAGTTTCTTTCTCTTGTGTTCAGGGATGTACCTTTGCAAGGCACCCCCACACACGAAGATATTTTAAACTAGTCCTTTTCTCTATCCATAATTCATAAGGTGTCTTGTCCATATGTTTCAGAGGTACTCTATTCAGAATATGGCAAGCCGTATTCAGAGCTTCTCCCCACATGTACTTAGGCAACCCAGAATTAATCAACATACTATTGATCATATCCTTAAAAGTTCTGTTCTTTCGTTCTGCCACCCCATTAGACTCAGGTGTGTATGGTGGAGTTACCTCATGAACTATACCATTGCTCTTGCAAAATTCATTAAGCGAGTTACTCGTATACTCACCACCTCTATCTGATCTCAAACGTTTAAGTACTTTACCAGTTTGTGTTTCAGCTTCAGTTTTGAACATAATGAATTTATCTAGTGCTTCATCTTTATGTTTAAGCAAATAAACATAACAGTATCTACTACAATCATCTATAAAAGTAATGAAATACCTATTATGTTCCTTAGTCAAAACACCACCAAATTCACATATGTCAGTGTGCACTAAATCTAACACATTCGAATCCCTAACCATATTATGAAAGGGTTTCCTAGTTTGTTTAGCAGTCACACATACTTGACATTTAGATTTCTTATCAATGGCATGTTTTGGAATCAACTCTAAGTTCATCATATTCTTTAGAGCACCAAAATTCAAGTGACCAAGACGTGCGTGCCACAAATCAGATGATTCAACACAATTAACAGAAGGAACAACATTATTATTAATAAAACTGCCCAAAACAGGCTCAACATTTATTAAAAATAATCCATCAGACAAGTAACCTTTGCCAAAGAATACACCAGAATTTGTAATAACTACTTTATTACATTTCAAAGAAACTTCAAAACCATTCTTCACTAAACAACTTCCACTTATTATATTTCTACGAATATCAGGAACATGATGCACTCTAGTGAGGGATAGAACACGCCCAGAAGCGAACTTCAGGTCCACATTTCCTATTCCAAGTACTTGAGCTGCACTAGCATTCCCCATCGTCACCGTCATTCCATGAGTCTGTTGATAAGATACAAATAGAGTAATATCAGTACAAATATGTACATTAGCTCCAGTATCAATCAACCATTCATGAGACGAATAGGTGGAAAGAAGTACAGGGTTGTAGGTCACATACCCGTTGTCAGTTTCAGAAGCAACAGCTTCACCAACAACCATGTTAACCATAGACCCACCAGTGGTTGCAAGCACAGTGTTAGCTTGTGCTCCCACAACAGGTTTCTTAGCTTTCTTTTCAGGACAGTCCTTGCTCCAATGACCAACCTGTCCACAAGACCAACATGGTTTGTTTGCCTTTGGTTTCTTAGCCTTGTTCTTGTCCTTAGACTTAGTGTTTTCCTTCTTAGTGACAGACTTCCTTTTCTGTCCTACAGTCACAACATTCACCTTCGAACTCCCAGCATGTTCAGTAGGCATCACATGTCCTTGCTTGGACTTGTGTTGCTCCTGCACAGAGATGTCCAACATCAGGTTTGTCCAGGTGATCTCTCCTTTCTGTCTTTTCAGGGAGAGTGCAAACTCTTCCCAAGACTTAGGGAGCTTTTCAATCACAGACATAACCTGAAACTTTTCAGGAAGGTCCATACCAGACTCCTTCAAAGCATGAACCAACATCTCAAACTCATGCACTTGCTCAGTCATGGATTTAGTATCCACCAGTTTGAAATCAAGGAACCTAGCCACAGAATACTTTTCCAATCCTTGCGAATCAGTATTATGTATCTGGTCAAGCTTCTCCCATAAGAGCTTAGCAGTGTAAGAGTCAGATGAATAAACATTGAACAGAGTGTTCGCTAAAGCTGCCAGAATTGCAGCCCTAGCCACCCCATCCTTTTCCTCCCACATGGTATAAGCCTTAACAGTTTCGACTTTCTCCTTAACCACTACTGGTTTCTCATACTGTACCACCGGCCATAGACCCTTTACCGTTAACCACAGTTTCATCTTTTTCTGCCAACGAGAAAAACCAACACCCCCACCGAATTTATCAGGCATACCTGACATATCGATAGGTTGTGGGAAACGGTACGTAGTCCAATCGATGGTAGGGGCAGTAACATTAGACCCAGAGCCAGTCTCAACAACAGGAGTTTCAGTTTCGTTAACCATCTTGTTAATTAACAATATATAACACAATTATTCTCTTCAAGATTGTTGGGTACTTTACACTAAACACAACAATGAGGCAGTGATATATATTAATAAACAAGAACAGGTAATTAACCAATTAACAAAACAAAACACGAAGGCATAAACAAGAGTATAATCAGTAACTGTAATTAACAAGAAAAGTAAGAATACTTATCTCTCACAGAAGATTTAGCAACTACTGATCAGAGAGAGAAGAACAGCTGAGTCACCAAGCCCTACGAGAAGACTTGGCTGTTCTTGAAGAGAATATTGCCCCACTTACGTTGTGATTGGGTTGCAGCAATATCACTTCCAGGATAAAACAGCACCGATCAAAGGGTTCACAAATCTCCAGTGATCAACAGCGACCAGCACCTCAGTTCGCCTGAAAATTATGTATCTCTTCTGTATGTGTTGAGAGAGCAGAGAGAAAGAAGACTACAAGGGTTTTCTCTCCTTAGGATGTATCGTACTACTTAACGTTATATTCTGTATGTATATAAATACCAGAATAAAACGTAACTGATACTCCATAAAAGGAAAGTAAATATTCTGATTTAATTGCATTAACTGCATCAGGATTTATTTTAGTTATAATAGCATCAGGATTTGGTCATCAGTAGCATCAGGATTTGGTGTCCATCAGGATCAGGATTCAGTCCTTGTCAGGAACTGATATCCATCAGGATTTAGCCCATCAGTATCTGATGTCTGACCAAGTCCATCAGGATTTTACTCCAAGTACTGATCCAAATTTCCATCAGGATTTAATCCAAATACTGATCCAAATTTCCAGTACTGTTGTAACAAATAAATCTGAAACTTGTTAAAATAAATCAATATCTAACTTAAAATCAGTTGCACTCACTTGCACATCATGGGCACGAAAACTTCCTCATGGGCATGAAACGTTTCTGACCAACCAAGTATACATTCATGGACATGAAAACTTTCTCATGGGCATGAAACATTTCTAAATATCTCATCTCTTTTGATGCCTCTTCATGATCATGAAATATATATCATGGCCATGATTTCCATCTGCAACCTGATTTCCCATTTAAAATTCCCTTCTTTCAACTCAATTTATCTATGGATTCCACTAAGAAAATGTTTTAGATCCAAACATGAAAGTTTAAGTCCTCATTACAAGGAATAAGCTTCACTTGTTAGTTTCCGGAAATGACATCAAGAACATATTATAAATATGCCTCAAACTTTCCATTTTCTAACATGATATGTGTTAATAGTGAATGCCAATACGGACTGTATATAGACGCCAATAATAATATTGTTGGGTATGATGTACAAGTTTGATTTATGAACGGGGAGCGTGTAATTATAAATTTGAGAGATTAAGATGATAATTTTTGTCTTTTCATAGTGATAGACACTGCTTTCATATCAACACAATCGTCCACAATTAGCCGCAAGCGGTAACATTAAAATATGTTAAGTGAGAATGACGTGATTTAACTATAAGATTTTGCTTCCATTAAAATATGTCAATGTCATCTCTACTGCAAGTCTATAATGCAATGTTCTCACACCAGTTTTGAACCTATAAAACCAAAATCCCTATTGAAAATAGAATGAGTTTTTGCAAAGAAAAATTTAAAAAAATGACAAATAAATAATAAAATTATAGTTCATATTATTTTACATCAGATCAAATTGGAAGAAGCATATTATGTTAGTTATGTTTATCTTATATCCAAAAGTAGATTAGATATTACGTAATTGTTTCATTTATTATGAGTAACTAATTCCCTAATCCGGGAATTAAGTAGTATTCAATGGTTACTATGCTTGTGTAGTTATATTGTGATTTTTCTGCCTTATTAATATGTTGTTGAGTACTTAACACAATTGAGGAAGTCGCGAAACCTTAATTGTATCTTTAGGAATTATAATGAATCGGGAGAGGATCATACCTTTTGATTTCATCTTATATTTATCTAAATATATATTATAACTCAATCATTACATATTATTGAAATGTTAAATTATGAAAACTCATTTTTGACTAAAATTCAATTATTTTATATGCTTTTTTGAAAATTAATGTATATTACTTAATATATTTTAATAATTTCACAATACCGATTAATAATTTATAAATTGACTATAACATATATGGACAAATATACTGTTTTTCATAATTAAAAAATTATATAAAGGTAATATACAAAACTACAAATGATAATTTTTAAAATGTTAAGTAGTGTCTATATATTTAAAATTTCATTTATCAATCTAAATTATATGACATAATGCATCATTTTAATGTATTATACTAAATATGTATTATCATAATTTATAGTCAAGTAATAATACGACGGGTTATTACTAATAATAACTAATAATTTTATAATATTTATGATCTAAAAAATCATATCTTATTTTCATCTAACATTACATACTTATCACGTTATTTTTTATAAACAACATAAATCTTGTTTTTAAAGTTCTTCTTTTTAAACATAAATTCAAAAGTTCTTCAACATTTTTAAATTTTTATCTTTCTTATATCAGTTATATATTAAATCGTTCAAAGCCTAAATGGTTGGTCGACCAAAAATCTCTAATTTAACTCACATTTTTAAATTTTTATAAACCTAAAATTATAGGATAAACTTATAATTATGTTTGATTTTATAAATAGAATATAAATATTTATTGAAAAACAATCTTAGTGATAGATAGATAGAATTAATAGATAATAGATTTGTTGTATTTTTAACTTCTGCGAGTTCGATATATTCAATTGACCTAATTATTATAGATTTGTATTCGATTTTCATCGAGGAAATGATTTTTGTTTGCGTTTTTGTATTAAGTTTAATAAGAGATAGTTTCATTTAAAAATATAAAATATAATAATTGTAACATAATTGATATCCATTTAATTGTAAAAAACTACAAAATATTAAAAAATTATAATAATGACTGAATGTATAGTTATATTATATAAACAAACTAAAAAAAAGGAGTTATATAAAAATACAAACCAACATTTTATATAGTTATATATAAAATTACGGAAATTGGAAAAAAAGGAAATTACATAAATAATGTGAACAAATATTTTATTTATTCAAAAGTTATAACAAGAAAATTAAATAGGAGAGAAGAATTAATTAGCAAAAAAAAAATAGAAGAGTAGAAGAGGATGTGATTAATCTAGTAAATTTTTTGAAGTAAACTCAAGAATTGATGTAGCACACTTGATTATGACATAAGATTCTTGAGCGGAGGTTAAAGGTTCGATTCTCATTTAATACACAAAGGAAAATATTTTTAGTATAAATTATATAATGGTGGCACTTTTGTAATTTTTTAACTTGAAAGGGTAAAATGGACATTTCACAAACATTTTATTGGCAATTTTTACCCTTATGTTCTCTTATTATATATAGTACTCCCTCCGTCCCACCAGATTCTATACATTACTATTTGCATTCTGCTGGCACGCATTTTAAGGCTCTTATAAAGTATAGTTCCATAACTTATTTTTAAAATTTTCTTTTTTTGTATAAAAATTTAACATACCTATTTTTATACAAAAAAAGAAAATTTGAAAAATAAGTTATAGAACTATCCTTAAAATGTACCTTAAAATGCGTGCCAAATCCCCCGTCCCCCAATGTATATAAACTGTTGGGACAGAGGTAGTAATAGATAGATACTTCTGTACTTAATTAACAAGTTCAATTCCTTCTCCATTTTACAATTTGTACCGTCCAAATGTTTCATTTGAATTAAGAAAAACATAAATTATATTTAAATAATTGATTAATTATCTTAAAATCGGAAGGTGTTAAAGAAATATTATACTCCCTCCGTCTTATAATATGTTTCTTGTTTTTAAAAACACGTTTGCCAATGCACACTTTTAATCGTTAATATCTTCATTTTCGTAATAGTAGTAAATATAAAAACTTCACTGTATTAAAGTACTCATAAATACGAATCCAACAAAATCACTCATGACTATATTTTATCTTATAAATTATGCGTAAATTAGTAGTCAACCACTTAAAATGAACAGTGTTAAAAGTCAAAACATGAAACATATAGAGATGGAGGGAGTATATTATAACATCCTTTTCATTCAAAAAACTTATTTTTACAATGAGAAAGAAGTACCCAAATGAAATTGTAACAAATTTGCAGTGTTGTAAAAAGCGGGAATCGGAATTAATCGGTAGAGGCACTGTCTAGGGATTAATCGGGGATTAATCGGGTATTTGAGGATTAATCGGAATGATTAATTGAATAATCGGATTATTAGTCAGTTCGGTAACCCACGGAACAGGGATTAATCGGTGATTAATCGTGATTAATCACCGATTTTTAGAACAGAGATTTGTGAATATCACACATCCCCTCCCATAAATACTTTCTTTTAAACAACATGTTTTTTTTTTGATAATTCGGTGTCCGGGCCAACTTGCGCGCACCTCGACTAATTCGGAGGGCATACTAGCACACTCATACCTCCGAGCATATTAGCCCACTTAATTCCGAAACGTCCAGGGAATCGAACTCATGACATTAAGACATCAAAACTTAAGCGCCACTATCTGAGCATCTGAGACACCCCTCAACCTCAATCAACATCTTGAATTTACCCTCATGGCCAGTATTATATTCTTTATCCGGTATATTTTTAGTGAGAATGTGAGCATCTCCAAGATTTACTATCTGTTAGTTATAATAGTGATGTGACAGTCATTTTATTTAATAACTATTGTTTTTTCTTCTCCAACCATACATATTGTTAGGTAAATTTTTAGATAACAACATATATATCTTCTATATTTGGAGGATATCCAAAAATTTATACAGAACATCTAAACATATCATATTTATCCATTTATATTGTAACACATCATCAATTTAATTAATATTATATATATTTACTAATTAAAATAATAATAAAATACTATTTTTGAAATATATCTAACAATTATAGCTAACCATGCTCTGAGCCGACTGTGAATATTTAGCAGTGTTCTAAAAAGCGCATTAAGCGGCCGCTTAAGCGGCCGCCTAAGCGGAATCGGTACAAAAACGCTTTGTTTTGGACAAAAGCGGGTTATTAAGCGGAAATCGGGTTAATCGGGTTATTAAGCGGGTTTAGGCGGTTTAATCGGGTCAAAATCGGGTCAAAAGCGGATTAAGCGGAAAAATTAAAATTAAAATAAAATATTGTATTTTTTAATTCCATTATGACTAATATTGTATGTAACTAATTTATAAGTTAATATTTCTAAATGTTACGTTTTAGAATGTTATGTTATATTTGATAATATATCATACGTGAATGTTTTCTTTTTTTAAAAAAATTAGTATTTTATTTATTTATATAAATATATATTTATTTATAATCCGATTAATGATCCGCTTTTAAAACCGCTTAAGCGTCCGCTTAACTGCTTAAGCGCTAGAAGGTACTCCCACCGCTTAGGTCCGATTTGCGCTTTTTACAACACTAATATTTAGACATTAGCTAAAATATTTTGTGTGGAATGTGTCAACAACGTATGCGATAAAATCGACAGGATTGTACCAAACATGCACTATCGAATTCTTAACTAATCAAACTTGAACAACATATATATATACATTTTAACAAGGTTCTAAAAATTCCCGATTTAGCTGATTAATCCTCCGTAAGGTAGCTAATCGATTCGTTTTTTGAAATCCGATTAATCATTTGAATTTATTTAAAATGATATGTTTAATTTTAAATTAGACAAATATATTAAATATTATTATAATATCTGATTAATCCTTTCGATTAATCTTTCCGATTATCCGATTAATCTTAAATCGGTACCTCAACCGATTTATATCGATTACCGATTTTTACAACCATGACTTTACCAAAGAAAACAACACTAACAATTAAACGCATTTTGAACGGAACTCGTGGAATAAGATTTAGTGTATTAAAAATCTTTTTCTCCCAACCACTTATTAGTCGCGACTTGCGAGATATGCTTTTCATAAAAATATTGATATGTTATTTAAAGGCAAGTATGTCACACTTTTCTTGTTTGTAATAAAATTATTGAATGACCTGAGCCAAAACCGAGGTGAAAGATAGGGGATGTTTGAGGGAATTTTTTTTTTCTTTCCAGAAAAATTGATTTATTTTAAGAAATAAGTTAAATTTTTTAATTTTTTCTGAAAAAATATATATTTTTTAAATTTATATATGAAATCTCAAATATAAATTAAATATTTGAATTAATTTTTTTAATTAAAATATGAAATTTTTACTCAAAAATAAGTTTATAAAAACTTATTTTAAGGTTTTAAGGTGAGTCAAAAAGCATCGTAGTAGTTCCAAACTTGTATAAATACTGGCCTTATCCTCCATCTTCATCACCATTCAAAAACCAACTTACACAAACAGCAACAACAAAAACTCTTGTCGCCCGAAAATGACATCAGAACTCATAGCCAGCCACCGTGAGAACGCCATCGTAGTCACTGGTGATGCAGAGCTCAAACAAAAAGCAGTCGAGCTTACGAAGAGTTTTAATCTCCCAGTAGGTCTAATCCCACTGGGTGAAGTCGTGGAGATTGGCCACAACCCTACCACAGGATTCTTCTGGACCATTCGAAAGAACAAGCTCGAACATTTGAACAAAAAGATTAACAAGAAGACAACATTCGACACGGAGGTGACAGCTTTTCTGGAGGACAGGAGGATGAGGAAGGTTACTGGTGTGAAATCAAAGGAGCTTATGCTTTGGGTTTCCATTACTGATATCCGCATTGATGACCCTGCTTCTGGAAAGATTATCTTCACTGCCACTGCTGGAATTACCAAGACTTTCCCCGTCTCGGCTTTCGAGGATGTTGAGTGAAATTGGGTGTGGATGTTGCTCCAGGATTTCTGATCTATATTACAAGTTTAACCAGTAACTCATCAGTTTCCAGGAGATAATTGTAACCTTATCGTATTTTATGTATTTCTCTGTTGAGCTTGTTATTTAATCTCGCATCAGACTTGAACTCTTGTGTTTAACAAATCTTATTTCCTGCAAAAAAGAAGAAAAAAAGCAAATCTTGTTTGTATCCATCTTCTCCTCTCCATTATCACCATGATCAAAGTGATGGTATGTAGCAATTAAAATTCAAAGCATTTGGCCTCGAGACAACTAAGAATCAAGCAACCAGGTTTCCATCAATTTCATGACACCTTGACCCACATTCTTTTCTATAGTACTAATTGGTATCATGAGCATTTCTAGGAGACTCCTACATTCACTCCTTAAAATAATACTACATAAATAAATGACTTTTAGTAAATTATTACATTGGTTTATGTGTCAAACTCCAACAATCCTCTTTATATTAGCTCTTTATTTATAATTTATTCGTAAATTAATCCCACTATAACCAAAAGTTGTGCAATAATTGGTGGACATGTATATTTTATTATTAAAATACAAGTTAAGAGGTACTAGTTTTTCTTAGAAATGAGGAGAGAAGAGACTCTTAGTGTTTTTAAGAATGTTTTTAAGAACCACTAAGAATCTTTTGAAGTAACATTTTCATTCTCTCTCCTCATTTTTTTTTTGAGTTAAGAGCTTGAATAGAGAGCTGAAGATGCTCTTAGACCTTTCTCACAAGAAGATTTTTTGTACCTATCTTCTAATAAAGCTCATTCTTTTTCTAATTCTTTTCTTTTCGCGAATTACCGAACGCTTCTTTCATACGTAGTACTAAATTACTAATGCATATAATTAATTATATAATTTTTGCATAAAATAAGTTAAATTCCACTAATGTAAATTTTTATTGATTGATATTAATGTTAATGCAGTAGTCCTATTAAATTATAACCAATTGAAACACTTATCATTTTGTAATTTTTTTTATAAAACTTTATATAATTTTAGCATTTTCCTTTTCTTTAACACTTTGTAGGCACCACTGCACCAATTTTTTTTTAATTTTAAAATCGATACTTACATCCCGTCTGAAAATAAAGAAAAACCGATACTATTACTTTTCAAGGCCTAGTTTTTATTAGGATGTTGCACATTCATAAATTATTTTTTCTAAAATACCATTCACTTCATTTATTAGTCTCAACTCTGACGTACTTCAATTCTTAGAATATTAACTATTCTTTAGCGACTAAACTTACTATCCAATAATTAAAATTCCACAATAATCGCAGCTCTAATTGGGAAGTGACATTGTAAATAAAATATGAAAAATGTTAAAGTTATCAAAATCGTTACTAAAATGATTTTTAAATGTTGAATTGTCTGAATATCATTGGCATGTATTATTAGGGAACATTTTCGGGATCCATTTCAAATATGTAGCATAAAATAATAAATTGTTCCCTAAATTTTTACTGTATAATTAACTTATCTAGTACATTTAATTTTTTAATCTAGTATTTTCCTTATAATATATCTTCATTACATTTTTCGGTTTTAAAGAAATTAAAAATCACTTTTGACTGTTGTATATTGGTTTGAAAAAAATCAATGACAGGACATATCTATTTTTGAAAATTGATTACACACTTAGCTAAAAATTTTGAAAAATTCATGATTAAAAATCACTACTAGAATCTCGGCTAAATTCGACTGTCAATTTGCGGTCGAATTTAGCTAAATTCGACTGGATCCGGTCGAATTTAGCTAAATTCGACTGCAAATTGGCAGTCGATTCTAGTTTAGTGAAATTTAGTAAAAAGCAGTCGAATTTAATAAATTCGACTGGTTAAATTCGACTGCTCAAATTCGACTGGTCTAAATTCGACCGCAGTTTTGAAAATTTTGAATTTGGCGCCTAAGGTACCTTCCGGTCGAATTTATAAATTCGACGGATACGGTCGAATTTAAATTTGGCCGCAATTTTGAAAAAATTTGAAAATTTTGAATTTGCCGCCTGAAAAAATTTAAAAATTTAAAAATTTTGAATTTGCCGCCTAATCACCTTAAATTCGACTGGACCCCGTCAAATTATAAATTTGACCGAAGGCAGTCGAATTTATAAATTCGACCGAGAACAGTCAATTTTATTGTACCATATCTTGAAAATTCAGCAGCTTTCTGCTGCTCTCAACTGCATTGTTTTGAATGTTCTGAATATATTTGTTGCCTTTGAAGATAGGTTGCAATAAAGTAATCAACACAAATATAACATAATTCATATATAAAACTAATTCAAGAACAACAATAACTTCATATCAAATATTATAATATTTTTAAAATATATTTTTATTACAAATTCAACTCAAACTCAAGTTTCCTAATCAAATTTAAAAATATACGAATTTGCTCCTAATGTAGTTGCATGGAAACATCCAAAATTATTTTTTTGCCGGATTTGCTTCAATTGCCGGAATTGTTTTGGTTGCCGGAATTTGCATGATTGCCGGAGTTGTAAGAGTAGTCGGAGTTATGTTTGTCACCGAAATTGACATTCTACAGGTTGATTTTCTAGGTGTTAGTATGTATATTTTGAAAGAAATATAGAGATTTGGTATATATAATTATATTTATGTATATGTAGCTTTATGTGTGTATATAGATGAGAGAGAGAAAGGGGAGGAAGATGAGGGAGAGAAAGGGGAGGAAGCTAGATGAAGTTTGTGTATATGTAATTATATATAAATGTGTGGGAATTATATATAAATGTGTGGGATTTGCTGTGACGGATACAGACCGTTGGATTAATATGTTGGTATGTTGAATCTGGATCGTTGGATAAGTTTCACGCGGATTGCTGACCTGGCAGTAAATTCGACTGGTTGCAGTCAAATTTATAAATTCGACTGGTACGGTCAAATTTATAAATTCGACTGGTTGCAGTCAAATTTATAAATTCAACTGGTGCAGTCAAATTTATAAATTCGACTGGCTGTAGTCAAATTTATAAATTCGACTGTATCCGGTCGAGTTTATAAATTCGACTAGCTAGGTTTTGCCCTCTAATTTGTAAAAATGACTGCTTTCGGTCGAAAATTAATCAACATATTTTTTTGACCAATATAATATTCAACATGCGCTATTTTTTATTTATTGATTTTTTGTAAAAACTTTTAAAATATATTAATCTTAATAAATTTAAATTACTAACCCTTAAAACCCCTAAACATAAACCTTAATCCTACATTTCAATCATTCAATAACAAAACATCGTATTGGTAAGGTTTTTTTTAACTCACACTATTACGGTCTCTCATCATTTTTATTGAATACGATATGTTATCAAGACGTACTATAAAAAAAATCATAATTTTTTAAAATTGGTAAGTATTTATTAAAATTTTCCAAACTTCTTAACAAATGTAAAATCAACACTTTATTTACATTTTAAAAAAAATTGTCCCAAATAGGTAAAGTAAATTTTAAAATTTGTAGTTCATCTTATAAGGATATTGTGGTAATTTTTTTATAATTTAAGGATTAATTTTATATTTTTTAAATAATTGTTGAATTTAATTTATATATTGACATCCGTACGGTTGGATCGTTCAAAAATATTTTTAAAAGAATAGAAACAATAATCCGTGATAAAGCACTAGTTACGAGTCATATTGAAAATAATAGTGATCTACTAAGATTTCCAATCAAATTAATTTTTTATTTTTTGAAACATTGGGAATATCATTATATTAGATATATATTGACATACGTACGGTTGGATCGTTCAAAAATATTTTTAAAGAATAGAAACAATAATCCGTGACAAAACACTAGTTACGAGTCATATTGAAAATAATAGTGATCTACTAAGATTTCCAATCGAATTAATTTTTTATTTTCTGAAACTTTGGGAATATCATTATATTAGATATATATTGACATCCGTACGGTTGGATCGTTCAAATTTTTTTAAAAACAATAGAAACAATAATCGGTGACAAAGCACTAGTTACGAGTCATATTGAAAATAATAGTGATCTACTAAGATTTCCAATCAAATTAATTTTTTATTTTCTGAAACTTTGGGAATATCATTATATTAGATATATATTGACATCCGTACGGTTGGATCGTTCAAAAATATTTTTAAAAGAATAGAAACAATAATCCGTGACAAAGCACTAGTAACGAGTCATATTGAAAATAATAGTGATCTACTAAGATTTCCAATCAAATTAATTTTTTATTTTCTGAAACTTTGGGAATATCATTATATTAGATATATATTGACATCCGTACGGTTGGATCGTTCAAAAATATTTTTAAAAGAATAGAAACAATAATCCGTGACAAAGTACTAGTTACGAGTCATATTGAAAATAATAGTGATCTACTAAGATTTCCAATCAAATTAATTTTTTATTTTCTGAAACTTTGGGAATATCATTATATTAGATATATATTGACATCCGTACGGTTGGATCGTTCAAAAATATTTTTAAAAGAATAGAAACAATAATCCGTGACAAAGCACTAGTTACGAGTCATATTGAAAATAATAGTGATCTACTAAGATTTCCAATCAAATTAATTTTTTATTTTCTGAAACTTTGGGAATATCATTATATTAGATATATATTGACATCCGTACGGTTGGATCGTTCAAAAATATTTTTAAAAGAATAGAAACAATAATCCGTGACAAAGCACTAGTTACGAGTCATATTGAAAATAATAGTGATCTACTAAGATTTCCAATCAAATTAATTTTTTATTTTCTGAAACTTTGGGAATATCATTATATTAGATATATATTGACATCCGTACGGTTGGATCGTTCAAAAATATTTTTAAAAGAATAGAAACAATAATCCGTGACAAAGCACTAGTTACGAGTCATATTGAAAATAATAGTGATCTACTAAGATTTCCAATCAAATTTATTTTTTATTTTTTGAAACTTTGGGAATATCATTATAGTAGATATATATTGACATCCGTACGGTTGGATCGTTCAAATTTTTTTTTAAAAAAATAGAAACAATAATCGGTGACAAAGCACTAGTTACGAGTCATATTGAAAATAGTAGTGATCTACTAAGATTTCAAATCAAATTAATTTTTTATTTTATGAAACTTTGGGAATATCATTATATTAGATATATATTGACATCCGTACGGTTGGATCGTTCAAAAATATTTAGCTCACACTGTTACGGTCTCTCATCATTTTTATTGAATATAATATGTTTTTTTAACTCACACTGTTACGGTCTCTCATCATTTTTATTGAATACGATATGTTATCAAAACGTACTATAAAAAAATCATAATTTTTTAAAATTGGTAAGTATTTATTAAAATTTTCCAAACTTCTTAACAAATATAAAATCAACACTTTATTTACGTCTTTTAAAAAAAAATTATCCCAAATAGGTAAAGTAAATTATAATTTGTAGTTCATCTTATAAGGATATTGTGGTAATTTTTTTATAATTTAAGGATTAATTTTAAATTTTTTAAATAAATTTTGAATTTAATTTTCTAATTAGAATGACTGATTGCAGTCGAATTTATAAATATGACTGCTTTCGGTCGAATTTAATTTTAAATATTTTGAAAAAAGTTTGGCGGAAATTTTTCTGCTTAAACTTAGTTTCACGCGGATTGCTGACCTGACACTAAATTCGACTGGTTGCAGTCAAATTTATAAATTTGACTGAAGTCGGTCAAATTTATAGAAGGCAGTCGAATTTATAAATTTGACTGCTTCCGATCGAATTTATAAATTTGACTGGTAGCAGTCAAATTTATAAATTTGACTAAAGTTGGTGGAATTTATAATAGCAGTCGAATTTAAAAATTTGACTGCTTGCGGTCGATTTTATAAATTCGACTGCCTTCAGTCGAGTTTATAAACTTACTAAAATAAGCTTAGGCGGGAATTTAGGCGGGACATAAATTCGACTAGTTAAATTCGACCGCACATCTAAATTTGACTGCTTAAATTCGACTGGTAGCAATCGAATTTAAGTTTGACCAATAATTTATTGGAATTGACCCTAAATTCGACTGGATCCGGTCGAATTTAGACCAGTCGATTTTAGCCAAGTTTTCTTGTAGTGAATTATGGAGGCCGTTGTTCTATTTTTGTAGTGAGTTACTTGTTTATTAAACTCCGAAATAATAATGAAACTCGATTTGTATTATTATCTTATGTTGAAGAAATTTATGTGTAACTTGTCATAAAATTTAGGTTTTAATTTGAAATGAAATTGGTGATTAAAGACCATAAGGTTCTTGCACTTACATTTTGTAGTATATATTGGTTTCTTGCTTGAATTTTGATTTAACAAGACAAATGCTGAACGGTAGCCGAGCCGCTATCATGATGTCTTCTATCATTCAAGGGCATTTTGGTTTTAAAATATATCACTGTGTGCAAACTATCAATTAATGGTATACATAAATTAGTATCCTTTTATTATTTTTAAAAATTTAGTTGTGTTAATTTATTATCTAGTGATATTTATTCTATCTTTTTATTGACTTGAATTTGAATAAAAATGATGTTTGGTAATTAGCAACTTAGAATTAATCACCATTATAATGAATATATATATTATTGTTGCAATATATGTACTTGCATTTAAGATTGTAAAATCGCGAACATCAAACATTAACAATTTATTAATATTTAGAATGTGCACGTGCATTACACGGGATTAAAAACAAGTTAGTTTTAAACCTGATCTTTAGAATTTCTAAGCCATCTTTATCGACTGTAAGAGGTAATTATTCTTTGTACAATTTTCGCCAAATTTTGATGGTAATTTTCGTCATTGACAAGGCATCAAGTTAAAATTTGTAATCAAATATTCGTGTAAAGTTTATGCGATTTGGGGTTAAACTTGAAAGAATTAATAGAATTAATTCTAGTCAATAATAGAATTTCGGATCTCTTCCTAAAGTACCTACCTACATATTTTTATATAGAATTCAAATTCACGTAATACTTTTTACTATATGATTTTAATTAGGCTCATACTCCTATTATTTAGTAGCAAGTGACCTATGGTAAATTTTCACGCGTGTTATATAATATTGTATGACTCTTAGATATACAACCACGATTGTAACTCCAACCTTAGCTCTTCACTATCTTTATAACTTCTCTAACTTTTGGCTTTTAATATAATTGTAACCTATGATTTGGGAGGCTATATAAACCTTGCTTGTTTATTGTTTATATATATGAATAAAATGATAATCTCCTTTCTCTTTAATATCTAGCTCTCTTCATTGCTATATAAAGCCTTGCTTGTTTATTGTTATATATATATATATGCAAGAGATGTTAATACATTCTGAAATACATCTTCTTTCCTGAAGGAAGATGATAGTCACCGCTATGAACACTTAAAAAGACAATTCTTGGTCCTGAAGTACCACATATCATAATGCGTAAGATATTCATTTATCTTGCTAATTATACATGTTTCAATTTAATAATTAATAAATTCACTAGCGGACACTACACTAAATATGCCCTGTTGCAACGCCAAGAAAGTGTATTATTAGGCCCCAAAAATATGTCCTGTTGCAACGCCAAGCAAGTCGAATATGAAGACATGAGAATTTTGATGAGAAATTTTTATTTGATCTCCACTAACCTATTCGAAAAAGGTTTATATTGATTTTCAGGTACAAAGTGTTACATTATTATCATAATTTGCGTCTTAGAATTGAATATGCATTCACATATAGTGGAGATGTTATTATTTTGGTATGCTATGAAATTAATAAATGCGAGCACTTCTTATGACTGTATCGTGATTCTGGCAACCCATGATGATGGTCATCTATGTATATGGCTAAGATTTGAGATCTGATATTAAAGGTGATAGGACGAAGCACATTTATCCAAAATTTTTCTTCACTCATGAGTTTCAGCAAAGGGGAGAATTGATGTCTGTCCAATTCGGTCATAAGAGAATCCAGCAGATTTGTTCACAAAAGCACTTCCTACATCATTTTTTAAGAAATTGGTAAATAAGATTGGAATGCGTAAGATTGAGATATATTGAAATGAGTGGGAGACATGATACTTCTTTTACATTACATTATGTACAACACATGTACTCTGTTTACTTCACTAGGGTTTTTCCTAGGAAAGTTTTAATGAGGCATGATGTTTGTGCGAGTTATCCAAGTAGGAGTGTTATATAATATTGCATGACTCTTAGCTTTACAACCACAATTGTAACTCCAACCTTAGCTCTTCACTATTCTTGTAACTCCTCCAATTTTTGGCTTTTCATATCATTGTAACCTAGGATTTGGGAGGCTATATAAAGCCTTGCTTATTTATTGTTTATATATATGAATAAAATGATAATCTCCTTTCTCTCTATTATCTAGCTCTCTTCGTTGTTATATATATTATTGTACAACAACGCATATAATCTCTATGTGTTCCATTAATCTTAACAAGATTAAGATTAATGAGCATACATCCAAACTAGTCCATATTTCTCTTTATGTATTCCATTAATCTTAACAAGAGCCCTAGTTTTTGCTCTATAAATAACATGTTTATTCACATGACACATCAAGTCATTCACAATTTTTTGGTGAAAGGAATTTATAGGCCGTGAGAGGTTCATTCTAATCTCTTTTTCATAATGCTTTGCAAGCCAGGTGGAATTGATCTGCTTTTGATAAAAGTTGGCATACATGTGTGCTTTCTAATCATCACTCTTATCTGAACAGTAGAAGTTTTTCCTACTGGAGCTGCATAAACCTTCCACTTATAGGGCTTTTGGCAAACATATCGAACTTTCTTTCCAAAATTCCTGGAATTTAGAATTGGTCTTCTCTCAAATATTGCATGCCTTTTGACAGCATCCCTGAAAGTTTTAGCATCTTTGAAGCACATTCCCAACTCAAAAACAGGATTCTTCATTGTCTCCTCATCATATACAGGATACCTATTCTCACCAATATGTTCATCATCAATTGAATTTTCTAGCCATTCTCTCATCCTCACTATTTGCATAAATACTGGAATGATCACTGCCATCTTGAAATAATTCTTCATCATCTACCCTATCTTCATTATTGCCTCCTAAGTTGTCCACATTAGCATCAAACAAAGGATCATCTTCATTGCCTCCTAAGTTGTCCACATTAGCATCAAACCGAAGATCATCATCACTGTCATCTTTATTCGAATTATCTGAATAAAAAGTTTCAGCATCACTTCCATCTCCCTAATCACTGTCATCTCTATCATCACTTGCATCTCCCTCATACTTAGTACCATCACTACTAAAAATCTGTTAATAGGCATCACCATTTTTAACATCAATTACAATAAAACCGATGTTAAAAATCAATTTAACATCGCCCGTTTTAAAACCGATGTCTTTTAAACATTCATACATCACTTGACATATCAACCGATGTCTAAATGTTTCCTTAAAATTTTTTAGACATCGCTTCATTTATGAACCGATGTCTAAATGTCTACTTAAAAAATAAACTCGCGTTCCCTCTGAATTATTCCCCCCTTAGTTTTATTTTCCCCCTTTTTACTTTCATTTGCCCGCTACTTGCCAAATCTGTTCCCCCTTAACAAATTTTTTGTATTTCCCCCCTCCCCAATCTGAATTATTCCCTCATTAATTTTATTTTTGTACTACATTCAGACAAATTTATTCATTAAAATTAAAAACAAAACAAAACCCACCTCACTCTCTCACGACAGATGACCTAACCTCACATCTCTCTCTCGCGACTCTCACCTCTCTCGACTCTCACCTTTTTCCACTCTCAACTCTCTCTTTCGACTATCACCTCTCTCTTCACTCTCACCAGCTGTCTCTCCTCTCTGTCTCGACTCTCTCTCAGTTCGAAGCTCAGTTCGAAGAAGCTCCAAAGCTCAACCGATTTGTTTGAAGCTTGAAAGCTCAAATTGTTAAGCCTGAAAGTTGTAGTTGTATGTATGTTAATCATATCAGTGCATGCATTTAGTTAAAAATCAATTGGGGTTGTTAAAAAACAAAACCCTAATTTTTAAAATTGGGGGTTTTTGTTTTTAATCATTTAGTATTTACCAATGCTCGATTATAAGCATTTTTATATGCATTTTATGTATTTTTCTTTGTTGTAAGCATTTTTATGTAATAATTGTTAACTGTTGGATGTATATCTTTTGCATCTGTTGGATCATGTATTAATGTGTTGTAGTCTAACTGAATTGTATGATGCTTTGTCTATTTTCGTTTTATAGGCTTTTTATCGGTTACTTATTTAATTTTTCGAGAAATTTTGATTGTGTTTATGATAATTTATTGTATTTATGTGCCTCCTGTTTGTTTTGTGTACATTTTTTATGTTAATTGGCAAATTAGACTCTATTCTGAACTTAAGTGTGTACGTATAATGTGACAACAAATTGACATATAAATGCATGTGTGTATGTTGTTGGTTATAGTTTATAGTTATAAGAAGATATTAGATAAGTTATAGGTCATACTGCATAGTATTTCATAACTAGTGGTTATTGAACATTTTAGTAACATATTAGGTGGGTTGAAATGGATAAGTCATGGATCAAAGCCGATAGGGATTCTTTGGAATATGAAGTTGGTGTCGAAAAATTCTTGATCTTTGCTGAGGAAAATGCAAAAAACCCAAAGAAAATTCCATGCCCATGTGCACGCTGCTCTAATTTTAAAAAGTTTCTGGTAAAAATAATTAGAGGTCATCTATATGAAGCTAGTTTTATTTTGGGATATATTGAGTGGATTTGGCATGGAGAAGAGTCTTCTAGGAGTAATAAATCTTCTGTTGGTAGTAGTTCTTTTGTTTCGAAGTCAACACCTGCATCGGAAACAGTGAATGCGTGTGAAGCAGCCTACAATAAGGGTGATTACGATGTTGATACAGACGACTTTAAGAGGTTTGTTGCTGATGCAGAACAACCTCTGTTTGAGGGAAGTGAGTGCAATAAACTAGAGTCGGTCTTAAAATTACACAATTGGAAATCTAGGTTTGGTATTAGTGATAGCGCATTCACTGATTTACTTCAAAATATTGGCTCCCTTCTTCCTAAAAATCATTTGTTGCCACCGAGTTCATATGAAGCGAAAAAAACCTTAGCTGATTTAGGACTTGATTATATCAAATTTCATGCCTATCCGAATGATTGCGTGTTATACAGAGGTATAAATGAGCAGGCTTCAGAGTGTCCTAAATGTCGTCTGTCCCGTTGGAAGCTTGGGAAGGATGGTAAATATAGAGTTAACGTACCAGCTAAGGTAATGTGGTATTTTCCCATAATCCCTAGATTTAAAAGAATGTTTAAATCTGCTCCAACCGCTGAGTTAATGACTTGGCATGCACATAATCAAAGTAAAGATGGGCACATGCGTCATCCAGTTGATTCGCCTTCTTGGAAAAACGTAGATTATAGGTGGCCTGAGTTTGGTAGTGAACCAAGAAATATCCGTTTAGCTTTATCATCCGATGGCATTAACCCGCACAGTAATGGCTTAAGCAATAGGTATAGTTGTTGGCCGGTTTGTATTAGTAACATATAATCTTCCTTCATGATTAAGCATGAAACGAAAGTTTATGATGTTAACAACATTAATTTCCGGCCCGCATGAGCCTTGTAATAATGTTGACGTGTATCTACAACCACTTATTGATGATTTAAAGAAACTTTGGGAAGAAGGTGAACCTGATGTATATGATGCGCACACTAAGACTTACTTTACTTTGAGGGCTGTTTTGATGTGGACAATAAATGACTTCCCGGCTTATGGTAATTTGTCAGGCTGTATCAACAAGGGTTATAAAGGCTGTCCAATTTGTGGTGATGATACCGTAGCTAAGTATTTAAGTCATAGTAGGAAAATGTGTTACCAAGGTCATCGTCGGTATTTACATGAATATCATCCTTATAGAAGGCAAAGGGCAGCCTTTAATGGAGAGCAAGAGTTTGGGCGCGCGGCTGCACCGCTTAGTGGAGAGGAAGTGTTGGCGCAACAAGAAGAAATAAAGTTTAGTTTGGGGAAGGGGAAGGGGGGAAAGTCAAAGAAGGTGGAATTTGCATGGAAGAAGAAATCAATCTTTTTTTAGTTGGAGTATTGGAAGTATCACTACGTACATCACTGCCTTGAAGTCATGCATATTGAGAAAAACGTGTGCGATAATTTGATTGGGATACTACTTAATATGAAGTATAAGACCAAAGATAGTATCACCTCTCGTCTTGATATGGTTGACATGGGTGTAAGGGTTGATTTAGCTCCTAAAGTAGGTAATAAGAAAACCTACTTACCCCCTGCTGCTTTTAATTTGTCCAAGGCAGAAAAAAGAAAAATGTTGTCATCATTGTCCAATATGAAACTTCCATATGGACATGCGCCAAACATTAAAAATTGTGTATCAATAATCGATATGAAATTGTATGGGCTGAAGTCCCATGACTGTCATGTCCTTCTCCAACAGTTACTGCCTGTTTCCATCCGCTCTGTTCTACCGAAAAATGTGAGGGTTAGTATAATTCGATTGTGTTTCTTCTTCAACTCTCTATGCAACAAAGTTGTAGATTCGTCAAAACTGAATAAACTACAATCAGATGTGATTTTGACCTTGTGTGAGTTGGAAAAAATATTTCCATCATCATTTTTCGATATCATGATTCATCTCACGATCCACTTGGTTAGAGAATTGCGTTTATGTGGACCGGTTTTTTTTATAGAGGGATGTATCCATTTGAACGGTTCAATAAAGTTTTAAAAAGTTATGTACGAAATTGTTTTTATCCGGAAGGTTGTATCGCAGAAAGTTATCTCAAAGAAGAATCAATAGAATTTTGGTCGGAATTTAGTAGTGATATTGGCACAACACCTGATCTTCGAAAGGATGAAGGAAGGCTTTCCGGTCCATTATAAGTTGCCACAATGAAGGCAGTAGAGGAAAAAGAACGAGACGAGGCGCATCTCCATATTCTTCTTAATAATCCTGAAGTGGAACCCTATGTTGTGTAAGTCAAATACAGAAGTTTCTTTATGCCTGCTGTGGTTTTTTGCATTTGTAATTAATCTTATGTAATGTACTTACTGACAGGATGCATAAGGAGTATTTGGAAGGGATTT
Source organism: Kitagawia praeruptora (assembly GCA_037693485.1). Classification (NCBI taxonomy): domain Eukaryota; kingdom Viridiplantae; phylum Streptophyta; class Magnoliopsida; order Apiales; family Apiaceae; genus Kitagawia; species Kitagawia praeruptora. The sequence goes on from CM075354.1 coordinate 111,177,843, forward strand.
ATCGAGGAAAAAAGAAGAATGCTCAGTGGCTGTTGGGAGACCACAATCGGCTCTTTGCTGATTGGTTTGAAAAAAAAGTTAGTTTATATTCTTCTCCATTTTTGTTGTTTTGTATATTTTTAAAGTTTTAAGTTGAATTATCTTTTGACGCGTTACGATTATGTGTGTAGGTAAGTATTGAAATGATGGAGAATCATGAAGCTGTTTCCGAAACGATTAGATGGTTGGCAGGAAAACCATCATTTTCAGTCTTGACATTTGAAAGTTATCTAGTTGATGGGGTTCGATACTACACAAAGGAGCGAGATAATGCAAGGGTTGTTCAGAATAGTGGGGTGTCATTAGTTGCTAGGACAGTCCAAGTCGCTAGTGCTAAGGATTTAAATCCCGTGGAGAGTGATATGAAATTTTATGGGATAATCGAAGAAATATGGGAGTTAGATTACCACGCTTTCAAGGCCCCTCTGTTTTTGTGTAAATGGGCAGCAAATGATAGGGGTATCAAGATTGATGAACTTGATTTCAAACTTGTTGACTTTAGTCGACAGGGTCACAAGAAAGACAAATACGTGTCTATTGACCAAGTGAAACAGGTTTTTTATGTTGAAGACCCTGTTGACCCAACCTGGTCTGTTGTGCTAACATCGATGACAAGAGACTATCGTGATGTGTACTACGATGACGACCTAGGAGACACCATTTTACAGCATCCCCCATTCTACTCTGCGATCCCTAAATGTGATCCTAGTAATGATGATGAAGCTAGTGTTAGCAATATAAGACAGAATATTAAGGGGATTTGGGTGAAAAAGCTATAAACCAGTGTTTGATCTTGTTTGTACAACTGTTTGTTTTAAACTAGTGTTTGTTCCTATTTGTACCAAGTCAAACTAGTGTTTGTTCTTCTCTGTACTACTGTTTCTTTATGACAATATTTCTTATAATTTTTTGTCCTTTATTGTTATTGATTTTTGTGATTTTGTGAGACCTGTTTTATGTAGGACAATATTACAATCATTTTTCATATTAGTTGTCCTTAGTCAGAGTTGATTTCTCTAATTTGTTCTTCGTTGTCCTTATAGCATATTTTTGTTGCTGTTGTCCCTAATTTATTCTTTGCATATATGTCCCTAATTTATTTTTTGCATATATGTCAACTTTGCAGATTGAAAAAATACAAGAGAAATGGCACCTAAGAAGCAAAAGAAATCAGAAAGGAAAATGTTGAAATGACCTCTGAAGCCAAGGAGCATCTGGAGATAGAGGTCGAAGCAGTAGAACCTCAAGTCTCACAGTCCGCACACGTATCTGAAGCTCCACAATCAGACTCAGGGCAACCCACAATTACAACTACTGAAACTATTCCAAAAAAAACCGGAGGAAAACGAAGTGTAAGTGCCATGTACAAAGTCATTGTGAAGAAAGTTTGCGAAAAAAAGTTTAAAGTCACGTGCAATGAATTGGGAGCTCCTAATGGGAGTAATAGGGCTAAATTGGCTTCATATGTTGGCATGTTGGCTAGGACAATGATCCGTATTCATATTCGAAGCTGGCCACATGTGGATCCTGAATTGAAATCAAAGATTTGGCTTGATGTTCAGGTATTCTCCAATTTTTGTCTATTTCTGTTGAGATAGTATTAAATTTCCGTGTTTTCTATTACAACTATTGATCTTCTATTTCTGTTCTCCAGGATACATTCAAAGTTAAACCACATTTAGAGGACTTTATCCTGAAGTCTGCAGGCATTAAATGGAGACAATTTAAGACCAGTTTAACGAATAAATTTGTGTGACCATATCTTGCTGAGAAGAAGAAGTTGAGTAGGCCGCCAAAGCAATATGAGTTTATTGGTAGGTCAGCCTGGAAAAGGTTTGTTGCACAGAGGTCTGCTGAAAGCTGGGAGGTAAATGTGATATTTTTTTCTTTAATTTATGTTGTTCTCAATTACATACATTAATGATTGTTTTGCATGACAAATTGTGATTATTTTTAATCATGTAAATTTGGTTTTAGGAAATTCATGACTTACAAAGTGGCTGAGTTGGTAAGAGAAAATATCCTCATCGTTTGTCAAGAAAGGGCTACATTGGCTTGAAGGAGGAAGAGGCAATAACAATAGTCTTTTTTTATTCATACTATTATTTCTTTTTTTATATTTTTAATTTGTTGCTTCATTTTTAACAGATTAAGGCTGGAAGGTTGGATCCCGAAGAAGATTCCGACAGAGCAATTTTTTGGAAGAAGGCTCGAAAAACAAAGGACGGTGTGATGGATCCAGAACTCGCAGAAGTGTGCGAAAGAATTGTAAGCCTCCTGTCATGATAATTATTTATGATAATTCTATTCTCAATAACATGATGCTTTATGTTAACACCTCTCATGTCTATATATAGGATACCCTACTGGAAGCCAAGAAAAATGGTGAATTTCACCACAGTGCAGGTGAATATGTTCTGACAGTTGCATTGGAAACTCCTGAGCATTCGGGAAGGGTCCGAGCAGTTGGAGGGTTCATCACTCCAAAAGAATTCTTCAAATTACCAAGAGAGAAAAAGGTTCGAATCTCAAAGTCAGAGTTGATGGCTCGTGATCGAAAGATGTCTGAGAAGATGCAGAATCTGGAGTCGGAGATTGCTCAATTAAAGGCATTGGTTAATTCCCAATCCAGTCTTCATTCACCAATGGTGTCCGACAAAGCAAGTGTCGAACAAGCTGCAACTTTAGCAGAAGCTAAGAGAAAACCGGCAGCTGCGAAAGGATTGGTGTTGGGTGGTGATGAACAAGACCGTGTCGCTGTTGAGACTCCTCCTCCATCTCCTGAAAATCTGGTAAAAAAATAGATAGGAGAGTAAATTACGCTTAGATGTGGCCCATATTATTTATATTTTGCACTTTATTGGCTGAAATTTAAAATTAGCAATTTGAGTTCCGAGTAAATTTGTGTCGTGTTGTCATTCATCTTTGTCACTATGGAGATAAAAGTGAAATTAATTAAAACTAGGAATTAGCTGATTTAACGTTTTTTATTCAAATTTCTAGGATGGTCAAAAATGTGAGTTGGCGGTAAACGACATAAACAACAAGGTTGCTTTTGGTGTTGTTTTTCCCCCTTCTAAATTCGGTGAGAAAATTCATGGAAAGGCTATGCCACCCGGATGTCTACGAGTCTCTGTTGAAGGTTTTATCAAAGAAGAGGCACTAATTCCAGTGCCAGTACCCGGAGAAATCGAGACTGTCCTGCAAGCTATTGGCTCTCATGTAGCATGGCCCGAGGAATTAATAATCTACCCAGATGCTGGTATGGTATGATTTACGGGATAATTTTTCATTTTCACTTCCGATGCATGCATGATCTATAGAAACTTATATGTGCTTATGTTTTTATGAGTTGATTAATTACAGAGTAAGAAAAAAGAACCGGTGCTGTCAAGGAAGAAGGGTGAGAGTTCGAAGGGTGAGAATTTGAAGGGTGAGATGCAGAAGATGAAGGCCATATTTTCTGATGCAAAGCCTACTGTGAAAGTGCCAAAAGACTTTAATTTATTGTTTAAACACGTAACAGGGATGAAAAAATATGGGATGTCAATACAAATTCAATGTGGTCAGGAGGTGTTTGGACATGAAAAAACCATATTTTTGTTAGATGAGAATATTATATCATTATTGGAGTACAATATGATTGGCCAAGCTCTAATCTCATCTTATATGCTGTAAGTACATATTTTTTTGTTTATAAATATTCTCATTCTGCATGTACAATTTATAATGCTAATTTTTTTAGGCACCTGCATACTGAGTTACGTGAGACGGATGAATCAGATACATTTGCTTTTGTCGATCCAGGATTAACATATAAGGTCAATGCTGAATTTGAAGCCTACATTATAAAACGGCTCAAAGAGGGTAATGCTGATCGTCTGTTCTTCATGCCACATAATCACAAGTAAGTGTACTCTTTAGAGAAGTTAATTTATTGGATCTAATTTGCAACTTTGATAAATGCCAACACTTCTCATTCTTATTTTCTTAATTTCTGACTGTGATGCCTTTTTTTAATTGAAAATAGTATGCATTGGATTTTAATAATCATTTGGGATGGTGAGATTTACATTCTCAATCCATTGCCTCATGTAGTTCAGTTTCCTGTATAAAAGCATTAACAAGGTAATTTCCAGCACTGTGATGAGTTTTGACATGGAGTACTAATTAATTTTTTATATTTTTTTTGCAGTGCTTTGAAATCTTTCAATGCCGAAACTGGTAGGAGAAGCAAGATGCCGAAAGTAAAGTTTCTCGCTGTAAGTAATTTTACATTTCGTTCCAATCCAGTGTAATTTAAAATGTTGGTTAATTTGCCAAGGCCTGATATGCCTTTTTTGTTCAAAAATTGAAACAGGGATCTTTGAAACAACCTGGTGGTCATGAATGCGGTTACGTTGTAATGCGCTACATGAAAGAGATCACAAAGGATCCGGGATTGACTTTTGCCACGAAGGTAAAATTTTGTCTGCTTCTCGTACACTCAGTGTAGTTATATCTGTTATCTTCGATGCATGCATATCTCTTTATATGCCTAGTTACATAGTAAGGTTATGAACCTGCAGGCCATTTCTGTTTATGTTAAATGATTTTTTTTTTGCACATTGTAGTGGCTGAACAAGACTAGAAGAACTTACACTGATGCGGAGGTGGATGAGGTGCGTGTTGAGGCACTCAAATTCATTCAAGATTGTATTTGACTTTATTTTTGTCGGATCAGGTTTTGTTGGATGGATATTCAGTACTAGTGCATGTTGGTTTCTGGATTTATAGTACTTGTACCTTTTAGTTGGTTTTTGCGAATTTCTATGTTTTGCGGATTTAATGTCTAGTACTGTAATGTTTGAATTTGGCTATATATATCTGGTTGATTCTGTATACATTCTAGATTGCAAGTTATGCTTGTTTTCGATTATGGCTGGAAGCTAGGAATGTATGTTTGAATGAACTATGGATGCTTGTAAATGAATGACATTGAATTGGTTGAATGAATGTCTACTTAATTTTGTACATGTTGATGGCAGGTGGCCTAGTAGTTTTGTTTGAATGAATGCTTGTTTTCGATGACGCGTACAATCAAGTATTGTTTGTATCAATATGAAAAACGACATTAGTTTTAAATGTCAAATAGAGAAAATTGATGTCTAATAACTACATACACAGCCAATTGTCAATTAAAATTGATGTCTACTTGCAACTTACACATCGATTAGAGACAAAAAACCATTTAATAATAGACCTTGCACATCGTTCATCATTATAAAAACTTTTATATTAGAAGTCTTAAACATCAGCTGAAAACGATGTCTAATGGACCTCAGACATCGGTTTTAAAATTAGGTAACCAATGCAATAGTTATCTTCAGCATCATCTAAAACCGATGTCTATGAGAACTTTATACATCGGTTTTCTAAATATTTACCGATGTTAATAAAGGCTTAGACATCAATATTTGGAAAAAAAAACAAATGTCTATGTCGAATTATTCTATGTTTGCTACATGTTAAATAACAGCTAAGACCTCTAATATAACAATTCAAAAGATAACCTCATGCAGTTATCCCAAGAAGATAGTTCATAAACATCAGAAATATTTTTAAAATTGATGTATTATATGCTATAAGACATCGGCCAGAAACCGATGTCTAAACCATCTGACGTTAGACATCACCGACAAAGACATCGGTCAGAATTTTTCAAAGACATCGGCTAGAAACCGATGTCTATTAGCGTTTTTTTAGTAGTGCATCAGGATTGTCTCTCTCATCTCCATACATCTCCCTCATATCTTCCTCCTCATCTCCATACATCTCCCTCATTTCTTCCTCCTCTCTAATTTCATCTTGAGTACTTTACATAAAATCAAAAGTCCTAAAGTCAGGCTCAGGTTGGCTAAATACATATGCATTGTCTGTTGGGGATGGTTGCATAAAAGTTTCTTCAACATAGTCTACATTTTGTGTGTTTAACTCAGGTTGTGAAGAAGATAGTGGTTAAAAACAATGGCAAATATGTCCACATATCTACCTTTCACTAAAGCACCCATATCTAGCAAATCTGCATCAGTTTCCAACTCAAAACAACCTTTGCCCATGGTTGTCCTCGGTAACCTATATGAGAAACTATAATAACCCCCAAATGACCAAGTTCTCTCATCATTGCATTTATATCTAACAAGATAATTGCATCCACATTGCAAAAATCGAAATAATCAACACTCCCACCAACATAACACACTGGATCCTTCTTCAATTCTCCACCATGATATAATTTTACCGTAAAATTATCATTATCTGTCAAAATGCCAAAATTAAAACAAAAATCAAACAACAGGGCATTTATGAAACAATTTTTTTTGAAAAAAAAAACATATAGGTTATGAAATAAAACAAGGAAGATCATATTAGACGCAATAAAACAAAAAATCCTAATTTTGGACCACCTATGAGCAAATGTTATGAAATAAATCAAGCACTTAACACATACACAAAAATGAATACATACATACTGAAATCAAACATATCAGGTGTAAAACCCCTCTATTCTGGTAGCCATATATTGAGAAACACCCATTTATATATATATGACTATACACAAGAACATGCAAGTTAGGATTTTTTTCAGGATGCTCTTGTGGTTTATATACCTCAGCGTCCTCCTTTAGTCGCAAAAACCAGCTCATCTTCTTCTTCGCAGCTCTTCAATTAGGGTTTTGATCACCTTTTGCCTCTTTGTGACTAAGTAGGTGTAAAAATGGAGGGAATGCTTAATCTAATCGATATAAACTCGAGGGGGTTGTAAAATTACATAAATACCCCACAATAATACACGATTGTACGTATTTCGAATTCGAAAAAATTTATAAAAAAATATCCGAATTCGAATCTGACGGATACTATACGCATCCGGGTAATATCCGAATATGTTTTTTAGTCATATTTTTTTATTTTTAATTCTAAAAAATAAAAAATTACAAAAAGAGATTTTTAACTTGTCTAATCAATTAACAAAATTTAATTTACTTGGACATCATTTACTTTTTTATTTTAGAAAAAATTATTCAATATAATTTTTTATGTATATTTTTGTTATTCTTAAAATATTGTATTTATAAAATATTTATATAATTTATACCTATATTATGTTTACAAATATATTTATCTCATATAAATACATTATTTGATAAATGAAGAACATAATAATTTCTAAATTATATAAATATAAATATAGATGTAAATATAAATTTATAATATATGATTTCGAATTCAGATTTTATCGGATATGGACGTGCCTATGTCCATATCCGTATCCGAAATTGTCGCGAATACAAATAATATCTGATTTATTTCGAGTACATATAATATCCGATTTATTTTGAATACAAATATAGATATTTCGAATGAATATCGAATTTTTCAAATTTTTTTCACATAATCAAGTTTATATAATATGTTCTCATCTATGCAACCTACATCTTAGGTTCACGATATCAAATTATTAGTTTCCTTGATCATACTTCACCATTCAAGTTATATTTGTTTGAGCAAACTAAATCATTAAATTTCATACTAATAGTTGTATTATCCTTAATAGTATTATCACTAAAGAATGAAAGAATCTTACATTTGCGAATGGAATAAATCAAGGTATATGAAAAATCTCATTGAATGAATGCTTATTTTTTTGGTCATAACATAGTAACAATAATGTATATTTAAGAGGTCGTTTGGTTGACAGACATTTATGTAGGTATTTCAAATACCAAGTAAGATTTGAAGTAGTTATTTGGTTGAATAAAAATATAGGTATTGTAACTTACTGGGAAATGCAAATACCAGTATAATGTGGGAAGTGGCTTACCCACCCCTACCTAGGTTAATCACACTTCCTGTATCACACAAAATATTACAAAACTAATAAAATCAATCAATAAAATTAGAAAAACTTTCTACAAAAGATTTAAATTTTTTAATAAATTGTTTAAAAATAAATTTAGAGTATTTCTTTATTTTTAAATTATTTATTTTCCTAGTAAATTTTATTATTAGAACATATTCTTTGACTTTTTTCTAGTAGTTTCTGACATTTTAAAAAAAAATCACATTTTTTATTTTTTTTAAATGCTAGCATTCAAAAATTTGATTTTACTATTATAGGGATTTGTAATTAAAAATTTTATGTTTAAATCTATTTTTTATGTTAATTCAACTTCTAATTCATTTTAAAATTTAGAATGCACATTTTCTATTGACTAAAAAATTAGAAATATAAAAAATAAATAATTTTTTTTAATTAAAACATGAATCAAGAAATAGTTGATAAACATTAAATTCACATAAATTTCATAATCTATACATCTTTTAAAATTTAAACATTAAAAAATTTGATATAAATACCAAATTACAAGTTAGTTATTTTTATTGGTAAAAGAAAGATTGTTAATAATTCCAAATATTATAATATAATATTATAATATAATATTATAATATTTATAATATATTCGAGGTCATTACAATCAATCAGTGGAAGTAAAATATTGTACCAAACAAGATGAGGGAAATGAATATCCAAAAAGTTTAATTTCCAGCATAACAACCAAACAATTTTTTTACACTTCCCAGGAATTCTAAAAACACATCAAAATTAACTTCCCATGGGAAGTTAATTCCCACTATATACCAAACAACCACTAAGTTTAATAAATGAAGAATCTCGATGAATTTTTCGATCTCAAAAATATTGATTTATCAAATTTAACTGTATTAAGAATTTATGTTCCCACGATGATATATTTGTCTTCCTAATAATTTCAAAATTTGATCTGCCAGTAATCTAGAATAAAAGAAACTTGGGTATGGAACTATGGATAAAGTCTAAGAGCCTGTTTGGCTAACGGCACTTAAAGCCAAAAGCTCCTTTAAGGAGTTTTTGGTGTGTTTGTGTAACGTGGCTTTAAGCCGGCTTTAAGTTAGAAAACTGCTTTAAGTTAGAAGTTATATTTAGGTACTTTTGACTTATGACTTATGGAGTTTTTTTTTTTCACAATTCTTGTAAAGCTTAAATATCATGAATTTAAAATTTTTTTAAGTCAAATATCACTTTAAGTCAAAATTATTAAATTCCAATTTAACTTTAAGTAAAATTAACCAAACACATTCATTCAACTTAAAGTAAACAACTTTACTTTCTCCTTTAAGTTAAAAACACCTCCATTAAGTCAAAAGTAACTTATTTTAAGCAATCCCAAACACCCTCTAAAACGATGTGCATGCATTATATCATATACCAGCCATTAAGGTCTTGTTTGGAAAATCTTATTTTTAAAAAATATATATAAATATGTATTTTTTTCTGAAATAAATAATTTATTTTTGCAAGATAACGAATGTTAAATTTTTTATACACTTTTTTTTCTAAAAAAGAGTATGTAAATATAAAAAAAAAATTCGAAATAAATAGTAACTTATTAGTTATTATCATGGTTCTAAAAATCCCCGATTTAGCCGATTAATCCCCGATTAATCCTCTTTAAGGTAGCTAGCCGATTCGATTTTTGAAATCCGATTAATCCTGTAAATTTATTTAAAATGATAAGTTTAATTGAAAATTAGACTAATATATTTAATATTATTATAATATCCGATTAATACTCCGATTAATCCTTCCGATTAATCCCCGATTACCCGATTAATCTTAAATCGGTACCTCAACCGATTTATACCGATTACCGATTTTTACAACCATGGTTATTATAAGGGGAGTCAAAAGATGCCTAAGTAGCATGACAGAGCTCTGAAGCTTAAAAATCTCGTGTATTTCCTTTTTTTTGAACATATGTGATAGCATGGATTTAGCATATTTCAATGAACAGTCCTTGTAGAGTTTCTCGTGAGATTCTTCTGATTGTTAACGTCCTTCTTACAAGAATTCTACTGGTGGGCGCCCGCCAGTAATTGTTCTGTACACCATATTTCTTAGTGACTTGTTTTCAGTAAAGTATGGTGTTAATTTGGATTATGGAAACAGATAATTAAACAGAAAGATATAAAATACAGGCAAATTCAAAGAACGTTGGTGTTTCTAATCAAAGAATTATCAATTATGTATTTGAGATCACACTTTCATGAAATTATTTCATACAAACACATGAGAGTGAATTTTTAAATTTAAGAAATTTTTTTAGTGTTTATTGAACTACCTTTAAAAATCTATAAGAGCGTGTTATAGTTTTAGTAGAGTTATCTGAAATCATCATTAAGTCCATTTTTTTCCTAATAAATTATAAGAGTATATCCTGTGACGAGGTACTTGTATTTATGAATTTGTAAAATAAAATGGAATCGAAATCGAAACTGGTAAAATTGAATTGTTCAAAATTTAAATGAAATTGAAAAATAAGAATCGAAACGCTTCAATTTCGGCTTGATGGTTTATATTTCAAAATCAAACCGAACGTTGCGTAATCTCGACTAAATGCAATGACCGAACATTGTAGTAGGTTCATATAATCTTTTGCTCATAGAATTGCTTAATAAAATATTCATATTTATATGATAAAAAATCTTAATCTTCGAAGCACCCTTATTGCTACTAAAAAATCGATATCTGCTCTATAAATGCATAACACACCTATCACCTTTGCAGCAGATTTATAGAGAAAACTGAATGATGCAGAAAGAAAAGAAGACAATAACAAGTGGAGCAGGTTTACTAGTGTCCACATTTTGAATTAGGTCATCGTCAAGTCAAGGGTTATTTAAGTAAAAAACAACATTTTGAAACATCTATAAATAGTGGCCCCATCTCCAAGCCTCATCATCATTCCCAGACCAATTTACAAGTTACAAGCAGCAAAATATTCTTATCACCCGAAAATGACATCAGAGCTCATAGCTAGTCACCGTGAGAATGCAATTATAGTCACCGGTGACGAAGCGATCAAGCAAAAGGCAGCTGAGCTTACGAAGAACGCGTTTCTTCCATCGGGGCTCATCCCCCTGGGGGAGATTGTGGAGATTGGACACAACCCTACCACAGGATTCTTCTGGACTATCCGAAAGAAGAAGCTAGAATATTTCAACAAAAAGATTAACAAGAAGTCGACATTCGACACGGAGGTGACGGCTTTTATAGAGGAAAGGAGGATGAGGAAGATCACTGGTGTGAAGGCAAAGGAGCTTATGCTTTGGGTTTCCATAACTGATATCCGCATTGATGACCCTGCTTCTGGAAAGATTATCTTCACTGCCACTGCTGGAATTACCAAGACTTTCCCCGTCTCGGCTTTCGAGGACGAAGATGAGGTGAAGAAGGCAGCCGAGCCAGTGAAGAATGTGGTTGAGCCAGTGAAGGAGGTGGTTCAGCCAGTGAAAGAGGAGGCAGAGGTGAAAAAAGTGGGAGAGGCTGAAAAGGTGGTTGAGGTCAAGAACTGAAATTGCATGACATGCAGCACTTACCAGTTGTTTTTTAAGTTTGTTCCCATGTAAAACAAAATGTTGTGATGCAAAATGTATCCAGCATCAGTTTACATGTAGTAATCAATCTAAAGATTTCATTAAACTTGTTGTCTTGATTACATTTACATATGCTAAAATGTCATTTGATTAGCCTTGCAATTAAGTACTTTTGATTTCTGAATACAGAAATTAAAGTAATTAGCTTTGTTACATATAGCAAGGCTATTTACTTTTTCTCTATCTCTAGAGTCGTGCTTGCAGGAATCTTGAACAAAATTTGTGACATTCCAGAAGGATATAAACTTTCCCGTTACCTAGACCCTGACACCAGTACTTGAACTTAGCAAAAAAAAAAAAGAAAGAAAAGACACCAGCACTTGAACTTAGTAAGGTGGAAGAATCATGAGTTAAATGATTAACGAATTTTTTTCTTATAGTTATGAGTTAAATGATGATTTTGAAATATTAACATGGTGAAAGAATCATGAGTTACAATTTTCGGTTTTAGCAAAAATTGCAAGAGATATTTTAGTCGTTCTCGCTTCTACAATTGCGTCCGGGTCCGTTTTTAGTGCAGGTAGAAGAGTGTTAGACGAGAAGAGATCAAGTCTTGCGCCAGACGCGGTAAAGATTTGTGTTTGCAAAAAAGATTGGGATCAAGCCGCAAAAAGACAACAAGGAAAGAAAGAAAAAAAGATTGGGATCAAGCCGCAAAAAGACAACAAGGAAAGAAAGAAGAAGATGAAGATGGTGAAGACGATCCATGGATGATAATGGATACTTCATCAGAATCTGGCACATCAACAAGCGAACAACAACTATAGTGTATAGTGAATAGTTTATTTAATTTGTATAAATAGTGGGTAGTTTATTTAATTTGTATTGTATTATTGTATATTAATGTGGTTTGTTCCGTTTTTTTAGAGAGGAGTCCTCTCAAATCATTTGTAAAATATTTTTAATTAATAAAATTTATATGAGATACCGTCCTCTTTTAACTACATTTATAAAATTAATTTTCAACATTTTTTAGCAGTATAATAAATTAATGAATGAATTGATCGGTTTTAAAAAAAAATTAAAGCCCGATTTAACCGGCCCGCACGGCCCGTCTGTAACCGGTTGTTCGACCACGAATTCAGTTTTCTTGAACGTAACCGGCCCGAGCCCGGCCCGGTTTTCCTGCGTGCCGTTCATGAATCATCACCGGAACCGTGCGAAGCCCGGCCCGGCTCGCACGGCCCGCTCGTTTGGCCAGCACTTGTCTTAATATTGTTAGCATTAATAAACTTTCATTTTAAATTTTAAATTAAAATTGTGATCTAAATTATAACAGGCCAGTGAAAGTCTGATAGAGGTTCTTAGGCATAATTTGCAAGCTTATATTTAAACTTATTGTACTGTTGGGCCTGGCCCAAGAAGGAATAAAAGACAATGGCAGCCCAAGCCCTAACTAGAAAGGAAACTAACGAAGGCCTATAAATAGGTGAAAAGAAAACAGAGTAAAGGGTTGGCAAAATAGGACTTAAGAGGGAGAGTCAAACATTAGCAAAACAAGGTGATAACTATAATCCAGTTTACAACCTTCAGACTAAATGATTATATAGTAAGTACTTCTAATTTTTAAGCAAAAGATCTCGTGATTAAGCACGTTCCCTTGGAAACCTCCTACTAGACTTTCGATTTTTCTTTTCCTTTTTCAACATTGGATGTTTCTTCTCCTTCGCAATTAACTGTTTATGGCAAAAATATTGCAAGTTATGAGCGAAAATAGTGCTCAACGAGTGTATCATATATTTTAAGTTGAAGAACACATGACCAAAAATTTATGAATAAAGAATTTACTGGCAAAGTTCAGCTCTGCACAAATTAGAAGTTTTCCACCATTAACTACATGTGATGAGCTTGTATCAACCCCTCAACGCCTGCAATGTTAAAAAAATATTAGGTCTCCCGACCTTAATAGTCTTATAGGCATTTTCATAAAAATCATATCACATTGTGGCTTATGACCCCTATTTTACTCAATAGAATTACCAATGGAATAAGAAAACTGAGATAAGAAAATTGATTAAAAGAAATGATTAATCAAATAATAAAAATGCAGGTTAGAGAGGAATGAATCACTCAATTTTTAAAAGAACAATAATCAACTTAGAATAGGACAAAGTTGAAAGAATCTATATCCAACCAATTATAGAGATGAGGAAGAATAAACTTGCCTTGTTCTTTTAGTTAGTGCGAGCTATGAACTTCGGTCAAATCTCTCTTCTCAAGTTCCCGCACTTATACCTCTCCCTTTTCATATTAAAAATAAATACTTACATACATCAATATTCGATAAACGAATAATCTTATTAAATGAATAATTTTTTCCGATTCTGACATAATAGAGACATTGTATGTTTGACCTCGATAAATAGATATTCTTGATTAAAGAAAAAAAATTTCCGATTCCGAGCATATTCATTTATCAAGGTTTAACTGTACTTATTCTGATAAAAAACTTATTTACAACTATATTGTCATATTTACCAACAAAATCTTTCTAATACGTCTATAACCTTTATTAATAAGCGAAACATCCTTTTGACGGTACCATTTTGGTTTCACCTCTATTTTGGTTTCACCCTTATAATCCTATTTCTACTACTCCCTCTGTCCCATCCATTTCTTTACACTTTCCTTTTTGGGATGTCCCAACCAATTCTTTACGTTTCCTAAAATAGTACTCCCTCCGTCCCTTCGAATTCTTTACGTTTGCGGACCAGTTTCCGATACGGATTTTAAGGTGCATTTTAAGGATAGTTCTATAACTTAATTTTGATATTTTCTTTTTTTGTATAAAAATAGAACACTCCTATTTTTATACAAAAAAAGAAAATATCAAAAAAAAAGTTATAGAACTATCCTAAAAATGCACCTTAAACTGCGTGTCAGACACGCACTTTTTTATGTATAGAAATGGGTGGGACAGAGGGAGTAACTTTTAACAATAAAATACTTTATTACATCCACTACTTCACTCCACTTTTTCAACACTTTACACTATTACACCAACTAACTCACTTATTTTAATAATAAAATCACTATTACACCCACTAACTCAATTATTTTAACAATATTACACCCACTATCTTGGTTTCCGTGCAAAAAGCAAATGTAAACAATTCTCTGGGACGGAGGGAGTATAATTCTATGATGTTTTTAAATAAAATAGAAATTCTATTATAATTATAATTCTTTTATTACAACTTTAAATAAAAAAATAGTTCCATCCCTAGAATCATATTCCCTTATAATTCTATGTTATTTTCTAAAGAAAATAATAAAATTGAAATCTTATTATAATTATAATACAATTTTTTTTTATCATAATTTAGAATCAAAAAATAATACGATCAATTCTCCAAAAGATTTTTCAAGGAGCACCCCTTTAACGATACCACTTTTGGTTCGCACCGTATTTTGATTTCACTCCTATAATCCTGTTTTTACTATAATTCTATGTTTTTTTTAATAAAATAGAAATTCTATTGTAATTATAATTATTTTATTACAACTTTAAATAAAAAAATAGTTTCATCTCTAGAATCATATTCCCTTACAATTCTATGTTATTTTTTAAAGAAAATAATAAAATTGAAATCCTATTATAATTATAATACAATATTTTATCACAATTTAGAATAAAAAAATAATACGACCAATTCTCCAAAAGATTTTTCAAAGAGGACAAATTGAACATGTTTCTATACACTACTCTAGAACAATCTTCCCGCGATTATATGTAATTTTTTTAAAAAAAATCTAATAAAATTGAAATCTTATTATTATTATAATTCTTACATTGTATTAGCAATTTTTTTATTATAACTTATAATATAAAGATTACGATCAATTATTCTAAATATTTTTCAATGAAAACAACCGAAACGTGTTTTCATGCACTTCTATTAAACAATCTGAGTTTATAGTTTGTTAATCGTATAAAGTTTTTATGCAAATAACATAGTTCTTTTTATAATTTTTGTAATATAATTTTATAAATATTTAATTAAATAAAAATTAATAATTATTTAAGTCGTGCCATCATCTAGTGATTAAAAATAACCCAACTACACAATTTAACTAGTCAGCCAACGTCACACATGTCATGAAATTTCTTAACAATGACCTATCTTTTTTTTTTTTTTTTCCCACAAAGAAAATCAACTTTTATTAACTTCTCAAATCATCCAACATTACATTATAAAATTCAGATTGAACATCCCCTACTTGTCAAATACGGTCAGATATTGAACCTATCTTTTAGTTGCTACTCCCTCCGTCTCTAAATAAGTTGGCTGTTTTGATTGGACACGTTTGCCAACGCACACTTTTGATCGTTAATATTTTAAATTTCGTATTAGTATTAAATATAAAAACTTCACTGTATTAAAGTATTCATAAATGCGAATACAGTGTAATCACTCATGACTATATTTGGTCTTATAGATTAGACGTAAATTAGTAATTTATTTCATGTTATGAACAGTCCCGACATTTCAAACGAGCAACTTATTATGAGACGGAGGGAGTATTAAATAAGTCTTTATCAACCTTAGCAGTCCTTGATTAAACTAACTGGAAACTCTATCCAGTATCAAATTGTGAGACAGAAATTTAGATGTTTAACACTGCGATTACGTAAATTACTGCGACTTGGAATTTGACATATTATAAGTCATAGAGTATGACTTGGTCATATTTGGATATGTATTAGAGAAAGTTAGTTGGTTACCCTATGTAATTAGTTGTGATCAGTCTCCAGATGTTATCTGGAGATCGTGTTAATAGTTAGTTGTAAATATTTGTATTTAATTGATTGATAGTGAAATGAACAGATCTATCTCTTCGATCATATTATTCTCTCTGCCTTTATAATAAGCACAAAATATGGTTGACTCGGTGCATACAAAGATCCACCACATCTAAACTTACAATCTCTGAATTGTTACCTAGGCATAACTTTCAAGTATTCCAGATCTAGAGTTCATGCTTCCTAATTACGGAGTATGTTATACTATTGATTAGCCTTCGCAAGTATGTTATAATCACACTAGAAAATCAAACCGCACTACCACATGCATTCTTTACATTTAATTCTCAATATTCTTTACACATATATAGTCTTGTCGTAGTGCCCATCGCTGCAAACTTCACTCCCCATTTGATTTGTCACAATCAATTTTACACTTTATTGAATTCTATTTTACCAGGCTACTAATCTAACCTGACAAGCATTATGTAAACCACAACTAAAGATTTGACAATTACAAGATTAATCCTAAAGTCTAAACTCACCTTTAACCTCAACATCTCATCAATACATTACCTAATGTAACTAAACTTGGTTTACTAAATTACCAATTCAACCATCTTAAGATAAATATATGATCCTGGTAAGCCCAATTCTTAACACCTTAAGATTTTAGGAGAGCTGATAACTTAACAAGCCAGAACATCTAACACATGCCATATGAAGATTAAGAAGTAGATAACAACGCAGAAACACCTAAGCTGACCAACCTAAAGATAAGTTGTTAAATGCTCGATGGAATACTAAGAGCATGTTTGGCAATTCTGTCACGCAACTTATAAGTTACTTATTTCGGAAAAAAATTTGTATTTACTTAATTTTTTTTATAAAAATATGTGTATGGGGAGTTTAATATTCGTAATCTTGCAAAAATAAGTTACTTATTTCAGAAAAAAGTACATATTTCCTAACTTTTTTCCAGAATAAATAACTTATTTCTGAAAAATAAGATTTCTCAAACGGACCCTTTACACCAGCTCTATATAACTCTCCAGACTATACTCTACACTTATGCCAAAATATAATTTGTTAACTTCGTAATCATTAGATTTTAGAGAAATTGTAGAATATACTGTCTTTTCTTTCTTCTTTTGCAAATTTACGTTCTTATAAAAGTTCTTGCATTTATACGTTCTTTTGCAAATTTATGTTCTTATTTGCTCCACCTCTCTCTCTCTCCACCCTTTCCCCGCCCCGTGACCGTCGATCCACACCCAATCTCCGACCCCGACCTCCTCCGATATTCTCCGACGACTTCCTTCAGGTCGGGGCCGCAGGCCGACAACCACCCACCGATAATCACTACATACGAAAGGCTTTTTATTTATTTTTCGGGTTTAAGGAGCGTCGTTTTAGGACCAATGAGTTTCATTTGTTGGGAGAAGAGAGTGGTGTGTGTTTTGTGTATCCCAGTGAGTTTCGTCGGAAGCTGAAGCTCCGGCGCGAGCGAACTTCGCTAATTGTTTGACGTGTTAATTACTGAGGCTCTTGACATATTTTATATAGTTGCTTGGTATTCTGGTACAATCCTTGTGTCATGTACTGCCTTAATTTGTTCCTTCACGTGCCTATGTGAAATTAGTCATGATCGAGTCAACGAAAAAACAAGGACCTGAATTCTCTAAATAACAGTTAGAGATTGTAGAGAGATAAAGTAGGAGTGGTATTTTTGCAATTTTTAAAAAGAAGTTAGTATTTTTGCAATTAAGATGGTAAATTTGCAAATAGTTATTCTTAACAAAAGTAAAATTGCAAAAAAATACTTTTAACAATTTATTTATCAAAAAAACCCTAGATTTTATTAACCCCTCTGCTTATTAAACTGTTGTAATTACCTAGTTGCTATCAAATATTTTATTTATTATTATAATAAAAACAATTAAATAATAGGATTATCAAAAATAAACTTCCGCAATTTTAAAGATCCCTGCTAAGTGCTACGCACTTGGTAAAAATTATGTGAATGCCTTTTTTAAACGGGGTATTACATATTTGAACTTATTGTACTAATTGAAAAACAGAGCCTCGGCTGCTATCATGGAGCATAAGGCCTGTCTCGGAGTTTTTAATTGAAAGTAGATTCATCCCTTCCAATTTTATTCTGTTAATCATAAAGAAATACATTTATTGTACATTTGTAAATTAAGAAGAGAAATAGATCTCAAACAGAGGCAGAGGCTCGGGGTAAACATGTACTTAAGTATACATTACATATGAGTAACCGATGGCATATAATGCACATCTTATTAGCTATTACAATCATGCATGGATGACATCAAATTGAAAAAAAAAAAAGAGAACAATATTACATTACATATAAAAATTATATAAGTACTTACTTTGCTAACCTTATCAGTTATCAAAGTAAGCCAAGGGTTAACTGTGGTGCAATATGGACGACTCTGCATCCATGACTTGAGATTGTAGTTTGCAACTTTCTAGCATTTCCGCTACTAGGTACATTCATGCTGGTAACGAGTGGCGAAAAGCCTTTCTTCTTCTGGACATTCATTGATGCACATTTGATTTCTCGTTTAATGGTTCCTTTCGACAATGGAAATCTTGGAGGTTTATAGATGGCTTTCTCTATGTCTTCCAGGAGGGCTGTTTTCGAATCAAATAGATTGCTAGAGTTGAAGAACATCTCAAATACTTTTAAACATGATAAGTGCAGAGATTTGCATGGTTTAGGCATGTCACTATAGTCATCTCCAAAAACCTTCTTCAGGAATTCCATTCTATTCTCATTTAGTATCTTCTTGACATACTCGATTGAGTCTTCAATATCTGCATTTGGATTTTCTTTGAGGTAGAGCAGGACAATATTGTTTTTCCCCTCTTCTTTTTCCTTCTTTTGTCATTCCATAAAATAAAAATGATCTTAGAAGAACTTCTCATTAAGGTATCCCAAACAGTCATGAGGAAATTAAAAGAAAAACCCAAAACTACAATCAAAGAAAAACGAAACATCCTGCAGTATATACAATATCAGAATATATGCTGCTTCTTGCTATGACTAATTATAAATATGTTACTTACCTGGTAACTTTGAATGTCATTCAACAATCGCGCATTCACCATCAGCAATTTTGTTATAGTCTCATAAGGGTGGATGATATTTTGAGCAAGCATTCTTTGATTCAAGAAACATGAAGAGACAAGAGCAATTGTGTGTGCAGCTATGGAAGTCATGCCAACATCAAGGTACTCATCAGCAGATGGTGTATATCCCGTTCTTCCCCATGTAGTTTCCGTCATCCATGACAAGAACGTTTCTTTCCACTTTATTTACGTTCAAAAGTATTAGTACTAATAGAACCATAGACGGTCAATTTACAAAGATCTAACAATGTTATAATTATCTACTTACTAGGGCTTGTATTTTAATTGTCATGTCATGTCTTTCCTGATCGAGTAACTTTTCTACCATGTCTCGTACAAAATAGTCAAGGGCATCGAAAATAATCTTGCTTGGGCCAACTAGACCTTCTCCATCCCATCTAGCACAAGTATATATATACATCATTGTTCTGAGATTGATATTGTGTATGGAATTCAGAGATGAAAGAAGATAATTGATTTATAAATAAAAGGTATTCTTACCTTTGCACTGCCTCAGTCAAGGTTTGTAGCTCAGTAAGAGACCCTTCCATGTCATAAAAATCATCAGCCACAGTAATCAAAATTGCACTTTTTGTTGCTAGTTTTCTGATAACAGAATGATGGGGCGAATACATGGTACCACACACAGCAAAGTAGCAGTAGGTAGTTTTTTCTCGTCCGAATCCCATGTCTGCAAGGCCCCATTGCTTAGACCAGCTACAGAATATGCATTCAGAAGCTGTAAGTGAGTACTGACATTATAAATCCCTTACAAATCCAGAATATGATCTGGTTAACTTATTATATATTAAGTGTTTGTATGTACCTTTTCAGTTCCTCTAATTCAGTGTTGAATATTGATTGCCGGAATTCGTAATTTTGCACAGAAAGTTGAAATAGGATATCATCATCAAGACATGATAACCTGGAGCGGGATTTGACTTGATCAACATATATCTGATGTTTTTATCAACATTATGGGTGTTACATTGTACAAGAAAAGTAAATGATCAGTAAAGATTACCTAGAGAATGGAGGCTTTTCCAAGGGTAGAGGAAGGGCATTTATATTTTCAATCCACATCCTATGACCAAGATGATCAAGACGAGCTATCCACGGAATACTTAACTCTTTCTTAACCTGCATAAAACCTCATACATCAATGGTTCGGCTGTCGATTATATGATGCATGCATGTTTTAAAGTTTTTAGTTTAATTTATTTTTTTTATTGTCTTTTCTGAAATATATATTTGCTGCTAAATTAGAGGAGTTTAATTCCATGGATCCCCTGTACTGTCGTTGTATGGAATAACTTTTCTGCTTAAACAATGCGTGTGCGCGATCCTAATGAAACTGAATGAGAACAATAGTAATAAATCATAGAAGAAAAAGCGACATGGTTGAATTACCAAATTTTTGAAACTTTGGGAAATGTAATCAGTATCTCTACCAGGTTCCACAGACACAGTTTTCTCGAGCAATCTCCTGGAAAATGATTTAGCATCTTCAAGTTCATACTCTCCTGGAAATGTAAGATCTGAAGCTCGATAAATGTTGTACAGTGTACTTGCATAATAGTAACAATTGTCTTCCAGATGATTCATGATCATTTTGTGATCTAAAAACCAACAGAATGTATCTGCAAATACAAGCTTGAGTCAGAACGCCTACATCAACTTTCGATCAAGTCAATCTCACGAGAATTCTTGGAATTGGATACAAGAGCCAACATACACTCGAACATATTTGTCAATAGATCTTGATCAAAATTACAAACACGATTTTTATATGCAAGAAATATATGAAAATCCGAACTTTTTTGAGGTCTTACCTGGAGTTACATTGAAACCATGGAAGCGCAAAAGATGAAATGCCAAAGCGTCTTTGTATATCTTCTTCGCTGCAAAGTGGATGTCATCTGGATCTCTTGTGCTATTCAAGTTATAATTCCTAATATCATGCATAAATTACATTACTAATTAGAAAGTAGGCACTGTGAAAAGCAACCTTAATTTGATTGGCAATCAAATGAAGGAATTTGAATACTACGGAAGAAAATGTGTATGCATGCTAAGGCTCTAACATATTGTAAATTTGAATTTGAGGCTCTAACATGCAGCCATTATATTTATTTTTCTGAAAAATGCTACAGACCCCAAATTGAGTACACCAATTAAATATTTTCATACTGCCAAATCACCCATGCCATGTAATTTTGTACCTTTTTTTGGTACCCAATTTGGGTTACCTAGGACTACTCTATTTTTCTATACTTATATATTAAAATTTGCATAAATAAGATTGTTCTCACTACAACAAATATTACCATTTGCGACAGAATATGTCAATTTCTAACACAATTAAGAACTTACGACCAAACTGGAACTTATGATAAGATCCATACTTGTGACCAAATTCTTTCTTGTGACCGTTTTTTCCAACTGGACTATAAATTATCGATGGAATTTTTGTCTTTAATGGGGCATTTACGATGGAACTAGTCATTTTGAGAATCAATTTGAGCAAGCTTTGTGCCTGTGTAGCGAACACATCTATGTCGTATAGCAATTAGAGTTTTTATCAGTCTATATATATGTTACAATTAATCAGTATAACAATTTTGTTTTTTTATCTTCTCAAAGCACAACAATGTCGTTTTCGTGGTGAGGCATTGACTTGCACATATGACGAGAGGCGATATGGTTTTTTTATCTTCTCAAAGCACAACATTCTGCTGCTTGTGGGTTACTCACATATTATTTCACAGTCACATGCATTCAAATCTTTAAGTTGATGATAATTTTCTAAAATGTCATGAACATAATTAACGCATGCATGTACCTGTAAATTTGCGTTAACATTTCTTGAATTTCTTCAGCAAAATGCTCAGCCAACCCCAGGTTTAGTAATTTATCAAGCATGCAGAGCTTTATAAGCTCTTCATCCACAGGATACACTGATGGTACTGCGCTTGACATCATCCGAAAGATTTGTAACTATTAGAAACTTAATTAGTTATTGCATGCATGAAAATAAAAAGATTGTAGGAAACTGGAGTTGCAGATGGTGTTTACGTATGCAGCATAAGTAAAACAAATGACTATGACAAAAACAAATGAATAATTACTAATTAGGAATTAAAATCACAACTGTATCCTCTTTACGATGTGGGAGAATGTACACTCTCCTCTTTTATCATAAACTTCATTGTTAACTAAAAGTGTGGATAGTAAAAAGTTTAAGGCTGCACAAAACACTCGACAAACCTCCGCATGGAAATTTCTTAATAACAGACTCCAGATATTTGAGGAATGCAGGATTTCCGGTGGCCATGTAAGCAGCGGCTGAGGCAGAGGGTGATTTAAATAAAGAGCCACCTTCACTTAAACTCTTTACTACAAGTAGCTCATCGTCTACATCACAGGCAGACAAAAGAGCCTCCGCACAGCTTAACATTATTGGTGAAGGATGCTCATTCTTATCATCAACCTTCTCCCTGCAGTAGTTGCAATTTATTCAAAAATTAGATTAATTTTATACAACATACCTACATACTTGTTGCTTGCATAAAATGGTGTATCGTTTCCAAAAATGTCCTAGAGTATCATCAATCAAGGTGCCATCTGTATAATATTTGTTCTATGAAAATAGACTTGTTGGCTAGCTTTACGAATCTCAGAGAAAGACCCCATCAATTGAATCTTATACTACTCAACAAGTACCTGTTAACACTAAAGCTGGAAACCAAGGCTTTGATCTCATGTGGTAAATTTAGATGCAGGCCTACTCTTTTTGCCTGTTCCAACATTGCTGGAAAAACAATAGCAAACCAGCGGGGAAGTTTCCCGTGATTCCCATCAAGCAGCTTCTTTGCATTTGTAACAACATACGACTTTCCTGTTATTTTTGCCACACATTAATCAAATTAGTATAGGAAGACACATATGATAAATTTAAAAATGTATCATGGAAGAACTCGATGATGATCACCTAATTCGATATTTTCGGGACCAACATTCCAGGTAGCGAGTGCAAGAATGCATGCAAGAGTTGAGGAAAGTGTATGAATGAGATTGTGATCATCTCCCCAAAAACCTTCTTCTTGTTGATTGTTCAACACCCAATCAACACAACATTTAAACATGGGATCATCGCTGTTTTTCGAAGCAGGAATCATGGCTAGCCACGCAGTGTCAAAAGCTGATGGAGAAACTAATGAACTCTGCACTAGTGCAAAGAACATTTTCTTCATCTCTTTCACGAGACGTTTAATCGAGACTTCAGCTTTCGAAGAATAAGATTCCATGTTTTTTTTTTCTTGTGTACAAATGATTTATTATACACAAGCTGTTATGCTAGTTCCCATAACAAGTAGTAAGAACTAACAAGCATTTATAGTGAGAGATTCATACCAAAATGGACGATAAGGTTAGTTTAGTAATTTCAGGCAAAACGAGACAAAGCAGTGCCTACTATTTCTGACTTTCTGTCCATGCAAAATGCAAATATTATTTTGCTTCCTCGTATTGCGGCTCTATAAATTTTATATTTTCCAACAAATAAATGTTAGTTTTACTTTGACTTCCATTTTACATGTACCTATGATCAAACTGATCAAATTTTAATTAAATATTAAAAGTTATTTAATTATTAATTTTAGAAATTAAAAATTACCACGAATTTTCTTTAATACTGTATGCAATTTTTATTTAACTAGCTTATAACCAGTGCAATGCACGGGTTTATTATATTATATTATAAATTTTGTTTAATATTATAATTATGTTTTTTATAATCATTATTTTAATAATTTTTTAATTTTTATTTAATATAATTTAATATACTCATGTTTAAAAATTATATTAATGTTTCCTTATTATAAAAAATGTATACGATTTTTAATATATTTTATTAATAATTGAGAAATATGATGTGATATTTTCGGGTATATATTAATGATTGTAAGATTTGTTGTAAATTAAAAAGGTAACGTGTTTTAATTATAAAGAAAATATTAATGATGGAAATATATGATACGCTTGATGTTTTTATGTGTTTATAAAAAGGTAATATGAATTTGAAATAAAATATTAATGATTGAAAGATATGATACTAATGATGTTTTTAGGTGTTTATAAAAGGTAATATTTTCAACTAAAAGTAAATGTGAAAAAGGCAATCGACTAATTACCATTAATTTTATTATATTAATGTAAAAGAGGCAGTCGACTAATTACCATTAATTTTATTATCTTAATCGACTAATTATCATTAATTATAACGTTATTAATGATCGATTGATATGATACGATTGATATTTTTAGGTGTTTATAAAAGGTAATATGTTCAACTAAAAGTAAGTGTGAAAAATGTAATCCACTAATTACCATTAATTTTATTATATTAATGTGAAAAAGGCAATCGACTAATTACCATTAATTTTATTATCTTAATCGAGTAATTATCATTAATTATAACGTGTTTTAATTAGAAAGAAAATATGAATGACGGAAAGATATGATACGATTGATGTTTTTAGGTGTTTATAAATGGTATTATCTCGACTAATTACCATTAATTATATTATGTATTTATGTTTCTTTATAATGAAGGGTAAATAAGTAAATTCACTTAGTACCAAAAAACAGGTACCAAAACTTTCAATGTTTCGGAATTTATATAATACTAGCTTGTAGCCCGTGCGATGCACGGATTTTTTTTGATATGTAACAAATTTTATTTTATATTACAATTAAAATTTTATAATCATTATTTACAATATTTTATTTTAATTTAATATTAATAATTTAATATATTTTAATTAATAATATTCCTGGTTTGAAACTTATATTATAAAATTTTAAAATAAATAAATCGTTGATAGAATTCGAACCTTGAATATAATATATTTAATCATTAGATTTAACGATTTTGATTTTTTACTAAAAATCTAATGGTCATTATTCATAGTATACGAATTTTTATTATATTTTATTAGTGATTGGAAGATATGATATGATATTTTTGGGTATATATTAATTATTTCTAGATATGATATGATTGGAAGATATGATATGATTGATGTTTTTAGATGTTTATAAAAGGTAATTTCTTCAACTAAAAGTAAATGTGAAAAAGACAATCGACTAATTACCATTAATTATATTATGTTATTATTTATTTGAGGTGTTTTAATAGCATAGATATTGTATATATTTTTCTTTATAATAAAGGTTAAATAAGTAAATTCACGAAATACTAAAAAACATATACCAAAAAATAGGTACCAAAATTTTTAATGTTTCGACAATTATATAATTAATTAATTTTAATTTAATATATTTAATATGCTCATGTTTACGGATTATACTAATGTTTCCTTATTATAAACAACGTATACATATTTTTAATATATTTTATTAATAATTGAAAAATATGATGTGATATTTTCGGGTATATATTAATGATTGTAAGATTAGTTTTAAATTAAAAAGGTGACGTTTTTTAATTCGAAAGGAAATATTAATGATTGGAAGATATGATACGATTGCTGTTTTTAGGTGTTTATAAAAGGTAATATCTTCAATTAAAAGTGAATGTGAAAAAAGGCAATCGACTACTTACCATTAATTTATATTATGTTATTATTTATTTTTGGAGTTTTAATAGTATAGATATCATATATATTTTTCTTTATAATGAAGGGTAAATAAGTAAATTCACAATGTACCAAAAAATAGGTACCAAAACTTTTAATGTTTCGGCTTTTATATAATAGTATAGATAGATATGTTGTTCGTAATATTTTTAGAAAATGACGGATTTTAGTTTGAAAATATTGAAAAGGTGAAATATTTTAGATGAAAAACGTAATCGGTTTGTTATTATTTATTATATTGTTATTATTTTATTGTACTTAAATAAAGCAAACCAAATAGGTTTTTCTGAAAAAAAAATTAAAAAGGTAATGTATTTTAGCTGAAAAAGGTAATTGGTTAATTATTAGTAATTATAATATTTTATTTTATTAAACATAATTGCTCGTAGTTTTTTTAGAAAAGGAAATTTTTAGCTAAATAAACTGTATTTTACGTAAAAAGAAAAATTGGCTATTGAAAAATAGAAAAGGTAGCATATTTTACTTGAAAAAGGAAATAATTTCTCATATTTTATGTGTAAAAAGATTAGTTATTGAAAAATAGAAAAGGTAACATGTTTTACCCGAAGAAGGAAATTTATTAGTTATTAGTAATTATAAATAATTAAGTAAGGATAATTACGTAAAATAACATGTGCCATTAAATAGGGGTAAATAAATAAATTAATTGAAAAAATATAAAAATATAAAAGGTAACATATTTTAGCTAAAAAAGGTAATTGATTAATTATTAGTAATTATAATATTTTATTTTATTTTATTAAACAGAATTGCTAATAGTGTTAAATAGAACCACCGGTGATATAATTGGGAAAAAAAGAGATTTTAGTTAGAGAAAATAGAAAGGTAACATGAAGATGACTTGATTTATGTGAAAATGGCAATTGAATAGTTTATAGTAATTTTACTTTAATTATGTTATTTTACTAAATAAAATTGCTCATAGTTTTTAGAAAATGAGAAATTAATGTTGCCAGTTATATTTCTAGAAAAAAAAGGAATTTAATTAGAAAAAATAGAAAAGATGATATATTTTAGTTGAAAAGGTAATCGGTTAATTATTAGTATTATTATTTTATTTTTATTAAATAGAAACGCCCGTGATATAATTGGAAAAAATGAGGTTTTAGTAAGAGAAAAGAAAAAAGGTAACGTGATTTTACTGAAAAAGGTAACCGTCCATGATATAATTGGGAAAAAAAAATTAGTTAGAGAAAAGAGAAATGGTAACGTGTTTTGACTGAAAAAGGTAATTGATTAGTTAATAGTAATTATAATATAATTATGTTATTTTATTAAACAAAATTGCTCATAGTGTTTTAAAAAAGAAAAATTTTAGTTAGATAAAATGTAAAAAATATTTTAATTTACCTGAAAAAGGAAATTATTTAAATATTGAAAATTCGAAAAGGTAATATATTTAACCTGAAAAAGGAAATTGATTCATAAAGGAGAAATTGTAGTTAGATAAAATATAAAAGATATTGTATTTTACTTGAAAAAGGAAATAATTTAATTCTTGAAAAGTAGAAAAGATAATATGTTTAATCTGACAAAGGAAATTGATTAGTTAGTAGTAATTGAGTAAGGGTAAATAAGTAAAATCAACAGGTAAAAAAAGTAATATGTTTAACCTGAAAAAGGAAATTGATTCATAAAGGAGAAATTTTAGTTAGATAAAATATAAAAGATATTGTATTTTACTTGAAAAAGGAAATAATTTAATTCTTGAAAAGTAGAAAAGATAATATGTTTAATATGACAAAGGAAATTGATTAGTTAGTAGTAATTGAGTAAGGGTAAATAAGTAAAATCAACAGGTACCGTACCGACCAACCGACCAACCAAACTTTTAATGTTTCGGCTTTTATATAATAGTATAGACTAGCTTATAACCCGTGCGATGCACGGATTTTTGTTGATATGTAATAAATTTTATTTTATGTCGTAATTATATTTTTATATAATCATTATTTAAAGTATTTTATTTTAATTTTAATAATTTAATATAAAATTAGTTAATGATATGCATGGTTTAAAACTTATATTATAAAATTTTAAAATAAATATCTCGTTGATAAAATTTGAAACTTGAAATTTTAGTAAATTAATTTAATCATATAATATATTTAATAATTAGATCTAATGATTCTGATTTTTTTACTAAAAATTTAATGGTCATTATTCGTAATACGAATTTCTATTATATTTTGTTACTGATTATATGATATGATGTGATATTTTTGAGTATATATTAATTATTGCTAGATATGAATTGATTGGAAAATATGATATGATTGAGGCTTTTAGGTGTTTATAAAAGGTAATATCTTCAACTAAAAGTAAATGTGAAAAAGGCAATCGACTAATTACCTTTAATTGTATTATGTTTTATTTATCTATTATATTTTGTTACTGATTATATGATATGCTGTGATATTTTTGAGTATATATTAATTATTGCTAGATATGAATTGATTGGAAAATATGATATGATTGAGGCTTTTAGGTGTTTATAAAAGGTAATATCTTCAACTAAAAGTAAATGTGAAAAAGGCAATCGACTAATTACCTTTAATTGTATTATGTTTTATTTATTTTTGGTGTTTTAATAGTATAAATATCATATATATTTTTCTTTATAAAGAAGGGTAAATAAGTAAATTCACGAAATACCAAAAAACATATATCAAAAAATAGGTACCAAAATTTTTAATGTTTCAACAATTATATAATTATTAATTAATTTTAATTTAATATAATTTTAATATACTCATGTATACAGATTATACTAATATTTCCTTATTATAAACAACACATGCAGATTTTTAATATAGTTTATTAACAATTGAAAAATATGGTGTGATATTTTCGGGTATATATTAATGATTGTAAAATTAGTTTTAAATTAAAAAGGTAACGTGTCTTAGTTCAAAAGAAAATATTAATGAAGATTAGTTTTAAATTAAAAATGTAACGTGTTTTAGGTCGAAAGGAAATATTTATGATTGGAAGATACATTGATGTTTTTAGGTGTTTATAAAAGGTAATATCTTCAATTAAAAGTAAATGTGAAAAAAGGCAATCGACTAATTACCATTAATTGTATTATGTTATTATTTATTATAGGTGTTTTAAAAGTATAAATATCATATATTTATTTTCTTTTTAACAAAGGGTAAATAAGTAAATTCACGAAGTAGCAAAAAACTGGTACCAAAAAACAGGTACCAAAAAACAGGTACCAAAACTTTCAATGTTTCGGAATTTATATAATAAATAAGTAAATTCACGAAATACCAAAAAACATATATCAAAAAATAGGTACCAAAATTTTTAATGTTTCAACAATTATATAATTATTAATTAATTTTAATTTAATATAATTTTAATATACTCATGTATACAGATTATACTAATATTTCCTTATTATAAACAACACATGCAGATTTTTAATATAGTTTATTAACAATTGAAAAATATGGTGTGATATTTTCGGGTATATATTAATGATTGTAAAATTAGTTTTAAATTAAAAAGGTAACGTGTTTTAGTTCAAAAGAAAATATTAATGAAGATTAGTTTTAAATTAAAAATGTAACGTGTTTTAAGTCGAAAGGAAATATTTATGATTGGAAGATACATTGATGTTTTTAGGTGTTTATAAAAGGTAATATCTTCAATTAAAAGTAAATGTGAAAAAAGGCAATCGACTCATTACCGTTAATTGTATTATGTTATTATTTATTATAGGTGTTTTAAAAGTATAAATATCATATATTTATTTTCTTTTTAACAAAGGGTAAATAAGTAAATTCACGAAATACCAAAAAACTGGTACCAAAAAACAGGTACCAAAAAACAGGTACCAAAACTTTCAATGTTTCGGAATTTATATAATAGTATAGACTAGCCTAAAACCCGTGCGATTCACGAATTTTTTTTATATTATATAAAAAAATTCATTAATTAAAACTAATTTTTTTGAAACATGAATTTGGAGGTTTACTTTTTTATATGAGATGATTTGATAATAATTATATAAATGTTATTCGTGATATTTCTAGAAAATGAGGGATTTAGTTAGAAAATATAGAAAAGATGATAGGTTTTAGTTAAAAAAATAATCAATTAATTATTAGTAAATATAAATTTATTACTTCATTTTATTAAATAGAATGTCCGTGGTAGGATTAGAAAAATAGAGAATTTAGTTAGTGAAAATTAAAAAGATTATATGTTCTAGGTGAAAAAGGTAATTGATTAGTTTATAGTAATTATAATTGAATTACGTTATTTTACTAAATACAATTGCTCGTAATGTTTTTAGAAAATGAGAAAATAATATTGTCCGTGGTATTTCTATTATAAAAGGGATTTTAGTTAGAAAATATAGAAAATATGATATGTTTTAGCTGAAAAAGGTAATCGGTTAATTAAAAATATTATAATATTATTAGTTTATTTTATTAATTAGAACCGTCTGTGATATAATTAAAAAAAATTAGTTAGAGAAAATAGAAAGGTAACGTGCATGATTTATGTGGAAAAAGTAATTGATTAGTTTATAGTAATTATAATTTAATTATGTTATTTTACGAAATAAAATTGTTCATAGCTTTTAGAAAATGAGAAATTAACGCTACCCGTTATATTTCTAGAAAAAAAAAGGGAATGTAATTAGAAAAAATAGAAAAAATGATATATTTTAGCTGAAAAGGTAATCGGTTAATTATTAGTATTATAATGTTATTATTTTATTTGTATTAAATAGAAACGTCTGTAATATAATTAGAAAAATTGAGGTTTTAGTAAGAAGAAAGAAAAAAGGTAACGTGTTTTGCTGAAAAAAGGTAATCGTCCATGATATAATTGGAAAAAGAGATATTTTAGTTAGAGAAAAGAGAAAAGGTAACGTGTTTGGAGTGAAAAAGATAATTGATTAGTTAATAATAATTATATATAATTATGTTATTTTTTAGCTGAAATGGTAATTGGTTAATTATTAGTATTATAATATTATTTTTATTTTTATTAAATAGAAATGTCTGTAATATAATTTGAAAAATGGAGGTTTTAGTAAGAAGAAAGAAAAAAGGTAACGTGTTTTGCTGAAAAAGGTAACCATCCATAATATAATTGGAAAAAGAGAAAATGTAATGTGTTTTGACTAAAAAAGTTAATTGATTAGTTAATAGCAATTATATATAATTAAGTTATTTTTTTAAAACAAAATTGCTCGTAGTGTTTTTAAAAAGGAGAAATTTTAGTTAGATAAAATGTAAAAGATATTCTATTTTAAATGAAAAAGGAAATTATTTAGTTATTGAAAAATAGAAAAGGTTATATGTTTAAACTGAAAAAGGAAATTGATTACTTGGAAAAGGAAATTATTTAGTTCTTGAAAATAGAAAAGATAATATGCGTAACTTGAAAAAGGAAATTGATTAGTTAATAGATCTGTAATTGTAATTGAGTAAGGGTAATTAGGTAAATTCAATAGGTACCGTTGAACCAAACTTTTAATGTTTCAGCTTTTATATAATAGTATAGATAGATTTGAATAGAAAATTTTAAACGTTAACTTTATACGTTTAAATTTTAAATAACAAAATTTTATAATAATGATATATATACACTTATATATTATCTATGATATTTATAATATTAGATGCATCTAATAGAGGTAATTGGTCAATAATATTACTATCTAAGATAGCATCTGGAGGACTAATGAAGTCTCTCAAGATATAATCCATGTACTCGAACAAGATTTGAAGTAATGAAAATCTATTTTCTTCTTGGCAAAAAAAAAAAAAGTTGTTCAAACATAATTCTTAGTAGTGTTTATATAAACGGAGGGATTTTACATAAAAAAAATTAAAAAGATAAGGTGTTTTAGTTGAAACCGATTATTGGTAATTAGTTATAAATTATAACATTATTAATTTATTTTATTAGACAATGACAAATCGAAAATCAAATTAATAAATTTAAACATTTCGGTTTTAATATTTTAGAATCCGTGCTATCCACAAATTTTTTAATATTATATTATTTTTTAATTTTAATTTGAGTTAAAATTTATAAAAAATGAATTTTATATATTTAAATATTTTAAATGGTAAGATTTTATAATAATAATAATAATAATAGTTGTCCATGATACTTTTACAAAATGAGAAATTTTAGTTAGAAAATATAGAAAAGATGATATATTTTAGGTAAAAGGTAATCCATTAGTTATTTCTAACAATAATATTGTTATCTTAGTTTATTAAAAAGAACTACTTAACATATTATTGAAAAACAAAAGTTTGATTAAAAAATAGAAAAGTTAACATGTTTTAGCTGTAAAAAGATAATTGAAAAAAATAGTAATTATATTATTATTATTATTATTTATATTGTTAAAAATAATTGCCAGTAATATTTTTAAAAAATGAGAAATTTTATTTAAGAAAATATATTATTAAAAATAACTGCCCGTTTATAATTATTGATGTTGCGATTATTGTATATTATTAAAGAGAATTACCCGTACTATTTTTGAAAAAAAGAGAAATGTTAGTTAGAAAATGTGTTTTACATTGATTAGTTATTGAATAATATATAAAAGGTAACACGTTTTACCTAAAAAAGGAAATTGATGTGTTTTATCTAAAAAAGAAAATTGATTAGTTATTGAAAAAATATAAAAGGTAATAACATGTTTAATCTAAAAAAGAAAATTTATTATTTCCTTTTTTCTTTATAAATAAGGATAAATGAGTAGATACAAGAAATACAAAAAAAACAGTGCCGTACCAAATTTTTAATATTTCTGTTATTATAATATAGTATAAACTACATGTACGTTTTAATGATATAAATTTTTTTTCCAGTTATATAAGATATATAAATATCAATCAAATTTTGATCAATTAAAAGTCAAAAGAAACATGTATAATGTGACTGAGGGTGTAACATGAGACATGTATAATGTGACTGAGGATATACTCCCTCTATCCAATGTAATTATTTATATTTGCGGACCAATTTCCGGCATGAATTTTAAGGTGCATTTTAAGGATAGTTCTATAACTTATTTTTGATATTTTCTTTTTTTGTATAAAAATAGAACAATCCTATTTTTATACAAAAAAAGAAAAAAGAAAAAATAAATTATAGAACTATCCTTAAAATGCACCTTAAAATATGTGTCAGATGCGCAGTTTTTTATGTAAAGAAATGGATGGGACGGAGGGAGTAGCATTTTACTATTTCCAAGTGTTTAAACTATAATCTTCATCTTATTCCTTAAAAAAATACTAAAAAAATAATAGAGTTTCCACAATTATTTCCAAAAATGTAACTAAATCTTAATTGATATGATTTAATTGGATAGGTGTTTTTGAATTAAAGAAACCCTTGATAAATATATATAATCAGATCAAATACAAACTTTTCTTGAACACAAACTTACAAACTTTTTTTGTTTACATTTATTATTTCGATTCAAGATCGGTAATCAAATAATAACTAGCTTTGTAGCCTTGCACGAGCAACCTCAAGGATCACATATTGTGCAATTGTATATATGTGCTTGTGAAATGTTATATTAGCGATATATTAGTGAAATATTATTATTAATGTAATATAGGAGTGGTAATTTAGTAATTTCATGATAATTAAATTGTATCTCGATATATTAATAATGAGTTTTCCAAATTATCCAAAACTAATGTCAAATATATATAATGGTAAGTAATCTTTTTCCTAAGTTAGAGGTCAAGGGTTCAATTCTATTTATTACATTAGCGATATATTAGTGAAATGTTATTATTAATATAATATAGGAGAGGTAATTTAGTAATTTCATGATAATTAAATTATCTCTCGATATATTAATAATGAGTTTTACAATATATACAAAACTAATTTCTAGTATAGTCGTAAGTATTTTTTTTCCTAAGTTAGAGGTCAATTGTTCAATTATCTTTATGAATAATTTTTTATCATTAATATAATATATGAGGGTTATCTCACGATATATTAATAATGAGTTTAAGAATATATTCAAAACTCATATCTAGCATAGTGGTAAGGATTCTCACTTACAATGTATATATGTTACTTTACAATTAAATGGTGCTAGAACATGGTGCTGGAACATGTTAGGTACGCAAAATATATCTAAAAAATTATCTATTCATGATGTATATATAACAAAAAATAAAATATTCTCAAAACTGATATCTAGCATAGCGGTAAAAAATCTCACTTCTAAGTTAGAGGTAAAGGGTTTAAATTCATTAGAAACAATTATTTTATCATTAATATAATCTAGGAGGGTTAATTTAGTAATTTCATGATAATTAAATTGTCTCAGGATATATTAATAATGAGTTTTATAATATATTCAAAATTGATGTAACATAGTGATAAGGAATCTCCATTCTAAGCTAGAGGTCAATGATTCAACTTTTATTAGAAACAATTTTTTATCATTAAAATAATATATGGGGTTGTCTCGCGATATATGAATAGTTTGTTTTATAATATTTTCAAAATGTTGTGTAGCCTAGTGGTAAGGAATCTCCCTTCTAGGAACAATTTTTTATCATTTAATATTATATATGAGGGTTGTCTCACGATATATTAATGATGAGTTTTAAAATATATTCAAGTCTCATGTCTAGCATAGTGGTAAGGACTCTCACTTCTAACTTGGAGGTCATGGGTTCAATTTTCACTAGTATCAATTTTTTTTACTATTAATGCAATATAGTAGCTGAGGTGGCCGCTGATGTGGATTAAATTGTCTTGCCAAAACCCCTTGTTGTGCTAGTAATAATATAATAGATTAAAACTCGTGCAACACACGACTCCTTTTTTAATATCTATAATTATATTAAATTTTTTTATTTTATATGTTATTAGTTTACATATCAAATTATTGTTAAAAAATTGATACATGTAAGATTTTACACATTCGATTTAATATTTATACTCTATCTTGAATTCTTAAAATTTGATTGAATGATTTTACAGCCCAAGTGAAATTAATAAAATAATTTTTAATTTAGCAATGGTTTAACAATTATTTTCCAATTAAACCTACGCAGAAACAAAAGAGAGAAGAAATTGACGATTTTATACGTTAAAAATTCTATTCGATTTATAAATTTTATTTATAATTCGTTTCGATTATCAAAATACCCTTATTATTATTTGAAGATTGTTCTACTAACAACCAAATATAATTTTAATAATAAGTGTAGGAGAGATTTTATCCAAAATTTTGATAATCGACAATCTAGTCCTCCGTACGATAAAATAAATAAGAATCGTTAGATCTTAAATTAAATATATGAAATCTGTTGGATCCAACATAATAAAATTTTTAATATTTTAATATGTTATAAACTAAAAAGTGTTTTTGTATTGAAATACGAAAAAGTGTATGTCAATGATTTAAAACATATATGATTAGGTTTTCTACATTGAATATATGTCTTCTACCTTGAATAGGATTAATGCAAAAATTCGTAATTATATTTTCTCTTGAGATTTTGAGCGTTTCCATTTGAAAAATAATGATTAAATCATCACTAAATTAAAGATAATTTTATGAGTTTCGTGTGGATTGTAAAATCATTCAAATCTGATTTCTAGATCTCAAGATAAAGCCCAAATTGTAAATATAAATTTTTTAATACTTATAAAATAAATAAATAAATAAATAAAATTCAATTCTAACACAACCTTTTTAATTATATCCTTTTCAGATTATGATTTTCGTTTTAAAATCAATTCTAATACAACTTTTTTTAATTATATCCTTTTTAGATTATAATTTTCTTTCTAAAATTCACTTCTAATGCAACCTTTTCTAATTATATCCATTTTAGATTATGATTTTCTCTTTTAATATGATATAATCTTGATCATCTATCTTTAAAAATATTATATTCGACGGTTGAGATTATTTTGGTAGTACAGTAAAACCTCTATAAATTAATACTCGATAAATTAATAATCTCTATAAAATTAATAATTTGTCCAGTCCCAACTTGGGACCAGTACAAAATTGGACCCCAATCGATAAAATAATAAGATAATAACTTTTTTGAAATTCCATTGTATATATATTAGTCCCAACGAAACTATAAATTAATAATTACTAAAAGATTCCAAATTCTAAGATTGTCTAGTAAAAAATGAAACTATAATCACTTATTTTTTTGTTGAACTTCAAATCTATATTGAGTTCATCTTTAAATATTCTCATTGCACTTAAGAGTTTGGGCATTGTATTCTCGTATTTCAACAAAAAGTTGTGAAGAGTTGTTTCCACTTGCAATGCTTCTTTCCGAGTGACCGGTTCCAAAACTGGTGAATCAAACTCGAATTCAATTAATTTGTGAATGTACATTAATAGAATGTTCCTTGGAACTTGTTTTTGTAATTTATTTTTCATTTTTAACTAATATGCATTATAAATAGTACATTGGACTTGGAAATTTAAATATCATACGTAAAACCTCTTTAAATTAATAAATTATTAATTTATCGATATAATAATATCTCGCTAAATTAATAAAATATCCCGGTCCCAACATTATTAATTTATAGAGGTTTTACTGTACAGTGATGGAAATAATGGATAAGACCCCTCTTACGTTTATTATATATAAGGATATAATAATAGATTAAAATTTATTAAATACACATAATTTAATTCCTCAATATCCTTCCGGGTTCACTAACACCTATATAGGTTATAGAAATATAAAATTTTATTTGTTTAATATACGGTGTGTTGAATCGTAGTAAAAAATTTATGTATAAATATTATATTTCAACTATCCATCGAGGGTTCACCAATACCAAATTAGGATATAAAACTATCAAATAATATTATATAATACAATTTTCTTAATCATACCAATGTAAAATTATAGGGTAATGCTAAACATAGCCCTTAGGGCTATGGTTAAGAATGAATGTAAGTGGATAAATGCATTTAATATGTCAGTTTTGCACGGAATTCATCAATTTTGCACTTATCTCAATATGATTATTTAGCAAATTGGAAATTTTTATTAATGGAAATTGATGTGAATACATGGGTCCACTATTATTACTTGGAAAATTAAATTAGTGTTATAAAGGGCATTGGAAAACCAAAAATTAATTAAATAACTAAGACTAAATATTGAAAAAATGAGAATATTTAATGTTTAACCATAGCCCTTAGGGCTATAGTTAGCATTTCCCAAAATTATATTATGTATTTGAATTCAAAACAAGTATAACTATTGTTCAACTGATGATGTTGAACTCAAATTATATATTTGTTGAACACTTAGTACAAAAAAAATTATTTTTTTTTGTAAAACATGTTACAAATATGTTTTTAACAAATTATAAAATGATATAAATATGCTTTCGTTATGAATTATGTGTAATAATCACTACCACATATATGGGCTACGGCTTTCACAAAAAAATATATATGGGCTACGGCTACAACTAAAAAAGTGTGTTTATAGATCAAAAATTGTTGCTAACAGGAAAAAAAAGGCTATGACTACACTTTGACCAAATTTTAGGGTGTTACAAAAATCGGCGCTACCATAGGGCTATGCTAACACTTTTTTGATTTTTGGTAACATGGAAGAAAAGTGTAGCCTTAGACCACTATGCCAACACCTTTATAATCTGGCTTTACCTTGTAAGATGTTGTTATAGATCTGGCTACACGAATATCTTTGTAGTAACACTATTAAAAGTATTGATGTAGACCTATGCCAACAGCTAGTCTACTGTAACATCAAATTGTGAAATACTATGGTGTTTTTACCAACACTCTTACCACTATGCCTACACCTGTTTATTAAACATTTTTATAGTTTTTGCCAACACTTTGATATTCTTTTACCAACACATAAAGATTAATACTTTAAAGTCAATGGCTACATTTTTGCAGACTCTTTACCAACATTTTAAATAAAGAAAGGCAACATTTGATATTGAAAAATAGAGTTTTCCATCCAAAATATTGTCAAATATTCCAATACATAAACAAGCTACCCAAAATTCGTTCCAATACATAAACACCCATCCAAATTAACTACATCAAATCCACAAACCATTCCAATACATAATAACCAACCATCCATATAAACTACATAAACCAACATTCAAAACCTAACTTAAATACTAACCATAGATTTACTGATTTATATCTCCAAGCAGAGTTTTACAATAGATTTACTGATTTATGTATCCAACCATAGTGTCAGCACGCACGTCAAGTCCCAAAACCTGCAATCATTTAGAAAAGAATAAGATTGTTACAATTTCACTAGCTATCTTACTGTAAGGTGATTGTAAACAATATTCTGGGTTCAGTTTTGATACCTTTAAAACATAATCTGTGACAACACTGGCCTCTTGACCTTCCGTTGCGGTAGCCTGAATAATGAGGATAAGCCTGTGACTTACGTGAAAGTGATAAAGGATTCTACAACAAATTTAAACCCTTCCATTTTATAAAAGGCAACTGTAATGGAGTGGAAATCCGTGTAATCCATCAAAATTTTCATAAGCATTTGAACTTGCTAACAAAAACCAGAGTACCGCTATTTCAAATCCATTCTGTTTTCTTTTTGATTTCTATGATTTATGTGAGTTGTTCAGCATTCATGTCAAAAATGTGATCTACATCATGTATTAGTTAATTGAGAGAACAACTTCATAGTCAAATGGTTTCGATCAGGGAAACTAAATCACCTAAAGAAGCAGAGTTTCTTCATTTATGCATGCAATATACGAAAAATGAAGGTACCTGCACAATAGAGTCGAACATGAACCTTGCTAGCTTCTGTAATTTCAAGTCGAGGCATCTTTACTGTGGAAAGTAGAAAGCTAGTATAAAATGATCAAAGTTGGTTTATCATTAGGATAGAAGCTTATTTTATAAGCTAATGTAAGAAAGATCGACCAACAAATCTACTTAAAAGACGTAAATGTTCCTAATTCTCAAGCAATCATAGTTCTCAAGCAATCTAGGCATCTTTAAAATAGTGTAAAGAATAATAGAATATTATAAACTTTAGGGTAGCCAAGAAATGATAATTACCCAAAAGAATATATTAGTTAAAAGTTGGTTTACCATATCTTATTTTCAGTAATTCTGCATTTATATTATTTAATTTTGTATCAAATTAAATTTATTCCTACATAATTACATATATGCAGGGTCATTACAAATTAGTTTAAAATTCGCGAACATTGAGTACATCATCCATGTATATAATGATGGGTGAATTCCAAGTAAATTATTTTGATCGTAAATTATTATATATTATTACTGAAAAGAGACATATATTATTTTGATTATTCTTTAAAGTGTTTCTGGCAAACTTAAGAATCTTAAGTTTGCCAGAAACACTTAAAAGAATTTTAAGTAGTAGAACAGAACAC
Organism: Kitagawia praeruptora; assembly: GCA_037693485.1. Classification (NCBI taxonomy): domain Eukaryota; kingdom Viridiplantae; phylum Streptophyta; class Magnoliopsida; order Apiales; family Apiaceae; genus Kitagawia; species Kitagawia praeruptora. The sequence continues at coordinate 111,217,437 of CM075354.1, forward strand.
ATAACAAAGTCTTAGGTAGCAGAACACTATTCTCTGCTCCAAAATGATCTAGAAAGAATTTAAAACAAGAAAAACTCTGAGTATCAACAAAACATAAAACAGAGTCCATACAACAAAACTCAAAGGTTCTGAAATGCTCATAAAAATAGTTAACACACATCTCAGAAATTCATTACTTGGCTCACGAAAACCCAAGCACTTGGTATTGGTAGCAAAACGACATATCTAGCTAAACTTCCAGAAAGCCAAAAGAATAAACGAATCTGAATTTGAGACACACTTAGGCTCACGGATAGCAATACCAAAGCTGCCTATAGATATGTAAATTAATCAAAAAATACAAACTTTTCCTCGACCACTATTTCTAAAATCTATCAAGAACATTACTCATTCCAGAAATGCTAAGAAGGAGCCTGAAAACCCAACAAACATCACTCTACCATTAAGAAACGACATAGATATGCAATAGATAATTCCCAGCAACACATATATTGAGAATATGCACATAAAGAAAAAGAGAACTTTGTTTCCATGCAAGAACTAAACTACATCTGGCTGCACACTTTTTTAAGAAAATACGCAGCACTTTGGTCACTAGTCAAATCTTTCCTGTAAATGGAAAAAATGTATTAGATTCGTCGGTATGTATCATAATAATATCATGTGTTCAAATTCTTTACAAAATATAATATAGAACAGTCAGAGTAGTATACAGAATCTATATAGTAATAAATGTAATACAATTATTCAATACATACCACAGATCTTTACAAATTTGAAAATGATAGGAATAACAACTACTTATTATCTCTTACCCTTTGACGAAATTGTTATCCGCCAATTTTTCCGGTCCTGGTTTTCTTTAGGTACCTATAGACAATCAATGAAATATACTGAAATTGTGGTTCTATAAAGATTGGTGCAGTGATTGATTATTACCATATTTACAAGAATAGTGATAACAAGCCATCAAAATGATTGAAGATGTTTCCATGTTTACCAGATTCTGTCATATATATTTTATTTATAATGCTAGGCAATTACCATATATGATCAAACAAATATCAAGATTGCCACTACTTTTTATTTTCTTCTTTTAAAATTTATTGATCCAATCCAATGGTCTAGAAGGGGGTCTCCTAGTTCTCTTGATAGGGAGGTTCTCCCTAGAACTCTACCCTATATATATATATATATATATATATATATATATATATATTGAAGGATCATTCAAGTATTATTCTATAGAATCATCCAAAGCATTTCAAGCAATATCTTGAAAAACAAAAATTCAAAGAAATATCCTCAATAAAGCATTCCAAGGAATACCTCCTCATAGAAGGACATATCTTAGAATCTCCATTAAGCATTTCGAGAAATATCCTACTCAAAGAAGGACATATCATAGAATCTCCATTAAACATTTCAAGGAATACCCTCCTCAAATAAAGATGTGCCCCTAGAATTTCCTTGGTGAGGTCCCGAAAGTACGGGTTTACCTCCCCGGAAGTATGATTTTCCAAGATAAGGAGAATATCCTCCTCAAAGAAGGATGCATCCCCCAGGATCTGCATAATGCATTCCGAGGAATACCCTCCTCAAAGAAGAACGCACCCCCTAAAATCTCCTTGGTGAGATCCCAAAAGTACGGGTTTGCCTCCCCGGAAGTATGGACCAGGAATCAAATAAACATCTGCTGATTAACTTCTCGATACTGACAAAATATCTAAGAAAACATCTAATTATTTTTTTGTGATTTCGACAATAGATCGAGATATAATTTGAGAAAACTCAAAAAGAACAAAAGTTATAAGAAATTTAAAAAGCTTTCCCAATCATAAAAAATCATCGAATTTCAATTACTACGAATTTTATAAGATTGTTGATTTGTATGTACAGAATCATAAGAAAACTTATCTTAATTCATAATAGAACCACCGTCTCCATCGTTTAGCTCCTCTATTAAAACAATTCCAGATGCATAATAACCCCTCATGCTATGAATGATTGTTCTCCACAATTAATGAATATCCCCTCCTTTTAGCGTTAGTTGTTAACGAAGGAATTTGGGTCATAACAAATTTCGGAAGTTGGTGGAATATCGAAATTATGAAAATAGGGGGATTTTGGATTTTGGATGTTTGGGGCTGAACTTGAGAGGTGTCTCGACTTGTTAAATGTGTCAGATCCTTTTACAAGATGACTATATACCATTTATTTATAGGGATCAAACCAATGCAATTTGTTAAGAATTCGATTTTTAATTGTTCAAGGATGTATTAGAAATTAGTAGATTTTATCTTTTTAAATTATATTCGCGTTGAAATATTTTAGAAAGTGAAAATAATTAACTTGAGAATTAAGTTAATTATTATTAAATTAATATTCAAAATTTTAGAAATATTAGAATCAATTGAAAATATGTCGTAACAAGTAAAATAGTAAATAACTCAATATGATCAGAGGAATGAGACCAGTTCAATCTTTTTATCCTAATCAATTTTTTAGCTATTCAATTTAGCCAACTTCACTCAAGATGCTTTAATAGATCAATAACATAAAATATCTAAGAAAAATACAATTGTTTTTATTCTTTTTCTTGTTTGGACATGAGATTTGATAAGACAAGTTCAATTAGATCACATAATTGCATGTATTTCAACACAAATTAAATCGTCTTTTTTTTTTGTCAAATTATTAAATTAAATCGTCTTTATTAATTAATTAGTTTGATTCTTGATTTTTACAACACCCGATTATTTGTGACGGATAAATTATTTTTAATATTAATTTAATTATTTGAGATATGTAAAAATTGATCCGGATACTCAATTATAAAAAAAAGTAATTTAATTGTTGAAACGAAATCTAAATATTAGAGCATCTCCAACCATACAAACCCCTTAGTTAAAAGTGTCAAACATGCCTTAAATAAAAATAATAGATATTGTGTAAAAAAAAAATCCTCCAACGGGACATTACTGTCATCTAAAATTTTAGATAATCCTCTAAAATCCTATCATATTGGCTATATTTGTCGAATCTAGAGACGTGTAGTAAAATTCCACATCATCAATATTACCATATTAAAATAATACATTCTATTTTTAACAATTTGAAATAATAATAACTTGCTTATTTTTAAATATGACTAATCATTATAGCCAATTCCATTGGAATACAACACCTTACAGATTCAATAAATTTTACATAATCACTATTTTATATCATTTTAACCACCTATTTTAATCAATATCATTGAAGATGCTCTTAACATAGTAATGCATAAAGTAAGGTACTACTGGTTAAACAAAATTTATGATTCTTGTATTATTGTAAGGTGTCAACCTCAAGTCTTACCTTAAAAAATCCAATGAAGAACTTGCTTAGAAGTGTATCCTTACCCCATTCATAGGAGATATTTTTGCTCGTGTTTACTTATGTGATTCATATGTTTTTCTGAATCTTGGTACACATTGTCGGTTTCTCATTTAAGTAAATGTTTAAATTCAATATCCAATACTAAAACTGGATGCTAATTTGATTTGATACAAGTACATACTAAAACATTGGTTGGTGCAGCGCTTCTGTTCGATCGCTCTCTCCGTAAATACTCCGTAAGTTCCAAGGTTTAATACCATTCAACATTGACATTTGGCCGAAATTTTGGTCTACTACATTTTTGTTTCGTGTAAATGTCAAGCCAACATGGGCCGGGGTAGCCGTAGAATATTAAGTACAGTTTTCATGGAACACATGCAGCAGGGGGCCGACTCTACAAAGAAAATGAGTTACTCCCTCCATCCCATAAAAAATTGCGTATCTGACACGCATTTTAAGGTGTATTTTAATGATAATTCTATAACTTATTTTTGATATTTTTTTTTATAAAAATAGAATTGTTCTATTTTTATACAAAAAAAAAAAGAAAATATCAAAAATAAGGTATAGAACTATCCTTAAAATGTATCTTAAACTCCGTGCCGAAAATTGGTGCACAAATGTAAAGAATTACATGCGACGGAGGGAGTAGAATTTAAAAAATAGGGTTAAGTATTCCGAATATTTTTTTTAAAAAAAATGTGAAAAAGATGGCATAATATATGATAGATTTAATTTGTAAGTGCATATGAATATATATAAGGTCCCATATTGCTATTGAAAAGTTATTTATTATATAATTATATAAGTGACACATCAAAATTGGGAAAAAAATTGGGAACCATTTCGGGTACTAATATTTTCCAAAGTGAAAATTTGGAAGCCAGCAGTGGTGAAGGTTCCAGCAGAGCAAATGGAAGTTTAAGTGAAGATGAACATTTGTTGAATATGAGTCAGATTTTGAGCTTGTGGGCACAGTTTGAGGAGTGGGCTAACAATGATCTGTTTGGAAAATCTTATTTTTCAAAAGTAAATTACTTAGAAAAATGTTAGAGGTACTAAAATTAGGTACAAAAAATTGTCACCAAATGATGTGGCTTTGTTTTAATTGGTTATAGTTATACTGGACCTGCCAGGGCCATCCAATCAAAAAATTTGAAAATGACAAGTGTTTGTTGCCATGTCATTTGGTACCCAATTTTGGTACGCACTACTCAATTACTTATTCTGGAAAATGTTAGAAAATATGTATTTTTTTTAAAATAATTAATTTATTTTTGCAAGATAACAAATATTAAATTCTCTATACATATTTTTCACTTAAAAAAAAGTATAAATACAATTTTTTTTTCGAAATAAGTAACTTATAAAATAATGTTAAGATTTGCCAAACGGGCAGAATGACTTTCCAAGTAGTTTGAAGTTGTGAAGTTTAAGTGGTGAAATTTCTGCATTTTTTTTTTTGTGTGAGTTGTGATTTTTTTTCTCTTTCCTTCATTGTAAGAACGTTTGATGGATTTATTGCTTTTAAAGAATTTTCTTTGCTTACCAAAAACAAAGAAAAAGTTAACGATCTACCGGTTTCTAATCAAATGCTAATTGGATTTATAACTTAATTATAGTAATAAGTCGTATTTTGTTTTCTTAGTATTAGCTATGTTGTGACAAAACTTACATTGGCATAATGAAATTTTTTGATAGGTCCATCTGTGTGAATGCAGGAATCCATATTATTATAACTAATTCTTTTTGACTCTAAGGACACATATTGTGTATAATTTAATTCATATGTATGTTAGTGGTCTAGTGGTAAAATAATGTGTATGTTAACTTTTAGACTGAAGTTCAATTCAATTTCTTCTAACAATAATTTTTAAAAAAATAATAAATAGAATAGCAAATCAGTTATTTCATATGGAATAAAATATCTCATGATTTTAGATGGAAGTTATTTCATATGGAATAAAATGTCTCATGATTTTAAATGGAATATAATATCTCACGAAATAATATCTTTGTTAGGCTATTAAATATACTAGCTTAAAACTTAAATTTTGGAGACTTAAATTTTTAAATGAAATGATGATCATAATTATATAAATTTTATCCGTGATATTTCTAAAAAATGTGGGATTTTAGTTAGAAAATATAGAAAATGTGATAGGTTTTAGTTGAAAAAGTTAATTGGTTAATTATTAGTAATTATAAAATTATTATTTTATTTTATTAAATAGAATGCCCATTATATAATTGGGAAAAAAAGAAGACTTAGTTAGAGAAAATTAAAAAGCTAACATGTTTTAGTTGAAAAAACTAATTGATTAGTCTATATTATTATAATTTAATTATGTTATTTTACAAATTAATGTTACCCGTGAAAAAAAAGGATTTTAGTTAGAAAACACATAAAAGATTATATGTTTTAGTTGAAAACGTAATCGATTAATTATTAGTATTATAATATTATTATTTTATTTTAATAAATAGAACTATACGTGATATAATTGGAAAAAGAGAGATTTTAGTTTGAGAAAATAGAAAAGGTAACATGAAAATTAAAAAAGTGACATGTTTCAGGTGAAAAAGGTAATTGATTAGTTTATAGTAATTATAATTTAATTGTTATTTTACTTAATAAAATTGTTCGTATTATTTTTAGAAAATGAGAAATTAATGTTATCCGTGATATTTCTAGAAAAAAGGAATTTAATTAAAAATAAATAAAAATTATGATACATTTTTGCTGAGAAGGTATTCGGTTAATTATTAGCATTATAATAATATTATTTTATTTTTATAAAATGAAATCTCCCGTGATATAATTGGAAAAAAAGGTTTTAGTTAGAGAAAACAAAAAAGATAATGTGTTTTGGCTGAAAAAGGTAACCCGTGATACAATTGAAAAAAAAAGATATTTTAGTTAGAAAAAAGAGAAAAGAGAAAAGTTAACGTGTTTTGAATGTAAAAGTTAATTGATTAGTTAATAGTAATTATAATACACTTTCTAATTAGATAAAATATAAAAGATATTATATTTTACTTGAAAATGAAATTAATTACTTATTGAAAAATAGAAAAGGTAATATGTTTAAACTGTAAAAGGAAATTGATTAATAAAAAAGAAATTTTAGTTAGATAAAATATAAAAGATATAAATTGATTAGTTAAAAAGATAGATTTTGTGTGTAATTAAGTAAGTGTAATAAGTTTGACAAAAAAAAGTAAGTGTAATAAGTTTGACAAAAAAAAAGTAAGTGTAATAAGTAAAATCAAAAGTTATCGCCGTACTGATTAACCAAACTTTAAATGTTTCCGTTTTTATATATTTTACGTAAAAGGGAAATTATTTATTTATTTAAAAATATAAAAGTTAATATGTTTAACCTGAAAAAGCAAATTGATTAGTAAAGGAGAAGTTTTAGTTACATAGTAAAATATAAAAGATATATATAAAGAAAATTATTTAGTTATTGAAAAATTGAAAAGGTAATATATTTAACCTGAAAAAGGAAATTAATTAGTAAAGGAGAAATTTTGTTAGATAAAATACAAAAGATATAAATTGATTAGTTAGTAGAATAAATTTTATTTGTAACTAAATAAAGGTAAATAAGTAAAATTAATAGACCGGCCAAATTTTTAATGTTTTGCCTTTTATATTTTTATATAATAGTATAGATAATAGATAGATAATACACTACTACAAAATTGAACTTAGGACATGTCACTTAGATAGCGTTTTTTCAGAAGCGCTATTTAAGTCATTACTTCTATAGCGTTTTTTATAAAAGCATGATGTAAGTTAAGAAATAAAAAAATCAAAATTAAATAAAAAATTTAAAATATATACTAAGATAGCGTTTCAAAAATAAACGCTATTGTAGAATCCACTTTTATAACGTTTTCTATAAACGCTATGTAAGTTAATGTATTTTAAGAAATATATATTTATTTTTTATTTTAGAACATTACAGTACAACACAAACTTTTTTTGACAAAAGTGCAACACAAACTTAAAACCTCATTTTGTGAATAATTTTAGGTCAATTCAAACTTTCTCTCTCTCTCTCTCCCTCGCCGCACACCCTCTCTCCCTCTCTCTCTCTCTCTCCCATTTTTTTTAACCGATCCCCAATTCAAACTTTCGATCCCCAATTGAAACTATCGATCCCCAATCCCTAATTCCCAATCGATCTCCATCTTCCCAATATCTCATTTAAACTACGTCGGCTTTCAAGAACTCGCTGTGGCGGTTCCGTCACTCTCCGACGCTTCATACTCTACTTGGAACGGTCCTTCTACTCTCTTCGCTATGGCTTGCACCGCCTGTTCTTGCCCCGTCACTCGTCTCCTTCTATTTCTGTGGTTAGGGTATTTGCTTATCTGATTAGGTGCTGTTTAGATCTTATCATTGAGAAGCACGATATTTATTTTTGATTGCAGTTATCAAATTTTCTACACTATAGTCGTGCCCCGAGAAGAAAAAGCCTTCTCCCCTGTGGTTGAAAGATCAGTGGACTGAGGTAATAACTTTTACAAAAATGTAATACACTTTTGATATTTTTGCAATTAATTTTTTTAGCAATGCATCTCATATGATTGTTGCGGTAATTGGGATTTTTGTGTTTCTTTCTAGGTCAAGAAAGAAAACCCGGATGCTGAATTTAAGGAGACATAAACCATGTTGGCCACGAAATGGAAGAATGTGAACATTTGCCTGGTTCTGATTATTTCGAAAGATTGAGAAATGGGTCTTGGATTTAAAGGCTAGACAAGAAGCTGTTCATTGGATTGAAAAGGGTGTGTATATACACTCATTTTTAGTATTTTTTGAGATGGGTATTTTACTTTTTTTTTTGGGGGATTTTTTGGTTTATATTAGTTCTTGATTGAGATTGATGAAATGGGCTTTGGTTGAATTTTTATTCGTTGTGTGAATTTTTGCTCAAGGTGTGTGTATTCTAAAGATTATTGTTGGTTCTTGAAATTTAAGTGATGATGTGTATTAATTGGTTGTTTTATAGGTTCATTCTTATTTAAATTTTGGACCTCAGTGTGCTTATTTATCTGTGAACTACTTGGACAGATTCATCTCTGCCTATGAGTTGCCAGTAAGTTTCTAGCGTACATTAAATCGATGTCGTTTGAGTTTTTTTTTTGTAATCTAGTAGCAAGGCAAGACTAATCATTTGATGTTTGTGGTTCTTTTATTGAAAATGTTTGATGTTTGTAGTTTGATCCGACAAAAATACATAGCAACATGCAGTTCTGAATTTTATTAATTTTTGAACTACACAAAAGATGACAATATATTTATCTATACGAAAAATAAAAAATGATAAAATTACGCAGAGTAGTTGTGTACATTCTCACTTGCTGCAGTACATAATCAGAATTCAGACATCTGTGTGTTCAAAGGACAAGAGTAGACTGAACGTATTCTAGAAGTCGAACGTTGACGACACTATCAGAAAATCCTACATTCAATAACTAGATAAATATCACTAACTTAAAACAAAATGCTAACGTATGTAAACAATAGCCGCCTATGGTGACTGCACTGCTGTGTGGTCCATAAATTTCTACACTACGTTCTTGGCTATTTCCTACCAGGGTTTCTATTCCTTTACACTCTTTCTGTTTCCTATATCCATCATTTTTCTCTATACATTTCTTCAAGATCTTATTTCTTTTTACATTTTCTTAATGCCCCATCTGAGTCCATTCTTCAAATTTTGTTTTTTTAGCACAACTTAGCAATCAAAATCTTGAATTTAAAGTAGTGAAATTTTGATCTTTAATATTACAAGTATGAAGTGTTTTTACATGTTTAAGAAAGATAACACAAAGACCACACAAGAGAAATCACCAGAAATACTGAGAAACAAAGCTAAAAAAACAAAGAATTTGCCATGTGATAGCAGTTTAGTAAAGCCCAGAAGTGTTGTTTCATCACCAAGGAGTGTTCTTGATATGTACAAAGAAAAAGAACACAATTTAAGAGTGTTCTCTTTTGAAGAACTCAGAGATGCAACTAAGAATTTCAACAGGTTGTTAAAGATTGGAGAAGGTGGTTTTGGAAGTGTTTATAAAGGTTGTATCAGGCTTGTAGATGGGGTGGGTGATCCCTGTGTGGTTGCTATTAAAGTGCTTAAACAGAATGGATTGCAGGTATTTTTTGCTGCACAATATATATTATTTACCTTCTTCAATTTGAAAGATGTTCTTGAATTTACAAGCTCCTAGCCTCTAGGGGATAGAAAGACTCTTATTGTGATGTTTGATTAAGTGCCTAGAGACATTATGGACTTAACTTAGCTATCTGATCCCATAAGTACTATAATAATGGATAGTTGGATACCCCCTTCTCGGTTGATAGTTTTTTGCCTTCTAAAATATTTTATAGTTATTACAGGATTGTGGCCTACTGGCCTGATTTTGTTATTTAGTCTTCTTCGAAGTTATTAAATATGGGCTTTGTATGAGCTAAAAGAAATCTGGATATCAATAATGCAGCCAACTTAACTACTTTCTGGCTGTTTGGGATATCTTGTCAATGCTATGATTTCTTCTGCTTTTTACCAGGACACTTTATCTTCGTCATTCTAAGTTTTACTAATACTGCTATATATTATTGACAACTTAGATAGCATTTCATGGAATTCTGGTGGTATTCTGCTCCCTTAAGTGTTTGAATTTTGACCTGCCACCAAAACTAAAGTTATATAATGCTTATAAATTCTGATGCCTTTGTTACCCTGGTTATACTAATCGGTACAAGCTCGAAACGCAGGTTATTGCCCGCAAAATATATCATTCTTCTTGCACATTAAGTTTGATTCAGTTACTATTATGAATGTTGCTTAAATTATCCTACCACATTGTTTATAAAACTGAGTTTTGATTTTCTTTTTCTTCTTCTTAGCATTCCTTTCTTATTTATAAAATAAGAACCGTCGCAGTTATGTTCATTGTGGTTTTGTGCATGTAATATTTTAATGCAATTGTACACCTAGTTCTATGCCCTTTTTCTCATACCCATTTTACTCTGTATTATTCTCCTTGACAACCCTTATCTGAACATCTTTGCGGTAAAATATGTGGATAGGTTGACCTGCTTCTAAATTTTTGTTCGGCGGTTTTCTTCTATTCTTGTTGGTCATGATGATGGAGGCCTGCTTGCTCTGAAAGTTGCACAGAAAGTGATGTCCTCTGCGACCTCTGTAAATGTTCCTGGTTCAAATCATGACTTCAAGAGCTCTGAGCAGCGTGTTATCGTCTCATCTCCACTATAATGACCTATATATTTGTTTTGTTGATGTAAGCATTAAATTGGAATTTTTTAATAGCGGAATTTATTTATGCATTTTGTGATCAAAATTTTATGACTTTCTTTTGCGAGTATAATATTGTTTTTGTATGTTTATTATTTTTGAAAATGGTAAGAATAGCACAGGTAAAAAGGTAAAAAGGAAGGCAGAAAAATAAATATTTAATTTTTTTTTAAAAAAATTGTCACTTACATAGCGCTTTAAAAATAGCTATACAAGAACATGTGCTTAGGAAACATTTACTTAGATAGCGCTTCTGAAAATGCTATCTTAGAGCTGCACTTACAGAATGGCAAAAAAAACGCTATGTAAGTAATCCTCACTTCAATAGCGGCTACTTAGATAGCGTTTAAAAACGCTATGTAAGAGCTAAAAAAAACGCTATCTAAGTTCAAATTTGTAGTAGTGATAAATTTGCATAAGTTTTAAGTACGGGTTCATATAATAATATTTCTACAGATGATATCCATTAAATATAAAAATATGTTTGATGTATAAAAATAAAATAACATTAAAATTCAAATAATTGAAATCATAATATATAAAAAGTAAAAAATATGCACTATTATAAACATGTATAAGTGTTGGAACCAGATTTCTGATAGCCGAGCGGTTGAATTTCTTGGATTGATCCTGCACAAGAAGAATGTGAGGGATTATCCCCCGATTCACCTCCGGCGTGATAATCAGTAATAGACTCTAAATTGAGTAATTTGAACGTAAAAGAACTAGTAGAAATAAGGTAATTCCCCATTTTATGAAGTGATAGAACCTGTGTTTATATAGACAGCCGTTTGTTTAGTGGCTGTAATCATGGAGGCGGTAGTGGGGAACATGCTCCATTACTTAAGTAAGTGGAGAACATGCCCCATGATGGCTATAATGAAGGTGTGCCTCCAACATGTCCCTGGGCTTTGTTCGGAGATCCATCAGGACGAAGACCAATACTTCGGCACACCTTCTTCAAATTCCGTTCGTATTTAAGCTCCACTCCTACTTTTTCTATTTGCATGTTGTTTTCTTTCGGCTAGTTCCTTTTTTGGGCCTCAGCTTAATCTATTCGGATTGAGCTTCTTCAGCCTTTACGCATCTTTGGTAGCTATGTACCTCAGCATAGTCCCTTCGTTCGGCCTGGGCATAATTTTCATAAATTATGCCTCTTCGACTCTTACGCATATTCGGTAATTCGTACCTTAGCATATTTCAATAACAATTCTGCCTTGTCGTAATCCTTTCGGATTAAGCTTCTTTGGCATTTACGCATCTTCGATAATTTGTACCTTGGCGTTTTTATTATTAAAAAATCTTGCCTTAGCGTAATCTCTTCGGATTAAGCTTCTTTGGCCTTTACGCATCTTCGGTAACTTGTACCTTAGCATTTTTATTAAAAAATCTTGCCTTAGCGTAATCTCTTCGGATTAAGCTTCTTTGGCCTTTACGCATCTTCGGTAACTTGTACCTTAGCGTTATTAAAAAATCTTGGCTTAGCGTAATCTCTTCGGATTATGCTTCTTTGGCCTTTATGCCTCTTCGGCTTGATCTGCCTTGGCATACGCTTTCTTGTTTTTGTGCATCTTTGGCCATAGCCTAGCTGGTTTGTGTATTTTCGGCCGTAGCCTAGCTTATCTGTGCTCTTCGGCCGTAGCCAGCTCATTGTTTGTCTTCGGCCTCTTCGGCCTCTTCGGCCGTAGCCTAGATTATTGTTCATCTTCGGCCTTAGCCTCGCTTATTTATGCATCTTCGGTCATAGCCTAGCTATTTTTCATCTTCGGTCGTAGCCTAGCTAATCGTTCGTCTTCGGCCTTGGCCTAGCTTATCGTTCGGCCATAGCCTAACTTATCGTGCGTCTTCGGCCGTAGCCTAGCTTAGCTTTATTTTCATATCTTACGCGTCTTCGACTATATTTTCTGACCTTAGCATAATTACTTTATTTTGTGCATCTTCGGTCGTAGCCTAGCTGCCCCTAGTTTTTAAGGGACTTGAGAGTAATTAAGGTCCCATTCGGTCAGTGAAAAAATGTTTCCTCCCGGCCTTAATTACATCATAGTTGCTTAAATACTAAAATAATTATAAGGACTCATGTTTTTATTGGTCGGCCCCAAACATGGGTTCGTTCAGACGAATAACTGTCCCTAACTGATTAATTGTTGATTGGGCATCTTCGGTCGTAACCTAGCCGCTCCCCGGTGGGGTTTGTAAGTAATTAAGTTCTCGTTCGGTCGGTGAAAAATATTCTCTTCCCGGACTTAATTATGTCAAAGTTGCTTAAGTACCACAACATTTGCAAGGACGCATATTTTGTTCGGTCGGCCCCTAATGTGGGTCTGTTTAAGCCTCATTGTACTAAGCTACGTAATGAACATATTAGATCATGTAGTGCGCATTTAATTGTACTTGGACAAACCGAAACATATATAATTTTGAAGCAAACAACCTTTCATTCAATAGGGCGCATGATGCTGATAAGTGGATTTTATATCCACTTGAAACGTTCTATATCGGCTTAAATTGATTGTCTTGGACTCAAGTTTGTTATAGTTTTGATGTGTTTTGTGTAGATGTGCAGGCTTGCAAGAATATTGATTAAGGTTGATGCTTCTATCGTTTTTGGAGATTAAATTGATTAAAATTCGGATTTTCCAAGAAGGCTGCGCAGCTTACACTGTTTTGGCCATATCTGGAGTTTTATAAGTCCGTTTTCAGCGATCTTACTGCTCACGCGAAGCTTGGGAGATTTTCTACAACATGGGACTGGCCTAGCACGAGCAAGTTGCGCGGGGTAGGAGCAGGAAGCTCGACAAGCAGACTGATGGGAGCAAGAAATTACTGTTTTTGCCCGTTTTAAGTTCTAATTGTATTTTGGGTAGTTTTTAGTACCTTAATTGAATTCTAATTGTATTAGAAGGCAATTTCTTGCTGGGAAAGAATTATAGAGCCTATATAAACACATCCAACCATTGTAATTTGTATCATTAGGAGTAGAACCATTACATATCAATTACTTAGGTTTATTTGTATCTTTTCATACTTTGTTTTTATCATAGTTTCATCAGATCCCATGATGACGAGCGGTTCGATTATGAACTAATCGTTGTCATAGGATTCTAACGGATTTATTTATGGAGTTTTAGTATCTTGATGCTTTACAGATCTGTGTGTGATGTATATCTGATATCCTCGTATGGTTGTGCTTTATGAATTTAGATGCGTAGCTAACATCTAATTTGTTAATCTCTTGTGAAGCGAGAGTGGATCTTGAGATTTAGAACTTGACATGCTAGCATAAAATAGGTTGGTGTTTTAACATCATGATTTGTAGCGTAAATAGAGATATTATGCTGCCCTATGTGATCATTATGGATAACTTGTTCTTCAACCGTTATGTTTTCAAATCTTATAGAGATATAGGGTCTAAGCATAATTGGTGTCTATTCATCTTCTATCTCTTTTGTGGATGTATGTTTAGTTTGGTATTCGTATACTGAGAAGTAGCGTATACTTGTTTCGTGTTGTCCGATCAGATATCATAACCATTGCATATAGTGTGTAAAGGCGTCAGATCTAAGCAAAGTATTTAATGAAGTTTGGATTCCATGGTTTCTCTTGTAGAAGTAATTCGATTCCAATTCTTGTTAGCTAGTTAATTCTTAGTTTGTTAGTTTACTTTTTAGTTAATTTAGTTTATTAAACCCAAAATTGTTATTTGTCTTAGCAGTGCATAATAACCATACATTGTTGCATAGGTGCATCTACTGAATTAAAACCATAACCAGATTTCTGTGGGAACGAACTCGACTTATATCTGTATTACTTGGGACCACGTACGCTTGCATGATTTAGTACAAACAAGTTTTTGGCGCCGCTACCGGGGATCATCGGTGTTTTATTTTTGGCTTATGTGCTTGTCAATAGTGGTCATTATTAGCGTTCACTGACTCGGATTTCTTTTTCTCATCTATTCTTGTATAGTTCGTTGTTGTTTCAGGTACTTGTCAGAGAGTGTGGGCGTTGAAGATGGATTTTCTAACTTACTATGGAGTTCAGCAGGTGGCTAGTGTTTGTGAGCTATGTGCGGGCGCACATGAGACGTATCAGTGCTGGAGCAACCAAGGTGGTATTCAACAGCCTCAGCAATGTGAGCGGTGTTTGGGCGTTCATGATCCCTCACAATATTGTTACTGCGAAGGAGTTGATCCATATGTCACTTATGAGGAACAACCATATTTTCAATACCATCCTCAACAGTACCAGCAAGATGTTCCAGATATGTCATATTTCTTTGGTAGTGAAGAGTTTCAACATCAGCAACCTACTCCTACTTTTCAGTCAGATGAGGTTGATGCTATGGAGGAGATTAGGATGCTTGCAAAGAGTTATGAGGAGTCTACCAAATCTATGGGGACACTAATTGCTCAAGTTTTGAGTGCATTAGAACAAGAGAAACAACAATTCATACTAGAGGCAATTCCAGAAAATAACGGTGACTTGGAGCAAGGTACTGCATGCTTCATTGAGGAAGACAAATTCCAAGGTGAGGTGAGCATTCGCAAGCCATATGAGGAATTTGATCATGTTAGGATGGTGGATGATTTGGAAAGGGCACTATTTGGGACAGACACTGTTGAGTTACAGAAATTTCAAGAATTGGTATGTGCGTACCAAGAGGCTGATGACCATGGGAAAGATGCAGGTCTTCTACTTGTCTCAGAGTTTAAAGATGGAGGTAGCGCATTAGAGCCAATGGAGGAAGTTCTCTTTGAGGAACCAAAGGCTTCAGCAACTTACATTTACCCTCCTCCATTATATTCAAGCAAAGCCCGCGAGTGTGTGTTGTTCTACAAATTGACAGATTTTGGGTCAGTATATGAAGGCATTGGAATAGGATATAGTTGTTATACGAATAGGCCAAGCGAGGAGAAAGGGCAGAAAGTGTGCCGCCGTGACGACGATGAAGTCTCGCGAAGAGATGACCAGGCCAACTATTATCATCCTTGATGGAGGCTGCTTGGAAGTAACGTCATGCTATTGACGTTAAAGAAACGCTTAATGGGAGGCAACCCATGCATTAGTGTAGGAAGAAATTTTTTTTTTTTGAGTTTTTCTTTAAAAAAAAAACACAAAATTTTTTTCAGTCGACAGAAAGTACTCCACGCCAATATGCTTCTCTCAGGGTGTTGGCGAGTGATGTTGAAAAAAAAATATAAACAGAATGGGCTCAAGGTTGTGGCGCGAAGGATAAGGCTGCAGTGTGGAACTCTCCTGTCCAGGTTAGTTTATATGTACGAGTATTATTTTTATATTACTTTTGTTTTTTTTGTTTTTTTCAAAAATAAATAAATAAATAAATAAATAGAAAAACGCCAACAGGAAATTACACGCGCCGTAGCGCCCACATCACGCCATGTCGAGCCATAGTTTTTGTCCAGGTTATGTACGTGAGTGTTTAGGTGTTTTAATATATTAAATAATTAATTCATCTCCTAATTCAATTCCAACCCCTTTTCTAATTATTTTCTCCACCTAAAATCCTAATTCTAGTCCATATTAATTCCAAATTATTCCCAATCCATCTCTTATTTCATATTTATATATTTTTTTCCCATCTATATATTCACATATAAACACACAATTCCTACCCCATTCCAATTATATTTCCTACATTCAATTTCAAAGCTTCAAGGTTCAAGTTTGGGGGATTTTTAATTGCAAGCTTCACCTCTCCGGTTCGTATTTGGGGTATATTTCTTCTTTTTATTTTGCTATTACGAATTGTGTTCTTGCATTATTAATTATTAGGGTTGTGTGTTCTTGATTATTTGGGGGTATTTGTAAATTCGAATTTTTGGTGGATTTTGGTGATTTGGCCTTGCAGGTATGTTTTCTGCTATCCCTTGTATTTTATTCCATTCAATGCGGACATTGAATATTTTAAGTTTGGGGGTGGTTTGAGGGATTAGTAGTTGTTGTTGTATTATGTGTTCATGTAGGATTTCATGCTTTGCATGTTAGTAGTAGTAAATTATGCATTTATGTTCGTATTATTTACGTTTGTTTCATATAGGACATTTTGTTTTTATTTTCGTATACCATGTGAGTTCATAATAGTTTGCATTTGCACCCATGCTTGATTGGAATTTTGTATTGTTGACGCTTTTGATTGAGAAGTGATATGCTTTGTTCTTGTGCACACACATACACTAGTAAGTTGAAGCTAGTAGACTTATTGAAGGTTGTGAGTAATTAGAAGGACATGAATATGTGCAAGTTGATTTAGTTCGCATGCTTTGAATACAAGTAGGTGCATTAGAGAGATTTTTGCTTGGGATTGAGTATGTTTTTCCACCAAGTGAGTTTTTGAGCCTTATTGCATATTATTTGCAATTTATTCGTTTGCTTGAGTGTCCACGGATTGTTTGCATTGCTAGCAGTTGTTTGAGATCTTTCTTGAAACGTATGACATTATTTGACGATTAAATGATAAAGGCATTAGGAATAACCGTATATTTTCCCATATTACCACACCATATTTACATGATCAATTAGTTAACCCGTTGAACTTAATCCTATTTTTTCGGTGACATATCACATTACTTGCCTAGACCTTTTTCTTGTATTGGCCTTACATTAATTTGAACCCGTATTGTCAAAGGCTAGTAGAGTGCTTAAGGGAGTAATAAGGTGTGCAAAGGAGGGGTAATTGTTGGTCATAATTTTGGGGGAAATATTGAAAATTGGGTTTGGTTGTTTACTTGATAGTCGGCATGTGTAATAAAATTGTGGGATCATTGTTATTGTTTGTGTTTTATTGAGCTCTCGAAAAAAAAAAAGAAAAAAAAAGAAAAAAAAAGAAGAAAAATATATTATGAGAGCATGTTTGTGTTTGTTGTGATCCTACTTTAGTCGACTCGTCGATTGTTTTTGTTGGAAGAAAAATAGAAAAATTATGTGGGGGGGGGGGGGGAAATAGGGTGTTGTGTATGATTTATTATGGTACTTACTAGCTTTTGACACTTCACCTGTTTTGGCTTATTTGACATACCTTGTCCCTAGCCCCGTTACAACCCAACTAAAGACCTTTTGATTATCGTCATTGATGTATGTTGTGTTAAGAGTTAGATTGATACCAAATGTCAAGCGTGTTTATGATTTTGTTGGAATTGAGTGATACACTTACCCTTGTTCTTGAGAGAGTATTCTTTTGTGAGTGGATTGTGAGTGTTTGCTTGTTTTTTCGTATGAGATCCCGAGTTTTGTCTCAAAGATGTACTCTTGTAGGCTTAGCATGTTTACTAACTTATTCTTACATTTGACATGGACTTGTGAGAACTTATGCATGTTCATTGAGTAGACTATGTGAATACTTGCACTTTCGACACCAAGACATTGCGTATTTACTTTGATTCTTAAGTTGATATGGCATGAGAGGATTTGAAGGTATGGTAGGATATTAGTACTAGATTATTTGCATTTTTCATGTTAGTTGCATTCATGCATTGCATTGCATTAGGTTAATTGGATTTTGTGGGTACATTCACTATAGGCCCTCACGAGACCTTACTCGTCCACTAGGGCTGCCTAGGGGTTTAAAGGGCTTGTTGCATATGCCAAATGCAACCGTGATCACCTACGGAAGTGGTACTAGTTAGTTAGTTAGTTGTAATTGTTTATGCTTGAGGACAAGCATCGATTTAAGTTTGGGGGTGTGATAAGTGGATTTTATATCCACTTGGAACGTTCTATATCGGCTTAAATTGATTGTCTTGGACTCAAGTTTGTTGTAGTTTCGATGTGTTTTGTGTAGATGTGCAGGCTTGCAAGAATGTTGATTAAGGTTGATGCTTCTATCGTTTTTGGAGATTAAATTGATTAAAATTCGGATTTTCCGAGAAGGCTGCGCAACTTACACTGTTTTGGCCATATCTGGAGTTCTATAAGTCCATTTTCAGCGATCTTACTGCTGTTAGGTCCGTTAAGATTGTAGAAGGGGGGGGGGGTTGAATACAATCTATATCTTTTTATCGAAATTTGTCCGTTAAATAAAATTTAGTTTAGACAAATTTGAGCTGAATTAATTGAAACAAGATTCAAGTTAAATATAACGATATATTAAACTTGATGGTTGTTACAAAATCAGTACAGAGTATTATCACGTTAATAAAAACTAATTAGAAAATTCGACATGAACTTTTCTAATTTAGTTAATAAAAATCGAGATATGAACTAGGAAACTTAATTCGCTAGTAATACAAGAGTCACAAATAATTAAGTTCTAACGGATCAAATATTACAAATGAGTTGAACTTGATTTTCTGTGAATTAATTGATATAGTCAGTGCTTTAAAGATGAGAGAGAGATGTAATGTTTATGCTCCTGTCTTTAAAACTTGTCTCAAGTGTGTCTGTGTATGCAGGCTACTGTCTCTTTTGTAGTTGATATGTTCAAAATATCTTCTGTCTATTTTAACACTTAAACAGACTATCCACAGACTGTCTAAAGGCTTGCAGACTATCCAGGGGACACATAGACTACCGGTGTGACTATCTGTCTTGTTGCAGACAACCGGTGTGACTATCCTTTCTCTATCAGACTACCGGTGTGACTATCCATACTCTGCAGACAACCGGTGTGACTATCCTTTCTTGGCAGACTACCGGTGTGACTATCCTTCTTGGCAGACTACCCAATTCTTTAGCAGACTATCAAACTGAGCTGTGTATGCTGAGCAGACTATCTCCTAGACTATCTCAGATAGTCTTTTAATAATAAAACCATAGTCTTAAAACACTTCTGATAGTCTTTCAGCAATCTATATTAATTCTAAATTAATTAATTCAATAATTAACTTAATAAATAAATTAATTCTTGAAGAATTAATTTATTAATTAAGTTAACTAAATACTTTAAATTAATTAATAGAGAATTAACATAATTCATTTGATAGTCTAATCTTCACTTTTAAACCACTGAAATAAATAAAGAGCCTCCACTGAATATTTGTTGACGCTCAATGCACGGTCTGGTTCATGAACGACTAACTTCAACTTCTGTTCTTCATTCTTACTTTAAGCTGTGGT
Organism: Kitagawia praeruptora; assembly: GCA_037693485.1. NCBI lineage: Eukaryota > Viridiplantae > Streptophyta > Magnoliopsida > Apiales > Apiaceae > Kitagawia > Kitagawia praeruptora. Next base: position 111,237,224 of record CM075354.1, read on the forward strand.
CAATTTCTTCTGACAACTTTCTTTAAATATTCTGTACTGATGCTGTCTCTTGTCACTTGTAGAAATCTCTGTCCTTCTGAATTAAATCCATGACTTTGAATACCACACTGAGGCTTGATCAGTAGACTGAACTTCTTCCAGTGTAAAATATCAAAACTATAGATTGACTTGTAGATTTGTTCCTTCTGATAGATAGCATCTTCTGAGATTCCTGTGACAGTTAATGTTATTTACTTATTACAATCTACTTTAAGTTGAGTTGGATCCTCGAACTACAAATAGGCTGAGTCATATGCCTTTCAATCTCCCCCTATTTGTTTGTTATAAATTAACAAGCAAATTCCTAGAGGATAACTCAACTAACTCAACTTAAACTAGTAAATGATAAAACATTAATAGCAAGTAAATAATGATAAAGTTCTGGTTGTTATAACAATTTCCAGATTCAAACATAATGATAAATACAAGATAGATGATCCTCTAGCCTGATCATTTTAAACATTATCCTATCTTGATCTATCTAACTCTAAAGATATTACATGTAGAGCTTTTCTTCATTTCTGACTGTCTTCCTTCCTTATTTCTCCATCTTCTGGATCATCCATTTATGGCAGATTTTTGTGCAATTCTGCATCAACTAGCAACTCTTTTCTTGATGAGAATCCTGTAGGGCGAACAAGAGGAATTCCAAGTGCCTTTCTCAACTGACCTTTGAACTTCTCATAATCCTTAAAAAAATTGACTTCTGCATAGGATTTAATACGATCAGCAATTTCTAACTTCTCTTTAGTAGAAAATCCTTGATTTCTCAGAACATGTTCAATATAGACCAACTGCTTGGCAGAGTGTGTGAACAATTCCTCATTCTCAAGATTGATTGTATGAAGCACCTCACCTTTAAGGAATTTCAATTGTCTAGGCAATTCAACTATTTCAGGACCAGCTCTTTCAGCAAACTCTTTGAATTTCTCATGAAGTAGTACACCCAACTCAGAAGAAGTTCTTACTTTTGGCCTAAGAACCCAGATTTCTGTCAATGATTTGTCATAGAAGAACTGAATTGAAACTCTTTGTGTTCAAAACTCATGACAATCAACAAATATTAATTACTCATCTGTTTTCGTTTCACCTGCAGTGGTTATTCTCACAACTTCTGTTCTTAGGGCTCTCATGTACATATCGTGTGTCGGGTTAAGCTCTTTGAGTCTTTCAAAGATAGAAAGAAGTCGACAATCATCATTATCAAGAGATTGATGTGAGTCTATCATTCGTTGAGCACGATCCCATTTCTCACCACTCTTAAACTTGACGTATAACTTCCTCTCTTGAGTTTTAAGTACATGTTCTCGTTGCCTTGCTTCTGCTTCTTCTTTTTGAAGTCTTTCTTTGTGTGCAAGCATATCTAGTGTTTTCTGAAGCTTTTCATCTCGCAATTTGAGATTTGCTTCTTGCCTTTCAACTTCTAATTCAGCTTCAAAATCCAGTTTTGCTTGCTCAGCTTCATATTCAGGGTCAACTGGCACTTCATCTTCCCAGCTGCTAAAATCTGGTTCTGGTATTTTTTCACCCTCATCAGAGAACTTTAGATCAGCAAAAACATCAAAGTTGTCTGGTTCACCTGAGTAGTAATACCCTTCAGTGTCTTCTGCACTCTTCTGAGAATCTGCTATCTTCTTCCCCTTATCTCTCCCTTGTTCACCTTCAGATTTATCTTTTTCAGAGTCTTTATTAGTTCCCTCTCTTGACTTCTCCCCCTTAGTTGAGGAATCCTCTACCGAAGTGTGAAATGCACCATCTCCAGGGTCTCGCTCATCACCATCTCCACATTTTCCTACAAAGAATTCCCTTTCTTCTGCTGTGGGTGTGTGAGTTCTGCTGATCATGTTGAACAAATGTTTGATCCCTTTACCTTGTTGTGCATTCTGCCTTTCAATCACATCAAGACGGTGTTCAGTAGACAACTGACTCTTAATTAATGATGTTTGAAGATTTTCAACTTTGTCGGAGATTACAGAAATGAGTTTATCTTGAGTAACAGTAACCTCTCCAGCATCATCAAGTGCCCGTTCATAAGATAATTCGAGAGTGTTGAACTTGTTTGTGAAAGTTGTCTTCATCTTGGTGATGTCATTCTTTATCACAGCAAGCTGATTTTTGACAGAGGTAGATGAAGAAGACCGTTCACCCACTTGTGCTCGAAGTAATTTTGCTTCAGCTTTACTGGCCTCAAGTTCCTTTTCTAGAGCTTTAATCTTTTCTTCCAATGAACGAGTGTATGTGTCAGTGTGTGCACTCACCTGAATATCACTCTGAGTTTCACTCATCTGAAGTGCATGTGTTTCACTCAGTTTAGTGGTGTTCCTCACATCACTCCTCACTAATTCCTTAGCTGCTCCAGAATGTGTACCTGCAGATAAAATCACCCTAGCCTCCTCTTGGAAGGTCAGTGGTGGTGCAATGGGAGTTCGCAAATCCCTTTCCTCAGTCATTTCTGTCATCTCATTTGGAATTGATGTCTGAATTTCTTCAGTGACAGAAAGATCGAGTTGCCTTCCACTTTCTCCAGTTGAAACTGCGAGTGGAAAATCCCTTGAGGGAGCCAGGAATGTTCCTCCTGGGAGGGGAGATGATGACTCTATTATTTGTGGCTGAGAGTCAAGATTTCCCTCATTAACCTGTGAAGGCTCTTCTACCGTGACTATGGTAGGCACTGTTTCAGTAACAACCCTATTGTGCTCTCCTTGCTCATTGTCCCTAGCCACATCAGATTCTACAGTTATGTTTTCCCCCATTGTGAGTAATAGGGGTGTGCTTGACTCTGTACAGGGTGCCATGGCCGACTGGCGAATTTCAATGGACTCATCCTGTTGAGAGAATGGTTCCAGTAACTGTTCATGTGCCATTTCAATGTCCGTATCCTTTTGGGAGGATATGGATGGGCTGACAGTTGCCTCAATTTGTAAGTTTCTTCGCTTCTTTAGTGGAGGCAGAGCTGTGGGATCACTCATATCACTACTTCTTACTTTACGTCTTTTCACTGTTAATTTACTTCTGGATTTGGGTTTTGAGATTTTAGATGACACTGTGTTTGGCTCTAAGACCTGGGATAGAAGTTGTGGTTCTACAACCTCTTGGTCTAACCTATCAGCCACTTGGGCTCCAGAAGTAGTTTCAGGGAAAGATAATACCTGTTCAGTAGCAGTTGCAGAAATCCCAGCAATAGTGGGTTGAGCCACTTGAAGTTGATGTTCAGGTACAGGAGCAGTTGCTGCTTCTTGTTCTGGTTGCTCAGGAACATGCTCAGGTTGCTGTTGTGGTGGTTGTTCTTGTATGATTGGCAGTTCTATGAAGTTGGACATATACTGAGTAATGACCATTGGAACATTTGTGTACTTCTTCATTGTTGCTAACCTGGTGAAGAATTTTTTATGTGTTTTTCCTGATGCTTCAGTACGAGAGTTAGCAAACAATCTTTGATGAACATCAGAAACAACATGATTAAATATGAGAGTTAAAAACCTTGGATAGTAACAATCAACTTTACTACCCAAATCATGATCGTTCTTGGCAGTTATGAGACGATTTACCATGGCATCAAAAATTAATTTACCAAAATTAACCCTTTGATTATTAGCAACTGCATAACCAATTCTCTGAAGCAAAGTAGGAATATTGTGAAAATTATTCTTTTTAGTGTTAGCAAACACCTTAGCAATTGTGTCAAAGAAATAATCCCACTCAGCCATGAAGTTACTTTTAGACAACTTAGAAAGATCAACTTCTCCTTGATAATGGATGTCATTGAAAAATTGTGTCAGTACTGCTTCAGATGGAACATCAACAAAGTCATTTGTTGGAAGTCGTAGAACGGTGTTAACAGTTGAGTCATTCACAACATAAGGTGTGTCTCCCACGGTAAAAGTAAAAGATGTTGAGTCCGAGGAAAGAACAAATGTAGAACAAATTGCCCGAAGCACATCAACTTTCAACGGAGCATCAAGAATCAAGGCATGACGAATAAGAGAGTGCTCATTTAAAAATCGAATCCATGGTTTAACCCTCTCGAGAGTACAATTATCGGGATTAAAATGACCAACAAAATTATGATTTATTATCTCCATATTACCAGCCATTTTAAATAACCACACACTGAATTAACAGGTTTAAAACCTTCAAAATCGAGTCTTAGAAATTTTAACAATTACTAAGATTAATCCGAAAAATCAGAAAAATCCAAACTTCACAGAAAAATCTGAAACTCGAGTATGTTGATCACTGAACACACACGAACACACGACTATTTTTAGTTTTTATCAAATCATAATCAAACTCTCCAGTTTTCAGATCGAAAAGTTGTTTCCTCAAGAACACGAATCAGTTTAATCGAAACAAAATCAAGATTTTAACCACTACACACGATGGGATTTGAATGAGAAGAACAAATCTGGCCTTCGTTTTCAGAGATGATAAGAATTAAGCGATTAATCGATCAAAAATTTGGCATGGGTTCGACAGTGTATGTATTTGTGTGTGTATCGACAAGAACTGTACTCTGTGACTTAACACGAGAGTTTAGACTAAAAATAAGACTAAAGATAGTCTCAAGACAATTCTGTATATATACTAACGGTAGTCTAAAATAGAATTAATAAAAGAATTAGACTATATCTGATAGTCTATCTGATAGTCTAATTAGACTAAAATAGACTGTCTAGACTAAACTATTTAAACTATTTAGACTATTTTAAAAACAGAATATAGACTAAACAATTTAGACTATAATATAGCAGAACATAGACTATCGAATATAGACTAAATAATTTAGACTAATAATACCGATAGTCTAAATAGACTAGAATAGACTATAGATTACTAATATAGACTATGACAATTTAGACTATTTAACTTACACTAAAACTATACAGACTAGACTGAATATTAGTAAAATAGACTATTAATATAGACATTTTAATATTAACAAACTATGAGACAATTAGAGACTATACCATGTAGACTATTGGCTGGATAGTCTGCCCGATAGTCTGAATAGACAAAATTTGTACAACAGACTATGATTATCGTTACAGACTATAGACTATAAGTACAGATTTTTTAAATTAAACTGTACTAGACACACAACTTAAAAAATTCGAATTAAACAATTACTTGATAAATAAAAAAATAAACAAAATAAAAATAAAAATAAAAATTAGAGAATTCTATTAATAATTTACATAGATAATAAACCAACCATAGGTTGTCCTTTACATGGAAACAAAACATTAATAATAGAAAGACAAACACTACAAAATATTAAGTATTAATAATTTACATAAATATTCATGGTAAATTAATAAATCTATATATTTTCTAATAAAATAACTTTCTAATAGAAAATTATTTAAAAAGAAAATATGACTTATTTAACCATCATAAATATAATTTTCAAGAAAAATAAGTTTCTCATAAATTACCACTTGTAAAATTTGAGAAAAATATTTTTAAGGAAAAAGAATTATTTTAACATTGAAAAGAAGTAAGTAGGGATATATTAAGATGATAATGGCAATGATTTGAACATTAACAAGTAACAAGGTAAGTTGATAAAATAATTATACAAGTGATTTTAATCAACAAATATTAACAAAATAATCACTTGTAAATTATTAAAGATCAAACCTCAGATATTAACTAGTTTAATTACTAGGACTATTTAACATACCCAATTCACCAACAATTCTGGTGAATGTGGATTCGTCAAGAGACTTAGTAAAAATATCTGCTGTTTGTTCTTCCGTGGGTACAAAATGTAACTCCACGGTACCATTCATGACATGCTCTCGGATAAAATGATACCTGATGTCAATGTGCTTGGTCCTCGTATGCTGCACAGGATTGTTGGAGATTGCTATGGCACTTGTATTGTCACACAGAATTGGAATATTGTCAAGTACAAAGCCATAGTCACGTAGCTGATTCCTAATCCACAAGATTTGAGCACAACAGCTTCCAGCAGCTATATATTCTGCTTCAGCTGTTGAGTTGGAAACTGTTTGTTGTTTCTTGCTGTACCAGGAGACCAACCTACCACCTAGGAATTGACAACTCCCAGAGGTGCTTTTTCTATCTACAACACTACCTGCATAATCTGAATCTGTATATCCAACAAGGTTAAAACCAGATTCTTTAGGGTACCAAATACCTAAGTTAGGTGTACCCTTAAGATATCTCAAGATTCGTTTAACAGCAATGAGATGCACATCTCTAGGATCCGCTTGGAACCTTGCACACAAGCATGTAGCATACATAATATCAGGTCTACTTGCAGTAAGGTAAAGTAATGAACCTATCATACCTCTGTAGCTTGTGATATCTACCTTAGCAGAATTTTCACAAGCTCCAAATTTCACAGCTGTTGATGATGGTGTTCTTGCTGAAGATGAGTCCTCCATTTGATATTTCTTGAGGAGCTCTCTGACATACTTGGATTGACAAATAAAAATTCCATCTGTCCTTTGACTTACTTGTAATCCAAGAAAGAACTTCAGCTCACCCATCAGGCTCATCTCAAATTTACCCTGCATTAGCTTAGCAAATTTCTTGCACAGAAGATCATTAGTAGACCCAAATATTATATCGTCCACATAGACTTGGACTAATATAGTATCATTCTTATGTTTCTTAGTAAAGAGAGTTTTGTCTATGACACCTCTAACAAATCCATTTTCAAGTAAGAATTCAGAAAGAGTGTCATACCATTTCCTTGGAGCTTGCTTAAGACCATAAATTGCCTTGAAGAGAAAGTAGACAAAATCCAAGAATTCTGGATCTTCAAAGCCAGGGGTTGTTCTACATATACCTCTTCATCCAGCTTGCCATTCAGGAAGGCACTCTTGACATCCATTTGATAAACTTTGAAGTTTGAATGTGCTGCGAATGCCAAAAATATCCTTATAGCCTCAAGTCTAGCCACTGGTGCATAGGTTTCATCATAATCTATTCCTTCAGCTTGGGAATAACCTTTAGCAACCAGTCTTGCTTTGTTTCTAGTTACAATGCCATCTTCATCAAGTTTGTTTCTGAATACCCACCTGGTATCAACTACTTTCCTGTCTTTAGGTCTGGGTACCAGCTTCCATACTTCTTGTTGTTTGAATTGATTGAGTTCATCTTGCATAATCACCCAATCAGGATCAGAAAGAGCTTCTTCTGTTTTCTTAGGTTCTATTGCAGACAGAAACCCAGAATAATTGCATTGATTTTGATAGCTCCTTCTAGTTTTTACACCAACATCTGGATCACCAACGATCAACTCAAAAGGATGAGCTCTATTCCACACAGTCTGTCTGGGAAGATTTGACCTTGATGATTCACCTTGTTCTTCATTATGATGTTGAGTATGACCAGCTGATCCTTCATCACCTCCCCCTGAGTTGTTGCCAGTTTGACTAGATGAGTGTTCAGGAGTGTCAGTGGTATCTCCAGTCTGATCATTGTTTCCACCACCACCACCCTGATCATTATCATCATTATTACTGTTATCATTAGTAGCAACATCAGGTTGGTTGTCACCATCTGAATCGGAGTCTGTCATATCATCGAAAGATAACTTTTCAGATGAATCCTCCGTTTGGATACTAGGAAGTTTAGTGTCATCAAATGATACATTGACACTTTCAAGCATTGTCTGATGATCAATCACATACACCTTGTAAGCTCTTCTTGAATAACCAATGAAAATTGCTTCATGTGCTTTGGCCTCAAATTTTCCACCACGATCATCTCCATCTTTAAGCACAAAGCATTTTGCTCCAAATACATGAAAGTACTTGAGTGTTGGTCTCTTTTCATACATAATTTCATAGGGGGTCTTCATCAAGTCTTTGTTGATTAAAGTTCGATTCTGGGTATAACATGCAGTGTTAACAGCTTCAGCCCAAAAGTACAAGGGAAGCTTTGATTCACTTAACATAGTACGTGCAGCTTCAATCAAAGTTCTATTCTTTCTTTCTACTACCCCATTTTGCTGAGGAGTTCTTGGGGCTGAGTACTGCCTTGTTATTCCCTTTTCAGTACAAAAATCATTTAGAACTGCATTCTTAAATTCGGTTCCATTGTCTGACCTTATTGCTCTAACTGGTTTCTTGTACTCCATTTCAATCAACTTGATGTGATCAATCACTAACTGTGGAGTTTCATCTTTGGAATTCAGAAATAAAACCCATGTGTACTTTGAGTAGTCATCAACAATCACGAGAGCATATCTTTTCTTTGACATAGACATCACATTAACTGGACCGAACAGATCCATGTGCAACAGTTGTAGAGGTTCAGTTATTGATGATGTGTCAGTGCTCCTGTGAGTTGCTGTTTTCAATTTGCCTTTTTGACAGGCATCACAGAGTCCTTCTTGAGTGAATTCCATTGAAGGCAACCCTCTCACCAGTTCTCTTTTAACTAGAGAATTCATTGTCTTGAAATTAAGGTGGGAGAGTTTCTTGTGCCATAGCCAACTTTCATCTGTAGATGCTTTAGAATAAAAGCAGTTGATTTCTTCAGTGCTTCCAGTGTTCATATTGGCCACGTACAGATTGCCTTTTCTGACTCCTGTAAGAGATGGTTGTTCATGTCTCTTGTGTGAGATTAGACAATTCTTCTTGTTGAAGTAAGCCTCGAATCCCTTGTCACAAAATTGATTGACACTTAACAAATTGTGCTCAAGTCCTTTCACAAAAGACACTTCATCAATGATAACATTTCCAGCTTCCAATCTGCCATATCCATCAGTTGTACCTATGCTGTTATTTCCAAAGGTAACCACTGGGCCGGCTTTCTCAACCACATTTGTCAGCAGGGTTCTGTCTCCAGTCATATGCCTTGAACATCCACTGTCCAAGATCCAGGTCACTCGATCAACCTGTTTCACACCCTGCAATGACAAATAGGTTAAACCTTCTTCGGAACCCAAACCTGATTGGGTCCAGAATACTTAAAGAATTGGCCTTTGTCAGGCAAAACAACATTTTTAACGTTGACACCATTTTCACCACTAACCAACAAACATTTAACCCTATAAACAGATTTGACAATCTTTTGTTTTATCTTGGGTATCCATGTTTCTTTAGCAGCAATGACATTTGTTTCACTGACTGGACATTTGACCTTGTAAGCAGCCTTACCAAAAGTCTGTTTAGGCTTTGATACAAATGTCTCTCTCCTATCTTGAGGAGGACTAGCAGTCTTTGATCTAACATTTTTATTCTTGTTCATATGTTGTCGAGGAGCAGTCTTACCAGCACATGCTTGATTACCATTAAAGTAAGCAGACATTACATTAAAAGCACAAGACATACAATTGACAACACCACATGCTTTATGATAACTATCAATGATAGGCATGGTATGCATGTTAGACATGTTATTGTTCTTTTTCAACTTATGACTACTTAACCCAGTTTTAGATGAACTGGTTGGATAAACAACCTTAACTGGTTTCTTAACAGATTTAACATTTTTAAGGACTATGCCATTTGCACTGTCCTCATTACGCATCTCTTCTTGAATAATGATAGAAGTGAAGTTTGGAGGTTCTGCAATCGACTTCTTAAAGAGCGGATCTTCAACATTCTTAAGCACATGTGGTATACCCCTCTCTTTAGCACTAACAAGGTTAGGGGTATTTATGCCTAACAATCCAACAGCTTCGTTATAACCAAACCCTATTCCTACAGTTCGTTCTATAGCTTGTTTATTGAAATGCTCTTTAGAAAGTTTAACAGAATTAAAGCAAGCACTAACCTTGGTTTCAAGTTCAGCAATTTTAGAAAGTTGTTTAGTCACTACCTCTAGAATAGATTTCTCTCTTCTATTAAGTCGTGCTATTTCCTCTTTTTGTTGATCTTGATTAACATGCACCTTTTTTAGTTCTAACACTTCTTTTTCAAGTTCAGTGTTTAACAGATCTAATCTAGCAATGTGTTTTTGTGCATTAACCAAGGAGCCACCTAACTGACGAACCAACTCAGAGTCAGTAAGTTTTACCTGTGGTTTAGGATCAGTGAGCATGTCACCATTTGCCATTAGTGCAAGATTTCCAAATTCTTCATCTTCACTATCTGTGTCATCCCAGCTTTTACCAGCAGCCACATAGGCTTTTCCAGGTTTCTTCTTTTCAGGAACATAATCTCTCTTCTGGGCTTGTTTGGGTTTCTGACACTCAGTGGCAAAGTGTCCAAGTTCATTGCAATTATAACAACGAATTTTGCTTCTATCAACAGTTCCAGTTTTGTAGCCACCTCTGCTACTGGAAGATGAGGAACCTCCTCTCTGGAATCTGTTATTAGACTTGAACTTGAACTTAGGATTTCTCCTGAATCTGAAGTTGCCAAACTGTCTAACCATGAGAGCCATGGATTCATCCTCCAACTGATCCAATTCTTCTAACGAGTAAAACTCACTTCCATCCTGAGTAGCTGGTGTCTGACCATGTTCCACTTCAGTCTGCTCCTTGTCTGAGCTGTAAGGTCGAACAACCTTAGCTTCCACTTCCTTAGGAGCCTCAACCACTAATGCTGTAGATGAACTTGCAACTCTACCTTTACCATGAATCTCTTTCTGTTGGACTTGTTCCAACTCATAGGTTTTTAAAATATCGAAGAGTTTTTCAAGAGAAACTTTATTCAAGTCACGAGATTCTCTTATTGCTGTTATCCTGTGTTCAAGGTGAGTCGGCATAGTCAGTAAGAACTTCAGATTAATCTCCTTCTGTGTATAGTTCTTGCCATGGATTTGCAAGTTGTTGATTATTTTATTATACCTTTCAAACACTTCTTGAATGCCTTCATTAGGGCCAGCTCTGAAGTGTTCATACTCAGAGGTTAAGATTTGAAGTCTGTTCTCCCTGACTTCATCGGTTCCTTCATTAATGGTTTCAATAGTTTCCCACATGTGTTTGGCAGTTTTACAATTCATCACATGGCTATACATCACAGCATCCAGGGAATCTATTAGAATGAGTCTGAGGTTTTTATCAAGCCCTGCATCCTCCTTTTCATTAGGTGTATAGGTAGCAGGGTCCTTTGCATAAGATTTAGCAGGAATCACAACTTTACCCTCAGCTTCAACTTCATCTTCATAGACCATAGGAGTTTTAGGTCCGGTTTTCAAAACAACCAAATATTTAACATTTGTACATTCCAGAAACAACTCCATCTTATTCTTCCACATATCATAATCATCTTTGTCAAAGATAGGTATCTTAACAATGGCTTTAGAAGTCATGATGAATTTTTAAGAGAGTTAAAAATTCGAGCTTGATTTTTAATTGAATAAAAATAGGATCTTGATTTGTATATCAATCAAACGGCTCGGATACCAATTGTTAGGTCCGTTAAGATTGTAGAAGGGGGGGTTGAATACAATCTATATCTTTTTATCGAAATTTGTCCGTTAAATAAAATTTAGTTTAGACAAATTTGAGCGGAATTAATTGAAACAAGATTCAAGTTAAATATAACGATATATTAAACTTGATGGTTGTTACAAAATCAGTACAGAGTATTATCACGTTAATAAAAACTAATTAGAAAATTCGACATGAACTTTTCTAATTTAGTTAATAAAAATCGAGATATGAACTAGGAAACTTAATTCGCTAGTAATACAAGAGTCACAAATAATTAAGTTCTAACGGATCAAATATTACAAATGAGTTGAACTTGATTTTCTGTGAATTAATTGATATAGTCAGTGCTTTAAAGATGAGAGAGAGATGTAATGTTTATGCTCCTGTCTTTAAAACTTGTCTCAAGTGTGTATGTGTATGCAGGCTACTGTCTCTTTTGTAGTTGATATGTTCAAAATATCTTCTGTCTATTTTAACACTTAAACAGACTATCCACAGACTGTCTAAAGGCTTGCAGACTATCCAGGGGACACATAGACTACCGGTGTGACTATCTGTCTTGTTGCAGACAACCGGTGTGACTATCCTTTCTCTATCAGACTACCGGTGTGACTATCCATACTCTGCAGACAACCGGTGTGACTATCCTTTCTTGGCAGACTACCGGTGTGACTATCCTTCTTGGCAGACTACCCAATTCTTTAGCAGACTATCAAACTGAGCTGTGTATGCTGAGCAGACTATCTCCTAGACTATCTCAGATAGTCTTTTAATAATAAAACCATAGTCTTAAAACACTTCTGATAGTCTTTCAGCAATCTATATTAATTCTAAATTAATTAATTCAATAATTAACTTAATAAATAAATTAATTCTTGAAGAATTAATTTATTAATTAAGTTAACTAAATACTTTAAATTAATTAATAGAGAATTAACATAATTCATTTGATAGTCTAATCTTCACTTTTAAACCACTGAAATAAATAAAGAACCTCCACTGAATATTTGTTGACGCTCAATGCACGGTCTGGTTCATGAACGACTAACTTCAACTTCTGTTCTTCATTCTTACTTTAAGCTGTGGTCAATTTCTTCTGACAACTTTCTTTAAATATTCTGTACTGATACTGTCTCTTGTCACTTGTAGAAATCTCTGTCCTTCTGAATTAAATCCATGACTTTGAATACCACACTGAGGCTTGATCAGTAGACTGAACTTCTTCCAGTGTAAAATATCAAAACTATAGATTGACTTGTAGATTTGTTCCTTCTGATAGATAGCATCTTCTGAGATTCCTGTGACAGTTAATGTTATTTACTTATTACAATCTACTTTAAGTTGAGTTGGATCCTCGAACTACAAATAGGCTGAGTCATATGCCTTTCAACTGCTCACGCGAAGCTTGGGAGATTTTCTACAACATGGGACTGGTCTAGCACGAGCAAGTTGCGCGGGGTAGGAGCAGGAAGCGCAACAAGCAGACTGATGGGAGCAGGAAATTACTGTTTTGCCCTTTTTAAGTTCTAATTGTATTTTGGGCAGTTTTTAGTACCTTAATTGAATTCTAATTGTATTAGAAGGCAATTTCTTGCTGGGCAAGAATTATAGAGCCTATATAAACACATCCAACCCTTGTAATTTGTATCATTAGGAGTAGAACCATTACATATCAATTACTTAGGTTTATTTGTATCTTTTCATACTTTGTTTTTATCATGGTTTCATCAGATCCCATGATGACGAGCGGTTCGATTATGAACTAATCGTTGTCATGGGATTCTAACGGATTTATTTATGGAGCTTTAGTATCTTGATGCTTTACAGATCTGTGTGTGATGTATATCTGATATCCTCGTATGGTTGTGCTTTATGAATTTAGATGCGTAGCTAACATCTAATTTGTTAATCTCTTGTGAAGCGAGAGTGGATCTTGAGATTTAGAACTTGCCATGCTAGCATAGGATAGGTTGGTGTTTTAACATCATGATTTGTTGGGTAAATAGAGATATTATGCTGCCCTATGTGATCATTATGGATAACTTGTTCTTCAACCGTTATGTTTTCAAATCTTATAGAGATATAGGGTCTAAGCATAATTGGTGTCTATTCATCTTCTATCTCTTTTGTGGATGTATGTTTAGTTTGGTATTCGTATACTGAGAAGTAGCGTATACTTGTTTCGTGTTGTCCGATCAGATATCATAACCATTGCATATAGTGAGTAAAGGCGTCAGATCTAAGCAAAGTATTTAATGAAGTTTGGATTCCATGGTTTCTCTTGTAGAAGTAATTCGATTCCAATTCTTGTTAGCTAGTTAATTCTTAGTTTGTTAGTTTACTTTTTAGTTAATTTAGTTTATTAAACCCAAAATTGTTATTTGTCTTAGCAGTGCATAATAACCATACATTGTTGCATAGGTGCATCTACTGAATTAAAACCATAACCAGATCTCTGTGGGAACGAACTCGACTTATATTTGTATTACTTGTGACCACGTACGCTTGCGTGATTTAGTGCAAACAGATGCGTACATAATGACAGGATATAGATTGATGCTCAAAAGTAAATGACTTAGGTGAAGTAGAGTTGAGAATGCTTAAACAAAAATATGAAATTTGGGGCGATCAGTAAACTTACTGATAGAATCACCGAAGCCGAATGGCACATCCATCAAAGGTTGTCTTAGTTTTCCTTTTTTCAATGCTTGCTCTTCTTGCCATTTTTGGAGCATCAGCTTTTGCTCCTCTGGCGTAGGTAGGGGGCCTTTTTCTTCTGTTTCAAAATTAAGGACCCTTGGTGCGGCCTGGAGGGCGGCACATCGAGAGCTTTCTCCGAAGCTTGGTGTTCGAAGATTATCTTCGGGTGTTACCGTCATCGTTTTGATTTCAAACTGAGCTTACTTGTACGTGTCCCACAGACGGTGGCAAATGTTGGAACCAGATTTCTGATAGCCGAGCGGTTGAGTTTCTTGGATTGATCCTGCACAAGAAGAATGCGAGGGATTGTCCCCCCGATTCACCTCCGGCGTGATAATCAGTAATAGGCTCTAAATTGAGTAATATGAACGTACAAGAGCTAGTAGAAATAAGGTAATTCCCCCCTTTATGAAGTGATAGAACCTGTGTTTATATAGACAGCCGTTTGTTTAGTGGCTGTAATCATGGAGGCGGTAATGGGGAACATGCTCCATTACTTAAGGAAGTGGAGAACATGTCCCATGATGGCTATAATGAAGGTGGGACTCCAACAATAAGTAATTTATAAATGAGCTTTTTTGATAAATATATTATCAAAAGTAAATTTTTGCAATTTTTCTTTTGTTAAAAAAAGCTATTTTCAAATTTATTAAAATAAGTTTCAAAATTGCAAAAAATGCTAGAAATTAGGACACCCCTCCCCCTGCCCAGCCTGCCCAACCTGTCCCGCCGACTTCTAACACTTTTTTTTTTGCACCAAAAAAAAGTGGCTAGGCAGCAAGGGGAAGGGGGAGGGTTAGTATTTTTGTAATTTTAAAATTTAGTTTATTAAAATTGCAATTAAAAAAGTATAAAATAGTAAATATGTAATTAATTAAAGAGATAGTATTTTTGCAAATAAAAACTTTAAAATTAGTATTTTTGGTAAATACTCTTTTATAAATTATAATTTACCAAACACTTAACACCACTTATAAATATATTTAACTTATCACTTAGTGTTTATTATTAAAGTTAAGTAAAAAGTAATTTATTTTAAGATATCACAAACGGGTCTGTATAGAATTCTCAATGTAAAACTTCGTTACTTTATTTTCTCTACAAATTTTTTGTAGTTTTAGTTGGATAATAATTATTAAACCATCACTAAATTAAGAATGATTTCTTGAATTTTGTGTGGGTTGTAAAATTGTTGTGAAACCAGGCTTAAAGTCATTTTCTATTTTAAGTAAAGTTAAAAGTTGGTATGAAATACTTTTTAAAATGACTTATTTTGTTTTGAAAATTTTATTTGATAAAAGTTAATATCATTATTCAAATAAGCAATTTATTAATTTTTTTATATTTACATTTATAATAATTCATAAGTTAACCATAATATAAAATTACTGAAACATCTATTTGACTTTAAATTTTTACTTTTCACATATCACTTTAAGTAACTTTAAATCATAAATAATAATTTTAATTTTAGCCAAACGGACTATAAATCTAATTTTTAGAACTTAAGATAGAACAAAAACAGTAATTTGACCGTGTGAAGTATAGTAAATATAGTAATTATTTTTTGTTTATTTTTACTTATATTTGGTTATTTTTTCTCTAATTCTTTCAAATTTAAATTTTTTATTTTCTTTAATAGAATATTAAATTTATATGATAAAATCAAATTCAATACAAATAAATATTAATAAATATAAATATTAAAATATTTTGTTTACAAATATTATTTAAAATATTAAAAAAGATATATTATAAGTTAATATGTGTTAGAGAAATCTTATCTAGAATTTTGGTTGTGTGGTCCTCACTATAGCCACACAAATTAAGTAAGATCGCTAGATTTAAAAATAAATGGATTGAAACCATTAAATTTAGGGCTATTTATTAAATGTTCTTGCATAGAATTTTTTTACAAAAATATTTTTTTTAAAAAAATAATTTGCAAAAAATATCATCTTATTTGTAAAAATATGATCTTTTTTTAATTGTAATTGAAAATTAAATTTGTATACGTGGTTGCGCAATAAGTTGCATTTAGTTGCTTGCAACTAAAAATTGGAAGCCAAATTTCCATTTTTTTGCCAACTTTCAGTTATGAAACTGAATGTAATTGAAAACTGTTGTGCCCAAAATCTCCATGGACTAGATTTAGGCCCATTAATCAATAAGGTCCGATCCATACAAGTTAGAAGATTGATCCAATACGAGCCAGGAAGATCAAATAGAAGAAATGACTAAAGAAGTACGAATAACAGGAGGTTCCCCAATGGTCAGGAAGCTGAGCTGAACACTCGAAGACCAGGTTCCTCCCAGCCGAGGAGTTCGAATTAGCATAACAACAGCCATAGAGATGATAAAAGCATATGAAAAGTTATCCAGTCTAACTAGTTTGTTATTTGTGCAGGTACTAACACCAAAAGGGAGGTTCCTAAGTGATATGTCCCGAAATAAGGAGGTCCCTGAGAAACAGGCTCCTGAAATGTAGGTTCCTGAGCACCAGGTTCCTACGAGTTGCCAACAGAAAGTTCTAGAAGCCATCTAGAACAGATAAACGAATTGGTATCTGAGTATGATTCTAGGGCGCAGATGATCCTAGAATAACTCTAACCAATGAGAGAAACATAAGTAGGGTAAGAACTCGAGTTCTACTCCACTTAGCCAAACTAGTTCGTGAAAGGCTCTAAAGGAACCTGAGTCCAACACGAATTAGATGACCGAATGCAGCTATTCCAGTAAGAGACGAAATCATACTAGAACTACGTGAGCTTGATCCCTATAAATACAAGGGTACGTAGGCACCTCAGGGTACGACGCATTAAGTTCTCTAGTTTTCTCTAAAGGCACCTGAGATTATTGGAGATACCCTCGAGCTCAGCTCAACCCCCACAAACACAACCCAAACCTTTCGTAGAACAGTTGATCGCTAGCCTATACAACTACCTGTAAACCTCACATAAGTTGATTACGAAATCCACTCATCAACATTGGCGCTAGAAGGAGGGCAAGTTAATATCTTAAGAGTGGAAAAGATGTCAGGCAGCTCGGAGAGCGAAGCAACCCGTTCTGAGCGACAGGTTCATGAGGAGAACGCATCTCCTCCCAGAGCACCGAAGGTCACTAAAGCAGCCATGATGGAAATCCTAAAGACTGTGGGAGAACGTTTATCGACTTTGGAGCAGGCTTCAAGCAAAAAGAAGAAAAAGAAGGCAAAGAAGAGCAAGAAGTCGAAGGTTACTCCGAAACAGTTGAATTTTGAAGAATCTGAGAATGGAGAGGAGGTTCCTGACGATGGTGAAGAACCGAAAGAAGGTAATGATGATGAAGATATGGAGAATCCTGAGAAGAATAAAACTGGTAGCAAGGACCGTACAGGGTCCAAGAAGAAGAAGAAAACCAAGACTGGAGGTTCCTCAAAGAAAAAGAAGAACGATAAAGACCCATCTGTCGAGATAATTGAAGAAAAAAGCACGGATTCAGATGAGGATACTGAAGAATCAAGTGCTACAGGGTCGCAAGAGGAAGAAGGGACGAGTAAGAAGACAAAGGCGGAAGCTGTTGGGGAGGTGACGGCAGAAGATGTCAAGAAAATTTTGGCTCAACTCAAGGACGAAAAGAATCTTGCTGTGAACCCTATAACAGCTTCTCCTTTCACCAAGAAGGTTCGAAAGTCGGCTTTGCCTAGGTCTTACAGGCCCTCAAATGAGTTGAAATTCGATGGGACTACTGACCCCATTGAGTACCTTAGTCGTTTTGACACAGAGATGGATGTTTATCAAGTGAAGGAAGCCACCAGGTGCAGGTTACTGGCTGCAACTCTACAGGGCGGAGCCCATCAGTGGTTCAAAAGGTTACCTGCAGATTCGATTGGTTCTTGGGCAAGCATGGGGAAGCTCTTTGTCACTCAATTCAGAGCATCTGTTGCATTTGCCCCACCGACCAATACCTTAGCCAATATCAAGCAAAGACCTAGTGAGACATTGACAGAATATTTCAAGAGGTTTAATGCAGAGGTTCCTAAAGTTAGGAAGGCATCTGAGGAAACAATAAAGAATTTCTTAATCGCTGGAGTCAAAGGAGGCTCAGATTTTTGGAAAGCACTGCAGGGAAAAGAACCAGAGACGTTAGCAGATTTTTATGCCCAGGCAGAACCCTTTCGACTGGTGGAGGAGTCTCTAGCTGAATTAAGGAAGGATCCAGATTTTGTAAGGCAAAGTGGAAGCAAGAGGTCGAGACAAAGAAGCCCCAATGGTCGTGACAATAAAAAGGTGGTTAGTCGCACTTCTCAGGTGAAGCCTGAAGCTGTGAATCCTACTAAACCTGTCATGAGTCAGGTACCGCCACCAGCTTCCTATAACAGCAATAGACCAGAGAGACCCGTCTATGAAACTTTCACCCCTTTGGTAGCTCCGATTGATCATATTTACGCAGTGAATGAGAAGTCCTCATGGTTTAAGAAGCCTTTCAGAACCGGTCCCCCAGGAAATAAGAATGAGCGCCCCTACTGTGACTTCCATGATAATAATGGGCATAATACTGCAGATTGTTGTCACCTCAGAGATCTAATTGAAACTCTAATCAGACAAGGGCAATTGAGTGAATGGGTGGCTCAGGAAGGAAAAAAGTATAGAGATGAGAAGACTCAGAAGACACAGACACAGGAACCTGTCGTGATGGAGGGACCACCTAAGGCTGGATGCATACGCACAATTATAGGAGGTCCCCATATTGGAGGAAGCAGCAGGAATGCCATGGAGAGGTATACTCGTGAGGCTAAAGAACGTCCTTTAACCAGTATTTACAATCTGTCCCAGAGGTCCCCAAAGCTGTTTGAAGGAGAGGATGCAGATATTACTTTCAATGAAGAAGATGCTTCCTGGGTACATCATCCTCATACTGACGCTTTGGTTGTTGAGGCAGGAATTGGATCTTATGAGGTTCATCGAGTGCTAGTGGATAATGGAAGCTCTGTAAACTTGTTATCTTACTCAGCTTTCAAGAAGATGCATTTTCTGGATAAAGACTTAACTCCAACAAACGATACCTTGTATGGATTCACCAATAATCAGGTTCCTATCAAAGGTAAGATTCGTTTGCCAGTAACCTTAGGTGATAAACCATGTTGCATTACACAGTTGGCAGAATTCATTGTTATAGAAGAGAATATGAATTACAATGCTATTTTGGGAAGACCCATTTTGAAGGAGATGAGGGTAATCACCTCCATTTACCACCTCACTATGAAGTTCCCGACGCCAAACGGAGTTGGCATAGTTCGAGGATGTCAGTATGAGTCTAGAGAGTGTTATACCAAAGCTTTGCAACATGCTGCTAGAGCTGCTAAATTGCCTGAGCCTATGGACGAGGTTCCTGATAGTTTTCCAGGAAAGAACCCAGACAAGATAACGGTCGACCTGCGCAGTTCGCCTTTGGAAGGTTTTGTGTCAGCCTCCTGTAGAGCTATAAGAATTGAAGAGATCATAGAAGAGGAACCTCATGATGAGATTCCCGTTTTTCGGGGACCAGATACCCCCTACTTACTGATAGAGGGTGCACCCCCTACGGATAAGGATGGTGATGTGTGTATGGTAGAAGGGGTAGATGAAGAAAAATCCCGAAAACTGAAACATAATGGATGCAATGAAGACAGTCAGCCAGCATCAAAGAGAAGGAATGTCATGCACGAAATGCAGGAACCGTCTACCGTCCAGGAACCTCAAGAGGACTCAACCGCAAGAATGGAGGTAGACTTAGATCCTCGAATGCCAGAAACCATGGTAAAGGCTGGACCAGCTGGTGAAACTCTGGATGTGAAGATCAATGACAAAGATGGTATAAAGGTGTTGAAGATTGGAGCTCAGCTTGATCCAACCTTAAAGGAATCTCTCATTACCTTTTTGGGCAAGAACCTGGATGTGTTTGCCTGGTGTCATGCAGATATGGAAGGGATAGATCCAAGGGTCATGTGTCATAAGTTGAATATTGATCCAGAAAAGAAAGGAGTGAGACAGAAGCGAAGACCAGTTAGTGGCGAGAGAGCTCAGGCATTGAAAGAAGAGGTTGACAGGTTGTTGGATGCAGGATTAGTTAAAGAATCTTTTTACCCAATATGGTTGGCAAATCCTGTTTTGGTAAAGAAACCTAATGGAAAATGGAGAACCTGTGTGGACTTCACAGATCTCAACAAAGCATGTCCGAAGGACAGCTTCCCACTGCCACGGATTGATCAGTTAGTGGATGCAACAGCTGGACATGCCCTCCTTAGCTTCATGGATGCCTATTCAGGTTATAATCAAATCCCTATGTATGAACCTGACCAAGAGCATACTTCTTTTATTACGGACAGAGGTCTTTATTGCTATGTATGCATGCCATTTGGGTTGATTAATGCTGGAGCTACATATCAACGGTTAGTGAATATGATGTTTAAAGACCAAATTGGCCATACTATGGAGGTATATGTGGATGATATGTTAGTTAAGTCTAAGGAAGCTGTTGACCATGTAAAGCACTTAGAAGAAATGTTTGGAATCTTGCGGAAGTACAGAATGAAGCTGAACCCTAAAAAATGTGTGTTTGGGGTAGAATCAGGAAAGTTTCTGGGTTTCATGGTAAACCACAGAGGTATCGAAGCCAACCCAGCCAAGATTAAAGCATTGATTGATATGAGGTCTCCGAGAACTGTGAGAGAGGTTCAATCTCTTACAGGAAGAGTTGCAGCTTTGAATAGATTCATTTCGAGGTCCACTGATAAGTGTCAGGAGTTCTTTAAAGCCATAAAGAAAGGAAACAAATTTGAGTGGACCGCAGAATGTGAGATAGCGTTTGGAAAGCTAAAGGAGCATTTGGGGAGCCCCCCACTGTTAGCCAAACCTGTGGATGGAGAAACATTGATACTTTATTTGGCTGTTTCAGAGTATTCCATTAGTGCAGTTCTGGTTCGAGAAGAGAATGGACAGCAGAGCCCAGTTTACTATGTTAGTAAAAGGTTACTTGACGCAGAAACGAGGTACACAGGAATGGAGAAGTTGGTTTTCGCATTGATTCTGGCTTCCAGGAAGCTGCGACCTTATTTCCAAGCTCACAAGATTGAAGTAAGAACCTCATATCCACTTAAGCAAGTGATGCATAGGCCAGAAACCTCTGGAAGAATGTTAAAATGGGCTGTGGAGCTAGGACAGTTCGACATAGAATATAAGCCAAAGACAGCAATCAAAGCTCAAGCTTTAGCAGATTTCTTAATCGAGTTTCCACCTCATGTAGAGGTTACTGGCCAAGAGGGGCCAAAAGAAGTGGTGGAAAAACAGGCAGACAATGACAACTGTGCACCTTGGTGGACACTGTATGTGGATGGAGCTGCTAACAGTGGTGGAGCAGGTGCAGGCATAGAATTAGTTAGTCCAGAAGGGCACCAACTCTATAGCTCGATTCATTTTGCTTTTAAAGCCACGAACAATGATGCAGAATATGAGGCATTGATTGCAGGACTCAAGTTGGCTTTGGAGATGAAAGTAGAAAATATCAGGGTGTTTAGTGATTCAATGTTAGTAGTTTGGCAGATTCGTGGTGGTTTTCAGGCGAGAGGGCCGAGAACAGACTTATATTTGAGATACTCCCAGGAGTTGATCGCAAGGTTCAGAGAGGTGAAGCTGGATCAGGTACCTCGAGGAAAGAATACCAAAGCGGATGCATTGGCCAAGTTAGGGTCACAAAGAGAATCCACGTTATTGGGGGTAATTCCACTTCAAATCCAGGAGCAACCAAGTGTTTTCAAGGAAGAGGTAATGGACATTGAATTTCCAGTTGAAGATTCCTGGATGACCCCAATATATCGTTACCTGGACAAAGGGGAGCTACCTCCCAATCAAAGTGATATCAGGAAGCTGAGGTATCGAGCAGCCAGGTATGTAATTTATGATGGAGTTCTGTATAAGCGAGGATTCAATCAGCCTTTGCTCAAGTGTGTAGCTGGAGAACAATGCAAGTATATCCTCGAGGAAATTCATGAAGGAGTATGTGGAAATCACTCGGGGGGTAATTCTCTAGCCATGAAAGTCCTTCGACAAGGATATTATTGGCCAACCATCAAAGCAGATGCTACGAAGTTTGTGCAGGCATGCAGTAATTGTCAGAGGTTTGCAAATTTTGATAGTCGTCCTGTAGCCCCTATTAAACCGATTGTTAGCCCCTGGCCATTCGCTGTTTGGGGGATAGACCTCATTGGAGAGCTCCCGAAAGGAAAAGGAGGAGTGAAATACGCAGTGGTCGCAGTCGATTACTTTACAAAGTGGGCGGAAGCAGAACCACTTGCTAAGATTACAGCGTCAAAATTGACTGAATTTGTGTTTCGAGCTATTGTATGCAGGTTTGGCATTCCACAGAAGCTGATTTCTGACAATGGGAAGCAGTTCGATAGTAGAGAGCTTAGAGGATTGTGTGAGCAGTTTGGAATCCAAAAAGCATTTTCAGCAGTGTATTATCCGCAGAGTAATGGACAGACTGAAGCAGTGAATAAGATTATCAAGCACACTTTGAAGACAAGGCTTGAAGATAAGAAGGGAAGCTGGCCAGAGGAGCTTCCTGGAGTCTTGTGGTCGTATAACACCACGCCTAGAACTACAACTGGTGAGTTTCCTTTTATCCTCACTTATGGTTGTGAAGCTATGGTACCTGTGGAAGTTGGAACAGGTTCCTTGAGAAGAAAGTATTTTGATCCCGAGAGCAATGAGGTCAATCATAGACTGTATTTGGACATGGTTGAAGAGTTGAGAGCAGATTCACAAGTGAAGTTAGCAGCATATCAACAGAGAGTTCGAAGGTATTACGACAAAAAGGTGAAGGCAAGACCTTTTAAAGTTGGAGACCTAGTTCTGAGAAAAGTCATGCCAAATACCAGGGTTCTGGCACATGGAGCTTTTGGAGCAAATTGGGAAGGGCCTTACCAGATAAAGTCAGCCATTTGGGAAGGAACCTACCACTTGATGGATATGGATGGGAACCTCATTCCGAGAGCTTGGAATGCAGAACATCTCAAGAAGTATTATCAGTAACTCTTTTATGCGTTTTTCTTAGGAAAAGTAAGGCTCTTTCAGCCCAAGAATAAAGGCAGCTTATTAGTTATAGCTGACCAGCATTTTGATTTCAGTATTTAATTATGCATGTACTCGGGGGGTATTTGATGTGAACCTCCCTACTTGCAAGACAATTTTTTTTAAGTATTGAGCGATGTATAGCTCTACGTTGAATATTTTGAGTGCATTATTTGCAGCTATAGCTCCTTAATAGTTCTTTTACGTAATAATCATTACCCAAAAGAACTGGGGGGTAGTATTCCTACTTAGACAGTATTGCACATGCTATGATTTGATATTTCATATGCCAATTTGAAATTTTTGAAACAGGTTACCTAGATTAACAGGTTCCTGTAGCATTGTGTTGCATTTTGCAGGTTACCTAAGCTGACAGGTTCCTGTAGCATTGACAGTATGTATGAAGTATGAATATGAATTGACAGAATGTGCAGACTACGATTGATTGACCAGAATTAGCTTGTGGACAGATTGTTGAGAAAAGGATAAAAGCCCCAGGTAGCTTCCTGGGCATTGAGCAAAGCCCCAGGTAGCTTCCTGGGCATTGAGCAAAGCCCCAGGTAGTTTCCTGGGCATCGAGAAAAAGGCCCAGGTAGCTTCCTGGGCACGAGAAAAGCTTCAGGTAGCTTCCTGAGCAAATGAGATTGAAAAGCCTCAGTTGACTGAGCACGACATTGTTGCCAAAAGCCTCAAGTTCCTTGAGCACGTGAATTAAAGTCCTGACAAAAGGCATCTAAAGTCCTGACAAAAGGCACCTTAAAGAGAGGCCTAATAAGCTCTCCCTCATGTGGAACCGCCTTTGGCACATGGGAAGAAGGGATAAAATCCTTAGCATATACCTTCATAAGATGTCTAGCCTGACACATGGAGAAGAGGAATCTGTGTGGACTCCTAGAACGGCACACAGGTTCCTAGAATCGCCCCGAGGCATAAAAAGGAACCAACATGCCTCGAGGCATGTTGGGACCTAGAGAGTAGGATTGGGAACCCAGCAGGTTACCTCTCCAGGAGAAAAAAGGAACCAACAGGCCTCGAGGCATGTTGGGACCTAGAGATTAGGATTGGAAGCCAAGCAGGCAACCTTTCCAAGAGATGACCCGAATTAAACAAGAGAAAGCTTTTACTAACGTTAACTGTTTTTTGTTTTATGTTTATTTTGCAGGATTAATACTCGAGGAACCTGGTATTGATGAAGAAGAAGTTATTAAAGAAGGCTACGGTTTAGATTATCGGTACAAAGTATAAGCACAAAGGTTCCAGGTTTTACAATTCAGCTGTAATTTGTTACATTTGTTTTGAGAATAAGCAAGTGGAAATATGCATGTGTTCTGTTTCTTACAATGGGTTAGCCCACGTAAGCTTGACCATATGAATAAGGAAGCTGAATTATTCTCTAAGGCATAACAGCATAGTATTTCATAAGGTTTAGAAGAAAAGTATGCAGCAAAAGCAAATATCATAAAGAGAGTTATGGGTACAGAGACCCAGAAAACCAACATAAGAGTTAATGGCAAGAAGGCCATGGAAATCAAATTTAAAGTTACATATTGCGAGGCGTTACGAGGAGCCCGCGACCTCATTGAAAGTTATCAAAAGTTTTTAAGAATCTTGTTGAAATTACGAAGGAGGAACTTCATTGGAACCCTTAGCAGCAACAGGAGGAGTTGGAAGGATAGGCTGAACAACGTCAGGAGCAGGAACCTCTGCAGTCTCAAGGTTGGCACCTGGAGACCTCTCAACCGTTTTCACGGGAGGTACAGAGGTTGCAGCAGCAGCTTTCTCTTCAAAATCTTTGATCATCCCTACCACGTCTTCACCCAGGAGGGACCAGTCTATATTGGGCATCTTCTCCCATGTGGAACGTATGTAGTCATTAATACCTTCATCATAGCCTTCATCGTATCTGGCCTTCTCCTTGATAAGTATGGATGACTTCACAACTTCAGCAGCAGCATTCAAGGCATCCACTTGGGCTTCCAGTTCATTGGTTCTTTCCAACATCGACAGTTTCTCGTCCCTAAGGATCTTGACCTGTTCTTGAAGTTCATCCTTGCTATTCTTCAACGAGGTTTCAACAGCTTTAGCCCTCCTTACCGCAGCAGTGGCAACATTCACACTCTCCTCTTTAGCAACCAGCTCCTCTTTGAGCTTCGAGATTTCCCCTTGTAACCTGAGGTCATATTGGATCTTCAAGGCAAAGTCATCACAGAATCTAAGAGTAAAAAAGGCGTTCTGGGCCGCAGAGAACCTCATAGCTTCCAAAGCTTCAGTAGAGTCCATTTTCGACCAGCCAGTAATAGTCTCAGCAGGAACATGAGTGTCAATCAAGTCCTTAAACTGGTTCTGAGCAGCGGTAGGTTCAGTCTTCACAGCTTTGTTCTTCCTCATGGATCTAGTCTGAGAGCTCCCTGATAAGTCAAGTGTGGTCTGAGCCAATTTGCGTTTCGAAGAACCTGATGGTTGAGTCTGGACGGATACAGGGGTTGGAACTTGGTTAATTGGAGTTGCATCAAGCGGAACCTCCTTTACACTGTCTTCAACCTTGAAAATTTCTTCCACGTTTTTAGATCTCTTTATAAATGAAGGAACTTTTGGAGCCATATCTGCATAAGTTAGAAGGTTAAGGTTAGATATATATATATGAAGTGAGCAAATGAAATTGCACAAATATAAAGAAACTCCTACCAGAAGTTGAAGGAATAAAGCCTAAAGTCATCAAGTTATCAGGGGTCATCAAGACCAGACAATCTCTAGTGGAGGCTGATAGTTTCAAAATCTTAGTTGCTCTTTCCAAGCAGACTCCCGTAAGAACGGTTTGCTTAGGGATATTGGGACGACAATTAAACTCGTATCTAACGTAGGGGCAGTCATAGCAATAAAGAAACTGTTCCGACCATTGTTCAAAGTTTTGCTTAACATTTTTTATGCACTGACCCTGGTGACAAGGCCAGGCCGAAAGGTAAAAACAACCAGAATTTCTTCCAGTGTCTTTCAGTCTGAAGAAATAGCCCAATTCAGGGGCTGTCAAAGGAACTGTAAACTTGCTGGAATATAGTATAAAAGTGCTGATGGCTAACCGATAAGAATTAGGGGTGAGTTGCATTGGTGCTAATTGATAAAAGTCAAGAACCTCTCGTAAGAAAGGATGAAGAGGCATGGAAACACCTACCCTCAGGAAAGCGGCAGATATGACAGCATGGGGGATACCTTGTTTTGGGATTTTCAAATCAAACCTGTGAGCTCTCTCACCAGGTTCTGGGACTGTTATCTTACAGACAGGGCGGTGACATTCCTCGAATAGTCTTTCCAGTTTAACTGAGGTCATGATAGAATCAGATTTTTCACAAAAAGGGACAATCTCTTGTTTGAATGGTTCTCTTTCTACAGATATCTCACTTTGAAAGTCGGGTTCTAGGAAGGACTCAGGTTCAAATTCAGGTTTTGATACCTCTTCATTATCAGACCAGTCATCTCCTAAATCGATTAAGCTTAAAGGCTTTAAGGGATCAATAGCATTTGGAGGTTTCATCAAAATATCTTGAGGATCACCAGTGTTGGGAATCAAGACCCTAGACCTAGTTCTATTACCTACAGATGCGACAAAAACAGGTTTTACGGAAGAGAGGTGGTCAGAATGTGTTGAATCAGAAGACATCTGCAAGAAACAGACGAAAAAAGGTCAGACTTTGGAATTCTTAAAGGGAGACCTGTGGTTTTAAGACGATTGAACTACTTTGATTATGTCAAGTAAGTTTCTTTTTAAGAGTTATATGGAGGGTGTACACTCACAGAGATAGGTATGAAATATGACATGAATACGAAACAAATTAAGATAGAAGACAAGCAAACAGTCAAAAGCTTTCAGTAGAATCATAGTGATGGAACCACAAATCGGTGATGGAACTACCAGTAGAGAAGGTATTATGGATGGTTGTGTGTGTGACATATAAAAACCATATACAAACACTTATCAGATAAAAGACAGCATGCAAGATCGAAGTAATCAGATAGTTAAAAATGCAATCGAGATTATGAGAAAACAGAAAGAAAGGATTCAGAATCATACCTTGGATTGAAGAAAACGGCGATAGAAGGTTTGGATTAAGCAGATGACCGTCGGACTTCTCCTATTTTTCTCTCCAAGGGTTTTAGAAAATATTTGGTAAAGGTAAAAATGAAGATGAAGTCATTCATTTGTTTATATAATCAAGACAGCTCTATACACGTGGCAGCACATTACTGGAGCGGTAAAAACGAAGAGGTACACGCGTGAGAAGCGTGTAAACCTTGGGAACTCACACATTAACTACAGCTTTGGTAAGTGATAAGTTTAATTCAAATTTTGAATTATCTTCTACAACCAACCATTATCCTCTTTTAACTTATTAAATTTAAAGAGGCATGAAGTTAAGTGACAAGTTGGATTCCTTGAGAAGTTGAATGCAAGCATAAAGTAGATTCCGAGAGCTGGAGCAAGAAAGAAGAAAATAGCGAGATAACAGGTTCCTTAATACAAAGGAAGCTTACTCAAGATTATATCAAGCTGAAAATATTTTATGTCCTGTTAGCTCATATAGGCTTGGATATACAATGCGGAAGCAAGATATAGTTACCAGGATGGGTTAACATTAAACCTTTGATCGAAGAATTAAAATAGGTTCCTTTCACATTACATGATTTCAAGGAACCGGGGGGTACTTGTTGTGCCCAAAATCTCCATGGACTAGATTTAGGCCCATTAATCAATAAGGTCCGATCCATACAAGTTAGAAGATTGATCCAATACGAGCCAGGAAGATCAAATAGAAGAAATGACTAAAGAAGTACGAATAACAGGAGGTTCCCCAATGGTCAGGAAGCTGAGCTGAACACTCGAAGACCAGGTTCCTCCCAGCCGAGGAGTTCGAATTAGCATAACAACAGCCATAGAGATGATAAAAGCATATGAAAAGTTATCCAGTCTAACTAGTTTGTTATTTGTGCAGGTACTAACACCAAAAGGGAGGTTCCTAAGTGATATGTCCCGAAATAAGGAGGTCCCTGAGAAACAGGCTCCTGAAATGTAGGTTCCTGAGCACCAGGTTCCTACGAGTTGCCAACAGAAAGTTCTAGAAGCCATCTAGAACAGATAAACGAATTGGTATCTGAGTATGATTCTAGGGCGCAGATGATCCTAGAATAACTCTAACCAATGAGAGAAACATAAGTAGGGTACGAACTCGAGTTCTACTCCACTTAGCCAAACTAGTTCGTGAAAGGCTCTAAAGGAACCTGAGTCCAACACGAATTAGATGACCGAATGCAGCTATTCCAGTAAGAGACGAAATCATACTAGAACTACGTGAGCTTGATCCCTATAAATACAAGGGTACGTAGGCACCTCAGGGTACGACGCATTAAGTTCTCTAGTTTTCTCTAAAGGCACCTGAGATTATTGGAGATACCCTCGAGCTCAGCTCAACCCCCACAAACACAACCCAAACCTTTCGTAGAACAGTTGATCGCTAGCCTATACAACTACCTGTAAACCTCACATAAGTTGATTACGAAATCCACTCATCAACAAAAACTATAAGTTGAATTTCTTTTTTTTTTGTTGCTATGCTGCCTTATATATAACTGGAAGTTGGCATAAAAATGAAAATTCAACTTATAGTTTTCAGTTGCATAGGTTGCATATAACATTGCATATGCAACATCTGTATTTTTGCAAATAAATTGGTATTTTTGCAAATATTTCGAGGAGATGGTAAAATCAAAAAAACTTAAAAGAATAATATATTTGGTAGATATCCTTAAATCTAATATAAAAAGAAAATTTTGTATTTTAATATGTAATCTAAAAAATGTATTTGTACTAAAGTACTAAAAAAATTATTTCAATGATTTAAATAATTTAAACAAAATATAAATAGATTTTAACCACCAAATATTAGTAATTGTTTTTAGAGATATTTACATAAATACATAAGATTTTAACAATTGTTTCCAATTTTACTACCATGCAACTATCATTTCACTTCTACAAAATCATTTTTTCAAAAATATTACCTCATTATAATTTTATGTTTTCAGTATTCCAAAAATACTACCTTCCTCAATTGCAACTTTTGCAACAACTTCGATGCTACAAATTTCTGATTGCAAGTTCCGGGGTTCAGATGTCATTTTCGACCACTTTTTTGGAATATATATATATATACTTGCAATCAGAAATTTGTAGCATCGAAGTTGCAAATGAGATTGCAAAAGTTGCAATTGAGGAAGGTAGTATTTTTGGAATTTTGAAAACAAGGTCTGTATTTTTAGAATTTTAGAAAGGTTGGTAGTATATATTTAAAAATCTAATAGTTAACATGGGTAGTTTTGAAACTATCCCTTTTTTTTACATTGAATAGAATTTTTAATGTAAAAATTCGTAGTTGTATTTTCATTTTGGTTCGGGACGATTCTAGTTGGATAATAATTGTCAAAGTACCACTATATAAGGATTATTTTATGAGTTTTGCGAGGGGTTTAAATCGTTCAAATCTAATTTTTAGAATTTAAAATAGAGTCAAAATTGGTACTAGGAACTTTTTTTTAAATTACAATTTAATTATTCTTCTCTAATTTTTCAAATTTGAAAAATGAAAATTAAACATATACATTTTTATAAATATTAAAAATATTTAGATAAATATTACTCCCTCTGTTTTTTTCATTTCTTTACACTTTCTATTTTGAGCCGTCCAATCCATTTCTTTACATTACCCAAAATAGTAAACTTTAAATAATATTAAAGTCAAACACTGATCTTTGTGCCCAGACAAATTTTATTAAGTTTCCCTCCCATGTCCTCATCAGTGTACTTTTGTTTGTTTAATATAGCAACTTGTGTATTATTTTATACTCTTTATTTAGTATCTTGGTCTTTGTGCATTTCTGAAATGTAAAGAAAACAACTGGACGGAGGGAGTAACAAATTTGGCTGGAGAAGCTCTCACGCTGAATTTGATAAAGTTAAAATCTGTTTTGCTAAAAGTCTGCAATGATCTCAAGCAAAAAAGATGAATTGTATAGTTCCCTTCCTGTCAGAGTAATTCTAGCACCGTCATCTTCTTTATCAGATTCAACATTATTCTTGATGCATCTTCTCTCCTTTGAAGTGCTGATTATCCACTTTATCAGATTCAACATTATTCTTAAGGTCTGTATCAGAGTTTTTAATTGATTTTCTAGATTCATCTTTCAAGTTTTATGTTCTTACTTGATTGGTACAAATAAAGATTACAGATATAGTACATTTGTAAATTAAGAAGAGAAATGGATATTCTCAGAGAGTGTCGGAGTAAACATGAACCGAAGTATACATTAACATATGAGTAATCAATTGCATATCAACATGCACACCAATGAAACCAAACTCAAAATACAACCATTACATTACATTACATTGAAACATAACTTAGCTAACCTAATCAAAGGAAGCCAAGAGTGCGTAATAGTGGTGCAATATGGACCACTCTGCAGCCAGGACTTGAGATTCTCCTGGAATATTTTTGTCCAATCATATTCTTGCTTTTGCAACCATACCAATTCATAGTTGTCAACTTTTTAGCATTTCGGCTACCACGCACATTGATGATTGGAGCGTGTGGCAAAAAGGCCATTTTCTTTTGGACATCCATTAACACATATTTATCATCTTGTTCGATGGTTCCCTTCGACCAGGGGCGGACCTAGGGGGTGGCTAGGGTTGGCTCTAGCCCTGGTGAAAATTTTTGAATCCCCTTATTATATATTCTCTATTCTCAACTAAGCCCTTGTGTAGCTCATCTGGTTTGTAGGCCGCAGTGAAATACTGAGAACTGGGGTTCGATTCTCAGATAGTGCATTTTTACATTTTCCATAACAACATGAGTTTTTACATTTTCCATAACAACATGAGTTCAAACATAAATATAGATGTGGTTGGGTCTATCCCAACGTATACCAATAATCATTGTGCACTTTTTGATCTCTATATTTGAGAATAAATTCTTGATATTAGAATCAGTGTGTTGAACTATATCTACGTATGTGCTTTTATGTGTTACACCAGTAAAAGGGGCTAAACTTTGTTCTTTTAAAGACATGAACAACAGAGATTATTAACTAGCTAGTAGCATCCTGATCAGAAATGGGTGACAAAGATCTAGTAGCATCCTGATCTGCCAAGACTACCACTATTTGTGTTCTGCGCTTATTATAAGCAACCAAAACTTTCTGCTCTTATTAGAAGATTATGGTGCCGATCAATTTTACTTAGCTAGTACTTTTGCTTGTTAGTTTAAGACATACATTTCTTCTGTTTCTAGGTTAATATGATATCAAGGAGCTAATCATAAGAATGAATTATAATCAAGGCTCTCTGACCAAGTCAGATCATTCTAAACATGTTTACACCTGCTAACAATGACACTGCTAACAAATTAATGCACAAGGTCTACAATTGTAGGAATGCAGGTGGGTTCTCCTCTGGCGAGGCGGGGGATATGCAAGAGGAATGGTCTACAATTCTAGCTTTAGTTATATCTCCTTGACCATGTTTGAGCTTCAACATGGTCTTCTCTGGGCGCATGGTGGTGCTGAGTTTCCTTGGGCGCATGTTGGTGCTGAGTTTGCTCCAGCCCCGGCAGAAAAAAAATCCTGGGTCCGCCCCTGCCTTCGACAATGGATTTCGTGGAGGAATATAGATGGCTTTCTCTATGTCTTCAAGCAGGGCTGTTTTCGAGTCAAAAAGATTGCTAGAGTTGAAGAACATCTCAAATACTTTTAAACATGACAAGTGTAGATATTTGCATGGTTTAGGCAAATCACTATACTCATCACCCAAAACCCGCTCAAGAAATTCCATTCTGTTCTCATTTAGTATGTTCCTGACATACTCGATTGAGTCTTCTATATCTGCGTTTGGATTATCTTTGAGGTATAGCAAGACAAGATTGTTTTTTCGCTCTTCTTGTTCCTTCTGTTGTTATTCCGTAAAATAAGAATGATATTAGATGAAGTTCTCAGTAAGGAATCCCAAACAGTCATGACGAAATTAGGCAAAGAGTTTGTAGAGCTAAAGGTGGAAAATGAAAATGAAAAAGTAAAACCAAAACTCCAGTTAAAACAAAAAATAAATGCTCCTGCAGTATAAACAATATTTGAGTATATATGCTGCTACTTCTTGTTATGTATAATAATAAATTAGTTACCTGGTAACTTTGAATGTCATTCAACAATCGCGCATTCACCATAAGCAATTTTGTTATAGTCTCATCGTGAGGGTGGATGATTTTATGAGCAGGAATTCTTTGATTCAAGAAACAAGAAGAGGGAAGAGCTATTGTGTGTGCAGCTATGGAAGTCATGCCAACATCAAGGTATTCATCAGCAGATGGTACATATCCCGTCCTTCCCCACAGAGTTTCCTTCATCCATGATACAAAAGATTCTTTCCACTTTTGTTCATTTACCAGACATCAAAAGTAAATTTTTTAAAAGTAGTAGTGCTACTGCTAATATAACCTTAGACGCTCAAATTTTCATAAATCTATCAATTTTGTAATTTACTTACTAGGGCTTGTATTTTATTTGTCATGCCATGCCTTTCATGATCGAGGAACTGTTCTGCCATGTCTCTTACAAAATGGTCAAGGGCATTGAAAATAATTTTGCTGGGGCCAATTAGGCCTTCACCATCCCATCTAACACAAGTACATATACATCAATATTCTGAGATGGAAGTTGTTAAGGAATCTGAAGATAGAAAGAGATAATTGATATGTAGCCTTATGGTACTCTTACCTTTGTACTGCCTCAGTTATGGTTTGTAGTTCAGCAAGAGACCCTTCCATGTCATAAAAGTCATCAGCCACAGTAATCAAAATTGCACTTTTTGTCACTAGTTTTCTGATAACAGAATGATGGGGTGAATACATGGTACCGCAGACAGCAAAGTAGCAGTATGTAGTGTTTTCTCGTCCGAATCCCATGTCCACAAGCCCCCATTGCTTAGACCAGCTACAGATACATATGAATGCAGAACCCAATATATGTGAAAATTCGAATCTTTAACATATATAGGAAATAGTCTTTTAATGATATGGTTAACTTGTTAATAAGTATTTGTATGCACCTTTTCAGTTCCTCTAATTCATACTTGAATATTGATTGCCGGAATTTGTAATTTTGCACTGAAAGTTGAATTAGAAGATCATCATGAAGACATGATAACCTATAGTGAAAATTGACATGATTAGCATATATCTGATGTTGTATCGACATAATATGTGTTAAATTGTACAAGAAAACTAAGGGATGATCATTAAAGATTACCTGGAATATGAAGGCCTTTCCAAGCGAAGAGGAGGGGCATTTATATTTTCAATCCACATCCTATGATCAAGATGATCAACACGGGCTATCCACGGAACACTTAACTCTTTCTGAACCTGCATAAAACCTCATACATTAATGGCTCAGCTGTAATTATATCATGCATGTTATGAAGGCATTGGTTTAATCCATTTCAATTTTATTATCTTTCTTGAAAGCGAAAAAAAAAAAAAAAAACTTTGTATTAGCTACTAAGAGGGTGTTTGGCCCCCCTTTTATTTATTTTTTTTCACTTAAAGCTGGTACCAGCGTGTTTGGCTCCCCTTAAAGTGGAGCCACTTAAAGTGGAAAGTAGGCTAAAAAAAAAAGTAGCTTGGAGGTACTTTTTTTCCACTTATTTTTTTTCGTATATCAATTTTTATGTATTTGAGTCACCTTTTAACTTGTATTGTATTCTTTGCATATATTTGTATTTTATACTTTCAAAAAAATATAAATTTCTTTTTTTTTAATTAATTTTTTAAAAATAAATTTACTTTAAGTGGAATTAGCCAAACAGATACACCTAACTTTAAGTAAAAATTATCACTTTTCACTTAAAGTGAGTAAATAGCACGCTCTAAGTAACATTAAGTGATAAGTAACATTTTTTAAGTTAAGCCAAACACGCTCTAAGTATATTAGTTGGGTATTGGAATTCACGGATTCCTTTTTCGCCTAGTACATCCCCTGTTCTGTAGTCCTATGGAATAAGACTTCTACTTAATTAATGCCCGTGCACGATCATAATAAATTTATAGAAGAAAACACTACATGCAGGGTTGAATTACCATTCTTTTGAAACTTTGGGAAATATAATCAGTATCTGCATCATGTTTCACACACACAGTTTTCTCGAGTAATCTCCTGGAAAATGATTTAGCATCTTCCATTTCACACTCTCCTGGAAATGTAAGATCTGAAGCTCGATAAATGTTGTACAGTGTACTTGCAAAATAGTCACTATTGTCCTCCAGATGATCCATGGTCTTTTTGTGATCTAGAAACCAACAAAAAATCCCTGCAAATACAAACATTGAGTCAGAAGTGCCTACATTAACCTTTTAATTATCAAGTCGATGCCTGGAGAATTCTTGAAATTGGATACATGTGCCAACATACACTCACACATAACTGTCAATAGGTATCAATGAAAGTTACAAACAAGATTTTGTGTGGAAGAACTATTTGAAAATCCGAGTGTTTTGAGGACGACCTGGAGTTACATCGAATCCATGGAAGCGCAAAAGACGAAATGCCAAAGCGTCTTTGTTTATATTCCCAGGTGCAAAGCGGATGTCATCTTGATCTCTTCCACTATTCATGTTGTAACTCCTAGTCATGCAGAAATTGGGTTACTAATTAGAAAGTATGCATTGTGAATAATTAAGCAACCTTTTGATTGGTTGGCAATCAGTAGAAGAAATTTGAATACTTTAGCACAAAATTTGCCTATATATGATGATAAGGTTCTAACATTTGGTAAATTTGAACTTAAGGTAATGCCAGAAAAACGGGTTTAGTTGACAAAAGAAAATGGTCGTTTAAAGGGCAGACTGGTCGATGATGACTATAACCAATCGCAGGCACACATACCAGAACCCAGAAGGTTTTGTTGGCTAAACAACTATGCACCTATTTTATTATGCGTCTAATTTTTTTTTCCAACGCCTTAGAATTGAATAAAATTAGTAATTCATATGCATTCAAATTTTTAGATGATGCTAATTTTCTAATATGTCATTAACATAATGTACCTGTAAATTTGCGCTAACGTTTCTTGAATTTCTTCAGCAAAATGCTCAGCTAAACCCAGGTTCAGTAATTTATCAAGCATGCAGAGCTTTACGAGTTCTTCATCCACAGGATACACTGATGGTACTGCGTTTGACATCATCCAAAGAGTAAAATGAATAATTTGGAAAGGAAAATGATATAATTAATTACATAAAGTTTCACAAAATGATAAGTGATTAGTTATAACTCAATGGGCCATGCATTCAAATTAATATCAACCAATAAAAACCATTCATTAGTGGAATCCAACTCATTGAATTTTTCTGTACATATTTTTTGTGCACCTATCATTAGTATTACTCATTAGGAATTAATTAAGACGAACATCACAACCTTATCCTATTTATGATGTCGGAGAAGGTCCACCCTTTTTTTTTTATCAGAAACTTATTGTCAATGAAAACTGTGGATAGTAAAAAGTTTAAGGCTGCACAAAACACTTGACATACCTCCGCATGGAAATTTCTTAATAACAGACTCCAGATATTTGAGGAATGCAGGATTTCCTGTGGCCATATAAGCAGCCGCTGAGGCAGAGGGTGATTTAAACAAGGAGGTATCTACACTAGCATTCTTCACTATGACTAGCTCATACATATCACAGGCAAACAAAAGAGCCTCCGCACAGGATGATTTTAGCGAAGGATGCTCATTCTTGTCGTCAACTGTCTTCCTACCGTTGCAAATTATTCATAAATTAGAGTAACTCTACAAAACAGACACATATACATACGAGAAAAATGGTGTTTGGTGAATAGCATTTTTGTAATAATTGAATTTATCCTCCTACATTTACAAAAATATTCCGTAATATATTATGTCCGAGACCTGAGGGTATGTAGGATTAAAGATGCAGTAATACACTAAACACACACATGTATTGAGTAAACAAAAACTGAAATCTGCATTCACTGAAATAATCGGATACAAGCAGCTATATATATAGCTTTGACACACAAAGTGGTACCTATTATTTAGCAACTACTTTCCTATCAAGACTCCACTACTTTCACTTCTCCTAACAATACTGCAATGACTACATGACCTGGTCTATAGCTAACACAACAAGCCCATCAACTATGACCTAATCTTGCTGACTATTACAAATAAACAAAACAATTTATTTAAAACAATTAAACAAATAAACAATTAAAACAAGTTTAAGATTATTTTTCCAACATTCACCCCCATAATCTTAAACTTACGAAGCACTTTCTCTTCGCCTGTGATGCACTTCTCACCACCATCAATTTTGATGCACTTTCTCATCAAAAACACTTTGGAGCACTTTCTCTCCACAACACTTTGGAGCACTTTCTCTCCAAAAACTCTAAAGGAGTGGTTCTCCCTCGATCAATTGTGCCATCCTTTCTTCATTATTCTGGAATCTACAAGTGAAGGATTTAACCTAAGGCTACTGGTGTATGTATGTGCTATTCACTCGTGTATGGAGAAGAAAATAAAGTTGTTTCTCATTCTTTCTCTGCCTCATCTCAGCACACACACTGACACACACCAGCATCATATACTCATCCTCTGCAAGTGCAGATATTGTACCACCTGTAACCACCTTCTTATGCCTCAAGGATCGGAGGGAAAGCTGTTAAGCCTTGAACCCCCTCCCCCGAGCTCTGATACCAAGTGTAGGATTAAAGATGCAGTAATACACTAAACACACACATGTATTGAGTAAACAAAAACTGAAATCTGCATTCACTGAAATAATCGGATACAAGCAGCTATATATATAGCTTTGACACACAAAATGGTACCTATTATTTAGCAACTACTTTCCTATCAAGACTCCACTACTTTCACTTCTCCTAACAATACTGCAATGACTACATGACCTGGTCTATAGCTAACGCAACAAGCCCATCAACTATGACCTAATCTTGCTGACTATTACAAATAAACAAAACAATTTATTTAAAACAGTGGTATCAGAGCTTGAAGGGGGAAGAAGTATAAAGGCTTAACAGCCTTCTCTCCGATCCTTGGGTTATCGCTGGACGTTGGCGTCATGGACGCGGGCGCTGACGACGGACACTGGATGCTTGTTCACGGGTGTTGGAATCAGGTCGCGCAGGTGCATTATTGATGATAGTTGTGTTAGTAGCTGCACAGCAGTTGTGGTGGCAGTAGCACTGCAACGAAGATGGCGAGACATGGAGAGAAGTGCTCCAAAAATCAAAATGTGTTTTTGATGAGAAGTGCATCAATATTGATGGTGGTGAGAAGTGCATCACAAGATGAAGAGAAGTGCTTCATAAGTTTAAGATTATGGGGGTGAATGTTGAAATTTAATCTTAAACTTATTATTGTTATTTGTTTTATTTCTAGTTTTTAATAAACATTGTAATCGAGGCCATGTACTTAGTCCGTGTCTACAGCTAAGACCTGGTCTTTGAGTTGTTCAGCCTTACGAGGAGTAGTGGAGATTTATCAGGGAAGTTGCCCTGGTTTTTAGCTATCAGTTCAGATGGTTTTGTGTAGTTTAAATACTGCATGTAATCTTGTTTTAAGTAACACAGAACATTTAGTTTCCTTTCTGTAGTTCATTCCTTGGTTTCACTAAGGTCTTATTATTTAATTTTCAACAGGGTATATATTGAGATCACTGAGAACAATCAATGTTGCATTTTTAAAAAGGTACATAATTAGATACTCTAAACAACGTAGAACAAGTGTAGAATAATGCTCTCATTAGTAATATATATTTTGACACCTTTTGGTATTTATCAGTAAAATATATTTTTACCTGTTAACGTAAAAGCTGGGAACCAAGGCTTTTAGCTCATGAGACAACTTTAGATGTAGATCTACTCTTTCTGCCTGTTCCAACATTGCTGGAAAGACAATAGTAAACCAGCGGGGAAGTTCCCTGTGGTTCACATCAAGCAGCTTCTTTGCATTTGTAACAACATACGACTTTCCTGTTATTTTTGCCATACATTTATGAAATTTGTAAGTAATAAAGATATATATTATCGTCATTGCATTTGAAAAACTAGCACCGAATAATTCAACAATACATCAACGATGATCACCTAATTCGATATTTTCGGGACCAACATTCCAAGTAGCAAGTGCTAGAATTAATGCATGCAAGAGTTGAGGAAAGTGCATGAATAAAATTGTCATCATCTCCCCAGAAACCTCCTTCTTTTTGATTGTTCAACACCCAATTAACGCAACAATTAAACATGGGATTGTGGGTGTTTTTCGAATCAGGAATCATGGCTAGCCACGCAGTGTCAAAAGCTGATGGAGAAACTAATGAACTCTGCACTTGTGCAGAGAACACTTTCTTCTTTATCTCTTTCACGAGACGTTTAATCGAGACTTCAGCTTCTGAGGAATAAGATTCCATGTTTATTCTTGTGCATAAATGATTTTTTATACAGAAGCTGGTATATACTATATACTAATAACATATATAACAAGTATTTATAGACTGCGTTTCATACAAGTGCAGGAGAAGGCTAGTTTAGTAAATTAACTCAAAGATAGAGAAAGCAGTGTCCTTCCAAAAGCTAGAGAGAAAAAAAAATATTGATGTGAAATGTGAATCGATTACTAAACAAAAAAAAAATGTGAATCGATTCCAGGTCCCAAGTAGGGTTGTGAATGGATCGGATCTGGATCGAATCAGTCATGATCCATATCATGATCCACTTAATTTTACCGAATTCGGATTCGAATCGGATCATAGTTGGATTTTTTTCAAAATGATCTATATCCGGATCCGTTAGGATCACGGATTATCGGATCGGAGCTCTGATCCGTTTATATGTAAACAAAAAAATCTTTAACTTAATTCAACAATTTACGAATAATAATAACAACATTTTGAAATGTGAAGTACACTAACAAAATATTACAAGGCTTTGTTATTTTTTTTAAGTGTTGAGGTAGCTAGATATTTTAAGTCTTTGTTTTAGGACCTGCTTTTGCAAATGCATGAGGTGTATATATTTTAATCCTTCTTTATATGCATATATGCAATATGAATCAATTTTTGTTGGACATAGCAATAACATTGGTGTTTAGCATATTAGCAGGTTAACCGCAGGTTAGCCACCATTTATATGTTTAAATGTAGGTAGGCAGTATTTATATGAGAATGTTTAAAAGACTTTAAAATAAATTATGTAATATATATATATAGGGTCTTGTTCTAATAGAAACTAGAAACTAAACATAAATTAAATATTTCAAGCTAATCTAATGACCAAATTAGGGGTACCCCAATACAAAAAGTTCATAATATTCTTGGCTCCATCCAGCAAAAAAAAAAAAAAAAAAAAAAAAAATACTGTTCACTGCTGACGTGGCAGTGACGTCAGCGTGAACAGTAATTTTTTTTTTTTTTTTTTTTTGCTGGATGGAGCCAACAATTTTAAACACTTTTTGTGAAGGTGCCCCTGG
The DNA here is from genome assembly GCA_037693485.1 of Kitagawia praeruptora. Taxonomy (NCBI): domain Eukaryota; kingdom Viridiplantae; phylum Streptophyta; class Magnoliopsida; order Apiales; family Apiaceae; genus Kitagawia; species Kitagawia praeruptora. The sequence continues at coordinate 111,277,031 of CM075354.1, forward strand.
CGGGGCCATTAGAATGAATGAAATATAATTTATTTAGTGTTGGTTTCTAGTTTCTATTCTAAGATTGGTTTCTATTTGACCACTAGCCTATATATATATAGGTTAGTGATCAAATAGAAACCTCTTTTAAAATAAAAACTAGAAACCTCTATTAGCCTTATGATCTAATTAAATCTTTAAATACGTACACACAAACCAGGCCAACTCACCCACACCCACCTCACCCACCCACTACCACTGTCAACATCTTCTCCAACGATCTTCGTCATCTTTTCCGGTTAGCTCGAATTTTCCGGCAAGCTGGAAATTTGCAGATCTGGTTCCTCCTTTTCCTTTCCGACCTCTGGCCCCGCAGGGGCACCATCTTATCATCTTCCTCTACCATTCCGAGCTCCGATGAGCTTCTGTTTGTCACTTTCTTTCATCATCATCGTGGCAATTCTTTTACTCATATATATTCCCAGATTCAAGATTTCGTTCATACATATACACATATATTACGTATGTTTACTTTACTTTCCCCATCCCCTCTTTTTCTCTTACTGACTCTACTAATCTTCTTCATATTTCATTCCCTTTTCTGGCCTCCAACCACGTTGCTGCTAACAATACATTAACTTATATATACGATGATTACCTATTTCATTAACCCGTCTTTTCTTTGTAACACATCTGTGCAAATATAATCAATTTTTCTTGGGACTTGATCAACAAATTACCAATTGGTAGTCATCGAAATCATAAAACAAATTCATGAATCTGTTGGATAAAATTGGTGATTGTTCTTGTACAAATAAGTGATCTTCAGAGTACAAATTAATGATTTTTGTAGTGTAATTTAGTGACTTTCGTAACACAAATTAGTGATTTCCGTTTAAATCTGCTCATTTATGCTAATACATCAGATCTAATGTTAGTGATTTGACAATGCATAATTGGTGTTGATTATATTTGAGTGACTTATGAATTTTAAATTTGATTTATGGGTTGGATCATTGAAATCAAAATTTATTGATTTAAATATGAAATTCGCAGCATTATGGTGGTGATGGTAGTGGTGGATTTGCTTTGGTTATAGATTAAAGTTTAGGTATTGATTGGAGGTAAAGATGATGATGGATGAAGTCGATGGTGATGATTTGTGTGAAGTTGTTGGTAGTGGTTCTTCTGAGAGAGAGGTTGAAGATTTAAAGAAGTGAGAGAGATGGAGTTAGAACAGAAATGGAAGAGAAAAGGATGTTGGAAAGCACCTCGATGATAACGATGATGAATTTCTGGCGAGGAATCCAAGCGCGTGTGGCACAGGAAGGGGGAGATATGAAGAAAGATGTAAGCCATTATATTATGGGCCAGAACTTAAGCCCATTATTATGTCGGGTTGAATAAGTTTCTAGTTTTCATTTTAAAATGGTTTCTAGTGGAGCATGACCCTATATATATATATAGGCTAGTGATCAAATAGAAACCAATCTTAGAATAGAAACTAGAAACCAACACTAAATAAATTATTTTTCATTTATTCTAATGGCCTCGCCAGGAGCACCTTCACAAAAAGTGTTTAAAATTATTGGCTCCATCCAGCAAAAAAAAAAAAAAATACTGTTCACGCTGACGTCACTGCCACGTCAGCAGTGAACAGTAATTTTTTTTTTTTTGCTGGATGTAGCCTAGAATATTATGAACTTTTTGTATTGGGGTCCCCCTAATTTGGTCATTAGATTAGCTTGAAATATTTAATTTAGGTTTATTTTCTAGTTTCTATTCTAAGTTAGTTTCTATTAGAACAAGACCCTATATATATATATAACCGGATCGGATCTTTAACGGATCGGATCGTATCAAATCCATATCCGCTCCATTAGCTTTCGGATTTTTTCCGAATCTGATTTTTTTTACATGATCCATATCCGCTGCATTAACCTTTGGATCGGATCGGATCGGACCGGATATCCAATCCATTGACAGCCCTAGTCCCAAGAATAATACTCCCTTCGTCCCACCCATTTGTTTACACTTTTTTTGTCACTTTCTGGCACACATTTTAAGGTGGATTTTAAGGATAGTTCCATAACTTATTTTTAAATTTTTCTTTTTTGTATAAAAATAAGATTGTTTTATTTTTATACGAAAAAAAAAATTCAAAAATAAGTTATGGAACTATCCTTAAAATCCACCTTAAAATGCGTGTTAGACACCCTGTTTTGAAACGATAACAAATGGGCGGGACGGAGGGTGAAGTGCCAAAATGACACAATTTTTTATCAAAATGCCCAAAATAGCACTTTCTGACAACACTACCCTTCACTAGCACTTTCTATACACATATGACAGCTGCGTCACCCCAAAACGCAACCCATATACTTGCGTTTCCTTCTTTTTTTTATAAACAGCCACATGCTCACCGACCCATGGAACGCAACTGTTATAAGCGTTTGGTGGGTCAAAAGGCAAGCTCAGTTCACGTTTTTTTTTCTTTATCTTACAAAAGGCTACTTTAAAAATTGAAAACAGCGGGCAAAACGCATTTTAAACTTTTGTTTAGATTCTAAACCCAATTACTAGTTGCGTTTTCAACAAAAACACAAGATTTGTTTACGTTTTTTTTTTTACAAAAGGCTACTTTAAGTGGTGTAACCTATTTTTTTTATTTTTTTGGTAAATATGTATTTGTAAACACTATTAAAAAAATTATAGTTGAAACCCCAAGGCAATACAGATAAAATTTAAAAAATTTAATAAAAAAATTGAATCCGGCGGCCTGATTTTTAAACGCTAACGGTTTAAAAATCAGGATAAGTTAGGGTTTAGGGTTGTTTAGGTTTAGGGTTGTAAACAACCCTAAACCCTAAGTTCGTATACGGTTTATTTGTCATTCGGAATATTTCTAAAACCCAAAATGGAACTATTGAACCCAAAGGTTAACTGTTGAAACCCCAAGGCAATACAAATAAAATTTAAAAATTTTAATTAAAAAATTGAATTCGGTGGCCTGATTTTTAAACGCTAACGCGTTTAAAAATCAGGATAAGTTAGGGTTTATGGTCTAGGGTTTAGGATTTTACAACCCTAAACCTTAAGTTCGCATTCGGAATATTTCTAAAACCCAAAATGGAACTACTAAACTCCAAAGGTTAACTATTGAACCCCTAAGGGATTACAAATAAAATTTTAAAATTTTAAAAAAAATGAATATTTTTAAATCATTATTCGTAATATTTCTAAAAGCCAAAATGGAATTATTGGGAAAAAAAAGAAAGAAAGAAAAAGAAAAGAAAAAAGGAAAAAGAAAAGAAAAAATAAAACGTTGCTATAAGATACGTTTACAGGTCATGTTTTTTGGCAAGATATAAACATAATTAAGGAAACGCAAGATATGCATGCGTTTTGGGTAAAGCATATGTGGAGCTGTGTGCTAGTGCAGGGCATGTTTTTCAGGGAGTGCTATTTTGGACATTCAATCATAATTTTGTACCATTTTGGGCATTTTCTCCGGAACGGAGGTAGTAATTCCCATCAACTAATCCTATTAAAGAAAAAGAAATTTTAATTAAAATTAAAAAATATTTAAATTTTTCTTTAAAGAATATTAAAGAATTTGGCAAATGAAAAAGCATATTAATAAAAACCTACTCCCATCAACTTTAAATTAGTTTTAAAAAAAAGTAGGTGTATATATATGGGCCGGCCACACATATAGACAACATAAATTAAAAAAAAATTCACCAATTTATAATATGTGTGAATATTCTTATAGTGTCCAAGTAAATATTATCTCGTAATTCTAGTGAAAAGCTCTTAGTGTACAAATGTGAAATTTAAGATTTTTTAATTTGTATAGAAGCATAAATGAATCAACTCGAACATGCATTTAACGAATTTGAGTAAAATCTTAATGTTGGAACAATGTTCAATAATTTTACCAGAAAATATTTCTTGTACAAATTCGAGTTCATTAAGGTCATGGAACAAAAAATGTTGTTCGAAATTATATTTGATAAAATATATACAAAATATTTTGCGGGACAACAAAATATAGGTAAAATATAGAAGGGAAATTCTCAATGGTACCAATGTACTTTTGGTTTTTGCCAGCGATATTATTACGTTTTTGACTTTTTTAAATGGTACCCTTAAAAAATTGACTTCTTAACAGAAATACCATTCTATTAGAAAAACGTTATAGAAACGTTAAGTAGGGTTTGGGACCAATATTCAACCTTTTTCTTGTTGCATACTGCACCGTATGATCAAGATTGTTCTTATATTTTTTTAACAGGTTTGGGATCCACCAGTATTCTTCAAATATATTTTAGGGAAATTCTCAAAGGTACCACCATACTTTTGGTTTTTGCCGGTGGTACCATATCCTTTCGACCCTATTTAATATTTTTATAACGTTTTCTTTTAATAAAAAGATATTTTTGTTAAAAAATCAATTTGTTAAGGATATCGTTAAAAGAAGTCAAAAACATAATGGTATCATTGGCAAAAGCAAAAAATACAGTGGTACCGTTGAGAATTTCCCAATATAGATCAAGAAATTATAGCTAAAGACTTTTTTTTTTTTTTTTTGAAGAACAAAGGTGTTAATTCAATAATAAAAAGCCGTACGGCATCTACACCAATGATCGAGTCGAACAAACAGTAAATTGCAATCGCTTGTTCTCATGAAGAGACAGTTAAACGATATTTTGAAGATAATGTATATACAAATACAGGTACCCACTTCGTGCATCCTCGTTGGATTATCGATACCCACTTCAGCATGCCCCGTTGGAGTTATCGTTTGAGCTATCGACCAGAACTGCAATCCCATACAAAATTTCATCACTAAATCGAGATCCCCGCTCACAAACAAGGAGCGAAAAACAAAACTCTCACAAAGAAGAGAAATCCAAACTCTCACAAAGGAGAGATCAAATCCGAAAAATACAAGCCAAAACCAAAAAAACAAACTGAAAATACAAAGAAAAATCCAAAAACTTAGATCTGACAACCGAAACCACTGATATGCGGCTAACTCTCGAAATCCCCGCTCGAATCGAAGAAGAAAGATGGCCGGAAGCTCCCGTAGTGTAAATCTAAAAAAGCAATCCAACGCAAATCAAGAGCAAAGAAACTCTTGCTCAAAAAGGGAGATTATTGAAAAGAGATAGATCAAACAAAATAAAAGAAAGAATTTGGGGCTTTCCACCGGAAAAACCGGTGGAAGCCCCGCCGATTAATGTGCAGGAGACGGGAGGGATAGAGAAAGGGAGAGAAAAAAGACTTTTAATCTGATTATCGATATCGTTAAGGATATCGTTAAAAGAAGTCAAAAACATAATGGTATCATTGGCAAAAGCAAAAAATACAGTGGTACCGTTGAGAATTTCCCAATATAGATCAAGAAATTATAGCTAAAGACTTTTAATCTGATTATCGAGCAGACAAGCAACTGAAGTTCTGCGGGACAACAAATATAGGACCATATATGCATGTGTTTCATGAACTTGTCTTAATTTGTATGTTTTCTAGCTAATTATACTCTGTACTTGCAGGGAATCGGAGGCAAAATATTCCTTGTCCACATCAGTATAACTTGTGATCATGTATTCATTAGAATCTAAGCACATTTGGTTGGGTTTCTCGTTTTAGTGAAGAATCTATATAGATTCAATGTTAAATACTAAAACCGAATGTGGAATGAATATACATATCTGTGGTGCAGCGCATTTCTGCAATCGTTTTCTCCTCTTAAATTCCACGGTTTGCGCCATTGAATATTCAAACATCGATCCTTATTTTTAGGGTAGTACATGTGTGTAATTTCGTGCCAATATCAAGCTCATGAACGGGGAATGTGTACGACATTCAGTGGAGGTAATATTAACATTGACACATTTGACTGTACTCATGAAACACATGCATCATGGAGCCGACTGATCTATCATATTTTATCGTTTGAAATAGAATACAATAGGGATTACTTTAGTTATTATGTAGCCCATTCTCCAATATTTTGTCATTTGAAGGACAATAAAATCTTTATTGATAAACTCTATTGCTGCTATGTGTGTATAGATAGCAGATGAAGACATATAATGTAAGAGAAGGTATTAACTCTTGTATTACAATCTGTGATTTATGTTACATATTCAAGAACCAACTATATAGAAAATTAAACATACAAGAAAGTCTATGCTAGTACAAGAAAGTCTAAAGTTATATGCTGTTGATTGTTGATAGTTGAACGCTGTTGATAGTTGAACGTAGAATGTTGATGTAGAAATATGACTTTAACACCCCCACTCAAACTTAAGATGGTTGAAAAATCAACTTGAGTTTGTGAACATATTTATGAAAACTTCCAGGTGTATGAGATTTTGTGAATATATATGCAGCATTATCAGCACTAGCAACACCTTGTAAACGAATTGTTCCCTTTGCCACTTGTTGACGGATGAAGTGACAATCGATCTCAATGTGTTTAGTACGCTCATGAAAAACATCATTATGAGCAATGTCAATGGCACTTTTACTGTCACAATAGATAGAAGTGGATGAAGAATGCGTGACACTCATATCTTCAAGTAACCATCGTAGCCAAATTAATTCCTGTGTAGTGTCGGCAAGAGCCCGATATTCTGACTCGGCACTGGATCGAGAAGCAAGAGATTGTTTCTTACTGCGCCAGGAGATGAGAGAGTCACCAAGAAAGAAACAAAATCCAGTAGTAGAACATCTGGTAGTAGGATCACCGCCCCAATCAGCATCTGAGTAGGCATGTAACTCTAGTGGAGAGTCAAATGAATAATGTAATCCATGAAATATAGTGCCTTTGACATAACGAAGTATGTGTAGAACATCTGTGAAATGAGGAGTGCGAGGAGCTGCCATGAACTGACTTACAATGTGCACGGCATGAGCAATATCTAGACGAGTGACAGTGAGATAAATTAAACTTCCAACCAATTGGCGATACATTGTAGGATTGGAAAGCAGTTCACCGTCTTCTACGTTAAGTTTAACCTCGTATTCCAAAGGTGTGGATGAAATCTTGGTGTCACTGATTCCAGATTTTAATAAAAGGTCAGATGCATACTTTACTTGTGAAAGTGTGTAGCCAGTAGGGACAGAAGAAACCTCAAGACCCAAGAAGTAGCTCAGTGAACCAAGATCCTTCATCTCAAATTGCTGACTGAGAAATTGTTTGAGTTTAGAAATTCCTTTTGTGTCATCTCCAGTAATGATCATATCATCTACATATAGGAGAAGCAAAACAATTCCTCGTTCAGATCTTCGTATAAAAAGGGCATGATCATATGGACTTGAAGAAAATCCCAACTGCTGAACAATTTTGCTGAATTTTTCAAACCAAGCTCGAGGTGCTTGTTTAAGACCATAAAGTGCCTTGTTAAGCTTGAACACTTGATTTGGTGAGTGGGAAAAACCTGGAGGAGGTTTGAGATAAACTTCCTCATGTAGATCTCCATTGAGAAAGGCATTCTTGACATCCATTTGCCACATATCCCAGTTTTTTGATGCTCCAACAGCTAGTAAACTTCGAACAGATGTGAGACGAGCAACTGGTGCAAAAGTTTCCTCGTAATCAATGCCATACTCTTGAGTAAAGCCTCTAGCAACTAGACGAGCTTTATATATTTCAATAGAGCCATCAGATTTTGTTTTGATTTTATAGATCCATCGACAACTCACTGTTGTTTTACCAGGAGGCAAAGTTACTAAATCCCAAGTGTGAGTTTTGTCTAATGCATGAAGTTCCTCTTCCATTGCTTTCTGCCAAAGAGGGTTAACACTCGCCTCTCTATATGATTGAGGCTCATGTAATGATTGTATAGCAGAATAAACATGATAATCAGTCAATCGAACAGAAGGCTTTCTTACCCGAGTAGAGCGATGAGCATGTTCATCTGAAGAAGATGGTGGAGTGGGAGACACATCACTAGAATTCTCAGACTGAACTTCTGTTGGAGGAACATTCGTAGCTGGGGATGGTTGTATGAGCTCAATTGGAGAATTTGTAGGAACTGTGTTAGAAGATGTTGACGAGTCGACATAGTCATCACTGGGATATAGATCAACAAAAGGATCTGTAAAGTGAGAGATGCTAGAAGAAGTGTTGATTTTAAAATCTGACATAGATGAGAACATTTTGTGTTCCCAAAATGTCACATTACGAGAGACTCGAAGTCGTTGAGAGATAGGATCCCAACATCGGTATCCTTTTTGACCACTACCATACCCAATAAAACAACAAAGACGGGCACGAGGTTCTAGTTTCGTTCTTTCATGTGGAGGAAGAAGAACAAAACATGCTGAATCGAAAACCTTAAGGGTATCATATGAAGGTGGTTTTGCATACACTTTTTCATAAGGAGACATATTATCTATGACTGGAGAAGGAATCATGTTTATTGTATGAACAGCAGTTAATGCAGCTTCCCCCCAAAAGAATTCCGGACAAGAAGAAGAAATGAGAAGAGCTCGAATTGTATCAAGAATGTGTCTATGTTTACGCTCGGCACGACCATTTTGTTGTGATGTGTAGGGACAAGAACTTTGTGCAAGTGTACCATAAGATGCCAAAAATTTTGTAAGTTCTGATTCTTTGTATTCTTTAGCATTGTCGGCCCGAAAAAGTTTGATTTTCTTTTTTAATTGAGTATCAATCATAGTGGCAAAGTTTTTATATGTTTCTCCTAATTCAGATCGATTTTTCAAAATGTATATCCAAGTGAGTTACAATCCGATGATAAACGGGGAGAGCTTTGGTGACGACGCTGGTGACAAGAGCTTCGGTTGCGGGATGAGTTGATTCGGACTAATCAGAACGGTTAGAGGCTGGTGATTCCCGGAAACTTAAGGTTGTTGGAACTGATAGTTATGATAACGAAACAACAATCTGTGGTTGTAACCTTGTTTCAGATGCGGAGCTACCAATTGTTTGGTTAAATGTCTCAAAGACAAAGTTTGTCGGAAAGTTAATTTGACGATCGGAAAAGACGAATGTTCGCCGGAAAAGATGGCTTTGCCGATGATAGAGAAAGGTCAGGAGCTTAAAGCTCTGATACCATGATAAACTCTATTGCTACTATGTGTGTATAGATAGCAGATGAAGACATGTAATGTAAGAGAAGGTATTAACTCTTGTATTACAATTTGTGATTTATGTTACATATTCAAGAACCAACTATATAGAAAATTAAACATACAAGAAAGTCTATGCTAGTACAAGAAAGTCTAAAGTTATATGCTGTTGATTGTTGATAGTTGAACGCTGTTGATAGTTGAACGTAGAATGTTGATGTAGAAATATGACTTTAACATTTATAAATTAATAATGTTGGGATTGATAAATTTCAGCAAATTTTATTAATTTATAGAGATTATTAATTAAATGAGGTAAAATCTATACTGTTGCTATTATGTTGGGACCAAAAATTTGAATTAAAAATATTAATTTATCGTAGTATCGAGTATTAATTTAACGAGATTTTACTGTAGTAAGCGATACGGATTACTAATTATTTAAAGATATCTTATCTTTATGAAACGGTTGCTAAATATATAGTACCGCAAAAATCTTCGATGATACATGTATAGTAGAATTTTTGGTGTGAAAACAAGGGATTCATCTCTCTATATTTCTGAGATACGATATGCTGTAAACAAATGTTTGTTGTTGCCCGTCAGTCAACTCAAAGATATAGGACCCGTTTGGGAAATCTTATTTTTCAAATATGTATTTTTTTTCTGATATAAGTAACTTATTTTTACAAGATAATGAATATTAAACTACCCATCATATTTTTTCTAAAAAAAAATATGTAAATATAATTTTTTTCAAAATAAATAACTTATAATTCATTTTAAGATTTGCCAAAGGGACGAACACTAGTAAGATTACATAATGGCTTATGGTTGAGGGCAAGGATATATAGCATACCGTTTGATTATAAAAGATTGCGAATTATATTATTATGAAAAAATTCCAGTATGTCATGAAATTCTCCTACATTTATATCGAAAAGCCTATTTAAATGTACGAGAAAATAGATTGCAATATCAATTTTCCAGCTTAATTATATTAGTATGCACATGTTCCTAACCGGACCCCTTAAATAATTATGGTATTTTGTTTATTATTTATCTACAATTCAGTTCACTTATAAAAAGCTTGAACTTGACAAAAGAAATTAGTCAAACACGTTTTTCCAATTTTTAAGGGTTTTTTTTCTAGTATGTCCCATTTGAAAAGGTTGTTTAATTATGAATATGTCCTAATTTTAATTTTAATTATAAAAATGTCTCATCAATATCAATATCAATATCAATATCAATATATTCTTAATGTGTGCTAGTATTGCATTTTAAAAATTACTGCTTTTACCCTTCATTTTTTTAATCTTCTTTATTTCTTTGATGCCCTTTTTTGTCATTACACAGGAAAATTACAGCTTTTATCCTTTATGTTTTTAATCTTCTTTATTTCTTTGATGTCCCTTTTTGTCATTACACAATATTTGGAGCGACCCAATTTAGATTGGATCGACCCAAATCTCCTTTATTAATCAATTTCCTTTTTCAGGTTAAACATATTACCTTTTCTATTTTTCAATAACTAAATAATTTACTTCTTAGGTAAAATACAATATCTTTCACATTTTATCTAACTAAAATTTCTTTATTTTTAAAAACTACGATCAATTTTGTATAATAAAATAATATAATTATATTATAATTAGTATTGAATAATTAATTACCTTTTTGAGCCAAAATACGTTACCTTTTCTCTTTTCTCTAACTAAAATATCTCTTTTTCCAATTGTATCATGGACGGTTACCTTTTTCAAACACGTTACCTTTTTTCCCTTCTCTTACGAAAATCTCTCTTTTTCCAATTATATCACGGACGATTCTATTTAATAAAAATAAAATAATTATATTATAGTACTAATAATTAACTGATTACCTTTTCAACTAAAACGTATCATCTTTTATATTTTTCTAATTAAATTCCCTTTTTTCCTAGAAATTTCAGGGGCAACATTAATTTCTCATTTTCTAAAAACTATGAGCAATTTTATTTAGTAAAATAACATAATTAAATTATAATTACTATAAACTAATCAATTACCTTTTTCACAGAAATTATGTCATCTTTTTAATTTTCACGTTACCTTTCTATTTTTTAAAACTGAAATCTCTCTTTATTCTGATTTTATCACGGACGGTTCTATTTAATACAATAAACTAATAATATTATAATATTCATAATTAACCGATTGCATTTTTTTTTATCTAAAACGTATCAATTTCTATTTAATGAAATAAAATAATAATTATATAAAAACTAAAAATTAGCCGATTACCCTTTTCAAGTAAAACCTATAATTTTTTCTATATTTTCTAACTAAAATCCCTCATTTTCTAGAAATATCACGGATAATATTTATATAATTATTATCAATCTCATATAAAAATTTAAGCCTCCCAACTTTATATTTTAAAAAAATTAACTTAAATTAATGAAAAATTCATATAATATTAAAAAAAAATCGTGCATCGCACGGGTTTTAAGCTTGTATAATAAAAATTCGTATACAACGAATAATATCCGTTAGATTTTTAGTTAAAAATTAGAACTGTTATATACTTATATAAAGGAGAAACGAGGGGAGGTAAAGTGGCGCCGATCAAAAAACTCGGTTCTATTTTGTTAAATTTCTCAAATTTTTGAATTAATAATTCCAATGATTAAAACAAATCTCAATTCCATTTTAAAACTTTATTAATAGAGGAAACTAAATATATAGTTTCATTATTTTTTACCTATAAAATCTTTACTAATGAAGTAAAGTAAATATCTAAATTGCATTTTAAATTTTTACTAATCGAGGAAACTAAATATACAATTTCAATATCCTTACCTTTAAAATTGCATTTTAAAACATTGAAAGTTTGGTCGGCCGGTACCTATTGTTTTTACTTAATTACCCTTACTTAATTATAAATAAAATTTCTCCTACTAACTAATCAATTTATGTTTTCAAGTAAAACATATTAAAATAATTAATTTCCTTCTAAAATACGTTACATTTTCTATTTTCTTTAGCTAAAATCTCTTTTTTCCAATTAAATGACGCCCTTACTTAATTATAAATAAACAATTTCCCAATAACTAATCAATTTTCTTTTTCAAGTAAAACATATTAAAATAATCAATTTTTTTAAAAAAATGTTACCTTTTCTATTTCCTTTAGCTAAAATCTATAGTTTTCCAATTATATGGCGCCGGTTGGTTGGTTGGTTGGTTGGTCGGTACCTATTGTTTTTACATAATCACCCTTACTTAAATATAAATAAAATTTCTCCTAATAACTAATCAATTTTTGTTTTCAAGTAAAACATATTAAAATAATCAATTTCTCTAAATTGCATTTTAAAGTTTTACTAATGGAGAAAACTAAATATACAACTCAATTGCATTTTAAATTTTATTAATAGTGGGAATTAAATATCACTAACAAAATATAATAAAAATTTGTATACAACGAATAATATCCGTTAGATTTTTAGTTAAAAATTAGAACTATTATATAAATATATAAAGGAGATCCGATGGGATCTAAACCTCTACTATTATCCTTCATTTTTTTATTAATTATATAATTAATGATAATTAGCCGATTGCCTTTTTCAATTAAAGATGTTTACTTATAATTGATATGATATTACCTTTTATAAATACCTAAAATATCATATCTTCCAATCAATAATTTTTTTCTCTCTAATCAGCATTTGGAGCGATCCAATTGGATCAACCAAAATCTAAACCTCTACTATTATTCTTCATTTTTTAATTAATAATATAATTAATGATAATTAGCTGATTGTCTTTTTCAATTAAAAGATGTTTACTTATAATTGATGATATTACATTTTATAAATACCTAAAATATCATATCTTCCAATCAATAATTTTTTTTCTATTAATTAAAACACGTTGACTTTTAATTTAAAACATAATATTTCAATAATTAATACATACCCAAAAATATGACTTCATATCTTCTTACCACTAACAAAATATAACAAAAATTCGTATACAACGGATAATATCCGTTAGATTTTTAGTTAAAAATTAGAACAGTTAGATTCAATGATTAAATATATTACATGATTAAATTTATTTACTAATTGCATACCCAAAAATATGACATCATATCTTCTAACCACTAACAAAATATAATAAAAATTAGTATACAACGAATAATATCCGTTAGAATTTTATTTAAAATTAGAACTGTTAGATCTAATGATTAAATATGTTACATGATTAAATTTATTTACTAAAATTTCAAGGTTCGAATTCTGTCAACGATATATACTATTATCCTTCATTTTCTTAATCTTCTTTATTTCTTTGATGCCCCTTTTTACCATTACACAGCATTTGGAGCGACCCAAATTAGATTGGATCGACCCAAATCTAAACATATACTATTTTTTGTCATTACACAACATTTGGAGTAACCCAATTGGATCGACCCAAATCTAAACCTCTAATATAGTATTATCCTTTATTTTTTTTATCTTTCTTTATTTATTTGATTCTCCGTTTTGTCATTACTCAAATCTATCTATGTCATTTTTCACCTTCAAGTCCAAGCCGCTCAAATCTTCACACTCCTGGATTTTGATGCATGTTTGCACTTTTCAGATTTGAAAGCTGGGTTTTTCACCAAATTAACATCTCAATCCCCTGAAGTAGGTTAAGGTATGTGTACTAGACCTCCGTACGGGTCATATATGTTTGGTTCCAGTTTTCAATTTGGCCATAAGAGTTAAGTTTTTATTGATTTCACAATATTAAAAATTATACAGGATAATATTTGTTTGGTTTTTATTTTGGTTTGGAATTTAAGAATTAAAGTTTTAATGAATTACCCGATGTTATAATAATACACAGGGCACCAGAAAGGTACCTTTAAAATATTTGTTTGGCCTTTCAATTTTTTATTTTACATGTCGTAATAACAAAGGTAGTTGGAAAGATTACCAGTTAATAACATTGACACAGTACGGTGTTAGTAGTATTTTTATGTGTTCGTTCTCAGGGAAGGACTGAATTGTAATATCAAGTTCAAGTTTTTATCTCTCACAATCTAGAAGTGTAGAAGAATGTTTGGTGTATTTATAAACTAAATTAAACTAAACAAAATTAAACTAATTATCAAACGAGAATAAAATATATGAGGAAAACAATCCAAGAACTGGGGTTCTTCACTTGGTTTCAATGCACATTCAATATCTATGTGACATCTACGTTCTTACTCTGCTGAAAACAATTCTTCTAAGGTTATAATGTTCTCTCCCAAGATACAATATAGTGTCTACAACTACACCTTAATTGTCACTTCCGTGATACAATCAGAGTACAATCATAAACTATCACGCACCAAGAATTATAAGTCTCACAACTCTCCTATTAATCTCCCAATCAAATATTCGAGTTATGTCTGTTAAATCGTGTACTAAAATTGCAACTCCTCTTCCAAGTTATTACAATCCCTAAAATCCAATCAAAGGTTCATGACTCCCCTAATTGTGTTAAGCCCTCAATAACAGATCAGCAAAGCAAGAAAATCACAGATAATTAAACACACATGAATACCAAGGAATACTACCCAATCCTCAGATTAGAGAATTAGTTACACATAATTAAAGAAGAAAACAAAATAATAATAATAATGAATGAAAACATAATATTGAAGAAAGAATTGAAGATCGAAAGTACCTTGATACGATTACAAGCTATGAAGTGTTATATTTTACAATGGTATGATGTGTTTATATAGGCTCTACAAATCTTACCCAGCAAGATATTGCCTTCTATTACAATTAGGATTTAAAGAAGGTACCCAAAACTGCCCAGAATACAATTAGAATTAGAAAAAGGGCAAAACAGTAAATTCCCAGCCTTCTTTAATCAAGATTACGTGCGCGCCTTTAATCAGTACGTTTCTTGCACTTGTTTCCTTTTCCAGGTTGTAGAAAATCTCTCAAGCTTCGCGTGGGCAGTAAGATCGCTGAAAACGGACTTCTAGAACTCCAGATATGGCCAAAACAGTATAAGCTGCGCAGCCTTCCCGGAAAATCCGAATTTTAATCAATTAAATCTCCAAAAACGACAAAAGCTTAGATATTCTTGGAAACCTGCACAACTACACAAAACACATCAAAACTACACAAACTTGAGTCCAAAACAATCAATTTAAGCCGATATAGAATGTTCCAAGTGGATATAAAATCCACTTATCAAACACCCCCAAACTTAAACCGATGCTTGTCCTCAAGCATAAACAATTACAACTACCTAATTAGTACCACTTCCGTAGGTGATCACGGTTGCATTTGGCATATGCAACAAGCCCTTTAAACCCCTAGGCAGCCCTAGTGGACGAGTAAGGTCTCGTGAGGGCCTATAGCGAATGTACCCACAAAATCCATTTAACCTAATGCAATGCAATGCATGAATGCAACTAATATGAAAAATGCAATTAATCTAGCCTACCATACCTTCAAATCCTCTCATGCCATATCAACTTAATAATCAAAGTAAATACGCAATGTCTTGGTGTCGAAAGTGCAAGTATTCACATAGTCTACTCAATGAACATGCATAAGTTCTCACAAGCCCATGTCAAGTGTAAGAATAAGTTAGTAAACATGCTAAGCCCACAAGAGCACATCTTTGAGACAAAACTCGGGATCTCATACGCAAAAATAAGCAAACACTCACAATCCACTCACAAAAGAATATTCACTCAAGAACAAGGGTAAGTGTATCACTCAATTCCAACAAAATCATAAACATGCTTGACATTTGGTACTAACTCTTAACACAACATACATCAATGACGATAATCAAAAAGTCTTTAATTGGGTTGTAACGTGGGCTAGGGACAAGGTATGTCAAATAAGCCAAAACAGGTGAAGTGTCAAAAGCTAGTAAGTACCATAATGAACCATTCACAACACCCTATTTCACCCCACATAAATTTTACTAAGAACACTCGACTAGTCGACTAAAGTAGGATCACAACAAACACAAACATGCTCTCATAATATATATTTTTTTTCTTTTTTTTTTCTTTTTCTTTCTTTTTTTTTCTTCTTTTTTTTTTCTTTTGTTTTTTTTTTTTCGAGAGCTAAATAAAACAATAATATAAATAACAACAACGATCCCCCAATTTATTACATATGCCGACTATCAAGTAAACAAACAAACCCAATCTCAATATTTTCCCCAAAAGTATGACCAACAATAAACCCCTCCTTGCACACCTTATTACTCCCTTAAGCACTATACTAGCCTTTGACAATTTGGGTTCAAATTAATGTAAGGCCAATACAAGAAAAAGATATAGGCAAGTAATGTGGTGTGTCACCGAAAAAATAGGATTAAGCTCAATGGGTAACTAATTGATCATGTAAACATGGTGTGGTAATATGGGAAAATATGTGGTTATTCCTAAATGCCTTTATCATTTTAATCGTCAAATAATGTCATGCGTTTCAAGAAAGACCTCAAACAACTGCTAGCAATGCAAACAATCCGTGGACACTCAAGCAAACGAATAAATTGCAAAAAATATGCAATATGGCTCAAAATCTCACTTGGTGGAAAAACATACTCAATCCCAAGCAAAAATCTCTCTAACGCACCAACTTGTATTCAAAGCATGCAAACTAAATCATCTTGCACATATTCATGTTCTTCTAATTACTTACAACATTCAATAAGTCTACTAGCTTCAACTTACTAGTGTATGTGTGTGCACAAGAACAAAGCATATCACTTCTCAATCAAAAGCGTCAAGAACACAAAATTCCTATCAAGCATGGGTGCAAATGCAAACTACTATGAACTCACATGAATACAAAAAAAAATAAAAACAGAATGTCCTATATGAAACAAACGTAGATAATACGAACATAACAATCATGCATGAACTATCACTACTATGCAAACATGATATCCTATATGAACACAAAATACAACAACAACTTACTAATCCCTCAAACCACCCCCAAACTTAAAATATTCAATGTCCTCATTGAATGGAAGTAAATACAAAGGATAGCAGAAACATACCTGAATATCGAAACAGTCAGCCTCCTCACGCTTAAGAGCCATAAGAATCAATACCCAACTCACAAGAAGCTCCACCAATAATTACCAAGCAATATCACACCACAAATAGCCCAAATATATCAAGAATAATACAAAATCCCCAATTTACAAGAACACAAATTCGTAATCAAAATAAAATTTGAGAAGAAATAAACCCACTACGAATTGGAGAGGTGAACTTGCAATTAATTCCTCTTTAGAATTGAAATTTTAAAGATTTAAATAAAATAGAAGAGGAATTGGATTTGTATGGATAGGTGTGTATATATATATGATGATGGATAGATGAGATTTAAAAATTTAGAGTGTAGGAGAGATTTGGAGAGGTTAAGAATTGATGTAGGATAAATATAGGAATTTAGAATTGAAGAAATTTGAGTTAGGATTGAATTTGGGGTTGATTTTGTAGGTTAAAACACCAAAATTCGGGCTGAAAACGAAACTGGAGGCTATAACGCATACGCAGACTGCGTTACATGCGAGCAGACTGCGGGAAGTACAGTCACGCAGGCGCAGCCTGCGTGTTGAGGAGGCAGCCAGCGCTTCAGGCAGTAACGCAGGCGCAGCCTGCGTTACAGGGTTGCTGCCTGCGAAAAAAATCACTGTTCATTTTTTTTTTTTTTTTTTTTTTTTTTTTTTTTTTTGAAAAACACTCAAAAATTTTTTCTTCCTACACTAATACATGGGTTGCCTCCCACGAAGCGCTTCTTTAACGTCAATAGCTTGACGTATTGTACCTGGAAACTTCAATGAGGATAAAAAGCAAACAGATGCACATATCTACGAATTTCTAATATAAGCATATTGTGCAAATAAACCTTAGATTCATTGAAAGGTACGAAAACTTTCAAGAACCTATCATGCTCAAGAGACTTGGAAACATCAAAATAGCTAGAAAAATCGTCAGAATAATCATTATAAGTACGACTCATATACTCCTCCCAAATCGGATCCTTATACTCTAAAGCAAGATTTTCAATTTCATCAATCTTAACTTCCTTCTCTTCTATAATTGGACACTCATCAATTTTAATCTCGTCTACCAATGTATTAAGCTCAAAATTTTCTAGATTTGGTAGAATTTCAATTGCATCCAAATTATCATTAATGCGCATGGGACAATTATCAACTACACAAGTAGACTCATCAGACACAACATTATCATCAATTGCTAAACAAGAATCATGGCATAGAGGAAAATTGACACAAGGGGGAGTTCTATAACATCCTTCATACCACACTGCTCGAACTTCCCAAATAAAATTATTTAGTTTAGCATTCTCCTCGTACCAAGCTATTGAATCACATGGAATATCATTGTCACTAGCAATCTCTAAAGTTGGTTCATCAACAACTCCCAATGAAAGTAAGGGAGGATTAGACTGAGTTCCTTGAATTATTTTATTGAGCGCAATCTCCCAATCAGCAAGTAAAGAAGGATTAGACTGAGTTAAACTCGTATCAACATCATTACACATATATGGATAAACATCATCATGATATTGATTTTCAAACGAATACGAATAATCATTGCTAGGGGCATATGGAGCATAAAATGAGTTCTCAGAATAGAACGAATTCACCTGATATGCATTACAATCCTCATAAGAATTGAATTGTGGGTAAGGATTGAAGTCTTGATATTGTTCCTGACTGTTGTAGAAATTCTGAGAATTGTTCCAACCAAAGTTGTACTCCATCTAGTCTCTCTCCTCAAAACCTGTTTAAGTTGTCTACCTCAAAGAACCTGTAGACACACCAAAGAGAAAAAACACAAAAAGAAAGAAAAGAAAAATATATACAAAGATAAAATCTAAACAATAAGAAACAATTAACCTAAACTCAACTATACTGCCTTCCCCGGCAGCGGCGCCAATTTGTTAGTAGTATTTTTATGTGTTCGTTCTCAGGGAAGGACTGAATTGTAATATCAAGTTCAAGTTTTTATCTCTCACAATCTAGAAGTGTAGAAGAATGTTTGGTGTATTTATAAACTAAATTAAACTAAACAAAATTAAACTAATTATCAAACGAGAATAAAATATATGAGGAAAACAATCCAAGAACTGGGGTTCTTCACTTGGTTTCAATGCACATTCAATATCTATGTGACATCTACGTTCTTACTCTGCTGAAAACAATTCTTCTAAGGTTATAATGTTCTCTCCCAAGATACAATATAGTGTCTACAACTACACCTTAATTGTCACTTCCGTGATACAATCAGAGTACAATCATAAACTATCACGCACCAAGAATTATAAGTCTCACAACTCTCCTATTAATCTCCCAATCAAATATTCGAGTTATGTCTGTTAAATCGTGTACTAAAATTGCAACTCCTCTTCCAAGTTATTACAATCCCTAAAATCCAATCAAAGGTTCATGACTCCCCTAATTGTGTTAAGCCCTCAATAACAGATCAGCAAAGCAAGAAAATCACAGATAATTAAACACACATGAATACCAAGGAATACTACCCAATCCTCAGATTAGAGAATTAGTTACACATAATTAAAGAAGAAAACAAAATAATAATAATAATAATGAATGAAAACATAATATTGAAGAAAGAATTGAAGATCGAAAGTACCTTGATACGATTACAAGCTATGAAGTGTTATATTTTACAATGGTATGATGTGTTTATATAGGCTCTACAAATCTTACCCAGCAAGATATTGCCTTCTATTACAATTAGGATTTAAAGAAGGTACCCAAAACTGCCCAGAATACAATTAGAATTAGAAAAAGGGCAAAACAGTAAATTCCCAGCCTTCTTTAATCAAGATTACGTGCGCGCCTTTAATCAGTACGTTTCTTGCACTTGTTTCCTTTTCCAGGTTGTAGAAAATCTCTCAAGCTTCGCGTGGGCAGTAAGATCGCTGAAAACGGACTTCTAGAACTCCAGATATGGCCAAAACAGTATAAGCTGCGCAGCCTTCCCGGAAAATCCGAATTTTAATCAATTAAATCTCCAAAAACGACAAAAGCTTAGATATTCTTGGAAACCTGCACAACTACACAAAACACATCAAAACTACACAAACTTGAGTCCAAAACAATCAATTTAAGCCGATATAGAATGTTCCAAGTGGATATAAAATCCACTTATCATACGGACCATGTTATTTGTAAATAATCTTGGGACTCAGTTTGATACTTATAGACATTATTTTGTTTTCAAGCAAGTTTATGTTCTTTATGGATTTGTTCAACTTAATGTTCATGGGGTAGACATGCTACGTACCAGAAGGTCTTATGGAATAACATACTTTTTATCGGATGTCTCCGAAGGGACTATGGAATAGCATACTTAGAAGCTCAGACCCATGTCACAAGCCTCACCCTCTGGGCCAGGTAACATTGCTCTTATTTATGTTCTAAATATCTTCTTTACTCGCGTTCAATTTCACTTCATATATGATCTCATATTTAGCACTTTCACTTGAGCTCCATATTAAAATATAAAAGCACTAACTTTTCCCTTTTTCAGTTTAGTTGGCTTTTTGAGAGAGAATAGGTTATGGAAAATGTGATTGTTATAATTTGTAATCATACATTATTTGAAGATAAAAGTGAATAAGTGAGCTTCTTGCGGAGACCTGTGTTTTTGGTAAACAGTATTATCCTTCATTTTTTTAATCTTCTTTATTTATTTAATGCCCCTTTTTGTCATTACACAGCATTTGGAGCAACCAATTTAGATTGAAACAGAAAATTCTAATATGATATTGTACTTATTTTAAGTAATGTTGTAGTACTACGATTGTACCTCCAGCCTTTCTCTTCTCCTCCAGCTACATAATTTTAAATATTGAAAACAAAATACAATACAAGAAGAAGTTTGCATTTATAAATATAGATTACAAGCAGAGAGAGATGTTTAGTTACAGATAGACTACATAGCAACAACATAAGTGATAAAAAGAAAGATGTTAGTTACAGATAGACTACATAGCAGCAACATAAGTGATAAAAAGAAAGATGGTCCACATGATGATCAAGCTAATGAAGTATAATTGAAGTAATTAACAAGTCTGAACCACATAAGCAACTTCCATTTTATAGGTATTGTTTATCATAACGTGGGTATAGGTTTATGTATTCCAATTAATTTTATTTTTGGTTACCCCTCTAAGTTGATCACAAAAAAATTAACAACCCATCAAAATAAGTAGTTTAAAATATATTCAAATTCAAATTATTATATTCATTTCAATAAGAACATACTTTTAATATAATAAAGTCAGCCATGGTGAAAGACCTTAATTTGAACATAAACAATAAATCTACTAGAATATTTATTTGATATTTTGGCTTGCTTATTTAATTGTATAATTTACTTATTTTTAATAAAAGAATCTATATTAATAATATATATACATTGTTTTTTCATACATGAATTTACTAATAAAGTTTAATGGTCACGCTCAGGTGAGATTGAGAACAGTGAGAACACATATATTCACTACATTTCAAGCAATTTTAAAGGGCCCCGCTAGGGGCATCTTCACCAAAAAAGTCATATAATTCTACCCTCTATCCACTCATAAAAAAATTAACAAAAAAAATTAAAATGAGAACAGTGAGAACACACATATTCGCTACATTTCAAACTATTTTAAAGGGCCCCGCTAGGGGCATCTTCACACAAAAGTCTTATAATTCTACCCTCTATCCATTCATAAAAAAATTTAACAAAAAAAAAATAAAAATTGCTTGAAATGTGATCTCATTGTTCTCCAACATTTACACATTATATAAACTATGAGGTCTCATAGTTAATATAACATGTTCTTGATATTATATGAGGTTGAGGTTTAATGTTTTGGAGCCATTTAATGTTTTGGAGTCATTGGGGGTGAAGGAATTATCATTTCCGCATTTGAATAATGAAGACAATTTATTATTGTTTTCAATTAAAGAACAATATTTGTAAAAATATTTATTATTTTTATTGCAGATTTTGATGGATTAAATAAATTTTCAACATTGTTAACATAGAATTGTATGCTATTTTTTTATATAAATTTTAGCATATCATTATTTTATTAAATACTTATATAATTATATATAATATCTTTCTAAGAATTGATTATTTATATAATTGCATACAATATCTTTTTAAGAAATCAATCAAATTTGTTAAATTTTTGGTATTGTCAATTTAAATTAAATAAGATGTTTTAAGAAATCAATCAAATTTGTTAAATTTTTGGTATTATCATTTTAAATTAAATAAGAAACCGTGTACGAAGTACGGGCAAAATGCTAGTTTTACTAATATGTCCCATTTTCTAATGTAACAATTAAATTACTAACTTTATATTATCAATTAAAAGACAATTTTGTCCTTCTAATTATCCTAATTCCTCAAAAATTAAAACAATAATTAAATTCACCCCAAAATTAATTTGCTGCAGCCACCTTGTAGTCGATATTAGTTGGCCACAGTTATGTTTTTCAATTGTTCACCTGCCAAAACAAAACATTAAGAAAAACTAAAGAACTTTTGCTTTTCCTTTTCCTGCCATGTTTTGGTTTCCAGCAAATAAACCGCGCGTGTTAGGTGAGTGATTGTGCCACGCGTGTGGCACACGCGCGGCACGCGCCTGTGGTGCCATTGTCGCTAGAAGCAAGATCACAACGGAAGAAAAATTAAAATTAACTACAGCAGCCTCGCAGCAGACAAATATGTATCTCCGAATTTGATTTTCAGCCACACAATTGTTACAAGATACCCGTCGGAGAAGAAGGGTGCCCTTGCGGGGCCAGAGCTCCAAGGGGGAGGTGGTGGTGGTGGTGGTGGCGTCGGTGGATGAGATGATTCCGGTGGGTGGGTCGATGGGTGTTTCCGGTGAATGGTTGTGCCCCTGCGGAGGAAGTGAGTGGGAGAGGGGACATTATAGTCTTAATTAGTATAAATATATATATAATTATATGTATATGAGTTATATGTGAGTTGGATTTGAACCAGAGGACATATTTATAAATTATGAATAAAATAGGATATAAACATAAAAGTACCCCTTAATTTGGGACAAATTTGATAAATTCTCAATTTTAATTTTTAATTCAAGACATTATATCCTTACATATAAGAAATGTAAAAGAGATCTTATGCATAATTTTAGTTCATGTACCGTCAAAATAATCTTAACTGTTGAATATAATGTTTTTAAAAATACACAATCAAAATTATATCATATTAAAAAGAAATTTATAATCTAAAAGAATGTGTAATAAAAAAGATTGTATTAAACCTGAATTTTAAAAATAAAATTATTATCTAAAAAGAATATAATTAAAAAAGCTTACATTAGAATTGAATTTTATTCATATTTTTATTAATATTTAAAAAAGTTCATGTTGAGTATTGAATACAGTAAAAGAATACAGAGGGGGGTTGAATGGATTCTTGAACTTTTTCTCGTTCTTGAATCTGTGTAGCAAGATAAGTGTTTGTGTGTGCAAATGTGTAGGTGCGGATAAAGAACAACACAAGACACAATATCACTTTAATCTAATATATTATTAGATAAAGAATTGCTACAATCTGTGAATACAAATGGTAGTATTCTCAGCTTCGTTTTTCTCAGAGAGATGTCTCTTACAATCTATGTGAAAAACTGTTAAAAACTTAATCTCTAAAGAAGTGAGGCTGTATTCTTATAGAACATGAATACAACCTACTTACTACAAATAAGGTAGCTAAACAAGTTTACTTTCCAGTGTGTCTATCCTTTTTGAGTAAGCATCCAAACGGCTACAGGTTTGACTTTGTAAAGTTCTGTTCATATCCACTTCTTTAGCTCTTTGTCTCTTCTACATCTCTCCAAGCTTCTTTGTAGGTTTTCCAAAGCATGTTACAAATTGTGGTCCATAAAGTGCTTTGGCTTGTTGCAGGTTTCTGACTTGTACAATTTCTCCATTAGTTTGTCTACTAGAATGTATTCGAGAAGTGGCTAAGTGATTGATTCGAGAACAAGGATTAGATAACTCTGAGTTCTTGAATACTGTATGATTGACATATCGAATCACTTCTCGAATAACTCTTTTCTCCAGGAATCCTTAAGTTGTCGAATGGAACACTTGAGTTGTCGAATCCCTGAGATGTCGAATAGCTTTCTGAGTCCTTGAGATATCGAATGGAACTTTGACTTGTTGACTCTTTGAGAACTCGAATACCACTTTGACTTGTTGACTTCTTGAGTTCTCGAAAAGAGTATTAGACATATCGAATCTCTGAGATATCGAACAGTGTATTCAGAGATATCGAATAGTGTCTTTACAAATATCGAATTCTTGACGTGTCGAATGCTAGACTTCTCGAATATAACAAACATACTTCTCGAATTGGTACTTAGACGCGCAAATTCTTCATTTCTTCAAATCCCAACTATGATTATTTGACAGTCTTTATCTTCTTGCTTGAGGCATGAACTTTGGAACTTCTTTCAAGCATTATTCTTGACTTTATAAGTACAGTTACACAACTAGGATTTGGTGCCTATTACAAGTAAAAAAACAACCAGAAACTCTACAGCAAGAGGTTCCCTCAATTAAAAGGTCATGTAGGTAATGCATAGCATTACACATACTTAGGCTTGTTATATTATGAGCACAGGCATGTCTCTGTGACTAACAGTTCATATTTACTATTAAGCTCTATCTCGAGATCAAAAAATCAGATTAGGATGATTCTATAATCCAGACGAAACTCATAAATTTTTCTTTAATTTAATGATGATTTAACGATTATTGTCCAAATGAAAACACTTAAAATCTCAAGAGAAAATAAAATTACGAACTTTTACTTTAATTCTATTCAATGTATAAAATGTCATTATACTTCATTTAAATCATTGACATATACTATTTCCTATAGACGATCAAGATTATATCATATCAGAAAGAAAATTATAATCAAAAAATGATATATAATTTTTAAAAAAGAAAACTATAATTTGAATAGGATATAATTAAAAAATGTAGTATTAGAATTGAATTTCATTCATATTTTTTATTAAATATTAAAAAATATTTGGATTTATTCTTTGGCCTCTATCTCGAGATTAATAAATCAAATTTGGATAATTTAACAGCTCACGTGAAACTCACAAAATTATCTTTAATTTAGTGACAATTTAACAATAATTATTTAAATGGAAACACTTAAAATATCAAGAAAAAGTAAAATACAATTTTTTACATTAATCCTATTCAGGGTGGAAGATTTACATTGATATTTCTATTCAATATAGAAAACCTAAATATATATATATGTGATTTAATTAATTAACATACAATTTTTCGTATTTCAATATAAAAACAATTAGTTTACATATTAAAATATAAAATATTTTTTTTGGTTGATCGAACGTTTTTTATCTATGTATTTAAAAATCTAAAGGTTCTTATTTAGTTTATCGTACTGACTATCAAAGTTTTGGACAAAATCTCTCTTACACTTTTTTAATTATTTATCTTTTTTTAATTATATCTTTTTTATATTATAATTTTCTTTTTAATATGATATAATCTTGATCGTCTATTTTTAAAAATATTAAATTCGACGATTGAGATTATTTTGGTAGTATAGTGGCCAGATGACGACCAAAATTATGGATAAGATCACTTTTACGCTTATTATATATAACGATATAATAAGGATATGATATGATTGAAGGAATTTACGGACGAGCGGAAGCGCGGTATAACAATTATTCCGTAAAAACCATGTATCGTGCATATAGAAAAGCATATAAAAATTAGAGAGCGGAGGAATCGTAACCATACCTTGAAAATCGAAGCTTTATAAGGCTCGGTTGCTAGCAGTTGCTTCTCAGAGTGTGAAGCACTCTACCGGTATCCACCAAGAATAATCTTCGATGAAGCTTTTATAAAACAAGTTTTTATAAAAAAATGGTGTCTTGTTCTTTTGAGAGAGAGAGATGAAGAAGAAGAGAGGTGGCAACTAGGTTTTCACAAAACCACTTTTGCATACTAAACACCTCTCATCTCTTTCTATTTATAGGGCACATGTAGGTTTTTATTATAATTAATATATCATATATATTATTATATAAATCCCACAAAATGTTTAAATAATAATTAAACTATTTTAATCATTATTAAAAACAACTTCTCTCTCAAAATACCTTCATCAATAAATTAATCTTTTTATGGTGTGACCCTGTAGGTTCAATATTAAGCCGGTAGTAGAAATAAATAATAATAAACATTTTATTTATTATTTATATGAATTCTAATAATTCATTAAATATAATTAACTGATTAATTATATTTATTCTACATCGTGAGTGATGCTTCTCAACATATCGCGACTATCCGGATAATATGAATTCACTGCTTAGAATACCAAGAACCTGTCAGTGACTAGTTACCGTACAATCAATTCCTTCTACCCTACAATATCCCGATTAAATACAAGGCATGGAACTCGTGTCAAGCCTATCAAATTTAATCATATGATTTCTTATTCATAATGCAAAGTTCATATTAATGCAAATTAGAAACTCCTTTCCAATTTCATACACTCTGGCCAGAGATTCCGGAACTAGCATCATAAGAATAGCATAGGATATTCTCTTCCTTACTAGAAGGGGTAGATCCTTTATTGATCGTTAACTATCTCCATACACAAATCCCTATGCCCAGAATAGACCTAATGGATGTCCTTGAGACTAAGGACTAAACCAAAGCATAGTTCATTATATACAAGATTACTCTAACGATCTCAAGTCTAAGGACACTTGTACAACTATCACTCAGTGAACAACTATCGACACGTGAGTAAACTCCATTAGTTGTTCAACTTATCGAGTCATGTTCAGTGAACTTATTCTTTAATAAGCACCTACATACTAGCTATAGTGTCACCACACAAATGCCTATGAGAACAGACATCCGCCTAAAAGGAGCAAGCCTAGTATGTACCAATCTTTGCGGATTTACTAACTTCCGATTAGTTATCCTTTGATCGGGAACTGTTTAAGTCCAGAGTTATCATCTTCTAGATCTCACTATTACAATCTCATTATAATTCTAGAAGCTTTACTCTAAACTATGGAACATCTTATTTAAGACACTTTAAATAGATAAGGCCCGTAATAAAAACAAATAAGTCTTTTATTAATATTAATGAAATCAAATAAGAGTACAAGAAAGTTCTTCCTAAATCATCATACATGATTGGATTTTAGGACAAACTCTTTCAATCTCCCACTTGTACTAAAACCAATCACTCTGGTATCTAATACCCATTCACTCATTATGACGATCGAAGTGAATCTGAGATTGCGACTTAGAGAGTGGGTCTGCTATGTTGTTATGTGTGTCAACTCTCTCAATGTTGACATCTCTACTTTCAATGATTTCCCTAATCAAAAGAAAGCACCACAAAACAGTTTTGTAGCGTCACTTGCATCTATAAACTCTGCTTCCGCTGTTGAGTCAGCCGTTGTAGGCTGTTTGGAACTCTTCCAACTAATCGCTCCACCCTTCAAGGTAAACACGTACCCTAACATGGATTTGCTATCATCACTTTCTGATTGAAAACTAGAGTTGGTATAACCCTTCTATTTTTCAACTCAGATCCACTAAAACCAAGAAAAATATCCTTAGTCCTTCGCAAGTACTTAAGGATGTTCTTCACTTCTTTCCAGTGGTCTTCACCTGGATCCGACTGATATCTGCTTGTCAAATTAATTGAATGAGCAATATCATGCCTAGTACATAACATCGCGTACATGATAGATCCTATTATCGAAGCATAAGGAATCTTACTCATACGCTCTCTTTCCTCACGTGTCTCATGAGACATCTTCTCGGAAAGGGATACTCCATGGCTCATCGATATGAGACCTCTCTTGGAGTTTTTCATGCTAAACCTTTTAAGCACTTTCTCGATGTATGTACCTTGGGTAAGACCTATAATTCTTCTCGATATATCTCTATAGATCTTCATACCGAGAATCTAGGATGTCTTTCCCAAGTCCTTCATAGTGAAGTTCTTTGATAGCCACACTTTGACTGATTGCAGCTTCGGTATGTCATTTCCTATAAGAAGTATGTCATCCACATACAACACAAGAAATGTTACCGCGCTCCCACTAACCTTCTTGTAAACACATGGTTCATCTATGTTTTTGATAAAATCAAACTCTTTGATTGTCTCATCAAAATGGATGTTCCATCTACGAGAAGCTTGCTTCAATCCATATATGGATCGCAAGCAAAATCCGAATTGATTTGAGTAGGGCTACATGCAAAAAGTTTCATCAAAGTCAATCCTTTGCCTTTGTCTGAATCATTTTGCCATGAGCCTAGCCTTGTAGGTCTCCACCTAGCCATCTACTCCAATCTTTCTCTTGTATACCCTTTAGCACCCAATAAGTCTAACATCCTCAGGTGCTTCAACCAAGGTCCATACTTGGTTGGTATACATAGAATCCATTTCGAATTTCATGGCACTCTGCCATTTCTCTGAGTCAACACTATGTCACATAAGGTTGTTTAGTTTGAACAAGTGTTTCCTCTTGAACCGTAGTAGTTTGTGTTTCATGAACTTCTTTAAGTTCAATTTTGTTCCCACTGTTCCCTTCAAGGATAAACTATTTTCCTAAGAAGGTAGCATGTCTGGAGATAAACACTCTATGATCGGTGTAAAAGTGATACCCTAAATCTCTTTAGGATATCCCACAAAACTACATTTTACGGATCGAGATTCCAGCTTATCATGGTCAACTTTCTTGACATAAGCTGGACATCCCCAAATCTTAACGTGTTTAAGACTCAGTTTCCTTTCTTTCCATATCTCATATGGAGTTTGAGGAATAGATTTGGAAAGCACCTTATTCGGTAAATATGCTGAGGTTTCCAATGCATAACCCCGAAGTGATACTGGAAGATCTGCATAGCTCATCGTGGATCGAACCATGTCTAACAAAGTTCAATTTCTCCTTTCAGATACTCCACTCAACTATGGAGTGTCCGGATGAGTCCACTGGGAGACTATACTATTTTCTTTGAGATAATCTAGAAACACACCACTCAAGTATTCATCTCCTCGATCTGATCGAAGTGCTCTAATACTATGTTTGGTTTATTTCTCTACTTCATAACTGTATTCTTTGAACTTTTCAAAGGCTTCAGATTTGTATTTCACCAAATATATATATCTGAATCTAGATCAATTATCTATGAAAGTCACGAAGTATTAAAATCCTGCCATGGCTTGCGTAGACATTTGTCCACATACATCTATGTGTACCAATACCAGCAACTCTCTAGCGCTCTCTCCATGTCCACTAAATGGAGATTTGGTCATTTTACCCAACAGACAAGACATGTATGTAGGATATGATTCAAAATCAAAGGGTTCCAGTAACCTTCCCTTATGCAATGTCCGAAGTCTATTTTCACTAATATGACCAAGTCTGTAGTGCCATAAGTAGGTAGGATTTTCATCATCCCTTTTTTGTTTTATTATTATGTTCAATATAAAGTAAAACATATTCTATGTCACATACATACAGACCGTTATTTAAAGTTCCACTACCATAAAGAACATTATCTCTGAGGATTGGATGTTTAATATTCTGAATAATAAACGAAAATCCATCCAAGTCTAACATTGGAATAGAAATAATATTCCTCACATTCGAGGGAACAAAATAACAATTATTTAAAATAATAGTCTTGCCCGTAGGCATATGTAAATCAAATGACCTTACAGCTACGGCAGCAACTCTTGCTCCATTACCCATAGAATCACCTCCTCTTCCCAAGAGCCCTACTTCTCCTTAGTTCTTGCAACGAATTGCAAATGTGAGAACCAAGGCGGTATCTAATACCTAAGTAGAAATTCGATTTAGTGACATGTTTACTTCAATCATAAACATATCTGAATTAGAAGTGGCAGTCTTACTAGCCTTCTTCACCTTCAGTTCTGCAAGGTAAACCTTACAGTTCCTCTTCCAGTGCCTCACCTTGTTACAGTGAAAACAAACAGCATATCCCAGCTTCTTAGCCCTTGAGAACTTTTCTCAAGCTTCGAAGCCAGTCAGCATAGTTGGGATCAGTCAATATGTGAGCATCTAGTATGCTACGGAGTGATTGTGCAGAAGACCTAGTGTATATATCTATATATATTAAGTCTGCAATACACATAACAACACTTAACAAATATTCAATTTCATTATTAAAACACTATATGAATCGGGTCTTTATTCATAAGTGGCTCCCACTAGTTTATCTAATTTATACAACCCCCTAAGTGAATAAATAAGCATTCAAAATGCTAGTGGGAATAGGGATCCTACATTCCATCACACAACCCCGGCTGTGGCACGAAACGCCATGTGGTGTTCAGTAGGCAGACAACTCTTGTCAATTACATTTCATGTTATTCCCTAATAAAACTTTAGCCTCTTGAATAATTGAGTCACGGCTGTGGCACGACAAACTCAATATTCTAAGTCAAGTCTAACCCAACATTCTGTACAATTGAATCAGTCTCCAATAGCCCACGGCTGTGGCACGTAACGACCATTAGATTCTAATTCATTGTACACATCTCTATGTAATAGACAAGTATTTCTTATTTCGAAATCAAAGCCCTCGGCTGTGGCACGAAACGACAGTGATTCAAAAATGAGAACTACTTTCTACCATGTTGGAAGGCTATGACCGACACAAGCCCGTTGTGTCATTGGCCAATTACTACTTGATATTTATAAAAGAGGTTTTTATTATAAGGTCACGAAACATTTTCGTATAAACCTATAAGTCTAACGTGTTTTAAGTTTAATAGATAATCTAAATCTATAACAAAAACACGAAAAATCTCAATATTATTAGTCAAGTCAAATCCAACATTTTGTACAATTAAATTAGATTCCAATAGCCCACGGCTGTAGCACGTAACGACCACTAAACTCTAATTTTGTACACATCTAATGTAACAGACAAGTATTTTCATGTTGATCGGTAACAAAGTCCTCGGCTGTAGCACGAAACGACAATGCACCGAAAACAAGAAATACTTTCTGTCATGTTGGAAGACCATAACCGACACAAAACTTTTTGTGCCTATGGCCGATTACAACTTGACATATATAATACATAGATCTCATCTTCTTTGTTATTAACTAATAATTAAAACTCTTTTAATCATTAATTCTATTTCTAAACTCTTTAGAAAATTAATCTCTCCCTTAATATAATTTCATAAATTAAATAAATAATTAATAATATTAAGATCACATCTTAATTATTTTATAATAAATTAAATCTCATTTAATCAATCAATAAAATTGCTAACTAATTATTATTTCATAAATAAATAATTATCAGCCATTATTAATTAACTAATATTATTTAACAATCATAATCATATTATAAAGAGATTCTTTTCTTCAATTAAATATTTCAAATCAATAATCGATAATAAGATGATTCCCAGATCGGGGGGAGCATTGTCAAGAGGCGTCACTTAATACCCCTTTCTTACAGATCAAAATCTGTTTTTGACAGAATCATCCTTTCTCTCAATATTGAAAATTCATATTTAATTACGTGTTTCAAAAACACAAAAATCTCATGATTGTATTCATAATATTATTATTAAGGCAAGAAACGATTCCTATTTCTAGATTTTCTAGCGCACGCCTTATTTTGATTTAAGTTCACCTAAATCTATCATCTCATGGTAAACATAGGTATATATCTCATATATAAACATAAATAAACATGTATGCATGCAAGTAATATCATGTCACACATTGATATAATGATGTATGGATTTATTATAGCATTTAAAAGCAATTTAAAACAATTAAAACATGCTTTAAAACACTTCCGGTAATATAAATATTTCAAAAATATTATATAAAAAATATTTGACCACTCCATTAGATCCGTTTCGGAAATACGAATCCAACGATATATTGCACGCCCAAAACGGAGTTACGAAACTCCCAGAAAATCAAATTTAATGTGGACAGAAAGCTGTAACGCATTTACTATATGCGTTACAAGAGTTAAAAGCCATTTAATATTGTAACGCATGCGCGTAATGCGCAATAGCCCTGTAACGCATTTCCCAAATGCGTGACACCCCTCTCCTGCGTGCGCTGCACGCGCCCGACAACAACTGAACAGCTTTCAATTTTTTTTTTTTTGCTTTATCAGATCGTATGTTATCAGGATGGCAACCGTTGCCTTACCAAAACTGATGCATTCATTTATTACAATAACTGATCAAAAACGTAACAGCCCTTTAATAACAATAACTATTATTATTATTTTAATTTTTTAATATTAACAAATTAATTAACAATTAATTAATTAAATAAATAAAAAATTAACAGAACATGATTTCTTGAATCAAGCAGTAGGAAAATTACCAGATCAGCCAGGGGTCCTTTGTGCAAATTATAATTCCATATAATCCACATGCATAATTATTTTATGAATTTTAATTAAAACAATTTTTAAAAATTCATAAAAAATAATCTATACATCACAAAATTATGAAAAAAATACCCAGATCATCCACAACACTTGTAGAACCCAGATCAGTAGTCAAAATCCCATGCAAAAATTATTTCGAATTAATTCATAATTAAATCTAAATAATCTTGCAAAAATCATAATAAATCCATACATGCATAAAAAAATCTGAAATTTTTTATGTGAATCTCTATATGCAGAACCTAGCTCTGATGCCATTGAAGGAATTTACGGACGAGCGGAAGCGCGGTATAACAATTATTCCGTAAAAACCATGTATCGTGCATATAGAAAAGCATATAAAAATTAGAGAGCGGAGGAATCGTAACCATACCTTGAAAATCGAAGCTTTATAAGGCTCGGTTGCTAGCAGTTGCTTCTCAGAGTGTGAAGCACTCTACCGGTATCCACCAAGAATAATCTTCGATGAAGCTTTTATAAAACAAGTTTTTATAAAAAAATGGTGTCTTGTTCTTTTGAGAGAGAGAGATGAAGAAGAAGAGAGGTGGCAACTAGGTTTTCACAAAACCACTTTTGCATACTAAACACCTCTCATCTCTTTCTATTTATAGGGCACATGTAGGTTTTTATTATAATTAATATATCATATATATTATTATATAAATCCCACAAAATGTTTAAATAATAATTAAACTATTTTAATCATTATTAAAAACAACTTCTCTCTCAAAATACCTTCATCAATAAATTAATCTTTTTATGGTGTGACCCTGTAGGTTCAATATTAAGCCGGTAGTAGAAATAAATAATAATAAACATTTTATTTATTATTTATATGAATTCTAATAATTCATTAAATATAATTAACTGATTAATTATATTTATTCTACATCGTGAGTGATGCTTCTCAACATATCGCGACTATCCGGATAATATGAATTCACTGCTTAGAATACCAAGAACCTGTCAGTGACTAGTTACCGTACAATCAATTCCTTCTACCCTACAATATCCCGATTAAATACAAGGCATGGAACTCGTGTCAAGCCTATCAAATTTAATCATATGATTTCTTATTCATAATGCAAAGTTCATATTAATGCAAATTAGAAACTCCTTTCCAATTTCATACACTCTGGCCAGAGATTCCGGAACTAGCATCATAAGAATAGCATAGGATATTCTCTTCCTTACTAGAAGGGGTAGATCCTTTATTGATCGTTAACTATCTCCATACACAAATCCCTATGCCCAGAATAGACCTAATGGATGTCCTTGAGACTAAGGACTAAACCAAAGCATAGTTCATTATATACAAGATTACTCTAACGATCTCAAGTCTAAGGACACTTGTACAACTATCACTCAGTGAACAACTATCGACACGTGAGTAAACTCCATTAGTTGTTCAACTTATCGAGTCATGTTCAGTGAACTTATTCTTTAATAAGCACCTACATACTAGCTATAGTGTCACCACACAAATGCCTATGAGAACAGACATCCGCCTAAAAGGAGCAAGCCTAGTATGTACCAATCTTTGCGGATTTACTAACTTCCGATTAGTTATCCTTTGATCGGGAACTGTTTAAGTCCAGAGTTATCATCTTCTAGATCTCACTATTACAATCTCATTATAATTCTAGAAGCTTTACTCTAAACTATGGAACATCTTATTTAAGACACTTTAAATAGATAAGGCCCGTAATAAAAACAAATAAGTCTTTTATTAATATTAATGAAATCAAATAAGAGTACAAGAAAGTTCTTCCTAAATCATCATACATGATTGGATTTTAGGACAAACTCTTTCAATGATAATATGTGGTTGTTAGTACAACCAATTTCAAATAATAAGAAGGTTATTTTGATAATCAAAATGAAATATAAGTAGATTTTCTAAATCGAATAGAATTTTCAACGTAATAAATCTTTAATTTCCTCCCTCTTTTCTTGGTCGTTTTAATTGGAAAATAGTTGTTAACTTATCATTGAATTAAAGATTATTTTGTTAATTTCACGTGAGCTGTAAAATCGTTCTCAAAATGAAATAAATAGTAAATTGAACATGTATAACCTTATATATATATATATATATATATATATATATATATATATATATATATATATATATATATATATATATATATATATATATAGGGAGTTCCTCAGGAGAAAACTATTTTTTGGAGAAAACCAAGAAATTTTTCTCATTCATTGATTTTATATCAATCTGACCGTTCATGCTAATTTATCAAATATGCTACAATCTAATGAAAAGCATATAAAAGTAAATGAAATCACTCATGAATGCATATTTGATATATTTCCTAAATTTTACCTGCCAATTTAAACAAGATTGTTCTTATCTATTTTTTTAATAAATGCAAAATCTTTCCATATATAATTGCATGGAATATCTAATCTTTTTTTTTTCAAGGAAATCTAATTTATTTATATTCATGTAATTACTATAAAATATATGTAACTTCACATGAAAACTTCCTTTGTTATCTAATTATATTTTAATTGAATATATATTTTGATAACTATAATCTTAGTATAAAATTGGATTACTACGAAATTTTAATTTGATTTATAGAACACCTAGTAGAACATCTAATAACTTTTTTTTCAAAATAATCTTCCTCAAAATGTATTAATAAGTAGAATATGTAGCAAAATTTAATGTACATAAGAGTTAGTAGCACACGGACTACAATAACTTTGTATATTGAATCTTATTCTAGAAGTTATGATATATTTAATATAATTTTAGTTGAATGTATAAAACATCAGCAGAACACTACTAGAAAATAACCTTATTCTAAAAGTATAAAAGTATATTAATAAAATATTTAATACTCGTAGAACACCTAGTACAACACCTAATGACACAGGTTAGAATTGTAAATTTATTATTTATTAAAATTAAACATATTAATTTTATTAAAAAAGTTATTTTATTCTAAAAGTATCAGTAAAACCTTTAATATAATTTTAGTTAAATATATGGAACACTACTACATTTAAGCTAGAGACAGACAACACCCGATAGAAAACCTAATGTAATTAGTAGAACAGTATAACCTTTAATATAATTTTAGTTGAATATATAGAACACATAGTAGAACACCTACTAGATTTAAGCTAAAGATACAGAACACCTACTAGAATACCTAATGTAATTAGTAGAATATATACTTAATAAAATTATAATTTTATTATTTAATAAAATTAATTATGCTAAATCTTGTTAAAAAAATAATTAAAGAATAAATTTTATTATAAAAATAATAGTGACATATTTAAAAATATTTTGATTGAATATATAGAACATCTAATCGAACACCTACTTACATTGAATCTTTTTCTAATCCATGAAATATTTAATGAAATATTTAATTTAAGATAAAGATAAAGAACACCTAGTAGAACACCTAATGTAATTAATATAACACATGTTAGAATTGTAAATTTATTATTAATTAAAATTAAACATATTGATTTTATTAAAAAATAATTAAAGAAATTAATTTTATTCTAAAAGTATATGTGAAAATTTTAATATAATTGTAGTTGAATATATAGAACACCTACTAGATTTAAGTTATAGAACACCTAGTAGAACACATGTAATTGCTAGAACATTAGTAGAATTATATTAAATTAAAAAATAGAGTACACCTAGTATAACACATGTGAGTAGAACACCCTTAATGTAATTAGTATAACATATGTGAGTAGAACACCCCTAATGTAATTAGTAGAACACATGTACGTAATTAGTAGAACACCATAATGTAATTAGTAGAATAGTATAACCTTTAATATAATTTTAGTTGAATATATAAAACACCTAGTAGAACACCTACTAGATTTAAGCTAAAGATACAGAACACCTAATGTAATTAGTAGAATACTTAATAAAATTATAATTTTATTATTTAATAAAATTAATTATGCTAAATCTTGTTAAAAAATAATTAAAGAATAAATTTTATTATAAAAATAATAGTGACATATTTAAAATTATTCTGATTGGATATATAGAACACCTAGTAGAACACCTACTAGAATATATCTAATTATACATTGAATCTTTTTCTAATCCATGAAATATTTAATGAATTATTTAATTTAATTTAAGATAGAGATAAAGAACACGTAATAGAACACCTAATGTAATTAATATAACACATGTTAGAATTTTAAATTTATTATTAATTAAAATTAAACATATTGATTTTATTAAAAATTAATTAAAGAAATTAATTTTATTCTAAAAGTATCGGTAAAAATTTTAATATAATTGTAGTTGATTATATAGAACACCTACTAGATGCAAGTTACAAATAGAGTAGAACAATAGAACACCTAATAAAATTTGTAGATTTATATTAAATTTAAAAATAGAGTACACCTAGTAGAACACATGTAATTAGTAGAACACCCTAATGTAATTAGTAGAATTAATATAACACAAGTTAGAATTGTAAATTTATTATTTATTAAAATTAAACATGTTAATTTTATTAAAAAACAATTAAAAACCTAAATTTATTCTAAACGTATCGATAAAACTTTTAATATAATTGTAGTTGAATATATAGAACACCTAGAAGAACACCTACTAAATTTAAGTTAAAGATACAGAACACCTAGTAGAACATCTAATGTAATTAGTAAAATACTTAATAGAATTGTAATTTTATTATTTAATAAAATTAATTGTATTAAATCTTGTTAAAAATGACTAAAGAATAAATTTTATTCTAAAAGTACTATAAAAAGAATAGTGACATATTTAATATAATCATTGTAAAAATATTTTATAAATTCAAATCACATTATAAGTATACACAAAATAGTCAACAAAATCTCACTTGAAATTAGAGTATATCATGAATTAAATGCCATTATACAGTTGCTATTATTAAATATTGACTCAAATTAATTACATGATTTGAATGAGATAATTACCTTATTTGTATTTATCATTATAGTCAAATTTTGTATTATAATAATGAATGATGTAGATTAAGTTCTCTAAGTTTTCCATCAATTAAGGTTTTATATATATATATGCTAGCGTTCAATAGAAACCAAGCTTAGAATAAAAACTAGAAACCTACACTAAATAAATTATATTTCATTTATTTTAATGGCCCCGCTAGGGGCACCTTCACAAAAAACTTATAAAATTCTTGGCTCTATTCAACAAAAAAATAAAAAAGTATTGTTCACGTGCCACGTCATCACGTGAACAGTAATTTTTTTTTTAATTTTTTAATTTTTTTAATTTTTTTTTGTTGAATAGAGCCAATAATTTTAAACGTTTTTTGTATTGGAGTACCCCTAATTTGGTCATTAGATTATCTTGAAATATTTCATTTAGGTTTAGTTTCTAGTTTCTATTCTAAGTTAGTTTCTATTAGAACACCTATATATATATATCAAATTTTTAACAACAATTTGATATGTTAACTAATGACCAATGTTCTAAAAATCGTTAATCGGACATAATCGGTGAGGAGACCTTGTAGAGATTAATCGATAAATCGGTGATTAATCGGGTGATTAATTGGATAACTAATCGGAAGTAATTTAATATTAAATTTTATATATTTTTATATATATATAATATTCAATAGACTATCCATCATATACTAGATAATTTCACAAAGGAATCCACAAAAGAGTAATGCATTAAATTGATCACCAGCAAAATACATAAGCAAAGTCGGAAACAGTTTTGCATTACCATTCTAAAAAAACACTTAAATACTTGCACCTTACTTATATCTATACTCTTTATTAAAAGCAGAAACCCCCTTTAAATGGTATGCCATGTATACGGCGGTCGCGCGGTATGCCACTAAATATTAGTTATTTTAATTAATTCAAAATTGTAATATTATATAATAATTTAATATAATAATGAAATAATATATACTATGAGTCTATTAACTAAAAATTAAAATAAAAGACATGAATATAGTATTACATAAAACTTAGAACTCCTTTAATTAATATTTAAAAAGTATCTATAATAGATTAATAATAAATACAATTAATAATATAACTACTCTTATATTACCATAATGAAGTTATGTAAATTTAATTAATTAAAATAATAATATTAAATATTAATTTAATTTAATAGTGAAGTTATATACTCGGAGTCTATTAACTAGCAATCGAAATAAAAATCGAGAATATAGTATTACATACAACTTGGTGATACAATTTGGTGATTCAAGATTTTTTTTTATTAAATAAAATTAAAAATTAGAAAGATAAAATAATTTATCACCATCCGTGCTTGGCACGGGTTATCGGCTAGTATATTTAGAGCACTAACACTAACAAAAATGATGCTGCTTTTTCCAACAAAAATCCTTTATAAATGATGTATGTAGCAAGAAGCAACTTTATGTCACTCACCAAACCCGATTTTTCCCGAGTTTGACCCGATTTCTTCCAAATTTGACCGACTTCATAGTTCACCGTTTAAAACACTGATTAACGTAAATAACAGTGGGAGACCCACCTTATACCGATAAATCGGTCGATTAATAGGTGAATCGCCCGTTTTTTAGAACCATGCTAATGACAAATAAATACTAAAAAAATAATATTGTGTAAAAAAAATTAATAAGTATAAATATTGTGGATTATAAGCTATTATAAAATAAATAAAATTTCATGCTACAGAATGATGAGTTACACTCAAGTGTTTAAACCTTTTGGGTTCTACTTTGCAAATGGGCTGGACTAGTTTTTGTAATGATCAAGGTCCAATAAACATTACTCCCTCCGTCCCTTTATATGTTGCTCATTTCATATGTTGGGATTGTTCGTAACATGAGATAAATTACTAATTTATGTCTAATCTATAAGACCAAATATAGTCATGAGTGATCTTGTTGGATTCGTATTTATGAGTACTTTAATACAGTGAAGTTTTTATATTAAATACTAATACGAAATTTAAGATATTAATGATTAAAAGTGTGCGTTGGCAAACGTGTCCGGAAGAAACAGAAAACATATTTAGAGACGGAGGGAGTACCGTTCTTTTGCGTGTGACTCGTTCTGCGGAGAATGACTTGAGAATAGAGGTTTTCTATGCAAAATTTTGTTTGAACATTATTAATCTATCGACTATCCATGCTAATATGCTATCAATACTATCTATACTATATATACTATACTATAATAAGTAAA
The DNA here is from genome assembly GCA_037693485.1 of Kitagawia praeruptora. Taxonomy (NCBI): domain Eukaryota; kingdom Viridiplantae; phylum Streptophyta; class Magnoliopsida; order Apiales; family Apiaceae; genus Kitagawia; species Kitagawia praeruptora. The sequence continues at coordinate 111,316,965 of CM075354.1, forward strand.
ATGAGTATAATTTGTAGCTGGTTATCCCTCTTTTTGGTTATCCCACTATAATATTTTTTTTTGTAAAGGTGAATTTCATCCCACTATAATATTTAGTAAAAAATGAAATGTATATAATTTATTAAAAGAAAAGGATTCAAAAATTGTACGCATAATTTGCGGTACGAGAAGATCCCTTATATATGCAAACACGTCACGTTCGAAATTATAATCCAACAACTTCATTCTTTGAGTCCTTTTCTGTGAGGTATGTTACGTATGTATACAAAAGTAGAAGTATAAAAGATTAGTTTAAACGAATTTATATATTAGAATCATTGAAGCAAAATATATTAAAATCAACTACGGAGGACTGACATATCATTTGATAGCACAACGTCTATCAATTTAAATAATACATATTTGATAAAATATTAATTTTATCACATTAATTTTTTTTAATTATTCTTATATAAATAAAATAACATCTATACTTCTATATTATTTATCTATACTATCTGTACTATACTATAATAAGCGAATGTTATCCCCCATTCACAACCGTCAGATCTTTAACTCAAGTAGATCATGACCGTTAAATACAATAATACTAAAAGTTGTTATATATAGAGGTCTAAGGTTCGATTTTCGCCAACAACATATTAATTTATATTTACTACTAAAAATTATTATATACAAATTAAGATTTAAGGTTCGAATTTTTCGAATAACATATCTATACTTATATATATCTATACTACACTTATCTATACTATTATATTAAAGCCGAAACATTGAAAGTTTTGAAATTTTGGTTTTCGTTTTGGTTATCCTAATTATTAAAATAAATAATTAAATTACAAAAACAATTCAAAAAGCTAATTATTAATGTTAACGTAATTATATTCCGATTAAAATTCATTCATCCACATTGAGCTTCTACTTGGACTCTTTTTTCTGCTCCAACAACTCAATTACCCATTTTTTCTAAAGATTTTACTTCTAATTAAAACACTTTACCATTTAATTTAAAACTAATATTACAATAATTAATATATATCCAAAATATCACACCATATCTTTCCGTAATTATTTTTAGTAGTAATTTTTGTAATTAAAACACGTTACTTTTTAATTTAAAATTAATCTTCCGATCACTAATATACACCAAAAAATATCTCACCATATATTCAAATCATTATTTTTAGTAATAAATAAGAATCGTTAGATCTAATAATAAGATATATTATAAGATTAAATTAATTTACTAAAAATTCAAAGTTCGAACCCGTCAATGACATTTTTAATTTAGAATTTTACAAAATAAATTTTAAACCATGCATATCATTATATAAATTTATATTAAATTAAAATTAAAAAATTATTAAAAATAAGGATTATATAAAAACATAATTATAATGTTAAATAAATTTTATAACCTATCAAAAGAAACCCATGCTTCGCACGGGTAAGCGAAATGGGGTATAATTTGTAGTTTGGTTACCCCTATTTTTGGTTATTCTCATTCACAACCGTTAGATCTTCAACTCAAATTGATCATGACCGTTAGATACAACAATACTAAAAGTTGGAGGTCTAAGGTTCGAATCTCATCAACAACATTTTAATATAAAATTAATACTTAAATAATGTTATATAGAAAGGTTGAAGTTTCGATTCCCACCAACAACATATTAATTTAGATTTAATACTAAAAATTAATTATATACAAAGGTCTAAATTAAAATAAAATAAAAGTAACCCGTGCTTTGCACGGGTTATAAGCTAGTATTATTATAAGCATATTAGGGTATATTTGATTGGTTGGTAGTTTCGTCACTTTATTTGATACACTCAAAAATAGCCGTTAGATTTTAAGATAAATAAAAGAGAACCGTTAGATCTAATGCTAAAAAAATATTCCCTTTCTAATATTTAAAATACCTTTATAGTTTCCAAATTCGAATCCTACCAAAAACATATCTCTATTAAACATATATATTATTTTATAAACTACTACTCTAACGAGTTTAAGAATCAATTCTCATCAACAACATATTATTAATTAAGACACTATTGTTCAAAATACTATCAAACACTAGCTTTATACCCGTGCGATGCACGGGTAACTTTATTAATATTTTATAGTTCAATTTTGATTAAAAAAATTTCCTTAAAAATTTAGTTTTATAACATTTTGAATAATTTATTTTTACTTTTAATAATAATAATACATATGTTATATGGTTTGTAAGTATACATTTATTTTTTTCTTGTAAATGGATTTTCTATAATTTATATTTCAAAGTTTAGGCTAACATATTTTTTAGTATTTCATAATTATTTTTGTTTTTTTTATTTTATAAGATTACATATGATATACTTGAAACATATAGGTACTATATTCATGTAATAATTTATTATTACTTTTTTTTTATCTTTTTGATTATGTAATTTAACGGTTATCTTAAAGATTTTAGATATTTTTTATATTGTTTTTACAGTTTTTAAAGTCATTTTGTTTTAATTTTTTTGAAATTTGTGTGGTATTAAGTTTTTTTTTTATTTGTTTGAATATTGAATATTTTTTCATATTAGTTTTATATTTTTCACATGAGTGGTGTTTATTATGTGTTTTTGTTAAGATAAATCTGGGATTTTTATGTTGTACTATATTTAGATATTAATATAAATTTATTTTGTGGGTGTTTAAATTGTTTTTTAATTTAAAATATGTTTATTTTATTGATTTGTGTTCACTTTTTTTAATTTAAATTTTTTCTTTGCGAAGTAAGAATTTGTTTATTTGTTGATTTGTTCTCATACTTTTTTAATTTAAATTTTAGAAACATATTTATTGACAAACCTAAAAATAGAAACTTTAATGATTTTTATCAAAATAATTTTTTCTTAAAGCAATTTTATTTGGTAAACGATTTTTTGTAAATTATATTTTATGTTTTAGCCTAACATATATTTTAATATATATTTCATATTATTTGGGAAGTGTTTTTTTACTATTTTATTCGAATATATATAATATACTTTATAAATGTGAGAATTTATTGGTTTAACTATTATTTATATATGTATATCTGATTATGTAATTGTGAACACACATGCATTTGTACTTTTTTTTTAAAGAAAGTTTGTAATATCTTTTTATGTTTTTGTATTAATATATATTTGTTTTAAGTGCATTAAATAAAATTTTATTGTTGATTTTAGTTTTTTACATTTAGATCTTTTTTTTTGAATTGGCAATTTTTTTGTAGATTGTATTTTGTTGAATTTTGGTGCCACGGGTTTTTCGATTACCTTTTTATTATCTTATTTTACTATATATTTTCTTATAAACTTCTTTTTTGTTTTGTAATTAAATGTACATTCTTGTTTTTTTTTAAATTATTTTTTAAATTGAAGTTATGATGATATGATTTGTTTACTTGTTTATTATATACAAAGAATGAATTTGCGACTTATTTTTAATTGTGATTTTTTGCTAATTTATCCTTGTTTGTTAATATTAGAAACATATTTGTTGTCAAACTTAAAAAAAGAATCTTTAATGATTTTTTGGTAAATGATTTTTTTGAAAATTATATTTTAAGATTTAGCCTAACATATATTTTAACGTTTCATATTTTTACCGTGTTTTCTTCTATTTATTAGAATATATATAATATACTTAGACATGTGAGAACTTATTGTAATTTAACGTGAACACACATACATTTGTACTTTTTAAAAGAAAGTTTATACTTTCTTTTATATTTGTATACTAAAATTATGATGGTATGCTTTGTGTACTTGTCTATTTTATATAAAGAATGAATTTGTTATTTATTTTTCATTATGGGTTTTTGTTATTTTATCCTTATTTGTTAATTGTGTGTAAGTTTTGTGGTAATACAACTCTTTTTCCTATAATAATAACAATTAATTAAGTTGATGATGAATATTTTATTAGTTTTATTCTTTATTAATTTACTTTAAATTTTATTGTTGTTGAAATTTAATAATTTTGTAACTTTTAAATTATTAAATTATTATAGGAATTTTTGTACTCATTATATTTAAATTCTCTATTAATTATTTTATTTTGGATTTTTAGATTTTTTTTTTAATTTATTTACAATTTAGTACCGAATATAGAAACTTTGCAAAATAATGAAATGTTAATTTATTGATTTGTGTTGACTTTTGTTAGTATAAATTTTAAAAACATGTTTGTTGTAAAATTTGAAAGTAAATTTTTTTTATGATTTTTTAAAAAAATAGGTTTCATTGAAACTCTTTTTTGTGGTAAGGCTTTTTTTAATTATATTTTAAACTTTAGTATAAATTACTTTTGTATTAATTTTAAACAATAATTTTTTTAACTTTAATTTTTTCTGTTTATCATATATTATTTATTTTAGTGCATCCTTTTTTGATATTGTTTGTTAAATTAAAAATATCATTGATAGCATAGTTTTAGCTTTTTTGTTAGGGGATGATAGTTTTAGCTTTTAAACTAATACTTTGGGCCAACTTATTTTCTAGCCCATTTCCATTTCTAATTTTATGAACTTACCTTTTAACCCCTCACGACCACCTAAACTGGGCCAACTTATTTTCTAGCCCATTTTTAATTTTTAATGAACTTACCTTTTAACCCCTGACGACCAGACGACCACCTAAACTCCCTTACGCCAATTATATATAGGATATAATGTATTATAACACTACGCCATGGCCTATCGCAACCTTTTGGCATGGGTGTTATCACTACGGGTGTTACCATAGCTATGAAAATTTTGACCTATCGCAACCTTTTGATTGTGGTGTTACCATAGGCACAAAAGTATGTTACTTTAGTTATAAAGGTGTTAACAATGGGTAACACCATGAGGTGTGTTACCTTAGAGTATTCATTAACAAAATTTTAATTTTATTTAAAATTAATGATTTAATAATTATTTGACTTTAAAAATAATTAATTTTAACAAAATCATTAAAATAATCCTTTTAAAACGTAATATTCCATCAAATAATTAAATTATTGATTTTTCATAAATATTAAATTATGTTTATAAATTTCACATAAAAAGGTTTTAAAATAAAGTAATATAAAAAAACTATTAAATTTTACCTAAATTCATTAAAAAATTTAATAAAGAAAACTAAGTTATGTATAAATTGTGAATTATTACAAAATTATGAAAATAATAGATTTAACAATAAAATTGTAATTTCAAGAAATTAAAATAAATTGATAATATTTACAAAAATAAAAAAAGTGAGTAAAAAAATAAAAAAAGAAAGTAAATTCTTTAACTTATAAAATTTTTACTAAATTCTTTAAATTATTACAATATAATTGATGGATCTTGATTCCCGTATGGTTGGGTGATCGAGAAATATTTTTTAAAAAATCGAATACTTAAACCTTGACGAAACCCTGTTTAGGGGTTCCAGTCAAAGTGATAGAAGACCGTTGAATTACCCGATCAAATAATTTTTTTTTTCTAAAATTTTGGGAAATATATTAAAAATGATGGATCTTGATGCCCGTACGGTTTGGTCGTCGATAAATATTTTTAAAAAAATCGAAAGCTTAAATCAAATTATTTTAAAAATTATCTTAATAATGTAGCAATAACATTAAAAAAATGGATCTTACTATTATTGATAAGTGGATTTTATATCCACTTGGAACATTCTATATCGGCTTAAATTGATTGTTTTGGACTCAAGTTTGTGTAGTTTTGATGTGTTTTGTGTAGTTGTGCAGGTTTGCAAGAATATCTAAGCTTTTGTCGTTTTTGGAGATTTAATTGATTAAAATTCGGATTTTCCGGGAAGGCTGCGCAGCTTATACTGTTTTGGCCATATCTGGAGTTCTAGAAGTCCGTTTTCAGCGATCTTACTGCCCACGCGAAGCTTGAGAGATTTTCTACAACCTGGGATAGGAAACAAATGCAAGAAACGTACTGATTAAAGTCGCGCACGTGTTCTTATTAAAGAAGGCTTGGAATTTACTGTTTTGCCCTTTTTCTAATTCTAATTGTATTCTGGGCAGTTTTGGGTACCTTCTTTAAATCCTAATTGTAATAGAAGGCAATTTCTTGCTAGGCAAGATTTGTAGAGCCTATTTAAACACATCCTACCATTGTAAATCATAACAATTCATAACTTTTAATCGTATCAAGGTACTTTTGATCTTCAATTCTTTCTTCAATATCATGTTTTCATTCATTATTATTATTATGTTTTCTTTATTAAATATGCGTAACTAATTCTCTAATCTGAGGATTGGGTAGTATTCCTTGGTATTCATGCATGCTTGATTACGTGATTTTCTGCTTTGCTGATCTGTTAATGAGATCTTAACACAATTAGAAGAGTAGCTAACTTTTGATTGTATTCTAGGGATTGTAATAACTTGGAAGAGGAGTTGCAATTTTAGTACATGATTTAACAGACATAACTCGAATATTTGATTGGAAGATTAATAGGAGAGTTGTGAGACTTATAATTCTTGGAGCTTAATAGTTTATGATTGTCTTTAATTGTATCACGGAAGTGACAATTAGGGTATAGTTGTAGACATTATATTGTATCTTGGAAGAGAACATTATAACCTTAGAAGAATTGTTTTCAGCAAGGTAGGAACACAGATATCACATTAATATTGAGCATGTATTGAGACCAAGTGAAGAACCCAGTTCTTAGATTGTTTTCCCATATATTTGAATCTCAGTTTAAAATCAATTCTTAGTGCTTATAATTAGTTTTTGATTAATTTAATTAATACACAAACCCAAAATTCTTCTCACACACTTCTAGACGTAAAGAGATAAGAAACTTGAACTTGATATTACATTCAGTCCTTCCCTGAGAACGAACACACAAAAATACTACTAACAAATTGGCGCCGCTGCCGGGGAAGGCAGTATAGTTGAGTTTAGGTTAATTGTTTCTTATTGTTTAGATTTTAATTGGTTCCACAAGTTGTTTTGTTGGTGATTTTCAGGTGTATGCGACGTGCCTCTTGCGCTAGAAAGTTGGAATTTGACCCTGAAATCGAGCGTACCTTGAGAAAGATAAGAAAAGAGAAAGCTAAGATGACGGATGCTGAGAATGTTAACGCAAATGTTAACGCAAATGTTAATGCAAATGTTAATGTTGATCAGACTTCTATTTGGGACCATGAGACACCTAATCCTGCCAATTGCATGTACAAAACTCCAGAGATTGGTGCAACCCAATTCAACATTAATCCAAGCTTAATTCAGATGATCAGCAATCAAGCTTTTGAAGGAGACATTGAACTAGAGGACCCACACAGACATCTATAGCGTTTCGTGCAGATGTGTGGCTCATTCAGAATCACTGGTGTTACGAGTGATCAGATTCGTCTCCATATGTTTCTCTACTCTATTAAGGGAAGAGCTTTGGAATGGTTTCAACAACTTCCAAACACTGCGGTTGCTACATGGGATAGTCTTTCTACTGCATTCTTGTCCAAATATTATCCATCTGACAAGACGCAACAATTGAGGACTATGATTATGAGTTTCAAAGCACAACCGGGTGAAGGTCTATATCAGGCATGGGAGAGATTCAAGGCACTATTGAGGAAGTGTCCACATCACGGCTTGGAAGATTGGCAGATCATTAGTACTTTTTATGGGGCCATGAATGCAGATATTCGTTTGAGTTTGGATGTGGCTGCTGGTGGAAATTTCAAGAAGGCACCAACTATACAGACTAAAGCACTCCTTGAGGAATTGGCATCTAATAACTATTCATGGGCACCTAGTGGGATGAGCTCAGCTAAAGCAGCACAAGACTCTGAGATGATCAACATGCTGGCTCAGAAGTTGGATACTCTAACTCAGGAGATGCGAGGACAAAGAGCAAATGTGAATGCTATTTCTTCACCTATGGAGGGGTATAATGATTATGGTGCTAATCAGAACTCTTATGTGCAACAATTTCCAGAAGAAGCATCTTTTATTCAGGGAAGACAGCCATGGCCTGTTCAGAATAACTTCTATTACAATCCAAATCAAAGGCCAAACAACAATCTTTCTTACAGTAATAATCATGCGGCTAATCCTTCTTATGCATTTCCAAGGCAGAATCAACCTTCTGGTTTTCAGTCACGACCACCATATCAAGCACAGCAGCAGTATCAACCTCCTCCGAAGAAAGAACCAGCTGATTGGGAGGTTGCACTGAATAAGATTATACAAGGAACTTCTGGGGCATTGGCTAATATGGAATCAAGAATAGAGCAGATGGCATCATCTCAAAAGATGCTAGAAACACAGATTGGATAGATTGCCTCCAAGATGGGTGTTCGTGAGCAAGGATAACTTCCTAGTCAACCCGACCAGACTGGTAAAGAGCAATGCAAAGCAATTACTTTGAGGAGTGGGAAAGAGTTGCCCGAGGTTGAGGTTCTTGAGCCTAAAAAGAAGGATGCTGAAAAAGAAAGTGAGATAGTAGAGATCGATGTAGAAAGGTCAGAGAAAGTAGATGAAGAGAAGAAGGAAGAAGAACCAGAAAAGCCATATGTTCCTCCACCACCATATGTTCCTCCTATTCCATTTCCACAGAGACTTCACAACAGGCAGTTAGAGAAGCAGTACGAGAAGTTCTTGACTATGTTTCGGCAATTGCATGTCAATATTCCTTTGGCTGAAGCTTTGAATCAAATGCCACTCTATGCTAAATTTCTTAAGGAGATGTTGACAAAGAAGAGGAAACTTGAGGATGCAGAAACCATTACACTCAATGCTGAATGCAGTGCAGTCATCCAAAAGGCCATTCCTCAAAAATTGAAAGATACGGGAAGCTTTTCTTTGCCTTGCACTATTGGGAAGATGGAGAACATGAAAGCCTTGTGTGATTTAGGGGATAGTGTGAGTTTGATGCCATATTCAATCTGCAAACGACTTGGTCTTGGAGAGCTTAAAAGGACACGGATTTCACTTCAGTTAGCGGATCGTTCTGTTAAATATCCATTGGGGGTCGTTGAAGATGTGGTTGTCAAAGTTGATAAATTTGTCATACCTTGTGATTTTGTGGTGTTAGAGATGGATGAAGATGTCGAGATACCCATTATCTTTGGAAGGCCATTCTTGGCTACTGCTGGCACTACTATTGATGTTAAAGCTGGAAAATTGACATTGAATGTTGGCAAGGACAAAGTGGAATTTGATCTAAACAAGGCAATGAAGATGCCTCCTTTTGGAGCAACTTGTTTTACTGTTGACAGAGTTGATGAAATTGTGCAGCTAGAAAATGAACACTTCATGGGAGCAGAACGGGTGTTAGATGATGTATTAGAAGAAGAAGCACTTGTTGTTCGAGACACAGAAGTTGAGATGGTTTTTACACTCTCAGAGGCACCACATGTGGAACTTAAACCTCTACCTGCTAATTTGAGGTATGCCTTTCTTGGTCCTAATGATACATATCCTGTGGTAGTTTCTACCTTGCTTAGTGATGATGAGCTAGAAAAATTATTACATGTTCTTCGGCAATATAAATCAGCTATTGGTTGGACAATTCAAGATATAAAGGGAATTAGCCCTGCTCTTTGCATGCATAGAATTGCCTTAGAAGATGATCATAAGCCTGTGATTGAGGGACAAAGAAGATTGAATCCGAATTTGCAAGAGGTGGTAAAAAAAGAAATAACTAAGTTGCTTGACGCTGGTATTATATATTCGGTTCCACACAGTAAGTGGGTTAGTCCTATTCATGTTGTGCCTAAGAAAGGTGGGATGACTGTTGTTCACAATGAGAAGAATGAATTAATTCCCACGAGAACAGTAACAGGTTGGAGAGTTTGCATTGATTATAGGAAGTTGAATAACGCTACTCGCAAAGATCACTTTCCCCTCCCATTCATTGATCAAATGCTCGAAAGGTTGGCGGGTAATGAGTATTACAACTTTCTGGATGGTTTCTCGGGCTACTTTCAGATTCCTATTGCACCCGAAGATCAAGAGAAGACCACCTTTACTTATCCTTATGGTACTTTTGCTTATCGGAGGCTTCCTTTTGGTTTGTGTAATGGTCCTTCAACGTTTCAACGGCTCATGAACCACATATTCTCAGATTTTATAGGGAAAAACATGGAGGTCTTTATGGATGACTTCACAGTTTATGGTTCTTCCTTTGAATCATGTTTAGCCAGTTTGTCAAAGGTGTTGCAGAGATGTACTGAAACTAATCTTGTTCTCAATTGGGAGAAATGTCACTTTATGGTGAAGGAGGGCATTGTGCTTGGGCATAAAATCTCTAATAAAGGCATTGAGGTCGATAGAGCAAAAATTGAAGTTATTGAAAAATTGCCACCACCTTCATCTGTGAAAGGAATTCGAAGTTTTCTTGGTCATGCTGGTTTTTATCGACGGTTCATCAAGGATTTCTCCAAGTTAGCTAGGCCTCTCTGTAATCTTCTTGAAAAGGATCGTGTCTTTGACTTTGATGAAAGTTGTCTTGTTGCATTTAACAAGCTGAAGAAAGAACTTACTTCTGCACCCATAGTTACATCTCCTGATTGGAGCTTGCCTTTTGAGCTTATGTGTGATGCTAGTGACTATGCTGTGGGTGTTGTTCTTGGGCAAAAGAAGGATAAGCGTATGCATGTGATAGCTTATGCAAGCAAGACTCTTGATGATGCGTAAATCAACTATTCAACTACGGAGAAAGAGCTACTTGCAGTGGTGTTTGCACTTGATAAATTCAGATCCTATCTTGTTGGGTCTAAGGTGATTGTCTATTCAGATCATGCTGCGATTCGTTTCTTGATGACAAAGAAGGATGCTAAGCCTCGTCTAGTTCGTTGGATTCTCTTACTCCAGGAATTTGATCTTGAGATTCGAGATAAGAAGGGGTCCGAGAACTTGGTAGCTGATCACTTATCTAGGTTGGATCAAGGAGATGGAGAGGTAGGAGGTGAAAAACCTATCAATGATAAATTTCCGGAAGAGCAGCTTCTAGGTGTGTCCTTGTCTACACCATGGTATGCAGATTTTGTGAATTATATTGTGGGAGGAGTTGTGCCGGATAATCTCTCGTATAACCAAAAGAAGAAATTCTTTTATGATGTGAAGCACTACTATTGGGAGGAACCGCTACTTTACAAGGAGTGTGCTGATGGAATGTTTCGTAGATGTGTGCCTCATGATGAAGTTCCTCATATTTTCAGGCATTGTCATTCTCTTGAGTGTGGAGGCCATAACAGTAGTATGAAGACAGTGGCGAAGGTTTTGCAGTCAGGATTCTATTGGCCAACCATGCATCAGGATGCTAGAGACTTTGTGGCAAAGTGTGATAGATGTCAACGAGTTGGAAATATTTCGAGGAGGAACGAGATGCCTTTACAGTCTATTCTTGAGGTGGAGATATTCGATGTGTGGGGGATGGACTTCATGGGTCCATTTCCATCTTCTTATGGGAACCAGTATATTTTGGTGGGAGTTGATTATGTCTCTAAATGGGTTGAAGCTATTGCATCTCCCACTAATGATGCTAGAGTGGTAAAGAAGTTCCTAAAGAAGCATGTGTTCACTCGATTTGGAGTGCCAAGGGCTATTATCAATGATGGAGGTGCACACTTTTGCAATAAACAGGTGGCTGATCTCTTGAAAAAGTATGGTGTGACACAAAAGGTGGCAACTCCTTATCATCCGCAAACAAGTGGACAAGTTGAGATTTCGAATCGTGAGCTAAAGTCAATTTTGGAGAAGACAGTGGCAGCGTCGAGAAAGGATTGGTCAACAAAGCTTGATGATGCACTTTGGGCATATAGGACGGCGTTTAAAACACCTATTGGAATGTCTCCATATAGGTTGATCTTTGGGAAGCCATGTCATTTGCCGGTGGAACTTCAGCATAAGGCATTTTGGGCGACAAGAGAGTTGAATTTTAATCTTAAATCTGCGGGAGAGAAGCGTTTACTTCAACTTGGAGAGCTTGAGGAGATTAGGCTCCAATCTTATGAAAATGCTAGTATCTACAAGGAGAAGACCAAATTGTGGCATGACAAGCACATTCAGAAGAAGGAATTGGAGGTTGGGCAACATGTTCTATTGTTTAATTCAAGACTCCGTTTATTTCCTGGAAAGCTTAGATCAAGATGGTCCGGACCTTTTGAGATTGTGAAGGTCTATCCTAATGGGGTTTGTGAGATTACTAGAGAAGGGTCAGATGTATTCAAGGTGAACGGGCAGAGACTTAAGCCATACCTTCTTGGAGAAACAGTGGAGCGAGGAATGAGCATTCTTCACCTCCAAGACCCTACTATGAGTTGAGGAAGTAACGTCAAGCTATTGACGTTAAAGAAGCGCTTCTTGGGAGGCAACCCAAGTATTTTTGTACCTTGGTGTAGCATAGGATTTTTTATTTTTTACTTTTCAAAAAAAAAAAAAAAAAAAAAAGGAACAGAATAGTGCAGCGCTGACTGCGCCACAAAGCTGTCAGCGCCCTATAACGCAGCACAGGACTGCGCCCAACCGCTCCCAGCGCCAAGACACGCTGTTGCAAACGGCGCAACAGCGCTCCCAGCGCCATGACACGCTGTTCCCTCCTGCGCAACTGGTGCCAGCGCGCTGTCAGCGCCCTGCTCTCCTGGAATGTGCGATTTTTTGCCCCTTAAACCCCAATTTTCTTCATTTCTTTTATTCATTCTCATATCCTATTTCTATTATATACCCATATCTTCAACCTATCATCTCCAACTCCTATCCTAACTTAAATTCAAATCCTAAACACACCCAAATCCTATTCTATATCTAAATTCATCTCAATTTTTTTTACATCTTCTACATATACATAAACCTATACATACACAAAACCCATCTATATAAACCCCAAAAATTCTCAACTTTCATCCATTCAAAGTGCAAGGGGGATTTAAATTCAAAATTGTGGGGATTCATATTGCAAGTTCACCTCTTGGATTCAATTGGGTAACATTCTATTTTATATTTTATTTGAATTTGTGAATTTTGCAAATTAGGGTTCTTGGTGTGTAATTTGGGGGTTCTTTATTTGGTGAATTGTTTGGAGATTATTGTGCCTTGCTTGATTTTTGTTGATTATGGCTCCTAAAAGGCAACGGTTAATGGGTAGTGGTAGTAGTGCTCCTCCATCTTTGAATGAGAATGATGTTGTGGGAGATGGAGTGGAGAGATTTGTGAATGAGGATGCTAAAGCGGAGTATGTACGGTTAGTGAAGAAGGGGGTTATTCAGGAGAGGAGGTTTGTTCCTCGTAATAATGAGGAGATTGTGGCGATGGTTAATGAGCGGGGTTGGACGTTATTTTGCGAATTTGCTAATGAGGCTCCGTTGGATGTAATTAGGGAGTTTTATGCTAATGCTTCGATAGCAAGGAATAACTCCACGGTTGTTAGGGGTCAGAAGGTGGATTATTCGCCTCGTGCTATTCGTTCTTTGATCAGACAACCACCTAAACCTAGGGGTGCTACAGATTGGGGGAAAATGACGAGAGATGATGTTGATCTTAATGAGATTACTGATGAGCTATGTATTCCAGGTTCGGAGTGGAAGTGTAGAGCAGGTACCACCGAGAAGTGTACTTTCCCGGCTCAAGCATTGTCTAAGTTTGCACGGGCATGGTTCTATTTCATCAGTTCTAGTATCCTTCCATCATCCCATGTGTCCGAAGTTACCGTTGATAGAGCTATTCTACTATGGGGTATTCTCAAGGGTGAGTATGTTGACCTAGGGTACCTTATTAATCAAAACATTCTTCGGTATATGGGGAGTAATTCGACGGCTAGTATTCCTTATGCTTCTTTCATTGCGTACTTATGTGATGCGTCGAAGGTTAAAGGATACGAAGGTGAGCCGGTGTATAAACCTCTGAGTTCTATTAATGATGTTTCTATAGACCGGATGGGGGAGCGGTCGGGCGGCATTCCTCATCCTAGGGGTCTCGGTTTTATAGTTGGTGGTGCTGGTGGTCAGGGAGCGGGCGCTCCACCACAGGTTTCTAGGGCACCGAGAGTGGCTATGGCGGGTTCTCGGCGGCGTATGGTGGATATGTCGGTATTTGATTCTTATTTTCACCGAATGACTAGGCGAATGGATGCTATGCATATGAGCAGTCGTCAGTATTCTGAGGATATGGGTGTAGCTTTGGAGGCGAAGTTTCAGTCACCTAGTACTCCGGTCCAGTGGCCTATATTTGGAGCTCGGACTCCGTATCCTCCACCTGATTCATCTGACGAGGATGACGAGGGTGCTGCTAGCGAGGATGAGTAGGTATGTTCTGCTATCCCTTGTATTTACTTCCATTCAATGAGGGCATTGAATATTTTAAGTTTGGGGGTAATTTGGGGGATTAGTAGTTGTATGTTGTATATATTGTTATATTTTGTGTTCATATAGGATATCATGTTTGCATAGTAGTGATAGTTCATGCATGATTGTTATGTTCGTATTATCTACGTTTGTCTCATATAGGACATTTTGTTTTATTTTCGTATACCATGTGAGTTTTCATTTAGTTGCATTATCATGGCATGCATATTTCATGATCCCTTAGGACAAGCTGATTCTGATTGATAGGTGGATGTTGATTTGGGTGTGATGATGATGAGTAGAGGGCTGATTTATAGTTTCTATGAAATTGACTTGCATGTTACGGGAACAAAATTTATTACACAGTCTCATTGGGGTGCTTTTGGGCTAGGTTAGGGTCATGCCTGTGGGATGTTTTGAGATTTAATCATTTGTTTATATTTAGAATTTTCGTTATTCCCTTTATAGCGTAGGAACATTAAAGTCTAAGTTTGGGGGAAACCAGGAATTTTCATGCTAGTTGTTCATAATTGTTATTAATGGCTAGGCGTCAAATGGCTAGTAGCCGGCTCATATTTATATGAGTAGTCTAGGGTTGGAAATGAGAAAGGCTCATTCCAGATTGCAGGAAAAAAAAAAGTCAATAAGTTATTTGTTTATATGCAAAATTAACCAGAGTGAGCTCTTTAATACTCGAGTAATTAAGTCTGAGGGGACTTAGTCCTAGTAACCTAAAGCCCGTGTGGTTTGGGATTGCTGACCTAACACTCGCTACATGGGTATTATTGTATAAGCCTTTTGGGGTCTCATTCATTGCACGGTTAAATAAGCATGCGTATTGTATATAGTGTCGTAGTTTAGTAATAAAGCATGAGTTTCTGTCTACCTTGGATAAGGGTGGAGGTGTTCCTAGGTTATGAAGTGTCTACAGTCTATTCTGATTATAAACTTGTGATTGTCTTGACGGAAAGCATGTATGATTTTTGACCTAGTTTTGGGAGTATTTCTGATGAGCATTGCACACACGAACGTTTCTGTTCATGTATTTGTTAGTATACGGGAACTTAGTCGAGCTCTGCTTGGATTTGTTACATTCATTGAGATGTTTGCTTGTTAGTTGGTGTTGGTGAGTTTCAAGGGGATCTTTGCATTTTTCATTTTAGTTGCATTCATGCATTGCATTGCATTATGTTAAATGGATTTTGTGGGTACATTCGCTATAGGCCCTCACGAGACCTTACTCGTCCACTAGGGCTGCTTAGGGGTTTAAAGGGCTTGTTGCATATGCCAAATGCAACCGTGATCACCTACGGAAGTGGTACTAATTAGGTAGTTGTAATTGTTTATGCTTGAGGACAAACATCGGTTTAAGTTTGGGGGTGTTTGATAAGTGGATTTTATATCCACTTGGAACATTCTATATCGGCTTAAATTGATTGTTTTGGACTCAAGTTTGTGTAGTTTTGATGTGTTTTGTGTAGTTGTGCAGGTTTGCAAGAATATCTAAGCTTTTGTCATTTTTGGAGATTTAATTGATTAAAATTCGGATTTTCCGGGAAGGCTGCGCAGCTTATACTGTTTTGGCCATATCTGGAGTTCTAGAAGTCCGTTTTCAGCGATCTTACTGCCCACGCGAAGCTTGAGAGATTTTCTACAACCTGGGATAGGAAACAAGTGCAAGAAACGTACTGATTAAAGTCGCGCACGTGTTCTTATTAAAGAAGGCTTGGAATTTACTGTTTTGCCCTTTTTCTAATTCTAATTGTATTCTGGGCAGTTTTGGGTACCTTCTTTAAATCCTAATTGTAATAGAAGGCAATTTCTTGCTAGGCAAGATTTGTAGAGCCTATTTAAACACATCCTACCATTGTAAATCATAACAATTCATAGCTTTTAATCGTATCAAGGTACTTTTGATCTTTAATTCTTTCTTCAATATCATGTTTTCATTCATTATTATTATTATTATGTTTTCTTTATTAAATATGCGTAACTAATTCTCTAATCTGAGGATTGAGTAGTATTCCTTGGTATTCATGCATGCTTGATTACGTGATTTTCTGCTTTGCTGATCTGTTAATGAGATCTTAACACAATTAGAAGAGTAGCTAACTTTTGATTGTATTCTAGGGATTGTAATAACTTGAAAGAGGAGTTGCAATTTTAGTACATGATTTAACAGACATAACTCGAATATTTGATTGGAAGATTAATAGGAGAGTTGTGAGACTTATAATTCTTGGAGCTTAATAGTTTATGATTGTCTTTAATTGTATCACGGAAGTGACAATTAGGGTATAGTTGTAGACATTATATTGTATCTTGGAAGAGAACATTATAACCTTAGAAGAATTGTTTTCATCAAGGTAGGAACACAGATATCACATTAATATTGAGCATGTATTGAGACCAAGTGAAGAACCCCAGTTCTTAGATTGTTTTCCCATATATTTGAATCTCAGTTTAAAATCAATTCTTAGTGCTTATAATTAGTTTTTGATTAATTTAGTTAATACACAAACCCAAAATTCTTCTCACACACTTCTAGACGTAAAGAGATAAGAAACTTGAACTTGATATTACATTCAGTCCTTCCCTGAGAACGAACACACAAAAATACTACTAACAATTATCTAATTTTAAATTACAACCCAAATTTATCTTAATAATTTGATGTAATTTCAAAATATTTAATTGAACGAATGATATTACTTTATTGACAAAAAAAAAAGGGTGAAAAATTGTGGGGCGGCAATTTTCCCCCCAATTTCCCAAGTCCACATTATTTGTATGCTAAGTCCACATTATTGCATTCGCTCTAACACACTCAGCCGCCATCAAAGAACTCTCCACCACCGCCATAGTTTCAAAAAACTCTCTATTCCCTTCTCTTCTTTCTTAACTTTTCTTTTCTCTTTTCTATGGTTTTCGATCTAATTGATTTTTAATTTTTCAGGTGATTAATTAGGGTTTTCGATCTAATTGATTTAGAGCTTTGTTGGATTTTGTCGAAGCTTTCAATTAGGGTTTTGGTACCGAGAGGTCATCCTCTCCTTACTCACTCTCTCTCCTACTCTCCCCCTCTCTCCCTCCCCTTCTCTCCCACTCTCTCCCACTCTCTCCCTCCCCCTTTCTCTCTCTCTCTCCTCCGTTTCTTCAAAAAATATGAACTAGTTCTAATTGAGTTCAAAATTTTAAATCGATGACTGACATTTTTACTTGAAATAGCTCGATTATGAAACATGTCTCCGTGTCTGCCTTTTGTCATACTATGAACCTGTAGTTGAGTACCTGGCTACTTCTAGAAACCTTCCCGGGTTAATTGATGTTCTCAGAGGTTCCAAAAAATAAAAGGTATACCCTGTTCTCTCTTTTTTTTGTTGGGTTCATTTTCTAGTAAGCGTACTTTGTTAAAAGGACTTCCAACAATATTAATATTTCTCTTGAAGTGCTTAAGTGCCATACTTATGCTTGGTCATGTTATAAATGCTACCGCTTAAGAGGTCTGAATAAACTATGTGTTTTCCTCTATTTGTTTTCAAAACTTGAAAGTAGTAGTTTATAATAATACCTAAAGAATGCTGTGAAAATTCGAAGTACAAAAAAATCTTTTAAGCTTTAAGTTATAAACCATAATATGGCTTGTAAGTTGTAAGGGATAAAATAGTAGTAGTTCAACACTTGAACTATAATGTAGCCTTGATAGTAATAGTTTAACTAGCTACAATTAGTGCACAAGGAGGGTTAAAAACAGAGCTATTAAACATTTTCCCAGTAATCAAATTTTGATGGGTTTTAATTTGAACAGAAAAAGTTTTGTTACAGTAGGTGGAACTCCTACTAAAATATAAGCTAAGTTTAATGGTTTTTTTTAACTTTATTTTAACTGGACTTTCATTGCAATATACTACAGATCATGCATAAGATAATGTTATAAGGTGTCTAGAAGCAGCACATTTTTTACGTGTAGCAGCCAGCTAGAGAAAAAAAATGAACTGATCTAATTCCATGAATCAACTTATAAGTCATCTACTTGAAACTAATGCTTCTGCTTGTCCCCAAGGTCTAAGGCCTATTAACGTAATTAAAAATTGTATACTTTTCAGCCATTGTAGTAGTGGGAGCTGCAAGATGTTATGTTCTTTACATTTACAAGAAGGACATGCATGATGAACTTCATTTCTCAGAATTATCCTTCTATAAAATATCTTAGATTTTTTTGTTTTACAACTAATTGTGTTGAGTCTTGTCCTTTTCAGGGATCTACTTATTCATCTAGCAATCAGTAATTTTATTGTGCACCATCAAATCCAATGCCAAGGTACTACTTCACTGAAACATCAATATTTAAGTCCATCTATCTATTTACTATATATCTACTGATATGTTTTAATAATTAGAATCAAAATTTCGCCATTCCGTATCCCTGAAACAATCACTTAGTGGGTACAACACTTTGTCATTCAATTTTCTGTTTCATTTCGGCATACATACTCTCTGTAACACATAATTATGTAATAGATATGTGAAGTTCCTAAAATGTTGATGCAATATCCATTGTTTAATTTTTACTTGGTGCAAGTGTCTATTCCCACTAAGAGAGTTAAACTTGTCCTTTGTCTAAAGTTCATTAAGTCTTGACAATCCAGCCCAAGCAGACCTGGAGCAATGTTAAGCAAGATATCCAGAAAATGCCTCCTCCAAGAGTAGTGGAAAAGAGCAAATACCATGTTTCACATTAAGATGATTTGTTGGATTGAAATTTTATAAGTTGCTGGTTTTTTAATTCGTTGATAATCCATCAACATATGTATGTTTTAAATTTTTAATAGTTGAGTTGCTTAATAATGTTTACACATGTCATCTTTACCCTCAGTTTGTTACAACTATTTATTACAGGGGTGATGACATATGCAGTTGCCCTAGCTAGTGGATTTGACAAGCATTTGAAAAGGTAACATCTTCTATAAATTCCTCCTATTGCTACATATTACATAATGGCTTCTCTGTCTTTACATGGTTTGGCGACCTTACAACCTCAGAGTTCCAGGAACTTGTTGAGAGGCTGCTGGATCTAATAAAGGTTATATGTAATTTTTTTTTCATTGGTCATTAACTAGTATCCTTGAAAAGATCTTTTCCTCCCTGGTTTTGTGTGTATATTAGTAAGATTTGACATAATAATAAGAAGTTATTATTGGTGTATATACAAAACTGTTCTAATTAGGTTATTATTGCCTTAACCAGGATATATGAGGTGTGTTTTATACATTGGTTAGTGTCATTTTTATTGTGTTTTTGGTACATGATTAGTGCTAAAATCTGATTGTTTGTGTTTGTATGTCTCTATCTCTATCTCACTCTCTCTTTGTCTCATTTTTTCATAAAATGCTTGAGGAAGAGACTCGTAAGAGGAAAGAACCCCTTTTTCAAATAGGTGAGCTCCGCAAAAGCAATTGAAAAGGAAGTGAAGGTTCTAAAATTAAAGCTGACTGATGAGGGAGTATTGGACAAATCTCTTGAGGCTAAACTGGTGGAACGACAAGGCAAAGGTTGTGCTCTTTACTTTTTAGTTCAGATTTAGTCTTTTTTCTCCTGGTAGTAACTAAAGCGACATGTCTTAATCAGC
Source organism: Kitagawia praeruptora (assembly GCA_037693485.1). Taxonomy (NCBI): domain Eukaryota; kingdom Viridiplantae; phylum Streptophyta; class Magnoliopsida; order Apiales; family Apiaceae; genus Kitagawia; species Kitagawia praeruptora. The sequence continues at coordinate 111,336,908 of CM075354.1, forward strand.
GGACCAGTTAGATGAACTAAAAAAGCAGTTAGAAAAGGAAAGAGAGCTCAACTGTGAGGCAGCTAGTAAAGAATTGACAAATGTGAAGCTCGAAGTAGAATCGAGAAAGCATCGCATTGAATCAAGGTAGAGAAATGTTGAAGCACTACTTACTGAGGTACACTCATAATCTTTTGATAATATCGTTTGGTTTGTATTCCTTATATCAATAGCTGTTCAACTAAAACATTGGTATCTTCTTGTGTTTGATTGCTAGGTGGATGTTTTAGAGGCTAAGATCAAATCAGCAAAAGATTCTTCAGCTGCTAAACAGCAAGAGCTAGGCTTAAAATGTGAAGAGATTGTACAAGAGGTATAATATTAATCTGTACCTTGTATGCTTCGGTACATATTAGCTTTTCATCCATAACTCATGCTACAATTTATGGGACTTGGCAAGTCTCTTTGATCTTTCTTTCTTAAATTCAGTTTGCTGACAGTTCTGAATCATAAACGATCTTTAGTTTTGAGCTGTTATATTTTTGATACAAGGTCTTAATATTGTTGCATGTTGGTACAAGTGCGCCATATATGACTTGACTTTACTGTTATGCTGTGCAGTTTTACCAATATAAAAACCGGCTTGAAGACTCATGGACACCCCTAGAAGTTTGCCGGTAGTTCTTTAGCTAGTGATGCACAACCAGTGGTCTGTCTTAGAGTTTAGACTATAGATAGAAGTGTAATTTGCTTCATTGGTCTTGGTGAAATATGAAAATTGATACATCTGAATAGAAAGATTACGTTTCTTGAAGTGGACTACATATAGCTTGCAGTTTTGGTGATAACTCCATATAACTTATATACATTACTTTTTTTTCATCGTAATTTGCAGTTTTCATCCACATCCTACATTTGGTTCACCGCCAAGTCTTGAACTTGCACTGGAAGCAAGGACATCTCTAGTTCCAGATGGGAGCAGTACTATGAGTTCCAATCTATAGTTCTTCTGGTAAATTCTTGTGAAAGGTTTGTGACAAATTGAACTAATTTTAGTCACTTTTGCGTAAAGTGGAAGAAGATATTAGTGTTTTATACTTATCAGGGAAGGTCAGAGTATTTATGCATGTGTACAACTACAAAACTCTTCATGCCCTGTTACTGGAGTTGTGATTTATTATGCAACTTCGAAAAGAAAGCAAGATAAATGTTGGGTTTAGAAGAAGTTTATCTACATATGAAGTCAATCAGTTACATGTTTATCGTATTAAGTTTGTGAGTTTTTTGAACAAACTTCAAATTTATATCCAACTTCCAAGTGTTCAATTTGTGCTAAAAGACATGTGCTTTAACAAGTTTTAGATTCTCCAGTACCAACTTCAAATTACTTGAATTATAAGTTTATAATTCTGTTTATGCCTGCTTTAACACGTGTTGCACTTCGGAGTGTTCGTAGGTGGACACGAAAAATCAGTTTATTTGAGTAGGATTGCATCTTTGTAATCCTTAAAAGCTGTCTGATGCTTAGTAAATTGTGTTCTTATTTCAAGTTCGTTTTGTCTTTTCTTATGTGCTTTTAATTTTCTATTACTCCACCAGGTCACTGCTAGATGGCGTCCCAAAGGAGCTTGCAGATGGTAACAGTGTCGGTAATTGCTTCTGTCCATATGGGATAGTCAGAAATTAAGGCATCTTTCAATGACATTACTTCTGTCCAGATTGGGAAGTAAGTTTAGGAGATGGCAGCAATGGATTTAAGTCAGTACAGAGATTGCCAAGTACAGAGAGCAGAGAAGGAGAGACTTTTGCAGATGCATCTTTTGTACATTTTAATTTATTTTCTTCAATGTTGCTGGATTTGATTCGTTGATGTAACTATACTAGTTATGTTTTTGGTGAATGAAATTAGGATTTGAATTGGTTGTTGGTTTATTTAATGGAAAATTCGATATTCAAGTAGTACATTTTTCTTTTATTACATTTATGGTGTTACAAAAGGTACAAATTGTGTTACAATAGGTATATTATTGCATGTGTTGCAGGCTCAAAAAGTAGGCCCCATAATAGGTCCAAAAAGTGGGCCCCACATGTGGACCTAAATGTGAGTGCCACGTGTCCCCACATGTGGGACCCACGTGTGGCCCCACGTGTGGGCCCCATAATATTATGCAAAATTGTATCATCTGTGGTAACACACAACCTATGTTGCTATAGAGTGTTTAAGGTGTTGCTATAGAGGTTTTTGGTAACCACATTTGCTGTGTTATCTTAGGTTGGTTTTTGATGTTACCTTAGATACCTGTAGTTACTGCTGAGAACCTAACACAGCTGAAGTGTTACCATAGCCCTATTTTGGCCTATGGTAACTTAAAACAGGGGTCTATGGTAACACAGTTTGGGGGTTGCTATAGGCCGTTTATGGCGTAGTGTAATAATTTATTATCTTCTATAATTTATTATCTTCCTAATTAAAAAAATATATCTGAACATGAGATTTAAAAAGTTAAAAAAATATTTTAATAATAAAAATATATATACAATTTAAAATTTTAATAATAAAATATAATTTAAAAAATTTAAAAGCAACCGACATGGGTTATAAGCTAGTAATTCTTAATAGAAGTTTTCTTCCAAAACCGTAAAGTATTATGGGAGAGCTAATTAGGTGTTTTTAAAAAATGTAATATGGGAGAGCTAATTAGATGTTTTTTAAAAATAGACATCAAATTACTCAGTTTACATCAAAAGATATATGTGAGTTCTATTTGTACTTGTTAGATCAGGTATTTATTCAACTAACTTATATAGTTCATCCAACTACTGCAACATCAGCAGGCATGCTAGTAACTAGTATGGATGCAAGTAATATATGCATGAGCTGAGTTGGTTAGTTTAGCTACTTAATTTAGTACTCCCTCTTTCTCTATTTTCTTTTCTCCTTTAGTGAATGACACAGGTTTTTAGGCTCTATGTACTCTCTCCTAAGCAAGTGGTCAGTGACTGCATGCCACGTATGTACCAGCAGAGTGGGTGGAGGGAATTAGCATTAACAATTGTTTTTTTACAGGGTAGTGGGTATTGAATATTATTTATAATGATTAATGGGTAGAGTAGTGGATATTGAATATTATTTATAATGATTAGTGGGTAGAGTAATGGGTATTGAATATTATTTTTAAAAAGTAGTGGGTGGAATAGTGGGTATTGAATATTAATATTTATGACCAAAAATAGAAATAACAAAAATAATTTAAATATCCTTAAAAGGAAAGTAGGAAAAGAAATAAGGGACGGAGGGAGTAATGTATAGATGTATGTAGAGCTTTTATCTAGAAGTGCAAGTTGTGTGAAATCAAGCTTTTCAGTATTCAGAATGTATTGATCTAGTATATTCTAAAACCACTTGGGTCATTCGATGGCACAATACATGTCCGTGTATTTCGTTTTTTTCTCATTCAAATAGTGATCAAGAAAATTTAAATTCATTTAGCTTTGTTAAAGACCCAGATGAGGTGCCTTACGCAGATGTAAACTTAAAACTTGCACTACAACAAAACACGGCTAAATTGTTTATCGTAAATGATGTTCCTGCAGTTAGATAGAACATATATAATGATATATTTTCCACTAAAATTCAACCAGAAAAGGAACTAAAGAAAATTTAATCACGGGATTCAGCCCACATCCTTAAAAGATATCTCTGGCACTTGTTACAGCTACCATTACTAAACAAGTTAGAATAAGTTGCATCTTTGTTAATTTTAACATCGGACCTACCACCAACTTTACCATTATTAAGGTTATGCCTGTACTCAGACGCCACCTGTTCAAACACTTCAACATCAAACATATTCAGCTTCAACTTTGGCTTCATAAAATCCCTCACATATGCAAAAGGTAGTTGGTCTCTTGGATTAAATGCCTCCAACTCATTAAATAATAGGCATGAAAAAAGGTTGCTAGCGACTCCATGCCTCCTTAAGATCAAGGCACTATCAGGTACATCTGCACAAAAAAAGAAATACTCAGTAATAAGAACAATGGGAAATAACGTAGTTCACGGATTCGGTTTATGATATATCCCAATACTTCAAGTGTTCTCTTGATTATACTTGCCTAATCAACGTAGGTATATGTCGTTTGTCGTGGTGGTCAAATCTTCGTTCACAGATTCGTTTATAATCCGGGAACAAGGAAAAATAAGAATTTTATTTCAAAATTATTCAAACATACAAATTTCGCTATCTTTTAAACTTGCAAGTCTTACTATAAAACCATCAAAGCTGCGTGTTTTTGTTGCTGTTCTCATTATAATGACAAATGATCAATTTCTCAATGGAAAATGCTAGATACCCCAAACGGTTCCCATATTCTTTCCCAAATGCTGATGTGATACTTATATAATTGGTAACTTTCCGATAATGATATGGGACCTCGCTTGTATTCATATGCGCCCACAAATTAAAATGAGTCATGTGTTATGCGACATCATTCGGGAATATTTTTGAGAAAATATTCGGGATACATAGCATTGCTCTTTCTCAATTAATTAGGTTTTCTTAGGTAATCAAAGTATCTTCAAGATTAATCAATTAAGACATTAAGGCCAGACTTTAGGAACACTCAAAGTAAAAGGCTTCTAAAACACATTCTTTGATTTGGTCCACCATTCAATAAACTTCAAAAAGAAGGTAGAATTAGAAGGGACAAAATTTCCGGCTGTATATTATATATGTTACACAACTGAATAACTGATACCTCTAAAAGAGCAGTTAGTGCATGATGACCCTAAGAGCATTCCCATCCCATTCCCCATCCCCATCCCCAAAAACTTACTAAAAATAGTAAATCCTCAAATAAAAATAGTAAATCCCCAAAATTATAAAAAATGTTCTACATCCCATTCCCCATTTTCCATCCCCATATCCCTACATTCCTTTTTATATTACTTCTTTCTCTCTCTTTCACTTAAATTTTAACTATCAAAAGTCACCCACTACAATTAAATATATTTAAAAGAGGAGAGAGATGATTTGGGGTTCAAAATAGTAATCCCCAAATATGGGGATTCAAAACTTGTCCCCAAAATTAATCCCTAAAATGGGGAATGGGATGGAAGCCATTTTTTGCATAAAAGCTAAATATTTCCCTAAATATTTGGGGATAGAGGATGGGATGTGAATGCTCTAATAACCACAGCATTCTTATTTCTTACAAAGAAAAATGCTAGAGGTACCAAAATTAGGTACAAAAAATTGTTACCAAATGATGTGGCTTGTTTTAATTGGTTATAGTTATAGTGGGCCCGCCAGGGCTCTCCAATCAAAATATTTTAAAGAAAAATGCTAGAGGTACCAAATTGGGTACCAAAAATTGTTACCAAATGAATGTGATTGGTTATAATTATAATGGGCCCGCCAGGGCCATCAAATTAAAACATTACAATTTGCCAAATCACTCATGCCATGTCATTTGGGGACTTTTTTGGGGACTAAATTTGGGCTCCCTAGCACTACTCTATTTTAAATTGACAAGTGTCAGTTGGCATGTCATTTGGTACCCAATTTTGGTACCCAATTTGGTACCTGTAGCACTACTCTTCTTACAAATGGCTTGGGATTCGAATACTTTCCCATAATAGCATAATCTGATCTAATAAAGATTGTTTTTTGTTCTCTGTAAAAGCTTTTCTTCATTATTTGAAAATGATAATCTCAGAATTTAGCAGTATCATTTCAATTTACACTTGTAAAATTTATAAATTACCTGAAGGGTAAGGTAATTTCTTTGAAGACCAGGGTTCCAATCCGTTCTCGCAATAGGTCTCCATTTGCATTCTCAAGGCATCTACATTCCCCCATTTCTTCCACCTAGATGTCGCCATAGCTTCCTCCATTGTATGAACGAAAAACGGATGCTTAGACATTGCCATATCCGTGTCTGCCTTTATTATCAGTGAATGAATTAACAGTAGTGGATCAACTGCTAGCTGCATTTTTGCATCCACCCAAATGCTATATTTCGAGTTTGGGAAAAGTCGATGAACTAAGTACTTCGGAATCACCCCATTCATAGCTGCATTTTTGTACAAATATTCACTGGAGACTTTTACTAATGTCCATGCCCCAATCTGATGTTGCTTTGCTTCTCTTGACACCATATTGTGATAATGTAGTCCGTTAAATGTTACATCGTCTATAAACATGGCGAAACAAACATTGTCTAGGGTTTTTGATCCGAGTCCTCTAGGCTGCCGGATCTTGTCATGGTCGTTGAATATAGCAGAAACAACCACCACTCCATGGCACTTTTGCATGGCCATCCAATCTGAAAATTTAAAGAAAACATAATTAAAAAATGGATATTTGATAAAGAAATTTATTACCATTAATTTTAGATTATGGGTAGATTATAATATGGCTTAAGCTTCTTTCTTTTAAAAGGCATGCAGGGCTTTGACAAGGTTCCTTACCCTTGTACTTCCCCAAAACAATTCGCTTAAGTAAAAACAAAAAGGGAACACATGAAAAAATTGTATGCATTTTATCAGTAAGTGTCATTTTGAATGTTTGTTCTGTATGTATAAACATTTTATTCCTTAGCACATTAGCAGCTTGCTGAGTCCTTTGATTTTTCACTTTGAAGATATATAGAACATATTCCAATTCTTCCCATATTTTCCATGTGTGTTCCTTGGGATTGTCAATGCAGAGTTTGATCTGTTTCACCGATCGCAAGCAAGTACAACCAATCAGAGTATGAGAAGAAAACAGAACAAACATTGCACAACTAACCAGAGTTACTGACTGGAAATTTTGTAAAGAATCCACATGGAACCTCCACATCATCTTCATGATCATAATAAGAATATCTCTTCTTAGTAGTAAAATTCCCACCAAAGGTATTGGCATTACCCTTTAAATAACTAACAACCCTTGATCCCAATTTTGTCGAGTTCTTCGAAAATTCTTGAATTTCTTTCAAAACCATCCAATAATCTGACAACAACAAAACCCCATAAATAAAAACACGCAATGCAAACAGAGAATTTAATCAAAATTAAGGATTCATGTTTCGGTATCGTACCGGAGAAGAAAACAGGGGAAGTGCAGGAAGAACGAAGAGTGGGAAGGGAATGTTTATGCTGTCCATAAGAAGAAGGATAAGTGAAGAGAGGGGATTGAATTGGATCAAAAGGAGATGATCGGAAAATGCATTTTGTGGAAGACAGAGCTGAATAAAGAGCTAAAAACAGAGAGGTGAAGAGATAGAAAACAGAGAAACATAAGAGTTTTGATTGGAAGAGAAGTGGTTTCGAGAACTTCGCTGATGCCATTCCAACGATAAAAACTGAGTCCACTTCTCAGTTTGAACCCATGTATTTATATTTATTTATTGTGTATAATATCTAGTGCTCCCAAATGGAACAATAATTATGAGGCGTAGATACCCACTAAAGAATCGCGATGCAAGTTAAATACACGTATTAAAGAATCGCGATGCAAGTTAAATATTTCTTCTATTCCATTAATTTTTATACGTAATCCTATTTTTATATAAAAAAAAAAATTGTAAAAATATAAGTTATGAAATTATACTAGTTATGCACCTTAAAATGCGTGATTCCGTTTTTCAATCTATATAATTCAGTGGACGGAGGGAGTACAAATTGTCTTTATAAGCAGCAGTTTACAATTAGAAAACCGGACAGCAAAAAAATGGAAAAACAGAAAGCAGAACAAACTTTAGAATTACCATGAAAACTTACACGAAATTGAAAATAAATCACGTAACTGGGCGTTTGGTTCATGGCAAGAAAACGGAATATAAGTTCGAAAGGGAAATGAGGGGAAATAAAAGTAATGATTTTGAATTATTTTATCTATTCGATTTTGATTCAGAAATGAAATGAAAAATAACATTAAAATTATTTTTTAATTTTAAGAATTAATTTATTTGATAATCTATATATTAATGATTTATGATTCGAATTATATTTGAAAATCGAAAAGTAATTAGAAAAGGGAAAAAATGCCTAACAAGGACGAGGAATGGAATTTGAGGTATATTGGGTAAATATAAAACTAAACACAATTAAAGGAAATAAAAAATTATACAAAATAAACATCAACAAAAATAATGAGTTTAATTGATTCAATTTCCCTTAATTACCCCAAACCGGCCCTAACAAATATTCCAAAGTAATGTATTCAAATTTAACATTATTCAAATTAGGCACGGAAAGTAGTGATTAATAAAAATAATCTATTCTTTTAAATACGATAATCAAAAAATTTAAGAAATTTTTTATAATTTTTAGAGCACGGAAAGTGCAGGCAAAATTTACAAATTTTATATACAATTTCTTTTTAAGTGGTTACATTTTAACAACTTGCAATAATTAACGAATTATTGAAAGTCCTCCCATTCCCTGCAAACAAGCCAAAAAATAACTCATTTTCAATTATAAGATCATAAGATCATTCGAATAGCAATCTCCATATGATCATTCAAATAACTTAAAAAAACTCATGTCAATCACACATATAAAAAATTAACAAACCTGATAAAGTTTTGTGTGATTTCACTTAGTACATTTTAATATATGATAATATTGTGTCACTTCTTATATTTCATACCCAGTACTAATGAATGAGATTAATATCATGTAAACTTAGTTGACTAAATTCATTTAATTATATATAAAGAAAGAAAAATCGAGCTGCCAAAATGCATTATTTTTAAAAAAAACCTACAAACAATAAAAACTTTAATTTACATGTAAATTTTAAAAAAAATATTAAAAAATTGGATAACTCCGTGTGCGTAGCACAGACATATTACTAGTCTTTACAAATTTACACTCAGGTGAGTAATTACAATGATAGACTTATTTTTTATATACATAATGCATGTCATCATGTTATTTTACAAACGTCTTAAAAAAATGTTATTTTTAAAGCAGCAAGTCATAACAGATTGTTCATAATAGATGAATTAGTTGGGCTTAGAGATGCACAAAAAGTCCGAGCCCAAAAATTTGGCCCGACCCAATCCGGCAAAGCCCGGCCCAATCAAGCTCGGTTCGAGGGCCTTAAACGGTCCCTATATTTTTGGGCAAAGTCCGGCCCGGTCCGGCAAAAGCCCGGTCTTTTAAAAATCCCGGTCTTCGGCCCGGCCGATTAAAAGCCTGGTTCGGGCCGAAAAAGCCCGGGTAAAATTCGATTATTCTAGTATACTTACATAAATATTTATGTATTTACACTTCCTACAAATATAAAAATAATTTAAATACATATATATTCACATATTCATTATTAATAATAAGATTATTTATATGCATATATTACGATACATGAACGAAAACAAGTTAAGTACACGTGTAATCAATTAATATATCATCAAATCAAAAAGTAAATCGATAAATGTAATATCTGTATCGGCAAAATAGATTGTTTAACACATGTCTGCCATTATTACATAAAGAACATTCTTATGTAACATAAAATCTCGATCCGATTTGATCCCGAAAAAAGCCCGATCCGACCCGGCCCGCTTCAGGCCCGGAAAAAAGCCCACCGCAGCCCGTTTCGAAGGCCTAAACGGGCTCACATTTTTCACAGAAGTCCGGCCCGGTCAAAGTCAAAACCCGTACAGGACTTTGACCAAAAAGCCCGGGCTTTTCAAAGCCCAGTCAAAGCCCGGTCGATGGGTCTTTTGTGCATCTCTAGTTGGGCTGAGGAAAGAAAAAGAAAAAGAAGGGGAACTTTTGAAGAAGTGGGCTCCATAAGAGATGGTAATTAGGGATGAGCAGAAACCGAACCGAAAACCGAAACCGAACCAAAAACCGCAAAAACCGCACCAAGTAAAACCGAACCAAATAGAAACCGCACGAAACCGAACCAAATAGAAACCGCACCGATACTTTGGTTCTGGTTTTGGTTTCTACCTATTTTAAAACCGAATATAAACCGAACCGAACCGCAATAATATTTATAATATAATTATATATATATATATATATTTAAATAATTATAAATAATATAATTATTTATGTTTTTTTTATAAACATACACACTGTTACCTATTAGTTTACTAATAGTATCTATTAGTGCAGTCCATTAACAAGTCTAATCCATATATAACAAGTCCAGTAACTAGTCCAGTTCACATGACATGACTTATGCCTTCTGCTGTTATTATAATGTATTAGAAAGCTAGGAATGCTTCAGATTGTTTTTTGATTTCAGACCTTCAGGTTTTTATTACTAAATTCCTTCTGTTGTAATTCTCAAGATTTGTTAATGGGTTATTGTAGCCTAATTTTCTTAATGTGGAGGTATTTCGGCAACTCGGCAAGTTGTAATTAGAAGCATAGTAACCAAACATACATCGGTCAAAGGACATAATTTATTTACTTTTCATCATCTTGGATAAAGTAGATCAAGCCAAAACATAGTTTGTTAATGAATGTGGGTCTTTCATACATTAAAGATTGAAGTTGTTAACTGACAAAGCAAATGCAGGGTATGGGAAGTCAAAACTTTAGAGCATATATCAAACCATGAACTCTCTCTACCACCATTCATATTAAAACATTTCCAGGATGTGCAGACGGCCAAGATCCAAAGCAGCACATACTACCACCATTCTATTCAATTGTGATGTTCCAGAATTTTTTAATAATTTGGTTTTAAAACCGAAACCGCACCTTTTCAAACCGAAACCGAGTTGAGAAAACCGAACCGCACCAATAGTGTTTGGTGTGGTTTTGGTTTCTAATTTTAGAAACCGAATTAATATGGTTACGGTGCGGTTTTCGATCAAAACCGTACCAAACCGCACCATGCTCATCCCTAATGGTAATAATGAAGTTGTTAAAATGACATAAAATTGGGATTCAATGTCCAAAATAGTACTTTTCAAAAAAACTTACCCTCCACTAACATTTTTCTAATGTTATATACTTACATGTTTTCATTTTTCTTTCTTTTTAAAATAACATTTTCATTCTTAATCCAATCCGTTAATAGAAAATAGCTATTCAATTCGCTAGTCGAAACAGTTAATTTAATCTGCTACAACTAACCGCTATCAACTAATTGCCAAACAGAACCTATATCCAGAAGGACCAGAACCTATATCCAGTGCACCAAATATGAGTTATAGAAGGAACTCACAACAAAAATATTAGGCATAAACAAATTGTACACATCCATTGTTACTGTACTAGCAATATAATTGTGCTTAATCCTCGGTTTTTTTTTTTTTCTAATTTAATAAATGTAATTGAAAATATGCAAAACACATTATTACGGCATTCTATAATGTATTATATGGTCATATGGTGTACCTCTTTTCAATTTTAGTATGGACAACATAATCATCATCACAATTCTAACTACAACACAAGTAATTCAAACCATAAGAGTTCCAAAACCAAAAAAATAGTTCTAATTAAATAACGATATTACTACTAATTTAACAAGAGTAGATATGACAACATCTGCATCAAAATCCTGTTTTTTTAAACTCTTGACCTAAGCTTTTGATATTTTTCCCCACTAATTTTTAATATAATCTATGGTTAAATATAAGTTTTAAAGATCAAATTAACGATACTAGAAACGAGGCTACCCTTAATGAAAAATAAAACGACTAGGGATTGAAGTCTAAACGAGGCTACCCTTAATTCCGCCCAAAAGTCCCTTGACCAGAAAAGCTCATCAACGACATTGCCGCCTCCGTTAAATTTGACGACTCCACCACTCTCATCTTCTTCTTCTTCTTCTTCTTCTTAAAATCCACTCCTCTAGCCTTAGCTTGACACTCTCGAACCTCCCTTAAATATCCCCTAACGGCACTTTCCCCAAACGGGTTCGATTCCGGCGAGCCCCCGTTCTCTTCAAACGCAGCTCTAAGACGTCCAATAAGCGCGTCGAGACTACCCCACGCTTGTTTATGTGGGCACCCACACTCAGCTAGTGGGTCCGGGTTCCCGAAATAAGTGCACCCGGTCACGTGCACCTTTGTTTTTCCAAACCGGTCCAGGTAGTTGAGATACTCGATCACGTGAGCGTCGGTACAGTCTGGTAATGAAAGTGAAGGAGTTTTGTGGGTTTTAAGGAAGTTCAAGAAGCTGTTGAAGTCTCGACGCTTTTGTGACTCGTACCGACTCGGTTGAGTGGTGAGTTGCGGTTGTGGTGACTCGGTTGCGTTTCGTAAAACCGGGTTTGCTGAGTTGGTTACAGATCCTGAGTCCATTTTTTGTGAAATATACTGAAAGAAGTGTGTATGTGTGTGTGATGGAATGCAGGGTAAATAGAAAAAGAGAAGATGAATCGACTGAGGGACAGAGACAACTGTACTGTACACTAATTTATGGCATGTTTGGCTTAACTTTTATAATGAGTTTATTGACTTATTTTCCGGTAAAAATTTTATATTTTGATAATTTTTTTTTATACAAGTATTTAATGTATGCTTAAGATTTAATAAGTTGCAAAAATAAGTTGGAAAGTTAAAAATCTCTATCTTTGTCTTAAAAAAAGTTGACTTATTCTGAAAAAAATTCCCCCAAACACCCCCTTAGTAGTATTGCTAATTTTAAGAAATCATATTTAAATAAATATTCTCGATTATAATATTAAAATTCCATTCCATAAGTATTCTATTACTCCCTCCGTCCCATCCATTTCTTTACAATTTCCTTTTTGGGACGTCCCATCTAATTCTTTACATTACTAAAAATAGTAACTTTTAATAATAAAATACATTCTTACATCCACTACTTCACTCCACGTTTTCAATACTTTACACAATTACACCCACTACTTCATTTATTTTAATAATAAAATCACTATTACACCCACTACTTCATTTATTTTAATAATATCACACCCACTATCCTTGGTCTTCGTGCCCAACCCCATGTTAAGAAACTGTTGGGATAGAGGGAGTATTTCAAAAGTGTCTTCTGTCAAAGAAAAAGTATTTATTTAATGATATTTATATGAGATACAATTATATACTATATCGGTAAAGAATTTTTTTGCTAAATTTTACTTGTAAAGATATCTAAGCATTAAAAGGAATATCCACACATATCTTTCACATTTTTAATATCTTATTTTAAGAGAATACAATGTTTTTCATCTAAATTTTAAATTTGGAAAAGTAGATCTTTTTAGATTAAAAGATTATAATCAAATATATTTTTATTTTTAAATTAAGTTTACTCAAAAATACCAGAATAGCAAATTTTTCCACTCAGCTACAAGAAACAGAAGGAAAATAAACCACATCAGTTCGTTGAAAGATGCTCAGGGTAATGATGTTTAGTGGGGTACTGGTTTAGAACGAGTAATGGAGGAGTATTTTGAACATCTGTTTGCTGCTACTGATACAAGTTGGGAGAGTGTAACCAGTTGTGTGCCTCACAGAATAACGATAGCTCAAAATGAGATGCTGCTCGCGAAAGTTGAGGAAAAAGAGGTAAATGCAGCGTTGTTCAATATGCATCCAGATAAATCTCCGGGCTCAGATGGTATGAGCCCGGGTTTTTATCAAAAGTGTTGGAATATCGTGAAAGCAGATGTGGTGTCGATAGTTCAAAGTTTTTTTGAGACTGGAAAGATTGATGCTCAGCTTCAGAGTACAAATATTGCCTTGATTCCTAAGAAGCAAAATTCGATTTTTATGACGGATCTTAGACCCATATCTCCCTGTAATGTGGTCTACAAGGTAATTTCTAAAGTGTTGGCGAATAGACTGAAGAAGATTATTGATTTAATTATCTCAGACACTCAGAGTGCATTTATCCCCGGACGGTTAATTACGGACAATACCATGGTAGCTTTCGAGGTCATGCATTATATGAAGCGGAAGACAAAAGGGAAAGATAGCTGGATGGCCTTAAAGCTCGACATGTCCAAAGCTTATGACCGGGTCGAGTGGAAATACTTGGAAGCTGTGTTATTGAAGATGGGGTTTGATCAGAAAGTGACTCAATTGTTCATGAGCTGCATTTCTTCAGTAAATTATAAGATATCCCACGCAGGAAGAAGCTTTGGTTCTATCATTCCAGAACGGGGGCTCAGACAGGGTGACCCCTTATCTTCGTATCTGTTTCTTATTTGTATAGAAGGTTTGACAGCTTTGCTTCATGATTATGAAAGGCGCAGGTTGATTCAAGGAATTAAGGTGGCTAGGAATGCACCTCCTATTTCACACATGTTTTTCGCAGACGACTCATATATTTTTTGCAAAGCTAACATGGAAAGCGCTCATAATGTATTACAGTTGCTAAAAATCTCTGAAGAAGCTTCAGGAGAACAGATAAATGTGGACAAATCTGTTAGGTCCAAATGTGTTGTAGAGGGGGGGTGAATACAACTTTTCGAATATGAGAAGCAATAAATACGATGCAATAAATGAACACGCAGATTCAAGGAATATATTTCTTATATATAACTTGAAATGGTTGCTACAACATTCATTACAAAGTATAACAGAAGTTCAGAGAGAAGTGAATGATTCTAAGCTCTGTGAATGTACTCTCTCTCTTTTTCTTGTGTTTTCTTAATTATAGCTCTCTAAAATAAACATCACACAAGTACTTCTATTTATACTACATGTAATCTATGTCCTGTAGTCTTCAAAGACTAAGATATACGTGGCCCAATGATGTCCACATAAATCTTGCCTTATCTTGAAAGCTTGGAAATCTGCCAATCAGAAGATGCCATGTGTCATGTTGAAGCTGCACTCTAAGTAGAACTTCTACTTGAGAATTTCTACTTAGCCATCTCGAATTTCTAAGTAGAACTTCTACTTAGAAATATTCTACTTGGTCATCTAGAATATTTAGTACTTAGAAAATATTCTGGTCTTCAACTTGAAACTTCAATGCACATCTTGAACTTGTGATATCTTCATGTCTTCTTTATTCTTCAGCAAGCTCTTGAACATGGATCTTTATTACTGACATAAACTTGCTATCAATGTCCTGACACTTGATGCACTGGTCTGGTTCATAAGTGACTAGTCTTGATAGTGTTTCTGCTTCTCGAATAAATTACCATATTCACTTAGTAACTTGGCTTTCCAATGTTCGCTTTCCTTCTTGTTCACTTGAAATCAATTGGTCTTGTTGATACTTATAGTTATGATCTTGATTCTCGATTTCTCAAATCACTGAGGCATGAACAACTTTGACTTGAACTTCTCTCAATGATTTCTTCTTGGCTTGATCATAGTTAACATGTTCAATTGTATCAATTACCTTGTCTTCATATAGTGTTGATTTCTTGTGACTTCTTGTTCTTGATTGTCTTCTGGTTAAGTATCTTTTCCTTTAATTGAGTTACATTAGTTATAGTGTTACAAGTTTATACACTCTGCCTTTCAATCTCCCCCTATTTGATTGTCTAACAATGACATTCAAATTAATGAAGGATAACTCAACTAAACAATGAAACGAGAAAAGATAATTAACATTACAGTCTTGAATAATATACAATTGAAAAGTACTTGAAAACAATACAAAGAACTTAAACTAGAAACAGAATTCGAACTTTGAATTAAAGATCATTTGAGTGATTCCTATCACCTGGATTATTTCATACCTTTTAGTCAAACTTATATCACCTTATTGGATTCACTCTAAGGTGAATTTTCCTCAAGTGAGTTAAAGCAACCGAAAGACATGAAGTTTTTCCAACTTCAAGTTCACACCACTCTGACCTTTAACCCTAATTCCGTTTCCTCTTCCTAGCTTCAGCAGCTTGGTCTTTCTCTTCTTTCTGCTTTCTGCGCTTCTCCTTCTGCTGCTGATCTTTCTTGTACACTGGATCGTGAAGCTGCTCCCACCTAGCATTCAACAGACTTATAGCTTCCATTTCTAGAGGATTCTTGGGCTCTGGGTAAGGATGTTTGAAAAGCCTTCTGAGTTTGTTCACCTCCTGAGTAGTCCTGATCTTTGGAATGTCCTCAAAGTTCTTCATTATAAGCTGAGGTTTCCAATGAGCTTTATCAGCTTTAAACTGACAATAGATCATTTTGGGATAGCCCTTGACACGGTTAGTATTGTGGATACTAGCCGCATCTTTCTCCATTCGCTTCTTTTCCACTACTACTTCAGACAGGTAACTCACGAGTCTCTGCTTTTCTTCCACATACTTAACTTCCACTTCGTCCCACTTGAACACATATAATACTTTCTCCAGAAATGCAGCATCTTGAGTCTGTAGCAGCCATTTTCTACTCATATGCAAGAGTGTTTGATTCTGGTCTGCATCTATAAATACTAAGGCATCAGCTGTATCATCAACAAAAGCGTGTATCCAGTATACACTATCTCTTCCTGGAACGCCAACTGTCTCCCTTATCTCTCCTTGTTCCAGTGCTCCAGAAGGAAGAGTCAGAGCTTCATCTACATTCTTCATTGCTTGAAGAATATTCCATTTCTTCTCTATCAGCTCCGGCTCAATCTTCACGTTATCGAGAGGGTTTGGAGCAATGATATCACACTTCCACACCTCATTGCTCTTCTTGAATATGACTCTTTCAATGATCTTCACTGATTTTTCTTTAAGCTCAGAAGCGAATCCCTTACTCATCATTTGTCTACAGACGGCTTTAAGAGATTCCACTGAAAGTTCCATTAAATCCTTTTCCTCCATGCTAACCCTCTTCATTTTCTTGCCAACTACCATCCGGACAACATTAGGATATGCTGAGAATTCTGGACCCTTGTCCTCTGCTAGCTGCATTAACTGATCCCTATACAGAATGCTTAGCTTCTCAGATTGAGAGTATTGAATTTTTGTTGCTAGCAAGAACAACTCTGACGCAGATCTTCTCGTTATGAATTGGTCATCCACATATAGGAAAGACATTGGGACTCCTTCTACCAAAGACAAAATAACCTGCCACTCCTTAAGCGTTGCATTGTATCCAACCCTGACTTTAGAAATTAATCTCTTCAATGCACTTATGTATTCCGCAGTCATTGGATTCTGCAAATTCAGGTTGTAGAACAGATCATCTGCCTCCTTGTTATGAACTCCTTTTGCACAGGGTCCCATAAATATCTTCCTTGCTTCATCCCACTTCTGCCCTATCCTTCTCTTGTCCAGATCAACTTGAGGATCAGCTAGCCTTGCAAGCTCATGATCGTACTGCTTCCCTTGTAGCTCAACTTTCTTTTCTAGAAACGCAGCATGTTCTTGCATCATCTTCATTTTAAGGAACTCAGCTTGTTCCAAGGCTAACTGTTGAGACTTAAGGGTTTCCTCATCAACAGTAAATTCTTCAGGCATTCCGAAAGACATCCCAGCACCTCCACCTTGATCCTTCAAAGATCTCTTTATAGCATGTTCCAAAGGTACGTCTTCCATATCAGAATCTGAGTCATGTACCTTCTGTACTGTTTCCTGATGACTCAGGTCAACGAATGGTTCATCTTGCTCAACCATTATTGCCTTACCCTTTCTCTTCCTCTGAGCCTCTTCATCAACAGACGGCTCAATTTCTATTTCCTTGACAAGATCAGCATGTTCTTCAATTTCTTCGATATGAACTGCCTGCTGTCTCGTCTCCTTTCCACTCTCCCCCTTAGGTGAGTTATCCTGAACTCCACCTTGGTCTTCAGATCCATCAGCTGCATAAAAACCTCCAAAACCAGAACCAGAGACTCCTGCTCCACTAGCACCACCTGCACCAGTATCGGGGGGAGGTTGTTGCGGCTCGAAACACTCCGGGGGCACAAAACTTCTGATTGCGAACATCACTCTACTGATCTCCACAGCCATTGTATGCATTGAAGTCTCCATTTCTCCCATTCTCTCATTCAGAGTGCTCCCCAAGACACCACCAGCATGGCCCAAGTCATTGACCTTGTTTGTCAAAGCATCAAACACTCTAGTTTGACTTGCCATTCGTGCTGCGTAGTCATCAAGAGCCCTTTGATTATTTCCAATGTTAATCCCTAACTGCCCCATCGTCTGCCCGAACTGCTTCATCTGATTTTCCATAGAAGTCATACGTGTATCAAGATTTTCAATGTTAAGGGACGGTGTTTGGTTTAGGTGACCTCGCTCTAATACTCGTTCTGTTAGTATTTGGCGCTCGGTTTCGGGCCTTAAAAATGAAGGTCCCTCTCACACACACTCCCTGTCTCACGCTCGTGTATGTCTTCAATGAGTGATCCAAAATATGAAGCAGTACCTGCAGAAACTGGATAAGCAATATAATTGGCAGTTATGGGATCAATTTCTGTTGGTTCCTGAGTTGGAATCTCAGGCTGAGAGGCTGCAAAGTGTTCTTGTACAACATCAGAACCGATCCTCTTTGCAGCATCAGTACGTACCGGTGAAGGTACGGCTGAAGCTCTTAAAGCTTCATGTCCTTTTGAAGCAACAGTATCTTCAAAAGGTACATAATCCTCACCAAAATCCCTATGTGCAGATTGTTCAAGGGGAGAACCACTCTCGTGAGGTGGAGTGGTTGCGTGTGACACACTAGGGTTTGACTGAGGTTTAGAAGTAGCAGCATGAGAAAATTTGGCTTTCTTTCGAGTAAGAGGCTGCTCTTCGGGGTCACTCTCCTCATCATATCCTACATCTACATGTGCTGGCTGTTTGGATTCCGGTGACGGGGGTGACAGAGAATTAGAAATATAGCTCTCACCCTGGGATAGATCCTGCGGGCTAGCAGTCTCTTGGGTCTCGGAATCAGATACATAGGAAGAGGAATGAGTAGTATGCAGAGAGAGATTACCTGATTCATTACCTTGTTCGTCATTGCTTTGCTCATCAGGAATCTCTTCAAATGCCTCAGCATGAGCAGACCGATTCTGAGCATATGATGAAACTTGCGATGATTCCACCAAAGTGGTAACTCCCTCATCATATGTAAGCCACGTTTGTAAGGTATCAAGAATTGACATCGGTTTTCCACGATGCTTATTCTGATTAGCAATTGTTGAAAGTGACTTAGTGCCCATCCCTAGTGGTGCAGATGTTTGACTTCTGGCAAAACTCTGTCTAATAGCAAGAGCATCCTTCGGTATTAAATCATTAATAAGCATTTGTAGGAACCGAGGAAACCAGCAGACAACATCTGTTGTGTTGAGGTCTCTGCTTGCAGGAGATCCCATTACAGCCACTATCTCAGAGAGAACTATGCGTCCATAATTTATATCCAGTTCTCTTGCTAGGGCAATTCCAAAGGTTTGCATGGGAATGGGAATTTGATGGAAATCGCTTTCTCGTGCTCGAAAACATCTTGTGATAGCCTCGAAAAAGTAATTCCATTCCACATGAAAGTATTGTTTTTGGATGTTTCCAGTGATCTGGCCAGTCGGAGGATAACATCCTATTTCTTCAAAGAATCTGAGGCGTTCTGCAGCTGTAGGTTCTGGATCATAAGCATCTTTTATCGGGAATCCCAGAACCCTGTTGACAATTTCTTCAGTCACCTCATATTCCTGACCCGCTAAGGTAAACCTGAAACCGTAGGGGGTTGTTTTGCTCCCAAAAGAAACCGCACTAGTCCATAATTGCTGTAAAGCATCATGTACTAGTGTAGGTTTAGCAGTAAAAGCATTGCTAGCTTTGGAGTACAAATTGAGAAATCGTATCCAAGACTTAAAGCGCGGGAGTTGATCACCAATTTCCGTAGAAATATTATAAAAATTGTTTTTAGCAAGGGAAAATTGGTGAGCCATTTTAACTAAATGTTTTTCCTTTAAAAAAAATGTGAAATTTAATTTTAATTTTCGAAAAACAATTAATTAAAGAATTATCAGTTATAGCCCTTTTAATTTAACTAAAAGACCAAAAGTCACTCTTGAAAAATTAAACTACGGGTTATAGACAATAATCACTGAGAGGCGAATGTTACAAGCCCAAGGAGATGTATATTCGTGTGTGTATAGCAGTGAAATCAACTGTGTATACACCAGTGAAATCGTGTGTATATGCGTGTGTATATTATCGAGAATAGAGAAAGTGAATAGTTGCACAAACACACAAACACACAGATAAATGACCACACACAGATAATAGCTGTCTAAAATTGGGCAGTAATTCGTGATCTGTACGAGTTTAATCACAAAAATCACGAACAGTGGTTTGTAAGTCAAAATCGCCTGTATGTATATGGAGGCTGCTGTAAAACTGAATTAGGTAAAAGTGAATGAATGGATCGAGTTAGAGATGTATATATAGGCATGATTGTGAAATGACAAAAGTGTCCCTGTTAAAAAGAATGAAAACACTAAGTACATACAGGGAGAACCTAAGTCGAACTCTATCTCGAACATTATCTCGAACTTCGAGATAAAGTTCGAGATAGATGTTAACTCGAACAACCAACTCGAACAAACAATGTTATTTCCAACAAATAATGTTAACTCGAACACTTGAACCATTTAATCAGTAAAGACCATTTAAACAGCAAAAACCACCATGGAATACCTATCTCGAACTTCAAGTCGAAATTCGAGATAAGTTTCGAGTTAGGAGTTAACTCGAAAAATTCCTGTAACCAACTGAGAATTCTATCTCGAACATCAAGTCGAAATTCAAGATGAGTTTCGAGATAGATTAACTCGAAGTTATTCTCTCAGACTTGGATCTTTTCAAAATATCCCCTCAAGTGGAACCTCATCTCAACCTTCGAGATAAAGTTCGAGATAGAACTTATCTCGAATATTTTGAAGATAGAAATAGGCACTCTGGTAACTCGAATTCGAACTCTAAGTCGAATTTCGAGATGAATTTCGAGATAGAGACTAACTCGAAATTCTTCCCAGACTTAAAATTTTCAAAACTTCACTCTGGAAGCTCAAATCGAAATTCAAGTAGAATTTCAAGATGAGTTTCGAGATAGTGACTAACTCGAAATTTTGAAGATACTTAGAATAATTTGACAATTCTCTTTGAAAAACTCAACACTTAATATTGCCAAATTAATATAAATATCAATTCAAGGATTTTAATATATGACATAATTAAAACATTCCTTGATAATTCTAAGGCCTCTAATTACATGAAAAACACAAGTAAATTCATCTAAAAATCATGCAAAATTTAGAATATTATGAATTTAACTCCCCCTATGATCATGCAATCTAACAAGCATAAATTCAAAGATTTGTGCTATAAAAGACACTTAAAACACAATGAATTCATGTAAAATGACACTATATGCAACCTATAACAATCATTAATTAGGCATTTTAAAGTCTAAGCACATAATGATTAAGTAGCTTGCATATACAAACATAAACATGGATTTTACAGATAGAAAGCTTTACTAACTTGTGTTAAGCATTCCCAATTCACCAACCAATCTATTGAATGTTACTTCATCAAGAGGTTTGGTGAATATATCTGCAATTTGTTGCATTGTGGGCACAAAATGTAGTTCCACAGTCCCCTCCTCAACATGTTCTCTTATGAAGTGATACCTGATGTCAATGTGCTTGGTTCTTGAGTGATCTACAGGATTGTTGGTTATGGCAATAGCACTTGTGTTGTCACACATAATTGGAATTTTCTTGTGCTCCATGCCATAATCCTTCAATTGGTTCCTCATCCACAGTATTTGAGCTACACAGCTTCCAGCAGCAATGTACTCATCTTCAGCAGTAGAAGTAGATACTGTATGTTGCTTTTTACTTTGCCAGGACACCAATCTTCTGCCAAGAAATTGACAAGCACCAGATGTGCTTTTCCTATCAATCCTGCAACCTGCATAGTCTGAATCCGTATAGCCAATTAGATTAAAACCTGTATCTCTTGGGTACCAAATCCCTAGATTTGGTGTGCCCTTGAGATACCTAAAAATTCTTTTGACGGCTATGAGATGTGATTCTCTAGGATCCGCTTGGAATCTTGCACATAAACAAGTCGCGAACATTATATCGGGTCTACTTGCAGTTAAATAGAGGAGTGAGCCAATCATTCCTCGATAGCTTGTGATGTCAACTGGTTTACCTGATTTGTCTTCATCAAGCTTCGTGGCTGTTGCCATGGGAGTCTTAGCTGCTGATGCATCTTCTAGATTGTACTTTTTGAGTAAATCTCTGACATACTTGGATTGACAGATAAAGATACCATCTTTTCTCTGACTGATCTGTAATCCAAGGAAGAAGGACAGCTCTCCCATCATGCTCATCTCATATTTTTCCTGCATTAGCTTAGCAAATTTCTCGCACAAGCGCTCATTAGATGACCCAAAAATAATATCGTCCACATAGACTTGAACAAGTATTAAATCATTCTTTACATTTTTATACAACAATGTTTTATCAATTACTCCCCTAGTAAAACCACTTTCAATTAAGAATAGGGATAGGGTTTCATACCAAC
Source organism: Kitagawia praeruptora (assembly GCA_037693485.1). Lineage (NCBI taxonomy): Eukaryota > Viridiplantae > Streptophyta > Magnoliopsida > Apiales > Apiaceae > Kitagawia > Kitagawia praeruptora. Next base: position 111,359,266 of record CM075354.1, read on the forward strand.
ACCTTGGGGATTGCCTGAGGCCATAGACAGATTTGAAGAGAAGATACACAAAATCTACAAGTTCTGGATCAATGAAGCCAGGCGGCTGTTCCAGATACACTTCTTCTTCTAACTCTCCGTTCAGGAAGGCACTTTTCACATCCATCTGAAAAACCTTGAAGTTCTTATGTGCTGCAAATGCCAAGAACATCCTGACTGCCTCAAGTCTTGCAACCGGTGCATAGGTCTCATCATAATCAATTCCTTCTCGCTGAGAATAACCTTTTGCAACCAAACGAGCCTTGTTTCGTGTTACAAGTCCGTTTTCATCCATTTTATTTCTGAATACCCACCTAGCTCCAATTACTGATTTGTTCTTTGGTCGGGGTACCAGTTTCCAAACTTTCTGCCTTTCAAACTGATTGAGTTCCTCTTGCATTGCAATCACCCAATCAGCATCACCAAGAGCTTCTTCTATTTCTTTAGGTTCAAGCTTGGATAAGAACCCAGAATATAAGCAAATATTAGCCAGGTCAACTCTTGCAGTTCTTCTAGTAGACACACCAGCATCTGGATCACCAATAATTAATTCAAACGGATGGTCTCTATTCCATACCCGTTCTCTTGGAAATTGTCTTGATGATTCAGCTTGACTTTCTGAGTTGTGGTGCTGACTACTTTGATTATTTTCACTAACTCCCCCTGAGTTAGTGCCAGCCCCTACAGAACTAGAGTCAACTCGACTCGAGCCTTGAACAGTAGTCCTTGAGCTGCTATTTACTCCCCCTGAGTTGTTGTCAGTTCGTACTGAAGAAGTCTATCCTGATCTTGTAGAATTAGATTGTCCACTAGACTCAGGTTCTTCACGTACACTTGGAACATTTAATGGGACAACCAACTCAGGTTCATCTTCAAGTTCTTCTAAGTCCAGATTCTGAAATTTTAGGGACTCAGGTTCACTAGAATCTCTTGAAATTGATGAGAGTTTGGTATCGTCGAATCTGACGTTGTAGCTTTCAGTCACTTTTCGATCATTTACTAAGAACACCCTATAAGCTGCTACCACATCTGTGGAGTAACCAACAAAGATTCCTTCACGAGCTTTTGCTGCAAACTTGCCTAGATTTTCATCATCTATAAGAACATAGCATTTTGCTCCAAAGACATGAAAGTATTTGATTGTTGGTCTTCTGCCGTTCATTAGCTCACATGGTGTCTTTTCTTTATCTTTTATGATCAAGGATCGATTTTGAGTGTAACACACGGTACTCACTGCTTCGGCCCAGAAGTATAGAGGAAGTTTCGAATCATACAACAAAGTTCTTGCTGCTTCAACCAATGTTCTATTCTTCCTTTCAACTACTCCATTTTGCTGTGGAGTTCTCGGGGCTGAATACTGACGACATATTCCCTTAGATACACAGAAGTCATTCAGCACTGCGTTTTTGAATTCAGTGCCATTATCTGATCTAATCGTCTTCACAGTAAGTGTTGAAACATTCTCAATTTGATTGATGTGATCAATGATTAAGAAAGGTACCTCGTCTTTCGTCATTGAGAACAATACCCATGTATACTTGGAAAAATCATCCACGATTACCAATGCATATCTTTTCCTAGACAAAGATAGGACATTCACTGGGCCAAACAAATCCATATGAAGAAGTTGCAGAGGCTCAGTAATACTAGAAATTTCTTTACTTTTATGCGATGCTCGCTTCGACTTTCCCATTTCACAAGCTTCACAGAGTCCTTTCGGAGCGAACTCCATTTGAGGTAGATCTCTCACCAATTCTCGCCTCGCGAGAGCATTCATCGTTTTGAAGTTTAAGTGAGATAACTTTTTGTGCCATAACCAGCTTTCATCATCCGAAGCTTTGCTGTAGAAATAGGTGACTTCATTCTGATTTGCTGAATCCATGTCTGCAACAAAAAGATCTGCCTTTCGAACTCCTCTCAAAGCCAGTGAACCTTCCTTGATGTGAGTGATTGATACACCTTTCTTGTTGAAGACAATTTCATAACCTTTGTCACAGAATTGACTGATACTCAACAAATTGTGCTTTAATCCCTCAACATAGGAAATATCTTCAATGATGACATTGCCAGTTTTCAGTTTGCCATATCCCTTTGTCACACCTATGCTGTCATCTCCAAAGGTAACATAAGGGCCATCTTTCATAACCAACTCTGTAAGCAGGGACTTGTTTCCAGTCATATGCCTCGATGCTCCACTGTCTAGCACCCATATAACTTTATTTCTATTCTGCTTAACGCCCTGCAATGACAGATTGGTTAGACATTCTTCGGAACCCAACTTTGATTGGGCCCGACTTTTCGATAAGATCGATAATCAACAGATTTAACAACAGGAGATGCACTTTTCTTAACATTACTAGAGCTTTCGACTTTCTCCTTTCCTTTCTCAGACTTGACATGTTTGTCAGTCCTAGGAGAAGGCTTGTCACTCCTAACTTTAGGAGGACTGACAGTCTTGGCTCTCACATGCTTTTTCTTGATGTTTGAACTAGCAGCAGTATTTGAGCATGACTGGCTAGATGCATTCATTAAATTCACAAAAGTTTGCATGATGTTAAAAGTGCATGGCATACAATTAGGTTGACCACACTGTGCATGATTCGGATGCAGATTATTCATTGTATGTGTGGCAGGCATGGCATGTGCAGCAGGAACATTTATGTTAGCTTTACATGCATAAGAAAGATGTTCAGTAGATTTGCAGTGATAACATGCTTTCTTTATTCGTTCAGCCTTAACCTCTTTTATGCCTTTCTTCCCTTGTTGTTTAACAGCCTTAGCTCCTATTCCTGGTCTAGATTCATCTCTAGGGAAATTGATTTTAACATGTTTGATAGGAGTTATAGGTTGTGCGTTCTGGCGATCTTCCATCTCAATCTCATATCTAGCTATTAATTAAGTCTCTTCTTCTTCTATTCTAGGAACAAGGTGTTTGTAGATGGGTTTGACAGAAGATTTAAAAATGCTAGGAATTTCATTTTTAAGGTCACTGGAACTAGTGTCGATAGGTCTCTTCCCTTCTTTCTTAGAAAGGTCAGAATAATCAAGTCCTACACCTACTCCAGTTATCTTCTTAAATACGTCATTATCTACATACACTTTACTAGCAGCTAGTTTGTAAGCTTCGCATTTAGTTTCTAACTCAGCTAGTTTGTTCCTAAGACATGCTTCTATTTCTCCCTTAAGGATGAGCTTGTGTTCCAAAGATTTAATGAAATCTCTTAGGGAAGTATCTACAGTGCAAGCAGCCTCTAACTCTTCCACTTTTGCCTCAAGCATTCTGCTTTTGGCGACAAGTGTTTTCTGTTCCTTTTGAGAAGTGTCTAGGCTTTTGCACAACATATAGATCTCTTCGCTAAGAGCCCCGTTCTGTTCCTTATAATCGTCAATGGACATTTCTACTTTAAGGGTTAGAACTGGTACCTCTGGTTCCTCTGATGTCTCAGCCATGAGGGCAAAGTTTGCTACATGAGTAACATCTTCCTCATCTGAATCATCCCAAGCTCTTCCTTCTGTTACTAATAAAGCTCTTTTTCCATGTCTTTCCTTCACCAGCGATTCATACTTGCTTTTGAGGGCTTCATATGTCTCTTTTGGATAAGTCTGTTTAGGCTTTTTGCAGTCAGTAGCAAAATGTCCAGCTTCACCACAATTATAGCATTTGAACTTCATTTTGAAATCCAAAGGAGATTTGTAGCCAGTACTCTTGCCTTTGCTTTTGTAGCCTGACGAACTACCACCACCCTTAGCAGCCCGATAGTAAGATGAAGAATTTCTCTGTGGTCGGTTGCTCTTTCTGAATCTCATGTTGCTGAACTTCCTTGCCATGTATGCCACGACACTATCGTCCATGTTGTCCAGCTCTTCTTGGGTGAAGTAGTCATCATCACTGTTAGATGTGCACTCGTCATCATTATCAACTTGATGTGGTGCATGTGATGATTTAGTCTTTTCTGCAACCATTGCCTTCTTAGACTCTTCCTCATCAGCAACTAATCCTGATGCAGTTTCTTTTCCTTTTGAATCATTGTCCCATGCTTGATCTTGAAGTGTTTCCAGCTCATAGGTCTTTAATATTCCATAATATTCTTCCAGAGTAGTTGTATGCAAATCTCTGGTTTCTCTTACTGCGTAGACCCTATGTTCAATGCTCTTTGGCTGGTTTCTCAGATATCTCGTATTGGTCTCAACCATGGGGAGAGTTACACCTCTCAGATTCAAATCCAATACTAACTGACTGAATCTTAGATAGACGTCTGTTATGCCTTCTCCTTTTCTTATTCTGAAGGTGTCATACTCCATCTTGAGTATGAGTGTCTTGTTGCTTCTAACCTCTGCAGATCCTTCCATGACAACTTCTATCTTGTCCCAAATCTTCTTTGCTGTATTCAAACCTTTGACTATGTTGAACATTTCATGATCAAGGGATTCCATCAAGGTTTGTCTTACAGAAGTATCATAAGCTATTTGCTCCTTGTCAGCATCCGTAAAGTCCGCTGCCTTTTTAGGCTCAGACCGAGCAGGTATAACCTCCTCTCCTTCCGTACGCTCAGGAATAGCTTTCATTGGAACAAATTTACCCTTTTCAAGGACTTCTAGATATTCAGGGTTAATTGTCTCTAAGTAGAGTCTCATTCTGAAAACCCATTCTTCATAGTGATCTCGGTTGAACATTGGGATCTTGAAAGAATTTTTAGGAGCCATTTCAAATCTGGTCACTAAAAGTTTCTAAGTACCCAAGACTAGGCTATGTAGAATATCTATGTAGAACTTTTGCCTAAGTCGAAATTTCTCTAAGTAGAAATTTTGCTCAAGTCGAACTTCACCAAGTAGAAATTGTCCAAGTCGAAATTCTATGTAGAAAATCTCAAGTAGAAATTCTATGTAGAACTTTTGTCCTTAGAATAAATTTTCTGCAGATTACTTTAATATTGAATAAACAATATTATCTCTTTAACACCTTTTTGACTTTGATGCTTTACTCACTTAACCCACCTAACCCACGTGCTAGGTACTGAGTATGTCTTGTTACACTTTCGGCCGTGAATAATGCAAATCAAAGGTCCAAAAACACCTTTTTATTCTTTTACTATTTATCTGTTTGAAAAAGGAGATCAAAAAGTTGTTGGGTTGTCTTCTTTGATAAGAACATATGATGAACACTCAAGAACACCAAATATCAACGAACCCAGATTAATTCACAAAAATTAATTAAAATACACCCAAGCCAAATAATCACACCTGGAGTATTTAAATAATTTTTCCGGATGAGTTTTCACTAGAAACGAATTAAAGCTCACTTTTCTAGAATTTTAGAAAAGTAGATCTAGAAAATGAAAACTCACGATTCTTCTACCAAACACAAGGATCTATGTTTTGTATGTTAAACATCCGCTCTGATACCAATTGTTAGGTCCAAATGTGTTGTAGAGGGGGGGGGGTGAATACAACTTTTCGAATATGAGAAGCAATAAATACGATGCAATAAATGAACACGCAGATTCAAGGAATATATTTCTTATATATAACTTGAAATGGTTGCTACAACATTCATTACAAAGTATAACAGAAGTTCAGAGAGAAGTGAATGATTCTAAGCTCTGTGAATGTACTCTCTCTCTTTTTCTTGTGTTTTCTTAATTATAGCTCTCTAAAATAAACATCACACAAGTACTTCTATTTATACTACATGTAATCTATGTCCTGTAGTCTTCAAAGACTAAGATATACGTGGCCCAATGATGTCCACATAAATCTTGCCTTATCTTGAAAGCTTGGAAATCTGCCAATCAGAAGATGCCATGTGTCATGTTGAAGCTGCACTCTAAGTAGAACTTCTACTTGAGAATTTATACTTAGCCATCTCGAATTTCTAAGTAGAACTTCTACTTAGAAATATTCTACTTGGTCATCTAGAATATTTAGTACTTAGAAAATATTCTGGTCTTCAACTTGAAACTTCAATGCACATCTTGAACTTGTGATATCTTCATGTCTTCTTTATTCTTCAGCAAGCTCTTGAACATGGATCTTTATTACTGACATAAACTTGCTATCAATGTCCTGACACTTGATGCACTGGTCTGGTTCATAAGTGACTAGTCTTGATAGTGTTTCTGCTTCTCGAATAAATTACCATATTCACTTAGTAACTTGGCTTTCCAATGTTCGCTTTCCTTCTTGTTCACTTGAAATCAATTGGTCTTGTTGATACTTATAGTTATGATCTTGATTCTCGATTTCTCAAATCACTGAGGCATGAACAACTTTGACTTGAACTTCTCTCAATGATTTCTTCTTGGCTTGATCATAGTTAACATGTTCAATTGTATCAATTACCTTGTCTTCATATAGTGTTGATTTCTTGTGACTTCTTGTTCTTGATTGTCTTCTGGTTAAGTATCTTTTCCTTTAATTGAGTTACATTAGTTATAGTGTTACAAGTTTATACACTCTGCCTTTCAAAATCCTCGGTCTTTTTTAGCAAAAATACTCCTAATTCGTTGAAAATGGAGTTATGTCAGAGGCTCAGGTTCGTGGAGGCTAATGATCAAAGTTTGTACTTGGGGTTGCCAAATACAATTGGCAGGAACAAGTCGTCAATCTTTGGATTTTTGAAGGAAAAAATGCAGGACCGTATTCAAGGGTGGGAGAAAAGAACGCTGTCAAAAGGTGGGAAAGAGGTACTTTTGAAGACAGTTGCTCAGACACTTCCGAATTATGCTATGAGTGTATTCTTGTTACCAGTAGATTTGTGTCAACAACTGGAAAGGTTGATGTGTAAATTCTAGTGGAAAACGAATTCTAAAAAAGATAGAAACATTCATTGGCAAAGCCGGAGTTCTATGTGCAAGAGGAAATCGTCTGGTGGAATGGGATTCAGAAGTGTGAGGGATCTTAATATTGCACTCCTTGGTAATCAAGGTTGGAGACTGCTTAAATATCCAGAAAGATTAGTAAGCAGGATTTATAAGGCATGGTATTACCCCCAGGGCTCCTTTCTCAATGCTAAAGTTGGTAATAATCCAAGTTACATTTGGCGAAGTGTGATAGAATCTCAGTCTGTTCTTAAACGAGGCATCGGCTGTAGAATCGGTAATGGTCAATCTGTCAGAATATTAGAGGATCCATGGTTACCTCTGGAGGAAGACGCCTATATTCACACGAATAATGCTGCTTTGCAAGGACAGATGGTGTCATCTCTAATGAGTCTAAACGATAACAGTTGGGATTCTAATCTGATTCTGGATATGTTTGATAGCAGGGATGCTAGTATTATTCTATCAGTACCACTGAATAATGAAGTCGAGGACTCTTGGTATTGGAGAGGTGAAAAGCTAGGCAACTATTCAGTTAAAAGTGCTTATCTGATCATGGAGGAAGACAGGAGTGCTAACAACCTAAATGCTAACTCTGGTTTTTGGCGGAAGCTTTGGAATTTAAAAATTCCACCAAAAGTCAAAAAAATTTTATGGCGTGCCTCTTCAAACTGCTTACCCACTAAGGACATGCTTCTAGCAAAACGAGTTCAGGTAAATAGTCTTTGTCCAGTGTGTAATGAACATCCAGAAACTGTATTGCATACTTTGGTCTCGTGCTCCCATGCAGTTGCTAGTTGGGACAAAGTGAGAAATTTCAAGGTCCAAGGATACTTTGGTTCGTCTAGAGAATGGCTCAGTTTAGTTTTTACACAGGAAAAAAGTGAAGTCGCGACTACTATTGTCATGGTTTGCTGGATGTTATGGAAGAATAGGAATGAGATTATATGGATTCAAAACAGTTTGGAACCCTCAGAGGTGGTAGAATCAGCACTTTCAGTCCTTAACCAGTGGAGGAGTGTTCAAGATCGTACATTTGATCGTTTTCTGGGATATATGTCTCATGAAGATGGTGCTGAACACTGGAGCTCACCGTCGCCTAATAGTGTTAAGGTTAATTCTGATGCAGCGATCTTTGAGGAAACGAATTGTTAAAGTTACGCTTTTGTCGTTCGAGATGATAAGGGAGGTTTGGTTGAAGCTAGATCGAAGTGTTTAAGTGGTAAAATTAGTGTAGATCTGGCAGAAGCAATTGGAATACGTGAGGCACTAAGTTGGGTGAAGAAGGAAGAAATTAACAACGCTGTGGTCGAGTCTGATTGCTTGCAGATTGTTCAAGCCATTTGTAAGAAACCCAAATTTTTGGTAGAATTAAAACTTTTCTTATTTGGATTAAGTGCATACGTGAATAGTGTTTCCATACGTGAATAGTGTTTCCATACGTGAATAGTGTTTCCATACGTGAATAGTGTTTCCATACGTGAATAGTGTTTCCATACGTGAATAGTGTTTTTGGTGGAAGTTGGAATATTATTAGACGACGCTATATAGAAGTATTCAGAACGGATTTCGGAGTTCGTATTCATGATCCAGGGGCGAGATAAGTGTATGTAAACAGTATCGGATTCAGAAAATTAGCAATTTTATTTTCTCTGAGATTTCCCTGGACACTGAAGGATTTAAGGATTCATTTAAAAGATTTGAGAAATTTAAATACAAGATTTATAAAGGAGAATTAAATATATTAGCAAGAATATTAATAAGGTTTCCGATAAAACCTTAGCGATAAATATTTGAAATATTCCTCCGAACGATTATTGAAATGGAGTAATAACCGGACAAAAAAAAACAAGCAGAGAGCAAAGATACAAGAACAATCAATTGGTGGGAAAAGAAAATATCCAAGTGACCTACTTGAAAGTCAACAAACAAGTAAGTGTTGTAGTTGAACTTTGCCAAAAATGGAGTTGCATAATGTAGTGCCAACACTTGGACAAATGAGGGATCAACAAGTGGCACCAATAGATTGTTGACAAAGCATAAAAACAAGATGCATCCAAGATATAAGCCATACATACATACATTATATCATTATAGCAAGCAAACTCCATTCTCTCCATTTTCTTAAAAACTGCCCAGCAAGAGCACTCTATAGAAGAAAAATCATATCTCCATTTCTATCCAAGATAAAATCACCAAATTTGAACCACAACCTCTCCACTCCATGGGCAATATTCGCTCCAAATTTCATAGCAATCCAAGTAGTATAGCCTAGGCAAATCACCTCCCAAAGTTGAAGAAGCAAACTGTCCAAATTGTTGACAGTTTCTGTGATGATTTTCAAATGGCCATATCTCCTTCATTGCTCAATGGAATTTGGTGTTCGTTAGCTTTTTGGAAAGCTGGTTAGATGCTCTACAAATCTCCTTTATAAGCCTTGTCCAGAAAACATCGGTAAGGACCTCGTTTTTCATGATCTTTCAACTGCATTATAGAAACTCCAAAAATCTCTAAGTATATTATTGATGTTTCTTGTTAGATTAAGCTTGGTTAAGGTTGTACAAGGATCAATCAAGGCTTAGTAAGGTCTCTACATCCTCCAAGGAAGGTATAACCCACATAAACCCTAGATCTACTTTAAGTTTTATGGATGTTCTTGGTGATTGTTAGATTAGTGATGATTAAGATGATCTTATAAGCATGATTATGTAATTTGTTAATGGATCTAAGTATGATGATGATTATGATGATAAAGTCAGTAGATCTTGGTCTTGTAAGATGGATTATATGATTATAAGATGTATGGTGCCCGGTGTGGCTTGGTTTTGGTGTTATGAATTTTGGAACGTTCGATTTATAGCCGTCGTAATGCCAAAAATTCGTTAACTATTAAATTTCGGTTTTAACAGTTGGTGTAAATTTCTGATCTTGATGAATAGTTAATCCACCCTTGTAGATCTCGAGTCATAGATCCTTTTGGCGAAAGAATCGAAACAAACGGACTTACGGTTTAAGAGTTATGGCAAATATCGTAAAAATGGTTCGAAACCATAACTACGAGTTCGTAATTTCAATTGAACCTCCTTGTCACTATTAATACAGTTGTGAATCTTGGTTTTTAAATACTAGAGATAAAAATTAAGGTGCGAGAGAAAACTACATGTCAAACGGATAGTTTTCCGATTTTATAAAAATGTTCGAATCGAGGTTAAACGCGAACGAACCCCTTAAGAGTACACTTCGTTATAACTTTGGTAAATCACTTAGAAAACGGGCGATAAAACTCGAGGTACAATCTTGGTTCGTGAACGACCTACCTTAGCACTTATATGACTTAAGTATATAGCAAGTGTAAGTGTAATGACGAGTCGTAATAACGAACAAATGTCGGGTCAAAACGAGGTTAAAAAGAGTTACACCGAGAGGTGCATAACGAGATAACTTAAAAGCATGATTCGGCTTAAGTGAAGTTTATACTTGGACTTTTAAAGAGTGTTAAGTGATTAATCCCGAATATTCTGATTGTTTATAGATCACCGAGCAGACCCAGGGTACACTACCACTACCTCTACCCACACAGGATTACCAGGCAAGTTTCAAATCCCCCTTTTTAAGGGTTGTTGTTGTGATAATATATATATGTTTTCTGTTTACATATGCCATAGCATGCATGCCTACTTTCAAGTTATAATTGATACACTTGTTCCCTGAATTATTGTTGGCTTATAAGCTAGATAGTGAATAATCAATTATAAGCCGGATATTGCTAAGACCCTTAGAGAAGGGCATATGAATCTCATTCTTTGATTATAGACCGGGAGTCGGTATTTCTTGATATATCGAGATTATTTTCATAAGGAAATATTTGAGTAAATATTTCCCACCAATAATCTGATGAATATTATTTGAATATTCCTTTGAGATTAATCATGAATATTATTTTGAATATTCATTCGAACCTTATATAATTTATAAATATTATTTTGAACATTCATTCGAACTCAAGTTATTTAATAAATATTATTTTAAATATTCACTTGAGCTTTCTTTTGACAATAAATATTACCTTCAATATTCAATTAAAGTCGATTCAATTATTGAATATTACTTCGAATATTCCTTTGAGAGTTATTCCTTCGCCAAATATTGTTAATTTAAATATTCATTGCTTATTCAATGAATATTATCTCAATTATCCATTTGATAATTAATTCTTCAATAAATATTATTATTATTTTGAATATTCACTATTTGTTCAGTGAATATTATTTCGAATATTCGTTCGGATTTTATTTAATTGATAAGTATTATTATTGATTTGAATATTCATTATTTATTCAGTGAATATTATTTTGAATACTCATTCGAGTCATGTTCATTTGTTAATTATTATTAACTTGGACATTCACTATTTATTCAATGAATATTATTTCGCATATTCATTCGAGATAAGTATTATTAAGTTAAATATTCATTAATCATTTAATGAATATCATTTTTGGATATTTATTCGAGGATGATTCCGAGTAATACTTATACTAAGATCATTCCTTCAATATTTTTGACTTAATAAATATTCCTTGGAATATTTATGTAATTCTTCTAACTCATTTAGAAATGATTTATCTTCCCTCGGATATTACCTTCGACCTTCGAGTATAATGTACATTCCTCTGAGCCTATTTAATATTATTATATCAAGGAAGGTTCTCAAAACTCTATTCTTCGTTCAATCCTGTCTCTCAAATAATAAGGGAACCTTACTTGAGAAATGTTATTTATCTTGTGACTGCCCGGTCATAAACTATTCGTTTCATTCGCAACTTGGTTGCTATTATCCATGGAATTTTGTGTACCCACTCATTATTCGTGGGGTAAGAATGTTGGAACAAGTTGGTATCCATTAACAAGCAGCAGCTTGGGAAATATTGGTGAATTTTCCTTTCCAACTAGATACGACTACTTTGTGGAGTCTTATCAACAAGTATTATACTTGGGGAAAGGGGGACGAACTTTACGTTTCAAAGTGATGGATGTTAAACGAACTAGGAGCTGCGTAAGTGGCCGAGTGGCGCCGGCCCAACAATGGCCCAACCGTTGGCCAGGAGTTCCAGAGGGCGGGCGATCCGTCGAAGCTACCTTCTACATGTAGAGAATGACTGATGAGATGCATGACATACGACTGATCATCGTAAACGTTAGGGCATCTGGCGCGGCAATGCTCCCGTATTAGTTCACATTTCAAAGTTGGAAATTTCCTGCAACACTATTTGTGTTGACAGAGTGAAAAAGATGTTTAAACTGAAATTGCAACCTCTTTCCTGCAATTTCCTCTTTTGTGATAAATGTCGATATCTTGCTCATATCATTGCAAAACAGATATGTCTGCAAAGATATATTTTTGAGTTACTTGGTAACTTCATCTTTTATATGATATTGGCTCTATGTTCGTTAATGCATGGCATATGGTTTCAACGATATTGTTGACTTGATATATATATCATTGTTGTCACTCAGTTTATATTATTGTTGGTGGGCTATGGCTCACCCTTGCTTTATTTTATATCACAACAACAGCTAGATCTGGTGGCCCGCGCAAGGGACAACCGGTGCAAGCCAGTGCTAGCCGTCAGAGGATTACCGCTGAGATCATAGCTGCCACTTCTAAGTAAGAAGCTATTGGTAGGCTAGATGTTAGCTTTCAAGTATCAGTGTATTTATTCTATGGCATATACAAATGGATGGCAAAGAGAATGTAATGATTAAATTGTAAATCTTTTGGATTGTAAGAACTCAATCATGTGATTAATAATATTGTAATTACTCTGATTTCATCTCTGGGACTATAACGGGTGTGTTTATGTTGTTGTGTTGGGTCGTAAGATTGTAGTTTAATTTATGATTGATCCAAGTTCAAGCACATTGGATGGAAATTTAGACCGTAACGACTGGATCCCTGACCCCGGATCTGGGGGTGTTACAGAAATGGTATCAGAGAGTTACGTTATAAATCCCAGAGATGGTGCGACGTTAAAACAATAAATTCAATAAGATAATTAGAACTTTTGCCAAGTTCATAGTCAGACTACATAATGTAGTACTGACATATATAACCCTTATGGGAACTCTTAAATATCATGATAGTAACTTAGCTCGATATCGTATCGACGAGTAAGGCGACGGACCTTGAGGCTTACGAGCAGCAGCACGAGGATGCTTTATTATATGTGGACGATTGGATTGTGGATTCGATAGAGTACCTTACTAAGACCCTAAGGAGGTTTCAGCTAAGGAAAAGAATCATGTTAAGGATAGGGATTTTACCTTTGAGGAAATAAAGGCTGCAGATAGAAAGACCGTAAGAGTAAGGAATCGTGCTCAGAGAAGTGAGCGTAAAGAACAGAGATAATATTAAAAGAACTATAGATGCATATTGGATTCATAGCGGACTACTGAAAGTGGTACCAGCAAGTAAGACGGATTGGAAGAATTCCTTGAGATTTTATATGGGGATAGATAAGAATCCTTAGAGACTTTCAGATTAATGAGAAAAGAGTAGAATGATACATGATTATCAAAGACATCGATGTAGGACAGGGAGCAGAGTCTCCTGAAGCAGTTGAGATAGAGGCAACAAGTGCCATGTTATTTAATAGATAGATCAATGCGAATATTGTCAACGGTAATTCGCCATGAGAAAGCAGATTTCATAGGTTATAATTTATGAAGTAAAATTAAGATTGATGAGGTGGTTCTATTTAAGGAAATGTTCATTTTATGAATGGATCAGCTTAGAAAGTAAAGGCACTAGGAAGTGATGTCATGACTGGATAAAGTTATATAAGGAAGTAGTAAGCGAGACGATGATCTCAGAACCCACAAGTGGAAAAGACTAGTAAGTCTATGATAAACACGTAATAAGATTACTGTCCGGGACTAAGTATAGTTATTTCAACTCGGTAGAATGATGAATCAAGAAACGTTTGATGCATGTGATTCATAGGAATATTAAATTCTTCCTTTTTCTTGAATGGATAATAGTAGTTACGTTGGACTTATTTTGACGCTGAACCATAAAAGGATCAAGTAACCCGATCAGTGGTTAAGAAGTAATGGAAAATGTTTTAAAGATGAAGCCTAAAGAAGCAAGTGCCTGCCAAGTTCTCAAAGTAGGAATTCTGGCAAAGTATTAAGTTCAGTTATTAGGACATGCGATCAATAGTGAGTAGTATTGGTTGACCCCACCGAGTTAAAGGCAGTTTCAATTGAGAAAGGCCAACCACACCAACAAAGGATTAAGAATTTTGAATAGACAGAAAGATGTGAGAAAAATCTTCCTGGAGCTAAAGATAAAATTAATGACGACCCAGCATTGGCATTGCCAGCTGGAAGGAGGAAGACATTGCGATATATTATAATACGTCTCATACAGGTTTAAGGTGATGTGCGTATGCAGCACGTCAGAGTAATTGTGGATGCATTCAGATAGCACGGTTCACCAGATTTGAATGGCCTTGGTAGTGCCAAATTTTATGGAACGGCTAACTTCGACGGTAGTGTTCATTTTGAGACTAGTGGTTAGGTAGACTGATATTTGGTAGTATCGACTATTAGGACGAATACGTATCGGGAAGAAGTGGCATGATTCAGTTTGAAACTTTTAGTTTCCCTTCTATGGGATGTATATATTTGGTTCCTTTCTCATGGTTAAACTTCCAACCTTATGTCAAAAATTCTGTTATTATAATTGCTTACGAATTTACCTGTTTGGGTGTTCATAGAACTGTTCTTCAGGTATCGAAATTGATCTCCTTAGTGTTACCAGTGAAGGGGTAGATTGACCAAAATTTCCCTGCTTTTGGAAAGAAAGTCAACAAATTGTGGTAAACCTTGTCTTTCTGATTATCAGAGAACGTCACCGAAGAGAGTGGAAATCGAAGCTAACCCTGTAGATTGGGTAAGGTAACCATCATATAGGTTGATGGACAGACCCTGAGCATTACAAATGATTATAAAAAAAATTAATTTATGAAGTTGAGGTTAGACGGTAAAGAGGGAATGTATGAAAGGACCAAGATGGACTGAGAAGTTCCGGAATTGACTTAAATAAAAAGGTTATTATACGAAAAGTGTTAAGCTTAGGTAGCACACCGGACGGAGAAAAAGAAGTTTAGGAATACACGGGAAGAAGCATATTAAGCGTAACTTACCCGGATAAATTAGCTTCGCTATGGATGAAGGAGGCACTATGCCAGCGATTGCTAGCAGAGTAATGCTGTTAGTTAACCCTAAACTCATATATTTTAAGTGTGGCCAGTTGTGGCCATGTCACAAAGGATTATTAAGTGACCAGACCAGTGATGTCAGGACTAAGCGGGGTTGCTTCTAACCAAGTGCCAACCGCGAGGACTTTTGATATAAAATGAATTGAGATACATGATGATGAATTTAATATATACCATGGACATATTAGGATTGAGGATAGTGACCAATGAAGAGTTACGAAGATTGTCAAAGATGGTGCAGTATGATGCATAAATGTTATCTGAAACTTAGTGTCCTCAAGAGGAGCATTAGGCACTAAGAGATTCACGTTGAACATGACCAACATCTTCCAGAACATCCTTGATACCATTACTAAGTTCTGTAAGAAAGAGCAGATAGACGTATGTTATCTTTTGGAAGGTAATGTAGACTACCATTCGTTTGAAAGAAGAGGTTAGCATTAAGCTACCTATAGATCATCAAGATTGGAATGATTGAAAAGAGACCCTTATTAAGGATATATGATTGGATTGCCAATTATAGGATGTAAGTATTCCTTGAAGATAGAATTGAGGATAGAATGTCCATATATTAAGATGAACCCTGGGGGATGCACAAAGGATAACATCACCCCTAATAAAGACATTGTGAAAACAGATGATATAAGTGAATCGACCAAGGTGTCAATAACCTGTAAGGATTTGTGGAAAGGAGTCTCGAAAAGTACTTAGATAGAATTGTTATAGAATTGATTAATGATGTTTGATACACCCTGTATCTAGAAAATACAGGAAGAATGATGAGGATGACCTAAGAAACCTTACAAGGAAAAAGGTGATACTCTGAGTTTCCATAATGGAAGTTTGATGGGGAAAGTATGACATGATAATACAAATAATGCCAGAGGAGGCATGTGTGAACCATGAGGAACTACGGATGGAACCAATAAAGGTTAAGATTATCCTAAAACAAGAAAGAATTAAGAGATGAAATATCCTAGGTATAATTGGGAGTAACTGTGATAAAGTCCACACGGAAAGGTGGGAGTAATGACTTATGGAAAAAGAATGATATATATTTTCTCTCCTTTTGCAGAGTCTAAGTAAAAATACTTTCAACCAGCAGTGATGTGAATTCGGTATAAACATTTAAGTTAGAATAAGCCCAGAAAACATTGATTACAAGGAATTATTATTATCAGGAAAGGCCAATGAGGTGGCCGACACTTTAAGTATAAAGGAGTAATTATGAATGCTCATACCAAAGAAACAGAATGATATTGAGAAGGACCTTGAAGGTCATAATGTGGTGGAGGATTTACATTCCTTCTGATATTGGTGCAAGAGTCAACCATAAGAATAGTTTAACTAAACATTCGATTCCTGATGTCGTCTTAAGCATATTGCCTACATTAGGAGATCCTATTTGAGGTAAACCACGACCATGATTCGAAATTGATTAAGTGAACCGTTAAGCTTCCAGTCTTCTACTGAAGATATAAGATTAATAATTTCATCGACCTGTCATAGCTGCGATTTTGTTTGCTTCATGTATTATCTACGTCAAGTTCAAGAAGTGATCCTCGTGGATAGGGAATAACGATTATTTTGTCTTCCTAAAGGATTTTGATCCGACAATTAGGGAACCCGTATGAATGACTATTAAAGCGCTATGTAAACGACAAATGATAATGATTCAGCAAAGGACTACATTAATGTAGTGGTGATTCTTCTAAGAAATTAGATGACGACGCAAGAATAAAAATGGTGCTGCTATTGATAAGCTAAATGGCATGTTGATGAATGACAAACAAGTTTATGTTGGTGCAGTTCTGCGCAAACAAGGTAGGGAATATGAGGTTGGAGGTCCATGAGGCTAAAGGTGTCCCGTGGAAAGAATTAATGAGATCTGGAGAGAAGGGTAGTTGAGCCCGAGATTCATTGGACCATCTGAGAGTTTAAAAGTGTTCGGAAGTTGGCATACGAACCAGCTTTACCCCAAAACTTATAACATGGTCATAGCATGTTTCATGCGGCAAGGCTACACCAGTGAAACGCAGATGCTCGACAGATGATAGAGTGCGAGCAGGTAGATATATGACTTGGTCTGAAAATCGCGGATAGAAAAGAGCTAGTGATGAGAGACAAGTTGGTAGGAATAGATCATATCGAGTCTAAGTTATAGAAGTTGTCAAGGTTTATTTTGGATGGTTTAATTTTGGAACGACGTGGTATTGGAAATAAATGATTAGGCTATGATGGTTCATAGAGTGATTATAGTTGAAATTGAAAGCATAAGAAACATACAGATCAACTCCCTTTAAGCTGGGAGGATTCGAGGAAATAACTTGATCGAGTAATAAGGAGATTCATGAATCGAGAAAGTTAGAATTTGGATGGTTAAACAAAGGAAAGTTAACCCCATGAATGTGATGATTATTAAGTAAATGTGACGGGATACGAATAAGAAAGTGCCAATTACAAAGGACGTTTTGTTAATGAGATAATAGTGGAGGTAAATAACAGAGGTGAATAAGAATCAGACAATAAGACGGATGTGATGGATAAAGAAAAGATTGGAAAGTAACTATGGAACATGAAACAAGAAATGCTAGGAATGGATTAATGAATGGGTTCTCTGACGAACTCTCGGAATGACGACCTAATAGTGTTAAGTATTACAAGTGTAAAAGAGCTAGTAGCGTGGCGTGGAACGTCAGTAACAACGACATCAAACGAGAAATCTAAGGTTAACCTGGGAGGTTAAAGGATTTCCAAAAGTAAGTGTTGCTAAGATTGAACAAGAGTATAGGTTCATAGGACGATGGACAGAGCAGCAAGAATATGTTGACACGTGAGAGTACGATAAAGTATTATTTGATACGAGTGCAATTATTTCTCTTCTCTGATGAACCTCTATCATTCAGAGGTAAATTCTAAGTATGATATTTTGCAATCCTGAGAATTTTCTATAATTCCTTGGAACTCTTTTCTTTTCTTCTCTCTTATTCATCTTCTTTTTGAATTGAGAAGAACAACCCTTTAAGGAGGGGAGGTACTGCTACGTGACTACCTGTCTGTGTGATAGAAGTCTAAGTAGAATACCATTAATTGTTTAATTGCTTGTCAAGTACTAAAGGCTGGCCCCCTTCTGTACTAACTATGCAATATAACAAATGTTCCTTGATCATAGTGATCTCTCAATAAATCCTTCTATTTCTATATATTGACCGAGATTGCGAAGATAAAAGCGATCAGGAAATGCATGGTACGAGCGAGGTTATCTCCGAATTCGCAGCGCAATAGTGATACCAAAGTCACTGCAGATACCAATAAGGGTAATAATATATGACTGGGTAAGGGCATAACCCGGATAATGTGTTGTACGAAAAGTAGCAGAGATTAATGGAAGAGGATAAAGGATGTATTGTAGCGCTAGTAAGATGTGCTGAAAAAGGATTGGGATTCATTAAGGATTAACTGGGGAACTGGAAAGTGAAATAACCAACAAGTACCCAATTGTCTTCTACCAGATTTCGGGACGAAATCCTTTTAAGGAGGGGAGACTGTAAGAAACCCAAATTTTTGGTAGAATTAAAACTTTTCTTATTTGGATTAAGTGCATACGTGAATAGTGTTTCCATATGTGAATAGTGTTTCCATACGTGAATAGTGTTTCCATACGTGAATAGTGTTTCCATACGTGAATAGTGTTTCCATACATGAATAGTGTTTTTGGTGGAAGTTGGAATATTATTAGACGACGCTATATAGAAGTATTCAGAACGGATTTCGGAGTTCGTATTCATGATCCAGGGGCGAGATAAGTGTATGTAAACAGTATCGGATTCAGAAAATTAACACTTTTATTTTCTCCGAGATTTCCCTGGACACTGAAGGATTTAAGGATTCTTTTAAAAGATTTGAGAAATTTAAATACAAGATTTATAAAGGAGAATTAAATATATTAGCAAGAATATTAATAAGGTTTCCGATAAAACCTTAGCGATAAATATTTGAAATATTCCTCCGAACGATTATTGAAATGGAGTAATAACTGGACAAAAAAAAAACAAGCAGAGAGCAAAGATACAAGAACAATCAATTGGTGGGAAAAGAAAATATCCAAGTGACCTACTTGAAAGTCAACAAACAAGTAAGTGATGTAGTTGAACTTTGCCAAAAATGGAGTTGTATAATGTAGTGCCAACACTTGGACAAATGAGGGATCAACAAGTGGCACCAATAGATTGTTGACAAAGCATTAAAACAAGATGCATCCAAGATATAAGCCATACATACATACATTATATCATTATAGCAAGCAAACTCCATTCTCTCCATTTTCT
Source organism: Kitagawia praeruptora (assembly GCA_037693485.1). Taxonomy (NCBI): domain Eukaryota; kingdom Viridiplantae; phylum Streptophyta; class Magnoliopsida; order Apiales; family Apiaceae; genus Kitagawia; species Kitagawia praeruptora. The sequence continues at coordinate 111,378,715 of CM075354.1, forward strand.
TAAAAACTGCCCAGCAAGAGCACTATATAGAAGAAAAATCATATCTCCATTTCTATGCATGATAAAATCACCAAATTTGAACCACAACCTCTCCACTCCATGGGACATATTCGCTCCAAATTTCATAGCAATCCAAGTAGTATAGCCTAGGCAAATCATCTCCCAAAGTTGAAGAAGCAAACTGTCCAGATTGTTGACAGTTTCTGTGATGATTTTCAAACGGCCATATCTCCTTCATTACTCAATGGAATTTGGTGTTCGTTAGCTTTTTGGAAAGCTGGTTAGATGCTCTATAAATCTCCTTTATAAGCCTTGTCCAGAAAACATCGGTAAGGACCTCGTTTTTCATGATCTTTCAACTGCGTTATAGAAACTCCGAAAATCTCTAAGTACATTATTGATGTTTCTTGTTAGATTAAGCTTGGTTAAGGTTGTACAAGGATCAATCAAGGCTTAGTAAGGTCTCTACATCCTCCAAGGAAGGTATAACCCTCATAAACCCTAGATCTACTTTAAGTTTTATGGATGTTCTTGGTGATTGTTAGATTAGTGATGATTAAGATGATCTTATAAGCATGATTATGTAATTTGTTAATGGATCTAAGTATGATGATGATTATGATGATAAAGTCAGTAGATCTTGGTCTTGTAAGATGGATTATATGATTATAAGATGTATGGTGCCCGGTGTGGCTTGGTTTTGGTGTTATGAATTTTGGAACGTTCGATTTATAGCCGTCGTAATGCCAAAAATTCGTTAACCATTAAAATTCGGTTTTAACAGTTGGTGTAAATTTCTGATCTTGATGAATAGTTAATCCACCCTTGTAGATATCGAGTCATAGATCGTTTTGGCGAAAGAATCGAAACAAACGGACTTACGGTTTAAGAGTTATGGCAAATATCGTAAAAATGGTTCGAAACCATAACTACGAGTTCGTAATTTCAATTGAACCTCCTTGTCACTATTAATACAGTTGTGAATCTTGGTTTTTAAATACTAGAGATAAAAATTAAGGTGCGAGAGAAAACTACATGTCAAACGGATAGTTTTCCGATTTTATAAAAATGTTCGAATCGAGGTTAAACGCGAACGAACTGCTTAAGAATACACTTCGTTATAACTTTGGTAAATCACTTAGAAAACGGGCGATAAAACTCGAGGTACAATCTTGGTTCGTGAACGACCTACCTTAGCACTTATATGACTTAAGTATATAGCAAGTGTAAGTGTAATGACGAGTCGTAATAACGAACAAATGTCGGGTCAAAACGAGGTTAAAAAGAGTTACACCGAGAGGTGCATAACGAGATAACTTAAAAGCATGATTCGGCTTAAGTGAAGTTTATACTTGGACTTTTAAAGAGTGTTAAGTGATTAATCCCGAATATTCTGATTGTTTATAGATCACCGAGCAGACCCAGGGTACACTACCACTACCTCTACCCACACAGGATTACCAGGCAAGTTTCAAATCCCCCTTTTTAAGGGCTGTTGTTGTGATAATATATATATGTTTTCTGTTTACATATGCCATAGCATGCATGCCTACTTTCAAGTTATAATTGATACACTTGTTCCCTGAATTATTGTTGGCTTATAAGCTAGATAGTGAATAATCAATTATAAGCCGGATATTGCTAAGACCCTTAGAGAAGGGCATATGAATCTCATTCTTTGATTATAGACTGGGAGTCGGTATTTCTTGATATATCGAGATTATTTTCATAAGGAAATATTTGAGTAAATATTTCCCACCAATAATCTGATGAATATTATTTGAATATTCCTTTGAGATTAATCATGAATATTATTTTGAATATTCATTCGAACCATATATAATTTATAAATATTATTTTGAACATTCATTCGAACTCAAGTTATTTAATAAATATTATTTTAAATATTCACTTGAGCTTTCTTTTGACAATAAATATTACCTTCAATATTCAATTAAAGTCGATTCAATTATTGAATATTACTTCGAATATTCCTTTGAGAGTTATTCCTTCGCCAAATATTGTTAATTTAAATATTCATTGCTTATTCAATGAATATTATCTCAATTATCTATTTGATAATTAATTCTTCAATAAATATTATTATTATTTTGAATATTCACTATTTGTTCAGTGAATATTATTTCGAATATTCGTTCGGATTTTATTTAATTGATAAGTATTATTATTGATTTGAATATTCATTTTTTATTCAGTGAATATTATTTTGAATACTCATTCGAGTCATGTTCATTTGTTAATTACTATTAACTTGGACATTCACTATTTTTTCAATGAATATTATTTCGCATATTCATTCGAGATAAGTATTATTAAGTTAAATATCCATTAATCATTTAATGAATATCATTTTTGGATATTTATTCGAGGATGATTCCGAGTAATACTTATACTAAGATCATTCCTTCAATATTTTTGACTTAATAAATATTCCTTGGAATATTTATGTAATTCTTCTAACTCATTTAGAAATGATTTATCTTCCCTCAGATATTACCTTCGACCTTCGAGTATAATGTACATTCCTCTGAGCCTATTTAATATTATTATATCAAGGAAGGTTCTCAAAACTCTATTCTTCGTTCAATCCCGTCTCTCAAATAATAAGGGAACCTTAATTGAGAAATGTTATTTATCTTGTGACTGCCCGGTCATAAACTATTCGTTTCATTCGCAACTTGGTTGCTATTATCCATGGAATTTTGTGTACCCACTCATTATTCGTGGGGTAAGAATGTTGGAACAAGTTGGTATCCATTAACAAGTAGCAGCTTGGGAAATATTGGTGAATTTTCCTTTCCAACTAGATACGACTACTTTGTGGAGTCTTATCAACAAGTATTATACTTGGGGAAAGGGGGACGAACTTTACGTTTCAAAGTGATGGATGTTAAACGAACTAGGAGCTGCGTAAGTGGCCGAGTGGCGCCGGCCCAGCAATGGCCCAACCGTTGGTCAGGAGTTCCAGAGGGCGGGCGATCCGTCGGAGCTACCTTCTACATGTAGAGAACGACTGATGAGATGCATGACATACGACTGATCATCGTAAACGTTAGGGCATCTGGCGCGGCAATGCTCCCGTATTAGTTCACATTTCAAAGTTGGAAATTTCCTGCAACACTATTTGTGTTGACAGAGTGAAAAAGATATTTAAACTGAAATTGTAACCTCTTTCCTGCAATTTCCTCTTTTGTGATAAATGTCGATATCTTGCTCATATCATTGCAAAACAGATATGTCTGCAAAGATATATTTTTGAGTTACTTGGTAACTTCATCTTTTATATGATATTGGCTCTATGTTCGTTAATGCATGGCATATGGTTTCAACGATATTGTTGACTTGATATATATATCATTGTTGTCACTCAGTTTATATTATTGTTGGTGGGCTATGGCTCACCCTTGCTTTATTTTATATCACAACAACAGCTAGATCTGGTGGCCCGCGCAAGGGACAACCGGTGCAAGCCAGTGCTAGCCGTCAGAGGATTACCGCTGAGATCATAGCTGCCACTTCTAAGTAAGAAGCTATTGGTAGGCTAGATGTTAGCTTTCAAGTATCAGTGTATTTATTCTATGGCATATACAAATGGATGGCAAAGAGAATGTAATGATTAAATTGTAAATCTTTTGGATTGTAAGAACTCAATCATGTGATTAATAATATTGTAATTACTCTGATTTCATCTCTGGGACTATAACGGGTGTGTTTATGTTGTTGTGTTGGGTCGTAAGATTGTATTTTAATTTATGATTGATCCAAGTTCAAGCACATTGGATGAAAATTTAGACCGTAACGACTGGATCCCTGACCCCGGATCTGGGGGTGTTACACCATTCGTAGCTCTTTTATGTGTCTTTCATATTTAGGGCGGGTGGTTGAAGAATGTCGGAACATCTTAGCAAGTCTGAGTAACAAAAACGTGAAGTTTATGTTAGTTAAACGGTCCGCGAACAGGGTAGCTCACTACTTAGCGAGAACCAGTTGTTCTATAGCTGATCGTATTTGGGGGGTGGGTGATGTCCACCCTGATTTCCTTTCTGTTTTGTTGAACGCTTTGAGTAATCAATAAAACTCATTTTCTTTCTGGCAAAAAAATAATAATAATAAGTCTAAATATTATGGATGTAAGAGTGATATTATTATAATGAATTACAATTTTATAAAGTTCTATATCAAATATTAGAATTTACAATCTTGCAATCACTGTAATATCATATGATAGTTAATCTATTTTTCTATGCTTACCAGGAAAGTATTGGTCAATCTAGAATCTTTTTTTGAGGTTTTTAAAAGAAAATGAATTTTTATTTATCTTTTTTGTAAAAATCCATTTGTTTTATTTTACTTTAAAAAAAACTATTATTTGATTAATATTTTTTGCAATAATACAATTTTTCAATTAAAGGCAATTGCACATATCAGATACAGTCTTAAATGTAATCAAAAATAGTTTCAATAATTTTTCTAAAATTTAAAGAAAGAAACATTTTCTTATAAATATTTTTCAAAAAATAGTAAAATAATAAAATAAAATTAATATCTTTGATACAATTTCAGCTATTAAGATCGCTTTAAAATTAGCTCCATTCCTATACCATGTTTAACTATTTCTTTTTTAATGTTATATTGAAGATGTATTATTTTAATTCATATTCATGTTATTAGGTAAGAGTAAAAAGTAAGTACAGTAGTCTCTAACTCCATTATTAAATATAATATAAAAAACTAGACATAAATAAGTATTTTTGTTTCAAACATATTCATTATAATTATTTCTTACTTTATTTTTTTATTATTAAAAGAACATTTTATTAATAAAAGTACAATAAAGAGAAAAAACAATGATCTTTATATTTTTTTATAAAATATTAATTAAAAAATTCTTAAAAAGGATGATATTATTTAAAAATTAAAAAAGTAAAAAACAGAGCACGTACATTACTAATATTCCTCGGTAAAAAAAATTTCTCTCCATGTTCGCGTGAGGGTTTTGTTTCTCTATAATGTTCTCTAATTTAAAGGAAAGTTGTGAGAGTGTTGGACAACATGGCACGGTACCAAGATATTGAGATGTAGTTAGCAGACCTGGATATTAAAGGGGAGGCTTTTCGAAGGGGACATCGAAGAAGAAATTAACAAATATAACTTATGCCTAACTTATGTATGGTAAAAAGATATCTTACGAAAAAAAATATTAATGTGGGAGCGATGAAAACTAAAATGACGGATGTTTGGAAGCCAATCATGAAAATTAATATTAAGGAGCTTGAGACCGGGATCTATCTCTATTAATTGTTCCATAAGGAGGACTTACTGGGTTCTAAATGGAGGTCGTGATCTTTTGATAACACCATGTTGATTGGGGATGTCATTCTCTTAGAATCGTTAAGAGTCAGTTGGGAAGCAACTAGGGAACTTCTTTGGAGAATTCATGACTTATGATCATTGAAATTACATTAGTATATGGATAGAGTGCATGAGAATAAGGATAAGGTTGGATGTCTACATCCTCAAGCGTTAGTGGAGGGATTTCGGTTAGCTATTGATGATAGTGGTCTGATGGAAGTCGATCTATGTGGGGGGGAACTTTACACAGGAGAAGAGCAGTGGTACTGAAGACTGGGTGAGTGAATGTAATCGTCTTCACAAATATGGGAGAACAAGTAAATACAAATTAACAGAGAAATTAACTAAGCAAAAGGAAAAACTTCATTTCATTCCCTAAAAAATCTCCAAGAGACAATACAAGCTCGTTCTTATCCCTGCCCAATCTCAACTAACAAGGATTTTACATTTCTCTCCCTCAGCCTTGCCACTTGTCACAATATGATAGATTAAGACATAACAGAATGGGCAGACACGTGATCCCAAAAGGATACTATCTTCCCATACTTAATACTACGCCATTTTAGTAATTAACGGTACAAACTTAATTATAACGGTACGTTTAAATAAGAAAAACAACTTAATTCTTCACTGCAATTACAATCCCTTCTCCTCAAATAATCCTTGGTCTCAAGAATTAAACTCTGGGAACTGTTCTTGTACCACCTTAGCATCTTCCGGAACAGAATGTGACCATTGTATTAACCATTGGGTGACAGCAGCATTACCCTTTTACACCATTTTCCTCTGCAAGACTTTGATGGGATAAACCAAGAACTGCCCTTCTGCACCCAACTTAGGGAGTTCAGTAGCAACTGTATGACCAGTCCCAATCTTCTTCTTAAGTAAACTAACATGGAAGACATGGTGAACTTGACTTCCTGCTGGAAGTTGCAGCTTGTAAGCAACCTGACCCACTTTCTCCACTACCAAGTAAGGTCCAAAATATTTATGAGCAAGCTTTAAGTACCTTCTGATAGTAACAGAAAGTTGTTTATATGGCTGAAGTTTGAGGTAGACATAATCCCCTACTTGGAATGCTATATCTTGTCTCTTCAAGTCTGCAAACTGTTTGAACCTATTCTGAGCAGTCTGAATTGAATCCTTGAGCATCTGATTCACTGCCTCTCTCTTGACTTGGAAGTCACATACAGAGTCAACAGCAGATCTATGTGTTGTTGGGATGCATAGCTGTCTTGGTTTAGTACAATATAGGGCTTCATAGGGGCTCATCTTTATGGCACTGTTATAGGTGGAGTTATACCACCATTCAGCTAGTGACAGCCACTTTATCCACCCTTTGGGTCTAGAACTGGCCATTGCTCTCAAGTATTGCTCCAAGCTTCTGTTTTATCTTTCAGTCTGCCCATCTGTTTGTGGGTGGTAAGAAGTGCTTAGATGTGTCTTTGTACCCACAGAATGGAATAATTCCTTCCAGAATTGGCTAGTAAAGATCTTGTCCCTGTCAGACACAATTGTTCTGGGAAGGTCATGAAGTTTGTAGAATTTATCTAAGAACACTTGAGCAACAGTGGTGGCAGAATAAGGGTGGGCCAGAGGAATAAAGTGCCCCACCTTTGTAAATCTATCAACAACTACAAGGATACTATCCTTATCTCCAGACTTGGGAAGGCCCTCTACGAAATCCATGGAGATGTCTTCCCAAACTTGACTTGGAATGGGAAGAGGCTGCAATAAACCCCCATGAAACACATGACCTGTTTTGATTCTTTGACATGTATCACAAGCTTGCACTTAAGAATTGACATCCTGTTTCATTTGAGGCCAATAAAAAATTGTGAAATCCTTTTCAATGTAGCTTCCTGGCCAGAGTGTCCACCAACAACACTGTCATGTAGTTCCCATAAAATCTTTTCCTTTAATGGTCCCTCTGAACCAATATAGAGCTTCTCTTTGTGTTTAAGGATGCCTTGACTGAAAGAGTAATCCTTGCACTAAGGTTGCTGTGTGGCCATACCAGTGAGGATATCTTGAACTATAGCATCATTGATATAACTATTTGCAACTGTTAACCAACCATCTTGAATTGATGTAAGCTCTTGAACAGCACCTGTAGAAACCTTCTCATGTAATCTTGATAAAGCATCTCCAGCTATGTTCTCCTTTCCCTTCTTATAAACTATTTCATAGTCAAGCCCAATCAACTTTGCTAGCCATTTTTGTTGTAGCAAGGTTGATAGTCTTTGCTCCAGTAAGAATTTAAGGCTTTGATGGTCTGTCTATATGATGAAATGGTGTCCTTGAAGATAAGTATACCATTTTTGAGTTGCCATGACTATGGCAAGGAGCTCTTTCACATAAAATGATAATCCTTGGTGTATAGGGGATAAACTTTTCCTGAAATAAACCAAGGGTCTTCCTCCCTGCATCAAAACTGCTCCCACCCCACTACCACAAGCATCTGTTTCTAATGTAAAAGGGAGACTATAGTCTGGCAATGTCAAGACTGGTGCTGAAGACATGGCTGTTTTTAATTCCTTAAAGGCTGCCTTTGCTTTACCATTCCAAAGAAATGTCCCCTTTTTTAGAAGGTCAGTGAGTGGCTTATTGATAATACCATAATGTTGTATAAACCTCCTATAGTATCCTGTAATTCCCAGGAAGCCTCTCAACTGTCTCAGAGTGGTAGAAGTTGGCCATTCTTTCATCACTTGCACCTTAGATGGATCAGTGGCTACCCCCTCATGTGAGATCACATGACCTAAATATTCCACTGAATTCTGACCAAACAAACACTTACTGGCCTTGGCCAAGGGTCTCCAAGATTGTATAAAATTCAGAGAGCTTCGCGTGGACAGTAAAATCGTCCAAATCTGACATCCGGAGCTCAAGATATGGCCCAAACAGCGTTGAAGGATCGCATTGAGTTCCCGGTCGGCCTAAGGGCTTCATAATGGCTCGGTCGGCCAGTAACCAGTCGGTCAAGGGTCTCCAAGACTGTAGAAAATTCAGAGAGCTTCGCGTGGATAGTAAGATCATCCAAATCTGATATTCGGAACTCAAGATATGGCCCAAACAGCGTTTGAAGGGTCGGATTGAGTTCCCGATCGGCCTAAGGGCTCCAAAATGCCTCAGTCGGCCAACCATCAGTCCACCAAGGGTTTTCAAGACTGTAGAAAACTCAGTGAGCTTCGCGTGGACAGTAAGATCATCCAAATCTGATATCCGGAACTCAAGATATGGCCCAAACAACGTTTGAAGGGTCGGATTGAGTTTCCGGTCGGTCTAAAGGCTCCAAAATGCCTCGGTTGGCCAACCATCAGTCGGCCAAGGGTCTTCAAGACTGTAGAAAACTCAGTGAGCTTCGCGTGGACAGTAAGATCGTCTAAATCTGACATCCGGAGCTCAAGATATGTAGCTTCCTGGCCAGAGTGTCCACCAACAACACTGTCATGTAGTTCCCATAAAATCTTTTCCTTTAATGGTCCCTCTGAACCAATATAGAGCTTCCCTTTGTGTTTAAGGATGCCTTGACTGAAAGAGTAATCCTTGCACTAAGGTTGCTGTGTGGCCATACCAGTGAGGATATCTTGAACTATAGCATCATTGATATAACTATTTGCAACTGTTAACCAACCATCTTGAATTGATGTAAGCTCTTGAACAGCACCTGTAGAAACCTTCTCATGCAATCTTGATAAAGCATCTGCATCTATGTTCTCCTTTCCCTTCTTATAAACTATTTCATAGTCAAGCCCAATCAACTTTGCTAGCCATTTTTGTTGTAGCAAGGTTGATAGTCTTTGCTCCAGTAAGAATTTAAGGCTTTGATGGTCTATCTATATGATGAAATGGTGTCCTTGAAGATAAGTATACCATTTTTGAGTTGCCATGACTATGGCAAGGAGCTCTTTCACATAAGATGACAATCCTTGGTGTTTAGGGGATAAACTTTTCCTGAAATAAGCCAAGGGCCTTCCTCCCTGCATCAAAATTGCTCCCACCCCACTACCACAAGCATTTGTTTCTAATGTAAAAGGGAGACTATAGTCTGGCAATGTCAAGACTGGTGCTGAAGACATGGCTGTTTTTAATTCCTTAAAGGCTGCCTTTGCTTTACCATTCCAAAGAAATGCCCCCCTTTTTTAGAAGGTCAGTGAGTGGCTTACTTATAATACCATAATGTTGTATGAACCTCCTATAGTATCCTGTAATTCCCAGGAAGCCTCTCAACTGTCTCAGAGTGGTAGGAGTTGGCCATTCTTTCATCACCTGCACCTTAGATGGATCAGTGGCTACCCCCTCATGTGAGATCACATGACCTAAATATTCCACTGAATTCTAACCAAACAAACACTTACTGGCCTTGGCCAAGGGTCTCCAAGATTGTATAAAATTCAGAGAGCTTCGCGTGGACAGTAAGATCGTCCAAATCTGACATCCGGAGCTCAAGATATGGCCCAAACAGCGTTGAAGGATCGCAATGAGTTCCCGGTCGGCCTAAGGGCTTCAAAATGGCTCGGTCGGCCAGTAACCAGTCGGCCAAGGGTCTCCAAGACTGTAGAAAATTTAGAGAGCTTTGCGTGGACAGTAAGATCATCCAAATCTGATATCCGGAACTCAAGATATGGCCCAAACAGCGTTTGAAGGGTCGGATTGAGTTCCCGGTCGGCCTAAGGGCTCCAAAATGCCTTGGTCGGCCAACCATCAGTCCACCAAGGGTTTTCAAGACTGTAGAAAACTCAGTGAGCTTCACGTGGACAGTAAGATCATCCAAATCTGATATCCGGAACTCAAGATATGGCCCAAACAACGTTTGAAGGGTCGGATTGAGTTCCCGGTCGGTCTAAGGGCTCCAAAATGCCTCGGTCGGCCAACCATCAGTCGGCCAAGGGTCTTTAAGACTGTAGAAAACTCAGTGAGCTTCGCGTGGACAATAAGATCGTCTAAATCTGACATCCGGAGCTCAAGATATGGCCCAAACAGCGTTGAAGGGTCCGGGGCATGAGGTCGGTCATCAACGTGACATATCGATCATCAAGGTGAAGTTTCGAACATCAAATTCAGGTTTCAAACATCAATTTCAGTATTCTAACATGAATTTCAGTATTCGAACATGAATTTCAGTATTCGAACATGATCTCAGTGGCATCAAACGGCACTAAACGGTGCTAAAACCATATTCTGGTTCAACTCAATTTTCATATTCGAAACGACGTCGGGATCAATATTCGACATCGAAACGACATTGAAATCTTCATATTCTACATGGAACCCGGTCAGCCGAAGCCTATTCGGCAGTGAATGGTGCTAAACGGGGTTCAACATCGATAGGATCCCGGGAACGATTTCAACATCGACACGACCCTGGGACCGACTTCGTGACGACCTTGGCTTTCATCTTGAATATCAGCCTTCAACTTTAATACCAGAATATCAATGTCAATACTCGAACGCTAAATGGCGCTAAACAGCGCTAACCATCTTTTGGTTCAACTCAATTTCCATATTCTTCATGTTCTTGACAGAACCCGATCAATCAGAAATCTTCATGTTCCTGACGGAAACGGGTTGGCTAGAAATATTCATGTTCCTGATCGATCCCGGTCGGCCAAAAAATGTTCGTACCCATGATCGGTCCCGATCGGCTGAAAAATGTTCGTACCCATGATCGGTCCCGATCGGCCGAAGCCTCCCGGAAGCACCGGTCGGCCAGCCACCGGTCGGCTGAAGCCCCTCGGGGTGCCCCGGTCGGCTGGCTCCCGGTCGGCCGGTTTTGATTTTTTTTTTTGCCCTCTTGGATTCAATACTTCAACTTACCTCTTGAACAACGATGTTTCGTGTTCTTGATGAACATGGGTATTCGTGTTCTTGATGAGCATGGGTTTTCGTGTTCATGATGAACATGGGTTTTCGTGTTCGTGATGAACATGGGTTTTCGTGTTCGTGATGAACATGAGTTTTTCTCTTCGTGATGAACATGAGTTTTCATCTTCGTGATGAACATGAGTATGGAGAATCAGCAATATGGTCATTCATAACTTTTGCTTAAGATTTCCCCTCATTTCCTGATTAGCACTGCTAACCCTGTACTTTATTTTAACTTCTTCCAATGCTTCTTTTGCCTCTTGGGGCCTCAAACAATTCGAGTATGGGATAACAAACGACCTCTTGTAAAGGATGCCTTCGATCAAGGCATATCTCAATGCTCACACTGACAGCTTTCATGCCTCCGAGCCATTGTCAGGGAGCCATCCGGTTTCAAGTTGAGCTTTAATGGGATCTAACCAATAGCTTCCAACATCGATCGGTGCTACCAACTTAGAGTTGATGGTCGGGGCCTTCAAGACCTGGAAGTAGACACTCCTTGCGTAATTCTCTATCTCAAAAGAAGCGAACTTAGACAGGGCATCAGCCTTAACGTTCTCTTCTCTCGGAATATGCTCTACGTAGCACTCATCAAACTGAGTCATGACGGCTTTCACAACTCTCAAATACTTTGCCATAGTTTCATCCTTGGCCTCAAATTCACCATTCACTTGCGATATTACCAATCGTGAATCTCCACAAATTTTGAGATTCTTGACCCTCATAATTCTGGCCAAGCCCAACCCAGCTACCAAGGCTTCATACTTAGCTTCGTTATTGGTTGTCGAAAAATCCAACTTCAAAGCATACTCTACTGTGAACCCATCGGGGTTTTGCAAGACTAGGCTTGCACCACTAGATTTTGTTTTTGATGCTCCATCAAAATAGAGCACCCAATATTCCTTCAGATCAGGTACAAGTTCTTCACTTCCAGGGGTGGTTACCATATCCTGCCCCCCGACTTCTTGGTTGCTGATGGTACATTCAACCATGAAGTCGGCCAATGCCTGAGCCTTAATAGCTGTTCGAGGCTTATATGTGATGTCAAACTCTCCAAGTTCAATTGCCCACTTAATCAACCTACCACTAGCTTTTGGGCTATGCAATATGCTTCTCAATTGCTGGTCCGTCAGGACTTCGATCTTGTGTGCTTGAAAGTACAGTCGTAACTTTCTCTGTGATCAATGCCAAATCAAACTTCTCGATTGGAGAGTAGTTCAACTCCGCCCCATGTAACATCTTGCTTACATAGTAGATGGGTTTCTGAACCTTTTTCTCTTCTCGAATGAGGACAACACACAATGCTTGCTCAGATACCTCCAAGTATAGATAGAGAGTCTCTCCAGGACTAGGCTTGGCCAACAACGGGGCTTCAGCCATGTACTTCTTCAGCTTTTCGAAGGCCTCTTGGCTCTCAGGAGTCCACTCAAATTTTTTCACCTTTTTCAATGCTTGAAAGAAAGGCAAACACTTGTCACCAGACTTGGAGATGAATCTCCCTAGGGCTGCAACCCGTCCAGTTAGCTTCTGTACATCTCGTATAGATCTGGGGGGGTTCCATGTCCATAATTGCTTTGATCTTGTCAGGGTTGGCCTCTATGCCTCTTTTTGAAACCATCAGACCCAAAAAATTTCCTAATCCAACTCCAAAAGCATACTTGGCTGGATTCAACATCATCTTGTGGTGCCTCAGCACTTCGAATGCCTCCCTGAGGTGCTTAATGTGATCTACCTTGCACAGGCTTTTGACTAACATGTCATCAACATAGACATCCATGGTTTTCCCAATCAGATGGACGAATATCTTATTCACCAGTCGTTGGTCTTCATCCTTAAGACATATTGAAGAGTAGCTAGTCCTTAACATCCTCGTCCTTGCATGGCTTTGATTGCTGCGTGTGGCTTTTATCTGCTCGTCTTTTAACCTGGGTCCTTCACGGACTTAAACTCTTATTTGGTCGTGCTGTAACCTAACTCTTGACCCTTCGGGGTCTTTATTTATGCATTTGCTTATTCTCCATTCGTGTATTCTTTTATTTCCGGTACTTGGTCATCCTTAACTTGCACTCATCAGGTGCCTGGCACATAAATAAAATCACACAATAAATGAATGGAAAACAAACTTGCATTAATGACTTGAAATGGGTTCAACCCTTACATAAAGTACTACCGTCCTACTCGGAGCAACATGCTCTTCAATGGTTTCAATGAACCTTATTTCTACTTCTACTAGATAAATATGAAGCTAAGTTCTACTAGGATAACTTGAGCCCATCGGGGCTTTGCAAGACTAGGCCTGCACCAGATTTTGTTTTTGATGCTCCATCAAAATAGAGCATCCACCACTCCTTCTGGTCTCCTCCTTATTATTTTGAGGTTCACTTCCTGCTTGGGATATTACCTCCTGCCCCCCGACTTCTTGGTTGCCAATGGTACATTCAACCACGAAGTCAGTTAACGCCTTAGCCTCAATGGCTGTCCGAGGCTTCTGTATGGTGTCCTATGACGGCCTTTCTTGACGTTTCTTACTACTGCGGATAGAGCCGGCAATTTCGTACACGACACGAAAACACGACACGAAAATTACGGGTTTGGGTTGACCTTTGCGGTACACGAACACGAAAGTACACGAACATGAAATTACACGGATGAATTTAGTGTCGTTTTTGGGTTTTACCCTTGGTTACACGACACGAACCGAAAATACACGAAATAAATAAATAATTAAATAATTTTATTAAAATTACATGAATACATATTTTAAAATGATATTTTATATATATTTTTTACATAAGATAAATACAAAATAGTTTCAAATTTTAGTTTCACAAGACTTAAGCACACTTCATTCCTTATGACATATTGACTTAAGACTCGACTAGTAAAAAATTAATATTTAAATATTTTTATTTTAATTCAAAAATTACACGAAACACGACACGAAACGTACATGAAATAAAGGTACACGAACATGAAACGAAATGAATCCTTAACGGGTCGGTTTTGGATTTGGCATTACGTACACGAAACACGAAAGTACACGACACGAAAGTATATGAAACGAACGAATTGCCAAGTCTAACTGCGGACATCCATGTCCTCAATCGGAAGGACCTGCCCCCCGACTCCATCAAGCCTTAACGAGGCTACATAACAGCTTCGTGCAATCTTTTGATCACCTTTATGTTCTCCAACACCATTCCTAGTCGGGAACTTGATCTTCATATGATAAGTTGAGGCGATAGCCTTGAATGCATGAAGTCCAGTCCTTCCAAGATAGCGTTGTACGTTGAAACCGCCTTGATTACCAGGAAGTTCAACATCTGAGTGGCCTCCTTGGGCTCCTGTCCAATAGTTACAGGCAACTGAATAGTCCCTTCAACTTTGGATTAATCTACTCCGTTAAATCCATATATAGGCATGTTATTGGGGGTCAACTGAGAATCACTGTACCCCATCTTCACAAATGCATCATGAAATAGAATGTCAACAGAAGCTCCATTGTCTATCAAGTCTCGCTTCACTTTTGAGTTTCCAATCACAGAAGTTATGACCAACGGGTCGTCATGGGGGAACTTCACCCCTTCCAAGTCTGAGTCATCAAAACCAACCACTACTTCAGTTTTTGCACGCTTCGGGGCCTCTTCCACGATGTGCATCACTTCTGTAGCATAAGCCTTCCGAGAATTCCTTGTTGTGCCGGTCGCAGTCGGGCCTCCTGAGATCATGTTGATTACTGGCCCTCGGGGCTGTGGGTTGCGATCTTGATTGTCATCCCTCCTATCATACGCTCTTCTCTAATTACCACGGTCGTCACCCTTAGTGAAGTGGCTCAGTTTCCCTCTACGAATCAAAAACTCGATCTCATCTTTGAGTTGCTTGCAATCATCAGTGTCATGCCCCACATCTCTGTGGAATCTGCAATACTGATTCTTGTTTCTCTTTGCGGGATCACCCCTGAGTGGCTTTGGTCATCGGAAATCCTTATCCTTCTCAATGTCCAATAAGATTCGATTCCTAGGAGTATTCAACCTTGCATACTCAATGAACCTCGGTCCTTGGTTCTTCTTAGGGGCATAGTCGGAGTCCTCGCTAGTTCGGGGATACTTGTCCCTAGAATCATACTCTTGGTCATCATACTCATGGTCTTGCTTTCGCTTCTTGGAGTCGTTGTTACCTCCTCCTCCACTTACTATGGCTTCTTTCTTCATGCTATCTTCAACTTTAATGTACTTGTCAGCCCTTCGTTGGAGCTCGGCCATGTTTTCAGGAGGATGTTCTGCCAATGACCTTTTAAAGAATAGATCAGTGGTTCCGTGTTCCAGGGCTACCATGGCCACCTTATTCTCCAAATCAGTGATGTTCAATGTCTCCTTAGTAAACCTCTTGAGGTAGTCTCTCAAGTTTTCATTCTTCCCTTGCACCACGTACATGAGAGACGCGGAACTTTTTTCGTGAACTTTCTCGCTGATGAACTGGCTAACAAAAGCGGCGCTCGACTCCTTAAAAGAGCCAATTGAATTTACAGGTAGACGGCTATACCATCTTTGAGCCATGCCTAACAGAGTTAGAGGGAACACCCTACACTTCAAGGCGTCACTTGCAGGCTGCAACAATAGTGCGTTCAAAAATGTCCTGACATGATTTGCGGGATCACCCGTTCCATCATAAGCCTTGATTGTCAGCCCTTCGTTGGAGCTCGGCCATGTTTTCAGGAGGATGTTCTGCCAATGACCTTTTAAAGAATAGATCAGTGGTTCCGTGTTCCAGGGCTACCTTGGCCACCTTATTCTCCAAATCAGTGATGTTCAATGTCTCCTTAGTAAACCTCTTGAGGTAGTCTCTCAAGTTTTCATTCTTCCCTTGCACCACGTACATGAGAGATGCGGAACTTTTTTCGTGAACTTTCTCGCTGATGAACTGGCTAACAAAAGCGGCGCTCGACTCCTTAAAAGAGCCAATTAAATTTACAGGTAGACGGCTATACCATCTTTGAGCCATGCTTGACAGAGTTAGAGGGAACACCCTACACTTCAAGGCGTCACTTGCAGGCTGCAATAGTAGTGCGTTCGAAAATGTCCAGACATGATTTGCGGGATCACCCGTTCCATCATAAGCCTTGATTGTCGGCATCTTAAACTTCCTAGAGATGTGAGCATTCATCACCTCTTCGGTAAACGGGGGTGTGGGATCATCAGGATCCCCAAGTGGCATCAGATCCTTGGGGTTGCTCCTGGGGGTTTCCACCCTTGTTGTTCTTCCAGTTGGGGCGTCAACCCTTCTCTGCCTTCTTGAAGACCTCTCTAAGTCTATAATGGGAATCGGTCCTAAGGTTGGAGGAGGTTGAGTTTGATTCAACCTAGCTTGTTCTCTCGCAATATCTTTCTTTATCCTTAAAATCTCGGCCTCATGAGCCTTGATTTTCTCAGCAGCTGTCAAAGGGGGTCCATCATGGATAGTTTGTGTTCTCCTTCTTGGTTCTCTACTAGCACGTCGCTTCCTCGGGGCTTCATCACGATCATCATCATTAGACGATGTTTTGCGTGCGCATAGAAAAGCTATTGGGTATAGTATCGATGATCTTACAGGGATTAGCCCAAACTTTTGCATGCATAGAATTCACTTAGATGATGACCATAAGCCTTGCATACAGGGACAACGTCATTTGAACCCTAACATGCAAGAGGTTGTTAAAAAAGAAGTTTTGAAATTGTTAGATGCGGGCATCATTTACCCAATTTTTGATTCTAAATTGGTAAGCCCAGTTCAGGTAGTCCCTAAGAAAGGAGGAACAACGGTAATTAAAAATGAAAAAAATGAACTAATTCCCACTCGAATTGTCACCGGTTGGCGAATGTGCATTGATTACCGTAAGTTAAACACTGCTACTAGAAAAGACCATTACCCTCTCCCTTTCATTGATCAAATGTTAGAAAGACTTGCTAAGCATAAGTACTTTTGCTATTTAGACGGATACTCAGGGTTCTTTCAGATCCCTATACATCCTAATGACCAAGAAAAGACTACATTTACTTGCCCATATGGTACTTTTGCATATCGTAGAGTGCCTTTTGGTTTGTGCAATGCCCCTGCTACTTTTCAGCGTTGCATGACTGCCATATTTTCTGATTTCATAGAGTCTATCATGAAAGTACTTATGGATGATTTCAGTGTTTATGGGTCTGATTTTGATGTATGTCTGCATAATCTTTCTAAAGTGCTTAAACGTTATGAAGAGGTGAATTTGGTTTTGAATTGGGAAAAGTGCCACTTCATGGTCAATGAAGGAGTGGTACTTGGTCATTTGATTTCTGAACGTGGCATCCAAGTTGACAAAGCAAAAATTGAGGTGATCGAGAAACTTCCTCCTCCTATTAATGTCAAGGGAGTGAGGAGTTTTCTTGGTCATGCGGGTTTTTATCGTCGTTTTATAAAAGATTTTTCAAAAATTGCAAAACCCCTCACTCAATTGTTGATTAAGGATGCCACCTTTGTGTTTACTGATGCTTGTTTGGAGTCTTTTAACAGGATTAAAGAAGCTTTGATAAGTGCACCAATCATTCAATCTCCAGATTGGAATCTTCCATTTGAAATCATGTGTGATGCAAGTGATTATGCAGTTGGAGCAGTTCTCGGTCAAAGGAAAGACAAGGTATTGAACGCCATCTACTATGCAAGTAAAACCTTGGATGAAGCTCAAGTCAATTATGCTACGACTGAGAAAGAACTTCTAGCTGTGGTCTACGCTCTTGACAAATTCCGAGCCTATCTCATTGGCTCCAAAGTCATTGTTCACACTGATCATTCGGCACTTAAGTATCTGTTGGCGAAAAAGGAAGCAAAGCCAAGGCTTATTCGTTGGATTCTGTTACTCCAAGAATTTGACTTGGAAATCAAAGACAAGAAGGGTGTTGAGAATGTAGTTGCGAATCATCTTTCACGGTTGCGTTTCAAATCAGATATTGCGTCAAGTACTCCTATTGACGATTCTTTTCCAGATGATCACTTATTTTCGGTTGTTACTCAAACTCCATGGTATGCAGATTTTGCAAATTTCTGTGTTAGTGGATCTCACCCTCCAGAATTGACTTATCAGCAAAGAAAGAGGTTTTATCATGATGCTAAACAATATTTTTGGGATGACCCTTTCTTGTACCGCAAGTGTGCTGATGGAATCTTTCGTAGATGTGTCCCTGAATTCGAAGTACATGACATTCTCAAGCATTGTCATTCTCTCGCATGTGGAGGCCACCATGGTCCTTCAAAAACTGTTGCTAAGGTACTTCAATCCGGTTTCTTTTGGCCGTCTCTATTTAAGGATGCTCGTGCTTTCTGTTTGACGTGTGATGCATGTCAAAGGACGGGTAATATTTCTAAACGCCATGAGGTGCCTCAAACCGGTATTCTTGAGGTCGAGATATTTGACGTATGGGGTCTTGATTTTATGGGACCTTTCCCAAGTTCTTGTGGGATGAGATACATCTTAGTTGCAGTCGATTATGTGTCCAAGTGGGTTGAAGCTGTTGGAACGGTAACCAATGATTCCAAGGTCGTTATGAAGCTCTTTAAAAATATCATCTTCCCTTGTTTTGGAGTTCCTAGAACAGTGATAAGTGATGGTGGTTCTCATTTTCGCCACCGACAGTTCGAAACTTTATTGAAGAAATATGGTGTTACTCACAAGGTCGCTCTTGCATATCATCCTCAAACAAGTGGCCAAGTGGAGGTTTCTAACCGCCAAATCAAAAGCATTTTGGAGAAAATGGTTACAAAGTCAAGGAAAGATTGGTACTTGAAGTTAGATGATGCTTTGTGGGCTTATCGTACGGCGTACAAAATACCTATAGGAACCACTCCCTACCGGTTGATTTATGGCAAGGCATGTCACTTGCCAGTGGAGTTGGAACATCGCGCTTCTTGGGAGGCAACCCAAGCCTTGTTGTGTACATTATTCCTTCTCTTCTTCAAAAAAAAAATGAATTAGTGTTGTGAAAAAAAAAAATCGAAAGTTTTAGTGGGTAACGCAGGTTGCGCCTGCGTTACTAGTCTGGAGGCAGTTTGCGCTCCTAACGCGCAACTTGCTCCTGCGCATCTGACCTCGAGGAAGTTTGCCCCCCTGTTGCGCAACTTGCGCTTGCGTTACTGACCTTGAGGCAGTTTACCTTGCACGCGCGCAAGCTGCGCGTGGTCTTGTGGTCCGGAATTTTCAGCGCAGTCTGTTGTGCGAGCAGCTGTTGTTTGTATAAAAAAATAAAAATCTTTCTACACCCCATTCTATTTATACTCTCATCTCTCCACCTAATTCTTTTCTTATTTCAATTCCAAAAACCCCCCATCTCTTCCTTAAAAATTCTAAACCTATTTCTTTTCTAATTCTTTTTCTTTTATTCATTAAATCCTATTTCTATCCTATATCAAATTTCAAATCCCACCCAAATTTTATCCCAACTCAAATTCCTTCAATCCCTAAATTCTATTCTTATTATATATCAATTCCATACCATCCTAAAGCTCTCCTACACCCTAATTTTTTTTATAACCTCTCCATCATCTTATATATATACCCACCTATAAATACAATTCCTCTTCTACTTCTTTAAATCTCTAAAAATTCAATTCTAAAGAGGAATTAATTGCAAGTTCACCTCTTTGATTCGTAGTTGGGATATCTCTTCTCTATTTTCTTTTTATTACGAATTTGTGTTCTTGTCAATTGGGGGTTTTGTATTAGTTTTGTTAATTGGGTATTTTTGGAGTGATATTGCTTGGTGGTTTTTGGTGGGATATTTCTTGGTGGATGTTGGTGACGCAATTGTTGAGTGGGGTTTTGGTTATTATGGCTCCTAAGCGAATGAGGGGTGGTTTTCACACCCGACACCTTTATTCCAGGGGAGTTTTCTTTCTTTTCTTTTTAGTGTAGTTTTATTTCGTTTTTAGTTGTAGTTTTGTATCTTGTTCATTAGTTCATTGGGGACAATGAACCGCTTAAGTGTGGGGAAGGGTTCTCAATGTTAAGAGATTTTTTTAAAAAAAAAATTTTAAAAATTAAAAATACCAAAAATAATTCTAGCCATGCAATTTGATTAGTTGTTGTATTTTGCTTGATACACCCATGCATGCGTAGAATTCTTGTGTTCTTGACGCTTTTGTATGAGAAGTGACGTGCTTTGTTCTTGTGCACACACTTACACTAGCAAGTTGAAGCTGGTAGACTTAATTGGATGTTGTAAGTGATTAGAATGACATGAATATGTGCAAGATGACTGTTTCCATGCTTTGAGTACAAGTAGGTGCGTTAGAGAGTCTTGTTACCTGGGATTGATTATGTTTTGTCACACCAAGCGAGTTTTGAGCCTATATGCATATCGTTTGCATGATTTTTCGTTTGCTTGAGTGTCCACATGTTGTTTACATTGCTAGCACTTACTTGAGATCTTTCTTGAAATGCATGACATTAATTGATGATAAGATGATAAAGGCAATTAGGTACAACCTCATATTTCCCATAATTAAAAACCATTTATACATGATCAATTAGTTAACCCTTTGAGCCTAATCCTATTCTTTCGGTGACACACTACGTTACTTGCCTATATCCTTTTCTTGTATTGGCCTTACAGTAATTTTTGATCCTAAATTGTCAAGGGCTGGTATCGTGCTTAAGGGAGTAATAAGGTGTTCATAAAAGGGGGGATTATTGATGATCATACCATTGGTGAATATTGATTTTGGTTGATGCTTGTTAGTCGAAATTCATAATAATATCTATGGATCATTGTGCTTATTCCTTAGCTCTCACAGAAGGAAAAAAACAAAAAAAAAAAGAAAAAAAAATGAAAGAAAAAATAAATAAATTTGAGAGCATTCTTATGTTTGTATGATCCTTCTTCATTCGACTAGTCAAGTTATTATGTAAGGGTTATTAAAAAATCCAAGTGTGGGGAAGTATTTGTTTTAATAGAAAGGGAATTGAATAATGATTACTGTAGGGTACTAGTTTTTGACATTTAACCTGTTTTAGCTTTGCTTGACATACCTGGTCCCTAGCCCACGCTACAACCCGAATAAAGACCTTTTGATTGTCATCAGTGATGTATGTTGTGTTGAGAGTGAGATTGATTGCGAGTGTCAAGTTGTGTTTATGATTTTGTTGGAATTGAGTGATACACTTAACCTTGTTCTTGAGTGAATATTCGTTTTTGAGTGAAAGGTGAGTTATTACTTGTTTTGGCATAGGAGATCCCAGGTTTAGACTTAAAGATGTATTTCTTGTGGTCTTAGCATGATTACCAACGATTTTTACACTTGACATGAATTTTTATGACCTTCTGCATGTTAGTTGAGTAGACTACGTGAATACTTGCACTTTCGACACCAAGACATCGTATGTTTGTTTTCATTCTTAAGTTGATGTGGCATGAGAGGACTTGTGTGTGTGGTGTTGTGTTAGCATTGATCTTTTGCATGGTTAGATGAATTTTGTGGGTATATTCACTATAAACCCTCACGAGACAACACTCGTCCTACTAGGGCTGCCTAGGGGTTTAACGGCTTGTTGCATATGCTCAATGCAATCGTGTCATCTACGAAAGTGATGTTTGTTAGGACTTAGTTTTTATTTCACTTATTTGCCCGAGGACGTGCAAATGCTTAGTGTGGGGATGTTTGATAGAATATATTTTTATATATATTCTAGATGATTTTATTCTCATATTTATTGTGTTTTGCATTGATTTGGATTTTTTATTTAATAGATTTGATTGTTTTATTGTAGGAAATAAAGAATTCATGACTTGGAAGGATTTGGAGCAAAAAGAGCTATTTTGGAGATAAAATAGGAGAAAATTCGTATTATTGGGCTACACGGGCTGTTTAACACTGTTTGGGCCATATCTTGAGTTCCAGAAGTCAGAATTTGACGATCTTACTGTTCACGCGAAGCTTGTGGAATTATCTTTAATTCAGAGGTGGTCCAGTAAGCAAAATCCAGTTGGAAGAGCCCAAAAACAGAGGAGAAAAATTAGTTACGAATTTTACAAGAAAATCCTATTCAATTATGGATATCTTTTTGTAAATTTATTAGAATATTAAAAATACCTTTATTAGGGGATAGAAATCAGATTTTATCATTAGTTTTTATTTATTAGAACGGGAGGAGGAGATAGGGATGTGTGTTTTTTTACAAAAGCTAGGGTTCTTATTCTTTGCTCTTCATCTCTTCAATTGTAAGCACTTGGTTTAATTTGGATCTTCATTGTTCTTCGTTAATACAAAGTTTAAGGTATTCTTTATCTCAGCTTGTTTATTAGTATATGTTTTATATGGCTTTCTTCATTATTTTTGTTGTTCTTAATCATAGTATGAGTGAGTAGTTTAATTCTAGGGTATTAAGGGGAGCCATGTTTGCACCATGATTTGGGCTTAATTTGATTAGTAAATTGATGGGTAGAGAGTAATTCTGAATGATTTGTTATAATTCTTAATTTGTGTAATTGCGCAATATCATGGATTAATCGATTGCAATAGGAGTAATGGATCGAAAGATTTTACTACTAGAGGCTTACATACAATTAGCGGAATTGAAGGTGATTGTGGAAACATCATCGGATTTATGAGAGTGTTAATGCTTGAAAAAGATTAACTATTGCTTTAATTACTTAATCCCATTGAAAAGCTATACTTTTGTGATTTGTTTGGTGTAAACATGGTGAACCTGAATTGCCCTAGATCCCTTAATTAATTGATTTAAAACCTTTGTTAAATTTGTTTTAGTAGTTAACACAATTCTCCAACAATCGTTTGTGACTGGAAACAATTGATAATAGTTGAATTGAAATTGAAACTGTCTCCTTGAGGAATCGACCCGTATTTGCTAGTATCTACTACAATTGATACCGTGTGCTTGCGGTTAGACATAATTTTACACATCAGCAAGTCACCGCCTTGAGGAAGTTTCTAGACTCCTTCCTTGTAGGAATCAGTTTCCTTGTTGAAGTAGGTGCCTTGGAGGCTAAGTCAAGCAGGAGTAATATCCTTATTTGACTCTTATTGCTGAGCTGGTTATTACCCCTAATACTAATTACGAAATTAATATCATAAATAGGGTTTGGGCCCATATAATGGGCCCCACGTTTTGACCATACTGGGCCTAATTAATGCCACATTAAATATGTCTTTAGGGCTTATTTTTGACCCATATCAATGGTGTAAATCGCTAAAACTTTGATTGAGTCTAAAAATGGTTAAGTTCTTGGAACTTTTGGTACATGAAGGTTATGTTAAACATATATTAAGTGTCAAAGGTATTATTATATAAGGGATAAGTGAGTAAGTGATATATTATTCTGATGGTGATCTTTTTCGTTTCTATAGATACTCGAGACGAACACCGGATCATTCCTCTTGGGATTAGAGATCGAGGCAAGATTTCTTATATCTTTACTTTGAAAAATTATTTATCTTCAAAGAAAAAAATGATTTCATGGAATATATATGTGATTCTATTATTATTATATTGTTAAGGATTTGTTTTCCTGATTTTGGAAATTAAAGAGAGATGTATATGAATATGAGTATGGATATGGATTAAAGGGAGCAAGATTTCTTTTATCCTTATTTTGATAAACTGTTTATGTTCAAAGGAAATGGTTTTGGTGGATAATATATGAATCTTATATGATGAGATGATTAGGGATATATTCCCTGTTTACTGAGAATTTTGAATATGGATTATGGATATGGATACGAATATGGATGGAGCGAATATACTTTATATTTTAAAGGGATATGATATGATGAGATGATTAGGGATATATTCCCTGTTTACTAAGATTTTTGAATATGGATTATGGATATGGATACGAATATGGATGGAGCGAATATACTTTATATTTTAAAGGGATATGAAAGAATGGTATCAGTTGTTATCTAGAGTTATATGTTTATATTATTATGTTAAAGATATTCTTTTTAAATAATCGTGATTTAATAAATATTATTTGTTTATTATTTAATATTTTTAAAATAGATGGAATATTTTATGTATACAAGAGCATATTTGATTTCATTGAATACAGAGGAGATGTTTGAGTCATAATCAAAGTATTATGACATATATATTTTAAAGGTGATGATCAATGGAAATGAAAATGATTTATGTGAATGTAAATGGAAACGGAAAAATGGAAGATGTGGAATGATGTTTTATAAATGGAATAACGGTTTGAAAAAGGGGGATTGTAACAGTATGTGTAAGAGGCTATGTGGGAGTTGCACAGTCCGGCACCCAATATTGCGTAAGAGGCTGTGTGGGAGTTGCACAGTCCGGCACCCAATATTTTATTACGGTCCAAGAGTTGCCGAAGGAGGATGTAGCAGGTGGCCTTCCTCCAGGGTTGATTACCAGGTGGGATCATCCATTCTACTAGTAGAAAATAGAGAGCAGGTACGGTCAGGCGACTGATCATCGTCCTACGTATCTGGCACTAACAGATATCCCCAAAGTATTTAAAGAAAGAATTGAAGATGGTTACAGTTTTATATACTGAAAAAGGAAAAATGGTATGAAAATTATGGAAATGTTCTATGGATTGAAGAGAAACTGATTTTATATTATTTTTATATAATTGTTGTATAAAAGGAAATGGAAGGATTATATTGAAAGTTTTTACTCAAATGTTATATTACCTTGAGGTATAATACTGAGATGATGTACTGATATTATATTATATTAGAAGAGAAACTGATATTATATTGTTTTATATATTTTTTTTCTTATAAAGGAAAAATGGATGGTGTATTGAATAATTATTGATTAATTATTTTCTTAATTCTTATAGTGGACTTTCCGTTTATATATATATATATATATTTAACTTTGATTTCTGGTTTACAAAATTTATCTTGCTGAGCTATTATAGCTCACTCTTGCTATTTATTTATATAACAGCTAGATCAGGTGCCGAAACGTCGCAGTTCAACCCGGAAGAGGGTAAAGGGGAAGTCTACCTTATGAGAAAGTATCGACATCTGTTCTCAAGGTAGTATATACTTATTTATGGGTATAATAGATGGTATTATGGGATTGTAACAAAAGTTTATCTTTAACTGCTATCATTAATGGATGTTGTTCTCTGAGCGTATGACTGGTGTGTGTATATTAGTGTGGGGTTACTGATGTGAGTTTTAAAATGATATTAAAATATTTAAAAGATCAAAAGTTGTTAGGAATAATTCATAAGTTGTGATGTTAAGAATAGAATTTACACATTATACTTCTTGTAATCCTGATCTTATAAAGGATTTAGCACTTTATATAGGATTTATGTATAAGACAGTTATCTGTATAGTTTAGTCAGGAATGAACAGTGTATCGGAGACTACATGTCAGGAACAAAGGGCAAATCCTGATGACGGTCTAATACTGATGATGATCAGATACTGATGCAAGATGAAATCCTGATATCAGTCGTGTTACTGATGATGTCATTATGGATGCTACAGAAACTGGCAAGTGCTATAAAACAGGATCGTTGTTTGAAGAACAAGCAAGAAGATATTCTGAAGGAAAGAGTTTTCTATTGATGGAAACTATCGACTAGAAGACAGAACATTGTCATGAATAGATTATATCTTTCTATTATTAGTTGATAGGTAGCATTATAAATACTCTCTCAATATATTTGTAAAGAGCGACGTGTTGTAAGCAAGTGTGCGTAGCTCTGTATAAGGTTTGTATTCGAGAGTTCGAAACAAACAGAGAGAGAGATTTGTATTGTCAGCAGCTGCTAAAGGTATTTGTACACCTTTGGTAGAGTTTGTATTTGATCTTATTAATACAAACAGTTTGATTCATTCGTTTATTCTTGTTTATCTAATAAAGCAAAAATCAGACACGATTATATAACTTTTATTCAACCCCCCCCTTCTACAAGTTATTCGAGTTAACAATTGGTATCAGAGCAGGTTGATTTCGAATAATCATAAAGATCTGCAATCATGTCTGGTTACAAGGATGGGAATACTAAGATTCCTATGCTCAAGATAAACAAATATACTCTATGGGAAGTAAAGATGTTGCATCATCAAGAAGCAACAGATCCTGATTATCTTGACAGAATCAGAGATGGACCTTTTGTTCCAACAAAGGTTGTTGGACAACCAACTATTGATGGTCAAGTTGTTCCAGAACATACAGCAGAGAAGCCTAAATCTGAGTGGTCATATAAGGACAAGGAGAATGTTCTTAAAGATGCTAAAGTGAGAAACATATTATTCAACAGTCTTGATTCTGTTCTCACTAACTATGTTCTCTCTTGTAAAACTGCTAAGGATATATGGGACAATCTTAAGGTTCACTGTGAAGGAACTAAGCCTGTCAGGAAGTATATGAGGACATTACTTATACAACAGTATGAGTACTTTGAATCCAAGTCTGGTGAGTCACTTACTGATACCTTTGATAGGTTTACAAAACTCATCAATGAGATGGCCATGCATGGTAAATATTATGACTTGGAGGATATGAATACAAAGTTCATGAAAGCTTTGCCTGATTTCTACAATGAGAAGATATCTGCGATTGAGGAAGCTAATGATCAGGATGAGATATCATTAGAGGCAGTATATGGAAAATTGAGAGCTTATGAACTTGACAAGCAGCAGAAGAAGAGCAGGAGTGAAGGAAAGATGAAGACTATTGCACTTACTGCTCAATCTGAAGTCAAGAAGCTTCCTGAAGATCAGCATGAAGAGATTGCTGTAAAGAATCCAAGGAAGAAGAAAAGCAAAGAAAGTTCTGAGTCAGAGACTACTGATATGGACTCTGACAACAATGATTCTGAATCTGAGATGCAGGAACTCTTTGCTATGTTTGCTAAAGCTTTTAAGAAAGGAAGATTCAACAGGAGAAGATTTAGCAAAGGACCTTTTCAAAAGAAGGAGGAGAAGAAGAGTGACAAAGGCAAAAGTACAATTGTCAAGCTTGATAAGGCCAAGATTAAGTGCTTTAACTGCAGCGAGCTTGGACACTTTGCTAGTGAGTGTAAGAAGCCTAGAAATTCAGGAAAGGGTAATGCACTTATGGTCACACAGAAGGATTGGGCTGATTCCAGTGATTCTGAAGATGAATTGGATTATGACAACATTGCATTGATGGCAAATAGTTCAGACAAACCTGGATCTCCAAAGAAAATTTCTCCATCCTCTGTTAAGGTATCACTTCACTCTCTTGATTCATTTGATAGCTTAAATTCTGATGAAATTAGATCTATCCATGCTGAGTTTAAGAATCTTATGACTAATTTTAGAATTCTTACTTGTGAAAGAGATGAACTTAAGGTTAAGAATGATAAATTAGTTGATAGAAATAATTTTCTTGAATCTGAATTAATTCAAATGGAAGAATACAAGTTAAGTTCTGATAAAGCTAAGCATGATTATAGTGTTATTCTTGAGGCTTATGACTATGTCAGAAAAGAACTAGAAGAAGAGAGAGATGTGATTAAGACCATTAACAATTCCAGTAAGAAGACTATGGAAATCTTTGAAAGTGGAATTCGTGGTAAGGTTAATGGTTTAGGTTTTGATAATGCTAGACAAGAAGAAAAAGTAGCTATTGTCAATGATGATAGTAAGGTAGAAGCTAACACATCTAAATCTGAAGGTAAGAAAAGTGTTTCTGAACCTAATCATGTTAAATTTGTTGATTCAAAAGGTACCCCTGTTGTACACAAAAGGATTAACAATAGTAATTCAGATGAGAAAGTGTTAGAGAAACCTAAGAATGTAAACATAGGGTTTCTGTCTAAGTCTCAGTTGAAACAGAGACTAGATGGTCTTTTAGAGTCTAGCAAGATCAAAAGAAATAGGAATGGAAAAGAAGGTATTAACAAAGAGAATAATTACAAGAATGTACCTGATGCACCTAGGAAAAAATGCTATAAGTGTGGAAATCATAATCATTTGGCCCTAGACTGCAATCAAAAACCTTCTTGGAAAACTGAGTCCAGATTCCCCAAGACTCAGAAAATTCAATACCAACCACAAAAAGCTTGTTATCATTGTGGTAGTTTACTTCATTCCATTTACATGTGTAGAGAATATCATGAACTGTATTATGACTATTATTCTTTGAAATCTGAAACTCCTAGTCACAAACAGTTTGTGAAATCAGAGTCTAAGGTTGACTCTGCAACAGGTAAAATAAAAGCAAAATCTTCAAAGCCTGTTGTTTCTAAATCTAGTAAGAAAGGATCCAATCAAATTTGGGTCCTAAAAAATTCTAACTAGTTACTTTTTGTTTGCAGGGCACAGGAAAGAGGCATTCAATTATCTTGGACAGTGGATGCTCTGGACATATGACTGGAAAGAAGTCCCTGCTTACAAAGTTTGAGAGGAAAGCTGGCCCAGTAATATCTTTTGGAGATGGCAACAAAGGAGAAACTCTGGGATATGGCTCAATTGTTTTGGGGAATGTCATCATAGAAAATGTAGCACTGGTTGAAGGCTTGAAACATACTCTTTTAAGCATAAGTCAACTGGGTGATAAAGGTTACAAATCAATCTTTGACAGAGAAGGATGAAAAATCTTGAATATGCAGAATGGAGACATTGTTCTAACTGGTCAAAGACATGGTAACATATATGAAGCCAGCTTAAGTAATACATCTAAAGGAATTGTTAGATGTCTCTACAGCAAAGCAATAAGTGATGAAAGCTGGAATTGGCACAAGAAGCTCTCACATCTTAATTTCAAGAAGCTTAATCAACTTGTTAAGTACAATTTGGTGAGAGGCCTACCACAGGCAAATTTTGTGCAAGATGGACTTTGTGATGCATGCCAGCTTGGAAAGCAAAGAAGAACCACTTTCAAGAGCAAGACTGAAAATTCAATTACTGAACCATTTCACATGTTACATCTTGATCTGTTTGGTCCAGTAAACATTATGTCTATCACCAAGAAAAGATATGCTCTAGTAATAGTGGATGATTTCACAAGGTTCACATGGGTGTTCTTTCTACACAAGAAGGATGAAGCTCCTCAGCAAATCATTGAACTTATCAAGAATATTCAGAATAACTCTGAGTACAAAGTTAAAGTACTTAGAAGTGACAATGGTACAGAATTCAAGAATTCTACAATGGAGGGGTTTTGTGCAGACAATGGAATCACTCAACAGTTTTCTGCACCTGGTACACCTCAGTAGAATGGTGTAGTGGAAAGAAAGAACAGGACTCTCATAGAGGCAGCAAGAACCATGCTTGCAGATGCAAAACTTCCAACCTACTTTTAGGCAGAAGCTATTAACACTGCATGTTTTACTCAAAACTGTACCTTGGTAAATAGTCATGGAAAAACTCCCTATGAGATGATCAAAGGAAAGAAACCAAGTGTGAAATACTTTCACATCTTTGGATGCAAATGCTATGTCCTAAAAGTTCATCCAGAACAACTTGGAAAATTTGAAGCCAAATCGGATGAAGCAATTTTTCTAGGATATTCAGCATCTAAGGCCTTCAAAGTTTATAATCTCAGAACTCACATTGTTATGGAATCAATTCATGTTGCATTTGATGATAAGAAATTTGGAATTCTGCAAACTGATGAAAGCCATGACAAATTGGA
This sequence comes from Kitagawia praeruptora, assembly GCA_037693485.1. Lineage (NCBI taxonomy): Eukaryota > Viridiplantae > Streptophyta > Magnoliopsida > Apiales > Apiaceae > Kitagawia > Kitagawia praeruptora. The sequence continues at coordinate 111,408,581 of CM075354.1, forward strand.
ATTTGAAAATCTGAAGAATTCTGAGATACTCTCCAGTGATGATGAAGGTTCTACAGAAGGAATTTCTATTGCTTCTCAAAGGAATGCTACTGTTGAGGGGGAGCAAATAAATCAAAGAGAACACAGTGATCATGTAATAACCCTAACTTTAGCAAAGCTACAGTGATCACATGAATAGTAAATTTCAAGGATTTAGAGAAATGGTATATAAGTACTACATAATGTAAACGGAAAATGAATAAACAGAAACCATATTAGTGTTGTACATTGAAAATAAGAGACTCGAAATGACGATAGATTCCAGAAATTCCTGAATATGGATTTTGAGGATTTTGATTTCGAATAAGCTTCTATTGGATATTAAGGAGCATGGAAATACTATAAGAATTATATATTGAGGGATTAGTGAATTTAGATTAAACCAAGGGATTATTAAGTTAAGAGAATGCCAAAGGAAATTGGATTTGTAAATGATTTCGAAAACCACTGAGATAATGAGGTACACCCGAAACGAACCACAATTAGATGAGTATGGAAACCAAGCAACCAAGATTGGTAATATAACAAGGATACATACCATATTATTCACCAATGTGATGGCCATTTTACTTAGAAAATTTAGGAAATAAGAGATTAGGATTATCCAAGTGGCATCACTTTCCATTAACTTGTTTTTAAGGGTAAATTAGTAATTTTGCTTGGCTTAAACCACAAATATCTTCCAAGGCTTCCATAACACTCTAGATAAAGCAAGATTAAGATGAGAAATGAACAAGCAAACACAAAAGATCATTATTTTCCCCATTTTTACAATTTTCGGCCAAAACAGCAGCAGGTCAGTAAAACAGCCATAACTCCTTCGTTTCTCAGCCGAATTTCGTGTTCTTTAGCTTTTTGGAAACGTGGTGAGATGCTCTACAACTTTCATTTAGAAGCCTCCTCCAGAAAACGTAGGTAAGGCCTTCGTTTTTGCGAATCTTCCAGCTGATGAATGGTAAATGAATAGTGAAATCTTAGAATTAACTTTGTTTTCATGGCTTCTTTAGTTGATTCAAGCTATTATAAGGTGGTTTAAGCATAACCCAAAGCTTACTAGGTGTTATTAAAGCTTCAAAGAGGTATAAATGCTCTTGCCCCTTGTATTTATGGTGAATATTGAGTTGGTTAGTAGTTAGATGATATAAATGTTAAGTTTATAATGATTTTGTGTTATAAATGGTTGGATTTGATATGAGATTTGTGTTGTGGGCTTGTAACCATGGCTGGTAATGAATACCACATGGTGTAGGTGATGATTATTGGGTTTGATGATTGAATTGGAGGAGTTGGATTTTTGGAAAGTATGAAAATACAGCGGTTATAATGTCCGATTTTCGTTTAACCAAGAAACTTCCCTGTTTTGGAACAACAGAGGAATACGGTAGGTTCCTGTTTAGAACACCAACTGACCATGAGATGATAGATCTTGGTTCATAGATCGTTTTGATATAAAGTGCGTTAAAATCTGATGAACGGTTTAGGAGAAAAGTCAGTTTTAGTGAAAGACGTTCGAAAGTCGAGAAACCGTAATTGTGTTAACTTTGAAACTATAACTACCATACTTAGACATTTTTAAAAATTATGAAACTTTGGGATATTGTAGTAGGGTGGTCAGAGGACCCTTGACAGTTGACCTTGCATTAAAATTCGAAATTCATATTTTCTGAGAATTTTTACAGTTAAGTGTGGTCGTTAGGGGAAATGGTGAAAACCCCTGAAACTTTGATTGAGGTTATAGATGGTTAAGTTCTCGAACCTTTGGGGTAATAGTGATATCTTAAACATATATTAAAGTGTCAAGGGTATTATTAGACAAGAGTGAGGTGAGTAAGAGATGTGGTCTTCTAACGACAGTCTTTCTGTGTTTATAGAAACTTCGGGAGAGCCACGAGCCATACTGCCAGGATACAGAGATCGAGGCAAGATCTTTTCTATCCCTACTTGGAAATTATTTATCTTTAAAGAAATTTGATTTCGTGGAATATATACATGTGATGCTATTATTAAGAATTTGTTTTCCGTGATTATGGATATTAAAAGGAGAAGTATATGAGTATGATTTGGATATGACTATAGATATGAGTATAAGATGGATATGAATATACATAGAGATGATTGTGCATGAAGGAACATGCCTTATGATTATGGGAATATGAAGGAATAGTATCAGTTGTTATCCAGAGTTATATAAATAATGGTATCAGTTATTATCTAGAGTTATATGAGAAATGGTATCAGCTGTTATCTAGGGTTATATGATTTATAATATTGTTTTAAAAATATTCTTTCTAAATGTTGTGACAGATATTATTGAGTATTATTTAATACTTCTCAAATAAATGGGATACTTTATGTATATAAAATCATATTGATTTCATTGAATATAGAAGAGATGTCTGAGTCATAATCAAAGTATTATGACATAAATATTTTAAAGGTGATGATAAATGGAAATGGAAATGATATATGTGAAAGGAAATGTGAATGGAAATGGAAGATGTGAAATGATATTTGATAATGGTAATATGATTTGAAAAAGGGGGATTCCAACAGTAAGCGTAAGAGGCTGTGTGCGGCACAGTCCAGCATTCAATATTTTATTTCGGCACGAAGATGCCAAGGGAGGATGTAGCAGGTAGCCTTCCTCCAGGGTTAATTACCAGGTAGGGATCATCCCTTCTACTAGTAGTAAACAGAGAGCGGATACGGTCAGGCGACTGATCATCGTCCTACGTATCTGGCGCCAGCAGATATCCCCAAAACTTGAAAGAAAGAATTGAAAATGGTTTTCAGATTTCTATAACTGAAAACAGAAAAGTGATATGAAATGATGGAATTATTGTTACAAACAAAGAGAAACTGATTTTATATTAATTTATATGATTGTTGCATAAGAAGGAAATGAGAAGATTATAGCGAGAGATTTGTCCAAGTTTTTATATTATCTTGAAAGATTACACTGAAATGGTATATTGATGGTTATAGCATTCAAGAAGAGAAACTGATTTTATATAATGGTATAAAATTGTTGTGTAAACAGGAAATGGAAGGATTATAATGAGAGATATAGTTCAAATTTTTATGTTATCTTGAGATAATATATTGATAAGAAGTGTGAATTATTATCTGAATACAGGAGAGCAATTGATATTATGTTGTTGTACCTTTCTCTTCTTATAATAGAAAGTGGATGATGTATTATTAAATAGGAATGTCATTTTTCTCAAAGTCTATAATTATTTTCCAGATTATTATATGATATTAGAAGTGAGACTGAGATTATAATACTATATATTTCTTTCGTACAAGGATAATATGAAAGTGTATATAAATATTGAATGGAAATACAATTCTTTCCATAATAACTGAAGTTTGCTTTTGTCTATTATATATATATAATGGTTTATTTTCCTTTGATGTTAGTAGATAGAAATTATCTTGCTGAGCTATTTTAGCTCATTCTTGCTACTTATGTATACACAGCTAGGTATGCCGATTCTACGCAGAACACCCCGCAAGAGGGTAGGGGAAAGGCGACCTTCTGAGGGCACGTTAGCATCGATACCTGAGGTAGTGTGGAGGCAAACGGGTTCTGAGAGCCTTATGTATAATAAATTGGGTAAGAATGTAATAAACTTTTGATTGTTGGAACGCTTCATGTCGAAGTGTTATTCAACAATGTACTTAAGTGTGATTCTGGGTTTGTAATAACTGTTAAGTCTAAACTTTTAGTATGATGGTTGTTGTTCTCTGAGCATATGACTGGTGTGTGTGTGTGTATTATTGCGGGGTCAATTGCATATGTATTAATTGTTATAAAAAAAAAGACCCAAGGGATATTGATATTGAATGGAAATTGGTCCGTGATGGCCCAGATTTATGACCCCGGATTTGGGGCTGTCACAAATCATCAGGAGCAGACTAGTCTTTCAGAGTCTACTCCATCAGGAATTGACGTTTCAGAGTCTATTCCATCAGGAATTGACGTTTCAGAGTCTACTCCATCAGGAACTGATCTTTCAGAGTCTACTGAGGAAATATCAGTAACTAGCAGCAATATGGAATCTACTGATTCTATTGATCAAAGGAGAGTTTTTGAAGGTACAGAGAATTCTTCTACAAGAGATACCACTAACTTAGGGGGAGAGACTAGCAGAGTTAATCTACCACCTGTTAGAAAATGGACAAAGGATCATACTGAAGATTTGATAATTGGTGATCCAAATAGTGGTGTTCGAACTAGAAGATCAATTCAAAATGAATGCTTGTATAGTTGCTTTCTCTCAAAGAATGAACCTAAGAAGGTTGAAGAAGCCTTACAGGATCCTGATTGGGTAATTGCAATGCAGGAGGAGTTAAATGAGTTTGAGAGAAACAAAGTCTGTAAACTGGTACCAAGACCTAAAGATAGATCTATTGTTGGTGCAAGATGGGTTTTCAGAAACAAGCTAGATGAATCTGGTATGATTGTAAGAAACAAAGCAAGACTGGTAGCCAAGGGTTATTCTCAGGAAGAAGGCATTGATTATGATGAGACCTTTGCACCTGTAGCAAGATTGGAAGCAATCAGAATGTTTCTTGCATTTGCAGCTCATTCAAAATTCAAGGTATACCAGATGGATGTAAAGAGTGCTTTTCTAAATGGCAAACTTGATGAGAAAGTGTATGTGGAACAGCCACCTGGATTTGTTGATCCAAAGTTTCAAAATCATGTCTACAAACTTGACAAGGCACTCTATGGACTAAAGCAGGCACCAAGAGCATGGTATGAGACTTTGTCTAAATTTCTTCTTGAAAATGGCTTCACAAGAGGTACAATTGACAAAACTCTATTCTTTAGAAAGATAAAAGGTGAATTGCTTTTAGTTCAAGTTTATGTTGATGATATTATTTTTGGTTCTACTAATGAAAAGTTGTGTGCTAAGTTTAGCAAGCTTATGCAGTCTAAGTATCAAATGAGCATGATGGGTGAATTAAATTATTTCTTAGGCTTGCAGGTCAAACAGACTGAGACTGGTATTTTCATTAATCAGTCAAAGTATATCAAAGATCTTTTAAGAAGGTTTGACTTTCAAGACTGTGCAGTTGCAAAAACACCCATGGCAACAGCCACTAAACTAGACTCTGATCCTAAAGGGAAGAGTGTGGATAATACTAGTTATAGAGGCATGATAGGCTCATTGTTATATCTAACTGCAAGTAGGCCAGATATAATGTTTTCTACCTGTTTATGTGCTAGATTCCAAAGTGATCCTAAGGAATCTCATTTAATTGCTGTGAAGAGAATTTTTAGATATCTCAAAGGAACTCCAAATCTTGGTTTGTGGTATCCTAGAGAATCTGATTTCTTTCTAATTGGCTATTCAGACTCTGATTATGCAGGGTGTAAGATAGACAGGAAAAGCACTACAGGTACATGTCAATTCTTGGGAAATAGATTGATTTCTTGGGCAAGCAAGAAGCAACAATCTGTTTCAACCTCAACTGCAGAAGCTGAGTACATAGCAGCAGGCAGTTGTTGTGCACAGCTCCTTTGGATAAGAAATCAGTTGATGGATTATGGTATGACACTTAGTAATATTCCTATGTTTTGTGATAATACTAGTGCTATTAAAATTGCAGAAAATCCAGTTCAACATTCAAGGACTAAGCACATTGATGTCAGGTATCATTTTATTAGAGAACATATTGAGAATGGTACTGTGGAACTTCATTTTGTTCCTACTGACAAACAGCTTGCAGATATTCTAACTAAACCACTTGATGAGACTACATTCAGTAGATTAGTAAGTGAGTTAGGAATGTTAAATTTTTAGATCTTTAACATCTGCAAAAGTAGCAAGGTATGTTGTTATTAGCTTATAGACTTGATATTCTTGTCAGGATCTATATTTGATTGATAAATGTTTTAGCTATAACACTTTGCCTTGATAAATTTCAGTATGATAGACTTGTTAATAATCATCAGGATTAGATTTGTTATCAGGATGCTGACATCATCAGTATTGTGTCAGTATCAGGATTATGAAAATTGTTTCAAATCCTGACGTTTACTTTGTGTAGTAATCTAATTATGTGATGTGTTAAGTCTATACCAGCAAGTTTTAATATTTGCATACTGATAATTTATACATCATTCAGTAATCAAAAGACAAGTAGATAACAAGAAATTGTATTTTCATTAATTGAAATCATTACATGGAAATGAAATACAACATCTTTTTGTCTAATTTCTATTGATAATTCTATACTTGTCTATTGATATCAATTCTGAGGTACAGGACAAGGAGCATCTCAAGAAATCCATCAGGGGATTTGAACAGCCTCGTCTACTCTTGGATTCCTTGTCTGAGCGACTTGAATGAGAGCAGCTAACTTAAATGAATAGCATCTCCATCAAGATCAACCTCAGACTCTCGGCCAAATTCTTCATCCTCAAGTTTTGAGGAGGTTAGGGGAAGATTGTATCCAACAGATGGATATTCTAGGAGAAACCTCTTGATATTATCGAAAACCAATCCATCCATGATTAGTTCGATGAGAAGAGTCGTTTGTTCAAAGAGATGATCAAGAACAGGATGTTCATCGACCGAGAAAGATCTAAAGAATGGGTTTGAATGGAATTTTGGTTTGAGGAGCATTGTTGAGAAGAAAAGAGATTGAAAGGTTTATGGAGAATGGCATAAGGCGTCTGTTTCTTTTAAAGAAAGACGTGAGAAGCTGAACAGTCACTTGGAAGTTTTAATGAAGTCAGATGCTATTTATTGCGTGTGGCTGTATTTCTTGTTTTCAAGAAATATTGAATATATCTAACCAATTGATTTTTGTTCAGATTAATTGTTTATTTCTTTTTCAGATAAAAGAAAAATGCCACGTGGAAACTCCATATTAAGTCTCTGATGATATTGATCAGGATTTCATGTGTGACCATCAGGATTTGAGAATCATTATCACATTGTATTTTGTGATTATTTTGATGAGAGGTCAACAGGAAAAGGAAGCTGATCAGTATTGATTATTTATACCCTGATTTATTTCATGAAAATCAATTTTGGATTTTATTTTCCAAAAATCGTGGGTAACCGCATTTTTCAGGAACTGACACCTGTCAATCTACGTGTCAACGTGGGATAGTGGTCTGAAAGATTTGTGAAATATATTTGTTTTGAAATTCTAATCGTGTAATTGCTTTCTCTAATTTTACATTCTCTAAAGCAAAAACCACTCTTGAGTTTTCAAAATCACTAATCCATTTCAAGAATTTTTCAAGTTCTTTTCAGATAAAAAATGGCAGCTCAGAGAAGATTACCTAAGTCAGTAGCCTTCAAGTTTGGTGACTTTGATTTTATGACAAACAATCATGTAGCAGTTATCACCAACAAGGAAGGAGTATCATCTGATTTTCATCCAATCATGGACTTTCTGGCATATGGACCATTAAGTTATGCATTGACAGTATCTCCACAAATTAATCAAGTAGCTGTTTCACAAGCTTGGGAGAATGCTGAGGTAATTGATTCTACTCAGAGTCAATCAGGTAAGATTGTTCTACATTTAGGACAAGATTCATTTGACATTACTGAATCTGTTGTTAATTCAGTACTTTGCTTACCTGTTACTGATAGTTATGCAAGTGAACCATCTGATGATAGTGTAAGAACTATGTTGTCTGAATTAGGTTATAGTGGACCTCTAGACAACATGAGCCAGTTGAATAGGTCTTTTCTTAGAAAAGAATGGTCTTTTTACTTTGATCAAATTGCTAAATGTTTTACTGGTAAATGTAGTTCTTTTCAGCAAATTACTTCTGTTACATCACATATTGCTTATAGTTTGCTTTATAACAGAGTAATTAACATTGGTCATATTATCTTAAGTCAGATGAGTATTAAACTTGGGTTAAGAGATCAAAACAGGAAAATGGTTTATTATCATAGATTTATGCAAATGTTTATTAACCATTTTATTCCTGATGTTGAAGCTAGATTTGGTAGGGAACATTGTGTTTCTTCTTATGAACAGCAAAAGAGAATTTTCTCTGACATTACAAAGAAGGACAATGAAAAGAATCTAGATGAAATACCTGCAATTCATTATCCACATCATTTTCAGGTAATTCTTAAAACTCATCTTCCTATTCTCTACAATTCTTCTTTCTTTTGTGGTGAAATGGCTCAGGAATCTCAATTGGAGGAGAACCCACCTGTGTCTACCCAAGTAGCCCAAAACATTATAGTCTCTGAAACAATTCAAGAACCAAATTTTGATCCACAGCCTATTGTTTCAAAGAAACCAACCTCTGGTGTTTCTCAAAAGACATCAGTTGTAAGGAAGAGAAGATTTGTTGTCTCAAGTAGTAGTAATTCTAGTGAAGATGATGATGATTTAACTCTTGCTGAGAGAGCAGAATTGAAGGCTGCAATTCAACTTTCTCTGTTAGCACAAAGAGATGAAAAACCTAGTCACAGCCAGGCTGCAGTCTCCCAAAAGGCTGTAGTTCTTAAAAAGGGAAAACAGTTACTGGATACTGTCTCTCAAAAGACTGTGTCTATTGAACAAAGATCTCATCCCAAGATCACTTCTGTGTCTACACCTCTTGAGTCTTCTCAGGATAAATCTTTTGCTCACTATACCAGGAGAACAAGGAGAAAGATTCAATTGTCACCTACACACACAGAGTCTAGTCCAACTAATATCATGCAGGTCTCTACAAATGAAGCTACAATCAAGTCAGCAAATGACCATAGAGATCTGGATATTGATTCTTCATGGGAAACTACATTATCATACAGACTGGCTATGGGACTAATTTCTCTCAAAGTGAAGTTGTCAAGGCCTGTTCTAGATTTTCTGGTTGAAAGAGTACCAAAACTTTTATTTCCAAATGAATATGGACTTCTACATCAAAGACTTGACTTAATGAAGATGTATTTCTATGTATCTGTCAGAAGACAATTAGTCAAGAAATTTGGACTCTCGAAGCATGTTGCACTTCAATCACTTCATGCATATTTATTTGACAAGGATGTCATTATTGAAGATGCTTTAGCTCAAGGTGAACAACTGGAGGAAGTAGATAGAGAGAAGCAGTCAACAGAAGTTACTATTGCACCAGTGGTGAATAGTAGGAAAGATCAGATCACAGTCACTGCAACACAAGAACCATCTAGTCAGAGGAAGGATGACTCAGGAGCTGTGATAGCTGATGTTGAAAGGACTTCTGTGATGACTGAGAATGCAAGTGAGATACCCTATGATATGGGAGGAATGACTTTGGTTGATTTTTCTGAAGATCAAACAAATTTTGTTCAGTCAGAGTCTATCCACCTTGAGGGTGAGTCTCAGCAAACAACACTTAAAGACGGTGATGTACTAACTATGGTGTCTAATGAAGTATTACTGAAGACATCAGAGTCTAGTAAAGAACCTGAAAGTGGTATACTGGAGCCTGTAGTTTCTGAAAGGAAAGAAGATGATTGTAAGGGTTCAGAGACTATAGCAGCTCACTCCTTGGAGAAAACCTCAAGCCACATGCCAAATGAGGAACCCTCTCTCCATGTGAGTTCAGGTATAAAAACTCCTTCTAAACCCTATTTTTCTGTAGGTCATGAGAGCACTTATCTAAATTTGAGTGATACACTTGAAAAGATGGACTTAGATCCACAATTTGAGCGGCTGGCTCCTGACCAGGCAAAAGGTGAGGTAGAAAGAGTGTTGACTTTAGTAAGTCAAAGTGAGAATGAGGGTATGGATGATCAACTCCATAGTGAGGGAGAGAAAATTAGGAAACCATCATTTGATTTCTGGGATCAGGTTTTTCCTGAATCTTGGTCTGAAAATTTGGATATGGATGCTGGTACTTATTCATTCATCAAAATGTATCAGAAGAATGACCTAGCACATCATAATGCAAAGCCAGAAGTTAAAGCTCAGAAGCAAAAGGAGAGGCTTGCAGGAATCATTAACAGAAGAGGTGCCAGGATAAAGCAATCTCTTGATACATATGTACCAGATGAAGTTCCTAATGATCCTAGTGTTCCATTGTATGTACTTCCAATATCAGCTAGAATTGAGACATCTACAGTCTCTGATCACTCTAAGGAGGAGTCAGGATTTGAAGATGTTAGTACACAGAATACTGGTGAAGGAGATGATGATCATGTTTCAGTTCCAGATCAGAAAGATGAAGATGTTGATACTTCTAATCAGGTTTTATTACTTGAATATCATACAACTCAAGCAACTTCTTCTACAAGACTTGAAGATACAGTTCTTTCTGATTCTGATACTGAAGATACTAGAAGCACTTCCAATATTGAAGTTCATTCTAATGTTTTGAAAGATATTCAGAATTCTCAAATTGCTATGCAAACAAGACTTCAATCACTTGAAGATAACCAAGTCACAATTATGGAAAATCAAGCAGTTCTGATGAATCTCATTTGTTCTGTTTATGAATCTCTTGGAATTAATGTTGCTGATGTCAAAAAGGGGGAGATAAAGACAATTCAAAGACAGCAACAACAACACCACCAGACTGAGAGAGATAAAGCTGGGGGAGATAAAGATAAAGAGCAGACAAAGGGAAGTAAAAAGAAGAACCAGGAGTGACAGTGGTGAATCTCAGCTAGGAAGTGGTAAAGGAAGAGCAGCATTAATAGTTAAAATTCTTTCTTCTAAGTACTAGATAAATGTCTACATCTGAGAATGAGGTACTTAACTTCATAATTCTACATTCATAAATTCTATTCTGGTTGTATTGTTATATGTTTTGACATCCACAACTTGGATTTATGCTTCAGATTTTAAAGCATAAATAGGGGGAGATTGTTAGGAATAATTCATAAGTTGTGATGTTAAGAATAGAATTTACACATTATACTTCTTGTAATCCTGATCTTATAAAGGATTTAGCACTTTATATAGGATTTATGTATAAGACAGTTATCTGTATAGTTTAGTCAGGAATGAAAAGTGTATCGGAGACTACATGTCAGGAACAAAGGGCAAATCCTGATGACGGTCTAATACTGATGATGATCAGATACTGATGCAAGATGAAATCCTGATATCAGTCGTGTTACTGATGATGTCATTATGGATGCTACAGAAACTGGCAAGTGCTATAAAACAGGATCGTTGTTTGAAGAACAAGCAAGAAGATATTATGAAGGAAAGAGTTTTCTATTGATGGAAACTATCGACTAGAAGACAGAACATTGTCATGAATAGATTATATCTTTCTGTTATTAGTTGATAGGTAGCATTATAAATACTCTCTCAATATCATTGTCAAGAGCGACATGTTGTAAGCAAGTGTGCGTAGCTCTGTATAAGGTTTGTATTCGAGAGTTCGAAACAAACAGAGAGAGAGATTTGTATTGTCAGCAGCTGCTAAAGGTATTTGTACACCTTTGGTAGAGTTTGTATTTGATCTTATTAATACAAACAGTTTACTTCATTCGTTTATTCTTGTTCATATAATCAAGCAAAAATCAGACACGATTATATAACTTGTATTCAACCCCCCCCTTCTACAAGTTATTCGAGTTAACATAAAGCACTTGATCTTGGCCTTATCAAGCTTGACAATTGTACTTTTGCCTTTGTCACTCTTCTTATCCTCCTTCTTTTGAAAAGGTCCTTTGCTAAATCTTCTCTTGTTGAATCTTCCTTTCTTGAAAGCTTTAGCAAACATAGAAAATAGTTCCTGCATCTCTGATTCAGAATCACCGTTATCAGAGTCTATATCAGTAGTCTCTGACTCAGAACTTTCTTTGCTTTTCTTCTTCCTAGAGTTCTTTACAGCAGGCTCTTTATGCTGTTCCTCTGGAATCTTCTTTGAATCAGATTGAGCAGTGAGTGCAACAGTTTTCATCTTTCCTTCACTCCTGCTCTTCTTCTTCTGCTTGTCAAGTTCATAAGCCCTCAGTTTTACATACACTGCCTCAAATGATATTTCATCAAGATCATTAGCTTCCTCAATTGTAGATATCTTCTCATTTTAGAAATCAGTCAAGGCTTTTATGAACTTAGTATTCATATCCTCCAAGTCATAATATTTACCATGCATGGCCATCTTATTGATGAGTTTTGTAAACCTATCAAAGGTATCAGTAAGTGACTCACCAGACTTGGATTCAAAGTACTCATACTGTTGTATAAGTAGTGTCCTCATGTTCTTCCTGACAGGCTTAGTTCCTTCACAGTGAACTTTAAAATTGTCCCATATATCCTTAGCAATTTTACAAGAGAGAACATAGTTAGTGAGAACAGAATCAAGACTGTTGAATAATATGTTTCTCACTTTAGCATCTTTAAGAACATTCTCCTTGTCCTTATATGACCACTCAGATTTAGGCTTCTCTGCTGTATGTTCTGGAACAACTTGACCATCAATAGTTGCTTGTCCAACAACCTTTGTTGGAACAAAAGGTCCATCTCTGATTCTGTCAAGATAATCAGGATCTGTTGCTTCTTGATGATGCAACATCTTTACTTCCCATAGAGTATATTTGTTTATCTTGAGCATAGGAATCTTAGTATTCCCATCCTTGTAACCAGACATGATTGCAGATCTTTATGATTATTCGAAATCAACCTGCTCTGATACCAATTGTTAACTCGAATAACTTGTAGAAGGGGGGGTTGAATAAAAGTTATATAATCGTGTCTGATTTTTGCTTTATTAGATAAACAAGAATAAACGAATGAATCAAACTGTTTGTATTAATAAGATCAAATACAAACTCTACCAAAGGTGTACAAATACCTTTTGTAGCTGCTGACAATACAAATCTTTCTCTCTGTTTGTTTCGAACTCTCGAATACAAACCTTATACAGAGCTACGCACACGAACTCAATTGCTAAACTCACATACTCTTTTTACAATGATATAGAGAGAGTATTTATAATGCTACCTATCAACTAATCACAGAAAGATAATATATACATGACAATGTTCTACCGTCCAGTTGATAGTTTCCATCAATAGAACACTCTTTCCTTCATAAAATCTTCTTGCTTGTTCCTCAAACAAAGATCGTGTTTTATAGCACTTGTCAGTTTCTGTAGCATCCATAATGACATCATCAGTAACACGACTGATATCAGGATTCCATCTTGCATCAGGATCTGACCATCCCATCAGTACTTGATCAGTAGTTGACTTGACATATCAGGATTTGCTTTCTGTTGACGACATGTAGTCCTTGATGCACTGTTCCTTACTTAATTCTACAGATTACTGTCTAACACATATATCCTATACAAAGTGCTAAATCCTTTATAAATCAGGATATACAAGAAGTATAAGTAAAATTCTATTCTTAACATCACAACTCATGAATTATTCCTAACACTAAGACCCATTGGAAGCCCCTGGCCCTTTGCAATATGGGGAATTGACCTGATTGGGGAGCTTCCCAAAGGCAGAGGTGGTGTGAAATATGTCGTGGTAGCTGTTGACTACTTTACCAAGTGGGCAGAGGCGGAACCCCTGGCTACCATCACTGCCGGCAAGCTGAAGGAATTTGTCAAACGAGCTATTATATGTAGATACGGGGTGCCGTACAAGTTAATTTCAGACAATGGCAAGCAATTTGATAGTAAGGAAATGAGGAGTCTATGTGAAGACTTGGAAATAAAGAAGGATTTTTCAGCCGTTTGCCACCCCCAAAGCAATGGGGAAATGGAAGCTGTGAACAAAATCATTAAGCACACTCTGAAGGCTAAGTTGGAAGACAGAAAGGGAAACTGGCCAGAGGAGCTTCCAATGGTCTTGTGGTCTTACAACACTACTTCCATGTCCACAACTGGGGAGTCCCCTTTTGTGCTAGCCTATGGCTATGAGGCTATGGTTCCCATGGAAGTGGGAGCAGGGTCCTACCGGAGGGACAATTTCAATCAAGAATCGAATGAACACTAGTACAAAATTGATCTTTTACGTCGCCTCTTATACGTCGGTTCCGGCCAAAGGCGACGCATAAAGCAGTTATATATGTCGGTTCCACCTAAAGGCGACGTATAAAGCAGTTATATACGTCGTTTCAAGAAAAAGTCGATGTATAAGGTCATATTACACGTCGGTTAAGGAAAATGCGACGTATATAATGCTACTTTATACGTCGGTTGATTAAAAGGTGACGTATATAATGCTACTTTATACGTCGATTGAGAAAAGGTGACGTATATAATGTTACTTTATACGTCGGTTAAGAAAGGGTGACGTATATAATGTTATTATATACGTCGGTTGAGGAGAATGCGACATGTATGATGATATTATACTTCGGTTGAGGAAAAGGCGATGTATATATGATGACATTAGACGTCGGTTGAGGAAAAGGCGACGTATATAATGCTATTATATACGTCGCTCTTAAAATAACCGACATATAAAACCTTTAAAGAAATTAGAAATGGGCCACGTGTCACATTATTATTGGGTAATACTTGAGCACATGGATCATTACTTAGAGCCGTTAGATGCAATTAATCTCGACTGTTCATTTTAACTCAATTATCTGATCCTTCTCAAATCTCTCTCCGTCTCCCTCATCTTTCTCCGCCCTCGACACTCTCCCACCCTAATCTCTCTCTCTTGCCACCTGCCTCTCTCTCCCTCAAACCCCATCTCCATCTCTCTCAAACCTTTATCTCTCTATCCGCCCTTATCTCTCCCTCTCTGTTCTCACCGCCATTTGCCCATTTCTTCTAATTTCTTTACTACTCTGTAGAGATATATTGATTTAACCTTCATTTAGGGTTTTGAGTTTTAGTCGGTTAATCTAATGTTGATAAATTTGAATTTCATAGCTATCGTTTATCATGGAGTCGAGCTCTCATCTCTTGAGTCTTGTTCCTACTGTGAGTCTTCATCTAACCTCCTAGTGTGAGTCTTTACTTGATTATGCTTTGACTAGATTTTTAAAGTTAAATAATGATTTAACATCTGTGTAGTGAAATATAATCCAAATTAGAGTTTTCTTGCGAGTGCTTTAAATGTTTCAGTTACTAACCTGATATCCTTTTGTAGGTTCAAGAGGGAGGGGTAACTTTCTTATAGGACACCTTTCAGAAACGAAAGAAGGAAAAGGTATCTATTTTGTTTCAAATATAGTGCTTTCATACTTTATACTTTGTTCCTGATGTATGTTGTTTATATATATGTAATGTAACATATTCGAATTCTTACAGTTGGGAATATATAATGAAATGATATAGATGTCCCATTCTAGACTAACTTAATTCATCTGTAACTACATATTTATGAAAAGAAATGGACTGTTTACATTTGTCGAAATATCTTAGTATCTCTTAGTAGTATATATGAAGGTTAATGATATAGATGTATGAATCATGGGTATGTGTTGCATATTTGAAGACCAAAAGACAGAGAAGGTATTGAAAATGGCGATTGCAAAAGGAAAATACAGAGCTAAGACTGATGGGTCAGATAGCGAAAATGCTAATAGACAAAAAAAATATGAAAAGCTACATTTAAATTCTATACCTTTTCAATTCGGAGGAGCATAAATCTCACAGCACAAACTAATTCTAGCTACAATATTTTTTGCATTGGTAAGTAATCTTATTTCTTATCTAGATTCAGCAGAAAAATAGTTATATATTTACTTAAAGCAACCTGCCCCCAGTTTTTCTAAATTATTGCATTCTCAAAAGAGGTTGTAGCCATTTTTTAATAAATTTTGATATATTAATCTTCCAAACAAACCTGGCAACTAAATTAATATAAGGTTGTTAATAACTATTTTGTACAATAGAATAATCACTACGCCACATATGGGCTTCAGCAACGCTTTTTTCAGTGTTACGAGCAAAAGTGTGGCCGTTATTCCTTAAAATAGATCTAAGCCTACACTTTTTTTTTCAGTGGTAGCATTGCTATAAAACAGTGTTACTATAGACGTCATTCGGTATCTATGGTAACACCAAAGTCGGTGTAGGCGTTGGTTTTAAAAAATGTGTAGCGGTTGACCTTTACAAATTAATAAAAATAGGCGGGGTTAAATATTTGTCCAAATTTTTTATTTAACCGGGTCAAATTTCACTAAATTTCCCAATTATTCCCTCGGTCACTCTTTCTCTCTCAACACTCTCTCTCTTTCTCTCTCTCTCTCTCAGCTCTCTCCCAAATTTCAATTAGGGTTCTTCATGGGTTCTATTCTCTTAACTCTCTCTCTTCGACTCTTTTTCTCTCTCTCAACTCTCTTTCTCTCTCACGACAAGATGATTAGGGCAAAGAAAACAAGACGAAAGGTGAAAGAGGAAATAGAAGTAAATCGAAGAAGACGATTCAAGCTCGAAGAAGACATCGACTCAAACTCGATGATTCAAGCTCGAAGATAATTGAAGTTTTAAGCAGGTATGTTGTTCTCTATATCAATTTTTACACTTCTTCCCCAAACAAATCTCTGAAATCGATTTTGGTTGTTAACTCGAATAACTTGTAGAAGGGGGGGGTTGAATACAAGTTATATAATCGTGTCTGATTTTTGCTTGATTATATGAACAAGAATAAACGAATGAATCAAACTCTGTTTGTATTAATAAGACCAAATACAAACTCTACCAAAGGTGTACAATACCTTTAGCAGCTGCTGATAATACAAATCTCTCTCTCTGTTTGTTTCGAACTCTCGAATAGAAACATTATACAGAGCTACGCACACGAACTCACAACACACGCTCTTTACAATGATATTGAGAGAGTATTTATAATGCTACCTATCAACTAATAACAGAAAGATATAATCTATACATGACAATGTTCTGCCTTCTAGTCGATAGTTTCCATCAATAGAAAACTCTTTCCTTCATAATATCTTCTTGCTTGTTCTTCAAACAAAGATCCTGTTTTATAGCACTTGCCAGTTTCTGTAGCATCCATAATAACATCATCAGTAACACAACTGATATCAGGATTTCATCTTGCATCAGTATCTGATCATCATCAGTATTAGACTGTCATCAGGATTTGCTCTTTGTTCCTGATATGTAGTCTCCGATACACTGTTCATTCCTGACTAAACTGTACAGATAACTGTCTTACACATAAATCCTATATACAGTGCTAAATCCTTTATAAGATCAGGATTACAAGAAGTATAATGTGTAAATTCTATTCTTAACATCACAACTTACGAATTATTCCTAACAATCTCCCCCTATTTATGCTTTAAAATCTGAAGCATAAATCTAAGTTGTGGATGTCAAAACATATAACAATACAACCAAAATAGAATTTATGAATGTAGAATTATGAAGTTAAGTACCTCCTTCCCAGATGTAGACGTTTATCTAGTACTTAGAAGAAAGAATTTTAATTATTAATGCTGCTCTTCCTTTACCACTTCCTAGCTAAGATTCACCATTGTCACTCCTGGTTCTTCTTTTTACTTCCCTTTGTCTGCTCTTTATCTCCCCCAGTTTGGTGGTGTTGTTGTTGTCTTTGAATTGTCTTTATCTCCCCCTTTTTGACATCAGCAACATTAATTCCAAGAGATTCAGAAACAGAACAAATGATATTCATCAGAACTGCTTGATTTTCCATAATTGTGACTTGGTTATCTTCAAGTGATTGAAGTCTTGTTTGCATAGCAATTTGAGAATTCTGAATATCTTTCAAAACATCAGAATGAACTTCAATGTTGGAAGTGCTTCTAGTATCTTCAGTATCAGAATCAGAAAGAACTGTATCTTCAATTCTTGTAGAAGAAGTTGCTTGGGTTGTATGATATTCAAGTAATAAAACTTGATTAGAAGTATCAACATCTTCATCTTTCTGATCTGGAACTAAAACATGATCATCATCTCCTTCACCAGTATTCTGTGTACTAACATCTTCAAATCCTGACTCCTCCTTAGAGTGATCAGAGACTGTAGATGTCTCAATTCTAGCTGATATTGGAAGTACATACAAAGGAACACTAGGATCATTAGGAACTTCATCTGGTATATATGTATCAAGAGATTGCTTTATCCTGGCACCTCTTCTGTTAATGATTCCTGCAAGCCTCTCCTTTTGATTCTAAGCTTTAACTTCTGGCTTTGCATTGTGATGTGCTAGGTCATTTTTCTGATACATTTTGATGAATGAATAAGTACCAGCATCCATACCTAAATTTTCAGACCAAGATTCAGGAAAAACCTGATCCTAGAAATCAAATGATGGTTTCCTAATTTTCTCTCCCTCACTATGGAGTTGATCATCCATATCCTCATTCTCACTTTGACTTACTAAAGTCAACACTCTTTCTACCTCACCTTTTGCCTGGTCAGGAGCCAGCCTCTCTAATTGTGGATCAATATCCATCTTTTCAAGTGTATCACTCAAATTTGGATAAGTGCTCTCATGACCTACAAAAAAATAGGGGCTAGAAGGAGTTTTTATACCTGAACTCACATGGAGAGAGGGTTCCTCATTTGGCATGTGGCTTGAGGTTTTCTCCAAGGAGTGAGCTACTATAGTCTCTGAACCCTTACAAACATCTTCTTTCCTTTCAGAAACTACAGGCTCCAGTATACCACTTTCAGGTTCTTTACTAGACTCTGATGTCTTCAGTAATACTTCATTAGACACCATAGTTAGTACATCACAGTCTTTAAGTGTTGTTTGCTGAGACTCACCCTCAAGGTGGATAGACTCTGACCGAACAAAATTTGTTTGATCTTCAGAAAAATCAACCAAAGTCATTCCTCCCATATCATAGGGTATCTCACTTGCATTCTCAGTCATCACAGAAGTCCTTTCAACATCAGCTATCACAGCTCCTGAGTCATCCAACCTCTGACTAGATGGTTCTTGTGTTACAGTGACTGTGACCTGATCTTTCCTACTATTCACCACTGGTGCAATAGTATCTTCTGTTGACTGCATTCCTCTATCTACTTCCTCCAGTTGTTCACCTTGAGCTAAAGTATTTTCAATAATGACATCCTTGTCAAATAAATATGCATGAAGTGATTGAAGTGCAACATGCTTCGAGAGTCCAAATTTCTTGACTAATTGTCTTCTGACAGATACATAGAAATACATCTTCATTAAGTCAAGTCTTTGATGTAGAAGTCCATATTCATCTGGAAATAAAAGTTTTGGTACTCTTTCAACCAAAAAATCTAGAACAGGCCTTGACAACTTCACTTTGAGAGAAATTAGTCCCATAGCCAGTCTGTATGACAATGTAGTTTCCCATGAAGAATCAATATCCAGATCTCTCTTTTCAAATACTGACATAGATGTAGCTTGATGTGTGGAAACCTGCATAATGTTAGTTGGACTAGACTCTGTGTGTGTAGGTGACAATTGAATCTTTCTCCTTGTTCTCCTGGTATAGTGAGCAAAAGATTTATCCTGAGAAGACTCAAGAGGTGTAGACATAGAAGTGATCTTGGGATGAGATCTTTGTTCAATAGACACAGTCTTTTGAGAGACAGTATCCAGTAACTGTTTTCCCTTTTTAAGAACTACAGCCTTTTGGGAGACTGCAGCCTGGCTGTGACTAGGTTTTTCATCTCTTTGTGCTAACAGAGAAAGTTGAATTGCAGCCTTCAATTCTGCTCTCTCAGCAAGAGTTAAATCATCATCATCTTCACTAGAATTAGTACTACTTGACACAACAAATCTTCTCTTTCTTACAACTGATGTCTTTTGAGAAACACCAGAGGTTGGTTTCTTTGAAACAATAGGCTGTGGATCAAAATTTGGTTCTTGAATTGTTTCAGAGACTATAATGTTTTGGGCTACTTGGGTAGACATAGGTGGGTTCTCCTCCAAATGAGATTCCTGAGCCATTTCACCACAAAAGAAAGAAGAATTGTAGAAAGTAGGAAGATGAGTTTTAAGAATTACCTGAAAATGATGTGGATAATGAATTGCAGGTATTTCATCTAGATTCTTTTCATTGTCCTTCTTTGTAATGTCAGAGAAAATTCTCTTTTGCTGTTCATAAGAAGAAACACAATGTTCCCTACCAAATCTAGCTTCAACATCAGGAATAAAATGGTTAATAAACAATTGCATAAATCTATGATAATAAACCATTTTCCTGTTTTGATCTCTTAACCCAAGTTTAATACTCATCTGACTTAAGATAATGTGACCAATGTTAATTACTCTGTCATAAAGCAAACTATAAGCAATATGTGATGTAACAGAAGTAATTTGGTGAAAAGAACTACATTTACCAGTAAAACATTTAGCAATTTGATCAAAGTAAAAAGACCATTCCTTTCTAAAAAAAGACCTATTCAACTGGCTCATGTTGTCTAGAGGTCCACTATAACCTAATTCAGACAACACAGTTCTTACATTATCATTAGATGGTTCACTTGCATAACTAACAGTAACAGGTAAGGAAAGTACTGAATTAACAACAGATTCAGTAATGTCAAATGAATCTTATCCTAAATGTAGAACAATCTTACCTGATTGACTCTGAGTAGAATCAATTACCTCAGCATTCTCCCAAGCTTGTGAAACAGCTGCTTGATTAATTTGTGGAGATGCTGTCAATGCATAACTTAATGGTCCATACGCCAGAAAGTCCATGATTGGATGAAAATCAGATGACACTCCTTCCTTGTTGGTGATAGCTACTACATGATTGTTTGTCATAAAATCGAAGTCACCAAACTTGAAGGCTACTGATTTAGGTAATCTTCTTTGAGCTGCCATTTTTTATCTGAAAAGAACTTGAAAATTCTTGAAATGGATTAGTGATTTTGAAAACTCAAGAGTGGTTTTTGCTTTAGAGAATGTAAAATTAGAGAAAGCAATTACACGATTAGAGTTTCAAAACAAATATATTTCACAAATCTTTTAGACCACTATCCCACGTTGACACGTAGATTGACAGGTGTCAGTCCCTGAAAAGTGCGGTTACCCAAGATTTTTGGAAAATAAAATCCAAAATTGATTTTCATGAAATAAATCAGGGTATAAATAATCAATACTGATCAGCTTCCTTTTCCTGTTGACCTCTCATCAAAATAATCACAAAATAAATCCTGATGGTCACACATGAAATCCTGATCAATATCATCCTAATTCCAGAGACTTAATATGGAGTTTCCACGTGGCATTTTTCTTTTATCTGAAAAAGAAATAAACAATTAATCTGAACAAAAATCAATTGGTTAGATATATTCAATATTTCTTGAAAACAAGAAATACAGTCACACGCAATAATTAGCATCTGACTTCATTAAAACTTCCAAGTGACTGTTCAGCTTCTCACGTCTTTCTATAAAAGAAACAGACGCCTTATGCCATTCTCCATAAACCTTTCAATTTCTTTTCTTCTCAACAATGCTCCTCAAACCAAAATTCCATTCAAACCCATTCTTTAGATCTTTCTCGGTCGATGAACATCCTGTTCTTGATCATCTCTTTGAAAAGACAACTCTTCTCATCGAACTAATCATGGATGGATTGGTTTTTGATAATATCCAGAGGTTTCTCCTAGAACATCCATCTGTTGGATACAATCTTCCCCTAACCTCCTCAAAACTTGAGGATGAAGAATTTGGCCGAGAGTCTGAGGTTGATCTTGATGGAGATGCTATTCATTTAAGTTAGCTGCTCTCATTCAAGTCGCTCAGACAAGGAATCCAAGAGTAGACGAGGCTGTTCAAATCCCCTGATGGATTTCTTGAGATGCTCCTTGTCCTGTACCTCAGAATTGATATCAATAGACAAGTATAGAATTATCAGTAGAAATTAGACAAAAAGATGTTGTATTTTATTTCCATGTAATGATTTCAATTAATGAAAATACAATTTCTTGTTATCTACTTGTCTTTTGATTACTGGATGATGTATAAATTATCAGTATGCAAATATTAAAACTTGCTGGTATAGACTTAACACATCACAGAATTAGATTACTACACAAAGTAAACGTCAGGATTTGAAACAATTTTCATAATCCTGATACTGACACAATACTGATGACGTCAGCATCCTGATAACAAATCTAATCCTGATGATTATTAACAAGTCTATCATACTGAAATTTATCAAGGCAAAGTGTTATAGCTAAAACATTTATCAATCAAATATAGATCCTGACAAGAATATCAAGTCTATAAGCTAAGAACAACATACCTTGCTACTTTTGCAGATGTTAAAGATCTAAAAATTTAACATTCCTAACTCACTTACTAATCTACTGAATGTAGTCTCATCAAGTGGTTTAGTTAGAATATCTGCAAGCTGTTTGTCAGTAGGAACAAAATGAAGTTCCACAGTACCATTATCAATATGTTCTCTAATAAAATGATACCTGACATCAATGTGCTTAGTCCTTGAATGTTGAACTGGATTTTCTGCAATTTTAATAGCACTAGTATTATCACAAAACATAGGAATATTACTAAGTGTCATACCATAATCCATCAACTGATTTCTTATCCAAAGGAGCTGTGCACAACAACTGCCTGCTGCTATGTACTCAGCTTCTGCAGTTGAGGTTGAAACAGATTGTTGCTTCTTGCTTGCCCAAGAAATCAATCTATTTCCCAAGAATTGACATGTACCTGTAGTGCTTTTCCTGTCTATTTTACACCCTGCATAATCAGAGTCTGAATAGCCAATTAGAAAGAAATCAGATTCTCTAGGATACCACCAGCCAAGATTTGGAGTTCCTTTGAGATATCTAAAAATTCTCTTCACAGCAATTAAATGAGATTCCTTGGGATCACTTTGGAATCTAGCACATAAACAGGTAGAAAACATTATATCTGGCCTACTTGCAGTTAGATATAACAATGAGCCTATCATGCCTCTATAACTAGTATTATCCACACTCTTCCCTTTAGGATCAGAGTCTAGTTTAGTGGCTGTTGCCATGGGTGTTTTTGCAACTGCACAGTCTTGAAAGTCAAACCTTCTTAAAAGATCTTTGATATACTTTGACTGATTAATGAAAATACCAGTCTCAGTCTGTTTGACCTGTAAGCCTAAGAAATAATTTAATTCACCCATCATGCTCATCTGATACTTAGACTGCATAAGCTTGCTAAACTTAGCACACAACTTTTCATTAGTAGAACCAAAAATAATATCATCAACATAAACTTGAACTAAAAGCAATTCACCTTTTATCTTTCTAAAGAATAGAGTTTTGTCAATTGTACCTCTTGTGAAGCCATTTTCAAGAAGAACTTTAGACAAAGTCTCATACCATGCTCTTGGTGCCTGCTTTAGTCCATAGAGTGCTTTGTCAAGTTTGTAGACATGATTTGGAAACTTTGGATCAACAAATCCAGGTGGTTGTTCCACATACACTTCCTCATCAAGTTTGCCATTTAGAAAAGCACTCTTTACATCCATCTGGTATACCTTGAATTTTGAATGAGCTGCAAATGCAAGAAACATTCTTATTGCTTCTAATCTTGCTACAGGTGCAAAGGTCTCATCATAATCAATGCCTTCTTCCTGAGAATAACCCTTGGCTACCAGTCTAGCTTTGTTTCTTACAATCATACCAGATTCATCTAGCTTGTTTCTGAAAACCCATCTTGCACCAACAATAGATCTATCTTTAGGTCTTGGTACCAGTTTCCAGACTTTGTTTCTCTCAAACTCATTTAACTCCTCCTGCATTGCAATTACCCAGTCAGGATCCTGTAAGGCTTCTTCAACCTTCTTAGGTTCATTCTTTGAGAGAAAGCAACTATACAAGCATTCATTTTGAATTGATCTTCTAGTTCGAACACCACTATTTGGATCACCAATTATCAAATCTTTAGTATGATCCTTTGTCCATTTTCTAACAGGTGGTAGATCAACTCTGCTAGTCTCTCCCCCTAAGTTAGTGGTATCTCTTGTAGAAGAATTCTCTCTACCTTCAAAAACTCTCCTTTGATCAATAGAATCAGTAGATTCCATATTGCTGCTAGTTAGATCTTCCTTCAGTAGACTCTGAAAGATCAGTTCCTGATGGAGTAGACTCTGAAACATCAATTCCTGATGGAGTAGACTCTGAAAATCTAGTCTGCTCCTAATGATCACTGTGTTCTCTTTGATTTATTTGCTCCCCCTCAACAGTAGCATTCCTTTGAGAAGCAATAGAAATTCCTTCTGGAGAACCTTCATCATCACTGGAGAGTATCTCAGAATTCTTCAGATTTTCAAATTCCAATTTGTCATGGCTTTCATCAGTTTGCAGAATTCTAAATTTCTTATCATCAAATGCAACATGAATTGATTCCATAACAATGTGAGTTCTGAGATTATAAACTTTTAAGGCCTTAGATGCTGAATATCCTAGAAAAATTGCTTCATCCGATTTGGCTTCAAATTTTCCAAGTTGTTCTGGATGAACTTTTAGGACATAGCATTTGCATCCAAAGATGTGAAAGTATTTCACACTTGGTTTCTTTCCTTTGATCATCTCATAGGGAGTTTTTCCATGACTATTTACCAAGGTACAGTTTTGAGTGAAACATGCAGTGTTAATAGCTTCTGCCCAAAAGTAGGTTGGAAGTTTTGCATCTGCAAGCATGGTTCTTGCTGCCTCTATGAGAGTCCTGTTCTTTCTTTCCACTACACCATTCTGTTGAGGTGTACCAGGTGCAGAAAACTGTTGAGTGATTCCATTGTCTGCACAAAACCCCTCCATCGTAGAATTCTTGAATTCAGTACCATTGTCACTTCTAAGTACTTTGACTTTGTACTCAGAGTTATTATGAATATTCTTGATAAGTTCAATGATTTGCTGAGGAGCTTCATCCTTCTTGTGTAGAAAGAACACCCATGTGAACCTTGTGAAATCATCCACTATTACTAGAGCATATCTTTTCTTGCTGATAGACATAATGTTTACTGGACCAAACAGATCAAGATGTAGCATGTGAAATGGTTCAGTAATTGAATTTTCAGTTTTGCTCTTGAAAGTGGTTCTTCTTTGCTTTCCAAGCTGACATGCATCACAAAGTCCATCTTGCACAAAATTTGCCTGAGGTAGGCCTCTCACCAAATTGTGCTTAACAAGTTGATTAAGCTTCTTGAAATTAAGATGTGAGAGCTTCTTGTGCCAATTCCAGCTTTCATCACTTGTTGCTTTGCTGTAGAGACATCTAACAATTCCTTTAGATGTATCACTTAAGCTGGCTTCATATATGTTACCATGTCTTTGACCAGTTAGAACAATGTCTCCATTCTGTATATTCAAGATTTTGCATCCTTCTTTGTCAAAGATTGATTTGTAACCTTTATCAACCAGTTGACTTATGCTTAAAATGTTAGATATAATTGATGTGATTTAATGTCAGTGTTTAAGTGTTACAGGCAAAGAGAGTTTAACTTGATATTGAAAGCAGTTGTAACGGAGTTTCAGTATACGCTGATAGCTGGAAGCGCAAACGCTGACAGAGGAAAGCGTAAACACTGTTAGCTGAACACATGGAAGCGCAAACACTGTTAGCTTGGAGAAAACAGAGTTTGCTAAAGTCTGTCTACAGGAAGCGTCTGCAAGTCAACAGAGTTTGAAGATTAATTTAATATTAATATGGAAGCGATATCTTTGAAGATTGGATAGCTGTCAAAGAGATTGAGTTGACTTAGAAGACGTGTAGCAATCATAATTGATATCAATTGTATAGCTTAATTTTAGGAGAATCAATTAACGATTGTACGTAGCTGTATATCATATAAATACAGTTAGGTTAACCCTAGAAGGGTATCCATCGTGAACGAAAATCATTCTTGTAACCTAAGCAGCTCTCTGTGATATTTTACATCACTGAGATAGGAATTATTAATTCCAAACAGTTTTAAGAGTTAAAAACGTGTGTTCTTGTTATTTACTTATACGGTACTTGATTATATATTGTGTATTCGACCTAACAAGTGGTATCAGAGACAATCTGTTACTTTATTACAGTTAAAGATCCAAACACAATAGTAATCAATGGCAGAGATACCTCCACCATCTGAGAAAGTCCCTACTACTGTTAGTAGGTATGAAACAATTAGGGTTCCTATACTTAGGCCATCAGAGTATGCAATTTGGAAGGTGAAGATGACCATGTTTCTGGAGGCTACAGATCCAGAATATCTGGATAGAATTTATGAAGGTCCTCACAAACCTACAAAGTTATCTGCTGCTGCTGCTGGTGAGGAATCAAAGGTCATTCCAAAAGAAAAGAAAGATCTAACTGCTGAGGATCTTTCATCTATTGCAAAGGATGCAAAAGTAAGGCATTTACTTCACAGTGCTTTAGACAATGTTATGTCTAATAAAGTGATTAATTGCACAACTGCAAAAGAGATATGGGATGCACTTGAGGTTAGGTGTCAAGGAACTCCTGCAATCAAGAAAAACAGAAGAAACATACTCACTCAGGAGTATGAGCACTTTGAGGCAAAGTCTGAAGAAACCATGACAGAAACATTTGACAGATTCTGTAAATTGCTCAATGATTTGTCATTGGTAAACAAAGAGTATGATTTAGAAGACTCAAATCTCAAGTTTCTTCTTTCTCTACCTGAAAAATGGGATGTGAAAACAACCACCATAAGAGATAACTATGAACTTGGTGAAACAGAGATTGATGAAATTTATGGACTGCTCAAAACCCATGAATTGGAATTGGAGCAGAGAAACAAAAGATCAAGTAGAAAGTCAAAGTCTGTTGCTCTTAAGGTTGAGGAGAAACCATCAAAGAAGGAAGCATCAAGGAGAAAGGAAAAAGGAAAAGCTTTAGTCATACACTCAGAAAGTGAGTCATCAAACACTGATATTGACTCAAACACAGATGAAACATCTGATTCTGAAGATGATGAGGAGATGATGCAAATGGCTGCATTGATGGTAAAAACTTTCAAGAAGATGGGATTCAAGAACTTCAAGAAGGGAAAGAGATTCTCCAAGGACTACTCAAAGAATTACAAGAAAAATTTCAAGAAAACTGAGGGAAAGGACTTCAAATCTGGTAAGAAAGATAAGTCTGAGATTCAATGCTACAAGTGTAAGGAGATGGGTCACTATGCTCCTGAGTGCAAGAAGGGTAAAACTGAAAAGGCACTCTACACCAAAGGCAGAGATTGGGCAGACACTTCAGATTCAAATGAGGAAGTCAACTATGCACTCATGGCTACTACTCAACATGAAGATGATGATCTCAAGGTACCCCCAACTACCTATGCTTATAATACTGATAATATAACTGAATTGAGAATTTATCTTAAAGCATTGCATATCAGTTATAGGGATCAGACTTTAGAAAATGAGAGGATAAAGAATGAGTGCTCCCAACTCAAAGATAGAAATAAACTTGTTGAGGAACAGCTAGAAAACATGAATAAAATTCAGAAAGAAAGAGATGATGCAGTGTTTATTGAACAGGAGTTGCTAGGTAAATATAAGCAACTAGAATCTGAATTGGAGGATACTAAACACATCATTAAAACTTGGACACACTCTGGTAAAGACACTCAAGAAGTGTTTCAGTCAGATATAGTAGGTCTAGGTTACTCTGAAGGAGATGAACTTAGATTTGAAAATTTGGTAAAAGTTAGACCACATCGTTCATCTGAAGGTAATGTTATGGGAACAGGTGGACCTAAGACTGAAGCTGAGAAAAAAGCTGTTAAAGAATCATATGCTAAGACTTTTGTTAAAGAGGTTAATATTGGTTCAATGACAGATAAACAACTCAAGCATAAGCTTAAATAGATAAAATCTGTCAACAAGCAGAGAATGCCTAAGAAAAACAGAAATGGAAAGGTAGGCATAACATCAGGAATTAAGCCAATGCTTGCTTCATTAGCTCCTAGAAAGACATGCTTTAATTGTGGTAGCACTAATCATCTTGCTAGTTTCTGCAGTAAGAATAAGAACATTAATTCTTTGCCCTCTAAAACTGCAGTTAAAAATGATTATGTGAGGACTAGACCACAGACTTTATGTAAACACTGTGGAAGTACATGGCATTCTATTTACACTTGCAGAGATTATCATGCTATCTACTATAATTACTATGAACCCAAGCCAAATTTGAAATGGGTTAAAGTAAACTCTGCAAATGTAAACTCTGAAAAAGTTAGCTTAAACTCTGATAATGTGAATTCCGCTGCAAAAGCTAACAGAATTAAGAAAGCCAAAGGATCCAAGCAAGTCTGGATCCTTAAAACTAACAATCAGTGATTGTTTGTGATTGCAGGGCACCAGGGTGAGTACCCTAGTCGTGGACAGTGGATGTTCAGGACACATGACTGGAAATAAAGCCCTGCTATCAGAGTATGAGGAGAAGGCTGGCCCAAAAGTTTCCTATGGAGATGGCAACATAGGACATACTCTGGGATATGGCAATATTAATCTAGGAAGTGTCATCATCACAAATGTAGCTCTGGTTCCAGGACTCAAGCATGATCTGCTATCTGTGAGTCAAATCTGTGACAGAGGATATCATGTAGATTTTCAGCCTGAATATTGTCAAGTCATCAGTAAATCTACAGGGAAAGTTGCTCTAGTTGGAAACAGACACAATAACATCTATGAAATTAAATTGTCAACAAACAATGATGGCAAAGCAGTGTGTCTGTCAACAAGAATGTCCAGTGAAGAGAGTTGGAAGTGGCACAAGAAACTCTCTCATTTGAATCTGAACAACATCAATGAGCTCATAAAGAATGATCTTGCAAGAGGACTACCAAGGTCTTTGTTGAATGTAGAAGGCCTGTGTGATTCTTGTCAAAAGGCCAAACAGAGAAAAGCCTCTTTCAAGAGCAAATCTGAGTCTTCAATTGTTGATCCTTATCATCTTCTACATGTTGATCTTTTTGGACCAGTAAATGTCATGTCACTTGGAAAGAAGAAATATGCTCTAGTCATTGTTGATGAATACACCAGATACACATGGGTGTATTTTCTGGCAAAGAAGGATGAAACTGCATTAACGCTGACAGAACATATAATCCAACTGGAAAAAGGGTCAGAGAATCAAGTGAAGATAATCAGAAGTGACAATGGAACTGAATTCAGGAATTCATCAATGGAAGAATTTTGCAAGAGTAAAGGAATCAAACAAGAGTTTTCTGCACCTGGCACTCCACAACAAAATGGTGTAGTGGAAAGGAAGAATAGAACCTTGATAGAAGCTGCCAGAACCATGCTAGATGAAGCAAAATTGCCAACATATTTCTGGGCAGAAGTAGTTCAAACTGCTTGTTTTACTCAAAATGCAACACTGATCAACAAGCATGGTAAAACACCATATGAAATGGTGAAGAAGAAAAAGCCAAATCTAAAATATTTTCATATTTTTGGATGCAAGTGCTTTGTGTTGAAAACTCATCCTGAACAGTTGACCAAATTTGACCTAAAGGCAGATGAAGGAATTTTTGTTGGTTATCCACTGTCAACTAAAGCATTCAGAGTTTATAATCTGAGAACTAGAGTGATCATGGAGTCTATTCATGTGTCATTTGATGACAAGAAAATAACTGGACTTGAAGATGTTAGTGAACATGATCAACTGTACTTTGAAAATGAAGATTTATTAAACTCGGATGAGACAGATCTGACAAACACTGTTGAGGTCAATTCTGAACCTCTACTGGTAAACACTGAAGAGATTTTTCAATCAGAAACAAGGGAAGAACCAGTTGAGGGGGAGCAAGAAGAATCTCACCAAAGTGATAATTCAAACACTGATAGTGACTCAGTTGATAACTCTGAATCAAACACTGTTGATTCAAACTCTGATCGTTCAAATTCTGAGCAGTCACATTCAGGGGGAGCATCAGAAAATGATGAAAGACACCAAGAAAATCAGGAGAGCATGGATCAAGGGGGAGGATCACATGATGACAGAAGCAATCTGCCTTCTGCAAGAAAATGGACTAAGTCACACACACCTGATTTGATTATTGGTGATCCAGATGCAAAAGTAAGGACAAGAAGTGCAACAACAAATGAATGTCTGTTTCATGCATTCTTGTCACAATCTGAGCCAAAGAAAGTAAAAGAAGCTCTTAAAGATGCTGACTGGATAACAGTAATGCAAGAAGAGCTAAATGAATTTGAGAGGAATGAAGTGTGGACTCTTGTACCAAGGCCAAAGAACAGATCCATTGTTGGTACTAAATGGGTTTTCAGAAATAAAACTGACAGTGATGGTGTGATCACAAGGAACAAAGCAAGACTGGTAGCTAAAGGCTATTCACAGCAGGAAGGAATAGATTATGATGAGACTTTTGCACCAGTTGCCAGATTGGAGGCAATAAGGATGTTTCTTGCCTATGCTTCTCACAAGAAATTCAAAGTTTTTCAAATGGATGTGAAAAGTGCTTTTCTGAATGGAAAACTTGAAGAAGAAGTATTTGTTGAACAACCACCTGGTTTTGTAGATCCAAAATATCCAGACTATGTCTACAGGTTAGACAAGGCACTCTATGGACTTAAGCAGGCACCAAGGGCATGGTATGAAACCCTTGCCAAATTTTTACTAGAAAGTGGGTTTCACAGAGGTACTATTGACAAAACTCTGTTTTACTTTCAATCTGGTAGTGACTTGCTTTTAGTTCAGATATATGTGGATGACATCATTTTTGGATCTACTAATGATAAACTCTGTAAGAAGTTTGCCAAACTCATGCAGTCAAGATATCAAATGAGTATGATGGGAGAGCTTAATTATTTTCTAGGCCTACAGGTGAAGCAAACAGATGATGGAATTTTTATAAATCAAGCAAAATATACCAGAAATCTTCTCAAGAAATTTGGCATGCTTGACTGTTCATCTGCAACAACTCCCATGGCAACTGCAACAAAACTGGACAAAGATACAGGGTCATCAGTGGATATGACAAGTTACAGAGGGATGATTGGTTCTCTACTCTATTTAACAGCTAGTAGACCTGATATCATGTATGCCACTTGTCTGTGTGCAAGGTTTCAGGCAGATCCAAGGGAACCACATTTAACAGCTGTGAAGAGGATTTTCAAGTATCTCAAGGGCACTGTAACTTTAGGGCTGTGGTACCCAAGAGAATCAGATTTTAAGCTACTTGGTTACTCTGATGCAGATTTTGCAGGCTGTAAGATTGACAGAAAAAGCACAAGTGGAAGTTGTCAATTTCTGGGTGACAGACTTGTTTCCTGGTACAGCAAGAAACAGAAGTCAATATCTACATCTACAGCTGAAGCAGAGTATATTGCTGCTGGTAGTTGCTGTGCACAGATTCTGTGGATGAAGAATCATGTTAACTCGAATAACTTGTAGAAGGGGGGGGGTTGAATACAAGTTATATAATCGTGTCTGATTTTTGCTTGATTATAAGAACAAGAATAAACGAATGAATCAAACTCTTGTTTGTATTAATAAGATCAAATACAAACTCTACCAAAGGTGTACAATACCTTTAGCAGCTGCTGACAATACAAATATCTCTCTGTTTGTTTCGTACTCTCGAATACAAACCTTATACAGAGCTACGCACACGAACTCACAACTTCGTCACACACTCTTTACAATGATATTGAGAGAATATTTATAATGCTACCTATCAACTAATAACAGAAAGATATAATCTATACATGACAATGTTCTGCCTTCTAGTCGATAGTTTCCTTCAATAGAAAACTCTTTCCTTCATAATATCTTCTTGCTTGTTCTTCAAACAACGATCCTGTTTTATAGCACTTGCCAGTTTCTGTAGCATCCATAATGACATCATCAGTAGCATGACTGATATCAGGATCTGCACACTGCATCAGTATCTGATCAACCATCAGTATTGGACCATCATCAGGATTTGCTCTCTGTTCCTGACATGTAGTCTCCGATACACTGTTCATTCCTGACTAAACTATACAGATAACTGTCTTACACATAAAACCTATATACAGTGCTAAATCCTTTATAAGATCAGGATTACAAGAAGTATAATGTGTAAATTCTATTCTTAACATCACAACTTATGAATTATTCCTAACAATCTCCCCCTATTTATGCTTTACAATCTGAAGCATAAATCTAAGTTGTGGATGTCAAAACATATAACAATACAACCAGAATAGAATTTATGAATGTAGAATTATGAAGTTAAGTACCTCCTTCTCAGATGTAGACGATTATCTAGTACTTAGAAGAAAGAATTTTAACTATTAATGCTGCTCTTCCTTTACCGCTTCCTAGCTGAGATTCACCACTGTCACTCCTGCTAGTTCTTCTGTCACTCCTGCTAGTTCTTCTTCTTACTACCCTTTGTCTGATCTTTATCTCCCCCAGCTTTATCTCCTCCAGTCTGGTGGTGTTGTTGTTGTCTTTGAACTGTCTTTATCTCCCCCTTTTTGACATCAGCAACATTAATTCCAAGAGATTCAGAAACAGAACAAATGAGATTCATAAGAACTGCTTGATTTTCCATAATTGTGACTTGGTTATCTTCAAGTGATTGAAGTCTTGTTTGAATAGCAATTTGAGAATTCTGAATATCTTTCAAAACATCAGAATGAACTTCAATGTTTGAAGTGCTTCTAGTATCTCTAGTATCAGAATCAGAAAGAACTGTATCTTCAAGTCTTGTAGAAGAAGTTGCTTGAGTTGTATGATATTCAAGTAATAAAACCTGATTAGAAGTATCAACGTCTTCATCTTTCTGTTCTGGAACTGAAACATGATCATCATCTCCTTCACCAGTATTCTGTGTACTAACATCTTCAAATCCTGACTCCTCCTTAGAGTGATCAGAGACTGCTGATGTCTCAATTCTAGCTGATATTGGAAGTACATACAAAGGAACACTAGGATCATTAGGATCTTCATCTGGTACATATGTATCAAGAGATTGCTTTATCCTGGCACCTCTCCTGTTAATGATTTCTGCAAGCCTCTCATTTTGCTTCTGAGCTTTAACTTCTGGCTTTGCATTGTGATGTGCTAGGTCATTCTTCTGATACATTTTGATGAATGAATAAGTACCAGCATCCATACCCAAATTTTCAGACCAAGATTCAGGAAAAACCTGATCCCAGAAATCAAATGATGGTTTCCTAATTTTCTCTCCCTCACTATGGAGTTGATCATCCATACCCTCATTCTCACTTTGACTTACTAAAGTCAACACTCTTTCTACCTCACCTTTTGCCTGGTCAGGAGCCAGCCGCTCAAATTGTGGATCAATATCCATCTTTTCAAGTGTATCACTCAAATTTGGATAAGTGCTCTCATGACCTACAGAAAAATAGAGTTTAGAAGGAGTTTTTATACCTGAACTCACATGGAGAGAGGGTTCCTCATATGGCATGTGGCTTGAGGTTTTCTCCAAGGAGTGAGCTGCTATAGTCTCTGAACCCATACAATCATCTTCTTTCCTTTCAGAAACTACAGGCTCCAGTATACCACTTTCAGGTTCTTTACTAGACTCTGATGTCTTCAGTAATACTTCATTAGACATCATAGTTAGTACATCACCGTCTTTAAGTGTTGTTTGCTGAGACACACCCTCAAGGTGGATAGACTCTGACTGAACAAAATTTGTTTGATCTTCAGAAAAATCAACCAAAGTCATTCCTCCCATATCATAGGGTATCTCACTTGCATTCTCAGTCATCACAGAAGACCTTTCAACATCAGCTATCACAGCTCCTGAGTCATCCTTTCTCTGACTAGATGGTTCTTGTGTTGCAGTGACCGTGATCTGATCTTTCCTACTACTCACCACTGGTGCAATAGTATCTTCTGTTGACTGCTTCCCTCTATCTACTTCCTCCAGTTGTTCACCTTGAGCTGAAGCATCTTCAATAATTACATCCTTGTCAAATAAATATGCATGAAGTGATTGAAGTGCAACATGCTTCGAGAGTCCAAATTTCTTGACTAATTGTCTTCTGACAGATACATAGAAATACATCTTCATTAAGTCAAGTCTTTGATGTAGAAGTCCATATTCATCTGGAAATAAAAGTTTTGGTACTCTTTCAATAAGAAAGTCTAGAACAGGCCTTGACAACTTCACTTTGAGAGAAATTAGTCCCATAGCCAGTCTGTATGATAATGTAGTTTCCCATGAAGAATCAATATCCAGATCTCTCTTGTCAAATACTGACATAGATGTAGCTTGATTTGTAGAAACCTGCATGATATTAGTTGGACTAGACTCTGTGTGTGTAGGTGACAATTGAATCTTTCTCCTTGTTCTCCTGATATAGTGAGCAAAAGATTTATCCTGAGAAGACTCAAGAGGTGTAGACACAGAAGTGATCTTGGGATGAGATCTTTGTTCAATAGACACAGTCTTTTGAGAGACAGTATCCAGTAACTGTTTTCCCTTTTTAAGAACTACAGCCTTTTGTGAGACTGCAGCCTGGCTGTGACTAGGTTTTTCATCTCTTTGTGCTAACAAAGAAAGTTGAATTGCAGCCTTCAATTCTGCTCTCTCTGCAAGAGTTAAATCATCATCATCTTCACTAGAATTACTACTACTACTTGACACAACAAATCTTCTCTTCCTTACAACTGATGTCTTTTGAGAAACACCAGAGGTTGGTTTCTTTGAAACAATAGGCTGTGGATCAAAATTTGGTTCTTGAATTGTTTCAGAGACTATGATGTTTTGGGCTACTTGGGTAGACACAGGTGGGTTCTCCTCCAATTGAGATTCCTGAGCCATTTCACCACAAAAGAAAGAAGAATTGTAGAGAGTAGGAAGATGAGTTTTAAGAATTACCTGAAAATGATGTGGATAATGAATTGTAGGTATTTCATCTAGATTCTTTTCATTGTCCTTCTTTGTAATATCAGAGAAAATTCTCTTTTGCTGTTCATAAGAAGAAACACAATGTTCTCTACCAAATCTAGCTTCAACATCAGGAATAAAATGGTTAACAAACATTTGCATAAATCTATGATAATAAACCATTTTCCTGTTTTGATCTCTTAACCCAAGTTTAATACTCATCTGACTTAAGATAATATGACCAATGTTAATTACTCTGTCATAAAGCAAACTATAAGCAATATGAGATGTAACAGAAGTAATTTGTTGAAAAGAACTACATTTGCCAGTAAAACATTTAGCAATTTGATCAAAATAAAAAGACCATTCCTTTCTTAGAAAAGACCTATTCAACTGGCTCATGTTATCTAGAGGTCCACTATAACCTAATTCAGACAACATAGTTCTTATATTATCATCAGATGGTACATTCTCATAACTATCAGTAACAGGTAAGGAAAGTACTGAACTAACAACAGATTCAGTAATGTCAAATGAATCTTGTCCTAAATGTAGAACAATCTTACCTGATTGACTCTGAGTAGAATCAATTACCTCAGCATTCTCCCAAGCTTGTGAAACAGCTACTTGATTAATCTGTGGAGATGCTGTCAATGCATAACTTAATGGTCCATACGCCAGAAAGTCCATGATTGGATGAAAATCAGATGACACTCCTTCCTTGTTGGTGATAGCTGCAACATGATTGTTTGTCATAAAATCAAAGTCACCAAACTTGAAGGCTACTGATTTAGGTAATCTTCTCTGAGCTGCCATTCTTGATCTGAAAAGAAACTTGAAAAATTCTTGAAATGGATTAGTGATTTTGAAAACTCAAGAGTGATTTTTGCTTTGGAGAATGTAAGATTAGAGAAAGCAATTACACGATTAGAGTTTCAAAACAAATATATTTCACAAATCTTTCAGACCACTATCCCACGTTGACACGTAGATTGACAGGTGTCAGTCCCTGAAAAATGCGGTTACCCATGATTTTTGGAAAATAAAATCCAAAATTGATTTTCATGAAATAAATCAGGGTATAAATAAGTAATACTGATCAGCTTCCTTTTCCTGATGACCTCTCATCAAAATAATCACAAAATGCAATTTGATTTAAAAATATAATTTTCAAATCCTGATGGTCACTCATGAAATCCTGATCAATATCATCAGAGACTTAATATGGAGTTTTCCACGTGGCATCTTTCTTTTATCTGAAAAAGAAAATAAACAATTAATCTGAACAGAAAATCAATTGGTTAGATATTTTCAATATTTCTTGAAACAAGAAATACAGTCTTATGCAATAATTAGCATTTGACTTCATTAAGACTTCCAAGTGACTGCTCAGCTTCTCACGTCTTCCTTTAAAAGAACCAAACGCCTTGTGCCATTCTCCATAACCTTTCAATTTCTTTTCTTCTCAACAATGCTTCTCAAACCAAAAATCCCTTCAAACCCATTTTTAAGATTTTTCTTGGTCGATGAACATCCTGTTCTTGATCATCTCTTTGAACAAACGACTCTTCTCATCGAACTAATCATGAATGGATCGGTTTTCGATAATATCCAGAGGTTTCTCCTAGAACATCCATCTGTTGGATACAATCTTCCCCTAATCTCCTCAAAACTTGAGGATGAAGAATTTGGCCGAGAGTCTGAGGTTGATCTTGATGGAGATGCTATTCATTTAAGTTAGCTGCTCTCATTCAAGTCGCCCAGACAAGGAATCCAAGAGCAAACGAGGCTTTCATCCCCTGATGGATTTCTTGAGATGCTCCTTGTCCTGTACCTCAGAGTTCATATCAAAGACAAGTATAGAATAGAAATTTAGACAAAAAGATGTTGTATTTCATTTCCATGTAATGATTTTTATTAATGAAAATACAATCTCTTGTTATCTGCTTGTCTTTTGATTTTTGAATGATGTATAAATTATCAGTATGCAAATATCAAAACTTGCTAGCATAGACTTAACACATCACAGAATCAGATTACTACACAAAGTAAACGTCAGGATCTGAAGCAATTTTCATAATCCTGATACTGACACAATACTGATGACGTCAGCATCCTGATGACAAATCTAATCCTGATGATTATTAACAAGTCTATCATACTGAAATTTATCAAGACAATGTGTTATAGCTCAAGCATTTAACAATCAAATATAGATCCTGATAGGAATATCAAGTCTATAAGCTAAGAACAACATACCTTGCTACTTTTGCAGATGTTAAAGATCTAAAAATTTAACATTCCTAACTCACTTACTAGTCTACTGAATGTAGTCTCATCAAGTGGTTTAGTTAGAATATCTGCAAGCTGTTTGTCAGTAGGAACAAAATGAAGTTCCACAGTACCATTCTCAATATGTTCTCTAATAAAATGATACCTGACATCAATGTGCTTAGTCCTTGAATGTTGAACTGGATTTTCTGCAATTTTAATAGCACTAGTATTATCACAAAACATAGGAATATTACTAAGTGTCATTCCATAATCCAGCAACTGATTTCTTATCCAAAGGAGCTGTGCACAACAACTGCCTGCTGCTATGTACTCAGCTTCTGCAGTTGAGGTTGAAACAGATTGTTGCTTCTTGCTTGCCCAAGAAATCAATCTATTTCCCAAAAATTGACATGTACCTGTAGTGCTTTTCCTGTCTATCTTACACCCTGCATAATCAGAGTCTGAATAGCCAATTAGAAAGAAATCAGATTCTCTAGGATACCACAAACCAAGATTTGGAGTTCCTTTGAGATATCTAAAGATTCTCTTCACAGCAATTAAATGAGATTCCTTAGGATTACTTTGGAATCTAGCACATAAACAGGTAGAAAACATTATATCTGGCCTACTTGCAGTTAGATATAACAATGAGCCTATCATGCCTCTATAACTAGTATTATCCACACTCTTCCCCTTAGGATCAGAGTCTAGTTTAGTGGCTGTTGCCATGGGTGTTTTTGCAACTGCACAGTCTTGAAAGTCAAACCTTCTTAAAAGATCTTTGATATACTTTGACTGATTAATGAAAATACCAGTCTCAGTCTGTTTGACCTGCAAGCCTAAGAAATAACTTAGTTCACCCATCATGCTCATCTGATACTTAGACTGCATAAGCTTGCTAAACTTAGCACACAACTTTTCATTAGTAGAACCAAAAATAATATCATCAACATAAACTTGAACTAAAAGCAATTCACCTTTTATCTTTCTAAAGAATAGAGTTTTGTCAATTGTACCTCTTGTGAAGCCATTTTCAAGAAGAAATTTAGACAAAGTCTCATACCATGCTCTTGGTGCCTGCTTTAGTCCATAGAGTGCCTTGTCAAGTTTGTAGACATGATTTGGAAACTTTTGATCAACAAATCCAGGTGGCTGTTCTACATACACTTCTTCATCAAGTTTGCCATTTAAAAAAGCACTCTTTACATCCATCTGGTATACCTTGAATTTTGAATGAGCTGCAAATGCAAGAAACATTCTGATTGCTTCCAATCTTGCTACAGGTGCAAAGGTCTCATCATAATCAATGCCTTCTTCCTGAGAATAACCTTTGGCCACCAGTCTTGCTTTGTTTCTTACAATCATACCAGATTCATCTAGCTTGTTTCTGAAAACCCATCTTGCACCAACAATAGATCTATCTTTAGGTCTTGGTACCAGTTTCCAAACTTTGTTTCTCTCAAACTCATTTAACTCCTCCTGCATTGCAATTACCCAATCAGGATCCTGTAAGGCTTCTTCAACCTTCTTAGGTTCATTCTTTGAGAGAAAGCAACTATACAAGCATTCATTTTGAATTGATCTTCTAGTTCGAACACCACTATTTGGATCACCAATTATCAAATCTTCAGTATGATCCTTTGTCCATTTTCTAACAGGTGGTAGATTAACTCTGCTAGTCTCTCCCCCTAAGTTAGTGGTATCTCTTGTAGAAGAATTCTCTCTACCTTCAAAAACTCTCCTTTGATCAATAGAATCAGTAGATTCCATATTGCTGCTAGTTACTGATCTTTCCTCAGTAGACTCTGAAAGGTCAGTTCCTGATGGAGTAGACTCTGAAACATCAATTCCTGATGGAATAGATTCTGAAAGACTAGTCTGCTCCTGATGATCACTGTGTTCTCTCTGATTTATTTGCTCCCCCTCAACAGTATCATTCCTTTGAGAAGCAATAGAAATTTCTTCTGGAGAACCTTCATCATCACTTGAGAGTATCTCAGAATTCTTCAGATTTTCAAATTCCAGTTTGTCATGGCTTTCATCAGTTTGCAAAATTCCAAACTTCTTATCATCAAATGCAACATGAATTGATTCCATAACAATATGAGTTCTGAGATTATAAACTTTGAAGGCCTTAGATGCTGAATATCCTAGAAAAATTGCTTCATCCGATTTGGCTTCAAATTTTCCAAGTTGTTCTGGATGAACTTTTAGGACATATCATTTGCATCCAAAGATGTGAAAATATTTCACACTTGGTTTCTTTCCTTTGATCATCTCATAGGGAGTTTTTCCATGACTATTTACCAAGGTACAGTTCTGAGTGAAACATGCAGTGTTAATAGCTTCTGCCCAAAAGTAGGTTGGAAGTTTTGCATCTGCAAGCATGGTTCTTGCTGCCTCTATGAGAGTCCTGTTCTTTCTTTCCACTACACCATTTTGTTGAGGTGTACCAGGTGCAGAAAACTGTTGAGTGATTCCATTGTCTGCACAAAACCCCTCCATTGTAGAATTCTTGAATTCTGTACCATTGTCACTCCTAAGTACTTTGACTTTGTACTCAGAGTTATTATGAATATTCTTGATGAGTTCAATGATTTGCTGAGGAGCTTCATCCTTCTTGTGTAGAAAGAACACCCATGTGAACCTTGTGAAATCATCCACCATAACTAGAGCATATCTTTTCTTGCTGATAGACATAATGTTTACTGGACCAAACAGATCAAGATGTAGCATGTGAAATGGTTCAGTAATTGAATTTTCAGTCTTGCTCTTGAAAGTGGTTCTTCTTTGCTTTC
The DNA here is from genome assembly GCA_037693485.1 of Kitagawia praeruptora. Classification (NCBI taxonomy): domain Eukaryota; kingdom Viridiplantae; phylum Streptophyta; class Magnoliopsida; order Apiales; family Apiaceae; genus Kitagawia; species Kitagawia praeruptora. The sequence goes on from CM075354.1 coordinate 111,448,404, forward strand.
CAAACTGACATGCATCACAAAGTCCATCTTGCACAAAATTCGCCTGAGGTAGGCCTCTCACCAAATTGTGTTTAACAAGTTGATTAAGCTTCTTGAAATTAAGATGTGAGAGCTTCTTGTGCCAATTCCAGCTTTCATCACTTGTTGCTTTGCTGTAGAGACATCTAACAATTCCTTTAGATGTATCACTTAAGCTGGCTTCATATATGTTACCATGCCTTTGACCAGTTAGAACAATGTCTCCATTCTGCATATTCAAGACTTTGCATCCTTCTCTGTCAAAGATTGATTTGTAACCTTTATCACCCAGTTGACTTATACTTAAAAGAGTATGTTTCAAGCCTTCAACCAGTGCTACATTTTCTATGATGACATTCCCCAAAATAATTGAGCCATATCCCAGAGTTTCTCCTTTGTTGCCATCTCCAAAAGATATTACTGGGCCAGCTTTCCTCTCAAACTTTGTAAGCAGGGACTTCTTTCCAGTCATATGTCCAGAGCATCCACTGTCCAAGATAATTGAATGCTTCTTTCCTGTGCCCTGCAAACAAAAAGTAACTAGTTAGAATTTTTTAGGACCCAACTTTGATTGGATCCTTTCTTACTAGATTTAGAGACAACAGACTTTGAAGATTTTGCATTTATTTTACCTGTTGCAGAGTCAACTTTAGACTCTGATCTCACAAACTGTTTGTGACTAGGAGTTTCAGATTTCAAAGAATAATAGTCATAATACAGTTCATGATATTCTCTACACATGTAAATGGAATGAAGTAAACTACCACAATGATAACAAGCTTTTTGTGGTTGGTATTTAATTTTCTGAGTCTTGGGGAATCTGGACTCAGTTTTCCAAGAAGGTTTTTGATTGCAGTCTAGGGCCAAATGATTATGATTTCCACACTTATAGCATTTTTTCCTAGGTGCATCAGGTACATTCTTGTAATTATTCTCTTTGTTAATACCTTCTTTTCCATTCCTATTTCTCTTGATCTTGCTAGACTCTGAAAGACCATCTAATCTCTGTTTCAACTGAGACTTAGACAGAAACCCTATGTTTACATTCTTAGGTTTCTCTAACACTTTCTCATCTGAAAAACTATTGTTAATTCTCTTGTGTACAACAGGGGTACCTTTTGAATCAACAAATTTAACATGATTAGGTTCAGAAACAATTTTCTTACCTTCAGATTTAGATGTGTTAGCTTCTACCTTACTATCATCATTGACAATAGCTACTTTTTCTTCTTGTCTAGCCTTATCAAAACCTAAACCATTAACCTTACCACGAATTCCACTCTCAAAGATTTCTATTGTCTTCTTACTGGAATTGTTAATGGTCTTAATCACATCTCTCTCTTCTTCTAGTTCTTTTCTGACATAGTCATAAGCCTCAAGAATTACACTATAATCATGCTTAGCTTTATCAGAACTCAACTTGTATTCTTCCATTTGAATTAATTCAGATTCAAGAAAATTATTTCTATCAACTAATTTATCATTCTTAACCTTAAGTTCATCTCTTTCACAAGTAAGAATTCTAAAATTAGTCATAAGATTCTTAAACTCAGCATGGATAGATCTAATTTCATCAGAATTTAAGCTATCAAATGAATCAAGAGAGTGAAGTGATACCTTAACAGAGGATGGAGAAGTTTTCTTTGGAGATCCAGGTTTGTCTGAACTATTGGCCATCAATGCAATGTTTTCATAATCCAATTCATCTTCAGAGTCACTGGAATCAGCCCAATCCTTCTGTGTGACCATAAGTGCATTACCCTTTCCTGAATTCCTAGGCTTCTTACACTCACTAGCAAAGTGTCCAAGCTCGCTGCAGTTAAAGCACTTGATCTTGGCCTTATCAAGCTTGACAATTGTACTTTTGCTCTTGTCACTCTTCTTCTCCTCCTTCTTTTGAAAAGGTCCTTTGCTAAATCTTCTCCTGTTGAATCTTCCTTTCTTGAAAGCTTTAGCAAACATAGCAAAGAGTTCTTGCATCTCAGATTCAGAATCATTGTTGTCAGAGTCCATATCAGTAGTCTCTGACTCAGAACTTTCTTTGCTTTTCTTCTTCCTCGAATTCTTTACAGCAATCTCTTCATGCTGTTCTTCAGGAAGCTTCTTTACTTCAGATTGAGCAGTAAGTGCAATAGTCTTCATCTTTCCTTCACTCCTGCTCTTTTTCTGCTGCTTGTCAAGTTCATAAGCTTTCAATTTTCCATATACTGCCTCTAATGAAATCTCATCCAGATCATTAGCTTCCTCAATCGCAGATATCTTCTCATTGTAGAAATCAGGCAAAGCTTTCATGAACTTTGTATTCATATCCTCCAAGTCATAATATTTACCATGCATGGCCATCTCATTGATGAGTTTTGTAAACCTATCAAAGGTATCAGTAAGTGACTCACCAGACTTGGATTCAAAGTACTCATACTGTTGTATAAGTAATGTCCTCATATTCTTCCTGACAGGCTTAGTTCCTTCACAGTGAACCTTAAGATTGTCCCATATATCCTTAGCAGTTTTACAAGAGAGAACATAGTTAGTGAGAACAGAATCAAGACTGTTGAATAATATGTTTCTCACTTTAGCATCTTTGAGAACATTCTCCTTGTCCTTATCTGACCATTCAGATTTTGGCTTCTCTGCTGTATGTTCTGGAACAACCACACCATCAACAGTTGCTTGTCCAACGACCTTTGTTGGAACAAAAGGTCCATCTCTGATTCTGTCAAGATAATCAGGATCTGTTGCTTCCAGATGATGCAACATCTTTACTTCCCATAGAGTATATTCGTTTCTCTTGAGCATAGGGATTTTAGTATTCCCATCCTTGTAACCAGACATGATTGCAGATCTTTATGATTATTCGAAATCAACCTGCTCTGATACCAATTGTTAACTCGAATAACTTGTAGAAGGGGGGGTTGAATACAAGTTATATAATCGTGTCTGATTTTTGCTTGATTATAAGAACAAGAATAAACGAATGAATCAAACTCTTGTTTGTATTAATAAGATCAAATACAAACTCTACCAAAGGTGTACAATACCTTTAGCAGCTGCTGACAATACAAATATCTCTCTGTTTGTTTCGTACTCTCGAATACAAACCTTATACAGAGCTACGCACACGAACTCACAACTTCGTCACACACTCTTTACAATGATATTGAGAGAATATTTATAATGCTACCTATCAACTAATAACAGAAAGATATAATCTATACATGACAATGTTCTGCCTTCTAGTCGATAGTTTCCTTCAATAGAAAACTCTTTCCTTCATAATATCTTCTTGCTTGTTCTTCAAACAACGATCCTGTTTTATAGCACTTGCCAGTTTCTTTAGCATCCATAAAGACATCATCAGTAGCCTGACTGATATCAGGATCTGCACACTGCATCAGTATCTGATCAACCATCAGTATTGGACCATCATCAGGATTTGCTCTCTGTTCCTGACATGTAGTCTCCGATACACTGTTCATTCCTGACTAAACTATACAGATAACTGTCTTACACATAAAACCTATATACAGTACTAAATCCTTTATAAGATCAGGATTACAAGAAGTATAATGTGTAAATTCTATTCTTAACATCACAACTTATGAATTATTCCTAACAAATCAATTGCTGGATTATGGGTTAAGGTATAGTAAGATACCTATTTTTTGTGATAATCAAAGTGCTATTGCAATGACAGGTAATCCAGTACAACATTCAATGACAAAGCACATCAGCATAAGGTATCATTTCATTAGAGAGCATGTAGAGGAAGGCAACATTGAGCTTCACTTTGTGTCTACAGAACAACAACTTGCAGATATCTTCACCAAGCCATTGAGTGAAGCTACATTTACAAGACTGGTCAATGAACTAGGAATGGTCTCTAGTTTTGACTAGTGATGTTGGTTAGACTCAAAAACTTATTGCTCATGTTATGCAAATTGTTAAGTGCTATGTGAATCTTAGTATTAAACTCTGTTATGCATGCTTATGTTTAAACCTTGTTAAACTCTGTCAGCATATCTGTCTGTTAAACACTGTTAACAAGTTGGATACACTCAGTGAATTCAGAATTGATTTTTGTTTGAATGAAAATACCAATGAAGAAAAATGTATGGAGCATGATTCTCAGTGAAAAATCAAGATTCTTTCTGAGTCACTGTGATCTAATCAGAAATTGTGCAGTAAATTAACACAGCATGATACTGTTTCATATTTAGAGCATCTCTTAGGTTATTTGATCCTAAACTCTGAATCTATGAATACTGTATGCATTGCCTCTCATGAATAACTCTGATATTGATGAACTCTAAACTCTGATTAGTAACACTCTGTTTCCAAACCATACTTGATTCTTGATGATTCTTTGTTTGCACTTGTGAAAATTTTAAAACTTGAGATGTGTCATTGTTTAGTTTGGTGAGAAACAGTTCATGTCTGCACCCTGTGAGATTTTGAGCCGAATAAGTGATTGATACATTTTATATCAATCAGATTTTATTACTGTGTGATGTTCATCAGTAAGTATGTTGCTCTAGAACTTGCATTAAACCATTTTGAGACTACATGATATATGTGTGCATGAAAATGATAAAGGCACTAGGATTAACCATCTTTCTTCAAACACTGTTCAAAACATCTTTGAACACTGATCATAAACACTGTTCATAAACAAGACCCTTAGTAAACCCCTTTGAGCCTAATTAACTGCTCATTTTTCTTGAATACTGAAGTATTAAGAGCAGTTATATTCTTTTGATAAATCAAATTCAAGCAAGTGAGAATTTCTCAAGAAAAGAAATCTTACTCAGTATATATCTGAAAAAAAATATAAAAAAAAATAATAAAAAAAAAATAATAAAAAAAAATATATATATATATACTGATCATCTTGTACAAATATGTACTAACCGTTTGACTGAACATTTTGATCTGGTAAATTGTTCAGTTAGGAATTCTCATTCGAAAAATATCTTTTCTCATCTGTTTGATTTTACTCAATTACAACCCTGAACAAAGTCCTTTTGATTTGTGCATATATGTAATCAAAGTGGTGTAGATTTGGTGGAAATTCAAGCTTATGGTAGTATCTGCTTTTACTGATTGAATTTGAGCGAAAACACTTCACCTAAACACTTGTGTGATGTGAGAGTTTGTGAGAAAATCCTTGACATGTAACTCACTGAATGATGCTTTGATGTTTATCTCTTGATCTTTTTGTCTATAATGACTGTGTGCTTACTTGGATAATCATGAACATAAACTGGAACAGAGATATTCAGATTTCTGTAATTAAGGAACTACAGAGTTTAGCATTCATCATATACTCTGTGTTTAATATGAGAGTTTGTGCATTCAGTGTTTATTGTTTTGATTTATGGATTTTATGAAATATTAGATGCTATAAAAATTGATTTGGTAAACTCTGCTACTCACACACAAAAATCACGACTGTGCATTTTTGAAAGGGTTTTTGTGACAAAGTTTGAAAATTTGATAAACACTGATTGATTGTGTTACGTACTCTAAGGTAAATTTTCATTAAGATAATTTGAAAATTCTGGAGTAAATGGAGTAGTTGACAACTGTTAATTAGTGTATTTAGTGGTAAAGTGTCTTGATAAACGGAAAGACAGCAGTAATAATGGCTTTTACTGCGCGTGTATTAAGTGAATCGTTGCATGTTTGACACGTGTCCCATGTTCACCCACTCACTCATCATTATCTACCACTTTCGCATTTCTCGAGGGAACAGTTGTTTGTTTTCAAGATAAAACGTTTGAGTTTAATTTTTAATTATAACTCAAATTACTTTTTGTCACAATCACTTTCACCCACTCGTATTCACTTTACCAAAACAGAGAACTTCTTTGTTTTTCACTTTGGCATTTTCGCAAACACCTTTCTTGCATATCATTTTCACAGTTGCTTTTTGTTTATTTCTTGATCTAATGGCAACAAAACCTTTCACTTTGTTTGGTCTACATTTTGTGCCTAACAATTATGCAGCTTTACTTGAGAATGACCGGACTCCTGAGGCGTTTCACCTAATGCAAAATTTTCTTCGCGATTCTGAGATTGGGCAAGCGCTGGTTGAACCGGCTACTCTATCTGCTTCTCAGGTTATTAACTTCTGGCAAAACTCAAGATATATAGAAGGAGGAGAGAATGGAACTCCATCTATCATCTTCTCTCATGAAGAACAAGAGTTTGTGATTACTCCACAAACTGTTCGTGATGCCATGGATTTCGACACACATACTTCGTATGCTGTTGTCTCTGAGCAAAATCTGAGAGAGATGCTAAAAGAGATTGGGTATATGGACTCACTTGCAAAGCTGGGCAGTGTGAGGAGACCGAATCTGAGAAAAGAGTGGAACTTTTTCTTTGATTGTATCACCAGGACATTCCAGAAGAAAGTAACCAACTGGGATGCTATTCCAATGGACAGTCTGCAAATTGGGTATTCTCTACTCTATGGCAGTAATTTTGATTTTGGTAGATATGTATTAATGAATTTGGGTGATAAGTTGTCAGAGTCTACTACAGTTTACTTTGCTAGATTTTGTCAACTTTTGTTCAATGCATGTGTACCTGGGTTAACTGTTGATGAAGCTGATGAGATTCAACCTTTTCGAGTCACTAAGAGAATATTCTCTGATATGACTAACAAAGATGTTGGTAAAGACATACCTCCTTTCGTATTGCTACTTGCCTTACAGAATTTTGTCAATCAGCCACAAGATTCTCCATCACCAAACCATGAACCACATGAAACACAACAACCAGAACCACAACCTATGCCTGAACCTTTAGCCACTGATCGTACAGAAAACATACCATCTCAACCTATACAATCACCTGAGCCAACCCAAACAACCACTGTTCATCCTATATCACCACAAACCCAAACTGAACCAATAAATCCAACACCAACAAACCCTGTCACTACTACTCACCCACAACCTCCATCTAAGTCCAAAAGGAAGAAGCATGCTGCACTTGATACAAAACATTCTAAGGCTAAACAGACATCTACAAAAGCTGTTTATTCAAGAAGATTCAAAGAAAGAGCAAATAGACCTTCTACACCACCAGCTGAGGACAGTTCTAGTGAGGATGAAGAACTGGTTGCAGTGCCTCAAGCTAAGAGGAGAAGGCTCATTCTATCTGATTCTGATGATGAGCATATTGATGAGGCTTAAGAGAAAATCTCTATTGATATTCCTACTGGTGAGACAGAGGTTATCATAGAACCTATCATACCAGAATCAGAAGTCAAGATTGCTGAACCAGAATCTGCTAAGGTTCAAGAAAATGAAGATGTTAGAGATGCTTTGTCTCCACTGGAAGAGTTTGATGAAACTCCAATTTCTTTTAATCATGAAGCATCTACTCCACCACTCATGGAGGTTACACATTCTATTGATACTGGTGTTGCTGATGGACCTACTATTGTTCTTGAAGACACTGTGGTTGCATCACACACTAAGTTAAACTCTGTTGCCCATCATGTTTCTGATCATGGTGAGGAGGTTGATAAACCAGAGAAGGTTCTTTCTTCAGAGCAGATTCAAGTTGCTAAAGGAAAACAAATTGCTCAAGAACCTGTTGCTACTCAAGAACCTGTTGCTTCTATTGCCTCTACTAGTGAGTCGATAAGTGATTCGATTGAACCCAAGAGTACAGGAGTTGAGAAAGCACAAACTCAAGCTGATGGTCAGAAAACAGGAGAAAAACCAGATTTTGCTGGGCCTTCTGTCAATGAAATTGATGATGATTATTTGGCCAAACAAACTGCTGATTGGTACAAATCAGAGTGTATTTTTCCTCCTGGAAGGGCAGCTATGTTTCTCCAAGCAAATTCTTCGAAGATTAAAAATCCAGAAATATTCACTTGTTTGCAAGGCACAGTGATTCAAATCAAAACCTTGAATAATAGATTTGATTATACTCAGAAATCTATTGTTGATCTTCGAACAGAGGTTGCTACTCATGAGGAGAAAGCTCAACTAGCTAATGCTAAGCTTTTTCAACAATTCTCCAAAGCTCAAGCAAATCTTAATGACAGACTGAGCACAGTTGAAAAGAATCAGATTTTATTGACTGAGAAGATTGATTCCATTGCAAACTCTCTTGAGTTAATCACCTCAATTCTGATTCAAGATGGTGATGATGTCAAAAAGGGGGAGAGAATTGCTAAAACCAAGTGCAAGCAAACTCAAACTCTGTCAAAGAAAGATCATCTTGATGATGAAGGTACTGCTGATAAGGGCTTAAGAAATGCAAATCCCAGACAAGGACATGGAAGGTCTTCAAGGTCAAAGCCAAATTTGGAGATAGATATAAATAGTCAGAGTACTTCTGGTTCAAAGCCAAAGGATTTGTCATTCACTGACAATCCACAAACAGATGAAGAATTGGCTGCAAAACTCTTTCGTGAAGAGAATGCTGAAGCTACACTTGAGGATATTCAAGCTGAAGAAAAGCTGTTGCAGAAAGAGCATTTAAAAGCTCAAAAGTCCAAAAAAGTGAAGAAAACTGTTAGAGCTTCAAAGCCTGTAATGAAAGGTATTGAGATCAAAGAAAAACTATCTGGTATTCAAGAAGAAGAAGAAGAAGATACTGGAAAGCTGGTTAGAAAGTCTTCTCTTGATGCCAAGTTGAAGTTAAAAGGGATAATTGGTGAAGAGAGCAAGGGCAAAATGATAGATACAACCTCTGTTGCTACACAAGTTGTACAGACTCAAAGTAAACTCTTACCTGGTTTTTCAAGGCCAAAGATTCCAGTGCAAGAAGAAGCAGGAGTAACTGGTGAATATCAACATAATGTTGCATGTTCAGGAAAGCCACCAGGGAGGAATACTTCTGGCTTAGGATCTAGAAGAGATTTGAGGGTTAGTAACAGTCCAAGAGATCCCTCTGCACTTGTATCTCTTGGTTCTGGTATTACTCAAGAAAATCTAGACAAGTTGGAGTCAGTTCAGCTAGTTCGTCAAAGGAGCTTAGACATTCACTTTCTGCTATACTTTATGGCAGATGGGTCAGTGTATAGAGTGAATGAAGAAGCAATCAAGCTAAAATTATTTGAGGAACTTCAATATGTCTTGCATATCTTCAGAGTTAGAAATCATCGAACACAGCTTATTGCTAATTCTATAAGGGAGTATATGCAGAAAGCTAAAGTTGTTACAGGATCAAAGTCTGCTGAAAGTTATGTTCCGAAGTACAGAGACTGGAATGGGAATCTGATAGAAATGCAGAAGGGAACTACAAAGCTGAAGACTGATCTTGGGATTACTGTTCTGGATTTTAATGTAAAGTCTGAAGAAGTGAAGTTTATCAGGTTGGGAAATGAAATGAGAAGAAACAAGATCTATGATCTCAGAGCTGCTATTTTTCAAACTGATGAGAATGATCCAGATTTAAGAGAGATCAAGGAAGCTATGGAGATTGAACTTGAAAATGCTGAGAGGAGATTGTTGATTGATTATCTCAGAACAACTCCAGATCTTGAGGAGGTTAGGTAGACAGATTTTGTAAGTAATTTGAATTTTTCAGTTGATTTTGTTAAGTCAAGTTTAAACTCTGATTATATGTTAAACACTGTGTTTTTATTTGTTTGTTTTGACATCATCAATTACTGTAAACTTGTACATTTTTCTAATGAACAAGTTGAGGGAGATTGTTAGATATAATTGATGTGATTTAATGTCAGTGTTTAAGTGTTACAGGCAAAGAGAGTTTAACTTGATATTGAAAGCAGTTGTAACGGAGTTTCAGTATACGCTGATAGCTGGAAGCGCAAACGCTGACAGAGGAAAGCGTAAACACTGTTAGCTGAACACATGGAAGCGCAAACACTGTTAGCTTGGAGAAAACAGAGTTTGCTAAAGTCTGTCTACAGGAAGCGTCTGCAAGTCAACAGAGTTTGAAGATTAATTTAATATTAATATGGAAGCGATATCTTTGAAGATTGGATAGCTGTCAAAGAGATTGAGTTGACTTAGAAGACGTGTAGCAATCGTAATTGATATCAATTGTATAGCTTAATTTTAGGAGAATCAATTAACGATTGTACGTAGCTGTATATCATATAAATACAGTTAGGTTAACCCTAGAAGGGTATCCATCGTGAACGAATATCATTCTTGTAACCTAAGCAGCTCTCTGTGATATTTTACATCACTGAGAGAGGAATTATTAATTCCAAACAGTTTTAAGAGTTAAAAACGTGTGTTCTTGTTATTTACTTATACGGTACTTGATTATATATTGTGTATTCGACCTAACATAAAAGAGTATGTTTCAAGCCTTCAACCAGTGCTACATTTTCTATAATGACATTCCCCAAAACAATTTAGCCATATCCCAGAGTTTCTCCTTTGTTGCCATCTCCAAAAGATATTACTAGGCCAGCTTTCCTCTCAAACTTTGTAAGCAGGGACTTCTTTCCAGTCATATGTCCAGAGCATCCACTGTCCAAGATAATTGAATGCTTCTTTCCTGTGCCCTTAACAGAGGATGGAGAAGTTTTCTTTGGAGATCCAGGTTTGTCTGAACTATTTGCCATCAATGCAATGTTGTCATAATCCAATTCATCTTCAGAATCATTGGAATCAGCCCAATCCTTCTGTGTGACCATAAGTGCATTACCCTTTCCTGAATTCCTAGGCTTCTTACACTCACTAGCAAAGTGTCCAAGCTCGCTGCAGTTAAAGCACTTGATCTTGGCCTTATCAAGCTTGACAATTGTACTTTTGCCTTTGTCACTCTTCTTCTCCTCCTTCTTTTGAAAAGGTCCTTTGCTAAATCTTCTCCTGTTAAATCTTCCTTTCTTGAAGGCTTTGGCAAACATAGCAAAGAGTTCCTGCATCTCAGATTCAGAATCATTGTTGTTAGAGTCCATATCAGTAGTCTCTGACTCAGAACTTTCTTTGCTTTTCTTCTTCCTTGAATTCTTTACAGCAATCTCTTCATGCTGTTCTTCAGGAAGCTTCTTTACTTCAGATTGAGCAGTAAGTGCAATAGTCTTCATCTTTCCTTCACTCCTGCTCTTCTTCTGCTGCTTGTCAAGTTCATAAGCTCTCAATTTTCCATATACTGCCTCTAATGAAATCTCATCCAAATCATTAGCTTCCTCCATCGCAGATATCTTCTCATTGTAGAAATCAGGCAAAGCTTTCATGAACTTTGTATTCATATCCTCCAAGTCATAATATTTACCATGCATGGCCATCTCATTGATGAGTTTTGTAAACCTATCAAAGGTATCAATAAGTGACTCACCAGACTTGGATTCAAAGTACTCATACTGTTGTATAAGTAATGTCCTCATATTCTTCCTAACAGGCTTAGTTCCTTCACAGTGAACCTTAAGATTGTCCCATATATCTTTAGCAGTTTTACAAGAGAGAACATAGTTAGTGAGAACAGAATCAAGACTGTTGAATAATATGTTTCTCACTTTAGCATCTTTAAGAACATTCTCCTTGTCCTTATCTGACCATTCAGATTTTGGCTTCTCTGCTGTATGTTCTGGAACAACCACACCATCAACAGTTGCTTGTCCAACGACCTTTATTGGAACAAAAGGTCCATCTCTGATTCTGTCAAGATAATCAGGATCTGTTGCTTCCAGATGATGCAACATCTTTACTTCCCATAGAGTATATTCGTTTCTCTTGAGCATAGGAATCTTAGTATTCCCATCCTTGTAACCAGACATGATTGCAGATCTTTATGATTATTCGAAATCAACCCTCTCTGATACCAATTGTTAACTCGAATAACTTGTAGAAGGGGGGGGGGGTTGAATACAAGTTATATAATCGTGTCTGATTTTTGCTTGATTATATGAACAAGAATAAACGAATGAATCAAACTCTGTTTGTATTAATAAGACCAAATACAAACTCTACCAAAGGTGTACAATACCTTTAGCAGCTGCTGACAATACAAATCTCTCTCTCTGTTTGTTTCGAACTCTCGAATACAAACCTTATACAGAGCTACGCACACGAACTCACAACACACGCTCTTTACAATGATATTGAGAGAGTATTTATAATGCTACCTATCAACTAATAACAGAAAGATATAATTTATACATGACAATGTTCTGCCTTCTAGTCGATAGTTTCCATCAATAGAAAATTCTTTCCTTCATAATATCTTCTTGCTTGTTCTTCAAACAAAGATCCTGTTTTATAGCACTTGCCAGTTTCTGTAGCATCCATAATGACATCATCAGTAACACAACTGATATCAGGATTTCATCTTGCATCAGTATCTGATCATCATCAGTATTAGACTGTCATCAGGATTTGCTCTTTGTTCCTGATATGTAGTCTTCGATACACTGTTCATTCCTGACTAAACTGTACATATAACTGTCTTACACATAAATCCTATATACAGTGCTAAATCCTTTATAAGATCAGGATTACAAGAAGTATAATGTGTAAATTCTATTCTTAACATCACAACTTACGAATTATTCCTAACATTGGTGTTCTGGTTTAGGGTTAGGTATTTTGAGTTTTAATTGGGGGTTTATTTTGAAAACGCCGGTTAGTAGATTACATGAGCATCGGCATTTTCATGTCAATTTTTATCGCAAATTCTGTTGTAAGATTTTAAAATAGTACTTATGTTACTGCAATCTTGAGCACCATTGTGATAATATGTGTTTTTCAGTTGGAAATTGAAGTAAATCAAATTGGCCAAAGAGATTTCTTGAAAATCCCACCAAGGCCCCCTAGGTCTGATCTCCGAAAACCCTAGTCTCTCTCCGCCAACATTCACTAGCAGGTTAATATCCTTTTTAATTCTCAATAATTAATAAGATCTGTAACAATTTAATATTTGATGTCTAAATTATTATATCTATAAATGTTTGTATGTTGTTGAATTGAATCAGGAAAGATGAGTCGGTCAAGTAGAACTCTGTATGTTGGTAATCTTCCTGGTGATATTCGTGAGCGAGAAGTCAAAGATCTCTTCTACAAGGTTGTTGCTTTTCTGCTTCTTTTTTAATTCTTACTTTTGTATCCAAATTTTGTGTACTTTAGCTTTTGCTGCCTCAATTTTACTTTTTCAATTTTCATTTGTCAATTATTGTACAGGGTATTTGTGCGTTTTGGTTTAGTTCGTATTTGCTATGGCTATACATTTTGAATCTGATAAACGTTTGGTTTAGCTGCCTAATTATTATATCTTGATCGTATATATGCTACTAGTGTAGCTACATAGTCTTGAAGAGCTTGTATAGTGCAATTTGTGTTATCCATTTGTCTTTTAAGTATACTGACCGCATTCAAATTTAGTTTGTATTTGCAATTATGTAGTTGGTGGTTAACTGTAATGATAACATTGGCTATTTGGTGTAAAAGAATTGGTGAAGATATGTTAATATTTTAGTTTTGTCAATGAGGTTTATGTTTTAGTGGGCTTAATTTTTGGTATTGCTATGTTACTTGTATCAGAAATTTGTATTGCTAGCAATTAACATAACTTCGAAATTCTGCAAGCAGTTAAAGATTACATCTTTATGTGATTTTTTAAAGGAAATTATTGATTTTGTGTTTGTAAAATAATTTGACTATGCGGTATGGACCAATTGCTCACATTGATTTGAAAATCCCACCAAGGCCCCCAGGTCATGCATTTGTTGAGGTAATATTTTGGATTTTAATTTTTTTTGTTAAACTTGTTTTTGCAAGTGTTAGTAATATGGGTGTCCCACTTAATGCAAGCAGCCCTCCAGCCCTCCACTTAATGCAAGTGTTAAAAACTTTTTATGCTATAATTACGCAAGCGCACGTAGTCACAAGTAATACAATCAAAGTTCATTCCACAGAGATCTGGTTAAGTTTTACTCAGAAAATATGCCTATGCAACAATGTATGGCTTTAATTCACTGCTAAGAAAAATAACAAAATTGGATTTAATTATCTAAATTAAACTAAGATACAAATTATAGATATAAGAATTAACTAATTAACAAGAATTAAAAATCGAATTACTTATATGAGAATAAACATGGAATCCTAGTTTCATTATCTACTTCACTTAGAGTTGCAGCCTTCAATTAAAACATGCTATGGTTTTGATATCTGATCGAATAACACCAAAAGAGTAAAAGTTACCTCTCGGTATACTAGTACCAATCTACGCATACATCCACAAAAGAGATAGAAGATGAGTAGGCACCTATTATGTTTAGACCCTATATCTCTATAGAATTTGAAAACATAAAGGTTTAAGCACAAGTTATCCACATAGATCACATAGGGCAGCATAATATCTCTATTCATGCCACAAATCATGATGCTAAAACATCAACCTATCCTATGCTAGCATGGCAAGTTCTAAATCTCAAGATCCACTCTCGTTTAGCAAGAGATTAACATATTAGATGTTCGCGACGCACCTAAATTCAATAAGCACAACCATACAAGGATATCAAGAATTCACCACACATAAATCTTTAAGGCATGCAAACTACTAAGCTACATAGATAAATCCACTAGGATCCCACGACAACGATTAGTTCATAATCGAACTTTTCGTCACCATGGGATTAGATGAAAACATGATAATTGACAAAATATAAAAGGAAGAAATAATATTAATAGTAAAGGAACACAAAAGATGAAGTAGATCTTGATCTGTTGCTTGTCACGAGCGTTGAATCTCCTTCTCCTTTTCTCTCTTGCAATTCTATGTTACAATAATAAAACGATGATCTATTTTACAAGCCTAAGATGTGTTTATATATGCCTAGATATCTTGCCCAACAAGAAAAACAACCTAGAATACAATTGGAAATAGGTTTGGGTACCAAAACTACAATTAAAATTCATTTAGGGGTAAAACTGTCAAAAATCAGCAAATTAGGCTGGCCAGAGCGCAGCCAGCGCTGCATGGAGCGCAGCCAGCGCTGTCTTCTCTGTTCTGGGCACTGTTCAAGCGCAGCCTGCGCTGCTATAAGCGCTGCCAGCGCTCCCCTTGATGTTTCTGACACTATTTGGGCGCTGCCTGCGCTTGGAGAGCGCAGCCTGCGCTGGTACTCCTGTCCAGAATTTTGATTTTGCTTTATTCTTGTAGAAAATTTCCCAAGCTTCGCGTGGACAGTAAGATCATCCAAAACGGACTTCTAGAACTCCAGATATGGCCAAAACAGTGTAGACTGCGCAACATACCCTGAAATCTGAATTTTCCACAATTTGCTCATTTCTCATCCGTTTTCTCTTCCGATTCTTTCGCCACTTCCCGTTCTTCAATTCTTGACTTATAAATCCTCATGGTAGCCTAAGAAAATATGCCATCCTTCATTCCATTGCTCAAATCATCTCCAAAATTGACGAAAACACCAACCCTAAACGATATTTCGCAACCCTGCACAACTAAACACAAACACATCAAAACTACAACAAACTTGAGGCCAAGTACACCAATTTAAGCCGATATGGAACGCTCCAAGTGGATTATGAAATCCACTTATCACACCCCCCAAACTTAAACCGATGCTTGTCCTCAAGCATAAACAATTACAACTAACTAACTAACTAGTACCACTTCCGTAGGTGATCACGGTTGCATTTGGCATATGCAACAAGCCCTTTAAACCCCTAGGCAGCCCTAGTGGACGAGTAAGGTCTCGTGAGGGCCTATAGAGAATGTACCCATTAAATCCATTTAACCTAATGCAATGCAATGCATGAATGCAACTAAATGAAAATGCAAGATCCCCTCAAACTCACCAAAACCAACTAACAAGCAAATATCTCAAAGAATGCGAATAAATCCAAGCAGAGCTCGACTAAGTCCCCGTATACTAACAATACATGAACAGAAACGTGCGTGTGTGCATGCTCATCAGAAATACTCCCAAAACTAGGTCAAAAAATCATACATGCTTTCCGTCAAGACAATCACAGGTTTATAACTAGAATAGACTGTAGACACTTCATAACCTAGGAACACCTCCACCCTTATCCAAGGTAGACAGAAACTCATGCTTTATTACTATGACACTATATACAATACGCATGCTTATTTAACCGTGCAATGAATGAGACCCCAAAAGGCTTATACAATAATACCCATGTAGCGAGTGTTAGGTCAGCAATCCCAAACCACAAGGCTTTTGGTTACTAGGACTAAGTCCCCTCAGACTTAATTACTCGAGTATTAAAGAGCTCACTCTGGTTAATTTTGCATATAAACAAATAAAAATTTGACTCTTTTTTTTTTCCTTTTTCTGATTTTTTTGCTTTCTTTTTTTTTTCTTTTTTTATTTTTTTTAATCGCAATCTGGAATGAGCCTTTCTCATTTCCAACCCTAGACTACTCATATAAATATGAGCCGGCTACTAGCCATTTGACGCCTAGCCTTTATTCACCATTATTACAACTAGCATGAAATTCCTATTTTCCCCCAAACTTAGATTTTAATGTTCCTACGATATAAAGGGAATAACGAAAATTCTAAGAATAAACAAGTGATTAAATCTCAAAACATCCCCCAGGCATGACTCTAACCTAGCCCAAAAGTACCCCAATGAGACTGTGTAATTAGTTTTGTTCCCGTAACATGCAAGTCAATTCATAGGAACTATAAATCAGCCCTCTACTCATCATTATCACACTCAATTAAACATCTACCTACCAATCAGAATAAGCTCGTTCTATGGGATTATGAAATATGCATGCCATGAAAATGCAACTAATATGAACTCACATGGTAAAACAAAAATAACAGAATGTCCTAAATGAAACAAACATAGATAATACGAACAAATATATGCATGAATTACGACTAATATGCAAAACATGATATCTATATGAACACAATGACTCACAAATACTACTAACACATATACATACTACTTATCCCCCAAACTTATAATATTCAATGTCCGCATTGAATGAAAGTAAATACAAGGGATAGTAGAAAACATACCTGAAAACACCGAAACACATGGGTTGCCACCCACGAAGCGATGTCGTTAACGTCATTTAGCCGGACAAATATGATTCAAATCATGGTGGCTCGAAGATCGCATTTGACTTGTCCTTAGCAGAAGGATCATTCACCCATTGGTTGACAACCTTCTTGCTATCTTCCCACATCTTTTCTAAACCAAAATTCTCTTTGCCTCTTCCTCCAATTAACTTTTTCTTTTTCTTCTTCACACCTCTAAGGTGCTTATGCTTCACAGTTGATTGATACGAACACTCTTCAACCTCATCATCCATGATCCACCTTCTTAACACATTATCGTGACCTCTTCAAAAATTAACAACTCATCATTCAGAAGGACATACTTCAAATGGGATGGAAGTTTTCCAAGCTTTACTTTCGAAAGATCTCGTATTGAAGAACTGTCAATGGACTCACTGACGTGATGTTCTAGCATGTGCATGTCCGACTTTTCTCTCAACAACGGATCAAACTTCTCTCTTTGACCCGTATCAACCATTTCCACACTGCAACACTCTTCATCCTCCGTCGGAAATTTCATGGCCTTGAACACATTAAAGGTGACATTCTGATCTTGCACCCTCATTGTAAGCTCTCCTTTTTGCACATCGATCAAAGTACGACCCGTAGCTAGAAAAGGTCTTCCCAAAATTATGGGAATCTTCTTATCTTCTTCAAAATCCAAGATAACAAAATCAGCTGGGAAGATGAACTTATCAACCTTCAGCAAGACATCCTCCACTATACCCCTCGGATACGTAATCGTCCTATCAGCCAACTGCAAGGAGATGTTAATTGGCTTTGGCTCCGGTAGACCAAGTTGCTTGAAAATAGACAAGGGCATAAGATTAATGCTAGCTCCCGAATCACATAAACACTTACTGAATGAAAGGTTGCCAATAGTGCATGGAATAGTGAAACTTCCTGGATCTTTCAGTTTAGGTGGCAACTTCTGCTGCAGAACGGCACTACACTCCTCTGTTAATGCCACTGTTTCAAATTCTTCCAACCTTCTCTTCCGTGACAAAATATCCTTCATGAACTTTGCATATCTCGGCATCTGCTCTAATGCTTCAACAAAAGGAATATTAATGGATAGTTTCTTGAAGACATCCATAAATTTCTGAAACTGTTTCTCTTGACTTTTCTGCAAATGTCCAGGATATGGAGGAGGAGGATAGATATGAGTATTCTTTGAAGATTGCTCCGGAGTAGACTTTTCAACGGGTTTCTTGCTCTTCTCACCATCAAGCTGATCAGCCACTAAATCAGATTTCTCAATTTCTGGCACTGCAGATTTTACAACCTGCTGATTCTGAACATCTTCATCTTCTTTAGTTGCTGATTTAGGATCACTTGTTACTTTTACAGATCTCAAAGTAACTGCATTGACCTGTTCTTTGCTTTCCCTTCTTCCTGGATTGACCTCCGTATCACTAGGAAGAGTTCCTTGTGGCCTATTAAATAAAGCACTTGCAATCTGTCCCACCTGACTCTCCAAGATCTTTTGAGAAGCTTGCAGGTTTTTAATCACCATCCTCAACTCATCCAGCTCTGAATTTTCATTAGAAGATTGCCCCGCATGAGCCTGGGGCTGTTGTTGCTGAAATCCCGGAGGTCGATATGATTGCCTTGGAGCATACTGCTACTGATAACCTTGATTGAATGGCCTTGCTTGCTGTCCCTGAAACTGTTGATAGGGCTGCTGAGGTTGTTGACCACCTTGGTTGTTACTCCAGCTGAAGTTAGGATGATTCCTGTTGTTCAGATGATAGGTGGCTGGAACTGGTGCAGCAGGTCTCTGAAAATTACTCACGAACTGTGCTGATTCAGGAGAAATAGCACATTGATTCGTCTCATGTGCGCCCGCACATAACTCACAAACACTAGCCACCTGCTGAACTCCATAATTTGCAAGAGAATCCACCTTCATTGTCAAAGCCTTCAACTGAGCTGCAATAGCTGAAGCTGTATCCACCTCAAACAAACCTGCTACCTTGCCTTGAGAAAGCCTCTGGGTTGGATTCTGATATTCATTGGCAGCCATCGTCTCAATAAGTTCATAGGCTTCATCATAGTTCTTAGCCAATAGAGCTCCTGCTGATACTGCATCTAGCATAGGTCTAGATTGTGCTCCCAACCCATTATAGAAACTATTGATCACCATCCAGTCAGGCATGCCATGATGTGGACACCTACGAAGCATCTCCTTGTATCGTTCCCAAGCCTCACACAAAGATTCTCCAGATTGCTGTTGAAATTGATCGAGCTAGCTGGTTCCTTAATGCTGCAGTTTTTGCCATAGGGAAGAATTTAGTAAGAAACTTCTGAGCAAGATCCTCCCATGTAGTAATGGAACTAGCTGGTAAAGAGTGTAACCAGCCCTTAGCCTTATCCCTCAGAGAGAATGGGAAAAGCCTCAACTTGATAGCATCATCCGAAACACCATTGAACTTAAAAGTATCACAGATTTCGATAAAGTCCCGAATATGCATGTTAGGATCCTCCGTAGAAGCACCCCCAAACTGAACCGAATTCTGCATCATCTGAATAGTGCTCGGCTTGATCTCGAAGTTATTAGCCGTGATGGCTGGCCTGATGATACTAGACTGAATATCATTGATCTTTGGCTGAGAATACTCCTTCAAAGCCTTAGCTGCTACTGCATCACCCATCGCTACTGTAGTTTCAGTTTCCTCGTTCTGATTCTCTAAATTCTTAACACGATCGTCTTCCGCCAGTGCTTCTAAACGAGCTTGTAAGCGAGTTCGCATACAAACCTAGTACTTGAAACACCACGAAACAAACAAACTAAGTAAGAAATCCGAGTCAGTGAACGCTAACGACCACTATTGACAAGCACATAAACTAAAATAAAACACCGATGATCCCCGGCAGCGGCGCCAAAAACTTTTTATGCTATAATTACGCAAGCGCACGTAGTCACAAGTAATACAATCAAAGTTCGTTCCACAGAGATCTGGTTAAGTTTTACTTAGAAAATATGCCTATGCAACAATGTATGGCTTTAATTCACTGCTAAGAAAAATAACAAAATTGGATTTAATTATCTAAATTAAACTAAGATACAAATTATAGATCTAAGAATTAACTAATTAACAAGAATTAAAAATCGAATTACTTATATGAGAATAAACATGGAATCCTAGTTTCATTATCTACTTCACTTAGAGTTGCAGCCTTCAATTAAAACATGCGATGGTTTTGATATCTGATCGAATAACACGAAAAGAGTAAAAGTTACCTCTCGATATACTAGTACCAATCTACGCATACATCCACAAAAGAGATAGAAGATGAGTAGGCACCTATTATGTTTAGACCCTATATCTCTATAGAATTTGAAAACATAAAGGTTTAAGCACAAGTTATCCACATAGATCACATATGGCAGCATAATATCTCTATTCATGCCACAAATCATGATGCTAAAACATCAACCTATCCTATGCTAGCATGGCAAGTTCTAAATCTCAAGATCCACTCTCGTTTAGCAAGAGATTAACATATTAGATGTTCGCGACGCACCTAAATTCAACAAGCACAACCATACAAGGATATCAAGAATTCACCACACATAAATCTTTAAGGCATGCAAACTACTAAGCTACATAGATAAATCCACTAGGATCCCACGACAACGATTAGTTCATAATCGAACCTTTCGTCACAATGGGATTAGATGAAAACATGATAATTGACAAAATATAAAAGGAATAAATAATATTAATAGTAAAAGAACACAAAAGATGAAGTAGATCTTGATCCGTTGCTTGTCACGAGCGTTGAATCTCCTTCTCCTTTTCTCTCTTGCAATTCTATGTTACAATAATAAAATGATGATCTATTTTACAAGGCTAAGATGTGTTTATATATGCCTAGATATCTTGCCCAACAAGAAAAACAACCTAGAATACAATTGGAAATAGGTTTGGGTACCAAAAATACAATTAAAATTCGTTTAGGGGTAAAACTGTCAAAAATCAGCAAATCAGGCCGGCCAGAGCGCAGGCAGCGCTGCATGGAGCGCAGCCAGCGCTGTCTTCTCTGTTCTGGACACTGTTCAAGCGCAGCCTGCGCTGCTATAAGCACTGCCAGTGCTCCCCTTGCTGTTTCTGACACTATTTGGGCGCTGCCTGCGCTTGGAGAGCGCAGCCTGCGCTGGTACTCCTGTCCAGAATTTTGATTTTGCTTTATTCTTATAGAAAATTTCCCAAGCTTCACGTGGATAGTAAGATCATCCAAAACGGACTTCTAGAACTCCAGATATGGCCAAAACAGTGTAGACTGCGCAACATACCCTGAAATCTGAATTTTCCACAATTTGCTCATTTCTCATCCGTTTTCTCTTCCGATTCTTTTGGCACTTCCCGTTCTTCAATTCTTGACTTATAAATCCTCATGGTAGCCTAGGAAAATACGCCATCCTTCATTCCATTGCTCAAATCATCTCCAAAATTCATGAAAACACCAACCCTAAACGATATTTCACAACCCTGCACAACTAAACACAAACACATCAAAACTACAACAAACTTGAGGCCAAGTACACCAATTTAAGCCGATATGGAACGCTCCAAGTGGATTATAAAATCCACTTATCAGTGATCAAATTAAGCTTGATAGGTTTAATAAAATCGAGCTGGTAACTGCAAGGTACTTTACTGAACATAATTTACTTATTTATTGTAGTTATATACAATTCATTGTGTTTCATATATGTAACTTACACCATAAGTGATGAACCAATGAGCTTAAGGATCTAACATGATTTTGAAACTACTAAGATACTCCTAGGTTCCTCGTTAGACAGCGCCCTTAGAATTTTTAGTGGTTACAATAGAAAAAGGAAGATAGACTCCTGCAACTCTTTGTGTTATGGTAATGCAACTCTTTTTTATTATGGTAATGCAGCTCTTTTTTATTACTCAATTTTAAAAGTTGTCATCAAAGTATATATTAATTAGCTACAGTTTCTAATTTACTCATGATATTAATGTATATTTATGCGTACAGGGTAGAAATGAGCAGCTTGTTGAAGGGAAGGTGGATTGTAAAGGAAAACCAGTTTAAAGGAATAAGCATGGAGGAGCAAAATCTTCTTTTCTTGTACTAGGTGTTAACACAAAATCACGCAAGCGCACGTGGTCACAAGTAATACAGATATAAGTCAAGTTCGTTCCCACAGAGATCTTGGTTTTTAATTCAGTTTAGTACCTATGCAACAATGTATGGTTTTAATTCACTGCTAAGAGAAGTAACAAATTGGGATTTTTAATTATCTAAATTAAACTAAGATGCAAATTATAAAACTAAGACTTAAATTAACTAATGAGAATAGAAATCGAATTACTTATATGAGAATAAACATGGAATCCTAACTTCATTATCTACTTCACTTAGAGTTGCTGCCTTTAATTAAAACATGCGATGGTTTTGATATCTGATCGAATAACACGAAATAAGTAAAAGTTACCTCTCGGTATACTAATACCAAACTAAACATACATCCACAAAAAAGATAGAAGATGAATAGACACCTATTATGTTTAGACCCTATATCTCTATAGAATTTGAAAACATAAAGGTTTAAGCATAAGTTATCCACTTAGATCACATAGGGTAGCATAATATCTCTATTAATGCCACAAATCATGATGTTAAAACATCAACCTATCCTATGCTAGGTTATCCACTTAGATCACATAGGGTAGCAAGAGATTAACATATTAGATGTTCGTGACGCACCTAAATACAATAAGCACAACCACACAAGGATATCAAGAATTCACCACACATAAATCTTTAAGGCATGCAAACTACTAAGCTACATAGATAAATCCACTAGGATCCCACGACAACGATCAGTTCATAATTGAACCTTTCGTCACCATGGGATTTGATGAAAACATGATAATGAACAAGATAATAAAGATGAATAAATCAATAATGGAATAAGGTTTAGCGAACAAATCCGTGAAAGTAACAAGCATCCAAAAGATAGGCCTAACAAAAGAATACAAGAAAACTATGTCTAGATCTTCTTGTCGTTACAATCCTCGCCTTGGCTTCTCAATCTCGTGCTATGAACGAATTGGACTGAACTCTGGTGTGTAGATGTTGCTTTTGATGTCCCCCAAGGTGTGTATTTATAGCCCCAAGTGTCCTCTTTTCCAAGTAATTACCGTCTTTGAATTAGAATAGAATTCCGACAATTTCCTTTCTTAAATGGATTAGAATTGCAATTCCCATGTTTAGAACTGATTCCAGAAGCTTCTGGACGACCAAAACAATTACCATATCGATTAAGAATAGAATTCGTGGCAATTTCCCTGTTTAAATCAAATTCTAACAGAACTGGAATTCTTCTGTCGAAGCTGGGCGCGGCCGCGCGCCATTTACATACTATTCCCGCGCGCCCGCGCGCATAATAATTCTGACAAATCTGTTGAGCGCGCCCGCACTTCCATCACACTCACACCAGGCGCGCCCGCGCCTGTCCTTCTGCAATACAGAAACTTTTTGGCCTTTTGCTGATTTCTTTGCCAATTCATTTGCAACTCCCAGCACTTGTTCCTTTGACTTCAAAAACACCACATAATCTCTAACACTCCATTCCTTCACCTAAAAAGCATCCTACACAATTCTCACAAAAACAAATCAAAACACACCAAAACTTGAGACCAAAACATCAATTTAAGCCGAAATGGAACGATCCAAGTGGATGTAAAATCCACTTATCACTAGGTAAAGCAGTCTAAAAGTTTGCAAAAATTCATTTTAAGTGATAGTTAGGTGTTAATGTAGTCGATAACTCTTGTCCAAAATTCATAATAACTCTTGAATTATTTGTGCATATAGATATTATTGCACATACAAATGTTTATATGTGCTCAATTGCTCATAATGAATCGATGTCAGTCGATAAGCTAGCTACTATTACTACCACTGGTCCAATTACTATAAGTTGTTTACTGTTTTGTAGTCGCATACAGAATAATTCTCGCGATTTTCTATTTGTTAAAAATGTTACAAAAAATGCGATAGATATATTTTGTCCAACAGTACAAGAATGTTTCTGTATTCCTATTAGTTCATGGAAATAAAGAGCAAGTACTCATTTGTTGGTATGAAACTACTTGATCCTGTAACATGTCTGATTAACCTTGTTTTTGATTAATTAACTTTAGCAAGTACAATATGGTAAACTCGTCAGTCATACTTACAGTTATGTAGTAGTTGCTATTTTTAATATATCTATTACAAACCCATTGTTAACTCCATATTTCTAGTTTTTTTTTAAAATAAAAATCAGTAATAATGATTGATAAAATTGGCCTGTGACACTTGCCTTTTCAGTTCACCTGAAAATAATCAACAACAAACATCTGGGCCTGTTGACAAGTGTGATGGTAATGGTATACATGATCCTATGTACTATAGGATCAATACATCAACCAGGGGTTTTGATATCAGATGTGCAAAACCTTGAATTCATAAAGTACAAACAAGTGATACTTTTCTGGTAGGACTCAGCAGTAGGAATATTAAGAAACCTTGTAATATGATGCTTCATTTTACAATCTTATATTACATGTACATTGAATGTTGGTAATTGAGAATTCTATTTGGTTATTGCTCTCTTATAATTTCCTTTACGAGCTTAAGGATATTGCATTAATAGTATCTTTTATCAATAAATTTTCTTCTCTAAAATTGTGCAAATGTAGAATACAATTGAAAAATGTTGGAATTGCAAAAATTCATGGACATATTATCTGTGATATTCTACCTTACATTACCTCGGTATATAGCTAATGCACTAGTCATTGCCAGGTTTCCCTTGCTTCTTCAACTAATAAGCTTGTTAGTAACTCTCCTGTTAGATCATTAGTTGATGTATGTGAAAAACAATTTGGGTTCTTCTCCGAGCATCAAATGGTCAGTGAAGTTGGAAACTACTTATTTCTAGCAACGGTGTTTCCTTCTAGGAAGGTTTGTTCAAGAAATGTATCTTATCTCGTATTTATTTTCTATTGTATAATTACTTGTGCCTGAACTTAAGAAGGCAAGTAATATCTACAAGCAAAACTGGTGTAAGTTTTTCAGTACAGTTAGCCAGTTTTGTGGCAGATATGTACAAGCCTTCCGAAAAACTACTAGGTGAAGATTATTAAAACAACTATTTTTCTGCATCTGTTTGTGATTCCAGAAGGAGTGAGGTGTCCATCATACCTTAAAATATAATATCGTAGGGTGTAATTTATTTATTTTTTTATTGATTTTAAGATTGATTGCTTTGTAGATTTTGAAGAATGGAGTGCGATTATCTAGGAGCCTGTCACGAACAATGGGTTCCCCTCCTGCTGACAGTATCTTGTTTGTTCATCCGGTTTATCTGCAGCCTAAAGTTAGTTTTGAAAATGGGAATGACAAGTTACAAAGCACTGGTCACCTCTTAGTGTCCACGTGCAAAGAATTATATCTTGAGCTTGTTTCTTCAGACAGTGAATCTGCATTCAAATCTATTATTATTTATTTTAATTGTAGATACTTAAGCAAGAGAAGTCTTCTTTTTTAGACAATTGAAAGGAGAAAATCGTATTCTGCCTCATGTAGTGATTGTTAGTACAGTATTAGCCCTTATCTATCCACCTTCCTTCACATTATTCACCAGCAGGTTTTTTACTACTTCTGTAAAATCATCTAAATGCAATTGTAGGCCTCCTGCTATCTAGAAATTTATATAGAGGTCATCTAAAATGATGAATTGAATTTGGGAGAGGTGAGTTGCGAAGTAGGCTAGTGGATGAATTACTCTTTTTTTGAAAGAGTAGATCTAACTATTTTTCGGGTGGTGGCGTGGTGGGTATAATATAGTCAAATTCTGTATTATTCTCAGTAACAGTTTCTGTATAAGCTATACAGGGATTGTCATCTGCTAGACGAATGGGAATGGTATAAGTTTAAAGTATCTGTGTTATTATTTTTTAAAGGTTATCTTCGATATATTATTTATTTGGTATTTGTACGATTTAACATAAAATTTAATTACACTTAGTTATCCTCTCCATTAGGTCATTAATTTAATTGATTCCGTCAAAAGTCAAATTCTAGCAATATCTATTTTTAATTATAAGAGATATTCCATTATTGCGAAAAATTAAATAATATTTTTATGGAATATATCTCTATACCAATGCAATAAGATCGAAAAAGAAATATTGATATTTGATATTTTTTAGATCTCCGTTGCAAAATTGATAAGGCGACAGGCTCGAACAAAGAATATTCGAGGATTAATATTCTTTAGAGAACTCGTGCTATATTTAAAAACAATCAGTTTTTATTCAAAAATATTCCGCCTTCACACTCAAATTACTTTTATCCTCAAGAATATTAATATTCAGTGGTAGAATATTAATACTCATTGTTATCTCGTGCCAGAAATATTTAAAGTAATTTTTCTCCCATATCTCAAATTTATTTCATTTTCGGAGAAAATTATTTTAAATACTCAAAAATATTTCCTACACTCTCAATATATTTTATATATTAGGAAATATATTCTAAGTATTTATTCATGTCAAAACATTGGTCAAACGATGCATCTATTTCATAGAAAGACCAATCGTATTTTATTCGAAACCGAAACCTAATTTAATCGTATTAAATCTAAATAAAATACTTCCACTTGCTAGAATGACTTGAAACTTGACATGGGTTACTTAAATGTTATTTTCTATGCATGGTAAAAGTTTCATAATTTTCTGAGAATTTTGGTCCGGGCACGAAAATCGAGGCAGTGGGTCCACAGTTGACCACGTTTGACTAAAGTCAACGTTGACCATTTTGACCAAAACTTCCAGAATTTCATTTTATGATATTCCTAAATGCTCCATAATTTTAGAATTATTTATTGGGAATTTTCGTATTAATCGGGTATTTAATTAACGAAATATGTTACGTATTTATTCGTTAATTGATACGAGTCCGATACAATTAATTAGAGCTCAAAACACAGCTGGGATATTTGTGTAGAATACCACTCCCACTTGCAAAGAAACACAATACCACTCCAAAGAAACACAAAACCACTTTCCACCTCATCAATCCAAGTGCTTTCAATCTCAACCACTCCTTTTTCCTTCAATCCTCACCCTTCCTTCCACCCAACTCCTCCTATAAATAAACCCCTTCCCCCAACCATTTTCTTCAAGCTAAAGAGTCAAATAATTGCTGGGAAATTTGAAGTGGAAGCTCTCTAAATATATCCAAACACTCTCTACACCCATTTCATCTCAAAAACCTTCTCTTTCTTATATATACTTAAATATACAAGGTTTTTGTTCCATCAAGCTTAGTTCAACCAACCAAGCTCTCTCCCACCTAGCAAGCTCCTCTACCACTACTATCCGGCCTCCCGAAGGGCTGCCTAAGTTCGTCCATAAGCCAAAATCCGGCCGAACCTCCGGCGAATTTTTCCGGCGAACTTTTTCCGGCGATCTCCAAAAGTGGTAAATTTTAGCTTCATTATTCAAGTCTTAACCAACCATTTTTATATACGTATAAGATCTCTATACCTTCATCTTATCTTCTTTTTTAAAGCTCTTATATCGGATCTATATTTGACGACGGTCAAATTACACATCGAGCTTGATTTGATTCCCTTCTATCACCTTAGTGTTCCGGGGGAAAAGAATCTCAAAGCCTTAATTAAAACTTTAACGCACTTACTTTGGCCATTAATATTTTATTGTTGTGTGGTGTGTTTAATTACTCGTACGTGTGTGTTAATCTTAACGCGTAATAGCGTGGCGCAAGCCTTTTATATATTTTTCGCACCTTTTCTTCTCTTCCTCACACTTGTGAGTGATTTTACTTTCCGCACTTTTTCTTCTTGTCCTCACACTTGTGAGTGATTTTACTTTCCGCATTTTTTTCTCATCCTCACACTTGTGAGTGATTTTACTTTTCGCACTAATTTAACGCATAATAGCGGCCCTCGGTTTATCATATAGATAAAACGAGCTACTTTTCTGCACGTGTGTGTTTTATTTATGTGTTGTGTTTAATTGGCCAAATTAATATTAAAAGTGCAAATTGTTAAAGTAATATTGTAACACTCTCGTTTAAAATATAAATACGAATAGTCTATAACAAGACTATATCAAACGAGAAGTTGTTCACCAAAGATCCTTAAGCTATAAAGCATAACAAGGACTTGATTTTTACAATACTTCGAAAATAGAAGTATTTTCAACAAAGAAGTAATTGTAAGTATACTTCGATCTTTATAAAAGACGAGCCAAAGTATACGATTATAAAACCTTATAAGCCTACGAGCTTAACGGAAATAATCAATACTTACACACTCCGAGATATATTTAAATCTCACTATACGGAGTATTGTATTAAAAGTATTCTTCGATCTACAAGTTTTATCGAATAAAAGAATACACATAAAAGTCATAAGCAAATAAAGCTTATCTTAATTAATATTCGTGTAAGAATATTATAGTCACCCTAGGACATATTAGTCCAAAACCTCTCTTTATATTACGGTTTGTTTCATAGATATTGTTTTCTAAGTTTTGCAGTGAGGTGAAGTTGAAGTGAGGTGATTCTCGTTCTAAGACCCAAGTCCTAGGCATTAACGGGGAGTTAGTGGCCTTTGCACCGTGAAGAAGAGGAAAGACCCGAGACCTTTCATCTAAGATCCAAGACCAGCAAAAGCGAGGAATTCAAAGACTACACCAAGGGTTCTACATCAACTTTGAAGAAGTAGCGGGGAGTTGCTGTATAAGATAAGTTGTGTAGGTTTTTCACAACGACTTTGAGGGTGTAACGGGGAGTTACGACCCAAGACGAGTCTTGTGGGTTTTTATATTTATTGTGAGGTAGTATCTTGGAGATTCGTACCAAGACCAATATTTATAAGGTTGTAAAGGCTTCTCCGGCTAATAAAGGAGCGAGATATTTTTAAGGGAAAATCTCGAATCCGGAGAGGAGATCGGGGACTGGAGTAGGGGTGAGCGAATCCATTAGGGGTTGCGCCATCGCGAACCAGGATAAAATCTCCTGTGTGGTATTTTCTTCCCTTGTCTTTTATTTTCTGCACTTATAAACTGCATAACGACTCGGTAAAAGTTTTAAAAAGGGAAAATTATTTTAAATGCCATAATAATTTTTAAATCGGTAATTAAGCTATTCAACCCCCCTTCTAGCTTAATATAGCCCTCTTACGGGACCTAACAATTGGTATCAGAGAGGTACTTTTTAACGTGCTTGTTGAGTGATTTGCAGATTTACATGTTAACTCGAATAACTTGTAGAAGGGGGGGTTGAATACAAGTTATATAATCCTGTCTGATTTTTGCTTGATTATAAAAACAAGAATAAACGAATGAATCAAACTCTTGTTTGTATTAATAAGATCAAATACAAACTCTACCAAAGGTGTACAATACCTTTAGCAGCTGCTGACAATACAAATATCTCTCTGTTTGTTTCGAACTTCTCGAATACAAACCTTATACAGAGCTACGCACACGAACTCACAATTTCGTCTTATGCCTCACGCCTCACGCTCTTTACAATGATATTGAGAGAGTATTTATAATGCTACCTATCAACTAATAACAGAAAGATATAATCTATACATGACAATGTTCTGCCTTCTAGTCGATAGTTTCCTTCAATAGAAAACTCTTTCCTTCATAATATCTTCTTGCTTGTTCTTCAAACAACGATCCTGTTTTATAGCACTTGCCAGTTTCTGTAGCATCCATAATGACATCATCAGTAGCATGACTGATATCAGGATCTGCACACTGCATCAGTATCTGATCAACCATCAGTATTGGACACGTCATCAGGATTTGCTCTCTGTTCCTGACATGTAGTCTCCGATACACTGTTCATTCCTGATTAAACTATACAGATAACTGTTTTACACATAAAACCTATATACAGTGCTAAATCCTTTATAAGATCAGGATTACAAGAAGTATAATGTGTAAATTCTATTCTTAACATCACAACTTATGAATTATTCCTAACAATCTCCCCCTATTTATGCTTTACAATCTGAAGCATAAATCTAAGTTGTGGATGTCAAAACATATAACAATACAACCAGAATAGAATTTATGAATGTAGAATTATGAAGTTAAGTACCTCCTTCTCAGATGTAGACGTTTATCTAGTACTTAGAAGAAAGAATTTTAACTATTAATGTTGCTCTTCCTTTACCACTTCCTAGCTGAGATTCACCACTGTCACTCCTGGTTCTTCTTTTTACAATCATTTGTCTGATCTTTATCTCCCCCAGCTTTAGATTTTATCTTTATCTCCTTCAGTCTGGTAGTGTTGTTGTTGTCTTTGAATTGTCTTTATCTTTATCTCCCCCTTTTTGACATCAGCAACATTAATTCCAAGAGATTCAGAAACAGAACAAATGAGATTCATAAGAACTGCTTGATTTTCCATAATTGTGACTTGGTTATCTTCAAGTGATTGAAGTCTTGTTTGAATAGCAATTTGAGAATTCTGAATATCTTTCAAAACATCATAATGAACTTCAATGTTGGAAGTGCTTCTAGTATCTTCAGTATCAGAATCAGAAAGAACTTTATCTTCAAGTCTTGTAGAAGAAGTTGCTTGAGTTGTATGATATTCAAGTAATAAAACCTGATTAGAAGTATCAACGTCTTCATCTTTCTGTTCTGGAACTGAAACATGATCATCATCTCCTTCACCAGTATTCTGTGTACTAACATCTTCAAATCCTGACTCCTCCTTAGAGTGATCAAAGACTGTTGATGTCTCAATTCTAGCTGATATTGGAAGTACATACAAAGGAACACTAGGATCATTAGGATCTTCATCTGGTACATATGTATCAAGAGATTGCTTTATCCTGGCACCTCTTCTGTTAATGATTTCTGCAAGCCTCTCCTTTTGCTTCTGAGCTTTAACTTCTGGCTTTGCATTGTGATGTGCTAGGTCATTCTTCTGATACATTTTGATGAATGAATAAGTACCAGCATCCATACCCAAATTTTCAGACCAAGATTCAGGAAAAACCTGATCCCAGAAATCAAATGATGGTTTCCTAATTTTCTCTCCCTCACTATGGAGTTGATCATCCATACCCTCATTCTCACTTTGACTTTCTAAAGTCAACACTCTTTCTACCTCACCTTTTGCCTGGTCAGGAGCCAGCCGCTCAAATTGTGGATCTAAGTCCATCTTTTCAACTGTATCACTCAAATTTAGATAAGTGCTCTCATGACCTACAGAAAAATAGAGTTTAGAAGGAGTTTTTATACCTGAACTCACATGGAGAGAGGGTTCCTCATATGGCATGTGGCTTGAGGTTTTCTCCAAGGAGTGAGCTGCTATAGTCTCTGAACCCATACAATCATCTTCTTTCCTTTCAGAAACTACAGGCTCCAGTATACCACTTTCAGGTTGTTTACTAGACTCTGATGTCTTCAGTAATACTTCATTAGACACCATAGTTAGTATATCACCGTCTTTAAGTGTTGTTTGCTGAGACACACCCTCAAGGTGGATAGACTCTGACTGAACAAAATGTGTTTGATCTTCAGAAAAATCAACCAAAGTCATTCTTCTCATATCATAGGGTATCTCACTTGCATTCTCAGTCATCACAGAAGACCTTTCAACATCAGTTATCACAGCTCCTGAGTCATCCTTCCTCTGACTAGATGGTTCTTGTGTTACAGTGACTGTGATCTGATCTTTCCTACTATTCACCACTGGTGCAATAGTATCTTCTGTTGACTGCTTCCCTCTATCTACTTCCTCCAGTTGTTCACCTTGAGCTGAAGCATCTTCAATAATTACATCCTTGTCAAATAAATATGCATGAAGTGATTGAAGTGCAACATGCTTCGAGAGTCCAAATTTCTTGACTAATTGTCTTCTGACAGATACATAGAAATACATCTTCATTAAGTCAAGTCTTTGATGTAGAAGTCCATATTCATCTGGAAATAAAAGTTTTGGTACTTTTTCAACCAAAAAGTCTAGAACAGGCCTTGACAACTTCACTTTGAGAGAAATTAGTCCCATAGCCAGTCTGTATGATAATGTAGTTTCCCATGAAGAATCAATATCCAGATCTCTCTTGTCAAATACTGACATAGATGTAGCTTGATTTGTAGAAACCTGCATGATATTAGTTGGACTAGACTCTGTGTGTGTAGGTGACAATTGAATCTTTCTCCTTGTTCTCCTGGTATAGTGAGCAAAAGATTTATCCTGAGAAGACTCAAGAGGTGTAGACACAGAAGTGATCTTGGGATGAGATCTTTGTTCAATAGACACAGTCTTTTGAGAGACAGTATCCAGTAACTGTTTTCCCTTTTTAAGAACTACAGCCTTTTGAGAGACTGCAGCCTGGCTGTGACTAGGTTTTTCATCTCTTTGTGCTAACAAAGAAAGTTGAATTGCAGCCTTCAATTCTGCTCTCTCTGCAAGAGTTAAATCATCATCATCTTCACTAGAATTACTACTACTACTTGACACAACAAATCTTCTCTTCCTTACAACTGATGTCTTTTGAGAAACACCAGAGGTTGGTTTCTTTGAAACAATAGGCTGTGGATCAAAATTTGGTTCTTGAATTGTTTCAGAGACTATGATGTTTTGGGCTACTTGGGTAGACACAGGTGGGTTCTCCTCCAATTGAGATTCCTGAGCCATTTCACCACAAAAGAAAGAAGAATTGTAGATAGTAGGAAGATGAGTGTTAAGAATTACCTGAAAATGATGTGGATAATGAATTGCAGGTATTTCATCTAGATTCTTTTCATTGTCCTTCTTTGTAATGTCAGAGAAAATTCTCTTTTGCTGTTCATAAGAAGAAACACAATGTTCCCTACCAAATCTAGCTTCAACATCAGGAATAAAATGGTTAATAAACAATTGCATAAATCTATGATAGTAAACCATTTTCCTGTTTTGATCTCTTGACCCAAGTTTAATACTCATCTGACTTAAGATAATATGACCAATGTTAATTACTCTGTCATAAAGCAAACTATAAGCAATATGTGATGTAACAGAAGTAATTTGTTGAAAAGAACTACATTTGCCAGTAAAACATTTAGCAATTTGATCAAAGTAAAAAGACCATTCCTTTCTAAGAAAAGTTCTATTCAACTGGCTCATGTTATCTAGAGGTCCACTATAACCTAATTCAGACAACATAGTTCTTATATTATCATCAGATGGTACATTCTCATAACTATCAGTAACAGGTAAGCAGAGTACTGAACTAACAACAGATTCAGTAATGTCAAATAAATCTTGTCCTAAATGTAGAACAATCTTACCTGATTGACTCTGAGTAGAATCAATTACCTTAGCATTCTCCCAAGCTTGTGAAACAGCTACTTGATTAATCTGTGGAGATGCTGTCAATGCATAACTTAATGGTCCATACACCAGAAAGTCCATGATTGGATGAAAATCAGATGATACTCCTTCCTTGTTGGTGATAGCTGCAACATGATTGTTTGTCATAAAATCAAAGTCACCAAACTTGAAGGCTACTGATTTAGGTAATCTTCTCTGAGCTGCCATTTTTGATCTGAAAAGAAACTCGAAAAATTCTTGAAGTGGATTAGTGATTTTGAAAACTCAAGAGTGATTTTTGCTTTAGAGAATGTAAGATTAGAGAAAGCAATTACACGATTAGAGTTTCAAAACAAATATATTTTACAAATCTTTCAGACCACTATCCCACGTTGACACGTAGATTGACAGGTGTCAGTCCCTGAAAAATGCGGTTACCCACGATTTTTGGAAAATAAAATCCAAAATTGATTTTCATGAAATAAATCAGGGTATAAATAAGCAATACTGATCAGCTTCCTTTTCCTGATGACCTCTCATTAAAATAATCACAAGCAATGATTTTCACATCCTGATGGTCACACATGAAATCCTGATCAATATAATCAGCGACTTAATATGGAGTTTTTCACGTGGCATTTTTCTTTTATCTGAAAAAGAAAATAAACAATTAATCTGAACAGAAAATCAATTGGTTAGATATTTTCAATATTTCTTGAAACAAGAAATACAGTCTCATGCAATAATTAGCATTTGACTTCATTAAGACTTCCAAGTGACTGCTCAGCTTCTCACGTCTTTCTTTAAAAGAACCAAACGCCTTATGCCATTCTCCATAACCTTTCAATTTCTTTTCTTCTCAACAATGCTTCTCAACCCAAAAATCCCTTCAAACCCATTTTCCAGATTTTTGATCGATGAATATCCTGTTCTTGATCATCTCTTTGAACAAACGACTCTTCTCATCGAACTAATCATGAATGGATTGGTTTTCGATAATATCCAGAAGTTTCTCCTAGAACATCCATCTGTTGGATACAATCTTCCCCTAACCTCCTCAAAACTTGAGGATGAAGAATTTGGCCGAGAGTCTGAGGTTGATCTTGATGGAGATGCTATTCATTTAAGTTAGCTGCTCTCATTCAAGTCGCCCAGACAAGGAATCCAAGAGCAAACAAGACTTTCATCCCCTAATGGATTTCTTGAGATGCTCCTTGTCCTGTTCCTCAGAGTTCATATCAAAGACAAGTATAGAATAGAGATTTAGACAAAAAGATGTTGTATTTCATTTCCATGTAATGATTTTTATTAATGAAAATACAATTTCTTGTTATCTGCTTGTCTTTTGATTTCTGAATGATGTATAAATTATCAGTATGCAAATATCAAAACTTGCTAGCATAGACTTAACACATCACAGAATCAGATTACTACACAAAGTAAACGTCAGGATCTGAAACAATTTTCATAATCCTGATACTGACACAATACTGATGACGTCAGCATCCTGATAACAAATCCAATCCTGATGATTATTAACAAGTCTATCATACTGAAATTTATCAAGGCAATGTGTTATAGCTAAAGCATTTAACAATCAAATATAGATCCTGACAAGAATATCAAGTCTATAAGCTAAGAACAACATACCTTGCTACTTTTGCAGATGTTAAAGATCTAAAAATTTAACATTCCTAACTCACTTACTAGTCTACTGAATGTAGTCTCATCAAGTGGTTTAGTTAGAATATCTGCAAGCTGTTTGTCAGTAGGAACAAAATGAAGTTCCACAGTACCATTCTCAATATGTTCTCTAATAAAATGATACCTGACATCAATGTGCTTAGTCCTTGAATGTTGAACTGGATTTTCTGCAATTTTAATAGCACTAGTATTATCACAAAACATAGGAATATTACTAAGTGTCATACCATAATCCATCAACTGATTTCTTATCCAAAGGAGCTGTGCACAACAACTGCCTGCTGCTATGTACTCAGCTTCTGCAGTTGAGGTTGAAACAGATTGTTGCTTCTTGCTTGCCCAAGAAATCAATCTATTTCCCAAGAATTGACATGTACCTGTAGTGCTTTTCCTGTCTATTTTACACCCTGCATAATCAGAGTCTGAATAGCCAATTAGAAAGAAATCAGATTCTCTAGAATACCACAAACCAAGATTTGGAGTTCCTTTGAGATATCTAAAAATTCTCTTCACAGCAATTAAATGAGATTCCTTAGGATCACCTTGGAATCTAGCACATAAACAGGTAGAAAACATTATATCTGGCCTACTTGCAGTTAGATATAACAAAGAGCCTATCATGCCTCTATAACTAGTATTATCCACACTCTTCCCCTTAGGATCAGAGTCTAGTTTAGTGGCTGTTGCCATGGGTGTTTTTGCAACTGCACAGTCTTGAAAATCAAACCTTCTTAAAAGATCTTTGATATACTTTGACTGATTAATGAAAATACCAGTCTCAGTCTGTTTGACCTGCAAGCCTAAGAAATAATTTAGTTCACCCATCATGCTCATCTGATACTTAGACTGCATAAGCTTGCTAAACTTAGCACATAACTTCTCATTAGTAGAACCAAAAATAATATCATCAACATAAACTTGAACTAAAAGCAATTCACCTTTTATCTTTCTAAAGAATAGAGTTTTGTCAATTGTACCTCTTGTGAAGCCATTTTCAAGAAGAAATTTAGACAAAGTCTCATACCATGCTCTTGGTGCCTGCTTTAGTCCATAGAGTGCCTTGTCAAGTTTGTAGACATGATTTGGAAACTTTGGATCAACAAATCCAGGTGGCTGTTCTACATATACTTCTTTATCAAGTTTGCCATTTAGAAAAGCACTCTTAACATCCATCTGGTATACCTTGAATTTTGAATGAGCTGCAAATGCAAGAAACATTCTGATTGCTTCCAATCTTGCTACAGGTGCAAAGGTCTCATCATAATCAATGCCTTCTTCCTGAGAATATCCCTTGGCCACCAGTCTTGCTTTGTTTCTTACAATCATACCAGATTCATCTAGCTTGTTTCTGAAAACCCATCTTGCACCAACAATAGATCTACCTTTAGGTCTTGGTACCAGTTTCCAAACTTTGTTTCTCTCAAACTCATTTAACTCCTCCTGCATTGCAATTACCCAATCAGGATCCTGTAAGGCTTCTTCAACCTTCTTAGGTTCATTCTTTGAGAGAAAGCAACTATACAAGCATTCATTTTGAATTGATCTTCTAGTTCGAACACCACTATTTGGATCACCAATTATCAAATCTTCAGTATGATCCTTTGTCCATTTTCTAACAGGTGGTAGATTAACTCTGCTAGTCTCTCCCCCTAAGTTAGTGGTATCTTTTGTAGAAGAATTCTCTCTACCTTCAAAAACTCTCCTTTGATCAATAGAATCAGTAGATTCCATATTGCTGCTAGTTACTGATCTTTCCTCAGTAGACTCTGAAAGGTCAGTTCCTGATGGAGTAGACTCTGAAACATCAATTCCTGATGGAATAGACTCTGAAAGACTAGTCTGCTCCTGATGATCACTATGTTCTCTCTGATTGATTTGCTCCCCCTCAACAGTAGCATTCCTTTGAGAAGCAATAGAAGTTCCTTCTGGAGAACCTTCATCATCACTTGAGAGTATCTCAGAAATCTTCAGATTTTCAAATTCCAATTTGTCATGGCTTTCATCAGTTTGCAAAATTCCAAATTTCTTATCATCAAATGCAACATGAATTGATTCCATAACAATGTGAGTTCTGAGATTATAAACTTTGAAGGCCTTAGATGCTGAATATCCTAGAAAAACTGCTTCATCCGATTTGGCTTCAAATTTTCCAAGTTGTTCTGGATGAACTTTTAGGACATAGCATTTACATCCAAAGATGTGAAAATATTTCACACTTGGTTTCTTTCCTTTGATCATCTCATAGGGAGTCTTTCCATGACTATTTACCAAGGTACAGTTCTGAGTGAAACATGCAGTGTTAATAGCTTCTGCCCAAAAGTAGGTTGGAAGTTTTGCATCTGCAAGCATGGTTCTTGCTGCCTCTATGAGAGTCCTGTTCTTTCTTTCCACTACACCATTTTGTTGAGGTGTACCAGGTGCAGAAAACT
The DNA here is from genome assembly GCA_037693485.1 of Kitagawia praeruptora. NCBI lineage: Eukaryota > Viridiplantae > Streptophyta > Magnoliopsida > Apiales > Apiaceae > Kitagawia > Kitagawia praeruptora. The sequence continues at coordinate 111,485,952 of CM075354.1, forward strand.
GTTGAGTAATTCCATTGTCTGCACAAAACCCCTCCATTGTAGAATTCTTGAATTCTGTACCATTGTCACTCCTAAGTACTTTGACTTTGTACTCAGAGTTATTATGAATATTCTTGATGAGTTCAATGATTTGCTGAGGAGCTTCATCCTTCTTGTGTAGAAAGAACACCCATGTAAACCTTGTGAAATCATCCACCATAACTAGAGCATATCTTTTCTTGCTGATAGACATAATGTTTACTGGACCAAACAGATCAAGATGTAGCATGTGAAATGGTTCAGTAATTGAATTTTCAGTCTTGCTCTTGAAAGTGGTTCTTCTTTGCTTTCCAAACTGACATGCATCACAAAGTCCATCTTGCACAAAATTCGCCTGAGGTAGGCCTCTCACCAAATTGTATTTAACAAGTTGATTAAGCTTCTTGAAATTAAGATGTGAGAGCTTCTTGTGCCAATTCCAGCTTTCATCATTTGTTGCTTTGCTGTAGAGACATCTAACAATTCCTTTAGATGTATCACTTAAGCTGGCTTCATATATGTTACCATGCCTTTGACCAGTTAGAACAATGTCTCCATTCTGCATATTCAAGACTTTGCATCCTTCTCTGTCAAAGATTGATTTGTAACCTTTATCACCCAGTTGACTTATGCTTAAAAGAGTATGTTTCAAGCCTTCAACCAGTGCTACATTTTCTATGATGACATTCCCCAAAATAATTGAGCCATATCCCAGAGTTTCTCCTTTGTTGCCATCTCCAAAAGATATTACTGGGCCAGCTTTCCTCTCAAACTTTGTAAGCAGGGACTTCTTTCCAGTCATGTGTCCAGAGCATCCACTGTCCAAAATAATTGAATACTTCTTTCCTGTGCCCTGCAAACAAAAAGTAACTAGTTAGAATTTTTTAGGACCCAACTTTGATTGGATCCTTTCTTACTAGATTTAGAGACAACAGATTTTGAAGATTTTGCCTTTATTTTACCTGTTGCAGAGTCAACTTTAGACTCTGATCTCACAAACTGTTTGTGACTAGGAGTTTCAGATTTCAAGGAATAATAGTCATAATACAGTTCATGATATTCTCTACACATGTAAATGGAATGAAGTAAACTACCACAATGATAACAAGCTTTTTGTGGTTGGTATTGAATTTTCTGAGTCTTGGGGAATCTGGACTCAGTTTTCCAAGAAGGTTTTTGATTGCAGTCTAGGGCCAAATGATTATGATTTCCACACTTATAGCATTTTTTTCTAGGTGCATCAGGTACATTCTTGTAATTATTCTCTTTGTTAATACCTTCTTTTCCATTCCTATTTCTCTTGATCTTGCTAGACTCTGAAAGACCATCTAATCTCTGTTTCAACTGAGACTTAGACAGAAACCCTATGTTTACATTCTTAGGTTTCTCTAACACTTTCTCATCTGAATAACTATTGTTAATTCTCTTGTGTACAACAGGGGTACCTTTTGAATCAACAAATTTAACATGATTAGGTTCAGAAACAATTTTCTTACCTTCAGATTTAGATGTGTTAGCTTCTACCTTACTATCATTATTGACAATAGCTACTTTTTCTTCTTGTCTAGCCTTATCAAAACCTAAACCATTAACCTTACCACGAATTCCACTCTCAAAGATTTCTATTGTCTTCTTACTGGAATTGTTAATGGTCTTAATCACATCTCTCTCTTCTTCTAGTTCTTTTCTGACATAGTCATAAGCCTCAAGAATTACACTATAATCATGCTTAGCTTTATCAGAACTCAACTTGTATTCTTTCATTTGAATTAATTCAGATTCAAGAAAATTATTTCTATCAACTAATTTATCATTCTTAACCTTAAGTTCATCTCTTTCACAAGTAAGAATTCTAAAATTAGTCATAAGATTCTTAAACTCAGCATGGATAGATCTAATTTCATCAAAATTTAAGCTATCAAATGAATCAAGAGAGTGAATTGATACCTTATCAGAGGATGGAGAAGTTTTCTTTGGAGATCCAGGTTTGTCTGAACTATTGGCCATCAATGCAATGTTTTCATAATCCAATTCATCTTCAGAGTCACTGGAATCAGCCCAATCCTTCTGTGTGACCATAAGTGCATTACCCTTTCCTGAATTCCTAGGCTTCTTACACTCACTAGCAAAGTGTCCAAGCTCGCTGCAGTTAAAGCACTTGATCTTGGCCTTATCAAGCTTGACAATTGTACTTTTGCTCTTGTCACTCTTTTTCTCCTCCTTCTTTTGAAAAGGTCCTTTGCTAAATCTTCTCCTGTTGAATCTGCCTTTCTTGAAAGCTTTAGCAAACATAGCAAAGAGTTCTTGCATCTCAGATTCAGAATCATTGTTGTCAGAGTCCATATCAGTAGTCTCTGACTCAGAACTTTCTTTGCTTTTCTTCTTCCTCGAATTCTTTACAGCAATCTCTTCATGCTGTTCTTCAGGAAGCTTCTTTACTTCAGATTGAGCAGTAAGTGCAATAGTCTTCATCTTTCCTTCACTCCTGCTCTTTTTCTGCTGCTTGTCAAGTTCATAAGCTCTCAATTTTCCATAGACTGCCTCTAATGAAATCTCATCCAGATCATTAGCTTCCTCAATCGCAGATATCTTCTCATTGTAGAAATCAGGCAAAGCTTTCATGAACTTTGTATTCATGTCCTCCAAGTCGTAATATTTACCATGCATGGCCATCTCATTGATGAGTTTTGTAAACCTATCAAAGGTATCAGTAAGTGACTCACCAGACTTGGATTCAAAGTACTCATACTATTGTATAAGTAATGTCCTCATATTCTTCCTGACAGGCTTAGTTCCTTCACAGTGAACCTTAAGATTGTCCCATATATCCTTAGCAGTTTTACAAGAGAGAACATAATTAGTGAGAACAGAATCAAGACTATTGAATAATATGTTTCTCACTTTAGCATCTTTAAGAACACTCTCCTTGTCCTTATCTGACCATTCAGATTTTGGCTTCTCTGCTGTATGTTCTGGAACAACCTTACCATCAACAGTTGCTTGTCCAACGACCTTTGTTGGAACAAAAGGTCCATCTCTGATTCTGTCAAGATAATCAGGATCTGTTGCTTCCAGATGATGCAACATCTTTACTTCCCATAGAGTATATTCGTTTCTCTTGAGCATAGGAATCTTAGTATTCCCATCCTTGTAACCAGACATGATTGCAGATCTTTATGATTACTCGAAATCAACCTGCTCTGATACCAATTGTTAACTCGAATAACTTGTAGAAGGGGGGGGTTGAATACAAGTTATATAATCCTGTCTGATTTTTGCTTGATTATAAAAACAAGAATAAACGAATGAATCAAACTCTTGTTTGTATTAATAAGATCAAATACAAACTCTACCAAAGGTGTACAATACCTTTAGCAGCTGCTGACAATACAAATATCTCTCTGTTTGTTTCGAACTTCTCGAATACAAACCTTATACAGAGCTACGCACACGAACTCACAATTTCGTCTTATGCCTCACGCCTCACGCTCTTTACAATGATATTGAGAGAGTATTTATAATGCTACCTATCAACTAATAACAGAAAGATATAATCTATACATGACAATGTTCTGCCTTCTAGTCGATAGTTTCCTTCAATAGAAAACTCTTTCCTTCATAATATCTTCTTGCTTGTTCTTCAAACAACGATCCTGTTTTATAGCACTTGCCAGTTTCTGTAGCATCCATAATGACATCATCAGTAGCATGACTGATATCAGGATCTGCACACTGCATCAGTATCTGATCAACCATCAGTATTGGACACGTCATCAGGATTTGCTCTCTGTTCCTGACATGTAGTCTCCGATACACTGTTCATTCCTGATTAAACTATACAGATAACTGTTTTACACATAAAACCTATATACAGTGCTAAATCCTTTATAAGATCAGGATTACAAGAAGTATAATGTGTAAATTCTATTCTTAACATCACAACTTATGAATTATTCCTAACATTACAGGCACATCAAAAAGTGATCCTACATGGCGTATCTAAATACCATCGGTTGCGGTGAAGGCCTATCTAGCTCTCGCCCTCCTCTATTTGATGGCACCAACTTTGCAACATGGAAAACGAGGTTTCGCATCTATGCTAGATCTCAAGGAGTCAAAGTGTGTATGGCCATAGAAGACGGAGTTGTTATTCCTACCGAAACAGTTGACGGTGTCATTGTTGAAAAGAAGGTTAGTGAATACACTCTCGCCGAGGAAAATATGATGAATATAGTCGCTAAAGCGGAAATGGTTCTCACAAGTGCACTTGCAGAAAAATAATATAAAAGAGTAAACAATTGCAAGTCCGCACAAGAAATGTGGAACAAATTAGTGGTTACCTACGAAGGAACCATTGATATAAAAGATTCTCGAATGGATACTTTAATCCACGAATACGAGAACTTTAAACTCCAAGAGGGAGAAAATATCATCGATATGAAAACAAGATTTACTCGTATAATCGATGAATTATCTCAATTCGGAAAGAGTTATTCTCGAAATGAGAAGAACCGAAGAGTTCTTAAATCTTTACCTCCTAGTTGGAAGGTTAAAGTTACTACTATTAAAGAAATGCATAATCTAAATGATTATGACATTGATAGTTTATTCGGAAATCTTCGTGCATACGAAGAATACAATATTCCGGATAAGGTCATTCCTAAAGTGGAAGACAAAAAGAAAAATATGGCTTTAAAAGCTATATTAATTGATGAAAATGAAAACGACGAGGAGTTGAACGAAGAACTCCAAGATCTCGATGAAAGTGAAATTACTTTACTAACGAGACAACTTCGTCGGGTGCTACAAAGCAAAGCTCAAAGATACGGAAAAGGCTTCCTTAAATCGAATAATCAACAAAGAGTTTTTAACTCTAAAAGAAGACCTAATTACTCCCAAAATTATAGTCCTAACTATAAGAGTAATTTTCCAACAACGAGCTATAATAAAGGCAAAGGCACTCGAAATACAAATGCCTATAATAATGCCAACAACAATAATAATGTAAGAACCCAGATTTTTGGGTAGAATTAAAACTTTTTATTATGTAATAGTATGGGAATGAATAGTGGTTATGACTGCGGGGTAAAGAATGTCTATTAAATGAATGGAATGGATTTGAATTCAATTATTTATATGTCATGCAGAATACTTTTGGTTGACAGCATAGATAAGGATGATCTATCTCCTAAGGATATAAGTATATTACTTCAAGTAAGATTATTCTTGCGTCATCCAAATCAATATCTATTATAAGTCCAGCGGTTCCGTAAAAAGGTTAAGGAACACTCGAGGGTGAACCAGGTTCATTTTCCTAATTATAGGAATTAAATAAAAATAAGTGATGAATAGTGATTTTGGTGGAATTTGGAATATTATTATAATAATGTTATACCCGGTATTCGGAACGGATTTCTGAGTTCGTATTAGTGATCCAGGAGGAAAATAAGTGTATGTAAAAGCTGTCGGATTCAGAAAAAGAGCACTTTTATTTTCTCCGAGATTTCCCTGGACACTGCAAGACTTAAGGATTTATAAAAAGGGAATTAAGAAATTTAAATTCGAGAAGTATTAAGAAAGATGAAGAATAGTATTAGAAATATTAAGAAGGTTTTCGGTAAAACCCTAATTAGAAACGAATGAGTTATTCCCTCGAACGATCAACGAATTAAGCAATAAACGGACAAAGAAACAAGCAGAGGGAGCAAGAGTCTTGTGCAAGCCACTAGAAAATATCTAGTAACCAACATAGTTACAAGAGTAACTAGAATCAAGAGATCAACCAAGTACTTAGCAAATCAAACTACTAGTTACATGACAACCATTAAAAGATCAACACTTGTCTCTCCATTTTCATCATCCATTGCATCACACCTTTATTAAAGTAGCTTTTTGACAAGATATTTTCTTACTCTCATCACAATAATTCAACTTGGATGAGATTAAACCAAGAGAAAGAAAAGAAAACTCCATTCTCCATCTTTTGTACCATTCGGCCCCTTGTTAATTCAAAGACCAAAAATCCACTTCCAACCATTGTTTGATCTTGAAACTTTTATGGTGAGTCCTATAATTCATAAAAATGATCTCCTCAAAATCTTAGCTTCAATCTCTTCTTTTTCCATTTTCAAAAAAATGATTCAAGAGGAGGGTGAATAGTGTTTTCATGAACTAATTTTTGATTTTCTTGTTTTCATGGTTGATCTTAGCTAACTTAAGGCTATCCAAGGACCATACCAAGCTTAGTAAGGCTAGATCATACTCCAAGGAAGGTATAAGTCTTGAAAACCCTAGATCTTACTTTGAGATTATGCTTGTTCTTGATGATTTTAGAGTAGTATGTTCATGATAATGTTATAAGCATGATTAGTTAAGTGGTTTAGTTGATTTAAGAAGCATGATGATTTTGATGCTAAGATCAGTAGCTTCTGGACTTGTTGAGATGATGAACATGTGTATAAGTTGGATTTATGCCCGGTGTGGCTTGGTATTGTTGTTATAATTTTTAGAACGTTCGATTTATAGCCGTCGTAATGTCGAAATTTCGTTAACCTGAAGACCACGAACTTGACAGTAGATGTAACTCACTGATTATCTTCGATTTGTGCCATGATAAGCTAGATTATGTTATGAGCTTCGTTTTGATATAAAGATCGCATGAAACGGACTTACGGTTTAGGAGTTATGATTAAATTCATAAAAGTGGTTCGGAACCGTAATCAAAAGTTCGTAACCGAAATTGGATCCCTTTAGTATTACGAAATCAGTGGCGAATCTTACTAATTAAATATTAGAGGTAAAAATGAAGGTGTGGGAGAAGACCACATGTCGAATGGATCGTTTTCCGATTTTATAAAAATGTTCGAATCATGGTTAAGTACGAAAGTACCCCTAAGAGGTATACTTGGTTATAACTTCGGTAAACCACTTAGAAAACGATCGATAAATATCGAGGTCTAATGTTTCGACTTTAAAACTTATACGATTTAAATACTTACCATATGTAAGTGTAATGTCATGCTTTAGTAACGAACAAGTGTCGGGTAATAAAAGCAATAATAAGAGTGGATTAGAGGGGTATAACGAAACGACTTGAAAATGTGTTTCGATTTAAGTTAAGTTTATACTTAACCTTTTGAAAGGTGTTAAGTGATTAATCCCGAATGCCTTGGCTATTTATAGATCATCAGGCTGACCCGGGACACGCTACCACTACCCCTACCCGCACCCGATTCCCAGGCAAGTTTCAAGTCCTTTTTAAAAAGACTGTTGTTGTGAATATATATATATATATATATATATATATATATATATATATATATATATATGCTTTCTGTTATACATATGCCATAGCATGCATGTCTACTTTCAAAGTCATATTGATATACTTGTTCCCTGAATTATTGTTGGCTTATGAGCTAGATAGTTCTTATATCAGTTGTAAGCCGGAAATTTCTAAGACCCTTAAACGAAGGGCATCTGAACCTCATTCCTTGATTATAGACCGGGAGTCGTTATTTCTTAATATATGGACATTATTTTCAGAGGAAAATAATTAAGTAAATATTTCCCATTTATTATCTGGCGAATATTATTGAGATATTCTTTTGAGATTATTTGATAAATATTATTCGGGTTATTCATCAGATATTTAATTATTCGATGAACATTATCTTTAATATTCATCTAAAGTCGATTTAATATTCGAATATTATTTCGAACCCTCAGTTAAGTTCTTTACTTAGAGAAGATTCATTCTTACTTCTTCGATAAATATTATTTTGAATATTCATTCGAGTTTATTTATTTAATGAATATTATTTTAATATTCATTCGAGCCCTATTTATTTAAATGAATATTATTTCGAATATTCATTCAGTCCCTATTTATTTTATAAATATTAGTTAAACATTGATTCGAGCTCCAGTTCATCGATAAATATTATTTTGAATATTCCCTTGAGACGATAAATATTACCTTCGACATTCATTTAAAGTCAATTCAATTATTGAGCATAATTTCGAATATTCATTCGATAATCATTTCTTCGATAAATATTATTAAGATTGAATATTCATTATTTATTTAATGAATATTGTCTCAAATATTCAGTCGACAATTATTTCTTCAATAAGTATCATTCTTAAGTTGAATATTCATTATTAATTCAATGAACATTATATCACATATCCAAGGGATGTTTATTTCACCAATAAACATTATGAGTTTCAAATATCCATTTAGGATTGGATTTGTTTAGTGAACATTATTTTAAACATTTATTTGAGTTTATTTAATTAATGAATATTATTTTGAATATTCATATAAAAGAAGAGAGTTGTTTAGTAAATAATTCTAACTATTCATTCAAGGATTACTTACGAGTAATATTATGATTTATTCAGATTTCTTAATTAATATTGAGTAATAAATATTCTTGGAATATTTATTTAAATCCTTTTAAGTTCTTTTATAATAATTCATATTATTCAAGGATTATCTCTCACCTTCAGATATGGTGTAAAATATTTTGGAGTATTTTATGACTATTTTTATCAAGGGGAGGTTCCCAAAACTTTATTTCCATTTAAATCTGTCTTATAAGAAGATTTAAATACTCGCTCAACTTCCAAAAATATATAAGGGGACCTCACTTGGAGATGTTATCTATTGGACTGCCCGGTCCTATACTTGCTAAAACTATCTTGTCACTCACATCTTGATTCTTTCAAGCATCGATATGAGTCTGTTTGGTTACCTCCTCAACGCTCGAGGGGTAAGAATTGATGGAACAAGTTTATATCCATTAACAAGCATCAGCTTGGGAAATATTGGTGATTTTTCCTTTCCAACTAGATACGACTACTTTGTGGAGTCCTATCAACAAGTAATATACTTGGGGAAAGGGGGAGGAACTTCACGTTTCAAAGTTATGGATGTGAAATGAACTAGGAGATGCGTAAGTGACCCAGTGGCGCCGGTCCAACAAATGGCCCAACCGTTGGCCGGGGGGTTCCAGAGGGCGGTAGACAAGTAAATCCGTTGGTGCTTCCTTCTACATGTAGTAAACAAGAGGTGGGGAGCATAACATGCGACTGATCATCGTGTAAATGCTATGTCTCCTGGCGCGTCAAACTCCAGTATTAGTTCATCTCTCAATGTTGGAAATTTCCTGCAACCTTATCATTATTGGCAGGTTTGAAAAGTGTTTGAATTGGAATTGCAATATTCTTCCTGCAAGTTCCTCTATTATGAAAAGTTGATAATATCTGGCTCATCTTTGACATAGCAGATATTTATTCAAAACAAATATATTTTGAGTTACCTTGTAACTTCATCTCATACCTTATATTGGTACTACATCGTTAATGCATGGCATATGGTTTCAAAGATATTTTGAACTGTCATATATTATTGCCGTTCAATTATATTTTTGGTGGGCTATTGCTCATCCTTGCTTTATTTATTTATATCACAACAACAGCTAGATCAGATGGCCGCGCAAGGCGTACCCAACATAGGCAGGTGTCAGCCATCAGAGGATTAACCGATGAGGTCATAGCTACCATTGCTGAGGATGCAGCTTCTGGTAGGCTAGTTGTTAGCATTTGATCCTCTAATGTATTTATTATATGGCATATATCAATGGATGGCAAAGAATATGTAATTGTACAAATGTAATTCTTTGGGTTGTAAGACTCAAACTTGTGATTTATAATATTGTTGGTTACTCTGATTTCATCTCTGGGACTATAACGGGTGTGTTTTATGTTGTTGTTTTGGGTCACAAGGTTGTAATTTAGATTATGTTGGTTTTGTGGTTGGATATTGAGACCGTAACGACCAGATCCCTGACCCCGGATCTGGGGGTGTTACAAATAATCCTCCTTACACTCCTCCAAAATATAAGGAACAACATCCGGAGGAAACACAAGAAGTGTGTTTCGAGTGTAAGCAACCGGGTCACTTCAAAAGAGAATGTCCTAAGCTCTCTAAAGGAAGAATTCTCGTGGCGGAAAACGGTTGGGATTTAAGTGAAGATGATGAAGCTCCGGAAGCTAGTGAAGAAGTTGTCAATTTGTGCTTAATGGCTATCGGGGATGAAGCTACCAGATTGATCGTCTAATTTTTTGATAAAAAAGTGAAAACTGAAAGAGCAATAAGGAAGATAAACTCTGTATTGGAGAATGGGAGAAGATGGAGTAAATGTGTGTGTTCCTTGTATTTATTCTTGCATGCAAACCGAGTAAGGAGTAAGGCGTGACTGTTGATATTCTTACACCTTTTCTATCCTTTCAATTTCATGTAATAATGTAGTCTATACTTTTAGATGACGTATGTAGATCTTTAACTTACAAATCTAAACTTAATCATGACTTGGTTAATCCAAAACATGCACAATAAATTAGATTTAGTATATGGTGTGCAATAAAAAATTTTAAATTCTTAAAACTATAATAAATTTAAATGAATAATAATAAATAAATAATAAATGTTATTTTGATTATACATTTTAAAGAGGCATAGATATAAAAAAAGCATATTATAATAACTAAACCATTAGAAGTAATTTTTTACTGTGAAAGTAAACAACAAATATGATTTTCTTAATTCCGTCCGTAAGAAAAATATCTTCGATGCAATAACGAAAAGGAGCTTCATATTTGGTAATAATACTTTTTGTCGTCTCCATTAAGACAAAACATATTATATCATTATAGAATTAAATTTAATAATTTTAAAAAAAATTGCAATCAAATTCACATATTAACGGAATCCTCATCACACGGGTTCTAAGGTTGCGATCATAAATAATGATTAATTTTATAAAGAATATGATTTAAACAATATTCCTTAGCTTTATATGTAATATTTTTTCCATCATTGTTAAATATTATATGAAAAAAATTATTATTTTTGTTATTTCTAATTTTTGGATTTACAATAAAGTAAAGCATAACAAATTAATTTTAAAATGAGAAATTAAAATTTAAATGAAAACTATAAACTAATCTAAGCCTTAGATCAATCTATTATAATCTCCCATTAGAAGCATCATACACAAATTCAATGCAATAAGAAAGAGGAGCTTCATACTGAACAATAATATATGCTTTCGTCTTCATTAGTACATTAACACTTTTATCAAAACATTATTGCGCGGACAATTATAATACTACATATTAAAAAAACACATTATATCGATAAAAAAATAGTTTTAGAATTGTAAAGAAGAATAAAACAACTTACAATTAGATTTATCATATTATAATAACTAAAACATTAAATTTAATTTTTTACGTGAAAGTAAACAATAAATATGAATTTTTTAATTCCGTCTATAGGAAAAATATCTTCAATGCAATAACGAAGAGGAGCTTCATATTTGGCAATAATACTTGTTGTCTTCTCCATCAACACATATATAATTCAATTTATGCACTATTAAAACAAAATCATCACATTACATTCATAAAGACGGAATTAAAATTACAATCAAATTTATATATTAACGGAATCCTCATCACATAGTTCTAAAGTAGTGATCATAAATTATGATTAGTTTAATAAAGAATATGATTTAAACAATATTCATTAGCCTTATGTGTAACATTTTATTCATCATTGTTATTTATTTTAAATTTAAAAAATTATTATCTTTGTTATTTCTAATTTTTGGATTTACAATAAAGTAAAGCATGACAAATTAATTTTAAAATGGTAAATTTAAATGAAGACTATAAACTAATATAATTCTTAGATCAATCTAATCTAATCTTCCATTGGAAGCACCATACACAAATTCAATGGTTGGTCACATATAATCCCACAAAAATTTCTACGATTTTTGATTTTTATAATTTATTAAAATAAAATAATATACATTTACACATAATTAAGGATACTGTTTGACTTTGATACGAATTCATGTCATGGGTCCCTAATTTATAGCTAATTAATAAAAAACATAACCACCATGTAGTTTCATTATTATACACAACTACTGTAACTAAGAAGTGAATACAAAAGACCAAATCAATATTTTGTATGATGAGTTCTCCGTTGCAATACAGAAGAAGTGGTAATCATAAGAACACGATCGTATCTTCAGGATTCGAGGTAAACGGTTCATTATGATTATATTATTTTCCCAATAGTGATGATGAGCATACTATGTTTTTGGTCATACGATTTAAAAGAAGTGTACATTGGTGTATATTAGGTCGCATTAAACAATTTATTGGGTGAATCATTGTTTATTTCTCTATGTGTTGATGTAAACTTTGAGTATTTGTGATAGATTGCAGAAATCAATTAGATTATTTAACTTACTTGTACATGTTCTTATGATATTCTTAGTCTGGTTTGTGTAATATGTAGTAATGTTTAATATTGGAGACATTAAGAAGTACCAATATGTAACTTGATTAATTACAACCAGACTAAAGTTCGTTTTAGAGATTTAATGTTGATTAAACTGGATATTCAATTAACAGTAAGTTAATTCAATCTATAATGAGATATTGTAGCTGTGCTATTACTGTTAAGGTTATTTAGTGTGTTCTTGATGATTGTAAACCCTATAAGGAATCATCTTTATTGCTTTACCCTATAATATTATTCAAGCATATATGCTAATTTGTATTACCTTTGATCATAAGATAAAAACTTACATATTGCTTTTGAACACAGGAAGGAATGTTCACAACACAGGAACATTATATTCAAAATCTTGGTACCAAATATTTTTGTTCATCTGAATTATAGCGTAATATGTAGTAGTTGTTCTCTGATTTAAGTTTTTTTGTAAAACAGGAGATAAAAAAATATTGTCAAGTTTTCTTTCTGCCAACAATGAGGAAAAAACTTTTGGATCATTTGTAAGTGACTTTACCAATGTAAACACATATATTCACAAATTCAATTCGCATATGCAAATCAGAATCAATATTTTCCATATATCAATATTTTAACATTTTTGCAGAGGATACCTAAATCGTTCCATGACACCTTTGGAAATCATCTTCCTTCAGACTTAATTTTACATTGCAATTCTTTGGTATGGGAAGGAAAATATGATGCAAGAACCAAAAGAATATATGACATGAAAAGATTCATGAAATTCTATGGCGTTAAAATTTATAATCTACTTCAATTTGACTATTACGGAGAATCCGTGTTTGTTATTAAGATATTTAAGGACACAGCAATCGAGTGCACTTATCCAAAAGAAAATGTGGAAGTATTCTTTCAGAATACAGAGTCACAGAGTTGGAAAAAAGATAAATACATCCTTGATTCTTCTTCTTTGGAATATGAGAAAGTATGTGCACTATGGCTATTTAATGCATATCACAATTGTGCTGAATATGTTCAGATTCAAATTAAGAATTTGGATATTGATCTTGAAATGAATTATATGGTAAGCAAATTTTTCCTCTAAAGCAATCTATATTCTATATGAATAGGAATGTACTCTATTCTTACAATCTGTATACCTTTGATATTTTATAAAACAGGGTATAGATTGTGGTTTGGAGAAACTTTATAATAATTGGGAAGATGGGAATAAAGTCGTCTTGAGATTCATTGATAGAGGCTGGGAGATTTGCATAGAGAAGAAACATGGAAAATGCACTTTTGGAAATGGATGGAGGTGTTTTGCGCAGGAAACAGGATTGCAGACTGGTGATACTTTGGTTTTTTTTAAAACATCTGCTCTGGAAGAAAACACAATCAATGTGTGTATATTTAAACCTGAGGAAACTAATTTTGATCATGAGAAAGGTATTACATTGAGCTAACATATTTTAAATCAAATCTATCAAGTTTTTAAGTTTTTGTCATTAATTTGGGTATAAACATCTTAACAGAAAATGAAGGCTGGAATAGGTCCTTTTTTAAAGTAATTTCTGAGCCTTGCTTGCAAGAAGGAATGCTGGTATGGAACATTGTAACTTCCTATATTCACAATTTCACAAATGTAGTGTATATGTATATAAAATACATATACATGAAAAAAAATATAAGTAATTAAAAATTATAAGTGTTCCTCAGGTTGTTCCCAGATGTGTTAAAAGGAATTACGGGAAGTTATTGAGTTGTATAGACCAAGTCGTAGTTGGCGGTTCGAAGATATTTTTCTTCTACAGTATTATTGGAGGTTATATGGCTAATGTAGGGAAGATTTTTGAGCTATTTCACATAAGATCAAGAGAAACTATCATATTTACAATGTCCAATAATAGCTTGTATGGACGTATTTACCAAGAAGATGGTAAAGAGATTGATTACTCTGTTCGTCGTTATCAGTTTTCGAATAATGCAAGTAGTTATTGGATATGGGCTATTGATTGGAGTCTCGCAAAAGGTAAATGTATTGCCTAAAATGAATAATTTTACAATATGTATATTTAAACATGATTTTTGATATATTTTAATTTCAGAAGCAGATAAGGAGAAATTACCTGTTCTTGGACATGAAAGAGTATGTTTATTAACTTGTCTATTACAACAAATTATACATACGGGATTTGCGGTAACAATATATATGCTCTTACACATTGTTACAAATTTGATTGCTTTGTCTTTCTCAATAAATACAGATGCATGTGGATGTTGTCGTTTATCCACAATTTATCATTGTGGTCAAACCAAATTATTATGATACATTAAAAATTGTAAGTCCAATAAAAAATTTGTTCAATTATCTAAAATTTTAATATTACACTTCTTATGGAATCTATTCAATAACATACATATCTAAATCTATTGTTCACATGAAATTCCTGAGAAGTTTGAGTTTTACTATGGATATGAGATACCTTGTAATGTAAAATTACAGTTTCCAACGGGGAGTGAAAAACATGTTAGATACAATGAGAAAGAAAGATGTTTTGTAGAAACAATTTCGTTTATGAAGGAAGTCATACGATTGTCAGCTACCCTCATTGTAATGAATTATACGGGTAAAGGTGTATTCTCAGTAAATTTACTGAATGATGATGGATCGGAAGTGGAATACATTCCATATCGAGCAACTGCAAGAGCACCAATGAAAATTAAGGGTAATGATGTATATTATTTCAAATGGTTATATCGAATGCCATTAGTACTATGCCCTAATCCTTTACAATACTAAATATGATGTAAGTGTGATTCTCCTTTAATCTAATCTTATGCAGATAAGAATAGTGGCAATGGATGGAAATTTTTAACAGTTGGTATTGGCTATTCTTTTGGCAAAGGAGAAGTCGTGAGTATTCTTTTGGATATTCAATCCAAGTATATATTACTAATCTTCTAATTCACTCATATCATGTTTAGCTAAAATTAACTAATATTATTGTGTTATATTTAGGGTATAGCGGAAACCTTTTTCAAGATGTTTGGAAATGTAATTCCAGATGAAATAACAATTGTGCTGTTGAATGGAAGCCAATTTAATGGATATGTTTCTAAAACTGACAGAAGAATTGGAGGTCTTTTAGATATAATTGAAGCAGGTTACTTTTAGAGAAGAGATTCTATATTGTTTACTTATCAAGGAAATGGGAAGTTTGAGATAGTTGTATTTGATAAGTCCAAGGTTGAAAAAATGCTACCTATTAGTGCTACTACTACAGGTTTGATTATTTTCATACATCTAATTAATATTGCATAAAATCTAATGGACATTTAGAGATTTGTTGACACTATTTTCCTTTTGATGTTTGAATAAGATGTAGGATTCCAGACTCAAAGCCAAGCATCTGGATTCCAGAGTGAAGGTTCAAATTCTGAAAAACACAAAAATGATCAAGTTTCTGAATTAAACAATGAAAGTGCGAGTATAGAAGATATGGACAATGAAGTGATGGAAGAAACTGAAAATGATGAAAATAATTTGATGGAGATCCAGGAAATGAACAATGGGCCTATGGTTTTCACTGTGACGTTAACAAAATGTAACGTTAATAACTCAAGCCATGGAGTGGTATGGTTTTATATATCCATTCTTTTGTACTTTTTTTTAGGCTTAATAGTAATTAAAAGTAGTGTATATAATCTTTCTAATTATTGAATCTTCCTTGTATGACAGTACATACCAGATTTTATAACACCAGTTAATAGAAAATGGCAAGCAGGAGAGCATGTAATACTGAGAACTGGTCTTGGATCTTGGACTGTTGGAGTTGTTATTTCAAAGACAAATTCCAGATTTTCAGCTGGTTGGAATACATTTGCTGAAAAGAATAATTTTAAAGTAAAACAGCAATTGATGTTCACCTTGGTTGAAGAAGAAGAAGGAATATTTTTCGATGTTGAAACCCCATAGAATACAAAATCCTTTGTATTATCTTTTGGAACATGTTTAGATGTGGACACAATTTCTGGTTTATGATTAAATGCTCAGTTTGATTTGCAATATGCAATTGACTTTTATTACTCTTCATTTGTTTGATCAGACTTAATATTAATCAACAAAAATCATGATTGCAATTTTTATGTCGTATATTTCAAAACATCAACATTCTGAACTGTTAGTATAATATTATAAACATAGAGCAAGAACATTGAATTTTGTTTTAAAAATGAATTCGATATAGATTATCCAATAGTTAGAGTAAGTTATGATAAAACCTACAATTGTAAATATATGGATTGCAAAAGATGTAAATAATCTATTTAATTGAAATGTTACATAAAATATGTGCCACACCAGTTCACAATTTAGATAACAAATCATAAAATATTTCTTCATAAACAATGTTACTCGTACTACTACATGTAGCTCCTTCTGGATTTTCTATAAAGAAAATAAGACCTTCTGGAGATGTTACACGGCTGACAGCAACATACAATTGTCCGTGACAAAAAACTGGTTCTGGCAAATAGATTCCAACACGATCAAGAGACTGTCCTTGTGCTTTATTGATTGTCATAGCAAAACATACCTGCAGTGGGAATTGCAAACGCACTAAATCAAATGGAAGATTTGTATCAGATGGACAAAGCTCAATCCTAGGGATGAGATGTTTCACTCCAGCATGACTTCCACCAATGATTTCACATATAACCGTATGTTTCAAACACTTTCTGACAATCATCCGGGTTCCATTACAAAGTCCAACAGTCTGATTAAGATTCCTCAACAGCATTACAACGACACCTTCTTTCAAAACCAATTTGTGAGGAGGCATTCCAGGAACCTTAATAGAATTAAGGTACTCAACAGGGAATGCAGAAGTTAAGTTTTCATGGCAACCAACAGGGCATTGAACAGAATCAGCAGAATTAAATGTAAATGACTCACCATCTATTTTTTCAAGTATTTGATCGTTAACATGATCAACAATCTTATTTGTAGGTGTCAATATAGCTCGCTCACGTAAGTAGCTGACTTCATTGAATCGAATCCTCAAATCAGGAAATATAGAATCGATAAGCTGGTTTAGGTCAGAAGTATCAGATTGTATGCAATATTGGCTGGGTATACTGATAGATTTAGAATTATCATCAACACAACTACTAACTGAATGTGGTATTTTCCCATCACCAATATCAAGAACCCAATTACTAAAATCTTTAATCCGTTGTATATCATCATCTGAATTACCTCGTCGTAATCTCATGTTATCTTTAAGTTCAAATAGATGACATTCAGACCATAAATGAGACCTTGAAATAGAGGCGGACACTATATCTGAGCGAGACCCTTTACTGATAACTGGTAAGATTTGCCTAAAATCCCCACCAAGTAATACAGTAATTCCACCAAAAAGTTTGTCATATCTTTCAGCACTCACAGATTTCATGATATCACGAATAGTGCGATCCAAGCATTCAAATGCAAGTTTATTCTGCATTGGAGCCTCGTCCCAGATGATAAGACTTGTTTTTTTAATAAGCTCTGCTATATCTGAATTTTGCGGAATGGAACATGATGATTCGTCATCCAATTTTAAAGGTATTTTGAATCTTGAATGTGCTGTTCTGCCTCCAGGTAATAGAGTAGCTGCAATTCCAGAAGATGCAACTGGAAGAACAATTTTCTTTTCAGATCTGAGTTTAGTAATGATTGTGTTCCAGAGATACGTCTTTCCACAACCTCCACTGCCATAGACAAAAAAGAATCCTCCATCATTATTCTCAACTTTTCCGAGAACTGCCTCATATACTTTTCTCTGCTCAACATTTAAATTTTGAACCAAGCATTGGTGCGTTTCAGCCATCTCTTTTTCACAATAGCTTGTCTCTTCAAAGACCAATTTATTCTTGCAATTGTCGAGGTATTTAGCTGGAGGCATTGGCAAAGTTGGATAATTCTTTATTGATCTACCAATAGAATTTAATAATTGCTCAATCTCTGCAAAAAGTAGAAACATAATTCAATACATATCCTTTATAATTTATAATCATATTTATCAAAAATTATAAAAAAGATGGATGAATTTTTACCTCCAAGGGTGTAATATTCTAATTCTTGATCACTTAAGGAGAGCTTATCCTTCCCTGTAAATTTCCGTCGTTTCATTAATATATCATCAGACATTGGCCTCCAGTGAGATGTCCATAGTCTGAGTATGTCGCTGACCTGACAGTTGACAATGATATGAACAAAGAGGGATCGTAGCTGGCAAGGCATAGCAGTATCAATGTTTTCTTGAATTGCATCATGCCATTCATTATCATCATTAAGTAATCCCATTGCTGCACAGGCCTCTTGGAAGGTATCGTACGTATTACTTTCAAAAGTTCGCAAATCTCTAAAGCATCTAGGTCCTTTGACTCGACATAATAGCATACGCAAGTACCACAACTCTCCAGAAGAATAATGCGAAGAATTCAATCTACCTACCTTCTGACCTTTTTTTCTATGATTCCATGCCGACTGTTGAGCATCCCAAACAAAATGTTCTGGAATTTCTTGATAGGTGTATTGTCTTGCTTGAGGATATTCTCGGCAAAGCTGGAAAAAAGCTTCTAACTTGCTCTTCTTATAAGATGCTCTTCTACAAACATTAGCTAGATTATCATTGTTGTTAAATGTAACGTACTTTTCATTTGGCAAATGGAATGATAACCGTTCAACAGATATACTACGATGGTGTATTTCAAAACCAAACATCCTATGAGCAGCTTCAGCCCCACAAACATACCTGCAAATTTAAAGAATATCATAAGAATTGTCAAATAAATTGCATGAATATTTTTAAAAGATTACAATTAGGAATGATACTAACCTGCCATCCAAATACATTTTAATTTCATTCCTAGCTTTGTTATTTTCTGTGGTACAATTGCTTGATCCCTGGACCATAACAGTAGCACGGTCGGGACCTTTCAAACAATACTTAAAAAGATATTTTATACAACGGCCATGATTGCAAACTTCAAGATTTATGTGACATTGATACTGAACTATCAAATCCCTGTTATAAGGAACTACCCATTGGTTATCCAAAACAGCGTTTCTGACATCTACAGTGTTGTTTGTTTTTCTCCTTCTATAAGCAGGGAATCCATATTGATCAAATGTTGTAGTTGCACAATACCTAGAAAGCAATAGATTAAAATGCACATAATTAGTGTAACTGTTGTTGAAAATATTAGGCATGAGGCAAAAAAAACGTGAGGCTTATTAAATCTTACTGTTTCGGAAAACCTCTGGTACATTTATTATCCTTCATACATGGTGAATAACTGTGTTGAACACCGCAAGGACCATGCATCATATATTGTTTCACAGCAGCATATCCATTAGGATCAGCTATTTCGTCAGGTATTTCAGCAGAGACAAAGTTGTCAATATCTTTATTCAATTTAGATTTTGCAGAAGGGTCCAACCAAATTAACATATGAGCATGAGGCAAACCTCTCTTCTGGTATTCCACAACATACATCAGTGATATAATTGATTGTAAATAATTAAAGGGAGTATGATAAATCATATTGTTGTATATATGTAACAAAATATGAATTCGTAAACATGTAGATGACATTAATATATTTAGGAATGAAATAATACCTGAAAGGCACTTTCCAAACTTATTCTTATTCTTTATATCATCATACAACTGGTCCAATTTTAGCTTGAACACGCGAGCAATTATATCAGGACAGTCCTCGGGATTGCAATGAGGAAGGAGTGACATCATTTGGAGAATCTCATCCCAATAGGGATTGCATGTCATAGTTAAGAAGAGGTCTGGATAACCAATTTTCCGATAGACGGCAAGGGAATCTTGGAAATTCTGCTGCATATAGCGAGCAGAACCAACAAAGCTAGATGGTAATATGTATCCTTGTCCTACATTTGATGCTTCAACATTATCAGTGCTATAAACTATATCACATAGGTTTCGGTACAAATCTGCTCGCAATTTCTTCTGATTTTTCCGAATATACCATAACCTAGATTGTTCAACAGCAGAAAATGCATCCACTATAAACTGATGATATAGTCTACCACCAAGTCTAAGTGTATGACCTGTTAGTAGTAAACATATTCATAATTAGAAGACAATTGTGTAATTTAAATATTAATTTATTCAAATGAATGAGAAAATACCTTGGTCCAATCTAACCATAAAAGTGTGGCAATAATACTCTCCCATGGTAACATTCTCTCTTTTCTTTTTGCGATCATTCGAGTTGACACAATACTTCAAACCCTTTCGAAAACCGTCTTCACCATGCGGAAATAGGATCGGATATTGGAGTGCCATCATCAATGGATGCAAAGTAGTGATACGTTGTAAACCATCGGTCTTACTTGAAACAACACACTACGCCATAAACAGCCTACGGTAACACAACGACTGTGTTACCTTAGACCCTAAAAAACGTTACCAAAGGCCAAAAAAAGGCTAAGGTAACACCTTAGCTGGGATAGTTTTGTTCTATGTAACCTTTGGGGTCTAAGGTAACACCTCGACACACATAAGCTAACATAGGCAAATTCGTTACCATAGACCTATAAGGTAACACACTAAGCAATTCTATAGCAACACCAAATCTATGTTACCTCAGATGTTATAATTTTGCAAAATTATTAATTAATTATGTGGGTCCCACATGTGGGCCCCACAAACATTATCTATTTTAAAATTAATAATTCAAATTTAATTATTTTGCTACCATTTCCTTCCTCTAATATTCATAAAAAATGCATAGATAAACAAAAAAATAAAAAATGGATAGGTGTCAAATCTAAAATAAACTACAAACCGTAAATATCATTAATTTAAAGAAAAATTTACAATTCATATAACTGATTACATTTACTTGAACATCCAAACAAAAACTAAACTATCCCGACAAATATGAACAATTTATTTGAATAGCGCAGAATGCCAACACTGGTAACTCTTCTCCAAACTGATTCATTTACAAATCTTGCACTTGCCACTATGTAATAATCAGTACTTGCATTCTGATCCATTGTTACCAAGAAAGAGTATGTTTGTCCGACATGTATATCTAAGCTAGTATAGTTCTGTTGTACTACTGTACATAATCCCTCAGTTTCAGCTAATAGCAGGTTATGGTTCTGGATTCTGAAATTTAAACTAGTTGATATCCCGACATTGCTGACACGAAATCGATAAGTTTTACCTGCAACAAACATTTAGTTCAAATAAGTGAAACAACATATGTTGAAGTCGATGAATAAAACACCAGGGATCCAAATAATTTTTATAGAACAATATCATGCTTTCGTAAGATACACAGTCTTATGAAAAACAAAAAAAAATATCTATAAGAACTCAAAAACCAAAAAGGTCACTAAACACTGAGAGATCAGTACCTCAATACTAAACATTGTTAGTTGCTGCCCGCCACCAACACTTGCAGGATCCCGAAATCCAATTTGACTTGGAGGAGTTGACTTTGATTTGCCATCAGGTGCAGATATCTGAGAAGTATCTTAAAAGAAACAGGTGTCTTGTTTAATAAATGTAGTAACCTCATTCTCTGACATGTTTGTAGAATCAGAATGTAAAGGTCGCAGTCCGGCATTATGGCTTCCTTTAAACTGCTGTTTCACTTGAGCTATGATGGTATCATCTTGAGGTAGCAGCTAGAGAACCATGTGACTTAATCAAAATGTCAAGTGAACCTGCAATGAAGTTAACTAATTTCAAGACTTGATTGCTATTTGAAATCACTAATTCACAATTTATGTTACCAGGCTCTACTAATGTAAGATGTATGTTCTATTTTTGGGATTTTCTGTGTTTGCCAGTAATACAAAAATGAAGATAAGCAGCTATATATTTAATCATCCTAGGAAAAACCTGGGTCATCTTGTGACTTTAGTGCCATGTTTGAAATTGAATTATCAGACTTGACACAAGTATTACTACCGTTTTGCCCACTGCTGGACCAATGCGTATGCATTTTTATGATCACTTTCGAATGGATCCTGAAGAGAATCATCCATAGTGAGTAGAGGAGAAACCTGCATGATACACAGAGACAGTGTAAAAGAAGGCAGAGACAGATATGATAAACGATTTAAAGTTAAAAATAATCACCTCTTCCACATCTGTGACTATCAGAACTGCCCTGATATGCTTTTTGTTGGGTATCACTGAATGTTTCCTTAGGGCACAGATCATCAGGTACAAATGGAGCTCTAAGGCACCCATTATTAAAAGGTACTGACTAAGAAAAGCACAGAACAACCATGTTTTTAGTGTAAAAAGAGGTCGCAAACTCACAAAATATATACCCTCGTGATGCATCAGGTGTTATGATTAAACTAGGTAACAAAATTTCATAGAATCTAGGTCATAAATAAAAGAACTACATTAGTAGAAAACACCATAAAAAAGTATATACTTTTTTATACTTTGAAGAACTGAAATGGAAGTTATATACTTTTTTATGATTCGGATGCAGATGGTGTTTTTTCCTTGACAAGTATAGTGTTCAGATATATTGCATCGAACCACATAAAAAAGAAAATCGGCAGATGCTAAGCTGCTACTTTTTACAACATGCTAGAGTCTAGAAGACAAAGTATTAGGTTGGAGTCTTGGTAACATTCGATACTGTAAATTAAAAGAAGTATTTATTGCACCAACATAATGTAACATACCCAAATGGTTAACTGCAAACTACTGTTCTATGTTGTCTTTTGATAGTGTAAATGGAGGAGCCATAATCCCTGCATTGTTGCTATCAACACCAAAGGTAAAGTTTAGTTCAGTGTTCTATAATTACTCACCACAGATCGATTACAGGCTTATAGCTACATATTAATTATTATATAATAATATAGTCAGAAAACATGGTATACTCAAATATAATTGCACATAGTCTCTTACACAAGGATGTTCAGGGGAAGACCAGAGGAAATATATTCATTGGCAAATTTCCTTATAGATGCCATTGAGTTGAGATCTATTTCCATGACATCAATTTTAGCACCGGGGATTTTCTTGAGTATGTCCTCTCTGACTTTGTTCCCAGCTTTAACGTTCCTCACTCCCATAATCACATGTACGCCACGCAAGGCAAGGACACGCGCAGTCTCTATTCCAATACCATTTGATGCTCCTGAAATTGTAAGATGTAAACACTGAGTAACTACAGAGCAGCTTGTTTTACTTCATTTCTAGAGTAATATTTCACTCATTTTAGAAAAATTTTGGTTTGGAAAAATTTAGCTCACCCTCAACTAATTTTCTACCTCCGCCACTGCTGCTGTGATTCCAACCCTTCAAAAGTACTTCTGCAATCCTGAAGATGCAAACACAAAAAATAAAATTAACATCATACATAAAGTTGACATCAAAGGAAAGAACACATCGCTATCATACAAGTGTAATGCCAAAGAAATCAATTAAAAAGAAAGTAGAACATACAAATTACAATGGTAGTATGCCACTAAGCCAATATAAAAGATTAATCATGGAATTCGGATAAAGCATTTTCCTATGAGAATGGACAAAAGGCAAAAAGGGATACAAAGTAAGAAAATGAAGTGAGAAAAGAAGATGCATTCCTGCCACTTCATCTCCAGCATGCTTGGCTAAGGCTTCTGCATCTCCAGTATGAATCCTACGTACCAAATCGTCAAACATCTTATCGGTACCACCCCTCATAGGATCCTGCAGCAGAAAAAAAGAAAAAAAAATTATATTAGAAAACTATTGTTCAGGGGCTGAAAATCACTTCATTTATAAGACAAGCGAGAGATTAAAATGATATTAACGTGCAAATATCTTAATATTGTGCAGGGGTTGAAAATCATACAAGACTAATGTTTCTCTCTACATCCATCCTTACATATTAATGATCGATTATGATTCTAATTTAAGCACGATGCTTTAGATAGGATATAAAGGCCTCTTAAAAATACATGATGTAATTGACAAGTGGTAGATTTATAAACCAATCAACTACACTGGCAGATATTCATTAAGGAGTCTGCCATCCTTGGAAGTTTGATAGTGGACTTAACAAGGGGCATCTTCCTAATTAGAAAACTTGACAAGGTAAAACTCAACATAACGTCTTATCTATAGTCATCAAAGTTACAAAACAAAACAAGTAACTAAATAAAAACTCAACATACCTAATTAGACTAGTCTATCTGTTGAAGTATACAATTAAAACAATTAAGATTTGTCTGAACCTCTGATGCATAGCCAGGTGTTGCCCCTGCATAGCAGCCCCTCGTCTCCTCACAATCTCTCCTCCCCAATGGCACCCAAGAAACAACCCAACAATCTCCCCTCTCCAATAAACTCATCTGACAGCGAAACTGATTCTCAAGAACACTCCACCAGCAGCAGTGGTGACTCTAACTCTGAATCACAACCCCAACAACTCACCCAACCAACACCCCCCCCCAACAAACCCCCCATCAAGATTCATCTGAATCTGAATCAGACTCTTAGGATGACTTTGATTCTGAATCTGACAAAACCCAGAAGCCCCTTTCCCCTGAGCCCAAGAAACCCGTTTCCAAACCAACCCAATTGAAACATAATGGAAAAAGGCCTGCTTAGTTTGACCCGATGGTGAGCAAGAGTAAGAAGAGTACGGGTGTTGAGAAGGGTTCCAAGAATGTTGATGACAAGGGTTCCAAGAATGTTGATGACAAGGGTTCCAAGAATGTTGAGAAAGGGGGTAAGGGTTTCAATTTTGACCTAATTGAGCGAGAGAGAGAGGGGTGAGTGAGAGAGGCAAATAATTGAGAGTGAGATATCATTCCCAATTTTTCCCGACTTAATCAATTTTGAGTTTTGACCAAATTTTAATTTGCCCGCTCTCAATTTCATTTGCCGCCCAGTCAATTCCCATTTCAACTTTTTATTACGTTGTTTTTTTTTTCATTTTCTAAATTTACAAAAATTATTAATTTTCTTATAAAAAATTGTATGACAATAAGTTTATTATTTTAATTATTGAATATAATTTAAACTTATTATACCCTGTTATTTTCTCCAATAATTTTATTAATTAATTTAATCAAATTTCGATAATTTTTGAATATTACTTTATTTTAAGATATTTTAAATAAAAATTATTAAAAAATATATTAATAGTGTAAAAATATAAATAATTCAATTATTTGATAGAATATTATTTTTATAATAATAAATTGAATGACTTGATTAAAATAATTGAACTTTAAATTTTAATAATTATTAAATCATTAATTATAAATAAAATTCAAAAATATGTTAATTATACTCTAAGGTAACACAGCCCATGGTGTTACTAAGTTTTACACCTTCCACGGCTAAGGTAACATACCTTTAAGGATATGGTAACACCAAAACTAAAGTGTTGTAGTAGGTCCAAAATTTCATAGCTAAGGTAACACCCGAGAAGGTAACACCCCCCCTAAGTGTTGTAGAAAGCCATCTATGGCGTAGTGACAATATCTCTGTCTTTACATTTTGGGTCATCATCACCAACCATTAATACAGCAATTTCATCAGAAGGCATAATGTGATTTTCACGACCACTGGTAGGCCTTGAGATTTTCATAACTATTTTCAAATCAATAACATTATCGTTCTTAAAGCGATCTCTGGCCATTATAAACTTTTTAACCAAGTGATTATTTTCTTCAAGCATCTTGATCAATCCTTCCACAATCTCTGGATCTATTTTGGAAGAATGTTGTACATTTATAGACTTCAATCTATTCTCAACCTCATTCTCTGTATCATAAATATACAACTGACAAAACTTAGGCGGCTCTCCATCATTTGGTATCAAGCTTCCCATTTTATGGTGATTAATTCCAGACATTCTGAAAACATTTGGTCCTCTACCTTTATTTATTCCACGATCTATTTTTCACCAATGGAGGAAAAATTTAACATGGCATTGTACGGCCTAATATTACGCCTGAAACATGGACCTTTCAATTTGTCCATGTACAAATCAAGCAAGTATTTAGGAGTAGGCCTTACCTTAGGAAGCTTAATTTGCCCTTTACCACAGCACAAAGAGAACACAGGTGGTTTATTCTTATTTCCTTTATTCACACGCTCCCTTTCCCACATTTGAGCATTGCAATAAGTACATTTTGATGTTGGACCTCCAAGGCTACGGTACTCAGAACAAATAGGTAAATGTCTCTTTCCAATGTTGAGACTAACCACTGGATCTTTATTTTTATCGTTGACATTATAAGATGAGGTTGTATTAGATGTAGAAGAATGCTGATAATTTTGCCGTATATTCTAGAATTCCTCATTTTCTTCTTCATTATCAGAATCACTGTCATTATCGGAATCTCCAGAAAATATACCATCGGAATGGCCTTCACTACTGAAATCATCACCTTCAGACTCACAATTCGGGATATCAAACAGGTCTTTTTCTGGAAATTGAATATTTCAATTATTCAGATGAGGCAAAAAAAAAATTGTAGAAATAAAATAACATTCAAATGCCATAC
Organism: Kitagawia praeruptora; assembly: GCA_037693485.1. Classification (NCBI taxonomy): domain Eukaryota; kingdom Viridiplantae; phylum Streptophyta; class Magnoliopsida; order Apiales; family Apiaceae; genus Kitagawia; species Kitagawia praeruptora. Next base: position 111,512,888 of record CM075354.1, read on the forward strand.
CAAAATAAGATGAAACTGGTGGCTTTGGTATAAACTCTGAAAATTGTTTGGATGTTGAAGCATCTCCGTGATTTTTATTTATTTCTTTCGTAAATTCTAACTCCGAATCAGATCCAAAATCAGAGTCAGGCCGGTACGCATAATGGAAATCATCATCAAAATCACTATCAACAGTTGGGTTTGTAAGAGGAATTCCATCTAAATTTGAAACAACTTGATCAGATGAAATAATTAAACATAAAATAATATATTTAATAGCATTCAACACATGAGTACTGGAGATGTCCATACCATAATTCTCAAAATCATATTCTCTTGAATAATATGATTCAAGATGATTGTCGGAATACAACTCTATTCTATCTTTTGATATATTATGACTTCCACCTGAATGTATTTTATTAGTTCCTGAAAGCAAGCATATATTATTAACATGTCAGTAGAGTATAGAATAAAACATAGTTGCATCTTTGGAATGCAGCTATAAGAATTAATGAGTAATAAATACCATTTATATTCATATTCATATACAAACCATTGTTGTTCTTATTGGATACAATCTCCTTCCCGGGCCTTTTTGTAAAATGAGGAATATTTGGAGTTGATATATGTTTAAGTTCACCAGATATTTCTGAAGTTGTTCTAGGTCCACGTATTCTTGATGTCTCTGTTTCATGTTTTACAAAAAACAACAAAATATTGAGAATTTAGGTTCAAGATACAGTGTGTTATGGAGATAACATTAAAACAAATATGATTTAATTTGTCAAATATACGCTTGGTACCTTTCATGTGAGTTATACCACTTAAATTGATTTGGCTTGAGGACAAATGAATTCCTCCAGTTGGATTCATCTGTGTCATTTTTGCCTGGATAGATGATATCTGGCTGAAAGATTCATTGAAAGTATTTCTATGTCGGGGTACATCTGTAATAAATGGAAGAAATTTTAGCAAATACATTGTTTGTTATTGATACCAGCATTCAGTATATGTAAGATAAACATATATCTTACATTCTTTGTTTGTTATATCACAAAAAGGATGTGAAGATGTATGGCTTGGTAAAGTATTGATTTTACTTGTGGATTGCTTGTTTCCAAAATGTTCTTCGTTGGCTGCAAATCATGACAATAGTAATTGAAACATCATAAACATAATACCATAAGGTGTGCACGATATAAACATAATAGTACACAATTGATTAAAACCCTGGAATAAGTTTTGGAGTACTGTTTGATAAAACATTAGAATAGTTGGACTTTAACGATACATCCAGTTTTCTTGGCCTTCCTCGTTTTTTATTACTTGGGAGAGCTGTATTAATCATAATAGCACACAATTCGTTACTAATATTAATCAATCCAAGTTTGTAAAACTTTCACCTTATGCTTTGCACCAAAATTTATACAAACATTGTTCTTGACTTCGAATAGTGGAATCCAACGTTAATGGATCAGAACAAATGGTAAACTTCTTATTTGCAGTAATACCTGAACAATACGGTAATTCATAATTGCACATAACACCTATGTATGATAATTATAGCAAAAATATCAAATAAAAGGAAATAAAACCTGCAACAGATTTTGGAGTACTATTTGCATTGACATTCATATTGTTGTTTATCAATGTTGAATCCAACTTTCTTGGCCTTCCTCGCTTTTTAGTAATTGATACATCTGTGATAATAATATGAGGATGCAAGAGATAATTCGGCGATTATTTCTTCCTCATCAGGTCATAAATAAATTAACATACATGAGATTAGAATATAAACAATTACAAAATAAAACCAAACACACGAACATAAAAAAACTTGTAGCAGAACTTAACTTTGAAATTCAGTTATAGACATCGGCTGAACATTTTCTTTGTTTCCAGTGCTTTGCAAGTATTTGCTACCAATCAACGAAGGAGAACATTGTGCATCTATCTCCATATCATTTGTTCGCTGAGGAGATAATGCGTTGTCTGCACAAAAAAAAGTTGTCAATCACATGTTTTAACCATTACATAGGGTATTGACACATGTGCAACAAACAACTTGACAACATACCAGTAATTGTATTTTTACAAAAGAAACTCATTGATTTCTTTCGAATGCTATTGTTCGAACCTTCAGAAGAAGAACCTGGATTGGTTATACGTTGTACGTTACTACTGAGTAACGTACCAGACGCTGTCGATTCAACATTTTTAGGTCTTCCTCTTTTTCTCGGAATGAAATCAAGATTCGACGACACACTGTACTCATTGCTGGGATTAACACGATCAGAAGGAGATTTTGTTTTTTTCGATTGTTCATCCATAGTAATGTTTGTAGGATCGATCATGGTATTTCAGTATTGATTTATTGTTCAGGGATTGATTTTGAAATTTTCTTGATAGAGATTGTTCATGGTTTGATTTTGAAATAATGATGATAGAGAATATTGATTGTACGTGATTTGATTTTGAATTAATGAGAGAGAATAGGGTTAGCATATATCAAGGATAATCAGTTTAGAATGATTTCTGACGTGCCTTTTATTTTTTGCAAGTGATTTTACATTTATGTCCTTGATAAAGGTTAATGACTAAAGGGAGAGTAAGGACAAAAAAGGTAGAATGTGGTAAAAAGTATTCAGGATTTATGATATACATAGATACATAGATTATTATTAGTTTTCTAAAACTATTTTCGAAATAAAAATATATTATTTTATGCTTATTTTGGTCATTTTGACCCATATAATAGAATCAAACCCGACCCATCTGAAAACTCTAGTTAATCCTATCCGTTCAATCTTAAGGATGGATTAATCCTGGCCGTCTATTGCACAAATTATATATACTAACTATCATTCTACTGTTCCAATATGTGTCTCTCGAAACCTCTCGGCAGTTCTTCGTTTCTCCGACGAATTCATCGCTCTTTCTCCGATGATGTATCGATTAAACACTACTCTATACACTACACATCATCTTTACATCGATTTGACTTTGAGAAATCTCAAATCGACTCTAAAATCAAATTGGGTTGGGTACAGAAAATTGATTTTGATAATCAAATCGTTATCATCACAATTGATTTCGGTTTATATATCAAAATCGAACAGTTATATATATACATGACATATTCACTCACTCGCACAATCTTTTCGATTTCTTTATTTTTATTATTTGAAACCCTAATTCGATACGTGAGGGTTTGTGCAGAGACGATGAAGAATGCTCTCAATGAGTCTTCGACGGTGTTGAAAATCTGCAATTAAGGCGTCATAAGGTCCTAAATCGATTGGTTCTCGACAAGGTTAGGATTGGTAAGTCCCAAGAAGACAACGAGGCCTTGGGAAAGGTACAAATCTTTGTTAATCTCAGTATTCTTCTTGAACTCTGTGAAGAGTGTTTAGTATTTAAACTACTCTGTGGTATCTTGAACCTTCTTGAATCTCTCGGTGTTATTTAAAACTCTCGATTCAGTATTATGATACTTGTTTGATTGAAGTTATGAGTTTATGCTCGGTTGTATGTTCGAATATGAGATATTCACTTGGCATGAAATGTTAAATGTGCAAAAATTTATTTGTGATAATTACTGACATGACAATATACTGATTTCTGGAATAGATTAATTCTGTTAAAAATTTGAGCAACATGGAATACGTGATGTTTAGGAAATAAATGGGTTATAATATATGAATGGGGTCATATAAGTGTTCTGATATATCAATTAGGTAATGGTATTTGTTGACAACACTATGGCCATGTTTGTTTCAAGGGATTATAATTCCCAAATTATTACCTTATAAATCCCAAACGTAAGGGATTATAATCCCATGAATTCACATTTTGATCATTGTTTTAGTTCACTCCCATGGGATTATAATACCTTGTGAAAGAAGGTATTATAATCCCATAGAAATGAATCAAAAAGATGATAGCAATATACTTCCATGGGATTATAATCTTTTAAATTTAAGAAAGATAGTGTAATTTTCCAAGGATTATAATCCCCTAAAACAAACATGGCCTATAAGAATTATTGACTCATTCAATTATGCTTTTGTCTACTGTTCTGGTAATACAAACTGTGAGTTTATGATATATTGGTTGATTCTAGTAATGAACAGTAGTAAATAGTGAACTGGTTACTTCTGTGTACTCTAAATGTCATAGATGCATAAAATGATATGTCTGGCCTCTGGTTCTTGTTTACTGATGATTGAAAAACAATCTACTTGCTTGATATTTGAGTAAATTGATCCTTCAGCATGGATTACATTGATAAATTTGAAAATACGCATTAAGGATTTTATAAAATATATGTTTGAGTCTTATTGATCTAGATTAAGAATGTGAAATGATCTGGCTTATCTGGGTATTATCCAAAAGTAGAATTGTTGACATCGTTCTTGCAAGAATCCTTAGTTATACTATTTGACTTGGTCGACTATTTGTCCCAAAAATGTGATAAAATGTTGTGTGTAAATGTGGTATGATTGATAACACTATTTCTATCTAGAATGGTAAGAATGTATTATATGATTATAATATGTTGGTATAATAAATAATGAACGTGATATGTCAAAATATGAGATTTGGTTCTTGTGGTTTGACAAAGTCAAACATATGTGCTAATCGGGATGTTATATGTGTAAAAAGGATCTGTATCTAGAGTATAAGATAATTACTCGAGTTATTAAGTGATTAATTGATCCTGTTAATATGGTGAACTCGAATACATGCCAAATGTTTTTTTTCCTAATATTTGAAATTCATAGGATTTAATATATGGTTGTTAAAACTATATGCAATTGAATTGTGTCTTTTGACCTGGTCAACAGAGTATTCTGAGTGTGAGGAAACTTATTGATATTTATAGTTGGTATGATACTATCTATGTTTAATCTATGATGGTACTGCATGACTTATTCACAAGAGATTCTGGTTACTAGTTTGGGAATTCAAACTAGGAATTTATAAATATGCTGATGTAATGGGTAATGAACTTGTTAGTATAATATACATGGAATGGTCTCTATGCAAAGATTGACATGTGTGACTGTGATAATTTATCAAGGTACTTAAGTGATTATTTGATTGATCAATCTTGCAGTATGGATTAATGTGACAAGTTCAAATATATGCTGATTGAAAATTATATGTGATTATAATCTGATTAGCCTTGATGAAAAGTGATTAATGGTAGTACTTTCTGTGATAAATGTGACTTGAAGTAGTTGACTTAGTCAATTACATGCTTTGTTCTGTTAAGACCTGCTAGAAATACTAGTATTTGTTTTTCAAATTGAAGTAATTGCTATGCAATTTGAAGGTAATGGGATTAATTTGATTAAGTGTGACTTGGCTGTTTACTCAAATAATATGAATTGATAACACTGTTGTAACTAGACTATTGGCATATCATACACACACACACTTGCCCTCAACCAAAGACCTGGCTGGGGATCCTCTTGAGAACCCCAGTATCTGGACACTGGGATGATAATGGCCACTTAGAAGAAATTGGACTCATACCTTGCATTTTTATTACTTGTTTAATCATATAATGTAACCTGTAAAGTGGTGTATATGTCCTGTTTTGCAGTGCATGCTTGGTGATATTATGCAGTGTTCTAAAAATCGGTCTAGGCGGCCGATTAATCGGCGCCTAGGCGCTAGGCGGCCATTAAACTCCTAAAATCTGTAAAAATCGGTCATTAGGCGTTTTTTTGATTAGGCGGCGCCTAGGCGGGATTAGGCAGGATTAGGCGGCGCCTAGGCGGAACCTAGGCGGAATTAGGCGGTTTAAAATATATTTTTAAATATTAAAATTAAATTATATAAAAAATAATATTTTAATACATCCGATTAATGTTCCGATTAATCATTCCGATTAATCGCCGCCTAGCCGATTAATTGCTAGAAGGTAGGCTCACCGCCTAGACCCGCCTAGCGATTTTTACAACATTGATATTATGTGACTTAGTCAATGTCTCTTAATTCAAGACAGTCTAAGTGGTATAAATGCCTAGTGTCTCTATCAATCAATCATGTGTGATAAATAATGCATGGATTCATTAATATATTCTTATAAGTACTAAAAGTAGTAACTTGGCATTAAATGTGAGTGACCTCATCTGGACTTTAAGGGATACTAAGGTACCTTCAAGAGATAGCTTTTGAATAAAGTCAGCCACTTGTCTCCTTAAATGTATACATATACTAGGGGTGTACGCGGTTCGGATCGGATCGGTTTTGAACTAAAAGTCGAACCAAACCGCATATAGCGATTTTATAAAAACTTCAACCACAACCGCATTTGCGGTTGCGATTAATCACATCAATTCCAACCGCGAAAATGTGGTTGTTGCGATTCGGATTGCGGTTCAACCACCAAATAAAAATAAACAATAACTTGAAAATATTAAATTCAAAATATAACAAACATTACATATAATAGGTCCTGATCATCATTTTTGAGGCAAAAGTAAATATACAGAAAATCTGGTAATACTTAAATACATAACAAGGGAACAAAATATTGAACCACATAATAAATAAACATATATGTATTTAAATTATTAATTTATATAATATAAAATATATATTTTTAAATATAATTTATATATTGCGGTTTGCGGTTGCGGTTCGGATTTTGCGATTTTTGAATATATAAAACGTAACCAAACCGCAAATGAGCGATTTTTAAAAATTACATCCGCAACCAATCCACATTTCGCGATTATCCGCAAAATGCGATTCGGTTGCGAGCGGTTTATGCGGTTAAGCGGATCGTTTGTACACCCCTAACATATACCATGCATCTGTCACACAATTCAGTTTAAAGATTTTGCAGTGCATATTGTATGCATATCTATGATATTCTGTGAGTTTTACTTAGTTACACAAACACACATGCCTGACAAACTCACACAGATGCACTCCTGTCCATTTTACATCAAGCATCACATTAAATGAAAACACTATATCATGTACTTGGTAGGATCATGAGTTATACATACTGATACATGCATTTACATGAGTCTGTCACCTATATTATTCAAGCATGCATCCGGACTGGTTTTAAGATTTTATCTATAAGGATAAAAGAAGATATTAAAAGTCATATGCTTCTTTTACAGCTGCATACTATTTCATATGCTTATAGTTTGTCTATGCATGCCCTGCAACTCATTAAATGTGTGCACTGAAGTATCACCAAATTGCATCATCACTTTTTCAAATGCTTGTGAGCTGTTAAAACATGAATGTATTCAGAATTGTCTTTCATATGTGCTAACTGTCTATATATATGTAAGTATGTGGGCTTTGCTTCTGAGTTGTAATAATGCCAATGCAACTAGTTCTTTATAATCAGTGTACCACACTGATTAACTTGAACTCTTTTGAATATATATAAAATTGCATTGACTAAATCTTTTCTCTGCACTTAATATATATATCTGTTCTTATCTTGATCTGATATGACACACACTAAACATGAATTAGTTCAGTATAGATGAGAAATACAGAAGAGATTTGAATTATATTTACTGGTCTAATTGAATGCCTGTAGTGATGTAATATCTCAGATATATGGATAGAAATATGATTCCTTTATCAACTGTAATCTTTAAATCTCATATGATCAGTGATAGGACAACTCTGCAATTTCATTTAATCCTTCAGTTTAGCATTATGGTACTTCTATTTACAAATCTTATCTAGTGTTATGAACTGATCTGCAATTTGCTTGCATAGCTATCTAGTGTGTTATTGTTTGCTTCTAGTTAAACATGCAGTCTGTCTTTTAGCTCCTTAATGATTCCAGCATGTTGTCTTTAATATGCTGTGTTTGTGTTGCTTAAGTATGCTGCAATTTCTCTATTTAAATCTGTCTAAATTGCCTGCTTATTTTTGCAAAGTTGTGCTAAGATAATTATAAGATATGGTTCGTGAAATATGTAAGTTAGATTCCTTAAGAAAAACAAAAAGAGATATATATACTAGATTTGCAATGTCACAAAGTTCACATACATGATCCAAAATCTATATATCTATCTGTATTATGTGGACTGTCTAAATATGAATTTTTAATATTGCATATAAGTGAACTTGAGATCTTACTCTATGCTTTCCTGAATTCCTGTTATGCTACAAAATTCACAGTTATACTTGTGACATTATGATTCTATACTTGCAATTCTCAGAAAGCTAGCAGATACTACATAAGCTGTCTAGATATGATCTAGTTCTATGAAATGTTTAAATCTATCAATGGGAGGTGTTAATCAAATCTCAAGTATGTTACAACATATAATATAATACACTCAGATATTTGGACTACAGTTTATGATCATTTCTGTCGATGTGAGTTATCTAGAATTTGATTATGTTTTCTTTGATGATTTAGAAAAACCTGAGATACAGTGTGCATCTTTGACAAAGAATTTCTATTCAGATTTCTAGGTTAGCTACTATACCTATGAAAATGGTTAATCTATGATGACAGAAATTATAAGTGGGATCGATTGATTCTCTTACTATAAACTCTAGCATGGTTGTATTGTTCATTTGCAGATTATGATTGAAAGGACTGACCACTATAAGCTCACAGCAGTCTTATATGGAAATACAGTTCCGAGAAGAATACCGTATATACATTTAGTACGATTGTTTAGATTACAATTGAGAAAGATCATACAATTGTAAATCTGACTGTCTTTTTATATTGATTGTATCGATTACATACTGAACATCTATCAAGATATTGTACTAAACGTTCATCAAAAACGTTATAGACTGATTGTTACTTATCATTTCTCTTATTTAAATATTTATTTATGAATCAAGATTGCCAAATTACGAGCAACTTAGATCAGCATAAAACAATTCGAAAAGAATTATGATAAGTATTCAGATTCATTTACAGATTGAAAGAAAATTTCATAAGTAAATGAACTTTTCAAAGAGCTTACATAAGCCTTTTATAGATAAAACGGAAGTTTTAGAGTTACAAAAACAAAGACTTCTGATAAAACGCAAGAGGCAACAAAAAAAAAGGAAAAGGGAAAGACTAAAATTAATTGGTAAACACACCAATTCTTGAGCTCTAACAGAATTATTTTTCATGGGGAAGCCACAAGGAGAAGAGAAGATTAACAATTCGGTAATTTACCGAATGTAAAAGAAAATAAAATGATTTTGATACCTATCAAAACATATTTCAAAGAGAAGCAAGGGGAAGAGAAAATTAATTGGTAAAAACACCAATTACATTGATAAAAGAAAAACTTGTTCATACATTTATTTTCTTTTACAAAAAGGGGAAAAGATAAAGAAGATGAGAATTATTTTCATATTTTGAGGGGAAGCACAAATTTTTGATAAATACATCAAAAATACAAGTTTACATTAAAAGGAGAAATACGGGGAAAGTCATTCGGTATTACACCAATTCAATTGGTCTTAACCGAAATATTCAAAAAGTGGAAGAGGAAATTTGAATTTTTTTTTTTTGGTTATTATACCAAACAAAAAGGGGAAGAGAAAATTAGACCCCTAATTTAAAATTTTCAAAATTTCTTATATGAATTGCCTAACAATGTTTATTCATCTCATAAGTTGTTTTGCATGAATCAATTAAGTGGAGAATATGTGTTACCGTGTGCTTCGAATCGAGTCGAAAAATATTTTTAAAATCATGCATACACTAAGGGGAAGCAAACACGGGTAAATTTTTAAATTTTATGTTTTGTTCGGCAAATACCAAAAAGGGGAAGTTTGAAGGTTATCTTCGATATATTATTTATTTTGGTATTTGTACGATTTAACATAAAATTTAATTACACTTAGTTATCCTCTCCACTAGGTCATTAATTTAATTGATTCCGTCAAAAGTCAAAAGTTAAATTCTAGCAATATCTATTTTTAATTATAAGAGATATTCCATTATTGCGAAAAATTAAATAATATTTTTATGGAATATCTCTATACCAATGCAATAAGATCGAAAAAGAAATATTGATATTTGATATTTTTTAGATCTCCGTTGCAAAATTGATAAGGCGACAGGCTCGAACAAAGAATATTCGAGGATTAATATTCTTTAGAGAACTCGTGCTATATTTAAAAACAATCAGTTTTTATTCAAAAATATTCCGCCTTCACACTCAAAATACTTTTATCCTGAAGAATATTAATATTCAGTGTTAGAATATTAATACTCATTGTTATCTCGTGCCAGAAATATTTAAAGTAATTTTTCTCCCATATCTCAAATTTATTTCATTTTCGGAGAAAATTATTTTAAATACTCAAAAATATTTCCTACACTCTCAATATATTTTATATATTAGTAAATATATTCTAAGTATTTATTCAAGTCAAAACATTGGTCAAACGATGCATCTATTTCATAGAAAGACCAATTGTATTTTATTCAGAACCGAAACCTAATTTAATCATATTAAATCCAAATAAAATACTTCCACTTGCTAGAATGACTTGAAAATTGACATGGGTCACTTAAATGTTATTTTCTATGCATGGTAAAAGTTTCGTAATTTTCTGAGAATTTTGGTCTGGGCACGAAAATCGAGGCAGTGGGTCCACAGTTGACCACGTTTGACTAAAGTCAACGTTGACCATTTTGACCAAAACTTCCAGAATTTCATTTTATGATATTCCTAAATGCTCCATAATTTTAGAATTATTTATTGGGAATTTTCGTATTAATCGGGTATTTAATTAACGAAATATGTTACGTATTTATTCGTTAATTAATACGAGTCCGATACAATTAATTAGAGCTCAAAACACAGCTGGGATATTTGTGTAGAATACCACTCCCACTTGGAAAGAAACACAATACCACTCCAAAGAAACACAAAACCACTTTCCACCTCATCAATCCAAGTGCTTTCAATCTCAACCACTCCTTTTTCCTTCAATCCTCACCCTTCCTTCCACCCAACTCCTCCTATAAATAAACCCCTTCCCCCAACCATTTTCTTCAAGCTAAAGAGCCAAATAATTGCTGGGAATTTTGAAGTGGAAGCTCTCTAAATATATCCAAACACTTTCTACACCCACTTCATCTCAAAAACCTTCTCTTTCTTATATATACTTAAATATATACAAGGGTTTTGTTCCATCAAGCTTAGTTCAACCAACCAAGCTCTCTCCCACCTAGCAAGCTCCTCTACCACTACTATCCGGCCTCCTGAATGGCTGCCCAAGTTCGTCCATAAGCCAAAATCCGGCCGAACCTCCGGCGAATTTTTCCGGCGAACTTTTTCCGGCGATCTCCAAAAGTGGTAAATTTTAGCTTCATTATTCGAGTCTTAACCGACCATTTTTATATACGTATAAGAGCTCTATACCTTCATCTTATCTTCTTTTTTAAAGCTCTTATATCGGATCTATATTTGACGACGGTCAAATTACACATCTAGCTTGATTTGATTCCCTTCTATCACCTTAGTGTTCCGGGGGAAAAGAATCTCAAAGCCTTAATTAAAAATTTAACGCACTTACTTTGGACATTAATATTTTATTGTTGTGTGGTGTGTTTAATTACTCGTACGTGTGTGTTTATCTTAACGCGTAATAACGTGGCGCAAGCCTTTTATATATTTTTCGCACCTTTTCTTCTCGTCCTCACACTTGTGAGTGATTTTACTTTCCGCACTTTTTCTTCTCGTCCTCACACTTGTGAGTGGTTTTACTTTCCGCATTTTTTTCTCGTCCTCACACTTGTGAGTGATTTTACTTTTCGCACTAATTTAATGCATAATAGCGGCCCTCGGTTTATCCTATAGATAAAACGAGCTACTTTTCTGCACGTGTGTGTTTTATTTATGTGTTGTGTTTAATTGGCCAAATTAATATTAAAAGTGCAAATTGTTAAAGTAATATTGTAACACTCTCGTTTAAAATATAAATACGAATAGTCTATAACAAGACTATATCGAACGAGAAGTTGTTCACCAAAGATCCTTAAGCTATAAAGCATAACAAGGACTTGATTTTTACAATACTTCGAAAATAGACGTATTTTCAACAAAGAAGTAATTGTAAGTATACTTCGATCTTTATAAAAGACGAGCCAAAGTATACGATTATAAAACCTTATAAGCCTACGAGCTTAACAGAAATAATCAATACTTACACACTCCGAGATATATTTAAATCTCACTATACGGAGTATTGTATTAAAAGTATTCTTCGATCTACAAGTTTTATCGAATAAAAGAATACACATAAAAGTCATAAGCAAATAAAGCTTATCTTAATTAATATTCGTGTAAGAGTATTATAGTCACCCTAGGACATATTAGTCCAAAACCTCTCTTTATATTACGGTTTGTTTCGTAGATATTGTTTTCTAAGTTTTGCAGTGAGGTGAAGTTGAAGTGAGGTGATTCTCGTTCTAAGACCCAAGTCCTAGGCATTAACGGGGAGTTAGTGGCCTTTGCACCGTGAAGAAGAGGAAAGACCCGAGACCTTTCATCTAAGATCCAAGACCGGCAAAAGCGAGGAATTCAAAGACTACACCAAGGGTTCTACATCAACTTTGAAGAAGTAGCGGGGAGTTGTTGTTTAAGATAAGTTGTGTAGGTTTTTCACAACGACTTTGAGGGTGTAATGGGGAGTTACGACCCAAGACGAGTCTTGTGGGTTTTTATATTTATTGTGAGGTAGTATCTTGGAGATTCGTACCAAGACCAATATTTATAAGGTTGTAAAGGCTTCTACGCCTACTAAAGGAGCGAGATATTTTTAAGGGAAAATCTCGAGTCCGGAGAGGAGCTCGGGGACTGGAGTAGGGGTGAGCGAATCCATTAGGGGTTGCGCCATCGCGAACCAGGATAAAATCTCCTTTGTGGTATTTTCTTCCCTTGTCTTTTATTTTCTGCACTTATAAACTGCATAACGACTCGGTAAAAGTTTTAAAAAGGGAAAATTATTTTAAACGCCATAATAATTTTTAAATCAGTAATTAAGCTATTCAACCCCCCTTCTAGCTTAATATAGCCCTCTTACGGGACCTAACAATTTTGTTATTAAATTATCATATGATATTCTAGGATTGCTGCCTGATTTGGATAAGATTTCCACTAGTTCATGTCACAGTATATCATTCAATCAGAAAGAATATGTTCTTAATACCTGGACTTCTTGCACGTACTATGCCCCAGCATTAGGTTTTTTGATGTTTGTAATGGGAGTTAATTCAAGCGCAAAAGATTTCCTTGAAGCGTTTAACAGGCCATCTGCCATAGCTGCAGGTTATGCTGGCCAGTTTGTTCTAAAACCATTATTGATTGGATATCTGTTTGGTACACTATCAATGACTTAAATCGGCAATTGTAGGTTATTGTAAATTGGCAATTTGATGATTCTGACTTAAATCGTGATTGCAGGTAAATGTGGTGAGAGGTCTGAAGTTGTATAACAACATTTTCACTGATACTGAGCTCTCTAAACTGACAGACTATGTGAATGAACTCCGTGTTGCTGGTCAAAATGGCTAGTTATCAGGTGGATCCCATACAGGAAGACGCTACAAATCAATGCTTAAAGAGTAAGTAAAAACTATTTAGCGTTGCTCAAAAATGCAATTACAAGTTCTTTTTTATGGCTCAAGGACCTACTCCTCTAGGATTTTCCTTGCCATCAAGAGAACCTCCTCCTGGCTTTCCTGCATGCGAGAGGACAGAACAAGGATTCTTTTCTAACTCTGGTAAGCACTGCCCTTTATGTACAAGCGTACCTTTTTTAAAAAGTGATGTGTTGATTCATAGGATTGACTGTGCTATGTTCCCCTTGTATTCTCAGGAACTCACATGGTCAAGACTTCTTTATTTTCAAAACTTAAAATCAACCGTAGTGTACCATGGAGATGACAATGTTGGATCATTTTACGCTATGCTAAGTAATTTCAACAATTTTTGTTATATGTAGTTATTTTGGATGGGATTTTATGTATTGGAATGGCTTTTGAACAACCTTTATGCATTGGAATGTTTGATAATATTTTGAATGGGAAACTTTACTTTTCAATGTCATATGTTTCCTTTCTTTATTAAAATGTTGGTATAGAGCCTGCAAAAATGTAGCCATTGGCTCTAAAGTGTTGATCATTATGTGTTGGTAAAAAATAGCAAAGTGTTGGCAAAACGTATAAAAATGTTATTAAACAAGTGTAGGCATAGGACTAAAGAGGTGTTGGCATAGGTCTACACCAACACTTTTAATAGTGTTACTACAAAGATAATGGTGTAGCCATAGATCTATAGCAACATCTTATAAGGTGTAGCCACAGATCAGAAAGGTGTTGGCATAGGGGTCTAAGCCTTCACTTTTCTCCCATGGTACCAAAAATCGAAAAATTGTTAGCATAGACCCCTATGGTAGCACCCAATTTTGTAACACTCCCAAATTTGGTCAAAGTGTAGCCATAGCTGGTTTTAGGTTCTTTTACCAACACTTTTTGCCCTATAATCATACTTTTTTGGGCGTAGCCGTAGTCCATATATGGCGTAGTGAATAGAGGGCTGAGGGATAGTATTGCAACATTTTTTTGTAGCCTTTAGTCGCATAGTGTTATTGCATTGTAGTAGGCTTCTTAAAATGTTGTCCTTTGTTGCTTTAAAATTTGATAAATGTTGTAAAGAATAGTAAATTATTCCATATTTTTTATAAATAATGTGATTTTTACAATGCTGTGAGGTCTGTTTGGAGTCTCTGTGGGAACCTTTTACACCATGATGGAGTGTGACACTTTCAGAATGACAAATAAACAGGGAGTATGATTTATGGTATATATAATAGTATTACATTTCTTTGTTCACCAGATTGACAATAAGAGATTAGCACGCCAAAGCTGTTGTTGACTCCTAATTGTACGTTTTGTTATTAATGTGAAGCTGTCAGGCAATCTTTATGTTTTGTATGCAGTTGAGAATTTTCTAATGTTTTGCTAATGTATTCTTTGCAGCCAATCTTTGTGTGCTTTATATATGTGCTTGATCCAGATGCACTCTGTGAACCTAAGAGGTTATAAGACTTCTTGAAATCTCTTAGCAGTAAACAAACAGGCATTAGAGTTCTTTTAATTGACCAGGTAAAAGCTACTTTAATTTACTTCTCGCACTATAAAAAATTTAGCTACTTCAAATATTATATTATTTTTCTGAATCCGCATTATGGATACAATGTGTTTGTCTACAGTAATGTAGTAACTTTACAGAACCTTGTCTACTATTGTGGAGTTGGAGCAGAAAAGGCATTTGGTAGGGAAGTTGTTGATGCACACTAAAAGGCTTGTCTTTATGCTGGAATCAACATCAGTGGTGTCAATGCTGAAGTTATGCCTGGTAAAGTAGAAGTGCAATAGAAAAGAAAGAGAAAAGAAAAGAAATGAATTTCCAGTAGAAGTGTAATAGTTGTCTCAATTTGTAATCTGCTATTTATGCTGTATCCCAAACATTTGTAAAAGGAATTTTTTTTAAAAAAATTGATAATAGTATATTGTATTGTGATTGAATTTGAAAGTTAAGAAATTTCTATTATGTCAAGATTTTGGTTTGTACAAATTTTGGTTTTTGATTATTTATTTGGGTGCACAAAAATAATAAGAATTTTTTTTTGTTTTTTCTGTTAATATATGTCGGTCTTTTTAGTATTATACGTCGGTTGTTTCTAGACAATATACGTCGGTCTTTTTGACATTATATGTCGGGTCTTTTTTGACAATATACGTCGGTCTTTTGGACATTATACGTCGGGCTCTTTAGCGATGTATATTTGGGCTTTATATGTCGCCTGTTTGACCGACGTAAAAAAGGACTTTATACGTCGCCTTTTTAACCGACGTAAAAGATCCCTGACTTTATACGTCGCCCCTCCATACGTCACCATTTAGCCGACGTATAAGATCGATTTAACCGACGTAAAAGGCCTGTTTTCTACTAGTGGAAATAAATCAAAGGCTGGCACTTGACCTTGTGGAAGAAGCTTGGGCTACCGCCCAGCTGAAACTTGCGGCATACCAACAGAGGACCCGCAAATACTATAACAACAAGGTACGCCCTCGACCTCTCAAGGTTGGCGACCTAGTGCTGAGAAGAATGATGCCCAATATGCGGGTTCCCGGACTCCGCCTTTGGAGGAAATTGGGAAGGGTCTTACAAAATAAAGTCTATTTTTTGGGAAGGCACCTACCACCTTGAAGACATGGATGGGAACACTATTCCCCGTGCTTGGAATGCTGAGCACCTTAAGAAGTACTATCAGTAAGACTCTTTTCAAAGCAAATGTAGGCCTCTTTCAGGCTTAGGATGAATAAAGGCAACCTACTAGTTGTGGTTGTGTCATTTCCTTTTCAGTTCTTAGGATTTCATGATTTTCAGTAGATGCCCGGGGGGTAGTGGATGCACACCCCTGTCTGGATGAATAAATGTAACCTACTAGTTGATTGTTTTTTTTTACAATTACCACTTATAAATATTTGAGAAAAGAAAGATATGGAATACCTACAAGCATAGTTCTACATGGCAGCCAGGCTACCATCCAGAACTAGGGGGATAGTAGGGAATACACCTCTTAGCTTAATAGGTTGAAATTATCAAAATTTTAAACTTTTCATGGTCACTACTAGACATGTGCATAGCCTTGACTGACTCACATAGCTTACTTGGTCACTAGGGCATGTATGGAACCCTGATCGGCATACATGACTCCATGCATTCTTTGGGCTTGTGTGGTACCCTGATCGGCAGACATGGATCCCTCCAGTACCAGACATGTGCATAGACTTGACTGGCTCACATGGCTTACTTGGTCACTAGGGCATGTATGGAACCCTGATCGGCATACAAGACTCCCTGCATTCTTTGGGCTTGTGTGGTACCCTGATCGGCACACATGGATCCCTCCACTACCACACATGTGCATAGCCTTAACTGGCTCACATGGCTTACTAGGTCACTAGGGCATGTATGGAACCCTGATCGACATACATGACTCCCTGCATTCTTTGGGCTTGTGTGGTACCCTGATCGGCACACATGGATCCCTCCACTACCAGACATGTGCATAGCCTTGACTGGCTCACATGGCTTACTTGGTCACTAGGGCATGTATGGAACCTTGATCGGCATACATGACTCCCTGCATTCTTTGGGCTTGTGTGGAATCCAGATCGGCACACATGGATCCCTCCACTACCAGACATGTGCATAACCTTGACTGGCTCACATGGCTTACTTGTTCACTAGGGCATGTATGGAACCCTGATCGGCATACATGACTCCCTGCATTCTTTGGGCTTGTGTGGTACCCTGATCGGCATACATGACTCCCTTCATTTTTCGGGCTTGTATGGAGCCCTGATTGGCACACTTGGATCCCTTCAGTACCCGACATGTATGGAACCTTGAGTGGTCCACATGGCTTACTTGGTTACTAGGGCACGTATGGAACCCTGATTGGCATACATAACCCCCTTTGTTATTAATCATGTATGGAACCGCGATTGGCATACATCGATCTTTTAATCATCAACCTACGGGGTTACAAGAGTTAACTCGTATGGTTTATCAAACATTTAACTAACACAGCTTTGCAGGAATGGCCTACATGGCATCACCACATGTGATTCATTAAATGACTAGGGCTCCCGGAACAAAGGTTTCCAGGCTGAACCTTCGGCACCCAGGCTACCGGGTACGGCTACCGGCCAAGGGGCTCCCGGAATCAGGTTCCCGTCTTTCGGGCTCCCAAATACTATAGGGTTACCGGATGGTACCCCCACACCCACAGTGGTAACCACGCAGACAAAAGTACAAGTAGTTTATCATTTTTGTGGCTACCTATCCAGGTATGTGTTGCCATAATTACTAAAGTACATTTCCATATTGCGTTACCATTCTATCATTCAATTCTTGAATCATGATCTAATATCTATTTAATCAACGTAAATATGACATATATCCTCTAAGAACTTGTATGAACTTGTTTTATGATTAGTCAGGAGAGTCATTTTACCCGATAGAATTCGATGGTTGCGTTTAGTTATAAATTGTTTTAAGTTATAGTAATACCTTTCTTACTTAGCAAATTAATACCCTAGAGTATGAGTGAGATTAGGGTTTGATGAGCGAGAACTATTAATTGCAAATTAGTTCTCGTTGAATAGTCAGTAAGTAGTTCAGGTACGACTAAGTTAGAGAAGCATGGTACATTAGTTGTGGTAACATGCAAGCACCCGTTACTGAACCCTATAAAGAGATATATAGGGCATAATCAGTAATGATATGACAACTATACCTACCACAGAAAAACCAGATAATAAAACAAACATGCATTAAGCTGATAAAACTAAATCAAAAGTACCAGGGCCCCATGACCATAAAACAATTAAATTATGAATCCAAAAGTACACGTGTGGAGCGTTATAGGAGCCCACCCCCTTAATTAAAACCATAAGTTCATAAAACCAACTGGATAAAATTCGAAATGACCATAGAAGAAGTTACTGATAAACGGAAGGGTCTTTGGTAGCCTTAAAACCAGGGGAATCCTCGACAGGGTCAACCTTTTTGGTGGAATCGCCTGGAGTAACCTCAACCACGTCCGTAGGAGCCTCAACCCTGGTAGCCTGAGCATCTTCGGTATCACCTTGTTGGACAGTTGATGGCTTATAGATCACCTTAGTGGCGGGAACTTAGGACTCACTACACCATAGATTGGCCATGGCAACCAAATTTGTTAAAAAGCGTTGATATTTCTTCACAAGTTTTTACAAAATTAGACATATTGTAATGCTTTTCAAAACCGTTACAATTGAAGTGAAAAACCGTTACATATTGTAAAATTTGCTATCTATCGCAATGGTTTTTTAAGGCGTTGCTATAAGGCGTTGCAGTAGACATGATTAATGGGTCTCAGAATTGGCGGGCTCTCAAAATTTATTAAAATTTTGGGCGGGCTTCCAAAATATATTTTGCCGGCCAATGAAAAATAACCAAACAAAGGAAAATAAAAATACACAGACACAAATCACAAAACAAACAAAACACTAAACACAAAACACACACAACGACTGGAACATTGAAGGAATTCGAAGAACACTGAAACTCGAAGAACAATAGAGAACCGTGAACACTGAAGCTTGGAGAAGGTAAATCTTCTTCCTAAATCAAGTATGCATGTTCAATCGAGTATGTATATATTTAATCGAGTAGGTATATATTTAATTGAGCTTTTACTTTAGCTTTTAATTGAGCTTATGAATGTAAATCTTCATTCCCAAATCGAGTATGTATATGTTTAATTGAGCTTTTTCTTGAGCTTTTTTGAATTTGGGGTTTTTTTTAATTTGGGATTTTGTTAAGAATACTGATTTGAGGTTTTTAATTTTATTGATGTTTATAATGTTTTAATTAGTGTAATTAGTGTTATCAAATTAGTGTTAACTGTTATGGAAGTATAGAGTTAATGTTGGCGCAAAATTATGCTTTATTGATAAGCTTTGTTGCATAGCGAATGTTGAATATGCACCTGATGTACATAACTTGGTTGTGGATGCCGGTTTCAGGCCTTAGATGAGCTTTCTTGTTGAAATACCAAACCAAATATAATCAATCATATATTCATATTACAAAATCATACAGCACTGTTAAGTATGGTCTGGATGATCACATTTTGTCACCTGGTTTTTAGTGTTATAGATAATCGATTTGGATGCCAAGTGCTAAACATGAATATGTTTCGTACTTTGATATGAATTTATATTAAGGGGCAATATTTGTTCATATCATTTTTATGCTCAAATTTTAGGAAGTTACCAACAATTATCTAAGTTAGTATGAACATATTAATAGTGCACTCAGCTGCACATAAAATTAAATATTGTAAAACTAAGAATAAACTAAATCAATGTAATACATATTTATAGTAATTAAATTAATTATGAATCAAATGATATCTGGATGTTATAATATTCAAAATTCAAGTCTTCTGAACTCGAAAGTCGTATGAACTTGATGTGTTGTGCAAGTGTTTTAAACTCGCGGCAACATTTTGAGAGTGATTGAGAGGCAGATCGAAGCATAGTTGAAATAATTACAGTCTGATTATATGCCTAAAAATTATATGATATAAATAGAGAGCTTAGTAATTTAAGTATGAAGTTACTAATAAGATGTGAACCTGACACAATATAGCCTCTGATGTAGCGCCAAAATTTAAAGTTGCTTGATACATAATATTTTGATTGTGTGTAAGAGGTTGATGCTTAGTCCTGCAATTTTTGTCACTCTTGTTTGACCTCAAATTTATTTTTATAGTATATTGTCCTGAAACTGATATAAAAATGCAACGCCTATGCACGTCTCTGTACATGTAGCAGAAAATGAGTTCCCCTGTTTTATGTAATTAGAAATCAGAAGGCAAATTGGTGATTATCACTGGCGAAGCAAGTGGCATCGGTCAAGCAACGGCTCACCACTTTGCAGATCTTGGTGCACAAGTTGTGGTCATCATTGACCTACAAGAAGAAAAGGGTCTTGAAGTTGCCTCATCTATCGGCTCTCATCGCACCTTCATTAAGTGCGATGGAAGTGACGAGCAGCAAGTTAAGTCTCTGGTGGAGACAACTGTTAAGACTCATGACAAGCTAGAAATAATGTTTAGAAATGCAGGAGTCCTCAGTATGAGCAGCAGTGAACAAAGGATCCTGGAGTTTGATCCTGGAGTTTAATATAGTTTTCCCCGGGGACTGGCATCTACTTTGGCTGGGTTGTTGAAATGGTAAGTACACTGCAATTGAGAATTTTGTTCTATTCCTTGTGTTTGATGACTAAAATCTCCTGTGTTTATTTCAGCTAGACCATCATCGTAACGAACTGATTCAGGTATCATAGTTGCATCTGATACTACTTTTAACTCTCCCTATTTTTATTGTCCTTGTTTTTGGTAGACAAGTTAGTTGTTACACTTTTTTCTTTTTTTTTTCAGTTGGAGCTCTTCCTGAGTTCCGCAAAGGTTGCTTTATCTGTTTACTCTTTGGTGGCTATCATATTTGTCATGAACATCCCCTATACATGGAATAATAAATATGGATACCGGTAAGTATAGTGTCTTGGATATACTTTGCTGGCTGCCGCACTAAAAGTCAACAACGATCTCTGTACTTAACCCTCTCCTCTTGGTTTACAGGTAGTCATATTAACTGGCATCGTGTCCACTGCCATTTTCATGGCAATAATTATCTATGCACGGCACAAAGGTCTCATTGGTAGAAGTGGCATGACGAGGAGGAAAAAGAAATCATTGGCAAAAAATGACAACAAGAAATCTAGAGAATTAGCAAGGATACGAGAAGAACCTTGACATGGCGCATATACATTTAATTTATAGCTAATCTTTTGGTGAATGTAAACTTGAATTGAACCACGTCTATGTCGTCGTTTTTGTAATTAGTTGTTAGACGTACGTTGAATTACTGTTTTTGGGCAGGTGATAATGATGTACAAAGTCCTATTTGGATTGGTGTGTATGAAAAAATATCATGTTAATGGTGGATTTCTATATGAACAAATGGGTTATGTCCATTTTTTTTAAAAGAAAAGCATTGCTATTGCCTCATAATGTGTTGCCATTTATTGTTAATTCCTTACTAAAAGCATTGCTATTAAACAGAAATGTGTTGCCATTGCCACCTTAAACGTTGCCATAACTAATGTATTGCAATGCTAAACAAAAAATAAATATCCAAAATAGGGTTGCTATAACCTATTGCAATGAATTTAAATTGTTGCTATAGACTGGAAAATGTTGCTATAACAAGCTTCTGCAATGATATTAAAGCATTGTTATATGGTACTATATTCGTTGCTATAGGGACCTATTGCAAACCAAGCAAAGTTCACGCCCAATTTTAGCAAAAGCATTTCCATAGCATCAATGGCAACGGTATTAGGCCCTTTAGCAACAATTTTAAGGTGTTGCTATAGGCAATATATGGTGTAGTGACTTGACAGCCTCAGCCTTGAAACCTTCCACTTGCTTCACGGCATCCTTAACCAAAAGCGCCCAATTGAGGTCTGGAATTACCTTCCAAGTTAATTTCATATAATCATTGACACCCTTGGCAAATCCCAATTTGTACCTCTCCGGGAGGGCTTCCTTAAGCCTTTTCACCGAAGCCTACAATGCATCTACCTGTAGCTTCAACTCTTTGACCTCGGTAGCATAGGTATCCACTAAACCCTCCCTATCTTTATCTTGCTCGGAAACCAGCCTTCCGAGTTTGTCCTTCTCCCTCTTTGCCATAGCCATTTCACTCTTCAACTTCTTGTTGGCCTCAAGAATCTTCTTCTTTTCCTCTTCCATAGCATTGATTTCAAGTTTAACCTGCTTCAAGTCTTCCCTTAACTTCATATCTCCGTGTGTGGCAGCCATCAGTTGGTTCCTGAGTCTCATCAGGTGGAACAGATTCTCTCCTGAGGAAAATAGCATTGACCTGGCAGCATCATTAGTCTTTTGCTTAGCCCATCCCGCGATAGTTTCCATGGGTATCTATCCACCACATGCTCGGTAAAATTGTTCCACATCACTTATGGGTGCACCCTACGGAGATACCTTGACTCTTTTCGAAGATCGAGTCTCTAGGGTAGATTTTAAACTCCCGGAAGCCTGGGATAGTCTACGTTTTTCAGTAGCTGAAAGTTCAGCCTTAATGGATGCAGAAGCTGGGACTCTAGAAACCGGAGTGGCAGCAATAGGGGTCTCCATCACGAGCAGTTCATCCTCAGGAAACAAGTCTTCATACTTATCGGATGGTTTAATGAAGGACGGTACGGATCCTGACATACCTGAAATGATGGGACATTGGAGATATTAGTAACCATAACACATATTTATATGAAGAAATCTCAAGCTACCGATAGGGCTACCGGAGCCAAGCTTCCGGGTACAGATGAATACATGAGTACGAGAAAGGCAAGGATAAACACTAAAAATCAAACATTATCAAAATCAAAAAACACATATAGATGTTATCACGAAGCAAAGCAAGTAAACGAGTTGCAAGAAATCGGAGACATACCTGAGTAAAGATATAAAGAAATGGGTATGTAGATATCTTAGCCTTTGCCGGGAAAGCTTCGCCGGAGAATTCTTGAAAACCCATTTTTACTTATCTAAGAAGAGAGTATTGGGTGGAGATAAGAAAAGAGAAAAGTGAAGAGGCTAACTATATAAATATATACTAACAGAGTGAGAAGAGGCGTATCTTTCTAGCCAATGTATATGGCACAGAAAATGAGGCTAGGTGGGAAGCGTGTTTTTCCTTGGAAATAAACTATCTCTATGGAAGCGGTAGAGTCCAAGCACGCTTTTCCCTCCTCAATAGTCATCATTTTATTTCAAGGAAATAAGA
The DNA here is from genome assembly GCA_037693485.1 of Kitagawia praeruptora. NCBI lineage: Eukaryota > Viridiplantae > Streptophyta > Magnoliopsida > Apiales > Apiaceae > Kitagawia > Kitagawia praeruptora. Next base: position 111,536,328 of record CM075354.1, read on the forward strand.
TTGGTATATTAAGCTTTTAACGAATAAATTAAGGAGCTCCCATCCTTATGGAATTATCAATCGGGCTTCTGTAGTATAATTACAAGAGTTATTGAACGAGAATGCCAACACTAATATAAGTATTTACAATTATGAATTCCAATATTTACAAGCCCTGTGACATCGAACTAACGAGAATGTGAGAGGATACAGATTTTTGCTGAGAAATCGAGATAGCAGAATTATGAACTTTTCTAGAAAAAATGGCACCCCGTGAATAATAGGTTCCCCTTGCACACAGTACTTCAGGGAACCGGGGGGTAGTTGTTGTGACCAAAATCTTGCATCGGCTAGATTTAGGCCCACTAGAGGATTAGGGTCCATACCCATGAGTAAAATGAGTAATCTGTCAGGCTTCCAAGGGCCCATGGCAGTCCTAGGGGTTACCATGCACATGGCAGTACGGAAATGTGTGGCTTAGGGTCCCAAGGGGATCCCCATGAGGATAACCTATAACCATTACCAGTCATCCAGTAGGGCTTCCAGAGTAGCTTCCATGATAGGGTTACTGGAGGGGGTACCGGAGCCAGGCTACCGGGCGGTACCCCCAGCTTCCGCCGGAAGCCTGATTAGGCTGCCAGTTCAGATAAGGCACGCCTCCTACTTTTTAGGAACACGTCTATATCATCTGAAAACACTCCTAAACAAATAAACATTCAGTTATTTGAGGATATATGTCATATATACTTGATAAATCATACAAAATCATGATAAATACAAAGGATAATCATCCCACAATTACCATAACAGCTTGGTAACATGAAAACATACATCATACTCGATTTATATCAGAAATAACAGTCATTATCCCACTGGAGAGTGGATAAATCATCATAAACAAATGAACATATCATTTCGAGAACTACATACGGGCTTGATCCACTATAAATAGTGGTATGTAGGCACTTTACGGGATCTCTTAGACACTTTGACACCTTGAGTAAATATAGAGCACGTATACTCTTGTGTGACACATCACTATTAGGGTTTTTGGCTGGCCAACGCATCATCATTGCACGGTCCTTGAGCTCTAATCCCGTAGATTCAATCCGATCCTCCGAGGAACCATCTCCCGTGTTCTTCGGAAACCCCTAGCTGTGAGCCTTTCCGGGCAGCTAGCCATTGATCTCTAACTACGAGCCTTTCTGGGTGGTTGGACGATTCCGTATTTATTGGCGCTATTCCAGCAACAGGCCTCCTATTTTGTTGTGACAAATTCCTCCCACAACAGTGAGTATGACTACCTCTCCTATGTATGAATTTTTATCCAAAGTGTTAAAGAAACTACCCTTTTTCCAAACGATGCCATTTTTGCGTGTCATACTTACCAATGATATAACCGACCGATCTGGCGGTCGATTAAGGTCTGGGTATAAATAAAAAGTAAACCCTCCCCCTTCTCTTTTTCTATCTGTACTCTTACTCTCATATCTCTCTCTTCCTCTCTCTTCATCTCTTCCTCTCAATACAAACTAAAATCGGTTCAAACTCAGTCCGTTCAAGTGAAAATGGCGATTACCCGTGCAAACTCAGTTCGCTCCAAATTAAAATCGGTCCGTTCAAGTCGAACCCAAACTTCCTCTTCTCCATTTTGTGTTGAGGTAAGTTTCCATTTTTATCTTCCATTTTGTGCCTTTAATCAGTCCGTTATATTCTTTTGTTTGTATTGTTTGCTTTTAATTATGTGTTTTTTGCTTGTTTGTTAATTTTTTCATGTTTAATTTACTCCCATTTGAAATTCATGTATATATCTTCGCCTATTTGTTTATATTTTGATGTTATATATTTGTTTATTTGAAATTGGATTTATGGGTTTAGGTTCGATTTATAGGTTTGATTAATGGGTTTAATTGGAAAACTTCAATTTATGTCATATAGAGGTAGAAACAACTTCGATTATGGTATACACGTATGTATCTGTGACATTTTTCTATTTTTGCATGCACGTATCGGTCGGTTAAATGGATTGTGTACATAATTATGTTCAATTTGCTTATGTTTGTGTACTTATGTGCGGTCGGTTAAATGGATTGTGTACTTATATGTTCGATTTGCTTATGTTTGTGTACTTATAATTAAATGAATATTATATTTATGTTTGTGTACTTATGTTCGATTTGCTTTCCACGTTTATGTTCGATTTGTTTGTGTACTTATATGTGTTTGTTTTTTTTTACAAATTTTAGGTGCTCGGTTGGCTAGTGATGATCCTAATGGTTTCGATGGTTGTGTCTATGATGGCACGTAAAGGGAAAGGAAAGCAAGTTGAAAAAGATAAGGGCAAGGGCAAGGTCAAGGCCAAGGGTAAACAAGATGCAAGCAAGGGAAAGGGCATGGTCAAGGGTAAAGGGAAGAGCACGTTGGCATTGCGAAATGAGCCAACAGATTCGGATATGGATATGGGCGAGGACCCGACGATTGGAAACATGATAGCTACAGAGGCACGGCAGTGGCGAGGAAGGAGGGCTCGATCACATTCAAGTGAAATTTATGGAGCTAATGTGCCGTGTGAACCAACACGTATCAATATCTCCAATGGACAGTAAGCCTCATTATCCAGTGTTATGTTAATTTCTTTCACTTTGTCATTGTAGTGCAATTAATCGATCACTTGTACTTGTGCTAAATGTGCAAGCACTTAGCCTATTCTTACTTATTTAATATGCCACGTGTAGTATTGAAGATGATACCGCAAAGAAGACTTTGCTTGGGATGATTCGTGAGAGGTGGCCATGGGTCATTACACCTTCAATGACACGATGCGGCTTATCCAAAGTGGTTGGACGATAGGGTTGATGAGTTTTTTGTAAGTAAAACGATATTAATTTTTTGATTATAATGTTTTGTTCCGTGATTTGATTATGAAGTTAATTTGATAATGAATTTGACATTATCATTTGTTCCTATATATATTTTCTAGAAATTTTATAGGCATCAAAGGGGACAAAGTCGTAGGACATCGAGAAAGATTATTGAAGATATCAAGCTTACAATAAAAACGACTGTGAATGAGCTTAAGAGGAGAGTTGAGAGAGTGGCAAGGAAAACGGGGGTTTCTAAATTGTCCTTAAAGCCCCCGTATTGGTCGGAGACGTTTTGGAAGTATCTTCTTAAATATTGGGAGACGAATGAAGGGCACTTGGATAGGGCAAAGGTTGGAGCCGAAAACCGCCAACATGTTGAAAGGTTGCATAGCGCCGGTGCTCGATCATTCAACTCGGTGAAAGCGGTAATAAAATTTAAATATGCACAAACACATACACGTACACACATATGGTTATTTCATATTATAAAGCAAACTATGTATACTAATATAAGATATTTTATTATTTGGAAGGAAATGACGAGAAAAAACAAAAAGCCTCCGACTAAACTTGAGGCATGGGATAAATGCCACCAAAAAGTTGGTTCCGATCCGAATAACCTCGCCTACACTACTCCGGCCGCAATGTGCATTGCGGTAATTTTATTTTGTGTACAATATAAGCATGTTTTTGTCTACACTACCCCGTCTACACATACAATGCGTGTTTATATTAATTATAAGCATTAAAAAGTTTAATGTTCTAATTAAACTTTAATGTGTAGGAACGATATGCCTCTATTCTTGAGCGTATGCCGGTGGAGGTGACTCAAACGGGTGAGAGGGATTAGCCATGGGATTGGTGGATGGAAGCAACGGGGGTCCCCAAAGGGGAAAAACCCAAAAAAAAATATGTTGTTGGATTCCCCAATGTTCGAGCTAGTGATCTACTTCCTACCCTAGCTACACGCTATAGGGATTCCACCCGAGGCGAAGCCGGCTCATCCTCATCCGCTCCGACACGTGGCTTCATCCCCGACAATGTTTATCTCTCGATCGTGAGAAATGTTCTTACGGAGATCCGTGCCAATCCTGACCGATTTGCTCGTCAACTATCCGATCAAGAGATTGCCACATTTGCACGCACCGCCATCGAGGCCTCCGATCCATCTACCGATCCAAGTCAAAGGCTGCAATGGAATAATCTCATTGGCGGTGAGATTGTACACATTGTCGAGACCTTAATTGAGGATATTGTCCAAAAAACCGAAACTCAAGTTCAAGCGGTAATGGTCTTTCCTTTTGATTTATTTGTATCCATTAATGATATTTATATTTCTTACTTTTTAATTAGTTGGTTATATGTGTGCATAGGCAAAGGATCGGCTTGCATTGGAAGATGAAAAGGATTATATCTCCGAGGATGAGGATATGGGTGGCGGTGAAGATGGTGGTGAAAACGATGGTGATGGCGCTGGTGATGATGGTGGGAAGAGGGTGAACAAGATGGTCATCAATCATCCGATGTTTCTTTGTCGGATCATTAGGTTTTTATGTGTGATCGGTTTTTATGAACTTGTTTTTGTTCTAAGATGTTTGTAAGTTTGAATGACCAGAAAACTTGGAATGTTTGTATGAACGTGGTTTATATATTTATTGGAATGATCGAACTTATGAAATTGGTTTTTATGTTTGTATGTTTAATTATGTTAGTATGAAGTTGAATGGTGTGAATCTGTAGTTTGTTAATGTTGAAATGGAATGGCAGGCTGCAGTAGTGGCAAAACCTGCAATTTTTTTTTGAAAAAAACCCAGAAAACCGACCGATGTACCTTATAACCGGCCATTTTTTACCATTCAATTCCCAGAAAACCGACCACAACAATACATAACCAACCGTTTTTTACTATTCCATTCCCAGGACCACTTCAAGGATGGTCGGTTTTAGGTGGTCGGTTATAATTGCGTGGTCGGTTTTAGGTGGTCGGTTATGAAATTTAGTGCAGCTACTGGCATGAAACCGACCGATTGTTCACGTTTGACTATGATCAGTTATGTGTTCTAGTCAAAATCTATTTTTTTTCTTTTTTTAAGTCAGAACCGACCGCTGTCGGTCGATTATGTGTTACTGATGTATGTTGACACCTGTCGCCACGTGATGCCACATGTCCAATTCGGACCCCACATTATAGAATTTGTAAACACACATAACCGACACTGTATTGGTCGGTTATGTGTGTCAAACCCGATCAATAGACATAACCGTCCAGCCTTAAACCGACCATCGATTTTGGTCAATTTTAATTGTTAAACCGACCGATTCCATTCATAACCGACCATTTGTGACGGTCGATTTAATCCTGTTTTCTTGTAGTGTCTGAATCAAACAAGGTAAACCATCTTTTTTTCTGTTCGAGACATATGCCAATTCACTACAAGAATTTTGCTATCAGACGACACACATCAGACAACGCTTTGACGAAAAAGCGTTGGCTGAAATGTTCACACAACGGTTTTTTATTCAAGCTTTTCCGTGTGTTGTCTAATAGTGAACTTAACGACAGTTTTAAAAAGTGTCATCTGACAGATCAAAATAGACATCCATTTTACAACGGTTTTTGAAAGTAGTGTTGGCTAACAGTTTGTCTTACAATGGTCCTCAAAACCGTTGTAAAACTTAGACAACTGTTTTTATCAGATGTTGCTTCAAAAGTAGTCACACAACGGCGACTAAATACTATTGTCTGATTTTAACAACGTTTTTTGAAAGCATTGTCTGAAGAAACTTCAGACAATGCTTTCAAAAAACGTTGTTAAAATCAGACAAGTGTTTTGGCAAGACGTTGTATAAAATGTAATCAGACAATGGTTTGTGAATACTGTTGTCTGAATTGCATGCAACAGACAATGGTTTTGTACTCTAAGTTCTTTATCTCTCAGACAAGCGTTTGGTAGTTAAAAACCATTGTCTGATTTTATAGTATGAAAAAAAAAATTGGAATTAGGCTAACCCCTGTCAAGCATACCAAACATCAAAGGCAATATAATGCCATACCAAATATCACCTAACCTAACCCCTGCCAAACAGCTTTTATGCAAATACATATGTCCACACAGAGTAGTTTACTCAGAAATCCTAATCAACTAACATAGTAGATCATCACCATAAAGAAACATAAATCACCATGTTGCTTCCTTTATCCCATGCCTTTGCATGACTGCAGTAGACTTCCATTTAAAAGCATTGCTTGCATTTGTAAAAGCATATGCCTGAAACAAAACTTGAAAGTAGAGGCATATCATCCGATGGACAGGGCGGCAAGAAACAGGTATCTTGGTAAATCATCAAGATAAACCTTAAATTATGGTAAAGACCATAATTAAGATAAACTCAATTGGCTAAACCTGATGCATTTAGTATCAACCAAAAAATAGTAAACTTAAATTATATGGTAAAGACAGGGCAAGTCGTGGTTTCCAAAAATTTCATACTACCAATTCAGACAGGTTTGTTATCCCAGTTTGAGCAGGTAATGCATAACATAATATCAGAATTACATACCACCTAAAGAAGCATTAATACATTTCATGATAACTCACTCCACTTCACATATTTCCTTTGAAAACAAAGACTGAAACACATCTGTACCTCTGTAAGCAAAAACTTGATGCAAAACATGATATCATAACTCAAAATACCATGAAAAGAAAAATTAAGAAATTTAACAATCATACAGCCAATTCAAGAAAATTACAGAATAATCTCTCGCAAATTAAATTACATCAAGAAAGTTGAATTGTTTCATCTACATCTCGCACATAGCTATGTTCCTCTTCCTCTGTTAAATCAACATCGGGAAAATTGGGCACAAAACAGTCATTCTCAAGTTCTACTTCCACGGATCCCTCATTTTCATCATCGTTATCTTCATAGTACTTTTTCTCGGGTAGTTTCAACACCACGGACCATAATTTATCAAGAGGATCGTCGATGTAACAAACTTGTTTAACATGTTTTGCTAACACAAATGGATCGTTTAAAAACCCCAACCTATTCAAATTAACCAATATATAACCCAAGTCATCTTCCTTGACCCCTTTATTTATATCTACCCACTTGCACCGAAAAATAGGGACCCTTAAGTAGTTATAGTCCAACTCCCATATACTTGTTATAACTCCATAATATGTATGTGATATGTGCTCAATATAATGATCCTTACCTTGCACTATCATTGTATCAGCTTCAACGCACACACCACTACATTGAACTTGACGCGTATCATCACGATCCTTGGTAGTAAAGGTAACTCCGTCCATTTTATAGCCGCTGAACGTAGGCACGTCCTTGTTAGGCTCGTCTGCGATCCATCTTATCTCCTGCGATACCTCTTTTTCATCAGCCAAATCTGAAGCAATCTTAAAAAAAAAAAAATACAAGTTACAAAATGATTAATATGAGCTAAGTAGTTGTAAAACATGCAGAAAACTATTACCAAACACACATAATACCTTTTCTTTAAACCATTTTGGGAATTCCTCATTTTGTTTGTTCTTCTTTGGTATATTAAGCATGGTACCAAGTAAAGCTTCGCATATGTTTTTCTCGATATGCATCACATCGAGAACATGCCTAACCGGCAAAAACTTCCAATACTCAAGCTCAAAGAATATAGAAACCTTCTTCCAAATTGGTCGAGCATCACCTTTCTTCAATCGAGGTTGGCTTTGTATCTTACCGTAGACATGACCCTTTAAATGTTGTACTCTTTCAAGCACCTGCTCTCCGGTTAATGGAACTGGAGCCAATTCTTTTTCCATGGTGCCATCAAAATCTTGTTTCTGCCGGCGATATGGGTGATGACGGGGCAACCACCTCCGATGCCTCATGACCACACACTTTCGGTAATTAACCAGCCTCGTAGCTTTTGTTTCATCAACACAAATAGGACACCCGTTATACCCTTTAATAATATTGCCCGATAAGTTGCCATAGGCTGGATAATCACTAATAGTCCACAACAAAATGCCTCTTAATAAAAAAATACTCCTTCTTGTAAGCGTCATACACGCGTTTCCCTTGCCACAACTTTTGTAAATCTTCCACAAGTGGTTGAAGGAACACATCAATATCATTACCGGGTTGAGTTGGTCTGGATATCAACAAACATAGCATTATATACTTCCTCTTCATACAAAGCCACGGTGGAAGATTGTATATTGACATCAAAACTGGCCAACAAGAGTAATCAATATTTGTGCTGTGAAATGGATTAAATCCATCCGAGGATAGAGCTAACCGAAGGTTTCTAGGATCGGAAGAAAAATCTGACCACTTGGTGTCGACTTCTTTCCATGTTTGTGCATCTGCCGGATGTCTCATTTTATCATCCTTCACTCTCTCCATGTCATGCCAAGTCAAGTCCTTGGCTGTTTTAGGTGAGTTGAACAAAGTCCTCAAACGTGGTAGTAATGGAAAATACCATAATACCTTGGCAGGAATCCCTTCCAATTCATCCCCTTTTTTGTTTAACTTCCATCTAGAGGCATCACAAATACGGCACCTCGTCTCATCTTCATCTCTCTCTCCACGATATATTACACAATCATTCGGATATACGTGTATTTTTTCATACTCCATTCCTAAAGCACACAAGCTTTTTTTAGCTTCACTGAACGAAGAAGGAAAACTGTTGCCATTTGGAAGCATAGACCCAACCAAAAGTAGAAGTTCAGAGAAGCCACAATCAGATATTTGATATTTTGCTTTTAGGTTGTATAACTTTACTAAAGCCTTCATCTTTGTAAATCCCTCACATCCCGGATAAAGGGGTTCATGTTCAGATTGAATATGGTTAAATAAATCTGAGGAATCTAGGGAAACATCATCATCACTACTACCGTTCTCTATTTTTAGTGGGATTTGATCTACGAATTGTGAACTGTCGGTCTCCTCAGTGATAGGCTCACTTTCTTCTGTATTACACTCTTCTCCGTGCCAAATCCAACGCGTGTAGGTCTGATCGATACCGTTGCTGAAAAGATGGTCCCTCACAATTCGAGCTTTCCAAGATTTACTATGTGCACATTTCATACATGGACAACTAATTTTATTTTCATCATATCCGTTCTCAAATGCAAACAACAATAATTCGTCGACTCCTCTTTTGAACTCATTTGTTCTTCTATCAGCTTTTAACCAAGACCTGTCCATCTTTTAAATTAACATAACAATGATCAGCACATAACATTACAACAGCTTCCAATTCAAGTGCTTCAAGTAAAAAAAGACCAGCTTCCAATTAACATAACAATTATCAGCACATAACATTATAACATTAGCAATTGCACTTGCCAGTAAACAATTCTAACTTTACAAGGACCTAAATTGCTAACTGCTACAAGTAAAAAAAGAATCACCAAACACAAAGGAAGAAGCAGCAGAGGCACCACAGTCATAGTAGAGGACAAACACTTAAAACACACTATACCATTATCACTTAAAACATACACAGAAAATTAAGCAAACTAGCTCAACATAAACCAAAACTTGAGCAAATTAGGTTTTCATTTTCTTACAAACACATCAATATAGACAACAAATTAACATATCAATATCTGTGTATATCAAAATAAAATCACCAAATTCACAAAATTCCCCAAATCCCCAAATATAAGTAAGAACCCTAATTTCAGTTGCTCAAAACAAATATCATGAAAAATTACCTTAATGGAGATGGAGGGATGCTTAAATATCCAGAAAACAATAACGATGAAATGAGATGAAAGAATGTACGCAGGAAATGGTGGATGGGAATGGTGGAGAATCTGTAAGATTTGAGTGTAGGGGATGGTAAAGAATGAAGGAATTGATGGTCAAGAATGGAGGAATTGATGGTCAAGAATGGAGGAATTGAGTAGAGTTTCTAAAAGAGGAGAAAGGGTTTGAACTTTGAAGTAGATCTAGTTTCTAAAGTGGGAGAATGGTTTTGACAAAGATAAAGGAAACATATCCCGACTAAAATAATACCATTTACCAAGACATTCATACAACGGTTCTAAAGTGGGAGAAGAGTTATATTAGTAGCTTTCAGCCAATACTATTTAACATATAATCGTTGTAGAATGTTTCCACTGTTTAGAGGTTTAAAGCAATATTAGACAACGGTTGTCTTCTAAATACCATTGTAAGTATAAAAATCAGACAACGATCCTTACACAATGGTTTGTTAAAGTAACAAATTCTGATAGCACTGTTATAGTAGTTGCATTCACACAATACTATTTCACAGAATACCGTTGTACGATGTTTCCACTGTTGAGAGGTTTAAAGCAATCTCGGACAACGGTTTTTGTATATAAACCGTTGTATATATAAATCTTAGCCAACGGTTTTTTGTCTAAATCCTTAAATTACAATATAATTAAGCGATTAAATCTTATCAAATTCTTATTTACACATTTTATAGTATGAAATATTGTTTAAGATGCATAATGTTCAATATATTACTAAAGATGTGATAATATTAAGGTTTTTATATATGCAGTACAAGTTGATCGTGCATCGAGTAGACGTTACAATGCGAATGTACAGTGAATAAACAAATGTTTAACGACATTATCATATTAACATTTTTATTTAGTAGATGTTAACAATGCATCGAATAGATGCTATGTTCATGTAAAGAACGATAAATCATTCATGTAACACACCAGTTCAGTAATGTCATCCAACATACAATGTACATACTAACATACAAATACAAATGATAACAATTTATTCCTTCCTTCTTATTTACACTTTTTATAGTATGAAATATTGTTTAAGATGCATACTGTTCAATATATTACTAAAGATGTGATAATATTAAGGTTTTTATATATGCAGTACAAGTTGATCGTGCATCGAGTAGACGTTACAGTGCGAATGTACAGTGAATAAACAAATGTTTCTAACGACATTATCATATTAACGTTTTTATTTAGTAGATGTTAACAATGCATCGAATAGACGTTATGTTAATGTAAAGAACGATAAATCATTCATGTAACACACCAGTTCAGTAATGTCATCCAACATACAATGTACATACTGACATACAAATGATAACAATTTATTCCTTCCAAACCTGTATCTTACTAATAAATTAATCACAATCGGCACATATTTCTAATTGGCTAATAAAATATCGTTGACATAAGTCGTCACTTAAATCGGTACATATTTATAATTGATTAATAAATACGAGTGACATTAGTCGTTATTTTCCTAAAAATAGTGTTATAACGTTAATAATATATAAATTTATAAATAATTAATAACTAACTAATTCAATTACTAATAAATATTTCACATTTTTTATTAATAATGAATTCATTATTAAATAATTAAATAATTTTATAAAATCAATAATTTTATAATTAAATAATTTCTCCCGACTTTCATTTCCCCCTTTTCTTTTCTAACCCCGACTTTCATTTCCCCCCCGTTTTTAACCCTAACTTTCATTTCCCCTTTTTTTTTTGACCCGGTTTCAATTTCCCCCCTTTCTGCCTTTACACACTCCCAAATTCCCAATCTAACACTTTACAATTACCAAAACTCATAATTCAACCTCCCTCTCTCTCCCCTCTCTCTCTCCCAATCCGATTTCTTTTACCCAATTTCTTCTCTCTTTTCTGGTCTATCTCTCCCCTCTCTATCTCACTCTAGTTCTCTCTCCCTTATGGCCCCTTCGAAGAAGGTGAAATCTGCTCCTCTTCAAAAGGCAAACCTTTTGAAGGCACTGAAAAAGAACAAGGCGGCCCCTGAATCTCCTGAATCGCCTAAATTAGTGAAGAAGACGTCTATTTCCCATAACCTAAAAGTTCAATTATATAAGAAGAAGAAAAAAGAGGAAGAAGTAGTGCAAACCAGACAAGAAGGCCTTAGGCTTTTAAAACGAGGACCAGTTACCATGCATAAGATTGTTAGGCGAAAGATGTTGGGGATTAAGCACACGGTGCTTTTCAATGCAAAGGGTGAACCATACGGTCAAGCAGCCACTGAAATGGCATCTTATATTGGGGTTCTTGCCCGAACTAAAGCCCCCATATGGTATGATAATTGGAAACGTGTCCCGAAGGAAAGAAAGAACAAAATTTGGGATTGTGTACTGGTAAGACAAATTACATTCCATAACTGATTATTTTTTATTTTTGTATAATTTTGACTTAATTTGGTGGTTTTTAAACTGTTAAATGAATTGGGGGGTTTTTGGTACTGAAAATGATGGAGAGGGGTTTGGAATGAGTTAGGAGGTCATTTCGCGGCAAGACTCCGTTGTTTCGGGTCTGCATGTGGTCTTAATCATTGTTTCGGGTCTGCATGTGGTCTTAATTTTTTTGTATGTTGATTATGTAAAGAATGGTGGTTGATTGAGTTTAAATGTATGTTATGGTGCTATGTTGATGTATCACTGAGGTGTTAGGGTTTAAAAAGTGTCAATTAAGTTAACAGATGCGTGCTAATCAAAATGATTATATTTGTAGATGGAATACGTGGTACCACCAACTGCAAGGAAGGTTGTTATGCATTCGGCGTGCTCGAAATGGAGGGAGTTCAAGAGTAAATTAACAACACAGTATATCCTTGCGCATAAAGATCAGCCTGAGCTATTAAAGTTTCTACCGGCTGATTACTCCTTCATCGAGAAGGCACATTGGGACATGTTCGTTGCTGACCGTCTATCTGATGATTTTGCTGTGAGTTTTTTTACCTTATTTGTTTACAAAATTCTGAGATAGCAAAAGTAATTAGTAGTACAACATTGTTTCTAATATTTTTGTGTTTGTTCTTCAAGGCCATCCACAACATACAGAAAAAAGGAGGAAAATGAGCGAATATGATCACTGCAAGTCTCGAAAGGGTTATTCCAACCTAGAGCATGAAATGGTTAGTAATCATTACTCATATCTTTCATAATTAATGTGTTTTAATGACAATGTATGATTTTTCAAACATGTTTACATATACAGTCTAATGGTGATCCTGAAATGGAGATAGATAGATCAGATTCGTGGGTCCTTGGACGCAAGGATAAAGATGGGAACTTTAAGTCTGACAAAATCAAAGAAATTGCTGATGATATTGTAAGTTGTTCATTTTTGTCACTCTAACTTTATCATACGTATTATTTTTTAAATAATACTCTTTATCTCTTTTATTTCTTAACTACTTCCATTTGCTATCAATATTTTAGAAGAAAATGAAAGAAAGAGTTAAAAAAGGGGAAGTGACGATAGAAGGCTCCGATGATATCCTGACCAAGGTGCTCGGTAAACCTGAGCATGGAGGACGGGTACGTGGGCAAGGGGCTCATGTGAAGCATTCTACATACTTTCATCTTCCGAGGCAGAGAAAGAAAGGCAAGTCAATAGAGGACAAAATCCAAGAAGGTATTCAAAAATTTATGAAAAACGAGACTGAAAGGATAATTCGGGAGCGAGATTCCTATTGGACCGGGGAGATGTCAAAGGAGATGGCAAAGCTGAAAGCAGCTTGTTTGGGAAAGACTACACAATCTGATTCTAGTCCAAATATTGGATCACAACAAGGGAGTTGTTCCAAGGGCGCAAAAGCTATGATGAATGAGTTGGAGTTGCAAGACGTAAGAAAAAAATTGGATCTTGCTAAAGATGACATTTTTGTTGGAGAGGAAAAACAGATTCAGGAGAAGACTGAGTTGGATAAAAAGAATGAGGACAAGACTGTGTTGGAGAAAAAGAACAAGGAGAAGGCTGAGGTGGAAAAAAATAACGAGGAAAATACTGAGTTGGAAAAAAATAATGAGGGGGAAATGGAGGTTGTACAAGTTGAAGATGATCAAGTAGCTGGTAAGGTGGGCATGAAACCTGAATTGGCTGTTATGGAGTATGAATTGGCAATCGACTCTCCCACAAATATTGTTGCTTATGCAACAGTGGATACAAAGGCTGATGTCGTCCATGGGAAAGCTATAGAAGAACAGAATGCACGAGTGTCTATTACTTGTGCAATTCAAGGATCTGCAAAGATTCCTTTCCCAATCAAGGATGAAATCGAGACAGTTGAACAAGCTGTTGGAACTTACATTTTATTGCCAAGAGACCTTATAATTGAACTGAACACAACCATTGCAGTGAACGGAAGTACAAAGGTAAAATTTCGTCTATGTATAAGTGTTTTCAATTTTGTTTGACATGTTTAAGTAGAATAATGGGTAAGTTCTGTTTCATATAAGTAAGATTTTGTTCTAATCTGTTAATTCTATAGAGTTAAAGCGGGAAAGAACAATTAAAAATAACTACATATGTGCTAAAAAAAATTGAATATATTATAATTTTATTGAAATTTGTGAGGAATAAAATTATTATTTATATTTTTGGTAATTTAACAGATCTACATTCTTTAACACATGACATTCTCAATTTTCTTTATATAATCCATTTCAGGGAAGTAAGAAAATTCTGGGAAAAAAGTTTAAAAGGGTGAAAGATTGTGGGAAAGCACCTGAAGTAGAAGAAGAAGAAGAGTATGTGTTGGAGTTCGGTCCTGATTACCCAGTTCTTGTGAAGCGTTTGTGGATTTGGGCCAAAAATGCCTTGAAAGACGGTCGTGCAATTTCTTTTCAGCTATGCGAACAAGCCTTTGGATCAACCGTTAAAAAGGCTCTGTTTTTATCAGACGTGTATGCTTTGTGCTCTGGGGGCGAAATATCGGGGTCTGTTATTTGTATGTTTGCTAAGTAAGTATCGCACTTTATAATTTTCTTTGGCTTTACAAATACTTGAATAAAACATTTAGTTTGTGGTAATGACTTTCTACTTTTTATGCAGTTCACTCCAGGATGACTTGAAAAAACAGAAGATGTCTGACATGGTAGCATTTGTTGATCCTGCGACGATAGGCGCCCTCGGTTGTGGAACTGCAGGACAGAGGTCGCAAGCCCTATCTAACAGATTCAAGAACTCTAAGCCAAACCAATTATTTCTGCTCCCATATAATCATGTGTTAGTACTTCTTTTTATGCCTATATATATGTGCTTAATGTCATCTCTGTTGGATATAATCACATGTTCTCATTTGTGATGTTCATGAAATAAATAGCAACCATTGGGCGTTGACGGCTGTAAATCCGGATACACAAATAGTTTACCATATGGATCCTTTAAAGCGGAGAATTGCAAGTGAAGAATGGACAGAAGTTGTTGACAAGTTAGTACCACGTAAGAAATATATTTCATTTGGAATCACATCAATAATTATTAAGAAAAGTGACTTAAACTTGATTTATATTATATTGCCGTAGTGCCATCAAACTGTACAAGGACAAAGCAAAGAAGTTTCTGAAGAAGAAAATAATGTGGGAGAATCTTGCGGTAATATCTTTTTCTTAGTTCATATCTTATATGTTTTCTCTTTTACAAAACACGGTTTGGCCGTATATATAATTTTAATTAATGTTTCTTTAGGGAGTTCCTCTCCAAATGGGGAGTAAAGATTGTGGTCTATTTGTGATGCGCTATATGAAAGAAATATGTCTAGACCAGGAACTCCAATTTTCTATCAAGGTATGATTCCAAATTTCTGATTTTTTTTCTTAATCCTACTACTTCATGGTGAAGCCTGTTTGTGACTTGGTCTATTGTTCCATTTTATAGTGGCTACGCAGAAACAACCAAAACTGTTATGGCCTGCCTGAGCTCAATGAAGTAAGGACTGATTTCGCGAAGTATTTCATGAAGAAGCACTCCTCTTAAACTTAATCGTATAGCTGGGTATTTTGGGTTTGAACATATCTTAAACTTTTGTTGGTATCTTAAGCTTAAGTGAATATTTTAGTCCATCTCTTTTGTTGGTATGTTCACCTGAAAATATTTAATCTTGTGGTTGGATTTGGTTGGTGGTATTAGTGATGTGAATGGTAGCTGTAATGGTTGGTCGTTTGGATATTGGTTGTAATGAATGATGAATTGGTTGTTTGATGGTTTTTTATTTTGGCGTGTAATTTATTTTACACTACTGCTTTTGATTGTATGTAAGAAAACAGTTGTCGACTTTCCTTTTAGCCAATTATGGCATTGTTTGGAATACTTGTTATTCTATATAATAGACAATGCTTTTTAATACTCAAGATTTGTAACAAAACCATCATGTGCTTTATAACCAGACAATGCTTTTAACAACTACACCGTTGTGTAAAGAAAAGTCGCACAACAGAGAAAATAATGCATCCATTGTCTATAAGAAAACATAACAATGTTTTTAGCAAAATAAAAACGTAGTGTCTTCCATATTCAGACATCATGTAGTAAGCACAAAAGTGTGGTGTACTTAAACCACATACAACATAATAACGAAATGAAAACGTTGTAGGTTAAACATTTACACAACGCTTTTGCAAAACTAAAAACGTAGTGTCTTATACATTCAGACAACATGTAGTAAGGCACAACAAGTGTGGTGTACATAAAAGACATACAACATAATAACCAAATGAAAACGTTGTAGGTTACATATTTACACAATGCTTTTTAAACAATCAAACGTAGTGTCTTAAACATTCAGACAACATGTAGTAAACAAAGAAAGTGTGGTGTACTTACAACACATACAACATACTAATAAAACTAAACCGCTGTCTAAAAACATTTCACACAACGCTTCTGTTACAAAAAACCAATGTCTAATCCATAAAGATACAACAGAAGAAACCTTTATAAACCGTGGAGGTAGGTGAAATTAAACAACGGATTGAAGAAAAGAAACACTTGAGCTAGGTGAAATGAGACAACCGTTTCTTGTTAAACTATTGTCTATACCAGCATTCAGACCACAGTTTTGAAATCACGTATGTTATCTGTCTGCAACACAGACAACGGTTAAGCTGCTGTTGTCTGATACGCATAACAGACGGCATCTCAATAGACCACGGAAAATCAGGGCTTCACACGACGGTGTAAAACCGTTGTGGGAATCAAAAAATCTTGTAGTGATTTCAGAATGAGAAGACTCAATTTCAACTCTCTACGCTTCATTGCAACTTAATTAAGAGCTGTCTTCGTAGGGTACCATCTGACCAGACTCATTTACAAAGAGCTGAAATCCTGCTATTTCGTCTGTTTTTAAAGGTTTACAGGACAAATGTAATTAAATCGCAACGTAGAAGCCGTAATTAAAGTTAAATCGGAATCTTGTAAAATATGTGAATAATTCATCTCGTGCGCTGCGCCCTAATTCATATATCCTGTGAATTAGTATGCACTCTGCAGACGTTCAGTGTATGGCCTTTAGTACTACTCGGTAATTAACATAAGCCTTCAGCTAGCTGCTTGGTGCTTGGTGCTTGCCAATGGTGATAACATGGCACTCTCTTTGCCCAAGATATGGACGAGTCCGTTAGCCTTTGCCCATTCACTTAAAAGAAGAACAGCCAATAGAGGCTTGTGAGCAGGGACCCAGAGCCATCTACTTTTGTCACGGTGCAAATGGTTCGTCAGTGCATGGCCATGCCTACTCGGGAATGTAAACCCTTGTGAGTTGTGACCAAGCGCATGCAGTCACGTGACATATAGATATTTTTACTTAGTTTTGACCACCCTATTGCATGCAGATCTTCTTGTCGACACGTATTGCCGTAGAGTATATACGTGTCATTCCATGTGGTTGCATGTAATAGTTTCAATTAACTACGTACTGCTGTATCTGTATGCAATCTATCAGAATCTAACATGTATATCAACCGTTTCTGCAGAGTTGAAGTGATACTACGATTTGGAGTGATTCGACACTGAGGCATCTACCGGTGCAATCTACATTAATTATCTAAAATTTGATTTGGCTTCAACTGGTAAGTTAATATTGTTAGACAAAAGGAAGAATCGTTCTTTGATTTTGATATTTCAGCACACTCACAAAGCTCTTTTTAATTTTTTACAAGTCATAAAACTGCAAAGTTTTATGAAGACACTAAGTTATAAAACTGCAATATCAAGAGATCATTGGTCATTTTATAGGATTAATTGATGGCTAAACAACGATGTGCCCTCAACATCTGATGATTATAAAATAATCCACATATCGAAACATTTACGGACATATTGATATTCCCTCCGTCCTACCCATTTTTTTTAACTTTTTTGTCACTTCTTGGCACACATTTTATGGTGAATTTTAAGAATAGTTCTATAACTTATTTTTTTTTAAAATTTTCTTTTTTTGTATAAAAATAGGATCGTTCTATTTTTATACAAAAAAAAAAAATTCCAAAATAAGTTATGGAACTATCCTTAAAATTAGAGCCGGCAATTTCGTACACGACACGAAAACACGACACGAAAATGACTCGAAAATTACGGGTTTGAGTTGACCTGTGTGGTACACGAACACGAAAGTACACGAACACGAAATTACACGGATGAATTTAGTGTCGGTTTTGGTTTTACCCTTGAGTACACGACACGAAACGAAAATACACGAAATAATAAATATTTAATTAATTTTATTAAAATTATATGAATACATACTTTAAAATGATATTTTATATATAATTTTTACATAAGATAAATGCAAAATACTTTCAAATTTTAGTTTCACACGACTTAATCACACTTAATTCCTTATGACATATTGACTTAAGACTCGATTAGTAAAAAAATAATATTTAAATATTTTTATTTTTATTCAAAAATTACAACAAAAAATGACATGAAACGTACACGAAATGAAGGTACACGAACACGAAACGAAACGAATTCTTAACGGGTCGATTTTGGGTTTTGATATGGGCTAAAAGTAAGCCCTAAAGACACATTTAATGTGACATTAATTAGACCTAGAATGGTCCAAACGTGGGGCCCACCAGATGGGCCCAAACCCTAATTATAATATTAATTTCGTAATTAATATTAGGGGCAATAAACAGCTCAGCAAATAAGAGTCAAAAAAGGATATTACTCCTACCAAGCTTAGCCTCCAAGGCACAGAATTCGATATGGGAACTGACTCCTACAAGGAAGGAGTCTAGAACCTTCCTCAAGGCGGTGACTTGCCCACCAAGTCACCTAATTCTACTACGATTCTAGGGCTTCTCATCCTAAATAAAGGGTTTGACCCCTCATTCTCAGAACTACATTTTGGCTCAATCCTCGAATAAGGACATACAAGCCACTGCGTCCTAGGTGAGCTCTCGCCGCCATAGCCTCGAGGGCACCATCACCTAGAACTACGTCTTGGCTTGATTCTGAATACGAGATACGTAGGCACTCTGTGAGGACCGATTAGTCCCGAACACGGAAACAACCATTAAAGCACGAAGCTCCCTAACCCTAGCATTAAATACAATTCGTAACCTAGTTTTTATTCCACAACATTTGGCACCGTCTGTGGGAAGAAGACATCAACCATGGTTCAAACACGAAGAACAACGTTCAACATCAAGTTTCTCAACCCCTAGGGACGACTTCCCATGTTGAGAGTACGTTACCTCCGATCGTCCACACAAATCCAGGGACTAATCCCCTTTAGATGGTGGTTTCTCCCTTGATTGTAGATCCCAACAACCCTCCACAAGGGGTCCAGATCCACACTACAGATCTCCCCGTGAATACCAACCCAATGTATGGGCTGCCTAACTACCCTCCTACTCAAGGAGCTGGATCAAGTGGTCATGCCCTGCATAACCGATATCGAGAGTATCGTGACTACTCTGGTCCCTATACTGATGAATCGTCTTCTGATGATGATTATCGTGAAGAAGCCCCAAGAAGGCGACGTGCTATCAGAGAACCCCGGAGGAGTCATCAAACTATCTATGATGGACCCCCGTCGATAACTGCGGAAAGGATCAAGGCTCATGAAGCCGAGATCTTAAGATTAAAGGAAGATATGGCAAGAGAACAAGTCAGGTTAAATCAGACTCAACCTCCCCCAACATCAGGACCGATTCTCTTTATAGATCTGGAGAGGTCTTCAAGAAGGCAAAGAAGGGCTGATGCCCCAACTGGAAGAACAACAAGGGTGGAAACCCCCAAGAGCAACCCCAAGGATCTGATGCCACTCGGGGATCCTGATGATCCCACACCTCCGTTTAATGAGGAGGTGATGAATGCTCGTATCTCAAAGAAGTTCAAGATGCCGACAATTAAAGCTTATGATGGAACAGGTGATCCCGCAAACCACATTAGGATATTCTCAAACGCACTGCTGTTGCAGCCTGCAAGTGACGCTTTGAAGTGTAGGGCGTTCCCTCAAACCCTGTCGGGTATGGCTCAAAGATGGTACAGCCGGCTGCCTGCAAACTCAATTGGCTCTTTCAAGGAGTTAAGCGCTGCCTTTGTTAGTCAGTTTATCAGCGGGAAGGTGCATGAGAAAAGTTCTGCATCCCTTATGTATGTGGTACAGGGGAAGAATGAAAATCTGAGAGATTACTTGAAGAGGTTCACTAAGGAGACGTTGATCATCACTGATTTGGAGAATAAGGTGGCAATGGTGGCCCTAGAGCATGGCACCACCGACTTATACTTTAAAAGGTCATTGGCAAAGCATCCTCCCGAGAATATGGATGAGCTCCAGCAAAGGGCTGATAAGTATATCAAGGCTGAGGATAGTACCAAGAAGGAGGCCATAGTAGCAATGGTCGAGGTAACAGTGATACAAAGAAGAGAAAGCAGGATCAGGAGTATGATGCTAGGGACAAGTATCCCCGTACTAGCAAAGACTCTGAATCAGCACAAAAAAAGAATTTTGGACCAAGGTTTTCTGATTATGCAAGGTTGAATGCTCCTAGGAGTCAAATCTTGCTAGAGATTGAGAAAGATAAGGATTATCGATGGCCAAAGTGTGACGGCCCCAAATCCGGGGTCATGAATCTGGGCCATCACGGACCAACTTCCATTCAAAATCAATATCTCTTGGTTTTTTTTTTTTTTTTATACTTATGCAATTGACCCCACACTAATACACACACACACACACTAGTCATATGCTCAGAGAACAACATTCACCATAATAAAAGTTTAGAGTTAAAAAGTTATTACAAACACAGAATCATACTTAAGTACATTGTTGAGTGATGCTTCTACAAGAAGCATTTCAACAACCAAATTTATTACAACCTTCCACACTTACACACTTAATATACATAAGACCACTAAACCCCTTGCGCTGGTCATCTAGCTCGGGGATTGATGCTAACGAGCTCTCAGAAGGTCGCCTTTCCCTTACCCTCTTGCGGGGCGTTCTGCGTAGTATTGGCATACCTAGCTGTATATAGATAAGTAGCAAGAGTGAGCTATAATAGCTCAGCAAGATAATATTGTAAACTAGAATTTAAAATGTAACCAAATTATAAACTTTAAGGAAGAATAAAACTCTTATTTAATAATACATCATCCACTTACTATTATAAGAAAGAAATCTAGAATAATACAGTATCAGTTTCTCTTCATCTATAACAATAATTCCATCGTCTCATATCATTTTACCTTTTCAGTATACCATTCTGACTTTATCGTTTATTCTTTATTCAATAATTGTGGGGGTTTCCACTGTTACCAAATACGTGAGGTACGATGATCAGTCGTCCTCTGTACCCGTCTATTTTTTTTACTACCGGTAGAAGGAATGAAGGCCACCTGCTAACATCATCCCTGGAGGAAGGCCACCTGCTAACATCCTCCCTTGGCATCTTCGTGCCGAATCATGAATGTTAGACTATGTCGCACACAGCCCTGACACAGCCTCTTATGCAAGTTTGTTGCTAATCCCCCTTTTTATAAGATCATTATTCAATTCAACAACACCATTTCACATTTCCATTCCCGTATATCACTTCCATTCTCGCACATTATTTCTATAAAATATATATATATATAATATACACTAAAAGAATGTTTATAATATAGCATTATAAACCATATAACCCTAGATAACAACTGATACCATTCTCTTTCATATCTCTTTTACCCTAGAGCATATTCGCTCCATTCGTATCATCTCTATATTCATATTTCAGAAAACATATCCATCTCTCTTTAACTTTCCACAATCAAGATAATATATTCTTTGCAATATAGCAACAAAAGCATCACATATACATAAATATTCCATGATATCATTATTATTCCAAAGATAAATAATTTTTAAAGTAGGGATAGAAGGATCTTGCCTCGGTTCCTGTACCCTGACAGTATGGCTGGTCCCTCCTCCGGAATTTCTATAAACACAAAAGG
Organism: Kitagawia praeruptora; assembly: GCA_037693485.1. Taxonomy (NCBI): domain Eukaryota; kingdom Viridiplantae; phylum Streptophyta; class Magnoliopsida; order Apiales; family Apiaceae; genus Kitagawia; species Kitagawia praeruptora. The sequence goes on from CM075354.1 coordinate 111,558,421, forward strand.
ACCGTCATTAGAATACCACATCTCTTACTCACTACCCTCTCGTATAACAACACCCTTTACACTTCAATGTATGTTTAACGTATCATTATTACCCCAAAGGTTCAAGAACTTAACCATTTATAAGTTCAATCGAAGTTTCAGTGTTTGTCACCATTTTACCTAACAACCACACTCGACTGTAAAATTTCTTATAAATTTTTGATTTCGAATTTTAATATGAGGTCAACTGCCAAGGATCCTCTGACCACCCTACTATACTATCCCAAAATTTCGTGACTTATAAAAATGTCTAAGTATGGTAACTTTAGCCTCAAAGTAGATACAATTACGTTTTCTCGGTTATCGAACGTCTTTCACTAAAACTGACTTTTCTCCCAAACCGTTCATCAGATTTTAACGCACCTTATATCAAAACGATCTATGAACTAAGCTCTATCATTTCATGGTCAATTGGTAACCTAGGCAGTGAGGTACCGTACGAATGCAGGGGTCACAAAACAGGGCAGATTTCGCTCTAACGAAAATCGGACATTATAACTGCTGTAATTTCATACTTTCCATATTTTAACCCTTCCAAAATCAACATCCCACACTCCTTCCAACCCCTACACAATGTGGGCTTCATCCCATCCATGGTTACAAGTACAACACATCTCCATAATCATTCAAACACATATAAACAACTATAACAATAAGATTAAATGATCTAGTACTACTTATCTTATAAACCAACTAAAAATCATCATAGCCCAAATGATTCAAGCTAGGGTTTCAAGCTAATCATCAACTTTAAAGAGTATACTAACATGAATAACCTCACAAAGCTCTTATACTACCTTGGTATAGTCTAGATCATGCAAAGAAATCAAGAAAGACAAAGTTTGCTCTAAAAGTTACTATTCATCATCTTGTTCATGAATTTCTATCTAAAGATTGACATGGTGGATCAAGCTCAAACTTATGGGATATCTTAATCATGAAATATAGGACTCACCAAATTAATCTTGTGAATTTAGAAGGCTTGGAAGTTGGATTTTCCCCTTGCTTTCCTAGTTGTGCCGAATGGAAGAAAAATAGAATAAGATGGAGAGTTTTTGTGTTTATCTTGGCTCATCTACTTTTCCTTGATATTTTACATGATTTAGGTTAATAATTAACTAAGTATTCTAGATTACTACTTGGTTTAAGTTAGTGGATGTTGAGGTCATTGATGATGTCACTTAGAAGAGTGTTTTAGAAGCTTGTCTAATTACCTTAGTAAGTATCCTTAACCTTGGTAAATGCTAATGTGGTAATTATCCTTGTTATATTACTAATCTTGGTTGCTTAATCTCCATACTCGTCTGATTGTGATTCGTTTCGAGTGTACCTCATTATCTCTGTGGTTTTGAAACCATTTACGAATCCAATTTCCATTGGTATTCTCTTAACTTAATAATCCCTTGGTTAAATCTAAATTCACTAATTCCTCAATATATAATTCTTATAATGTTTCCATGCTCCTTAGTGTCCAATAGAAGCTTATTCGAAATCAAAATCCTCAAAATCCATGTTTCAGGAATTTCTGAAATCTAACGTCATTTCGAGTCACTTATTTTCATTGTACAACACTAATATGGTTTCTGTTTATTCATTTTCCATTTCCATTATAGAGTACCTATATACCATTTCTCTAAATCCTCGAAATTTACTATTCATGTGACCACTGTAGCATTACTGAAGTTAGGGTTATTACACAAAGCCACTCAAGGGTGACCCCGCAAAGAGAGATAAGGAGCAATACTTTAGGTTCCACCGAGATGTGGGGCATGATATAGATGATTGTAGGCAGTTGAAGGATGAGATTGAATTCTTGATCCGCAAGGGAAAGTTGAATAAATTTACTAAGGGTGAAGATCGTGGAACCCAAAAAAGGGACTACGATAGAAGAGACAATGACAGAAGAGATAATAATCGTGATCGTAACACGCAGCCCCGAGGGCCAGTTATCAACATGATTTGGGGAGGCCCGACGGCGGCCGGTACAACTCGAAACTCTCGAAAAGCGTATGCCAGAGAGGTGATGCACATTGTGGGAGAGGCCCCGAAACATGCTAGGACTGAAACAGTGATTGGTTTTGATGATTCTGATCTTGAAGGGGTGAAGTTCCCCCATGACGACCCGTTGGTCATAACCCCTGTGATTGGGAACTCGGAAGTAAAGCGAGTCTTGATAGACAATGGAGCTTCTGTTGACATTTTGTTTCACGATGCTTTTGTAAAGATGGGATACACTGATTCTCAGTTGACCCCGACCAACATGCCCATCTACGGATTCAATGGAGTTGAGTCCAAGGTCGAGGGTACTATTCAGCTGCCCATGACCATTGGACAAGAACCTAAGGAAGCTACTCAGATGTTGAATTTTCTGGTAATCAAGGCAGCCTCGACCTATAATGCAATCCTGGGAAGGACTGGACTTCATGCGTTTAAGGTTGTTGCCTCCACTTACCACATGAAGATTAAGTTTCCAACCCAGAATGGGGTCGGAGAACAAAAAGGCGATCAGAAGATGGCAAGAAGTTGTTATGTATCTGCATTGAGAGCTGATGGAGTCGGGGAGCAGGTACTCCCAATTGAAGACATGGATGTCCGTGGTGACGATGAACTCCGAGAAAAGCCAGCAGAGGATCTGATCCCTATTCTTCTAGAGCTGGGCGACCCTGAGAAGGTTACCTATATAGGAGCTTCTCTACAGGAACCGCTTAAAGGAGAGTTGATAGCATTCTAACAGGAGAATAGTGATATGTTTGCTTGGACAGCTACCGACATGCCAGGGATTGATCCCCAACTCATAACTCATAAACTGAATGTTGATCCCAAACGGAAGACAATAAAGCAGAAAAAGAGAAACTTTGCTCCTGAGAGGTAGGAGGCCATTAAGCAAGAAGTTGACAAGCTTTTGGAAGCTGGTTTTGTTGAAGAGATTCAGTTTCCCGAATGGTTGGCTAATCCCGAATGGTCAAGAAAGCAAATGGAAAATGGAGAATGTGTATCGACTTCACTGATTTAAATGACGCATGCCCAAAGGATTGCTTCCCTCTGCCAAGGATTGACACCCTGATAGATGCCACAACTGGGCATGAGATGTTGAGTTTCATGGATGGTTTCAGTGGTTATAAACAGATTAAGATGCACAAGGATGACATCCCAAAGGTATCTTTCGTAACTGACTTTGGTGTTTTCTGTTATCTTGTTATGGCTTTTGGTCTAAAGAATGCAGGAGCTACCTACCAACGATTGATGAATAAGATATTCGCCCATCTGATTGGAAAAACCATGGAGGTCTATGTTAATGACATGTTAGTCAAGAGCCTACTCAAGGCTGACCATATCAAACACCTCAGAGAGGCATTCGAAGTGCTGAGGCACCACAAGATGATGTTGAATCCAACCAAGTGTGCTTTTGGTGTTGGATCAGGAAAATTTTTGGGATTGATGGTTTCCAAGAGAGGCATAGAAGCCAACCCGGACAAGATCAAGGCAATTCTGGATATGGAGCCACCCCGCTCTATACGGGATGTATAGAAGCTAACTGGCCGAGTTGCGGCCCTAGGGAGATTCATCTCCAAGTCTGGTGATAAGTGCTTGCCTTTCTTTCAAGCACTAAAGAAGGTGAAAAATTTTGAATGGACTGATAAAAGCCAAGAGGCCTTTGAACAGTTGAAGAAGTACATGGCCGAAGCCCCACTGTTGGCCAAACCTAGTCCTGGGGAGACTCTTTATCTATACCTGGCGGTATCTGAACAAGCATTGAATGCTGTTCTTGTTCGAGAAGAGAAGAAGGTTCAGAAACCCATCTATTATATGAGCAAGGTGTTGCATGGGGCTGAGTTGAATTACTCTCCCATTGAGAAGTTTTCCTTGGCATTAATAACAGCCTCGAGGAAGCTACGACCATACTTCCAGTCGTAGAAAATTGAAGTCCTGATGGACCAGCAATTGAGGAACATATTGCATAGCCCAAAGACCAGCGGAAGGCTAATCAAATGTGCCATAGAGCTTGGAGAGTTTGATATCAAGTATAAGCCTCGGACAGCCATCAAGGCTCAGGCATTGGCTGACTTCATGGTTGAATGCACCATTAACAACCAAGAAGTTGGGGGGTAGGAGATGATAACCACCCCTGAGAATGGAGATAAAGATGAAGAACTGGTAGTTGATCAGAAGGAATATTGGGTACTCTATTTTGATGGAGCATCAAAAACAAAATCTAGCGGTGCAGGTTTGGTTTTGCAAAGCCCCGATGGGTTCACAGTTGAGTATGCTTTGAAGTTGGACTTCCCAACTACCAATAATGAAGTTGAGTAAGAAGCCCTGATAGCCAGATTAGGCTTGGCCAGAATAATGAGGGTCAAAAGCTCAAAGTGTGTGGAGATTCAAGACTGGTAGTCTCGCAAGTAAATGGTGAGTTTGAAGCCAAGGATGAAACTATGGCTAAGTATTTAAGAATTGTGAAAGGTGTTATGACTCAGTTTGATGAGTGCTATATGGAGCACATTCTGAGGGAGGAGAATGTTAAGGCCGATGCCCTTTCAAAGTTCGCTTCTTCCGAAATAAAGAATTATGCAGGGAGTATTTACTTCCAGGTATTGAAGACCCCGTCCATTAATGCGAAGCTGGTGGCCCCAATTGGTATAATTGACTCTTGGATTGATCCCATTAAAGCTCATTTGGAAACTGGATGGCTCCCTGACAATGCCATGGAGGCACGGAAACTGTCAGTGAAAGCATTGAGATATACTTTGATTGAAGGACTTCTCTACAAGAGATCTTTTGTCATCCCGTACCTAAAATGTCTAAGGCCCCAAGAGGCAAAGGAAGCACTGGAGGAAGTTCATGAAGGGATATGTGGGTAGCACTTGGGGGGGCAAAGCCCTAGCTCACAAGATCACCCGCTTGGGATTCTATTGGCCAGAGATGCTGGCTGATGCACAGAACTATGTCAAGAGATGCGGTAGATGCCAGAAGCACGCACCGGTTGTGAGGCAGGCACCTGAGATGTTAACATCGATTAACTCTCCTATCCTATTTGCAATGTGGGGAATGGACATGATTGGTCCCTTTCCCGTAGCTTCAGCACAAAGGAAGTTTCCGATAGTGGCCATCGACTAATTCACTAAGTGGATTGAGGCTAAGCCCTTAGCCAAGATAACCACCAAACAAGCTGCCCAGTTCTTTTGGGAGAGCATCATCTGCAGATAGGGAATCCGCCGAATCCTTATGACGGATAATGGGACAAAATTCAACAATGAAGAGTTTAAGAAGTATTGAAAGGAGAATGTTATTGAACTTCGCTTTACTTCAGTAGCTCACCCTGAGGCTAATGGACAAGCTGAGGTAGCCAATTGAATTATCCTTGATGGATTGAAGAAGAGGGTCAAACGCTCAAGAAACACTTGGGTGGATGAGTTGCTGCCTATACTTTGGGCATACTACACCACCTACGAAGTGATAACTGGAGCAACCCCGTTTTTGCTGGCTTATGGAGCTGAGGCAGTTGTGCCCCCTAGAGATTACACATGCATCGCCAAGAGTGAAAGTATATGATCCCGAGACCAATGAAGAAGGCGTGAGGCTCGCCCTCGATCTGATTGACGAGGTTAGAGATGAAGCGAATGCTAGAAACACAGAGCATCAGAAGAGAGCATCTTTCCACTGCAACGAAAGGGTTAAGGAGAAGTTCTTTCGACAAGACAACTGGACTCTGAAGAAGATAGAGGCCTCCAGAGTTGGCCAGAAGGGAAGACTACCCCCCAATTGGGAAGGGTCGTATCGAGTCAGGAAGACACCAGGACGAGGATCCTACAAGTTGGAAATCTGGGATGATGAACACATTCCAAGACTAAGGATTGAAGGCTTGAACTTCAAATCTCAACACAACATTAATTGAGCCTTGATGGCCTACAAGGTTGTCCGCCTCCAATCAAGCTTGTCGTGTGGATTCAAAGCATTGAACTAAGAGACGTCGGTCAAGTTGAAACCTAAGCAAAGTTCTATGAGTATCAGAGAAAGGTTGGAAACCTAGAATCAAGATAAAGGATTGAAAACCAACCAAGACATACCATTCCTGAGGCGCTAAGGAGAAAGTGGACTTCCTGAATGATCGACCGAGAAGTAAGACCTCCCACATATGAAACAAAGGGGGCAAGAACTAAAGAACCTCATCTCAAGGTCAACATCTTAGAATGAGAATCGTGGGTTGGTGATAACCTTACCAAGGACTCAGCAAACAAGTTAAGGCCCGGAAGGTCAGGAGGACTAAGAAACAAGTCATTTGAATTCAAGGTTCATGAAACCTTTCAAGGCATGGCAAACACCTCCTATTGACCTGAAACCTCGCGATTGGTGGTCCAGAACACCCCCAACTTGATAAATGTGTTGGTAGATGATTAAGAATACTTATTAGAAAAGCTAATAAGAAAGGTTGATACCTCGATTTGGAAATTGAAAAATCAACTTGGGATCCTGGGTCTTTGATCCAGAACACCGACGTTGAACCTGAGAACATCAACCTCGAATCCTAGGTTGAGAAACACGAAAGATTAGCCATGAAGGCCAAGATTAGCCATGAAGGCCAAGGTTAGCCATGAAAGCCAAGATTAGCCATGAAGGCCAAAGTTAGCCATGAAGGCCAAGATTAGCCATGAAGGCCAAAGTTAGCCATGAAGGCCAAGATTAGCCATGAAGGCCAAAGTTAGCCATGAAGGCCAAGATTAGTTATGAAGGCCAAACTTGAGGAGGTCGTCATGAATATCCAATCAAGATCCAAAGATTGAAACTTCAAGTCAAAACTCGAAGACCAATCTGAAATATTGGATCTTCGATCTAAAACTATCTATTACAAACGGAAGGAACCGTTATAATTCATACGGCCAGAGAAGAAACCATGAATATATTTGCTGGAATCACAAAAATGACGACCTTCAAAAGGATGATTGCGCTTAAGAAGTTAAGAAACGAGTTAAGCCTTAAGCACACGATTAGCAGTACTAATCGTAAATCAAGGAGTAACATCGTTAGAAGTCACGAATGACCAAACTGACGACTTAAGATCAAGATCAGGGTTCTTGATCCTTAGGATCACGGATGATTTTGAATCCTAGATCCCTGACGACTTAAGATCAAGATCAAGATTCTTGATCCTTAAGATAATGAAGTCACGAATGACCAAGATAGTAACTTGATCAAGATTCTTGATCCACAAGACCACGGAGGGTTTTAACGTCCGGATCGCCTAGCTAACCGAGAGGCAATCGACCACGGCGCACGAGGGGCCGCGGCCGACCACCTCCCGGCCGACCACGGCGCACGGGGCACCACGGCCGACCACCTTGGAGCCGACCACCTTGGAGTCGACCACCTTGGAGCCGACCACCTCCTCCGGAGGAGCTTTGGTCGATCACCTCCTGGCCGATCACCTCGGATCAAGGCCCTTCGGCCGATCAGGTGCTAGCCGACCACGAGCTAGCCCTTGATCCGGCCGATCACGGGTTAGTTCGTGGTCCTAAATCCCAACTTTTTCAGCGGACCTCAGATAGTTTTCAGACCTAGATCTCGACTTTTTCAGCGAATCTCGTATGATTTTCAATGCTAAAAAGAAGTCGAGATTAGCACAATTTAGTGCCGATTAGCACCGTGTAGTGCTGTTTAAGCACCAATTAGTGCTTGTTAGCACAGTTTAGTGCCGATTAGCACTGTTTAGTGCTGTTTAAGCACCAATTAGTGCCTGTTAGCACAGTTTAGTGCCGATTAGCACCGTTTAGTGCTATTTAAGCACCAATTAGTGCCTGTTAGCACAGTTTAGTGCCGATTAGCACCGTTTAGTGTTGTTTAAGCACCGATTATTGCTTATTAGCATAGTTTAGTGCCGATTAGCACCGTTTAGCACCAATTAGTGCCGTTAGTGCCGTTTTATGCCATTTAACATCGTTTAACACTGTTTAAACGTTGTTTAAGGCTGATTAGCACTGTGTAGTGCCGTTTAGCACTGATTAGTGTCGTTCAACATCGTCGTAAATGCGTCGGTCGCTCCACGCTTTACGTTAAGATGATATTGTTGAAAATACTCACGTAAGAGCAATAGACCCTGACCCAAGTCTCGAATAGGGCCGTTATAACTTCAAGGAAAACCTGATCAGTTTTCCTTCAAGGAAAATACTCACGTAAGCCCTAAAGACACATTTAATGTGATATTAATTAGACCTAGAATGGTCCAAACGTGGGGCCCACAAGATGGGCCCAAACCCTAATTATAATATTAATTTCGTAATTAATATTAGGGGCAATAAACAGCTCAGCAAATAAGAGTCAAAAAAGGATATTACTCCTACCAAGCTTAGCCTCCAAGGCACAGAATTCGATATGGGAACTGACTCCTACAAGGAAGGAGTCTAGAACCTTCCTCAAAGCGGTGACTTGCCCACCAAGTCACCTAATTCTACTACGATTCTAGGGCTTCTCAGCCTATATAAAGGGTCTGACCCCTCATTCTCAGAACTACGTTTTGGCTCAATCCTCGAATAAGGACATACAAGCCACTGCGTCCTAGGTGAGCTCTCGCCGCCATAGCCTCGAGGGCACCATCACCTAGAACTACATCTTGGCTTGATTCTCAATACGAGATACGTAGGCACTCTGTGAGGACCGATTAGTCTCGAACACGGAAACAGCCATTAAAGCACGAAGCTCCCTAACCCTAGCATTAAATACAATTCGTAACCTAGTTTTTATTCCACAACAGGTTTAGCATTACGTACACGAAATACAAAAATACACGACACAAAAGTATACGAAACGAACGAATTGCCAGGTCCACTTAAAATCCATCTTAAAATACGTGTAGCTTTGAAATGATAAGAAATCAAAAGGACCGATAGAGTATTTTTTTGCAAAAAGTCGAACAGAAGAATTCTGTAGCTCGTCAATCATCGGTACTCCCAACTTACTATTTTAGTAAAAAAAAATAGTGAAAATGAAGTCGATAAACAAGGTACATATCCACAGCCTCGAAACCCGAGCCGAACCCGAAACTCGAAAAATACCCGACTTTTATTTATTATATTTTATATTTTATATTTTATATATTATATATAAATGTATATTATAAATACATATTATACATACACTATTATATATATATATATAGGGTTGGACTCCATAACAAACACCTTATATAACAAACAATAAAAAACACCTTAGATCTAATAGATCCAATGCCCCTGGCGGGGCGACCCAATACAAAAAATTCTTTTTTTTACCCTCTATCCATCCATCATCTCAAAAAAAAAAAAATTAAAAATTAAAAAGTTACTGTTCATGACGATGACGTCATCAGTGAAGTCATCATGAACAGTAAAATTTTTAATTTTTTTTTTTGCAGGCTTGATAGAGAGTAAAAAAATAACAACTTTTTGTATTGGGTGCCCCTAGCGGGGCCAAAGGATCTAATAGATCTAAGGTGTTCTTTGTTGTTTGTTATATAAGAGTGTTCTGTAAGGAGCAAAGGCCTATATATATATATATATATATTATATATAAATGTATATTATAAATATATATTATACATAACATATCTTTGAGACATAAGATATGGAAAGATCGAGAAAATAAATTGTCATGGATGTAGCGATATTTTTTAACTTACTTACACAATTGTTTTTTATTTTTTTGTTAAGCAACTTATTTACACTATTTTTAATTTTGAATACCCGAAAAAACACCATCCGATCCGAAACCCGACGGATTTGGATTTGGATATTGAGTTTTGGATCCGAAACTCGACACGATCCGAAACCCGAAACCCGAAAATATTTTAATTTGAATTTGGATATTGCAAAATCCGAGCCGAACCCGACCCGTTCCCATCCCTACTCGACAACTTACTATTTTAGGTAGTGGCTAACCAAAACACAGATGCCGCTTACTTTGGGACAATATGAGTGTGCATCTTGCGCGAGATATAATACTTGTGTGTTAGAGCAAGTCCTCCTTGTTTTTCTTATAAATATTATAAAATATTAGATTTTTTAATAATTTAGGATACTAGCTTATAACTCGTGCGATGTACGGATTTTTTTTGATATGTAATAAATTTAATTTTATGTTATGCATATATTTTTATATAATCATTATTTATAATATTTTATTTAGTTTTAATATTAATAATTTAATACAAATTTAATTAATGATATGCATGGTTTAAAACTTATATTATAAAATTTTAAAATAAATATATCGTTGATTGAATTCGAACATTGAAATTTTAGTAAATTAATTAATCATTAGATCTAACGCTTCTGATTTTTTACTAAAAATCTAATGATTATTATTCGTAATATACCGATTTCTATTATATTTTGTTAGTGATTATATGATATGGTTTTATATTTTTGGGTATATATCAATTATGGCTAGATATGATATGATTGATGTTTTTAGGTGTTTAAAGGTAATATCTTTAACTAAAAGTAAATGTGAAAAAGACAATCGAATAATTACCATTAATTATATTAAGTTATTTTTTATTTTAGGTGTTTTAATAGTATAAATATCATATATATTTTTCTTTATAATGAAGGGTAAATAAGTAAAATCACGACATACCAAAAAACATATACCAAAAAATAGTTACCAAAATTTTTAATATTTTGGCTAGTATATAATTAATTAATTTTAATTTAATATAATTTAATGTACTCATGTTTACGGAATATACTAATGTTTTCTTATTATAAACAACGTATACAGTTTTTTAATATATTTTATTTATAATTGAAATAATTGACTTATTACCATTAATTTTATTATATTAATGTGAGAAAGGCAATCGACTAATTAGCATTAAATTTATTATGTTAATCGAGTAATTACCTTTAATTATATTATGTTATTATTTATTTTAGGCGTTATAATTTTTTTGAAAATTATGGTGTGATATTTTCGGGTATATATTAATGATTGTAAGATTTGTTTTAAATTAAAAAGGTAACGTGTTTTAATTCAAAAGGAAATATTAATGATGGAAAGATATGATACGATTGATGTTTTTAGGTGTTTATAAAAGGTAATATCTCGATTGATTACCATTAATTATATTATGTTATTCTTTATTTTAGGTGTATTTTTTTTATAAAGAAGGGTAAATAAGTAAATTCACGAAGTACCAAAAAATCGGTACCAAAAAACTGAGGTAATATCTCGATTGATTACCATTAATTATATTATGTTATTCTTTATTTTAGGTGTTTTTTTTTATAAAGAAGGGTAAATAACTAAATTCACGAAGTACCAAAAAACATGTACCAAAACTTTTAATGTTTCGGCTTTTATATAATAGTTTAGATATATACTATTATATATATATATATATATATATATATATATATACTATTATATATATATATATATATATATATATCTTATAACCCGTGCGATGCACTGATTTTTTTTTTATATGTGACAAATTTATTTTATGTTACAATCATATTTTTATATAATCATTATTTACAATATCTTATTTTAATTTTAATATTAATAATTTAATATAAATTTAATTAATGATATGCATGATTTAAAACTTATATTATAAAATTTTAAAATAAATATGTCGTTCTTAGAATTCGAACCTTGAAATTTTAGTAAATTAATTTAATTATATAATATATGTAATCATTAGATCTAATGATTCTGATTTTTTTTACTGAAAATCTAATGGTCATTATTCGTAGTATACAAATTTCAATTGTATTTTGTTAGTGATTGGAAGATATGATGTGATATTTTTGGGTATATATTAATTATTGCTAGATATGATATGATTGGAAGATATGATATGATTGATTTGTTTGGGTGTTCATAAAAGATAATATCTTTAACTAAAGGTAAATGTGAAAAAGGTAATAAACTAATTACCATTAATTACATTATGTAATTATTTATTTTAGGTATTTTAATGGTATAGATATAAATATAGTATATATTTTTCTTTATAATAAAGGTTAAATAAGTAAATTCACGAAATACTAAAAAACATGTACCAAAATATAGGTACCAAATTTTTTAATGTTTCGACTATTATATAATTAATTAATTTTATTTTAATATAATTTAATATACTCGTGTTTACACGGATTATACTAATGTTTCATTATTATAAACAACGCATATAGATTTTTCTTATAATTTATTAATAATTGAAAAAAATGATGTGCTATTTTCGGTTAAAAATGTAACGTGCTTTAATTCGAAAGGAAATATTAATAATTGGAAGATATTATACGATTGATGTTGGTAATCGACTACTTACCATTAATTATATTATGTTATTATTTATTTTAGGAGTTTTAATAGTATAGATATCATACATATTTTTCTTTATAATGTAGGGTAAATAAGTAAATTCACGACGTACCGGAAAATAGGTACCAAAAGACAGGTACCAAAAAATAGGTACCAAAAAACAGGTACCAAAACTTTTAATGTTTCGGCTTTTATATAATAGTATAGATTATAAGGTATGACAGCTCCAACAAGTTTTTTTATAATTGTTCCTTATAATTATTAAATAATAAATGAAAGAAGGAAGCAAGAACAAAAAAAATAATATAAGGAATGACATGATGCTGTTAACTTTTTAAGAAAAAGTTAAGACGCTATTGGAACAGTATTTTAGATCAAAATCCTTATAATTTAAGTTGGAAGCTCATATAAGGGATATATTGGACTTGCTCTTATGTATTGAAAAAGCTTTTTAAGAAAAAATTAAGAGGGTATTGAAATACTATTTTAGATCAAATTCCTTGTAATTTAAGTTAGAAGCTCATATAAGGGATATTGGACTTGCTCTTACGTATTGAAAAAGCGGAGCACAGTGTGAACTGATAATGACATAAATGTAGTACCAATGGTCTTCTTTTACATGGTAAAATACCACAAAATATAAAAGAATTACTCCCTCTGTTCCTCCCATTTCTTTACACTTTCCTTTTTGGGTCGTTCCACCAATTTTTTACATTACTAAAAATAGTAACTTTTAACAATAAAATATAGTATTACATCCATTACTTCACTCTACTTTTTCAATACTTTACACTATTACACTCACTACTTCACTTATTTTAACAATAAAATCACTATTACACCCCACTACTTCATTTATTTTAACAATATTACACTCATTATTCTTCGTCTTCGTATCCCAACCTGTTAGAGGGCCCAGTATAATATATATTTGGGCTTCCAGCCGTTAGGCCCATCCAGGTGAAATAGCCCTATTAATCAGACGAAGACAGAGAAAAGTAATTGTCGACCGTTGTGTTTGTAACGCTTCCTCCATAATTGAGAATCAAGAAGCCATCAATGGCGATTACCCATGAAGGCAGTATAAATGGACAACAAACATCAGGTGATAGACACACAATCACAGACACCACAATACACTGGTTTACATACGCTTTACGTTTACGTTCCCATCATTTTTACTGATTCTCACACCGGAGGTGAATCGGGGGGCCATTCCCTCGCATTCTTCTCCTTGCAGGAGCTTCTGAAACGTGTTCTTAGCATACCAGATACGGGCAAAGACGAGGCATAAATCGAGCTCCAACATTGGCGCCGTCTGTGGGAACGTATAAGCTTTTTTCGTAAACCATGTCACTCGAAAGTCCTGAAAATCTCAATCACCCAACAGAAATAAACCCCGAAGAACTAAGGCAACCAAATGAAAAAGGAAAAACTTCTGAAGCAGAGGGGTCCCAGCAGGCTCTAAGGAAAGCCTTGCAGAAGAAGGCGGATGAGCTAAGGCTGCAAGCCATCAAACTCAGACGTGAAGAAATCGAATTAGAGGAAAGACTGGCACGAGAGTCGCTCCAGGCTGAAGAAGAAATTCCTGAAGGTGAGCCCCGAAAGACAGTCCCCGCGGGCAGGAGAGAAAAGAGATCACGAATAAACCCGGATGATTCCTCGGAATCGGAATTACACTCCTTACCCCCTTCAGATTCGGAAGAAGGAGATACAGGTTCCCAATGGAAGAATAGACTCCAAAGAATGGAGAAATATATGTTCGAAGATCAGAAGAGGATGCGTCGAGAGCCCATTGTAACGGAGGAGATTGAACAGTACAGGCCACCCCCTGGACGCCAATTCCCGAAGATGACCGAATTTAATGGTAGAGGGGACCCGGAGGATCACTGCGAGAAGTACGAAAGTTTGATGACGGGGATGGGTCACGATGATATTATGCTCTGTAAAATGTTTAAAACATATCTAAAGGGTTCCGCCTCCCTGTGGTATCGATCGATGAGGCCTAGATCGGTACCTTCCTACGATCGCCTGAAGAGCAAGTTTTTGAGGCACTATTCCCATCTATGCCGAAGAGAAAAGGATACCGAATCTCTCATCCATTGTCGTCAAAGACCTGATGAAGAATTGGGAGACTACTTGGCCCGATTTAAAGAAGAGGCGGGTATGGTTACTAATCTGGACAAGGTCAAGGCGGTAGGATTCCTAACAGCCGGCCTCGATTCAGTTAAGGGCAGGAAGCTTCGATCGTCCTTATATGATGTGCCCCCAAAGTCACTCAATGACATTTATATACGAGGAGAAAAAATCCGAAGGAAACTGGAATCTATTGAGGGCTACAAAGAATCTACCAGGGATGACAAGAAAGGGGGCAACACAGGAAAAAACGACCGGAGGAAAGACGAGTCCCGGCGAGAGGATAAGCGGGATAATGACAGGAACGAGAAGAGAAACGATCCAAAGAAAGAGAGAGAGCCGATGGTATTTACACCTCTAAATGCTCCCATTTCCAAAATACTGAACGAAATCAAAGGAAGACCAGACTTCCGAAGGCCCGCGAAGATGAGGGTGCCCGACCATAAGAAAAACGGGAACAAATACTGTGATTATCACCAAGACAAAGGTCATAACACCGATGAATGTTTCCATCTGAAGAGGTTGATTGAAAGAATGGTGAAAACCGGAGACTTAAATCAGTTCGTCAAAGACTTAAGAGATCGGTTAGAACCTAAAAGAAGCGATCATGGTCAGAAAGACACCAGAGGCCAGCATGAAGACGATGACAATCCAAGGCCCAGAGAAAGAGACGAAACCCCAAGATATAGAGGGGAGGTGAAGACCATTATGGGAGGCACAATACTAGACCGATGCAGCAAAACAGCCAAGAAGAAGTATGCCCGCCAGGTCTATAATTTGTATCAGCACACCCCACAGATCAAACAGCCACTGGCCATAATGTTCACTGAAGAAGACTACGAGGATGTTATCTGGCCACATGAAGATCCCCTGGTAATAAATCCGATCATTGGGCAAAACAAAGTATGGAAGGTCCTAATTGATAGTGGTAGTTCGGTAAATATTTTGTATCATCGGACCTACGAAAAGATGAATTTGGGAGGAGAACAACTCGAATCATGCAATGAACCTCCGCTCTACGGTTTCGGAAACTCACCAGTCCCGATTGAGGGGACGATTACATTGTCCCTGATATTGGGCAAACCACCTTGTACGGTGGAGAAACAAGTGAAATTCTATGTCGTTCGAGTGGACAGCCCATATAATGGCATTCTTGGACGTCCGACCTTGACAGAATTTCAAGCTGTAGCCTCAATACCACACTTGAAGTTGAAATTCCCTACCGATTTTGGCATTGGTGAAATGAAAGGAGATCAAAAAGCTGCAAGAATTATCATGTTAGAAGATCTAGACAAGACCGAAGGAGAAACCGAACCCGAAAGAAAAAAGAAACGACGCGTTAATGATCAAGCCGAGGGTAGCCACCACACCATGAGTATCGAGTTAGAAAGATTTGGGGCCGATCTCTCAAATCCGATAGCCGAACCAGCTGTGGAAACCGAAGAGGTTGAGCTGTATGTAGGTGCTTCGGGAAAAATGATTCGAATCGGAAAGAATATGGATGCAGAATTGAAGGTGAAAGTAATTGCTGTAATCAGGGAATATCATGACATATTCGCCTGGGGTCCCGAAGACATGCCTGGAATTGATCCAAACATGGCCCAGCATAGCTTGAATGTCAAAGAAGGGGCTAAACCAGTCAAACAAAAGAAGAGGAACTTCGCCATGGAGAGACAAAAGGTAATTCAGTCAGAAGTAGAGAAGCTCTTAGAGGTAGAGTTTATCGAAGAAATCAAATATCTAGAGTGGTTAGCTAATGTGGTGGTGGTCAAAAAGGCGAACGGAAAATGGAGAATGTGTGTAGATTACACCGACCTTAATCTCGCTTGCCCCAAAGATCACTATCCACTCCCCAATATTGATCAGCTCATCGACGCCACATCAGGATACGAGATTCTAAGCTTCCTAGATGCCTTTTCGGGTTACCATCAAATTGCAATGAGGTCCGAAGACATCCCGAAAACAGCTTTCATCACTCCGAAAGGGACATATGCCTACATTGTCATGCCTTTCGGATTAAAAAACGCAGGAACAACCTTCCAAAAAATGATTAATACCGTCTTCAAGAGCCAGATCGGGAGAAACATGGAGTGTTATGTGGACGATATGATAGTAAAATCCATATTTCATAATCATGCAGAAGACTTGAAAGAGTGTTTTGAGACTCTAAGGAAAAACAACATGCGGATTAATCCGAACAAATGCACCTTCGGGGTATTCAGCGGAAAATTTCTTGGCTATATGGTAAGTGCACGAGGCATTGAGGCCAATCCAGAAAAGATAAAAGTAGTCATTGACATGGAAACTCCGAAGACAATCCGAGACATTCAAAAATTGACAGGAAGACTGACTGCTCTTCGAAGATTCATCTCTCGATCGGCCGACAAAACTTTACCCTTTTTTGAGGTCTTGAAAGGAACGAGGACATTTTCCTGGGGTCCAAAATGCCAGAAAGCTTTTGAAGACATCAAGGAGTATTTAACAAGAGCCCCTCTACTAATGCGGCCTAGCCAGCAAGAAACTCTACAACTTTACTTAGCTGCGAACGACCGAACATTAGGAGCTGTCTTGGTAAAGCACCATGATGGAAATCAATATCCAGTTTTCTACGTCAGTCATATGCTCAAAGAGGCAGAAACCAGATATCCGAACGTAGAAAAATTTGCCTATGGGTTGGTAATGGCTTCCAGAAAACTAAGACATTATTTCCAGGGGAGGACGATCCAGGTTATCACCGATCAGCCTTTGAAAAAAATATTACAGAGACATGAAATCTCAGGTAGAGTGGTCGCTTGGGCTATCGAACTGGGGGAATTTGATTTAGAATGTGTACCAAGAACAGCCATAAAAGCACAAGCCCTGGCAGATTTCATCGTAGAATGTTCATTCTCGGGCTCTGAAGAATTGCAGGTTGAAGAAAAATTGATCCATACTCCGGGAAATTGGAAGTTATTTGTTGATGGATCGGTAGCTGGCGAAAAATGTGGAGCTGGCCTAATCCTCACAAGCCCTGACGGTTTTGAAATATGCCAAGCCATCCGTTTCACTTTCCCTTTGACAAACAATGAGGCTGAGTACGAAGCTCTTATCGCCGGAATGAATCTAGCAAAAAACCTAGAAGTCAGACATCTTCGAGAAATGTAAAAAATTTGCTGGGACCGAGGGAGTATATATTGAAGAGCTTTTTGACTAGTGCAATAATTTGATGAGATGCTGTTACGGAAAATAATTCAAAATTTGCTGAGATTGAAAATTTGAATTTGTAGAAGAATTATATAATTCATGTATTTTAATGTATGCCAGAAAAAATTAAATATTTTATAAAATAGATTATAATTTATCGAGAGGCATAATTTCAAATTTTTAAGTTATGTAAATAATTGAATCGTTTACTAAATTATAGGTATGGTTATCACGTGTACATAAAGTTTTTTAATTATAAATTTTTAGTAATTAATTTCTAGTTTATAAATCATTAACTAGTAATGAACATTTTCTTTTCTAAATCTATCTATTATATATATAATACACCAACACAAGATAAAATTGTGAGACTTTTTAATGCACTTGAAATGTCTGAATTACCCTTATGCATATTATTTTAGAAAAAAATTGTTGTTGCAAGGAGTTGAACCCGGATCTTAGCATCCATTTACACACCAACATACCACTAGGCCACTTAATCTTATGTGTTAGGAGTCATACACATACTATGTGTACGTGTGTGTCGCTAAATGAATTTTTTTTTAATGTCTTGATAATTGAGACATATTAATACTATTTAAACATCCTTTTCTTTTAACTTTTACTTATTTATATTATCTTATTTTGTAGTATAAATTAGGAATGTATGATATGTAGTCAACTCATATATTTTTAAATCATTCAATTTAGTGAAATAATATTAATTATTAGTATGTGAAATATATTAATAATTGTAATATATTTATTATAAACTTATAAATTTTCAATTTACTTAAATTAATTTATTATGTAAAATCGCTAATGAATATCTAATTAAGGTATAAATTTGTATGTAAAAAATAAACGAAATGCATAATACATTCTTAATTAATATGATATATCTGTTATGTACCCATGATGTAAAAAAAATTAACTATATTGAAGTGGAATGAAATATATCTATAATAGAATCTCGATAAATTAATAACAGTTGATAAAATTAATATTTTCAATAATAAAAATTTATCCCAACATTTTAGTAACAATATAAATTTACCTAAATTAATAATATTATTTTCAAATTAAGAACGCAATTAATATATTTGTACACTAAACATTTAGTGATGTTAGTTCAATTATAAATGTCTAACATTCAAATCCTGAATCAAGAATAAGGAGATAATTTAATTAGTCTATAAGTATTAACACCAACCATTCGCGTAAAGGATTGCAAAAATTTTAGCACAAAAAATGCAACGGACAACCTATAGTTTATAGTACAGAGTTTTATGAAAACCTTTGGCATGTCTAGGCATTCCATTTTAATTGTCGAACATATATTAAAGAACTGAAGGTAACAGTCACCCCCGTCACGGGGTTACATGACTTTTATTGAACTTTCATAAACATTTTACCAACATTTCTGTATTTTGTTTGGTTCACACAAGTTAAGATTGAATTTCTATTTTGTTAGACTTAAACTTTATTTTAGTTTTGCATGATGGCATGGCATTGTCATCCCGTGAAAGTGTATTTAATTACAACAGCTATTTTTGAATAAAATGTAAATTCTGATTGTGTAAGGCAGAATACCAAACTATATCATTCTTGCATTAATATCTCTCATTTATACTACAATATCTTTTATGTATAGACTAAGATTTAAACCTTTAATATCTCTCATCAGCTCCTTGACAACATATTGGGTTAGGGTACAGTCATATCAGCACACATAAGTAATCTTTTAGTTAGTTATGAATTTGTGGGTTTCTTTGTTTTGAGACGGAGAACGGGAAAATTTATAAAAGTTACAGGGATTTTGGTGGGGACGGGGACGAGGGTTAGTGTCTCTTCTCGTCCCGAAATTCCCCATTCCTCATTCCCCGCCCCGCTCCCTATTATCTGGTCCACGAATGTAATAAAAAAATTATACAAATTAAGGTTATTTATGTAAATTACTGGAAGAAAAAATTACAATTACAAAAATGCCCCTGCGGGGCCCTTAACATTATAATAGAAATCTATTATAACCTTAGGAGAGATGCCTGAGGACAACCTCAGGCCCAGTTTTCTCTATAAAAAATAGCTATAATTTACATTGTTTCTAAGTTTCAAATATTTTAACCAGTTTATTAATTAAAAAAATTATTTTAGAATACATGTATTTTTAGTTTTATCTTTTATTTAAATTACAAATAAATTTATATTGAAAATAATGTTTAAAGTATGATATAAAAAAAACTAAATGTTATACAATATGATTTATTAACTTCTTATTTGGAAAATATTTGACAAAACATTTATTTATTTATTTTAAAAGGAAAGAATTCTCAGATTCCTACAGGGATCCACTTTTCCCGTTCAGGGCAGAAATTAGAGAGTAAAAAAAATCTCTGCTCGGGGATCGAGACTTGTTCGGGAAAGGGGATCGAGAACATGATAGTACTTGAGGTTTTCGCACTTTGCACCCCTTATCTTTGGGTGTTTTTTCGTTTTGGTCTCATACTTTAATTCGTTACACTTTACACTTAAAACTTTAATTATCCTCACACTTTGCACCCTTTCCGTCAAATCAATCCGTTAACGTTAAACAACGAGGGTAAATTAGTCTTTTTACGTACAATTACACAGCACTTTGCACCCCTTATCTTTGGGTGTTTTTTCATTTTGATCTCATACTTTAATTCGTTACACTTTACTTAAAACTTTATTTACCCTAACACTTTGCACCATTTTGCCATATTTCTGTTAAATCAAGCAGTGAACGTTAAATGGTAGGGGTAGGAGGAGCTCTTGAATGGTCAAAAATTGATTCCTACCCTTATATATACCCTCACCTGTACATATTAACACTACGCTGACTTTTCACAACGTTTTTCCATAGTGTTGTCGTCTAAAAAAATGTTGTCGTAGCTATGTTCAACCTTTCCTATTACAACATCGAGTCCTTGTGTTAGCCTAGACATGATAAAGTGTTGGCATGGATGTTGTATATGGATAATTCAAAAATCAATTAAATAATCATTTTACATAAAAGTGATAAAATTTCTTATCAAATAATTTATTTATTTTATTGGAATTTGAATTGGGGTGAATAGTATATATTTTTTGTAATGTAACATATTTTTCAATAATTTAAATTAACAAATTTAACAATTTAAATTTTTTATGTTTTTTAATTAAGAAATAGTATATATGTATTAAAAATAGTTTACAATAAACAACACTTTATATAAAAAGTAATAAAATTACAAAATGAATTTATATATTATATTGAAAATATTAAATTAAATATGAGTGAATGATGATTTTTTTGCATAATTTTAAAATTAAACAAATTTTGTAAAAAAAATGTTTTCAAAAATAAAATAATTAGGCTCGAGCGGCAAATTCTACCCCCTCCCCCCTTGGCCCAAATTTTAGCAAATTAGAAAAATTATTGTCTAGATTTCATTCTATTTCTCTCTCTCCCTCTCTGCATTTCTCTCTCTCCCACTATCTCTATCTTTATCTCCCTATTTTTGTCATTCTCCATCCCCCACTCTCTCCCTCTTTCTGTCTCTCTCCATCTCATACTCTATCTCTCACTATAACTCTTTTTCTCTCTTTCTCATGTTAGCTCATCCCCTCTCAATCTTGTTCTGAACAAACTACATGAGTTAGGCCTTCTTCGAATGAGGTTTTCTTCAATTACCATCTTTTCTCTTTAGGTTTTGGTATTTGTCATTATTATTGTGATAATTAATATAGAAAGATGGTAACTCACAACATCCAGGTCAAAACTAAGAAAAACATAGTTTTGTACAATACTTCTTCTTAAGTACACTTTCAGTAGTAAAATGCACATTTGTTGATGCTGTTGTGACACTTCCATCACATTCAATACCTTGTTGAGTTTCAAGTATATTTATCCTCCTTATCAAGCCTGGTATTATTACTCGAGCCCTATCACAAAATGGTGGTTACACCCATACAAAAAAGTTAAGATTC
This sequence comes from Kitagawia praeruptora, assembly GCA_037693485.1. Lineage (NCBI taxonomy): Eukaryota > Viridiplantae > Streptophyta > Magnoliopsida > Apiales > Apiaceae > Kitagawia > Kitagawia praeruptora. The sequence goes on from CM075354.1 coordinate 111,580,069, forward strand.
GATCAGGGCATTCCTCAAATCGCCTACCTACATTTGTAGAGGTCCACGAAGTCTGGACTACACGATACTTCTTGCATCTACAAAGATAAGCCATGAATATACAATATTTAGATGTATCAAATGAAGATACAAATTAGTATGTATAGGTGGGGGTATATATACGGGTAGGAATCAATTTTTAACCGTTGCAGAATTCCTCCTACCCCTGCTAGTTAACGTTCACTACTTGATTTAACAGAAGTCTGTCAAAAGGGTGCAAAGTGTTAGGATAATTAAAGTTTTAAGTGTAAAGTGTAATGAATTAAAGTATGAGACCAAAACGAAAAAACACCAAAGATGAGGGGTGCAAAGTGCTATGTATTTGTACATAAAAAGACTAATTTACCCTCGTTATTTAACGTTAACGGATTGATTTGACGGAAAGGGTGCAAAGTGTGAGGATATTTAAAGTTTTAAGTGTAAAGTGTAACGAATTAAAGTATGAGACCAAAACGAAAAAACACCCAAAGATAAGGGGTGCAAAGTGCGAAAACCTCATAGTACTTCTAAGTCCCGAAATGACTCGATGCCCATCCCTTATTTCATCCCCCTATCGATCTCGGTGGGCTTTTTTTCCCACGTGTTCTCTTACTTGCAGAATACACTGTAAGAAATACCAGGTAGCTTATATAAAAAATGAGAAACATTTTTACGTGGCATATTGATCACTACATACAACCCAATTTGTAGAACTAATCACCCAACCAAGTGAACTTGCAAAGTTACCCTGCATCTCATCGTTCAAACTCGTTACAGGACATCGGTATCATCAAATTTCATTTCTCCATCCCCGAGCCTTTACTACTAGCAAAAAAATAATATTTTTAAATACACAATCAGGTCACTTTCTTAGTATTATATCAATTAATTTAAGATATCACATGAGAATCTAGAAGAACATACAAACGCTCAATAATTATCATTAATCACACGCACTCAGTGCTCCCAAGAGTAAAATTACTGTCATGTATAACCATCATCTACTAGGTCACAGTTCATTGTGAAGCACATCGTACAAGCATCAATATAGTTGCATAAAAAGAAAATTATATGAACACAACCAATTGTAGTATCATCCAACAATTCACTAATATGTACTACACAACATGTACCAATGCCCATTTTATAGTGGAATGACTATGTCAGGATTAAACTATATTAGCTGAAAAATAGAAATGTTGCTACTTAGAAGTGGTTAAATAGGAAATTTTTAGCCTTGGATTAACTCATTCATGTTATCATAGGGTTTAACTTTTTTATCTAATTACTTGTAAATGAAAATTCACAAACAATGACTGAAAATCCTGGGAAAGTCGATTTTCACTTTTTATGAACATTGTACACAATCTCATACACTGACGTGTAACAACTTAAACATAAAAATGTTTTAGTATTTATCTTGCACACGCCAAACATCATTAATATCAAAATTACTCATTTCACAACTTAAAAAGACATCAATCTTGAATGGTTTCTAACAATAATCATCTAACTACATAACTCAAGTGCAATTTTTGTACCCGTGCTAAATCGCCTGTTATACGATCCATGTACCATCAGAAATAAAACAAAATTTTGGAATTTTAAAGTTTATGCTAGAAAATGACCCGTACCTTGCACGGGTTTTCATGCTAGTTATATATGCAAGTCAAACATGTTTCGGGTAATGTTTTAGAGATTTTAATAAAGTTTAAAAAGAAGAAAAAGTGAAGTTGAATCTTATTACATGTCATGTACGCATTATTCGATTATTATTACTTTTCTTAAAATTATGATTCACTAAAAAGTGAAACGGTAATTAGCAATTATATTGTATTTTCCATACTGTTAGTTTTTTTATATATTAATTGCAAGAGTATCGTCCCAAAAAAATGTGATACAAAATCGAGATAAATTAAAACATGAATAAATAATTTGTTTTATTGCTTATTGCATATTTATTTTATTATATTGCGTTTACTATTTAAATGATATAGGAGTGATAAATTTTAATTTTTTTTAACTTTTTCATAAGTAATTTATATATTATTTAAGAAAAAAGTAATAAAATACGAATGCGGCTTAGTAGATCGAATAATAATTTTTTTATTCCCACGATTCTATTCATTTATTTACCCTTCTCTTTTTTGGACGTTCTTCACAATTATTTATATCTTTAAATATTTTAAAAAGAGTAAAGAATTATTAATAGAAAGAACTAATTTTTGAGAACGGTCGGTTATATATGAAGACGGTCGGTTTTCTGGCGTTGCAATGGTAAAAAACGGTCGGTTTTATATGAAGACGGTCGGTTTTCTGGGTTTTTAAAGCAAAAATTGCAGATTATGCCATTCCATTTCATTACATTTCAATATTACAATCACCACTAAGCCATTCAACATTAACAAACTACAGATCAATCACACCATTCAACTTCATAAAAACATAATTAAACATACAAATATAAATGCTACGAATTTAATGTTCACAAACAACATTAATACTCAACTTCGTGAAAAGCATCAAAACTAAGTTTACAAACATTATTCAATTTCATCAAAACCATCATCGTCTTCATCATCACCAGACAATACGATCTTATTCTTCTTCATTTTCTTCACCTTCTTCTTAAACATTCAATATCAACCAAATACACCAGAGATATGTCCAAATCATGATTTGATGCAGGTAGTTAGGATACCATTGTAGGATTTCCATGCAGTAAAACACAACGATAACAATGATAACTATAAAAAAATTCGAAATCCAAAACCATTGATCCATGTATAAGGAGGATGATTTGGAGAAAGAGTTTTTTTACTCCAAATTTCGAAAATAAAAGTTAAAAGGGAGAGGAATTTTGGTGAAGTGGATGTAGGGATAGAGATGAAATTTGGTGAAGTGGTTTGTTTAAATAAAATTTGGCAAAAATTTTGAATTTTTTAGTTTGGGCTCCATTTTTAAATTTTTTGTGAAATCAAGGCTTATTTCCGACTGATATGTGGTCGGTTATGAGTTTGATCAAAAATTTGAATTTTTCATTTGGGCGGTATTTTCGAAAAAAATTTAGTTTGGGCTCCAATTTTAAAATTTTTGTGAAATCAAGGCTTATTTCCGACCGATATGTGGTCGGTTATGAGTTTGATAAAAAATTTGAATTTTTCAATTGGGCGGTATTTTCGAAATTTAGAAATTTGTATAACCGACCACCTAAAACCGACCGTAGTGGTATCGGTCGGTTTTAGATGACGTGTCACAGAAACCAAAAATGTGAGTAAGCAAAACGGGCCCGGGTCCGCACCGGTCGGTTTTAGATGGTCGGTTTTATCATAAAACCGACTACCTACAGCAGCGGTCGGTTATAATCATTGGATTTGTGATGGTCGGTTTTGTGACGGTCGGTTTTGTGACGGTCGGTTTAAAGCTGTTTTCTTGTAGTGTATATATATTAAATATCAATTATTTCCTTTTATTTCGTAATTTTTTTTTAACTTTTTGTCCAATCAAATGTAAACTTAAATGTAAATGTAAATAAATAGACGGAAGGAGTAAGTAGTAATTAAAAATGCATGTTGTAATTATATGACTCAAAACTGAGAGCTAGAAAAACATTAAATATGAATTTCCTTTTGTGAGGTCAATTAGCATGTAAAGTTGATTATCCTTTCCAAAACAGAAATAGTTTCTATTTAAAACTTAAGTACAAAAAAATAAACGAGATGAGACGACCACTAAGGCAGCCACTGAGTCCAAATCTTTTATAACATTTTAGGTGTGCCACTTTATATGTTGTTTTTGATTGACTCACTTTTGATTAATATAAAAGTGATTCCTGCATTCACACCAACCACCCAATCAGAAACGAGTCCAAATCTTCTACACCACTTTAGGTGTGCCTCCATGTTCCACTTTAGGTGGTAGATTTTGATTGGGTGGTTGGTGTGAATGTAGGGGTACCATTTATATTAATGAAATGTGAGCCAATCAAAACCAACCACCTAAACTGGAACATGGAGTGGCACACCTAAAGTGGTGTAGAGGATTTGGACTTATCAAAAACAACCACCTAAGGTGGCACATAGAGTGGCACACCTAAAGTGATGTAGAAGATTTGGACTCCCAGCCACTGGCCGCAAGCAGTATAAGTAGGCAACACAAACTACACAGTGACCACATCGCATCACTCTTGCAATACTTCTCTCTCGTTCTTTCTCACAAGATACCTTTCCTCTAATTCTCCAACTAAACGTCATGGTTGTCTTATCACAGCCCGTTGCACATATTAACCTACCCACCATTCGCAACTTTACACAGATTCCAGTTATCGATCTTTTGAATCCCAATGCAAAAACTCACATAGTCGAAGCCTGTCAAGAGTTTGGGTTCTTTAAGGTGATAAACCATGGTGTTCCACTTGAAATGGTCACCACCTTAGAATCTCAAGCTCTCAGTTTCTTCAGTCTATCTCAAAATCACAAAAACAAAGCTGCACCTTTTGGTTATGGCAACAAAAAAATTGGCCACAGAGGCGATACTGGTTGGGTTGAATACCTTCTTTTCGGTACAAATACCGAACTCGGTTCACAAAATTCCCACAACATTTTCCCTCCTGATTTCTGGTAATATGCACTTCCGGCACTTGTGTACCATTTCAGAGTAGCTATAAAAATATATTCTGAAAATGTTATTTACGTTTTTTAAAATATGCATCGTTTGTGTTTAACAGGCATATGGTACGAAAATATTTATCAGCGATAAAAGAGTTGGCGTGTGAAGTACTAGAACGAATGGCTGATGGATTAAACATAGAGCCAAGAACTGTACTAAGCAGGTTCGTGAGTGCTGAAAAAAGCGACTCCTATTTTAGGATAAACCACTATCCGGCCAGTGATAGAAATGAGCTCGGGTTCGGAGAACACACGGACCCGCAAATTATATCGGTTCTAAGATCCAACAACTCTTCGGGCCTGGAAATTGCTCTTAAAGATGGAACTTGGGTTCAGGTTCCCCCTGATCCGAACTCTTTCTTCATCACTGTTGATGACTGTCTACAGGTACCTAATTACTTTCTCGACTAATTAATTAACCGCTACATAATGATTTGTGAGGAACTAGATGAGTACCCTAGCTCTACCAGCTCTCTTTTTCGCGTTTTTATATATGAATAATATGTTGCAGGTATTGACTAATGGAAGGTTCAGAAGTGTGAAACATAGAGTGATAACAGAAAGTTTGAAAGAGAGAATATCAATGATACACTTCGGAGGGCCACCATCAAGTGAGAAGATTGAACCCTTAACTTCACTTATGGAAGAAGGAGAAGAGAGTTTGTACAGAGAGTTCACATGGGACGATTATAAGAAAGCTGCCTTCAACACTAAGTTAGCTTTCAACAGGATTAGCTTCTTCGAGAAATGTCCTTAGTTAAGTTGAGGTCAACCAACTCCACACTTTCTTTTTATGGAAAGGTGCATGTCTGTTCTTCTTTCAGAGTCTTTCTGTTTCTAGCTTGTTTTTTTGGAATTTTGTTATTATATAATGCAGCAGCTGTCCCTTTGTTTTTAGAATATGCTGGAGGTTGTAGATTATTCTTTGTTTTTGACTTTGTGTTTTATTTTATTTGGTTATTCGGTAAGTTTAGTGGAAACTTCTTACGCTTAACTCCGATTTGTAAAATGAGGTCGAGATTCAGGTCGCCCGTAACATAGGCAAATGTGTGCGTACATACAAGTAAAACACAAAACTAGAAGTAGATTGGTAAATTTTGAGAAATTGACCTCACAATTCTATGCATAATACGTTATCGAGTTAATTATCAAGTGACTCAATTATTTGATTCTAACATATATGAATCATCGATAAAATTTTTGATTAATAAACAATTAGGGCTGATTTGTTAAATCTGAATAGCATTTTCTGAACCAAAGAAAAATCTGGATGAACGATAAATCTAGATGCTCAACAAGTAATGATGTTTGGTAAAAAAATCAATACCATTTGAATAAAAAAACTTATTATTTAAATAATTTAGTATTTTTTAATATTCATTGTCATAGTATTAATGCAACTCGTACATAATAGATAAATATAATAATTTGACCAAAAAATTGTTATAATTTGTCCTAATAATACACATGATTCTAATTAATTTAATTGGTTGTCCATAAAAAAATTATATGTTTACAATTCAGGAAAAAATTATGATCATTTTTTATATATAAATATTTGTAATAATTTTTTCATAAGAAAGAGATTGCAAAATAAAAGAGCAAATAAAATTAACTAGCATAAATGAAATATTACAATTAAGGAGTGATGATACTAAAATGATACTAAAGGCCCCATTAAAATCTGAACGATAGATGCTTGATTTTGTAAGATGTGCCGTTAAAAAAAAATTAGGTCTCGTCCAGATACATAAATGTAATTCGTCCAATTATATTAGTTTCATCCGGGTGTTAACAAAGGCATCTACAATATTTAATATTAGGAGCTTAAAATTTAATACGGAAAACAACAAATTAATCAGGATAAGATATACATGTGCGGTGTAGGAATGTAAATAATTAAGGGGTTATTTGTTTTCTCATATCACTGTGAGCTTATGGCTTATAAGAGCATCTCCAAGAGCCTTTCTATTCTAGCTCTTAACTCAAAAATTGAGGAGAGAGAACAAAAATATTGCTCCAAGAGACTCTTAGTGGGTCTTAAAAATACTAAGAGTTTCTTCTCTCTCCTCTATTTTAAGAGCAACTAGTAGCTCTTAATTAACTCATATTTTATTATTAAAAGTTTGATTCTTCTCTCTCCTCTATTGAAAGTTTGTATTGGTGGAAATGATATACTAATAAAATATAAAATAAAGAGCAATTATAGAGAGTATTGTTGGAGTTGACACACAAATCAATGTAATAACTTGCTAAGAGCTTAATTATTTATAATATATTTAGGAGTAAAATAGGAGACTATTGGAGATGCTCTAAGTCCATAAGCACTTATGAGAACTGTTTGCCAAAATAAGTTTTAGCTCAACTTATAACTTATAAATTCATAAGTTGAATATTAAGAATACTTAACTTTCAACTTATAACTTATAATTTTTTCTCGATATACGCAATATATAATATCCTTCAAATTTTCAAAACCATATATCTCTCGATCTATTCATTAGAAAATTGATATGTATATATCAAATTTCCTTATTCATCGAGATCTATCCATTGATATCCATTGTTATATATAAAAAACAAATATTTTAAAAATTATAAAAAAAAGTTAACTTATAAGTTTTTATTTACCCAAACAGTCCACTAATTATAAGTTTTGATTTAGCAAACACTCTACTGACTGCTCCACTTATCACTTATATGACATAAGTGTTTATAAATTATAAGCTACTTATTTTAAAGTATCCTAAACATACACTAAGTTGAGCCGGAGTCGACTTCTTGGACATTCTGGTTTGTCTCGATAAAAAAAATATTAAATTTGCAGTTTCGAACTTGGATCAAACCAAAAATTTGATTTAGGTTCGACTCGTTAAAGAAATGTTTTATATGTTTGATTAGTTTGTCCACAAACTTTACTCACAAACATCAGTTACAAGCAATGTTTTAAAAATTGGTCAAAAAATTGGACTCGAATTTGGACTCATTTACGAGTTGATTTTGCATTATTCGGATAATAACTCGATTTTCAACCTAACTGGAGTTAACGTGATATAATTCAGATCAAATTTGATCGAACTCGAATTAAACATTAAAAAATTTATAAAAATGAAAAAATTTGTGAAAACACTAAATAAACATAATGACCTAATTATTTAATCAAAAAATCTTTCAAAATTACCTCAATCATCTCACTATACAGTTATATAATTATTTATTTTTAGAACAATGATCTCAAATATTCAGGAATTTTGTTAATGAAAAGAAAATTATTTTTGAAAATAACATGAAAATTTGCAAACTAATACTACAAGTATAGCGTCTAATATCTTACCTGGTTTTGTAGCTAAGCCAAAACAAAATATCATACCTGTTTCGATCAATAGCACACTGTAGGGCTGCGCAAAATCCATTAACTTTATATTAATATAATATCATCTATTTTGGACCATGGTCAAATACGCACGAATTTGTTTTTGAATTCCTTTCAAAAGGTCTTATATTAATAGAGTTATTTTGCTGCTTATATTTAAGATAATTTTAATTTATTTTATCGATGTGGGACTTGGATTAACACACACTCTATAATCTCCCCTCAATCCAATCAAAGAACTGCCAATGTTGTGACCTTAATACGGCCGCTATTCATCAGTGGCTCCTCATCTTGGGGAACATGCCGCTTGACCACCTCACTCTCAGGAAATACTTTCGACACAAGCCGTCCAAGATCTCAAATCGTAGTTCTCAGAGAACCTTACACACCATACAACTTGCAACCCACCATCCCAAGATCAACTTCTTATTCTGATACCACTTGTTGGGCCGCGTAACACACATTAACTATACAATAGAATGATATTATTCGCTCTGTGTCATGGCCAAGTCTGCACGAATTTGTTTTTGAACTGCTCCCAAAAAATCTCACATTAACATTAATAGAATTGTTTTACAATTTATATTCAAAATAATTCTTTTTTATCTTATGAGTGTGGAACTTGGATTGACACCCACTCTACCCAACCATGGATTACTTGTTGTGTTCATGTAGTATTTTGATGAACCAACCTATCAAAGTAATTCACGAGCCTCCTTGTCGAGTATGTTAATGAATTATTAATTAATCGAACTCTTCTACAACCCAGTACGGTTCATTTTGATATTCATTATCAGTAGTGTTAGAGTCATAAAATTAGGTACAAAAAATTGTTTTAAAATAATTTGATAAGATTATTATGGTAGTATAAAATTTTTTGATTGGTATTGTTGGTGTAAATACCGGGAACCATTGTTTTTTGAGAAAAATTTTTAGAAACTAATTTGATACCCTAACATTATTCATTCATTATAAGCTTTATATGTCTAACTATTCAGGAAAAAAAAGGATATTTACCAAAAATACTATGTTTAAAGTTTCTATTTGCAAATATACTATCTCTTTGAATTAATTGCAATTTTACTATACTAAGTTTCAAAATTGCAAAAATACTACACCCCTCCCCCCATGTGCCCTCCATGTGCCAAACCTCCACGTGCCAACTAATTCACACGCCTGTGTACTTTTTTTTTTTTTTTTTTTTTTTTAATAGGATGCTATTTTGGTGGATTTGGATTTGGGTTGCATGGCCCCGCAAGGGCAACCACTTTCAACTGAACATGCAACTAAATTACTGATTTCATGTTCCATTTTTCAATTTCCATTTTCGACCTCATTTTTGGACTCTAATATATATATATATAATATATATATATATATATATATATATATATATATATATATATTGAGTCCAAAAATGAGGTCGAAAATCACTTTTGAAAAATGGAACATGAAATCAGTAATTTAGTTGCATGTTCAGTTGAAAGTGGTTGCCCCTGCGGGGCCGTGCAACCCAAATCAGCAACTGAATGCAACCACATTCAATCGAATGCAACTACATGCAACTTTTTTTTTAAGGTGGGATGATTTTGGTGGATTTGGGTTGCAAGGCCCCGCTAGGGGCCATATTCAAATGAATGCAACCACATTCAACCAAATGCAACCCCACAAGCAACTTTTTTTAAAGGTGGGATGATTTTGGTGGATTTGGGTTGCAAGGCCCAGCCAGGGGCAATATTCAACCAAATGAAACCACAATCAACTTGTTGAAAGTGGTTGCCCCTGCGGGGCCATGCAACCCAAATAGAATCCCACCTTAAAAAAAAAGTTACATTCAGTTGCTGATTTGGGTTGCAAGGCCCCGCCAGGGGCAATATTCAACCAAATGCAACCACATTCAACTTTTTTTAAGGTGGGTGATTTTGGTGGATTTGGGTTGCAAGGCCCCGCCAGGGGCAATATTCAACCAAATGCCACATTCAACTTGTTGAAAGTGGTTGCATTCAGTTGAAAGCGGGTGCCCCTGCGGGGCCATGCAACCAAAATCCACCAAAATAGAATCCCACCTTAAAAAAAAAGAAGTTGCATTCAGTTGTTGATTTGGGTTGCAAGGCCCCGCCAGGGGCAATATTCAACCAAATGCAACCATATTCAACTTGTTGAAAGTGGTTGCCCCTGCGGGGCCATGCAACCCAAATCCACCAAAATAGAATCCCACCTAAAAAAAAAGTTGCATTCAGTTGCTGATTTGGGTTGCAAGGCCCCGCCAGGGGCAATATTCAACCAAATGCAACCATATTCAACTTGTTGAAAGTGGTTGCCCCTGCGGGGCCATGCAACCCAAATCCACCAAAATAGAATCCCACCTTAAAAAAAAAGTTGCATTCAGTTGCTGATTTGGGTTGCATTCAGTTGCTGATTTGGGTTGCAAGGCCCCGCCAGGGGCAATATTCAACCAAATGCAACCATATTCAACTTGTTGAAAGTGGTTGCCCCTGCGGGGCCATGCAACCCAAATCCACCAAAATAGAATCCCACCTTAAAAAAAAAGTTGCATTCAGTTGCTGATTTGGGTTGCATTCAGTTGCTGATTTGGGTTGCAAGGCCCCGCCAGGGGCAATATTCAACCAAATGCAACCATATTCAACTTGTTGAAAGTGGTTGCCCCTGCGGGGCCATGCAACCCAAATCCACCAAAATAGAATCCCACCTAAAAAAAAAGTTGCATTCAGTTGCTGATTTGGGTTGCAAGGCCCCGCCAGGGGCAATATTCAACCAAATGCAACCATATTCAACTTGTTGAAAGTGGTTGCCCCTGCGGGGCCATGCAACCCAAATCCACCAAAATAGAATCCCACCTTAAAAAAAAAGTTGCATTCAGTTGCTGATTTGGGTTGCATTCAGTTGCTGATTTGGGTTGCAAAGCCCCGCCAGGGGCAATATTCAACCAAATGCAACCATATTCAACTTGTTGAAAGTGGTTGCCCCTGCGGGGCCATGCAACCCAAATCCACCAAAATAGAATCCCACCTAAAAAAAAAGTTGCATTCAGTTGCTGATTTGGGTTGCAAGGCCCCGCCAGGGGCAATATTCAACAAAATGCAACCATATTCAACTTGTTGAAAGTGGTTGCCCCTGCGGGGCCATGCAACCCAAATCCACCAAAATATAATCCCACCTAAAAAAAAGTTGCATTCAGTTGCTGATTTGGGTTGCAAGGCCCCGCCAGGGGCAATATTCAACCAAATGCAACCATATTCAACTTGTTGAAAGTGGTTGCCCCTGCGGGGCCATGCAACCCAAATCCACCAAAATATAATCCCACCTTAAAAAAAAAATTTGCATTCAGTTGCTGATTTGGGTTGCATTCAGTTGCTGATTTGGGTTGCAAGGCCCCGCCAGGGGCAACCACTTTCAACTGAACATGCAACTAAATTTCTGATTTCATGTTCCATTTTTCAAAAGTGATTTTCGACCTCATTTTTAGACTCATATATATATATATATATATATATATATATATATAGAGTCCAAAAATGAGATCGAAAATGGAAATTGAAAAATGGAACATGAAATCAGTAATTTAGTTGCATGTTCAGTTGAAAGTGGTTGCGGGGCCATGCAACCCAAAGCCAAATCCACCAAAATAGCATCCCATCTTAAAAAAAAAAAAAAAAAAAAAAAAAGTACACAAACTGGTGAAACAGGCGGCTGTGAAAGAGGAGGGAAGGAGGGGGTAGGGTTAGGGTTAGTATTTTTGCAATTTTGAAACTTAGTATAGTAAAATTGCAAATAGTTTAGTAAAATTGCAAATAGCTATTCTTAACAAAAGTAAATGTGCAAAAATTTACTTTTTCTTATTTATTTATGAAAAAAGCTCAAAAAAAAATAGGTTGTAAACTCCTGGACTCCTGGTTGTTACATGAATCCGACGCATAAGGCAAAAATGCTAACCCAGAGAACTCGTAGATACTCGTATGCTTATAGAATCTCCAATAATTTTGATTAAAGAATTAATTAAAATAATATAAAATATTAATTATGTAAAATTTGTTGAACGGTAAGAAATATAACTGGCTATAATAATCGAGTATATTTTAAAAACGGCATGTCGTTATTATTTCAAATTATTGTAAATAGAATATGTTAATTTAATATAATAATAAATGACGTTGAGTTTCATTACATGTAATTATTTAATTATTTATTTTGAAAAAGAAATTAAAAATTAAATACTTTTAATTATTTTAAGTAATTTCAAATAAAAATTTAATTGATTTAATTATTTGATAAATGTAATCATATATTGAATAATTTTATTCATTAATTATTATAGTTATGCAATCTATCACCCCATTTATCGTATCGATCTCGTCGATACTTGTTGATATTCTTGTTTATTCATTTACATCGCATTCATTGTATCGATCTCGTCGCTACCAATTTATATTATTATTTCTTTTAATATTACACCCTGATGATTGAATCGATCTTGTCGATACCTATGGATGTTACTGTTGCTTATTTATTCTACTTTATGAGCTGCTCTTCTGGAACTTGGCTTTGTTGAGTATTGAATATACCAAAGAGAATACAGAGGGGGTTGAATAGATTCTGAAATTTTTCTTCGAATCTGTTTAGTGGTGAATGTTGTAAAGTATGTGTTCTTGTGCTTCAACAAAATACGAGTGCGGAAATATAAGACACAACAACACAGTACTCACTTTAATCTAATATTTTATTAGATAAAGATTTGCTACAACATGTGAATACAAATGGTAGTATTCTCAGCTTCGTTTTTCTCAGAGAGATGTATGTTCTTGAAAATGTGTATATGAAAAACTCTCTTGTAACTAAAGAAGTGAGGTTGTATTCTTATAGATCATGAACACAATCTACTTACTACAAATAAGGTTACAGGATAAATTACTTTCTAGTATGTCTATCATATTTGAGTAAGTATCCAAACAGCTACAGGTTTGACTTCTTGACGTTCTACTGTTCAAATCCACTTCTTTTGCTGTTTGTCTCTTGTACATCTCTCTAAGCTTCTTTGTAGTCTTTCCAAAGTACCTTACAGTTTGTGGTCCATACAGTACTTTGGCTTGTTGCAGGTTTCTGACTTCTACAATTCTTCAGTATTTTGTCTCCAAGACTGCATTCGAGAAGTAACTGAGTGATTTATTCGAGAACTAGAATTGACTTGATAGATAACTCTGAGTTCTCGAATACTGTATAATTGTCATATTGAGTCACTTCTCGAATTAGTATTTTCTCCAGGAATCCTTGAGTTGTCGAATAGAACATTTGACTTGTCGAATCCCTGAGATGTCGAATAGCTTCTTGAGTATTTGAGATATCGAATGAAACTTTGATTTGTTGACTCTTAGAGAACTCGAATACCACTTTGACTTGTTGACTTCTTGAGTTCTCAAATAGAGTATTAGACATGTCGAATCTCTGAGTTATCGAATAACACTTTGACTTGTTGAATTTCAGAGATGTCAAATATTGTCTTTACACATATCGAATCCTTGACTTGTCGAATGCTAGACTTTTCAAATAGAACAAAACACTTCTCGAATTGGTAATTAGGCAAATCTTCATTCTCCAAAATCTAACTGTGTTTATTTTGACAGTGTTGATCTTCAAGCTTGAGCCATGATCCTTGGAACTTCTTTCAAGCATTATTCTCTAACTTTAATTACAGTTACACAGGTAGAATTTGATGCCTATTATAAGTACTACAACAAGTAGAAACTCTACAACAAGAGGTTCCCCTAATTAAAGGGTCATGTAAGTAATGCAAAACATTACAAACAATTAGGCTTGTTATTAGATAAATACAGGCATGCCTCTGTGACTAACAATCTCCCCCAAATTGTGAGTAAGACCCTTAGTCAGAATTTCATGTCTGATAACAAGCCTAACATACATAAAGATAAAACTTGAAAAGTACAGGTATGCAATTCGATTAAAAAAAATGCAAATAGACATCCTTACAAGTTATGAAGACTTACTAGCCATATTCTTTTAGATTCATCCCTTGAGCTTTGGCTTGCAAATTCTCATTTTTCCTCTTTTCTTCAGCTTTTTTATCCTTCTTCTTTGCATTTTCTTCCATTGCAAGAATAATGTCTTCCATTGCATTGAGTTCTTCAATTAGAAGGGAGCTTAATAGATCTTTGAGTACCTCATTCAACTGTTTCTCAGAGTAAGAACTGATGTAGTCCATTCTAATCTTTACAGTTCTTCCATTTTTCTTGTATTCCACAATGTAAGGATTATACTTGACCTTGCATAGACCCTTCGGCCTTAATTCATCAGCCTTAACTTCCATTGCAGCAAACTCCTCCTCTCTTTTCTTTAACAAATCTTCACTCTTTTTTTTCTGTTCTGCCTGGTGATCTCTCTTCATCTTGACAAAGTCAATCAACTCCAGCTTTCATACTCTTTCCACTCTATCTTTAGAATCTAACATTGTAATAATCCTTTCTATACCATATAGCTTGCCCCAATGCTGACATGTCCCTTGCATGAATTTCTTCTGTCTTCCATCAGTATATTTAATATCTAGGCAATCATCAACAATGGCAACATGATGGATTCTTTGAGCCCATAGAAAATGCAGTTGATCCTCATCATAGTCTTCATCTAGTGGTTGAAGTTTTAATCCTGGATAGATAGTTAGGGCCTTGATTTAGATGACTTCACTCTTCTTGCAGCTTGTTTGAATTTGATCTTTTTCACTTGGTTGCATGGCAGAAACTTGTGACCTTTGCTTGTAGACCATTGTAGTATACCATTAGCAGTTTGCTTTTAGAAACATACACATGGTTTCTTGAGTTGAATCTTCTTCTCATCTTGAGGTGGCAAAACAGTTGCAGAAGCCATAGATGTAGATTTTGGTAGGTCATTACTAACTTTATTCACCCTAGACTTAGAGTCTTTTGATGTGGTGAGATTACTGTTAGTAATGCCTAGGGCTTGCTATTTTCCACTTTTCTTCTCATAGACTTTGCCTTGGTCATCATCACCCTTCTTATCTTTGTTGTCCTTTTTCTTCTTGTCTTCATCATCCTTATCACTCCTGTGATGTGTTCTCCTCCCATCACTCTTGTCTTCATCTTTATCATCCTTATCCCTCCTCTCTTTAGCCATTTCTGGGATAATGCCAGTTGCAATGAAAGATTTGAGAATGTTCAGTGCTTCCACCTCTTCAGCAGTTCTGATTCCTTGCTTTTTAGTTAGTCTTTCGATGATGGCAATGATGAGACTATGATTCTGAGGAATAAGATGCTTGGGAATAATCAACGGCTTGATGTCATCAATTCTTGTTCCAGATTGGTAGATTATGGTTCTAGGATTTGTAAACACTTCAGGCAATCTGGCAGGTTGCTCATTCCTTAAGTCATCATACAGACTTTTGTTGTTCTTATTTCTCTTCTCAATCAGTTTGATCAGCACATCTACCTCTGAATATTTTAGGACTTGTAGAGTTTTGTAGGTTAGGTGGCATATCTTGGATTTTGTCACCATCATTATCTCCTTGAACCACACACCATCATTTCTTCTAGGCATAATAGTGAGGTAATCAATCTGATCCTTCAAGCTCCTCAGATATTCTTGTGTGTTCTTAGCCTGTTCTCTTGAGACTTTCAAAAACTCCAAGAATGTATCATCATGATAGGCATTTGAGTTTGCAATTTCTTGTAGTTTGGCCTCAGTAACCACCTTTACCTCTACAGGCTTGGCACTTTCAGTTTTGAAGGATGGAGGTTTGTCAGATGGCATACTCCCTGCAACCACTGTAGCAGTGATAGTTTGCTTTTGGCCACTTGAAGTAGTGATGTGCGCAGGTGGTAGAGTAACAACAGGTAGAGAAAATGGAGGTTCATCAACTTTAGATTTCCCTTTGCCTTGCACATGAGTTGTAGATTTTGAAGTTCTTTGATGACCATCCTTAGTTATTATAATACCTTTCTCCCCCTTAGGTTTTGAGTTCCTTAAGGTCCTCTTCTCCCCCTTAGGCTTGTTGTCAGGCACAGAGGCTTTGGTAGGGGCCTTTGGGTTGGAAGAGGTGGGTGACAGTTGAGAGGTAGGTTGAGGGATTCCCATGTGCAACATCATTACAGAAATCATCTGTTGTTGATTGAGAAGAACCTCTATAGTAGTAGTACTTTGAGTGTCAAATTTGTCATTCAAAAGAGCAACAGAATCTTTGAGCTCAGCATTGAAGACTTTAAGTTCAGAAACTTCCTTCTCCAATCTATCCACAGATTTTTTAAGAGTTTCAGTCCTGAAGGAAGATAGTGATTGTTTCTGGAGCCTCTCCACTTCATACTTGCTCATGTTGTGAATAGGTACCTCAGAAATGAGTTTATCACCATATTATTTCTGCCACATGACCTTAAGAAGTGCATTGCCATCCTGAGTGCGATTTGATAGATTGGCCATTTCTCCTATTAGCTTTGTGAGACTGTCTTTCAGAGAAGGTAGCTCAAGGTCCACAGAGGTGCAAGTCTTCTTACATTCCCTTATCTCTCTGAGTGTGGATGCCAGGGGAGGAAATTCAGTTGTAAATTTACTTTTGAGCTCACTCACTTCCTTGGTTGTATCTCTGCAGATATTTGTAAGTTCAGTTTTCATTCCTTTTCCAAGATAGTGAATAGCTTTCAAGCTTCCCTTGTATGACTCATTAATGGCTTCATAAACATCAGTAGGTGAGAGAGTTCGAGCATTTGATCCAAGAGTAGTTATGTATTCTTCTCTCAAGTACTGCAGAGCCTCAGCCAGAGTGCATTCTTTGATAGTGCTCATCCATGCATCTATATTACCATCTCTCTCAGCCTCATCTGCTATTTTCTCTTGCTGCTTTCCAACATCTTCTTTATGACAGAGCAAAATAGCTTCATAGTTGGCATTTGGAAGGTTTGTTGTGAGGAGATGTTGAGCAATTTTAGAGATCTCATCAAGTTGTTCCACATTCAAGCAATGAAGTGCTTCATCCGTCAATTATGGTGGAACAGTTGATGATCCTGAGGCACTGTCATGTTGCACAGGCCTCAGCCATTGAAACATGGTGGCCTGAGCCAAGTTAGTGCTAGAGCTAGGCAAGCTAGACTCCTCAGTTACAGATGCAACTTCTATAACCGGATGGATTGTCTCTATTGTTGTGATGGTGTCATTAGGATATGCCCCAGCTTGCATTCCCTCACCATCTAAATGTGGTTCCCGGGTGGTGAGCATAGTGTCATGCACTAAGTCACTTGAATCCATTGGCTCACCAAGAGAAGAAAATTCTTGGTGATCAATGCCTTGCTCCTCAATTGCTTGAGTTGCAGGTTCCAAAGAAATTTGAGATGTAGATTCTGGAAGAGAAGTGTCTTGTAGAATAGATTTTGGCAACTCCCCCTGAGAAATAGAGGGAGTCTCAATTGTGATGTGCTCTCCACTTACTGTTGTGCCAACCTTATCACTCCCATGTGCTGACTCATTACAAGGAGGTGCATTGGGGAGAATGCTTGATTCTATAGATGCACCCTGTTGAGAGAGTACATCTAGTGAGCTGTTTGCCCCTGATTTTACAACTTCAGCCATTTGAGTGACTGAAGAGGGGGTTTTCTTTTCTTTCTTCTTCTTTGGCTTCTTTAGAGGTGACACAGGTGCCTCACTATGTAAGCCTAATTCAGCATTCACTGCTGCTTCTGTTAACATTACCAAGGGTTCAAAAGCTATCTCATTTCTCTTCTTTTTACTAAAATCACCCTGTTGAGAGAGTGATGCAGTTGGCTTTGTGTTTGGTACAGTGTTTTGTTCAACTTGCTTGGGCCTAGCTAACTCAGATTTAGAGGCAAATATTGGCATGTTGTGGGGGTAAGACTCAAATAACCTCTGCATATGAGGGGTTATTACAAGTCTAACATCCACATCATTCCTAGTATCCAAATTACCAAAAATAAGTTTGGTCATGGACCTAGGGTAGCCTATTCTAGTTTATCTAAACCAGGTAAATCAGCCAAATTCTTATCTAAATAATTAAGTATAGACTGAATGAATATGGGAAAGAAAATATCATTACCTCTCTTGGTTGTGTTCTTACTAAGTTTTCCATAGAGCTCTTACATTATGAGCTTACCAACATCTATCTTCCTATCAAAGGCCAATGAGTACCCTATCTGTTGAACAGGTGCACTCAGTTGGTCATAGCTGGATTTCCTTCCACTGAATATGTGTAGGAGAGTGGCAAACACATAGCTCCACTCTTTCCTCAGATGCGCCCTTTTCAGGTTTCCAACCTTGATGGTGTCTGAGTACCTTATTAGGTCAAAGAACTCCACCAGTTGACCATCTGTTACTAAACCGTTATATTCATTCTGGTGAAGATCCAAGGCCTTGCTCATGTCCTCAAGGGTGATGTTGAACTTTTTACCCAGAACCTTGTAGTTTATGACATAGCCCAAACTGCCATCTCCAAGAGCAACAGTTTTAGTAATTGTAGTGTTCCAAAACTGTCCTAGAATGTCTAGATACTGAGTTGGGTTGGCTGTAAGTGCTCCTTTGATATATGAATCAGACTTCCATTTTACAAAGCACTTGTAGTTAGCATTTGGGGCTTCGACATCACTTGAGAGAGCGATGAAATTGGTGTTGAATTTCACAGTTGCCATTGATACAGAGAAGGAGAGAAGAGAATGAAGTTTGAGGGAGAAATTTAGCTTTTGAAGTTAGGGTTTTCAGAGGTTTTGGAATTTTAGATGCTTGAGAAATCGAATGAAATGAATCGAATAGATGTAGAATTGTATTAGTATGGAGTACTTGAATTATCGATTAGATAAATGTTTTGTATCAACAAGTCAAGCATTGGAGAAGTAGAAATCAACTATTCGATAAGTCAAGAAAGGCTTAATTGATATCTCAAGCAACTTGTAACTCACAGCTGGTAGTTATCTAACTTAGAAATGATTCTAAATTAAATAAAATATGTTTTTATGAATGAATTAAAATTTTAGACAAAAATCCAAATTCGGTTGAAATTCAGCGAGAATTCAGCCTTTTCAAATGATTCGAGAACTCAAATACAGTGTTCGAGAACTCAATCATCAGATGTTAGATATTGATTCAAGTGATATCAGGATCTGGACTGTTACTGATCAGATACTGATGCTGACGTCATCAGTAATACAACGTCAGTATAAAAGTATCATCAAGATTAGAAGCTGGTCAGGATTACGTGAAGATTCTCATCAGACCAGAGATCAAGGAAGATTGATATGTCGGTTCCTAATTTGTAGGAAGGCGGCTATCATACAAGATATGCATCCAGAGTAATATGTAATTGATTTAGAATATCTTGTAATTGATAGTGTAGCTGTGTATGTTATATAAACACAGTTTAGATTTTACATGATTGTAGCTATTTTTACACGAGTTACCTTGTAACCTAGCAGCTCTTAAGAACATAAGGATTTCTTAAGAGAGTTTGTAACAGTTTTATATCAGAGTTAATAAAGTTGTTATTGATTCATACTTGTGTTATTACTGTTTAAGTCGAAAATCTTATACAATTGTATTCAACCCCCCTTCTATAATTGTTAATTACTGGGCAACAATTGGTATCAGAGCGAACTGATTAATTTTAATCAAAAACGATCTGAAGATGTCGATAAGCAAGTATGAAAGTATCAAGATTCCCATTCTCAAGAAAACTGAGTATCCAACATGGAAGGTGAAAATGTTGATGTATCTAGAAGCAACTGATCCAGACTATCTTGATAGGATTAATGATGGTCCTTTTATGCCAACAACTTTGGTTGGTCGAACAAATACAGTTCCAGGACATTATGTCATGAAGGAAAAGAGTAAATGGACTCCAGAGGAAAAGGCTCAAGTGCTTAAAGAAGAATATTTTGCATAACAGTCTTGATAATGTCATGTCAAACAGGGTAATAGCATGCAAGACTGCTATTGAAATTTGGGATACCTTGGAAACTCAATGCCAAGGCACTGAATCTATCAAATGAAACAGAAGGGCTCTATTGATTCAGGAGTATGAACAGTTTGATGTTAAATATGATGAAAGCCTCACTGATATGTATGATAGATTTCTGACACTGTTGAACAATCTATCTCTTGTTGGCAAAGAGTATGATCTAGATGATTCAAATACCAAGTTTCTAAGAGCTCTGACTGAGGAGTGGGATACCCAAGCTTCAATCATTAGGCATCAGTATGATCTGACGATGCTGTCTCTTGATGAAGTCTATGGAATGTTGAGAACCTATGATCTTGAGGTTCAACAGAGAAAGAACAAGAAGAATGTCAAGGGAAAGTCTGTTGATTTGAATGTGGAATCAAAATCAAAGGGAAAAGATGAGGAGGTTTCTAGCAAGAAAAGTAGAGTTGTAGAGTCAAATCCTGATGACTCATCATCAGATACTGATGCTAAGTCTGATTCTGATACTGATGATGACTCCACTGATTCTTACATGATGGAGATGGTTGCTATGATAGTTAAAGGCTTCAAGAAGATGAAGTTCAGAAAGGCTAGGAAGCAAGGGAAGTTCCAGAAGAAAACCTTCAATGTTGACAAAGACAGGTACAAGAAGAAAGAAGACAAAAGTAGCAAATTAAACAAGTCAAAAGTCAGATGCTACAACTGTGATGGAATGGGTCACTTTGCAACTCAGTGCAAGAAGACCAAATCTAAAGTTCTCATCTTATCAATCAAGGATTGGATGGACTCATCATCTGACTCTGATGGCTAATACTGATGAGACTGATGCTGCTGAAAATAAGGTATCTGAAACTTTGTTTGATTTTGATACTAATAGTGTCTCTGAGTTAAGATCATTTCTAAAATCTTTGCATATTAGTTTTAGGAGTCAGACTCTTGAAAATACTAGAATAAAATCTGAAATGGCAGAGATGGCTAAGAGAAATGATCATCTAGAATCTGAGTTACTTTTCTTGCATGAGGTACAAGCAGAATGTGATAATGCTAAACACATGAAACTAGAGATGGAGTTTAAATGTACTGAACTTGAAAAAGAACTTGAGGATGCTAAAGAAAAACTCAGAACCTGGACACACTCTGGAAAGAAAACTAATGATATTATCACTTATAAAAATTGGAAAGAATGTCTAAGATATAATCCAGAGAATGAGAAAAAGAATAAGGGTAAGGTTGTAACTAATGAAACAACAAAACCAGGAAGAGTTGTTGTTAATGAGTCAACAAATCCAAAAACCTACAGATATGTTACAGACAGTACTAAAACTAAGTTAAAACTTATTAATTATGTGTATCCAGAAAATCCCAAATCTACTTCAGAAAAGGGATCCACTTCTACACATTATTCTGAGACTAGAACTGTCAAGAACAAAAATGTAGGTCTTTTGTCTAAGAAACAATTGAAGGACAAAATCTGTCAAGTGACAGATAGGAAGAAAGTCCCAATTGTCAAAAGAAATAGGAATGGTAAAGTTGGAATAAACAAGGAGAATGATTATAAGTATATTCCAAATGCACCAAGGAAAGTATGTTTTAACTGTGGTAACTCTAATCATCTTGCTATTGATTGCAGGAGGAGTAAAAAGAAGGCTACTATAGTTTCTAAGTCTGACATTAGGAATAAATTAGTATTTTATAAACCACAGAATCCTTGTTTCCACTGTGGTAGTAAATGGCATTCGATTTATATGTGTAAAGAATATCATAATTTGTACTATAATTATTATGAGCCTTTGCCTAAATTTAATAAAAGTACAAATTAAGGTAAAACAAAGAATTTGAATTCTAAGCATGCATTTGTAATATCTGATAAGAACAGGGCAAATTCTAATGGAATCAATCCTGAAGAAGCTGTTTTTGCTAAAAAGTCTTCTGCTGCTAAAAATGTTAAGTTGCATGTAAAGAGAACCCAACAAGTGTGGGTTCTTAAAAATTCTAACTGAGTTCTTTGTGGTTCTGATTGCAGGATAAAAAGAAAAATGTGTTAGTGATGGACAGTGGATGTTATGTGCACATGACTGGAGACAAAACCTTGCTATCAGAATTTGAAGAAAAGGCTGGCACAACTGTGTCTTATGGAGATGGCAACATTGGACAAACATTGGGATATGGCAATATAATCATTGGAAATGTCATCGTTGAAAAAGTAGCTCTGGTGAAAGGACTCAAACACAATTTGCTAAGTGTTAGTCAAATCACAGACAGAGGTTATCATGCCAACTTCTATGATACTCATTTTGAAGTAATCAACAAAACTTCAGGGAAGGTTGCTTTAACTGGTCAAAGACATGGTAACATATATGAAGCCAACATCTATACCAATACTGATGGACTCTCTACATGTCTCATCAGTAAAGCTTCTGTAGATGAAAGTTGGAATTGGCACAAGAAGCTTTCTCATCTCAACTTCAACAATATCAATGAGTTGGTAAAGAAAGACTTGGTAAGAGGATTACCAAAGGTACTGTTACTCCAGATGGACTCTGTGATGCTTGTCAGAAAGCTAAACAGAGAAGGACATCATTTAAGAGTAAAACAGAATCCTCAATTGATGAACCATATCACATGCTCCACCTTGACTTATTTGGACCAGTCAATATAATGTCCATTGTAACACCCCCAGATCCGGGGTCCGGGATCGGGTCATTGCGGTCTTATTTTCCATGATTGATACTTTACTTGAGTCCACAATAAATAAATCACATGCTGTGACCCCACAATAATATCCACTCTCACACACACAGAGAGTTATAGTCCTAGAGATGAAATTGAAATAAGTCTCACATTACGAATTTACGAATAAAAGTTATTACAACCCAAAAGGAATAACAACATAAGTTTAAAGGTTCTTGCCGTTGATTAGGATTAATTATACATATAATTAAACTGATAACCCAAAAGCTGACTTTCTATGCTACCTCAGCAATGGAAGCAATGATATCAGCGGGTAGTCCTGTGGGGCGGGTAACCTGCTTGCGCCGAGTGCGCCTGACGCGAGCCATGTGACCTAGCTGTTGTTGTGACATAATAAATAAGCAAGGGTGAGCAATAGCCCACCAACAATAATATAACTGTACAGTGATATATATGACAGTTCAAAGATATATTTTGAAACCATATGCCATGCATTAGCGAAAATAGTGCCAGTTCAATATAAAGGATGAAGTTACAAGGTAACTCAACACGTATATATATTTCGTGCAAGTATATGCTATGTCAAGATAAACAAGATAACATCATTTTCATAAAATAGGAACTTGCAAGAAAGATATTGCAATTCCAGTTTTCAAATACTTTTCAACTCTGCCAACCATGATGATGTTGCAGAAAATTTCCAACATTGAGAGATGATAAGTGGATTTTATATCCACTTGGAGCGTTCCATATCGGCTTAAATTGATTGTCTTGGACTCAAGTTTGTCATAGTTTTGATGTCTTTTGTGTAGTTGTGCAGGTTTGCAAATATGTCGATTAAGGTGGATGCTTATGTCGTTTTTGGAGATTAAATTGATTAAAATTCGGATTTTCCGGGACGGTTGCGCAATCTACACTGTTTTGGCCATATCTGGAGTTCTATAAGTCTATTTTTAGCGATCTTAATGCCCACGTGAAGCTTGGGAGATTTTCTACAACATGGGATAGGTCTTGCATGAGCAGGTTGCATGTGTTGGGCGCAGACAGCTCGACAATTAGACTGATGGGAGCAGAAAATTACTATTTTGCCCTTTTTAAGTTCTAATTGTAGTTTGGGCAGTTTTTAGTACCTTAATTGAATTCTAATTATAATAGAAGGCAATTTCTTGCTGGGCAAGAATTATAGAGCCTATATAAACACATCCTATCATTGTAATATATATAACCATTACATATCAATTACTTAAGTTTATTTGTATCTTTTCATACTTTGTTTTTATCATGGTTTCATCAGATCCCATGATGACGAGTGGTTCGATTATGAACTAATCGTTGTCATGGGATTCTAACGGATTTATTTATGGAGCTTTAGTATCTTGATGCTTTAAAGATCTGTGTGTTAAGTATATTTGATATCCTCGTATGGTTGTGCTTTATGAATTTAGATGCGTAGCTAACATCTAATTTTTAATCTCTTGTGAAACGAGAGTGGATCTTGAGATTTAGAACTTGTCATGCTAGCATAGGATAGGTTGATGTTTTAACATCATGATTAGTGGCGTAAATAGAGATTGTTGATGAGTGGATTTCGTAACAACTTTTGAGAGGTTTATGGTGAGTTGTAAAGGCTAACGATCAACTAATCTATGGAGAATGGAGGTTTTTTGTAGGGGTTGAACTGAGCTCGAGAGCGTTTACAAGAATCTCACGAATTCCCTTGAGGCTTGTGTCGTGCGTTCTCAAGAATCTCGTAGGTGTATTGTGAGGCTTGTAAAAACCATGTTCCCAAGGTGCCTACGTACCCGTGTATATATAGGGATCAAGTTCACGTAGTTCTTTTTAGACTAGAAGTCTGGTTAGGCAGCAATATTCTAGGTTCCTAATTCGTGGGGACCTCCTTTTCTCCAGATTTCAGCCACGAATAGGCGACCTAAGTCGAATAGAACTCGAGTTCTAGTCCGACTAGGAGTATGTTTACAAGTTCTCGTCCTATTAGGTGTATTCAAGGACCATCTGCGCCCAAGGAATACATTCCAATAAGGAGTTGATGTTCATGACTTGCTCCTAAAGAATAGGAGGTTTAATCATACTAGAATTCTGCTGGAATAAATCTGTTCTCGTACAGGAAGCTGTCTCTCAGGAACCTGTCTGCAGGAACCTGTTTCTCGGGAAGCTGTCTTCAGGAAGCTGTCTTTCGGGAACCTGTCTCTTCGGGAACCTGAACCTGTTTAGATCCATTTCACATGCTATTTAGCCCCATTTAACTTAAGGGACCTCAATCATAACCCATATTACTCATACGGATTGGATCCTTAAGCCTAATGGGCCTAAATCTAGCCCATGGATATTTTGGGCACAACAAGTACCCCCCGGTTCCTCGAAGTCATAGGATGCAAGAGGAACCTAAATAGCTTGATATTTTAAGGTCCAATCCCTTCAGTGCTCCCATGTTTCTTCTGAGGGAACCATGCGGGTATTTGTCTTCTTGTTTGAATCGTGACAAGGGCACAAAATGAATCCAATTAGGCGCTGAGTGAATCCTTTAACAAGGGCACAAAGCGAATCTAATTGGGCACTGAGTGAACCTCAAGATTGTTAAGGGAACCAAGTGAATCCAAATAAGGGCATAAAATGAACCTAATTGGGCGTTATGTGAACCTATGCTGAGGGCACAAAACGAATCCAATAGGGCACTAGATGAATCCTTAAAAGGGATAAGGTGAATCTTAAGATTGTCAAGGGAACCATGTGAATCCAAATAAGGGCATAAAGTGAACCTAATTGGGCGTTATGTGAACCTATGCTGAGGGCACAAAACGAATCCAATAGGGCACTAAATGAATCCTTAAAAGGGCACGAGGTTAACCTTGAAAATCATAACTTAATTGCTCGAGAGGTTGCTTTATCTGATAAGCTGCTTTTCATCTGACTGTCTTGTGCATGCTGTCTATTAGAGGTAATCTAGGATCAGCTGCGTCCTAGGAGTACTCTCCAATAATAAGTCGGCATCTATCTGGCTGGCTTCTAGATCTTTCTGCTATCTATGCTCAGGAACCTGGTGCTCAGGAACCTATGTCTCGAAATCTGGTTTTCAGGAACCTCTCTACAGGAAACTGTACCTGCACAAATAACAAATTTGTTAGTCTCGGGAGCGTTTCTGTAGTTCCCATGTACTTCTTGTTGTTCTCATTGCTGTTGCTAGGCTAATTCGGGCTCTTCTGCGGGGAGGAAACTGGTTCATTCGTAATCTGCTCAGCTACTGGTTCATCAGGAACGTCTTGATACTCATAATCTCTTGACTGTCTTCTCAACTAATGCTCATTTCTCCACGTTAGGTCTTCATATCTCGTACTAGATCTATCTCCTCGCTCATACAATACTTGTTGATTGGAACCTACGACTTAATAGGTCTTAAATCTAGCCCATGGTGATTTTGGGTACAACACCAAGAAAACTAAAAAAATAGGTTAGTAATACGAGCTGAAGAGCTCACATACAAGTGATGCATGTATGCATGTATGAATGATTATTTACGTTATATATGTTGCTATCTTCTCAAGTGG
Source organism: Kitagawia praeruptora (assembly GCA_037693485.1). Classification (NCBI taxonomy): domain Eukaryota; kingdom Viridiplantae; phylum Streptophyta; class Magnoliopsida; order Apiales; family Apiaceae; genus Kitagawia; species Kitagawia praeruptora. The sequence continues at coordinate 111,606,337 of CM075354.1, forward strand.
CATATCAATTATCTACTTGACTGATTCAACTAACACGTTCGAGATCATAAATTAAGCATATATGTTACGTAAACTGCAAACCTATAGGGCATGACAACATCCTAAGTACAAGTTCACATAAATTTCATTTCTAAAGATCATGCAATATGTGCGTTAAAAGCTTTATGCATCTAAGCATGACAGAATATAAGATCTCGTTGACATAAAATGTGCATGATAGTTAAGAATATAAAGGCATGGAAGTAGAACTTATTTGTGCTTCATTGTGCCGATTTGGATTGAGGTTCCGTTACTGAACCTGGAAGATGGAAGCTCTTCTCTGTGCAAACGTAGGGGAATTGAGCTACCCCCCGAGCCGTCATGATGCGTGAACCTCCTATAGCTTGTTGAAGCGGTTGACTGAAAGCTGCTTGTTTCGGCTATTGACTGGAAGCTGTAGCTTATAAACTATGGGTTGAAAACTAGAAGCCGGAAGCTATTAACTAGAAGCTTCTGATGATCATCAAGGATGCTGCAAGCTGCTTTATCAAAAAATTGTTAGTAGTACGGTACCTATTTCAATCATATACAAGCTTTATAAGTGGGAGTATTCATCTTTGTATCGCTTTGATGAGGGCACAAGGCGAATCCAATTGAGCTCTAGGTGAATCCTGGGAAGGGCACCTAGAGAATTCAATTGGGCGCTAAGTGAATCTTTAGTAGGGCATAAGACGAATCCAGTTGAGCTTTAAGTGAATCCTGAGAAGGGCACTTGAAGAATTCGACTGGGCATCAAATGAATCCTTTTAGCTTTAGGGAGCACGAAGTGAATCCATCCGGGCTCTAGGTGAATCATGGCAAGAGCACGAAGAGAATCCGGTTGGGCACTAAGTGAATTCCTTTGTGGCATCAAGTGAATCCTTATAGGCTCTAAGTGAATCCTGAAGAGGGCACAGAGAGAATCTATAGGGCACATGATGAATCATTTCAAATTCTAGGGGCACCAAGTGAATCCGTATGGGCACTAGGTGAATCCCTTCAAATGCTAGGGGCACCAAGTGAACCCGTAAGGGCACAAGGTGAATCCCTTTGAAGGCTTTTCAAATACAAGCGAACTCTAGGTTAGGTTACCCATGCTCAGATTTCCAAAACCCTTAACTAGGTGCCCACATGCTTATGGGACTTTTGAATGCGTGCCTACGATTCATAGGGCTTTTCGATGTGGATCTTTCGTGCTTGCAAGTCTTTCCTGGCTATCGAGTGCATGTAGCTGACAGGGCTTTTCTAGGTGAATCTTTCTGGGCTCTATGCAAATCCTTGTAAGGGCATAAGGTGAATCCAACTGGTTGTTTATATGAACCTCTGCTTAGGACAAAAACCGAAACCAATTGGGCACCAAATGAATCCCTAAAAGGGTACAAAGAGAATCCATCAAGATACCAACCAAATGCGCGTGGATGCATGAATCACCAAGTGAATCCTTTTGGGCTCTAAGTGAACCTATACGGGCACATAGAGAATCCATAAGGGCACTGGGTGAATATATGAAAATTCTTAGGGAACCTAATGAATCCTTCTGGGCTTTAAGTGAATCCTTGAATGGAGCACAAAAAGAATCCAGTAGGGCACTAGATTAATCCTCTAAAGGCATGGAGCTCTTGCTATAAGTACACTTTCTTCTATTCAGGTATCGGCTGGCTGGGAACTTCAAGAAGGAAGCTGCTAATCAGAAACTATCAACAATTGGCTTCTAACAAATGTCAATGAACTTGGAAGCTATTACATACAAGCTTCAGGTATGTATGAATGAATCTGCAAGATGTCAGTTACAGGAAAATAACAAGGAATCTACTAGACACATATAAATGCAACTAGACCTGGGAGCTGTTACCTACAAGCTTCAGGTGAGTAACACAAAACCTGTTAACTAAAGGTAAATACATGGAACCTGTAAGCTACAGGTAAATATCAAGGAACCTGCGAGGTGCAGGTAAATATCAAGGAACCTGGGAGGTTTTCTACGAATATGTGAGCATAAAAGGAGAGGTATCACCTGGATCTTTCTGTAGACTGATCAGATGTGAAGTGGAAACCTCCGCTAAGATTTGAAAACTCATTGACCTGATCGTGAGGTTCCTAGACCAAATCGTGAGCTTCCTGGAACTGATCGTGAGGTTCCTAGACCAAATCGTGAGCTTCCTGGAACTGATCGTGAGGTTCCTGGACCTGAATTCTCAAAACTTTGAAATCCTCAACTTTCAAAGTACCATGTGCTATAGTAATTGTAATTGTACTACCCCCCAGTTCTTCAAGGAAGCTTATCTTTGATGAAGAACTAACTCCAAGAAGCTTCACAATTCTTCGATAATTTCTAGTAAGTCGTTGAATATTCATCCATGAAGTTGAGTACTGTGTGTTTTCTTCAAGATGCTCATATCATATTATTGTAGATACTCTTCATCAAAATCTTCAACTATGTCGAATTTTCTTTAACGCTCGAATAAATACTATAACCTCTTCACATCATTCCTGCTTGTAGCTTTAACATGTCTTCTCTTTTCTTCTTTAACCTCTTACGAAACATGCTGAGAATGAACCTCTATACAAATATCCCAATACAGTACCTCTAAGCTTACGCGAGCTAACTCATTGTAAGAAACAAGAGATACTTAAAGAGATTACTTGTGAGGTATTTCTCGTAGGTCACTGAATTGAATGAGGTATGTTCCTTGTTTTACAAGCTAAATGTATGACATAATACAAGGAAAAGAACTACTCATAATTTCATTGAAAACTACTAGAAAGAAATAGGTTTACTTGCTAGGAAGGTATACATGCACTACCCCTAGTTCTAAGAAGGAAATACATATATAAATAAAGGTCTCTCAACTATACTTTAAGGAAGCTTTCAAACTTTCAACTACTGGTCACCTCGAGCTATCCATTCCGCGAGCTTCCCGGCTTTAATCAATTCCTCAATTTGGTCTTTCAGTGCTCTGCATTCAGAAGTATCATGGCAATTATCCTCATGGAAGTCACAATATTTCTTCAGATCTTTCCTTGCTCCTACAGGTAAAGGTGTAGGCTTCACAAATATTCCTTCTTTCCCATAAACCATGAAGATGTGGTCTATTGGAGCGACCAAAGAGGTATAATTGTCGCACTTTGTCTTCAATTTTGCTTTACTTCTTTTGGAGGAAGCTCGATCCCCAATAACATATGCTTGCGGGCTTGGAGACCTCTCTCGCTTGATTCCTTTATGACTAGCTTCGTCTCCAAGATCTTCTGTTTCTCTCAACTTCAACAAGGATTCTTCCACACATTTATATAGTTCAGCTTGTTTGTAGAACTCAACTAGTGTACCGGGTTCACGTACTTGTAACTCCTTCCAGAAGTCTGAACCAGCTCTAACTCCAGCAATCAGGAAGCTCATAATGACCTCGTCAGGAGCTTTCTTAACTCTGGGAACCTCTGCATTAAAACGTTTAAGGTACTCTGTCAAGGTCTCATCTGCTCTCTGCTTGATATTGGCCAAGGTATTGGTTGGGGGTGCAAAAGCGACGGAAACTCTAAACTGAGTAACGAAGAGTTTTCCCATATTCTCCCAGGAATTTATAGAATCTGATGGTAACCTCTTAAACCATTGATGAGCTCCACCATAAAGGGTTGCAGCCAATAATCTACACCTTGTTGGCTCCTTAACTTGATAAACATCCATCTCAGTATTGAAACGACCCAGATACTCCACAGGATCCGTAGTGCCATCAAATTTAAACTCGTTTGACATACGATAGGATTTAGGTAACGAGGATTTTCTAACCTTCTTGGTGAATGGAGATGAGGTCATCGCACCTGTTATTGACTGCTTTTCTTCCTTGAGTTTCACTAGAATCTTCTTGATGTCTTCAGCGTTCAAATCACTAGCTCCACCGTCCTTTGCTTCCTTATCTTTATCATCGGCTTCCTGTGAATCTGCTATACACGAATCGTTCGCGATCTCGACTGAACTTGAATCATCTTTAATTATCTCGATGGAAGGTTCCTTAACAGGAGGTTGTTTATCCTTCGTTTCACCATCTTCTTCACCTTCAGTATCTTTCTTTGGGTCTTCGATCTCCTCCTCAGCCTTTTCTTCACGTTCTTCTTCATCGACGCCTAACTGCTTGGGATTAATCTTAGCTTTTTTACCCTTCTTACCAGTTGCTAACTTCGACTTCTTCTTCTTCTTCGGTGTTATTTGTTCGAGGGTTGTAAGCCTTTCTTCAATCGACTTTAGATGCTCTAGGACGTCAGCAGGAGTAATCTTCTTCGTTTTCGGGGTTTGATCTTTCTCTACAGATTGTGTTGCTTCGCTATCAGAACTGCCTGCCATCTTTCCACTCTTAAGATGATAACTCTCCCCTCCTTCTAGCGCCAATGTTGATGAGTGGATTTCGTAACAACTTTTGAGAGGTTTATGGTGAGTTGTAAAGGCTAACGATCAACTAATCTATGGAGAATGGAGGTTTTTTGTAGGGGTTGAACTGAGCTCGAGAGCGTTTACAAGAATCTCACGAATTCCCTTGAGGCTTGTGTCGTGCGTTCTCAAGAATCTCGTAGGTGTATTGTGAGGCTTGTAAAAACCATGTTCCCAAGGTGCCTACGTACCCGTGTATATATAGGGATCAAGTTCACGTAGTTCTTTTTAGACTAGAAGTCTGGTTAGGCAGCAATATTCTAGGTTCCTAATTCGTGGGGACCTCCTTTTCTCCAGATTTCAGCCACGAATAGGCGACCTAAGTCGAATAGAACACGAGTTCTAGTCCGACTAGGAGTATGTTTACAAGTTCTCGTCCTATTAGGTGTATTCAAGGACCATCTGCGCCCAAGGAATACATTCCAATAAGGAGTTGATGTTCATGACTTGCTCCTAAAGAATAGGAGGCTTAATCATACTAGAATTCTGCTGGAATAAATCTGTTCTCGTACAGGAAGCTGTCTCTCAGGAACCTGTCTGCAGGAACCTGTTTCTCGGGAAGCTGTCTTCAGGAAGCTGTCTTTCGGGAACCTGTCTCTTCGGGAACCTGAACCTGTTTAGATCCATTTCACATGCTATTTAGCCCCATTTAACTTAAGGGACCTCAATCATAACCCATATTACTCATACGGATTGGATCCTTAAGCCTAATGGGCCTAAATCTAGCCCATGGATATTTTGGGCACAACAGAGATATTATACTGCCCTATGTGATCTTAATAGATAACTTGTTCTTCAACCGTTATGTTTTCAAATCTTATAGAGATATAGGGTCTAAGCATAATTGGTGTCTATTCATCTTCTATCTCTTTTGTGGATGTATGTTTAGTTTGGTATTCGTATACTGAGAAGTAGCGTATACTTATTTCGTGTTGTCTGATCAGATATCATAACCATTGCATATAGTGATTAAAGGCGTCAGATCTAAGCAAAGTATTTAATGAAGTTAGGATTCCATGTTTTCTCTTGCAGAAGTAATTCGATTCCAATTCTAGTTAGTTAGTTAATTCTTAGCTTGTTAATTTAATTCTTAGTTAATTTAGTTTATTAAACCCAAATTGTTATTTGTCTTAGCAGTGAATAATGATCATACATTGTTGCATAGGTACTAAACTGAATTAAAAACCAGATCTCTGTGGGAACGAACTTGACTTATTCATATATTACTTGTGACCACGTACGCTTGCGTGAATTAGTGCAAACAAGTTTTTTGGCGCCGCTGCCGGGGATCATCGGTGTTTTATTTTTGGTTTATGTGCTTGTCAATAGTGGTCGTTAGAGTTCACTGACTCAGATTTTTTCTTACCTATCTTGTTTAGTTTGGTGTGTTCAGGTACTTGAGTGTTTGAAGATGGCATGCGAGGAGTTGCCATGGTGGGCATATTCGAGGACATCCATGCCTCAGCAATGTGAGCAGTGTTTGGGCGTTCATGATTCCTCACAATATTGTTACTATGAAGGAGTTGATCCATATGTCACTTATGAGGAACAACCATATTTTCAATACCATCCTCAACAGTACCAGCAAGATGTTCCAAATATGTCATATTTCTTTGGTAGTGAAGAGTTTCAACATCAGCAACCTACTCCTACTTTTCAGTCAGATGAGGTTGATGCTATGGAGGAGCTTAGGATGCTTATAAAGAGTAATGAGGAGTCTCTCAAATCTTTGGAGATACTAGTTGCTCTAGTTGTGCGTGCTGTGGAACAAGAGAAACAACAATTCATACTAGAGGCAATTCCAGAAAATAACGGTGACTTGGAGCAAGGTACTGCATGCTTAATTGAGGAAGACAAATTCCAAGGTGAGGTGAGCATTCACAAGCCATGTGAGGAATTTGATCATGTTAGGATGGTGGATGATTTGGAAAGGGCACTATTTGGGATAGACACTGATGAGCTGTAGAAATTTGAAGAATTGGTATGTGCGTACCAAGCGGCTGAAGAACATGGGAAAGATGCAGGTCTTCTACTTGTCTCAGACTTTAAAGCTGGAGGTAGCGCATTAGAGCCAATGGAGGAAGTTTTCTTTGAGGAACCAAAGGCTTCAGCAACTTACATTTACCCTCCTCCATTATATTCAAGCGAAGCCCGCGAATGTGTGTTGTTCTACAAATTGACAGATTTTGGGTCAACAGATGAAGGCATTGGAATAGGAAATAGTTGTTATACGAATAAGCGAAGCGAGGAGAAAGGGCAGAAAGTGTGCCACTGTGATGACGATGAAGTCTCACGAAGAGATGACCAGGCCAACTATTATCATCCTTAATGGAGGCTTGGACATAGTCAAGCTAATTGACTCTAAACAAGCGCTTCGTGGGAGTCAACCCACGCTTTTCGGCATTTTTATTTATGTATGTTTCCTACTATCCTTTGTATTACCTTCCATTGAATATTTCAAGTTTGGGGGTGGTTTGGGGGATGAGTACTGTATAGGTAGTTATTTATGATTGTGAGTCATTGTGTTCATGTAGGATATTATATTTTGCATGTTAGTAGTAATTCATGCATATTGTTCGTATTATTTATGTTTGTTTCATATAGGACATTCTGTTTTTATTTTCGTATACCATGTGAGTTCATTTTATTTGCATTTTCATGGCATGCATATTTCATGATCCCTTAGGACGAGCTAATTCTGATTGGTAGGTAGATGTCTTATTGAGTGTGGTGATGATGAGTAGATGGTTGATTTATAGTTCCTATGAAATTGATTTGCATGTTACGGGAACAAAACTTTTACACAGTCTTATTGGGTGCTTTTTGGCTAGGTTAGGGTCATGCTTGTTTGGATGTTTTGAGATTTAATCACTTGATTATATTTAGAATTTTCGTTATTCCCTTGATGGCGTAGGGACACTAAAGTCTAAGTTTGGGGGAAACCAGGAATTTTATGCTAGTTATATTTGTTAAATAATGGCTAGGTGTCAAATGGCTAGTAGCCGGCTCATATTTATATGAGTAGTATAGGATTGGAAATGAGAAAGGCTCATTCCAGATTGCATATAAAATAAAAAAAATCAGAAAAAAAAAGTCAAAAAGAAAAAAGAAAAAAAAATAAAAAAAAAAGTCAAAAGTTTAATTGTTTTTACGCAAAATTAACTAGGGTGAGCTCTTTAATACTCGAGTAATTAAGTCTGAGGGGACTTAGTCCTAGTAACCTAAAGCCCTTGTGGTTTGGGATTGCTGACCTAACACTCGCTACATGGGTATTATTGTATAAGCCTTTTAGGGTCTCATCCATTGCACGGTTAAATAAGCATGCTTGTATATTATGTGTCATAGTTGTTTAGTAATAAAGCATGAATTTCTGGCTAACTCAGATGAGGATGGAGGTGTTCCTAGGTTATGAAGTGTTTACAGTCTATTCTATTTATAAACCTGTGATTGTCTTGGCGAAGAATAATTATGATTCTGATCTAGTTTTGGGAGTATTTCTGATGAGAATCGCACACACGTACGTTTCTGTTCATGTATTGTTAGTATACGGGGACTATAACGCCTTAGAAAATTTCGTATTTATAATATCTATTAAATATTAATGTGAAGTATGATGTGAATTTTTTTAAGAAGGTCAAGTATGGGTGATATTATGTTCACGTGTTTATATGATGATTTACGGGTTTCGTGTAAGTCCGTTTATTTTTTTCTCATTTGTATTTTTGAGGATTTAAATCCATTTAAATCATGCATTATTGATCATATGAGATTTTTATTAAATCAACGAAGTTGTTAAAAATTATGAAATCTTTTCTGTTACCATTTTTATGATGTTAAGCAGTTTTTAAAATTTTTGAGAGAATTATTTTGGGAGATTAGATATTTTAAAATGATTTAAAGATTTTTTGTATTGCATTTAAAGGATCAAAACTTGTAAAAATCATATTTAATTCGTTATCGATCCTAAAAAAATATTTTAAAAATATGGGGGATAGTTAATTTCAATCTTTACGTTTTAAAAATAATATTTTCATTTTTCTCCAATTAATTTATTTACTTTGAAATTTACAAAAGTTGAGCTAAATTATTTTTAAACCACAATTTGAAATTGTAATTACTAAACTACTTTTATCCCCAAAATCCAGTTCCCCCATTTCATTATCTCTCAGCTATGTTCTTGTAGTCTCTTGAAGCTTCCCTCTCTCGAGCTTATCTCTCTCAATCCCTCGCTGTTTCTCTCTTAATCTCTCTTAAAATCACTATTTCTCTTCCCTCATAAACGTGTGTGTATGTATATGATGGCTGGGTATGTGTGCAACCTGTTGTGCGTGTATATATGAAGAACTTGTGTGCGTGTGTGTAGGAATGCTGTCGAGAGTGTATGTCTGGGCTCTCTTTAGTTCCATTGAAGCATCTCTGCGAAATTTCTATTATTTCTTTGTATCAGTCGATTCGAGCTTGTCAATTACGATTATGGTGTTGTGGGCTAGTGTGTGTTTGTTTATACAGAGATATTAGTTGGGTATATGTTATTGGTGTTAAGTAGAGGAAGGAGGCAGGAGGGTGAAAGTTTATATCCGTATTATTGTAGGTGTGTGGCACCGGGTGCAGGTCAGAGAGGGCTGCGGGAGATTGTTTGTGTGTTTAAAGATGCAGGGCAACTGGTGTGTAATGGAGCATGGAGTTAGAAAGGAGAACAAGATTGGGTATATGTCGGGGGGTATGTATGTTTATATCCATGTGATTGTGTTGATTGTGGATGCTCGTACACGCGTTTGTATAAGGGCTGGGGTGTTTTGAAACTATGAAGAACAGAGGAGGCGGGAGTGTCAAATGGGGGGTAGCTTGAAGAGGGGTGTAAGGGATTCATGAGAGTGCTATGTGTGTGTTACCGTTAGCTGCTGCTGTGTTGCCTTGGGGTGGGTGTGTCGAGTTGCAAGCTGTGGTGTGTGTGTTCGAGATACTTGGTCAAGAAATGGTGGGTTCTGTTGGGTTCCTTTGAAACATCACTATCGATCTTCTCCTTCCTGTTGTGAGTTCGATTTCGAACTGGGTACGTGGTTGTGCTATTGATTGGGCAGATATGTGACCGTGTGTGTGTCAAGAAATGTGTATATATGCGTAAACTATTCTGTATTTGCTGCGTGTATAGTACAGTGTGTGTGGGTGTGAGTGGTAGTGTGTGCAAGTGGGTGGGCTTGCCTGATTGTTGTATGTATTGGTAGTGTGATGCTGGTTTGGACCGAGTGAAAGAGGGGTTTTCAAATCCTTAATAATCTGAGATTAATTCTGTTAATTAAGTGATGATTTCTTGCTGAGTAATTGTTAGTAGTTTGTAATTGGTAGAATTTGTTGAATTAGTTTGTTGGATGTAAATTGAATGATGAAATATTATTTGTTATGTTGGGTATTGGTAGGTCAATTGTTAAAGTGGTAATTGAATAAATACAGTGCATGTGTCGAAGAGATTATATTGCTTGGTTTGGTTGTGACGGTTGTGTTCCGACAGAAAGAGTGTATTCATACAAAGGAGGTACTGTCAATATTTTATAAGAATTATTTGTAAGTCGGTATGATATACGTGTTAAGTACTTATGTGATCAATACATGCTATGTGCTGTGTGTGTTAAATTGTAAAGCGTTGTAGGACGCGTTTGGGTAGAACAGAGTTAGATGGTTAAGATTGTTAGTGTACTGAAGTAGCACTTTACCTTTATATAGGTACGAATAGGAGGTTTGGCTAGGAGCAGTGCACGTGTAGATGGAAATTCGAGCATGACATGATTATCAGAGTTGACAGGCGTACTCAACGAGAGATTGACGAATCTTAAGGAAAGACGGATGTAGGATCGAGTTGAGGTCAACGTGTAAAGAAGTAGAAGCATTTGTAAAGTGAGCGACGGATCGAGATATTGGAAGTGGAAGCTTCATGTATTGAGGCAAGTGTTATCGCTCCTCACTTATTGTTTAAGTGATGCAATTCTGTGCTATTTATCTATCAAACGTGTCGGTTAAATTATGTTTACAAAGTGACGTCCTTCTCAAATGACGTGTAGATGTTTATATTTCTACCTATAGCTCAAGTGAAAATTTTCAAATGATCTTACAAATACCCTATTCTTCAATAATATTTTAAAAACGTGGTATGTCAGTGGATTCCTCAGGAGAATACCGTTTCTTTTATTTTATTTTATTTAATTTTCTTCAAAAATGTTTGAGGGACGTTCTAAAACAGAGGAAATTCAAGATTTTAAAATTTTTAAAAATCTTTTAACATGATTCCTGATTACAACATATTTTCACCGATGGACCCTCTTTAGGGGATGTTTTCTTCAAACTATTGTACAATTAATTATCTTGGTATTCTTTTACAAATGATCGTTTTAAATTACTTAATTCACCTACGTTGATTCAAACTTTTCAATGTGTTGAAAACTTAATTAGATGTTTAACACTTGACTATAACTTTTTCTTGTAGTCTCAGTTGTTGTTAATCATGTTGCAAGTATTTTCCCTTCACTCCTTGTTCAAGTAAAATTTACTTTAATTGTCACCCCCTTTATTATATTGATCTCGTCGATACTTATTCTTATTGTTGTTTATTCAGTGGTCACCCCATTTATTATATTAATCTCGTCGACACTTATTCTTATTGTTGTTTATTCAGTGGTCACCCCATTTATTATATCGATCTCGTCGATATCCAAGATAGAACTTTTGATTCCTTTTATTTCACCAGTTGAGTTGTTATGCTGGAACGTGAGTTTTCCAGATTGTTGATTGACAGAGGTTGTCGATTGTCCCGACACCTAGTGCGTTGGATTTAGAATTGGAATGTTTTTTTTCAGATGTCCCTTCGGGGAGACCAGTTTATGGTCAACAGATGTCCCTTCGGGGAGACCAGTTTATGGTCAACAGATGTCCCTTCGGGGAGACCAGTTTAATGGTCAAAAGTTAAGGCCAATGTGTGTCGTGGATCCATTTAGAGGGACCTTGCTGTGTCCATTGTCCGGGGTTAGTGCGGGTCTGATCAGCCGCCTAACTCCACTAAAATTTTTAAAAATATATAAAAATCCAATTCTAATCCATACATTGAGATTGAGTTGCTTTAAAACCTGATTCCTTTGAAGCCTATTATGATTATCTTTAATTATCAGAACTTTTATCAGTTCTCATTGTTGATGCATTTTATTTTAGCGGAGTCCTGTTGGCTCATATGGGAGTTACAATATTCAATTTCTTCAGCCGATTTCTTTCGTACCGTATGATGATTATTCTTGTTGATCAGAACCTATATTGTTCTTGATATTGCTATCACTGTTTACACTTGCTGAGCATTGTTGGCTCACTCTTGCTTGTTTATTTTTTTCTTCAGTTAATAGAGGAGATTAGTGGACCTTGTGTTGATGAGTTTTCCTGTTCCAGCGAGAGGTGACGTTCGAGTTGTTGGTTTCGCCGGGTAGTGGTTTGAGCTCGTCAGAGGTTGGTTAACTGATTCAATAGAAGGACTTAGTTGTCATTAATTTGTATAATAATTTTATTCAGAGATTGGACTGTAAAGATGTAATTTGATAGTTGTTTCATACCATAACCTGTATGCGGTCTTGGATCAGGGGTGCTGTATTATATATTGGCTTATGTCCAAGTTTATGTTGTGTTGATTATGGTTCGTGGCCCCATATCTGTACCCCGGATTTTTGGGATGTCACAGTTGGTATCAGAGCCAGGTTGTGGTCACTGAAACGGCTAGGATGGGTGGGTATACGTGTGTGAGACGGACGTTAGATAGAACGATTTAGGATAAAGTTCGCCTTAGGATATTACGACGAGTAATGCGACGTTGTACGATCTTTCAACATATCGCACGAGTAAGAGTTCGATTCGTTCAAAGACTTGGTTATGAGCGAGATAGATAATCTAGAGCCGCTTGGGCTAAGTGAGCAGTTGAAGCTACCGGTGTGGATGACATTATCTTGAGAATTTCGCGTACCTTCTAGAATGCTTCCATGACTTTAGATATGATGTGAACGTTATAGAGAGAATACGAGAAGACTAGAAATAAGATGTGGGAAGCGATTGTTGGCATGAGTTGGAAGTGTGGGCATAGCTGCACGCTACTAGCCATTGATCTCGGTTGAATTCTTAATTGATTCCCCATTTGGGCAGTTGAATTGATTCTTGTTGTTTCTCTGAATTGTTGTAAACTAATTCACGGTTTATATCATCGCTGAGGCATTTGTTGCTTAGTGACGGTTGAAAATCGGGAATGAATTGAGATCTTCTTATTTATTCAACTCATTATTGGCAGGCCAGTTTTGGCAGCTAAGCATATTGGTGCTTAATCGACAATAGTGAGATTATGAATAATTATGAATTTCTTGAATGTTTGGTTAATCGATAATTGATGCATACCTTTGGTGATCAACTGTACTTCAATTCATGATGAGCTTTGTATATCATATATATTCGCTTGAATTCAATATTATTCTTTCAGAAATATCCATATTTTTAAAGGACACTTGATCCAACTCTATACTTGAAAATTTTGAGACTCTTGAACTCTTTTCATTTTCCCTGAATATTTAATCTTCTTTATCCGAACTGAGATGAACAACCTATGTATATAGGGGATTCAGGGACATTTTATCTCTGTGATAGAAGTCTGGTGGGACGCCACTGATTGTGTTTGTCCTGAAAGTACTAAAGACTGACCATCTTTATGTACTATGGTGGTTGACCAAGTGACAAATACAACCTGATAACAGTTCAAAGATCATATTGATCCCTAGGTTAAATCCTTTTACAAAAAGTTTTACCAAACAAAATCCAGTGTACATTCATATTAATACCTATTCATTCTATTGATTTCCTTGTCGGAAAAACCTTGATGATTTTGGATTACTAGTGATGAAGAGCCGCGAAGATAGACGCGACGACATTCTTAGTTGTTGAAACTGCGATTACGTGGCGAAGAATTGACTAAGCAAGATTGAAAAGTTGATGTTAAAATAGAGATTGAGTATCACATTGGATTAATTATTGGATTGAGAACACATGTACAAAATTCGAGATTAATGAAAATTGAGTCAAGAAAGGAGCATGTATCAAGGGCACAAGATTGATGATTTGTTAAAGATTGAAAAGAGAATAATGATGAAGATGTTTGGTATGTGATGTTTATTGTTGATGAAGATTGCTTTGGACACCTGTTTAATTTTGAGGGTAGTAAAAGGATTACCATAAGATTTTGAATGCTTTGAAACCCATTGTTGAGGATAAGATTAAAATAATAATAATAATAATAATAATAATAATAATAATAATAATAATAATAATAATAATAATAATAATAACTTGAGTAAAGCAGATTGAAGCAAGACAGATGTGTTTGTGAGGACTATAAGACAAAGAACCAGGAAAGTTTTCGGAAGCGTTTTAACGGAAGGCATGTGATTCAGTTAAGGGAAGAATTTGGAATTCCAAAGATTTGGAGCTGGAAGAGTGAGGGCACAGTAGTGCCTATAGAATGAGAATTATCGGAGATGAACAAGACCCCATGGTCAGAAGATAAGATTTTGAGGGAAAGCATATTGAGAATTTGTTGAGATAAATGCAGGGAGTTGTAGATGTAATCAGAAAGAATAGTGTGGTAACAACTGACAAAGTCAGAAGTTAGGTTGTGTGCCAGAAACATGGAAAGTAAGACTTTTTGTCGAAGAATGTATCATATCTGTCTTAGTGGAACCTATGATGAGAGTAACAAGACTATTTTCTATAATTACTAGGAAGCTAGAAATTCAACATGATTATGAATGAAGTTAGCAAGAATTTGATTGCGATGACAGTAAAAGGAATTATGTGTGATTCAGGATTGGATTGATTTCCTAACAACGAAGTACGAGCAAATTGTGAGGACAAGAAAGTGAGACATTGAATTGCAAGGGTTGTAAAGTAGTGTTTTGAGGCAGAAAGAAGGTAAAGAAGTCTTAATGAGCATGCAGACCAAAAGATTGTTATACCTAGGTTATGGAAATGTTTTGCACAGAAAGAAATATCAGAAAGAGAACAATTGAATCGAAGCAGATTTCAGTGATTAGGATTATTGAATGTATAATCTGATGGATTACTCGGATTGTCACCAGGTAAGGATGAAGAGTTTGTTTGTTATTCATTTTCCAAAAATAGAATTAGTTTCAAGGAGTTCAATATTGAATGACATCAATGGAAATGTTGGGGTTTACAATTTGATTAAAGGATCTTCGCAAGAGAATGAGTAGTAATACTCATCGTATCTCAAGAGGAAGATTATGCGTAAGATTTCTAAATATGAGTTTTAGATGGAAAGGAATCAAATTTTAAGACATGTGGTTAGTAATGAAAGAATTAAAGTGAATTTTATGAAGATGGAGCAGTAATGAATTTGGAAAGGCCCATAGTGCTAGCAAAGGTGGGAAGTTTTAAAGGATAAATCAGTAACTACTAAAGGTCATTGAATGCTTTTATCTAGATAGCCTCAACATTAGGTAAGCTCACCAGGAAAAAAATTTAAACAGATAGACGTAAAGAGAGCTTCTAAGAGCTATGGAGGATTAATAATCACTCGAGTGATAGAGAAGCTATATGAGCAAGGAGACTTTGTGAATTACTGTGATGGTTCGTAGAAAAGGATGAGGTTGTTTATTGTCAAAACATAAAAAAAGCACATGTTGATATTCATAAGCAGAAGTATTGACACATGAGTTGGAACTGATTGTGATGGTTTTCATCTAGAGTTGAGAAGTCAGATGTGGAAGTTCGAATGCCTAGTCTACAACGAAGGTGATCGATACCGTGGCATTTCAGCCTGAATTATTAGAGAATTAAGAGGTACGGAGATGAGGTGAAGAACCAGAATATGAATGAGTTGACGGGAGAGGAATTGAACAGTCAGAAGGATAAGTGGTGAAATTGTACTTTGTTTCGTAATATCTCGAAATGCGAGCGATGAATAGATGCCGTAATTTGGAGTTATAATGCGTAAAGTCAAGTTCGAGAATTGTTGAGTGAGTAGAGTTATGTTTCAGAAATTGATTTCAGAAGACGCGGAATAAGTATGGTTTAGAGGATTTTCTAAGATCGTGAGTTATTTGTTGAAGACGTGTAATTGAGTTGACATAACTTAAGTCAAATTTCATGATTTATTAAAGTCAGAGTTTGTTGGGGTGAAAGCGTTTTGTGATTGGCATTGAGGGGGACTGTGACCCCAGAATAATTGATATTATAAACCATTTAATCAAGATTTTGTTCTTGTAGTGGGTTATGTTAAAGTCAAGGTTATGAAGTTTATTAGTTTTCAAAACTGTAAATATCGAGGATAAAAATGTTTTTATTAGAGTGTGAATTGAATTGTTGATCGCATCATGTTTAACGTGTATCTAATGACGTATGTGTTTGATTGTAGTATGCGATTTCGAGGACACGATCGAGAACAGATGATATGAGGTTTGGTTGACAGATTGGAATCAAGGTATCATGAATTAATTACTTACATGTTTACTACAAGTCAAGGCAGCTTTCGCGTTAGCATTGTGTATGATTAAATTGAGATTGTGGAATGTTGGGGGGTACAAAAATGAGTTGTTATAAATGATTGGGTTGGTATTTGAAGTTGTTAAACAGGGTATAGTCCGTTGTACGAAAAGGTCATGCCCGGTTTTCTGTAGACCAGGCATCCGTCTAAGAGTAGTAAACATTTCAAAGTAACGGGATTTGTAAGGGTAGGTTTAAGTTTATCTTGGAGTATGAGGGCTTACAGAGTGAGCCTATCGATGTATGAGATGATATGGAGGAGTCCTAAAGTTGAGCACCAAAATTGAGGAAATTGGAGCGAATGTTTGAGAAATACCATTACTTGTTTCTTAGCATTGATTCTGAGGACAGAATCCTATTAAGGAGGGAAGAATATAACGCCTTAGAAAATTTCGTATTTATAAAATTTATTAAATATTAAATGTGAAGTATGATGTGAATTTTTTTAAGAAGGTCAAGTATGGGTGATATTATGTTCACGTGTTTATATGATGATTTACGGGTTTCGTGTAAGTCTGTCTATTTTTTTCTCAATTGTATTTTTGAGGATTTAAATCCATTTAAATCATGCATTATTGATCTTATGAGATTTTTATTAAATCAACGAAGTTGTTAAAAATTATGAAATCTTTTCTGTTACCATTTTTATGATGTTAAGCAGTTTTTAAAATTTTTGAGAGAATTATTTTGGGAGCTTAGATATTTTAAAATGATTTAAAGATTTTTTGTATTGCATTTAAAGGATCAAAACTTGTAAAAATCATATTTAATTCGTTATCGATCCTAAAAAAATATTTTAAAAATATGGGGGATAGCTAATCCCAATCTTTACGTTTTAAAAATAATATTGTCATGTTTCTCCAATTTATTTATGTACTTTGAAATTTACAAAAGCTGAGCTAAATTATTTTTAAAGCACAATTTAAAATTGTAATTACTAAACTACTTTTATCCCCAAAATCCAGTTCCCCCATTTCATTATCTCTCAGCTCTGTTCTTGTAGTCTCTCGAAGCTTCCCTCTCTCAAGCTTATCTCTCTCAATCCCTCGCTGTTTCTCTCTTAATCTCTCTCAAAATCACTCTTTCTCTTCCCTCATAAGCGTGTGTGTATGTATATGATGGCTGGGTATGTGTGCAACCTATTGTGCGTGTATATATGAAGAACTTGTGTGCGTGTGTGTAGGAATGCTGTCGAGAGTGTATTTTTGGGCTCTCTTTAGTTCCATTGAAGCATCTCTGCGAAATTTCTATTGTTTCTTTGTATCAGTCGATTCGAGCTTGTCAATTACGATTATGGTGTTGTGGGCTAGTGTGTGTTTGTTTATACAGAGATATTAGTTGGGTATATGTTGTTGGTGTTAAGTAGAGGAAGGAGGCAGGAGGGTGAAAGTTTATATCCGTAATAGTGTGTGGGTGTGGCACCGGGTGCAGGTCAGAGAGGGCTGCGGGAGATTGTTTGTGTGTTTAAAGATGCAGGGCAACTGGTGTGTAATGGAGCAGGGAGTTAGAAAGGAGAACAAGAGTGGGTATATGTCGGGGGGTATGTATGTTTATATCCATGTGATTGTGTTGATTGTGGATGCTCGTACACGCGTTTGTATAAGGACTGGGGTGTTTTGGAACTATGAAGAACAGAGGAGGCGGGAGTGTCAAATGGGGGGTAGCTTGAAGAGGGGTGTAAGGGATTCATGTGAGTGCTATGTGTGTGTTACCGTTAGCTGCTGCTGTGTTGCCTTGGGGTGGGTGTGTCTAGTTGCAAGCTGTGATGTGTGTGTTCGAGATTCTTGGTCAAGAAATGGTGGGTTCTGTTGGGTTCCTTTGAAACATCACTGTCGATCTTCTCCTTCCTGTTGTGAGTTCGATTTCGAACTGGGTACGTGGTTGTGCTATTGATTGGGCAGATATGTGACTGTGTGTGTGTCAAGAAATGTGTATATATGCGTAAACTATTCTGTATTTGCTGCGTGTATAGTACAGTGTGTGTGGGTGTGCGTGGTAGTGTGTGCAAGTGGGTGGGCTTGCCTGATTGTTGTATGTATTGGTAGTGTGATGCTGGTTTGGATCGAGTGAAAGAGGGGTTTTCAAATCCTTAATAATCTGAGATTAATTCTGTCAATTAAGTGATGATTTCTTGCTGAGTAATTGTTAGTAGTTTGTAATTGGTAGAATTTGTGGAATTAGTTTGTTGGATGTAAATTGAATGATGGAATATTATTTGTTATGTTAGGTATTGGTAGGTCAATTGTTAAAGTGGTAATCGAATAAATACAGTGCATGTGTCGAAGAGATTATATTGCTTGGTTTGGTTGTGACGGTTGTGTTCCGACAGAAAGAGTGTATTCATACAAAGGAGGTGCTGTCAAAATTTTATAAGAATTATTTGTAAGTTGGTATGATATACGTGTTAAGTACTTATGTGATCAATACATGCTATGTGTTGTGTGTGTTAAATGGTAAAGCGTTGTAGGACGCGTTTGGGTAGAACAAAGTTAGATGGTTAAGATTGTTAGTGTACTGAAGTAGCACTTTACCTTTATATAGGTACGAATAGGAGGTTTGGCCAGGAGCAGTGCACGTGTAGATGGAAATTCGAGTAGGACATGATTATCAGAGTTGACGGGCGTACTCAACGAGAGATTGACGAATCTTAAGGAAAGACGGATGTAGGATCGAGTTGAGGTCAACGTGTAAAGAAGTAGAAGCATTTGTAAAGTGAGCGACGGATCGAGATATTGGAAGTGGAAGCTTCATGTATTGAGGCAAGTGTTATCGCTCCTCACTTATTGTTCAAGTGATGCAATTCTGTGCTATTTATCTATCAAACGTGTCGGTTAAATTATGTTTACAAAGTGACGTCCTTCTCAAATGACGTGCAGATGTTTATATTTCTACCTATAGCTCAAGTGCAAATTTTCAAATGATCTTACAAATACCCTATTCTTTAATAATATTTTAAAAACGTGGTATGTCAGTGGATTCCTCAGGAGAATACCATTTCTTTTATTTTATTTTATTTAAGTTTCTTCAAAAATGTTTGAGGGACGTTCTAAAACAGAGGAAATCCAAGATTTTAAAATTTTTAAAAATCTTTTAACATGATTCCTGATTACAACATATTTTCACCGATGGACCCTCTTTAGGGGATGTTTTCTTCAAACTATTGTACAATTAATTATCTTGGTATTCTTTTACAAATGATCGTTTTAAATTACTTAATTCACCTACGTTGATTCAAACTTTTCAATGTGTTGAAAACTTAATTAGATGTTTAACACTTGACTATAACTTTTTCTTGTAGTCTCAGTTGTTGTTAATCATGTTGCAAGTATTTTCCCTTCACTCCTTGTTCAAGTAAAATTTACTTTAATTATTCCTGATTATGAGGTCACCCACTTTATTATATTGATCTCGTCGATACTTATTCTTATTGTTGTTTATTCAGTGGTCACCCCATTTATTATATTGATCTCGTCGATACTTATTCTTATTGTTGTTTATTCAGTGGTCACCCCATTTATTATATCGATCTCGTCGATATCCAGGATAGAACTTTTGATTCCTTTTATTTCACCAGTTGAGTTGTTATGCTGGAACGTGAGTTTTCCAGATTGTTGATTGACAGAGGTTGTCAATTGTCCCGACACCTAGTGCGTTGGATTTAGAATTGGAATATTTTTTTTCAGATGTCCCTTCGGGGAGACCAGTATATGGTCAACAGATGTCCCTTCAGGGAGACCAGTTTATGGTCAACAGATGTCCCTTCGGGGAGACCAGTTTAATGGTCAGAAGTTGAGGCCAATGTGTGCCGTGGATCCATTTAGAGGGACCTTGCTGTGTGCATTGTCCAGGGTTAGTGCGGGTCTGATCAGCCGCCTAACTCCAATAAAATTTTTAAAAATATATAAAAATCCAATTCTAATCCATACATTGAGATTGAGTTGCTTTAAAGCCTGATTCCTTTGAAGCCAATTATGATTATCTTTAATTATCAGAACTTTTATCAGTTCTCATTGTTGATGCATTTTATTTTAGCGGAGTCCTGTTGGCTCATATGGGAGTTACAATATTTAATTTCTTCAGCCGATTTCTTTCGTACCGTATGATGATTATTCTCGTTGATCAGAACCTATATTCTTCTTGATATTGCTATCACTGTTTACACTTGCTGAGCATTGTTGGCTCACTCTTGCTTGTTTATTTTTTTCTTCAGTTAATAGAGGAGATTAGTGGACCTTGTGTTGATGAGTTTTCCTGTTCCAGCGAGAGGTGACGTTCGAGTTGTTGGTTTCGCCGGGTAGTGGTTTGAGCTCGTCAGAGGTTGGTTAACTGATTCAATAGAAGGACATATTTGTCATTAATTTGTATAATAATTTTATTCAGAGATTGGACTGTAAAGATGTAATTTGATAGTTGTTTCATACCATAACCTGTATGCGATCTTGGATCAGGGGTGCTGTATTATATATTGGCTTATGTCCAGGTTTATGTTGTGTTGATTATGGTTCGTGGCCCCATATCTGTACCCCGGATTTTTGGGATGTCACAGGGACTTAGTCGAGCTCTATTTGGATTTATTTGCATTCTTTAAGATATTTGATTGCTAGTTGGTTTTGGTTAGTTTGAAGGGGATCTTTGCATTTTCATTTTAGTTGCATTCATGCATTGCATTGCAATGGATTTTGTGGGTACATTCACTATAGGCCCTCACGAGACCTTACTCGTCCACTAGGGCTGCCTAGTGGTTTAAAGGGCTTGTTGCATACGCCAAATGCAACCGTGATCACCTACGGAAGTGGTACTAATTAGTTAGTTAGTTGTAATTGTTTATGCTTGAGGACAAGCATCAGTTTAAGTTTGGGGGTGTGATAAGTGAATTTTATATCCACTTCGAGCGTTCCATATCGGCTTAAATTGATTGTCTTGGACTCAAGTTTGTCGTAGTTTTGATGTGTTTTGTGTAGTTGTGCAGGTTTGCAAGAATGTCGATTAAGGTGGATGCTTATGTCGTTTTTGGAGATTAAATTGATTAAAATTCGGATTTTCCGGGACGGTTGCGCAGTCTACACTGTTTTGGCCATATCTGGAGTTCTATAAGTCCGTTTTCAGCGATCTTACTGCCCACGCGAAGCTTGGGAGATTTTCTACAACATGAGACAGGTCTTACACGATCAGGTTGCGTGTGTTGGACGCAGACAGCTCGACAATCAGACTGATGGGAGCAGAAAATTATTGTTTTGCCCTTTTTAAGTTCTAATTGTAGTTTGGGCAGTTTTTAGTACCTTAATTGAATTCTAATTGTAATATAAGGCAATTTTTTGCTGGGCAAGAATTATAGAGCCTATATAAACACATCCTATCATTGTAATATATATAACCATTACATATCAATTACTTAGGTTTATTTGTATCTTTTCATACTTTGTTTTTATCATGGTTTCATCAGATCCCATGATGACGAGCGGTTCGATTATGAACTAATCGTTGTCATGGGATTCTAACGG
Organism: Kitagawia praeruptora; assembly: GCA_037693485.1. NCBI lineage: Eukaryota > Viridiplantae > Streptophyta > Magnoliopsida > Apiales > Apiaceae > Kitagawia > Kitagawia praeruptora. The sequence goes on from CM075354.1 coordinate 111,627,841, forward strand.
ATTTATTTATGGAGCTTTAGTATCTTGATGCTTTAAAGATCTGTGTGTTATATATATTTGATATCCTCGTATGGTTGTGCTTTATGAATTTAGAGGCGTAGCTAACATCTAATTTGTTATTCTCTTGCGAAACGAGAGTGGATCTTGAGATTTAGAACTTGCCATGCTAGCATAGGATAGGTTGATGTTTTAACATCATGATTTGTGGCATAAATAGAGATATTATGCTGCCCTATGTGATCTTAATAGACAACTTGTTCTTCAACCATTATGTTTTCAAATCTTATAGAGATATAGGGTCTAAGCATAATTGGTGTCTATTCATCTTCTATCTCTTTGGTGGATGTATGTTTAGTTTGGTATTCGTATACTGAGAAGTAGCGTATACTTATTTCGTGTTGTCTGATCAGATATCATAACCATTGCATATAGTGATTAAAGGCGTCAGATCTAAGCAAAGTATTTAATGAAGTTAGGATTCCATGTTTTCTCTTGCAGAAGTAATTCGATTCCAATTCTAGTTAGTTAGTTAATTCTTAGCTTGTTAATTTAATTCTTAGTTAATTTACTTTATTAAACCCAAATTGTTATTTGTCTTAGTAGTGAATAATGATCATACATTGTTGCATAGGTACTAAACTGAATTAAAAACCAGATCTCTGTGCGAACGAACTTGACTTATTCATATATTACTTGTGACCACGTACGCTTGCGCGAATTAGTGCAAACAAGAGAGATGAACTAATACTGGAGTTTGATGCGCCTGGAGACATAGCATTTACACGATGATCAGTCGCATGTTATGCTCCCCACCTCTTGTTCTCTACATGTAGAAGGAAGCACCGACGGATTTACTTGTCTACCGCTTTCTGGAACCCCCTCGGCCAACGGTTGGGCCATTTATTGGACCGGCGCCACTGGGTCACTTACGCATCTCCTAGTTCATTTCACATCCATAACTTTGAAACGTAAAGTTCGTCCCCCTTTCCCCAAGTATATTACTTGTTGATAAGACTCCATAAAGTAGTCGTATCTAATTGGAAAGGAAAATTCACCAATATTTCCCAAGCTGCTGCTTGTTAATGGATACCAACTTGTTCCAACATTCTTACCCCTCGAATAATGAGTGGGTACACACAATTCCATGAATAATAGCAACCAAGTTGCGAGTGAAATGAATAATTTATGACCGGACAGTCACAAGATATATAACATTTCTCAAGTAGGGTTCTCTTATTATTTGAGAGACATGATTGAACGAAGAATAGAGTTTGAGAACCTTCCTTGATATAATACTAATAATAATAAGATTCTAAAATAATTTATATAATGTTCGAAGGTTGATGATACTATGTGAATGAAGTAACCCTTTTTGAATCGAGTTAGAAGAATTAAATAGGTATTCCAAGAATATTTATTAAGTCCCAAGTATTGGAAGAGCATTGCTCGAAATGATCTGTGAATAAATATTCATAATAATATTCATTTGAACGAATAATGAATATTCGAGTGAATAAAAATATTTATTGATGAACTAATCATCAAATGGGTATTTGAGATAATATACATTGAACCACTAATGAATATTCAACTTAATAATATTTACGGAAGAAATGATTATCGAATGAATATTTGAAATAATATTCAATAATTGAATCGACTTTAAATGAATGTTGAAGATAATATTCATTGTCTCAAGGGAATATTTAAAATAATATTTATCGAATACTTGAGTTCGAATCAATGTTCAACTAATATGTATAGAATAGCTGGAGTTTGAATGAATATTCGAAATAATATTCATTTGAATAGATAAGGCTCGAATGAATATTAAAAAATAATATTCATTAAATAAATACTCTCGAATGAATATTCAAAATAATATTTATTGAGTAAATAAGCTCGAATGAATATTCTTTAAGTAAATAACTTAAATGAGGGTTCGAAATAATATTCGAATATTAAATCAACCTTGGAGGAATATTAGAGATAGTATTCATCGAATAAATAAATATCGGATGAATATTTCAAATAATATTTATCAAATAATATTCAAGGAATATTCCAATAATATTCGCCAGATAATAAATGGAAAGTATTTACTTAATTATTTTCCTCCGAAAATAATATCAATATATATCAAGGAATAACGACTCACGGTCTATATTCAAAGAATGAGATTCAACTGCCCTTCGCTAAGGGTCTTAGTAATATCCGGCTTATAACTGATATATTAACACTACAAAAAAACAGCATCAGACAACACTTATCAGACAACGTAAAGTGGAAAAAGTGTTGTTCGAAATCAACACACAAGAGTTTTTTTTTTATTTTTAAAAACCATCGTCTGATCCAGCCTTCAGACAACGGGGTTTATTCTGTTGTCTAACAAACTGAATCAGACAAGTGTTTTTTTTATGGTGTTTTTTTATGCTGTTGTCTGAAAAGACTTCAGACAATGTTTTAATTACCGTTGTTTGTCTGATTTAAATAGACAAGTGTTTTTTTTAATTCTGTTGTGCAAACGAGTTGGCTCAGACAACGATTTATAATTGTGTTGTCTGAACTACAGAAAATTTTGTATTGAATTTTGTGGAAAATAATGAAATAATTTAAATTGAATTTGGTGGGAAATGAAAAAATTGAATTAGATTTGGTGGGAAACAATGAAAAAATCAGACAACGGTTTTGTTATAAAATATGTTGTGTGATATTAAGCACAACATTTTTAGAAATAGTTCTTGAAGTTCTTGAAAATCAAACAGCCTTTTGAAGGTGATTCTGAAATTCAAATCCTTCATATGAGTAATCAAATTGAATCTCATGATCTGTACTACATGTTTATGTGTGTGTGTGTATATTCGAATATGCTTGGTTCATAATTTCATAATTTTTGGATATTAACTCGAAGTTAAATTTGATTGTTCAATGATTTTTCGTATACGTGGTTATGGGGGTTAGTTTGCTAATGTTCTCAGCTTTGTTTTGAGTTATTAGACGTTGAGTTTGGTTTAGAATCGAAGTTGGCCGGAATCCATGTCTAGCTCGCTTGGTTTTGCTCAGATTTGATTCGTTTGTTATGGTTGTAGTACTTTGTAGGATGCCCAGTGACTGTGGAGCATGTTAGTGTCGATTTGGTGTGCTAAGGAAGCTCATCGGAGCTGTTGTTGCTCGCCAGAAACTGCAAAATCTCGCCGGATTCTAATATTAAATTTTACAAACCAAATTTATTTTTTATTTTTTGAAAATTTTTGAATATCATTATATAAGATATATCTTGACATCCGTAAAGTTGGATTGTCGAGAATTTTTTTTAGAAAAATAGAAACAACAATCCGTGACAAAGCACTAGTTAAGGGTACTAGTCAATATACTAGTGATCTACTAAGATCTCTATGATGGAATTCGAGCATCAAAACTGTAAAATTAAATCGAATTCCAAGCCCGGGATCCATGTTTAATGCTAGATAATCATGGTAGTAAGAATATATTTACCTTTTTCGAAGCTTTACGTATTGGATATCAAAAAGAAGATCCTAGCTTTCACGATTCTGAACGCTCCTCCTCGAAGCCTCCTCTACGGTATCCACACGAACACTCCAAGAACGATTCTTGTTCGGAAGGGAGGTACTAGCCTCCAATGAAATTATAAGATCTAGTTTTTAGGGTTTTGGTTTTGGGATGCGGCTCTACTGATTTTTCACGTACAAAATCCTTTTTCCCATATCTTTATATATATAGGATAATATAAAGCCAAAAACCCTTGTCAAAAACCTAGCCCAAATATGATTTATTTGAATAATAAAATCTAATTCTATTATTCAAATAAATAATAATTAATTCAAACTTAGTTATTAAAATCATATCTCATATATCTTTGTATTTTATTAGAGCTTAATTAAGTCCCACTTAATTAATATAATAAAATCCAACTTATCATTAATTAATTTAAATTCATAATTTAAATTCATTCTTCCTTTAAAATGTTCTATGTGTGTGACCCTGTAGGTTATTATTTATTTTGGCAATAATTTTATTCTCCAATAAAATTATAAACAATGAGCGGTATCTAGTAATACATCATTGCCACCCAATTAAATAATAATTAAATCGTGATTCGATAAACCTTTTGTGATTAATGTTCCCGTGTAATATAATCCCTTTAACCAAATATTATAGATTAAACTCGAGGCATGTTTATTGTCATCCTCTTCATAATTTAATCCGGGTTTACTTGATCCATGAGTAGACTATTAATAACAAATCATTATTTGAGCACGGCCATGCATTTTATAGTCTCACTCAATCAAGAGACCAATAATATCTCTCCTATCTGATAGGAGGGTTAAATCCTTTATCTATCATTCATATTTCTCATACGATTCACAATATACCCGATGTCCACTTTTATCATTACCCAGTCAAAGGTAACTTTTAATGTAGTCAAAGTATATTATCCTTGTATAGAAATATAATGATCTCAAGTCAAAGGATCATTACACCATTATCACTGTGAGTCTTTCTTATGACTTAATTAACATGAAGAATCTCACGGTGGGTCTGTCCAGTACCATGTACCCTACATGTACCTATGTATTGACTTTAGTATCTCCATACTTATAACCAATGAGATGTGGTTATCAGTCAAAAACATACTAGTCTATTTATGTATTATTATTGTCCTGTATAATAATACTCGACTAGGGACCTTTAAGAATATGATATATATTATATAATCTCAAATTCAAGTTGTAAACTTAAACTATATAATGTGTATCATTATTCTAAGGACATTTATTATGCTAACAAATATCGCAGTAATTAGAGTCATAATAAATACATTTATTTAATAATCAAATGACATAAGATTTATTCGAGAAACAATGTATTGCCTCTAGGGCACCTACACTAACAATCTCCCACTTGCACTAGAGCCAATCACCCATGTATCTAATACCCATGGAACTAGTGTGACCGTCGTGCTTCTTCTACGACAGGCCTTTGGTCAGTGGGTCTGCAATGTTATCATTTGTATGCACTTTACATATATGTATTTCACCCCTTTCATTAATCTCTCGTATGAGGTGATATCTTCTGAGTATATGTTTGGATCGGGAGTGCGATCTAGGCTCTCTAGCCTGTGCGATAGCCCCATTATTATCACAGTATAGATCAATGGGATCTGCAATCGATGGAACTACTTCCAAATCAGAAATGAATTTTCGAATCCAAACTGCCTCCTTAGCCGCTTCACAAGCTGCAATGTACTCAGCCTCCATTGTAGAATCAGCTACTGTTTCTTGCTTTGAACTCTTCCAGCTTACAGCACCTCCATTTAGACAAAACACAAAACCAGACTGTGATACAGTATCATCCCTGTCTGTTTGGAAACTTGCATCGGTGTACCCCTTTACAACCAGTTTCTCCTCTCCTCCATACACCAAGAATGAATCTTTAGTCCTTTTCAGGTACTTTAGAATATTCTTGACTGCCGTCCAGTGACCTTCACCTGGATTAGACTGGTATCTGCTCGTCATGCTCAAAGCATACGAAACATCGGGGCGAGTACATACCATTGCATACATGATAGATCCAATTGCTGATGCATATGGAACTTTATTCATGTGGTCCTTCTCATCTAATGATTTCGGACATTGGTCTTTAGAAATCGTTATCCCTTGAGACACAGGGACATATCCCCTTTTAGCATTTTGCATACCAAAATGATGCAAAACCTTATCAATGTATATACTCTGACTTAGACCGATCATCCTTTTAGATCTATCTCTATAGATCCTCATTCCTAGAATGTAGGTTGCCTCTCCTAAGTCTTTCATAGAGAAATTGCTCCCTAACCAAGTCTTAATAGCCTTTAGAGAAGGTATGTCATTCCCCATTAGTAGTATGTCATCAACATACAGTACTATGAATGTCACATGGCTCCCACTAACCTTCTTGTAAACACAAGGTTCATCCTCGTTTTGAATAAAGCCATACTCCTTGACTGTTTCATCAAAACGAATATTCCATCTCCTAGAGGCTTGCTTCAATCCATAAATGGATCGACGTAATTTACATACCTTGCCAACATTCCTTGGATCGACAAAACCTTCACGTTGTGTCATGTACACATCCTCTTCAAGGCTCCCATTAAGGAAAGCTGTTTTGACATCCATTTGCTAGATTTCGTAATCATGGAATGCTGCAATTGCAAGCAAAATCCGTATGGACTTGACCATGGCAACTGGTGAGAAAGTTTCATCATAGTCAATACCATGAATTTGTTTGAACCCTTTCGCAACCAGTCTGGCTTTATAGGTCTGAACATTTCCTTCCATGTCAGTTTTCTTCTTGAAAACCCACTTGCACCCTACGGGTTTTACCCCTTCAGGTGGATCAACCAAATCCCAAACTTGGTTTTCGTACATGGAATCCATCTCGGATTTCATGGCTTCGAGCCATCTCTTAGAGTCTGGACTGTTCATAGCATCTTGATATGTTAGAGGCTCATCCTCATATATGAGCATCAAATCCCCACATTGAGTCAAAAGAAATCCATATCTCTCTGGCTCATGGCGAATTCTACCAGATCTATGAACAACCTATGTTTCTTGAGCATTATCATTATTCTGCTCTTGTTCCACCTCAGGTTCAATGCTATTTTGTGGTTCTCGATCTTCATTGAGATCTATAGTTCTCCCACTGTCTCTTTTGGAAACAAAATCCTTTTCCATAAAGACAGCATCTCGAGCAATGAACACTTTCTGCTCAGAAGGACTATAAAAATAATACGCCTTTGTTTCTTTAGGGTATCCCACAAAATTGCACTCTTCGGATTTAGGTCCAAGCTTGTCAGATACTTGACGTTTTACAAACGCCTTGCATCCCCAAACTTTCATAAAGTTCATGCTTGACTGTTTCTCCTCCCATATCTCATATGGAGTCTTTTGAACCTTCTTGGTTGGAACACGGTTAAGTGTGAAAGCCGCTGTTTCTAGAGCATAACCCCAAAAACTTATTGGAAGATCTGCATGACTCATCATCGATCGTACCATGTCTAACAGGGTATGATTTCTCCTCTCTGAAACTCCGTTCCATTGAGGTGTACCTGGCGGAGTGAGTTGTGATACAATGCCACACTCTTTTAAATACTCTTTAAATTCGGTGCTTAAGTATTCACCCCCACGATCGGATCGTAAGATTTTAATACTTGCACCTCCGCCTATTTGCTTCTCTACTTCAGCCTTGTATTCTTTGAATTTTTCAAAAGAATCGGATTTATTCTTCATAAGATACACATATCTATATCTACTGAAGTCATCAGTAAATGTTATGAAGTAGTAGTAGCCTCCTCTAGCCATCACACGCATTGGGCCACATACATCACTATGTATTAGCTCCAAACGTTCAGTGGCCCTTTGACCCTTACCAGTAAAAGGGGCTTTAGTCATCTTACCAAGCAAACAAGATTCGCATTTTTCGTATGATTCAAAATCAAACTTATCCAAGTATCCATCCTTATGTAATTTGGATATGCGTTTCTCATTTATATGACCTAGACGACAATGCCAGAAGTCTAAGTTTGGGGGAAACCAGGAATTTTATGCTACTTATATTTGTTAAATAATGGCTAGGTGTCAAATGGCTAGTAGCCGGCTCATATTTATATGAGTAGTCTAGGGTTGGAAATGAGAAAGGCTCATTCCAGATTGCATATAAAAAAAATCAGAAAAAAAAAGTCAAAAAGAAAAAAGAAAAAAAAGTCAAAAGTTTAATTGTTTTTACGCAAAATTAACTAGGGTAAGCTCTTTAATACTCGAGTAATTAAGTCTGAGGGGACTTAGTCCTAGTAACCTAAAGCCCTTGTGGTTTGGGATTGCTGACCTAACACTCGCTACATGGGTATTATTGTATAAGCCTTTTGGGGTCTCATCCATTGCACGGTTAAATAAGCATGCTTGTATATTATGTGTCATAGTTGTTTAGTAATAAAGCATGAATTTTTGGCTAACTCAGATGAGGATGGAGGTGTTCCTAGGTTATGAAGTGTTTACAGTCTATTCTATTTATAAACCTGTGATTGTCTTGGCGAAGAATAAGTATGATTCTGATCTAGTTTTGGGAGTATTTCTGATGAGAATCGCACACACGTACGTTTCTGTTCATGTATTGGTAGTATACGGGGACTATAACGCCTTAGAAAATTTCGTATTTATAATATCTATTAAATATTAAATGTGAAGTATGATGTGAATTTTTTTAAGAAGGTCAAGTATGGGTGATATTATGTTCACGTGTTTATATGATGATTTACGGGTTTCGTGTAAGTCCGTCTATTTTTTTCTCATTTGTATTTTTGAGGATTTAAATCCATTTAAATCATGCATTATTGATCTTATGAGATTTTATTAAATCAACGAAGTTGTTAAAAATTATGAAATCTTTTCTGTTACCATTTTTATGATGTTAAGCAGTTTTTAAAATTTTTGAGAGAATTATTTTGGGAGCTTAGATATTTTAAAATGATTTAAAGATTTTTTGTATTGCATTTAAAGGATCAAAACTTGTAAAAATCATATTTAATTCGTTATCGATCCTAAAAAAATATTTTAAAAATATGGGGGATAGCTAATTTCAATCTTTACGTTTTAAAAATAATACTTTCATTTTTCTCCAATTAATTTATTTACTTTGAAATTTACAAAAGTTGAGCTAAATTATTTTTAAACCACAATTTGAAATTGTAATTACTAAACTACTTTTATCCCCAAAATCCAGTTCCCCCATTTCATTATCTCTCAGCTATGTTCTTGTAGTCTCTTGAAGCTTCCCTCTCTCGAGCTTATCTCTCTCAATCCCTCGCTGTTTCTCTCTTAATCTCTCTTAAAATCACTCTTTCTCTTCCCTCATAAACGTGTGTGTATGTATATGATGGCTGGGTATGTGTGCAACCTGTTGTGCGTGTATATATGAAGAACTTGTGTGCGTGTGTGTAGGAATGCTGTCGAGAGTGTATGTCTGGGCTCTCATTAGTTCCATTGAAGCATCTCTGCGAAATTTCTATTGTTTCTTTGTATCAGTCGAGTCGAGCTTGTCAATTACGATTATGGTATTGTGGGCTAGTGTGTGTTTGTTTATACAGAGATATTAGTTGGGTATATGTTGTTGGTGTTAAGTAGAGGAAGGAGGCAGGAGGGTGAAAGTTTATATCCGTATTATTGTGGGTGTGTGGCACCGGGTGCAGGTCAGAGAGGGCTTCGGGAGATTGTTTGTGTGTTTAAAGATGCAGGGCAACTGGTGTGTAATGAAGCATGGAGTTAGAAAGGAGAACAAGATTGGGTATATGTCGGGGGGTATGTATGTTTATATCCATGTGATTGTGTTGATTGTGGATGCTCGTACACGCGTTTGTATAAGGGCTGGGGTGTTTTGGAACTATGGAGAACAGAGGAGGCGGGAGTGTCAAATGGGGGGTAGCTTGAAGAGGGGTGTAAGGGATTCATGTGAGTGCTATGTGTGTGTTACCGTTAGCTGCTGCTGTGTTGCCTTGGGGTGGGTGTGTCGAGTTGCAAGCTGTGGTGTGTGTGTTCGAGATTCTTGGTCAGGAAATGGTGGGTTCTGTTGGGTTCCTTTGAAACATCACTATCGATCTTCTCCTTCCTGTTGTGAGTTCGATTTCGAACTGGGTACGTGGTTGTGCTATTGATTGGGCAGATATGTGACCGTGTGTGTGTCAAGAAATGTGTATATATGCGTAAACTATTCTGTATTTGTTGCGTGTGTAGTACAGTGTGTGTGGGTGTGAGTGGTAGTGTGTGTAAGTGGGTGGGCTTGCCTGATTGTTGTATGTATTGGTAGTGTGATGCTGGTTTGGACCGAGTGAAAGAGAGGTTTTCAAATCCTTAATAATCTGAGATTAATTCTGTCAATTAAGTGATGATTTCTTGCTGAGTAATTGTTAGTAGTTTGTAATTGGTAGAATTTGTTGAATTAGTTTGTTGGATGTAAATTGAATGATGGAATATTATTTGTTATGTTGGGTATTGGTAGGTCAATTGTTAAAGTGGTAATTGAATAAATACAGTGCATGTGTCGAAGAGATTATATTGCTTGGTTTGGTTGTGACGGTTGTGTTCCGACAGAAAGAGTGTATTCATACAAAGGAGGTGCTGTCAAAATTTTATAAGAATTATTTGTAAGTCGGTATGATATACGTGTTAAGTACTTATGTGATCAATACATGCTATGTGCTGTGTGTGTTAAATTGTAAAGCGTTGTAGGACGCGTTTGGGTAGAACAGAGTTAGATGGCTAAGATTGTTAGTGTACTGAAGTAGCACTTTACCTTTATATAGGTACGAATAGGAGTTTTGGCCAGGAACAGTGCACGTGTAGATGGAAATTTGAGTAGGACATGATTATCAGAGTTGACGGGCGTACTCAACGAGAGATTGACAAATCTTAAGGAAAGACGGATGTAGGATCGAGTTGAGGTCAACGTGTAAAGAAGTAGAAGCATTTGTAAAGTGAGCGACGGATCGAGATATTGGAAGTGGAAGCTTCATGTATTGAGGCAAGTGTTATCGCTCCTCACTTATTGTTTAAGTGATGCAATTCTGTGCTATTTATCTATCAAACGTGTCGGTTAAATTATGTTTACAAAGTGACGTCCTTCTCAAATGACGTGCAGATGTTTATATTTCTACCTATAGCTCAAGTGAAAATTTTCAAATGATCTTACAAATACCCTATTCTTCAATAATATTTTAAAAACGTGGTATGTCAGTGGATTCCTCAGGAGAATACCGTTTCTTTTATTTTATTTTATTTTATTTTCTTCAAAAATGTTTGAGGGACGTTCTAAAACAGAGGAAATCCAAGATTTTAAAATTTTTAAAAATCTTTTAACATGATTCCTGATTACAACATATTTTCACCGATGGACCCTCTTTAGGGGATGTTTTCTTCAAACTATTGTACAATTAATTATCTTGGTATTCTTTTACAAATGATCGTTTTAAATTACTTAATTCACCTACGTTGATTCAAACTTTTCAATGTGTTGAAAACTTAATTAGATGTTTAACACTTGACTATAACTTTTTCTTGTAGTCTCAGTTGTTGTTAATCATGTTGCAAGTATTTTCCCTTCACTCCTTGTTCAAGTAAAATTTACTTTAATTGTCACCCCCTTTATTATATTGATCTCGTCGATACTTATTCTTATTGTTGTTTATTCAGTGGTCACCCCATTTATTATATTGATCTCGTCGATACTTATTCTTAGTGTTGTTTATTCAGTGGTCACCCCATTTATTATATCGATCTCGTCGATATCCAGGATAGAACTTTTGATTCCTTTTATTTCACCAGTTGAGTTGTTATGCTGGAACGTGAGTTTTCCAGATTGTTGATTGACAGAGGTTGTCGATTGTCCCGACACCTAGTGCGTTGGATTTAGAATTGGAATGTTTTTTTTCAGATGTCCCTTCGGGGAGACCAGTTTATGGTCAACAGATATCCCTTCGGGGAGACCAGTTTATGGTCAACAGGTGTCCCTTCGGGGAGACCAGTTTAATGGTCAAAAGTTGAGGCCAATGTGTGTCGTGGATGCATTTAGAGGGACCTTGCTGTGTGCATTGTCCGGGGTTAGTGCGGGTCTGATCAGCCGCCTAACTCCACTAAAATTTTTAAAAATATATAAAAATCCAATTCTAATCCATACATTGAGATTGAGTTGCTTTAAAGCCTGATTCCTTTGAAGCCTATTATGATTATCTTTAATTATCAGAACTTTTATCAGTTCTCATTGTTGATGCATTTTATTTTAGCGGAGTCCTGTTGGCTCATATGGGAGTTACAATATTCAATTTCTTCAGCCGATTTCTTTCGTACCGTATGATGATTATTCTTGTTGATCAGAACCTATATTGTTCTTGATATTGCTATCACTGTTTACACTTGCTGAGCATTGTTGGCTCACTCTTGCTTGTTTATTTTTTTCTTCAGTTAATAGAGGAGATTAGTGGACCTTGTGTTGATGAGTTTTCCTGTTCCAACGAGAGGTGACGTTCGAGTTGTTGGTTTCGTCGGGTAGTGGTTTGAGCTCGTCAGAGGTTGGTTAACTGATTCAATAGAAGGACTTAGTTGTCATTAATTTGTATAATAATTTTATTCAGAGATTGGACTGTAAAGATGTAATTTGATAGTTGTTTCATACCATAACCTGTATGCGGTCTTGGATCAGGGGTGCTGTATTATATATTGGCTTATGTCCAAGTTTATGTTGTGTTGATTATGGTTCGTGGCCCCATATCTGTACCCCGGATTTTTGGGATGTCACAGTTGGTATCAGAGCCAGGTTGTGGTCACTGAAACGGCTAGGATGGGTGGGTATACGTGTGTGAGACGGACGTTAGATAGAACGATTTAGGATAAAGTTCGCCTTAGGATATTACGACGAGTAATGCGACGTTGTACGATCTTTCAACATATCGCACGAGTAGGAGTTCGATTCGTTCAAAGACTTGGTTATGAGCGAGACAGATAATCCAGAGCCGCTTGGGCTAAGTGAGTAGTTGAAGCTACCAGTGTGGATGACATTATCTTGAGAATTTCGCGTACCTTCTAGAATGCTTCCATGACTTTAGATATGATGTGAACGTTATAGAGAGAATACGAGAAGACTAGAAATAAGATGTGGGAAGCGATTGTTGGCATGAGTTGGAAGTGTGGGCATAGCTGCACGCTACTAGCCATTGATCTCGGTTGAATTCTTAATTGATTCCCCATTTGGGCAGTTGAATTGATTCTTGTTGTTTCTCTGAATTGTTGTAAAATAATTCACGGTTTATATCATCGCTGAGGCATTTGTTGCTTAGTGACGGTTGAAAATCGGGAATGAATTGAGATCTTCTTATTTATTCAACTCATTATTGGCAGGCCAGTTTTGGCAGCTAAGCATATTGGTGCTTAATCGACAATAGTGAGATTATGAATAATTATGAATTTCTTGAATGTTTGGTTAATCGATAATTGATGCATACCTTTGGTGATCAACTGTACTTCAATTCATGATGAGCTTTGTATATCATATATATTCGCTTGAATTCAATATTATTCTTTCAGAAATATCCCTATTTTTAAAGGACACTTGATCCAACTCTATACTTGAAAATTTTGAGACTCTTGAACTCTTTTCATTTTCCCTGAATATTTAATCTTCTTTATCCGAACTGAGATGAACAACCTATGTATATAGGGGATTCAGGGACATTTTATCTCTGTGATAGAAGTCTGGTGGGACGCCACTGATTGTGTTTGTCCTGAAAGTACTAAAGACTGACCATCTTTATGTACTATGGTGGTTGACCAAGTGACAAATACAACCTGATAACAGTTCAAAGATCATATTGATCCCTAGGTTAAATCCTTTTACAAAATGTTTTACCAAACAAAATCCAGTGTACATTCATATTAATACCTATTCATTCTATTGATTTCCTTGTCGGAAAAACCTTGATGATTTTGGATTACTAGTGATGAAGAGCCGCGAAGATAGACGCGACGACATTCTTAGTTGTTGAAACTGCGATTACGTGGCGAAGAATTGACTAAGCAAGATTGAAAAGTTGATGTTAAAATAGAGATTGAGTATCACATTGGATTAATTATTGGATTGAGAACACATGTACAAAATTCGAGATTAATGAAAATTGAGTCAAGAAAGGAGCATGTATCAAGGGCACAAGATTGATGATTTGTTAAAGATTGAAAAGAGAATAATGATGAAGATGTTTGGTATGTGATGTTTATTGTTGATGAAGATTGCTTTGGACACCTGTTTAATTTTGAGGGTAGTAAAAGGATTACCATAAGATTTTGAATGCTTTGAAACCCATTGTTGAGGATAAGATTAAAATAATAATAATAATAATAATAATAATAATAATAATAATAATAATAATAATAATAATAACTTGAGTAAAGCAGATTGAAGCAAGACAGATGTGTTTGTGAGGACTATAAGACAAAGAACCAGGAAAGTTTTCGGAAGCGTTTTAACGGAAGGCATGTGATTCAGTTAAGGGAAGAATTTGGAATTCCAAAGATTTGGAGCTGGAAGAGTGAGGGCACAGTAGTGCCTATAGAATGAGAATTAGCGGAGATGAACAAGACCCCATGGTCAGAAGATAAGATTTTGAGGGAAAGCATATTGAGATTTTGTTGAGATAAATGCAGGGAGTTGTAGATGCAATCAGAAAGAATAGTGTGGTAACAACTGACAAAGTCAGAAGTTAGGTTGTGTGCCAGAAACATGGAAAGTAAGACTTTTTGTCGAAGATTGTATCATATCTGTCTTAGTGGAACCTATGATGAGAGTAACAAGACTATTTTCTATAATTACTAGGAAGCTAGAAATTCAACATGATTATGAATGAAGTTAGCAAGAATTTGATTGCGATGACAGTAAAAAGAATTATGTGTGATTCAGGATTGGATTGATTTCCTAACAACAAAGTACGAGCAAATTGTGAGGACAAGAAAGTGAGACATTGAATTGCAAGGATTGTAAAGTAGTGTTTTGAGATAGAAAGAAGGTAAAGAAGTCTTAATGAGCATGCAGACCAAAAGATTGTTATACCAAGGTTATGGAAATGTTTTGCACAGAAAGAAATATCAGAAAGAGAACAGTTGAATCGAAGCAGATTTCAGTGATTAGGATTATTGAATGTATAATCTGATGGATTACTCGGATTGTCACCAGGTAAGGATGAAGAGTTTGTTTGTTATTCATTTTCCAAAAATAGAATTAGTTTCAAGGAGTTCAATATTGAATGACATCAATGGAAATGTTGGAGTTAACAATTTGATTAAAGGATCTTCGCAAGAGAATGAGTAGTAATACTCATCGTATCTCAAGAGGAAGATTATGCGTAAGATTTCTAAATATGAGTTTTAGATGGAAAGGAATCAAATTTTAAGACATGTGGTTAGTAATGAAAGAATTAAAGTGAATTTTATGAAGATGGAGCAGTAATGAATTGGGAAAGGCCCATAGTGCTAGCAAAGGTGGGAAGTTTTAAAGGATAAACCAGTAACTACTAAAGGTCATTGAATGCTTTTATCTAGATAGCCTCAACATTAGGTAAGCTCACCAGAAAAAAAATTTAAACAGATAGACGTAAAGAGAGCTTCTAAGAGCTATGGAGGATTAATAATCACTCGAGTGATAGAGAAGCTATATGAGCAAGGAGACTTTGTGAATTACTGTGATGGTTCGTAGAAAAGGATGAGGTTGTTTATTGTCAAAACATAAAAAAAGCACATGTTGATATTCATGAGCAGAAGTATTGACACATGAGTTGGAACTGATTGTGATGGTTTTCATCTAGAGTTGAGAAGTCAGATGTGGAAGTTCGAACGCCTAGTCTACAACGAAGGTGATCGATACCGTGGCATTTCAGCCAGAATTATTAGAGAATTAAGAGGTACGGAGATGAGGTGAAGAACCAGAATATGAATGAGTTGACGGGAGAGGAATTGAACAGTCAAAAGGATAAGTGGTGAAATTGTACTTTATTTCATAATATCTCGAAATGCGAGCGATGAATAGATGCCGTAATTTGGAGTTATAATGCGTAAAGTCAAGTTCGAGAATTGTTGAGTGAGTAGAGTTATGTTTCAGAAATTGATTTCAGAAGACGCGGAATAAGTATGGTTTAGAGGATTTTCTAAGATCGTGAGTTATTTGTTGAAGACATGTAATTGAGTTGACATAACTTAAGTCAAATTTCATGATTTATTAAAGTCAGAGTTTGTTGGGGTGAAAGCGTTTTGTGATTGGCATTGAGGGGGACTGTGACCCCAGAATAATTGATATTATAAACCATTTAATCAAGATTTTGTTCTTGTAGTAGGTTATGTTAAAGTCAAGGTTATGAAGTTTATTATTTTTCAAAACTGTAAATATCGAGGATAAAAATGTTTTTATAAGAGTGTGAATTGAATTGTTGATCGCATCATGTTTAACGTGTATCTAATGACGTATGTGTTTGATTGTAGTATGCAATTTCGAGGACACGATCGAGAACAGATGATATGAGGTTTGGTTGACAGATTGGAATCAAGGTATCATGAATTAGTTACTTACATGTTTACTACAAGTCAAGGCAGCTTTCGCGTTAGCATTGTGTATGATTAAATTGAGATTGTGGAATGTTGGGGGGTACAAAAATGAGTTGTTATAAATGATTGGGTTGGTATTTGAAGTTGTTAAACAGGGTATAGTCCGTTGTACGAAAAGGTCATGCCCGGTTTTCTGTAGATCAGGCATCCGTCTAAGAGTAGTAAACATTTCGAAGTAACGGGATTTGTAAGGGTAGGTTTAAGTTTATCTTGGAGTATGAGGGCTTACAGAGTGAGCCTATCGATGTATGAGATGATATGGAGGAGTCCTAAAGTTGAGCACCCAAATTGAGGAAATTGGAGCGAATGTTTGAGAAATACCATTACTTGTTTCTTAGCATTGATTCTGAGGACAGAATCCTATTAAGGAGGGAAGAATATAACGCCTTAGAAAATTTCGTATTTATAAAATTTATTAAATATTAAATGTGAAGTATGATGTGAATTTTTTTAAGAAGGTCAAGTATGGGTGATATTATGTTCACGTGTTTATATGATGATTTACGGGTTTCGTGTAAGCCCGTCTATTTTTTTCTCAATTGTATTTTTGAGGATTTAAATCCATTTAAATCATGCATTATTGATCTTATGAGATTTTTATTAAATCAACGAAGTTGTTAAAAATTATGAAATCTTTTCTGTTACCATTTTTATGATGTTAAGCAGTTTTTAAAATTTTTGAGAGAATTATTTTGGGAGCTTAGATATTTTAAAATGATTTAAAGATTTTTTGTATTGCATTTAAAGGATCAAAACTTGTAAAAATCATATTTAATTCGTTATCGATCCTAAAAAAATATTTTAAAAATATGGGGGATAGCTAATTCCAATCTTTACGTTTTAAAAATAATATTTTCATTTTTCTCCAATTTATTTATGTACTTTGAAATTTACAAAAGCTGAGCTAAATTATTTTTAAAGCACAATTTAAAATTGTAATTACTAAACTACTTTTATCCCCAAAATCCAGTTCCCCCATTTCATTATCTCTCAGCTCTGTTCTTGTAGTCTCTCGAAGCTTCCCTCTCTCAAGCTTATCTCTCTCAATCCCTCGCTGTTTCTCTCTAAATCTCTCTCAAAATCACTCTTTCTCTTCCCTCATAAGCGTGTGTGTATGTATATTATGGCTGGGTATGTGTGCAACCTATTGTGCGTGTATATATGAAGAACTTGTGTGCGTGTGTGTAGGAATGCTGTCGAGAGTGTATGTTTGGGCTCTCTTTAGTTCCATTGAAGCATCTCTGCGAAATTTCTATTGTTTCTTTGTATCAGTCGATTCGAGCTTGTCAATTACGATTATGGTGTTGTGGGCTAGTGTGTGTTTGTTTATACAGAGATATTAGTTGGGTATATGTTGTTGGTGTTAAGTAGAGGAAGGAGGCAGGAGGGTGAAAGTTTATATCCGTAATAGTGTGTGGGTGTGGCACCGGGTGCAGGTCAGAGAGGGCTGCGGGAGATTGTTTGTGTGTTTAAAGATGCAGGGCAACTGGTGTGTAATGGAGCAGGGAGTTAGAAAGGAGAACAAGAGTGGGTATATGTCGGGGGGTATGTATGTTTATATCCATGTGATTGTGTTGATTGTGGATGCTCGTACACGCGTTTGTATAAGGGCTGGGGTGTTTTGGAACTATGAAGAACAGAGGAGGCGGGAGTGTCAAATGGGGGGTAGCTTGAAGAGGGGTGTAAGGGATTCATGTGAGTGCTATGTGTATGTTACCGTTAGCTGCTGCTGTGTTGCCTTGGGGTGGGTGTGTCTAGTTGCAAGCTGTGGTGTGTGTGTTCGAGATTCTTGGTCAAGAAATGGTGGGTTCTGTTGGGTTCCTTTGAAACATCACTGTCGATCTTCTCCTTCCTGTTGTGAGTTCGATTTCGAACTGGGTACGTGGTTGTGCTATTGATTGGGCAGATATGTGACTGTGTGTGTGTCAAGAAATGTGTATATATGCGTAAACTGTTCTGTATTTGCTGCGTGTATAGTACAGTGTGTGTGGGTGTGCGTGGTAGTGTGTGCAAGTGGGTGGGCTTGCCTAATTGTTGTATGTATTGGTAGTGTGATGCTGGTTTGGATCGAGTGAAAGAGGGGTTTTCAAATCCTTAATAATCTGAGATTAATTCTGTCAATTAAGTGATGATTTATTGCTGAGTAATTGTTAGTACTTTGTAATTGGTAGAATTTGTGGAATTAGTTTGTTGGATGTAAATTGAATGATGGAATATTATTTGTTATGTTAGGTATTGGTAGGTCAATTGTTAAAGTGGTAATCGAATAAATACAGTGCATGTGTCGAAGAGATTATATTGCTTGGTTTGGTTGTGACGGTTGTGTTCCGACAGAAAGAGTGTATTCAAACAAAGGAGGTGCTGTCAAAATTTTATAAGAATTATTTGTAAGTCGGTATGATATACGTGTTACGTACTTATGTGATCAATACATGCTATGTGTTCTGTGTGTTAAATGGTAAAGCGTTGTAGGACGCGTTTGGGTAGAACAAAGTTAGATGGTTAAGATTGTTAGTGTACTGAAGTAGCACTTTACCTTTATATAGGTGCGAATAGGAGGTTTGGCCAGGAGCAGTGCACGTGTAGATGGAAATTCGAGTAGGACATGATTATCAGAGTTGACGGGCGTACTCAACGAGAGATTGACGAATCTTAAGGAAAGACGGATGTAGGATCGAGTTAAGGTCAACGTGTAAAGAAGTAGAAGCATTTGTAAAGTGAGCGACGGATCGAGATATTGGAAGTGGAAGCTTCATGTATTGAGGCAAGTGTTATCGCTCCTCACTTATTGTTCAAGTGATGCAATTCTGTGCTATTTATCTATCAAACGTGTCGGTTAAATTATGTTTACAAAGTGACGTCCTTCTCAAATGACGTGCAGATGTTTATATTTCTACCTATAGCTCAAGTGCAAATTTTCAAATGATCTTACAAATACCCTATTCTTCAATAATATTTTAAAAACGTGGTATGTCAGTGGATTCCTCAAGAGAATACCATTTCTTTTATTTTATTTTATTTAAGTTTCTTCAAAAATGTTTGAGGGACGTTCTAAAACAGAGGAAATCCAAGATTTTAAAATTTTTAAAAATCTTTTAACATGATTCCTGATTACAACATATTTTCACCGATGGACCCTCTTTAGGGGATGTTTTCTTCAAACTATTGTACAATTAATTATCTTGGTATTCTTTTACAAATGATCGTTTTAAATTACTTAATTCACCTACGTTGATTCAAACTTTTCAATGTGTTGAAAACTTAATTAGATGTTTAACACTTGACTATAACTTTTTCTTGTAGTCTCAGTTGTTGTTAATCATGTTTCAAGTATTTTCCATTCACTCCTTGTTCAAGTAAAATTTTCTTTAATTATTCCTGATTATGAGGTCACCCCCTTTATTATATTGATCTCGTCGATACTTATTCTTATTGTTGTTTATTCAGTGGTCACCCCATTTATTATATTGATCTCGTCGATACTTATTCTTATTGTTGTTTATTCAGTGGTCACCCCATTTATTATATCGATCTCGTCGATATCCAGGATAGAACTTCTGATTCCTTTTATTTCACCAGTTGAGTTGTTATGCTGGAACGTGAGTTTTCCAGATTGTTGATTGACAGAGGTTGTCAATTGTCCCGACACCTAGTGCGTTGGATTTAGAATTGGAATATTTTTTTTCAGATGTCCCTTCGGGGAGACCAGTTTAATGGTCAGAAGTTGAGGCCAATGTGTGCCGTGGATCCATTTAGAGGGACCTTGCTGTGTGCATTGTCCGGGGTTAGTGCGGGTCTGATCAGCCGCCTAACTCCAATAAAATTTTTAAAAATATATAAAAATCCAATTCTAATCCATACATTGAGATTGAGTTGCTTTAAAGCCTGATTCCTTTGAAGCCAATTATGATTATCTTTAATTATCAGAACTTTTATCAGTTCTCATTGTTGATGCATTTTATTTTAGCGGAGTCCTGTGGGCTTATATGGGAGTTACAATATTTAATTTCTTCAGCCGATTTCTTTCGTACCGTATGATGATTATTCTCGTTGATCAGAACCTATATTCTTCTTGATATTGCTATCACTGTTTACACTTGCTGAGCATTGTTGGCTCACTCTTGCTTGTTTATTTTTTTCTTCAGTTAATAGAGGAGATTAGTGGACCTTGTGTTGATGAGTTTTCCTGTTCCAGCGAGAGGTGACGTTCGAGTTGTTGGTTTCGCCGGGTAGTGGTTTGAGCTCGTCAGAGGTTGGTTAACTGATTCAATAGAAGGACTTAGTTGTCATTAATTTGTATAATAATTTTATTCAGAGATTGGACTGTAAAGATGTAATTTGATAGTTGTTTCATACCATAACCTGTATGCGATCTTGGATCAGGGGTGCTGTATTATATATTGGCTTATGTCCAGGTTTATGTTGTGTTGATTATGGTTCGTGGCCCCATATCTGTACCCCGGATTTTTGGGATGTCAAAGGGACTTAGTCGAGCTCTATTTGGATTTATTTGCATTCTTTAAGATATTTGATTGCTAGTTGGTTTTGGTTAGTTTGAAGGGGATCTTTGCATTTTCATTTTAGTTGCATTCATGCATTGCATTGCAATGGATTTTGTGGGTACATTCACTATAGGCCCTCACGAGACCTTACTCGTCCACTAGGGCTGCCTAGTGGTTTAAAGGGCTTGTTGCATATGCCAAATGCAACCGTGATCACCTACGGAAGTGGTACTAATTAGTTAGTTAGTTGTAATTGTTTATGCTTGAGGACAAGCATCAGTTTAAGTTTGGGGGTGTGATAAGTGAATTTTATATCCACTTCGAGCGTTCCATATCGGCTTAAATTGATTGTCTTGGACTCAAGTTTGTCATAGTTTTGATGTGTTTTGTGTAGTTGTGTAGGTTTGCAAGAATGTCGATTAAGGTGGATGCTTATGTCATTTTTGTAGATTAAATTGATTAAAATTCGGATTTTCCGGGACGGTTGCGCAGTCTACACTGTTTTGGCCATATCTGGAGTTCTATAAATCCGTTTTCAGCGATCTTACTGCCCACGCGAAGCTTGGGAGATTTTCTACAACATGAGACAGGTCTTACACGATCAGGTTGCGTGTGTTGGACGCAGACAGCTCGACAATCAGACTGATGGGAGCAGAAAATTATTGTTTTGCCCTTTTTAAGTTCTAATTGTAGTTTGGGCAGTTTTTAGTACCTTAATTGAATTCTAATTGTAATATAAGGCAATTTCTTGCTGGGCAAGAATTATAGAGCCTATATAAACACATCCTATCATTGTAATATATATAACCATTACATATCAATTACTTAGGTTTATTTGTATCTTTTCATACTTTGTTTTTATCATGGTTTCATCAGATCCCATGATGACGAGCGGTTCGATTATGAACTAATCGTTGTCATGGGATTCTAACGGATTTATTTATGGAGCTTTAGTATCTTGATGCTTTAAAGATCTGTGTGTTATATATATTTGATATCCTCGTATGGTTGTGCTTTATGAATTTAGAGGCGTAACTAACATCTAATTTGTTATTCTCTTGCGAAACGAGAGTGGATCTTGAGATTTAGAACTTGCCATGCTAGCATAGGATAGGTTGATGTTTTAACATCATGATTTGTGGCGTAAATAGAGATATTATGCTGCCCTATGTGATCTTAATAGACAACTTGTTCTTCAACCATTATGTTTTCAAATCTTATAGAGATATAGGGTCTAAGCATAATTGGTGTCTATTCATCTTCTATCTCTTTGGTGGATGTATGTTTAGTTTGGTATTCGTATACTGAGAAGTAGCGTATACTTATTTCGTGTTGTCTGATCAGATATCATAACCATTGCATATAGTGATTAAAGGCGTCAGATCTAAGCAAAGTATTTAATGAAGTTAGGATTCCATGTTTTCTCTTGCAGAAGTAATTCGATTCCAATTCTAGTTAGTTAGTTAATTCTTAGCTTGTTAATTTAATTCTTAGTTAATTTACTTTATTAAACCCAAATTGTTATTTGTCTTAGCAGTGAATAATGATCATACATTGTTGCATAGGTACTAAACTGAATTAAAAACCAGATCTCTGTGCGAACGAACTTGACTTATTCATATATTACTTGTGACCACGTACGCTTGCGCGAATTAGTGCAAACAAGAGAGATGAACTAATACTGGAGTTTGACGCGCCAGGAGACATAGCATTTACACGATGATCAGTCGCATGTTATGCTCCCCACCTCTTGTTCTCTACATGTAGAAGGAAGCACCGACGGATTTACTTGTCTACCGCTTTCTGGAACCCCCTCGGCCAACGGTTGGGCCATTTATTGGACCGGCGCCACTGGGTCACTTACGCATCTCCTAGTTCATTTCACATCCATAACTTTGAAACGTAAAGTTCGTCCCCCTTTCCCCAAGTATATTACTTGTTGATAAGACTCCATAAAGTAGTCATATCTAATTGGAAAGGAAAATTCACCAATATTTCCCAAGCTGCTGCTTGTTAATGGATACCAACTTGTTCCAACATTCTTACCCCTCGAATAATGAGTGGGTACACACAATTCCATGAATAATAGCAACCAAGTTGCGAGTGAAATGAATAATTTATGACCGGACAGTCACAAGATATATAACATTTCTCAAGTAGGGTTCTCTTATTATTTGAGAGACAGGATTGAACGAAGAATAGAGTTTGAGAACCTTCCTTGATATAATACTAATAATAATAAGATTCTAAAATAATTTATATAATGTTCGAAGGTTGATGATACTATGTGAATGAAGTAACCCTTTTTGAATCGAGTTAGAAGAATTAAATAGGTATTCCAAGAATATTTATTAAGTCCCAAGTATTGGAAGAGCATTGCTCGAAATGATCTGTGAATAAATATTCATAATAATATTCATTTGAACGAATAATGAATATTCGAGTGAATAAAAATATTTATTGATGAACTAATCATCAAATAGGTATTTGAGATAATATACATTGAACCACTAATGAATATTCAACTTAATAATATTTATGGAAGAAATGATTATCGAATGAATATTTGAAATAATATTCAATAATTGAATCGACTTTAAATGAATGTTGAAGATAATATTCATTGTCTCAAGGGAATATTTAAAATAATATTTATCGAATACTTGAGTTCGAATCAATGTTCAACTAATATGTATAGAATAGCTGGAGTTTGAATGAATATTCGAAATAATATTCATTTGAATAGATAAGGCTCGAATGAATATTAAAAAATAATATTCATTAAATAAATACTCTCGAATGAATATTCAAAATAATATTTATTGAGTAAATAAGCTCGAATGAATATTCTTTAAGTAAATAACTTAAATGAGGGTTCGAAATAATATTCGAATATTAAATCAACCTTGGAGGAATATTAGAGATAGTATTCATCGAATAAATAAATATCGGATGAATATTTCAAATAATATTTATCAAATAATATTCAAGGAATATTCCAATAATATTCGCCAGATAATAAATGGAAAGTATTTACTTAATTATTTTCCTCCGAAAATAATATCAATATATATCAAGGAATAACGACTCCCGGTCTATATTCAAAGAATGAGATTCAACTGTCCTTCGCTAAGGGTCTTAGTAATATCCGGCTTATAACTGATATATTAACACTACAAAAAAAATAGCATCAGACAACACTTATCAGACAACGTAAAGTGGAAAAAGTGTTGTTCGAAATCAACACACAAGAGTTTTTTTTTATTTTTAAAAACCATCGTCTGATCCAGCCTTCAGACAACGGGGTTTATTCTGTTGTCTAACAAACTGAATCAGACAATTGTTTTTTTATGGTGTTGTCTGAAAAGACTTCAGACAATGTTTTAATTACCGTTGTTTGTCTGATTTAAATAGACCAGTGTTTTTTTTAATTCTGTTGTGCAAACGAGTTGGCTCAGACAACGATTTATAATTGTGTTGTCTGAACTACAGAAAATTTTGTATTGAATTTGGTGGGAAATAATGAAATAATTTAAATTGAATTTGGTGGGAAATGAAAAAATTGAATTAGATTTGGTGGGAAACAATGAAAAAATCAGACAATGGTTTTGTTATAAAAAATGTTGTGTGATATTAAGCACAACATTTTTAGAAATAGTTCTTGAAGTTCTTGAAAATCAAACAGCCTTTTGAAGGTGATTCTGAAATTCAAATCCTTCATATGAGTAATCAAATTGAATCTCATGATCTGTACTACATGTTTATGTGTGTGTGTGTATATTCGAATATGCTTGGTTCATAATTTCATAATTTTTGGATATTAACTCGAAGTTAAATTTGATTGTTCAATGATTTTTCGTATACGTGGTTATGGGGGTTAGTTTGCTAATGTTCTCAGCTTTGTTTTGAGTTATTAGACGTTGAGTTTGGTTTAGAATCGAAGTTGGCCGGAATCCATGTCTAGCTCGCTTGGTTTTGCTCAGATTTGATTCGTTTGTTATGGTTGTAGTACTTTGTAGGATGCCCAGTGACTGTGGAGCATGTTAGTGTCGATTTGGTGTGCTAAGGAAGCTCATCGGAGCTGTTGTTGCTCGCCAGAAACTGCAAAATCTCGCCGGATTCTAATATTAAATTTTACAAACCAAATTTATTTTTTATTTTTTGAAAATTTTTGAATATCATTATATAAGATATATCTTGACATCCGTAAAGTTGGATTGTCGAGAATTTTTTTTAGAAAAATAGAAACAACAATCCGTGACAAAGCACTAGTTAAGGGTACTAGTCAATATACTAGTGATCTACTAAGATCTCTATGATGGAATTCGAGCATCAAAACGCAACGGAAACTGTAAAATTAAATCGAATTCCAAGCCCGGGATCCATGTTTAATGCTAGATAATCATGGTAGTAAGAATATATTTACCTTTTTCGAAGCTTTACGTATTGGATATCAAAAAGAAGATCCTAGCTTTCACGATTCTGAACGCTCCTCATCGAAGCCTCCTCTACGGTATCCACACGAACACTCCAAGAACGATTCTTGTTCGGAAGGGAGGTACTAGCCTCCAATGAAATTATAAGATCTAGTTTTTAGGGTTTTGGTTTTGGGATGCGGCTCTACTGATTTTTCACGTACAAAATCCTTTTTCCCATATCTTTATATATATAGGATAATATAAAGCCAAAAAACCTTGTCAAAAACCTAGCCCAAATATGATTTATTTGAATAATAAAATCTAATTCTATTATTCAAATAAATAATAATTAATTCAAACTTAATTATTAAAATCATATCTCATATATCTTTGTATTTTATTAGAGCTTAATTAAGTCCCACTTAATTAATATAATAAAATCCAACTTATCATTAATTAATTTAAATTCATAATTTAAATTCATAATTTAAATTAATTCTTCCTTTAAAATGTTCTATGTGTGTGACCCTGTAGGTTATTATTTATTTTGGCAATAATTTTATTCTCCAATAAAATTATAAACAATGAGCGGTATCTAGTAATACATCATTGCCACCCAATTAAATAATAATTAAATCGTGATTCGATAAACCTTTTGTGATTAATGTTCCTGTGTAATATAATCCCTTTAACCAAATATTATAGATTAAACTCGAGGCATGTTTATTGTCATCCTCTTCATAATTTAATCCGGGTTTACTTGATCCATGAGTAGACTATTAATAACAAATCATTATTTGAGCACGGCCATGCATTTTATAGTCTCACTCAATCAAGAGGCCAATAATATCTCTCCTATCTGATAGGAGGGTTAAATCCTTTATCTATCATTCATATTTCTCATACGATTCACAATATACCCGATGTCCACCTTTATCATTACCTGGTCAAAGGTAACTTTTAATGTAGTCAAAGTATATTATCCTTGTATAGAAATATAATGATCTCAAGTCAAAGGATCATTACACCATTATCACTGTGAGTCTTTCTTATGACTTAATTAACATGAAGAATCTCACGGTGGGTCTGTCCAGTACCATGTACCCTACATGTACCTATGTATTGACTTTAGTATCTCCATACTTATAACCAATGAGATGTGGTTATCAGTCAAAAACATACTAGTCTATTTATGTATTATTATTGTCCTGTATAATAATACTCGACTAGGGACCTTTAAGAATATGATATATATTATATAATCTCAAATTCAAGTTGTAAACTTAAACTATATAATGTGTATCATTATTCTAAGGACATTTATTATGCTAACAAATATCGCAGTAATTAGAGTCATAATAAATACATTTATTTAATAATCAAATGACATAAGATTTATTCGAGAAACAATGTATTGCCTCTAGGGCACCTACAATAACAATCTCCCACTTGCACTAGAGCCAATCACCCATGTATCTAATACCCATGGAACTAGTGTGACCGTCGTGCTTCAGCTGCGACAGGCCTTTGGTCAGTGGGTCTGCAATGTTATCATTTGTATGCACTTTACATATATGTATTTCACCCCTTTCATTAATCTCTCGTATGAGGTGATATCTTCTGAGTATATGTTTGGATCGGGAGTGCGATCTAGGCTCTCTAGCCTGTGCGATGGCCCCATTATTATCACAGTATAGATCAATGGGATCTGCAATCGATGGAACTACTTCCAAATCAGAAATGAATTTTCGAATCCAAACTGCCTCCTTAGCCGCTTCACAAGCTGCAATGTACTCAGCCTCCATTGTAGAATCAGCTACTGTTTCTTGCTTTGAACTCTTCCAGCTTACAGCACCTCCATTTAGACAAAACACAAAACCAGACTGTGATACAGTATCATCCCTGTCTGTTTGGAAACTTGCATCGGTGTAACCCTTTACAACCAGTTTCTCCTCTCCTCCATACACCAAGAATGAATCTTTAGTCCTTTTCAGGTACTTTAGAATATTCTTGACTGCCGTCCAGTGACCTTCACCTGGATTAGACTGGTATCTGCTCGTCATGCTCAAAGCATACGAAACATCGGGGCGAGTACATACTATTGCATACATGATAGATCCAATTGCTGATGCATATGGAACTTTATTCATGTGGTCCTTCTCATCTAATGATTTCGGACATTGGTCTTTAGAAATCGTTATCCCTTGAGACACAGGGACATATCCCCTTTTAGCATTTTGCATACCAAAACGATGCAAAACCTTATCAATGTATGTACTCTGACTTAGACCGATCATCCTTTTAGATCTATCTCTATAGATCCTCATTCCTAGAATGTAGGTTGCCTCTCCTAAGTCTTTCATAGAGAAATTGCTCCCTAACCAAGTCTTAACAGCCTTTAGAGAAGGTATGTCATTCCCCATTAGTAGTATGTCATCAACATACAGTACTATGAATGCCACATGGCTCCCACTAACCTTCTTGTAAACACAAGGTTCATCCTCGTTTTGAATAAAGCCATACTCCTTGACTGTTTCATCAAAACGAATATTCCATCTCCTAGAGGCTTGCTTCAATCCATAAATGGATCGACGTAATTTACATACCTTGCCAACATTCCTTGGATCGACAAAACCTTCAGGTTGTGTCATGTACACATCCTCTTCAAGGCTCCCATTAAGGAAAGCTGTTTTGACATCCATTTGCCAGATTTCGTAATCATGGAATGCTGCAATTGCAAGCAAAATCCGTATGGACTTGACCATGGCAACTGGTGAGAAAGTTTCATCATAGTCAATACCATGAATTTGTTTGAACCCTTTCGCAACCAGTCTGGCTTTATAGGTCTGAACATTTCCTTCCATGTCAGTTTTCTTCTTGAAAACCCACTTGCACCCTACGGGTTTTACCCCTTCAGGTGGATCAACCAAATCTCAAACTTGGTTTTCGTACATGGAATCCATCTCGGATTTCATGGCTTCGAGCCATCTCTTAGAGTCTGGACTGTTCATAGCATCTTGATATGTTAGAGGCTCATCCTCATATATGAGCATCAAATCCCCACATTGAGTCAAAAGAAATCCATATCTCTCTGGCTCATGTCGAATTCTACCAGATCTACGAACAACCTATGTTTCTTGAGCATTATCATTATTCTGCTCTTGTTCCACCTCAGGTTCAATGCTATTTTGTGGTTCTCGATCTTCATCGAGATCTATAGTTCTCCCACTGTCTCTTTTGGAAATAAAATCATTTTCCATAAAGACAGCATCTCGAGCAATGAACACTTTCTGCTCAGAAGGACTATAAAAATAATACGCCTTTGTTTCTTTAGGGTATCCCACAAAATTGCACTCTTCGGATTTAGGTCCAAGCTTGTCAGATACTTGACGTTTTACAAACGCCTTGCATCCCCAAACTTTCATAAAGTTCATGCTTGACTGTTTCTCCTCCCATATCTCATATGGAGTCTTTTGAACCTTCTTGGTTGGAACACGGTTAAGTGTGAAAGCCGATGTTTCTAGAGCATAACCCCAAAAACTTATTGGAAGATCTGCATGACTCATCATCGATCGTACCATGTCTACCAGGGTACGATTTCTCCTCTCTGAAACTCCGTTCCATTGAGGTGTACCTGGCGGAGTGAGTTGTGATACAATGCCACACTCTTTTAAATACTCTTTAAATTCGGTGCTTAAGTATTCACCCCCACGATCGGATCGTAAGATTTTAATACTTGCACCTCCGCCTATTTGCTTCTCTACTTCAGCCTTGTATTCTTTGAATTTTTCAAAAGAATCGGATTTATTCTTCATAAGATACACATATCCATATCTACTGAAGTCATCAGTAAATGTTATGAAGTATTAGTAGCCTCCTCTAGCCATCACACGCATTGGGCCACATACATCACTATGTATTAGCTCCAAACGTTCAGTGGCCCTTTGACCCTTACCAGTAAAAGGGGCTTTAGTCATCTTACCAAGCAAACAAGATTCGCATTTTTCGTATGATTCAAAATCAAACTTATCCAAGTATCCATCCTTATGTAATTTGGATATGCGTTTCTCATTTATATGACCTAGACGACAATGCCAGAGGTATGTTTGATTTGAGTCATTAACTTTAAGTCGTTTGTTTTCTATGTTACAGACCGGATTATCTAAATCAAGAACATATAAACCATTAAATAAACGTGCAATACCATAGGTTAAATCATTTAAAGCAAAAGAGCAACTATTGTTCTTTATTATGAACGAAAAACCTTTCTTGTCCAAACAAGAAACAGAAATAATGTTTCTGCGAATCGCAGGCACGTAATATGTTAGAAATGATTGATGAAAACAGTGTTTGGAAGCTAAAGTCAGAAAACAGAGTTTAGCTGGAAGCAGTCAGAGTTTGATTAAACACTGACTGGAAGCGCAAACAGAGTTTGTTAAACTCTGTAGCGGTATTGTCTGAAGAGTCAACAGTGTTTGAAGATTGATAAATATGGAAGCAATATCTTTGAAGATTGGAAAGCTGTCAAAGAGATTGAGTTGACTTGGAAGACTGGAGCAATCGTGATTGATATCAATTGTATAGCTTGATTTTAGGAGTATCAGTTACTGATTGTACGAAGCTGTATGTTCTATAAATACAGTTAGGTTAACCCTAGAAGGGTAGTCGAACATTGAGATATTCATCCATTGTAACCTAAGCAGCTCTCTGTGATATTTACATCACTGAGAGAGGAATTATTAATTCCAAACAGTTTTTAATTGTTAAACAGTGTGTTCTTGTTAAGTTATTCATACAGTATTTGATTACTTATTGTGTATTCGACCTAACAAGTGGTATCAGAGACTAATCTGTTACTTTATTACAGTTAAAGATCCAAACACAAAAGTAATCAATGGCAGAGATTCCTCCACCATCTGAGAAAGCCCCTACTACTGTTAGTAGGTATGAGACAATCAGGGTTCCTATACTTAGGCCATCAGAGTATGCAATTTGGAAGGTGAAAATGACCATGTTTCTGGAGGCTACAGATCCAGAATACCTTGATAGAATATATGAAGGTCCTCACAAACCAACAAAATTATCTGCTGCTGCTGCTGGTGAGGAGGCAAAGGTCATTCCAAAGGAAAAGAAAGATCTAACTGCTGAGGATCTTTCATCTATTGCAAAGGATGCAAAAGTGAGACATTTACTTCATAGTGCATTAGACAATGTTATGTCTAATAAAGTGATTAATTGCACAACTGCAAAGGAAATATGGGATGCACTTGAGGTTAGGTGTCAAGGAACTCCTGCAATCAAGAAAAACAGAAGAAACATACTCACTCAGGAGTATGAGCACTTTGAGGCAAAGTCTGATGAAACCATGACAGAAACATTTGACAGATTCTGTAAACTGCTCAATGATTTGTCATTGGTTAACAAAGAATATGATTTAGAAGACTCAAATCTCAAGTTTCTTCTTTCTCTACCTGAAAAGTGGGATGTGAAAACAACCACTATTAGAGATAATTATGAACTTGGTGAAACAGAGATTGATGAAATTTATGGGCTGCTCAAAACCCATGAATTGGAGCAGAGAAACAAAAGAACAAGTAGAAAGTCAAAATCTGTTGCACTCAAGGTTGAGGAGAAACCATCAAAGAAGGAGGCATCAAGGAGAAAGGCAAAAGGGAAAGCCTTAGTCATCCATTCAGAGAATGAGTCATCAAACACTGATGTTGACTCAAACACAGATGGTTCATCTGATTCTGAAGATGATGAAGAGATGATGCAAATGGCTGCATTGATGGTAAAGACCTTCAAGAAGATGGGTTACAAGAACTTCAAGAAGGGAAAGAGATTCTCAAGGGACTACTCAAAGTCTGACAAGAAGAATTTCAAGAAAGCTGAAGGAAAGGACTTCAAATCTGGAAAGAAAGATAAGTCTGAGATTCAATGCTACAAGTGTAAGGAGATGGGACACTATGCTCCAGAGTGCAAGAAGGGTAAAACTGAAAAGGCACTCTACACCAAAGGCAGAGATTGGGCAGACACTTCAGATTCAGATGAGGAAGTCAACTATGCTCTCATGGCTACTACTCAGACTGAAAATGATGATCTCAAGGTACCTCCAACCACTTATGCTTATAACACTGATAATATAACTGAATTAAGAATTTATCTTAAAGCATTGCATATCAGTTATAGAGATCAGACCTTAGAAAATGAGAGGATAAAGTCTGAGTGTTCTCAACTCAAAGAAAGAAATAAACTTGTTGAGGAACAGTTAGAGAACATGAATAAAATTCAAAAAGAGAGAGATGATGCAGTGTTTATTGAACAGGAGTTGCTAGGTAAGTATAAGCAACTAGAATCTGAATTGGAGGATAGTAAACACATCATTAAAACTTGGACACACTCTGGCAAAGACACTCAAGAAGTGTTTCAGTCAGATACAGTAGGTCTAGGTTACTCTGTTGGAGATGAACTTAGATTTGAAAATAAGGTAAAAGTTAGACCATATTGTTCATCTGAGGGTAATGTCATGGGAACAGGTGGACCTAAGACTGAAGCACAGAAAAAGGCTGTTAAAGAGTCATATGCTAAAACTTTTGTTAAAGAGGCTAACATTGGTTTAATGACAGATAAACAACTCAAGCATAAGCTTAAGGAGATAAAATCTGTCAACAAACAGAGATTGCCTAAGAAAAACAAAAATGGAAAAGTAGGCATCACATCAGGAATTAAGCCAATGCTTGCTTCATTAGCCCCTAGAAAAACATGCTTTAATTGTGGTAGCACTAATCATCTTGCTAGTTTCTGCAATAAGAATAAGAACATTAATTCTTTGCCCTCTAAAACTGCAGTAAAGAGTGATTATGTGAGAACTAGACCACAGACTTTATGCAAACACTGTGGAAGTACTTGGCATTCTATTTACACTTGCAGAGATTATCATGCTATTTATTATAATTACTATGAACCCAAGCCAAATTTGAAATGGGTTAAAGTAAACTCTGCAAATGTAAACTCTGAAAAAGTTAGCTTAAACTCTGTTAATGAAAATTCCACTGCAAAAGCTAACAGATTTAAGAAAGCCAAAGGATCCAAGCAAGTCTGGATCCTTAAAACTAATAATCAGTGATTGTTTGTGATTGCAGGGCAACAGGGTTAGTACCCTAGTCGTGGACAGTGGATGTTCAGGACATATGACAGGAAATAAAGCCCTGCTATCAGAGTTTGAGGAGAAGGCTGGCCCAGAAGTTTCCTATGGAGATGGCAACATAGGACATACACTGGGATATGGCAATATTAATCTTGGAAATGTCATCATCACAAATGTAGCTCTTGTTCCAGGACTCAAGCATGATTTGCTATCTGTGAGTCAAATCTGTGACAGAGGATATCATGTAGATTTTCAGCCTGAATATTGTCAAGTGATCAGTAAATCTACAGGGAAAGTTGCTCTAGTTGGAAACAGACACAATAACATCTATGAAATCAAATTGTCAACAAACACTGATGGCAAAGCAGTGTGTCTGTCTACAAGGATGTCCAGTGAAGAGAGTTGGAAATGGCACAAGAAACTCTCTCATTTGAATCTGAACAACATCAATGAGCTAATCAAGAATGATCTTGTAAGAGGTCTACCAAAGTCCTTGTTGAATGTAGAAGGACTGTGTGATTCTTGTCAAAAGGCCAAACAGAGAAAAACATCTTTCAAAAGTAAATCTGAGTCTTCAATTGCTGATCCTTATCATCTACTACATGTTGATCTTTTTGGTCCAGTGAATGTGATGTCTCTTGGAAAGAAGAAATATGCATTAGTCATTGTTGATGAATATACCAGATTCACATGGGTATATTTTCTTGCAAAGAAGGATGAAACTGCATTAACACTGACAGAACATGTAATTCAACTGGAAAAAGGGTCAGAGCATCAAGTGAAGATAATCAGAAGTGAAAATGGAACTGAATTCAGGAATTCATCTATGGAAGAATTTTGCAAGAGTAAAGGGATAAAACAAGAGTTTTCTGCACCTGGTACTCCACAACAAAATGGTGTAGTGGAGAGGAAGAACAGAACCTTGATAGAAGCTGCCAGAACCATGCTAGATGAAGCAAAGTTGCCAACATATTTCTGGGCAGAAGCAGTTCAAACTGCTTGTTTTACTCAAAATGCAACACTGATCAACAAGCATGGTAAAACACCATACGAAATGGTGAAGAAGAAAAAGCCAAATCTAAAATATTTTCATATTTTTGGATGCAAGTGCTTTGTGTTGAAGACTCATCCTGAACAGTTGACCAAGTTTGACCTAAAGGCAGATGAAGGTATTTTTGTTGGCTATCCACTGTCAACTAAGGCATTCAGAGTTTATAATCTGAGAACCAGAGTGATCATGGAATCAATTCATGTGTCATTTGATGACAAGAAGATAACTGGACTTGAAGATGTAGATGAACATGATCAACTGCATTTTGAAAATGAAGATTTATTCTCTGAAAAAGTAAACTCTGATCAGACTGATGTGTCAAACACTGTTGATCTAAACTCTGAACTTCTACTGGTAAATACTGAAGAAACTCTTCAATCAGAAACAAGGGAAGAACCAGTTGAGGGGGAGCATGAAGAATCACATCAAAGTGAAAATTCAAACACTGATAGTGACTCAAATGATAACTCTGAATCAAACACTGTTGATTCAAACTCTGATCATTCAAATTCTGAGAAGTCACATTTAGGGGGAGCATCTGAAAATGAGGAAAGACACCAGGAAAATCAGGAGAGCATGGATCAAGGGGGAGGATCACATGATGACAGAAGCAATCTGCCTTCTGCAAGAAAATGGACTAAATCTCACACACCTGATTTGATTATTGGTGATCCAGATGCAAAAGTAAGGACAAGAAGTGCAACAACAAATGAATGTTTATTTCATGCATTCTTGTCACAATCTGAGCCAAAGAAAGTGGAAGAAGCTCTTAAAGATGCTGACTGGATAACAGCAATGCAAGAAGAGCTAAATGAATTTGAAAGAAATGAAGTGTGGACACTTGTACCAAGGCCCAAGAATAGATCCATTGTTGGTACTAAATGGGTTTTCAGGAATAAAACTGACAGTGAGGGTGTTATCACAAGGAACAAGGCAAGACTGGTTGCAAAAGGCTACTCACAACAGGAAGGAATTGACTATGATGAAACATTTGCACCAGTGGCTAGATTGGAGGCAATCAGAATCTTTCTTGCATATGCCTCCCACATGAAATTCAAAGTGTTTCAGATGGATGTAAAAAGTGCATTTTTGAATGGAAAACTTGAAGAAGAAGTGTTTGTGGAACAACCACCAGGGTTTGTTGATCCAAAATATCCAGATTATGTCTACAGGTTAGACAAGGCACTCTATGGACTTAAGCAGGCACCAAGGGCATGGTATGAAACCCTTGCCAAATTTCTACTAGAAAGTGGATTTCACAGAGGTACTATTGACAAAACTCTGTTTTATTTCCAAAATGGTAGTGACTTGCTTTTAGTTCAGATATATGTGGATGACATCATTTTTGGGTCTACTAATGATAAACTCTGTAAGAAGTTTGCCAAACTCATGCAGTCAAGATATCAAATGAGTATGATGGGAGAGCTTAGTTATTTTCTAGGTCTACAGGTGAAGCAAACAGATGATGGAATTTTTATAAATCAAGCAAAATATACCAGAAACCTTCTCAAGAAATTTGGTATGCTTGATTGTTCATCTGCAACAACTCCCATGGCAACTGCAACAAAGTTGGACAAAGATGCAGGGTCATCAGTAGATATGACAAGTTACAGAGGAATGATTGGTTCTTTGCTCTATTTGACAGCTAGCAGACCTGATATCATGTATGCAACTTGTTTGTGTGCAAGGTTCCAGGCAGATCCAAGAGAACCACATTTAACAGCAGTAAAGAGAATATTCAAGTATCTGAAGGGCACTATGACTTTGGGGCTGTGGTATCCAAGGGAATCAGAGTTTAAACTTCTTGGTTACTCTGATGCAGACTTTGCTGGATGTAAGATAGACAGAAAAAGCACCAGTGGAAGTTGTCAATTTCTGGGTGACAGACTTGTTTCCTGGTATAGCAAGAAACAGAAGTCAATATCTACATCTACAGCTGAAGCAGAGTATATTGCTGCTGGTAGCTGTTGTGCACAGATTTTATGGATGAAGAATCAACTGCTGGATTATGGATTAAGGTATTCCAAGATACCTATTTACTGTGATAATCAAAGTGCTATTGCAATGACAGGTAATCCAGTGCAACATTCAATGACAAAGCACATCAGCATAAGGTATCACTTCATCAGAGAGCATGTAGAGGAAGGCAACATTGAGCTTCACTTTGTGTCTACAGAACAACAACTTGCAGATATCTTCACCAAGCCATTGAGTGAAGTTACATTTACAAGACTGGTCAATGAACTAGGAATGGTCTCTAGTTTTGACTAGAGATGTTGGTTAGACTCAAAAACTTATTTCTAAAATATGTTGCTCATGTTTCTGCAAATTGTTAAGTGCTATGTGAACCTTAGTATTAAACTCTGTTGTGCATGCTTATGTTTAAAACTTTTTAAACTCTGTCAGCATGTCTATCTGTTAAATACTGTTAACATGTTAGATACACTCAGTGAATTCAGAATTGATTATTGTCTGAATGAACATACCAATGAAGAAATATGTATGAAGCATGATTCACAGTAATTAAATCATGATTCTTTCTGAGTCACTGCTATCTAATCAGACTTTGTGCAGAAAATTAACACAGCATGATACTGTTTCATATTTATAGCATCTCTTAGTTTATTTAGTCCTAAACTCTGAGTCTATGAATATTGTGTGCATGGCCACTCATAAATAATTTTGGTTATTGATGAACTCTAAACTCTAATAAGTGACATTCTGTTTCCAAAGGTATGGTTCATGATGATTCCTTGTTTGTACTTGTGAAAATCATAAAACTTGAGATGTGTCAGTGATTAGTTTGGTGAGTTCAGACTCATGTTTACACCCTGTGAGAGTTTGAGCCAAATCAGTGATTGATACACTTTCTATCAATCAGTATTTATTGTTGTGTGATATTCATCAGGTAGTATGTTTCTCTAGAACTTGTATTAAACCATTTTGAGACTACAGGATATGTGTGTGCATGAAAATGATAAAGGCAATAGGATTTACCATTCTTTCAAACACTGTTCGAAATTCTTTTGAACATTGTACAAACACTGTATAAACACTGTTCATAAATTCCATCCTTAGTAAACCCCTTTGAGCCTTATTAACTGCTCATTTTTCTTATACTCTGAAGTATTAAGAGCAGTTAAATATTTTTTTTTTCTCAAACAGATGAGTGTTTCTCAAGAAAAGAAAAAGTTTACTCAGTATATATGCTAAATAAAAAAAAATGAAAAAAAAAAGATAAAAAAAAAAAAAAAAGCATATATACTGATCTTGTACAAATATATACTGTGACTGAACACTTTGTTCTCTTAAGATGCTCAGCTTGAAGTCACTCTTGAATAAAACATCTCTTTTCATCTGTTTGATCTTACTCCATTTAAACCCTGAATAAAGTCCTTTTGATTTGTGAATACATGTACTCAAAGTAGTGTAGAATTGGTGGACATTCAAGCATATGGTAGACTCTGCTATTTCTGATTGAATGTGAGTGTAAACACATCACCTAAACACTTGTGTGCATTGAGAGTTTGTGAGAATATCCAGTTCATGACTGTTATTCACTGAATGAAACTCTGATTTCTATCTCTTGATCTTTTTGTCTTTAAAGACTGTGTGCTCACTTGGATAATCATGGACATCAAAGGGAATAGACGTTTTCAGATTTATGTATTACAGTAACTACAGAGTTTAGCATTCATCAAACAATCAGTGTTTAATATGAGAGTTTGTGCATTCAGTGTTTATTAACTGTTTGTTATGGATTTTATGAAATATTAGATGCTTTAAAAATTGATTATGGTAAACTCTGCTTCACACACACTCATATTCACAACTGTGCAATTTTTGAAAGGGTTTTAGTGATAAAGTTGGAAAATTGATAAACACTGTTGAGTTGTGTTAAGTACTCTGAGGTAAAGTCTTATTGAGATGATTTGACTATTTTTGAGTAATTGGGGTCGTTGACAACTGTTAATTAGTGTTAATGTGTCTAAGTGTCGTGATTATAGGAATAACAGCGGTAATTATTAAGTGATCCATTGGCTGTTTGACACGTGTCCCATGATTGTGTCTCACTCAAACACTACTCTACAACAGTT
Organism: Kitagawia praeruptora; assembly: GCA_037693485.1. Classification (NCBI taxonomy): domain Eukaryota; kingdom Viridiplantae; phylum Streptophyta; class Magnoliopsida; order Apiales; family Apiaceae; genus Kitagawia; species Kitagawia praeruptora. The sequence goes on from CM075354.1 coordinate 111,665,243, forward strand.
GCGCGTTTTTACTAAATAAACGATTGAGTTTTAATTTTACTCTAATCGTCTTTAGTCTCTCACTCCATATCGATTCACATTCACCCACTCACAGTTACTTACATACTTATTCATTTTCACACTTCTCTTATTCTCTCCTTCACTTTTTGATAAACACTTACAGTGCATTCAAATCTTTTCTCTGCATATCTTCGTATCTTGTTACTAATGGCAACTAAAGCGTTTGATGCAGCAGGGTTAGTTTTTCTCCCTAGTAACTATGCAGCACCATTGGAGAATGAAAATGCTCCACAGGCGTTTCACTTGTTCCAAAACTTCTTGAACGATTCTGAGATAGGGACGGCTCTAACTGCACCACGAACATTATCTGCTTCACAGATTGCTACTTTCTGGACAAACTCTGAATATGATGATGGAGGAGAGGCTGGCACTCCAACAATCATTTTCACTCATGAAGAATCAGAGTATATCATTACTCCAACTACTGTTAGGGATGCTTTGGACTTTGAGACACACACTTCTTACAGTGTTGTTGGTCATGATAGATTGAGGACAATGTTGGAGCAAATTGGATGTGCAGGAAACTTGAACAAGATAGGGTCTTTGAGACGGCCAAGTTTGAGAAAGGAATGGAGTTTCTTCTTTGATTGTATAACAAGGGCTTTTGGAAAGAAGACAACAAACTGGGATGCACTACCTCTGGATACTCTCCAAATTGGTCATGCTCTACTATATGGAGGTAACTTCGATTTTGGTAGACTAGTACTAATGAACTTGGGAGAGCGATTGTCTGAGTCTACTACTGTTTATTTTGCTCGTTTTTGTCAATTGCTATTTACTGCATGTGTGCCTAACATTCCAATTGATGAAGCTGATGTAATTCAGCCTTTTCAAGTTGCTAAGAGAATGTTCACTGATTTGACAAACAAAGATGTCACTAAACAGCAAATACCTGAGTTGTTTATGCCTTTAGCCTTACAAAACTATGTGAACCAACCACAAGACCCTCAATCACCACAACAAATGCCTGAACCACCAGAAACCATAAACTCTGAACCAACACCTCCAACACCCACAACTACTGTACCTACTACATCTCAACAACCACAACCAGAAACTTTAAACTCTCCACCAATAAACTCTCCACCCTCAAACACTGAACCCTCAAACACTGAACCATTAAACACTGAAGCTTTAAACACTGATACCTTACACTCTGAGCCAGCACCTACTGAACCAGCCAAAACCAAGCCAAAGAGAAAGAAACACACTGCCCAAAATACTAAACATTCAAAGGCTAAACAGACATTACCTGGAGCTGTTTATACTAGAAGAATGAAGCAACATGCAAACAGACCTTCACTTTCACCACCAAAAGAAAGCTCAAGTGAAGATGAAGAGGAGATTGTTGTGCCAATCAAGAAAAGGAGACTAATTCTTTCTGATTCAGATGCAGAGAATGTTGTTGAAGCTCCAGAGGTGGTTTCACAGCAAACACCTACTGTTGAGGATACAGTGAATGTTGAAGTACCTGCAAAAGTTGACATGCCTGCAGAGAATATTGTGGATGACAAAGTACAAATACCTGCAGAGGTTGAAATGCCTGCAGAGGATAATGTTACTGTTGAAATACCTACAGAGGATAAAATGCCTGTAGAAGAGGATCAAAGAGATGGTTTGTCACCAGTACATGATGTTCCTGAATCAATTCTTGATCCTGTCTCACCTGTTGTTCATGTTGAAGCTCCTGGTGTAGCTGATGAGCTTACAACAAAAGTTCCTGAAGCTGAAGCATCACCTACAGAGCTAGTATCTTCTCAAATTCAAGACAAAGGTGATTAAGTTGATCAGGCAACAAAGATAACTTCTGAATTCATGCCTGTTGAAGCTACAAAGACAAACTCTGTTGCAGAGCCTGTGCAACATGAGGTCATTATTGAAAAGGTTGCAGAAGTTATTGCAGAAACTGTGGCTGACACTGCTCAGCACAGTGGTTCTTTCAAAGATGGTCAAGCTCAAGGTGCAAGTGATGAAGATAAATCTGCTAGTAGTGCAAACTCTGACTCTTTTGTGAGTGCACCTGCACAGACAGATAGTAAACATACACCTTTTGCTCAGCCTTGTCCATCACATGCTGTTGAAGTAGAGCATCTTGCTAAATCTGCTGAAAATTGGTATAAACAAGATTGCATTTTTCCAAAAGGGAGAGCATCTGAGTTTGTTAAGCAAACTGCAAAGCAAATTTCAAATCCAGAAATCTTATCCTGTTTAAAGGCAACTGTGGTACAAGTCAAGACTCTGGAAGGAAATTTTGCTGACACTAAACACGAAATTGCTTCCTTGAAGACTGAGATTCAGTCAAGAGAGTTGAAGATGGAAAGAGAGTCCAAAATAAAAGTTGTTCAGCTGTCCAAAGTTCAAGACACTCTCTTTGCCAGGCTAGGAAAGGTTGAAGAAAATCAGACTGCTTTATCTGCTAAAGTGGATTCAATTGCAAACTCTTTAGAGCTCATTACATCAATACTAATTCCTGATGATGTCAAAAAGGGGGAGAGAGTTACTAAGTCAAAATGTAAAGTTTCTCAAACTCTGACTAAAAAGGATGATGCTGGAGATGGAGGGGCAAGTGATAAAAGCAAGGTTTTAAACTCTGAAAAGCAAACTCTGAGATCTGGCAAATCTTTTAAATCACAGTCTGTTGGAACAAACACTGAAACTCAAGGTACCTCAAAGACCAAGAGTTTGGAATTAACATCAAACCCAAAGACTGATGAGGAGTTAGCTGTTAAGCTTTTCATGGAAGAGAATGCAGAAGGAGTGACCATAGAAGATGCTAAAGCTGAAGAGAAGAGTTTACAAGAAAAACATCTGAAAGCTTTAAAGTCTGAAAAAGGAAAGAAGAATGTGAAAGTTGCTAAAGCTGCAAAGCCTGTTCTTAAAGGTATTCAAATCAAAGAACCAGTTGGTACAGATCAAAGAATGCAAGTATTCAGAAAACCAACAGATGCAGAAGCTAAGCAAAAACTGAAAAGTATAGTTACAAACTCTGTTGATACACATGTTGTACAGAAGAATGAAGACACAACCTCTGTTGCTGCACAAGTTGTGACCACACCATTATTGTCTTCTCAGTTGAAATCAACATTTAAAAGAGGTGCTCCTCATGATCCAAGACTAGAAGCTACAATTCCAATGGATTTTTCTGATGGTAGAGCTTTATCTGGTAAAGTTGGATACAACGAAGAAGGCATAGGCTCACACAGAGATAAAAGACAATATGTTGGTCCTAGAGATCCTTCTTCACTGTCTGTTCCAGGAGGTGGTGTCACTCAAGAGAGTTTGGACAAACTGGAGTCAGTACAGCTTGTACATCAAAAGAGTCTAGAAAAGGATTTCTTGTTATATTTCATGGCTGATGGAACAGTATTTAAAGTCTCTGAAAAGGATATCGAATTAAAATATGCTGAAGAACTTGAATATGTCCTGTATATTTTCAGAGTTAGAAATCAAAGAGCTCAGTCAGTGGCAAATGTGCTTCAACAAAGAATGATTCAAAATCTTGCAAGAAGGCAAATGAAATTCAACAGCAAGTATGTTCCTAAATACAGAGATTGGAATGGCAATCTGATTGAAATGGAGAAGGGGACTACAAAGCTGAAAACAGATCTTGGAATTACTGTTCTGGATTTCAATGTAAAATCTGAAGAGGTGAAGTACATCAGGCTGGGAAATGAGATGAGAAGAAACAAAATCTACGATCTTAGAGCTGCTATCTATCAAACTGATGAGAATGATCCTCAGTTGAGAGAAATCAAAGAAGCTATGCAGATAGAGCTTGAAAATGCTGAAAGAAGGTTGCTTATAGACTATCTCAGAACAGTGCCTGATCTTCAAGAGATTAGAGATTAAAGTCTGTAAGAATTTTCTTATTTTCTGTAGAATTTGTTAAGTAATAGCTTAAACTCTGTTTGTATGTTAAACACTGTAAACTTTGTATTTGTTTTGACATCATCATTTACTGTAAAACTTGTACATTCTTGCTAATGGACAAGTTGGGGGAGATTGTTAGAAATGATTGATGAAAACAGTGTTTGGAAGCTAAAGTCAGAAAACAGAGTTTAGCTGGAAGCAGTCAGAGTTTGATTAAACACTGACTGGAAGCGCAAACAGAGTTTGTTAAACTCTGTAGCGGTATTGTCTGAAGAGTCAACAGTGTTTGAAGATTGATAAATATGGAAGCAATATCTTTGAAGATTGGAAAGCTGTCAAAGAGATTGAGTTGACTTGGAAGACTGGAGCAATCGTGATTGATATCAATTGTATAGCTTGATTTTAGGAGTATCAGTTACTGATTGTACGAAGCTGTATGTTCTATAAATACAGTTAGGTTAACCCTAGAAGGGTAGTCGAACATTGAGATATTCATCCATTGTAACCTAAGCAGCTCTCTGTGATATTTACATCACTGAGAGAGGAATTATTAATTCCAAACAGTTTTTAATTGTTAAACAGTGTGTTCTTGTTAAGTTATTCATACAGTATTTGATTACTTATTGTGTATTCGACCTAACATAATAACAGTCTTCAAGTTCTAAAACAAGCCCAGAGGGCAAAGATAGATAATAAGTTCCTACGACTAAAGCAGCAACTCTTGCTCCATTGCCTACTCGTAGGTCCACTTCTCCCTTAGCCAAAGTCCTACTTCTCTGCAGTTCCTTCACATTTATACAAATGTGAGAAGCACATCCAGTATCCAATACCCAAGATGTAGAAGTAGACAGATTGACTTCTATAACATATATTCCTGAAGTAGAAGCTTGTTGAGCCTTCTTCTTCTTCAGATCCTCCTTCAATCTATCCTTCTCAAGGATTGATCGAACGGATAGAGAGTTTGTGTTATTTGTCATTATTCAGTATCTACAATGTTAAAAGCACATAATAAACATTAGATTGTCTGAGTTATCATTATTATGTTCAAATGATTATGATATATTCATAATATATCTCCCACTATTTTTATCAAATTAATAGCCCTTACTATTAAATCGGAAAGAATATCGCATAAATCTTTCTAGTGAGCCAAGATCCATATTTCGTCATATCCTAAGTCAACCACTGGTAGTCCTTAAAACATGATTATTTAGGTAGACAACATTTGTCAATTATATCATATATAATTCTTGGATAGTTTGATGGACAACAATTGTTCTTGTCTATCTAATAGATTTTGAACCAAACTCTATACTTCTAAGTTCATAATAATTGAATATAACCGTTTATTTTCACCTTATTATGACGACTCAGTTAAGTTAAACCCAATGATACAACGGTCGAATATAACCGCTTATATTCGTCACATCTCACCACGATAGACAGGAGTCCCCTGCCACTGACAGTCATTCCCCTTATCGATCTAGGATTCGATGAGTGTTCATTCATTGGAAAGCATCCGATTAAAACTTAATATTTTGTTAAGGGGTTTCAAAATTAAAACGACCATGATCCCATCATAAAGAGATTACCAATTTTTCCTTGAATTAAATACTTCAAATCAATATTCATCAATAGTTTGATTTCCAGGTTGTTGGAGGAGTCACAAGTGGCCTCACTTAATACCCAACTTCCTTACAGGTAAAACCTGTTTTTGACAAAATCTCCCCATATCTAAATAATTGAAAATTCGTATTTAATTCCGTGTTTCATAAATACAGAAATCTCATGATCGTTTGTTTATTTTAAAATCTCGAATCGTTACAGATTTTATCTTGTTTAGCATGGCAAGCATGGCATGGGTGACGTATCTAATACATGCATACATCATTAATCTAATTAAAACAAGCATACATTTGTTACTCTACACATGCATCATATGTAAAGTGCATCACCTAAATTAATATGCTATGGTTATGGCCCAATCCTATGCGATTTTTCCAAGCTAATGGAAAAATCAAGGTCAATCTATGGTGGTAATAACTAATTATTACAAAATCTCTTGCTTCGCTTCCAAAGCTGCCTTGATTGCCTCCAAGCTCCTCTTGAAACATTTTACAAAAGAACTCGAGTTGCATTCGAGATAAAATAATTACAAAAAGAAAAACGACATGCAAGTCGTATTTAATTATTACAAACCATAAATTAAAATTAATAAAATAAATTGAAAACTAAGTCTTGGGGCCATAACCATGCATCATGCTCACATAGCAATTAAAAGCATCACATAATGTATAAACACAATTTTATACAACATAGATTAAATATGATCAAATCATAAATAATTAATTTAAATATTAACTTAGTAATCAAAATTACTAATTAATAAAATTTTGCATACATCAAGTTAAACATTAACATTAATAATTTAATCTTAGCATGCAAAACCTGGCTAAAATTTTTTTTTTTTTTTTTTATTAAAAATAGCAGATACGCATTTACAGTATGTTAGGTCGTTTACACAATAAATAATCAAGAACTGTATAAATAAGTATCAAGAACACACGTTTTAACTCTTTAAAACTGTTTGGAATTAATAATTCCTCTCTCGGTGATGTAAAGTATCACAGAGAGCTGCTTAGGTTACAAGAATGATGTTCGTCCACGTTCGATACCCTTCTAGGGTTAACCTAACTGTATTTATAAGATATACAGCTACGTACAATCGTAAATTGATTCTCCTAAAATTAAGCTATACAATTGATATCAATTACGATTGCTACATGTCTTCTAAGTCAACTCGATCTCTTTGACAGCTATCCAATCTTCAAAGATATCGCTTCCATATTAATATTAAATTAATCTTCAAACTCTGTTGACTTGTAGACGCTCCCAGTAGACAGACTTTAGCAAACTCTGTTCTCTCCACGCTAACAGCGTTTGCGCTTCCATGTATTCAGCTATCAGTGTTTACGCTTTCCTCTGTCAGCGTTTGCGCTTCCAGCAATCAGCGTATACTCAAACACTGCTTTCAATAACAAGTTAAACTCTCTTTACCTGAAACACTTAAACACTGACATTAAATCACATCAATTATATCTAACAATCTCCCCCAACTTGTTCATTAGAAAAATGTACAAGTTCATAATAATTGATGATGTCAAAACTAACAAATAAAAACACAGTGTTTAACATATAATCAGAGTTTAAACTTGACTTAGCAAAATTTACAGAAAATACGAATCACTTACAAATTCTGTCTACCTAACCTCCTCAAGATCTGGAGTTGTTCTGAGATAATCAATCAACAATCTCCTTTCAGCATTTTCAAGTTCAATTTCCATAGCTTGCTTGATCTCTCTTAACTCTGGATCATTTTCATCCGTTTGAAAAATAGCAGCCCTGAGATCATAGATCTTGTTCCTCCTCATTTCATTACCCAATCTGATGTACTTTAATTCTTCAGACTTTACATTGAAATCCAGAACCGTGATTCCAAGATCAGTCTTCAACCTTGTAGTTCCCTTCTGCATTTCAATCAGATTTCCATTCCAGTCTCTGTATTTTGGAACATATTTTTCAGCAGACTTTGTTCCTGTAGCAACTTTAGCTTTCAGCATATGCTCCCTTATAGAATTAGCAATAAGCTGTGTTCTTTGATTTCTAACTCTGAAGATATGCAAGACATACTGAAGTTCCTCAAATAATTTTAATTTGATTGCTTCTTCATTCACTCTATATACTGACCCATCTGCCATAAAGTATAGTAGAAAGTGAATATCTAAGCTCCTTTGATGAACTACTTGAACTGACTCCAACTTGTCTAGATTTTCTTGAGTTATACCAGAACCAAGAGATACAAGTGCAGAAGGATCTCTTGGACTGTTACCAACTCTCAAATCTCTTTTTGATCCTAAACCAGAAGTATTCCTGCCTGGTGGCTTTCCTGAACAGGCAATATTATGCTGATATCCACCAGTCACTCCTGCTCCTTCTTCCACTGGAATCTTTGCCCTTGAAAAACCAGGTAAAAGTTTACTTTGAGTCTGTACAACTTGTGTAGCAACAGAGGTTGTAACTATCATCTTGCCCTTGCTCTCTTCATCAACTTTCCCTTTTAACTTCAACTTAGCATCAAGAGAAGACTTTCTAACCAGCTTTCCAGTATCTTCTTCTTCTTCTTCTTGAATACCAGATGGTTTTTCTTTAATTACAATTCCTTTCATCACAGGCCTTGCAGACTTTGAAGTTTTAACAACTTTCTTCACTTTCTTGGACTTCACAGCTTTTAAATGTTCTTTCTGTAACAACTTCTCTTCAGCTTGAATATCCTCAAGTGTAGCTTCAGCATTCTCTTCTCGAAAAAGTTTTGCAGCCAATTCTTCATCTGTTTGTGGATTGTCAGAGAATAACAAATCCTTTGGCTTTGATCCTGAAGTACTCTGAGCATTTGAATCTATCACCAAATTCGGCTTTGACCTTGAAGACCTCCCATGTCCTTGTCTAAGATTCACATTTCTTAAGCCCTTATCAGCATTGGCTTCTTCATCATCATTTTGATCTTCCTTTGACAAAGTTTGATCTTTCTTACACTTGGTTTTAGAAACTCTCTCCCCCTTTTTGACATCATCACTGTCTTGAATCAGTATGGAGGTGATTAACTCAAGAGAATTTGCTATAGAATCAACTTTCTCAGCCAGTAAAGTCTGATTCTTTTCAACTGTACTCAGTCTGTCATTAAGATTAGATTGAGTTTTGGCAAACTGTTGAAAGAGTTTAGCATTAGCTAGTTGAGCTTTCTCTTCATGAGTAGCAACTTCAGTGCGAAGATCAACAATAGATTTCTGAGTGTCATCAAATCTATTATTCAAAGTTTTGATTTGTATCACTGTGCCTTGCAAACAAGTGAAAATCTCTGGATTTGTAATCTTCTTGGAATTAACCTCAAGAAACATTGCAGCCCTGCCAGGTGGAAAAATACACTCTGACTTATACCATTCAGCAGTTTGCTTGGCCAAATAACCATCATCAATTTCATTTACAGAAGGCCCAGCAAAATCTGGTTTTTCTCCTGTTTTCTGACCATCTGGCTGATGTTGTGGTTGGTCAACTCCTGTACTATTAGCTTCAACAGAATCACTCATTGATTCACTAGTAGAGGCAACAGAAAGACTAGGTTCTGGAGCAGCAATTTGTTCTTGAGCAACAATAGGTTCTTGAGCAACCTGTTTTCCTTTATCAATTGGAGTTTGCTCTGAAGAAAGAACCTTTTCTGGTTTATCAACCTCCTCACCATGAGCAGAAGTATGATTTGCATCAGAGTTTAACTCAGTGTGTGATGCAACCACAGTGTCTTCAAGAACAACAGTTGGCCCATCAGCAACACCAGTATCTATAGACATTGTAACCTCCATGAGTGGTGGAGTAGATGCTTCATGATTAAAAGACATTGGAGTTTCAGCAAACTCTTCCATTGGAGATAAAACATCTCTAGCATCTTCATTGTCTTGAACCTTATCAACTTTTGGTTCAGCAACCTTGACTCCTGATTCTGGGATTTCAGGTTCTATGATAACCTCTGGTTCACCAGTAGGAATATCAAATGAGATTTTCTCTTGAGCCTCCTCCACATGCTCATCATCAGAATCAGTCAAAATTAGCCTCCTCCTCTTAGCTTGAGGTACTGCAACCTGTTCTGCATCTTCATTAGAACTCTCACTGGAACTTTCCTCAACCAATGGTGGTGAAGGTCTGTTTGCCCTTTGTTTTGCTTTTCTAGAATAAACAGTCTTTGGAGTTGACTGTTTAGCCTTAGCACGTTCAGTGTTGATTGCAGTATGCTTCTTCCTCTTTGGCTTTGGTGGTGGTTGTGGATGAGTAGTGGAGACAGGCTTTGTTTGTTCAGTGTTCATTTGGTCAGGTTGTGTTTGAGGTTCTGTTTGTGTTGGTGGTGATATGGGTTGTTCAGTGGTTGTTGGTGTGGGCTCAGGTGTTTGAGTAGGGTGAGATGGTATGTTTTCTGTACGATCAGTGGCTAAGGGTTCAGGCATAGGCTGTGGTTCTGGTTGTTCTGGTTGATGTGTATCAGAGTCTTGTGGCTGATTGACAAAATTTTGCAAAGCAAGCGGCAATGCTAAGGGAGGCAAGTCTTTTCCAACATCTTTGTTAGACATATCAGAAAATATTCTTTTAGTGACTCGAAACGGTTGAATCTCATCAGCTTCATCAACAGTTAAACCAGGAACACATGCATTGAACAATAATTGACAAAATCTAGCAAAGTACACAGTAGTAGACTCTGACAACTTATCACCCAAATTCATTAAGACATATCTACCAAAATCAAAATTACTACCATAAAGTAGAGAATACCCAATTTGTAGACTGTCCATTGGAATAGCATCCCAGTTGGTGACCTTCTTCTGGAATGTCCTTGTAATGCAATCAAAGAAAAAATTCCACTCTTTTCGCAAGTTTGGTCGCCTCACACTGCCCAGCTTGGCAAGTGATTCCATGTAACCAATCTCTGTGAGCATTTCCCTCAGATTTTGCTCAGAAACAACAGCATATGAGGTATGTGTGTCAAAATCCATGACATCGCGAACAGTTTGTGGAGTAATCACAAACTCTTGTTCTTCATGAGAGAAGATGATAGACGGAGTTCCAGTCTCTCCTCCTTCAATATATCTTGAGTTTTGCCAGAAATTAACGACTTGGGAAGCAGATAGAGTAGCCGGTTCAACCAGCGCTTGCCCAATTTCAGAATCTCGAAGAAAATTTTGCATAAGATGAAACGGCTCTGGTGCTCGGTCATTCTCCAGTAAAGCTGCATAGTTGTTAGGCACAAAACGTAGACCAAAGACAGTAAAAGGTTTAGTTGCCATTTAATCAAGAGATAAGTAAGAATCAACTGTGAAATGATTTTGCAAGAAAGGTGTTTGTGAAAATGCCAAAGTGAAAAACAAAGAGGTTCTCTGTGTTGGTAAAGTGAATACGTGTGGATAAAAATGATTGTGACAAAAAGTAATTTGAGTTATAGTTAAAAACTAAACTCAAACGTTTTTACTTGAAAACACGCAACTGTTCCCTTGAAAAGTGTAAAAGGTAGACATAATGATGAGTTAGTGGGACAGGTGTCACACATGCAACGGTTCACTTAAGACAGGCGCAGTAAAAGCCATTATTACCGCTGTCGTTCCATTTTTCAAGACACGTTATCACTAATGACACTAATTAACAGTTGTCAACTACTCCATTTACTCCAAAATTTTCAAATTATCTTAATGAAAATATACCTTAGAGTATGTAGCACAATCAATCAGTGTTTGTCCAATTTTCAATCTTTATCACAAAAACCCTTTCAAAAACGCACAGTCGTGATTTTCGTGTGTGAGTAGCAGAGTTTACCAAAACAATTTTTATAGCATCTAATATTTCATAAAACCCATATACCAAAACAATAAACACTGAATGCACAAACTCTCATATTAAACACAGAGTATATGATGAATGCTAAACTCTGTAGTTCCTTAATTACAGAAATCTGAATATCTCTGTTCCAGTTTATGATCATGATTATCCACGTAAGCACACAGTCATTAAAGACAAAAAGATCAGGAGATAAACATCATAGCATCATTCAGTGAGTTACATGTCAAGGATTTTCTCACAAACTCTCACATCACACAAGTGTTTAGGTGAAGTGTTTACTCTCAGATTCAATCATTAAAAGCAGATACTACCATAAGCTTGAATTTTCACCAAATCTACACCACTTCGATTACATATATGCACAAATCAAAAGGACTTTGTTCAGGGTTGTAATTGAGTGAAATCAAACAGATGAGAAGAGATGTTTTCGAATGAGAATTTCGAACTGAACAATTTATTTGATCAAAATGTTCAGTCAAATGGTTAGTACATTTTTGTACAAGATGATCAGTATATATACATTTTTTTTTATTTTTTTTTATTTTTTTTATTTTTTTTTTTTTTTTTTTTTATTATTGACATATATATATATACTGAGTAAGATATCTTTTCTTGAGAAATACTCACCTGTTTGAATCAGATTTAACAAAAGAAGATAACTGCTCTTAATACTTCAGTATTCAAGAAAATGAGCAGTTAATTAGGCTCAAAAGGGTTTACTACGGGTCATGTTTATGAACAGAGTTTATGAACAGTGTTCAAAGATGTTGTGAACAGTGTTTGAAGAAAAATGGTTAATCCTAATGCCTTTATCATCTTCATGCACACATATATCACGTAGTCCCAAAATGGTTTAATGCAAGTTCTAGAGCAACATACTTACTGATGAATATCGCACAACAATAAACTCTGATTGATATAAAATGTATCAATCACTGATTCGGCTCAAAATCTCACAGGGTACAGACATGAACTGTTTCTCACCAAAATAAACAATGACATATCTCAAGTTTTAAAATTTTCACAAGTGCAAACACAGAATCATCAAGAATCAAGTATGACTTGAAAACAGAGTGTCACTAATCAGAGTTTAGAGTTCATCAATATCAGTGTCATTCATGAGAGGCAATGCATGAAGTATTCATAGATTCAGAGTTTAGGATCAAATAAACTAAGAGATGCTCTAAATATGAAACAGTATCATGCTGTGTTAACTTACTGTGCAATTTCTGATTAGATTACAGTGACTCAAAAAGAATCTTGATTTATCACTGAAAATTATGCTCTATACATTTTTCTTCATCGGTATTTTCATTCAGACAAAAATCAATTCAGAATTCACAGAGTTTAACAAACGTATTAACAGTGTATGACCAACAATCATGCTAGCAGAGTTTAACTAATAAGGTTCACATAGCACTATAGCAATTTACAGAGACATGAGCAACACATTTTATTTGAAAGAGAGTCTAACCAACATGTTTAGTCAAAACCAGATACCATCCCTAGTTCATTGACCAGTCTTGTAAATGTTGCTTCACTTAGAGGCTTTGTGAAAACATCTGCTAGTTGTTGATCTGTAGGCACAAAGTGAAGCTCAATATTGCCTTCCTCTACATGCTCTCTGATAAAGTGATACCTTATGCTGATGTGCTTGGTCATTGAGTGTTGTACTGGATTACCTGTCATTGCAATAGCACTTTGATTATCACAGAAAATAGGTATCTTGGAATACCTTAATCCATAATCCAGCAGTTGATTCTTCATCCATAGAATCTGTGCACAGCAACTACCAGCAGCAATATACTCTGCTTCAGCTGTAGATGTAGATATTGACTTCTGTTTCTTACTGTACCAAGATACTAGTCTGTCACCAAGAAATTGACAACTTCCACTTGTGCTTTTTCTGTCAATCTTACATCCAGCAAAATCTGCATCAGAGTAACCAAGTAGCTTAAAGTCTGATTCTCTTGGGTACCACAGTCCTAAAGTTGCAGTTCCCTTGAGATATTTGAAAATCCTCTTCACAGCTGTTAAATGTGGTTCTCTTGGATCTGCCTGAAATCTTGCACACAGACAGGTGGCATACATGATATCAGGTCTACTAGCTGTTAAATAAAGTAGAGAACCAATCATCCCTCTGTAGCTTGTCATATCCACTGATGAACCTGTATCTTTGTCCAGTTTTGTTGCAGTTGCCATGGGAGTTGTTGCAGATGAACAGTCAAGCATGCCAAATTTCTTGAGTAGATTTCTGGTATATTTAGCTTGATTAATGAAAATTCCATCATCTGTTTGCTTCACCTGTAAGCCTAGAAAGTAGCTTAACTCTCCCATCATACTCATTTGATATCTTGACTGCATGAGCTTGGCAAATTTCTTACAGAGTTTATCATTAGTAGATCCAAAAATGATATCATCTACATATATCTGTACTAAGAGCAGGTCATTACCAGATTGAAAGTAAAACAGAGTTTTGTCAATAGTACCTCTGTGAAACCCACTTTCTAGCAGAAATTTAGCAAGTGTTTCATACCATGCCCTAGGTGCCTGTTTAAGTCCATAGAGTGCCTTGTCTAACCTGTAGACATGATCTGGATATTTTGGATCTACAAAACCAGGTGGTTGTTCAACAAATACTTCTTCTTCAAGTTTTCCATTCAGAAAAGCACTTTTCACATCCATTTGAAAAACCTTGAATTTCTTGTGAGAAGCATAGGCAAGAAACATCCTTATTGCCTCCAACCTGGCAACTGGTGCAAAAGTCTCATCATAATCTATTCCTTCCTGCTGTGAATAGCCTTTAGCTACTAGTCTTGCTTTGTTTCTTGTGATCACACCATCACTGTCAGTTTTATTTCTGAAAACCCATTTTGTACCAACAATGGATCTGTTCTTTGGCCTTGGTACAAGGGTCCATACTTCATTTCTTTCAAATTCATTTAGCTCTTCTTGCATTGCTGTTATCCAGTCAGCATCTTTAAGAGCTTCTTCTACTTTCTTTGGCTCAGATTGTGACAAGAATGCATGAAACAGACATTCATTTGTTGTTGCACTTCTTGTCCTTACTCTTGCATCTGGATCACCAATTATTAAATCAGGTGTATGTGACTTTGTCCATTTTCTTGCAGAAGGCAAGTTGCCTCTGTCATCATGTGATCCTCCCCCTTGATCCATGCTCTCCTGATTTTCTTGGTGTCTTTCTTCATTTTCAGATGCTCCCCCTGATTGTGACTGCTCAGAATTTGAATGATCAGAGTTTGAATCAACAGTGTTTGATTCAGAGTTATCAATTGAGTCACTATCAGTGTTTGAAGTATCACTTTGATGTGATTCTTCATGCTCCCCCTCAACTGGTTCTTCCCTTGTTTCTGACTGAATAGTTTCTTCAGTGTTTACCAGTAGAGGTTCAGAATTGACCTCATCAGTGTTTGTCAGATCTGTATCATCCGAGTTTAATAAGTCTTCATTTTCAAAGCGTAGTTGATCATGCTCAGTAACATCTTCAAGTCCAGTTATTTTCTTGTCATCAAATGACACATGAATAGACTCCATGATCACTCTGGTTCTCAGATTAAAAACTCTGAATGCCTTTGTTGACAGTGGATAGCCAACAAAAATTCCTTCATCTGCCTTTAGGTCAAACTTGGTCAACTGTTCAGGATGAGTCTTCAACACAAAGCACTTGCATCCAAAAATATGAAAATATTTTAGATTTGGCTTTTTCTTCTTCACCATTTCATATGGTGTTTTACCATGCTTGTTGATCAGAGTTGCATTTTGAGTAAAACAAGCAGTTTGAACTGCCTCTGCCCAGAAATATGTTGGCAATTTTGCTTCATCTAGCATGGTTCTGGCAGCTTCTATCAAGGTTCTGTTCTTTCTCTCCACTACACCATTTTGTTGTGGAGTACCAGGTGCAGAAAACTCTTGTTTTATCCCTTTACTCTTGCAAAATTCTTCCATTGATGAATTCCTGAACTCAGTTCCATTGTCACTTCTGATTATCTTCACTTGATTCTCTGACTCTTTGTCCAGTTGTAATATATGTTCTGTCAGTGTTAAAGCAGTTTCATCTTTCTTTGCTAGAAAATACACCCATGTATATCTGGTGTATTCATCAACAATGACTAGAGCATATTTCTTCTTTCCAAGTGACATGACATTTACTGGTCCAAAAAGATCAACATGTAGGAGATGATAAGGATCAACAATTGAAGACTCAGATTTGCTCTTGAAAGAGGTTTTTCTCTGTTTGGCCTTTTGACAAGAATCACACAGGCCTTCTACATTCAATAATGACTTTGGTAGTCCTCTTGCAAGATCATTCTTTATAAGCTCATTGATATTGTTCAGATTCAAATGAGAGAGTTTCTTGTGCCATTTCCAACTCTCTTCACTGGACATCCTTGTAGACAGACACACTGCTTTGCCATCAGTGTTTGTTGACAATTTGATTTCATAGATGTTGTTGTGTCTGTTTCCAACTAGAGCAACTTTCCCTGTAGATTTGCTGATCACTTGACAATATTCAGGCTGAAAATCTACATGATATCCTCTGTCACAGATTTGACTCACAGATAGCAAATCATGCTTGAGTCCTGGAACTAGAGCTACATTTGTGATGATGACATTTCCAAGATTAATGTTGCCATATCCCAGTGTATGTCCTATGTTGCCATCTCCATAGGAAACTTCTGGGCCAGCCTTCTCCTCATACTCTGATAGCAGGGCTTTATTTCCTGTCATGTGTCCTGAACATCCACTGTCCACGACTAAGGTACTTACCCTGGTGCCCTGCAATCACAAACAATCACTGATTATTAGTTTTAAGGATCCAGACTTGCTTGGATCCTTTGGCTTTCTTAAATCTGTTAGCTTTTGCAGCGGAATTCAAATTAACAGAGTTTAAGCTAACTTTTTCAGAGTTTACATTTGCAGAGTTTACTTTAACCCATTTCAAATTTGGTTTGGGTTCATAGTAATTATAATAAATAGCATGATAATCTCTGCAAGTGTAAATAGAATGCCAAGTACTTCCACAGTGTTTGCATAAAGTCTGTGGTCTAGTTCTCACATAATCACTCTTTACTGCAGTTTTAGAAGGCAAAGAATTAATGTTCTTATTCTTACTGCAGAAACTAGCAAGATGATTAGTGCTACCACAATTAAAGCATGTTTTCCTGGGAGCTAATGAAGCAAGCATTGGCTTAATTCCTGAGGTTATGCCTACCTTTCCATTTCTGTTTTTCTTAGGCATACTCTGTTTGTTTACAGATTTTATCTCCTTAAGCTTATGCTTGAGTTGTTTATCTGTCATTAAGCCAATGTTAGCCTCTTTAACAAAAGTTTTAGCATATGACTCTTTAACAGCCTTTTTCTGTGCTTCAGTCTTAGGTCCACCTGTTCCCATGACATTACCCTCAGATGAACAATATGGTCTTACTTTTACCTTATTTTCAAATCTAAGTTCATCTCCTACAGAGTAACCTAGACCTACTGTATCTGACTGAAACACTTCTTGAGTGTCTTTACCAGAGTGTGTCCAAGTTTTAATGATGTGTTTACTATCCTCCAATTCTGATTCTAGTTGCTTATACTTACCTAGCAACTCCTGTTCAATAAACACTGCATCATCTCTCTCTTTTTGAATTTTATTCATGTTTTCTAGCTGTTCCTCAACAAATTTATTTCTTTCTTTTAGTTGAGAACACTCAGACTTTATCCTCTCATTTTCTAATGTCTGATCCCTATAACTGATATGCAATGCTTTAAGATAAATTCTTAATTCAGTTATATTATCAGTGTTATAAGCATAGGTAGTTGGAGGTACCTTGAGATCATCATTCTCATTCTGAGTAGTAGCCATGAGAGCATAGTTGACTTCCTCATCTGAATCTGAAGTGTCTGCCCAATCTCTGCCTTTGGTGTAGAGTGCCTTTTCAGTTTTACCCTTTTTGCACTCAGGAGCATAGTGACCCATCTCCTTACACTTGTAGCATTGAATTTCAGACTTATCTTTCTTTCCAGATTTGAAGTCCTTTCCTTCAGATTTCTTGAAATTCTTCTTATCAAACTTTGAGTAGTCCTTGGAGAATTTCTTTCCCTTCTTGAAGTTCTTGTATCCCATCTTCTTGAAGGTCTTTACCATCAATGCAGCCATTTGCATCATTTCTTCATCATCTTCAGAATCAGATGAATCATCTGTGTTTGAGTCAACATCAGTGTTTGATGACTCATTCTCTGAATGGATGACTAAGGCTTTCCCTTTTGCCTTTCTCCTTGATGCCTTCTTCTTTGATGATTTCTCCTCAACCTTGAGAGCAATAGACTTTGACTTTCTACTAGATCTTTTGTTTCTCTGCTCCAATTCCAATTCATGGGTTTTGAGCAGACCATAAATTTCATCAATCTCTGTTTCACCAAGTTCATAATTATCTCTAATAGTGGTCGTTTTCACATCCCACTTTTCAGGTAGAGAGAGAAGAAATTTGAGATTTGAATCTTCCAAATCATACTCTTTATTCACCAATGACAAATCATTGAGCAGTTTACAGAATCTGTCAAATGTTTCTGTCATGGTTTCATCAGGTTTTGCCTCAAAATGCTCATACTCCTGTGTGAGTATGTTCCTTCTGTTCTTCTTAATTGCAGGTGTTCCTTGACATCTAACCTCAAGTGCATCCCATATCTCCTTTGCAGTTGTGCAGTTTATCACTTTATTAGACATAACATTGTCTAATGCACTGTGAAGTAAATGCCTTACCTTTGCATCCTTTGCAATAGATGAAAGATCCTCAGCAGATAGATCTTTCTTCTCTTTTGGAATGACTTTTGGTTCCTCACCAGCAGCAGCAGCAGATAACTTTGTAGGTTTGTGAGGACCTTCATTAATTCTGTCCAGATATTCTGGATCTGTAGCCTCCAGAAACATGGTCATCTTCACCTTCCAAATTGCATACTCTAACGGCCTCAGGATAGGAACCCTAATTGTTTCATACCTACTTACAGTAGTAGGGGCTTTTTCAGATGGTGGAGGTATCTCTGCCATTGATTACTATTGTGTTTGGATCTTTAACTGTAATTAAGTAACAGATACCGCTCTGATACCACTTGTTAGGTCGTTTACACAATAAATAATCAAGAACTGTATAAATAAGTATCAAGAACACACGTTTTAACTCTTTAAAACTGTTTGGAATTAATAATTCCTCTCTCGGTGATGTAAAGTATCACAGAGAGCTGCTTAGGTTACAAGAATGATGTTCGTCCACGTTCGATACCCTTCTAGGGTTAACCTAACTGTATTTATAAGATATACAGCTACGTACAATCGTAAATTGATTCTCCTAAAATTAAGCTATACAATTGATATCAATTACGATTGCTACATGTCTTCTAAGTCAACTCGATCTCTTTGACAGCTATCCAATCTTCAAAGATATCGCTTCCATATTAATATTAAATTAATCTTCAAACTCTGTTGACTTGTAGACGCTCCCAGTAGACAGACTTTAGCAAACTCTGTTCTCTCCACGCTAACAGCGTTTGCGCTTCCATGTATTCAGCTATCAGTGTTTACGCTTTCCTCTGTCAGCGTTTGCGCTTCCAGCAATCAGCGTATACTCAAACACTGCTTTCAATAACAAGTTAAACTCTCTTTACCTGAAACACTTAAACACTGACATTAAATCACATCAATTATATCTAACACAGTATGCGTAACAGACCTATTCTGTTAATTTAATCAGACACGCATTCCTCGTATGCGTGTATGACTTAAACCCTAGCAGATGCGCATACTGAGTATGCGCATCACCTGTACATGCAATTTTTCTGCAGTTTTTCTGAAACCCAGTTCGTCGTGTTCTACATATGTATATGATTATGATCCCGATTTTGCATTCCAAACTGTTTCTCAGACCTTCGTTTACTTATCAGTTACATCACAAACATATATCAATGATTCTAGAATGATTTAAAATCAAAACCTATTATATAAACACGTATGTATAGGTTTTACGCATGAACTGTTAAACCTGCAAGTCTGATCATATGTTACGACTTTAATTGGTTTGTTAAACGTTAGTCTCACGATTTAATCCCATTAAAACATAACTGATCATCTGGATGCAATAATACAGTTGAAAAATGAAACATTCAGTTCGCTTAATACATGCAGTACGTAGGGTTCTTATTAACCAAAAAAAAAAAAGAAAAACAGAACTGGTATTGTCTTGCTACAAATCATGTATTCGTTTTACCTGTATCTCATACGTTTAGCCACGTTTTAATCTTATTATTACGGAGCAGATGCAACAAACCAAAGCAACATAGCATAGACAGAATCACATAACGAGTTTATACGCATGAAACATCAAGTAGGGTTCACGTAAATAACAAAACCAGAACTGATATGCTATAAACAGATCGTATATATCAATATTTAACCAGATTATCCATTAAACATGTAGCTCTGATGCCATTGATGGAATTCGAGCATCAAAACGCAACGGAAACTGTAAAATTAAATCGAATTCCAAGCCCGGGATCCATGTTTAATGCTAGATAATCATGGTAGTAAGAATATATTTACCTTTTTCGAAGCTTTACGTATTGGATATCAAAAAGAAGATCCTAGCTTTCACGATTCTGAACGCTCCTCCTCGAAGCCTCCTCTACGGTATCCACACGAACACTCCAAGAACGATTCTTGTTCGGAAGGGAGGTACTAGCCTCCAATGAAATTATAAGATCTAGTTTTTAGGGTTTTGGTTTTGGGATGTGGCTCTACTGATTTTTCACGTACAAAATCCTTTTTTCCCATATCTTTATATATATAGGATAATATAAAGCCAAAAACCCTTGTCAAAAACCTAGCCCAAATATGATTTATTTGAATAATAAAATCTAATTCTATTATTCAAATAAATAATAATTAATTCAAACTTAATTATTAAAATCATATCTCATATATCTTTGTATTTTATTAGAGCTTAATTAAGTCCCACTTAATTAATATAATAAAATCCAACTTATCATTAATTAATTTAAATTCATAATTTAAATTAATTCTTCCTTTAAAATGTTCTATGTGTGTGACCCTGTAGGTTATTATTTATTTTGGCAATAATTTTATTCTCCAATAAAATTATAAACAATGAGCGGTATCTAGTAATACATCATTGCCACCCAATTAAATAATAATTAAATCGTGATTCGATAAACCTTTTGTGATTAATGTTCCCGTGTAATATAATCCCTTTAACCAAATATTATAGATCAAACTCGAGGCATGTTTATTGTCATCCTCTTCATAATTTAATCCGGGTTTACTTGATCCATGAGTAGACTATTAATAACAAATCATTATTTGAGCACGGCCATGCATTTTATAGTCTCACTCAATCAAGAGGCCAATAATATCTCTCCTATCTAATAGGAGGGTTAAATCCTTTATCTATCATTCATATTTCTCATACGATTCACAATATACCCGATGTCCACTTTTATCATTACCTGGTCAAAGGTAACTTTTAATGTAGTCAAAGTATATTATCCTCGTATAGAAATATAATGATCTCAAGTCAAAGGATCATTACACCATTATCACTGTGAGTCTTTCTTATGACTTAATTAACATGAAGAATCTCACGGTGGGTCTGTCCAGTACCATGTACCCTACATGTACCTATGTATTGACTTTAGTATCTCCATACTTATAACCAATGAGATGTGGTTATCAGTCAAAAACATACTAGTCTATTTATGTATTATTATTGTCCTGTATAATAATACTCGACTAGGGACCTTTAAGAATATGATATATATTATATAATCTCAAATTCAAGTTGTAAACTTAAACTATATAATGTGTATCATTATTCTAAGGACATTTATTATGCTAACAAATATCGCAGTAATTAGAATCATAATAAATACATTTATTTAATAATCAAATGACATAAGATTATTCGAGAAACAATGTATTGCCTCTAGGGCACCTACACTAACACTCTAACCAAATCAAATTTTAATTTTTTTGAAATTTTTTGGAATATCAATATATTAAATATATTTTGACATCCGTACCTTTGGATCGTCGAGAAATGTATCTAAATATAATATAAAAAAATTTCAAATTTATTATGTTAATTTATATTTATGTTCAAAAAAAACATAACCACTTTCAGACAACGGATTACCGTACCTTTACAACATACCGTTGTCTGAAGCTTCACATTACAACTGTATTTGTTAAAATACAGTTGTCTGTTATGTTAACTCAAATAACTTGTAGAAGGGGGGGTTGAATACAAGTTATATAATCGTGTCTGATTTTTGCTTGATTATATGAACAAGAATAAACGAATGAATCAAACTCTGTTTGTATTAATAAGATCAAATACAAACTCTACCAAAGGTGTACAATACCTTTAGCAGCTGCTGACAATACAAATCTCTCTCTGTTTGTACTCTCGTATACTCACGATTACAAACCTCATGAACGAACTATTTTTACAATGACATAGAGAGAGTATTTATAATGCTACCTATCAACTAATAACAGAAAGATAATCTATACATGACAATGTTCTGTCATCCAGTTGATAGTTTCCATCAATAGAAAATTCTTCCCTTCATAATATCTTCTTGCTTGTTCCTCAAACAAAGATCCTGTTTTATAGCACTTGCCAGTTTCTGTAGCATTCATAATGATATCATCAGTAACACGACTGATATCAAGACTTCATCTTGCATCAGTATCTGATCACCATCAGTTTAGACCTTCATCAGGATTTGCTCTCTGTTCCTGACATGTAGTCTCCGATACACTGTTCATTCCTGACTAAACCTTACAGATAACTGTCTAACACATATTTCCTATTAAAAGTGCTAAATCCTTTATAAAATCAGGATATACAAGAAGTATAAGTAAAATTCTATTCTTAACATCACAACTCATGAATTATTCCTAACATGTTATCAGACAATGGATAATTTGTCCGAAACAGTTGTCTGGTATGACTCGAGACAACGGTATTTGACAAATAATCACTTCGTTTAGCAAGACCACTTCGTTTATTAAATATTAAATTTTACAAACCAAATTTATTTTTTATTTTTTGAAAATTTGTGAATATCATTATATTAGATATATCTTGACATCCGTAAAGTTGGATTGTCGAGAAAGATTTTTGGAAAAATAGAAACAACAATCCGTGACAAAGCACTAGTTAAAGGGTACTAGTCAATATACTAGTGATCTACTAAGATCTCTAACAAAATCAATTTTTTATATTTTGAAATTTTTTGGAATATCAATATATTAGATATATTTTGACATCCGTACCATTGGATCGTCGAGAAATGTGACTGAATATATTATTAAAAAATTTCAAATTTATTATGTTAATTTATATTTATGTTCAAAAAAAACATAACCACTGTCAGACAACGGTATCTTTACAACATACTGTTGTTTGAAGCTTCACATTACAACTGTATTTATTAAAATACCGTTGTCTTTTTACCGTTGTCTGTTATCAGACAACGGGTAATTTGTCCGAAACAGTTGTCTGGTATCACTCGAGACAACGGTATTTGACAAATAATCACTTCGTTTAGCAAGACCACTTCGTTTATTAAATATTAAATTTTAGATACCAAATTAATTTTTTATTTTTTGAAAATTTGTGAATATCATTATATTAGATATATCTTGACATCCGTAAAGTTGTATTGTCGAGAAATATTTTTAGAAAAATAGAAACAACAAACCGTGACAAAGAACTAGTTAAGAGTACTAGTCAATATAGTATTAATCTACTAGGATCTCCAATCAAATTAATTTTTTATTTATTGAAAATTTAGGAATATCATTCAATTAGGTATATTTTAATAAAAAAGCTAGTTATTTAATATTTCACAAATAAAAATTATTTTAAAAAGTTAGTAAAAACGTTATTTTATAAAAAAAAATTATTTTCATTTCCCTCTTATATTTTCCCTCCTTTGTTTCATTGAACAAACCAAAATTTTGTTGAAATTCCCCCCTTTATCCCAAATGTATTTCCCGCCTTGTACCAAATTTTTCCCCCTTAGTCAATTTTTCACTTCCACTTAACTAAAACAAAACATTAGCAAAATAAACAAAAAAATAAAATTAACAGCCCTTTAAAATTTGATGGTATGACTATGTGGGTGTGTATAAATCCTGAATCAAAATTTGACTTTTTTCCATTTTATTTAATTTTTTGGCCTTTATTCCTATTTCTATTTATTTTTTAAAAATTTAATATTTTTTACTTTTATCCCTAAAATATTATAAAAATTTCAGAATATTTTTTATATATAAATACATAAATTATTTATTTATTCATTATTTTAAAGTTACTAAATTATAATTATAATAAATGAACTAAAAACTTGAAATAAAAGCTTAAATCAAAAATTAAAAAAGTGAAAGTAGCAGAGATTTTTTGGCAATGAAAAACTTCCCCCTAAAATGAAATTTTAGCACTTAAGACTCCCCCCAAAACAAAATTTCTCGATCTAAATTTTCCCCCTCAATCACTCTCCTACCTAACCTCTCCTGACCTAAACTTTCACTTCACCGCACTCACTCACCACCCTGAATAAAGAATTGAAGAATGAATTAAAAGTCGATTAGGGCTTCAAAACAGCTTTCTCAATTAAGGCTTCAATCACTCTCTCTCTCTCTCTCTCTCTCTCTCTCACACACACACACACACAGAGCACAATCTCGACCAATTTGGGTTTTAGCTATTTGGGGTTCCTGCAATTTGGGTTTGTGTTTTATTTACAAATTCAATTTTGTTTGTGTTTGTATGTCTCTATATCTGTTTCACTCTCTCTTAGTCTCATTCTCTCACCACTTTATATCCTCTTTATTTGTTTGATTAATGTTTGTATTTTTTTAATTTGAGTTCTTTTGTTGAGTTGAGGTTAAGTGTAGTTGGTGTTTGTTTGTTTTTTAGCTATTCTGAGTGGTTCTCCGAATTTCTCGATTTTGGCAACGGATGTTGAGACCGGAACTCAGGTTGCACGTATTGACAATGCACATGGGTGAGTTTTTTTTTCAATTATATGATTGATGGGATTTAATGTTGTGATTCGTGGTAATTGAAATAATGTTATTATGCAGGGCTGCTATGAATCGGTTAGTTAATTTGACATAGACCACAATTGCGTCTGGAGATGATGATGGTTGCGTGAAGGTGCATATTTTTTTTGTCTTCACACTAGTTTTCTTCATTTGTAGGTGTGGGATACAAGACAGCGAACCTACTGTAATACCTTTATTGTTCATGAAGAATTTTCATATATGACTTGGACTACTACTTTTTTTAATATTCTACATTAGTGTACATATTTATCAGCTAATAAAAATCTAATCTTGCTAAAAATTTGATTCCATGTGTTTAAAAATTTTGATAGATGCTACCAAGTGCTATGTTGTTTGTTGATGTTTCCTATTTACACTTCACCTCATAGGTATGTACTCATGCTTGCTTTTACTGATAAAAATAACAGATAATCGCCAGAGGATGCTTACGATATCTCAGGTGAACCAGTGTAAGAGTTGTACCAGTTATTCTTGATTAATCTTTTGTAGTTGTCTCTCTTTTTCTTTAGATTTTGTAGTAATATTATAGTGTTGTTCGGGAACTTCAGTTTTATTCTTTTTTCTTTGCAAGTAGTTTAGAACTCATAATTTATTATATTTCAGTAAGTCGGTCCTTCGTATTGGATATATATCCCTGGGTATTGTTATATGCAGTCTTAAACTTATCGTTCATAATTAGAACGCTCCTTTTCTGATAAGTATGCATATATATGTTAGGGAGATCCTGCTGTGACATTAAGATGCTATCAGAAGCCAAATATCGGAGTCATACAAATTCAAAACATCACCTTCCTAATTTGTTGAACCACAAATAGATACATACATTATGGACAAAGGTCCTAGCGATCATCCTTAGCAACAGAAATGGTAAATCCCCACCGCACCCCACCACACCCCGTAATTCAGTTAAAAGTGTGTATATATCAAAATACGAAACTCCGTCACCTTTTGCGGTACTCCTTGAATTTTGATACAGCACAAAGATAAAAATCATATGTTTGATGGGAATATAACAAGAAAATAACAATCTGTATGATCATGCAAAATCTGGTTTGATAATTTCTTGAAATCTGATCACTTGAACACTTCAGATGGGATATATATGCAATGGATATGCTTCCAGACTATATGCAGATATGCTTCCTGGCTCTTTACAACTCTATTCATGAGATGGCTTACGACATTCTCAAGGAGAAGAACTTGAATGTCTTGGCACCGCTGAGGAGAACAGTATTTTTTTTGTTCAATTTCTTTTTTTATCAAAACAATTAGTCTGTGTGCTGTGGTGAAATATGATTTGCTTAATACTAATGTCACTTTTAAGTAGGAATCTTCGTTTTATTATGCAAATAACATGAATTACGGCATGAATTAGGAGCTCGTTAGTGTCGCATTTTCATAAAAGTTTCCAACTTGATCCTTAATGGTATGTGCCGCTCATGCAGGCACACTCCTGACGCTGGGAAATAAACAACGGGAACTCGAGAACTTGTGGAATAAAGGAGAACCAGAGAGAATATGCCGGCATGAGCCATCACAGTAAACCATACTCTTTGACTTCCAATCATATGTAACAACATTTAGGAAATACCAAACTCTGATAGCTATAGAATAGAATGTTGTACTTTCCTATCCCTTTCTCTGTTCTGTACAATGTATCACATGTTGTAAAAATGTTTACTATCAGAACAAAGCAATACACCTAGTATTGGTGAATGGTTTATGGTTGAATGATGTTGGTTTTTGGTGAATGAATATGTAACTTTTGGTAGTTTTTGGGTGAATATAATTGCATATGTAACAATATTGTGTAGCATCCTAAACAACAGTGGAAAAATTCTATAATAATGTTGTGTGATTTCCTTTTAGACAATTGTGTATTGAATTAAAACTATTGTGTGATTTCCTTTTAGACAAGTGTGCATTCAACTAAAACTATTGTGTGATTTCCTTTCAGACAAGTGTGCATTCAATTAAAACTATTGTGTGATTTCCTTTCAGACAAGTGTGCATTAAACTAAAACTATTGTGTGATTTCCTTTCAGACAAGTATGTATTCAATTAAAACTATTGTGTAGCATCCCAAACAACAACGGTTTCTAAATCGACTGTTGTTGTTTCTGGCTATCAGACAACGGCGTATAGAGATGAAGTCGTTTTCCCTCGCTCTAACACACAACATTTTTCGAACCGTTGTCTGAGGCGTGTAACAGATGACACTCCGATAGACAACGGGGTTTGTCAGTATCAGACTACGGATAAAATCCGTTGTCTGAATCGAAATTCCTTGTAGTGTAACTATCTAGCTTATAAGCCAACAATAATTCCAGGAACAAGTATATCAATATGACTTTAAAAGTAGGCATGCATGCTATGGCATATGTATAACAGAAAGCATATATATATATTCACAACAACAGCCTTTTAAAAAGGGTTTGAAACTTGCCTGGAAATCGAGTACGGGTAGGGGTAGTGGTAGCGTGTCCTGGGTCAGCCAGGTGATCTATAAATAACCAAGGCATTCGGGATTAATCACTTATCATATTAAAAAGGTTAAGTATACACTCTACATAAGTCGAAACACGTTTTTGAATTATCTCGTTATACACCTCTTAGTGTAACTCTTTTTATCACCGATGCGATTCGACATTTGTTCGCTATTATGACATGTCATCATACCCACACTTGATACATACTTAAGCCATGTAAGTTTTACGATCGATCAATTACGAATCAAGATTGTACTACGAGTTTTATCGCCCGTTTTCTAAGTCATTTACCAAAGTCATAACTAAGTATGCTTTTAGGGGTTCGTTCGCGTTTAACCTTGATTCGAATATTTTTATAAAATCGGAAAACGATCCATTCGACATGTGGTTTTCTCCCACACCTTCCTTTTTACCTCTAATATTTAATTATTAAGATTCGCCACTGATTAAATGACATTTAAGGGAATCAATTTCAATTACGAACTTTCATTTACGGTTTCGAACCACTTTTACGAATTTAATCATAACTCCTAAACCATAAGTCTGTTTCATGCGATCTTTATATCAAAACGAAGCTCATAACATAATATATCTTAACATGGAAGATTACAAAGCTAGGAAGTGAGTTAAGCCTACTGTGATGCACGGTTTTCAAGGTTTAACGAAAATCGGGCATTACGACGGCTATAGATCGAACGTTCTAAAAATCATAACAACAATACCAAGCCACACCGGGCACAAATCCAACTTATACACATGATTCTCATCTTTTTTTTTCAGTCCAAGAACATCATGCTTAACCAACAAGATCATCATCTCTTACTAAAATCACTAACCACTAACTAATCATGCTTATAACATTAACATAATCATAACTAGGCTAGATCCATCAAGAACATGCATAAATCTCAAACAAGAGCTAGGGTTCTTAAAGATTATACCTTCCTTGGAGTATGATCTAGCCTTACTAAGCCTTGAATGGTCCTTGTTTAGCCTTAACAAACCTTAGATCATCCAAACAAAACAAGAAATCAAAGTTAGTTTCATGAAAACACTATTCATCCTCCTCTTGGATGATTTATTTGAAAATAGAAACAAAGGAGATTGAAGCTAGGATTTTTAGGAGATTACTTTTATGAAATATAGGACTCACAATAAAAGTTTCAAGATCAAATGATGGTTGCAAGCTTGATTTTGGTTTTGAAATTAAAGAAGAAGCCGAATGCTTCTTTTTGAGAGAAATGAATTTCGTTGCTTTGTTTGCTTGGCTAATCTCTTGTTCTCATCTTGCATTATTGAGATATTATCTCATAAATTAGCTTTATTAAAGCTATTATGTCATGGATGATGAATTTTGATGGCCATGTGTCTTGTTTTTGTGGTTGGATGAGAAAAGGATGCTAAGTACTAGTTAGCTTCTTAATCTTGCTAGTTACTTATGTAACTAATTGGTTTCTAGATATTTATCACTTGCACATGCATGTACCTTGCTTCCTCTGCTTGATTCTTTGTCCGTTTATTGCTTAATTCATTGATCGTTCGAGGGAATAACTCATTCGTTTCTAGTTAGGGTTTTACCAAAAACCTTCTTAATATTTATAATACTATTCTCCATCTTTCTTAATACTTCTCGAATATAAATTCCTTAAATCCCTTTAATAAATCCTTAAGTCTTGCAGTGTCCAGGGAAATCTCGGAGAAAATAAAGTGTTATTTTTCTGAATCCGACAGGTTTTACATACAATTATTTCGCCCCTGGATCATGAATACGAACTCCGAAATCCGTTCTGAATACTCCTACATAGCGTCGTCTAATAATATTCTTGTCTCACTCAAAAACACTATTCATACTTTATTCTTTCTTTTATTCTTTATAATTAATAAAAATTCCCTTGTCCTATTTCGGGCGTTCCTTAACCATTTTACGGAACCACTGGACTAATAATAGATATTGATTTGGATGACATAAGAATAATCTTCCTATTTGGAATTAATATAACTTATATCCCTAGGAGATAGATCATTCTTATCTATGCTGTCAACCAAAAGCATTCTTCATGACATCTAAATATTTGAATCCAAATCCATCCTCTTCATTCAATAAACAGTCGTTACATCGCAGTCATAACCACTATTCCCTCATATATTAATACATAATAAAAAGTTTTAATTCTATCAAAAATATGGGTTCTTACATCCATCAACAAGAAAAGGTACACTCTAGTTATTGTTGATGAATATACTAGATTTACCTGGGTGTATTTTCTACATAGAAAAGATGAAACTGCTAAAATACTTCTGGATCATGTAAGATTGATTGAGACTGGCACAAAGTATAAAGTCAAGATTTTAAGAAGTGATAATGGAACTGAATTCAAGAATTCAGCAATGGAAGAGTTCTGCAAATACAAAGGAATAGTTCAACAATTCTCTGCTCCAGGCACACCTCAGCAAAATGGAGTGGTTGAAAGAAAGAACAGAACTCTTATTGAAGCTGACAGAACTATGTTGGAGGAAGCTAAACTACCTACATATTTCTGGGCAGAAGCAGTCAACACAGCATGCTACACTCAGAACATAACACTGATCAACAGACATGGTGTAACTCCTTATCAGATGATCAAGGAAAAGAAACCAAGTCTGAAGCATTTGCATGTATTTGGTTGTAAGTGCTTTGTTCTAAGACCTCATCCTGAACAGCTTGGAAAATTTGAGACTAAAGCTGATGAGGGCATCTTTATTGGCAATCCATCATCAAGGGCCTTTAAGTCGACAATCTAAGAACAAAGACAGTCATGGAGTCTATAAATATATCTTTCGATGATAAGAAGATTACAGGAATAACTGAAGACTTACATGATGATTTGATTTTTGCAAATGAAGCTACCAAGAATTCTGATGAAACCTTGTCAGATACTGATACTCCATCAAATACTGACGATCCAATCATTCCTGATGAAACACAAATTATTGAAGGTAACGCAAATGTTGAGGGGGAGCAACAACAAGAGACCATCAACACTGAAACAAATCAAACATCAGGAGGGGATTCATCAGAAACAGATTCAAGTGATAATTCTGACAGTAGATCAGAAAGAGATAGTAATATCTCAGGGGGAGCTTTTAGCAATACTAGTTCTTTTGAAGATAATACCAATCCAAGGGAAGCATCAAATTCAAGGAATGATTTACCACCAGCAAGGAAATGGACTAAAAGCCATACTCTTGATTTAATTATTGGGAATCCTGAAGCAGGTGTAAGAACCAGAAGTGCAACTCAGAATGAATGTCTTTATCATAACTTTCTGTCAAAGGAGGAACCTAAGAAAGTTGAAGATGCACTCAAAGATGCTGATTGGGTTATGGCTATGCAAGAAGAAATAAATGAATTTGAAAGAAATGAAGTATGGAAGCTTGTACCAAGGCCAAAAGGAAGGTCAATTGTAGGTACAAAGTGGGTGTTCAGAAACAAGACAGATTTAGATGGCACCATTATCAGAAATAAAGCAAGACTAGTTGCAAAGGGATATTCTCAACAGGAAGGAATAGACTATGATGAGACATTTGCTCCTGTTGCAAGATTGGAAGCTATCAGAATCTTTCTGGCATATGCAGCTCATAAGAAATTCAAAGTTTTCCAGATGGATGTGAAAAGTGCTTTTCTCAACGGAGAATTAGAAGAGGAAGTTTATGTTGAACAACCTCCTGGCTTTGTTGATTCAAAACATCCAGATTATGTCTACAGACTGGATAAAGCACTTTATGGACTAAAGCAAGCTCCAAGAGCCTGGTATGAAACATTGGCTCAATTCTTACTGGAAAGTGGATTCAAAAGAGGTACAATTGATAAAACCTTGTTTTATTTGAATCATGGTAAGGATTTGCTATTAGTTCAAATTTATGTTAATGGTATCATTTTTGGGTCAACTAACTCCAAATTGTGTGAGAAGTTTTCAAAGCTAATGGAGTCTAGATATCAAATGAGCATGATGGGAAAGATGAGCTATTTCTTAGGTCTGCAAGTTAAACAGATTGATGATGGGATTTTTATCAATCAGTCAAAATATACAAAGAATCTATTGAAGAAGTTTAACATGCAAGACAGCTTTACTACATCAACTCCTATAGCTTCAGCTACCAAGCTTGATCCTAATCAAGGTACTGAGGTAGATGTAACCAACTACAGAGGTATGATTGGTTCACTCTTGTATCTAACTGCTAGTAGACCAGATATCATGTATGCAACCTGTCTATGTGCAAGATTTCAGGCAAATCCCAGATAACCACATCTCATAGCAGTCAAAAGGATTTTCAGATACTTGAAAGGCACCCCATCTCTTGGCCTTTGGTATGCTAGGGAGTCTGATTTTAATTTATGTGGTTACTCAGATGCTGATTTTGCAGGCTGCAAAATAGACAGAAAAAGTACTTCAGGCAGTTGTCAGTTTCTTGGAGGAAGACTTGTTTCTTGGTTTAGTAAAAAAGCAAAAGTCTATCTCTACATTGCAGAAGTTGAGTACATTGCTGCTGGAAGCTGTTGTGCTCAGATTATGTGGATGAGAAATCAGCCAATGGACTATGGTTTGTCATATTCAAAAATACCTATTTATTGTGATAACCAAAGTGTTATTGCTATGACAGGAAATCCAGTACAGCATTCTCTTACTAAGCATATCAGTATCAGATATCATTTTATAAGAGAGCAAGTTATGGAAGGAACAATTGAGCTACATTTTGTTCCTACTGATCGATAGCTAGCTGATATATTCATCAAGCCACTTCCTGAAGCTACATTTACAAAGTTGGTGAATGAACTGGGAATGATAAACTATGATAGTTTATGAGAACAGAGAAAGATCAAATACTGATACTAGTCAAATCCTGATACATTTCGAATCCTGATGAAAAAGTCAATCCTTACTCCAGTCAAACATCGAATACTGATGTGATGTTTCATTTATCAGTAATGTATTTCAGTATCAAAGTACTTTGTTTTCTGTTCTATTTTCCTGATACACCTGTGACTATTGAACTTGTTAATAAGTTGATTACTTTGATTAGTTTTCATAATTATTTCTTTGATTTAATTATTTGAATAACAAGTTCAATGCAGGATACAATGAATAAGATTAGAGAAACAAATTTTTTCATTGATAATAAGAAAGAGATTACATTCAAAAAGTACATTTTTTTTGTTCTCTATCTACTTATCTATTCAACAGGAAAATAAAGTCCAAACCACTCCATTGTTAGCAGCCATCCCAGATCCCATCTTTGCCCCTTTGTTTGGGTGAAAGTTAATAGGGATAAGGTTATTTTTGGTGACATATTCATTAACAATGGTTGATGGAGTTGGATGAGGATGTTTTAGACGAAAGCCATGCTAATGTTGCTTGGAGAGTAGCATCGATGTCAATGACTTTTGCAGGTTTTTCTTTCTCGATTTCTTCGAGACTAGCATCCATCTGTAACCACAAAGTCTCAAGCTGTCTTTCCCAGTTGAAGGAATCAAACTCTTCACGAGTATAACTGAAGATATCTCTCTTCTCAACGAGATGGAGATTCTTTTCTTTAATGGTAAGGTTCGACATCTCTTTGCTAAGATATTTTATGTGAAGAGCTTTTGGTTTACAGGAGAGAAGAAGGGTTAAAACAAAAGTGGACAAGTCTCTAGGTGATTAAATAGAGAAAAGGAGTGGAACGAGAATATGGAACGGTTCATATTCTGGTGTTGGTACCAGGTATTTTTAGATTGTGATGTTTTAATTTCTTTAATTGAAACTAATTACCTTGTTTTATTTTATGATCACAATCTTATTTCTCGAATAATGTGGGCGCGTGTGTTGTACTCATGTGAGTATATACATACATTTTGTAAATCGTGTCACATGCAGCTATCACCACTCTTACACATAATTTGGTCCATTACTTATGTGTGCACGAGTTGATTACTGACACCTGTCTTTGAGAAATTATTATTTGTTTAAAATCAATTTAGTTTTCTAAATTGATTCTTTAATTCTCAAAGTATAAGTATTGTATCTTATCTTTCACTTTGTGCGAACATAAACCCTATCTGCTCAAGATTACAATTTCTCTCCGTTATAAAAACAATGGAAAATCAATTGTTTGCAAACAGTAAGGTTGTCATCAATGGTGTTACTTTTGCACCTAACAATTTTGTTGCTGTTCTGGATCATCAGGACTTGACGAATGATTTTCATATCATTCAAGATTTCTTGGCATCAAGTCCAATTAACTATGAATTAATTCAACCTTCCAAGGTTTCTTTCAAGAATGTTATGCAGATGTGGTCTACAGCAGTTTTTGGTGAAGGTATGACAACAAAGAATCCATACATGTCCTTTGAGTACAATGGTATTACATATAATATGACTCCAGAGGTGATAGTGAAAGCTCTTCAACTACTATCTCTCAATGGCAAACGAGCAGAAAGTGTTTCTGATGCTACACTTCTTGATTTTGCAAAGAGTCTTGGGATCAAAGGACAACCAATGAAGTTTGGGGAATTATACAGAACAAGGCTTAAGAAGGAATGGAATTTCTTCTTTGATACTATCAGTCGGTGTTTTCTGAATAAAGTTTCTAACTTTGATGCATTGCCTTCAGCTTCAGTTCAAATTGGGTACTCTCTAATCCATGAAACTCCTTTTGATTATGGATTATTTCTTTTGAAAGCATTTTATGCTAGAAAAACAGAGAAGTGTGGATATGTCTGTTTTATTAGATTCTTTCAATTGATATTCTCATATTTATGTCCCAATGTTGAATTTGAAAATGATGATAAATTGCCTATCTTTAAGATTTCTGAAAACAGTATTAAATCTTTGGAGAAATCTGATAAGGTAAATAACTTGGAAGGCAATCCTTTTATTCCTAATAAGGTCAGGCTTCTTTTGTCAAAGAGAATGCCTACTCATTATGGATCTATTACTGATGGTCTTGGACCTATTTATGGTGCTATGAGACAGGAAATTACCCATCCTGTTTCTGACCAAAGCACACAACCCACACACTCTATCAAACAGTCATCCATATTTGGTGTTTCACAAAAGGCATCAGTTGTAAAATCAAAGAAATTAGCTAGATCTGATGTGTCTGGAAAACAATCAGGATCAAAGGATTTCTCCACTCCAACCCACTCTCAAAAGAAGTTACATGGGGGTGAACAAGGGGTCCTGGCTAAGGAGAAATCTGTGCTTGAGATTGATCAATCTTTGATTGATATAGGGGAGTATAAGGAAACAGGAGAAAAGAGGAAATTCAGTCAGAAAAATGATTCTGAGTCTGATTATGATTATGATTCTGATGCTGACAAATTGCCTTTATCAGTTTCTTTGAAGAAAAAGGAAGTCACTGCTATTGTTCCTAAAGAAATGGCTATTTCTAAAAAGCCAAAGAAGAGAAGGGGATTACTTAAGAAAAGCCGATACTTCATTCCTCTGGAGATACAGAATCTTGATGATGATATAGAGAACATTCTGAATTCTGTTGTATCATCAGTTCCTGACTCAACTCCAAATCCTGATATCTGTACTCCTGATACTTCACCTGTGAAGCCTGTTGAAATCTCTGATTCTCCAGCTCCTACATCTCCAAAAAGAAGAATAATTGAGATGTCTGTGGATGATGTGAACAAAATTGCTGCACAGCTTGGATTAAAGCCTGTCTCACTCAAACAGAAAGATGCTACTGAAAAGGTCTTTCATAGACAGAAGAAACAGAGGACTTCTTGTTAGGAATAATTCATGAGTTGTGATGTTAAGAATAGAATTTCACTTATACTTCTTGTATATCCTGATTTATAAAGGATTTAGCACTTCGTATAGGATATATGTATTAGACAGTGATCTGTAGAATTTAAGTCAGGAATGAACAGTGCATCGAGGACTACATGTCAGGAACTGAGATCGAATCCTGATAGAGCAAGTCAAGTACTGATGGGATGGTTAGATCCTGATGCAAGATGAAATCCTGATATCAGTCGTATTACTGATGATGTCATATGGATGCTACAGAAACTGGCAAGTGCTATAAAACATGATCTTTGTTTGAAGAACAAGCAAGAAGATGTCATGAAGGAAAGAATTTTGTATTGATGGAAACTATCAACTGGACGGCAGAACATTGTCATGTATAGATTATCTTTCTATTATTAGTTGATAGGAAGCATTATAAATACTCTCTCCATATCATTGTAAAAAGTGTCGAACGAGTGTGAGTTGATAGCATAAGGTTTGTATTCGAGAGTTCGAAACAAACAGAGAGAGATTTGTATTGTCAGCAGCTGCTAAAGGTATTTGTACACCTTTGGTAGAGTTTGTATTTGATTTATTTAATACAAACAGAGTTCGATTTATTCGTTTGTTCTTGTTTATCTAATCAAGCAAAAATCAGACACGATTATATAACTTGTATTCAACCCCCCTTCTACAAGTTATTCGAGTTAACAATTGGTATCAGAGCAGGTTGATTTCGAATAATCATAAAGATCTGCAATCATGTCTGGTTACAAGGATGGGAATACTAAGATTCCTATGCTCAAGAGAAACGAATATACTCTATGGGAAGTAAAGATGTTGCATCATCTGGAAGCAACAGATCCTGATTATCTTGATAGAATCAGAGATGGACCTTTTATCCCAACAAAGGTTGTTGGACAAGCAACTGTTGATGGTGAGGTTGTTCCAGAACATACAGCAGAGAAGCCTAAATCTGAATGGTCAGATAAGGACAAGGAAAATGTTCTTAAAGATGCTAAAGTGAGAAACATATTATTCAATAGTCTTGATTCTGTTCTCACTAACTATGTTCTCTCTTGTAAGACTGTTAAGGATATATGGGACAATCTTAAGGTTCACTGTGAAGGAACTAAGCCCGTCAGGAAGAACATAAGGACACTACTTATACAACAGTATGAGTACTTTGAATCCAAGTCTGGTGAGTCACTTACTGACACCTTTGATAGGTTTACAAAACTCATCAATGAGATGGCCATGCATGGTAAATATTATGACTTGGAGGATATGAATATTAAATTCATGAAAGCCTTGCCTGATTTCTACAATGAGAAGATATCTGCAATTGAGGAGGCTAATGATCTTGATGAGATATCATTAGAGGTAGTGTATGGAAAACTGAGGGCTTATGAACTTGACAAACAGCAGAAGAAGAGCACGGGTGAAGGAAAGATGAAGACCATTGCACTTACTGCTCAATCTGAATCAAAGAAGCTTCCAGAGGAACAGCATGATGAGCCTGCTGTAAAGGACTCAAGAAAGAAGAAAAGCAAAAAAAAATTCTGAGTCAGAGACTACTGATATAGACTCTGACAACAGTGATTTTGAATCAGAGATGCAGGAACTCTTTGCTATGTTTGCTAAAGCTTTCAAGAAAGGAAGATTCAACAGGAGAAGATTTAGCAAATGACCTTTTCAAAAGAAGGAGGAGAAGAAGAGTGAAAAAGGCAAAAGTACAATTGTCAAGCATGATAAGGCCAAGATCAAGTGCTTTAACTGCAGCGAGCTTGGACACTTTGCTAGTGAGTGTAAGAAGCCTAGGAATACAGGAAAGGGTAATGCAGTTATGGTCACACAGAAGGATTGGGCTGATTCCAATGATTCTGAAGATGAATTGGATTATGACAACATTGCATTGATGGCAAATGTTTCAGATAAACCTGGATCTCCAAAGAAAACTTCTCCATCTTCTGTTAAGGTATCACTTCACTCTCTTGATTCATTTGATAGCTTAAATTCTGATGAAATTAGATCTGTCCATGCTGAGTTTAAGAATCTTATGACTAATTTTAGAATTCTTACTAGTGAAAGATGATGGGGGTGAAAATGTGACATTTAAAATCGCAAGCGCACGATCATCGTTTTAACACTTAAAATTCGTTCCACAGGGACTAATTTTATTCACAATCCTTAATTATTTAATTTAATCGAACTAGAACAATATTGAGTTTTGGAAAATTTTTCTACTTAATATCTGGTAGAAAGTTTAATTTATTAATTAATTAAAAACGAAAATTTCTAAAAATGCTAAAATCGAATTAAAACTATATTTTATTCTAAACTTTATTTACAGAAAAATCTTAACAAAAACTCAGCATGATTTATTCGTATAATTATCTAGCCACTCTCAAGACAATACTTAACCAGAAGGCACTTTCATGGATACGAAAAAAAATCAGAAACCAGGATCCTAATTACTCACCAGAACGAAACGAAATTAACAAATAAACAAAACCAAAACAATAAAACTCGACATCTAGCTTAATTAGGAAACCAGCTAAACAGCGAAACAAACCAGTAAACTCAAAACAGTTTTTACATATTCGTAATCATCAGTCGACTCAATAACGCAGTAACAACACAACTCGCGAACTCAGACTTCACATACAACCCAGCAACGAAACGCAGAAATGCAGCCAGCTGAACTCGTCTAAACTCACAAAAAATTCACTGCAATAACCAAAATTCTCAAACCTCATCAACAATCACTAAAACTCTGCACTAGCTCGATAAAGACTCAACTAAACTCGGCAACTCGGACAACGCAACACAATCGAAATGGACCTAACGAAAAATCGAACTTCAAACTCATCAAATACGAACCCAGACAGCAATCTAAGAACTAAATGATGACTCGGAAATAACTCGCAATACAACCATTCGGAAAAACCATCACTCGCTGGCAATTTACAAACCAAATTTCAGACACGAATTACGGCATATGAACACTCCGCAAAACAGTAACAAAACAGCAATTATAGTCATAACTCGCGAAAAACGCAAAAACGCACCAAAAACGGAACTCAAAATCAACGAAAAACGCAGCAACAAAACTGAAAACAAACAACAGAATTGCGAATTAAACTACAGTGATACAAGCGAAATTAAAAACGAAAGGAATGAGAAGAGGAGGGGAATTGCAGTGAAGATGGAGAGTGGTGGTGTGGTGTTTGTAGATTTAACGAGAATAGAGAAAGAGAAATGGAAGGGGGGGGATACGGCCGGTGGCTGGTGCTTTCGCGGGGAGAGAAAAGAGAGAGAGAGGGTCGAACGAGAAAGAAGAGAGATGGGTTTGTTGAGAACGAAAAGAAGAGGGAGAAAGGGAGTTGGGGTTTTGGCGATTAGAAGGAGACTAGGGAAGGTGTGTGGCTGGAATCGGTAAGGGAGAGCAGGGTTGTGTGTGCAGATATCGGAGCAGAAAGAAACGGAGAGAGGCCATCTATGTGAGGAGAAGAAGAAGAGTTGAAGTAGGAGGAGAAGCTGGGTTTGAAGATGAACAGGGGAGATATTGAATTAAGCTGGGAAAAAAAAACGAAACAGGGGACAAAGTCTTCGAATTAAATCAATTAAGGAAGATAAAATTTACTTTCTAAGATTAATAAAATAAATATTTTTGGGGATTTTTTTTATTTATTACACTAATACATATAACATAAAAATTTAAACCTGCGAGTAACAATAATAAAACCCACAATAAAATGGAAATTTAAAGGAGCGTAACTAATATTAAAATGAAATTAAAATTTCGAAAACAAATTCTTCAAATCAATATTTTCAATCCCGTGTGGTTAGCGTTGCTACTTTGTCCACCCGAGAATTTACGAAAAATAACGAAATAAAGAGCAAGGAAAAAGATGCAAAAATTTAAAAGAAGGCTTGAAATTTGCATAAAAATAAAGAGTGTTTACAAAAAAAATAGAGAATTAAAACTACAAATTTTGGAGATGACTACTAACCTAAATTCTACTCCCTCCGTCTCATAATAAGTTGCTCGTTTGAAATGTCGGGACTATTCATAACATGAGACAAATTACTAATTTACGTCTAATCTATAAGACCAAATATAGTCATGAGTGATCTTGTTGGATTCGTATTTATGAATACTTTAATACAGTGAAGTTTTTATATTTAATACTAATACGAAATACAAGATATTAACGATCAAAAGTGTGCGTTGGCAAACGTGTCCAGTCAAAACAGGCAACTTATTTAGAGACGGAGGGAGTACTATCTAAGGTATATGGTGTATTTTTACAAGAGAATGACGAAGGTATTTATAGAAGATTTTTAGGGTTTTTGGTTGGTGGCGGTTAATTCCGGCCATTCATTTAGTTTAGTGTTGGCTAAATCTTGACCATCCAATTTGTTTGGTAAAAATATGCACCACCCTCCCTTCTCTTTCCTTTTTCTTCTACTTTGGTCCTTCTTCTTTCTCTTTTGCCCTTTCTTGCACTTTATTTATATATTTTGTCATTTCTTCACTTTTCTCGAATTTCCTGAAATGCAACAAAATAATTTATTAAAATACGAGTTCAAACAATAAATAGGTAATAAAAATATGCAAAATTATGCACTTATCAAAAGAGATGAACTTAAGGTTAAGAATGATAAGTTAGTTGATAGAAATAATTTTCTTGAATTTGAGCTAGTTCAAATGGAAGAATACAAGTTAAGTTCTGATAAAGCTAAGCATGATTATAGTGTTATTCTTGGGGCTTATGACTATGTCAGAAAAGAACTAGAGAAAGAGAGAGATGTGATTAAAACCATTAACATTTCTGGTAAAAAGACTCAAGAAATCATTGAAAGTGGAATTCCTGGTAAAGTTAATGGTTTAGGTTTTGATAAGGCTAGACAAGAAGAAAAAGTAGCTATTGTCAATGATGATAGTAAAGTAGAAGCTAGCACATCTAAATCTGAAGGTAAGAAAATTGTTTCTGAACCTAAACATGTTAAATTTGTTGATTCAAAAGGTACCCCTGTTGTACACAAAAGAATTAACAATAGTAATTCAGATGAGAAAGTGTTAGAGAAACCTAAGAATGTAAACATAGGGTTTCTGTCTAAGTCTCAGTTGAAACAGTGACTAGATAGTCTTTCAGAGTCTAGCAGGATCAAAAGAAATAGGAATGGAAAAGAATGTATTAACAAAGAGAATAATTACAAGAATGTACCTGATGCACCTAGGAAAAAATGCTATAAGTGTGGAAATCATAATCATTTGGCCCTAGACTGCAATCAAAAACCTTCTTGGAAAACTGAGTCCAGATTCCCCAAGACTCAGAAAATTCAATACCAACCACAAAAAGCTTGTTATCATTGTGGTAGTTTACTTCATTATATTTACATGTGTAGAGAATATCATGAACTGTATTATGACTATTATTCTCTGAAATCTGAAACTCCTAGTCACAAACAATTTGTGAAATCAGAGTCTAAGGTTGACTCTGGAACAGGTAAAGTAAAAGCAAAATCTTCAAAGTCTGTTGTTTTTAAATCTAGTAAGAAAGGATCCAATCAAAGTTGGGTCCTAAAAAATTCTAACTAGTTACTTTTTATTTGCAAGGCACAGGAAAGAAGCATTCAATTATCTTGGACAGTGGATGCTCTGGACATATGACTGGAAATAAGTCCCTGCTTACAAAGTTTGAGAGGAAAGCTGGCCCAGTAATATCTTTTGGAGATGGCAACAAAGGAGAAACTCTGGGATATGGCTCAATTGTTTTGGGGAATGTCATCATAGAAAATGTAGCACTGGTTGAAGGCTTGAAACATACTCTTTTAAGCATAAGTCAACTGGGTGATAAAGGTTATCAATCAATCTTTGACAGAGAAGGATGCAAAATCTTGAATATGCAGAATGGAGACATTGTTCTAACTGGTCAAAGACATGGCAACATATATGAAGCCAGCTTAAGTGATACATCTAAAGGAATTGTTAGATGTCTCTACAGCAAAGCAACAAATGATGAAAGCTGGAATTGGCACAAGAAGCTCTCACATCTCAACTTCAAGAAGCTTAATCAACTTGTTAAGCATAATCTTGTGAGAGGTCTACCTAAGGCAAATTTTGTGCAAGATGGATTTTGTGATGCCTGTTAGCTTGGAAAACAGAGAAGAACCACTTTCAAGAGCAAGACTGCAAATTCAATTACTGAACCATTTCACATGCTACATCTTGATCTGTTTGGTCCAGTAAACATTATGTCTATCAGCAAGAAAAGATATGCTCTAGTTATAGTGGATGATTTCACAAGGTTCACATGGGTGTTCTTTCTACACAAGAAGGATGAAGCTCCTCAGCAAATCATTGAACTTGTCAAGAATATTCAGAATAACTCTGAGTACAAAGTCAAAGTACTTAGGAGTGACAATGGTACAGAATTTAAGAATTCTATAATAGAGGAGTTTTGTGTAGACAATGGAATCATTCAACAGTTTTCTGCCCCTGGTACACCTCAGCAGAATGGTGTAGTGGAAAGAAAGAACATGACTCTCATAGAGGCAGCAAGAACCATGCTTGCAGATGCAAAACTTCCAACCTATTTTTGGGCAGAAGCTATTAACACTGCATGTTTCACTCAAAACTGTACCTTGGTAAATAGTCATGGAAAAACTCCCTATGAGATGATCAAAGGAAAGAAACCAAGTATGAAATATTTTCACATCTTTGGATGCAAATGCTATATGTCCTAAAAGTTCATCCAGAACAACTTGGAAAATTTGAAGCCAAATCGGATGAAGCAATCCTTCTAGGATATTCAGCATCAAAGGCCTTCAAGGTTTATAATCTCAGAACTCACATTGTTATGGAATCAATTCATGTTGCATTTAATGACAAGAAATTTGGAATTCTGCAAACTGATGAAAGCCATGACAAATTGGAATTTGAAAATCTGAAGAATTCTGAGATACTCTCCACTGATGATGAAGGTTCTCGAGAAGGAATTTCTATTGATTCTCAAAGGAGTGCTACTGTTGAGGGGGAGCAAATAAATCAAGGAGGACACAGTAATCATCAGGAGCAGACTAGCTATTCAGAGTCTACTCCATCAGGAACTGATCCTTCAGAGTCCACTGAGGAAAGATCAGTAACTAGCAGCAATATGGAATCTATTGATTCTATTGATCAAAGGGGAGTTTTTAAAGGAGAGAGAATTCTTCTACAAGAGAAACCACTAACTTAGGGGGAGAGACTAGCAGAGTCAATCTACCACCTGTTAGAAAATGGACAAAGGATCATACTGAAGATTTGATTATTGGTGATCCAAATAGTGGTGTTCGAACTAGAAGATCAATTCAAAATGAATGCTTGTATAGTTGTTTTCTCTCAAAGAATGAACCTAAGAAGGTTGAAGAAGCCTTACAGGATCCTGATTGGGTAATTGCAATGCAGGAAGAATTAAATGAGTTTGAGAGAAACAAAGTCTGGAAACTGTTACCAAGGCCTAAAGACATATCAATTGTTGGTGCAAAATGGGTTTTCAAAAACAAGCTAGATGAATCCGGTATGATTGTAAGAAACAAAGCAAGACTGGTGGCCAAGGGTTACTCTCAGGAAGAAGACATTGATTATGATGAAACCTTTGCCCCTGTAGCAAGATTGGAAACAATCAGGATGTTTCTTGCATTTGTAGCTCATTCAAAGTTCAAGGTATACCAGATGGATGTAAAGAGTGCTTTTCTAAATGGCAAGCTTGATGAGGAAGTATATGTGGAGCAGTCACCTAGATTTGTTGATCCAAAGTTTCCAAATCATGTCTACAAACTTGACAAGGCACTCTATGGACTAAAGCAGGCACCAAGAGCATGGTATGAGACTTTGTCTAAATTTCTTCTTGAAAATGGTTTCACAAGAGGTACAATTGACAAAACTCTATTCTTTAGAAAGATAAAAGGTGAATTGCTTTTAGTTCAAGTTTATGTTGATGATATAATATTTGGTTCTACTAATGAAAAGTTGTGTGCTAAGTTTAGTAAGCTTATGCAGTCTAAATATAATATGAGCATGATGGGTGACCTAAATTATTTCTTAGGCTTGCAGGTCAAACAGACTGAGACAGGTATTTTTCATTAATCAGTCAAAGTATATCAAAGATCTTTTAAGAAGGTTTGACTTTCAAGACTGTGCAGTTGCAAAAACACCCATGGCAACAGCCACTAAACTAGACACTGATCCTGAGGGAAAGAGTGTGGATAACACTAGTTATAGAGGCATGATAGGCTCATTGTTATATTTAACTGCAAGTAGACTAGATATAATGTTTTCTACCTATTTATGTGCTAGATTCCAAAGTGATCCTAAAGAATCTCATTTAATTGCTGTGAAAAGAATTTTTAGATATCTCAAAGGAACTCCAAATCTTGGTTTGTGGTATCCTAGAGAATCTGACTTCTCCCTAATTGGCTATTCAGACTCTGATTATGCAGGGTGTAAAATAGACAAGAAAAGCACTACAGGTACATGTCAATTCTTGGGGAACAGATTGATTTCTTGGGCAAGCAAGAAGCAGCAATCGGTCTCAACCTCAACTGCAGAAGCTGAGTACATAGCAACAGGCAGTTGTTGTGCACAGCTCCTTCAGATAAGAAATAAGTTGATGGATTATGGTATGATACTTAGTAATATTCCTATGTTTTGTGATAATACTAGTGCTATCAAAATTGCAGAAATTCCAGTTCAACATTCAAGGACTAAGCACATTGATGTCAGGTATCATTTTATTAGAGAACATATTGAAAATGGTACTATGGAACTTCACTTTGTTTCTACTGACAAACAGCTTGCAGATATTCTAACTAAACCACTTGATGAGGCTACATTCAGTAGGTTAGTAAGTGAGTTAGAAATGTTAAATTTCTAGATCTTTAACATCTGCAAAAGTAGCAAGGTATGTTGTTTTCAGCTTATAGACTTGATATTCTTGTCAGGATCTATATTTGATTGTTAAATGCTTAAGCTGTAACATTGTACTTTGATAAATTTCAGTATGATAGACTTGTTAATAAACATCAGTATCAGGATTGCTATCAGTATGCTGACGTCATCAGGATTTTACCGTCAGTATCAGGATTGTGAAATTTGTGTGTACTATTGTTTCAAATCCTGAAGTTCATGTTATGTAGTAATCTAATTCTGAGTTTTGTTAAGTCTATGCTAGCAAGCTTTGATTCATTCATACTGTTAATTTATATTTCAGATCAGTCAATAAACAACAATAGACGAGTAGATAATAAGAAATTGTATTTTCATTAATTGAAAGCATTACATACATGGAAATGAAATACAAATATCTTTTTGTCTAACTTCTACTGATAACTCTATTCATGTCTAAAGTTGTAGATGTTCTTAGTCTTCAAAGATCCACTTCAGGACAAGGAGCATCTCAAAAGTTGATGATTACTCCTGGATTTCATGTCTGGACGACTTGAATGAGAGCAGCTGACTAGAATGTATAGCATCTCCATCAAGATCAACCTCAGATTCTCGGCC
Source organism: Kitagawia praeruptora (assembly GCA_037693485.1). Classification (NCBI taxonomy): domain Eukaryota; kingdom Viridiplantae; phylum Streptophyta; class Magnoliopsida; order Apiales; family Apiaceae; genus Kitagawia; species Kitagawia praeruptora. The sequence continues at coordinate 111,709,556 of CM075354.1, forward strand.
TAATTCTTCATCCTCAAGATTTGAGAAGGTTAGAGGGTGATTGTATCCAACAGATGGATGTTTAAAGAGAAGATTCTAGACATTATTTGGATCTACTCCAACCATGTCTAAAGCGATGAGAAAAGTCATCTCTTCAAAGAGACGAACAATGAATCTTTGGTTATGAACAATCTGTTCATCATCTGTAAGAAATCGAAAGATGGGGTTAAAGGTCATTGTATTTTGTTGGAAGCTCTGTGTTTAAAGAGAGTTTTGTGTGTTTTTGGAGTTAAGAAAGGAAAAGACATCAGGTGTTTATAAAGGAAATAGTGAGAAGCTGAACAGTCATTTTGAAGTGTTCAATGTATCTGCGTATATATCTATGCGTATGACTGATCCTTACGTATTTCCAAGATATTTTGACAATCTAACAAAATATTTTTGTTTGGAATATTGATGTTCTTTTCAGGTTAAAATTCTGGCCACGTGGAATTTCATTTAATCTTTGGAATCAGTATGATATTGATCAGGATTTCATGTGTGACCATCAAGATTTGAGAATTATTATTTTTAAAATCACATGCATTTTGTGATTATTTTGATGGGAGATCACAACAAGAAAAGGAAGCTGATCAGTATTGATTTAATTTTGATTTTACCCTGATTTATTTCATGAAAATCAATTTTGGATTTTATTTTCCAAAAATCGTGGGTAAACTGCATTTTTCAGGGGCTGACACCTGTCAACCTACGTGTCAACATGGGTTAGTGGGTCTGAAGAATTTTTGAATATATCTTTATTTTGAGACTTTGATTGTTTATTGCTAACTTCTAAATTGTATTTCGTAAGGCAAAAACATTCATTTGTATTCTCAAAATCTCTAATCAATTTCAAGATTTCTCAAGTTCTTTTCAGATCAAAAATGGAAGCTCAAAGAAGACTACCAAAATCAGTAGCTTCCAAGTTTGGTGACTTTGATTTTATGATGAATAATCATGTAACAGCTATCACCAACAAGGAAGGGGTGTCATCTGATTTTCATCCAGTAATGGATTTTATGGCTATTGGACCTTTGCGTTATGCATTGGCAGCATCTCCAGAAATAAATCAAGCTGCTGTTTCACAAGCTTGGGAGAATGCTGAAGTAATTGATTCTACTCAGAGTCAATCAGGTAAGATTGTTCTACACTTAGGACAAGATACTTATGATATTACTGAATCTGTTGTTAATTCAGTACTTCACTTACCTGTTAATGTGGATTATGCAAGTGAACCATCTGATGATGATGTAAGAACTATGTTGTCTGCACTAGGTTATAGTGGTCCTCTAGACAACATGAGCCAGTTAAATAGATCTTTTCTTAGGAAAGAATGGTCTTTCTTCTTTGATCAAATTGCTAAATGTTTTACTGGCAAATGTAGTTCTTTTCAGCAAATTACTTTTGTTACATCACATATTGCTTATAGTTTGCTTTATGAAAGAGTAATTAATATTGGTCACATTATCTTAAGTCAGATGAGTATTAAACTTGGGTCAAAAGATCAAGACAGGAAAATGGTTTATTATCATAGATTTATGCAAATATTTATTAACCATTTTATTCCTGATGTTGAAGCTAGATTTGGTAGAGAACATTGTGTTTCTTCTTATGTATAGCAAAAGAGAATTTTCTTTGACATTACAAAGAAGGACAATGAAAAGAATCTAGATGAAATACCTGCCATTCATTATCCACATCATGTTCAGGTAATTCTTACAACTCATCTTCCTACTCTATACAATTCTTCTTTCTTTTGTGGTGAAATGGCTCAGGAATCTCATTTGGAGGAGAACCCCCCTGTGTCTACCCAAGTAGCCCAAAACATTATAGTCTCTGAAACAATTCAAGAACAAAGTTTTAATCCACAGCCTGTTGTTTCAAAGAAATCAACCTCTGGTGTTTCTCAAAAGACATCAGTTGTAAGGAAGATAAGATTTGTTGTGTCAAGTAGTAGTAGTAGTTCTAGTGAAGATGATGATAATATATCTCTTGCTGAGAGAGAAGAATTGAAGGTTGCAATTCAACTTTCTAAGCTAGGACAAAGAGATGAAGCACCTAGTCACAGGCAGGCTGCAGTATCTCAAAAGACTATAGTACTTAAAAAGGGAAAACAGTTACTGGATACTATCTCTCAAAAGACTGTATCTATTGAAAAAGGATCTCATCCCAAGATCATTTCTATATCTACACCTCTTGAGTCTTCTCAGGATAAATCTTTTGCTCACTATACCAGGAGAACAAGGAGAAAGATTCAATTGTCACCTACACACACAGAGTCTAGACCAACTAATATCATGCAGGTCTCTACAAATGAAGCTACAATCAAGTCAGTAATTGGCAATAGAGATCTTGATATTGATTCTTCATGGGAAACTACATTGTCATACAGACTGGCTATGGGAGTTATTTCTATCAAAGTGAAGCTTTCTAGGCCGGTTCTACAATTTTTGATTGAAAGAGTTCCAAAACTTTCATTTCCTGAAGAATATGGACTTCTACATCAAAGACTTGACTTAATGAAGATATATTTCTATGTCTCAGTCAGAAGACAATTAGTCAAGAAATTTGGACTCTCGAAGCATGTTGCACTTCAATCACTTCATGCATATTTATTTGACAAGGATGTCATTATTAAAGATGCTTCAGCTCAAGGTGAACAACAGGAGGACGTAGATAGAGGAATGCAGTCAACAGGAGATACTATTGCACCAGTAGTGGATAGTAGTACAGATCAGATCACAGTCACTACAACACAAGAACCATCTAGTCAGAGGTTGGATGACTCAGGAGCTGTGATAGCTGATGCTGAAAGGTCTTCTGTGATGATTGAAATTACAAGTGAGAAACCCTATGATATGGGAGGAATAACTTTGACTAATTTTCCTGAAGATCAAACAAACATTGTTCAGTCAGAGTCTATCCACCTTGAGGGTGAGTCTCAGCAAACAACACTTAAAGATGGTGACATACTAACTATGGTGTCTAATGAAGTATTACTGAAGACATCAGAGTCTAGTAGAGAACCTGAAAGTGGTATACTGGAGCCTGTAGTCTCTGAATGGAAAGAAGATGCTTGTGAGAATTCAGAGACTATAGCAGCTCACTCCTTGGAGAAAACCTCAAGCCCCTTGCCAAATGAGGAACCCTCTCTTCATGTGAGTTCAAGTATAAAAACTTCTTCTAAACCCTATTTTTCTGTAGGTCATGAGAGCACTTATCCAAATTTGAGTGATACACTTGAAAAGATGGATATTGATCCACAATCTGAGAGGCTGGCTCCTGACCAGGCAAAAGGAGAGGTAGAAAGAGTGTTGACTTTAGATAGTCAAAGTGAGAATGAGGGTATGGATGATAAACTCCATAGTAAGGGAGAGAAAATTAGGAAACCACCATCATTTGATTTCTGGGATCAGGTTTTTCCTGAATCTTGGTCTGATAATATTGGTATGGATACTGGTACGTATTCTTTTATCAAAATGTATGAGAAGAATGACTTAGCGCATCACAATGCAAAGCCAGAAGTTAAAGCTCAGAAGCAGAAAGAGAGGCTTGAAGGAATTATCAACAGAAGAGGTGAAAGGTGATAAGTGGATTTTATATCCACTTGGAGCATTCCGTATCGGCTTAAATTGGTGTATTTGGCCTCAAGTTTGTCGTAGTTTTGATGTGTTTTATTTAATTGTGCAGGTTTGAAGAAATGTCGATTAGGGGTGAATTTTCCGTTGTTTTTGGAGTTGATTTATGATATGGAATGCATAATGGTGTCTCAATATCAACTATCAAGAGGATTACAAGTCAAGGAATTGAAGAACGGGAAGTGGCAAAAGAATCGGAAGAGAAAATGGATGAGAAATGAGCAATTTGTGGAAAATTCAGATTTCAGGGTATGTTGCGTAGTCTACACTGTTTTGCCCATATCTGGAGTTCTAGAAGTCCGTTTTGGATGATCTTACTGTCCACGCGAAGCTTGGGAAATTTTCTACAAGAATAAAGCAAAATAAAAATTCTGGACAGAAATCCAAGCGCTGGCAGCGCTCTCCAAACGCTGGCAGCGCCCATTAGAGTGCTGGCAGCGCTCCCAAATAGTGTCAGAACAACAGTTCAAGCACAGGCAGCGCCCATTAGAGTGCTGGCAGCGCTCCAAAATGCTCCAGAACAGAGAATGAAGCACAGGCTGCGCTCCAGGAGGCGCAGGCAGCGCTCTGGCCGATCAGAAGAAGCTGATTTTTGACAGTTTTGCCCCTATTCGAGTTTTAATTGTATTTTTGGTATCAAAACCTATTTCTAGTTGTATTGTAGGTTGTTTTTCTTGCTGGGCAAGATATCTAGGCCTATAAAAACACATCTTAGCATTGTAATTCGTATCGTTTTATTATTGTAACATAGAATTGCAAGGGAGAAAAGGAGAAGGAGATTCAACGCTCATGACAAGCAACGGATCAAGATCTACTTCATCTTTTGTGTTCTTTTCCTATTAATATTATTACTTCCATTCATACTTTGTTTAATATCATGTTTTCATCAAATCCCATGGTGACGAACGGTTCAATTATGAACTAATCGTTGTCATGGGATTCTAACAGATTTATCTATGTAACTTAGTAGTTTGATTGCTTTAAAGATATGTGTGTGGTGAATTCTTGATATCCTCGTATGGTTAATCTTAATGCTTTTAGATGCGTAGCTAACATCTAAATTGAATTGTTAATCTCTTGTGAAGTGAAAGTGGATCTTGAGATTTGGAACTTGTCATGCTAGCATAGGTTCATAATTGTTTATCAATATGATTTGTGGTGTGAGATGAAAATACTTATACCGCCCTGTGTGATCTTAATGGATAACTTGCTCTTCAACCGTTATGTTTTCAAATTCTATAGACATATAGGGTCTAAGCATAATTGGTGACTATTCATCTTCTATCTCTTTTGTGGATGTTTGGGTAGTTTGGTATACGTATGCTGACAGGTAGCGTGTACTTATTTCGTGTTATACGATCAGATATCAAAACCATCACATGCATGGATTAAAGGCATCAACTCTAGGCAAAGTAGATAATGAAGTTAGAGTCCCATGTTTTCTCTTGCATAAGTAATTCGATTTCAATTCTCATTAGTTAATTTAATTCTTAGTTTTATAATTCGCATCTTAGTTTAATTTAGATAGTTAAAATCCCAAATTGTTATTTGTCTTAGCAGTGAATTAAAACCATACATTATTGCATAGGTACTAAATTGAATTAAAAACCAGATCTCTGTGGGAACGAACTTGACTTATATCTGTATTACTTGTGACCACGTACGCTTGCGTGATTTAGTGCAAACAAGTTTTTGGCGCTGCTGCCGGGGATCATCGGTGTTTTATTTTTAGTTTATGTGCTTGTCAATAGTGGTCGTTAGCGTTCACTGACTCGGATTTCTTACTTAGTTTGTTTGTTTCGTGGTGTTTTCAGGTACTTAAGTTTGTATGCGAACACGCTTACAAGCTCGTTTGGAAGCACTGGCGGAAGACGATCTTGTAGAGAATATAGAGAATAAGAAAGAGGAATCTAAAACTACAGTAGCAATGGGTGATGCAGCAGCAACTAAGGCTTTGAAGGAGTAATCTCAGCCGAAAATCAATGATATCCAGTCTAGTTTTATCTGGCCGGCTGTAATAACCCTAACTTTAGAAATGCTACAGTGATTAAATGAATAGTAAATTTTGAGGATTTAGGGAAATGGTATGTAGGTACCCTATAATTGAAACCGAAAAATGAGTAAACAGAAACCATATTAGTGATATACTATAAAAATAAGTGACTCGAAATGACGATGGATTTCAGAAATTCCTGAATATGGATTTTTGAGAATTTTGATTTCGAATGAGCTTCTATTGGATATTAAGGAGCATGGAGATGTTATAGGAATTATATATTGAGGAATTAGTGAATTAGGGTAAACTAAAGGATTACTAAGTTAGGGAAATACCAAAGGAATTTGGATTGTTAAATGATTTCAAAAACCACTGAGATAATGAGGTACATTCGAAACGAATCACAATTAGACGAGTATGGAAACCAAACAACCAAGATTAGTAATATAACAAGGATACATACCACATTATTATTTACCAATGTGATTGGCATTTTACTTAGAGAATTAAGAAATTAGGAGATTAGATCATCCAAGTGATATCACCATTTACACTAACTTGTTTTTAAGGGTAAATTAGTATTTTTGCAAGGCTTTAACCACAAAATATCTTTAAGGCTTCCATGACACTCTAGAATTAGCAAGTAATTAGTAAGATAAGATCAAAACCAAGAGAAAAATCTCTTCCTCTCCCCTTCATCACCCCATTCGACTTTTTCAAAGAAAAAGGAGAAAAACCAAAATCAAAACCCTAGCAAAAATCAACTATAATTCAAAGGAAAAATCATGGAGGTTCTTGGAGATTAGAAAGAGTTACCCACCAAGTTTCATAGCAATCCAACATCATTTGCATAGGTAATAAAATCTCCAAAGTTGCTTGATGAATAGTGATGAATAGTAGTTTTCAAGAACTAACATTGTTTTTATGATTCCTTTAGTTGATTCAAGCTATTATAAGGTTGTTTAAGGTTATCCCAAGGCTTGTTAAGGGTTGTTAAAGCTTCAAGAAGGTATAATCCCAAGGCCCTCTAGTATTACTTTGTTTATATGATAGATTATAGAAAGTTTAGTGATTAAAGTTATGTTTCATGATGATCCATGTGTTTGTAAGTGATTAAAGTTGAATATGGAAGGAGTATGTGCTTGTAACCATGGTTGGTAAGATGACCACATGGTGTAGGTGATGGTGTATAAGGTGGATGTTTGATTTGGAGGAGTTTGATTTTTGGAAAGTATGAAAATATAGCCGTTATAATGTTCGATTTTCGTTAGACCAAGTAAATGCCCTGTTTTTGGACACTATACCCGTACAGTACCTTACTGTCCAGACCCCCAAGTGACCATGAGATGATAGAGCTTAGTTCGTAGATCGTTTTGATATAAAGTGCGTTAAAATCTGATGTACGGTTTAGGAGAAAAGTCAGTTTTAGTTAAAGCGGTTCAGAAACCGAGAAAACGCAATTGTGGCAACTTTGAGGTTATAGTTGACATACTTAGACACTTTTAAAAATTATAAAATTTTGGGATATTGTAGTAGGGTAGTCAAAGAGGCATTACCAGTTGACTCGAAATCCATAATTTCTGAGAATTTTTACAGTTAAGTGTGGTCGTTAGGGGAAATGGTGAAAAACATTGAAACTTTGATTGATTTTAAAAATGGTTAGGTTCGTGGAACCCTTGGGTTATAATAGCATGTTATTCACCTAGTAAGCATTAAGGGTGTGATTATATAAAGGTGAAGTGAGAAAGGAATGTAGTATTCTAACGACGGTCCTTTTTGTTTTTATAGAAACTTCGGGAGAGCCACGAGCCATACTTCCAGGATACAGAGATCGAGACAAGATTTCTTCTATCCTTATTTTGGAAAATTAATTATCTTCACAGTAAAATGATTTCATGGAATATGTATATGATATTCTATGGTTGCTATATTGCTAAGAATTTATTTCCTAAATTTTGGGAATTAAAGAGAGATGGATATGAATTATGGATATATGTGATTATGAATAAAGTGAACATGCCTTATGATTAAGAGAATGTAAAGGAATGGTATCAGTTGATATCTAGAGTTATATAAAGGAATGGTATCAGTTTTTATCTAGGGTTATATGACTTATAATATTATATTCTTCCTAAGTATTGTGATTTAATAAATATTATTGAGTAGTATTTAATACTTTTAAGATAAATGGAATACTCTATGTATATAAGAACATATTGATTTCATTGAGGAGATGTTTGAATCATAATCAAAGCCTTATGATATATCTATAATTTTTAAAGGTGATGATAATTGGAAAAGGAAATGATATATATGAAGGGAAATGTGAATGGAAATGGAAAATGTGAAATGGTATTTGATAATGGAAAAATGATTTGAAAAAGGGGGATTGCAACAGTAAGCGTAAGAGGCTGTGTGGTAGTGGCACAGTCCAGCATCCAATATTTATTCCGGCCCAAGAGTGCCGAGGGAGGATGTAGTGGTGGACCTTCCTCCTAGGGGATGGTGGAGAACCTACCTCCGTCTACCGGTAGTAAAAGGGACGGGTACAGAGGGCGACTGATCATCATCCTTACGTATTCGGCACCAGTGGAAATCCCCAACGTTTTCTTTAAATGAAAGAATTAATAAGGATTTTCAGATGGTATATTAAAAAGGGGAAATTGTATGAAAGTATTGAATTACTTTACAGTTAAAAGAGAAACTGAGTTTATATTATTTTATATATAATTGTCGTATAAAAAGGGAATACAAAGATTATATTGAAAGATTTTACTCAAAGGTTACATTATCTGGGATATTATACTGAAATGATGTATAGTTTATTATTTTGTTTTAGAAGAGAAACTGATATTATAGCATCATATATTCCTTTCCTTATAATAGTAATTGGATGATGTATTATTAAATAAGAATTTTATTCTACTTAAGGTTTATAGTTGGTTTCCGGTTACATATATTCTTATATCTGTTTAGATTTTGATTTCTAGTTACAAGATTGTCTTGCTGAGCTATTATAGCTCACTCTTGCTACTTATTTATATAACAACTAGGTATGCCGATACTACGCAGAACGCCCCGCAAGAGGGTAGAGGGAAGACGACCTTCTGAGAGCGCGCTGGCACCGATTCCTGAGGTAGCGTAGAGACAGACGAGTCTTGGTAGCCTGATGTATAATTAAGTGTGCAAGCATGTATTAAACTTTTAATTGTTGAAATGCTTCATGTCGAAGTATTATTCAGCAATGTATTTAAGTGTGAGCCTGGGTTGTAATAACTGTTAACTCTAAACTTTTATTATGATGAATGTTGTTCTCTGAGCATATGACTGGTGGGTGTGTTAATATTTATGTGTGGGGTCTATTGTGAGTTTTATTATGCATTTATACTCCAGCTGCCAAGAGAAGAATATTAATAAATGGAAATTGGTCCGTGACGGCCTAGATTCATGACCCCGGATTTGGGGCTGTCACAGTTTGGTATCAGAGCTTAGAGTCATATTGCTCAGGAACAAGAATGATAGTAATATACGCATATAGATATATAGGTAATGATATAAAATATGAACTCACATCGAGTTCAAGGGGGGTTTATCGAACGAAGCGTTTATTCTAAGTAGTGATTATAATTTTATAGATTATTGCTAATAAAGGTTATTATGCCAAAAGTGTTAAGTTTATGTAGCACACGAGATCGATATGAGAAAGCTAAAATACTTGATGTATCGGGAAGTGTACGTTAGATAACCTCGTGAGTAATTCCAGGGTGACCTATCATCTCTTATTCAAAAGGGGCCGGTATTTTTTTTCAAAACTTTCTGGTACCTTTGGAATGTGTTTCAAAATTGTATTTTATCTATTTTAGTCAAAATATTTCCCTAAGATTATTTTTGGAAGAGGGTATTTATCATCGTGATTAAATATTTTCTTTATACTTCTTATTCCAACTAAGAGGAACAATCCTATATGTATACACAAGGACGATCTGTCTATGTGATTGAAAGTCGGAGGGGACGCCCTCACTTGTGTTACGTACGGGTTCTTCCATCATATTGATTTCCCAAAATATTCTTTTGTTTCGAATAAGAGCTATTTAAAACTCTTAATCTTATAAATTGTTGTGGGACACTTGCTTGTTTCTGGGTCCGTTTCAATTCAAAATTTCTTGAATTCTATCAATTATTTCGAATATAGAAGATTTCCTTAATGGATGGAAAAATGGAAGCAAAGTTTAGAGTATACGTGATTATACGAGGAAACTCGAGATTTCAAGGGAAATTTCAATAAGAGATAGTTAGAGTTAGAAGCGTTTCGATATAAAAGAGGAAGGAATTTTGTGAGAAGAAATAGGTATATTTGATGATTAGTAAAATATATATATATATATATATATATATATATATGAGGAATTTTAAGGCATAATTGAGATTTACTATTGAGAGTAATGTGTATTTTGAGGATATAGTCAGAATAAGGATAAACAAAGGAAGTGGGGATAATTAATGAAGGATTTCGAGGTGCAATAACTATTAATGGGGGAAGGCCAATAGTGTGACTAATACCCTAAGTAGCAGAGAGAGATTAAAGATGTTAAGTATTCAAAGGATTAATCCAAAAGGTGTGAATGAGTAAAACTTGAGGTAAAGATTTTGATGAGATTAATAAAGGGAAATTTCAGAGGTGGAATAGATAGTATATCATGAAGGAACTAAGGTGGATCAGCAAGATGTAAAGAGCATATAGTGAACAATAGACATATGGGATAAGGTATCCGGAGGAAATTGCAGGTACGCTCTAATTTAACCTCTTAAGAGTAAATGTTTGGTTAGGGATCGACTAAGTCAATGAATGGTGTAAATGGACTGATAATATAGATAAGAATAATCTATCTGTGAGAAAGTAAACTATGGTGATATAAGAAAAGGGGTTATTCTCATGTCATCCAAATCAATATCTGTTAAGGGTCAGAGAACTCTATAGAAAGGAGATTAAGAGTATGAGAGAAGGTGTGAGAATATTTTTACGGATGAAGGAAAAGTACATGCTCGTATAGTTATGAACAGGAAATATATATTTTAACCAATATTTTCTTACAATTGTTTCAAGGAATATTATTATAACTTATTTTCTGGAAAATTTTACAGAGGTGATATATACAAATGTTTGAGTATTAATATTTTATGTCATGATAGAGATCAAAATATAGTTAAACAATAGTGAGATACACTACCATCCAGGAAAGGCCAATGTGGTGGTCGATACCCTTAGTAAAAAGAGAAAGGAGAGATGAGATAATATAGAGTGACGGAATGCAGGAGAAGGTTGGTAAGGAAAATATAGTGAAGGTACTGTTATTGAAAAGCTAAATGGCATGTTGACGAATGACAAGCAAATGTATGTTGGTGTATTTCTGTACAAACAAGATAGAGATGTTTAAGGAGAAACTAAAGGATGGAGGGAGTAATATGCGAATTAGAAGGTGTAATGTGAGAAAGGTATTCGTCGATATCTTCAACGTGATTCCGGGACGGAATCCTTTTAAGGGGGGAAGACTGTAATAACCCTAACTTCAGAAATGCTACAGTGATTAAATGAATAGTAAATTTTGAGGATTTAGGGAAATGGTATGTAGGTACCCTATAATTGAAACAGAAAATGAGTAAACAGAAACCATATTAGTGATATACTATAAAAATAAGTGACTCGAAATGACGATGGATTTCAGAAATTCCTGAATATGGATTTTTGAGAATTTTGATTTCGAATGAGCTTCTATTGGATATTAAGGAGCATGGAGATGTTAAAGGAATTATATATTGAGGAATTAGTGAATTAGGGTAAACTAAAGGATTACTAAGTTAGGGAAATACGAAAGGAATTTGGATTGTTAAATGATTTCAAAAACCACTGAGATAATGAGGTACATTCGAAACGAATCACAATTAGACGAGTATGGAAACCAAACATCCAAGATTAGTAATATAACAAGGATACATACCACATTATTATTTACCAATGTGCACTACGCCATAAACAGCCTTTGGTAACACCACGACTGTGTTACCTTAGACCCTAAAAAACGTTACCAAAGGCCAAAAAAAGGCTAAGGTAACACCTTGGCTGGGATAGTTTTGTCTTATGTAGCCTTTTGGGTCTAAGGTAACACCCCGAAACACATAAGCTAACATAGGCAAATTCGTTACCATAGACCTATAAGGTAACACACTAAGCAATTCTATAGCAACACCAAATCTATGTTACCTCAGATGTTGTAATTTTGAAAATTATTAATTAATTATGTGGGTCCCACATGTATTCCATATTTTAAATTTTGTTGACAAAATAAAATATAACATTTAAATATTGCATTTTCCAGGAAAAAGATTAAAAATTAAATTAAATTCATGTTTTCATTCATCAAAAATGTCATCCAACATCATTACAATACCATCATCTACTACTAAACCAACCACAATATTCACCATCACTAACTATTGAATATAACTTAAAATATACAAGTACTAGAATAAATTACATGGTTATTTTTAAAAGATAACCAATATCCATCAAAAACTCAAAAATCGATATGTTGAGGCACATGAATTTTTTGACCAGAGAGAGAGCACCGCTGGAGTCTGAAGAAACTCCATAAAAAAATCCTCCGGGTGCAATAGCATGACCAGGATAGATATTATTTGCACGTTAAGCACTAACCAAATACCATCGATGTGTTGTTGATGAAATTGCTCTCAAGAAGCCGATGACCCTGTATAAAATCAAATCACATGTTACATTATAAGAATAGGACCTCATTGCATATATGAATTGTAAGTGGTTGATACAGCTAATTAATAACTAACTGCATCATACAACAGTAGCTTACTAGCAACAAAGTGTTCCTCAAAATATCGCTGATATTACTTACAAGTGTTAAATAGTGCTATCCTATGCCAGTGGCAAGAAATTGTCAGGAAAACTAAGTGCAGAATCATGTGTTTAATCTCACTCCCAGTCCCAGAGATGTGGCATATTTTTAAACTGGGATGGTGCCTAAACAGACTGTGTTAATAAAGAAGACTTTGGACCTGATTTTCCGTCTTCTTTTCCCTTTCAGCTCCAGCAAGGTCAACAATAGCCAAGAAGGCACTGTTTGACAAAAAAGCCATTAACATCACCACAAGTCTCGCTTCGGATGTTGATAATGCATTGTGACCGGCTACAATCGTATATAAATGCATCAATTGAGCGATTATAGTATTCTTATTGTACAAGTGAAAACAAAGTAGCAAGACAAATTGAGATTAAAAAACTGGAAATTAACTCGTCATGCAAAATGATCAAAATATATTGTATCCAAGTTCCAAGGCTGACTAAAATATCATAACTAAAGGATCAAGAATTAGTACCATAGAAAAGGTTTCTATCATTCTCTCACTCCTTCCTCGCTCAGAACATATATCTCAAACATAACATATATCTCAAACATAGATAGATTAAATGTCCTGCTCACATCATATTCATATCCATTAACATTTAAAACTACATAAAATTGAATTCTAAAAAATAGGCATATCAAATCAGTACAATTACCTAGATGTTAGGTCCGATAAGATTGTAGAAGGGGGGGTTGAATACAATCTATATCATTTTCTCCAAATTTGTCCTTTAAATAAAATTTAAATCAAACAAATTTGTGCGGAATAAAATAACACAAATTTCAAGTTGAATATAACAATATATTAACTTGATGGGTGTTACAAAATCAGTACAAGTGATTATCAAGAAATTAATAACTAATTAGAAAATTCAACATGAACTTTTCTAATTTAGTTAATAAAAATCAAGATATCAATTCAAGAACTAGGAAACTTAATTCGCTAGTATTACACAAGTCACAAATAATCAAGTTCTAATGGATACAATTTTTGATTCAAGAACTCAAGAATTTATGGCAATTTAATTGAGCTTGAAAGATGAGAGAGATATGATATTGAGCTGTGTCTTTCTTTTCTTCTTGTCCGTGTATTTGCGTGTGTGTATGTCTCTGTGAACCACTGCCTCTTTTAATCAACAAAGTGCAAAGTGTCATAGTGTCAACTTTTAACACTATTATGACAGTTCCTTATGACAGTTGCTGTGTGAAGTCCATCATGACAGTTCCATTATGACAATCAGCATCATGACAGTTTTCACTATGACAGTCAGCATCATGACAGTTTCCACTATGACAGTCAGCATCATGACAGTTTCCACTATGACAGTTTCAATAAACTTCATTATGACAGTCTTCATTATGACAGTTCCAATAAACTTCATTATGACAGTCATCATCATGACAGTTTCTTGATTCATTATGACACTCGATATTACACTTGAACAACCTGGCCATTTCTTTTTTTCAAACGCAAAACCACAAGTGACCTGCCACATTTCTTGATTTAAATTCGTGGACAATTTTTTAACTAATTAAGAGAAGCTTCGTTGAAATGCTTTTTAACCCGCACAACTTATAATCTTTAATTAATAAATAATTATTTTAATCCAGAAATTATAAAAATAAATATCTAATATTATTAGATATTTATAAATATAATTTTCTAAATAAATAAAATATTTATTAATATAAAATTATACTTAAACTCTAAACTGCGGTTACCTGAGCGTCTGGAACCGGACTCCTTTTGCTTAACAAAAAATATATCAATTCCAACCGGGGTTCCAGCTTTAAGAATATATCACTTTCCATATTCTTGTGATAATTCTATTTTCTCATAATCCGTCCAGGTGTAAGCTGCGGTCTCTTGAGGATGTGAAACCGGACTCCTTTTGCTTAGCAAAAAATACAACAATTCTAACCGGGGTTTCAGCATTAAGAATATATCATTTAGAATTTCTTTATGATAATTCTTTTTCTTCGTAGCCAGTCCACTTGATAATAAAATCCTTGTGGTTAATTAAATTAGCACTTCTGTTGCTTGCACAATGATTTTCTCACATACCAGTCTTGATAGCTTGAACCACTGAAGTTAATGACGAACAACCACTGTTTAATGTTGACACTCGATGTACTGTCTGGTTCATGAGTGACTAACCGCAATGACTGTTCTTCATATATTGACTTTTAAATCTGGTTCCTTTTCTTTTCTCATCTCTCTCTTTAATCTTCTGTACTGTCTCTGTCACTGTTGAAATCTCTGTCACTTTAAATGAATCCACTTCTTAACAAATACTCCACTGAGGCTTGATCAGATGACTGAGCTTCTTTCAATGTAGTAATTCCTCAAGTCTGTAGATTGACCTTGATCTTTTTCTTCTGACAGATAATACAATCTGAGATTCCTTGTGACAATCTATATACTATTTACTACTACAATCTTGTTTAAGTTGTGTTGTATCCTCGAAATACAAATAGGCAACATCATATGCCTTTCAATCTCCCCCTATTTGTTTGTTAGACAATAACAAGCAAATACCTAGAGGATAACTCAACTAACTCACTTAAACAAGAAAAAGATTAAGCAATTAGGAGCTTAGTAAATAGTACATTAAAAAAATTTCTCTGGTTTAAATTTAACAATTCCAGAATCCTCAGTTGATGAAATGATAGATGATTGTTCCTCTAGCACTTAACTGATCTTCAATAGATAACTCATCTTCATTTCTGATTCTTCATATCTCTGCCTGATAATCCTTCATATCCTACATTGGTGATTATCAGTAGTTCTTGATTTACAATCACTTCCCTTCTCTGACACAGCTTTTCTCAATTAAGAAAAACAACTGCTCCTAATAAATAGACAATGGTGAATCAATACCATTTCTCTAACTTCTAGGAAATCTACTACTCCTCCAGTTAGCCTTTATACATAGTACATTGAAAGACTAATAGAATAGTATTGTGATGTAAGCTTCTCCTTATATCTCCCCTTTCTTCTCAACTGAATCTCCCCTTTCTTCTCAACCGAATCTCCCCTTACTTCTCCATCTAAGGCTCCCCCTGTAAATGCTCCCCCTTTCTAACCTACTCTCCTTTTTCTTGTACCCCTTTACTTCTCCCCCTTAGTTGAGGAATCCTCCAATCAACTAGTTGACAAAGTATTTGTACCAATTATAGAGTTCTTTGTTAGAAAGGAAGTTTCATTTTCTTCCTCACTGTGAGTGTGTGATAGTGTTTAGTGTACCTCACAAGTGTTTCACTCTTCTCTCCACTCATTTGTGTTGAGTGTCTCACATCTCTCTGTGTTTACACTCTTGCTCACTAGTGTATCACTCATATCACTCATAGCTCCAACATCCATTAGTGTACCTGCAAGGAAAAATCACCCTAGCCCCTTCAAGAGAGGTCAGTGGTGGTGCAATGGGAGTTCGCAAATCCCAAATCTTCGTTAGACTCGTCAGACAAATCTGAATCATAATCTACAAGTTGCTAATTTTCCCTTTTAAAGGTTCCAGATTTGAATTCTGGGAAGGTAAACAATGATCTAGAAATTTAGCATTGAGATCAAGATTTCCTTCTAATGTCTGTCAAGACACTTAGTTCATTAAAGAACCTTTAACTTATAATCCTAACCGTAAAATGGTTGGATTATAGGTTTCCGTCAATTCATCCTTAGTGTGTGCATTCTCACTTTGTGCGTATGAAATATTTTGGTTAGTGTATAAGGTAGTGACTCTCCAACTGAATATCCCACACATCCTTATTTGCTGCATCATGTGCAATTACTCCCTGGTGACCTCTAGTCTGATAGGTTACTTCCTTTTAGGGTGTAAGATAGAATGTGTTTGAGTTTGACTGTAGTCTGGGATAAAAGTTGTTGGGTTTACAACCTCATGACTAATCATGTGAGAAAACAAAACTCCATTTAGATGAACCTGCATCACAGAATATGAGCAATATAGATAGAATGATATACATTTGTGATTTCAAAAGATTTACAATGTAAGCAATCACAGCTGTAGAAAGAAATTTTGAGTTATGGGAAAGATATAGATCTTGAGCCGGTTTTACTAACAAAAACATAAACAAAAATCCAATTAACAATAAATATTAATCAAATTAATGAATGTTAATGTTTAAACCAATACAAACAAAACTATTTTATCATATTTTAGATCCTGTATGTTAGATACCAACTGTTACCACTTGTTAGGTTTTGTCTTCCAATTGTTAGAACCTGAAAATCAAACGTTAATTCCTAAACAATTGAATTGACATATACCATTTTAATACCAACAATGGTCTTATATAATAAAATCTGTCAACAACAACAACACAACAAAGAATTAGAATTAAAACAGCATGATATGTGTGTGTTAAACAGAAGAAGTACAAAAGAACCAAGTACAGGAACCTGTTTGTAAGTTTTGAAAGTATAGTGACTAAACTGAAAAACTATACAAACTATTTATATACACATGAAAAATAATATACAAAATAAGAAATAATATACATAAAAATAATATTAAATAAAAACTAAAAAGAACAGAAAAATACGATTTTTTTATTATTATTTGTTTTTATTTTTTTTTATTATTCAAAAATAACTGTATTAATAATATTTACATAATATTAGAAATAAAAGAAAATAATTTACAAAAATAATTACAACAATAAAATTACTTAAAAATAGATAAATAGAAAATAATAAAAATACCATAGGTTATCCTTTTTACGAAATCAAACATTAATAACAAAAGGACAAACACTACAAAATATTAAATAAACTATTAACTATTTACATAAATATTTGTAGTAAATTAATAAATCTATATATTTTCTTAATAAAATAACTTTCTTATAGAAAACCATTTAAAAAGAAAATATGACTTATTAAATCAACACAAATATTCAAAAGTAATTTTCAACAAAAATAGATTTCTCACTAATTTCAACTTGTAAAATTTGAGAAAAATATTTTTAAAGAAAATTAAAATATTCTAAAATTAAACGAAGTAAGTAGGAATATATTAAGAAGATAATGACAATGATTTAAGAATTAACAAGCAAGAAGATAAGTTGATAAAATAATTATACAAGTGATTTTAATAACAAATATTAACAAAGTAATCACTTATAAATTATTAAAGAGCAAACCTCAGATATTAACTAGTTTAATTACTAGGACTATTTAACATACCCAATTCACCAACAATTCTGGTGAATGTGGATTCGTCAAGAGACTTAGTAAAAATATATGCTGTTTGTTCTTCCGTGGGTACAAAATGTAACTCCACGGTACCATTCATGACATGCTCTCGAATAAAATGATACCTGATATCGATGTGCTTTGTTCTCGTATGCTGCACAGGATTGTTGGAGATTGCTATGGCACTTGTATTGTCACACAAGATAGGAATTTTGTCAAGTACAAAGCCATAGTCCCGTAGCTGATTCCTAATCCACAAGATCTGAGCACAACAGCTTCCAACAGCTATGTATTCGGCTTCAGCTGTTGAGTTGGAAACTGTTTGTTGCTTCTTGCTGTACCAGGAAACCAACCTGCCACCTAGGAATTGACAACTCCCAGAGGTGCTTTTCCTATCTACAACACTTCCTGCATAATCTGAATCTGTATATCCAACAAGATTAAAACCAGAATCTTTAGGGTACCAGATGCCTAAGTTAGGCGTACCCTTAAGATATCTTAAGATTCGTTTAACAGCAATGAGATGAACATCTCTAGGATCCGATTGGAACCTTGCACACAAACATGTAGCATGCATAATATCTGGTCTACTTGCAGTAAGGTAAAGTAATGAGCCTATCATACCTCTGTAGCTTGTGATATCTACCTTAGCAGAATTTTCACATGCTCCAAATTTAACAGCTGTAGATGATGGTGTTCTTGCTGAAGACGAGTCCTCCATTTGATATTTCTTGAGGAGCTCTCTGACATACTTGGATTGACAGATAAATATACCATCTGTCCTTTGACTTACTTGCAATCCAAGAAAGAACTTCAGCTCACCCATCATGCTCATTTCAAACTTACCCTGCATTAACTTAGCAAATTTCTTGCAAAGAAGATCATTAGTAGACCCGAATATTATATCATCCACATAGATTTGAACTAATATTGTATCATTTTTATGTTTCTTTGTGAAGAGAGTTTTGTCTATGACACCTCTAACAAAACCATTTTCAATTAAAAATTCAGAGAGAGTGTCATACCATTTCCTTGGTGCTTGCTTAAGACCATAAATAGCCTTGAAGAGAAAGTAGACATAGTCCATGAATTCTGGATCTTCAAAGCCAGGGGCTGTTCTACATATACCTCTTCATCTAGCTTACCATTCAGAAAGGCACTCTTGACATCCATTTGATAAACCTTAAAGTTTGAGAATGCTGCGAATGCCAAGAATATTCTGATAGCCTCAAGTCTTGCCACTGGAGCGTAGGTTTCATCATAATCAATGCCTTCAGCTTGTGAATAACCCTTTGCTACCAGTCTTGCTTTATTTCTTGTCACTGTACCATCTTCATCTAGCTTATTTCTGAATACCCACCTTGTGTCAACCACTTTCCTGTCTTTGGGTCTGGGTACCAGCTTCCATACTTCTTGTTGTTTGAATTGATTGAGTTCATCTTGCATAGCAATCACCCAATCAGGATCAGAAAGAGCTTCCTCAGTTTTCTTAGGTTCCATTTCAGACAGAAACCCTGAATAGTTACATTGATTTTGAGTAGCACTTCTAGTTTTGACACCAACATCTGGATCACCAATAATCAGCTCAAAAGGATGAGCTCTATTCCAAACAATCTGTCTGGGAAGATTAGATCTTGATGATTCGCCTTGTTCTTCATTGTGATGTTGTGTGTGACCAGTTGACCCTTCATTGTCTCCCCCTGAGTTGTTGCCAGGTTGACTAGATGATTGTTCAGGAGTGTCAGGGGTATCTTCATTATTATCATTGTTTTCATCACCATTACCCTGATCATCATCATTATTATCATTGTTGTCATTAGCATTAGCAAAAACATCAGGTGGATTATCATCATCTGAATCTGGATCTGTCATATCATCAAAAGATAGCTTTTCAGATGAATCTTCAGTTTGGATACTAGGGAGTTTAGTGTCATCAAATGTTACATTGACACTTTCCATCATCTTCTGTTCATCAATCACATACACCCTGTATGCCCTCATTGAATAACCAATAAAAATTGCTTCAAATGCTTTGGTATCGAATTTACCACCTTGATCATCACCTTCTTTAAGCACAAAGCATTTTGCCCCAAATACATGAAAGTATTTGAGTGATGGTTTCTTATCAGCCATAATTTCATAGGGTGTCTTCATATGGTCTTTATTGATTAGAGTTCGATTCTGGGTATAGCAAACAGTGTTGACAGCTTCAGCCCAAAAGTACAATGGAAGCCTTGATTCACTTAACATAGTACGTGCAGCTTCAATCAAGGTTCTATTCTTTCTTTCCACTACTCCATTTTGCTGAGGAGTTCTTGGAGCTGAGTATTGTCTGGTTATACCCTTCTCAGTGCAGAAGTCATTTAGAACTGCATTCTTGAATTCAGTTCCGTTGTCTGATCTTATAGCTCTCACTGGATACGTAAAATCTCGCTCAATTAATTTGATGTGATCAATCACCAGTTGTGGAGTCTCATCTTTAGAATTCAAAAATAGGACCCATGTGTATTTTGAAAAATCATCAACGATCACTAGAGCATATCTCTTCCTTGACATAGACATCACATTAACTGGACCAAACAAATCCATATGAAGTAATTGTAATGGTTCAGTTATTGAAGATGTGTCAGTGCTCCTGTGACTTGCCCTTTTTAGCTTGCCTTTTTTACATGCATCACACAGTCCTTCTTGAGTGAATTCCATTGAAGGCAAACCTCTCACCAATTCTCTTTTAACTAGAGAATCCATTGTCTTGAAATTTAGATGAGAAAGTTTCTTGTGCCATAGCCAACTCTCGTCATTAGATGCTTTAGTGTAGAAGCAAGTAATTTCTGCAGTGCTTCCTGAGTTCATATTGGCTACGTACAGATTGCCTTTTCTAACTCCTGTCAGTTGTGGCTTTTCATTTCTCTTATGTGAAATTAGACAATTCTTCTTGTTGAAATAAACTTCATATCCTTTGTCACAGAATTGACTAACACTGAGCAAATTGTGCTCAAGTCCTTTCACAAAAGAAACTTCATCAATGATAACATTTCCAGCTTCAAGTCTGCCATATCCATCAGTTCTACCTTTGCTGTTATCTCCAAAGGTAACTACTGGGCCGGCCTTCTCCACCACATTTGTCAGCAGGGTTCTATCACCAGTCATATGCCTTGAACATCCACTGTCCAAGATCCAGGTTACTCGTTCAACCTGTTCAACACCCTACAATGACAAATGGATTAAACCTTCTTCGGAACCCAAATTTGATTGGGTCCAGAATATTTAAAGAATTGGCCTTTGTCAGGCAAAACAACATTTTTCACCTTAACACCAATTTTACCATTAGTCAACAAGCATTTTACCCTATAAACAGATTTTACAATCTTTTGTTTCATTTTGGGTATCCATGTTTGTTTACCAGCAATAACACTTGTTTCATTCACTGGACATTTGACCTTGTAAACAGCCTTAGTAAAACTTTGTTTAGGCTTAGGTACAAATGTCTCTCTCCTACCATGAGGAAGACTAGCAGTCTTTGATCTAACATTATTATTCCTGTTCATGTGTTGTCGAGGAGCAGTCTTATTAGCACATGCATGATTACCATTGAAGTAAGCAGACATTACATTAAAAGCACAAGACATACAATTGACAACACCACATGCTTTATGAGAAGTATCAATAACAGGCATGGTATTCATGTTAGACATGTTATTATTCTGCTTCAACTTGTTATCACCTAACTCAATTTTAGATGAACTGGGAACAAACTTCACTGGTTTCATAGAAACAACCTTATTAGATTTAACATTTTTGGTTGTAGGTGTCTTAACAGATTTTTCATTAAGTTGGACACTTCCACTAGCAATGTCCTCAGTACGCATCTCCTCTTGAATAACAAGAGAAGTCATATCTAGAGGTTCTGCAACAGACTTCTTAAAGAGTGGATCTTCAACATTCTTAAGCACATGTGGTATTCCCCTTTCTTTAGCACTAACAGGATTAGGGGAATTTATGCCTAACATTCCAACAGCTTCGTTGTAGCCAAACCCTATTCCTACGGTTTGTTCTACAGCTTGTTTATTGAATAACTCTTTAGAAATTTTCACAGAATTAAAACAAGCAGATAATTTGACATTCTGTTCCTTTATCTTAGTTTCAAGTTCAGCAACTTTAGCAATTTGTTTATGCATGTATTCTGATATCGACTTTTCTCTGTAGTTAAGTCGAGCTATTTCTTTTATTTGCTGATCTTGATTATCAGGCACCTTTTTTAACTCTAACACTTCATTTTCAAGTTTAGTGTTTAATAGAGTTATTCTTTCAATTTGTTTCTTTGCATTACCCATGGAATTATATAAGCTATCAATCAACTCAGCGTCAGTAAGAATTACCGGTGTGGTGTAATAAGTTGATGACTCGGCATTTGCCACCAGTGCAAAGTTTCCATATTCCTCATCTTCGCTATCTGTGTCATCCCAGCTTTTACCAGCAGCTACATATGCCCTTCCAGTCTTCTTCTTTTCAGAAGCATAATCTTTCTTCTGTGCTTGCTTAGGTTTGTGACACTCAGTAGCAAAGTGTCCCAACTCATTACAGTTGAAGCAACGAATCTTGCTTCTGTCAACAGTTCCAGTTTTGTAACCTCCCCTGTTACTAGAGGATGAAGAACCTCCTCTCTGAAATCTGTTATTTGACTTAAACCTGAACTTTGGATTTCTTCTAAATCTGAAGTTACTGAATTGTCTCACCAACATAGCCATAGATTCATCTTCTAATTGATCCAGCTCTTCTAGTGAATAGAATTCACTACCATCCTGAGTAACTGGTGTTTGGCCATGTTCAACTTCAGTTTGTTCCTTGTTGAAGCTGATAGGTTGAACAACTTTAGCTTCCACTTCCTTAGGAACCTCAGCTACTAAAGCTATAGAAGAACTTGCAACTCTGCCTTTGCCAGAGAACTCCTTCTGCTGTATTTGTTCTAATTCATATGTTTTTAGAACACCAAACAGCCTGTCAAGAGCAATCTTATTTATATCTCTGGATTCTCTGATGGCAGTTATTCTATGCTCCAGGTGAGTAGGCATAGTCAGTAGAAACTTCATGTTGATCTCCTTCTGAGTATATTGTTTGCCATGAACTTGCAAGTTGTTGATTATTTTGTTATACCTTTCGAACACTTCCTGAATGCCTTCGTTAGGGCCAGCTCTAAAGTGTTCATATTCAGAGGTCAAAATTTGAAGTCTATTTTCCCTGACTTCATCAGTCCCTTCATTAATAGTCTCAATAGTTTCCCAGATGTGCTTAGCAGTTTTACAATTCATTACATGGCTATACATTACAGCATCTAGGGAATCTATTAGAATGAGTCTCAGATTTTTGTCCAATCCAGCATCCTCCTTTTCATCAGGAGTATAGTTCTTAGGGTCCTTTGGATAGGATTTAGCAGGTATTGTTACAACTCCATCAGTAACAACTTGTTCTTCATGAACCATAGGAATTTTTGGTCCATTTTTCAAAACCCACAAATATTTTGGATTTGTAACATCAAGAAACAACTCCATTTTATTTTTCCACATATCATAATTATCCTTATTAAATATGGGAATCTTAACAATGGCTTTTGAAGACATGATGAATTTTTAAGTGAGTTAAAAATTCGAGATAAATTTTTGATTGAATAAAAATAGGATCTTGATTTGTGTATCAATCAATAGGCTCTGATGCCAATTGTTAGGTCCGATAAGATTGTAGAAGGGGGGGTTGAATACAATCTATATCATTTTCTCCAAATTTGTCCTTTAAATAAAATTTAAATCAAACAAATTTGTGCGGAATAAAATAACACAAATTTCAAGTTGAATATAACAATATATTAACTTGATGGGTGTTACAAAATCAGTACAAGTGATTATCAAGAAATTAATAACTAATTAGAAAATTCAACATGAACTTTTCTAATTTAGTTAATAAAAATCAAGATATCAATTCAAGAACTAGGAAACTTAATTCGCTAGTATTACACAAGTCACAAATAATCAAGTTCTAATGGATACAATTTTTGATTCAAGAACTCAAGAATTTATGGCAATTTAATTGAGCTTGAAAGATGAGAGAGATATGATATTGAGCTGTGTCTTTCTTTTCTTCTTGTCCGTGTATTTGCGTGTGTGTATGTCTCTGTGAACCACTGCCTCTTTTAATCAACAAAGTGCAAAGTGTCATAGTGTCAACTTTTAACACTATTATGACAGTTCCTTATGACAGTTGCTGTGTGAAGTCCATCATGACAGTTCCATTATGACAATCAGCATCATGACAGTTTTCACTATGACAGTCAGCATCATGACAGTTTCCACTATGACAGTCAGCATCATGACAGTTTCCACTATGACAGTTTCAATAAACTTCATTATGACAGTCTTCATTATGACAGTTCCAATAAACTTCATTATGACAGTCATCATCATGACAGTTTCTTGATTCATTATGACACTCGATATTACACTTGAACAACCTGGCCATTTCTTTTTTTCAAACGCAAAACCACAAGTGACCTGCCACATTTCTTGATTTAAATTCGTGGACAATTTTTTAACTAATTAAGAGAAGCTTCGTTGAAATGCTTTTTAACCCGCACAACTTATAATCTTTAATTAATAAATAATTATTTTAATCCAGAAATTATAAAAATAAATATCTAATATTATTAGATATTTATAAATATAATTTTCTAAATAAATAAAATATTTATTAATATAAAATTATACTTAAACTCTAAACTGCGGTTACCTGAGCGTCTGGAACCGGACTCCTTTTGCTTAACAAAAAATATATCAATTCCAACCGGGGTTCCAGCTTTAAGAATATATCACTTTCCATATTCTTGTGATAATTCTATTTTCTCATAATCCGTCCAGGTGTAAGCTGCGGTCTCTTGAGGATGTGAAACCGGACTCCTTTTGCTTAGCAAAAAATACAACAATTCTAACCGGGGTTTCAGCATTAAGAATATATCATTTAGAATTTCTTTATGATAATTCTTTTTCTTCGTAGCCAGTCCACTTGATAATAAAATCCTTGTGGTTAATTAAATTAGCACTTCTGTTGCTTGCACAATGATTTTCTCACATACCAGTCTTGATAGCTTGAACCACTGAAGTTAATGACGAACAACCACTGTTTAATGTTGACACTCGATGTACTGTCTGGTTCATGAGTGACTAACCGCAATGACTGTTCTTCATATATTGACTTTTAAATCTGGTTCCTTTTCTTTTCTCATCTCTCTCTTTAATCTTCTGTACTGTCTCTGTCACTGTTGAAATCTCTGTCACTTTAAATGAATCCACTTCTTAACAAATACTCCACTGAGGCTTGATCAGATGACTGAGCTTCTTTCAATGTAGTAATTCCTCAAGTCTGTAGATTGACCTTGATCTTTTTCTTCTGACAGATAATACAATCTGAGATTCCTTGTGACAATCTATATACTATTTACTACTACAATCTTGTTTAAGTTGTGTTGTATCCTCGAAATACAAATAGGCAACATCATATGCCTTTCACTAGACGACTGAGCTCCATTTCCATCAACACCTAAAAATATCTTACGCAGAGCTAACGGAATCATTGCCAGGTTGCCGGCAAACAATCACATACATTAATATTTTTCATTACAGTCATCGACATCACTTTTGACACCATTCTTTTAAACAATGTACCAATGTTCGTCTCTTAATATATACACACCTGCTTTATCAAAAAAATCACTCACAACTGACTGTTAACAAGTTCTGCATTAAGATCATGTAATATATTCAAAACCATAATATTACTGTAAAAGGAAGCTTGTAACTTACAATCTACAGGAGTTGCGTGTGAAGTTGAGCTTGGAATTTCTTCATGTTGTGTATGCACAGCTGCAGACCTGTCACCGGGGACTGAAGCAGAGTTCTCCATGTCACTGCTGTACTTATTAATTCGTGGTGAATAGACGCTGACTACATAAGTATGACCATAGTCATAGTAGGATAAGCTCCCAGGTTCATATAAGCCAAATTTGTATGCACTGGTATTCATTGAGGGGTACAAGTTCTCCTGCAAAATAGAAGGCTAATAAGATCAGTTCTTATGTAAAGTTGATCTAAAAATGCTGTATCTAAAAGTGCCAGGGCACAACATAGCAAGTTATCAAATCAATGATAGAAGATGGGGTGGAGCCATGGGGGATAGCATTGACTGCAACTAAAATCACTAATATAGGCTTCATAGTTCACATCCTTGGTATTCATCAGTGCAGCTCTCACTCTTTAGTAATTGTTAGAAGCCTTAGGTGTAGTTATTACCACAATTTATTGCCAATGGATACGTTTATTTCAACAAAAAAAAACCTAGCTAATTCCCCACAAGTTTGTAATATTAAAGAACTACACGTATGTCTCTTTTTGACGTTTCCATTTTCTTAATTGACCAGCAAAAAAACTATCCTCTAATTTAATCATTCACAAGTACTGGCTAGCATCAACATATGATTACAAATAGTTTCCACTAAAATCTGTTAACTTGATTTGTTTTTTCTCTTTTCTCTTGTAGCTAGTAAACAGCTCTCCCAATGAAACTACCCAATTGCAAATAGGAATACTACGTAAGCAACGTACAAATTGAGGTAAAGTTAGTTTAGAAGGAAAATATAGACCTTGCCAAGACGATGCTGTATTTGGAGTCTGTAAGATCTGATCCTACATCAAATGTCTGCAAAGAAAGTACAAGGGAACTGTAAAATCGTACATATTACAAGACTACAGGTGGATTAAGGACACTACAAAGTCACAATTCATATGTCCTCAACATATATAAATTAATATTGACATTCAGAGAAAATGTAGCAGAGAAGGAGGGTTTATGGCCTTCTATGAAAATTATAACACGTATGTCTCAATCATCAAAGAACGGACTTTGATTTACATCTGTAAAATATCCCTGCTTTCCAGCATTCAGTTTCCTGGGCCATTAAAATGTAAGCTTAGTATTTCAAAAAAAAAAACTTTCTACATGAAAGTCAATTTAGCACACCAAAAAATTAATTAGATCAACGAATACCATACGAGGCAAGCAATAGCATCCTCACATCAGTGTGAGCAACACCCAAATCTGAACAAAGTGCCTCAATCCCTTCTGGACTGTAAAATTAAACAATCCAGATTAAAAAATTATCATTTATCTTATATTTCTAGTAGCAACATCTACTCAAGTACATAGTACTGCAAAGAAGAGTTATACCTGCTTGTTATAATAAAATTTCTATAAAAGGCCAACACATTAAAAATAACAGAAGTTTGTTAAATAATGCTTACCGGTTAGTGAAGATGCCTTGAAACTAATAACAAATATGGGAACAATGTGAGAATTCATGTAACAACTCCATACAATATACTTTTTCAGTTCATACAATATACTTTTGATTTGGTTATACATTCGGCACAATAAGTGGCACGTATAAGAGAGGGAGAGAGAGAGAGAGAGAGAGAGAGAGAGAGAGGAGAAAAATAGAGAGAGAGGGGGAGAGAGACAGAGCGGGGAGAGAGACAGAGAGATACATATAAATTGAACCATGTAACATAAACTCAGCTAAATATATATACAAATCAAAACATATAAAGAGAGATTTGTACCTCAATTTGATATCAAACACTCCAAAATACCAAGGTTGCTTCGATTAAACGGAGGTCGAACCCTAATTAAACCCTAATTGAATCAAGCTTCCATTAATCCTTTAGAGAGAGAGAGAGATTACCAAGTAAGGCAACACTGAGCAGAGCGAAATTGAGTGAGCGAGAGCGAGCGAGCTTGACCTAATTGAGAGAGGAAGAGAGAGAGGGGGGGTGAGTGAGTTTCGAGAGAGAGAGAGAGGTGAGCGAGAGATCCCCAATTTTCTCCAACTTAAGCAATTTTAACCAATTTTGATTTTCCCGCTCTCATTTTTTTCTTTTGCCGCCCGCCAATTCCCATCTTCTTTTCAACTTTTCATTCGTTCCTTTTCTTTTTTTTTCATTTTTTAATATTACAAAATTTATTAATTTTTTTATAAAAAATGTATGATAATAAATTTTATCATTTTAATTATTGAATAATAATTTAAATTTATTATACCCTGTTACTTTCTCCAATAATTTTAATGATGAATTTAATCAAATTTTATTTTTTTTGGAAAATTACTTTATTTTAAGATATTTTAAATATAATTATTAAAAAATATATTGATATTGTAAAAATATAATAATACAAGTATTTGATAGAATATTATTTTTATAATAATAAATTCAATGACTTGATTAAAATAATTTAATTTTAAAATTTAATAAATATTAAATCGTTAATTATAAATAAAATTAAAAAATATGTTAATTATACTCTAAGGTAACACAGCCCTTGGTGTTACTAAGTTTAACTCCTTCCACAGCTATGGTAACATACCTTTAAGGATATGGTAACACCAAAACTAGAGTGTTGTAGTAGATCCAAAATTTCATAGCTATGGTAACACCCGAGAAGGTAACACCCCCCCTAAGTGTTGTAGAAAGTCATCTATGGCGTAGTGGTGATTGGCATTTTACTTAGAGAATTAAGAAATTAGGAGATTAGATCATCCAAGTGATATCACCATTTACACTAACTTGTTTTTAAGGGTAAATTAGTATTTTTGCAAGTCTTTAACCACAAAATATCTTTAAGGCTTCCATGACACTCTAGAATTAGCAAGTAATTAGTAAGATAAGATCAAAACCAAGAGAAAAATCTCTTCCTCTCCCCTTCATCACCCCATTCGACTTTTTCAAAGAAAAAGGAGAAAAACCAAAATCAAAACCCTAGCAAAAATCAACTACAATTCAAAGGAAAAATCATGGAGGTTCTTGGAGATTAGAAAGAGTTACCCACCAAGTTTCATAGCCATCCAACATCATTTGCATAGGTAATAAAATCTCCAAAGTTGCTTGATGAATAGTGATGAATAGTAGTTTTCAAGAACTAACATTGTTTTTATGATTCCTTTAGTTGATTCAAGCTATTATAAGGTTGTTTAAGGTTATCCCAAGGCTTGTTAAGGGTTGTTAAATCTTCAAGAAGGTATAATCCCAAGGCCCTCTAGTATTACTTTGTTTATATGATAGATTATAGAAAGTTTAGTGATTAAAGTTATGTTTCATGATGATCCATGTGTTTGTAAGTGATTAAAGTTGAATATGTAAGGAGTATGTGCTTGTAACCATGGTTGGTAAGATGACCACATGGTGTAGGTGATGGTGTATAAGGTGGATGTTTGATTTGGAGGAGTTTGATTTTTGGAAAGTATGAAAATATAGCCGTTATAATGTCCGATTTTCGTTAGACCAATTAAATGCCCTGTTTTTGGACACTATACCCGTACGGTACCTTACTGTCCAGACCCCCAAGTGACCATGAGATGATAGATCTTAGTTCATAGATCGTTTTGATATAAAGTGCGTTAAAATCTGATGTACGGTTTAGGAGAAAAGTCAGTTTTAGTTAAAGCGGTCCAGAAACCGAGAAAACGCAATTGTGGCAACTTTGAGGTTATAGTTGACATACTTAGACACTTTTAAAAATTATAAAATTTTGGGATATTGTAGTAGGGTAGTCAAAGAGGCATTACCAGTTGACCTTGTGGTAAAATTCGAAATCCATAATTTCTGAGAATTTTTACAGTTAAGTGTGGTCGTTAGGGGAAATGGTGAAAAACATTGAAACTTTGATTGAGTTTAAAAATGGTTAGGTTCTTGGAACCCTTGTGTTATAATAGCATGTTATTCACCTAGTAAGAATTAAGGGTGTGATTATATAAAGGTGAAGTGAGAAAGGAATGTAGTATTCTAACGACGGTCCTTTTTATGTTTATAGAAACTTCGGGAGAGCCACGAGCCATACTTCCAGGATACAGAGATCGAGGCAAGATTTCTTCTATCCTTATTTTGGAAAATTAATTATCTTCACAGTAAAATGATTTCATGGAATATGTATATGCTATTCTATGGTTGTTATATTGCTAAGAATTTATTTCCTAAATTTTGCGAATTAAAGAGAGATGGATATGAATTATGGATATAAAGATGTGATTATGAATAAAGTGAACATGCCTTATGATTAAGAGAATGTAAAGGAATGGTATCAGTTGATATCTAGAGTTATATAAAGGAATGGTATCAGTTGTTATCTAGGGTTATATGACTTATAATATTATATTCTTCCTAAGTATTGTGATTTAATAAATATTATTGAGTAGTATTTAATACTTTTAAGATAAATGGAATACTCTATGTATATAAGAACATATTAATTTCATTGAGGAGATGTCTAAGTCATAATCAAAGCTTTATGATATATCTATAATTTTTAAAGGTGATGATAATTAGAAATGGAAATGATATATATGAAGGGAAATGTGAATGGAAATGGAAAATGTGAAATGGTATTTGATAATGGAAAAATGATTTGAAAAAGGGGGATTGCAACAGTAAGCGTAAGAGGCTGTGTGGTAGTGGCACAGTCCAGCATCCAATATTTATTCCGGCCCAAGAGTGCTGAGGGAGGATGTAGTGGTGGACCTTCCTCCTAGGGGATGGTGGAGAACCTACCTCCGTCTACCGGTAGTAAAAGGGACGGGTACGGAGGGCGACTGATCATCGTCCTTACGTATTTGGCAACAGTGGAAATCCTCAACGTTTTCTTTAAAGGAAAGAATTAATAAGGATTTTCAGATGGTATATTAAAAAGGGGAAATTGTATGAAAGTATGGAATTACTTTATAGTTAAAAGAGAAACTGAGCTTATATTATTTTATATATAATTGTCGTATAAAAAGGGAATACAAAGATTATATTGAAAGATTTTACTCAAAGGTTACATTATCTGGGATATTATACTGAAATGATGTATAGTTTATTATTTTGTTTTAGAAGAGAAACTGATATTATAGCATCATATATTCCTTTCCTTATAATAGTAATTGGATGATGTATTATTAAATAAGAATTTTATTCTACTTAAGGTTTATAGTTGGTTTCCGGTTACATATATTCTTATATCTGTTTAGATTTTGATTTCTAGTTACAAGATTGTCTTGCTGAGCTATTATAGCTCACTCTTGCTACTTATTTATATAACAGCTAGGTATGCCGATACTACGCAGAACGCCCCGCAAGAGGGTAGAGGGAAGACGACCTTCTGAGAGCGCGCTGGCACCGATTCCTGAGGTAGCGTAGAGACAGACGGGTCTTGGTAGCCTGATGTATAATTAAGTGTGCAAGCATGTAATAAACTTTTAATTGTTGAATGCTTCATGTCGAATTATTATTCAGCAATGTATTTAAGTGTGAGCCTGGGTTGTAATAACTGTTAACTCTAAACTTTTATTATGATGAACGTTGTTCTCTGAGCATATGACTGGTGTGTGTGTTAATATTTATGTGTGGGGTCTAATGTGAGTTTTATTATGCATTTATACTCCAGCTGCCAAGAGAAGAATATTAATAAATGGAAATTGGTCCGTGATGGCCTAGATTCATGACCCCGGATTTGGGGCTGTCACACCGGCCATCACAGCTAATAACTTCGAGATCGATCAAGCCGGGCACTATTCAGATGGTACAGAATTTGGTTCAGTTTGGGGGTGCTTCTACGGAGGATCCTAACATGCATATTCGGGACTTTATCGAGATCTGTGATACTTTCAAGTTCAATGGTGTGTCGGATGATGCTATCAAGTTGAGACTTTTCCCATTTTCTCTGAAGGATAAGGCCAAGGGCTGGTTACACTCTTTACCACCTGGTTCCATTACTACATGGGAGGATCTTTCTCAGAAGTTTCTTACTAAATTCTTCCCTGTGGCGAAAACTGCAGCAATAAGGAACCAATTAACTCAATTTCAGCAGCAATCTGGAGAATCTTTGTGTAAGGCTTGGGAACGATACAAGGAGATGCTTCGTATGTGTCCACATCATGGCATGCCTGATTAGATTGCACTACTAGAAAAACTGGATTAGACATCGATTCTGGGCCGATGTAAAAACATTTCAAAACCGATGTCTAGGTGGGTGTTGTTAAAAGTCCATGTGTTTTACATCGGTTCTGGGCCGATGTTAAAATGACTTATTACATCACTTCTTAACCGATGTAAAATAATGGTCAACAACATCAGTTTATAGAAAAGAACCGATGTCTCAACTCCTGTACTACATCGGTTTTAGATAGACAACCGATGTTGTAAATTGTATACCACATCGATTTTAAATTGAAAACTGATGTTGTAAATTGTATACCACATCGGTTCTTAACCGATGTCAAATAGCTCCATAAATTTGCACAATATAATTACCAAATTTAAATCACACTAGAAAGTAAGTAACACGCTACAATTACCAAAACTAAATCACACTAGAAAGTAAGTAAAACTGATTTTTTCATTAACGAAAGAAATAGAACATTCTTACATCATTGAGTAAAACTAAATTGGCCTACTCTACATGAGCCTATATACAAAAAACAAGCTTTCATTACATTATCCGAAAAACCAAACTACAACTAGCAGTCTCTCGCAATGATCCCTCCAAGTGCATAATCATCGGTTGAGATGACTGACACTGCAATTTGAGCTAATACTGCAACAACAAGCCTATGTCAATCTTGCGAGTAATGCCATTCTCATTAGAAATGTATATATCATGGAATGGAACTAATAAAATTATCAAGTAATGGACAAGTTTAAAAATGTATAACAATTGAGAATTGAAATTAATGACCACTAATCAGAGTTAAATTACCATCGTTATATCATTTTGTTATATTACCATCAGCAGTTGCTTCCACCGTTGATTGAAAGGTAACTCCAAGAATCAATCAAGAATTTTCAATATGTGACACACCACTATAACCAGCTTTCCCTGCAAGGAATTCAGTGGAGTAAGTTTTCTGGACATACAGGTACAATCAGCCAAGCTATAGCATCAACTGAGCTACACTATATACCTGATGCTGAAAGGTATATTAGCATGACGCTATCCGGAGGCAGCTCATCAACCACTGTAGCAAGCACCTGGCCAAAAAATATATAACCAAGCACAAGTAGAAATATCAGAATCTTCAACAGAGTGAGAATGCCTAGAGTACCTAAGAGAGTAATAATTCTAGCTCACTTCTACATTATTGATTGAATAATAAAAAATGTTAGGAAACAAGTCAAAACTTTTGACAAGTAAAATATCACACTAGCTAAATCCAATGCTATCAGTAGTTTTGACAAGCACATGCAACTTTATTAATACGTAAAATATGAAAGATGGTAGGCACTAGAAATACATATAGCAAAAACATATATTATAAATTAAGCAAGCAGCAAGAAGAGTTATATAAACATGATGCCCTTTTTACTTAGTCTATGTGCCTGATTCAAGTTTAACACAGTCTATATGCCTGATTCAAGTTTAACACCATGCACATGGACTCTCATACTATGTTAGTACTTTAATTCTGCAGTACGATATGCCATCAGCTTTTACCGAGTCCCTACGTGAGGCCAAAAAAAAAGAGAGAAAAAAAGAGCAGTAATGATAAAAACCAGTAGAGCGATAAAATGGCTCCTTGGGAATTCAGTCATCCTAAAATACAAATACTATAGGTAAGAGGCCTTCCAAACACTTGATAAAATATTTATAACACATTTCTAAGTTCATAACACTTACAGCTATCAACTGAGTCACAGTTGGACGATAGAGAACAGCCTTCCTTGGATTAGGAGGCAGAGTGGGATCTGTCATATCCGCCAAAAGATTTATGTCAATAAGTCCAGAGGTCCTAGACTGATCATCCAAGGCATCATGTTGAAGTGGTTGAGCAGGTATCTTTTCATAAAAAGACCCACTAGGTTCCCATTCCAAACATTGCAACATTCTAAAAGCATCAAGAGTCAATTCTGCATATTTTACCTGAGACAACAAGGCATGAGAAGATAAAGGATCTTACGCGATAGCTATTATTATGATGCAAAACAAATACTACAATATTATAGTCAAAACCAGTCCTGTGAACATGTGACCATGTACCTCATTTCGGTGATAACTTGTCAGCAATGCATCTCGAAATTTAAGAACCTTGTTTGCATGAAAACGTGCCACACATGGAAGAGAAGCTGGAAAAGAATCAAACGTCGCACAGTATCGCAGAGGCCTGTTATTCGTGAAGGTTACTTCAGCTTTCATAAATCGGACAATTTCTTGCACCACCTGCTTCCACTCTTTAAAGCTGGTTTCCTGGTCTTTCCACGAACATACCTTGGTGATTCTTTAGTATCCTTACTGTGCCCAGTAAAATATATATAGACGTACAAATTTCGTTCAGCAACACACCACAACTAAACACACCCCAACTAAAGAAGAGAGGTTAAAGACAACAGTAACCGACCTGGCTAGAAGCACAGCTGAAACAAATACAGCCACCGCTAATCCAACCATGCCCACAAATGTTGCAACTCCATTCAAACGTACTTGGTAGATCATAAAATTAATTAATTAGTTGTAGAGTTCAAGGCAATCAAACATAATGGCCACAATTAATAGAGAAAGTAACCTGCAATGGGGTTTCTTCACCATTATCTTCTGATATGCTAGCCATTAGCAATCCCCACTCAGTATTGATCCCAACACCAGTAACCTATAAAAGTAACAACACTTCACTTAAAATGGCAGAAGAAACAACTTAGAGACTTCTCATATTAAATAAGCAAGCCAAATACATATAGTACTTATCGGAGCTGGAGCTGACAAGGGCATTCTCTACACTATTCCATTATTAAGTTAGCCAGATTACTAATCAGCACAATCCTCCGAAAGCATTGCTTAATCGTTCAGGCATATACATAAGCATATATATGGCATTTTTATAGATCAATTCTGCCACCAAAATCTGCCTAAAATTGCTCCAGATGCAGGGGAAATTAGAGGTGGTTCAAATCTGCATCAAATCTCCATGAAATTGCTCCAGATGCTGAACCAGAAACCAATTATAACATTGCAGATGGGTGGCTGCAGGAAACAAGACATTACAGTACCTGACTCTTTAAGTCTACTACATTTGTTTAATACAGTTGGGTTTAGATTTATACCTATTAGATATCAAGTTATCAAGTTGATACAACTTATAATTGTTTACTGGGCTATTAACTTAACTAATTATAGATATGAACAAGTAATCAAACATACTGCACATATCATCAAAGATAAGTTATACATGGTACAAGACCACCACCGAGAACCCTAGCAACTTCATATCCAAAATGTCCAGACCATCACACGAACCCCACCACTGTCCATCCGAATACCCATAACTCTCACAAACCCATCTAGTCTTCACCTTCCCTTTCGCGAATCGTGAGAATACAGAGTTAACATTAGAAGACCACGATTCGATTAAACCCCAAATCGCAGCAAAACACAATCCGATTAATCTCAAAAACTTGCAAGCAAAAATTAATCTCCTAAATCTCCCAAGCAGGCTGAAATTACATGTTCAGATGAGTGAAAAATATTCGAGATTAAACAGAAAATCATTTGATTCCCAAATGGTAAGTTTAGGGTTTGACCTAATTGGGATTTGAAATGGGGGTTTTGAAATCAAGGATTTGAATTTGGGGGCTTGTAAACTGGGGTTTGAATTTGGGGGTTGTAAGCTAGGGTTCTTCGTTGAGTTTGTGAGTGAGCGAATTAGTGTGAGTGAATTAGTTTGAGAGTGTGAGTTTGAGGAGTATTGTGAGTAGGGTGAGAGCGTCGAAGGGGGAACTAGAGAAAAGAAAGGGGGAAATGAAAAAAATGAAGGGGGAATTATGTGAAGGGGGGAATGTTTCTATGTTTAAGGGAATTGTATCTCCGTGTGTTTTTTTATATTTTTAAAAAGAGGTTGAAACATCGGTTTTAATTATAACCGATGTCTAAAACCTACTTTAACATCGGTTCTAGTAAAACTGATGTAAAACAATCCTTTAACATCGGTCACCAATGCAACTGATGTCTAAGGGGTGATGTCTTTTGGCTATTTTTTTGTAGTGTTATTATTAATAGTTTCTACAATGGGTTGGGAGCACAGTCTAGACCTATGCTAGATGCAGCATCAGGTGGAGCTCTATGGGCTAAGAGCTACGATGAAGCTTATGATCTTATTGAGACGATGGCTGCTAATGAATATCAGAATCCAACCCAGAGACTATCTCAAGGCAGGGTAGCAGGTATTTTTGAAGTGGAAACAGCTTCGGCAATTGCAGCTCAGTTGAAGGCTTTGACTATGAAAGTGGATTCTCTTGCAAATTATGGAGTTCAACAGGTGGCTAGTGTTTGTGAGATATGTGCGGGCGCACATGAGACACATCAGTGTGCTATCTCTTCTGAATCAGCACAGTTTGTGAGTAATTTTCAGAGACCTGAGGCACCAGTTCCAGCTACTTACCATCCAAGCAACAGGAATCGTCCTAATTTCAGCTGGAGCAATAATCAAGGTGCTCAACAACCTTATCAGCAGCAGTTTTAGGGACAACAAGCGAAGCCATTCAACCAGGGGTATCAATAGCTGTATGCTCCAAGGCAACCATATCAACCTCCGGGATTTCAACAGCAACAGCCCCAGGCTCATGTGGGGCAATCTTCTAATGAAAAATCAGAGATGGATGAGTTGAGGAGGATGATTAAAAATCTGTTAGCTTCTCAGAAGACTTTGGAAAACCAGATGGGACAGCTTGCAAGTGCCTTACTTAGTAGGCAACCTGGAACTCTTTCTAGTGACACGGAGGTTAATCCAGGCAGAAGAGAACAGGTGAAGGTTGTTACTTTGAGATCGGGAAAGGTTACAACAGGTCCAAAATCAGCAACTAAGGAAGATGAAGAAGGGCAGAATCAACAACTTGGAAAATTAGCAGTGCCCGGAATTGAAAAATCTGACTTAGTAATTGAGCAGCTAGATGGTGAAGTAGAAAAGAGCAAGGAACCTGTTGAAAAATCTACTCCAAAGCAGTCTACAGAGAGCAATCAAATCTATCCGCCCCCTCCATTCCCGAAAAGACTTCAAAAGCAAAATTCTGCTGAGCACTCTCCTTCGAAGCAATCTTCAAAGAATAATCAGATTTATCCACCTCCTCCATATCCTGGACGCTTGCAGAAAAGTCAAGAGAAACAGTTTTAAAAGTTTATGGATGTCTTAAAGAAACTGTCCATTAACATTACTTTTGTTGAAGCATTGGAGCAGATGCCAAGATATGCAAAGTTCATGAAGGATATTTTGTCACGGAAGAGAAAGTTGGAAGAATTTGAAACAGTGGCATTGACAGAGGAGTGCAGTGTGGTGTTGCAACAAAAGTTGCCACCTAAATTAAAAGATCCGGGAAGTTTCACCATTCCATGCAGCTTTGGGAAGTTGTCTTTTGACAAATGCTTATGTGATTTAGGAGCTAGTATTAATCTCATGCCCTTGTCTGTTTTCAAGCAACTTGGACTACTGGAGCCGAAGCCAACCAACATCTCCTTGTAGTTGGCTGATAGGTCGATCACTTATCTGAGGGGTATAGTAGAGGATGTCTTGGTGAAGGTTGATAAGCTCATATTTCCTGCTGATTTTGTTATCTTGGATTTCGAAGAAGACAAGAAGATTCCCATAATCTTGGGAAGGCCTTTTCTAGCTACGGGTCGTACTTTGATTGATGTGCAAAAAGGAGAGCTTACAATTAGGGTGCAAGATCAGAATGTCACCTTTAGTGTGTTCAAGGCCATGAAATTTCTGACAGAGGATGAAGAGTGTTTCAGTGTGGAAATGGTTGATACGGGTCAGAGGAAGAAGTTTGATCAGTTGTTGGGTGAAAAGTCGGACACACACATGCTCAAACATCACATCAGTGATTCCATTGACAGTTCTTCAGTTCGAGATCTCTCGAATGTCAAGCTCGGAAAACTTCCATCCCATTTGAGGTATGTCCTTCTGAATGATGAGTTAGTGATTTTTGAAGAGGGTCACGATAATGTGTTAAGAAGGTGGATAGTTGATGATGCGGTAGAAGAGTGTGTGGTTCAGTCAACTAAAAGGGATAAACACCTTAGAGGTGTGAAGAAGAAAAAGAAAAAATCGATTGGAGGAAGAGTCGATGTAATATCTGGGAATTTCGTACTCTATAAATTATATTATTTGGAGTTAAAAAATATTATTATGTGCCTTAATTGATGAGTCATTCCATGATTACATGATTGTGAATATGTGTTATGTGCATAATTGCTAGATGTGTTGACATGAAATTTTATTAAATTTTACATATCCTTTAAATACTAAAATATGATTTTATCTTGCTTAAGCATTTTTATAAAATTCTTGGAGTTAGTAAAAATCATGAAATTTCGTGTTTTATTATCCTTATGTATTTAGAGACTTTTTAAAAATAAAAGTTTAATTTATTTTCGAATTAAAATATTTTACAAGGATTTTTTTATATTTATTATTCTTTTTAAAATATTAAAACTTGTAAAATCCAAATCTTTTTATAAAAACGATTTTAAAAATGTTTCAAAAATATTTTGAGGAAAGGAATTGTATATTTTAAATATATGTGCCAACAAATTATTTTTCGATCCAAAATATCTTGTAATAAGGATTATTTTTACAAGTCTTTATTTAATTAAAAGATGTATCTGCTAGACAAAAACCCCACCCCCCTTCTCATCTTTTTCACGCGACCAAGACCCCCCCCCCCCGTGTCTTCTTCTCTCCCAAATTCTCTCAAAATTTCTCTCCCCTCCATTGATTCTCAAGCTTTAATCAAGGTAATTTCTCCATCAAACTATGAAGTGTTAGATATAAAATTACTCCTCTTGTCATCCTCTACAACCCCTTGTCTTTTAATTTCGATTTTCATCACTTTTCAAACTAGGGTTTTCGAAAATCAAGCTTCAAAGGTAAGTTTTGTGGGTGTTGATGATTGGGTATACTCCTTGGAAGAGACCCACGAATTTTCGGGCTCTCCGGAGAACCCCAAACCTTCGGCCATGATCGAAAGTGAGCCAAGGGTTTGCATGCAAGTGTTAATTCATTGATTTTATGTGATTACCATGTTAGATATGGTTGCATGTTAGTTTTTACAAGTTTTTAAGTTAAGTTTGTTGATGGGTTTGAGTTTTTATGAGATTACAAGGTGTGGGTATGTATGTATTATAAATTGATGTTTGTTAGTAGGTGTAAATTAAAAAGGGTTTGTGATTTTGATGATTAAAATGATATGAAATTTGATGGGTTAAGTTTATAATTTGATTTTAGAGTGAATTTACAAGTTAGTGATGTTGGGTTGTGATAATTTTTTATTGTTGTTCAAATTTTGGGTGTAAGTAATTGTGTAAGTATTTGTGGGAGTTTTGTGTGTGTTTGGTGTGGTGATGGAGGGAGGCCGAGAGAGAGAGTGAGAGGAAGGGAGAGAGACCGAGAGGGAGAAGAGAGGGAGAGAGAGAGGGAGAAGCCGAGAGAGAGAGAGAGGCCGAGAGGGAGAGAAGAGAGATTGTGAGGAGAGATTGTGTTCTTGGGTTGAAGTTCATTGTTTGGTCATTGAGTTGTATGATTAAACTGTTACATGATTTAATTGTTTACATGATTTAAGTGATATGTGAATTGAACTAAGTAGATAGTAATTTGGTTATGGAATTGCTTGGTTGAGGTTTATAAGTTGATTAGTGACAGAGTTGTAGTCATTGGAAGTGTATTGTGATTGCTTGTGACCGAATATATTTCGGGATGGTTGACGACTAAACAAAGGAGATGCCGCCGAAATTTCTAAAAATATAATAAAACGATTTCCAAAACTCTAAGGCACATCTCCAATGTTAAGTCGTAGTGTCATTATAGTACTATGCCATACTACATTATATGTTAGGTGATTTACGTGCTATGTGACTTAAATGTTGACATGTATATAAACATGTATGTGTATATAGTTATAAAGATATCGATGGGGCATTAGCATTATTAGGATTGTCTTGTGATATGTAAACTAATGAGGGGAAAATAAGATATTGTTTATATTATTATAGGTCCGAGTAGGAGGCCTGGCAAGGAGCCGATCGAAGAGGACGCTATCTAGTGCAATCTCGTGATTTAAGGCAAGTGTACTATCCTACCTTGTTGTTACCATATGATGAATGCCATGAGATATCGAATTGTTATTTTGTCACAAACTAGTACTTTCCGACTTTATTATTGTCGTATACCTTATGATTGATTTCATACCCCTTGAACTTGACTTGACTTGTTAATCGATAATCATATTTCTTGGAAAACCTTTTCATAACCTTATCGAATTCTTGAATTCTTGAACCAACTACTTAAATATCTTCTTGTACTTGAACTCGTTTCTATCTAAAAACAATTGTTGATTCTTGATTAACCTTTCGTGATTAACTTTTCTTGATTAACCTTTCTTGACTTAACCAAGTTAGACTAATCAGAATCCCAACTCCCAAGAATCCAAAATAATTGACTTTTCTTCACTTTGCCTTGTCATTTATTCGAAATCCGAAAATCTTATTCTTGTTGATAAACAACTTGATATACATTGATATTCTTGTTTCTTTGAGATGAATTGAATTTGACAGGCTTTGTTTGACCTAAATGGAATTGGATGGAATGTTACTTTGACCGAGGTGCCGGTCCAAATTATATTATTATTATAGGCCAATGTGTGCCTGGGATCCCCTTATATTTGATGAACACCGTATTGGATATGCGGGTTCGGAGCTCTGGCGTGGGCTGATCACCCAGCTTTGCTCGTAGCGTCTTATCAGATATTCCAATTCCTACTCAGTCTATTTTGACATTGATTCAGTTGATACCTTTCATTTGCAGATTTATATATCTTGCTTTACAGTTGATTATTTTGCCAGTCTTATATTGTTGGTTTATCCACTTGCTGAGCAATTGGCTCAATGATTTTATTTTCCTTAACCTTTCAGTGAAACTCGAAGATGGTAAGGACTCTTGAGACTGCGCGTAAGAATTATGGTGGATCCGGTATAGCCTATAGGAGGCAGTTCCAGATAGAAGGGAGAGACGACCTTATGGTTTTTATTTTGCTAGAACTTTGAACTCAGTCTATAATAACTTTTGAACTTAGAATAATTGTGGCTTGTAATAATAAATTGTTTTGGAATTGGTAGTTTTATATTGTTTCAAACTCTTACCTGTTGGCGATCTAGGCATGGGATTGGTAATTTGTAATTAATTAATATGCATGCTTTACCATTATCTAGTTAAATTTAATTAAGGGATTTGGGGCCGTCACAGGTTTTGGTATCAGAGCCTCACTGAACAATATAGGTTTAGGTAACAAGATAGATCACATTTTCAATAATCACTTAGGATTAAAATAAAAACTCACTTAGAATGTAAATAGTATGATATTTATAAAAGAATAGGATTGATTGACCCCTATTATCGAGAGTGTTAAAGTAGTATGTTTCTAAGTTATATCTGACGCTTTATATATATATATAATATTATTATTGGCAGCGACAGCGGGCACCAGGACCTTCAGCTCCACCCCTGCAGATCTTCCAGCTACTGTACCCTTGTCTGTTTTCCAGGAGTTGCTTAGGGAGTGTGAACGTCAGTATGGCGAGAATATTCAACTTCAGAGGAGGATTAATGCGTTGTACGATGATGATGATGGCATACTTGCGAACCATGACGGAACCCTTATCTCTAGACTTCAGGTACTTACCCGGATGGCTAACGAGCGACTTCGTGGGATGGCACCTCATAGCGATTGGGATAGTCATACGATGGTGCAGATGATGGTGGATGAGCTCCAGCGCGTGATCAACAAGTTGCAAGAGGACTAGTTTTATGCTTTGGGTTTTATGCGATGGCTTATAGTATAGCCATTTTATTATCAGACTTGTGTTGTTAGACTTTATCGTACTTTTAGTTTCAGTTTTCGTGCTTTATGTTGGTTGGATTTTGAACTTTCGGATTTTGGGATATCGATTGATGTCATCGGTATTGTTATCGTTTATTATTATCGTTTTCCCTTATCGTATTATTCGGCCACGTGAGATTGTTTAAATTTTAGGTTCTACTTATGCCATATTAGAATTGTTAGACGATATTATGCCATGTTGCGGATAGATGTATGCTTGTGGATAAATAGATGATTGTTTAATATTCAGAAAGATGCCTCCAAGAAGGAGTAATACTAGAGCTAATCAAAATAGGAATCAAGATGATCAGAATAGAGATGATAATCAAGGTAATCAAGGCAATATGGATATGGCCCAACTTTTGGGACTTTTGCAACAGTAGACGGCTACTTTGGTACAGCAGCAGTAGCTACTTCAGCAACAACATCAACAGTTACAACAGCAACAAGGACCGCAACAACCAGCTCAACTTGCGGTAACTTTTAAATCTTTTCAGGCTGTGAAACCCCCATATTTTCAAGGAACAAAAGATCCAGTAGAAGCCCAGATATGGCTTAAGGAAATGGAGAAGGCCTTCGCATTGGTGAAGGTTAGTGATGAGCAGAAGGTAGAGTTTACTAGCTATTTTCTTAAAGGTGAATCTAATTATTGGTGGGATCTCGGCTAAGGCCCTAGAAGCAACAGAAGTGATTCCGTGGGATAGATTTACAAGGATTTTTCTCGAGAAGTATTTTCCTAGGTATATGCAGAATCAGATGGAGTTAAAGTTCTTTAATCTTAAGAAGGAGAATATGAGTATTGGTGACTATGAGAAGAAGTTTACAGAACTAGCAAGGTTTGTAGGAGATTATGTGGATACAGATGAGAAAAGAGCGAAGAGGTTTCAACAGGGATTGAAGCCATGGTTAAGAAGCAGAGTTGCAGCTTTTGAGATAAACTCGTATGCAGAAGTGGTTCAGAAGGCAATGATAATAGAAGGTGAGAGTGATCAGAATCAGAAGGAAAGGGGCAATTTAAAGAGGAAAGTGGAAGCAATAGAAAGGAATCAGGATCAAGGAAAGTCAATAAATCAGATGGATAGAAATCCCGGATTTCAGAACCAGGGAAGAAATTTTAAAAGTAATGTGCCCAGAAACAGAAATTCAGAAATCCTTCCTCAGAACCCCAATCAACCAAGATTTCCCCGACCCTCAATATCAGAGTGCAAGGCATGTTCTAAGAGGCATACCGGAGCGTGTGTGAAAGCAGATATTGTTTGTTTCAAGTGTAATCAGAAAGGTCATTATGCTAACGAGTACCGAAATTCAAAATCGAGTGTGACTTGTTACAAGTGTGGTAAGGTAGGACATATGGCTAGAGAGTGCATATCGCCTATTCTAAACAACAACTTGATGAGATTGACTACCTCTACCCCAGTGAACCAAATGGCAACATCTCAGATTCTAAGTCCACCTGTACTTCAGCAAGTTCTCGCCCTTCAAGCTCCAAGTTATCAAGCTTCAGCCTACCCAATTCATGCCCGGACCTTCAACATGAACATGAACGACGCAGTGAGAAGCTCGGATGTAGTGGCAGGTACGCTTTTCGTGAACGCCACTAGTGCAAAAGTGTTAATTGATTCGGGTGCTACTAGATCGTTTGTTGCTAAAGATTTTGTGAATAAGTTGAAGTGTGATACTCGTATGTTAAAAGAAGCTTTGAATATTGTGTTAGCTAATCTGGATCAGATACCAGTAGATAAAGTATGTTCACCTTGTGCAGTAGAGATTTTAAGATATCTTTTTCCCGTCACCCTGATACCTTTTCAACTAGGAGATTTTGATATAATTTTAGGAATGGATTGGCTTGCCGAGTATGATGCGCATATTGATTGTAAGAGGAAGAGAGTTACATTGAGATCTCCAGAAGGCGATATAGTTATCTTTAAGGGGCGTAAGAAGGCTAGTACGTTTCTTACCATGATGCAAACCAAGAGATTGTTAAGGAAAGGATGTGAGGCTTATCTTGCTTATGTGATAGACAAGAGTCGAGAAGGAGTGAAATTAGATGATATTCCCGTAGTAATGAGTTTCCAGATGTTTTTCCCGAAGAACTACCCGGATTACCTCCAGATCGTCAGATTGAATTCGCGATTGACTTAGCACCAGGGACTGAACCTATTTCCAAAGCTCCGTACAGAATGGCACCATCGGAGATGAAGGAACTCGCCAGTCAACTTCAGGATTTATTGACAAAGGAGTTATAAGACCAAGTGTATCACCCTGGGGAGCGCCAGTATTGTTCGTGAAGAAGAAAGATGGAAGTATGAGACTTTGTATCGACTATCGGTGGTTGAATAAGTTGACTATCAAGAATAGATACCCATTACCGCGGATCGATGATTTGTTTGACCAGTTGAAAGGAGCGGCATGTTTCTCGAAGATAGATCTAAGGTCAGGATATCATTAGTTAAAAATCAAGCCAGAGGATATACCGAAGACTGCTTTTCGAACGAGGTATGGTCACTACGAATTTTTGGTTATGGCTTTTGGATTGACGAACGCACCAGCAGCATTTATGGATTTGATGAACCGAGTGTTTAAGAAATATTTGGATAAGTTTGTGATAGTTTTCATCGATGATATTTTAATATACTCAAAGACGGAAGCAGAACATGCAGAGCATTTAAGGATAGCATTGGAGATATTGAGAAAGGAGAAGTTGTATGCCAAGTTTTCCAGGTGTGAGTTTTGGTTGAAGAAAGTCCAATTTTTGGGACATATTGTGAGTAAGGAAGGAATTCGAGTTGACCCAGCAAAGATTGAAGCAATTGTGAATTGGGAAAGGCCAAGGACACCGACAGAAGTAAGAAGTTTTATGGGATTAGCAGGATATTATCGCAGATTTGTTAAGGATTTTTCTAAGATTGCGGTACCATTGACTAAGTTGACGCGAAAGAATGAAAAGTTTGAATGGACTGATAAGTGTGAAAAGAATTTTCAAGAGCTTAAGAAAAGGTTGGTAACTGCTCCAGTGTTAGCATTACCGGATGACAAAGGAGAATTTGTAATCTATAGTGATGCTTCGCATAAGGGTTTAAGGTGTGTGTTGATGCAGCATGGAAAAGTGATTACGTACGCTTGAAGGCAACTGAAACCTCATGAACAGAGATACCCTACCCATGACCTCGAGCTAGCAGTGATTGTGTTTGCATTG
Organism: Kitagawia praeruptora; assembly: GCA_037693485.1. NCBI lineage: Eukaryota > Viridiplantae > Streptophyta > Magnoliopsida > Apiales > Apiaceae > Kitagawia > Kitagawia praeruptora. The sequence continues at coordinate 111,754,529 of CM075354.1, forward strand.
AAATTGTGGAGATATTATCTTTATGGTGAGAAGTGTGAGATATTTACGGATCATAAGAGCCTAAAGTACATTTTTACTAAGAAGGAACTTAACATGAGATAAATAAGATGGTTAGAGCTGATAAAGGATTATGATTGTACCATTAGTTATCACCCGGGAAAGGCGAATGTCGTAGCAGATGCGCTAAGCAGGAAGGAAAGATTGAATACGCTGACAATGACTCAAGAATTGTTTAGAGAGTTCGAGAAGTTAGAGATTGAAGTTTGTGCGACAGAGATGCCAATAGAGCAAGTCTACACCATGACATTTCAACCAGCATTATTGGACAAAATTCGGAAATGCCAAGAAGAAGTGATGAATCAAAGATTGAATGAGTTGACCGGAGAAGAAATTTGCACGCAGAAAGATAATCAAGGTATTTTAAGATTTTCCTCAAGGATATGGATTCCTGATGTGAAGGAGTTGAAAGAAGAATTGTTGTGTGATGCCCATAGTTCTAAGTTTTCATTACATCCTGGAAGCACGAAAATGTATCAAGATTTGAAGAAGAACTTTTGGTGGCCAAACATGAAAAGAGAAATTGCTGAGTGGGTAAGTCGTTGTTATACATGCCAAAGGGTGAAAGCAGAACACCAAAGACCAAGTGGATTGATTCAACCATTGGAGATACCTGAGTGGAAGTGGGAGCACATTGCGATGGATTTTGTAGTAGGTCTACCAAGATCGAAGGCTAATCACGATGCGATTTGGGTTATAGTTGATCGATTGACGAAATCAGCTCATTTCTTACCGATTAATGAAAGATTTTCGCTAGACAAGTTGGTGCATTTGTATTTGAAAGAGATTGTGACTCGTCATGGAGTTCCAGTATCTATAGTATCTGATAGAGACCCCCATTTTAACTCGAGATTTTGGAGACAGTTTCAAGAGCATCTCGGAACGTAAATTAGAATGAGCACTGCTTATCATCCTCAGATAGATGGTCAGAGCGAAAGAACGATTCAGACGATTGAAGACATGCTTAGAGTTTGTGCAATAGATTTTAAAGGCAATTGGGATGAGCATCTACCATTGGTTGAATTTTCTTACAACAACAGCTATCATGCTAGTATTGGAATGCCTCCATATGAAGCTCTCTATGGAAGGAAGTGTAGATCTCTTGTGTGTTGGGAAGAAGTTGGTGAGCGAAAGATAGTAGGACCAGAATTGATTCAGCAGACGAAAGAAACAGTGGAACTAATTCAGAAAAGATTACGAGCTGCTCAAGACAGACAGAGAAAGTATGCAGATCCAGCAAGAAAGAAAGTAGATTTTGAAGTAGGAGATCCAGTATTGTTAAAAGTTTTGCCCTGGAAAGGATTAACCAGATTTGGGAAGAAAGGAAAGTTAAGTCCAAGATTTGTAGGACCCTTCGAGATTTTGCGACGCGTGGGCAGAGTAGCTTATGAATTAGCTTTACTGCCTCAGATGCAGCATATTCATAATGTTTTTCATGTATCGATGCTTAAGAAGTTTCATCCTGACACTAAGTGTGTGATAGAGTATGGGCCTGTAGAAATTCAGCCATATTTGTATTATGTAGAGCGTCCGATCAGAGTAGAAGATCGTAGAGAGAAAGTGCTTAGAAATAAATCAGTTGCGTTAGTTAGAGTTTTGTGGAGGAATCCTAGGGTTGAAGAGTCAACCTGGGAGTTAGAAAGTGATATGTTAGAACAGTACCCTCATTTGTTTACATAGCTGATTCTGGGGACAGAATCCTTTTAAGGGGGGAAGGATGTAATATCTGGGAATTTCGTACTCTATAAATTATATTATTTGGAGTTAAAAAATATTATTATGTTCCTTAATTGATGAGTCATTCCATGATTATATGATTGTGAATATGTGTTATGTGCATAATTGCTAGATGTGTTGACATGAAATTTTATTAAATTTTACATATCCTTTAAATACTAAAATATGATTTTATCTTGCTTAAACATTTTTATAAAATTCTTGGAGTTAGTAAAATTCATGAAATTTCGTGTTTTATTATCTTTATGTATTTAGAGACTTTTTAAAAATAAAAGTTTAATTTATTTTCGAATTAAAATATTTTACAAGGATTTTTTTTATATTTATTATTCTTTTTAAAATAATAAAACTTGTAAAATCCAAATCTTTTTATAAAAACGATTTTAAAAATGTTTCAAAAATATATTGAGGAAAGGAATTGTATATTTTAAATATATGTGCCAACAAATTATTTTTGGATCCAAAATATCTTGTAATTAGGATTTTTTTTACAAGTCTTTATTTAATTAAAAGATGTATCATTAAAATATATTTTAATTGTGTGTAGTGTGTGTGAGTGCTAGACAAAAACCTCACCCCCCTTCTCTTCTTTTTCACGCGACCAAGACCCCCCCCCCCCCCCCCCCCGTGTCTTCTTCTCTCCCAAATTCTCTCAAAATTTCTCTCCCCTCCATTGATTCTCAAGCTTTAATCAAGGTAATTTCTCCATCAAACTATGAAGTGTTAGATATAAAATTACTCCTCTTCTAATCCTCTATAACCCCTTGTCTTTTAATTTTGATTTTCATCACTTTTCAAACTAGGGTTTTCGAAAATCAAGCTTCAAAGGTAAGTTTTGTGGGTGTTGATGATTGGATATACTCATTGGAAGAGACCCACGAATTTTCGGGCTCTTCGGAGAACCCCAAACCTTCGGCCATGATGGAAAGTGAGCCAAGGGTTTGCATGCAAGTGTTAATTCATTGATTTTATGTGATTACCTTGTTAGATATGATTGCATGTTAGTTTTTACAAGTTTTTAAGTTAAGTTTGTTAATGGGTTTGAGTTTTTATGAGATTACAAGGTGTGGGTATGTGTGTATTGTAAATTGATGTTTGTTAGTAGGTGTAAATTAAAAAGGGTTTGTGATTTTGATGATTAAAATGATATGAAATTTGATGGGTTAAGTTTATAATTTGATTTTAGAGTGAATTTACAAGTTAGTGATGTTGGGTTGTGATAATTTTTTATTGTTGTTCAAATTTTGGGTGTAAGTAATTGTGTAAGTATTTGTGGGAGTTTTGTGTGTGTTTGGTGTGGTGATGGAGGGAGGCCGAGAGAGAGAGTGAGAGGAAGGGAGAGAGACCGAGAGGGAGAAGAGAGGGAGAGAGAGAGAGGGAGAAGCCGAGAGAGAGAGAGGCCGAGAGGCCGAGAGGAAGAGAAGAGAGATTGTGAGGAGAGATTGTGTTCTTGGGTTGAAGTTCATTGTTTGGTCATTGAGTTGTATGATTAAATTGTTACATGATTTAATTGTTTACATGATTTAAGTGATATGTGAATTGAACTAAGTAGATAGTAATTTGGTTATGGAATTGCTTGGTTGAGGTTTATAAGTTGATTAGTGACGGAGTTGTAGTCATTGGAAGTGTATTGTGATTGCTTGTGACCGATTATATTTCGGGATGGTTGACAACTATACAAAGGAGATGCCGTCGAAATTTCTAAAAATATAATAAAACGATTTCCAAAACTCTAAGGCACATCTCCAATGTTAAGTCGTAGTGTCATTATAGTACTATGCCATACTACATTATATGTTAGGTGATTTACGTGCTATGTGACTTATATGTTTACATGTATATAAACATGTATGTGTATATAGTTATAAAGATATCGATGGGGCGTTAGCATTATTAGGATTGTCTTGTGATATGTAAACTAATGAGGGGAAAATAAGATATTGTTTATATTATTATAGGTCCGAGTAGGAGGCCTGGCAAGGAGCCGATCGAAGAGGACGCTATCTAGTGCAATCTCGTGATTTAAGGCAAGTGTACTATCCTACCTTGTTGTTACCATATGATGAATGCCATGAGATATCGAATTGTTAGTTTGTCACAAACTAGTTCTTTCCGACTTTATTATTGTCGTATACCTTGTGATTGATTTCATACCCCTTGAACTTGACTTGACTTGTTAATCGATAATTATATTTCTTGGAAAAACTTTTCATAACCTTATCGAATTCTTGAATTCTTGAACCAACTACTTAAATATCTTCTTGTACTTGAACTCGTTTCTATCTAAAAACAATTGTTGATTCTTGATTAACCTTTCGTGATTAACTTTTCTTGATTAACCTTTCTTGACTTAACCAAGTTAGACTAATCAGAATCCCAACTCCCAAGAATCCAAAATGATTGACTTTTCTTCACTTTGCCTTGTCATTTATTCGAAATCCGAAAATCTTATTCTTGTTGATAAACAACTTGATATACATTGATATTCTTGTTTCTTTGAGATGAATTGAATTTGAGAGACTTTGTTTGACCTAAATGGAATTGGATGGAATGTTACTTTGACCGAGGCGCCGGTCCAAATTATATTATTATTATAGGCCAATGTGTGCCTGGGATCCCCTTATATTTGATGAACACCGTATTGGATATGCGGGTTCAGAGCTCTGGCGTGGGCTGATCACCCAGCTTTGCTCGTAGCGTCTTATCAGATATTCAAATTCCTACTCAGTCTATTTTGACATTGATTCAGTTGATACCTTTCATTTGCAGATTTATATATCTTGCTTTACAGTTGATTATTTTGCCAGTCTTATATTGTTGGTTTATGCACTTGCTGAGCAATTGGCTCAATGATTTTATTTTCCTTAACCTTTCAGTGAAACTCGAAGATGGTAAGGACTCTTGAGACTGCGCGTAAGAATTGTGGTGGATCCGGTATAGCCTATAGGAGGCAGTTCCAGGTAGAAGGGAGAGACGACATTATGGTTTCTATTTTGCTAGAACTTTGAACTCAGTCTATAATAACTTTTGAACTTAGAATAATTGTGGCTTGTAATAATAAATTGTTTTGGAATTGGTAGTTTTATATTGTTTCAAACTCTTACCTATTGGCGATCTAGGCGTGGGATTGGTAATTTGTAATTAATTAATATGCATGCTTTAGCATTATCTAGTTAAATTTAATTAAGGGATTTGGGGCCGTCAGAGTCAAAGTGAAGTTTGATTTAGAAAAGATGTGGGAAGATAGCAAGAAGGTTGTCAAACAATGGGTGAATGGTCCTTCTGCTAAGGACAAGTCGAATGCGATCTTCAAGCCACCATGATTTGAATCATATTTGTCCGGCTAAATGACGTTAACGACTGCGCTTCATGGGAGGCAACCCATGTGGTTCCGACGATTAGGTATGTTTTCTACTATCCCTCGTATTTACTTCAATTCAATGCGGACATTGAATCTTTCAAGTTTGGGGGTGGTTTGGGGACAAGTAGTATATATATATTGTTAGTTACAGAGGCATGCCTGTATACATCTAATAACAAGCCTAATTGTTTGTAATGCTTTGCATTACTTACATGACCTCTTAACTGAGGGAACCTCTAGTTGTAGAGTTTCTGTTTGTATTGTAGTTGTAGTAGGCATCAAATCCTAGTTGTGTAACTGTACTTATAGAGTCTAGAATAATGCTTAAAAGAAGTTCCAAGGTTCATGCCTCAAGCAAAAAGATAAAGACTGTCAAATAATCACAGTTGGGATTTGAAGAAATGAAGAATTTGCCTAAGTACCAATTCGAGAAGTATATTTGTCTATTCGAGAAGTCCAGCATTCGAGAAGTCAGGGATTCGATATCTCAAGACACTATTCGATATCTCTGAATACACTGGTCGATATCTCATTCGATATCTCAGAGATGCGATATGTCTATGTACTCTATTCGAGAACTCAGGAAGTCAACAAGTCAAAGTAGTGTTCGAGTTCTCAAGGAGTCAACAAGCCAAAGTTCCATTCGATATCTCAAGGACTCAGAAAGCTATTTGATATCTCAAGGATTCGACAAGTCAAGTGTTCTATTCAACAACTCAAGGAATCCTGAAGGAAAGAGCTATTCGAGAAGTAATTCGATATGTCAATATAATAGTGTTCGAGAACTCAGAGTTATCGATCAAGTCAATTCTAGTTCTCGAATCAACTACTTAGTCACTTCTCGAATACATTCTTGGAGACAAAATACTGAAGAAATTGTACAAGTCAGAAACCAGCAACAAGCCAATGCACTTTATGGACCACAATCTGTAACGTGCTCTGGAAAGCCTACAAGGAAGCTTGGAGAGATATAGAAGAGACAAGGGGCTAAAGAAGTGGATCTGAACAGGCTTTGCAAAGTCAAATCTGTAACCGTTTGGACACTTACTCAAAAAGGATAGACAGACTAGAAAGTAATTAGTTTAGCTACCTTATTTGTAGTAAGTAGGGTGTATCCATGTTCTATAAGGATACAGCCTCACTTCCTTAGTCATTAACTTAGTAACTTTGTGAGTCAAGTTTTTCATACACTACAAGCTGTATCTCTCTGAGAAAAACGAAGCTGAGAATACTATCATTTGTATTCACAGATTGTAGCAACCTTTATCTAATAATACATTAGATTAAAGTGATATTGTGTCTTGTGTTATTCTTTATCCGCACCTTCTATCTTGCACACACAAACACTCTTGCTACATAGACTCAAACGAGAAAAGTTCAAGAATCCATTCACCCCCCCTCTGTATTCTTTTACTGTATTCAATACTCAGCAAGTGGTATCAAAGCGGGCTGTTTATTCAAAAACAGAAAAACGATCATGAGTTCGAATACACCAAAGACTACAGGAACGGTGAAAGTCCCTAAGTTTGATAAAGATAACTTCAACCTCTGGAAGATAAAGATGATGTTGTTCATCAAAGCCTCTCATCCTTTGTATCCTGAGATTCTTAAGAATGGTCCTTTTGTTCCACAACAAGAGATACCAGAGAAGACTATTGGAACCACAACTATCCCAAGATCTTATGAGGCCAAGGATCCATCAAAATGGATAGAATCAGAAAGGGAGAAGGTTGCTCTTGACAACCACCTCATGTTGCTTATCATTGATTCCATGGACATGTCAATGTTTGCAAACATTGCATCATGTACATCTGCCAAAGAAATGTGGGATCACATTGAGGTGTTGTGTGAAGGAACTGATGATGTTAAGGAAAACAAGAAACAGATACTGGTCACACAGTATGAGGCTTTCATGGCAAAGCCCAAGGAAAGCATTACTGAAATGTTTGAGAGATTTCACAAGCTAGTTACTGAGTTGCAGATGAATGGCAAGGTTTACAGCACCAAGGAATTGAACATGAAGTTTCTGCTATCTTCACCAAATCATCTAGAGCAAAGGGTCATTTCTCTAAGAGAAAGAGATTTGAACAAAGTTACATATGATGTGCTCTATGGAGTCTTAAAAACTCATGAGCTTGAGTTGCTTCAGAAAAGGGCTATCCAAGCCAATCAAGGCAGAATGGTAAACACATCATGTGCCTTGATTGTCAACAAATCTATTTAAGACCTAGAAGCATCCACAAGCCAGTTAAGGATAGAGGAGGTAGTGGAAGAGGAAGAAACTGAACCTGAGGTAAGTGAACCTATTGAGGAGAAGGAGGAAGAAGAGTTTTACACTCTTGAAGAACTAGATGGGATGGAAAACACTTCATATGCTTTCATGGCCAGAAAATTTCCAAACATCAGATTCAAAAGGAATCAACCCTTAAAACCCAAAACCCAAAACCATTCATTCAACAAAAGCAAGGCACCTGTGAAACCAAACAAGACTAAGTTTAAATCCAGCCATATGGATAGGTCATCTGTAAGGTGCTATAGATGCAATGACCTAGGGCATTTTGCCAGTGAATGCAAGAAGCCTAAAAAGAAGGATAGAGATTATCTTGAGCTTGAAGCTAAGTATGAGGCCCTTCTGAAAAAACAGACACAAGGTAAGGCCTACATAGCTGAAGGGAAGTGTTGGGATGATTCCGACAGTGATGGAGAGGAGCATGAATTCTGCAATTATGCCTTGATGGCCAATTCCAAGGATGACACATCTCCATCAGACACTTTGGTACCATCTCTCACTACTATAGACATGTCTGTTTCAGAGTATAAATGCATGATTGAACAACTATCTGTTGAAATGTTTAACATTCATACTAGCTAGTATGACTGCTGCTAATGAAGAGATTGCTAAACTTTCTACTAGAAATGAAATGTTAACCAAAAAGAATGAGGAACTTGAGCTAACTGCTATGCAAATAGAAAACCTTAAGAAAGAAGTTGAATATCTGCAGAATAAGGTTTTGTGTGCTAGTCAGGTTGAAAAGGCTCTTAGGGATGAATTAGCTGAAAATGAATTCAAACTAAAAACTTTCAAGAAATCATCTGGTCTAGTGAAATCCTACTGTGAGAAAATTGAAGCAAAACCCAAGGCTGCTATTGGACTTGATTATGACACTCTTAAACAGAGAAAAGGCTATGCTGTCATTGAAGATGACACAGTTGTTCATGAGGAAGTGCCTCATATTTTGAAAAAGACTGAAAATCCAATTTTTAAGGAACCAACATTTGAAATTGATGAGGATGCCTTACTCATCAAACAAATGTTGAATGATGAGGATGAGGCACAATCAAATGAACAACAAGCATCTTCCAAGAATGAGAGTGTCAAGTCAAAAGACAAGGAGCCAGTAGTTGATAGGCCAAGACCTAAAAAGTTTGTTAAGTTTGTTTCAGCTGGGAAGAGTGAATCAGAAAAGAAAGTGACTAAGAAGAAACAGAACAGAAATGGCAAGTTAGGGATTAATAAGGATAACAACTATGCTTATATGCCTAATGCCCCTAGGAAAACCTGTCAGAACTGTTTCAGTACCAATCATTTAACTCATGCATGCAAGAAACCTGTTGGTAGTGTGTTCAAACCTTTCTATGATTGTTCTGTGCCTCTAAGACATAGAGATGCACCATTTTGTGATAAATTTGACTGTATGCCATGCAATATGAATGTAATGACTAGTTGTTTCAATCTGAGAAGGCAATTCATTGATGGTTGTATCAGTCACAATTCTCACACACACTACACCAGGTCAAAGTCTTCAAGTCCTCCTAAAGCTAGGAAGGTACCTTTGTCACCTAAGTCTGAAACCTCAGGCTCCAAGACTTCTAACAGTGACAAGAAGACTAATGCCAAGAAAGTTGACAAGCATGTTGTTTATAATAAAACTGTTTCTAAGTCACATGGACCCAAACTTGTTTGGGTACCAAAGGAAAAGTAATACCTTTGTGTTTGCAGGGCAAAGAAAGTGAAAAGAAGGTCATGTGGATTTTGGACAGTGGATGCTCAAATCATATGACTGGTGATATGGCCCTGCTATCACAATATGAGGAAAAGGCTGGCCCAATGGTTGTTTTTGGAGATTACAGCATGGGTAACACATTGGGATATGGCAAGTTGAAAGTTGGTAATGTCATCATTGAAGATGTAGCACTAGTCAAGGGGCTCAAGCATAATCTGCTAAGTGTTGGTTAGTTTACTGATAGGGGATTCAAGGTGGATTTTGACAAAGATGAATGTTTGATCACCCACAAGAAGACTGGTGATTTTGCTCTATCTGGAGTAAGGAAGGGAAGCCTGTTTGTAGCCAATATGGATTCTGCAAACAAGGACAAAATTTGTTGCTTTTACTCAAAAGCATCAAATGAAGATTGTTGGCTGTGGCACAAGAAACTATCACACCTGAACTTCAAAGCCATTAATTCTCTAGTCAAAAGAGAGCTAGTGAGAGGCATGCCCACACTTGAATTCTGTCAAGAAGGAGTGTGTGAGGCTTGTCAAAAAGGAAAGATGAAAAGATCAAGTCACAAGACAAAGACAGTGATATCAATAACCATGCCCCTACAACTCATTCATATGGATTTGTTTGGGCCTGTCAACATTATGTCACTAGGAAGAAAGAAGTATGCCTTGGTGATGGTTGATGATTTTACAAGGTATACATGGGTGGAATTTCTGGCATCAAAAGGTGAGACTCCAAAAGTAATCATTGAGCATATAAAGAAAGTTGACAAGGAAGCAAAGGCCAACAATGCAAGTGTGATTGCACTGAGAAGTGATAATGGAACAGAGTTCAGAAATGCCATACTTGAAGAATTCTATAAAGAGAATGGTATTTCTCAGCAATTCTCAGCTCCAAGGACTCCACAACAAAATGGAGTTGTTGAGAGAAAGAATAGAACTCTAATTGAGGCTGCTAGAACAATGTTACTTGATGCAAAAATGCCTACATGTTTTTGGGCTGAGGCTGTAAGCATTGCATGCTATATCCAGAACAAAACCCTCATCAATAAAAACACTGGAAAGACACCTTATAACTTTATGACTGGAAAGAAACCTACTATAAAGTATGTTCATACTTTTGGAAGCAAATGCTTTGTATTGAAGGATAATTCTGAATATGTTGGAAAATTTGATGCAAAAGCATTTGAAGGAATTTTTCTTGGCTACTCTATGGAAAGAATTGCATACAAGGTTTATGTCATCAGTCAAAAGAAAGTTATGGAAAGCACAGATGTGACATTTGATGACAGCAAACTACCTGGACTAGAAGAAGCCAATGATGAAGATAAAGATCCATTGAAGTTTGATAATCTAGACGATTCTGATGAAGAGACTGAAACTGAAGTTGAAACTTGAGTTCAACAAACTCAAGTGAATGATGATACAAGAGAAGAATTTGTGCCAATCAATAGTGAAGGAACAAGCATCCAAGACACACCTGTGAGTAGTGGCAACTTCACAGGGGGAGGAAATGAGAATGACCATGATGTGGATGATGAAGCAACATCAAGAATGAGAAATCAGGCTGAGCACTCAAGGAAATGGGATAGATCACACACTGCAGAGCAAATCATTGGAGATCCTAATGCAGGAGTAAGGACTAGGAGAGTAACTCAGAATGAGTGCCTCTATGGCTGTTTTCTATCACAAGTTGAGCCTAAGAAACTTGATGATGCACTGTTGGATCCAGATTGGATTATTGCTATGCAAGTGGAGCTGAATCAATTTGAAAGAAACAAAGTATGGGAACTTGTGCCTGCACCAAAGAACAGAACCATTGTTGGAACAAAATGGGTTCTAAAGAATAAGATGGTGTAATTATAAGGAACAAAGCAAGGTTGGTTGCAAAATGATACTCTCAACAGGAAGGCATTGATTATGATGAGACATTTTCTCCTGTTGCTAGATTGGAAGCCATCAGAATATTCTTGGCATTTGCTGCTCATTCAAACTTTAAAGTATATCAAATGGATGTCAAAAGTGCATTTCTGAATGGAGAGTTGGAAGAAGAAGTTTATGTGCAACAACCACCTGGTTTTGAGGATCCACACTTCCCAGAATTTGTCTACAGATTGCTTAAGGCATTGTATGGACATAAGCAGGCTCCAAGAGCATGGTATGATACTTTACCACAATTTCTTCTTGAGAATCAATTCATTAGAGGCACACTGGACAAGACATTGTTTTACAAGAAGCATGGTGATGATCTTATCTTAGTTCAGATCTATGTGGATGATATCATTTTTGGTTCTACAAATGAGAAGCTGTGTGAGAAATTTTCTAAACTCATGCAGAGAAGATATGAGATGAGTATGATGGGAGAGTTGACATTCTTTCTTGGGTTGCAAGTCAGTCAAAGGAAGGATATCTTTATCAGTCAGACCAAGTATATCAAGGATTTATTGAAGAAGTTTGACTTGGAAGATTGCTCACCTGCAAAGACACCCATGGCCACTGCCACTAAATTGGATGAAGATGCTAAAGGCAAGAAGGTAGATATCTCAGTCTACAGAGGCATGGTTGGTTCTCTACTCTATCTCACTGCAAGTAGGCCAGACATCATGTTTGCTACATGCTTGTGTGCAAGGTTTCAATCAAATCCAAAAGAATCACATTTGGTTGCTATAAAAAGGATCTTTAGATATCTGAAGGGCACTCCAAACTTGGGACTATGGTATCCTAAGGAAACAGGGTTCAATCTGGTTGGTTATTCTGATGCTGATTATGCTGGATGCAGAGTGGATAGGAAAAGCACCTCAGGTAGCTGCCAGTTTCTTGGACAAAGGTTAGTCTCTTGGTATAGCAAGAAACAACAATCTGTGTCAACTTCTACAGCTGAGGCTGAATACATAGCTGCTGGAAGTTGCTGTGCTCAAGTGCTTTGGATTAGAAATCAACTTAGAGATTATGGACTTGTGTTGGAAAGAATTCCAATCATGTGTGACAACACAAGTGCAATCTCTATAGTTGCCAATCCTGTCAATCATTCTAGGACAAAGCACATTGACATCAGATATCATTTCATAAGGGAACATGCAACTAATGGAACTATTGAGTTGCATTATGTTTCTACAGATAAACAACTAGCTGATATATTCACTAAGCCATTAGATGAAGCCACCTTCACAAGGTTGGTTAGTGAGATTGGAATGCTGAATTCTTCAGATTCTGGCTAGGTGAATACATCATATAGATTGTTGCAGCAGTAAACACTTACTTTATCTAAATTCTTAATATTTTTGGAGTAAGTGTTGGCTGAAATATGATTTATAAATATTTCAAATCTGTTGCATATTTTGAAAATCATAGTCTCTTGCTAACTCGAAATTTCTATGAAATTTTGAGAAAATCACTGTTTAATTTGCTAGAATATTCGTGAATGAATATGGATGGTAAATTTTAAAAAGATAGTGAAAATTGAGTTTCTATGAGTATAATTCGACAAGTCAGACTTCATCATTTGAAAAGGCTGATTTCTCGCTGAATTTTAACCGATTTTGGATTTTTATTCAGAATTCAGAATTACTCATAAAAACATATTTTACCAAATTTAGATTTATTTCTAAGTTAGATAACTGCCAGCTGTGAGCTACAACCTGGTTGAGTTATCGAATAAGCCTTTCTTGACTTCTCGAATAGTTGTTTTCTACTTCTCGAATGCCTGACTTGTCGATACAGAACATACATCTAATCGACAATTCAAGTACTTCATACTTTTACAACTTCACATCTATTCGATTCATTTCATTCGATTTCTCAAGCATCCAAACTCCCAAAACCTCTGAAACCCTAACTGCAAAAGCTAAATTTCTTCTTCAACCTTTAATTTCTTCTCTCTCTCTCTCTCACAAATGGCAACAGTAAAGTTCAACACCAATTTCATTGCTCTAACTAGTGATGTTGAAGCACCCAACACCAATTTCAAGTGCTTTGTGAAGTGGATGTCTGAATCGTACATAAAGAATGCTCTATCTGTTAACCCAACTCTGTACCTCGACATTCTAGAACAGTTTTGGCAGTCTGCTACAGTGGAGGTGGTGGCTCTTGACTCTGCAATATCCTTGTACATCATCTACTACAAGATTCAAGACAAAAATCTCACTATCACCACAGAGGATATGAATGAGGCACTCGGGATGGGTACCAAAGGAGAGGTGTATGACCCACTTGCTACAAATGCTGAATTAGAAGACTTCTTTGATTTCATCAAATATGCAGACAGAATTAGTCTTGGGCACTTGAACAGGAAGCATTTGAGGAAGGAATGGAGTTATGTGTTTGCTACATTTCTTCAAGTCTTCACTACAAGAAAATCTAGCTATGACCAAATCAGTACTCTTGCACAGCAAATAGGCTATGCCTTAGCTTATGGAAAGAAGATAGACGCTGGTCTCATCATTCTGTAGGAGCTGTATGGGAGACTTGGTAAGAATTCAGCCAAGAGAGGTAATGAAATTTTCTTCCCTCGTTTTATTCAATCTGTCCTTAATTTCTTAGATGATAAATTGATTGAATTGGATGGGATGAATAAAAATAGAATAGGCTATCCTAAATCCATGACCAAACTCATTTTTGGTAATTTGGAGACTAGGAATGATGTGGATGTAAGACTTAACATAACTCCCCATATGGAGAGTTTGTTTAGGACTTACCCCCACAGCATGCCAACATTTGCCTCTAAGTCTGAGTTAGCTAAGCCCAAGCAAGTAGAACAAAATGCTAACCCAGGGCTAGCTAACCAACCCTCTCAACCAAACACTTTACCTATTACTGAACCAACTGCATCATCCTCTCAAAAGGGTGATGTTAGTAAAAAGAAGAGAAAGGAAGTAATGTCTGCACCCTTAAATATTTTATCTGAAGCAGCATTAGCTGTTGAACTAGGTCTAGAAAGTGAGGAACCAGAGTCACCCTTACTAAGGCCAAAGAAGAAGAAGAAAACTAAGACCACCTCTTCAGTCACACAAATGGCTGAAGTTGTAAAATCAGGGGCAAACAGCTCACTAGATGTATCCTCTCAACAGGGTGCATCTATAGAATCAAACATCCTCCCCAATGCACCTTCTTGTATTAAGTCAGTACATGGGAGTGATAAGGCTGGCACTACACTGAGTGAAGAGCACATCATACTTGAAACTCCCTCTATCTCTCAGGGGGAGTTGCCAAAATCTACTCTACAAGACACTCCTCTTCCAGAATCTAACACTGAAATTTCTTTGGAACATGCAACTCAGGCAACTGAGATGCAAGGCATTGTTCATCAAGAATTCTTTTCTCTTGATGAGCCAATAATTTCAAGTGACTTAGTGCATGACACTCTGCTCACCACCCAGGATCCACATTTAGATGGTGAGGGAATGCATGCTGGGGCATATCCTAATGACACCATCACAAACACAGAGGCTTCACTAGTTTTTACTAGAGACTCTGTGCCTGTGTCAACTGCTGGTGTAACTCATCCCACTTTTGTGGAGACACCAGTAGTAGAGTCAATCCATCCGGTTACAGAAGTTGCATTTGTAACTGAGGAGTCTAGTTTACCTAGCTCTAGCTCTGACTTTATGTCACAATGGCTGAAGCCTGTGCAACATGACAGTGCTTCAGGATCAGGGTCTGTTCCATAAAAATTGACGGTTGAAGCACTTCAAAGCTTAATTGTGGATCAGATTCCTGAGTTTGTAAAAATAGCTCAGAACCTTGTCACCTCCAACATCTCTAATCCAAACTATGAGGCCATCCTACTATGCCATAGGGATGATGTGGAGATGCAGAAGGCCAAGATTATTGATGATGCTGAGAGAGATGGTAATGCAGATGCCTGGCTGCAAGGGATGAATGATGTAACTCTCAGTGAAGCACTTCAATATCTTAGAGAGGAATACATCACTTCACTGGGCTCCAATGCAAAATCCCTGTCTCCTGGTGAAGTGTATGAAGCTGTCAATGATTCCTACAAGGGTTTCCTCAAGGCTACACACTATCTTGGCAAGGGAGTCAAAACTGAAGTCAACATGGTGTGTGACAAGACAGCCACTTCAGTAGCAGAAGTAAAGAGGGCCTTTGATGCTAAATTTCCTCAACTAGACAGTGTGGTCACAGATCTCAAACACTGCAACACCACCTGCACCAAGATGGACAATGGCCTAGCCAAACTCACAGACACAGTCACAGGCCTAGGAAACAGATTTCAAAATCTATCTGACCAGACTACAGAGGCCAATGCCATGCTCAGAACACTGTTCAAAAATCAGTATGGAGACAAGCTGGTCACTGAAGTCCCTGTGCATGAAATAACCAAATCTAAAGTGAAAAGACTACAAGATCAATCCTTAACTGGTTTCAAGGCCACTGCACTGTTCACCAAGGTTGATACTCTTGAAAGGGAGGTGGTGTCTCTCAAAGAATCCAATGCCCATCTGGCAGGCAAAGTTACAAATCTAACTGAGCAATTGAACACTCAAGCCACTACCACGGCTAATGTTCTTCTGGATCAACAATCTATGCTGTCTGCCATGATGAAGCACATGGGTATCCCTCTACTTGAAGAATCTTTAACTCCAAAGGCTCCTACTACAGCCTCTATGCCTGACAACAAGCCTAAGGGGGAGAAGAGGATAACAAGGAACTCAAAATCTAAGGGGGAGCCTCAGACTAAGGGGGAGAAATCTCAAACCAAAGGCATTACAACCAATGAGGGTGGCCAATCAAGAACTGCTAAGTCATCTCAGTCTGAGAAATCTACATCCAAGGATGACAAGCTGAAGAAAGTGGTTGTAGATGAAGTTGCCAAGCCATCTGAAACTGAAGGGAAGTCAGAATATGAATTTGACATCCCTGACATTGCTAAACAATCCCTTCAATATGAACCTTCAGAATTCAGAAATGTGCTTACTCAAAGGGTATGTCAAGAAACTGCAAACTCTAGACTATACCATGACATAGCCTTTTTGAAGCATCTACAAGAGTTAAGGGAAAGAGCCAATTTCCATTACTTTGACTACATCAAGCTTCTTGTGCAAGATGTGTTTATAGTCACTGTAGTGAGAAGAGAAATTGTGCAAACCAATCCCCATGCCATCATTCTTTCGAATGATAGAGAGGTCTTAGTTCACACTGCCAAGAACCTCTTTCACATCCACATTGAAGCCTTTCAAATTCTATCTAGCTCTGAACTTGGAACAATCATCAAGAAGATAGAAAGGAATAACTCACTAGACAATGATATGCTCAAAGAGATTCTCACCAAGTGCATGAAATCTCAACTGCCTCAAGTAGTTCCTCAGCCTCATTGTATTCTATATGAAAAGGATCAAGACATTGTTGCTTTCAGATTTGGCCAACATCTAAAAGCAAAAAACATGTCCACCATAAAGTTTCTGGCTGGAGTTCTACATTCAAGGAGTGGAAAATCTGAATCTGAAAAGGAGGCTCTTAACATTCTGGTGAAGTTTATCAACTCTCAATCAGACATCAAGCCTATTGCTCAAGGTGGAAAGTCAAATCAAGACAAGGATGATCATGATAAAAGTGGAAGCAGGGGTGGAGATCAAGGGAGATATAAGGGCAGTGATGACAAGAAGAAAAGGGATGATAAAAGCAGAAAGAAGGATGATGACAAGGGTGGAGGAAAGGTATATGAAAAGAAGAGTGGAAAATAGCAAGCCATGAACACTAATAATGACACTTCCACCACAACACAAGGCTCAATGTCTAGGGTGGATGTCACTAGTAATGATTCATCAAAATCTACATCTCTGGCGTATGCAACTGTTTTGGCACCTCAAGAAGTGAAGGGGATTCAAATCAAGAAACCATGTGTATGTTTCAGAAAGCAAACTGCTAATGGAATACTACTATGGTCTACCAACAAGGGTCATAAGTTTCTGCCTAGCAATCATACAAGGAGTAGTAAAATTAAGCATGCTGCAAGAAAGGTGAAGATATCGAAATCAAAGGCACTGACAATAATTCCAGGATTGAACCTACCACCTCTGGATGAAATCTATGATGAAGACCAACTGCAGTTCATATGGGCTCAAAGAATCTATCATGTTGCCATTGTTGATGATTTTCTTGAAATAAAATATACTGATGGAAGACAGAAGAAATTCAGACAAGGAACATGTCAGCACTGGGGCAAGCTATATGACATAGAAAGGATAATTGCAATGTTGGATTCTGAAGACAGAGTGGAAAGGGTATGGAAGCTGGAGTTAATTGACTTTGTCAAAATGAAGAGAGATCACCAGGCAGAAATGAGAAAGAACAGTGAGGAGCTTCTAAAGAAAAGAGAGGAGGAGTTTCCTGCAATGGAAACTAAGGCTGATGAATTGAGAGTTATGGGTCTGTGTAGAGTCAAGTTTAATCCTTACATCATTGAGTACAAGAAATATGGTAGAAATGTAAAGATTAGAATGGACTACATCAGTTCCTATTCTGAGAAACAGCTGAATGAAGTACTTAAGGATTTATCAGGCTCCCCTCTAATTGAAGAACTCACTGCAATGGAAGACATTATTCTTGCCATGGAGGAAAATGCAAAGAAGAAAGTCAAAAAAGCTGAGGAGAAAATGAAAAATGAGAATCTGCAAGCCAAAGTTCAAGAGATGAATCCAAAAGGATATGGCTAGTAGTTTCTCATAACTTGTAAGAACACTTCTGTGAACTTTCTTCAATCAATCTACATACCTGTACTTTTAAAGTTTTATCTTAATGTATGTTAGGCTTGTTATCAGACATGAAATTGTGACTAAGGGTCTCACTCACAATTTGGGGGAGATTGTTAGTTACAGAGGCATGCCTGTATACATCTAATAACAAGCCTAATTGTTTGTAATGCTTTGCATTACTTACATGACCTCTTAACTGAGGGAACCTCTAGTTGTAGAGTTTCTGTTTGTATTGTACTTGTAGTAGGCATCAAATCCTAGTTGTGTAACTGTACTTATAGAGTCTAGAATAATGCTTGAAAGAAGTTCCAAGGTTCATGCCTCAAGCAAGAAGATAAAGACTGTCAAATAATCACAGTTGGGATTTGAAGAAATGAAGAATTTGCCTAAGTACCAATTCGAGAAGTATATTTGTCTATTCGAGAAGTCCAGCATTCGAGAAGTCAGGGATTCGATATCTCAAGACACTATTCGATATCTCTGAATACACTGTTCGATATCTCAGAGATTCGATATGTCTATGTACTCTATTCGAGAACTCAGAAAGTCAACAAGTCAAAGTAGTGTTCGAGTTCTCAAGGAGTCAACAAGTCAAAGTTCCATTCGATATCTCAAGGACTCAGAAAGCTATTCGATATCTCAAGGATTTGACAAGTCAAGTGTTATATTCGACAACTCAAGGAATCCTGAAGGAAAGAGCTATTCGAGAAGTAATTCGATATGTCAATATAACAGTGTTCGAGAACTTAGAGTTATCGATCAAGTCAATTCCAGTTCTCGAATCAACTACTTAGTCACTTCTCGAATACATTCTTGGAGACAAAATACTGAAGAAATTATACAAGTCAGAAACCAGCAACAAGCCAATGCACTTTATGGACCACAATCTGTAACGTGCTCTGGAAAGCCTACAAGGAAGCTTGGAGAGATATAGAAGAGACAAGGGGCTAAAGAAGTGGATCTGAACAGGCTTTGCAAAGTCAAATCTGTAACCGTTTGGACACTTACTCAAAAAGGATAGACAGACTAGAAAGTAATTAGTTCAGCTACCTTATTTGTAGTAAGTATGGTGTATCCATGTTCTATAAGGATACAGCCTCACTTCCTTAGTCATTAACTTAGTAACTTTGTGAGTCAAGTTTTTCATACACTACAAGCTGTATCTCTCTGAGAAAAACGAAGCTGAGAATACTATCATTTGTATTCACAGATTGTAGCAACCTTTATCTAATAATACATTAGATTAAAGTGATATTGTGTCTTGTGTTATTCTTTATCCGCACCTTCTATCTTGCACACACAAACACTCTTGCTATATAGACTCGAACGAGAAAAGTTCAAGAATCCATTCACCCCCCCTCTGTATTCTTTTTCTGTATTCAATACTCAACATATATATATATATATATGTTAGTAGTTAGTTGTGTGTCATTGTGTTCATATAGGATATCATATTATGCATATTAGTCGTACTTCATGCGTGTTGTTCGTATTATTTATGTTTGTTTCATATAGGACATTCTGTTATTTTATTTACGTATACCATGTGAGTTCATGTTAGTTGCATTTTCATGGCATGCATAATTCATGATCCCTTAGGACGAGCTGATTCTGATTGATAGGTAGATGTTTAATTGAGTGTGGTGATGATGAGTAGAGGGTTGATTTATAGTTCCTACGAAATTGGCTTGCATGTTACGGGAACAAAACTTTTACACAGTCTCATTGGGTGCTTTTGGGCTAGGTTAGGGTCATGCTTGTTTGGATGTTTTGAGATTTAATCACTTGATTATATTTAGAATTTTCGTTATTCCCTTGATGGCGTAGGAGCACTAAAGTCTAAGTTTGGGGGAAACCAGGGATTTCATGCTAGTTGTTAATATTTGTTAAATAATGGCTAGGCGTCAAATGGCTAGTAGTCGGCTCATATTTATATGAGTAGTCTAGGGTTGGAATTGAGAATTCTCATTCCAGATTGCATGAAAAAAAAAAGAAAAAAAAGTTAATTGTTTAATGCAAAATTAACCATGAGTGAGCTCTTTAATACTCGAGTAATTAAGTCTGAGGGGACTTAGTCCTAGTAACCTAAAGCCTTGTGGTTTGGGATTGCTGACCTAACACTCGCTACATGGGTATTATTATATAAGCCTTTTGGGGTCTCATTCATTGCACGGTTAAATAAGCATGCGTATTGTATATAGTAGTATGTGTCGTAGTGTAGTAATAAAGCATGAATTCCTGGCTAACTTGAATGAGGATGGAGGTGTTTCTAAGTTATTAATTGTCTATAGTCTATTCTATTTATAAACCTGTAATTGTCTTGGCGAAGAATAGGTATGATTTTTGACCTAGTGTTGGGAGTATTTCTGATGAGCATCGCACACACGCACGTTTCTGTCATGTATTGTTAGTATACGGGGACTTAGTCGAGCTCTATTTGGATTTAGTTGCATTTTTTGAGATGTTTGCTTGTTAGTTGGTTTTGGTAAGTTTGAAGGGGATCTTTGCATTTTTCATATTAGTTGCATTCATGCATTGCATTGCATTAGGTTAAATGGATTTTGTGGGTACATTCACTATAGGCCCTCACGAGACCTTACTCGTCCACTAGGGCTGCCCAGGGGTTTAAAGGGCTTGTTGCATATGCCAAATGCAACCATGATCACCTACGGAAGTGGTACTAGTTAGTTAGATAGTTGTAATTGTTTATGCTTGAGGACAAGCATCGGTTTAAGTTTCGAGGTGTGATAAGTGGATTTTATATCCACTTGGAGCGTTCCGTATCGGCTTAAATTGGTGTACTCAAGTTTGTCGTAGTTTTGATGTGTTTTATTTAATTGTGCAGGTTTGAAGAAATGTCAATTAGGGGTGAATTTTCCGTTGTTTTTGGAGTTGATTTATGATATGGGGAATGCATAATGGTGTCTCAATATCAACTATCAAGAGGATTACAAGTCAAGGAATTGAAGAACGGGAAGTGGCAAAAGAATCGGAAGAAAAAATGGATGAGAAATGAGCAATTTGTGGAAAATTCAGATTTTAGGGTATGTTGCGCAGTCTACACTGTTTTGGCCATATCTGGAGTTCTAGAAATCCGTTTTCGACGATCTTACTGTCCACGCGAATCTTGGGAAATTTTCTACAAGAATAAAGCAAAATAAAAATTCTGGACAGAAATCCAAGTGCTGGCAGCGCTCTCCAATCGATGGTAGCGCCCAAATAGTGTCAGAATAGCAGTTCAAGCGCAGGCAGCGCCCATTAGAGTGCTGGAAGCGCTCCAAAATGCTCCAGAACAGAGAATGAAGCGCAGGCTGCGCTCCAGGAGGCGCATGCAGCGCTCTGGCCGATCAGAAGAAGCTGATTTTTGACAGTTTTGCCCCTATTCGAGTTTTAATTGTATTTTTGGTATCAAAACCTATTTCTAGTTGTATTGTAGGTTGTTTTTCTTGCTGGGCAAAATATCTAGGCCTATAAAAACACATCTTAGCATTGTAATTCGTATCGTTTTATTATTGTAACATAGAATTGCAAGGGAGAAAAGGAGAAGGAGATTCAACGCTCGTGATAAGCAACGGATCAAGATCTACTTCATCTTTTGTGTTCTTTTCCTATTAATATTATTACTTCCATTCATACTTTGTTTAATATCATGTTTTCATCAAATCCCATGGTGACGAACGGTTCAATTATGAACTAATCGTTGTCATGGGATTCTAACAGATTTATCTATGTAACTTAGTAGTTTGATTGCTTTAAAGATATGTGTGTGGTGAATTCTTGATATCCTCGTATGTTAATCTTAATGCTTTTAGATGCGTAGCTAACATCTAAATTGAATTGTTAATCTCTTGTGAAGTGAAAGTGGATCTTGAGATTTGGAACTTGCCATGCTAGCATAGGTTCATAATTGTTTATCAATATGATTTGTGGTGTGAGATGAAAATACTTATACCGCCCTGTGTGATCTTAATCGATAACTTGCTCTTCAACCGTTATGTTTTCAAATTCTATAGACATATAGGGTCTAAGCATAATTGGTGACTATTCATCTTCTATCTCTTTTGTGGATGTTTGGCTAGTTTGGTATACGTATGCTGACAGGTAGCGTGTACTTATTTCGTGTTATCCGATCAGATATCAAAACCATCACATGCATGGATTAATGGCATCAACTATAGGCAAAGTAGATAATGAAGTTAGAGTCCCATGTTTTCTCTTGCATAAGTAATTCGATTTCAATTCTCATTAGTTAATTTAATTCTTAGTTTTATAATTTGCATCTTAGTTTAATTTAGATAGTTAAAACCCCAAATTGTTATTTGTCTTAGCAGTGAATTAAAACTATACATTATTGCATAGGTACTAAATTGAATTAAAAACCAGATCTCTGTGGGAACGAACTTGACTTATATCTGTATCACTTGTGACCACGTACGCTTGCGTGATTTAGTGCAAACAAAAGGCCAAGACAAACTTCTACATCACTTGTACCAGAAGAAATTCTTAATGATCCTAGTATTCCTTTGTATGTACTTCCAATATCAGTCAGAATTGAGACATCAACAATATCTGATCAATCTAAGGAGGAGTCAGGATTTGTAGATGTTAGTACACAGAATACTGGTGAAGGACAGAATGATCATATTTCAGCTTCAGATCAGAAAGATGAAGATGTTTGTAACTCTAATCGAGTATTATTACTTGCATATCATTCTACATAAGCAACTTCTTCTACACAGCTTGAATCTGAAGATAATCTAAATACTTCCAATATTGAAGTCAATTATGAAGTTTTACAAGACATTCAGAAATCTCAAGTTGAAATTCAATCAAGACTTCAAACACTTGAAGATAACCAAGTCACTATTATGGAAAATCAAGCAGTTTTGATGAATCTCATTTGTTCTGTTACTGAGTCTCTTGGAATTAATGTTGTTGATGTCAAAAAGGGGGAGATAAAGATAAAGACAATTCAAAGGCAACATACTGGGGGAGATAAACAGATTGGGGGAGATAAAAGAGGAACTCAGGATGACAAAGGTGAATCTTATCGTGGAAGTGGTAAAGGAAAAGAAGCATCAAATAGTTGAATTCTTTCTTCTAAGTACTAGATACTTTGTCTACATCTAAAGAAGGAGGTACTTAACTTCATGATTTTAAATTCATAAATTCTATTCTGATTGTATTGTTATATGTTTTGACATCAACAACTCAGATTTATGCTTCAGATCTTAAAGCATAAATAGGGGGAGATTGTTAGGAATATTTCATGAGTTGTGATGTTAAGAATAGAATTTCACTTATACTTCTTGTATATCCTGATTTATGAAGGATTTAGCACTTTGTATAGGATATATGTATTAGACATTGATCTGTAGAATTTAAGTCAGGAATGAACAGTGCATCGAGGACTACATGTCAGGAACTGAGATCGAATCCTGATAGAGCAAGTCAAGTACTGATGGGATGGTTACGCCATAAACGCTCAAATGCAACGCCATGTTTACTGTTGCTTTAGGCCAAAAAAGCATTGCGTTAGACCAAATGCAACACCAGGGGGCGTTGCATCCGCCACCGTCCTGTTAGACCTCCTAAGGCAACGCTTTATGGCATCTAAAGCAACATCAATAAGCGTTGCATCTGACACATAATGCAACACCAGAGCATTCAAATGCAACACCAAAAGGGCGTTGCGTTTGACATTAGCTAAAATTACAATTCCACGTCACTAAGTGGGTCCTACTAGCTTGCCAGGTCACCAATGGGTCCAGCTGGCATGCCACATCAGCAACAGTCCAGTTGGCATGCCACGTCAGCAACAGTCCAGCTGGCATGCCACGTCAGCATGTGGGGCCCACTTGCCATGTCAGCGATGGGGCCTGCCATGCCACGTCAGTAGTGGATCCCATGTGCCACGTCAGCACTGGGTCCCATGTGCCACGTTAGCACTGGGTCCCATGTGCCACGTCAGCACTGGGTCCCATGTGCCACATCAGCACTGGGGCCCACAGCCATGTAATGAAACGCTTTTATTTGCTTTTTAAAACACTAGAATCTTATCAAATGCAACACTATATTTACCAAATGCAACACTAAAATATCTAATGAAACAGTAGAAATGCAACGCTAGAAATATCAAATGCAACGCTTTGATTAAAATTTCTGCAATATCTTGTTTGATACAAACCCATCCAAAAATCAAAATACATTCAAGGCATTCAACCAGCCATCCAAATAATTTACATCCCATCCACACCATACAAATACTCCTCAAAATATAACTACCAAAACCAATCACTTATAACATAATACAAGAAAAAACCTAACATTCATCTAACACACTATATCAATAGCAGCTGCCAGGATGCACAGAAGGGGCCATCACTTGGTGATACCTGAGTAAGCACCGGAGCTATCATCTCTATTTGTTCTTGATAGTTATTTTTACCTTGGATGTAATTAAATAGCCTGTAAAGAGACAACACATTCGGTAAATAAAAGTCTAAGAAACAAAATTAAAAGAGGGAACACATTCGACATATATGACAATTCCAATCCACTAAAAGAAGTGTAAATACTTCGGTGCCATTTGTACAGTGATTTGCAATCTCTCTGCATCGTTACAAAACGTAAACTGAGTAAATGGACAAAAAAATACATCGCATGGCATAATCTATACTTTTACAAATCACAAACCTTCACAAAATTACAGGTCTGGTCCAGTTCCTTTCGAACACCAGTGTAGTATGACTTGTAAGCACAGGGAAAGAAAAGTGTGATGATTTATTATCAGGATTTCAAACATTATTACCATGGTATTTTAGTTTCACCACTAAATTATCTAGATACATACACTTTATGTAAGATATCCAATTTTCCCTTTTTGTTAACTGACAAGTAGATGATAAAAATAAGCTATCAATACTGCACAATTCTTACTGCAATCAAATGAATATTACCTTGTGGAGATGGAAGGACACGTCGCCAACTTCAACAATGACATCACTTGGAAGGCCAGTTGTGTAGAACCTACAATAGTTTTTCCAAACCAAAATTTAAAAATACAGGATTTGTTGTCAGCATTAAAGAGTTTAGCTAATCACCTTACAAGTGATTAGAACATCGCACAAGCTATTACATCAGAAATTATACCTATTTTAATATTCATAATTCGTGACCCGAAAAGAAAAGGGTTTAAATTTGTTGAAATGCATAACCCAATTGAAATAATGAAGTGAGCAGAAGTCCACTAAAAATCAACCAATATTCTTTTGCAGGTTACAACAGAATTCTAAAAAACTTTGCAGGATTAGACAGGTGTCAACAAGTAGTGTTGGGCTTGATTGGGAACCAAACAGGATAAAAACTCATCCCATCCTCCAACCAAAGCACCAGGTTACAAAACACGATGTAAGAGCCAACTACTTATAGTAAGATACAGAAGCAAGAATTTCAGCGGAATAACACTTTAAAACTTATAAGCTAAAATGCCTCAAAAAACATGTATTAGTCTAACCAAAACCCAATTAAAGCATACAACACATGTAAAACATGATCACGTAACTTGATACTAGTAGACCTTGGATGTTGCACAATGGCAACAATAAGTATGTGACCAAAAAGAGTTTGCTATGAAACATTAAGAGATAGCAAAAGTATGAACATATCAACAAAAAAAAAACAAGTTAAAAACACCAGAAGACATACCAAGCCCGTCCTTTCCTTTGAAATGCATCTGTTTTCGACCCCAACTTCATACAAGCCATTATTTTACAATCAAATCTTTACCCAGTTAAAGCACCTCCTCAAAAACTCAAATTCCCTGCTGAAAGAAAACTAATTTGCAATTAACAGCCTTTTAAACTCAAATTTCCAAGTCAAAAACTAAAACCCAATACTTAATATTTGTACACACCTCCAAACTCCACCTCGCACCTAAAAACAACCCAAATTTTCACCAACCCACTTATCAAAACCTCGAATTCTTGAGCAAAAACCTAAGAAATCCTTAAATATCAAATATCAAATGAATGAAATTTGAAAAGAAATTGGAATAATACTTACTAAATCGAGAAGATTTGAGCAAAATATGGAGAGAATCAACCGATTGAAGCTTCCTTTTCGCATAATTAGAGAAAGTCGACCGATTGCTAGGGTTCTAAATGGAGGTGGAGGTGTAGTGTCTGTATATCAAGTTTGTAATCAAGAGTGTAGAGTTTGTAAATAGATTTTGTAAATCGAGTAGAGTGATTGTCGAGAGAGATAGAAAGCGAGATTGAGAGACAGAGAGAGAGAGGGGTAATTGTCGAGATTTGAGAGAGAGAATGAGTAGAGGGAGGCTGGGAGCAGTGTTTTAGGGAGTGTTTGGGGGGAAATTAGAATTTTTTTAGGGAAAATTGAGGGCGCCCGAATTTTTACATAGTTTCCGCCCAAATTTTCATTCCGTGCTGCTTTTATGTGTGTCACTGTCATTGTGCGGTACTTTCATTGCATTTTTTTATTGTAAAATACAAAAAAATTCAATAATTAAGATATATTATTTATCAAATCTTAGTAGATCACTACTATTTTCAATATGACTCGTAACTAGTGCTTTGTTACGGATTATTATTTCTATTTTTTTAAAAAAATTTTTGAATGATCCAACCGTACGGATGTCAATATATATCTAATTTATTGATATTCCCAAAGTTTTAGAAAATAAAAAATTAATTTGATTGGAGATCTTAGTAGATCACTACTATTTTCAATATGACTCGTAACTAGTGCTTTGTTACGGATTATTGTTTATATTTTTAAAAAAAATATTTTTGAACGATCCAACCGTACGGATGTCAATATATATCTAATTTATTGATATTCCCAAAGTTTTAGAAAATAAAAAATTAATTTGATTGGAGATCTTAGTAGATCACTACTATTTTCAATATGACTCGTAACTAGTGCTTTGTTACGGATTATTGATCCTATTTTTTAAAAAATATTTTTGAGCGATCCAACCATACGGATATCAATATATATCTAATGTAATGATATTCCCAAAGTTTTAGAAAATAAAAAATTAATTTGATTGGAGATCTTAGTAGATCACTACTATTTTCAATATGACTCGTAACTAGTGTTTTGTTACGGATTATTGTTTCTATTTTTAAAAAAAATATTTTTAAACGATCCAACCGTACGGATGTCAATATATATCTAATTTAATGATATTCCCAAAGTTTTAGAAAATAAAAAATTAATTTGATTGGAGATCTTAGTAAATTACTACTATTTTCAATATGACTCGTAACTAGTGCTTTATTACGGATTATTGTTTCTATTTTTTAAAAAATATTTTTGAACGATCCAACCATACGGATGTCAATATATATCTAATTTAATGATATTCCCAAAGTTTCAGAAAATAAAAATTGACACGTCACCCAGGTGGGTCCCACAACTGCCACGTAAGCATTTAAAAAAAATCAAAAATAGCTAATGCAACGCTTTTAAAGGCAAATGCAACATCTTTTTCACCTAATGCAACGCTACTGCCACGTCAGTCAATGCCACATCAGCAAATGTGGGCCCCACATGTGCCACGTCAGTAAATTGTGGGCCCCACACTTGCCACGTCAACATCTGTGGGCCTCTGCCACGTCACCCTGGTGGACCCCACCCTGCCACGTCACCCTGGTGAGTCCCACAACTGACACGTCAGCATTTATTAAAAATTAAAAAATATCTAATGCAACACTTTTAAACAGCAAATGCAACACCTCTTTCACCTAATGCAACGCTTTTGCCACGTCAACCAATGACACGTCAGCAAATGTGGGTCCCACATTTGCCACGTCAGCAATTGTGGGCCCCACACTTGCCACGTCAGCACCCGTGGGCCTCTACCACGTCACCCTAGTGGACCCCACACTGCCACGTCACCCTAGTGGGTCCCACAACTGCCACGTCAGCATTTATTAAAAATTCAAAAAATACCTAATGCAACGCTTTTAAACAGCAAATGCAACACCTCTTTCACCTAATGCAACGCTTCTGCCACGTCAGCCAATGACACGTCAGCAAATGTGGGCCCCACATTTGCCACGTCAGCAAATGTGGGCTCCACACTTGCCACGTCAGCAAATGCCACGTCAACACGTGTGGACCCCACTGCTGCCACATCAACATTTTTTAAAATTAAAAAATATCTAATGCAACGCCTGCTGCTAGTGTTGCATTATGTGAAACACCGTGGATCAAATGCAACACTAAATTATATGTAATGCAACACCAGTTCAAGTTCTGTTTCGTTAGAGCCAAAATTTATACCTAACGAAACACTTTCACTGAAACACTTTCTAAAAGCGTTGCATATGAGCATTTATGGCGTAGTGTTAGATCCTGATGCAAGATGAAATCCTGATATCAGTCGTATTACTGATGATGTCATATGGATGCTACAGAAACTGGCAAGTGCTATAAAACATGATCTTTGTTTGAAGAACAAGCAAGAAGATGTCATGAAGGAAAGAATTTTCTATTGATGGAAACTATCAACTAGATGGTAGAACATTGTCATGTATAGATTATCTTTCTGTTATTAGTTGATGGGAAGCATTATAAATACTCTCTCTATATCATTGTAAAAAATGTCGAACGAGTGTGAGTTGATAGCATAAGGTTTGTATTCGAGAGTTCGAAATAAACAGAGAGAGATTTGTATTGTCAACAGCTGCTAAAGGTATTTGTACACCTTTGGTAGAGTTTGCATTTGATTTATTTAATACAAATAGAGTTTGATTTATTCGTTTGTTCTTGTTTATCTAATCAACAAAAAATCAGACACGATTATATAACTTGTATTCAACCCCCCTTCTACAAGTTATTTGAGTTAACACTTCTTCACCTCTAAGAGAATCCAGCCCACAAGAACCTGAACTTCAAAGTAGTTCAGCAGCTACTGCAGATCCGGTCACACAAGAACCATCCACTCAAAGTGTGGATGCAGACATTGCTGAAGGAATAGTCCCACAAGAACCACTTTCTCAAAGGGAAGGTGAAGACAAGAACATTCTTGCCCCCACAAGAACCATCTTCTCAAAGTGAAGATGCAGGCAAAATCACATCAGCAAAGGAGTTTCCTGACATTGCTCAAGGGGCTTCTGAAATTGTATTTGACTTAGTTCAAAGTCTAGCAGATAAAGCTGCTCATGACACTACACCATAAAAGGCCTACGACCACATTTAGATCCTATGTTGCCTTTGGATATGTTGCCTTTGCCATGCACGTTTTTGGCTATTACAACATTATCATTTTTATGTTGCCTTGGGTAGCAGAAATATGTTGGCATAGAATAAAAGTGTTTACATGTTGCCTTAGGTATGAAATTGTGTTGCCATAATTTTGTAATGAACAAAATTTTATATTTTCTACTAAAAATATATTTTTTTTACCTTTTTCACATGAAAATTACTTTATTTCGATAAAAATTAAAGCAAGAAGTTTTTATAAAAATCTAGAATATGTCCGTAGAATTGAATATTTCATTAAAAAGGTTAAAACATTTTAAGATGAATAATTTTATTTTGATGTTCATTAAATATTATTAAACAAAATTTTTATAATGATTTATTTTCTAAATAAATTTTAATATATCATTAAAATAAAAATATTGTCATATATGATTAAAAATATTTGAATATATTATTTTAGACTATGTAAAAAAGAATTGAATGTTTTTAGCAAAAAAAAATTGAATGCTTATTGTTCCAAATTAATTAATTAATTTATAAAAAATGTAATAAAAGAATTTTAGAAAAATATAAAATCTATCAAATAAATGATAATTCTATTTTTATAAATATTAACATAGTTTTATTAAATTTAAAATAAATACTTATTTAAAAAAAATTAAAACTCACATTTAATTGCAAGTGGCAGCTGAAATATAAGAGCGGCAAAAGTGCCGCACTTTTCAAGTTTTCATTTTTCACTTGGACAAAATAATTGGAACTTTCCCTCTCTCTCATTTCATTCTCGCTCCCACTCTCTCCTAGCACTCTTTCTCTCTCTCTCTCCCTCTAACACAATCTGTCTCTCCCGTCCGATTTCATTCTCTCTCTCTTAGATGTCGTCTCTCTCTCACAATCTATCTCTCCCGTTCAATCGATTTGAGGATCGATTTGAAGCTTCCGTTTGAATTACTGCTTCTTCAATTAGGGTTTTTTTTTGTTTGAATTAGGATTTCTTATTCATTTGATTTTCATTAATTGTTCTTTAGTTTTAATTAATTGGTTCTCTCTCTTTATTTCAGGACTGAACTGGTTGCTTATTCAATCTGATTGCTTCGATTTGGCTTGCCTTGATTTGGTCCGATTTGGGATTTTTTTGGTCTCTCTCTCTCTCTCAGACGCGGTGCTTTGATTATTCGCCGACTTTGTGTACTTTTGGATGCTGAAAGAGTTTTGCATATTCGAATTGTGTTAAAGGCTCAATATGCATCCAGTGGCAGAATAGAAGAAAATCATTATTCAATGTCTAACCCACAGTATTCAAATGGACAACATTCAAGCTATCAACAATATCAACCTTTTATTGAACCACCTTCCCAGTCACCGGAGCCATCCTTCAGCTCCGGATATGTTCTAGATGGTCATTTGCCTTTCAATGATAGAAATGGAAGCTTAGTTGGTGAATCAAATGCTGCTTTTTCTTTATCAAGAAAGTTCACCTAGGAGTTCATCGGTTCACCAGCAGGAGGTACCTTCTAGTTATTCTTCTTTCGCAGGTAATAATTTAAATGGCATTCTGATCTAGAGTGCAAAGCTCGTGCACAAGGAATACATCAATAGAATATGTAATTGTTAGTAATAATGATACTATTGACAAAACTAATTATTGTTTCCCCGTTTCCTTACCTGACCAACATCCTTAGGCATTATTCTACAAAATATTTATTCAACGAATCTAAAATTACACTTAACACATAAGCAGCTTCCTTTTTACACCGAACTTTGTTACCGATACCTTTTCAGAGAGTTTGGACAATCTAAGATAATTCAGAGAAGTATTTAACGTCTCAGTTTGCGAGTTCCCAAACAGACCTACATTCTTTCTCTGCAAAAAACCAACACAAGTTGAAATGATTATAGGGCATCCAACTTTGTAGCAGTCATCTCGTGTATAATGTGTTCTAAAATATTATAAATAAAACAAGAGTCTGGGGCTTGTGTTGGAGATGACTAAGAGCGCAAGTAATGTATGAATCTGTTATTAAATACGAAAACATGTATCACATACAATAAAAATGAACTATAGTTGAATATTGATTTATTGAATCATTTTATTCGGAAATTTGATTTGAACAGAACACCCTGTTTAGTTCACTGCTTAATTTTTACCATACTTCAATGGAAGGCCTTAAATATAGGGCACAACCGTCTCTACATCGTAATACGTTCGACTGACATTTTGTTTCAGTGTTTATCTTGGTCACCAAATTGTTTATGTTGATACCCCCACCATGTGTTTGTTCATTGCAATTCTGCTTTCATCATCATGTGTATTTATATATAGGGAGATGTTTAATTGTAAATTAATATTACAATAAAATCTATAAGCTAATATGTGTTTTTTTATTAAATATATCAAAGATATTGGATGCCTATGTTAGAATTATGCTTTGATTTTTAAATTTGAATTTGTTTTAATAATTGGTTGATTTTGACCAAATCTCTAGGATAATAGTTTAGGATTAGTTATAATTTTGAATTATGGTTGTAGTATTTTTAGGAGATAAGATATTTTTATTATGCATTCCCTTTTATAAAGCACATCCAAATGAATTACTTATTATTTTTCACCATGGTGATATACACCCACCTTCAGCCTACTAATTTATGATTGTAAATAGTTTATAGTTCTTTGGAGTTGCAATCAGTCAAGCTCTGTTTTCATGTTCTGTTCAAGTCCATATAGTCTTAGGTCTCACTTGTCCTCCTGCTAACTTTCAACATGGATAAGGTATGAACTCTAATATCAGTATTATCTCTACTGTGGTTCACTGGTCCAAGTAATTTTATTAATCGCAGATCTAGAAAGTTCAAACAATATAAGTAAACAATAGTAAAAATTTCTAATTTACCATACATACCAGAAAGAATGCCGGTTCACCTAGGAGTTCATCAATAGTAAACAAGAAATCAAGAAAGTTCACCTAGGAGTTCATCGGTTCACCAGCAGGAGGTACCTTCTAGTTATTCTTCTTTCACAAGTAATAATTTAAATGGCATTCTGATCTAGAGTGCAAAGCTCGTGCACAAGGAATACATCAATAGAATATGTTTAGATGTTTGACTTTCTACTATTTGGCAGGTAAGGAAGACTTTACAGAGCAGAATAAGCAGCTCAACATGTCACCTTGGGCCTTCAGCTCAACTGCACAGCAGCAGGGGCAGCAAGCTCAACCTGCTTCAGTTCAAAGAACAGTTTCCATAGAGCAGCCTCATTATGCATTCGGCCACCAGTCAACTGATCCCCCAAGTGATCCTAGTGATCAACCTTTAGAATTTGTACCTGGGTTTAGCCGTGACCATGAACAATGTGTGCAATCTGTTTATCTTCTAAATTTTGGGGTACATGTAAAAGGCACAGACAGTCCAGCTGCGGCATCTATCCATTCTTGGAATGCCACTTCTGCCTCCGGTGTACTTTTTCCTCCGGTGTACGCACCAGGCCCATAGGTTTTGGGTCTCACATTGTCATTTCTACTGATTTCGATCCTTTTTTACCAACATCTAAATCATTGTATATAGTACTGTTGAGTTTCTTCATTGTAAATCATTGTATTGAATCTGGTATGGATCATAACGATTGTAAAGTTAGTTGTGTTGATTTGGTTATTAAGGGAATGAATTTTTTCGTATTTATGAATTTTTTTTTAAAATAGAAAAGTGTTGCCATTGAGGTTATAAAGTGTTGGCAAAAAAGAAAAATAATGTTAAGAAATGTTGCTATAGGCAAAAAATTGTATTGCCATTAAAGTGGTCCCCACAGTGGGCCCAACAGTGGGGTCCACTTGTGGGATCCACTATTTTAAAAAAAAAAAATTACACAAAGGAAACATAATATTATGTTGCTAAAGACTAATAATAATGTTGCTATAACAAGTCTATGCCAACATTAAAACTGATGTTGCCGTAGAGAATAAGAATGTTGCCATTGACACCAAAGGCAACGGCAAAAATAGCAACATCAACAAAATGTTGCCTTAGGGGTTTTTTGGCCCTACAACAACATATTTCGGGCCTATGACAATACTTTTTCGGTGTTGCCGTAGGCCTTTTATGGCGTAGTGTGACAAACATATTGCTGAATGTGATGAGATACTTAAGGACACTGCATATGAGGGAAGCACACAAGAACCTTTGACTCAAAGTATTGAAGAAGCTTCACAACCTCAGACTACACAAGAACCATCAGTAGAAAATACTGATGCAAGTTATGCTTTAGTTCAGCTGTCACTCCTGATGCAAGTACTACTAATCCAAATATTCCAGTGCTTATCGAGCCGATTTCTGCAAGGCCAATAGAATCATTAACTACTTCATCAGGTAACACTTCTATCTCTAATTCTTTTACTACTGATAGTATGATTACAGATAGACCTGATACAAGGGACACCTCTATTTGTATGACTTCAGTCTACTCTTCTCAGCCACCTCTTATTTCTTTGAATTTGTTGAGCCAGAACCGTTGAAGTGAGAATGAGAGTAAACAATTAGAGAAAAAGAAGAGTGAAGAGAGGAAGTCTCCTGTACTGGCAAAATGAGAGGTAGAAAAGAGTGAGAAGTTACAAACTTTTGGAGAGGTAGCAGTTACTATTAAAAGTAACTTAGGTACCATTGTGAGAAGTGATGAGATCACTTTAAAAGAAAAGAGAGATCTAGGAAATGTTTCTATTCTCACTGCAGGTTTTCAGGAACCAACAGTTCCATCTACTGTTGATCTAAAATTGAAAGGTGTTATGAACCCTGAAGATAATGTGGATGATAAAATTCCTGAGGTTGATGACAGCTTAGATGATGATGATGATGCTGATGATAATCCTGACACAAACCAACTGAAAGCAGTTCTCAAAGCAAGTCTAGGATCTGCTCATGGATCTTCTAGTAAGTATATGCAATCTGTTACTCAAGAAGAGTTCATAGGGGAGTATAGTTCTCTACTTTCTGAACATACTCAAGCCATGAGGAGATATGAATGGGATACTGAATGGAATCAGCCAACTGCTGAGATGAACTTCAATAATGCTCTTTTTCATTCCAATCATATTGCTACTAGGATGTCTACTCCTGAGCTTAAGGCTCTTCTCAAGACTTCTACTCTTTTGGCAAAAGGATTGAAAGATGAAGTTAAGACTATCAAGTCTGACAATGAAAAGTTTCATGCTCGGTTTCTCAAGGATTATGCTGAAATTCCTACTACTCATCAGTTTGAACGTTTAAGTACTTCTTTCACTACAAGGATGGATACTGTGGAAGCTAAAGTTGATACCTTGTCTTCTAAAGTTGATACTATTGATGAAACTCTCAAGCTTATCTTATCTTTCTTTATTGAAGAGGGTTCTGATGTCAAAAAGGGGGAGAAGGTAATCAGCAAAACAAAATGCACACCTAATCCAGTTGTAAGAAAGGATGATGATGATACTTCTGGAAATGATGGTGGCGGTCAGTTAAATAAAGCAGAAACCTCTGATGCTGCTTTGGTGACAAGGAAAAGTACATCTCAAACTCATACTAAGCAGTCAACTCATGTTTTAAAATCTGGCAAGAGAATAGTGAGGACAATGGTGCAATCTCAATTCATGACAGAAGAACAATTTCAAGCGCCTGGTCTAAATCAGACACTTCCAACAATTCCTGAAGAAGATGAAGATTTGTTCATTACTGACATAAAAGATGCTCCACATCTCTTCAAGAAAATAACTTCTAAGGCAGGTGTAAGTGAGATTGTTTATCACAATGATGTTAAAGTTCAACAACATCATGCTAGGGAGGCATTAGCCTTAGTTTCTAAAGATAATGCTGACATGAGTAATCAAGAGTTTTTAGAAGAACAAAAAAAGATTCTTGAAGAAATTGAAAGACAGAAAGAAGCTCCTGCTGCAAGAAGAGGCAGATGAGGCAGAAATAGAGACAGAGGAAGGAAACCTGTACAAGCAAGTACAAGGCAGACAAGATCTAGTGGAATCAGAATTGAAGAAATTTCTGATGATAAAAAGAAGAAAACTCCACTACTTCTTGAAATGACTCCAGACAATAAATTCAATGATCCTGATGAAGTTGTCGATACAGAAGTTGAAGAAGAGAGTTTACTGAGAACTAGAAAAAGAAAATCTATTGTGAAAGCATAGGAAGATGCTGCTAAAATGACTCAGGTTGTTACTTCTGGTATTGATGCTTCAATCAAAGAAGAAGAAAGAAGATTCAAGAAAACTGAAAATGACATTGTTGATGATGCAAGAAATTAGTACTTCAAAATAATCTTTGAATCTGATAAAGATTTATGGTATGATTCTAACAAAATTTTTGAGGAGGAAATTTCAAGTGAACCATAGTCCAAGAAGAAAGGAGGAAAATGGAAAGATATTGAAGATATGAAGTATACTGGACCAGGGATTTTCAGATGTGCTGGAATAGTTTTACCACCTCCAATTACTCCTGGTCTTCAGAAAGCTAAAGTTTCTGAGTCTGATAAATCTCCACCAAGATGGACAAGAATGCAATCTGAACTAATAGGGATGGAATCTCACACTAGAGGTGGTATTGGTTTTAGAGATGCTGAATTAAAATCTATAGCTCAGACAGATCAACATTTTCTTGTTAACAAACTTGGTGATGAACTGACTATTGATGATCTTTGGGAACTTAAATCTGTTGCAATTCTTGCTTACAATGTGGACTCTAAGAAAGTAGAGAAGATGTTGTACTTCATGAAGGACAAGAGTGTTAAGAAGCTGTTTATTCAGGATGTATTGTGCAAGTCAACAAAAGAACTGAAATATGTTCTTTATCTACTTGAGAACAGAATAATTCCTGATACAGAAGCCAGTGTTTATCATAACTGGTGTTCCATGATCTTTAGAATAATCAAATCCAGATATCTTGAAGGAGGATTGAGGTATGATGGTAATTATACTCCCATGTACTTGAATTCAGACGGACAAGAGGTAGAAATGCAAAGGGGTTCAGCTGTTAAAGAAGTGATACTGTATCAAGAACAGTTGTCTTTGAATCCTGGTGGAAGAGATATTGCATATTTACTGTTGGGAGAGTTAGATTTACCAAGGAGCTCAATTCAAAATCTCAGGGCTGGTATCTATCAGATTGATAAGAACAATGAAGAACTCAAGAGTCTGAAGAAAAGACTGATTCAGATTCTGGGAGAAAAAGAAGAGGAGTTACTATCAAGTTTCTTGCAGATAAGTAATTTCTTTGTGAGAATTTCTAAGACTAAGCCTGAAGATTTCTTGTAGAATTTTGTTTTGAGTTTTTGACATCATTGAATCAAAGAATTTGTGCTTTATTTCATTAAGTACAAATTGGGGGAGATTGTTAGATATTGATTCAAGTGATATCAGGATCTGGACTGTTACTGATCAGATACTGATGCTGACGTCATCAGTAATACAACGTCAGTATGAAGGTATCATCAGGATTAGAAGCTGGTCAGGATTACGTGAAGATTCTCATCAGACCAGAGATCAAGGAAGATTAATATGTCGGTTCCTAATTTGTAGGAAGGCAGCTATCATACAATATATGCATTCAGAGTAATATGTAATTGATTTAGAATATCTTGTAATTGATAGTGTAGCTGTGTATATTATATAAACACAGTTTAGGTTTTACATGATTGTAGTTGTTTTTACACGAGTTATCTTGTAACCTAGCAGCTCTTAAGAACATAAGGATTTCTTAAGAGAGTTTGTAACAGTTTTATATCAGAGTTAATAAAGCTGTTATTGATTCATACTTGTGTTATTACTGTTTAAGTCGAAAATCTTATACAATTGTATTCAACCCCTCTTCTACAATTGTTAATTACTGGGAACATTAGAGAACTCAATTACCATATTCGAGAAGTCAAGAATAACTCTGTTCGATATCTCTAAAAGACTCTATTCGAGAACTCTAGAGTGCTCCAAAGAGACTTGTTAGAGATGTCGAGCAGTGAATCATTAGAGAAGTCTGACTTATCGAAATATTCTTTTCACTCATAAAAATTCAATTTTCACTATCTTTTAAAATTTACCAGACATATTCAATGAAGAATATTCTAACAAATTAAATAGTGATTTTCTCAAAATTTCATAGAAATTTCAAGTTGACATAATATGATTTTTCAACATATGCAATAGATTTGAAATATTTATAAATCATATTTCAGCCAATACTTACTTAAAAAATATTGACAATTTAGATAAAGTAAGTGTTTACTGTTGCAGCAATTTAGTTAATATTTTCATTTATCCAAATTCTGAAGAATTCAGCATTCCAATCTCACTAACCAACCTTGTGAAGGTGGCTTCATCCAATGGCTTAGTGAATATATCAACTAATTGTTTATCTGTAGGAACATAATGTAACTCAATGGTTCCATTAGTTGCATGTTCCCTAATGAAGTGATATCTGATGTCAATATGCTTTGTTCTAAAATGATTGACAGGATTGGCAACTATAGAGATTGCACTTGTGTTGTCACACATGATTGGAATCCTTTCCAACACAAGTACATAATCTCTAAATTGATTTCTAATCCAAAGCACTTGAGCACAACTGTTGGTTCCGATCATCAAAACGCAGCGAAAACAGTAATATAAAATCGAAACCAAGCCACGGATCCATGTATAATATATCGAATAATCATGGTAGATAGAACGATTACCTTATCGAAGCTTTACGTTTATAGAATGATGGAGATGCAAGCCTCCCACGATTACTGAGCACTCCTCTTCGAAGCCCCCTCTACGGTATCCACACGAACACCTTCAAGAACGACTCACGATCTTGTCCGGAAGAGAGGTACTAGCCTCTAATGAAAATATATTTTAGGGTTAGGTTTTGTGTCTGCGGCTTCTTCTGTATTTTTCACGTACCATAATCTTCACCCCATATCTTTATATATAGGATAGTATAAAGCCAAAAAGCCCATGTCAAAACCTAGCCCAAATATGATTTAATTAAATAATAAAATCTAATTCTATTATTCAAATAAATAATTAAGTCAAACTTAATTATTAAAATCATATCTCATATATCTTTGTATTTTATTATATCTTAATTAAGTCCCACTTAATTAATATAATAAAATCCAACTTATCATTAATTAATTTAAATTCATAATTTAAATTAATTCTTCCTTTAAAATGTTCTATGTGTGTGACCCTGTAGGTTATTATTTATTTTGGCAATAATTTTATTCTCCAATAAAATTATAAACAATGAGCGGTATCTAGTAATACATCATTGCTACCCAATTAAATAATAATTAAATCGTGATTCGATAAACCTTTTGTGATTAATGTTCCCGTGTAATATAATCCCTTTAACCAAATATTATAGATTAAACTCGAGGCATGTTTATCGTCATCCTCTTCATAATTTAATCCGGGTTTACTTGATCCATGAGTAGACTATTAATAACAAATCACTATTTGAGCACGGCCATGCATTTTATAGTCTCACTCAATCAAGAGGCCAATAATATCTCTCCTATCTAATAGGAGGGTTAAATCCTTTATCTATCATTCATATTTCTCATACGATTCACAATATACCCGATGTCCACTTTTATCATTACCCGGTCAAAGGTAACTTTTAATGTAGTCAAAGTATATTATCCTCATATAGAAATATAATGATCTCAAGTCAAAGGATCATTACACCATTATCACTTTGAGTCTTTCTTATGACTTAATTAACATGAAGAATCTCACGGTGGGTCTGTCCAGTACCATGTACCCCTACATGTACCTATGTATTGACTTTAGTATCTCCATACTTATAACCAATGAGATGTGGTTATCAGTCAAAAAATACTAGTCTATTTATGTATTATTATTGTCCTGTATAATAATACTCGACTAGGGACCTTTAAGAATATGATATATTATATAATCTCAAATTCAAGTTGTAAACTTAAACTATATAATGTGTATCATTATTCTAAGGACATTTATTATGCTAACAAATATCGCAGTAATTAGAGTCATAATAAATACATTTATTTAATAATCAAATGACATAAGGTTTATTCGAGAAACAATGTATTGCCTCTAGGGCACCTACACTAACAATCTCCCACTTGCACTAGAGCCAATCATCCATGTATCTAATACCCATGGAACTAGTGTGACCGTCGTGCTTCTGCTGCGACAGGCCTTTGGTCAGTGGGTCTGCAATGTTATCATTTGTATGCACTTTACATATAGACAAAACACAAAACCAGACTGTGATACAGTATCATCCCTGTCTATTTTGAAACTTGCATCGGTGTAACCTTTTACGACCAGTTTCACCTCTCCTCCATACACCAAGAATGAATCTTTAGTCCTTTTCAGGTACTTTAGAATATTCTTGACTGTCGTCCAGTGACCTTCACCTGGATTAGACTGGTATCTATCCTGATAGATCTATTTGCTCCCTAACCAAGTCTTAACAACCTTTTGAGAAGGTATGTCATTCTCCATTAGTAGTATGTCATCAACATAAAGTACTATGAATGCCACATGGCTCCCACTAACCTTCTTGTAAACACAAGGTTCATCCTTGTTTTGAATAAAGCCATACTCCTTGACTGTTTCATCAAAACGAATATTCCATCTCCTAGAGGCTTGCTTCAATCCATCTTTTAGAGTCTGGACTGTTCATAGCATCTTGGTATGTGAGAGGCTCATCTTCATCTATGAGCATCAAATCCCCACATTGAGTCAAAAGAAATCCATATCTCTCTGGCTCATGGCGAACTCTACCAGATCTACGAACAACCTGTGTTTCTTGAGCATTATCATTATTCTGCTCTTGTTCCACCTCAGGTTCAATGCTATTTTGTGGTTCTCGATCTTCATCGAGATCTATAGTTCTCCCACTGTCTCTTTTGGAAATAAAATCTCTTTCCATGAAGACAGCATCTCGAGCAATGAACACTTTCTGCTCAGAAGGACTATAAAAATAATACGCCTTTGTTTCTTTAGGGTATCCCACAAAATTGCACTCTTCGGATTTAGGTCCAAGCTTGTCAGATACTTGACGTTTTACAAACGCCTTGCATCCCCAAACTTTCATAAAGTTCATGCTTGACCGTTTCTCCTCCCATATCTCATATGGAGTCTTTTGAACCTTCTTGGTTGGAACACGGTTAAGTGTGAAAGCCGCTGTTTCTAGAGCATAACCCCAGAAACTTATTGGAAGATCTGCATGACTCATCATCGATCGTACCATGTCCAACAGAGTACGATTTCTCCTCTCTGAAACTCCATTCCATTGAGGTGTACCTGGCGGAGTGAGTTGTGATACAATACCACACTCCTTTAAATACTCTTTAAATTCGGTGCTTAAGTATTCACCCCCACGATCGGATCGTAAGATTTTAATATTTGCACCTCCGCCTATTTGCTTCTCTACTTCAGCCTTGTATTCTTTGAATTTTTCAAAAGAATCAGATTTATTCTTCATAAGATACACATATCCATATCTACTGAAGTCATCAGTAAATGTTATGAAGTAGTAGTAGCCTCCTCTAGCCATCATACGCATTGGGCCACATACATCACTATGTATTAGCTCCAAACGTTCAGTGGCCTTTTGACCCTTACCAGTAAAAAGGGGCTTTAGTCATCTTACCAAGCAAACAAGATTCGCATTTTTCGTATGATTCAAAATCAAACTTATCCAAGTATCCATCTTTATGTAATTTGGATATGCGTTTCTCATTTATATGTCCTAGACGACAATGCCAGAGGTATGTTTGATTTGAGTCATTAACTTTAAGTCGTTTGTTTTCTATGTTACAGACAGGTTTATCTAAATCACGAACATATAAACCATTAAATAAACGCGCAACACCATAGGTTAAATCATTCAAAGCAAAAGAGCAACTATTGTTCTTTATTATAAACGAAAAACCTTTCTTGTCCAAACAAGAAACAGAAATAATGTTTCTGCGAATCGCAGGCACGTAAAAAACAGTCTTCAAGTTCTAAAACAAGCCCAGAGGGCAAAGATAAATAATAAGTTCCTACGGCTAAAGCAGCAACTCTTGCTCCATTGCCTACTCGTAGGTCCACTTCTCCCTTAGCCAAAGTCCTACTTCTCTGCAGTTCCTGCACATTTATACAAATGTGAGAAGCACATCCAGTATCCAATACCCAAGATGTAGAAATAGACAGATTGACTTCTATAACATAAATACCTGATCCAGAAATCTGAACACCCTTCATTTTCTTCAGATCCTCCAAGTAAGCTGGACAGTTTCTCTTCCAGTGACCATGCTTGTGGCAATAGTGACATTCACCTTTGTCAGCATTTGCGACATCTCCCTTCGGCTTTTTAGCCTTTTTGAAAGAGGGCTTAGAAGGACCAAGATCTTTGGATGCTACCTTCTTCTTGCCCTTCCATTTCCCTTTTCCCTTAGCACCTTTCTTGCCCACCATCATTATGGGAGCTTTCTCAGGTGCCTTGACCATATTTGCTTCAGTGGTCCTCAGCATGGCCAACAATTCCATAGGAGTCTTATCTTGCTCAGTCATATTAAAAGTCATTATGAACTGAGCATAGTCGCTGTTCAAAGATTGCAAGATTATATCGACTTGAGCCTCTCGCTGAAGCGGGAAACCCAAACGAGCAAGGTAATCGCAATACCCAATCATCTTTAGAACATGTGGTCCGACTGGTCCATTGCCCTGCTTGCACGAGAAGAGTGCTTTGCTTGTGTTGAACTTTTCCACACGAGCCTGTGATTGAAACATCGTCGAAAGATGTTCAAACATAGTATAAGCATTCATATCAAAATGCTGCTTCTGAAGCTCAGCATCCATAGTGGCAAGCATAAGACAGGCCACATCAGTTGCATCATCAATATGCTTCTGATAAGCATTTTGTTGAGCAACAGTGGCATTGGCAGCAAGGGCTGCCGGTGGAGGAATGTCAATCACATAAGATTTCTTTTCCTGCATGAGAACAATTCTCAAATTCCTAGACCAGTCAAGGAAGTTTGATCCTGTCAGCTTGTCCTTCTCAAGGACTGATCGTACAGAGAAAGTGTTGTTTGTGTTTTGTGCCATTTGTTTTTCTACAATGATAAAATGCATAAGATAAGTTAGATTGTTCTATTAATTATGTTCAAGTGATTATGACATATTCATAATATATCTCCCACTATTTTTATTAAATTAATAGCCCTTACTATCAATTCGGAAAGAATATCCCATAAATCTTTCTAGTGAGCCAAGATCCATATTTCGTCATATCCTAAGTCAACCACTGGTAGTCCTTAAAACATGATTATTTAGGTAGACAACAGTTGTCAATTATATCATATATAATTCTTGGATAGTTTGGTGAACAACAATTGTT
This sequence comes from Kitagawia praeruptora, assembly GCA_037693485.1. Lineage (NCBI taxonomy): Eukaryota > Viridiplantae > Streptophyta > Magnoliopsida > Apiales > Apiaceae > Kitagawia > Kitagawia praeruptora. Next base: position 111,797,016 of record CM075354.1, read on the forward strand.
CTTGTCTATCTTATAGATTTTGAACCAAACTCTATGCTTCTAAGTTCATAATATTTGAATATAACCGTTTATTTTCACCTTATTATGACGACTCAGTTAAGTTAGACCCAATGATTCAACGGTCGAATATAACCGCTTATATTCGTCACATCTTACCACGATAGACAGGAGTCCCCTGCCACTGGCAGTCATTCCCCTTATCGATCTAGGATTCAATGAGTGTTCAGTCATTGGAAAGCATCCGATTAAAACTTAATATTTTGTTAAGGGGTTTCGAAATTAAAACGACCATGATCCCATCATAAAGAGATTCCCAATTTTTCCTTGAATTAAATACTTCAAATCAATATTCATCAATAGTTTGATTTCCAGGTTGTTGGAGGAGTCACAAGTGGCCTCACTTAATACCCAACTTCCTTACAGGTAAAACCTGTTTTTGACAAAATCTCCCCATATCTAAATAATTGAAAATTCGTATTTAATTCCGTGTTTCATAAACACAGAAATCTCATGATCGTTTGTTCATTTTAAAATCTCGAATCGTTACAGATTTTATCTTGTTTAGCATGGCAAGCATGGCATGGGTGACGTATCTAATACATGCATACATCATTAATCAAATTAAAACATGCATACATTTGTTAATCTACACATGCATCATATGTAAGTGCATCACCTTAATTAATATGCTATGGTTATGGCCCAATCCTATGCGATTTTTCCAAGCTAATGGAAAAATCAAGGTCAATCTATGGTGGTAATAACTAATTATTACAAAATCTCTTGCTTCGCTTCCAAAGATGCCTTGATTGCCTCCAAGCTCCTCTTGAAACATTTTACAAAAGAACTCGAGTTGCATTCGAGATAAAATAATTACAAAAAGGAAAAACGACATGCAAGTCGTATTTAATTATTACAAACCATAAATTAAAATTAATAAAATAAATTGAAAACTAGGTCTTGGGGCCATAACCATGCATCATGCTCACGTAGCAATTAAAAGCATCACATATTGTATAAACACAATTTTATACAACATAAATTAAATATGATCAAATCATAAATAATAAAATTAACGCACTTTAATTAAATATTAATCTAGTAATCAAAATTACTAATTAATAAAATTTTGCATACTCCAAGTTAAACATTAACAATTATTATTTAATCTAGCATGCAAAACCTAGCTGAATTTTTTTTTTTTTTTTTTTTTATTAAAACAGCTGTTGCGCATCTACAGTATGCGCTACAGACCTAATCTGTTAAATCTATCAGTAACGCATTCTACGTATGCGTTAATGGTCGAAACCCTAGCAGATGCGCATACTGAGTATGCGCATCACCTGTACATGCGATTTTCTGCAGATTTCCAGAAACCCAGTTCGATCGTGTCCTTCATTTTTAGTCGCGATTTTGATTCCAGTCTTTGTATATAGACCCACGAATACACAGCAACACTTACATAATCAAACAACACCGATTCATGAATGTTTTAAAATCTAAACCTAGTAGATATATATATATGTAAACACGTATGTATATGTTTTACGCATGAACTGAACTTATGCCTCCCTGATTCGATTCCAACTGAATTTTAGAAGTTTATGTTACGATTTAATCCCATTAACACATAACAGATAATCTTAACGTAACAAAACAGGAGAAAAACAAACATGCAGATCGTCGAAACAGTTCGCGTGTTTGCAGTAGGGTTCTTCGGGAGTTTAGAACTGGTATCACTATAACAGATCGTGTACATCATTAAAGACCAGATTATGTTACGTTTTAATCCTACTAATACATGTCAGATCACTGGACGCATCAAAACCAGTAGAAAACGAAACATGCATATCATTATATCATGCATCACGTAGGGTTCATCGACGTAACAAAAAATCAGTTCTTAAAAACGCATATAACGGATCGTTTATATCATATATAACCAGATTATCATATTATACAAGCAGCTCTGATGCCATTGTTGGTTCCGATCATCAAAACGCAGCGAAAACAGTAATATAAAATCGAAACCAAGCCACGGATCCATGTATAATATATCGAATAATCATGGTAGATAGAACGATTACCTTATCGAAGCTTTACGTTTATAGAATGATGGAGATGCAAGCCTCCCACGATTACTGAGCACTCCTCTTCGAAGCCCCCTCTACGGTATCCACACGAACACCTTCAAGAACGACTCACGATCTTGTCCGGAAGAGAGGTACTAGCCTCTAATGAAAATATATTTTAGGGTTAGGTTTTGTGTCTGCGGCTTCTTCTGTATTTTTCACGTACCATAATCTTCACCCCATATCTTTATATATAGGATAGTATAAAGCCAAAAAGCCCATGTCAAAACCTAGCCCAAATATGATTTAATTAAATAATAAAATCTAATTCTATTATTCAAATAAATAATTAAGTCAAACTTAATTATTAAAATCATATCTCATATATCTTTGTATTTTATTATATCTTAATTAAGTCCCACTTAATTAATATAATAAAATCCAACTTATCATTAATTAATTTAAATTCATAATTTAAATTAATTCTTCCTTTAAAATGTTCTATGTGTGTGACCCTGTAGGTTATTATTTATTTTGGCAATAATTTTATTCTCCAATAAAATTATAAACAATGAGCGGTATCTAGTAATACATCATTGCTACCCAATTAAATAATAATTAAATCGTGATTCGATAAACCTTTTGTGATTAATGTTCCCGTGTAATATAATCCCTTTAACCAAATATTATAGATTAAACTCGAGGCATGTTTATCGTCATCCTCTTCATAATTTAATCCGGGTTTACTTGATCCATGAGTAGACTATTAATAACAAATCACTATTTGAGCACGGCCATGCATTTTATAGTCTCACTCAATCAAGAGGCCAATAATATCTCTCCTATCTAATAGGAGGGTTAAATCCTTTATCTATCATTCATATTTCTCATACGATTCACAATATACCCGATGTCCACTTTTATCATTACCCGGTCAAAGGTAACTTTTAATGTAGTCAAAGTATATTATCCTCATATAGAAATATAATGATCTCAAGTCAAAGGATCATTACACCATTATCACTGTGAGTCTTTCTTATGACTTAATTAACATGAAGAATCTCACGGTGGGTCTGTCCAGTACCATGTACCCCTACATGTACCTATGTATTGACTTTAGTATCTCCATACTTATAACCAATGAGATGTGGTTATCAGTCAAAAAATACTAGTCTATTTATGTATTATTATTGTCATGTATAATAATACTCGACTAGGGACCTTTAAGAATATGATATATTATATAATCTCAAATTCAAGTTGTAAACTTAAACTATATAATGTGTATCATTATTCTAAGGACATTTATTATGCTAACAAATATCGCAGTAATTAGAGTCATAATAAATACATTTATTTAATAATCAAATGACATAAGGTTTATTCGAGAAACAATGTATTGCCTCTAGGGCACCTACACTAACAACAACAACTTCCAGCAGCTATGTATTCAGCCTCAACTGTGGAAGTTGACACAGATTGTTGTTTCTTGCTATACCAAGAGACTAACCTTTGTCCAAGAAACTTGCAGCTACCTAAGGTGATTTTCCTATCCACTCTGCATCAAGCATAATCAGCATCAGAATAACCAACCAGATTGAACCCTGTGTCCTTAGGATCGATACCATAAACCCAAGTTTAGAGTGCCCTTCAGATATCTAAAGATCCTTTTAATAGCAATCATATGTGATTCCTTTGGATTTGACTGAAACCTTGCACACAGACATGTAGCAAACATGATGTCTAGCCTACTTGCAGTGAGATAGAGTAGAGAACTAACCATGCCTCTGTAGATTGAGATATCTACCTTCTTGCCTTTAGCATCTTCATCCAATTTGGTGACAGTGGCCATGGGTGCCTTTGCAGGTGAGCAGTCTTCTAAGTCAAACTTTTTCAATAAATCCTTGATGTACTTGGTTTGACTGATAAAGATACCATCCTTCTTTTGACTAACTTGCAATCCAAGAAAGAATGTTAACTCTCCCATCATACTCATCTCATATCTGCTCTGCATGAGCTTAGAGAATTTCTCACACAGTTTCTCATTAGTAGAGCCAAATATGATATCATCCACATAGATCTGAACAAGGATAATATCATCACCATGCTTCTTGTAAAACAGTGTCTTGTCCAGTGTGCCTCTAGTGAATTGATTTTTAAGAAAAAATTGTGATAAAGTGTCATACCATGCCCTTGAAGCCTGCTTAAGTCCATACATTGCCTTAAGCAATCTGTAGACAAATTCTGGGAAATGTGGATCCTCAAACCCAGGTGGTTGTTGCACATAAACCTCTTCTTCCAACTCTCCATTCAGAAATGCACTTTTGACATCCATTTGATAGACTTTAAAGTTTGAGTGAGCATCAAATGCCAGGACGATTCTGATGGCTTCCAATCTAGCAACAGGGGCAAATGTCTAATAATAATCAATGCCTTCCTGTTGAGAGTATCCTTTTGCAACCAAACTTGCTTTGTTTCTTACTATTACACCATCTTCATCAATTTTATTCTTCAGAACCCATTTTGTTCCAATAATGGTTCTATTCTTTGGTGCAGGCACAAGTTCTCATACTTTGTTTCTTTCAAATTGATTCAGCTCCTCTTGCATATAATCCAATCTGGATCCAACAGTGCATCATCAAGTTTCTTATGTTAAATCTGAGATAGAAAGCAACCATAGAGACACTCATTTTGAGTTGCTCTCATAGTCCTCACTCCTACATTTGGATCTCCAATAATTTGCTCTGCAGTGTGTGATCTATCCCATTTCCTTGAATGCTCAGTCTGATTTCTTAACCTTGATGTTGCTTCATCATCCAAGTCATGATCATTTTCATTTCCCCCCTATGAAGTTGCCAATATTCACAGGTGTGTCTTGGATGCTTGTCTCTTCACTGTTGATTGGCACAAATTCTTCTCTTGTATCATCATTCACTTGAGTTTGTTGAACTACTGTTTCAACTTCAGTTTCAATCTCTTCATCATAATCATCTAGATTTTCAAACTTTAATGGATCTCTATCCTCATCATTGGCTTCTTCTAATCCAGGTAGTTTGCTATCATCAAATGTCACATCTGTGCTTTCCATAACTTTTTTTGACTGATGACATAAAATTTGTATGCAATTCTTTCCATAGAATAGCCAAGAAAAATTCCTTCAAATGCCTTTGCATCAAACTTCCCAACATATTCTGAATTGTCTTTTAACACAAAGCATTTACTTCCAAAAGTATGCACATACTTTAGAGTAGGCTTCTTTCCAGTCATCAAATTGTAAGGTGTCTTTCCAGTGTTTTTGTTGACGAGGGTTCTGTTCTAGATATAGCATGCAGTGCTCACAACCTCAGCCCAAAAACATGTAGGCATCTTTGCATCAAGTAACATTGTTCTAGCAGCTTCAATCAGAGTTCTATTCTTTCTCTTAACAACTCCATTTTGTTGTGGAGTCCTTGGAGCTGAGAATTGTTGAGAAATGCCATTCTTTTTGCAAAATGCTTCAAGTAAGGCATTTCTGAACTCTGTTCCATTATCACTTCTCAATGCAATCATACTTGCATTGTTGGCCTTTGCTTCATTATCAACTTTCTTTATGTGCTCAATGATTACTTGTGAAGTCTCATCCTTTGAGGCTAGAAATTCCACCCATGTATACCTTGTGTAGTCATCAACCATCACCAGGGCATACTTCTTTCTTGAGAGTCACATAATATTGACAGGCCCAAACAAATCCATATGAATTAATTGCAGGGACTTGGTGATTGATGTCACTGTGTTTGACTTGTGGCTTTACCTTTTCATCTTTCCCTTTTGACAAGCCTCACACACTCCTTCTTGACAGAATTCAAGTGTGGGCATGCCTCTTACTAATTCTCTTTTGACCAGGGAATTAATGGCCTTGAAGTTCAAGTGTGGTAGCTTCTTGTGCCACAGTCAACAATCTTTGTTTGAAGCCTTTGAATAAAAGCAATAAATCTTATCCTTGCTTGCAGAGTCCATATTGGCCACAAACAGGCTTCCCTTCCTTACTCCTGATAGAGCAAAGTCACCAGTCTTCTTGTGGGTGATCAGACAATCATCTTTGTCAAAATTTACCTTGAATCCTCTGTTAGTGAACTGACCAACACTTAGTAGATTATGCTTGAGTCCCTTGCTAGTGCTACATGTTCAATGATGACATTACCAACATTTAATTTGCCATATCCCAATGTGTTACCCATGCTGTCATCTCCAAAAGCAACCATTGGGCCAGCCTTCTCCTCATACTGTGATAGCAGGGCCATATCACCAGTCATATGATTTGAGCATCGACTGTCCAAGATCCACATGACTTTCTTTTCTTGTTCTTTGCCCTGCAAACACAAATGTATTACTTCTCCTTTTTGGTACCCACACAAGTTTGGGTCCAATTGACTTAGAAACAAATTTATCAAAGATAGCATGCTTATTAACTTTCTTAGGACCAGTCTTCTTGTCACTGTTAGAAGTCTTAGAAACTGAGTTATCAGACTTAGGTGACAGAGGTACCCTCCTAGCTCTAGGAGGACTTGAAGACTTTGACCTTGTGTAGTGTGTGTGAGAATTGTGATTGATACAACCATCAATGAATTGCCTTCTTAGATTGAAACATCTAGTCATAACATTCATATTTCATGGCATACAGTCAAATTTATCACAGAATGGAGCATCTCTATGTCTTAAAGGCACAGAGCAGTCATAGAAAAGTTTAGACACACTACCAACAGGTTTCTTGCATGCATGAGTTAAATGATTGGTACTGAAACAGTTTTGACAAGTTTTCCTAGGGGCATTAGGCACATAAGCATAGTTATTATCTGTGTTAATCCCTAGTTTGCCATTTCTCTTCTGTTTCTTCTTAACCACTTTCTTCTCAGATTCATTCTTCCCAGCTGATACAAACTTAACAAATTTCCCAGGTCTGGATCTACTTCCCATTGGCTCCTTGGTTTTTACTTTGACACTCTCACTTTTAGAGGATGCTGGTTGTTCCCTGGACTGTGTCGCATCCTCATCATTCAACATTTGCTTAATGAGTAAGGCATCCTCATCAACTTTAAATGTTGGTTCTTTAAAAAATTGGAGACTCAATCTTTTTCAAAATGTGAGGCACTTCCTTCTGAACAAATATGTCATCTTCAATGACAGCATAGCCTTTCCTCTATTTCAGAGTGTCATAGTTAAGACCAATTGCAGCCTTAGGTTTAGCTTGATTCTTCTCATGGTAGGATTGTACGTAGTAGACTAGAGGAGTTCTTAAAGGTTTTCAATTTGAACTCATTCTCAGCTAGTTCATCCCTAATAGCCTTTTCAATCTGACTAGCACATAGAACCTTATTCTATAGATATTCAACTTCTTTCTTAAGGTTTTCTACTTGCATAGCAGTTAACTCAAGTTCGTCATTCTTTTTATTTAACGATTCATTTCTAGCAGACAGTTTAGCAATTTCCTCATTAGCAGCAGTCATACTAGTATGGATATTAAACATTTCAACAGATAGTTGTTCAATCATATTCTTGTACTCAGAAACAGACATGTCTATGGTAGTGAGAGATGGTACCTGAGAGTCTGATGAAGGTGTTTCATCCTTGGAATTGGCCATCAAGGCATAGTTGCAAAATCCTTGCTCTTCTTCATCACTATCACTATCATCCCAACACTTCCCTTCAGCTATGTAGGCCTTGCCTGGTGTTTGCTTTTTGAGAAGGGCCTCATACTTAGCACCAAGCTCTAGAAACTCTTTATCCTTCTTTTTAAGCTTCTTGCATTCACTAGCAAAATGCCCTAGGTCATTGCATCTATAACATCTCATAGATGACCTATCCACATAGCCAGTTTTGAATTTATTCTTGTTTGGTTTCACAGGTGATTTACTCTTGTTTAATGAATGGTTTTGGGGTTTAGGTTTGAAGGGTTAATTCCTCTTGAATCTGATGTTTGGAAATTTTCTGGCCATGAAAGCATATGAAGTGTTTTCCAAGCCATCTAGCTCTTCAAGAGTATAGAACTCTTCTTCTTCCTTCTCTTCAACAGGTTAACTCACTTCAGCTTCAGTTTCTTCATCGTCTACTATATCCTCTATTCTCAGCTGACTTGTAGATGCTTCTAGGTCTTGAACAGATCGATTTGCTGACAATCAAGGCACATGATGTGTTTATCATTTTGCCTTGGTTGGCTTGGATAGCCCTTTTTTGAAGCAACTCAAGCTCATGAGTCTTTAAAACCCCATAGAGCACATCATATGTGATTTTTTTTCAAATCTCTTTCCCTTAGAGAAATGACCCTCTACTCTAGGTGGTTTGAAGAAGATAATAGAAACTTCATATTCAATTCTTTAGTGCTGTAGACTTTTCCATTCATCTGCAACTCAGTAACCAGCTTGTGAAATCTCTCAAACATATCAGTGATGCTTTCCTTGGGCTGTGCCATGGAAGCTTCATACTGTGTGACCAGTATCTGTTTCTTATTTTCCTTGACCTTATCTGTACCTTCACATAAAACCTCAATATGATCCCACATCTCTTTAGCAGAAGTGCAAGATGCTATGTTTGCAAACATTGACATATCCATTGAGTCTATGATTAACAACATGAGGTGACTATCAAGAGCAACCATCTCCTTTTCTGATTCTGTCCATTTGGATGATTACTTGGCCACATAAGATCTTGGAATGGTTATGGTTCCAACTATCTTCTCAGGGATCTCTTGTTGTGGAACAAAGGGACCATTCTTGAGAATCTCAGGATATAGAGGATGAGAGACTTTGATGAACAACATCATTTTTATCTTCCAGAGGTTGAAATTTTCTTTGTCAAACTTAGGGACCTTCACCGTTCCTGTTGTCTTTGGTGTATTCGAACTCATGATTGTTTTCTGTTTTGATCAACAGCCTACTCTGATACCACTTGTTGAGTATTGAATATACCAAAGAGAATACAGAGGGGGGTGAATGGATTCTCAAACTTTTCTTCGAATCTGCTTAGTGGTGAATGTTGTAAAGTATGTGTTCTTGTGCTTCAACAAAATATGAGTACAGAAATATAAGACACAACAACACAGTACTTACTTTAATCAAATATTTTATTAGATAAAGAATTGCTACAACCTGTGAATACAAATGGTAGTAATCTCAGCTTCGTTTTTCTCAGAGAGATATATGTTCTTGAAAATGTGTATATGAAAAACTCTCTTGTAACTAAAGAAGTGAGGTTTTATTCTTATAGATCACGAACACAACCTACTAACTACAAATAAGGTTACAGTATAAATTACTTTCTAGTTGTCTATCCTATTTAAGTAAGCATCCAAACGGCTACAGATTTGACTTCTTGACATTCTGTTCAGATCCACTTCTTTTGCTCTTTGTCTCTTGTACATCTCTTTAAGCTTCTTTGCTTTCCAAAGTAGCTTATAGTTTGTGGTCCATAAAGTGCTTTGGCTTGTTGCAGGTTTCTGACTTGTACAATTCTTTAGTATTTTGTCTTCAAGACTACATTCGAGAAGTAACTGAGTGATTGATTCGAGAACTAGAATTGACTTGATAGATAACTCTGAGTTCTCGAATACTATGTAATTGTCATATTGAGTCACTTCTCGAATTAGTCTTTTCTCCAGGAATCCTTGAGTTGTCGAATAGAACATTTGACTTGTCGAATCCCTGAGATGTCGAATAGCTTCTTGAGTTTTTGAGATATCGAATGAAACTTTGACTTGTTGACTCTTAGAGAACTTGAATACCACTTTGACTTGTTGACTTCTTGAGTTCTCGAATAGAGTATTAGACATGTTGAATCTCTGAGTTATCGAATGACACTTTGACTTGTTGACTTTCAAAGATGTCGAATAGTGTCTTTATAGATACCGAATCCTTGACTTGTCGAATGCTAGACTTCTCAAATAGAACAAAACACTTCTCGAATTGGTACTTAGGCAAATCTTCATTATCCAAATTCTAACTGTGTTTATTTTGACAGTCTTGATCTTCAAGATTGAGGCATGATCCTTGGAACTTCTTTCAAGCATTATTCTCTGACTTTAATTACAGTTATACAGGTAGAATTTGAAGCCTATTATAAGTACTACAACAAGTAGAAACTCTACAACTAGAGGTTCCCCTAGTTAAAGGGTCATGTAAGTAATGCAAAGCATTACAAACAATTAGGCTTGTTATTAGATGAATACAGGCATGGCTCTGTGACTAACAGGCTTATCTAGTTGATTGACCTGATTAGGGTTGTCGATTATCCTGACACCTAATACGTTTGTTATAGAATTGAAATGCTTTTAAAATGTGGACCTTTTATGGTCAGACCAGATTCGTGGTCGAATTTGGACCAGTTATATAACGCCTTAGAAATTTCGAATTTAAAATTATTTATTTATTATATATTATGAATTATATTATGTGAATATTGTTGTAAAGATGAAATGTATGCGAGATGGTATTTATGTGGTTATAGGATGATTTGTGTGAGCTGTGAAGGTCGGTGTATTTTTATTTGTATTTTTGAGGATTTAAAAAAAAATATTTAAATCATGCATTTTTTATCCTCTGTAAATTTTATAAAATTATCGGAGGGATTAAAAATCATGAAATCTTTTGAAATATTTCCGTTATATATTTATTGAGTTTTTAAAATTGTTGGGTGGATTAATTTGGGTGTTGTGGTATTTTAAAATGATTTTAAGAGTTTTATTGTATTTAAAGGATCAAAACTTTGAAAATTCATATTTAATTCATTTTTGATCCGAAAAATATTTCGAAAATATGTGAGTGCTCATAATTTTATATTCTTTATTTTAAAAATGGAAATCGTATTTTTCCGAAGTATTATTTAATTGTGATTTATTTAAGTTGCTTATTAGAATGAATTTGGGCCGAAAAGAGGATAAGTAGTAATAAAAAGAGTATTGGGCTAGGCCCAATATAAGATCCCAACAGAAGAAGTTTCAAGAACTCTGGAGAAGGGAAAGAAACGCAGAGACAAGAAAATAAAACGAGGGAAAAGAAATAAAAAAGAGAAGAAAGAGAGAAAGAATTGGAGAGAAAAGAAATTGGGAGGAAGAGAGAATGAGATTGGGGGTTTTTCTGATTATACATATATACGTGTGTGTATATACGTGTGTGTGTGTGGTGCGTTTTGTGTGTGTGTAAGAGCCGCAGCTGTGCGGTGATGGACGGAAGAGGCGCGGCCGGAGCTGTCATCGGGCGGCGCGGTTTCCGGTGGTCATGCGAGGTGGAAGAAGAGGAGAAGGTGGCCGTGGTTCTGTGCAGGTTGCGCGGTGGAGGCTGCTGTGCAGCGTAGAGAGAGAGAGAGAGAGAGAGAGAGAGAGAGATAGAGAGAGAGAGAGAGAGAGAGAGAGAGAGAGAGAAGAGAGAGAGAGAGGTGGGAGAGATTGGTTCCGGTGGCTTGAATTGCGGGTCGGAATCGGAAGAGGTATAAATTTTATACCTTATTTATTTATTTACTTCGTTTTATTTTTTTCCGATGTAAATTGTTAATTCCTCGTTTAGATTAATTATTGTGATTGTAGTAATTTAATTGTGATATAATTATGTAGTTGATGTAATTTAATTAGTTTAAATTGCAATATCATTGTTGTATTTCCGTGATTAATTCGGAGAATATAATTATTTAGTATCGAGGTGGTTAAGTATGATTGTGGCATGTACATCGAGTTGGAAATATGTTTTGATGATTATTGGTGGTTAAGTATTATGAGTTCGATTAAGTATTCGGATTTAGTAATTATTAATTTTCGAATTGTTAGTTGTTAATTGTAAGTATTAATTGTCGTATAAAATGTGAAATTTATATGAAGTACTAAGTTGTAAATGCCATGTGCTAAGGGTTATAGGTCGAATAATCGTATTTGCTAAATGCTATAAGTGGAGTCGTAATTGTGGGATGTCATAATTGTCAACTGCTTGGTGTTGATTTGTAAGTGGTTGGTTAATAGTCAGTTATTAGTAACAAGTATTTGGTGGTAAATTATATGTGGTGGTGAGCTATTTGTATGGTTTTAAAATGTTATTTATCAAAGATTTACTATGAGATTTATTTTATGTGTTATGTGTTTATCTGCGAGGAGTTGTAATGAGATCACGAGTCTTAAATGTCAATATTTAAGTACTTGTGTAATTCTCTTCAACTAGTTCCTCGGGCTTACGAATATCCATGATTAGCTATCACGAGTATAATTAATATACTTGAGTGATGTGATCATTGATAAAGCGTAAGTAATAGTTAGTGCCAGGGGTTGTTCCCTAGGGCTTACGAACATCAATGATTGATTGTCACGTGTATCATTAAAATGCGTGAGAAATACGATCATTGGTGTAGCGTAAGTAGTGGTGTAACATAAATCATTATGTGCTAGGTGCCGCATGTCTGGGCGGGTACTTTTCTTACTTGTTTATTTTTACTAAATAAGTATTTTTAGTTGTTTATTTTTATCTCCTATTCTATTTCTAATAGAACTTTTAATCATATGCGTTATAAATACTTATTCTACTTCCAATAAAACTTCTAATCATATGTCTTCCCTATAAATTCGAACTCTTCTCTATAAATTCGAAGACCTATTTTACTTCTAATATGCTAAAAACACTTATTCTACTTCTAATAGAACTTTTATTTATACGTTTTTTCTATAAATTCGAACTCTTATTCTTTATAAATTTGAACTCCTATTCTACTTCTAATAGAACTTTTAATCATATGCGTTATAAATATTTATTCTACTTCCAATAGGACTTCTAATCATATGTCTTCCCTATAAATTCAAACTCTTCTCCTCAATAAATTCGAACACATATTCTACTTCTAATATGTTAAATGATATTTTCCTACTTCTAATAGAACTTTTATTTATATGTTTTTTCTATAAATTCGAACTCTTATTCTCTATAAATTCGAACTCCTATTCTACTTCCAATAGAACTTTTAATCATATGCATTATAAATACTGATAAGTGGATTTTATATCCATTAATTTACTTCCGTTTGGACTTTAATCGTTTGCAAGTTCTCGAGTTTCGTTGTCATTTTATATGTTTTTATGTAAATTGCGTGTAGGTTGTGGTGTTGAAGGCATTTTGGAGCTTAATCGAGTAAATGGTGGTTATTAAATCTGGACTGAAAGTAATTCCAAGTGGTAGAAGAAGTCTAGCAATTTCCAGGGTGGAGCAGGCGCAATAGCGCGTAGCCAGGCGTCATGGCTCAGCACAAAGTGGCGCAACAGCGCAGAACAGGTGGAAACCAGGACACAGGAGGCGCAGCTGCGCTCTAGAGGGCGCTGTTGCGCAGGTTGAAGAGGCGCAACTGCGCTAGTTCAGGCGCAATGGCGCTAGTAGTGTGTGCGTTTCCAGGAGAAAACAAGCGCAATGGCGCTCCAGCAAGGGCAGTTGCGCCAGAATTAAGTGTTCAGATTAGTTTTGGAACATTACTTCCGGGTCAATTGTGTTGGGCCTATATAATTTAGGGCAACTTTATATGTAGTATCTTAGACCTAAAAAACACATATATCAATTTAGTTAGAGTGTTCTTCATTTCTTTAGCATCTATCAACACTTTTCATCTAGATTTTCGTAGAACAATTTCAAGGGAGAATCTCCAAGCTAGCGACAAGCAAGGAGTGATCTTTGGAACTTTTGTACTCTTCTACTTTGGGGATTTATTTCTAAACCTTATTTCTCTTTTCTTTTATTATTATTTGTTTTTTAGAATTATGTTATCAATTGAACCCATGATGGCGATGAGGTCGATTATGGGCTAAATCGTTATCATTGTTTAATTTAATTAGTTTAAATTGCAATATCATTGTTGTATTTCCGTGATTAATTCGGAGAATATAATTATTTAGTATCGAGGTGGTTAAGTATGATTGTGGCATGTACATCGAGTTGGAAATATGTTTTGATGATTATTGGTGGTTAAGTATTATGAGTTCGATTAAGTATTCGGATTTAGTAATTATTAATTTTCGAATTGTTAGTTGTTAATTGTAAGTATTAATTGTCGTATAAAATGTGAAATTTATATGAAGTACTAAGTTGTAAATGCCATGTGCTAAGGGTTATAGGTCGAATAATCGTATTTGCTAAATGCTATAAGTGGAGTCGTAATTGTGGGATGTCATAATTGTCAACTGCTTGGTGTTGATTTGTAAGTGGTTGGTTAATAGTCAGTTATTAGTAACAAGTATTTGGTGGTAAATTATATGTGGTGGTGAGCTATTTGTATGGTTTTAAAATGTTATTTATCAAAGATTTACTATGAGATTTATTTTATGTGTTATGTGTTTATCTGCGAGGAGTTGTAATGAGATCACGAGTCTTAAATGTCAATATTTAAGTACTTGTGTAATTCTCTTCAACTAGTTCCTCGGGCTTACGAATATCCATGATTAGCTATCACGAGTATAATTAATATACTTGAGTGATGTGATCATTGATAAAGCGTAAGTAATAGTTAGTGCCAGGGGTTGTTCCCTAGGGCTTACGAACATCAATGATTGATTGTCACGTGTATCATTAAAATGCGTGAGAAATACGATCATTGGTGTAGCGTAAGTAGTGGTGTAACATAAATCATTATGTGCTAGGTGCCGCATGTCTGGGCGGGTACTTTTCTTACTTGTTTATTTTTATGTTGCTGCAAGTTGAGGCAGCTTTATTTTTTGCTAAAGCAGGGTTGAATTGTATTTGAGGGGCTGTGCCCATAGTCCGATAAACGAATACTTCATGCCGAAATTTTCTAAAAATCCCCTGCAAATTTATTTAAAATCTATTTAAGTTATTTGATTTGGTGATTTAAAAGTATATGGTGATTTTCGAGAGTCAAGGTAAATGTTATAGTTGATATGTATTGTTGTGAAGTGGTTGCCTAGATGGTATCTAAGTGTCGAGTAATCATATGTGTTAAGTATTTATGTGGAGTGAGTATTTGATTTAGTGGTTGTCTTGAAACTATATTATGAATGTGATTAAGTATGTTTGTATAAGTTATATAAGTAAGCGTTATAGGACGCGTATGGGTAGAGTAGAGCAAAACAATAAGATTTTGCTTAGTTGGATACTAAAATAGTATTTGACCTTGAAAAGGTTTGAATAGGAAACCTAGCCAAGGCTAGTGCGGGTGAATTGATGTGGAAACTAGTAAAGTGCAAAGGATGAAAGTGGGACCGAGTGAGAAGCCACAGGTAAATGAAAGAGATTGGCGAGAAGATAAGTTGAGTATCGATGGAGAATCAGGAACTCCATGAATCGAGGCAAGTGTTATTGCTATTCACTTATTTTTCAAGTGATGCAATTCAATTTCTTTGTTGAATAAGATAGATTGGTCAAGCATGTTTAGAAAGTGATGAACTCTTCCAGCTTGCACAATATAGTTAATTCTCCCCACCTAGAGCTCAAATATCAAATCTTTCCACGGACCTTACTAATATTTTTCCCCAAACTATTTCATCCAAGGAATATTAAAGCTTCCTTAGTGGAAGACTTTTCTTTTATTTTCTTGAAAATGTTAAGGGGCTCTCTAAATAGAGAGAATCCATGTTTTAAAACTCTACAAATACCTGTTAATGAAATTTCTGGTTTTAGCATAATCTCACCAGAGAACCCCTTTCTTCTTAAAATGTTTTCGTCAAAATGATTTAAAATTGATTATCCTAAAACTATCTTTTCACAAATAACCGTTTAAGCTGTTTTACTCGCTTATGTGAAATCAATCCTTATTGGGTATTGTAAGATTTTATTTAAATCGTGGTGCTCAATTATTTCCCTGCTCTAACTTAGAATTCCAATTGATGATAATCTTGTCGCAATTTATATTTACTATTGTTGCTCTAGTCGATTATTCCTTCAATCAATTTAATGAAGTTACGTTCCCATCTATTTATTCTTATCTTGTCGATATTTATTCAATTGTTGTTATATATATTCTCCACCCCACTTATTACCGAACTTGTCGGTATTTATTAAAGATCTTGATTATCTGGTTATTTTCCTGTATTGTATCGAACTCGTCGACACTTGTTGATGATCTTGATTATGCAGTTATTACCATTTATTGTATCGAACTTGTCGTTACCCTTAGAGCTTATTATGCTTTAATTATCACCCAATTATCGTGTCGAACTTGTCGACACATGTTGACCCTGAATTCTTCATTAATTCTTGGATTATTAGTTGTTGTCCTGGAACGTGAGTTTTCCAGTTGGTTGATGTGGTAAGGTTGTCGATTGTTTCGACACCTAGTGCGTTCGATATAGAATTGGAATATTTTTGACCGAAAGGTCGGACCCTATTGTGGTCGTGATAAAAATATTTTTGGACCGTAAGGTCGGACCAGATTCGTGGTCGGAAGTTAATAAGGCCAATGTGTGCCGTGGATCCATTAGGACATTGCTATATGCGTTTGTCCGGGGTTAGTGCTGACTGATCAGCAGCCTAACCTTGATGATGTTTTCTTAAAAATAAATAAAAATTCCAATTCTAATCTATACCCTGAGATTGAGATGTTTGATTCTTGACTCCTTGAAAGATTCTTGACTCCTTGAAAGTCTGTTTTTAATAATACCTTGATATCAGAATTCTTGTCAGTTCTATCTCTTGATGCACCTTATGAATGGTGAGTTATTGGCCTCGTGGAAATGAAAAGTTGATAAAATAGATTTCCTCATAAAATTAAATGAGATGAAACCCTGTTGCTTATCAAATTGTCGTCGTTATTGAAATTGTCATCACTATTTACACTTGTTGAGCATTGTTGGCTCACTCTTGCTTCTGTTTATTTCTCCAGTTGTTAGAGGTGATCAGAGAACCTAGTGGTCAGTTGATATAGCTCTATAGACAGCGAGTGGAGACGTTCGAGTGATGGACTTTTCAAAGAATGGATTGGGAATTGTTAAGGTTGGATATCTAGTTAGACGGTGACTTTATTTATTCACAGAAAATGTATATTATTTTATTCGGATTCGGGTTGTAATATTAATTAGTAGTTGTTTCATACTGTGACCTGTGAGCGGTCTTGGTTAGTTAGAATTTATATTTCTTTATGATTTTGTCAATATTATGTGGTGAGCAGATTTGGATACAGTTGAATTAGTTTTGTTGATTTGGACAGGTGGTTAGTCATATTTATGAATACATCATGTCAAAATTTTCTGAAATTTCCCTGTAAAAATATTTAATCACTTATAAAAAGCCTGTATATTAATATAGTTAAGTGAGGGTGTTATAAGTTGGTATCAGAGCTACAGGTCACAGTCACTGAAACAATTAGGTGGGAATTTGGGATATAGTAATAGAAAGGTTAGAGTGTGTGTATAAGATAGATGTAGGGTAGAACGACTTAGAATAAGGGTCGCGAAAGGATACTTCGGTAAGCATTGCGACGTTGAATGGTCTTTTGACATATCGCGTGAGTAGAAGTTCGAATCATTTACGGATCGAGCTATTAGCAATACAGCGAACCCGAAGCGGCATAAGCTAAGTGGGCAGCTGGAGCTATCAGTCCGGGGACGTTATCTCGAGATTTGTTTTGGTGTAGGATTAGGACATTCTACGATATTAGTTTCGATGCGAACGTTTCGGAGATGGTATGAGAAGGTTAAGAATGCGAAGTGGGAAGCGATTGTTAGCAAGAACTGGAAGTTAAGCGTAGTCGTGCACCCCTAATTATTGATTCGTTCAAAGTCTTTATTTGAAGAAATTTCATATTCTTTCTTTGGATTATCGTAAATTAATTCCCGATTGGTATCGTTGTTGAGGTATTCGTTGCGCAGTGACGGTTCAAATCGAGAATGAATTGAGATCTTCTTATTTATTCAACTCATTATTGTCAGGCCGGTTTGGCAGCTAAGTATAGTAGTGCTTAGTTGACAAGAGTGAGACTGAATAATTAAGAATTTCTTAAATGTTTTCCTAATCAGTAGTCGATGCTACAGTGAAAAGTCTAATACCCATCAATTGATGATGAGTTTCGTACATCAAATTTATTCGAATTCAATTCCATTCCTTTAGAAATATTTATATTCCAGATGATACTTGATCCATCTTTACAGAAAGATTTTTTGAAACTCTTGAATCCCTTCCATTTTCCATGGATACTTGATTTTCTCTATTCCAGCTGAGATGAACAACCTATGCAGATAGGGGATTCAGGGACATTTTATCTTTGTGATAGAAGTCCGGTGGGACGCCACTGATTGTGTTTGTCATGAAAGTACTAAAGACTGGCCATCTTTATGTACTATGGAGGTTAACCTAGTGACAAATACAACCTGAAAATAGTTCAAAGATCATAATTGATCTCTCGGTTGAATTCCTTTCTAAAGGTTTTGTCAAACAAACTCAGTATATATTCATATTGATACCCCATTCATTTCGTTGACCTCCTTTGTCGAAGATTTGATGATTTCAAAATTTCTGATGATAACGAGATACGAAGTCAGACGCGACGACGTCGTAAGTGATGTAATTACAATGGTGCTGATGAAGAACTGGTTATGTAAGTTCAAGAATTTGTGGTTGAGACAGATATGTCATGTCAATTGGAATAAATATTGCTTCGAGAAATCATGAACAAGAATGGAGGCTAATGAGAGATGGATAAAGGAATTAGGGCAGTGAATAAGAGCCCATGGTTGTAAATGATGATTAAAAGGCGAAAAGAGAATGGAAATGGAGATATTGGATATAAGTTGTACAATGCTGACGGAAGATGATTGTAAACATCTTTTGTATGGCAGAAGTAGTAAACGGAATGTCATAAGATTTTGAATGTTTTAAATCAGTCGTTAGACCTAAGATTTTAGAATCAAGAAGGCTAATTTGAGTAAATCAGAGTGAAGCGCAACAGAATGGTTTGTAAGAATTATCAAGAGGAACTAAGACTGAATGAGGAGTAAGGTGAATACGTGGAGTAAATGACTTATGCAAGCCAGTGTAGAAAGTCACGATTATCAATGATGGTGGAAAGTTAATCAAGATGAAATAAAATGTCAGTAAGGTGGAAGGCAGAGAAATCAGAAAGTTTCCAGAAGTGACTAAATAAGACATGTAGAATTTAGTTAAGAAAAGAAGGTGGAATCCCGAAGATGTGGAGTTAAAAGGGAAAAGGCATCGTAGTTGCCTACAGAAAGAGAATTAGCAGAGATTAACGAGATCCCATGATCAGAAAATAAGATTTCGGGAGTAAAATCCCTAGAGGCTTTATTAAGAGAAATGTGGGAAGTTGTGGTTGTAACCAAAAAGGGGCAGTGTGATAACAAGTAGTAGAGTCAGAAGTCAAAGCAATGTGTTATGAGCTTGGAAATGTGGGAATCTTTGCCAGAAATAGTATCATATCAATCTCGGTGGAATTATGAAGGAAGTAATAAGACTACTGCTATAATTATCAAAGAATTGGGAAATTCAATGCGATTATAAAGGAAGTTATCAGAGAGTGGATTGTGATGATTATAAAAAGAGTCAAATTTGAGGACTCGCCAAGTATGCAAAGTTATGAATTGGAAGAAACTCTGAGGATGCAAGGCAGTGAAGTCATAAGCGGGTTTTAAATATGTTGTACCATAAGGGATTAGGTCGAAGCCAAGGTCATGGTTTGCTAATTGATTTTTTAAAATTTTCAAAAATATTTTGGTTCCAAAAGGCTTTTTGATTAAAACCCTATTATTTTAAATGTTTTCTCTTAAAATGATTTTTCTAAAATATCTTTCAAAAGGATTTTCAGTTGGTTCAAATGGTTTTTAAATTGTTTTAAATCAACAAAATATTTGAGGCTTTCTTTTAAATGTTTTAGCAAACCGATGTTGTATGAAGGTAGAAATTGAGTATTAAACCGAATGGTGGCTAGCGCAAATGCCATGCGATAAGAGTTGAGCTTGTTGTTTACGTTCAAATTGCAATTGGGAATGGATGATATAGGGTTAATTTTCCAGGATAAGTCACTACAAGAATTTTGCCTTCAGACGACACTCATCAGACAACACTTCGACGAAAAAGCGTTGGCCGAAATTTTCACACAATGGTTTTTTATTCAAGCTTTTCTGTGTATTGTCTGATAGTGAACTTAACGACAGTTTTTAAAAGTGTTGTCTGAAAGATCAAAATCGACAACAGTTTTACAACGGTTTTGGAAAGTAGTGTTGTTTAACAGGTTGTCTTACAATGGTCCGAAAAAGCGTTGTAAAACATAGACAACTGTTTTTATCAGATATTGCTTCAAATGCAGTCACACAACGGTGACTAAATACCATTGTCTGATTTTAACAACGGTTTTTAAAAGCATTGTCTGAAGAAACTTCAGACAATGCTTTCAACAATACTTTCAAAAAACATTGTTAAAATCAGACAAGTGTTTTGATAAGACGTTGTATAAAATGTAATCAGATAATGATTTGTAATTAATAATTACGATGACATTCATACAACGGTTTCTTAAAGTACCAAATCCTGCTAAAACAGTTATATTAGTCCCATTCAGAAAATACTATTTAACACAAAACCGTTGTCGGATGTTTCCACTGTTCAGAGGTTTAAAGCAATCTCAGACAATAGTTTTCTTGTACAAACCGTTGTATATATAAATCTCAGACAACGATTCAGTAACAACGGTTTCTTAAAGTACCAAATCCTGCTAGAACAGTTATATTAGTTCGTTTCAGACAATACCATTTAATCCATAACCGTTGTAGGATGTTTAGTACTGTTTAGAGGTTTAAAGCAATCTCAGACAACGGTTATCTTATACAAACCGTTGTATAGATAAAGATCATACAACGGTTTAATACAACCGTCTATTTGATATATCGTCTATTTTAACGTTTTTGTTAAAATCTCGTACAATCGGACCTTGTTATTTTTTGATTATTTTTTCCCAACACTAAAATGAGTGTTTATTAACATCCGTACGGATCGATCATCGAAGAAATCATTGAAAAAAATTATCCAGTGAATCTGGATCTTGCCTCGTTATAGGAAGCAACACTTTTACTACGTTTTTGTTAAAATCTCGTACAACCGGACCTTGTTATTTTTGGATTATTTTTTCCCAACACTAAAATGAGTGTTTATTAACATTCGTACGGTTCGATCGTCGAAGAAATCATTCAAAAAAATTATCCAGTGAATCTGGATCTTGCCTCGTTATAGGAAGCAGCACTTTTGCTACGTTTTTGTTAAAATCTCGTACAACCGGACCTTGTTATTTTTGGATTATTTTTTCCCAACACTAAAATGAGTGTTTATTAACATTCGCACGGTTCGATCGTCGAAGAAATCATTCAAAAAAATTATCCAGTGAATCTTGATCTTGCCTCGTTATAGGAAGCAACACTTTTACTACGTTTTTGTTAAAATCTCGTACAACCGGACCTTGTTATTTTTTGATTTTTTTTCCCAACACTAAAATGACTGTTTATTAACATCTGTATGGTTCGATCGTCGAATAAATCATTCAAAAAAATTATTCAGTGAATCTGGATCGTGCCTAGTTACAAGAAGCAACACTTTTACTACGTTTTTGTTAAAATCTCGTACAACCCAAATTTTTTATTTTTTGTTTATTTTTTTCCAACACTAAAATGAGTGCTTATTAACATTCGTACGGTTCGATCGTCGAAGATATCATTCAAAAAAATTATATAGTGAACCTGGAACGTGCCCCGTTATAGGAAGAAGCACTTTTACTACGTTTTTGTTAAATTCTCGTACAACCCGACCTTTTTATTTTTTGATTATTTTTTCCCAACACTAAAATGAGTCTTTATTAACATTCGTATGGTTCGATCGTCGAAGAAATCATTAAAAAAAATTATGCAGTGAATCTGGATCGTGCCCCGTTACACGAAACAACACTTTTACTATGTGTTTGTTAAAATCTCGTACAACCCGACCTTTTTATTTTTGGATTATTTTTTCCCAACACTAAAATGAGTCTTTATTAACATTAATACTATTCGATCGTCGAAGAAATCATTCAAAAAAATTATCCAGTGAATCTGGATCGTTAATATCTTTAATTTCGTATTAGTATTAAATATAAAAACTTCACTGTATTAAAATACTCACAAATACAAATTAAATAAATCACTCATGATTATATCAAAAAATTAAAAAATTGCAAAAAAATCAAATTTATCTCATATGAAATTTATTTATTTCGATTAATTTTTTCACCGGGCTCCCCCAAAATATCCCCTTTTGTGAAAAACTTTCCCCCCTTTTTTTCATTCCCCGCCTTTGGACTAATTTTATTTCCCCCTTTTTTCACAACTAACATAGTCAAATACACAGACCCAACCCGATACTCACAAACTCACTCTTTCACTCTCCCTCTATCGACTCTCGTCTCTCTCAGTTCTCTCTCTCTCCCTCTCTCGTCTCTCTTCTTTCTCTGTCACCATCTCTGAAACCCTAATTAAACTCACACTCACACCCTAATTTGACAAACTCGCACTCACATCTCAGTTCAATTAAACCCTAATTCGTTCAATTGGTTCGATTGGAGAAACGAAGCTCAGAGAAACCCTAACTATTGAATACTTTCAATTACGCTTGGAGTTGGTTCGTTTGGTGTTAAAATAGTAAGTGATTTTCCAATTTATTTTCAAATTTTATTTTCGATTTTTAATTGTAAATTGTATCTTCGACAAATCTAGCTTGCTCTAGCCTGGATCTAGCTTGTTCAGTGAAGAGATACTTGCAGACAAGCTCCAAGCTTAATACCACTCAGCAATGTATTGAAAGTATCCTCTCTCTCTCTCTCTCTACCTCCCTCTCTCTCTCTCTGTAACTAATCTCATACTCTGTGCTTGTTACTTGTTTTTGTGGGTCAAGTAAATAGGATCTGATGTTGGGTTGCTGACCTCAATACCCCTGAAGCTATTGTTGCGGTCGAGTCTGCTATTAATGGTAATCAACCAGTTAAAACTTAAACAACCAATTTATGTTGAATCATTAAAACTTAATTATTGAATTTTAAAATGATGGAGCGAGAGTCAAAGAATGATTTCGATTGAAAATATGTGAAGCATGCTTAAATTGTTCATTTGTCAACATGGTATCTATATGTTGATATTTACATGTGTTGCAGGCTTGTCAAATTCTTCGGATTATAACATTCTATTCTACCCTGCATATTATATCAGTTGATTGTTTGAGTGATTTCTCTGTTGTGGTGTTTTGATTTATTATCACAGATTTATAAAACAGTGTGCTTGGTTAACGGTTATAGTTCAGAG
Source organism: Kitagawia praeruptora (assembly GCA_037693485.1). NCBI lineage: Eukaryota > Viridiplantae > Streptophyta > Magnoliopsida > Apiales > Apiaceae > Kitagawia > Kitagawia praeruptora. Next base: position 111,820,353 of record CM075354.1, read on the forward strand.
CCTCTTGATAATTGCTTCCCGCAAACATTACACGGCCGACGTTGTTGTTGCTTGGTACATTATTATAAACTGTTCTTAGTTTGCATATCTGGTGAGAATATTGTAGCAGTGAACTGACTGTTTTTACATATGATATTACTGTAGGTATACTGTCAATTTGGTGGTGTACTTCCTTGATCATCAACTACCAGGTTAGAATTTTTTTAATGAAGTTCTTTTTGTGTATGCTTTGTTCTCTCTCTCTCTCTATCTTTCTCTCTCCCTCTCCCTCTCTCTCTCTCTCTCTCTCCCTCTCTCTCTCTCTCTCCCTCTCTCTCTCGATAAAAAGTGTTTTCACTTGAATAATTGCCTGTATATATTATCAATTGTTCACTCGTTTCTAGTGATGCAGAGTTGTTTTGCACTAAATGAAGACGAAAAAAGCTCATATGACGTAGTGTGTGTTTCTAGTAACATATATTGATAACACATGTTCACTCGTTTATGGCGTAATTGAAACAGTACCAGGATCTGTTACATGTACATTTCTTAAATTCGGCCTTTTTTATTCAGTTTCGGTGAATCTGGCTGCTAGCTTGGTTAGCGAGGGGTAAACTCTTCATTTCTGTATTCTTCCTCAAACTTGTTTCAGTATACTTTAATAAGTGTTAACTTGCATACTTTGTTGATACTTGATCATGTGATAAAGGATATCCTTATGCGTACCACAATACCATGTCAGAAGTTCACCTTTCTCTGGAATCATTTTTCCATACCTTCTGGTATTTTGCTTTGGCCATATGCATTTCCTGGAATAGACTAAGTTTTGTGTAGGACCAATTGCCAAACAAGCCTACATAGTTATACTTTGTATGGCTTGATCTTTTCAAATAACTTGGATCACATAGTACTTTGAAATATATCTTCCAGTTGTTGCTGTTGGTTTAATAATTTTCATCACAAAAATGATGAATGCTCACCTAATCCTGATAAGTTGATAGAATAACCCTGTGTAAGCATGAATATGGCTTTGTTTTGGTTTAGGGGAGAAAATAAATCTAGGCAAATTTTTCTATGGCTCTTTGCGTGCACTGATGTATATGATGCTGCTAAAGGTTATTGACATACCTTCACTAAAGGTTGTTTTTGAAGATCGTCGTACTTATGCATCTCCCGCAGCTGTAAGTAGAACTATATAATTATTTCGTTTGCTGAAGTGTTCGTTTAAATTGATTAATGTGCAAAGCCAAATCTTTTTTGCATTTTTCTTTACCATGTGCCTACACATAAAAGTTTGTGTTATTTCTGTCACAATGGACTCCTATAAATATTATACCGTATTTAATGTTTTGCTGCAAGATTTTCTTTTTAAGTAATGGCATAAAAACTGTCTTAAAAAGTGCTTATTTCAAATTTAGGTTAGTGTTAAAGAAAGTTTGTGGCAATCTTTGGAAGAGGATATGTTACCACCATTAGCTGGTGGTATAGATCTAGTTGGCTGCATGTACAAACATCGTTGCTGCAAACAAAGGCCAAGGATTCAAATGTTTGTGTAGCATGAGGTATGGAGGTTTTGATGGCAGGCACTTGCTTATCAATTAAGTCCAATCCTGGAGAAGTGATCAAGCCTGGTATGTTGATCCTTAGCATTTGTTTTTGTTAATTTCAATGACGTATAATTTATTTTCAGGACAATAATGCTAATGTTTTCCTCTGAATGTGCAGATCAATTCAAGTAGATCAGTGATGAGGGTATGCCAATGTACCAGAGGGGCTTCATGAAGGGCAATCTTAATGTTCACTTCAATGTTTTCCTTTGCTTTAACAAGAATTGTTAACAAGAATTGAGTTGTAGAGTTGACTGAATTTGTAATCTTTTGTAGGCTATATATAACAAAATCACAGGAAGAAGTTGCTAATTTGTGTTTGTGAGAACATTGTAGGTTAAACATTTACACAATGCTTTTGCAAAAATGAAAATGTGGTGTCTTATATATTCAGACAACATGTAGTAAGCACAAAAGTGTGGTGTACTTAAAACACATACAACATAATAACGAAATGAAAATGTTGTAGGTTACACATTTACACAATGCTTTTGCAAAACTCAAACGTAGTGTCTTATACATTAAGATAACATGTAATAAACAAAGAAAGTGTGGTGTAGGTATAACACATACAACATACGAATGAAATTAAAACGTTGTAGAACTATATTTCATACAACACTTCCGTTACAAAAGACCATTGTCTATACCATAAAGAAACAATAGATTATATTTTATAAACCATGGATGCAGGTGAAATTAGACAATAGTTCGATTCCAAGAAACACTTGAGCTACGTGAAATGAGACAACTGTTTCTTGTTAAACTATTGTCTATACCAGCTTTCAGACAACAGTTTTGAAATCACGTATGTTATCTGTCTGCAACTCAGACAACGGTTAAGCTGGTGTTGTCTGATACGCATAACAGACGACATCTCAATAGACCACGGAAAATCAGGGCTTCACACGACGGTTTAAATGCGTTGTCTGAATCAAAAAATCTTGTAGTGAGTACTCAGTGAAACAATGAGATGAAGGATGGATAGAAGTTTCCGGTTATTCCCTTCTCAAGTAACATTGCACGTGAAAGAGGAGTAAGAACGATCGGGGAATTTCTTAATGTTCCTTTTCTCAAAGTTTTAATTGAGGAAGATTTTGTTTTAAGATATATCAAAAAGTGATGATGCATGTTAAGTGGAAGAATCATGTTGATAAAAACGAGAGCTTGTTAAGAATTGATTCATGATTAATATCGAATAAGGTTGTGACCTCAGAAGAATTGATATTATAGATTGAACTCATTTCAACTTTGTTTTGGTATTGAGTGAAGTCACAGTCAAGGTGACGAGTATGTTAGTTATTAAGAGCTGTAAATGATCAAGGCTATACTTCAAAAGACTTAGCAAAACGAAATATTTTATAAGAGTGAAAAATCGAGTTGTTAATTGAATTATGCTTGATGTGTTTATAAGGGCGTACGTGTTTGGTTATAGTATTCGATTGCAAGGAGGTAACGGAAAGTGGAAGAAATGATGTTAAGTTCCCAAATTGGGTACTCGCGCGGTAAGAATATGGATTAAAGACAAGAAGAAACTTTTGATTATTTCTTTCTCGATCGACATGGTACTTGAAAGCGGAATGGAAGCGATCCGAGAATTTCTGGAGATTTTTTCTCGAAGTTCTATTTAAAGTCATGTGGTTATAAGTAAAGCGTGGGAATGATACCAAGCGCAAGTGTAGATCGTGGTAAATATAGGCAAAATGCACGGCAGTATTATTGCGAAAGATTTGCGTGGTGATATAAGTTTTGACGCAGAGTATGGTTCACTATGCGAATAAGTATATCGATTGTCGAGGAAAGATATTCGTTTTCGTGAGTTAAACGACTAGAGTTAAAAAGACTCGGAAGTCAAAGTATAAAGTTATTTCGGAAATTGAGGGCTCATGAAATGAGCTTATAAATTATGAGATGGTATGGTGGAATCCTAGAGGTTGAAAGATACAACCTGGGAAGTGGAAGTAAGATGTTTGACGAGAATTGTTATTTGTGTCCTTAGGGCGATTCTGAGGACAGAATCCTATTAAGGGGGGAAGGATATAACGCCTTAGAAATTTCGAATTTAAAATTATTTATTTATTATATATTATGAATTATATTATGTGAATATTGTTGTAAAGATGAAATGTATGTGAGATGGTATTTATGTGGTTATATGATGATTTGTGTGAGCTGTGAAGGTCGGTGTATTTTTATTTGTATTTTTGAGGATTTAAAAAAAAAAATTTAAATCATGCATTTTTGATCCTCTGTAAATTTTATAAAATTATCGGAGGGATTAAAAATCATGAAATCTTTTGAAATATTTCCGTTATATATTTATTGAGTTTTTAAAATTGTTGGGTAGATTAATTTGGGTGTTGTGGTATTTTAAAATGATTTTAAGAGTTTTATTGTATTTAAAGGATCAAAACTTTGAAAATTCATATTTAATTCATTTTTGATCCGAAAAATATTTCGAAAATATGTGCGTGCTCGTAATTTTATATTCTTTATTTTAAAAATGGAAATCGTATTTTTCCGAAGTATTATTTAATTGTGATTTATTTAAGTTGCTTATTAGAATGAATTTGGGCCGAAAAGAGGATAAGTAGTAATAAAAAGAGTATTGGGCTAGGCCCAATATAAGAGCCCAACAGAAGAAGTTTCAAGAACTCTGGAGAAGGGAAAGAAACGCAGAGACAAGAAAATAAAACGGGGGAAAAGAAATAAAAAAGAGAAGAAAGAGAGAAAGAATTGGAGAGAAAAGAAATTGGGAGGAAGAGAGAATGAGATTGGGGGTTTTTCTGATTATACATATATACGTGTGTGTATATACGTGTGTGTGTGTGGTGCGTTTTGTGTGTGTGTAAGAGCCGCAGCTGTGCGGTGATGGACGGAAGAGGCGCGGCCGGAGCTGTCATCGGGCGGCGCGGTTTCCGGTGGTCAGGCGAGGTGGAAGAAGAGGAGAAGGTGGCCGTGGTTCTGTGCAGGTTGCGCGGTGGAGGCAGCTGTGCAGGGTAGAGAGAGAGAGAGAGAGAGAGAGAGAGAGAGAAGAGAGAGAGAGAGAGGTGGGAGAGATTGGTTCCGGTGGCTTGAATTGCGGGTCGGAATCGGAAGAGGTATAAATTTTATACCTTATTTATTTATTTACTTCGTTTTATTTTTTTCCGATGTAAATTGTTAATTCCTCATTTAGATTAATTATTGTGATTGTAGTAATTTAATTGTGATATAATTATGTAGTTGATGTAATTTAATTAGTTTAAATTGCAATATCATTGTTGTATTTCCGTGATTAATTCGGAGAATATAATTATTTAGTATCGAGGTGGTTAAGTATAATTGTGGCATGTACTTCGAGTTGGAAATATGTAACGCCCCAAATCCGGGGTCAGGTATTTGGTCGTCACGCGGAAATCCTTAACATCAAATTACCTGTTTAACAACATTAAACCATCTGTAATCATTAAAACTGAAATATAGCTCTGCGACCCCCAACCACCAAGCATCTTTTAGGTCATAGGGCTAGAAACAAGAACTAAAATCTTTTCATCTTTATTACATCCATTCTATTACATCGCACTACGTCTTAAAAATCTTATACTACTAGTATAGCTTCGTTGGGAAGTACACCAGCAACTAGTACTACTCAGTACAAAGTAATATATATTACACATCAATACACTTATATATAACTTACTCCAGCTATCTATGTTCTGGATCATATCATCTTCACAAAGGCACACTGCCTGCTTCTCCTGAGCCATGCAGATAAGCCTCAATCATCTACCTTCCTCTGAAAGGTTAATATTTAAAACAAGCAAGTATGAGCGAAAGAATTGCCCAGCAAGTATTAATAGAGCACAACAATATATATCAATATACACATGGAGTTTTCGAAATATAACGATACTTAATATCAATTCGAATTATTTACAACAATGAAACTTCAATCAAGAAAATATGACGTTTAACGCAACATCCAATGGACAGATAAGTTTGTAATAATCGTAGTAATCCTCATATCTTATCCACATACCATACCTCATAGTATTAATAACCTCTTAGGGAGCTTTTCAAAATATGCAGTTCAATATGCTGCTAAGATAGTTATTACCACCCTTCATAAACCAAACCATAATAAAATTCCCTTTTTTTAATACTCCTCAAGTTTGTAAGTATATGCACATGAGTATATCATTATCATCAAAACACCTTACAGTTCAAGATTCTGTACAGGATATAAGTTCGTTAACCACTTGATAAGTGAAACTCAGAAATAACTGATAGGAAGAGAGTCAAAGTTCTTGAAGCAAAACATTTGGGATTTAACATCAATAACCGATGAACCAACTTTCATCTTTTGAATAATTGCAAAAGTGCACAAGTACGTGCCATTATTGTTAGAATAATCCTGCAGTTCTAGATACTGCATGGATTCATCATCTTTCAAAATTGAAAACAACACTATCGGCTACTTGGCACTTAGGCCTAAGAAGCAGTGTTTGAGTATTTTTCCAAAGTGGAGGATGGGACTTAAAGAAAACATAAAAACCTGACAAGGATTGACGATGATCAGTCGCCACATCCAAGTCCAATAATCCGCGGGCCTTCTCTACCGGTAGAAGGATAGAAACTACATCCGTAACTATTCCCGAGTGAAAACTACATCCGTAATCACCCTCGATGAAAACTACATCCGTAATCATCCTTCGGCAACACCTGGGCCGGAATAATAATTGATGGACCGCCTGGCTCACGGCCGCTTACACATCCCGGGAATCGTTCGTCAACGATTCCCACACCTGCCAGAGTCCCCTTTTTCTTTTCTTGTCAAAATCATTTTGATAGAAAAACTTGAGTAGTTGAAGTTCGACTTCAGTCGACCGATAATTTCTTGAAAAACGAGCAAGGGAGTAAAACCTGACCGGGGGTTTTCGAAAATGTTTTGAGTTCAAAAGAGTTCAAGTATAGATATACACTTGTACCGAAATTAATCTCGACACAGGGTTTTGTGATCACACATGGAAAATGGTACGCATAAAGCTTGTAACCACAACAGGGTAATTCCATATATATATAAGTCCTTGAAAAGTAACTTACCTAGATAGATTCAAAATATAATATTTTAAATGACTATGAAAGTCCTTAGACAACCTTTAAATAGTGTTTTATAACCTTCAAAACACTTAGAGTATTTAATAAATATTTGACTACTGCGTAACAAATAATAAATATTCAATAATCCCCTTTTAAAAGAATACTCAAATTAATATTCATTATTAAGTAATATTCAAATAATATTTACTATTAATACTGAAATATTTAATAACCTCAAAACACCCAAATACAACTCTTGAAGTGTTTCTAATCAAAATCAAGACACAATCTCTCCAGCAGTCTCCAAACTTTAGCCACTTTATCAAATAACTACAACTGACTCTCGATCAATAAGAAATAATTAATAAGCATTCAAGTAACATATATCGATATCAATCTAGCTGGTTTAAGCTGAAAGTAACCAATTTATAACCATTGGAATATCTTTAATCCGTATTGAAAATAAACTATCTCCGATAAATAATATACTAGATAGAATCACTCCATTAAATTGTTTTATTATTTCTCCGGGACAAAGTGATTTTAAGAAAGTGTTTTGAAAATGATATTCATCTAATTAAATAAATTTAATTAGGCGAATGAGGTTTATTAATTAGTAAATGCTTTCAGGAGCATCTATTAATTAAATAAACACTGGTTTATTGGTGATGTTGCCTTTAGGTTAATTATTGCGAAATTCTTTTTAAAAGCTTTGCCCGGGTTTTCGAAAACATACAATACAAAATAGCCCCGACACGCGGGCTAAGCTCGATAACTCAACACACGCTCTACCCTTGGAGCCTTTCTTATTCCGATACATAAATATATACCACATAACATATAGTCCACTTCCATAGTACGAAAAGTTTATAGATATATATATATACCGTATAAATCAAGATATAGAGCCATAAAAATATCACTGCCCATCAACAGTATTATAAACCATGGGGTTTTGGTTATTGCACGAGCAGGATTTAATATTGTTGGCAAAGCAAGGAATACAATGATTTGGGAGAAGAAGTACAAGGTTGGAAAAACTCGCGATTATGGATTGAAAACTTATTTAACGCATTTCATATATTTAAAATAAATATACTCTGAACAATAGAGTATGCATAGTAAACTTGCCTCTGGTCCGTAGCAGAAAATAGAAACCGCGAATAATTCCTTCGCACCTCGTCCAAGCATTTCCATGGACCTTACCGGACGTCTCGATCTTCCTTTTTGGATGCACGTCGTTCCAATTTGATTATGCCCTAATGGTACTGAAATAGTTACGAGTACGTGTCAGTCCTACCTCGTATATCGAGTAGACACAATTCGGGATTATCACTAAATAACATAAAGTCAAACTATAGGTGTCCTCCCTATAGTTGCCTATTCTAATACCACTTATTGCACATAACATATTATAGTAAAGAAAAGAAATGGAAAAGTCCCCTTTTTAAAGTAGACATTTCCTGGTGCTAACATATCATAACACTACACAGTTATAACACTTAGTCAAAACTCCACTTAACACTTTGACCATAATACCATTGACATACTCTTGTCACAAGCTAATTAACAAGTAATCCTCAAAACATACTTAGCCCTCAATAAAGACTCATAATACCTATTTAATCTTTAAGACGCATTTAATCCTCGAATTAATTCACTTAACACATATACACATAAACAGTTAACACCCAAATCATACCTTTAAACCCTTGAAATCAAATAAGTTAAATAAATTAAAACGCAGGGGATTTTTAGAAAATTTCGGCATGTAGTATTCGTTTATCGGACTATGGGCTCAGCCCCTCCATGCCAACAAAACAATTTATAACCCTGTTTTTGATAAAATAAAAGTTGCCTCAACTTGCAGCAACATAAAAGTAAACATATAAGAAAAGTACCCGCCCAGACATGCGGCAACTAGCACATAAGGAAAAGTACCCGCCCAGACATGCGGCAACTAGCACATAAGGAAAAGTACCCGCCCAGACATGCGGCAACTAGCACATAAGGAAAAGTAAACTAAGTTTATCCACATTTAAGCCAACACCACGTAGTTGGCACTTATGACTTCTAACAATTACTACGACCCGACTTATACCACTTAGCACATAGACATTTACCGATAAGCCAACTCTTATAACTATACCTCATATGACAATAACAATTAGCACTTAGCACTTAGCACTTAACAATTTAAAATTTACAATTTGAAAACTAACAATTAGCAATTAGCACTTAACAATTATAATTACAAACATACCTTCCGAATTAAATATCGGAAATTCAACCAATAATCATAATCTTACAATTTTAGTCTAATTATACCCATTACCACATTAAGCTTTCCATTCAAACTAATTAAACCACCATAATTAACCTCGCAATTAAATCTAATTAATTACCACAATTAGCTAATTAAAATCATAACAATTAAACTATATCAATTTTACCACTAATTAGCTCATAACAATTAACTAATTAATATACGATAATTAAATACGTAATTCAAAATACAAGAAAATTATACCCTTTCGCTTTTGATTCGATCCGCCTGAAATTCATTCCACCGGAATTAATCTCCCCCCAAAATCTCTCTTCCTCCTCTCTCTCTCTCTCTCTCTCTCTCTCTCTCTCTACCACCACCGTGGCTCCCCTCCTCCACTACCACCGCAGCACCGCCTCCGGCCGCCACTGCCTTGTCTTCTCCGGCCGCGCCTGAGCTCCCTCCGCCCGCAACACACACCAGCACACACTCACGGATTCTGCACACATACACGTGTTATACACGCACCCACATAAATATATATATGTATATGATAAAGGTTTCAATTGAATCAAAAACAACCCCCCCCCCCCCAAATCTGTTTTCTTCCCTCCCTCCCCGCGGATTCTCTCCCCTCCCCCCCCCCCGACTGGTTTCTTGTGCGGCGTTGTGTGTGTTTTGTGTGTATTGTATGTATATATGTGCTGTGTAGTGTTGTTAACCTAATGGGCTTGGCCCAATAACATTTAAAAACAATACAATTAATCACTACATACTCTAAATAATATTTTACACTAATAACTCTAATTTGTAAAAATAAAATTTCTAGCATAATTAAATACTAGAATATTTTTAAAGATTTACGGAGAAAGAATGAAAATTAAATCTAATTTTTCTGAATTGATATGCATTTTACAAATATTAATAATTTATAAAAATCAAATCATAAAAATAATAATTGTGATTTATAAATCACAATTTGCAAAACTTTATAAAAATACTACAAACATTATTGTTTTAGTAAAATCTCAAATTCTTGATTTTATTTATTAATCAAGTAATTTCTACAAATCCTCAAATAATTAAAATAAACATTTTCTAAGGATTTTAATGTCTCTAAATTATTCAATAATTTAAAATAAAATCTTTACTGAATAATTTCACATTCCAAAACTAAAATCTTTGCACAAATAAACTATTGACTCGGGGTATCTACTCAGTCAATAAAATTTTAAATAGGATCAGGCTCCACTTACCCGAAAATAATTAAATAATTGAATAAAATAAAAAAAAAAATTCCTCCTCATTTTAGGAAAACATTATTATTGTTGAAATAATAATAAAATCTTTTCTTGAAAATCCGGGTTATTACAGTCTACCCTCCTTAAAAGGATTCCGTCCACGGAATCAGCTAAGGCGACTATTGGGGTTCCTTAACTCTTTTATCATCGACATTTATTCTGCAAAACAGGAGGTAGTGTCTCTTCGTAAACAACTTCTCCAATATCTCAATTCAAACCTCGATCCTCTATCTGACACAATTATCGTTGGAGTCTTATAACCCACCATTATTCCTTTCACATATACGTCTCGACCAACTTTCCATTATCATACTATCCTTGAGAGAGAGTTCACTGATTCTATTCACATAACACTCTTGAGAGAGAGAATGCACTAATTCTATTGATACGTCACTGATATTCTATTTGCCTTGGGATTCGCTCTTGCTCTTGGCAATTCCGCTCGAATTCAGTTTTGATCAGCAAATTTACGACTTGGCCGACCTGGTTGGCATCCCCTTGAAATTCATTAGAGGTAATAAGAATCAGGGACCTTCGAAAAGACAGCTGTCATATCAAGGCAATTGTTACACACTGGTGATCATAAGGTTATGAGTATTAAAGTAAACCTTGTTTGAAATAAGAGAATTTACTGAGAGATCAATATGATCAAGAGAACTCACGTTGCGTGTCTCAGTTGAGACATTACTAAAGGTAGTTAGCCTTCTTGTATTTCACAACTCACAAGTGACGGCGTCCCGTCAGACTTCTATCACACAGACAGATAGCCCTTGCGTCCCCTATAAGTATAGGGTTGTTCGTCTCAGTGGAAGCTGAGAAGTATGAAAGCAATTCGAAGTAAAGATAATAATTATCGTCTTTCGACAAATAATTCTCAAGTGGACACCCTGGATTAAAATTGATCAGATTCCAAGGTGCAATTTCCAAGGAAAAGGATAACAAGAAAGATACTGGTATACAACAAGCAAGTGGTGCTATAGCACCATAGGATTATCCAATATTTGAAGAAAAGTGGGAATTTAAATATCATCAATCGATAGGGCCTCATAAATCTGAAAGTAGGTATAATGACAGCTTCTAGCAAAATTGAAACCAATATGGTTTAACATGAGTATTATAAAACAACTTCGAAGAGGGAGTATATTCTTTATCAAAATTCTCTCTTGGAGAGATGTCAAGATAGGTCATAGATTAGGGAGGTAATCCAAATAATTTATGCACGGGGATGTGTCAAATAATTCACATTGGGAAGATAATAAACATAAGTTGCAAATGGGGAGATATCAAATAATTCAGACTGGGGAAGTAATCCAAATGATTCATAATTGGGGAGGGTAATGCCCAGGTCTCCACGGATGCCTTTCATGTCGGCTCCTCTGACAGATAATTGTTCGATTATAGCGCTCTTCTTTTCCACGAACACCCTAAGGTGCTCGATAACCGACGTCATCATCGACTCGTAATAGTCGCTAGAGATTCAACCATCGGCATTTTACGATATTAAGGAGTTCTATTCGACTCGGCGCAAGCATCTCACGCAAGCGTTCTATTCTTTGAGAAGACTTCGATACCGGTGTCGCCCCTAGCAACGACGAATTCCACGTGTCGAATGGGCGATATTCTGGAACATTGCTGGAAATACATACTTAGATCCAGTCACCATTATAACCATATTTATACCACATGTTCCTGTCCTCATGACAATTCCGTGTGCAACTTAAGCTTATCCCTTTTTGGCATAACAACCTTCGTACTAGTCTCTCTCAGACTTTCTCGGTCCGTCTTGATTCTTAAAACATTTCATCTTTATTGATCAATCTCATCTTCACCCTTTTTACTTCTATAATTTTGAGACAATCGGTGCCTATCCACCAATCCATTCATAATATTACCTTAAACTCTATCAAGCTCGAGAGGGTTTTAAAAACCCGCAACTTCGACTGATAACCTTTCATAGTGATCTTGTTTTGCTTACCTTTCGGAATTTTAACAGTATGAGTACATTCTCAACACATCATTGTCATAATACTGGATGTCATCTTTCCATCCTTTACCGTCATGTTGAAATTCCCTATAGTTCGGGGAATACATAACTGCCTCCATGAATCCCCTAAAATCATCTTAAATTTAGGCCTCGGGCGCTCTATGCCCCTGCCAACCAACACTTGTCTCTAAGAGTTCTTTAGCAGACGTTCATCACCACAAGAAGTGAAGTCTATCTCAACATATTCCTCAAAATCTTATCTTAATCATTGGTACTATATCCAATAGTCCAACAGGAACTCTACATGAGTTCTGACGTTCTCACATAACTATACACACTCCTACTCACTCTCGTTTCTAGGTTACTATAACCTAAGCTCTGATACCATTTCTGTAACGCCCCAAATCCGGGGTCAGGTATTTGGTCGTCACGCGGAAATCCTTAACATCAAATTACCTGTTTAACAACATTAAACCATCTGTAATCATTAAAACTGAAATATAGCTCTGCGACCCCCAACCATCAAGCATCTTTTAGGTCATAGGGCTAGAAACAAGAACTAAAATCTTTACATCTTTATTACATCCATTCTATTACATCGCACTACGTCTTAAAAATCTTATACTACTAGTATAGCTTCGTTGGGAAGTACACCAGCAACTAGTACTACTCAGTACAAAGTAATATATATTACACATCAATACACTTATATATAACTTACTCCAGCTATCTATGTTCTGGATCATATCATCTTCACAAAGGCACACTGCCTGCTTCTCCTGAGCCATGCAGATAAGCCTCAATCATCTACCTTCCTCTGAAAGGTTAATATTTAAAACAAGCAAGTATGAGCGAAAGAATTGCCCAGCAAGTATTAATAGAGCACAACAATATATATCAATATACACATGGAGTTTTCGAAATATAACGATACTTAATATCAATTCGAATTATTTACAACAATGAAACTTCAATCAAGAAAATATGACGTTTAACGCAACATCCAATGGACAGATAAGTTTGTAATAATCGTAGTAATCCTCATATCTTATCCACATACCATACCTCATAGTATTAATAACCTCTTAGGGAGCTTTTCAAAATATGCAGTTCAATATGCTGCTAAGATAGTTATTACCACCCTTCATAAACCAAACCATAATAAAATTCCCTTTTTTTAATACTCCTCAAGTTTGTAAGTATATGCACACGAGTATATCATTATCATCAAAACACCTTACAGTTCAAGATTCTGTACAGGATATAAGTTCGTTAACCACTTGATAAGTGAAACTCAGAAATAACTGATAGGAAGAGAGTCAAAGTTCTTGAAGCAAAACATTTGGGATTTAACATCAATAACCGATGAACCAACTTTCATCTTTTGAATAATTGCAAAAGTGCACAAGTACGTGCCATTATTGTTAGAATAATCCTGCAGTTCTAGATACTGCATGGATTCATCATCTTTCAAAATTGAAAACAACACTATCGGCTACTTGGCACTTAGGCCTAAGAAGCAGTGTTTGAGTATTTTTCCAAAGTGGAGGATGGGACTTAAAGAAAACATAAAAACCTGACAAGGATTGACGATGATCAGTCGCCACATCCAAGTCCAATAATCCGCGGGCCTTCTCTACCGGTAGAAGGATAGAAACTACATCCGTAACTATTCCCGAGTGAAAACTACATCCGTAATCACCCTCGATGAAAACTACATCCGTAATCATCCTTCGGCAACACCTGGGCCGGAATAATAATTGATGGACCGCCTGGCTCACGGCCGCTTACACATCCCGGGAATCGTTCGTCAACGATTCCCACACCTGCCAGAGTCCCCTTTTTCTTTTCTTGTCAAAATCATTTTGATAGAAAAACTTGAGTAGTTGAAGTTCGACTTCAGTCGACCGATAATTTCTTGAAAAACGAGCAAGGGAGTAAAACCTGACCGGGGGTTTTCAAAAATGTTTTGAGTTCAAAAGAGTTCAAGTATAGATATACACTTGTACCGAAATTAATCTCGACACAGGGTTTTGTGATCACACATGGAAAATGGTACGCATAAAGCTTGTAACCACAACAGGGTAATTCCATATATATATAAGTCCTTGAAAAGTAACTTACCTAGATAGATTCAAAATATAATATTTTAAATGACTATGAAAGTCCTTAGACAACCTTTAAATAGTGTTTTATAACCTTCAAAACACTTAGAGTATTTAATAAATATTTGACTACTGCGTAACAAATAATAAATATTCAATAATCCCCTTTTAAAAGAATACTCAAATTAATATTCATTATTAAGTAATATTCAAATAATATTTACTATTAATACTGAAATATTTAATAACCTCAAAACACCCAAATACAACTCTTGAAGTGTTTCTAATCAAAATCAAGACACAATCTCTCCAGCAGTCTCCAAACTTTAGCCACTTTATCAAATAACTACTACTGACTCTCGGTCAATAAGAACTAATTAATAAGCATTCAAGTAACATATATCGATATCAATCTAGCTGGTTTAAGCTGAAAGTAACCAATTTATAACCATTGGAATATCTTTAATCCGTATTGAAAATAAACTATCTCCGATAAATAATATACTAGATAGAATCACTCCATTAAATTGTTTTATTATTTCTCCGGGACAAAGTGATTTTAAGAAAGTGTTTTGAAAATGATATTCATCTAATTAAATAAATTTAATTAGGCGAATGAGGTTTATTTAATTAGTAAATGCTTTCAGGAGCATCTATTAATTAAATAAACACTGGTTTATTGGTGATGTTGCCTTTAGGTTAATTATTGCGAAATTCTTTTTAAAAGCTTTGCCCGGGTTTTCGAAAACATACAATACAAAATAGCCCCGACACGCGGGCTAATCTCGATAACTCAACACACGCTCTACCCTTGGAGCCTTTCTTATTCCGATACATAAATATATACCACATAACATATAGTCCACTTCCATAGTACGAAAAGTTTATAGATATATATATATATACCGTATAAATCAAGATATAGAGCCATAAAAATATCACTGCCCATCAACAGTATTATAAGCCATGGGGTTTTGGTTATTGCACGAGCAGGATTTAATATTGTTGGCAAAGCAAGGAATACAATGATTTGGGAGAAGAAGTACAAGGTTGGAAAAACTCGCGATTATGGATTGAAAACTTATTTAACGCATTTCATATATTTAAAATAAATATACTCTGAACAATAGAGTATGCATAGTAAACTTGCCTCTGGTCCTTAGCAGAAAATAGAAACCGCGAATAATTCCTTCGCACCTCGTCCAAGCATTTCCATGGACCTTACCTGACGTCTCGATCTTCCTTTTTGGATGCACGTCGTTCCAATTTGATTATGCCCTAATGGTACTGAAATAGTTACGAGTACGTGTCAGTCCTACCTCGTATATCGAGTAGACACAATTCGGGATTATCACTAAATAACATAAAGTCAAACTATAGGTGTCCTCCCTATAGTTGCCTATTCTAATACCACTTATTGCACATAACATATTATAGTAAAGAAAAGAAATGGAAAAGTCCCCTTTTTAAAGTAGACATTTCCTGGTGCTAACATATCATAACACTACACAGTTAGAACACTTAGTCAAAACTCCACTTAACACTTTGACCATAATACCATTGACATACTCTTGTCACAAGCTAATTAACAAGTAATCCTCAAAACATACTTAGCCCTCAATAAAGACTCATAATACCTATTTAATCTTCAAGACGCATTTAATCCTCGAATTAATTCACTTAACACATATACACATAAACAGTTAACACCCAAATCATACCTTTAAACCCTTGAAATCAAATAAGTTAAATAAATTAAAACGCAGGGGATTTTTAGAAAATTTCGGCATGTAGTATTCGTTTATCGGACTATGGGCTCAGCCCCTCCATGCCAACAAAACAATTTATAACCCTGTTTTTGATAAAATAAAAGTTGCCTCAACTTGCAGCAACATAAAAGTAAACATATAAGAAAAGTACCCGCCCAGACATGCGGCAACTAGCACATAAGGAAAAGTACCCGCCCAGACATGCGGCAACTAGCACATAAGGAAAAGTACCCGCCCAGACATGCGGCAACTAGCACATAAGGAAAAGTAAACTAAGTTTATCCACATTTAAGCCAACACCACGTAGTTGGCACTTATGACTTCTAACAATTACTACGACCCGACTTATACCACTTAGCACATAGACATTTACCGATAAGCCAACTCTTATAACTATACCTCATATGACAATAACAATTAGCACTTAGCACTTAGCACTTAACAATTTAAAAATTACAATTTGAAAACTAACAATTAGCAATTAGCACTTAACAATTATAATTACAAACATACCTTCCGAATTAAATATCGGAAATTCAATCAATAATCATATCTTACAATTTTAGTCTAATTATACCCATTACCACATTAAGCTTTCCATTCAAACTAATTAAACCACCATAATTAACCTCGCAATTAAATCTAATTAATTACCACAATTAGCTAATTAAAATCATAACAATTAAACTATATCAATTTTACCACTAATTAGCTCATAACAATTAACTAATTAATATACGATAATTAAATACGTAATTCAAAATACAAGAAAATTATACCCTTTCGCTTTTGATTCGATCCGCCTGAAATTCATTCCACCGGAATTAATCTCCCCCCAAAATCTCTCTTCCTCCTCTCTCTCTCTCTCTCTCTCTCTCTCTCTACCACCACCGTGGCTCCCCTCCTCCACTACCACCGCAGCACCGCCTCCGGCCGCCACTGCCTTGTCTTCTCCGGCCGCGCCTGAGCTCCCTCCGCCCGCAACACACACCAGCACACACTCACGGATTCTGCACACATACACGTGTTATACACGCACCCACATAAATATATATATGTATATGATAAAGGTTTCAATTGAATCAAAAACAACCCCCCCCCCCAAATCTGTTTTCTTCCCTCCCTCCCCGCGGATTCTCTCCCCTCCCCCCCCCCCGACTGGTTTCTTGTGCGGCGTTGTGTGTGTTTTGTGTGTATTGTATGTATATATGTGCTGTGTAGTGTTGTTAACCTAATGGGCTTGGCCCAATAACATTTAAAAACAATACAATTAATCACTACATACTCTAAATAATATTTTACACTAATAACTCTAATTTGTAAAAATAAAATTTCTAGCATAATTAAATACTAGAATATTTTTAAAGATTTACGGAGAAAGAATGAAAATTAAATCTAATTTTTCTGAATTGATATGCATTTTACAAATATTAATAATTTATAAAAATCAAATCATAAAAATAATAATTGTGATTTATAAATCACAATTTGCAAAACTTTATAAAAATACTACAAACATTATTGTTTTAGTAAAATCTCAAATTCTTGATTTTATTTATTAATCAAGTAATTTCTACAAATCCTCAAATAATTAAAATAAACATTTTCTAAGGATTTTAATGTCTCTAAATTATTCAATAATTTAAAATAAAATCTTTACTGAATAATTTCACATTCCAAAACTAAAATCTTTGCACAAATAAACTATTGACTCGGGGTATCTACTCAGTCAATAAAATTTTAAATAGGACCAGGCTCCACTTACCCGAAAATAATTAAATAATTGAATAAAATAAAAAAAAAATTCCTCCTCATTTTAGGAAAACATTATTATTGTTGAAATAATAATAAAATCTTTTCTTGAAAATCCGGGTTATTACAAAATATGTTTTGATGATTATTGGTGGTTAAGTATTATGAGTTCGATTAAGTATTCGGATTTAGTAATTATTAATTTTCGAATTGTTAGTTGTTAATTGTAAGTATTAATTGTCGTATAAAATGTGAAATTTATATGAAGTACTAAGTTGTAAATGCCATGTGCTAAGGGTTATAGGTCGAATAATCGTATTTGCTAAATGCTATAAGTGGAGTCGTAATTGTGGGATGTCATAATTGTCAACTGCTTGGTGTTGATTTGTAAGTGGTTGGTTAATAGTCAGTTATTAGTAACAAGTATTTGGTGGTAAATTATATGTGGTGGTGAGCTATTTGTATGGTTTTAAAATGTTATTTATCAAAGATTTACTATGAGATTTATTTTATGTGTTATGTGTTTATCTGCGAGGAGTTGTAATGAGATCACGAGTCTTAAATGTCAATATTTAAGTACTCGTTTAATTCTCTTCAACTAGTTCCTCGGGCTTACGAATATCCATGATTAGCTATCACGAGTATAATTAATATACTTGAGTGATGTGATCATTGATAAAGCGTAAGTAATAGTTAGTGCTAGGGGTTGTTCCCTAGGGCTTACGAACATCAATGATTGATTGTCACGTGTATCATTAAAATGCGTGAGAAATACGATCATTGGTGTAGCGTAAGTAGTAGTGTAACATAAATCATTATGTGCTAGGTGCCGCATGTCTGGGCGGGTACTTTTCTTACTTGTTTATTTTTATGTTGCTGCAAGTTGAGGCAGCTTTATTTTTTGCTAAAGCAGGGTTGAATTGTATTTGAGGGGCTGTGCCCATAGTCCGATAAACGAATACTTCATGCCGAAATTTCCTAAAAATCCCCTGCAAATTTATTTAAAATCTATTTAAGTTATTTGATTTGGTGATTTAAAAGTATATGGTGATTTTCGAGAGTCAAGGTAAATGTTATAGTTGATATGTATTGTTGTGAAGTGGTTGCCTAGATGGTATCTAAGTGTCGAGTAATCATATGTGTTAAGTATTTATGTGGAGTGAGTATTTGATTTAGTGGTTATCTTGAAACTATATTATGAATGTGATTAAGTATGTTTGTATAAGTTATATAAGTAAGCGTTATAGGACGCGTATGGGTAGAGTAGAGCAAAACAATAAGATTTTGCTTAGTTGGATACTAAAATAGTATTTGACTTTGAAAAGGTTTGAATAGGAAACCTAGCCAAGGCTAATGCGAGTGAATTGATGTGGAAACTGGTAAAGTGCAAAGGATGAAAGTGGGACCGAGTGAGAAGCCACATGTAAATGAAAGAGATTGGTGAGAAGATAAGTTGAGTATCGATGGAGAATCAGGAACTCCATGAATCGAGGCAAGTGTTATTGCTATTCACTTATTTTTCAAGTGATGCAATTCAATTTCTTTGTTGAATAAGATAGATTGGTCAAGCATGTTTAGAAAGTGATGAACTCTTCCAGCTTGCACAATATAGTTAATTCTCCCCACCTAGAGCTCAAATATCAAATCTTTCCACGGACCTTACTAATATTTTTCCCCAAACTATTTCATCCAAGGAATATTAAAGCTTCCTTAGTGGAAGACTTTTCTTTTATTTTCTTGAAAATGTTAAGGGGCTCTCTAAATAGAGAGAATCCATGTTTTAAAACTCTACAAATACCTGTTAATGAAATTTCTGGTTTTAGCATAATCTCACCAGAGAACCCCTTTCTTCTTAAAATGTTTTCGTCAAAATGATTTAAAATTAATTATCCTAAAACTATCTTTTCACAAATAACCGTTTAAGCTGTTTTACTCGCTTATGTGAAATCAATCCTTATTGGGTATTGTAAGATTTTATTTAAATCGTGGTGCTCAATTATTTCCCTGCTCTAACTTAGAATTCCAATTGATGATAATCTTGTCGCAATTTATATTTACTATTGTTGCTCTAGTCCATTATTCCTTCAATCAATTTAATGAAGTTACGTTCCCATCTATTTATTCTTATCTTGTCGATATTTATTCAATTGTTGTTATATATATTCTCCACCCCACTTATTACCGAACTTGTCGGTATTTATTAAAGATCTTGATTATCTGGTTATTTTCCTGTATTGTATCGAACTCGTCGACACTTGTTGATGATCTTGATTATGCAGTTATTACCATTTATTGTATCGAACTTGTCGTTACCCTTAGAGCTTATTATGCTTTAATTATCACCCAATTATCGTATCGAACTTGTCGACACATGTTGACCCTGAATTCTTCATTAATTCTTGGATTATTAGTTGTTGTCCTGGAACGTGAGTTTTCCAGTTGGTTGATGCGGTAAGGTTGTCGATTGTTCCGACACCTAGTGCGTTCGATATAGAATTGGAATATTTTTGACCGAAAGGTCGGACCCTATTGTGGTCGTGATAAAAATATTTTTGGACCGTAAGGTCGGACCAGATTCGTTGTCGGAAGTTAATAAGGCCAATGTGTGCCGTGGATCCATTAGGACATTGCTGTATGCGTTTGTCCGGGGTTAGTGCTGACTGATCAGCAGCCTAACCTTGATGATGTTTTCTTAAAAATAAATAAAAATTCCAATTCTAATCTATACCCTGAGATTGAGATGTTTGATTCTTGACTCCTTGAAAGATTCTTGACTCCTTGAAAGTTTGTTTTTAATAATACCTTGATATCAGAATTCTTGTCAGTTCTATCTCTTGATGCACCTTATGAATGGTGAGTTATTGGCCTCATGGAAATGAAAAGTTGATAAAATAGATTTCCTCATAAAATTAAATGAGATGAAACCCTGTTGCTTATCAAATTGTCGTCGTTATTGAAATTGTCATCACTATTTACACTTGCTGAGCATTGTTGGCTCACTCTTGCTTCTGTTTATTTCTCCAGTTGTTAGAGGTGATCAGAGAACCTAGTGGTCAGTTGGTATAGCTCTATAGACAGCGAGTGGAGACGTTCGAGTGATGGACTTTTCAAAGAATGGATTGGGAATTGTTAAGGTTGGATATCTAGTTAGACGGTGACTTTATTTATTCACAGAAAATGTATATTATTTTATTCGGATTCGGGTTGTAATATTAATTAGTAGTTGTTTCATACTGTGACCTGTGAGCGGTCTTGGTTAGTTAGAATTTATATTTCTTTATGATTTTGTCAATATTATGTGGTGAACAGATTTGGATACAGTTGAATTAGTTTTGTTGATTTGGACAGGTGGTTAGTCATATTTATGAATACATCATGTCAAAATTTTCTGAAATTTCCCTGTAAAAGTATTTAATCACTTATAAAAAGCCTGTATATTAATATAGTTAAGTGAGGGTGTTACAAGTTATTCTTCTGGAACCTGACTTATCCAGTTGATTGACCCGATTTGGCCAATGTGTGTCGTGGATCCATTATGTCAGGACATGGCTGTGTGTTGTCCAGGGTTAATACGTGACTAATCAACAGCTTAACCCTTGATGTTTTTAATAAAAATAAAAGTCCAATTCTAACCAAAACATTGACTTAAATTTCTTTAAAGCCTGTTTCCCATTTAGCCGATGATGATTGTCTTTGTTATCAGAACTTATACTTGTTCTTATTACTGTTGAATATTAATTTATATACTTGCTGAGCACTTTTGGCTCGCCCTTGCATTGTTGATATTCAATTTCTCTTGTTAAGAACGAGGATGAGTGATTCTACTACAAATTTAATCTTATAAAATGCTGTTTACATAGCGTTTTTCTTAATTATGTGCTATGTAAGGATAGTACTTATATAGCGCTTTTATAAAAAACACTATGTAAGTTCTAAAAAATTGAGTTAAAAATAAATGAAAATTTAAAAAAAACACTACAATAGCGTTTCTTAAGTGAGCGCTATCTAAGTTACATGTTTTATAGGGTTTATAGAAGCGCTATGTAGGAACCATATTTTAAGTAATTAAATTTATTTATTTATTTAGTACTATAACATTTTTAGAATCGTTGTGTAAGTATCCGTATCCTAAAAAATATTAATTGTTTGGCTTATTGCGTAAATCCAAAAGTATTCTTTCTTCAAATACACACATCATTCTGTTCAAAACACACACACATCTCTCGAGCGAATTTAACACACATACATCAGACATCCACATCTCTCTGTTCTTCATTTGGACATCCACATCTCTATGTTCTCTGGTCATATCTCTATTGCTTCGATTCAATTTGTAAGTATTTCTTGTCAATTGGGGTTTTTTAATTTTAGGGCTTTTAATTTGGGTCATCTGTTCTTCACTTTTTGGGTTTGATTCCTTTGACCAATTAAGCCAAATCATCTGCATTTAAAAAGGTTTGAATTGTGAATAGACCATTTTGTTTGATTACTATGTGAATACACCATTTCGTTTATACAAGTTTGTACGTTTCATGTATTCGAGGGCTTCACCTTTTCACCGGATGTTATTGGGGGGAGGGGGTGAGTTCGTTTGATGTGTTTGGGGGCTTCAAGTCACATGATGTCATGGATTTTTCACGGATGTAAGTTGATAATGTTCTGAGCAGTTGCAATTATCTGTTTGCTCAGTCATAAACTACTAAAAGCTTGTTTCCGATAGTTCATACTAATTGATGTTCTTCTCTAAAACCGAATATTCTTTGTCACATATGTTTTGGCTGTCCAATTATTGAACGCTATGGCATGACTGAGACCACCTATGTAAAACCTGTATTTCTTAATAGAAAGTTATAATACAATCACTTTTATGATATGAATATATTTCTAAGATGTACTTGTATAAAGTATTTGTCTTTCTCTGTAAACTGGTTTTGTGATATTTGTGAAATGAATATATTCAGTGTGAAGATCTGGAACAAATATGCAAGGATGCAAGAGCAAGGGTTGCAGTTTTAGCTGACATAGATGTTGCACAGGAAGCTCAGGTATTGTATCTGAAGAAAAAGAGCAGCTTGCTAAGTTGAAATCTGAGGATTATCCCTGTTTGAGGTAGCCCTTGTACATTTTTGCCTACCATTTTGGTCAGTACATGTGTACTAACTAAGTTTATACTTGAATTCAAACTAGAATAAATTAATTAACCATACTTTTTTGAATGTGTGCTTTTGTTGAATCAGCTGAAATGAGGAACTTTACAAGTGCACAGTATGTGAATTTTAGGAAGGAATTAGTTGGGATGATTAGTATTGAGTTGTGATAAGCTTGAACTTATACAGGAGACTGTTGATGGTTACTATGATATTGTAAAATTTAATTTGGATAAAATCTATGTTAACTAGATATAAATGGCATAGGTATTCTTAGTGTTATTTTTGTTCAAGATTGCTTTTAACTAGAATAGACTTGATTAAGAATTCCGAAAAGTACTCTTTTTTACCTACCAGCTATTTACTTTGAAATAACAAAAAAAATTCTTGCTGCTTTTTACATCTCTAGATCATCACATACTGAAAAGGATGAGGGACTTGCTGTCACTAAAGAAGATTTCATGCATTTATCCCGTCTAGTGGATAGAAAAGACGGTGGACTACCTTGGAGACATTTATGAGCTACCAGGCATGGATACGGGAACCAGAGGTACTGTTGTAACTTATAAGTATCCAGGTTCCTTTTCATGGATCTGAATTATAACTTATAGGTATTTCCAACAGTAATACCTCCAGGGACACAATTAAAAAAAATAGTACAATTCTAGTTTGTTGTGTTCAATAGAGAGAGAGAGATCATTGTTATTGGCATGATACACTTAATCCCCTGTGTACCCACACAATTTTCATTTCCTGAAAGTAACTCCAGAAGCTAAATG
Organism: Kitagawia praeruptora; assembly: GCA_037693485.1. Taxonomy (NCBI): domain Eukaryota; kingdom Viridiplantae; phylum Streptophyta; class Magnoliopsida; order Apiales; family Apiaceae; genus Kitagawia; species Kitagawia praeruptora. The sequence continues at coordinate 111,844,124 of CM075354.1, forward strand.
ATCTCAATAATAACTAGTGGAATGTTAGTAACTTTTCTGAAAATAACTTGTATGTTCTTGGAATGTCAATTGGTAATGTTATTTATCGGTATGTTTAGAAAGTAATGACCACTACTCTAATAATAATTGTTTATTCCATTCAGACCAAGACTTTTGTCAGACTTGTAAACTATTTTTAACTCTAGAATTTTCTTGCACATCATTACTTTCTTGTACTGCTATTTTTTCTCTACCAGGGAGTGCTATTCTCTTCTATTGCCAGACAACAAAAACCAAGACATGCTGACCTATTTTACTTGAGCTGGTTCATTAAAGCAGGTATGTTTAGCCAAGAAGCGATGCAAAAATTGTTTGAACATTTATCTGTTTTTATAAAGGCACCCGGTCTGCTCTATACGTATGCCAACTACTGTTTACGAAACATACGGTTCCAGAACCGTTGGATCAACCATCCAACGGTCCGAGTTTAAAAAAAATCAACACCGTAACGCAGAAAGTTTCCGCGGTAGGGCTAATTACCAAAATTCCCCCGCCTATGTACCACAGAAACTTTCCGCGGTACTGAGGCCTGCCCCCTGAACCTATATGTATATGCGACTAAGTGAAGTAAGGGAAAAAAGAAGACAAATTAAAAAAACTGATTTATACTACTTATCTGCCAAACCACTAGCCGATACTTAACAACCATCGGAATAAAATAAAGAAAATAAAATAACATAATAAAAAGAAAACATACTACCCACTAGCCGATAGTTAGAAAGTATCGATAAAAAGAAGTAAGTATTCTCTCTCAATTTCATCATCTTAAAGTTTTAAATATTTATTTCATTATTAATTTATTTCATGTTTTTTCATTTGGTGTACTAAAGATTAAATCCAAAACAGATATTATATTTATCCATATAATTTCATATTCGTCGAAAAAGTAAACACAAATATGAATTTATCTTATCATATACGAATTGGTTGCTCTAGTACCAAAATTTGAGTAATAAAAAATAGATAGCGTATAATCCAAAATTGTCATATTTCGATCTTATATTGTTTTAATTTTAATAAAATAATATTGATTACTAAACAAATAGCAAAGTTTTATAATGACAAATCGGTTTTTAACAATAATCTTAAATAAAACATAAATAGATATAATTTTCAATAATTTTTTAAGAACTGAATTTCAGATTTCTTATATAAATTTCTTTATTTTATTCTGATGGTTGTTAAGTATCGGTTAGTGGTTTGGCAGATAAGTAGTATAAATCAGTTTTGTTTGTCTTCTTTTTTTCCCTTACTTCACTTAGCCGCATATACATATAGGTTCAGGGGACAGGTCTCGTACCGTGGAAGGTTTCTGCGGAACATAGACGGGGGCATTTTGGTAATTAGCCCGTACCGCGGAAACTTTCTGTGGTACGGTGTTGATTTTTTTTAAACTCGGACTGTTGGATGGTTGATCCAACGATTCTGGAATCGTATGTTCCATAAACAGTAGTTAGCATACGTATGGAGCTGACCGGGTGCCTTTTATAAACTAGCTCTTTGTCAGAGGTTAGATTAATCAGAAAATGTCGTATTATTGAAATGTACGCACAAAGTATTAGATTTGGTATGGGTGCTCTTGATAGTACATGTCCATGTCTCTATTATGTTATCAGATAGAGTTGAAACAATAGTCTTTCTTTTGCAATCTTGAATTTTTGTTCTCTGAATAAGCTCATTTCACTGGTGTATATGAAACAGTTGAATCAAGGAAAGGAAATGGCCAACTGAGTTTTAGTCTAATATTCAAATTTTGACATACTTTAGCCACCTAGTCACTAATGCTTTTAGTCTTTCAGAGATTCCCCATATTTGAACTAGTTTAGCTGTTATTTGTTTTTCTGGCTTGTACAACCCTTAGTTAAGTCCATACTCCATATCTTGTACAACTTCAATCAAAAGCTCAATACCACACCATTGGTAATTTCTGATGTGCCAAATATAGAGAAATGTTATTTTTAGAGCAAATTTCTCATTCTGAAAGTAACTTCAGTTAATATACTTATTGTTTTAAACATGCATCAGGACACTTTCAATACAAATTACTCTAATACTGCATCAGAAAGCTGAATATATGAACGTCTGATGTGTAATATTTATTCTTAAATATGAGCAGGTCCAGCGGAAGTGGGATGAAATTACAAAGGAACTGGCATTGAAAGGAAGTGGGATGATAGTCTGTGTATCCGTTGTGCAGTTGCTAATGCTCTAGTTGCAAGGTATAATTTAGATTTATATTGTACTGTACCAAAAAACGAGGAAGATTTGACTTCTAAGTAGTGATATTGCTACTTAAAGTTTTATGTAAGTTGTTGATATTTGGAATTTATTTCAATTTTAACGAAGTAATTTTAGTTTCTAATGTTTGTTAGAATTTGGATTGGCATTGTCAATTTTATTGTATTTATGAATTATTTTAAGAATATTATAGGTTCAAAATGGTGGTAAAAATAATTAAATTAGATTTTTTTAAAATGTTAAAAAGGTAGGAAAAAGAATTTTTTTTAAAAAAAAATAGTGTGCAACTTCTATAGGGTTTGTTAAAAAGCTGTGTAACTCATATTTTTTTTAAGTCAAATGGTTTAGACAGCGTTTGTAGAAGTGTTATCTAAGTAGAAATTCACTAGGACAACACTGACTTGCATAACGCTTCTAAAAGTGCTATGTAAGAAATGTACTTCGAGAGCACCTAAATAAGCGCTATGCAATTGAACTGAACTTACATAGCGCTTAAAAACGCTATGTAAGCTAAAAAAACAAACGCTTTGTAAGTTGAAATCCGTAGTAGTCCCGTAGTTAGAAGAGGCCCCCAAGTGGTTGTTTTTGGGTCGGTTGTTACTATCCTAAGTCTTGTTAATGTTGTTCTTTTGGTCTAGAGCACTTTTGGCTCACCCTTGCATTGTTGATATTCAATTTCTCCAGTTAAGAACGAGAATGAGTGATTCTAGCGATCGTGTGAGTGGTCCCGCAGCTAGAGGAGGCCCCCGAGTTGTTGTTACTATCATCAACATGACTTATTCTTGATGTGTGTGGAAGGGTTGTCTAACGCACTCAAAGAATCAGGTTCAACTAATGGGATCCATGGATGTAAAATTAGCACGAACGCACCAGCTATTACCCATTTACTTTTTGCCGACGACAGCTTCCTTTTCTTCAAAGCAAATCTAGAAGAAGCATAAACGATTAAAGATATTCTGAATGTTTATGAGAATCTATCTGGTCAAGCTGTAAACTATCAAAATTCGGGCATCTTCTTTAGTGCTAATGTTAGAAGGGATAAACAACAGGAGATCAAGGACGTCTTGGCAGTGCAAAATGATCTGAGTGATAGTAAGTACCTAGGTCTACCATCGCTGGTTGGGAAATCAAAGAAACGGGTGTTCAGTTTTCTGAAAGAAAGACTGTGGAAACGTGTCCAAGGTTGGGGTAATAAGTTGATATCTAAAGCGGGTAAAATGGTTTTAGTCAAGAATGTGGCTCAATCTATACCGTCATACACCATGTCTTGTTTTCTTATTCCTAAATCACTTTGTCAAGAAATGGAAAGAGTTATGAACAACTACTGGTGGACTTCGAACATCAACGACAAGAAGGGTGTAAAATGGATGTCATGGGATAAAATGTGCATGGCAAAGTGCAGTGGAGGATTAGGTTTCAGATCGCTTCATGGGTTTAATCTTGCTCTCCTTGGTAAACATATCTGGAACTTTATATGTAACCCTACGTCATTGGTTGCTAGAATCTTTAAAGCAAGATACTTTCAGGATTGAAACGTCTTGCAAGCAAAGAAGGGGTCGGGGGAAAACTTTATTTGGTCGGGCATTTGGGAGGCCAAGGAGCATATGTGTAGTGGCTACAGGTGGATCCTAGGTGATGGCAAAGATATTCGTGTATTTCAGGATGCTTGGTTAAGAGGAAAGGGGGACTTCAAGGTCGTAGAACACACTCTTTAATAAATTAAAAACTGTTTGGAATTAATAATTCCTCTCTCAGTGATGTAAATATCACAGAGAGCTGCTTAGGTTACAATTAATGATAATTCGTTGTTCAATTATCCTTCTAGGGTTAACCTAACTGTATTTATAAAACATACAGTTGCTATACAATCGTTAAATTGATACTCCTATAAATCAGTTATACAATTGATATCAATCACGATTGCTTCACGTCTGCTTAGTCAACACAATCTCTTTGACAACTATCCAATCTTCAAAGATATTGCTTCCATAATTATCTTCAATTATTCTTCAATCACTATTGACCAGTAGACGCTTCTGTCAGACAGAGTTTAAAAAACTCTGTCGAGCTTCCATCCGCTTAAAATTCATTAAGATATTGGTGGTTTAAGCAAATGATGTCCAAAACGATATTTATCATCTCTTATAAAATATATGGTTGATATAATTTTTTTTAACATAGATAATTTTTTAAATCAATGCAAAAGGGGATGAAGTCTAATTCACATTTTTTTGGCGGTGCATGTTAATTAATCAGCACAACTGAAAATTATTTTGGATAGCAGAAAAAGATCTCTATTAAATTATTTAGTATTCAGCAATTTTGACCACCAACTTCAGTAGCTAATTTGTACATATGCTTTTGACCATCTATATATCTAACTTTAAAAACTCAGTTGGCTACTATATATGTCAATCAACGTTTCATGGTCGCTTGTCCACAAATATTATGCTGTACAGATGAATTATACATCGATTGAGACTCTAGGCAGATTTAACACTCAACATGTATCTCACGATGTAGAGATACTAGGTGGCTAAAACTAAATCTTAGTGCGCGGGTCTATGAATAAGATTCACAAACTAGTATTATCTAGTTTCGTGATGCAAGCGATGAATCTTTTCCGTATTTGAATAACCTATGTAAGCTTAATTAGCTTGTCCAGTAAAATTAACACTTTGATTACTCATTGTCGTTATCAGTTACTTTTAATAGATACCGTGCAGACATGAATTATGGAGCATTGAACATTGCAGGTATAGATTTTAACACCATTCTTCAAACATCTGTTAGAGATATTCTTAGAAAAAAAGTCTGATAAAAATCTAACTGAATCCTCTGTTATAGAAATCGGCCGATTTTTGAAAAATCGCCGATAAATCGGCAAAAAATCGGTCGAAATTTTGGAACCGATTCGGCCGATTTTGTAAAAATCGCTGATAAATCGCCGATTTTTCAACCAAATCACCCGATAAATCGTAAATCGATACCTCAACCGAATAGTTCCGATTTCCGAAATCTGCAACACTGACTGAATCATATGTTATTCAACATTTTCTTTCATCTTTCATTTAAATGATTGAACATACATACACATAAATCATCATGTCGAACTCGAAACTCCTTTTAAAACCCAACTAATACCGTATTTGCATCTAATTTAACATGATAATATTGTTGTCGCACCTTAAAACAATCATACTTGGCCTAGCGCTATCGATTGACGAAAAGGGGTTATGAGAAAAATTTAGAATCTATCTCGGTATGTTTATGGTAAAATAATCTAACTTTGAATCCAAAATCAAATTCTTATGATATCATTGTTTGGTTAATATTCTTTTGATATAAATGGTTCTTCAAAAATCAATTCTAGCGGAGTATGTTTCGTCATTTGAAAACAATTTTAGACATTTGTCAGAAAGTGTTCAAGGTGAAAACTGGTTTCCTAGATTTTCATAACATTTTTAAATTTCCTAGAAAAAATCACTTCAGAATATTTCAAATGTTAATTTTCCGTAAGTTAAAGAAACGCTGGAAATCAAAAAATTTCAACAAACAAATGGAACATTGATTACAGTGAGAACACAGAAGCTATACAATAAAAGTGATGAACAAATTCGTATTCATAAGATATACAATTACAAAATATATACTGAGAAAAATGGACAACGAGGTTGATGTCGGGTCACTAATGAATTAACTGATGTCATAAATTATTTTAGAAGAAGAACACAACTAGGGACGGCAACGGGTTGGATGGGTTGGATATCTGTGATATCCAAATCCAAATCCGAATCTGTAATCCAAATCTAAACCCGATCCAAATCCAATTGGATTTGGAAATCCAAAATCCAAATCCGATCCACCGGGTTTGGATCGGGTTCGGGTTTATCCAAACCCGAATTTTGAATTCTTGTAAATAAGTAGTAATATTTTTTTTAAAGCTAAATTTCATAAAAATTAAAATTACAATTACAAATAAATATTCAGATTCCAGAAACATAAAAAGTAAATGGGTTGGGCCTAAGTAATGGACTAATGAGTATTTATTTATAAGGAATAAATTATAATATATATATATTGGGTTTTTTTTCGGGTTTCGGGTTTGGATCGGGTTTGGATCGGGTTTTGGATTTCGGGTTTGGATCGGGTTGGATTTGGCTAATATCCAAATCCAAATCCAAACTCTTTCGGGTTTAAAAATTAAATCCAAATCCAAAAAATCGGGTTCGGTAAAATCCAATCGGATCGAATTGGATCGTGTATACATCGAATCACTTGGGTGCAAAATACTCGATTTGCTGTTGGGTCATGTAGGACGTACCGTAGCCAGAGCTTACTAGTAAAAGGGCCCAGCAAAGAGAAAAAAATTTGAAACAGCAGTCCCAAACTCTTCTCCACTTATAAGTTATAATTGGTGGCAAACCAAGCCAGATATGGCATATAATTTGGGACCAACTCAGCTTTCTGGTTTACGCAAGATATTGCGCCACAATTTCCATTTCTTCTTCTTCTTCCACATAGTTGGTCCCTTTCCTCTAAAATTTTGGTGTTGGGTGTCTAAAAAGCAACCAATTATATTTTCTTTGATGTCGACATCTCCTTGTTCAAAGTTTTTTTTTTATAATTCGGTATCTGGATCAGCTTGCGCATATCTCGACTAATGCGGAGGGCATATTAGCACACTCATACCCTCGAGCACGGTAGCTCACTTAATCCCGTAACATTCCAGGAAATCGAATTCATGAACTCAAGACAACAAACCTTAAACGTCACTGTCCGATCATATATATATATGAGACACGAGTCTTCTTGTTCAAAGTTAGATTTATTCTCTATATATGGTCCACTTTCCACTATAGAGTTGTTACGTATATGAAAAATGCATAGGAAGATGAATGTGTTCTTCTAGAATACTGAAATGATTTTGGATTTAAAAGTTGGTGCAAATCTACCTATTGTCAAATTGATTCAGAAGTTCGGAGGGTTTTGACTACTGTTGAGGCACTATTCAGACTTCTAAGTTCTAAGTATTAATTACAGTATGCATGATTTGAACCGTGTTTAGTTGACTAACACGTAAATTTATTCTACAAGTATGTATACTTTCGGTGCATTAATTTGCATGCGTACTTTGTAGAGTTAGGGTGAAAACAATTTGAATATGTGTAAATATATGCAAATAAAGATATGATTAAGTGACCGTTTGGCAAAACTGTTTTTAAGGATTTATGGACTTATTTTCGGGTAAAAATTTTATATTTTGATAAATTTTTTTTAAATATGTATTTAATGTATGTTTGAGATTCAATAAGTTACAAAAATAAGCTGGAAAATAAGTTGGAATATTAGGAATCTCTAACTTTGTCTTAAAATAAGTTGACTTATTCTGGAAAAAAGTTCCCCCAAACACCCCCTAAATTTGATTTGAATTTATAATTATTGATTCAGATATATATATATGTTTCGATTTCAAATTAAAATATTTATGTTTTACTTACACTAGCCTAAAACCCGTGCGATGCACAGATTTTTTTATATTATATAAAAAATTTCATTAATTAAAATTAATTTTTTTAAAACATGAATTTTGGAGTCTTACTTTTTTATATGAGATGATTTGATAATAATTATATAAATGTTATTCGTGATATTTCTAAAAAGGAGGGATTTAGTTTGAAAATATAGAAAAGATGATAGGTTTTACTTAAAAAGAATAATCAATTAAACAATTGCTCGTAATGTTTTTAGAAAATGAGAAAATAATATTGTCCGTGGTATTGCTATTATAAAAGAAATTTTAGTTAGAAAATATAGAAAAGATGATATGTTTTAGCTGAAAAAGGTAATCGGTTAATTAAAAATATTATAATATTATTAGTTTATTTTATTAAATAGAACCATCCGTAATATAGTTTAAAAAAATTTAGTTAGAGAAAATTTAGTTATTTTATAACGTGCATGATTTATGTGGAAAAAGTAATTGATTAGTTTATAGTAATTATAATTTAATTATGTTATTTTACGAAATAAAATTGTTCATAGTTTTTAGAAAATGAGAAATTAACGCTACCCGTTATATTTCTAGAAAAAAAGAGAATGTAATTAGAAAAAATAGAAAAGATGATATATTTTAGTTGAAAAGGTAATCGGTTAATTATTAGTATTATAATATTATTATTTCATTTGTATTAAATAGAAACGCCTGTAATATAATTAGAAAAATGGAGGTTTTAGTAAGAAGAAAGAAAAAATGTAACGTGTTTTGCTGAAAAAAGGTAACCGCCCATGATATAATTGGAAAAAGAAAGATTTTAGTTAGAGAAAAGAGAAAAGGTAACGTGTTTTGACTGAAAAAAGGTAATTGATTAGTTAATAATAATTATATATAATTATGTTATTTTTTAGCTGAAATGGTAATTGGTTAATAATTAGTATTATAATATTATTATTTTTTTATTAAATAGAAACGCCTGTAATATAATTAGAAAAATGGAGGTTTTAGTAAGAAGAAAGAAAAAAGGTAATGTGTTTTGCTGAAAAAAGTAACCATCCATAATAAAATTGGAAAAAGAAAGATTTTTGTTAGAGAAAAGAGAAAAAGGTAACATGTTTTGACTGAAAAAGGTAATTGATTAGTTAATAGTAATTATATATAATTAAGTTATTTTTTTAAACAAAATTGTTCGTAATGTTTTTAAAAAGGAGAAATTTTAGTTAGATAAAATGTAAAAGATATTCTATTTTAAATGAAAAAGGAAATTATTTAGTTATTGAAAAATAGAAAAGTTAGATAAAATATAAAAGATATTGTATTTTACTTGGAAAAGAAAATTATTTAGTTTTTGAAAATAGAAAAGATAATATGCATAACCTAAAAAAGGAAATTGATTAGTTAAGAATAAGGGTAATTAGGTAAATTCAATAGGTACCGTTGAACCAAACTTTTAATGTTTCGGCTTTTATATAATAGTATATATTTGACTCGAATCAAATATGAATATTCGTATTAGATTTGATTGAGTACCAAAGTACTCGTTTTTGTATATGTTCAAAATAATCTTAAAAATCAAGAATATTCGAATTATTATTTACAAAATACTAAATATGCTATTTTGTAAATTATAATTTTATACGAATTCGTATAATAAACAATCGAGTATTTTGAAATTAAATTACTCGAGCTATTATATGTAAATGTGAATAAATGTGAAAGTTGTAAAATTCGAATCAATATTTATACGAATTATATCCTATATATAATAAACATAAGATGAATATTTGGTTGGCTATACTACCGTGAAAAGAATAATCACCGTTGGATCGATATTAAATATTAAATTAAATCAACGGTCAAAATTATTTTAAGATTATATTATATTATAAAAGATTATATTCATTGGATCCGCGAAAAGAACAACTACCAGTGGATCGATATTAAATATTATTAAATCAACGGTCAAGATTATTTTAAGATTATATTATATTATAAAAAATTATATTTATTGGATCGATATTAATAAATTAAATTTATATCCTATATATAATAAGCATAAGGTGGATATTTTTCTTTTTTGTCAAGACATAAGGTGGATATTTGGTTGACTATACTACCGCGAAAAGAATAACCACCATTGGATCGATATTAAATTAAATCAACGGTCCAGATTATATTATATTATTAAAGATTATATTCATTGGATCGATATTAAATTAAATCTATCAAGATTATATTATAAAAGATTATATTATAATTAACTTCTAATGCGATTTCAAAAAAAAAAACTTTTAATGCAAAAGTGATAATGGGAAAGGAGACAAGATCGACTATTTTGTACGTAAAAGAGCTCAATTGGAAAGCTAAAGTACAGTCAATTACTCAATTATCGCCCGGTCAAATACGGTCAAATAGTTAAAATAATCAAATATTGCATTTGGCAAAATTCTATTTTTTTTACAAAAAAAGAATACAACTTTATAAAAAAATACAAATTAATTTATATAAAACCTGATTTTTTCACATTATTTAAAAACATGTTAAATAATGTATTTGTACAAATTCTTTTTTTTTAAAAAAAAAATACGATAACACAACTTTAAAAAAAATTAATGTTTTCTTAAATTAAAAGAAATCATCTTATTAACTTTTTCTAATAAGATATCTAAAAGGATAGGAACATCAAATACTAAATAGAAAAGGAGATATAATGTATAATCTCGAGGTTTCAATTGGTGGGGAATGAAATTGATATATGAGAATTAGACAGAACGCAACTAAAACTCAAAAAGAAAAAGGCTTAATACCAAAAAAAAAAAAAAACTTAAGAATTAAAAAGACCAATTATTAGCATTTTCACTTGAAAAGAACACAGTAGGGGAACTTCCAACAACAGTATAGGAGCATTAAAAACTTGAACTTCCAGTTAGCATCCTTATTGATAATTGGTAATCTTTTTATACCAACGATAACATAGATTAATATACATATATACATACGCACGTATATATGCATGTTATATAAATGATTTATAACCAAAGCAACCACCCTATTTAACTTGATAATCTATTATTGTTGTAAAGGCTTGAAAATTCATAGTTTTATGTTCAATCTTAACTGACTTTTTATGTATAATAATTCCATCATAAGATTATGTGATTCATTTAATAAAAAAGGATGATAATCATAAAATAGGACAAATTGAATAAATATATTCTACAAAAAAATTAACATTTAAATAAAATAATTTATAAATTAAATAGTGAATTCCGTGCATCGCACGGGTCATAGGCTAGTATAAGTAATATCGTAATTAGTAACTTAAATTAATCCGTTTTCAACCTTAGATAAATTACAAGTTCCATTCTATTAAGCCACGGAAGAAAATAATGGGGTGATGGCCAAAAATAATCACCTGGAAACTGGATGACCCTTTTTACTGACGGGACACGGTACATCGTGTACCGTGATAGGGGGTGTGTTGCGGAGCTGCGTGTTCCGTAACAAGGCATGATACGGAACTACGTGTTCCGTAACAGGGCATGATACGGTGGACGGTATTCCGTGACAGTGCTGCGCACCCATCTAACACGGTGCACAGTCCACCGTATCATGCTAACACGGAAGACGCAGCTCCGTATCATGCATAATACGGTACACGGTGTTCCGTATCATGCTAATACGGAGGACGGTTCTCCGTAACCCATCGATATTTCGGGCCATTTTTTTCAAAATCAGTATTTTGGGCCATGACTTGTGAAAAATAGGCATTTTGGTCATTCTCTCAAAATAATGAGCCTGTTTGGGTGTAGCTCCTTAAAGGAGTTTTGGGCTTTAAGTTGTTTTTAGCTTGTTTGGAGGAGTTGCTTAAAGCCCGGTTTTAAGTTAAAAAGCTGATTTAAGTTATAAGTTTCATTTAGGTACTTTTGACTTATGATTTATGATTTATGGAGTTTTTTTTTTCACAATTCTTGTAAAGTTTAAATATTATGAATTTAAAATTTTTTTAAGTCAAATTCACTTTAAGTCAAAATTATTAAACCCCCATTTAACTTTAAGTAAAATTAGCCAAACACTTTCATTCAATATAATGGTTGGACCGAGGGCATTAGATCGACCATCACAAGTTATAAATTTAGAAGGGTTTTTAAAAAATGCGAATTTTTATTTGCAATTTTTTTGTAATTTAACTTTTTGTAAAATTATGATTATTTTTTTTTAATACAATTTTGTGATCAAATTCAACCAACTACAATCTAAATTAAATTCCAATTGCAACTAAAAGTAACAACAATTCTTTTTTTAAAAAGATTAAAAAAAAAGTTGTGTTGGGTTTATTGTGGTTACAAACTGTATATAAAAATGACTGCAAACGAGATAACTTTTTTATATATTTAGAAGTAAGAAAGTAGTAAATAAATTTCTTTCGGATTACTCCTCTACATTTAAATTGAAATATTAAGCAAAGTATTAACAAAAATCAATTAAGATATTAGGGAGGCTAAGATATTTCTTAGGTAAATTCTCTAAGAGTATCTCCGACCATGTAAACTCTTAACTAAAAGTAATTAAAACATACTACAAATAAAAATTATAGCGATTATGTATAAAAAATCAACTCCAATGTATCATTTCCCTTGTCCATATTTTTAGCAAACCACATGTCTATATTTATCGAATCTCTAGAGACCTGTAAGAAGATTCCATATCATCTCTTACCATATTCAAATGATATATTCTATCATAATAACTTAAAATAATAATAACATACTATTTTTAAAATATAGTTGTTGAGACATGCATGTATATGGATGATGATAACAAATACCACAAAACAGAAAATGAATCAAGGAATCGAAGCTGATGAACAAATCAAGAAGCTAACTAAAATGCAGATCAACTATAGCAATATCTTAAGAATGAGACTCTGCATGCAGTTAGGAATTATTTCAGTAACTAGCCTGGAGATGCTAAAATCAGATATCAGTAATCAAAAGAGAGTTTTCTGTAACCATGCAAGTAAGTTCGAGAAATCAAGGAAAGAAGAGTTCGAGAAGTCATTCGAGAACTCTACACAAAGGGTCTATTCGAGAAGTTCTAGTTCGAGAAGCCAGATTGTTCTATTCGAGAAGTCGGATTGCTCTAATCGAGAAGTCATTCGAGAACTCTTAAATGAACTATTCGAGAAGTCATTCGAGAACTCTTAAAGGAACTATTCGAGAAGTCTTCATTCGAGAACTCAAGATTCATATGTTCGAGAACTCAACCTGTTTTCATAATAATGCCAGAGTTCTCTAAAGGAACATATCGAATGAAGATTAAACCCAGAATTACTTTGCAACCCATGACTCATAGACAGTGATCAATTACACAGAGGATGTTACGAGTAGGGAGTCAAATTGTGAATATTTGAAGGCTCAAACTCTTCCAAGTGAAAGGTGAAATCAGTCACTATTTATCCAACTTCAAGGGCAACAATAAGAGTGGAATCAATCTCCAACATGATTACATCTCTACTGCAAGATTCAAATGATATCTTGATGAATGCCTAAGGATCAGTCGTTATATCTTGGAAGTTCAAGTACAGCTCAATAAGCAGAAAAGCTTATTGACTTTCAAAAGGATTATCTTTTTTATTAAAGCTACTTTCAGAGACAAAGATCCAAAGCAAAAGGATCTTTTGCATAAAGCATCACGTGGGCTTGGAAGCTAAGTCATTTTAAGAACTTAGTAACTTTTGAAGAAAGAAACAAAGACTGACTTGAAGCATGCTGGGATTGTCCAAATCAAGAAAAGAAGACTTTCAAGATAATTCCAGAAATGGCTACTACTTCGGGCATGTGTATGTGACAAGTTATACCAGAAATGTATCATCACATTTCATGTAACTGTTACTTGTTTTCATATAGTTTTAAATAAGTTGTATGAGCAGCATAGTTTTAGTAGAGAAGAAAACACTGATCACAAGGCTGATAGCTTTAGTTTTCTTGTAAACTCTAAAACCTTGTAATCCGCAGCTGTGTATTCTTACGCAGAGAATTATCTTCAAATATAACCATCAGGTGGATTATGCTTTCAAGCCAACCCACCTGAGATTTTTATATCTCGTGTTGTATGTGTGTTAGATTATTTATTTATCTTGTTTCCTATTTGTTCTTATAACAATTTGGTTTAAACCTCATCATTTCGAAAGAATTTAGTTGAGATTGTATTTAACCCCCCCCCCCTTCTACAATCTAGTGGTGTTCAACTGGGAAATAACAATAGTCAATCAATATAGCCATCGATGAAGGTTACGTAAATTGCATAGAGAAAGGTTCTCATATTCCTATGAAGGCTAACACTGCAGTTGGAGAAGCAGCTGGAACTCGAGTTGCTGGAATGCCTACTCCCAAATTGCCAGCAGAATTCACTGATGGAGACATAGAGGAGGTCCAGAAGGATAAGAAGACCATGAATATTTTGTTTAATGGTATTGATCATGACATGTTCGATAATGTCATCAACTGCACCATTGCTAAGCAAGTGTGAGACACCATTCGAACACTCTGTGAAGGGACTGAGCAGGTCAGAGAGAATAAGAAACAACTCCTAATACAACAGTATGAACATTTTTACTTCAACTCAGGTGAAAGTTTAACTGATATATTTAGCAGGTTTCAAAAACTGTTAAATGGGTTAAAGTTGTATGGAGCAGTTTATGAAACCAAAGACTCCAACCTAAAATTTCTGAGGTCTTTACCCAAAGAATGGAAGCCAGTGACAGTCTCATTGAGGAATTCTCAAGACTACAAAGACTACACACTTGATAGACTGTATGGAATTCTAAAGACCTATGAGCTCGAGTTGCAACAAGATGAAGAAGTTGAGAAGAGCTAGAAGAAAGGTGGAAATGTAGCTTTGGTGGCCAATATTCCAACGAACCAAGATGGAGAGAGGATGAAGGACTTTGAAGCCACACCAAGTGAAAGAACTTGTGAAGGTGGAGCTGGAACTAGCAAAGGCAAAAGCAAGATGATTGAAGAACTTGATGCACTGAGTGAGGATGAATCAGAAGATTTAGATGAATATCTGGCATTTCTGTCAAAGAGATTCTCAAAGTTAAGATTCAAGAAGAATCTAGAATCCAGCTGGAACCGGGCAATTCAAGAAAAGCTATCAACCAAACAAGGATGTGGTTGAAAGGTCAAAGATCAAATGCTATAGTTGTGGAATTGCTGGTCATTTTGCCAATGAATGCAGAAAATCCAAGGCTGAGAAAGAGAAGAAGCAGTTTAAGACTATTGATTACAAAAAGGAATATTTTTATCTTCTCAAGTAAAAGGAGAGAGCATTCGTATAAAAAGATGATGATTTGGCAGTTGGAGGAAACTCAGATGCAGAGGAAGAGTTTGTCAACCTTACACTCATGGCAAACGAGAACGATGAAGAAGCTAGTTCAACAAGTAACCAGGTATACTCTACAAATCTAACAGAGCTTTCCAAAGATGAATGTGATAATGTTGTTAATTAATGAAATGTCTAATGAATTGTACAACATGCATGTTATATTGAAATCTCTTAACAAAGAAAACAACAAGATTAAAGATCTGAATGCTAGGTTAGGAGATAGGAATACTCTACTAGAAACTCAATTAATTGATTTTGAAACAATGAAAATAGATTACCAGTATGTAAAAGACAAGTTACTTGAGGCATTGAATAGAGAAGATTGTTTAAAAGAACATTTGAAAAAGGAACAAGATTTAATTGCTAAGTGGAGAGGATCTGTTACGACCAACTCAACACGCAAGTGCACGTGATCTCAAGTAATACAGATAGCAAATAAGGTTCGTTCCTACAGGGACTCGTTGTATTGTCTAGCTAATTCACTCACCAATGTATGATTATTTTCCGATGCTAAAACAATAAATAAGTGGATTGTTGTTATCACTAAAATTTATCTAAGAATTATAACTAATTATCAACTGCTTGAACTGAGATTTATGTCGAATTACTTATGCAAATAAAACATGGGAATTTAGTTTCTTTAAACAATCCATCTATAGTCTCCAAATCCCTAGCCTTGTTCATGTGATTTATTAACACCTGATCGAACACACAAAACTGATATAAGCCAACTTCCGTTACACAAATACCATCCTAAACAATATCCACAATAAAGATAGAAATCATTTAGTCTTCCGATTATGCCAAATCTTCATATGTCTATAAAGAATAAAACATAATGGTTGAGGTGCAAGCATTCAATTGATCACATAGTCGTCATAAAACGATTAGAGTTACGACACTAATTACGAATGATATTATCACGCATAAACCTACGCTAACATGGCAAGTTCTAAACTCTTATTTCCACTTTCGCTTCAACAAGAATTAACACACAATTACAGGAGTTAGCTACTCTCCTATAACGAATTAAATCAACCATGATAGGATATCACATCAATCACACTAAAGGCATCGAGAAGATTCAACACATAGAATTCATGAATAAGTCCACTAAACCCCCATGACAACGAATTAGTTCATGATCGAACTAATCATCATCATGGGTTCCAATGAAAACATGATAGAAGAAATGAATAATGACTGAGATAAATATCAAGGGGTTTAAAGAATACACCAAGGTTAAGCATCCACAAACTAGGAAGAATACAAGAATAAAATTAGGAACTATCTTCTTCCTTCCTTCTTTGTGCTAAAAGAAAACTACGTACGTAAAAAAAACTGTCACTTCCCCCTCTCTAGGGTTTTCTTTTCTTCCCTTATATGGGCCTCCAGGTGCTAGTACATAAAAGAAATGTTTTTTTTTTATTTAATTCACCCAAAACAAATCAGGAACCGGGTCAGACGAGACGGCGACGCGGCGCCGACTTCAAGCACAACATCAGCGATGCGGCGCCAGCCTTCAGTACAATTACGGCGACGCGGCGCCGAGCCTACTGTCCAGCAACATAAATTTTTTCCTTTTCTTTAATTTGACTCCGTTTTGCACTTCGATTGCTACGCTTCGTTCCTCTAACACCTGTGATTGATATCCCTGCACAATACCCTTAAAAGAGATCAAAAATACCACAACTCAAGTACAAACCATCGTTTTAAGCTAAATGGAAACGTTCTAAGTAGATAAAATACCCACTTATCACACCCCCAAACTTAAACCGATGCTTGTCCTCAAGCATAACAAACAAAATATTTACAACTACCTAGTACCACTTCCGTAGGTGATCACGGTTGCATTTAGCATATGCAACAAGCCCTTTAAACCCCTAGGCAGCCCTAGTGGACGAGTAAGGTCTCGTGAGGGCCTATAGTGAATGTACCCACAAAATCCATCTAATAATGCAACTAACAATGCAACTAACTACATGAATGCAACTATATGAAAATGCAACAATCCCCTTTAAACTGACCAAAACCAACTAGCAACCAGCTGCCTCAAAGAATGCAACTAAATCCGAATAGAACTCGACTAAGCCCCCGTATACTAACAATACATGAACAGAAACGTGTGTGTGTGCAATGCTCATCAGAAATGCTCCCAACACTAGGTCAAAAACCATACCTAACCTTTGCCAAGACAATCACAGGTTTATAAAAAGAATAGACTGTAGACACTTCATAACCTAGGAACACCACCATCCTTATTCAAGTTAACCAAGAATTCATGCTTTATTACTACGACACTAAATACTATATACACTACGCATGCTTATTTAACCGTGCAATGAGTGAGACCCCAAAAGGCTTATACAATAATACCCATGTAGCGAGTGTTGGGTCAGTGGATCCCAGACTATAAAGCCTTAGGTCACTAGGACGAAGTCCCCTCAGACTTAATAACTCGAGTATTAAAGAGCTCACTCTGGTTAATTTTGCATTTAAATTATTTACATGACTCTTTTTTTTTCTTTTTTTTTCATTTTTTTTCTCTTTTTTTTTATGTATGTAATCTGGAACGAGAATTCTCAATTCCAACCCTAGACTACTCATATAAAAATGAGCCGGCTACTAGCCATTTGACGCCTAGCCATTATTGACCAAAATTAACACTAGCATGAAATCCTTGGTGTCCCCCAAACTTAGATTTTATTGCTCCTACGCCATCAAGGGAATAACGAAAATTCTAATTATAATCAAGTGATTAAGTCTCAAACATCCAATCAGGCATGACCCTAACCTAGCCCAAAAGCACCTAATGAGACTAGTGAAAAAATTCTGTTTCCGTAACATGCAAGTCAATTCCATGGGAACTATAAATCAACCCTCTATTCATCATTACCACACCCAATTAGACATCTATCCACCAATCAGAATTAGCTCGTTCTAAGGGATCATGAAAAATGCATGCTATGCAATGCAAATGCAACTATATGAACATAAATATCACAATAAACAGAATGTCCTATATGGCATACATAAAAACAAAACAAAAACACTCTACACTAACATGCAATTATGCCCCTAACATGACATGCAACACATATATTATACAACTAATACAAATGCACCTTTAATCCCCACCCCCAAACTTAAAAATTGCAATGTCCACATTGAAGGTAAGAACCAAAAGAGTGCAAGGCATACCTACTCGTCGTCCGAAGCACTCCCATCGGGAGTGTCCGGTGGCGGATAGACAGCGCCAGCTCCTGCTCCAAACGGCGGAAAAGTCACGTCCACTCCACTAGCACGGAAAGCTATGCTCAAAGCCTGTGCAAACTGACTAAAATCTGCTGCAAAACCCACCTGCACATCGTGCACTGCGTCAATACGCCTCATCATACGCCTATACTGCCTCTGATCAACAAAATCTCTAGGCTCCTCGTGCTGCTGCTCCGCCGGCTGCTCCTCCAGCACTACATACCCAAGGCCCCAATCATCGGCCACACCACCAGCCCACACAGCTAGCCGCTCTATACTCTGATGATCTAACACTACCTGTGGCTGCTGCACCGCCTCCGCCTCTGACCAAACAGCACCATGAAAACTAGCCAACCTAGCAATGACCGAACCATAAGGCATCGCCGCAGTAGAACTCCCTTGCATAAACCGTAGAATACCCTGATGGATCAAACTAGCCACATCCACGAACTCTCTACTGCATATAGCATACAACAGAATAGCCCGCTCAACCGTCACCTCACTCGAATGCCTAGTAGGGATGAGGTTGGCACAGATGAACGAGTACCAAGTACGCCCATATTGATTCAAGGCCTTCGATACAAACGTAGTGGGCTCAGTAGTGCCCCTACTCAACTTCCATTCAGTACCAGGAACACATAACTGCTGAATAATCATCTGAAGATCCACACCATCACGAGTCTTCCCCGACCAATCCTCTCGAGCCTTATCAATACCCGGAAGCTCGAGAACACGACGAATAGCCCTCGGCCGATAATCCACCCGAACTCCACGAACCCGGCTAATACCATTCTTGTCCACACTAGCATTCGCATAGAACTCGCGAACCACAGACATCGGAACAGGTTCCGGAATCTCACAAACGCGCTCCCAACCTCTCTCTTGAATATTATCCAACATCCTCCCATCATTCATAGTAGGCAAAAGACCCCTCTCACGGGCAATAGGACACTCCAACAATTCAATATACCTCTCGCTAGCCTCATTAGAGATAAATTGCGGTCCACCATTGCCACCCCCAAAAGCAGATGGAGAAGAAGAAGGAGGATTTCTACCACCACCCGCACTCCCACTAGCACCCTCACCGCCACCAATTACCACCCTTTGTCGCTTGGATGCCATTGAATTGAATGGAGGATGTATTTAGAGTGTTTATAGGGTTTGAGATTTGTAAGAAATGTGTATGTATAGGTGGAGGTGTATAAGTGTATATATAGGAGAAATTTAGGGTTAGGGATGTGTATAGGAGATGGGTTAAATTTGGGGGTGGAGATGGGTATATATATATAAATAACAACAATTACAACATCTATTTTTTTTTTCGGCAGAGGCTTCGGCGACGCGGCGCCAGATTTGCACTGGGGAACGGCGACGCGGCGCCCTGCTCACTGTTGAAAATTTTTTCTCTTTTTTTTTTTTTTTTTTTTTTTTTTTTTTTTTTTTTTTTTTTTGTAACTCCTGAGTCTGAACAAAACAACTACCTACCAAGTGGGTTGCCTCCCACAAAGCGCTCTTTTTACGTCATTAGCTTGACGTAGCTCCATTTCCTTAATTTGCACAAATTAGAACCGCAGTCTCAATTTCGCGATTCAACTTCTCTCCAAAATATGGTTTCAACCGCTGACCATTGACCTTGAACGACTGTTCCGGTAACTTATCAAAAATCTCCACTGCCCCATGTTGAAAAACTGTTTTGACTGTGAATGGGCCTGACCAACGTGACTTCAACTTCCCAGGAAATAACCGAAGCCGAGAGTTATACAACAAAACCAATTGTCTGGGTACAAACGTCTTAAGAACCAACCGACGATCATGCCACCTTTTTACTTTCTCTTTGTAGAGTTTGTTGTTCTCATAAGCTTGCAAACGGAACTCGTCCATTTCATTCAACTGAACCATACGCCTCTCACCTGCTGCTGTAAGATCAAAATTCAACTTCTTCAATGCCCAATATGCCTTGTGCTCTAACTCAGCTGGAAGATGGCAAGCTTTCCCATACACTAGTTGAAATGGTGACATTCCCAACGGCGTTTTATAGGCTGTCCGATAAGCCCACACTGCTTCATCCAGCTTCAATGCCCAATCCTTCCTAGAAGGACTAACTACCTTCTCAAGAATCCGTTTAATTTCGCGATTAGAGACCTCGGCTTGCCCATTGGTTTGAGGATGATAAGCTGTAGCAACTGGATGATTGATGTTATAGCGTGCCATCAGAGATGTAAACTTCCGATTGCAAAAATGCGTACCCTCATCACTGATTATAACTCGTGGAGTGCCAAATCGAGTAAATATGTTCTTGTGGAGAAAATTAAGCACCACCTTAGCATCATTCGTCGGAAGTGCTTTTACCTCCACCCACTTAGACACATAATCCACGGCCAGAAGAATATATTGATTACCACATGACGGAATGAACGGTCCCATGAAGTCGATTCCCCACACGTCAAAGATCTCTACCTCCATCATGACATTCAGAGGCATCTCGTCCCTACGAGAAATATTACCAACTCGCTGACATCGATCGCACCTCAACACAAACTGATGAGCATCCTTGAATAGAGTTGGCCAATAGAACCCTGCTTGAAGAATACGTGTGGCTGTCTTCTCACCCGCATAATGACCTCCATAAGCTGTAGCATGAAAATCACTTAGAATAGCCTCGGTCTCACCGTAAGGAACACAACGCCTAATAATCTGATCAGCTCCTTGCTTGAACAAAAACGGTTCATCCCAAATATATTGCTTGACATCGTGCAAAAATTTCTTCCTTTGAGCATGAGAGAGCTCAGGTGGAATGATGTTGCTTACTAGATAATTCACGAAGTCTGCAAACCATGGTTCATCATCTTGCACTTTGAATAATTGCTCATCAGGGAAGAACTCATTAATGACCGTGTTGTCTTTAGGTGACTTGCCATGATCTTCCAATCTAGAGAGATGGTCAGCTACCTGATTCTCCGTCCCCTTTCTATCCTTGATTTCCACATCGAATTCTTGTAACAGAAGAACCCAACGAATCAATCTTGGCTTAGAGTCCTTCTTCGCAAAGAGATAGCGAATGGCCGCATGATCCGTATAAACTGTCACCTTTGTACCAAGCAGATAAGAGCGAAACTTTTCAAACCCGTAGACAATAGCAAGTAGTTCCTTCTCAGTGGTCGTGTAGTTCAACTGAGCATCAGTTAGTGTTTTACTTGCATAGTAAATAACG
Source organism: Kitagawia praeruptora (assembly GCA_037693485.1). Taxonomy (NCBI): domain Eukaryota; kingdom Viridiplantae; phylum Streptophyta; class Magnoliopsida; order Apiales; family Apiaceae; genus Kitagawia; species Kitagawia praeruptora. The sequence continues at coordinate 111,865,753 of CM075354.1, forward strand.
TGGAACACTTTTTCTTTCCTTTGCCCTAGAACGGCCCCAAGTGCATAATCGCTGGCATCACACATCAAAGCAAATGGTTGACTCCAATCAGGAGCTGTAATAACTGGAGCAGAAATTAGTTTCTTCTTCAAGATCTCGAACGCATGTGAACAAGCCTCATCAAACTTGAATGGCACATCTTTTTCCAAAAGATTGCATAACGGCTTAGAAATTTTTGAGAAATCCTTTATGAAGCGCCTGTAGAATCCCGCATGACCAAGAAAGCTGCGAATACCCTTGACTGAGACAGGGGCAGGAAGGTTCTCAATAGTCTCCACCTTTGCTTTGTCAACTTCCAAACCTTTACACGACACCTTGTGTCCCAGAATGACACCTTCTTGTACCATGAAATGGCACTTTTCCCAATTTAGAACAAGATTCGTCTCCACACAACGTTTTAGAACCAAACTCAAGTTTTCCAAGCACTCATCAAAAGAATCCCCAAAGACTGAGAAGTCGTCCATGAATACTTCCACATTAATTCCAATCATGTCAGAGAAGATGGCCATCATGCACCTTTGAAATGTAGCTGGTGCACCACACAACCCGAAAGAAACACGTCTGAATGCGAATGTGCCAAATGGACAAGTGAATGTAGTCTTCTCCTGATCCTCGGGTGCTATACAAATCTGATTGTACCCAGAATACCCATCAAGCAAGCAATAGTACTGATGTCCAGCCAATCTGTCGAGCATCTGATCAATGAATGGAAGTGGGAAATGATCTTTCCGAGTGGCCTTGTTCAATTTCCGATAATCCATGCAAATCCTCCAACCCGTAACTGTTCGCGTAGGAATGAGCTCGTTCTTCTCATTAGTCACCACAGTCATACCCCCCTTCTTAGGCACACACTGTACCGGACTCACCCAAGAGCTATCAGAAATTGGGTAGATAATGCCCGCGTCAAGCCATTTAAGAATTTCCTTTTTCACAACTTCTTTCATGACAGGATTCAGTCTCCTTTGATTATCAACTGTAGGGTTAGCTCCCTCTACCAAAGGAATTTTGTGCATGCAGTACGACGGACTGATACCCTTGATATCTGCTATAGTCCACCCAATGGCTGATTTGGAATCCCTTAAGATTCGCAATAGTTTTTCCTCTTCTATTCCTGAAAGCTGAGAAGATATAATAACAGGTAAAGTAGAAGAATCACCAAGATAGGCATACCTTAAATGTTCAGGCAATGGCTTAAGTTCCAATGTAGGTGCTTCCTCGATGGATGGCTTAAGTCTAACATGAGACTTTTTCAATTCTGACAACCCCAATGATTCAAATGAGCTTTGAAACTTCTTCCATGGTGATGCATTAAGATATTGCAATTGTTCTTCATCCTCTTCGGTCTCAACCTCCAAGTCATTAGCAAGAACTCTTTCCAACACATCAGCTTTTATCAAGTGTTGAGTTGCGGGGTTAACCACCTTGTCGACCATATCAATTTTGAAACACTCTTCATCGTCAGTTGGAAGCTTCATTGCATTGAAAACATTAAAAGTGACATCTTGATCGTGCACCCTCATAATGAGTTCCCCCTTTTGGACATCGATAAGAGTTCGGCCCGTCGCCAAGAATGGTCGTCCCAAGATGATAGGGATCTTCTTGTCTTCCTCGAAGTCAAGAATAACAAAGTCGGCTGGAAAGATAAGCTTGTCGACCTTCACCAAAACATCCTCAACTATCCCTCGCGGATAAGTAACAGAACGGTCAGCAAGTTGTAGAGTCATGGTAGTGGGCTTTGGCTCTGGAAGACCAAGTTGCATGAAAACTGATAAGGGCATGAGATTAATACTTGCACCCAAATCACACAAACATTTGCTGAATGAGAGGTCTCCAATAGTGCATGGAATGGTGAAGCTTCCCGGATCCTTCAACTTAGGAGGCAACTTTTGTTGCAAGATGGCACTACATTCCTCCGTCAAGGCAACGGTCTCTAACTCCTCAAGTTTCAATTTCTTCGAGAGAATACCCTTCATGAACTTCGCATAGCTCGGCATTTGCTCAAGAGCCTCCGCAAATGGTATGTTAATCTGCAGCTTCTTGAATACATCCAAGAACTTAGCGAATTGCTTGTCTAACTTTTGCCTTTGAATTCGTTTTGGGAATGGAGGAGGTGGAAACACCTTATCTTCTACTTCTTTTTGGGAATTAACACTCTTGTGAATGATAGGAGTTGAAGGAGTAGCATTAGGAAGCAAATCAGAACCAGATTCGACCTCAACTGAAATTTCAGGTTTTTCCTCCAGAGAGCTCGGCGACGCGTCGCCGTTTTTGTACTGTGAGGCGGCGCCGCGGCGCCGTAGGGCCTGCTCAGGAATTTAATTTTTTTCCTCGGTTGCTTTTTCTTCATTCTGACCTTGTAGACTTCTTCCTGATCGTAATGTTATTGCCTGAACCTGTTCCTTTTGATCTTTCTTGCCTGGATTCACCTCTGTGTCACTCGGAAGCGTTCCTGGTTGACGGTTCAACAAAGCATTGGCTAGCTGGCCAATTTGATTCTCTAAAGTTTTCAATGACACTGCCTGACTCTTAAACATCATTCGAAGCTCTTCCAATTCCGACTTCTCAGACTGATTCAATGAAGTTCCTTGAGATGGTTGAAACCCCGGTGGATTGAATGGTTGCCTTGGAGCATAAGGTGGTGGTTGATAGTTCTGATTACTTGGCCTTGCATTGAACTGCTGATTTTGTGGTTGCTGAGCACCTCCCTGATTGTTGCTCCAACTGAAGTTAGGATGATTCCGATTGTTGGGATGATAAAAATTTGGCACTGGTTGCTGAGATCTTTGAAAATTACCAACAAATTGTGCAGATTCAGCTGAGATAGCACACATATTTGTGTCATGTGCCCCTGCACACAATTCACACACCATAGCAACCTGGTTAGTCCCAAGATTAGAAAGGGAATCTACCTTCATTGTCAACGCTTTGAGTTGGGCAGCAATAGCAGTAGCTGCATCCAAGTCAAGAACTCCAGCCACTTTAGCAGGTGGCAAGCGTTGAGTAGGATTCTGGAACTCATTGGCCGACATCATTTCAATCAGATTGTAAGCATCCTCATAGCTTTTTGCCCATAGCGCACCTCCAGAAGCTGCATCTAACATAGGCCGGGACTGAGCTCCCAACCCGTTATAGAAATTGCTGATTATCATCCAATCCGGCATTCCATGATGAGGACAACGTGCCAATATCTCCTTGTACCTCTCCCAAGCTTCTCCCAAAGATTCCTGGGAATGCTGAGCAAACTGAGAAATGGCATTCCTGTAAGCTGCTGTCTTTGCCATGGAGAAATACTTGGTCAAGAACTTTTGAGCACAGTCTGCCCATGTTGTAATAGAGCCTGATGGCATAGAATGTAACCAACTCTTGGCTTTATCCTTAAGAGAGAAGGGAAATAACCTCAATCTGATTGCGTCATCTGTAACTCCGTTGAATTTGAAGGTGTCACAGATCTCAAGGAAGTCCCTTATATGAGCATTGGGATCTTCAGCAGGACTACCCCCAAACTGGACTGTGTTCTGAATCATCTGATTGATGTTTGGCCTTAGCTCGAAATTGTTAGACCCTATAGCTGGGCGAACAATACTAGTATGAATGTCCTCCACTTTCGGCTGAGAGAATTCACTCAAAGCCTTCGCTGCTTGTTCTTGATTTGCCATAACTTTCCTTGCTTCAAGATTGTCTTCTAACCCGAAATCAAGTCTTCTCCTAGCTAGTTCGTCTCTACGTGCTAGTTCGTCTCTACGTGCACGAGCTCGTGTACGCATAAACTCTCAACACGTACCTGAAATTCACCAACAAGAAATTTTATGAAAACGTCCTAGTCACCGAAATTCAATGACCACTGATGGCAAATATTGAAACTAAACAAAATAAAACCGCGTCCCCGGCAGCGGCGCCAAAAACTTGTTACGACCAACTCAACACGCAAGTGCACGTGATCTCAAGTAATACAGATAGCAAATAAGGTTCGTTCCTACAGGGACTCGTTGTATTGTCTAGCTAATTCACTCACCAATGTATGATTATTTTCCGATGCTAAAACAATAAATAAGTGGATTGTTGTTATCACTAAAATTTATCTAAGAATTATAACTAATTATCAACTGCTTGAACTGAGATTTATGTCGAATTACTTATGCAAATAAAACATGGGAATTTAGTTTCTTTAAACAATCCATCTATAGTCTCCAAATCCCTAGCCTTGTTCATGTGATTTATTAACACCTGATCGAACACACAAAACTGATATAAGCCAACTTCCGTTACACAAATACCATCCTAAACAATATCCACAATAAAGATAGAAATCATTTAGTCTTCCGATTATGCCAAGTCTTCATATGTCTATAAAGAATAAAACATAATGGTTGAGGTGCAAGCATTCAATTGATCACATAGTCGTCATAAAACGATTAGAGTTACGACACTAATTACGAATGATATTATCACGCATAAACCTACGCTAACATGGCAAGTTCTAAACTCTTATTTCCACTTTCGCTTCAACAAGAATTAACACACAATTACAGGAGTTAGCTACTCTCCTATAACGAATTAAATCAACCATGATAGGATATCACATCAATCACACTAAAGGCATCGAGAAGATTCAACACATAGAATTCATGAATAAGTCCACTAAACCCCCATGACAACGAATTAGTTCATGATCGAACTAATCATCATCATGGGTTCCAATGAAAACATGATAGAAGAAATGAATAATGACTGAGATAAATATCAAGGGGTTTAAAGAATACACCAAGGTTAAGCATCCACAAACTAGGAAGAATACAAGAATAAAATTAGGAACTATCTTCTTCCTTCCTTCTTTGTGCTAAAAGAAAACTACGTACGTAAAAAAAACAGTCACTTCCCCCTCTCTAGGGTTTTCTTTTCTTCCCTTATATGGGCCTCCAGGTGCTAGTACATAAAAGAAATGTTTTTTTTTTATTTAATTCACCCAAAACAAATCAGGAACCGGGTCAGACGAGACGGCGACGCGGCGCCGACTTCAAGCACAACATCAGCGATGCGGCGCCAGGACCTCCACCACGGCGATGCGGCGCCAGCCTTCAGTACAATTACGGCGACGCGGCGCCGAGCCTACTGTCCAGCAACATAAATTTTTTCCTTTTCTTTAATTTGACTCCGTTTTGCACTTCGATTGCTACGCTTCGTTCCTCTAACACCTGTGATTGATATCCCTGCACAATACCCTTAAAAGAGATCAAAAATACCACAACTCAAGTACAAACCATCGGTTTAAGCTAAATGGAAACGTTCTAAGTAGATAAAATACCCACTTATCAGGATCAAAGACTAAAACTGAAGAAATTTGTAATAGGCAAGGAATTGATTCTTTCTGCAAAATAGCAGAAGCAAAGTTGGAAGTTGATGGGGAAGTTGCATCAGACAGTGACTCATTGGATGATGATTGTCCAAAGGAGTTGAAACCTGTCAATAATGTAACTTTGATTAAATTGCATAAGAAGTATGGCCCTGTTTGCAAAAACTTTGTGTTGGGAGAGTGTAACAAAACCAAGTCAGTTGAACAAGAAGACATAGGTCACTTATCCATCAAGAAATTGAAGGATAAGTTAGAAAAGACTGAACCTAAGGCTAAGGCTAATAAGAAGAATAGGAATGGCAAGGTAGGAATTAACAAACATAGTAACTACACACCTGATAAGTATGCTCCCAGAAAGGAATGTGTGAACTATGCTAGTGCTAATCATTTATCTGCCAACTGTAAATTTGTTAAGAATGCTTCTGTGCCTAGTATGCCTAAGTCGGTACATGTGCCTGCCATGATTACTATGCCAAATTTGTCTATCCAGCCTGTTCATGCACTTAGTCATTATGCTAACATGCCACATGAATAATCCATATTTCAATGCTTATAATATGACTCAATTGCCATGGATGATGAATAATATGTTTGCACAGACTGTGTTAAATTACACATCTAGTTATAATGCATATGAGCAAGTGGAACAACCTGTTTTTCAGAGACCTACACCAAGAGTTAAGATTGATTTAACTCAGTCAGAACCCTTGGGTGGTAAGGGCTTGAAAAATAAGAAAAAGGCTAACAAGGCAGGACCCAAGGAAACTTGGGTACCAAAATCAACTTGATTTGATTTTGATGTGTGCAGGGAGATAGAAAGAATCTTTGGTACCTGGATAGTGGCTGTTCTAGGCACATGACTGGAGATTCTACCCTGCTTACTAAGTTTGAGGAGAGAGCTGGCCCTAGCATTACCTTTGGAGACAACAGCAAAGGATGTACTAGAGGATGTGGCTTGATTTCAAAAGGAAATGTTGTCATTGAAGAAGTAGCACTAGTTGATGGACTCAAGCACAACTTGCTGAGTATCAGTCAACTATGTGATAAAAATCAAAATGTGTGGTTCACATCTGAAGCTTGTGTTGTTTTCAAGAAGAACAACAACAAGGTAGTGATGATAGGAAATAGAAAAGGAAATGTGTACATTGCTCACTTCAACTCAACAAGTGCCAACTCTGCTACATGCCTCTTCAGCAAGGCAAGCATGGATAAAGGATGGCTTTGGCACAAGAGACTGTTACACTTAAATTTTAGAGCCATGAATGGATTGGTCAAGAAGGATTTGGTCAGAGGCATTCCAAAATTGGAGTTCTCCAAGGATGGTCTATGTGATACTTGCCAGAAAGGGAAGCAAAGGAAAACCTCTTTCAAATCGAAGTCAATGTCTTCAATCGATCAACCCTTACAGCTTTTGCACATGGATCTATTTGGACCAGTCAATGTATTGTCGATAGCCAACAAGAAATACTGTCTTGTGATTGTTGATGATTTCTCCAAGTTCACTTGGACCTTCTTTCTATGTTCGAAAGATGAGGAAGGTGAAATCATTATCAAGCATGTCAAGACAATCAACAACAGTCCAATCTTCAAAGTAAGAAGAATTAGAAGCGATAATGGAACTGAGTTCAAGAATTCTGTGCTAAGAAAGTTCTATGAAGAAGAAAGAATTACTCAAGAATTCTCTGCATCAAGAACACCTCAACAAAATGGTGTGGTGGAGAAAAAGAACAGAACTCTTATTGAAGCTGCAAGAACTATGCTTAAAGAATCAAAGTTTCCAACATATTTCTGGGCCGAAGCTGTTAATACTGCATGCTACACTCAGAACATATCTTTGATCAACCAAGCAAAAGGCATGATACCTTACCAATTATTCAAAGGCAAGAAGCCAAAAATTAACTTTCTACATGTCTTTGGATGCAAATGTTTTGTATTGAAGAATTATGGTGAGAACCTTGGGAAATTTGATTCAAAGGTAGATGAAGCTATATTTGTTGGGTACTCAGCTGGAAAATCTTACAGAATCTACAACCTAAGACTTAACATTATCATGGAAACTATATATGTTGTCTTCGACGATAAGAAAATATCTGGTCTTGTAGATGAAGGTTTTCATGAGTCACTCTCATTCAAGAATGAGACAAGTGGCGAAGAAAGTGAAGATGATGATGAAGAGAAGATAATGATGGGTGTAGAGAACAGACATGGATCATCAAGTGAAGTGCAGAATGAACCATCTGGGGAAGAGCAACACACTCCATCTGGTGAAGATCATTTTGAAACTTCTGTTGAGAATCAAAGAGAAATATCTGTTGACAACTCTGTTAGAACTCCACTCAACACGAGGTCCATACACTCAGGAGGGGTTTCTCACAGTCAACACTCAACAATGAATCAAAATGATCAACATCAAGAGAATGAGGTAACTTCATCAAGGTCAAGCTTGCCACCACAAAGAAAATGGACTAAGGATCACCCGTTTGAGCTGATAATTGGTGACTCAATGCAAAAGTCCAAACTAGGAGAGCAACTCGAGAAGAATGCTTGTACAGTAGTTTTTTTTCTAAAGAAAAACCTAAGAAGGTCGAAAATGCTCTTCTAGATCCAGACTGGGTTCTAGCAATGCAAGAGGAGCTAAACCAGTTTGAAAGAAATAAAGTACGGAAACTTGTACCCAAGCCAAAAGACAAATCAGTGATTGACACTAAGTGGGTATTCAAGAACAAGATGGATGAAAATGGTATAGTCACAAGGAATAAAGCAAGACTTGTTGTCAAAGGCTACTGTCAAGAAGAGGGAATTGATTTTGAAGAAACCTTTGCACCAATGGCAAGGTTAGAAGTAATCAGAATCTTCCCAGCCTATGCAGCTCATGCCAATTTCAAGGTCTATCAAATGGATGTCAAGAGTGCTTTTCTAAATGGTATTCTAGAGGAAGAGGTATATGTTAGTCAACCTCATGGCTTTGAAGATCCAGACTTTTCAGAATATGTTTACTACTTGCTCAATGCACTCTATGGCCTGAAGCAAGCACCTAGAGCCTGGTATGACACTCTTTCACAGTTCCTCATTGAGAATCACTTCACCAGAGGTACTGTAGACAAGACTCTCTTTTATAGATCTGTCAACGGTTCCATGATACTTGTCCAAATTTATGTAGACGATACAATATTTGGGTCTACAGATGAGAAGCTTTGCAAAAGGTTTTCCAAACTTAAGCAAAGTAAATATGAAATGAACATGATGGGTGAATTAACTTATTTTCTTGGTTTACAAGTTAAACAAGTAAATGTGGGAATTTTTATAAGTCAAACAAAATATATTTTTGATTAATTAAAGAGGTTTGACTTAGCAGACTGCTCTTTTGCAAAAACACCCATGGCCACTACCACTAAGCTTGAACTGAATACTAAGGAAGAGAAGGTGGACATTTCAAGCTATAGAGGCATGGTTGGATCTCTCTTATATTTGACTGCTAGTAGACCTGATATTATGTTTGCTACATGTTTATGTGCTAGATTCCAAACCTTGGCATTTGGTACCCTAGAGATTCTGGTTTTAATCTAATAGGCTATTTATATGCAGACTATGCAGGATGCAAAATGGACAGAAAAAGTACCACAAGCACCTGTCAATTTCTAGGAAACAAGCTGGTCTCTTGGTTTTGTAAGAAGCAGAATTCAGTTTCAACTTCAACAGCAGAAGCTGAGTATATTCACTAGAACAAAATAGGCTTTTAGCGTCGGTCAAAAAAGGCATTAGACGTTGGTTATTGGGCGTAGTATGAAGGCAACGCTATAGGTATAGGCCTATGGCATCGGTTAAATGGGCGACACATATAATGTACTAATAGCGTCGGTTATTTAAACAACCGACGATTAAAGTCTGTTATAGGCGTCGGTCATTTAAACAACTGACGCTTAAAGTCTGTTATAGGCGTCGGTCATTTAAATAACCGATGCTTGAAATCTGGTTATAAGCATCGGTCATTTAAAAAACCGACGCTAAAAGTTTCTTATAAGCATCGATCATTTAAACAACCGACGCTTAAAGTCTATTATAAGCGTCGGTCATTTAAACAACCGACACTTAAAGTTTGGTTATAAGTGTCGGTCATTTAAACAACCGACGCTGAAAATCAATTTTTTTTTTAAAAAAAAATAAAAATTGCAATTCTGTTATGAAACAATAGAATTTCAAAAACAATTTAGCCCATGCCAGAACACCAAATTATATATAAAATCAATATATACATGATACATAATCAAGAATGAGATCTAATTAATGAACAATATATAAGACTACTCTACATTCTACAAGTCAATACTGTTAACAAAGTAGACAAACTGATCTAATTTCTCTAATTTTATGGAGAACAATTTTCTCACACAGATGATGAGCAAATGTATTGAAGGAAGGAACCAAATTGATAGTGTGCATCAACGATGTTGCGACCATAAGCCTTGTTTAGTTATAAGTGATTCACAGCTAAACCTCTTTTCATATGTGCGCTGCTCAACGGTGTCACCACTTTTTATCATGTGTTTGGACGTCTTTTGTAACACCCCCAGATCCGGGTCAGGGATCTGGTCATTACGGTCTAAATCTCCATCCACAAAACCAGTATAAAAATCAAATTACAACCTCGTGACCCAAAACAACAACATAAAACACACCCGTTATAGTCCCAGAGATGAAATCAGAGTAACTACCAAATTTTATTAATCACAAGATTGAGTTCTTATAACCCATAAGATTTAAAATTTAACTATTACATACTCTTTGCCATCCATTTGTATATGTCATATAATAAATACATTTGATACTCAAATAGTCAAATGCTAACATCTAGCATACCAATGGCTGCCTCTTCAGCAATGGTAACTATGATCTTAACTGATATTCCTCTGACGACTGTCATCTGCTTGTGCTGAATGCGTGCCTTGCGCGGGCCATCTGATATAGCTGTTGTTGTGATATAAATAAATAACAAGGGTGAGCAATAGCCCACCAATAATAATATAACTGCATAGTGATATATATGACAGTTCAAAAGTATATTTTGAAACCATATGCCATACATTAACGAAAAGAGTGCTAGATCAATATAAAGGATGAAGTTACAAGGTAACTCAAAACATATATATTCCGTGGAAATATCTGCTATGTCAAGATAAGCAAGATAGCATCATTTTCATAAAAGAGGAACTTGCAAGAAAGATATTGCAATTCCAGTTTCAAATACTTTTTAACCCTGCCAATAATGATAATGTTGCAGAAGATTCCAATCTTGGATGATGAACTAATACTGGAGTATTGACGCGCCAGAAGACATAACATTCACGATGATCAGTCGCAGGTTATGCTCCCCACCTCTTGTTCTCTACATGTATAAGGAAGCACCGACGAATTTACTTGTCTACCGCCCTCTGGAACCCCCTCAGCCAACGGTTGGGCCATTTGCTGGACCGGCGCCACTGGATCACTTACGCATCTCCTAGTTCATTTAACATCCATAACTTTGAAACATAAAGATCGTCCCCCTTTCCCCAAGTATAATACTTGTTGATAAGACTCCACAAAGTAGTCGTATCTAGTTGGAAAGGAAAATTCACCAATATTTCCCAAGCTGCTGCTTGTTAATGGATACCAACTTGTTCCAACATTCTTACCCCTCGAATGATGAGTGGGTACACAAAGAGTCAATGCATAATAGCAACCAAGTTGTGAGTGACAAGAATAGTTTCAAAGAACTTATGACCGGGAAGTCCACAAGATAAATAACATTTCTCAAGTAAGGTTCCCTTATAATAGAATCGAATACTGAATGGAATTACTGAGAACTTTCCTTGATAATATAATAATAATAATAATAATAATAATAATAATAATAATAATAATAATAATAATAAGGCTCTGAAATAATCTACATAATACTTGAAGGTCGAAGATGATATTTGGATGAAGTAAATCATTTCGAAAGGAGTTATAAGATTTAAATAAATATTCCAAGGAATATTTCTTCAGTTATAAGAATTAAAAGAATATTGCCGGAAATAATCATCGAATAATGGTCCATAATAATATTCATTGAACGAATAATGAATATTCAAGTTAATAATAATACTTATTTGAAGAAATAATCAGCCAATTAATGGATATTCGAGATAATAATCATTGAACAAATAATGTGATATGGGTTAAAAGTAAGCCCTAAAAGACACATTTAATGTGGCATTAATTAGACCCGAAATGGTCCAAACGTGGGGCCCACCGGGTGGGCCCAACCCCTACCTATAATATTAATTTCGTACTAATATTAAGGGTAGAAAAACAGATCAGCAAATAAGAGTCAAAAGAGGATATTACTCCTGCTTGACTTAGCCTCCAAGATACATATTCCAACATGGAAATTGACTCCTACAAGGAAGGAGTCTAGAACCTTCCTCAAGGCGGTGACTTGTCCACCAAGTCACCTAACCCTACTACGATTTTAGGGTTTCTCAACCTATATAAAGGGTCTGACCCCTCATTCCTAGAACTACGTTTTATTGGCTTGATTCTCTTAATACAGAGATACGTAGGCATTCTGTGAGGACCGTTTAAGTCTTGAACGCAGAAGCAGCCATTAAAGCACGAAGCTCACACACTCTAGCATTAAATACATCAAACCCTAGCTGTAATCTAATAACCTAGTTTTTATTCCACAACATTTGGCGCCGTCTGTGGGAAGAGGACATCAACCATGGTTCAAACACGAAGAACTGCACCAAGCACTACAGAGCCAATTGCTACTGAGGCTCTACCTCTTAGCTCTGCTCCGCCCCTTACTGAACAAGTACTTCCGACATCTGAGCAAGTACCTCCGGCATCCGGGACTATCGTTCCGTATCAAGTTTCTCAATCCTTAGGGACGACTTCCCATGTTGAGAGTACGCTACCTCCGATCGTCCACACAGTTCCAGGGACTAACCCCCTTCAAGGGTCCCTGATTGTAGACCCCAACAACCCTACACGAGGGGTTCAGATCCACACTACGGATCTCCCCATAAGCACCAATCCAATGTATGGGATGCCCAATTACGGAGCTGGACCGAGTGGACATGCCCTGTATATTCGAGATCGAGATTATCGCGATTTTTCTGGTCCTTATTCAGATGAATCATCTTCTGGCGATGATTACGAGCGTGATGAAGCTCCGAGGAGGCGACGCGCAAGTAAAGAGCCTATAGGGAGAACTCGAACTATCCATGATGGACTCCCTTCAACAATTGCTGAGAGGATTAAGGCTTATGAAGCCGAGATCCAAAAATTAAAAGAAGATATGGCCAGGGAGCAAGCCAGATCAAATCAAACTTTGCCACCTCCCACGTCAGGACCGATTCCCTTTATAGATCTGGAGAGGCCTCCAAGGAGCCAAAGAAGGGCTACCGTCCCAACTGGAAGAACTACAAGGGTGGAAACCCCTAAGAGCAACCCCAAGGATCTGATGCCACTTGGGGACCCTGATGATCCCACACCTCCGTTTACTGAGGACGTGATGAATGCTCGTATCTCGAAGAAGTTTAAGATGCCAACTATCAAGGCTTATGATGGAATGGGTGATCCTGCAAACCACGTTAGAACATTCTCAAACGCACTGCTGTTGCAGCCTGCAAGCGACGCTTTGAAGTGTAGGGCTTTCCCTCAAACTTTGTCAGGCATGGCTCAAAGATGGTATAGTCGGCTTCCTGCAAACTCGATTGGTTCCTTTAAGGAGTTGAGTGCTGCTTTCATTAGTCAGTTTATCAGCGGAAGAACGCATGAGAAAAGCTCTGCATCTCTTATGTATGTGGTACAAGGGAAGAACGAAAGTCTGAGAGACTATCTTAAGAGGTTCACCAAGGAGACTCTGAACATCACTGATCTGGACAATAAGGTTGCAATGGTAGCCTTGGAGCATGGTACCACCGACCTATATTTTAAGAGATCATTGGCAAAGCATCCCCCGGAGAATATGGCTGATCTCCAACGAAGGGCTGATAAGTACATCAAGGCCGAGGATAGCACGAAGAAGGATGTCACATTAGGCAATGGTCAGGGGAACAATGATACGAAAAAGCGCAAACAAGGGCAGGAGTACGATGCTAGGGACAAGTATCCCCGAAATAGCAAAGACTCTGATTCGCCACCAAAAAAGAGCTTGGGACCAAGGTTCTCTGACTATGCAAGGTTGAATGCCCCTAGAAGTCAAATCTTGTTGGAAATTGAGAAGGATAAGGACTTCCGATGGCCGAAGCCACTCAGGGGAGACCCCGCAAAGAGGAACAAGGATCAATACTGTAGGTTCCACCGAGATGTAGGACATGACACGGATGATTGCAGACAGTTGAAGGACGAGATTGAATTCTTGATCCGTAAAGGAAAGCTGAACAATTTCACAAAGGGTGGAGATCATGGAACTCAAAGAGGGGATTATAACAGGAGAAACAATGACAGAAGGGATAATGATCGTGATCGTAGCACGCAGCCACGAGGGCCAGTTATCAACATGATCTGGGGAGGCCCGACAGCGGCCGGTACAACTCGAAACTCTCGAAAGGCATACGCAAGGGAGGTAATGCACATTGTGGGAGAGGCCCCGAAGCGTGCTAAAACTGAGATGGTAATTGGTTTCGATGATTCAGACTTGGAAGGGGTGAAGTTCCCCCATGATGACCCACTGGTCATAACTCCTGTGATTGGAAATTCAGAAGTAAAACGAGTCTTGATAGACAATGGAGCTTCTGTGGATATTTTATTTCACGATGCATTTGTAAAGATGGGATACAACGACTCTCAGTTGACCTCTACAAACATGCCCATATACGGATTTAACGGAGTGGAGTCCAACGTTGAAGGGACTATTCAGTTACCCGTAACTATTGGGCAGGAGCCTAAGGAGACGACTAAGATGCTGAATTTCTTGGTGATTAAGGCAGCTTCAACATACAACGCAATCCTTGGAAGGACTGGATTACATGCGTTTAAGGCTGTGGCCTCTTCCTATCATATGAAGATTAAGTTTCCGACACGGAATGGTGTCGGAGAACAAAAGGGTGATCAGAAGATGGCAAGAAGTTGCTATGTAGCCGCACTGAGGGCCGATGGAGTAGGGGGCAGGTCCTTCCAATTGAAGACATGGATGTCCGTGATGATGAAGAGCATAGAGGGAAGCCAGCAGAGGATTTGATTCCCATACCTCTAGAGCTAGGCGACCCGGAAAAGGTTACATATATAGGAGCATCTCTGAAGGAACCCCTAAAGGGCGAATTGACAGCATTCTTGCAAGAGAACAGCGATGTGTTTGCTTGGATAGCAGCGAACATGCCAGGGATTGACCCCCAACTTATAACTCATAGGTTGAACGTTGATCCTGAACGGAAGAAAATAAAGCAGAAAAAGAGGAATTTTGCTCCTGAAAGGCAAGAGGCCATTAAACAAGAAGTTAATAAATTGTTGGAAGCTGGATTTGTTGAAGAAATTCAATTCCCCGAATGGTTAGCTAACCCTGTGATGGTCAAAAAGGCAAATGGAAAGTGGAGGATGTGTATAGACTTCACTGATCTGAATGATGCGTGCCCAAAAGATTGTTTTCCTTTGCCTAGAATTGATATGTTGATAGATGCCACCGCTGGGCATGAAATGTTGAGCTTCATGGATGGTTTCAGCGGATACAATCAGATTAAGATGCACAAGGACGATATTCCTAAGGTATCTTTCATAACTGATTTTGGTGTTTTCTGCTATCTTGTTATGGCTTTTGGGTTAAAAAATGCAGGGGCTACTTACCAACGATTGGTGAATAAGATATTTGCCCATTTAATTGGAAAGACCATGGAGGTCTATGTTGATGACATGTTAGTCAAGAGCCTACTCAAGGCAGATCACATAAGGCACCTCAGAGAGGCGTTTGAAGTGCTAAGGCACCATAAAATGATGCTAAATCCAGCCAAGTGTGCTTTTGGTGTAGGTTCGGGAAAATTTTTGGGGCTGATGGTTTCAAAGAGAGGCATAGAGGCCAACCCGGACAAGATAAAGGCTATTCTGGATATGGAATCACCCTGCTCAGTACGGGATGTACAGAAATTAACTGGTCGAGTGGCGGCCTTAGGGAGATTCATCTCCAAGTTTGGTGACAAATGCTTGCCTTTCTTTCAGGCATTAAAGAAAGTGAAAAATTTTGAGTGGACCACAGAGAGCCAAGAGGCCTTTGAACAGTTGAAGAAGTACATGGCTGAAGCCCCGTTGTTGGCCAAACCTAGTCCTGGAGAGATTCTTTACCTATACCTGGCGGTATCCGAACAAGCATTGAGTGCTGTTCTTGTCAAAGAAGAAAAGAAGGTTCAGAAACCCATCTACTATGTGAGTAAGGTGCTACATGGGGCAGAGTTGAATTACTCTCCCATTGAGAAGTTTGCATTGGCATTGGTTACCGCCTCAAGGAAATTAAGACCATACTTCCAGGCTCATAAAATCGAAGTCTTGACAGACCAACAGTTGAGAAGCATATTGCACAGTCCGAAAGCAAGTGGAAGATTGATCAAATGGGCCATAGAACTTGGAGAGTTTGATATCAAGTATAAGCCTCGGACAGCCATTAAGGCTCAGGCATTGGCTGACTTCGTGGTTGAATGCACTATTGACAACCAAGAAGTCGGGGGGCAGGAGATGATAACCACCCCTGGGAACGAAGATAAAGATGAAGAACTTATAGCTGACCAGAAAGAGTATTGGGTGCTCTATTTTGATGGAGCATCAAAAACAAAATCTAGTGGTGCAGGTTTGGTTTTGCAAAGCCCCGATGGGTTCACAGTTGAATATGCTTTGAAGTTGGACTTTCCAACAACCAACAATGAAGCTGAGTATGAAGCATTAATAGCTGGATTGGGATTGGCCAGAGTCATGAGGGTTAAAAACCTCAAAGTGTGTGGAGATTCAAGACTGGTAGTCTCGCAAGTAAATGGTGAGTTTGAGGCCAAGGATGAGACTATGACAAAATACCTCAGAGTTGTGAAAGCTATTATGACTCAGTTTGAGGAGTGCTATCTGGAGCACATTCCTCGGGAAGAGAACGTTAAGGCCGATGCCCTCTCTAAGTTCGCTTCTTCTGAGATAGAAAATTATGCAGGTAGTGTTTACTTCCAGGTCTTGAAGGCCCCGACCATCAACTCTAAGTTAGTAGCACCAATCGATGTTGGAAGCTGTTGGATAGATCCTATTAAAGCTCATCTAGAAACCGGATGGCTCCCTAACAATGCCTTGGAGGCACGAAAATTATCAGTGAGAGCATTGAGATATGCCTTGATTGAAGGCATCTTATACAAGAGATCGTTTGTCATCCCGTATTTGAAGTGCCTAAGGCCCCAAGAGGCAAGAGAAGCATTGGAAGAAGTTCATGAAGGGATCTGTGGGCAACACTTGGGGGGCAGAGCCCTAGCTCATAAGATTACCCGCCTGGGATTCTATTGGCCAGAGATGTTGGCAGATGCCCAGGATTATGTCAAGAAGTGTGACAGATGTCAAAAACACGCTCCTATTGTAAGGCAGCCGCCTGAGAGATTAACCTCGATCAGCTCTCCCATCCCATTTGCAATGTGGGGGATGGACATTCTTGGTCCTTTCCCTATGGCTTCAGCACAAAGGAAGTTTCTGATTGTCGCCATTGATTACTTCACTAAATGGATTGAGGCTAAGCCTTTAGCCAAGATAACCACCAAGCAAGTTTCCCAGTTCTTTTGGGAGAACATAATTTGTAGGTATGGAATCCCGCGAATTCTTGTGACTGATAATGGGACACAGTTTAACAATGAGGAATTCAAGAAGTATTGTGAGGAAAATGCTATTGAACTTCGTTTTACCTCAGTGGCACATCCGCAAGCGAATGGGCAGGCCGAGGTGGCCAACCGAATCATCTTGGATGGATTAAAGAAAAGGGTCGAACGCTCGAGGAACACTTGGGTGGATGAGTTGCTGCCTATACTCTGGGCTTATCGCACTACTTGTAAGGTGACTACCGGAGCAACCCCGTTTCTACTAGCTTATGGGGCTGAGGCAGTTGTGCCGTTGGAAATCATGTAGGCGTCACCTCGAGACTAATGAAGAAGGCATGAGGCTCGCTCTAGATCTTATTGATGAAGTCAGGGACGAGGCAAACGCCAGAAATGCAGAGCATCAAAAGAAAGCGTCTTTCTTTTACAACCACAGGGTTAAGGAGAGGTTCTTTCAGCAAGGTGACTTGGTTCTCAGGAAGATCGAGGCTTCTGGAGTTGGCCAGAAAGGGAAATTA
Organism: Kitagawia praeruptora; assembly: GCA_037693485.1. Classification (NCBI taxonomy): domain Eukaryota; kingdom Viridiplantae; phylum Streptophyta; class Magnoliopsida; order Apiales; family Apiaceae; genus Kitagawia; species Kitagawia praeruptora. The sequence continues at coordinate 111,883,449 of CM075354.1, forward strand.
GCCCCCAACTGGGAAGGACCGTACCGAGTCAGAAAGATGCTAGGACGAGGATCATACAAGTTGGAGACATTAGATGGGAATGAAGTGCCCCGAACTTGGCATGCAGTTAACCTCAAGATTTATTATGTGTAAGCCTTCCTAGTAAGGACTTGGCTTTTATCCATCTATTAGAAGAAATAGAAATAAGGTTCCATGAAACCATAGCAGAGCATGTTGCTCCCAGTAGGAGATAGAGTATTTATGTAAGGGTTGAACCCGCTTCAAGTTATTAATGCAAGTTTGTTTTTCATTTGTGATTATGTAATTTTTATTTATGTGCCAAGCACCTGATGAGTGCAAGTAACGAAAATAAGGATAACACAAGTGGAAATGAAACAAGTGCATAAATAAACACCCTCGTGGGGCTAAGGTCAAAGTTAAATTACATCACCAAATAAAGTTAAGTCCCGAAGGACCTTGATTGAAAGTAGAATAACATAAAGCCACAAGCGGCCAACAAGGCCATGCAAGGCCACTCACTCCTCGGAGGATTCCTCCACCACCTCCTCGCCCTCTTCTTCTTCAGCATCATCTTCTTCCCCATCTTCCTCAGAGCCTTCTTCCCCGGAGCTCTCCTCATCTTCCTCGGCTTCTTCGGCCTCTGCCTCCATCGGCTGCACCGTCCCTTTCTTTGCCACGTCACCTTCCTCTTCCGAACTCTCGGTTGATGAATCAATTCTAGCACGAAGCTGCTTACCGGGAAAAGCCCGCCTTGCAGCCGCCTCTCTCTCTGACATGGCTTTCTTCCCTGCAGAACGGGAAGATGTTGAACCGGAGCTTACAGCATTAGCTGCCTTCCTCGTACCAGAAGGACGGCGACTACCCCGAGAGCCTGATGCATGCTCCACATCTTGAATTCCGCTGGCAGCAGCCCAGTTAGGGCAAGGGAAGTCTGCAGGATTCACCACCGAAGGGTATCTATTGCTCACAGCACCGATAGCTTTGTTCCACCCAACTTCCATGTTAAAAGGCCGCAGCTCGTCATCGTGCTTGTCCATAAAATTCACAAAGTCCTCCGACTTGTGGTATGAGTCAATTATCTTATGTGCATCAGAAAGTTTTTTCCTGCCAAGAGAGCGAAGTTGCTTTTGGTAAGACAAGCAGTTGGCCTCAGAACGGACAACTCTGGAGTTTAAATCTTGGAGTTGTTCCTTGAACTTTTCTTGCTCGCTTTTCAGTTCCTCATTATTGTCCCTGTAGGCTCGGCCTTGACGAACAGCAGACTGAAGATAAACATTGGCCTGTGATACAAAAATTAGTAAGACGTCTTAAAGAAAAAAAAAAAAGAGCAAACAAGGGGCTTGAACGTAAAATTGGATACCTGGTAAAGACCTTGAGCACCAAGCTGCTCAGCTTCCTCAATCTTGTCTCCTGCCATGGCCGTGAGGATATCAGGGGCGGTGATGGATAGCCGGGACCAGGACACAGCTAAATTGGTACTCCCTAAGATGGAGTCTTGCTCGCAGATACCCCAATCTGGGGCAAAAGGGACTCTCACACTCTCACCAGCATTACGGGACCTTTTCCCCCCTTGGGAACATCCCTCTAGGAATGAAGGCAACCTTCGGTCAGGAGGATTCAATTGCTCTGTCGCTTTCTTTATCATCCTTCTAGTAACTTGAGGTTGATTCACGGGTCGACTGTCTATCTCCTCAGCAGCTGAAAGATGAAGGAAAAATATTGGAATAAGAACTAACATAGTTCGTAATGGTAGAATGAAAGAAAAATTACCCTCTAAAGAAAGGAAACTTAAGCCAGCTTCAACGAGCTTCTTTTCTGTCAAGATGGTTTTATAGTGGGTGCAGCCATTATCGGCAAGTAGCCGATCTCGATCTGCCAACTCTTTGAGGTCAAGATCACACACGAAGTGTGAACTATCCTCTACAACTCCGAATTTCTTAACGAAGAAGTGGCCCCAGTCGCCACCTTCCCACTCCAGAACAACAAACTCCCTCTCCCAGAAATGATGGGAGCCAGGAAAGGAGAAAGAATTTACTATATGTGGAAGCTTGTGTCTAAGCTGAAAGCCGATCCACCCCGGCTTAGTCTCAGGGGAGTTCTTGATCGCGAATATGCTTCGGAACATGGTTGTACTCCAAGGAATGTCCAACTCATGGCATCTTAACAAGAAGATGATTAAAAACCTCCAAGAATTAGGATATAGTTGGCACGGATGGATTTGAAGTTCTGCTAAGAACCTGATGATAAATGGATGGACCGGGAACCTAAACCCCGCCTCCAATGCTCCTTTCATGACGAAAATCCTTTCGGGATGCCAGTTGCATGTTCTGTCTCCTGGATTTGGAAGGCATACTTTGATGGCGCTTGGCAAGCCATAAGTGTTCCTAATCTTCTCAACATCCTTCTTACTTAATTTAGAAGGGCTGTTAAAAGAAACTAAGCTGGAGCTGTTTGGGAATGACTCTCCCATAGTGTTTAGCAAATCTATCGTAGACTCAAACCGACGTTCAATATATTTAGGAGGCATGAGTTTTAGCTTACCTTTCATTGTTCGCGCCATGCTCCTTTTTCTGAAGGCCTCCTCCATGGAGAGTTGGGGGGCAGCAGCTTGTTGGTCAGCCATCTTGAACCTTGAATCTTGAAATGGGAAGCTTGAAAACTAGAGAGCTCAAGAAGCTTTAGAACTTAAGAAAATTTGAGAAGTAAAAGAAGTGAGGAAAAATGAAGGATGCTCCCCTCCTTTTATAAGGAAAAGGTGACCTGTAATCTCAGGTTGAAACACAGCTCGGTTCGCGTTTACAGGTCAAGTATCGTTAAAACCCGGAGAGGGAGCAAAAGTTATCTGTTAAGAACAGAAAGAGTCGTTAAAACTCATGATATGTTGGGAAAGAAACGGAGAATTTAAGTGAATAGCCGGCGAAAGAATTTTACCAGAACAGTCAGATGAGCTAGGAAAGCTAAGTATACTTAAGAAAAGTTTAATGAGAAGATTAAGACTAATCACTGGATTATTGATGTGAATCAAGAACCACAAATAGAGCCATGAATGGCCAATATGATTCCATATCGATGATCGATATCGGTATGCGAAAATAAGTAACTGGAGCCATGAATGGCCAATATGATTCCATATCGATGATCGATATCGGTATGCGAAACTAAGTAACAGGAGCCATGAATGGCCAATATGATTCCATATCGATGATCGATATCGGTATGCGAAAACAAAATCACTGATAGTGACGAAGCCGGTTCCATTTTTAAAAAAAAAAAAAAAATGGAAAAATTTTCGGCCGACCGGAAGCCCGGAAGACCGGCCTCCGGGGAGCCCTTCAGCAGACCGGGAGTGGTCACCGGTGCGGGAAATTTTCGGCCGACCAGAAGCCCGGAAGACCGGCCTCCGGGGAGCCCTTCAGCAGACCGGGAGTGGTCACCGGTACGGGTTTTCACCTTCGTTTCAAAAAAAAAAAAAAAAAAAAAAAATGGAAAAATTTCCAGCCGACCGGAAGCCCGGCCGACCGGCCTCCGGGGAGCCCTTCGGCCAACCGGGAGTGGTCACCGGTGCGGGAAATTTTCGGCCGACCGGAAGCCCGGAAGACCGGCCTCCGGGGAGCCCTTCAGCAGACCGGGAGTGGTCACTGGTGCGGGAAATTTTCGGCCGACCGGAAGCCCGGAAGACCGGCCTCCGGGGAGCCCTTCAGCAGACCGGAAGTGGTCACCGGTACGGGTTTTACCCGGCCGACCGATAGCGATGATCGATTCGGGTTTGCAAAATTTCGTTTTTTCTTGTTTTTGTTTTTCTGACTTAATAAGTTAAGAAAAATGGAAACTTAGCACAGATTAGTGCCGTTTAAGCACTATTTAGTGTCTATTAGCACCGTTTAGCGCTGATTAGTGCCTTTAGTGCCGTTTCTATGCCATTTAACATTGTTTAACACTGTTTAGACATTGTTTAAGGCTGAATAGCGCTGTTAAGTGCCGTTTAACACCGTTTAGTGTCGTTCAACATCGTCGTAAATGCGTCGGTCGCTCCACGCTTTAAATCAAGATGATATTGTTGAAAATGCTCGCTCAAGAGTAATAAACCCTGACCCGAGTCTCGAATAAGGCCGTTATAACTTCAAGGAAAACCTGATCAGTTTTCCTAGAAGTTGGGGGGCAAATGATATGGGTTAAAAGTAAGCCCTAAAAGACACATTTAATGTGGCATTAATTAGACCCGAAATGGTCCAAACGTGGGGCCCACCGGGTGGGCCCAACCCCTACCTATAATATTAATTTCGTACTAATATTAAGGGTAGAAAAACAGCTCAGCAAATAAGAGTCAAAAGAGGATATTACTCCTGCTTGACTTAGCCTCCAAGATACATATTCCAACATGGAAATTGACTCCTACAAGGAAGGAGTCTAGAACCTTCCTCAAGGCGGTGACTTGTCCACCAAGTCACCTAACCCTACTACGATTTTAGGGTTTCTCAACCTATATAAAGGGTCTGACCCCTCATTCCTAGAACTACATTTTATTGGCTTGATTCTCTTAATACAGAGATACGTAGGCATTCTGTGAGGACCGTTTAAGTCTCGAACGCAGAAGCAGCCATTAAAGCACGAAGCTCACACACTCTAGCATTAAATACATCAAACCCTAGCTGTAATCTAATAACCTAGTTTTTATTCCACAACATAATGAATATTCAACTTAATAATATTTATTGAAGAAATGATTATCGAATGAATATTTGAAATAATATTCAATAATTGAATCGACTTTAAATGAATGTTGAAGATAATATTCATTGTCTCATGGGAAAATAATATTTATTGAATAACTTGAGTTCGAATCAATGTTCAAACTAATATTTATAAAATAAATAGAGTTTGAATGAATATTCGAAATAATATTCATTTAAATAAATAAGGCTCGAATGAATATTAAAAATAATATTCATTAAATAAATAAACTCGAATGAATATTCAAAATAATATCTATTGAGTAAATAATCTTGATTGAATATTCTTTAAGTAAATAACTTAAATGAGGGTTCGAAATAATATTCGAATATTAAATCAACCTTAGATGAATATTAAAGATAATATTTGTCAAATAATCTCCAAGGAATATTCCAAAAAATATTTGCCAGATAATAAATGGAAAATATTTACTTAATTATTTTCCTCTGAAAATAATATCAATATATCAAGGAATAACGACTCCCGGTCTATAATCAAAGAATGAGATTCAACTGCCCTTCGTTAAGGGTCTTAGTAATATCCGGCTTATAACTGATATATTAACTATCTAGCTTATAAGCCAACAATAATTCAGGGAACAAGTATATCAATATGACTTTGAAAGTAGGCATGCATGCTATGGCATTTGTATAACAGAAAGCATATATATATATTCACAACAACAACCTTTTAAAAAGGATTTGAAACTTGCCTGATAGTCGGGTGTGGGTAGAGGTAGTGTGCCCTGGGTCTGCTCGGTGATCTATAAACAATGCTCGGTGATCTATAAACAATTAGAATATCCAAGATTAATTACTTAACACTTTTAAAAGGCTAAGTATAAACTTTGCTTAAGTCGAAACACATTTCCAAGTTATCTCGTTATCCACCTTTTAGTGTAACCCGTTTTATTACAGCTACGATCCGACATTTGTTCGTTACACTTGGTATAATCTTAAGTCGTATAAGTTCTAAGGTCGGTCGTTTACGAACCAAGATTATACCTCGAGTTTCATTGCTCATTTTCTAAGTGATTTTCCAAAGTTATAACCAAGTGTACTTTTAAGGGTTCGTTCGCGTTTAACCTTGATTCGAACATTTTTATAAAATCGGAAAACGATCCATTCGACATGTGATTTTCTCTCACACCTTCCTTTTTACCTCTAATATTTAATTATCAAGATTCGCCACTGATTTCGTAGTATTAAAGGAATCCAATTTCAGTTACGAACTTTCGTTTACGGTTTCGAACAACTTTTACGAATTTAATCATAACTCCTAAACCGTAAGTCCATTTCATACGATCTTTATATCAAAACGAAGCGTATAACGTAATCTAGCTTGTCATGGCAGAATACAAAGCTAAAAAGTGAGTTAAAACTACTGTGATGCACGATTTCTTAAGGGTTATCAAAATTTCGACATTATGATGGCTATAAATCGAACGTTTCTAAATTGTTTTCAACACAACCAAGCCACACCGGGCATCCATACATCTTATACACATGTTATACATCTCAACAAGTTCAGGAATATTACTCTTCACCATCATAATCATCATATGATTAAACCAACTACAAGATCATGCTCATGATAACACTAATATCATAACTATGCTAAAATCCACAAAAAACATACATAATCTTAAAATAAGATATAGGGTTCTTAATGATTGTACCTTCCCTGGAGAGTGTTCTATCCTTAATAAGCTTGATATAGTCCTTGTATAGCTTTAAGATAGCTTGGATCATCCAAATCAAGCAAGAAAACAAAGTTAGTTTCTAAGGGTTACTATTGATCATCACTTTTGTAAAAATAATAACAAATGGAAAAATAAGAGTTTAGCTCTCAACTTTTTACCACATCTTGGACTTTGCATAAGCTTTGATTTGAGCTATAGATCATCAAAAACAAAGCTTCCTGGCTATGGTTTTGAGCCCTCTTTTCCCGCTGGACAGAAACTACCAAGAACAGGCAGGTTGGTTTCTTCAACTTGGGGAGGCAAAGCTATGGAGTGGAACGAACCTTGCCCATGGAGTGGAACGAGCCTTGCCCATGGAGTGGAGAAGCTATGGTTAAAATTTGGTGATTTTATCATGGATAGAAATGGAGATATGAATTTTCTGCTTGAGCTTGGTTCTGCTGGGCAGGTTGTGGAGAATGAGAGAAATGGTGTTTTCTTGGCTTCTCTTGCACTCATCCTTGGCAAATGTGAATTATTATGATGTATGTAAATAATATCTTTCCTAAAGCTACTTTAATAAAGTGCTTTGGTCACTCATTACTTCATCTTGGACATGTGTCTTGATTTTGTGGAATGGTGTATGTTGTAAGCTTAGTTGCTTGGTTAGTTTCTAAGTATGCTAGTTACCTTTGTAACCACTTAGTTACTTGATGTTATCCACTAGCACATGCATGTATCTTGATCCCCTACTTGTTTCTTTGTCCGTTTATTGCTCAATTCGTTGATCGTTCGGAGGAATAACTCAATCGTTTCTAGTTAGGGTTTCACCGGAATCCTTTTAATAAACCCTTAAGTCTTGCAGTGTCCAGGGAAATCTCTGAGAAAATAAAAGTGCTATTTTTCTGAATCCGATGTCGTTTACATACACTTATTTCGCCCTTGAATCATGAATACGAACTCAGAAATCCGTTCTGAATACTTCTATATAGCGTCGTCTAATAATATTCTTATTTTCACCAAAAACACTATTCATTCTTTATTCCATCTTTATTCCTTATATTTATAAAAATGTCCTTGTTCTCTTTCGGGCATTCCTTACCCCTTTTACGGAACCACTGGACTAACACCAGATATTGATTTGGATGACACAAGAATATCCCTTTCCTCTTTGGAATGCCATATCTTATTCCTTAGGAGATAGATTATTCTAATCTAGGTTGTCAACCCATTGCATTCTTCATGACATATAATCATTGGAATCTTTACCCATTCACATTCATTCATTAGAACTGCTAATACCTTGTAGTCAGAATCACTGTTCATTCTTTCATCAATATATAAAAAAAAAAGTTTTAATTCTACCGAAAATTCGGGTTCTTACATCTTTGTTATTATAGCGGGTGCGATCATTGTATCTTGATTTGTCCTGAGCTCTTTGAGGTACTGGCTGCACTCTGCGTTCTCTCTCTCAGGGGACCTTTTGATAATCTCACCATTTACTAGAAGCTCAGCTGGTAAATCATGACAAAAAAGATAAAAACAGTTTAATTTAGTAGGAATTTTTAAAAAGATAAAGACAGTTCTATAAGTCAAAATGAACTCAATCTTGATTAAATAAATGGCATAGACATGTTAATATATATCCATGAGCAATGCTGCTCTTTCAACCAAATAAAATTCAATCTACTGTGGCTGTAAAAGCCAAGTCAAATTTCTACGTTATGGTTACTAAACCAGGACAGCCAATGAAAAGATCTCATGTTTTTTCTGCGCCAACATCAATTAAACTTCACAATTTTGAACAAACAAATGATCAGGTGTTATTAATTTGCTTCGTTCTATTGCTATAGTTTGCTTTGGGCATTTAAAATGAGTTGTAGAGTTGTACCACAGTCCACAGGATCTATGTTTTGTAAGCCGGATAGTACTATTAGATAAATGTGATGCTTCTAAAAGCGAAACATGCAGAAACTTTTACACAAATGAAGATAAAAGTAAACGGGAAAAGAATATTTACACAAGAGAGGATTAACACTAACAAGGTCATGTGCTTTTGGAATCTTAACTAAAGGAGGATTTCTTAATAGCTTCTTCACGTCGATCTGGGGTACAATAGACATGTTGGCAAGTAAATATATAGACATGCAAAATTAATAATATTTACACACATACACAATATATACAATCACCGGAAGTAAACAAATTCCGAGAGGTACCTGTACAGCATCATGAAGATGAACAATTTCCATTTTCTCTAACAATCCAACTTTCTCAAGAGTTTGCACATAATCACTTAACTGTTTTAATACAGAACACGTGACCTGCCTTGTTTTCAATACGTGCAGGACTTGAAATGTATATCAAATACAAAATTAAATATCTAAAAATCCTTTCATTACAAGAGGTAGAGACTGGGCCCAAGCTACACCTAACATAATATCTTGCTGTATACAAAATTCAACTTAAAAGTATAACTGCATGGAATTATAAAGTAAACCATAAAATCTGAATATCAATCAAAGATGGTGTTAAACTCCAAAAAACCTGAGGGAATGTAACATGAACATCTTCCAGGAACTTCCTTGCCTCCTCTCCTTCTATTTTCCTTTCACCAAAAACAGTAGATGTAACTTCACTCTCACCTGAACAGTAAACAATATAGGCAAAAAAATGATGTCATTGTGGCAATATTACTTTTGGCAAAATATTATAAAGTAAACATAAACTGGTAAAGGATTCGTTGATACCTAGTACCGTGAAATGCAGAAACATTAGGAGAACAAGAAAGCAAAGGTAGGGATAAATATGAAGAGCTTGTACCTGATCAGAAGGAATATTGGGTGCTCTATTTTGATGGAGCATCAAAAACAAAATCTAGTGGTGTGGGTTTGGTCTTACAAAGCCCTGATGGGTTCACAGTTGAGTACGCTTTGAAATTTGAGGCCAAGCATGAAACTATGGCAAAGTATTTGCAAGTTGTGAAGGCTGTTATGACTCAGTATGATGAGTGCTATGAGGAGCACATTCCAAAAAATGAGAACATTAAGGTCGATGCCCTATTTAAGTTCGCCTCTTCTGAGATTGAAAATTATGCGGAGAGTTTTTACTTCCAGGTCCTGAAGACCCCACCATCGATTCGAAATTGGTAGCACCAGTTGATGTAAGCTGAAGGATAGACCCTCTCAAAGCTCATCTTGAGACTGGTTGGCTCCCTGATAATGCCTTGAAAGCACAGAAACTATTAGTGAGAATGTTGAGATAAGAGGTCCTTTGTCATTCCATACTTAAAATCTTGAATCTCAAACCCCGACACAAAATTTAAGCCTTGATGGCCAACAAGGCTGTCTGCCTCCAATCGAGCTTGTCGTTTGAGTTTAAGGACTCGAATCAAGAGTCATCAGTCAAGTTGAGACCTAAGAAGGTTATATGAGCATAAGAACAAGGTTGGAAACCTAGAATCAAGCTAAAGGGTTGAAAACCAATAAAGGCACACCAGGCCTAAGGTCAAGCGCTAAGGAGCAAGTGAACTACCTGAATGATCAACGGAGAAGGAAGACCTCCTCCATGAGAAACAAGGAGGATGCAAGAACTAAAGAACTTCACTACAAGGATGAGAGTCAGGGGTTGATGATAACCTTAAGACGAAGGATTCAGCAAACAAGTTAAAGCCCGGAAGGTCACGAGGATTAAGAAACAAGTCGTTTGAGTTCAAGGTTCACGAAACCCTTCAAGGCATAGCAAACACCTCCATCAACATACCAAGACTAATTTTCAATCCTGAGCCAAGGCACGAACGAAGCCGAAATTAAAATTTAGCACCATTTAGTGCCGTTAGTGTAGACTAGAGCCGTTTAGTGCCTTTCAGCGCTGTTCAGTGCCGTTAGCACCATTTAGTGCTGTTAGTGCCGCTAGCATCGTTTAGTGCCGTTTAGCGCCGATTAGCACCGTTTGAACACGAATGATTTTAGGTCCATAACTTTCTAAGACCACAGTTGGTTTTAGGTCCGGGTTCCGTAGCTCCAGCCGATCACGAGTAGGCCGACCACGGTGCATGGGGAGCTTCGCCGACCACGGTGCTTCAAGGGGCTTCAACCGACCTCCGATTGGCCGACCACGGCTTGTCCGTAGCTCCAGCCGATCACGGGTGATCTTGGTCCTGGTCCTCGAGATTTTCGGCTGACCAAGATTGATTTTTAGTCCGGATTTGTGAGTTGGTATTTAACTTCAATCTTGGCATACTGAACATGAAAATCAGTACAAGGACGGAATTAAGTTTAGCACCGTTAAGTGTCGTTTAGTGCCGTTAAGCACCGTTTAGTGCCGTTTAGCGTCGTTTAACATCGTTTAAATGTCGTTTACAGGTCATCTATCATTTATAGATGAAAAAAGGACAGAAATTATCCGCGTTCTACAGAAAGAATCATTATAATTCATACAAGCCAGAGAAGAAACAGCTGATATTTTTGCTGAAATCACGAAACGAACGACTTTCGAAAGGATGATTGTGCTTAAGAAGTTAAGTAACGAGTTTAGCCTGAAGCACAAGATTAGCAGTGCTAATTGTAAATTAAGGAGTAATATCATTAGAAATCACGAATGACCAAACTGATGACTTGAGATCAAGATCAAGATTCTTGATCCTTAAGATCACGGATAATTTTAGATCCTAGATCCATGATTCTCCTTGAGATCACGGATGATTTGAGATCAAGATCAAGATTCTTGATCCTTAAGATAACGAAGTCACGAATGACCAAACTGATGACTTGAGATCAAGATCAAGATTCTTGATCCTTAAGATCACGGATAATTTTAGATCCTAGATCCATGATTCTCCTTGAGATCACGGATGATTTGAGATCAAGATCAAGATTCTTGATCCTTAAGATAACAAAGTCACGAATGACCAAAATAGTGACTTGAGATCAAGATCAAGATTCTTGATCCTTAAGATCACGGATGATTTTAGATCCTAGATCCATCATCCTTTTCAAGACCTTGGATGGTTTTCAGGTCCGGGTTTCCTAGCCAACCACGAAGTGGCCGACCACGACACCCGGAGGGCTATAGCCGACCACCAAGCGGCCGACCATGGCACTTTGGGGAGCCTCAGCCAACCACGAGTCGGAAGACCACGAGTCAGAGGACCACGAGTCGGAAGACAACGAGCTGGCCGACCACGAGTCGGAAGACCACGAGCTGGCCGACCACCGTGTCCGGGAGGCCTTTGGCCGATCACGGGCTAGCCGACCACGAGCTACCCGTTGATCCGGCCGATCACGGGTAGTTTGTGGTCCCAAAACTTGAATTTTTCAGCGAATCTCAGATGATTTCCAGTGCTGAAACGAGGTCAATATTAGCACAGATTAGTGCCATTTAAGCACAAATTAGTGCCGATTAGCACAGATTAGTGTCATTTAAGCACAGATTAGTGCCGATTAGCACAGATTAGTGCCGATTAGCACAGATTAGTGCCGATTAAGCACAGATTAGTGCCGATTAGCACAGATTAGTGCCGTTTAAGCATAGATTAGTGTCGATTAGCACATATTAGTGCCGATTAGCACAGATTAGTGTCGTTTAAGCACAGATTAGCGCCGATTAGTGCTGTTAGTACCGTTTTATGCCGTTTAACATCATTTAGCACTAATCGGCGCTAATCTGTGCTAATCATTTAACACTGTTTAACATCATTTAACATCAGTTTTCGGATTCGGATATTATCCGTATCCGGATAATATCCGTCGGATTCGAATTCGGATATAATTTTCTAATATCCGTCGGATTTGGATACGGATTCGGATAGTGATTTCGGATTTCGGATTCGGATTCGGATATTGGCAGATCCGTATCCGAAATATCCGTTTGACAACCCTAAGTCCAAACGTGGGGCCCACCAGATGGGCCCAAACCCTATTTATAATATTAATTTCATAATTAATATTAGAGATAATAAACAACTCAGCAAATAAGAGTCAAATATAACTCTTGCCTGGCTTAGCCTCCAAGATACATATCTCAACATTGAAACTGATTCCTACAAGGAAGGGGTCTAGAACCTTCCTTGAGGCGGTGGCTTGCTCACCAAGACACCTACTCCTACCATAATTCTAAGGCTTCTCAGCCTATATAAGGGTCTGACCCCTCATTCTCAGAACTACGTTGGCTTAATCCTCGATTAAGGACATACAAGCCACTACGTCCTAGGTGAGCCCTCATCTCCATAGCCCTGAGGGCACCATCACCTAGAACTACGTTTTGGCTTGATTCTCAATACGAGATACGTAGGAACTCTGTGAGGACCGATTAGTCTCGAACACGGAAACAACCATTAAAGCACGAAGCTCCCGAACCCTAGCATTAAATACGGATTCGTAACCTAGTTTTTATTCCACAACACCTGCTTACAAAACATAGATCCTGTGGACCGTGGTACAACTCTACAACTCATTTTAAATGCCCAAAGCAAACTATAGCAATAGAACGAAGCAAATTAACAACACCTGATCGTTTGTTTGTTCGAAACTGTGAAGTTTGATGTTGGCGCAGAAAAAACATGAGATCTTTTCATTGGCTGTCCTGGTTTAGTAACCATAACGTAGAAATTTGACTTGGCTTTTACATCCACAGTAGATTGAATTTTATTTGGTTGAGAGAGCTACATTGCTCATGGATATATATTAACATGTCTATGCCATTTATTTAATCAAGATTGAGTTCATTTTGACTTATATAACTGTCTTTATCTTTTTAAAAATTCCTACTAAATTAAACTATTTTTATCTTTTTGTCATGATTTACCAGCTGAGCTTCTAGTAAATGGTGAGATTATCAAAAGGTCCCCTGAGAGAGAGAACGCGGAGTGGAGCCAGTACCTCAAAGAGCTCAGGATAGACCAAGATACAACGATCGCACCCGCTATAATAACAAAGACGTCCAAACACATGATAAAAAGTGGTGACACCGTTTAGCAGCGCACATATGAAAAGAGGTTTAGCTGTGAATCACTTGTAACTAAACAAGGCTTATGGTCGTAACATCGTTGATGCACATTATCAATTTGGTTCCTTCCTTCAATACATTTGTTCATCATTTGTGTAAGAAAATTGTTCTCCATAAAATTAGAGAAATATCAGTTTGTCTACTTTGTTATCAGTATTGACTTGTAGAATGTAGAGTAGTCTTATATATTATTTATTAATTAGATCTCATTCTTCATTATGTATCATGTATATATTGATTTTATATATAATTTGGTGTTCTGGCATGGGCTAAATTGTTTTTGAAATTCTATTGTTTCATAACAGAATTGCAATTTTTATTTTTTTTAAAAAAAATTGACTTTCAGCGCCGGTTATTTAAATGACCGACACCTATAACCAAACTTTAAGCGTCGATTGTTTAAATGACCGACGCTTATAATAGACTTTAAGCGTCGATTGTTTAAATGATCGAAGCTTATAAGAAACTTTCAGCGTCGGTTTTTTAAATGACCGATGCTTATAACCAGATTTTAAGCGTCAGTTATTTAAATGACCGACGCCTATAACAGACTTTAAGCGTCAGTTGTTTAAATGACCGACGCCTATAACAGACTTTAAGCGTCGGTTGTTTAAACATTATATGCGTCGCCCATTTAACCGACGCCATAGGCCTATACCTATAGCGTCGCCTTCATATAATACGCCCAATAACCGACGCCTAATGCCTATTTTGACCGACGCTAAAAGCCTATTTTGTACTAGTGGTAGTAGTGATTGCAGCAGGAAGCTGTTGTGCACAGATTCTAGGGATGAGAAATCAACTGCTTGACTATGGAGTTAAGGTTGAGAAAATTCCATTTTTCTGTGACAACAGTACTAGTGCAATTGCAATTTCTGAGAATTCAGTGCAACACTCAAGAACCAAGCACATAGACAGCAGATACCATTTCATCAGAGAGCATGCGATGGAAGGTACTGTGGAACTACATTTTGTTCCAAGTGAGAAACAATTAGAAGATATTTTTACCAAAGCTCTGGATGAAGCAACCTTCTCAAGGTTGGTAAGTGAGCTTGGTATGTTAAATTTTTCATAATCTTCAAATATCTGTTAAATTTGTTTGCAGCCAGTGAGTTTCGTTCTCTGGATTTTATTTGGTTATTTGATTATTTGCATGATTGTTCTGTAGATGTCGAACACTTAATTTACTAGAGATATCGAATGAATATTTGTAACTATTTGAGTTGTCGAATGGATATTATGCTTGAGATGTCGATCAACTATTTCTCTAGAGATATCGAACTAGTCTTTCTAACTGGAGATATCGACTAGTCAAATGTTGATAGATATCGAATCAGTAAATGTTCAGACAAGTCGAATGGTCGATATTGAGATGTCGAATAGTTTAATTAATTGTTGATATTATTTAATCGTTTTATCCTGTGTCTAGAATGCTCGAATGCCTTGTGTGCTCTGTACTCTAAAATTATTTGTCTCGATTTGATTAGACTTAAACTATCAGACTTAAATGATTTTGGGACAAATAGCACACATAATATTTCACTTTTTCATCTTTTCTAAATGAACTGTCAGGATTAGTATAGGACACCGTGTATCTCTTTTGCATGCGTTAGTGTGTATTAAAGAGGTGTGACCTTTGCTTAACCTTGCACCCGTTTATCTCCTAGATATTAAGTCATGTCTTTAGGACTTCTCAGCTTATAAATAGGAAAGGGTAGACATCATTTAGACTCACACTTAACAAAAACAAAACCCTTTTCTCCTTTCTTCTTCAACCGAAATGACTAAGAGCATTCTGAAGGTTTTAGTCGAAGAGTTCGAGGCTATGCCATTCTATGCCAAGGTGATGGCCCTTCAAGAGAAGATTGATGAGCTTCTCGCCGAGGAGGAGAAGTCCCTCGCTGCCATGCGGGTAGCGTTGGAGGTTCTCCAAGCTCGTAACCGGGGAGACTCTGTTGAAGACCCATCCAAGGTCGCCTAGATGGTGTAGGTGGGGAGGGGGGTCTTAGTTTGTTTTGTTTTGTTTTTTTTTATTTCAATGGTCTTTTTGACCATTCTTGTATTTTTTTTATTTTAATGAAATGAAGTTTCCATCTATCATTATCATCTATGTTCTGTGTTATTTGTTGATATAATCTACTTGCATGTTTCTCTGGAACGACCTATTGTTAGATTGTGTCTCGACTCAATATAGAACGATTAGATAAGATTAAAGTTGGTTTGTGCTTAAATCACCTAAGTTGTCTTGATAATCTAATCTCTGTGAATTTGTGTTCTTAACTCAACTAACGCGTATTTCCGATCTACTTGTGATTTGACACACATTTCATTATGTTATCTCTAATCTTATGAGGCTGTTTTGATTTCATCTGAATTAGACTGAATAGATATGATAACTTAGATACTATTCATGCTGTTTTTAATTCTAAGTTCACATTCTCATCTAACCCTAAAAGTGAGCTTTAAAAGCTACACAGTTGTATAGTTTTATGTCCTACTGCAGTATTCTACATGACTCAAACTGACAACAGAGGATGATGATGATAAAGTGATGGTGTTCACACAGCAAACTTGGTGATTGCATCAACCAGGTTCTATAATTCTGTCATGTACCATGCATAACATACTTAGAATTAGAGCTTAATTAGAAATAACTGGTTTGTACTCTGTTTTAAAACAGGACTTATTAGTTAATTCTAAACACATAAATAAGTATCTTTGCTGATTGAACTCATGTTTCAAATTGATTTACTATGGCACTAGGTTTAAGTACAACACTCTTGCGGATACTTCAATGAATATTCATCACTATCTCTGCAAATTGTTTGTTTTCCTAAGTACAGCTCCAAGCAAAATGTCAATTTGTTCACACAAGATAATTAGTCAATTGGTGTTATGCACTTTTAAGAGATTAATCCTTCATGTGGAGAAGGCTCCTACAGCAGTTCCCCTAGCTAAGGTATTGAGTTCTCTTTTAATCAGCAGTTTTTGTTCTAAAATCTTTGCCTTATTTTGCTGAAATGAGAATTGGTGGAATGTCCCCCAGATTCTCTACCCAATCAGCACGCCATACATTCACAATTTTCCATCCTTAAAACTCTCCTCTATAGTTTCTCAACAAGCTGTAGTTGACAATCCTTGCAAATCTTAACTTGAGGGGAGTGTTCAGGAGGAAAGTGAGGGTGAGGGAAGTGGTGAACATCAAGAAACCACAAGAACAAAGTAGGTATGGGTGTGTAAAACCAGCCTAGCCATCCTATGTCTTCCCAAAAAGGCATAGTGATTAAAAAGGACAACCACATTTCTAGTTTTAGTCTCTCAACAGACTTTAACTATTGAATCAAGTTCCCAACCAGGAACACAATCAGTGAGGGTAAGGAACACAAATGTGCAACCTAGTCTACTTGTCATCTAGCCATGAGTTAGTTCAAGTTGCATTGACACAGGGGGAGCACACACAAGTTACTCTTAACTATTTCTCAAATTCAGGTTGATGAATCTTCTATAAATGAAAGGATTCAACCCCATTCATGGATACCTAATTTGTTAACTAAAACACTTCAATACAACTCTAAACACTCTTGATTCTTCATTTTAATTCATGAAGAAGCTAACACTCATTCTTCAGTTCACTAAGATTTCTCTAAAAGCGGTTTACTTAACTAATATCTCTGTTTGGAACAGCAATGCTACCATCTAATTCTCCTCAATCTATGTGGAATCTCATGGGTTCTCTTTAGGACTGAGGGCAGGGAATGAAAAATAGGAGGGGCCTGGTTGCTCCCGGGCAAAAGGTGAGGTGAGTATAAGAGTGGTCTCCTATTTCTTCCAGGAGAGCAAAAGGAGAGGTTGAGTACCCCTTTAGGAAGGGAAGGTGAGTAGTGAAAAGTGAGCCAGGATGAGATCCTGATGCAAAAAATAGAGAGATTAGAGATAGTAGTTTTTGTTTTTGTCACATTGTTGCTTCTTATCCCTCTGATTTTACTGAGGTACTACATCGCTTTATTTATTCTTCTTTTTGCTGATAACAAAAAAGGGGGAGAAGTTAGTTTAGAGAAGTTAGCTCAGTTCAGAGTCTTCTTCACACATAAAGGGGGAGAAACTAAACTGGATTGAAATCTTCGAACTATATCTCAGAAATCTTAGAAGATCAGCAATTAAAGGAACATAACAACTATTAGAAATGGACGCCATATATAGGGGGAGCAGTTCTTAGTACTCAAGTGAAGTTAGTATGATTCAGATACTGTGTCAAGGAAGCTTGATCAAAATTTTCTGTCCTAATGAAAGAAGAATCTGAAGAATGCTTTTTGATATCATCAATCTCTGGATTTATGCCTCTCTTTCTCGGAGTCATAAATAGGGGGAGATTGTTGAAACATGCATGTATATGGATGATGATAACAAATACCACAAGACAAAAAATGAATCAAGGAATCGAAGCTGATGAACAAATCAGGAAGATAACTAAAATGCAGATCAACTATAGCAATATCTTAAGAATGAAACTCTGCATGTAGTTAGGAATTATTTCAGTAACAAGCCTGGAGATGCTAAAATCAGATATCAGTAATCAAAAGAGAGTTTGCTGTAACCATGCAAGTAAGTTCGAGAAATCAAGGAAAGAAGAGTTCGAGAAGTCATTCAAGAACTCTACACAAAGGGTCTATTCGAGAAGTTCTAGTTCGAGAAGCCAGATTGTTCTATTCGAGAAGTTCTAGTTCGAGAAGCCAGATTGCTCTAATCGAGAAGTCATTCGAGAACTCTTAAAGGAATTATTCGAAAAGTCTTCATTCGAGAACTCAAGATTCATATGTTCGAGAACTCAACCTATTTTCATAATAATACCAGAGTTCTCTAAAGGAACATATCGAATGAAGATTAAATCCAGAATTACTTTGCAACCCGTGACTCATAGACAATGATCAATTACACAGAGGATGTTACGAGTAGGGTGTCAAATTGTAAATATTTGAAGGCTCAAACTCTTCCAAGTGAAAGGTGAAATCAGTCACTGTTTATCCGACTTCAAGGGCAACAATAAGAGTGGAAGCAACCTCCAACATGATTACATCTCTACTGAAAGATTCAAAGGATATCTTGATGAATGCATAAGGATCAGTCATTATATCTGGGAAGTTCAAGCACAACTCAATAAGCAGAAAAGCTTATTGACTTTCAAAAGGATTATCTTTTTGATTAAAGCTACTTTTAGAGACAAAGATCCAAAGCAAAAGGATCTTTTGCATAAAGCATCACGTGGGCTTGGAAGCTAAGTCATTTCAAGAACTTAGTAACTTTTGAAGAAAGAAACATACACTAACTTGAAGCATGCTGGGATTGTCCAAATCAAGAAAAGAAGACTTTCAAGATAGTTCCAGAAATGGCTACTACTTCGAGCATGTGTGTGTGACAAGTTATGCCAGAAATGTATCATCACATTTCATGTAACTGTT
Organism: Kitagawia praeruptora; assembly: GCA_037693485.1. Classification (NCBI taxonomy): domain Eukaryota; kingdom Viridiplantae; phylum Streptophyta; class Magnoliopsida; order Apiales; family Apiaceae; genus Kitagawia; species Kitagawia praeruptora. The sequence continues at coordinate 111,902,322 of CM075354.1, forward strand.
ACTTGTCTTCATATAGTTTTAAATAAGCTGTATGAGCAGCATAGTTTTAGTAGAGAAGAAAACACTGATCATAAGGCTGATAGCTTTAGGTTTTCTTGTAAACTCTAAAACCTTATAATCCGCAGCTGTGTATTCCTACGTAGAGAATTATCTTCAAATACAACCATCAGGTGGATTATGCTTTCAAGCCAACCCACCTGAGATTTTTATATCTCTTGTTGTATGTGTGTTAGATAATTTATTTATCTTGTTTCCTGTTTGTTCTTATAACAATTTGGTTTAAACCTCATCATTTCGAAAGAAGTTAGTTGAGATTGTATTCAACCCCCCCTTCTACAATCTCGTGGTGCTCAACTGGGAAATAACATAGTCAATCAATATAGCCAGCACCATAGAACCACAACGCCTTACAAGTTTAGTAAATTTATATATAAACATAGGGTGGACAATTTATATAAAATCTAAATTCGTCTAAGTATATGAATAAGTCAAGATATACATCACACACAGAAATCTGGTTTAAAGAATCAAAAAGAAAAAATGTTTGTAAGTCTAGTGATATAATGTAATAAATAAATTTTGTTGACATAGTGAAAGAATTCTTATGTAATTTATTGACACATATATCATTTACGTATAAATTATACTCCCTCAGTCCCCTTCATTTGTTTACATTGGAGGGGGACACGGAGACCAAAACAATGCATAAAAAATAAGTAAAGTTAGAAGAAAAGTGGATAAAATGGTGGGACCGATCGATATTTAATAATAGATTTGAGATAGTGGAGGAAAGTAGTGGGTGTAATAGTATTTATTATTATTAAATATTAGATAGTGGGGGAAAGTAGTGGGTGTAATAGTGGTGTAAACTTGTTATTTATGGTAATGTAAAAAAATGATAGGGACATTTCAAAATAGTAACGGTAAAGAAATGAGAGGGACAGAGGGAATATCATAATTACAATTTCCATATCAAAACAATTATATCTAGTATCTGAATTGTGGATCAAAATTACTTGGATATTTACCAAAAATACTATGTTTAAAGTTTCTATTTGCAAATATACTATCTCTTTGAATTAATTGCAATTTTACTATACTAAGTTTCAAAATTGCAAAAATACTACAAATTGGGTCAACCCTTCCCCCCATGTGCCCTCCATGTGCGTCAGTTTCACCAGTTGTGTAATTTTATTTTTTTATTTTTTTTTAAGATTGGATGCTATTTTGGTGGATTTGGATTTGGGTTGCATTGCCCCGCAGGGCAACCACTTTCAACTGAACATGCAACTAAATTACTGATTTCATGTTTCATTTTTCAATTTCCATTTTCGACCTCATTTTTGGACTCTAATATATATGAGAAAAATGGGCCTGAGGTTGTCCTCAGGGATCTCTCCCCAGATTAGAAAAAATTTGTACTATAAAATAAGGGGCCCCGCAGGGGCATTTTTGTAACTATCTATTTTTCTTCAGTAATTTACATAAATACCCATCAATTTGTATGGAAATTGTCTTAACCTCAGGGTTTTTACCTAAGGTCAACCTCAGGCACATGAAACCCGATATATATATATATATATATATTAGAGTCAAAAAATGAGGTCGAAAATCACTTTTGAAAAATGGAACATGAAATCAGTAATTTAGTTGCATGTTTAGTTGAAAGTGGTTGCCCCTGCGGGCCATGCAACCCAAATCAGCAACTGAATGCAACCACATGCAACTTTTATTTTAAGGTGGGATGATTTTGGTGGATTTGGGTTGCAAGGCCCAAATCAGTTGATTAAGGCCCCGCCAGGGGCCATAATCAACTGAATGCAACCAAATGCAACCCCACATGCAACTTTTTTTTTTTAAGGTGGGATGATTTTAGTGGATTTGGGTTGCAAGGCCCCGCCAGGGGCCATAATCAACTGAATGCAACCACATTCAACCAAATGCAACCCCACATGCAACTTTTTTTTTTAAGGTGGGATGATTTTGGTGGATTTGGGTTGCAAGGCCCCGCCAGGGGCAATATTCAACCAAATGCAACCATATTCAACTTATTGAAAGTGGTTGCCCCTGCGGGGCCATGCAACCCAAATCCACCAAAATAGAATCCCACCTTAAAAAAAAAAGTTGCATTCAGTTGCTGATTTGGGTTGCAAGGCCCCGCCAGGGGCAATATTCAACCAAATGCAACCATATTCAACTTGTTGAAAGTGGTTGCATTCAGTTGAAAGCGGTTGCCCCTGCGGGGCCATGCAACCCAAATCTACCAAAATAGAATCCCACCTTAAAAAAAAAGTTGCATTCAGTTGCTGATTTGGGTTGCAAGGCCCCGCCAGGGGCAATATTCAACCAAATGCAACCATATTCAACTTGTTGAAAGTGGTTGCATTCAGTTGAAAGTGGTTGCCCCTGCGGGGCCATGCAACCCAAATCTACCAAAATAGAATCCCACCTTAAAAAAAAAGTTACATTGGGTTGCAAGGCCCCGCCAGGGGCAATATTCAACCAAATGCAACCATATTCAACTTGTTGAAAGTGGTTGCCCCTGCGGGGCCATGCAACCCAAATCTACCAAAATAGAATCCCTCCTTAAAAAAAAAGTTGCATTCAGTTGCTGATTTGGGTTGCAAGACACCGCCAGGGGCAATATTCAACCAAATGCAACCATATTCAACTTGTTGAAAGTGGTTGCATTCAGTTGAAAGTGGTTGCCCCTGCGGGGCCATGCAACCCAAATCTACCAAAATAGAATCCCACCTTTGGGTTGCAAGGCCCCGCCATATATGTATATATATTAGAGTCCGAAAATGAGGTCGAAAATCACTTTTGAAAAATGGAACATGAAATCAGAAATTTAGTTGCATGTTCAGTTGAAAGTGGTTGCCCCTGCGGGGCCATGCAACCCAAATCCAAATCCACCAAAATAGAAAAAAAAAAAAAAAAAAGAAAAAAAAAGTACACAGCGGCTGTGAAAGAGGAGGGAAGGAGGGGGTAGGGTTAGGGTTAGTATTTTTGCAATTTTGAAACTTAGTATAGTAAAATTGCAAATTGTTTAGTAAAATTGCAAATAGCTATTCTTAACAAAAGTAAATGTGCAAAAATTTAATTTTTTCTATTTATTTATGAAAAAAGCTCAAATTACTTCTATCTTCACAATCCTTTGATTCGTCGAACATTTGATGTATCGCAAATTAGAGATGAATATTAAAAAATTACAAGCATCTTATAAATATCTTGATGTGTAAACTCTATCAAACTATATCATATATTACATTAAAGATGAAATTAGGGAAATTACAAATATCTTGATGTATAAATTTCATTAAATTGGATCAATTTATCATTGCTGTTTGCGTATCCTTAACAACAACTACGCTAAAGTCACCACAATTCCTATATGAAAGTATCACAATTCCCATAGGATAGTATCATCTTTGCAATACCAACATCGCCAAGGCAATGTACACCAGATAATGTTAAACAAGTTCAAACATTTGGAAGCAATCATTTATTATTATATTGGTAGTGACTAACTCTCAATATAATAATATCATGAACTAATTCTTTGTACGAAGTAATGCATCATCCTTCAAAGTGCATAATCTCTTCAGTGTTCCAGAAATCGCTAGGCGGTCCAGGGCGGTCGGGGTACCGCCTAACGCCTAATCGGATAGGCGGGGATTAATCGGACGGATTAATCGGAGCATTAATCGGATATTATAATAATATTTAATATATTAATCTAATTTACAATTAAACATGTCATTTTAAATAAATTAAAAGGATTAATCGGATTTCAAAAATCGAATCGGTTGGTTACCTTCCAGAAGATTAATCGGGGATTAATTGACTAAATCGGGGATTTTTAGAACAGAGATCTCTTCCATTTCCATACTCATAATATTTCAAAGCACGATTTTGAACTTGTTTCATTCTCATTTTTCCCCGGTAGAAGCAAGTCTATACTTAAATGTTGTTTATTTCCTTTCATATCATTACTACAGAAAGAAATCAGCTTGCATAGCGCTCGTTCTTTAATTTAAATAGCGTTTTTAAGCACTATGCAAACCAGTACTATGCAAGTTCAACCAACTTGTATAGTTTATTTTTAATGTTCTCTAAATAACTACTAGTATAGCGCTTCTTTAAGTGCTATGGAAGTAACCGTCTCCTAAGCGCATCACTTATATAGCACTTTACAAAGCGCTATGTAACTAATATGTATCATTTTACATCTGTTGCATAACCCAAGGAAAACTATATTATTGGAAGAAACCCATATTAACTACTTATATAGCACTTAGCGCTATTGAAGTCATATCTTAAATCCTTTTTCGAATAAATTCTATTTAAATTTATTTTGGCATTTTATTTAAACTGTAATATTGCAGAAAAGTTACAGATGCAATAATAAAAATAAAAACAGCCCAATCAAAGTTCTTTCAAAAACTAAACTAATAACTCATAAAAAGAAATTAATTCCAAAAATGTGCAATTTTCATTAGTCTTAATATCATCGTATAAGTCAAATATTCCAAGACAATAATGTTCCTAAGGTTACCTCAGGAAACTTAGTTCAGGTAATGCTAGTTTTTAACATAATTTTTAATGATAATTTTGTAATAATTGAACATGCCCCCTGTATTTACAAAATAGCACTATGTTTATATTATTTTTCTTATCTTCTCAGGATTCTATAAAATCACACACTTCATATACATATTTATAAACCAATAACAAAACTTAAACTTATCTTTATCAATTAAACCATCGATACCTACTTATTATCTACCAATTATCAACATATGACTCAAAATCTTTTAAATTACTTAATAATACAAGACACCCACTTACTGATATTGAGCTAAGTAGTCAAAATACGATTCAATTGTATACAATAAATTAAACCCAATTCATAGAGCAATCAACCGAAATGGCGTATTCACAAAAAAATTCACTAATGACCCAAATTTAAAATCTTAAAATTAAAAATCCTAATTTACAAGAAATACTTACAAATTAAATCGAAGAAGCAACACAGAAATGACCAGAGAATAGAGAGATGTGGATGTCCAAATGAAGAACATAGAGATGTGGAGATGCTCAAGAGATATAATTTGTGTGTGTTTTAAATAGGCAAGAAGAAAGAATAGTTTTGGTTTTAGTAAATTAATTAACTAAAAGTAAAACAATTGATATTTTTTAGGATACGTATACTAATATAACTTTTCTAAAAACGTTTAGTAGTAACTAAATGAATAAATAAATTAAATTTTATGTATAAATGCTATAAAACATTTAACTCAAATAGCGTTCGATTAAAAAAATGCTATTGTGGTATTTTTTTAAAAAAATTGCATTTATTTTTAATTATATTTTTTTATAGCTTACATAGCGTTTAATGCGATGTAAATAGTATCCTTACATAATACATAAAAAAGATACTATGTAAGCAGTGCCTCCTAAAATTAAATTTGTAATAATAATATTTTTCTATAATATTCCATAGTCTCATATTCAAACTTGTCACATTATCATGAAAGTTTTTGTGTTTTTCTTATGCGAATAAATAAATAATAAATAACATTTAATTCTCTGTATATCAACCCTCTAAGACATAGAAATTTCAATGTTATCAGCAGTGAATACCTAAACTTTTATGGAAGTTATTATCGAGTCTACATCAAACACAACATTTAAAAAAAAAAAAATAACGAAAGAAGAGTTAAAGTGAAAAACAAGTACGACAACTTTCAAGTGTTTGAAACTGCCATTCTACACCCTATATTTGGAGTTACGAGATTGAAGCTGATTTTCAAGCTCATGAATTTGGACGACAATTTTAATAATATTTCTTTTAAATTTAGTTAAAAATTCTTTTTGTAATGTATTGTAAGGTTTTTAATTTTTTCTCTTTTGTGACACAATCGTCCTTTTGAGAAAATTTTGTCTAAACTCCATAACTGCGTGGTTAATTCGTGTCACTATTATTGATTCATACAGCAAATTTACATTGTACAATTGAAATGTACTACTTATTTAGATCAATCTTTAAAAGAAGTATATTCGAATAATTTCCTATAAATTAAATGGATATCACTTGTACATGTATTAATACATATATTTATATGCTTCACATTTCCTAAAATTACATAAGTTACTAGCAATTATCTGCATTTAATTATAATAATAAACAAAATATGACCACACGTGTATCATATTTGAAAGAAAGAATAGAAAAAATGAAATATGAGAAAATTAAAAAAGCAATTGATGAAAAGAAATGGTATAGAATCGCATTTGAATTTGGACATATATGTGATCAAAAAAAAAAAAAAAAAAAAAAATTTGGACATATATCGTGGAACAAAGAAGAATATTCTAAATCATGAAAAGCTTTTTAACGCGACAAATTTTGAAAGTTTTATATCATAGAACAGCTATTGAGAAATATTTTTACCATTAATCATTGAAGTTGAAATTTGTATCCTTTTTTGAATGGTTGAGCTTCTAATTCGATGTATATATGATATGATTTTTACGATTAACATTTTGATTCTATATTAGTGAACGGAAACAGTTTTTTTAACGTGAATTTACTTCGATGTATATATGATAGAATTTTTACGATTAACATTTCGAATTTATATATATTAGTGAATAGAAGCAATTTTTGACGTGAATTTACCTATATCAACAATTATCAAAATAAAAAACGTACTAAAATAAAAAGCAACTTCGATAAAGTCCCGAATTAAGCATGGAAAAGAGGAAAAGGATCTGAAACTCACATGTAGAAGTTTATTTTCATCGTTTCTCATCAAGGGATATGCTTTTCTATCCTTTCCAATTGTTAACATTCTTTAAGAGATGTTTGATACACATTTTAAGTTACATTTTAAAGGTAGTTAAATAATTTATTTTTCAAATTTTCTTTTTTTATAAAAATTTAAACATTCCTTGAAAAATGTTAACAATCGAAAAGGACGAAGGTAATACATACGTAAATATATCATATGTGTATGTATGTTTTGAGTTTGTAACTTTTTATTGGAGTATATTCACTTGTTTTTTTTTTTTTTTTTGAAACTAAGTATATTCACTTGTTATTTACTTATTTCACTTGTTCTTGATGATATGAGGACTCACACTTCATTAAAATTGAGAATAATGACACCAATGATAAAATTTTACCCCGTTTATGAGTACGTAAATCAAGATCTTTGTCCCAAACACGCAATGTGATAGCAAAGCAACAGTTTCGAACAGCAAACGCTTTGTCATAGATGGTTTTTTGTACACCACTCTTGCAACTCCTCCCGGTTCTCGCAACGAAAAATGACCTGCCGTTACAATGGGAAACTTCTTTCTCCAATAAAAAATAATAATACAATATACAAAATATGGTACTGGACCGATCATAAGAAATTGAAAAGCAAAGCCCTGGTCCCGAGTAGTATAAATTGCATCAGATCACACTAAACTAAGACCACACCGCAGGCCGCAGCCTTCTTATAAATTTTCTCTCGTTCTTTCTACTCACTTTTCATGCATTCCATCTACTAAAATATCCCTTCCCTAGCTCTTCCGCAACCAAAAATTAAGTCTCTCTCCCCCGCGCGCTCTCTCTCTCTCTCTCTCCCCCCGAATATAAAACTCTGTACAGAGATCTTGGAGTCATGGTTGTCTTATCACAGCCAGTAGCACATATAAACTTCCCAACCATCAACTCATGCAATAGCCTATCCACACATATTCCAGAGGTTGATCTTTCGAATCCGAATGCAAAAACTCATATAGTCAACGCCTGTCAAGAGTTTGGATTCTTCAAGGTAATAAACCATGCAGTTCCAATGGAAGCGGTCACCAAATTAGAAGCTCAAGCTCTCGGTTTCTTCAAGCTACCTCAGAATTGCAAAAACAAAGCTGCCCCTTTCGGTTACGGTAACAAGAACATTGGCCGCAAAGGTGATACTGGTTGGGTTGAATATCTTCTTTTCGGTACAAACACCGAACTCATTTCAAAAAACTCCCTCACCATTCTCCCCAATGATTTTTGGTAATCCAAACTTCCATCTTTTCACTATGCTTTCGTTTTTTTTGATTTGTCGATGTTTTGAAATCTCTCTCATTTGTGCTTTGACAGGCTTATGGTCAACAAATATTTGTCTGCCACAAAAAAAATGGCTTGTGAAATATTAGAACTGATGGCTATTGAACTAAATCTCCACCCAAAAAATGTGTGGAGCAGGTTGCTAAGTGAGGAAAAAAGTGATTCGTTTTTTCGGATAAATCATTACCCAGCCAGCAATAGAAATGAGCTTGGGTTCGGAGAACACACCGACCCACAAATTATATCAGTCATAAGATCTAACAATGCTTCAGGCCTTGAAATTGCTCTGAAAGATGGAACTTGGGTTCAAGTTCCACCTGATCCCAGCTCTTTCTACATCACTGTTGATGACTGCTTACAGGTATCATAATTTTTTTTAAACCACCGATATAATAAAAGTTTTGACTCTCTCGAAAACACAATAATTAATGACTAACTAAAATAATGTATATATATTTCTTGTCACCTGTCAATTCAATTGCTAGGAAATGGCTATCATTATTCCATGTACATATTATTGAATATTGACATATACCCTTTTGTAGAAAGATAATTCTCACATGTCTTTTTCTAGCATATAGGTGCATATTATTGGTACACAATTATTTTCCACCCTTTTACATTTTTTTAAGTCCAAAATACATAAAATTTATACAATATTGTTATTAATTATATACAGAACTTTTAAAGTTCTATAATTCAAGCATAAATAGTCAAAACGACCTTTGAGAAGGAATTATAAATTATAAATTGGTTTCTGATTTACATTTTTTCAACTCTGAACTGTTAAAAAGTCAATGATTTGAAATTTAAAGTTTGTGTCTAAATAAATACTTGATGAATATATAAAATGTTGCAGGTGATGACTAATGGAAGGTTCAGAAGTGTGAAGCATAGAGTAATAACGGAGAGTTTGAAAGAAAGAATATCAATGATATACTTCGGAGGGCCACCCTTAATTGAAAAGATAGCACCGTCAACTTCACTACTCATGCAAGGTGAAGAAAGTTTGTATAAAGAGTTCACATGGGGTGAATATAAAAAAGCAGCGTTCAATACTAATTTAGCTTTCAATAGGATTAGCTATTTTGAGAAATCTCCTTCTTGAATTTATCAAGTCAACCTATCAACTAACATTGCACTTCTTTTCTTAGGGAAGGTGTCTACTGAATTTATTGTACTAGTAATTTACTATTCTAATTCATGTATAGATCTACCTTGATGATTAGGAATTTCAAAATGATTACTCTTTCACATAACATAAAGATGTTTTAGTATATTGGATATCTGGCTAATGAATTAAAAGGTTTGAATGTTCAAAGCAGCAATGAAGGATTAACCGCTTAGTATTTAAATTTTTGAAATTGCTTATGATAATGAGTCTCCAATAATAATGTTATCAACATAGCGGTGAGTTATTTGACAATTATTATTATATTTGAGACCTTCTATGCTCGGTTTCATATTTAAGAACTTGAATTCTCAATAAAATAATAGTTTAATAATTAAAAATTTGCATTAAAAAAATTATTAGCTTAAAAACCTTCACCATCATGACCGTGCATAGAAACTGGCATTAATATGGATGCTTCCATCTTAATGTTCATGGTTAATATGGAACCTGTAGTAGACCCTCTCATCAAGTCAATTAGCTACTGATAATGTAAAAACAAAAGTTCAATCGAACAAAACCTACCAAATAGGGTTGGTCTTAATTTCATACCACGACATGAGAACTGAACGAAAACAAACGATAATGTATTGAGAGCTAGGCAGATGATGTGAACTATGGGATCCATTCCCATACAAAACCAATCTACATCAAAAGATTTGACTTTTTACAGTAGGAAATATTTCAGAAAGAACCACATCTTTTTATCGATATTGGTAAGTTAACATTTCCCACCAAATATTAGTAAAAAACATTTCCCACCAAATATTAGTATGAAATCACCTTAAAAAATGACAACATTTTCTATAAAATTGAGTACGTAGGAGGTTGATGATGTGGAATGAAGGATCTTATCATCATTAAAATTTACTTAGTTTTATTTTCTACGGATATTCGATAAGTATGATTATTGCATGTAAAAGAATAATTTGAACCCCACAAACATTACTCCCTCTGTCCCAACCAATTATTTACACTTTTCTTTTTCGGACGTCCCAACCAATTCTTTACGTAAGTTCTAACACTATTACATCAACTACTTCACTTATTTTAACAATACTTTACACTATTACACCCATTACTTCACTTATTTTAACAATAAAACAATAAAATCATTATTACATCCACTACTTCACTTATTTTAATAATAAATTACTATTACACCCACTACTTCACTTATTTTAGTCCTAATCCTTGGTATTTGTGCAAAAAGCAAACGTAAACAATCTGTCGGGACGGAGGGAGTATTTTTTTACCCTGTTTTACTTGGGTAGGGAGTAAGTTCTCTATTACTGTCTGTGTTTCTTTTTATCAAATTTGGTTTGTAAATTTTGACCATTCTTTTTTAGTGACAAAAAAACGATGTAAAAAGAAACATACCATATATACTGTATTGATAAAACTGGACTTAGAAAATCTTTCCTAACTTAATTTTTTTAACACGTTTGAATTTATAGTAATAAAACTATAGCTTGATTCATTTTAAAAAAACTATAGCTTGATTGAAATAAATAGAATTTAAAAGAATAAACTTTTGAAGAGGGTCAATTTTAGAAGACAAATTAAGAGAGATCGTGATTCAGCCGTCTAAAATAGAAAATACGTATAGGAATTTTTTTTTTCCTTATGTTTTTATTAAAGTTTCTACCCTTTTTAATTATTGCTTTTTCCTTATTTTTCACACATGTTTACTGAACATGTCCAGTTTTGACTCATTAATCCGATTATTACCAATTATTACCGATTCTTAACCTATTTTTATAAAAACACAATTTTTTATTCAATTTATGCATAATCAAGTCGATTGTCGATGTTTAACGATTAATGCCAATTAAACGTTGATTTTTAGAACTCTGTTGTTGGCTCTGTTATAGAAATCGTCGGATTTCTGAAAAGTCGCCGATAAATCGGCCAAAAATCGGTTAAAATTTTGGAATCGATTCGGCCGATTTTGCAAAAATCGCCGATAAATCACCAATTTTTCAACCGAATTACCCGATAAATCGGAAATCGGAATGCTTCAGTTACGTATGATTAATGCTAAAATGTGGTAGGAAATATTTCAGAAAGAACCATATCTTTTTATCGATAAGTTAACATTTCCCACCATAGTAAAAAACATTTCCCACCAAATATTAGTATGAAATCACCTTAAAAAATGACAACATTTTCTATAAAATTAAGTAGGAGGTTGATGATGTGGAATGAAGGATCTTATCATCATTAAAATTTACTGAGTTTTATTTTCTACCGATATTCTATAATTATGATTATTGCATGTAGAAGAATAATTTGAACTATTACGTACTGTCTACGTTTTTTTATTAAATTTGGTTTGTAAATTTTGACCATTCTTTTTTAGTGACAAATAAACGATGTAAAAAGAAACTTACTATATATACTGATAAAATTAGACTTAGAAAACTTTCCAAAATTAATTTTTTTAACACGTTTGAATTTATAGTATTTAAACTATGGCTTGATTGAAATAAATAGAATTTAAAAGAATAATTTTTTGAACCGAGAGTTAATTTTAGAAGAAAAATTAAGAGAGATCGTGATCATGTCCAGTTTTGACTGATTAATCCGATTATTACCAATTATTACCGATTCTTAACCTATTTTTAGAAAAACACAATTTTTATTCAATTTATGCATAATCAAGTCGATTGTCTATGTTTAGAGCATTTATAATGAGGTTGGTTAAAATTGGTTGACTAATTTTTGGTTAAAATTGGTTGACTAATTTTTATGATTGCCTATAATAATTGGCTATAGTTTAAAAATAATATTTTATTATTATTTCAAATTGTTATAAATAAAATGTATTATTTTGATATGGTAATAGATGATGTGGATTTTACTACAGGTGTGCTACATATATGTAGAGGTTCAACAAAAATAGCCAATATCACATGGTTGGCTAAAAATATAGACAAAGATTTTACACACCATTGGAGTGTACTATTTTTAACATATTTTGTAAATTTTTTATTTTTGGTAGCACAATTTAAATTTTATCTAAGGGATCTTGGAGATGCTCTTAACGACTAATGCCAATTAAACGTTGATGGATAATTTGGGATAAAATTCATTTACCTTACATCATATTACATATAGTATGAGATATGATTTACACAATTTACTTTCTTTGTTAAAAGAAATACACCCACTTTTTTTACATATCTATTTACAAATGCGTGTACACTTTTTTTCATATGTGTTTATTTAATTTAATTTTTTGAATGATTGAAAGTACGTAGACACATGAATGATAATAATTTAAAGGGCTTTTTTCGTAAAAATCCCTGTCTAGAAATGTTTTTGCAAAAATATTTTGTTTAAAAAAATTAATTTACAAAAATATTATCTTATTTGCAAATATACCATCTCATTTACAATACTATCTAGTTTGTAATGGGTGCTCATCAGGTTACATTTTACATTCAGTTGCATTTTGATTCAGATCCAGCAACTTCTTGCCAAGAGAAAATAACTATCCGAGCTCAAGTTTTCAGTCACTTCTCCATTCAGTTGCATTCAGTTGCAACTGAATGTAACTAAAAATTGTAATTTGAATTTTCATTTTTTTACCAACTTTCAGTTTTATATAAGGGCTACGCAGCAGTAAAAAAATGGAAGCAGCAAAAAAAATGAAAATTTAACTTTTAGTTTTCAGTTGCATTCAGTTGCATAGGTTGCATATGCAACTGAAAATCAACCAAACATAACTTTATCCAAAATCTAAAATAAAACCCCATAATTCGAAAGCAATTCAAAGCAATTAATTATAACTGAATTTTATCAACCAAATCCACCAAAATCAACTAATTTTATCAACCCCACTTTCAAAATGTTATCTCTCTCCCTCACGTGCCACCAATTTGTGCTTATTGAATCACCGTTGTTGAAAGTATTGACATTGATGTTGCTCCTGTGGGGCCTGATTCATCAAAACAAATATAGAATTTCATCTTTGTCAAATGTTCAATATAGAAGACAAAAATCGAAACTCTATGATGGTAACGACGTAGTATTTATCCCAAATATACACACACACAAACACAAACACACACAAATATATATATATATATATATATATATATGTGTGTGTGTGTGTGTGTGTGTGTGTGTGTGTGTGTGTAGATGTGTGTATAAATCGAAGATATATGAATACAGAAGTGAAAAAAGAAGAGAAAAGTTAAGAAGATGAAAAAAGAAGGGATAAGTTGAGGAGATGAGATTAATAGATGATTGTAAAATAGTAAGCATTGAGTACTATTGCATCTGTACATATGATAAGTACCGTATTTTTGCAATGTTTTATTTTTTATATTAAAAAGACCGTAGAATTTCAATAACAATAAGAACAACGTAAATATGCAAATCAAAGTATGAAAAGTCGTATTTTCATTAATTTTCCTAATTTAAATTGATGATTCACAACAAAAAAAATCATAATTTATTAATATATAAGCTAAAATCCCTTGAAAGATGTGATCGAGTTTATAATCCTTTTTAAAATCATATTTTATCAAAAAAAGTTAAAATATCAAAGATTTAAAATCGTAACATCTTACGTTCTTTTAGAAAGGAAAAAAATTGTACATCTTCAGATTCAAGATGCAAAGTATAAACTAATTAAATTTGCTAAATATAGAAAAACAAAGAAGTCGAGATATCTTTATTGTATTATTTCTTATGTGCTTGTAAAAGTTCTACTAACAATCAGCGCTCTTATTTCAATCACTCACTGAATACAATGATAAAAGCACATATCAAGTATATTGTTGTCAGTTGTGTATATAAAGATAGTTTGTTCAAAAAATTTAAACATGATCACATGCCACCCCACATGATTTGTGTTGCCATTTTATTAACTTTCAGTTATTACATGAATCTAGACTTTTCAAATATAACTGCAATCAAGTCTTGTGAAACGGATCTAAATTATACTCATAAAATTAAAATTACCCACATGAATTTGGGTCTGGATCCTATGTCCCCTTCTTCCGTGTCTCTTCCGTGTCCCCTTGTTTTTTTAATACAAAATGAGTGCCCCTGCGGGGCCCATTTTAAATAAAACTATTTTTTATTTAAAATGGGCCCCGCAGGGGCACTCATTTTGTATTAAAAAAACAAGGGACACGGAGGAGACACGGAGGAAGCTAGGGGACAGAGGATCCCAGCTCCATGAATTTCGTTTAATCCGATTCAGTTATTTTTTAACACAACATCTCTATCATTCTATATGTATGTATTACATATGTATGCAATATAAATATTATCATTTCTTATGCGCTTGTAAAAGTTCTACTAACAATCAATGCTCTTATTTCAACCACTCACTGAATACAATGTTAAAATCGCATATCAAGCATATTGTCATCTGTATATGAAGATACTTTGTTCAAAAAATTTGAACATGATCACATGCCACCCCACATGATTTGTGTTGCCATTTTGTTAACTTTTAGTTATTATATGAATTTAGACTTGTCAAATTTAACTCCAATCAAGTCTTACGAAGCGGATCTGAATTGTACAAAAATTAAAATTGATTACATGAATTTTGTTTAATTTGATTCAATTATGTATTAATACAACATCTCTAACATTCTATATGTATGTATGTATGTATGTAATTGAAAGATTATAATTTCTTAGGCATTTGTAAAAGTTCTACCAACAATCAATACTCTTATTTCAATCACTCACTAAATACAATGTTAAAATCGCATATCAAGCATATTGTCATCATTTGTGTATTTAAAGATAGTTTGATCAAAAAAATTTGAACATGATCCCATGCGACCCCATATGATTTGTGTTGCCATTTTGTTAACTTTCAGTTATTACATGAATCTAGACTAGTCAAATTTAACTCCAATCAAGTCTTACGAAACAATTTGCATTGTACTCATAAAATTAAATGATTACATGAATTTGTTTAATTCGATTCAATTATTTTTTAATACAACATCTTTATCATTCTATATGTATGTATGTTTATATGTAATAAAAAAATTAAATATCAAAAAGTAAAAAATTATAAATAACTAAATATATATATATATATATATATATATATATATGTTACACCATATTTTCGGTTGCCTCTAACATCTCCCAAATTTCCAAACATGAATCTAATAATAATTAACTTAACCCCCAAGTTAATTATTTCCTCTCTCTAAAACGAGGAAAGAATCAATACTAATCAATCAATAACGAAAAATATCTTCAAACGATATTTTTCAAATCAGGAAGATATCACAACGATAAGATTAAATCAGATCAAATCAATAATTACCCAGAGTAACGAAGTTTATCCCTAAAGTCTCTAAGGGATAGACACAAATCAATTTCACAGAACTGCGTTGGCTTGATCCTTATAAATATAAGGTACGCAGGCATCTTGGAAAAGGATCCAATACACGAGACAAATCGAGACACCTCTCAAGTCCAGCCCCAAACATCCAAAACCCTAAATCCCCCTATTTTCATAGTTCCGTTATTCCAGCAACCTCCGAAATTTGTTATCACCAAATTCCTCCGTTAATAATTGGCGCTAGAAGGAGGGGCATATATTTTTTGATTGTGGAAGACAATCAATTCATACGCATGGGGGATTATTATGGATCTGGAGCTGCTTTAATGGAGGAGATAAGCGGTGGAGGCGGCGGCTCTATTCCGAATTAAGATAAGTTTTCTTATGATTTTGTCCATGCAAATCTGCTATCTTATAAAATTCGTTGTAAATTCATTACATGTTGGATTTTGATGATTTTTAATGATTCGGAAAGCTTGTTAAATTGCCTATAACTTTCATTTTTTGAGTTTTCTCAGATTATATATCGATCTATTCTCGAAATCACAAAAAACAATCAGATCTCATTTTTCAGCATCAAGAAATCAAACAGCAGACGTTTTATTCGATTCCTGATTCGTTATAAGTCCGTTTTTGATGAGCCATATATTTCCGGAAAGATATTTTTGTTATTTACAACTTTCGTGTCTTGTGTTTTTCAAGAAAAAATCATTTAGATGGTCAAAAACAGATCTGGGCAGAATTTGAATTGTGAAGATTTTCAAGATTTTTGGTGTAATCTTCGTGGTACATGATTTTGGAAGACTCTTATTCGAAGAGTTTATTTTTTTAGAAGGCCCTCCTTTGCAGGGGTAATTATTTTGGAAGACCCTCTTTTCTAAGGATAAATTTTGAAGGGCTCTTATTCGAAAAGTTTATTATTTTAGAAGACCCTCCTTATGGGTAATATTTTGCATGGGTAATATTTTGCAAGGCTCTTATTCGAAGAGTTGATTATTTTTTAGAAGAACCTTCAAGTGTTGCTGATATTTTTTGGAAGAATCTTGGAATATTGATATGGCTTTGGGGAAGATAACCTACTCTAAGGAGGGTCTTCCTTATTTATTTTGATAGACGACTTCCTCTAAGGAGGGTCTTCGTGGAATATGTGAAAAGATGATCTCCTCTAAGGAAAGTCTTAGTGAAAATGAAGAGAACTTCGGAAAATCCACCTCCTGTGAGGAGTGATATTTCTGGAATGGGGAACGACCTCCTTTGAGGAGGGTATCCCAAATTATTAAAGTCCTTGCAAAAACCGTACTTCCGGGGGATTGTCCGTACTTCCGGCGCCTCATCAAGGCACGAGCTTCGGAAAATCAACCTCTTGTGAGGAGGGATATTTCTGGAATGGGGAACGACCTCCTTTGAGGAGGTATCCCAAATTTTTAAATCCTTGCAAAAACCGTACTTCCGGGGGGATGTCCGTACTTTCGGTGCCTCATCAAGGTTCGAGCTTCGGAAAATTCACCTCCTTTGAGGAGGGTATTTCTGAACTAAAAATGATCTCCTTTGAGGAGAGTATCATAAATTTATAAAATTCTGAGGAAAATGACCCCCTTTGAGGGGGGCTACCCTCCAGAAGACATGGTAGATATGACCTTCTTCGACTAGATGATGATATTACTCGGAATGCTTTGGATGACTTTATGGAATAATGCTTGGATGACCCTACAAGATACATTCTCTCACACCTACAAAACTTATTATTTACATATCATATTGTCTTATTTACATTTACATGCATATTACAAGCACCTAGGTGCTCCATAATTTTTACTAATCTTTATCTTCTAGCTGTTTCAGTGACTCATGAAATTTGGAAGATCGAAGTATGCTTAGTTCTCCACTGCAGCAACCTACACGGAAGAACTGGGGGTAGTTGTTACGCCATATTTTCGGTTGCCTCTAATATCTCCCAAATTTCCAATTATGAATCTAATAATAATTAACTTTACCCCCAAGGTAATTATTTCCTCTCTATAAAACGAGTAAAGAATCAATACTAATCAATCACTAACGAAAAATATCTTCAAACGATATTCTTCAAATCAGGAAGATATCACAACGATAAGATTAAATCAGATAAAATCAGTAATTACCCAGATTAACGAAGTTTATCCCAAAAGTCTCTAAGGGATAGACACAAATCAATTTCACAGAACTGCGTTGGCTTGATCCTTATAAATATAAGGTACGCATGCATCTTGAAAAAGGATCCGATACACGAGACAAATCGAGACACCTCTCAAGTCCATCCCCAAACATCCAAAATCCCAAATCCCCCTATTTTCATAGTTTTGTTATTCCAGCAACCTCCGAAATTTGTTATCACCAAATTCCTTCGTTAACAATATATAAGAAAGTTCTATGGAGTACTATCTAAATTGGAGTATTGGAATAATGAATCTTAACCGTTCATTTATTTATTATCCAATGGTCCACGTTTTTTTGTTGTTTTGTTTATAATTTAAATCATAAGGGTAGTTTTGTAATTATATGTATGTCAAAGATAATATAGTTTATTTATCGGATGTAACCCAGTATGTGAAGGCTGGTGGTTCCTTTTTTAAAGGATTACAGTTTTGGTATTTTATGGATGTCGCACGCATCACAGGCACAGAGTAATACTGCGGGTTATTGAAAATATACATTGCATGTTCTTGCCTGTTTGTTTTTAACATTTGTCGTAGTCTGTATTGTGCACTAACATGATTCTGCACTAACATATCTTTAATACTGCATGTTTGTCTTGCAGATGTACTTTGGTTTGCCATTGTATTTTTGTATTCATGCTTGCAGTATTATGTACGTTGGTGTTTCATTTTATTGCAGGACTTTGCCTTTAATTATTCGGTTATTTACAACATTGCCATTAAAAAAAGTTAAATCCAACCCACAAGATCTTTTTTATTCTAACCGTGATGATAGATTACTCCAACTAGTACTCCAAATAATAAGTACTCTATAGAATCAAACTTTTATATATATATATATATATATATATATATATAACTTTTTAAGATTCAAGGTTTTGATGAACAAAAAGTGATTACTAATTTTATTTTGAACAATTTTTCAGAAATCTATTAAGCTAATAACCTAAAATAAAGTATGAAGTAGTACTAGAGAATTTTTTTTACTTAGATTAAATATAGGTAGCTTTTAAACCCCTGCGATGTACTGACATGTTCTACTAGATACTAATAAATTGTTAACATTTGTCGAAATAATTAGATGTATGATGAAGGGTTGAATTAGACGATAGTAAATGTTAAGTAAAAATTTGTGTTTAGATGTTAATCATTTTTCAACTTATTGAACTTTATGTTTAGTTATTTAATGTGATTATAAATTTGTTTGTCCTCATAAATTTATTATTTAAAATTTAGAAGAATAAATTTTTTATTAACCAAATACATGAATAATTGCAATATAAATTATTGTGTTATAAAAAATGACATAATTTGGTTTTGGTTTATATATACTAAAAATTATCTTATAAACATATCAATTAATATCACTATTCATATTATATTTCCAACAATATTATTGTATATTATTTATTTGATATTTGAAAATTATAATTCGATATTTAAGTATTAGGTATTTCACTATTCTCTTTTAACCCTACAATGACAACCACTATATTTTTATAAAACTCTAGTAGCACTAACGTCAACTACGTGTATTCCAATTTTAAATTCATGTTAGTGAGAAAATATTTTTGTTTTCCCAAAAATTTAAATCACTAACAAGGATATCATAAAGTATATATATATATATATATATATATATATATATATATATATATATATATATATATATATGGTATGATTTAGGTGAGAACACGTAAATGTTGGGGAACAATGAGAACATCACATTTTAAGCTATTCTAAAGGGCCCCGCCAGGGGCACCCAATACGAAAAAGTCTTATAATTCTACCATCTATCCATTCATCAAAAAAAATTTAAAAATGATGACGTGGCAACAGTTTTTTTTAAAATTTTTTTTGTTATGAATGGATAGATGGTAGAATTATAAGACTTTTTTGTGAAGGTGCCCTAGCGAGGCCTTTTAAAATAGCTTGAAATGTGGTGAATATGTGTGTTCTCACTGTTCTCACACTAACATATGTTCTCACTGGAGTGTGACCCTATATATATATATATATATATATATATATATATATGGTCCTACTCAAATGAAAACCAAATTAAAATAGAAAATAGAAACTAAATCCTAATCCAATTTGTTTTTTTTTAACTAAAAAATCCTAATCCAATATTTCAAGCTAATCTAATGACCAAAATAGGGTAGCCCAATACAAAAAACATAAAATAATCTACCCTTTATTCAGTAAAAAAAATTATCACTGTTCAGGCTGATGACGTGGCAGTGACGTCATTGTGTGAACAGTTTTGTTATACGTTGGTGAGTTCATTTATGACATTTTTTTGTAAAGGTGCCCCCAACGGGACCCTCAAAATAGATGAAATATAATATATTTAATGTTGGTTTCTAGTGATCACTAGCCTATGTATATACATCTCATTATTCTATGGATATACTTTCTCCGTCCCATTCAATTGTTAACACTTTTTTTTGTCACTTTCTGGCACGCATTTTAAGGTGAATTTTAAGGATAGTTCCATAACTTATTTTTAAAATTTTCTTTTTTGTATAAAAATACGATTATTCTATTTTTATACAGAAACAGAAAATTTCAAAAATAAGTTATTGAACTATCCTTAAAATTCACCTTAAAATGCGTGTTAGACACCCAATTTTGAAACGTAAACAACCTGACGGGACTGAGGGAGTAACAGACTACAATAACTTGATAAACAAAAATTAGACTACCATAAAATATTACTTAAGATTCCCTTTGGATTCTAAGATCTCTAGAAATCAAGTTACTTCATCACAAATATTGAATTTAACATGAAATTAACATAAACAATATTATATGATTATATTACAAAAATGTATGAATTTTATGTTGAATTTTACAATAATTTTAATTTTAAAAAATTATGACATTCTACTTTATATTTGGTATGTTAAACTTAATGATGGTTATAGTTTATGATTATTATCTAAAATATCCATTTCTTTTCTTAAAAAAACGAAGTGATGTAATATTGTTCACCAATATTCTTTATATAAAAGTATTTCATATGTACACCCGTATGTATATATTTGTGTGTACATATTCACACATTATTATGAAAATATAATTAAAAGAGATGACAAATATTTATAATGATTAATTATGTAATAAATGTTAAATAATAATGGAGAAATGCGGATTAAACTAATATCTTATGTATGTTATTGATTAACTAAAATTTATTTTTATATAATTATAATTTAGATATTAATAAAAGATATTAGTATAAGTTCGTATTAACTTAACTATTAATAGATATCAACGTGAAAGATACATAAAATAAATATTTATGAGAGTATTAATTAGATTGAATTAACAGTTTCGTGATAATAATTGTATTGTAAAAGGAATATGAAGATGAAGATCGATGATAGTGGTTTGTGAACCCTACCAAACCACTAAGCGTCAATACAACATATCTTCATACTTACCAAGTGAAGAAAAAGTTGCTCAAGTGAGATTTGGTGATACGAAACCTAAGAATTATCAACAGATATCGTCAAGTAAAATTGTCTCTAATAATTTAACAATTAAAAGATTAATTATATAACCAATTTATTTTTTATTTAAATATTTTTTAAAACAAGTAAATGAATAAGTTTGAAATCTTGGTTACTAAAAAATTGAAAATACTATTGGGTATTGAAAATGAAAAGAATGTCAAACGTGAGGTATAAGAAAAAAGTTGAAGATAAAGTTGGTTTTTATTAATTAAACCAACGACAGGTATGGTTGTTAAATAAAAAAGCAATAAAGTTGGATTATTTAATAATAAACTTTGATTTCTCTCTCTTGTAACCAAAAATTAATGTCACAAATTTTTTATGTAATTATATTAATATTATTTTTTTTCATTTTACTCATATGTAGCTAATATTTTTTCCTAAAATGAAGATGAAGTTAAATGAATAATTTTTGATTTCTTCACATTCTCATTATTTGATTTTCATAATTTTTCCGCATTTAATTATTCAAATGATAATGTAATTTTGATATATCATTATTATCGAATTTAGTTTTCATAGTTTATATTATCCTTGAAATTTTGATAGGTCATTGTTAGAGAACAAATTTCATGGTATATGATTGTCTCGTTAATTGACACATGTTATTTATGAAGGAAAAAGAATTGATTTTAGGATAGGTTAATATTAATTGTAATTGATTAATTGGTTCAGATTACTATTGTGGAATAAAAACTAGGGTTATTAAATTGCGGCTAGGATTCGTGAGTTTCGTGCTTTAATGGATGTGCTTGTGTTTCGTGACCTAATTCCGGTCCTCACAAGATGCCTACGTATCTCAGAGTTGAGAATCAAGCCAACGTAGTTTTGAGATAAGGGGTCTGACCCTTTATATAGGCTTGAGAAGCCTTAGAATTTGAGTAGGGCTTGGAGACTTGGTGGACAAGTCACCGCCTTGTGGAAGGTTCTGGACTCCTACCTTGTAGGAGTCTGTTTCCATATCGAATAAGGAGCCTTGGAGGCTACTTCTTATCCCAGGGCTATTCTAGAACGTCCCCTGATTCTAGAACGTTCATTGTTTACAAATCAGGCCCATGTTAGAAACAAGCTTATACCAGGCGTCCTCGGTTTGGGCTGTTTCTTGGGCTTATTCATTAACCACAAATTTAATGCCCAACTAGGGTTTCGGGCCTCATTAATGAGCCAATAAATGTGACATTAATTATGTCTTTAAGGATTATTTTTCACTCATATCACTTTCCCCCCAACTTTTAGGAAAACTTGATTTCGTAGAAGTTTAAGGTTATGCCGGCCCTACAAAGGTATCGTCTTATAGTAAAGTGTGGAGTGACCTACACATTCACAACGACTAAAATTCTCTCCCAAGTTAATACTTAAGAAAGTTAGACGTTCCTTGGTGTTATGCAAAATCACGCAAGCGCACGTTGTCACAAGTAATATATGATTAAATCAAGTTCGTTCCCACAGAGATCTAGAATGGTGTTCAATTCAATTAATGTACCTATGCACCGATGTATGGTTTTTATCCACTGCTAAGACAAATAACAAATTGGATTTTTTATTAACTACTAAATTAATTATCAAACTAAAGATTAACTAATTAAAGAGATTAAAGTCGAATTACTAATATGAGAATAAAACATGGAATCCTAGTTTCATCATCTACTTCACTTAGAGTTGCAGCCTTTAATCACTATGTGCAATGGTTTTGATATCTGATCGGATAACACGAAACAAGTATACGCTACCTGTCAGCATACGCATACCAAACTAAACATACATCCACAAAAGAGATAGAAGATGAATAGACACCAATTATGCTTAGACCCTATATGTCTATAGAATTTGAAAACATAACGGTTGAAGAGCAAGTTATCCATAAAGATCACACAGGGCAGTATAAGTATTTTCATCTCACACCACGAATCATATTGATAACAATTATGAACCTATGCTAGCATAGCAAGTTCTAAATCTCAAGATCCACTTTCACTTCACAAGAGATTAACAATTCAATTTAGATGTTAGCTACGCATCTAAAAGCATTAAGATTAACCATACGAGGATATCAAGAATTCACCACACATAAATCTTTAAGGCATGCAAACTACTAAGCTACATAGATAAATCCACTAGGATCCCATGACAACGATTAGTTCATAATCGAACCTTTCGTCACCATGGGATTAGATGAAAACATGATAATTGACAAAATATAAAAGGAAGGAATAATATTAATAGTAAAAGAACACAAAAGATGAAGTAGATCTTGATCCGTTGCTTGTCACGAGCGTTGAATCTCCTTCTCCTTTTCTCCCTTGCAATTCTATGTTACAATAATAAAAACTATGATAATCTTCTGTATTTTACAAGGCTAAGATGTGTTTTTATAGGCCTAGATATCTTGCCCAGCAAGAAAAACAACCTAGAATACAATTGGAAATAGGTTTGGGTACCAAAAATACAATTAGAATTCGAATAGGGGCAAAACGGACATTTTTCAGCAATTTCTCCCCGCAGGAGCGCTGCCTGCGCTGCCTGTGCAGCCTAGAGCGCTGCCTGCGCAGCCTAGAGCGCTGCCTGCGCAGCCTAGAGCGCAGCCTGCGCTGCACTTTCTGCCCAGAATTTTTATTTTACTTTATTCTTGTATAAAATTTCCCAAGCTTCGCGTGGACAGTAAGATCGTCCAAAACGGACTTCTAGAACTCCAGATATGGCCAAAACAGTGTAGAGTGCGCAACATACCATGAAATCTGAATTTTCCACAATTTGCTCATTTTTCATCCGTTTTCTCTTCCGATTCTTTTGCCACTTCCCGTTCTTCAATTCTAGACTTATAAATCCTCTTGATAGTTGATATTAAGTCGTCATTCTTCATTCCATATCATAAATCAACTCCAAAAACAACGGAAAGTTCACCCCTAATCGACATTTCTCCAAACCTGCACAAGTAAATAAAACACATAAAAACTACGACAAACTTGAGTCCAAGTACACCAATTTAAGCCGATATGGAACGTTCCAAGTGGATATAAAATCCACTTATCACACCCCCAAACTTAAACCGATGCTTGTCCTCAAGCATAAACAATTACAACTAACTAACTAACTAGTACCACTTCCGTAGGTGATCACGGTTGCATTTGGCATATGCAACAAGCCCTTTAAACCCCTAGGCAGCCCTAGTGGACGAGTGAGGTCTCGTGAGGGCCTATAGTGAATGTACCCACAAAATCCATTTAACCTAATGCAATGCAAATGCATGAATGCAACTAATATGAAAATGCAACTAATCTAGCCTACCATGCCTTCAAATCCTCTCATGC
Source organism: Kitagawia praeruptora (assembly GCA_037693485.1). Classification (NCBI taxonomy): domain Eukaryota; kingdom Viridiplantae; phylum Streptophyta; class Magnoliopsida; order Apiales; family Apiaceae; genus Kitagawia; species Kitagawia praeruptora. Next base: position 111,926,955 of record CM075354.1, read on the forward strand.
CATATCAACTTAAGAATCAAAGTAATTACGCAATGTCTTGGTGTCGAAAGTGCAAGTATTCACATAGTCTACTAAATGAACATGCATAAGTTCTCACAAGCCCATGTCAAGTGTAAGAATAAGTTAGTAAACATGCTAAGCCTACAAGAGTACATCTTTGAGATAACACTCGGGATCTCATACGCAAGAACAAGCAAACACTCACAATCCACTCACAAAAGAATATTCACTCAAGAACAAGGGTAAGTGTATCACTCAATTCCAACAAAATTATAAACATGCTTGACATTTGGTATCAATCTAACTCTTAACACAACATACATCAATGACGATAATCAAAAGGTCTTTAATTGGGTTGTAACGGGGCTAGGGACAAAGTATGTCAAATAAACCAAAACAGGTGAAGTGTCAAAAGCTAGTAAGTACCATAATACATCATACACAACACCATATTCTCCCCCCACATAATTTTTACTAAAACAACACTCAACTAGTCGACTGAAATAGGATCGCAACAAACACAAACATGCTCTCATAATATTTTTTTTTCTTTTTCTTTCTCTTTTTTTTTTTCTTTTTTTTTTCTTTTTTTTCCGAGAGCTAAATAGAACACAAACAATAATATAAACAATAACAAAGATCCCATAATTTTATTACATATGTCAACTATCAAGTAAACAACCAAACCCAATTTCAATATTTCCCCCAAAAGTAAGACCAACAATAAACCCCTCCTTGCACACCTTATTACTCCCTTAAGCACTCTACTAGCCTTTGACAATGTGGGTTCAAATAAATGTAAGGCCAATACAAGAAAAAGGTCTAGGCAAGTAATGTGGTATGTCACCGAAAAATAGGATTAAGCTCAACGGGTTAACTAATTGATCATGTAAACATGGTGTGGTAATATGGGAAAATATGCGGTTATTCCTACATGCCTTTATCATTTTAATCGTCAAATAATGTCATGCGTTTCAAGAAAGACCTCAAACAACTGCTAGCAATGCAAACAATCCGTGGACACTCAAGCAAACGAATAAATTGCAAATATGCAATATGCAATAAGGCTCAAAACTCACTTGGTGGAAAAACATACTCAATCCCAAGCAAAAATCTCTCTAACGCACCAACTTGTATTCAAAGCATGCAAACTAAATCATCTTGCACATATTCATGTCCTTCTAATTACTTACAACATTCAATAAGTCTACTAGCTTCAACTTACTAGTGTATGTGTGTGCACAAGAACAAAGCATATCACTTCTCAATCAAAAGCGTCAACAACACAAAATTCCTATCAAGCATGGGTGCAAATGCAACTATTATGAACTCACATGATATACTAACATAAAAACAGAATGTCCTATATGAAACAAACGTAGATAACACGAACATAAATGCATAATTTACTACTACTAATATGCAAAGCATGAAATCCTACATGAACACATAACTACTACAACTACTAATCCCTCAAACCACCCCCAAACTTAAAATATTCAATGTCCTCATTGAATGGAAGTAAATACAAAGGATAGTAGGAAACATACCTAAAAATACCGAAACACATGGGTTGCCTCCCACGAAGCGCTGTCGTTAACGTCATTTAGCCGGACAAATATGATTCAAATCATGGTGGCTCGAAGATCGCATTTGACTTGTCCTTAGCAGAAGGACCATTCACCCATTGGTTGACAACCTTCTTGCTATCTTCCCACATCTTTTCTAAATCAAACTTCACTTTGCCTCTTCCTCCAATTAACTTTTTCTTTTTCTTCTTCACACCTCTAAGGTGCTTTTCTGACTCAACCGGCTGAACAAAAATTTCTTCTTCCTTATCATAGGTCTTCCACCTTCGCAACACGTTATCATGTCCCTCCTCAAAAATCACTAGCTCATTATTCAAAAGGACATACCTCAAATGTGGTGGAAGTTTCCCAAGCTTTACTTTCGAGAGATCTCGAACCGAAGAAATGTCAATAGAATCACTGATAGGATGCTTAAGTATGCTCATATTCGAGTTTTCGCTCAACAATTGATCCAACTTCTTTCTCTGACCCGTATCAACCGTTTCCACACTGAAACACTCTTCATCCTCTGTCGGAAATTTCATGGCCTTGAACACATTAAAGGTGACACTCTGATCTTGCACCCTCATTGTAAGCTCTCCTTTTTGCACATCAATCAAAGTCTTTCCTGTAGCCAAGAACGGTCTTCCCAAGATTATGGGAATCTTCTTATCTTCTTCGAAATCCAAGATCACAAAATCAGCAGGAAATATGAGCTTATCAACCTTCACCAAAACGTCCTCCACGATGCCTCTAGGATATGTGATAGATCGATCAGCCAACTGCAAAGAGATGTTAGTTGGCTTTGGCTCCGGTAGACCAAGTTGCTTGAAAACAGACAAGGGCATAAGATTAATACTAGCTCCCAAATCACATAAACACTTGCTGAATGAAAGGTTGCCAATAGTGCATGGAATAGTAAAGCTTCCCGGATCTTTAAGCTTAGGAGGCAACTTCTGTTGCAGAACAGCACTACACTCTTCCGTCAATGCCACTGTTTCAAAATCTTCCAACCTTCTCTTCCGTGACAAAATATCCTTCATGAACTTTGCATATCTTGGCATCTGCTCCAATGCTTCAACAAAAGGAATATTAATGGACAGTTTCTTGAAGACATCCATAAACTTCTGAAACTGTTTCTCTTGACTTTTCTTCAAGCATCCAGGATATGGAGGAGGTGGATAGATCTGATTATTCATTGAAGATTGCTCCGGAGTAAACTTTTCAACAGGTTTCTTGCTCTTCTCACTATCTAGCTGATCAGCCACTAAATCAGATTTCTCAATTTCTGGCACTGCAGATTTTTCAACCTGCTGATTCTGAACATCTTCATCTTCTTCAGTTGCTGATTTAGGATCACTCGTGACTTTTCCAGATCTCAAAGTAACTGCATTGACCTGTTCTTGAACCTCCCTCTTGCCTGGATTACCCCTTGTATCACTTGGAAGAGTTCCTTGTTGCATATTTACCAAGGCACTTGTAATCTGCCCCAACTGGGTTTCCAAAACTTTCTGGCCAGCTTGTAGGTTCTTTACCGCTATCCACATTTCATCTGATTTATCAGTAGATGATTGCCCCATATGAGCCTGGGGCTGTTGCTGCTGAAATCCAGGAGGTTGATATGGTACCCTTGGAGCATAAGGCTGTTGATAGCCTTGATTGAATGACTTCACTTGCTGAAAAGATTGTTGAGCATTCTGATTGTTGCTCCAGCTGAAGTTGGGATGATTTCTGTTGTTAGGATGATAAGTGGCTGGAACTGGTGCAGCAGGTCTCTGGAAATTACTCACGAACTGTGCTGATTCAGAAGAGATAGCACATTGATTCGTCTCATAAGAGATAGCACATTGAGTCAACTGGTTCCTTAATGCTGCAGTTTTCGCCATAGGGAAGAATTTAGTAAGGAACTTCTGAGCAAGATCTTCCCATGTAGTAATGGAACCAGGTGGCAAAGAATGTAGCCAGCTCTTAGCCTTATCCCTCAGAGAGAATGGGAAAAGTCTCAACCTGATAGCATCATCCGTCACACCATTACATTTGAAAGTGTCGCAGATTTCGATAAAGTCCCTAACATGCATGTTGGCATCCTCCGTAGGAGCTCCCCCAAACTGGACTGAATTCTGCACCATCTGAATTGTGCCAGACTTGATCTCAAAATTGTTCGCTGCAATAGCTGGTCTAATAATGCTAGACTGGATATCATTGAGTTTCGGCTGAGAATACTCCCTCAAAGCCTTAGCTGCTGCTGCATCTGCCATTGCTACTGTAGTTTCAGCTTCCTCTTCCTTATTCTCTAAATTCTCTACACGACCGTCTTCTGCCAGTTTTTGTAAACGAGCTTGCGAACGTGTTTGCATACAAACTTAAGTACCTGAAACACCAGGAAACAAACAAACTAAGTAAGAATCCGAGTCAGTGAACGCTAACGACCACTGATGACAAGCACATAAACTAAAATAAAAACACCGATGATCCCCGGCAGCGGCGCCAAAAACTTGTTATGCAAAATCACGCAAGCGCACGTTGTCACAAGTAATATATGATTAAATCAAGTTCGTTCCCACAGAGATCTAGAATGGTGTTCAATTCAATTAATGTACCTATGCACCGATGTATGGTTTTTATCCACTGCTAAGACAAATAACAAATTGGATTTTTTATTAACTACTAAATTAATTATCAAACTAAAGATTAACTAATTAAAGAGATTAAAGTCGAATTACTAATATGAGAATAAAACATGGAATCCTAGTTTCATCATCTACTTCACTTAGAGTTGCAGCCTTTAATCACTATGTGCAATGGTTTTGATATCTGATCGGATAACACGAAACAAGTATACGCTACCTGTCAGCATACGCATACCAAACTAAACATACATCCACAAAAGAGATAGAAGATGAATAGACACCAATTATGCTTAGACCCTATATGTCTATAGAATTTGAAAACATAACGGTTGAAGAGCAAGTTATCCATAAAGATCACACAGGGCAGTATAAGTATTTTCATCTCACACCACGAATCATATTGATAACAATTATGAACCTATGCTAGCATAGCAAGTTCTAAATCTCAAGATCCACTTTCACTTCACAAGAGATTAACAATTCAATTTAGATGTTAGCTACGCATCTAAAAGCATTAAGATTAACCATACGAGGATATCAAGAATTCACCACACATAAATCTTTAAGGCATGCAAACTACTAAGCTACATAGATAAATCCACTAGGATCCCATGACAACGATTAGTTCATAATCGAACCTTTCGTCACCATGGGATTAGATGAAAACATGATAATTGACAAAATATAAAAGGAAGGAATAATATTAATAGTAAAAGAACACAAAAGATGAAGTAGATCTTGATCCGTTGCTTGTCACGAGCGTTGAATCTCCTTCTCCTTTTCTCCCTTGCAATTCTATGTTACAATAATAAAAACTATGATAATCTTCTGTATTTTACAAGGCTAAGATGTGTTTTTATAGGCCTAGATATCTTACCTAGAATACAATTGGAAATAGGTTTGGGTACCAAAAATACAATTAGAATTCGAATAGGGGCAAAACGGACATTTTTCAGCAATTTCTCCCCGCGGGAGCGCTGCCTGTGCAGCCTAGAGCGCTGCCTGTGCAGCCTAGAGCGCTGCCTGCGCAGCCTGCGCTTGCTTTTCTGTTTCTGGAACTTTCTGGAGCGTTGCCTGCGCTTGGAGAGCGCAGCCTGCGCTGCACTTTCTGCCCAGAATTTTTATTTTACTTTATTCTTGTATAAAATTTCCCAAGCTTCGCGTGGACAGTAAGATCGTCCAAAACGGACTTCTAGAACTCCAGATATGGCCAAAACAGTGTAGAGTGCGCAACATACCATGAAATCTGAATTTTCCACAATTTGCTCATTTTTCATCCGTTTTCTCTTCCGATTCTTTTGCCACTTCCCGTTCTTCAATTCTAGACTTATAAATCCTCTTGATAGTTGATATTAAGTCGTCATTCTTCATTCCATATCATAAATCAACTCCAAAAACAACGGAAAGTTCACCCCTAATCGACATTTCTCCAAACCTGCACAAGTAAATAAAACACATAAAAACTACGACAAACTTGAGTCCAAGTACACCAATTTAAGCCGATATGGAACGTTCCAAGTGGATATAAAATCCACTTATCACTTGGCCTCTTGATCCTTTTTCTTAGGATTTCTGGGCCTTACGGGAATAGGATTAGAGCCGTTTCGAGCTCGTAGACACTAATCCAAGTGCAATTCGTGCTTCCTTTATCATAAATTCATTAGTGATTTATTTCCCACAACTTATCTAAGTTGGGGTTAATATCAGGCGGTCGTTGCTCAAAAGCCTTAATAAGGGCTAATCTTTGAGCAAAAGACTCTAATCCGGCCTTAATCGAGGCTAACTAACTCGTCCTTGATGTAATTATTACTAGGATATCAATTCTTAACCTTAAGATAGGTTAATTTTAGAGTGGAAGTCCTTAAACGTCGCTAATCGAGGTTAATCACCCCCTAACTGCGATTAGTGAAATCCTAACCTCAAATTTTGAAGTCAAGTCAATCCAGTAGAGATTATTATAGCCTCTTGGTTGGAGAAAGAATTACGTGAAGATTCTCATTTTTGAGTTGTCTAGGCAAGAAATACGGTGCTCTGGACAAGGTGTTCCAAACACCCTCCTGGTTTTCAACACCCTCCTGGTTTTTCAACACCCTCCTGGTTTTTCAACACCCCTGGCATTTCTAAACTCAAATTTTAAAGTTGAGCTTATATGATATGGATTCTTATAATCTACTGGTATGAAGATGAATCACATGAAAACATGCATTTTTGAACATTTTGGAGGCGAAATACCACCTTTTAGGCAGACCTTGTTTCAAACAAGGTCATTTTTTCAACTTCAAAGAATCACTTGGGCACCTACATAGGCTTGTAAAGAACCTTACAAGGTTCCTAAATCACAAATTTGGGAGCAAACGGAGCATTTTTGAGCATTTTGGGGCCAAACGAAGTCAGCTAGGGGTCTAGGTGTTCGAAACACCTGGACCCATTTTTCTCCCACATTTCTAGTCCGCCATGGCTGGTTGGCCATTTGGCCAAGGGTGCCTGGTCGGCTGGGCCCCTCCCCCAATTTTTTTTTTTGTCGAAAAAGTATGATACGCACTAAAATGTCCGTAACTTTTGACTTGTTACTCCAAATGAGACTCACGATATATCAAATTGAAGGTATTTCAGAGTTCTATGTCCCAAAATAAACATTTATATCGTTTACCCCACTTTTCGACCTCAGAAAACGTCGTTTAGGGAACTTTTGGAGCCAAAATAGTTTTTTCAGGGGTATTTTTAATATCCGTGCGTATATTTGAGAGACCATCAGGGCTTAATACTTGATTCAAAATCTTGAATTCATTCATGGTGGTTGTTTTCAACAACCTTGAAGTTCTTTTATTCTTGCCCCCCTTGTTTTCAAACAGAGGAGGTCTTACTTCTTAGTTGCTTATATTGGGGATTCCCTTATTTTCAACACCTAACTTCAAGTCTAGGATACTTTGGTTGGTTTTTGATCTTTGATTTTGACTCAAGGACCCTAAATCTCCTACCTTGTTTGTAGGACCTTGCCTTGTTTTGAATTTAGCCAATGGTTCCTGATTTTCAGGCCTTGAATTCATACAACCGGCTTGATTTGAGGCAAACAGCCATGTTGGCCACCAAGGCTTAGATTTTGTGTTAGGATTTGAAATTTAAAACTTTAAGTGTGGAATTACAAAGGACCTCGTACACAGGAGATCTTCAATCAATGCATATCTCAATGCTCTCACTGATAGTTTTTGTGCCTCTAAGGCATTACCAGGGAGTCAACCAGTCTCAAGATGAGCTTTGATGGGGGGCCCATCCAGCAACTTCCAACGGCGATGGACATCAACAACTTGCACTCTATAGTGGGGGTCTCCAAGACCTGAAGTGTAACTCTCGATTTCAGACGAGGCGAATTTAGACAAGGCATCGGCCGTCATATTCTATTTTCTAGAGATGAATTCAAGGTGGCATTCCTCGAATTGTACCAGCTGTGATTTTACAATCCTCAGGTATTTCAACATCGTTTCATGTTTGGCTTCAAAATGGCCATCTACTTGGGAGACTACCAATGTTGAACCTCCACAGATTTTAAAGTTCCTGGCCCTCAGGGCTGGCCAAGCCTGAACTAGCTATCAAGGCTTTATACTCTGCCTCGTTATTGGTCACTGAAAAATCCAACTTCAAGACATATTCAATTTGTAGGACAAAAACAGCTTCACTTATTTTTGTTTTTGATGCCCCATCAAAATAGAGCACCCAATGTTCCTTCTGAACTTCATCATTCTCTCCCTCTTGGGGTGCCTCATCCTGCCCTTGCTGGGGTGTTATCTTGCCCTTGCTGGGGTGTTGTGCCTTCCTGTCAAAATAGAGCACCCAATGTTCCTTCTGAACTTTATCATTCTCTCCCTCTTGGGGTGCCTCATCCTGCCCTTGCTGGGGTGTTATCTTGCCCTTGCTGGGGTGTTGTGCCTTCATGCCCCCCGACTTCTTGGTTGCCAATGGTACATTCAACCATGAAGTCAGCGAGTGTTTGTACCTCAATTGAAATTTGTGGATTGTACGCGATATCAAATTATCCGAGTTCTATTGCCCATCTAATTAATCTTCCACTAGCCCTCGGGCTGTGCATGATGTTTCTCAGTGGCTGGTCTGTCAAGACTTCAATCTTATGTGCTTGGAAGTACGGTCATAGCTTCCTCGAGGCTGTTACTAATGCCAAAGCAAACTTCTCAATGGGGGAGTAATTTAACTTAGCTCCATGCAACACCTTGCTCACATATTAGATAGGTTCCTGAACCTTGTTATTCTCTCGAATGAGGATGTCACTCAATGCTTGTTTAAGTACTGCAAAATACAGATATAGGGTCTTTCCGGGACTAGGTTTTGCCAACAACGGGGCTTCAGCCATGTATTTTTTCAGATGTTCGAAGGCCTCTTGGCTTTCAGGTGTCCACTCAAAGTTCTTCACCTTCTTCTATGCTTGAAAGAAAGGCAAGCACTTATCACCAGATTTGGGGAAAAATCTCCCTAAGGCTGCAACTCGGCCTGTCAACTTCTATACGTCTCATATAGAGCGGGGTGGTTCCATATCCAAAATCGCTTTGATCTTATCAGGGTTGGCCTCTATGCCTTTTTTTGAAACCATCAGACCCAAAAATTTTCCTGATCCAACGCCAAAAGCACACTTGGCTGGTTTGAATATCATCTTGTGGTGCCTCAGCACTTCGAATGCCTCTCTGACATGCTTAATATGGTCTGCCTTGAATAGGCTCTTGACTAACATGTCATCTACGTAGACCTCCATGGTCTTCCCGGTCAAGGGTGCAAAAATCTTGCTTATTAGCCTTTGGTAAGTGGCTCCTGCAGACTTCTCATCTCGGGTTGACATTAACCTAGAGTTTCTAAAACAACCTTTCTCAGCTCGGTTGGCTGTTATGGCTTCAATGTTTGTCTTAGTTCTTGGGGCTTTTCGGGCGGCCTCTCGGCTGGCATGTGCTCAGCCTAGTGGTTGTTCGAGCGTTGAATGTCGATGTTCGAATGTGGAATGTTGATGTTCGAAATCAAGGGTTTTCAACCTCAAGGAAGTTCTTTGAACTCTAACCTTGAAGTTTGGATTTTAATGAAAGTGAGCATATTGGACTACCATCACATGGTTTCAAGCCAAGTTTTGGGTGTTTTAAATTACCAAAACATCTATCAGAGTTGCCGGTCCAAGACCATAAGGTTTCTTGTCGGCTGAAGCCCATCTAGAGCCTCTGGTCGGCTCCTTAAGGTCGGATGAAGGCCTTCTTAGCTTTTGGTCGGCTCCTTAAGGTCTTGAACCTTCCCTAGGAGGTTTTCAATCTCCATTTTAGGGTTGATATTCAAGTGTTCAACGCTGGTGTTCAGATGTTCTACGTTGGCGTTCTGGATCAAGAATCCAAAATTTTAGATTAGTTTTCAAGTTTTGACTTGGAATATCAACCTTTGGATCTTGATTGGAGGTTCATGACCCCCTCAAGTTTGGCCTTCATAGCTAATCTTGGCCTTCATGGCTAATATCTCGTGTTTCTCAACCTAGGATTCGAGGTTGATGTTCACATGCTCAACGTTGTTGTTCATATGTCGGCTACCAAGTATCCACGACCTTTTGTTTGGATTTGATGTCAACCTAAAGTTCTCTAGGATCACTTACTTGACTTCATGTTTTTCATGGCTTGTCTCAAACCTTTGTTCTGATTTCAGGGTTTTCAAACCTATCTTTTCTTTTTATTTTTTTTATTCTTGTTCAAGGATTCAAGGTTGATTCCTTGATTTAGATTTCAAGAAATACAATCCTGTGGGCTTCTTGCCTTTTAGACTCCTGAGACGAGAGCTTGCTTGAACTTCTTGATCATTGTTTAAGGATATTTTTATATCTAAGGATATTCTAATATCGCTTGATCTTAGAACTAGAATTCAAGGTTCTCTATTGGTCTTCATCCTTAGATCCTCAATCCAAGTACTTAAGAAATATTGAAGAATAGCTAGTCCTTAACATCCACAGCCTTGCATGGCTTTGATTGCCACATATAACTTTATTAACTTGTCTTTTAGCCCGGGTCCTTCAAGGACTTAAACACTTATTTGGTTGTGTTGCAACCTAACTCCTGACCCTTCGGGGTTTTTATTTATTCATTTGTTTGTTTCCATTCATGTATTCTTTTATTTTCGGTACTTGGTCATCTTTGACTTACACACATCAGGTGCTTGGCACATAAATGAAATCACAGAACAGAGAACAAAAAACAAACTTGCATTAATAACTTGAAATGGGTTCAACCCTTACATAGAGTACTGCTATCCTACTCGGAGCAACATGCTCTGCAATGGTTTCATCAAACCTTATTTCTACTTCTACTAGATAAATACGAAGCTAAGTCCTATTAAGATAGTTTGAACCCATCGGGGCTTTGCAAGATTAGGCCTGCATTGCTTGATTTTGTTTTTGATGCTCCATCAAAATAGAGCACTCACTACTCCTTCTAGTTTCCTCATTCTTATTCTGAAGTTTACTTCCTTCTTGGGGTACTATCTCCTGCCCCCCGACTTCTTGGTTGCCAATGGTACATTCGACCACGAAGTCAGTTGACGCCTTAGCCTTAATGGTTGTCCGAGGCTTATACGTGATGTCCTCTGCTGGCCTTTCTTGGTGCTCCTTATTACTGTGGACATCCATGTCTCCAATCGGAAGGACCTGCCCCCCGACTCCACCAGGCCTTAACGCGGCTACATAACAGCTCCTAACCATTTTTTTGTCACCTTTTTGTTCTCCTACATCATTCCTGGTGGGAAACTTGATCTTCATGTGATAGGTTGAGGCCACAGCCTTAAAAGCGTGAAGTCCAGTCCTCCCAAGGATGGCATTGTAAGTAGAAGATGCTTTGATAACCAAAAAGTTCAGCATCTGTGTAGCCTCCATTGGCTTCTGTCCGATCGTGACGGGCAACTGAATAGTTCCCTCAACTTTAGACTATAGCCCGCTGAATCCATATATAGGCATGTTAGATGGGGTCAACTGAGAGTCGTTGTATCCCATCTTTACGAATGCATTATGGAACAAAATGTCCACTGAAGCTCCATTGTCTATCAAGACTTCCCAATCATGGATGTTATGACCAGCGGGTCATCGTGAGGGAACTTCACCCCTTCAAGGTCTAAATCATCAAATCCGATTGTTACATCGGTTCTTGCATGCTTTGGTGCCTCTCCAACAATATGCATCACCTCTCGGGCATAAGCCTTCCGAGAGTTCCTAGTTGTCCCGGCCGCAGTTGGGCCTCCTGAGATCATGTTGATTACTGGCCCTCGGGGCTGTGGGTTGCGATCTTGATCGTCATCCCTTCTATTATAATATCTTCTTTGATTACCACGATCTTCACCCTCAGTGAAGTGACTCAGTTTCCCTCTTCGGATCAAAAACTCGATCTCATCTTTGAGTTGCTTGCAATCATCAGTATCATGCCCCACATCTCTGTGGAATCTGCAATACTAATTCTTGTTTCTCTTTGAAAGATCACCCCTGAGTGGCTTCGACTCCTAGGAGTATTCAACCTTGCATCGTACTCTTTCTGTGGTCCTTGGTTTTTCTTAGGGGCAAAGTCGGAGTCCTCGCTAGTTCGGGGATACATTTCCCTATCATCGTACTCTTGCTCTTGCTTTTGCTTCTTTGAGTCATTGTTACCCCCTCCATTACCTACTGCGGCCTCTTTCTTCATGCTATCCTCAGCTTTAATATACTTATCGGCCCTTCGTTGGAGCTCAGCCATATTATCCGGGGGATGCTTTGCTAATGACCTTTTAAAGAATGGATCAGTGGTTCCGTGCTGCAAGGCTACCATGGCCACCTTATTTCCAAGTCAGTGATATTTAGTGTCTCCTTAGTGAATCTCTTGAGGTAATCCCTCAGATTTTCGTTCTTCCCTTGTACCACTTACATAAGAGATGCGGAGCTTTTCTCATGAACTCTCCCGCTAATGAATTTGCTGACGAAAGCGACACTCAACTCCTTAAAAGAACCAATCGAATTCGAAGGCAACCGGCTATATCATCTCTGAGCCATACCCGATAGGGTTTGGGGGAACGCCCTACACTTTAGGGCATCACTTGCAGGCTGCAATAGCAGTGCGTTTGAGAACGTCCTGATGTGATTTGCGGGATCACCAGTTCCATCATAAGCCTTGATTGTCGGCATCTTGAACTTCTTAAAAATACGAGCATTCATCACCTCCTCAGGTGTGGGATCATCAGGATCCCCAAGTGGCATCAGATCTTTGGGGTTAGCCCTGGGAGTTTCCATCCTTGTTGTTCTTCCAGTTAGGGCATCAGCCCTTTTCTGTCTCCTTGAGGACCTCTCCAAGTCTATAATGGGAATCCTTCCTTAGGTTGGAGGAGGTTGACTTTGATTCAATCTCGCTTGCTCTCTTGCCATGTCATCCTTCAGCTTTAAGATCTCGGCCTCATGAGCCTTAATCTTCTCAGCAGTTGTCAAAGGGGGTCCATCATGGATAGTTTGAGTCCTCCTTAGAGGTTCTCTGCTAGCAGCCGCCTCCTCGGGGCTTTATTACGATCGTCATCCTCTAGTATTAGGAGGGTAGTTAGGCAGACCATACATCGGGTTGGTGTTTATGGGGAGATCCGTAGTGTGGATCTGTACCCTTGGGGGTAAAGGGTGATTAGGATTAACAAGAGGAGAAACCAACCAAAACCACCATCTGAAGAGGGTTGGTTTCCTGACTTGGGTGAACGACCACAGGTAATGTTCTCTCAACAGGGGGAACCATCCCCAAAGGTTGAGAAACTTGAGGTTGGGTGATCGCCCCTGTTGTTCGGGGCACTTGTTCGGTAACGGGCGGAGCAGAGCTGAGAGGTAGGGCCTCAGTAAAGGTCGGCACTGTTCTTCGTGTAGTTACCATGGTTGATGTTATTGTCCCACAGACGGCGCCAAATGTTGTGGAATAAAAACTAGGGTTATTAAATTGCGGCTAGGGTTCATGAGCTTCGTGCTTTAATGGCTGCGCTTGTGTTTCGTGACCTAGTTCCGGTCCTCACAAGATGCCTACGTATCTCAGAGTTGAGAATCAAACCAACATAGTTCTGAGATGAGGGGTCTGACCCTTTACATAGGCTTGAGAAGCCTTAGAATTTGAGTAGGGCTTGGAGACTTGGTGGACAAGTCACCGCCTTGTGGAAGGTTCTGGACTCCTACCTTGTAGTATTCTGTTTCCATATTGAATTAGGAGCCTTGGAGGCTACTTCTTATCCCAGGGCTATTCTAGAACGTCCCCTGATTCTAGAACGTTCCTTGTTTACAAATCAGGCCCATGTTAGAAACAAGCTTATACCAGGCGTCCTCGGTTTGGGCTGTTTCTTGGGCTTATTCAGTAACCACGAATTTAATGCTCAACTAGGGTTTCAGGCCTCATTAATGAGCCAATAAATGTGACATTAAATATGTCTTTATGGATTATTTTTCACTCATATCAATTACTAGATTTTTCAAATTATTTGATAATCTTTGTAAAATAGGCTAATTAAAACTCTTCTCAAATCTATTTGTCTAATTCGCCTAATTTTATTACTAGGATTTTGAAATTCATAATTTTCGAGAATCAATCTTTGATTGCTACAACTAAATACTATGCACTTACATTTATTTCACACATTAAACTGAACTAGGATAATAACCCGTGCGATGCACGGGTCATCTTCTAGCAATAGATATAAATTCGTGCATTTTTGCGATTTAAAGAATTTTTTTAGTACAATTACACATTTTATGTTCAAACATATTATAATATCATAAATTCAATTTATGGATCATTTTATTTATGTATAAATCATATGAGCACTAACCAGAGGATGTTTTGTAGCATATAAATATATTGTATAGATTATAACACAATTTCTTTTAGAGCAGTGAAAAAAGGACATATCATCAATGTGAATAATATTCATCATACAACACTTTCCAGATAAAATCAATACACTCCTTAAAATGTATTTCTTTAACTATCTATCCAAGATGTAAGTCACTCTATTTGCTTCTCTTCGAGTAAACTTCTCAATTAATTTATTTCATTCGATATTATTGTCAACATGGAAAGATTTTCACATAAATTAATCAGATTTTTAATAATCTAAAATGAGTCACCTATTAACATTTGTTAAATTCAAAAATCTATCAAATTGGAGGATTACAACAGTCATCATAACTTTCACGATTTTTGGAAAATATTATCTCTTTAATTTCATTGAAAACTTTGCAAAGAAATCACCTCAAAATTTTTTCTTTAAAAAAGTAGGCTTTGATAGAGTTAATTTTGTATGAAGAAGGTAAAAGTAATCAGCTGATTTGATTCGAAAATAAGTTAAAACTAATACAATTCTTGTCTTTATAAACCTCAAAATATTTCTTCAAAAGATCGATAGTTATACCAATAGTAACCCTAAATTTTATGACTTTTTTCACAATAATCTTTTTATGGGTATAATAGCAAGAATTGCGGTCATAATCAAAGTATTAAAAAACTTAGTCATTCTCTCTTTAAAATAATAAGATTGCAAATATAATAAAGAGTATTAAAAAATTTGTATGTTTCACATACAAAATCAAAGGAGTGGACATAGTTTATGAATAGTTTCATCAAACCACTAATTTTATAAAGTTATGTTACATGTTAAAAGTGTATATAATTTGTACTTGCAGTAATTCCAGGTCCTAATATTTTGGCCGAAGAAAATAAAAAACTTAGGTTAAGAGAACATAAAGTTCAAAAAATAGGTATGTGTCTCTTTTTAATTCTCCTTAATACTTTCGATTCACATAATTCAAATTCTAATGTGAAATTATTCAATATTTTACCAAAGTTAGTCTACTTCTACTAAAAACATCTAGTAAATACATGTGTGTGAAAAATAAAAGTCTTGATTTTATCCTTTTCTCTTCTAAGATATACTCAAGAATCTACTTTAAGTGTCAGTTGTACAAGGATGACATATTTATTCGTATATCAATTGTTTTTTGAAATTTTCGGTACCACAAGAAACGTAAAATTTATCTACACAATGATGGAAGCGGTTGATGGTGATATATAATCAATATTTTAAAAAAAATTACTTATTCTAAACTTTTATCATTTTAGGCATATAATATGAAAATGCTCGAAGTGTATAATGTAATTGATCGATCCTAATATTTTGTCTACTTGAATATATGGAAAATCATATGTTTTAAAATATCGACATTTATTAAATTGAATTTGGATTTTAATTCAATTCTATTTTATACAATTTATTATAAATGTTTGAATATTTATTATTCAACCCAACTTTCTATGAGTGTATCATCCCACGTTTAAACTCTAAATATGGAGTAATCTTAATATTTGATATATAATTTATGATCCTATTTTTGAAGAAAGTTTTTTTAACTTGATTGCTTGATTTAATTAATTTTTTTTGGATGATCTATTATTTTTCAAAATATTATCTTTTATTTATAAATATATAATTTTGATAATTATCATAGATGTCAAGTAAACATGTTATCAATACATGTTATATGACATTGATTATTGTCTAATTTTAAAATAAAATTATTATTTTTTTAAAAAACATTAACAATTAAATAAGTGAACTACTTGTAATACGTTATTTATATCATATAAATTTATATAGATCATGTTTTATGTATTAAATATCTAAATATTTCAAATCAAGTATAAGAAAGAAATACTATTAGATAAAGTTATAAAATACATATTTCAGTTAACATTATACGTAAACAATATTTATTTAAGTGAAAGAAGGATAAATGTACATCACACATGATGCAGTTATTAAAATTTGATATTAAAAATCTATAAAATTGGTTATTTACATAATCATATATGATATTTTTCGTAATTAAAATAAAAGGTTTTATAAACAAAATAAGTTATCATTAACATATTTACTTAAAAGTTAAATTAATAGCAAAAATAAGAAAAGGTAGCGATGGTTTATGTAATACGTTTCTTAGTTCAATCTCATTAATTATGTAACTCAATGATTATAAGGATGAGTTTATTTGAAGAAAATATGAGTTCAATTTCCCACAAGAACATAATTTACTCAAATATTTTCTTCGAATAAGAGTGCAATGACATTTTCATGTAATTTTCTAATATCTAAGGGTAAAAAAAACATATAAGTCATCATTAACAAAATTACTCAAAAGTTAAATTAATAGTAAAATAGGAAAAGAAAGAGACCAGGTTTATGTAATACATTTTTTAATTTAAAATCAAAAACTCACGTAGCTCAATCGTTATAACGAAGAGTTTATTTGAAAAGGATATGAGTTTAGTTCGCCACAAGAACTTTGAAGAAAAAAGCAGTCACATCTTAATGTAATTTTCTAATATCTAAGTATAAAACTGTAATTTCATAGGATATATTGGCTCACAATATCCCTAAAATATCTTCATGTTCTCCTATTATATATGGAATGGATTCTATTTAGTAATTTACCTCTATTATAGGGGAACATGGCTTCTCATCTCAATTCCTTCCTTCTCTTGATTTCCTTCCTAAATATCCTTCATTAGCTCACTCTCTTCTTACAAATCTGGTCGATTTAAGCCCCGATTTGTGTTTTTTTGATCTTTTCCGATGGGCTCTCGAAACTCAGAACACTCCGGTTATATGGATTCTGAGGAATTCTCAGCTCTTATAGGGCACAACTATGCTCTCCCTGTTCACTTTCAGCAACAATAGCTACACTTTGATACTGAATCATTCAACAAGATAGAAGTTATGGGAGAACCGTTACTTCCGGCAGCTCAGGCACGTATGAGAGAACAAATGAACTTAATCTTAAATGACGGTTCTGTTCAGTATGCCACTGGACCTGAAGTTGAAAACTCTAGTCGTGGATCACAAAGTTCTTCACCGGAGGTAACTAATACTGCTCAAGTGAAGAATGATCTCACTACCAAGAAATCTGGAGGAGGTGAAGCAACCAAGACCCAAGAAGCTCAACATACAAAAGTAGTTACTTGGAGCAACTTTGTAGCGAAAAATGTTTTTGATAGTGAACTTACTGTTGGAGAGGCAAACATTAGCTACAACGAGGATGGTACAGCTACGGTTCGTTTCTTAGATGAATTCTTTGAAAAACCTCAAAAACAATGGGAGACTAGTATAATTGGGTATTTTATTGGGGGGGTCGTTTGCATTCAAGTATGTTCGAGAACAAATACAGAGATTCTGGAAAAATAGAGGTTTGACAGGTGTTTATTATAATACCAAGGGCTATTATACTTTTAGATTTGGTACTCTAGAGGAAAGGAATAGAGCCTTGAGTTTAAATACTGTTCAGATAGGAGGGAAAACAATGTTCCTTAAACCATGGATTGAAGGCAATCAATTTAATCGTAATATTATTGACAAGGTCCCGTGTTGGATACGCCCCTTGTTGATGTTCCAGACATCTATTCGTTTAAGGAAGGTTTAAGTTCAATAGCTAGCACGGTTGGAAAACCCTTGAAATTTGATGCCCTTACATCTAAATTTGAACCTTTGAAATACGCAGGTGTCCAAGTTGAGTTAGCATATTTCGCTCCGAGACCAGATTATGTTCGACTACCTTTGCCTAATTCAAACGATGAAGTAAAGATAGAAATCCAGTATGGTGAATTGCCCTATTCGTGCAGTCTCTGTAATGCCTTTGGACACTCTCTTTCTCGTTGCTTTAATAACCCAGAAAGAAAGGCAAAAAAACGAAGAACCAATCAACGAAATAGGAATACAGAATAAGAGACAACAACTGAAACTGTTGGACTTGAAAATGCTATGGTTCCTTACACGTTTAGGACACTTTTTGGTTGCCCAGTGGTTCAGAAGGAGGAGGAGGTTTATAATATGCAGGATTGGGACACAATAAACAGAAGTGATAACATTGAAATAGAGCAGCTCCAAATTGAAAATGGTGCAGATGCAGGGGACGTTGAACCAGGGGAGTTTGTCCGCCCTATAGCCCTTGATAACTCTTTCCAAACACTGACTGATTGTGATGATGGAATTGAGGTCGTTCAAGACAGCGAGGAAGCTAATGTGGAAACTACTTCAGCTAAAAGGAAGTGGAACAAAACTCCTAAGGATGCTGGGTTTGTCATAGATTTGAGGTCCATAGATTAGCAACATGCTTTAGCCTCAACATCCACCAATGCAATCAAAAAGGGCCCTTTATCTAACAAAGATTCTATCAGGAAGGGAAATAATTCGACAAGGCTTTCCACTTTGAAAAAGAATTCTACGGACGAGGATGGGTTTATTCCTGTTATCAATAAGAGAAGCCTTCGACTGGCAGGTAACCCTATCAATAATCCTAAATATCAATGAATTTTGCCTCTTGGAATGTTCGAGGCTTGAATAAAATCACCATCAAAAGGAGCTCTTGCATTTTATTTCTATCAACAAAATTTCATTTATGTGTTGTATTGAAACTAAAGTTAAAGAGCATAATGCTCGTTCTGTTGCTTCAAAAATCAAAAA
This sequence comes from Kitagawia praeruptora, assembly GCA_037693485.1. NCBI lineage: Eukaryota > Viridiplantae > Streptophyta > Magnoliopsida > Apiales > Apiaceae > Kitagawia > Kitagawia praeruptora. The sequence goes on from CM075354.1 coordinate 111,945,664, forward strand.
GATTGGTCTTGGCTTCATAACTATGAATATCACCACAATGGTCGCTTATGGGTGGGATGGAACTCGTCAATTTGGTCGGTTAATTGCCTCTCCAAATCCGATCAACAGATCACCTGCAAAGTCTATTTTTTAGAGAAACTAGTTAAACTTTTATATCACCTTTGTGTACGCATTAAACACGCCTCTTGAAAGGCTTGCTCTTTGGTCTGATTTGAGGAACCTAAGTTCGACTATTGTTCTTCCGTGGTGTGTTACTGGAGATTTCAATTCTATTCTCCAAATCAATGAGGTCTCGGGGGGTCGTGAACACTAGACAACTGATATGCAGGCTTTTAGGTCTTGTGTTAATGATGCTTCTCTTGGTCATATTAGAACTCATGGTAATTTCTTCACCTGGACTAATAAGCGGAAACAACATGATTGTTTGATTCTGAAACGCTTGGATCGCATGCTAGCGAATACTGCTTGGGTTTCTAATTTTTCGGAAGGCCGGGTTCTTGTCAAAGAGCGTAGCTTGGTGGATCACAATCCACTCTTATTTGTCAATCCTATAAAGGTGGATCAAAGTTCGAAAGCTTTTCAATTTTTTAACTTTATGACAAATCTTCCAGGTTTTCTCGATGTCATCCAAAAGGCCTGGTCTGAACCTATTGTTGGTGATTCTATGACTATTTTTTGTAAGAAAATGAAAATAGTCAAGAAAGCTTTGGTAGAGCTTAACAAAAATCATGGTAATGTGCACTCGAGTGTTACGATTGCTCGTGACTCTCTTCACAATTTACAGTTGCAGCTCATCAATAACCCGGATAGTGTCTCTTTGCTAAAAGATGAAGAAATAGCTCTAAAACATCTGGAAAACTGCATTCTCGAGGAGGAGGCATTGTTGTTGCAGAAATCTAGAGTAAAATGGTTATCTCAGGGTGATGGAAACACGAGTTTCTTCTTCAACCAGATAAAATCGAATTGGACTCGCAATAAAATTTTGGCGTTATCTAATGATTCAGGCGAGCTTCATTTTGGTTTTGAAAATGTCTCCAAGATTGCTGTTGATTTTTTCAGGGAAACTCTTGGAACTCCTGTCGTGCATCAGTTGCCTCAAGTTAACACAAGTTTTATCGAGCCACTGGTAACTCCTCAAGCTCAAATTTTCTTGGATCACATGGTTGACATAGACTGCACCACTGTTACAGACATTCAATGTGCTACTCTTCTAGCTAACATTTCAGATGAACTAATTTTCGAAACTCTCAAGTCTTTGAAATGCAATAAAGCCCCTGGCCCAGATGGGTTTACTCTAAAGATTTTTCTGGCTACATGGGATATTGTGGGTACAACTTTTTGTGCTGCTATAAGACACTTCTTTGCATCATGCGATATGAACCCAGCTGTTAATTCAACGTCCATTGCCCTTATTCCTAAAGTGGATGCCCCTTCCCATATTAAGGACTTTCGACCTATTTCTTTTTGCACCATTGCATACAAATGCATTTCCAAGATTATTGCGAATAGACTAAAAATTGTGCTTCCTACAGTTATCAACTATTCTCAATCTTCGTTTATTAAAGGTAGAAATATCTCGGACAATATTCTAATGGCACAGGAGCTTTTTAGGGGTTATACTCGAGAATCAGGCAAGCCAAAATGCGCTTTAAAGATTGATTTACACAAAGCTTTTGACTCCATGGATTAGAATTTTTTTATGGCTGCTCTGCACAAACTAAGGCTTCCGTTTAGATTCATTAAGTGGATTTTTGCTTGCATTTCTAGTCCTCGATATTCAGTGAAAATCAACGGGTCTTTGCAAGGATACTTCAGAGGGGAAAAAGGTATTCGCCAAGGCTGTCCAATGTCTCCATATTTGTTCACCATTGCTATGAACATATTTTCTTATATTCTTGACGCAAAGCCTCTTAATTACAAGCATCATTGGAAGTGTAAAGATCTTGGCCTTAGCCATCTATTTTTTGCTGACGATGTCTTGCTTTTTTCGAATGGTGACCAAAACTCAATCAAACATACCATGGATTCTTTAACAAAATTCTCAATTTTGAGTGGTTTAAAGCCTAGTCTGAATAAAAGCACGGTGTTTCTTTGTAACTGCGACACTAATCTTGTCTCGTGGTTTATTATTACTTTTGGCATTCCTCACGGAACAATTCCTGTCAAATTTCTAGGTGTACTTCTTATATCCTCGCAGCTTAGTGTAAATGATTGCATGCCTTTGGTTGATAAGATTTTTTCCCGTATCATGGCCTGGACGAATATTTTCCTCTCTCTCGCTGGAAGAGCGCAACTCTTAAGGTCTGTTTTATTCTCTATGCAATCTTTTTGGACTAACCACTTCATGCTTCCTACGATGGTGCACAATACCTTGCAAATATTGTTTACGCGATTTTTATGGAAAGGAAACACAATCACGAAAGGGGGGAATAAAGTTAGCTGGGCGACTCTGTGTTTGCCCAAGGAAGAAGGGGGTTTGGGTTTAAAAAATATGAAGGAGTGGAATAAGGCGCAACTATTACTTCACTTATGCAAGATTATTAACGGGTCAAATTCCTTATGGCTGCGTTGGATTAATGCTACAGCCCTTAAGCATAACAAATTTTGGACTATGGATATCCCGAGTGATTGCTCGTGGATTTGGAGAAGAATTCTTCAGCTAAGACATTTGGCGCGCCAATTTTTCTCATACAGTATTGGTAATGGGCAAAGAATATCCCTTTGGTTCGACCCCTGGTGGGATTCTCGTTGTCTTGCTACCTTTAAGAATGACTCTATCATCTCACAGGCTTCTTCTACCCACAATGATGTTGTTCATGATATTATTGCTTCTGGCGTATGGATTTTACCTAGTCCAAACAGAAGACTTCATCACATCAGTCCGGTCCTTGTGAATTAGTTGGCTAATTTTATTCCACCATTTTTTTATCTTAGTAAACCGGATGTATTTATTTGGGATGGTCGACCTAATTCCAAGGTAAAAATCAGACATATATGGGACTCCATTCGAAATAAAATGCAAACTATTTCTTGGCATAAAGGCATTTGGCACAGTCTTGCTATTCCCAGGTACGCTCACCACCTTTGGTTAGTCTGTCATGGGAGACTTAACACTCTGCATCGTCTTGCGTCTTTTGGCTTAGAGGTTCTTGACTGTTGTTATTTGTGTGTTGGAGGGCATGAATCCCTTGATCACCTATTCCTGCACTGCACGTATAGCTCTCATGTCCTAGATCAATTGGGAACTTTGCTTGGTCTTCCTAACCAAGCAACCACATGGCTCGAGTTGCTACATTCTTGGCTTAATACCCAAAACTCTACCCTTCGTCATGTGGCTCTTCTTACTCTTCAGGTCTATGCATATCATTTATGGAGGGAACGAAACTTCAGAACTCATAACAAAAGCATGCTTCACCCAGCAAAGTTGTTTACAGAGATTCTTACGGACATTAAGTCTCGTTTATCATCTTCTTCTTGGGTCCTTAAGTGTCCATGTACTAATTCTTTCAATAGTTGGCTAGGTATTTGATCTCGTTGGCTGTTTGCTGTTGGTGTTTTGTTGTCAATCTTTCTAGATTGTTCTTCTTTTGCCACCTCTATGGTCTGTCATAGAGCATGGGTTAATCCTTTTGTTTTCTTTAATATACGCAGTTTAGTAAAAAAAATAATAAATTATATTAATGTCAAAAAATTTGCTTTTCATGGGAATTGAACCCATGATCACATTGTGCACAAGAGTTTATACTCACCCCCACAACCATTAAGCTAACTCAACTTTTGATACATATTTTTAAATCATTAATCACATTCACAAATAACCTACTCACTATATCTATTTTAAAATTTATTCACACCCACGTACAACCATTAAACCAGCTCAACTTTTGATGCATATCTTCAATCATTAACCACATTCATAAATAACCTCCTCACTATATCTATTTTAAAATTTATTCAGAATAAAATTATGAGAATATTTTCCAATTTTAATAATTAAAGATGTATATCATACAAATTATTAGAATATGTAATGATGATTCGATTTATACGAAAAAAATATAATCAAGTGAATAACATAGATTTCATTAATATTTATATAAGAGTAATGCTAGGGACCCCAAAATGGATCCCAAAAGGAGTTCCCAAATGACGTGGCATGGGTGATTTGGCAGTATGAGATATTTTAATTGGTGTGATTGATGTGAATACAGGGGGCCATCATAATATGACCAATTAAAAGATGACACGTGGCATTTGGGAATTTTTTTGGGATCCGATTTGGGGGCTCTAGCATTTTCCTTTATATAATATTCCATATTGACTACATATACATTAAACAAGATATTTTGGTTGACATCCATTAAAATATATGAGTCGGCTGAAAAAATAAAATTTTAAAAATTAGATAAAATATGTAATTATATTAGAGTGCAATATGTAAACTACATCGGAAAAAACTAAAATTTTAAAAGAAAATAAAATAATAATTCATATTTGAGATTTCAAATATACATCAATTATCAGATCAAATAATGAGATTAAATACATTGAATTATATTACAATATTATAAATAATGTGACGGCCCCAAATCCCTTAATTAAATTTAACTAAATAATGGTAAAGCATGCTTATTAATTAATTAGACATTACCAATCCCACGCCTAGATCGCCAACAGGTAAGAGTTTGAAACAATATAAACTACCAATTCAAAACGACTTATTATTACAACCACAATTTATTCTAAGTTCAAAAGATTATTACAGACTAAGTTCAAAAGTCTAGCAAAATAAGATCAATCAGATCGCCACTCCCTTCTACCTGGAACTGCCACCTATAGGCTACACCTGAACCACCATAATTCTTACGCGCAGTCTCAAGAGTCCTTACCATCTTCGAGTTTCACTGAAAGGTTAAGGAAAAATATCATTGAGCCAATTGCTCAGCAAGTGCATAAATCAACAATATAAGACTGGCAAAATAATCAAATGTAAAGCAAGATATATCAATCTGCAACTGAAAGGTATCAACTGAATCAATATCAAAAGTAAATGAGTAGGAATTGGAATATCTGATAAGACGCTACGAGCAACGCTGGGTGATCAGCCCACGACAGAGCTCCGAACCCGCATATCCAATACGGTGTTCATCAAATATAAGGGGATCCCAGGCACACATTGGCCTATAATAATAATATAATTTGGACCGGCGCCTCGATCAAAGTAACATTCCATCCAATTCCATTAAGGTCAAATAAAAGTCTGTCAAATTCAATTCATCTCAAAGAAACAAGATTATCAATGTTATATCAAGTTGTTAATCAACAAGAATAGGATTCTCAAATTTCGAATAAATGACAAGGTCAAATGAAGAAAGTCAATCATTTCGAATTCTTTGAAGTTGGGATTCTGTTTAGAGTACTTTGGTTAAGTCAAGAAAATAAGTCAAGAACCAATAAGTGTCTTAAGGTAGAAAAAGAATTCATCATGCAAGAGGGTATTTATATAGTGGTTTCAAGAATTCAAGAAAATATGAAAGGGTTTCCAAGCAAAATGGTTATCGCTTAACAATTCAAGTCAAGTTTAAGGGATATGAATCAATCAAAGGTATACGACAATATTAAGGTCGGAAAGAATAAGGTACTAATTTGTGACAACTTAACAATTCGATATCTCATGGCATTCAACATATGGTAATAACAAGGTAGGATAGTACACTTGCCTTAAATCACGAATTTGCACTAGATAGCGTCCTCTTCAATCGGCTCCTTGCCAGGCCTCCTACTCGGACCTATAATAATAATAAACAATATCTTATTTTCCCCTCTTTTGTTTACATATCACAAAGCAATCCTAATAATGCTAACGCCCCATCGATAACTTTATAACTATATACATATATATGTTTATATATACATGAAATCATGTAAGTCACGTAGCATGTAAATCATTTAACATACAATGTAGTATGGCATAGTACTATAATGACTCTACGACTTAACATTGGAGATGTGCCTTAGAGTTTTGGAAATCGTTTTATTATATTTTTAGAAATTTCGGCGGCATCTCCTTTGTTTAGTCGTCAAATCATACCGAAATATAATCGGTCTCAAGCAATCACAATTCAACACAATACACCTCCAAAGTCTACAACTCCATCAATATCGACTACTACTAACCACCAAGCAACTCTAAGTCAACCTAATATCTCCATGACAACTCATTATACAATCCATAATTCAAATTCACATAGCAATTCAATTATGTAAACAATTTAATTCATGTAACAATTAAATCAAGTAATTCACATAAGACTCAAGCAACTAACTCCCAATAATTCACGCAACCACACCACAATCTCTCTTCTCTCCTTCCTCCTTCCTCTCGGCTCTCTCTTTCTCTTCTCTCTCTTTCGGCCTCTCGGCCTCTCTCTCCCCCCCTCTCTCTCTCTCTCTCGGCTTCTTCCTCTCTATCTCTCTCTTTCTCCCTCTCGGTCTCTCTCCCTCTCCCTCAATCTCTCTCTCGGCCTCTCCCTCTTCATCACCAACAATCACACACAAACCCTCACAATGACTTACACAATACTTACACACATAATTTTGATCAACAATGAAAATTATCACAACCCATCAAATTCCATATCATAAATCATCAAAATATCAAGTCCTTTTACAATTTACACCTACTAACAATCATCAATTTACAATACACACAAACCCACATCTTGTAAACTCAATTAAACTCAAACCCATCATCAATCTCAACATAATAACTTATAAAAACTCACATGCATACATATACCACTTAGTAATTATACAAAATCATCAAATAAACACATGCATGTAACCCTTGGTTCTCTTTTTGATCATGGCCGAAGGTTAGGGTTCTCCGGAGAGCCCGAAAATTCGTGGGTCTCTACCAAGGAGTTACACCCAATCAAAATCACCCACAAAACTAACCTTTGAGGCTTGATTTTCGAAAACCCTAGTTTGAAAAGTGGTGAAAATCAAAATTAAAAGATAAGGGGTTGTAGAAGATGAAGAGAGGAGTATTTTTATCAATAACACTTAATGGTTTTGATGGAGAAATTACCTTGATTCTTGAGGTTGAATGTTAATGGGGGGTGGGTTTTGTCTAGCCTACACACACACACACATATATTAAAATGTATTTTAATGATACATCTTAATTAAATAAAAGACTTAACAATTAAATCTTAATTGAAAAATATTTTGGATCTAAAAATAATTTATTGATACATAAAATTAAAATATGCAATTCTCTTCCTCAATATATTTTTAAAACATTTTTAAAATCGTTTTATAAAAAGATTTGAATTTTACAAGTTTTAATATTTTAAAAATGAAAATAATTGGGAAAATCTTTGTAAAATATTTTAATGCGAAAATAAATTAAACTTTTATTTTTAAAAAGTCTTTAAATGCATAAAGATAATAAAACAAGAAATTTCATGATTTTTACTAACTCCAAGAATTTTATAAAAATATTTAAGCCATTTAAAAATCACATTTTAACATTTAAAAGCTATGCAAAATTTTAATAAAATTTCACGTCAACACATCTAGCAATTAGACACATAACACATATTCACATTCACACAAACATGTAATGACTCATCAATTAAGGCACATAATAATATTTTTAATGCCAAATAATATTATTTATGAGTACGAAATTCTCAGATATTACAAATAAGATTATAACGATTACACAAAAATTTCTAGAGATTACATTTAACAAATGAGATACTAGCTTGTACATAATTATAAAAGAGATAATATTAAATTAATCAAATGTTGGCACTATTATAATAATTGTATTTATAAAAAAAAAATTAAAAAAATGTCTTTTACTGTAGAGTATTCTGGGCTGAGGACATCCTCAGGTAACAATCTTGAGGTTAAGACATAATACACTACAAGTCAGGGATATTATTGTAAATACAAGAGGATAATTTCTATTATTACAAAAATGCCACTCATCATTTATATTAGAAATCAATGTAACCTCATGTAAGTGCCCTGAGGTCAACCTCAGGGCCATTTTTCTCTTTACTGTATATAAATATTAATTCAAATTTCAATCCAAATCACAATAATTTAAATATTTATAATAGTGTATATCACCACCACCACGAATTACGAAAATTAAATAATAAACACTAAAAATTAGACCACCATCATCATCATAATATTACTAAATATGGAATTATAGAATTCCATCTATAACCACAAAATTTTAATGTAAATTATGAAAATTTTAACAAAAATATCAAATTTTCTAAGCTCAAGTTTCAAAAGAATAATTAGATCTGAATATGTGGTATGTCATGGATTTGAGTGTGGAGGTTATAAATTATCACTATAATAAAATCTACCGCCACACCTCTTCCACTTCTGTCGTTGTCGTATTCACCATCATTGTAATAATCAACACTCTCCGAAATCAATCAAATTTAAGAAATTTTGGAAATACAATTCGAAGAGAGGTTACTAAATATGAATTAAAGATGGTCAAACGAAGGAAAAATGAACAAATTTAAGGTTATCAAAAATAAAAGAGAGATGGTCGAGGGAAGATGAATGCGCATATATGATGTGGTCAGAGGGAGGAGAAGGGAATAAGTTGTAGTATATATAAGGTGGGAAGATGGGTAAAAGTGATAATAGATCTATTAAAATTATTGTGCCCACGATTCAAAATAGTTGAATTTATTGTACTGATCAACGGGTTATCTAAAATTCGTCTTTAATATAATAGTATAAATAATATAGATATATGATATTGTGTTCAAATTTAAACTTTTTAAATGACAAACTCTATGAGTGTAATATAATGCAAACTTTCATAATATACTTTATAAATTAAAGGACAATTCTTTTCAAAGCAACCTCAATTACAAAGAGAGCACTTGTTTAGTCTCTAAATTTTATTAAATATGAGTTAATTATGTAACAATTTTAAAATCTTTCTTGTACTTAAGGAATTCAACATGGTTAACACATAAAAAAAATATTGTATTTTTATCCTACTAAACGAATACACAAGATTATCATGGAAAATGATTCTTTGTTAAATTTAAAATGAAATTGTTCTTAATTTGAAATTTTGTGCTTAATTAGGTAAAAATATTGTTACATTGTAAATCTTGTTTTAAAGTTTTGTAACATTCCCACATCGAGGTGGGTGGAGACTTAGTTGACTATATAAGGCAAAGTACTACTACCAATTGCACCAACAAATCATGATTTTTGGGAGGCCTGTGGTGGACTTGTATATTATCCAAAATGTTACATTTGGACCAGTGTACTTCAATTTATTTCAAATTCGGAAACAGGATTTGACCCGATTTCGGAAAAAGGCTCGGGTTTGACCCGGATTGTCACAAAAACAGACTACAGAGCACACTATTATTGTTGTAATACGTGACAGCTAATGATTAACTTTTATTTACCGTATTTACCGGTCATCGTTCATGCATTGAACAAATAACGCTATAAATATGATATTTAGGATTTAGAGTATACTAATATTTTAAAATTAGAACGGCGATCAACCACTGATTATAGATAGACCGAGACACGTGAAACTGATAAGAAATGAAAGATTCTATGACAACATTTAGAAAAAATTCTACAAATTAAAAAAATTCTACAAATTAAAATGTGGCCCGTGCAAAAGTTGTTTATAATATTTACTAAGCATCATACACATAGGAGCAAGCCCAATAATCTCGTAGCTCGATCAATATAATATAGAAAATAGCATCCCCTTGAGACATAGATAAACACGTTTGTCTTCAACAATACTTTTTTTCTTTATTTTTTATTAAATTTGTTAATATTAAAAATGCATCTCATTAATTAAAGTATAATATATAAGAGAGAAAAATAGATTGTGGTTCCTATAATTTATTTAAAACTAGCTTATAACCCGTGCAATGCACGGTTCCTTTATTAAATTTTAAAATAATTTTACTTTTTTAAATTTTATATGTTATTAATTTACATATAAAATTATTGTTAAAAAGTTGATAACACATAAGATTTTACAGTTTCGATTTAATATTTGTACTCTACCTTGAATTATTAAAATTTGATTTGAAAGATTTTACAGCCCACGTGAAATTAACAAAAAAAATCTTTAATTTAGTGATAGTTTAACAATTATTTTCCGATTAAACCTACTCAGAAACAAATAAGAAAAAAAATTGGCGCTTTTTTACATTGAAAATTCTATTCGATTTATGAATTATACTTATAATTCGTTTTGATTTTCAAAATACCCTTGTTATGATTTGAAGATAGTTCTACTAATAATAAAATACAATTTTAATAATAAGTGTATGAGAGATTTTGTCAAAAACTTTGATAATTGGTGGTATGGTCAAAATAAATAAGAACTGTTGAATCATAAAATAAATAGATGAAAACCGTCGGTATTTCTATTTGAATAATAATTATTAAATCATCAATAAATTAAAGATAATTCTATAAGTTTCGCGTGAATTGTAAAATCATCCAAATCTGATTTATAGATCTCGAGATAGAGCCCAAATAGTAAAGATGAATATTTTTTAATAATAAAAAATAAATAAAATTTAATTCTAATACAACTTTTTTAATTATATCCTTTTTCAAATTATAATTTCTTTTAAAATTCAGTTCCAGTGCAACCTTTTCTAATTATATCGTTTTTAAATTATAATTTTATTTTTAAAATTCACTTATAAGGCAACATTTTCTAATCATATCTTTTTTATATTTTAATTTTCTCTTTTAATATGATATAATCTTGATCGTCTATTTTTTTAAAAATAGATTCCACGGCTGAGATTATTTTGGCAGTACAATGACGAAAATTATGGATAAAATCTCTATTATGCTTATTATATATAAATAGCTTATAACCCGTGCAACGCACGACTCCTTTTTTAATATCTTTAATTACATTATATATATTTTAATTTTATAAGTTATTAATTTACATAACAAATTTTTATTAAAAATTGATATATATATATAAGTTTTACACGCTCGATTTAATATTTGTACTCTATCTTGAATTCTTAAAATTTAATTTGGACGATTACGACCTACGTGAAATTAACAAAATAATATTTAATTTGGTGATGGTTTAATAAATTTTTTCTAATTAAATCTACGTAGAAGGAAAACAGAGAAAAAATTGACGATTTTTTACGCTGAAAATTTTATTTGATTTATGAATTCTACTTATAATTCGTTTTGATTATCAAAATACCCTTATAATTATTTGAAGATGATTCTACTAACAACCAAATACAATTTTAATAATAAGTGTAAGAGGGATTTTGTTCAAAACTTTGATAATCGGTAGTCTGGACCTCTATACGACAAATATCTTAAAATAAATAGATGAAAACCGTTGGATCTAGTATAAAAAATATTTAAATTTTAATATGTTATAAACTAAAAAGTGTATTTATATTGTAATACGAATATATATATATGTCAATGATTTAAATCGTATATAATTAGGTTTTCTACATTGAATAGCATTATCAATGTAGGAATTCTACGTTAAATATGATTAATGTAAAAACTCGTAATCATATTTTTTCTTGAGATTCTATGTTTTTCCATTTGAATAATAATTATTATATTATTACTAAATTAAAAATAATTTTATGAGTTTCGCGTGGATTATAAAATCACCCAAATCTAGAAAGAGATCCCAAGATAAAGCCCAAAGAGTAGTAGATATGATTTTTTTTAAATACTAACAAAAAAAATATTATTCTAATTTAACCTTTTTTAATTATATCCTTTTCAGATTATAATTTTTCTTTTAAAAATTCAATTTTAATACAACACTTTCTAATTATATCTTTTTTTGGAATATAATTTTTCTTTTTGAAATTCAATTCAAACGCAACATTTTGTAATTATATCCTTTTTAGATTATAATTTTCTTTTTAATACGATCTAATCTTGATTCTTTTTTAGATTATAATTTTCTTTTTAATGTGATCTAATCTTGATCGTCTATTTTTAATCCAACGGATCATATGAGTTTGATAGTACAGTGACGACGACAAAAAATTTGGATAAGATGTCCCTTATGCTTATTATATATAAGGTATTAATGTAACAAATTTTATTTTATGTTACAATTATATTTTTATATAATCATTATTTACAATATTTTATTTTAATTTTAATTTTAATAATTTAATATAATTTTAATTAATGATGTGCATGATTTAAAACTTATATTATAAAATTTTAAAATATATGTGTCGTTGATAGAATTCGATTCTTGAAATTTTAGTAGATTAATTTAATTATATAATATATTTAATCATTACATCTAACCATTCTGATTTTTTACTAAAAATCTAATGGTCATTATTCGTAGTATACGGATTTTTATTATATTTTGTTAGTAATTAGAAGATATGATATGATATTTTTGGGTATATATTAATTATTGCTAGATATGATATGATTGTAAGATATGATATGATTGATAATTTTAGGTGTTCATGGAAGGTAATTTTTCAATTAAAAGTAAATGTGAAAAAGGAAGTACACTAATTACCAATAATTATATTATTTTATTATTTATTTTAGGTGTTTTAATAGTATCGATATCATATATATTTTTCTTTATAATAAAGGAGAATTCGAATCTTGAAATTTTAGTAAATTAATTTTATTATATAATATATTTAATCATTACATCTAATGATTCTGATTGTTTACTAAAAATTTAACGATCATTATTCGTAATATACGGATTTTTATTATATTTTGTTAGTAATTAGAAGATTTGATGTGATATTTTTGGGTATATATTAATAATTGCTAGATATAATATGATTGGAAGATATGATAGATATTTTTAGGTGTTTATAGAAGCTAATATCTTCAATTAAAAAGTAGATGTGAAAAATGAAATCGACTAATTACCATTAATTATATTAAGTTATTATTTATTTTAGGTGTTTTAATAGTATAGATATCGTATATTTTTTTCTTTATAATAAAGGTTAAATAAGTAAATTCACGAAATACTAAAAAACATATACCAAAAAATAGGTACCAAAACTTTTAATGTTTCATCTTTTATAATATAGTATAGATTAATTTTAATTTAATATCATTTAATATACTCATGTTTACGGATTATAATAACGTTTTCTTATTATAAACAACGCATACAAATATTTAATATATTTTATTAGTAATTGAAAAATATGATGTGACATTTTCGGGTATATATTAATGATTGTAAAATTAGTTTTAAATTAAAAAGGTAACGTGTTTTAATTCGAAAGAAATATTAATGATTGGAAGATAAGATACGATTGATGTTTTTAGGTGTTTATTAAAGGTAATATCTTCAATAAAAAGTAAATGTGAAAAAAAGGCAATCGACTACTTACCATTTATTATGGGTATATATTAATGATTGTAAAATTAGTTTTAAATTAAAAAGGCAACGTGTTTTAATTCGAAAGGAAATATTAAGGATTGGAAGATATGATATGATTGATGTTTTTAGGTGTTTATAAAAATGTAATATCCTCAATTAAAAGTAAATATGAAAAAAGTCAATCGACTACTTACCATTTATTATATTATGTTATTATTTATTTTAGTTTTTTTAATAGTATAGATATCATATATTTTTTTTTAGAGTGAAGGGTAAATAAGTAAATTCAATAAAAAGTAAATGTGAAAAAAGGCAATCGACTACTTACCATTTATTATGGGTATATATTAATGATTGTAAAATGAGTTTTAAATTAAAAAGGCAATGTGTTGCAATTCGAAAGGCAATATTAATGATTGGAAGATATGATATGATTGATGTTTTTAGTTGTTTATAAAAAGGTAATATCTTCAATTAAAAGTAAATATGAAAAAAGTCAATCGACTGCTTACCATTTATTATATTATGTTATTATTTATTTTAGGAGTTTTAATAGTATAGATATCATATATTTTTTTAGAGTGAAGGGTAAATAAGTAATTATTTATTTTAGGTGTTTTAATAGTATAGATATCGTATATTTTTTTCTTTATAATAAAGGTTAAATAAGTAAATTCACGAAATACTAAAAAACATATACCAAAAAATAGGTACCAAAACTTTTAATGTTTCATCTTTTATAATATAGTATAGATTAATTTTAATTTAATATCATTTAATATACTCATGTTTACGTATTATAATAACGTTTTCTTATTATAAACAACGCATACAAATATTTAATATATTTTATTAGTAATTGAAAAATATGATGTGACATTTTCGGGTATATATTAATGATTGTAAAATTAGTTTTAAATTAAAAAGGTAACGTGTTTTAATTCGAAAGAAATATTAATGATTGGAAGATAAGATACGATTGATGTTTTTAGGTGTTTATTAAAGGTAATATCTTCAATAAAAAGTAAATGTGAAAAAAAGGCAATCGACTACTTACCATTTATTATGGGTATATATTAATGATTGTAAAATTAGTTTTAAATTAAAAAGGCAACATGTTTTAATTCGAAAGGAAATATTAAGGATTGGAAGATATGATATGATTGATGTTTTTAGGTGTTTATAAAAATGTAATATCCTCAATTAAAAGTAAATATGAAAAAAGTCAATCGACTACTTACCATTTATTATATTATGTTATTATTTATTTTAGTTTTTTTAATAGTATAGATATCATATATATTTTTTTAGAGTGAAGGGTAAATAAGTAAATTCAATAAAAAGTAAATGTGAAAAAAGGCAATCGACTACTTACCATTTATTATGGGTATATATTAATGATTGTAAAATGAGTTTTAAATTAAAAAGGCAATGTGTTGCAATTCGAAAGGCAATATTAATGATTGGAAGATATGTTATGATTGATGTTTTTAGTTGTTTATAAAAAGGTAATATCTTCAATTAAAAGTAAATATGAAAAAAGTCAATCGACTGCTTACCATTTATTATATTATGTTATTATTTATTTTAGGAGTTTTAATAGTATAGATATCATATATTTTTTTAGAGTGAAGGGTAAATAAGTAAATTCACGACGTACCAAAAAACAGGTACCAAAAATCAGGTACCAAAAAACAGGTACCAAAACTTTCAATGTTTCGGAATTTATATAATACTAGCTTAAAACCCGTGCGATGCACGGATGTTCTTTAATATAATGATTTTTTTTTAATTTGAATTAAAAAATTTAAGATATGAATTTTTAGGCTTAAAATTTTAAATAATATGATCTTATAATGATTATATGTATGTTGTTTGTCATATTTATAGAGAAGAATGGATTTTACTTTGAAAATATAGAAAACAATGGTATGTGTTTAGCTAAAAAAACGAAATCGATTAGTTATTATAATATTATTATTTTATTTTACTTAAATAAAGTTGGATAAAATATAAAATATATTGTATTCTATGTGAAAAAAAATTGATGAGTTATTGAAAAATAAAAATATATTGTATAAATATAAAATATATTTAAATTTTATATAAAATATAAAAATTGATTAATATTATAATATTGTTATTTTATTTTATTAAACAGAACCGTCCGTGATATAATTGGAAAAAAAAGATTTTAGTTAGAGAAAATAGAAAAGGTAATGTGAAAATTAAAATGGTGCATGTTTTAGGTGAAAAAGGTAATTGATTAGTTTATAGTAATTATAATTTAATTTATGTTATTTTACTAAATTAAATTGCTCGTAGTGCCTTTAGATAGTGAGAAATTAATGTTAACCGTGATATTTCTAGAAAAAATAAATTTTAATTATGAAATATGGAAAAGATGATATTGAAAAAAGACAGATTTTAGTTTGAGAAAATAGAAAAGGTAATGTGAAAATTAAAATGGTGACATGTTTTAGGTGAAAAAGGTAATTGATTAGTTTATAGTAATTATAATTTAATTTATGTTATTTTACTAAATTAAATTGCTCGTTGTGTCTTTAGATAGTGAGAAATTAATGTTGCCCGTGATATTTCTAGAAACAAAGAATTTTAATTATGAAATATGTCTAGAAAAAAGGAATTTTAATTATGAAATATGAAAAAGATGATATTGAAAAAAAATAGATTTTAGTTAGAGAAAATAGAAAAGTTAATGTGAAAATTAAAAAGGTGACATGTTTTAGGTGAAAAAGGTAATTGATTAGTTTATAGTAATTATAATTTATTTTCTGTTATTTTACTAAATTAAATTGCTCGTAGTGTCAATAAATATTGAGAAATTAATGTTGCTCGTGATATTTCTAGAAAAAAGGAATTTTAATTATTAAATATGGAAAAGATGATACGTTTTAGCTGAAAAGGGTAATCAATAATTATTAGTATTATAATATTATTATTTTATTTTATTAAATAGAACCACTGGTGATATCATTGGGAAAAAGATATTTTAGTTACAGAATAGGGAAAAGGTAACATGTTTTGGCTAAAAAAAAGTAATTGATTAGTTAATAGTAACTATAATATAATTATGTTATTTTATTAAACAAAATTGCTCGTAGTGTTTATAAGAAAGGAGAAATTTTAGTTAAATACAATATAAATATCTTAAAAAGGGAAATTAATTAGTTTAGTGCAAAATAGAAAAAGTAACATGTTTAATCTGAAAAAAGAAATTAATTAGTTAGTACGATGAATTTGCCGATAATGAATGTTTTTTCCAATTTGATGTGCTTTGACCAGTTAAATTCAAGTTTCTGCTTTTAGTGTTGTGGTTGAAAATATATTACCTACGTCGTAGAGTTATAGTAATATTAATAATATTAATTGGATGTAAGGGTAATTAGGTAAATTCAATAGGTACCAACCAACCAACCAACCAAACTTTCAATGTTTCGGAATTTATATAATAGTATAGATAGTATAGATATGAATTATGGGATCCTTAAAAAAAGAAAACTATTACTTAAATTTAATAATGAAAAAGTGATCATAATGATAAGCACTAATTTAACGAGATTATTAGATGGAGATTGTTTTTTGCAATTTGCACCCCCAAACTCTTGTTCAAAATCAATTCTGTACCAGGATTTTGAGATAAACAATTTGCACCCCTTAACTTTCAATCTTGATTGCAATGTGCACCCCTTTAATAATTTTTTATTATTATTAACCTTTATTGTTAAATTAATGAGGGGTAAAATCGGAACTTTCGTATCAACTTTCAATGACATTTATATTTAGAATTTCAAATAAGTTTAAAAAATTATATTAATAAATTCTTTTATAATAAATATTTGTATTAAATTATAATTTTCCTGCTACATTGATAAAAATTTCAAATAAAAATTTGTAAAGCAAATTTTGTATTTAAATTTAATGTATAATTCAAGTTAATGTTAAATTTATTTAAAATTTAATATTAGTAAAACATAAATTTTGGAATTAATATTTTGTCATAAGAAATGTAATTCTAATTATTAGTATGATTTGGATATTAAAAATTATTATTTTATAATTTTAAAAAAAGATTTCGATTTTTAAAATAATTTTGAAAATTTGAAATTTATATTACTTAAATTTTATACTGAAATATCTATTTTACCCTTCATAAAATCAAAGAAAATGGTCAAGGGGTGCACATTGCAATCAAGATTGAAAGTTAAGGGGTGCAAATTGTTTATCTCAAAATCCTAGTACAGAATTGATTTTGAACAATAGTTTGGGGGTGCAAATTGCAAATAACTCAGATCGCGGAAGTACAAATTTCATTGTCATTCTTTAAATTTCAAGTTAGCAAATTGAATATCCAGCTAAGGTAGATATGCATGGTCACCAGAAGTCCGGTACCCAAGCGCACTGATATATGCGATGTGGATACGTAAGTATACATGTACACGTACATGTGTTGACCATCCATAGCTAAGTTGGCTATGATCTCAATCCACATATTCTGGTATTTGCACGTAATAATTATGTAGATGAACTCAACATCTATTGCTACTGTATGTAAGCTGGTTTAACACTCAATTATCTTCACTTAGAGCCGCAACCTATACATCAATTTCTTTACGGACTACGTGGAGAGCACCTGTGCTCGCGTTTCTACTAGATTCGTTCACTTCATGCAAGCAATTGACTATTCTTGTAGTTGAAAAATCCATGATTCTATGGAAACCTGGTCCACGTACTCAACCCAACACTTTGATTAATGTTGACCTCTTTATCAGTTGCTTTTACTAGATGTGGAGTATACAATTAGCTACATATTCATCAGGTTTTGGCAAAACTCGTATTGAAAGTGATAACAATAATGTTCGTTCGTGAAGAATTCTGGTCGACAGACGACAGAGCCTGAGACTCTGACCAGGGATGACCAAGCATGTGAGGCCCAACTTTAACTTTCTTTTCATTTACAACCCACTCTAGCTAGCTAGCAATCTAAATTTTTAGGTTTTTGTTCACTTTTTATTAACCCATAACTCGCATACTACATTTACTCAAAGTTCAAGACTTATTATTTTGTTATCAAAATTTATAGGAGAGGTCAAATATATGTGAAGGCATATTTGGATTTACATTCAAATACGAAATTAATGTTGGACTTTTAATCTAAACTTGGTATTATTTTATTTAAATAAATTTACTGCTCCCAGTTGTGTGTGAATGGACGTGGTTTGGAGTAGTATGAAATCGCGTGTGTCTATGATTGTGATTGATCACATATGTCTATGATTGTGATTGATTTGGTAATTGATTTGGTCTAGGAAGTTAGTTTAGTAGGTTCTATTTCATAGGACATTTCCTTGTTCTGTTTTTTAGTATAAATATTGTATTCAGTTATCAATAAAAAGCATTCCAGTACTTCTAATTGTCAAGCATGTGTGTAAGCCTTTTTTTATTTTCATCATATGGCATCAGAGCTAGGTGTTTAATATCAACCCAAAACTGAAAAACAAAACCATGGATACATCCAAGGCAAAGGAATGTGTTGTGGGTTTGAGCTATCCCATGTTAACGAGAAGCAATTATACATCATGATCCCTAAAGATGAAAGTGTTCATGAAGGCGCAAGGAGTCTGGGGTGCAATCGAACAAAAGGATCCCAAAGTAGCCGTGGATGAAAGAACGGTGCAGATGGCCCTTGCAGCGATATATCAAGGTGTGCCAGAGGAAGTATTGCTGACCATTGCTGATAAAGAGACGGCTAAAGAGGCATGGGAAGCAATAAAGACAATGTGTATGGGAGCGGAACGAGTAAAAGAAGCGAAGGTGCAAACCTTAAAGGGAGAGTTTGAGTCCATGGTCATGAAGGAAACAGATAACATTGATGATTTTTGTATGAGGTTGAGCGGGCTTGTGACTAATATTCGAGTTCTTGGAGAAACAATGGAGGAATCGAGTGTTGTGAGGAAAATTCTGCGTGCAGTCCCGGATAAGTTTCTTCAAATAGCTTCAAACATTGAGCAATTTGGAGATATGAAAGCAATGACGGTCGAAGAAATAGTGGGTCGTCTCAAAGCTCACGAGGAAAGGATGAAGGGTAGGTTCGAGTGCGCAAGTGGCACAGGTGGACAACTTCTCTTGGCATCTCAGAATCAAAGAGCTAGAGGTGGTTCTTATCGTGATAGGAGTAGGATAAAGTGTTACAACTGTAACATCTTTGGTCACTATGCTTCAGAGTGTAGCAAAACACGACGGGAAGGAGAGAGGAGACAAGAAGTGAACCTTACAGTCATGGAGGATGAGGAACCTGCGTTGTTATAAGTGTTGCCAGATGGGCACAGTAGTAGCCAAATGGGCTGGTGAATAAGTAGTGCCAGACGGGCAAGTTAGTAGTGTCAGACGGACAATACGAAAGCCATACGGGTTTGCCAGATGGGCATAGAAGAAACAAACGTAGCCTAAAGCAGTTTAGATTAAGGGGGTGATTGTTGGACTTTTAATCTAAACTTGGTATTATTTTATTTAAATAAATTTACTGCTCCCAGTTGTGTGTGAATGGACGTGGTTTGGAGTAGTATGAAATCGCGTGTGTCTATAATTGTGATTGATCACATATGTCTATGATTGTGATTGATTTGGTAATTGATTTGGTCTAGGAAGTTAGTTTAGTAGGTTCTATTTCATAGGACATTTCCTTGTTCTGTTTTTTAGTATAAATATTGTATTCAGTTATCAGCCAACAACATGTTGGTGCAGTGGTTGAGTCACTGGCCTCCTTTGAAGGAGGTCAGGGGTTCGACTCCTGCGTGTGTGTGAGTTTCTTAGTTTGTATTAGGTTTCCTTTCTGTATTTGTATTTGTATTTCTATATTTGTAATGGCCGGGGGTCCTTCGAAAACAGCCTCCCTATTGTATAGGGGCATGGTCTGCATACAACTACCCTCCTCAGACACCACTTTGAGTGGTATTATAACTGAGTAAGTTTGGTTTGGTTTGGTATTGTATTGTATTCAGTTATCAATAAAAAGCATTCCAGTACTTCTAATTGTCAAGCGTGTGTGTAAGCCTTATTTTATTTTCATCAATTAACATGTTCAAAACCCCGGTTTTACGATATCTTGACAGTTCAAGTATGATTTAAAATTTAATTTAAATTTCAATCCATTTTAAGTCCGAAGTTTACTAACCTAAATGGAATCTAAATTAAGTACGTACATATATAATTTTAAAAAAAAATTGAAAACGAGTGGAATGACAAGACGAATGTGTAGTATTTAAATTTCAAATTAGGCAAAGAGAAAGAAACCACACAACGTAAACTTTTGTTCTTTCTCCACATTTAATTACCTCCTATTATATACTCCCCACTTTTGCACTACTTATTGTAAAATGTAGTTACGCATGCATGTGTGTTAAAAGAAGAGGGTGGACAAAAGAAATGTTAGTTGGTTGTGGATTCCACGTAAAAAAGAAGTTACTTTTCTTGTCAACCAGTAAGTTGGTACTGGCCTCGCTACTCAGATTTGTGGTTACCTCTTCCCTTTGTAATTTATATCGTTTTTGCGAATTATTTAAACAAAAGCAAACAATGCTAAGCAGTCTGGAGCTTCCGGGAAGATTACAAGCACACTGGCTCATCCTTCCCACATTTGATCTTTTGCTAAGACATGAACTACAGGAGGAACCTCCCCAAAGCAAACAATGCTAAGCTAGTATATCCTAGCTACTACCTTTTTTTTTCTTTTAAATATGTCTCTTCAGAAAAGCACGAATTGCCCGCATATGTACAAACATCGTGTAAACCATGCACGGATAATTCTTCTTCGACTTCGGCACCTGCTCAATTCCGTGGGTGCCGAAAAGGAAATATTTAAATTAATTTCATTAGAATGAGATCTTTAAGACGGAACACAAAAACGATACTATGCAAATTTCAATGGAAGTGGACAATAGCATCGATGCAATGGAAATGTGTCATTGGGAAAAGGATAGGACTGACTTGGTGCCTACGCGCGCCCGATTCTATCCGAGGAATAAAGTTTCTTTGTTGCGCATACCAATCTGTATTTAAAAGAGAACAAGAGAGCGAACCACACAAAACGTAAACTTTTGTTCTTTTTCCACATTTACCTCTTAATATAATTGTTCGTGCAGTACTTGTTCAATATGGAGTGTGTGAAAAAGAAGAGAAGGGACATAAAAATATGTTAGTTGGTTATGGATTCCACGTTAAAAACTATTTACTTTTCTTCTCAACCAGTGAGTTGATACTCAGATATGTGGTTCTTTATATTCTTTACCCTTTTCTTGTTAAAATTTTTACAGAGAAAATAGTATTGCAGACAAAATAAATTCTTATTCCGATCGCAATATAAATACAGAAAAACACATCAATATATATTTTCGTTAAGAATATATATATACTTAACAAAAATAATAATATATATATACTAATAATTTGTCACATCTATACTAATAATTTGTCACATCTACCTACAAAAAGGTCAACAAAGACCCAAGATGTTACTGGTCGGTGGCCGGTCGAGCTTTCGAATTTTGCTTGATTTGATTTATGAAAATGATCTTCAGATTGTTGCGAAAATAATACACAATCTGTAGCTTTACAGAAGGTAGAAGACCTGTCTCATGAATCACGATCCAATATCGAATATATCTTTAGGACCTCCCCAAAGCAAACAGTTTTTAGCTAGATACGAAACCGTTAGTAACTTTTAAATATATCTCCTTATGAAAACTTGCAATGCCAGCATATGTACAATACAAACATTGAGTAAATCAAGCTACGATAATTCATCTTCTGCACCTGTTACATTTCATAGGTAAGTAAAGGGAAAACTACATATAGACGCAATGTTCTCAACTATATATATATAGGCTTTTGCTCAAATACAAACCAATCCTTAAATACAAACTACAAACTAACACTAAATTAATTATATTTCATCTATTCTAAGTTTCCCGTCAAGGGTACCTTCACGAAAGATGCTTAAAATAATTGGCTTTATCCAACAAAAAAAAAAAATCAAAAAAAAAAAAAAAAATCCCTGCCGTGGAAATGCGAAGCATTTAAGACAGTAAACGGATGAGTTAGGTAGTCATGAGGGCCGAAGGTCCTCGACACACCCGTCAATCGTCTATTGCCTTTATCATTGATTGTCATTCCTTACAACTTTAGAATGATAAAGGCGCGAAGCGCCGTACAAGAAGGTGCGAAGCACCGTTAACCAGTGAAATCCAGTGCCACGTCATCACGTGAACAGTGATTTTTTTTTATTTTTTATTTATTTTTTATTTTTTTTTGTTGGATAGAGCCAATTATTTTAAGCATTTTTTGTATTGGGGTACCCCTAGTTTGATCATTAGATTAGCTTGAAATATTAGATTAGTGTTTAGTTTTTAGTTTGTAGTTAATTTTAGTTTGTAGTGGAGTAGGACCCTATATATATATATATATGTATAATTTCAAGTAATATATTTTCCGAAATATTGATATATAGAAGGGAAAGGAATAATTATAAATTTACCGGATGATCTGCCGAAGAACTAAGGGAAATGGTAGCTGTTGATGTCGATGGTGATAATCCAACATTATATGCCATGGTTAAATCGGGTTCGTAGAGACCGTAGTTTCTTTCGGACGCTGGTCCAGGTTTCATATCCTCATTAAACAAGGCAAACAGATAAACATCAAGTTTAACTTTAGGCTTCAAAGGAGTCCCTTCATTTTTCATTTGTCTTCTCAACAAATTTCGATTATAGATTGCCGCATTTGTTGCAGTTGCCCCAACCTCATTAGGATCACCTTGTGATGGCCAGCCTGTCTCTGAAACTTTGACTTCAATCCCTCCAAATCCGAGTCTAGCCATAGCATAAACAACTGAATCGACTTGAGCATATAGCATGTTGTCATACTTTAGCTTTGTGTGAGGATCGATCATTCCGTTGTTAGTGTTAAAAAGTACATAATTCAAAGGTATACCGCTAGGATCATCTTTGTATGCAAAATAAGGGTATGCATTAATCCAAAAAGGGGATTTGGTGTTTGACAGGAAGTGTAAAAATTGTGTCATGATTTCGTTGAGCTCAGGCTGGAAACAGCCGGCTGATGGTGGGAACGAATTAGCAAGAACAGCTAGAGAAGAAGGGGTTGACACTTGAATATATTGATCTAACCCTAGATCAACTAAAGCTTTATGGATGCTTACGATGGCTGGCACTAGTTTGTCTATGAGGCTTATATCGTCTCCCGTGAAGACCTCATTCCCGACTGCAATCCCCGTGATCTTAGTGTCCGGAACATATGGCTTAATGTGGTTAGTGACCCACTGGAGGGCTTGTTGTTGATCCATTATAGTAGCTAGCATGTCATTTTCAATTGTCACAATAAGTGAAACTCCTGAGTTGGCAAATGCTGTTAGAACTTGTGGATTTGTATCATAGATTCTTGCTTTGGTGATCTTGAGAGATCTTAAAAGTTGAAGAACTATTTCTGGTTGGGGTAAATTGTTTCCAATTTGGCCGTAGTTTATGCCTAGGGATTCAACTTGTCGCACAAAGTGGAAGCCTGCCGAAAAATAGAGATCATAGAATATCATCAAATAGTACATTACGAAAAAAGTTCCACATATCTAGACACCAGTACAGAAGTTGATCATAGTGAAACAACGTACCTGTAAAAGACATAATGATGATTAAGAGAATAATGTGCAATATGGCAATTAATCTGGTTGAACAATCTGCCATGATTTATGTGTGTCTTCGAGAAGGAGAAGGAGAAGGAGGAGGAGAGAGTTGTAATGTCTAGAGTATATATGTGTGTGCATTGCATGTTCGTCATAGACATGAAATGCAACATAATAGTATAATATGGTGATCCTAGATCAACATCGTTTGGCTTTTCTTGTCATCTTTTCATGTTCTCCCTTGGTTTCTTTCTCATGAGAACTGTATGGTCTCTCTTACCAGCTGGCTAAGAGCCTTTCCAACGAGGCTAAAGCTTTATATCTTATCTATACTAACATGGCATACCCCAACACGCACTTATTTCTTCACAACAAAGAAAGGAGTCGTTTCTCACTTCTCAGTACATATATACATAGCACACTGCATCTTCTTACTACTAAGAAAATTATGTATACATATATATCGTACAAAGATCATTGCATATATATGTACTCAATATGCCCGATCATTGCATTTCAATCAATGATCAACATTGAATAATATATGATTAAGTTTCTCTTTAAAAACTAAAAATCGTAGATGAGTTGGTTATTTAATTAACATGACAAATTAAGGAATCCAGGTGGGGTTCAGGTCATACTGCTTTCTTTTATTTAATTTTGTTGGTTATTTGTCTGTTCAGTCTGATGTATGTCTGTTTATTCAATAGATCGAGAGGAGCGTTGAATAATATATGATATGATCCAATTTTCTTCTGAAATCTTAAAGTTCACTTACCAGAGATTATATCACTGAAGATGTTTACTGATATTTCTTCTGCTCACACTTCATCCGATAGAAAACATTAATCAAAATTTTTACGGATCTAGTAATTTTTATTTTTTTTTGATAATCCGGTATCCGGGCCAGCTTGCGCACATCTCGACTAATCCGGATGGCATATAGCACACTCATACCCCGAGCATGCTACCCCACTTAATCCCGGAGTTTCCCAGGGAATCGAACTCGTGACCTCAAGACAGCAAGCCTTAAACGCCACTGTCCGATCATCTAAGACACCCCGTGGAGTCTATGGATCGAATAATATTTAATGCAGAAATGGAATGTATTACAACATCAATTAGGGGGTAAAGATGAGATGATGATAGTGGTGAAAAGCGATCAATAAGATAATCACAATGATGTTGAGGATTACATTCACCGTCATTTCTATTAAAAAACGATAATTGTACTGCCCGAAATTAGACAACTTGTACATAAGTAGGAATTAGCAAGAGAAACATGGTTAGTGGGATGATTGTGTGCTAATTATATAATTAACAAAGTCGTAAAAGCACTTTTAACGCTTAGACAAAATTATAGGTGTCACTTAAGACTTATAACTGTATTCAAGGAATATTAGAAGATGTTGTAGATGTATATCAAGAAGAGCCAGGATCCACAAACCCAATGAGAGTCGACCTCCCTTAAACACCATAACCACTGTCCTTTTCTACATCTTCATCTCTTTCCCCCATCCATCCATTCTTCATTCCTCCCCCAATCATCTAATCCATTCTACTTCGCTTTTGTTCCTTTTCTTTCAATAAAAATCGAACCAAAGCCAAAAATCTTAGAATTTATTTCTCAGATCTATCTTGGTTTTGAGACCGATTCCAAAAATAAAAAATACCTTGAGATTCAAACTCTCCTCCTTAACATCATATCAAAATTTGGTGTTATTCCGAGGATTTTGATTTTGGATCTTCGTCTCGCTTTTTGGCGTGTTCTTCGTCTCGTCTGTGTGCGAGTTTTGTTTGTCTCGTCTGTGTGGCGAGTTTTGTTTTGTTTTGGGTGTGTTTTTTGCTATCATGTTTGGTGTGTTGGCTGCAGCTCAGGATCGGAAGGAAGATGGAGTTAGCTGTTGTCAGATAGAAGGTAATTGGCAATCACGAGATGTTGAAGCCATTAGCCTTCGGAAAGTCATTTCTTGGACTAAATCACTAAAGCACATTGATCAAGTGCTAGGAGTTTTCGATTTTCGGTCTGCGAATCGTGTGGTTCTTTTGCTTGCAAATGCTGCACATATTCTATGTCAGGCTATGGAGAGTGGTCTGTCACTCATCCTTTTATTAATCTTGTACTCGAAAGTGATCATTTCTAATTAATGCAAGTACGATTTATGTCAAAAAAAAAAAAAAAAAAAAAGAAGAGCCAGGATCCTCTGTCCCCTTCATTGTGTCCCCTTCTGTGTCCCTTATACAAAATGGCTGCCCCTGGCGGGACCCATCGCCAGGCCCATTGTAAGATAAATGGAAATAAAATATTTTATTTCCATTTATCTTACAATGGGCCCCGCCAGGGGCACTCATTTTGTATAGGGGACACAGAAGGGGACACAATGAAGGAGACAGAGGATCCTTACCCTATCAGGAACTACTTCGATTATTATTCCATTTTTTTCTATGGAGGATTTTAGAGCATCTCCAACGGGAATAGCTAAAATTGGTTGGCTAAATTGGACTTGTAGGACATTATGTAAAATTTGTTGAATCTGTAAGACATTTTACTTCAATGGTATTAGCTATATTGGTTGGCTATATTTTAAAAATAGTATGTTATTAATAATTTAGGTTGTTATAAATAAAATATATCACTTCAATATGGTAATGAATGATGTGGAATCTTCTTACAGATTTCTTACAGCTATATAGAGGTTCGACAAATATAGCCAACCTGTAGAAATTATCTAAAATTATAGCTAACAGCTTTGACCCATTGGAGTTCAAGTTTTTTTTAGATAATCTCTATAATTTTTATTTATGGTATCTTTTATCTAATTTTAGCTAAGGATTTCTTGTGGTTGGAGATGCTCTTATAAATGTAATTCGAGACGACCAAAGTTGGTTAATATGATACTAAAAATAGTACAAATTAATAATTAATTTTAAATTAAGTGCAATGTTTGGTACTTAGTTGGATAATTACAAAATACATGGCCAATGGTTCGGATTCACTTTAATATAGAGATGACTTCTAAGTCGATCTGATTAGATGGTCACTGATTTTTTCTTAACAAAGCTCATCAATAATCGTTGGTGGACTAGCTATGTGTTGTGTTGTTTAATCAACCAATTAGAGTAGATGAAAGACTAATTTTTGACTTTTTGTTTCTTGTATATACATTGTCACTGATTAATAATAGGAAAAAGGATGATGAAAGGAGGTTATTAAGATTATTATATGGATAAGATATTGTCCAAATAAATTTGTCGAAAAATAGCCCTTGCAAGTAGCCCTTAATTTACCTCGTAATCTTATCTGTAATCTCATCCACGGTACTAAATGACGCTGGTCATGATCTAGCCTTGCACTCATGAACTATTTCCTCGTATGTATGTAGTCATTGCTCCATAAAAAACATTTTTATATAAAAAACAATAAAGAACATTATGTAATCATTTATTCGAATAGATCCAATGATCTCGCTAGGGGCATCCAATACAAAAAATTCTTATTTTTTTTATCCACTTTCTATTCAGCAAAAAAAAATTCATTGTTCACTGATGACGTCAGCAGTGACGTCATCATGAATAGTGATTTTTTTATTTTTTTCCTGAATGGATAAAGGGTAAAAATATAAGAACTTTTTGTATTAGGTGTCATGACGGAACTCTTAGATTAGATTAAATATGAGTGTTATAATGGTGTTCTTTATTATTCTTTATATAAGGTGTTTTTCATGGAGTCCAACTATATATATATATATATATATATATATATATATATATATATATATATATATATATATATATGTATATATATATATATATATATATTCAGGGTCTTGCTCAAATGAGAACCTCACTTATGGTGAGATATGAGATCTAATCCTAGCCATACATTTTTTATATCTAAATTAAATCCTAGCTCCACAATTACTATTTAAAATTTTATTTTTTTATTATTCATTTATTTCAACATCAACTTCCACAATCATTTCTTCAATACTCCGATCACCATTTCCGGTCACCATCTCCGGCGACAAATTCCGACCAACCCAGAAAATCATCACCGACAAACAGAAAATCACCGCACTATCGCCACCTCCGACCACCATGTCACCGCCACCATCAACAAAAATCACCATATTTAAACAAAAAATCACCGCACTCCGCCACCTCCGACCACCACGCAGCCACCACCACCAAAAATCACTGGCTGACAACAAAAATTACCAAGACCAAAACCACCCCAAACCACCACATCACTGCCACCATCTCCGGCCACCACCAACAAATCACCGATAACAACCGAAAATCACCACAAATAACTCGAAAATGACAACGTAACTAAAATCTCAAAAATCGATGATCGATTCGAACAGAATAATAACATCCGAGTCAATTGACATTCAGTGTATCATCTCAAATTCAAAAAATAAATATACAGAGCACGTTGATCCAATCATATTAGTCAAAAATTACAACTAAAACTAATAAAATTAAACACATGAAAGCATCAGGAACTGAAAAAACAGCATCGATCACGATTAAATCTCAAATACATTCCGGCGAGTGAGATTTTCGGTCACGAAGCTCCGTTGAGTTGTTCAATTCCGACGAGTGTGTGTGTCGTAGAGGTAGTTATCTTCATCGAATAAATCACCACAGAAAGAGGATGCGGTCGGAGGCGGGGTGGGGGTTGGAGGCCGCGGTGGCAGCGGAGGGTAGGGGGTGGAGGTAGGTGGGGGTGGGGGGTTTGTGTTTAATTTGTATGGCTAAGATTTAATTTAGTTGTACAAATGTGGGGCTGAGATTAGATCTCAGTTCTCACCCATAATAGGGGTTCTCACCTGAGTAAGCTAGACCCTATATATATATATATATGTTATATGTCCTCTCTGAAATTCATTTTAATTAGCATAGTACTGGAGGACAGTAGAGACAGTAAGACGTTCAAATTCAAATGTGAAACGAAATCTCGAATTAAATTCCTTCCGGCTATTCCAGCTACAAAAACTTTTAGTTAAAATTTTATTGCACTTAATTTACACGGATAGTCAATTATAGAACGGATGAACAACACTTAAAGAAGTAGATAATAATTTAGAAGTACAGAAGACTTGCATATAATTGGCTTATGATAATCTTTTCGTCTATTACTTCATCACCTATTAGCTTCTTAATTTCTTTCTTTACACTAGCTCCTGTTTTAATTAGTTCTCAAACGTACACCTAGTAAAAAAGTAATTCGAACTTCATCTATCCTACATAACTAGCCTCGTGATCATTCATATCTTTTTCTTGTTCGAGACTTGTTGTTAAGTAACCAACTCATCTAAAACCTTAAGGTATTAGAGGAAGGCCTTATATGGATCTTATATTATATTCTAATATTCCCCCTCACTCGAAAACCCATTTTTGGGTCGAAGAGTGGATCACGGGCGCTCATCTTTGGTTGCCTTCGTGTTCATATTAAATATTGAGAATATTGGGGATCGCAGAGAGTCGAACCTAAGACCTTTGCGTGTCTGAGCTCTGATACCATGTTAAGTAACCAACTCATCTAAAACCTTAAAGTGTTAGAGGAAGGTCTTATATGGATCTTATATTATATTCTAATACTTGTAAATTCGTTTAATCTATGCAAGGTGTTTTAAATCGCATTTATGTCATAAATACGTGAGCTTTCATTTATTATCTATACAACTATATTAAGATTCTTGCTTAAATGAGAAATCAAAAGAAAATGAAAATCGAAGTTAATGAGTCAAGCACACTCCCAGAGTAATGGGAGAAGACATCCAAATAGATAAGGCTCAGGACACATTAATAAGAAAACACTTAGAAATTATTACAGTGCCTACCATTATTACGATAGAAGTGCATGCCTTTATAACTTTTAGACGGAAAATCTTATTCTTTACCACCAATAATAGAATTATTTTCTACCCTCCTAGGGGGAACATTCCTGGCTCCCTGAAGGGATTTTCCACTCGCAGATTTATCTGGAGAAAGTGTAAGGCAACTTGATCAGTCTATCACTGAAGCAATTCAGAGTTCAAATCTAAATGATTTGATAGACTCGATTGAGGATTGGGATTTGTGAACTCCCATTGCACCATCATTGACCTCTCTTGAAGTGACTAGGGTGATTTTAAATGCAAGTACACTGTCAAAAAACTTTCCAATTACTACTCTCAAGGAACAACTGTCAAAAGCACAAGGTGAAAATGAAATATTCAAAGAACAAGTCGTTGAACTGTCTTCTTCTTCCACCTCTATCAACAATCAGCTTGCACTACATAAGGATGATATTCAGAACCTGAACACAAGTTTTATTCCCAAGATCAACTCAGTCCAAGAATCTCAACTCCATATAGCTTCTACCATTTCAAGTTTAACAGAATCTCAAATTCAGATATCAGAAAATGTCAGAGAGATTTTGACTAATTCTGCTAAAGTGGACAACATTAGAGAAACATAGATAAAAATCAATTATTTGATGATGGTCGCTTTAGGAGATAGAAAGAAATATGGATCATCTCAACAAAGGCATGAAACACTTATATTTAATGATCAAGAATACTCATACACCTAATTATGGCTGCTCATGGATCTGCCAACCCGAAATAACTAACCCAGCCCGATCCTATTTTGGGCCGAACTAATCGGACCGTCCGAAACCCGATTGGGTTTATTTTCTATTGGGCCGAATATAATGGGTTGGGTTAGGGTTTAACTATTAAAAACCCTGAACCAACCCGACCCTGTTAAATAGTAATAGTCCAGTCCACTACACCCAGCTGTTGGCTTTGTCGTGAAGGTGTAGTCAGTTTTGCAGCGCCTGTATGCTGCTTATGTTGGAGTGGATGGTGGAGTGGATGGACGAAGGCCATAGCTGTTTAATTTTGTTGGTTCTGTTTCCTTCTATTTTGTTGCTATGTTTCTGTGTTCTTTTGTATTCTGTTTATTTATTTATTTTAGAAGAAGGAATTGCTAACACAATAGCTTGCCGTCAAAGTTGCTAACACAACCATAAGTAGCATCAAAGTTCATTTTATTTTTTAAAGGTTCAGAATCACTGTTTATTATTTTAACAGCCAGTGAGTTGTTTTCTGGCAGTCTAGATTTCTGTGGTGTGGTCTTCCTATATCTTTTGTTCATTTGAAAATTCATTTCATTTTTTAAATATTTAACTAGTAACACAATTTATTTGCTTGACCAATAAAAAGAAGACATTTGGGTCAAAAAAATTTGATTGTAATGGGCTTGAGGGTTGATATTTTAAAGTTTAGTGCCTTCTACGGATATGCATTTTAACAAGTCCTGCATGATTCGAAACATTTTAACAAGTCCTGCATGATTAGAATGTTAAATTTTTGGTTAATAAAGATTTGTAATTCGTAAAGGCTTGTTTAAAGGTTTCAATCCATCATTCTCATGAGGTGCTTTTAGCAAAAATTAATTACGTCAAGATATCTGAAATATTTGTCATGAAAAGATCACGAAGCAAATCACAGTAGACATTATTTTGATTTTAACAAAGCCTCATAGACCAGTGCCTTACATATTAGTATATTACTGTCATTAAAAGAATCTGTATTTTAACTATTTTCTAGCATGTTTCAGGCTTGTTCTTAAGACTTAAGACTATGATTGTAATATTTTTATTTAAGACTTCATATCAGATTTCTAAGTTTTTGTTGTGCTAAAATAATACAATTAAAATCGCAAGCGCACGATTCATTCGTTGAAATATTTTAGGTATCGATCCACGGAGACTAACATTTTCGCAATCCTTAAAATTTTAATTTAATCGAACTAGACAATTTTGGGTTTGGAAAATTGGAGTTTTACTAATTTAATTACCTAAAGGAAATCTAAAAATAAATACAATTAATAAAAAAAAGAACAAAAACCATACAATATGTAAATTTCTACTAAGTGATCAACTAGTGATTAAATGCAGTGATTGAATATTTAAAAACTAAAAAAAAAAAATTAACGATTATTAAGTAATAACGAGACAAACTAGAACCAGAGACAAGAAATGTAAAAACAAGTGATATTATGCGTACATCTTACCATATACTGGGTTTGTTTGGTTTGGTTTGGTTTAATAAAGGGGGTGTTGGTGCGTGTAACAAAAGGAAAAAGAATGGGTTGGTGGAGTGTGGCCATCACGCGCGTACAGAGGAGAAACAAACTTCTACACTAAATAGAGTGTGTAGCGGAGTCGAAGGCTAAAACTAGAAAAGATAGTAGCGATATAATGAAATTGTCGAACTAAACTAGCTACACGAAATGACAATTAATTACCAAATAGATAAAAGAACAAACAATAACGTAATTAACAAAAATGAAACAAAGACCCCTCACACCAAACTTGTTGATGGAGAAGTGTAACTGTTGGAAATGGAGGAGAGCACCGGAAAAAAAAGTAGATCTAAATATTTAAATTGCATTAATCGAAAGAGGAGTGTTTACAAAATTTAAAATTAGAAAACAAGAAAATAAAGCTACACTAAAACTACACTAAAATCTATTCTACTCTACTCTACTCTACATGTTTTTTTACAAGGGAAATGAGGGGGTATTTATAGGATGGGAATTAGGGTTTAGGGGGGTGTGAGTAAATCTTGGCCCTACATTTGGGGTGTGTGGTGGTGTAATCCTAGCCATTAAAAGATTCCTTCCCCATTAAGCTTTGGTAGAGTTGATCTTGGCCATACACTTTTATAGTGTGTTGGGATGATCTCCACCTTCCATGTGTCCTCCAAGATTCCCTTTCCACCAAACTCCTAATTCTTTTTCCTCTTTTTCTTTTTGGTCCTTTTTCTTCCTCTTTTTCCCTTCCTTGCACTTTATTTCTTTATTTTGCCATTTCTTTATTTATTCACGAATTTCCTGAAATGCAACAAAATTAATTATTAAAATACGAGATCAAGCAATAAATAGGTAATAAATATATGCAAAAATATGCACTTATCAAATGCCCCCATACCTATCTTTTGCTCGTACTCGAGTAAAACAAAAACAAAAAAAGAAAATCTAGATAAAAGTCCTATACTCCTTTTCGTAGGTGTGACGGTTGCATTTGGCATATGCAACAAGCCCTTTAAACCCCTAGGCAGCCCTAGTGGACGAGTGAGGTCTCGTGAGGGCCTATAGTGAATGTACCCACAAAATTCTATCTAATTTGAATAAAAGATCACATGGCAATGCACACCACACATACATGTCCTCTCATGACACATCAACTTAAGAATCAAAATGAATTTGCAAAGTCTTGGTGTGCAAAGTGCAAGGATTCACATAGTCTACTCAAAGAACATGCAAGAGTGATTCTAAGTTCATGTCAAATGCAAAAATTATTGGTAATCATGCTAAGTCTACAAGAGCACACCTCAGAATCAAAATTGAGATCTCTTATGCAAAAAACAAACAAGCAATACCTCACATTTCACTCACAAAAGAATATTCACTCAAGAACGAGGGTAAGTGTATCACTCAATTCCAACAAAATCAAATGCATGCTTGACACTTGGTATTATTCCAACTTAAATCACAACATACATTAATAATGACAATCAAAAGGTCTTTATTAGGGTTGTAATGGGGCTAGGGAAAAGGTATGTCAAGAAATGCCAAAATAAGGTGAAGTGTCAAAAGCTAGTAGTCACCATGAATAACATGCACAACACCTCCCCACACAATTCAATTTTTTATATTTCAACAAAAAGCCTTGACTAGTCGTAATGAAGGAGGATTATAAAAAACATAAGTATGCTCTCATATGTATTTTTTTTCTTTTTTTTCTTTTTTTTTTAAGAGTTAAAATAAATGTAACAATAATCCTCCTTTAGATTTGATTTGAAAATCGACTAGCAAGGTAACAACAAATATTTCCTCAAAAGTTATGAACAAAAGTAAACCCTATTTCACACACCTTATTGCTCCCTCAAGTTCCTACTAGCCTTTTACAAATTGGGATCAAGAATACGTAAGGCTATATAAGAAAAAGGTCTTAGGCGAGTAATGTGGTGTGTCACCGAAAGAATATGGTTAAGCTCAAAGGGTTAAATAATTGATCACGTAAGCATGGTGTGGATATTTTTTTGGAAATATAGGTTATTCCTAAGTGCCTTTATCATTTTATCATCAATTAATGTCATGCATTTCAAGATAGAATTCAAACAAGTGCTAGCAATGCAAATGATAAGTGGACACTCAAGCAAAAGAATATAGATGCAAAAGATGTGCATATAGGCTCAAAATCTCACTTGGTGTAGTAAAACATAATCAATCTCAAGAAATGGTATCCTCAATGCACCTACTTGTATTCAAAGCATAAAGACCAAATCATCTTACACCTAATCATGACCTTCTAATTTCATGCACAATTCAAATAAGTATACTAGCTTCTCCTTGCTAGTGTAAGTGTGTGAACAAGAACTTTAGCAAATCACTTCTCAAACAAAAGCTAATGGATCATAAGATTATCATAGCATGCAAGGGTGCATCAAGCAACTAGCAATCAATTAACAAAACTAGAAAAAGAACTCTTTTTGATTTTTCTCATTTTTTTAATTTTTTTGAATTTTTCTGATTTTATATTTACACTAAAAACCCCCCATACCTAGATCATGCATTGTCCTCAATGTATGTGAATGCAAGAGAATTGAGTAAAAGAGAAAGATAAAGTTGAGGAAATACCTGATAAGGGATGACGGAGACTGAAAATTTCTAAAAAAAAACTATGAAATAAAAACAACTCACACACGCACACAAATCCTCCCCCATACCTACCTTACACGAGGGGAGGCACAAAACAAATATTTACTAACCAATACCTGCTCTCGAAAAAACTATTTTTGTTATACAACCAACATATTTCAGAAACTCACCCACAAAAATAGCATAGACCACTCGAACGATCCGATTAGGCGCAAGAATAAAACTCATATTCCTAACTTCATCCATAGACCACGAAGATGCTTCTTTTTGTTGTTTAAGCAAATTAAATACGATAAGATGCTGGTCATGAATATTATGAGTTTCAATGAAAGATGAGGCACAAGTGGAAAATGAAGAAATAGAAACGGGTGGGGGTGGCTCTTCGAAAAAAGTTTCACCAACAGAATTAGGATCACAAGAACTATCCTTATGTTGGGTTTCCAATTTGGAACAAATATTCTTCATCTCTCCAAACACCTCTTCCGAGGTCAAATCCTTAAAAGATTCGTGAAGCTCTCGATTGGTCTTGTAATGCAATTGAAAATCTTGTTTAAGAAAAGACTCAATCTCATGATCGTCCAAATTTGACCTTGAAACAACCTCCTTACCTAGATTAGCTCCTATTGGTTGAGTATGAAGTTCTGTGGGTTTTTCGGGAAGAGGTTTGGAAGATGAAATGAAAAGTTCACTAGAAGAAGATGATGGTTGTCTAGGTGAAGCCACAAACTCAGAATCATCGGGATTCTTCGTTTGACCTAGAGAAAGAATGATGTCAGCATTAGAATCTTCTTCGTGTGAATCACCACCGAAAGGAGTGTCAACTTGAATAGTAGACCTAGGAGAAATGATATCATCGAAAGTATCGATAGGTCTTTGAGTGATAAGAAATTCAGGGTTGACCTCGGGTGGATTCGGGGTGGTTATCGTCTCACGCTCGCACATGGTGGCTAATTGATTCAATTGACATTCTAACTTAGATAAGGCTTGAGCATTAGAGTCCAAAATTTGCCTATCAGAAGTTATGGTTTGCATGAAGTTTGCTTGAGAAATCAATAAAGCCTCGATACTCTTTTCTAAGATGTCAAGTTTCCTACTCGAATCATGAAATCCGGGTGGGAGGGATGGCGTTTGAATTGAACTCGAATAAGGAACTTGACTCGGAATTGAATAAGAGTTCGGTTCTTGAAAATGTGGAGGCGGAGTTTGATAGCTATGACCTTGGTTCCATGAGAGATCGAGATAATCTCTCCAACCGGAATTAGAAGACGATGTAAAATGGTCATTTCGAAAGGCTGGTTGAAACATGGCGTTGACTTGTTGAGAGTCGGGGCCATATTGAAAATCGAGACTCGGAGAGTTGAAATTTGGGTGCCAAGACGTGTGTGAAGGACCACTAAGGGTTTCTAAAGCCTCGAGTCGTTTAGTGAGAGCATCTAATTCAGAGTCGATTGCAATATCATTTTTACTATAATGCAAATCACTAAAAGTACTAGACGACTCGTTATATACACTAGGTTCCCTAGTTGACTCACACCACATCGTATTATCCGTTAACTCCTCGTCAAAATCCCAACCTTGGTAATAACGCTCCCTAAATGCTACGGACATGGTAAAGATTGATCAAGGATAAAACCACGTAGCAATTAAGTACGAAAATGAAACACACAAAATAAAAGGTGAAAAATCAAAAGAAAAATCTAACCTAGGTTCTGTTATGCTAATTTCACGCAAGCGCACGTAGTCACAAGTAATACAATTTAAGTTCGTTCCACAGAGATCTGGTTATGGTTCTATTCAATAAATATGCCTATGCAACAATGTATGGTTTTAACTCACTGCTAAGAAAAGTAACAAATTGGGTTTGATTATCTAATTTATACTAAGATGCAAGATTTAAACTAAGAATTAACTAATTAGCAAGAATTAAAATCGAATTACTTATATGAGATAAAACATGGAATCCTAGTTTCATCATCTACTTCACTTAGAGTTGCAGCCTTTAATTACTATGTGCAATGGTTTTGATATCTGATCGGATAACACGAAACAAGTATACGCTACCTGTCAGCATACGCATACCAAACTAAACATACATCCACAAAAGAGATAGAAGATGAATAGACACCAATTATGCTTAGACCCTATATGTCTATAGAATTTGAAAGCATAACGGTTGAAGAACAAGTTATCCATAGAGATCACATAGGGCAGTATAAGTATTTTCATCTCACACCACAATCATATTGATAACAATTATGAACCTATGCTAGCATGGCAAGTTCTAAATCTCAAGATCCACTTTCACTTCACAAGAGATTAACAAATTAGATGTTCGCGACGCATCTATCTATTAAGCATAACCATACGAGGATATCAGTTATACACCACACACAAATCTTTAAGGCATGCAAACTACTAAGCTACATAGATAAATCCACTAGGATCCCACGACAACGATTAGCCCATAATTGAACCGTTCATCGTCATGGGATTTGATGAAAACATGATTTAAAACAAGATATGGAAGAAAGAAGTAAAAATATTATTAGAACTAAGAGTTGAGAAAACAAATCTATAATCCAACGTATACAAAAGATGAAGTAGATCTAGATCCGTTGCTTGTCACGAGCGTTGAATCCTTCTCTCCTTTTCTCTCTTGCAGATCTCAGCTGGTTACAATACTAAAATTATGATAATCTGTATATCTCTATTACAATGGTATGATGTGTTTTAATAGGCTCTAAAAGTCTTGCCCAGCAAGAAAATATCTTCTATTACAATTAGAATTTAATTAAGGTGCTAAAACCTGCCCGAAATATAATTAGAACTTGAAAAGGGCAAAACAGTAATTTCCAGGCCATGCTTCACAAAGACTACACGCCCGAATTTATTCAACACATTACTTGCACGTGATTCATATCCCAGGTTGTAGAAAATCTCTCAAGCTTCGCGTGGGCAGTAAGATCGCTGAAAACGGACTTACAGAACTCCAGATATGGCCAAAACAGTGTAAGCTGCGCAGCCTTCCCAGAAAATCCGAATTTTAATCAATTAATTCCCAAAAAATTATAGAAGCATCCACCTTAATCAACATTCTCTTAAACCTGCACAACTAAGCAAAACACATCAAAACTACAAGAAACTTGAGTCCAAGACCATCAATTTAAGCCGATTTAGAATGTTCCAAGTGGATATAAAATCCACTTATCACACCCCCAAACTTAAACCGATGCTTGTCCTCAAGCATAAACAATTACAACTAACTGACTAGTACCACTTCCGTAGGTGATCACGGTTGCATTTGGCATATGCAACAAGCCTTTTAAACCCCTAGGCAGCCCTAGTGGACGAGTAAGGTCTCGTGAGGGCCTATAGCGAATGTACCCACAAAATCCATTTAACCTAATGCAATGCATGAATGCAACTACTATGAAAATGCAAGATCCCCTTCAAACTCACCAAAACCAACTAACAAGCAAATATCTCAATGAATGTAACAAATCCAAGTAGAGCTCGACTAAATCCCCGTATACTAACAAATACATGAACAGAAACGTGCGTGTGTGCGATGCTCATCAGAAATACTCCCAAAACTAGGTCAAAAATCATACATGCTTTCCGTCAAGACAATCACAGGTTTATAATCAGAATAGACTGTAGACACTCCATAACCTAGGAACACCTCCACCCTTATCCAAGGTAGACAGAAACTCATGCTTTATTACTATGACACATAATAGAATATACAATACGCATGCTTATTTAACAGTGCAATGAATGAGACCCCAAAAGGCTTATACAATAATACCCATGTAGCGAGTGTTAGGTCAGCAATCCCAAACCACAAGGGCTTTAGGTTACTAGGACTAAGTCCCCTCAGACTTAATTACTCGAGTATTAAAGAGCCCACTCTGGTTAATTTTGCATATGAACAAATAACTTATTGACTCTTTTTTTTTTTCTGCAATCTGGAATGAGCCTTTCTCATTTCCAACCCTAGGCTACTCATATAAATATGAGCCGGCTACTAGCCATTTGATGCCTAGCCATTATTAACAATTATGAACAACTAGCATGAAAATTCCTGGTTTCCCCCAAACTTAGACTTTAATGTTCCTACGCTATAAAGGGAATAACGAAAATTCTAAATATAAACAAGTGATTAAATCTCAAAACATCCCACAGGCATGACCCTAACCTAGCCCAAAAGCACCCCAATGAGACTGTGTAATAAATTTTGTTCCCGTAACATTCAAGTCAATTTCATAGAAACTATAAATCAGCCCTCTACTCATCATCATCACACCCAAATCAACATCCACCTATCAATCAGAATCAGCTCGTCCTAAGGGATCATGAAATATGCATGCCATGAAAATGCAACTAAATGAAAACTCACATGGTATACGAAAATAAAACAAAATGTCCTATATGAACACACGTAGATAATACGAACATAACAATCATGCATGAATTATCACTACTATGCAAACATGATATCCTATATGAACACAAAATACAACAATATATATACAACTACTAATCCCCCAAATTACCCCCAAACTTAAAATATTCAATGCCCTCATTGAATGGAAGTAAATACAAGGGATAGCAGAACATACCTACTCATCCTCGCTAGCAGCACCCTCGTCATCCTCGTCAGATGAATCAGGTGGAGGATACGGAATCCGAGCTCCAAATATAGGCCACTGCATAGGAGTACTAGGTGACTGAAACTTTGCCTCCAAAGCTATGCCCATGTCCTCAGAATACTGGCGACTGCTAGCATGCATAGCATCCATCCGCCTAGTCATTCGACGAAAATAAGATTCAAAAACGGACACATCCACCTGACTCTGCGAAGAACCTGCTCTAGCCACCTTCGATGCCCTCGAAACATGTGGCGGAACGCCCGTTCCACGACCACTAGCATCAACATCATCAACAATATAACCAAGCCCCCTCGGATGTGGAACCCCACCTTGCCAGTCAGGCATTCGATCAATAGACACATCAGTAATGGGAGCCAAAGGTGACTGCAAATCCTCCTCCGCCCCCCATATAACACCACTATCTTTACATAATCCAGCTATAACAGAAGCATGGGGCAATGATGATAGTGCATTAGACTTTAAAAACCTGACAATATTCTGATAAACAATATATCCAACGTCAATGTATTTTCCCTTTAGAATGCCCCAAAGAAGAATCGCTCTATCAGCTGTTACCTCCCCCGTATGAGAAGTAGGCATAAGATTAGCACAGATAAATAAATACCATGCTCTTGCAAACTTATTCATCGCAGAAGACGGAAAATTAATTGGCTCGGTAGTTCCCAATTTATACTTCCAAACTGTACCAGGAACACATAACTCATGAATAATCGCCTCCATATCCACATCCTCACTAGTCTTCCTTGCCCAATCTTCAACCTCCAGAAGCTTAGGTGGTTGTCCCAAAATCGGACGAATAGCATCTGGACTGTAATCCACCTGTTTACCTCGAACCACAGACACCCCATCTGGCTCACCTTTAGCATTCGCATAAAACTCCCTAACAATATTCAACGGAACCGGAGCAGCCGCCTTACAAATCTCCCCCCACCGTAACTCACTAATCACATCAACCAACCCATAATGACGAGTTGGCAAAAACCCCCTTTCTTTTGCCACCGACCTTGACAACAACCGATTAAACTCAACCTCCGCATCCGGAGAAGAAAATCTCTCCACCCTAATAGAACCACCCCTCATTCGCTTAGGCGCCATAATAATCAAAACCCCACTCAACAATAGCACCACCAACAACCACCAAAAAATATCCCACCAAAAACCACCAAGAAAAATCCCACCAAAAATACCCAAGTAACAAGAATAATATAAAACCCCAATTTACAAGAACACAAATTCGTAATAAAATAGAGAAAAGAAATCCCAATACGAATCAAAGAGGTGAACTTGTACTAATTTTCCCCCAAACTTGAATTTTTAAGAGATGTAGAGGAGGAAGATAATGAATTGGGTGTGTATGTATGGGTATATATAGGCCATGGAGTTATAGGATGAATATAAGAATTTTAATTTGAAAAGGAAAAAAAAAAATTGGGTGGAAATTGGAATTTGATATAGGATAGAAAAAATATTTAATGGATAAAAGAAAAAGAATTAGAAAAGAAATAGGAATTTGAAATTTTTTAGGAGAGATGAAGGGTTTTGGAATTGAAATAGGAAAAGATTTAGGGAAAAGATGGGAGTATAAATAAGAGATGGGGTGAAAGAAATTTTTTTTTTTTATATATATAGCACAACAGTTGATACGTACCAGAGAAACAAAAAAAAATTCTGAAAAAAAACTGTCATTACGCAAGCTGCCGCGCGTCCAGCAAACTGCATCAATAGCAGTTGCGCAGGAGCAGCCTGCGTGACCCCCCCGGCAGCGGCGCCAAAAACTTGTTATGCTAATTTCACGCAAGCGCACGTAGTCACAAGTAATACAATTTAAGTTCGTTCCACAGAGATCTGGTTATGGTTCTATTCAATAAATATGCCTATGCAACAATGTATGGTTTTAACTCACTGCTAAGAAAAGTAACAAATTGGGTTTGATTATCTAATTTATACTAAGATGCAAGATTTAAACTAAGAATTAACTAATTAGCAAGAATTAAAATCGAATTACTTATATGAGATAAAACATGGAATCCTAGTTTCATCATCTACTTCACTTAGAGTTGCAGCCTTTAATTACTATGTGCAATGGTTTTGATATCTGATCGGATAACACGAAACAAGTATACGCTACCTGTCAGCATACGCATACCAAACTAAACATACATCCACAAAAGAGATAGAAGATGAATAGACACCAATTATGCTTAGACCCTATATGTCTATAGAATTTGAAAGCATAACGGTTGAAGAACAAGTTATCCATAGAGATCACATAGGGCAGTATAAGTATTTTCATCTCACACCACAATCATATTGATAACAATTATGAACCTATGCTAGCATGGCAAGTTCTAAATCTCAAGATCCACTTTCACTTCACAAGAGATTAACAAATTAGATGTTCGCGACGCATCTATCTATTAAGCATAACCATACGAGGATATCAGTTATACACCACACACAAATCTTTAAGGCATGCAAACTACTAAGCTACATAGATAAATCCACTAGGATCCCACGACAACGATTAGCCCATAATTGAACCGTTCATCGTCATGGGATTTGATGAAAACATGATTTAAAACAAGATATGGAAGAAAGAAGTAAAAATATTATTAGAACTAAGAGTTGAGAAAACAAATCTATAATCCAACGTATACAAAAGATGAAGTAGATCTAGATCCGTTGCTTGTCACGAGCGTTGAATCCTTCTCTCCTTTTCTCTCTTGCAGATCTCAGCTGGTTACAATACTAAAATTATGATAATCTGTATATCTCTATTACAATGGTATGATGTGTTTAAATAGGCTCTAAAAGTCTTGCCCAGCTAGAAAATATCTTCTATTACAATTAGAATTTAATTAAGGTGCTAAAACCTGCCCGAAATATAATTAGAACTTGAAAAGGGCAAAACAGTAATTTCCAGGCCATGCTTCACAAAGACTACACGCGCGAATTTATTCAACACATTACTTGCACGTGATTCCTATCCCAGGTTGTAGAAAATCTCTCAAGCTTCGCGTGGGCAGTAAGATCGCTGAAAACGGACTTACAGAACTCCAGATATGGCCAAAACATTGTAAGCTGCGCAGCCTTCCCAGAAAATCCGAATTTTAATCAATTAATTCCCAAAAAATTATAGAAGCATCCACCTTAATCAACATTCTCTTAAACCTGCACAACTAAGCAAAACACATCAAAACTACAAGAAACTTGAGTCCAAGACCATCAATTTAAGCCGATTTAGAATGTTCCAAGTGGATATAAAATCCACTTATCAGGTTCCCTAATAAAATAGCTAGACCTTGCTCCTAACCGTTAAGATACAATAAAAATTCCGTAAATTAAGAACTATTCAGTCCGATTCGGCCAGATTAGAGTAGGCATTGCCAAGAGGCCAAACTCGTCACTAGACACCGAATCTTAACAGCCAGGCGAACCTTAGACACTGAAGGTCGTGAATAAGTCTTAATTACGTTTATTTTTAGGCACCTTTCTAATTGAGCGCGAAATCCTAGGGGCAAATGTCTAATTAATTTTATTAAAAGGCTAGGGGATGCAAAATGTTGAAAATTAATTGTTGTGGGCCAAGGAAAGAGTGATTAAATCCCTTCCCCCATGTTGCAAGTGGCTTTGCCCTTAAGACTTATTTACAAATGATGCAACAAACAACGAAATAAAAAATTATAAACATTTATGGATGCTTACACTACGTGATTTATTCTAAAGAAAGAAAGAAATTAAACGTACCTTTGGGTCCTCCAGCGATCACCACAATTAATAGGTACGAAAAATTAAAAACAAAAAATAAAATCTAGCATGATGTGCACCTACGTGATGAATGCATGATGCAACAATTATGTATTTACTAACTAATTTTTTTGGATTTTTTCAATTTTCAATTTTTTGTGATTTTTGATTTTTTTGATTTTTTTTGTGATTTTCTAAAAATAAAAAGGCTGAAAAGAGTTAGATACGGTTACCGAAGCAAGCTTTCCAAAATATTCCAATTTTTCCATGCTCCGTTGAAAAGAGTTCCGAAATCTCAAGCTTTCCTAAAAAGAACGAAGTAAAAATAAGACAAGAAATAAAACTAATCCGAAAAAATAAAAATTAAGGCGCGAAAAATAATTAGTCCCCGGCAGCGGCGCCAAAAACTTGTTGTGCTAAAATAATACAATTAAAATCGCAAGCGCACGATTCATTCGTTGAAATATTTTAGGTATCGATCCACGGAGAATAACATTTTCGCAATCCTTAAAATTTTAATTTAATCGAACTAGACAATTTTGGGTTTGGAAAATTGGAGTTTTACTAATTTAATTACCTAAAGGAAATCTAAAAATAAATACAATTAATAAAAAAAAAGAACAAAAACCATACAATATGTAAATTGCTACTAAGTGATCAACTAGTGATTAA
Organism: Kitagawia praeruptora; assembly: GCA_037693485.1. NCBI lineage: Eukaryota > Viridiplantae > Streptophyta > Magnoliopsida > Apiales > Apiaceae > Kitagawia > Kitagawia praeruptora. Next base: position 111,989,627 of record CM075354.1, read on the forward strand.
ATGTAGTGACTGAATATTTAAAAACTAAAAAAAAAAAAAATTAACGATTATTAAGTAATAACGAGACAAACTAGAACCAGAGACAAGAAATGTAAAAACAAGTGACATTAATAACAACAATAAAGGGGGTGTTGGTGCGTGTAACAAAAGGAAAAAGAATGGGTTGGTGGAGTGTGGCCATCACGCGCGTACAGAGGAGAAACAAACTTCTACACTAAATAGAGTGTGTAGCGGAGTCGAAGGCTAAAACTAGAAAAGATAGTAGCGGATAATGAAATTGTCGAACTAAACTAGCTACACGAAATGACAATTAATTACCAAATAGATAAAAGAACAAACAATAACGTAATTAACAAAATGAAACAAAGACCCCTCACACCAAACTTGTTGATGGAGAAGTGTAACTGTTGGAAATGGAGGAGAGCACCGGAAAAAAAAGTAGATCTAAATATTTAAATTGCATTAATCGAAAGAGGAGTGTTTACAAAATTTAAAATTAGAAAACAAGAAAATAAAGCTACACTAAAACTACACTAAAATCTATTCTACTTTACTCTACTCTACTCTACATGTTTTTTTACAAGGGAAATGAGGGGGTATTTATAGGATGGGAATTAGGGTTTAGGGGGGTGTGGGTAAATCTTGGCCCTACATTTGGGGTGTGTGGTGGTGTAATCCTAGCCATTAAAAGATTCCTTCCCCATTAAGCTTCGGTAGAGTTGATCTTGGCCATACACTTTTATAGTGTGTTGGGATGATCTCCACCTTCCATGTGTCCTCCAAGATTCCCTTTTCACCAAACTCCTAATTCTTTTTCCTCTTTTTCTTTTTGGTCCTTTTTCTTCCTCTTTTTCCCTTCCTTGCACTTTATTTCTTTATTTTGCCATTTCTTTATTTATTCACGAATTTCCTGAAATGCAACAAAATTAATTATTAAAATACGAGATCAAGCAATAAATAGGTAATTAAAATATGCAAAAATATGCACTTATCAGTTTTATGAATTTTAGACTTTTAATATTTAACCCGAACCAAACCGAATTAATTGGGTTGGGTCAAGGTTGGGTTACATAATATTTTTTTAATTAATGGGTTCATTTTTTATCAAACCGAACTAATTGGGTTGGGTCACTAAAACGGGTATAACCGGCCCAAACCGACCCATGAGCAGCCCTACACCTAATGCTGAATAAAGAGCATTCTTTGAAAAATTGATGAAGATAGTGATGTGAGAGATGAAAGCCCTGGAGATAGACATCCTGAACATGATGTATCTGATAAAGCTGTAGAGGATTCTTTAACTAAGGGGATAAAAAAGGAGATTTGGGGGAGAGTGATTTGGAGAAGAAAGGAGAAGGGAGATATAAGGAGAAAAAAGGAGGAGAATCAGAAAACGGTAAATGTAAAGGTATAGCCAAAAAGATGCAGAACTTCTATACACTGGTGAACAGGATGACTTTGATGCATTTGCTGACACGGAGGAGTTTACTAGTGCATATGAACCTGAACAAGAAATTGATTTTGGTGACAAGAAGCTAATTAAAATGCTTGAGAACAAGCTTAAGACAAGACTTGAAAATATAAGGAGTGATCGAGATGGTGAATTCCAAAAGTACTTTATCTCATATTGTGAAGATAGAGGCATTACTGATGAATTCTCTGCTCCAAGAATCCCACAACAAAATGGAGTCATGGAAAGAAAGAACATGTCTTTTCAAGAAACAGCTAGGACATTGTTACAAGAGAGAAAGCTGCCAAGAAGTTTCTAGATAGAAGCAGTCAGCACAGCTAACTATGTTCTTAACAGAGTTTTAATTAGGCATATTCTCAACAAGACTCCATATGAATTGCTGAGGAATAAGAAGCTAGAAATAGGCTACTTTAAGGTCTTTGGATCCAGGTGCTTTGTACTCACAATTATTGATAGATGTGGTAAATTTGATGATAAATCTTATTAGGCAATATTTTTTAGTTATTCTTTGACAAGTCGTACTTATAGAGTCTATAATATCTCTGAACATATTGTTGAAAAGTCTATTGATATTTCATTTCAAGAATCTAGTGTTAATCTGTCAAGAGATGAGGAAGAAATTGCAGGAGCAAGTACTGATAGCGAGCTGCTAAGGTCAAATATAGCAACTCAACTCAACAAGCTATCAAAGAACCTGAGTCAGCTTCAGCTACTGATAAGCCAGCTGAAACCTTTTCTCCAATAGATGAAACAACTGATAAGCTATCAAGGCTCACCTTGGAAGGTCCTAGAGGTCAGAGATCACAAGAAAAGATGCCACTCTATGATGGAGATGAGGCGTCCCCAACATCCAAGAGAATTAGAGTAATCGAGGAAGTCATAGCTCAACATTATTTATCTGAGTAGTTTTGAAGAACATGTACGATGTGTTTGATTCTCACACTGCCCCTGGTTTACCTTATGGTTTTCTTTTAACTCGGATTATTGACTGGTATGGGGTCAATCTTTGTGAGGAAGAGTCTGAGTCCGCTGAAGAGTTTTTAGATTTCAAGAGTTTGTAGTATTCTCATCTTAACACTACACCAAAAAAGGCCTATGGCAACGCCAAAAAAGTGTTGTTATAGGCCCGAAAAATGTTGTTGTAGGCCCAAAAAACCCCTAAGTCAACACTTTGTTGGCGTTGCTATTTTTACCGTTGCCTTAGGGGTCAAAGGCAACATTCTAATTCTCTATAACAACATCAGATTTTCTGTTGGCGTAGCCTTGCTATAGCAACAATATTATCAGCTTTTAGCAACATTATATTATGTTGCCTTTCTGTTACTTTTATGCCAACACAAATTTTGCCTACATCAACATTTTCTAGCAACATTTGTTAGTGTCAACACTTTATAGCATCAATAGCAACATTTTTCTATTTTCAAAATAATAATAATAAATATGAAAATATGAATTCCCTAAATTACCAAATCAACACAACCAACTTGAAAAGCACAATCATCACTACGCCATAAACGCACAAATGCAATGCCATGTTTACTGTTGCTTTAGGCCAAAAAAGCATTGCGTTAGACCAAATGCAACACCAGGGGGCGTTGTATCCGCCACCGTCCTGTTAGACCCCCTAAGACAACGCTTTTTGGCAACTAAGGCAACATCAATAAGCGTTGCATCTAACATATAATGCAACACCAGAGCATTCAAATGCAACACCAAAAGGGCGTTGCATTTGACATTAGCTAAAATTACAATTCCACGTCACTAAGTGGGTCCCATTAGCTTGCCACGTCATCAATGGGTCCAGCTGGCATGCCACGTCAGCAACAGTCCAGTTGGCATGCCACGTCAGCAACAGTCCAGCTGACATGCCACGTCAGCATGTGGGGCCCACTTGCCATGTCATCATGTGGGGCCCACGTACCATGTCAGTGATGGGGCCTGCCATGCCACGTCAGCAGTGGGTCCCACGTACCACGTCAGTACAGGGGTCCACGTGCCACGTCATCAGTGGGTCCCACGTGCCACGTCAGCACTGCGACCCACAACTGTCTAATGCAACGCTTTTTTTGCTTTTTAAAACACTAATATCTGATCAAAGGCAACACTATATTTACCAAATGCAACACTAAAATATCTAATGCAACACTGGATAGATCAAATGCAACGTGATAAGTGGCTTTTATATACACTTGGAGCATTCTAAATCGGCTTAAATTGATTGTCTTGGACTCAAGTTTCTTGTAGTTTTGATGTGTTTTGCTTAGTTGTGCAGATTTACAATAATGTTGATTAAGGTTGATGCTTCTATCATTTTTGGAGGATTAATTGATTAAAATTCGGATTTTCTGGGAAGGCTGCGCAGCTTACACTGTTTTGGCCATATCTGAAGTTCTGTAAGTCCGTTTTCAGCGATCTTACTGCCCACGCGAAGCTTCAGAGATTTTCTAAAACATGGAACAGGTGTTGCACGTGCAATTTGCGCGTGGTGGGGGCAGGAAGCACGACAAATAGAATGTTGGGAGCAGGGAAATTACTGTTTTGCCCTTTTCAAGTTCTAATTGTATTTTGGGAAGTTTTTAGCACCTTAATTAAATTCTAATTATAATAGAAGATAAATTCTTTCTGGGCAAGAAAGCTTGAGCCTATTTAAACACATCTAAGCATTGTAATTTGTATCATAGTTTTATTATTGTAACCAGCTTAGATCTGCAAGGAAGAAAAGGAGAGAAGGATTCAACGCTCGTGACAAGCAACGGATCTAGATCTACTTCATCTTTTGTGTTACTTTGGATTATAGATTTGTTTTCTCAACTTTTGTTTTATTAATATTATTGCTTCTTTTATTCATATCTTGTTTATTATCATGTTTTCATCAAATCCCATGACGATGAGCGGTTCAGTTATGGGCTAATCGTTGTCATGGGATTCTAACGGAGTTATTTATGTAGCTTAGTAGTTTGATTGCTTTAAAGATTACGTGTGGTGAATTCTTGATATCCTCGTATGGTTAATCTTAATGCTTTTAGATGCGTAGCTAACATCTAAATTGAATTGTTAATCTCTTGTGAAGCGAGAGTGGATCTTGAGATTTAGAACTTGCCATGCTAGCATAGGATAGGTTGATGTTTTAGCATCATGATTTGTGGCATGAATAGAGATATTATGCTGCCCTATGTGATCTATGTGGATAACTTGTGCTTAAACCTTTATGTTTTCAAATTCTATAGAGATATAGGGTCTAAACATAATTGGTGTCTACCCATCTTCTATCTCATTTGTGGATGTATGCGTAGTTTGGTACTAGTATACCGAGAGGTAACTTTTACTTGTTTCGTGTTGTCCGATCAGATATCAAATCCCACATGTGTATTGATTAAAGGCATCAACTCTAAGTGAAGTAGATAATGAAGTTAGAGTCCCATGTTTTTATTCTCATAAGTAATTCGATTTCTATTCTTATTAGTTAATTTAATTCTTAGTTTTATAATTTGCATCTTAGTTTAATTTAGTTAATCAACCCCAATTTGTTAATTGTCTTAGCAGTGAATTAAAACCATACATTGTTGCATAGGTACTAAATTGAAGTAAAAACCTGATCTCTGTGGGAACGAACTTGACTTATATCTATATTACTTGTGACCACGTGCGCTTGCGTGATTTTGTGTTAACAAGTTTTTGGCGCCGCTGCCGGGGATCATCGGTGTTTTATTTTTAGTTTATGTGCTTGTCAATAGTGGTCGTTAGCGTTCACTGACTCAGATTTCTTACTTAGTTTGTTTGTTTCGTGGTGTTTCAGGTACATGAATTTGTATGCGAACACCCTCGCAAGCTCGTTTGGAAGAACTGGCGGAAGACGATTTTGTAGAGAATAAAGAGGATAAGAAAGAGGAACTTGAAACTATTGTAGAGATGGGTGACACAGCAACAGCAGTCAAGGGTTTGAAGGAGTATTCTCAGCCGAAACTCAATGACATCCAGTCTAGCATTGTTAGGCCAGCTATTGCAGCGAACAATTTTGAGATCAAGCCGGGCACAATTCAGATGGTGTAGAATTCAGTCCAGTTTGGGGGAGCTTCTACAGAGGATGCCAACATGCATGTTCGGGACTTTATTAAAATCTGCGACACTTTCAAATGTAATGGTGTGACGGATGATGTTATCAGGTTGAGGCTTTTCCCATTCTCTCTGAGGGATAAGGCTAAGAGCTGGCTACACTCTTTGCCACCTGGTTCCATTACTACATGGGAAGATCTTGCTCAAAAGTTCCTTACTAAATTCTTCCCTATGGCGAAAACTGCAGCATTAAGGAACCAGTTGACTCAATTCCAACAGCAATTTGGCGAGACCTTGTGTGAGGCTTGGGAACGCTACAAGGAGATGCTACGGAAGTGTCCTCATCATGGCATGCCTAACTGGATGGTTATAAACAGTTTCTACAATGGGTTGGGATTACAATCTAGACCCTTGCTAGATGCAGCATCAGGAGGAGCTCTGTGGGTAAAGAGCTATGATGAAGCTTATGAACTTATAGAGATGATGGTTGCTAATGAATATCAAAATCCAACCCAAAGGCTATCTCAAGGCAAGGCAGCAGGAATTTTGGAAGTAGATACAGCTTCAATGATTACGGCTCAGTTGAAAGCTCTTGCTATGAAGGTGGATTCTTTTGCTAATTATGGAGTTCAGCAGGTGGCTAGTGTTTGTGAGCTATGTGCGGGCGCACATGAGACGAATCAGTGTGCTATCTCTTCTGAATCAGCACAGTTCGTGAGTAATTTTCAGAGACCTGCTGCACCAGTTCCAGCCACCTATCATCCGAACAACAGGAATCATCCCAATTTCAGCTGGAGCAACAATCAAGGTGCACAACAATCTTATCAGCAAGCGAAGCCATTCAATCAAGGATATCAACAGCCTTAGGCTCCAAGGGCACCATATCAACCTCCTGGATTTCAGCAGCAACAGCCCCAGGCTCATATGGGGCAATCATCTAATGATAAATCAGATGATGTGTGGATAGCGGTAAAGAACCTACAAGCTGGCCAGAAAGTCTTGGAAACCCAGATAGGACAGATTGCAAGTGCCTTACTTAGTAGACCTCAAGGAACTCTTCCTAGTGATACGGAAGCAAATCCAGGTAGGAGGAAAAGCAAAGAACAGGTCAATGCAGTTACTTTGAGATCTGGAAAAGTCACGAGTGATCTTAATTCAGCAACTGAAGAAGATGAAGATGTTCAGAATCAGCAGGTTGAAAAATCTGCAGTGCCAGAAATTGAGAAATCTGATTTAGTGGCTGATCAGCTTGATGGTGAGAAGAGCAAGAAACCTGTTGAAAAGTCTACTTCGGAGCAATCTTCAAAGAATAATCAGATTTATCCACCTCCTCCATTTCCTGGACGTTTGCAGAAAAGTCAAGAGAAACAGTTTCAGAAATTTATGGATGTGTTTAAGAAACTGTCCATTAACATTCCTTTTGTTGAAGCGTTAGAGCAGATGCCAAGATATGCAAAGTTCATGAAGGATATTTTGTCAAGGAAGAGAAGGTTGGAAGAATTTGAAACAGTGGCATTGACAGAGGAGTGTAGTGCCGTTCTGCAGCAGAAGTTGCCACCTAAACTTAAAGATCCGGGAAGTTTCACCATTCCTTGTACTATTGGCAATCTTTCGTTCAGCAAGTGTTTGTGTGATTTGGGAGCTAGCATCAATCTCATGCCCTTGTCAGTCTACATGCAACTTGGTCTACCAGAACCAAAGCCAACTAACATCTCTTTGCAGTTGGCTGATCGATCGATCACGTATCCGAGGGGTATAGTAGAGGATGTCTTGGTGAAGGTTGATAAGCTCATATTTCCTGCTGATTTTGTGATTCTAGATTTTGAAGAAGACAAGAAGATTCCCATAATCTTGGGAAGGCCTTTTCTAGCTACGGGTCGTACTTTGATTGATGTGCAAAAAGGAGAGCTTACAATGAGGTTGCAAGATCAGAATGTTACCTTTAATATGTTCAAGGCCATGAAATTTCCAACAGAGGATGACGAGTATGGCAGTGTGGAAATGGTTGATACAGGTCAGAGGAAGAAGTTTGATCAGTTGTTGAGTGAAAAGTCAGATACACACATGTTAAAGCATCCTATCAGTGATTCCATTGACAGTTCTTCTGTTCGAGATCTTTCGAAGGTAAAGCTTGGGTAACTTCCATCACATTTGAGATATGTCCTTTTGAATAATGAGCTAGTAATTTTTGAAGAGGGGCATGATAACGTGTTGCGAAGGTGGAAAGCAGATGATAAGGAAGAAGAAATTTTTGTTCAGCTGAAAGAGTCGGAGAAGCACCTTAGAGGTGTGAAGTAGAAAAAGAAAAAGATTAGGCCGTTGGGTAGAAAAATCAGGTTGAAGTCTGAAGGAAGAGATTTGTGGAAAGCAAGCAACCAAGATGTCAAGGTTCGTATGAATGGTTTTTCTATTGAGGACGGTTCGGTTATTCTTTTGAAACCTCCTTGAGTTGAGGAAGTAAGGTCAAGCTATTGACGTTAAAGAAGTGCTTGGTGGGAGGCAACCCATGCGTTAGTGTAGAAAAAAAAATTAGTGTTGTAGGAAAAAAAAAAAAGAAAAAAAAAGAAAGAATGAGTGTAGGAAAAAAAAAAGGAGTGTTGTGTGACAAAAAAAAAATCAAATTTTGAGGGTGTAACGCAGGATGAGACTGCGTTTCTGTGTTCTAGGCAAATTGCGCCCCTTTTCGCGCAACTTGCGAATGCGTTACTGGACTAGGGGCAATTTGCGCCCCTGTTGCGCAATTTGCACTTGCGCGTCTGACCTCTGGGCAAGTTGCTCTCCATGCGCGCAGCTTGCGCGTGTGTTCCAGTGATCAGAATTTTTTTTTTCCTTCAGCGTTTGTCCTGTGTTGTGCGAGTGACTGTTATATAAAAAAAAAAAAAAAAAAATTCTACACCCCATTCTATTTATACCCCCATTCTCTCTAATTCTTTTCCTATTTCTATTTCAAAAACCCCCCATCTTTTCTTCAAAATTCTAATCCAATTTCTTTTCTAATTCAAATTTATTATTATTATTATTATTATTATTATTATTATTATTTATTATTTATTATTATTATTTATTATTTATTATTATTATTTATTATTTTTATTATTATTATTATTATATTTATAATTATTATTCATTATTCTTATTATTATTATTATTATTATTATTATTATTATTATATACCCACCTATACATACAAATCCAATTCCTCTTCTATTTTATTTAAATCTCTAAAAATTCAATTCTAAAGAGGAATTAATTGCAAGTTCACCTCTTTGATTCATATTGGGTAATTCTTTTTCTCTAATCTTATTTTTATTACGAATTTGTGTTCTTGTAAATTGGGGTTTTGTAGTATTCAGGCAAGGTGGCCAGTCTATGGAGCTCGTGCGCAATATCCTCCACCAGATTCATCCGAGGAGGATGAAGACTCAGATGATGAGGTATGTTTTCTGCTATCCCTTGTATTTACTTCCATTCAACGAGGACATTGAATATTTTAAGTTTAGGGGTGGTTTGAGGGATATGTAGTTGTTGTATTATTTGTTCATGTAGGATTTCATGCTGTGCATATTAGTAGTATTAGATTATGCATGTTTGTTCATGTTATCTACGTTTGTTTCATATAGGACATTCTGTTTTTATGTTCGTATATCATGTGAGTCCATAATAGTTGCATTTGCACCCATACTTGATAGGAATTTTGTGTTTTTGACGCTTTTGTTTGAGAAGTGATATGCTTTGTTCTTGTGCACACACATACACTAGTAAGTTGAAGCTAGTAGACTTTTTGAATGTTGTAAGTGATTAGAAGGACATGAATATATGCAAGATGATTAAGTTTGCATGCTTTGAATACAAGTCGGTGCGTTAGAGAGATGTTGCTTGGGATTGAGTATGTTTTTCCACCAAGTGAGATTTTGAGCCATATTGCATATTTGTTGCAATTTATTCGTTTGCTTGAGTGTCCACGGATTGTTTGCATTGCTAGCAGTTGTTTGAGGTCTTTCTTGAAACGCATGACATTATTTGACGATTAAAATGATAAAGGCATTTAGGAATAACCACATATTTTCCCATATTACCACACCATATTTACATGATCAATTAGTTAACCCGTTGAGCTTAATCCTATTTTTTCGGTGACATACCACATTACTTGCCTAGACCTTTTTTCTTGTATTGGCCTTACATTAATTTGAACCCACATTGTCAAAGGCTAGTAGAGTGCTTAAGGGAGTAATAAGGTGTGCAAGGAAGGGTTATTGTTGGTCGTACTTTTGGGGGAAATATTGAAATTGGGTTTGGTTGTTTACTTTATAGTCGGCATATGTAATAAATTTATGGGATCATTGTTATTGTTTATATTATTGTTTGTGTTCTATTTAGCTCTCGGAAAAAAAAAGAGAAAAAAAACAAAAGAAAAAAAAAGATGAAAAAAAAAGAAGAAAAAAAGAAAAAAAAATATATTATGAGAGCATGTTTGTATTGTTGTGATCCTACTTCAGTCGACTAGTCGAGTGTTTTTGTTGGAAGAATAATAGATTATGTGGGGGGAAGTAGGGTGTTGTGTATGATATTATAGTTCTTACTAGCTTTTGACACTTCACCTGTTTTGGCTTATTTGACATACCTTGTCCCTAGCCCCGTTACAACCCAAGTAAAGACCTTTTGATTATCGTCATTGATGTATGTTGTGTTAAGAGTTAGATTGATATCAAATGTCAAGCATGCTTATGATTTTGTTGGAATTGAGTGATACACTTACCCCTGTTCTTGAGTGAATATTCTTTTGTGAGTGGATTGTGAGTGTTTACTTGTTTTTGCGTATGAGATCCCGAGTTTTGTCTTAAAGATGTACTCTTGTAGACTTAGCATGTTTACTAACTTATTCTTACACTTGACATGGGCTTTTGAGAACTTATGCATGTTCGTTGAGTAGACTACGTGAATACTTGCACTTTCGACACCAAGGCATTGCGTATTTACTTTGATTCTTAAGTTGATATGGCATAGGAGGATTTGCGTATTTACACTTGATTTGGGTACATTCGCTATAGGCCCTCACGAGACCTTACTCGTCCACTAGGGCTGCCTAGGGGTTTAAAGGGCTTGTTGCATATGCCAAATGCAACCGTGATCACCTACGGAAGTGGTACTAGTTAGTTAGTTAGTTGTAATTGTTAATGCTTGAGGACAAGCATTGGTTTAAGTTTGGGGGTGTGATAAGTGGCTTTTATATCCACTTGGAGCATTCTAAATCGGCTTAAATTGATTGTCTTGGACTCAAGTTTCTTGTAGTTTTGATGTGTTTTGCTTAGTTGTGCAGATTTACAAGAATGTTGATTAAGGTTGATGCTTCTATCGTTTTTGGAGGATTAATTGATTAAAATTCGGATTTTCTGGGAAGGCTGCGCAACTTACACTGTTTTGGCCATATCTGAAGTTCTGTAAGTCCGTTTTCAGCGATCTTACTGCCCACGCGAAGCTTCAGATATTTTCTACAACATGGAACAGGTGTTGCACGTGCAATTTGCGCGTGGTGGGGGCAGGAAGCACGACAAACAGAATGTTGGGAGCAGGGAAATTACTGTTTTGCCCTTTTCAAGTTCTAATTGTATTTTGGGCAGTTTTTAGCACCTTAATTAAATTCTAATTGTAATAGAAGATAAATTCTTGCTGGGCAAGAAAGCTAGAGCCTATTTAAACACATCTAAGCATTGTAATTTGTATCATAGTTTTATTATTGTAACCAGCTTAGATCTGCAAGGGAGAAAAGGAGAGAAGGATTCAACGCTCGTGACAAGCAACGGATCTAGATCTACTTCATCTTTTGTGTTACTTTGGATTATAGATTTGTTTTCTCAACTTTTGTTTTATTAATATTATTGCTTCTTTTATTCATATCTTGTTTATTATCATGTTTTCATCAAATCCCATGACGATGAGCGGTTCAGTTATGGGCTAATCGTTGTCATGGGATTCTAACGGAGTTATTTATGTAGCTTAGTAGTTTGATTGCTTTAAAGATTTCGTGTGGTGAATTCTTGATATCCTCGTATGGTTAATCTTAATGCTTTTAGATGCGTAGCTAACATCTAAATTGAATTGTTAATCTCTTGTGAAGCGAGAGTGGATCTTGAGATTTAGAACTTGCTATGCTAGCATAGGATAGGTTGATGTTTTAGCATCATGATTTGTGGCATGAATAGAGATATTATGCTGCCCTATGTGATCTATGTGGATAACTTGTGCTTAAACCTTTATGTTTTCAAATTCTATAGAGATATAGGGTCTAAACATAATTGGTGTCTACCCATCTTCTATCTCTTTTGTGGATGCATGCGTAGTTTGGTACTAGTATACCGAGAGGTAACTTTTACTTGTTTCGTGTTGTCCGATCAGATATCAAATCCCACATGTGTATTGATTAAAGGCATCAACTCTAAGTGAAGTAGATAATGAAGTTAGAGTCCCATGTTTTTATTCTCATAAGTAATTCGATTTCTATTCTTATTAGTTAATTTAATTCTTAGTTTTATAATTTGCATCTTAGTTTAATTTGGTTAATCAACCCCAATTTGTTAATTGTCTTAGCAGTGAATTAAAACCATACATTATTGCATAGGTACTAAATTGAAGTAAAAACCTGATCTCTGTGGGAACGAACTTGACTTATATCTATATTAGTTGTGACCACGTGCGCTTGCGTGATTTTGTGTTAACAAGTTTTTGGCGCCGCTGCCGGGGATCATCGGTGTTTTATTTTTAGTTTATGTGCTTGTCAATAGTGGTCGTTAGCGTTCACTGACTCAGATTTCTTACTTAGTTTGTTTGTTTCGTGGTGTTTCAGGTACATGAATTTGTATGCGAACACCCTCGCAAGCTCGTTTGGAAGAACTGGCGGAAGATGATTTTGTAGAAAATAAAGAGGATAAGAAAGAGGAACTTGAAACTATTGTAGAGATGGGTGACACAGCAGCAGCAGTCAAGGGTTTGAAGGAGTATTCTCAGCCGAAACTCAATGACATCCAGTCTAGCATTGTTAGGCCAGCTATTGCAGCGAACAATTTTGAGATCAAGCCGGGCACAATTCAGATGGTGTAGAATTCAGTCCAGTTTGGGGGAGCTTCTACAGAGGATGCCAACATGCATGTTCGGGATGCCAGTTTGTAAAAGGTTCAGAACTCAGCAAATGGAGCCTTATGAAGTGAAGAAAAGAATAGTGAGAGCAGGCTATACAAGTAGGTCACAAGTGATTCTTCTCCAACAGGGCAGTGATTCCATTTAGTGGTAAGCATTTAAATGCCGGTTCAAAGAGGGAACCTAATCACCAAATAAAACTTCTATAGGCAGGTCAGCCTTTTAAAAGTTGAAAATGGGAGGTTAGATGTCTAATCACCAAATTAGTATAAGAGATTACTCGTCATCAAACATCTGCAGTGCCAAGTAATGCGATATGACTGTATGAATGTAAAATAATTTGGGTGCCTTGGTTCTTCTCTACTGATAATTGTTTCTAGTTCACTTGATATATCTTCGATGGAAAAATTCATTTCTCTAAATATCATCAGCTAATGCATTCTCATCAACAACTACAAGTCTTCATATTTCAATGATATTTTATGAAAACTCATTTAATTACTTATTTTATATGTCAGTTCCTACATGACTTGAAGTCAATCATCTTTAGTCCACAAGACTGGAGATTAGAAATCACCCCTCAAAAATGCAAACACTTCACCTAATCATTCTCATTAGCTCAATCATTTCACTCCGCATATCTCCCAACGAAAGCTACTATCTTTAAAGTCAAGCCGGAAAAACAAACCCACTCAATTCATTCACTACTTATAGTTCATTTGCTTATCCAGATTTAAAAAAAAAAAATAGCACATTTACTTAAAATTGTATACCAGAGAAACATAATTTGAAACAAACAGTGATAAAATAACTTAGCATGTTCCTCATTACAAAAAAAACAACAAAATAACATCACCCAACACTACCTTAATCCTACCAAACACAAGCATATCATACATAACCAAAACCAATCAATCAGGTCACACAAAATCAAACATTTCCAATAAAGACCTCAACTTCAAGACTTTTCGAAACCAAATATACAATTACAATTAATAGTAATTGATTATTACATTTTATTAATTTCAAAGACTTGATTCTGTTAGGGGAGACCCTAACAGAAACTCAAAGATAGCAAAAATTGAGACAACCCATGGGTACCCCTAATTCAATCGTAAGTAATTTCATTTTAACGTATCAGTTTAATCGGCCTACACGAGAGTTGTGTTGGGTCAATTTGTACGGGTCAGACAACCCATGGGTACCCCTAATCATAACAAAAAGGGGAATAAATTTTCCATATATAGTAGTAAATAACATGATCAGAAGATTTACTCGTACACATGAACACTACAAGAAAATCGCAATCAGACAACACTCATCAGACAACGCTCGGACGAAAAAGCATTGTTTGGAATTAAGAGACAACGGTTTTTTTGTAACTTCAGAAAAGTATTGTGTCATCCAGGTACCCTACAACGGTTTAAAAACGTTGTCTAGTAAATTGATTCAGACAACGGCTTTTGAAATGTGGCGTTGTAAAGACGAGTAAGGTTGCACAACTGTTTTTACGAACATTGTCTGATCCGTTTTGAGACAATGTTTATAAACCGTTGTATGATTCACACAACTGTTTTCATATACCATTGTGTTATTACAATTCATACAACGGAATAATTAACCGTTGTTAAATCGTGTTTTGATGAGACAACGGTTTTTATGAAACCGTTGTCTAAACTACAAAAATTTTGAATAGAATTTGGTGGGAAATAATGAAATATTTGGTGGGAATAATGAAATAATTTGAATTGAATTTGGTGGGAAATAATGAAAATAATCAGACAACGGTTTTCTTATAAAAAATGTTGTGTTATATTAAGCACAACAACAGTTTTTCATAAAAAAAACCGTTGTTTAATGTTCATAAAAAAAACCATTGTTTAAAATTAAGCATTTTTGCTATGTTTTAGTTAAAATCTCGTACAACCCGACCTTTTAATTTTTTGATAATTTTTTCCCAACACTAGAATGAGTGTTTATTAAATTTCGTACGGTTCGATCGTCGAAGAAATCATTCAAAAAAATCATTCTGCGAATCTCGATCGTGCCTCGTTATAGGAAGTAGCATTTTTGCTACGTTTTTGTTAAAATCTCGTACAACCCGACCTTTTTATTTTGTGATTATTTTTTTCCCAACACTAGAATGAGTGTTTACTAACTTTTGCGGTTTGATCGTCGAAGAAATCGTTCAAAAAATTATTCAGTGAATTTGGATCGTGCCTCGTTATAGGAAGTAGCACTTTTGCTACGTTTTAGTTAAAATCTCGTACAACCCGACCTTTTAATTTTTTGATTATTTTTTCCCAACACTAGAATGAGTGTTTATTAACTTTCGTACGGTTCGATCGTCGAAGAAATCATTCAAAAAAATCATTCTGCGAATCTCGATCGTGCCTCGTTATAGGAAGTAGCATTTTTGCTACGTTTTTGTTAAAATCTCGTACAACCCGACCTTTTTATTTTGTGATTATTTTTTTCCCAACACTAGAATGAGTGTTTATTAACTTTTGCGGTTCGATCGTCGAAGAAATCGTTCAAAAAATTATTCAGTGAATCTGGATCGTGCCTCGTTATAGGAAGTAGCACTTTTGCTACGTTTTTGTTAAAATCTCGTACAACCAGGCCTTTTTATTTTTTGAATATTTTTTCCCAACACTAGAACTAGTGTTTATTAACTTTCGTACGGTTCGATCGTCGAAGAAATCAATCAAAAAAATTATTCAGCGAATCTGGATCGTGACTCGTTATAGGAAGTAGCACTTTTGCTACGTTTTTGTTAAACTCTCGTACAACCCGACCTTTTTATTTTTTGATTATTTTTTCCCAACACTAGAATGAGTGTTTATTAACTTTCGTACGGTTGGATCGTCGAAGAAATCAATCAAAAAAATTATTCAGTGAATCTGGATCGTGCCTCGTTATAGGAAGTAACACTTTTGCTACGTTTTTGTTAAAATCTTGTACAACCCGACCTTTTTATTTTTTGAATATTTTTTCCCAACACTAGAATGAGTGTTTATTAACTTTCGTACGGTTCGATCATCGAAGAAATCGTTCAAAAAAATTATTCAGGGAATCTGGATCGTGACTCGATATAGGAAGTAGCACTTTTGCTACATTTTTGTTAAACTCTCGTACAACCCGACCTTTTTATTTTTTGATTATTTTTTCCCAACACTAGAATGAGTGTTTATTAACTTTCGTACGGTTGGATCGTCGAAGAAATCAATCAAAAAAATTATTCAGTGAATCTGGATCGTGACTCGTTATAGGAATTAACACTTTTGCTACGTTTTTGTTAAACTCTCGTACAACCCGACCTTTTTATTTTTTGATTATTTTTTCCCAACACTAGAATGAGTGTTTATTAACTTTCGTACGGTCGGATCGTCGAAGAAATCAATCAAAAAAATTATTCAGCGAATCTGGATCGTGACTCATTATAGGAAGTAGCACTTTTGCTACGTTTTTGTTAAACTCTCGTACAACCCGACCTTTTTATTTTTTGATTATTTTTTCCCAACACTAGAATGAGTGTTTATTAACTTTCGTACGGTTGGATCGTCGAAGAAATCAATCAAAAAAATTATTCAGTAAATCTGGATCGTGACTCGTTATAGGAATTAACACTTTTGCTACGTTTTTGTTAAACTCTCGTACAACCCGACCTTTTTATTTTTTGATTATTTTTTCCCAACACTATAATGAGTGTTTATTAACTTTCGTACGGTTGGATCGTCGAAGAAATCAATCAAAAAATTTATTCAGCGAATCTGGATCGTGACTCGTTATAGGAAGTAGCACTTTTGCTAAGTTTTTGTTAAACTCTCGTACAACCCGACCTTTTTATTTTTTGATTATTTTTTCCCAATACTAGAATGAGTGTTTATTAACTTTCGTACGGTTGGATCGTCGAAGAAATCAATCAAAAAAATTATTCAGTGAATCTGGATCGTGACTCGTTAGAGGAAGTAGCACTTTTGCTACGTTTTTGTTAAATTCTCGTACAACCCGACCTTTTTATTTTTTGATTATTTTTTCCCAACACTAGAATGAGTGTTTATTAACTTTCGTACGGTTGGATCGTCGAAGAAATCAATCAAAAAAATTATTCAGCGAATCTGGATCGTGACTCGTTATAGGAAGTAGCACTTTTGCTACGTTTTTGTTAAACTCTCGTACAACCCGACCTTTTTATTTTTTGATTATTTTTTCCCAACACTAGAATGAGTGTTTATTAACTTTCGTACGGTTGGATCGTCGAAGAAATCAATCAAAAATATTATTCAGTGAATCTGGATCGTGACTCGTTATAGGAAGTAACACTTTTGCTACGTTTTTGTTAAAATCTTGTACAACCCGACCTTTTTATTTTTTGAATATTTTTTCCCAACACTAGAATGAGTGTTTATTAACTTTCGTATGGTTCGATCATCGAAGAAATCGTTCAAAAAAATTATTCAGGGAATCTGGATCGTGACTCGATATAGGAATTGAAGTAGCACTTTTGCTACGTTTTTGTTAAACTCTCGTACAACCCGACCTTTTTATTTTTTTGATTATTTTTTCCCAATACTAGAATGAGTGTTTATTAACTTTCGTACGGTTGGATCATCGAAGAAATCAATCAAAAAATTTTTTCAGTGAATCTGGATCGTGACTCGTTATAGGAATTAACACTTTTGCTACGTTTTTGTTAAAATCTTGTACTACCCGACCTTTTTATTTTTTGAATATTTTTCCAACACTAGAATGAGTGTTTATTAACTTTCGTACGGTTCGATCATCGAAGAAATCGTTCAAAAAAATTATTCAGGGAATCTGGATCGTGACTCGATATAGGAAGTAGCACTTTTGCTACGTTTTTGTTAAACTCTCGTACAACCCGACCTTTTTATTTTTTGATTATTTTTTTCCAACACTAGAATGAGTGGTTATTAACTTTAATAGTCATTTTTAATAGTCATTTAAATTTATCTTATATGATTTTTAATAGTCATTTTTAATAATAATCAATTAAAAATAATTAAAACAATAAAAAGTTGCAAAAGTTTCGGTTCCCTCCTTTAATTCATTCATTCCCCCCTTGTACATTTTTTCCCCCTTTGTCAATATTTCGTTTCCCCCCATTACAATTCACCCTTCAATAAAATCTCACTCCCCTTTTTATCTCTCTCACAAATAAACCCAGGCCACTCTCTTTCTCTCACTCTCTCTCAAACAAGAACCCTAATTATCCAAAACTCTAACTCCTGTTGAGTTATATCACACCGAAATCTCACCAGTCGATCGAAAACCTAATCAATTCTTTCAAAACCAAATCGATTTCTTCAATTCATTGCTCAGAGGAAAGTACGAATTCAAAGCTCGAAAACTTTAATTGGTAAGTATCTCTGTGTGTGTGGTTAGCAGACCATGTATTTGCAGCGTTAATTGGTAAGTATCTTTGTAACTTTTATCTTTATAATTGCCCTGTCCATTGAAGACCCAAAGGTATTTGTAACATATATTGTACAATTGGTTATTCATTTGTAACTTTTATCTTTTATCTAATGTTATTTATTCTTTGACTCTTTGTTTTTTGATTCGCAAGGAGGGTATTAGCACGGTTGGGATGAGTGAACGGGGTCAGATTTTTAGCAGTTCAAGCACAGAATATGAAACACTTCTATGTTGTAAGCAGGTAGCTCCTCCTACTATTTTATGAAATCATGCATTTCATTGGCTCCTTATGGTAAACATTGTCTTTGTGCTAGTTGTTTTATGGTGTTTGCTGAAAGGAAGCTGAAAATCTTGCTCATTTGTAATAGTTTTGGTACCTCTAATCTATACGGTTAGGAGGCTCTTTGTGATTCTTGATTGTCAACAAGAAGTATGGTTGAACAAAACTCTGCCAGCAAACGCCCACTTCAAGGCAAGTCTTTTCTCCCTGGCAATATTTTTACTTCTGTTAGAAGGTTCTCTACAATGATTCTGATTAGGTGGGTTACGTGGGTATTTTAAATTCTTAACCTTCTAACAGGATTAAACATCGTGAGTATCTACAAACTTGAATCTTGGCAATATCTTTCTGTTTATATTAATGTGTAGTAATTGTTCTGCAGGTAGAATGCTTTTTATCCCCTTTTGGTTCTGGAATAATTTTCTGGCCACTGATGTAAGATCTTCCCAAGGAAGGTATGATCTCTTCTTTCACTATATCATTCAACAGTTGATGTTTTACATCATCAGGCACAACCAGTTTTCTGCTTAAATATCCCTTTATTTGAGGATAGACATCGTTTCCAGGTCTCAATTCCACACAAGTCCTTTCAAATTCCTCACCGAAATGCTATTTAAACATATTTCTCAGACTATGAAGCTCGGGAACATCACCACATCTTGAAGCAGCATATATTAAACTTGACACAGCTTCACGAACATCATTTGACAACTCACTGTGCCTAAATTAATATCAATATATAAGCCATTGAAAAAAATCATTATTTGATTAAAGCTTGTTGTTTACTGTTGTTACCTGTTAGACTTGCTCATCTTATCAAGGTTTAAGTAGATGCAGTCACAAAATTGATAAAGTTGGGCATATGCTGAGACGATGAACAGCTCTCTACATAATAGTTCAACCTACAGATTATGCATTTGTGAATATGGGCTTCAAGATATAAATAGAACGGATTACAATGACAGAATATATGTTATGAGCATAAAAATGAATTGAAAGTCTTTTTAGATCATATTACCTTCGACCATGCCTTGTCCTGTAGGCCAATCCCAAGGAGTTCACGAACATCAGATCGCCATAGTCTTATATTGGCCTTTCTCTTGTTCATGTTGGCTATCAAACTATATTTGGCTTGGCTAATCAATCTTTTCCTGCAGCCATATTCATAATAAACCATACAAGGTTAGTTTAAGTTTCCAAGGGTGATAATCATAGTACAGATGCGTATCTTTTGAATAATATATGGATCATTCACGTAGTGCTAAAGATAACTAAATACAAACTAACAAGTAAAAAATTTTGCTGCAGTATGTCTTGGCCTATTGATGCTCGAAGGTCGCAGTAATTAGTGTTACATTGTTTGGTTTTAGTCATTCTCTTTGACCATCTACTGCTAATTTTTCTTCAGTTTTCCTTGTATCCTTCAGTCAAAGTTGTTTGGTTTTAGAAGAATTTGTAAGCAATTAGTGTACATTATTTGGTTTTAGTCATTCTCAATTAGTGTACATTGTGTCGGGGCTTTTGACGATGGCTGTTCAGGATCTGAAACTCATCATGTCACCAGAAAACATGTCAAGAATTGAGAATGTTTATGCAGGTCATCATGAGCAGTCCGTGGATGACTCCACATTATCTGTTATGCTTGGCAATATTCACGACAATGAAACACGCAGAGTACTTGTTCACGTTCTACCTCCCGAAAGTAAAGTTAATGGCCTGCAAGTTCTCAAAGTTGCTTACAAATACAGGTCAGATCAACTTTCGAAATCATCTATATACAACCTAATAATATGTGATTCAACAGTTCTTATTTTTATATTGGTTGTTTTCCTGGTGCTCATTTTTTGTGAAATTATAGGAAACCGAAAACTGAATCAGCAGCGGCTAAGAAGGAGAGGAAGGATAGAGACTTGAAGAAGCCTAAAGATTCGAGCAAGCCTAAGCGCCACACCATTGTCTTCTTTGTTTTCATGTAAATATATACATTTAAGTTATTCATGTGTTTGTGGGGGTGTTAATTGTTGTATTATTTTTGAACCGGAACATGTATTAATAGAGTTATGTTTCTGTTCAGATAATTATGGTTTTGATTATATTGGTTAGGTTCTAGTAGTGTATAAACTTTGATTTTTGTTGTAAATAAAAGTGTTGTTTCATTTATCATTCATTGTTATCATTGTCTATAAAAATTGTATAAACCATTGTCTATAAGTAAACATAACATCCTAGAAAACTAAACCATTGTGTGGACAAAAACTACAACAACGTTTTGCAACCAAGATTGGCTAAAAACACTTGTGCATTTTGTTTATAATAACACTTTTGAAACCACAAAAACATTGTACAAAAACAATTCAGACAACGATTGTATCACATGTATGTGTTGTGCACATTCGAATCTAACAACACTTTCGAAGCTACAAAAGAGTTGTACACGTTCGAATCTAACAACACTTTTGAAGCTACAAAACATTGTACAAAAAACATGAAGACAACGAATTCTATCACATGTGAATGTTGTGTAAATGTTGGCTTTGCGTGCCTCTAATTCACCAAAATAGTTGTGCACATTAAAATCTAACAACATTCATAATAAACAAAAATGTTGTAATATCACCATTTCTACAACGCTTTATACCATAACCGTTGTGGTTTCTGGGTGTGCTACAACGATTTTGGAGCCTGGTGTGTTGCTGTTCTGGATATCAGACAACGATTTGTGTACCGTTGTGTGATGTTGGTAAGAGACACCTGCTCGATAGACAACGCTATTCCAGGGCATCAGACAACGGGCAATAACCATTGTATATTTCAGTTTTCCTTGTAGTGGAAAAGAATACTTAAGATTTTTCATCCCCAAACTTCCACCAATCAGGCTCATACCATGGTCTTCCCCTGAAATATAAGTATTTATGATTATACTCAAGAGTAAATAAATGGAAAAGCAACTAACAACGGGTATGTCGATTACAACTTACAAGCCATATAATTATATGAGATGAACTATTATGATAATGTTGATGTGCAAGGACTTATTCAATAAATTCTCCGAATATCTCTTCTGATTTGTTTTATAAAATCTATTGCAAGAGCTTCCAGACTTCTCGTTAATACTTTCCAGTGCAAGGGCAGATTAAAAAATTGTAGACGAGAAGTATATCAGCTTTTATGCAGAGTGCCAGGAGTTTTCTGTGATACAGTTTAGCATTTCTTGCTGAAGAAACTACTTATTTCCTACACTTCAAGAGACAGTTCAATTGTTATAAATATAATTTGGATAAGTAAAAATGGCAAGCTACTTCTTTCCCTCCTACGTCTAGCAAAGTATTACTTTACTGCAGTGAATCTGACTTTATCATCTGTTCATGTAAACGAGTTTCAAGAGACAGAGAGTCTAGTCTCTCCATTGGTTATCATGTATCCAAGTTGGGTATATTTTCGGGTACATGCTCCACCAGAGGAGGGGGTTCATGTGTTTTAAAAATAGTTTAGAGTCTAATTGTCCATAGGACAGCTTTTATTATGATTTGACAATAGATTTATTGACATTTATAAGACACCTATAACTAAAAGCATATTAATCAAGCACTACCTGCAAGGAAACTGAGTTAGGGAGAAGGTTCATTTATGACTATCATAACATGATTTTTTTGAAGCACTAGTTATATATGAGACTTCAAAAATATGAAGCAACAGCATCTAAGATTATTAACCTTATAACAACTCCTTGCATTCTACAAGCTTCTGGTCACATTGTGCTTGCATTTCTTCAATAGCTTTACCAATCGCAAAGCCATTTCTTGAAACCAAAGCGCAATGTAAATCGATTCAAAAGAAAACAAATTGAGTTTGTAATCACCTGAAAAAGAAAACAAATTAAAAGTGAACTGAGAGTTTGTAAATCGATTACCAATCGGAGCATAAGAGTGTGTAAATCGATGTAAGAGCAAGATTTAGAGACAGATTTGAGAGACAGAGAGAGAGGTGATTGTATAAGAGTTTATAAACAGATGTGGTTTTTACAGGTAATTGGGTATCTTGAGAATTTTATCCCTTGTTTTGAGATTGGTGCATTTAGTGGACAACCAACAGCAACTCTAAGCAAATCAAGCACATTTATCAACTGCTAAGTTTATTGCAGCCCTTTTAGTATGAAACAGAGCAATCACTAAATCCCTAAATGGAAAGCCCCAAAATCAAATCCCCAAATCCCTAAATCGAATGGAGTGATTGTCGAGAGAGATAGAGAGAGAAAGAGAGAGAGAGAGAGAGAGAGGGAGAGATTGAGAGACAGAGAGAAGGGTAATTGTTGAGACTCGAGAGAAAGAATGAGTAGAGAAGGAGGCTGGGAGCGGTGTTTTCGGGAGTGTTTTGGGGGGAAGTTAGAATTTTTTGGTTAACTTGATTGCGCCCAAATTTTTACCTAGTTTCCGCCCAATTTTTCATTGCGTGTGCTGGTTGTGTGTGTCACGTGTGTTGTACTTTCATTGCATTTTTTTATTGCAAAATACAAATTTTTTACGGATTATTGTTTCAATTTTTTTAAAAAAAATTTTGAACGATCCAACCTTACGAATATCAATATATATCTAATGTAATGATATTCCCAAAGTTTCAGAAAATAAGAAATTAATTTGATTGGAGATCTTAGTAGATCACTACTATTTTCAATATGACTCGTAACTAGTGCTTTGTTACGGATTATTGTTTCTATTTTTTAAAAAATATTTTTGAATCGATCCAACCGTACGGATATCAATATATATCTAATGTAATGATATTCCCAAAGTTTTAGAAAATAAGAAATTAATTTGATTGAAGATTTTAGTAGATCACTACTATTTTCAATATGACTCGTAACTAGTGCTTTGTTACGGATTATTGTTTCTATTTTTTAAAAAATATTTTTGAACGATCCAACCGTACGGATATCAATATATATCTAATGTAATGATATTCCCAAAGTTTCAGAAAATAAGAAATTAATTTGATTGGAGATCTTAGTAGATCACTACTATTTTCAATAGGACTCGTAACTAGTGCTTTGTTACGGATTATTGTTTCTATTTTTTAAAAAATATTTTTGAACGATCCAACCGTACGGATATCAATATATATCTAATGTAATGATATTACCAAAGTTTCGGAAAATAAAAAATTAATTTGATTGGAGATCTTAGTAGATCACTACTATTTTCAATAGGACTCGTAACTAGTGCTTTGTTACGGATTATTGTTTCTATTTTTTAAAAAATATTTTTGAACGATCCAACTGTACGGATATCAATATATATCTAATGTAATGATATTCCCAAAGTTTCAGAAAATAAAAAATTAATTTGATTGGAGATCTTAGTAGATCACTACTATTTTCAATAGGACTCGTAACTAGTGCTTTGTTACGGATTATTGTTTCTATTTTTTAAAAAATATTTTTGAACGATCCAACCGTACGGATATCAATATATATCTAATGTACGTAATGATATTGTCAAAGTTTTAGAAAATAAGAAATTAATTTGATTGGAGATCTTAGTAGATCACTACTATTTTCAATAGGACTCGTAACTAGTGCTTTGTTACGGATTATTTTTTCTATTTTTTAAAAAATGTTTTTGAACGATCCAACTGTACGGATACCAATATATATCTATTGTAATGATATTCCCAAAGTTTCAGAAAATAAAAAATTAATTTGATTGGAGATCTTAGTAGATCACTACTATTTTCAATAGGACTCGTAAGTAGTGCTTTGTTACGGATTATTGTTTCTATTTTTTTAAAAAAAAATT
This sequence comes from Kitagawia praeruptora, assembly GCA_037693485.1. NCBI lineage: Eukaryota > Viridiplantae > Streptophyta > Magnoliopsida > Apiales > Apiaceae > Kitagawia > Kitagawia praeruptora. Next base: position 112,013,799 of record CM075354.1, read on the forward strand.
TGAACGATCCAACCGTACGGATATCAATAGATATCTAATGTAATTATATTGCCAAAGTTTTAGAAAATAAGAAATTAATTTGATTGGAGATCTTAGTAGATCACTACTATTTTCAATAGGACTCGTAACTAGTGCTTTGTTACGGATTATTGTTTCTATTTTTTAAAAAATATTTTTGAACGATCCAACCGTACAGATATCAATATATATCTAATGTACATAATGATATTGCCAAAGTTTTAGAAAATAAGAAATTAATTTGATTGGAGATCTTAGTAGATCACTACTATTTTCAATAGGACTCGTAACTAGTGCTTTGTTACGGATTATTTTTTCTATTTTTTAAAAAATGTTTTTGAACGATCCAACTGTACGGATATCAATATATATCTATTGTAATGATATTCCCAAAGTTTCAGAAAATAAAAAATTAATTTGATTGGAGATCTTAGTAGATCACTACTATTTTCAATAGGACTCGTAAGTAGTGCTTTGTTACGGATTATTGTTTCTATTTTTTTAAAAAAAAATTTGAACGATCCAACCGTTCGGATATCAATATATATCTAATGTAATTATATTGCCAAAGTTTTAGAAAATAAGAAATTAATTTGATTGGAGATCTTAGTAGATCACTACTATTTTCAATAGGACTCGTAACTAGTGCTTTGTTACGGATTATTTTTTATATTTTTTTTTTGCAAAATACTATTTTTTAAAAAAATACTAAGACATATTATTTATCAAATTTTATACTGAAAAAAAAAGATTCAAATGTATTATAATAGTGGGCCCCACATTGACACGTCACCCAGGTGGGTCCCACAACTCAAACGTATGCATTTAAAAAAAATTCAAAAATAGCTAATGCAATGCTTTTAAAGGCCAATGCAACACCTTTTTCACCTAATGCAACGCTACTGCTACGTCAGTCAATGCCACGTCAGCAACTGTGGGCCCCACACTTGCCACGTTAGCATCTTTGGGCCTCTGCCACGTCACCCTGGTGGGTCCCACAACTGACACGTCAGCATTTATAAAAAATTAAAAAATATCTAATGCAACACTTTTAAACAGCAAATGCAACACCTCTTTCACCTAATGCAACGCTTCTTCCACGTCAGGCAATGACACGTCAGCAAATGTGGGTCCCACATTTGCCACGTCAGCAAATGTGGGCCACACACTTGCCACGTCAACACCTGTGGGCCTCTGCCACGTCACCCTGGTGGACCCCACACTGCCACGTCACCCTGGTGGGTCCCACAACTGCCACGTCAGCATTTATTAAAAATTCAAAAATATGTAATGCAACGCTTTTAAACAGAAAATGCAACACCTCTTTCACCTAATGCAACGCTTCTGCCACGTTAGCAAATATGGGCCCCACACTTGCCACGTCAGCAAATGCCACGTCAACACGTGTGGACCCCACTACTGCCACATCTGCATTTTTTAAAATTAAAAAATATCTAATGCAACGCCTGCTGTTAGTGTTGCATTATGTGAAACACCGTGGATCAAATGCAACACTAAATTATATGTAATGCAACACCAGTTCAAGTTCTGTTTCGTTAGAGCCAAAATTTCATACCTAACTAAACACTTTCACTGAAACACTTTCTAAAAGCGTTGCATATGAGCATTTATGGCGTAGTGCATAATAATACATACTACATAATCCAGATTCACTACAAAAGGTGAAAGTCTAAAACATAAAGATATCCCATGACTAAACTAAACAATATTGGAAACATAAAGTCTGAAGTAGTAATGTCTTTATCAAAATGCCCTATCTCCTTCAAGTATTCTACAATTACACCATTATCGACCTCTTGGCCAATAAAGCAGGTACTACAAAATAGTTGAAGTAGAGAAGAAGAAAAATTGAAATTTTCAACTAAAACCCATGTCAAAATTAGTAGTAATAATGATGTCAAGATTTAAGAAGTAGTAAGGCATGACATCATGCATATTAGGTCACCACTGGCATTATTCACTGTCACAACTATTGTAGCAAGAGTAGCCACTAAGTTTTGTAGCCCCAATATATAGACCCTATTGCCTACTTCAATTGTAATATGAAATTTTAGTTCTAACCCCATGAGAAAAGACAGATATCATGTGATTGTGAATGTTGAATGTGAGAATTGGATGAAACTAAACAGAAAGGTGTTTGATTATCGTTTCAAGCATTCTGTTTGGTTTTCTCCGACCTTTACTCCTTTAGAGCTTTATTGTTGTAAGAATAGAAAGTAGTGTGTACTCCCCATCTATTTCTAATCTGATCCTCCAAGTTAAATAATACATGCATTGAAAATTTGCATAACTACTTAACATAAACATAATTACATAAAGATGCAAGGATCTGGTAGTAGATATTACATCAATCAAAAATTTAATAATTTTAATATAGTTGCAAGTCTGGAACATCAGTGTGGAAAACTCATAACTTACACAATTAAACTTAGTTGGAACGCAAAGAAAAGAACCTGATGAACAACACGACTACAGGAGAGGGGTTTGGATAAATACAACAGGAGAGGATTTTGGAGATTTCAAAGGTAAAGGTACTTTCTCTGCCTCTTTCAAGCATAATTTTTATGTTTCCTTCAGCTCAAAAGAAAAGACTAGATTAATAGCATTATTCTGTTTTTCATTTCAACTAGCACATTACACATCAATAATGCTGTTGGGTGGTGTCAACCCAAGTACCACATCGAGGAGAAAAGAGAAAAATCTCTTGTATATAAAGCAGCCGATTAACTCCATTAGTATGAGGCCTTTTGGGAGTTGCCCAAAAATAAATCTGTGCGGACTCGGCCCAAAGTGGACAATATCATAATATTGTGGAGTTAAGGCTTGCTTACGACCCAACAAGTGGTATCAGAGCCCATGGTTCGGTAATTGGATCTTGGGGGTAATGGGCTGCAAGTGTTCGATGTGGGAGGTTTCCCTCGGTGGCAATTAGAGATCTGTTGGGTTCCTTGTGTCGAAAGTCTTCCTGAAAGGTGTTCAGGCGGCGGGTTCTGTGGGTATGACGGCGGTGCAAGATGTACACAGATTTATCGTGGGTGCAAGATCACGGGTTATGTGGTTCTTGGTTTGAGGGGAGGAAAACTGACTTTTTACGTCGGTTAAATAGGTCTTATACGTCGGTTAAATGGCGACGTATAGAGGGGCGACATATAAAGTCCCGAGTCTTTTACGTCGGTTAAAAAGGCAACGTATGGCGACGTATAATGTCCAAAAAGTCGACGTATCGATGCTTTATACATCGCCCATGTGGGAACCGACGTATATTGTCCACAAAAATTTAATTTTTTTTTTGTTTCTCTGTGCCCAAACCCAAAAACCTGGTAAACTTTTATAATAACCTGCTTTAACAAAATTTTGTACAATGAAAAACTTGATTAAATAACATAATTACAGTTATACAATTTGAAAATATACATCCAAAATGTTCACAAATTCTCAATCTAACGGGTCACGCATATCATGCATGAGATATTGTATATACAGTAAGAGAAAACCATAAACTCCCTATTCTGTAGTCCTAACACCATCATAACAATTATAAATATAAAGCTACAATCTATGGTGAAATGGTGTTATCTTGGCAAATGGATAGTTGAGTGAACGACATGGACAGCGAGTTACAAATCACGATAAGCTCTTCATCTTCATTGCCTTATGATATATGGTAAAGCTGAACTCTAAATGGAAAGAGCCACAAACCAGAGTACAGGCATTTTATCCTCACAGCTTGGATATCACTTTAAAAGTTCTGCGATGAACCAACCAATAAGGAGTTAAAATCCTCTAACACAAACAAGAAAAGACCAAGAAATTCGTGGCATTAGACTGAATTATTACCTCAGGGTAATTATTACAATCAATATATATGCATTAGACTGCATATATAGCAACTCCTATGACCAGGGGTAAACACAATCTCAAAAGATTAACGCCCTCTTCTTGAGTAAGAAGAAATTTCCCAAGGGTATATGTATGTCATTGTTTTTTTATTGATATAATACCATTAGAAAAAACAAATGGGTGATAATATTATAATGTTCACAGCATTATGTTACGTTTTAATCTATCACCCATCACCACTTCATTCTGAGTACACATAAAGGAGAATAAGATTGAACCTTCAATGCTAAGCTTTATAATTGCTTTCATTTTAAATAGCATTAGGGTCTACTAGTGACAGATTTTTATTTCAGTCCCATCCCCCAAGATCAAAACCCGCTGATTGCTCAGCTGTATAATCATTCAGTTGTGAACTGTTGATTGCTCAGCTGTTTGCAAGTCCAAAAAAAATGTAGTCCAAACTAGTGATCAGTTCTGTTTTTGACCAAGTTAAAGATATCTATCCAAAAATTTCTATAGTAATACATAAAGCAAACAATACACGTTTATGGTAGTTTATACCTTTATAAGTAATATATTGAATTCGTGTAAAACAGTGTACTTGCATCCCTAGACCTTGACCAACAATAAAAATCAACACAGTTTGATACATATGTAGTTTTTTCATTTTTGCTATTTACCTTTCCTTTTTCAAATTAATTGGTAGCTCAAGTCAAATCTTACCTCTACAAGGCCTCCACAACTAGGAAAACTCTCAATTATCAGAACTTCATGACTTGATGAAAGCAGACCCTGCTTTTCTACCCACTATCGAGCAACGTTGACAATGTATGGAACAGGAAGACCACCTGGACCTCCAGAACCTAGTGGAGCTGAAAATGTCCCATTTGCTGCAATCTCGACGACCCAACTCTACAAACTTGTTTATGTCCTTCTCTGAGAGAGATCATGGATAAAAATTACACCTGCCATTAAGTTTCATTAGTGTTAATCATTATAAGCACAAACATCCTGTAGTTCACCAAATATAATACAAATTAGCATAGCTTTGAACAGATAATCAGGTTCCCATTGTTTTACAAGCAAGAAGGTTCCCCTCTTACCATTAATTACATACCTGATACAAAAAATTACTAATTGCTTTTTACCCTGAAAGCCTTTCAAATGTCCATGAACACAAGCATACATCCCATCCCTAAATACAAAATTCCATTCCGAAAATAAAAATACGATCTCAACGTATCAGCTTCATAATCCAATGTTTGCACAAAAAAAAAAATCAAACTGCTCCTACAAAGAAATTCAATACTCACATTATACCCTCCATTTCCTTCAAATCCTCAAATTCATTAACCCTAATCAACACAACATACACATCACATATTACCTCTCAGTATACCACAAGAATAACATACATAACTAGTTAACTGCAAAACCAAAATAAGAACAGAATAAGTAGTCAATTCCAATAAGATAGTACCATTTAGTGCAGTCAATACGTCTGGTCCCATCATCGATTTCAATCGAAACATCAGTAACTCTTTCAACCTTATTAACCACCATTCCCAGTAATTTAACCTAAAACAACAAAAACACTCACTCAGAAAAAATCGAAAAAACCCAAACACTCAACAAATTAGAAACAATGCGTGGTTATAAAAAATGTCTGCACTGTTGACTTCGACACCATCAATTGAGAAATTGGACTTCTGATCAGTAGCTTATTTGCTTCATCACTGTTAACGGAAGTAGCTGATGTGCTTCACTGTAATAACCCTAACTTTAACAATACTACAATGACCCCATGAATAGTAAATTTTGAGGATTTAGAGAAATGGTATGTAGGTACTCTATAATGGAAACAGAAAATGAATAAACAGAAACCATATTAGTATTGTACAATGAAATTGAGTGACTCGAAATGACGATAGATTTCAGAAATTCCTGAATATGGATTTTGAGGACTTTGATTTCGAATAAGCTTCTATTGGATATTAAGGAGCATGGAAGTATTATAAGAATTATATATTGAGGGATTAGTGAATTTAGATTTAACCAGGGGGATTATGAAGTTAAGAGAATACCAATGGAATTTTGATTGTTAAATGATTTCAGAACCACTGAGATAATGAGGTATACTCGAAACGAATCACAATTAGACGAGTATGGAAACCAAACAACCAAGATTAGTAATATAACAAGGATACATACCACATTATTATTTACCAATGTGATTGGCATTTTACTTAGAAAATTAAGAAATTAGGAGATTAGATCATCCAAGTGACATCACCATCCATAAACACATGTTTTAAGGGGCAAATTAGTATTTTTGCAAGGCTTTAACCACAAAATATCTTCCAAGCTTCCAATACACTCTAGAATAATCAAGATTAAGGCAAGATAAGATTAGCCAACACAAAAAAAATCTCTCCCCACCCATCATCTTCATCCAATTCGAATTTTACTATTCATCAACAAAAAATTAATTTCAAAACCCTAGTTAGAATCAACTAAAAATCAAGGGAAAAATCATGGAGGTTACTTGAGGATATATAGAGACATCCACCAAGTATCATAGCAATCAAGCATCATTTGGTAAGGTAATAAATTCATCAAAGTGATGAATGAATAGTAATGAATAGTAACTTTCTAAAACTAACTTTGTTTTTATGGTTTCTTTAGTGGATTCAAGCTAATATAAGGTTGTTTAAGGCTATCCCAAGGATTATTAAGTGTTGTTAAAGCTTCAAGAAGGTATAAACATGCTTGCCCTTTCTTATTTATGATGAATATTGTTTGGTTTAGTGATTAAGTGGTGTAAATGTTAAGATTATGATGATCCATGTGTTTGTAAGTGATTAAAGTTGAATATGGAAGGAGTATGTGGTTGTAACCATGGTTGGTAAGATGACCACATGGTGTAGGTGATGGTGTATAAGGTGGATGATTGATTTGGAGGAGTTTGATTTTGGAAAGTATGAAAATATAGCCGTTATAATGTCCGATTTTCGTTAGACCAAGAAACTGCCCTATTTTTGGACATTATAACCGTATGGTAGGTTACTGTCCAGACCCCCAAGTGACCATGAGATGATAGAGCTTGGTTCATAGATCGTTTCGATATAAAGTGCGTTAAAATCTGATGAACGGTTTAGGAGAAAAGTCAGTTTTAGTGAAAGACGTTCGAAAACCGAGAAACCATAATTGTGTTAACTTTGAGGCTATAGTTACCATACCTATACGTTTTTAAATGTTATGAAATTTTGGAATATGGTAGTAGTGTGGTCAAAGAGGCATTACCAGTTGGCCTTGTGGTAAAATTCAAAATCCATATTTTCTGAGAATTTTTACAGTTAAGTGTGGTCGTTAGGGGAAATGGTGAAAACCCCTGAAACTTCGATTGAGCTTATAAATGGTTAAGTTCTTGAACCTTTGGGGTAATAGTGATACGTTAAACATATATTAAAGTGTCAAGGGTAATGTTATACAAGAGTGTAGTGAGTAAGAGATGGGGTATTCTAACGACGATCCTTTTGTGTTTATAGAAACTCCGGAAGAGACACGAGCCATACCGTCAGGATACCGAAACCGAGGCAAGATCTTTTCTATCCCTACTTGGAAATTATTTATCTTCAAGGAAACTTGATTTCATGAAATATATATATGTGATGCTATTGTTACTATATTGTTAAGAATTTATTTTCCTTGATTATTGATGTTAAAAGGGAAGGTATATGAGTATGATATGAATATGGATATGGATATGAGTATGAGATGGATATGAATATACATAGAGATGATTATGCATGAAGTGAACATGCCTTATGATTAAGGGAATATGAAGGAATGGTATCAGTTGTTATCTAAAGATATATAAAAGAATGGTATCAGTTGTTATCTAGAGTTATATATAAAGGAATGGTATCAGTTGTTATCTAGAGTTATATATAAAGGAATGGTATCAGTTATTATCTAAGGTTATATGATTTATAATATTATATTCTTCCTAAGTATTGTGATTTAATAAATATTATTGAATGGTATTTAATACTTTTGAGATAAATGGAATACTCTACGTATATAAAAGCATATTGATTTCATTGAATACAGAGGAGATGTCTGAGTCATAATCAAAGTATTATGACATAAATATTTTTAAAAGGTAATGATAAATGTGAATGGAAATGTGAATGGAAATGTGAATGAAAATGTGAATGGAAATGGAAACGGAAAGATGGAAAATGTGATATGGTATTTGATAATGGAAAAATGATTTGAAAAAGGGGGATTGCAACAGAAAGCGTAAGAGGCTGTGTGGTAGTGGCACAGTCCAGCATCCAATATTTATTCCGGCCCAAGAGTGCCGAGGGAGGATGTAGTGGTGAACCTTCCTCCTGGGGGATGGTGGAGAACCTACCTCCGTCTACCGGTAGTAAAAGGGATGGGTACGGAGGGCGACTGATCATCGTCCTTACGTATTCGGCAACAGTAGAAATCCCCAACGTTTTCTTTAAAGGAAAGATTTGGAAAATGGTTTTCAGATTTCTATACTGAAAACAGAAAAATGATATGAGAAGATGGAATTACTGTTACAGATGAAGAGAAACTGATTTTATATTAATTCATATAATTGTTACCTAAGAAAGATATGAGAAGATGATCGTGAAAGATTGTACAGGTTTCATATTATTTTGGAAGAGTACACTGAGATGGTATTTTGATTGTTATTTTATTTAAGAAGAGGAACTGATATTATATGATATTGGAAGAGAGACTGAGATTTTGATATTATATATTTCTTTTCGTACAAAGATAATTGAAAAGTATATGTCTTGAACGGAAATAAAATTTCTTTCCATAATATCTGAAAATTGTTTATTAAAATATATATACATGATGATTATTTTCCTTTGATGTTAGTTGATAGAAATTATCTTGCTGAGCTATTTTAGCTCATTCTTGCTACTTATGTATATACAGCTAGGTATGCCGATTCTACGCAGAACGCCCCGCAAGAGGGTAGGGGGAAGGCGACCTTCTGAGAGCGCGCTAGCATCGATTCCTGAGGTAGCGTAGAGGCAGACGGGTTCTGGGAGCTTATATATAATTAAATGTGTAAGAATGTAATAAACTTTGATTGTTGGAACGCTTCATGTCGAAGTGTTATTCAACAATGTACTTAAGTATGATCCTGGTTTGTAATAACTTTTTTAACTCTCAACTCTAAACTGTTATTATGGTGGATGTTGTTCTCTGAGCATATGACTGGTGTGTGTGTGTGTATTATTGCGGGGTCAATTGCATAAGTATTGATTGTTATAAAAAAAAAAGACCCAAGAGATATTGATTTTGAATGGAAGTTGGTCCGTGACGGCCCGGATTCATGACCCCGGATTTGGGGCTGTCACATTCACGATTCTGCCTATTAAATCACACACACAATCAATTAGCTTAATTTTCAAAGTCCACAAGAATCAATTGAACTGTAAACAATAAATCGAGAACAAATTAGATAAATTCCAAGAGAGGGGAGAGAGAGATTATATGCATAGAGAGGAGGGAGGGAAAGAGGGGGAAGAGAGAGAGAATTTGGGGATAGTGGAGACTGGAGTGGTGGAATAAAATAGTAAAGTATGTCTATTGATAAAAATCTGGGTTGAATTTTATACATCGATTGACAAAAATGTCGTATAAATTATAATGCTATACGTCGGGTTAAAAAAACTGATGTAAAAAGAGATTATATACGTCTCATTTTCCCGACCGACGTATATGTTAACTATATACGTCGGATATTTTTTAACCGACGTAAAAGATAAATTTTATATGTCGTCTTATATAAAGTCGACGTAAAAAATATATCTTATACGTCGTTTTCAACAAAACCTACGTAAAAAGTACATCTTATACGTCGCCTTAAACAAAGGCGACGTATATAAGTATTTTATACGTCTCCTTTAGGCGGAACCGACGTATAATGGTACTCAGAAACGCTAATATACGTCGCCTTTAGGTGGAACCGACGTATAATGGTTGAATATACGTCGCCTTTCAGCGAAACCGACGTATAATAGACGACGTAAAAGATCAGTTTTGTACTAGTGATTGTTGGGTGGTGTCAACCCAAGTACCACATCGAGGAGAAAAGAGAAAAATCTCTTGTATATAAAGCAGCCGATTAACTCCATTGGTAGGAGGACTTTTGGGAGTTATCCAAAATTAAATTCGTGCGGGCTCGGCCCAAAGCGGATAATATCATATTATTGTGAAGTTAAGGCTTGCTCGCGGCACAACAAATACCTGCAGAGTCCCTTGTGGAAATTAGTAAACAACTTTATGACATAATGTTATAGAAAATTATAGAAAGCAATGGCTAAACTGATTGTTTCTGCAATAAGTGAAATAGAACCTAGTGGAATACGAGATAATGAGTTGCATCAATGGAATCTCTGCGGTATACATCTCCAATAACAAGAAAATAAGTATGTCCCTTCCTTAATAACTCAGCCTGAACCTTTCCAACTCCTTTTCCCCCAGACCTTTTACCTTTTTGGTTACACGTACATTAAATAGACAAGCTCAAAACAAGTAACACATCATATCCCAAATTTTATAAATTTATAACAAAAATGTATATAAAATTTTTATTTAAAAAACTAAAAAAAGTAGGCGGAAAAAAAGAAACAAAACTAATAACATAACTATTCAAATTCAAGGTAAGCAATTAGCAAGTAGTACATGCTAACGCATGTATACACACATACATACCGCATATACACACTGAAGCTTATAAACTCTTGAGCACAAAAGTCCAGTACTTAAAACAGATTATGCAAAGCAAAATACTTGTATTGGCGAATAAAACATGTAATTGAACCCATAATTCACAAACTATAAATGTCATATAGAGGAATAGAGTAATACCTGAAAAGCCCTAAATCGGAACCCTAATTCACGCATAAAATCCAATCGGACCGTAAATCAACTATATTTTTGAAAAATTTATCAACAAAATGCCCTAAATCTCACAATTTGGAGTCAAAATGCCAATTTGGAGTCAAAATGCCCTAAATCTCACAACCCTGAAAAAAGGCCCTTACTATCACAAAAAAGCGTGAGATCATGTTACGTTTCTTGTTTTTGCACAGGCAACATCATTGCTTCCGGCGTTTTCTGTTTTTTAGATGATGGGCTTCTGATATTGGGCCTCACACATGGGCTGGTGCTACAAAACACACGCATCATGAAGAAGCGTTTTCAATAATTTTTTTTTTGTAAACGCATGTTACACTTGCGTTTCCTAATTATTTTTTCTTTTTCCTTTTTGGTTTTCTAATGTAACGCAACATGAAAATGCGTGTTTTAAAAATACAAGATAAAGTTGCGTTTCTGAGTGATATAAAGGGCCATTTTTCAGAATTGTGATATTTTGGACCATTTTCATTCAAATTATGATACAAAGGGCCATCATCCCAAAATGAAATACCCAATTAGTAATACGGTAAAAATAATTAGAGATTAGGGAGCCTGAGATGCTTCTCAGGTAAATTTCCTGAGATATATGAGAATTTTAAGCAAATCAGGGATGAGTATTTTTGTAAAATCAGAAATTTTTAATTAGCCCTGTGGACCCAATCAAATTTATAGTATAATTTCTAAGTATCTCATGAAAAGTTCCCTGAGATCAATCTCAGGATTTTTTTCTCAAATAATTATACACTCTAAAAATTATTATTTTTGTCATTTTTAAACATGGATATTTTTATCATTTTTCCAACAATTGAAATCTACGGGCAAGGTATCAGTTTGAGTTTTGGGGAAAAATAGATACAGAGCAGAGTGTGTGTATAAATTGCGATGGGAGGGGTGACAGCAGCGATAATAGCAATAGCAGGATTAGTACTGGGCTGGATTACAATTGAAATAGCTTGTAAACCATGTCTTGAACAGGGCCGTCAAGCCATTGATCGTAGTCTCAATCCTGATTATGATCCCGACGATGATGATATTATCACCAACAACAACAACACTCAAACAATTCGAGCTCCTCTTAACCCACCTGCCAAGATTGTAGATGATGATGATCAAGAGGCTGCAACTTCTCGTCTCGCCTGATTTTTTCTTTAATTATTGCCTATGTTCTTCCATTTTCGGTAAATTTCCCTTTTTTTCTGTTCTTGATTTGGATGTGACAAAAGGGGTTTTATGTATTTTTGTTGTGTTTGGCTGTTGGTATAAACGAGCTCGTACATGTTATTGTGTTTGATTATGCGGTTTCTTGAATATTTTTGTGTAGTTTTTGAATCTAGTGAACATTGTATTGCTAATTTGGAGAACATTTGATACTGAAAGGCATTGTTGAATGTTGGCATGAATTTATCATCGTTGTTTGGATATACCCTCTATTTATATCAATTTTAGCATTCGATTGCCCGGTCTTGTTACAATATACCTCGAAGATATTGCACTTGTATTTAGTTATACTCTATTATAAAGATTCCTTATCCTAATACTTTCTTGTAGAGAGTTAGTCTTGTAAATGTTGTACATTCTCAAGTCATCCACCGTGTTCTGCTCTGGATTACAACTAGGAAAGCAACTATCATAAAAATAATGACACGATGGGAGTTACAAAAAGTATCAGAAAAGTCGTTTATCCTGAAACTATAGAGCTACTTTATTAGAACAATGCCCTTGATGGATAATAATTATGACATACGTAAAGTGTAAATGATTGCTTGAAGATAATTTCTTTTTCTGTAAACATTAAATCTTAAGATCTTGCTATGCCCCCAGGTTCTCTGCAGGAGCCAATTGGTTTTCCTTTTTGGCAGCATTTAAACAAAGATACTCTTATAGAGGCGAAGAATGCATATTAACTAGTAATAATTTGGAGTACAATGTTTTTGTTTGTATCTTATAATTCTCTTAACGGAATTAGGGAAAAGCAACCCTTGTGCGAGTCCATTACTTATTTACAGTAGCTGTATGCCTGAATAGCATTATTTTAGCTTCTCCTTAGTGGTTCTTATTAAGTTACTCCTTAGGTTGTGTTCACTAGGAAAGAATGGATGGGGTGATGATTAAATTAGATTTTTACTTAGAGGAGTTGGGGAAAAATGTTTATAATATTTATTGCTTCATTCTTTCCCTTACAATTCTAACCCACCAATTTGAAAGGAATGCTCCTCCATTCTCATTCCTCATTTTCCATACAATCTTCATCATAATTTTTTTTACTCCCCCATATTTGTTCACTATTTTTTCATACATTCTTTCTTCCTCTATAAATTTTGTTCCTAATTTTCTATTCCATTCTTTCACCATTGCATTCTCTCCAAGTGGACACAACCTTAGTGGTACACAAGTTGCTACTAACCCGAGATGGAGATTACGTGCTTCTGCAGTGTTGTAACTTAAGCTAAAAGTTGACTTGCTTTGTTTGGAGGAATTTACAAATTATCTCCTGAAATCCTGAATCATTGGAGTTGAGTCTTGTGATTTATATAATATAGTCCTAGTAGATATTAACTACAGGGTAGTAATAATAAGGGGACATTTGCAACGTATATTTCTTCGAAAGCTATAGATTACATACTAAATTAGTTTGTTCGAGCAACACATTTTAATTTTTTGTAGAGGTAGTGCCTCTAGTGAGTAGTGCCAGTTGCTTCATGTTTTGGTTATTTTGAAGGCTTTAATTTAATTGATGGTAGTTTCTGGTTAGTCTCATGTTTTCAAGTCATTTCTTAACTTTCAGATGAGTACTCTAGTACTCCACTCTAAAATTAACTGTACACCTTGTTTCTCATACATTATGTAATAACCCTAACTTTAGTAAAGCTACAGTGATCACAAGAATAGTAAATTTCGAGGATTTAGAGAAATAGTATATAAGTACTCCATAATGGAAACGGAGAATGAATAAACAGAAACCATATTAGTGTTGTACATTGGAAATAAGAGACTTGAAATGACGATAGATTCCAGAAATTCCTGAATATGGATTTTGAGGATTTTGATTTCGTAAGCTTCTATTGGATATTAAGGAGCATGGAAATATTATAAGAATTATAGATTGATGGATTAGTGAATTTAGATTTAACCAGGGGATTATGAAGTTAAGAGAATACCAATGGAATTTGGATTGTTAAATGATTTCAAAACCACAGAGATAAAGAGGTACATTCGAAACGAATCACAAGTAGACGAGTATGAAGACCAAACAACCAAGATTAGTAATATAACAAGGATACATACCACATTATTATTATCCAAGATTATTATCATAATACTTAGAAAAACAAGAAAAGAGATTATTAGATCATCAAGATGACATCACCATCCATTAACACTTGTTTTAAGGGTAAATTAGTACTTTTGCTAGGCTTAAACCATAAATATCTTCCAAGGCTTCCAAGAAAAGCTAGAATAATCAAGATTAAGGAAGATAAGATCAAAAATCAAGAGCAAAATCTCTCCCCCTCCATTTCTTGCAAATTCGGCCAAAACAGTAGCAGTCCAGAAAAACAGCCATAACTCCTTCGTTTCTCAGCCGAATTTCGTGTTCTTTAGCTTTTTGGAAAGGTATTGAGATGCCCTACAACTCTTCTTTAGGAACCTTGTCCAGAAAACCAAGGTAAGGACCTCGTTTTTCATCTTCTTTCAGCTGCAGTTTAGTAACTCTAAGAATTAACTTGTGTTTTATGGTTTCTTTAGACTATCCAAGCTACTTTAAGGTTGTTTAAGGACTAGCCAAGGATTATTAAGTGTTGTTAAAGCTTCAAGGAAGGTATGGAGTTCATGAACCCTTAGTATTATCTTGAGGTTATGATGATTTATGGTTGGTTTAGTGATTAAGTGGTATAAATGTTATGATTATGATGTTATAAGTGTTTGTAAGTGATTAAAGTTGAATATGGAAGTGTTTGGGCTTGTAACCATGGCTGGTAATGAAGACCACATGGTGTAGGTGATGATTATTGTGTTTGATAATTGATTTGGAGGAGTTGGATTTATGGAAAGTATGAAAATACAGCGGTTATAATGTCCGATTTTCGTTTAACCAAGAAACTGCCCTGTTTTGGAACAACAGAGGCATACGGTAGGTTCCTGTTTAGAACACCAACTGACCATGAGATGATAGATCTTGGTTCATAGATCATTTTGATATAAAGTGCGTTAAAATCTGATGAACGGTTTAGGAGAAAAGTCAGTTTTAGTGAAAGACGTTCGAAAGTCGAGAAACCGTAATTGTGTTAACTTTGAAACTATAACTACCATACTTAGACATTTTTAAAAATTATGAAACTTTGGGATATTGTAGTAGGGTGGTCAGAGGACCCTTGACAGTTGACCTTGCATTAAAATTCGAAATCTATATTTTCTGAGAATTTTTACAGTCGAGTGTGGTTATTAAGGGGAATGGTGGAATATGCTAAAACTTAGATCGAGTTTAAAAAAAAATGGTTAAGTGCATGTAAACTTTTGGTGCATAAAAACTATGTTAAACTTATAATATGAGTTAAGGGTGTTATGGTGTAGAGATTAAGTGATTAAGTGGGATATATACTAATGGTGATCCTTTCGTTCCTATAGAAACGGGAGACGAACTCAGGATTCCACATACTCGCTTTAGAGATCCAGGCAAGATCTTTTCTATCCCTACTTGGAAATTATTTATCTTTAAAGAAATTTGATTTCGTGGAATATATACATGTGATGCTATTATTAAGAATTTGTTTTCCGTGATTATGGATATTAAAAGGAGAAGTATATGAGTATGATTTGGATATGACTATGGATATGAGTATAAGATGGATATGAATATACATAGAGATGATTGTGCATGAAGGAACATGCCTTATGATTATGGGAATATGAAGGAATAGTATCAGTTGTTATCCAGAGTTATATAAATAACGGTATCAGTTATTATCTAGAGTTATATGAGAAATGATATCAGCTGTTATCTAGGGTTATATGATTTATAATATTGTTTTAAAAATATTAATTCTAAATGTTGTGACAGATATTATTGAGTATTATTTAATACTTCTCAAATAAATGGTATACTTTATGTATATAAAATCATATTGATTTCATTGAATATAGAAGAGATGTCTGAGTCATAATCAAAGTATTATGACATAAATATTTTAAAGGTGATGATAAATGGAAATGGAAATGATATATGTGAAAGGAAATGTGAATGGAAATGGAAGATGTGAAATGATATTTGATAATGGTAAAATGATTTGAAAAAGGGGGATTGCAACAGTAAGCATAAGAGGCTGTGTGCGGCACAGTCCAGCATTCAATATTTTATTTCGGCACGAAGATGCCAAGGGAGGATGTAGCAGGTAGCCTTCCTCCAGGGTTGATTACCAGGTAGGGATCATCCCTTCTACTAGTAGTAAACAGAGAGCGGATACGGTCAGGCGACTGATCATCGTCCTACGTATCTGGCGCCAGCAGATATCCCCAAAACTTGAAAGAAAGAATTGAAAATGGTTTTCAGATTTCTATAACTGAAAACAGAAAAGTGATATGAAATGATGGAATTATTGTTACAAACGAAGAGAAACTGATTTTATATTAATTTATATGATTGTTGCATAAGAAGGAAATGAGAAGATTATAGCGAGAGATTTGTTCAAGGTTTTATATTATCTTGAAAGATTACCCTGAAATGGTATATTGATGGTGATAGCATTCAAGAAGAGAAACTGATATTATATGATGTTAGAAGCGAGACTGATGGAATGATACTATATATTTCTTACGTACAAGGATAATTGGAAAGTGTATATACATATTGAATGGAAAAAAAATTCTTCCATAATAATAGAAGTTTGCTTTTGTCTATTATATATATATAACGATTTATTATTCTTTGATGTTAGTAGATAGAAATTATCTTGCTGAGCTATTTTGGCTCATTCTTGCTACTTATCTATATACAACTAGGAATGCCAATACTCCGCAGAACGCCCCGCAAGAGGGTAGGGGGAAGACGACCTTCTAAGAGCACGCTAGCATCGATTCCTGAGGTAGCGTAGAGGCAAACGGGTCCTGGTAGCTCTATGTATAATTAAGTGTGTAAACATGTAAGAAACTTTTGGTAGTTGAAATGCTTCATGACGAAGTATTATTCAGCAATGTATTTAAGGATGATTCTGGGTTTGTAATAACTGTTAAATTCTAAACTTTTATTATGGTGAATGTTGTTCTCTGAGCATATGACTGGTGTGTGTGTGTTTATTATTGCGGGGTCAATGGCATAAGTATTAATTGTAAAAAAAAAAACTCAAGAGATATTGATATTGAATGGAAATTGGTCCGTGATGGCCCGAAATTATGACCCCGGATTTGGGGCTGTCACAGTTTGGTATCAGAGCTTAGAGTCATATTGCTCAGGAACAAGAGTGATAGTAATATACACATATAGATATATAGGTAATGATATAAAATATTAACTCACATCGAGTTCAAGGGGGGTTTATCGAACGAAGCGTTTATTCCAAGTAGTGATTATAATTTTATAGATTATTGCTAATAAAGGTGTTATTATGCCAAAGGTGTTAAGTTTATGTAGTACACGAGATCGATATGAGAAAGGGAATACTTGATGTATCGGGAAGTGTTCGTTAGAAAACCTCGTGAGTAATTCCAGGGTGACCTATCATCTCTTATTCAAAAAGGGGCCGGTATCTTTTCAAAACTTTTTAGTATCCTTGAAATGTGTTTCAAAATTGTATTAGTCAAAATATTCCTCTAAGATTATTTTCGGAAGATGGTATTTATCATTGTGATTTAAATTTCCCTCTATCCTTCTTATTCCAACTGAGAGGAACAATCCTATATGTATACACAAGGACGATCTATCTGTGTGATTGAAAGTCGGAGGGGACGCCCTCACTTGTGTGACATACGGGTTCTTCCATCATATTGATTTCTCAAATATCCTTTTGTTTCGAATAAAGGTTATTTAAAACTCTTAATCTTATAAATTGTTGTGGGACACTTGCTTGTTTCTGGGTCCGTTTCAATTCAAAGTTTCTTGAATTCTATCAATTGTTTCGAATATAGAAGATTTCAGTAATGGATGGGATAATGGAAGCAAGGTTTAGAGTATACGTGATTATACGAGGAAACTCGAAATTTCAAGGGAAATTTCAATAAGAGATAATTAGAGCTAGAAGCGTTTCGATATAAAAGAGAAAGGAATTTCGTGAGAAGAAATGGGTATATTTGAGGACTAGTGAGATAAAAGAATATGAGGAATTTTAAGGTATAATTGAGATTTACTATTGAGAGTAAGTTGTATTTTGAGGGAAAAGTCAGAATAAGGATAAACAAAGAAAGTGAGAAAATTAATAAAGTTTGTGTATTCTGTCTAAATTCTATCGTATTTCGATATTAAATGTTGAGATTCAAGAATATCGATGTATATAAGGTGATTGACTTAAATGAAAAGGTTATTGTGCTAAAGGTGATACGCTTAATTGCTAAAGCTGAGTTGAGAATACTATGGTATATAAATGAGTTGACTAGTGATATAATTGTGTATATGAGAATGTGTATATAGAAATGATGTATATTATACCCTAAATTTGGGTGATTAATGAAGAATATTGCTATATACAGAATCATGCCGCCTAAACGTTATAATAGAGCGAATGCAAGGGAAAATGAGAGAGAGGAAGGAAGTCATAATAGGCAAGGTGAAAACGCTCATAATGAACAAAATCATGAAGAAGAAGAAGATGAATCAACTGGCCAACAAGGAAATCAGGGTGGTGACCCTTTTAACCAACTCATGGACCTATTAAGGCAGAATTTAGCTAATCCACAGAATCCTCAACAACCACCTGTTCTTCCCAATCAGGCAGCTAACTCCTTTCGCGCTTTTAAGTCATTAAAACCCCCAGAGTTTGAGGGAACTGCTAACCCAGTAGTAGCCAGAGCTTGGTTAAAAGAGATGGAGAAAGCTTTTGAGATATTGAGGATAGAGGAGGATCAGAAAACAACCTTTGCAGCCTATCTCTTAAAGGGAGAGGCAAATTATTGGTAGGAAACTAAGAAGAATCTAGAGGGAGCGGGAGTGATAACTTGGGAACGTTTCACTAGGGTATTTTTAGAAAAGTACTCCCCTAGGTATTTGGAAAACCAAATGGAGATGAAATTTCTGGAATTAAAGCAGGATAATTTATCAGTGGCCGAGTATGAAACAAAATTTACTGAATTGTCTAGGTTTGTTCCAGAATTTGTGCGTACTGAGGAACAACGAGCAAAAAGGTTCCAACAAGGATTGAAACCATGGCTACGGACGAGAGTGGCACCGTTTGAGTTAACTGATTATGCTGCGGTGGTTCAAAAGGCATCCATTATAGAAGCTGAGAGTGAACAAAACCAGATAGGTCGAGAAAGTAAGAAAAGGAGATTTGAGGGCCGGAAGGGAGGTTCAAGTGAAGGAAGTTACTTTAGCAAGGTTAGTAAGGGATAAAAATCTCAGTTTGTGGGAAAGTTGGGGAGTAACAAGGCTGTCAGTGAAACTTTGAATTAAGGTGGCAAATCCTCAGGAACTTTTCAGTCTAATCAAGCACGACCACCCTTACCAGATTGTAGCAAGTGTGGTAGAAAGCATACGGGAGTGTGTAGGAGGTCGGAAATAACTTGCTTTAAGTGTGGACAAAAAGGGCATTATCAGGACAGGTGTCCATCAACTGACAAAATTGATATCAAGTGTTATCAATGTGGGAAACTAGGACATTTTGCTAGAGATTGTCGTTCTGGTGGGTCGTCTGCGCCAGGACAAAGTATGACTGCTTCAAATAGACCTACTGCCAGAGTGTACAATATGACCTTAGGAGAAGCGTTGAAAAAGCCGGATACAGATGCAGGTGAAATATTTTCTTTAATTATTTACACATGTAAGTATAAATGTTTGGTTAGGGATCGACTTGGTCAATGAATGGTGTAGGTAGGTTGACAATCTAGATAAGGAAAATCAGTATCTGTTAGGGGCCAGGAAATTCTATGCAACGGAGAATAAGTATTTTAAGAAAAGCACAAACTTGATTAGATACGAACAGGAAATATATATTATAGATAGTATTTTCTTACAATTGTTTCAAGGAATCTTATTCTAGTCAGATTTCTGGAGGGTTTTACAGAGACAGGATATAACAAGATTGAAGTGTTCATATTTTATGTCATGATAGAGATCAAATTATAGGCAAACCATAGTGAGATACACTACCATTCAGGGGAGGCCAATGTGGTGGCCGATACCCTTAGTCGAAAGAGGAAGGAGAAATGAGATAATATAGAATGACTGAATACATGAGGAGATTTGCAAGGAAAAGATAGTGAAAGCACTACCATTGATAAGCTAAATGACATGTTGATGAATGACGGACAAGTTATGTTGGTGTATTCTGTGCAAACAAGATAGAGATATTATGAAGGAAAAAGGATGGAGAAAGTGGTATAGAACTTATAAGGTGTAGATGAAAAGGTATCTATGGACATTTCCGACGTGATTCCGGGACGGAATCCTTTTAAGGGGGGAAGAATGTAATAACCCTAACTTTAGTAAAGCTACAGTGATCACAAGAATAGTAAATTTCGAGGATTTAGAGAAATAGTATATAAGTACTCCATAATGGAAACGGAGAATGAATAAACAGAAACCATATTAGTGTTGTACATTGGAAATAAGAGACTTGAAATGACGATAGATTCCAGAAATTCCTGAATATGGATTTTGAGGATTTTGATTTCGTAAGCTTCTATTGGATATTAAGGAGCATGGAAATATTATAAGAATTATAGATTGATGGATTAGTGAATTTAGATTTAACCAGGGGATTATGAAGTTAAGAGAATACCAATAGAATTTGGATTGTTAAATGATTTCAAAACCACAGAGATAAAGAGGTACATTCGAAACGAATCACAAGTAGACGAGTATGAAGACCAAACAACCAAGATTAGTAATATAACAAGGATACATACCACATTATTATTATCCAAGATTATTATCATAATACTTAGAAAAACAAGAAAAGAGATTATTAGATCATCAAGATGACATCACCATCCATTAACACTTGTTTTAAGGGTAAATTAGTACTTTTGCTAGGCTTAAACCATAAATATCTTCCAAGGCTTCCAAGAAAAGCTAGAATAATCAAGATTAAGGAAGATAAGATCAAAAATCAAGAGCAAAATCTCTCCCCCTCCATTTCTTGCAAATTCGGCCAAAACAGTAGCAGTCCAGAAAAACAGACATAACTCCTTCGTTTCTCAGCCGAATTTCGTGTTCTTTAGCTTTTTGGAAAGGTATTGAGATGCCCTACAACTCTTCTTTAGGAACCTTGTCCAGAAAACCAAGGTAAGGACCTCGTTTTTCATCTTCTTTCAGCTGCAGTTTAGTAACTCTAAGAATTAACTTGTGTTTTATGGTTTCTTTAGACTATCCAAGCTACTTTAAGGTTGTTTAAGGACTAGCCAAGGATTATTAAGTGTTGTTAAAGCTTCAAGGAAGGTATGGAGTTCATGAACCCTTAGTATTATCTTGAGGTTATGATGATTTATGGTTGGTTTAGTGATTAAGTGGTATAAATGTTATGATTATGATGTTATAAGTGTTTGTAAGTGATTAAAGTTGAATATGGAAGTGTTTGGGCTTGTAACCATGGCTGGTAATGAAGACCACATGGTGTAGGTGATGATTATTGTGTTTGATAATTGATTTGGAGGAGTTGGATTTATGGAAAGTATGAAAATACAGCGGTTATAATGTCCGATTTTCGTTTAACCAAGAAACTGCCCTGTTTTGGAACAACAGAGGCATACGGTAGGTTCCTGTTTAGAACACCAACTGACCATGAGATGATAGATCTTGGTTCATAGATCATTTTGATATAAAGTGCGTTAAAATCTGATGAACGGTTTAGGAGAAAAGTCAGTTTTAGTGAAAGACGTTCGAAAGTCGAGAAACCGTAATTGTGTTAACTTTGAAACTATAACTACCATACTTAGACATTTTTAAAAATTATGAAACTTTGGGATATTGTAGTAGGGTGGTCAGAGGACCCTTGACAGTTGACCTTGCATTAAAATTCGAAATCTATATTTTCTGAGAATTTTTACAGTCGAGTGTGGTTATTAAGGGGAATGGTGGAATATGCTAAAACTTAGATCGAGTTTAAAAAAAAATGGTTAAGTGCATGTAAACTTTTGGTGCATGAAAACTATGTTAAACTTATAATATGAGTTAAGGGTGTTATGGTGTAGAGATTAAGTGATTAAGTGGGATATATACTAATGGTGATCCTTTCGTTCCTATAGAAACGGGAGACGAACTCAGGATTCCACATACTCGCTTTAGAGATCCAGGCAAGATCTTTTCTATCCCTACTTGGAAATTATTTATCTTTAAAGAAATTTGATTTCGTGGAATATATACATGTGATGCTATTATTAAGAATTTGTTTTCCGTGATTATGGATAATAAAAGGAGAAGTATATGAGTATGATTTGGATATGACTATGGATATGAGTATAAGATGGATATGAATATACATAGAGATGATTGTGCATGAAGGAACATGCCTTATGATTATGGGAATATGAAGGAATAGTATCAGTTGTTATCCAGAGTTATATAAATAACGGTATCAGTTATTATCTAGAGTTATATGAGAAATGGTATCAGCTGTTATCTAGGGTTATATGATTTATAATATTGTTTTAAAAATATTCTTTCTAAATGTTGTGACAGATATTATTGAGTATTATTTAATACTTCTCAAATAAATGGTATACTTTATGTATATAAAATCATATTGATTTCATTGAATATAGAAGAGATGTCTGAGTCATAATCAAAGTATTATGACATAAATATTTTAAAGGTGATGATAAATGGAAATGGAAATGATATATGTGAAAGGAAATGTGAATGGAAATGGAAGATGTGAAATGATATTTGATAATGGTAAAATGATTTGAAAAAGGGGGATTGCAACAGTAAGCATAAGAGGCTGTGTGCGGCACAGTCCAGCATTCAATATTTTATTTCGGCACGAAGATGCCAAGGGAGGATGTAGCAGGTAGCCTTCCTCCAGGGTTGATTACCAGGTAGGGATCATCCCTTCTACTAGTAGTAAACAGAGAGCGGATACGGTCAGGCGACTGATCATCGTCCTACGTATCTGGCGCCAGCAGATATCCCCAAAACTTGAAAGAAAGAATTGAAAATGGTTTTCAGATTTCTATAACTGAAAACAGAAAAGTGATATGAAATGATGGAATTATTGTTACAAACGAAGAGAAACTGATTTTATATTAATTTATATGATTGTTGCATAAGAAGGAAATGAGAAGATTATAGCGAGAGATTTGTTCAAGGTTTTATATTATCTTGAAAGATTACCCTGAAATGGTATATTGATGGTGATAGCATTCAAGAAGAGAAACTGATATTATATGATGTTAGAAGCGAGACTGATGGAATGATACTATATATTTCTTACGTACAAGGATAATTGGAAAGTGTATATACATATTGAATGGAAATAAAATTCTTCCATAATAATAGAAGTTTGCTTTTGTCTATTATATATATATAACGATTTATTATTCTTTGATGTTAGTAGATAGAAATTATCTTGCTGAGCTATTTTGGCTCATTCTTGCTACTTATCTATATACAGCTAGGAATGCCAATACTCCGCAGAACGCCCCGCAAGAGGGTAGGGGGAAGGCGACCTTCTAAGAGCACGCTAGCATCGATTCCTGAGGTAGCGTAGAGGCAAACGGGTCCTGGTAGCTCTATGTATAATTAAGTGTGTAAACATGTAAGAAACTTTTGGTTGTTGAAATGCTTCATGACGAAGTATTATTCAGCAATGTATTTAAGGATGATTCTGGGTTTGTAATAACTGTTAAATTCTAAACTTTTATTATGGTGAATGTTGTTCTCTGAGCATATGACTGGTGTGTGTGTGTTTATTATTGCGGGGTCAATGGCATAAGTATTAATTGTAAAAAAAAAAACTCAAGAGATATTGATATTGAATGGAAATTGGTCCGTGATGGCCCGAAATTATGACCCCGGATTTGGGGCTGTCACACATTATCCGTGGTGTACTTTCTCCGGCTAAGGTAATATTTTCTTTTAATTGCTCTAATCAGGTATCCTCAGGAAGCTTGGCAATCTATGAGTACAGTTGTTTATCCTAATACATATTAGTCTTTCGTTCTGTTCAGAGTTCTGGCTCTCTTCTATTTACCTTTCTTTGATTAACATTTTAGGATAGTCTTATATAGTTATATCAACTTGAATATTAGTTCGTATGGTGAAGGCTTAAGAGTCCAGATTTGGACAAATATTGTATGCAATTCGATTAATTATTAATTAAACTTGATCAAGTGAAATTTATTATAGCTATTTTTATTTTTTTTTGATAATCCGGTGTCCGGGTCAGCTTGCGCACACCTCGATTAATCCGGAGGGCATACTAGCACAGTCATACCCCCGAGCATGGTAGCCCACTTAATCCCGGAACGTTCCAGGGAATCGAACTCGTGACCTCAAGGCAGCAAGCCTTAAGCGCCACTGTCCAACCATATGAGACACCCCGTGGGGGTCTTGATCAAGTGAATTTTTTTTTTTTTTCGTTGCCAGTACTCGAAGAAGAGGGAGTTGAAAATTGGTAGATTTCCGTAGATGGATCCCACATTCGAATGTTCAGGCAGCAAATTCTGATTGGTCCAAGTTCTGTTTAATGTTGAGGCCCTTCCTGTATTCGTATAGGTATAACTTATCACAGTACAATTTATTATCTAAGCAGTAGTATCTAGTAAGAATTGAAAAACCATCTGGGGAAATCTAGCGTTGTTCTTCATGGATTAGATATGTTAATTTACAGCCCTTTTGTGCAATTTGAAACTTCCCGACCTCAAGTCTCTCTCTTCCCTGCTGAAAGAGTTCAATAACAATAAACCCCTAAAATATGGAAAGGGCGAGTACACAGAAAATTTTACTTGGACTCTTGGGGCCTAGAGGCTACACACTGATATATGTGTAATGGGAAAATGAAATTGACAGTCAAATTTTCCTCCTTTTATTTTTATTTTATTTTATTACATCCTTTATTTTTTAAAGTTTTTGAATTGCATCTTTACGTATATAACACCAACTCCTTTAGTTGAAAATTGAAAATAGAAAGGAGAAATTAATTTTTATGCACATCTAATGTTATCAATTTTAATTATTATGTGGCCTTTTCTTGTATTCCCTCCGTTTCATCCATTTCTTTACATAAAAAATTGCGTATCTGACACGCATTTAAGGTGCATTTTAAGGATAGTTCTATAACTTATTTTTGATATTTTCTTCTTTTTTTTTGTATAAAAATAGAACAATCATATTTTTATACAAAAAAGAAAATATCAAAAATAAGTTATAGAACTATCCTTAAAATGCACCTTAAAATCCGTGCCGGAAATTGGTCCGCAAATGTAAACTATTACATAAAACAGAGAGAGTATTTTTTTTTTTTGAATACTTTGGCTTATAGCCTTTTACAATGATTATCTGTTCATTGACAAATCTCGTGGTAAGCGAGTGTCGAATCCAGAATATCGACTAGAGATAAACTCAACCAACTGAGGTACCTCAACTTGCTTTGTAATTTCTTGTATTCTAGTGTACAACGTATTGCATTATCATAACTATCTTATACTAGCTTTACACCCGTGCATTGCACGGGTTGTTTTATTAATATTTCATAATATATTTTTTGTTATATTTTTTTTGTCAAAAGTATCTTTTATAACATTTTGAATTGTTTTTTTTACATTTAATGATAATAAATTAATAATATACATATATTTTATACTTGTATAGATACTAAAATTATTACGGAAAATATGTTAACTTATACTCCCTCCGTCCCGCCAAATTGTTAACATTTCAAAATAGGGTGTCTAGCACGCATTTTAAGGTTGATTTTAAGGATAGTTCCATAACTTATTTTTGAAATTTCCTTTTTTGTATAAAAATAGAACAATCTTAATTTTATACAGAAAAAGAAAATTTTAAAAAGAAGTTATGAAACTATCCTTAAAATTCACCTTAAAATGCGTACCAGAAAGTAACAAAAAAAGTGCAAAGAATTGGATGGGACAGAGGGAGTAATAATAATTAATGAAGTTGATGATGAAGATTTTATTAGTTTTAGTCTTTATATTTAATTTAAATTTTATTGTTGATGAAACTTAATGCTTTTGTAACTTTTAAATTATTATAGAATTTTTTGTTGTTATTATATTTAGATTCTTTATAAATTATTTTATTTTGGAATTTTGGATTATTTTTTAATTTATTTACAACTTTAGTACCGAATTTTGAATATTTGAAAAATAATAAAATATTAATTTATTGATTTGTGGTGACTGTTCTTAGTATAAATTTTAAAAACATGTTTTTTGTAAAATCTAAAAATAAATTTTTTTATGACTTAATTTTTTTAAAAATTAGATTGTCTTGAAACTCTTTTTATGTGGTAAGGTTTTTTTAAATTATATTTTAAACTTTGGTCTAAAATTTCTTTGTATTAATTTTAGTTAACAATAATTTTTCTCAACTTTTTTTTTTTATCATGTGTTATGTTAGTGCATCCTTTTTTGATCTGCTTGTTTGTTAAATTAAAAATTTCATTTATTAGCTACTTGGTAGCATATTTTTTGTTAAATTAAAAATGGCTTAATAACTTTAGCTTATCTTTTATCAATATTCTAGCCCAACTCGTTCTCTGACTCATTTTTAAACTCATTTTCTGGCCCAATTCTAATTTCTAATGAAATTATTTTTTTAGCCGTGACCAACAACGACGACCACCACGTAAACTTTATTACGCTAATTATATATAGGTTATAATTAGCTTATAGTGCTATCTTACATTAGCTTATATAGCTCATGCAAAGCACAAGTTACTTTTAATTATTTTTAATTTACTTACAATATAGTTACATAATATTATAAATATTTCACTTTTGTATATAACAAATTCTAATATTAAATTTAAATTAATATGTTATTGGCTGTAATCGAACCTTCAACCTTTCTATGTAACATTTTTTAGTATTAATTTTAAATTAAAATGTTGTTGACGGTATTTGAACTTTAGATCTCTATGCATAACAATTTTTATTATTATATTCAATGGTTATCATCTATTTGAGCTACCGATCTAACGGTTGTAAATGAAAGGGATAACCCAAGTCAAACTACAAAATATACCATTTTTGCTTATTATAGTATATAGTATAGATAATACAGATAGTAAAGATTTAATATATTATTGATATAGTATAGATACTATAGATTTAATATATTATCGATTAGCTCTTGATCTATACTATTACTTTTTTTTTTTATAATTTTCCGCTTAATTTTATTATATAATAAGAAATAATTAACTAACAACTATACATGTATTTATTTATAAAAGTAAGCATAGATAAAATATGATTAGAAGATTTTTAGGTCGAGACATAAATAAACTCAATGCGTTTATAATTAATTAAGCTTTGGATTATGGAGTTTAAATTTAATTTATAAAATACATGTTGTTGTTAGGAGTCGGACCCTTAATCTATGGTAGTACTCCTTTATTATCCCTCTTACTCTTATTATATAATACGATATAATGATATAATTTATCGCAGCTTAATAAATGTTATCATGTTTAAGAGTAAAATTTAATTATCCATATATTTTATATAAGCTAGAACACAATTCTCCTGATTTCATATTTCGTAATGTTTAATATAAAAATGTTATTTTATTTGCAGTAATATAACTTAAATATTTCATAACAATTATTACATCATTAGCTAGTTTTTAAAAGTAAAATTTATATGAAACATATGAATAGAACTAATTACATTTAGTTATTTCATAATAGTTTTTTGGATATTTACCAAGAATACTAGATTTAAAGTTTCTTTTTGCAAAAATACCACCTTCCTTAATAAATTACAATTTTACCAAACAAGGTTTCAAAATTGCAAAAATACTAGGCCCCCCTCCTCTCTCAATTTCTCTCTCCTCCCCCCTGATCAACAGACGCCGCCGACCACTTCTGTCCTTTTTTTTTTTTTTTTTAAGATGGGGGCTATTTTGGTGGATTTTTGTTTGCAACTCAATGCAACCACATTCAACTAAATTCAACCAAATGCAACTTTTTTTAAAAAGGTGGGGTGATTTTGGTGGATTTGGATTGCAAGGCCCCGTCAGGGGCAATATTCAACTGAATGCAACCACATTCAATTTTTTATTTTTTTTTTAAAAAGGTAGGGTGATTTTGGTGGCTTTGGGTTGCAAGGCCCCGCCAGGGGCAACCACATTCAACTGAATGCAACCACATTCAACTTTTTTTTTTAAAAAGGTAGGGTGATTTTGGTAGCTTTGGGTTGCAAGGCCCCGCCAGGGGCAATATTCAACTGAATTCAACCACATTCAACTGAGTGCAACCACATTCAACTTCTTTTTTAAAAAAAGATAGGGTGATTTTGGTGGCTTTTTGGTTGCAAGGCCCCGCCAAGGGCAATATTCAACTGAATGCAACCACATTCAACTGAATGCAATCACATTCAACTTCTTTTTTTAAAAAAAGGTAGGGTGATTTTGGTGGCTTTGGGTTGCATGGCCCCGCCAGGGGCAATATTCAACTGAATGCAACTGAAATCAGAAATTTAGTTGAATGTGGTTGCATTCAGTTGCTGATTTCAGGTTCCATTTGTCAGTTGTCATTTTCGACCTCATTTTTGGACTCTCTCTCTCTATATATATATATAGAGTCCAAAAATGAGGTCGAAAATGACAACTGACAAATGGAACCTGAAATCAGAAATTTAGTTGCATGTGGTTGCATTCAGTTGCAAATTCAGTTGCCCACTTTTCAACTAACTTCATTCTTTTTCTACTCTCTCCGGTCCATTATATAAGGCATTCGATTTTTCTGCACGTAACTTTAGGTGCTTTGACTATATATTAAAAATTCATATTTTTCAATTTTTCTTCTTTGAATAAAAATATAATATTTTAATTTTTATTTAGAAAAAGAAATTTTAAAAAATAACACTACACCATAGAATGGCTATTGCAACACTCACTGAAAAAATTGCTTAAAAATTGTTGCTATTGACTGACAAGTTTTAACAAATTTAGAAGTATTGTAACATTTTTTAAAATCGTTACAATTGAGTAAATTTTGACCAAAGTTCGGGTTAAATTGCAACGAAAATTGATAAACGTTGCAATTGATTTCAAAATTTTTGGGGGAAAATTGGCGGGCTTCTTAGCGGGCTTGAAATTTTTTGTTGCCGGGCTCTAAAAGAGTTTTGACTGAAAAAAAACAATTGACTAAGCCTATTCAGATACAAACACACACAACACAGATACAAACTCTCGAAACAGAGAGAGATAAGGCTGAGAGAGAGATAAGGCGAGAGAGAGAGATTACAGAGAGAGATAAGGCGAGAGAGAGAGATTACAAAGACAGTGATAAGTCAACAGAGAGATTACAGAGATCAGCTCGAAGAACACTAAATCTCGAAAAAGGTATCTTCTTTCCCCAAATGATTTGAAAATTTGCTTTTAGATGAATTTTTCATGTATCCATTAGGGTTTATTTGTTAATTGGTCCTTGTATTTAAATCGATTTATAGGTTTTTTTTCTGTTCGTTCATGTTAAATAATTGGTCCTTGTATTTGTTAATTTCTTTTAGATGAATTTTTCATGCATCGATTAGGATTTATAGGTTTTTTTTGTTAATTTGAATCTTATTTTGCTATTGTGCTTGGGTTGGTTGTTTTGTGTTTGTTTGTATTCCAGATTTTTACAGCAATATTTGATAGAGTATCAATACCGCGGAGTCTTTTGCTCAGATGCTAGTCTTTATGCCCAGGATGTACAAGATCATATTGATCATGGTACTTTTGGTAATGTAGCTGGTTTTATTGCTAAGACCATTCAGGTAAGGCAATCAATTTGTTCAGTATCAAGACATACTTCGACTTGTATTCATAATAAATTGATAGGACTTCGGATGTTTATCTGATAGCATATCATCATTTTGACAAATTGTAGGGAGTTGGGGGAGCAGTTGAACTTGCTCCAGGATACTTGAAATTGGTTTATGACATTGTTCGGAAGGCTGGTGGTGTCTGCATTGTTGATGAGGGGCAAACTGGATTTGGTCGAACATGAAGTCACTATTGGGGTTTTCAGACCCAGGATGTAATTCGCAATGGCGAAGGTATACCTAGTTAACATTACAAGTTCTTCGTAGATACAAACAAGAATTATGTAATCTGAACTCAACATTCAATTTGGAATCCTAGGTATGTTGTGTACTTCTAAAATTATTTCACTAAACTCCAATTACTGATTCTTAGGGAATTGGCAATGGTTTGCCTCTAGGAGCTGTTGTTACAACTCCAGAAATAGCAAACGTAATGGCTCAGAAAATACAATTTAACACTTTTGGGGGAATCCTGTATGTTCCACTGGTGGACTTGCAGTGCTAAGAGTTCTTGACAAGGAGAAGTGTCAAAAGCATTGTGCGGACATTCGTTTCCACTTGATTGGGCGTTTAAAAGATCTTCAACAAAAACATGACAGTAATTGCTCTCAACTCTTTATCTCTTTTTATTTTTCTGGTCTTTCCAAACTTCTTAGAGCTTGTCGTAGTTAATTGTCTACTTGATATCTGCAAGGTTACGGGTTGAGACCTGGAATAGGCTAGATTGAATTTTGCAAACGCTGTCAATCTTTGATCTTAAATCTACCCTCTAGCATGTGTATCAAGTATTTTTTTTAGTTTTTCTTTAATCGGCTACAACTATGCATGCTACAACTTTTTATTTATTTAAATTCTAGGCGAAATGTACAGAGAGTGATATTGAGTAATTCTGTCATGGGTTAATGGATTCTAGGATTGTTGTATAATATTTATTTTCCGGTTGCAGAGTTAAGGTCAACGGTTTGTTTCAGTTATCCATGCCATCAGTATTAGTTATCATTATCTTGTTAGCAGTGTCTTGCTTAGTTTTATGGTAACTATCAAGCAATGCAACTCATAAGGGCACTTGACTGAAACAAAAACATGACTGCAATAAAATAATTTTAGAGAACAACCCCTGATCTTGATCCTGATCCTGGCCCTGCTTCTCCTTCTAGTATCTATGTAGGTTGATCTTTCTGGTTATTTGATTGTGTGTTATCTACCTATAATATGAACTGAAAAGAAAGGAAATTACACGAATATAAGCGGAAAACCAGCCCCAGAGTTGAAAAAAGGATCCTCAAACTTAACCAACTAAACCCGTAGATGGGCCTCCCCTGTAATAACGGAGCAAAAATTCAGACTAGGCACTGACTTCTACAATTAGAGAGCACATCAATTTAATCAAGTGCCTGTACCAAAGTCCAAGTCTAGAAATCAAGTAGCCTATCAGAAGCTACATAAACTTGCAAATAGTAACTAAGCAGCCGAAGACAGCTTACATCTTCAGAAATGATAGCAGAGTTTGAAGTGATCCCATCAAATATTTTCCTTAATCTCTCCATATGAATTTATGAGATGCTGCCTGTAGTCACCAAAAGCTTCAGCACAAGTAACCTGCCAGCATTGCCAGGGTAAGTTAGAACGAAATCCATTATCGACATTCGACTGCCAAAAAAGCTGCGTGCCAGAAATTCCGATATGCATTAATCACTTCACTAAAATTATGGCATTCAAGTAAGAGGCCGGAAACTTTTTTTATTATGGACAGCGCAGAGAGAAACAACTTGTACTGTGTGAGAAGCCACATCAGTGGAGGATGTCATGGATATAAGGTTTCTCATGCCATACTGTCCAACATAAAAGAGAATATCTCAGAACGTGATCTTAATGCCAGACTTAATTTCCCCGCAGGGCTTAGTAGGTCTGGTAGACTCTTAAATGGTAAAGCCAGATATACTAGTAATTCTAGGGAAAGACTGAAGAATCTCTCTCCCTCCCTCCCTCTCTCTCTCATGCTTGCATCGACATTGTTATGTTACTGTACACAGGACTTGGTATCTGATCAGGTTTAAATGGTTGTACACTTGTGCTATTATACTTCATAATCTCTTGCTTTAATTTGATCTCTTGTACTATATTTGTTTATAATAACCAGAGTGTTGGATTAGGGGTTCGTCATGTAATTTATCGAAATTTGATTAAAACGAGTATATAAGTTTAAGTGAAGACCTTATTTTAATAAATTATTTCGTGTTATTTTCAAGTTTTATCATTGTAATCCTGTTGATATTGAGTTAGACCCGGAGCTGGGTTGTGCCGGACATTAACTTCTTTTCAACTACATGAACATAAGTAAAAGATATATTATTTGGTTTTGTTACGAAAGTGTTATCTTCACAAGTGGACTTATCTTGTCCTCCATCGTATTTACTCATAAATCTGATGCTTCATTGGTGGGGTTGTATGCATGACAAAAGATATGTGGCTTGGCAAGAATAAGCAGCAAGAAATGCTGGTCATGTAAGTTTATTTTCTCTGCAGTTTTTTTAGTCCAAACTGATATGTAATGTCGTAATGATTGTGTAGCTCATGCTTTACCAACATAAACTTATTAGTCTCTCAACCAAATATTAAAACATAGAAATAAGATTCTGATTCCCCAGTCAACCAAGTTGAAATACCTTCAACCAGACACCCTTGCTGCTAGCTTGACAGTAAAACACGGTATCGAGTTTTAAGATTAGGGCTTGAGTCTAGTCTTCTTTGCAGTTTTTTGTGCTCTAGTACGAATCTACAATATGCCTTAAAAGACATATTATGAGTTTGTATGTATATTTATATGAAGATTAATCAAGTGTTCTTTAGGAAAGTTAAAAAAGCTTTCTGTGTTGACAGGAGTGGTGAAGCTCGTTGCTTGAGGAGGAGTGATCTTATTAACACCCTTTACAATGCTTTGCCACATGATGTGGTAAAGTTTGGACATCAAATTGTCTCTGTGAAACTGGATGCTCAAACTAATTATCCAGTTCTTCAGCTTATGCATTCTCGGACACAAGATGCAATACTCTTTCTAGACTCATGATGGATTTCTCGTTGTTGATTTGAAAAAGCCAAGCGCAAATATATGAAAAAAAGCAATTAGCATATGTAATTTTTAACTTTATTTTGGTTTTCCGATGTAATAATTGTTAAGAACAATTTAATGCATAAGAAGTGTAACTTTATTTGACATTAAACAAAACATGTGTACTTGGATTTTTGGCATAAAGTTGCCTTGGTTTATGAAATGATGATGCTTGGAATTTTGGCTATAAATTGCCTTGTTTATGGTATTTCCAGCATGAACCTACTATTTTTTTTTAAAAAAATGTTACAATAGGGTCAAAATATGTTGCATTAATCTATAAAAAATCATTGCAATTGGTCTCGGAAATGTTGCCTTAAAGTGATTTGTTTGCCAACCTTTTGCTACTGCAATGATTTTTAAATGTTGCTAAAGACTATAAAATGTTGCTACATGTCTTTATTGCAATGATTTTTAAATGTTGCTATATGGTACTCAAATCGTTGCTAAATCGATCTATTGCAACGGGGTCAGATGCAACGCTGAATTTTTTCACATTCGTTGCAATAGAGTCTACTGTAACGAATATTGGCCTTAAGGCAATGTATTTGTGGTGTTGCAATATGTGATCTATGGTGTAGTTTAATAATTCTACCTATGTAGTCAAAACACCTAAAATTACGTGCAAAAAAGTCAAATGCCTTATATAATGGACCAGAGGGACTACTACCTTTTCTTAATTTCCGTGAAAGTCAAAACAACTCACATAAAGTGGGATGGAAGGAGTATCTATTATCGAAATATCCGTTTGACCCCACTACCTATTTAAGTAGAGGATGGTTGATTACGTGGATGTGCTTAGGTGTGTTCAAAAAATCCATCAAACCGTGAATCCAGACCGGACCACAACAATCTGAACCAACAAAAACCGAAACCGTAAAAACTGTTATTAGTGGTTGGGTTGATCGGATCGTTTATACATAAATGGATTGGTTATGGTTTTAAATATCTTAAAACTGGTTAAACCAAACCGGATCGTTATATAATAATACGTTAAAAATTATAGTAGATAGTTATAAGTTAAGATTATAATTTATAGTATTTAATGTATATACGTATGATAAAATAGTCGCAAAATCTCTTCTCATTCACAATTGGAGGCACTCGCCTCAACTTTTTTACAATACATCACAATTATTTATATAGCAAATCCCTAATTCTCAATAATGGAAATTAACATATTAAGGGAACTCTCCCTAATTACTAATAATACAATAAAGGCAATTCTCCATATTTTCTCACAATAATTTATATTAACATATATGTCAACATCCCCCCTCAAACTCACGATACTCAATCGAGAGTTTGCCAAAATTTTAAAAAAAAAATTGAATCATCTGCTCCAATCATCATAATCATCCGCTTGAATCAGCTTCTCGTTGCGATCAATTTTTCATCCTCGTTTTCATCATCTTTGTCCTCATCGTCATCTTTGTTTATGCTGTCACAATTCTTCTCAAAATTTTTCTTGTCGTTTAGGACAGTCTTTTCCACAAATCCATCATCATCGTCTTGCTTTCGTCTTATCTTCACCTTCGTAATAAAAATTCTCCTTTTCTTCCACATTCAAAAACTCTCGTAGTTTTTTTTCACCCCCAAACTCTTGTAGGGTCTTTTTTCATCTCACCCACAAACTTTCGCGGGATCTTTTTCTCTCACCCACGAACTCTTGCGGGATCTTCTCACACCCACAAACTCTCGTAGGTTTTTTTTTCATCCCTGGCTGTGATACCATGATAAAATAGTTGCTTCTCATTAATGGTGGAGGCACTCACCTCAACTTTATTACAATACATCACAATTATTTATATAGCAAATCCCTAATTCTCAATAATGGAAATTAACATATTAAAAAACTCTCCCTAATTACTAATACTACTATAAAGGCAATTCTCCATATTTTCTCACAATAATATATATTAACATATATGTCAACAACGTATAAAGGATTAAATTACTTAATAAATATAATATTGAGTTGATTGTCAATATGTTGTAGTTCTACACTAAATTAATTTGTTTATTATTTATATAAATTCAACTGAATTATGTAAACATAAAACGTAAATAGTAGACTAAAACATTGATAAACATATATTGTAATACATATATTGTTGGGATTTATGGGTGATATCATAGAGACAACTTAACTATATTTCCCTGTACTTAGTTTTTACTAAGTTGAACATACTGTCACAGCCAGAGTATGTCTTCGTATTCGAATAATTGCTGTCATGTAATAAATGTATGATTTGGGAGAAGTTCATATGTTTGTTCAAGCCTCAAGGAATGCATCCTGAAGACAGCAAGAATAAAAGTTACTGTCATGTCCCTGACAATAATGTTACAAGAAGACAAATGTTGCAAAGTCACGACAAAGCTACATTTGACAGCAACATTGGCCAAAGCAAAAGACAGTAACATTCTCACACTTGACAGCAAGTCTGGAGCTCCGACAACAACATTGGCGGGAGCTAGTACTGTCAACCTCTGAATATTCCTTTG
The DNA here is from genome assembly GCA_037693485.1 of Kitagawia praeruptora. Lineage (NCBI taxonomy): Eukaryota > Viridiplantae > Streptophyta > Magnoliopsida > Apiales > Apiaceae > Kitagawia > Kitagawia praeruptora. The sequence goes on from CM075354.1 coordinate 112,049,404, forward strand.
ACAGCAGACTCTGCGGTTAAGGTTACTGTCACCTTGAATTATTTAAATTGGGTATTTTCTCAGTCAAAGCCCGTGACAGATTACATGTTCAAGAAATAGATTTGCTGCAACACACTATCGTTTGTAGCAGACCTGCAAGACTACGACAGAAGCTTAAGAGATTCACAAGACAAGGCTGGTCAATTCGAGGAGCATGTGATATCCACATCTACTAGAATTGTATTAGCTAGAAATAGAAAGAATCTAGGTTGCTTTACTTATAAGGTTTATCCTGTCTGTATAGCAATTAGGGAAAGTCACATGGGTGTGCAAATTGTAATGAGCTGCCACTTGAAAACGACAGCAGCTCAACACCCCATGCGATAGGGACAACAGAGTATCTTAGTCTACTTAGATAAATCTTAGATTCTTTTCTATTCATGTACGCACACGAAGCAAACTATATCTCTTGAGATATCGAAGCTGGAGAAACTCTCTCCAGGTTGTAGCAACACTTCACACAAAATAAATAAAACATTTATTTTGTGAGAAATCTTGTTTCACTTATTGATTACATACATCTACTGATAATCTATAATCTTTATCTTCGTTGTTGATTTAAAGATTCGATTTTATCAGTATTGCATTCAACCCCCCCTTCTGCAATACTCCGGGACCAACAACTGGTATCAGAGCGTACAGATTGATACACAAATCTGAAGATCATGATGAGTAGTCAGAAGTCAAGTGGAATCAAGATTCCAGTCTTTGATAAAGAGAACTACAATTTCTAGAAAAGAAAGATCTTGTTATTTATGAAAGCTGCCCATCCACTGTATTTGGGAATTCTTGAGAGCGTCCCCTTCATACCTCAGAAGGAAGTAACTGCTGCTACTGAGAATGGTGAAACCATTCTAGCCCATTGGGTTGCAAAGAAGCCTTCAGAGTACACAGAGTCCGAAAAGGAGAAAGTAGTCTTGGATGACTATTTACAACTCATCTTGCTTGACTTACTTACATTAGACAAAGCCACGTGTGGTAATGTCATGGGATGCAAATCTGCAAAAGAAATGTGGAGCAAGATAGAGCTGCTATATGAAGGAAGTGAAGAAGTTCGCGAGAACCAAAGACAAATTCTTGTATCACAATATGAAGCCTTCATGGTGAAACCAGGCGAAGAACTTACACACATGTTTGAAAGGTTCAGTAACCTGATAGCTGAGTTGCAAATTCATGGAAAGTTCTATAATAGAAAGGAGATTAATATCAAATTTCTGCTCACTCTCCCTGATCACCTTGAGCACAAAGTCACAGCCATAAGAGAGGGAAGAAACTTGAGTGATGTCTCTCTTGAAACTCTCTATGGTGTGCTCAAATCATACGAACTCAAGTTTTTTCAAAAGAGAGCTATTCAAACTGGAACCAAAGGATAGTTAGCAAACATGTCAAGAGCCCTCATAGCTCATGAGCCACAAGTAGCTTGTCCAATTGAACCATCATAAAGTTCATAACCAACACAGATGCCATCTTTGAAGATTGAAGAAGTGTTGGATGACGAGGAGAAGGTGGTTCTGCAACTGAAAGATGTTGAAGATGAAGACTTCTACACAGTAGAAGAGATTGAAAGCATGGATAATCCAACCATGTCTTATATGGCTAAGAGATTCAAGAATATCAAGTTCAGAAGGGACAAGTCATACAAGCCATAGGGTCAATCATCTAAATTCAACAAGGGAAGTTTTTCAAAGCCCACTGGTGGAGCCACAAGAGGAGGATACAAGACAGGGTTGGTGGATAGGTCGAAGTTCAGATGTTACAACTGCAATGAGCTAGGTCATTTTGCTACTGAGTGCAGAAGACCAAGACAGAATCAAGGAAAGGGATCTGGAAATCAGTTTAAGAGGAATCAAGGGAAAGCCTATATGGCTGAAGGAAAATGCTGGGATGATTCTGAAGATGAAGAAGAAGAGGAGTTTGTGAACTTAGCCCTCATGGCTAAATCTGATGAAGAAGCTTCAAGTTCATCAAATCAGGTACCATCTCTAGTCTTACTTGATATGTCTAAAACTGAGTATAAGCATACCATAGAGGATTTAAGTGCTGAGATGTTTAACATTCATGTTAGTTTATCTGCTGCTCATGAAGAAATTGCTAAGTTAACTAAACAGAATGAAACTCTCAAATCTGAAAATGAAATGTTGTTGCTAAGAACCAGTCTCCTAGATTCATTAGCTCAAGAGAATGCTAGATTGAAGAATGATATTATCTGTGCTAAGGAAATAGAAGATTTCTCAGGAGTCAAATTGCAGAAAACGAGTTTAAACTCAAAGTTTTTAGAAACTCTTCTAGGTTAGTCCAGGAATATCATGATAATCACACTGAGAATCAAAAGGTAGGAATAGGTTTTGAGTATGGTAGAATGCATGGAAAGGCAATTGTTCATGATGATAGTGATGCTGTCAAACCTCAAATTCTCAAAAGAGTTAACAATCCGATTTTCAAAAATCTTTAAGCTGATTTTGATGAAACCTCCTTGTTCATCAAAAAAGAGATACTTGATGAAGATGAGTGCATTGACAGCACACTGAGCAAAGGAAAAGATACTGTCAAGTTCCCCATGACAGAAACTCTACCAAGCAATCAGACAGAATGTTCTAAAGTAGCTGACAACAAGGATGAGACAGAAACTTCAAAAGATACTGTCAAGAGAGAACCCAAGACAGCAACTTTCAAACATGCTGTCACGACAGAGGCAAAGAAAGATACTGTCAAGGGTGGCTCGACAGCAACTTCAGAACATACTGTCAAATCAAATGCCTACAAGCCTAAGAATAGGAATGGTAAGTTAGGGATTGATAAGAAGAATGGATATAGTCATGTTAAGGATGCCCCTAGGAAGCTTTGCAATAATTGTGGATCATCTCATCATTTAACATTTATTTGTAAGAAACCCAAACAGGATAAGGTTAATGCGTCCAATGTTAGTGGTAACTTACATAGAACCCCCATTATGCAAAGAAGTGTGGATGTCTGCAATAACATTGACTGTATGCCATGCAAAATTGTTGTTATGAGTACTTGCTTCAATCTACCTATTCTGTCTACTGAAAGATGCTCCTATTTAGAAACTGCTGAGACTTCTGTGCCTGCCTATGTTGGTAAAAAGGCAGCTTCCACCAAGAGAAAGACTAAGTCTAACTCTAGAACCAAGTGGACAGTAAAAGAAGTCAGACAAGAGGATTCTAGTGTCGATTTAAATGTGAAACAGAATGATATGAACAATGATGCTGTAACTACATGACCCAACAGAGTTTGGGTACCAGATGCAAATTAAAATCATCTGTTTTGCAGGGCAAGAAACAGAAGCAGGTCATGTGGATCATCGATAGTGGATGCTCCAGGCACATGACTGGTGATATAGCCCTGCTATCACATTTTGTGGAGAAAGCCGGCCCAATCATAACTTTTGGAGACAACAGCAAAGGTTACACTGTGGGATATGGCTGTTTGGAAATTGGAAATGTTGTCATTGAAGATATTGCTCCTTTTGATGGATTGAAGCACAACCTACTCAGTGTCAGCCAGTTCAGTGACAGGGGATTCAAGGTTGATTTTGATATGATGGTTTGCAATATCTATCACAAGAAAGATCGAAGCCTCTCTTTGAAAGGAGTCAGGAAAGGAAGCTTGTTTGTTGCAGATTTAAATTCTGTCAATAAAGACAAGGCTTACTGTTTTTACAGTAAAGCATCAGTTGGTGAAAGCATGCTTTGGCACAAGAAGCTCTCACACCTCAATTTCAAGAATATGAATATTTTGATGAAGAAGGATTTAGTGAGAGGACTGCCTCAACAGGAATTCTGTAAAGAAGGACTATGTGAGGATTGTCAAATGGGCAAATTGAAAAGATCGGTGCACAAATCAAAGCAAGTGAATACCAACACTGAGCCACTCAAACTAATTCATATGGATTTGTTTGGTCTAGTAAATGTTCAATCTCTTGCAAGGAAGAGATATGCCCTGGTAATGGTGGATGACTACTCAAGGTACACTTGGGTGAAGTTTTTAGAGACAAAGGATGAAGCTGTTCTTGACTACTCAAACTAATTCACATGAAGTTCTTGAAAGAACCCCCAATGCTCAAGTTCAATATCTGAGAAGTGACAATGGTACTGAGTTCAGAAATGCCACACTCAGAAACTTCTGCAAAGAAGAGGGCATTGTTCAACAATTCTCCACTACCAAGACACCACAACAATATGGAGTTGTAGAAAGGAAGAACAGAACTCTCATCGAAGCTGCGAGAACTATGTTGAATGATTCTAAATTACCAACATACTTCTGGGCAGAAGCTATTAATACGGCTTGTTATACACAGAATAGAACCTTGATCAACAAGACTCATGGAAACACTCCTTACTATCTGTTAACATGAAAGAAACCTACTGTCAAGTATTTTCATGTATTTGGAAGTAAGTGTTTCACGATGATTGACAACCATGAAAGAAAAGGAAAGTTCGATTCTAAAGCTTATGAAGGCATTTTCATGGGATATAGTTTGGAGAGGACTGCCTACAGAGTCTATGTCATTGATCACAAAGTCATTGAAGAAAGTGTGAATGTCACATTTGATGAAACCAAATTCCCAGGACTGCAAGAGGATGGTCAAATGGAGCCTCTTAGATTTAAAAATCAAGGGTATTTGGAAGAAGAAGAAATTGTTGCTGATGAACCTACTGGTACTCAGGATATTGAGTTTGAAAGAAATGCTATCAACACCAATGATGCTACTCAAACTCCAGCTCAATCTTAAACTATATCAGCTAATCATCAGAATGAGAATGATTCTAGAGACATTGAAGAACATGAAGGAGAAAACATCAATGGTGGAGAGTCAACACCTCAAAGAGGAAATGATGAAGCAGATCAAGAAAGAAGCTTGCCCAGAACCACTAAGTGGAACAGAGATCACACTAGTAATCTAATCATTGGTGATCCCACTACTGGTATAAGGACGAGAAGAAATATTTCTGCTGACAGCATGTTTTTATGTTTTCTATCTCAAACTGAGCCAAATTCAATTGATGAAGCATTGCTGGATTCAGATTGGGTGATAGCTATGCAAGAAGAGCTAAATCAATTTGAGAGAAACAATGTATGGGAGCTGGTCCCTAGACCCAAAGGGAAGTCAGTAGTTGACACAAAGTGGGTTTTAAGAAACAAGTTGGATGAAAGTGGAAATGTGACAAGAAACAAGGCAAGGCTAGTAGCTAAAGGTTACTGTCAACAGGAAGGAATCGATTATGATGAAACATTTGCCCCTATTGCCAGACTTGAAGCAATTCGGATATTTTTAGCCTATGCTGCACACTGTAACTTCAAAGTGTTCCAAATGGATGTCAAAATTGCCTTTCTTAATGAAGAATTAAAAGAGGAAGTGTATGTCGAACAACCACCTGGATTTGAGGACGCTGAGTTGTATGACTTTATCTACAAGCTGTTCAAAGCACTTTATGGATTGAAGCAAGCCCCTCGAGCTTGGTATGAAACTCTATCTACTTTTCTCATTGAGAATCAATTTACAAAAGGTGTAGTGGATAAGACACTATTCTACAAGCACCATGGCAAGGACATCATTCTGGTTCAGATTTATGTTGATGACATAATCTTTGGTTCTACAAATGAGAAGCTTTGTGAAAAGTTTTCATCTCTTATGAAGAGCAAGTATGAGATGAGCATGATGGGAGAACTATCATTTTTCCTAGGTCTACAAATTCATCAAAAGGATGATGGTATCTTCATAAGCCAATTGAAATATGTCAAGGAACTTCTCAAAAAGTTCAATATGGAAGATGCATCACCTGCCAAGACACCTATCTCTACTGCAACCAAGCTGGATTTGGATCCTAAAGGAAAGAAAGTGGATTCTAGTACCTACAGAGGCATGGTGGGATCGTTGCTATACTTAACTGCTAGCAGACCAGACATCATGTTTGCTACATGTCTCTGTGCAAGGTTTCAAGCTGATCCAAAAGAATCACACTTAGTAGCAATTAAGAGAATCTTTAGATATCTCAAAGGCACTCCAAACCTAGGCCTTTGGTATCCTAAAGATACTGGATTTGACTTGGTTGGGTATTAGGATTCAGACTATATTGGATGCAAGATTGAAATGAAAAGTACAACAGGAAGCTGTAAATTTCTGGGTGGAAGATTAGTGTCATGGTTTAGCAAGCAGCAGAATTCTGTATCTACTTCAACTGCGGAAGCTGAATATATCGCAGCTGGAAGTTGCTGTGCTCAAATTCTTTGGATGAAAAATCAGCTAATGGATTATGGCTTGGAGTTGTCCAATAATCCTATTTATTGTGATAACACTAGTGCCATAGCTATCTCAGACAATCCAGTTCAACACTCCAGGACAAAGCACATTGTTATCAGACATCATTTCCTAAGAGAGCATGTTGAAAGGGGAACTGTGAAGCTGATTTATGTTCCAACAGAAAAGCAACTTGCAGATATTTTTACGAAACCACTAGATGAAGCAACCTTCAACAGGTTGGTAAGTGAATTGGGAATGCTAAATCTGGTATGTTAACTTACTAGTTTTTACATTTTCAATGTGGTTAAAATTGCAGCTCGTGACCTTAACTTTCAATGTTACTGTCATGAGAAGTTACTGTCCTATGTGCTACTTGTTTATTTGACAGCATGTTTGCTATAACTATGCTAAATTCAAATCACATGCCTGTTTTAATTTTTGTAATGAGTATTCATGTGACATTAACTTATCTCATACGCGTGGTTAAGTGATAAGTATTTGTGTCATTTGAAATGACTCTCGGTGTTTGTCAGCCTTTTCATTTTAAAGTTTATTTACTTTATTAAAAAAAAGAGTTTGGGAAACTGAAACGTCACCTAGGGTCCTATAAAATGTGCACGAGACTAAATATTATTTCATACTTAATCACTCATGCCTTGAGAAAGAAAAGGAAGATTTCTACAATGGAGAACAAGGATGTCATTTCTCAGAAGCCAAAAGTCTGGTGTGAACCAGGTCATGAAGAGGAAATAGAGGAGCTCTTCAAGGTGATGGATGAAGCTCTGGAAGAAGATTTGGTAGAGAAAGAGAAAGCTGCCAAGGCCAAGGTCGAAAAGGATCTTGAAGACTGGTTGGAAATGCTGGTCTTCGTCGAGGTTCTTCTTCAGGCAGAAGGGCTAACCGATGTAACAGTTCAAGTGGAACTGTATGAGCTTGCTTCTGATGATGAAGAGGATGTATATTATTTTTAATAATTAATATAAAGAATCTTTTCATCTTTTGCACTGTTCATGCTTTTTCTGCTAGATTCCCCTACCTTGGTTATCTGCTGGGTAATGCATGTGTTTGTTTACTTGTTTGTGTGTATGGATGTTTGTGGATGTGTGCTAAAACTAACAAATATGTGCCTAAATCGATTAAAATGCTATTTGGTAATTTTTGCTTAAGCAATAGGCAAAGTCAATTAAAATTCATGACATAAATTATTTCCGCCTAAGTTGCTGTCAATAAGTGAAGATGCTGTCACGAAGTGCCTTGACAGCAAGTTTCTTAAATGACACAATTGAAAAAGTCTCTGTCATGAAATTTAAAGGAAATTTTATAAATTGCTTAATGGTGACAATATGCTTTTGCAACGATATTACTATCAATCAAAACTTGCTGTCATCCTCTCAAAATTACTAATGAATTTGTTACAACGCACAGGTTACTATCAAGATTGGTGGACCGAATTAATTGGGATTTTACCTCCACAATTTACAGCCACTAAAAAGTAACTACCCACGACTCCACGTGACTGATTAATGGGCTAAGACACAGTTACTTTCCCTTTCTCAGTAAGACATTTGCTATTTTCATGTAAGCAACTGTCAAACACACAACTTTCAACAAAACCTCTCTCTCTCTCTCTCTCAAAAGAAAAAAAAAATCTTTCTCCGAAGCTCAAAGCAAGAAATGGCACCCAAACAATCCTCTTCTCAAACAAACTTTGCTGGTATTCTCACTGTTGGAGATGCTGGTGAAGGATATAAAGGACTCGTATCCTTTATCAACAAGTCATATCTGGGTCATGGTATAACATCTACACCATCCTTAAACCTGGAAAGACTTGAAGAATTCTGGAACATTGCCTATGTTCCAGGAGGTGCAGGTAAAGACACAATACAATGCAAAATCAAAGGAATCACCTGCATCCTCACAATCAAAGGCATCAACGAAGCTTTGGGAACTGGACTGCAAACTAAAGAATCATACAAGAAACTTGCAAATAATGAAACCCTAAAGAAGTTTTTCTTGAAAATTGGGTATTCTGGTCCTGTTCTTGAAGAGGGTACATCGAGATGGTACTCGATTGGTGAAATGGACAGAAAGCATTTGAGAAAAGAATGGAGCATGATTTTTGATGTCATGGTGAAGGTTTTCTCAACCAAAACCTCTGGATGGAATGGTATTCCCTCCTATATCAAGAAGCTTACTCACTCTCTTGTCCATGGATACAAAGTGGATGTAGGAAAGTTGCTTATGAGTCAACTCAAGTCAGCTCTAAGCAGGAAGGTACATGTTTATCCTCACTTTCTTACTATGTGGTTGAATTCATTATGTGGTATTGATGATAATGAATCTCTCTCTATAGAATGCAATATTTTGAAAAGAAATACACACACATCACTCAATTCACAAAATTCAAATGCACATATTCCACTCTGTTTCACCAAGCACATGGCTGATCAAGAGCCTCATCTTGACGTAGCACTACCCTTTGGGTATGTTGTCTTCTCCCTTGAGAATGAAGCTAAATTAGACCCAAATTCAGTTAACCCACATTCTACTGCATACACTCCTATCAGATCCTCTAGACAACCAAAGACCACAAAAACAACTTTGCAAGAATCCAAGAAAAGACCCTTGGAAACTGGTGGTGGTAGTAGTTCTGAGAATGTTGAGGGAGAAACTCCACATGATGCAGCAAATAAGGATGTTAGTGAAAGTGAACCCACAATGGTTCCTCTTGAGCCTAAGAAGAGGAGAGCTAAGAGGGCCAAAGCCACTGTCAGCCACCCCACAGTCTCACAAAAGGCTGTGGAGAGTAAAAGGGAATCAAACACATCCCTAGGTGCTTCTTCTCAACAAGAAGTATCTATTGAAGCTGGCATGTCTCCCAAGGCATCCTGTAAAGAGTCAGCACAACCTCTTGTACTCACTCATGAGGAGCCTACACTTGCAGAAATGCACACAGAGATAGGGCACAGTGAGGGTCATGAAACTTCTACTCTTGATGTTCCACAAGTTAACCCTGTGGAACAGCTAAAAATCTCTTCTAAACCATTATCTTCTTTATTCTCTAATCTATCAATTGTTTCTTCTCAATAACCTAGAGAAGGGGACAGTCCAATCCCTTTAGGTTTTGATCATCCATCTCAAATCATGGATGAGCCCCCATCAAGTGGTCTACAAGAACCCATTTCTTAAAGTGAAATGGATACCACTCACTCAAACACTGAGCTAGATCAAGATGGTACTCTGCCAGAAAATGAAACAGCCAACATCTTTGTCGAACTCCAAAGAGCAACTGACCTTCCGGAAGTTGTTGTCACAGCCTCAGTTGCTATCAAAGACGCCACAAAAGTTGCTGTCAACCCACCTGTGGACAGTAACATTTTGGGTAAAGATGTTGTCGGCTCTACAAAGTTTGATCATGATACTGTCTTTGTTGAAGATGCTTCAGACGATGATCAACTTACTATCTCTGCTTTGAAGGTACAATCTAAACTTTCTACTTCTTCAACTAAAATGCATGCAAGTACTGCTCATACCCATGCATCTAGGATGAGTGAGGGAGTGAAAAGAAAAAGAGAGATAAAAGAAAAGAGAGGTGAGCATAAAAATGAGAGGCAGCCAAACGAGCTGGCAAAAGGTGAGGGACTTGAGCATGTCCAGAGTGAACTTGAGGGAACCCCACACATAAAGGCACTAGGCCTTGAGAGTCATTCTGTGAGGAGTGATAAGATCACTCAGAAAAACAATGAGTGTGTGAGAAACCCCATAGCCTCCTTGCCCCAGTCTCTTCCTTTATATCCAAAAAGCTAGATTGAGAACTGGTGGTCCTTCTAAACAAGCTGAATCAAGGTTGAAATCCCTTGAGGGCAGATGTGCATCCATGAAAGCTAAACTTGATGCTCTGTCCACTATGGTAGCTACTAGTTTTGCTGATATTCAACAAACTCTTCATTCATTCTCTGCCATCCTTAGTGCTGCCAACTCAACTAAGGGAGAGAAAGTGGTAGATCAGAATGAGGGTGAGGGAGAGAAAGTGGTGGATCAAAATGAAGCAAACCTGGTAGAGAAGGAGAAACAAGGTGAAGTTGCAAGTGAGGGGGAGCCTACAAGTGAGGGGGAGCAAGTTTTGGAAGAAAAAGATGGAGATGAAAGTGAGGGGGAGCAAGAGAAAGAAGAAAGAAACTTTGGTGAAGAACTGAAGGCAACAGGAGATGGTGAATTGTTTGAAGCAGAAATAGATGGTAAGGCAGTATTGTTATCCAAGGAAGTGTTGGAGCAATTAAAGGGGACTCAAAAGTCTAAAAGAACAGTATTGCCTCCACTGAAAATCAATGAGCCAAATCCTGAGGAAGTCGAAGCTCCATTCCAGAAGTTGCAGAAGGAATGGAGAGAAAAAGAAATTCAAAATGCTCTGGGTAAAGGCAAAGGCAAAATGCCTGAGTATATGGACATATCTGCTGGCATATCTACTGGAACTACTTGGTCAGATGGAAGTGAATACCTCCTTGAAGATGCAGAATTGATGATGGTTGATCACATGGAGAGTACTCTAAACAACAAAGATGAAGATTTCAGTAAGTTGGTGGATGAATCAATTAGTGAAGCAGGGGGAGCTTTTACAAAATTGGCATCAACTCTGAAGAGCAAAGTAATAAGTATCTCTGTGAGAATCAACTTGGAAAGAAGATGGGCTGTTCAGGTTTATTTGAAAAACCGTTTGACCATATTCATCACAATGCAACTTTTACAAAGTTTGCATGCTAGAGTACTCAAAGTCCTTGGAACCCTGGTAGTCAGAAATTCAACAACCTTCAATGATAGTCTGATAGCACAAATTAAAAGGATGGTTGAAGACAAACTCCCTGAGGTGATTCAAAATCCTTATGGTGTGTGTTTCAGAAGGATCACAAAGACAGGAGCTAGAAGGTTGGATTTCTTACAATTGGATAAAGTCTCAGGACTAAGCACTGAAACAATCATGACAGTGCTGAAGAAACATCTCAAATCCAGTATCACGAGTGAAAAGGTTAAAGCTGTCAAAGATATTCATAGACTGTTAGCAAAAAGAAATGAGGAAATTAGCTCAATCATAAAGAAGCTGATCTCTGATGCTAATGCCAAGATGGGAGGAAGCTGCAACTATGATGATACTTTGGATGATGATGAGGATGAAATTGGAAGAAGTGGTGAACCTGGAAGATTCAGGAGTTCTAGAAAAGAAGCATCTGAGAATGTTGCTACACAAACTCAGATGGATGCTACCCAAGAAGAGCAAGAAACTCCCAGTTCTGAAAAGAAAGATGTTGTCAAGGAAAAAGGGGAGTTAGAAAATTTTGAATCCTTGGAGGCAAGTATCTTGAGATTAGCTGTTGAATACTTTAATGCTGAAAAAGATACTATCAACAAGGATACTGTCAAATTGGCTGAAGACACCCAAGTGAAAGATGTTGTCAAGAGCCAAACAGTCGAAGCTGTCAAAGTTGCTGTCATGAAAGATGTTGTCAAGGATCAACTTGAAGAAACTGTCAAAGTACGAAAGCTTGTCAAAAATTTCACATCTAACAGAAGGAAGACAAGAGCCTAAGCCTATCGTATAACCAAGATAAAAGGGAAGACAGTTGCAGCAGCAAAGAAAAAGAAGCATGGAGCAGTTTTGACAGAGAAGCCCATTAATAAGAGAAAAGTAAATAGTTTTGAACTATTAAAAAAGTCAATTGATGGGAGCATATCATCTGTCTCAGTGGAACTGGACCCAATCAACAAAAAGGTACGAAAGTATGATCTTAAGGACTGTGGAACTACATGTATAACTGTAGAACCAGACTTCACTATAGAGATAGTCTCAAATGTGGTAGGCATGCGTGATCTCTCATGCAATAAGGTAAATGTAAGGAGAAGAATTGATTTCTTCATTTTGGAAAGGATGATCACTCTCATGGAAACAAACCAAGATGTTTCCAGCAGTATCTTAGAGCATGTCAAAGAATACTATGCTCAAAGATATGCTGAATTCTATGAGAAGTATGGTGATTGGAGAGCACATGATGATGCAGACCTTGAAGTTAGTTCTGATGGGGAACCAATGCCTGATGTGGACCTGGTAGCAGCACATCGTCCTTTTACAAAGGCTGACATGGCTGAATATGAAGCAGAACAAGCTTATCAGGTTGCTAAAGGTAAATCATCCCAATCCACCAAACCTACCAAACCTGCCACATCTGCCAAACAAAGTTCTGAAGACCTAGAGCTCAACTGAAGGAAAGTTACAAGAAACTCAACAAGCTATTCAGTGAGGAAGCAGGTTATCAGCCCTGTGTACTGGATAATCCTCTAAGAATCAAGGATGACAAGCAAGAAATCTATGTTGATAGCTTTCACAAGCTGAGGACCAGTATACTGAAGGATCTCTACTGGAAAGTTGTTGGATCTATTCATAAGCTCGAAATGCTAGTTGCTTGGGAGCTAGAGGTAATATTTGATCAAAGGAGAGATGAAGATCCAAAGCTAGACAGAAAAAGGAGAGAATCCTTAAATGCTTTTCCTGGAAGGAGGTTCAAATTCATCCAAGGAATTCTGAAGTTCAGAACATACACGTATGATTTTGAAACTTGGTTTGATGTAAAAGATGCTGAAGTATTTACTTCTCGAGTGATACAAGGGTACATTGAAGACATTGAAGATGATGCCATATCACCAGAAGAAAAAGTTTTAGTTGAAGACCTCAGAAAAGCAAGAAATGAAGCTCTCAGAAGAGAGGGAAAAATCTGAACAATTGGAGACTGCCAAAATCAAGCTAAGTTAAACTCTGATTTGCTCACTCAATAGGAGCAATTGATTTGCAGTAAATTCATAAGCTTCATGTTCTAGATTTTTCTTTAACATTTATCAGTTATAGTGTTTCAGCTATTCTAATCTATGTTAGTTAAGTTGTCAGCACGTTTTGATTGTAAATTTGTTGTTATTGTCCATAAAAACAAATTGGGGGAGATTGTTGGGATTTATGGGTGATAGCATAGAGACAACTTAACTATATTTCCCTGTACTTAGCTTTTACTAAGTTGAACATACAGTCACAGCCATAGTATGTCTTCGTATTCGAATAATTGCTGTCATGTAATAAATGTATGATTTGGGAGAAGTTCATATGTTTGTTCAAGCCTCAAGGAATGCATCCTGAAGACAGCAAGAATAAAAGTTACTGTCATGTCCCTGACAGTAATGTTACAAGAAGACAAATGTTGCAAAGTCATGATAAAGTTACATTTGACAGCAACATTGGCCGAAGCAAGAGACAATAACATTCTCACACTTGACAGCAAGTCTGGAGCTCCGACAGCAATATTGGCGGGAGCTAGTACTGTCAACCTCTGAATATTCCTTTGATAGCAGACTCTACGGTTAAGGTTACTGTCACCTTGAATTATTTGAATTGGGTATTTTTTCAGTCAAAGCCCGTGACAGGTTACATGTTCAAGAAATAGATTTACTGCAACACACTATCGTTTGTAGCAGACCTGCAAGACTACGACAGAAGCTTAAGAGATTCACAAGACAAGGCTGGTCAATTTGAGGAACATGTGATATCCACATCTACTAGAATTGTATTAGCTAGAAATAGAAAGAATCTAGGTTGCTTTACTTATAAGGTTTATCCTGTCTGTATAGCAATTAGGGAAAGTCACATGGGTGTGCAAATTGTAATGAGCTGCCACTTGAAAACGATAGCAGCTCAACACCCCATGCGATAGGGACAACAAAGTATCTTAGTCTACTTAGATACATCTTATATTCTTTTCTATTCATGTACGCACACGAAGCAATCTGTATCTCTTGAGATATCGAAGCTGGAGAAACTCTCTCCAGGTTATAGCAACACTTCACACAAAATAAATAAAACATTTATTTTGTGAGAAATCTTGTTTCACTTATTGCTTGCATACATCTACTGATAATCTATAATCTTTATCTTCGTTGTTGATTTAAAGATTCGATTTTATCAGTATTGCATTCAACCCCCCCTTCTACAATACTCCAGGACCAACATATATGTAGTGTATAATATTAATGTGTATTAAATTTTACTTTCTATTTATCTAAATCAGAATTTCATTTTTAGTTTAACAAAAATTAACAAAACAATATGTTATAAAGTTCAAACCATGGTTCGAAACCGAATCAATCCGTTTTTCTATGGTTTGGTTTGGTTTGGTCTTAGCATCTAACTGGTCTGGTTTGGTTTGGTTTTGATTTTTGAAAAACCGTTTATATTGGTTTGGTTCGTGAAAAACAAGAACCAGGACCAAACCAATCCGTGAACAACCCTAGATGTGCTTATTAATGTTAAAGAAACCGAACCACTCTTCTTTTGTATAGTTTATACCACATTTTTTTTCAAACCGAACCCCTCTTCTTTTATATAGTTTAAATCCCTTTTTTTTCACCGTCAGTAATTGTTGTTTTTAATGATGAACCATGAATAAGGCACCAACTTCGAGTTATTTTCATTATGGGTACAATAGGTATTTCGCAAGAAAAGGTTGTTTTATTCATTACTAAAGTTGTTAAATAGTCACTACCAGAATCTCGGCTAAATTCGACTACTATTTTGCAGTCGAATTTAGATAAATTCGACTACCATTTTGCAGTTGAATTTAGCTAAATTCGACTAGATCCAGTCGAATTTAGCTAAATTCGATTGTAAAATGGCAATCGATTCTACCTTAGTGAAATTTAACAAAAAGCAGTCGAATTTAATAAATTCGACTGGTCTAAATTCGACCGCAATTTTGAAAATTTTGAATTTGGTGCCTAAGGTACCTTAAATTCGACCGGACTCAATCGAAATTTTAAATTCGACTGGTTGCAGTCAAATTTATAAATTCGACTGAATCCGGTCGAATTTAATGTACCATATCTGGAACATTCAGCAGCTTTCTGCTGATCTCAACTGCATAATTGTGAATGTAATTTGCTGCTTTGCCGATATATTGCAATTGACCAATCAACACAAATATAGCATACTTTATATTATATAAGTAATTCAAAAAATACAATAGAATATCCATATCAAATATAATAACATTCATTAAAGAATTTTTTTATTAAAAATTGAGTTTTAAAAATTCAACACAAGGTTCCTAATCGAATTTAAAAATATTAATTACGACTTTGCTCCTTAATTAGTCGAACGAAAACACTGGACGAAGATATTTGGGTCGTTGGAATTGTTTTACTCTCCGAAATTACTTTGGTCGTCGAATTTGCTTCGATCGCCGGAATTGCTTCGGTTGTTGGAGTTGTTTTGGACACCGAAATTGCCATTCCACGAGTTGATTTTCTTGGTGTAATTCTTGTACAAACCATTGATTTGCAAGAAAGATAGAGATTGATAATATATTTTTGTCTTTGTGTGTGTATATATATGTATATATGTGTGGGTATATGTAAGAGAAGGATGGGGAAGATGAGAGTTAGTAAAAAATGTAAGTATGTATATATATATATATATATATGTATATATATATATATACATACACATATATATATATATATATCCATAACAAACACCTTATATAACAAACAATAAAGAACACCTCATATCTAATCTAATATTAGAGTTCCGTCATGGCACCTAATACAAAAAATTGTTATTTTTTTACCCTGTAGCCATCCGGCAAAAAAAAAATTTAAAAAAAATAAAATAATTTTTTTACTGTTCATGATGACGTCACTGCTGACGTCAGCATGAACAGTAAAAAAAAATTTATATTTTTTTATTGGATGGCTAGATGGTAAAAAAATAACAACTTTTTGTATTTGGTGCCCCTTGTGGGGCCAAAGGATCTAATAGATGTAAGGTGTTCTTTATTGTTTGTTATATAAGGGTGTTCTGTATGGAGCAAAGACCTATATATATATATATATATATATATATATATATATATATATATATATATATATATATATATATATATATATATATATATATCTAATTAGCTAGGATGAATACTAACCATTGGATTATTATGTTGATATGTAAATCTGGATCGTTGGATGAGTTTCACGCGGATCGCTGACATGGAAGTAGTAAATTCGACTGATTGCAGTAAAATTTATAAATTCAACTGGAGTAGGTAAGAAATAAGTCAACTTATTTTTTTGACCATTATTATATTTAACATGCGCTATTTTTTATTTATTGATTTTTTGTAAAAACTTTTAAAATATAATAACCTTAACATCCGTACGGTTGGATCGTTTAAATTTTAATTTTAACAAATCTAAATTACTAAGCCTTGATATGAAATGAGTAAAATTTTAGTTAGATAAAATATAAAAGATATTGTATTTTACCTGGAAAAGGAAATTATTTAGTTCTTGAAAATAGAAAAGATAATATGTGTAACCTGAAAAAGGAAATTGATTAGTTAGTAGATCTGTAATTGAGTAAGGGTAATTAGGTAAATTCAATAGGTACCGTTGTACCAAACTTTTAATATTTCGGCTTTTATGAGTTTCACGCGGATCGCTGACATGGCAGTAGTAAATTCGACTGGTTGCAGTAAAATTTATAAATTCGACTAGGGTAGGTCGAAAATAAGTCAACTTATTTTTTTGACCATTATAATATTTAACATGCGCTATTTTTTATTTATTGATTTTTTGTAAAAACTTTTAAAATATAATAATCGTAACATCCGTACGGTTGGATCGTTCAAATTTTAATTTTAAAAAATCTAAATTACTAACCCTTGATATGAAATGAGTAACCCCTAAACACAAACTTTAAATCCTACATTTCAATCATTCAATAACAAAACATCGTATTGGTAAGGTCTTTTTTAACTCACACTATTACGGTCTCTCTTCATTTTTATTGAATACGATATGTTATCAAAACGTACAATAAAAAAATCATAATTTTTTAAAATTGGTAAGTATTTACTAAAATTTTCCAAACTTCTTAACAAATATAAAATAAACACTTTTACATTTGTTAAAAAAAATTCGTAAGTGGGTAAACTAAATTTTAACCTGTAGTTCATGAGTTCATCTTATGAGGATATTGTGGTAATTTTTTTTTATAATTTAAGGATTAATTTAATATTTTTGAAATAATTTTGGTAATTAATTTTCTAATTAATTAGAATGACTGATATTGCAGTCAAATTTATAAATATGTTTTCGGTCGAATTTAATTTTAAATATTTTGGCAAAAGTTAGGTGGGAATTTTCCCGCTTAAACTTAGTTTCACGGGGATTGATGACCTGGCAGTAAATTCGACTAGTTGCAGTGAAATTTATAAATTTGTCTGGTTGCAAATTCATAAATTCGACCCTCTAGGTTATTCCTTCGAATTTATAAAAATGACTGCTTTCGATCGAAAAAAAGTTAACATAATTTTTTGACCATTATAATATTCAACATGCGCTATTTTTTATTTATTGATTTTTTGTAAAAACTTTTAAAATATATTAATCTTAACGTAGATCCATACGGTTGGATGGTTCAAATTTTAATTTTAACAAATTTAAATTACTAACCCTTGAAAACGCTAAACACAAACCTTATACCCTACATTTCAATCATTCAATAACAAAACATCGTATTGGTAAGCTTTTTTTTAAGTCACACTATTACACTATTACGGAATCTCATCATTTTCACTGAATACGATATATTATCAAAACGTACTATAAAAAAATCATATTATTTTAAAATTGATAAGTATTTATTAAAATTTTCCAAAATTCTTAACAAATATAAAATCAACACTTTATTTACATTTGTTAAGAAAAAAATTATCGTAAGTGGGTAAACTAAATTTTAACGTGTAGTTCATCTTATGAGGATATTGTGGTAATTTTTTATAATTTAAGGATTATTTTTATATATTTTTTTAAAAATTTTGGAAATTAATTTTCTAATTAGAATGATTGATTGCAGTCAAATTTATAAATATGACTGTTTTCGGTCTAATCTAATTTTAAATATTTTGGAAAAATTTAGGTGAGAATTTTCCCGCTTAAACTTAGTTTCACGTGGATTGCTTACCTGACACTAAATTCGATTGGTTGTAGTCAAATCTATAAATTCGACTGCCTTCGGTTAAATTTATAAATTGCGTTAAAATTTAGGCGGAAATTTGGGAGGGAAATAAATTCGATGGTTAAATTCGACCAAACCTCTAAATTCGGCTGCTTAAATTCGACCGCCCTTCAAATTGACTGGATGCAGTCGAATTTATGTTTGACCATTAATTAATTGGAGTTGATCCTAAATTCGACTGGATCCGGTCAAATTTAGACCATTCGAATTTGTGTAGTCAAATTTATCCGAATTTTTTTGTAGTAAGTTTTAATGTAAGTAAAAAATAGATCGATTATGGTTCCAAAATTTGATACATCGTGAGAAAATCGAACTTTCATCGGAGAAGCAAATGAATGCAGAGCAGGTTTGTTATAGACAAAAAAAAAAATAGTACTCATGGCATTGATTTAATTTGCAATTTAGATACTTAAAAATGGTTCCAAATTGATAACTTTTTTGTTTCACTTTCATGGAATTGTTGCATGCTTTGTATCATATTCTGCCAAACAATTGTGCCATTTTCCAAACTCTATAGTACTTCCCCTCTTTACATACATATATTTGATACAATAGTTATTGTTCGTGTTGCGTCAAGATTTTACAAGAACTGATATTACTTGCTTCTCCATTACAATTATATAACACATGCAAGTGCAACACTGGCAAATTTGAAACAAAACATTCTGCTTTGCGTAAAGGTCTTTGGCATTATTATATGGCTCCCGGTCAATGGCAATTGTTTGCCAAAGTACTGTTTCGTAACAAATGGTTTCTGGACCGTTGGATCGTTGATCCAACGGTCCTGATTTAAAAAAAAATTTGTACCGTACCGCAGAAACTTTCCGCGGTACGGGATAATTACTAAAATGCCCCCCTGTTTTCACATAAAAAATCTACTGTTCACGTACCGCAGAAACTTTCTGCGGTACGTGAACAGTAGGGGCATTTTGGTAATTTCTCCGTACCGCGGAAAGTTTCTGCGGTACGGTACAAATTTTTTTTTAAATCAGGACCGTTGGATCAACGATCCAACGGTCCAAAAACCATTTGTTGTGAAACAGTACTTTGGCAAATGTTTGCCATTGAACAGGACCCTTATTATATAAGGTGGACCACATGGGCAGTGGTAAATGCCATTATGTGGCTCATGACAATCTGCGCGGGTGATTATGAATATATTTGTACGTGTGGTACCACTGTTATCAAGCCCATTTCATGAATGTGTGTATATATGATCAAGTTGTGAATTGGGTAATCATCATATATTCTAGTACCAAGTTGCCTGAGTAGTCTGCTTTATTGATCCAAAGGCTGTGGAGAGAAGTTAAAAGTACAAACAGCTAGCTAGTTAGGCTTTGTAGGTGTGACACCAAACAAAGTGTTGGAGTACCAGGTAGATTTAGTACAAGCTAGCCACAAGATCTCGTGGGCAACGTGTTTCCCATTTTGACTTTTTACACTATTCATTATCAAGGGTTTACTACTAATTTACGCATAATTTATAAGACAAAATATAGTCATGAGTGATCTTGTTGAATTCGTATTTATGAGTACTTTAATACAGTGAAGTTTTTATATATAATACTAATAAGAAATTGAAAATATTAACGATTAAAAATGTGCGTTGACAAACGTGTTTTAAAAAATAAGAAACATATTATGAGACGGAGGGAGTAGCGTCTTAGCTTGTAAAAGCTGTAGGTTTCCGATTCCTAAGAGTTTATGTGGACAAGATGGAAGCAATATTGATGTAGGATGTCTGACAACGCGTATCCAAAATAAGAATTGATCGTGCTTAAGGATTGTCGAGGAAAAGGTCGGCAATGAGTTAATTTAGGGTAATTTGAGTACCTAAAACTGAGTCAACTTCAAAGGAACTTAAGGATCTTGAGACTCTCAGGAAAAATTCAAGTACCTGACTAAGACGTTGAAGGGCCTTAAAAGTTAAAACTAATTAAACTCAAGCCTTGACTACTGGATTTTAGATTTTAATAATTTTGGCATACCACTTTATTACATCTTTAATAAATTTTCGTTTGACCATTCTTTTACTTTTTTAAGGTTTTTTTTTTACGATTTTAGAGTAAATTTTAAGGTTTTTTTACTAGAGTAAATTACAAAGTGGTGGTTGTATTTTACATTAGTCAACTTTTCTTTCCGGCTTTCAAAAGAGTAATTGTCATCAACTTTCGTTAAATTTTCACCGATAACTAATATATTTAAAGAGTAAATTACAGAATGGTGCCCATACTTTACAAAGATTTTCAAAATAGTAGCCAAAATTTTATTTTCTCAAAATGTATAAAGAGACTACAGTCATATAAATCTTAATTCTTAGTTGCTTTCTTAATTGTATATTTATTTTTTTCATAATTAATTTAATATGTGATTCATATAAAGGCAGTCAAATAGATCTTAATTTTTAGTGGTTTCTTTATATTTAATTTATATTTTTCGAATATTTCTTTCTTTATATTTAATTTATATTTTTCAAATGATCATGCTGGTTGTATTGGTTCTTTGAGTACTTCTGTCAAACACCTAATATAGTAATATATAATTAAGAAAGCAAATAAGAATTATGATCTATTTTATTACGGTTATAGGAATCACATATAAATTAATTATGAAGAACGTAAATAAACAATTAAGAAAGCAATTAAGAATTAAGAATTAAGAATTAAGATATACCTAACTGCATTTATATGAATCACATATTATGAAGAAAACAAATATACAATTAAAAAAGTAACTAAGAATTAAGATCTACCTGGGTCTACTTCTACATTTTGAGAATATAAAATTTTGGCCACTATTTTAAAAATTATTGTAAAATATGACCACCATTTTGTAATTTACTCTTTCAATATCTTAGTTAACAGTGAAAAGTAACGAAAGTTGACGGCAACCATTATTTTGAAAGGCGGTAAGAAAAGTTTATCATTCTTTTAAAAATTTGAAAATTTGGTCACTATTTTAAAAATTGGTATAAAATATAGCCATCACTCTGTAATTTACTCACGATTTTACTATCATATGAAAATATTTGTAAAAATATATTTGTAATCAAATATAATTAAATGTGGGTGACCATTTTTTATTCTGCTAAGATATTAATATTCGCAATATAGGTTACTTATAAGTAATTGTACACAATATTGCACGAAGTAGTTTACCTTAATAATTGGCAGATTTATGTGGATGACATAGACAGGACTTTACTCTAGCATTTTTCATGATTAATATACACAGGGTCATATTACACTTAACAGACTTAACTAATCGTGGAAATAATCAATTTTGTAGTACCAACTTGCCGCTGCATAGTCGCTTCATACATGGGTCTGAGGAGATTCAAGTACGTAGAAGAAACCAAAAATAATTACGAAAGCCTGTTTGCCTATATATGTTTGTGGTTAGTACTGAGCTATCTTTCCTTAGGTTTCCTGCTCATGTACGTACGTGCAATGAATCAGTGGAGCCAAACAAGTTTGAGGCTTCGCAGCTTATTGGATAGAAATGGTTTGTGGAAAATGAAAGTAAACGACAAGCAAAACATGGTTTCATAGAGTATTAGTTAGGAGAGAATAAACTAATTAATGTAATTTTGTTCTGGTGAAGTGAATAAAATTTGGAGAAAATCTTAAGGAAATTGCGTTCACAAGTAACGTTTATAATTTTTATTCGTTGTATTAATAAAAACTAGAGGTTAAACACGCCAATCATGAGGAAATTGTTAGTTTAATTCACTTGGCAAGAACGTTCCAATAGATTATGAAGATGAATTCTAAAAATGATCACCAAGTCACCAGTTAATAAGTACATAAACTACAGCTCAATTCATTTATAGAGCAGCTTAAACGATTTCAGTTTAGGGAGACACGGCGGCCAACATATGATGTACATAGCAAATTAAAGATGACAATTGTATATTAAAATTGTGTTTGGTTGTGGTGAATGGAATGAAATGAATGAAATTAGCGAAAAAATAATTATGAAGATTGGAGAGAAGATTTGAATAAAAAATGAGATAGTGCAAAATTGTTACGATAAGAATTGTGAAGAAAATAGATGGATAAGGAATGAGCATTACTTCTGAAAATTGGGTGCTTAAATCATAGTGTAGATGTTTAAAGTACGGCATTTATGGAGCAGCTTAAACGATTTCAGTTTTGGAAGACACGACGACCAAGATGTGATGTACATGGCAGATTAAAGATGACGACTATATATATAACGATCATGTTAATTCAAAAACACAATTAAAATTTAGTGACCAAACATTTTCCCCCATTTTATTTATCTTTCTTGTGCATTCCATGCTCCGGCACCATCTCATCAACTTGATTGACCCACCGTGCTAATGAAATAATTAAGCAACTTGTAAGTGTGCCCATTACTAGATCATTCTTGACTCGCATGCCTCACATATATAATTATAACTCTTGCTACTTAATTTCTTTAGAAAAACACGCTAACACACCCACGTACACAATAACCTTATTTTTGATAAAATTCGAACTTTCAACATCTTGCAAATAAAGGAAGAGATATACCATTAGATAAGAGATTAAAAGTATAACTTGTATCTCGAGTTTAAACGGACCATCGATAGATCAGTATGCATAATTCCCCCGAAGAGTATATTAAAGAGGTAAATACAGCATCAATATATACAATGTGCATAGTAGAATTGTCTCCATAAAATGAAGCCACTTGGTGCATGGCCTTTAGCTATCGAGCCAGTAAGACGATGAGATGTGAGAAGCAGCCAACACATTTTGATGGATGGTTACTACTCCTGTCTTTGCAAGTGGATTATTTGAACAGGACATACAGTTTTATTTTCCCGACCAATAGGATTGTCGTCCTAAACTTTCCACCAATGACCAATGAAACCTGTTGAAAAGCAATTAACCTATAACAAACACATACACTGACTACAAGTTGAAACCATAAAAGCTGTCATTCGTCCTTCCATCTGATTGTACCAACTAAAGTCATTTTTTTTCTTTCAACTTCTGTTGTACTGATGTGATCTGTGCAAGTTGACATGATTCAAAACCTTGTGCCATTGTCGATCGGGAACTTGTCTAATCAAATTTTATGTTCTTTAATTTCTTTCTCTCTTTAACATTGGGCTTGAGCAAACTATGAACAACTAGCAAGAACTACTCATATATACCATAGTGAAGATGTATATATGCTCGATATTTATAAAACTATGTGTAGTACATCAATGTTTATGTGTTAAACTTAACTGTGCAATGAACCTTATAAAGAACTCCGAATTGAAGGCTTTGACAGATTGGTGGTGCTTCTTCTTTCTCTGCTGTGACAAGGTAGTATCTTTCTGTTGGGAAAAAACAATTTGGTGTGTATGATCTAGGTACAATTGCATACCATTGATGTGGTGTAGATCCCTTCGTACAAACTCAATGCTTCTAGGGCTTAAAATTAAAGTTGGATAGAATTCCGAGACTTCCGAGACTTCGTACGTGTTATTAATATTCAGTCCTTTGTACCGTTAAACAAGTTGGTACTCGTTCCTTCTTAAATATTCACTGCCCGACTAAACTTAAATTTTATATGACTTTAATTGATCTAAAAGAATAGATCAAAACTTAAAAACTTTTAAACTCTTTTCGGTGATAATAAATTTATGGTGATGGCGTAACTTATGACATTGAAAATGGGTATGTTAAATTATTACATTGATTATTATTATAAGTGAAAATAATAAAACTATATTATGCTGTTTCTGAATTGAAGTACTACCTCCGTCCCAAAAAGACCGACCCTCTTTGACTTTCACGGAGATTAAGAAAATGTAGTAAAAAAAGTGTAAAGTTGTTTGAAAAGTGTATAAAGTGGTGGGACCTATCAATATTTAATAATAGATTTGAGATAGTGGGGGAGAGTAGTGGGTGTAATAGTGTTTATAGTTATTTGTTTAATAGAAAAGGAATAAAGTTAGTGGGTGTAATAGTGTAAAGTAGTGTTAAAAAATAGTAAGTATAATAGGTTCATTAGTTTTGGGACGTCCCAAAAAGGAAAGAGTGTCAATCTTTTTGGGACCGAGGGAGTAATTATTTAGCCTATTCTACAAAGGGGCTGGCTAACCTGTGCCTTGGGCACAGGTTAATTAATGTAAATTTATTGCGCCTCATTTTTTTTGTTAACAGTTGATGTAGAAGGAAAATATTTATTGCTTTTCACTTTAACCAAGTTGCTATTTACTCTTCTCTTTTTTATCATCTTTCAATTAGTTGTTTTTTATTATTTTTTTTACTCTTGTTTATTTTAAAAAAAATTAAAAAACAAAACATACAAAATTAAAATATTATTTTGAAATAAAAATAGCAAGTATTTAAAAAATTTTATTTAATTATTTTTATTAAACATGAAAGATTTTATTTTAATATTTTTTATAAAATAGTTACAAAATGATGTGATAATTTTTTTATTAATTGATATTGATGTGAATGAGGGGGGTCATTATATATAAAATATTTTTATTAATTGATATTGGTGTGAATGCAAGGGGCCATTATATATAAAATATTTTTATTAATTGGTATTGATGTGAATGTAGGGGGACCATTATATATAAAATATTTTTATTAATTAATATTAATGTTAATGCATGGGGCATTATATATTATACTCATGATAATATTATAAACACAATAGTATTAATGACTTTTGGAACAATCAAGCAATCACTAAATACATGCACAGTAAACAAGCAATCACGAAATATATGCACAGCAAACGAAAGAATTAAATGTGCTTTATCATGTGCCCCTAGGGCAGAGGTTAGCTACTTAGCTAATCCGTTCTACAAAACCATGCCTTTTTAATTACCTAAACTTAACTGTTGTTCGCGTTTAAGTGAGAGTTATGCAGACAGACAGACCCCACCGCGTAAATATATGTATGTTAAATACCTATCACTATGAGCTATCATTTTCAATTTTCTCTTATTCTAAGGCTTCTTGTTACTGAAACCACTCAATTTGTGCATGGACCGCAGCTAGAAACTGAAATATGGCAGCTGCAATATTGGATAAGATTTTTCGGTTAATGTGTGCAACACATGCAGTTCAATCTATTGGTTGTATTACATAACTGCTACAAAGGGCGACACTTTTAGATAGTTGCTATCAAATTGACAGTGATGTAAATTAGAGTCTCCATTGTTAAGATATTAATATCAAAAGAATAAAATTGTAGGGCGCACAATATTACACACGCATATATATGCATATATTTGTATACTGTACATCAAAAGATATTAATTTAGCAGATCAAGTAATATCTTTGCTCCGAAAGGTAATTTGGATAGCAATGCATTCTTCGTGTATAAAAACACAAATATAACAGACAAATTAGCTTTTTTGGGTGATGGCATATTAGCCAAAAGAAATTTAACACGTACTACCTGGTCAATTTTCTTCGAATGGTCATGTTTTCAATCACTAGGGCAAAGGGCTATTATGATAAAAAGTTAGTAAATTATATGAAAGCTAATGTATTTGTTGTAATGTACTTTGTAATAAAAAGATTCTGTCTTAATTGCACTACAACAAAAACTGCATCATACAACACGTTTCACACAACGGTTAATCAAAAAACCGTTGTCCCGAAAAAACAAACAACGGTTAATGGTCTGTCCTCGTAAAAACGTTGTCAGAGTCTTTCTATGACAACTGTGTTTGGTGTTTTTTGAAACCGTTGTCTAAGCGGTATGCTCTGATAAAATCAGACAACAGTTCTATTGTAAATATGTTGTGTGGAACCATTTAATACAACTGTGCAGCACCGTTGTATGTGACAACTTCATATTATCTTCAGACAACGCTTTTAGACAAAACCGTGGTGTAAGTTAGACAACAGTTTATTAGAAGTGTTGTTGTATGGAACATTAGACAATGTGTCTCAAATACCGTTGTCAGAAGGAAAGTTGATAGACAATGGTTATTAGCATTGTGAGATAAATGGGTATCATACAACAGTGCAAAATATCGTTGTTTGAACATCCTCTTTAGAAGAAGGTTATAAACATTGGTAGAATAACTGCTGTCTGTTTAGTAAGGATACAACGTAGAATAACCGTTGTTTAATGGTTTTATAAAACCGTTGTGTGAACTACTGGGAAATTTGAATTGAAATGGGTGGGAAATAATGAAATGTTTAGTGGGAATAATGAAATAATTTGAATTGAATTTGGTGGGAAATAATGAAAATTTTGAATTGGATTTGGTGGGAAATTATTAAATATTCAGACAATGGTTTTCTGATAAAAACACTGTTGTGTGATAGTAAGCACAACAATGGCTTTTCATAAAAAACCGTTGTGTAATGTTTAACAATTTTAAATCGTTAAATAACATTTTGCGTGTTTTACTACGTTTTTGTTAAAATCTCGTAAAACCTGACCTTTTTATTTTTTAATCATTTTTTCCCAACACTAAAATGAGTGTTTATTAACATTAGTACGGTTCGATCTTCGAAAAATTATTCAGTAAATTTGGATCGTGCCCCGTTACAAGAAGCATCAATATTAATTTACTACGTTTTTGTTCAAATCTCATACAACCAGACTTTTTTATTTTTCAATTATTGTTTCCCAACACTAAAATAAGTGTTTACTAACATTTGTACGGTTCGATTGTCGAAAAAATCATTCAAAAAAATTATTCAGTGAATCTGGATCGTGCCCCGTTACAAGAAGCAACACTATTAATTTACTACGTTTTTGTTAAAATCTCGTACAACCCGACTTTTTTATTTTTCAATTATTTTTTTCCAACACTAAAATGAGTGTTTACTAACATTTGTACGGTTTGATCATCGAAAAAATCATTCAAAAATATTATTCAGTGAATCTTGATCGAGTCCTATTATAGGAAGCAACACTTTTACTACGTTTTTGTTAAAATCTCGTACAACCCAACCTTTTGATTTTTGGATTATTTTTTCCTAACACTAAAATGAGTGTTTATTAACATTCGTACGGTTTGATCGTCGAAGAAATCATTCAAAAAAATTATTCAGTGAATCTTGATCGTGCCTCGTTACAAGAAGCATCACTTTTAATGTACTACGTTTTTTGTTAAAATCTTCTACAACCCAACCTTTTTATTATTCAATTATTTTTTCCAAACACTAAAATGAGTGTTTCTTAACATTCGTACGGTTAGATCGTCGGAAAAAACATTCAAAAAAATTATTTAATGAATCTTGATCGAGTCCTGTTACAGGAAACATCACTTTTCCTACGTTTTTGTTAAAATCTCGTACAATTCGACCTTTTTATTTTTCGATTATTTTTTATCAACACTAAAATGGGTGTTTATTAACATCCGTACGGTTCGATCGTCGAAAAAAACATTCAAAAAAATTATTCAGTGAATCTGGATCGTGCCCCGTTATCAGAAGCTAAACTTTTACTAAATTTTTGCTAAAATCTCCTACAACCAAACCTTTTTATTTTTTGATTATTTTTTCCCAACACTAAAATGAGTGTTTATTAACATTTGTACGGTTCGATCGCCGAAAAAACCATTCAAAAAAATTATTCAGTGAATCTGGATCGTGCCCCGTTATAGGAAGCATCACTTTTCCTACGTTTTTGTTAAAATCTCGTACAACCCGCCCTTTTTATTTTTCGATTATTTTTTCCCAGCACTAAAATGGGTGTTTATTAACATTCGTACGGTTCAATCGTCGAAAAAAACATTCAAAAAAATTATTCATTGAATCTGGATCGTGCCCCGTTATAGGAAGCATCACTTTTCCTACATTTTTGTTATAATCTCGTACAACCCGACCTTCTTATTTTTCGATTATTTTTTCTCAACACTAATATTGGTGTTTATTAACATTCGTACGGTTCGATCATCGAAAAAAGCATTCAAAAAAATTATTCAGTGAATCTGGATCGTGCCCCGTTATAGGAAGCATCATTTTTTTACATTTTTGTTAAAATCTCGTACTACCTGACCTTTTTATTTTTTGATTATTTTTTTCCAACACTAAAATTAGTACTTATTGACATTCGTACGGTTCGATCGTCGAAAAAAGCATTCAAAAAAAATTATTCAGTGAATCTGGAACGTGTCCCGTTACAAGAAGCAACACTCTTACTACATTTTTGTTAAAATCACGGACAACCCGACCTTTTTATTTTTTGATTATTTTTTCCCAACACTAAAATGAGTGTTTATTAACATTCGTACGGTTCGATCGTCGAAGAAATCATTCAAAAAAAATTATTCAGTGAATCTGGAACGTGTCCCTTTACAGGAAGCAACAATTTTACAACTTTTTTGTTAAAATCTCGTTCAAGCCAACCTTTTTATTTTTTGATTATTTTTTCACAACACTAAAATGGGGGTTTATTAACATTCGTACGGTTCGATCATCAAAGAAATCATTCAAAAAAATTATTCAGTGAATCTGGATCATGTCCCGTTATAGGAAGTAACATTTTTAATACATTTTTGTTAAAATCTCGTACTAACCGACCTTTTTATTTTTTGATTATTTTTTCACAACACTAAAACGAGGGTTTATTAACATTCATATGGTTCGATCGTCAAAGAAATCATTCAAAAAAATTATTCAGTGAATC
This sequence comes from Kitagawia praeruptora, assembly GCA_037693485.1. Taxonomy (NCBI): domain Eukaryota; kingdom Viridiplantae; phylum Streptophyta; class Magnoliopsida; order Apiales; family Apiaceae; genus Kitagawia; species Kitagawia praeruptora. The sequence continues at coordinate 112,078,432 of CM075354.1, forward strand.
TGGATCGTGTCCCGTTATAGGAAGTAACTTTTTTACTATATTTTTGTTAAAATCTCGTACTAACCGACCTTTTTATTTTTAGATTATTTTTTCCCAACACTAAAATGAGGGTTTATTAACATTCGTACGGTTCGATCGTCGATGAAATCTTTCAAAAAAAATTATTCAGTGAATCTGGATCATATCCCATCATAGGAAGCATCAATTTTACTACATTTTTGTTTAAATCTCGTACAACCCTACTTTTTTTATTATTTGATTATTTTTTTAAACAATAAAATGAGTGTTTATTAACATTCGTTCGGTTCAATAGTCACTATTAATAGTAATTAATTAAAATAATTAAAAATTACAAAAAATTCAAATTAATCCATATTTCATTTCCCTCTAATTCATTTCCCCTTGTTAATATTTCCCCCTTTGTCAACATTTCATTTCCCCCCTTTTCCATCTCTCTCTTTTCAATAACCTAATCAGCCGCCCCTCTTTTCTATCCCTCTCTCATTTCACTAACCAGCACGTCAATTATCTTGTTTCAACCTCTTAGCCTTTTTTCTTTTTTGATTCAATTTTGTCATATAAGTCTTCTCTTTCCTTCTTGTATTAAACCCCTCAATTAATTACTTATATAATCAATTGCCTCAAACACCTCACCGGTCAATTGAGGAGGGGGGTGTGAAGATTAGGGATTTGCGAGTTTGGTTGATGATTTAGAGGCGGTGTTAGAAAGGTCGAATGGGGTTTTTGGTCTCTCTCTCCTTCTCTCCCTCAATCTCTCTCTCTCTCTCTCCCTCTCAGGTTTTGTTTTGAAAAATGAGTTCAAAAGGGTTCTTGTTTATTGTTGATAGACTATGTGTGTGTTTTATGTGAATGAGTATAATGTTTGATAAGTGTTTGTTTTGTTGTAGATTTGTGGCGGCCGAGAGGTATTTGGATGCTCTGGAACTTTATGCTATTGGACGAGGTCAAAATCCTTTTTCAATACTTCCCTCAGATTTAGAAGAGCCCGAGATTATTACCATCTCTGATTCTGGTGTGGGAATATTAGGTACTTCCGAAGATCTCTTTCCCCCCTCTCGCTTAATCTCTCTCTCTCTCCCATGTTCTCCCCTGCGCCCTCTCATCTTTTTTTTAATAATGTTTTCTTTTTTTAATTTTCCTTATTTGGTTACTGGTTAATTTCTTTATTTTTATTGCTTTCTGGGTACCGATTAGATTTTTTGTACTTTACTGATGGGTGTGTGGTCTATTTTGTAGAAGCAGAAGTTGGCTTTGGTAAAAAGACTAGGTTTGAGACCTCGTCAAGTGGAAGTCTGGAACTGGTTCCAGAAGAGAAGGGCAAGGTGAGATATCTTGTCTTTATTCTAGAGGGTGTTTTGAGTTTCAATATCTTGGAGAAGATATGGTTGCGTAAATTGGGATTATGTTAATTGATACAAAAGTCTCGTACACTAGAAATACTTGCAGACCATTAAGTCATTAACAATGCTCTTATAAATAAAATTTTAGATTTTATAACTGTTATAAATAAAATTTCTGGTCTCTGATGTTCTTACCCTGTGTTTCTGCAATGTTTTGTGAAGACGTTCTGGAAAACTGTTTACTGTTATTCACAGCAGACTAGCCCAGCACTTCCCGTCCTCCAGCGACTTCTTAATTTTGTTAATGAGGTGCCGAAAGACGCTGGGCACTATCATATCTTTCTGATGGTACTATTGACGATATTCAAGCTGTGTGTGTCAACGTCTTGAAGAGATATTTCTGTAAGTAGCATTTCTTTGATTCCTCAATGAGCATACACGATATATGAATGCCAGTATCAGTGGTGAGTTACTAAATATTTAACTGTAGTGTGTTATTGATCAATGCCAATATTGTTGCACAGTCCTGGTTACAAAAAACTCCTCAGAGCCTGTGTATGTGATCTGTTTATGAGGCAGTTACATCATGATGAGCTAATATATATTACCAGTTGTTGGATTATGAGTTAGCTTGAAAATGTAATGTTTGATATTTTTCTGAATTGCAAAGGGAAGCTGATAATATATTTAAAGTTTGTGATAATGTTCGACATACCTTGTTGGTAATGTAGTTGGGTTTTGCTACACCATGGTCATATTCAAGGTTTTTAACAATGTTTTGGGTACAATTTTTCTTAAGTTCGATCATTACTTGTTTTGCAAAGCACACAATAAGAATTTGCATATTGGGAACTTTGTAAAAATTAAAGTTCATAGTGATTAACAGTAAATTCATGACTTGCACGTACTACCACCAAGAAGATATCGTTATTACATAACAGTAAATTCATAACAGTAAATTATTGTTAATAATCATTACTATGATCATTAACAATGGTCATAGTGTTTTCTGTGAGTAAATTCCTGAGCTGAATACAAGAAGAAAGAGTTTTGATGACCTTAGAAAGTAAGAAAGTAAGCCACGTTAATTTGCTAACCCTGATCAGAAGCTTTTGGTTTGTTGACCTTAGATTCTTTTTCTTACAGGTATTACATGCCACTGTGATGAAGCAACTTGAAATATTTAAATTAATGGATAATCTTCAGGAAACCAAGTTCAGGGTACGTTCTAACACTTCTTTGTTAATCATATAATATGTACCCCTGGCCAATTGTTTATAAATGTTTAGGTACCACATACTGAGTCTTATCAGAGATTGTAGTAGCACTCATCTATGAAGAGTTCCTTACTTCTAGTGTTACTCTCTGCCAACGTGTAATGGTCTATAACCTTTTTTTGTTGCAGAATCGACGGCTGTGGTGTTGATATTTGGAGAGTTGAAATAGGAACAAGCTATGGGTGCCTAGTCATATACCTTCAAAGGTGAATTTAACAGAGAATTAACTTCATAGGCTTACGATTTGTGGCCGGGTAGTACATAGAGGGAAGAACAATACCAGAATGATTGTTTTCTACTCTTTCTTAATGTTCATGTTGTACATTGAGTTGATGACAAACAAACATCTAAATAGTTGTCCGAGTTTTTCCCTTCTTAATGTTGTGCACTGGTGTATCTTTTTTGTAATCCTGTTTAATGTATATTTTCATGTTTACATGAAATAGGTGTGCAGGCAAGACTTCCATAAACTGGGAAACATGATCAACAATTGCACTTGGCGCTGCCCGTGCTATTGCATACATTCACTCCCAAGGCTCTACAGTCTCCCATGGAAATATTAAATCATCAAATGTCCTACTCACCACATCATACGAGGCACGTGTATCCGACTTTGGCCCTACTTAATTGGTCGAACGTAATAACAATCCCAACCATCTTGATGGCTATCGTGCACCAGATGTGACAGATCATCCCAAAGCCTACCTTATTTTTTGATGGTTGTGTAATGATTGTATTAAATTTACAATGTTGACATTTTTTTTAGTTAAGTAATGTATAATTTATAGTAATTTTGGTGTGTTGATTGTATTATCTACCATAGTTTTTTTGCGTAAATAAACCATTGTCTAATATATTTTTAGCCAATAAAGGCATCTTTAATAACCATTGTTATAAATCATATAAGACAATAGCCATGATTCAGAAGAGACCATTGTAGGACTCCTTTCACATAACTCTTTTTTATATAAAACTGTTGTATTTAGAGACTCTTCACAACGAGAAACAAGGGTATCAGCAAATTTGATAGCATATATGTTGTAGTGTTAGAGCTCTTACAACTCTTTTTATTCAAGGAACCATTGTTTTAACCCTTGAACAACAACAGATGTTATTTTTAAAACACTTGACTGACTTCATTTCAGACAATGGTTTTCAAAAACATAGCGTTGTTGTTTCTAGGTGTTACAACGGCGTCCAAAAAATGGGCCGTTGTCTTGCAATCTGTTGGACAACGGTTGTGGAACGGTTGTGTTACCTTCTTCTACACATCGGGTAAATAACCATTGTCTGGTTTTAATCAGACAACTGCCGGATAGACAACGAAAAAAAGGAGGTCAGACAACGGTGAAAAACAGTTGTAGGATCGAGTTATTCTTGTAGTGTTGAATATTTAAGTAATTTATTTTTCGTGTAATCAATAATTTACTAAATAATTTTCTCGCTTACTTACTTTTTGATGAAACACGGAGTGAATTCGTCACTGAGTAGTAAATGATAGATTTATTTGTCATGAAATAAAAATAAATTTACTTTTCCTTTAATAATTTTTCAAATTTACATGAGAAAATAATTATTTTTAGTTTTGACATAAAATTTTGTGATAAATATTGAGCATCCTGCCATTAATTATACCATGGGATGAATGAATGATTAATATTATTTCCGTCAAAATATAGAACTTACGACAGAAGTCCTCATATATTGTACATGTTCCCAATAATTGATTAATGTTCCATCGATTTATAATTTAATGTATTGACATTTTAATGTTCGAAATAGGTTCAGTTTTTTTCGAGTTGAGATCGAGCTGAAACTTGAAAAGTATGCCTAGATTGAGCCGAATTTTGAACATAAAATTCATGAATTAGAAAAGTTTGAATTCTATATAATTCTGGACATCTCAATTCAATGTGTTTTACTTATCTAATTCTTGGCATCTCGAATTAATATATTTGACTTCTCTAGTTCTTGATATCTGTGATATCTGGGATCAGTGTGTTTTACTTCTCTGATCCTTGACATCTTGAATCAGTATATTTGACTTGTCTTCTTGAATTAACATGCTTCCACTTCTCAATTCTTTGTTAAATACTTCTCGAATTGGTGACTTCTCTAATGGACGATTCTTCATTTCTCGAATTATGACTTAACATATTTTTCACTTGAACTCTTTTATTTTTCAACCAGTCTTCTTCTTCAACTTGATCAAGATGATCTTCTTCCAAGATTTATAGACCAACTTGATTTAAATAGAGTCAAAGAAAATCATACATACACTACGCCATAAACGCACATACGCAACCCCCATTTTCAGTTACGTAAGGCCTGAAAAGCGTTGCGTAACGTCTTACGCAATGCTTTTGGGGCGTTACCAATACTGGCGTTGCGTAATACCCCTATCGCAACGCTTTTCCAAGCTATTGCAACACTTCGAAAAGCATTGCATAAGAGGCCTTATGCAACACCAAAAGCATGCAAACGCAACACTTCATGGGGTTGCATAAGATGTTTCAGCCATGTCAGCATGCTGACATGGAAGCAAGGTGCCACGTCAGCATGCTGACATGTCACCAGTAGGGCCCACAAGTGCCACATCACAAATGGGGGGGGCATGCCATGTCATCAGTGGCGCCCACCAAGGTGCCACGTTAGCACTGGGGCCCACATGCCACATCAGCAGTAGGGTCCACATGCCACGTCAGCAGTGGGGCCCAAATGCCACATCAGCAGTGGGTACCCACATGCCGACGTCAGCAGTGGGACCCACATTGCCACGTCAGCAGTGGGTTCCACTATCTAACGTAACGCTATTTTGTGTCTAATGCAACGCTAAATTTTTTTTTTAAGCAACCCCATTCTTTTCAAATGCAACATTAAAACTATGCTAATGCAACATTAAATGGAGTCAAATGCAACGGTTTTTTATAAAAAAATTGAAATGGTAGCTTTGTTCATACATGATACCAGCCTGTCCAATCCAAACAACTAAATGTCCAAAAACCAACCACAATTATGCAGCCAACAAAAGTACTTAACAGTCATTGCCAACACAAGTACTTAACAGTTTACATATTCTTACCAACATCAACTAAACCAAGCTAGCGCATGCACTAAAAGTTCAAAGTACGCTAATTCAAACTTCAAAAGTATGGAATAACTAAGTTATACCATAAGTGAGCGCTACAGAATAACTAAGTTATACCATAAGGGAGCGCTATAGAATAAAATCCCTAAGTTGTGCCGGCTTGAGTCATTGGAGTACCATTGTCGTCTTGATCACTGGAAATCGTGGCACAGAACTGTCCAATATCCAATTTCAGTTCTGGATTAGCTTCACCCATTTTTTGCAGCATCCATGTCATGTTCTCTTGCACTTTTTTGTCCATCCTGGATTCTAATTCAGCTTCAAGTTGCTTTATCTTTGTTTTCAACTCCTGAACATTGTCTTCTGTAGGAGCAACCGGAGTCGATGTGGTACTAATCTTTTTCCCTGGCCTTCCCACCAGCCAGTTTCGTGCATGGGTCTTTCCATTAAAAGCGACTGCGTTTGCTTCAGCCTCGTTTCCATCATCAAGTAACTGCTGGATTTTGGTCTACAAGAAATGGTTAATTCAATATGTGAAATAAAGCATTATTATAGACTACATCTATACAAGAAAATACACTTACAATTTTTTTATTTACAGTATTTGACTTGTAGGTTCGACCTTCCTGTCGCTTACGAGAGTCTGAATAGATTTGAGCATCACATGGGTCTGCATGCTCGGGGTCAGTCTTTTTCTGTCATGTATGGGATAACACATCAAACATGTCATTAATCAAAAATACCAATGTCATTTTACGAAAGTTATGCAGAAAATTTAACTCCTATATATCAAAGATATACTATGTCATATTTTGAAAAATAAATAAAAAGGGATGGACAATAATTTCCAAATCTAAGTTCCAATTCTACAAATTACAGTGTCCTGGCATTATTATTAAAAATAATAATTATTATATTATAGAGACAGTTACAAAATTAGGTACCCAAATCGCCATAATTTTATCTCCCTAGTCATTTTCCACTTTTCCAATTGTGTATGAAATCCATACTCAAACATAGCAAACATAAAATGAGTTATCACATAAAAATCACATAAAAATATGAAAATGTCCCTAGTTACTTTTTTTTGGTGTGATACAAAATTTAGTGCAACGCTATAAATTCGTGAACTTTTACAATACACCACAATAGTTATTTCAGGTAAGTGGGATAATCTAAATTCTTAATTTAAGCTATAACAATATTCACGATCATAAATTTCAGTAGGTCTCAGAATACACACCAATGAATCCTGGATCATTGCTAAAACAGTAAAGCTATATTTATTGCAAGTATTTTTTTTTCATTTACTTCTATGTATCTGTTACCTAATCCATATGAAATATCAAACAAATCTAGGGCCTATATGAAAAAAAATTAAATTTGGACAAAGAAAAACACATACCATGTCTTCAATAACTAGGGACACAGGTTTACGACCCAAAGTGTGTGTCTCAACTAATTCTTTACGATTCTTAGCATTATCCGCAGCAAGTTTCTGTAAAATAAAAACATATCATGATACTTGAATTTTTTTTGGTCAGGATGCTATACAACTGTTGGTATAATTTTTGCACAAAATAATTTAATAACCGATTACTTGTACTAAATCTTAAAGCTCTACCTTAACTGATTCATCCCCCCAGTACATCAAGAGCATTTTAAACTCCTCTAGTGGAATCCGCTCGGTTCTGTGTTCCAGCCTTTCCCGATCAGTTTCATATCGAGTATAAAACTTTTCCTTCATACGAGACTTGTGCACCTTCCAAGTAGCATTCATTGTATTATACACCCATTTCTGTCCATCTTCAGGAATAACATACCTACCCTATAAAATAAAAAACATAAAAAAAATAATTAAATTTATTAATTCACTACATAATTTTTGAAAGTGATTTAATCTATGGATTAGGTAAGAATTCACCAGAGTATATTCCCACAATTTTTGCTTCAATTGGTCGGGAACAACGCGCCAATTGATGTAAGTAAGTGACACATTATCCCTTGCTAATGCCCCCAAAAAATTACTTAATTCCGCAATATCTTCTTTATTTTCAGAAATTGCTGGACCTTTATGATTCAACGAAATGACTTTTTTTTCTTCAGGGTTCCTTTCATTTACTCATTCTTGTCGGTCCTCTAGGTTTTCTAGGAGCTCGTACTTTATTAACCATGTGCACAAAATATAAAGAAAACTGTTAATACTATGTTACCAAGTTGACAATTCAACTGACCATATATTACCAAAATTCAACTGACCATATTACCAAAATGCTACCAAGTTAACAATTTGTTAACTTCTTCAACTTCCACATCCATAATCTCCTCCATGTTCAATTCAGCAACATTCTCAACATTCTCTTTTGTTCTAGCTGCTTCATTTTTCTTTTGACGTTCTCATAATGCTAGGTAAGCAGCAACCGTACCAGCACCAGGAGCTGCTTCATCATTACTTGACTATCTAAACACTTTGAAACATGTTTGTTTCACTTGTGTTGGACGATATGAACTTGTAGATTCCTTCTCAGTGCCAGCTTTCCTCGACTCCTTCACAGTGCCAGCTTTCCTCGACTCCTTCTCAATTCCGAGAGTTGCATGAACTCGTGATCGAGTTCTTGGTCCAAGTTTAGTTTTCTTTGTTTCAACAATTTTAAGTCTCTACAATTTGTAAGATATTTAGATTATTAATTCCACACTTTTAATGAACATTACAAATTATGGTATAAAAATTTAAATCGAAAGACCTACCTCCGACGAACCATCACTTTGATCATCGCCCTCATTTTCTGGAATATACTGTGAGTCGCAGTCCTCAAGTTCTTTCCCATTTTTGCCTTTCCCTTTTTTGCCTTTCCCTTTACTGTTCTCGGCTACATCTCCCATGAGACTAGAAACTAATGGCGGTATCCCAAATTCTTGACATTTTTCAGCATTTTCTTGCATTCTGTGAAGTCTATCTATTTCATACTGTGTCAGCGGTGGTGGAGGCACCTACAAGAAATCATTAGATAAACAATAATTAGAATAACTAAACACTAAAAATTCCAGGTGAGTTAGATTTATAAGACCCTATTTTCTAACAGGTACATAAAAATCAAATCAGACTAGTCAAATCATACCTTCACGGGAACATCATTCTCTTTGGTCTTTTCACTGTCACTTGAACCTTTATCTAAATTTAATTTCCTTCTTACACTTGCATTTTCATTCACATGTATGTCTTCTTGACCAGACATCAAAACAGGCTGTGCTGAAAATTCCTTCTTCTTACCAACCTCAGGTGAGGTCTTACTCCTTTTCTGCTGTTGTTGCTGGAGTTGATGTGTAGTAACAAACCTACGCTTCACTTGTGGTTTCTTAGCAGAAGCTGTAACAACAATGTATACATTTTGTCTGAATATCAAAATTCATTAGGTTGAAGGAAATTATGAAAGAGAAAAAAGATCCAAGGTATTAGACTGTAGCTTAGTCTGCTTAGGTTTACTATTTTTAATGGCTGGATTGTTCTATCTTTTCCTTTCGATTCATATTTTTTTGACAAGTACCAGAGAAAAAATGATATAGCCTAATCAAGACGATAACTCTTTAAAGTCAATAATATATGCAACACTTCAATAAGACGTTGCAATAAAATTGAATTATTTAAACGGCAACACTAAATAACAAATGTTGCCTCATCACATATTACAAAACAGATGCAAGAAATATACCAGGCAAGAATTTAATATTACATGTAGATTATACCTTGGATTAAGTTTTTCCTTGGCCTGATGATTATGTGAGGTTGCATCTGAATCATTGGCTCAATTTCTTTGTCAACAACATTGTCTATGTAAAACTTTATTTCTTCTCCCTTAACGCAGTCCTTAGTAAGTTCAACCACTTCCGCGTCTTTTGTCATGAGTTCCCAACCACCTCCCCTTCCTTTGCTGATATAGATTCCTCCAATTTCAGTGTAATGGAGGTAGTCTTTTACATATTCCATAAGCACAGTGTAAGAGAAATAGTCCACTTGTACGCGGGTTACCACCAGAGATTTTCCACTAGCATAGACTGTCTTCTTAAACTCTCCTTGATGGTACAACCTGACATTGATGATTTTTCCTTCCATCCTGTTCACAGTAAATGTCCCATTAGAACCAGGTATATATATATAAATAATGAAGAGTTATAAATCATTAAATCTAATGAATGCACTTCACAGGGAAGAGTTAAATTAAGGAAAACAAGTAAACAAGTAAATTAATGACAACATGAGTACAAATTTCATTACAAAGAAACAGTGTCAAGTACATTAATAAAGAGAGTAAATTACATCAAAAACAAAGAGCGACAAATACACTTTAAATCTAAGACAGTAGACATGACAGAAATAGAGCAATGTAATTCTCTATGAGAAGCAACAGTTCCTAAGGAGATACGGGAACTTCTGCTAGGGGGATATCATCTCTAAAACAATCCCCATCAGCAACTTCAATGTCTATGCCACGACCAATATTAATATCTTGTACATCAGGATTGTTAATATCTTCTTCGGTTGCATTCTCGTTCTCAGCATCACACCAGTCCCTCGGTAATTTTTTAATAACATAATGTACCATCTTTTCAGTCGGATCTTCCACGTAAAAAACTTGTTGCACTTGAGAAGACAGGACATAAGGATCATTTTTAAAGCAAAACTTGTTAAAGTTTACTTTAGTAAGCCCGTATGCGTCTTTCTCTTCTTGGTACCAACAACACTTAAAGAGGACCACATTTAAAACTCCCCAATAATCTAGTTAAAAAATTTGTTCGATTGATCCATAATAGTTGACATTCCCAACTATTGGATTTTGGTCTTTCGAACTAGCAAAACTAGTGGTCTTGGTAGTCAAAAAAAACCCCACTGTTTTGTGTGGTACATTGAGAATCCCTAGACTTGGTATGGAATCTATATCCATTTACTGCATAGCCACTAAACCTCCTGGCCATCCGATTAGGACCTAATGCAAACACCTCTAAATCTCTTGAAATCATGTCCTTCTTCAAAACCTCTTCTTTTAGCCATTTCCAAAAGTCGTTGGTATGTGTTCGTTCCCTTTTGTATCTTCTTGAATTTGCATGACCATCTACTACAGCTCGATGCTCCCTAGAAAAATATTCAGTTTAGACAGACTAATAAATGTAGACGTTGATAACATAGACTTGAATAAAATGAAAAAAGGACTTAAGAACATACTCAATCAGATTCTTTATTTCATTATTGCCAGAGTTGAACAAAATGTAGCGATGACTGGCCCTCCAATCTGCATCATTTAATTTAAAGATTTTTCCATCTTTATTCTTTCTTGTTCCAATATGATGCCCGACATTTGTTGGACATCTTGCAAAATCAGTACAATACTTGGTGTCTTTTGTTACTCCTTCACTGCTCAAAAATCTTGAACAGAAAGTAACACATTCTTCTGCCAAGTAACCTTCTGCAATCGAACCTTCAGGTTTATTCCTATTTCGAACGTAAGATTTCAGCTTTCCAAGGTACCGCTCAATAGGAAACATGCATCTAAGGTGTTGTGGTCCACCAAGTTCGACTTCTCGGCATAAATGAACAAGCAAGTGGACCATTATATCAAATAAAGCTTGTGGGAAAATTGTCTCAAATCGACAAAGTACGTCGATAATTTCTTGTTGCAGCCTCTTAATTTCATCCAAATCAATAACCTTGGCCCATATACCTCTTAGGAATGCGCTAAGTCTGATAAGTGGTAACGCAACCTCGGGTTTTAATGTTTTCCTTACCGCAAATGGTAACAAATAGTTAGTATGAAATGAGCATCGTGGCTCTTATACCCTACTACTTTTCTCTCGCTTGTGTGTACATACCTGCTGATATTCGAAGCACAACCATATGGCAATTTGGCATTCTTTAATACAGAACAAAAGATATCTTTCTCCTTATTTGTCATGTCAAATATTGCTGCTCTAATTTCATAATGCTTTCCATCCGCGGATTTAACAGGATGAAGGGGCTTTCTTATACCCAATTCTTTTAAATCAAAACGAGCACTTAAGTGATCCTTCGACTTGCCACCAATATTAAGTAAAGTACATAATATTTTGTCACATACGTTCTTTTCTATGTGCATGGCATCAAGGTTATGTCGAAGTGGATTTTTACTCCAATATGGCAAGACAAAACAAATCGACTTCTTTTTGAAAGGACAATGACTTGTAACCTGTTTCTTGACCTTCCCAAATTTGTTTCAAACCCCAACAATAACTCTTCAATATCAGTTCCTGACAAAACTTCTGGAATCTGCCCCATTTCAATATCGCCATTAAATCGTCTCTTATCCAGCCTCCATTCGTGTGTAGGATCAAGAAATTTTCGGTGATGCATGTAGCACATCTTTTTGCTATGTTTTAAATAATCCGAAGAAGTCTCGTAGTGGCATACGGGACACGCTAGTTTCCCCTTCGTGCTCCAACCTGACAACATACCATAGCCCGGAAAATCACTTATGGTCCACAACACGCGTGCACGTAAATTAAAATTCTGGTCAGTTAGGGCATCGTAAGTTTCGACTCCCACGTCCCATAATTCTTTCAACTCCGCGATCAAAGGCTGCATATACACGTCAATATTATTGTTCGGCGAATCTGGACCCGATATTAATGTTGAAAGAATCAAATTCTCTTGTTCATGCATAGCCAAGGTGGAAGGTTATAATTAACCAACAGTATTGGCCATGTGCTATGAGTTAAATTCATTGAACGATAAGGGTTAAATCCGTCAGATGCTACACCTAAACTCACATTTCGAATATCTGATGGAAAATCAGGATATTGAGCATCCATCGTCTTCCATGCCCCAGCATCTGCCGAATGTCTTAGTTTCTCGTCATCTTTTCGTCCTACTGCATGCCATGTCATAAGTTTCGAAAATTCTTTGCACATAAACATCCTTTGCAGCCTTGCTTTTAGCGGAAAATATCTCATCACATTTGTTGGCACCTTGTGAAACACCTTCTCCGCATCATCATCAATAGCAATCCCTTTTTTCTCTTGTACAACCCACCTTGAAACACCACAAGTCTGACAAACGTCTTTATCTTCATTTTCCGCCCAATACAACATGCAACTATTTGGGCATGCATGTATTATTTAATAATCAAGTCCTAAATCCTTAATAATATTTTTCGCGGCATTGAATGACGTAGGCAGGTGGGCATTAGGAAATGCTTCTTTCATTAGTTTCAGCAATTCCCCAAATGCAGACTCACTAATTCGATGAGCACACTTTAAATGATAAAGTGTGATCAAGAAACTTAGTCGAGAAAAGTTGGTACAACCAGGATATAACGGTTTCTTTCCCTCATTAACATGTCGATAAAACCTTTCAGCCTCTGCATTTGGTCTACCTTCAAACTTCTTACCCATACATTTAAATATAAAGTCTAAATTATTCCTAAAATCCACCCCCGTTTCATAATCCATGGAGTCATTACTATTTCCTAATTTCGTTCGTGAAACATCATAAATCCAATTGACATGTAACGGCGATGGCCCATTGCAAACCAGATGATCGTAGATGACATCTTTCGTATGCCAGTTACGATCCATACAGTTTTTGCAAGGGCACTTCATTTCATCGCCTAGACAAGAAACAGGGAATGCATTTTTCAAAAAATCTTTTACCCCTTCCCCATATCCAGCACTATATCTGGGAAGTCCTATCCAAATATTACTCTCATCAACCATTACAATAATATATCCACTGCCTAGTAAATCTAAACTTCTACACGTGGCTAACAGTTTCGACAAATCACCAAGGCCTAGCCTGTAAGGTTTAAATATATTATAATCTGCCATATGAAAAAGGCTTTTATAACGAACATTGTAATTGTACTATAAGTAGTTTAACGCTAGAGTGTAATGAGAAGAACATATGCACACTTAGAGAATTAGGAAAAATATATAACAAGTTTAGCTAAAACTTGTCAATATAGTTGCTAGTACATTGACAAAATGGGGATGAAACAATGAAAAAAAATAGACATGAAAACACACATACATTACAGTACTCTCTCTGTTTGTCTCCATCTCTCATTCTCCCCACATCTCTTTGTCTCTCTCTCACCCAATCCTTCTGTCTCTCTCTCTCCATCTCTTTGTCTCTCTCTTTCCCCCATCTCCCTGTCTCTCTCTCCCCCCCCATCTTTTTGTCTCTCTCTCTCTCTCTCTCAATATTCTCCCTCTCTCTCTTTCCATCTCTTTGTCTCTCTCTTTCCCCCATCTCCCTGTCTCTCTCCCCCCCCCAATCTTTTTGTCTCTCTCTCTCTCAATATTCTCCCTCTCTCTCTCTCCATCTCTCTGTCTCTCAATCTTCTTGTTGGCTCTCACTCACTCTAACACTCAACAAATATCAAGCACATAAAACACAAATACATGTACATAAAACCCTAGACATGAAAACCGTAGATTTAATCACATGCAATAATTATTTAACCAAATCCAAGATAATCAAGCACATAAAACACAAATACAAGTACATAAAACCCTAGACATGAAAACCCTAGATTTAATCACATGCAATAATTATAACCAAATCCAAGTTAATTAGAGATTTTTACCTAGAGAGAAACCATGAGTAACGAAGATGTTAACTGAAAGCCCCAATTGAAAAAGCCCTAATTCCAACTGCAAAATGAAATGAATCTGTGAGTACAGAGAAGATGTGTAAAAAAAATGAATTTGGTAAAGATTATGTGTAAAGAAGATTATGTTTAAACCGTCGGTGTATGCAGTGATCGAGAGTCGAGAGTGTGGTAGAGTCGAGAGTGTGGTAGAGAGTTTTAGATCTGGGAAAGTACTCACAATAATTGGGGGAAAGTATAGCAATTTAGTTTTGGGGGGAAATTGTCCGCCTCTTTTTCACCCGTGCAAATCACGTGTCCTTCATAACACATAGTAATGTTGTCTTAATTCTTAAATGATTTTAATTTTTTTCAAATGAAATAATTTTAATTTTTTTTTAGTAAAATTCTATTCATTAATGATAAGTCATAAGACATCTACAAAAATAGTCGAACAACGAAAACATAAACAAATACTGAATAATCCATAATCAGGCAATTTGTTGAAGATGACTAATGGTTTTAATTTTTTACTTGCTGGATAAAAAATTTAATATTTTTAAAATAATTATTATTATTTTTAGAATAATATTTTTTTTGAAAAATTACCGCGACACTAAAATCGTTATATCTTGACATCCGTGCGATTGGAACGTCGAAAAAATAATTTTAAAAAATAGATTCATCATTCGGGACAAGACTAGTTAAAAGGAAAGCCCACTTTGACCGGTTTGACCGTTATAAAACCAAACCAAGTACATGTAGGAATTTTTTGAAAAATTACCGCGACACTAAAATCGTTATATCTTGACATCCGTGTGATTGGAATGTCGAAAAAATAATTTTAAAAAATAGATTCATCATTCGGGACAAGACTAGTTAAAAGGAAAGCCCACTTTGACCAGTTTGACCGTTATAAAAACAAACCAAGTACATGTAGGAATTTTTTTGAAAAATTACCGTGACACTAAAATCGTTATATCTTGACATCCGTGTGATTGGAACGTTGAAAAAATAATTTTAAAAAATCGATTCATCATTCGTGACAAGACTAGTTAATAAAAGAAAATAAATATCTAATGCAACACTTCAAACAGCAAATGCAACACTATTGATACCTAATGCAACGCTTTTGACACGTCAGCAAATGCCACGTCAGCATTGGTGGGTCCCACTTCTACCACGTCAACAATTGTGGGTCCCACAAGTGACACGTCAGCATGTTGGGTCTCCTGCCACGTCACCCATGTGGGTCCCACACTGCCACATCATCAGTGGTGGGTCCCACATCTGCCATGTCATATTTTTTTAAAAAAATATAAATATATCTAATGCAACACTTCAAAGAGCAAGCGCAACACTACTGGTATCTAATGCAACGCTTCTGCCACGTCATCAAATGCCACATCAGCAAAGGTGGGCCCCACTTCTGCCACGTCAGCAATTGTGGGTCCCACAATTGCCACATCAGCATGATGGACCTCCTGCCACGTCACCCTTGTGGGTCCCACACTACCACGTCAGCAGTTATGGGGCCCACATCTGCCACGTCATATTTTTTAAAAAAAATATGAATATATCTAATGCAACACTTCAAAGAGCAAACGTAACACTACTGGTATCTAATGCAACGTTTTTTGCCACGTCAGCAAATGCCACGTCAGCAAAGGTGGGCTCCACTTCTGCCACGTCAGCAAATGTGGGTCCCACATGTGCCACGTCAGCAAATGCCACGTCAGCACATGTGGGTCCCACTCCTGCCACGTCACCATTTATAAAAATAAAAAATTATCTAACGCAACGCCATCAGTTAGTGTTGCATAATGTGAAACACTGTGGGTAATACGCAACGCTAATCTATATCTAACGCAACACCAATTCAGCTCAGTTGCAAAAGACCCAAAACTTCTATCTAACGAAACGCTTTCTGTGCAACGCTTGTAAATAGGGTTGCGTATGCTCACTTATGGCGTAGTGATAATGTAAATATATTTATCTCATTATTTATCAATTAAAATTACAAACTTTAATTAGTAAATTTAAAACCAAATTTTTTTTTAAGTTTTAAGTATTAAATTTTGGATATTTACCAAAAATACTATGTTTAAAGTTTCTATTTGCAAATATACTATCTCTTTGAATTAATTGCAATTTTACTATACTAAGTTTCAAAATTGCAAAAATACTACAAATTAGGTCAACCCTTCCCCCCTCCCCCATGTGCCCTCCATGTGCCGTCAGTTTCACCCGTTTTTGTCCTTTTTTTTTCTTTTTCTTTTTTTTAAAGATGGGATGCTATTTTGGTGGATTTTGGTTGCATGGCCCCGCAGGGGCAACCACTTTCAACTGAA
The DNA here is from genome assembly GCA_037693485.1 of Kitagawia praeruptora. Taxonomy (NCBI): domain Eukaryota; kingdom Viridiplantae; phylum Streptophyta; class Magnoliopsida; order Apiales; family Apiaceae; genus Kitagawia; species Kitagawia praeruptora. Next base: position 112,095,124 of record CM075354.1, read on the forward strand.
CATGCAACTAAATTACTGATTTCATGTTCCATTTTTCAATTGCCATTTTCGACCTCATTTTTAAACTCTAATATATAATCTAACTTAGGTTAATCTAGGCCAGAGGCAGACCTACGTCAAGATACCCCCTTTGAAACACTTTGGTAGTATATATATATATATATATATATATATATATATATATATATCAGAGTCCAAAAAATAGGTCGAAAATCACTTTTGAAAAATTGAACATGAAATAAGAAATTTAGTTGCATGTTCAGTTGAAAGTGGTTGCCCCTGCGGGCCATGCAACCCAAATCAGCAACTGAATGCAACCACATGCAACTTTTTTTTTAAGGTGGGATGATTTTGGTGGATTTGGGTTGCAAGGCCCCGCTAGGGACCATATTCAACTGAATGCAACCACATTCAACCAAATGCAACCCCACATGCAACTTTTTTTTAAGGTGGGATGATTTTGGTGGATTTGGGTTGCAAGGCCCCGCCAGGGGCAATATTCAACCAAATGCAACCACAATCAACTTGTTGAAAGTGGTTGCCCCTGCAGGGCCATGCAACCCAAATCCACCAAAATAGATCCCACCTTAAAAAAAAATTGCATTCAGTTGCTGATTTGGGTTGCAAGGCCCCGCCAGGGGCAATATTCAACCAAATGCAACCATATTCAACTTGTTGAAAGTGGTTGCCCCTGCGGGGCCATGCAACCCAAATCCACCAAAATAGAATCCCACCTTAAAAAAAAAGTTGCATTTAGTTGCTGATTTGGGTTGCAAGGCCTCGCCAGGGGCAATATTCAACCAAATGCAACCATATTCAACTTGTTGAAAGTGGTTGCATTCAGTTGAAAGTGGTTGCCCCTGCGGGGCCATGCAACCCAAATCTACCAAAATAGAATCCCACCTTAAAAAAAATTTGCATTCAATTGCTGATTTGGGTTTCATTCAGTTGCTGATTTGGGTTGCATGGCCTCGCAGGGGCAACCACTTTCAACTGAACATGCAACTAAATTTCTGATTTCATGTTCCATTTTTCAAAAGTGATTTTCAACCTCATTTATATATATATATATATATATATATATTAGAGTCCAAAAATGAGGTTGAAAATGGCAATTGAAAAATGGAACATGAAATCAGTAATTTAGTTGCATGTTCAGTAGAAATTGGTTGCCCCTGCGGGGCCATGCAACCCAAATCCACCAAAATAGCATCCCACCTTAAAAAAAAAAAAAAAAAAACACAAACGGCTGATTATAAAAGAGGAGGAGGGTTAGGGTTAGTATTTTTGCAATTTTGAAACTTAGTATAGAAAAATTGCAAATAGTTTAGTAAAATTGCAAATAGTTTTTCTTAACAAAAATAAATTTGCAAAAATTTACTTTTTCCTATTTATTTATGAAAAAAGCTCTTAAATTTTCTATGAAAGTTTATAAATGGTAGTGCAATTATTGATTAAGATTATTGATTTTTTTTTAAAAAATTTAGCGGTAGTGCGATTCCTAAGACTTTTTGTATTTTAGTCAGGTAGTCAACTTCTTAAGTAAGGTTTGTACATACATACTATCTTCTTTTAAGTTTATGTACTTCTCAAATTAGTGTTTTTGTTAAATTAGGGTTTTTGTTTACTTCAATTAATCCATGTTTTCTACATTTATGTATACCAGAATATGTTTCTATGTCATATGTGTTTTTATTGTTTATCACATATGTTTGTGCATCCAATCTTATCATGAAATTGAATTTTCTTATTTATTAGCTACACTTGCATATGTTAATTTCCTCTATATCATGAAATTTAATTGTTTTGATATTCTTTAAACATTTAAATGTAGTAATGGTGATGGTAGGAGAAAACAAGTAATGGCAAAGGCAAACACACACAGTAACACAATTAGAGCATTGAATAATTTGCTCAACAACATTGTCAAAATGGAGAAACAAGCAGTAATTGATTTTAAATAGATACGAGTGCTTGCTTTTTATGTTATGCAAACAGTCCCAATATCCTTTAAACACGGTAGTTTCTAAAAACTTTTACTCTATAAACATTATCTAAAAACATATGGTTATAATTAGTATGTCACATTCAATTGATTATCATCTCGTTACTATGGTTATGCTTCTCTATCTCGGACGACCCTTGTTTTAATGTATAAGAAGTGCATACTATTGAACTATATCTTTCATGATGGCTAGACATATTAAAATGAGATACTTTCAACCAATCTTGATAGAAATGATGTACTATGTAAACGGTTTACTTGAAAAAAATTAGCTAAATAGAGCACCTTCTTAACCAATCCTCATTGAGTATCAAAAACTTGTTTGTGTTTGATCAGGTTCGAACACATTTGCAAGGCTAAACCGGAAGAAATATCTATAGTAGTTTTGTTCTGTGGTATTAACTCATGTTCTCGGGATAGTTAATAAGTATGAAAAACACTTTCTTGGTCACACATATACCATAACTCATATCTTTTAAAAATAACCAAGTTTGTTGCTTTTTAAACTTAGATATGCAAAGCTAAATCTAGTGATCACATAATCACTTATCTGGAGTATTTTCTGTGGGGTATATTACAACTACAGAAATAATGAGGCAGTGATATATATATATATATAGGACTTTGCTCCATATAGAACACTCTTATATAACAAACAACAAAGAACACCTTAGATCTATTAGATCATTTGGCCCCGCCAGGGGCACCCAATACAAAAAGTTGTTATTTTTTTACCCTCTATCAAGCCAGCAAAAAAAAAATTAAAAATTTTACTGTTCATGATGACGTCACTGATGACGTCATCGTCATGAACAGTAACATTTTTTTTTTAGATGCTGGATGGATAGAGGGTAAAAAAATAAGAACTTTTTGTATTGGGTGGCCCCGCCAGGGGCAATGGATCTATTAGATATGAAGTGTTCTTTATTGTTTGTTATATAAGGTGTTTGCTATGGAGTCCAACCATATATATATATATATATATATATCTATATATATATAAGTATATATATATATATGTATATATATATATATTAAAACAAGAACAGGCAATACCAATTAACAAAACAAATCACGAAGGCATAAACAAGAGCCAAATCAGAGACTGTAATTAACAAGAGAAGTAAGAAACAATTTATCTTTACAGAAGCTTTTAGCAATACTGATAAGATAAAGAACAGCTGAGTCACCAAACCCTTCGAAAGGACTTGACTGTTCTTGAAGAGAATATTGCCCCACTTACGTTGTGTTGGGACGCAGCAATATTACTTCCAGGATAAAACAACACAGACCAATCCGTTCACACACACGGCAATGATCAACAGCGACCAGCACCTCAGTTCGCCTGAGAATTATGTATATAATCTGTATGTATTGAGAGAGCAGCGGAAGAAGAAGACAGAGAGGTTTTCTATCCTTAGGACGTATCATATATGTTAACGTTATATTCTGTATGTATATAATACCAAAATAAAATGTAACTGATACTCCATAAAAGGAAAGTAAATATTCTGATTTAATTGCATTAACAGCAGCAACATTAGGATTTATTTCCGTTACAAAAGCATCAGTATTGGCCTTCGTCAGGATCTGATGTCCGTCAGGATTTGTCAATATCAGGATCCGATGCCCATCAGTATTTGGTTATGTTCAGGGTCTGTCCATCAGGATTTGATGTCTGATCAGGCCCAATAATCCAAGTACTGGCAGTAACAAATAAGGTATGATGTTCTGTTAAAATAAATCAATATTCCTGGTAATAAAACTCCTCGCCCAGGTCGCCCTTCGACACGACCCGTGTCGTGTCATGGCGTGGCGAGGCGGGCGACGGCGCGCGTGTGTGTGCGCGCGAGGCCCACTCTACATCCATGCACACCCACATGCCTTAGTAGTTGTGCACTACACTTGCACATGGAGCTATATAAAGCCACCAACCTTTCATTACCAATTCTATGTGGGACTCAAGTTATTTCAACTAAATAACCCACATAACCCATTTCAAGCAAGTAACTTCAACTCAATTTATTTATGGATTCCACTAAGAAAATGTCTTAGATCCAAGCATGAAATTTTAAGTCCTTATTACAAGGAACAACCTCCACTTGTTAGTTTCCGGAACTTATATCAAGAACATATTATTTATATGCCTCAAAATTTCCATTTTCTAACAATCCCCCATGAATCCATACAGAAATGCATATCTATCCTCATCATGACTTGCTTTTCAGAGTAGGTACCCTTCCGGGTTTGAACCCTCCTAAGTCCTCTACTTCGATGGCTACCGGATTCAGATGGAATGTTTCACCTTGAATCTTTATCCGTTTGGTGTAACCACACTCCATAGACGATGACAAGTCAAAGGCTATGGTGCTAATCTACGGCTTTGAGACGTTAATGGTCATGTCTCGATCATGTTCGTCGAATTCTTCAAGGAATAACCCTTTCCTCTAATTGCGACCACACAATTACATTCGCTTAGCTGGGCATCTCCAGAGATGTACTACTAGCATCTCGTCATATGACTTGACCCCATTAAGAGTTCAAATAACTCTTGCTATACTTGCAGTAACAATACCTTTTAGGTTTACAAGGGATAGACTCCAGATACATGAGTATCAATCTATGTAGTTAAAGGTACAACCAATTCACCCTTACAACTTGTTATTACCACATTGAATACACTTTCGAGGGATCTCCTCTCATGTGTATTGGGTTCCCGCTGTAGATGAATCATTATGGGCTAACACTCCCATCCCCAACCTAGACTTAAGGACTACAGCATGCTCAAGCCCTTTAGTCAAATGATCAGTTAGGTTTTCTTGAGTTCCAATAAACTCAACAGCTATGATCTTGTCAAACATTAGACCCCTTCTAAAATTTAGTATAACTTGGATATGTCTCTTTGTTTTCACATTATACTTCTTGCTGTTTATCTTGTCGATAGTTGTACGGCTATCACAATGAACAGCAAAAGCAGGAAGTGGACAACTTACTACAGATAACATCGACATCAGTCCATGTAACCATTCAGCCTCAGTCCCCGTGGCATCTAATGCACACAACTCAGCCTCAAAAGTAGACCGAGTTATAACAGTCTGTCTAGAAGACTTCCAAGACACTGCTCCACCCGCAAGGGTAAACACATATCCAGTCACTCCATTGGAACCAGACTTCTTAGCTATCCAACTTGCATCACTATATCCCTCTAGCACTCCAGGAAACCTCCAGTAATGCAAACCAAGAGATATGGTGCCTTTCAGATATCTAAGTACTCTATCAAGAGCATCCCAATGAGTCTTGTTTGGACAGCTTGTATATCTTGCTAACTTAGCACTGAATATGAAATATCCGGTCTAGTTCCATTAGCAAGATACTGCAAACTCCCAATAATCTGAGAATACCTTAACTGAGACATAGGTACTCCTGAACTATTCTTGACAATGGCAATTTTAGGATCATACGGCGTACTTGCGATTCTACAATTTGAATAACCATACTTCTCAAGTACAGATTTCTCAATATAATGAGATTGTGACAAGGTTATTCCATCAGTTGACTGAGTCAACTTGATTCCAAGAATCACACTAGCCTCACCCATATCCTTCATTTCAAAGTACCTTTTCAAGAAACTTTTTGTCTCGTTAATAATCTCAATATAGGTTCCAAACAATAAAATATCATCAACATATAGGCATACAATAATACATTCATTTCCTTTAACCATGTAGTAGACAAATCCCTCAGGTTGATCCATATAAATCTCTTCTTCAAGTTCACCATGAAGAAAAGCTATCTTTACATCCATTTGATGGATGATAAGACCATGTACAGAAGCCAATGCTACAAGCATTCGGATTGTTGTCATTCTAGCAACTGGAAAGTATGTATCAAAGTAATCAATGCCTTTCTTTTGCTTAAAGCCCTTAGCTACCAGCCTAGCCTTATACTTATCTATTGAGCTATCCGGGTTCATCTTCCTTTTGAATACCCATTTACATCCTATAGTAGAACACCCAGGAGGTAGATCAACCAACTCCCATGTTCCATTAGAAATAATAATCTCACTTTTTACCGCACCTTTCCAGTACCTAGATTCTGAAGAATCCATGGCTTGCCAGAAAGTTAAAGGTTCATCCTCGACATTGTAAGTGATAAAATCACTTCCAAAGTCCTTGATTACCTTCGCACGCTTACTCCTTCTAAGTTCATCTACTTCATCTGGAGTAGAGCTACTACTAGGATCCGCCCCCACATTTGTCATCCTTTCCACATGATCAGGAATGGAACTCGATGTGTGAGTAGGATCATCATCAGAAATACCTTGAGGTATACCAGTCTTCATAGGAAACACATCCTCAAAGAATGTTGCATCACGAAATTCAACTATGGTGTTAGCCACTATTCCGTCTATGTTAGATTTTAACACTAAAAATCTCATAGCCGTAGTGGTTTCAATATAGCCCAAAAAGATGCAATCAACAGTTTTTGGCCCTAGTGTCTTCCTCTTGTGTTCCGAGACAAGTACCTTTGCGAGGCACCCCCACACACGAAGATATTTTAAACTATAGTCCTTTTCGTTGTCCATAATTCATAAGGTGTCTTATCCATATGTTTCAGTGGGACTCTATTCAGAATATGGCAAGCCGTATTCAGAGCCTCCCCCCACATGTACTTAGGGAACCTTGAATTAATCAACATACTATTGATCATATCTTTAGAAGTTCTATTCTTTTGTTCTACTACCCCGTTAGACTCAGGTGTGTATGGTGGAGTCACCTCATGAACTATACCATTGCTCTTGCAAAATTCATTAAACGAGTTACTTGTATACTCACCACCTCTATCTGATCTCAAACGTTTAAGTACTTTACCAGTTTGTGTTTCAGCTTCAATTTTGAACATAATGAATTTATCTAGTGCTTAATCTTTATGTTTAAGCAAATAAACATAACAATATCTACTACAATCTTCTATAAAAGTAATGAAATACCTATTATGTTCCTTGGTCAAAACACCACCAAATTCACATAAGTCTGTGTGCACTAAATCTAACACATTCGAATCCCTAACCATATTATGAAAGGGTTTCCTAGTTTGTTTAGAAGGCACACATACTTGACATTTAGATTTCTTATCAATGGCATGTTTTGAAATCAACTCTAAGTTCATCATATTCTTTAGAGCACCAAAATTCAAGTGACCAAGACGTGCGTGCCACAAATCAGATGATTCAATATAATTCACAGAAGGAGCAACATTATCATTAATAAAACTGCCCAAAACAGGCTCAACATTCATAAAAAATAATCCATCAGACAAGTAACCTTTGCCAAAAATAAACCAGTATGTGTAATAACTACTTTATTACATTTCAAAGAAACTTCAAAACCATTCTTTACTAAACAACTTCCACTTATTATATTTCTACGAATGTCAGGAACATGATGCACTCTAGTGAGGGATAGAACATGCCCAGAAGCAAACTTCAGGTCCACGTTTCCTATTCCAAGAACTTGAGCTACACTCGCATTCTCCATCGTCACAATCATGTCATGAGTCAGTTGATAAGATACAAAGAGACTAATATCAGTACAAATATGTACATTAGCTCTAGTATCAATCAACCATTCATGAGATGAATAGGTAGAAAGAAGTACAGGGTTGTAGGTTACATACCCGTTGTCGGTTTCAGAAGCAACAGCCTCACCAACAACCATGTTAACCATAGGCCCACCAGTGTTTCCAAGCACAGTGTTAGCTTGTGCTCCCACAATAGATTTCTTAGCTTTCTTTACAGGACAGTCCTTGCTCCAATGACCAACCTGTCCACAAGACCAACAGATTTCTTAGCTTTCTTGTCCTTATTAGAATTATTGTTTTCCTTCTTAGTGACCGACTTTATTTTTTGTCCTACAGTCACTACATTCACCTTCGAACTCCCAGCATGTTCAACAGGCATCACATGTCTCTGTTTGGACTTGTGTTGTTCCTGCACAGAGATGTCCAACATCAGGTTTGTCCAAGTGATCTCTCCTTTCTGTCTTTTCAGGGAGAGAGCTAACTCTTCCCAAGACTTCGGGAGCTTTTCAATCACACACATAACCTTAAACTTTTCAGGTAGGTCCATACCGGACTCCTTCAAAGCATGCACTAACATATCAAACTCATGCACCTGCTCAGTCATGGATTTAGTATCCACTAGTTTAAAGTCAAGGAACCTAGCCACATAATACTTTTCCAACCCTTGCGAGTCAGTATTATGTGTCTGGTCAAGCTTCTCCCATAAGAGCTTAGAAGTGTAGGAGTCAGATGAATAAACATCGAATAGAGTGTTCGCTAAAGCTGCCAGAATTGCAGCCCTAGCCACCCCATCCTTCTCCTCCCACATAGCATAGGCCTTAACTATTTTAGCCTTTTCCTTAACCACAACCGGTTTCTCATACTGCACCACCGACCATAGACCCTTTACCGTTAACTACAGTTTCATTTTTTTCTGCCAACGAGAAAAACCAACACCCCCACCAAATTTATCAGGCATTCCTGATAAATCAATAGGCTGTGGGAAACGGTACGTGGTCCAATCAATGGTAGGTGTAGTAACACCAGACCCGGAGCCAGTCTCAACAACGGGAGTTTCAGTTTCGTTAACCATCTTGTTAATTAACAATATATAACACAAATATTCTCTTCAAGATTGTTGGGTATATTACAACTACAGCAACAATGAGGCAGTGATATATATATATATATATTAAAACAAGAACAGGCAATAACCAATTAACAAACAAATCACGAAGGCATAAACAAGAGCCAAATCAGAGACTGTAATTAACGAGAGAAGTAAGAAACAACTTATCTCTACAGAAGCTTTTAGCAATACTGATAAGATAAAGAACAGCTGAGTCGCCAAACCCTTCGAGAGGACTTGACTGTTCTTGAAAAGAATATTTCCCCACTAATGCTGTGTTGGGACGCAGCATATTACTTCCAGGATAAAACAGCACAGACCAATCCGTTCACAGACACGGCAATGATCAACAGCGACCAGCACCTCAGTTCGCCTGAGAATTATGTATATAATCTGTATGTATTGAGAGAGTAGCGGAAGAAGAAGACATATAGGTTTTCTATCCTTAGGACGTATCGTATATGTTAACTTTATATTCTTTATGTATATAATACCAAAATAAAACGTAACTGATACTCCATAAAAGGAAAGTAAATATTCTGATTTAATTGCATTAACAGCAGCAACATTAGGATTTATTTCCGTTATAGAAGCATCAGTATTGGCCTTATGATCTTTTTCCGTTACAGAAACATCAGTATTGGCCTTCATCAGGATCTGATGTCCGTCAGAATTGGTCAATATCAGGATCTGATGCCCATCAGTATTTGGTTATGTTCTGGGTCTATCCATCAGGATTTGATGTCTGATCAGGCCCAATAATCCAAGTACTGGCAGTAACAAATAAGGTCTGATGTTCTGTTAAAATAAATCAATATTCCTGGTAATAAAACTCCTCGCCCAGGTCGCCCTTTCACCCGACCCGTGTCGTGTCGTGGCGTGACGAGGCGGCGGCGGCGCGCGTGTGTGTGCGCGAGGCCCACTCTACATCCATGCACACCCACATGCCTTAGTAGTTGTGCACTACACTTGCACATGGAGCTATATAAAGCCACCAACCTTTCATTACCAATTCTATGTGGGACTCAAGTTATTTTAACTAAATAACCCACATAACCCATTTCGAGCAAGTAACTTCAACTCAATTTATTTATGGATTCCACTAAGAAAATGTCTTAGATCAAAACATGAAATTTTAAGTCCTCATTACAAGGAACAACCTCCACTTGTTAGTTTCTGGAAATTATATCAAGAACATATTATTTATATGCTTCAAACTTTCCATTTTCTAACATTTTCTTTATTTGGATACTTTCTAGACCATTTTAATCACCTTGCAGGGTAAGATGATTACTCTCAAAGATCGTCTTTCAAGCCCAAATAATAATGATGAACCTCAGGCTCCTTCTCCTTATGCGGGTTGACAACGAGGAGCTGGTTTTATTCATATCAACTAGAATAAATTAGTCTTTTGGTATATACATATATATATTTGTGATATTAGGAAGCTGATTAAGAAGCTAGTTTTTAATCTTTTTATTAGGAAGATTTAAGCTTCCATTTGGTACATATCTTAGGAAGATAAGTTGTGTGCTATTTTTTGATATATGGTAATTAGAAGGATTTTGACAACTAGGTTCTACATAACTATTATGGTGAACTAGCAACTGATGGGTTTGATTGTTACTTTGTGATGAATTTGGATAATTATGTAATTTTTTATAAGTTCTTATCTAATTGGTTAATGCTTATTTTGAGTTTAAATTGCTTTAATTATTGATTTTTGAATGTGCATTTTGTTGATTAAAATAGGAAGGACAAAGTCTGGGGTTCAGAACTTGGGACAGATTGTATCACAAGTTCTGGAAAATGTATGTACTTTATGACTAATTTTGTCACAATTAAAAGAAACTTAGCGATAGATTCTGTTACAATTTCTGAAAAATTATCAAACTTTCCAAGAGATTTGGTCATAACTATTGTAACTACATTAGTATTTAGGACAGAATGTTTTTCATAAAAACTCGGTATGATATGAATGTTTCGGACATACTAAAATACGTTTGTCATAAAGTTTCTTGATTTTTCCACTTAAAAACAAATTACTTTGTTCATTTCCTACAAGTGGGGGTCTACTAATTATAGCTTGCGATTGGATAAAAATATATGATAGAATGAGAACTTTCGACACGGGCATTTTAGATCGAATGTATTTGTCGCAATTGGAGGCAATTGTGACAAATTCTTTGTATTAACTATGTCACAATAGGCCATTCCTGTTGTAGTGAATTTTCAATTATATAGGTGATTACTCCAATGAAACCCTTCTTAGAATGAGAGTTGAGATCCCTATTACTAAATTTCTATAATCTATTACCATATTACACACATACATGCATTTAAGGAGTATAATTTTAGAAAACATTAATGTCACCACCACCACCACCAATACCCCACCACCATCACCACTACCAGTACCCACCACCCCACCACCACCACCACTATCCCACCATCAATCACTATGCCATCATTATCACCTGCTCCTTCGTGACACCACCCTGCTCACCATAACACTACCTACTCCATCACCATTACCATCACCATCCGTCCACCACCAATACTAGAATCACAATCATCACATAGTATTGCAATTAATCACAATCATCACCATCTGTTACATAAAAAATCACCTCACATACTCATTATCATCACCATATACAGAATCTGTTACATAAAAAATCACCTCACATACTCATTATCATCACCATATACAGAATTTCTAAAATTACGCCTAAATCACCAAAGTTTCACTATAAATTACCAAATTTTAACACAAATCATCATTTTTATTATAACACAAATCACCAAATTTCATTGAAAATCATTAAAATTTCAACATCAATCACCCAAATTTCTTAAAATAAATCACCAAAATTCTCGCTTATATCCATTCTGAAAGTGTAAAAATCAATTATCTCAAAAATAAATCATCAACCATCACTGAATCACAAGTTCTAGTCAACACACCACACCAAGTTTCGGTCACCACATCACACTAGTGCCTTCATCCACCAGTTCTACAACACCGTTATAAGGATTTATTCATTTCTCGTTTCTAGATAAAACTCGTACACAATTCTATTTTCTTCAAATCGAACTCAATATCCAACACCATTTTTACTTTAAATTCCAAACGATGTTATCGGAACAATGTTTAGATGAAATATAAGAGAAAATCAGGCAGGAGAAAGTAAATTTAGATGAAAAGAAAAGAAGAAAGAGAGATGAGAAAGTAAGGAGAAGAAAAAGAGAAATGGCAGATGTATTGAGAGAGATAGAGAGAGAGGGAGAGAGAGAGAGAGAAATGGTTGAGTGAATGATTAGATTAGGGGATAGATGAGTCATCGGGTAGAAGATAAAAATAAAAAATAATTTTATATTCATGTTCGTACGTAATATGTAAAACTTAAATAGGTTTATTGGAATGTATGATCCAGATTAAAAGTTCTTATAAATATTGAATTGTTTAGATTCAGTCTCAGTTCTCATTCTAATGTTGGATCTCATTTGAGCATCCATATATATATAACATTGCAAAAAATCTTATATCAAACACCAAAATTACACCAAAATTTCTATGAACACCAAAATTTTAGTGAAGACTGAAGACCATATATCAAACAAAACATTGCAAAAAATTATTTCTTGAAATTCATGTTTTATGAAAATCACTGTTTCTTTTATTTCATTGAAAATCTTGAAAATCATGTATGTTTTACATGCAAATTTCATTAAAAGTCTTGAAATCATTTATGTTTTTGGAAACAAAATATTGTAGAACGCATTGTTCTCCAAAACATGTTCTACTCGCAAATCATATATGATTTTTAAGATTTTGAATGAAATAATAATGTTCACTAAACATTCTTTGCATATATATATATATATATATATATATATATATATATATATATATATATATATATATATAGGGGCCCCTTCCACAGCCACAGTTGGATATTTTTTAATATCCAACCAACCCATCTATAACCGTCCAGTGTCAAAATGAATGGCTGGGATGAACAGTATTACGCTCTATTATATAGCGTAGTACGCTATATTATAGAGCGTAAGCATTTTAATATTATGCCCCTCATATCTATTTTTCCTTACGCTATATGATAGAGCGTAATACGCTCTATTATATAGCGTAAACGGTTTTTTTTTTCGAAAACCGGGATTTAACATAATAGAGCGTATTGTGGTTGAATAACATAATATCTTTGTGTAAAATAAAACCTCACAAACCACAAATCTCCACAAACCATCGGAAAATCGGAAGTAAAGCGCAAAACCACCGGAAAATCGGAAGTAAAGCTCATTATTTCTTCATATAAAGTGAGTAATTTCTTCATTTCGTGTATCTATATATCATCGTGTACATGTATGTATGTATGTATGTATGTATGTATGTATGCATGTATATATCATCATCATCTAATTGTAGATTCGTATATGTATGTGTGTAGATTTTTGTATATATATTTCGAATTTTTGGATTATTTTGAATTAGGGTTCGAATTTATGGATTAATTTCGAATTAAGGTCGAATTGAGGTCGAATTTGTGGACGAATTGAGGTCGAATTTGTGGATAATTTTCGAATTATTAGGATTAAAATTTGCATTTGTGGATAAAGTTTGCATTTGTGTAGTTTGTGTAGTTCGAATTATTGGATTCAAGTTTTCATTTGTATAATTTGTGTAGTTCGAATTATTGGATTAAAGTTTGAATTTGTGAATTTGTGTAGTTCGGATTTTTTTTTTGGATTAAAGTTTTTTATATGTATTGGATTTTAGATGGAAGATTTTTTTGGTCCGGTTGATCGTTCTCTCCTTACCGACCAAGATAACCATATTAGTAGTAGAATATGTGTTGGGGATCATCGAGAAAGACTTACAATCCGTCAAAGTACCTCGTTGCTTGGTGAATGGGAATTAGAGCCATATCAAGTTCGTCTTTTAGAACATTGGGGCTTCGAAATGTTTGCTAATCCGAGAGCCGTTATTCAAAATGATGTCACTTTAATTACGTCATTAGTGGAGCGTTGGAGGTCGGAAACCAACACATTCCACTTTACTTTCGGGGAGATGACGGTGACACTTGAAGATGTGTACATGTTAACGGGGCTTCCGGTTATTGGAGAGGCGGTAACTTTGAGTGAAACAATTGACGTAAAAAATCTTTGGTTACGTCATTGGCCGGATCCGACGCTCTCACTTGAGGAAAGGGAAAGTGATGAAGCTTGGACTAGAGGTGGCGTGAAATTAAATTTTTTGAGGGAAAGATATTGCAAGTGCACGAACAACAAAGATCCGGCGCTTCTAGAAATATATACACGGGCTATGTGTTTTATTTGTGCGGGACGATATTGTTCCCCACAAAATCAAACAATGTTTCTCATCCAAGATTAATTCCTTTATTGATTGATACTTCAAGAATTTATGGGTATGCTTGGGGTGCAGCGACACTTGCTTATCTATATAGGAATTTATGGGAGGCAAGTCGTAAGGATTGCAAGTCCATTACGGGATGCATAACAATATTGATGCTTTGGGCACTTGAGAGGTTGCGCCTGGGACAACCTATGCTAGCACCTCAAACCCGGTATATATGGCCTAGGGCTTTGGCATGGGCGGTTGATCCCGTTGGCCCAGGAAAGTCTAAGTACTTTAATGTGTAATAACCCGAATTTTCAGAAAATGATTTTAGTATTATTTTAAGAATATTAATATTTTCCTAAAATGAGGAGGAAATTTTTTATTTTATTTTATTGTTCATTATTCCAGTTCAAGGAATTTCAAAAGCGAATTATTTAATTATTGTATGGTTCAGTGTAATTATGAACTATATTATGTGATTATTGTTGGAAGGTGGAATGTATGTGAAGTTGTGTTTATGTGTTTATATGATGATTTGTGTGAGTTGTGAAGGCTGATGTATTTTATTTATATTTTTGAGGATTTAAATATATTTAAATCATGCATTTTGATCCTCTGTTAATTTTATAAAATTATCGGAGGAATTAAAAATCATGAAATCTTTTGTAATATTATCTTTATAATATTATTTAGTTTTTAAAATGGTTGGGTGAATTAATTTGGATGTTTCGGTATTTTAAAATGATTTTAAGAGTTTTATTGTATTTAAAGGATCTAAACTTGCAAAATTCATATTTAATTCATTTTTGATCTGAAAAATATTTTGAAAATATGTGGGTGCTCATAATTTTATATTCTTTATTTTAAAAATGAAAAGTTTAATTTTCTAAAATTTTATTTAATTTCGATTTATAAAGCTGTTTATTAGTTTTAAAAGTGAAGATGTGGTGTTTTATTTGGGCCCGAAATGAATTGTAGTAGTAATATAAGTATATTGGGCGAAGCCCAATAACACAAAACACACACAAACACCACAGATTGTAAATCGGGGAAAGAGAAAGTGGAAAGAGGGGAGAAATTAGGGTTTGTAATTGAAATTGGGGGTTTGGAATTAAAACAATTAGAGTGATATATACATACATATATACGTGTGTAAGTGTGTGCTAGTGTGTGTGTGCAGATCCATTCGTGTGCGTGTGTGGGTATACACGCGTGTGTGTATCGGTGTTGGAGGAGCTCGACTGAACGGAGAAGGGAGGCGTGCGGTGGCTCCGGTCGGCGGAGGGGCGGCGCAGCCGCGAGTGTTGGTAGCAGCAGGCGCGAGGAGGAAGAAGAGAGAGAGAGAGAGAGAGAGAGAGAGAGAGAGAGGAGAGAGATGGTGGAGATGGATTTTCCGACGGATCGAATCGGAATCGAAATGGTATAATTTCGTGTTTCCCTATTTAAATTCCGTATTTTAAATTATTTAATTGTTTTAATTTAGTTAGTTGTAAATTATGAGATGTATGTGTTAATTTTGATAATTAGTGTATATTGAATTTGGAGAATATGGTTGTGATTTAATTAGTTAAATTGTGAGTTAATGTGTTAATTTTAGTAGTTAGATTAAATTCCGAGATTTAATTCGGAGAGTATATATTTGTTAATTGCTAAATGGTAATTGCTTGTTGCAATTATAATGGTAATTGGTAATTGCTAAGTGCTAAGTGCTAGTGGTAATGGTTGGAATTATAATGTGGTTTTGTTAATATTTGAGTTTAATAATTATTGGTGGTTAATGGTAATATTAGTATAAATTGTGGAGGTTATAATAGTTGACTAGTTGTAAATGTCTATATGTTAGATGTTAGAATTTTATAATAATTAGAATTGTGCTAGGGGTTATGAGAAGATCACAAGTTTTTAAATGTCAATATTTAAAGGACTTGTGTAATTCTTTTCGACTAATCCCTAGGGCTTACGAATATCCATGATTATCTATCACGAGTATAATTAATATACTTGAGTGATGTGATCATTGATATAGCATAAGTAATAGTTAATGCTAGGGGTTGTTCCCTAGGGCTTACGAACATCAATGATTGGTTGTCACGTGTATCATTAAAATGCGTGAGAAATACGATCATTGGTGTAGCGTAAGTAGTAGTGTTAATTATTATGTGCTAGGTGCCGCATGTCTGGGCGGGTACTTTTCATTATTTGTTTACTTTTATGTTGCTGCAAGTTGAGGCAGCTTTATTTTTGCAAAAGCAGGGTTGAATTGTTTTGATTGATATTGAGGGGCTGTGCCCATAGTCCGATAAACGAATACTACATGCCGAAATTTTCTGAAAATCCCCTGCATTTAAATTTATTTAACTTATTTAATTTCAAGGATTTGAAGGCATGCTTTGGGTGTTAACTATTTATATAATTAAGTGTTAAATGATTGATTTCGAGGATTAATTGTGTCTTGGTGATTAATTGTTTATTTGGTGTCTTTATCGAGAATTAAATGCATTTGGAGGATTATCTGTTAATTAAGTTTTGACAAGAGAATGTCGATGGTATTAGGGTTGACTTTATGTGACTTAGTGATAATTCCGAGTTGTGTCTACTCGAAATACATGGTAGGATTGACACGTACTCATAACCATTACAGTACCGTTAAGATGTGATCAAACTGGAGCGACGTGTATCAAAAAGGAAAGATCGAGACGTCGTGTAAAGTTCATGGAACTGCTTGGGCGAAACGCCAAGGATTTATTCGCGGTGTTCTGTCTGGTGCTAAGGACCAGAGGCAAGTTTATTTATACATACTCTATCGTTCAGAGTATATTTATTTTAAAATATATGAAATGTGTAGAATAAGACCTCAGTCCATATTTGCAAGATTTCTTCTATCTTTATCTTGATAAATTGTTTACTTTTAAGTAAAATGATTTGATTGGAAATATATGTGATATGGAGAGAGTGATATACTATAAGGAGTAAAGTGATATGGGAGGGAATGATATCAGTTGTTATTTATGGTTATTCTTACGACATTATGGTATCAGTTGTTATCTAAAGTTATTTTATGATATTATAATTAGGTGTAAATTGGGGATATTGAGTTCTAAACTGTTTCAGACATTATTAATAAATATTTTGTTATATAAGGGGACAACAGTTGATATCTACAGATTTTTCTTAAAAAGGGACTTACATGTAAAGTATTTTAGTTGGTGTATTTTAAAGGTATTGATATATGAATTGAAAAGTGGAAGGGGTTATCTTGAGAGGTATATTTTCGAAAAACCGGACAAAGTTTTTTAGAAAGAATTTCGCAATAATTAACCTAATGGCAACATCACCAATAAACTAGTGTTTATTTAATTATTAGATACCTCTCGAAGCATCTACTAATTAAATAAACCTTATTCGTCTAATTAAATTTATTTAATTAGATGAATATTATTTTTAAAATGTTTTCTTAAAATCGCTTTGTTCCGGAATAATAATAAAGATATTTTGATGGTTATAAATGAGACATTTTTGGTTAAAAATGTCTGGAATGATAATGATAAATGTTATTGTAATGGTTATTTAAGTCAATGAATATTAATTATAATATTCATTTAAAAGGGATTATTGAATAGTTATTCTTTAGATATTCTAAGTGTTCTAAGGGTGATTATATATTGTTAAAAGGTTGTTTAAGGAATTTCATAGTGAAATGAATGTATGTCTTGAATTGATACACTGATGATATATCTTTATAAATGTTTTCAAATGGTTATAATACGAATATGGAAATGTGAAATGGCGATGACATATGTGAATGAAAGTGGGAATGGAAATGGAAATTGAAATGGAAAAATGTGGAATGGTATTTGTATAAATGGAATAATGATTGACAAAGGGGAATTGCAACAAAAAGCGTAGGAGGCTGTGTGCTGCACAGTCCAGCAATCAATATTTTAATTCGGCCCAAGAGTTGCCGAAGGAGGATGTAGTGGTGTACCTTCCTCCAGGGGGATGTAGTGGTGTACCTTCCTCCTTCTACCGGTAGTAAAAAGGGACGGGTACGGAGGACGACTGATCATCGTACCTCACGTATTCGGCAACAGTGAAAATCCCCAAAACTTAAAAGAAAGAATTGATAATGGTTTCAGAGTTGTGTACTGAAAAAGGAAAATGGTATGAAATGATGGAATTGTTTTACAGTAAGAAGAGAAACTGATTTTTTATTACTTTTACATACAGTTGTTGTATAAAAGGAAATGGAAAGATTATATTGAGAGCTTGATTTTAAATGTTATATTACCTTGAGATATTATACTAAGATGATGTATTGATTATTATCTGGTTATAGAAGAGAACTGATATTATATAATCAATAAGTAAGTGATTTCATATTGAATAACCAGCAAGTTTATGTTGGTGTATTACTGCGCAAACAAGATGTGGCTATTTAATTACTTTGTAACAACACCTTTTATATTATATTGGTACAGTGTTCAGTTGATATTATTTTCAAACATTATACTTTCCCTATAGAATTTCGTGGTTATAAATGTTTCAAGAATGATATTAAGTATCGGTTGAATGTTGGAAACCCATGCACCTGATGGGATATTTTGTTAAACTCTAGTAATAACTTGCTGAGCAATTCTTTCGCTCATACTTGCTTGTTTTCAAATATTAACTTTTCAGTGGAAGGTAGCCGGACGAGGTTATCTGCATGGCTTAGATGAAGCGGGCAGCGTGCCCTTATGAAGACGATATGATCTAGAAAGTTTATATCTGGAGTAAGTTATATGTAAGTATACTGATGTGTAATATATATGTTACTTTGCGCAAAATAGTATTAGTTGCTGGTGTACTTCTCAACGAAGTCATACTAGTAGTAAGGAGTTGATTCTTGTTTCTAGCCCTATAACCTAAAAGATGCTTGGTGGTTGGGGTCTCAAATGTTGTAACTCAATTATTAATGGCTACAGATGGTTTAATGTGGTTAAACAGTTGATTTGTTATTAAGGTTTTCCGTGTGACGACCAAATCCCTGACCCCGGATTTGGGGGCGTTACATAATGTCCATCACAATATTGATGAATATCGCGGGATGTTTGATAATTTTGATGCGAAATGGGTTAATTGGAGGCCATATCTTTGCTTATATCGGAAATATAATCCCCAATTTCAGAGGGCCTTTTTAGTCGGAGTAGCTCATGTGCCGGTTGTGTTTTTTGAAGATGTTGAACGTCAACTTCCGGAAAGGGTGGGAAGACAGTTTGGTTTTCCATTAAGCATTCCGCCACCGCCGCCGGAAGATATGGCAATGTTGAGGGTGAGATCCGAACATTCTTTTGTGAATTAACATTATCTAAATTTTGCTCGATATGTAGTTGTTTGGAATGAATTTGTGCAAAATGGTGTTGGTATTTTGGGGCCACCTTTGAATGCCATATCTCTAGAGGAGTATATGGATTGGTACTATAATGTTACCAAATTAAAGATTTCGCCGCCCTCAAAACCAACCAAGGATCAGAAAATATTCCAACAACCGAAAGACAAGTTCGACAATGCCAAGGCAATGGACTTGGTACGTATTTTTTATAACATGGAGTATGTTATTTGAGATAGTTTCGTTGAATATTTTTGTATTTATATTTATACTTTGTCTTTGCTTCATATGTATTGTAGATCATATGTACCGCTCGAGACATGAGTAGGCTTTGCTCTTTAGATATGCCGGGGATTTTTCACGAGGAAATATTGCCAAACTTCGTGAATAAATTTGATGAATTGATGCTCGAGACATATGGCCCGACATATGAAAGGCCCGATTTCAAGAGTTGTTTGCCTAAAAGAAAGGCAAGAAAGACAAAAAAGACTCAAGAAATTAGTCTTGAGAAGGAAAATTATTTCGAGGGGTATGAAAGTTATGACCATCCTTATGATACTCAAGAAACTTTTGTGGTTGGTCATAGTGCTCCAATTCTTAATCCAACCCAATTCGATGATGATCCTAGTGTACATTTCGAATTGGTAGAGGCTCCGGTTGAGGTATAATTTCTTATTTGTAATTTCACAATGTCACTTTGTCAATTAGTAAGTCGTTAATAACTCATTTGTTCACTATGCTCATTTTAGGGTTTATCAACAAATCCAAGGGACATGGTTGGTCCTAGTGCTCCAATTATTAATTCTACCTAATTTGAGAAAGGATCCCTCGTAAAGCCGATTAAGATAAATAAAATAAATTGGATCAATGAAAATTAGTGGGAATGTGGTAAGCCTATAAATCTTCCAATCAATTATAGTGCCCAAGCGATTCTTTCTTTGAGACCGGGGTTTGAAGAGGAGGATACTATAATCGATTGCTATACGGGATTGCTTGAAAAAAGAGAAAAAACCCTCTTTGGTCATCAAGGTGTCGTCAAATATTATTTCATGTCTCCGTGGTTCTTCCAAGTGATGGAGGCTCATCATTGCAAACCAATGAAGAAGAATCCCGTAAAAAGGAAAGCTAGTGAATGGGCGGTCATTGATACGGACTTTAAATCATATGGCATAAAGGATGGTGAAATGGTGACCAATTACGACTATATTATCATGCCGCTTGTTGTTGGTGGTCATTGGATCCTATTCTTGTGGTCATTGACCACTTTTCGAGTATCTTTGTTTGATCCTCTAAGGGACGATGCTCCTTTCATGAAATTAAAAGAGCTATACAAGACGCATTTCTACATTGTGGTATATTTTATCTTCCTTTTTTTTAATTTCTAGTAGTCCATATTTATGTTAGTATTGTTTGATACATTACTAAGACAATTCATGTTTGTTTGATAGGAAAAATTGGTCCCTCTCATGTTGCATCGGTTGGATCCTAACAAATTTGAACATGTCGTATTCCCCGATGTTGAAAACGTTGTTGAGCGACCTAGGCAAACCACTCCTTGGGATTGTGGAGTTTTTGTTATGAAATATATAGATTGTCTGTTGACTTGCAATACCCAAAATTGGTGTGGTGTCGAATGGAATGATGACATAATCACACTTTTCCGACGACGTATTGGTTGGGAGCTCCATAAAAACCAAGCTCGACATATGACTTTGGCGTCCCAAGATGCAAGACTCGCGGGATTGTAATTTAATAGTTCAAATTTTTAGAGATTACTTGTTTGAGTTTGAATTTTAGTTGGTTGTAAGTTAAAAATTGGATGTTGAAATTTAAGTTGTAGATTACTTGTATGTTAATAGTTTGTTGAAATTTAAAGATTGGATGTTGAAATTTAAGTTCGAATTTTTTAGAGATTACTTGTGTTGAATGTTGAAATTTAAGTTATAGATTACTTTGTATGTTAATAGTTTGTTTTTGAGATATCAAGTTGTTTGTTTTTTTGGAATTGGTCCTGGTTTCTTTTTGGAATTATGAAAAAACAGGTTTTACTTGTTTGTTGAGTTCAGGGGTAGGGAAAAACAGGGGAAACATGGAAAAAATTGATCTGGTATTACGCTCAGCGTACTACGCTCTATTATAGAGCGTAATACCAGAGCAATTTTGTTATTTTTCAAAATACCGCTGATATTACGCTCAACATACTACGCTCTATTATAGAGCGTAATACCAGAGATTTTTTTTTTTTGCTTTGTTTTTTTCCCTTGTACCAACTTCAAGCATCAAAAATTCAGTACCAATACCAAATTCAATCAAATCAAAAATTCACTCAAATTGCACCAAATCAAAAATGAAATCAACTAACCAAATCCAACAAAATCAATACCAAATTCACTAAAAAGTAAAATCACGAATTACATTTCCTTGATTTTTTTGATTTGGACTTTTTGGGAATCGACTTTTTTAATTTTTTTGGACAATTTCGTGAATCATGTTTAACATCAAATTCTTTGCAAAGATTACATTTTCTTGATTTTTTTGGGGTGGACTTTTCTATGCCACTTTTCATTCTTTCCCTCTTGCGACCTTTAGTGGTGGAAATTTTAGGGTCTCTCAAATCTTCAAAATCTTCAAATCCATCAAAATCTTCACCTCCACGTTCATCCTCACATGATGGTGCTTTTTTCGTAGAAGGCATCTCCATAGGAAAATTTTCCACATATTCCGACTCTTCTTCAATCAATCCCATGACATATTTAAATCTTGGAACCGAACAACTTCCACGAGCCGCTAAATCTTGAAAGGCTTTGCACAAAGTTGTATATCGGGCGGGTTGTGATTGAAGAATATCGCCAATGATAGGAGGTTTATACGATATAGACCCGACAATTTTATTTGCTCCAATTGTCCATCTCAAGTTAATTAAATTTGAAGGGATCTCCGTCCATTGCATCATATTCAAATATCGAATAATATGATGACAAATCATTCCCGAACTTTCAAATTTCCGACAAATACAATTTATCATATCATTGGCCACGATTATTTGATAAACTTTTCTATTTTCCTCCGCCACCGTGGTCTTATGTGCTTCGTACACCTTAAATAGCATAGTACTCATGGAAGCTCTCTCATTCACAACATAGGCTCCACTTTGTTTAAGTTCGTGTTGAAAACGTCTAAACATTTCTTTTGTATAAATAGATGCAGCATGATTCTCCAATGAGGATGATGTTATTCTTGACCTTTCCTTAAACTTTGTTTCATAGTCCGCTTCTTTCTCACGAAGGTATTGTTTCTCCAATGCTTTTTGTGAATTCTCTATAAACTATTTCAAACCGGTGCTAGCTTTTACATACTCGTCAAAAAATGCATTCATTGACTCACTTCTCGAGGTAGTTGTTATCCCGGTAGTGAAATGAAGTTTAGTGTACACACGAACCCACTTATGTCGAATGTAATACATTTCTTGCAACCAACCATGATCAACCAAGTTATATTTTTCAACCAAATCTTCCCACCTATTTTCAAATTGTTCAACCATCATTGACTTGTACAAACATAAGTTGAAATCTTCTTTGAAATACGGTTCATGTGTGTACAAACCAGATAACTTCTCCCCGAATTTAGTACTTATATGCCAAGTACAATAAAGATGGTTCGTGTTTGGTAAAACTTCGGCAATTGCATTTCCAAGTGCAATATCTTGATCGGTGATTATTGAGATTGGAGCCTTGTTTCCTATAGCTTCCAACCAATTCTTCAAAACCCATACGTAAGAACTTTCTTTCTCATCCCTTATTAGTGCAAAACCAAACAATATGGATTGGTAGTGGTGGTTCACCCCCGTAATAGGTACAAATGGCATACTATACCTATTGGTGCGGTATGTGGAGTCAAATACTACCACGTCTCCAAAAATTTTATATGCATTTAACGATCTTGGATCAACCCACAACATGGAACGCACCCGATTATCCTCATCAACATCTACTCGATAGAAAAATTCTCCAAAACTATTACATTTCAATTCTTAGAGTAATTTCAAACCTTCTTTGGCATCACTCGAATCAAATACATGATGTCTAATATCACGCAAAACATTCTGAATATCTTGACTAGTAAACCCAATATTCTCTAAGCTTCCCGTAAGCTCACCCATTACATTCAAAGATTGTTGAGGCCCAATACCCGACTTACTCAAAATTATAATCAATTCTCGCATGATGGGTGTTATGTTTCTTGGCCTTTGCATGAAATGTACCTTACTAGGTGAAACCATCTTATGATTGTGTACCAAATTAACCAATGTTACCTCCCACTTCTTTGATGTCTCTCTATGAACAACATACATTCGCGCCTCACACTTTGTTCTACCAAGAGAATCTCTATTTCTCTTTTTTTTCCGAAACTTCACCTTCATCATCCAAAGATTTTTGAGGCTAATCTCCCACCCTTTCGACATATATACAAACGCGAACAAATCTTTTTAGTTTTTGAACGTTTATGTGTAGTTCTAATTATTACTTCAAAACAAATACGCCTACCATAATCTCTATAAAACCTCTCCGCTTCATCTAAACTATTGAATAATTGACCAATACATGAGTAAACATCATTCAAATCATCCAAAGAAACACCATTCTTAACATCTTCACCATCATCATTATCATCAACATCATCACCATCATCAACATCATCACCATCATCAACATCATAGACAACATCACCATCATCATTCTTAACATCTTCATTATTATCATCATCAAGATCTATTATTTTAGGTGTGTGTGGACTTTCGTTAACATCTTCATTTTCTACCTCAATCTCAATCTTACTAGGTGTCTTAGTAGTAGATTTTAACTTCGAAAAAATGAAAGAAGCCATGGATTAAATAGAAAGCTAACCTTAAATTCCAAGCTCAATCTTCAAAATCTTAATTTGGGATGGTACTCCAAGCTCAATCTTCAAAATCTTCAAAGTCTTCAAAATCTTCAAATCTGAACAAATTTGGATAAATAAATTAAGATTGGAAGATTAAGAATAGGTATAGATTAAGTTTGTGATGGTGTAAATATATCTCCAAATGAATAAGTTTGGTGTAGATTAAGTTTGAACACTCTTGAAATGATATTTCAAAACATGAAAGGCTGTTTGAGCTCAAATTGGTGTTGTTCTTGGCTAAGATATATAATAGAGCGGAAGTGATTAAGGGTAAAACGGGAATATTACTTACGCTTTATAATATAGCGTTTACGCTCTATAATAGAGCGTAATACGCTATATTATAAAGCGTAAGTAATATTCCATCTAACCGTTGACTGCACATTTTAATGGTATAAGATGGGTTGGTTGGATATTTAAAAATATCCAACTGTGGTTGGTGACCAGTTTCCATATATATATATATATATATATATATATATATATATATATATATATATATATATATATATATATATGTTTTGCAATGTTTTGAGTGGATAATATATATGATCTCCATGGTCTCCACTCAAATTTTGGTCTATATTGAATTTAACTATATATATATATATATAGGCAAGTGACCAAATAGAAACCAAAATTTAAATAGAAACTAGAAACAAATCTTAGTCCTTAAATCAATCTAATCTAATGCAGCCAATAGGGGCACCACACACAAATTCAATATGTTGAGTATTGAATACTTTTAAGAATACAGAGGGGGGGGTGAATGGATTCTTGAACTTTTTCTCGTTCTTGAATCTGTGTAGCAAGATATGTGTTTGTGTGTGCAAATATGTAGGTGCGGATAAAGAACGACACAAGACACAATATCACTTTAATCTAATATTTTATTAGATAAAGGTTTCTACAATCTGTGAATACAAATGGTAGTATTCTCAGCTTCGTTTTTCTCAGAGAGATATATCTTACAGTGTGTACGATAAACTTAAACAACTAAAGAAGTGAGATTGTATTCTTATAGAACATGAATACAACTCACTTACTACAAATAAGGTTACAGGATAAATTACTTTCTTGTATGTCTATCCTTTTTGAGTAAGCATCCAAACGGCTACAGATTTGACTTTGCAAAGTTCTGTTCAGATCCACTTCTTTAGCTCTTTGTCTCTTCTATATCTCTCCAAGCTTCCTTGTAGGCTTTCCAAAGCACATTATAGATTGTGGTCCATAAAGTGCATTGGCTTGTTGCAGGTTTCTGACTTGTACAATTTCTTCAGTATTTTGTCTCCAAGAATGTATTCGAGAAATGGCTAAGTGATTGATTCGAGAACTAGGATTAGATAACTCTGAGTTCTCGAATACTGTTTGATTGACATATCGAATCACTTCTCGAATAACATTTTTCTCCAGGGTTCCTTGAGTTGTCGAATCCCTGAGATATCGAATAGCTTTCTGAGTCCTTGATATATTGAATGGAACTTTGACTTGTTGACTTCTTGAGTTCTCGAATAGAGCACTTGACTTGTCGAATCCCTGAGATATCGAATAGCTTTCTGAGTCCTTGAGATATAGAATGGAACTTTGACTTGTTGACATCTTGAGTTCTCGAATAGAGCATTAGATATGTTGAATCTCTGAGATATCGAATGAGATATCGAATAGTTCATTCAGAGATATCGAACAGTGTCTTCTCAGATATTGAATCTCTGACTTCTCGAATGCTAGACTTCTCGAATAGACAAATGTACTTCTCGAATTGGTACTTAGGCAAATTCTTCATTTCTTCAAATTCCAACTGTGATTATTTGATAGTCTTTATCTTCTTGCTTGAGGCATGAACCTTGGAACTTCTTTTAAGCATTATTCTTGACTTTATAAGTACAGTTACACAACTAGGATTTGATGCCTATTACAAGTCCAAAACAAATAGAAACTCTACAACTAGTGGTTCCCTCAGTTAAGAGGTCATGTAAGTAATGCAAAGCATCACAAACAATTAGAATTGTTATTAGATGTAAACAGGCATGCCTCTGTGACTAACAATCTCCCCCAAATTGTGAGTAAGACCCTTAGTCACAATTTCATGTCTGATAACAAGACTAACATACACAAAGATAAAACTTGAAAAGTACAGGTATGAAATTTGATTGAGAACATGAATGAAATTACAAGTTGAGTAATCTTACAATATGGTGAACTACTGGCCATTCTCTTTTGATTCCATCTCCATTGCTTTGGCTTGTAGATCATCATATGCTTTCTGTTTTCTTTCTTTCTCCTTTCTTGCATTCTCATCCATGGCTTTTATGATCTCTACCATAGCATCCAATTCTTCGAGCATGATAGAGTTTTTGAAATCTTCAAGTACTGGTTCCAAAATGTTGGCAGGATAGTGACTGAGTAGATTCAATCTTATATTGACATTATCTCCATTTCTTCTCAAGCGTACGTGGTCACAAGTAATACAGATATAAGTCGAGTTCGTTCCCACAGAGATCTGGTTTTGGTTTCAATTCAGTTCATGCACCTATGCAACAATGTATGGTTATTATGCACTGCTAAGACAATTAACAATATTGGTTTTTGATTATCTAAATTAAACTAAGATGCAAATTATAAAACTAAGACTTAAATTAACTAATAAGAATAGAAATCGAATTACTTATGAGAATAAAAACATGGGACTCTAACTTCATTATCTACTTCACTTAGAGTTGATGCCTTTAATCAATACACATGCGGGATTTGATATCTGATCGGACAACACGAAATAAGTAAAAGTTACCTCTCGGTATACTAGTACCAAACTACGCATGCATCCACAAAAGAGATAGAAGATGGGTAGACACCAATTATGTTTAGACCCTATATCTCTATAGAATTTGAAAACATAAAGGTTTAAGCACAAGTTATCCACATAGATCACATAGGGTAGCATAATATCTCTATTTATGCTACAAATCATGATGTTAAAACATCAACCTATCCTATGCTAGCATGACAAGTTCTAAATCTCAAGATCCACTCTCGATTCACAAGAGATTAACAATTCAATTTAGATGTTAGCTACGCATCTAAAAGCATTAAGATTAACCATACGAGGATATCAAGAATTCACCACACGTAATCTTTAAAGCAATCAAACTACTAAGCTACATAGATAACTTCGTTAGAATCCCATGACAACGATTTGCTCATAATTGAACCGTTCATCGTCATGGGATTTGATGAAAACATGATAATAAACAAGATATAAATAAAAGAAACAATAATATTAATAAAACAAAGAGTTGAGAAAACAAATCTATAATCCAGAATAACACAAAGGATGAAGTAGATCTAGATCCGTTGCTTGTCACGAGCGTTGAATCCTTCTCTCCTTTTTCTCCCTTGCAGATCTAAGCTATGTTACAATAATAAAAACTATCCAAATTACAATGCTAAGATGTGTTTTTATAGGCCTAGATATCTTGCCCAACAAGAAAAACAACCTAGAATACAATTGGAAATAGGTTTGGGTACCAAAAATATAATTAGAATTCGAATAAGGGCAAAACAGAGATTTTCAGCATTTTTTCCCCGCAGGAGCGCTGCCTGCGCTGCCTTTCCTGCCTAGAGCGCTGCCTGCGCAGCTCCAAGCGCAGCCTGCGCTGCCTTGGCTGTCCAGTTGATTTTTTTCCTGCAGTTTTTTCCTTCGTTTCTCATCCGTTTTCTTCCGTTCCTTTTGCATTCACTTCCCTTCTTCATTCCAATGACTTACAAAACTCTTGATAGTTGATATTAAGTCACCATTCTTCATTCCATAGCATAATCAACTCCAAAATCAACAAAAAATTCACCCCTAATCGATATTTCTCCAAACCTGCACAAGTAAATAAAACACATAAAAACTACGACACTCTTGAGGCCAAATACACCAATTTAAGCCGATATGGAACGTTCCAAGTGGATATAAAATCCACTTATCATTCTTCTTCACAAAATCAATCAGCTCCAATTTCTATACTCTCTCCACTTTGTCTTCAGAATCCAATAATGCAATGATTCTTTCTATTTCATATAGCTTACCCCAATTTTGACACTGTCCTTGTTTGAATTTCTTCTCCCTTCCATCAGTATATTTAATCTCAAGGCAGGTTATTCACAATATATGGCAGCATAGTAGATTCTTTGAGCTCTTAGATATTGCAATTGGTCTTCATCAAAGTCTTCATCAAGTGGTTGGAGTTTCAGTCCTGGATAGTTAGTTAGGGTTCTAGACTTGGGTATCTTCACTCTTCTTGTAGCTTGTTTGAATTTGACCTTTTTCACTTGGTGGATTGGTAGAAACTTTTGACCTTTGCTTGTAGACCATTGTAGTACTCGATTAGCAATTTGCTTTTGGAAACATACACCTGGTTTCTTGATTTGAATTCTCTTCTCTTTTTGAGGTGGCAAAACAGTTGCAGAAGCCATTGAATCAGATTTTGGTAGGTCATTACTAATATCATTCACCCTAGACTTAGAGTCTTGTGTTGTGGTGAGTTTACTGTTAACAATGCCTAAGGCTTGCTGTTTTCCAATTTTCCTCTCATAGACTTTACCTTGGTCATCACCATCTTTCTTATCCTTGCTATCTTTCTTCTTCTCATCTTTACCACCCTTATCACTCATGTGATGTCTTCTCCTCCTATCACTTTTGTCTTCATCTTTATCATCCTTATTTCTCCTAGGCTGAGCCATTTCTGGAATTGCACCAGTAGCAATGAAAGATCAGAGAATGTGTAATGCTTTTACTTCTTCAGCATTTCTGATTCTATCCTTCTTCTGCATTTGATCAATGATGGCAATAATAAGTCTGTGATTTCGAGGAGTGAGATCATTGGGAATGACCAATTGATTAATGTCTTCAATTTTGGTGCCAGACTGATAGATGATAGTCCATGGTTTCTTAATCACTTCTGGCAGCCTTGAAGGTTGGCCATTCCTCAAGTCATCATACAGACTTTTATTGTTCTCATTTCACTTCTCAATAAGCTCAATCAGTGCATCTATCTCTGAGTGTTTTAAGGCTTGTAGAGTCTTGTAGGTTAGATGCCATATCTTGGACTTGGACACCATCATTATCTCCTTGATCCATAATCCATCTATCTTCCTGAGTATCACAGTGAGATAGTCAATCTGATCCTTCAAGCTCCTCAGATAAAATTGAGTGTCACCAGCCTGTTCCCTTGAGACTTTCAAAAACTCAAATAATGCTTCATCATGATAGACATTTGAATTTGCAACTTCTTGTAGCTTGGCCTCAGTAACCACCTTTACTTCTACAGGCTTAGCACTTTCAGATTTGGAGGATGGAGGTTTATCAGATGGCATGCCCCCTGCAACCACTGTAGTTGTGATGGATTGTTTTTGACCACTTGGAGTAATGACATGCACAGCTGGTAGAGAAACCACTAGCAGAGAGGTTGGAGGCTCATCAACTTTGGATTTCCCTTTTCCTGGCACATGAGTAGTTTTCTCTTTTGTTCTTGGATGACCACCCTCATTTATCATTATGCCTTTTTCTTGAGGTTTCTCCCCCTTAGTCTGTGGCTCCCCCTTTGGTTTTGAGTTCCTTAATATCCTCTTCCCCCCCTTAGGCTTGTTGTCAGGCACAGAGGCTGTAGGAGTGACCTTTGGGGTTGAAGATTCTTCAGGTAGAGAGAGACCCATGTGCTTCATCATTGAAGACAACATTAATTGCTGATGCAGAAGAACATCAGCTGTGGTGGTGGCTTGAGTGCTCAACTGCTCAGTTAGAGTTGCAACTTTGTCTATCAAATGAGCATTGGATTCTTTGAGAGAAACTACCTTCTTTTCAAGAGTATCCACTTTAGTGAATAGGTCATTGGCCTTAAAACCAGATATGGATTGATCTTGCAGTCTCTTCACTTCATACTTGGACATCTCTTGCACAGGGACCTCAGTCACCAGCTTATCTCCATATTGATTTTTAAACAGGGTCCTGAGCATGGCATTGGCATCGGTTGTCTGATCAGATATAACTTGAAATTTATGCCCCAGACCTGTGACATCATCCT
Organism: Kitagawia praeruptora; assembly: GCA_037693485.1. Classification (NCBI taxonomy): domain Eukaryota; kingdom Viridiplantae; phylum Streptophyta; class Magnoliopsida; order Apiales; family Apiaceae; genus Kitagawia; species Kitagawia praeruptora. Next base: position 112,125,571 of record CM075354.1, read on the forward strand.
TTAGTAGAGCTAGACCATTATCCATCTTGGTGCAGGTGGTGTTGCAGTGTTTGAAGTCCTTGAAAATATTGTCTAGCTGAGGGAATTTTGCATCACAGGCCCTCTTGATTTCTTCCACTATAGTGGCTGTCTTATCACACACTCTGTTGACTTCAGTTTTGACTCTCTTTCCAAGATAGTGTGCAGCCTTGAGGAATCCCTTGTGTGAATCATTCATAGCTTCATGCACTTCACCAAGAGTCAGAGATTTGGCATTGGAGCCCAGTGAAGTGATGTATTCCTCTCTGAGATATTGAAGAGCTTCATCAAGAGTAATATCATATTTTCCTTGCAACCAGGCATCTACATTGCCATCTCTCTTAGCATCATCAATTATCTTTGCCTTTTGCATCTCCACATCATCTCTATGGCATAGCAGAATGACTTCATAGTCTAGATTAGGCATGTTGGAGGTGACCAAGTTCTGAGCTATCTTGACAAACTCGGGAATCTGATCCACAACTAAGCTTTGAAGTGCTTCAACCATCAATTGTGGTGGAATAGATCCTGATCCTGAAGCACTGTCATGTTGCACAGGCTTCAGCCATTGTGACATAAAGTCAGAGCTAGAGCTAGGCAAGCTAGACTCCTCAGTTACAGATGCAACTTCTGTAACCGGATGGATTGACTCTACTACTATTGTCTCTACAAGAGTGGGATGAGTTACAACAGTAGTTGACACAGGCACAGAATCTCTAGTGAAAAATAGTGAATCCTCTGTGTTTGTGATGGTGTCATCAGGATATGTCCCAGCATACATTCCCTCACCATTTGAATGTGGTTTCTGGGTGGTGAGCAAAGTGTCATGCACTAAGTCACTTGAGTCCATTGGCTCACCAAGAGAAAAGAATTCTTGGTGATCAGTGCCTTGCTCTTCAATTTCTTGAATTATATGCTCCAAAGAAATTTGAGATGTAGATTCTGGAAGAGAAGTGTCTTTTAGAATGGATTTTGGCAACTCCCCCTGAGAAATAGAGGGAGTTTCAAGTGTGATGTGCTCTCCACTCAGTGTTGTGCCAGCCTTATCACTCCCAGGTACTAACTCTTTACAAATAGGTGCATTGGGGAGGATGCTTGATTCTATAGATGCAATGCACCCTGTTGAGAGGATACATCTAGTGAACTGTGTGCCCCTGATTTTACAACTTCAGCCATTTGTGTGACTGAAGAGGTGGTTTTAGATTTCTTCTTCTTTGGCCTCTTCAAGGGTGACTCAGGTTCCTCACTTTCTACACCTAATTCTACAGCCAATGCTGCTTCAGATAAGATGGTTAAAGGTGTAGAAGCAACCTGTTTTCTCTTTTTCTCCTTTTTACTAACACCACCCTGTTGAGAGGATGATGTAGGTGGCTCTGTGTTTGGTAGAGTGTTTGGCTGAGGTGGTTGGTTAGCAAGCCCTGGGTTAGCATTTTGTTCTACTTGCTTGGGCTGTGCTAACTGTGACTTTGAGTCAAATGTTGGCATGTTGTGGGGGTAAGTCCTAAACAAACCCTCCATATGGGGAGTTATGTTAAGTCTTACATCCACAACATTCCTAGTCTCCAAATTACCAAAAATGAGTTTGGTCATTGATTTAGGATAGCCTATTTTATTTATATCTATCCCAGGTAATTCAATCAGTTTATCATTTTTCAAATTAAGTACAGATTGAATAAAGCGATGGAAGAAAATGTCAGTACCTCTCTTGGTTGAGTTCTTACCAAGTCTCCCATACAACTCCTGCATAATGAGTTGACCAACATTGATCTTTTTCCCATAAGCTAAGGCATAACATATTTGTTGTGTAGGGGCGCTGATTTGATCATAGCTTGACTTCCTTGCAGTGAAGACTTGAAGGATGGTGGCAAAGACATAACTCTTTTCCTTCCTCAAGAACTTCCTATTTAAGTGACCAAGTTTGATTTCCTCGGAGTAGTGAATGAAATCAAAGAAGTCCTCCAATTCACCATTTGTAGCTTGATCATCATACACTTCCTGTTGTAAGCCCAGTGCTTGATTCATGTCTTCAGTGGTGATAGTGATTTCCTTGTCCTGAATCTTGCAGTAGATTATATACGATGTTATTGCGCTTTCTAGGGCTACAACTTCCACAGTAGCAGTTCTCCAAAACTATTCCAAGAGGTCTAGATACAGAGTTGGGTTGGCTGAGAGTGCATCCTTGATGTATGACTCAGACATCCACCTTACAAAGCATTTGAAATTGGAATTGGGTGCCTCAACATCACTGGTTAGGGCGATAAAGTTGGTGTTGAATTTCATGGTTGCCATTGATACAGAGAGAAGAGAGAGAAGAATAAAGGTTGAAGAAGAAATTTAGCTTTTGAGATTAGGGTTTTCAGAGGTTTTGGATATTTAGATGCTTGAGAAATCGAATGAAATGAATCGAATAGATGTAGAATTGTATAAGTATGAAGTACTTGAATTGTCGATTAGATATATGTTTTGTATCGACAAGTCAAGCATTCGAGAAGTAGAAAACAACTATTCGAGAAGTCAAGAAAGGCTTAATCGATATCTCAAGCAGGTTGAAGACTCACAGCTGGCAGTTATCTAACTTAGAATAAATTCTAAATTAGGTAAAATATGTTTTTATGAGTGATTTAAAAATTCTGAATAAAAATCCAAAAACGGTTAAGATTCAGCAAGAATTCAGCCTTTTCAAATGATTCGAGAACTCAGTCATTAGAGAACTAAAATACCCTAATCGAGAACTCAAGCATTTTTCTGATCGATTTCTCTAAAGACTCTATTCCAGAACTCAAGAGTGTCATGAATAGACTTGTTAGATAAGTCTAACATTAAAATAAATGAATCATTCGAGAAGTCTGACTTATCGAAATGTTCTTTTCACTCATAAAAATTCAATTTTCACTATCTTTTAAAATTTACCAGACATATTCTATGAATAATATTCTAACAAATTAAAAAGTTATATTCTCAAAATTTCATAAAAATTTCAAGTTGACAGGATATGATTTTCCAACATATGCAACAGATTTGAAATATTCATAAATCATATTCAGCCAACACTTACTCCAAAAATATTGAGAATTTAGATAAAGTAAGTGTTTACTGCTACAACAATCTAGGTGATATATTCACTTAGCCAGAATCTGAAGAATTCAGCATTCCAATCTCACAAACCAACCTTGTGAAGGTGGCTTCATCTAATGGCTTAGTGAATATGTCAGCTAGTTTGTTTATCTATAGAGACATAATGCAACTCCATGGTTCCATTAGTTGCATGTTCTCTAATAAAATGATATCTGATGTCAATGTGCTTTATCCTAGAATGTTTGACAGGATTGGCAACTATAGAGATTGCACTTGTTTTGTCACACATGATTGGAATTCTTTCCAACACAAGTCCATAATCTATGAGTTGATTTCTAATCCAAAGCACTTGAGCATAGCAACTTCCAGCAGCTATGTATTTAACCTCAGCTGTAGAAGTTGACACAGATTGTTGTTTCTTGTTATACTAAGAGACTAACCTTTGTCCAAGAAACTGGCAGCTACCTGAGGTGCTTTTCCTATCCACTCTGCATCCAGCATAATCAGCATCAGAATAACCAACCAGATTGAACCCTGTGTCCTTAGGATACCATAAACTCAAGTTTGGAGTGCCCTTCAGATATCTAAAGATCCTTTTTATACCAATCAAATGTGGCTCTTTTGGATTTGATTGAAACCTTTCACACAAACATGTAGCAAACATGATGTCTGGCCTACTTGCAGTGAGGTAGAGTAGAGAACCAACCATGCCTCTGTAGACAAAGATATCTACTTTCTTGCCTTTAGCATTTTCATCCAATTTAGTGGCAGTGGGCATGGGTGTCTTTGCAGGTGAGCAGTCTTCTAAGTCAAACTTCTTCAATAAATCCTTGATGTACTTGGTTTGATTGATAAAAATGTCATCCTTCCTTTGACTAACTTGCAATCCAAGAAAGAATGTTAACTCTCCCATCATACTCATCTCATATATGCTCTGCATGAGCTTAGAGAATTTCTCACACAGTTTCTCATTTGTAGAGCCAAATATAATATCATCCACATTGATCTGAACTAGGATAATATCATCACCATGTTTCTTGTAAAACAGTGTCTTGTCCAATGTGCCTCTAGTGAATTGATTTTCAAGGAGAAATTGTGATAAAGTATCATACCATGCCCTTGGAGCCTGTTTAATTCCATACAATGCCTTAAGCAATCTGTAGACAAATTCTGGAAAATGTGGATCCTCAAAGCCAGGTGGTTGTTGCACATAAACTTCTTCTTCCAACTCTCCATTCAGAAATGCACTCTTGACATCCATTTGATAAACTTTAAAGTTTGAATGAGCAGCAAATGCCAGGAATATTCTGATGGCTTCCAATCTAGCAACAGGGGCAAATGTCTCATCATAATCAATGCCTTCCTATTGAGAGTATCCTTTTGCAACCAACCTTGCTTTGTTTCTTACTATTATACCATCTTCATCCATCTTATTCTTAAGAACCCATTTTGTTCCAACAATGGTTCTATTCCTTGGTGCAGGCACAAGTTCCCATACTTTGTTTCTTTCAAATTGATTCAGCTCTTCTTGCATGACAATAATCCAATCTGGATCTAATAGTGCATCATCAAGTTCCTTAGGCTCAATCTGAGATAGAAAACAGCCATAGAGGCACTCATTTTGAGTTGCTCTCCTAGTCCTCACTCCTGCATTTGGATCTCCAATAATTTGCTCTGCAGTGTGTGATCTATCCCATTTCCTTGAATGCTCAGTCTGATTTCTCATTCTTGATGTTGCTTCACCATCCAAGTCATGATCATTCTCATTTCCTCCCCCTGTGTGGTTGCCACTATTCACAGGTATGTCTTGGATGCTTGTTTATCCACTATTGATTGGCACAAATTCTTCTCTTGTATCATCATTCACTTGAGTTTGTTGAACTTGAGTTTCAACTCCAGTTTCAATCTCTTCATTAGAATCATCTAGATTATCAAACTTTATTGGATCTTTATCTTCATCATTGGCTTCTTCTAATCCAGGTAGTTTTCTGTCATCAAATGTCACATCTGTGCTTTCCATAAGTTTCTTTTAACTGATGACATAAACTTTGTATGCAATTCTTTCCATAGAGTAGCCAAGAAAAATTCCTTCAAATGCCTTTGCATCAAACTTTCCAACATATTCTGAGTTATCCTTCAATATAAAGCATTTGCTTCCAAAAGTATGAACATACTTTAGAGTAGGCTTCTTTCCAGCATCAAATTGTAAGGTGTCTTTCCAGTGTTTTTGTTGATGAGGGTTCTGTTCTGGATATAGCATGCAATGCTCACAGCCTTAGCCCAAAAACATGTAGGCATCTTTGCATCAAGCAACATTGTTCTAGCAGCCTCAATAAGAGTTCTATTCTTTCTCTCAACAACTCCATTTTGTTGTGTTGTCCTTGGAGCTGAGAATTGCTGAGAAATTCCATTCTCTTTGCAGAATGCTTCAAGTATGGCATTTTTGAACTCTGTTCCATTATCATTTCTCAATGCAATCACACTTGCATTGTTGGCCTTTGCTTCCTTGTCAACTTTCTTTATGTGCTCAATGATTACTTATGGAGCCTCATCTTTTGATGCCAGAAATTCCACCCATGTATACCTTGTAAAGTCATCAACCATCACCAAGGTATACTTCTTTCTTCCTAGTGACATAATATTGACAGGCCCAAACAAATCCATATGAATGAGTTGCAGGGGCTTGGTTATTGATGTCACTGTCTTTGACTTGTGGCTTGATCTTTTCATTTTTCCCTTTTGACAGGCCTCACACACTCCTTCTTGACAGAATTCAAGTGTGGGCATGCCTCTCACTAATTCTCTTTTGACTAGAGAATTAATGGCTTTAAAGTTCAAGTGTGATAACCTCTTGTGCCACAGCCAACAATCTTTATTTGATGCTTTTGAATAGAAGCAACAAACTTTGTCCTTGTTTGTAGAGTCCATATTGGCTACAAACAGGCTTCCTTTCCTTACTCCAGATAGAGCAAAATCACCAGTCTTCTTGTGGGTGATCAAACATTTATCTTTGTCAAAATCCACTTTGAATCCTCTATCAGTAAACTGACCAACACTTAGCAGATTATGCTTGAGTCCCTTGACTAGTGCTACATCTTCAATGATGACATTACCAACTTTCAACTTGCCATATCCCAATGTGTTACCCATGCTGTCATCTCCAAAAGCAACCATTGGGCCAGCCTTCTCCTCATACTGTGATAGCAGGGCCATATCACCAGTCATGTGATTTGAGCATTCACTGTCCAAAATCCACATGACCTTCTTTTCACTTTCTTTGCCCTGCAAACACAAAGGTATTACTTCTCCTTTGGTACCAAAACAAGTTTGGGTCCATGTGACTTAGAATCATTCTTATCATAAACAACATGCTTTTCAACTTTCTTGGTGTTAGTCTTCTTGTCACTGTTAGAAGTCTTAGAACCTAAGGTTTCAGACTTAGGTGACAGAGGTACCTTCCTAACTCTAGGAGGACTTGAAGACTTTGACCTTGTGTAGTGTGTGTAAGAATCATGACTGATACAACCATCAATGAATTGCCTTCTCAAATTGAAACAACTAGTCATAACATTCATATTGCATGGCATACAGTCAAATTTATCACAAAATGGAGCATCTTTATGTCGTAAAGGCACAGAACAATCATAGAAAGGTTTGGGCACACTACCAACAGGTTTCTTGCATGCATGAGTTAAATGATTGGTACTAAAACAATTCTGAAAAGTTTTCCTAGGGGCATTAGGCATATAAGCATAGTTGTTATCTTTGTTAATCCCTAGCTTGCAATTTCTGTTCTGTTTCTTCTTAGCCACTTTCTTCTTAGATTCATTTTTCCCAACTGATACAAACTTAACAAACTTCTTAGGTCTAGACCTATCACCTACTAGCTCCTTGGCTTTTGCCTTGACACTCTCACCCTTAGAGGATGCTTGTTGTTCTCTGGATTGTGCCTCATCCTCATCATTCAACATTTGCTTGATGAGTAAGGCATCCTCATCAATTTCAAATGTTGATTCTTTAAAAATTGGAGTCTCGGCCTTTTTCAAAATGTGAGGCACTTCCTCCAGAACAACTATGTCATCTTCAATGACAGCATAGCCTTTCCTCTGTTTAAGAGTGCCATAGTCAAGTCCAATTGCAGCCTTGGGTTTAGCTTGAATTTTCTCGTGATAGGATTGCAGTAGACCAGATGAGTTCTTAAAGGTTTTCAGTTTGGATTCATTTTCAGCTTGCTCATCCCTATGAGCCTTTTCAATTTGACTAGTACATAGAACCTTGTTCTGCAGATATTCAACTTCTTTCTTAAGGTTTTCTACTTGTATAGCAGTTAGCTCAAGTTCCTCATTCTTTTTTATTAACAATTCATTTCTAGCAGACAGTTTAGCAATTTCCTAATTAGCAGCAGTCATACTAGTATGAATATTAAACATTTCAACAGATAGTTATTCAATCATGCACTTGTACTCAGAAACAGACATGTCTATGGTAGTGAGAGATGGTACCTGAGAGTCTGATGAAGATGTGTCATCCTTGGAATTGGCCATCAAGGCATAGTTGCAAAATTCTTGCTCTTCTCCATCACTATCAGAATCATCCCAACACTTCCCTTCAGCTATGTAGGCCTTACCTTGTGTCTGCTTTTTCAGAAGGGCCTCATACTTAGCTTCAAGCTCTAGAAACTCTTTATCCTTCTTTTTAGGCTTCTTGCATTCACTGGCAAAATGCCCTAGGTCATTGCATCTATAACACCTTACAAATGACCTATCCACATGGCTGGTTTTAAATTTATTCTTGTTTGCTTTCACAGGTGCCTTGCTTTTGTTGAATGAATGGTTTTGGGTTTTAGGTTTGAAGGGTTGGTTCCTCTTGAATCTGATGTTTGAAAATTTTCTGGCCATGAAAGCATATGAAGTGTTTTCCATTCCATCTAGTTCTTCAAGAGTATAAAACTCTTCTTCCTCCTTCTCCTCAACAGGTTCACTTACCTCAGCTTCAGTTTCTTCATCATCTACTATATCCTCTATCCTTAGCTGACTTGTAGATGCTTTTAGGTCTTGAATAGATTTGTTGACAATCAAGGCACATGATGTGTTTATCATTCTTCCTTGGTTGGCTTGGATAGCCCTTTTCTGAAGCAACTTAAGCTCATGAGTTTTTAAAACCCCATAGAGCACATCATATGTGATTTTGTTCAAATCTCTTTCCCTTAGAGAAATGACCCTCTGCTCTAGGTGGTTTGGAGAAGACAATAGAAACTTCATATTCAACTCCTTGGTGCTGTAAACCTTGCCATTCATCTCCAACTCAGTAACTAGCTTGTGACATCTCTCAAACATCTCAGTGATGCTTTCACTACGCCATAGATGGGCGCATGTAACGCACTCCTACTGTTACATCAGACACGTTTTCTGTTACATTAGCCCTAAGGTAACGCACTTTTACCATTTCATCCGCTAATGTTACCTTTGACCTCAAATGTAACGCACAGCTCCTCAATGGTAACACAAGGGAAAGCGTTACATCAGGACCATAAAGTAACACAAAATCAAGCAAAAGCTAAACTAGCAGGTGTTACCTTAGCTTAGGCAGAAATTCTAGATGACACGTGGCATGTGGGGCCCACGTGACACCTGGCATTCTGCCACATGGCACTTGACACGTGGCACCCATTGACACATGGCATCATGACGTGGCAACCACTACCACGTGGCACAAGGTGGGCCCACAATGCCACGTGGCATGTTGTAGGGCCCACACTGCCACGTGGCACCTATGGGGCCCACACTGACATGTGGCACCTGTGGGGACCACACTGCCACGTGTCACCTGTGGGACCCACACTGCCACGTGGCACCTGTGGGACCCACACTACCACGTGGCAAGTGTGGGGTCCACCTGCCACGTGGCATCTATGGGACCACACTGACACGTGGCATGTGGGGGCCCACTATCTAATGCAACACTGCATAGTTCCTTAATGCAATACTACATAATTATTTAATGTAACACTATAATTATCTACTGCAATACTAGCAAATGCAACACTAAAATTGAAAATTTTGTAAGATTTGATTTATATATATATAAATCCCTTTACAAAATAAGCCAACCAATTCAAAGTACAAAACATGTCAATGACGAATACAATACTGATCTCCACCAGTCATCCAACTCCTAACCAACATACACTACGCCATAAACGCACATACGCAACCCCCATTTTCAGTTGCGTAAGGCCTGAAAAGCGTTGCGTAAGGTCTTACGCAACGCTTTTGGGGCGTTACCAATACTGGCGTTGCGTAAGACCCCTAACGCAACGCTTTTCCAAGCTATTGCAACACTTCGAAAAGCATTGCATAAGAGGCTTTATGCAACACCAAAAGCATGCAAACGCAACACTTCATGGTGTTGCATAAGATGTTTCAGCCATGTCAGCATGCTGACATGGAAGCAAGGTGCCACGTCAGCATGCTGACATGTAAGCAATGTGCCACGTCAGCATGCTGACATGTCATTAGTGGGACCCACAAGTGCCACATCAGAAATGGGGGCATGCCACGTCAGCAGTGGGGCCCACCAAGGTGCCACGTCAGCAATGGGCCCACATGCCACGTCAGTAGTAGGGCCCACATGCCACGTCAACAGTGGGTCCCACATGCCACGTTAGCAATGGGTACCAACATGCCACGTCAGCAGTGGGGTCCCCTATCTAACGCAACGCTATTTGAGTCTAATGCAACGCTAAATTTTTTTTTTAAGCAACCCCATTCTTTTCAAATGCAACACCATTCTTTTTTATTGCAACATTAAAACTAGGCTAATGCAACATTAAATAGAGTCAAATGCAACACTTTTTTACAAAAAAAATTGAAATGACTGCTTTGTTTATACATAAAACCATCATGTAGAAACCAAGCCAACAACTTCAAAAATCCTAAATAATGCAACCAACAAAACTACTTAACAGTTTTACATGTACTAAACCAAGCACATGCACTAATTCTAAGTTCAAAATGTACATGTACTTCTGTGATATTATCTCTGTATCCTCTCTTTTAGCTCCTGTAGTTTCACGATTTGATCTTGCATAGCAAAATTCCTAACTTGAAGCTCATTATTCTCGCTAGTCACCTGCGAAGAGAGAAGTTTAACAATATAGTTCAAAATGTGCAGGTAGCTTTAGACAGATTATCATGAGAGTAAACGGTTTGCAACATTAATTATTTGCATCAACATTTTAATTTAGAATTTAAATATAATTACAAGCGAATGTAACAAGTCCACAGAGTTTCACAAGTGCACAGATGTCAACATTTAATAAACAAGCTTCGTGTGTTCAATTAGAATTATAATACAAGTATGACACGATAGAAAAATAGTAAAATAGTTGACAAGAACGTAACTTACCTGCAAGACTGAGAGGATGAAATCGTTGTCTACTGTTGATGCTATCTTGCCTACATAAACTGTTGTTTGCGGCTTCTCTGCAGGTGTAACACTTGGGATCCCAACTGGTCTAATAACAGGAGTAATGACTGGACCACGTACCCCAGGAACAGGAGGGCGTACTAGTGCAGGATTGATGCCAGCTTTCCCACCAGTCGTGGAAGATATATCAGCCTAACCATTGCTGGGTGGATTACCTACAAATGAATGACATAAGTAACAGGTGGATTACCTAGGTATATATTATAGTCTAAAACATGTGGTGTCTCAAAGTGATAATTAGCTGCCATTTCACATAAATGGTTTGCAAGGTCGTATGCAGCAGGACTGTAACTGGCATACTCATAATCCTGTCAAATAATAGATAAATATAATGAAACTTAGCATATAACGTAAGTAAGAGGATGGCATTCTATATTGTACAAACAATAAATACCTTAAGATAATTAAGACAAGTGATAAAATCCTGAACTAGAAAATTCTAAACAAGTAGCTCAACCATGAAGTGAAATTGAAGAAGTGGGATACGTTTGTGCATCGAAGTTTACAGAAACTTGATCAGCGAAAACGTTTATCTACAATATTTATTCTAAAAAGTGAGCCTGCACATATTGTTGTAAAGTTGGAAACAGCTCCTAAAGGGGTTGTTTGCACGGAAATAAATTTATATGTTTCCGGGGAAACTGAAACAAGATATGTACCACCAAAAAGAAAAACAATTGGAAGACTTTAAATATTCAGCACATGGAAGTGGATCAGATGACATGAACGCAGAACTAGTACCTGTTAGTTTTTGTCTGAATTGTATAAGGGCTGTCGTCATATCCTTGAGACAGAACCTTCTGCAACTGAACTCTAAAAAACAAAACCAAATCCAATTCAAACAATTTAAAATCGAGAATAAACAGTTCCACCACCATTGGAGAGCTTGTTAGTCATGGAAAGTACAATAGAAAGATGAATCTATGAAATTCGTAAAAGAATAAGTTGAGGCATTGTCTTGTAGTTTTTCTGTTCCTGTTTCAAAGGTTGATGCAAATCATCAGTCCATTCCAAACACTATCTATTAACTTTCCCATGAGTTTTACAGTAAGTATACGCAAATACACTATACCATCATTCTTGGACAGTGTAGACAATTGGTTCGTTGCGGTTGGTTCTATATACTAAACTGTAAGGGCTCAACATTGAAATCATATCTAACATGTAACAATGTTATTAATATCATTTTATCACATTTTGATCCTGAGATTGCACCGTACTAAAGAAGCCTACAAACCTCTCTGATAACATAAACATCCAATAATTTTCAAGTCATTTTCCCATGTTAAGATCAATATGATGAAATAAAATGAGAGATATACTTTTGAAAGAAGTTATATTTGAGAATCAACATCAGTGTTAGGAATTAAAATGAGCCAAAGGACTCTTGCTCTAGCAGTATTGAATTAATCAGTGTCAAAGACAAAATTGGGCATGTGTGTTGTTCAACTGAAAAAAAAACAGTATATTAAAAAAGTTAAGGGATTGCTGGATCACTAAATATAAGTGATAACCAAAAAAATATTTGCCCAATCGACAATTAGAAGGAAAAAACAAGGAATGCCGCATCAGAATTCAGAAGTCACAACTCCATAAACCATTTCACACGCATAGTTCTGAATTATTATGAATTTCCTTAACTTTTCGTGTTCGGCTCAAAGTATAGATACATTAGATGTATTACCATATGTGGATTAGAAAACTTGGATGAAACTTGAAAGGGTCAAAATCGGACAACTAACTGAGTAGCATAATCGAAACCAGTATCAGAATAAACCTGTTTATACTGAAGGTAAAGTTGGGAGGGAGAACTAGTATTTGCAAATTTATTTTTTCAATTAATGAGCCTTGTTTGGAGTTTAAACTTTAAACTAAAATGTTTGACCACGGAGGCACAGAAGAACTGCAGAAGCAATGCATTTTCCTCCTGATGTCTAGGGGTACACTCACCTCTGTACTCAAGACACCAATTAGCTTGTAAAAGCAGAATCTAGTAATCATCTACATGCTGGAAATCGGAAAATATTGTAAATATTACTTTTAAGTATCTCAACAGCATTGACTTCTTATTAGAAACATGGATCCCTAAATTAGTAAAGTTAAGTTCCAACCAACACATCATTATCAAGAAAATTAAAATAAGCTTCAAATTCATAGGACATTTATATCTAAGCTATGGAAACTAATGAGGTCGACAGAAAGAAACATGAAAATTAAATAACTAATGAGGTCGATTAAAAAGAAACATGAAAACTTAACATAGGTACCTAAAATCAAAGCTCAAAGGTTTGGGAGTGATACCTAAAATCGAAATACAAAACTCAAAGCTCAAACTAAAGAAGAGCCTAAATCCACTGAACTCAAAGCTCCCAAGCCCCGAAAACCAAACTGAAGAAGCCCTGAAATCAAAGTGAGAGATTGATTAATTGATGTTTAAATGAAAAAATAAAATCAATTGAACATAATATTAAAAACCCCTGATTTGAAGAACAAAGCCTCGACCGAACACTCAAACCAGAGTCTTGACTGAAGTCTCAAATCAATTGGAATGTTGAAGAAGCGAATTACGCACGAATTTGAAGAAGTTGAGAGATTGAGAGTTGGGGAGAGAGTTTTACCGGAGAGAGAGAGAGAGAGTGAGAGAGATGGGTTTTAGATCGAAAAGTGAGAGATATTTTGTTAAAGTGGGAGTCAAAAGTTTGGGCGGCGGTATTATTTGCGCCTCAAATTTCATCAGGCGGTATTATTTGTCACTCAAATATTTCACCGATATGTGTGCATATGATATTGTCAAAATATTTATGCATTTTTATTTTTTTTACTAAAAAATTGTGTAGTTTAAATTTAGTAAATAAATATTTAAATTTAAATTGATTTTTACTTTATGCGAAGATCAATTTTGATAAATATTCGGGACAAGATTAGTTAAAAAAATGTATATTTTGACCGATTCGACTATTACAAAATAAACAAAAAAATCTAGGAATTTTTTAAAAAATTACCACATCAATTAAATCGTTATATCTTGACATCCGTACGATTGTAACGTCGAATTTTTTTTAAAAAAAATAGATTCATCATTTGGGACAAGACTAGTTAAAATGAAGGTCGACTTTGACCGGTTTGACCATTATAAAAGCAAACCAAATAAAATAGGAAATTTTTTGAAAAATTACCACATCACTAAAATCGTTATATCTTGACACCCGTGCGATTTGAACGTTAAAAAAATAATTTTAAAAAATAAGTTCATCATTCGGGACAAGACTAGTTAAAAGAAAAGTCCAGTTTGACCGGTTTGACCGTTATAAAACCAAACCAAATACATATAGAATTTTTTTTAAAAAACTTACCACATCACTAAAATCGTTATATCTTGACACCCGTTCGATTGGAACGTCGAAAAAATAATTTAAAAAAATAGATTCATCATTCGGGACAAGACTAGTTTAAAGGAAGGTCGACTTTGACCGGTTTAACCGTTATAAAACCCAACCAAATAAATATAGGAATTTTTTTAAAAAATTACCACATCACTAAAATCGTTATATCTTGACACCCGTTCGATTGGAACGTCGAAAAAATAATTTAAAAAAATAGATTCATCATTCGAGACAAGACTAGTTTAAAGGAAGGTCGACTTTGACCGGTTTGACCGTTATAAAACCCAACCAAATAAATATAGAAATTTTTTTAAAAAATTACTACATCACTAAAATCATTATATCTTGACACTCGTGCGATTGGAACGTCGAAAAAATAATTAAAAAAAATAGATTCATCATTCGGGACAAGACTAGTTAAAAGTAAAGTCCACTTTGACCGTTATAAAACCAAACCAAATACATCTAGGAAATTTTTTGAAAAATTACCGCATCACTAAAATCGTTATATCTTGACATCCATGCGATTGGAACGTCGAAAAAATAAATTAAAAAAATAGATTCATCATTCGGGATAAGACTAGTTAATAAAAGAAAATAAATATCTAATGCAACACTTCAAACAGCAAATGCAACACTACTGTTACCTAATGCAACGCTTCTGCCACGTCAGCAAATGCCACGTCAGCATAGGTGGGTCCCACTTCTGCCACGTCAGCAATTGTAGGTCCCACAATTGCCACGTCATCATGATGGGCCTCCTGCCACGTCATCCTTGTGGGTCCCACACTGCCACGTCAGCAGTGGTGGGTCCCACATCTGCCACGTCATATTTTTAAAAAAAAATATAAATATATCTAATGCAACACTTAAAACAGCAAATGCAACATTACTGGTATCTAATGCAACGCTTCTGCCACGTCAGCAAATGCCACATCATCATAGGTGGGTCCCACTTCTGCCACGTCAGCAATTGTGGGTCCCACAATTGCCACGTCAGCATGATGGGCCTCCAGACACGTCACCCTTGTGGGTCCCACATTGCCACGTCAACAGTGGTGGGTCCCACATCTGCCACGTCATATTTTTTTTAAAAAAATATAAATATATCTAATGCAACACTTCAAACAACAAATGCAACACTACTAGTATCTAATGCAACGTTTTCTGCCACGTCAGCAAATGCCACGTCAGCAAAGGTGGGCCCCACTTCTGCCACGTCAGCAAATATGGGTCCCACAAGTGCCACGTCAGCAAATGCCACGTTAGCATATGTGGGTCCCACTTCTGCCACGTCACCATTTATTAAAATGAAAAAATATCTAACGCAACGCCATCAGTTAGTGTTGCATAATGTGAAACACTGTAGGTAATACGCAACACTAAATTATATCTAACGCAACACCAATTCAGCTCAGTTGCAAAAGACCCAAAACTTCTATCTAACGAAACGCTTTCTGTGCAACGCTTTGTAAAAAGGGTTGCGTATGCTCACTTATGGCGTAGTGATATAATCTAAACATGTCGTACAATTTTATTAGTTGCCACTCGAAATGTCCCTGGAATAGAAACACCAGCTCTACCGCCCATTGTGATCCCATTTAAAAGGGCAACCTGCATTATTCAGACAAATATCCAAAGTACAACCTTGGTGACAATCCAATCATTTAACAAGAAATCTGACAAGATATGAGAAATTGAAATTTTTTTAGATGTAGATATAAACTTGAAGAAATGCAAATTAATCTCAAGTTACTGTCCTAATCCGAGATTTTTCGTATCTATGATATGCCAAGTGCTGCTTTTATACAAGGAAAAATAGGAATTGAAGGTCAAGTAAAAGAGAAACGACTTCTTGGACAATCAGACCACTAGCATGATATTATATATGTAATTATATAGATGCAAGATGTAGAAGATTCTGACGCAACAATGAATACCCAGGAACCTGGAATATTAAAGAATCATACTCAGGAAACACGCAAATTGTACTTCGTACTGAATGACCTATATAGTATCTATCTATTCTTTGACTTGCAGATTTTCAGGGCAGATACTGTTAACTAAACATATAACGTGTTAAAAGATGAAATATATGTTTACCCACATGTTTCAAGCAACCTTATGCTCTCATTAAGTAAAAATTTTATTGTGTGCAAGAAGTAAAGATTGTCAAACTTAAAAATCAGGGATAACTTCTTCTAAAATATTCTAAATCGTACACTTTTAGAGGCATTATATTCATAGTTCTTTACACGAGTGTCAATTCACGAGTTTTAATTTCTATTCCCATCCAGATTCGTCCACCAACAGATGTTTTTTTTGGAACTACAAAGATTAATTACATTTTTTTGCTATATTCTGATGTTCTCTCTTGGAACTGCATAACAAGTATGATTATTCATGTGTTAAGCTTACAAATCAGGTGACAAGATGCTAAAGAGTTAACATTTTGACAAATCGATTATAGGATCATAGGATTGAGCACTGCTGCACTAAAAACTTAACAGCAACCTCTCCTTTGTTAGCATAATCGAATCAGTTCTAGGAGAACATCACATAATCACATAATCGAATCAGTAGTAGAACATGTCTTAAAAAAACTCTAAGCCAAGGATAGACTATATAATTAAAAAAAATAAGGCAGAAATTGAAAAATTGAACATCTCAATAAAAGAGCAGTTTGTACATACATCTGATATGGACAATATCCCCAGACCATTTGGCCCAAATCCTTCTTCGATTTTCGAAGATAAGTCGACATTCTTCTCCTATTTCAATCAATTCGAAGGTAAAACGAAATTAGTAGAAGATACACATGCAGGTTTAGATTGAAGCTATATTTTTTCAAAAATACAAACCAAATATGAACTTACACTTACCATGTAATCTATACATGTCGTCAGATAAAAAGAATTCGAAACATAATCCAACTCCATATGGAATGCTAATACTATGATACTACCTTTTACAAAGTTTTACACTACAAATTGTGATCTAAACCTTTTTAAATATTCAAACTAATAAATTCAACGTGACTATTGCACTTATTAAATTAAGATCATCATTAATCAAATTCAAACTCAACAATTTCACCCAATAAGGTTGATGAGTCCCATCTTCTGACCTGACATTTTTAGCAGATAAAGAGAGAAATAAGACAAACTGTTCAATTAAAAGTTTGGAAAATAATTAAAGAAGGTTCAACTGCTCTGGATGCTTCAACGTACTAAACCATACAACATTAACAGTAAAAGGAGAAACTGATATGAACTGAACATTCAAAGAATGAAAGCCACTTTAATACGACCTTAATATTTAACCATATCAGGGTACAATAACTACTTCTAACCATTCAGATTACTGAGAACAAGGAACCAACCATTATTGAACAGTTCAATATACAAGAGACAGCCAATGACATTTGTATATCTAAAAATATACACATGCATATTGCACATTTTATAATTAAACATAACGACTGGTCGACTGCTCAGTTTGATATACAAGAGACTACCTATACACATTTGTACATAAAACAATCATTATATTGACGCTAGACAATGATGTTGAGCATTTAAGAAAATAGAGAGGTTGCACAGAAAATGCCAAGTGAAGCCTAGCTATGAACTAATCAGCTACTACTATTAGGAATAGTAAAAACAAATGAAGACAATACAAAGTCAAAATTCAATTAATGTATCTACTACAGTAAAATGAAGGAATAAAGATACTAGTGTCACCATAGCAACTAGCAATCAATAACAGAGTCATTAATATTTTAATATAACTATATAGCATTTTCATTTTTCAGTCAAAATTTACATGTGATATTGATACAAACATCATTCACTGGCCCTTTTTATGTTATTTCAGCATACATTTCCCTGAACGTGTTACAATGATAAGTTGAAAACATGGACAAGACAGCATTAGCGAGAATTTACCTATTCCTTCCATCTTTTTTGGTGAAGTAACCTCTATAAACACTAATTATACTCTCTGCTGTCAAATTATGTCACTCCTTGGTTCGATTTCCTCCCCTTTGCGGTGAACAGGGAAAGCAGCACACTCCGGAGAATCGGTACTTCTGATGGAGAGTGCAAAAGGAACTCTTAACCTGCATTATATGATATATAATATTGTTACAAACGGTATTTACAAACACTAAGACAAATTTTGTATAGAATCCGGGTTCTTTACTATGACCAGTTTGGTTTTTGTGCATTTACATCTACGACCTGCACATCGGTAGCATCAACTCGTCTCATCGAACTCCATCGTCTACAAAAGTCAATCAGAACAATTAAATTTAGAAAAGCTAATATATTCATTTAAATAGCAAGATACTTAATATCCTCTGTTAGTTGATATCATACATTATTGACATGAAATTTTAGGATGAGACCTTAAGTTTAATGACACCTTTTTCTTTTCCAAATTTCCAAGGATTGCTTTGCTTCTAAAATTATTTGCAGCTAATACATTATAAAGGAGAGATGCGCAGGAAAATTTACCACATTGATGTGTAGGACGCTGTTTGGGATCTCTGTCAAGAAGGAAGTTTCCTTGAAAGCTGGAACTACACATGAAAACTGATTGAGACATAACAAGTTTTATTCCTTAATACAAACTTATGGAGTAAGTTATTTCATAGTTCAATTAAAAATTTACATGTTCAACAGGCTCCATAGCTAGATACTTAGCCACATGTCAACACCCTCCAAAGCAGTGCAGACCTGTAAGTTAAAGCATAG
Organism: Kitagawia praeruptora; assembly: GCA_037693485.1. NCBI lineage: Eukaryota > Viridiplantae > Streptophyta > Magnoliopsida > Apiales > Apiaceae > Kitagawia > Kitagawia praeruptora. Next base: position 112,144,292 of record CM075354.1, read on the forward strand.
TCAGACCTCGTAAAGTACAAAATTCATCGAACAATAATTGTTAATTGATGCAGTATTCAGATCTGTATTTAAATGCAACAAAACATGTTTTGTATCCACCCCACTTAAAGTAAAGCCCCAATAAACACACAGTAAAGCCCCAATTTTACCTCGAATCGGAAGCCCTAATTGAAGTCCTGAATAGAAAAACCCAATTGAAGCCCTAATTGGAAAATAAAAAGTGATTAATTCAATTTTACCTACAATTGAAAGCCCCAACAAATTTTACCTACAATTGAAAGCCCAACAAATTTTTCCTGCAAAATCAATTTTAAGCAAATTAGCAATTGAAAATAAGCAAAAAGAAAAAAGAGAAGATAGAAAAGAAGAGAGAAGAAAAAAGAGAAGAGAGAAGAGAAGAGAGACGATAGTTGTTCTTCGATTCGGAGAGTCGAGACAATAGAGACAATAGAGAAAGTATGGCTGTATGAGAGAATTGAGAGTCGAGATGATAGTAGGGTTTTCTGTTAAGGGGGAAAGTGTAGTTCTGTAGTTTTCATTTGGGGGGAAAAAGCCCGCCCATGTGAAATTTTTCACCTCGGGCAAAACAACACAGTAGACTAATTATCTTTTATAATTTAATTAAATTAAATTACTATATATATTATAATTTTAAAAAAACGTCATATGCATTTATATATAATATAAATTGAAATTTCTAGTATATTATGGATTATATATATAATTAAAAAAACTCAAAAATTAAAATTTAATAATATAATTTATGAAAATATATTTAAGTTGTTAATGTTATTTAAGTGCTTATTAAAAATGAGACAAATTTATAAAAGAAATTTATCAAAGTTAATGCAGATATGTAAACTTTTTAAAAAGTTATGAATTTGCCAAAGTTAATAATTAAAAAGTGTATTATTTGATTGGGTAATTCAATGGTCAACTAGTACTTTGACCGGAATTCCTAAACAGGGTTTCGTCATGGTTAAAGGATTCGATTTTTTAAAAAATATTTCTCGATCACCCAACCATACGGGAATCAAGATCCATCATATTTAATGTTATTCCCAAAATTTTAGAAAAAAAAAATTTATTTGATCGGATAATTCAACGGTCAACTATCACTTTGACCGGAACCCCTAAACAACGTTTCCTCAGGGTTTAAGGATTCGATTTTTTTAAAAATATTTCTCGACCACCCAACCATACGGGAATTAAGATCCATCATATTTAATGTTATTCCCAAAATTTTAGGGGAAAAAAATTATTTGATCGAGTAATTCAACGGTCAACTATCACTTTAACCGGAACCCCTAAATAGGGTTTCGTCAGGGTTTAAGGATTCAATTTTTTAAAAAATATTTCTCGACCACCCAACCATACGGGAATCAAGATCCATCATATTTAATATTATTCCCAAAATTTTAGAAAAAAAAAATTTATTTGATTGGGTAATTCAACGGTCAACTATCACTTTGACCGGAATCCCTAAACAGGGTTTCGTCAGGGTTTAATGATTCGATTTTTTTAAAAATATTTCTCGACCACCCAACCATACGGGAATCAAGATCCATCATATTTAATGTTATTCCCAAAATTTTAGAAAAAAAATTTATTTGATCGGGTAATTCAACGGTCAACTATCACTTTGACCGGAACTCCTAAACAGGGTTTCGTCATGGTTTAAGGATTCGATTTTTTAAAAAATATTTCTCGACCACCCAACCATACGGGAATCAAGATCCATCATATTTAATATTATTCCCAAAAGTTTAGAAAAAAAACAAAAAATTTGATCGGGTAATTCAACGGTCAACTATCACTTTGACCGGAACCCCTAAACAAGGATTCGTCAGGGATTAAGGATTCGATTTTTTAAAAAATATTTCTCGACCACCCAACCATACGGGAATCAAGATCCATCATATCTAATGTTATTCCCAAAAGTTTAGAAAAAAAAAAAATTTTGATCGGGTAATTCAACGGTGAACTATCACTTTGACCGGAACCCCTAAACAGGATTTCGTCAGGGTTTAAGGATTCAATTTTTTAAAAAATATTTCTCGACCACCCAACCATACGGGAATCAAGATCCATCATATTTAATGTAATTCCCAAAAGTTTAGAAAAAAAAAATTTTGATCAGGTAATTCAACGGTCAACTATCACTTTGACCGGAACCCCTAAACAGGGTTTCGTCATGGTTTAAGGATTCAGTTTTTTAAAAAATATTTCTCGACCACCCAACCATACGGGAATCAAGATCCATTATATTTAATGTTATTCCCAAAATTTTAGGGAAAAAAAAATTATTTGATCGTGTAATTCAACCCGTTAATATAAATATTATATAAATAATTTAATTCGTTTTTAAATTATATAATTATTTTTAATATTGAGAGCACTTCCCCACACTTGAATGGTTTATTCCCCTCAGTGAATAATATAATATAATATAATCTACATATATAAAAAAACGTCATATGCATTTATATATAATATAAATTGAAATTTCTAGTATATTATGGATTATATATATAATTAAAAAAACTCAAAAATTAAAATTTAATAATATAATTTATGAAAATATATTTAAGTTGTTAATGTTATTTAAGTGCTTATTAAAAATGAGACAAATTTATAAAAGAAATTTATCAAAGTTAATGCAGATATGTAAACTTTTTAAAAAGTTATGAATTTGCCAAAGTTAATAATTAAAAAGTGTATTATTTGATTGGGTAATTCAATGGTCAACTAGTACTTTGACCGGAATTCCTAAACAGGGTTTCTTCATGGTTAAAGGATTCGATTTTTTAAAAAATATTTCTCAATCACCCAACCATACGGGAATCAAGATCCATCATATTTAATGTTATTCCCAAAATTTTAGAAAAAAAAATTTATTTGATCGGATAATTCAACGGTCAACTATCACTTTGACCGGAACCCCTAAACAACGTTTCCTCAGGGTTTAAGGATTCGATTTTTTAAAAAATATTTCTCGACCACCCAACCATACGGGAATTAAGATCCATCATATTTAATGTTATTCCCAAAATTTTAGGGAAAAAAAATTATTTGATCGAGTAATTCAACGGTCAACTATCACTTTAACCGGAACCCCTAAACAGGGTTTCGTCAGGGTTTAAGGATTCAATTTTTTTAAAAATATTTCTCGACCACCCAACCATACGGGAATCAAGATCCATCATATTTAATATTATTCCCAAAATTTTAGAAAAAAAAAATTTATTTGATCGGGTAATTCAACGGTCAACTATCACTTTGACCGGAATCCCTAAACAGGGTTTCGTCAGGGTTTAATGATTCGATTTTTTTAAAAATATTTCTCGACCACCCAACCATACGGGAATCAAGATCCATCATATTTAATGTTATTCCCAAAATTTTAGAAAAAAAAATTTATTTGATCGGGTAATTCAACGGTCAACTATCACTTTGACCAGAACCCCTAAACAGGGTTTCGTCAGGGTTTAAGGATTCGATTTTTTAAAAATTATTTCTCGACCACCCAACCATACAGGAATCAAGATCCATCATATTTAATGTTATTCCCAAAAGTTTAGAAAAAAAAAAAATTTTGATCGGGTAATTCAATGGTCAACTATCACTTTGACCGGAACTCCTAAACAGGGTTTCGTCATGGTTTAAGGATTCGATTTTTTAAAAAATATTTCTCGACCACCCAACCATACGGGAATCAAGATCCATCATATTTAATGTTATTCCCAAAAGTTTAGAAAAAAAACAAAAAATTTGATCGGGTAATTCAACGGTCAACTATCACATTGACCGGAACCCCTAAACAAGGATTCGTCAGGGATTAAGGATTCGATTTTTTAAAAAATATTTCTCGACCACCCAACCATACGGGAATCAAGATCCATCATATCTAATGTTATTCCCAAAAGTTTAGAAAAAAAAAAAATTTGATCGGGTAATTCAACGGTGAACTATCACTTTGACCGGAACCCCTAAACAGGATTTCGTCAGGGTTTAAGGATTCGATTTTTTAAAAAATATTTCTCGACCACCCAACCATACGGGAATCAAGATCCATCATATTTAATGTAATTCCCAAAAGTTTAGAAGAAAAAAAATTGATCAGGTAATTCAACGGTCAACTATCACTTTGACCGGAACCCCTAAACAGGGTTTCGTCATGGTTTAAGGATTCGATTTTTTAAAAAATATTTCTCGACCACCCAACCATACGGGAATCAAGATCCATTATATTTAATGTTATTCCGAAAATTTTAGGAAAAAAAAATTATTTGATCGTGTAATTCAACCCGTTAATATAAATATTATATAAATAATTTAATTCGATTTTAAATTATATAATTATTTTTAATATTGAGAGCACTTCCCCACACTTGAATGGTTTATTCCCCTCAGTGAATAATATAATATAATATAATCTACATATATAAAAAAACAAAAATTATCATTATTATATAATAGTGATAATATAATGAAGAAAATCTAAGGGCATAGTTTATGTATTACTGATTGAGAATATTACCACGTTGCAAAGCTTGGTGGAGTGGTTAGGTTGTTGAATTAGTAGAGTGGAGGTCAGGGGTTCGAAACCCATCTTCCTCTTTTTTTTAAGTAACATTCATTTACACTACAAATGGCTGGACACGTGGCAGTCTGTACAAGCGACACGTGGCAGCCTATCCAATTGACACGTGGCAGCGTGGGCCCACACTGACACGTGGCAGCGTGGGCCCACAAGTGACACGTGGCAGTTGTGAGACCCACACTGACATGTGGCAGAGGGCCCACGTTGACACGTGGCAGTGTGGGCCCACACCTGACACGTGGCAGTTGTGGGACCTACAAGCGACACGTGGCAGTCTGTGCAATTGACACGTGGCAGTGTGGGGCCCACACTGACACATGTCAGTGGGACCCACACTGACACGTGGCAGTGGGACCCATAGTTGACACGTGGCTGTGTTGGACCCACGTGACACGTGGCAGTGGGCCCACATGACATGTGGCAATCTATCCACTTGACACATGGCAGTTAGTGGGTCCTGTGACACGTGGTAGTGGGGGGCCACTTGACACATGGCAGATTGTGATCCCATATGACACGTGTCATTGGGGCCCACGTGACACGTGGCAATGGGACCCACGTGACACGTGGCAATTTGTCACACGTGGAACTTGTAGCATTCAAATGTAACACTGATTGCAGCAAATGTAACACTACTTCTTGAAAATGAAACACTTCTGTGGGACCCACATGTTCATTTATTTTTATATTTATTAAGTTTAAAAAAATAACAACTGCAACGCTTAATCGCTAATGTAACACAACGAATCTATTGCAACACTACATGTTCTATTGCAATAGTACCTTCATAGGTAATGTAACACAATCTCAACAGTGTTGCAGTAGGTCAAAAAAGGTACCTCTAATGTAACACAAAGTGGGCGTTACAATAGAAAAGCATTGCGGACGCCCATCTATGGCGTAGTGTTTCCTTGGGCTGTGCCATGAAAGCTTCATACTGTGTGACCAGTATCTGTTTCTTGTTTTCCTTGACCTCATCAGTCCCTTCACATAAGACCTCAATGTGATCCCACATTTCTTTGGCAGATGTACACGATGCAATGTTTGCAAACATTGGCATATCCATGGAATCAATAATTAGCAACATGAGGTGACTGTCAAGAACAACCATCTCCTTTTCTGATTCTGTCCATTTGGATGGTTCCTTGGCCACATAAGATCTTGGAATAGTTGTGGTTCCAACAATCTTTTCAGGTATTTCTTGTTGTGGAACAAATGGACCATTCTTGAGAATCTCAGGATAAAAAGGATGAGAGGCTTTGATGAACAACATCATTTTTATCTTCCAGAGGTTGTAATTTTCTTTGTCAAACTTAGGGACTTTCACCGTTCCTGTGGTCTTTCACTTGTTGAGTATTGAATACAGTAAAAGAATACAGAGGGGGGGTGAATGGATTCTTGAACTTTTTCTCGTTCTTGAATTTGTGTAGGAAGATATGTGTTTGTGTGTGCAAATATGTAGGTGCGGATAAAGAATGACACAAGACACAATATCACTTTAATCTAATATTTTATTAGATAAAGGTTGCTACAATCTGTGAATACAAATGGTAGTATTCTCAGCTTCGTTTTTCTCAGAGAGATATATCTTATAGTGTGTATGAAAAACTTAACCAACTAAAGAAGTGAGATTGTATTCTTATAGAACATGAATACAACTCACTTACTACAAATAAGGTTACAGGATAAATTACTTTCTTGTATGTCTATCCTTTTTGAGTAAGCATCCAAACTGCTACAGATTTGACTTTGCAAAGTTCTGTTCAGATTCACTTCTTTAGCTCTTTGACTCTTCTATATCTCTCCAAGCTTCCTTGTAGGCTTTCCAGAGCACGTTACAGATTGTGGTCCATAAAGTGGATTGGCTTGTTGCAGGTTTCTGACTTGTACAATTTCTTCAGTATTTTGTCTCCAAGAATGTATTCGAGAAGTGGCTAAGTGATTGATTCGAGAACTATGATTAGATAACTCTGAGTTCTCGAATACTTTTTGATTGACATATCGAATCACTTCTCGAATAACACTTTTCTCCACGGTTCCTTGAGTTGTCGAATAGAACAATTGACTTGTCGAATCCCTGAGATATCGAATAGCTTTCTGAGTCCTTGAGATATCGAATGGAACTTTGACTTGTTGACTTCTTGAGTTCTCGAATAGAGCACACTTGACTTGTCGAATCCCTGAGATATCGAATAGCTTTCTGAGTCCTTGAGATATCGAATGGAACTTTGACTTGTTGACTTCTTGAGTTCTCGAATAGAGCATTAGATATGTTGAATCTCTGAGATATCGAATGAGATATCGAATAGTTCATTCAGAGATATCGAACAGTGTCTTCTCAGATATCGAATCTCTGACTTCTCGAATGCTAGACTTCTCGAATAGACAAATGTACTTCTCGAATTGGTACTTAGGCAAATTCTTCATTTCTTCAAATCCCAACTGTGATTATTTGACAGTCTTTATCTTCTTGCTTGAGGCATGAACTTTGGAACTTCTTTCAAGCATTATTCTTGACTTTATGAGTACAGTCACACAACTAGGATTTGATGCCTATTACAAGTACAAAATAAATAGAAACTCTACAACTAGATGTACCCTCAGTTAAGAGGTCATGTAAGTAATGCAAATCATTACAAACAATTAGTCTTGTTATTAGATGTAAACAGGCATGCCTCTGTGACTAACACAATACACCCTCACAAATACAATTCCACCTAATCCCCTTCATTTTTAATTTGATTTTTCCCGTCAATCGGTCAGTTTTGTTTGAAATCTGACTTCACTATATTTTTCAACATCTTCCAACGATCAGTTTGCAAACCATATGTGATACATTCCGATGCGATTTAGAATTTATTTTTTTATTTAGTTTCTAGTTTTCCAGCTTAAGATTGGTTTCTATTAGAATAAGATTATATATATATATATATATATATATATATATATATATATAGGCAAATGATCAAATACAAATCACTCTTAAAATATAAACCTACAAACCATCACTAATTTGTAGAACCAAAATCACTATTTTATATTTAGCTTAAAAAATATAAAAAACTAAAATTACTTAACTAAAAAAAAACCCACCCCCCAGCCCCCATATCATCACCACCAAAGCACCTCCACCGCCCAGCCCCCAACCCCCTCCCCCTCCAACCACCACCCATCACCTCCATCTTCCTTTTCTGGCCCATACACCTCCCATACCCCCCCCCCCACCCCCCCCCCCTGCCGTCTCTACCAGCAAACCCACCACCACCGCTACCACCCACCACCACAGCTGCCACTACACCATCGGTCTTCTTCTTCGATGAGCTCAAATTTTCCGGCGAGCTTGATTTTAAAAGATCTGGCTCCGACGAGATTCCTAATCGATCTCCTCTTCCATTCTGACTACTGGCCCTACAGGGGCACAATCTTCATCGTCAAATCGCGATGTATCATAAGTTTAGATTTTCTGCTGAACTGGTAATATTCTGTGATTTCCAGCGTATAAATTAGTGATTTTCGTAGTATAAACGGTTGATTTCTGTAATATGATTAGTGATTTATGTATTCTGGACTTGTAAATCAGAGAGATAATAGATTACAGGGGTTGGTACTGGTACGGGTACGAGGATGGGTGGGGTCAGGTCTGGTGGGGGAGATGTAGTGTGGTTGGTAGAAATACAGAATGGTAGGGAGAAAGAGAATACGGTGTGAGATGTGCGCGTATGTAGTTTTGTTAATTAAAATATGTATTAGTTTTAGGTTTGTATTGTAAAAGGGTTTGTATTGGAGTAACCCTCTCTATCTATATATATAGAGAGAGTTGCACTTCATAACAAATACCTTATATAACAAACAATAAAGAACATCTCATATTTAATCTACTCTAGTAGTTCCGTCATGACACCCAATACAAAAACTTGTTATTTTTTTATCCTCTATCCATCCAGCAAAAAAAAAAAAAATTATTGTTCATGATGACGTCATGATGACGTCAGCAGTGACGCCATCATAAAAAGTAATTTATTTTTGTTGGATGGATAACTACTTTTTATATTGGATGTTCCTGGCGGGGCCATTGGATCTATTAGAGTTAAGGTGTTATTTATCATTTATTATATAAGGATGTTTATTATAAAACAATGACCTATATAGTAAACATATTAGTTTTGATGTTCAGAATTAAAAGCACCTGGTTGGTGGATGATGTTGAATATAGTTATATAGATAATTCGGAGTAAAATGTGTTCATGTTTAATAATGGTAAAAAAAAAGTAGAATTTCATTATACTAAATAATAATATATAAATAAACAATTGATCCAATAAAAATCAACATTAGAATAGAAACTGAACCCCTCATATTAATGATGAATAATGTGTAATTTAATGATGGTTTATAATTAATAATATAATTTAATGATTGGTCCAAAATAGTTAAAATACTAATTAATAAAATACAAACAAAGTGGCTGTGTATACGTATGTGTCCGGGAAATTGATGTGACCAAGATATTTTGTGTTGAAAGAGAAAAGAAAATGGCCACGTGGGTGTGGGGCGACTCCGTTACTTCACTGAGAGGGAAATACGCGAAGTAAATTGATTTTATACAATTGAAGAGAGATTGAACGACTGCATGCCGGTTTCACTCACCGGTCGCCAACTTCTTTGCTATTTTAAGTAGGGCTGCACAACTTTCCGGTCTGGACCGGTAAATTGGACCGGACCGGGTCTACCGGTCCAAGGACCGGACCGGACCGAATATAACCGGTCCGGTCCCCGGTCCATAAAATCAAAAAAATCCGGTCTTCGGTCCGGTCCGGTCCAAACCCTGAAAACACCCGGTCCGGACCGGATCGGACCGGATTTTATGTATATAATTAATTTTATACTATTTTTTCTTTTAAATTATATAGTTTAATGATAAAATATTCACACATAACATATTTTAGTGATCCATATTGGTAAATAATAAATTTATGAAATAGTATATAGAAACACTATAATATAAATGATTAAATTTCATATTTTATAATATATTTAATTTATAATTACGTTTACAAATTAATGTTACTTTACAAATAATATGACATTTACTTATTTTTAAATTTAAATTAACTTACCAAGTAATTCATATATCAACAAAGAATAAAAATTATATTATAAAATTAATTTTTTTTATAAAATATTAACTAACCGGTCCAAACCGGTCCGGTTCCGGTCCGGTCCGGGTTTTTCCGGTCCGGTCCGGTCCCAAAGACCGGTTACGACCGGTCCGGTCCCCGGTCCATGAATTCAATAAAATCCGGTCTTCGGTCCGGTCCGGGTCGGTCCGGTCCGGTCCGGTTTTGGACCTTTGTGCAGCCCTAATTTTAAGTGCATATATGAGATATTATTGGTTACGAATTAGTGGTTCGCTTTGACGTTATTAGTTTACGTTGAAACAGTAGTGTTCATGCAATATTTACTTTAATCTTATACTCCCTCCGTCCCTTTTGATTCTTAACATTTCACTTTTTCAAAACTTTCTGGCACGCATTTTAAGGTGCATTTTAAGGATAGTTAAATAACTTTTTTTTAAAATTTTCTTTTTCTGTACAAAAATTTAATGTTTAAATTTTTATACAGAAAAAGAAAATTTTAAAAAAAAATTATTTAACTATCCTTAAAATGCACCTTAAAATGCGTGCCAGAAAATTTTGAAAAAGTGAAATGTTAAGAATCAAAAGGGACGGAGGGAGTATCCAATACTTCTTCTTCTGAATTAGAAACCTTATGTATTACCTAAATTTCGATGCAAAACAAGTTATTACCATAAAACCAAATAATTTATAGATGAAATTTCTCTCACCCACCTCAAATAATTTGTCGACTCAAAGTGGCTTTGCGAAAACCGGCCATGTGGTACTCCCTATACATATATAGTTGAGTAATGTTACGTGTTCCAAAAAAATTTCCAAAATTTTCTAATATGACGTGATATATGACATGATTTTAATTTGTGGGACATATGTATGTACTTGGGATTTCATATTATTATTAGAAAATTACCAATTATATTTATAACGGAACAATGGCATAAATACCCCATTTTTTAATAAATTGACGAGAATAAAACAAATTACGGATGGTGGCCATAAATACCCCTCTCTTACGCATTTGGGAGAGAGGCAATAGATTTTATACATATTATGCATTTGGAAAAGGGATAATAGACCTGACAAGGTAGCCTTTTTTTTTTTTTTTTTGACGCAGACAAGGTAGCCTATTAGCATTTGGAAAATGGGTAACCCCTATTACCCATTCTCCAAATGCGTAATAGAAGAAAAATCTATACTAGTTATACCAATATCAAATGCGTAACCCTATTACTCTGATATGAAATGCGTAATAGACGGTATTTATGGCCATCATCAGTATTTTGGGATATTTTTGTTATGTGATATAGATTTTTGGGTATTTTTGATCAAAGCCCATTTATAACACCTAAGCATTTGGTAAAAAAAATTGTAAATATTTTGAAATCTTCAACATTTTCCATGTATTTTAGGTAAATGTCGCCTCGCTCACTCTGTATTCTGTATATAACCCGCAGTCTGGAACTCTCATATTCAACTATCTAACACTTTATCATCTCTTCATTTACGAACACTTTTGGTATTTTTTAGTCTTTTTTTAAGTTGATGTTAAAGCACACACTCTGCTCTTCGAAACAAATCAACATGTCTTCATCATTAGCTACAACTTCAAATTTTTATAATACTAGAATCCTCGTTCCTTCCTCTTCTTGTTCTTCATCATTTAGAATTGATCAAACAGCTTATCTTAGAAACGCTGGTTGGATTCGATGTGCTCTCCAGTCTCCAATTCAATTCCCCGAACACCCTAAAATTAACAAAGAGGAATCAGATTCCAAAATTACTTCAACACCACAGAGATGGAATTTACTACAAAAAGCAGCAGCTACCGCTTTAGATATGGCGGAGAAGGCCTTACTCTCACTTGAAGCCAAGCAACCTCTCTCGAAAACAGCTGATCCAGCTGTACAAATTTCGGGAAACTTTGCTCCGGTGTCTGAAAAACCTGTCCGTCACAACTTGCCAGTGGTGGGGACTATACCGGATCATATCTCAGGCGTTTACCTGAGAAATGGAGCCAATCCATATTTTGAGCCTGTTTCCGGACATCATTTTTTTGATGGTGACGGAATGGTTCATGCAGTTACGATTAATGGAAATTCTGTTAGCTATGCATGTAGGTTCACTGAAACAGAAAGGCTTGTTCAAGAACGAGGATTGGGTAGACCAGTTTTTCCCAAGGCTATCGGAGAGCTTCATGGACACTCGGGTATAGCTCGATTAGCACTTTTTTATGTTCGAGGGCTATTTGGCCTGGTTGATCCGAGTCATGGAATTGGTGTGGCTAATGCTGGTCTGGTGTACTTTAATGGCCGACTTTTGGCTATGTCGGAAGATGATCTTCCTTACCAACTACGAATTAGCTCGACAGGTGATTTAGAGACTATTGGTCGATATGACTTTGACTCGCAGCTACAATCTTCGATGATAGCTCATCCAAAACTTGACCCTGTGTCCGGTGAGCTTTTTGCTCTAAGTTATGATGTTATTAAAAAACCCTACTTGAAGTTTTTTCGATTTTCTAAAGATGGAGAAAAATCTCACGATGTTGAGATCCCCTTGGATGTTCCTACGATGACACATGATTTTGTGATAACCGAGAACTATGTTATAATTCCTGATCAACAAGTGGTGTTCAAGCTGCAGGAAATGTTAAAGGGAGGTTCACCTGTTATTTTTGACAAAAGCAAGATGTCCAGGTTTGGAATTTTATCCAAATATGCTAAAGATTCTTCTGATATTATTTGGATTGATTCACCCGAAACTTTTTGTTTCCATTTATGGAATGCATGGGAAGAACCCGAGTCGGATGAAATTGTCATTATCGGCTCATGCATGACACCACCCGACTCCATATTCAACGAATATGATGAGAGTTTACAAAGTGTTTTATCTGAAATTCGGCTTAACTTGAGGACGGGAAAATCAACACGTCATGCAGTTATGAGTCCATCAGAACAAGTGAATATTGAGGTTGGAATGGTTAACCGAAATAAATTAGGCCGGAAAACCCGATTTGCTTTTTTAGCCATTGCTGAGCCGTGGCCTAAAGTATCAGGTGTGGCAAAAATCGACTTATTTACTGGAGAGTCACAAAAATTTTATTATGGAGACGAAAGGTATGGTGGGGAGCCATTCTTTTTGTCTTCGGACTCTGGTAAGGAAGACGAAGGACACATAATGGCATTCGTTCACGACGAAAAGACGTGGAAATCAGAGCTTCAAATCATCAACTCTGTGAACATGGAGTTAGAAGCAACAGTTAAGCTTCCTTCGAGGGTACCTTACGGTTTCCATGGGACATTCATTAGCTCCGAGGAATTGCTACGACAAGTATAGACATTTGGTTGTCGATGTCTTATGTTATGGTCAAATTATGAAGTGGTGAGTGATATCAGTGGATGCTGATGTCTCCCCGGAGGACTCTCCTCCTCAGCTTTTAACCATGCACCTTAACGCATTTAATTATGTAAATATTACTTAATAGTAATTAGATAATTTTATACAGTTAAGCTTGTAGTGATGATGCTGCCCTACGTTGTTCAGATAGAATTATAGAGAGCCAAATTTGTAGCTCGATCATGATGTTGTTGGAGCTCAGTTGGTTTCTTACTCCTAGGTTATCCGCTAGCTTTTCTACCTGCTTGTGTATATATGGATGTTACACTTTTTTAATTAGATTTTGATTTCCTAAAATTTGGTACAACATTGTTCATAGGTAAGAGCTTTAAGCGCTATAAGAGCATCTCCAAGGGTAGTAGGTATAATGATTAGCTAAAATAATAGTTAGCTAAAATTTGCTGAACCTGTAAGGAGTTGTGCTCCAATGATATTAGCTATAATGGTTAGCTATAATTCAAAAAACAGTATATTTGTGTAATGGATGGGTAGGAATTGATTTAAATGGTATATATTAATGTGTAGTTCTTGTTTAAATATGGCATAAAACTGACATGGATGTTTTGGCTAATGACTACAACTCAACAAATATAGAAGACGAGATGGAGGATATCTATAATTATTGCTAACAGCTCAGATGGTTGGAGGGCTATATTTTTTAGCTAATACGTATATTAAGGTGACACCTAGACTTTTTAACTAATAGATGGTAATGGTTGGAGATGCTCTAAGATGTCTGTGTTTAAAGCTTATCTTTTGTGTACAGGTTTTGGAATCGACTCTGGCCTATCAAAATTTTTTAAAAATAGATATTCATTTGTAATACATATAAATTTAATTATTTTTTTAAAAAAATAATGACTTTTTTAATTCAAACCAATGCTGTAAATTATTTTTTGCTATGTAAATTTTAGGTTTGTTCTTCATCTCCATTATTGCCTCAAATTCCGTATTTTCTTTTTATTTAAAAATTATAACGTACTCCATTGTCAATATATCACTTCATGAGAAAAGTTAAACAAAAAGAGTATAGAAAAAGGGGAAGAGGACTACTAATCTTCTTAAATTCTTAAGCACGCGTACATGCCAACGAAGAAAAAAATGGAAAGATAACGCAAACATAAACTATTTGTTATGTGTAGATGATAAATACGTTTACAGGATGACTTTGCTATTTTTGATAAGTAGTTAAATTTTGGAAATCACACTTTTTTTTTCTTTTTTTTTTCTTTTTTTTTGAAAGTAAAGATTTCATTAAATAGCAAAATCAGATAATAACGTCTCCAACAACAAACTTGGAGGAGACACAAACTCACTAAAGCAATTAAGTGAAACAGGGACTCTAGCCATCAAATGAGCACCCATATTTGCTTGCTTTTTAATATGACAAAGGGATAAATCTACCCTATGTTTAAACTTCCTTCTGCAGAATTCCACCACATGCCCTAATTCCAAGTAGTAGCTCACCTCATTGTTTATAGCCTTGACTGCCAACTCCGAGTCATTCTCAATATTAACATCGTGCAATCCCAAATCTTCCACCCATACTAAAGCCTCCTTGATACCTCGCATTTCTGCCTCCAGAACTGACACAACACCCTGGATTTTCATACATTTGCCTCTCACAAAATCTCCATTCTCATTCCTAATAATCAGTCCCACCGAGTAGTACGAGTTGCCAGTAAAAAGAGAAGCATCTACATTCAGTTTTAAACGACCTTGCTCTGGAGGTTTCCACTTGATACATCTCACTGCTGCTGGTTTTTTCATTGTGATCAATCTTTGAGTTTCCTTTCTGCTCATAGCATTTTGCCAGTCTTTAATCTGCTTTCCACAAATCTCTAGAGCCATCGAGACAGAAATAATTTTGCTATCCCATACCTTTTGATTCCTAGCGAACCAGACAGCCCACAGCACCGTTGCTATCTTCACCATCGTTTCTGCATTCTCATTGATTAGTTTCTCCAGCAGCCAACTAGGAGCAAACTCAACATGTTGCATATCAAAGTTTAGTCCCATACTTCTCCAGCATTCTGCAGCAAAATCACAGTCAAAGAAAATGTGTAAGAGGTGCTCTATGTCTACCTCACACATCGAGCAAATGATTGGAATCGCCACCCCTCTACTTCTTAGGAGTTTTCTAACCGGAACATTGTTTTGACAGAACCTCCATAAAAAAGTTCTTACTTTATGAGGCACCTTCAACTTCCACAGTTTCTTCCAGCCATCAGACTCTGCAATGTCGTTAAAACCCACATTCCTGTTAGCCCAAAACTGATACCCAGATTTGACCGTATATCCACCCGTAGTAGTGTTGGCCCAAGCTACTCTATCTCTCACATTCTCCTGTGGAATTCCTACTTGACAGATTAAATGAGCGTCGTCTTGATGAAAATCTTGCAACACTCTAGTCACGTCCCAGTCTTTGCTATTAGGACGGAAGTAGCTGCTAACTTTGTCATCCCTGATAACGTTCAAGTGATTGTCTTCAACACAAAAATCTCCTTTACCTCTCAACCAAGGATCTTTAAAAATCCTTATGTCATTTCCATCTCCTAAAATCCACCTAAAGCCTGCCTTAAGCTGTTCTTTAGCCTCCCAAATGCCCGTCCATATAAAACTGGACTCCGTTCCCTTAGCTGCTTGAAGAATATGACCATTTGGAAAATACCTTGCCTTATACAGTCTAGCTACAAGAGATTGAGGCTTGCAACAAAAATTCCAGATATGCTTACCCATTAGAGCTATGTTAAAACCGTGGAGGTTACGAAAGCCCAGCCCTCCTTTGTTCTTAGCCAGTGACATCTTGTCCCAACCCATCCAGTTGACTCCATTGTTGTTGCCCCCACCTGATTTCCACCAGTACCCATTGAGCATTCTTTCTAACTCACCACATAACGATTTAGGGATGAGGAAGCAGGACATTGTATAGGACGGTATAGATTGTCCCACATTTTTCACCATGATCGTTTTACCTGCTTTGGACAATAACTTATTATTCCAATCTTGAACCTTATGCCACACTCTCTCTTTTATGAAGTTAAAGACAGATTTTTTAGATCGACCTATAAGTGAAGGAAGACCCAAATATTTACTATCTTTTAGATCGTTGTGCACCTCTAATATATTCTTAATCTCCATCTGCTTATCCCTTCTCACATTTGCAGAGAAAAAAATACCTGATTTCTGGTAGTTAATAGCTTGCCCTTAGCTACTCCCATAGTCATTCAAAAGGGCTTTGACTGCGTGAGCTTCATTACCCGATGCTTTGAAAAATAAGAAACTGTCATCGGCGAATAAAAGGTGCGTGACCTTCGGAGCACTTGCTGTGATTTGACAACCGTTTATAGTACCAGCGTTTGCAGCCTCAGAGAGTTTATGAGACATACCTTCAACACAGAACAGAAATAGGTAAGGAGATAGCGGATCTCCTTGCCGTAATCCTCGACTTGGAGTAACTGGGCCAACTCTGCTGCCATTGATAAGAACCATATAATTAACTGTGGTCACACAAAGCATCATCCAACGAATCCATTTCTCATTAAACCCCATGACTCTCATTCTATCCTTAAGATATGACCATTTAACACGATCATAAGCCTTCGATATGTCCAATTTTAAAGCTACCTCCCCTTCATGTCCCCTGTTTTTCTTTTTCATGTAATGCAAAAGCTCAAAAGCAACTAATACATTATCAGAGATGTTCCTTCCTGGAATAAAGGCTGACTGGTTCTCTGAGATGAGATTTGGCAGAATCAATTTCAGTCTGTTGGCAAGGACTTTGGCTAAAATCTTGTATAGAACGTTGCATATCGCAATCGGACGGAGATCAGACATTTTCTCCACATTATCCTTCTTTGGAATCAACACAAGCGTCGTATCATTCAAACTCTCAGGGAACGAAAGCTGAGCTAACCAGTCACTGCAGCATTTGAAGATATCACGACCCAAAAGTTCCCAAAAATGTTGAAAGAAGGCAGGGCTGAAACCATCAGGCCCTGCAGACTTGTCTGGATGCATTTGCCCAACTGCAGTCGTAAATTCCTCAAATCTTAAATCCGAAGTGAGTTTGGCATTTTGAACCTCTGAAATAAATCCAGTTCCAGTTTCCTCCCCTCCTCCATTATCGACATTTTCATCTGCAAAAATCTTCTTATAGTACTGGACAGCCACTTTACATAAGTCATCATGCTCGCTACAAACAACACCATCATCATCCAGTAAATGAGAAATGTGATTTTGCTTCCTTCTTTTAGACGCTACAGCATGAAAAAATTTTGAATTAGTATCAACCTCTGTCAACCAGAACGCCTTCGCTCGCTGCTTCCAGTAAAGCTCTTCGTGATAAAGTAAATCATCCAACTTGTTCTTCTCATCGAAATATAGTTTCACACCCTGTTCATCTGTTCTGTCCTTAAACATACAGATGCTTTCTTTCAACTTCTTTACTTTATCTCTAAACTTATTAAAGAAATTTCGACCCCACTTTGCCATAAACGATGAAACCGAGAGTAATTTAGGAAGCATATGGATAGGAGGAATAGTTTTCCAATAATTTGCAACATCCTTCTTAAAACTAGGTTCATTCAGCCACGTATTCTCAAACTTAAAACGAAACTGCTTCCTGGACCATGTTACCTGAATCGGCTCAAGACATATAGGATCATGATCTGACTTTATCGTATGGGTCACAGAAAGATTACAGAGCGGAAATTTCCTCCACCATTGATCATTAGCGAAAGCTCTATCCAGTTTTTCTTGAGTCCAGTTAGACTTACCCTTACTCTTCTCCCACGTGAAATTACCACCTGTTAACGGAATCTCAGCAAGACCACAATCTTCAATAGCACTCCTAAAACCATCTAAGAGATACTGAGGGTGCGGATGAGCACCTTTCTTATCTTCAGCATATAACAAGTCGTTAAAATCCCCAAATATACACCAGGGAATGTTAATGTTACTTGCAATGGACCTAAGAAAGTCCCAAGATGCTTGTCTTCGAGACCTCTCCGGAAAACCATAGAAACAGGTTAACTTCCATGCAATACTTGACCTATCCATAATGTTGACATTTATATGGTTGCTCGATGAGTCCAAAATTTGACAAGCTACCGAATGTTTCCACATCAAAGCAAGACCCCCACCTCTACCTACTCGATCAACTTCAAACGAATTAACAAAATCAAACTTAGCAACTATATCTTTAATAACTTTCTTCTCAACTAACGTTTCAGATAAGAAAACCAAATCAGGGTTACGAGATTTCACCAAATCTCCAAAGACACGAACTGCACGAGGGCTCCCCATACCCCTGCAGTTCCAACTTAATAGATTCATAATGGGCGGCTAGCTTGCACCGCAAGCGTAGCCAAAACGTTAGCAGGAGAAACAGCATAATCAGAATCAGAAAATGCAGTTTCGTTTATAGTGTGACCTTGTATATCCTTTATCCCATTTGATAACACCTCATCTGTATCCATCGTTGTTTTACTCTCAGGCCCAAGTCGACTTCTTTTCCTATTTCCTAGGCCCACCTCCTCATTTTCCTCTAAGTCCAAACCATCAGACAAAACAATATTAGATGTTGACCCAGCCCCTTTATTATTATCCCTCCCAACATTCAAATTTGAATAATCCCTACTATCCCGCCTGTTATCCCTCCTATCAGATAAACTTACAATTTGATTCCCTGGAAACACTCCCGAGATATCCGGGCCGTTACTCTCCCTTCCAGCTCTCACCGGCCAATCCGTATCGTCTTCCTCGCGAAGCCATTTGCTGCCGCTCAGAGCTCCGCCTCTACGAGTTGGAAATCACATTTTTTTAATTACAACCTTTTGCAATTAAATCCCACTAAATCTCGCAATATTCTTGTCCAATACGCATTGTCGCTCGATATATCATCATGTACTTGCGGTTTCATCTTAATTTCTTTACCAACTTACATATGAAAGATGAAGAAAGATATATAAGCACATGTCATATTCATCAATTTGCAATTAATTAGCCGGACGTAATTGTAATTAGAAGAGTTAATTCATTCTAACACAGATACATTTTTTAATTAAATTTCTTATGTCAGAAGAAGAAAAATCTATTCATTGTAATTGTAATTTGTAATGATGAATATCATTAGCTATTAAAACAATTATTTACGTACCTTGGTATCATTGCTAACATATAAGCCGAATGAAGTTATGAAAGTACTGTAAAGTTGTTACTTGTACACACGTAATATAAATTATAAAGTATGATATTTTTAGATAAACAGACGTAAGGCTTTTTGTTATATTGTAATATGTGACACCGAGTGATCTGTTGTCGGTTCGTTCGTTTATCGTGTCAAAACAATTCTATATGTTTTCCTCTATTTTTACATTCACATTAGAAAACATATTAGAGCATCTGTTATTGAAATCTGCCGATTTCTAAAAAATCGTCGATAAATTAATCAAAAATCGGTTAAAATTTTAAAATCGATTTGATCAATTTTACAAAAATCACTGATATATCACCGATTTTTTAATTGAATCATCCGATAAATCATAAATCGATACTTCAATCGAATAGTTCCGATTTCCGAAATTTAGCTAATCTGGATAACAACAAGAACAAAACTTGCAACCTCACTATCAATTTATTCGTTTTGGTTACACATAATTGTATTGAAACTAAGAGCTAGATTTTGTAGTTGTCTAATTGAGCATGAGCACTGGCGAACTCTTATGAAAACTCATTTTTTTAAATAATTACAATTATATATCTTATAAATAAGTATCTATTATTTATATTAAGCAAAAATCGAATTCAAAATCTGAGATTGTAGCAGATAAGTTCTTAATATTTGAGTTATCTTATCCCATTATAACTAATTGTTAACGACTGGTTTCGAAGAACGAATTGAAAGTATGTTATTAGAGAAAAACGAAATAAAAAAATTGATTTTAATTGGTCGACCCCTGGGTTAAGATAATTTTCAAATCCAGAAATTACAAAAAATATATAAGCATGCACCCAATTAACACGACGTTATTGGTATATAATCATGTATATTCAATCGTAACAACGGTATACCTTTGATCATAATTTGTTCTAATCTAGACAAATGGTTTACCTGAGGAACTAGTGATCGTTTACCTTGGCTCTTCCCGTTAATCACGCAATCAAATTACCTTGTGTATTTCCTAACGTGACGACATGATACCAAGACATGCAATGCAATTATGTACGTATTCTTTACTTTTTGAAATTAAAATCTTACGAATGTTCAATGCATCTACTAATTACGTGATTAATTTTGGACCTTTTGGTCATACATATGACTGTTTAATTAGATTATGTAACTGATCAATTGTTTTGATGACATTCTCCTTTTCTTAGTCCAACGACATAAGTGAGACGACCATAACGCTCAAGACAAAGACGTTCTCGACAATTATACCCCAATCCACCCACCCACACACAAAATTCTATGCGACTTTCCACAACGCATATATATTGTAAATCCTATTTTGCCGCAGAATGAATATTGGCCATAACTCTGTAAAGGTGTTTGTTGTGCAGGGACAATTGCATAAGCTTGGTGAGGGGACTACACAAAATTATAAGTCCCACTCTTCAATTCGTTTTGTATGTTGTATATGGTATTATTATAATTGAATAATTAAGGACCATAAGTCCATTAGTTCTTCGGTAGCAAGATGACAATTTACACATGCAATCGACCTAATTAGGCATATAGTTTCGCTAGTCTCATTAAATCTCATGGTCTGCAACCTGTCGATCGATGTGCCTACCCATTTACATCAACCAGTCTCAAAATCAGGCTTAATTGTATTTGCGATATAACTACCTACCTAAAATTAGGTCTTCACACTTTCATTATTGAAATTTATAGAGATGTTTGATTTGACTAATTACCTTTATCTTTTAAAAGACAATAATTATCATGTTTTTTTTTTTTTTGGATAAGCATCGATATGCCAAAATTTAATCCAACATCATGTATTGTATGGAAAATCTAACTAAAAAAGTCGTAAAAGTCTAGGCAGTTTACAAAACTTGTACGGGAGTTGGTCCATGCATGTTTACTTTCCGTTCAACACATAGGGTTCTTGATAACGATTTAGGAATTTAATTACGTAAAGTTGTATATAAATAATGGCGAAATAAAATTTAAATCGTCAACCATGGTGGAAGTGAGGCGCATAAATACAGCTACAAGTCACGAGAGCGAAACTCTTAAATTTGGTAATGTTTGAGAGCGGGTGTATTTTGTTAAAATTGTGAAGATCTAATGGCTCGTGTGAGAGCCTTCGCAAGGAGGCAATTAATTAAATGGTTGATAACCTGTGTTCTCAGAACCGGACCGGACATCGAACCGGAAGCCCTACTGGTTACTGGTTCGATTGGTTCAACCGGCTCGACCAGTGGTTCAACCGGTGTGACGTCATAATTATGTAATATATAATTATATATATTTAATTATAAATATAATTCTATGTAATATATAATTATATATATTTAATTATATATATAATTATATAAATAGACTATATCTCCGGAGGGGTAAATGATTATATGTATAGCGCTAAGATTTGGTCTTTGTAGCTGAGATTTTCATCCAAACTGACAGACAACTGTACACAAGTAGTAAGTGGGAACAGTGATAAAACAAATTAAAAAAATAATAGCCATACAGTTGATTTATTCGAGTTATTTTAGAATGTAAAGAGAGAGAGATGAGAGAAAGGAAGAGAGAGAAAGGGACAGAGAGAGGAGAGAAAGGAAGAGAGAGAAGCTTGCATTTCCTCCATTGTCCATGGCGGCGGGGACCGTGCCTATATTTATTGCATTAAACAGACTAAACACAGAATTGAACAATCTCTGTCTCTCTTGTCAGTTTTTTTTTTCTACCGTTTTATTCAATAAACCGGCCGCCGGTCCGGTCCGGTACCGGTTTTCACCGGTTTTTGGCCGGTTTTGGCCGGTTCTGAACAGAAAAACTGGAAGACTGGTTTTAGGGGTGAACCGAACCGGACCTGCCACCGGTTAGCGGTCCGACCGGTCGAACCGGCCGGTCCGGTCCGGTTTTAAAAACACAGTTGATAACACATCAACTTCAACTTACTTGGGGCTTCTGCACGCACGTACGTTCAAATGAATGTGCTAGAACTTTGAATAGATTAGAAATTTAAATAGCTAATAACTACTTATTCTGTTTACTTTTAGAAATTTATAACATTTGCGAGAATTTTATTAATGTTTTTAATTTTTTTTTATTGTTTTTCAAGATATTGAGTTTAATTTAAGTGAAAATTATAAATAGAAGCATATGTATAATAATTTTTCTCATTTAAATTTTCGCCATACTAAAAAATCTAAAAATAACGAAATAATATGTTTCAGTTGGCCAATCAACATAATCTTAATGCATGGTATTACCCATTTAGCATTTTACCCAATGGGTAAATTTTTTTACCCAACTCCTATAATTTAAGTTATGTTTATATTGTTTTGCACTTGACCCATGGATAATCCATCTAATAACCCATTTATATGAATGAAATATCCAATATCTTTACATTAATATTATCAGTAACTGTCCCTTAAATTTAGCAACAGAATAACACGTTCAAATTTTTTGAAAATTCTTACCCTAAGCTGAATCATATCAGTACAGAGTATTCATATCATCATTTTCTTTTTTTGCAGAAAGAAAAAACGGGAACAACAAACATTAAGATCAAAATCATGTTTGTATACTTAATCAGTGTTTTATGTTTTCATAGGAGTTCTGCTAATATGTAAATTGCTTTATGCTTAGATTCAATCATGTCCAACCAACAATCATCTTCCAGAACTTCTCTAACAGGTTTGTAATGAATCATTGTTCATAACACCAATTCATATCCTTATATTAATAACAATATTAATAACAATTCTTATTCTTTATGTACATAGATTTGAAGCGTAGAATTCGAAGTCGAAATGCAGAAAATGTACATCCCAATATTGCACACGGTGAGGGAAATAACGGTGGAGGTACTCCTATGCCCATTGGTAATGTTCCTTTCAAATCATCTACCGAAATGTCATGTTTAGTTGTTGATGTAAATATTGTTTGTTTGGTTAAATATGTTGTTTATTGATTTTTTATATTTTTTATCAGAAGTATGCCCAATTCCTACGAACACCACTCCGTCATCTACTAACTCGATCAGTTACTCATTAGAGCAAATTAATTCAAAAAACAAATTTTCAGGTTTTGAATCTTATGTCAGTCTCATATTCTTAATGCATTTACGTTTGTTTGTTCGATGGTACTTTTGTAATAATTTGATAATCTGTTGCCAGGTACAAAACGAAGAATTCGTGGACAAAATATGGAGACGGTTTTAGGTCCATCCAAACAGCACAATATCATTAAGGATATAGGAGGAAATATAAATATTAGACAGCCAAATTTTACTGGAGAAACCGAATCAATGAACAAGATTAATGCAGCTAGATATACAGGTAATTTGTGTGCTATACGTCTTTGTATTCATTATTTCACTACTGATGCCTGTATTGTTTCCTAGGATTGAAACGTAGGGTTCGCGGCCAGAATGTTGAGACTGTTTTGCGTGATTCCAAAATGCTCGAGTCAAATATGAGTTACAGAGATAATGTAGAAAATCGAATCCCAACTGGATCCGGTGAAACATTTCAAAATAGCATTTTTACACCATCACCTCTATCCACAGGTAACAAGAATTGTTGCCAGTTTTTCCAAAAATAGTTATTCAACTTTTTTCCAATTTTGCTAACTTTATATTTTTAGTCGATTTTGCAACTCCTTTTGCAACAAACAAAGTGATTGGAAAACATACACAACCAAAAGCGATGGGATCTTCTACGTGTACATACTAATACAATCCTTCAATATATTTCATTTGTTTTACCAACATTTTTCCATACTTCTTTATGTGTAATTTTAATGATATTTTTATTTAGCAATGAAGCGTAAAATTCTTGGACCGGCAGAGAATCTCATTAATAATCAACCTAGGTTGCAGTACAAGCGAAACGGTATAAAAGTTTCTTTGTCTCATTTTACACTTTTCAATCATATAATTGAAATATAAATATATGTACTTACTAGAATTGCAACAGAGGAATGCACCGCTGCACGAACCTTATGTGATAATCAAAGAATTAAGGAGAATATTAGTTTTAGCGACAGCTCTTCAGGTTAGATCATATAAACAATCTCATAATCTATTATTTATATCTATTGGCTCACTGACAATTTTTAATACAGTTGGAAAATGGAGATTCAGAGGACCTAATGTCAATAAGCTTTATGGTGAGAAAAAACATCATAATTTAATTATATGTACCTGGTATTTCCTATGTACTTATAATTCAGCTCAATGCCAGGTGAAAACAAAATTCCAGTACAATCTACCACTGAGGAGGATGACATTAGTTTAGCACACTCTACAAGATGTATGCCTACGTCGAACGTTGGATCACATTTTTCTTCAAATACTCAGATATACGAGCATGGAATGTTAAGTCGAACTAATCAACCTACAATTCAGATTCCAAAAAGGAATATGGATCAACCTGAATCATCATCTACAAAGAAAAATCTCAATGCAGAATTTGATATGGCCGATGAAGCTTATATTACAGGAAATGATGATCTGGACAGAGGTATTAATTTCAATCCTGCCTGTTTGTTTTAATGCCTTTTTACAAAATATATTTGAATGACTATAGCATTTAATTGTAATATAACCTTAGCTATTATTGGTACATTTTAATTTTACCTTATTAATGACCATATGTATTATACATTTTCCAGAATTTGTTAATGAGGATAATCTTGATGGTATTACTGAAATGGATTGCGATGATTCGGCAGACTGTAGTAGTAATCCAAATTTGTGGAAGGGATATATGGATATTGGTGCCCCAACAAAAATATGCTCAAAGTGTGGATCACGTATGTGGAATGAGGAGCGTAACAATAAATCATGTACCAGAAAAGATCCAACATTCTCTCTTTGCTGCAGAAATGGTCAAGTCCATCTTGATAAAGAGCCACCACCTCCAGAACCACTTGCTTCTTTGTTAAATGGTCAACATGAGAAATCCAAGCACTTTAAACAAAACATTAGAGTTTACAATTGCATGTTCTCTTTTACATCTACAGGCGGAAAAGTTGATAATAAAATCAATAGAGGTAGAGGTCCCTATTGTTTCAAATTGAAAGGTCAGAATTATCATCTTTTGGGTAGTTTGGTCCCTCACGATGGATCAGGACCTAAATTTTGTCAGTTATACATTTACGATACAGAAAATGAGGTTGAAAATCGAATTAATGCATTAGGTGGTTCTAAAGACAATGTTGATCCAGATATTGTCGAAGAACTGTTAACCATGTTGGACCAAAAAAATGAGTTAGTGCGTTCCTTTCACTTGGCTAGAGATCGGTTTGAAAATGCTGACCTTGATGAGTTTAAATTGGTTCTTATATCATCCATGTCATCTAGTGGAAGACCAAATCCTATTGGACCATCTAATGAGGTTGCTGCATTTATTGTAAGTGATGATACTGACACTGGTGGCTTCAGAGATACTGTTGTGAATTCTAAAAAAGGAGGATTGAAGAGAATATACGAAACAGATCCTCATTTTATGCAGTTCCAATATCCATTGTTATTTCCGACAGGCAAAGAAGGATATCATGTTCATATACCTCTGAGAAATCAAAAAAGGCATGATCATACAGAAATAGATGATGAAGAGCTTGATCCTGATTCTAAGCAAAGGCGGACGGTTTCCTTAAGGGAATACTACTGTTACAAAATAATGATACGCACTTCTGAATGTAAGTAAAATTAACAAAAGAAGCATATTTTTTTTTTTACTTACTCAGTAGTTATAATATTCTAACAATAATGTTCGAATTTATTATTTTGTAAAAGGAATATCTCTTCACCAGGCTGGACGTTTATGGCAACAATACATTGTCGATTCTTTTACTGCTATTGAACAGTATAGATTGGATTGGATCTCAAATCATCAAACTACCATTCGAGCTGATCTCTATCATTCCGTACGTGATGCTGTACGGAAAGGAGATAATGATCCTACTCATGTTGGTAAAGCTGTTATTTTGCCTGCTTCTTTTACTGGATCACAACGTTACATGTCACAATATTTTAAAGATTCATTGGCTATTTGTCGTGCAATTGGCCATCCTTCCTTATTTCTTACAATGACATGTAATTCTAAATGGCCTGAAATCCAAAAAATGCTTGATTTATTGCCCAATGTTGATGTTGTTGATGCTCCGGATATTGTTTCAAGAGTTTTTAAATTGAAGCTTGACCAACTCCTTGATTTAATCAAGAAGAAGAATTATTTTGGCAGATGCATAGGAGGTACATTTTTAAATTTAATTTATTTTATTTCTGTTTGTTTCATTTTAATGCATAAATATTTAGTTTGAATTATTAATTTATCCAAGTCTGATTTTTTTTACATTTTCCTTTTTAATTATCCAACAGTTATGCATGTGATAGAATTTCAAAAGCGTGGTTTGCCACATGTACACATGTTAATTTGGTTACATCCAGAAGATAGTCCAAATACAATTGATAAGATCGATCGGTTAGTTTCAGCTGAGATTCCTGATCGAGAGTCTGATCCCATAGCATATCATGCTGTAAAGAACTACATGATCCATGGTCCATGTGGTAAAGATTGTACTTATTCTCCATGCATGGTGAAAGGAAAATGTATCAGACATTTTCCAAAAAGGTACACCAACCATAGATACAATAGGGACACTTTATTGATATATATGTTTTTATATTTTTGTCAATGATGTGATTATTTTTTTACTTTTGCAGATTTAACGGACATACATTCTTTGATGACAGTGGCTTTCCGGTTTATCGCAGACGTAGGACTGGTAGAGTTATAAAAAAAAAGGTGTAAACCTTGATAATCAGTATGTTGTCCCTTTCAACCGAGATCTCTTGGTACGGTTTCAGTGTCACATAAATTTAGAAATATGCAATAGCTCAAGATTCTTAAAGTACCTTTTCAAATATTGTTTGAAAGGACATGACACTGCTACGATGATGCTTAAAAAAAAATCAACAAAGTCATCTATTAATGCTTCTACAAACAAAGGAAAGAGCCTCGATGAAGTTAAGAATTTTTTGGACGGACGGTATGTATGTGCATCTGAAGCTTCATGGAGAATTTTTTCTTTTGACATTCATAATCGATGGCCAAGTGTTGACCGGTTACCAATTCACCTACCTGGTGAAAAACAAATCAATTTCCAAAGTACTGCTGATTTGGAAAAGGTTTGTGAAAAGGCCACATCAAAAACAAGTAAATTAGAAGCTTGGTTCATAGCTAATAAGGAATTGCCACATTCACGCAATTTTACTTATGCTGAATTTCCTAGCCACTTCACATGGGTACCAAAATCTGGTAAATGGAAGCTTAGACAAAGAGGTGATGTAGTTGGCAGGCTAACAGAGGTTCATGCCACAAGTGGAGATTTACTATATCTTCGTATGCTTTTGTTAAGAAGAAAAGGAGTACTGTCATTCTCTGATTTACGGTCTGTGGATGGTATTGTTTATGAGACCTTTAAGGAAGCGTGTGGTGCTCTAGGTCTTTTAAATAATGATAAGCAGTGGCATGATGCATTGTCCGAGAATGCCCATTCTTCTATGCCTTCACAAATCCGTGCGATGTTTGTTAACATATTGGTCTACTGTTCTGTTTCGGATCCTTTTGCCCTATGGGATGCTCATTGGAAGAGTATGTCAGATGATGTTATTTATATGAGACGAAAAATAACAGAAAATATTCATTTATCACTTTCTGATAATGAGATTAAAAATTATGCCTTGGCAGGTTCGTGCAACACACTACACTTTCCATTATATTATTAAATTTTTTAAATACAATATCATCATATTTTATTATATGATAAAACATTATTGTTTTTGCAGAATTAGAAAAATTGTTGAATGAAGTTGGCAAGTCTCTCCGTGATTATCCCATGTTGCCATTTCCGGAGGAGAAATTTTTCGGTTCTTTTGTAAATCGACTAATTGTTGAAGAAACTGGATACGACAAAGAGGAAATGAAGGTCCAGCATGAAAAAAATCATGTAAAGCTAAATACTGAACAGTTGGAGGTATATAATGCAGTTATTGAAAATGTTCATCAGAAAAGAGGTGGCATGTACTTTGTTTATGGAAGCGGTGGTTGTGGCAAAACTTTTCTCTGGCAAACCCTTTGTTGTCGTCTAAGATCAGAAGGAAAAATTGTCCTTCCTGTTGCAGGTTCTGGAATTGCTGCTACATTACTTCCAGGAGGACGAACTGCACATTCTAGATTTCATATACCTTTAAAGTTGGATCAGTATTCAATTGCTGGAATAAAGCATGGTACAGACATTGCTGAGCTAATGCAGCAAACCAGCCTTATAATTTGGGATGAAGCACCAATGCAACATCGTCATGCCTTTGAAGCTGTGGATCGAAGTTTGAGAGACATAATGGCTGCTGTTGATTTGGAGAGAGCCAATAAACCTTTTGGTGGGATTACAGTTGTTTTTGGTGGAGATTTTCGACAAATATTACCTGTTTTACCTAAGGGTTCTAGAGCTGATACAGTGAATGCTGCATTGAACAAATCTAGGTTATGGGACTTATGCAAAGTTTTCCTTCTTAAACAAAATATGCGGTTACATGGAGGTAATTCAGAGGAGCAAAATAGAAAGATTGCTCAATTCAGTAAATGGCAACTTGATATTGGAGATGGTAAAGTCCAATCTATTCAACCTGGCAACGGACTAATAGACTCTGAGTTTGTTCTTCCAGATCAATATGTTGTCAAAAGTAATGGTACAAATCCCATCACCACTCTTATTGACCTCATATATCCAGATTTTATGAAGAACATGCATTCACATCAATATTTGAGATCAAGGTCAATTTTGACGCCTACAAATATAACTGTTGATGATATTAATTCTCAGATTCTTGACAAAATTCCCGGTAGGATACATACGTATCTTAGTCAAGACACCATTGATGATAATGGTGGTGAAGATTGTGAATTTGATGCTGCATTTCCCGTTGAATATCTGAACTCTCTTAATATGCCCTGTCTTCCCAAACATGAGTTGAAAATCAAAGTTGGAGCAGTAGTCATGTTGATGCGTAATTTAAATCAGATTATGGGGTTATGCAATGGCACAAGAATGATAGTAACTGGATGCAAAAAGAATAGTATTGAATGTCAGATTCTTTGTGGTTCGCAGGTTGGTACAAAGCACTTGATTCCAAGGATTGACATGGTACCAACTGATACCAAATGGCCGTTTGAATTTAAAAGAACTCAGTTCCCAATACAGGTATGTTTTGCAATGACTGTAAACAAGAGTCAAGGTCAATCGTTGGATAATGTTAGATTATATCTTCCTCAACCTGTCTTCTCCCATGGTCAGCTTTATGTAGCGATTTCTCGAGTTACATCTCCCGAAGGACTTCAAATTTTGATTGTTGACGATTCTGGCTTTAGCAAAAATGTAACAAGTAATGTAGTTTTTGAAGAGGTTTTTTATAACCTTCCCAGTTTGTGAAAAACATGATTTATAAATAAGGATCTTGATGTATTTATTTAATCTACAAGTTTCTATACCATGACCATAATTTTATGGCCTTATTTTAATTTATAGCTTGAAAGTAAGTTAAACAAAATTTTAACATGTTGCATTTTCTACGTCACCAATATGATTTCTTTTTAGTGTATGTGACGATGTCAAAATTTACTTTATACAGAATATTTACAGACTACATTGTTTTTATAACCTAACATAAAATTACAGTTGATAGATATAATTGTATAACATATAGTTGATTGTTTGTTAGTAGTTTGAATCTGGCTGATTATAATCAATTTGGATATTCAGTTAGGATTTGTTATCATTATCTTATTATGTCAATATGAGCAATATCTTTTTTGCCAATTACAAGCTACGATTATGGGATATACTCATTTAAACAGTTTGTTATTTGTTATGATGATACTAATTAATCAATTTAGTCTCCTAATAGTATTCCACAACTCCACAATTTGTGTAATATAAGTAATACAGTAAAGAGTGGTTTAACCAACAACAGATAATACATTCAATTCTTTGCGGTTCCTTTTGCTACACCACGTTGTAAGTTCTCTAACAAAACTTTTAAGATGCATAAGTAGTTATACAAAAACATAGCTTTCTTAATTCTGATATTGTTCTTAACATTTTACATATCTGTCAAATCTTCTTATTCGACAATCACTATTACAAAGTTATTTTACAGAATATTGCAGCAATGGAAACGCTTTCTTTCCACCATATTCAGGATCTTGAGAAATCACGTACTGATTGGAGGATTAAAGTTAGAGTAACCAGAATGTGGCCAACCGTATCATCTGATAGTGGCACAACTAAAGGATTTAATCTTATTCTTTTAGATGATGATGTAAATTATTTGTTCATTATAGTTTTTGTCAGATATGGAATTTTATCATTAATTACTGAATAATACTATGTTTTTGTATGTGTAGAATGCCCATATCCATTCATTTGCTTTTGCTGATGTATGGAAGGTTATTGGCAAGAATGTGAACGAAGGAGATGTTTATATAGTTCAGACCTTTATCGTGCGTGATGCTGTTGGCAACTTGAAGCCAGTTTCGACAGATATTTGCATAAGATTTACTAATGCAACTACTTTTGAATCCTGTGTTGATGAGCAAATTATCCCTGCCTATAAATTTGAATTCTTGGACCTAGGTGATGTGGAAGTTGAAGCAAATCGTTTGGAGGAAAATGAAAATCCAGAATTTGCAATAGGTGTGTACCATTTTCCTTCATTTCACCGATACTCATATAGACTTATATGTGTTTTTATATACTATTGTTGTTAATATTTAATTTTAAATTATAGATCTTATTGGAGTTGTGGAGGACTATGAAAGCGTGAGGAAAATAACAACAAAGTTTGGAGAGAGAGATATTGTTAGATTCAAACTTTACGATGGGAGGTTATTTGAAATTGATTGATACGTTCTACAATAAAGCTTACATTTTTAATTTATTCGTAAATCATAACATAATGTGTTTTTGTAATATGTTTGATATGTAGTTTTCGTCTTAGAGTTGGCATTTGGGGAGATTTGGCTATATCATGCAATGATGAATATTATAAGCATGATTCTGAGAAAAGTATAATTGTAATCCTTGCAAGTACGAAGATGACTATGTTTAAGAGTAAGTAATCCAAAATTCAGCTTTAGTGTTGTGTCGGAATTAATCTCAAAATTTATTTATGCAATGTAGCCAGATCATAATTATTAAATTTTTCTGCCATGTTTCATAACAGATTCTGTTCAAATTAGCACATTGCCATCTTCTAAAGTTTATTTCAACTTGAATGATGAGTCCGTCTTCGAGATGAGGCAGCGGTATATCAACGCCTCATATATTTTTTTTCATATTTTTGAAATTTGATTAATTTTAACCTTTATAAATAGTTTTAATTCAGATGTACACCAAAGTACATGTTCTAATTTTTTAAATTGTTTGTCTCAGCCTTGAAGATGATGGGTATAAGGCAACTAAAAATGTTGATGAACGTAGCTATGCCTTGACAGTAGTTGTGCCGTATGAGAAATTATCATTGCATGAATTGAATGATAAAATTTCTGAGAAAGTGGAGGTGTTGTCTGTTATAATTTTGTTGGCAGTCCAGCCTTAATTATAATATTGTATATTTCCTTTTGTCTAATTACAGGATTGATATGTCAATATTGCAGAAAAAGATATATTCCACATTCACCATTGATATGTTAGAAGATTGTAGTGATTGGTACTTGAATACCTGTAGTAAATGTCACCTGCCAGTTGACTTGGTTGAAAGGAGATTCAAGTGTAACAAGTGTACTCGCAACATGCCAGTTGCGGAGAAAAGGTTTGCAATTAACTACCATTAACCTTTGATTTTAGTATCAGCAATTATATTCTAGACTTAACACATTATACTCCATTGTTGCAGGTTTTACGTTAAGGTTACTGCAATAGACTCTACATTCAAATGTAGTGTCTTTATCATGGACCGCGTTGTTAAGCGTTTGATTGGTTGTAGTGCATCAAATTTATACCAGAATCAGTCAAAAGTAATGTTTCACTTACTAATCCTTCATTAAATATTCCTTAACTTACATCCATATTATCAGACGATGACTTATGTGAAGTATTATCTCATCTGAAATTTGTAATTTTTTCTTAATAGGAGGATAGAGATGCAAAAGTTAGACCTGTTGTGCTTACAAAAATGATTGGGAAAGAAATTACAACTATAATTGAAGTTGTAAAAGGAAGTAATGAGGATGATATTTTCCTAATTAATGCGGAGAATATGTATGATGTTTCTATGCCAGAGTCTTCAATTACATCATCTTCTTTTCAGCCAGAGTTTCCATCTATTGATCTAACAGAAGTTAGTATTCTATAATTTTGATTATTTATCTCTTTGACATTACTGATATATACTAACAACCTAGAATGTTATGTTGCAGTCACTTGATGCTGCTGTTGATATTCCAAAGTCGCCAGGATCTGCAAAATCAGTGAACAAAAAAATAAAAATGGTAAATATAGCATTTAATCAAATACTAACAGATATAAACACAATTCACGAATATCACAATTACATTATTAGCTGACTATTTGCTAACATATAAAAAAAAATTATACCTTTTTTTTGCAGGAGAAATGAAATTTGGAGTGCAAGGATCATCAAGTCATTCTGAAGCTGTTTTGTTCATTACTGCAGTTTTGTCATGATTTTAAATAAGTCTCTACGGGAAGACAATCTTTTTATTTTTGTACAATTTCATTCCATTCTGATGATTACACCAAGATACCATTGTTATACTTGGTTTGAGACAATTTAAGTCAACTTTTTACACATCTTGATTAATAAGTTTTCAGATTAAATAAATTAGTTTGCGTTTTCTCAATGGTTTTGTGTTCGCTTGGAAAAATGGTTTATATTTGTTAGTATAGTGGAGAAGCATTCTATATTACACTTGAATGTTTATTTATATAGAACACATTAAACGACCAGTATATTCATAAATTATTGATACAATGAAGCAATAGGCATACACTCAAATGGTTTATGCTACCAAGCTTACCAATGGGAAGTAACAAGTCTGTATAATTATATGACATTTTTGCATTCTGCAAATCCAACAGAATAATACACTCAATCAATCATTTTAAATATTATTATCAATATTATTATGTTATTGTAATTAAGGATTCTTTTAAAACGAAACCTTATACAGCTATGTGTTGCTCCATATTGTTTTGCCCATTATGTGACAAATTGTTGATTTATACAAATCATAAAGGTCATTATTTTAATTGCAGATTAGAAAAATCGTAACAACCAATCTTCTGATTCTTATCAAAGTAGTTGATTTTGATGTGTATAAATCATAATCGCCAATTTCTCAAACTTATCTCTTTACTTATATTTTCTTTACTTTTGAAATTTAGAGGATTGAAGAGGATTGAGGATTATGATTTGTATGACTCCATAATTTTAGTACCTGATTTGTAAATTGATATACTTATCCTGTTGTTCATCGATTAATTTTTTGTATAAATAGATGAAAAGTATCTCATATGTCAATCCACACAAAATATCAAAAGCAACTAAAGAGCAATTAGGTTAGTCTACATTCAGATTTAATACTTTTCTTATTAATGTTCTGTCTTATACTCTAATTTTTTATATGTAAATATGTTTCAAGCAGCAATGTTCGATACACTTGCATCACTTGATACAACCAGGACAAACTGGAGGGTGAGAGTTCGTGTTACAAGAGTATGGCCTACTAATGTTGGCGGTGTTATCACTGGATTCAATTTGATTATACTTGACAATGCTGTAAGATTTAGTTCATATTTCATGTCCTTATGTAATGTTGTAGTTTTCATTCGATTAATTTTTATTTAATCGTTAAGTTTTGTTTACAACTTAAGTAAGCTTTGTTCACAACTTATTTGGTTGTAATTCTTAGGATCATCATGTTCATGCCTTTATAAGACCTGAAACATGGAATTTGCTTGGAGGTCCTATTGTAGAAGGAGGAATTTATGAAATTTCCAACTTTCATACAAACCAAGCTAATGGGTTTTTGAGGCCAGTATCTTCTCAGATTCAAGTCAGGTTTACTAATCAGACTACTGTGGAACGAATTCCTGGCAACAACTTGAACATACCAATTAACAAATTTGAATTTGTTCACTTGGCTGATTTACGCTCTTATGTAAATTCACACTTAACAGATAGACCTCCTCCTATCACTATCGGTAATTTTTCCAATGTCAAGTTTTAAGAGTATGATATTATTTACATTTACATTATTGCTTTTGTATGATATGGTTTTGTAATATGTTAAATGTCAAATGAGTTTGCGTACAGATATCATTGGAATCATACAATACCGTTCCGAAATTCGTGTTATACCTACACGGAATGGCAATCTGCAACTATTGAATTTGATTTTGACTGATGGAAGGTGGATTACATAAATTTGCTCAAGTATATGAATGGATCATTTTCAAATTTAAAATATCCTTTACTGAATGACAAATATGCATGTACAGAGAATCGTTCCATGTTAATATTTTTGGAGATATTGCAACAGCAACTGAGCAATTGTTTGAAGCAACCCACCAACTTCCCATTGTTGCTATAGTAGCAAGTGTTAGGGTTTATCAGTATAAAGGTTATTCTGTTCATTTTCATAAGTGTTAGTTTTGAATTAATTACCTATATAGTGTTATGAAAATTTTATATATTTCAGGCGTTGTGAAGTGCATGACTACTCAATCTTCGAAGATCTATCTTAACCTTGAACATGAATCCGTCTCTATTATGAGAGAAAGGTAATAATATTAAAAATTATTCCATAAATTCTCAATATATTTTTTCTCTCTTAGCGTAACCTATTCATATTAAGTAAATTTGATAAATATGATGTTTGTTTTGTAGGTTTGCGAATAGTCTATGGGAAATATGAAGAAAGGATGCATTTTCTAGCAACGATCTATGATGTTCGATATTGCTGCTCAATAAAGCATGTTCCTAAAATTTTAGATTTTCTTTGCATGAATAAATTTTATGTATAAGACTAGAGTACCACTGAGTTTTTGGTTTCACTTTCCAATGAACAGAGTTTGTAATCTGTTATCAATAATTGCATTTTACCATTTTATGACTTGCATTTGGGT
Source organism: Kitagawia praeruptora (assembly GCA_037693485.1). NCBI lineage: Eukaryota > Viridiplantae > Streptophyta > Magnoliopsida > Apiales > Apiaceae > Kitagawia > Kitagawia praeruptora. The sequence continues at coordinate 112,179,819 of CM075354.1, forward strand.
ACTAAGATTCCTGTACTAGGATGTTCTTTCAGTTTAATTTATTCACGACTTGATAAATTATACATTAAATTAGAGTAGATGATTCAAATGAAGCAATAACATATATAGTTCGTTGTAGAAAGGAATACAGTAACTGAAATCAAATTAAACCAAATAAATAGTTAACATTGCTATCAAAGTGATGCCAATAAACAATAATAGTCTTACAAAAGGTTGTCACCACATCCAACATTTTATTACATAGTGAGATTCAAAATAAATTGCGGACATAATTTTTATAGGATCTAGAGAAAGGCCTAATTCAACTCAATTTCGAAAACAACTCCATCCTGCTCATTTTCCAACAAATTAAATGTCAGAGCTTGGTTATATTTTAGTTTGTTGTCCTTCGCAAACGTATTCCATCCTGCAGAAAATCTTGGCAATCCATTCGAAAGTACTATTCCAACTTGCCATTCTCCATTTTCCGTTATAAGCGTAACCTCTTCATTTGCTATCCATTGACGTTCATGAGGAGTTATAATTTTTGGAATGTACTGAAAGAAAGCATATTGTAACATATTTTAATAGTTATGCTAATAACTGTTGTTGTTCTAAATAAGATTAAAGTAACTTAACATAGTAAAGAGAATGTGTTAAAATTTTACCACTCCATGACACGAACTGTTGACATTGGATTTCTTCATCACTGCTGTAAAATGTGGAGGAATAATATCCATTTGTTGCTCCGGTTCATCATAATTATCATCATCTGCATTGTCGGCTTCATCTTCGTTTATGTTTTCGGTGTTGATGTCTACATTAACAATATGTTTATTGTCCCATTCAAAATTTTATAAAATGTTAGAATGTCAAAATACTAAAATCAAAAGTGTTTAAAGTTGTCATATAGACTGAATGCAAGTAATGCCGCAAAAGGTAGAGCTCTTACCAGCATGATTTTCAATTTGCTGAATTGTCATTTCAACTCTTGACTTATCAAAAATAACAATATCAAATTGTCCACTTCCCCAATATGTACACATTAAGACATCATCTATGTCAAGTTTAGTGTATCTGACCAGATCCATAAGACCATATATTGTACTCGAACTTCGTGAATATCGGCCTTCGAATAGTTTTCCATATGGCAAAGCACAAATAACAGCTGGAGGAATCACTTTACCGAAAAGTTTGAAAAATGGATCTGGTATATCCTGATTAAACAGGCATTTAAAAAAATAATAAAGCCATCTAACTATAGCTGTGGAATTCTCTAACATAGGTACTAACATAGGCATAAGAAAATAATAGAGCAAACATTTACAGAAACAAAAGTTAGTGTAACTCACAATTTCTCCATCAAGAACTGTACTCTCATCAGCAAATGTGATAAACTTCCACCCAATCCCATTAATTTCATCTGTTAACAACAAAATAGTCACCATATATTAGATAATTCTGTGTGAGAACTTACAAAAACTTAATATTTTGTAAGATAGTAATCCAAACAAATATTATACCTTGATGTGAAAATTTATCGCAATCATATTTCTTTGGCCACATGTACCTTATTTCTGATCCGAATTGGTCTAATATGTAAACCAAAAAAATTCCAGAACCCCTATAAGAAAACACCAGGAATGACCCAGGCCAAATTCTACACTCATTGATGAATCTATCAAAATTGGCCAAAACTTGAGTTTCCTTTCTGTACTGGACAGAAATCTTGCGACCATTTGGTAGCTGTAAACGAACGTGAAAAGGTATTTCCTCTACTATTTGAGAAACAAATTTTTTTGGTAATATCTGTTTTAAAATTGAACAAATTAAATTCAATCCAAAGAAATATAACAGTTAAATATGATTTACAATGAAGAGATTTAGATATTTACCAAAACATCACTCCCACATTGTTCAGCAGTAACGACAATGATAAAGCGCAGGAAATGTGAGTTATCAACAACCATCTAAACATACAGACGGAAATATAATTAGTAAATTGCATTTTTAGCAAATTAATTATAATTGCAAGCAGGAAATTGAGTTTATTAATTACGTCCTCCTCTTTTCCATTTTCGCCTTTGTTCTTTCCATCTTGCTTCTCTGTATTACAAGAATATAGCTAAAGTAATGAGTGGTACTATTCACGTGATTAATTATCTCATTAAGCAACTTAGACAACTAAATTCCAATACCTGATTCAAAGTAGTGCTCAAAATTCCAAAAGCATTCAGTGGTAGGATTTTCTGGAAACCTCAGCGTTCGATTGTAGTAATCAATCTCCATTCCATCGTGCTCATAGACTTTTGCAGATAACATATTTCTCTCACCAAATTTGAAAATGATCAAATCATTCTCTTTCATTTTGAATAGTTCCATCAACCCTCGAATATTAGATATTCGTCCATCATTTGAGTCATAAGAGATGAAACAAGTTGCACCTGCAGCTTCAACTTTATCCAATCTTTCAAGATCATCACTATACTTATCTTTCACAATTTTTGGAACCAGCTGGCACCATTTATGATATGTTGCAATTACAAATTTTGAATAATAAGAAAGAGTAAACAGAAAACAAACTTGATACATAGAGACAGAACTAAATTTCAGAGTAATTTACCATCAAACCTCCTTCTAAAAACTCTGTTGTCAGAATTTTGTAGAAAGATCTCTTACTGGTATTGATTCCTACAGAAAGTTTAAATTTTAATAAGTTGTATACAAATTTACTTAATAACATAACTCTATGAAAGATATGTGTAATAAAATAGTAAGAAGAAGTACTACAACCTTCATCGCCAACATACTTATGACCTTTAAAGATGCACACATTCAAAATTCTATCACATTTTCCTGCTGAATGATAGAGAACTAACTTATCACCCACTTCTAGCTCTGTTGCATTGAAAAAATCTGTCCATCCTTTTCCAAAAGCACATTTTCCTCCCAACCATGCAATCTCAATTTCCCAAGATTTCTCACAAAGTGTAAGGATAACTTTAGAACCTGTTTCCCAATTTTCATACAGTTTCCGCAAGTCCTTATTCAATATCTATATTACAAATTTCCAATTAGAATGAGCAAACAATTATCAATCTAATGTAGTTAAACATGTATTAGCAATACTAATAAAAAAACAATCGCTTACCACCTTATGCGAGCACTCATCATGAAAGGAATTGCTAATAATATCAATCTCATAGTAGTCAGAAACATTCTTTAAAGCATTAAAACTAAATAGAGCAGCATTTTTTTCACATTCCATGGAGCCGCCTTCAGGTATCAATTTCCCCTTTCTCCATTTTCTTGCTTCTTTACTTTCCAAATACTTGACAGGATGAATAATAGGGTACTTACATTCAATTCCAGATTCCTTGAATATGGTGACGTTGAATATATCATTGCCATAATATTCAAATTGTACAAGATTTAACAATTCGACCCCATAATAAATAATAAAATTCGTTAATCCACTGATTTCCAATGAATCTGCATTGTACTTTGCTTGCCAAACACATGTTTTGCATTTTAAAAATATAGCAGAATTAAGATTATGACCAATTTCTTTGTGAAATTTACTTGGTACACACTGCAAAGAAACAAGTACATAAACAATAATTAAGTCCAATTTTCGCTATAGTATAAAAACATAAACAAGGTATACATATAATGTACACTTACAAAACTTCCAATTGATCCCAATTTATTATTTGACGACATAAAGCTTGATACAATCGTTTTTTTTCCTGATGCATAGTAAATGACTTATAAACATCCCAAATATATACCATTACTGGAAATACATCAATAGGGTAGTAAACATACATACCATTACTGAAAATAGACTTCCACTTTTTTTCCCAAGTTAATTTGTCAAATACCTGCATGAAAAAATGATGTTGACAGCTAGATAACAAGGAATAAGCTCCAAATTAAGTTTAAACATTCCTATACTTATTATGTAGGTTATCAATTGTCTAAACCAATTAAAATAAACCCAAATTATCCAATTTCAAAGATATACTAATCTTACATCCGGATTTATATATAAAAACATCAACTACATGCAAACCCCAACTGCAAACGCCAATATCACAATTGGTTCAAATAGTTTTGATAATCTATAATTAGAGACAATCAGTAGGTATATGTAATCAATCAAGAAAGTTTAAAAATTATAGTAACATGTATGATATTGATAGATCAGTAAGAAGAGAATAATATACCTCCATCGATGGATTCTTGAATTATGCAGCGGAATATGGGTATAATCCAACTTTGTCTTTCGATTCCTATCGCTTGAGAAGAATTTATCAGCAACTCAACCTCTGCATGTAGTGTTGTAATTGGGTTTTTTGTGTTTTATGTTTTAACATAGTATAGACTATTTAAGGTTAGTACAACACTTTTGGCCTCTATCCCCACAAACAATTAGTTACGTATTTAATTTTCTAGGTCCATGTTATAAATTGCTTTAATTGGTTGTAGTAAAAAAAGGTCAACTTAACCAATTTAATGAAATACTATTAAAAATTGTATTTGTAAATTGTATTTCATTAAAATAAATGCAAATTAAATTTTTCATATCCAAAAATATGTATTAATTAATTTAAATTAAATAAAAAAAATATTGATTATTATAGATCATGACTATTAATAGTAAAATATAAATTTAATAAAATAATAAAAAAAACAATTTATAGGTTAAATTAGTTTATTCATTGAATTAATTTAATAAAATGTAAAAACATTAATAAAAATATAAGTAGCACGCGAAGCGCGGCAAAGGTGGCTAGTTCTTTAGAAGTGATATAAATTCTTGGTAGGGGAGTGGGTCGTATTGTTTTCTCTGTAATAGTGGGCTTGGCTTTCACTAGTCTGTTTCTTGTACTCGGTTTCTTTCTTAGTGCTATTTCGCCTTTTGAAAAAAAAAATAACGAAATAACATTTTTGAATAAATCATTCTCATTAAGATTATTGAACTTAACGTGTTGTAAGTTTAGAGTATTGAATGATATGAGTCAATAGAAAATATCAATTGTAAAACTGATCAAAACTATTCTAAAATATTCACAAAATTTTCAAATATTCGAAAGTATTTTCAAAAATATTACTCCCTGTTTTTTTTTATATAGGTCGTTTGACTTTTCTGTACATATTTTTAGGTGCATTGACCACATAGTTAAAATTATTATTTTTGAAATTTTCCTTTTCTGAATAAAAATATGTAATCAAAATTTTAATTTACAAAAAAAATTAACTGAAAAAATTAATTTTAACTATGCAGTCAAATGACTTAAAAGTACGTGCAAAAAAGTCAAACGACTTATATAAAAAAAAATAGAGGGAGTACGTAGTAAAGTTATGTTGTAAATGTTATATTTGGGATTGCAAATCAGGTTGGTTGCAAATGTTGTATTTGGGTTTGCAAATCACGTAGCAAAAGTTGCAATCATATTTTTGAATTTTTTTTGTAATATGGGTATTTTTAAAAAATCCAAAAATTTATAATCAAAATTAACTATTTGCGAGGTTAAAAAATTGCCATTGTTTAATTTTGTTTTTCCTGTTTATTACGTTTTTATTGGCTTGGTTGTTCACAACAATTTTTATTTCGTTCATAGTATTTATTACATAAATGTTTGGTTGCATATTTATAAATTTCATTTATGTTCGCTTAAGAATTGTACTTGTGAATTTACAGTATCTTTGTCCAAACATTGAGCATTTGAGTTAAAACAAAGGAAATAATAATAATATAAAATCTCACACACACACACACACACACACACACACATATATATATATATATATATATATATATATATATATATATGCTACTATTCCATAAAAAAATACTCTTATATAAAAAATAATAATTTTTTTTTGTTGGATAGAGCCAATTATTTTAAGCATTTTTTGTATTGGGGTACCCCTAGTTTGATCATTAGATTAGCTTGAAATATTAGATTAGTGTTTAGTTTTTAGTTTGTAGTTAATTTTAGTTTGTAGTGGAGTAGGACCCTATATATATATATATATATATATATATATATATATATATATATATATATATATATATATATATATATATAGTTGCACTCCATGAATAACACCTTATATGAATAACAATAAAGAACACCATTATAACACTCATATTTAATCTAATCTAAGAGTTCCGTCATGGCACCCAGTATAATTTTTTTTTATTTTTTTACTCTCTATCCATTCAGCAAAAAAAGAAAAACTCACTGTTCACGATGACGACACTGCTGACATCGTCAGTGAACTGTGTTTGTTTTTTTTTTTTTGCTGAATGAAAAGAGGATAAAAAAATAAGAATTTTTTGTATTGGGTGCCCCTAGCGACATTGGATCTATTGAAATAAATGATTACATAAAAAAAATAAAATAAAATAAAAAATCACTGTTCACGTGATGACGTGGCAGTGGATTTCACTGGTTAACGGTGCTTCGCACCTTCTTGTACGGCGCTTCGCGCCTTTATCATTCTAAAGTTGTAAGGAATGACAATCAATGGTAAGGCAATAGACGATTGACGGGTGTGTCGAGGACCTTCGGCCCTCATGACTACCTAACTCATCCGTTTACTGTCTTAAATGCTTCGCATTTCCACGGCAGAGATTTTTTTTTTTTTTTGTTGGATAGAGCCAATTATTTTAAGCATCTTTCGTGAAGGTACCCTTGGCGGGAAACTTAGAATAGATGAAATATAATTAATTTAGTGTTATTTTGTAGTTTGTATTTAAGGATTGGTTTGTATTTGAGCAAAAGCATATATATATAAGATTTTACACGTTCAATTTAATATTTGTACTCTATCTTGAATTCTTAAAATTTAATTTGGACGATTTTACAACTAACATAAAATTAACAAAATAATATTTAATTTAGTGACGGTTTAACAATTATTTTTCAATTAAAACTATGCGGAAACGAAAGAGAGAAGAAATTGATGATTTATTACGTTAAAAATTCTATTTGATCTATGAAATTTACTTATATTTCGTTTTGATTATCAAAATACCATTCTTATTATTTGAAAATACTTCTACTAACAACCAAATGTAGTTTTAATAATAAATGTAAGAGTGATTTTTTCTAAAATTTTGATAGTCTGTAGTCTGGTCTTCAGTACGACAAAATAAATAAGAACTGTTAGATCATAAAATATATGGATGAAAAATGATGGATCGAGCATAATTTTTTTTTATTTTTTAACATGTAAATTAAAAAGTGTATTTATATTGAAATACAAAAAAAATGTATGTCAATTATTTAAATCATATAATTTAATTTTTTACATTGAATAGGATTATCAATGTTGGTCTTTTATACTAAATAGTATTATTGTAAAATTTCGTAATTATATTTTCTCTTGATATTTTGAGTTTTTCCATTTCGATAATAATTGTTAAATCATGACTAATTTAAAGATAATTTTGTGAGATTCATGTGGACCGTAAAATTATCCAAATCTGATTTATAAATCTCAAGATAGAGCCCAAATAGTAAATATGAACTTTTTTAATTTGAATAAAATAAATAAATAAAATTCAATTGTATCCTTTTTTAGTTATATTCTTTTCATATTATAATTTTTTTTTTAAAATTCAATTATAATACAAATTTTTTAAATTACATCATTTTTAGATTATAAAATTTTAAAATTTTGATAGTACAGTGACCAAATCAAAAGAGTAAACCAAAATTACAGATAATATCATTCTTACGCTTAATATATATAAGGATATAATGGGATCTAACTAGTCCATAATTAATCGCAAATTATTTTGACATTTCAAAAGTTTGTTGTGTTTTTTTGTAACAGTAAAATGTTTTAACGTTAGTTACTTCAATGAATAATACTCCATAGATGAATACTTTTTTTGAATACTAATGATTCCATTAAGTTCAAAGAACTCAAAAACCAGCTATATGAACATAGTAAGCTCCAAAATTTGATAATGGGCATGTTTGGCTAGACTTTTCCGGATAAAAATTTCATATTTTGATAAATTTTTTTATTCAATTATTTAATATATGTATGAGATTCTATAAATTGCAAAAAAAAGTTAACGTTTTTCAAAAATAAGTTGGAAATCTCTAACTTTATCTTAAAATAAATTGATTTATTCTGAAAAAAAGTTTCCCCAAACACTCCCAATATCTTCAATAATTCGAACTTGACTTGTTAACTGTAACTGTACTAAAACATAATTTTTGAAGTACATAATTTTCAGCTCGACTAGTTTCAATGTAAACTTAAATTCAACCAATACTAAAAACTCGACTAGAAACAAATTAGAAGTCTAGCTAATTAAGAGTATGTTTCGCGCAACTTGGAGTATATATGTTTCGCGCAACTTATTCATTTTAGCCTAAGGTTCATAGCTCCATAACAAATCTATACCATTAAAGGTTTGGTTGGTTTGGTTGGTTGATCGGTTGGTACGGTAAATAATTTCTTTTTTCAGGTAAAATATAATATCATTTATATTTTATATAACTAAAATTTCTCATTTGTTAATCAATTTCCTTTTTCAGGTTAAACATATTACCTTTTCTATTTTTCAATAACTAAATAATTTCCTTTTTTTTAGGTAAAATGCAATATCTTTTACATTTTATTTAACTAAAATTTATTCTTTTTTAAAAACACTACGAGCAATTTTGTTTAATAAAATAACATAATTATATTATAATTACTATTAACTAATCAATTACCTTTTTTAGCCAAAACACGTAACTTTTTTTTCTTTTCTCTAACTAAAATCTCTCTTTTTCCAATTATATTAGGGACGGTTACCTTTTTCAGCCAAAACACATTACATTTTCTTACTAAAACCTCTATTTTTCTAATTATATCATAGGCATTTATTTTTAATAAAAATAAAATAATAATATTATGATACTAATAATTAACCGATTACCTTTTCAACTAAAACTTATAATCTTTTCTATTTTTTTATTAAATTCTATTTTTTTCTAGAAATATCACGGGCAACATTAATTTCACATTTTATAAAAACACTATGAGCAATTTTATTTAGTAAAACAACATAATTAAATTATATTACTATAAACTAATCAATTACCTTTTCATATAAATCATGTCACCTTTTTATTTTTCACCTTACCTTTTTATTTTCTCTTACTAAATCTCTTTTTTCCAATTATATCACGGATGGTTCTATTTAATACAATAAACTAATAATATTATAATATTAATAATTAACCGATAATCTTTTTCAGCTAAATCGTATCATCTTATCTATATTTTCTAATTTTCATGTTATCTTTCTATTTTATCTAACTAAAATCTCTCTTTTTCCAATTATATCATGGACAATTCTATTTCATACAATAAACTAATAATATTATAATACTGATAATTAACCGATTACCTATTTCAGCTAAAACGTATCATCTGTGTTTGGTTACTGACTCCCCTGGATTGTGTATATACATGATGTTCAACTTTTGTCTTCTCATATTTATTTACGTATCACATTTTGTATTTTCACGGATTTCTTATTCACGTAAAATACAATATTTTTTATATTTTGTCTAACTAAAATATCTCCTTTTATAGAAATATCACGGATAACATTTATATAATTATTATCAAATCATCTCATATAAAAATTTAAGCCTTCAAAATTCATGTTTTAAAAAAATTAATTTAAATTAATGAAAAAAAATTCATTTAATATTAAAAAAATCCGTGCATCGCACGGGTTTTAAGCTAGTTAACTCAATTTACTAACTCAACTTATAACTTGTATGTTATGTTAATAATTTGAAGATTAACGATGACTCAATTTATTAACATAACTTTTAACTAATATATTGTTAAGTTGAAGGTTAACAATGACTTTATTTCTTTTTTGATTTTTCTAATGTTTATCCAATAACATACAATAAAAGATTAGTATGTTAATTTTAATTGGTTCTTATTTATTAATGATAATGGATCCACCTATATGCATAAAAAATCCCACTAATAAAAAGAAGTCAATTCATAAAAGTGTCATAAAAGTAATGTGTGTTCTTGGGTACACACTAGAAACCCTTTCTTTTTTGCTTGATCTTTTTACTTGTTTAATAATTTATATTTTTATGTTTGTATTTTTAAATAATTTTTTTCTAAAATAAAGTTTTCATTAATCAACTAGCATCGTTTTGTAGTACATCGAGAAAAAAATCAGGAGGACAATTCGTCCATTCCTGCAATAAACCTGACATAGAACGAAAAGCTTTAGTTAATGCATGAGCCATACCATTCGCAGAGCTTCTAACATGACAAACTAGCACATTTTCAAACTGCTTAATAAACTCAAGACAATCACCAACGATTTCATGAAACGGTGTTCTCCCTGTACTTCCTTGAATCGCGTCCACACCTAACTTAGCATCTGTTTCAAACACACAGCGTTGAAAGCCCTTCTCTATAGCCCACCAGATTGCTTCCCTCACACTTAAAGCTTCCACCTCCCGAACTGTATACACACCTCTATGATTAAATGAACGTGCCATTAGAAACTCCACTGTTTTCCTCTAATAATACACCCTTACCCCATACTTCTTATTTCCTCAAAGATAGCAACATCTACATTTATTTTCACCCATCCTGGTGATGGTGTACTCCATTTCTCATCGTCCCTCTTGCTATACCCTGCCTATGCACTGATTTCTCATCCTTTGCTCTAGCATTTTTCCAGTCTTGTCACATGTGTAGAGCTTCATCTTTGGTCTGATGCACCGAAGCATTAACCTTATTCCAGACCCAATTGTTCCTTCTATTCCATATGTTCCAGCAAACCAACCCAAGTAAAACACACTTTTCTCTTGATAGCGACATAAGAGCTCTATGTATCACATCAAAAACCTCATCACCAGGGCAAACATTGACATTATTCTGCAATCCGCAAACCAGCCATATTGTTCTTGCAAACCCACACTGAAAAAGCACATGAATATCTAACTCCTCAACCTGTAAACACCATGGACAGAACTTGTTAATTGGAATATTAGGCTAAGGCCACTGTCGTAGGCAGACACACATGACAAGCTCTCCAAAGTAACAAGAGGACTTTCCTAGGGAGCTGTAAACTCCATAATATTTTCCAGAAATCTCCATAGGGTGTTAGGTCTTCACCTCGCAGCTTCCTATAACTACTACGAACCGAAAAATTCCCTTTTTGGTCCAATCACTAGTACAAAACTGGCCTATAGCGTCGATCAAATAGGCCTATAACGTCGCCTTTTTGGCGTAGTATATATAGGGGACGCTATAGGTTATGCCTATAGCATCGGTTAAATTGGTGACGCAAAAAGTCTACTATGGCGTCGGTCATTTAAATGACCGACGCTATAAAATGACCGACGCTATAGATATAGCTTATAGCGTCGCCCCTTAAAATGCCGACGCTATAGATATAGTTTATAGCGTCAATCCCTTAAAATGCCGACGCTATAGGTATAGCTTATAGCGTCCCTTAAAATGCCGACGCTATAGATATAACCTATAACGTCGCCCTTTCAAATGACCGACGCCTAAAGTCAATTTTTTTATAAAAAAAAATTTTCAAAATTGCAATTTCACCATTACCAAATATAATCCAAGAACACCAAACAAGTCTAAACACAATTCTAATCCCATTACAAAACAAACCATTCAATACAACCAAAATATTACAAAACAAGCCATTCAATACAACCAAAATATAATCCAATCAATCAAACTAGTCTAAATGATGATGATATGGTTCTTATGCAAAGAGGATGTGGTTCTTATGCAAAGATGATGATGATGATGTTATTTTGCCTCTAGTTCTGACTGCAACTTCTTGTACTTCTCCCTTAGGGTAACAGCCTCGTAAGCTTTAATTTCATCAGAACCTCCAGCACGCTTTGTCATCCTCAAAGACACGGTTTTGCTTTTTTACAGCTTCCATGCCCTTTCCTCGAATACGGAGCTCTCTGATATAGTGATGCAATCTGTCTATCATTAAAGCAAGGAATAGGGAGAAACCTGCACAAATATGATCTCTAAATGAGATACAGGGGACGCAGCAAAGAACAAAAGCTACGACTTTACAACATCTGTGATACCAAGGATGAACTGACAAATAACTAGTTAAGGATACTGAAAGTTTAAGTGAACATACTAGACAGCAAAAGGGATGTGCAAAACATGAGCATTAACAGTGCTGTACTGCTGTGACTCTACTTGGAGTTGGAGGATATACAAAAACTCTACTTGGGGTTTGGAGACAGAAACAATCTAAACAAAGAATTAATCCAAGGAAGAGGATCCAAGACCATCCTAAAGCACAGACCATAAGTTTAGCCTGACCGCTGGGGCAAGCCTTGAGATCAGGGGATTTCTGGATTCATCAATCAATATCAAAGGCATATATTACTTGTTCTGAAAAATGCAACTTGTAAAAAAGGTACAGAAGCAAATAACCTATAAAGAAATTTAAAGTAATTACACAACAACACCAAACAATAACCTCTACTGAATCAGTGTCACAATAGTGTCCATGATTTATAAACTTTAAGGAAAAAAAAAACACCTAAGCCTCGAGATCAGGGGATTTCTGGATTCATCAATCAATATCAAAGGCATATATTACTTGTTCTGAAAAATGCAACTTGTAAAAAAGGTACAGAAGCAAATAACCTATAAAGAAATTTAAAGTAATTACACAACACCACCAAACAATAACCTCTACTGAATCAGTGTCACAATAGTGTCCATGATTTATAAACTTAAAGGAAAAAAAAACACCTATAAGATGATCCTGGTGAGCAACTAGTACATTAAACTTGGGCAACTAGTAGTTCACAACACAATATTGACATAAAAACAATTCATCAAACAAATTCAGAAGCAGAAAGGGCATCCAAAGATACAATCAAGATAGAATCCAACAGAACAATGGAAACCAATACTGGAATACACTCATTCACAGTTAAACAAAATGTCATAACTTGCATAAATAGCAAAAAAAACATCTTTAAGTTAAGATTAAAAATAAACAAATTCCTTATCCCTTTTAGGGTTGCAACTTCTAAATGACAAGGGCCTGACATTTAGTATATTTTGGATCGACTTGCTCCATCAGAAACTTTGCTTGAATATACATTAACCAATCTGATCTAATTTTCATTAACATCCAAATCAAATAGTTCGTAACTATCAGAAGCAGTACTTTTCTTCTCATTTTTAGGCAAAGCCACATTCAAATAGATGGCACTGTCTACAGTCCACATTGTATCAACTACTTGGTTCTGTCAGAAGAAAAAGAAAAATTACCTGATCACTGTTGAGAAGTTCATCCCACTTCTTCTTGCCCACGAATTTTCTCACATCTGAGTCCGGCATATTTATACGATAATTTAAGTCACCAAACCAGAACACCTGACTGTTTACAGAAGCACTTGGTCAAAAATGTTTTCCATAAATGTCAGTAAAAGTTATCACTTGTCGTGGTAAGTACTAATCAAGATTGCAGTCTAAATTAAATATATGTGACTCTTGGAAGTTAAAACAGAACAGTTCATGTTGCTCCTAATGCAAAGCTAAATGCATAGATCCCAAGCATTTCTTTCTCACTATATTTGCAAGTAAAAATCAGAGTCACCTAATATAAATTTATATATCTTGCAGCAAATTTTGAAATATAAAAAAAATCATTATTCACTGCTATAGCTCTTTTGCAGGCATTAATTCCATCTCAAAAAACAACGATGCAGCCATAAGACAGGTGAGGCATTTTGTATCTTGATGTCCGGAATTGAAGTACTTACTCATGAGATGGAATTGTCAGTGGTTTGTTACTTTCAAAAGCAGATGAGAATTAAGTCCGTCTTATGATTTCATACACGTCAGAATTACGCCATTGTTCATAACCTTCCTTGTGACCAGAGGTTAAATGAGAACACACAAAGCACAACCATCAATCATAGACCCAACAAGTAATAATTCATAGAATTATAGATGGCCGCACATTTATCTAGTTTCTAAAATATACAAAAATATATTTTTACACATAAAAGGTATAAATATTATGTGATGTTACAATTATAAAAGGTATAAAATATTAACATTACATGAACACATGTTTAGCCTCAATAAAAAAATAACCTGATAAAAAAGTAGACTGATAACAGTCAAGGAAACAGATAAACATGAAATGAGTAATCAAATTAATCATAATAAACCTGTGAATTAGTTTTACTGTACCCATTTATAGCATTTCTAAGTTACAGAGTATATTACAATTTGAAGACGATGGCTTAGCATACTTGGGCTTAGTATATTAGGCATCCGTGTGTGTTGAATGAGTTCATCAGAAGCAGGGGAACATTGCATCCGTATTTGGCATTAATTCTATGCCCAGATCAGAAAAATGATCGACGAAGAAAAGTACTTCCTCTTACAGTGGAACTCGACAAGTATTCTACATACTAGCATGCATATGTGTGAAATATTTCAACAATCAGCTTTAAAGACAAGCCTTTTCTCACACAATACTCATATATGATTAAGATAGTGTTGATAAGATGAATCTTAAATTAGTAACATAACTGTAATTCCTCAATCAGTTGCTACATCGATTTTGTAATGTGTTTCACCTACTTCAAAAGTCTTATACCTAGTGTCCAGAGTTATTAACAAGTTATAATATTGGTTCTTAAGCTTGTTACTAATAAATCATCAATCCTGATATAATGTGCACTTGGAAAAGGAGCTTAATAGAGTGCAATGTAAAGGAGCTTTAGAGGCAGAGATAAAATAGCATATAAAATTACAAAAATAAATAATATCCACAGTTTACAAAAATAAAACCACAAAATCAAACAAAACAAATAGAATAAAACCACAAAATATTATCCACCATGAATATACATACACATGAATCTACAAATTCAAACAAAATAGTCATTCTATATACCTTAAAAGAAGAGAAGCCCAAATTGCTCAACTGGAACTCTAATTCACCTAATCCGAATATGAATCTGAAACAAATTTATAAACCAAATTAAAGAGAGAAATTGAATAAATCCAAAAAAAAACCAAATGAACAAGAAACACCTAATTTAAACATAAGAAACCCTAATTTGAATGAAGTCCATTGAAGCCCCCAAATTGATATGTGAAATTAATTGAGAGATGGTACTGTTGGAGGCCCACTTCCTTAACGGGCTGGACCGAAGGCCCAACACCCCGAACCCGAATGGAAGCCCACATTCATTCGGCCCATTTAAGGTACAATGGCCGTATGGTTGCACTTCCTAAGGACGTGGGACACTACGATGTACGTGACCTATTCCTCGGTAACCGTCCAAATAGAGAAAATAAGTTGAGTCAGGTTTGACTTTACCATTCATTCACAATCACACACAAAGACACTTTGACATAGACTCTCTGCGTTCAATATTACCTTAAAAAAACCAGTTAACTTATTCTCACACCGGAGGTGAATTTGGGGGACAATCCCTCGCATTCTTCTCACTTGCAGGACCGACCGAAGCAAGGCTCAACAGATTTCTGGTTGCAACATTTGGCGCCGTCTGTGGGAAACGCAGAGATAAGTTTGTGTTGAGCTCTACAATCAATCATGACGAATGAAACCGAAATACCAATAGCTGACGATAGTACCGTGGCTGGAAATAGTCGCACCACTCCTCCCCTAATCCCAAGGACAACTCCCATCACCCCAAGGCTGTTGAATTTTGAGGAAGAAGGAGATATGCCGTCTCCCGAAGAACAACAGGAGATGCTCATGAAATGGCGAGAGGAACAAAAGGCTAAGGGGAAGCGGAAGGAAATGGAGAAATAAAAGAGCAACAGGGAGGCCGAACGTCTGGCCAAGAAGAGGGAGGCTGATCGCTTGAGGCTAGAGGCCCTAAAGCTCCAAAGGGAACAGATTGAGTTGTAGGAGACACTACACCATAGATTGGATTTTGCAACGAACAATGAAAAAAAACTCAAAAATCGTTGCTATTTCCTCAAAAGAATTTACAAGTTCGAAGATATTGTAACGATTTAGAAAAGCGTTACAATTGAATTCAGAAAGTGTTACATTAGACAAAACTTGTTATCAATTGCAACGATATTAGAAACTGTTGCTGTAGAGTCAGAATTTTGGGCCAAAAAGTATTGGCGGGCTAAGGCGGGATAATGTAAAAAATTTTGCCCGGTTCGTAAAACAAGCGGGATTACTAAAATAAGAAAAAGAAAAAGAAACCTACTCACACAAAAACATTAATACACAAAACACACACTAATTAAGACAAAAACATTAAACATAAAAATACACACTAAGCATACACTGAGAGGCTGAGAGCGAAAGAGGGGAAAGAGAGGGGAATTAGGGTTCAAGCTGGAAGATTCAAGCTCGACAAACAATCAAGCTCGAACACTCAAGCTCGAACAAGGTGTTTTATCTCTCTAATCAATTAATTGGGGCTTAATTAATTAGGTTTATGTTTTTTGTTAAAATTGGGGATTAATTGGGTTTTGTTATCTCTTTGCGCATCTCTATCTCGATCACTCTAGCTCTCTGTGTATCTTTCTCTCCTGCACTCTATCTCTCTGTGTATAATTGAATTTAAAATTTTATTTTTTAAATTTGATTTTAATTTCCTGTTTTTAGAAATTTTGGATTTTTTTTTGTTTGGGTTGCTCTATTTTTTTGTTTGAATTTACATTTATTCTCTATTTTTTGTTTTTTGTTTTGATTTTATGCTATCATATTAGCTCCGTTTTATATGTTTTAATATGTATGTTAATGTATGTGTTAATGTGTATGTTTTATATCTTCTCTGTATTTTCTGTATTTTTTTCTTTGTGTAGATAATAGGTTTGTGAATTTGCAAAGATGAGTTGGATTTCACTTCCAAAGTATACAAAGGCATACTGTAATGGGGTAACATTCCAGGTTAAGTTCTTGGTACTTACAATTTCCAGGTTAAGGATCAGACTGGTAGCTTCTTTTACTTTCCTTCCCTTAACTTTCAGAGAGCAGCAGGAGGTTTTGGTGCCTTCATTATTACACTCCGAAGTATTGTCATGTTCTGAGTGCTAGGCGCTAAGGCTAGACCTGGATAAAGGACAGGAGCTTGGGATGCCAGATGGAGTTCTAATTAACGGGAAGGGGCCTTACCGATATAACTCCACTCTTGTCCCGAAAGGCATTAGTTATGAGACGATTAATGTTGAGCCAGGTAAGGTTATAATTAAATCAGTCCTCTTTATAATCTTTGATGAACACTTTGGAGGATGGACCCTAAATTGAAAGTCTTGTTGTACACAGATATTGATCATGTTAAAAGTAGAAAAAAGTTTATAGGATTCATAGGTCAACTTATATTAGTAAACTTCATTATTCAGTGTTGCTTTTCTTCAGTAAAGAGAGCTTTTAGACCAGTACAAAGAAAAGAAAATACAGGTATTGGATTTGCATCTTTTTCTTTATTTAATGTTGCTCCTGTTGAGTTTCTTTCCTTGATTTTAATAATTTTTCTTTACAGTTTCAGAAACGTGCAGCACGCGTCAAAATCTACGAACCATGCAAGGCATGTCTCGCCTGCAGTCCCAGATCAACTCTAGGAGGATCAGGATGTTGGAGGAGAATCAAGTTCTTCAAAAGCAACTTCTGCGGAAGCGTGCAAAAGAACTCGAGATCTTGCAAGCAAGCGCGCATTATAAAATTCAATTTCTTTCTTGGAACTTGACATGTACTATTGGAGTAAGATCAGTTCTTCACTCTCTAGATATTTCAAGATATATTTTTATTTTATATTTGCAAATTCTTTAGATTCTGTTTCTGCCAGTGTTTTTTTGGCACTAGCATACATGTTACCGGAAAAAATATGCAATATCTTATGGATGCTAGCTTATGCTAGTCTACTTAAGCATGACATTTGTACTATTTAAGTGTAGGTGTACATTAATGTAGAATCACTTTGTGTAGCACAGGGCTGCAGTTGATGTAGGAAAAGTATTCTTATGGCTAATGGCTGTTGGAACCATTGTATGTGCCTCTTATTGGTCTGCATGGAGTGCCAGAGAAGCATCTATTGAGTAGGACAAACTGCTAAAGGTTACTCTTTTTTGTCAAAAACCAATATAAAGATTGTTGTAAGCTTCTCCTGAGAGTAGTTTTCCACCTTACTACCCATGAGTGTGTGTAGATCTCCTGAGAGTAGTAAACTGCTAAAGGTTACAATTTTTTTTTGCTAAATTGTAAGTCGAGATTTTAGTTTTTTTCCTATCGTATGTAGTTTCGAGATTGATGGTATCTTTTGAAGTTTTATATCTGTCAGGTTTTTTTTTATCATAGTTATAGCTTAGATGACATGTATAGTCGAGTCTTGGATTATGGTCTTATTGTTGGCATAAGTTCAGTATACAATTGTTTCCTTGATCTTGTTTCTTATTCCTTTTAATATGTTTTTCGAAGAGAACCTGATGTTCTCAGTCTTGCAATTATCTATTTCATGATGCAAGTTTCGTGAAAAGGTATTTATGTACAATTACGCTGCACATTTGCGCTGTAGATGGACTGTGGCCAGACTACAATGATGGCGCATGGCCTGCATGTTGCACCAAATCAGATTTCGATGTTAAAGAGGTACTCCCTTTCTGCAGATTGATTTTTATTCCGAGTGTGCAAATTATTGTTAGAGGCATGTTGTTGACTCTAATTGGCATAAAATATAATCTTTGTTGTAGCGTGGTATTATATCTTTTATATATGCTGATAACTACGTTATATATGGAGCACAAGAGTCATTAGCTCTTCGATTCCACTGGTGCTCATACATTTATCTGAGTCTTTAGGATTCTAAATATAGGCAATGAGTTTTTGACTCTATCTGCTTAACCCAATTGCTAGCTATCAACTCTGCGTGATGCCCTAGAGAAGTACTAGTCATCCTACAGTTGTAGTAAAGCATCAACTTGCAGTGGCAAGAAAGGATTATTTTGGGCACATGAGGTGTAGTTGGAGTCATATCAATACTTACCAACTTCATAATATTTATATAT
Organism: Kitagawia praeruptora; assembly: GCA_037693485.1. NCBI lineage: Eukaryota > Viridiplantae > Streptophyta > Magnoliopsida > Apiales > Apiaceae > Kitagawia > Kitagawia praeruptora. The sequence continues at coordinate 112,198,890 of CM075354.1, forward strand.
CTTGAACTAACTTCTCTTCCTGTACATTGGTCATGGCTTGATGGGGGCTTTGTGCTTGGCAGTGGGGTAATCATCTTTGTCTTATGCTACATTACGTGATCATATCAAATTAAAAGTTCTAATTTTTCTTTAAAATCATTTACATAAGTCAGTTGTCTAACTGTTTTATAGAACTGTTTCTTAAAGTCTAAAAAGACTGAGGATCCCGAAGAAGGTCTTTTCAGCTTTTTCCATGTGCACGGTAGGACTAGACATTTATATTAGAGTTACATCATAATCTGGTTATTGCTTTTACAGACTGTTCGCGTATGGCACAGTGGTCAGAGAAAGAGAGTTATAAGTGCAAGAATATTCTGGAGTGCTACTATTTTTATCGAGGATGGAGAAGAGACAAATGCAGTTGAAGAGCAAGAGAAGGAGGAAGCGACTCAAGTTTATATAATGTTTAACTAAGAATTTGGTCTATGTATTACTAAGTTAGATTGTATCACTTGAACTTAGTTATTTTGCTTGAACTTGGTCATTTTCCTGAACTTAGTTGGAGTGATTTGTGTATTGATGTTGTAACATATACTGCTTGGTTGGTTTGTTGTGTATTCATGCCAATTTTTTGATTTAGCGTTGCAATAGTAACTTAAATGTTGCCATATACGTCATATTCTTTAAAAAATTTGATTGCATTTGATTCAAAATACGTTGCAATTGGGCATATATATGTTGCCTTAGGTTACACGAGTCCATGTATTGCAACAATTAACACAAAAAAAATCGTTACAAAAAATAAGCTATATGTCCTCCAAGATATTGCAATGGTGTTAAATATGTTGCTATAGCCATTAAATCGTTGCCATATACCCTAATTGCAACGATAATACAGCGTTACAATATGGTACTAAATTCGTTGCCATAAGGGCCCTATGGCAACCAGAGCAAACCTTACGCCTGATTTTTCCATAATCGTTGCCATAGACCCTATTGCAACGAATATAGGGCATATTGCAACATATTTGACCCGTTTCTATATCCATTCTATGGTGTAGTGAGAAATCTGTTTGCACTAAATCACGCAAGCGTACGTGGTCACAAGTAATATAGATAGAAGTCAAGTTCGTTCCCACAGAGATCTGGTTTTTAATTCAATTTAGTTCATGTACCTATGCAACAATGTATGGTTTTAATTCACTGCTAAGACAAATAACAAGATTTGGTTTTAATTAACTAAAATTAACTAAGGAATTAAATTAACAAACTAAGAATTAACTAACTAACAAGAATTTAAATCAAATTACTTCTGCAAGAGAAAACATGGGATCCTAACTTCATTAAATACTTTGCTTAGATCTGACGCCTTTAATCACTATATGCAATAGTTATGATATCTGATCAGACAACACGAAACAAGTACACACTACCTCTCAGTATACGTATACCAAACTAAACATACATCCACAAAAGAGATAGAAGATGAATAGACACCAATTATGCTTAGACCCTATATCTCTATAGAATTTGAAAACATAACGGTTGAAGAACAAGTTGTCTATTAAGATCACATATGGCAACGTAATATCTCTATTTACGCTACAAATCATGATGTTAAAACATCAACCTATCCTATGCTAGCATGGTAAGTTCTAAATCTCAAGATCCACTCTCGCTTCACAAGAGATTAACAAATTAGATGTTAGCTACGCATCTAAATACATGAAACACAACCATACGAGGATATCAGATATACATCACACACAGATCTTTAAAGCATCAAGATACTAAAGCTCCATAAATAAATCCGTTAGAATCCCATGACAACGATTAGTTCATAATCGAACCTCTCGTCATCATGGGATCTGATGAAACCATGATAAAAATAAAGTATGAAAAGATACAAATAAACCTAAGTAATTGATATGTAATGGTTCTCTAAATTACAATGGTAGGATCTGTTTATATAGGCTCTAGAAGTCTTTCCCAGTAAGAAATTCCCCAAAATAGAGTTAAAATAGAATTTCTGCAGAATACGTTTCCTAAACTGATTCTGTTTTTAAGGAAAATTCGTAGCTGACTTTTCTTCAATATTTCTGGGCCGTTCCAGTTGTAATTGGACATCTGGACCACTTTAGAATGATAGAGAATCTCGTTAGCTTCGCGTGGACTGTAAGATCGCCCAAAACGGAGTTGTAGAACTCAAGATATGGCCAAAACAAAATCCGAAATTCTGGCATGGCTGCGCTGGTGGCTACTGTTCATGCGCTGGCTGCGCTCCTTTCACTGTTGATAGCGCTGGTTGCGCTCCTTTGGCTGCCGGGAGCTGATTTTTGCTGATTTTCTTTGTTTAAACTCCTTTTTCCTTCGTTCTTTTGCAAATTGTCATTTTTCACTTCTAGAGCTCAATTCCACCATAAAATATGCAATTTAAATCATCCAACCTTAAGATAATAACCCTGCACAAACTCACTAAAACGCATCAAAAACATAACATACTTGAGACCAAAACATCAATTTAAGCCGAAATGGAACGTTCCAAGTGGATATAAAATCCACTTATCACACCCCCAAACTTAAATCGATGCTTGTCCTCAAGCATACACAAATATAACTATATACAACTAGCTAGTACCACTTCCGTAGGTGATCACGGTTGCATTTGGCATATGCAACAAGCCCTTTAAACCCCTAGGCAGCCCTAGTGGACGAGTAAGGTCTCGTGAGGGCCTATAGTGAATGTACCCACAAAATCCATCTAACTTAATGCAATGCAATGCATGAATGCAACTAAATGAAAATGCAATTAATCTAGTACTACTCCCTCCGTCCCATTTTATATGACGCTTATTCCTTTTTGGGACGTACCAAAAAGAATGAACCTACTAAACTTACTATTTTTGAACATTACTTTTCACTATTACACCCACTACTTCTCTTTTTTATAATTCCTTTTTATTAAAAAAACACTATTACACCCACTACTTTCCTACTTTACCCATTTTTTATACACCCACTTACACCCACTTTCACAACCAACCAACCACATGCTACCACCTAGCAAGTCAAATAGTATTTTCTTAATCTCCGTGAAAATCAAATCATGTCTTACAAAATGGGACGGAGGGAGTAATATCCTACCATACCTTCAAATCCTCTCATGACATATCAACTCAAGAATCAAAGTAAATACGCAATGTCTTGGTGTCGAAAGTGCAAGTATTCACATAGTCTACTCAATGAACATGCATAAGTTCTCACAAGCCCATGTCAAATGTAAGAATAAGTTAGTAATCATGCTAAGCCTACAAGAGTACATCTTTGAGACAAAACTCGGGATCTCATACGCAAAAACAAGCAAACACTCACAATCCACTCACAAAAGAATATTCACTCAAGAACAAGGGTAAGTGTATCACTCAATTCCAACAAAATCATAAGCATGCTTGACATTTGGTATCAATCTAACTCTTAACACAACATACATCAATGACGATCATCAAAAGGTCTTTTTTTGGGTTGTAACGGGGCTAGGGACAAGGTATGTCAAATAAGCCAAATCAGGTGAAGTGTCAAAAGCTAGTAGGAACTATAATAAATCATACACAACACCCTATTTCCCCCCCCCCACATAATTTTACTATTCTTCTTCCAACAAAAACGATCGACTAGTCGACTAGAGTAGGATCACAACAAACACAAATATGCTCTCATAATCTTTTTTTCTTTTTTTTTTCCAGAGCTAAATATAACACAAACAATAATATAACAATAACAATGATCCCACAATTTTATTACACATGCCGACTATCAAGTAAACAAACCCAATTTTTAATATTTCCCCCAAAAGTAAGACCAACAATAACCCCTCCTTGCACACCTTGTTACTCCCTTAATCACTCTACTAGCCTTTGACAATGTGGGTTCAAATTAATGTAAGGCCAATACAAGAAAAAGGTCTAGGCCAGTAATGTGGTATGTCACCAAAAAATAGGATTAAGCTCAACGGGTTAACTAATTGATCATGTAAATATGGTGTGGTAATATGGGAAAATATGTGGTTATTCCTAAATGCCTTTATCATTTTAATCGTCAAATAATGTCATGCGTTTCAAGAAAGACCTCAAACAACTGCTAGCAATGCAAACAATTCGTGGACACTCAAGCAAACGAATAAATTGCAAATATGCAATAAGGCTCAAAAGCTCACTTGGTGGAAAAACATACTCAATCCCAATCAAAAATCTCTCTAATGCACCGACTTGTATTCAAAGCATGTAAACTAAATCATCTTGCACATATTCATGTCCTTCTAATCACTTACAACATTCAATAAGTCTACTAGCTTCAACTTACTAGTGTATGTGTGTGCACAAGAACAAAGCATATCACTTCTCAATCAAAAGCATCAACAACACAAAATTCCTATCAAGCATGGGTGCAAATGCAAACTATTATGAACTCACATGAAATACGAAAATAAAAACAGAATGTCCTATATGAAACAAGCGTAGATAACACGAACATAAATGCATAATTTAATACTACTAATATGCAAAGCATGAAATCCTACATGAACAAATAATACAACAACAACTACTAATCCCCCAAATCACCCCCAAACTTAAAATATTCAATTCCCTCATTGAATGGAAGTAAATACGAGGGATAGTAGAAAATGATAAGTGGATTTTATATCCACTTGGAACATTCTAAATCGGCTTAAAATGATTGCTTTGACCTCAAGATTGTGGTAGTTTTGATGTGTTTGTTTAATTGTGCAGGGTTGGAATAATGTTGATTAAGATCGTTGTTTCCGTTGCTTTTGGAGTTGGATTCGGGCTTAATAATATAGAATGGAGTCTTGTTATGGTTCACCATGAGGATTCCAAGCATAGAGGATTGAAAACGGAAGAGAATGCAAAAAGAACGGGAGCAAACGGAGCAAAAACGAAGGAGAAAAAGCTGAAAAACGAAGGAGAAAAGAACGGGACCAGAATTTGCCCGAGCAAAGTGCGCCAGATTTGAGCAAAGTGCTCGGGAATGACCAGATTTTGGCCGAGCAAAGTGCGCCAGTTCTTGAGCAAAGTGCTCGGGGACGTGCTGATTTTCCAGTTTTGCCCTTATTTGATCTGAAATTGTATTTTAAGTGTTTTTTGACATTAAAATCGTTTCCTAGTTGTTTTTTAGGTATTTTTTATTATTGGGCAAAGGTAGGAAACGTGTTTTGATATATCATCATCCAACCCTTGTAATTAGAAGAGGAGACACGCACGTTACATATAAGCTAGGGTTTTCAAGAGGAGAAAAAAGGAGAAGGAATTCCTCCAAGCTATTCTTGAACCTTTGTATTCTTCGATTGAGGGGAATTAATTCTAAACCTTATTCTTCTTCTTCTCCTTTTTATTTACTTGTTTATTTACGAGTCATGTTTTCATTGGAACCCATGATGATGATTAGTTCGATTATGAACTAATTCGTTGTCATGGGGGTTTAGTGGACTTATTCATGAATTCTATGTGTTGAATCTTCTTGATGCCTATAGTGTGATTGATGTGATATCCTATCATGGTTGATTTAATTCGTTATAGGAGAGTAGCTAACTCCTGTAATTGTGTGTTAATTCTTGTTGAAGCGAAAGTGGAACAAGAGTTTAGAACTTGCCATGTTAGCGTAGGATTACGCGTGAAATTATCATTCGTAATTAGTGTTGTAACTCTAATCGTTTTATGACGACTATGTGATCAATTGAATGCTTGCACCTCAACCATTATGTTTTATTCTTTATAGACATATGAAGACTTGGCATAATCGGGAGACTAAATGATTTCTATCTTTATTGTGGATATTGTTTAGGATGGTATTTGTTTAACGGAAGTTGGCTTATATCAGTTTTGTGTGTTCGATCAGGTGTTACTAAATCACATGAACAAGGCTAGGGATTTGGAGACCATAGAGGGATTGTTTAAAGAAACTAAATTCCCATGTTTTATTTGCATAAGTAATTCGACATAAATCTCAGTTCAAGTAGTTGATAATTAGTTATAATTCTTAGATAAATTTTAGTGATAATAACAATCCACTTTATTATTTGTTTTAGCATCGGAAAACAGTCATACATTGGTGAGTGAATTAGCTAGACAATACAACGAGTCCCTGTAGGAACGAACCTTATTTGCTATCTGTATTACTTGAGATCACGTGCACTTGCGTGTTGAGTTGGTCGTAACAAGTTTTTGGCGCCGCTGCCGGGGACGCGGTTTTATTTTGTTTAGTTTCAATATTTGCCATCAGTGGTCATTTAATTTCGGTGACTAGGACGTTTTCATAAAATTTCTTGTTGGTGAATTTCAGGTACGTGTTGAGAGTTTATGCGTACACGAGCTCGTGCACGTAGAGACGAACTAGCACGTAGAGAAGAACTAGCTAGGAGAAGACTTGATTTCGGGTTAAAAGACAATCTTGAAGCAAAGGAAGTAATGGCAAATCAAGAACAAGCAGCGAAGGCTTTGAGTGAATTCTCTCAGCCGAAAGTGGAGGACATCCATACTAGTATTGTTCGCCCAGCTATAGGGTCTAACAATTTCGAGCTAAGGCCAAACATCATTCAGATGATTCAGAACACAGTCCAGTTTGGGGGTAGTCCTGCTGAAGATCCCAATGCTCATATTAGGGACTTCCTTGAGATCTGTGACACCTTCAAATTCAACGGAGTTACAGATGACGCAATCAGATTGAGGCTATTTCCCTTCTCTCTTAAGGATAAAGCCAAGAGTTGGTTACATTCTATGCCATCAGGCTCTATTACAACATGGGCAGACTGTGCTCAAAAGTTCTTGACCAAGTATTTCTCCATGGCAAAGACAGCAGCTTATAGGAATGCAATTTCTCAGTTTGCTCAGCATTCCCAGGAATCTCTGGGAGAAGCTTGGGAGAGGTACAAGGAGATATTGGCACGTTGTCCTCATCATGGAATGCCGGATTGGATGATAATCAGCAATTTCTATAACGGGTTGGGAGTTCAGTCCCGGCCTATGTTAGATGCAGCTTCTGGAGGTGCGCTATGGGCAAAAAGCTATGAGGATGCTTATAATCTGATTGAAATGATGTCGGCCAATGAGTTTCAGAATCCTACTCAACGCTTGCCACCTGCTAAAGTGGCTGGAGTTCTTGACTTGGATGCAGCTACTGCTATTGCTGCCCAACTCAAAGCGTTGACAATGAAGGTAGATTCCCTTTCTAATCTTGGTACTAACCAGGTTGCTATGGTGTGTGAATTGTGTGCAGGGGCACATGATACAAATATGTGTGCTATCTCAGCTGAATCCGCACAATTTGTTAGTAATTTTCAAAGATCTCAGCAACCAGTGCCAAATTTTTATCATCCCAACAATCGGAATCATCCTAACTTCAGTTGGAGCAACAATCAGGGAGGTGCTCAGCAACCACATAATCAGCAGTTCAATGCAAGGCCAAGTAATCAGAACTATCAACCACCACCTTATGCTCCAAGGCAACCATTCAATCCACCGGGGTTTCAACCATCGCAAGGAACTTCATTGAATCAGTCTGAGAAGTCGGAATTGGAAGAGCTTCGGATGATGTATAAGAGTCAGGCCGTGTCATTGAAAACTTTAGAGAATCAAATTGGCCAGCTAGCCAATGCTTTGTTGAACCGTCAACCAGGAACGCTTCCGAGTGACACAGAGGTGAATCCAGGCAAGAAAGATCAAAAGGAACAGGTTCAGGCAATAACATTACGATCAGGAAGAAGTCTACAAGGTCAGAACGTAGAAAAAGATACCGAGGAAAAACTTGAATCTTCAGTTGAGGTCGAATCTGGACCTGATTTGCTTCCTAATGCTACTCCTTCAACTCCTATCATTCACAAGAGTGTTAATTCTCAAAAAGAAGTAGAAGATAAGGTGTTTCCACCTCCTCCATTCCCAAAACGAATTCAAAGGCAAAAGTTAGACAAGCAATTCGCTAAGTTCTTGGATGTATTCAAGAAGCTGCAGATTAACATACCATTCGCGGAGGCTCTTGAGCAAATGCCGAGCTATGCGAAGTTCATGAAGGGTATTCTCTCGAAGAAACTGAAACTTGAGGAGTTAGAGACCGTTGCCTTGACGGAGGAATGTAGTGCCATCTTGCAACAAAAGTTGCCGCCTAAGTTGAAGGATCCGGGAAGCTTCACCATTCCGTGCACTATTGGAGACATCTCATTCAGCAAATGTTTGTGTGACTTGGGTGCAAGTATTAATCTCATGCCCTTATCAGTGTTCATGCAACTTGGTCTTCCAGAGCCAAGGCCTACTACCATGACTTTACAACTTGCTGACCGTTCTGTTACTTATCCGCGAGGGATAGTTGAGGATGTTTTGGTGAAGGTCGACAAGCTTATCTTTCCAGCCGACTTTGTTATTCTTGACTTCGAGGAAGACAAGAAGATCCCTATCATCTTGGGACGACCATTCTTGGCGACAGGCCGAACACTTATAGATGTCCAAAAGGGGGAACTCACTATGAGGGTGCACGATCAAGATGTCACTTTTAATGTTTTCAATGCAATGAAGCTTCCAACTGACGAGGAAGAATGTTTCAAAATTGATATGGTCGACAAGGTGGTTAACCCCGCAACTCAACACTTGTTAAAAGCTGATGTGTTGGAAAGAGTTCTTGCTAATGACTTGGAGGTTGAGACCGAAGAGGATGAAGAACAATTGAAATATCTTAATGCATCACCATGGAAGAAGTTTCAAAGCTCATTTGAATCATTGGGGTTGTCAGAATTGAAAAAGTCTCATGTTAGACTTAAGCCATCCATCGAGGAAGCACCTACATTGGAACTTAAGCCATTGCCTGAACATTTAAGGTATGCCTATCTTGGTGATTCTTCTACTTTACCTGTTATTATATCTTCTCAGCTTTCAGGAATAGAAGAGGAAAAACTATTGCGAATCTTAAGGGATTCCAAATCAGCCATTGGGTGGACTATTGCAGATATCAAGGGTATCAGTCCGTCGTACTGCATGCACAAAATTCCTTTGGTAGAGGGAGCTAACCCTACAGTTGACAATCAAAGGAGACTGAATCCGGTCATGAAAGAAGTTGTGAAAAAGGAAATTCTTAAATGGCTTGACGCGGGCATTATCTACCCAATTTCTGATAGCTCTTGGGTGAGTCCGGTACAGCGTGTGCCTAAGAAGGGGGGCATGACAGTGGTGACTAATGAGAAGAACGAGCTCATTCCTACGCGAACAGTTACGGGTTGGAGGATTTGCATGGATTATCGGAAATTGAACAAGGCCACTCGGAAAGATCATTTCCCACTTCCATTCATTGATCAGATGCTCGACAGATTGGCTGGACATCAGTACTATTGCTTGCTTGATGGGTATTCTGGTTACAATCAGATTTGCATAGCACCCGAGGATCAGGAGAAGACTACATTCACTTGTCCATTTGGTACATTCGCATTCAGACGTGTTTCTTTCGGGTTGTGTGGTGCACCAGCTACTTTCCAACGGTGCATGATGGCCATCTTCTCTGACATGATTGGAATTAATGTGGAAGTATTCATGGACGACTTCTCAGTCTTTGGGGATTCTTTTGATGAATGCTTGGAAAACTTGAGTTTGGTTCTAAAACGTTGTGTGGAGACGAATCTTGTTCTAAATTGGGAAAAGTGCCATTTCATGGTGCAAGAAGGTGTCATTCTGGGACACAAGGTGTCGTGTAAAGGTTTGGAAGTTGACAAAGCAAAGGTGGAGACTATTGAGAACCTTCCTGCTCCCGTCTCAGTCAAGGGTATTCGCAGCTTTCTTGGTCATGCGGGGTTCTACAGGCGCTTCATAAAGGATTTCTCAAAAATTTCTAAGCCGTTATGCAATCTTTTGGAAAAAGATGTACCATTCAAGTTTGATGAGGCTTGTTCACATGCGTTCGAGATCTTGAAGAAGAAACTAATTTCTGCTCCAGTTATTACAGCTCCTGATTGGAGTCAACCATTTGCTTTGATGTGTGATGCCAGCGATTATGCACTTGGGGCCGTTCTAGGCCAAAGGAAAGAAAAAGTGTTCCACGTTATTTACTATGCAAGTAAAACACTAACTGATGCTCAGTTGAACTACACGACCACTGAGAAGGAGCTACTTGCTATTGTCTACGGGTTTGAAAAGTTTCGCTCTTATCTGCTTGGTACAAAGGTGACAGTTTATACAGATCATGCTGCCATTCGCTATCTCCTTGCGAAGAAGGACTCTAAGCCAAGATTGATTCGTTGGGTTCTTCTGTTACAAGAATTCGATGTGGAAATCAAGGATAGAAAGGGGACGGAGAATCAGGTAGCTGACCATCTCTCTAGATTGGAAGATCATGGCAAGTCACCTAAAGACAACACGGTCATTAATGAGTTCTTCCCTGATGAGCAATTGTTCAAAGTGCAAGATGATGAACCATGGTTTGCAGACTTCGTGAATTATCTAGTAAGCAACATCATTCCACCTGAGCTCTCTCATGCTCAAAGGAAGAAATTTTTGCACGATGTCAAGCAATATATTTGGGATGAACCGTTCTTGTTCAAGCAAGGAGCTGATCAGATTATTAGGCGTTGTGTTCCTTACGGAGAGACTGAGGCTATTCTAAGTGATTTTCATGCTACAGCTTATGGAGGTCATTATGCGGGTGAGAAGACAGCCACACGTATTCTTCAAGCAGGGTTCTATTGGCCAACTCTATTCAAGGATGCTCATCAGTATGTGTTGAGGTGCGATCGATGTCAGCGAGTTGGTAATATTTCTCGTAGGGACGAGATGCCTCTTAATGTCATGTTGGAGGTAGAGATCTTTGACGTGTGGGGAATCGATTTCATGGGACCGTTCATTCCGTCATGTGGTAATCAATATATTCTTCTGGCCGTGGATTATGTGTCTAAGTGGGTGGAGGTAAAAGCACTTCCGACGAATGATGCTAAGGTGGTGCTTAATTTTCTCCACAAGAACATATTTACTCGATTTGGCACTCCGCGAGTTATAATCAGTGATGAGGGTACGCATTTTTGCAATCGGAAGTTTACATCTCTGATGGCGCGCTATAACATCAATCATCGAGTTGCTACAGCTTATCATCCTCAAACCAATGGGCAAGCCGAGGTCTCTAATCGCGAAATTAAACGGATTCTTGAGAAGGTAGTTAGTCCTTCTAGGAAGGATTGGGCATTGAAGCTGGAAGAAGCAGTGTGGGCTTATCGGACAGCCTATAAAACGCCGTTGGGAATGTCACCATTTCAACTAGTGTATGGGAAAGCTTGCCATCTTCCAGCTGAGTTAGAGCATAAGGCATATTGGGCATTGAAGAAGCTGAATTTTGATCTTACAGCAGCAGGTGAGAGGCGTATGGTTCAGTTGAATGAAATGGACGAGTTCCGTTTGCAAGCTTATGAGAACAACAAACTCTATAAAGAGAAAGTCAAAAGGTGGCATGATAGTCGGTTGGTTCTTAAGACGTTTGTACCCGGACAATTGGTTTTGTTGTATAACTCTCGGCTTCGGTTATTTCCTGGGAAGTTGAAGTCACGTTGGTCAGGCCCATTCACAGTCAAAACAGTTTTTCAACATGGGGCAGTGGAGATTTTTGACAAGTTACCGGAACAGTCGTTCAAGGTCAATGGTCAGCGGTTGAAACCATATTTTGGAGAGAAGTTGAATCGCGAAATTGAGACTGCGGTTCTAATTTGTGCAAATTAAGGAGATGGAAGTTACGTCAAGCTAATGACGTAAAAGAAGCGCTTCTTGGGAGGCAACCCAAGTATTGTGGTATACAAGAATTTTTCTTCTTATTTTGAAAAAAAAAAAAAAAAAAAAAAAAATAAAAATAAAAAAAAAAATAGAACAGCAGCTTCCCGCGCAAACTGCGCCATTTCAGCGCAGACTGCGCCTGTAACGCAGATAGAGACCGCGCAAACAGCGCCAGGATGGCGCATACTGCGCCTGCGTGACCAGGAGCTCCCCGCGCATTCTGCGCCTGCGTCTCGCGCACTCTGCGCGTGTGTACCAGATTCCAGTCGCGCACTCTGCGCCATATGCCAAGCAAACAGCGCCAACACCTCCTGATTGCTGTTCGGTTGTGTAAAAAAAAAAAATTTTCTTCCCCCAAATTATATATAATCTCTTATTCCATATCCTATTTCACTTATAAATCAAAAACCCTAACACCTCCTTCTCCAATTCTAAATCTAATTCCTCTCCTAACCCAATTCCATCTCACCTTATATATACATATCTCTTTATTTATACATCTTCACCCATAAAAAAATTCCTCCATACACTTTTCTATATATACACTTCTCATTCACAAACTATACCCATCCATCAATTCCAAGCTCAAGGGGAGGATATATTCAAATTTTTGGAGGCTTATTCTTGCAAGGACACCTCTTCAATTCGTATGGTATTGTTCTAATCTCATCTTTGTAATTGCTACGAATTGTGTTCTTGCCAATTAGGGTTTGGTTGTGTTCTTGAATTGGGGGTTTTTGTTGAAATTCGAAATTTGTGGTGTGGTTTGTGGTTCTTGTTGTTATGGCTCCCAAAAGACAAAAATTGGTAGGTAGTAGTAGTAGTAGCCGTCCATCGGTGGACGAGGATGCTATTGTGGAAGAAGGAGTTGTGAAATTTGTGAATTCGGATGCCGAGTCGGAGTACGGTCGATTAGTTCGTAAGGGAGTTATAAAGGAGAGGAGGTTTGTGCCTCTTGATAATAAGGAGATGGTGGCTATGGTGCAAGCGAGGGGTTGGAAGGTATTTTGCGAATTGGCTAATGTTGTGCCATTGAATGTTGTTAGGGAGTTTTACGCTAATGCTTCAGTAGAGCAGAATAACTCCACGATTGTTAGGGGACAACAAGTTGATTATTCTCCTCGAGCAATTCGGAATTTGATTGATCAGCCACCTAAACCAAGGGGTGTTGCGGAATGGGGACGAAAGACGGTGGGAGATGTTGATCTTGATGTTGTCATCGGTGAGTTGTGTGTTCCAGGGGCGGTATGGAGGTGTAAGGCGGGTACTAACGAAAAGAGGAATTTTCCGTCCGCTTCATTGACTAAGTTTGCCCGTGCATGGTTCTTATTCATATGTACTAGTATTCTTCCGTCGTCTCATGTGACGGAAGTTACTGTTGACAGGGCTATCCTTTTGTGGGGGATTTTAAATGGTGAATATGTCGATTTGGGTTACTTGATTAATCAAACTATTCTTCGGTTTTTGAAGGGTAATTCGACAGCTAGTATTCCCTATGCTTCCATTATTACGGGATTGTGTGATGCTGCAAAAGTGCAGTCGTTTGTGGATGAGCCGTTGCAACAGCCTGGGGCTCCTATTGGTGATTCGTCTATTGGGCGAATGAAGGAGGCCGAAGGTGGTGTTAGTGGTGTTAGAGGTGCGGGTGGTAATGTAGCTGAGGGATCGGGAGTTGCTAGAGCCGGTTCACAGCAGAGTACGGGGAATATGTCCACTCTTGAGTCTTATTTGCGGCGATTGACTAGGCGGTTGGATGTTTTGCATGATAGCAGTCGTCAATATTCAGAAGACATGGGCATAGCTTTGGAGGCAAAATTTCAGTCACCGAGTACTCCGGTTCAGTGGCCTATCTTTGGATCCCGGATTCCATATCCACCAACTGATTCTTCGGCAGAGGATGAGGAAGGTGACGGAAGCGAGGACGAGTAGGTATGCCTTGCACTCTTTTGATTCTTACCTTCAATGTGGACATTGCAATTTTTAAGTTTGGGGGTGGGGATTAAAGGTGCATTTGTATTAGTTGTATAATAGATGTGTTGCATGTCATGTTAGGAGCATAATTGCATGTTAGTGTAGAGCATTTTTGTTCTGTTTTTATGTATGCCATATAGGACATTCTGTTTATTGTGATATTTATGTTCATATAGTTGCAATTGCATTGCATAGCATGCATTTTTCATGATCCCTTAGAACGAGCTAATTCTGATTGGTGGACAGATGTCTAATTGGGTGTGGTAATGATGAATAGAGGGTTGATTTATAGTTCCCATGGAATTGACTTGCATGTTACGGAAACAGAATCTTTTCACTAGTCTCATTAGGTGCTTTTGGGCTAGGTTAGGGTCATGCCTGTTTGGATGTTTGAGACTTTATCACTTGATTATAATTAGAATTTTCGTTATTCCCTTGATGGCGTAGGAGCATTAAAGTCTAAGTTTGGGGGACACCAAGGATTTCATGCTAGTTGTTAATATTTGTCAATAATGGCTAGGCGTCAAACGGCTAGTAGCCGGCTCATTTTTATATGAGTAGTCTAGGGTTGGAATTGAGAATTCTCGTTCCAGATTGCATACAAAAAAAAAAAAAAAAAAAAAAAAAAGAAAAAAAAATGAAAAAAAAAATTGAAAAAAAATGAAAAAAAAAGAGTCATGTAAATAATTTAAATGCAAAATTAACCAGAGTGAGCTCTTTAATACTCGAGTTATTAAGTCCGAGGGGACTTAGTCCTAGTGACCTAAGGCTTTATAGTCTGGGATCCTGCTGACCTAACACTCGCTACATGGGTATTATTGTATAAGCCTTTTGGGGTCTCACTCATTGCACGGTTAAATAAGCATGCGTAGTGTATATAGTATTTAGTGTCGTAGTAATAAAGCATGAATTCTTGGTTAACTTGAATAAGGATGGTGGTGTTCCTAGGTTATGAAGTGTCTACAGTCTATTCTTTTTATAAACCTGTGATTGTCTTGGTGAAGGATAGGTATGGTTTTTGACCTAGTGTTGGGAGCATTTCTGATGAGCATTGCACACACACACGTGTCTGTTCATGTATTGTTAGAGTACGGGGGCTTAGTCGAGCTCTATTCGGATTTAGTTGCATTCTTTGAGGCAGCTGGTTGCTAGTTGGTTTTGGTCAGTTTAAAGGGGATTGTTGCATTTTCATATAGTTGCATTCATATAGTTAATTGCATTGTTAGTTGCATTATTAGATGGATTTTGTGGGTACATTCACTATAGGCCCTCACGAGACCTTACTCGTCCACTAGGGCTGCCTAGGGGTTTAAAGGGCTTGTTGCATATGCCAAATGCAACCGTGATCACCTACGGAAGTGGTACTAATTAGTTAGTTAGTTGTAATTGTATATGCTTGAGGACAAGCATCAGTTTAAGTTTGGGGGTGTGATAAGTGGATTTTATATCCACTTGGAACATTCTAAATCGGCTTAAAATGATTGCTTTGACCTCAAGATTGTGGTAGTTTTGATGTGTTTGTTTAATTGTGCAGGGTTGGAATAATGTTGATTAAGATCGTTGTTTCCGTTGCTTTTGGAGTTGGATTCGGGCTTAATAATATAGAATGGAGTCTTGTTATGGTTCACCATGAGGATTCCAAGCATAGAGGATTGAAAACGGAAGAGAATGCAAAAAGAACGGGAGCAAACGGAGCAAAAACGAAGGAGAAAAAGCTGAAAAACGAAGGAGAAAAGAACGGGACCAGAATTTGCCCGAGCAAAGTGCGCCAGATTTGAGCAAAGTGCTCGGGAATGACCAGATTTTGGCCGAGCAAAGTGCGCCAGTTCTTGAGCAAAGTGCTCGGGGACGTGCTGATTTTCCAGTTTTGCCCTTATTTGATCTGAAATTGTATTTTAAGTGTTTTTTGACATTAAAATCGTTTCCTAGTTGTTTTTTAGGTATTTTTTATTATTGGGCAAAGGTAGGAAACGTGTTTTGATATATCATCATCCAACCCTTGTAATTAGAAGAGGAGACACGCACGTTACATATAAGCTAGGGTTTTCAAGAGGAGAAAAAAGGAGAAGGAATTCCTCCAAGCTATTCTTGAACCTTTGTATTCTTCGATTGAGGGGAATTAATTCTAAACCTTATTCTTCTTCTTCTCCTTTTTATTTACTTGTTTATTTACGAGTCATGTTTTCATTGGAACCCATGATGATGATTAGTTCGATTATGAACTAATTCGTTGTCATGGGGGTTTAGTGGACTTATTCATGAATTCTATGTGTTGAATCTTCTTGATGCCTATAGTGTGATTGATGTGATATCCTATCATGGTTGATTTAATTCGTTATAGGAGAGTAGCTAACTCCTGTAATTGTGTGTTAATTCTTGTTGAAGCGAAAGTGGAACAAGAGTTTAGAACTTGCCATGTTAGCGTAGGATTACGCGTGAAATTATCATTCGTAATTAGTGTTGTAACTCTAATCGTTTTATGACGACTATGTGATCAATTGAATGCTTGCACCTCAACCATTATGTTTTATTCTTTATAGACATATGAAGACTTGGCATAATCGGGAGACTAAATGATTTCTATCTTTATTGTGGATATTGTTTAGGATGGTATTTGTTTAACGGAAGTTGGCTTATATCAGTTTTGTGTGTTCGATCAGGTGTTACTAAATCACATGAACAAGGCTAGGGATTTGGAGACCATAGAGGGATTGTTTAAAGAAACTAAATTCCCATGTTTTATTTGCATAAGTAATTCGACATAAATCTCAGTTCAAGTAGTTGATAATTAGTTATAATTCTTAGATAAATTTTAGTGATAATAACAATCCACTTTATTATTTGTTTTAGCATCGGAAAACAGTCATACATTGGTGAGTGAATTAGCTAGACAATACAACGAGTCCCTGTAGGAACGAACCTTATTTGCTATCTGTATTACTTGAGATCACGTGCACTTGCGTGTTGAGTTGGTCGTAACAGAAAACATACCTAACATTAGAACCACATGGGTTGCCTCCCATCAAGCGCTTCTTTAACGTCAATAGCTTGACGTTACTTCCAAGCCTCCATTAAGGATGATAATAGTTTGCCTGGTCATCTTTTCGCGAAACTTCATCGTCATCACGGCGACACACTTTCTGCCACTTTTCCTCGCTTGGCCTATTCGTGTAACAACTATGTCCTATTCCAATGCCTTCATCTGTTGACCCAAAATCTATCAATTTATAGAACAACACACATTCGCGGGCTTCGCTTGAATATAATGGAGGAGGGTAAATGTAAGTTGATGAAGCCTTTGGTTCCTCAAAGAGAACTTCCTCCATTGGCTCTAATGCGCTACCTCCATCTTCATACCCTGAGACAAGTAGAAGACCTGCATCTTTCCCATGGTCATCAGCCTCTTGGTACGCACATACCAATTCTTGAAATTTGCGTAGCTCATCAGTGTCCTCTTGGTACGCACATACCAATTCTTGAAATTTGTGTAGCTCATCAGTGTCTGTCTCAAATAGTGCCCCTTCCAAATCATCCACCATACTAACATGATCAAATTCCTCACATGGCTTGTGAATGCTCACCTCACCTTGGAATTTGTCTTCCTCAATTATGCATGCAGTACCTTGCTCCAAGTCACCGTTATTTTCTGGAATTGCCTCTGGTATGAATTGATGTTTCTCTTGTTCCAAGGCACTCAAAACTTGAGCAATTAGTGTCCCTATAGATTTGATAGACTCCTCAGTACTCTTTGCAAGCAACCTAATCTCCTCCATAGCATCAACCTCATCTGACTGAAAAGTAGGAGTAGGTTGCTGATGTTGAAACTCTTCACTACCAAAGAAATATGACATATTTGGAACATCTTGCTAGTACTGTTGAGGATGGTATTGAAAATATGGTTGTTCCTCATAATCGACATATGACATATCTGGAACATCTTGCTGGTACTGTTGAGGATGATATTGAAAATATGGTTGTTCCTCATAAGTGACATATGGATCAACTCCTTCGTAGTAACAATATTGTGAGGGATCATGAACGCCCAAACACTGCTCACATTGCTGAGGCATGGATGTCCTCGAATATGCCCACCATGGCAACTCCTCGCATGCCATCTTCAAACACTCAAGTACCTGAACACACCGAACTAAACAAGATAGATAAGAAAAAAAATCTGAGTCAGTGAACTCTAACGACCACTATTGACAAGCACATAAACTAAAAATAAAACACCGATGATCCCCGGCAGCGGCGCCAAAAACTTGTTTGCACTAAATCACGCAAGCGTACGTGGTCACAAGTAATATAGATAGAAGTCAAGTTCGTTCCCACAGAGATCTGGTTTTTAATTCAATTTAGTTCATGTACCTATGCAACAATGTATGGTTTTAATTCACTGCTAAGACAAATAACAAGATTTGGTTTTAATTAACTAAAATTAACTAAGGAATTAAATTAACAAACTAAGAATTAACTAACTAACAAGAATTTAAATCAAATTACTTCTGCAAGAGAAAACATGGGATCCTAACTTCATTAAATACTTTGCTTAGATCTGACGCCTTTAATCACTATATGCAATAGTTATGATATCTGATCAGACAACACGAAACAAGTACACGCTACCTCTCAGTATACGTATACCAAACTAAACATACATCCACAAAAGAGATAGAAGATGAATAGACACCAATTATGCTTAGATCCTATATCTCTATAGAATTTGAAAACATAACGGCTGAAGAACAAGTTGTCTATTAAGATCACATAGGGCAACTAATATCTCTATTTACGCTACAAATCATGATGTTAAAACATCAACCTATCCTATGCTAGCATGGCAAGTTCTAAATCTCAAGATCCACTCTCGCTTCACAAGAGATTAACAAATTAGATGATAGCTACGCATCTAAATACATGAAACACAACCATACGAGGATATCAGATATACATCACACACAGATCTTTAAAGCATCAAGATACTAAAGCTCCATAAATAAATCCGTTAGAATCCCATGACAATGATTAGTTCATAATCGAACCTCTCGTCATCATGGGATCTGATGAAACCATGATAAAAACAAAGTATGAAAAGATACAAATAAACCTAAGTAATTGATATGTAATGGTTCTCTAAATTACAATGGTAGGATCTGTTTATATATGCTCTAGAAGTCTTTCCCAGCAAGAAATTCCCCAAAATAGAGTTAAAATAGAATTTCTGCAAAATACCTTTCCTAAACTGATTCTGTTTTTAAGGAAAATTCGTAGCTGACTTTTCTTCAATATTTCTGGGCCATTCCAGTTGTAATTGGACATTTGGACCACTTTAGAATGATAGAGAATCTCGTTAGCTTCGCGTGGACTGTAAGATCGCCCAAAACGGAGTTGTAGAACTCAAGATATGGCCAAAACAAAATCCGAAATTCTGGCATGGCTGCGCTGGTGGCTACTGTTCATGCGCTGGCTGCGCTCCTTTCACTGTTCATAGCGCTGGTTGCGCTCCTTTGGCTGCCGGGAGCTGATTTTTGCTGATTTTCTTTGTTTAAACTCCTTTTTCCTTCGTTCTTTTGCAAATTGTCATTTTTCACTTCTAGAGCTCAATTCCACCATAAAATATGCAATTTAAATCATCCAACCTTAAGATAATAACCCTGCACAAGCTCACTAAACGCATAAAAAACACAACATACTTGAGACCAAAACATCAATTTAAGCCGAAATGGAACGTTCCAAGTGGATATAAAATCCACTTATCAAAAGCACTTCGCAAGGGTCTAGAAGCCGAAGACCCGGAGCATGAAGATCGAAGGGATAAGTGGTCGAGGACTAGAAATGAAGAATATGAGTCAGGGGACTCTGAATCACACTCTAGGAGAACCCGGTCGAAGGTAGTGTATTCCTCTGATTCGGAGGAAGAAGGTCCATACACGGATGACCGTATCCGAAGGATCGAGAAGGCTATGTTTGGGGAAAGAAAGGTCAGCCACGAGCCAGTGGTGACTGAGGATATCGAACAGTTCCGACCACCACCAGGAAGGCAATTCCCAAAGATGAATGAATTCAACGGAAAGGGTGACCCCGAAGACCGTTGTGAGAAGTATGAATCGCTCATGACTGGTATGGGACACTGTGATGTGATGCTCTGCAAGATGTTCAAGACATACCTCAAGGGAAATGCGTCCATGTGGTATAGGTCATTAAGACCTAGGTCAATTGGCTCATATGAGCAGATAAAGAAGAAGTTCTTGAGGCATTACTCCCACTTGTGCCGAAGAGAGAAAGACACATGGCTAAACAGACTGAATGATATCTCACCCCGTACCTATAGCTGGATTCCTCGCAGCCGGCCTAGATCCAATTAAAGGTAAGAAACTTCGATCTTCTCTTTATGATATGCCTCCTAAATCTTTGAATGATATATATGTGAGGGGGAGGATATTAGAAGGAAGTTAGAATCAATTGGGGGGGTATAAGGATAATAAAGAGAATGATAGACATGATAGAAAAGACGATAGGAGGGACGACCGAAGGGGTTGTGGTGATGTTAAAAGTAGACTGAATGATACTAGGCCTGATAAGGGGGCCGAACGAAGAAGTGATAGAGATAGTATTGTGTTCATGCCACTTAACACACCTATCTCGAAGATTCTCCACGAGATAAAGGGTAAGCCTGGGTTCGTTAGACCACCCAGGCTAAAGACCCCTGAAAACAGAAGGAGCGAAAACAAATATTGTGACTATCATCGGGATAAAGGTCACAACACTGATGAATGCTACCACTTGAAGAAATTGATTGAGAAAATGATAAAAGATGGGGAACTTACCAAGTTCGTTGGAGATCTGAGAGACAAAAACTGGATGACAAAGAAAAGTAGAGAGACACTAGAGATGCTGAAGGTTCAAAGAAGTATCGGGGTGAAGTCAGAACAATATCCGGAGGAACCATACTCCATCGGGATAGCAAAACAGCCCGAAAGAAGTATGCCAGGCAAATCTATAGCCTCTACCAGTCAAGTGCAGCCAAACAACCACTTCCAATATCATTCACGGAAGATGACTTTGAAGATGTGATATGGCCGCACGAAGACCCTCTTGTCATAAACCTCGTCATCGGGGAAAGCAAGATTTGGAGAGTGCTGGTCGATGAGGGGAATTCGGTCAACATACTGTATCACCGAACATATTGTAAGATGAACTTGGGTAGTGAATAGCTGGAGCCGTGCCATGAGGTACCACTATATGGCTTCGGCAATCAACCAGTACCGATCGAAGGCACGATCACGTTGAATGTTCTGTTGGGGAAGGCTCTGTATATAGTTGTCAAAGAAGCTAAGTTCTATGTTGTTCGGGTAGACAGCCTGTATAACGGGATCTTGGGGAGGCCAGCCTTGTCTCTTTTCTAGGCTGTGTCATCCATCACCCACCTAAAGTTAAAGTTCCCGACCGAATATGGAGTTGGAGAGATGAGAGGCGATCAGAAAGCCGCAAGAATCATTATGTTGGAAGACCTGGAGAAAGATAAAGATGTTAAAATGAATGAAGTTGGAAAAAGAAAAAAGGGTGAAAATGACACTGGGGGCAGCCATCAACTATTGAATATAGAGTTGGAAAAGTTTGGGCCGACCTGTCAAGCCCGATTGCCGAGCCAGCTACCGAAACAGAAGAGGTCGAGTTGTACGTGGGTCAGTCTGGAAAGATGATCCAAATTGGAAAAAACATGGAACTAGAGCTAAAAGAGAAAGTTATCAAAGTCATTATGGAGTTCCATGATGTGTTTACGTGGAATCCCGAAGATATGCCAGGGTTGGATCCTTCGATAGCCAAATACTGTCTGAATGTGGCTCCCGAAGCCAAGTCTGTAAGACAAAAGAAGAAGAATTTCGCCATGGAAAGGCAAAAAGTAATTCAAGCTGAAGTGGAAAAATTGCTGGAAGCAAAGTTCATTGAGGAAATCGACTATCCCGACTTGTTGGCGAACGTGGTAGTGGTTAAAAAGTCAAATGGCAAGTGGAGGATGTGTGTGGATTATACCGACCTGAATAAGCATTGTCCGAAGGACCACTATCCTCTGCCGAATATTGACCAACTGATAGATGCCACTTCGGGGCATCAAATACTCAATTTTTTGGATGCATTCTCGGGATACCACCAGATCGCCATGAATGCCGAGGATGTGCCAAAGACAGCATTCATCACACCAAACGACACTTATGCCTATATTAAGATGCCCTTCGGCCTAAAGAACGCCGGAGCAACATTTCAGAAGATGATCAACAAAGTGTTCAAGGATAAGATTGGTCGGAACATGGAATGCTATGTAGATGACATGATTGTTAAGTCCCTTTTCAGGGATCATGCTTAAGACTTGAGGGAGTGTTTCGAAACACTTAGGAGGAACAATATGAGGATCAACCCGAACAAGTGTACGTTCGGAGTAAACAGTGGTAAGTTTCTGGGATACATGGTCAGTGCCCGAGGGATTGAGGCAAACCCAGAAAAGATCAAAGCAGTCATCGACATGGAAGCACCAAAGATGATCAGGGACATTCAGAAGCTGACCGGACGGTTAGCAGCCCTAAGGAGATTCATTTCCAAATCGGCTGAAAAGGCCTTACCATTCTTTGAAGTACTTCGGGGGTCCAAGAATTTTTGAGTGGGGGCCGAATTGCCAGAAAGCATTTGAGGAAGTTAAAGAATACTTGGTGAAAGCCCCACTCTTAATGAGGCTTGATCCGAAAGAAACCTTGCAGCTGTATTTAGCTGTGAACGACTGAACCCTTGGAGCCATGTTGGTCAAAGAACATGAAGGGAACCAGCATCCGGTGTTCTATGTTTCTCATATTCTCAAAGATGCAGAAACTAGGTATCCGAACGCAGAGAAGTTCGCCTATGGGTTGGTAATGCCCGCAAGAAAGTTAAGGCACTATTTCCAGGGAAGGACGATCAAGGTAGTAACGGATCAGCCTTTAAAGAAAATCTTGCAAAGGCTGGAGGCATCGGGCAGAGTAGTTGCTTGGGCGATCGAACTGGGGGAACATGATTTGGAGTATAAGCCAAGGACTTCGATCAAAGCCCAAGCACTCGCAGATTTTATGGTGGAATGCTCTTTCTTGGGGCCGAAGAACTTGGCTCCTGAAGAGCAGCTAATTCAGGCACCAGGAAAATGGAAGTGTTTGTTGATGGGTCAGTCGCCAAGGAAAAGTGTGGGGCAGGGTTAATTCTGACAAGCCCAGAAGTATTCGAAATATGTCAAGCTATCAGGTTCACTTTCCCGTTGACGAACAATGAAGCCGAGTACGAAGCGCTTTTGGCAGGTTTGGACTTGGTAAAAAATCTGGAAGTTAAGCACCTAAGGGTATTCAGCGACTCACTGTTGGTGGTGAAACAGTTTTCAGGGGAATACGGACAAAAGGATCCCCGAACAAAGGCCTACGCCCTTAAGGTACGCGAACAATCACTAGTACAAAAAGTACCATATGCATCACCCTTTTTGCGTCTGTTATAAATGAAATAGACGTATAAAATCCTTTTTGCGTCTGTTATAGATGAAACAGACGTATAAAGTATTTTTATACGTCTGTTGGAACCAAAACAGATGTATATGCCATGATTATACATCTGTTTTTCCTAAACAAATGCATATACCCTTTTTTTACGTCTGTGCAATAATTATTTGTGGCTTTCCTCTTACATCAGTCGCATAACAAAGAAAAAATTAGAAAAAATATATAACTATATTATTACTAGTCAGTTACAACATAGTCCTTCGATCCCCAATTTTACAGACATTTCTTGTTCCTGCGAGCCCTAATCGTGCGACCTCTTCAATCCATCGGAAACTAAACTGAGCCCTAATTCACTACCTATATACCTAATTCAATTACTGAATCCATTATCTAAATATGATTAGAAGCAGAAGCTTTATTCATCTCAATTCGATTCTAGGTATTCATCTCTCTCTATCTCTCTCTCCCTCTCTGTACACGTACATGTATATTTATATATATAGTTTATGTGTATGTTGTAATCTTCTTTCTATATTTGTGTATATATATGTAATTGTTCTGATTTTGAGTATTTTGTGTTACAAATTGTGTATTTTTGTGTTATTAAATTTTTTGATTGCTTTGTAAGTCTGATATCATCACCCAAACAACAGCCGGTGGGTTCCATTTTGATGCAGAATGTATTTTGGTTTTGAAGAGAATAAATATTGAACTGGAAATAGGTTCATCTGTTTGCCTTATTCAGATATTCTGCATCATGTCTAGGACACTTGTTATGTGGTTCATCTGTATTAAGCATTTTGGTATGAGATAATTTATCATGTTTACATTATTCATGTAAACATTAAGATATCTGGTCAGGTAGTAGTATTTATAAATAAACTAGCACTATAATAATTTTGGTGACTTGGTGTCCATAATCTCATTATACCAATATATAAATGAAACTGACTTTGTCTCTGTGATGCTTAAACTTTGTGCTGATTTTTACTTATTAAAGATGTTTTGCTGCTTTCTTATTTGTGATTTGTTTGTATGATTCTGATTTCTGATCCAAACAAGATGTCATAGAAAAGAATGGGACTCTTTTCGTGTAATAGTACTTAAGAATATTACAATCAAGCTTATATACTGATTTTAATGGAAAATGGATTGTAATGTTACAATTTGACTTTCAAACTCTTTAAACTAGAATATTTCAAGTTTTGTCTCTCCTGGTTTGTGATTATTACTAGATTGATACATTAAATCAAACTCTAAACTTATTACTTTTGTTGTACTTATTAAAGCTGGAAGCTCTGTCTAGAAGGGCATTGATGAAACATTATATGAACAAAGATATAGTATTCAACAGTACCTTGCAGATCCCTTGTGAAGTAAGGCCTTCTGAAACCCTTTTAATCATCTTAATTATCTTTTTGTAGCATTCTTTTGCTATTTCTTTCTTAACTTCAAAACTCAGATAATCTGTTAATGTATTTACCCAACCAGTGAAACCACCTGTAAACTAGGAAAGGGTCCTTGAAGGGATACACAAAATGAGGTCTTTTGAAGATGCACCAGTAGATTCTATGGGATGTGAGAAAGCTGGCAGCTCATTACCTCCCAAGGTAATTTCTTTTTAGAAGTGCTAATATGCAGCTGTGTATGTTTGATGTTGTTACTTGTAAGTGATTTGCTTTCTTTTGTATGGTGTATACCTTGTCAGTCTATGTATTTTGTTTGCTCCTCTAATACTAAGTGCCCTATGCGATCTTAGTTGACTTGACACTGTACTATTTTTAGTCTAAATTCATTTTACCATCACTGACCTATTAGTGAAAAATTCATTTTTTTGGTGCTTGCAAATGAAAAATGGCATGGAGCTTGCACCTATATTTAAAAAGGGGTGGTATTTTGGCACTTGAAATTGATTATAATATTTTTTTTCTTATGTTTTCCATCAGGAAAGAAGATTTGCTGTGTTGATATCTTCACTTTTGTCAAGCCAAACCAAGGATAATGTCAATATGGCAAGTTTACATGTTCAAAACTTGTATTCTCGGTTCATATTACTTAATTTGTTAGAAAACTAAATCTCCTGAGGAGACCAGAGAGTCCCTGGAAAGATGGCTTCCGAAGGAAGAATGGGATCCTATCAATCTTCTTTTGGTATGTAAGCTTAGAGATGTTTGTGTGCCCTTCTCATGGTGGCTTCAATTATTTTGTATAAATGACCAGGTATATTTATGACTACAAATATTATTATAAAATGCCCTTAATATTATGATGGTTTTTAGGATTCATAACTTGGTATCATTTCAAGAGCTACTAAATTTTAGTTGTTGCAACTGTGTTGGGATATCCTTTTGTTTTTCGGGTTGTTCTTGTACTTTATCTGATTGCCTTGATAGGTTTGACCTTGAATTTGTGTTTTCTATTCAATTATTATACCGGATACTGTTACAGCTTGCAGGATTTAAGCTGGAGGTAGTTAAAACTACAGCTGCTGGACATGCTAGAAATCTTGCAGCAAGTATAGACTTTAATACATGTCCCGATGGTATTTAACTTTGCATTTGTCCTGCATTTTCCTAGTTTTAAGTTTTGTGTTATTATAATTTTTATATGGTATATTCTCTATTTATTTTGGATTGTACTTCTACACCAGGAATTATATGCGTTGGAGGAGACGGAATTATTAACGAGGTTAGTCAGTGCTTATTTGGTGAAAATCCGGTTGATCAAGATTTTTCTTTTAGATATTACAAGATTATTATTCTTTAAGAATCTTGTGCTAACAATGATTTCACTTGCTTAACTATGACATTCTTAACTAACATATTTGAGAGAAGGATAGTATTGAGAAAAGGGTGTATATGTATATTTACATTGTCTGGTGGCATTGTTTCCAATTTTAATTTTGTTGAAACCTTTGTTGTGACATCCAGCCTTGTTACTTTCCAGTAGTAGCTATTGTTTCTCTGGGATGACCCGTTGTAATGGCCTTCAGTCCCAATTTGGGATTGACAATTTCTACGAACCAGTCAGGAAACATGTGGCTTTAACAGATTTTGATTTGTCTACAAGCCACATGTGTGTTTGCATTTATAATTTCAAAAAATAAAATTATAGTTAACTCTATATTCAAGGGTCCAAAGTTCGTGGCATTGAATATTATTATTAAGAGGATTTGTCAACCACTTCTTCTTTCTATTGATTTTGCATATTGTGATTTTCCAGGTCCGCATATTCTTAATATACTCTTTATTCTCTGTTTTTGCTGAGTGGCCTGGCTTACTACCGCATTATCGATCTTGATGTCTTTCGGTTTGTTGCTGATCCGAGTTAGATTTTGGATACCAGCTAGACTAGTGTTGTTCTATTTCACTACTTTAGAAATTGTAATGTAACAAATGATGTGATGACTTGATTTTAACTTCAATGATAATAATAATTATTAAGAATTTTTGGATGTTAAAATTACTATGAAGCATTTTATTATCAATTTGCATTTTTTTTCTTTATGCATGAGCTCTAGCCATTAGTGTTTAGGATTTATAAACAGGTGGTAGGAAAAAAATATTGCTGAATTAAAAAAAAATAAAACAATATGCGTCTGTTTTTTCTGAACACAGACGCATAAAATATACTATATACGTCTGGTCATTCATAGCAGACGCAAAAAAATTGTGTTTATGTGTCTGTTCTAAATCAATATGCGTCTGTTCCAGACAGATGCAAATAACCTTATGTGTCTGCTAATCCTGAGCAGCCACATAAAGTTATACTTTATGCGTCGGTTCTCTAACTTTATACGTCTATTGTGAACAGATGCAGATACCTATATACGTTTGTTGCAAAACATGTTAGGAATATGTTGTAGTTGATGATAACTTAACATTCAAGCAAAATTGTATAAGTCAAGTTTTGTAACTGTCAACGGATAAGACCTTATAACTCTATTCGTTGACAGGTAGCTCATCAACGGATGAGGTTTTGTAGCATACTGCGATATCTCTATTTATCAGTTGATAGTTTCTTTATTCAGAGTCATGTTGACCATCAATGGATAGGCAGAATAGGGTAGCCAATTGTAAATAAGCTATGCTATGTAATTCTGTCTAAGTGAAAATGTATCAACGGATGAGAACAGGGCTCTATCAACGGATACAACTCAAATCTACTCGATCAACGGATACAGCTCAAACTACCATCAACGGATAAGTAGGCACAACATCAACGGATAATCACTGTCACTTTATCCTATGCTAGCTGGGAATTAGCAGTTGATAAGGACAGGTTTGACTGACAGATCACATGGGTTGATAGTAGGTATAAAAAGCAATATGGCAGCCATACTTTGGAAACACAGAAGAAAGAAGCATTCCATTTACACAGTACATACAAGAAAGGTGCAGGGGACATATCTGTTCACAAGGACAACCTTTCGGCTACATGTGGATTTGGAGTGGAGTAGCAAGTCAACTTGAATTAGATTAATATTATCTTATTCCTGTAGCACTTGTAAACTTGGAATATATAACCAAGTGTAGCAACTCTTTAGATGGTAAGAAAACACATATATTTGCTTAGGGTTTCTTGAATATTTTTAGAAGCAAAGAGTTGTAAACACAGAAGCTGTGTACATTTGTATCACAGGGTTTTCTTCGAATAAAAGTCTCAGGTGGTACATTCAACCACCTGATTTTTATGTGGTTGTGAACTATTTCTATTCAGCAATTATTTCTTTATAGATTTCTGTGGTTTTTATCAGAAATTTTATAACTATCAAGAATTGTATTCAACCCCCCCTTCTACAATTATACAAGTGTGTAATCTGGGAATAACAATTGGTATCAGAGCAAGCTTCTAATATATTTGAAGTTTAAAGATCAACACACTTTCAACATGTCTAAGAAGGATTATGGAGTGAAGATACCGGTTCTTGATAGGGAAAATTACTTTCACTGGAAAGTAAAAATGCGTCTACATCTCATGTCTATTGATGTAGGTTTTGTAGATTGCATTGAGAAGGGTCCTCATGTTCCAATGAAGGCTGCTTCAAGAGTTGGTCTTGCTGCAGATGCACCAGACACGTACATCCCAAAACCTGTTTCTGAGTGGAGCGTTGAGGATATTGCAGAAGTTCACAAGGACAAAAAGACCATGAATATTCTGTTTAATGGCTTAGAAACAGACATGGTTGACAATGTTATCAAATGTACTACCGCCAAGGAAGTATGGGACATTGTTCAAACCCTTTGTGAAGGTACAGAACAGGTAAGGGAAAACAAGATGCAACTACTGATCCAACAGTATGAGCACTTCCATTTCAAGAATGGAGAGACATTGAATGATACATTTAGTAGATTTCAAAAGCTACTGAATGGCTTGAAACTGTATGGAAGAATCTACCAAGTGAATGATTCTAATCTCAAATTTCTGAGATCACTGCCCAAAGAGTGGAAGCCTATGACTGTTTCTCTAAGAAACACTCAAGAGTACAAGTCATTTACTCTTGAAAGACTCTATGGAACTTTAAAGACATATGAACTAGAAATGGAGCAGGATGAAGAAATTGAGAAGGCCCAAAAGAAAAGTGGGTCAGTTGCACTTGTTGCCAACTTGGAGCAGAAGGAGGAAAAGAGGACTGAAGCTGCTAAATCTACACCAAACAGGGAGGTTTGTGAAGGTAGAACAGAATCAAGCAAAAGCAAGGAGAAGGTGTCTGAAGAAATGAGTGTCCTACAGCAGGATGAATTGGATGAGATAGATGAGCATTTAGCCTTTCTATCTAGGAGATTCTCTAAGCTAAAATTCAGAAGAAACTCTGGGGTGGCCAAGCCATTTAACAAGGATTTTTCTACAAGCAATTATGTGGATAAATCCAAAATTAAATGCTACAATTGTGGTATTGCTGGTCACATGATAAGTGAATGCAGGAAGCCTAGATCTGAGAACAAGGGAAAGTCAACTGAAACTATTGACTACAAGAAGAAATATTTTGATCTTCTCAGACAGAAAGGAAAGGCATTCATGACCCAAGAGTATGACTGGGCTGCTGATGGAAATCATTCTGATGATGATGCTGAGTTTGTCAACCTTGCATTAATGGCTGATTCTGAGCAGGAAGCAAGTTCAGCTAGCAATCAGGTATATTCTACTAATCTCTCTGAGCTCACCAAAGAGGAATGCAATAGTGTTATAGATGAAATGTCTACTGAACTATATCACTTGAGTGTTACTCTTAAATCACTTACTAAAGAGAACAATAGGATTAAAGAAACTAATCAGTTCTTAAGTGATAGAAATGCAGTTCTAGAAGTTCAATTTCTAGAATTTGAGAAAATGAGAGTTGATTGCAATGATGCTAAAAATGAACTTGAAGCTGTGTTAAAAAGAGAATTGATCTTAAGAAACCAGCTTGAAAAAGAACAAGGGATAATTGCTAAATTTCAAAGTTGTAGGAATATTTCTCAAAACATAATAGAAGTCCAGGGAATAGAATCATTTGTAAGGGATACCTGGACTCAGAAGAAAAAGGAGCTAGAACCTTGCCTTGAGGATCTAGAGACTATTTGTGAATCAACGGATAGTGATCATCCGTTGACAGATGAACCATCAACGGATGAGAGGTATCCGTCGACTAACAAAAAGTCTGTTAGTAAGAAGGAACTCAAGAGACTGAACAATCAGTATGGTCCAGTAGCCAAGAACTTTGTTTCTGGTGAAAGTAGCCAAGCCAAATCAAGTGAGAAGGCTAAGGCAGGTGATTTACCCAACAAAAAGGCTGTTGGTAAGTCAGTTAATGAAAAGGTAGAGACTGAGGGTAAAAAGAAAAAGAACAGAAATGGTAAGATAGGCATTAACAAGAAAAACAATTATTCTCCTGACAAGTTTGCTCCTAGGAAAACTTGTGGTAATTGCAATAGTGTCAATCATCTATCTTCTAATTGCAAGTCTGTTAAAAGGACTCCTGTTCATGTACCTCAATCTATGCCAAGTATGCCTGCAATGCCTGTTATGCCTGGTTTGTATCAGAATGCTAGTTTTTCAAATCCATATGTGAACATGCCATATGTGCCTAATCCTTATTTTCAATCTGTGAATATGCCACAAATGTCATGGAGCATCCCCAGCATGGATAATATGTATGCCAATTTTTCACAAATGCATGCATCAAATATTTATGCAAATGAGCATCTGTCTAAACCTATCACTCAAGCATCTACACCCAAAGTAAAGATTGCCAAGAGTGTAAAACCAAAGGCTAACAAGAAAGGACCCAAGGAAACTTGGGTACCAAAATCAACTTGATTTGTATTTTGGATTGTGTGCAGGGAAATAAGAGGAATCTATGGTACCTAGACAGTGGATGTTCTAGGCATATGATAGGAGATTCAACCCTGCTCACAGAGTTCAAGGAGGAAGCTGGCCCTAGGATTACCTTTGGAGATGACAGCAAAGGATATACTAAGGGATATGGCTTGATTACAAAGGACAATGTCATCATTGAAGAAGTGGCTTTAGTTGAAGGTTTGAAGCACAATTTGCTGAGTGTCAGTCAGATTTGTGACAAAGACTATGAAGTAAAGTTCACTAAAGAAGCCTGTGTTGTTTCTACCAAGGAAAACAACAATGTGGTTCTGACAGGCTTTAGAAAAGGAAATGTTTACATAGCTGACTTCAACTCAGTATGCTCAGAATCCATTACTTGTCTCTTCAGCAAAGCAAGCAAGGATGAGAGTTGGCTATGGCATAAAAAGCTGTCTCATTTGAATTTTAAAGTAATGAATGATTTGGTAAGAAAGGATCTTGCTAGAGGAATCCCTCAATTGGAGTTCATCAAAGATGGACTGTGTGATGCCTGCCAATTAGGGAAGCAAAAGAAATCATCCTTCAAGAGCAAGACAGAGTCATCTATTGTTAAGCCCCTTCAATTGCTGCATATGGACTTATTTGGTCCAGTAAATGTCATGTCCATCTCAAAGAAGAAATACTGCCTGGTGATTGTGGATGATTTTTCTAAGTTTACATGGACTTTCTTCCTGCACTCCAAAGATTGTGCAAGTGAAATCATCATCAATCATCTCAGACAAGTAAACAATGGTTCTGAAGTAAAAGTACAAAGAATCAGGAGTGACAATGGCACTGAATTCAAAAATTCCACAATGAATATTTTCTGTGAAGAGAATGGAATTGTCCATGAGTTTTCTGCTGCTAGAACACCTCAACAAAATGGGGTTGTTGAAAGGAAAAATAGAACTCTCATTGAAGCAGCTAGAACAATGTTAAGTGAATCAAGATTGCCAACATATTTCTGGGCTGAAGCTGTCAGCACTGCCTGCTTCACTCAGAATATTTCCTTGATCAATCAAGCTAGAGGAATGACTCCTTACCACTTATTCACCAACAAGAAACCAACGTTAGCTTTTCTCCATGTCTTTGGATGTAAGTGTTTTGTGCTAAGGAATCATGGAGATAACTTGGGCAATTTTGAAGCAAAGGCAGATGAAGCTATCTTTGTTGGGTATGCAGCAGGGAAAGCCTATAGAGTCTACAATTTAAGAACCAACATTGTCATGGAATCTGTACATGTTGTGTTTGATGATCAGAAGATTCTAGGTCTGAATGATGAAGGCTTCCATGAAAAGTTGAGATTTGAAAATGAGGTAGAAGGAAGAATGTACATTGATGATGATGAGGAAAATGAAGATCATGACCTTGGAAATTCACCTAGAGCTGTTGGTCCAACTAGAAGTGATGCTAACACTGGAAATGAAGCATCCGTTGATAGTCATACTAGATCATCATATGCATCCGTTGACAGACATTCTCATGTATCCGTCGACAGGCAAAATGGAGCATCCGTTGATAGACAAAATGATGCTTCTGTTGACAGTCAACTTCATAATTCCTCAAGGACAACAAACTCAGGGGGAGTTTCTCAAAGTCAAAACTCAATATCCAATCATACTCACGTAGATGAAGCAACCTCATCTAGATCAAACCTTACACCTTCAAGAAAATGGACCAGAGATCATCCTTTTGAGTTAATCATTGGTGACTCAAACTTAAGAGTCCAAACTAGGAGAGCCACACAAGAAGAATGCCTATACAGTAGTTTCCTGTCTCAAGAGGAACCTAAGAAAGTGGAGGATGCTCTTCTAGATCCAGATTGGGTCTTAGCAATGCAAGAAGAGTTAAACCAATTTGAGAGAAATAAAGTATGGAAGCTTGTGCCCAAACCTGATGATAGAGGTATCATAGGTACCAAATGGGTTCTCAAGAATAAGACTGATGAAAATGGCATAATTGTGAGGAATAAAGCTAGATTAGTGGCAAAGGGCTATTCTCAAGAAGAAGGAATAGATTTTGATGAAACTTTTGCACCAGTGGCAAGACTTGAGGCCATCAGAATTTTCCTAGCCTATGCAGCACATGCCAACTTCAAAGTCTATCAGATGGATGTTAAAAGTGCCTTTCTAAATGGGGAACTGGAAGAAGAGGTATATGTCCATCAACCTCCTGGCTTTGAAGATCCAGAATTTCCAGATTATGTATATCTTCTCTTGAAAGCACTTTATGGTTTGAAGCAAGCACCAAGAGCCTGGTATGACATTTTATCTCAATTTCTTTTGGAGAATCACTTCACTAGAGGTACAGTAGATAAAACTTTATTTCATAGAAATGTCAATGGTTCTTCAATACTTGTTCAAATCTATGTAGATGATATTATTTTTGGGTCTACAGATGAGAAGCTTTGTAAAAGGTTTGCCAAACTTATGCAAAGTAGGTATGAAATGAGCATGATGGGTGAATTAACTTACTTTCTTGGCTTACAAGTAAAGCAAGTTAATGAGGGAATTTTCATAAGTCAAACAAAATATATTTATGATCTCTTAAAGAAATTTGACTTAATGGATTGTGCCTCTGCAAAAACACCTATGGCCACTGCAACTAAGCTTGAGTTGAATACTAAGGAAAAATCTGTGGACATCTCAAGCTATAGAGGCATGGTAGGCTCACTTCTATATCTAACAGCTAGTAGACCTGATATAATGTTTTCCACATGTCTTTGTGCTAGATTTCAAGCTGACCCTAGAGAGTCTCACTTGATTGCTATTAAGAGAATTTTCAGGTATCTCAAGGGAACACTAAACCTTGGCATTTGGTACCCAAGAGATTCTGGCTTTGATCTAATTGGCTATTCAGATGCAGACTATGCAGGTTGCAGAATTGATAGGAAAAGTACTACAGGCTCCTGTCAGTTTCTAGGGAATAGGCTTGTGTCATGGTTCAGTAAGAAACAGAACTCAGTCTCCACTTCTACAGCCGAAGCTGAGTACATTGCAGCTGGAAGTTGTTGTGCACAGATTCTTTGGATGAGGAATCAACTTATTGACTATGGTCTAAAAGTTGAGAAGATTCCAATTTTCTGTGACAACACTAGTGCTATTGCCATCACAGAAAATCCAGTGCAACATTCGAGAACCAAGCATATTGACATCAAATACCATTTCATCAGAGAGCATGTGATGAATGGTACAGTAGAAATGCACTTTGTGCCAAGTGAAATGCAGCTTGCAGATATCTTCACCAAGCCTCTTGATGAATCTTCATTCACAAGGTTGGTAGGTGAACTAGGTATGCTTAATTTTTCATAATTCCTAGTGGTATCTAATAATACTGTATTGCAGCTAGAAATGTGTTTTGATTTACTTGAGAATTAAAAACTCTCAGAATAACTCTTAGCAGAAATTTTGTCTAAGGCAAAATTTGCTTATCAACGAATATCCTTTTATCCGTTGGTAGTGTAAACACATTACTAGATTTTCGTATTTCAACGGATAACAGGTTGTCCACGTCATCGATGGATAAACTGTTTTCTCAACCGTCCAATCTTTATCCGTTGATATACATATTCTTTTTTATATAGCCGTTGATAAACGTGTATAATTAGTCACGGCTGTACTTCTTTTCTTTTCATTTATTGTCTGACAGTTACTTTTGACCAATGGGGTAATTACTCTTAATTATTTCATTTTTAATTCTTGGAATATATAAAAGGCTGTTTTGTATCCTCACATCTCACCTTTATTCATTTTCAAGAGTCTCATTAGTTAACTGCATCTTCTTCACTAAATCTCTCTCTGCAACAAAAGCTCAAACACTCCAATGGCGCCTATTGTTAAGATGATGTCTTCCACCGGGTTTACCTATGAGAAGAACAATTTCGCGGCCTTTGTTGATACTGTGAACGCTCCAGAAGCATATCAACCATGATGAATTTCGTGAAGAAATGCAAACTGTCATATGCTATGACTGCCACCACTCCTCTAATCCATGAGGTTATCGAAGAGATGTGGGCATCTGCTGAGTACAATGGCACAGACGGTACACTTGCTTTTTCTTTAAAGGGTAAAAATTATGTAGTTAATTCTGATGTGTTAACTGCTTGTTTAAAATTGCCTGAGAATAACTGTCTGAAGGAACCCAGTAATGCTGAAATTGTTACCATGCTTAATTCCATAAATTATACCCTTAGTACTGAGAACTTAGGGAAAATTGTTAGGAAAGGTATGGTTAAGGAATGGAGTTATCTTTGTGATGCCTTCATTAAAACTTTTTCTGGCAAGATTAGTAACTTTGATGCTGTTACCAACTCCATGCTAGTTATGCTATGTATGCTTTTAACTGATAAATTCTATAATTTTGGCACACTAGTCATGTATGAGATAGCAGCTAAATTAGGTAAAAAGGAAACTAGGAGCAAGAATGTTTATTTTGCTAGATTTTTAATGCTCCTAGCACTGCATGTATCTGAGAATGAGCTATCCATTGCTAACCCGGATAGCAAGTTCAATTGTTTTGTTCAGGAGAAGAGTGTCTTAAGTGATTTGATTCGAATGAACCTAAATGCAGAAGTACAATTGGTATATCTACCAATTGTTCAGGTAACTGTTTCCAACCCTGAAATTCCTATCTCCAACCCCCAAATTTCTTTGCCTTCTAGTGTCACAATGGAGTCTGTGACTGTGACCAAACAGGCTCCTACCAAAGTGACCAAATCCAAAGTTCCTAAACCACAATCTAAAAGACAAACCTCAGGTGTCTCTCAAAAGGCATCTGTTGCAAAAACTACCAAAGCTCTTGAGGGGAGTGTGAAGGTGGTAGTGAGTGGTGAGGGACAGGGTGAACATCAAAGAAGCCCTAAAGATAAGGAAGGTAAGGCAGGTGCAACCAACATTTAAGTCTCTCAAAAGACTGTTAATGAACCTACAAGCCAAATTCTAGTTACATCCTCTCAACAGGGTGTGACTACTAATTTAAGTTCCATTTCAGGAACACAGCACAAAAGAGCAAGGGACATAGATAGCTCTCACTCAAAAACCTATGGTAGAAGGGTAAAATCCAAAACCATTGGGGAATCACAGGGTGCACACACTGTACAGCAAACTGTACCTTCTCAAATTCAGTTTGATGTGACTTCAATAAATGTGGAGTCACAGCCCCTTGATCTTAACCTTCAAATCGATACACATTTTGATCCACCATCACCAACTCCATCTCTGGATGTGGATATGATATCTACATCAATTCCTGATTCTCCATCTTTAAAATTCATAGAGAAGCCCCACTCAACAATTGGTGGTCATCCTCTTTTAGATGATTTGTTGGGCCATCAATCTTCCATTCCTGAATTCACAACACTATCTGTGGCCTCTTCCTTAAAATCAATCACCACAGATTCAGTGTTGGTTTTCACTTCAACGGATACTCGTTTACCTTCATCAACGGATATCCTTCATCCGTTGACAAGTGTTTCTCCATCAACGGATATGTCTTCAACTAACTATCCGTTGACAGCAATAACTACTACATCAACGGATACACCTTATCCGTTGACAACTCTCTCTACCACTGCAAAATGTGACATTCCTATGTCAACTGTGGAGGAGTTTGTAGTAATTGAAACACTTTTAGGAATGAGGGAAGGGAGTGAGAGGCTGCCTTGTGAGCAGGCAAAAGGAGAGAAAATCAATGAGAGGCTGACCATTTCTTCCGGTCAGGCAAAAGGAGAGCTAGAGAGTTCCACCTTAGTAGGTGAAGGTGAGGGTGTGAGAGGTGTGAGCCAGGGGGAGCCCCTGATGCAAGAAAAGAGAGATGAGAGGAGAGAAGGGACTACAGGAGAAATAAGGCAGGAAGAATCAGCCATTGCAAGTGAGTTAATGGAGGTTAATGAAGCTTCCAAAGAGATGGAATTTAGACAAGAATATCAGTCAGTTATTGACTCCATCTCTTTGGATCCTGAAACCTTTACTCATCCTGTTTCTGCCTATCAAGTCATGGCACAACAGGGCAATGTGGAGGCAGAGGAGGCAATGCACCTAGTGCACACCTCAGAATCTCTTCAAAGAGCAAAAGAAGCTTTACAAACCCTGTCTCCAAATGCTGGAAGTGAAGAGTTTGGCAGTGATGACAGTCAAAGTTCAGATGGTGAAGAAATAAATGAAGATGAAACTCCAGGATGGATGTTTTCCAATGCCACTGAACTTGGGCATCTCAATGTGGAAATCATGAAGCAATACCAATCTGCTAAGGCTGAGCACCAAACTGCAGAACCACAGAGAAAGACTGTTCTTGAGCAAGTAATGGCCTCCCTGAAATTACAAAAGATGCAATCTGTTATTCAAAGAACACAGCAAGAGGAGGTCCAGTCTGCAATTAGAGATATGAAAATAGCACTAGATGCCAGGATTGAGGCACTAGCTCCTACTACCACTCAGAAAGTGCTTTCTAGCAAACTTCTCAAAGAAGATAGCCTGGCTAAGTCTGTTCAGCTTCTTTCCTCAAGGGTGGATAGTATGGAATCTCAATTGCACACCATCATTGCCAATCAAACAAAACAAACTCAACTACTGGAAATGCTACTTGCAGCTTCAACCCCAACCCTTGATGCTAACAAAAAGGGGGAGAAAATGGGAACAAGCACAGAAGAGGCTGCAACATCTACTGGCCAATTTCAAGCTACCAGTAGTGAGATAGCACAGATTGAGGGGGAACAACAGCCAATTGTAGTGGTCAATCCAACAGAGTTTGAGATAAAGGCTTCCCCTGTGAAGAAACAAGTGGCTT
Organism: Kitagawia praeruptora; assembly: GCA_037693485.1. Taxonomy (NCBI): domain Eukaryota; kingdom Viridiplantae; phylum Streptophyta; class Magnoliopsida; order Apiales; family Apiaceae; genus Kitagawia; species Kitagawia praeruptora. The sequence goes on from CM075354.1 coordinate 112,236,271, forward strand.
TGCCTGAGATTCAAAGCTTAGAAGACATCTCAGATGGTGAAAGGCAAGCCAGGATAGAAGCTTTGGAAAAGATAAACAAGGAGGCTAATGAAAGAATTCTAAGGACAGAGAGGATGATCAATGAATCAATTGCATCATCTCTGTTCCTTAATGCTCAATCTTCTGCTCCAACAATATCAACCACAATCATGAAGGTGCTCACTCCAAGGGTTGTGGCTCCTACATTCTATGATGCTGAGCCATCATTTGTCAAAGAATTTGAACCAGCTATCAAAACCAGAGCCTACTCACCACCAAAGGAAAATGGGAAGAACAAGTTTCAATTGGACTACCCATTTCCCAAGAATGATGAAGAAAAGCTAATGGGAAAAACAATCATGGAGTTCAAAGTTCAGACAAATAAGAGTGTAAGAGATTGGATGGCTGCAATCATGAGGAATGGAAAAGTATTAAATATATCCAACAGTCATCCTAGATTTGTGGAAGCTAAAAGAGAAGAAGTCTCCAGAATCCAAAGGGAAGCCCATCCAAGTACAGAAAATCAACATGAAAACTCAGAAGAGAAGCAAGCCAGGCTAGCTCAAGAGTTGATGGATGAGGTAGAGGTTGAAATGAAGGAACCTGAGGAAGTTCCCAAAATCAAACCTAGAAGAAGGAAAGCTAAAACCAAGAGGGTTCTTTCTCCAGAACCCCCTCCAGAAAAAGAAACAATTGGTTCACCAGTACCTATGTCTGCAACAGTAATCGACCCAACTGTAAACTTTCATGGTGACCCCATAAGGCCTAAAGAGGAACCAATGAATTTTGATTCAATTGAAGTCCCTTCATTCTTGCTAAATCCAAAACAGAAGAAAAGGGCTCCAAAGAAGCAACTTTCAAAGGGACCAGTTCAAGTTGCTAGGGTACCTGCCATTATCAAACAACCAATCTTGGAAAACAAAGAAGACTTTATCTATCAGGCAGAAATTGAAGAATACTCTGACATGAATCTATATTTGGATGAACTGTCAGAAGTAAGAGGAATTGACAAGTACAAGAATCAGCCTGAGAGATTAGTGTTTGTCTACAAGGGAGGAAGTCAGAGGACATGGCCACTAAAGAAGGTTCTTGGAGAGAATTATCATACACTGACCAGAGTGTTCTCAGCATTCAAGAGACACACAGGGTTCTCTGAGATAGCCAGAAGGGAGATAATTAGCAGAATAGAAGAAATAAGGAGAGAATGGAACTCACCCTCAAGTCTACCAAAGAAAATGAAGATCCCTTATAATGGACAGAAAATCCACATTCAACCCTTTTGGATGATGGAGTTCAGGGATGATGAGGGCACTAGGAGATTCTTCAGGTTAGAAGACCAACTGTCAAAGGCTAGTTCTGACTACCTGAGATGGTTACAACTAAAGCTAAATCCAAAGGTTGTTGAAGAAGATATCTTCTATAGGCAACTTCAAGTGCAAATTGAGTCCAACTCTGCCAAGGAAGGAAAGTCAAGGGTGCAGCCAACCAGAGAGAGGAAACCTCATTAATCTGCTCAATCTAAAGGAGCACATCTCTGATAAGTTTATTAAAGCTTTCTGTTTTTAATTTTTGTAGCTTAATACAATGTTTGCATACTGTAGTGTGTATATATCGTTAGGAATGTTTTGTTATCATCAAGGTTCTGAATTTATGCTTTATTGCCATCAAGTATAAATTGGGGGAGATTGTTAGGAATATGTTGTAGTTGATGATAACTTAACATTCAATCAAAATTGTATAAGTCAAGTTTTGTAACTGTCAACGGATAAGACCTTATAACTCTATTCGTTGACAGGTAGCTCATCAACGGATGAGGTTTTGTAGCATACTGCGATATCTCTATTTATCAGTTGATAGTGTCTTTATTCAGAGTCATGTTGACCATCAATGGATAGGCAGAATAGGGTAGCCAATTGTAAATAAGCTATGCTATGTAATTCTGTCTAAGTGAAAATGTATCAACGGATGAGAACAGGGCTCTATCAACGGATACAACTCAAATCTACTCGATCAACGGATACAGCTCAAACTACCATCAACGGATAAGTAGGCACAACATCAACGGATAATCACTGTCACTTTATCCTATGCTAGCTGGGAATTAGCAGTTGATAAGGACAGGTTTGACTGACAGATCACATGGGTTGATAGTAGGTATAAAAAGCAATATGGCAGCCATACTTTGGAAACACAGAAGAAAGAAGCATTCCATTTACACAGTACATACAAGAAAGGTGCAGGGGACATATCTGTTCACAAGGACAACCTTTCGGCTACATGTGGATTTGGAGTGGAGTAGCAAGTCAACTTGAATTAGATTAATATTATCTTATTCCTGTAGCACTTGTAAACTTGGAATATATAACCAAGTGTAGCAACTCTTTAGATGATAAGAAAACACATATATTTGCTTAGGGTTTCTTGAATATTTTTAGAAGCAAAGAGTTGTAAACACAGAAGCTGTGTACATTTGTATCACAGGGTTTTCTTCGAATAAAAGTCTCAGGTGGTACATTCAACCACCTGATTTTTATGTGGTTGTGAACTATTTCTATTCAGCAATTATTTCTTTATAGATTTCTGTGGTTTTTATCAGAAATTTTATAACTATCAAGAATTGTATTCAACCCCCCCTTCTACAATTATACAAGTGTGTAATCTGGGAATAACAAAACAGACACAAATACTTTATACTTTATGTGACTCCTCCATACGCGTCTGCTAAAAACAGATGCAAATGATCTTTTTAACAGACGCATATGACAGTTTTTGTACTAGTGAATCCTTATTGTTTGAATCATTTGAGTTAAGTCAGGTAGTAAGGAAGAACAATAGTCGAGCAGATGCACTATCAAGGTTAGCTTTGGCAGAGACCCAAAACCTTAATGGGTCTATTTATCTGACCGAAGTAAAGATGCCTTCGATTAGACAGGAAACAATGTATGGAAATCCATCAAGGGTTAAACTGGATGACCCCAATCAGGGCATTTTTAGAAAAGGGAACTTTGCCACTTGACCGAAAGGAGGCACAGAAGGTGAGGCATCGGTCAGCGAATTACACTGTGGTCGGGGGCCATTTGTTCAGAAGGTCAGCAAGTCAACCATTGCTTCGATGCCTAGACAAGGAAGAACAACAATTAGCCCTCGAGACAGTTCATGAGGGAATTTGTGGAGAACATTTGGCAAGAAGGTCCTTGGCCTTCAAGATTTTCAGGCAAGGATTTTTCTGGCCGAAAATGAAGGAAGACGCTACTGAGTATGCCAAGAAATGTAAACAGTGCTAGTTATTCAACACAATCCCGAAACAAACTCCCGAAGAGATGTCTTCGGTCCTCAGCCCCATCCCATTCGCTATGTGGGCGGTTGACATCGTGGGAATCTTGCCCACCAGTACCAAACAAGCCAAGTATTGCATTGTGGCGATCTACTACATGACCAAGTGGATAGAAGCTAGACCTCTCTCAGCCATTACCGAAGAAGCAGCAAAGAAATTCATGTTAGAACAGGTAATCTTAAGGTTTGGCATTCCTATGGTATGTGTATCAGACAACGGAACTCAGTTCATTGGAAGCAAGTTCAGAAAGTTTCTAGCTCAGTTCGGAATCAGGCAGAAGTTCAGTTCAGTTGGGCACCCCCAAGGAAACGGTGCGACCCAAGCAGCCAACAAATTCATTTTTGATGGAATCAAAAAGAGACTGGGAGAAGCCAAGGGGCTTTGGTATAACGCCCTAGAAAATATTATAATAATTATTATTATTATTTAATTATTTGATATTAAATGTGGAGTATAGGGTGTGAAAATTTTTTAGGATAAAATATATGTGACATCATGTTTACATGTTCATATGGTAATGTATGTGTGTCGTGTAGGTCCGTGTATTTTTATTTGAATTTTTGTGAGTAAAAATCTATTTAAAGCTGCATTATTGATCTTCTAAGAATTGTATAAAATCATCGGAGTTGTTAAAAATCATGAAATCTTTTGTAAAATTATCTTTGTATATTTAATTAGTTTTTAAAATTTTTGGGAAAATTATTTTGGGTGTTTAGTTATTTTAAAATGGTTTTAAGAGTTTTATCGTATTTAAAAGGATCAAAACTTGTAAAATTCATATTTTATTCATTTTTTATCCTAAAAATATTTGAAAAATATGTGGGTGTTCCAAATTTTGTATTCTACATTTTAAAAATATAAAGTTAAATCTTTTGTAGACTTTTCTAATTAAAAATGATTTTAAAACCTATTTAGACAGATTTTATGGATTCTAGTTGTTTTTTAGAAATATTAAATTTCTAAAAAAAACCCCTTGGCTTCTTCGATACGCACAAATCAGAGGATTGTTCTACGGAGTTCGGCTGTTCTAATCTCTCAAAATCTCGATCCTCTCTCATTTTTTTCTTTTCCTCTGAAGTCTCTCACCCTCTTTCTCTCTAAATCTCTTCCACACTCTTCTCTCTCTCTCTCCGTTTTCCTCACCTACAATAGGTGAAAAACCGTGGCTGTGGGTGTGTAAAAACTGCAGGGTGTGTGAGTTCTTGGTATGTTTGGCACAAATCCTCTCATTTCTTCCTAGTATAAGTCGAATTCGAGACTTATATTACTACTATTGTTGTGTGTTTGTACTAGTGTGAGCCATGTGTATACGTTTGTGTGTGTATCAAAATTAGGGGTTTCAATTTCGTTGTTTCAGTGGTGATATGTAAGCAGTGCAGTGTGTGTGTGTTGTCCCGAGTGTGTGGCTAGATGAGGATCAAACAGTGCGTGTAAGTTCGAACTGGTGTGGTGTTACTACTGCAGTATTGTCTTGGTCTTCCCTTGATTTTGTTGTCTCGGTTTTGGTAGGTGTAGCTCGGTTTTTGCTACTCAAGATTGGGGAAACCTTGTTTGTTGGTTGTCTAGTTGGTCTGACGTTGTGGTGAGAGATAGGTCCTGTTAATAAATTGTCACTCCCCTGTTCTTGCAAACAAAGCTACTGGGTTCGTGTAATTTGTGTTTTAAGAGTTCCATGTAGTAGAATGATTCTTGTTTCACATTCTTGTTCGATTCTTTCTAATTTTGAGTTTTAAATTTGTTGATTTGGTATTGTTGGTCGAAATTTTAGAGCCTACATAGTTGAATATTCGAATTTCTGATTGTAAATTAACTTGTTTGGTGACCTATTTAATCGTAATTAGTTTACTTTGTCAATCATTAATGAATACAGAATGTGGTGTATAATTAGTAAATTGTCTAGTATGTTTAGATTGAGAATGGTAACCATTATTAAGTATATTTATTCGATTATAAGTCTTGTATTTGGATTATGAAAGTATGAATATAGATGTATATGATGAGTACACGGATTGTCCGAATGTCCATAGGTAGTGAGAGTTAGGGCCCGTTTGGGATATCTTAAAATAAGTTACTTAACACTTAAATGTAGTAAGTAACTTATATGAAATAAGTAATTATAACTTATAACTTATATTTTCGTGTTTGGGTGTTTAACTTATAAGTTAAATGAGCTGTTTGGCAATTATGACTTAATAGCTTATATTCCATGCAAAACACGAGTTACTTTTAAATATTTTTAAAATTATATGATTAAATAGAATAGAGTATAATAATTTATTATGGATATAATTTAACTTTGTAATATTAATTAATAAAATTATTAGTAATAATAATAGTTATTTAATAAATGATATGTATTGATTAGAACTAATATGTATTGATAAGTTGTCAATTTTTTCTTTAAAAAAAATAAACATTTTTAATTTAAATCATAAAAGATTTTCTTAATAAATGAATATTTTGAGTTTTAAAAATGAAAATGAAATAGAAATTGATAAAAGCAAACAAAAAACTCATACGCTCAACGTTGACGAGTTTGGGATCGGGAAACAAATAGAAAGAGAGAAGAGATAAGTTAAACGAAAAAAGTACCCATTCCTGTACTTTTCTCATACGGGCTTTTTTGTCAAATATAAGGTCATTTTACGATTTGCCCAAACACTTTGAAATAAGGCCAAATGGGCTTCAGCCCAAATAAGCTGGATAACCGAAGTGCCAAACATGCACTTAATATGATGTAGGATCTCTGAAGTGGTATTGAGTTAATAATTTTGCAGTATTGTGAATCGTAAGTATAAGTTGAAATTGATTACAGAAGGATTGTCTGAATCCTAAGAGTGATTGTAATTTAGGTGTTGAATTCTGAATTGTTGATTCTGATTTGGTAAATTTTGTTTAGACAGGTTTGACGATATTATAAAGGAGGTGTTGTCCAATTTTTATTAAAATTATTTTATGATTCTTATAGTATTTTAATAAATATTATTTGTGTGCAAGTGTTATATGTATGATATAAGATATAAGTGTGAGATAATAATGTGTGCTTAAGTGCTTATATGATATTATATTATTAATTATTTTGAGAAGGTGATTAATACGTACTATATTTACTTATAGGTATAGCGTAATAGGATGCGCATGGGTAGATTAGAATAAGCAGTAAGGCTTTTAGTGGGTTTTGTACTGAAGTAGTGTTTTACCTTTATATAGGTAAAGTAAGAGGCCGGTTGAGAGATAGTACATGCGTATATGGAATCTTGAGGAATGGAATAATTATGGAAATTGACGAGTGTGCTCGTGGAGCGACTAACAACTTATAGAAGAAAGACATATGTAGGACTGAGTAAAGGCCAACGAATGTTAAATAGAGACTGATGTACAATGAGTAAAGAATCGAGATATTGGAATTGGAAACTTCAATTATTGAGGCAAGTTTACTATACCTCACTTGTTGTTCAAGTGATGTGAAACCTTGTGTCATTTATTTGTTCTTTCAAAATCCCTTCTTGCTAGCCATTATACTCTTCATATTTATTCTGAATAATGTAAACCTGTTCTGTTAATTATATGATGTTCCTTTCAAATCATTTTGCTAGTGTATATACCTTTCATTTTATTCTAGTGACATTCTTCTTCTATTAATTTTACAAACACTCATTCTCAAATTATTCTGTCATTGTTTATGTTCCTCACCTATTGTTCAGGTGTTGAATTCTTTTAAAATTAATTTAATTCAATATTCCTCGTCTTTATTAATATTGTTCAAAGAGCATTTTTTTTCTTCAAATTATTGTAAACTAATTCGAGGTTTATACTATTGTTGAGGCATGTGTTGCTTAGTGACGGTTAAAACCGAGAATGAATTGAGATCTTCTTAATTATTCAAACTCATTATTGTCATGCTGGTTCTGGCAGCTAAAGCCTATGAGTGCTTAGCCGACATGAGTGAAACCTTGGGTAATTGAGAATTTCTTAAATCTTCATTTTTAGTCTATTCAAATCTATTATGTTTGTTCAAATTTTACATTGTAATTTCATAAATTGAAAATTTCTGAAATGAGTGATTATAATCTGTGCAGTAACTTAAATCCTTCGAATTCTCTTTATTCCTTGATTTCCTTATAATTGTTGTCCAATTTCTAGAATCTTAATAATTGCTTTGTTCTTTAATTGATTTATATTTCCTTGTTGATATATGATTCAATCTTGTTGAACCATGCCATGTTTATTTTAATCTTGTTGCTTTGCTGCTTATGATCCCGTATATCTATTGCTTCCCTGAACCTCAGTCTTTATAATGGTAAATGAAAATGGACTAATTAATTAAAGATGCTGGGCTGATCTGTTATCAGTGAGTATAAAGGACTTAAAAGTGAAATGTTTTAAAGATTTTAAAGATTTTATTGTGGGGGATTCCGTCAAAATGTTTTCTACGGATTCCTTCATATTGGAGGCGTAAGAGGCTAGGGTGGTCCTAGTCCAGCATTGTTTTTTTAGCGTAAGAGGCTAGGGTGGTCCTAGTCCAGCATTAAAGGCCAATGTGTTGCCTAATTGGGAACCCAATTTCAAGGACCAGAGGGACTTAGTGTCCGATATGGGGACTTTACGTGGCTGATCACCCGTATTGTCTGATGATAAGGAAAAACTCCAATCAACTTAAATGTTTTTTTAAAGATTTTATGAAAAGAATGTTTTAGTGAAAAGTGATGAAAGAAATGAATGTTTTGATGAGATAAATATGTTTCAAGGTAAATGGTTAATGGTTTCGAAATTTTTACTCAGTAAAACAATAGGATTTAGAATGGATAGAAGTTCCCTAGTTATTCCCTTCTCGAGTAACATTGTACATGAAAGGGGAGTAAGAATAATTTGGGGGTTTCTTGATATTCTTTTTCTCAAAGTTTTATCTAAGGCAGCATGGTTAAAGAAAATGGAAAATTCTTATTCTATGATCGAAATTGAATTATTGTCTTGAGATAAATTGGTCATTGATATTGTTCATCAATGAATTACCGTGATATCGTTATTTTACTACATTTATCCCTGCGAATGAGAGCGATGAGGTATTCTATACAGGATAGATTTCAGAGCTAGAGCGGGTAAGCACAGATTGGAATTGTGCCACGAATTAGATGGTATAGTAATTTGTATTATAGCAGAGATAGAAGTTATAATAATTTGTATTAATTAGATTTTTGTTTCATACCATAACCTGGAATCAATCCTCGGTGAGGAATCGTTGGTGTATTAAGTTTGCTTGTGATTGTGAATCGGAATTTGGTTTGGGTTGAAATACAGGTGCATAGTCCGATTTAGGAATATTTCATGCCAAAAATTTCTAAAATTCCCCTGTATCAAAGTCCATTTTATTATAAAAAGTATATTTTCAGTATTGGGAAGTCGGGGCATTACATTTGGGCTGAAGAATTACCTTGGGTCCTTTGGGCGTACCGAACAACAGCTAGATCTTCTATCGGAGAAACGCCTTTCAAGTTGGCCTTTGGAACGGATGCCCTTCTGCCAGTTGAATTTGTTTTAGAGTCTTACCGAATGCAGGTGTTTAATGTGGAAATGAATGAGTCCGGACTCCGGCCGAACGTGGATCTACTGGAGGAAGAAAGGGAGGCAGCTCATCAAAGAAACCTAAGGTACCAGCTGCAGGTAGCACAGTACTATGATTCGGGAGTGAAGAAGAGATCTTTCCAAGTCGGAGACTTAGTGCTTCGGGAGTTAGCCACCTCCATGCCAACTAAACAAGGCAAACTTATGCCCAACTGGGAAGGTCCATATGTGGTGATTGAAATGGTTCGGCCAGGCACCTATAAACTAGCCCATTCGAATGGCAGCCCTATTAAGAACACTTGGCATGCCGTTCGCCTTCGCCGCTTTTACCAGTAAGCTTACTGGACGCATTTTATTGCTTTTTAATTCAGTACTCTGTTTCATGCAAGTTCATTCTGAATTCCCTAAGCTAGCATCAATCTGTAATCCAAACTATGTAAGAGTTGCATGATTATGAAAGATTGTTTGCTCCATTTTTTATGTGCTGTTATTAAGCTAAGTACATTTGTAGCCAAAAGGTTAATTACACAATATTAAGCTTAACGGACCCATGTTTGGGGCCGACCGAATAAAACACGGGCCCTCTAACTTATTTTTAATGTTCAAGTACATTACGATTTCAGTCACAAACGCTTGACAAATCCAAATTTGGGGCCGACCGAATGAAATTTGGACCCTTACAAAAATGTCTTAGTATTTAAGTTGCTTTGACATTAATTAAGGCCAGGAGGAAATATTTTTCATCCGACCAAACGGGACCTTAATCATTTACAAAACCCCTTAAATACTGGGGGCAGCTATGTTACGACCAAAAATGCACATACCTGCTAGGCTGAAGCCGAAGACGCACAAAAATGAAAGTAATTATGCTAATGCAATATCGGGCCGAAGACGCATAAAAATAAACAATAATTATGCTAAGGCAAAATGAAGCCGAAGAGGCATAAAAATAAACAGTAATTATGCTAAGGCAAAATAAGGCCGAAGATGCATAAAAATAAAAATAATTATGCTAGGCAAATTAAAGCCGAAGATGCATAAATGGAAAAAGAGCTATGCTAAAGCCGAAGCCAACGATGCATAAACAAAAATAATTATGCTAAGGCAAATTTAAATCGCCCGAAGGCGAGAATATTAAGCCCGAAGGCGGAGTAAAATATTACAAGCCCGAAGGCACAAGTTAAAAGCCCGAAGGCAATGTTAAACATTACAAGCCTGAAGGCCATCAAAATAAGAGTAAAATTAAAGGGAACTAGTCGGAAAGAGGCTCATCTTCGCCCGAGGAAACTACCAGAGGTTCATCGGACGTTATACTGCCAACTGGATCTGTCATACCCCAACTCGGTATCAATCATTTGAGTATGATCGAAACCAAGAGAGTGTGCCTTCACCAGGGCAGCATCGCTCCTCGGTCAGTTCAAGTTTCTTCTACAGCTTCTGGACATTCTTCCTTGTGGCTTTGAGCTGCTGATTCCTCCATTCGACACGCTTTTTCAAGGCATCCATCCCTTCCAGTTTCTCCTTTAAAGCATCATTCTCGCTCTTCAGGGAGTTAGCTTGGACGGTGACCCTCTCCAGATCAAGGGCGGAATTTCGGAGACCCTCATCGGCCTTAACCACCCGAGATTCCAGCTAATCAACCGTCTTCAGCTTGGCATGTATCCCCTCCATCCGTTCGGTAACCACGGCGGACCAGGAGACACCCTGAAAACAAATAAGGGAAAGAGTCAGAGGTTGAAGGCAAATAAGTAAATAATATACGAGAGGAAAGCTTACCATGGAGAGTAAGGCCATCATCTCAGTACAAAGCCTCAAGGTCGTTCGCCTCAGCAAACATTGGCCTATCGGCTGGCAGAATAAAAACCCGGAAGAGATCAGGACCTATAATAGTGGATAGCTGAGGAGCGGGGGCAATAATTTTATCAGTCTCTAAAACTCCCCACTGAGGAGCGTACACCTTAAGCCCAACATCACCTATTCAGCCTCTCTTCCTTGAGTCGACCAGGGTGGTCAAATCTGTGCCCTACGACTCCAGGTCCCGAGGAGGAGAAGAAGCAGGTGGAGTTGTGATTACATTTGTTTCCCTCTGATCCGGAGCCGACTTCTCCGTCCCCTCGGGCGCCTGAACCGCAGCTTCGACTTCAGCCGTAGCAGCAGCAGCAACTTCGGCCGCCTTCTTGCGTTTGCGTTCTATGATCGCCTGAAGAGAAGACACTGCACAAAATATCAGAAGGTTAAATATGTATGGCAGGAAATAAAAATGCAATACCTAAATGCAAAAACAAGACAGAAATAGATGTTACCACTACCCCAAAGGGCGACCAACCAGTTGTTATCCCTGCTGCTGGATATCGGAACCTTATCCATTTCGAGTTCACAGAGAAGATGGTAATCATGTTCATCCGCCTGCAGGAGTTCGGGATACTTCAACCTTGATGAATCGAGCTCCCGCCAGCGGCCGTACTTCTCCATTTTTGGCCCCAAGACGAAAACCCATTTTTGATGAGTCCCTTTTTTGCTGGAATTCGTTTGAGCCCAGTCGGCCTTACCGGTTCGACGGGCTATGGTATAGTAGCCATTGCTCTTCGAATTCCTTCGGAGCTCATAGTGATGCCAGAACAAAGTTGTCCTTGGAGTCATTTTCTTAGCCAGACATCGGGCTTAAAAGGCGTTTATGTGGAAAAAGCTGTTCGGGTCCAACTGTCCTATAGCTATTCCCAGCTGCTTCAGCAATTTCTTAAGGATGGGCAACATTGGCAATCGAAAGCCGCATTTGAACGCCATTTCGGATATGCCAGTGGCCACGCTCCCCTCACAGAGGGGTGGAATTTCAGGGTTATGCCAGATGCGGTCCTTCTTCCTCGGTGTGAAGAAGTACCAGACGTGTCTCTCTACTAGATAATCGGCATGAAAGTGTTCGATTTTATCTTCGGTCAGCTTCGACCGGAAATTTGCAATCGAGTATAGTTGGATGTCGCTGAAGGGCGAAGCCTCTGAAGGACCAGCATCTTTGGTCGACCGATCCATGTCCCTGCATTCGGAAATGAAGAGACGTTAGCCTTCTACTCGGATAAGAAAGAAGTGGAAAAGAACAAAGAGAGCCGAGTACAGTGGGCCGAGATTGGTCAGGGGCAACCTAAAGTCTAAGGCGAAGGAAATTAAGGATGACCTAAGGGCTACAAGGGATCGGGATAGACCTAAAGTGGTCCTAGAGTCTCGAAGATCCCGAAGGACGTTCTTGCCAAAACCATTCTCAGTCAAATCCCAGAATCCTAGGGAGAGGGACATACAAAGACAAGATAATGAAATTAAACGCACAAAACGTCCTAGGCATGCACATATTTTGCCTAAAAGGGCACAAGTAACTTTATACATATATACACACAGATACATACATGAATACATGAAATGCAGGTCTATTGCGATAAAGAAACAAGGGTGAAGATGCTACTTACTTGTTTGAAGATTCCTGACAAGATCGATTTCTCGAGGATAGATTGCTTGGACATAAACGTCGACTGGAATCGGAGAGTTGAAAGTGACCGGTGATGAGACGGTTCCAATTGCTGCCAAAATGCTTTTGTAGAGAGATTTTTGCTCCTATTGCTCAAGAGATGATTTGTGAATAAATTAGAAAAGAAAGAGATTATGGGTTTAAGTAGGAGGAGGTGTGACGTTTGGACAGAATCGTTTCGAATTCAACGGTTGATATCCTTGCACAAATCTCGAGAACAGACAACTGTCAATCATAAAGGGACACGACTTACCAGGAAACGTCTCGACCTTGTCCATCGCCCTTCTTATCCGAATGAGACGTCTGAGGGTTATATTCCGAAGATGGGCTTTGGCTTTGGCCTTCGTCCTAAGGATCCCTCCGAACGAAGCCCAGGGACATGTTGGAGGCCCACTTCCTTAACGGGCTGGATCGAAGGCCCAACACCCCGAACCCGAATGGAAGCCTACATTCATTCGGCCCATTTAAGGTACAACGACCGTATGGTTGCACTTCCTAAGGACGTGGGACACTACGATGTACGTGGCCTATTCCTCGGTAACCGCCCGAATAGAGAAAATAAGTTGAGTCAGGTTTAATTTTACCATTCATTCACAATCACACACAAAGACACAGACTCTCTGCATTAAATATTACCTTACAAAAACCAGTTAACTTATTCTCACACCGGAGGTGAATCGGGGGGACAATCCCTCGCATTCTTCTCACTTGCAGGACCAACCGAAGCAAGGCTCGACAGATTTCTGGTTGTAACAGGTACAATAAAATAAATAAAATTCAAAATACGATTCAAATTGGTTGTTGTGAAAAGGTTGAGAGTGAGAGATAGAGGGGTTGAGTGAGTGAGTGAGGGAGAGGTGGAGAGAGTGCCAGACAGAGAGAGCAGTGAGTGCGAGAGAAAGAGGTTGAGTGAGTATTTTGTGAAAAGGGTGAGTGAAGATAGCGGCGGTATTTTTGCCGCTTCTATTTGTCCAAAACTTTTGAAGCACCCGCTCTTATTAGCTGTGTCTGCAAAAAGGCATTAAAATGCTTCATTTTTCATTTTTCAATAATTATTTATTATAAATTTTAAAATTTACAAAAAATGTTTTCATATTTTATAAAAAAAAATTGTCTCTTATTTGGTACACTTTATATATTTATAAAGTTATCTTCATTTATCTTATCAAATAAAATATGATCATATGATCACACAAATAGTGAGTATGACTACTTCGGTGTGTATGAATTTATTTTAAAAAATTGGCCTTTTTCCTATTTTTATTTAATTTTTTGATTTATTTTTACAAATTAGTTAAAAATGGGGAAAAAATAAAAAAAATGGAAAATTAGTGAAAATAAGGTAACATTCATCACACAAATAGTGAGTATGACTACTTTGGTGTGTATGAATTTAGTTTCAAAAATTGGCTTTTTTTCCTATTTTTGTTTAATTTTTTGGCTTTTATTCATATATTTATTTATTTATTTAAGCTATACCTATAGCGTCACCCTTTTAAGGGGCGACACTATAAGATATATCTATAGCATCAGGGGCGACGCTAAAAGTTATATTTATAGCGTCGCCCCTTAAAAGGGCGACGATACTATAGGTATACCTATAGCGTCGTTCTTTAAAAGGACGACGACGCTATAGGCGATACCTATAGCGTCGGTTGATGCCAAAGCTTCTGACAGAAGTCATTAAGCGTCAGTTAATGAAAATAACCGACACAATAGGTCAATAACCGACGCTAAAAGTGGCGACGCTATAGGTTCAATCTGCACTAGTGAATGTCCAAAACCATTTATCAGCTTTTCTCTGTATCGAAAGAGGAACTGATAAAATTAATTCTTTATCTCTATTATTAAATAGGTAAGAAATAACATCCTCATCCCACTTACGCTTTTCCACCTCCATCAGACTTGATACTGTAATATCTTGCAACTATGGCATCATCATCGTTGACAAATATCCATCCACCATGTCTGGTAACCACGGTACTTTCCAAACTCGAGTACTTTCTCCATCCCCAATATGCTTTCCAACACCACCCTTGACCAAATCCTATGCTTCCAGAATACTTCGCCATGTATAACTCGAATTTAACCCCAGCTTAGCAGTTAGGAAGTCTCCATCTGGATAATATTTGGCCAGGATCAACTTTGTAACTAAGGGGTTATCATTATTTAACAACCTCCATCCATGTTTAGCTAACATAGAAACATTGAACTTATGTAACTCCTTCATACCCAAACCTCCACCTTCTTTGACCACACACAATCTTTTCCAAGACATTCATTTTACCCTCTTCCCATCTATTGAACTATTGCTCCACCAAAAAGAGTTCATCAATTTTCTATATCATCATACAAGTCCACCAGAATCAAAAACAGATTCAACCAGATATTCGGAACCGCCAGAGCTGTAGTCTTCAGTAAAACAAGTTTCCCTGCCTTTGATATACTATTTTCTCGCCACCCATGTAGCTTTTGTTTAACCCTGTCTTTCAACGGCTGAAACACTTCAGATTTTTTCCTACCAATCCGCATTGGCATCCCCAAGTATTTTTCCGGATCATACACCTAAGTATATTTTTTTTATTTAAAATACTTGTATTGATACTTGTATTGATATTATTGTATTAAATTATATTTTTTAATTTAATTATAAAATTACTTTAACAACTTATATAAGCAAATTTATCCACTTATGTAACTTATAAGTATTCATGCACTTATCATTACATTTATGCTTAAAAATTACTTATTTTAAGATAATTTAAAAGATTAAATTTTTTTAAAGGATTATAGTCAAATCCTAAACTTAATACTTCAAAACAAACATGAAATAGAATGATTTAAAGGATTGTAATCCTAGGAATTATAAATGACGCACAACAAGAAATCTACTATCAGACAACACTGATCAGATAACAGTCGGGTAAAAAAGTGTTGCCCGAATTCGGGAGACAACGGTTATTTTTCATCCTAAAAAAATCAATGTCTAACGAACAATTCTTATAATGGTTTAAAAACCATTGTCTAGTAAACTGATGCAGACAACGGTATTTTGAAAGTGCTGTTGCGCACACAGCACCAATAGACAACTGTTTTAAGTAGTATTGTGTGAAAGGATATAATATCCAATGTTGCCAAAAAACCGTTGTAGGAATGAGACAATTGTTTTATTAGTCATGTTGTGGGAATAATCCTGAGCCAATAGTGCAGTAAACCGTTGTTGTAACGAGACAAGTGTTTTTGAATTCTGTTGTTTAAGTCTGGGTGTAACAACAATTTTACCATAGTGTTGTCTGACCCTATAGACAGACAACTATTTCTGCTGTATTGTATGTTTCTTCCCAAACAAGCATTTACTGTAAAAACTATTGTCTAATTTACAGAACAAAAAAAAATTAAGTAACAACTACCTGCCATATAACAAAAGGCAGCCAACAAAGCAAACCAATATCATAGACCATTTAGGCAACAAACCAAACATGAAGAAGCTTAACGGAAACAAACCAACCAAGTATCAAGAATCGTAGTTACAAATTCAAAGTACACAAATTAAATTACATCATGATAGTTCTATTAGTTCATCTACGTCATCTCGAATGTAACTTGCCACGTCCTCCTCATCAACATCCGGAAAATTGGGTAAAAAAAAGTCATTCTCAAGTTCCACTTCGACGAAGCCCTCATTTTCATCCCCATTGTCTTCGTAATACTTTTAATCAGGTAATTTCAATACAACAGACCATAATTTATCTAGAGGATCGTCGATGTAACAAACATGCTTAACATGTTTTGCTAACACAAATGGATCATTCAAGGACCCCAACCTATTCAAATTAACCAATGTGTAGCCCAAATCATTGACCTTAATCCCTTTGTTCGTATCTACCCACTTACAAAGAAAAACGGGGATCCTAAAGTTGCAATAGTCCAACTCCCATTTATTTGTTATGACTCCGTAAAATGTATGTGATGTGTGTTCAATAATTTGATCATTACCCTGCACAACCATTGTATCCACTTGTATACACACACCACTGCATTGAACTTGACGTGTATCATCACGATCCTTGGTACTGTAGGTAACACCATCCATTTTGTAGCTGCTGAATGTAGGAACATCCTTGTTGGGCCCATCTGCAATCCATCTTATCTCAGCAGGTACCTCTTCTCCATTACAGAAATCAGAAGCAATCTACCAAGAAATACATATAAGTTTTAAAATGATTCATGTAACGTAGTTTTAATATTGATGAGAGGATCCAAGATGGTATTCAAAGGTTTATGAAGGAAGAAACTGAAAGGACTGTTCGAGAGCGAGATTATTTTTGGGCTGTAGAGGTGGCAAAGCTGAAAGCGGTTTTTCTGGAAAAAATATTGATGCGCGCTGGTAACAGTCCAAATACTGGATCACAGCAAGAAAGCTGTTCCAAAGGTGCACATGCCATTGTCAATGAGCTGGAGTTGCAAGGTTTAAAGAAGCAACTGGATTTTGATAATAATCAAGTTCAAGAAGAAAACATTGTTGAGGAGAAGGTTGAGGGGAAGAATGTGGAGGCTGCAGAGGTTGTAGTTCTGGCTGACCAGCTGGATGGTGGGAATGTTTGTAAGGAAGACGCGGCAGTTGGGTGTTTAGAGTGGGCATTAGCCATCGACTCCCCCACCAATATTATTGCTTATGCAAGTGTTGATAAAGTGTGTAAAGTTCTTCATGGAAAGCACCTCCCAAAAGAGAATGCACGAGTCTCTATTACTCGTGTAATCCAAGGATCTGCTAAAATTCTGTTCCCCATTGAAAATGAGATCACAACAGTGGGAGAGGCTCAGGGAATGTTTATTGAGTGGCCAAGACACCTAATTGTAGAAGTAAAGACAAGCACTACTCCAGTGAAAGGAACTCAGAAGGTTAATTTCTATTTTCGTTTACTTAACGGATCAACTTCTCTTACTGGTTTATTTTGTGTTGTGAATTAATTTTTTTTAAAATTTCCTTTTCAGGGAGGCAAGAAAATTTTATAAAAGAAGTTTAAGAAGGTAACAGATATAGTCAAGGAACCAGAGTTTGTGTTGGACATGGGTCATGCTTTCCCTCCGCATTTGAAGCGTTTTTGGCTCTGGGGAAAAGATGCCCTGAAGGATGGCCAAACAACCACTTTTGAGCTATGTCAAGAAGCTTTTGGATCAACCAAAAAGCAGGTTCTATTTTTATCGGATGTTCATGCGTTATGCTCTGGAGGTGAAATATCAGGGACTGTCATTTGCATGTTTATTAAGTAAGTGTCAAAGTTTAAAATTTATTCCATGATTGTCAATATTTTTTGAATTTAGTTTAGATTTCTGTCAATGATTGTTTACTTTTCATGTAGTTTATTGGAGACTTATTTGAGGAAGAACAAGATGTCAGATATGGTAGCATTCGTAGATCCTAGGATGATAGGCGCTGTCAGATGTGGTACTTCTGGAGCGAGGTCGCGTGCCTTGTCTTTAAGATTCAATAATGGTAAGCCAGGACAATTTTTTCTCCTGCCTTATAACTCTGTGTGAGTACTACTTTTTACATTTTTTGCCATCTATATTAATAATAAGATTTATGCTTTTCTGACTTGTGCTCTGTTTATTAAAGATTAACTCAATGGTTAGCAAGTTATGTATATAGTGAATGAATGAAATTGTATAAAATAAAGTACTCTCATTTCTGGTATTCGTGATTTATTAGGAACCATTGGGCGCTAACTGTTGTGAATCCTGATTCACAAGTAGTTTACCACATGGACCCATTGAAGCGTCGAATTGCAAATGAAGAATGGGTTGAGGTGATTGATAAGTACCTCATAACAACTTCAATTATTTTTGATACGCTTTAACAATTAAGGACAATGTCTAGTAGTGTGATCTATATTATATTTTCATAGTTCCATCAAACTTTACAAGGACAGTGCCACCAAGAAGATGTTGAAGAAGAAAATAGCATGGGAGAATCTAGCGGTAATATATTTTTCTTATATTCATCGGTTTCTCTGATTTCCATGAGTTGTGTAGACATATAGAATAGTTTGTTTATGTTCTTCAGGGTGTTCCTCTCCAATTTGGGAGCAAGGACTGTGGTTTATTTGTGATGAGCTATATGAAAGATATATGTCTAGATATGGAATTGAATTTTGCTATAAAGGTAAAAACTGAATTTTTTAACCCTTATCAAAGTGCTTGTGTTCTGTGCTGAAGATATGTAAGTTGTACTGACAATGTCCAATTTTTCAGTGGCAAAGGAGGAGCAACCTAGCTTATGGCACCGATCACCTCAATGAGATAAGGGCTGAATGGGCGAAGCATTTTATGAAGAATCATGCACATTAAACTGTCGTACAAATGGGTATTTTAGAATGAACATATGTTTTGCAGTTCCGGTGGTAATTTAGCGCATAAATTATAACTTTAAGTGAATCAGTTTATCTTTCGTGGATATGTTCATCCCGAAATATGGTGACTTTTGCGAATGTCCTTACTGTTGGATTAGTTTATCTTTTGGTAAAATAGAATTTTGGTTGTAATGGATTAGTTTGGTTGTGTTGGCAGGTATGGTTGTAAGGGATTAGTAGTTGGTTGTGGTAATGAATCCTTTTGTTTGGATTTTATTTTGGAATGGTTGTTGATCAAATAGTGTAGGCTTGTTTTATTTGTAGATAGAAATACATTGTGTAATGTATTTATAGACAATGCCAAGCTGCACAAAACCATCATGTGTTATAAATCAAACCATTGTCAAAATAAAGCTCATACAACTGAATGATTAAGAAAATGTTGAGAACAAGTTATTCAAACAACATTTTGCATAAAATGACTATTGTCTAACAACAGGATTTACATTGCACAATATTGTCTAGAGGACGTAAGCACAACCATTCTCTACTCAGAAGACCATTGTTGAAATAAAAACAGAACAACTACCAATCCAGGACAAGCCGTTGTGAAATAGGATTCATACAACATTCTAAATTTCAATGACCATTGTCTAACTTCTTAACACACAATAGAATCGAATCTGGAGTATGTTGAATGCAATAAACTCAGACAACATGTATCAAATAAAATAACGTTGTCTACAAACCATAAACACAACATTTTGTTCACTAGAAAACCGTTGTAACACAAAATTAAAATAAGTTCTTATTAATTGAAAAATGTAGTCTTACTCAGTTTACAACAACAGAATGTTAGTCAAAAAGGTTAGTTGTATATGAGGCTTTACAACGCTTTCTAAATGCACCGTTGTTCTTTCTGGTTGTTACACAACAACTTCTTAAACACTAATTGTTGTCGTAAACGAATCAGACAACAATTCTGCACCGTTTTATGATACGCGTAACAGACGGCGCCTCGATAGACAATAGAAAAACAGGGGCTTAGACAACGGGCAAAGACCGTTGTATGGTTCAGTTTCTGTTGTAGTGATGAAACTATTATATCTGGATTATAATTCCTTGAAACAAACACGAACTTAAGGTCTTTTGGGGTTTTCTTTCCTTAAGGCCTATCAGCTAGTGACCAGTAGTGATCGTGTTTATACGATGGCCGTATGTATTAGGATTTTGACTTGTTCTATTTTGTTGTATGGTTTTCCCATTACTGGGTTTAATGCAATGAAAAGCTTATATAAAAAAACTTATATAAAAAAAAGCTATAAAACATTAAAATTACGTTATAAATATAATATGCCCTATGTTCCCCTGCATTATGACACGCATCATAATTTATTTTTAACTTTTTTTCTTTTGAATAAAAATTTAATGTTAAATTTTTATTTAAAAAAAGAAAATTTAAAAATAAATTATGAAACTTTATTTTATATACATCTTAAAATGCGTGTCAAGTAGTGCTGAAAATATATATAGAAATGAGTAGGATGGAGGGAATATAAAATAATAGTGTTCAACAGGTTAAAAAGGTGAGTACAGTTGTAGAACTTTGTAAAAAAAAACACGGCAAGTTGTAAAATTTTTACTATGAAATAAAATAAGTTCTACAATAAAACCGTATTATCTCAGGGATTATTTTTTAAATTATTTTAATAAAATAAATTTAAATTTTTAGATGAAGAAGATTGAAAAAAATTTAAAAAAATCAGCCAAAAAGTCATGTCAGATAAACAATATTAATAAAAATAAAAGATTTTAATAAATGAGTTACTTATTAACTTTCCTTATTTCAATTAATTGAATTAATAGTATAATTTTTATTTCCAATAATATCCTTACAAAAATTATTTAAATTTGAATTGAATCTAGATAGTTGATTTAGTAGTTATCCAAAAACTAAAAATGGTTCTTCATTTCACTTTTAGTGTTTGGTTCTCTCTTGATGTAGATTCTATAAGTGTTATTAATAATTAAATTAAAGTCAAATGAAATAAGGGTTTAAAAATAAATAGTATCAAAATAATTAAATGTTATTAAATTATTTAATTGAAACAATATGATAAACGATTTTATTTTAAAAAATTTAAAATATATAAATTTAAGATAATTGATCACCGAAGCACCGCTAGTATATTGTTAAATGTTAAATGAATCTTAATGAGATGCAATGATTATATTCTTAAACCTTTGTAGCTATCCGACTGTTATCGATTTGAAAATTATAAAATAAATAAAAATTCAGCATATACTGCGGTTTTTTATTTTAATCATGACGAGTGTTTTAAAGATAAAATGCCCAAATTGACACAAAGTTGGGATCAAATGTCCAAAATAGCACTTTCTGGAGAGGAGGTCCCGCAGGGGCATATACATGACGCATATTGGACTGGCGTTAGGGGGTAACGCATGTCTGACATGCGTTACTCGTGTTGGTTTCACACCTCCTAGCTGAAAAAACAATAGAAACGCAAACAACACTTGCGTTTTGACAGTAACGCAAGTGCGTGATGCGTTACCCCCATAACGCATCACGCACTTGCGTTACTGTCAAAACGCAAGGGTTGTTTGCGTTATGCCCTCTGAAAAGGACTGGATGGGAGAAAAATACACGCGTAACGCATGTATGACATGTGTTACACTCCTAACACAGACAGTAATTGCGTTATGTATGTGCCAGTGCGGGGTACACTTCCCAGAAAGTGCAATTTTGGGCATTTTCCCCCAAAATTGTGCTATTTTGGCACTTCACCCGGTTTTAAACTTGTTTCAGGTAACCAACAGCCCATGGGGTGAATGGGTACAGTTTACATTCAACCCAAATTCTGATCTAGTTGCGAAATCTAGTGTTTTTTTTTATTTTAATCATATTCCGTCCTGTTATTTATATTTTGATTGTCAAGCTTATTTAGAAGAAATTAACTTGATTTCACATCAAGCTAACCCCTATATATTATCCCTAAACATGTGTTCAACTAAGGTTCATATTTGAGTCCTTTTGCATACAAGTAGCATGTATTTTTAGAATTTAAGGAATTTTTTTTTATTTGATTGTGTAATTCAATGGTCAACTAGTACCTTGACCGGAACCCCTAAACAGGGTTTCGTCAGGATTTAAGGATTCGATTTTTTAAAAAATATTTCTCGACCACCCAACCGAGATCCATCATTTTTAATGTTATTCCCAAAATTTTAGGAATTTTTTCATTATTTGATTAGGTAATTCAACGGTCAACTAGTACTTTGACCGGAACCCCTAAACAGGGTTTCGTCAGGGTTTAAGGATTCGATTTTTAAAAAAATATTTCTCGACAACCCAACCATACGAGAATCAAGATCCATCATTTTTAATGTTATTCCCAAAATATTAGGAAAAAAAATTATTTGATTGGGTAATTCAACAGTCAACTAGTACTTTGACCGCAACCCCTAAACAGGGTTTCGTCAGGGTTTAAGGATTCGATTTTTTAAAAAATATTTCTCGACCATCCAACCGTACGGGAATCAAGATCCATCATTTTTAATCTTATTCCTAAAATTTTAGGAAAATGTTTTTTTATTTGATTGGGTAATTCAACGGTCAACTAGTACTTTGACCAGAACCCCTAAATTGGGTTTCGTCACGGTTTAAGGATTCGATTTTAAAAAAAAAAAAATTCGACCACCCAACCGTATTGGAATCAAGATCCATCATTTTTAATGTTATTCCCAAAATTTTAGGAATTATTTTATTTGATTGGGTAATTCAACGGTCAACTAGTACTTTGACCGGAACCCCTAAACAGGGTTTCGTCAGGGTTTAAGGATTCAATTTTTTAAAAAATATTTCTTGACCACCCAACCGTACGGGAATCATGATCCATTATTTTAAATGTTATTCCCAAAATTTTAGAAAAAAAAAATTTATTTGATTGGGTAATTCAACGGTCAACTAGTACTTTGACCAGAATAATATAATATGAGGATTCAATTTTAAATTATATTTCAATATTGAGAGAACTTCCCGACACTTGAATGGTTTATTCCCCTCTAGTGAATAATATAATATATAAAAAACGAAAATTATTCTAATTCTAATTATACAATAGTAATATATTAGTTTATAATAATAATTAAATCTAAGTGCATAGTTTATATATTAGTGATTGAGGAAATGAACACATTGCAATGGTTGATGGAGTGGTTATGCGGTTGAACTAGCAAGGAGGAGGTCGGAGGTTCAAACCCCATCTACCTTTTTTTTTTAAGTAATAGACATTTACATTACAAATGTCTGGGACACGTGGCATGCTATCAACGCGACACGTGACAGGTTGTCTTCGTGACACGTGGTAGTTGTGGGACCCACAAGCGACACGTGGTAGTGGGCCCACACTGACACGTGGCAGTGAGACCCACACTGACACCTGGTAGTTGTGGGACCCACAAGCGACACATGGCAGTGGGCCCACACTGACACGTGGCAGTGAGACCTACATTGACACGTGGTAGAGGGACACACACTGACACGTAATAGTGGGGCCTACGCTGCCACGTGACAGTGGGGCCACGCTGACACGTGGTAGTGGGGCTCACGCTGACACGTGGCAGTGGGGCCCACGCTGACACGTGGTAGTGGGACCACAATTGACACATGGCTGTGTGGGGCCCACAATTGACACGTGACTGTGGGATCCACATGCCACGTGGTTGTGGGACCCACAATTGACACGTGGTTGTGTGGGACCCACGTGACACGTGGTTGTGTGGGACCCACGTGACACGTGGCAGTGGGCCCACAATTGACACGTGGCAGTTTGTGGGTCCTGTGACTCGTGGCAGTGGCTACTGTAACAAAACGAATCTATTGCAACAGACAACAGTACATGTTCTACTGCAACATTATCTTCACAGGTAATGTAACACAATCTCAACAGTGTTGCAGCAGGTCAAAAAAGATACCTCTAATGTAACACAAAGTGGGCCTTACAATAGAAAAGTATTGCGGACGCCCATCTATGGCGCAGTGAGTTTTTCATTTCATTCCGATGGGTCTATTTGAGATTCCTTATAAGAATATATTTACAGGACATGCTCAATTGGGGACTCGCACATGTAAACAAAATCTCCGGGGAATAACTTAACAGTCTCAATTTTAATTAGTTAATTAAACACCCTCAACTGGGTAATTATTTCAAAACTTCCTTGACTGGCAAGAAAATCTTATTCACATCTGATGTTGATTATGCACTCTTATTTTGGCTTAAGCCTCAAATTGGTGCAATTCTCACGTATTGGCAAGTAAGTCATTCTGATTGTTTGCACCTATATGTTAAATTGCATTTAACCTCCCTAATAAAGAATTCATATAAGTTTATATGGTTCACTCACTAAACAATGATTTGTGACATTTAAAAACAAAACCAGTCTTTTCAGCTGCTGTTGAAAAATGTTCAATTTCTCGACCATCCAAAATATAAGAAGCCAGGTTACATTGAAGAATCCTTGAAGGCTGCCCAGGGACGTGGATGCTGCATGGCATTTCCTAGCAGAAAACAACTTTCAACTTTCAAGCTGATGGCCGTCACCATTGGTATTCTTGGAAACCAGTGAAGTGGCCATGGGTTTAATTAAAGATTTGTTAATGTATAGCTTTTATTTTTTAAGATTTAAATATGTAAATTGTACTCCCTCCGTCCCAGTGATATCTATACATATCATCTGGGCACGGAGACCAAGACAACATATATAAAATGTGTAAAGTTAGATGAAAAGTGGGTAAAATGGTGGGACCTATCAATATTTAATAATAGATTTGGGATAGTGGAGGAAAGTAGTGGGTGTAATAGTGTTTTATATTATAGATTTGAGATAGTGGAGGAAAGTTAGTGGGTGTAATAGTGTTTTTTATTATTAAAACTTTACTATTTTTGGAATGTATAGAAATGATGGGACACCCCAAAATAGTAAGTGTATAGAAATGAATGGGACGGAGGGAGTACCATTTAAAGCCATCTGGTATTCATGGACATGAAGTGGTCACGAGGATAAAAGACACACACACATATATATATATATATATATATATATATATATATATATATATAGGCCTTTTCTCCATAAAGAACACTCTTATATAACAAACAATAAAAAACACTATAAAATCATTTATTCCAATAGATCCATTGGCCCCGCCAGGGGCCCCCAATACAAAAAATTCTTATTTTTTTAGGCTCTATCCATCCAGCAAAAAAAAAAAAAAAAATATTTGAAAATTTTACTGTTCATGATGACGTCACTGATGACGTCATCGATGAACAGTAAATTTTTCAAATTTTTTTTTTTTTTTTTTTGCTGGATGGATAGAGCCTAAAAAAATAAGAACTTTTTGTATTGGGTGGCCCCGCCAGGGGCAATGGATCTATTAGATATGAGGTGTTCTTTGTTGTTCTTTATATAAGGTGTTCTTTATGGAGTCCAACCCTATATATATATAGGGTTGGACTTCATAGCAAACACCTTATATAACAAACAACAAAGAACACCTCATATCTAATAGATCCATTGCCCCTGGCGGGGCCACCCAATACAAAAAGTTCTTATTTTTTTAGGCTCTATCCATCCAGCAAAAAAAAAAAAAAAAATTAAAAAAATTTACTGTTCATAGATGACGTCACTGATGACGTCATCGATGAACAGTAAATTTTCAAATTTTTTTTTTTGCTGGATGGATAGAGCCTAAAAAAATAAGAACTTTTTGTATTGGGTGCCCCTGGCGGGGCCAATGGATCTATTGGAATAAATGATTTTATAGTGTTCTTTATTGTTTGTTATATAAGAGTGTTCTTTATGGAGCAAAGACCTATATATATATATATAGGCTAGCGTTCAAATAGAAACCAACCTTAGAATAGAAACTAGAAACCTACACTAAATAAATTATATTTCATTTATTTTAATGGCCCCGCTAGGGGCACCTTCACAAAAAACTTATAAAATTGTTGTCTCTATTCAACAAAAATATAAAAAAAAATTTAAAAAAATTTAAAAAAAAGTTACTGTTCACGTGCCACGTCATCACGTGAACAGTAACTTTTTTTTTAATTTTTTTAATTTTTTTGTTGAATAGAGCCAATAATTTTAAACGTTTTTTGTATTGGGGTACCCCTAGTTTGGTCATTAGATTAGCTTGAAATATTTAATTTAGGTTTAGTTTCTAGTTTCTATCCTAAGTTAGTTTCTATTAGAACAAGACCCTATATATATATAGGCTTTTGCTCAAATACAAACCAATCCTTAAATACAAACTACAAATTAACACTAAATTAATTATATTTCATCTATTCTAAGTTTCCCGCCAAGGGTACCTTCACGAAAGATGCTTAAAATAATTGGCTCTATCCAACAAAAAAATCAAAAAAAAAAAAAATCCCTGCCGTGGAAATGCGAAGCATTTAAGACAGTAAACGGATGAGTTAGGTAGTCATGAGGGCCGAAGGTCCTCGACACACCCGTCAATCGTCTATTGCCTTTACCATTGATTGCCATTCCTTACAACTTTAGAATGATAAAGGCGCGAAGCGCCGTACAAGAAGGTGCGAAGCACCGTTAACCAGTGAAATCCACTGCCACGTCATCACGTGAACAGTGATTTTTTTTTTTTTTTGTTGGATAGATCCAATTATTTTAAGCATTTTTTGTATTGGGGTACCCCTAGTTTGATCATTAGATTAGCTTGAAATATTAGATTAGTGTTTAGTTTTTAGTTTGTAGTTAATTTTAGTTTGTAGTGGAGTAAGACCCTATACATATATAGGGTCCTACTCCACTACAAACTAAAATTAACTACAAACTAAAAACTAAACACTAAATTAACTAATTCACTGCCACGTCAGCAGTGAACATTAATTTTTTTTTTTTTTTTTGCTGGATGGAGCCAAGAATATTATGAACTTTTTGTATTGGGGTACCCCTAATTTGGTTATTAGATTAGCTTGAAATATTTAATTTATGTTTAGTTTCTAGTTTCTATTCTAATTTAGTTTCTATTAGAACAAGATCCTATATATATATATAGGCGTGGTTTCATTTAGGAACTTTTGTTATTGGGTAACTGAGGAACTCAAGTACAGTACAACACGTGTATGTAACGTCTGTTAGCAAAAACTGTAACGTCGGTTAACAAAAAAACACGTGTATTAACCTAAAACCTTTTGTTTCTACTTTTTTTGTGTCGGTTTATTTTAAATGTACAAAGTACAAAAATAATTTCATAACATTTATAAAACATAATTAAAACAATTATATTTAAATATAGTACACACAACAAAGTAAAGTACACACAAAAGAAATAAAATTGCAAAAAAAATACAAATAATGTAAACAATCAAAAATCACAAATAAAATATTTCACATGCACTAATAAATTATAGAACATAAAAAGAGAGTAGAGAACATAGAAAAAATACATAACAGAAATTTAAAAAATGTTAGAAATTACAAAATATAGGATTAAAAAATACATAACACATCCAAATACAAAACACAAAAAAAAATTAGAACAAAATGGGACAAAGTACTATTAAATATAAAAGCTACGTTTAACATAAAAAGAAAAAGAAAAACATATATTATTTATTTCCAAAAAAAGGAGTGAAGGACAGAAAAAATACAGAACACAAAATAAATTCAAAACAAGAATTACTAACCATAACAAAATTTTATTATTTAAGTTTTACTTAGTTCTAATATTAGTATTATTATGTGTTTTATAATTATTTTTTTCCTTTTTTAATAATTTTTTGGTTGTTCTGTATTTTTAAAATATTTCACATGCACTAATAAATTATAGAACTTAAAAAAAGAGTAGAGAACATAGAAAAAAATACATAACAGAAATTTAAAAAATATTAGAAATTACAAAATACAAGATAAAAAAATATATAACACATCCAAATACAAAACATAAAAAAAAATTCAGGACAAAATTGAACAAAGTACTATTAAATAGAAAAACTACATTTAACATAAAAAGAATAAGAAAAACACATACAAAACAAGAATTACTAACCATAACAAAATAACAAGATTTTATTATTTAAGTTTTACTTAATTCTATTATTATTATTATTATTATTATTATTATGTGTCTTGTAATTATTTTTTTTTCCTTTTTAAATAATTTTTTGGTTGTTCTATATTTTTAAAATATTTCACATGCACTAATAAATTATAGAACATAAAAAAAGAGTAGGAAACATAGAAAAAATACATAAAAGAAATTTAAATATTATAAATTACAAAATACAAGATTAAAAAAATACATAACACATCCAAACAGAACACAAAAAATTACAGAACAAAATGGGACAAAGTACCATTAAATACAAAAGCTATGTTTAACATAAAAAGAAAAAGGAAAACACATATTATAAATTTCAAAAAAGTAAAGTAAAAGATAGGAAAAAAATATAGAACATAAAAAAAATTCAAAACAAGAATTACTAACCATAACAAAATTTTATTATTTAAGTTTTACTTAGTTCTATTATTATTCTTATGTGTTTTTGGAATTATTTTTTTCTTTCTTTAATATTTTTTTTGGTTGTTTTGTATTTTTAATTATATGTTTAGTATTATCTTTGTATGTTTAATATTATCTTTAAAATTTTCATGTTATGTATTGATTTGATTACGTGTGTAATGATATAAATTGTTTTAACAGGTGGTTGTTTTATTAAAATAACTGTTGTTTACTTTTGTTTTTGTTATTCTGTTCCGTGACACTTCCGTCTGTGTCAGTACGTGTCTGGTCAGTATGTGTGATTAGTTAATCTTAATTAATCATATCCGTCCATCTTACTTAAGATTAAGGGATAAGATCTTAGTTACCTAGTTACTCAAATATATGAGTTCCTCACTGAGAATGAATATATAGGATAATCCATAATGTAACGTGCTTGTTGACGAGCATCTCGGTTTCTTACAAGCTCTACATTAACCTAAATAATGCCAAACAAAGTTTACTAGAAAATTGTTTGAAGAGACACAATCAATGATGGCACAATTAAAATCAAATTTACCAAAATCAGTTTGCGCAAAAACCAAATTAACGAGTTAATTCAAAAGATTAAAATAATCTCAGTACGTAATTTATACCAATTCCTATCTTTGTCCTTGAGCATCCTTACAAGAAAGCATGTAGTATGCATTTCCTTAGGAACCCCCCATCACTTGGCCTATCCAGGCTGCCTCCGTTTCCACCTATAAGTTGAGAGTTTGTAGTGCTCTCTGTTATACAAGAATCATTACAAGCTAGAGGGAGTTCCATGAGTCTGATATCTAGAAATGCTTATAGCATTCGGCATCATTTAACATCATTTTTAAGAGTCTTGTGGGGATCCAAAGAGTATGGTCAATGGACCAATAATTTAAATGCATTCCTCCAAGTAAAAAGATGCACTCTTCCTTTATTTCGCCAGCAAATTTTTAATATTTGAATCTTACGCGATTTTCTCTTCTGCTCAAAATGTTTTTACATTTTTTTCTCAACAACATCAAATTCTTTGTATTTTGATCATTTCCGAAAATACTCGATGTTTTAATTTTTTCCATCACCAATCACTCAATATTTGACTTCTTATCTCAGTGGACTCTCAATATTTGACTTCAATATTACCAAGTTGTTGGTGCATTTTCTTAATCACCCGTGCATTTTCTTAATCACCCATCTCTCGTTATTCTTACTCCTCGTTGTTTTGACTTTTACATCATCTAATTCTCAATATTTTATTTTATCCATCATTAAACTCGTAAAGTTTTGATTTCAATAATACCAAACTCTTGCATGGTGTATATTTTTGATTTCTTTCTCAATAATATCATGGTACCATGTTTATTTTGATTTGTTGTCATATGAGCTTTTAGTAATTTTTTTATTTCTACTTTACCAAATTTTTGGCATTTTGATTTCTCCCCTATCAGCAGGAGGTGTGGTTTTGATTTCGCCTCACTAAACTTCTATGCAGTTTTGCTTCAACTTACTAAAATCCCACTGATTGATTTCTCACACCCAGCAAAATCTTGGTAATCGTTTTCTCCATCGTATAGTTCTCTGGGTGATTTTGATTTGGCCTCAGTGAACTCTCATCAGTTATTCTTTCAGTATGTTTTAGAGTAACCGTCTCTTTATACTATAAGTTCAATTTTTTCCTCCTCTATTAATCATATATATTCATTACCACTATAAATTCAAACTATAAAATCACTAATTAATCGACATCCTCAAAAATGCTATGGTGTCTCTTTTGTCTTGCTAATTCCTCTTTTCTGCCCAAAAGAAGTAATTTCTCTACAGCTTTTTTTAGAAGAACAGTTTTTAACTTATAATTGTTAGTTAAAATAATATATAATAAGTGTTAACTAAAATTTTTTGAACATGTAAATTTGTGCTCCAATGATATTAGTTATAATTGTTAGCTATAATTAAAAAAGATTATTCTATTATTATTTTCAAATTTTAACAGTTATATTCTATGAAAACTATAGTACCAAAATTTACATTTTATTAAGTATTTTGTTCTTGAAGTGAACTAGGTCATTTCGTGAACTCTAAGATATTTTACGGTGAACTCATTTATTTATTTTAGAGAACATAATAATTTTTTATATTTATTTAGGTGAACTTACATTTTACGGTGAACTCATTTATTTATTTTAGAGAACTTAATGATATTTTACATTAATTATTTAGGTGAACTTAAGTGATTATTTACGGTGAACTTAATTATTTATTTAGGTAAATTTAATCATATTTTAGGTGAACTTCATAACTGTGCAAAAAGAGGAGGGGGATGGAGTTTTAAGCGGGAGATGAGGTGGACAAATTTAGAGGATGGGAATGGGTTCAACAAATCTGGCGGAGGAATAGAGGATTTCTAAAAGTATTGCTAACAGTTGTTGGGTTCCATTGGAGCATCTATTTTTTTTTTTTAGAGATTATGTATAAATGGTACTGTTTGAGTTCCACGTATACCATATAGCTAACCGTTCTAAGGGACGGGTGGGTTGGAGTTGCTCTTAAAGAGGTACCCGCTCTTAAA
The DNA here is from genome assembly GCA_037693485.1 of Kitagawia praeruptora. NCBI lineage: Eukaryota > Viridiplantae > Streptophyta > Magnoliopsida > Apiales > Apiaceae > Kitagawia > Kitagawia praeruptora. The sequence continues at coordinate 112,267,186 of CM075354.1, forward strand.
GAGGTACCCAATCCAAAAATCTTTTCAAATTGATTTTGGTAAGGTTAAGAAATTATTCGACCTAGGCATAAACCACTTAACCAAATGTAATATATGTTGTGAATCTTTTAGATAAGACAGAATAATTAAGTACAAACTTTTTAACATGTTTGAAGAAATTCGGAAAAAAATTCAAGATCCTATTATTAAAATTAAGAAAATTAGATAATTTAATCATTTAAAAGAACACAATAAATCCCTTCTGGGCCAAAGAACTGAACAAAAGAGACCTGGTATGTTTTGTATCATTAAGCTCCGGTTGGGGCAATTTTAAAGATGTTAGGTGTGAGGATTTCTAGAAAAATCTGTACTTTCAATTTTCCGAAGACAAACAGAAATCTACACCGCCCAATTTTCTGTATCACTAGGACAGGCAACGTGCAAAACAATAGTAAATCTATGAAATTTCAATTTCCATTACACTGTTCAATAACTACAGTAGTAGTTGAGTTACATTATTGGCACTTGCATCTGAACCAGTAGGTCAGTTATATTAATGTATTGGTTGTCAATGTCAGAATATGTTGCTAAAGATTAAGGTTCTGTGCTGTGATGAGATTCCCACAAACACAAATATAACAAGACAAAGAATTTGTAGCAAGTTTAGAAGTTATAATTTCTTTATATTTTGTTAGAAAAACTATATAATGTAACAATTAACGTTAGCAGTTGAATTAATCAGTGTTTATGGAAACGACAGGATGGATTTGAATTTACTGACTACCAGGATATATGTTTCACATGTCATGGGCATGTGTGATGGGTGCCTTCTTTTCCCGATTTATACGTACAAATGAATTCTGTTATGCCATATTTTTGACATGTCTAATAATCTCCCAAAATTTCTAATATTTATTAATTATTAATTCATATTAATAATTATTGCTTAATCTCTAAGTAATATCCTCTCCCTGAAATGAGGAAACAATCAATCTCAATCAATCAATAACGGAAGATATCTCCAAACAATATTCTTCAAATCAGGAAGATATCACAGCGATAAGATTAAGCTAGAGGTACCAAATTAGGTACCAAATTTTGTTACAAAATGACATGGCATTAACTACTTGTCATTTTGAAATGTTTTAATGGGTTGGCCCTGGCGGGCCCATTATAATTATAGCCAATCAAATCAATGCCATGTCATTTGGTAATAATTTTTGGTACCCCAATTTAGTATTTCTAGCATTTTTCTAAGATTAAATCAGAAAAAATCAGTAATCACCTAGATTAAAGAAGTTTATCCCTAAAGTCTCTAAGGGATAGACACAAATCAATTTCACATTCCATTTTTAGAATGGAATATTTACGGTACGTATGCATTTGGGATATTGGAATCCAAGACAAATCGAGACACCTGCCGAGTCTAGCCCCTTTTTTTTCATAAACCCTAATCCTCTAAAATAGCCATATTCATACACAATCGCTCTACTATTTCAGCAAACCTCCGATTTCCTCTAAAATAGCCATATTCATACACAATCGCTCTACTATTTCAGCAAACCTCCGATTTCGTGTTGTTACGAAATTCCTCCAACAACAAAATCAACATGAACCATATCAAGAAGTACGTGCAATGCATAGTGAAAAGTCACGCCCAGGTATGATGTTTACCAGTAAAAATATCAACAGTTTCGAAGAAGACATAGAGTTAACAATAACAAGTAAAGGAGTTCTCAAATCATTTATTCAAATGGACAGATATGGATGAGTTGGGTAGAATTAAAATCATTCTTCCTAATATGTGGGTTGTTTGTTAGGCAGCTGATTTTTTCTTTGTCAAACTCATGCCACCAACCCCTCATGCCACCAACCCCCCCACCTACTACTAACTCCTATAAATACCCATATCCTCATTCCATATTTCTTACACCAAAATTCTCTCTTCTCTCTCTATAGCTGCTAGATAGTCCGTCTAGTAGGAAAGCCGGTTTAGCCCGCTTTCAGGAAGTGTCGGGATAGAAGGTCCTCGTGCCTAAACTATTCCTTAGGGTATTTGGGTCTGACTGCAGCCATCGGAGGTGGTCCCGCTGCAGGGGGTCTTTCTATCAGGTTGTGTGGCACTGTCCGAGTTGGGAGAGGGAGAGAAGGAAAGGTTGTCGGGAAACAATGATAGGGGGAGGTTTTGAGATAAACACTTCAGTGAGTTGGGGATATACATAATAGGTATTGTAGGGCTGAATTTTTGTATGAAATTCAAGGGGCCGGATACCCGGATATTGTAATCTCTTTTATCTAGTGTGAAGTTGTTACTCTTGTGGATGTAGGCTGGGCCGAACCACGTTAAATCTCTTGTCTCTTTTACTGTATTGTTGGTTTGTTGCTTCATTACTATCACGTATATTTGTGGGATCTAAGCATACATATTTACCAAATCGCTTCCGCATTCGCAGGGAATCGGGCAGATTCCTAACAGTTGGCATCAGAGCTAGTTGTGTCTAAATTATTGGTGCCGAAGGAAAGTCGTTAAGAAAAGTGGTTGTCTAATTTGGCACCGTTTTGACGGAAGTGCTCCCATTGTTTCTTACACTTACCTGGCCAATTGATTTAGTTGTTTGGATTGGTTTGTGTGTGTAAACGGAGATCATGGCAAGTATTAAAGGATTCACGGTGACTCCATATGATGGTAAAGGAAGTTTTACTCTTTGGCAGAGAAGGGTAAAGGATGTCCTAACCCAACAGAAGCTAGCAAGGGCTTTGAAGGGGAAGGAGGGAAAACCAACAAAGATGAGCGATGAAGATTGGGAGGATGCTGAGTCGCAATGCATGAGTACCATCAGGCTATGCATTGCTGATAACATTATCAATAATGTTGTTGACGAAAGCACGCCGAAGGAATTATGGTCAAAGTTGGAGACATTGTATCTCGGGAAGAACTTGACTACAAAGTTAAATCTGAAGCGCGAGTTATACAAGCTGAAGATGGCAGCTCAAGGCAATGTTATTGAGCACATGAATGTGTTTAATGGTATTGTTGATCAACTTGAAAAGGTTGATGTAAAATTGGAGGAAGAAGATAAGGCCCTTATTCTTCTTACTTCGCTTCCGGAGTCATTCGATCATTTGGTCACAACCATTTTGTACGGAAAGGACACGTTAAAAATGGAGGAGGTTCAGTCAGCACTTTTGTCAAATGCTGGAAGGAAGAACCAGGATGGTGACAAGGACGGAATGACAGTTTTGGCTTTGCGTAGTCAAAATAATAGAGGAAGAGGTGTTGTGAGAGGATCTACCAATAGCAGGGGTAAATCCAGATACAGGGAAAAGGGCATGCAGTGCTTTGGTTGCAAGGAGTGGGGTCATATTAGGTCGAATTGTCCGCTTAATAAGAAGGATCCAGATGCATCATTGGCTGTGGTTACTCTCGATTGTGAAGATGTTTGCACCGTCTTCAATCGAGGCACTAGTTCTCCAGGAGAATGGATATTAGACTCAGGGTCATCTTACCATGTATGTTCCGAGAGGGGGCATTTTGACAAATTCCAAGATACAAAGAATGAAACAGTTTCTTTGGCTGATGGATCTACTTGTGAGATCAAGGGGATTGGAATTGTGAAAATCAAAATGTTTGATGGAATAGTTCGCAGCTTGAACGGGGTAAGATATGTGCCTAAGCTGAGGAAGAATCTAATATCTATCGGTCGGTTAGCTTCGGAAGGCTACAGATGCTCTGTAGTAGGGGGAGCTATGAATATCAAAAGAGGCTGTGTGGTTCGGATGAAGGGAGAGCTACGTGGGGGAATATATCGTCTGATTAGTACGTGGCCAGAACGTACTGGAACTTCAAAAATCTGGTTATCTCGTGCACGAGGGAAGATTGACTTGAAGGATACTGCTGCGGTTGTATTGCCTTCCAGTCTAGACGATGGTGCAAAGACTGCTGGGATGGATGCTTGGTCGAAGGGCTTCCACGACATCAACGAGTAGTTGGTGTGTTGCAGCTGCATATGGGCATCGATCAACACGAATCAAGTGAGCAGTGAACCATGCAACAGATTGATTTGTTTGATATGCAGTTGGGGAGTAAATGAAAGATCGATGGTCACACTTGTGTGTGTGATAGACTACATATGGGATTGACCGACGTGAATCAAGTGAGTATGTGTGTATACAACAGATTGCTTCACATGTATGTAGTTGGACAAATAGAGGTCAATGGTACACTTGTGCGTATAGCAAGTGGGCATTCGAGAATGAATGTGCAAACTAGGGTATAGTTTGGAGTCTTGGACTCGGGGGGAGTTTTGTCGTAGGGCGCAGGTATGGAGTGCAAGTGAAGAGCTGTGAGTTTGGAAAGAGGGGGAGATTGTTAGGCAGCTGATTTTTTTCTTTGTCAAACTCATGCCACCAACCCCTCATGCCACCAACCCCCCCACCTACTACTAACTCCTATAAATACCCATATCCTCATTCCATATTTCTTACACCAAAATTCTCTCTTCTCTCTCTATAGCTGCTAGATAGTCCGTCTAGTAGGAAAGCCGGTTTAGCCCGCTTTCAGGAAGTGTCGGGATAGAAGGTCCTCGTGCCTAAACTATTCCTTAGGGTATTTGGGTCTGACTGCAGCCATCGGAGGTGGTCCCGCTGCAGGGGGTCTTTCTATCAGGTTGTGTGGCACTGTCCGAGTTGGGAGAGGGAGAGAAGGAAAGGTTGTCGGGAAACAATGATAGGGGGAGGTTTTGAGATAAACACTTCAGTGAGTTGGGGATATACATAATAGGTATTGTAGGGCTGAATTTTTGTATGAAATTCAAGGGGCCGGATACCCGGATATTGTAATCTCTTTTATCTAGTGTGAAGTTGTTACTCTTGTGGATGTAGGCTGGGCCGAACCACGTTAAATCTCTTGTCTCTTTTACTGTATTGTTGGTTTGTTGCTTCATTACTATCACGTATATTTGTGGGATCTAAGCATACATATTTACCAAATCGCTTCCGCATTCGCAGGGAATCGGGCAGATTCCTAACATTGTTGCCTATTTAGAACTCAAGACTGGAATTCATAAATTCCCACTGACAATCTGCAGAGCGCGCAGATTAAGTTACCGAATGGGCATTTAAAGTAAGATCACTACTTTACGTGTTCCTACTTATAAATTAACAGTGTTATTGGTGAGTCCCTTACTGAAAATAACCAAACAGATGGATTTTAAGATGACCACCTACCTGTAGGTCACGACTTTTTTTACTAAGATTTATCGTTGAAGGCTTTGAGATATATTGTGCTCTCGACAAAATCTCAATATATATTTTTTTAAAAAGAATACCACTTTCAATTAAATTAACAAAAACATCACTAATTTAGCTTACACTACAAGACATTGGGGTCATTTTCTACCAAATAAATTCGACTACGGCTATTTTTGACCATATTTGGTCGAATTTAGTATGATCGGCTAAATTCAACCAAATATAATCGAAATTTAGTGGACCGGCTAAATTCAACCAAATTTGGTCGAATTTAGTACGGTCGAATTTAGTGGGCCGGCTAAATTCAACCGAATATGGTCGAATTTAGTGGGCCGGCTAAATTCAACCAAATATGGTCGAATTTAGTATCCACCAAAAGTAGAAGGGAAAGCTCCCGACAATTGAAAAATTGTCTTCGATCATATTTGGTCGAATTTTGCAATTGGGGTGAGCGGGAAAATTTATTTCAGACTTAGCAAAAAGCGGGAAACTTGCCGCCAGAAAATTTTCAAATCATTCATAATTATTTTCGACCATATTTGGTCGAATTTAGCTAAATGTGACCAATTTCGATTTAATTCATTATTTTCAGAAATTGAAAAAATGTTATTTGTACACATCATGAAAAAATATTTATAAATGCGGTACGTTCCACGTAGTCATACCACCAAATTTTATGTTCAAAAATTGGCATTTTTCCTATTTTAATTTATTTTTTTAATTTATGTTACAAACTAGATAAAAATGGGGAAAAATAAAAGAATGGAAAATTAGTAAAAATAGGGTAAGATTTATCACACAAATAATGAGTATCATTAATTTGGTGTGTATGAATTTATATTAAAATTTTGGGTTTTTTCTATTTTAATTTAATTTTTTAATTTATTTTACAAACTAGTTAAAAATAGGGAAAAAATTGGAAAATTACTGAAAGTATGGTAAAATACATCACACTAAATTCGATATATATGTAGTCGTACTACATATATATCGAATTTAGTTTTATTCCCTAGATTTTAAAAAATAATAAATTAATTTGGATGGTGAAATTGGTAGTAAACTATCGATTTGACCGGTACTACTAGCTAGTGCTTTGCGCCGGATTATTTTTTCTATTTTTTTAAAAATATTTATCGACGATTCAACTGCACGTATGTCAATATATATCTAATTTAGTGATATTCCCAAGATTTTAAAAAATAATAAATTAATTTGGATGGTAAAATTGGTAGGCAACTATCGATTTGAACGGTACTACTTGCTAGTGTTTTGCGCCGGATTGTTTTTTCTATTTTTTTAAAAAAATTTATCGACGATCCAACTGCATGTATGTCAATATATATCTAATTTAGTGATATTCCCAAGATTTAAAAAAATAATAAATTAATTTGGATGGTGAAATTGGTACGCAACTATCGATTTGATCGGTACTGCTAGCTAGTGCTTTGCGCCGGATTGTTATTTCTATTTTTTAAAAATATTTATCGACGATCCAGTCGCACGTATGTCAATATATATCTTATTTAGTGATATTCCCAAGATTTTAAAAAATAATAAATTAATTTGGATGGTGAAATTGGTAGGCAACTATCGATTTGACTGGTACTACTAGTTAGTGCTTTGCGCCGGTTTGTTTTTTCTATTTTTTAAAAATATTAATCGACGATCCAACTGCACGTACACTACTAGAATTGGTGGATATAACATCACACCTTTAACATCAGTTAGAAATGTCACTGATGTTAAAAGTATTTGAGACATCGGTTGGTACACTACCGATATTAAAGCATATTTCAGACATCGCTTCTAATAACAACCGTTGTCTAATCTCTTTTTTAAAAAATAAAAAACTGACGCATGCCTTACTTCCCCCTTTATTACACAAACAATTTCCCCCTTAAACAAAAAATTTATTCCCCCCTTAACAAATTTGTATTCCCCCCTTTTCCACACACGCTATCAACTCTCATTCTCTCTCTCTGTCCATCTCTAAATCTCCTCTCTCCTCTCTCCCGTCTCTTTCTCACTCTATCTAAACCCATCACAAACCCTAATTTATAAACCCATCACAAATTCAAATCACAAACCTTAATTAAGCTCGAACCAGGTAGTAATTGTTTCGACTCGTGTTAATTAGCCTTCAAAGTAGCTTAACCCAGGTTTACAAATTTATATTGTTGGGAAAAAGAGGCTGTAACGGCGAAGTTCTTCCGGCAATTGCTCATAACCCAGGTTTACTCTTCTTCTAATTCTCGAATTTCTCGAATCTTTTTGTTGATGACAATAGTATGACTAGTGCATCAAGTGTTTGATGAAAGTCCCCAAACAAATATTATGTCTTTGCTTTCTCTTTGCTTTCTCTCCTACTGTTCTGTTTCACTTCATCATCACCAGGTCTCTCCTCTCCTCTCCTCTCTCAATTCTCTCTTGCATATTTAAAGCTTGGATCTTACTTAATTTCCTTAATATTTTAATGTAATTACTCTACTTAATAATATATTTCTTTCTTTGCTTTTATTTCCCATATGTGCTTTTTAGGGATGGGAATTATAGGCAAGGCTATGTCCATGAATCTTCTCCGTCGTGGCTTTAAAGTTACTATCTGGAACCGCACTCTCTCCAGGGTATCTCTTATCCTCTGTTTTCTCTTTTTAGTTTTTGTATATACATATGCCAAAATGAAACATCAATGCCCGATAAGCTGTAATGATAGAATTATAAACATGAATGCTGCTTATTAGTAATTACTAGTATATGTTCACCTACTTATGTTTCATACCACCCCTTTTTTATTATATTTAGATATGTGATTAACAGACCCTGCTCTACTTATTTTCCAATTAGTATTTTACGCATTTTGAATTTCATGGCTACTATCACTCTATCAGTTTACGCATTTTGAATTAGTTGGTTTATTGCTTGTGAATCTCGATTACATGTTCTTTTTTAATTAAGTTGTTTACTTTAGAGTGAAGTTTTAAGAAGACTACAGCTTCCGCTCCAGCTTCTTTGCGGTTGGATCAGCGCCAAACCATTAATTTCTCGATTAATGCTTGGGTATTGAACACTGCTATTCTCATGAATTTAACATCTCAAATGTCTTCTATGCCTTCATCAAAATCTCCAAAAGGTGTATCTGGTTTTCATTTCCCAGGCTATAAAAGCTATCATGAAAGTAATAGCTCTATCAAAATGTAAGACATCATAGTTTTGTCAAGTTATTTTTTTGTTATGATGTCTTCTCGTCTACTGCAATATTTTCCAACACAATATTGCATTTCTTGTGTTTGTGTGATGCTAGGTTAGAAGCTACAATGCAGAGGTTGACTAATCTTCATTCGGTTTTAAATGACATGGAGCCTATATTTGTTCTAAATCATGTATTTGTTCTAAGGGAGGTATGCATACTAAAATGTTCCATCTGATGGCTTCATCAGTATTGATGTTGAAATACTTTGCAAATGTTTTGTCTTTAATGTCATCATGAAATCTTAATGATATATAAATGTTTCTAAAATTAATTCAAATGTTTACTTGATCCTGATTAAATATATATTTTGTAAAAAAATAGGAAACTATGTTGTTCAATACTTTCTGGAAACTAATCTGATTATTTCTCTTTTTATAAGCCTTTCTTCTATAAAGTTTATTTGACTTAGAAGTTAACATATATTATTTTTTAAACTTTACTATCTCAATTAAATGAAACGACAATAGTTAAGTAACATAGCTATGTATTCTTGTTTATATATAATAGACTTGAGCATTTAGTTTTTTCGACAATCCAATTATAAAGCTACAAGCTTAGCATGTTAATGATGTATAATTGAAAATGAAATTTATAAATTATTGATGTATCTTTAACGCAAGTAACTGTTTTCAAAATTTATCTTATTTTATTTATTGGCACTTTGGCAGGGGTATATCCGAGATAGTCCTTTTGATCCCCTGAGATGGACTGCTCCTGGACAACGATTTATACAACTTTTTCCAAAAGAATTTCAAGTAACGGGCGTGGGAAAAGGAACAACATGGGATGTTTTTTGCATGCAAGAGTGCTTGGCATTTGGGCTCAATATAGTGCAGAGTTTGCAAATCCGACAACATGTTGTCCATCTTTTAAATTATTCAATGTAGTTTCGATATTGGATGGTTTGGATTATGTAATTAGTTTCGATATTGGATGAATTGGATAATGTAGTTGACCGATTGAATGCATATTTGGTTTTGGTATATCGGTTTTTTTTATTTTGGTATATTATTTATCTGGTTTTGGTATATTATTTATCGAGCATTGAGTAATATTAAACATCAATTATGTAACAAGAAAAGATGTTAAAGGAAATATTAAACATCAAGTATGTTACAAAAACCGATGTTTAAGGTTATATTACACATCAATTTATTTATTGAACTGATGTCTAAGCTGCTATGAAACATCAGTTCTCCTATAAAAACCGATGTTAAACAACAAGAAAGACATCAGTTTTTTAAGAGAACCGATGTCTATAGACATCTTTAACATCGGTCAGAAACCGATGTTAAAGACCCCCCTTTATCTACACCGACAAAGACATCGGTTCTGACAGATTTTTAACATTGGTCAAAAACCGATGTTGTAGGGGGTATTTCCAGTAGTGGTATGTCAATATATATCTAATTTAGTGATATTCCCATGATTTTAAAAAATAATAAATTAATTTGGATGGTGAAATTGGTAGTCAACTATCGATTTGACTGGTACTACTAGCTAGTGCTTTGCGCCGGTTTATTTTTTCAATTTTTTTAAAAATATTAATCGACGATGCAACTGCACGTATGTCAATATATATCTAATTTAGTGATACTCCCATGATTTTAAAAAATAATAAAATAATTTGGATGGTGAAATTGGTAGTCAACTATCGATTTGACTGGTACTACTAGCTAGTGCTTTGCGCCGGATTGTTTTTCTATTTTTTAAAAAATATTTATCGACGATCCAATCGCACGCATGTCAATATATATCTAATTTAGTGATATTCCCAAGATTTTAAAAAATAATAAATTAATTTTAATGGTGAAATTGGTAGTCAACTATCGATTTGACTGGTACTACTAGCTAGTGCTTTGCGCCGGATTGTTTTTTCTATTTTTTTAAAAATATTTATCGACGATCCAATCGCACGCATGTCAATATATATCGAATTTAGTTATATTCCCTTAGATTTTAAAAAATAATAAATTAATTTGGATGGTGAAATTGGTAGTCAACTATCGATTTGACCGGTACTACTAGCTAGTGATTTGCGCATTGTTTTTTCTATTTTCTTAAAAATATTTATCGATGATCCAACTGCACGTATGTCAATATATATCTAATTTAGTGATATTTCCAAGATTTTAAAAAATAATAAATTAATTTGGATGGTGAAATTGGTAGGCAACTATCGATTTGACCGATACTACTAGCTAGTGCTTTGCGCCGGATTGTTATTTCTATTTTTTTTAAAATATTAATCGACGATCCAACTGCACGTATGTCAATATATATCTAATTTAGTGATATTCCCATGATTTTAAAAAATAATAAATTAATTTGGATGGTGAAATTGGTAGTCAACTATCGATTTGACTGGTACTACTAGCTAGTGCTTTGCGCCGGTTTGTTTTTTCAATTTTTTTAAAAATATTAATCGACGATGCAACTGCACGTATGTCAATATATATCTAATTTAGTGATATTCCCATGATTTTAAAAAATAATAAATTAATTTTGATGGTGAAATTGGTAGTCAACTATCGATTTGACTGGTACTACTAGCTAGTGCTTTGCGCCGGATTGTTTTTTCTATTTTTTTAAAAATATTTATCGACGATCCAATCGCACGTATGTCAATATATATCGAATTTAGTTATATTCCCTAGATTTTAAAAAATAATAAATTAATTTGGATGGTGAAATTGGTAGTCAACAATCGATTTGACCGGTACTACTAGCTAGTGCTTTGCGCCGGATTGTTTTTTCTATTTTCTTAAAAATATTTGTCGACGATCCAACTGCACGTATGTCAATATATATCTAATTTAGTGATATTCCCAAGATTTTAAAAAATAATAAATTAATTTGGATGGTGAAATTGGTAGGCAACTATCGATTTGACCGATACTACTAGCTAGTGCTTTGCGCCGGATTGTTATTTCTATTTTTTAAAATTATTTATCGACGATCCAATCGCACGTTTGTCAATATATATCTAATTTAATGATATTTCCAATATTTTAAAAAATAATAAATTAATTTGGATGGTGAAATTGGTAGTCAACTATCGATTTGACGGGTAGTACTGGCTAGTGCTTTGCGCCGAATTGTTGCTTCTATTTTTTAAAAATATTTCTCGACGATCCAACCACACGTATGTCAATATATATTTAACTTAGTGATATTCCCAAGATTTTAAAATAAATAAATTAATTTGAATGGTAAAATTGGTAGTCAATTATCGATTTGACTGGTACTACTAGCTAGTGCTTTGCGCCGGATTGTTTTTTCTATTTTTTTAAATTGGATGTAGAATTAGTGGAATTACGGTAAAATTTGTCACAAAATTAGTTTGTATGACTACTTGGTTGTGTATAATTTTAAATCAAATTTTGACTTTTTTTTCCTAATTTTATTAAATGTATCAAGTAAAATTTTTGCCAAAATTTAAAATTTTCAAAATTTTGGAATTTGGCGCCTGAAGTGCTAATTTCGACCATATTCAGTCGAATTTAACAATTTAAATTTCAGTTAAATATCAATTTGCAACAAACATCTCATCCCAAACACTTTAATTTCACTCTTTCATCTCATCCCAAACACAACATCCCTCTCTTCTCTCTCTCTTGTTCTTCTCTCTTTAATCTCATCCCAAACACAACATCCCAAACCCCCATTTTTGAATTTCTTTTTATTTTTATTCTTGTTCTTGAGTTTATCTTGTTCTTGAGTTTTAGAGAATCAAACCAACATTTTGAGGCGTTATTGGTGTCCGATTTCAACGCTCTTATAGTCGAATCGAAGGCCTCATCATACTCTATCCAAAAACATCATAAGATTTTGTGGAGGTATAATTTCTGAATTTTTCCTTTTTTGTTTTATTAAATTCGAATTTATTTATTAAATTATGAATTTTTGTAAACGTGATTGGTTGCTGATTTTGATATTACCATCATGTAGAGTATGTTTTTCTAGTCAATTTCTTATATTATATGTTGAATTTTGAGTTCAATAACGTATAGAAATCGAAGTTTGATTGTTGTGTTCTTCGTGTTCTTCATGTTCTTCGTGTTCTTGAGGATCGAAGCTGTTTTGGAGATGTTATTGACCTTCAAATCATGATTTTGAGTAACCAAACTGAATGCCACATCCTATGCTACACAAAACCAACTTCAAATTCAAAGTGCAGCAGATTCTGCTGCACTTTTTTTTTAAATCGTTGTTCCATAAATTCAACCATATTTGGTCGAATTTAGAATTTTAAATTCAACCATATTTGGTCGAATTTAGTACATTTTAGGCTCCAAAATTTGAAATTTTCAAAATTCAAAATTTTCAATATGTTTTGCCAAATTTATAATTTCGACCAAATTCGGTCGAATTTAGTTGGTCGAATTTAGTTGGTCAAAAAAATTGGTCGAATTTAGCTATTTTCGACCGTTTTGTTTATTTCCGATCAAGCTATAATCGACAAACTTTTATTCGGTCGAAAATAGCTATTTTCAACCATATACGGTCGAAAATAGCTATTTTCGACTGTTTTGAGTTGGTCGAAATTAGCCGTGTTTTGTTGTAGTGTTACTAGGTAGATGTGGGAAACATTTTTGGTACGAAAGAATGATCCAAATAAGTGAATGTGGACATTTAGATGAAGGATGTAGAAAATTCAAAAAAAATGTCTGAGTCCTGATATAATTTTCTTGTACAAAATTAACAGTGAAAATTACATTTAGCAACTAAAGTGATAGGGTTCTTTATTTATGTTGAACATGAGGAAATTATCTATCACATTGATCATGTCTATAGGCTTGAAACTTGTAAGCTATAAAAATATTGAAATGTCTATCATAGAGCCAACAGACTCTACATTTCAGAGTAAGATACTTAGTTAGTTGGGTGTTCGAAGAAGCTAAAAGAGTTCTCTTTGGCTAGTTTGTTTTGACAGTCTAGCAAATGGAACTAGCTATTTCAATAGTTCGAGTTAATTACTTTGCATCCTTCCTTCTCTTTTTTCGTGCATCTTCTAGAACCAATTGTTCACAATTCTCATCCCATTTTGCTGGACTCTAAACTTACTTAGAGTGTGGCATAGCTAAAACGCTGAAATATGTATATATCTTAAACAAATATTTCTCAACCAAGTAAATGATATTTGTTTAATGAATTATTTTATGTATATAACAATTTTAATTATTTATTATTTGTTATCTGTCTATGCATTTATCTATTAAATATGTAATAGCCTAATATAGCTAGGGTTTCGTGACATTCCATTCAACCAAATTACCAATTTATCTCTAAAATTTTTTGTTTCTTAAATACATTATTATAATAATCAACTAAACTCGATCTGACAATATTTACACTAGTTACACTATCCGTAAATCATTCGATCAGTAATATTGTAAATCTTGCGTAAATTATAATATAATTGCATGTGACTAGTAATTAAAAATATTTGAAATCTTTTCTTTCCAAAGTGAAAACATACGTAACTTGATTATTACATACAAAATAATTAAATCAAATTATACATAGAACATTAGATCATAAAAGACAACTGATCCAGACTCAAAAATGGACCACCTAAAATAATTATTTTTTTTAAAAGCATTAAATATTATAAGATAACATTTAAGAGTATATGACTATCAAAACAAAAAAAAACTATAAGCCGTATTTCTATTATAACACTAAAAGTATGAATTTGATTTAAAGTAAAGAAAAATATACTTGATGGAATTAAATAAGCGTTCTTTACTATTTTCTATAAAAATAAAAATTCACTGGATTATATGTATAAAGTTAAATCAAAGATTGTTGGGCGGTTAAATGTTTAAACTTTTAAAACAACTAAATTACAACTGCTTTAAAGTATTTCAATTTAAATGTTTAGCATATATTTACTGGAAACTAATAAAAATTATACAATTTTAATTTAAATATGATAAAAATCAACATTATTATATAAATGATACAAAATGAAATCAAATAATAACAAATATTTAAAATTATACCGTCCAATTAAAAGTGAATCAAGAATTATATTTGTTACAAAGCTATTATTACACTGATTATTTTTATATGTATATTAATAGTGACAAAAATAAGAATAATATTAGGCACCAATGTCTAAGAGTTTTTAATTATGAAATTGTTTATAACATAAAAAATTTAAATTTCATATAATATTTTGTCTTTAGAATTACAATTTCAAAATTATATTTTGAATAAAATTTTTGAACACCAAATATTTAAATTTTTGTACACCTATTATTTTCATAATGATAAATTTTTGATTTATAAATATAAATATGACTACAATGTGTACTAGCATACTACAATGTGTACCAGCATATTAAGATCCTACGAATATCTAAATTTATAAATATAAATATATGTATTTCGTCCATTTGTGATACTAGGAGTTTGCCGGATTTTAAGAAAGAAGTTGAAATTTTAGATGTATATGATATTAGAGCCCTGCTCAGCAGCAAGTAAATTGTGACTATCTAATTTCATAAATTTGTTTATGGGTTTCAATTCAAATAGTGCACGTTTTAAAAAGGTTCGATTAATATTATTATATTTTTCTAATATTTTTGAACTAACTTTTGAATCGTTATCATTTTGAATTATTACATTCAAAATTATAGTTAAAGTTATGATGATATGCACATCTATCTTATTTTTTTACATTTCATTCTTTAAGAAACTTTTTTGGATAATAACACAATTTAAAAATAATAATTTCAGGATGATTTTAATGACAATATCATTAAATAATTGATCTCCAAATCCTAAGTTTATATTTAATGGAGATTTGAAAGATAAAATTAAAGTACTTATTATCAATTTAATTTGAAAAAATAATGGAATTAATGCAACTCAATAAATAAGTTAACCCATTAAAATTAAGTTGTTTTGATGATTTTTTTTATTTAAAATGGCTTCCAGGGACATTATTTTTTGTGCATATGTGTCACAATCTCAACTGTGATGAGAACCGTTAGATCACACAAAGAAATATTTGATATTTGTACTAATTTAATGAATAGCCAATGTTGGAATTCCGTTAATAACAAATTATTATTGATGTTAATAATTATATTTTTAGTTCTGAATAGTAAATGAGCTCTTCACTAATATATATTAAATTAAAATTAAAATAATATTAAACTATCCAAAAATAACAATTAACAACCTCTAAATATTTTTTTAAAAAAATTCTAACTACAAACTTGCCTGCACACACCTCTACACCAAATACACAAAGCACTGTAAACCTTCATTAGAAGGAACAGCGCATATGTTGGTCTAAATCTCCAAATTAAAATCCTTCTTCTTCCACATCGCTTAATTAGTTAATTCACATGTAAAGATTAGGAATTATGGTTAAAATTCAATGTTTATTTAAACTATCAAATTTAAAAAATATGTTAATGTTATAAAATCACATGAATCGATATCGATAACAAAATTATTTTCAATAATATAAAAAAGTTGAGTTATGGTAGAAAAATTATTATAATATACAATTAAAATATTTTTTGAAATTTTATAATTTTTTCTCAAAATTATCTTTAACAAAATAATTAAAAAATGGCCAGCAATTAATTTTTGGAAATTAATGAAATTAAAGGTAAAATTAAATAATCACGAATTAAAAATGTACCAAAAACTACCGTATTTTCATGTTTATTTTAAAAATATATAAGAAGCATAAGAGTCTCTTATCCATAATTTTGGTCATTATACTACCAAAACAATCTCAAGTCGAATTTAATATTTTAAAAATAGACAATCAAAATTATATCATATTAAAAAAAATTATAATGTAAAAATGATATAATTAAAAAAAATTGTATTAGAATTGAATTTTTTTTAAAAACAATTATAACATGAAAAGGATACAATTGAATTTTACAAAAAGTACATATTTACTATTTCAGCTCTATCTCAACATCTAAAAATCATATTTGGATAATTTTACAATCATACTCATAAAGTTATTTTAATTTAATGATGATTTAACTATTATTATCTATTGTGGAATAAAAACTAGGTTATGATTATGATGGCTAGGGTTCGGGAGCTTCGTGCTTTAATGGCTGCTTCTGCGTTCGAGACTAAACGGTCCTCACAGAATGCCTATGTATCTCTGTATTAGAGAATCAAGCCAAGAAAATGTATTTCTAAGATGAGGGGTCAGACCCTTTATATAGGCTGAGAAGCCCTAAAATCGTAGTAGGGTTAGGTGACTTGGTGGGCAAGTCACCGACTAGAAGAAGGTTCTAGTCTCCTTCCATGTATGAATCAGTTTCCATGTTGAGATATGTATCTTGGAGGCTAAGTAAGGCAAGAATCATACTCTTGTTTGACTCTTATTGCTGAGCTGGTTATTACCCTTAATATTAATTACGAAATTAATATTATAAATAGGGTTTGGGCCCATCTGGCGGGCCCCACGTTTGGACCATTCTAGGTCTAATTAATGCCACATTAAATGTGTCTTTGGGACTTATCTTTAGCCCATATCATTTGCCCCCCAACTTCTAGGAAAACTGATCAGGTTTTCCTTGAAGTTTTAACGGCCTTTTCCGAGACTCGGGTCAGGGTTTATTACTCTTGAGTGAGTATTTTCAACAATATCATCTTAATGTAAAGCGTGGAGCGACCGACGCATTTACGACGATGTTGAACGACACTAATCAGTGTTAAACGGCACTACACAGCGCTAATCAGCCTCAAACAACGTTTAAACAGTGTTAAACGATGTTAAACGGCATAAAATGGCACTAATTGGTGCTAATCTGTGCTTATCGGCACTAATCTGTGCTTAATCGGCACTAATCTGTGCTAATCGGCACTAATCTGTGCTAATCGGCACTAATCTGTGCTAATCGGCACTAATCTGTGCTAATCGACACTAATCTGTGCTAAAACGGCACTAATCTGTGCTAATCTTAATCTCGTTTCAGTACTGAAAATCATCCAAAATTCGCTGAAAAAGTCGAGATCCAGGTCTACAAACTATCCGAGAACTGCTAAAAAAGTCGGGTTCTAGGACCACAAACTACCCGTGATCGGCCGGATCAACGGGTAGCTCGTGGTCTGCTAGCCCGTGATCGGCCGGAGGGGCTCGATTCACCGTGGTCGGCCACACGGTGATCGGCCGGAGGGGTTCGATTCACCGTGGTCGGCCCCACGGTGATCGACCGGAGGGGTTCGTTCCACGGAGGTCGGCTGCTTGGTGGTCTCCTTGTTCGTGGTCGGCTGGCACGTCCCCGGGTGCGGTGGTCGGCCGTCTCGTGGTCGGCTGCTGCTCCCTCGGGCGTGGTGGTCGGTCGCTTCATGGTTGGCCACTCCGTGGTCGGCCGAAGGCCTTCAAAATGGGGTGGTCGGCCGGTTCGTGGTCTTCCACTCCGTGGTCGGCTGCGACCCTCCGAGTGTCGTGGTCGGCCACTTCGTGGTTGGCCAAGAAGCCCGAACCTTGAACCCCTCTGTGATCTTGATCTCAAGTCATTGTTTTGGTCACTCGTGACTTCTAACGATATTACTCTTTGATTAGCATTACTAACCTTACACTTATGGCTGATCTCCTTAATTAACTCCTTAAGCGTAATTAGCCTTTCAAAGGTCGTTTGTTTTGCAGCTTTTGCAATTATATCGGCTGTTTCTCCTCAGCTCGTATGAATTATAACGATCCTTTCTGTATAAAACGAGTAGTTTCTGTCCTTTTTTCATCTTTAAACGATAGATGACCTGTAAACGCGAATCAAGCTGAACCTTGACCTGATACAACAGGTCATGTTTCTTCTATAAAAGAAGAGTGGTAGCCTTCATTTCAATCACTTCTTCATTTCAAAGTTTTCAAGTTCTTAAGCTCTGTAGATTTTTAGTCCCAATCGGGGATCAAGATTCCAGATCAAGTTTGCAGCTTCAAGTTCAAGTTTCAAGAGCAAGATGTCAGAGAACAGCCGACCAGTTGCCCCTCCGGTCTCCATGATGGAAGCATTTGCCAAAAGGAGCAAGATGAGGACAGCAAAAGGTAAAGAAAAAATAAAACCCCCTTCATACGTTGAGCATAAATTTGAATCTTTACTAGATCTGCTAAACATCATGAGGGACGCGTTCCCAAATAGTGCAAGCTTAGATTCATTTCATAGTCCATGCAAGTTAAAGGAGATAGATGTCGAAGAGATCAGGAGAACATACTACTTCCCAGATGCTATTAAAGTTCGACTTCCTAGTCTAACTGACAGAACTTGTAACTGGCATCCTGATAGAATTTGCGTTCCTTGGGGTGCCCTAGATGCTGGATTCAGATTTCCTGTTGATGATTTTATCATCAGATTGTTGGCGGAGTATCAAATTCACCCTTGTCAATTGTATCCCAATGCCTGGAGGTACATCATTATTTTTATAATAAGATGCCGTCAGCTGAACATCCCACTGTCTACTACAATGTTTCGGAGTATCTTCGGGGCCAGAAACTCTACTGACTGCAAAAAAGGATGGATCAGCCTTCAACACCGAGCCAAACTCCCACATATAGTGAATCCCTTTTCTTTTCCAGATTCCCAACATTTCTGGGAAAGGGAGTTTGTAATCCTTGAATGGGAAGGTGGTGACTGGGGCAACTACTTTGTGAAGAGATTTGGACATGTGGAAGATAGTTCACATTTCGTGTGTGACCTTACTGATACGGAGTTACTAGACCGAGATAAGCTCCTAGCTGATGATGGTTGTACCCATTACAAAACTTTTCTGAATGAAAAGAATCTTGTTGAGACTGGCCTTAGCTTTCTTTCCATTGAGGGTAATTTTCTTACTTAACCATATTATGACCTCTGTTTGTTCTTATCCCGATGTTTTTCTCGTTGCATTTCAGCTGCTGAGGAGATTGACAGTCGTCCTCAGAATCAACCGACTGTGACTCAAAGGATGAAGAAAAAGGCTGCGGAGCTACTGAATCTCACTAAGCCTAGAGTCCCTCACTTCTTGGAAAGCTGCTCCCAAGGCGGGAAAAGATCCCGGAATGCTGATGGGGTTATCAGGACCCCTTTTATCCCGTCATGGGGTATATGTGAGCAAGATTCGGTTTGTGGGAGTCCTGACCTAGCTCTAGACTGGTCCAAGCTCTCGATTACTCCTCCTGACAGAGTGACTTTACATGCCGGGGATAAGATGAATGAAAATCGACTTCTGGGCGCTCAAGCCTTATATCAGGTATGACACTCCTTTTAGTAAGTTCGGTGTGATTTAGCTTTTATAAATTTCTTATGCCTTGTCAATTTTTCGTTGCAGGCTAATGCCTATTTTCAGGCGGTTTCCACCCAAGGCTTGGCTTTCAGGGATGAGAATATATCCTTGAAAACTGATTCAGCAAGGTTCAAGGAAGAGATTGATGATCTACATTCTCAGGTTGCCCACGCTGAAGCGAATGCTCTGTCCTCCCGAAAACAACTTGCTTTTTTAGCCCGAAAGAGGATGGATGATGCCAACAAAGTGATCAAAGCCTACCATAATTCTGAGGAATTTCTGAGTTTCATAGATGAACATGACGATGAGGTGCACCCCTACAACATGTCAGTTGGTTGGGACAAGGCAATCAATGCTGTGAGTAACAAACATCCCTCAATAGTCATCCCTTCTGACTTTCCTTGCCCTTTCTGGACTACGGGTGGCGAGAACCGTGCAACCCTTGCTTCTGGATCGGGGACCAAGAATGTCCCTCAAGCATCAGGTTCGGGTTCTAGAGGTAGCCATAGATCCTTGGGATCCAAGAGACGCCCTCCAGCTGCTAGTCAAGACTCAAGCTCTTCGGGATCCCGTGGAAAGAAGCCCCCGCCTACCAGGAAAGTTGGAGTTGTTCGACAACCGATCCCATGCCAGAGGATGATCCAAAATGAAGACAATTCGACCTCATCTTCCGGGGAGGAGGAAACCGAAGATGTGGAGACTACCGCACAGCCTATGGTGGTTGTTGATCAAGGTGGTGCCGATGAAGAGACTTCAGGTGAAGATTCCGGCGAGGAAGAGGATTCAGATGAGGAGGAGTCGGGCGAGGAGAGCAGCGAGGAAGAATCCCCAGCTAAGTAGGATGGGTTCCCCTATGGCCTTGCACGGCCTTTATCTAGCCATTTGTGGCTTTATTTTATCAGCTTTCAATCAATGTCCTTCGGGACTTAACTCTTATTCGCTTGTTGTAATTTAACTGTCGGCCCTTCGGGGTCTTTATTTATGCACTCGTTTCTTTCATTCGTATGTTCATTTATTTTTCGGTACTTGATCTTTCTAGATTTGCACTCAGCAGGTGCTAGGTACTTAAACAAAACATAGACTTTTCAGAATGAAAAACAAACTTTGCATTAATAACTCAAATGGGTTCAACCCTTACATAGCTTATTATTGTCCTACTCTGGGAATTAATCCCTGGAATGGTTTCATCGAACCTTATTTCTACTCCTCCTACTAAATAAATAAAAAGCTACATCGTTGCAGAGGCAGCTTAAATATAATAAATCTTGAGGTTCAAGGCATGCCAAGTACGGGGCACCTCAACCCCGTCCAAGGTCTCCAACTTATATGATCCTCATCCCAATGTCTTCCTAACTCGATACGGCCCTTCCCAGTTTGGGGCTAGTTTTCCCTTCTGGCCAACTCCAGAAGCCTCGATCTTTCTAAGAACCAAGTCACCTTGCTGAAAGAACCTCTCCTTAACCCTGTGGTTGTAATAGAAGGATGCTTTCTTTTGATGCTCCACATTTCTGGCGTTTGCCTCCTCCCTGACTTCATCAATCAGATCTAGGGCGAGCCTCATGCCTTCTTCATTAGTCTCAGGTTCAAATGCCTCAACTCGAGGTGATGCATGCATGATTTCTAGTGGTACAACTGCCTCAGCTCCATAAGCTAGCAAAAACGGGGTTGCTCCTGTTGTCACCTTACAGGTGGTGCGATACGCCCAGAGTATAGGCAGCAACTCATCCACCCAAGTATTCCTCGAGTGTTCGACCCTTTTCTTTAATCCGTCCAGGATGATTCGATTGGCCACCTCGGCCTGTCCATTTGCTTGCGGATGTGCTACTGAGGTCAAACGAAGCTCAATAGCGTTTTCCTCACAATACTTCTTGAATTCCTCATTGTTAAACTGTGTCCCATTATCCGTCACAAGGATTCGCGGGATTCCATACCTACAAATTATGTTCTCCCAAAAGAACTGGGAAACTTGCTTGGTGGTTATCTTGGCTAAAGGCTTAGCCTCAATCCACTTAGTGAAGTAGTCAATGGCGACAATCAGAAACTTCCTTTGTGCTGAAGCCATAGGGAAAGGACCAAGAATGTCCATCCCCCACATTGCAAACGGAATGGGAGAGCTGATTGAGGTTAACCTCTCAGGCGGCTGCCTTACAACAGGGGCGTGTTTTTGACATCTGTCACACTTCTTGACATAATCCTGGGCATCTGCCAACATCTCTGGCCAATAGAATCCTAGGCGGGTAATCTTGTGGGCTAGGGCTCTGCCCCCCAAGTGTTGCCCACAGATCCCTTCATGAACTTCTTCCAATGCTTCCTTAGCCTCTTGGGGCCTTAAACACTTCAAATACGGGATGACAAACGATCTCTTGTACAGGATGCCTTCGATCAGGGCATATCTCAATGCTCTCACTGACAATTTTCGTGCCTCCAAGGCACTGTCAGGGAGCCATCCGGTTTCCAAATGAGCTTTAATAGGATCTATCCAACAACTTCCAACGTCGATCGGTGCTACCAACTTAGAGTTGATGGTCGGGGCCTTCAAGACCTGAAAGTAAACACTTCCTGCATAATTCTCTATCTCAGAAGAAGCGAACTTAGAGAGGGCATCGGCCTTAACGTTCTCTTCTCTAGGGATGTGCTCTATATAGCACTCGTCAAATTGAGTCATGACAGCTTTCACAACTCGTAAATATTTCGCCATAGTATCATCCTTGGCCTCAAATTCACCATTCACTTGCGAGACTACCAATCTTGAATCTCCACACACTTTGAGGTTCTTGACCCTCATGACTCTGGCCAATCCCAATCCGGCTATTAATGCCTCATACTCAGCTTCATTGTTGGTTGTCGGAAAGTCCAATTTCAAAGCATACTCAACTGTGAACCCATCGGGGCTTTGCAAAACCAAACCTGCACCACTAGATTTTGTTTTTGATGCTCCATCAAAATAGAGCACCCAATATTCTTTCTGGTCAGCTATCAGTTCTTCATCTTTATCTTCGTTCTCAGGGGTGGTTATCATCTCCTGCCCCCCGACTTCTTGGTTGTCAATGGTGCATTCAACCACGAAGTCAGCCAATGCCTGAGCCTTGATGGCTGTCCGAGGCTTATACTTGATATCAAACTCTCCAAGCTCTATGGCCCATTTGATCAATCTTCCACTTGCTTTCAGGCTGTGCAATATGCTCCTCAATTGTTGATCTGTCAAGACTTCGATTTTGTGAGCCTGGAAGTACGGTCTCAATTTCCTTGAGGCAGTAGTCAATGCCAATGCAAACTTCTCGATGGGAGAGTAATTCAACTCCGCCCCATGTAGCACCTTACTCACGTAGTAGATGGGTTTCTGAACTTTCTTTTCTTCTTTGACAAGAACAGCAGTCAATGCCTGTTCGGATACCGCCAGGTATAAGTAAAGAATCTCCCTAGGACTAGGTTTGGCCAACAACAGGGCTTCAGCCATGTATTTCTTCAATTGCTCAAAGGCCTCTTGGCTCTCTGTAGTCCACTCAAAATTTTTCACCTTCTTTAATGCCTGAAAGAAAGGCAAGCATTTGTCACCAGATTTGGAGATGAATCTCCCTAGGGCCGCAACTCGGCCAGTTAATTTCTGTACATCTCATATTGAGCGGGGTGGCTCCATATCCAGAATAGCCTTAATCTTGTCCGGGTTGGCCTCTATGCCTCTCTTGGAAACCATCAGCCCCAAAAATTTTCCCGATCCAACACCAAAAGCACACTTGGCTGGATTCAACATCATCTTGTGGTGCCTTAGCACTTCAAATGCCTCTCTGAGGTGCCTAACGTGATCTGCCTTGAGTAGGCTCTTGACTAACATGTCATCAACATAGACCTCCATATATGGTTTTTCCAATTAGATGAGCGAATATCTTATTCACCAATCGTTGATAAGTAGCTCCTGCATTCTTGAGACCAAAAGCCACAACAAGATAACAGAAAACACCAAAATCAGTAATGAAAGATACCTTTGGGATGTCCTCCTTGTGCATTTTAATTTGATTGTAACCACTAAAACCATCCATGAAACTCAACATCTCGTGTCCAGCTGTGGCATCTATTAGGGTGTCAATCCTTGGTAGAGGGAAACAATCCTTTGGGCATGCATTGTTTAAATCTGTGAAGTCGATACACATTCTCCACTTTCCATTCGCTTTCTTGACCATGACGGGATTAGCCAACCATTCAGGGAACTGAATCTCCTCAATAAACCCAGCTTCCAAAAGCTTGTCAACTTCTTGCTTAATGGCCTCTTGCCTTTCAGGAGCAAAATTTCTTTTTTTCTGCTTTATCTTCTTTCGTGCAGGATCGACGTTCAATCTATGAGTCATAAGTTGGGGGTCAATCCCTGGCATGTCCGCTGCTGTCCAAGCAAACACATCGCTATTCTCTTGCAAGAATGCTGTCAATTCGCCCTTCAGGGGTTCCTTCAGAGATGCTCCTATGTATGTAACCTTTTCTGGGTCGCCCAGCTCCAAAGGAACGGGTATTAAATCCTCTGCTGGCTTCCCTCGGTGTTCATCATCACTACGGATATCCATGTCTTCAATCGGGAGTACCTGCCCCCCGACTCCACCAGCTCTTAGGGCGGATACATAACAACTTCTTGCCATCTTCTGGTCGCCTTTTTGTTCTCCGACCCCATTTCGGGTTGGAAACTTAATCTTCATGTGATATGTTGAGGCAACAGCCTTGAACGCATGAAGTCCAGTCCTTCCCAGGATTGCGTTATAAGTCGAGGCTGCCTTAATTACCAGAAAATTCAACATTTGAGTAGCTTCCTTAGGTTCCTGCCCGATTGTCATGGGTAATTGGATAGTACCCTCCACCTTGGACTCAACTGTTAGGAATAATTCATAAGTTGTGATGTTAAGAATAGAATTTACACATTATACTTCTTGTAATCCTGATCTTATAAAGGATTTAGCACTGTATTTAGGTTTTATGTGTAAGACAGTTATCTGTATAGTTTAGTCAGGAATGAACAGTGTATCGGAGACTACATGTCAGGAACAGAGCAAATCCTGATGATGGTCCAATACTGATGAGTGATCAAATACTGATGCAGTGTACAGATCCTGATATCAGTCGTGTTACTGATGATGTCATTATGGATGCTACAGAAACTGGCAAGTGCTATAAAACAGGATCATTGTTTGAAGAACAAGCAAGAAGATATTATGAAGGGAAGAGTTTTCTATTGAAGGAAACTATCAACTAGAAGGGAGAACATTGTCATGTATAGATTATATCTTTCTGTTATTAGTTGATAGGTAGCATTATAAATACTCTCTCAATATCATTGTAAAGAGCGTGTGAGGCGTGAGTCGAACTAGTGAATGTGCGTAGCTCTGTATAAGGTTTGTATTCGAGAGTACGAAACAAACAGAGAGATATTTGTATTGTCAGCAGCTTCTAAAGGTATTGTACACCTTTGGTAGAGTTTGTATTTGATCTTATTAATACAAACAAGAGTTTGATTCATTCGTTTATTCTTGTTCTTATAATCAAGCAAAAATCAGACACGATTATATAACTTGTATTCAACCCCCCCCCCCCCTTCTACAAGTTATTCGAGTTAACAATTGGTATCAGAGCAGGTTGATTTCGAGTAATCATAAAGATCTGCAATCATGTCTGGTTACAAGGATGGGAATACTAAAATCCCTATGCTCAAGAGAAACGAATATACTCTATGGGAAGTAAAGATGCTGCATCATCTGGAAGCAACAGATCCTGATTATCTTGACAGAATCAGAGATGGACCTTTTGTTCCAACAAAGGTCGTTGGACAAGCAACAGTTGATGGTGTGGTTGTTCCAGAACATACAGCAGAGAAGCCAAAATCTGAATGGTCAGATAAGGACAAGGAGAATGTTCTCAAAGATGCTAAAGTGAGAAACATATTATTCAACAGTCTTGATTCTGTTCTCACTAACTATGTTCTCTCTTGTAAAACTGCTAAGGATATATGGGACAATCTTAAGGTTCACTGTGAAGGAACTAAGCCTGTCAGGAAGAATATGAGGACATTACTTATACAACAGTATGAGTACTTTGAATCCAAGTCTGGTGAGTCACTTACTGATACCTTTGATAGGTTTACAAAACTCATCAATGAGATGGCCATGCATGGTAAATATTATGACTTGGAGGATATGAATACAAAGTTCATGAAAGCTTTGCCTGATTTCTACAATGAGAAGATATCTGCGATTGAGGAAGCTAATGATCTGGATGAGATTTCATTAGAGGCAGTATATGGAAAATTGAGAGCTTATGAACTTGACAAGCAGCAGAAAAAGAGCAGGAGTGAAGGAAAGATGAAGACTATTGCACTTACTGCTCAATCTGAAGTAAAGAAGCTTCCTGAAGAACAGCATGAAGAGATTGCTGTAAAGAATTCGAGGAAGAAGAAAAGCAAAGAAAGTTCTGAGTCAGAGACTACTGATATGGACTCTGACAACAATGATTCTGAATCTGAGATGCAAGAACTCTTTGCTATGTTTGCTAAAGCTTTCAAGAAAGGAAGATTCAACAGGAGAAGATTTAGCAAAGGACCTTTTCAAAAGAAGGAGGAGAAGAAGAGTGACAAGAGCAAAAGTACAATTGTCAAGCTTGATAAGGCCAAGATCAAGTGCTTTAACTGCAGCGAGCTTGGACACTTTGCTAGTGAGTGTAAGAAGCCTAGGAATTCAGGAAAGGGTAATGCACTTATGGTCACACAGAAAGATTGGGCTGATTCCAGTGACTCTGAAGATGAATTGGATTATGAAAACATTGCATTGATGGCCAATAGTTCAGACAAACCTGGATCTCCAAAGAAAACTTCTCCATCCTCTGTTAAGGTATCACTTCACTCTCTTGATTCATTTGATAGCTTAAATTCTGATGAAATTAGATCTATCCATGCTGAGTTTAAGAATCTTATGACTAATTTTAGAATTCTTACTTGTGAAAGAGATGAACTTAAGGTTAAGAATGATAAATTAGTTGATAGAAATAATTTTCTTGAATCTGAATTAATTCAAATGGAAGAATACAAGTTGAGTTCTGATAAAGCTAAGCATGATTATAGTGTAATTCTTGAGGCTTATGACTATGTCAGAAAAGAACTAGAAGAAGAGAGAGATGTGATTAAGACCATTAACAATTCCAGTAAGAAGACAATAGAAATCTTTGAGAGTGGAATTCGTGGTAAGGTTAATGGTTTAGGTTTTGATAAGGCTAGACAAGAAGAAAAAGTAGCTATTGTCAATGATGATAGTAAGGCAGAAGCTAACACATCTAAATCTGAAGGTAAGAAAATTGTTTCTGAACCTAATCATGTTAAATTTGTTGATTCAAAAGGTACCCCTGTTGTACACAAGAGAATTAACAATAGTTTTTCAGATGAGAAAGTGTTAGAGAAACCTAAGAATGTAAACATAGGGTTTCTGTCTAAGTCTCAGTTGAAACAGAGATTAGATGGTCTTTCAGAGTCTAGCAAGATCAAGAGAAATAGGAATGGAAAAGAAGGTATTAACAAAGAGAATAATTACAAGAATGTACCTGATGCACCTAGGAAAAAATGCTATAATTGTGGAAATCATAATCATTTGGCCCTAGACTGCAATCAAAAACCTTCTTGGAAAACTGAGTCCAGATTCCCCAAGACTCAGAAAATTCAATACCAACCACAAAAAGCTTGTTATCATTGTGGTAGTTTACTTCATTCCATTTACATGTGTAGAGAATATCATGAACTGTATTATGACTATTATTCTTTGAAATCTGAAACTCCTAGTCACAAACAGCTTGTGAGATCAGAGTCTAAAGTTGACTCTGCAACAGGTAAAATAAATGCAAAATCTTCAAAGTCTGTTGTCTCTAAATCTAGTAAGAAAGGATCCAATCAAAGTTGGGTCCTAAAAAATTCTAACTAGTTACTTTTTGTTTGCAGGGCATAGGAAAGAAGCATTCAATTATCTTGGACAGTGGATGCTCTGGACATATGACTGGAAAGAAGTCCCTGCTTACAAAGTTTGAGAGGAAAGCTGGCCCAGTAATATCTTTTGGAGATGGCAACAAAGGAGAAACTCTGGGATATGGCTCAATTATTTTGGGGAATGTCATCATAGAAAATGTAGCACTGGTTGAAGGCTTGAAACATACTCTTTTAAGTATAAGTCAACTGGGTGATAAAGGTTACAAATCAATCTTTGACAGAGAAGGATGCAAAGTCTTGAATATGCAGAATGGAGACATTGTTCTAACTGGTCAAAGGCATGGTAACATATATGAAGCCAGCTTAAGTGATACATCTAAAGGAATTGTTAGATGTCTCTACAGCAAAGCAACAAGTGATGAAAGCTGGAATTGGCACAAGAAGCTCTCACATCTTAATTTCAAGAAGCTTAATCAACTTGTTAAGCACAATTTGGTGAGAGGCCTACCTCAGGCGAATTTTGTGCAAGATGGACTTTGTGATGCATGTCAGCTTGGAAAGCAGAGAAGAACCACTTTCAAGAGCAAGACTGAAAATTCAATTACTGAACCATTTCACATGCTACATCTTGATCTGTTTGGTCCAGTAAACATTATGTCTATCAGCAAGAAAAGATATGCTCTAGTTATGGTGGATGATTTCACAAGGTTCACATGGGTGTTCTTTCTACACAAGAAGGATGAAGCTCCTCAGCAAATCATTGAACTCATCAAGAATATTCATAATAACTCTGAGTACAAAGTCAAAGTACTTAGGAGTGACAATGGTACAGAATTCAAGAATTCTACAATGGAGGGGTTTTGTGCAGACAATGGAATCACTCAACAGTTTTCTGCACCTGGTACACCTCAACAAAATGGTGTAGTGGAAAGAAAGAACAGGACTCTCATAGAGGCAGCAAGAACCATGCTTGCAGATGCAAAACTTCCAACCTACTTTTGGGCAGAAGCTATTAACACTGCATGTTTCACTCAGAACTGTACCTTGGTAAATAGTCATGGAAAAACTCCCTATGAGATGATCAAAGGAAAGAAACCAAGTGTGAAATATTTTCACATCTTTGGATGCAAATGCTATGTCCTAAAAGTTCATCCAGAACAACTTGGAAAATTTGAAGCCAAATCGGATGAAGCAATTTTTCTAGGATATTCAGCATCTAAGGCCTTCAAAGTTTATAATCTCAGAACTCACATTGTTATGGAATCAATTCATGTTGCATTTGATGATAAGAAGTTTGGAATTTTGAAAACTGATGAAAGCCATGACAAATTGGAATTTGAAAATCTGAAGAATTCTGAGATACTCTCAAGTGATGATGAAGGTTCTCCAGAAGAAATTTCTATTGCTTCTCAAAGGAATGCTGCTGTTGAGGGGGAGCAAATAAATCAGAGAGAACACAGTGATCATCAGGAGCAGACTAGTCTTTCAGAATCTATTCGATCAGGAATTGATGTTTCAGAGTCTACTCCATCAGGAACTGACCTTTCAGAGTCTACTGAGGAAAGATCAGTAACTAGCAGCAATATGGAATCTACTGATTCTATTGATCAAAGGAGAGTTTTTGAAGGTAGAGAGAATTCTTCTACAAGAGATACCACTAACTTAGGGGGAGAGACTAGCAGAGTTGATTTACCACCTGTTAGAAAATGGACAAAGGATCATACTGAAGATTTGATAATTGGTGATCCAAATAGTGGTGTTCGAACTAGAAGATCAATTCAAAATGAATGCTTGTATAGTTACTTTCTCTCAAAGAATGAACCTAAGAAGGTTGAAGAAGCCTTACAGGATCCTGATTGGGTAATTGCAATGCAGGAGGAGTTAAATGAGTTTGAGAGAAACAAAGTTTGGAAACTGGTACCAAGACCTAAAGATAGATCTATTGTTGGTGCAAGATGGGTTTTCAGAAACAAGCTAGATGAATCTGGTATGATTGTAAGAAACAAAGCAAGACTGGTGGCCAAAGGTTATTCTTAGGAAGAAGGCATTGATTATGATGAGACCATTGCACCTGTAGCAAGATTGGAAGCAATCAGAATGTTTCTTGCATTTGCAGCTCATTCAAAATTCAAGGTATACCAGATGGATGTAAAGAGTGCTTTTTTAAATGGCAAACTTGATGAAGAAGTGTATGTAGAACAGCCACCTGGATTTGTTGATCAAAAGTTTCCAAATCATGTCTACAAACTTGACAAGGCACTCTATGGACTAAAGCAGGCACCAAGAGCATGGTATGAGACTTTGTCTAAATTTCTTCTTGAAAATGGCTTCACAAGAGGTACAATTGACAAAACTCTATTCTTTAGAAAGATAAAAGGTGAATTGCTTTTAGTTCAAGTTTATGTTGATGATATTATTTTTGGTTCTACTAATGAAAAGTTGTGTGCTAAGTTTAGCAAGCTTATGCAGTCTAAGTATCAGATGAGCATGATGGGTGAACTAAATTATTTCTTAGGCTTGCAGGTCAAACAGACTGAGACTGGTATTTTCATTAATCAGTCAAAGTATATCAAAGATCTTTTAAGAAGGTTTGATTTTCAAGACTGTGCAGTTGCAAAAACACCCATGGCAACAGCCACTAAACTAGACTCTGATCCTAAGGGGAAGAGTGTGGATAATACTAGTTATAGAGGCATGATAGGCTCATTGTTATATCTAACTGCAAGTAGGCCAGATATAATGTTTTCTACCTGTTTATGTGCTAGATTTCAAAGTAATCCTAAGGAATCTCATTTAATTGCTGTGAAGAGAATCTTTAGATATCTCAAAGGAACTCCAAATCTTGGTTTGTGGTATCCTAGAGAATCTGATTTCTTTCTAATTGGCTATTCAGACTCTGATTATGCAGGGTGTAAGATAGACAGGAAAAGCACTACAGGTACATGTCAATTTTTGGGAAATAGATTGATTTCTTGGGCAAGCAAGAAGCAACAATCTGTTTCAACCTCAACTGCAGAAGCTGAGTACATAGCAGCAGGCAGTTGTTGTGCACAGCTCCTTTGGATAAGAAATCAGTTGCTGGATTATGGTATGACACTTAGTAATATTCCTATGTTTTGTGATAATACTAGTGCTATTAAAATTGCAGAAAATCCAGTTCAACATTCAAGGACTAAGCACATTGATGTCAGGTATCATTTTATTAGAGAACATATTGAGAATGGTACTGTGGAACTTCATTTTGTTCCTACTGACAAACAGCTTGCAGATATTCTAACTAAACCACTTGATGAGACTACATTCAGTAGACTAGTAAGTGAGTTAGGAATGTTAAATTTTTAGATCTTTAACATCTGCAAAAGTAGCAAGGTATGTTGTTCTTAGCTTATAGACTTGATATTTCTGTCAGGATCTATATTTGATTGTTAAATGCTTGAGCTATAACACATTGCCTTGATAAATTTCAGTATGATAGACTTGTTAATAATCATCAGGATTAGATTTGTCATCAGGATGCTGACGTCATCAGTATTGTGTCAGTATCAGGATTATGAAAATTGCTTCAGATCCTGACGTTTACTTTGTGTAGTAATCTGATTCTGTGATGTGTTAAGTCTATGCTAGCAAGTTTTGATATTTGCATACTGATAATTTATACATCATTCAAAAATCAAAAGACAAGCAGATAACAAGAAATTGTATTTTCATTAATAAAAATCATTACATGGAAATGAAATACAACATCTTTTTGTCTAAATTTCTACTCTATACTTGTCTTTGATATGAACTCTGAGGTACAGGACAAGGAGCATCTCAAGAAATCCATCAGGGGATGAAAGCCTCGTTTGCTCTTGGATTCCTTGTCTGGGCGACTTGAATGAGAGCAGCTAACTTAAATGAATAGCATCTCCATCAAGATCAACCTCAGACTCTCGGCCAAATTCTTCATCCTCAAGTTTTGAGGAGGTTAGGGGAAGATTGTATCCAACAGATGGATGTTCAAGGAGAAACCTCTGGATATTATCGAAAACCAATCCATTCATGATTAGTTCGATGAGAAGAGTCGTTTGTTCAAAGAGATGATCAAGAACAGGATGTTCATCGATCAAGAAAAATCTGGAAAATGGGTTTGAAGGGATTTTTGGTTTGAGAAGCATTGTTGAGAAGAAAAGAAATTGAAAGGTTATGGAGAATGGCACAAGGCGTTTGGTTCTTTTAAAGGAAGACGTGAGAAGCTGAGCAGTCACTTGGAAGTCTTAATGAAGTCAAATGCTAATTATTGCATGAGACTGTATTTCTTGTTTCAAGAAATATTGAAAATATCTAACCAATTGATTTTCTGTTCAGATTAATTGTTTATTTCTTTTTCAGATAAAAGAAAGATGCCACGTGGAAAACTCCATATTAAGTCTCTGATGATATTGATCAGGATTTCATGAGTGATCATCAGGATTTGAAAATTATATTTTTAAATCAAATTGCATTTTTTGATTATTTTGATGAGAGGTCATCAGGAAAAGGAAGCTGATCAGTATTACTTATTTATACCCTGATTTATTTCATGAAAATCAATTTTGGATTTTATTTTCCAAAAATCGTGGGTAACCGCATTTTTCAGGGACTGACACCTGTCAATCTACGTGTCAACGTGGGATAGTGGTCTGAAAGATTTGTGAAATATATTTGTTTTGAAACTCTAATCGTGTAATTGCTTTCTCTAACCTTACATTCTCCAAAGCAAAAATCACTCTTGAGTTTTCAGAATCACTAATTCATTTCAAGAATTTTTCAAGTATCTTTTCAGATCAAGAATGGCAGCTCAGAGAAGATTACCTAAATCAGTAGCCTTCAAGTTTGGTGACTTTGATTTTATGACAAATAATCATGTTGCAGCTATCACCAACAAGGAAGGAGTGTCATCTGATTTTCATCCAATCATGGACTTTCTGGCGTATGGACCATTAAGTTATGCATTGACATCATCTCCACAGATTAATCAAGTAGCTGTTTCACAAGCTTGGGAGAATGCTGAGGTAATTGATTCTACTCAGAGTCAATCAGGTAAGATTGTTCTACATTTAGGACAAGATTCATTTGACATTACTGAATCTGTTGTTAGTTCAGTACTTTGCTTACCTGTTACTGATAGTTATGAGAATGTACCATCTGATGATAATATAAGAACTATGTTGTCTGAATTAGGTTATAGTGGACCTCTAGATAACATGAGCCAGTTGAATAGGTCTTTTCTAAGAAAGGAATGGTCTTTTTACTTTGATCAAATTGCTAAATGTTTTACTGGCAAATGTAGTTCTTTTCAACAAATTACTTCTGTTACATCTCATATTGCTTATAGTTTGCTTTATGACAGAGTAATTAACATTGGTCATATTATCTTAAGTCAGATGAGTATTAAACTTGGGTCAAGAGATCAAAACAGGAAAATGGTTTATTATCATAGATTTATGCAATTGTTTATTAACCATTTTATTCCTGATGTTGAAGCTAGATTTGGTAGGGAACATTGTGTTTCTTCTTATGAACAGCAAAAGAGAATTTTCTCTGATATTACAAAGAAGGACAATGAAAAGAATCTAGATGAAATACCTGCAATTCATTATCCACATCATTTTCAGGTAATTCTTAAAACTCATCTTCCTACTCTCTACAATTCTTCTTTCTTTTGTGGTGAAATGACTCAGGAATCTCAATTGGAGGAGAACCCACCTGTGTCTACCCAAGTAGCCCAAAACATCATAGTCTCTGAAACAATTCAAGAACCAAATTTTGATCCACAGCCTATTGTTTCAAAGAAACCAACCTCTGGTGTTTCTCAAAAGACATCAGTTGTAAGGAAGAGAAGATTTGTTGTGTCAAGTAGTAGTAGTAATTCTAGTGAAGATGATGATGATTTAACTCTTGCAGAGAGAGCAGAATTGAAGGCTGCAATTCAACTTTCTTTGTTAGTACAAAGAGATGAAAAACCTAGTCACAGCCAGGCTGTAGTCTCACAAAAGGCTGTAGTTCTTAAAAAGGGAAAACAGTTACTGGATACTGTCTCTCAAAAGACTGTGTCTATTGAACAAAGATCTCATCCCAAGATCACTTCTGTGTCTACACCTCTTGAGTCTTCTCAGGATAAATCTTTTGCTCACTATATCAGGAGAACAAGGAGAAAGATTCAATTGTCACCTACACACACAGAGTCTAGTCCAACTAATATCATGCAGGTTTCTACAAATCAAGCTACATCTATGTCAGTATTTGACAAGAGAGATCTGGATATTGATTCTTCATGGGAAACTACATTATCATACAGACTGGCTATGGGACTAATTTCTCTCAAAGTGAAGTTGTCAAGGCCTGTTCTAGACTTTCTGATTGAAAGAGTACCAAAACTTTTATTTCCAGATTGTTGGGACAATCAGATCATGGCCCTGCGATTTTTGATACAATAAATTAACGAGTATGAATACAAAAGTCACCTTGTTAACGGTTGATTCCACGCACTTCTATTGTATTCCCAAATTCCCTTGAGCGAAGTGTGGCCTTCGTCTTCTCAAGTTAACCTCTCTTCTTGCTCCTAGGTGGCTACAAAATTTTTCTTAACCAACCCTAGCAAGAAGAGAATAAGAATATATATAGGGCTACAATAGGGATCATGGATAATTAGGTTAGGCCTTCTAATTACATCTTGGGCCTAGCCCAATGTAATTAAATATTAATTCAATCCACTAAAGAATTAATATTTGCACTACCTTTCCTAATACCGCAACTTAATTATTTAATTGGGTTCCAATATTATTTGCTTATTAAATTCCCCATGTTTAAAATAGCGCATGCCCATTAATTAAATAAATTACTGATAATTTATTTAATTAACATCTTTTATCCTTGATTATCCACTCAACCTTTATTTAATTATGCCGGAATAAATTCCACCTGCAGGGTTTCACATAATTAATCTTTTTGAGCTTTCAAGGGGACATCATTAACCCGAATATTATCAGGACATGGATTCCTTCAATAAATAATATCCACCATATATATTATTCCATCACCCAAAATATAATGAAATAAATCAAAAGAATTATTTCATATATAAATCAAAGCATGTAAATAATAAACACGTGTCAATTACTATATCCGGATTAAGAACCTAAGCATTAATAATAACATAGAATCTTAGTTCTCCTTCTTAATCAGTATAAGGGAACAATTCTAAATTTGATCCTGTTCAATATACACAAAGTATACTAGTATTATTTATTAGTCAATATAAACTAATCTAAATAATACTACAGCCATACCAGTGGATTGTCCAACACCACCTGTGCTATGAACCTTATTATATTATATAAACCGTATTTAACAATCTAATATTCTGTATCCCATTTGATACTAGATTGTCCACAATATATAATATTGGACAGCATGTAAACATTTAAATGATTCTCAATAAAACCGGGCCAGAAATAAATGTATATACTTAAAATAAATATTTTCAGTATACACTAACAATCTCCCACTTATACTCAAAATATTCTATGAGTATATCAGTGTTTATTTAATCCACTATTACATTGAAAACTATGTGCCCATCCATCTGACTCCTATCGCTTCCACATGCCTGTCAAAAACCTTGGCTGGCAAGCTCTTTGTGAAAGGATCTGCCCGGTTGTCTTCTGATGATATGTGAGCCACAACTATGTCTCCTCGCTTTACGATTCCTCGTATGAGATGATACTTACGTTCAATATGTTTAGCTGCTTTGTGGTCTCGTGGTTCTTTTGAATTTGCCACAGCACCAGTGTTGTCACAATACACTGTCAGACTCCTAGGCAAATTAGGTACCACATCTAAGTCCAAAAGGAAGTTCCTGAACCATACAGCCTCCTTTGCAGCCTCAGAGGCCGCCACGTACTCGGCTTCCATAGTAGAGTCTGCAATGCATTTCTGCTTTACACTCCTCCATATAACGGCTCCACCTCCCAAAGTAAAAACATATCCCGAGGTTGATTTCCTCTTATCCCTATCTGATTGAAAATCTGAATCAGTATATCCCAAAGGAAATAGATCTGAGGCCTTGTAAATTAACATATACTCATTAGTCCTTCTCAGGTACTTGAGTATAGTTTTTACTGCACTCCAATGTTCCTGACCTGGGTTCGACTGATATCTACTAACCATGCCTACAGCAAAGCAGATGTCAGGCCTCGTACATAACATAGCATACATTAAGCTTCCACATGCCGAAGCATAAGGAACTGCTTTCATGCTCTCTATATCCTTAGGTGTCGAAGGACACTGCTCCTTGGATAGAGCAACTCCATGCTTAAAAGGTAGAAAACCTTTCTTAGAGTTCTGCATGTTAAAACGAGCTAATACTTCATCAATGTAAGGCTCTTGAGATAAAGCCAACATCCTTTTCTTGCGATCCCTTATTACTTTGATCCCAAGGATGTATGCCGCTTCACCTAAGTCCTTCATGTCAAATTGTTTGAACAACCATGCCTTTACTGATGATAACATCTTAACATTGTTTCCAATGAGTAAAATGTCATCTACATATAGTACTAGAAAAACCACTGCATTACCCTCACTTCTCTTATACACGCATGACTCGCTTGGACTTTGATCAAATCCATATGACTGGACTGCCTGATCAAAACGAATATTCCAGTCCCTAGAAGCTTGTTTAAGTCCATAAATAGACCTCTTAAGCTTACAAACCAGATGCTCTTGGCCTTCTTTAATGAATCCTTTTGGTTGTTGCATATAGATGGTTTCCTCAAGACTTCCATTAAGGAAAGCTGTCTTGACATCCATTTGCCAAATCTCGTAATCGAGATGAGCTGCTATAGATAAAAGAATCCGGATCGACTTAAGCATAACAACTGGCGAAAAGGTTTCCTCATAATCGATTCCTTCTTTCTGAGTATACCCTTTCGCAACAAGTCGTGCTTTCCAGGCTTTCACCTTTTTGTCAGATCCTCTTTTCTTCTTGTAGATCCACATACTTCCAATGGGTTTTATACCTTTGGGTGGTTCCACGAGCTCCCAAACTTGATTGGAATACATAGATTCCATCTCAGATTCCATTGCCTTTTGCCAAAGATTTGCATCTTTATCTAGAATTGCCTGTTCGTATGTCCTGGGATCCTCATCATGTTCACCAGAGACCAAGTCTGAAGACTCTCCCAAAAACATGAATCTTTCAGGTTGTCGAACAACCCTCCCACTACGACGAGGCACTGGTGCGGTACTAGTGTCAAGTTGTGCATTTTCTTGTGGTTGTTCTAATTGTACTATTGGCACTTGGGGATTATCTGTCCCTCCCACTAATTCCTCTAAAACAACACTACTCATGGGTTTGTGGTTCATTATATAGTCTTCCTCTAAGAATCTGGCATTGGTGCTAACAATGACATCTCGATCCCTAGGACTATAAAATGAATAACCTTTCGTCCCT
This sequence comes from Kitagawia praeruptora, assembly GCA_037693485.1. Taxonomy (NCBI): domain Eukaryota; kingdom Viridiplantae; phylum Streptophyta; class Magnoliopsida; order Apiales; family Apiaceae; genus Kitagawia; species Kitagawia praeruptora. The sequence goes on from CM075354.1 coordinate 112,304,332, forward strand.
ATGGGATAGCCTACAAACAACCTTACTTCTGTGCGAGATTCTAGCTTAGTCGCGTTCTTGTTAAGCACATGTGCTGGACAACCCCAAATCCGAATATGTCTTAGACTTGGTTTGCTACCAGTCCACAATTCTATTGGAGTCTTGGGAACCGACTTAGATGGTACCAAGTTCAGAAGGTAAGCCGCTGTTTCTATAGCATATCCCCAGAACGACTTAGGTAAATCTGAATAACTCATCATTGATCTAACACTCTCCAAAAGAGTCCGATTCCTTCTTTCTGCTACACCATTCTGCTGAGGTGTGCCTGGTGCAGACAACTGGGATGTAATCCCATTTTCTGATAAATAGTCCCTAAATTCTCCAAGCAAGTATTCGCCACCACGATCTGATCGTAGTGACTTGATACATTTTCCAAGATGTCGTTTCTCCGCACTTGCTTTGTACTCTTTGAATTTTTCAAAGCACTCAGACTTGCGGCGCAACAAATAAATGTATCCATATCTAGAATAATCGTCAATGAAAGTGACAAAATACTCATAACCTCCTCTTGCTTGGATACTCATAGGACCACATAAATCAGTATGAACCAATTCTAATACTTCTTTGGCTCTATTCCCCTTTGCTTTAAAAGGCCTATTAGTCATCTTACCTTCCAAGCAAGATTCACAAACTGGAAATGGCTCCACTGCCAACAAGCCTAATGGCCCATCTACTACCAGTCTTTGAATCCTCCTCAAGTTAATATGACCTAATCTTAAGTGCCAAAGATATGTTTGGTTCAATTCGGAAGGTTTCTTTCTTTTGTTTGAGCTAGAAAGAATGTTATTAGTTTCCTTTTGTTGCAACATTGGTTGGATAGGATTAATAATATATAAATTGTCTTGCAATGTACCAGAACATATAACTCGTTTATTTATCATAATAGAAACATTACGATCCAAACAAACATTATAACCATCCATGGCAAGTTTAGAAACCGAAATAAAATTCCTTCTAAATGAAGGTACATAAAGACAATTGTTCAAAACCAAAATCCTATCATCGCCAAAAGACAATGTAATTATTCCAACTGCAACTACTGCTACTTTTGTAGCATCTCCCATGAACACATATATCTCGCCATCTCTAAGCATTCTGGTTTGCTGGAACCCCTGCATAGAGTTACAAACATGGTCAGTGGCTCCTGTATCTACACACCAAGTGCTCGTAGATATAGCCGCTATATATGTTTCTGTAACTAGAGAAAGAGACATACCAGTATTGTTTGTCTTCTTAGGAAGAGGACAATCCTGTTTCCAGTGACCTGACTGCTTGCACCTGAAGAACTTGCCCTTAGGCTTTTTCACACCACCTTGAACTCCCACTGCATTAGCAATCTTTCAAACTTTCTATGTCTGAGTCTTTTTCTTCTTCTTACCTTTCGGCTTAGATGAAGAAGCTTTCTCAGCCACATTCACTTGAACATTCTGTTTAAAGAGTCCTTCAGCTGCCTGAAGTTCTGTCAGAAGTTCCGCGAGACTATACATCCTCTTGTTCATGGTGTAATTCAAGCGGAACTGCTCAAAACTTTTGGGCAAGCTCATAAGGATGATATCGATCTGGGTTTCCCCATCAATATCGGCACCAAGGATCTCCATCTCATTCAGATGAGACATCATCCTGAGAACATGATCCCTCACAGGTGTTCCTTCAGCCATCTGAGTGTTCATTAAAGATTTCATTGCTACTTGCCTAGCAGCCCTATTCTGTTCTCCAAAAAGTTCCTTGAGATTAAAGAGCATATCTGAAGCCGTGGCCATAGCCTGATGCTGATGCTGCAAAACACCCGACATTGCTGCCAGAATGTAACATCGCGACATCTCATCGGCCTTAACCCACCGCTTTTAATACTCCTTATCACTTTCAGGAGCATCTTCAGCAGGCTGATCTGGCTTGGGTTCATAAGTACAAAATTTGTACTCCTCAGCAGTCAACACTATGTCCAAATTACGTTTCCATTCAATATAGTTTGGTCCAGTAAGTTTGTTATCCTTAAGTATGGTGAATAGTGGATTAAAGCCCATAATGATCTAATCCTGAGAATCATACATGTAACACATAATCAGAGAGTTGCACAAATCTTAAAACCTATTGGTTTCCTCTAACAATTAATTAAAATTAATGCACTAATATTTAAACACCATAAGTATCTGGTACGCCACGATGGGTGACATATATACCACTTAAATTTGTTTAAATATTACTTCGGTCCTATTACTAAATAATACGCCACGTTAGGGTGGACTATATATTATTTTTCATAGCTAAGTGTATACCATTATCGAATCTTAAATTAATAACAATAAGACTGGATGCCACCATTAAATATTTCAAATCAATAATCGATAATAGGATAATTCCCAGATCGGGGGGAGCATTGTCAAGAGGCGTCACTTAAGACCCCTTTCTAGACAGAATCATCCTTTCTCTCAATATCGAAAATCTATATTCAATCATTAGTACCCTTCTAATTAATCGAATTCTATGAAACTTGGTACGCCACGTTGGGTGGCATGTATACCTTTCAATATTCGTAATTAATTTAGGAAGTTTGTCCTAGTAATATCCATAACACTACCTGACACCATAAATCATATGCCACGTTAGGGTGGACTATATATAATTTATATTCGTCTTAGTGTTAAATTACATACAAACAATAATGGAGACCGTGGGATTTAATTTCTAATTAATTCCCTCACCCACTTAGAATTTTTATTAAAATTGAGGAATTTTAAAAATTAAATGGAGCCTATGTCATTATAATTATGTCTAACATGCATTCAAAATACACACATAATTTAACAACATATAACATTTAATTAAAGCAATAAATAAAATATCTATGTCCATGTCGTTCTAATTAAGTTAAACATGCAATTAAAAATTACACACATAATTAACAACACACATAACAATTATTTAAAGCAATAATTAAAATTAAATTAGCAGAATTATAATAAAAAATATTCCACTATTATGGCCCTGAATTAATTAGCATAGCTGCCCCTGTTCGTCAGAAATATTGCTGGCCATGGAAGAAATCAAAACCAATCTATTGACTGTTCCATACGCGGCTGTCACTCCGTGCAATCCAGAGGTCCCGCGAGTGCCCATTCTGTCACGCATCACTGATGTGCGTGACACCACATTTTCCTCCGCTTACCTGTTGCGCATAATGAAACTGCGTGACTCCATGTTTCCAGTTTTTTTTTTTTTTCGTTTCTGTTGATCAGCCGCCTGCTTCTTCTTTTGCCACCAGCGAAAGCAGCCCCATCAGAGAATCACAGCGGAACAAAAAACAACTCCGAATTGATTTTCAGCGGCACGTAATTGTTAACATTTTCCTCCGCTTACCTGTTGCGCATAATGAAACTGCGTGACTCCATGTTTCCAGTTTTTTTTTTTTTTCGTTTCTGTTGATCAGCCGCCTGCTTCTTCTTTTGCCACCAGCGAAAGCAGCCCCATCAGAGAATCACAGCGGAACAAAAAACAACTCCGAATTGATTTTCAGCGGCACGTAATTGTTACAATATACCCGGATTTTTACAAAATCCATCAAACAATTACATAAAAAATAGATCTAATACAAAACTAATTTTGTAAAATCTATTCTAACACGATCAACCCTCGTGATTTACAACCACGATAAACCACGTGGAAACCAAACAAAAATTAACCACGATTAAACCACGTGGGATCCAAACACATAATTAAATATACATGGCCATAATAGTGGATAACAACCTGCAAAACAAAATATACAAGCCTACCACTATATACATGCATATATAATTACGACATGGACATCGTATCAAAAATCGTAGAACCATAGAACCTAGCTCTTGATGCCAATTGTTGGGACAATCAGATCATGGCCCTGCGATTTTTGATACAATAAATTAACGAGTATGAATACAAAAGTCACCTTGTTAACGGTTGATTCCACGCACTTCTATTGTATTCCCAAATTCCCTTGAGCGAAGTGTGGCCTTCGTCTTCTCAAGTTAACCTCTCTTCTTGCTCCTAGGTGGCTACAAAATTTTTCTTAACCAACCCTAGCAAGAAGAGAATAAGAATATATATAGGGCTACAATAGGGATCATGGATAATTAGGTTAGGCCTTCTAATTACATCTTGGGCCTAGCCCAATGTAATTAAATATTAATTCAATCCACTAAAGAATTAATATTTGCACTACCTTTCCTAATACCGCAACTTAATTATTTAATTGGGTTCCAATATTATTTGCTTATTAAATTCCCCATGTTTAAAATAGCGCATGCCCATTAATTAAATAAATTACTGATAATTTATTTAATTAACATCTTTTATCCTTGATTATCCACTCAACCTTTATTTAATTATGCCGGAATAAATTCCACCTGCAGGGTTTCACATAATTAATCTTTTTGAGCTTTCAAGGGGACATCATTAACCCGAATATTATCAGGACATGGATTCCTTCAATAAATAATATCCACCATATATATTATTCCATCACCCAAAATATAATGAAATAAATCAAAAGAATTATTTCATATATAAATCAAAGCATGTAAATAATAAACACGTGTCAATTACTATATCCGGATTAAGAACCTAAGCATTAATAATAACATAGAATCTTAGTTCTCCTTCTTAATCAGTATAAGGGAACAATTCTAAATTTGATCCTGTTCAATATACACAAAGTATACTAGTATTATTTATTAGTCAATATAAACTAATCTAAATAATACTACAGCCATACCAGTGGATTGTCCAACACCACCTGTGCTATGAACCTTATTATATTATATAAACCGTATTTAACAATCTAATATTCTGTATCCCATTTGATACTAGATTGTCCACAATATATAATATTGGACAGCATGTAAACATTTAAATGATTCTCAATAAAACCGGGCCAGAAATAAATGTATATACTTAAAATAAATATTTTCAGTATACACTAACACAGATGAATATGGACTTCTACATCAAAGACTTGACTTAATGAAGATGTATTTTTATGTATCTGTCAGAAGACAATTAGTCAAGAAATTTGGAATCTCGAAGCATGTTGCACTTCAATCACTTCATGCATATTTATTTGACAAGGATGTAATTATTGAAGATGCTTCAGCTCAAGGTGAACAACTGGAGGAAGTAGATAGAGGGAAGCAGTCAACAGAAGATACTATTGCACCAGTGGTGAGTAGTAGGAAAGATCAGATCACGGTCACTGCAACACAAGAACCATCTAGTCAGAGGAAGGATGACTCAGGAGCTGTGATAGCTGATGTTGAAAGGTCTTCTGTGATGACTGAGAATGCAAGTGAGATACCCTATGATATGGGAGGAATGACTTTGGTTGATTTTTCTGAAGATCAAAAAAATTTTGTTCAGTCAGAGTCTATCCACCTTGAGGGTGTGTCTCAGCAAACAACACTTAAAGATGGTGATGTACTAACTATGGTGTCTAATGAAGTATTACTGAAGACATCACAGTCTAGTAAAGAACCTGAAAGTGGTATACTGGAGCCTGTAGTTTCTGAAAGGAAAGAAGATGATTGTATGGGTTCAGAGACTATAGCAGCTCACTCCTTGGAGAAAACCTCAAGCCACATGCCATATGAGGAACCCTCTCTCCATGTGAGTTCAGGTATAAAAACTCCTTCTAAACTCTATTTTTCTGTAGGTCATGAGAGCACTTATCCAAATTTGAGTGATACACTTGAAAAGATGGATATTGATCCACAATTTGAGCGGCTGGCTCCTGACCAGGCAAAAGGTGAGGTAGAAAGAGTGTTGACTTTAGAAAGCCAAAGTGAGAATAGGGGTATGGATGATCAACTCCATAGTGAGGGAGAGAAAATTAGGAAACCATCATTTGATTTCTGGGATCAGGTTTTTCCTGAATCTTGGTCTGAAAATTTGGGTATGGATGCTGGTACTTATTCATTCATCAAAATGTATCAGAAGAATGACCTAGCACATCACAATGCAAAGCCAGAAGTTAAAGCTCAGAAGCAAAAGGAGAGGCTTGCAGAAATCATTAACAGGAGAGGTGCCAGGATAAAGCAATCTCTTGATACATATGTACCAGATGAAGATCCTAATGATCCTAGTGTTCCTTTGTATGTACTTCCAATATCAGCTAGAATTGAGACATCAACAGTCTCTGATCACTCTAAGGAGGAGTCAGGATTTGAAGATGTTAGTACACAGAATACTGGTGAAGGAGATGATGATCATGTTTCAGTTCCAGAACAGAAAGATGAAGACGTTGATACTTCTAATCAGGTTTTATTACTTGAATATCATACAACTCAAGCAACTTCTTCTACAAGACTTGAAGATAAAGTTCTTTCTGATTCTGATACTGAAGATACTAGAAGCACTTCCAATATTGAAGTTCATTCTGATGTTTTGAAAGATATTCAGAATTCTCAAATTGCTATTCAAACAAGACTTCAATCACTTGAAGATAACCAAGTCACAATTATGGAAAATCAAGCAGTTCTTATGAAACTCATTTGTTCTGTTTCTGAATCTCTTGGAATTAATGTTGCTAATGTCAAAAAGGGGGAGATAAAGACAATTCAAAGACAACAACAACACTACCAGACTGAAGGAGATAAAGATAAAGCTGGGGGAGATAAAGATCAGACAAATGGTAGTAAAAAGAAGAACCAGGAGTGACAGTGGTGAATCTCAGCTAGGAAGTGGTAAGGAAGAGCAGCATTAATAGTTAAAATTCTTTCTTCTAAGTCCTGGATAAATGTCTATATCTGAGAAGGAGGTACTTAACTTCATAATTCTACATTCATAAATTCTATTCTGGTTGTATTGTTATATGTTTTGACATCCACAACTTAGATTTATGCTTCAGTTTGTAAAGCATAAATAGGGGGAGATTGTTAGGAATAATTCATAAGTTGTGATGTTAAGAATAGAATTTACACATTATACTTCTTGTAATCCTGATCTTATAAAGGATTTAGCACTGTATTTAGGTTTTATGTGTAAGACAGTTATCTGTATAGTTTAGTCAGGAATGAACAGTGTATCGGAGACTACATGTCAGGAACAGAGCAAATCCTGATGATGGTCCAATACTGATGAGTGATCAGATACTGATGCAGTGTACAGATCCTGATATCAGTCGTGTTACTGATGATGTCATTATGGATGCTACAGAAACTGGCAAGTGCTATAAAACAGGATCATTGTTTGAAGAACAAGCAAGAAGATATTATGAAGGGAAGAGTTTTCTATTGAAGGAAACTATCAACTAGAAGGCAGAACATTGTCATGTATAGATTATATCTTTCTGTTATTAGTTGATAGGTAGCATTATAAATACTCTCTCAATATCATTGTAAAGAGCGTGTGAGGCGTGAGTCGAACTAGTGAATGTGCGTAGCTCTGTATAAGGTTTGTATTCGAGAGTACGAAACAAACAGAGAGATATTTGTATTGTCAGCAGCTGCTAAAGGTATTGTACACCTTTGGTAGAGTTTGTATTTGATCTTATTAATACAAACAAGAGTTTGATTCATTCGTTTATTCTTGTTCTTATAATCAAGGAAAAATCAGACACGATTATATAACTTGTATTCAACCCCCCCCCCTTCTACAAGTTATTCGAGTTAACATCGACTCCATTGAATCCGTAGATGGGCATGTTGGTCGGGGTCAGCTGAGAATCGGTATATCCCATCTTCTCAAAAGCATCATGAAACAGAATGTCAACAGAAGCTCCATTGTCTATCAAGACTCGTTTTACCTCCGAGTTCCCAATCACAGGGGTTATAACTAATGGGTCATCATGGGGGAATTTCACCCCTTCAAGATCAGAATCATCAAAACCAATTACGATTTCAGTTCTAGCACGCTTCGGGGCCTCTCCCACGATGTGCATCACCTCCCTGGCGTACGCCTTTCGAGAGTTTCGAGTTGTACCGGCCACTATCGGGCCTCCCCAGATCATGTTGATAACTGGCCCTCGGGGCTGTGTGTTACGGTCACGATCATTATCCCTTCTATCATTGTTTCTCCTTTCGTAGTCCCTTCTTTAGGTTCCACGATCTTCACCCTTGGTGAAGTTACTCAGTTTTCCTTTGCGGATCAGAAATTCGATCTCATCCTTTAATTGCCTACAATCATCTGTATCATGCCCCACATCTCGGTGGAACCGACAATATTGATCCTTATTCCTCTTTGCGGGGTCTCCCCTGAGTGGCTTCGGCCATCGGAAGTCCTTATCCTTCTCGATCTCCAACAAGATTTGACTTCTAGGAGCATTTAACCTTGCATAGTCAGAGAACCTTGGTCCCAAGCTCTTTTTTGGTGGCGAATCAGAGTCTTTGCTAGTTCGGGGATACTTGTCCCTAGCATCGTACTCCTGCTCTTGCTTGCGCTTTTTTGTATCATTGTTCCCCCGACCATTGCCTAATGTGACTTCCTTCTTCGTGCTATCTTCGGCCTTGATGTACTTATCAGCCCTTCGCTGGAGATCAGCCATATTCTCAGGGGGATGCTTTGCCAATGATCTCTTAAAGTATAGGTCGGTGGTACCATGCTCCAAGGCTACCATTGTAACCTTATTGTCCAGATCAGTGATGTTCAGAGTCTCCTAGGTGAACCTCTTAAGATAGTCTCTCAGACTTTCGTTCTTCCCTTGTACCACATACATAAGAGATGCAGAACTTTTCTCATGCGTTCTTCCGCTGATAAACTGACTAATGAAAGCAGCACTCAACTCCTTAAAGGAACCAATCGAGTTTGCAGGAAGCCGGCTATACCATCTTTGAGCCATACCTGATAAAGTTTGAGGGAATGCCCTACACTTCAAAGCGTCACTTGCAGGCTGCAACAGCAGAGCGTTTGAGAATGTTCTAACGTGGTTTGCAGGATCACCCATTCTATCATAAGCTTTAATTGTTGGCATCTTAAACTTCTTTGAGATACGAGCATTCATCACCTCCTCAGTAAACGGGGGTGTGGGATCATCAGGATCCCCAAGTGGCATCAGATCCTTGGGGTTGCTCTTTGGGGTTTCCACCCTCGTTATTCTTCCAGTTGGGGAGGTAGCCCTTCTTTGCCTTCTTGAAGGCCTCTCCAGATCTATAAAGGGAATCGATCCTGATGTTGGAGGGGGTAAAGTCTGATTTGATCTGGCTTGTTCTCTGGCCATGTCTTCCTTTAATCTTAAGATCTCGGCTTCATAAGCCTTAATCCTCTCAGTAGTTGTTGAAGGGAGTCCATCATGAGTAGTTTGAGTTCTTCCTCGAGGTTCTTTACTTGCACGTCGCCTCCTTGGAGCTTCATCACATTCGTAATCATCGTCAGAAGATGACTCATCCATATAAGGACCAGAAAAATCATGATAATCTCGATCTCGAATATACAGGGCATGACCACTTGATCCAGCTCCTTGGGTAGGAGGGTAGTTAGGCAGCCCGTACATCGGGTTGGTGCTTATGGGGAGATCCGTAGTGTGGATCTGAACCCCTCATGGAGGGTTGTTGGGATCTACAATCAAGGAAGAAATCCCCACCTGGAGGGGGTTAGTCCCTGGATTTGTGTGGACGATCGGAGGTATCGTACTCTCAACATGGGAAGTCGTCCCTAGGGGTTGAGAAACTTGATACGGAACGATAGTCCCGGATGTCGGAGGTACTTGTTTAGTGAGGGGCGGAGTAGAGCTAAGAGGTAGAGCCTCGGTTGCGATTGGCTCTGTAATTGCTGGTGTCCTTCGTGTGTTAACCATGGTTGATGTTTTCTTCCCACAGACGGCGCCAAATGTTGTGGAATAAAAACTAGGTTATGATTATGACGGCTAGGGTTCGGGAGCTTCGTGCTTTAATGGCTGCTTCTGCGTTCGAGACTAAACGGTCCTCACAGAATGCCTACGTATCTCTGTATTAGAGAATCAAGCCAAGAAAACGTAGTTCTAAGATGAGGGGTCAGACCCTTTATATAGGCTGAGAAGCCCTAAAATCGTAGTAGGGTTAGGTGACTTGGTGGGCAAGTCACCGACTAGAAGAAGGTTCTAGTCTCCTTCCATGTATGAATCAGTTTCCATGTTGAGATATGTATCTTGGAGGCAAAGTCAGGCAAGAATCATACTCTTGTTTGACTCTTATTGCTGAGCTGGTTATTACCCTTAATATTAATTACGAAATTAATATTATAAATAGGGTTTGGGCCCATCTGGCGGGCCCCACGTTTGGACCGTTCTAGGTCTAATTAATGCCACATTAAATGTGTCTTTGGGACTTATCTTTAGCCCATATCATTATCGAAGTGAAACAATCAGAATCTCAAGAGAAAATGTAATTGCGAATTTTTACATTATTCCAATTCGGTAGAGAAGAACTGGGAACATTAAATTGATGTTATAAAATAGCATTGGAAAGCCAAAAATCAGTTAAACAATTAAGAATAAATGTTATAAATATGAGAATATTTAATGCTTAAGCATAGCCTAAGGAATGGCATTTCCCTATAATGTAAATATCTATTTGGAGTCCTAATACAAACTATAAACTCAAATAAAACATTTTTTAATTCGCGTCGAAATATAGCATATATGATATGCAAATTAATCGTTAGAAAATAGAGGAAAATACAATAAGGAGATTCTGTGAAAGCGTGTGTGAGAGGGTGTATATTAATTGTGGTGTGCATTTAGGGGGCCTTTAGATTAGATTAAATTAAGGACTTATATTATTTTCTAGTTTCTATTTAATCCTTGGCTTCTATCTGATCACTAGCCGAAAGATGACATATTAAAAGTTTTGCTACCTGTTTTTTTGTCCGGTACGATACTTACCTTATCTATCTATGTTATTATTTTATTAAAATAAATAATAACTTAATATAATTAATGATAATTAGTCAATTGCCTTTTTCACATTAACTTTTAGTAGAAGATTATTACCTGTACCGTACTTACCTTATCTATCTACACTATTATATTATTAAAATAAAAAATAACACCTAAAAACACCTAAAAACATCAATCATATCATATCTTCCAATTATTAATATTTTCCTTCTAATTAAAACACGTTACCTTTTTGATTTAAAATTAATCTTACCATCATTAATATATATCCAAAAAGATCTCACCATAGATTCCGATTATTAATAAAATATATTAATAATTCGTATACGTTGATAAGGAAATATTAGTATAATTGTAAATATGAATATATTAAATTATATTAAATTAAAATTTGAAAAACATAATTGATTATATAAAAACATAATTATAATATTAAATAAAATTTAAAACATAATAAAAGAAATCCGTGCATCGCACGAACATCGAAAGTTTATCGGTTTGATTTTCGGCACGGTCATTCTAATTATTAAAATTAACAATAAAATAATATAATTATGATAATTAGCCGATTGTCTTTTTTAATCAAAAAACGCTTATTTTTAATTGATTATATTACCTTTCATAAACACCTAAAATATCGTATCTTCCAATCAATGATATTTCTTTTCAAATTAAAATACGTTAACTCTTAATATAAACATAATCTCACAATAAAAACTACGCAAAAATGAAAGAGAGAAGAAATTGACGATTTTTTACTTTAAAAATTCTATTCGATTTATGAGATCTACTTATATTATTCAACTAATTAAGAACCAAATACAGTTTTAATAATAAGTATAAGAGTGATTTTATTCAAAACTTCTGTAGTCGTTGGTCTAGTCTTTGATTTTAAAATAAATTAAATAGATGAAAAAAGTTGGATCTAGTATAAAAAATATTTTATATTTTAATATGTAAACTAAAAAGTGTATTTATATTGAAATATATAAAAATGCATGTCAATGCTTTAAATCATAATTATTTAATTTTTCTACATTGAATAAGATTATGATATTCAAATTCGTGCAAATTTGATGTATTAAGTACAAAATTGATATATTGAAAGCATTCGTGCACTTACATTATTAATTCTTAACCATAATGTTAAGAGTCATGTTTAGCATTTCTCTATATTATATATACTAGCCTTATACCGTGCAATGTACGTGATACTTTATAAATATTATTAATCACTTTTTATGTTAAATTTTTATTTTTCTAATTTTTTTGAAAGACTTACAAAACAATGTTTACAAATTTAATTAAATTGATGATAGTTATTTTGTTAAAATAACTTTTAATATATTAATTGTTGCTGTACTTTTTTGCTTGAAAAATCTTATTTTTCTAATTTAAAATAATTAAATTTATAATTTTATATTGTGTTTCTCAATAACTTTATCATACTCTATATAATTAATATATGATTTTGTTCTGAAAAATTCAAAAATAATGTCTATAAATCATGTTCATAATTTTTATACTTATAATTTCTCTTTAATATTATTTAAAAATTAATACTCACTCTGTCACTCAAGGTTCTTTACGTTGCCTTTTTGCACGGAGACCAAGAAATATTATTAAGATAAATGAAATAGTGGGTGTAATAGTGATTTTATTGTTAAAATAAGTGAAGTAGTGGGTGTAATAGTGATTTTATTGTTAAAATAAATTAAGTAGTGGGTGTAATAGTGTAAAGTATTGAAAAAGTGTTGTAAAGTAGTTCATGTAATAATGTATTTTATTGTTAAAAGTTATTATTTATGGCAGGTAAAGAAATGAGAGGGACGTGACAATAGAAACGGTAAAGAAATGAGAGGGAAGGACTGAGTAATATTTTGGTAAAAACCCCCCTTACGCTTATATATAGGATATAATTCATATTTGTGGAATCAAGAGAAGAAAACTTACAAACGCAAACACATGGGCAACAAAATGCTTCCGTTACTTGTATTCTGCTACGTTCTTTACATAGGTCTTACCTCTTTTATTCTTTCTGCCATTCTACCATTCCGCAGCGGGCTTAGCCGGTTGTATGGCATTGTAGCAACCTTTTTAACCGATAATTATAATCGAGACGATGCAATCTCTCTCTATGAAGGCACAGTGTCTCATGAACGTCGCCACCCCGTCCACCACTCTTTTAAGTTATCCGTCCGCTACGCCCTCATTGACATGGACCGGTCCTCATACTTGCCACCCAATCATTTATCAGCAGATGAGGCTCGATCTATTGCTGAAACTAATGGACCAGTGTAATAACCTTTAGCTCCACGTTGGTTAAATTCATAGCTAGATTGACTCTTTGATGATTTTCAACAACTTTTCTCAAACATTATAGTAGTCACTTTATGTAGGCATAAACCACATTGTCTCTTTGTTTGTAGAATTTGCTATTTGAAACTGTAAATGACATGCTATGCATGATTCCTAGCTTTTCATTCCCTTGCCTACTAGCTATTAGATCTCTCCTAGCTAATCTTATAAAAATTTGTTAATTTGCTTCTCTTTTTTTTTTTTCTTTTATGTATAGTTTGCTTCTAACAATACCTCCAAGTGTTGGATATCAACGAAGTCCGGTGAGTGTGTACTATTGCTATCACCAAGGTTCCTCTATTCATTTGAAGTATTGCATTGGCGAGGTACGTACGAAAGCTAAATTATTTAATGAATACTGGATTTTAAATTAGAAACACAACTTGATGGCTACTGTATTAAGTGCATCTATTATGGGCAATTAGTCGGCTTTTATAGTCGAACCATTAGGTTTTATATGCACCTATATATTATTTCTTGTCATATACTTGTTACTAGGACATGTTGCATTTGTCATCCGAATCCTACGTTTCTTTCCAAGGACAATATCTGAGTATTGCACCTGTTTTCCATTTTTTTTATATTTATTTTTACATACGCACACACCCACCTTGTTATTCACAAGGTTCGAACCCTCAATATCTTGTAGAAAAAACGAGGGAGATACGGCTATATCGACAGATGTTCCCCACATTTTTTTCCCTTTTTTGTCTGTTTTGTCACTTTTTCCCAGTTTACTAGGTACAATAATCCTAAAGAAATGAACAAATTAAGAAGACGTTGTAATTAGGGCCAATGTAATATTAATCGTCTTTTAAATTTAATATGGAGAAGGTAATAGTTTGGGGATTGTAACCCTAAACAAATGTAGACTGACTTTTCCATTCATTCATCTAAAAGCCCTTTCTTCCATTCGAAAAATGTTTTTTTTTTATTACCGTCCATGAACATTTCTTAGCGATTTATATTAACCAATTTTTAAACTAATTAATTAAAAGCGTTTATCAAACTCCTTGTGTTTTTCTGTGTACTTCTTTGGTGATCTTATTTGTAGGTATATAACACTCCTTGGGGTGAGAGGGTACAATATTTGTTCAGTCCAGATTCCGATGTAGTCGCAAAACCACTTCATGTCAGCCCCTTTATGGTTAGTTGTATACCTTTTACATTGATTGATTCATTATGGCATATATTAATGTTTGTTCATATGCCAGAGACATCATATTTATAGGGAAATGCTATTTCCAGAACATTTTTTTAATTTATTGTATTAGAATATGCTACATATTGTGAATGCGGAGGAATATGCAACACTTATTGCTCTGGAAATAAAAGAAACACTCTGGAAATAACATTTCCGTATTTATAACCAAAAATAATTCTTCATTTCATTACTGTTCGATATCTATAGCTAACTTGTTCCAGTTTAAACTTAACTGTAGGATATGTTTGGGGACTGGCATATGAAAACAAGATCCCCTATGCAACACTTATTGCTCTGGAAATAAAAGAAACACTCTGGAAATAACATTTCCGTATTTATAACCAAAAATAATTCTTCATTTCATTACTGTTCGATATCTATAGCTAACTTGTTCCAGTTTAAACTTAACTGTAGGATATGTTTGGGGACTGGCATATGAAAACAAGATCCCCTGGGAAACAATTATCGGTAACTGTTGTAGTTGAGCACCCTGTGTTTGGTAAATATTTTACAGCTTCCTTGACGGCCAAAAGAGTTGAATTTACTTCAAAGGTTGATCATGCAATCTTTTTCTGGCTCATGCCTCATAAGGCTGCAATCTACACCTATTGGCAAGTAAGTACTTCTAGTAATTCCTTGCCGCGCGTACTTGATTGCCATCTATTGCTGTATTAAAAACGCTAATTGATCGTTACCATGACTATTTCAGTCCTTCAAACTACTGTTGAAAAATGTTCAATTTATTGAACATCCAAAATACAAAAGGCCAGGATATATAGAGGACTCGTTGATGGTTGAAGAACGGCGAGGATGCTGCATGGCACACCCAATGGAATCCACGAACACTCTGCAAATTGACAGACGTAGGCGTTGGTATGCATGGAAAGGAGTCCAGTACTGGCCATGGACTTGAATGGAAAGCAGTACATTAGATGATATTGTTTCAACATGTCAACCAATATCATAACTCCGACATATATGTTAATATATATTGTTATGGAAAAATATAGAGTTGTCTCTATTGTATTATTAGTTAATAGGAAGAGTTTCCTTATTTTTAATTTTTGTTGTTATTAATTAGTGATTGGTTATAAAAACAGTTGTGATGTATTGTAATAAATTTGAGCCTTATGTCTTCAATGGTGAATGAAAAGGGAATTTTGAGAATGTTTTATCATGATACCAGAACACTTAAGAAAAAAATCTAACGAGAGTTCGTGAGTTAGAGAATAAAGATCTCGCAAGAGTTTGTGGTTGAGGGAAAAAATGATCCTCCAAGAGTTTGTGGGTGAATAAAAAGATAGCCAACCAAAAGAGGACTTTGAGAAGATGGTGATAGGAGCAATAATGATGATGAGGACAAAAATGATAAAGACGAGGATGAAAAATTAATCTTAATGAAAAAACTGATTCAATTAAGTGGGAGATTATGTTAATAGGAGTGGATGATTTTTACTTTTTTATTATTTTGGCAAATTCTCGAATGAGATAGTGAGTTTGAGGGGAAATGTTAACATTTATGTATGTAACACCCCCAGATCCGGGGTCAGGGATCTGGTCGTTACGGTCTCAACATCCATCCACAAAACCAACATAAATTAAATTACAACCTTGTGACCCAAACAACAATATAGAACACACCCGTTATAGTCCCAGAGATGTAATCAGAATAACCAAATTTTATTAATCACAAAATTGAGTTCTTACAACCCAAAGAATTACAATTTAACCATTACTTACTCTTTGCCATCCATTTGTATATGTCATATAATAAATACATTTGATATTCAAATGCTAACAACTAGCCTACCAATAGCTTACTCTTCAGTAATGGTAGTTAAGATCTCAGCGGTTAATCCTCTAACGGCTGACACCTTCTCGCACCAAGTGCACCTTGTGCGGCCATCTGATCTAACTGTTGTTGTGATATAAATAAATAAAGCAAGAGTGAGCAATAGACCACCACAAATATAATTGAACAGTAATAGTATATAACAGTCCAAAATATCTTTGAAACCATATGTCATGCATTTACGGAAATGATGCCAGTATAACTTAAAAGATGAAGTTACTAGGTAACTCAAAATATATATTTTGTGGACATATCTGCTATACAGAAGATAAGCAAGATATTCTCAATTATCATAAAAGAGGAACTTGCAGGAAAAATTTTGCAATTCCAGTTTCAACAGTTTTTCACCTTGTCAACACCAATTGTGTTGCGGAATTTCTCACTTTTGGAAGATGAACTAATACGGGAGCATTGTCGCGCCAGATGCCCTGACGTTTACGATGATCAGTCGTATGTCATGCATCTCATCAGTCGTTCTCTACATGTAGAAGGTAGCTCCGACGGATTTACTTGTCTACCGCCCTATGGAACTCCTCAGCCAACGGTTGGGCTATTGCTGGACCGGCGCCACTCGGCCACTTACGCGTCTCCTAGTTCAAATATCATCCATGACTCTGAAACGTAAAGTTCGTTCCCCTTTTCCCCAAGTATAACACTTGTTGATAGGACTCCACAAAGTAGTCGTATCTAATTGGAAAGGAAAATTCACTAATATTTCCCAAGCCGATGCTTGTTAATGGATATGAACTTGTTCCATGAATCTTACCCCTCGAGCGTTGAGGAGGTAACCAAAAGACTCATATCGATGTTTGAACGAATCAAGATGTGAGTGACAAGATAGTTTAGCAAGTATATGACCGGGCAGTCAAATAAATAGCAACTCTCAAGTGAGGTCCCCTTATATGTTTTTGGAAGTTTGGGCGAGTATTTAAATCTTCTTATAAGAAAGATTTAAATAAAAATAGAGTTTTGGGAACCTCCCCTTGATAAAATAGTCATAAAAAGACTATGAAATATTTTACATAATATCTGAAGGTAAAAGATAATCTTTGTATGATATAAATCATTATAAAGAGAATTTAAAAGAATTTACATAAATATTCCAAGAATATTTATTAAATCAATAATAATTAAGGACTATTTTTAAATCATAATATTACTCGTAAGTAATCCTCGAATATATATATAATTATTTATTAAATAAATCTCTTCTTAAATGAATATTCAAAATAATATTCATTAAATAAATAAAACTTCTAATGAATATTCAAGATGATATTCGTTAAATAGATAAACTCAAATAAATATTTAAAATAATGATCACTAAGTAAATCAAACCTTAAATGAATATATGAAAATAATATTCATTAAATAAATAGTATTCTAAATGAATATCCAATTAATATTCATTTAGTAATCAAAACTTTTAAAATAATATTCCTTAAGTAATTAGAACTTCAATTGAATATTTTAAAATAATATTCATTAAGTAAATAAAACCTTAAATGAATATCCAAATAATATTCATTTAATAAATACTATTCTAAATGAATATCCGAATAATATTCATTTAGTAATCAATGCTCTCAAGGAATATTTGAAATAATGTTCGTTAAGTAATTAGAATTTCAAAGGAATATCTTAAAGTAATATTCATTGAATAGATGAAACCTTAAATGAATATTCGAAAGTAATATTCATTTAATAAACAATATTCTAAATGAATCTTGAAATAATATTCATGAAATAATCAAACTCTAAATGAATATTCGAAATAATATTCCTTTAATATTTCTCGAAAGATTTCCAAGTAATTAATACTTTATGGAAATATAATTAATGTTTAATAATAACGTTCCTCAAAAGGAATACTAATCTGTTGCTGGAATCCCTCCGGGTTTCCACGACTATATCTATATCTCAAAATACCGACTCCCGGTCTATATTTAAAGAATGAATATCACATGCCCTTCACTAAGGGTCTTAACCAAAAACCCGGCTTATACTGATATATCGTATCTAGTCTATAAGCCAATATCAATTCAGGGAACAAGTATTGCAATATAACTTGAAAGTAGGCATGCATACTATGGCATATATTTAACAGAATCAATTCATATATATATTATCACAACAACAGCCTTCAAGAAGGTTGAAAACTTGCCTGGTAATCCTGTGGGTGTAGTGTACCTCGGTTCAATCCGGTGATCTATAAATAGTCACAATATCCTAGGTTAATCACTTTAACACTTCAACATGCTAAGTATATATTTAACTTAGGCTAAAACACGTTTTCAAATTATCTCGTTAGGCAAACCCTAACATAACTCTTATTAATACCGTTATAATCCGACACTCGAATCCATCCTTAATGTCGGATCTTTCGTACATCTCACTTAATCATTTATAGCCTCGTTCTTTGTAGCAATATGTTGTCTTGATAATTCTTAACAAGTTTCATGTTTTAGTCGACTCGAGATTCCTCTTTTAATCTAGCCAAAATGGGTGGCCAAAGTAGTACCCCTAGAGTTGACTTTTCTGAGAATTACTATTTCGTGACTCGTACTTCAACACTTTTAATAAATCACTGGAAACGTATTTAATTACGAAACCACTTCTAAAATCATCTTTGGTATTTGTAATATTTATCATAAAATTTCCAATTCGAAGCCACAGGTCTAGATAGGTGAAATGTATTTTTGAAGTTCAGTCAACTACGGATCTTTACTATTCACACCTCTTTCCCTAAAACGTTCATAACTCGGTAACCGTTAACTCAAATGATGCACCGTTTTCGCGTACATGATCTAGAGAATGTCTAGAAGGTAACTAACTCAAAATTTGACTTAGGTCAGAAGATTAATTTTTCAGATTTTTGCCAAAACAGGGCAGGAGCTTTTAGTGAACAGTGTTACCTCCGAAAAGTGGTTTCTTCGCACTTAACCTCGATTCGAACATTTTTATAAAATCGGAAAACGATCCATTTTACTTGTGGTTTTCTCTCACGCCTTCCTTATGACCGGTAATATTTAATTATCAAGATTCGCCACTGACTTAACAACATTAAAGGGGTTCAATATCAGTTACAAACTTCCGATTACGGTTTCGAACCACTTTTACGAATTAAACCATAACTCCTAAACCGTAAGTCCATTTCATACGATCTTTATATCAAAACGAAGATTATAACATAATATAGCTTATCATGGCAGAAATCGAAACTGGACAGTGAGTTCAAGTTACTATGTTGCACGGTTTTCAATGATTAACGAAATTTCAGCATTACGACGGCTATAAATCGAACGTTCTAAAAATCACAACAATCCAACCAAGCCACACCGGGCAACCATACAACTTATACATATGTTAATCATCATAACAAGCCCAAGAACATCATACTTCACCATAATAATCATCATGCTACTTAAATCACTAAATCATTAACTAAGCATGCTTATAACATGAACATAATCATAACTAAGCTAAATCCATCAAGAACATGCTTAAAACTCAAAGTGGATCTAGGGTTTTCAAGACTTATACCTTCCTTGGAGTATGATATAGCCTTACTAAGCTTTGTATGGTCCTTGGGAGTGCTTAAGCTTGCTTAGATCAACCATGAAAACAAGAAAATCAAAGATTAGTTCATGAAAACACTATTCACCCTCCTCTTTAATGATTTTTTTGAAAATGGAAACAAAGGAGTTTGAAGCTAAGATTTCTTGGAGATTACTTTTATGAATTATGGAACTCACCATAAAAATTACAAGATCAAACAATGGTTGGAAGTAAGATTTTGGTCTTTGAATTTACAAGAAGCCGAATGGTGTTGTTCTTGGAGAGGATGAGTTTGTTTGGTTGATATCTTTGAAAAATAATGCCTAAAGTGATGTCTTGAATAATATCTCATCTTATGTTCACTTTATTAAAGTGATGATGCATGGAATGATGTAATTTGCAAGACATGTGTTGATCATTGGATGGTTATAAGCTAAGCATTGGTTTGATTTCTAAGTACTAGTTTGATTCCTAAGTATGCTAGTTGCTTGAGTCATCAATTGGTTACTTAGATATTTCCTAATACCACATGCATGCACCTTGCCTTCCTGCTTGCTCTTTTGTCCATTTATTGCTCAATTCATTGATCGTTTGAGGGAATAACTCATTCGTTTCTAGTTAGGGTTTTACCGAAAACCTTCTTAATATTTATAATACTATTCCCCATCTTTCTTAATACTTCTCGAATTTAATTTCCTTAAATCTCTTTAATAAATCCTTAAGTCTTGCAGTGTCCAAGGAAATCTCGGAGAAACTAAAAGTGCTATTTTTCTGAATCCGATATCGTTTACATACACTTATCTCGCCCCCATGAATACGAACTCAGAAATCCGTTCTGAATACTCCTACATAGCGTCATCTAATACTATTCTTGTTTCCATCAAAACACTATTCATACTTTATTCTTTCTTTTATTCCTTATATTTAATAAAAATACCCTGGTCCTCCTTCGGGCGTTCCTTAACCCTTTTACGGAACCACTGGACTGATAACAGATATTGATTTGGATGACATGAGAATAATTCTCCTGTTTGGAAATACCGTATCTTACTTTCCTAGGAGATAGATTATTCTTATCTATGCTGTCAACCACTAGTATTCTTCATGACATATAATTATTGGAATCTATACCCATTCACATTCATTCATTAGAACTGCTAATACCTTGTAGTCAGAATCACTGTTCATTCTTTCATCAATATATAAAAAGTTTTAATTCTACCGAAAATTCGGGTTCTTACAGTCTCCCCTCCTTAGAAGGATTCCGTCTCGGAATCAGGTAGAAGACAAATGGGTACTTGTTGGTTATTTCGCTTTCCAATTCTCTGGTCGATCCTTACACATTCCAATCTTTTCAAAGCACATCGTACTGGTGTTACAATACACCCTTTATCCGTTCTACCAATTCTTTGATACTTTCGTACAACACATTATCCGGTATACGCTCTTGTCCGGTCTTATACTATTAACCTTATTGGTACGTGTAGTGACTTCGGTATCACTAGCGCACTACGAATTCGAAGATAACCTTACTCGTACTACGTTCCTGATCGCTTTTACCTTCGCAATCTGGATCTATATATATTGAAGTGGAAAAAATTTATTGAGAGATCACTATGATCAATGAACATTTGTTATATTGCATAGTTAGTACAGAAGGGGGCCAGCCTTTAGTACTTGACAAGCAATTAAACAATTAATGGCATTCCACTTAGACTTCTATCACATAGACAGATCGTCACGTAGCAGTACCTCCCCTCCTTAAAGGGTTGTTCTCCTCAATTCAGAAGAATATGAATAAGTGAGAAGAAAAGAAAAGAATTTCAAGGATTTGTAGAAAAATTTTCTTGATTGCAAAATATCATACTTGGAATTTACCCCTGAACTATAGAGGTTTGTCAAAGAAGAAAATAGTCGTAATCGTAATAAATACTATTTTATCGTAATCTCGTGTGTTAACGCATTCTCGATGTTCTGCCCATCTTTCTATGGACCATCATATCCTAATCAGTATTTCAAATATCATGTCATTCCAAAATTTAAACCATCCAAAACAAACCTGGATGATTTCTCTACTTAGATTCAATTCCGACCCTTCCACAGTCGTTATCATCTAATTCCGCAGAAAATCACCACTACATTAATGTGGTCCATGGATAAATCGTCATCATTTATCATTTACGTAGGGCTTTAATAGCTAGACATACGGGTTTCATGATTTGTCAAATCACCACTCTCTTAGGAAGACAAAATAATCACTATTCCTTACCCATAAGGAATACTTCCTGAACTTGATACAGATATCACATGAAGAAGATAGAATTGCAGAAGAGCTTCAAGCGTTGCAGCTAGGATAGGTTGAGGAGATTATTAATCGTATATCTCTAGTTGAAGACTGGAAGCTCAGCGTTTTACTTAATCACTTTCCAAATCTCGTTAATCCTTAATACAGGGATACCTTTCAGCATCACGAATCTTTAACTTCATGTACTCTATCTTGTTTGCACAGAAATACACCAACAATAACTTTCTTGTCATTCATCATCATGCCATTTAGCTTATCAGTATTTGTACCATCTCTGTTTCTGGTCATCTACTACCAATTCATTGTTACTTAACCTCCCCCCTCTCTTTCCAAAGAAAAGGCGAGTCTCTTGGGGAATTTGGTCTGGCCTGTCGTAGAGCCTCCTAATGTCGGTAATGTGCTACCGGCAACATCAAGAATCGAATCTTTACTTAAACTATTCTTATAGTTGATCTTGGCATAATAATCAGACGGAATGTAACTTCCTCTACCACATTATGACCATCAAGGTCCTTTACATTATCATTCTATCTCTTTAGTATGAGCATGTATACTTACTCCCTTATACTTAAAGGGTCGGCCACCTCATTGGCCTTTCCTGAATATATTATTTTCTTGAAATCAATATTTTCTGGATCTATTCCAACTCAGGGTGGAAGCATCCTCCCTTGAACTTTGCTAGATGAGAGAAAACATATTCCAGTCTTTTTCCAAAAATCATTGCTTCCACCTTTTTGTGGGAACTTTATCACGGTTACTCCCAATCATATCTAGGATATTTCCTATCTCAGTCCTTTCTTATTTTAGGAAAATCTCAACCTTATTGGTTCAATTCATACTTGCTCATGGTTTCATACATGCTTTATCTGGCCTTATTGTTACTATGTCATACATTCCTTACCAAACTTCCCTTTTTAAGTTCAGAACATTACCTCTTCCCTTATAGGGTTTCTTAGGTCATTCTCACCATTCCTCCTGTATCTCCTGGGTACAGGGTATATCAAACATCATTAACCAATTCTATAACGATTCTGTCTATGTACTTTTCGAGACTCCTTTCCATAATTCCTTATAGGTTATTGATACCTTGGTCGATTCAACTTATATCGTCTGATTTCACAATGTCTTTATTAGGGGTGATGCTATCCTTTGTGCATCCCCCAGGGTTCGTCTTAATTTCTGGACATTCTATCCTCAATTCTATTTTCAAGGAATACATACATCCTGTACTTGGCAATTCAATCATATATCCTTAATAAGGGTCTCTTTTCAATCATTCTCATCTTGATAATCTATAGGTAGCCTAATGCTAACCTCTTCTTTCAAACGAATGTCAGTCTATATAACCTTCTAAAAGACAACATATGTCTATCTGTCTTTCTTACAGAACTTGGTAATGGTAGCAAGGATGTTCTGGAAGATATTGGTCGTGTTCAACGTGAATCTCTTAGCATTTATTGCTTTTCTTGAGGACACTAGGTTTCAGATAACATTCGTGCATCGCATTGCACTACTTCTAACAATCTTCATAACCATCATTGGTCATTATCCTCAGTCCTAATACATCCATGGTATTTATAAAATCCTTCATCACGTATCTCAATTCATTTTACAACAAAGGTTCTCGCGGTTGGCGCTTGGTTAGAAGCAGCCCCGCTTCGTCCTTAAATTGTTGGTCTAGTCACTTGATAATTCCTTGTGACTTGGCCTCAACGGGCCACATTACAATATGTGAATTTAGCTAATAGCGTTACTTTTCTAGCAATTGCCGGCATAGTGCTTTCTTCTTTGTTACCTTTTGATCTTTTCAAAACTTTACTCCATATAAGTCTCAATCGACTTCTCGGTACCGGCTCCGGTCACCTTTCCTTTACTTTTATCTTTTCAACTATTTCTTTTAATTCCACGTACCACAAAGCTTAACACTTCTGTCATAACAACCTTTTCATATAAGTCAACCCCAGGATTTCCCAGTCTGGCTTGTTTCTTAATTACATTTCCCCTTTTTCCGTCCGATCTCAACTTCATAATTTTATCTATATAATCAATCGTAATAATCGGGGTTTGTCTACCAACCTGTATAGCGGCTTTCTTACCCAATCCACAGGATTCGCTCCAATTTCCACTCTTTTCGGTGACGTCTTCTGATAATCAGAAAGACAAGGTTTGCCAAAATTCGTCGAATTCCTTTCCAGAATTTGTAAAAATTTAGTCAATCTATCCTCCCACTGGTAACACTAAGAAGATCCATTTTGCTACCCGAGGAATAGTTCTAGGAACATCCAAGCAGGTCGAACAGTAAACAGTTATAAAAACGAAATGATTGACATAAAGTCGGGAGCTTAACCATTGGGAGGAAACCAAATATACCACATTTTCTACATAAAGGGAAATAGTTGATACTACCAAATACCAGTCTACTTAACAACTAGTCTCAGAAGGAACACTACCGTCGGAGTTAGTCATTCCACAAAATTGGCACTACCAAGGCCATCCGAATCTGGTGAACCGTGTTGTTCAAATATATTCGAGATTACGCTGCCGTACTATATAAGCACAATGCCCAATCTGGTATGAGATGCATCATAATATATCCCAATGTTCTCCTTCTTCCATTTAGGCAAAGCCAACACTGGGTCGTCACCAATTTCATCCTTTAGCTCCAGGAAGATTTCCTCCCATTTTTCTGCCTATTCAACTTTTTAGTCCTTTGTTGGTGTGGTTGACCTTTCTCGCTTGAAACTACCTTTAAATCGGCGGGGTTCACCCACACCACTCACTTATTGATCGCATGTCCTAATAACAGAACTTCAATTGCCCGAACTCATACTCAGAGAACTTGGCAGACACTTACCTCCTTTAGGTCTCATCTAAAATATTTTTCCGTTATCTCTTAACCACTAATCGTATTACCCGATCCATTTATGATTCCACATTGGAGTAACTAATGCAACCACTATAATCCAGTCAAGGGAAAGAAAGAATTTAATATTCTCCTAAACCACATATATCTAATGCCTCTAGTTCCTCATTCCTCTGAGTTAAAATAACCTTATACTTAGTCTCTGACTATAGTCTTGTTACGAGTTTATCACAAACTCACTGGCCTTTTTCCTCTTGTATAACCTTATCCAATCGGGCCATCACTTCCCAATGTCTTTACTTTCTAAGTTGATCCATTTATAAGATGGGCATTTCCCTGAATAAAATCACCTTAACAATCTCAATTTGGTTTCATAAATTAAAACCTATGAAATCTGTCTTCTCATGGCGAATTACCATTGACAATATTCACACTAATCCATTCATCCAAAGATATGGCACTTGCCACCTATGTCTTAACTGTTCCTAGGGACTCTGCTCCCCGTCCTATATCAATGTCTTTGATAATCATGCATCGTTCTAACTCCTTTCTCATTAATCTGAAAGTCTCGAAGGATTCTTATCTATCCTTACATAAGATCTTGAGTAATTCCTCAAATCCATCTTACTTGCTGGTACTTCATCCGGTAGTCCGGCTATGAATCCAATATGCCTCTTTAATTCTCTTAATAGCATGTTAGTTCTTTACGCTCACTTCTCTTAGCACTTATTCCTTAACTCTTACAGTCTCTCTGGCCGCAACCCTCATTCCCTCAAGGGTCAATTCCTTATTCCTGACAGGATTCTCTTCTTTAGCTGAAACCTCCTTCTGGTTCTCAATAGGGTACTCTATCGAGTCCACCATTCGATCGTCAGCATATAATCAAGCATCATCGCGTTGCTGCTCGTACGCCTCAAGGTCTGCTTGTACGCCTCAAGGTCTGTCGCCTTACTAGTCGATACGAGAACGAACTTAAGTTACTATCATGATAATTAATAGCTCCCATGAGGGTTTTATATGTCAGTACTACATTAAGTAGTCCGACTATGAACTTGGCAAGAGTTCTTATTATCTTAGTGAATTTATTGTTTTAACGTCACATCATCTCTGGGATTTATAACATAACGCTCTGATACCATTTCTGTAACACCCCCAGATCCGGGGTCAGGGATCTGGTCGTTACGGTCTCAACATCCATCCACAAAACCAACATAATTTAAATTACAACCTTGTGACCCAAACAACAATATAGAACACACCCGTTATAGTCCCAGAGATGTAATCAGAGTAACCAAATTTTATTAATCACACAATTGAATTCTTACAACCCCAAAGAATTACAATTTAACCATTACTTACTCTTTGCCATCCATTTGTATATGTCATATAATAAATACATTTGATATTCAAATGCTAACAACTAGCCTACCAATAGCTTACTCTTCAGCAATGGTAGTTAAGATCTCAACGGTTAATCCTCTGACGGCTGACACCTGCTCGCACCAAGTGCACCTTGTGCGGCCATCTGATCTAACTGTTGCTTTGATATAAATAAATAAAGCAAGGGTGAGCAATAGCCCACCACAAATATAATTGAACAGTAATAGTATATAACAGTCCAAAATATATTTGAAATCATATGCCATGCATTTACGGAAATGATGCCAGTATAACTTAAAAGATGAAGTCACTAGGTAACTCAAAATATATATTTTGTGGACATATCTGCTATACAGAAGATAAGAAAGATATTCTCAATTATCATAAAAGAGGAACTTGCAGGAAAAATATTGTAATTCCAGTTTCAACACTTTTTCACCTTGCCAACACCAATAGTGTTGCAGAATTTCTCACTTTTGGAAGATGAACTAATACGGGAGCATTGTCGCGCCAGATGCCCTAACGTTTACGATGATCAGTCGTATGTCATGCATCTCATCAGTCGTTCTCTACATGTAGAAGGTAGCTCCGACGGATTTACTTGTCTACCGCCCTATGGAACTCCTCAGCCAACGGTTGGGCTATTGCTGGACCGGCGCCACTCGGCCACTTACGTGTCTCCTAGTTCGAATATCATCCATGACTCTGAAACGTAAAGTTCGTTCCCCTTTTCCCCAAGTATAACACTTGTTGATAGGACTCCACAAAGTAGTCGTATCTAATTGGAAAGGAAAATTCACCAATATTTCCCAAGCCGATGCTTGTCAATGGATATGAACTTGTTCCATCAATCTTACCCCTCGAGCGTTGAGGAGGTAACCAAAAGACTCATATCTGTAGCATCCCAAAATCCGGGGTACAGATTTGGGGGCCACCAACCAAAATCAACATTGTACATCTCTAAATATAAACAACATTTAATAATATAAACCCCTTAACCAAGATCGCATACAGGTTATGGTGTGAAACAAACTATCGAATTACTTTAATACAACTCAATCTCAGAATAAAATTATTATACAATTCTGTGAATATTCAAAACCACTAACTACGTATCCAACCTTGACAATTTGCAATCCACTGTCTGGCGAAATCTATGACTCGAATGTCTCCTCTCGCTGCCTATAGAGCAATACCAACTGACCACTAGTTCCTCTGATCATCTCTAACAACTGGAGATATAAACAGAAGCAAGAGTGAGCCAACAATGCTCAGCAAGTGTAAATAGTGATGACAATTTCAATAGCAACGACAATTTTGATAAACAAAAGAGTTTCATCTCATTCTATGAAAGAATCAGTGATATCAACTTTTAAATTGCCACGAGGGCCAGCAATTCACCATTAATAAGGTGCAACAGAAACTAAAACTGATAAGAGTTTCGATATCAATATTATAAAAACGGACTTCCAAAGAGTCAAGAAACAACATCTCAATATCAGAGTATAGATTAGAATTGGAATTTTTATATATTTAAAAAAAACATCATCAAGGTTAGGCTGCTGATCAGTCACGCACTAACCCCGGACAAACGCACACAGCAATGTCCTTTAATGGATCCACGGCACACATTGGCCTTAACTTCTGACCATGAATCTGGTCTCCCCGAAGGGACATCTGTTGACCATAATATGGTCTCCCCGAAGGGACATCTATTTAAAAAAACATTTCCAATTCTAAGTCATCCACACTAGGTGTCGGAACAATCGACAACCTTTGCCAACCAATAACTGGAAAACTCACGTTCCAGAATAACGACTCATAATCCAAGAGTCAATGAAAGATTCAAGATCATCAAGTGTCAACAAGTTCGACACAACAAGTGGGTAATAATTAAAGAATAACAACTCAAAGGGTTATCGACAAGTTCGATACAACAAAGGGAATAAACGAACCAAGATTCTCAACTGATATCAACAAGTTTGATACGAAAAAATAGATTTATAACATCAGCAACTTATCTAAAGAAAATTTCATTTGAGCAAGAATAAGGGTATGAATTGCAATAAGATTTTCAACAATTGAAATTCTAGACTAAAGCAAGGATATGGTCAAGTATTGGGCCTTTTCTAAAACTTAAACACAATGAAGAGTTTGAGCTTCCATAAGCGGATGAAATAACGTAGAATAAATATTTGCAAAACAGTTTCAATATGGAAAGGTTCAGATCAATTAGAAAGAAAACATTTTTCTAAATGGGGTCCATTGGTGAAATATGCTAGAATCAAGAGTTTTGCTAGCAAGCTTTTATAAGAGTTTAAAATCTTGGATTTCCTTTATTTATGGAATTCTTAAACCATTTTGACAGAAATAGATGAAATAGCATTTCAGGGATAGGATAGTGAGCGAGAAAGTTATTTGTAAAATTCTTTACAAATCGAATATTTAAATTAAGGGTAGGGAAAGTAAACAGCATCACGCTAATTTGAAGGAGTTCATATGTCATCTTTCAACTATACTTGATCAAATCATTTAAATACGATAAATAAACTAAATTGCATCACTTGAACAATAAGTGAATAGCAATTACACTTGCCTCGATTTACAGAGTTCCTGATCCTACCATGGATCCTTAACTCAATTTCACATCAGTCCTTACTGGTAATTTGCTACTTCACATCCATACCCTCGTCGACTTCGCTACTACCATCTTGTTCCAATTTCCACTTGTCCTTGCACTACTATCAGATTGGTCTCTTACTGGTACCTTTACAAATTCAAGTACCGCTTCAATGTCAAATCAAGCAAAATCTTATTTGCTCTATTCTACCCATACGCGTCCTATAGCGCTTATACATATATCACATATATACATATCCAATTATATTCATGGAATAGTTCTAGTATAATCAACCAGATCAAATAAGCATCTAACACATATATCCTCTTAACACTTGAATACTATCCAGGCATTCACTTCATAGCAAAAATCACACTTCAACTTTCACGCCAACTATTACACATCCATTTATACTTTCGAAAATCATATACTTTGAAATCAAATAAATTAAATAGATTTTAAATAGATTGCAGGGGATTTTTAGAAAATTTCGGCATGAAGTATTCGTTTATCGGACTATGGGCACAGCCCCTCAAATACAATCCAACCCTGCTTTAGCAAAAAAAATAAAGCTGCCTCAACTTGCAGCAACATAAAAATAAACAAGTAAGAAAAGTACCCGCCCAGACATGCGGCACCTAGCACATAATGATTTACACTACTACTTACGCTACACCAATGATCGTATTTCTCACGCATTTTAATGATACACGTGACAACCAATCATTGATGTTCGTAATCCCTAGGGAACAACCCCTAGCACTAACTATTACTTACGCTATATCAATGATCACATCACTGAAGTATATTAATTATACTCGTGATAGCTAATCATGGATATTCGTAAGCCCTAGGGATTAGTCGAAAAGAATTACACAAGTCCTTTAAATATTGACATTTAAAAACTTGTGATCTTCTCATAACCCCTAGCACAATTCTAATTATTATAAAATTCTAACATTTAACGTGTATCACGTATTCCCATACTTACCATTTAGTCAACTCATATAACTCCACAAATAATACGGCAATTGATAATTACCCATTAATGACCACAACTAATACCAATTCCATTACACTTTAGCAATAATTATCATATAACAATTAACATTTCACAATTACTAATTCACACATTATGCAACTAACAATTATCAAGGTAAATTAGTAACCACTTACACAATAATACCAAGTACTTGACAATTACGAATTTCAGCAAATACTCTAACTCAACTTACAACATTTAGCATATATATATATATTACCAAATTTAGACTTCCGAAATTATAACCTACTAATTAACAAGTTCCGAATTTAAACCACTCACATTATGACTCTACTATTTATAATTTCTCAATTTCCGAATAACTCCAGAAATTAAAGTATTTAAACCAACAATAATCCAAATTATTAATACTCTAATATTCTCCAAAAATCCCAATTTGGACTCCCGAAAAATAAAAACTAACATTTTCCAAAAACTCGAATCCAACTTCGAAAATGAAGATTTAACTTTAAATTCCCGAAGTCAACTCTAATGGCCTAACTTTGACCGGTTATAACTCGCTCATTTTTAATCCGATTTACATGATTTAAGAATGCATTCCATGTATTTTCTAGCAAGGATTCTGAATATGCAATCAGTTTTAAAATCCGACAACAACAAGCCACATAATGAACTGCTTAATCAGAACAGAAAATAATTAATATAAACCATATCGAAAATTACACTAATTAATACGGAAATTAACTAAACTAAACGAGAAAATCATACCATTCATTCGCTTTGGGCCTCCGGAATCTTTCCCATCTCTCTCCCTTCTCTCTCTCTCTCTCTCTCACACACATATACATACGAGCGTGTACACATTTATACACACGCCCCCCATTAACACTCATCTCTTTTCTTCAATTACTCCACTTAATCAACCCCCTATTCTCCTCTCCCAATTTCTCTACTCTGATCTGCTACCTCTCCCCCCTGCCCGACTGATTTCCTCTCCCTTTCTCTTTTCTCTTTTTTTTTTCCGATCCCTCTAGAACTCTCTCGGCTGTAATATTTCTGCTGCGTTTTTCTCTTAAATGGGCTTGGCCCAATTCTATTATATTACTACTTACAACTTCTTTCGAGCCCAATTCTAACACTACTTATTCACTTTTAAAACAAATAAACCACTTTATAAATCGAAATTAAATAAAATTTCAGAAAATTAAACTTTTCATTTTTAAAATGAAGAGTATAAAATTATGAACACCCACATATTTTAAAATATTTTTAGGATAAAAAATGAATTAAATATGAATTTTCAAAATTTTGATCTTTTAAATACAATAAAACTCTAAAAATCATTTTAAAATACCAAAACATCCAACTTAATCCAACCAACAATTTTAAAAACTCAATAAATATATAAAGATAATTTTACAAAAGATTTCATTATTTTTAAGCCCTCCGACAATTTTATAAAATTTACACAGGATCAAAAATGCATGATTTAAATATTTTTAAATCCTCAAAAATACAAATAAAAATACACCGACCTTTACAGCTCACACAAATCATCATATAAACACATACACACAACTTCACATATTTTTCACCTTTACAACAATTTTCACATAATATAATTCATAATTTATAATAAATAAATAAATAAAATTGAAATTTCTAAGGCGTTATATCCTTCCCCCCTTAATAGGATTCTGTCCTCAGAATCAATCCTAAAGACAAATGCCACAATACTTCTCAGATATCTTACTTCCACTTCCCAGGTCGTATCTTTCAACCTCTAGGATTCCATCACACCATCTCATAAATTTATAAGCACATTCCTTGAGCCCTCAATTTTTCCGAAATAACCTTAAGCTTTGGTCTCCGAGTCCCTTTTAACTCTAAACGCTTATCACACGTGAACGAATATCTTATTTTCGGAATCAAGATGACCTTTCGTATAACGAACTATATACCCCACGTTAGAACTTATATCACCACGCCAATCCTTTGCAATAATACCATCGTGCAATTTGCGTAAATTTACAACGACCTACACTTTGGTACAACTCCCACGCTTTACTTATAACCACACGATTTCAAAGAGGACTTCGAGGAAAAAAAATCTCAAGAAATCCTCTGATCGCTTCCACTCTACTTCCACGGACTATGTCGATCGAAAAGGGAATAATTAAGAAATTTATGTCCAACTTTAGTCCCATTATTCTACCGAGTACTTAATATGGAAACTTAACATCATATCGTCCATTCTCAGTCGCGTCCTTGCAATCAAAAACTACAACCAAACACATACGTCCTTAGATGCACATCAAGCATAATGCTGTTAACAACTCGATTCTCACTCTTATAAAATAATCTGGTTCGTTAAGTCTTTTGAAGTATTGCCTTGATTATTTGCAGCTCTTGAAAGCTAAAATACATGTCACCTTGATTGTGTGATTTCACTCAATACAAGAATAAGATTGAAATACCCAATTTATTACCAATTCTCCCGAGGTCACAACTTCACTTGATACTAATCATAAACAATTCTTCAACAACTTCCAATAAGCTCCCGCTTTAATCAACATTAATCTTCCACTTAACATGCATTACCACTTATTTACATCTCCTAAAACGAACCTCCTCAGTTAAAATTTTGAGAAAAAGAATATCAAGAAGTCCTCAATCATTCTTACTCCTCTTTCACGTGCAATGTTACTTGAAAAGGGAATAATCGGAAACTTCTATACATCCTTCATCTCATTGTTTTACTGAGTACCTATTCTGGGAAATTAACCTTATATCATTTCTTTTCAGTCGCATTTTGAAATCGAACAACACGATCCATTCTCACAACCTGGCATGCACGTCAACCACAACTCGATTTACAACTCATTTTTCACTTTCTCCAAATATTGGTCTGCTAAAACATTTGAAAGAAATCTCAAATATTTTGTTGGTTTAAAACAAGTCAAAATCATTTTTGTCCACTGAAAATCCTTTTTGAAAACAATTTTTTGAAAATCATTTTAAAAACATTTAAAATAATAAAGTTTTAAACAAAAAGCTTTTGAAACAAAATATCTTTGAAAACATTTTATCCCTGACATTTACAGTTTTGAAAAATAATAAAGTCCATAACCTTAGCTTTGACATAACTTCCTCCAATAACAAAACTTGTTTTGTGACTTCACTGTCCCGTAACCTCCGAAATCACTTTCGGATCACAATTTTATATACTTGACGAGTCCTCAAGTTTGTCTCTACATCTTGCGACTTAAACATTTAACACCACTCTCATTATCTACAAAATCATGTCATTCGAAATTCACACTAAAACTCTTATGCATAACTTTCTTCCTTTTCTTGTAAACTCTTAAAATCACTCTCAATTGATTTGCATACGCTTCCTGAATTTTCGATCATCTTGTTATGTGATCTACGATCATAATGAATTCTTCATCCGATTACTGTTTGAAATCTTATTCATTGAAATATGCTTTACTTAATCATCTCCTTTCTGCTACCTTCTTCTTATACAAAACAACTTCATTCCTTTAATATCACCATTTCTGGATCTGTTTGGTTGGTAAGACTTCTATATCCGCTTTCGACTTCAAACATCATTTTCACATTTCTTAAGATCAAAATCCCCCCTTCATTAATAGGAAATAAATCTAATCCTGAATCATATTTGACTCTCTTTATAGTCATCACCATCCATTTCCTGATAACTTACTTTATAATCGCATTGAATTTCTCGATTCTTGATAATTATAACAGTAGTCTTATTATTCTCTTCATAATTCCACCAAGATTAATATGATACTATTCCGGCAAAAATTTCCCATCTTTCCAAGCTCATAACACATAGCTTTGACTTCTGACTCTACTACTTGTCATCATACTGCCCTTCTGGTTACAACCACAACTTCCCACATTTCTCTTAATAAAATCTCTAGGGATTCTACTCCCGAAATCTTACCTTCTGACCATGGGATCTCGCTAATTTCTGTAAATTCTCTTTCGATAGGCAACTACGGTGCCTTTACTCTTCTAACTCCACATCTTCGGGATTCCACATTCTTTTCTTAACTAGATCCTGCATGTCTTCTTATTTAATCACTTTTGGAAACTCTCTGGTTTTTCTGCCTTCCACCTTACTGACATTTTATTTCATCTTAATTAACTTTCCACCATCCTTGATAATCGTGACTTTATACACTGGCTTGCATAAGTCATTTAGTCCACGTATTCACCTTACCCCTCATTCAGTCTTGATTGTTTTCTTATTAATCCTTACAAACCTTCTCATTTTACTTTGCTCTGTTTTACTCAAATCATCTCTCCTTGATTCTACCATCTAATGTCCCACATCGGGTTCCAAATATTCAAAATCTTATGATATTCCATCTACTACCTCCGCCTTGCATGGGATGTCTTATACTAACATCTTCATTATTATTCTCTTTTTGCCTTTCAATATCTGCGATAATGTGCTCTTATTCACTGCTCTTTTCCTTTATTCAATTTTCATTAGCCTCAATTCTTGTCCGTGATTTCTCGAATCGGTACTTATTCCAATTTGACATAACACATCCGTCTTAACCATCAAATTCTTGAACTTACATAACCAGTACTTCGTCAGCATCATTGAAGTTAAATCACTTAAGGCGTCGTCACGACTAACTTCGTATCACGTTATCCTTAGAAACTTTGAAATCATCACATCTCCGACAAAGGAGGTCAACGAAATGAAAGGGGTACCAATATGAATATATACTGAGTTTGTTTGACAAAACTTTTAGAAAGGAATTTAGCCGAGAGATCACTATGATCTTTGAACTATTTTCAGGTTGCATTTGTCACTTGGTTAACCACCATAGTACATAAGGATGGCCAGTCCTTAGGACTTTCGTGACACAATCAGTGGCGTCCCACTGGACTTCTATCACAAAGATAAGATGTCCCTGAATCCCCTATCTACATAGGTTGTTCATCTCAGCTGGAATAGAGAAAAATCAAGTATTCATGATAATGAAAAGGATTCAAGAGTTTCAAAAATCTTCATGCAAAATTGAGTCTTGTACTCTCTGAAAAATTCAAATATTTTCGAAAGAATGAGATTGAAGTCAACTAAATCTGAATACGAAACTCATCATCGATTGAGGTATAAAAGACTTTTAATAGATGCTTCAATGATTGATCAAGCAAACATTCAAGAAATTCCTAATTATTCATAATCTCACTCTTGTCGACTAAGCACCAATATGCTTAGCTGCCAAAACCGGCCTGACAATAATGAGTTGAATAAATAAGAAGATCTCAATTCATTCTCGATTTTGGACCGTCACTGTACAACGAATGCCTCAGCAATGATACCAACCGGGAATTTATTTACGACAACTCAAAGGATAGGAAATTTCTCTGGACAATAAACTGAACGGAATCAACGATTAAGGGTACACATCTTCGCTCAATTCCCAATTCTTGCTAATAGTCGCTTCCCACTTCGCATTCTTAACCTTTTCGTACCATCTCCGAAACGTTCACATTGAAATTAATATCGTAGAAAGTTCTAGATTCTACGCAAAAATATCGAGATAACGTCCCTCGGACTGATAGCTCCAGCTGCCCACTTAGCTTATGCTGCTTCGGGTTCGCTGTTTTGCTCCTAGCCAAACCCTTAAACGATTCGAACTTTTACTCGCGCGATATGCCGAAAGACCGATTAACGTCGCAACGCTTGCCAAAGTACCCTAAGGCGATCCTTGTCCTAAATCGTTCTACCCGACATCTATCCTATACACGCACACCTAACCCTCCTAATCTATTTCAGTGACCATAACCTGTAGCTCTGATACCAACTTGTAGCATCCCAAAATCCGGGGTACAGATTTGGGGGCCACCAACCAAAATCAACATTGTACATCTCTGAATATAAACAACATATATTTAATAATATAAACCCCTTAACCAAGATCGCATACTGGTTATGGTGTGAAACAAACTATCGAATTACTTTAATACAACTCAATCTCAGAATAAAATTATTATACAATTCTGTGAATATTCAAAACCACTAACTACGTATCCAACCTTGACAATTTGCAATCCACTGTCTGGCGAAATCTATGACTCGAACGTCTCCTCTCGCTGCATATAGAGCAATACCAACTGACCACTAGTTCCTCTGATCATCTCTAACAACTGGAGATATAAACAGAAGCAAGGGTGAGCCAACAATGCTCAGCAAGTGTAAATAGTGATGACAATTTCAATAGCAACGACAATTTTGATAAACAAAATAGTTTCATCTCTTTCTATGAAAGAATCAGTGATATCAACTTTTAAATTGCCACGAGGGCCAGCAATTCACCATTAATAAGGTGCAATAGAAACTAAAACTGATAAGAGTTTCGATATCAATATTATAAAAACGGACTTCCAAAGAGTCAAGAAACAACATCTCAATATCAGAGTATAGATTAGAATTGGAATTTTTATATATTTAAAAAAAACATCATCAAGGTTAGGCTGCTGATCAGTCACGCACTAACCCCGGACAAACGCACACAGCAATGTCCTTTAATGGATCCACGGCACACATTGGCCTTAACTTCTGACCACGAATCTGGTCTCCCCGAAGGGACATCTGTTGACCATAATATGGTCTCCCCGAAGGGACATCTGTTGACCATAATATGGTCTCCCCGAATGGACATCTATTTAAAAAAACATTTCCAATTCTAAGTCATCCACACTAGGTGTCGGAACAATCGACAACCTTTGCCAACCAATAACTGGAAAACTCACGTTCCAGAATAACGACTCATAATCCAAGAGTCAATGAAAGATTCAAGATCATCAAGTGTCAACAAGTTCGACACAACAAATGGGTAATAATTAAAGAATAACAACTCAAAGGGTTATCGACAAGTTCGATACAACAAAGGGAATAAACGAACCAAGATTCTCAACTTATATCAACAAGTTTGATACGAAAAAATAGATTTATAACATCAGCAACTTATCTAAAGAAAATTTCATTTGAGCAAGAATAAGGGTATGAATTGCAATAAGATTTTCAACAATTGAAATTCTAGACTAAAGCAAGGATATGGTCAAGTATTGGGCCTTTTCTAAAACTTAAACACAATGAAGAGTTTGAGCTTCCATAAGCAGATGAAATAACGTAGAATAAATATTTGCAAAACAGTTTCAATATGGAAAGGTTCAGATCAATTAGAAAGAAAACATTTTTCTAAATGGGGTCCATTGGTGAAATATGCTAGAATCAAGAGTTTTGCTAGCAAGCTTTTATAAGAGTTTAAAATCTTGGATTTCCTTTATTTATGGAATTCTTAAACCATTTTGACAGAAATAGATGAAATAGCATTTCAGGGATAGGATAGTGAGCGAGAAAGTTATTTGTAAAATTCTTTACAAATCGAAAATTTAAATTAAGGGTAGGGAAAGTAAACAGCATCACGCTAATGTGAAGGAGTTCATATGTCATCTTTCAACTATACTTGATCAAATCATTTAAATACGATAAATAAACTAAATTGCATCACTTGAACAATAAGTGAATAGCAATTACACTTGCCTCGATTTACAGAGTTCCTGATCCTACCATGGATCCTTAACTCAATTTCACATCAGTCCTTACTGGTAATTTGCTACTTCACATCCATACCCTCGTCGACTTCGCTACTACCATCTTGTTCCAATTTCCACTTGTCCTTGCACTGCTATCAGATTGGTCTCTTACTCGTACCTTTACAAATTCAAGTACCGCTTCAATGTCAAATCAAGCAAAATCTTATTTGCTCTATTCTACCCATACACGTCCTATAGCGCTTATACATATATCACATATATACATATCCAATTATATTCATGGAATAGTTCTAGTATAATCAACCAGATCAAATAAGCATCTAACACATATATCCTCTTAACACTTGAATACTATCCAGGCATTCACTTCATAGCAAAAATCACACTTCAACTTTCACGCCAACTATTACACATCCATTTATACTTTCGAAAATCATATACTTTGAAATCAAATAAATTAAATAGATTTTAAATAGATTGCAGGGGATTTTTAGAAAATTTCGGCATGAAGTATTCGTTTATCGGACTATGGGCACAGCCCCTCAAATACAATCCAACCCTGCTTTAGCAAAAAAAATAAAGCTGCCTCAACTTGCAGCAACATAAAAATAAACAAGTAAGAAAAGTACCCGCCCAGACATGCGGCACCTAGCACATAATGATTTACACTACTACTTACGCTACACCAATGATCGTATTTCTCACGCATTTTAATGATACACGTGACAACCAATCATTGATGTTCGTAATCCCTAGGGAACAACCCCTAGCACTAACTATTACTTACGCTATATCAATGATCACATCACTGAAGTATATTAATTATACTCGTGATAGCTAATCATGGATATTCGTAAGCCCTAGGGATTAGTCGAAAAGAATTACACAAGTCCTTTAAATATTGACATTTAAAAACTTGTGATCTTCTCATAACCCCTAGCACAATTCTAATTATTATAAAATTCTAACATTTAACGTGTATCACGTATTCCCATACTTACCATTTAGTCAACTCATATAACTCCACAAATAATACGGCAATTGATAATTACCCATTAATGACCACAACTAATACCAATTCCATTACACTTTAGCAATAATTAGCATATAACAATTAACATTTCACAATTACTAATTCACACATTATGCAACTAACAATTATCAAGGTAAATTAGTAACCACTTACTCAATAATACCAAGTACTTGACAATTACGAATTTCAACAAATACTCTAACTCAACTTACAACATTTAGCATATATATATATTACCAAATTTAGACTTCCGAAATTATAACCTACTAATTAACAAGTTCCAAATTTAAACCACTCACATTATGACTCTACTATTTATAATTTCTCAATTTCCGAATAACTCCAGAAATTAAAGTATTTAAACCAACAATAATCCAAATTATTAATACTCTAATATTCTCCAAAAATCCCAATTTGGACTCCCGAAAAATAAAAACTAACATTTTCCAAAAACTCGAATCCAACTTCGAAAATGAAGATTTAACTTTAAATTTCCGAAGTCAACTCTAATGGCCTAACTTTGACCGGTTATAACTCGCTCATTTTTAATCCGATTTACATGATTTAAGAATGCATTCCATGTATTTTCTCGCAAGGATTCTGAATATGAAATCAGTTTTAAAATCCGACAACAACAAGCCACATAATGAACTGCTTAATCAGAACAGAAAATAATTAATATAAACCATATCGAAAATTACACTAATTAATACGGAAATTAACTAAACTAAACGAGAAAATCATACCATTCATTCGCTTTGGGCCTCCGGAATCTTTCCCATCTCTCTCCCTTCTCTCTCTCTCTCTCTCTCACACATATACATACGCGCGTGTATACATTTATACACACCCCCCCATTAACACTCATCTCTTTTCTTCAATTACTCCACTTAATCAACCCCCTATTCTCCTCTCCCAATTTCTTTACTCTGATCTGCTACCTCTCCCCCCTGCCCGACTGATTTCCTCTCCCTTTCTCTTTTCTTTTTTTTTCCCGATCCCTCTAGAACTCTCTCGGCTGTAATATTTCTGCTGCGTTTTTCTCTTAAATGGGCTTGGCCAAATTCTATTATATTACTACTTACAACTTCTTTCGAGCCCAATTCTAACACTACTTATTCACTTTTAAAACAAATAAACCACTTTATAAATCGAAATTAAATAAAATTTCAGAAAATTAAACTTTTCATTTTTAAAATGAAGAGTATAAAATTATGAACACCCACATATTTTAAAAATATTTTTAGGATCAAAAATGAATTAAATATGAATTTTCAAAGTCTTGATCTTTTAAATACAATAAAAATCTAAAAATCATTTTAAAATACCAAAACATCCAACTTAATCCAACCAATAATTTTAAAAACTCAATAAATATATAAAGATAATTTTACAAAAGATTTCATGATTTTTAAGCCCTCCGACAATATTATAAAATTTACACAGGATCAAAAATGCATGATTTAAATATTTTTAAATCCTCAAAAATACAAATAAAAATACACCGACCTTCACAGCTCACACAAATCATCATATAAACACATACACACAACTTCACATATTTTTCACCTTTACAACAATTTTCACATAAAATAATTCATAATTTATAATAAATAAATAAATAAAATTGAAATTTCTAATGCGTTATAATATCGATGTTTGAACGAATCAAGATGTGAGTGACAAGGTAGTTTAGCAAGTATATGACCGGGCAGTCAAATAAATAACTCTCAAGTGAGGTCCCCTTATATGTTTTTGGAAGTTTGGGAGAGTATTTAAATCTTCTTATAAGATAGATTTAAATAAAAATAGAGTTTTAGGAACCTCCCCTTGATAAAATAGTCATAAAAAGACTATGAAATATTTTACATAATATCTGAAGGTAGAAGATAATCTTTGTATGATATAAATCATTATAAAGAGAATTTAAAAGAATTTACATAAATATTCCAAGACTATTTATTAAATCAATAATAATTAAGGACTATTTTTAAATCATAATATTACTCGTAAGTAATCCTCGAATATATATATAAAATTATTTATTAAATAAATCTCTTCTTAAATGAATATTCAAAATAATATTCAATAAATAAATAAAACTTCCAATGAATATTCAAGATGATATTCGTTAAATAGATAAACTCAAATAAATATTTAAAATAACATTTCTCGAAAGATTTCCAAGTAATTAATACTTTATGGAAATATAATTAATGTTTAATAATAACATTCCTCAAAAGGAATACTAATCTGTCGCTGGAATCCCTCCGGGTTTCAACGACTACATCTATATCTCAAAATACCGACTCTTGGTCTATATTTAAAGAATGAATATCACATGCCCTTCACTAAGGGTCTTAACCAAAAACCCGGCTTATACTGATATATCGTATCTAGTCTATAAGCCAATATCAATTCAGGGAACAAGTATTGCAATATAACTTGAAAGTAGGCATGCATGCTATGGCATATATATAACATAATCAATTCATATATATATTATCACAACAACAGCCTTCAAGAAGGTTGAAAACTTGCCTGGTAATCCTGTGGGTGTAGTGTACCTCGGTTCAATCCGGTGATCTATAAATAGTCACAATATCCGAGGTTAATCACTTTAACACTTCGACATGCTAAGTATATATTTAACTTAGGCTAAAACACGTTTTCAAATTATCTCGTTAGGCAAACCCTAACATAACTCTTATTAATACCGTTATAATCCGACACTCGAATCCATCCTTAATGTCGGATCTTTCGTACATCTCACTTAATCATTTATAGCCTCGTTCTTTGCAGCAATATGTTGTCTTGATAATTCTTAACAAGTTTCATGTTTTAGTCGACTCGAGATTCCTCTTTTAATCTAGCCAAAATGGGTGGCCAAAGTAGTACCCCAAGAGTTGACTTTTCTGAGAATTACTATTCCGTGACTCGTACTTCAACACTTTTAATAAATCACTGGAAACGTATTTAATTACGAAACCACTTCTAAAATCATATTTCGTATTTGTAATATTTATCATAAAATTTCCAATTCGAAGCCACAGGTCTAGATAGGTGAAATGTATTTTTGAAGTTCAGTCAACTACGGATCTTTACTATTCACACCTCCTTCACTAAAACGTTCATAACTCGGTAACCGTTAACTCAAATGATGTACCGTTTTCGCGTACATGATCTAGAGAATGTCTAGAAGGTAACTAACTCAAAATTTGACTTAGGTCAGAAGATTAAATTTTCGGATTTTTGCCAAAACAGGGCAGGAGCTTTTAGTGAATAGTGTTACCTCCGAAAAGTGGTTTCTTCGCACTTAACCTCGATTCGAACATTTTTATAAAATCGGAAAACGATCCATTTTACTTGTGGTTTTCTCTCACGCCTACCTTATGACCTTTAATATTTAATTATCAAGATTCGACACTGACTTAACAACATTAAAGGGGTTCAATATCAGTTACAAACTTCCGATTACGGTTTCGAACCACTTTTACGAATTAAACCATAAGTCCTAAACCGTAAGTCCATTTCATACGATCTTTATATCAAAACGAAGCTTATAACATAATATAGCTTATCATGGCAGAAATCGAAACTGGACAGTGAGTTCAAGTTACTGTGTTGCACGGTTTTCAATGATTAACGAAATTTCGGCATTACGACGGCTATAAATCGAACGTTCTAAAAATCACAACAATCCAACCAAACCACACCGGGCAACCATACAACTTATGCATATGTTAATCATCATAACAAGCCCAAGAACATCATACTTCACCATAATAATCATCATGCTACTTAAATCACTAAATCATTAACTAAGCATGCTTATAACATGAACATAATCATAACTAAGCTATATCCATCAAGAACATGCTTAAAACTCAAAGTGGATCTAGGGTTTTCAAGACTTATACCTTCCTTGGAGTATGATCTAGCCTTAATAAGCTTGGTATGGTCCTTGGGAGTGCTTAAGCTTGCTTAGATCAACCATGAAAACAAGAAAATCAAAGATTAGTTCCTGAAAACACTATTCACCCTCCTCTTTAATGATTTTTTTGAAAATGGAAACAAAGGAGTTTGAAGCTAAGATTTCTTGGAGATTACTTTTATGAATTATGGAACTCACCATAAAAATTACAAGATAAAACAATGGTTGGAAGTAAGATTTTGGTCCTTGAATTTACAAGAAGCCGAATGGTGTTGTTCTTGGAGAGGATGAGTTTGTTTGGTTGATATCTTTGAAAAATAATGCATAAAGTGATGTCTTGAATAATATTCTCATCTTATGTTCACTTTATTAAAGTGATGATGCATGGAATGATGTAATTTGCAAGACATGTGTTGATCATTTGATGGTTATAAGCTAAGCATTGGTTTGATTTCTAAGTACTAGTTTGATTCCTAAGTATGCTAGTTGCTTGAGTCATCACTTGGTTACTTAGATATTTCCTAATACCACATGCATGCACCTTGCCTTCCTGCTTGCTCTTTTGTCCGTTTATTGCTCAATTCATTGATCGTTTAAGGGAATAACTCATTCGTTTCTAGTTAGGGTTTTACCGAAAACCTTCTTAATATTTATAATACTATTCCCCATCTTTCTTAATACTTCTCGAATTTAATTTCCTTAAATTTCTTTAATAAATCCTTAAGTCTTGCAGTGTCCAGGGAAATCTCGGAGAAAATAAAAGTGCTATTTTTCTGAATCCGATATCGTTTACATACACTTATCTCGCCCCTGGATCATGAATACGAACTCAGAAATCCGTTCTGAATACTCCTACATAGCGTCGTCTAATAATATTCTTGTTTCCATCAAAACACTATTCATACTTTATTCTTTCTTTTATTCCTTATATTTAATAAAAATACCCTGGTCCTCCTTCGGGCGTTCCTTAACCCTTTTACGGAACCACTGGACTGATAACAGATATTGATTTGGATGACATGAGAATAATTCTCCTGTTTGGAAATACCATATCTTATTTCCTAGGAGATAGATTATTCTTATCTATGCTGTCAACCACTAGTATTCTTCATGACATATAATTATTGGAATCTATACCCATTCACATTCATTCATTAGAACAGCTAATACCTTGTAGTCAGAATCATTGTTCATTCTTTCATCAATATATAAAAAGTTTTAATTCTACCAAAAATTCGGGTTCTTACAATGTAAATATATTTTATTATGGAAAAATGTAGAGAGTTGTCTCTATTGTATTATTAGTAAATCCTCAGAGTACCCTTATTTTTAATTTTGTTGTTATTGATTTGGGATTGACTATATAAACAATTATTATGTATTATAATAAATTTGAGGATTATCGTAAATGAGAATAGAATTTGTAGAATGTTTTATCACCAGTTCTGTAAGTTTTTGCATAACGGACTACCGTATCACTACAAGAAAACAGTCAATAGACATCACCCCTTTAACATCGTTTGCATTGGTTACAGGTGTTAAAGGCTAGAAGCGATGTTAGAGTAGGTTTTAGACATCAGTTGTAGTTAAAACCAATGTCTCAACCACTTTTTAAAAAAATAATAAAAATCATGTAGATCTTTTCCCAGCCCACTTTCCCTCTAATTACTTAAAAACATTTTCCCCCTCAACATAATTTCTCCTTCGTTTCTTTTTTTCATTTCCCCCCTTCAAACATTAAACTCACACTCCTCAAACTAATTCACTCAAATTCAGTAAAGAACCGAGCTTCCAACCCCCAATTCAAACCCTATCTTATAAGCCTCCAAATTCAAATCCTAGCTTACAATCCCCCAAATTCAAACCCTAGATTTCAAAAATCCCTAGTCGAATCCCAATTAGGTCGAACCCTTAGCTTTCGATTTTTGTTAATTGGTTACAGAGGAGGCTCAAATCTACTCAAAACCCTTATCTATCTTGAATAATCCGTTCAAATTTGTAAGTATTTTTCTCATTTTTGTTTGAAAATTCAAATTTTGGTCTTTAATTTAAGTTTTTTTTGGCAGATTGGTTGATTCCTAAGCTTGGGTCATCTCCAAAGTAAGTGATTCTTCCGATTTTATGTTA
Source organism: Kitagawia praeruptora (assembly GCA_037693485.1). Lineage (NCBI taxonomy): Eukaryota > Viridiplantae > Streptophyta > Magnoliopsida > Apiales > Apiaceae > Kitagawia > Kitagawia praeruptora. The sequence goes on from CM075354.1 coordinate 112,349,062, forward strand.
TATATGTATGCATGTCTGTTTTTCTCGTAATTTTTTCTTGTAGTTTTAATGTCTGCTTGTTGTTTGTAGGGCTCTATTTGCGCTTGGCTGTGTATGTTTGGGCTGAGTTTTTGTTCTTGTTTGGCTTAGTTTTTTTTCTTGTAAGTCTCTAATTCTGTTAGTGTAATTCTCTCTTTGTGAATCTTTGTGAATTTGCTTTGTTGTTTGATAACTTGTTCATCTGCGTAGTTTATTTGTTTGATAATTTGCTTAATCTTTTTGAATATATTAGTAGTGCACCTGCTTGTACTTGAATATAGGTATTTTTTGTGGTCTTGTTATTTGCATATATAATGAACATTGCTTTTCGATTCCGATTAGTGGTTGCGGTGTGTCTAGTCTTTCTAATTTGTGTATTCATTTGATAAATGATAATTGTGAATATATTTGGAATTTTGCATACTTGTTTGATAACTGATAATTAAATGCAATTTATATGGAGTTTGTTTTAATTGACATTGTTTTATTAGTCTCCTATTCTGATTCTGATTTTGAACACATATGAAGAGGTGCTCTGTTTGTACCTCTATTTTTCAAACTTAATTAACCTCATTTTGCTTGTTTGACGCACCTTGTGAATAATTCACAAAGTGAATAATTCCGTGTATGTTCGATCACTTAGACTTTAGGGTTTTGTGAAAGACACTTTTTCTAATTAAAAAGACACATAATTACATAATTTATATAAGATTTATAATTAGTAAATAATTTCAATTCAATAAATATAAATACAATAAAGTTTCTTTGTCAAAATATGCAATGAACTATAGTTATATAACAGCTATAATGTCAAAGTATACAAAATAAGCCTTAATTAGAATAATTTAACGTACTATTTCAATTTAAGTGGATATATATATATAGTTCTATGGAGTACTGTTTAATTGTAGTACTTGGAGTATCATAATTTACATGAATATCATAATTTCATTGATAATCTTGTTACACGAATATCATAATTTCATTGATAATCTTGAAAATCATGTATGTTTTGCAATATGTTCATCTTGAAAATTCTTTATATTTTGCAATCGGAACATATATGTTTTGCAACACAAATGTGTTTCGCGGAACAATTCGTTTTGCAATATTTTGTTACCAAAACATACAAAATTTTCAAGATTTTCAATGAAATAATGATATTCACGTAATAAGTTTTGCAAAATAATAAAGTTAACAAAATTTTGAATCCAGAACGTATATGTACACCAAGTACTCCAATTAAAATAGTACTCTATATATATAATATTATTACTAAGTTGTCTATTTATATAAATTCCTGAAGAACATAATATGCGATAAAAATGAACATATATGTGAGGGATATTCAGGGAACTCGTCTGCGCACAATTATAAAATTATCTGTCATTCGATATCGGAAATTGTAGGTAGGCTATAGCTGTTGCAAAATATGGATAAGTCGTGGATTTCAGCGGATAGAGACACATTTGAATATGAAGTTGGTGTTGAGAAGTTCTTGATGTATGACGAACAAAATTGCAATAGATCCTAAGAAAATATCTTGTCCATGTGCACGATGTAGAGGACATTTGTACGAAAAAGGTTTTAGTTTGAAGTACACCGATTGGATTTTGGCATGCAGAAAAGACTACTAGAGGGGATAGTGAATTACCGGCCTCCTTTTCTGCTGCTTCCGTTTCTTCTGCTCTCGATTCTTCTTCAGAAGAGCATATTCTTGATACTAAATTGAAAATGCCTAATGTCTATGAAGCAGTCTATAAGATTTAGACAAAGAATCATATGAGTTTTAAGAGATCTATTTATGTACTTCATTAATTAGTTTTTACTCTTTTATTGATGATTTATTTTAATAATCATATTCACTTTATTACGTGCATTTCATTTATATCCTGCCATTACTCCAAGTCTTTCTCCTTACACTTTACTAGTAGTACTCCGAAATACCTACGTTAATGAATTAGACAACTTTAGATTGTGTAGCCTGTTAAAATGTTCGGCAATCTTTTTCTACATCTTGCTAGTTTATTTCTATTTCAGTCCATGTTTTTTTATTTACTTCTGGCCCAAATCCAATTTTCAGTCCAAATTCATTGCTGGCCCACATGTAGTTTAAGTCCATTTTCTTGTCCGTCTGCATACAGTAGTACGCAAGCTTATTTATCTTGTCTTTTTTTTTTTTTAACTTTTTTTTTTTTATTTTTTGTCACGTTATTGTAGTTTGTTGTATAATAAGTTATCCACCTTGTTTACTTGATTCGAATTTCTTTCAAAATTTATATTTCAATTATTTTCATATTTTTTTTAATTGTTACTCCCTCCGTCCCATCAATTTATTTACATTTCAGAGTGTCTGACACGCATTTTAAGGTATATATAAAATATAGTTCTGTAATTTACTTTTAAAATTTTATGATTTTGTATAAAAATTGAATGTTTAAACTTTTATTCAGAAAGAAAATTTTAAAAATAAGTTATAGAATTGTACTTTATATGCAACTTAAAATGCGTACCGAACACTCTCACAGAAACGTAAACAAATGAATGGCACTGAGGGAGTATTTACATTATTCCAAACCCACTCCAAAAATCACTTGGTTTAATTTGCCTAAATTAAAAATTAAGAATCGCAAAAAATTTATAATCTCGGTGGAACGAATCTTAAATTTTAAAACGACGATCATGCACTTACGATTTTTAAATGTTTTTAATTTTAGCATATCACTACTTCTACAATCGGTCTCTCAAAGACAAATTACGAATAAGTAGTTTTGTATGGTAGAAGTCAATCCTTAGAAACTCAGCTTGAAATATTTAGACTTTTAATTATGAAGAGATCTTTCATGATTTATGACACGGTTTGATTTTTGAAACTTATTTCTATTGTACTCAAGTAATATGATTATATATATGTCAGATAATTTATTTTATTTTTTTGGTTATGGATTTATTGTCTACGATATTTTTTAAAATTACAGGTAGAAATTGACAAAAAATTTATTCGAATTAGCATTTTTAAATTGTGCATAAAACCCACTATATAGAACTGAAATGAAAGTATTATTTTAAAATACTACCCACTATAATAGCGTTTGTGAAATAGCTATGCAAGTAATTAGGCATAATAGGCTACTTCAATAACGTTTATAGAAGTGTTACCTGAATGCATTTACTTGCATACACTACTAGAAAAACTGCAATAGACATCGGCTAAAAACCGATGTCTAAAAAAATTTTGACCGATGTCTTCGCATGTATAGATCGAAAGGTCAGGCTCTTTAACATCGGTTTTAAGTTGATGTCTGTCGACATTTTAGACATCGCTTTTAACTAAATAACTGATGTCTATATTTCTTTTTTACATCGGTTTCTTATTAAAGAACTGATGTGTATGTTTCTTTTTTACATCGGTTTCTTAATAAAGAACTGATGTGCATGTTTCTTTTTTACATCGGTTTCTTAATAAGGAACTGACGTGTTTCTTTGTATTTGACATCATTTCTGTATAAAAATAGAAAACGGTTGGAAATACTAATAAACACTTGTATTACCACAAACATAATGATGCAGAGTCAATGATATTAAACCAACAAAGGTACTTATATTCTCATTAAGCTTGGGTCTTGAAAAAACAAAACTGTCTTCTATTGCAAATAAGAAACAAAAATTCAGAAACAAAAATTCATAAATCTATTCATCATCTTCCTCAATGACTTGTGTGCCTAACCCCTTCACGGATCCTCCTCCGACTTCTGCAACAGTTGTAATAACCCTAACTTTTAGAATGCTACAGTGCCTAAATGAATAGTAATTTTGAGAATTTAGGGAAATGGTATATAGGTACCCTATAATGGAAACAGAAAATAAATAAACAGAAACCATATTAGTATTGTACACTGAAATTAAGTGACTCAAAATGATAATGGATTTCAGAAATTTCTGAATATGAACTTTAAGGATTTTCGATTTCGATTGAGACTCTATTGAATGTGATATTAAAGAGTATAGAAATGTTAAAGGGTTTATATCTTGAGGAATAGTGAAGTTAGGTTAAACCAAGGAGTGATCAAGTCAAGGAAATGCCAAGGGAATTTAGATTGTTAAACGAGTTTGAGAATGCTTGAGAACCCGAGAGATAACCAGGAGAGCAACTTCTGAGAAAAAGAGAATATACCAAGGATATTGGATCTAATACCTAATTGAGGATTAGAATCACCCTAACACATTAATATATGATGTGGGAAAGGATAAAATATATTTAAGAGATTTACAAGAGAAAAACCACTGAGACGATCGCAGAAATCGTTCGATGAATCAGATGACGAGAGAACTTTGTACAAAACCCAAACCAAAAGCCCAAATTCGGCCCAAACCAAGTATGGAGCTGATATTAAGTGATATTAGAGTGTAAGGGAAGGAATCACATTGGTGCAAACATTAAAACCAAAGTGAAAGAGGAGTAAACTTGTCAAACTTGAGTACTAAGTAGCATTTTTCATGGTAAGGTGTTTAGATGATCAACAATTGGATCTTTGTCATTGGTGGACTTCAAAGACTTTTATTATAAGACTACACAACTGATATATATGATAGATAAAAGGTGAAAAACGTTTGTAAAGGGAAAGAAGCAAGATAAACACAAAGCTCTCCAATCTGCCAAACAAGAACACAACTCAAAGAAAAATTCATATCTCCATTTCTATCCATGATAAAATCACCAAATTTTAACCACAACCCCTCCACTCCATGGGCATGATTCGCTCCAAATTTCATAGCAATCCAAGTAGAATAGCCTAGTCAAATCCATGCTCAAAGTTGGAGAACCCAATCTGTCCAGTTTCTGTCCAGAAAAAGATGGAGCTCAAAACCATAGCTAGGAAGCTTTGTTTTTGGTTATCTATAGCTCAAATCAAATCTTATACAGAGGCCAAGATTTGGTAAAAATTTGAGATCCAAACTCTTATTTTTCGATTTGTTATGATTTTTACAAAAGTGATGATGAATAGTAACCCTTAGAAACTAAATTTGTTTTTATGATTTCTTTAGTTGATCCAAGCTAGTATAAGGTTTATTAAGCATATCTCAAGGCTTGATAAGGGTTGTTAAAGCTTCAAGAAGGTATAAATCTCAAGACCCTTTAGTATTACTTTGAATATATGATGGATTATAGAAAGTTTAGTGATTAAGGTTATGATAAGTGATTATTCATGATGATATATGTGTTTGTAAGTGGTTTAAGTTAAATATGGAAGTGGGTTGTGATTGTAACTATGGTTGGTATGATGACCACATGGTGTAGGGTTGACATATGTGATTGGTGAATGGATTTGGAGGAGTTGAATTTTGGAAAGTATGAAAATATAGCCGTTATAATGCCCGATTTTCGTTAAACCAAAAGATGCCCTGTTTTTGGCACCCATTTTCACACGGTAGGTTCCTGTCCAGAGCACCAACTGATCATGAAAGGCTAGATCTTGGTTCATAGATTGTTTTGATATAAGGTGCGTTAAAATCTGATGAACGGTTTAGGAGAAAAGTCAGTTTTAGTGAAAGACGTTCGAAAACTGAGAAACCGTAATTGTGTCAACTTTGAGGCTATAATTACCATACCTAAACATTTTTAAAGGTTATGAAATTTTGAGACAATATAGTAGGTTGAACAGAGATTAAAACCCCACAGACCTAGCATTAAAATTCGAATTTGAGAATTTATGAGAAATTTTACAATCGAGTGTGGTTATTAAGGGAAATGGTGGAATACACTAAAACTTAGATCGAGTTTAGAAATGGTTAAGTTCATGTATACTTTTGGTGCATAAAAAAACTATAATATGTGTCAAGGGTGTTATTGTATAGAGATCAGGTGATTAAGTGGGATATGTACTAACGGTGATCCTTTCGTTCCTATAGAGACGGGAGACGAACTCAGGATCCTACCTACTCGCTTTAGAGATCCAGGCAAGATCTTTTCTATCCCTACTTGGAAATTATTTATCTTCAAAGAAACTTGATTTCATGGAATATATATATGTGATGCTATTGTTACTATATTGTTAAGAATTTGTTTTCCTTGATTATTGATATTAAAAGGAGAGGTATATGAAGATGTATATGAATATGGATATGGATATGAGTATGAGATGGATATGGATATGGATATGAGTATGAGATGGATATGGATATACATAGAGATGATTATGCATAAAGTGAACATGCCTTATGGTTAAGAGTTATATTCAAGGAATGGTATCAGTTGTTATCTAGAGTTATATATAAAGGAATGGTATCAGTTGTTATCTAGAATTATATATAAAGGAATGGTATCAGTTGTTATCTAGAGTTATATATAAAGGAATGGTATCAGTTGTTATCTAGAGTTATATATAAAGGAATGGTATCAGTTATTATCTAGGGTTATATGATTTATAATATTTTGTTAAAAATATTCTTTCTAAATGTTGTGACAGATATTATTGAGTATTATTTAATGCTTCTAAAATAAATGGAATACTCTATGTATACAAGAACATATTTGATTTCATCGAATATAGAAGAGATGTCTGAGTCATAATCAAAGTATTATGACATAAATATTTTAAAGGTGATGATAAATGGAAATGGAAATGATATATGTGAAGGGAAATGTGAATGGAAATGGAAAATGTGAAATGGTATTTGTTAATGGAAAAGTGATTTGAAAAGGGGGATTGCAACAATAAGTGTAAGAGGCTGTGTGGTAGTGGCACAGTCCAGCATCCAATATTTAATTTCGGCCCAAGAGTGCCGATGGAGGATGTAGTGGTGAACCTTCCTCCTGGGGGATGGTGGAGAACCTACCTCCGTCTACCGGTAGTAAAAGGGACGGGTACGAAGGGCGACTGATCATCGTCCTTACGTATTCGGTAACAGTGGAAATCCCCAACGTTTTCTTTAAAGGAAAGAATTGAAAAATGGTTTTCAGATTTCTATAACTGAAAACAGAAAAGTGATATGAAAAGATGGAATTACTGTTACAAATAAAGAGAAACTGATTTTATGTTAAATTATATAATCGTTGCATATGAAGGAAATGAGAAAATGATAATGAAAGATTTGTTCAAGTTTTCGTATTATCCTAGAAAAGTACATTGAGATGGTATATTGATTGTTATAGCATTCAAGAAGAGAAACTGATATTATATGATATTAGAAGCGAGACTGATGGAATGATACTATATATTTCTTTTATACAAGGATAATTGGAAAGTGTATATACATATTGAATGGAAATAAAATTCTTCCATAATAACTGAAGTTTGCTTTTGTCTATTATATATATATATATAATGGTTTATTTTCCTTTGATGTTAGTAGATAGAAATTATCTTGCTGAGCTACTATAGCTCACTCTTGCTACTGATGTATTCACAGCTAGGTATGCCGATACTACGCAGAACGCCCCGCAAGAGGGTAGGGGGAAGGCGACCTTCTGAGAGCACGCTAGCATCGATTCCTGAGGTAGCGTAGAGGCAGACGGGTTCTGGGAACTTATGTATAATTAAGTGTGTAAGAATGTAATAAACTTTTGATTGTTGGAATGCTTCATGTCGAAGTGTTATTCAACAATGTACTTTAGTATGATCCTGGTTTGTAATAACTCTTTTAACTCTCAACTCTAAACTGTTATTATGGTGAATGTTGTTCTCTGAGAATATGACTGGTGTGTGTGTGTGTGGGTATTATTGTGGGGCCAATTGCATAAGTATTGATTGTTATAAAAAAAACCCAAGAGATATTGATATTGAATGGAAATTGGTCCGTGACGGCCTGGATTCATGACCCCGGATTTGGGTCTGTCACAGTTTAGTATCAGAGCTTAGAGTCATATTGCTCAGTGAAAGGCAGAGTGTATAAACTTGTAACACTATAACTAATGTAACTCAATTAAAAGAAAAGATACTTAACCAGAAGACAATCAAGAACAAGAAGTCACAAGAAATCAACACTATATGAAGACAAGGTAATTGATACAATTGAACATGTTAACTATGATCAAGCCAAGAAGAAATCATTGAGAGAAGTTCAAGTCAAAGTTGTTCAGGCCTCAGTGATTTGAGAAATCGAGAATCAAGATCATAACTATCAGTATCAACAAGACCAATTGATTTCAAGTGAACAAGAAGGAAAGCAAATATCGGAAAGCCAAGTTACTAAGTGAATATGGTAATTTATTCAAGAAGCAGAAACACTATCAAGACTAGTCACTTATGAACCAGACCAGTGCATCAAGTGTCAGGACATTGATAGCAAGTTTATGTCAGTAATAAAGATCCATGTTCAAGAGCTTGCTGAAGAATAAAGAAGATATGAAGATATCACAAGCTCAAGATGTGCATTGAAGTTTCAAGTTGAAGACCAGAATATTTTCTAAGTACCAAATGTTCTGGATGGCCAAGTAGAATATTTCTAAGTAGAAGTTCGACTTAGAAATTTCGAGATGGCTAAGTAGAAATTCTCAAGTAGAAGTTCTACTTAGAGTGCAGCTTCAACATGACACATGGCATCTTCTGATTGGCAGATTTCCAAGCTTTCAAGATAAGGCAAGATTTATGTGGACATCATTGGGCCACGTACATCTTAGTCTTTGAAGACTACAGGACATAGATTACATGTAGTATAAATAGAAGCACTTGTGTAATGTTTTAGTTAGTGAGCAATATTGAGAAAAACACAAGAAAAAGAGAGAGAGTATATTCACAGAGCTTAGAATCATTTACTTCTCTCTGAACTTCTGTTATACTTTGTAATGAATGTTGTAGCAACCTTTTCAAGTTATATATAAAGAAATATATTCCTTGAATCTGTGTGTTCATTTATTGCATCGTATTTATTGCTTCTCATAATCGAAAAGTTGTATTCACCCCCCCCCCTCTACAACACATTTGGACCTAACAATTGGTATCAGAGCGGATGTTTAACATACAAAACATAGATCCTTGTGTTTGGTAGAAGAATCGTGAGTTTTCATTTTCTAGATCTACTTTTCATTTTTTCGAAAAGTGTGCTTTAATTCGTTTCCAGTGAAAACTCATCCGGGAAAAATTATTTAAATACTCCAGGTGTGATTATTTGGCTTGGGTGTATTTTAATTAATTTTTGTGAATTAATCTGGGTTCATTGATATTTGGTGTTCTTGAGTGTTCATCATCTGTTCTTGTCAAAGAAGATAACCCAACAACTTTTTGATCTCCTTTTTCAAACAAACAAAGATAGTCAAAAAGGTGTTTTTGTACTTTTGATTTGATTATTATTCCTTGGCCGAAAGCAAAAGAAAGTGTACTCAGTGCTTTGCAGGTGGGTTAGTCACTTTCGGCGTGTAAAGTAATCAAAAGTCAAAAAGAGTGTTAAAGGTGATATTGTTTATTCAATATTAAAGTAATCTGCAGAAAATTATTCCAAGGACAAAAAGTTCTACATAGAATTTCTACTTGAGATTTTCTACATAGAATTTCGACTTGGACAATTTCTACTTGGTGAATTTCGACTTGGACAATTTCTACTTAGAGAAATTTCGACTTGAGCAAAATTTCTACTTAGAAAAATTTCGACTTGGCAGAAGTTCTACATAGATATTCTACATAGCCTAGTCTTGGGTACTTAGAATTTTTTAGTGACAAGATTTGAAATGGCTCCTAAAAATTCTTTCAAGATCCCAATGTTCAACCGAGATCACTATGAAGAATGGGTTTTCAGAATGAGACTCTACTTAGAGACTATTAATCCTGAGTATCTGGAAGTCCTTGAAAAGGGTAAATTTGTTCCAATGAAAGCTATTCCTGAGCGTACGGAAGGAGAGGAGGTTATACCTGCTCGGTCTGAGCCTAAAAAGGCAGCGGACTTTACGGATGCTGACAAGGAGCAAATAGCTTATGATACTTCTGTAAGACAAACCTTGATGGAATCTCTTGATCATGAAATGTTCAACATAGTCAAAGGTTTGAATACAGCAAAGAAAATTTGGGACAAGATAGAAGTTGTCATGGAAGGATCTGCAGAGGTTAGAAGCAACAAGACACTTATACTCAAGATGGAGTATGACACCTTTAGAATACGAAAAGGAGAAAGCATAACAGATGTCTATCTACGATTCAGTCAGTTGGTATTGGATTTGAATCTGAGAGGTGTTACTCTCCCCATGGTTGAGACCAATACAAGATATCTGAGGAACCAGCCAAAGAGCATTGAACATAGGGTCTACGCAATCAGAGAAACCAGAGATTTGCATACAACTTCTCTGGAAGAATATTATGGAATTCTGAAGACCTATGAGCTGGAGATACTTCAAGATCAAGCATGGGACAATGATTCAAAAGGAAAAGAAACTGCATCAGGATTAGTTGCTGATGAGGAAGAGTCTAAGAAGGCAATGGTTGCAGCAAAGCCTAAATCATCACTTGCACCACATCAAGTTGATAATGATGACGAGTGCGCATCTAACAGTGATGATGACTACTTCACCCAAGAAGAGCTGGACAACATGGACGATAGTGTCGTGGCATACATGGCAAGGAAGTTCAGCAACATGAGATTTATAAAGAGCAACCGACCACAGAGAAATTCTTCATCTTACTATCGGGCTGCTAAGGGTGGTGGTAGTTCATCAGGCTACAAAAGCAAAGGCAAGAGTACCAGCTACAAATCTCCGTTGGATTTCAAAATGAAGTTCAATTGCTATAATTGTGGTGAACCTGGACATTTTGCCTCGGACTGCAAAAAGCCTAAACAGACTTATCCAAAAGAGACATTTGAAGCCCTCAAAAGCAAGTATGAATCGCTGGTGAAAGAAAAACATGGTAAAAGAGCTTTAGTAGTAACAGAAGGAAGAGCTTGGGATGATTCAGATGAGGAAGATGTTACTCATGTAGCAAACTTTGCGCTCATGGCTGAGACATCAGAGGAACCAGAGGTACCAGTTCTAACCCTTAAAGTAGAAATGTCTATTGATGATTATAAGGAACAGAACGGCGCTCTTAGCGAAGAGATCTACATGTTGTGCAAAAGCCTAGACACTTCTCAAAAGGAACAGAAAACACTTGTCGCCAAAAGCAGAATGCTTGAGGCAAAAGTGGAAGAGTTAGAGGCCGCTTGCACTGTAGATACTTCTCTAAGAGATTTTATTAAATCTTTGGAACACAAGCTCGTCCTTAAGGAAGAAATAGAATCATGTTTAAGGAACAAACTAGCTGAGTTAGAAACTAAATGTGAAGCTTACAAACTAGCTGCTAGTAAAGTGTATGTAGATAATGACGTATTTAAGAAGATAACTGGAGTAGGTGTAGGACTTGATTATTCTGATCTTTCTGAGAAAGAAGGGAAGAGACCTATCGACACTACTTCCAGTGACCTTAAAAAGGAAACACCTAGTATTCTTAAATCTTCTGTCAAACCCATCTACAAACACCTTGTTCCTAGAATAGAAGAAGAAGAGACTGAATTGATAGCTAGATATGAGATTGAGATGGAAGATCGTTGTTACGACCAAACTCAACACGCAAGTGCACGTGATCTCAAGTAATACAGATAGCAAATAAGGTTCGTTCCTACAGGGACTCGTTGTATTGTTTAGCTAATTCACTCACCGTTGTATGATTATTATTCGATGCTAAGACAAATAACAAATTGGATTTGGTTTATCACTAAAATTATTCTAAGATTTAAAGCCAATTATCAACTACTTGAACTAAGAATTATATCGAATTACTTATGCAAATAAAACATGGGATTTTAACTTCATTAAACAATCCATCTATAGTCTCCAATTCTCTAGCCTTTTCATGTGATTTATTAATACCTGATTGAACACACAAAACTGATATAAACCAACTTTCGTTGCGCAAATACCATCCTAAGTCATATCCACAATCAAGATAGAAATCACTTAGTCTCCCAATTATGCTTAGTCCCTATATGTCTATAAAGATTGAAAACATAATGGTTGAAGTACAAGCATTCAATTGATCACATAGTCGTCATAAAACGGTTAGAGTTATGACACTAATTACGAATGATATTATCACGCATAAACCTATGCTAGCATGGCAAGTTCTAAACTCTTATATTCACTTTCGCTTCAACAAGAATTAACCCACAATTACAGGAGTTAGCTACTCTCCTATAACGAATTTAAACAACCATGATAGGATATCACATCAATCACACTATAGGCATCGAGAAAATTCAACAAATAAACTTCATGAATAAATCCGCTAAAACCCCATGACAACGAATTAGTTCATAATCAAACTAATCGTCACCATGGGTTCCACTGTAAACATGATAGTAATAAGTTCTAGAATACTAATAACGATAATAGAGTAATAAGGTTTAGAAACAAAGCCCAAAACGAGCATCCAAAGTATCGCCTAAAAAAAAGAACACATAGATAAGATGAAACTAGGTCTTCTTCGTAGCCGTCTCGTTGCTCTCCACAAGTGGTTAGGTCTTTTCTCCAATATCTCTGATGTCTCTAATTGTTGTTATGTCTATTAGAAGTATATATAAGCCTCCGGTGGACTGGGCCTCAGAAATTAGCCAAAACCCAATCAGAAACACAACAGGAATGCTTCTCCAAAACTTAATCAAAAATAATCTGGAATGTTGCCCTTGAAACCACTTTAAAAAGATAGGAAATTTCGTTAGCTTCGCGTGGACTGTAAGAACGTCGAAAACGGACTCCTGGATCAAAAGTTATGGCCAAAACAAAAATCAGCTTTTTTTTCCCGAAATACCGGCGCCGCAGCGCCGGCTGATAGTACAAAAACGGCGCCGCCGCGCCAAGGTTACTGTTCATTTGCTGATTTTGCTCTATTTTCTTCGTTTTAACTCCGATTTTCATTCCGTTTCTTCCGGCACTCTCACAAATTGATGTACTATCATTCTTTAAGCTCAAAACCCACCAATTAAACATGAAAAACATCATCCCACATCCGACTCTTATTCCTGCACAAATTCACTACAAACACATCAAAAATACAACAAACTTGAGAACAAGGCAATCAATTTAAGCCGAATTAGAATGTTCCAAGTGGATATAAATCCACTTATCACACCCCCAAACTTAAACCGATGCTTGTCCTCAAGCATAAACACTTACAACTAACTAACTAACTAGTACCACTTCCGTAGGTGATCACGGTTGCATTTGGCATATGCAACAAGCCCTTTAAACCCCTAGGCAGCCCTAGTGGACGAGTAAGGTCTCGTGAGGGCCTATAGTGAATGTACCCACAAAATCCATCTAATAATGCAACTAACAATGCAACTAACTACATGAATGCAACTATATGAAAATGCAACAATCCCCTTTAAACTGACCAAAACCAACTAGCAACCAGCTGCCTCATAGAATGCAACTAAATCCGAATAGAGCTCGACTAAGCCCCCGTATACTAACAATACATGAACAGAAACGTGTGTGTGTGCAATGCTCATCAGAAATTCTCCCAACACTAGGTCAAAAATCATACCTATTCTTCACCAAGACAATCACAGGTTTATAAACAGAATAGACTGTAGACACTTCATAACCTAGGAACACCACCATCCTTATTCAAGTTAACCAAGAATTCATGCTTTATTACTACGACACTAAATACTATAAATACTATACATGCTTATTTAACCGTGCAATGAGTGAGACCCCAAAAGGCTTATACAATAATACCCATGTAGCGAGTGTTAGGTCAGCAGGATCCCAGACTATAAAGCCTTAGGTCACTAGGACTAAGTCCCCTCAGACTTAATAACTCGAGTATTAAAGAGCTCACTCTGGTTAATTTTGCATTTAACTTATTTACATGACTCTTTTTTTTTCTTTTCTTTCATTTTTTCATTTTTCTTTTTCTTCTTTTTTTTTTCATTTTTTTTCAATGTATGCAATCTGGAACGAGAATTCTCAATTCCAACCCTAGACTACTCATATAAAAATGAGCCGGCTACTAGACAAAAACGGCGCCGCCGCGCCAAGGTTACTGTTCATTTGCTGATTTTGCTCTATTTTCTTCGTTTTAACTCCGATTTTCATTCCGTTTCTTCCGGCACTCTCACAAATTGATGTACTATCATTCTTTAAGCTCAAAACCCACCAATTAAACATGGAAAACATCATCCCACATCCGACTCTTATTCCTGCACAAATTCACTACAAACACATCAAAAATACAACAAACTTGAGAACAAGGCAATCAATTTAAGCCGAATTAGAATGTTCCAAGTGGATATAAATCCACTTATCACACCCCCAAACTTAAACCGATGCTTGTCCTCAAGCATAAACACTTACAACTAACTAACTAACTAGTACCACTTCCGTAGGTGATCACGGTTGCATTTGGCATATGCAACAAGCCCTTTAAACCCCTAGGCAGCCCTAGTGGACGAGTAAGGTCTCGTGAGGGCCTATAGTGAATGTACCCACAAAATCCATCTAATAATGCAACTAACAATGCAACTAACTACATGAATGCAACTATATGAAAATGCAACAATCCCCTTTAAACTGACCAAAACCAACTAGCAACCAGCTGCCTCATAGAATGCAACTAAATCCGAATAGAGCTCGACTAAGCCCCCGTATACTAACAATACATGAACAGAAACGTGTGTGTGTGCAATGCTCATCAGAAATGCTCCCAACACTAGGTCAAAAATCATACCTATTCTTCACCAAGACAATCACAGGTTTATAAACAGAATAGACTGTAGACACTTCATAACCTAGGAACACCACCATCCTTATTCAAGTTAACCAAGAATTCATGCTTTATTACTACGACACTAAATACTATAAATACTATACATGCTTATTTAACCGTGCAATGAGTGAGACCCCAAAAGGCTTATACAATAATACCCATGTAGCGAGTGTTAGGTCAGCAGGATCCCAGACTATAAAGCCTTAGGTCACTAGGACTAAGTCCCCTCAGACTTAATAACTCGAGTATTAAAGAGCTCACTCTGGTTAATTTTGCATTTAACTTATTTACATGACTCTTTTTTTTTCTTTTCTTTCATTTTTTCATTTTTCTTTTTCTTCTTTTTTTTTTCATTTTTTTTCAATGTATGCAATCTGGAACGAGAATTCTCAATTCCAACCCTAGACTACTCATATAAAAATGAGCCGGCTACTAGCCGTTTGACACCTAGCCATTATTGACCAAAATTAACACTAGCATGAAATCCTTGGTGTCCCCCAAACTTAGACTTTATTGCTCCTACACCATCAAGGGAATAACGAAAATTCTAAATATAATCAAGTGATTAAGTCTCAAACATCCAAACAGGCATGACCCTAACCTAGCCCAAAAGCACCTAATGAGACTAGTGAAAAGATTCTGTTTCCGTAACATGCAAGTCAATTCCATGGGAACTATAAATCAACCCTCTATTCATCATTACCACACCCAATTAGACATCTATCTACCAATCAGAATTAGCTCGTTCTAAGGGATCATGAAAAATGCATGCTATGCAATGCAAATGCAACTATATGAACATAAATATCACAATAAACAGAATGTCCTATATGGCATACAATTATGCACAAATATTATGAACGCAACTAAACTAACACATGCAATATATAATATATAATTCCTACATGAACAATTGGTACAACAAACACTACTAATACTCAACCACCCCCAAACTTAGAATCTTCAATGCCCCCATTGAAGGTAAAGAATAGTATAGAGAACATACCTAGTTAACGGCAAGATCACCTTCCTCGGGTGGTAAATAATGAGATCCAAACACTGGCCAATCAATCAAACCTTTATAATGAGGAACGCCGCCTGACCATTCCTCCAATCTCTCAAAAGTAGCTTTAACAAAATCTACATTAGGTGGCCGAATCCGCTCGTCATAATCCCACCTCCAGCGATACATCAAGGGGTTAAGCTCAAAAGAAGGAGCTTCTTCAAAAGAAGATTTAAGCCGCACCCGAGAATCCCAAAGATCGACCAAACCAAGCGACTCATGCGAACTATCACCCTCTGCAATCTCACTTATATAACCCAAATTTCTGTGATGAGAAACGCCGCCGGGCCATTCCTCCACTCTCGTAAGAATAGGACTATCAAAGTCAACAGAAGTATGAACAATGGACTTCGAACAAATAGCGTTCAACTCATTTAACATCTCACACTCTAACAAAACATCTTCCTCGAGAAAAGAATCAATTTCATTATCCTCAAGAATACGAAGTTCTTTATTGCTCCCATATTCTAACAAAACATCTTCCTCAAGAAAAGAATCAATTTCATTATCCTCAAGATCCATCAGCAAAACATCTTCTAAAGAGTCTTTCTTCAACAGCTGATCAAACTCCTTACTTTGTCCTTTATCAACCAATTCCACCCTAAAACACTCTTCATCCAATGGGAGCTTCATTTCTTTGAACACATTAAAAGAAACAGTCTGATCTTGCACTCTCATTGTGAGCTCTCCTTTTTGCACATCGATCAAGGTTCTACCCGTAGCCAAGAACGGTCTCCCCAAGATTATGGGAATCTTCTTATCCTCCTCAAAGTCCAAGATAACAAAATCAGCAGGGAAGATGAGCTTGTCGACCTTCACCAAAACATCCTCAACTATCCCTCGCGGATAAGTAACAGAACGGTCAGCAAGTTGTAGAGTCATGGTAGTGGGCTTTGGCTCTGGAAGACCAAGTTGCATGAAAACTGATAAGGGCATGAGATTAATACTTGCACCCAAATCACACAAACATTTGCTGAATGAGATGTCTCCAATAGTGCATGGAATGGTGAAGCTTCCCGGATCCTTCAACTTAGGAGGCAACTTTTGTTGCAATATGGCACTACATTCCTCCGTCAAGGCAACAGTCTCTAACTCCTCAAGTTTCAATTTCTTCGAGAGAATACCCTTCATGAACTTCGCATAGCTCGGCATTTGCTCAAGAGCCTCCGCGAATGGTATGTTAATCTGTAGCTTCTTGAATACATCCAAGAACTTAGCGAATTGCTTGTCTAACTTTTGCCTTTGAATTCGTTTTGGGAATGGAGGAGGTGGAAACACCTTATCTTCTACTTCTTTTTGAGAATTAACACTCTTGTGAATGATAGGAGTTGAAGGAGTAGCATTAGGAAGCAAATCAGAACCAGAACCGACCTCAACTGAAAAGTCACATTTTTTTTTCAGAGGGCACGGCGACGCATCGCCGGTTTTGTACTGTGAGACGGCGCCGCGGCGCCCTACCTCCTGCTCAGGATTTTCAATTTTTTTCTCGGTTGCTTTTTCTTCGTTCTGACCTTGTAGACTTCTTCCTGATCGTAATGTTATTGCCTGAACCTGTTCCTTTTGATCTTTCTTGCCTGGATTTACCTCTGTGTCACTTGGCAGCGTTCCTGGTTGACGGTTCAATAATGCATTGGCTAGTTGGCCAATTTGATTCTCCAACGTTTTTAACGACACCGCCTGACTCTTGTACATCATTCGAAGCTCTTCCAACTCAGACTTCTCAGACTGATTTAATGAATTCCCTTGAGGTGGCTGAAATCCTGGTGGATTGAATGGTTGCCTTGGAGCATAAGGAGGTTGTTGAAAGTTCTGATTATACGGCCTTGCATTGAACTGCTGATTTTGTGGTTGAACACCACCCTGATTGTTGCTCCAACTGAAGTTAGGATGATTCCGATTGTTGGGATGATAAACATGGGGTACTGGCTACTGAGCTCTTTGAAAATTACTAACAAACTGTGCAGATTCAGCTGAGATAGCACACAGATTCGTGTTATGAGCCCCTGCACACAATTCACACACCATAACAACCTGGTTAGTCCCAAGATTAGACAGGGAATCTACCTTCATCGTCAACGCTTTGAGTTGAGCAGCAATAGCAGTTGCTGCATCCAAATCAAGAACTCCAGCCACTTTTGCAGGTGGCAAGCGCTGAGTAGGATTCTGAAACTCATTGGCCGCCATCATCTCAATAAGATTGTAGGCATCTTCATAGCTTTTTGCCCACAGAGCACCTCCAGAAGCTGCATCTAACATAGGCCTGGACTGAGCTCCCAACCCGTTATAGAAATTGCTGATTATCATCCAATCCGGCATCCCATGATGAGGACAACGTGCCAATATCTCCTTGTACCTCTCCCAAGCTTCTCCCAAAGATTCCTGGGAATGCTGAGCAAACTGAGAAATGGCATTCCTGTAAGCTGCTGTCTTTGCCATGGAAAAATACTTCGTCAAAAACTTTTGAGCACAGTCTGCCCAAGTTTTGATAGAGCCTGATGGCATAGAATGTAACCAACTCTTGGCTTTGTCCCTAAGAGAAAAGGGAAATAGCCTCAATCTGATTGCGTCATCTGTAACTCCGTTGAATTTGAAGGTGTCACAGATCTCAAGGAAGTCCCTAATATGAGCATTGGGATCTTCAGCAGGACTACCCCCAAACTGGACTGTGTTCTGAATCATCTGAATGATGTTTGGCCTTAGCTCGAAATTGTTAGCCCCAATAGCTGGACGAACAATACTGGTATGAATGTCCTCCACTTTCGGCTGAGAGAATTCACTCAAAGCCTTCGCTGCTGGTTCTTGATTTGCCATACTTTCCTTTGCTTCAAGATTGTCTTTTAAATCGAAATCAAGTCTTCTCCTAGCTAGTTCTTCTGTACGTGCTAGTTCGTCTCTACGTGCACGAGCTCGTGTACGCATAAACTCTCAACAAGTACCTGAAATTCACCAACAAGAAATTTTATGAAAACGTCCTAGTCACCGAAATTCAATGACCACTGATGGCAAATATTGAACTAAACAAAATAAAACCGCGTCCCCGGCAGCGGCGCCAAAAACTTGTTACGACCAAACTCAACACGCAAGTGCACGTGATCTCAAGTAATACAGATAGCAAATAAGGTTCGTTCCTACAGGGACTCGTTGTATTGTTTAGCTAATTCACTCACCGTTGTATGATTATTATTCGATGCTAAGACAAATAACAAATTGGATTTGGTTTATCACTAAAATTATTCTAAGATTTAAAGCCAATTATCAACTACTTGAACTAAGAATTATATCGAATTACTTATGCAAATAAAACATGGGATTTTAACTTCATTAAACAATCCATCTATAGTCTCCAATTCTCTAGCCTTTTCATGTGATTTATTAATACCTGATTGAACACACAAAACTGATATAAACCAACTTTCGTTGCGCAAATACCATCCTAAGTCATATCCACAATCAAGATAGAAATCACTTAGTCTCCCAATTATGCTTAGTCCCTATATGTCTATAAAGATTGAAAACATAATGGTTGAAGTACAAGCATTCAATTGATCACATAGTCGTCATAAAACGGTTAGAGTTATGACACTAATTACGAATGATATTATCACGCATAAACCTATGCTAGCATGGCAAGTTCTAAACTCTTATATTCACTTTCGCTTCAACAAGAATTAACCCACAATTACAGGAGTTAGCTACTCTCCTATAACGAATTTAAACAACCATGATAGGATATCACATCAATCACACTATAGGCATCGAGAAAATTCAACAAATAAACTTCATGAATAAATCCGCTAAAACCCCATGACAACGAATTAGTTCATAATCAAACTAATCGTCACCATGGGTTCCACTGTAAACATGATAGTAATAAGTTCTAGAATACTAATAACGATAATAGAGTAATAAGGTTTAGAAACAAAGCCCAAAACGAGCATCCAAAGTATCGCCTAAAAAAAAGAACACATAGATAAGATGAAACTAGGTCTTCTTCGTAGCCGTCTCGTTTCTCTCCACAAGTGGTTAGGTCTTTTCTCCAATATCTCTGATGTCTCTAATTGTTGTTATGTCTATTAGAAGTATATATAAGCCTCCGGTGGACTGGGCCTCAGAAATTAGCCAAAACCCAATCAGAAACACAACAGGAATGCTTCTCCAAAACTTAATCAAAAATAATCTGGAATGTTGCCCTTGAAACCACTTTAAAAAGATAGGAAATTTCGTTAGCTTCGCGTGGACTGTAAGAACGTCGAAAACGGACTCCTGGATCAAAAGTTATGGCCAAAACAAAAATCAGCTTTTTTTTCCCGAAATACCGGCGCCGCAGCGCCGGCTGATAGTACAAAAACGGCGCCGCCGCGCCAAGGTTACTGTTCATTTGCTGATTTTGCTCTATTTTCTTCGTTTTAACTCCGATTTTCATTCCGTTTCTTCCGGCACTCTCACAAATTGATGTACTATCATTCTTTAAGCTCAAAACCCACCAATTAAACATGGAAAACATCATCCCACATCCGACTCTTATTCCTGCACAAATTCACTACAAACACATCAAAAATACAACAAACTTGAGAACAAGGCAATCAATTTAAGCCGAATTAGAATGTTCCAAGTGGATATAAATCCACTTATCAATCGTCAGAAAGCACAACCTATAACTCCTATTAAACAAGTTAAAATCAATTTCCCTAGTGATGAATCTAGACTAGGAATAGGAGCTAAGGCTGTTAAACAACAAGGGAAGAAAGGCATAAAAGAGGTTAAGGCTGAACGAATAAAGAAAGCATGTTATCACTGCAAATCTACTGAACATCTTTCTTATGCATGTAAAGCTAACATAAATGTTCCTGCTGCACATGCCATGCCTGTCACACATACAATGAATAATCTGCATCAGAATCATGCACAGTGTGGTCAACCTAATTGTATGCCATGCACTTTTAACGTCATGCAAACTTTTGTGAATTTAATGAATGCATCTAGCCAGTCGTGCTCAAATACTGCTGCTAGTTCAAACATCAAGAAAAAGCATGTGAGAGCTAAGACTGTCAGTCCTCCTAAAGTTAGGAGTGACAAACCTTCTCCTAGGACTGATAAATATGTCAAGTCTGAGAAAGGAAAGGAGGAAGTCGAAAGCTCTTGTAATGTTAAGAAAAGTGCATCTCCTGTTGTTAAATCTGTTGATTATCAATCTTATCGAAAAGCCGGGCCCAATCAAAGTTGGGTTCCGAAGAAAGTCTAACCAATCTGTCATTGCAGGGCATTAAGCAAAAGAGAAATAAAGTTATATGGGTGCTAGACAGTGGAGCATCGAGGCATATGACTGGAAACAAGTCCCTGCTTACAGAGTTGGTTATGAAAGCTGGCCCTTATGTTACCTTTGGAGATGACAGCATAGGTGTGACAAAGGGATATGGCAAACTGAAAACTGGCAATGTCATCATTGAAGATATTTCCTATGTTGAGGGATTAAAGCATAATTTGTTGAGTATCAGTCAATTCTGTGACAAAGGTTACGAAATTGTCTTCAACAAGAAAGGTGTATCAATCACTCACATCAAGGAAGGTTCATTGGCTTTGAGAGGAGTTCGAAAGGCAGATCTTTTTGTTGCAGACATGGATTCAGCAAATCAGAATGAAGTCACCTGTTTCTACAGCAAAGCTTCGGATGATGAAAGCTGGTTATGGCACAAAAAATTATCTCACTTAAACTTCAAAACGATGAATGCTCTCGCGAGGCGAGAATTGGTGAGAGATCTACCTCAAATGGAGTTCGCTCCGAAAGGACTCTGTGAAGCCTGTGAAATGGGAAAGTCGAAACGAGCATCGCATAAAAGCAAAGAAATTTCTAGTATTACTGAGCCTCTGCAACTTCTTCATATGGATTTGTTTGGCCCAGTGAATGTCCTATCTTTGTCTAGGAAAAGATATGCATTGGTAATCGTGGATGACTTCTCCAAGTATACATGGGTATTGTTCGCAATGACGAAAGACGAAGTATCTTTCCTAATCATTGATCACATCACTCAAATTGAGAATATTTCAACACTTACGGTGAAGACGATTAGATCAGATAATGGCACTGAATTCAAAAACGCAGTGCTAAATGACTTCTGTGTATCTAAGGGAATACGTCGTCAGTACTCAGCCCCGAGAACTCCACAACAAAATGGAGTAGTTGAAAGGAAGAATAGAACTTTGGTTGAAGCAGCAAGAACTTTGTTGTATGATTCGAAACTTCCTCTGTATTTCTGGGCAGAAGCAGTGAGTACCGTGTGTTACACTCAAAATCGATCCTTGATCATAAAAGATAAAGAAAAGACACCATGTGAGCTAATGAACGGGAGAAGACCAACAATCAAATACTTTCATGTCTTCGGAGCAAAGTGCTATGTACTTATAGATGATGAAAATCTAGGCAAGTTTGCAGCAAAAGCTCGTGAAGGAATCTTTGTTGGTTACTCCACAGATGTGGTAGCAGCTTATAGGGTGTTCTTAGTAAATGATCGAAAAGTGACTGAAAGCTACAACGTCAGATTCGACGATACCAAACTCTCATCAATTTCAAGAGATTCTAGTGAACCCGAGTCCCTAAAATTTCAGAATCTGGACTTAGAAGATCTTAAAGATGAACCTGAGTTGGTTGTCCCATTAAATGTTCCAAGTGTACGTGAAGAACCTGAGTCTAGTGAACAAGCTAATCCTACAAGATCAGGAGAGACTTCTTCAGTACGAACCGGCAACAACTCAGGGGGAGTAAATAGCAGCTCAAGGACTACTGTTCAAGGCTCGAGTCGAGTTGACTCTAGTTCTGTAGGAGCTGGTACTAACTCAGGGGGAGTTAGTGAAAGTAATCAAAGTAGTCAGCACCACAACTCAGAAAGTCATGCTGAATCATCAAGACAATTTCCAAGAGAACGGGTATGGAATAGAGACCATCCGTTTGAATTAATTATTGGTGATCCAGATGCTGGTGTGTCTACTAGAAGAAATGCAAGAGCTGACCTGGCTAATATTTGCTTATTTTCTGGGTTCTTATCCAAGCTTGAACCTAAAGAAATAGAAGAAGCTCTTGGTGATGCTGATTGGGTGATTGCAATGCAAGAGGAACTCAATCAGTTTGAAAGGCAGAAAGTTTGGAAACTGGTACCCCGACCAAAGAACAAATCAGTAATTGGAGCAAGGTGGGTATTCAGAAATAAAATGGATGAAAACGGACTTGTAACACGAAACAAGGATCGTTTGGTTGCAAAAGGTTATTCTCAGCGAGAAGGAATTGATTATGATGAGACCTATGCACCAGTTGCAAGACTTGAGGCAGTCAGGATGTTTTTTGGCATTTGCAGCACATAAGAACTTCAAGGTTTTCCAGATGGATGTGAAAAGTGCCTTCCTGAACGGAGAGTTAGAAGAAGAAGTGTATCTGGAACAGCCGCCTGGCTTCATTGATCCAGAACTTGTAGATTTTGTGTATCTTCTCTTCAAATCTGTCTATGGCCTCAGGCAATCCCCAAGATGTTGGTATGAAACCCTATCCGTATTCTTAATTGAAAGTGGTTTTACTAGGGGAGTAATTGACAAAACATTGTTCTATAAGAATGTGAAGAATGATTTAATACTTGTTCAAGTCTATGTGGACGATATTATCTTCGGGTCATCTAATGAGCGCTTGTGCGAGAAATTTGCTAAGCTAATGCAAGAGAAATACGAGATGAGCATGATGGGAGAGCTGTCCTTCTTCCTTGGATTACAGATCAGTCAGAGAAAAGATGGTATCTTTATCTGTCAATCCAACTACGTCAGAGATTTACTCAAGAAGTATAATCTAGAAGATGCATCAGCAGCTAAGACTCCCATGGCAACAGCCACAAAGCTTGATGAAGACAAATCAGGTAAATCAGTTGACATCACAAGCTATCGAGGTATGATTGGCTCACTTCTCTATTTAACTGCAAGTAGACCCGATATAATGTTCGCGACTTGTTTATGTGCAAGATTCCAAGCGGATCCTAGAGAATCACATCTCATAGCCGTCAAAAGAATTTTTAGGTATCTCAAGGGCACACCAAATCTAGGAATTTGGTACCCAAGAGATACAGGTTTTAATCTAATTGGCTATACGGATTCAGATTATGCAGGTTGCAGGATTGATAGGAAAAGCACATCTGGTGCTTGTCAATTTCTTCGCAGAAGATTGGTGTCCTGGCAAAGTAAAAAGCAACATACAGTATCTACTTCTACTGCTGAAGCTGAGTACATTGCTGCTGGAAGCTGTGTAGCTCAAATACTGTGGATGAGGAACCAATTGAAGGATTATGGCATGGAGCACAAGAAAATTCCAATTATGTGTGACAACACAAGTGCTATTGCCATAACCAACAATCCTGTAGATCACTCAAGAACCAAGCACATCGACATCAGGTATCACTTCATAAGAGAACATGTCGAGGAGGGGACTGTGGAGCTACATTTTGTGCCCACAATGCAACAAATTGCAGATATATTCACCAAACCTCTTGATGAAGTAACATTCAATAGGTTGGTTGGTGAATTGGGAATGCTTAACACAAGTTAGTAAAGCCTTCTATCTGTAAAATCCATGTTTATGTTTGTATATGCAAGCTATTTAATCATTATGTGTTTAGACTTTAAAATGCCTAATTAATGACTGTGGAGCTACATTTTGTGCCCACAATGCAACAAATTGCAGATATATTCACCAAACCTCTTGATGAAGTAACATTCAATAGGTTGGTTGGTGAATTGGGAATGCTTAACACAAGTTAGTAAAGCCTTCTATCTGTAAAATCCATGTTTATGTTTGTATATGCAAGCTATTTAATCATTATGTGTTTAGACTTTAAAATGCCTAATTAATGATTATTATAGGGGGCATATAGTGTGATTTTGCATGAATTCAGTGTGTTTTAAGTGTCTTTTATAGCACAAATCTTTGAATTTATGCTTGTTAAATTGCATGATCATAGGGGGAGTTAAATTCATAATATTCTAAATATTGCATGATTTTTAGATGAATTTACCTATGATTTTCATGTAATTAGAGGCCTTAGAATTATCAAGGAATGTTTTAATTATGTCATATATTAAAAATCCTTGAATTGATATTTATATTAATTTGGCAAAATTAATTGTTGAGTTTTTCAAAGAAAAATTGTCAAATTATTCTAAGTATCTTCAAAATTTCGAGTTAATCACTATCTCGAAACTCATCTTGAAATTCTAGTTGAATTTCGATTTGAGCTTCCAGAGTGAAGTTTTGAAAATTCTAAGTCTGGGAGAAATTTCGAGTTAGCCTCTATCTCGAAATTTATCTCGAAATTCGACTTAAGGCTCGAATTTGAGTTACCAGTGTGCCTATTTCCTTATTCAAAATATTCCACATAATGTCTATCTTACAGGGGATATTGTTTGAATTAATCTGAGAGAATAACTTCGAATTATTTAATAATTTCGAGTTAGACTCTATCTCGAAACTCAACTCGAATTTCGACTTGATGTTCGAGATAGAGCTCTCAGTTGTTAAGGGGATTTTTCGAGTTAACTCCTAACTCGAAGTCTATCTCGAATTTCTACTTGAATTTCGAGATAGGTTTCCCTAGTGATGTTGGTGGTTTGTGCTGTTTACATGGTCTGTTATAGTTAAATGGTAAAGTTTTTCGAGTTAACATCTATCTCGAACTCTATCTCGAAGTTCGACTTAAAAAGGTTCGAGATAGACTTCGAGATAGACTTCGACTTAGACTTCGAGATAGAATTTCGACTTGAGTTCTCCCTGTATGTACTTAGAGTTTTCATAATTTTTAACAGGGACACTTTTGTCATTTCACATTCATGTCTATATATACATCTCTAACTCGATGATTTCATTTCACTTTACCTAATTCAGTTTTACAGCCGCACACATATACTTACAGGCGATTTCATACTTTCAGACCACTGATTCGTGATTTTTGTGACTAATCTCATACGGACAACGAATTACTGCCCGACTTTTGACTGCCACTATCTGAGTGACTAGTAATATCTGAGTTTGTGTGTTTGTGTATCTGTTCTTATTTCCCGATATATATACACACGTATATACACACACCACTTCAAAGTCATATACACACGATTTCACTGGTGTGTACACACACAAATTCACTGATTTCACTGGTATCAGATTCTGTTAATTGGTTGTTGATTTTCGCCTCTCACAGGGATAATTATCTATAACCCGTAGTTTAATTTTTCAAGAAGTGACTTTTGGTCTTTTTGTTAAATTAAAAGGGCTATAACTGATAATTCTAAAATTAATTGTTTTTCAGAAATTAAAATTAATTTTCACATCTATTAAGGAAAAACATTTTAATTAAAATGGCTCACCAATTTTCACTTGCCAAAAACAATTTTTATAATATTTCTACGGAAATTGGTGATCAACTCCCGCGCTTTAAGTCTTGGATACGATTTCTCAATTTGTATTCCAAAGCTAGCGATGCTTTTACTGCTAAACCTACACTAGTACATGATGCTTTACAGCAATTATGGACTAGTGCGGTTTCTTTTGGGAGCAAATCAACCCCCTTTGGTTTCAGGTTTACCTTAGCGGGTCAGGAATATGAGGTGATTGAACAAATTTTCAACAAGGTTCTGGGATTCCCCATTAAAGATGTTTATGATTCAGAACCTACAGCTGCAGAACGCCTCAGATTCTTTGAAGAAATAGGATGTTATCCTCCGACTGGCCGGATCACTGGAAACATCCAAAAACAATTTCTTCATGTGGAATGGAATTACTTTTTCGAGGCCATCACAAGATGTTTTCGGGCACGAGAAAGTGATTACCATCAAATTTCCATTCCCATGCAAACCCTTGGAATTGCCCTAGCAAGAGAGCTGGATATCAATTATGGACGAATAGTTCTCTCTGAGATAGTGGCTGTGATGGGATCTCCTGCAAGCAGAGACCTCAACACAACAGATGTTGTCTGCTGGTTTCCTCGGTTCTTACAGATGCTGATTAATCATTTAATACCGAAGGATGCTCTTGCAATTAGACAGAGTTTTGCCAGAAGTCAAAAATCTGCACCACTAGGGATGGGCACTAAGTCACTTTCAACAGTTGAAAATCAGGATAAACATCATGGAAAACCGATGTCTATTCCTGATACCTTACAACAGTGGCTTACATATGATGAGGGAGTTACCACCTTGATGGAATTCTCGCAAGTTTCATCACATGCTCAGAATCGGTCTGCTCATGCTGAGGCATTTGAAGAGATTCCTGATGAACAAAGCGGAGACGAACAAGGTAATGAATCAGGTAATCTCTCTCGACATGCTACTCATTCCTCTTCCTATGTTTCTGATTCCCAGACCCAAGAGACTGCTAGCCCGCAGGATCTATCCCAGGGTGAGAGCTATATTTCTAATTCTATATCACCCCAGTCACCGGAATCCAAACAGCCAGCACAAGTAAATGTAGGATATGATGAAGAGAGTGAACCCGAAGAGCAGCAACTCATTCGAAAGAAACCCAAAATTTCTCATGCTGCTCCTTCTAAATCTCAGTCAAACCCTAGAGTGTCACACGCAACCATTCCACCTCACGAGAGTGGTTCACCCCTTGAACAATCTGCACATAGGGATTTTGATTTTGATGATGATTATGTACCTTTTGAAGATACTGTTGCTTCAAGAGGACATGAAGCTTTAAAAGCTTCAGCCGTACCTTCACCGGTACGTACTGATGCTACAAAGAGGATCGGTTCTGATGTCGTACAAGAACACTTTGTAGCCTCTCAGCCTGAGATTCCAACTCAGGAACAAACAGTATTTGATCCCATAACTGCAAATTATTTTGCTTATCCAGTTTCTGCAGGTACTGCTTCATATTTTGGATCATTTATTGAAGATATACACGAGCGTGAGACAGGGAGTGTGTGTGAGAGGTTAGGGAGAGAGGGACCTTCATTTTTAAGGCCCGAATCCGAGCGCCAAATACCAACAGAACGAGAATTAGAGCGAGGTCACCTAAACCAAACACCGTCCCTTAATACTGAAAATCTTGAAACTCGTATGTCTTCTATGGAAAATCAAATGAAGCAGTTTGGGCAGTCAATGGGGCAGTTAGGGATGAACGTTGGAAACAATCAAAGGGCCCTTGACGACTACGCAGCACGAATGGCAAGTCAAGCTACAGCTTTTAATGATTTGACAAACAAGGTAAATGACTTGGGCCATGCTGCTGGTGTCTTGGGAAACACTCTGAATGACAGGATGGGAGCAATGGAGCTTACAATGGATACTCTGGCTGTGGAGATCAGTAGAGTTATGTTCGCAATCAGAAGTTTTGTGCCCCCAGAGTGTTTCGCGCCGCAACAACCTCCCCCCGATGCTGGTACAGGTGGTGCTAGTGGAGCGGGACCCTATGGTTCTGGTTTTGAAGATTCTTACGCAGCTGGTGGATCTGGAGACCAGGGTGGAGTTCAGGATAACTCACCTAAGGGGGAGAGTATAAAGGAGACGAGACAGCAGGGAGTTCAAATCGAAGAAATTCCAGAACAAGCTGATCTTGTAAAAGAAATAGAAATTGAGCCGTCTATTGATGAAGAGGCTCTGAGAAGGAAAAAGGGTAAGGCCATAGCGATTGAGCAAGATGAGCCATTCGTTGACCTGAGTCATCAAGAAAAAGTACAGGTGGTACTTGACTCAGATTCCGATATGGAAGACGCACCTTTGAAACATGCTATAAAGAGATCATTGAAAGATCAAGGTGGAGGTGCTGGGATGTCTGTCGGAAGGCCTGAAGAAATTACTGTTGATGAGGAAACCCTGAAGTCTCAAAAGTTAGCCTTAGATCAAGCTGAGTTCTTTAAAATGAAGGCAATGCAAGATCGTGCTGCGTTTCAGGAAAAGAAAGCGGAGCTACAAGGGAAGCAGTACGATTATGAGCTTGCAAGGTTAGCTGATCCTCAGATTGATCTGGACAATAGAAGGATAGGGCAGAAGTGGGATGATGCAAGGAAGATATTGATGGGACCATGTACAAAAGGAGATCATAACAAGGAGGCAGATGATCTGTTCTACAACCTAAATTTGCAGAATCCAATGGCTGCTGACTACATAAGTGCTTTAAAGAGATTAATTTCTAAAGTCAGGGTTGGATACAATTCAACGCAAAAGGAGTGGCAGGTTATTTTGTCTTTCACAGAAGGAGTCCCAATGTCTTTCATGTATGTGGATGACCAATTCATGACGAGAAGATCTGCATCAGAGTTGTTCTTGCTAGCAACAAAAATTCAATACTCTCATTCTGAGAATCTAAGCATTCTGTATAGGGATCAGTTAATGCGGCTAGCAGAGGACAAGGGTCCAGAATTCTCAGCATATCCAAATGTTGTCCGGATGGTGGTTGACAGTAAAATGAAGAGGGTGAGCTTGGAGGAAAAGGATTTAATGGAACTTTCAGTGGAATCTCTTAAGGCCGTCTGTAGGCAAATGATGAGTAAGGGATTCGCTTCTGAGCTTAAAGATAAATCAGTGAAGATCATTGAAAGCGTCATACTCAAGAAGAGCAATGAGGTGTGAAAGTGTGATGTCATTGCTCCAAACCCTCTTGATAATGTGAAGATTGAACCAGAGCTAATGGAGAAGAAATGGAATATTCTTCAAGCTATGAAGAATGTAGATGAAGCTCTGAATCTTCCTACTGGAGAACTGGAACAAGGAGAGATAAGGGAGGCAGTTGGTGTTCCAGGAAGAGACAGCGTATACTGGATACATTCTTTTGCTGATAATACAGCTGATGCCTTAGTATTCATAGATGCAGACCAGAAGCAAACATTCTTGCATATGAGTAAACAATGGCTGCTGCAGACTCAAGATGCTGCATTTCTGGAGAAAGTGTTATATGTGTTCAAATGGGAAGATGTGGAAGTTAAGTATGTGACAGAAAAGCAGAGACTCGTGAGTTACCTGTCTGATGTAGTAGTGGAAAAGAAGCGATTGGAGCGAGATGCGGCTAGTGTCCACAATACTAACCGTGTCAAAGGCTATCCCAAAATGATCTATTGTCAGTTTAAAGCTGATAAAACTCATAGGAAACCTCGGCTTATAATGAAGAAATTTGAGGACATTCCAGAGATCAGGACTACTCAGGAGGTGGACAAACTCAGAAGGCTTTTCAAACATCCTTACCCAGAACCCAGGAACCCTCTAGAAATGGAAGCAGTAAGTTTGTTGAATGATAGGTGGACGCAACTTCATGATCCAGTATATAAAAAACAAAAGCAGCAGGAGGAGAAGCGCAGAAGGCAGAAAGAAGAAAAAGACCAAGCTGCTGAAGCTAGGAAAAGGAAACGGAATTAGGGTTAAAGGTCAGAGTGGTGTGAACTTGAAGTTGGAAAAACTTCATGTCTTTCGGTTGCTTTAACTCACTTGAGGAAAATTCATCTTAGAATGAATCCAATAAGGTGATATAAGTTTGACTAAAAGATATGAAATAATCCAGGTGATAGGAATCATTCAAATGATCTTTAATTCGAGGTTCGAATTCTGTTTCTAGTTTAAGTTCTTTGTATTGTTTTCAAGTACTTTTCAATTGTATATTTTTTCAAGAATGTAATGTTAATTATCTTTTCTCGTCTCTTGTTTAGTTGAGTTATCCTTCATTAATTTGAATGTCATTGTTAGACAATCAAATTGGGGGAGATTGAAAGGCAGAGTGTATAAACTTGTAACACTATAACTAATGTAACTCAATTAAAAGAAAAGATACTTAACCAGAAGACAATCAAGAACAAGAAGTCACAAGAAATCAACACTATATGAAGACAAGGTAATTGATACAATTGAACATGTTAACTATGATCAAGCCAAGAAGAAATCATTGAGAGAAGTTCAAGTCAAAGTTGTTCAGGCCTCAGTGATTTGAGAAATCGAGAATCAAGATCATAACTATCAGTATCAACAAGACCAATTGATTTCAAGTGAACAAGAAGGAAAGCAAATATCGGAAAGCCAAGTTACTAAGTGAATATGGTAATTTATTCAAGAAGCAGAAACACTATCAAGACTAGTCACTTATGAACCAGACCAGTGCATCAAGTGTCAGGACATTGATAGCAAGTTTATGTCAGTAATAAAGATCCATGTTCAAGAGCTTGCTGAAGAATAAAGAAGATATGAAGATATCACAAGCTCAAGATGTGCATTGAAGTTTCAAGTTGAAGACCAGAATATTTTCTAAGTACCAAATGTTCTGGATGGCCAAGTAGAATATTTCTAAGTAGAAGTTCGACTTAGAAATTTCGAGATGGCTAAGTAGAAATTCTCAAGTAGAAGTTCTACTTAGAGTGCAGCTTCAACATGACACATGGCATCTTCTGATTGGCAGATTTCCAAGCTTTCAAGATAAGGCAAGATTTATGTGGACATCATTGGGCCACGTACATCTTAGTCTTTGAAGACTACAGGACATAGATTACATGTAGTATAAATAGAAGCACTTGTGTAATGTTTTAGTTAGTGAGCAATATTGAGAAAAACACAAGAAAAAGAGAGAGAGAGTATATTCACAGAGCTTAGAATCATTTACTTCTCTCTGAACTTCTGTTATACTTTGTAATGAATGTTGTAGCAACCTTTTCAAGTTATATATAAAGAAATATATTCCTTGAATCTGTGTGTTCATTTATTGCATCGTATTTATTGCTTCTCATAATCGAAAAGTTGTATTCACCCCCCCCTCTACAACACATTTGGACCTAACACTCAGGAACAAGAGTGATAGTAATATACACATATAGATATATAGGTAATGATATAAAATATGAACTCACATCGAGTTCAAGGGGGGGTTTATCGAACGAAGCGTTTATTCTAAGTAGTGATTATAATTTTATAGATTATTACTAATAAAGGTTTATGTTTTATTATAGATGGAGAGGAAATGAGTGAGTCGAGTTATGTTCGTGAGTGGCTAGGGATATATATATATATAAATGTGTTAATCGGTGATATAATTATTGAATATGGAATATTGTATATTGTACCCTAAATTTGGGTAAATAATGGAGAATATTGTTATGTACAGAATCATACCGCCTGAACGTAATACTAGGGTAGATGTAAAGGAAAATGAGGGAGTTTGAGGTAATAGAGTAAGTAGATTGGTGAATAGACACTGATTGTTTGTGGAGATGAAAGGGTGAAACTAAGGTTGGTCGGTAAAGCCAAGATATACCTTAAGGACCAAGACAGACTGAGACATTCCGAGATTGACTTAAATGAAAAGGTTATTATGCCAAAAGTGTTAAGTTTATGTAGCACACGGGATCAATATGAGAAAGGGAATAGTTGATGTATCAGGAGGTGTATGTTAGATAACCTCGTGAGTATACAAGGTATGTTAGAATATACAATTTAGGAGTATAGTTTGAAGGGTCCTTGATACCGGAGTAGTGTTAGGCCAAGAAGATCAATATTACGTAAGTATATCAATCAGAAGGTTGTGTTTTATTGTGGATAAAGGCAGCGAGTATCGGGCCAAGTCACAACTAGGTAAATGAAGATAATTGGGAATAACAGAGATAGGTTGAGGCTACATGGTGAGAGCCAAATTTAAGAAATTTTGGGAAATACGCAGTCTAAGATATAAATGGTATTTGAGGAAAAACTTTTCATTATTGGGATTTTCAATTGGGCAGAAGCTATTAACGGTACCTATTCTCAAATTTTCTAAAGCCCTGCTAAATTATGTTATTGAGTTTCAAATTTTCCTCCACTGATGGGTAATTCTAGTTTTGATCTGGCACCTCTTATTTATTAAGTGCCTGTATCTTTTAAAAACTTTCTGGTACCCTTGAAATGTGTTTCAAAATTGTATTTTATCTATCTTAGTCAAAATATTCCTCTAAGATTATTTTCGAAAGATGGTATTTATCATCGTGATTTAAATTTCCCTCTATATTTCTTACTTCAACTAAGAGAAACAGCCCAATATGTATACACAAGGACGATCTGTCTGTGTGATAGAAAGTCGGAGGGGACGCCCTCACTTGTGTGACGTACGGGTTCTTCCATCATATTGATTTCTCAAATATCCTTTTGTTTCAAATAAAAGTTATTTAAAACTCTTAATTTTATAAATTATTGTGGGACCCTTGCTTGTTTCTGGGTTCGTTTCAATTCAAAGTCTCTTAAATTCTATCAATTGTTTTGAATATAGAAGATTTCATTAATGGATGGAAAGCAATGTTTATAGTATACGTGATTATACAAGGGAACTGGAGATTCCAAGGGAAATTTCAATAAGAGATAATTAGAACTGGAAGCATTTCGATATAAGAAAGGAAGGAATTTCGCGAGAAGGAATGGGTACATTTGATGATTAGTAAGAGAAAAGAATATGAGGGATTTTAAGGCATGATTGAGATTTACTATTGAGAGTAAAGTGTATTTTAAGGATAGTAGAGAGAGATTAAAGATGTTAATTATTCAAAGAATTAATCCAAAAGGTGTGAATGAGTGAAACTTGAGGTAAATATTTTGATGAGAATAATAAAGGGAAATTACATAGGTGGAATAGATAGTATATCATGAAGGAACTAAGGTGGGTCAGCAAGATGTAAAGAGTGTATAGTGAACAATACACATATGGGATAAGGTATCCGGAGGAAATTGCAGGTACGCTCTAATTTAACCTCTTAAGAGTAAATGTTTGGTTAGGGATCGACTAAGTCAATGAATGGTGTAAATGGACTGATAATATAGATAAGAATAATCTATCTGTGAGAAAGTAAACTATGGTGATATAAGAAAAGGGATTATTCTCATGTCATCCAAATCAATATCTGTTAAGGGTCAGAGAACTCTATAGAAAGGAGATTAAGAGTATGAGAGAAGGTGTGAGAATATTTTACGGATGAAGGAAAAGTACATGCTCGTATAGTTACGAACAGAAAATATATATTATAACCAATATTTTCTTACAATTGTTTCAAGGAATATTATTATAACTTATTTTCTGGAAAATTTTACAGAGGCGATATATACAAATGTTGGAGTATTAATATTTTATGTCATGATAGAGATCAAAATATAGTTAAACAATAGTGAGATACACTACCATTCAGGAAAGGCCAATGTGGTGGCCGATACCCTTAAGCAAAAAAGAGGAAGGAGAGATGAGATAAGATAGAATGACTGAATACAGGAGGAGATTTGCAAGGAAAAGATAGTGAAAGTACTGCTATTGAAAATCTAAATGGCATGTTGATGAATGACAAGCAAGTTTATGTTGGTGTATTTTTGCGAAAACAAGATAGAGATACTATGAAGGAAAAAAAGGATAGAGAAAGTGGTGTAGAAGTTAGAAGGTGTGGATGAAAAAGGTATCTATGGACATTTTCAACATGATTCCGGGACGGAATCCTTTTAAGGGGGGAAGACTATAATAACCCTAACTTTTAGAATGCTACAGTGCCTAAATGAATAGTAATTTTGAGGATTTAGGGAAATGGTATATAGGTACCCTATAATGGAAATAGAAAATGAATAAACAGAAACCATATTAGTATTGTACACTGAAATTAAGTGACTCAAAATGATAATGGATTTCAGAAATTCCTGAATATGGACTTTAAGGATTTTCGATTTCGATTGAGACTCTATTGAATGTGATATTAAAGAGTATAGAAATGTTAAAGGGTTTATATCTTGAGGAATAGTGAAGTTAGGTTAAACCAAGGAGTGATCAAGTCAAGGAAATGCCAAGGGAATTTAGATTGTTAAACGAGTTTGGGAATGCTAGAGAACCCGAGAGATAACCAGGAGAGCAACTTATGAGAAAAAGAGAATATACCAAGGATATTGGATCTAATACCTACTTGAGGATTAGAATCACCCTAACACATTAATATGTGATGTGGGAAAGGATAAAATATATTTAAGAGATTTTACAAGAGAAAAACCACTGAAACGATCGCAGAAATCGTTCGATGAATCAGATGACGAGAGAACTTTGTACAAAACCCAAACCAAAAGCCCAAATTCGGCCCAACCCAAGTATGGAGCTGATATTAAGTGATATTAGAGTGTAAGGAAAGGAATCCCATTGGTGCAAACATTAAAACCAAAGTGAAAGAGGAGTAAACTTGTCAAACTTGAGTACTAAGTAGCATTTTTCACGGTAAGGTGTTTAGATGATCAACAATTGGCTCTTTGTCATTGGTGGACTTCAAAGACTTTTATTATAAGACTACACAACTGATATATATGATAGATAAAAGGTGAAAAACGTTTGTAAAGGGAAAGAAGCAAGATAAACACAAAGCTCTCCAATCTGCCAAACAAGAACAAAACTCAAAGAAAAATTCATATCTCCATTTGTATCCATGATAAAATCACCAAATTTTAACCACAACCCCTCCACTCCATGGGCATGATTCGCCAGTCAAATCCATGCTCAAAGTTGGAGAACCCAATCTGTCCAGTTTCTGTCCAGCGGAAAGATGGAGCTCAAAACCATAGCTAGGAAGCTTTGTTTTTGGTGATCTATAGCTCAAATCAAAGCGTATACAGAGGCCAAGATGTGGTAAAAATTTGAGAGCCAAACTCTTATTTTTCGATTTGTTATGATTTGTACAAAAGTGATGATGAATAGTAACTCTTAGAAATTAAATTTGTTTTTATGATTTCTTTAGTTGATCCAAGCTAGTATAAGGTTGATTAAGCATATCCCAAGGCTTGATAAGGGTTGTTAAAGCTTCAAGAAGGTATAAATCTCAAGACCCTTTAGTATTACTTTGAATATATGATGGATTATAGAAAGTTTAGTGGTTAAGGTATGATAAGTGATTATTCATGATGATATATGTGTTTGTAAGTGGTTTAAGTTAAATATGGAAGTGGGTTGTGATTGTAACCATGGTTGATATGATGACCACATGGTGTAGGGTTGATATATGTGATTGGTGAATGGATTTGGAGGAGTTGAATTTTGGAAAGTATGAAAATATAGCCGTTATAATGCCCGATTTTTGTTAAACCAAAAGATGCCCTGTTTTTGGCACCCATATTCACACGGTAGGTTCCTGTCCAGAGCACCAACTAATCATGAAAGGCTAGATCTTGGTTCATAGATTGTTTTGATATAAGGTGCGTTAAAATCTGATGAACGGTTTAGGAGAAAAGTCAGTTTTAGTGAAAGACGTTCGAAAACTGAGAAACCGTAATTGTGTCAACTTTGAGGCTATAATTACCATACCTAAACATTTTTAAAGGTTATGAAATTTTGGGACAATATAGTAGGTTGAACAGAGATTAAAACCCCACAGACCTAGCATTAAAATTCGAATTTGAGAATTTATGAGAAATTTTACAATCGAGTGTGGTTATTAAGGGAAATGTTGGAATACACTAAAACTTAGATCGAGTTTAGAAATGGTTAAGTTCATGTAAACTTTTGGTGCATAAAAAAGCTATAATATGTGTCAAGGGTGTTATTGTATAGAGATCAGGTGATTAAGTGGGATATGTACTAACGGTGATCCTTTCGTTCCTATAGAGACGGGAGACGAACTCAGGATCCTACCTACTCGCTTTAGAGATCCAGGCAAGATCTTTTCTATCCCTACTTGGAAATTATTTATCTTCAAAGAAACTTGATTTCATGGAATATATATATGTGATGCTATTGTTACTATATTGTTAAGAATTTGTTTTTCTTGATTATTGATATTAAAAGGAGAGGTATATGAAGATGTATATGAATATGGATATGGATATGAGTATGAGATGGATATGGATATGGATATGAGTATGAGATGGATGTGGATATACATAGAGATGATTATGCATAAAGTGAACATGCCTTATGGTTAAGAGTTATATTCAAGGAATGGTATCAGTTGTTATCTAGAGTTATATATAAAGGAATGGTATCAGTTGTTATCTAGAATTATATATAAAGGAATGGTATCAGTTGTTATCTAGAGTTATATATAAAGGAATGGTATCAGTTGTTATCTAGAGTTATATATAAAGGAATGGTATCAGTTATTATCTAGGGTTATATGATTTATAATATTTTGTTAAAAATATTCTTTCTAAATGTTGTGACAGATATTATTGAGTATTATTTAATGCTTCTAAAATAAATGGAATACTCTATGTATACAAGAACATATTTGATTTCATCGAATATAGAAGAGATGTCTGAGTCATAATCAAAGTATTATGACATAAATATTTTAAAGGTGATGATAAATGGAAATGGAAATTATATATGTGAAGGGAAATGTGAATGGAAATGGAAAATGTGAAATGGTATTTGTTAATGGAAAAGTGATGTGAAAAGGGGGATTGCAACAATAAGCGTAAGAGGCTGTGTGGTAGTGGAACAGTCCAGCTTCCAATATTTAATTCCGGCCCAAGAGTGCCGAGGGAGGATGTAGTGGTGAACCTTCCTCCTGGGGGATGGTGGACAACCTACCTCCGTCCACCGGTAGTAAAAGGGACGGGTACGGAGGGCGACTTATCATCGTCCTTACGTATTCGGCAACAGTGGAAATCCCCAACGTTTTCTTTAAAGGAAAGAATTGAAAAATGGTTTTCAGATTTCTATAACTGAAAACAGAAAAGTGATATGAAAAGATGGAATTACTGTTACAGATGAAGAGAAACTGATTTTATGTTAAATTATATAATCGTTGCATATGAAGGAAATGAGAAAATGATAATGAAAGATTTGTTCAAGTTTTCGTATTATCCTAGAAAAGTACATTGAGATGGTATATTGATTGTTATAGCATTCAAGAAAAGAAACTGATATTATATGATATTAGAAGGGAGACTGATGGAATGATACTATATATTTCTTTTGTACAAGGATAATTGGAAAGTGTATATACATATTGAATGTAAATAAAATTCTTCCATAATAACTGAAGTTTGCTTTGTCTATTATATATATATATATATAATGGTTTATTTTCCTTTGATGTTAGTAGATAGAAATTATCTTGCTGAGCTACTATAGCTCACTCTTGCTATTGATGTATACACAGCTAGGTATGCCGATACTACGCAGAACGCCCCGCAAGAGGGTAGGGGGAAGGCGACCTTCTGAGAGCGCGCTAGCATCGATTCCTGAGGTAGCGTAGAGGCAGACGGGTTCTGGGAACTTATGTATAATTAAGTGTGTAAGAATGTAATAAACTTTTGATTGTTGGAACGCTTCATGTCGAAGTGTTATTCAACAATGTACTTAAGTATGATCCTGGTTTGTAATAACTCTTTTAACTCTCAACTCTAAACTGTTATTATGGTGAATGTTGTTCTCTGAGCATATGACTGGTGTGTGTGTGTGGGTATTATTGTGGGGCCAATTGCATAAGTATTGATTGTTATAAAAAAAACCCAAGAGATATTGATATTGAATGGAAATTGGTCCGTGACGGCCTGGATTCATGACCCCGGATTTGGGGCTGTCACAACAGTAACAAGCGAGTAGAGTTCTTCCTTGGCATCTTC
Organism: Kitagawia praeruptora; assembly: GCA_037693485.1. NCBI lineage: Eukaryota > Viridiplantae > Streptophyta > Magnoliopsida > Apiales > Apiaceae > Kitagawia > Kitagawia praeruptora. The sequence goes on from CM075354.1 coordinate 112,387,414, forward strand.
ATCATCGTTGCGCTTGTGGGCCTTGATGGCATTAGGAGCCTTCTTCTTGAAAGTACTGAAATATCACCAAATATCAATAGTTATCTATTACTACAAAAATATATTTTGTGCTACTAAGCTTATTTGTAGAATTGAGACTATAGCTTACTAGATTGCAGAAAAAAAAAGCACAGGACCAAATGGAAGAATTGTGAAAACCAAAGAGGCACAAGCACAACTTAACACTATAAATTGAAAACAAAATAAAATCGATATCGGAAGTTAGCATCACATTACAAATCTTAAAGTGAAGGAAAGACTAGCTTAAAGTGAAGTTGCAGATGTAAAATTGACTAATTCAAAGAGATTAAGTGAGGACATTTTTCACGAATAAACAGAATTTATTGCACACCTTTTAAACATGATTTATGTGGATCTCGAGGTCTTTGCTGAGCCGCAAGTGCTAGAGAATTTTCTATCTATTGTATTTCAGGGGGGTGGGGGATAAGGTTAGTATCATCTTCAGACAGAGATGGATGAAATGAGCAAATTCAGAGATAAACAATGGAAGGTTGCAATATATATAAGATAGTAAACACACCGTGTAAAACAACTATTTATTTTTTATATATTTCTTTGAAACATTATCAAAGGCCTTCTTACTAATCAATAAATACCGAAGAGCTCCTGAACAAGTGACATGTTTACCTAAGTCCATAAGTGATGGATCTTCTGGTTTAAACACCGTAAAAGAAAGCATGGACAGAACCGTTATGTCTCTGTTATAATTTAGCTTTACAAGCACTAAAGCTTTCTGCATAAATATTTTCCTAGGGTTTTCGTATAAATAAATTAAAATTTAAATAGCTAAAATAGTCCTATAGGATTATAGTTGTTCATTTATCATAACATACAACTGATAAAATATAAAAAAAATAGGCATATTATGATGTTAAACAATTCACAACAGCTCTACTTACCATTCCATCCATGTAAAACTCGCTCACATTCGGTTCATTGCAATACAAACCAATAGGAATTGTTAAACACTCATCAAAACATTAAAAACAGAAAAAAGAATTACAAAAACCTTGAGAGAATTTAGTTCCTGAAGACCTTTCTCCACTGACAGCATGTTCTTAATATTTGCATCTCCCAAAAAGTCATTCACGTCGCATGGAATTTTTCCCCTTTCATTTAAATCATTGTTCTCTGAAAAGTGTTTATATATAGTAAGTGAGATAAAGACACATGAGAACCTGCATTTGGATACAAAACAGTGTAGAATGATCACAGATGATTGTCAATGCAGTAAACCTAGTGAATCTTCATCTTTTGCCACCTGTCCAGTAGCTATTACAACTTCATCCATTGACCAGTATTCATATCTCGCTGCAGCTAGCTCTGAATGAACACCTACAAGACATTACAATTTAAATCATCAGAAGTCCTGGTGCTAAATTCTTGAGCCGATGTTACTAAATATCAGTTGAAGTAGATAGACCCCTCTATATTAACATCCCAGACTTGGACTTGGGAGTTATGGCCCTAGGAAAAATTCACTACGTTTTCTAGGCTGCTTAATAGTAAATGAAACAGTTAACACAAAAGCATAATTGATATATTACCAGAATTGTGGTTATTGGTATCATCTCTGAAAGATATATCTGAAATATTTAGATACAAAGGCTAATCTATCTCTTGCAATTAAAGGATATAGAAGTTAATATACTTTAAACAGAAGTACAGAATATCTTATTTTTGAAAAAAACTATAAGAAAACTACGTACCTTGAAAATAGCAGAAAAATTAAACAAGGACTATGTACAGTTTATAGTTGTCTGAACTCCACAAAACATTACAAGAAGGTCATATAGAACTCGTAGCATCTAGTTATACCTTCCCACGGCTAGAAACTAGCCACAAGGGACCATGAAACGCTTATTACGCCCAGTCCACTTTCATATGCTTGATACTTTGATAGACATCTTCCTTCCGGGGAATGGATCAGTATTCAGTACCCATACACGAGAATACTGTATAAGCATTACCAACAGTTGACATAAAACCATATGACAAGCATATTATACAGACTACAGATCTTAATGCATCAGCTTTTTCTTGTTCAATTTTTCTTATGAGTTAATAAGCTCACACAAGCAGAGCATGGTCCTTAACCCGATCCAACTATCAAAAAGAGGATTAGAAAGAGCAAATCTAAGAGGACAAACACTGGCCAATGAATTTCATGGTACTTCTGATTTCCAAATACCTATAACAATCTCTACTACGAACACATCAAACCTCGTACTGACTTTAATATATGCAGCATCTTCTAAAGATTAATGATGTGGCAAGGAAAGAAGCATGTACTTGTAAATCACAATTAGGAGGTGGTTGGTCCAAGCTTATTTGAACTGAGTAGTTGTGATAATAAACAACTATTGTAGTAAACTGAACAAAAATTCTGCAGACTACACTGATTCTTCTACAGTAGAACCAAAAAAATCATGGACAACGAATAGACTAATAGGGTACCTTATAATCAAGAGGAGAATCCCAAATTACAATAGCAGTGTCAGGACTCCATCTAGCATAATAATTACCAGCATGGCTTTCATCGACTTTGCATGTAGCATCCCAAAATCCGGGGTATAGATCTGGGGCCACGATTCACTAATAATATTATACAACCCTGGATATAAACAACATATAATAATAAAAACCCCTTAACCAAGATCGCATACAGGTTATGGTATGAAACAACTGTCAAATTACTATTACAATCCAACCTCAGAATAAAATGTTATACAATTTCTGTGAATAAACAAAATCACAATCTAACTGGATATCCAACCTTGACGAATTCCCCAACCACTAACCAATGAGAATACGTAACCCGATCGTCTCCTCTCGCTACTGGAAAGCAACACCACTGACCATTACTAGGTTCACTAACCTTCTCTATTAGATGAAGAAAACAAACAAGCAAGAGTGAGCCAACAATGCTCAGCAAGTGCGATAGTGATAACAATTTCAATAACGTTGACAATTCTGATAAACAAAAGGGTTTCATCTCATACTATGAAAGAATCAGTGATATCAACTTTTAGATTGCCACGAGGGCCAACAATTCACCATTAATAAGGTGCAACAGAAATTAGAACTGATAAGAGTTCTGATATCAAAACATTATTAAAACAGACTTCCAAGGAGTCAAGAACTAAACATCTCATTATCCGAGTATAGATTAGAATTGGAATTTTTATATATATTTTAAAAAACAATAAGGTTAGGCTGCTGATCAGTCACGCACTAACCCCGGATAAACGCACACAGCAATGTCCTTAATTGGATCCATGGCACACATTGGCGTTAACTTCCGACCATAATATGGTCCCACCCCGAAGGGTTTTACGCCCTAAGGGCCACTTTTAAAAACATTTCCAATTCTATATCATCCACACTAGGTGTCGGGACAATCGACAACCCTTGATCTCCAAACAATTGGAAACTCACGTCTAGAATACCAACTCAAAATTAAGAGTTAATAAGAAACAACAGCATCGTCTAGTATCGACAAGTTCGATACACTACAGGGAGCAACGAACAATCAAGATTCTTAACAGATATCGACAAGTTCGATACCATATAGGGTGGAAAATATAAAGAATAACAATTCGAATAAATACCAACAAGATGAATATGAATAATTGGAATTTATAACGATAGCAATTTATCTAAAGAGAAATTTCACTTGAGCACATAGAAGATATACATTGCAATAAGATTTTCAACCATCAAAACTCTAAGTTAAAACGAAGATATGGTCAAATACTAGGCACGCTGAAAAGTTTGAGTTTCCATAAGCAAATAAAATGGCTTAAACATTTGTTTGAAAAATGATTCCAATATGGAACAGTTCAGATCAATTTGAAAGAAAACATTTTTTTCTAAATGGGGGTCCATTGGTGAAGATATGCTAGAATCAAGAGTTTCGCTAGCAGGCTTTCATAAGAGTTTAAAATCTTGGGTTTCCTTTATTTAGTGAATTCTTAAACCAATTTGACGAAGATAGAAGAAATGGCATTCCAGGGATAAGAAAATGAGCGAGAAAGGTTATTTGTAAAGTTCTTTGCAAATCGGATAAAAAAATATTATTGATTGGAAGATACGATATTTTAGGTGTTTATGAAAGGTAATTTAATCAATTAAAAATAAGTGTTTTTTGATTAAAAAAGACAATCGGCTAATTATCATAATTATATTATTTTATTGTTAATTTTAATTAACCGATAAACTTTCGATGTCCGTGCGATGCATGGATTTCTTTTATTATGTTTTAAATTTTATTTAATATTATATTTATGTTTTTACATAATCAATTATGTTTTTCAATTATTTATAAATTTTAATTTATTATAATTTAATATATTCATATTTACAAATTATACTAATATTTCATTATCAACGTATACGAATTATTAATATATTTTATTAATAATTGGAATATATGGTGAGATCTTTTCGGGTATATATTAATGATGGTAATATTAATTTTAAATCAAAAAGTAACGTGTTTTAATTAGAAGGGAAATATTAATAATTGGAAGATATGGTATGATTGATGTTTTTAGGTGTTATTTTGTATTTTAATAATATAATAGTATAGATAGATAAGGTAAGTACGGTACAGGTAAAAATCTTCGACTAAAAATTAATGTGAAAAAGACAATTGACTAATTACCATTAATTATATTAAGTTTTTATTTATTTTAATAAAATAATAGCATAGATAGATAAGGTAAGTATCGTACCGGACCAAAAATAGGTAACAAAACTTTTAATATTTCATCTTTTGGGCTAGTGATCAAATAGAAGACAAGGATTAAATAGAAACTAGAAAATACTATAAGTCCTTAATTTAATCTAATCTAATGGCCCCCTAAATGCACACCACACAATTAATATACACCCTCTCACACACGCTTTCACAGAATCTCCTTATTGTATTTTCCTCTATATCTTCTAACCATTAATTTGCATACCATACATGCTATATTAGTAATTCCTTGCCGTACTTGATTGCCATCTATTGCTGTATTAAAAACGCTAATTGATCGTTACCATGACTATTTCAGTCCTTCAAACTACTGTTGAAAAATGTTCAATTTATTGAACATCCAAAATACAAAAGGCCAGGATATATAGAGGGATATTCAGGGAACTCGTCTGCGCACAATTATAAAATTATCTGTCATTCGATATCGGAAATTGTAGGTAGGCTATAGCTGTTGCAAAATATGGATAAGTCGTGGATTTCAGCGGATAGAGACACATTTGAGCATCTCCAACCCATCACACCATTTTGGTGTGATTTTTACACCAAAATGGTGTAAAAATTACACTATTTTCAAATTCAACTCCAACCCATTTACTCTAAATTTTACACCATTCTTGTACTATCTAAGTTATTTTATTGTTAAAGTATAAAAGGTAAGGTACAAAAGTAATAAAGTTGGTTGGATACATATGGAACAAATTTGTTTTAGGGAAGGAGGACAAGGGCAAAGTTGGGATTAACAAAAACTCTAAAAATTTGGTGTAACACCAAATTTGGTGTAAATTTTGGTGTGACACCAAAATGGTGTAAGTTTTAGTGTTGGGTTGGAGAGGAATTTTACACCAAAATGATGTAAAAGTACAAATTTGATGTTGGGTTGGAGATGGTCTTAGAATATGAAGTTGGTGTTGAGAAGTTCTTGATGTATGATGAACAAAATTGCAATAGATCCTAAGAAAATACCTTGTCCATGTGCACGATGAGTTAATTTCAAGAAATTTTCAGTAAAAATAATTAGAGGACATTTGTACGAAAAAGATTTTAGTTTGAAGTACACCGATTGGATTTTGGCATGCAGAGAAGATTATTAGATGGGATAGTGAATTACCGGCCTCCTTTTCTGCTGCTTCCGTTTCTTCTGCTCCCGATTCTTCTTCAGAAGAGCATATTCTTGATACTAAATTGAAAATGCCTAATGTCTATGAAGCAGTCTATAAGATTTAGACAAAGAATCATATGAGTTTTAAGAGATCTATTTATGTACTTCATTAATTAGTTTTTACTCTTTAATTGATGATTTATTTTAATAAGAGAAAATTGGGCGTAAGGACAACCTCAGGGATCTCCCCTGAGGTTATAAGAAATATTGCTTATAAAATAAGGGGTCCCGCAGGGGCAGTTTTGTAAATCTAAATTTTTAAGAGTAATTTACACAAATGTTCTTAAAATTTGTATTGATTTGTTCTATACTCAGGATTCTAACCTGAGATCATCATCATGCACATGAAACCCTTTTAATAATCATATTCACTTTATTACATGCATTTCAAGTCTTTATATTCACTTTATATCCTGCCATTACTCCAAGTCTTTCTCCTTACACTTTACTAGTAGTAATACCTACGTTAATGAATTAGACAACTTTAGATTGTGTACCCTGTTAAAATGTTCGGCATATTATAATATGATAGCTATAATACTAATTTAGGAAGAATAAGAGAAGGAAAACAAGAGCATAGAAAGAAAATAGCTCGGTGCAAGAACTTCATTTACACATACAAGGTATTTATAGTAAATGAAGTGCTAGCCATATTTGACTAAAATGGCAATCATGATAATCACGTTTTACAACACTCCCCTTTGATTGTCATTTAGTACGGTTCATAGATTGCCTCGTTAAAACCTTATCAAAGAAAAACCTAGTGGGATAAAAACTTTGATGAAGGAAAAAGAGTACAATCTCCCCTTGGAAGAAATCAATCATTCACTGAAGTTTTGTTGCAACATATCCTTGAGTCGACGCATTCCAATGTTATGTCGTAGTTTCCCGAATGTTGAATTCGGTAATGATTTTGTGAATAAGTCTGCAGGATTGTCACATGACCGAATTTGTTGTACATCAATTTCACCATTCTTTTGAAGTTCATGAGTGTAGAAGAATTTTGGTGAAATATGCTTCGTTCTATCTCCTTTGATATATCCTTCCTTGAGTTGATCAATACATGCAGTGTTATCTTCAAACATAACAGTGGGATTTCTCGTGATGTCTGGTAATCCACATGATTCTTGAATGTTCTTGATGATAGACCGCAACCAAACACATTCTCTACTGGCTTCATGAATTGCAATTAGTTCTGAGTGATTTGATGAGGTTGCCACTATAGTTTGCTTTGTGGATTTCCAAGAAATGGCTGTACCGCAATATGTAAATACATATCCAGTTTGTGATTTGCCAAAATGAGGATCTGACAAATATCCAGCGTCTGCATATCCAATCAACTAAGATGTCGAGTTTTTTGGGAAGAATAACCCAAAATCAACTGTTCCACGAAGATAACGGAATATATGTTTGATCCCATTCCAATGTCTGTCCATTGGAGCAGAGCTAAACCTGGCCAATAAATTCACAGCAAACGCAATATCCGGCCTTGTATTATTCGCAAGATACATTAGTGCACCAATTGCACAAAGATATGGAACTTCAGGACCAAGAACATCCTCATCATCTTCTCTTGGTCGAAATGGATCTTTATCAGGTTCTAAAGATCTAACCACCATTGGAGTGGTCAAAGGATGAGATTTATCCATGTAAAATTTGCTCAAAACTTTTTCCGTATACGTGGATTGGTGGAGGAAAATTCCCGATGACAAATGCTCGACTTGTATACCAAGACAATATTTTGTCTTTCCAAGATCTTTCATCTCGAATTCTGTCTTTAGATATATGATAGCATCATCAACCTCTGTAGTTGTTCCTACAAGATTTAAATCATCCACATATACAGCAATGATCACAAAACCAGATTGTGATTTCTTGATAAAAACGCATGGACAAATCGGATTATTAATATACCCATTCTTTTGTAAATAACGACTAAGTCTGTTATACCACATACGACCAGATTGTTTCAGCCCATACAATGATCGTTGAAGTTTAATGGAATATATATGACGAGGTTTCTTAAATTCATCCATTTTCAACCCTTCTGGGATTTTCATAAAAATTTCACTATCAAGTGAACCATATAGGTATGCAGTAACGACGTCCATAAGACGTGTTTCCAATTTTTCATTTGATGCCATACCTAAAATGAAACGAAAAGTAATTCCATCCATTACTGGTGAGTATGTCTCTTGATAATCAATGCCAGGTCTTTGAGAAAACCCTTGATCCACAAGTCGGGCTTTGTATCTCACTATTTCATTCTTTTCATTTCGTTTTCTTATGAATACCCATTTATTTCCAACAGGGTTTACACCAGTTGGTGTTTGGACAACAGGTCCAAATACTTCTCTTTTTCGCAATGAATTTAATTCTGTTTATATTGCATCTTTCCATTTTAGCCAGTCTTTTCTTCGACGGCATTCATCCACACTTTGTGGTTCAGGATCAGAATTTATATCGACATCCAATGCCGTAGAATACACAAATACATCATCAATTATGACTTTACTTCGATCCCATAATTTCATGTCATGCACATAATTTATTGAAATTTCATGATTACTCAATCCCTCATCTTTAGGGACTAGAATCTCTTCAGGAGATAATACCACTTCAGGGGTATTTGCTACTTCTGGAGCATGTGCCACTTCAGGGGCATTTTTCTTTATTTTTCGTTTTCGTGGTGCAACATCTTTTGCACCGACCGGTCTACCACGCTTCAAGCGCGGATTTGATTCCGTAACCAACCCTTTTGTATTTAATTTTTGAATTGGTACATCTATTCTAGCTGGAGTATTTACTGCAGGTATATGAGATTTTATAATTTTTCTAGAATCGTTAAATGCGTCAGGCATTTGATTTGCTATATTTTGCATATGAATAATCCTTTTAACTTCAATTTCACATTGACCGGTACGTGGATCTAGAAAATGTAATCCCGATGCATTCCATGTAATGTCAGGATTAGCCTTATTCGAATATTTATCTCCCTCTAAAGGAGGAAACACTAATTCGTCAAAATGACAATCTGCATATCTCGCAGTAAATAAATCTCCAGTTAGTGGTTCAAGATATCTAATTATAGAGATCGAATCAAAACCAACGTAGATACCTATTCTTCTTTGAGCTCCCATCTTCGATCTCTGTGGTGGAGCAATCGGCACATATACAGCACTTCCAAAATTTTTGAAGTGAGAGATATTAGGAATTTGACCAAGTACTAATTGTAGTGGAGAATGTTTGTTATAGGCAGTTGGTCTAATCCTAATAATATTGGCAGCGTGAAGTATTGCATGACCCCAAATGGATGTAGGTAATTTTGATTTCAACAACAGTGGTCTTGCAATAAGTTGAAGTCTTTTGATAAAGGACTCGGCTAATCCATTTTGTGTATGTACATGAGGAACTGGGTGTTCAACTGAGATCCCTACAGACATGCAATAGTCAACAAAAGTTGCAGATGTGAACTCGCCGGCATTATCTAAACGAATTGACTTAATGTGATGATCTGGGAATTGAGCTTGCAGTTTGATTATCTGGGCAAGTAATTTTGCAAAAGCATCATTACGAGTTGAGAGAAGACAAACATGAGACCATCTAGTTGAGGCATCAATTAATACCATGAAGTACCTAAATGGACCAGAAGATGGGTGGATAGGCCCACATATGTCCCCTTGGATTCTTTCAAGAAAATTTGGATTCTCAATCTGAACTTTAGTAGGAGATGGTCGAGTAATCAATTTTCCTAAAGAACATGCTGAGAAAGGAAGGTCATTGTTTGAAAGAACTTTAAGATCTCTTAGAGGATGTCCAGTAGAATTCTCTATAATGCGACGCATCATAGAGACACCAGGGTGACCTAATCTTTCATGCCAAAGTGTAAATGATTTTGGGTCTACTAGTTTCGAAGCAATGACATTGTGTGACTCAATGGCTCTAATTTTCATCATATATAATCCTGAAGAAAGTGAGAGAAATCTTTCTAAGATTTTCTTGTTGCTAGAATTAGCTGAAGTGATAAGAAGATATTCTTTACCAGCCTCGGAAGTGGTTTCGATGTGAAAACCGTTGAGTCGAATATCCTTAAAACTAAGAAGATTTCTAGTGGACTTACTAGAAAATAAAGCATTTGGAATACGTAATTGTGTACCATTAGGTAAGATAAAACTAGCTTTTCCAAAACCCTCAATTATATTAGAAACACCAGATATGGTCCCAACTTGTGCTTCGGTTTTGGTTAGAAGGCTAAAATATTTCCGGCTCTGTAAAATCGTATGAGTTGTGCCACAATCAGCAATGCATATATCCTCAGGAATCATTCTGTGCATAATAAAGAAACACACTTTTATTCGATAGAAAAACATAACACACTACATAGCTTAAACAAGATAATACACAATATTATAGTAATTTTATGAAACTAATCTTCAGCTTCCCACATGGGAGTTTCATTGGTTTCATTCGGACCATTAATATTTATTCCTCCAGTTGTAACTATCGGGGAATCATCTAGATTATTGTTGGCGAAATTTGTTTCCACTGTTTTTCTTTTGACTTCTGAGATGATTGGTATAAATCAACAAGATGTTTTGGGATATGACAATTACGTGCCCAGTGTCCTTCCATTCCACAATTATGGCATGTATTATTCATTTTCCCTCCCTGTGGTGCCTTTCTTTTGCTCTGTTCAGATTGCCACTTCCGGTGACCAGAGTTGTTGTAAGGACGAAAGTGCCCGTGACTTCGACCTCGTCCACGGTATCGACCTTGGTCTCGTCCACCTCTATGCCCTCTTCCACGTACATTCTGCTGGAATGACGTGTTATTTACTTCAGGTAAAGGGGCAGATCCCGTTGGACGGGATTGATGATTTTTAATCACCAATTCATCATTCTGTTCAGCAACAAGGAGAGTTGATAGAAGATCACCGAACTTGGTGAATTTGCGCTCCCTATACATCTCAGCTAAGTTGATATTATTGGGGTGAAAAGTTAATAGTGTTTTATCGATTTTTCTTTTCTCAGTAACTTTCTCACCGCACATAATGAGTCTAGAACTTATCTTGAATAAAGCAGAACTATATGCCCGAACACTTTTAAAATCCTGAAGTCTTAGATTAGCCCAATCATTTTCAGCTGCGGGTAAATAAACTAATTCCTGGTGGTCAAACCTATCTTTTAGATTTTCCCATAAAATATAAGGATCCTCGACTTCTAGGTATTCAGATTTTAAATCTTCATGCATGTGATGTCGGAGAAATATAATGGAGGCAAAGTTTTCTTCAGCCGTAGCTTTATTTCCTGCCTTTATCGTATCGCTTAATTTCTTTGAACCAAGATGCAATTTTACATCTTGTACCCACGACAAATAATTATCTCCAGAAATATCCAATGCAACGAACGATAAGCTTGTAAGGTTTGTCATAATAAATCTGAATTTAACACACAAATTATTAAACTTAAATCATCAATATAAATATTACATAACTCTTAGTTAATCGGGTGCATTAACAGATACACAATAATAAATATATATATATATATCATTATTATCACTAATACTATAAACAGATCTACGCATAGAATAACAAATGGATTTTCACCTGTCGTACGAACGTCTTCGTATACAGATTATCTCCGATCAATAAATAAACTTAAACTAGAGTATCATGCATATGTTAGCTTGTGAACAAAAGTTATTTACCGTATATAATAATTAATCAACAGAATAATAAAGCACATTTTGATAGTGATATGGGCATTTCTCTTTTAAGACAATTAAGTTCAGAGTTTCTTTTTGAAAGATTCCCGTATAGTAGCCGGATTAACCGACCATGTAAATAAAAAATCTAGTGTAGTAGGCGGATTAACCGACCATGTAAATAAAAAATCTAGTGTAGTAGGCGGATTAACCGAGCATGTAAATAAAAATCCTGTGTAGTAGGCGGATTAACCGACCATGTAAATAAAAAATCCGGTGTAGTAGGCGGATTAACCGACCATATGAATTTTTATTAGTAGGCAGATTAACGACGTTTAAACGTTTAATAAAAATTATACCTTCTCAGTTCCGGCAGAGTTTCGTGCTGATAACGTATTATAATATGATAGCTATAATACTAATTTAGGAAGAATAAGAGAAGGAAAACAAGAGCATAGAAAGAAAATAGCTCGGTGCCAATTTTTAGTTAAAGTAAATCAAAGGTTTTTAAAGTAAGATCAAATAGTAAAATAATTATTATCAATTAATTAATTAATTGGCATACCGGCATACCGTGCATACCGCGGTATACGTGACATACCATTTAAAGGGGGTTTGTGCTTTTAATAAAGAGTATAGATTACTCGTACATGAAATTGATCAAATCTTTTTGACTTCTAGAATGTTTAATGTCGTATCACATATTTAAAAACCTATAATTATTTTCGTCATTATTTGAAATCATAGGAAAATAAAATTAGGATTTTTAGCTACACAAATGATAACAAGATTTTATGAAAATGTACATGATTACAAAATAATAATAAAATGTCATATATAAAAATAGTAAGAAATGTATTACCATTTCACTAAACTTGAATAAATTTGTGCCTATTTGATTACTGTCGAATTTTTAAAAGGTTTTATACATGTAACAATAACCGAATGAAAAATACGAGATTTTCAACTATAATATATGTCGTTCCTTATTGAACAGATCATATTTTTTGTGTATTTTAAATTGAATAGCTCTAAATTGTTATAGAATCCAAATAAATTTGGTACAAACACAGTTAATACACCTCAGAGTGCCCCAGGTACGGACTTAGAGAGGTAAATTATACTCCCTCCGTCCCAGCCAGTTCTTTACATGGCGGCTGGGCACGGAGGTCAAGGATAGTGGGTGTAATATTGTTAAAATAAATGAGGTAGTGGGTGTAATAGTGATTTTATTGTTAAAATAAGTGAAGTAGTGGGTGTAATAGTGATTTTATTGTTAAAATAAGTTAAGTAGTGGGTGAAATAGTGTAAAGTATTGTTAAAATAAGTGAAGTAGTGGGTGTAATAGTGTTAAAACTTACTATTTTGGGTAATGTAAAGAAATGGTGGGACGACTCAAAAAGGAAATTGTAAAGAAATGGATGGGATAGAGGGAGTATGATATTAGGCAAATATTTTATATGTACTCTAGTTGGTGGTTTACTAATGTTGGTTGCAAAATTCAACTGTATGTATCTCTCATACAAAGCTTTGTACCTACTGTAGTTTTGTCACTGATGGCTTATTTTCACATATTAATGCAGACAGCTTGTTCAAATTAAACATTATTGACTTAAATTTAACGAGTCCAACGTTAGTAATTTTTCATTTTACTTGTAAGTTGTAACTATCTATTTCACTATTTATATGAAACGAAACCTTATGCCAAAACCTAAGCCATAACACAATGCTTCCATTTTTTATGTTGTGCAGCGTCTTTTATACCTTCCTAACCTCTTTTATTTTCTCTGTTGTCCTTCTGATCCGCTATACAATAAGCCTATTTTGTGGCATTTTTCGTACACCCGTGGACGACGCGATTTCTCTCTATGAAGGCACTGTTTATCATGAACGTCGCCACCCCATCTGCCATTCTTTCAAATTGTCCATCCGGTACGCTCTCATTGACCTAGACCGCTCCTCTTACGTACCACCAAACCATTTGTCTGCCGAAGAAGCTCGGTCTATTGCTGGAACAACAGGACCAGTGTAATTACTAAACATTTAATAGACGCCATATATGATCAGTTTCAATTTAATAAGATATATATTATACACAAGCTAATGGCTTTGCTTGGTTTGTTTGTAGTTTGCTTCTGACAATACCTCCAAGTGTGGGATACCAACGGAGTCCAGTGACCGTGTATTATTGTTATGATAATCAACACTGTTCCTCCAATATTTTGAAGAATTGTGTTGGGTATTTTACACTAAACACAACGCAACAATGAGGCAGTGATATATATATTAAACAAGAACAGACAATTAACCAAATAACGAAACAAAACACGAAGGCATAAACAAGAGTATAATCAGTAACTGTAATTAACAAGAAAAGTAAGAACACTTATCTTTCACAGCAGTTTAAGCCAAGACAACAAGAGAGAAAGAACACAGCTGAGTCACCAAGCCCTTCGAGAAGACTTGGCTGTTCTTGAAGAGAATATTGCCCCACTTACGTTGTGATTGGGTTGCAGCAATATCACTTCCAGGATAAAACAGCACCGATCAAAGGGTTCACAAATACACCAGTGATCAACAGCGACCAGCACCTCAGTTCGCCTAAGAACTATGTATCTCTTCTGTATGTGTTGAGAGAGCAGAGAGAAAGAAGACTTCAAGGGTTTTCTCTCCTTAGGATGTATCATACTCATTAACGTTATATTCTGTATGTATATAAATACCAAGAATAAAACGTAACTGATACTCCATAAAAGGAAAGTAAATATTCTGATTTAATTTCATTAACTGCATCAAGATTTATTTCAGTTATAATAGCATCAGGATTTGGTCATCAGTAGCATCAGGATTTGGTGTCCATCAGGATCAGGATTCAGTCCTTGTCAGGAACTGATATCCATCAGGATTTAGCTCATCAGTATCTGATGTCTGACCAAGTCCATCAGGATTTTACTCCAAGTACTGATCCAAATTTCCATTAGGATTTAATCCAAATACTGATCCAAATTTCCAGTACTGTTGTAACAAATAAACCTGAAACCTGTTAAAATAAATCAATATCTAACATAAAATCAGTTGCACATCATGGGCATGAAAACTTCCTCATGGGCATGAAACTTTTCTGACCAACCAAGTATACATTCATGGACATGAAAACTTTCTCATGGGCATGAAACATTTCTAAATATCCCATCTCTTTTGATGCCTCTTCATGATCATGAAATATATATCATGGCCATGATTTCCATCTGCAACCTGATTTCCCATTTAAAATTCCCTTCTTTCAACTCAATTTATCTATGGATTCCACTAAGAAAATGTCTTAGATCCAAACATGAAAGTTTAAGTCCTCATTACAAGGAACAAGCTTCACTTGTTAGTTTCCGGAGATGACATCAAGAACATATTATAAATATGCCTCAAACTTTCCATTTTCTAACAATCCCCCACGAATCCATACAGAAATTCAAATACATATCTATCCTCATCATGACTTGTTTTTCAGAGTAGGTACCCTTCCGGGTTTGAACCCTCCTAAGTCCTCTACTTCGATGGCTACCGGATTCAGATGGAATGTTTCACCTTGAATCTTTATCCGTTTGGTGTAACCACACTCCATAGACGATGACAAATCAAAGGCTATGGTGCCAATCTATGGCTTTGAGACGTTAATGGTCATGTCTCGATCCTGTTCGTCGAATGCTTCAAGGAATAACCCTTTCCTCTAATTGCGACCACACAATTACATTCGCTTAGCTGGGCATCTACAGAGATGTACTGCTAGCATCTCGTCAAATGATTTGACCCCATTCAGAGTTCAAATAACTCTTGCTATTCTGGCAGTGCCAGTACCTTTTAGGTTTACAGGGGATAGACTCCAGATACTTAAGTATCAATCTATGTAGTTAAAGGTACAACCAATTCACCCTTACAACTTGTTATTACCACATTGAATACACTTTCGAGGGATCTCCTCTCATGTGTATTGGGTTCCCGCTGTAGATGAATTACAATGGGCTATCAGTCCCATCCGCAACCTAGACTTAAGGACTACAGCATGCTCAAGCCCCTTAGTCAAAGGATCAGCTAGGTTTTCTTGAGTTCCAACAAACTCAACAGCAATAATCCTTTCAGACATTAGACCCCTTATAGACTTCAGTCTAACTTGGATATGTCTCTTTGTTTTCACATTATACTTCTTGCTGTTTATCTTGTCGATAGTTGTACGGCTATCACAATGAACATCAAAAGCAGGAAGTGGACGACTTACTCCAGGTAACATTGACATCAGTCCATGTAACCATTCAGCCTCAATCCCCGTGGCATCTAATGCACACAACTCAGCCTCAAAAGTAGACCGAGTTATAACAGTCTATCTAGAAGACTTCCAAGATACTGCTCCACCCGCTAGGGTAAACAGGTATCCAGTCACTCCATTGGAACCAGACTTCTTAGCTATCCAACTTGCATCACTATATCCCTCTAGCACTCCAGGAAACCTCCTGTAATGCAGACCAAGATATATGGTGCCTTTTAGATATCTAAGCACTCTATCAAGAGCATCCCAATGAGTCTTGTTTGGACAGCTTGTATATCTTGCTAACTTAGACACTGAATATGAAATATCTGGCCTAGTACCATTAGCAAGATACTGCAAACTCCCAATAATCTGAGAATACCTTAACTAAGACACAAGAACTCCTGAACTATTCTTGACAAGGGCAATTTTAGGATCATATGGAGTGCTTGCAATTCTACAATTTGAATAACCGTACTTCTCAAGTATAGATTTCTCTATATAATGAGATTGTGACAAGGTTATTCCATCAGTTGACTGAGTCAACTTGATTCCAAGAATCACACTAGCCTCTCCCATATCCTTCATTTCAAAATGCCTTTTCAAGAACCTTTTTGTCTCGTTAATAATCTCAATATTGGTTCCAAACAACAAAATATCACCCACATACAGGCACACAATAATACATTCATTTCCTTTAACCATGTAATAGACACACTTGTCACTTTCATTAACTACAAATTCTGATTCTAAAACAGTTTCATCAAACTTTTTATGCCAGTCTCTTGGAGCTTGTTTTAAGCCATATATTGACTTGATTAACTTACATACTTTCCTTTCATTTCCAGAGGCAACAAATCCCTCAGGCTGATCCATATAAATCTCTTCTTCAAGTTCACCATGAAGAAAAGTTGTCTTTACATCCATTTGATGGATGATAAGACCATGTACAGAAGTCAATGCTATAAGCATTCAGATTGTTGTCATTCTAGCAACTGGAGAGTATGTGTCAAAGTAATCAATGCCTTCCTTTTGCTTAAAGCCCTTAGCTACCAGCCTAGCCTTATACTTATCTATTGAGCCATCAGGATTCATCTTCCTTTTGAACACCCATTTACATCCTATAGTAGAACACCCAGGAGGTAGATCAACCAACTCCCATGTTCCATTAGAAACAATAGAGTCAATTTCACTTTTTACAGCACCTTTCCAGTACCTAGATTCAGAAGAATCCATGGCCTGTCGAAAAGTTAAAGGTTCATCCTCGATATTGTAAGTGATAAAATCACTTCCAAAATCCTTGACTACCTTAGCACGCTTACTCCTTCTAGGTTCCTCTACTTCATCAGGAATAGAGCTACTATCAGGATCTGCCCCCACATTTGTCATCCTTTCCACATGATCAGGAATGGACCTCGATGTGTGAGTGGGTTCATCGTCAGGAATACCCTGAGGTATACCAGTCTTCATAGGAAACACATCCTCGAAGAATGTTGCATCACGAAATTCAACTATAGTGTTAGCCACTATTCCGTCTATGTCAGATTTTAATACTAAAAATCTCATAGCCGTAGTGGTTTCAATATAGCCCAGAAAGATGCAATCAACAGTTTTCGGACCTAGTTTCTTTCTCTTGTGTTCAGGGACAAGTACCTTTGCAAGGCACCCCCACACACGAAGATATTTTAAACTAGTCCTTTTCTCTGTCCATAATTCATAAGGTGTCTTGTCCACATGTTTCAGAGGTACTCTATTCAGAATATGGCAAGCCGTATTCAGAGCTTCTCCCCACATGTACTTAGGCAACCCAGAATTAATCAAGATACTATTGATCATATCCTTAAAAGTTTTGTTCTTTCGTTCTGCCACCCCATTAGACTCAGGTGTGTATGGTGGAGTTACCTCGTGAACTATACCATTGCTCTTGCAAAATTCATTAAACGAGTTACTCGTATACTCACCACCTCTATCTGATCTCAAACGTTTAAGTACTTTACCAGTTTGTGTTTCAGCTTCAGTTTTGAACATAATGAATTTATCTAGTGCTTCATCTTTATGTTTAAGCAAATAAACATAACAGTATCTACTACAATCATCTATAAAAGTAATGAAATACCTATTATGTTCCTTAGTCAAAACACCACCAAATTCACATATGTCAGTGTGCACTAAATCTAACACATTCGAATCCCTAACCACATTATGAAAGGGTTTCCTAGTTTGTTTAGCAGTCACACATACTTGACATTTAGATTTCTTATCAATGGCATGTTTTGGAATCAACTCTAAGTTCATCATATTCTTTAGAGCACCAAAATTCAAGTGACCAAGACGTGCGTGCCACAAATCAGATGATTCAACACAATTAACAGAAGGAGCAACATTATTATTAATAAAACTGCCCAAAACAGGCTCAACATTTATCAAAAATAATCCATCAGACAAGTAACCTTTGCCAAAGAATACACCAGTATTTGTAATAACTACTTTATTACATTTCAAAGAAACTTCAAAACCATTCTTCACTAAACAACTTCCACTTATTATATTTCTACGAATATCAGATGAATAAACATCGAATAGAGTGTTCGCTAAAGCTGCCAGAATTGCAGCCCTAGCCACCCCATCCTTTTCCTCCCACATAGCATAAGCCTTAACAGATTCGGCTTTCTCCTTAACCACTACTGGTTTCTCATACTGCACCACCGGCCATAGACCCTTTACCGTTAACCACAGTTTCATCTTTTTCTGCCAAGGAGAAAAACCAACACCCCCACCGAATTTATCAGGCATACCTGACATATCGATAGGTTGTGGGAAACGGTACGTAGTCCAATCGATGGTAGGGGCAGTAACATTAGACCTAGAGCCAGTCTCAACAACAGGAGTTTCAGTTTCGTTAACCATCTTGTTAATTAACAATATATAACACAAATATTCTCTTCAAGATTGTTGGGTATTTTACACTAAACACAACGCAACAATGAGGTAGTGATATATATATTAAACAAGAACAGGCAATTAACCAAATAACGAAACAAAACACGAAGGCATAAACAAGAGTATAATCAGTAACTGTAATTAACAAGAAAAGTAAGAACACTTATCTCTCACAGCAGTTTAAGCCAAGACAACAAGAGAGAAAGAACACAGCTGAGTCACCAAGCCCTTCGAGAAGACTTGGCTGTTCTTGAAGAGAATATTGCCCCACTTACGTTGTGATTGGGTTGCAGCAATATCACTTCCAGGATAAAACAGCACCGATCAAAGGGTTCACAAATACACCAGTGATCAACACCGACCAGCACCTCAGTTCGCCTAAGAACTATGTATCTCTTCTGTATGTGTTGAGAGAGCAGAGAGAAAGAAGACTTCAAGGGTTTTCTCTCCTTAGGATGTATCATACTCATTAACGTTATATTCTGTATGTATATAAATACCAAGAATAAAACGTAACTGATACTCCATAAAAGGAAAGTAAATATTCTGATTTAATTGCATTAACTGCATCAGGATTTATTTCAGTTATAATAGCATCAGGATTTGGTCATCAGTAGCATCAGGATTTGGTGTCCATCAGGATCAGGATTCAGTCCTTGTCAGGAACTGATATCCATCAGGATTTAGCCCATCAGTATCTGATGTCTGACCAAGTCCATCAGGATTTTACTCCAAGTACTGATCCAAATTTCCATCAGGATTTAATCCAAATACTGATCCAAATTTCCAGTACTGTTGTAACAAATAAACCTGAAACCTGTTAAAATAAATCAATATCTAACTTAAAATCAGTTGCACATCATGGGCATGAAAACTTCCTCATGGGCATGAAACGTTTCTGACCAACCAAGTATACATTCATGGACATGAAAACTTTCTCATGGGCATGAAACATTTCTAAATATCCCATCTCTTTTGATGTCTCTTCATGATCATGAAATATATATCATGGCCATGATTTCCATCTGCAACCTGATTTCCCATTTAAAATTCCCTTCTTTCAACTCAATTTATCTATGGATTCCACTAAGAAAATGTCTTAGATCCAAACATGAAAGTTTAAGTCCTCATTACAAGGAACAAGCTTCACTTGTTAGTTTCCGGAGATGACATCAAGAACATATTATAAATATGCCTCAAACTTTCCATTTTCTAACAAATTGCATTGTCGAGGTATGAATTCAATGAATCGCTAAATTTTCCTGTGAAAAACAATATCTAGCGTACCGTACGTAGTATTGTTGGGTGGTGTCAACCCAAGTACCAGATGAGGAGATAAGAGATAATTCTCTTGTATATAAAGCAGCCAATTAACTCTATTAGTATGAGACCTTTTGGGAGGAGCCCAAAAATAAACCCGTGCGGGCTTGACCCAAAGCGGACAATATCATACTATTGTGTGGAGTTATGGTCTTCCTGAAAAGGTTCAGGCGGCAGGTTCTGCGTGGGGAATCGTGGCATCGAGGAGATGAGATAATTGTCTTGTATATAGAACAGCCAGTTAACTCCATTAGAACACCACCCATCAAGTATAAAAGAAACATAAACTCTATGTCCTCTATTTGGTGCGTAAACCCATATTTGTATTTTAATATCTAGTTTTACAAATGTATCCTAATAACTTGCATCTAGGGTCTCTTTTACAAATTATAATTTTGTTAATTTTCATATTGAAAGTAAGTAATTAAATGCTTGTACTAAATGATTTTAAAATTAACAATTTACATGTTTAATTTTAATATGCTATTGACGGGAGATCTATCCCATAGCATATTAGATTTTGAATTATATATAGAATATGTTCTTATATAATATCTAACGATTTTATTTATTTTCATTTTATTTATTTTCTTAAAATTAACTAACAATTATTATTTTGTATAACCTAAATAAAGGACTAAAAAAGATATCAAAATTTAACCACTTGTTCGAAAATGATTTTTCCCGAAAGAAGAGAAAAAAAAACTTAAACATTAAGCAAGAGGTTTTCTTCATATTGTTTCTAAGAAAGAATTATCATTTTTAAAAGAGTTAGAAAAAAGATACAATTAATCATTTTTTATTAATTTTTTCCTCTCTTGTAAACTCGGGAACACGTGTTATTGTTTCTTCTTCCAATAATATACTCCCTCCGACCCGTCCATTTGTTATCGTTTCAAAATAGGGTGTCGACACGCATTTTAAGGTGGATTTTAAGTATAGTTCCGTAACTTATTTTTGAAAGTTTCTTTTTTTTTTTGTATAAAAATAGAACAATCCTATTTTTATACAAAAAAAGAAAAATTTAAAATTAAGTTATGAAACTATCCTTAAAATTCACCTTAAAATGCATGTCAGAAAGTGACAAAAAAGTGGTGTAAACAAATGAATGGGACAGAGGGAGTAGCATATATAGAGACATATCGAGTTCATATACTGATTATATACTGATTTTGTTGAATATTTTGATGAGACCGTGTATTTTTAAAGAACCTAACCACTACATTTAAAGCAACTCCTTAACTATTAAGGGTCTTAGTTCCTGACAATCGTTTATCAGGGAATCCAACGGCTGAGATAGGATAGGCAGATTGTCATTTTTTGCGAACAGACAATCTGCCTATCCGTGAAAAATTATAGCGGATAATATTTCTTTTTTTTTTTAATTCAGGGGACCGTTCAAACCGATTGTTATATAACCGATCCTGACAAATGATTGTCGAGGACCAAAACCCAACTATTAAACCCATACTTCCTGTTACCATTTATATCAGTACATTTATCCAGTGTTGTAAAAAGCGGGAATCGGACTTAATCGGTAGAGGCACTGTCCAGGGATTAATCGGGGATTAATCGTGTATTTGGGGATTAATCGGAATGATTAATCAGATAATCGGATTATTAATCAGTGCGGTAACCCATGGAACAGGGATTAATCGGGAATTAATCGCGATTAATCACCGATTTTTAGAACAGAGCATTTATCACGTCGTATCTTGATAGCTGATGCATCCATAATATGTACTGTATGCATTATTAAAATAATCGAAGAAAACATCTTGTGTGGTCGGTGTTACCAGATCGTGAGCCATAGCCGAACAAAACCTTTCTCGAAATATGACAGTCAGTCATGGGGCCACCATGAGCCACATCTTTTGTTTGCAAGACATCTTTCATTGTCAAATATAGAACGCCCAACACTATAGTCGCTATTCTAATTATTGTTGTGGAAATTATATAAAACATGTATTTTAATTTTAAACCAACTACTATCAATATGTTTTAAGAGAATTGATTAGTTAATTATCGTGTAAAACAGCGATTTAGGAAAAGATCTCCAAGATAATATTTTTGTGCGATGTTTCTAGACCTGGCAATATGGGCCCAAAACCATATATCCAGTCCAAACCAAACCATTTTTTAAAATTTGGCCCAATAAAAAATCACACATTTTAAATGGATTTGGACTGGTTTAAAATCACACATTTTAATCCAAATATGGATCTAATTTGGATCAAATAAGTGATATCCATATTTTCATATCCCTATTACGATTATTACGATCTGATACTCTGTGCGTCTTTGTGCCTCTTTCATACAAAAATCAAAATTCGGGATTAAATAGAAGAAAGCAAGAAGAATCAAGTCTCCATCCTCATCTATTCGTTTGATTTGAATATTGAAGGTATGATATATATCTATATATATGTGTGTGATTGTATGTATATTTGCTTGTATGTGTATGTGTATCTGCTTGTATATATATTCTTTAATTTGTGATTTTTTTTATGTATTTTTTGTGGGTATCAGATTATGTAAAGAGTTTCATCAAGTTTGATATATATGTATTCTTGTTTGTTTTTGGAATTTACAGTTTTAATGGAAGAAGAACAAAGTTCAACTACTAGTAGGCCTACAAAAAGATTTAAGAAATCTACATCAATAATTTGGGAATTATTTGAAAGGTTTAAGGAGAATGGAAAATTGAAATCTAGGTGTAAAAAATGTGATCAAGTTTATACATGTGAACATGGTACCTCAAATATGCGAAAACATATGATGTTAAAACATGGAGAAGTTGTACCCGGTGATGAGCTTGAGATTGTTCCTTTTGAGCAAAGTGTTTACCGTAATTTAATGGGAAAATCAATAGTGCAACATAACTTGCCCTTTAATTTTGTTGAGTATGATGGAATTCGGGAAATGCATAGGTATTTAAATCCTAAAGTACAAGACATTTCAAGAAACACTATAAAAGCCGATATCTTGGATATATTTAGGATAGAGAAGAGAAAAATGAAACAAGAGTTAGAGTCTTTATCTGGAAGAATATGTCTTACATCTGATTTGTGGTCTTCCTCAACCATGGATGGGTACTTATCTCTTACTGCACATTTTGTGGATGATAATTGGAATTTGCAGTCAAGAATCTTAAATTTAAGATTTATGCCTCCACCACATACAGGACAATTATTGGCAGAAAAGTTTATTAGTTTACTTAAAGAGTGGGGAATTGAGAGAAAGGTGTTCTCATTGACTCTTGATAATGCTTCTGCAAATACTTCTTTCGTAGAGATTTTGAAAAGTCATTTGAATATGAATGGTGTCTTGCTTTGTGATGGGGATTATTTTCATGTGCGTTGTGGTGCACACATCTTGAATTTGATTGTTCAAAGTGGCATTAAAGTGATAGAAAATAGTGTAAGCAAAGTTAGAGAAATGGTTAAATATGTTAGAGGAGCAAAAGCGAGGATGATAAAATTTGCAGAGTTTGTTAGTCAACTTTCAATTAATTGCAAGAAGAAGCTTTCTCAAGATGTTCCAACAAGATGGAACTCTACTTATGTCATGCTTGAGAGTGCATTACAATATAAGGTTGCCTTATCTCAGTATGGATTAGTAGACAAAAATGTGGGTTATTTAACAGATGAAGAATGGGCCAAAGTTTATAAAATTTGTCAATTTTTAAAGCCTTTCTATGATATTACAGTTCTGTTCTCCGGGAGTCAATATCCTACTTCTAATCTTTACTTTCATGGAGTGTACAAGATACAGTCACTTATTAGCACGGAGATGCAAGATGAGAGTGGTATTTTATATGAAACGGCATTTGAAATGAATGAAAAGTTTAAGAAGTATTGGGAGAATTACAGCTTGATATTGTCATTTGCTGTAATATTGGATCCTCGCTACAAGCTAAAGTTCGTGGAATATGTATTTCGAAAGATCTATCCAACCAACTATTCTGAAAAGGTTAGACATGTCTATGAGAAGATGGAGGAGCTTTACTTGGATTATTGTCGTGTATCGAGTATTTCTTCTACATCCGTCACTTCTTGTCCAAGAGTTAGTATCGAAAATAATGATGAAACAATGGATGATATAGATGTAAGCATTGTCCTTTGATCTTAGTGTTCGTTTTATATGTGTTTTATTATTGTGCTAACTCTGTTTTCATTTTATAGGAGTTTGAATCAATTTTTTGTCAAAATGACTCACAAAATGAAACTAAATCACAACTTGAGTTATACATGGAAGAAAGTAAGTTGGATGCTAGAGTAAAACTTGATATACTTTCTTTTTGGAGATCAAATAAGAGCAAATACCCTGTTTTATCGGTTATGGCACGTGATATTTTAAGCATGCCAATAACTACTGTTGCTTCCGAGTCTTCATTTAGTATTGGAAGTCAAATTATCAGCAAGTATCGTGGTTCTATTACTCCAGACAATGCAGAGGCGTTGTTGTGCACTCGTGGTTGGTTGTATGGGGCTGAAGGTAAAATTAGCATTATTTGAATTGGTTGCATTATTAAGTACCCATTTCACATTATTTATTTTATAAATGTAATTATTGTAGTTATTGGAGATGAAGAAAATAATTCAGAAGATTTCATTGGTGATGTTGAGAGGTTTGTGCTTGGATTGCAGGCTCCGAAAAACTGATGTTATCTTTCCTTTAAAGGTAATAATAGTAGGGTTTAGTTTATCTGCTCTGTCACTGTTAAGCCTTCACTTAATATATTTGTGTGTTCTGTTCCGCTAACTCTTACAGAGGGTACTTTTGCATCTGGTAATAATCTTTATGGGTTACTCTTTATGTTTTAGCATTTATCTGTATCTCAAAAGAAATCACCCCCAGCTCTATTAGGTAAAGGCTCTGAAGGTACAAGAAATAAGAGCTTATTTCTATCCTCAAGGTGTCTGGAAGAAGGTCCTTTGATTTATTACCAGATTTTTCAAAATCTGTCAATTTGATCATTTTGCTCATTATTCCTTGTTTTAACTTTAGTGTTCTTGTGTGCTCACTGAATTTTGTACCAAAATGGATTCTGTTTTTACTGATGCTTATGTTTGATTCCATATTGGCAAATTCTATTCCTAATATTTTATAAGCAACACCCAAAAGGTCATACCTTTTAAGTTCATCGCATCTATCCAGGAGTGAATATCACCATTACAGAGCTCTGTGCTTGCATCTGTATTTTTTTAGTTCAAACTCAAGTTTGCTTCCATATCTTCTTATTTCTAACTCCTCTTTTTGAACTTATAAATGTCATACGTTTGTTATTTGCATTGGTTGCTCTGTAATTGTTTCCCTTCTACACTTCATCTTCCTAATTCCATTGTGGTTAAAAATTATAATTTAAGCGTCTTTTGGTTCTTATTTAGTATTACTGAAATCATGTCTGTCGACGTCATATAGCTATGGGTTCATAAATCGTAATAATACTTATTCAGATGAATCGTAATAGCTATCACTTATTCAGATGTGATATATTTTTAGGACTTTTGCATCTGGTAATTTTAATGTGAATCTTTTAATGTGAAGGCTCTGATTTATCTTTACAGAGGGTACTTTTGCATCTGGTAATTTTCTTGTGTTATGTTTGGTTGTCAGAGAATGCTTCTTCAGTAATTACAAGCAAGTTTGGGTAGTAGACTTCTGAGCAGAGGATGAGAGACCAAAGCAGTTACATTCCTTTGGACCACTTCAAGCAATAACGGGGATCCTTTTCGAGATCACATGAGCAGTGGACCAGCCCAGTGGTCTTCCGGAATCTGTGCTTGTTGCGATGATATGCCAAGCTGTATTCTACTTTCTGTCTTGTGACCTTGATTTATCACAAGGAAATATTTTAGTTGAAAGGTGCATTTTGAGTGGTTAATAGAACCAGGTTATGGAACATATTTTCATGTTAAGCTCTTGTTAAGCTCTTGTTAGTCTGAACTAATATAGTTTTTGTCTCCTTATTGAATCAAAAAGGAATTGTTTTATATGCATATTATAATATTTGCTGATTTTAGTACATTTTGTCAGGTTCATACACAAAAATTAAGAACATATTTGATAAATTTCAGTTTAAAATACATGGTGAATTATTGGGGCAGTTTTTTTTTCAGAAAAAAAAAATCATTTAAAAAATGGTTAATCCATATTTCAATCCAAATCCATAGAAACCAAACCAAATCCGAAACCAAATTTACACAAATATGGTTTTTAAATGGATTTGGATCAAGAACCAATCCAAAATCATATTATTCGAACCAAAACCAAACCAATCACACATTTTGCCACGTCTAGATGTTTCAGGTATCAAACACTCCATGGGGTGAACAAGTACGATTTGTATTCAATCCAAATTCTGATCTAGTTGCAAAATCCCTTCATGTCAGCCCCTTTATGGTAACTGTTTCATATCTTTATCACTTGAACTTTTATATTTTTAGTTCATTAGTGTAATAAGAAGATATATGAACTTCAATCCTTCATTTAGTTTCCTTTCCATACAAATAACACGCATTTGTAGAATATATCACACATGAAATGTTTTGCTTATTTGGTTTTTTTTTATATTTCATACTAAATTCAACAGCATCGAACTCCTTAATAAATTCCACTGTCTAGTTTATAAGGTAGGAGCTTGACTATAATTGCAGGACATGCTGGGGGACTGGAAAATGAAAACAAGATCACCCGGGAATAATTTGTCCGTAATTGTTTCGGTTAAGCACCCTGTGCTGGGTAATTATTTCACAGCTTTCTTGACTGCCAAAAGAGTATTATCCACATCCAAAGTTAATTATGCACTCTTCTTCTGGCTTATGCCTCAGAAGGCTGCAATTTACACATATTGGCAAGTAAGTAACTTTCATATATATGGTACCTGTCTTACTTTAGTTGCATTCATATATGGCAATGTTAACATAAACTTACCGATTCTCACTTAATATATTTGCAGTCCCTTGAGCTGTTTTTAAACAATGTTCAATTTTTCGAACATCCGAAATATCAGAAGCCGGGATTTATTGAAGAATCCTTGATAAATGCCAAAGGACGTGGTTGCTGTTGGGGTGTGAATCTAAACTTGTCTTTATTTACTATGTTAGTCATTTGCAGTTTGTTTGGTACGTGATTGATGGTCTACAAAGTCTCTAGTAGTCTGTTAGAATGTTGGAGATAATGTAGGAGCATTATCAGAATAAATTGATTGTGTCGAGTCTGTTAGTTTAGTTCCTATGTTATAGGAATCATTTCCTTATCTTGTATTGTTTTCCCTTTATATTGTAATCTTTCAGTATGAATAAAAGTAAGTAGTTTAGAGAATCGTTTTCTTCTCTCCATTCTATACAAACACATTGTATACATAGTTTACTTTGTGCCAACAATCTGGTATCAGAGCTTGGCTAATTAGTGGATGCCCAAGTATATGCCCAGAGCGTTTATGATGGAGACATGCAAGAAAGATGGAACGATGAATACGAACTATCCTATGTTGACAAGGGCAAACTATACAGCATGGGCAATGAAAATGAAGGTGTATATGCAAGCCCATGGTGTTTGGGAAGCAGTGTCACCGAAGGATCCAAAAGCATCGGTGGTCGATGAGAAAACGGATAAGATGGCTCTGGCTGCAATATATCATGGCATCTCAGAGGAAGTGCTTCTCTCTCTCGCAGACAAGGAGACGGCAAAGGAGGCAATTAAGATATTATGCCAAGGGGCTGAACGATCAAGGGAAGCTAAGGTGCAGACCCTTAAGGCGGAGTTTGAATCCTTGGTGATGAAGGATACGGATACAGTGGATGATTTTACCATGAAACTAAATGGTTTAGTCACCAATATACGTGCACTAGGAGAGAATCTAGCAGAGAGCTATGTGGTGAAGAAAATATTACGTGCGGTCCCTTCCAAGTTCTTGCAAATCGCATCCACTATCGAGCAGTTTGGTGACCTTAAGACAATGACAATAGAAGAAACCGTTGGATCTTTGAAGGCTCACGAAGAAAGAATTAAGGGGCAAACTGAAACTGGGGGAGTGAAATTGTTACTCACAAAGGAGCAATGGATCGAACAAGAAAAGAAAGATGAAAGCAAACTAATGCTTACAAGAGAAGAATGGATGAAACGGTCGAATAGAGGAGGTACTGAGACCTCATATAAGAACAGGGGCAAGGAGTATAGTCGAGGTGCTCGTGACAAGAGCAAAGTCCGTTGTTTCAGCTGTAATGCTTATGGCCATTATGCAACAGACTGTAAGAAATCAAGGCGTGATAGAGATAATAAAGAAGAGGCCAACATGGTGCAGATAACTGATGATGAGCCTGCATTATTGATGGTTAAAAGCACCAAAGGAGAGAAGGGTACACTGTTGATTAACGAGGAACAAATCACACCAAAACTAAACCAGAAAACAGATGTGAAGGAGATGGAGTCAAACTTATGATATTTGGATAATGGTGCCAGCAATCACATGACTGGCCAATTTTCAAAATTCGAAAAACTTGACACAAATGTGACAGGTCAAGTCAAATTTGGTGATGGTTCGATGGTTCAAATCAAAGGCAAAGGATCAATAATTTTGAAGTGCAAAAATGGAGAAACCAGAGTCCTAAATGAGGTATATTATATCCCTTCTCTTCGAAGTAATATTATTAGCCTTGGACAACTTTCAGAGTCTGGATATAAAATTGTGCTTAAAGGCGAAAATCTTTGGGTTCATGAGTGTAAAGGTGGATTGTTAATGAAAGTAAAGAGATCTCCAAACCATCTGTATAAGATTATTATTTACAGTGGGGAGTCAAGCTGTTTGATGGCGAGGTGTGACAATGAAAATTGGTTGTGGCACTCTCGATTAGGCCATGTCAACTTTAAGGCCTTGAAACTTCTGTCTACAACAAACGTGGTGCATGGGATGCCCAAGATTAATCAGCCAAATGAAGTGTGTACGGGATGCTTAATGTCAAAGCAGACTAGAAAGGCGTTCCCTCAACAATCGACGTTTACTGCTAAAAGGGCACTGGAATTAGTCCACGGGGACTTATGTGGACCCATCACACCGTGCACTCCCGGAGGTAACAAATATATCTTTGTTTTGATTGATGATTATAGTCGTGTAATGTGGACATATTTGTTGAAAAACAAGAGTGAAGCTTTTGATGCGTTTAAGAAATTTCGTGCTCTAGTTGAAAACAGCCCAGAGAAGAAAATTGTGACTTTCAGGACGGACAATGGGGGAGAATTTACTTCAAAAGAGTTTGCCAAGTATTGTGATGAAGCTGGGATTGTTAGACATTTCTCTGCTCCCTATTCACCGCAACAGAATGGCGTGGTTGAGAGACGCAATAGAACATTGATTGAAATGTCACGAAGTTTATTAAAAGAAACGAACATGCCAAATTGGTTATGGGGTGAGGATGTTCGTCATGCTACATATCTACTTAACAGACTACCTACTCGTGCAGTGACTGGAATTACACCTTATGAGGCTTGGTCTAAAGAAAAACCCCACGTAGATCATCTCAGAGTTTTTGGATGTATAGCACATATGAGGGTGCCAAATACAAACTTAAAGAAGCTGGACAATAGAAGTAAAACTGTTGTCTATCTTGGAAAGGAAGTAGGCACAAAAGCATTCAGATTGTATGATCCTGAAACAAAAACCATATGTGTCAGTCGTGATGTTGTATTTGAAGAAGGCAAAACTTGGAATTGGAATGAGGAGAATGAGGAAGCAACAGCAAGATTGGGTTCATTTACTGTGAATACTAGTATGTTCGAGACTGCTGAAACAAATGATCAGACGAATGAGGACAGTTCTGTATCAAGCCCCTCAATGTCAAATAATGATCAGAGTGACACTACTGCCAGTCTTATGCAGAGCCCAGAAAGGTCCAGCTCGTTTTCTGACAGAGAAGATTCAGTTGAAAGCACACCAGAATCAAGCAGGTCTGTTTCAAGTTCAGGATCTGATGAGCCTCGGAAATATAGGCCATTAAGTCAAATCTACGAAGTGACAGACCCAATTGAGTTAGACATGGAAGAACTGTATCTGATGGGGTTGGACGAACCAGTTAACTATGCTCAAGCAGCTAGAGGGGAAGAGTGGAAGAAAGCCATGAAAATCGAAACGGAGGCTGTAGAAAAAAATGGTACTTGGAAGTTAACAGAATTGCCTCGAGGTCGCAAGGCCATTGAACTAAAGTGGATTTACAAAATCAAACGTGATGCAGATGGAAGCATTGTTAAGCACAAGGCGAGAATTGTAGCAAAGGGGTATGTCCAGAAGCAAGGCATCGATTTTGATGAAGTGTTCGCACCAGTCACACGAATCGAAACAATACGATTGCTGCTAGCTATTGCTGCAAAAGAAAACTGGGAGGTGCATCATATATCTTGATGTCAAAACAGCTTTTTTGAACGGAGAAATTAAGGAGGAAGTTTACGTAAAGCAGCCTGAAGGATTTATTAAACAGGGAAAGGAGCATCTTGTTTACAGACTTATCAATGCGTTATATGGTTTACGCCAAGCACCAAGAGCTTGGTATTCTAAGTTGAGCAAATGTCTAGAGGAGCTGGGCTTTGTCAGATGTGCTTACGAGCAAGCTGTGTATACAAAGAAAATTGAAAAAGGTGTACTGATTATTGGTGTCTACGTTGATGACCTTCTTGTAACCGGAGCAAGTGCAGCAACCATAACAGAGTTTAAGCAACAAATGGCAAGCAAGTTTGATATGAGCGATTTGGGTAAATTAACTTACTATCTTGGTATTGAGGTTGTACAGGGGAGTAGATATATTCAGCTAAAACAATCCGGATATGCAAAGAAAATCCTGAATAAGGCTGGTATGTTACACTGCAACTCAGTCAAAGTTCCAATGCATCCTAAGGAAGTGATCAATAAAGATGAGGGGGGAACTGAAGTTAATTCTACAGATTTTAAGAGTATAGTTGGTGGACTGCGGTATCTTGTCCACACCAGGCCAGATATAGCTTACTCTGTGGGCATTGTGAGTAGGTTTATGGAGAGACCAACTCAGCTTCACCTAGCTGCAGCAAAACGCATACTTCGCTACATAAGTGGAACGGTTGAATTTGGTTTGATTTATACACAGGACAGTGACAATGAAGTACTAATTGGTTACTCGGATAGTGACTTGGCTGGTAACATAGAGGATAGGAAAAGTACGGGGGGCATGGTGTTCTACCTAAATAAGAGCCTGATTACATGGTCTTCACAGAAGCAAAAGTGTCTTGCACTGTCATCCTGCGAGGCTGAATTCATGGTAGCTACTGCAGCAGCTTGTCAAGCAATTTGGTTGAGGAAATTGTTGTCTAAGATCACTGATTATGATGTTGGTCCAGTGACTTTATTTATTGATAATAAGTCAGCCATAGATTTGGCGAAAAACCCTGTCTTCCATGGTAGAAGTAAACACATAGATATTCGGTATCACTTTATACGCGAGTGTGTGGAGAATGAAGAGATAGTGGTGAAACATGTAAGTACTGAAGAGCAACGTGCAGACTCACTCACTAAGGCGCTTACTGCTGTCAAGTTCGAGGCAATGCGAAGTTTGCTTGGAGTTAAGAAATGCATCAAGACAAGTTCAGATTAAGGGGGAGTATGTTGGGGTGTGAATCTAAACTTGTCCTTATTTACTATGTTAGTCATTTGCAGTTTGTTTGGTACGTGATTGATGGTCTACAAAGTCTCTAGTAGTCTGTTAGAATGTTGGAGATAATGTAGGAGCATTATCAGAATAAATTGATTGTGTCGAGTCTGTTAGTTTAGTTCCTATGTTATAGGAATCATTTCCTTATCTTGTATTGTTTTCCCTTTATATTGTAATCTTTCAGTATGAATAAAAGTAAGTAGTTCAGAGAATCGCTTTCTTCTCTCCATTCTATACAAACACATTGTATACATAGTTTACTTTGTGCCAACAGTTGCTGCATGGCATTTCCTCAATCTGATGGACGTGAGCGTTGGTATTCATGGAAACCAATGAAGTGGCCATGGGCTTAAAGATATCTGAAAGCAATATTTCTGTTACATTTCAATGCATATTTCTCTGAAGCTAAGAATTGACTAAGGTCTTCATCAAGTCATTCGTAAAATTTTTACCATTGAATTGTTTACCAATGTGGGGAATGCATTATTGATAAGATGCATATGTGTCGTTGAGTATTATATGTTCCTATATATGGCTTACACTACATATTATCGAATGATGAATTTATAAATAAATTTTTACATAAAACTCTCTCCACGTGAAGACATATATAAGATATTTGCAACCCTACCAGCAATTAGATTTTTATATATACTATCCAAGTTCAGATTTATACGTAAAATAAAACTAAATAACCCTGAAAAGATTCTATTTTTTGGTAATATATATGTTTAGTTAGGCTTCCAGGCAATGTTATATTATCCTCAAAAACTCTAGCAGAGATGTCTAACTCATAAAAAGTTCTAAATAGACATACATGGCCTTCCTCCATTATATATCACTACAAGAAAAACTCGATCCAACAACTGTTTGTCACCGGTGTCTGACTGCCTTTTTTTTCGTTGTCAATCCGGTAGTTGTCTGTTTGAAATCAGACAATGGTTTTTTACCCGATGTATAGAAGAAGGTAACGCAACAGTTTTAAATCGTTGTTAAAATTTACGTAACACAACAGTTGTTTAATAAGAACCGTTACTGAAAACACCATAATGCAATGGTTTTCTAACTAACAGACAACATGGAATAGATGTCATGCAAGAGTTCTCAATTTTGTCAGGCTCTTTTTCAAACAACAGTTATTGTAATCCTCTGTTGTCTGAAAACCTAAACCATAATAGTTTTATAGAAACCCTGTCATCTTAGTTGGTGTTAGACAACGGTGTAGACAAACACACATGTAGTCCAACAACAGTTGTCCAACAGCTTGCAAGACAACACCATTTTTTGGACGTCGTTGTATAACACCTAGAAACAACAACGCTATGTTTAAAAACCCTTGTGTGAAATGAAGTCAGTCAAGTGTTTTAAAAATAACAATTGTTGCTGTTCAAGGGTTAAAACAATGGTTTCTTGAATAAAAAGAGTTGTAAGAACTCTAAACTACAACATATATGCTATCAAATTTGCTGATACCCTTGTTTCCCGTTGTGAAGAGTCTCTAAATACAACGGTTTTATATAAGAAAGAGTTGTGTGAAATTAAGGAGTTCTACAATGGTTTCTTCTGAATCATGGGTATTGTCTTATATGATTTATAATAATTGTTATTAAAGATGCCTTCATTGGCTAAAAATATATTAGACAATGGTTTATTTACGCAAAAAAACTATGCTAGACAATACAATCAACACACCAAAATTACTATAAATTATACATTACTTAACTAAAAAAAATGTCAACATTGTAAATTTAATACAATCATTACACAACCATTAAAAAATATGGTAGACTTTGCGATGATTTGTCACCTCTGGTGCACGATAGCCATCAAGACGGTTGGGACTGTTATTACGTTCGACTAATTGAGTAGGACTAGATGAGCATTGTGAAAAGATACAAATCACTTTTAACCTGCTGAAGTACAACGTTGCTACAAACGTTTTGCATATCTGGCTGGCTTTGGGACTGTAATCCACTACTGGCATCATCTTCCTCCTCACAAAGCTGCAACAGCCTACCAATTTCTGTAGAAAAAGACCATAAACATGTAGAACTAGATGAGCATTGTTTCTGCCTCTTCGAACTAAAGTAAAGATTCTCATTAAGCAGTCGCATGCAATTCCTTTCTTCTTCAGCCTCGTCATCTGAAAAACCAGTGATGCCGTAGTTAGCTGGTATCTACGAGACTAATGTAAGTTGTAGTTGTTTTATAGTCTAAAGATAAGCGGACAAATACGTTTATCATCATAAATTTGGTGCGACATATATCTTCAGTCATTAGAGTACATGAATCGTTTGCACCATTGTTGCTTCACAGATTCAGGAACCAGGGATCCACAAATGAAAGGGTTCCAATAGTCTCCTCCAAGACTTGCAATTACCCAATTGATTTTCAAAGGGGGGCTGCTAAATGTTGCTTACTGCACTTTCTCCCTCAGAATATTGTTCTTCCACAAACTATTAGAATCTGTACAGCCAAACCCACAACTAGATATCACAAAAGAATATAGTAAATAGTAAAGATTAGAAGGCACATTCAAAATGCATTTACTCTCACCTTCGCATGACTGCATATTTTAAATGCCTTCTCTTTGC
This sequence comes from Kitagawia praeruptora, assembly GCA_037693485.1. Taxonomy (NCBI): domain Eukaryota; kingdom Viridiplantae; phylum Streptophyta; class Magnoliopsida; order Apiales; family Apiaceae; genus Kitagawia; species Kitagawia praeruptora. The sequence goes on from CM075354.1 coordinate 112,421,927, forward strand.
TCACTGTCAAAACAGGGCTCCTCTTCGCTCTTGCCAGTGCTAGCTTCGTCACAACAATCGTCCTGTATAAAGATAGTAAGTTGGCTGCACTCAGTTGTAATAGAAAATTTACAGAAGTTACTTGCTCTTAAGAATATTAGCTCTTAATTTAATAATATTTAATAGAGAGTGAACTACTTACTAATACAAGGTCTGAGGCTTCAAGAAATTCCAACTGATGCAATGCTTTCTGAATGGGTCCTTAACCATGAGTAGAGCTGTCGATACTCACCTTCTAGTTGTTGTTCTTGAGACACTAATTTCCCAAATGCCGGAGAGAAATTTCTGATTAATGTTCCTGCTCCTAACACATAACCTTGCAAACAAAACATTTTGACATAAGATGAAAAGCATAATGCAATATGATTTGTAGTATAAGACAGGAAGGGGAGTGGAAGTCATGACACTAGGTTATCCAACTGATTCAATCTTTCCAAAGAAGACAAAAACTTATCATAAGTTTGCGAAGTAACAATATCTGGTGAGAGACTTGCCAATATCCAAAATACATATTTTGGGCTAGCAAACAGGGTTGGCTTATGTGCTAGAGGGTTGCAAGGGATGACACCATTACCAGAATCTGACATTATCCCCAACATTCACCTACAGTACCTACAATAGACTTCTTATTAGTTTCACCTGCAAAGGAAATCAAAGAACAACTTAATAAACCAAAATTTCTCACCTGAAGTCAATTGATTATATGCAGACTAGTGAATAGCATTTATCTCAAGTATTCACTCAAAAGTTGTTCATATATAATCACAAACATGATAGAAGTATTCATCCAAATTTTAAGAATAGATACTAGCGAATGAAGTCTTTATCAGTAGTCAATCTTTTACTTGAATCACATTAAATATCATGGTCACTAGACCACCCTAAGGATCAAGAACCATTCAAACCACACATATAACTAAAGCCAGATCAGAGTCTACCTGAAATAAACCCAGAGCATAGAGTTCATTGCAGATTTGTAGTAGGGCAGTGGAGCAAGGCTTCAGAAAGATACTCATCAAGTACACATTCATCGACAAGCTTCAGCATATCCTTGAATTCATTTTTAAATCATATGAAATGAAAAAAATTAGAACAATTTTTCAAAAAAATCAAAAGTAAGATAAACAGAGAATAATAGAGTTACCTTTTGGTATTGTCATATTATTTTTTAGTCTGCTGGTGGTTATTCTCGAAGATCAACAGAAGCTTCCACATTCCTTAACCAATCTTGAGTGCATATTAGATCTTTTGCTCACGCCAATAGATCTAGCCTTGCCAGAATCATATAGAGCCTCCATTGATTTCCATGTACTGGGAATTAGATAATCAAGCTACACACTACCCCGCCCAGACTAAGATTTGGTATAAACCAAACTATAGGCTATTCTCTTCAAACAGACAGACAGAGACAGAGAGAGAGAGAGAGAGAGAGAGAGAGAGAGAGAGAGGGGGGGGGTCATAGCCATAGAGAGATGAAGAGATGAATTAGAATACCCAAATCCATAGATTGAAACTCAAAATAATTACATAAGTCAAGAGTAATTAATCGATGTGTGTATTGGATTACCAAGAAATCAAGTGTAATCGAGTTTTTAATTGGATGTAATTGAGTGAAATCAAATGGGTTTAGAACATCAGTGATTAATCGAGTGGGTTTAGAAAGGGGAAGGTGGAGAGTGTTTGGTGAAAAGAAAGGGGGAAAGACTTCAAAAGAAAGGGGAAGTTGATATTTCGTTTTGGGGGGAACATTAGCGCCCATTTTTCATCTCTATAGAATGTGAGGACAGCTAATTATTATGTATATTTTCATTTAATTTTTTATAATTTAATAATTTATTGAAAAATGTTATATCAAAAACCTTTAATATTTATAAAAATAAATTAATCACATATTTGGTATATGTAAATTTTAATAAAAATATCTTCATTATTTTTATCAAAATTAATTAGTTTCAAGGTTAAATGATATGATTATTTAAAATTTAATTTTTTTGTGTTAAAAACTAAATTGTGTGTATCTGTGTATAACACTTTCTAGCTACTATATTGACTACAACTCATAGCTACTATATTTGTGTAAGTTCAATCGAGACAGTAGTATTTTGAAGGATTTATATTATAAACTCATACAAGAATAAATTTAAATATTTTAATTTTTTTTTGTGCATCACTAAAATCAATATATAACATCATGAGTAGGGTTGGATCATCCAAAAAAGATTTTAAAAAAATAGATTACGTTCAATCGGGATGAGACTAGTCATAAGAAGTAGTAATTTCGGTGAGTTTTTAAAATAAACTCATACAAGAATAATTTTAAATATTTTAATTTCTTTTGCACATCAATATATTCACTAGTAGAAAACTGGCCTTTTACATCGGTTAAATAGGTCTTTTACGTCGGTTAAATGGCGACGTATGGGCTGGCGACGTATAAGGTCAGAGTCTTATACGTCGGTTAAAAAGGCGACGTATATTGTACCCTTTTACGTCGGTTCTTCTAAACAACCGACGTATATTGTACCCTTTTACGTCGGTTCTTCTAAATAACCGACGTATATTGTACCATTTTACGTCGGTTCTTCTAAACAACCGACGTATATTGTTATCCTTTTACGTCGGTTCCTCTAAACAACCGACGTATATTGTTATCCTTTTACGTCGGTTCTTCAAAACAACCGATGTATAAAGTCCAAAAAATTAAAAAAAAAATAATTTGTTTATTTTAATTTTTGACCTGAATTTACAAATCAAAAATGTTTCTAGGAGATACATGGAGGGGGGTAGCTAAAGAATGTATTTAAAATAGAAAAGTGATCAGTATATTATCCAAAAAAAATATTTACAAATCAGAGCTCTACGAGTTCTCTAGCATTACAACGAATACAATGCACAAGTGGGTTCATACTGAACTTGCATAATTTATACACCGGCAATTCAAACTTGAAGAAATGATGGAGATTTAAAGACGAAGGCCTTGCAAATATGAATTCTGCTCGAAAATCCACGTCAACAATTAGTCTCTCATCTTCTTTAATTACATCGACAAATTCATATTCACCTGCAGAATATGAATACAATAAATCATTCGCAGCATCTACCACACCAAGACCCTTCTTTGATGCTAGATAAGCAGCATTCTAGATATAAAAAAAAGTTCAGAAATTGTTACTGGTGCTTTTTTTACAATTAATTTGCATAATCAAGGTGAGAGAGTTCAAACTTACTTCTATGTTAATCAAAACTCCTCCAGTTTTCCTAGTCTTGGCAAGTTCTAGGAAGGCATCAAGTGTCACAAGCTTGCCCTTGTTCTTGTTCCTCTGGTTTCTCAACAAGCCACCATCCTTGATAGGAATTTCAATGTTGGGCATAGAACATCTCATTCTGCATTGTGGCACATAGTCAAATCAAGGATTATTATCATTTAGGATCTGTTAGAAAACAGCAGAACGTAAACTAGAAAGATATAAATCACCTCGAGATTTAGCCACATTCTTTTGACCTTAAGCAAAAACTGAATTAAACACAGGGCATGTTAGGTATGTTGCTTCGGCCATGTTTGAAATATTACCAGCTCAATTATACAGTACATAAAATGGGAGCCACATAAGTACATAAACCATAACGCATATGTTGATATTCAATGTCCAACTTAAAAACACTAAAATTTTACACTATCTACGTGATAAACAAACCAAACCTATAAGTTATAATTTAAATCATCTACAACAGGAGGAATAGCAACATCTGGCAGTTCCTTAGCAAAAATCATGACCTATCAAAAAATAGAAATACACAAAGTTTTCATCAGCGTTAATGTCTTACGAATTAGCTATTCAGTTGCAAACTTAAGCATAACCATTCTTTAATCAAATACACAATCCTACCACTAGTGAAATCCAGAATACGATCCAAATAGTCAATGCAATGACTTTCAGGACGATCCTGATAAGCTCCAGGAGTAGCCTTATCCCCGAATCCAGAATACGATGGCACTTCATAGTCATCAGGTGCCTCTCTAACATCGACACGTGTTCCATTAATAACCTGTAATAGCAATTAATATACACAGCTATCAATAGCAGTTAATATACACAGCTATAAAGAGACAATACAGAAGCACAAGAGCACAACAACATGTCTTATCAAACTCAAGTTTTTATACATGTGTATACAGGCATATCAATGTACGTATATGTACTCGAACCAACAACCAATTTAAGATTTAAAAGATAAATTGCTGCAGAAATTAAAATAATTAAAACTAAAGTTTTCGGTCATTGCTTGCTACTGGGGGTATTATAGGAAAAAGATGCTGCAGAAATTGGCATAGCACGAAAAAAAATAATCAAACTTTTTCAAACTTCTACCAGCAGGACCCAACCACAAAGTTAATTTTGTGGTCTCAGCAACATAACACAGCCCATCATTATATCCCCACAAAGCACTTATCGAAACCAGAAAAAGGCCAATTCTGAGTAATTATGTTTCCCAAACTTATGATCCCAAGTATACATTTTTCATGTTTTTACCATTACTAACACTAAATAACTGTTTAAGGTATAAGATCTATTCATTGACTTGTGCAAACATAACAGGGTTTTGTAGAAATGGTCATCTAACATAATACAAGAGCCATCCAGGAGGGTCTCCACTCTCAAGTCCAAACCATCTTACTGCCCTCAACATTCTCAAATTATGGCCACCTACATTTCACAGAGCCAACACATTTCAGTTTAGCATTCAATATGTAAATAACATTAACTTTGACTTGCAAGATATTAACAAATCTACCACTAGTGTGGGATACAATTGTAAACATGTGATAACACGGAAGTACAACAATACATGCCTGTATAATTTAGTTAGTAATGAGACAAGTTTGTACTTCAGTTCAGCTATGTCTCAGATGATATACTTACTGGGAAATTGACAAAGGAGACATGTCTCAGTAGTTTCATCCTCGCATCCTCAAAGTCAGGGACATCACACATAGGAGCATATTCTTTTCCACTTCCATATGCCCTGTTAAAAAATAAAGTATAATGAACGAAACTTTTGTCATTATCTTAGTTTTCTAAGAAAATGCACAACTCAAAACAAATCGAATCAAAGACTTTTAAGTAAATCGAAAGCAGATAAAAGTTTGAATGTAAACCTTTGTTGACAATCACCAGGCAATAATTATGTTACAAGTAATAGAGCAAAGGCAAACTAAATTAAATTCTAAAAATAGGTTTTCTAGTTGTTTGTTGTTGTGAATACAAAATATTCACCCATACATTAACTAAACAAGTTTCTTTTCATTCTATGCATACTTTTTTGTTTGCAAAATCAGTCTATGCATTTAGAAGCAATGTTCTAAAAACCTACTTAGACGACGCCTAGGTACTAATGTTTTAAAAAAGCTCTTTGCAAGTGGTGTATCCTAAGTTCTCAAAACAGTGAGATAAACAAGTTACAAGACTACCACAAGGGATTATACCTCCACGACGCCCTGCAGAAAAGCAGCATGCTGAATTCGCATTCTCAAAACCTGTAAAGAAAATAGTGATTCATAATCAGATTCTATTGTCTAAGTAGAAATAAGATGGCTAATGACCCTAGCATTGTAACAAGACGTTGAAGGTACAATCATCAATGTGTAAGTATTTGAAACTATGCAGTTGACTATTAGTCTATTACCACAAAATGCATAAAATATGTCAGTGGTAAAAGTTTATAATTTAAGCATCAGCGTTTAGAAATTAGAACAGTAAATACTATTTATAACAATTAACAACCAAAGGGTTATAGATCATAATTACCATATGATTAGTAGTTTTAAATGATGTCAACAAAAATGTGGTTAACATTAGCATAAAGAAATGTTGATCCTTTAAGCTTAGCTGTAAGCTCCATAAGAAGACTCTTCAACTGGCGATTAAATGACTGCACGAGTTGATTCGCTCTGGTAGCACAGTTGTCCCTAACTAATAGATTTACATCCCTCTGAGAAGGTGTGCACCCTAGTGGCCCTACATTTGGGATAAGAAACTGCCTGCAACCCAAATTATATAGTCTCTACAAAAACCGAAACACAATCACATACACAATCACATATATTTATCAGCATAAAAAGATTCCTGAAAACTCAACTGATAAATCAAATTACAAATCATTCCTTTTACTAGCAATCCTACTAAGATTGATCTAGAAAGAACTATTAACAATAGAAAAGGGAATTCATTACCTGAGCCTTGCAAATGTTCGCTTAAATTTCCATTCTCGATGAATTGATAGACTAGGAAAAGGGAATCTTCAACACAATAGCCAATTAAGCGAACCTGCATAATATAATCATAGAGGTGTCAAAAGAACTATACTGAAAAACCAGAGCAAGATGTAAACAATTACAAGAAATTAAGCTTATTTAACACAAAAGATTATTACCAGAACCCATTTTATCCAAATTGGGTATAAAAATTAGGGTTTATATATAATTTGGGGATTTGGATTCAAGATGATTTTGTCCAAATTGATGGTATGAATAGATTAAGGAGGATGCGAGGAGTAGCAGCGGAGATGAGGAAGAGAGGGATGAGAGTTGTGTGCGAGTTTGTGGGCTTGTGTATGATGGGTGTGTCGTGTACGTGCGTGTGTGTTGTATTTTGTTGGAAAAACCACCACAGCGTTGGTGGTGGTGGTAGGGACGAACAGAGATCGAGAGATGGAGAGAAAAGAGAGAGATGGAGGCGGAGAGATTGAGTGAGATTTAGAACTCACGCAGTTTGATTGGGGAATAACCGGCATTATTGATTATTAATTGACTACTAATAGTATATACGTCGGTCATGTATATATCGATGTAAAAAATGAAATTTTATGTCGGGTGGTGAGAAAAACCGACGTATATAATAGTGTCATATACGTCGCCTTTTTCTCAACCGACGTATAATATCATCATATACGTCGCCTTTTCCTCAACCGACGTATAAAACACACATTATACGTCGGTCAAATAAAAACCCGACGTAAAAGATCATCTGATTAACCCTTTTACGTCGGCTAAAACATGAACCGACGTATAAAAGTAGTATATATGTCGCTTTTATGTTTAGCCGATGTAAAAGGGGCGACGTATAAAGTCAGTTTTGTACTAGTGATTCAATATAGATTATCATCCGTATGGTTGGATCGTCGAAAAAAAAATTAATACGGAGTTATTCCAAAATTAGACTACTTTGACCAAATAGTACTTTTGATAGTTGACCATTAAAATATCAAACGAGAATAATTTGATATTCTCTAAATTTTTTTTCATATCACTATATTCAATATATAATATCATCCGTACGGTTGGATCATCGAAAAAAGATTTTAAAAAAATAGAGTACGTTCAATCGGGAGGAGACTAGTTTAGAAGGAGTAGTACTTTTGGAGTATTTATATTATAAACTCATACGAGAATAATTTTAAATGTTTTTTTTGCACATCAATATATTCAATATATAACATCATCCGTACGGTTGGATCATAGAAAAAAGATTTTTAAAAAATAGATTACGTTCAATCGGGATGAGACTAGTTAGAAGAAGTAGTACTTTTGGTGAGCGTTTTTTATAAACTCATACAAGAATAATTAAAAAAATTTAATTTTTTTTGCACATCAATATATTCAATATAGATTATCATCTGTATGGTTGGATCGTCGAAAAAAAAAATTTAATAAGGAGTTATTCCAAAATTAGACTAGTTTGACCGAATAGTACTTTTATAGTTGACCATTAAAATATCAAACGAGAATAATTTGATATTTTCTAATTTTTTTTTCACATCACTATATTCAATATATAATATCATCCGTACGGTTGGATCATCGAAAAAAGATTTTAAAAAATTAGAGTACGTTCAATCGGGACGAGACTAGTTAGAAGGAGTAGTACTTTTGGAGTATTTATATTATAAAATCATACGAGAATAATTTTAAATATTTTATTTTTTTTAACATCATCCGTACGGATAAATCATAGAAAAAAGATTTTTAAAAAATAGATTACGTTCAATCAGGATGAGACTAGTTAGAAGAAGTAGTACTTTTGATGAGCTTTTATTATAAACTCATTCAAGAATAATTTTAAATATTTTAGTTTTTTTTGCACATCAATATATTCAATATAGATTATCATCTATATGGTTGGATCGTCGAAAAAAGAATTTAATACGAAGTTATTCCAAAATTAGACTAATTTGACCAAATAGTACTTTTGAATTTTGATAGTTAATAGATAATAGTTAGATAATTATTTTACCTAGAAAGTTATAAATTTATAAGTCTTTTTATCAATAAAATTAGTAGTTTAAAATTGGATTGAGCGATAATATTTTTACTAAAGTAGAGTAATTTTTAATAATTTTAAAATCAACAAAGTAAAAAATGTAATAAATATTTAATAAAAAATATAGAATGAAAACCACTAAAAAACCTTTTTATAAAAATAGAGAATTTTTTTTATAACCAAATTGTGAAAATGAATGTTTAAAAAAATTCAATATTTATTAAAAACAGTATATTTTTTAAATAATCAATATCAATATATATATATAAATGAGGGTACGCGGGAGGTTACGTGGCGCTCTAAGATCGTCTCAATCTATTTTTCCAATTTTTTAAAATTTTAGAATTTTAAACACTAATAAATATAAAATATCTTTTAACATATTAGAAGTAGAATCGGTATTCGAATTTATAAAGGAGAAGCGTTCAAATTTCAACATAGTATAACTAGATGTATAAATTAATGTATTCGAGTTTATAGAGGAGATCAAATTTAGATTATTATATAAATCATAAAAAATGGTGACATAAATCAGTTCGTACGTATGCCAATGGTTGACAACCAAGTACGTAAGGTTAAGGTGTTGTGTTTTTGTTCAGATGATGCATAAGCTATAGTATTTGAAAGGCATATGATGTAGCCTATTTGTATTTCGAGGATACAACTCAACTTAAACAAGATTGTAACAGTAAATAGTATATAGATTGTCACAAGGAATCTCAGATTGTATTATCTGTCAGAAGAAAAAGATCAAGGTCAATCTACAGACTTGAAGAATTACTACATTGAAAGAAGCTCAGTCATCTGATCAAGCCTCAGTGGAGTATTCGTTAAGAAGTGGATTCATTTAAAGTGACAGAGATTTCAAAGGTGACAGAGACAGTACAGAAGAATTGAAGAGAGAGGAGAAAAGAAAAGGAACCAGATTTTAAAGTTAATATATGAAGAACAGTCATTGCGGTTAGTCACTCTTGAACCAGACAGTACATCGAGTGTCAACATTTAACAGTGGTTGTTCATCATTAAATTCAGTGGTTCAAGATATCAAGACTGGTATGAGAGAAAATCATTGTGCAAGCAACAAGAGTGCTAAATTAATTAACCACAAAGATTTTACTATCAAGTGGACTGGCTGTGAGGAAAAAGATTTATCACAAAGAAATGCAAAGTGATATATTCTTAATGTTGAAACCCCGGTTAGAACTGTTGTATTTTTTGCTAAGCAGAAGGAGTCCGGTTTCACATCCTCAAAAGACCGTAACTTACACCTGGACGGGTTATGAGAAAATAGAATTATCACAATAGAATGGAAAGTGATATATTCTTAAAGCTTGAACTCCGGTTGGAATTGATATATTTTTTATTAAGCAAAAGGAGTCCAGTTCCAGACGCTCAAGAGACCGCAGCTTAGAGCTTAAGGATTTATTTATATTAATAAATATTTTATTTATTTAGAAAATTATATTTATAAATATCTAATATTATTAGATATTTATTTTTATAATTTCTGGATTTAAATAATTATTTATTAATTAAAGATTATAAGTTGTGAGGGTTAAAAAGCATTTCTACGGAACCCGTCCCGAATAGGACAAAATAGGCCCCGGTTGATTGTAAATTGAATAGCAGGTCACAGGTGCATGTTGCTGTTCTATTATTACTCTCAAGAGTAATAACGAAGAGTAATATTCAAGAGTAATATTCAAGAGTAATATTCAGAGTAATATTCAAGAGTAATATTCAGAGTAATATTCAAGAGTAATATTCAAGAGTAATATTCAGAGTAATATTCAAAAAGAGTAATATCGGAGAGTAATAACAGTCTTATGCAGAGAGTAATACTGGAGTGTCATAATGGACAGAGTAATACTGGAGTGTCATAATGGACAGAGTAATACTGGAGTGTCATAATGGACAGAGTAATACTGGACTGTCATACTGGACTGTCATAATGAAGAGTCGTAATAGCTTAAGTTGAGTGTCATAATGGAGAGTCATAATGGATCAAAATGTGACACAGGAGATTGAAGATATTATGCAGATTGATTATAAAAGAAGCAGCAGCCATATACAGACACACGGACGAACAGACCAGGAGAAAAAGAAAGAAAGAAAAGCTCTCATCTCTTTCATCTTTCAAGCTCAAAAATTGCCATAAATTCTTGAGTTCTTGTATAAAAAATTGTATCCATTAGAACTTAATTATTTGTGATTCTTGTACTACTAGCGAATTAAGTTTCCTAGTACTTATCTTGCTTGGTTATTAACTAAATTAGAAAAATTCATGTCGAATTTTCTAATTTGTTATTATCAACTTGATAATTAATCTGTACTGAAATTGTAACACCCATCAAGTTAATATATTGTTATATTCAACTTGAAATTTGTTTCAATTTATTCCGCACAAATTTATTCAAGTCAAAATTTATTTAAAGAACAAATTTCGATAAAATGGTATAGATTGTATTCAACCCCCCCCCCCTTCTACAATCTTATCGGACCTAACAATTGGTATCAGAGCCTATTGATTGATACACAATCAAGATCCTATTTTTATTCAATCAAAAATTTATCTCGAATTTTTAACTCTCTTAAAAATTCATCATGTCTTCAAAAGTTGGTTCTGTTAAGATACCCATATTTGACAAGGAAAATTATGAATTATGGAAAAAGAAAATGACTCTTTTTCTACAAGTGGCCAATCCTAAATATTTAGGAATATTGAAAACCGGGCCAATAATTCATATGGTTATAGAAGAGGAAGTAATTGTGGATGGAGTTGTTGAATTTGCTGAAAGGACGTATCCAAAGGATCCTAATAATTATACCCCTGCTGAAAAGGAGGAAGCTGCCCTGGATATGAACCTACAGCTGATTTTGATGGAATCCCTAGATTTAATCATGCAAAATCATGTTGTTAATTGTAAAGATGCAAAGCATATCTGGGATACCATTTTGACAATAAATGAGGAATGGGTAGATGACACTTCTACTGCTTTGGTTGGTGAAGCCTCGGTGAAAATGGAAGCTAAGGTTGTTCAACCTTACTGCTCTGAAAAGGAGGTGATTGTAGCTCGGGAAAGGAGCTGGGATGATTTAGACAGTGATGAAGAGGAGATTGAGGATTTTGCGCTGGTAGCAAATGATGAGACATCCGACTATTACAGAACTCCGGTAATACTCACTGATGCTGAACTAATTCGTAGCTTACGTAATTCCTTGAATAATGCACAAAAGGGATACGAGAGAATAAGTCTTATTAACACTAAACTTGAAAACGAACTGTCCGAATTAAAAAAGTACATGTTAATCAAGATAAGCATATAGAAGAAATAGCTCGACTAAACTACAAAGAAAAGGGTCTAGGAGAATACATGGTAAAACAAGTTGATAGGATTGCTGAACAAGACATCAGGATTAGAGAACTTGAAACACAGATTAGAGCTTGTTATAATTCTGTTAAAGTTTCCAAAGAGCACTTCAACAAACAAGCTAGAGAACAAACTGTAGGAATAGGGTTTGGTTACAAAGAAGCTGCTGGTTCTTTGGGCAATCATTCTGCTAATCCTATTCCTGCTAAAGAAAGAGGTATACCACACGTACTCAAGAATGTTGAAAAACCCATGTTTAAAGAATCTGTTTCTGAACCACCAAACATGTATTCTATTGTGATTCAAGAAGAAATGAGAAATGAGGACAGTGCTAATGACATAGTCATTGATAATGAAAAATCTGTTAAGGCACCTACAACCAAAAATGTTAAATCTAATAAGGTTGTTTCTATGAAACCAGTGAAGTTTGTTCCCAGTTCATCTAAAATTGAGTTAGGTGATAACAAGTTGGAGCAGAATGATAACATGTCTAACTTGAATACCATGCCTATCATTGATTCTAATCATAAAGCATGTGGTGTTGTCAATTGTATGTCTTGTGCTTTTAATGTGATGTCTGCTTACTTTAATGGTAATCATGCATGTGCTAATAAGACTGCTCCTCGACAACACATGAACAGAAATAAAAATGTTAGATCAAAGACTGCTAGTCCTCCTCATGTTAGGAGAGAGACATTTGTACCTAAGCCTAAACAAAGTTTTACTAAGGCTGTTTACAAGGTCAAATGTCCAGTCAATGAAACAAGTGTTCTTGCTCCTAAACAAACATGGATACCTAAAATGAAACAAAAGATTATCAAATCTGTTTATAGGGTCAAATGTTTGTTGACTGATGGTGTCAAGGTTAAAAATGTTGTTTTGCCTGACAAAGGCCAATTTTTCAAGTACTCTGGACCCAACCAAGCTTGGGTCCCGAAGAAAGTTTAACAGTTTTGGCATTGCAGGGTGTGTAACAGGTTGATCGTGTTATGTGGATTTTGGACAGTGAATATTCAAGGCATATGACCGAAGATCGAGCCCTGCTGTCAATAGTGGTGAAGGTATCTGGCCAAGTGGCATCCCTTGGAGATAACAGCAAGGGTATTACCCAGGGTCATGGCTATTTAATAGCTAGAAATGTTGTCAGTAATAATACCTCATTTGTGGAAGGTCCCAAGCACAACTTCTCAGGATCATACAACTATAAACTTGTCAAGGAGAAGTGCCTGATCTTACACAAGAGAGATGAAAAGCTTGCTATTCGAGGATAAAGGAAAGAGAACTTATTCTTAGCTGACCTGGAATCTCAGCAAGGGAATTTCAGACAAGGGAATTTCAGACAAGAGTAAAGATGAAGCCAACAAGGTTTAATATAAAGCTTCATCAGACAAGAGTTTAGCTATGACATAAGGAGCTCTCCATCTGAATGTCAAATCAAGAGATTCTTTCTTGGAAATCGAATTAGTAAAGGAGACTGCTTCATCTGGAATTTAAGCAAAATGAAATTATGAGGCATGTCACAAAGGGAAGTCAAAGAAGCATCACACATAAGTCCTACATCAAAGAAAAATATACTTTAGTGGTGATGACTGATGGCTTATCTCAACAAACAAGTTGTTGTTCAGACAATCTTAAGACAAGACACCACTGATGGTGATTGATCACATCAAGAAGATTGGCAGGAAGCAAACATGACTATGACAACTTGGAGACCAGATTACAGGACCTATCAATTAGTGTTCTGGATGATTTCTGCATCTACAAGAGTATTAATGCTGAAGGAGTCAATAGTTTGCTACTGACATGATCGAACCCTGATCAGTAAGAAATACAAGAAGACCCCAAATACTGAAGGAAATTTTTTTGCAATGAAAAATGAAGATGAGCATACTGGCAATCAGCTAATGCTCACAGAGGATGATTTCCTTGGTTACTCAATGGAGTCAACAGCCTACAGGGTGATTGTTATTGATCAACAGAAGGTGATTGAAAATCTTAGTGATGTTCAACAACTTCTAGCTCCCAGCTGTCAATGGTTATGGTGATTCAGATCCAAGCAATGTCAAACATGGAGAATCTTCATGTAAACCCAGCAACAGCTTAGGGGGAGCAGCAGAAGGATCAACTAGCCAAATCTACACCACATTGAAAATCAAAGGACACTATAAGAACATGTCTGCCAAGACAAAGAATGTTGACTCAATTAATTCTTTGTCCTAGTTCTTAGTGTTCCTAATGGTGGAAGTAAAAGACTAGCAGAGCTTCATGTACCAATGATTATTTCTTTAGTTTTCTTTTAGAAGAAACCAAGAAAGCTACGAAGGCTCTGAATAATCCAGATTGAGTGATTGCAATGCAAGATGATCTCAATCAGTACAAAAGGCAGATTGGAGGGAAGCTGGTATCTAGACCAATCAACAAGGTTGTATTTGGTACAAGGATAACCAGAAGTCTAACTGGATGTCAAGGCATTGTTATGAGGGACAAAGCCAAACTGGATGCAAGGTTACAAGCTGATAAGATAGTGTATCTGACAAGAAGCACCAGTGACAAGACGTGAGGATACCAGGCACCTGCTGCACATTCAAGATTATAATGGACATCTGGACCTACTGAATCTGGATGCTAGAGGAATGTGAACAAGTTCACTCCTCGTTGTTGAGACAATTGAAAATCTCTACAAGGACAGATCAAATGAGTTGTACAAAAGCCGGAGAACACAAGGAAACAAATTCATCTCCAACAACTCTGTGGAACACTCAAGGCTAAGCATCTTGGATAAGGTATCAATTCTTTCGAGAACATGTCTTTAGTTAAGAATAACTTGCAGACACGTTTGCTAAATCACTTGATGAAATTAATTTTTCAAGATTGGTTTGTAAATTTGGGATTTTATTAATGCTATATGATTTGTAAATCTCATCTGTTAAGTAATTCTTAAGTAAGCTCACAAGTATTCAATTGTCTGTATTGAAAGGACTTGTGATTTTACTATAAGTAATTCTTAAATGATTTTACAAGTATTCAATTGTCAATATTGAAAGGACTTGTGAACTTATTTACATCCAGACCTCAAGCTGAAAATTATCTGTTGAATGATTACCATGTGTATAATTGTAATATATTTCAGTGGTGATTATTTAAGGATAATTTAAATATTTAAATGCTAAAATCTAACTCATAGAGATTTAGTATTTAATTATTTAATTATTTATTTTGATTAAATGTGAGTTATAGAACCTAAAGCAATTCAAGTTAGTATTTGCTCTATATCTCATTTATCAAAATAAATTTGAATCATAACTAATTTGGACCTATCTGTCGTGGTCCTCAATTGGTTGTGAGATGTTAATTCTAGTGAACTTCTTAATGCATCATTTTCAGAAATTCACTATAATTAATATCATGGTTATAACAATTGGTTGTATTGAAGTTTTGACTTATATCAGTTAATGATATTTAGTTAGAATTCTATTTACAAACTAATTGTCAGATGTATTGGTTTGAGTGAAATTACTTAGAACTCCTCTAAGTAATCATTGTCTTATCTTTTGAAATTCACTCATTCTACTATACAAGGTGTGAAAATTATCTAAGTAGAACTATGGATATTGCAATATCTAAAGTTACCATAGTTCAGTTACTTCGAATAATTCTTATGCTTATTTGCAAGCTACTAATCACTTTGATAATGAATGTTGTATACAATGGATCAAGGTGTGTTGGACTTAGAATATCATTTCTAAGATTGCAGACAAGACAACTTTGGTAATTAAATCTCATCTATAGAACCAAGGTTGTCTACCAACAAACAGTTGTTAGGAGTTAACAATTGTTGTTATCGAGGAGTTGCCTTGTAGTCATAAGTTTAAAATGTTAATGATGATAATTATCCAAGTGATAGTGGTGGAAACAATTTTAATATTGGAGATACCCCTGTCACTGGAGAAGAATTATCAAGTCAAGCTGGCAATAACTCGAGGGAAGGAAACAAAGGATCAACTAGTCAAACACAACATCACAATGAAGAACAAGGTGATTCATCAAGATCTAACGTTCTCGAACAGTCTATTTGGAATAGAGCTGATCATTGGTGATCCAAATGTTGGAGTAAGAACTAGAAGGGCTTCTCAGAATCAAGGTATAGAATCTAAGGAATCTGAGATAGTACTTGTTGATCCTAAACAACAAGAAGCATGGAAACTGGTGTCCATCTAAGCACCAAGTAAATGGTATGACATTCTTTCTAAATTCTTACTTGTTATTTTTTTAAAAAGAATTGTCATAGTCATTCTTTTGTTATACTCCATGTTTCTGTATTTTAGAATGATAAATTTTCTCTAAAAATATTTTTCTCTAATTCTCAAGTTAGAATTTTTAGGAAACTATTTTTGTTGAAAATTTCATTATTTTAAAAAGTCACTTTTCAATATTTGTGTTATTTTAATAATTCATATTTTCTATTTAAATAATTTTCTAGTAGAAAGTTATTTATTAGAAAATATAATGATTTATTAATTTACTATAAATATTTCTTGTAAATATATATAATATTCTATTAAATGGTTTGTAGTGTTTGTCCTTTTGTTATTAATGTTTGATTTCGTAAAAAGGATAACCTATGATATTTTTTCTATTTTCTATTTAGCCATTTTTAAGTAGTTATATTGTTGTAAATATGTTTGTAAATTATTTTCTTTTATTTCTAATATTCTGTAAATATTATTAATACAGTTATTTTTTAATGATAAAAAAAAATTAATTAAAAAAATAGTATTTTTCTTTTCTTTTTAGTTTTTATTTAATATTATTTTTATGTATATTATTTCTTATTTTGTATATTATTTTTCATGTGTAAATAAATAGTTTGTATAGTATTTTCAGTTTAGTCACTATACTTTCAAAACTTACAAACAGGTCCATGTACTTGGTTCTTTTGTACTTCTTCTGTTTAACACACACATATCATGCTGTTTTAACTTCTAATCTTTGTTGTGTTGTTGTTATTAACAGAATTTTCTTATATAGGACCATTGTTGGTATCAAAATGGTATATGTCAATTCAATTATTTAGGAACTAACGTTTGATTTTCAGGTTCTAACAATTGAAAGACAAGACCTAACAAGTGTTAACAAGTGATAACAGTTGGTATCTAACATACAGGATCTAAAACATGATAAAATAGTTTTGTTTGTATTGGTTTAAACATTAACATTCATTAATTTGATTAATATTTATTGTTAATTAGATTTTTGCCTTTGTTTTTGTTTAGTAAAACTGGCTCAAGATCTATATCTTTCCTAACTCAAAATTTCTTTCTACAGCTGTGATTGCTTACATTGTAAATCTTTTGAAATCACAACTGTATATCATTCTATCTCTATTGCTCATATTCTATGATGCAGGTTCATCTACATGGAATTTTGTTTTCTCACATGATTAGTCATAAGGTTGTATATCCAACAAACTTTTATCCCAGACTACAGTCAAACTCAAACACATTCTATCTTACCCCCTAAAAGGAAGTAACCTATCAGACTAAAGGTCACCAGGGAGTAACTGCACTTGATGCAGCAAATAAGGATGTGTGGGATATTCAATTGGAGAGTCACTACCTTATACACTATTCAAAATATTTCATATGCACAAAGTGAGATTGCACACACTAAGGATGAATTGACGGAAACCTATAATCCAACCATTTTACGGTTAGGATTATAAGTTAAAGGTTCTTTAATGAACCAAGAGTCTTCACAGACCTCGAGAGAAGGTATTGATCTCAATGCAAAATTCAACAAGATCATTATCTAACTCCCCAGAGGGAACATCTCTGGATCCTGCGGGTAACGGGTCTGACATAGGTGCGGATCGGCAACTTGTGAACTATGATTCAGATTTTACCTGATGAGTTTAACAAGGTGATGTCTTCACAGACATTAGAAGGGAACCTTGATCTCAATGCTAATTTATAGATCATTGTCTACCTTCTCAGAATTCAAATATGAAAACCCTAAAAGGGAAAATTAGCAACTTGTAGATTATGACTCAGATTCGTCTGACGAGTCCAACGAGGATTTGGGATTTGCGAACTCCCATTGCACCATCACTGACCTCTCTTGAAGGGGCTAGGGTGATTTTTCCTTGTAGGTACACTAATGGATGTTGGAGCTATGAGTGATATGAGTGATACACCAGTGAGCAAGAGTGTAAACACAGAGAGAAGTGAGACACTCAACACAAATGAGTGGAGAGAAGAGTGAAACACTTGTGAGGTACACCAAACACTATCACACACTCACAGTGAGGAAGAAAATGAAACTTCCTTTCTAACAAAGAACTCTATAATTGGTACAACTACTTTGTCAACTAGTTGATTGGAGGATTCCTCAACTAAGGGGGAGAAGTAAAAGGGGTACAAGAAAAAGGAGAGTAGGTTAGAAAGGGGGAGCATTTACAGACTGTGCTTTGGAAGAGAAGCAAGTCAAGTTACTAAGGGGGAGATTTAGATGAAGAAATAAGGGGACTTGCAGTGGAGATATAAAGAAGCTTACATCACAATACTATTCTGTTAGTCTTTCAATGTACTATGTATAAAGGCTAACTGGAGGAGTAGTAGATTTCCTAGAAGTTGTAGAAATGGTATTGATTCACCATTGTCTATATAGTAGGAACAATTGTTTTTCTTAAGTGAGAAAAGCTGTGTCAGAGAAGGGAAGTGATTGTAAATCAAGAACTGCTGATAATCACCAATGTAAGATGTGAAGGATTATCAGGCAGAGATTTGAAGAATCAGAAATGAAGATGAGTTATCTATTGAAGATCAGTTCAGTGCTAGAGGAACAATCATCTATCATTTCATCAACTGAGGATTCTGGAATTGTTAAATCTAAACCAGAGAAATTTTTTAATGTACTATTTGCTAAGCTCATAAATGCTTAATCTTTTTCTTGTTTAAGTGAGTTAGTTGAGTTATCCTCTAGGTATTTGCTTGTTATTGTCTAACAAACAAATAGGGGGAGATTGAAAGGCATATGATGTAGCCTATTTGTATTTCGAGGATACAACTCAACTTAAACAAGATTGTAACAGTAAATAGTATATAGATTGTCACAAGGAATCTCAGATTGTATTATCTGTCAGAAAAAAAAGATCAAGGTCAATCTACAGACTTGAAGAATTACTACATTGAAAGAAGCTCAGTCATCTGATCAAGCCTCAGTGGAGTATTCGTTAAGAAGTAGATTCATTTAAAGTGACAGAGATTTCAAAGGTGACAGAGACAGTACGGAAGAATTGAAGAGAGAGGAGAAAAGAAAAGGAACCAGATTTTAAAGTTAATATATGAAGAACAGTCATTGCGGTTAGTCACTCTTGAACCAGACAGTACATCGAGTGTCAACATTTAACAGTGGTTGTTCATCATTAAATTCAGTGGTTCAAGATATCAAGACTGGTATGAGAGAAAATCATTGTGCAAGCAACAAGAGTGCTAAATTAATTAACCACAAAGATTTTACTATCAAGTGGACTGGCTGTAGGAAAAAGATTTATCACAAAGAAATGCAAAGTGATATATTCTTAATGTTGAAACCCCGGTTAGAACTGTTGTATTTTTTGCTAAGCAGAAGGAGTCCGGTTTCACATCCTCAAAAGACCGTAACTTACACCTGGACGGGTTATGAGAAAATAGAATTATCACAATAGAATGGAAAGTGATATATTCTTAAAGCTTGAACTCCGGTTGGAATTGATATATTTTTTATTAAGCAAAAGGAGTCCAGTTTCAGACGCTCAAGAGACCGCAGCTTAGAGCTTAAGGATTTATTTATATTAATAAATATTTTATTTATTTATAAAATTATATTTATAAATATCTAATATTATTAGATATTTATTTTTATAATTTCTGGATTTAAATAATTATTTATTAATTAAAGATTATAAGTTGTGAGGGTTAAAAAGCATTTCTACGGAACCCGTCCCGAATAGGACAAAATAGGCCCCGATTGATTGTAAATTGAATAGCAGGTCACAGGTGCATGTTGCTGTTCTATTATTACTCTCAAGAGTAATAACGAAGAGTAATATTCAAGAGTAATATTCAAGAGTAATATTCAGAGTAATATTCAAGAGTAATATTCAGAGTAATATTCAAGAGTAATATTCAAGAGTAATATTCAGAGTAATATTCAAAAAGAGTAATATCGGAGAGTAATAACAGTCTTATGCAGAGAGTAATACTGGAGTGTCATAATGGACAGAGTAATACTGGAGTGTCATAATGGACAGAGTAATACTGGAGTGTCATAATGGACAGAGTAATACTGGACTGTCATAATGAAGAGTCGTAATAGCTTAAGTTGAGTGTCATAATGGAGAGTCATAATGGATCAAAATGTGACACAGGAGATTGAAGATATTATGCAGATTGATTATAAAAGAAGCAGCAGCCATATACAGACACACGGACGAACAGACCAGGAGAAAAAGAAAGAAAGAAAAGCTCTCATCTCTTTCATCTTTCAAGCTCTAAAATTGCCATAAATTCTTGAGTTCTTGTATAAAAAATTGTATCCATTAGAACTTAATTATTTGTGATTCTTGTACTACTAGCGAATTAAGTTTCCTAGTACTTATCTTGCTTGGTTATTAACTAAATTAGAAAAGTTCATGTCGAATTTTCTAATTTGTTATTATCAACTTGATAATTAATCTGTACTGAAATTGTAACACCCATCAAGTTAATATATTGTTATATTCAACTTGAAATTTGTTTCAATTTATTCCGCACAAATTTGTTCAAGTCAAAATTTATTTAAAGAACAAATTTCGATAAAATGGTATAGATTGTATTCAACCCCCCCTTCTACAATCTTATCGGACCTAACAGTATTCAAGGTACTTATTTAAATTTATGCATATAAATAAATATATATAGTTAATTATTACGTGATTGGGGGCATCATCATTGATTAAAATCCTATATTTAATTTGTTTCCATGTTTAATTTAATTTAATTCAAGGTTTCAATGTTTCCACATGACGAGATCTCTTCTGTTAAACATATTGATGTTATTTAATTTGTCAAATTCTTGGAAACTCTAACTTTTGTTACAGAAATTTTATTATTTTCACTTATAATCTCTTGAAGATGCTATTATGCATGCCTTTGTTTTCGAATTTATCTTTACAGGTCCTCTCATTATTGTCGCAAGCATGAATTAGACATGCATTCATAAGCTTTTTTTTTTTTTTTTGTCAGATTGTTGGCACCAACTGGAAAAAGCGAGATCTTGAGATTATAACAAATCAGTAAGTCATGTATATTATCTATACAGTTTGGTGTAACAATATGATTAATTATCTAACTCTTAAACTCAATCTTTTTATACAGCTCGGTAACTGCAATATCACTCTTTGGGGAAAGTTGAGCGAACAATTCGATCCAAATTTATATAAAGATGACGATGTACCTTACATTATAATTGTTACATCTACAATGGTTAAAAAGTTTAAAGGTAATAATTAATTAGAGAAGCCAAAATATATTATGTCAACTTTTTGTATATTGATTATCTCGTACGTACGCTACTTGCATTGATTTTGAATATCTAGCTTGATTCTCATTATTTGCAATTAATATAATATACTCTACACAGGTGCACTTTGTTTCTCATCTACAAACAATTGTAAAATATACATGAATTTGGACGTTCCATATTTTTCTAATTTTCTAAAATTTTAGAATTTTAAACACTAACAAAAGTAAAAATATCATTTAACATATTATAAGTAGAATAGGTGTTCGAATTTATAGGGAAGACAAATGATTAGAAGTTCTATTGGAAGTAGAATAAATATTTATAATACATATGATTAAAAGTTTTATTTGGAGTATAATAGGAGTTCGAATTTATAGAGAATAAGAGTTTGAATTTATAGAAAAAACATATAAATAAAAGTTCTATTAGAAGTAGAAAAATATCATTTAACATATTAGATGTATAATAGGTTTTCGAATTTATAGAGGAGAAGAAGTCGAATTTATAGAGAATACATATGATTAAAAGTTCTATTGAAAGTAGAATAAGTAATTATAACGCATATGATTAAAAGTTCTATTTGAAGTAGAATAGGAGTTCGAATTTATAGAGAATAATAGTTCAAATTTATAGGAAAAAACATATAAATAAAAGTTCTATTAGAAGTAGAATAGGTGTTTGAATATATAGAGCAGACATATAATTAAATATTTTATAGAAAGTACAATCTTCTTTAGAAACCGATTCATTAGAAAAGATTATTTAATTATTAAAATTTAATATTAATATCATAATATAACGTAAGTGTTTTGAATTTTTTTTAAAAATATTGTAACGCTGCCGCGAAGCGCGAATTTTATTTCATTTTTAGGATAATCTCCTGCATTTCGTCAAAAAAAATATGTAAAAATTATGATTTTGATCTTAATGAGAGAGCGGCTCAATAGCAATAACCATGCTTAACGAAAAAGCGGTTCATTAAAGAAAATCGTGTTGAATATTAAATTTAATATTGATGATATAATAGAGAAAAAATATTTAATTTTTTTAGAATTTTAGGATTTAAATATTAATAACTAAAAAACTACTGTATCTTTTAACATTTTAGAAGCATAATAGGTGTTCAAATTTATTAAGAATAAGAGTTTGAATTTATAGGGAAGACATATAATTAAAAGTTTTATTGGAAGGAAAATAGGTGTTTGTAATACATATAATTAAGAGTTTTATTGTAAGTAAAATAGGAGTTCTAATTTATAAATAAGAAGAGTTTGAATTTATTAAAAGTACATATAATTAAAAAAATTAATTTGAGGTAAAAAAAAGAAGTTTGACTATATAAAGAATACGTATAATAAAATATCAATCATCAATCAATATCAATATATATAAATAAAGGAGGATACGAGGGAGTTTAGGTGGCGCTCTAAGATCGTCTCAATCTATTTTTTTAATTTTTTAGAATTTTAGAATTTTAAACACCTATAAATATAAAAATATGATTTTAACATATTAGAAGTAGAATAGGTATTCGAATTTATAGAGGAGAAGAGTTCGAATTTATAGGAAGACATGTGATTAGAAGTTCTATTGGAAGTAGAATAAGTATTTATAAAGCATATGATTAAAGGTTCTATTGAAAGTAGAATAGAAGTTCAATTTATAGAGAATAAAAGTTTAAATTTATAGAAAAAAGCATATAAATAAAAGTTTCTATTGAAAGTAGAATAAGTATTTATAAAGCATATGATTAAAACGAAAAAAAAAGGAAAATATAATGACCGTACTAAAAAATAAATTATAATTTAAAAAAGAGAAAAAAAAAGCATATAACTTTACTAAAAATGCAACATATCCATAAATATATTATATATATATCTATATATATATATATATATATATATATATATATATATATGTAATAACCGCGAATTTTCGAATAGTTTTTTAATTTTGAGTCGAATTTAGAGTATCGTTTTAATTAGTCAGCAGGAGAAAAACGAACCCTTTTTACCAAATATTTATATTAAATGTTTTCATCATTATATCATTTCAATTTGTCCCCCATTTTTATTTCTTTTTATTTAATAAATTACCACTTACAAGATAATAATTAGGCATTATGTCCACTAAAATTTTTACAATGATTTTGTTTCCATGATTTAGTCTTTTTATTTTTTTATTATTGGAAGCATTAACAGCTTCATGATTATAAGAGTAGTGCATATTTTTAATAATAGATAACCGGACTGCATATATATTATTAACACAAACAGATAGGAGTATAACACAGACTCTAGTACTCTACCATAACAACAGAAAACAGAGCCTAAAAACCAACACTGTCTCTCAGTAAACCAAAACAATTCGGTCCCATATATTCCTAAAAACAGAGAAACAAACACATTACAGTTATATTAAACCGAGACTCGACCTTGTTTTTCACTAAAACAGAGCAGGGAAACAGTTCATCACAACATCCATTTCGTTCTAAAACCAACAGTCTCTTTACTAAACCAAAAACAAAAGCTCGACTAAATACAGGGTATGATATTGAAAATGGGTATTTCAATTTCTCAGTTTTGTTTCGTTTTTAAATCTGTGTGTATTCATGTCTTGTTGTTTGGTTGGGTCAGTGTCGAATTGTGATGATGTGGTCCGATTGATTGATGGTTTGAAATCAGAGTGGGGGTTCGAAGGGAGAGATTGAGAAGGGGAGTCGAGAGAGATGTAGAGGAGAGTGTGGGGGTGGAATTAGGAGAGATTTAGAGAGATTACCAGAGAGAGGGAGTGCAGAGAGGAATTGATTGTTTGTTGGGTGTGGTTATTCGAAGTAGAGAGAGAGACGACAAGAGAGATTTAGAGAGAGTTGTGGTGGAAGAGATGAACCGAGAGAGATTGTTGTTGCTTGTTATTAATTGATTCGTTGCTGTTGAGGTTCGAAGTCGGAATAAGAGACTAAGTGAGGGGTTGTAGTCGGGAGAGATGGTTGTGTGGTGGTTCGACCTTGGTCGAAGAGTGCAGAGGGTGCAGAGAGAGAGAGAGAGAGACGAACGGAGAGATTTATCGGGAGAGAGAACGCAGGGGAGGCGCGTGGCGCGTGGTGGTAGTTGCAGGTGGGTCCCAGGGTACTGTGCAGTTATAATAATAATAAAATAATAACGTAATGATAAATTGATAGTTGACTGTTTTAATCGGGAAATAAATAAAAGAGGTTCAATTAGTTTCGTTAAAACTGGAATATTATTAAAAATTGTGAGAAATAAATAATTTAGTAGAAATGGTATAATTGGTTAAATATTTAACAAGAAATGTTTTGTGATTCTTGGACATAATTTAGAGATGTATTGAGTTGTGATAAAAAGAGGAATAATTGTGAATAAATAGGATTAAAAAGCGGTTTTATTTTAGGAGATTTATATTTATCGTTTCCGGATTATTTAATTAACCGGATCGAGTTAATTTATTTTAGAGATTAAAATCGGAGTAATATTTAATTATTTACGAGATTAAAAATAGAGTATTGTCGTTAATTATCGTAACCCTATTTTCATTTTAAGTCGAATTTACGGATATTAAAAATAGGATTGATTTTCAAGATTTAATTTCTGAGTTCGAAGAGAGATTTATTTATCCGGGATTTAATTTCCGTTATTTATCGTAGAGATTTTCGAGAGATATTTTATTATATTATATTATCGGTTGAGAAATATTTTATTTTGACGAAGCGCTCACGTATTTCTAGTTGCCATTTTTAGAGAATAAATTCTGAGCCATAGACCGAAGCCGAGTTCACGGGTAGAGTACAAATTTTATCTACACTTATTTGCACTTCGAGATCGAGGCAAGTTCATTCCTACCCTAACTCCTAGAGACTTATATTTCTGTTCGTATTATTTCATTCCTTATTTATTTTTGAGCTGTCAATTATGAGATTTATATGTTGCTCCATATGATGCTATAATTCTTTTGAGTATTATTTTCTCGTTGCGATATTTTGTTACTGTTAAGATTAGTTTACTTGTGAATTATATCCCTTATAAGTGTGAAATCAATTTCGTTGCTATCGGGTCGATCTCAGTAATTCGAGATGACTATTATTGTGATTCAGTGAAACTAATCTCATTTGTTTGAGATAGTTAAATCTATTCTTTTTAGTCGAATTTATTGTACAAATTCGACAATAATTATTGATTATCTTTTAAATTGGTTCATCTTTCGAATCAACAAATATGAGTTATAAAAATTAGGATTGTTAGAGTTTTACTCGTTGATAAAGAGAAAAATATTCTATTTAACGTTCATCAATTCTGGGTATTATAAATATTCGAGTGGTACTATTTGTTCAGTACAACTCAAGATAATTATTTTAAGACTATCCTCACTATTTCGAGATAGTTGCATTTATTGTCAAGGTTTGGCATTTTGTTCGTGTCAACCAATAAAATATTATTATCATTGAGAGTTTGCATCAGTCCCTTGTTCGGATTGATGGCACAATTGAGTCAGACTGGCAGTTCGCCAGATTAATAATTGTTTTCCTGAAAGAGTTATCTCAAGTTATCTGTTCATCAAATATTCGGGAATTCTGTATTCTACTGGTCAACATGGGAGATGGCCCATGGGAGTTCTTTCAAATCAACATGAGGAATAAACTCGTGGTATCGAAAGAGAAAAATTAATATTTTGGCATTTGTTGCCTGGTTACTTTTGGGAAAGAGGCCCACTATAGAGAAAGAGAGACTTGTGTACCATTATACGGACACGAGAATATTTTTGCGTTTGTTGCCAGGGTTGAATTAATAACCCATTATGATGCTAGCATTCATACATATATTATATTGTTGATATCGTATTGTAGCCGTGATCGGGCGAAGTGCGGTGTCATTGGAGGCGGTATTCTCGGTCGGATAGTTGATCGCCCCACCGAGATACCGTGAGGTGGAAGACCAGTTTATTCTTAAATCATGAGTTATCAGAGTTATATCAAATGAGTCTTTCGATTATTCTGTTTCGAGATGAGTATTGAGTTTTTCAAGTATTCTGTTTCGAGAAGAGTATTGATTCTGTCGAGTATTCTGTTTCGAGATGAGTATTGAGTCTTTCAAGTATGCTATTTTCGAGATGAGTTTGAGCCAATTCAGATTGTGATATCCTACATTAAAATTTTGAGTATTTCTTTCGGTAAATATTATTATATTTATACCCCGAGCAATGAAAGAACTTGTTGAGCACTATAGTTGCTCATTCTTGCTTTAAAACATTTTGTTCAGCTGTCAAGATGCGAGACGTCCAGCCTGGAATCCAGAGGAAAGGGAAAAGCTTCAGACTATGCTGACAAGAATTAGAATATTCCGCTGGAACCTTTATTTCCTATTTTTATGAACTTATGTAAGATATTATCCAGAGATGAAATAAGTTGGATTGTATTATTTTGTGAGACGATCTTGGAACTGCGGAGTGGGACATTTATGTTCCGTTGAAATAAATATTTTATTTTATTATTGCGTTATCGTGTGCTGCAGAATATTGAGACAATGTGACGACCCGGGTCCCCGGTCAGGGTGGATTTGGGGGCGTGACAATATATATATTATTTGAATATATTTTTATTATTTGAAGTTGGTCTTTATTTTAGTTTGGTCCCTTTTTAGGACGGTGGAGACGTCTTACGCGATTTTTAAAACTATGTATCTTTTTTCTTAGAAATTCTTTATTTTATTTTTTTTATACAAGTTAATTATACTTGCATTAGAAATATATCCATAAATTTAATATTATTCCCGTAACGAAAAGTCTTCAAATTTAATTTTTTTATATGTTAACATAACAGAAAGACATTCTCATGCGGAAGTTGTAAATAAGTACTTGAATATCTATAATATACAGAAAATATAAGATGTATTTTCATTTTTAAAACTTTATAAATATTAGAAAGTTTAAAGAATATAAAAATTGGAATTTACTTTCTTTTTATAATTAGTTAGAATTTCGGTTCCAAATAAGAGCGACTCAAAACGTATTTAACGGGAAGACGGCTCACTAGAAAAGATTGTAATAGCTATTAGAATAGATATTGATGTCATAATTATTTTTTATTTTTATTGTTCGATTTTATGGATAAAAAATATTATATAAGTCTTTATAATATATGTTAAAGTTAAGATTTTGATTTAACGAGAGAGCGGCTCAATCGAAAGAATCGTGTTTAACAAGAAATTGATTCATTAAAGGATATTTAATTATTAAAATTTAATATTAATATTATAATATAACGTAAAAGTATTAATTTTTAAAAAAAATATTATAACGCCGCCGCGAAGCGCGGCTTTATCGACTAGTATATATATAAAGGAGGATACACGGGAGCTTATGTGGCGCCTCTAATATCGTCTTATTTCATTTTTTTAATTTTTTAGAATTTTAGGATTTTAAACACTAATAAATAAAATTATTTTTTATCATATTAGAAACAGAAATAAAATATGTGTTCGAATTTATATAGGAGAAGAATTCGAATTTACAAGTGACAAATTATCTTGCTCTCTCTTAAGAACTATATAACTCGACTTTCTCCCCATACACAATTCATCTGGGTGAATTTTTTTTAGACTTTGCTTTATGATTTTTTTTTATATTTTCAATTGATTAGTTTATGAATTTTACAATTATTTTAAGTTTTAATATTGCTTAGATTTTTTATGATGCAGAAGCTTAACATGGACCAAGAAGATGGATGTATTATGAATTTATGATGATCTGCACTACACGTATTAACCAAATTGACTGGTGTTTTCACGAAGTTCTGCTACACAGGTTATTACTCCTACAGTCCTACGTGCGAATTTAAACCATTATTTTATTTATTGTATGTTTCAAAAATAACTTCAACTTAATTTAGATTTATTTAAATTTTCCTTATGAATTATCAACTTAGCGTGGTAAATGTAGGGACATCATGGGAATTTGATTATCTTTCTTCAATTTTTTTCTTAATCTTCACTTGCCATATTCAACACTATTTTTACAAATAATAGATTTTGCCCATAATTGTAAAACAATTTAAAGAAAAAGTGATAAGAAGTAGATTAGATATTCAAATTTATAAAAGAGAAAAGTTCTTTTTAGATTTTAGAAGAACCCCCGATCTCATGGGGCGTCAATTAAAATAGTTGTGGATGTGGCTTGGCATGATCCTCCTGTCATACCAAGATTCTTATTTTCGTTCAATTTATGCTTAATACTTTTAACAGTTCTTTCTCGAAGCATGCATGATAATCATAGTGATATATTTTGGTAGTAGTAGTACATTAAACAGATTTAATTTAAAAAATTAGAAATAGAATACGTGTTCGAATTTATAGATGAGAAGAGTTCGGATTTATAAAAAAGTTATATGATCAAAGTTCTATTGGAAGTATAATAAGTATTTTATAAGAAATATGATTAAATTTTTTATTGAAAGTATAATAGTAGTTCGAATTTATAAAGAAAAATATTTCAAATTTATAACGATTTTTTGAAAGGTTCAAAAATATATTTATTCAAAATTTGTTAATAAAATAATTAATAAATTCATATAAACGAATTTATATACAATATTGATTTTACTAAAATATCCATAAATAAATATTTTTTAAATCAAAAGCACAATTTTAATTTGAAATCAATCACGATATACTATTATATATTTTAAATTAAATTTCATAATTAATCATTCATTAATCAACCACTCTTTTAATAAAAATTCAATCACAATCATATTATCATATGATTTTGAGTAAATTACATAGTGGTGGCTGTACTTTACACCGATTTTCAAAAAAGTGGTCAGTCTTTCAATTTCTCAAATTAGTGGCCAACCTTTCCCTTTGTCTTACAAAATAATGGCCAGTCTTTCAATTTCTCAAATTAGTGGCCAACATTTCACTCTGCGTTGTAAAAAAGTGGCCACTTTTGAGATAATTTTCCTACTATTAGCCACTTTTTTGAAAGGCGGAGTGAATGATTGACCACTAATTTGAGAAATTGAAATACTGACCACTGTTTTGAAAGAAAATGTGAAAGGTTGGCCACTAATTTGAGAAATTGAAAGACTGACCACTTTTTTGAAAATCGGTGTAAAGTACGGCCACCACTCTATAATTTACTCTATGATTTTTATAATATATATTGTACAATTATAATCGATATTAAATAATTATAATCTAACTTAACTAAAAAATTGAAAAAATCGTATTTGAAATCAGAATTTAGATAACTTGGATAAAATCCATACATTCAAAATTTTGATTTTTTTATAAGCTTAAAAATATATGTATTCATAATTTGTTAATAAAATTAATATAAACCAACACTATAAAATCGGATTTGAACAAATTTTAAATAGCTTGGATAAAATTCATATCTTCAAAAACTCGGATTTTTAAAAGGTTCGAAAATATATTTATTCACAATTTCTTAATAAATTCATATAAACGAACACTTCATATATTTTAATGGGTTGCTGAATATATTACCCAACCAAAAAATTAAATTATTTTTGAGCCAATCAGAATTTACTTCTAAACTTTAAATCAATCAATGATATACAAAAATTTTATTATTTACCATGCTTATTCTAATTTATTAATCGCGGTTAAATTAAATTTAAATACAAAATATCTTGATTTAATAACTTCACATATCACATGATTTTTAATTTTTAAAAATTTCTTCTAACCGTAAGTATTATTTTCTATAAATCCACATAACAGTATATTACATATGGTTATATATCTTTTAGTTATCAATTATTTTTTAACATCCTTTATTATAATAAAGGATACCCGAATCTAACATGTGTTAGTTAACCAATCACAAGATTGTGAATTATTTTAACATCAATCAGAATCTATTAAATTTAAATCAATTAAACTTAATGTACCATGTCTCTTTATTAGATCTAGATTCTACGTTTCAGTCAAGACTAAACTCAAATCAAATTACTCTTAATTATAGTTATTTTTTCATATCAATTAACTAAACATAATAACTACTAATTTTTATTTTAACGGTTAACTAAATAAAACAAATTTAATTCTTACAAACTAAAAAATTATTTATTAAATCAATTTAAACATTACAGGAAATCTAATCCGCTTATTCCCTATTCTCACTATTCCGCATGAGACTTAGCCAACTTTGATAAACTAAGTGTATGCATCAATTCTTCTCAGTGCTAAATCATATCAATTTCGATTAAGATAATACTTTATATCTTTTTATTATATGACATTCTATACTTGGACATATTATCTTTTTATTTTGATTGTATATATGTATTATATGTGTCGTGTTTTAATTGTCCAATAAATTAAATAGAAAAACGTTTTTAACAAAAAAAATAGAACACGATTTAGGTTATCATCTCCGGATTCTCTCAGATTTACTTCCCATTAGAATATTCAATAGAAAACTTCAATAATTCAGTGACTTACTAAATTGTACGCATCAATCCTTATCCCATTACATTGATTTGTTTACATTATTAGGTGTGCTTATAGATAAATGTTTTTTTACAGTGTTGGGTTGTCAATGTTATTCATTGATTACTTAATAATTTTATTCTAAACACAATATTTATTTAATTAAAAAAATTATATATTAATACATGAATCTATCAATCATCAATATCAATATCTATCTATCTATCTATCTATCTATTATATATATAAAGGAAAACCCCCAGGAGCTCTAGAATCGCTCGATTCATATTTTTCTATTTTTCTAGAGCTCCTCAATTTTAAATAATTAAAATTAAACTTCCTTCTTTATGCCCTATTTTTTAGAATAGTACTTCTAATATTATGGGAACTAGCTAATATGGCTTCCCATGAACTAGCTAGGTTGTCATATAGGTTTCTTGATCGTAGTTTTGATGGGAGTTCTACTCCTATCGAGGTTCAAAAATGTATTCTGGATGCTTTGATTGTTCAATAAAGTTTGCAGATTTCGTCAAAAAATAGTATAGGATTGTAAATTTCTGGT
Organism: Kitagawia praeruptora; assembly: GCA_037693485.1. Taxonomy (NCBI): domain Eukaryota; kingdom Viridiplantae; phylum Streptophyta; class Magnoliopsida; order Apiales; family Apiaceae; genus Kitagawia; species Kitagawia praeruptora. Next base: position 112,453,227 of record CM075354.1, read on the forward strand.
AATGGATTCGTAATCGGTGTTTACATTCTATTAGATTATTTTTATGCGTTTTCTTTTGTCTTTACGTAATTCATTCCAGGTGGTTTATTTTTCTTTAATTTTAATTGTTGTTTGTTTGCAGAAAAAATTCCATCTTTCAATTTTACTAATCCTGGTACCTAATCAGAACTTCTCGGCTACATATTTGACATATTTGAGAAGGTATTCAAAAATAGTAAAATATAGGAGTACTATTTACAAGAAAATGCATATTCGTGATTAATTTTGTTATTAATTATGAATATGTAGTGTGTGTCTATGACTATTCTGAGTTTGGTGATCATTATCGACTGGAAGTTAGTTTTAGATTATTTAATTTATTTAAGTATGAAATAGGTGTCATTGAAAAGTGTTTTCTAGTACAAATAGTGAATGGCAATTTTGTAATAATAAAATCTATCTTACTGTATTTACAAAAATAGCCCTGACTTGTAGTATATTATGTTTTAATCTCAGGCTACAACCCTGAGGATGTCCTCAGGCCCAGGATACTCTTTACCTAAAATAGTAAAGTTTTATAATAAAAAAAATTACCCCATCATAATAAATTCACTTTATTACATAAAATATTGATTGGTCCACTTACCACAATTTTATTACTTTTCACCACTATTTTACACTTTTTCTTAATCTCCGTCCCCAACTCATTTGTAAAAAATAAATGAGGGGGACGGAGGGAGTATCTTATATAAAGGAAACTCCACGGGCATTTGGTGGAGCTTCGTAATCACTCGAAAATTATTTATCTAATATATATTCTCAATTATCTCAATTTTCAAATATAAAATATGCAATTAAGGAAATAATTGTTATTAAGGGCAAGTCTAACCTCTAAACTATATTATAGTTAGGATATAAAAAACAAGTTCTAACCTTTTTTTTTTACAACAAAATCTCCTAATTTTAATTGAATCATAAGAAAATCTCACCGATATGCAAACCGAAATTAAAGTCAAAGAAAATTTTAGTATTTAAATTTTTCTTAATGTGTACGTTAATGTTTCGGCTTTTGTATAATAGTATAGATATGCAACGGGTGTCGGCCTAAAAAATAGTTAGACAAAATCAGTATAGAAAAACATATGAATAATTTATCTTATTATCATGTATATTTAATTTATGCAATATTGTGTTCACTAATCTATATTGATATTATAAATATATTTTTGTATACTTTTAAAAACTCGAAAGCTATTTATATAATTTTCTAAATTATCTCAATTTTCAAATTAAAATATGCAATCAAGGAATTAAATATTTGATATACATAAAATATGCAATCAAGAAAATTATTGATGTTATTAAAGTTAAGTCTCACCTCTAAAGTATATTATAGTTAGGGTATAAAAAGGAAGTTCTAACATTTTTTTTAGTTAGGGTATAAAAAGAAAGTTCTACGGAGTAACTTTTTTTTAAAACAATATCTCTCAATTCTAATGGAATTCTAAGAAAATTTTACCGACGTGCAAATCGAAATCAAAGTCAAAGAAAATATTAGTATTTGAAATTTTAATTAGTGTGTAAACTTTTCATAAAATTTACAACGGGTGTCGACCTAAAAAATCGTGGGACAAAATTGGTATACAAACGTATATGAATAATACATCTTATTATCCATGTATATTTAATTTATATAATATGTTGTTCACCAATCTATATTGATATTATACATATTTTTGTCAATTTTTCCTTAATTAATCTTTATTTAATTTTTTTTTAAAATGTTATAAGGCCGCCGCGAAGCGCGGCTTAGTAAAATGTTATTTAATTTTTTTATAATTTTTTGTTACAATTTTTTAAAATGTTATTGTCCTTCTTCGGCCATCAAAACTTCCTTTTTTAACTTCAGCACAAACATCTTCGAAATAGAAAAGGTTTTCGAAAAAGTCAAATTTATATATTGGAAATAGAAAAAAAATAGTAATTTATATAGAAGTCAATAATTGTATAATTTTTTTTATTTATATTCGAATTTCAAGAATTATAATTATAAACTTTTGTACAGATCTTCTATAATCCTATATAAATCTATTATTACCCCCAAAATACCTTACATATTACGATTGTTTAGGTTTGTATTACACATTTGCAGGAAAGAAAGTGTTCATCTTTTCTAAATTGTAGGTTTGTAGCTATGTTGATTGTTGATGACCAATTTATGAACGTATTAATAACTACTAACCATCTACGTTTTTTCCAATATTTGTTGTTGCAGGATTGTACGTTTGTTCATACAAACACAAAAGCTTTGTTAGCGGTGGTGTACATGTATCATGTTTGATCGACTGTATAGGTACGTATATGTATCAAGGCATGTCGGGATGTATTTAATTTTCTATATATTTAAACAGCCCATGTTTATATTCGAATCGTAACTGTTACAGGTTATTATGAGATTTTCGTAGCTGGTAAACATGTTTTTATACATATGATCACTTTTTCATGAAATCTTTTCTAGCCAGCTATATGTTCATACATCAAAGGGATACTAAGAAGCTATATGTCATGGATAATTGGTTTTTTTATTTGTTGTTCAAACTCAACAGATTAATCACTTTCTTGAGTAAATTTAAGAGATTTTATTTATATACAGGACATGTCGTTATTCATGCTTTAATCCCAAGTAACCAACTACCATGCATAGGCACAAGTATTCCCAGAAACAACGCCGAAAGCTTCAGCCTCGCCTAATAGGGGTGTGTCCCCTGTTTCTGGGAGAGCTCCTTTACAACACGTTAGTAGGCCGACATTGAAGACACAATCCTCCAGATAATTATTCAACTAAACAAATACAAGGGGGGTTTGCATGTGATGTTGCTGTATGAATGATCGTAGCATTCTGGTTTGGCAGCACAGTGACAAAGAATTTAAATATAAAGAGTTCTGGTTATATGTATATACAATGGAGCCACTGAATATCCAAAAAAAATGGCATGTTTCCCAAAAAAGGCAACACTCAACACATTGGTGGAAAAGATTTGTGATTTATATGTGTTGTTAGCTAAAGCCGCAACACATCTTGACTGGTCGATGACAAGACTGATAAAAAAACGACTGCTACAATTACGAGAGGACCAGTAGAGGGGGTAAGTCCGATGCCAAAGTCATATTGGAAATTTTAAGCCACGGGCAAAGAGAGCATCCTGACTTCTGAGCCGAAGATGCATGGTTTAAGCGCAAAAATAGCAGATGATATTGTACATGGAGATTGATGGGTTATCAGGAAAAAAGCATTATATATATGGAGATTGAAGCAACATGCAGGAGCAAAGTATTGGGATTTAAAATACAAAAATAAATGGAATATTCGAGCCTGGGAGTTGTAAATACATGATGCTGTATAGTTTGGCAAGTAAGGCATTATAATATATAGGGATAAAATATGATGATTTTTTTATAACAAGGGACGGTAAGGAGAAATCATGGGTAGAAGACAAATTGATGTCCAAGCAGAAGAATAGTACTCCCTCTGTTCCTTATTTGTTTTCCTACTTTCCTTTTAAGGATATTCAAATTACTTTTCTTGTTTCTATTTTTGGCCATAAATATTAATATTCAATACCCACTACTTCATCCACTATCCTTTAAAAATAATATTTAATACCCACTACTTCACCCACTAATCATTACAAATAATATTCAATACCCACTACTCCACCCACTGCTTATTAAAAATAATATTCAACACCCACTACTCCACCCACTACTCTTTAAAAATAATATTCAATACCCACTACTCCACCCACTACTCCAAAAAAATAATATTCAATACCCACTACCCTTTAAAAACAATATTCAACACCCACTACACCATAAACAAATAATATTCATTCTCCACTATCTTAAAACCCGTGAAATTCAGCAAACAGGAAAAGAAAATGGGAACGGAGGGAGTATAAAAAAGGAGTGCAGTAAGGTTTGGTTTGTGAACAAAGATGGAGAGGAGGGTGATACTTCTACTGAGGCGGGAAAGAAGAACAACCATGTCCAAGGAAAAATTTTAAACTGCCAAGAGTACTTTATCACATATTTAAAGGAACAATCTGGTGGTAGCCTCTGCTAGCTACAAGTTCAGCATGACCAGACTAAATCCAGATGTACTAATGTCTAATGATACATACTGGAGGGTTAATTAGAACCTGGAACTCTACATGAAGACTCCATATATAGGAAAAAAGGAAAGGTGTTGCCATGGAATTTATCTTTTAAATTTTATTTATGCATACATAGTTTAAGGATCAATTGAATATGGTACACACTATCAATGAGGTCGACCAAGAATAAGAATAATGTTACATCTTTATTTTCTAAAAATAAAATAAAATATTTTTATTCTAATTTTTTACTATTTTAATTTTATTAGTGCGTTGATGTTTTTTACTCTTTAAATAATAGAATTCAAATAATCAAATTTCATATATTTTTTTTAAACTTTTCACCTTCTGATTTAATCATAAAAATGTAATAAAAATATAAAGAGGCAAATCAATATCTTTATATCTCTCTCTTTTATAAATATAAACTAGTTGATAAAGCCGCGCTTCGCGGCGGCATTACAATATTTTTAAAAAAATTCAATATATTTACGTAATATTATAATATTAATATTAAATTTTAATAATTAAATAATATTCTTTAATGAATCAAGAAAAAATTCTTGTTAAACACAATTTTTTCGATTGAGCCGCTCTCTCGTTAAAACCGAAATCCCATCTTTAACATATATAGTATAAAGACTTATATAATAATTTTTATCCATAAAATCGAACCGTAAAAATAAAAAAAATTATGACATAAGTATCAGATTCTAATGGCTAATATAATCTTTTCTAATGAGCCGTCTTCCCGTTAAATACATTTCGAGCCACTCTTATTTGGAACCGAAATTCTAACTTTATTATATGAAGAGAGTAAATTCCAATTTTTATATTCTTTAAACTTTCTAATATTTATGGAATTTTAAAATATGAAAATACATCTTTTATTTTCTGTATATTATAGATATTCTTGTATTTATTTACAACTTCCGCATGAAAATGTCTTTCTGTTATGTTAATATATATATATATATATATATATATATATATATATATATATATATATATATATATATATAAATACGAAGACTTTTCGTTACGGGAATAATATAAAATTTATGGATATATTTTTATAATGCAAGTATAATTAACTTGTATAAAAAAGTTACAATAAAGGATTTCTAGGAAAAAAGATATATAATTTTAAAAAATTGTATAAGACGTCTCAACCGTCCTCGTATTCTACTTCCAATAAAACATTTTATTTTATGTATTCCTTATATATTCAAACATCTTTTATACGATCTTCTCTAATAAACTGCTTTCTTATTAAACACAGTTATTATTATTGATGCGCTCTCTCGTTAAGATCAAAAATCTAACTTTTACATATATCACTTGTATGATAATATTTATCCATAAAAATCAAATCCTAAAAATAAAATAAAATTTATAACATCAATATACTATTTTAATAGTTTATACAATCTTTTATTGTAAGTCATCTTCCCGTTAAACACGTTTCAAGTCACTCTTATTTGGGAACAAAATTTCAACTTCATTCCATATTATTGATAATACTTATCTTACACAACAACTTTTTTCTTGAAATCAAAATCTAAAAAATAGGGTGAATTCCAATTTATACTTTCGCTAAACTTTCTAAAATTTATGGAATTTTAAAAAATGAAAACACATCTTATTTTCTCTTTTTATTATAGATACTCATGTATTTATTTTATTCAAACATCTTATATACGGTCTTCTCTAATGAACCGCTTTTTCGTTAAACACGTACGGTTATTACTATTGATCTGCTATCTCGTTAAGACAAAAAATCTAACTTTTACATATATCACTTGTATGATAATATTTATCCATAAAAATCAAATCCTAAAATTAAAATAAAATTTATAACATTAATATGATATTTTAATAGCTAATACAATATTTTATAGTGAGCCGTTTTCCCGTTAAACACATTTCGAGCCGCTCTCGTTTGGGATCGAAATTCTAACTTCATTACATATTGTTGATGATGCTCATCTTACACAACAACTTTTTTTCTTTAAAATCAAAACATAAAAAATAAAGTGAATTCCAATTTTTACTTTCTCTAGACTTTCTAAAATTTATGGAGTTTTAGAAAATGAAAACGCATCTTATTTTTTCTTTATATTGTAGATACTCCTGTATTAATTTAGGATTTCTGCATGAGAATGTTATTTTATTATATTAACACATCAATGATTTTATTTTTAAATACGATGATTTTTTTTATGACAATAGTATTGAATAAATTTTCCTAATAGAAGTATAATTAACTTATATGAAACGACATATTTTAAGAAGATCGTACTTTCTAAAAAATATTTATTTATATATCTTCACTATATATTCAAACACTTATTCTACTTCTAATAGAACTTTTATTTATATGTTTTTTTCTGTAAATTCGAACTCTTATTCTCTATAAATTCGAACTCCTATTCTACTTCGAATAGAACTTTTAATATAAATACTTATTCTACTTCCAATAGAACTTCTAATCATATGTATTCCTTATAAATTCGAACTTTTCTTCTCTATAAATTCGAACACCTACTCTACTTCTAATATGTTAAATGATATTTTTATATTTATTAGTGTTTAAATTCTAAAATTCTAGAAAATTAGAAAAATAGATTTAGACGATTTTAGAGCGCCACCTAAACTCTCGTGTACCCTCCTTTATATATATATTTATATATATAATAGATATATTGATTATGCAATCAAGAAATAATTGTTGTTATCAAAGACAAGTCTCACCTCTAAATTATATTATATTTAAGATATAAAAACAACTTCTAACCTTTTTTTTACACAAAATTTCCCAATTCTAATTGAATCATGAGAAAATCTCACGGTATGCAAACAGAAATCAAAGTCAAAAAAGATTTTAGTATTTAAATTATTATTATGTATGTTTAATATTTCAATAATATATACAACGGTCGTCGGCCTAAAAAATAGTTAGACAAAATCTGTATAGAAAAATATATGAATAGTTTATCTTATTATCATGTATATTCAATTTCTACAATATTAATATATATTATATATATTTATTATATTAATATTTATTGTATATATATTTGTACAATATTGTGTTCACTAATTCATTTATATATATTTTATTTTTGATTTCTTTCTTAAATAGTTTACAAGTTGAATTTTTTTTTAAAAATTACAAGGTTGCCATCACAGAATTCGTATTATATTACATGTACAATTTTTGTTTTTTAACGATTCAATTTGGATTGTGTTTCAGAATTTTCGATCAAGATGGATTTACTTTTTCGTGAATGCTATTTTTCGTGAATCAAACTTTTATCTTAGTCAGCATGTAAGGATTCCATGTCTTTATAATTATCTTTATTTTTATTTTTATCTTTATTTTTATATTTTTATGTTTATATCTATCTATCTTTTTCTAGAGATTCTCTATTTTAAATATTAAAGTTACAATTTCCTTCTTTAGATTCTATTTTTTAGAAAATAAACCAAAACTTCCTCTTTTAACATTAAGATTAACATCTTCGAAATAGAAAAAGTTTTTGAATCTGTAGGAAAGATTAGGAATTCAAATCTACATATTCGAAATAGAAAAAAAATATTAGTTTCTTATATAAAATAAAAAAGAAATTTTATTTTTATATATATATACAATCAACATTACTTCTAATTATCAAATTTTATCACCATCTTTGTAACTTTTTTCTGCTTCTGTTTACTTTTGTCTTCGTCTATTTTCTTTTAATTTTTTTACTTATTCTTATTTTATTTAATTCTCAATGTACATGGCTTCTTTTTAGTGATTTTCAGGTTTTTTAACTTGGTTTTTAACGTTTGAATTTACTAATTTAAAATTTGCTTTCTTCGTTTTATTTTTAAAATTTATGATTGGTTACGATTTTAGTTATAATTATGGATTATTAGTAATAAGTGGTTACACTTTATGGCTTTTGTGTTTTTTCTGTTAGTGATCTTGGTGCAAAAACACCTAACGTGTGAACAAAATTTTGGAGATCTTTCTTTGTTTGAAAAGTAGAAGCATTTGAGAAATTTGGCACAAAAGAAGTGAATTTTAACCATGCCCTGTCTATTTATTTACAATTAATTGTTAATTTATCGTTATTATCTTCTCATTGTTCTTGATCATAATATTCTAATGTCTTCTTTTAATTAATTAAATAAAATATATACTTTTTTTGCCTATATGTACTTATTACAACGGACGTCGGCTTAAGAAAACGTGACACAAAATCGACTAAAGAAAATAAGCATATAGTTTATTTTGTTTTCTACGAATGTGTTAAAATCTGTACAATATTCTGTTCACTAATTTATTTTTAAATATTTACTTTTTGATTTCTTTATTAAATAGTCTATATTTTGAAAACATTTAAGAAATATTACAATGTCACCGCAACACACAGCTTATATGTATTTATTACAATGAGTGCCGGTCTAAGAAAACGTGATACACAATCAACATAGAAAATAAGTATATATTTAATTTAGTTATCTATATATATTAAAATTTGTACAATGTTGTGTTCATTAATCTATTTATAGATATTTTCTTTTCGATTTCTTTCTTAAAGTTGTATTTTGTATTTTTTTAAAAATATTACATGGTCGCTGCGAAGCGCGGCTTGGTATTTTGTATTTATATGTATTTATTACAACGGGTGTCGCGTCGACCTAAGAAAACATGACACAAAATCGACGTAAATAATAATTTTATGCTTTTTTTGTCTATATACATATTAAAATTTATACAATATTGTGTTCACTAATTTATTTATAAATATATTTTTTTATTTCTTACTAAAATAGTCTATATTTTGAAACATTTTAAAAATATTACAAAACGGTTGAAAAACGTGTCTAATATGTATTTATTACAACGGGTGTCGGACTAAGAAAACGTGAAACAAAATTAATATAAAAAATAAGTATATAGTTTATTTATGTATATTAAAATTTGTTCAGTATTGTGTTCATTAATTATTCTATAGCTTTTCCATTACTTTCTTAAATTCATATTTTTAAATTTTTTTAAAAAATATTATAAGGTCGCCGCGAAGTGCGACTTATATATATTTATTACAACGGGTGTCGGCCTAAGAAAACGTGATATAAACTCAACATAAAAAATAAGTAAATTATTCATTTAGTTGTCTATATATTAAAATTTGTACAATATTGTGTTCATTAAATTTTTTATAAATAGTTTCTTTTCGATTTCTTTCTTAAATTTATATTTTAAATTTTTAAAAAAAATATTACAAGGCCGCCGCGAAGCGCGGCTCAGTCGACTAGTATATATATAAAGGAGGATACGCGGGAGATTAGTTGGCGCTCTAAGATCGTCTCAATCCATTTTTTTAAATTTTTAGAATTTTATAATTTTAAATACTAATAAATATAAAAATATTTTTTAATATACAATAGGTGTTTGAATTGATGTTATATGATGGAATGGTTTGGTACGTATATCTCATATCTTTCTTATATGCTTTTTAACTCATGTGTGTAATTGTTTTTATGTTACAATCAAAATAAGAGAGTCTAGAAATTAACATAAATGTTATAGTTTTGCTGTAATTCTTTGATTATTCATATTTTAAATCATGATTGATATTTGTGTATTTTTAATGCAGACTCAATTCACAAACCATATTATATGGTAACTTTGGACCGTAAAATTCATTAAAAAAACTCATAATCAAACAAAACCTTCAGTCACGTCGTCACTGAATAAAGGAGAAGAGTTCTAAACATGCTCTTAATTTATTTTTCTTAAATTTTTTTATATTGATTATTATTAAAAAAAATCTTTGAAAATATTAGAAGTAAAATAGGTGTTTGAATTTATAGAAAAGAAGAGTTCAAATTTATAAGAAAGACATATAATTAAAAGTTCTATTGAAAATAAAATAGGTACGTATTTGAATTTATAGAGGAGAAGAGTTCAAATTTTTAATAAAGACATATGATTAAAAGAAAATAAGAGATCGAATTTATAGAGGAGAAGAGTTCGAATTTATAAAAAAAACACATAATTAAAAGTTCTATTTGAAGTAGAAGGTATTCGAATATATAGAGGAGAAAAGTTCGGATTTATAGAAAAGACATATAATTAAAAGTTTTATTAGAAATATAATAGGTGTTTGAATTTATAAAGCATAAGAGTTCAAGTTTACAGGAAAGACGTATAATTAAAAGTTATATCGGCAAAGGATAGGTCTTTATAAGCCATATAGTTAAAAGTTCTATTGAAAGTAAAATATGACTTCGAATTTATATAGAAAAAAAGTTTCAAATTTATAAAAAAAGTCAAAAAATTAAAAATTTTATTAGAAATAAAATAGATGTTCGAATATATTGAGGTGACGTATTATAATTAAATATTCTATTAGAGGAGTAGAATATGAGCACGGTGGTGAAATCTTTGACGATCTTCTAAAATTATATATCTTTTTTCTTAAAAATTCTTTATTTTAAATTTTTTATAAAAGTTCATTATACTTGCATTAGGAAAATATATTCATAAATTTAATAAAATTTCCATAACGAAAAGTCTTCATATTTAAAAAGAAAAAGAAAAAAGAATTACTGTGTTAACATAATATTATGACATTCCCCCATGAGAACCATAAATAAGTACAGGAAATAAGTACAGGAATATCTATAATATATAGAAAAATAAGATATATTTCCATTTTTTAAAATTCCATGAATATTAGAAAGTTTAGAAAAAAAATAAAAATTGGAATTCACTCTATTTATAAGTTCTAATTATAAAGAAATTGTATATAACAAGGATATCATCGATATGTAATGAAGTTGGAATTTTGCTCTCAAACGAGAACTACTCAAAACATATTTAACGGGAAGACTGCTCATTAGGAAAAATCTTATCAACTATTAGAATTTGATATATCTTATCAAATATTAGAATTTGATATTGATGTTATTTTTATTTATATTATAAACATATTTTCTTAAGGAAAAAGAGTTTCTACCTGACACTGTAGTAAACTTTTCTATAGTATCGCCTTAAATTAAATCTGGGTCATAGATTAATCTAATCCAAAGGCCCCGCTAGGGGCACCACGTACAAATCGAATACACCCTCACACACAATCCCACCTAATTTCCTCCATTTTTAATTTGATTTTTCCCGTTAATTAGTGAATTTTTTTTGAAATCTGACTTCACTGTATTTTTCTTCATCTCTCAACGATCAGTTTGCATATCATATGCGCAACAAAATCGTGATTTTATGGCGACATTGTAGGTAGAAACTCTTTACCTCAACTAGTTTATTAAAAAAATGATAAATTTTCAAGGGTGTTGCTAAATGCAATTCAACATTACTAAATTCAATTCATGTAAATTACCTAAATATCCTTCTAGTTATTAAATGTCTAAAGAAACATTGAATGAAAATTTGACTAAAAATTCTACACTAAATTACAACTGCCTACAATGTTCTGGACGTCACCTGTCCTACTTGCTACTTTGTCCTACTTTTGCAACAGCTAAATCATAGGAGTAGTATATATTAAATAAAATGTTATGTTAAAAAAAATTTAAAGAACAACTTTTTTATACGAAATAATTACTATAAGATTTTCTATTGATCAAAATTGTAATATATACTTAGCTCAAATCACAATTTTTTTGTTTTCATCACACTTAAATAATTAAATTAATAGATATGTTAATTTTATTATTAAATTAGTAGATATGTTACTCAATTTAAGTAACTAAATTTGTAGATATGTTAATTTTTATCATATGTTATAATTGACTTAAAAGTAGTGTTATAAAAAGTGGGAATCAGATTTATTTGGTAAAGTCACGGAATAGCGATTAATCGGATATTCGGGCATTAATCAGAATGATTAATTGGACTACTAATCGGAATCAATTTAATATTAATTTTTGTATATATAATTATGTATATATATATATATATATATATATATAATATGGGCCTAAGTAACTATTTAATAAATTTTTAAAAAAAATTAAAACACAAAAAATCAAAATTGTAAAATAAATAATTTTATTCTCTTGCATACATTAATATGTTTAAAATAGTTCAAAGATATTCAATAGTAGATCCCAAAGATTTCTACCCATACTTTAATTTTGAGAACTAACAAAAAAGAGGATTATTTTTACATTATAGTTTATAAGATTTTTATTTTTTCTATTTTTTGATAATTTTGTGAATTTTTATATTATTTTTCTCTTAAAAAAAAGTTGACCGATTAATTCTGATTAAAAAAAGTTGATTAGCAAAATCAGTTCGATTAACCACCGAACAACGATTAATCGCCAATTAATCTCGATTAGATAAAAAGTGACAAGTAGAGAGAGAGAAATTATCAAAAATGTAATTATTATTATTTTTGTAATTTTAGTATTTTATTAAAGTATTTATAAAAATACGATTTCCAACCAAAAATAAAAAAAATGAACTCTTTTTTAATAAGCAATTGAAATTGATTTTAATCATATTTGATTAACTAAACTAAAATGAGACATATTTCTGCAAAAAAATTAGTATCATTCAGAAAATCTCTTTTATTAATTATTAAGAAATTTTTAAATTTATATAATTTTGTTTCTAAGTTCAATGAAGTGTTGATAAATTAAAATAAATTAAAAGGCTTTAGTTCATTGAACTATAAATTTAATAAATGGGTTGTAATAATTGGATATATGAACGGGTCTGTTAAGAATTCGATTAAAAATTTATCAAAATTAATAAAAAAAATTATTTAAAGTAATAATTGGGTATACTTTATTATTATAATAAATTAATATATTAGCCTTATTTGTAATGTAATACACTATATGAATATAATTCAAATCAATTGATTGATTTTTAAAATCGATTTGAAATTACACCGGACCTGTAACAAGTTAACAAGTTAATAGTAATAAAAAATAAAAAAAATTAACAAGTTACAAACACCTGTAACATTGTCATACGGATCAATGAATACATTACACGGGATTTATGTTATGCACTGAAATTTTAACTGGCAATTAAATGTAGGAATTGAATGTAGGGTATCTAGGAAATGAAAATACTGATTTACACAAAAACTAAATGAAGGGTACAATTGTAATTGACATGACCTGCATTAGGTAATTTCAACCTGCATTCAGAAACTATGATTTTCAATATACACGTGACTCGTGAATAGCGATCAGTAGTGTACATTGAATTGGGTGAAAATAACGAGCGGCAAAAATACCGCCTTCGCCCAATTTTTTCAATGACTAAGGCTTTCCCCTCTTAAAATTTTCAATTTATCCCTCTTAAACACTTTGCTTCTCTCTCATATCTCATATCCGGTGTTATAGATCGATTTAGGTATTCAATTTTAGGGATAGATTTAGGGATTTAAGCTTTTAGTTTAGGGATTGATTTAGGGGTTCAAGCTTCGATTTAAGGATTCAACCTTTCAATTTAGGAAGATTTAGGGGTTCAAGCTTCGATTTAGGGATTGAATCAACGTTTTGGCTACAATTAGGGCTTCAACTGGATCCTTCTCTGATTTAGGGCTCTAGCTACACCATTTTCTTATACGGATGCTCAAAGTGAAGTTAAGAGTCTGGATGAATGGATTTCTTATAGTCTTCCATTTATTGTTAATGTAGTAACATGCTTTCAATTAATTGTGTACATTTCTATTGGATAGATGTGAAGGAAATTCGAGGGATGGGCTTGTTTTTGCGTCCACCACCAACAGAGATCGATAGCAGAAGGAAGTCGTGAAAAAGGTATATCTAATGTTTTGGTTTCAATTTATCTTCCTCTTATGTAATTTTTACTGCTGAGTAATTTCCTCTTATGTTTTGGTTTCAATTTATCTTCCTCTTATGTAATTATGTAATTTTTGCTGCTGAATCAATCTAGGTGTCAGGGTCATCTTTAAGGTTATAGATGTGTTGTTTGCACCTCTAATTTGCTTGCGACTGCCGAGATTATGCCACTCTTTTTACGTCTACAAGATGCTGGTAGACAATGTGTCTGTATAGTCTATATTGCATAGGTGGAAATTAATTTTAGAACCTTGTGTATTGCAAGCTATTTGGTGTCCAGGGATCCTCCTTGCCCCTTTTGCTGGTAGTCTTAAGTGGAAAATGGTAAATCTTAAGTACAGTTCTTAAATCTCTTTGTTATCACAAGCTATTAACTGTTAAAATGTGATTTGATTTTTCTGCCAGGTTTTAGATTTAAAGTGCCTCTACTGGTAGTCCAGCAACAAGACATTTAATAGTTTTGTTGTAGACTAGTTGTTCCTGCTTGATTGATCACATTCATATGCCTTAATCTATTATTGAAAGGATTGTAGTCATATTAGTCTGCTATTGTGATGTTGCCTGTTGGCCTTTTGTAGTTGTAACTGGTAAGTAGCTCAATTTTGCCATATATTTGTAATTCATGAATATGAATAAGTTGCCTTTTATTAGTCTATAAAACTTCAAGAAAGTTTGATTTGCAGATCAGAGTGCAAAAGTATAAGTACGAGATATAAGTTTGATTTGCAGATCAGAGTGCAAAAACTTTCAGTAAGTACGATGAAAGTAGCATTGAAGATTTTGTGGGAACTATAAGCGATGAAATGCTTGAGAAAATGTACTACCTGCATGCGGCTTTGACAGAGACCTTGAGTCTGTACCCTGCAGTGCCTGTGGTAATTGTCTAAAGAACCTCAGGAAAATAATGTTATTTCTATATTAAACTACCTTTAATATATTGGTATAAAGCAGAAACTCTACAACTAACAACATATTGTTTGATATTTAAGGATGGAAGGTGTGCTGAAGAAGATGATATTGTTCCTGATGGTTATAAGTTGAAAAAAGGGGATGGCGTTTATTACCTGTCATACGCAATGGGAAGGATGCCTTACATATGGGGAGATGATGCGGAGGATTTTCGACCGAAAAGATGGCTTAACAGCGATGGGGTTTTCGTTACTGAATCGCCATTTAAATTTGTAGTTTTTTATGTATGTCAAGTCTTTTGGCTATAACAGAACTGTTACATAAATAGCAAAAATATCTAACATTTTTAGCTCAAATTGTGATGATTTTGTAGGCTGGACCGCGAATTTGTTTAGGAAAAGATTTTGCTTATCGTCAAATGAAGATAGTATCGATTGCTCTGCTTCGATTTATTCGTTTGAAACTAGTTGATGAGAAAAAAAAAAGTGAGCTATAGGACCATGTTCACACTTCACATTAATGGAGGTCACATATATCTCTGTTTAGACCAATTTGTGTTTCTATAACATAGAGACAAAAGTATGTACTCGTCTAGTTACGACAGACGGCAATTATCAGATCATAATACATAAACACCGGATGCAAATGCAACTAATACATATATAAACTATAAAGAGAAAGTGAAGATCAATACATATATTAAGTTATGACAAGTGAGGATCAATACATATATTAAGTTATGACAGAGTAGTCAATTTTTTTTTCTATCCTTAGTAAACAGACAACAGTTATTCTGGCAATGTGTACAACCGTCTTTTAAAATAGGATGTTCAACAACGGTATTCTGCTCTGTTGTATGAAACCCATTCATCTCACAATGCTAATAACCATTGTCTTTCAACTTTCCTTCTGACAACGGTATTTAAAACACATTGTCTGATGTTCCATACAATAACACTTCCAATAAACAGTTGTGTAACTTACACCATGGCTTTGTCTAAAAACGTTGTCTGAAGATAATATGAATTTGTCTACATACAATGGTGCTACATACATGTATTAAAAGGTTTCACACAACATATTCAAATAGAACAGTTGTCTGATTTTATCAGAGCATACTGCTTAGACAATGATTTCAAATAACAGCAAACACAGTCGTCATAGAAAGACTCCGACAACACTTTTACGAGGACAAAACATACATCATTGTTTGTTTTTTCGGGACAACGGGTATTTGTTTAACCATTGTGTGAAAGGTGTTGTATGAACGCGTTTTTCTTGTAGTGTATACCTATGAGATACATACGCCAAAACAGGTCGAATAATTATCTGAAACAAGACTTCAAGGCTTTCTGCTACAAGACTTTTGCTTCTTTTGTCTTCATAGCAAAGTTGCTCCCTTAAACACAGAGAAGATCGAGGACAACAAATGCCTACCTTAAACAAGAGCGACATATAAATATTTTAACAAACCCATAGCTAGCCAGTCACAACCTTCACATCAACAATGAACACACACAAACCAGTGGAATGACATTCATTATTCATTAATTACAAACAAAAATGCAAAGCAGCTAGCCTTTTAATCCTTACTTGAAACAGCGAACCACATGATCAAGCCTTAATATAATGTAATATAACTAATGATTTTAAACGAATCCCGAATCCCACGATTATGTTTAATCGGTAAGCTAAGATTTATCCAAGGATCGATAAAACTAACACATCTAATTTCATTTCTCCAATATCTCAAAATTTGGGTTCTAAATTCTGAAATAGTTTGCTAAATTGAAATCAAAAAATAAAAAATAACCAAACTCTTGAAGACATGCGGTCTTGCCGTTGGAATGTCTTTGCCTATTGGTATCAAAGAAGAAAGAAGCAAGTCACGCAACACTACTAGAAAAACTGCTTTAGACATCGGCTATAAACCGATGTCAAAAAAATTTCTGACCGATGTCTTTGCAGGTGTAGAGAAAGATCAGAACCTTTTACATCGGTTTATAGCCGATGTCTAAAGCTGCTACAGACAACGTTTTCCTTTTATTTTCCGTTGTCTTTAGTTAATAATAATCATTATATAACTAGACTAGCATTTCAAAATTGCTATATTATATGATGTATGTCAACTTAAACATGTGACATATAGGGCATAAATTAACAAGTACATCGAATTTATTTAAGAAATCGATGTCGAACATGACTTTTGACATCGGTGATTGATATATCTGATGTTAATAAGTGCAATAGACATCACCTACTTGGAGCTTTACATTCTTAACCGTTGTTAAAGATAAAAATTAACATCGGTTCTTTGAGACTCTCAATGTAATATCTGATGTTAATAAGTGCAATAGACATCGCCTACTTGGAGCTTTACATTCTTAACCGTTGTTAAAGATCGAAATTAACATCGGTTCTTTGAGAATTTCAATGTAATATGCTTTTAAAGACATCAGGTTGTATGCAATACCATTTTGCAAAGGTTGTACAAAGCTCATTTTGACATCAGTTTTTTGATTTACAACTGATGTCTTTGGCTCAATTATACATTGGTTTTTAGTATTAAACTGTTGTCATTTATTCATATCAACATCAGTTTAACTTTCTTTGTGTTGTCAATTTGCTTTAAATCACAACTGTGCATTCAGATTTATATGAACAAAAAAAAATAAAACCATACACAATATCGCAAAATGAAACCAGAAAATTCTCATACTATGATTACCAAATCATCCGTTCGATTACACCACCATCAACATTCCAAAATACCAACATCAACATTCCAAAATACCAACATACACAACCAACTACATAATTACCAACCTTCCAATCAACAAGTACCACTGTCTAAACAAAATATACCAATCCCATACGTACAACTGCCAAAAACTACCTAATATTCGAGGATCGATTAAAAACTACAGAAGTACTACCACTGTCTAAACAAAACAGACTAGAGAGGGGCAGCAGAAGTGCTAATCCAGAAGTACGCTAAGCCCCTTACATATTTTCTTGGATGTACGTGAGCGTCTCTATGCGCACCTTGTCCAACTCCTCCCTGGTATAAGACTTCCGACTCTTGCTCGCCCACTAAATAGAATATAGCACACCAACACCAAATAACAATTAGTATAACGTTCAAATGTTCAATTAACCTAGCTAGCAATTATAATTATATTACATGCAGTCAAGTTCCATCAAAATATCAAAAAATATACCTTGGTAGTAAAAGTCATTTCTTTATCACAGATTATATCTTTCATGTAGCGCATAACAACGTAACCACATTCATGGCCACCAGGTTGTTTACGAGATCCCTATTAAATAAAAAGCTTACACTATCAATCAGTCGAAAAAAACAAAAATCTTATCGATCAAACAAAATTAAGTGCTGAAATACTTACAGCAAGATTCTTTACTTTAGGGACTTTGCTTCCCCTTCCAGTTTGAGCATTGTAAGATTTAAGTGCACTGTACAAAAGATCATCGTCATGTCTCAATAATAATAGAGCAATGTAAGAAATAAATCTGACAGCAAATATATTTAATTTACCTTGATAATGCTCTTTCCAACTCCGGAAAATGTGTTGGATGAGACAAAGGATTGAGGATAAAAATTTCACCAGCCCAAATTGCGACCAAAATCCAATGATAACTGTTTTCATTAAAATACTAGTTATAATTTTAAAAAATTAGAAAAAAAACCTTAACTAATTAGCAAGAAAAACTTACTGCTGATTATGTGGCATCAAGAGCATGCGATCATAACTACCATCTAGCAATCGCTTAACAACATAAGACTCAAAATCAGCATTGAGGGTAAATGTGGATGCCGGATCAAAAAAACCAAACAAATCCAAATTGTTTTTTTCAGAAACCAAAGTGTGCAAGTACCTACAAATAAAGAGATTATACTCAAATATAACAATAAAAAATATGCAGAATGAGACAAGAATGTAGGGAAAAACTTACGAAATGTACGCAGATATTGCATCTTGCCCAATTTCCTTAAAAGTTAATAAGTCGGTTAAATTCTCATGTAATACGTAGATTGTTTTTTCATGTCCAAACACCTCAGCATCACATTTTATTTCTACAGAGATCCCACACTCTTTCATAGTTGATGTTGCAAATTTATACAACAATTTAAAGCCCTTTGGCACATTCTCAGTTGGCTCCACTTCTTTGAACAAAGCAGCAATTCTTCGCAAATCAGTTTTCTCTTTTTTCTTTGATGATAATCCTTCCTTATTATTTCTAATTTTCTGCAATTAAATAGCAAATAATTAAACAAAACTTGAATAACAACTACTCAATGACTAAAAGAATGTCAAAAAGTACATACCACAACAGGTGCATAGGTGATCAAGTCTTGAGGCCATGCTACCATAGAACCAATAGCTTGTTTCACTTTCTCTATTTCACCTTCAATCGGCATGGGAATTAAGGCATCTGGTTGGATGGCTCCGTCCACTGACACGCGAATACATCCCGGCTTTAAAGGCACTCCATGAACTAAACTATTCATTTCAGGCTCATCAAAAATCGTGCCAAATGCAACCTTATTTGTTATGTTGTCCACAGACAGCTCACACGATCGCGGACCCTGCATTTATCACAAGATGTTTAAAATTAAATTTCCATGTGTTCATTAACTATAGTCCTGTTTCTTCTGTCCACTATCATATATGTACAATTTTTTTACCTTCTTTTCAGGTGGAGTAGGGTCAATAGGAACACATTCATCATCGTCATCAACAAACAACCTTACAACTGTTGGTTCAACTCCTGCTGGTTTGAGTACTGAATGAGGTGAATCTTTTCCTGCCAGGCAACTTGCTTTGTCGGAAAAAGGTGGAGAGGATACACTGGGTAAACCACTAATCATAGCCTTAAGCTCAGCCAGCTCCTTTTTTGTTCTCTCCATTTCCTCATCCCTTTGTCGATCACGGGCCAACAAGTCAGACTTTGTGAGTCTATTTCTTTTTGGGTTTGGCAAATTGAAGTACATTTTTGGGGTGACAAAGCCTCCAACTGCTCTAACCCTGCCCGAATGCTCAGGAGTTTGCAGTGCTCTAGTTAATACATCGTCACTTCCAGATGGTTGAAATTCACCCGTGCGCTTCAGCTCTAGAAAGTTATCCTATCAACACAACATGCATTCATATGTACATGGATAAAATACTCATTATTATTTCACTAACTCTATAAATTAAATCAAAAAGATGAGACACAAAGGGTAGCTTACAATTCTTTCAACTACCACAGCCACTTCAGGATCAACTGTCTGGTCCTTTTTCATGCGAGCCTTCTTCCATAAAATCGCTCGATCAGGATCATCTCCGGGCACAATTTTTCCTGACTTTACCTAAAGAAAATGGAAAAACATGTATAATATCCATTATCAAACTAAAATTACAATAACAATTACACATTATTACCTCTTCTTCTATCAAGCCAATGTAGCCTTTCCTGGATGTACGGTGTGGATATTTTCGTTTCTTCACTCTTCCGCTCTGTGATTCACGAAGCGTCTACAAGTGTAGTCAGATTTATTATCTAGTTAGGTATGCCATCTAGTAAATTAGATTTGTCCCCTGAGCAAAAAATTCAAATAAACATAGAACAACGCATACCATCCAGTCATCACCTATCCTCTGTCCAACAAATTTCCTCCAAATATCTTTACCAACAAACTCATACTTTCTTGGAGGCTTCCTCAGTTTCTTCTTCTCTCCCTTAAATGGCATCACATGCTTAGCAGTTAGTGTAGATTTGAATTGTCTCCACTTTGTGCCAGCAGACTGAAGAATATACGCCTCACTTTTTGGAGAAATTTTGAATGTATTCTGAAACAATTAACGCCATAATATAAAACTCTAAATATATGAAAGAATTTATAATGTATTCTGAATGTCAAAATATGTTGGATTTTACCTGGACATCATTCCATAACTTCTTTTTTAAATCAGAATTCACATCTGGCCAACTTCGAATATCGATGGGAATCGTATTCCTAGCCACCATTCCTACGTAAGACTGCAAAACATGCCTACTCTTTCCAATAGGGACTTCAAGATGATTGGTTCTAACTTTAATCTTCTTGCCCTGAGCCTTCTTTATCACCACTTTATACATAGTTGAGGGACCTCGAGGAGCTCCATACTTCTTTTTAGTAGATTCAGTACTAGTAACCGTTGCTTGTAAAGTGTCTGACTCTTGTTGAGGTTCAGATTGTGTTGCTTGTCCAGCTTCTGGCTCATCAATAGTTGCCAATATTTTATCCTCCGGCACCAACTGTTTGCTCTTTTCAGGGCTGCAACCTTCTTCGAATTGTACTTTCTGATTTTTTTGCTTTTTAGGTGCCATTTGTCTCCTTCAATCTGTAGAATAATACACTCTATTAGTCAATGCAGGTATGCATATTTGAATAATTAGCTAGGGAACACTAAAATCACGATTAATTAAGCACATATACAATTTTAAAAAATGCAATTACCTTCATATAGTCATTGCAGCAACACAATTAAAACAAAATTGTAGTAAATGGTAACAGCACAATACAATTCAAGTAGGCACAGGAAAAACAAATAATTAAAAGTGTCTCCTAAAGAGCTACATTACACTAATTATTTTTTAACCCAAATTCCTTCAATGTTCTGTCTACAATTGCTAACACTATGCTCAACATCATCGACGACATCACATGTTGGAATTCTGGAGCAAAATGGGGGATTTTCCAAGACAGTGTCTCCTAAATCATCTTCGTTATACACATCGTGATAATCTCGAGTCGTAGAGGTTAATACAACAGACCATCTAGCATCAACCGGATCTTCCACATAGAAGACTTGCTTGACCTGGTCAACAGACACATATTTATCCTTCTTGTGTCCTTGTCGATTAAAGTCCACAAGTGTGAAGCCAAGATCATCTACCTTTATGCCTTTATCATTCTCTGCCCATTTACACAAGAATAATGGGGCTTTGAATGCATGGTAATCTAACTCCCATATTTCTAGGATGATGCCATAAAATGTCATATCGCTCTCGACGGGATTTAAATCCTTGGCACTAGAGACTTGGACTGTCCTAGCCACTACCGACACACCACTATTTTGAACAACTCTCACATCATCTCGGTCCTTTGTGAAGTACCGCACTCCATCAACCAGATACCCTTCATATGTCAAAACTGAAAATGATGGTTTTCCCGCCAACCATCTTATTGTTTCAGAAACACTTCCAACATTCTCTGTAATTTCATTACTAACCTGCGCGAAGAAGAAAAAATTACAATCATATTTCATAATCCAGTTAAGAAGAGGTACGAATTAAAAAAATACATAATAAAAGAAACAATTAGAACACTAACTTTTTTTTCAAACCAATCAGCAAATTGCCGATTGTGTTCACCCATCAGCCAATGAACACTTTTCTTTTTCCCTCGGTAAATTTCTTCCAGGTACTCCTTATGCATCCTAAGAAAATGAACATATTAAATAAACAGCCACACAAAGTACTTACCAAAAAAGATGAATTTATACGAAATAATTAAACTGACTTACATAATATAAGGATATACTTCAGAGTTGTTCATCAGGACATGTAGATGTGCCTCATCTCGCTCCTTTTCTTCAACTGATTTCATTGTTGCAGCGGATAATGGACCAGCAATCTTAGATTTGTCCTTCGGAAGGCCTGCAGTGTAACTCTGTTCAACAAACTCTGAGCAGAATTCTACTGATTCTTCTTTTAGATAGCTTTTCGCTATACAACCTTCCGGATAGTAACGATTTCGTACATAACTCTTTAACACTTTATTAAACCGTTCAAATGGATACATCCATCTATAAAATACCGGTCCACATAAACGTAATTCTCTAACCAAGTGGACGGTAAGATGTATCATTATATCGAAAAATGAGGAAGGAAAGATTTTTTCCAGCTCACACAAGGTCAATATCACATCTGACTGTAGTTTATCCAGTTTCGATACATCCACAACTTTGTTGCACAAAGCGTTGAAAAAAAAACACAATCTTATTATGCTGACTCTAACATTTTTTGGGAGAACGGAACGAATTGCAACTGGGAGTAACTGTTGGAGGAGGATGTGGCAGTCATGGGACTTCAGCCCATACAACTTCATATCAGCCATCGATACACAATTTTTTATGTTCGATGAATGTCCATAAGGGAGCTTCATATGTAAGAATGATGATAACATTTTCTTTTTTTCTGCCTTGGACAAAGTAAAAGGGGCAGGGGGCAAGTATGTTTTCTTTTCTCCTACTTGTGGAGCTAAATCATACCTAACACCCATCTCTACCATATCACGACGAGATGCCTCACTGTCTTTAGACTTATACCGCATATTTAATAGCGTCCCAATCAGATTATCACACACATTTTTCTCGATGTGCATAACATCGAGACAATGGCGAACATGATGAAACTTCCAATATTCTAACTCGAAAAAAATTGACTTCTTCTTCCATACACATTCCACCTTCTTTGAACTCCTCACTTCCTTCCCGAAAGAAAAGTGAACTTGTTCCTGTTGCGCTAATACTTCTTCACCACAAAGGGGTTGACGTGCTTGCCCATGCTCTTGTTCTCCATTAAAAGTCACCTTCTGCTTCCTATAAGGATGATGTCGAGGCAAGTACCGACGGTGACCTTGGTAACACATTTTTCTACTATGAGGTAAATATTTAGCTATGGTATCATCGCCACATACTGGACAAGCCATGTAACCCTTATTAACACAGCCGGATAAATTTCCGTAGGCAGGGAAGTCATTTATTGTCCACAACAACATTGCTCTTAAAGTAAAATAAGATTTACTATAAGCATCATAAACATTTGGCTCGCCTTCTTCCCAAAGCCTTTTTAGATCGTCAATCATCGGTTCTAAATATACGTCTAAATTATTACCCGGCTCATGTGGACCAGAAACTAATATTGTTAACATCATAAACTTCCTCTTCATACATAGCCATGGAGGAAGATTATAAGTTACCAATACTACTGGCCAGCAGGAATACCTATTTTGTAAGCCATTACTATGCGGATTTATACCATCTACCTACAAAGCTAAACGAAGATTTCTTGGGTCACTACCAAAGGTAGGCCACCTGTAATCAATATTCCTCCAAGAAGGAGAGTCAGCTGGATGGCGCATCAGGCCATCTTGAGTTCGCTGGTTCGCATGCCAAGTCATCATCTCAGCAGTTGAAGCAGATTTAAACATCCGTTTAAATCTGGGAATAATGGGGAAGTACCACATCACTTTCGCTGGAATATTAATCCTAACCTTTTTATCCTTCCCCACTTTCCAACGAGATAGACGACACTTGGGACACTCAGAAGCATCACTGTACATACCCCTATACAATATGCAGTCATTTGGACATGCGTGGAACTTTACATAGTCATGAAGACCTAAATCAGATAAGTTTTTTTTTGCTTCATACGCATTAGATGGCAACACATGGTCATTCGGAAGCATAGAACCAACAGAAGACAACAACTCGGTGAAGGCAGTATCACTAATTCCAAACCTCGATTTCCAGTTATGTAGTTTTAACATTGATTCTAACTTAGTGCAATCACTACCCTTAAACAGAGGTTGCTCAGAATCAGCCACAAACCTCTGAAACTCATGCGACTCATCATCGTAATCACTCCTATCGTATGCTGCCTCACAGACTTTTTTCGTTTGTGATGCAGCAATATTGTCCGAAGGAGGGCATGTACTATTAACAGAAGACCTAGTATCGGGACATTTTTCTCCATGCCAAATCCAATCAGTATACCCTAAACTAAAACCATTCTCATATAGATGACCCCTTATTATTTTTACGAAGAATTTTTTAAAATTAACACATCTTCCACATGGACAAGGAATTTTCTTAGGATTAGGTGCATTTTCTTCCGCATATATCAAGAATTTTTCAACCCCCATCTCATATTCTAAGGAATCCCTATCTTTCAAAGTCCACGACTTATCCATAAATTCAGAATCACGTATAACCAAAATCAACCAACCTGATTGCCATTTAAATATACAAAAAAAACAAATCAAAATGCAGACAAGAAAAACAAACAATGACATGTACATGAAACAAACAAGGGCATGAATAATGTAGGTGTTATGCAGAGGATGTATGTATCATTTATAAGTAACCAAGTCCATATAATTCCAAATAATAATAACTATGAAGCTATAACTAAACATTCATATAACAAATAAGCAGTTAAAACAATCATATATATCATGAGTTGAGGAGCACGCTAACCTCTGAAGTCCGAAAAATATCTAAAAATGCTTCAAACTTAATCAAAGTCCAAAAGTCAAATTGATATGCACCTGCAAAACCAAATTGATTAAGCACAGTCAAATTCATTAACAAAGATCACAACATTGATAAATTAAAACTTGCATTTATGCACAAAAGAACAGAAATACATAATTATTATAAAAGATGAAAACTTTTATCAATTAAAGATCAAAACTTTAATTTGGAAAAAGAAAACACATTAATTTAACATTTCGCCTACTTGTGCGAGTAGAAATAGACATCGGCTAGCATTTCGTAAATCATATAAAATAAATATCCAAAATTCAGAGGCTTTTAAACAAAAACAGTACATATACAAATAGTAATAGTCATATTAAAATCAAAGAATATAAACAACAAATAATAACAATCATATTATTTGCAAATCAATGGAAGAAAATTACAATAAACAACTAGAGAATGTACATATAGCATACATATGTATGCATACATAAATAAATCAGAGAATATACATGCATGCAAATAAAATGAAGAAAAATCCAGATCTGAAAGCTAATTAAAGAGAGTGAACAGAGAGTCTATACCAGATTTAATTCCATAGCTAATTAAACGAAAGAGCTAATTCCAGATCTGTTCAAAAAAAGAAATTAAAGAAATTAAAGAGAGTTCTTTGATTTGAAAAGAAATTAAAGAGAGTGAACGACCTAATTAAACCCACCTTAGAGATTTAACTAATTGGGCACAATCGAACCAACTCCATTTGCATGTAATCTTCGATTAGGGTTGCTGTTCTTCGATTAGGGTTTATGTTCTTCGATTAGGGTTTGTTGAACGAGAGAGAAGTGAGAGAGAGCAGACAGAGTGAGAGAGAGAGCAGATAGAGTGAGAGAAGTGAGAGAGAGGGCGGCTGAGACTTGAGAGAAAAGGGAGGCGCGGGGGGGAGTGTTTTGGTTAAGGGGGGAAAGGGAATTTTGGTTAAGGGGGGAAAATAAAATTTGTTAAGGGGATATATTTTTGTAAAGAGGGGGAAAGAAAAGGTACTGTGTTTTTATTTTTATTTTTAAAACGCATTAGACAACGGTTACTTTAAAAACCGATGTCAAAGTTTTTTAAAAAAGCAATTAGACAACGGTCGCTTTAAAAACCGATGCAGAGAAACTACAATAACATCGTTTTAAAAAAAAAAGATGTTAAAAAGAGCTTTGACATCGGTGGCTTTACTGTCTGATGTTAAAGGTGTGATGTCTAAAGCAGTTTTTCTAGTAGTGCAAGTACTTAAACTTTCCTTCCACGGGAAAGAATAAAGTGTATCCTATCAAAAGCTCACAGGGAGTCATCATATATACCAATAATCTCTAGTATTGTCATTAGTCCGAGCTAGAATTAAATTAGTCTAGCTCTACGAATAACTCCATATTGAAAGAAAAACTCTAGGAATAGGGTGTTTAGAATGCCCTAAAAAAAAATTATTTCTAATATCAAGTTTAAATATTTGTCAAAATATGCATATGAGATGGAGTATTGTAAACTTCTATTATTAAATTTACTACAAATAGGTGATTAAGGACATGATTGCTTTTTAACATAAAAAACATAGATACCTATTTCTCAACCGATTACAGAGATAATAGATATGCTTGAATCAACCTTCCTTGCCAGAAAATATTATTCTAGTATATTTTACCTTGCCTCTAGGTTTTAATTGTTTGTCATAAACTAAACGAGGAGATCGAAAATGAAGTCCTGCATACGACATATGCACTTTTCAATCTTTACATTGCGTCGAACAGAATAAATTAATTAATATATTATCTAGCCCAGATATTATGTGTCCTTTTTTGCAGATTCAACTCGTTATAAAATTTACAAATAAAATCTTCAGCTGCCTTGTCCAGTCCACTTGAGGATCCTTTTCTTCTTTTATAGGGAAGGGCGAATCAGTGACCCTTAGTTGCCTGACAATCGGGCTATGTCCGATTCCTGGCAATGACATGAAAGGTGAAGCCTCCGGCTTCTCATGAAAGGTGAAATAAGAAGCATAATAAGGAGTGTTGCGACAACTGATGAACTCGTAGTCTCTCTCGCGCAACGACATTGTTTGTGCGTTGATCCGACATGCTATTTTTTCCATTCATTCCCTTTCAGGATCAGTCGTGGTCTTCCAAACTTTACCGATGGTATGGACGAATCCCTCGCTTCATCCAAATGTGTAAAAAATCCTAGCCGCACTTAAAAGCCGAGTACTCTACCGTTGAGTTAGCAACCCGAATATAAAAAGTTTATGTAAATACAATAAAAAAAAGATAGATAAATGTCAAAATTTATAGACCACCTCTTCAAAACCCCTATTCTTATTATATATCAAAGAGAATTCCGGGCCGTTGGTGGATCGACAAGTGAAGGTGGAGTAGTGGTGGTAGATGATGAAGTTACTTAACGCTTTTCCGGTCTGTTAGCCTTTTTTTAGCATCAGTTGGAGATCAACTAGTAGTTTGCTCTTTGATACATATGATTAAGTGTATATATTATATATACTTTAACCACAGATCCAGAGATTCCATTATCATGACTTATTTATTTTACAAACTCTACCTTATCCCAAAACTAGTCGATAAAGCCGCGCTTCGCGGCGGCGTTACAATATTTTTAAAAAATTCAATACATTTATGTTATATTATAATATTAATATTAAATTTTAATAATTAATTAATTTTTTCTAATGAATCGATTTCTTGTTAAACATGATTCTTTCGATTGAGCCGCTCTCTCGTTAAAACCGAAATCCCAACTTTAACATATATTATAAAGATTTATAAAATATTTTTTATACATAAAATTGAACCGTAAAAAAAAAAATGTCATCAGTATTAAATTCTAATAGCTAATATAATCTTTTCTAGTGAGCCGTCATCCCGTTAAATACGTTTCGAGCCGCTCTTATTTGGAATCAAAATTCTAACTTCATTATATAAAGAGAGTAAATCCCAATTTTTATATTTTTTAAACTTACAGCTTCTTCCGCATGAGAATGTCTTTCTAATATGTTAACATAACAAAATAAAATCGAAAACTTTTCGTTACAGGAATAATATTAAATTTATGGATATGTTTTCTAATGCAAGTATAACTAAGTTGTATAAAAAAATTAAAATAAAGGATTTCTAAGAAAAAAATATATAGTTTTAAAAAATTGTATAAGATGTCTTCACCGTACTCGTATTCTATTTCAAATAAAACATTTTATTATATGCATTCCTTATATATTCAAACATTTTTGTACGGTATTCTATAATGAACCACTTTCTCGTTAAACACGATTGTTACTATTGATCGGCTCTCTCGTTAAAATCAAAACCTAAGTTTTACATATATCACTTGTATGTTTATCCATAAAAATCAAATCCTAAAAATAAAATAAAATTTATAACATCAATATTATATTTTAATAGCTAATACAATCTTTTATAGTGACTCGTCTTATCGTTAAACACGTTTCGAGTCGCTCTCATTTGGGATCGAAATTCCAACTTCATTACATATTATTGATAATACTTATCTTACATAACAACTTACTCCTTAAAATCAAAACCTAAAAAATAGAGCGAATTCCAATTTATACTTATTCTAGACTTTCTAAAAATGTCTTCCATATAAATTTGAACTCTTCTTTATAAATTCGAAGACCTATTCTACTTTTAATATGCTAAAAACACCTATTCTACTTCTAATAGAACTTTTATTTTACATTTTTTCTATAAACTGTTCTACTTCCAATAGAACTTTTAATCATATGTGTTATAAAAATTTATTCTACTTCCAATAGAACTTCTAATCATATGTCTTCACTATAACTTCGAACTCTTTTCCTCTATAAATTCGAACACCTATTCTACTTCTAATATGTTAAATGATATTTTTCTACTTCTAATAGAACTTTAATTTACATGTTTTTCTATAAATTCGAACTCTTATTTTCTTTAGATTTGAACTCCTATTCTACTTCCAATAGAATTTTAATCATATACATTATAAATACTTATTCTACTTGCAATGCAATAGAACTTCTAATCATATGTCTTACCTATAAATTCGAACTCTTCTCCTCGATCTATAAATTCGAACACATATTCTACCTCTAATATGTTAAATGATATATTTACATTTATTAATGTTTATAATTCTAAAATTCTAGAAAATTAGAAAAATAGATTGATACGATCTTAGAGCACCATCTAAGCTCCCACGTATCCTCCTTTATATATATACTAGTTGATAAAGCCGCGCTTCGCGACGGCGTTACAATATTTTTAAAAAAATTCAATACATTTACGTTATATTAAAATATTAATATTAAATTTTAATAATTAAATAATATTCTTTAATGAATCTAGAAAAAATTCTTGTTAAACACAATTTTTTCGATTGAGCCGCTCTCTCGTTAAAACCGAAATCCCATCTTTAACATATATAGTATAAAGACTTATATAATAATTTTTATCCATAAAATCGAACCGTAAAAATAAAAAAATTATGACATAAGTATCAAATTCTAATGGCTAATATAATCTTTTCTAATGAGCCGTCTTCCCGTTAAATACGTTTCGAGCCACTCTTATTTGGAACCGAAATTCTAACTTTATTATATGAAGAGAGTAAATTCCAATTTTTATATTCTTTAAACTTTCTAATATTTATGGAATTTTAAAATATGAAAATACATCTTTTATTTTCTGTATATTATAGATATTCTTGTATTTATTTACAACTTCCGTATGAAAATGTCTTTATGTTATGTTAATATATATATATATATATATATATATATATATATATATAAATACGAAGACTTTTCGTTACGGGAATAATATAAAATTTGTGGATATATTTTTATAATGCAAGTATAATTAACTTGTATAAAAAAGTTACAATAAAGGATTTCTAGGAAAAAAGATATAAAATTTTAAAAAATTGTATAAGACGTCTCAACCGTCCTCGTATTCTACTTCCAATGAAACATTTTATTTTATGTATTCCTTATATATTCAAACATTTTTATATGATCTTCTCTAATAAACCGCTTTCTCATTAAACACAGTTATTATTATTGATCCGCTCTCTCGTTAAGATCAAAAATCTAACTTTTACATATATCACTTGTATGATAATATTTATCCATAAAAATCAAATCCTAAAAATAAAATAAAATATATAACATCAATATACTATTTTAATAGTTTATACAATCTTTTATTGTAAGAAATCTTCCCGTTAAACACGTTTCAAGTCACTCTTATTTGGGATCAAAATTTCAACTTCATTACATATTATTGATAATACTTATCTTACACAACAACTTTTTTCTTGAAATCAAAATCTAAAAAATGGGGTGAATTCCAATTTATACTTTCGCTAAACTTTCTAAAATTTATGGAATTTTAAAAAATGAAAACACATCTTATTTTCTATTTATATTATAGATACTCCTGTATTTATTTTATTCAAACATCTTATATACGGTCTTCTCTAATGAACCGCTTTTTCGTTAAACACGTACGGTTATTACTATTGATCTGCTATCTCGTTAAGACCAAAAATCTACCTTTTACATATATCACTTGTATGATAATATTTATCCATAAAAATCAAATCCTAAAAATAAAATAAAATTTATAACATTAATATGATATTTTAATAGCTAATACAATATTTTATAGTGAGCCGTTTTCCCGTTAAACACATTTCGAGCCGCTCTCGTTTGGGATCGAAATTCTAACTTCATTACATATTATTGATGATGCTCATCTTACACAACAACTTTTTTCTTTAAAATCAAAACATAAAAAATAAAGTGAATTCCAATTTTTACTTTCTCTAGACTTTCTAAAATTTATGGAGTTTTAGAAAATGAAAACGCATCTTATTTTTTCTTTATATTGTAGATACTCCTGTATTAATTTAGGATTCCTGCATGAGAATGTTATTTTATTATATTAACACATCAATGATTTTATTTTTAAATACGATGATTTTTTTTATGACAATAGTATTGAATAAATTTTCCTAATAGAAGTATAATTAACTTATATGAAACGACATATTTTAAGAAGATCGTACTTTCTAAAAAATATTTATTTATATATCTTGACTATATATTCAAACACTTATTCTACTTCTAATAGAACTTTTATTTATATGTTTTTTTCTAAAAATTCGAACTCTTATTCTTTATAAATTCGAACTTCTATTCTACTTCGAATAGAAATTTTAATCATATGTCTAATAAATACTTATTCTACTTCCGATAGAACTTCTAATCATATGTATTCCTTATAAATTCGAACTTTTCTTCTCTATAAATTCGAATACCAATTCTACTTCTAATATGTTAAATGATATTTTTATATTTATTAGTGTTTAAATTCTAAAATTTTAGAAAATTAGAAAAATAGATTGAGACGATTTTAGAGCGCCACCTAAACTCCTGTGTATAAAAATCAAATCCTAAAAATAAAATAAAATTTATAACATTAATATGATATTTTAATAGCTAATACAATATTTTATAGTGAGCCGTTTTCCCGTTAAACACATTTCGAGCCGCTCTCGTTTGGGATCGAAATTCTAACTTTATTACATATTATTGATGATGCTCATCTTACACAACAACTTTTTTTCTTTAAAATCAAAACATAAAAAATAAAGTGAATTCCAATTTTTACTTTCTCTAGACTTTCTAAAATTTATGGAGTTTTAGAAAATGAAAACGCATCTTATTTTTTCTTTATATTGTAGATACTCCTGTATTAATTTAGGATTCCTGCACGAGAATGTTATTTTATTATATTAACACATCAATGATTTTATTTTTAAATACGATGATTTTTTTTATGACAATAGTATTGAATAAATTTTCCTAATAGAAGTATAATTAACTTATATGAAACGACATATTTTAAGAAGATCGTACTTTCTAAAAAATATTTATTTATATATCTTCACTATATATTCAAACACTTATTCTACTTCTAATAGAACTTTTATTTATATGTTTTTTTCTATAAATTCGAACTCTTATTCTCTATAAATTCGAACTTCTATTCTACTTCGAATAGAACTTTTAATCATATGTCTAATAAATACTTATTCTACTTCCGATAGAACTTCTAATTATATGTATTCCTTATAAATTCGAACTTTTCTTCTCTATAAATTCGAATACCTATTCTACTTCTAATATGTTAAATGATATTTTTATATTTATTAGTGTTTAAATTCTAAAATTTTAGAAAATTAGAAAAATAGATTGAGACGATTTTAGAGCGCCACCTAAACTCTTGTGTACCCTCCTTTATATATATATACTAGCTTAGGGCCCGTGCAAAGCACGGGTTACTTTTAAATACTTTTAAAATTATGTGATTAAATAAAATAGAGTATAATATTTTATTATGGAATTTAACTTTGTAATATTAATTAATAAAATTAATAATAATAATAATAATAATAGTTATTTAATAAATGATATGTATTGATTAGAACTAATAATATAAAATCTTAATGTAAATTTGTTGTTAACGGGTAATGGTGTAAATATAAAATACTACTCTGTATTTAGGATTAAAGACAATAACGGAATTTATTTGATTTGTTTTATATTATAAATAATTTAAAATTAAATAATTAGAGTGAAAACCAAAACTTAAGAGAAAACCAAAACTTTCAATGTTTCGGCTTTAATATTAGAACTAATAATATAAAATCTTAATGTAAATTTGTTGTTAACGGGTAATGGTGTAAATATAAAATACTACTCTGTATTTAGGATTAAAGACAATAACGGAATTTATTTGATTTGTTTTATATTATAAATAATTTAAAATTAAATAATTAGAGTGAAAACCAAAACTTAAGAGAAAACCAAAACTTTCAATGTTTTGGCTTTAATATTAGAACTAATAATATAAAATCTTAATGTAAATTTGTTGTTAACGGGTAATGGTGTAAATATAAAATACTACTCTGTATTTAGGATTAAAGACAATAACGGAATTTATTTGATTTGTTTTATAATATAAATAATTTAAAATTAAATAACTAGAGTGAAAACCAAAACTTAAGAGAAAACCAAAACTTTCAATGTTTCGGCTTTAATATAATAGTATAGATATTGACACTATTTCCGTCTTTCTTTTTAATTACAACGAATGACATAATATTTATTAAATTTTAACATACTTAGCAGTTTATTTACTTCAGTAAGAAAATTGTACATTCAAAACTCTATAAACATTTCTTATGAGTCTTTAATTAAATCATTTCTCAAGGATATATATATATATATATATATATAGTCCTACTCCACTACAAACTAAAAACTAAACACTAATCTAATATTTCAAGCTAATCTAATGACCAAACTAGGGGTACCCCAATACAAAAAATGCTTAAAATAATTGGCTCTATCCAACAAAAAAAGAAATTAAAAAAAATCACTATTCACGTGATGACGTGGCAGTGGATTTCACTGGTTAACGGTGCTTCGCACCTTCTTGTACGGCGCTTCGCGCCTTTATCATTCTAAAGTTGTAAGGAATGGCAATCAATGGTAAAGGCAATAGACGATTGACGGGTGTGTCGAGAGCCTTCGGCCCTCATGACTACCTAACTCATCCGTTTACTGTCTTAAATGCTTCGCATTTCCACGGCAGGGAATTTTATTTTTTTTTTTGTTGGATAGAGCCAATTATTTTAAGCATTTTTTGTGAAGGTACCCTTGGCGGGAACCTTAGAATAGATGAAATATAATTAATTTTGTGTTAGTTTGTAGTTTGTATTTAAGGATTGGTTTGTATTTGAGCAAAAACCTATATATATATAGAGCTTGCTTTTCCTGAGGTTACCTCAGGTAAGTTTCCTGAGTTAATTAAAAAAACAATACAAAAGTAAGGTTATTTTTATAAATACAGAAGACCATGTTAAATTATTACAAAATTGTCCCTTCTTCGGGGCCAGTTATTTTATAAGGATTATCTCAGGTAAGTTCATGTTATTTTATAAAGATTATCTCAGGTAAGTTCCTGAGCTAACCTCACGAACATTATTCTCATATATATATATGGCTCCCGGTCAATGGCAATTGTTTGCCAAAGTACTGTTTCGTAACAAATGGTTTCTGGACCGTTGGATCGTTGATCCAACGGTCCTGATTTAAAAAAAAAATTGTACCGTACCGCAGAAACTTTCCGCGGTACGGGATAATTACTAAAATGCCCCCCTGTTTTCACATAAAAAATCTACTGTTCACGTACCGCAGAAACTTTCTGCGGTACGTGAACAGTAGGGGCATTTTGGTAATTTCTCCGTACCGCGGAAAGTTTCTGCGGTACGGTACAAATTTTTTTTTAAATCAGGACCGTTGGATCAACGATCCAACGGTCCAAAAACCATTTGTTGTGAAACAGTACTTTGGCAAATGTTTGCCATTGAACAGGACCCTATATATATATGTGTTCCTATATATATGTGTTCCTATCGTGGTCGTCCGAAAACGTAGATCGATGGCAATCACAAGCATCACAAGCCCGAGGGACCTCGTAATAATATACATTTTTATAGATGAATTTCATATTGGTAATCATTCAGGTTTGCCGATAACTCATACTAGCATATCTACATTAAAATACTCATTATTTTGATCATAAAGATGTTCTTTGTGTTCTAACCATTAATAAGAATTTGATCTAGGTTTCCAAGTTTTGTGCTACTAATAAGTTTTTTGTTAAATATTTACCTTTTATGTTCTCTTTCATACAGAGATACTATGGAGCAACAGAGGTGAATGTGTAATAATCTGTCTTTGCTACCAGATACAGTCAACTGACTTTTCCTGACAAATACTTCAATAGCAGTAGCGATAAGCCATCTATTCTTGTGAATTGACTGACAATTGGCACTCAGCATGCACAATTTACTTTTGCACTATTAGAGATCGGTTAAACATATATGGGAAGATTGCTGGTTCAAACATTCAGTCTAGCATTGATTGTTTTGTACACTCCTTAGCAGATAAATCTTTAACATCTGACGCCAATTACTTCATAGATTGATAGGGCGTAAAAGCTAATGCTGGGTGGAAGATCCCTGAAGAAGCCCGTTACGAATCTGAGCGGCAACATCACGAACTGCACCAGGGCCATGAGGTATGAACACGGCAGAAGACTTCGACGAAGCACCAATTTCCTTCATGGTGTCAAAATACTGTGTGACAAGAACCATGTCCATTACATCCTTCGCAGTTGTGCCGGGAACATTAACTGAGAAGCCTATCACACTGTCTCTCAAACCATCAACAATTGCCTGGCGCTGACGTGCTATACCCACTCCTGAGAGGTACTTCGATTCAGCCTCACCTTCAGCTCTCTTAATTTGAAGAATCTTCTCAGCCTCAGCCTTCTCAGTAGCTGCCATCCTTAGCCTTGCAGCTGCAGCAAACATATATTCTTTAGAATCCACATCCAATTTAATTTCAGTATCTCAAGTAGCAATATGTTTGGACTTAAAAAGGATTGAAAAAGTGCAGAAGGAGCAATTAGTGGATTCTGTGTAACCACTGGTTTTTGGCCCTTTACTGCTGGATTGGAATACGGTTTTCTCCCTTTAGAAACTCCAAAAAAAATCCCGATTCTGCTATTCCTACTTTATTTGTTTAGCTTAAATCATTTTTCAAGACCTCAGTAGTCAATTCTGTTTATGCAGAATCTATTTCGGTTATTCATGTATTTAGGGGGGGAGATACATATGAAAGGGGTTTTGAGTGGTTTCCAATAGACTGCAGACACATGGAGCCAATTGATTCATCATCCTAAGATGTAAAAGTTTGTAGGATCTTTATAAGTTTTGCGGGCTTGATTGAAACTGTATTATCTTGTTTAGCATTTTTTTCCCTTTTTTTGCTAAGTAATCCTGTTTAGCATTTTCATTTGTAAATTTTGAAGTTTAGCTTATATTTTCTTATCTATGTTTCTTTCAGTTATCTCTGTGAACTCACTTCAAAGAAACACGTGTCGGCCACAAAACCACTCACAACGCCCAGGTATGTACTAAGTGTAAAATAAGAACTTTACCAGCATTGATTTCGTTCATTGCTCTCTTAACATGCTCATCAGGCTCTATGTCAACTATCAGTGTCTGGACGATCTCAAATCCGTAATGAGACATTGCCTGCAAACGGAATAAATCAAACATTGTCAAAGGCATAACAAGAACTAAGAATTCACAGTAACGCAAAATCACCAAACAGATTGTTACCTTCTCAAGTTCGTCTTCAACAGCCTTGGCAATATCATTTTTTTGCTCAAATACATCATCCAGGTTGAGCCTCGGAACAGTACCTCTGATGACTAAATAATCACAAACAAAAATTAGTGTTTGCAAATAAATGTTACCAACAGAAATTTTTTCAATATTCATCTACATTAACAAGACAGAAGATCAAAGCAATCCAATAAAAATTTTGTAAGTCTTGTTAATTTGGGTTAGATCTTTACCATCAAAGACATAGGCCTGAATCTGGGACCTTGTATTAGTGAGTCGGTAAAATGCATCATTGGCCTTTTCTGACAGGGCACGGTACTGAATTGATGCTACAACATTGACAAATACATTGTCCTGTAACCAGCAAGAATCATTTCAGTTCTGATAACATAAAAGAAAAACTCCTCTGTTGCATCTCTACACAATAGGCAGGAAAAAAAAAAAAAAATTTGGCACTGTAGAGAGTGTCCATAACAAAAGAAGCTACAAACTAAAGGCACAATACCTATTCAGTTCTGATAATCGGAAAAGAATTCGTGTTGTGAACATTAGTATAACAAAAGAAAGAGGGTGATATACAGGCTAAAGAATCGGACCTTTGTTTTGGTTTCACACTTTACATCCAGCTGTTGGACCCTAAGAGACAAATGACCGGCCACCTGATACCCAAAGCACCATGGTAGGCAATGACATCCTGGATTAAGTAAATTGCTGAATTTTCCAAACTGCTCCTTAATAGCGACAGTGGACTGATCAACTTGAACACAACAGAGAAGGTTACCCATATTCTGTAGCACAAACATTTGAAAAAAATTAAAAATTTATTAAAAATTCAATCATGCAACAAGCCATAGTTGCCAAAAGAATTATAAAAAAAAAACCAAAAACCTTGTATCAAATCACAATCACCTGGTGATCCTGACAATAGGTTGACAAGACATGCACCTAGGAGCCCAAATTTTTAGGACCCCCTGTTAGAAAATGGAAAGTTTGAGGCATATTTATAATATGTTCTTGATGTAATTTCCAGAAACTAACAAGTGGAGGTTGTTCCTTTTAATGAGGACTTAAACTTTCATGTTTGGATCTAAGACATTTTCTTAGTGGAATCCATAGATAAATTGAGTTGAAAGAAGGAGATTTGAAATCAGGTTGCAGATGGAAATCATGGCCATGATATATATTTCATGATCATGAAGAGGCATCAAATGAGATGGGATATTCAGAAACCTTTCATGCCCATGAGAAAGTTTTCATGTCCATGAATGTATACTTGGTTGGTCAGAAAGGTTTCATGCCCATGAGGAAGTTTTCATGCCCATGATCTGCAATTGATTTTAAATTAAATATTGATTTATTTTAACAGATTTCAGATTTATTTGTTACAATAGTACTAGAAATTTGGGTCAGTATTTGGATCAAATCCTGATGGAAATTTGGATCAGTACTTGGAGTAAAATCCTGATGGACTTGGTCAGACATCAGATACTGATGGGCTAAATCCTGATGGATATCAGTTCCTGACAAAGCACTGAATCCTGATTCTGATGGACACCAAATCCTGATGTTACTAATAACCAAATCCTGATGCTTATGTAACTGAAAAATAAATATTGATGCAGTTAATGAAATTAAATCAGAATATTTACTTTCCTTTTATGGAGTATCAGTTACGTTTTATTCTTGGTATTATATATATACAGAATAGAATAGAACGTTGTAAGTAAGATATACGATACATCCTAAGGAGAGAAAACTCTTGTAGTCTTCTTTCTCTCTGCTCTCTCAACACATACAGAAGAGATACATAATTCTCAGGCGAACTGAGGTGCTAGTCGCTGTTGATCTCTCCGCTTCTGTGACCGGTTTGATCTGAGCTGTTTTATCCTGGAAGTGATATTGCTGCAACCCAACACAGCGTAAGTGGGGCAATAATCTCTTCAAGAACAGTCAAGTCCTCTCGAAGGGTTTGGCGACTCAGCTGTTTATTCTCTTATCAGTTTTGCTAAAAGCTTCTGTAAGAGATAAGTCTTTCTTGTTTCTCTCGTTAATTACAGTCTCTGATTATATCTTGTTTATGCCTTCGTGACTTGTTTCGTTATTTGGTTAATTGCCTGTTCTTGTTTTAATATATATCACTGCCTCATTGTTGCTGTAGTTGTAATATACCCAACAATCTTGAAGAGATTAATTGTGTTATATATTGTTAATTAACAAGATGGTTAACGAAACTGTAACTCCTGTTGTTGAGACTGGCTCTGGGTCTACTGTTACTGTACCCACCATTGATTGGACTACGTACCGTTTCCCACAGCCTATCGATATGTCAGGTATGCCTGATAAATTCGGTGGGGGTGTTGGTTTTTCTCGTTGGCAGAAAAAGATGAAACTATGGTTAACGGTAAAGGGTCTATGGCCGGTGGTGCAGTATGAGAAACCAATTGTGGTTAAGGAGAAAGCTGAAACTGTTAAGGCTTATACCATGTAGGAGGAAAAGGATGGGGTGGCTAGGGCTGCAATTCTGGCAGCTTTGGCAAACACTCTATTCGATGTTTATTCATCTGACTCTTACACTGCTAAGCTCTTATGGGAGAAGCTTGACCAAACACATAATACTGACTCGCAAGGGTTGGAAAAGTATTCTGTGGCTA
Organism: Kitagawia praeruptora; assembly: GCA_037693485.1. Lineage (NCBI taxonomy): Eukaryota > Viridiplantae > Streptophyta > Magnoliopsida > Apiales > Apiaceae > Kitagawia > Kitagawia praeruptora. The sequence goes on from CM075354.1 coordinate 112,492,386, forward strand.
GGTTCCTTGATTTCAAACTGGTGGATACTAAATCCATGACTGAGCAGGTGCATGAGTTTGAGATGTTGGTGCATGCTTTGAAGGAGTCTGGTATGGACTTACCTGAAATGTTTCAGGTTATGTCTGTGATTGAAAAGCTCCCTAAGTCTTGGGAAGAGTTTGCACTCTCCCTGAAAAGACAGAAAGGAGAGATCACTTGGACAAACCTGATGTTGGACATCTCTGTGCAGGAGCAACACAAGTCCAAGCAAGGACATGTGATGCCTGTTGAACATGCTGGGAGTTCGAAGGTAAATGTAGTGACTGTAGGACAGAAAAGAAAGTCTGTCACTAAGAAGGAAAACACTAAGTCTAAGGACAAGAACAAGGCTAAGAAACCAAAGGCAAACAAACCATGTTGGTCTTGTGGACAGGTTGGTCATTGGAGCAAGGACTGTCATGTAAAGAAAGCTAAGAAACCTGTTGTGGGAGCACAAGCTAACACTGTGCTTGGAACCACTGGTGGGTCTATGGTTAACATGGTTGTTGGTGAAGCTGTTGCTTCTGAAACTGACAACGGGTATGTGGCCTACAACCCTGTACTTCTTTCTACTTATTCGTCTCATGAATGGTTGATTGATACTGGAGCTAATGTACATATTTGTACTGATATTACTCTATTTGTATCTTATCAACAGACTCATAGAATGACTGTGACGATGGGAAATGCTAGTGTAGCTCAAGTACTTGGAATAGGAAACGTGGACCTGAAGTTCGCTTCTGGGCGTGTTCTATCCCTCACTAGAGTGCATCATGTTCCTGATATTCGTAGAAATATAATAAGTGGAAGTTGTTTAGTTAAGAATGGTTTTGAAGTTTCTTTGAAATGTAATAAAGTAGTTATTACAAATACTGGTGTATTTTTTGGCAAAGGTTACTTGTCAGATGGATTATTTTTAATAAATGTTGAGCCTGTTCTGGGCAGTTTTATTAATAATAATGTTGCTCCTTCTGTTAATTGTGTTGAATCATCTGATTTGTGGCACGCACGTCTTGGTCACTTGAATTTTGGTGCTCTAAAGAATATGATGAACTTAGAGTTGATTCCAAAACATGCCATTGATAAGAAATCTAAATGTCAAGTATGTGTGACTGCTAAACAAACTAGGAAACCCTTTCATAATGTGGTTAGGGATTCGAATGTGTTGGATTTAGTGCACACTGACATATGTGAATTTGGTGGTGTTTTGACCAAGGAACATAATAGATATTTCATTACTTTTATAGATGATTGTAGTAGATATTGTTATGTTTATTTGCTTAAACATAAAGATCAAGCACTAGATAAATTCATTATGTTCAAAACTGAAGCTGAAACACAAACTGGTAAAGTACTTAAACGTTTGAGATCAGATAGAGGTGGTGAGTATACGAGTAACTCGTTTAATGAATTTTGCAAGAGCAATGGTGTAGTTCATGAGGTAACTCCACCATACACACCTGAGTCTAATGGGGTGGCAGAACGAAAGAACAGAACCTTTAAGGATATGATCAATAGTATGTTGATTAATTCTGGGTTGCCTAAGTACATGTGGGGAGAAGCTCTGAATACGGCTTGCCATATTCTGAATAGAGTTCCTCTGAAACACATGGACAAGACACCTTATGAATTATGGACAGAGGAAAGGACTAGTTTAAAATATCTTCGTGTGTGGGGGTGCCTTGCAAAGGTACTTGTTCCTGAACACAAGAGAAATAAACTAGGGCCGAAAACTGTTGATTGCATCTTTCTGGGCTATAGGGAAACCACTACAGCTATGAGATTTTTAGTGTTAAAATCTAACATAGATGGAATAGTGGCCAATTCCATAGTTAAATTTCGTGATGCAACATTCTTTGAGAATGTGTTCCCTATGAAGACTGGTATACCTCAGGGTATTCCTGATGATGATCCCACTCACACATCGAGGTCCATTCCTGATCATGTGGAAAGGATGACAAATGTGGGGGCAGATCCTGACAGTAGCTCTACTCCTGATGAAGTAGAGGAACCTAGAAGGAGTAAGCGTGCTAAGGTAGTCAAGGATTTTGGAAGTGACTTTATCACTTACAATATCGAGGATGAACCTTTAACTTTTCGACAGGCCATGGATTCTTCAGAATCTAGGTACTGGAAAGGTGCTGTAAAAAGTGAAATTGACTCTATTGTTTGTAACGGAACATGGGAGTTGGTTGATCTACCTCCTGGGTGTTCTACTATAGGATGTAAATGGGTGTTCAAAAGGAAGATGAATCCTGATGGCTCAATAGATAAGTATAAGGCTAGGCTAGTAGCTAAGGGCTTTAAGCAAAAGGAAGGCATTGATTACTTTGATACATACTCTCCAGTTGCTAGAATGACCACAATCCGAATGCTTATAGCATTGGCTTCTGTACATGGTCTTATCATCCATCAAATGGATGTAAAGACAGCTTTTCTTCATGGTGAACTTGAAGAAGAGATTTATATGGATCAGCCTGAGGGATTTTTTGCCTCTGGTAATGAGAGGAAAGTATGTAAGTTAATCAAATCTATATATGGCTTAAAACAAGCTCCTAGAGACTGGCATAAAAAGTTTGATGAAACTGTTTTAGAATCAGAATTTGTAGTTAATGAAAGTGACAAGTGTGTCTATTACATGGTTAAAGAGAATGAATGTATTATTGTGTGCCTGTATGTGGATGATATTTTGTTGTTTGGAACCAATATTGAGATTATTAACGAGACAAAAAGGTTCTTGAAAAGGCATTTTGAAATGAAGGATATGGGAGAGGCTAGTGTGATTCTTGGTATCAAGTTGACTCAGTCAACTGATGGAATAACCTTGTCACAATCTCATTATATAGAGAAATCTATACTTGAGAAGTATGGTTATTCAAATTGTAGAATCGCAAGTACTCCGTATGATCCTAAAATTACCCTTGTCAAGAATAGTTCAGGAGTACCTGTGTCTCAGTTAAGGTATTCTCAGATTATTGGGAGTTTGCAGTATCTTGCTAATGGTACTAGGCCTGATATTTCATATTCTGTGTCTAAGTTAGCAAGATATACAAGCTGTCCAAATAAGACTCATTGGGATGCTCTTGATAGAGTGCTTAGATATCTGAAAGGAACCATATATCTTGGTCTGCATTATAGGAGGTTTCCTGGAGTGCTAGAGGGATATAGTGATGCAAGTTGGATAGCTAAGAAGTCTGGTTCCAATGGAGTGACTGGATACCTGTTTACCCTAGCGGGTGGAGCAGTGTCTTGGAAGTCGTCTAGACAGACTATAATAACTCGGTCTACCTTTGAGGCTGAGTTGTGTGCATTAGATGCCACGGGGACTGAGGCTGAATGGTTACATGGACTTATGTCAATGTTACCTGTAGTAAGTCGTCCACTTCCTGCTTTTGCTGTTCATTGTGATAGCCGTACAACTATCGACAAGATTAACAGCAATAAGTATAATGTGAAAACAAAGAGACATATCCAAGTTAGACTGAAGTCTATAAGGGGTTTAATGTCTGAAAGGATTATTGCTGTTGAGTTTATTGGAACTCAAGAAAACCTAGCTGATCCTTTGACTAAAGGGCTTGAGCATGCTGTAGTCCTTAAGTCTAGGTTGGGGATGGGACTGATAGCTCATGATAATTCATCTACAGCGGGAACCCAATACACATGAGAGGAGATCTCTCGAAAGTGTATTCAATGTGGTAATAACAAGTTGTAAGGGTGAATTGGTTGTACCTTTAACTACATAGATTGATACTTATGTATCTGGAGTCTATCCCCTGTAAACCTATAAGGTACTGTCACTGCCAGAATAGCAAGAGTTATTTTAACTCTGAATGGGGTCAAGTCATATGACGAGATGCTAGCAGTACATCTCTGGAGATGCCCAGCTAAGCGAATGTAATTGTGTGGTCGCAATTAGAGGAAAGGGTTATTCCTTGAAGCATTCGACGAACAGGATCGAGACATGACCTTTAACGTCTCAAAGCCGTAGATTGGCACCATAGCCTTTGATTTGTCGTCGTCTATGGAGTGTGGTTACACCAAACGGATAAAGATTCAAGGTGAAACATTCCATCTGAATCCGGTAGCCATCGAAGTAGAGGACTTAGGAGGGTTCAAACTCGGAAGGGTACCTACTCTGAAAAACAAGTCATGATGAGGATAGATATGTATTTGAATTTCTGTATGGATTCGTGGGGGATTGTTAGAAAATGGAAAGTTTGAGGCATATTTATAATATGTTCTTGATGTAATTTCCAGAAACTAACAAGTGGAGGTTGTTCCTTTTAATGAGGACTTAAACTTTCATGTTTGGATCTAAGACATTTTCTTAGTGGAATCCATAGATAAATTGAGTTGAAAGAAGGAGATTTGAAATCAGGTTGCAGATGGAAATCATGGCCATGATATATATTTCATGATCATGAAGAGGCATCAAATGAGATGGGATATTCAGAAACCTTTCATGCCCATGAGAAAGTTTTCATGTCCATGAATGTATACTTGGTTGGTCAGAAAGGTTTCATGCCCATGAGGAAGTTTTCATGCCCATGATCTGCAACTGATTTTAAATTAAATATTGATTTATTTTAACAGATTTCAGATTTATTTGTTACAATAGTACTAGAAATTTGGGTCAGTATTTGGATCAAATCCTGATGGAAATTTGGATCAGTACTTGGAGTAAAATCCTGATGGACTTGGTCAGACATCAGATACTGATGGGCTAAATCCTGATGGATATCAGTTCCTGACAAAGCACTGAATCCTGATTCTGATGGACACCAAATCCTGATGTTACTGATAACCAAATCCTGATGCTTATGTAACTGAAAAATAAATATTGATGCAGTTAATGAAATTAAATCAGAATATTTACTTTCCTTTTATGGAGTATCAGTTACGTTTTATTCTTGGTATTATATATATACAGAATAGAATAGAACGTTGTAAGTAAGATATACGATACATCCTAAGGAGAGAAAACTCTTGTAGTCTTCTTTCTCTCTGCTCTCTCAACACATACAGAAGAGATACATAATTCTCAGGCGAACTGAGGTGCTAGTCGCTGTTGATCTCTCCGCTTCTGTGACCGGTTTGACCTGAGCTGTTTTATCCTGGAAGTGATATTGCTGCAACCCAACACAGCGTAAGTGGGGCAATAATCTCTTCAAGAACAGTCAAGTCCTCTCGAAGGGTTTGGCGACTCAGCTGTTTATTCTCTTATCAGTTTTGCTAAAAGCTTCTGTAAGAGATAAGTCTTTCTTGTTTCTCTCGTTAATTACAGTCTCTGATTATATCTTGTTTATGCCTTCGTGACTTGTTTCGTTATTTGGTTAATTGCCTGTTCTTGTTTTAATATATATCACTGCCTCATTGTTGCTGTAGTTGTAATATACCCAACACCCCCAAATTCAAAAATCATCTACATAAAAATTCTAAAAAATATAGGATACATATGAACTACGGCACCATTATTGAATTTGATTAGAATCCGGTAAACTTTGGTATAATAACATAGGACATGTAGCAAAGCCAAAACTCCAAAGTTTAAATTAAGGGTGGGTGACAAAATTGTACTCCCTCCGTCTCTAAATACTTTTCCCATTTGAGTTGGACACGTTTGCCAATGCACACTTTTGATCGTTAATATCTTCAATTTCGTATTAGTATTAAATATAAAAACTTCATTGTATTAAAGTACTCATAAATACGAATCCAACAAGATCACTCATGACTATATTTGGATTTATAAATTAGACGTAAATTAGTAATTTGTCTCTTGTTATGAACAGGACCGACATTCCAAACGAGAAGAACATTTAGAGACAGAGGGAGTATCGAATATCGGAACAGTCTTCACAATTCAAAGAATAACAAAACTTAACATGAAACAGAATAAGTACTACAAAGTACAACATGAAAACATGGAAACAAATGTATATACATACACATAAAAACATATCTATAAAAAATAAACGGTGGAAGATTGAAAAAGCTATGGAAATTAGAGTACTGACCGTGATGTGAAGTTAGGACGAGAAAACAAAAGGAGAAGACTTTTATGCCAAGAAAGTAAACTTATGTGCTATGCTATTTATAGACACAGCACAGTTAGCAGTAACTCATCACAGCTCAGCTTCGCTTTAAATAGTACTCGTGGTTAAATTATAAAGAGTAGTGCTAGAGGTACCAAATTAGGTACCAAATTTTGTTACAAAATGACATGACACTAACTACTTTCATTTTGAAATGTTTTAATTTGTTCGCCCTGGCGGGCCCATTATAATTACAGCCAATCAAATCAATGTCCTGTCATTTGGTAATAATTTTTGATACCCCAATTTGGTATCTCTAGCATTTTTCAATTATAAAAGGAATAAAGGATACTCCCTCCGTCTCACAATTCTTTTCTCGTTTAATATGTCGGGACTGTTCATAACATGAGACAAATTACTAATTTACGTCTAATCTATAAGTCCAAATATAATCATGAGTGATCTTGTTGGATTCGTATTTATGAGTACTTTAATACAGTGAAGTTTTTATATTTAAAACTAATACGAAATTAAAAATATTAACGATCAAAAGTGTGCATTGGTAAACGTGATAATGGTAAACATGAAAAGTTTTAAGAGACAGAGGGAATAGAATATTTAGAGCATCTCCAAGGGTGTTATGTATATTTGTTAGCTATAATATAATATATTGATAATTATCTAAAATTATAGCTAAGAGGTTCTAGGTTTACTCTAATGGTATTATGTATAATTATATTATCTAAAAGTATACCTAATAGATTTAGAGGTTTTACAAATGTAGCTAGCCCAATTTTAGTTATCTATATTTTTTTGCTAAGGGATAATGGTTGGAGTATTGAATTTTTACCTAATGTCTAAAATGTGTCACATAGATGCCATGTAGGTGACACATAGATGAATTTAACTAATAGGTTTTACAAAACCTTTGGAGATGCTCTTAGTGGCTGTAGAGAAATCACAAAATTTCAGGCAGGTTTGGGGACTTGGGTCGGGCCGAAATGGCCCGATCTTTTTAAGTTTGTAAAGTACTTCTTTCATCTCATTTACCTTTTTTGAAAAACACACGTATTAAGATAAAGGTTAGTTGGATAAAATTTTCCAACTAATATCCTTAATTAATATATTGAAAAATGATAATAGGGTTATTAGGGATAGTTTTTGAAAATTATCTTACATTTATATTTAAAGAAAAGACATGTAAAATGGGACAAATCAATTTTTCAAAATACACATGTATTTTGGGACGGAGGGATTAATTAATTATGATACATTTATATTGGATTTTTTTTTTCTATTTTTCGTAATTTTGGAAACTTCCGGAATTTCAGTAAAAAAAAACTTTAGAAATTTAGTTGACTTTTTTAAGAAAATCAGGTTTAATTAGTTTAAGATTAAGCTAGATTTGACATTTGAGTCGGACCAGACTTTGTTTATTTTCCAAAATTTGTCTTTTTCTTTATAAAAATTATATTACATCATAAAGTTTATTATTTGATTCATCAAACCGCAAATAAATTTGTCTCATTTGTTATTCAAAAAAAAAATAATTTGTCTCATTTGATTGAGTAGTTAACAATCACTACAAGAATTCCCAGTTATACCAATGGAATTTACCAACGAAATTTAATCTATTGTTAATTATCAACGAATTGCTAACAGTTTGTAAAACCAAAAATATGCCAACAGGTTCCTAACGGATATTTACCAACGGAAATTTCCGTTGGCAAAATAGAGGCCAGAAAATAATACCAACGGAAATGCTAATGGTTTACCAACGAATTTTTACCAATGGAATACTAATGACATAATAACAGTTTAGTAACGGATTACTAACCCCATAGCAAATGGAATTTGTAAATTCTGTTCCGTTAGCAAATGGTTACCATTTTAGATCGGTTTGGTATATTCCGTTACTAATCCGTTGTAAGAATAGATAGATCCGTTATCATTCCGTTGGTAATATTAATCATAAATTTAATTTATTTATTTTACAAACTAGTTAAAAATGGGAAAGAATAAAAAAAAGGAAAATTAGTGAAAGTTGGGTAAAATTCATCACACAAATAGTGAGTATGACTACTTTGGCGTGTATGAATTTATGTTCAAAACTTGGCATTTTTTCAATTTTTATTTAAATTTTAATTTATTTTACAAACTAGTTAAAAGTGGGGAAAAATCAAATAAATTTATTTTTTCTGAATTTTTGGAATTAATATTAAAAAGGAAGGATCTTGATCTCTGTACGGTTGGTTTGTCGAAAAATATTTTTTAAAAAAGTGAAACCCTAAACCTGACGAAATCCTATCTAGGGATTCTAGTCAAAAGGTACTAGTTGACCGTTAAATTACCAAACCAAATAAATTTAATTTTTTTCTGAAATTTTGGCAATAACATTAAAATGGATAGGTCTTGACCTCCGTAGAATTGGGTAATCGAAAAATATTTTTAAAAAAATTGAAGCACTAAACCTTGACGAAATCCCATGTTTAGGGGTTCCAGTCAAAGTACTAGTTGACCATTAAATTACCAAACCAAATAAAATTATTTTTTTCCTGAAATTTTGGCAATTACTTAAAAAGGATGGGTCTTGACCTCCATAGGGATGGGACATCAAAAATATTTTAAAAAAAAAATGAAACACTAAACCCTGACAAAATCCTGTGTAGGGGTCCTAGTCAAAGTACTAGTTGACCGTTAAATTACCAAACCAAATAAAATTATTTTTTTCTGAAATTTTGGCGATAACATTAAAAATGATGGATCTTGACCTCCATACGGTTGGGTCGTCGAGAAATATTTTTAAAAAAATCGAAACACTAAACCCCCCTAAACCCTGATGAAACCATATTTAGGGGTTCCAGTCGAAGTATTAGTTACCGTTAAATTACCAAACCAAATAAATTTATTTTTTTTCTGAAATCTTGGCAATAACATTAAAAGGATGGATCTTTACCTCTATACGATTGGGTCATCGAGAGATATTTTTTAAAAAATCGAAACACTAAACCCTGACGAAACCATGTTTAGGGGTTCCAGTCAAAATACTAGTTGACCGGTATATTAACAAACCAAATAAATATATTTTTTTCTTAAATTTTGGCAATAACATTAAAAATGATGGATCTTGACCACTGTTGAGTATTGAATACGATAAGAGAATACAGAGGGGGGGTGAATGGATTCTCGAACTTTTCTTTTCCGAGTCTATGTAGCAAGAGTGTTTGTGTGTGCAGGATTGAAGGGTGCGGATAAAGAATAACACAAAACACAATATCACTTTAATCTAATGTATTATTAGATAAAGGTTGCTACAATCTGTGAATACAAATGATAGTATTCTCAGCTTCATTTTTCTCAGAGAGATACAGCTTAGTGTAAGAAAAACTTGACTCACAAAGTTACTAAGTTATGAAGTGAGGCTGTGTCCTTATAGAACATGGATACAGCCTACTTATTGCAAATAAGGTAGCTAAACAAATTACTTTCTAGTCTGTCTATCCTTTTTGAGTAAGTGTCCAAACGGTTACAGATTTGACTTTGCAAAGCCTGTTTAGATCCACTTCTTTAGCTACATGTCTCTTCTATATCTCTCCAAGCTTCCTTGTAGGCTTTCCAGAGCACGTTACAGATTGTGGTCCATAAAGTGCATTGGCTTGTTGCAGGTTTCTGACTTGTACAATTTCTTCAGTATTTTGTCTCCAAGAATGTATTCGAGAAGTGACTAAGTAAGTGATTCGAGAACTGGGATTGACTTGATCGATAACTCTGAGTTCTCGAACACTGTTATATTGACATATCGAACCACTTCTCGAATAGCCCTTTTCCATCAGGATTCCTTGAGTTATCGAATAGAACATTTGATTTATCGAATCCTCGAGATATCGAATAGCTTTCTGAGTCCTTGAGATATCGAATGGAACTTTGACTTGTTGACTCCTTGAGAACTCGAATACTACTTTGACTTGTTGACTTCCTGAGTTCTCGAATAGAGTACATAGACATATCGAATCTCTGAGATATCGAACAGTATAGACAGAGATATCGAATAGTGTCTTGAGATATCGAATCCCTGACTTCTCGAATGTTGGACTTCTCGAATAGACAAATATACTTCTCGAATTGGTACTTAGGCAAATTCTTCTTTTCTTCAAATCCCAACTGTGATTATTTGACAGTCTTTAACTCCTTGCTTGTGGCATGAACCTTGGAACTTCTTTCAAGCATTATTCTAGACTCTATAAGTACAGTTACACAACTAGGATTTGATGCCTACTACAAGTACAATACAAATAGAAACTCTACAACTAGAGGTTCCCTCAGTTAAGAGGTCATGTAAGTAATGCAAAGCATTACAAACAATTAGGCTTGTTGTTAGATGTATACAGGCATGCCTCTGTGACTAACAATCTCCCCCAAATTGTGAGTGAGACCCTTAGTCACAATTTCATGTCTGATAACAAGCCTAACATACATAAAGATAAAACTTTAAAAGTACAGGTATGTAGATTGATTGAGCACATGAATGAAGTTACAAGATGAATAATCTTACAGTATGATGAATACTAGCCATTCTCATTTGATTCCATCTCCATTGCTTTGGCTTGTAGATCATCATATGCTTTCTGTTTTCTTTCTTTCTCCTTTCTTGCATTACTATCCATGGCCTTTATGATCTCTGCCAGGGCATCCAATTCTTCAAGCATGATGGAGTCTTTGAAATCTTCAAGTACTGGTTTCAGAATGTTGGCAGGATAGTGACTGAGTAGATTCATTCTGATATTGACATTGTCTCCATTTCTCCTCCTGTACTTCACCATATAGGGATCAAACTGAACTCTACACAATCCCTTGGCCCTTAGCTTATCTGCTTCAACTTCCAGCCTATCAATCTCCTTCTCCCTTTCTAGCCATTTCTCAAAGCACCCCTTCCTTATCTTCTCAGCATAATCTCTCTTCATTTTTGCAAAATCAATCAACTCCAGCTTCCATATTTTCTCCACTTTGTCTTCAGAATCCAATAATGCAATGATTCTTTCTATTTCATATAGCTTGCCCCAATTTTGACACTGTCTTTGTTTGAATTTCTTCTTCCTTCCATCAGTATATTTAATCTCAAGGAAGTTATCCATAATGGCAGCATAGTAGATTCTTTGAGCTCTTAGATATTGCAATTGGTCTTCATCAAAGTCTTCATCTAATGGTTGGAGTTTTAAGCCTGGATATATTGTTAGGGCCCTTGACCTGGATGGCTTTACTCTCCTAGCAGCATGCTTGAGTTTAAACTTTTTCACTTGATTGTTTGGCAGAAGCTTCTGACCTTTGTTGGCTGACCATAGTAGTGTTCCATTAGCAGTTTGCTTTTTGAAACATACATATAGTTTCTTGACTTGAATCCCTTTCTCTTCTTGAGGTAGTAAAACACTTGCAGAGGCCAGAGATGTAGATTTTGATGAATCATTACTAGTGACATCCACCCTAGACATTGAGCCTTGTGTTGTGGTAGGAGTATCATTAGTAATGTTCATGGCTTGCTGTTTTCCAATTTTCCTCTCATAGACTCTTCCTTGGTCATCACCATCTTTCTTATTCTTGTCATCCTTCTTCTTCTTTTCATCTTCATCACCCTTATCTCTCCTGTGATGTCTCTTCCTCCCATCACTTTTGTCTTCAGAATCATCATTCTTATTTCTCCTAGGTTGAGTCCTCTCTGGAGTTTCACCAGTAGCTATAAAAGATCTGAGAATGTGCAGTGCTTCAATTTCTTCAGCATTTCTGGTCCAACCTTTTTCTATAGTTGATCAATGATAGCAATGACCAGTCTGTGATTTCGAGAAGTGAGATCATGGGGAATGACCAATTGCTTGATGTCTTCAATTTTCGTGCCAGATTGATAGATGATTATCCATGGCTTCTTGATCACTTCTGGCAGCCTTGAAGGTTGGTCATTCCTCAAATCATCAAACAGACTTTTGTTGTTCTCATTTCTCTTCTCAATAAGCTCAAGTATGGCATCTATCTCTGAGTGTTATAGGGCTTGTAGAGTCTTGTATGTTAGATGCCATATCTTTGATTTTGATATCATCACTATCTCCTTGAACCATAGATTATTGAATTTCTTGGGGATGACAGTGATGTAGTCAATCTGCTCCTTCAACTCCCTCAGATAGAACTGAGTGTCACCAGCCTGTTCCCTTGTGGCTTTCAGAAACTCCAAGAAGGCTTTATCATGATAAACATTTGAGTTAGCCACTTCTTGCAGCTTGGCCTTAGTAATTACTTTGACTTCTATAGGCTTGGCACTTTCAGATATGGAGGATGGAGGTTTATCAGTTGGCATACTCCCTGCAACCACTGAGGTTGTGATAGACTGCTTCTGGCCACCAGGAGTAATGACATGCACAGTTGGTAGAGTAACAACTGGTAGTGAGGTAGGAGGCTCATCAACCTTTGTTTTTCCTTTGCCTGGCACATGAGTTGGAGATTTATTTGCCATATTTGCCCTTTGGTGATCACCCTCTCTGAACTTTATCCCTTTTTCCTTGAGTTTCTCCCCCTTAGTATTTGAATTCCTTGTCCTCTTCTCCCCCTTAGGCTTGTTGTCAGGCACAGAGGCTTTAGAAGTGACCTTTGGGGTGGAAGATTCTTCAGGGAGGGGACGACCCATATGCTTCATCATAGCAGCCAACATAGATTGTTGATGCAGAAGAACATCAGCTGTGGTGGTTGCCTGAGTGTCCAACTGATCATTGAGAAGTGCAACCTTGTCTGTAAGATGAGCATTGGACTTAGTGAGAGTAGCCACCTCCTTTTCAAGAGTATCCACTTTAGTGAATAGCTCATGTGCCTTGAAACTAGAGAGTGATTGATCCTTTAGTCTCTGGACTTCATACTTGGTCATGTCATGAACAGGGACCTCAGTTACCAGCCATTTTTAGCTCATGCACCTCCTTGGTTGTGGCTGTACACACTTCTGTGACTTCTGTCTTTAGACCCTTGCCAAGGTAGTGTGCAGCCTTGAGAATTCCCTTGTAACTGTCATTGACTGCTTCATACACAGCACTAGAGGTGAGAGAATTGGCATTGGACCCTAGTGAAGTGATGTACTCTTCTCTGAGGTACTGTAGGCCTTCTGAGAGAGGAATGTCATACTTTCCTTGAAGCCAGGCATCTATATTTCCTTCTCTCTCAGACTCATCCACAATTTTGGTCTGTTGTTGCTCCACATCCTCTTTATGGCACAGGAGAATAGCTTCATAGTCAGAATTTGGCAGGTTGGCAGTGAGGAGGTGCTGGGCAATCTTTGTGAACTCAGGAATCTGATCCACAATTAAGCTTTGAAGTGCTTCAACCGTCAATTGTTGTGGAACCGACCCTGATCCTGAAGCACTGTCATGGTGCACAGGCTTCAGCCATTGTGACATAAAGTCAGAGCTAGAGCTAGGTAAACTAGACTCCTCAGTTACAGATGCAACTTCTGTAACCGGATGGATTGACTCTACTACTGGTGTCTCCACAGAAGTGGGATGAGTTACACCAGCAGTTGACACAGGCACAGAGTCTCTAGTGAAAACTAGTGGAACCTCTGTGTTTGTGATGGTGTCATTAGGATATGCCCCAGCATGCATTCCCTTACCATCTAAATGTGGGTCCTGGGTGGTGAGCAAAGTGTCATGCACTAAGTCACTTGAGTCCATTGGCTCATCAAGAGAAAAGAATTCTTGATGATCAATGCCTTGCTCCTCAATTGCTTGAGTTGCAGGCTGCAAAGAAATTTGAGATGAAGATTCTGGAAGAGTAGTGTGTTGTAGAGTAGATTTTGGCAACTCCCCCTGAGAGATAGAGGGAGTTTCAAGTGTGATGTGCTCTCCACTCAGTGTAGTGCCATCCTTATCACTCCCATGTGCTGACTCAATACAAGAAGGTGCATTGGGGAGGATGCTTGATTCTATAGATGCACCCTGTTGAGAGGATACATCTAGTGAGCTGTGCGCCCCTGATTTTACAACTTCAGCCATTTATGTGACTGAAGAGGTGGTCTTAGTTTTCTTCTTCTTCTTTGGCCTTAGTAAGGGTGACTCTGGTTCCTCACTTTCTAGACCTAGTTCAACAGCTAATGTTGCTTCAGATAAGATATTCAAGGGTGCAGACATTACTTCCTTTCTCTTCTTTTTACTAACATCACCCTTTTGAGAGGATGATGCAGTTGGTTCAGTAATTGGTAGAGTGTTTGGTTGAGAGGGTTGGTTAGCTAGCCCTGGGTTAGCATTTTGTTCTACTTTCTTGGGCTTAGCTAACTGAGATTTTGCATCAAATGTTGGCATGTTGTGGGGGTAAGTTCTAAGCAAACATGATGTCTGGCCTACTTGCAGTGAGATAGAGCAGAGAACCAACCATGCCTCTATAGACTGAGATGTCTACCTTCTTGCCTTTAGCATCTTCATCCAATTTAGTGGCAGTGGCCATGGGTGTCTTTGCAGGTGAGCAATCTTCCAAGTCAAACTTCTTCAATAAATCCTTGATATACTTGGTCTGACTGATAAAGATACCATCCTTCCTTTGACTGACTTGCAACCCAAGAAAGAATGTCAACTCTCCCATCATACTCATCTCATATCTGCTCTGCATGAGTTTAGAAAATTTCTCACACAGCTTCTCATTTGTAGAACCAAAAATGATATCATCCACATAGATCTGAACTAAGATAAGATCATCACCATGCTTCTTGTAAAACAATGTCGTGTCCAGTGTGCCTCTAGTGAATTGATTCTCAAGAAAAAATTGTGATAAAGTATCATACCATGCTCTTGGAGCCTGCTTAAGTCCATACAATGCCTTAAGCAATCTGTAGACAAATTCTGGGAAGTGTGGATCCTCAAAACCAGGTGGTTGTTGCACATAAACTTCTTCTTCCAACTCTCCATTCAGAAATGCACTCTTGACATCCATTTGATATACTTTAAAGTTTGAATGAGCAGCAAATGCCAAGAATATTCTGATGGCTTCCAATCTAGCAATAGGAGCAAATGTCTCATCATAATCAATGCCTTCCTGTTGAGAGTATCCTTTTGCAACCAACCTAGCTTTGTTCCTTATAATTACACCATCTTCATCCATCTTATTCTTTAGAACCCATTTTGTTCCAACAATGGTTCTGTTCTTTGGTGCAGGCACAAGTTCCCATACTTTGTTCCTTTCAAATTGATTAAGCTCCTCTTGCATGGCAATAATCCAATCTGGATCCAACAGAGCATCATCAAGTTTCTTAGGCTCAACTTGTGATAGAAAACAGCCATAGAGGCACTCATTCTGAGTTGCTCTCCTAGTCCTTACTCCTGCATTAGGATCTCCAATGATTTGCTCTGCAGTGTGTGATCTATCCCATTTCCTTGAGTGCTCAGCCTGATTTCTCATTCTTGATGTTGCTTCATCATCCACATCATGGTCATTCTCATTTCCTCCCCTTGTGAAGTTGCCACTACTCACAGGTGTGTCTTGGATGCTTGTTCCTTCACTATTGATTGGCACAAATTCTTCTCTTGTACCATCATTCACTTGAGTTTGTTGAACTCGAGTTTCAACTTCAGTTTCAGTCTCATCATCAGAGTCATCTAGATTATCAAACTTCAGTGGATCTTTATCTTCATCATTGGCTTCTTCTAGTCCAGGTAGTTTGCTGTCATCAAATGTCACATCTTTGTTTTCCATAACTTTCTTTTGACTGATGACATGAACCTTGTATGCAATTCTTTCCATAGAGTAGCCAAGAAAAATTCCTTCAAATGCTTTTGCATCAAATTTTCCAACATATTCAGAATTATCCTTCAATACAAAGCATTTGCTTCCAAAAGTATGAACATACTTTAGAGTAGGCTTCTTTCCAGTCATCAAGTTATAAGGTGTCTTTCCAGTGTTTTGTTGATGAGGGTTCTGTTCTGGATATAGCATGCAGTGCTCACAGCCTCAGCCCAAAAATATGTAGGCATTTTTGCATCAAGTAACATTGTTCTAGCAGCCTCAATTAGAGTTCTATTCTTCCTCTCAACAACTCCATTTTGTTGTGGAGTTCTTGGAGCTAAGAATTGCTGAGAAATGCCATTCTCTTTACAGAATGCTTCAAGTTTGACATTTCTGAACTCTGTTTCATTATCACTTCTTAGTGCAATCACACTTACATTATTGGCCTTTGCTTCCTTGTCAACTTTCTTTATATGCTCAATGATTACTTGTGGAGCCTCATCTTTTGATGCCAGAAATTCCACCCATGTATACCTTGAAAAATCATCAACCATCACCAAGGCATACTTCTTTCTTCCTAGTGACATAATATTGACAGGCCCAAACAAATCCATATGAATGAGTTGTAGGGGCTTGGTTATAGATGTCACTGTCTTTGTCTTGTGGCTTGATCTTTTCATCTTTCCTTTTTGACAAGCCTCACACACTCCTTCTTGACAGAATTCAAGTGTGGGCATGCCTCTCACTAGCTCTCTTTTGACTAGAGAGTTAATGGCTTTGAAGTTCAGGTGTGATAGTTTCTTGTGCCACAGCCAACAATCTTCATTTGATGCTTTTGAGTAAAAGAAACAAATTTTGTCCTTGTTTGCAGAATCCATATTGGCTACAAACAGGCTTCCCTTCCTTACTCCAGATAGAGCAAAATCACCAGTCTTCTTGTGGGTGATCAAACATTCATCTTTGTCAAAATCCACCTTGAATCCCCTATCAGTAAACTGACCAACACTTAGCAGATTATGCTTGAGCTCCTTGACTAGTGCTACATCTTCAATGATGACATTACCAACTTTCAACTTGCCATATCCTAATGTGTAACCCATGCTGTCATCTCCAAAAGCAACCATTGGGCCAGCCTTTTCCTCATACTGTGATAGCAGGGCCATATCACCAGTCATATGATTTGAGCATCCACTGTCCAAAATCCACATGACCTTCTTTTCACTTTCTTTGCCCTACAAACACAAAGGTATTACTTTTCCTTTGGTACCCAAACAAGTTTGGGTCCATGTGACTTAGAAACAGTTTTATCATAAACAACATGCTTGTCAACTTTCTTGGCATTAGTCTTCTTGTCACTGTTAGAAGTCTTGGAACCTGAGGTTTCAGACTTAGGTGACAGAGGTACCTTCCTAGCTTTAAGAGGACTTGAAGACTTTGACCTGGTGTAGTGTGTGTGAGAATTGTGACTGATACAACCATCAATGAATTGCCTTCTCAGATTGAAACAACTAGTCATAACATTCATATTGCATGGCATACAGTTAAATTTATCACAAAATGGCGCATCTCTATGTCTTAGAGGCACAGAACAATCATTAAAAGGTTTGGACACACTACCAACAGGTTTCTTGCATGCATGAGTTAAATGATTGGTACTGAAACAGTTCTGACTAGTTTTCCTAGGGGCATTAGGCATATAAGCATAGTTGTTATCCTTGTTAATCCCTAACTTGCCATTTCTGTTCTGTTTCTTCTTAGTCACTTTCTTTTCTGATTCACTCTTCCCAGCTGAAACAAACTTAACAAACTTCTTAGGTCTTGGCCTATCAACTACTGGCTCCTTGTCTTTTGACCTGACACTCTCACTCTTGGATGATGCTTGTTGTTCATTTGATTGTGCCTCATCCTCATCATTCAACATTTGTTTGATGAGTAAGGCATCCTCATTAATTTCAAATGTTAGTTCCTTAAAAATTGGATTTTCAGTCTTTTTCAAAATGTGAGGCACTCCCTCATGAACAACTGTGTCATCTTCAATGACAGCATAGCCTTTTCTCTGCTTAAGAGTGTCATAATCAAGTCCAATAGCAGCCTTGGGTTTTGCTTTAATTTTCTCGCAGTAGGATTTCACTAGACCAGATGATCTCTTGAAAGTTTTTAGTTTGAATTCATTTTCAGCTAATTCATCCCTAAGAGCCTTTTCAACCTGACTAGCACATAAAACCTTATTCTGCAGATATTCAACTTCTTTCTTAAGGTTCTCTATTTGCATAGCAGTTAGCTCAAGTTCCTCATTCTTTTTGGTTAACATTTCATTTCTAGTAGACAGTTTAGCAATCTCTTCATTAGCAGCAGTCATACTAGTATGAATGTTAAACATTTCAACAGATAGTTGTTCAATCATGCATTTATACTTTGAAACAGACATATCTATAGTAGTGAGAGATGGTACCTGAGAATCAGATGGAGATGGGTCATCCTTGGAATTGGCCATCAAGGCATAATTGCAGAATTCTTGCTCCTCTCCATCACTGTCAGAATCATCCCAGCACTTCCCTTCAGCTATGTAGGCCTTACCTTGTGTCTGCTTTTTCAGAAGGGCCTCATACTTAGCTTCAAGCTCAAGATAGTCTCTATCCTTCTTTTTAAGCTTTTTGCATTCACTGGAAAAATGCCCTAGGTCATTGCATCTATAGCACCTTATAGATGACCTATCCACATGGCTGGTTTTAAACTTATTCTTGTTTGGTTTCACAATTGCCTTGCTTTTGTTGAATGAGTGGTTTTGGGTTTTGGGTTTGAAGGGTTGATTCCTTTTTGAATCTGATGTTTGGAAATTTTCTGGCCATGAAAGCATATGAAGTGTTTTCCATCCCATCTAGTTCTTCAAGAGTGTAAAACTCTTCTTCCTCCTTCTCCTCAACAGGTTCACTTACCTCAGGTTCAGTTTCTTCCTCTTCTACTACCTCCTCTATCCTTAACTGACTTGTAGATGCTTCTAGGTCTTGAATAGATTTGTTGACAATCAAGGCACATGATGTGTTTACCATTCTGCCTTGATTGGCTTGGATAGCCCTTTTCTGAAGCAACTCAAGCTC
This sequence comes from Kitagawia praeruptora, assembly GCA_037693485.1. Lineage (NCBI taxonomy): Eukaryota > Viridiplantae > Streptophyta > Magnoliopsida > Apiales > Apiaceae > Kitagawia > Kitagawia praeruptora. The sequence goes on from CM075354.1 coordinate 112,511,276, forward strand.
ATGAGTTTTTAAAACTCCATAGAGCACATCATATGTAACTTTGTTCAAATCTCTTTCCCTTAGAGAAATGACCCTTTGCTCTAGATGGTTTGGTGAGGATAGCAGAAACTTCATGTTTAACTCCTTGGTACTGTAAACCTTGCCATTCATCTGCAACTCTGTAACTAGCTTGTGAAATCTCTCAAACATCTCAGTAATGCTTTCCTTGGGCTGTGCCATGAAAGCTTCATACTGTGTGACCAGTATCTGTTTCTTGTTTTCCTTAACCTCATCAGTTCCTTCACACAACACCTCAATGTGATCCCACATTTCTTTGGCAGATGTACATGATGCAATGTTTGCAGACATTGACATGTCCATGGAATCAATGATACGCAACATGAGGTGGCTGTCAAGAGCAACCTTCTCCATTTCTGATTCTGTCCATTTTGATGGATCCTTGGCCTCATAAGATCTTGGGATAGTTGTGGTTCCAACAGTCTTCTCTGGTATCTCTTGTTGTGGAACAAAAGGACCATTCTTGAGAATCTCAGGATACAGAGGATGAGAGGCTTTGATGAACAACATCATCTTTATCTTCCAGAGGTTGAAATTCTCTTTGTCAAACTTAGGGACCTTCACCGTTCCTGTAGTCTTTGGTGTATTCGAACTCATGATCGTTTTTCTGTTTTTGAATAAACAGCCCGCTCTGATACCACTTGTTGAGTATTGAATACGATAAGAGAATACAGAGGGGGGGTGAATGGATTCTCGAACTTTTCTTTTCCGAGTCTATGTAGCAAGAGTGTTTGTGTGTGCAGGATTGAAAGGTGCGGATAAAAAATAACACAAAACACAATATCACTTTAATCTAATGTATTATTAGATAAAGGTTGCTACAATCTGTGAATACAAATGATAGTATTCTCAGCTTCGTTTTTCTCAGAGAGATACAGCTTAGTGTATGAAAAACTTGACTCACAAAGTTACTAAGTTATGAAGTGAGGTTGTGTCCTTATAGAACATGGATACAACCTACTTACTGCAAATAAGGTAGCTAAACAAATTACTTTCTAGTCTGTCTATCCTTTTTGAGTAAGTGTCCAAATGGTTACAGATTTGACTTTGCAAAGCCTGTTTAGATCCACTTCTTTAGCTCCTTGTCTCTTCTATATCTCTCCAAGCTTCCTTGTAGGCTTTCCAGAGCACGTTACAGATTGTGGTCCATAAAGTGCATTGGCTTGTTGCAGGTTTCTGACTTGTACAATTTCTTCAGTATTTTGTCTCCAAGAATGTATTCGAGAAGTGACTAAGTAAGTGATTCGAGAACTGGGATTGACTTGATCGATAACTCTGAGTTCTCGAACACTGTTATATTGACATATCGAACCACTTCTCGAATAGCCCTTTTCCATCAGGATTCTTTGAGTTATCGAATAGAACATTTGACTTATCGAATCCTCGAGATATCGAATAGCTTTCTGAGTCCTTGAGATATCGAATGGAACTTTGACTTGTTGACTCCTTGAGAACTCGAATACTACTTTGACTTGTTGACTTCCTGAGTTCTCGAATAGAGTACATAGACATATCGAATCTCTGAGATATCGAATGAGATATCGAACAGTATAGACAGAGATATCGAATAGTGTCTTGAGATATCGAATCCCTGACTTCTCGAATGCTGGACTTCTCGAATAGACAAATATACTTCTCGAATTGGTACTTAGGCAAATTCTTCTTTTCTTCAAATCCCAACTGTGATTATTTGACAATCTTTAACTCCTTGCTTGTGGCATGAACCTTGGAACTTCTTTCAAGCATTATTCTAGACTCTATAAGTACAGTTACACAACTAGGATTTGATGTCTACTACAAGTACAATACAAATAGAAACTCTACAACTAGAGGTTCCCTCAGTTAAGAGGTCATGTAAGTAATGCAAAGCATTACAAACAATTAGGCTTGTTGTTAGATATATACAGGCATGCCTCTGTGACTAACAACCACCATACGGTTGGGTCGTCGAGAAATAGTTTTAAAAAATTGAAATACTAAACCCTGACAAAATCCTGTTCAGGGGTTCTAGTCAAAGTACTAGTTGACCGTTAAATTACCAAACCAAATAAATTTATTTTTTTCTGAAATTTTGAGAATAACCTTAAAAAAGATGGATCTTGACCTCCGTACGGTTATGTCGCATCTTTAAAGAAATGTTATAGTTTCCGGCAACGGGACGCGTGCCAAATTCATTTATTTTAAATTTAATAATTTATTATTTCGAGCATTTAATAATATTACTTATTACATGTACATGCATACATATTTTTTAAATAAATATATGATACTTGTTTAATTTTAAGTTATAAAAATCTTTAAAATAAAAAAAGTGAAGAATTGGAAAAGTGGGCGGCAAATTTCCCCCATACATTTTATTAGAGAAAAAAACTTTCCCTTTAAACAAAAATAACTTTCCCCCCAATCCAAACTCATTACAGGCCCTTTCCCCATAAACGAAAATCACTCTCCCCCATTTAACTCGTTGTTCTACTCTATCTACTCTCTTCTCTCTCGCCCTCAACTCGAAGAAATCTCTTTTGCTCTCAACTCCAAGAACTTTGATTGCTTTTCAAATTGGGTCTTTTTTCGAATTAGGGTTTCTTCGATTCAATTTGGGTTTAAATTTGTTTAAATTTAATATTAATTGCTCTTTGATTAATTTTGTTTTTCTCTGTTTATTTAAGGTTGATTCGTATTCTCTGTTCTTAGGTGAAGGTTTTAAGGTTAATAATGTGAAGGTTTAAATTTAAATTATTTTAAACTTAATAATTTATTATTTCGAGCATTTAAGGTTGATTCGTGTTCTCTGTTCTTAGGTGGGGTTCTTCTTCGATTTGAATTAGCGCTTCAATTTGGGTTAAATTGGAATTCAATTTGGTTTGAGGGTTTCAATTTGCAGGTATTACCCTCTTTCTGTTTCTTTTTATTGTTTTAAGTTTGTACAAGCATTATGTATATGTAGATTCGTGTTTGTTAAAAAAGATATATACATAGGTAATATTTTGAGTGTATGTATAAGGACATTGAATTTTGTTGTTGCAGCTAAAGTTGTTCGCCTGGCTGGTTATGGACGTCACTCTATGGTATTAGAATCAAATCTTTACCATTCCATATGCCAAAAACAATTACTTAGTGAGTACAACACTTATTGTTTTCAGGCTTTAAGTGAAATTGGAAGTACTCGGTACATTTGTAGAGAAAACATCTGCACATAGAATTTTTCTTAAATAGGAAAGCTTGGAGAGTGATTGAGCTTCATCCTATACCTTTTTTTGGTTGTATGTTTGCTCTATTGTTTGAAAGGGTTTATTGTCACTTTTATGTTCTAGTCGTAGCAACTATTAACATATAGCACCATTTTGAGCTTCCTAAAGTCTGATGTTGTACCTTGACATTATAATTAAAGATATTAAACTGTCCTGTAAGTTCTTACTTGATAGAACACTAGTGTCAGTGTCATGGAAAGTACCTTTTGTGCTAATAATGTTCTTAGATACCTTTTGTGCTGAAACTGTTCTCAGAAACCAAGTTACTAGTGTGCCATATTGTTATTTTCTGATGCAATTTAATGTTTACGTTTGTGCCGATTCTACCAAGTTACTGGTGTGTCAAATGGATTATGGTAATTATCTGATTAAAAGTGTGAAGGTTTTGGTTACTACTATGCCATATGAGCTTCAAATTTAGAGAAGTGTAATAATTAGCATTATACCAGATATTTTTTTTGAATTAAATATATGAATATGTACATATATAGAGAGAGTCGGGTTCTTTGAACAACTGGACAGCAAATGAAGTAAAATAGCAAACTGACCTGATATATGTATCATATGCAGAATCACTCGGTGATTATGTATAACACAATGATCAATTTTAACATGCTTGAAGCTGCAAGGATCAATGGTGTTAAGAGGTTGGTTGTCTCAAACTTGGTTTTTTTTTCAATAATTGTTTCCTAGTTGATAATTGTGCACGCAATACTGAGTTTTGCAAGTGTTCGGCCTGTTGAGGGCATGCAATTAATCCTCATGAGTCAGGACAGAGACATTTATGTTCCTTGTCCTGCAAATAAAAAAAATCGATGATTCTTCTCCATGGTTTTTTTGTTGCACTTTACATTTTAAGAGCAAGCCTTCTTTTGTGATTTTTTTGAATGGTAAATATATCCTGTCAGGTTTAGATGAAAAGAAGTACAGAAAGCACCCTGGCATGCTTTTACTATGACTTGAATATTCTTTGTTATATTAATTCAATGCTAATTATTTCTTTTCCCCGGCTATTGAAATTTAATACTCCGATTCAAATGAGCAAAAACTTAAATTTTGAGTGAACTAGTGACATTTATCCTTTAGCACCTCTTATGTGGGATTCTGGTTATAGAATTTTGTGGCCACTTAATTATATCTCTTCCAGGATAACTAAAGTTGTATCATCATAAAATTTTAACCATTATAGGAACCAATCTATATGTTTGCTTCAAGCCTCAAAACATGAAATCTGTTATATAGATGCAGTCATGCAGATTTTTTACATTTATTGTGGTGTGCAGGCTCTTTTATGCATCTAGCGCTTGTATTTATCCTGAATTTAAGCAATTGTAAACTACTGTGAGCTTGAAGGAGGCTGATGCTTGGCCTGCAGAGGTTTAATTCAGTAACTCGTCAAGAATAATTCTTTTTGTTGTAGGTTTTGATGATATTAGTAGTATGTCGTTGGTACTTGATTATATTTTGGTACTTAGACTGTAATTTCATGAAGTGGTGGGTTTTAGATATATTGGTGAAGTGGTGGATGAAGAAAGGAGATAAGTGAATCTCTCATGTACTTTGTATTGACTAGTTTGGTTTGTAATTTAGGGTAAGAGTGATCTTGTAACTTTTAACCCCATTTTGAATTTGTATTATTATATACTTGGATGTTGGTATTATATAAAAAAGATGTTTGTTATCTTTTGTTTGCTAGTATCATTTTATTTTATTTTATCGGTTCAGAGTGTTTGTAAATTTAACAACGGAAATACCATTGGCAAATGGTTGTTAAACTACCAACAGAGTATCCATTATAAATTTATAACAATGAAAATTCCGTTGGCATTTGGTTACTAAAAATACTAACAGAATATCCGTTGCGAGTCTGTTGGTTGTTTGTAAAAAACAGGAATTCCGTTACTAGTTTGTTGGCATCCCGTTGTTACGTTTAGTAACGGAAATAAATCCGTTGTTAGAGACTTCCCAACGACATTTATACCAACAGATTATTTCCGTTGGTATTCCGTTGGCATCATGTTAATTACCAACAGATTTCCTTCCTTTGCCAACGGATATTTCTGTTAGCAAAATAGGATATTCTTGTAGTGACTTAAACTTGTCTGTACTCATTTTTACGAGTAAAGTTTAACTATTTAAAAATTTTAATTCTTGTGAATTTGCCAAACTAAAATTTATTTATCATAGTTTTATTGAGATTGAATTAGGTATCCAACAAATTAATTGCTTATTGGTAAGTCATTCATGCAAGTTATTTTGTAATAAGTTTAATGTTTATCTCTATGCAAATTACATTTTAAACGAAAACTAAATTTAGGTTTCTTGTTTCATATGTTTATTATGCACTGATTTGATTAAATTCCGAACTAGGGTATTTAATATCATTTTTAAATCAGAATCCTGTACATTTTTTTTGTTGAAACGATAATTTCATACATTAAAGGTTGATCGATAAAATTAACAAACTAATTCAAAAAATCAAACAACTATAATATTAATAATTAAGATTACTAGCGTGCAAAGTACGAGTTATTTTTAATTTTTTATAATGTATTTATTTTGTAATATAATATTATAAATATTAATTTTAATATGTTATTGGAATAATCTGAACCTTACATCTTTATTTATAACAATTTTTAATATTAAACTAGCTTATAACCAGTGCAATGCACGGGTTTCTTGTATTATATCATAAATTTTATTTAATATTATAATTATATTTTTATATAATCACTATTTTTAATAAAATTCTTAATTTTAATTTGATATAATTTAATATACTCATGTTTACGGATTATACTAATGTTCCTTATTACAAACAACGTATACGATTTTAATATATTTTATTAATAATTGAGAAGTATGGTGTGATATTTTCGGGTATATATTAATGATTGTAAGATTTTTTGTAAATTAAAAAGGTAACATGTTTTAATTATAAAGGAAATATTAATAATTGAAAGATAAGATACGATTGATCTTTTTAGGTGTTTATAAAAGGCAATATTTTCATCTAAAAGTAAATGTAAAAAAGGCAATTGACTAATTACCATTAATTATATTATGTTATTATTTATTTTAGGTGTTATATTTTTCTTGAAAATTATGGTGTGATATTTTCGGGTATATATTACTGATTGTAAGATTTGTTTTAAATTAAAAAGGTAACATGTTTTAATTCGAAAGAAAATATTAATGATCGAAAGATATGATACGATTGATGTTTTTAGGTATTTATAAAAGGTAATATGTTCGACTAAAAGTAAATGTGAAAAAGGCAATCGATTAATTACCATTAATTTTATTATATTAATGTGGAAAAGGCAATTGACTATTTACCATTAATTTTATTATGTTGATCGACTAATTACCATTAATTATTATGTGTTTTAATTCGAAAGGAAATATTAATGATGGAAATATATGATACGATTGATGTTTTTAGGTGTTTATAAAAGGTAATATCTCGACTCATTACCATTAATTATATTATGTTATTATTTATTTTTGGTGTATTTATTTTTCTTTATAATGAAGTGTAGATAAGTAAATTCATAAAATACCAAAAAATAGGTACCAAAAAACAGTACCAAAATTTTCAATGTTTTGACTTTTATATTATACTAATTACCTTTAATATTAAAAGGGTAACGTGTTTTAATTCTAAAGAAAATATAAATGATTGAAAGATATGAAACGATTCATGTTTTTAGGTGTTTATAAAAGGTAATATGTTCAACTAAAGGAAAATGTGAAAAAGACAATCGATTATTTACCATTAATTTAATTATATTAATGTGAAAAAGGCAATCGATTAATTACCATTAATTTTATTATGTCAATGGACTAATTACCATATATTATAACGTGTTTTAACTCGAAAGGAAATATTAATGATGGAAAGATATGATATTATTGATGTTTTTAGGTGTTTATAAAAGGTAATATCTCAGACTAATTACCACTAAATATATTTTGTTATTATTTATTTTAGGTGTATTTATTTTTTCTTTATAATAAAGGGTAAATAAATAAATTCTCAAACATGCCATAATAAAAGTGATGGTGGAGATGATTAGCCAAACAATTAATCAATCTCGGAGTTCTTTCAGGTCTATGTTTCAACAATTTGAAAAAAAAACCATACTTTCATGCCCACATGTGCAATGGTTTCTTATATTATATTATAAATTTTATTTAATATTATAATTATGTTTTTGTATTATCACTATTTTTAATAATTTTTTAAAATTTTATTCAATATAATTTAATATACCCATGTTTAGAGATTATTTTAATGTTTCCATATTATAAACAATGTATACGATTTTTATTACATTTTATTAATAATTGAAAAATATGATGTGATATTTTCGGGTATAATCGACTAATTATCATTAATTATAACGTGTTTTAATTGGAAAGAAAATATTAATGATAGAAAGATATGATATTTGTAGGTGTTTATAAAAGGTATTATCTCGACTAATTACCAAAAAACAGGTACCAAAACTTTCAATGTTTCAGAATTTATATAATAATATAAATATATATGTGATGCACGGATTTCTTTCGATATGTAATAAATTTTATTTATTGTTATAATTATATTTTTATAAAATTATTATTTACAATATTTTATTTTAATTATAACTTAAATTATTTAATAAAAATTTAATTAATGATATGCATACGGGTTATTATTTTAATAACACGTGCAACACACGACTCCTTTTTTAATATCTATAATTATATTAAAATTTTAAATTTTATATGTTATTAATTTACATATCAAAATTTTATTAAAAAATTGATATATATATAAGATTTTATACGTTCGATTTAATATTTGTATTCTATCTTGAATTCTTAAAATTTGATTTGAACGATTTTACAGTTCATGTGAAATTAACAAAATAATGCTTAATTCATTGATGGTTTAATTATTATTTTCAAATCAAATCAACGCAGAATCAAACACAGGTTGAATTTATTCGATTTTTTACCCTTTTAATTTATAACTAATCTTATATCATTAATATATTAAAAGTCTGACTTTGAGTGGATTTTTGATGATTTTGATTACATATATGCATAGATTGGTGCATATAAAGATTTTGTGTATATGTATAGATTAATATAATATCATATTTTTCAGTTATTAATAAATATTTTAAAAATATGTATTACGCTGTTTATAATAAGAAAACATTAGCCGAAAAATTTTGGTATATGTTTCTTAATATATCATGAATTTAATTATTTAACCTTTATCATAAAGAAAAATATATACAATATCTATGCTATGAAAACACCTAAAATAAATAATAACATAATATAATTGCGGTAATTAGTCGATTGTGTTTTTCACATTTACTTTTAGTTGAAGATATTAGCTTTTACAAACACCTAAAAACATCAATCATATCATATCTTCCAATCATATCATATCTAGCAATAATTAATATATACAAAAAAAATTCACATCATATCTTCTAATCATTAACAAAATATAATAAAAATCTGTATACTACGATTAATGACCATTAGATTTTTAGTAAAAAATTGAAACTGTTAGATTTAATGATTAAATATATTATATTCAAGGTTCGAATCTTATCAACGACATATTTATTTTAAAATTTTATAATAATTTTTAAACCATGCATATCATTAATTAAATTTATATTAAATTATTAATATTGAAATTAAAATAAAATATTATAAATAATGATTATATAAAAATATATTTATAACATAAAATAAAATTTGTTACATATCAAAAAAATCTATGCATCGCACGGGTTATAAGCTAGTATTATAAACTTTTAAAGTAAATATGTCGTTGATGGAATTTTAACCTTGAAATTTTAGTAAATTAATTTAATCATATAATATATCTAATTATTAGATCTAATGGTTCTGATTTTTTACGAAAAATCTAACGGTCATTATTCGTAGTATACGGATTTCTATTATATTTTGTTAGAAATTAGAATATTTGGTGTGATATTATTAGGTATATATTAATTATTTTAAGATTATGTTTTAAATTAAAAGTTAAAGTGTTTAAATTACGAAAAAATATTATTGATTGGAAGATATAAATTTATAAAATAATAATAAAATTTTATTATGTTATAAATAAAATTTATTGATATGGTATTTCTTTTATTATGTTATAAATTTATTTAAGATTATAATTATGTTTTTATATAATCATTATTTTTAATAATTTTTAATTTTAATTTTATATAATTTAATATACTCATGTTTACGAATTATACTAATGTTTCCTTATTATAAATAACGTACATGAATTTTTAATATATATTTTTTAAATAATTAAAAAATATGGTATGATAAGATTAGTTTTAAATAAAAAAAGGTAACGTGTTTTAATTCAAAAGAAAATATTATGATTAAAAGATATGATATGATTGATGTTTTTAGGTGTTTATAAAAGGTAATATCTTTAACTAAAAGTAAATAGGAAGAAGGTAATCGAGTAATTACCATTAACTATTTTATGTTATTATTTATTTTAGGTGTTTTAATAGTATAGATATCGAATATATTTTTTCTTTTTAATCAATAATTATATTAATGTTTCCTTATAAATTAAAAAGGTAACGTTTTTTAATTCGAAAGAAAATATTAGTGATTGGAAGATATGATACTATTGGTGTTTTTAGATATTTATAAAAGGTAATATCTTCAACTATAAGTAAATGTGAAAAAGGCAATCGACTAGTTACCATTAATTTTTTTATGTTATTATTTATTTTAGGTGTTTTAATAGTATAAATATAGAATATATTTTTCTTTTTAATGAAGGGTAAATAAGTAAATTCACTTAGTACCAAAAAATAGGTAGCAAAACTTTCAATGTTTCGGAATTTATATAATAGTATAGAGTTATAAAATAATAATAAAATTTTATTATGTTATAAAAAAAATTTATTGATATGGTATTTCTTTTATTATGTTATAAATTTATTTAAGATTATAATTATGTTTTTATATAATCATTATTTTTAATAATTTTTAATTTTAATTTTATATAATTTAATATACTCATGTTTACGAATTATACTAATGTTTCCTTATTATAAATAACGTACATGAATTTTTAATATATTTTTTTAAATAATTAAAAAATATGGTATGATAAGATTAGTTTTAAATAAAAAAAGGTAACGTGTTTTAATTCAAAAGAAAATATTATGATTAAAAGATATGATATGATTGATGTTTTTAGGTGTTTATAAAAGGTAATATCTTTAACTAAAAGTAAATGGGAAGAAGGTAATCGAGTAATTACCATTAACTATTTTATGTTATTATTTATTTTAGGTGTTTTAATAGTATAGATATCGAATATATTTTTTCTTTTTAATCAATAATTATATTAATGTTTCCTTATAAATTAAAAAGGTAACGTTTTTTAATTCGAAAGAAAATATTAGTGATTGGAAGATATGATACTATTTGTGTTTTTAGATATTTATAAAAGGTAATATCTTCAACTATAAGTAAATGTGAAAAAGGCAATCGACTAATTACCATTAATTTTTTTATGTTATTATTTATTTTAGGTGTTTTAATAGTATAAATATAGAATATATTTTTCTTTTTAATGAAGGGTAAATAAGTAAATTCACTTAGTACCAAAAAATAGGTAGCAAAACTTTCAATGTTTCGGAATTTATATAATAGTATAGATATCAATTAATATGTTATTGACCGGAATCTAACCTTATATAACAATTTTTAGTATTATTATATTTAAAAATGTTGATTTATTTGAATTGATAATCTAACAGTTGTGAATAAGGATTATGAGAATAACCAAAAAAAGGATTAACCAAATTACAAATTATATACCTTTCATTTATTATATTTTAGATAGATAATAGGGCATTTACTAAAAATTCCAGGTTTAAAGTTTCTATTTTCAAAAATACCATCTCCTTGAATTAATTGCAATTTTACCAACCTAAGTTTCAAAATTGCAAAAATACCAACCCTAACCCTAACCCTCCCCCTCCCCCTCCCCCTTTCTGCCGACACATCCTTCCCGCCTGTGTACTTTTTTTTTTTTTTTTTAGGATGGGATGCTATTTTGGTTGCAACCACATGCAACCACATTCAACTTTTTTTTAAGGTGGGGTGCTTTTGGTGGATTTGGGTTTTAAGGCCCCGTCAGGGGCAATATTCAACCAAATGCAACCAAATTCAGATGCTATTTTAGTTGCAACCACATTCAACTTTTTTTTAAGGTGGGACGCTTTTGGTGGATTTGGGTTACAAGGCCCCGCCAGGGGCAATATTCAACCAAATGCAACCACATTCAACTTTTTTTTAAGATGGGGTGATTTTGGGTTGCAGGGGCCCGCCAGGGGCAATATTCAACCAAATGTAACCAAATTCAACTTTTTTTTAAGATGGGGTGATTTTGGGTTGCAGGGCCCCGCCAGGGGCAATATTCAACCAAATGCAACCAAATTCAATTTTTTTTTTAAGATGGGGTGATTTTGGGTTGCAGGGCACCGCCAGGGGCAATATTCAACCAAATGCAACCACATTCAACTCTATATATATAAATAGTATATATATATATAGGGTCTTGTTCTAATAGAAACTAAATTAGAATAGAAACTAGAAATTAAACCTAAATTAAATATTTCAAGCTAATCTAATGACCAAATTAGGGGTACCCAAATACAAAAAACGTTTAAAATTATTGGCTCTATTCAACAAAAAAATTAAAAAAATAAAAAAAAAAATAAAAAAGTTACTGTTCACGTGATGACGTGGCACGTGAACAGTAACTTTTTTTAATTATTTTTTTTATTTTTTTTTATATTTTTGTTGAATAGAGCCAAGAATTTTATAAGTTTTTTGTGAAGGTGCCCCTGGCGGGGCCATTAAAATAAATGAAATATAATTTATTTAGTGTAGGTTTCTAGTTTCTATTCTAAGGTTGGTTTCTATTTGAACGCTAGCCTATATATATATATATCCAGAGTTCAAAAATGAGGTCGAAAATGACAACTGACAAATGGAACTTGAAATCAGAAATTTAGTTGCATGTGGTTGCATTCAGTTGCAATTAGTTGCATGTGGTTGCATTTAGTTGAATATGCCCCTGCGGGGCTCTGCAACCCAAATCCACCAAAATCACCCATCTCCTTAAAAAAGTTGCATTTGGTTGCATTTGGTTGAATGTGGTTGCATTTGGTTGAATGTGGTTGCATTCAGTTGAATATGTCCCTGCGGGGCCCTACAACCCAAATCCACCAAAATAGCATCCCACCTTAAAAAAAAAAAAAAAAAAAAAAAAAAGTACACAGGTGGAAGTACTGTTCATCCGAATTCTGGGTAAGGAAATTGGATTGAAAGAGGAAAGATGGTATTTTTGAAAGAAGATGGTATTTTTGAAAAAATTTACTTTTGATAATATATTTATGAAAATAGCCCTAGATAATATAACTGACAATTTCTTTATTACAGTGTCATAGACCTAGTGGTTGAAATTAATTATAAAAAAATCAGACTAAAAAACATGACCACAGACTATTAGACTATAGCAGAATTAATGTTTTGAAACTTCGGAGAAATTTCGGAGAAAACACCACATTACCTATAGGATCTGGATATCTATAGATATTCATGCTAAATGACCGTTCGAGCACTCGAGGAGTAAAGGGCGACTATATATTGTTGGTGAAGCTGAACAATGAGATTGCTTGGATTATAATTAAGTTGGGATTGATTCCGTTCCAACCAATTTTTTACCTTTCTTTTTTATATTTTCTAGCATATATTTTAAGCTATATTTTAAGAATAATTCTATAAATTTTTATATGAAAAAAGAAAATTTTAAAAATAACCTTAAAATACACCTTTACCAAAAACCTCATTCTGAAAGGTAAAGAATGAGTTGGCACCGAAGGAAAAACTTCCAATTCTTCTTCCAATTTAAGACAAGCCGACAGTGATGACAAATTTTATATTATTATTATTCAATTAAAGACCTAGCGAGCTTGGATATTTTGTAGACAGTACTGTAAAAGCTTGAAATCGAACTTGGTTTATGAAATCACGGAAACAATAAACAATAATCGAAGCCTGAAACCCGAAATTCGGTCCGATCCAATTCGTAAAAAAGTCTGAAAAGCTCGATCCAAAAAAAGCTCGACGTGCCACCTATTTTTCCTGAAGCCGGCCCGGCCCGAAGCCCTAAAAGCCTGGTTAAAAGCCCGGGATTTTGAAAAGTCCGAATAAAGCCCAAGTTTTTTAAAAGTTCAATCAAAAGCCTGATTCGACCCGGATAAAATCTCGAACTTTTTAAGAAATCCGGATAAAATCCAATTTTTTATAAATAAAATTTAAAAATATATAAATTTTTTAATAAATATTAAACTTAGCAATACGATATGAAGGATCATGAGTCTAGGAAGAATCAACAATATGAAGGGTCATGCGAGGTGGTCCATGCCGTACGGAGATAATTATACTCACGCGACCTCGCTGGGCCTGACCGTAAGCCTTCACAATAAATTTGCTCTAGGCCACGCTGGATCTCTAGGCCTCGCTAGACCTTGTAGACTGCGACCCGACCGATATGGCTCGCTGACGAACTCCCTTTGCAGAATAACACAATGTACTGACTCATGATGATGGACTTTAATGACCCATTCTTCACTCATAAGCCCATTATGTGTGATGTACTGATATTCTAGCCCATTAGGCATGTTTAGGACTTATGCCAAATTCGGGCATAACAGATGTGCTTCTCGAAATCGTTATATACGAGGAGATTTATACGATGTGCTTTTTATGTATTCTAGTAACTAGAAGTTCAAGTTTATAATTCTTTAGAAATTGTTTATTTTGTAAAGATTTTCTTATTTTGTATATTAATATATTAGTTTTGCAAAAAAACAAAAATTACGTATATATATAAACTAAAAAAAACCCGGTAAAAGCCCGGCCTGGTCCGATCCGGCCCAGCCCGAATGCCTAAAACGGAAATCATATTTTAGAAAAAGTCCAGCCCGACCCGGCCCGATTTTTGAAAAAGTCCAGACCGATCTAACTCATAAAATACTCGAACTTTTTAAAACTCGAATAAAACGCTGCCCAAATAACTTTTTATGCATCTCTACATCAGCCAACACACAATCGAAGCCTGTAAGTTTCTTCGTAAAAACAAACGCATTGACAATATCTAATGTTGCATATAATAGCTATCAAAAAACATTAAATTTATGAGTATATTTTAGCTTAAATACTTTTCGGTTTTTTTTTTAATAATTTTCAATAATCTTCATTTTTGGGTGAGAATTTTTATTCTTGCATCCATTTTGTTTGGTGTTTTATGTCTCTACTTTTGGAGTGGTTTTTATCTCTCCATTTGGATTGTTTTTGTTGCGTTTTGGTTTCTTGTCGTGCTATTTTAAGAATGATTTTTATGGTGTATTGGAAGATCCGGGACGCCCGCTTCGAATCTGGAACGGTGGTGATTATCACGAGAGCACACCTTGCACAACGAAAGATTGTTCAATATATGTGGGCGTCTGTACCCCCAATGTAACTGATGGGTATGAGCACTAGTTATTCCGGTTAGATTGCAATGTTTTACTATTATTAATTCTTCGTAAAAAAAAGTGCTGGTTTGGCCATTAGACTTTCATTTATTTTGTTCCACCCAGTCGTTATTTTTTTTTTTTATGCAGCGTAACAATTAGATCTGGTAAAATGGATCATGATCCGAAAAACATAACCAAAAAATATGGAACCGAGATCGATTTTATATCCGAATTAGATTAACCGATATTTAACCAAATTCGAAACAATCCGATCCGAACCGAAATCCGATCCGATATAGTCAAATTCGATTATTGTCCGAAAACGGATTTCATCCGATCCGAAAATTATCTGATCCGAAAATTTATCCGAAAATAATCTGAAATACGATATCCGATTATGACCTAAAACCGATCAAACCCGAATAAAAATATATCCAAACCGAATATGATTTAAAATACTGAACCAAATATCATCAACTATAAGAGTGAGCTATATAACCTTTTGCTTGAATTCAATAATCGTGATTCGTGAACGTGAGGAGAGCGACAGAAAGGGAGAGAGGGACAGGAGAGGAGAGGAGAGACCGAGAGAGCGTGGTTGCGTTGGGAATGGCCTAATGGTTACTGACTTACTGTTGACTTACTGTTGGAAGATGTTTTTAGTTGTTGATTAAATTTAAAACATAAACTCTAGTCATTCAAAAATATTGGTAAAAATCAAAATAATTGGACAATTTTATTTATCCATTATTTTAACATACTTTTAAGATAAATAAATTATTACATCAAATTTTATAAAAAGTAAAATTACTATATATATATATATATTTATTTATTTATTTTGATAAACCGTGAAATATTTTAAAACAGGCAAGCCTGGAAGGAAACATAGGTAGAAACAGTACATGATAACTAACAATCGAGCATTTGGAAAACTAAACACAACTGGCTATATTCTAGAGACGATTCACTGGGAAAAAGATCACCTTCAATTCGTTGGAGATAGCTGGTAAAATCACTGATTTGCCCTGTGCTGCTCATCTGTTTTGGCCATTTCCAGCAATACCTGTTCCACATCCATGAGTTCTAATTGTTCCTTAGGCCAGAGTTCTGAGATCGTGGCAGTAGTTGTCA
Source organism: Kitagawia praeruptora (assembly GCA_037693485.1). Classification (NCBI taxonomy): domain Eukaryota; kingdom Viridiplantae; phylum Streptophyta; class Magnoliopsida; order Apiales; family Apiaceae; genus Kitagawia; species Kitagawia praeruptora. The sequence goes on from CM075354.1 coordinate 112,527,315, forward strand.
TTTGCTGAGCTTTAGTGTTACTTGTCGGGGGATTGACGAGGCTTTGACATCTTTGACTGCTCTATCTAGTGTGTCCTTCACCGATAATCCTGCAACTACCTCTTTCTCCATATCAATGACTGTAGGATTGAGACATTTAACTATGGGCCCTAGTGCTCTGGTGTCGATGATTTTTATAGCCTCTTGGCTCATTAGTCCATCGTTGTTGAAGGCATATGGAGACAACATCTTTTCCTTACCCTTCTCTTGCGCCACTTTCACAGGGTGTTGTGGCCCCGAATCCTCATGATTTGTGTTGAGAAACAAATTTAGGGTAAGGTTAATCTGAACGATAGGGTTATTGGCGACAGGCTGTCCCTGTTCTGAACCTTGAAGTTCAAGCTCTATGAAATCAACCCTATTTGTCTCCTCTGCTCTCAGATCCACCTCAACTTCCTGATGTGTGTTTTCCATGACAACACTTTGGATGGGGGAGGTGGGTGGTGACTCATCGAGGACTTCACCATGCCCAAGGTTTGGAAGAAACTCCATTTCAGGATATGGCAATGCACGTCCCATGTCTCTGTCCAAGTGGTGTTGCATATTCCCAAACATTTCGGATGCCTCCGTAAACGAAGATAGATTTTGCAATCCATATTCTGCCATGTACTTGGCTGTGGAGTTCCGTTCTTCCGGTATGATCGACACCCTGATTTCAGAGACATCTTCATCGAAGTGGTTAGCATAAAAGGTGTTGAGCTGTCTAAAAACTTCTTCCAGGTGTGGAGGGAGAATGATTACCTCCTGCAGTCGAAAGAAGTCGAAAATTTCTCTGTCCACTGTTTCAATGTGGACTTTTGAGAAACCCCTTGCCACTGAATAGATGATTCCAGCTTGAGCCCCCCAAACGAGGGCTTGCAGTGAAGACATTCCCGAGAGCGGCCCAAGTGCACCCCAGATTTTGTTACCTAAGTGATCTTTGGCTATAACACCCAGGCTATTTTCGTTTCCAACAGTAGGTGGGTCTTCAGATTCTACCACATGGATGTTGATCTTGGCAAAACCTGGTTCAGGGATTAACCAAGCGTACTCCATGTATTATGGAAAAGAGGTACAGGCTGATTTGAGAGGGGTAAGAGATGTAAGGGGGGGATGAGGCCAATGAGAGACTGATAAGCATGTTGCAACGTATATATAGCATTGTGATGTATGTATTGGAGGTGTCCGGGTTTCAAAACTTCCTGGGGAAAAACGATTGCACATGATTCATGTATGGACTTGGAAAGAGCTTAGGGAACTTTTGCCCTGAGAAAATGAACCCTCTTTTGTTAAGTAAGGATGAGGAAACTTAGAGAACTGAAGCTTTGAATTTCTGTATATGGCCCAGTGTACCGCTCGTGACTATATGTCTCGAAGTCTGGACTGATGTTGACTCAAAAAGAAAAAGCTGGAAAAGAAGGTTGTATATATATATATATATATATATATATATAGTATGAATAAATTTTTAATCAAATTTTATAAATGAAAATATGAATGAGTAATAAAGAAGGTGTTATAGTAAAATTTTAATAAATAAATAATTTCGTCAATTAAAAGAAAATTCAGTTGCAAATCGAGAGAAGTGCTTGATCCATATTCGTGTTTCAATTTTTTTTCAAATATTTCTCGACGATACAACTGTACGGATGTCAAGAACCATCGCTTTTAATACTATTGCCAAAAGTTAAGAAAAATAAATAATTTAATTGATTTGATTTGGTAAATTAACGGTCAACTAGTACTTTAATTGACTAGTACCCCTAAACATGGTTTCGTCCCTAATTCGTGTTTCGATTTTTAAAAAATATTTCTCGGTGATCCAACGGTACGGATGTCAAAAACCATTCTTTTTCATGTTATTTCCAAAAATTAAGAAAAAAATTAAATTTATTTGATTAGTAATTTATCGGTCAACTAGTACTTTGACTAGTACCCCTGAACAAGATTTCATCCCTGATTCGTGTTTTGGTTTTTTTTAAAATATTTCTTGATGATCCAATCGTACAGATGTCAAGAACCATCATTTTTCATGTTATTGGCAAATTTTCAGAAAAAAATAAATTTATTTAATTTGGTAATTTAACGGTCAACTAGTATTTTGACTAGTACCCCTAAATAAGGTTTCGTCCTTGATTCGTGTTTCGATTTTTTTAAAAATATTTCCCGATGATCTAACTGTACGGATGTCAAGATCCATCATTTTTAATGTTTTTGCCAAGATTTAAGAAAAAAATTTATTTATTTTGGTAATTTAACGATCAAATAGTACTTTGACTAGTACCCCTCAACAAAGTTTTGTCACTGATTCGTGTTTCGATTTTTTAAAAATATTTCTCGACGATCCAACCGTACGGATGTCAAGATCCATCCTTTTTCTTGTTATTTCCAAAATTTAAGAAAAAAGTAATTAATTTGATTTTGTAATTTAAAGGTCAACTATTACTTTGACTAGTACACTTAAACAAGGTTTCGTCCTTGATTCGTGTTTCAATTTTTTTAAAAAAATTTCTCGATGATCTAACCGTACGGATGTCAAGAACCATCCTTTTTAATGTTATTGCCAAAATTTAAGAAAAAATAAATTTACTTGTTTTGGTAATTTAACGGTCAACTAGTAATTTGACTAGTACTCCCAAACAAGGTTTCGTCCTTGATTCGTGTTTTGATTTTTTTAAAACTATTTTTCGACGATCCAACCGTACGGATATCAAGAACCATCCTTTTCAATGTTATTTCCAAATTTTGAGAAATAAATAAATTTATTTGATTTGGTAATTTAACGATCAACTAGTATTTTGACTAGTGCCCCTAAACAGGATTTCGCCCATGATTCTTGTTTCGATTTTTTAAAAAATATTTCTCGACGATCCAACCGTATGGATGTCAAGATCCATCGTCTTTCCTCATGAGCCTTCAACGACCCGATCACCTCTTCAACTGACATCGTTTCAATATTTCCAAATTGCTCAATAGTTGAGGCAATTTGTAGAAATTTTGATGGAACAACCCTTAGCAATTTCTTCACAACATACTCTTCTCCAATTGTCTCTCCAAGTTCCCTGATTTTTGCAACCAGGCCATTTAATTTCATGTAGAAATCATCCAACTGATATGAGTCCTTCATGTTTAAGGACTCGAACTCAGACTTAAGTGTCTGGTCCTTAGCTTTCTTAACCTTATCCGCACCCAAAGACACTGTTTTGATTGCCTCCCAAGCTTCTTTTGCAGTTTTTCGTTCTGCAAGAGTCAATAGCAAATCCTCTGGAATACTATGGTAAATCATGGCCAGGGCTCGGTTATCTGTCTTGTCATCCACGTTGGCCTTTGGGTCTTTAGGTTCTACTGCTTCCCAAACACTGTGAGCTCGCATGAATACCCGCATTTTCATAGCCCAAGAGGTGTAATTAGTCTTTGTTAACATAGGATAACTCAAACCAATTTGTCCCTCCTTTTGCTTACTTGACTCTGCCATTCTGCTTTGTCACGACGATACTAAACAAGTGCAATACAGGTGAAAAGATAATGAGCTCTGATACCAGATATAGAGCTAAACTGATATAAGAAAGAAAACAAATCGATAACTTCTGAATGAACTACTCAATTGGGATTGAAATGAAATGAACAAGTACAGAGATTATTTAAAGTAACTACTAGCAACTAATACTCCTAAAAGCAAGGTGTTTAACACCATCCAAAACTCCTACTAAATAGCAACTTCATCAGACGAAAACTGATCCAATATCAACCAAGTTGATTTATTCAACTACGTAACAAACTAGATAGACATAAACAAAACATGTTTAGACAATAAGCCCAACATACTGAAGCTTTGTGTATGTCTGGCCAAGGATATATGTTGAGGCTGTGATACCAAATTGTTAGACTAAAACTAGTAAAAGTTAGAATTAGCAACTGTTTTTGGGTTTTTTTGGATTATTGAAGAACAAAACAACAGGAAAAGAAAAACTGTAAAGTTCATTCAACAGATAAAGCTTCAAATGAGCCCAGAGCAGTACATATACTGAGCCACCATTCCCCAACATATGTCAGTTTATGAGTGGTTCAGTTAATAACAAACACTACAATCGAAATATTTCTTAACACAATAGAAAAGTAAACTAATACGACATTATTTTAACAGTAGTAGTGTATATAAGTATAGATTAGTATTAATATAGGTGTTTGTATGTAAAACTGATAAGCAAGAATTAAGAACGTAAACTCTTGTTCTTATATTTTCCATAAATGAAGTACAAAGAAATATATAGAAATCAATCAACAGCTACACCTACAAACCAGGAACGACTACTTCAAAATGCATCCTACAAATACTCCACTACTTATCTTTATTTGACTAGGATCCTACAACTACTCAGAAACGTTGTGGAACAAGTCATGACACACGACTAAAACAAAACAAACGGAAACAAATAAACACTCCAGACTTATGTTTAGATAGGCCCAACACTGAGATTAGCCTAGCCCAAACATTAAGTTTAGATTAGCCCAACAGTACACCCCCGTAATCTAAACTTCATGAGACAAGTCTTTAATCCCCAGCAAACGACACATCTTCTCAAACTTGACAATGGATAACGCCTTGGTAAGCACATCTGCTCTTTGCTCCTCAGTACACACATGCTTCACAATGATTTCACCTCTTTCAACACACTCCCTAATAAAATGGTAGCGTATGTCAATGTGTTTAGAACGACCATGGAACACCGGATTCTTTGCTAAATCTATAGCAGATTTGTTGTCTATGTATAGAACCACCGGACCAATCTCCCCGTCTGTGATCTTTCCCAGCAAATTTCGAAGCCACACTCCTTGACAAGCTGCTGCGGTTGCAGCCATAAATTCTGCTTCGCACGAGGACAGAGCAACACATTTCTGCTTTTGAGAGACCCATGATATTACACTTTCATTCAAGTAATAAACCATTCCTCCAGTGCTTTTCCTATCATCTAAATTCCCACCTAAGTCACTGTCAGAATAACCAGAAATCATATTATTTCTGCTGTCCTTCGAGTAGACCAGGCCATAGTTCATCGTGCCTTTGACATATCGTAAAATACGTTTAGCTGCATTCAGATGCATTAGCGTAGGCCTCTCCATAAACCGACTTACAATCCCCACAGAGTACGCCAAATCTGGGCGAGTATGCACAAGATAACGTAAACCTCCTACCAGGCTTTTAAACTCAGTAGGATTCACAGCTTTTCCCCCCTCGTCTTTTGTGATTAACAGCTTTGGATCCATTGGATATTTAGTAGGGTTGCAGTCATTCAAACCTGCCTTCTCCAACACCTTCTTGGCATATGATGTTTGCTTCAGCTTAATGTAACCTTCACCTTGGTATACTTCAATGCCCAGATAATACGAGAGTCTTCCCAGATCACTCATATCGAAATGACTGCTCATTTCTTTCTTAAAACGTTCGATGATACAAACACTTGTGCTTGTTATCAGCAAATCATCGACGTACACAGCAACAATCAACGACTCCTCTCCTTCTTTCTTTATGTAGACAGCATGCTCATATGGGCATCTTGACAAACCCATCTCTTCAAGACATCGACTCAATTTTGCGTACCATGCCCGAGGGGCCTGTCGTAGACCATATAAGGCTTTATACAGTCGATACACCAAATGTTCCTGTCCTTGTTTAACGAACCCTTCAGGCTGTGATACATATACAACCTCATCTAGCTCGCCGTTTAAAAACGCCGACTTGACGTCCATGTGATGCACCTCTCATCCATGTTTGGCTGACAAAGCTAAGAGCAAGCGAACAGTTTCCAAACGCGTAACTGGAGCAAAAATCTCCTCAAAGTCTACTCCATGCTTCTGAACATATCCCTTTGCCACAATCCTAGCTTTATGTTTCACGATGTTTCCACTAGTGTCCTTCTTTAGCTTGTAAACCCACTTCAGATCGATGGCTTTGTTACCTGGAGGCAAGTTCGTCAATACCCATGTATTGTTTTTCTCTATCGACTGTATCTCACTCTCCATTGCACTTCTCCATTCCTTTTCTTTGCATGCCTGATCATAGTTGACTGGTTCATCAATCCCCATTAGAAGCAATTCGTCCTCAAGCTCTATTTCTTCAGTAACGTCATATATGTCACTAAGCAGCCTGAACTTTCGAGGTGGACTCTCAGTTGACGCCCCTGTTGTTGACGTCCCTGTTGTCGACACAGTACCACTTGAACCTTGTGCACTTGAGTCACTATTTGTGCTTGTACTCGCACTACTTGGAGTCACAGGCTCATCTGTCTCGTCATTCAGCTCCTTGTCTTCAAAGATCGGGACTGTAAAGTAGCCTTGTTGTGCCACTGTACTTCCCTCGTTTGTTTGATCCCAAAGCCAAGTTTTCTTTTCCTCAAACACAACATCGCGACTAACATGTACTTGTTTCAAAATAGGATCATACAAACGGTAAGCCTTAGTGCCAGGCTCCTTTCCAAGATTGATGACGGGTTTACTACGGTCATCCAGTTTCTTCACCTGAGTACTTAGGTTTTTCATGTATGCAATACAACCAAAAACCCGTATGTGTCCCAGGCTGGGCTTCACACCTTTTCATCGAGCTGTTTAAATTTCGAACGTAGTCCAGTCATGTGGTTACTTGCTCCGTTATCCAAGTACCAGACATTTGATTCCGTCTGTTCGTCGCTTAAGCTTAGTTTCGCCACAGTGGTTGTTTCATTAAGCAATATGACACCATCTCCGTTCTCTTCACATTTCGCCATCAAAAGTGCTGGCTCCTCGTCATGTGTTAGTGTCAAGTTTGCCTCTTCAGATCTGTTTCCTTTTTCACGTCGTGATGGCTTCTTACATTCGTTTGCGTAGTGGCCGTAAATGTTACAATTAAAGCATTTTATTTGGCTCTTATCTTGGCCTCCACCACGTCCTTTATTTCCACCACTCCGATTTCTTTGACTTGCTCGTTTCTCCCACTCTGCTCTAGTGAGTAACAATTTTCCTTCGGTCTCTCTCTTCAACCATTCATCCTCTGTGAGTAACAGCTGTCCATTACTAGGTTCAGTTTTTCCACGTAGTCGCTCCTCATGCGCCTTGAGTGAACCTACTGCCTCTTCTACTGTCATAGTCTCTAAGTTCCCAAATTGTTCGATTGTTGAAGCAATTTGGAGAAACTTTTGAGGAACGGCCCTTAGTAACTTTTTCACCACATATGACTCCTGAATCTCTTCTCCCAGGGTTCTGATGTTTGTCACGATTCTACTTAATTTTAAGCAAAAATCATCCAACTGCTCGTTGTCTTTCATCTGCAAAGCCTCAAAATCTCCTTTGAGTGTCTACACTTTAGCCTTCTTGACACGGTCTGCACCAAGGCACATCGTCTTCAAAGCCGCCCAGACCTCCTTAGACGTTTTCTTGTCTGCCACCGCCAGGAGTATGTCCTCAGACAAACCTTGATATATAACAGCCAGTGCACACTTGTCCTTCTTGTCTTCCACCTTAGTGTTTTGATCTGCGGGCTCAACCGCCTCCCACACACCCTGGGCCTGCATATAGACTTGCATCTTGATAGCCCAGGCTGTGTAGTTACTTCTTGACAGCATTGGGTAACTGAGACCAACACCACCTCCTTTCAGCTTGCTTCCTGTTTCCATAGCTCCTACTTATAGAACACCGATATGTTAACCTCGCTCTGATACCAAATATAAGTATAGATTAGTATTAATATAGGTGTTTGTATGTAAAACTGATAAGCAAGAATTAAGAACGTAAACTCTTGTTCTTATATTTTCCATAAATGAAGTACAAAGAAATAGGGTTAATTGGCTAATACATAACTGAACTCGTGCCTAACTTGCAGTTGGGTAACTGAACTCAAAAAGCTTGCAGTCAACTCATCAAAGTAATTAAAACTTGCAATCGACTAACTACCGTTAACTCCATCTAACGTCCCTGACGGAAATCTGACGTGGCATGCTGATGTGTTAAAATTATACACGTCATCTGCTGAGGTGGTTTGGTTCATTAAAAAAAAAATCATTTTCTTTTCAGTAATTAAAATCCTTCGTTCTTTATTATTTTGTTTCTTAAAATTGTTCTTTTCAACACAAACAATTGCAGACCTGCAATTAGTTTGTTTAAATTGTAAAACCCAGCCCCTCTCCTGGTCTCCCTACGAAGTCATATAGCTGTGTATGTAGTTAGTGTTGCTGTGTATACGTTCGTGTTAATGGGTGTGCGAGTTTTGATCGAGGTGTGTGTATAATACAGGCGTGTATGTGTGGTCATTTCATCGAATGGCTGGCGTATGTCTTTAGTCGAGTGGGGGTTGAATTGGAGAGTTCAGTTGTCTCCAGTTTCATTAATGTTGTGTTGAACCTGCTGCGAGTCTGTGTGTGTGTGTGTTTTAATTTCGATGTATATGTGTGATGCGATGATTGTGGCTTGTTTGGGCTGAGCAGTTGATAGTGTGAGCGTGTGTCGAGTTTCTCTATGGGTGAGTAGTAAAGTAACGGGGTAATTGGCTACATAGAAAGCTTGCAATTTATGGTGAATCGGATTTGGGAATGTTTGTTTATCCAGATGAGTTCTCTCTGGAAAGTGATTGGATTGAAATTTACAAGGCCTCATGCTCTAGTATTCCATACGATTGTTGGAATATGATTCTGCTTACAACAATCAAGATTCCTTTAACAATTGATATTGACAGGCCCCTTGGATTCTTATTTCGTTCTGATGAACATACATATATGTCGGATGATACGGAGATTCTAATTACTACTACTGAATCTCAGACTCCTGATTGCAACAATACATTCTTGTACAATCCGTGTGCCAAAAGCTTCATCAAAATACCAGATTTTGAAGGTAGATTTTCCAGAATAGTTCCTCACATAGACACCCTTGAATCGGTGAAGAATGTGAGGTACCTTCAGTATGGCTAGAGGTTTGATTCTGGGTGTGAGAGTGATGGGAGATTGTTTATAAAAAAATTAAATTAATCAAAGGTGTGAGAGTGAGGAATAAAAGGGCTTTGATCGGACTCCTCAATTGCTCAAGCTTTTCCGGCGATAACAGTGGTGGGAAAAGGGGAGAGAGGCGGTGAGGTGAGAGAAAAGAGAGAGAAGAGACAGGGGAGGGAGAGATGTGAGAAAAATAAATAAGAAAAGAATTCTAAACTATTTATATTTAGAAAAATATAAATAGTTTATGTGGCAATTGATTTGTCAAATGTGAGGAGAGAGAAACGTCCATGTGGCTGCTTATGTGTACATAATTAACGGACCTCCGTTAAAAGTCAAGAGACTTAACGGCGCTGCAAGTTATTTTGTGTTTAGTGATTAAATCGCAATAAAATATTAGTGTACTGACCTAATTGCAAGTTTTTTGAGTTCGATTACCCAACTGTAAGTTGGACACGAGTTCAGTTATGAAATAGCCAATTAACCCCAAAGAAATATATAGAAATCAATCAACAGCTACACCTACAAACCAGGAACGACTACTTCAAAATGCATCCTACAAATACTCCACTACTTATCTTTATTTGACTAGGATCCTACAACTACTCAGAAACGTTGTGGAACAAGTCATGACACACGACTAAAACAAAACAAACGGAAACAAATAAACACTCCAGACTTATGTTTAGATAGGCCCAACACTGAGATTAGCCTAGCCCAAACATTAAGTTTAGATTAGCCCAACAGTGTAAACGGTATCGTCTATTGAAAATTAACTCCTGCCCTATTCCAACAGCTTCAACTAGGAAGTAGGTGATCATGACATAACTCTACATTTATATAAAGTTAAAAGAAAATGAAGGACCAACACATTTATAAAATTAGTTTTCAGCCAAAAACTAATTATTTTCTTAAGTAGCACTGGTAGTCGTTTATTATATCAAAACCCAACACATGTATTCACAAAATCATTAATTTTCACTTAATAAGACTACAGATTGCACCAAGAATTTGGAACATTTTAATATAGTATGACATTTAATAAAATTCTAATTAATTAGGTTACCGATATTTTTGTTCGAAGTTCTCCAACTATTACAACAATGACAAGACAAATTTCTAACTACCCAATTATAAGCCCTACAATTTTTGCATCAAGAAAGATGTTGCTTACTTCTACTAGAAAAGAACCACCCAAGGTGTCCAGAAAGTCGCTACACTCGGGCCATTAACTGTACTAGCCACCAAAATAATTTTCTCTTTTCCTCCTGTTAAAGAAAACAATTTTTCTCTTTCCCTGACCCTAAAATTGATCATCTCACTTGGATCCAATTCAATAACGAAGACTTAAGCGAGGCAGGGCATCACCCTAGCTAGTTATGTCATGAAGAACATCAAGAAGCATGATTGAACACCTGTGAAAACTTGTCATGCAAATTGATGCTGTTCTCCAAGTCAGGCTTGTAAGTTGTAAACTTGATTAGCAAAAACAAAAAAAAAGTTGTAAACTTAGCAATACGAGTCCAAGTAGATTAGTAACTTTTAATTCTATCCATTTATTTCTGTAACCAAGTGATCACAATGACTTGGCGCCTGATTTAGTTAGCAGGGGTAGCCTTAGTAATCAAGGTTAAGTCATTGATTAGCAGGGTAGGCTTAGTAATCATGGTTAAGTTGTTAAGTAAGTACAATACACAATAATAAGTTCGAGGTATAGTGCCCGTTTGACAAATCTGACAATGAACTTATAATTTACTTATTTTGGAAAAAAAAATTTATTTACATACTTTTTTTTAGAGAAACATGTGTATCGAGAGTTTAATATTCGTTATCTTGCAAAAATAAGTTACTTATTTCAGAAAAAAATACATATTTCCTAACTTTTTTCCAAAATAAGTAATTTATTTCTGAAAAATAAGATTTTCCAAACGGTCCCTTATTATGAGACATGGGATTAATTAAAATAATGATCAAATATTTGATTAGATAGATAAGCTCACACGAACATTCATAAATTTGACAATGGGATGCGATTGAAATACTGGACAATGGGTCTCTAGCTACAGTTGCAAAAGGTTTCAAGAAGAATGTGATTTATTTGGAGGAAAAGGTATGTGAAGGGGTGTTTATGAAGGATGTGCTGGAAAGTGCAGTGTGTGGCTCGCTGAATGAAATGGTTAAGAAAATTGTTGATTTCAGGATTTCCTCAAAAGGGATAGTGCTAGAAATTAAAAGATGCAACAGACTGATCAAGAAGATAAGATGGAAGTGGAGCAAGAGTCGATTCACATGTTTCAAGGTTGATGCTCAGCAGGAGGGATAATAATAAAAGGGTCATGGTTATTGAGTCATCTCTTAGGTTTTATTTCAGAAGGATCTAAATAGTCTGCTATCATTATGTTTAATGTTTCTGATCTTTAGTTTAGTTCTTTCTGCAGTGGTTTGTCTTGTTAGATTATGGATATGATCTATACTCTATCTGATCTATCCTCAGGATTGTACTGTTTTTTGAGGTTATTAATATATCCTGGCTTTCCAAAAAAAAAATTCATAAATTTGATTACGCGCGTGCATGCATTTCTCTTCGTCACGGACTCACGGGTGTAAATATATATCAGTGTTCTAAAAATCGGTCTAGGCGGCCGATTAATCGGCGCCTATGCGCTAGACGAGCATTAAATGTCTAAAATCTGTAAAAATCGATCATTAGGCATTTTTTTGATTAGGCGGCGCCTAGGCGGGATTAGGCGGTTTAATGAGTTATGTGGGAATAATCGATTAGGCGGCGATTAATCGGATTTAATCGGGATTAATCGATCAAATTTTAAAAAAACAATCAAATTAAGAATAAAACTTAAAAAATACAATTTTTTTAATAAAAAATATAATTTACACATAAAAGGGTAAATTCACTCATCATATTTAATAATAAAATGTAAATATATATTTATATTTTTACTTGTAAAAAATATATTTTTAAGTACTAAAATTAAATTATATAAAAAATAATATTTTAATACATCCGATTAATGTTCCGATTAATCGCCGCCTAGTAGATTAATTGCTAGAAGGTAGGCTCACCGCCTAGACCCGCCTAACATTGGTAAATATATAGAGATAAGTACATATTTATAGGAAAAAGTTTCACACCGACCCGATTCTAATTGAAAATTGGGACGTTCCACACTAACTGTTAGCTTAAAGAAAAATTCTACTATTAAAATTCTTAAATTCTGAATATATGGCATCACCCACCTTTAATAGTAAAATTTATTTTTACTTCCCGAGTACATATATACAGGTATTTGTTTGATATTTATTATGACTTTAATGACTCAAATGATACCCCGTAAAGATCGGTGAACAAATTGATATTTGGCTTCCACTTTAGTGACCACTTTGATACTTAACCCTAGCTTAAAGTAATACAAACGAATCAGATTTTAACGTAATTCATCCATTTCAAAATAATTGTTTTTAATATTTTATCATAATTATAACTATTTTTTGATTATGTAATTGTAATTAATTTTATAGAAAATTAAAATGAAATAGAGAGATACGATTTGTTGTTAGTTTGGTATAAATGATTAGTTAATTAAAATACAATCCATCATATTTTCAAACAAAAACAAATATATGAAAATTGTTCCATATCCAATAAAAAATTATATATATATATATATGTATAGGTTTTTGCTCAAATATAAACCAATCTAAAAATAAAAACTAAAAACCATTATCTCCACACCCTATTTTACTATCTCCACACCATATTTTACTATCTCTACCCTTATATGGCATCACCCACCTTTAATATGATATCATCATGCCAATCCCAAGCCCCCCCTCCCCCCACGACACCATCATTACCACCGTCGCACCACCACCTCCACCGACCATCACCGACGCACCACCACCTCCATCGACGAACCACCACCTCCATCTTCCTTTTCCGTCCACTGGCCCCGCAGGGGCTTCGATTCCACCACCAATTTCCGATTTCGATTCCAGATCTGCTTCTTTCCTATCATTAGTTTTGCTACTACAAATATAATTTAGTGATTTCTAACTTCATATCGCGATCCTTTCTTTATCTATTGATTCAGAACATATCTGATCGACAAATGGGTTTTATGCCGAATCTTCTGCTAAACTAGTCGGTGATTTCTACCATATAAATTAGTGATTTCCGTAATATAAACGGTTGTTTCCTATAACATAATTTAGTGATTTCTTGATTTTTGGTATATCTCCGGTAGAAATTATTGATTCCAATACATTTCCTTTGTCGGAATCTGTGGCGGCGACGATAGTGATTAAGCGTTGATGTTACTTGCTGTAGGGGTGCTTAACTGAGATATATACATAAAGTGATATATATTGTTAGCGATTTTACAACTCAAATGCAAGTGTACATATCGTATCAAGTAGTACAATAATTCGTTCCCACAAGGACTAATCTAAGATGTTACTATCACACACTATTGTTTTTCCAATTCAAGTCAAAATAACAAGGGTTTTAAAAGATGAATTAATTATCACTAGATATTAAATTAACACAACTAAATTTTCAAGAATAATAAAAACTAGGCCTCTAATTTCATCTTGTGTACTTTAATAATCTACTCTTGCATCTCTATTTTAGTGCTCTAATTACTAGTCTAAGGCTTTTAACTAATCACGAGGACCTTCTGAATCTGAAGTGATCCTAATTCATTAACCAATTCCCGTATTCCTACGAAGAATTTAAGTATTTGAACAGCATTAAGCACTACCTCAACTTGACTACCAAGGGTGATCAGGTATATTCCTATCCAAACCATAAATTAGTAAAATATACTAATCCCAAGTTATAGTGACTAGGCCTTAACTTAGATTTTCTCTTCCAAGTCAATCTAAATTACCAATTCAATTCCAAGGTTGATCATTCCCTTGAAAAGCACTAAACACAAATCACTATAAGCAATTGTAATGAACACCATAAATAGAGAACCGAAGAATAATCTATATAAACACACAAGAATCCATTACAGGCCTAGAAATGTTTTTAGTTAAACATCACAAAAGAGAACACTACATACAATAAGGAAGACATGATAAAGTTTACAATAAAGAAAAGTGAAGAAGAGAAGATAAAACTCTAGAATTCTTCTTCTCCTCCCAAGCAATGGCTTTTCTTCTTCGTGCTCCTGTTCTCCCTTGTCTGTGTGTCTCTATGTAACTGCTGTCTCTAATCCTCTCGTACGTGTTTATTTTTTCTATCCACTGAATATATATGATATACAACTGACTTCTGTCTAATAAAACTATAATTTACTTATTTAATAATAAAACAAAAGAGTTTCCTTAATAGAGTAGGATTCCAACATAGAAAATTCGAGCTGTCTGCTTCTGGCAACTTTCTGGACAGTTTGGGACATCATTAAAATCTGAGATCTTGCTTGAATTAAAGGTCTTCTCGCAAGCTTTTCAATGACTGCTTACGGGCCTCAAACGGACATCCGGAGCTCCCATAATAGCCAAAACAGTGAACATCGCGCAAGCTGATCCGAAAATCCGAATTTTGCTAGAATTCCTTCAAATTTTTGCAATTTAAGCCACAATCCTTCTATTATAAGGAATCCCTTTTTTTTACAATAAAACATAAAAATTAGATAAATAAAAATCCAAATTCGTGCAAAATAAAGTAAAAATGTATAGAAAATATGATCATAAAGATCATATATCAAATATTCCCACACTTAAGTTCTTGCACGTCCTCGGGCAAATAAAATAAAAATAAAAGCTACAACCTAACTTATTAAAACCACTTTCGTAGGTGACACGATTGCATTGAGCGTATGCAATAAGCCTTTAAACCCCTAGGCAGCCCTAGTAGGACGAGTTTTGTCTCGTGAGGGCCTATAGCGAATGTACCCACAAAATCCATCTAGCACATGTAAACTAACAGAGATGATAATAGAAATAAGTAAGTCTATCTACCAAGTATTCGATGCACGCCAATGTGACTCCACACAAACAAGATCACTCATGCTATCTCAACCCAAGAATCAAGATGCAAATGCTAAGTCTTGGTGTCAAAAGTGCAAGTATCCACATAATCTACTCATAGAATGTGCATAAGTACTCAAAAGTTCATGTCAAGTGCAAAACAAACTTGGTAATCATGCTAAGTATACAAGAGTACACTATCAAGAAGACTTGGGATTTTCATATTCCTATCAAGTAATACATCACCTTTCACTCACTAAAAGAATTACGCTCAAGAATAGGCTAAGTGTATTACTCAATTCCATCATGTACAATAACACGCTTGACACTTGGCATCGATCCAACTAAAAACACAACATGCATGAATAATGATAATCAAAAGGACTTTTATTTGGGTTGTAATGGGGCTAGGGACAAGGTATGTCAAGAAAAGTCAAATAGGGTGAAGTGTCAAAAGCTAGTGATTCTTCATATTTAATCACACAATCTACCCATATGCCTTCCCCACACTTAGACCATTAAGCACAATCAATTTATCTAGCCCGAGACTAAGGATCATAAAGCACAAAAACTATAAACAAAAAATGAAAATGCTCTCTCTTTTCTTTTTTTCTTTTTTTTTCTTCAAGGCATTTATTTATTTTATGGCCTTGTAATTTATTTTTTTTCGATTTTTTTTTAGAGCTACACGCAAAGTGAAACAAACACGTATATACATTCACAATGATCCTCTAAAAGTCCCAAAACACATACTAATTAGCATTTACAAAATAAACTCAACATTCCCCAAAAATGAAAATATGATCTCAAGTAACACATATGTCACACCTTCTACTTCCTCAAACCTCACTAGCCTTTGACAATTAGGGATCAAGATTATATAAGGCCATGAAAAAATAGGTCTAGGCATGTAATGTAGTGTGTCACCGTAATGGATCACATAAGTAAGGTATGTCAAAATGGGAAAAATGGAATGTTAATCCTAGGTGCCTTTATCACGTTATCATGTAATCAATGCCATGTATTTCAAGAAAGGTCTAAGACAAGTGCTAGTGATGCAAATACAATGAGGACACACAAGCAAACAAAAATAAGATGCAAAAGATATGCATATAGGCTCAAAAGCTCGCTTGGTGTCAAAAGGTAATTAATCCCAAGCCACAAAGAATTCTTTCTAATGCACCTACTTGTATTCAAAGCATGAAACCCAAATCGTCTTACACATAAACATATCATTTTAATTACTTAAGACAATCAATGAGTCTACTAGTTTCAACTTGCTAGTGAAAAAGGTGTGTGCACAAGAGCATAGTATTACACCTCTCAACAAAAGTATCAACAACACAAGATCACTTAGCATGCATGGATACATTTAGCTCAACTTGAAACAAGTGATGCATCGACTACTTGATAGACCACTAGCAACGTTTCACCATATCATCTCCATTATTTTATAAGGCTAGAATTATATTTTGATTTTTCAATTTTTTTTTTAGAGAACACCTCCCCACACTTAAGTGAGTCATTGTCCTCAATGACTCGAAAATGACCACAAAAATAAAGAAGAGAAGCAAGACTCCTACACATAAGAACAAATAAAACTACTAAAGAAAAGAAAAGAAAACTCCCCTAGGTATCACGATGAATGTTGTTGAAAATGTTGTTGCATAAATGCAAACATCACTCCCATTTGTTTTCCCAAACCCTCCTGATTTTGTAAGATCTTGGCATTTCTTCTTTGGAGCTCCTCCTGACCTGTTAACAAATGTGCAACTTGTTCCTCTAGTGTAAGCCTTGGCTCATTTTCTTCGGGAACCGTTGCACCTGATTGTTGTGGATCACGCTTGTGAGGAACCGGCAACAATAATTACCTATAACGGGGATGACGCCGTAACAGATGCATACCAATCAAGTACTCTGTATTCAACATACTTTCCCAATTAGCTACCATCTTCAAGTTGGTTGTATCACGATTAAAAACACCCAATTCTTCAGCAATTCTGGTAATAAAACCCCCAATTACAATGCCGCCATCAGCTTTCTTTGCTTGATACATGAACCTGTTGATCAACAAGGTTGTCCAATCCACTGGAATATCTGCGTCAAAATAGTACAACAACTCCAACTCGCCCTTCTGAAGTCGGCCATTACTCTTCGCACGTCCATATAGAGTGTATGACATGACCCGAGCAAAATAACGGTAACAAGGACTTATTATCTTCGAGGAATTAGCTACCTGAGGGACATAAGTTTCTGTGCTTGGTAGTCCTGTTACTTTCAGCCAAAAAGGGGTAGCATAATTTTCCGGAGGTAGTTGTTGCTCTATCATTTTCCAATCAAACATATTTTCTAAAGGAGATTTTGTAAGCTCATGTTGGACGTTGGCGATTCTGAATGATAAGGTGCCAGCACTGCTAACCGACAATGAACTCAAAAACTCATATGTAAGATTGGAATATGCAGGTTCATCCATATATAGTAGATCATTCCATCCAATTTGAGTCAGCTTGTGGATAAACTCCTCAGTACACTTCAAGCGATTTAAAGCTGAAACATCTACGTATTTACTGGGAAATACTGGGCGCTTGGATAGTGAGGTGTACAACTTCCGTTGAGTGTCTCCAACATATTTGATAAATGGGTACCTCTGAATTGCAGGAGCAGAAGGAGCAGGAGTGGCTTTGACGGTATCTGTAGTCTTCTGTTTCTTCTTCGCAGGCTGCTTGGAAGAAGATACACGAGTCATGATTGATGTCAAATTAACAAATCAAGAGTAGCGCTCGGCTAGAACGATTTTTTGTGCCAGTATCCTCCCGAGAATTTGCAGAAGATTGGCAGATCAGATATGATTGTGGGCAAAATATGTAAATCCCTAGTACTGTACGTACGACATGTACAATATAATTCTAACTAATATACATAACATTTATAACGTATAAACGAAACTAAAAATAAAAATAGAAATAATTATATATAAATAAATAAAAACGAAGGAGTTACTCCCACATTGTCACGTCCAAAGTAGAACAAAAGATTTGTTACTACACGTAACCTACACAGAGTAGACTCACAGTTTAAATATATAACAAATTAGACAAGTATTGACATATAATGGACATATAGAAATAACAAAAATAAAATGTTTTTTTTAATAATGATGTACAAATAGTAATAATAACAATAATAATAACAATAATAATAATAATAATAATAATAATAATAATAATAATAATAATAATAATAATAATAATAACAACACATAAAAGAATAAGAAACACTATATAGAATATTATGAACAAATGTACTATTATAATATTAACAAGGTTAAACAAAAACAAAAAAAAATAGTTTAACAACCAAAATAGTTAATAATAGTAATATAAAATTATAGTAAACAAATACACACAAGTCACTTGTACTAGTACCAGGGAGTCTACACTTTGCAATATTACGCCAGGGACTTGCGCATGGTGGTGCAAAAAACCGCATGGCCACCTGCTATGCATTCTTCATTTCTTTCTCTTTTTAGACACCAACAGAGATAATTGCACCGGCCACACAAAAACTGCATCGACAACTTATTTTAGCCTTCAGTCTTTTTTTCTTTTTTTTCCAGAGATTTTCACACAGGCACTTTGAAACTTGCACGGGCACCATCATATTTTTTTTTTTAATTTCTTCTGTATGTGCCAGGAACTCGCGCATGAAGTGCTCTGTTTTTTTTAAGAGCTTAAACAGAGCATAAACAATTGAATGGGGTAACACTATAACACTAATCACCTCATGTATTACGTGAAACACTTAACACCAACACATCAAGGTACCTTGTGGGAGAAAAATAAAAATAAAAACTAAAAACTAAAATTAGCACTAGCCTATTAACTAAATAAAAAAGAAATTAATAACATGAACAAACTAACCGAACAACATGCTTGGGTTGCCTCCCATGCTTGGGTTGCCTCCCAAGAAGCGCCTTTTTATAGTCAAGACCTTGACTATTCACTCCCTTCATAGCTCCGAAAGACTGATGGAGGAAACATTACGATCAATGTCTCCACCCAAATATGGTTTCAATCTTTGCCCGTTAACTTTGAATGTTCTCCCGGTATGCATATCTTCAACTTCAATAGCACCATATGGATAGACTTGCACAACCTTAAAAGGCCCGGACCAACGTGATTTGAGCTTACCCGGAAACAACTTTAGCCTTGAGTTAAATAGCAAAACCGTTTGTCCCGACTCAAGCTCCTTGGGTAAAATTTTCTGATCATGCCACTTCTTCATCTTTTCCTTGTAAATTCTAGAGCTCTCGTATGATTTCAACCGAAACTCCTCAAGCTCATTTAATTGAAGAAGTCGCCTTTCTCCAGCTGCAACAAAATCAAAGTTAAGCTTCTTGATTGCCCAAAATGCTTTGTGCTCTAACTCCACCGGTAGATGATAAGCTTTTCCATACACCAGTTGATAAGGTGATAATCCCAATGGTGTTTTATAAGCGGTTCTATAGGCCCATAGACTATCATCTAGCTTTTTGGACCAATCCTTTCTTGTAGAATTCACCGTCTTCTCTAGGAATTTGCTTGATTTCCTTGTTAGACACTTCAGCTTGCCCATTGGTTTGAGGATGATAAGCACATGTTATCTTGTGACGAACACCATACTTCAACAACAATGATGTGAATTGTTTGTTACAAAAATGGGTCCCCTCATCACTAATAATAGCCCTTAGTGTTCCAAACCGAGTAAATATATTTTTCTTCAGAAATTCAAGCACCACAGATGCATCATTGGTTGGGGTGGCTATGGCCTCAACCCACTTGGACACATAGTCAACAGCCAACAATATATATTGATTTCGGAATGACATCACAAAGGGTCCAATAAAGTCAATACCCCATACATCAAACAATTCAACCTCCAAAATATAAATTAAAGGCATTTCATTCCTTCTAGAGATATTACCGGTACGTTGGCAACGATCACATCTTTTAACAAATTCATGAGCATCTTTAAAGAGAGAAGGCCAATAAAAACCTGATTGTAAGACCTTTGCAGCTGTTCTATCACCTTGAAAATGACCACCATAAGGAGAATCGTGACAATGACTCAATATGCTTTCTATCTCATCATCAGGAATACACCTTCTAAGAACGTTGTCTGGCCCAAGCTTGAAAAGAAAAGGCTCATCCCATAGAAAAGATTCAACCTGATGCAAAAACTTTTTCTTTTGCTGATAATTAAACTCATTAGGAATGATATTGCTTACCAAATAGTTAACAAAATCAGCAAACCAAGGAAGTCCTTTATTGGTGATAGCCATAAGTTTTTCATCTGGAAAAGAATCATAAATGATTTGAGAATTATCAGAATTCTCATTGTTCTCCAACCTGGATAGATGATCGGTAACTTGATTTTTAGAACCCTTCCTATCTTTGATCTCCAAGTCAAATTCTTGCAAGAGCAAAACCCACCGAATCAATCGAGGCTTTGCATCCTTCTTCTCAATCAAATATTTGATAGCAGAATGATCAGTATACACAATCACCTTGGTACCCAATCAAGATAAGACCTAAATTACTCGAAAGCATAGACCATAACAAGTAATTCTTTCTCAGTCGTAGTGTAATTAAGTTGAGCACCAGAAAGAGTCTTACTTGCATAGTATATCGAATGAAAAATCTTGTTGCATCGTTGTCCCAAAACTGCTCCAACAGCAAAATCACTAGCATCACACATTAACTCAAAAGGAAGACTCCAATCAGGGGCAATGATAATTGGTGCAGAAACCAATTTCTTCTTCAACTCCTCATATGCTGCAAGGCAAAAATCATCAAAGACAAACTTTTCATCTTTTTCAAGTAAGTTACATAAAGGCTTTGAAATTTTTGAGAAGTCCTTGATGAAACGCCTATAGAAACCAGCATGGCCAAGAAAACTACTAACTCCTTTTACAGAACTTGGTGGAGGAAGCTTCTCAATTGTTTCCAACATAGCTCTATCAACCTCTAAACCCTTGCTTGACACTTTATGCCCAAGAACAATGCCTTCTTGAACCATAAAATGACATTTCTCCCAATTGAGTACCAAATTAGTTTCCTCACACCTTTGTAGCACTCTTGTCAGATTCGTCAAACAGGCATCAAAAGAATCACCAAGCACAGAAAAATCATCCATGAAAACCTCTATCCCTTGCTCCACCATGTCTGAAAATATAGCCATCATACACCTTTGAAAAGTAGATGGTGAATTACATAACCCAAATGAAACCCTTCTAAAAGAAAAAGTACCAAAAGGGCATGTAAAAGTAGTTTTCTCCTGATCTTCCGGTGCTATAGCAATTTGATGATAGCCAGAATACCCATCCAAGAAACAATAGAACTCCTTACCTGCTAGTCTGTCACACATCTGATCAATGAAAGGTAATGGAAAATGATCTTTTCTTGTGGATTTGTTCAACTTTCTGTAGTCCATGCATACCCTCCATCCCGTGACTGTTCTGGTAGGAATGAGCTCATTCTTTTCATTAGCCACAACTGTGATTCCACCCTTTTTCGGCACACATTGAACAGGACTAACCCAAGAGCTATCTGAAATAGGGTATATGATTCCTGCATCTAGCCACTTGATAATCTCCTTCTTTACCACTTCTTTCATGATAGGATTAAGCCTCCTTTGATGTTCAATAGTAGGCTTGTGACCCTCCTCAATTGAGATTTTGTTCATACAAAATGAAGGACTTATACCTCGAATGTCAGCAATTTTCCACCCAATAGCTTTTTTATATTTTTTCAAGACTCGCAGCAACTTCTCTTCTTGATCAATTGAAAGAGTAGAATATATAATCACTGGCAAAGTAGAATTTTCCCCAAGAAATGCATACTTGAGATGTGCTGGTAGTTGTTTAAACTCTAATTCAGGAGGTTCCTCAATGGAAGGCTTAGATACCTTAGATTTCTCGGGCATCTCAAATGATTCAAATTTCTGAAATGGTCTTCTATATGTAGGCAAGGCATTGAGCTCTTTGATAAATTCAGCAATCTCATCACAACTTTCATCACCTGCTTCTTGTAAAGACAATTCTAAAGCATCCATAGTGTGATGTGTCATCATGTGCACATCATCATCACCTGTAATAGCACTCAAAGAAAAACAACTCTCCTCATCATTAGAAAACGTCATGGCAGAAAAAACATTAAATGTCACCTGTTCATCTTGCACTCGCATGGTTAACTCTCCTTTCTGAACATCAATGAGAGTTCTTCCCGTAGCTAAGAATGGTCTACCAAGAAGTAAAGGAATGTCTGCATCTTCCTCCATATCAAGCACTATAAAGTCGGCAGGAAAGATAAATTTGTCCACCTTTACAAGAACATCTTCAACAATACCTCTTGGATATGCCAAAGATCGATCAGCCAATTGCAACCTCACTGATGTAGGCTTCACTTCTCCAACTCCTAGCTTCATGAAAATTGATAGTGGCATCAAATTCACACTAGCCCCCAAATCACATAGAGCTTTTCCAAAGTATTGTGTACCAATGGTGCAAGGAATAGTGAAACTTCTCAGATCTTTGAGTTTTGGAGGAAGCTTTTTCTGTAGAATAGCACTACACTCCTCAGTTAAAGCCACGGTCTCAAATTCTTCCAATCTCCTCTTCCTTGACAAAATATCCTTCATAAACTTGACATAACTTGGCATCTGCTCTAATGCTTCAGCAATTGGAATATTGATGGATAATTTCTTAAAAACATCCATAAACTTTTGAAATTGCGTGTCTTGCTTTTGTTTTTGTAATCGCTGAGGGAATGGAGGTGGAGGATATAATGGCTTCTTTGGTGTTGATGCAATAACTTGAGGATTTGAGAGCACAATAGGTTCTTCATTCACCACTTTTTCAGAATCTTCATTAGAATGACTTTTTATAGCTACCTCATCATCGACCTTCTTTGTATTCCCATCAATTTCCTTTCCACTCCTCAAAGTGATTGCCTTACAATGCTCCCTTTTATCATTCTTTGGATTTGGCTCCGTGTCACTAGGTAATGAACCTTGAGGACGATTATTGATAGCACTAGCCAATTGACCCACTTGCATCTCCAAAGCTCTCATAGAAGCACTTTGACTTTGGATCAAAGCATCAGTTTTCTGCATGTATTGAAGCAAAAGGTCTTCAGTAGTCGGCTTCTTTTCCATCTCATGTGCCCTTTGATTATGTTGAAAACCAGGTGGTGCATTAGGCTTGTATGGCATGTTTGGTCTAGCATTATTGCTCCATGAAAAATTGGGATGATTCCTCCAACCCAGATTGTAAGTGTTGGAATAAGGATTGTTTTGTTGATTGCTAGAATTCCCCACATAATTCAATGTACTAGACTGTGCTGAATCATGATAGACCAATGGACATTATTGAGTTGGATGTCCTTCCCCACACATATCACAAAAGATAGGAGCATTTTGAACTTGATGAGCCGGATGAATGGGTTGATGCCTATCCATAGAAAAAGATTCAAGCTTTTTATTTAAAGCTTCAAACTGAAAAACCATTTGAGCCGAGAAAGACGTCAAAGGATCTACTTCATGCACACCTACAACTTTCCTTGAACTTGTCCGATCACAAGCCCACTACGCCATAAACGCACATACGCAACCCCCAAATACAGTTGCGTAAGGCCCGAAAAGCGTTGCGTAAGGTCTTACGCAACGCTAGAGGGGCGTTACCAATACTGGCGTTGCATAAGACCCCTAATGCAACGCTTTTCCAAACTATTGCAACACTTCGAAAAGCATTGCATAAGAGGCCTTATGCAACACCAAAAGCAAGCAAATGCAACACTACATGGGGTTGCATAAGATGTTTCAGCCATGTCAGCATGCTGACATGTAAGCAAGGTGCCACGTCAGCATGCTGACATGTCATTAGTGGGGCACACAAGTGTCACGTCACAATTAGGGGGCATGCCACGTCAACAGTGGGGCCCACCAAGATGCCACATCAGCACTAGGGCCCACATGCCACGTCAACAATGGACCCACATGCCACGTCAGCAGTGGGAACCCACATGCCACGTCAACAATAGGGCCCACATGCCACATCAGCAGTGGGGTCCACTATCTAACGCAACGCTATTTGAGTCTAATGCAACACTAAATTTTTTTTTTAAGCAATACCATTCTTTTTAAATGCAACACCATTTTTTTATTGCAACATTAAAACTAGGCTAATGCAACATCAAATAGAGTCAAATGCAACGGTTTTTTATAAAAAAATTGAAATGGATGCTTTGTTCATACATTATACCAACCTGTCCAATCTAAGACAATAACCAAATGTCCAAAAACCAACCACAATGATACATCCAACAAAAGTACTTAAAGAGTCATTGCCAAACATATATTATTGACGAGACAACCAGCTAATGAAATCAAAATACATTTTTATGATGAACAATTTTTCAACTATGTTGGGACCATTTGCTTTGGTGAGAGCACGCACCCACTTGAAATTCCACCCCCATCAGATATGCCATGGCTTTTGACGTTCTACCACCACTACAAGAAAATCGCAATCAGACAACACTCATCAGACAACGCTCGGACGAAAAAGCATTGTTTGGAATTAAGAGACAACGGTTTTTTTGTAACTTCAGAAAAGTATTGTGTCATCCAGGTACCCTACAACGGGTTAAAAACGTTGTCTAGTAAATTGATTCAGACAATGGCTTTTGCAATGTGGTGTTGTAAAGACGAGTAAGGTTGCACAACTGTTTTTACGAACATTGTTTGATCTGTTTTAAGACAACGTTTATAAACCGTTGTATAATTCACACAGTTGTTTTCATATACCATTGTGTTATTACGATTCACACAACGGAATAATTAACCGTTGTTAAATCGTGTTTTGATGAGACAACAGTTTTTATGAAACCGTTGTCTGAACTACAAAAATTTTGAATAGAATTTGGTGGGAAATAATGAAATATTTGGTGGGAATAATGAAATAATTTGAATTGAATTTGGTGGGAAATAATGAAAATAATCAGACAACGGTTTTCATATAAAAAAATGTTGTGTTATATTAAGTACAACAACAATTTTTAATAAAAAAAACCGTTGTTTAATGTTCTTGTATGATATTTAATGGTCAACTATCAAAGTACTCCTTGGTCAAACTAGTATAATTTTTGAATAATAATTTTTTTAAAAAAAATTTTGGACGATCCAACAGTGCGGATGATGTTATATACAAATTTTAGTGATGATTTTTATTAACTTTCGTACAGTTCGATCGTCGAATAAATCATTCAAAAAATTATTCAGTGAATCTCAATCTTGCCTCGTTATAGGAAGTAGCACTTTTGCTACGTTTTGTTAAAATCTCGAACAACCAGACCTTTTTATTTTTTGATTATTTTTTTTCAACACTAGAATGAGTGTTTATTAACTTTCGTACGGTTCGATCGTCGAAGAAATCGTTCAAAAAAATTATTCAGTGAATCTGGATCGTGACTCGTTATAGGAAGAAGCACTTTTGCTACGTTTTTGTTAAACTCTCGTACAACCCGACCTTTTTATTTTTTGAATATTTTTTCCCAACACTAGAATGAGTGTTTATTAACTTTTGTACGGTTCGATCGTCGAAGAAATCGTTCAAAAAAAATATTCAGTGAATCTGGATCGTGACTCGTTATAGGAAGTAGCACTTTTGCTACGTTTTTTTTAAACTCTCGTACAACCCGACCTTTTTATTTTTTGAATAATTTTTCCCAACACTAGAATGAGTGTTTATTAACTTTCGTACGGTTCGATCATCGAATAAATCGTTCAAAAAAATTATTCAGTGAATCTGGATCATGACTCGTTATAGGAAATAGCACTTTTGCTACGTTTTTTTAAAACTCTCGTACAACCCGACCTTTTTATTTTTTGATTATTTTTTCCCAACACTAGAATGAGTGTTTATTAACTTTTGTACGGTTGGATCGTCGAAGAAATCAATCAAAAAAATTATTCAGTGAATCTGGATCGTGCCTCGTTATAGGAAGTAGCACTTTTGCTACGTTTTTGTTAAAATCTCGTACAACCCGACCTTTTCATTTTTTGATTATTTTTTCCCAACACTAGAATGAATATTTATTAAGTTTCGTAAGGTTCGATCGTCGAAGAAATCAATCAAAAAAATTATTCAGTGAATCTGGATCGTGCCTCGTTATAGGAAGTAGCACTTTTGCTTTTGTTAAAATCCCGTACAACCCGACCTTTTCATTTTTTGATTATTTTTTCCCAATACTAGAATGAATGTTTATTAAGTTTCGTACGGTTCAATCGTCGAAAAATCGTTCAAAAAAATTATTCAGTGAATCTGGATCGTGCCTCGTAATAGGAAGTAGCACTTTTGCTACGTTTTTGTTAAAATCTCGTACAACCCGACCTTTTCATTTTTTGATTATTTTTTCCCAACACTAGAATGAATGTTTATTAAGTTTTGTACGGTTCGATCGTCGAAGAAATCAATCAAAAAAATTATTCAGTGAATCCGGATCGTGCCTCGTTATAGGAAGTAGCAGTTTTGCTACGTTTTTGTTAAAATCTCGTACAACCCGACCTTTTCATTTTTTAATTATTTTTTCCCAACACTAGAATGAATGTTTATTAAGTTTAGTACGGTTCGATCGTCGAAGAAATCGTTCAAAAAAATTATTCAGTGAATCTGGATCGTGCCTCGTAAAAGGATGTAGCACTTTTGCTACGTTTTTGTTAAAATCTCGTACAACCCGACCTTTTTATTTTTTGATTATTTTTTCCCAACACTAGAATGAGTGTTTATTAACTTTTGTACGGTTCGATCGTCGAAGAAATCGTTCAAAAAAATTATTCAGTGAATCTGGATCGTGCCTCGTAATAGGAAGTAGCACTTTTGCTACGTTTTTGTTAAAATCTCGTACAACCCGACCTTTTTATTTTTTGATTATTTTTTCCCAACACTAGAATGAGTGTTTATTTACTTTTGTACGGTTCGATCGTCGAAGAAATCGTTCAAAAAAATTATTCAGTGAATCTGGATCGTGCCTCGTTATAGGAAGTAGCACTTTTGCTACGTTTTTGTTAAAATCTCGTACAGCCCGACCTTTTTATTTTTTGATTATTTTTTCCCAATACTAGAAAGAGTGTTTATTAACTTTCGTATGGTTCGATCGTCGAAGAAATCAATCAAAAAAATTATTCAGTGAATCTGGATCGTGCCTCGTTATAGGAAGTAGCACTTTTGGTATGTTTTTGTTAAAATCTCGTACAACCCAACCTTTTAATTTTTTGATTATTTTTTCCCAACACTAGAATGAATGTTTATTAAGTTTAGTACGGTTCAATCGTCGAAGAAATCGTTCAAAAAAATTATTCAGTGAATCTGGATCGTGCCTCGTAATAGGAAGTAGCACTTTTGCTACGTTTTTGTTAAAATCTCGTACAACCCGACCTTTTTATTTTTTGATTATTTTTTCCCAATACTAGAATGAGTGTTTATTAACTTTTGTACGGTTCGATCGTCGAAGAAATCGTTCAAAAAAATTATTCAGTGAATCTGGATCGTGCCTCGTAATAGGAAGTAGCACTTTTGCTACGTTTTTGTTAAAATCTCGTACAACCCGACCTTTTTATTTTTTGATTATTTTTTCCCAACACTAGAATGAGTGTTTATTAACTTTTGTACGGTTCGATCGTCGAAGAAATCGTTCAAAAAAATTATTCAGTGAATCTGGATCGTGCCTCGTTATAGGAAGTAGCACTTTTGCTACGTTTTTGTTAAAATCTCGTACAACCCGACCTTTTTATTTTTTGATTATTTTTTCCCAACACTAGAATGAGTGTTTATTAACTTTCGTACGGTTCGATCGTCGAAGAAATCAATCAAAAAAATTATTCAGTGAATCTGGATCGTGCCTCGTTATAGGAAGTAGCACTTTTGCTACGTTTTTGTTAAAATCTCGTACAACCCGACCTTTTAATTTTTTGATTATTTTTTCCCAACACTAGAATGAATGTTTATTAAGTTTCGTACGGTTCGATCACCGAAGAAATCAATCAAAAAATTTTTTCAGTGAATCTGGATCGTGCCTCGTTATAGGAAGTAGCACTTTTGCTACATTTTTGTTAAAATCTCGTACAACCCGACCTTTTCATTTTTTGATTATTTTTTCCCAACACTAGAATGAATGTTTATTAAGTTTCGTATGGTTCGATCATCAAAGAAATCGTTCAAAAAAATTATTCAGTGAATCTAGATCGTGCCTCGTAATAGGAAGTAGCACTTTTGCTACGTTTTTGTTAAAATCTCGTACAACCCGACCTTTTCATTTTTTGATTATTTTTTCCCAACACTAGAATGAATGTTTATTAAGTTTCGTACGGTTCGATCGTCGAAGAAATCAATTAAAAAAATTATTCAGTGAATCTGGATCGTGCCTCGTTATAGGAAGTAGCACTTTTGCTACGTTTTTGTTAAAATCTCGTACAACCCGACCTTTTCATTTTTTGATTATTTTTTCCCAACACTAGAATGAATGTTTATTAAGTTTTGTACAGTTTGATCGTCGAAGAAATCGTTCAAAAAAATTATTCAGTGAATCTGGATCGTGCCTCGTAATAGGAAGTAGCACTTTTGCTACGTTTTTGTTAAAATCTCGTACAACCCAACCTTTTTATTTTTTAATTATTTTTTCCAAACACTAGAATGAGTGTTTATTAAGTTTCGTACGGTTCGATCATTGAAGAAATCGTTCAAAAAAATTATTCAGTGAATCTGGATCGTGCCTCGTAATAGGAAGTAGCACTTTTGCTACGTTTTTGTTAAAATCTCGTACAACCCGACCTTTTTATTTTTTGATTATTTTTTCCCAACACTAGAATGAGTGTTTATTAACTTTCGTATGGTTCGATCGTCGAAGAACCGTACGAATGATGTTATATACTGATTTTAGTGATGTGTACAAAAAATTAGAAAAAAACGAATCATTCTTGTATGATATTTGCAGGAATCTAGATCGTTCCCCGTTATAGGAAGTAGCATTTTTGCTACGTTTTGTTAAAATCTCGTACAACCTGATCTTTTTATTTTTAAACTATTTTTTCACAAAACTAAAGTGAGTATTTATCATTTCCCCCCTTTTACTGTAAATATTTCCCCCATTCTATCAATATTTCATTTCCCCCCCTTTGTCAATGTTTCATTTCCCCCGCATTTCAATTCCCCTTGAATAAACTTTCACTTCCCCCCTTTTATCTCCGAACAACCAAATCCACACCCAACACAAAACACACAATTCAAATCAAAATCATGAACAAAATAAAAAAGCCCTAAATCTTGAGCTCAGTTCATATCTCACAATTTGGTTATCTCGATGTATCTTACATACATCGAAACCACATCGAATTCAATTCCAGTTTAGGGCTTTTTTGATCTAGGCTTTTACGGGTTCAAGTATGTTTCAGTTTTATTGATTCTTTAATTTTCAATTAAATTCAGTTTTATTGATTTATCAAATGTGGTTGATAGTTTCACTCTCTCCTCTCTCTTTGTAATTGCAGTGTGGCTATTCTTCTCCTACTCAAGATGCACTCTCCAGGGACCTCAAACTTATTGTGTTTGAGGTTCAAATTCATATTTTTTTAATTCATATTTTTTTATGCTTTGTAAACTTCTTAATTTTTTTATTGTGTCTGAGGTTCTTTGTCGAATGTAGGTGCTATGGTTGGGGCAATAGCTAGTGGACAGATTTCTGAGTACATCGGACGGAAAGGGGTGTTTGTGCCTTCCTTTCAAGAGCATTTTTTCAGCTTTGTAAGCTTGGTTTTGTTGCTAGTTAAAATCAGAGTGTTTTGTTGCTTGGATGAGTACTGTTATTCGGTGCTAGCACTAGCAGTGCTTTTAAAAGTTTCATGTGCTTTCGTTCCAGGTATCATCTCCCTCGCTCCTGGCTAAAACCAACTGGGAATCAATTGGTAATTTTTGAAGAATGGGGAGTACTATTTGTTCTCTTTTATCTACCCAGTCAAGGTGCTGCACAAGGACTATTTGTTGTACAAATATAGATAAGAAGGTAACTAATTTAAAAACTAATGTGTTCTTCTGTTGGTTGAAAGCTTTGTCAAGATTTATTCTTTTTTTGTACAATCTATATGCTTGTTTATTCCAGGTTGCTAAAAAGGATATCAAACACTTTTTTCAAATGTTTTGTGGAGAGCTTGGTTTGTGACTTCATGTACAAATCTATATGTTTCTCTTTGGGCTTTTCTGGCCAAAGAAAACCAACTACAATTTTTTCTTTCCTTTGTGAATTTGTGTAGTTCATTCACTTTTTGGTTGATGAAAGTGTATAGCATATTATTCATCAGTTAGCTAATCTAGATTTAGGAGACAACTACTGATAAGCTTCTTGTATCCATACTAGCGACCTTGCATAAACTCTTGTAAGCATATCTATGTTCTCAGAGTCAATGTAATATTGCCTTTCATGTATTTTGTTTGCTGCCTTTCTTGCGCTAATAGTTCTCTGATGTTATTTTTACTATTTTTTTTATCAATTATCATACAATTTTTTAGTGTAACATGGAGATATTTTGTTATACGATTAATGGTAGTGAACAAGTTGATGCTAATATGAAAGTCCTTCCCGAATAGAGTTATACTTAAGTTGCACATATTCTAGTGATTTATATTATATTTTTTTTGGTTCTTTGTTGCATCGCTTTTAGGCAATGGCAGATCAACAGATGGGAGTTACAATAGAAAACCATCAGAAGGTTGATTTATTTACATGATTCTTTTAAATTATGGTGTATTATCCTGAAACTGTTTACTCATTTCTGGTTACTCATGTTCAGTAATTTGAAGAATTGTGAGCTAAGTTTGATGTTGAGGTCCTGAATTCCTCGGATTTGAGCATCAAACTTGATGCCACAGAGGTGCGTACTGTTTTTAGTCTCATTGCAAGGTTTTATAACATGCTTATTTTCTAATTTGTGGGAGGTTTGCAGAAACAAAACAAGCATATAGAGCATCAAACTTGATGCCACAGAGGTGCGAACAGGTTGTAGACATAGTGTGGAAGATAAGGGGTTGGAAACTGTTGGATCTAGTTGTCCCTTGCTCGAGGAACTGCGAGTCTTTCCTGTGGATCCATTTGATCAGGTTATGGTCCAAGGGGTGACAGAGTCAGGTTTTGTGGCTGTATCTAATGGATGTTGCAAGCTTCACTATGTCCTATATTTCTGCAGGCAGATGACCAGTGCTGCAGTTGCGACTATAGTCAAGAACTGTCCTGATTTCACCCATTTTCGCCTTTGCATAATGAATCCTTGTCAGCAAGATTATATGACAAATGAGCCGCTGGATGAGGCATTCAGTGATGTGGTCAAGACTTGCAATAAACTACAGAGACTTGATGTTTCAAGCTTACTAACTTACCAAACTTTTGAGTATATAAGTATGTCAAGAACCATTGTATTTTGTTTGGATCTTGTTTTGTGATGGTTGTTAATCAAATAGTGTACCCTTGTTTTGTTTGTAGTTTGTTTGTAGATAGAAAACCATTGTATAATCTACTTGTAGATAATCAAAGTAACTCAGACAACATGAAAGAACAAAAAAACATTGAATAAACTAAGTACATGCACTGGCATAAAAACCATTGTGAAAATTAAACCAAAACAAGCATCTTGTTGGCTAAAAACACTTGTGTATTTTGTTTATAACAACACTTTTGAAGCTACAAAACAATGTACAAAAACTATTCAGACAACGATTGTATCACATGTAAATGTTGTGTGATTGTTGGCTTCGCGTGCCTCTGATTCAGAAAAACAGTTGTGCACATTAAAATCTAACAACATTCAAAATTAACCAAACCGTTGTGATATCACCATAAGAACAACGTTTTTTACCAGATTCGTTGTGGTTTCTGGGTGTGCTACAACGCTTTTTGAGCCTGGTGTGTTGTTGTTACATATATCAGACAACGATTTGTGTACCGTTGTCTGAGGTTGGTAAGAGACACCTGCTTGATAGACAACGCTATTCCAGGCTATCAGACAACGGGCAAAAACCATTGTACACATCAGTTTTCCTTGTAGTGCACATTCATTGTTAAATCAACCTTTCCTGTATCTGCAATAACAAGAAGAAATTTATAAAGTACAAATGTTATGCAAATATAAGTACAGGGATCTGTATGCATATACATAACATGCATGAAGCAATTCAGATTACCTCCAGCAGGCTGTGGAACGATACTAACAGTTAGCACAGTATCCACATAAGGAGTGCAAGTAAAACAGTTTTGGACAAATCATCGATCAGCAAAAACCACATTCGTGAACAATATTATTGTAGATAGATATATTAATCAAGCTTAGTACTATCTAAACACAATTCATTCAACTTTAAGACATTTTTTGACCAATGAACATGTTGTGCTGGACAGATTTTAGCCATACCCAGAGAGCACAGATTTCCAATCAGTATAAACTTTTCCGATAAATGTCTGTTTTCCTCACTGATGTTTGAGCTGAGAAGCGAGATTTACACATAAGTAAAACAAAACCATACCAAATGCATGTACAATTACTTGCTCACTCTCTTAAAATGCATATCAGCAACATCAATCATTCGCATGTCCGCTACAAATACAAATCACAAAGAAAAGTAATTGTAAGGTTGCACCCGTTCAGCCAGATAAAAAATTTAAAGATAAAACAGAAAATACAATGAATAGCATAAAAGCAATTGGATTATGCAAAAATATATACATAGAGAAGATATACTAGGCACATCTAACCTGACATTATAGGATTAAGTAATCATTGAATCATTAAAAGCAACACTTAAGTTTCAAAATAAAGTTCAAGGCATGCATGTTTAAGATATCACATATACATCAACATATGTATATCAAAATAATGGTACTAACCCAGTACATAAATATAATCCAACATTTTGGCAATATCAAAAATTATCTTCTTCAGTTATGACACCCAACACTGCCCTTTACATATTATGACAAAGATCAGAGGCAGCACATGTGTTGGTTTCGATCGCATATACGCAGCGGAAACAGTAAAATAAAATCGAAACCAAGCCACGGATCCATGTATAATATATCCGATAATCATGGTAGATAGAAATTTACCTTATCGAAGCTTTACGTACAAAACGATGCAGATGCTAGCCTCCCACGATTATCGAGCACTCCTCTTCGAAGCCCCCTCTACGGTATCCACACGAACACCTTCAAGATTGTCTTTCGATCTTGATTAGAAGTGAGGTACTAGCCTCTAATGAAAAGATATGAATATAGGGTTAGGGTTGTGGTTTGCTGCAGCTGTTTCTGATATTCACGTACCAAAAATCTTCACCCCATATCTTTATATATAGGATAGTATAAAGCCAAAAAGCCCATGTCAAAACCTAGCCCAAATATGATTTAATTAAATAATAAAATCTAATTCTATTATTCAAATAAATAATTAAGTCAAACTTAATTATTAAAATCATATCTCATATATCTTTGTATTTTATTATATCTTAATTAAGTCACACTTAATTAATATAATAAAATCCAACTTATCATTAATTAATTTAAATTCATAATTTAAATTAATTCTTCCTGTAAAATGTTCTATGTGTGTGACCCTGTAGGTTATTATTTATTTTGGCAATAATTTTATTCTCCAATAAAATTATAAACAATGAGCGGTATCTAGTAATACATCATTGCTACCCAATTAAATAATAATTAAATCGTGATTCGATAAACCTTTTGTGATTAATGTTCCCGTGTAATATAATCCCTTTAACCAAATATTATAGATTAAACTCGAGGCATGTTTATTGTCATCCTCTTCATAATTTAATCCGGGTTTACTTGATCCATGAGTAGACTATTAATAACAAATCATTATTTGAGCACGGCCATGCATTTTATAGTCTCACTCAATCAAGAGGCCAATAATATCTCTCCTATTTGATAGGAGGGTTAAATCCTTTATCTATCATTCATATTTCTCATGCGATTCACAATATACCCGATGTCCACTTTTATCATTACCCGGTCAAAGGTAACTTTTAATGTAGTCAAAGTATATTATCCTCGTATAGAAATATAATAATCTCAAGTCAAAGGATCATTACACCATTATCACTGTGAGTCTTTCTTATGACTTAATTAACATGAAGAATCTCACGGTGGGTCTGTCCAGTACCATGTACCCTACATGTACCTATGTATTGACTTTAGTATCTCCATACTTATAACCAATGAGATGTAGTTATCAGTCAAAAACATACTAGTCTATTTATGTATTATTATTATCCTGTATAATAATACTCGACTAGGGACCTTTAAGAATATGATATATATTATATAATCTTAAATTCAAGTTATAAACTTAAACTATATAATGTGTATCATTATTCTAAGGACATTTATTATGCTAACAAATATCGCAGTAATTAGAGTCATAATAAATACATTTATTTAATAATCAAATGACATAAGGTTTATTCGAGAAACAATGTATTGCCTCTAGGGCACCTACACTAACAATCTCCCACTTGCACTAGAGCCAATCACCCATGTATCTAATACCCATGGAACTAGTGTGACCGTCGTGCTTCTGCTGCGACAGGCCTTTGGTCAGTGAGTCTGCAATGTTATCATTTGTATGCACTTTACATATAGACAAAACACAAAACCAGACTGTGATACAGTATCATCCCTGTCTGTTTTGAAACTTGTATCGGTGTAACCTTTTACGACCAGTTTCTCCTCTCCTCCATACACCAAGAATGAATCTTTAGTACTTTTTCAGGTACTTTAGAATATTCTTGACTGTCGTCCAGTGACCTTCACCTGGATTAGACTGGTATCTATCCTGGTAGATCTATTTGCTCCCTAACCAAGTCTTAACAACCTTTTGAGAAGGTATGTCATTCCCCATTAGTAGTATGTCATCAACATAAAGTACTATGAATGCCACATGGCTCCCACTAACCTTCTTGTAAACAAAAGGTTTATCCTCGTTTTGAATAAAGCCATACTCCTTGACTGTTTCATCAAAATGAATATTCCATCTCCTAGAGGCTTGCTTCAATCCATAAATGGATCGACGTAATTTACAAACCTTGCCAACATTCCTTGGATCGACAAAACCTTCAGGTTGTGTCATGTACACATCCTCTTCTAGGCTCCCATTAAGGAAAGCTGTTTTGACATCCATTTGCCTGATTTTGTAATCATGGAATGCTGCAATTGCAAGCAAAATCCGTATGGACTTGACCATGGAAACTGGTGAGAAAGTTTCATCATAGTCAATACCATGAATTTGTTTGAACCCTTTCGCAACCAGTCTTTCTTTATAGGTATGAACATTTCCTTCCATGTCAATTTTCTTCTTGAAAACCCACTTGCACCCTACGGGTTTTACCCCTTCAGGTGGATCAACCAAATCCCAAACTTGGTTTTCGTACATGGAATCCATCTCGGATTTCATGGCTTCAAGCCATCTCTTAGAGTCTGGACTGTTCATAGCATCTTGGTATGTGAGAGGCTCATCTTTATCTATGAGCATCAAATCCCCACATTGAGTCAAAAGAAATCCATATCTCTCTGGCTCATGGCGAATTCTACCAGATCTACGAACAACCTGTGTTTCTTGAGCATTATCATTATTCTGCTCTTGTTCCTCCTCAGGTTCAATGTTATTTTGTGGTTCTCGATCTTCATCGAGATTTATAGTTCTCCCACTGTCTCTTTTGGAAACAAAATCTCTTTCCATGAAGACAGCATCTCGAGCAATGAACACTTTCTGCTCAGAAGGACTATAAAAATAATACGCCTTTGTTTCTTTAGGGTATCCCACAAAATTGCACTCTTCGGATTTAGGTCCAAGCTTGTCAGATACTTGACGTTTTTCAAACGCCTTGCATCCCCAAACTTTCATAAAGTTCATGCTTGACCGTTTCTCCTCCCATATCTCATATGGAGTCTTTTGAACCTTCTTGGTTGGAACACGGTTAAGTGTGAAAGCCGCTGTTTCTAGAGCATAACCCCAGAAACTTATTGGAAGATTTGCATGACTCATCATCGATCGTACCATGTCCAACAGAGTACGATTTCTCCTCTCTGAAACTCCATTCCATTGAGGTGTACCTGGCGGAGTGAGTTGTGATACAATACCACACTCCTTTAAATACTCTTTAAATTCGGTGCTTAAGTATTCACCCCCACGATCGGATCGTAAGATTTTAATACTTGCACCTCCGCCTATTTGCTTCTCTACTTCAGCCTTGTATTCTTTGAATTTTTCAAAAGAATCGGATTTATTCTTCATAAGATACACATATCCATATCTACTGAAGTCATCAGTAAATGTTATGAAGTAGTAGTAGCCTCCTCTAGCCATCACACGCATTGGGCCACATACATCACTATGCATTAGCTCCAAACGTTCAGTGGCCCTTTGACCCTTACCAGTAAAAGGGGCTTTAGTCATCTTACCAAGCAAACAAGATTCGCATTTTTCGTATGATTCAAAATCAAACTTATCCAAGTATCCATCCTTATGTAATTTGGATATGCGTTTCTCATTTATATGGCCTAGACGACAATGCCAGAGGTATGTTTGATTTGAGTCATTAACTTTAAGTCGTTTGTTTTCTATGTTACAGACAGGATTATCTAAATCAAGAACATATAAACCATTAAATAAACGCGCAACACCATAGGTTAAATCATTTAAAGCAAAAGAGCAACTATTGTTCTTTATTGTAAACGAAAAACCTTTCTTGTCCAAACAAGAAACAAAAATAATGTTTCTGCGAATCGCAGGCACGTAAAACAGTCTTCAAGTTCTAAAACAAGCCCAGAGGGCAAAGATAAATAATAAGTTCCTACGGCTAAAGCAGCAACTCTTGCTCCATAGCCTACCCGTAGGTCCACTTCTCTCTTAGCCAAAGTCCTACTTCTCTGCAGTTCCTGCACATTTATACAAATGTGAGAAGCACATCCAGTATCCAATACCCAAGATGTAGAAATAGACAGATTGACTTCTATAACATAAATACCTGATCCAGAAATCTGAACACCCTTCATTTTCTTCAGATCCTCCAAGTAAGCTGGACAGTTTCTCTTCCAGTGACCAGGCTTGTGGCAATAGTGACATTCACCTTTGTCAGCATTTGCGACATCTCCCTTCGACTTTTTAGCCTTTTTGAAAGAGGGCTTAGAAGGACCAAGATCTTTGGATGCTACCTTCTTCTTGCCCTTCCATTTCCCTTTTCCCTTAGCACCTTTCTTGCCCACCATCATTATGGGAGCTTTCTCAGGTGCCTTGACCATATTTGCTTCAGTGGTCCTCAGCATGGCCAACAATTCCATAGGAGTCTTATCTTGCTCAGTCATATTAAAAGTCATAATGAACTGAGTGTAGTCGCTGTTCAAAGATTGCAAGATTATATCGACTTGAGCCTCTCGCTGAAGCGGGAAACCCAAACGAGAAAGGTAATCACAATACCCAATCATCTTTAGAACATGTGGTCCGACTGGTCCGTTGCCCTGCTTGCATGAGAAGAGTGCTTTGCTCGTATTGAACTTTTCCACACGAGCCTGTGATTGAAACATCGTCGAAAGATGTTCAAACATAGTATAAGCATTCATATCAAAATGCTGCCTCTGAAGCTCAGCATCCATAGTAGCAAGCATAAGACAGGCCACATCAGTTGCATCATCAATATGCTTCTGATAAGCATTTTGTTGAGCAACAGTGGCATTGGCAGCAAGGGCTGCCGGTGGAGGAATGTCAATCACATAAGATTTCTTTTCCTGCATGAGAACAATTCTCAAATTCCTAGACCAGTCAAGGAAGTTTGATCCTGTCAGCTTGTCCTTCTCAAGGACTGATCGTACAGAGAAAGTGTTGTTTGTGTTTTGTGCCATTTGTTTTCTACAATGATAAAATGCATAAGATAAGTTAGATTGTTCTATTAATTATGTTCAAGTGATTATGACATATTCATAATATATCTCCCACTATTTTTATCAAATTAATAGCCCTTACTATCAATTCGGAAATAATATCCCATAAATCTTTCTAGTGAGCCAAGATCCATATTTCATCATATCCTAAGTCAACCACTGGTAGTCCTTAAAACACGATTATTTAGGTAGACAACAGTTGTCAATTATATCTTATATAATTCTTGGATAGTTTGGTGAACAACAATTGTTCATATCTATCTAATAGATTTTTGAACCAAACTTTATGCTTCTAAGTTCATAATAATTGAATATAACCGTTTATTTTCACCTTATTATGACGACTCAGTTAAGTTAGACCCAATGATACAACGGCCGAATATAACCGCTTATATTCGTCACATCTCACCACGATAGACAGGAGTCCCCTGCCACTGGCAGTCATTCCCCTTATCGATCTAGGATTTAATGAGTGTTCATTCATTGGAAAGCATCCGATTAAAACTTAATATTTTATTAAGGGGTTTAGAATTAAAACGATCATGATCCCATCATAAAGAGATTCCCAATTTTTCCTTGAATTAAATACTTCAAATCAATATTCATCAATAGTTTGATTTCCAGGTTGTTGGAGGAGTCACAAGTTGCCTCACTTAATACCCAACTTCCTTACAGGTAAAAACCCGTTTTTGACAAAATCTCACCATATCTAAATAATTGAAAATTCGTATTTAATTCCGTGTTTCATAAACACAGAAATCTCATGATCGTTTGTTCATTTTAAAATCTCGAATCGTTACAGATTTTATCTTGTTTAGCATGGCAAGCATGGCATGGGTGACGTATCTAATACATGCATACATCATTAATCTAATTGAAGCATGCATACATTTGCTACTCTACACATGCATCATATGTAAAGTGCATCACATAAAATAATATGCTATGGTTATGGCCCAATCCTATGCGATTTTTTCCAAGCTAATGGAAAAATCAAGGTCAATCTATGGTGGTAATAACTAATTATTACAAAATCTCTTGCTTCGCTTCCAAAGCTGCCTTGATTGCCTCCAAGCTTCTCTTGAAACATTTTACAAAAGAACTCGAGTTGCATTCGAGATAAAATAATTACAAAAAGAAAAACGACATGCAAGTCGTATTTAATTATTACAAACCATAAATTAAAAAATTAATAAAATAAATTAAAACTAGGTCTTGGGGCCATAACCATGCATCATGCTCACATAGCAATTAAAAGCATCACATATTGTATAAACACAATTTTATACAACATAAATTAAATATGATCAAATCATAAATAATAAATTAATTTAAATATTAACTTAGTAATCAAAATTACTAATTAATAAAATTTTGCATACTCCAAGTTAAACATTAACATTTATAATATTAGCATGCAAAACCTGGCTGAAAAAAAAAAATAATTTTTTAATATTATTTTTTTTTATTTTTATTAAAAAAAACAGCAGATACGCATCTACAGTATGCGCAACAGACCTATTCTGTTAATTTTATCTGACACGCATTCAGCGTATCCGTTAATGGACGAAACCCTAGCCGATGCGCATACTGAGTATGCGCATCACCTGTACATGCAGTTTTCTGCAGATTTCCAGAAACCCAGTTCGATCGTGTCCTTCATTTTAATCGCGATTTTGATACCAAACTGATTTCCAGACCTACGATTACACTTACAGTAACAACACAAACATATATCACCAATCTTGAACGATCAACAATGATGCTTCTCAGATTTGTATGAACCCGTATGTATATATATGTACTTACGTAAATGCATGAACTGTGTCTCACTCTTAATCATGATAATCGGCTGGGTTTTTCAGAAGAACAGGGCACGATATAATCTTAATAAAACATACCATATACAACAGATTGTAGACAAACTGCAAAGTCAGAAGCATGTAGCAAATATATACGCATGAAACATGCAGTAGGGTTCTCGAAAAATAAAAACTCAGAACTGGTATGTCTTGAACAGATCGTAAACATCATATATAACCAGATTATCATATTATACAAGCAGCTCTGATACCATTGTTGGTTTCGATCGCATATACGCAGCGGAAACAGTAAAATAAAATCGAAACCAAGCCACGGATCCATGTATAATATATCCGATAATCATGGTAGATAGAAATTTACCTTATCGAAGCTTTACGTACAAAACGATGCAGATGCTAGCCTCCCACGATTATCGAGCACTCCTCTTCGAAGCCCCCTCTACGGTATCCACACGAACACCTTCAAGATTGTCTTTCGATCTTGATTAGAAGTGAGGTACTAGCCTCTAATGAAAAGATATGAATATAGGGTTAGGGTTGTGGTTTGCTGCAGCTGTTTCTGATATTCACGTACCAAAAATCTTCACCCCATATCTTTATATATAGGATAGTATAAAGCCAAAAAGCCCATGTCAAAACCTAGCCCAAATATGATTTAATTAAATAATAAAATCTAATTCTATTATTCAAATAAATAATTAAGTCAAACTTAATTATTAAAATCATATCTCATATATCTTTGTATTTTATTATATCTTAATTAAGTCACACTTAATTAATATAATAAAATCCAACTTATCATTAATTAATTTAAATTCATAATTTAAATTAATTCTTCCTGTAAAATGTTCTATGTGTGTGACCCTGTAGGTTATTATTTATTTTGGCAATAATTTTATTCTCCAATAAAATTATAAACAATGAGCGGTATCTAGTAATACATCATTGCTACCCAATTAAATAATAATTAAATCGTGATTCGATAAACCTTTTGTGATTAATGTTCCCGTGTAATATAATCCCTTTAACCAAATATTATAGATTAAACTCGAGGCATGTTTATTGTCATCCTCTTCATAATTTAATCCAGGTTTACTTGATCCATGAGTAGACTATTAATAACAAATCATTATTTGAGCACGGCCATGCATTTTATAGTCTCACTCAATCAAGAGGCCAATAATATCTCTCCTATTTGATAGAAGGGTTAAATCCTTTATCTATCATTCATATTTCTCATGCGATTCACAATATACCCGATGTCCACTTTTATCATTACCCGGTCAAAGGTAACTTTTAATGTAGTCAAAGTATATTATCCTCGTATAGAAATATAATAATCTCAAGTCAAAGGATCATTACACCATTATCACTGTGAGTCTTTCTTATGACTTAATTAACATGAAGAATCTCACGGTGGGTCTGTCCAGTACCATGTACCCTACATGTACCTATGTATTGACTTTAGTATCTCCATACTTATAACCAATGAGATGTAGTTATCAGTCAAAAACATACTAGTCTATTTATGTATTATTATTGTCCTGTATAATAATACTCGACTAGGGACCTTTAAGAATATGATATATATTATATAATCTCAAATTCAAGTTATAGACTTAAACTATATAATGTGTATCATTATTCTAAGGACATTTATTATGCTAACAAATATCGCAGTAATTAGAGTCATAATAAATACATTTATTTAATAATCAAATGACATAAGGTTTATTCGAGAAACAATGTATTGCCTCTAGGGCACCTACACTAACAACATGGCCAAATGAACATAGCTTTGTATGTAAATTTAACCAGGAAGCCGATATAGGTGAGAATTGGAGCTACCTGTCGTTTGCTGACATAAGGTTGTAACTCGATTGGCATCACAGTTTGTTTTTCATCATTGTGGGATGTATTAATCTCCACCTGAAATTCTTTCCTAGATTCCTTGCGGCTACCAAACTGCCAATGATAGATAAAGACATACAATGATAGATAAAGATCATGTCAGTGAGCTAAAGTAGCCATTAGCCAATGATATTCTTATAACATAAGTGGAAAACTTCCCCTAGATTTCATCTAACGGAGAACATATAAGTAAAAATAACTCCACAACATCAAATGTACAACGCTAGAACAACTCATCATGAATTTATTACTTTATAATTTTTATCAGGCATACAGATTTTTATGCAACATTCAATCTTTTAAGTTATATCATCTCAAAAAATAAAATTTTAGTACATTTGTCTTCTATTCTCCTGAGAATTTAAAAATAAGCAAAAAGAGGGTGGAGCATACTATTTCTCAAAAAAATCAAGAAATTGATCGAAAATAGCCAGTGAACTAACGTAACTACATCAAGAACTTTCAGGGTAAAAAGGAGCACTTAAATTTAATGCATCAAAAGGTGGTAAATG
The DNA here is from genome assembly GCA_037693485.1 of Kitagawia praeruptora. NCBI lineage: Eukaryota > Viridiplantae > Streptophyta > Magnoliopsida > Apiales > Apiaceae > Kitagawia > Kitagawia praeruptora. The sequence continues at coordinate 112,569,551 of CM075354.1, forward strand.
CATCTGCTAAGAATATAGCAGCCAAGCAAGTTGTCTATGTCAATTTTTAATACAAAGAGACTAAAGTGTCGTACTGAACTAAAGTGAGTCAAGAGACACAAAAGAGTAGATTCAAACATTTTTAAAAATTAAGCATTTAACCTCTAGGGTAACTATGTCAAGAATTTCTTACATGAAACAAAAATAGCAGGATCGTATTCTTTCGATACAAGCAAGTCTAGTAACACGGAGGCGATATATGCATTTGCTGAGTAGCCACAGGCACACATGTCCTCTATGAGTATACCTGCTTCTTTATATTTGCTCTACCGAGTAGGCTCTCTTGGCATGATCAATGTGTAAGCTTGACATCAGGCCAAAAACAAGATAGGTTGTCAAAATGGTATCCTGCCTTCTCAAGATTGTTGCCACACTTCCCTGCTATATATATTATATACACAGAGAATTTTTTCATACAATTAGACCTTAGTTACAAAAGAAAATTTATCTTTTAAAGGTATGTGGTGCTGCAGGTACACAGACATCCATTACAACAATGGTTAATCGAAGAAGAAAATAATAGCACCTGATCTCATATGAAATAAATGAATAAATATGACAACAGACAGTAAATATAAGCTTAAACGGTCCTAGGTTGCCTCAATATATGGATACCTTTACTCAAAACTAGAAGACAAATCTTTATTCGCAGAAGTACGAGGAACTCCACCACTCGTCAAGCTCAAGCTCAGCAGAATCCCAAGCGGTGAGCCCAGTTTCCATCTAACCTAGAGGACCACATTCATTTTGCATATGCTTGGCAGACTCTATATAAATCACATACTTCCAGGTCAGCCAGCAATTTTTCAGTTTCTTTCAGTGTCAGTCTTCCTCTTCCAGTGTTGACCACCAGTACATGCTATTCACACCTTTCTCAGTCAGCTTCAGTGATTGATTCCTATAGCAGTATTACGAGAGGGAAGTGCCAAATATATAGTTACTAATAACACATTTGGCAAATATAACATATATACTTTGCAGATATGTTAAGTGGATAAATAGAGTTAAGAAATTAAAATCTAGTTGGTAAAAAAACCTCTCCAATCCGGCCCATAGCCTGTGAATCGGATGATATGATGCTAATAGCACCCATATCATGCAAAATTTCTTCAGCAGTTATCGTTTCAGCACGAATCCGAGATTCAACAAAAGCAACATCCTCTGGAATATCCTTGACAAGGTGATGCCAGACCATCTGTATGCCACTGAATTAGTACATGAATACTGAATAGATATCTGTAAAGATTATTGTGGCAAGAGATTGTACATATAACAGTATATATATATACAACCACTAATAATCGAAAATAAAAATCGGAAGGGAGTGATACCTAAAATCAAATACAAAACTCAAAGCTCAAACTAAAGAAAAGCCTAAATCCACTTAACTCAAAGCTCCCAAGCCCCGAAATGCAAAGCCCAAACTGTATAATCCCTGAAATCAAAGTGAGAGATTGATTAATAGATGTTTAAGTGAAAAAATAAAATCAATTAAACATAATATTAAAAACCCCTAATTTGAAGACCAAAGCCTCGACCAAAGCACTCAAACCAAAGTCTCCACCGAAGTCTTAAATCAATTGAAAAGTTGAAGAAGCGAATTAAGCACGAATTTGAAGAAGCTGAGAGATTGAGAGTTGGGGAGAGAGTTTTAGGAGAGAGTTTTAGGAGAGGGAGCAAAAGAGAGGGGTTTAAGATTGAAAGTAGAGAGAACGAGATATTTTGTTAAAGTGAGAGTCAAAATTATTGGGCGGTATTATTTGCCCCTCAAACATTTTAGTGAGCGGGTATTATTTGCCCTTCAAATATTTCACCGATATGTGTGTCTTTTTATTTTTATTATTAAAAATTGTATATTTTAAATTTAATAAACAAATATTTAAATTTGTTTTTAAATTTAATAAGACACTTTTCTGAATTTTTGTAATTAGTATTATTACAAATAAATCTAGGATTTTTAAAAAATTACAACATCAATAAAATCGTTAGATCTAAACATCCGAGTTTGACAGTTTTGACCGTTGTAAAACCAAACCAAATAAATCTAGGAAATTTTTAAAAAAAATTATCACATCACTAAAATCATTATATATTGACATCCGTACGTTTGGAAGGTCGAAAAAATAATTTTAAAAAAATAAATTCATCATTCGGGACTAGACTAGCTAAAAGAAAAGTTCATTTTGTCCGGTTTGACCGTTATAAAACCAAACCAAATACATCAAGCAAGTTTTTTTAAAAATTACCACATCAATAAAATCGTTAGATCTTAACATCCGAGTTTGACCGTTGTAAAACCAAACCAAATAAATCTAGGAAAATTTTTAAAAATATTATCACATCACTAAAATCGTTATATATTGAAATCCGTATGATTGGAACGTCGAAAAAATAATTTTAAAAAAATAGATTCATCATTCGGTACAAGACTAGTTAAAAGTAAATATCTACTTTGACCTGGTTTGACCATTACCAAACCAAACCAAATAAATATAAGAAATTTTTTAAAAAACTACCACATCACTAAAATCGTTATATCTTGACATCCGTATGATTGAAACGTTGAAAAAATAATTAAAAAAATAGATTCATCATTCGTGACAAGACTAGTTAAAAGGAAAGTCCACTTTGACCAGTTTGACCGTTATAAAACAAAACCAAGTACATGTAAGAATTTTTTTGAAAAATTACCGCGTCACTAAAATCGTTATATCTTGACATCCGTGTGATTGGAACGTCGAAAAAATAATTTAAAAAAATAGATTCATCATTCGGGACAAGACTGGTTAAAAGGAAAGTCCACTTTAACCGGTTTGACCGTTATAAAACCAAACCAAGTACATGTAGGAATTTTTTTTAAAAATGACCGCGTCACTAAAATCGTTATATCTTGACATCCGTGTGATTGGAACGTCGAAAAAATAATTTAAAAAAACAGATTCATCATTTGGGACAAGACTAGTTAAAAGGAAAGTGCACTTTGACCGGTTTGACCGTTATAAAACCAAACCAAGTACATGTAGGAATTTTTTTGAAAAATTACCGCGTCACTAAAATCGTTATATCTTGACATCCGTGCGATTGGAACGTCGAAAAAATAATTTAAAAAAATAGATTCATCATTCGGGACAAGACTAGTTAAAAGGAAAGTCCACTTTGACCGATTTGACCGTTATAAAACCAAACCAAGTACATGTAGGAATTTTTTTGAAAAATTACCGCGTCACTAAAATCGTTATATCTTGACATCCGTGCGATTGGAACGTCGAAAAAATAATTTAAAAAAATAGATTCATCATTCGGGAAAAGACTAGTTAAAAGGAAAGTCCACTTTGACCGGTTTGACCGTTATAAAACCAAACCAAGTACCTGTAGGAATTTTTTTGAAAAATTACCGCGTCACTAAAATCGTTATATCTTGACAACCGTGCGATTGGAACGTCGAAAAAATAATTTAAAAAAATAGATTCATCATTCGGGACAAGACTAGTTAAAAGGAAAGTCCACTTTGACCGGTTTGACCGTTATAAAGCCAAACCAAGTACATGTAGGAATATTTTTGAAAAATTACCGCGTCACTAAAATCGTTATATCGTGACATCTGTGCGATTGGAACGTTGAAAAAATAATTTAAAAAAATAGATTAATTATTCGGGAAAAGACTAGTTAATAAAAGAAAATAAATATCTAATGCAACACTTCAAACAGCAAATGTAACACTACTGTTACCTAATGCAACGCTTCTGCCACGTCAGCAAATGACACGTCAGCAATTGTGGGACCCACAATTGCCACTTCAGCATGATGTGCCTCCTGCCACGTCACCCTTGTGGGTCCCACACTGCCACATCAGCAGTGGTGGGTCCCACATCTGCCACGTCATATTTTTAAAAAAATATAAATATATCTAATGCAACACTTCAAACAACAAATGCAACACTACTGGTATCTAATGCAACGCTTCTGCCACGTCAGCAAATGCCACATCAGCAAAGGTGGGTCCCACTTCTGCCATGTCAGCAATTGTGGGTCCCACAATTGCCACATCAGCATGATGGGCCTCCTGCCATGTTACCCTTATGGGTCCCACACTGCCACGTCAGTAGTGGTGGGTCCCACATCTGCCACGTCATATTAAAAAAAATATAAATATATCTAATGCAACACTTCAAGCAGCAAATGCAACAATACTGGTATCTAATGCAACGCTTCTACCACGTCAACAAATGCCACGTCAGCAAAGGTGGACCCCACTTCTACCATGTCAGCAATTGTGGGTCCCACAATTGCCACATCAGCAAATGCCATGTCAGCACATGTGGGTCCCACTTCTGCCACGTCACCATTTATTAAAATAAAAAAAGTATCTAACGCAACACCAGCAGTTAGTGTTGCATGATGTGAAACACTGTGGGTAATACGCAAGACTAAATTATATCTAATGCAACACCAGTTCAGCTCAGTTGCAAAAGACCCAAAATTTCTATCTAACGAAACGCTTTCTGTGCAACGCTTTGTAAAAAGGGTTGCGTATGCTCACTTATGGCATAGTGGCCCTACAATTGTTTGAAGTAATATCCTCTAGAATCTCAAAAGCATCCTCAGGATATTGATTGATCAAAGAACCCCTAGCTGCTCCATCAACTTGAGTGGCACACTGAATTGTCAAACCATTATAGAATGTTCGAATCTTTTGTTGATCAGAAAGTCCATGATGTGGACACTTTCGCAAAAGATCTTTAAATCTCTCATAAGCATCATAAAGAGACTTCATATCAAACTGTTGAAAGTTCTGAATTTCCTTAATGAGCCTTTCAGTCTTTGCTGGTGAAAAGTACTTGTTTAGAAATTTCTCAACAAGCTGATTCCATGTAGTGATAGAATTACTTGGCAAAGAATCTAGCCACTCCCTTGCTCTTCCATCCAAAGAACGACTAAATAGCCTCAATCTAATGGCTTCTTCAGAAACACCATTTACCTTGAAGGTGTCAACAATCTCTAGAAAATTCCTCAAGTGAGCATTAGGATCTTAAGCAGAAAGACCATTGAATCGGTTGTCCCTAATAGCCTGCATTGTTGCTAAATAAACATGAAAGTTATTTGCTGCAATAGCCGGCCTTGCAATACTAGAATGAATGCCATCGAAAGAAGGCATGATGTACTCCTTCACCCGCAATCGCCTTTGCGCATTAGGATCCGGAGGATTATTGTTATCACCCATCGTGGATGATTGATTCCTAGCTTCTTTAGATTTCTTTTTATTCCTTCTTGCAGTTTTCTCAATCTCCAAATCAAGTGGAAGAAGTGAAGATGAGCCAAGTCTACGCATACAACGATAAACTCCTAAAAAATAGAACAAAAGAAACATAAAAGACTTGATCTTAAAATACTAAACAATGTAATGATATTAACAAAGAAATACTTAAAAGTAGTCCCCGGCAGCGGCGCCAAAAACTTGTTAGCGATTTTACAACTCAAATGCAAGTGTACATATCGTATCAAGTAGTACAATAATTTGTTCCCACAAGGACTAATCTAAGATGTTACTATCACACACTATTGTTTTTCCAATTCAAGTCAAAATAACAAGGGTTTTAAAACATGAATTAATTATCACTAGATATTAAATTAACATAACTAAATTTTCAAGAATAATAAAAACTAGGCCTCTAATTTCATCTTGTGTACTTTAATAATCTACTCTTGCATCTCTATTTTAGTGCTCCAATTACTAGTCTAAGGCTTTTAACTAATCACGAGGACCTTCCGAATCTCAAGTGATCCTAATTCATTAACAAATTCATGTATTCCTACGAAGAATTTAAGTATTTGAACAGCATTAAGCACTACCTCAACTTGACAACCAAGGGTGATCAGGTATATTCCTATCCAAACCACAAATTAGTAAAATATACTAATCCCAAGTTATAGTGACTAGGCCTTAACTTAGATTTTCTCTTCCAAGTCAATCTAAATTACCAATTCAATTCCAAGGTTGATCATTCCCTTGAAAAGCACTAAACACAAATCACTATAAGCAATTGTAATGAACACCATAAATAGAGAACCGAAGAATAATCTATATAAACACACAAGAATCCATTATAGACCTAGAAAGGTTTTTAGTTAAACATCACAAAAGAGAACACTACATACAATAAGGAAGACATGATAAAGTTTACAATAAAGAAAAGTGAAGAAGAGAAGATAAAACTCTAGAATTCTTCTTCTCCTCCCAAGCAATGGCTTTTCTTCTTCGTGCTCCTATTCTCCCTTGTTTGTGTGTCTCTATGTAACTGTTGTCTCTAATCCCCTCGTACGTGTCTATTTTTTCTATCCACTGAATATATATGATATACAATTGACTTCTGTCTAATAAAACTATAATTTACTTATTTAATAATAAAACAAAAGAGTTTCATTAATAGAGTAGGATTCCAACATAGAAAATTCGAGCTGTCTACTTCTGGCAACTTTCTGGACAGTTTGGAACATCATTAAAATCTGAGACCATGCTTGAATTAAAGATCTTCTTGCAAGCTTTCCAATGACTGCTTACGGGCCTCAAACGGACATCCGGAGCTCCCGTAATAGCCAAAACAGTGAACACCACGCAAGCTGATCCGAAAATCCGAATTTTGCTAGAATTCCTTCAAATTTTTGCAATTTAAGCCACAATCCTTCTATTATAAGGAATCCCTTTTTCCTACAATAAAACATAAAAATTAGTTAAATAAAAATCCAAATTCGTGCAAAATAAACTAAAAATGTATAGAAAATATGATCATAAAGATCATATATCATATATGTATATTTGTATGTATATATATAATTTCAGATGTATGTAACGGTGAAGAGTAGGAGGGGCAGATTGGGTGAGTTGTTTGAATAGAGAAGGAGATAGTGTGGTGGTGATCGATGGCTGGCATGATGGTAGGGGTGGTGATGGTTGACAGCAATGATAGGAATTTTGTATTTTTTTGAATTGGGCTTGTTATATTTATGTGGGATGGGTCTGGTTTCTAGTTTTTATTTTAAATTGTTTTGTAGTAGAGTAAGACTCTCTCTCTCTATATATATATATATATATATATATATATATATATATATATATATATATATATATATATATATAAACTCTTGATATACGTTTTGAATTCCATCGACAGCATATTAAACTTTTATTTATTTATTTTAAAAATACCAATATTATATTATATTATATTTTATTACTTACTTTTTCTTATGAAAAATTGTATGTTAAAATATAGGTAATGTAAAAAGTATTAAACTTGATCTATCTTGATATATGTTTCGAATTCCATCAATACACTACAAGAAAATAGTCAATAGACATCGGTTGCGTTTTTGACCGATGTTAATTATTTGTTTTACATCAGTTTTATTAGAACCGATGTTAAAGTAGGTTTTAGACATCAGTTGTAGTTAAAACCGATGTCTCAACCAATTTTTAAAAAAATAAAAAAACATGCCAATGTTTCTTTCCCCCACTTTTCCCCTTACTCGAAAACATTTTCCCAGTTTGTTTTTTTTCATTTCCCCCCTTAAGACATTTTATTTCCCCGCTCCTCAAACTCAAACTCACTCACTCACCATTTCCTCAAACTAATTTCAAACCCCTAATTCACTCACTCACAAACTCACTCAAGAACCCTATTTCGAACCCCTAAATTCAAACACTAGATTTCAAAAGCTCAATTGTCGAATCCCAATTAGGTCGAACCCTAACTTTCGATTTTTGTTAATTGGTTGTAAAGCTCAATTGCCAATATTCTTTCTCTCTCCCCTCCCTTGAATTTTTCTAATTTGTTCTCGATTTATTGTTTACAGTTCCAATTGATTGTGTGTGTGATTCAATTGACAGAATCGTGAAGCACAGCAGCTACTTCCATTGACAGTGAAGCAAATAAACTTGGCATTGTTGTCGACTAATGGGAAGTCCAATTTTTCAATTGGCGTTAACAGTGATTCACCTCATTTATTGTAATTTTTTCTCTCTCTCTCTCTCTCTCTCTCTAAATGGAATAACTGCAGCAGCAAAGCATAGTTCTTTGGTGAGTTTCTTTCACATATATTCTGTTGTAAAGAATTCATCTGTGCCCAAGATTTTATATTTGTTGATTTATGTATGTGTATGTATATATTGTATTAATGTAATTTGAATGTTCTTGATCAAGATTGTAGCTTTTTATTTTCAGTATGAAGATTGTTATTTTGCTTGAATTATATGTTAATTAAAAGTTTTGATGATTTTATTGCAAGAATATTTGAATGTAGTAGATAGATTGTTAGCTTCTCAACTGTTTTATTCATGTTTATATATGGATCTGAACAGCAATGGGAAATGGTTTTATATGGACTGAATTCCTCAGCATTCCATGTCTTTAAAATGCTCATGATTTTGTATTGCAAGGGCGGAAAGTAGACAGGAGATGATGCCAAAGCTGTGATGATACAGATATTAAATGTCGTTGCATTTTGTCATCTACAGGACATGGTACACCGGGATCTTAAGCCAGAAGTGAGAGATGTTTTATAGCTTAAAAATCATGCAGAGCACCCAGCAGATTTGGTAGGTTAAATTCCTGTATTTTATGCTTCCTAAACCTGATTCTAGATGGTCTGAAATGAGAAATGCCTACACATTATTTAAAATGCACCACAGGCCTTGTAAATTGCCAACATACGTGTCAAGGTAATAAGAGATTGCCGAGTATTAAACAGAGATTTCCTTTGTGAAAACTATTTATGTTCCTAACATACACTGATACACTCTCAAGGGCTTTCTGGGTATTGAAGAATAGCTTTCCTTTCCATGAAAGGGCTTTAAAAAATGGCCTATACTAATTGATACTGTGGAAGAGGCAGTAGACTATATATTGAAAAAGGAGTGCATCTTGTAAAGTTACGGATGCTGTGAATTCCTTTTGCTGGTGAGTTCTAAGATTAGTCCCAGGCTACGAGATTGGAGGAATTTAACAATTTCAGCACAATGTGGTCTTAAATGAGATTTATTTGAGCCTTCAAGAATCAAATTGATAGATTCGAACTAGAGGAAAACAAGTGCCAACTTAAAAATTCTTTTTGATACGTGTTCCTCACTTTGTGCATAATGACCATGCCAAAGTGCAGGAAGAATTGTCCAAAAAGCATAAATTATTGTTCTTATTCATATACCATAATTTGTTTGCAATTATTATTTTTGGTCAGTAGTTTGTTTGTTTTTTTAGCTTTAAACTTGATGTTATAACATTGTTTACAATTTCAGTCATTGTAAGGTTAGCATTTCTTGTTATACACACAGCACAATACAACGTTTGAGTATCTAGCATTCTAGCAATATATTGTGCATGTATCTAAGGCTGCTTCATGGTACTAATGTTTCATGTTTTATCTGTCTGGGTGCAGACAATTTGGCTGCCAACTTTAGCAGGGAACTAGCTTATTATATAATCTATATAATAGATGTATCTGGTGGTGACAAAATTCCACGAAAGGGAGGTCATGGCATTACACAAGTTGACCTCCTTGTATGTATTATTTTTGTCACACAACTGCAGTGTTGTAAAAAGCGGGAATCGGACTTAATCGGTAGAGGCACCGTCCAGGGATTAATCGGATAATCGGGGATTAATCGGAATGATTAATCGGATCATTAATCGGAACTAATTTAATATTATTTTTAAATATAATTATTATTAATATACATAATTATTTTATTATTTTGATTATACATGAATAATTATCATATATTTATACAAATATATTTAAAATATATAGCATTATTAAAGTAAGTATAAATTTTAAGATCTAATTTTTGAATTGGGGTCAATATGAGAGAAAAAATTGATAAAATTCATGATTTAACCGTTTAAAATATTAGTTTCGTATATGAGAATAATAGTTTTCTTAAAATTTATTCAATTTTTTACTTTTTGAATTTTTGTAATTTTTCTACATATTTTTCAATTTTTTTATCAATAATGCCGATTTTTGACTGATTAATCCGATTTTTGACCGATTAATCCCGATTAATCCCGATTTTTCAAAAAAACGATTTTTTGGCCGATTTTTGTAAAATCAGTTCGGTTCCTTACCGAACAGCGATTAATCGGCGATTAATCCCGATTAATCGCCGACTTTTAGAACAGAGCAACTGTTGTTTTTTGGAGTTGCCGACACCCATCAGAACTCTGTTCACTAGCAATTTTTTTTCAAAATGGTTAAAACTTGTACATACTTATTAGCAATCTGCAACTTCATTATTACTTATTAGGACAAGTCAGTTTTTGTTGGTTGGCAATTTGCGCAGTTGGAAACCCTATGTCTTTGTACATACTTACTCACCCAACCAAATATGCTAATTTTTTACAAATTTATAGCATAATTATTATCATCAAGTATTTTGGTGAGCGGTCATGATGCATTTGTTTGTCATGCTACATTTGTTTGTTGTTTGTAATGTTGCCTTTAGAGTCTGCTGACTCTTGGAATCTAGTTTACACTTAACTTGGTATCTATTAATTTTCTAATTTGATACTCTCCTCTATAGTAATTCTATATAAAATGATCTGCACTATATTTACTTTTGTTGTGGTTTCATTGCGAGAGACCGTAGGGACCGGAGCAACGGATGATTATGCACTTGGAAGGATGATTGCGAGAGACTGCTAGTTTTAGTTTGGTTTTTTCGGATAATGTAATGAAAGCTTGTTTTTTGTATATAGGCTCATGTAGAGTAGGCCAATTTAGTTTTACTCAATGATGTAAGAATGTTGTATTTCTTTCGTTAATGAAAAAATCAGTTTTACTTACTTCCTAGTGTGATTTAGTTTTGGTAATTGTAGTGTGTTACTTTCTAGTGTGATTTAAATTTGGTAATTATAGTGTGCAAATTTATGGGGCTATTTGACATCGGTTAAGAACCGATGTGGTATACAATTTACAACATCAGTTTTCTATTTAAAACCGACGTGGTATACCATTTACAACATCGGTTGTCTATCTAAAACTGATGTAGTACAGGAGTTGAGACATCGATTCTTTTCTATAAACTGATGTTGTTGACCACTATTTTACATCGGTTAAGAATTGATGTAATAAGTCATTTTTAACATCGGCCCAGAACCGATGTAAAACACATAGACTTTTAACAACCCCCACCTAGACATCGGTTTTTGAAACTTTTTACATCAGCCCAGAACTGATGTCTATTGACTTATAGTGATAGCATATTAAACTGTTATTTATTTATTTTAAAAATATCAAGAAAAATTTCTAGATCAAATGCTATTATTATTGTATTATATTATATTATAATATATTATACTACTTACTTTTTCTTATGAAAAATTGTATGTTAAAATATAGGTAACATAAAAAGTATTAAATTTGATCTATGGATGACATTAGTTTTAGTATATGTTATCTTTCGATACCTACATCTATACTAAATTTTAATAAGTAAACATAAATTTAATTATTTATAACTTGGTCGAACTTGATTTAATCATAAATACGATAATGATCATTTAATATTTAGTAAAATAATGAGTATCAATAAATTTATTTTACAAAATATTCTATATTTAAATTATAATTGAATATTTAAAATTGGAATTCTATTAAAAACATATTGAAATTAAAAAAATAATATTAATTTCAAATAAAATAAATCATTATTTAAACCAATTATGTATAAAAATATAATATTACATTAAAAAAATAGTGCATAACACGAGTTTATGTAACATGATTTATATCATTAGCGCATACAAAATGTAAGAAACGTGATTATTAAATTTATGTAATTACTATTTTTCGTAAATTGGATTAAAAATATTTTAAATTATTTTATTCCAATTTGACGAGTCAAGGTATTAATTATTAACCGGTATTTGAGGATGAGTGTTAAGTTGATTGAAAAAATCCCCGTATGTGTTTATTATGTGCTATGAGTTATTATATAGGAACAAAAGTTATTTTCGTAATCTGTGCAATCAATTTGTTCTTATCGATCAAAACCCCGTTTTCAAAATCCCTGGGACTTCGATTTTAAATCGATTCATATCAATATTCATCGAATAAATCTTAAAATATTTAACTGTCGTATTTTATTCGCCTCATGAGATCTATAAATTTTCAGTATTTAATTCATTGTTTTTCCTAGAATCATTTTGGTTTGAATCGGACCTGTAATTGATTTAATCGATATTTTTAGGATCGATTAAAAGTTAATTAGGGTTCCGAGCAATTCGGAAACAAAATATCTTCGTAAATAATTTTTAACTATCAAAAACCTTATCCTTTCTTCACCCAATCAGAACTAAGCCAGCTGTCCCCAATCAAATCCAACAGAAAAAAATTTATTTTCCAAAAATAGTTATTTTAAAAACAAAAATCATATGAATAGTTTTCTTCTTCTTGAGGATTAAACAATCGATTGAAAGTGATTCTGGATTTCGTTTTTGACGTCCGAGTAACCAAATTGAAGCTTGTAACATCTATTATCATAGTCTGTAATCAAATCATAACCAGTGTATTTGCGAAAGATGTTAAAGTAGAATAAAGTCAATCAGAGATATGGAAGTGAATTCATGGTTATAAAGTCGAATGGAAGGGACGATCGGTAATTGATGGTTGAGTGAGATATGCAGATAGTTAGACGGCTTAAGTTGGGTTACTAGGCAAGTATTTCCTTTCACTTCTTGTTCAACTGAATTTATTCTTTAATTTATTGATGATGAAATCTACCACCCCAATTATTTCTATCGAACTTGTCGATACATGTTATTATTATTGTTCCTTCATTTACACCCCATTTATTGTATCCAACTCGTCGATACCCTTTGTTCCTTAATTATTACCCAATTATCGTGTCGAACTCGTCGACACCTGTGGATCTTGAATTCTTCATTAATTCTTGGATTATGAGTTGTTGTTCTGGAACGTGAGTTTTCCAGTTGTTTGGTTGGCAAAGGTTGTCGATTGTCCCGACACCTAGTGCGTTTGATATAGAATTGGAATGTTTTTAAAATGTGGACAGGAAGAGGTCGGACCAGATTCATGGTCAGAAGCTAATAAGGCCAATTTGTGCCGTGGATCCATTATAGGACATTGCTGTGTGCGTTTATCCGTGGTTAGTGCGTGACTGATCAGCAGCCTAACCTTATTGTTTTTAAAATATATAAAAATCCAATTCTAATCTGTGGGTTTGAATTGCTTTAAAGCCTGATTCCTTTGAAGACTGTGATGATTATCTTTGGTTATCAGAACTATTGTCAGTTCTCATTGTTGGCGAATTTTATTCTAGCAGAGCACTGTTGGCTCACCTTTGTGTTGTTAGGAGTTGTCCCACAACATTTATGGGAAGGGCAGATTGCTAGTTAATAAGCAGCAAAATTAACTCCATTAAAATGAGGCCTTTTGGGAGGAGCCCAAAAACAAATCCGCGCGGGCTCGGCCCAAAGCAGACAATATCATACTATTGTGGAGTTATGGCTTGCTCGTGGCCCAACAAATGGTATCAGGGCCAGGTTGTAACGATCTGTAACGATCCCAATGGGCTCTAGAATGGATCCAAGGAAAAGGCAGATGGGCTATCCCAGGTTGGGCTTAAGAGGGAGCAGGTGGGTTTTTTAGTATGGGCCTAGGGGGAGCCAGATAGCCAGAATTTCCAGTATGGGTCAAGGGGGAGCCATATCACACAGAAAGAAGGCAGATTCGACAGGTGTCGAGCCCGATGTGTGAAGGGGGAGATTGTTAGGAGTTGTCCCACGTCGGTGATGGGAAGGGTAGATTGCTAGTTAATAAGCAGCCAGATTAACTCCATTAGAATGAGGCCTTTTGGGAGGAGCCCAAAAATAAATCTGTGCGGGCTCGGCCCAAAGCGGACAATATCATACTATTGTGGAGTTATGGCTTGCTCGTGGCCCAACATGTGTTATTATATTTAATTCCTTCAGCTATTTTCTTTCACAGCATATGATGATTATTCTTGTTGTTCAGAACTCATCTTTGTTCTTGACATTGATTTATAGCTATATACGCTTGCTGAGCATTGTTGGCTCACTCTTGCATTGTTGTTTATTTTTCTCCAGTTTTGAGAGATGATTAGTGGACCTTGTGGTCAGTTGAGTTTTCATGTTCCAGCGGCGAGAGATGAAGTTCGGGTTTTTGACTTTGGTCGGGTAGTGGTTTGAGCTTGTCAGAGGTTGGTTAACTAGTTCATGGCAGAAGGACTTAGTTTGTTATCAATTTGTATAAAAAATTTATTCTGAGATTGGACTGTAAAGATGTAATATAATAGTTTGTTTCATATCATAACCTGTATGCGATCTTGGATCAGGGGTATTTCTTATTATTTTGGTTTATGTCCAGGTTTGTATTGTATTAGTTGTGGTTCATGGCCCCAAATCTGTAACCCAAATTTTGGGACGTCACAAAAAATACTTCAAATTTTTACATAATTATCGTAAATTATTGAAATACTCAAACATGTTGTACAAGTCGAAAGCACTTTGTTAAGCAATTTTGCTCATACATATTTGAAATACTTTATTTTACATTAGATATTGTAATAATTTAGCGGAAAACACAATTAAAATTTCCACTACGCCATAAGTGGGCTAACGTAATGCTTTTTGAAAGCGTTACGTGAAATAGTGTTACAATAGGTAGTAAATTTTGACCTATTGTAACACCACTTAACTAGTGTTACATTAGTCGAGAACTAGTGTTACAGTAAGGGTCACGGTGTTGCATACATGTAACACTACAATAAAGTGTTACATTAGTTTATTTTTTTTATTTTTTTCATTTTTCAACTATTGTGGTCCCCACCAGTAGGACCAACAGGTGGATCCCACGAAAAAGTGGGCCCCACACGGGCCCCACAAAAAGTGTTACATTTGCTAATGCAAATTTTAAATTAATTTTTTCTTTAAATGATAAAGTATAATATATTACAAATTTTAAAAATGTTTTTAATATTTTAATATGTAATTTATTTAAATTGGGCCAAAAAATTTATTTAATTAAATTTTCAAAGTATTCAAAAATTTTATATTTACATATTTTATTAGTTTGAAATTATTTAACAATTTTACTAATAATTATTTTAATTATTTCTAAAAATAATAATATGTTACTTATACTCATTTTACGTTTTGGATCTTTAATTAGAATAATTAAGGGCTTAAAATGGTACTTGGGGCATTTTATTTCCATGAATATAAATTGTTTCTTTTTCTTTTTATTTCTTTTTAGTTTCCGTTTTTCACAGACTCTCCCCTACCTCTTTTCTCTCCTCTTCCCCGCCGTTAGCCTCCAACACAGCCGGAGAATAGAAAACGAATTCTTTGTTTCTTCCCCATTTCCTCTCCTCTCTCACTGTTTTTCTCATAATTCCCCACAAAAATGATAAAATGAATTCTTTTCACTGATTTTGTTGAAGCCCAAGCCAAATCAAGTTCCATTTCTTCCTTTTTTCACCAACCCACCCGTTAATTTCATTTTCCGGCAAGACAGTGAAACTCGAATTTCAAGTTTTAGAGCTTGTTTGCTGATTTGAATATTAGAATCATTTTCCGGGGATTCATACGAAACTATTAAGCATTTTTACATGAATTTTTGTGATTAAATGATGCTAGTTGAGTTTTATTTGAAGCTTTCTGTATAGTCAAATTGTTAGTCATTTTTTGAGTGATTGTTCAATGATTTGGATGGTGGTTATATGCTCCTTGTGTTACTACAAATCCATAGAGTATTTTTAATGAATTTTCTATGTTAAAAATTGCCGTGAACGGTTTTGGAGGTCACCGGATTTCCTTGATTTTGACTGTTTTAGATTGTAATAAGATTGCGTATTGTTGCCAGACAGACAGGTATGATAAACAGGAGTATGTGTGGGGTTGGGCTGATGGTGGGATATTTTGTGGCATGCCGAAATCGTGAAGCCGGCCGGAAGAGTCGCCGGATTCTGGATTTCCAGATTTCCGATGAACTTTTCGGTAGGGTTCTTGATTTATCCTGTGAGTGTTCTTGAGGTTGGGGTGTTGATCCTCCTAATCTCAAACTGATTTTATGAAACTGTTTTTGAAATGTTTTAATTTATTTAATATTTTATTTTTGAAAATTCTTTTATAAATTCTAAAAATGATTTTGAAAATAATAGTTGATCGTTAAATTACTAGGTCAAACAATTTTTTTTTTCCGAATTTTCGGTAATGACATAAAAAATGATGGATCTTGACCTCCGTATGATTGGGTCGCTCAGAAATATTTTTAAAAAAATCGAAACTGTAAATCCTGACGAAACCATGTTTAGGGGAACCGATCCAAATTCATTGAATAATTTTTTTAATGATTTCTTCGACGATCGAACCGTACGGATGTTAATAAACACTAATTTTAGTGTTGGGAAAAAATAATCAAAAAATGAAAAGGTCGGGTTGTACGAGATTTTAACAAAAACTTTGTAAAAGTGATGTTTCCTATAACGGGACACGATCCAAATTCACTGAATAATTTTTTTTAATGATTTCTTCGACGATCGAACCATACGGATGTTAATAAACACTAATTTAAGTGTTGGGAAAAATAATCAAAAAATGAAAAGGTCGGGTTGGACGAGATTTTAACAAAAACTTTGTAAAAGTGATGCTTTCCTGTAACGGGACACGATCCAAATTCACTGAATAATTTTTTTTAATGATTTCTTCGAAGATCGAACCGTACGGATGTTAATAAACACTCATTTTAGTGTTGGAAAAAAATAATCAAAAAATAAAAAGGTCGGGTTGTACGAGATTTTAACAAAAACTTTGTAAAAGTGATGCTTCCTATAATGGGACACGATCCAAATTCACTGAATAATTTTTTTTAATAATTTATTCGATGATCGAACCGTACGGATGTTAATAAACACTCATTTTAATGTTGGGACAAAATAATCAAAAAATAAAAAGGTCGAGTTGTACGAGATTTTAACAAAAACTTTGTAAAAGTGATGCTTCCTATAACGGGTATGACAGCCCCAAATCCGGGGTCATAAATCCGGGCCATCACGGACAAATTTCCATTCAATATCTCTTGGGTCTTTTTTT
The DNA here is from genome assembly GCA_037693485.1 of Kitagawia praeruptora. Taxonomy (NCBI): domain Eukaryota; kingdom Viridiplantae; phylum Streptophyta; class Magnoliopsida; order Apiales; family Apiaceae; genus Kitagawia; species Kitagawia praeruptora. The sequence continues at coordinate 112,586,716 of CM075354.1, forward strand.
TTTTACAATAAATACTTATGCAATTGACCCCGCAATAATACACACACACACCAGTCATATGCTCAGAGAATAACATTCACCATAATAAAAGTTTAGATTTAAGCAGTTATTACAAACCAGGATCATACTTAGATACATTGTTGAATAATACTTCGACATGAAGCATTTCAACAATCAAAAGTTATTACACCAACTTACACACTTAATGTACATAATCTATCAATACCCAACCGTCCGATAGCTACCTCGGGAATCGTTGCCAACACTCTCTCAAAAGTTCATCTTTCTCGTACCCTCTTGCGGGGTGTAGTGCAGAGTATCGGCATACCTAGCTGTTGTATACATAAATAGCAAGAATGAGCTAAAATAGCTCAGCAAGATAATTTCTATCAACTAGCATCAAAGGAAAATAAATCATCATATATATATATTAAACAAAACAAATTTCAGTTATTATGGAAAGAAATTTTATTTTCGTTCAAGACATATACCTTCCAATTATCCTTGTATGAAAAGAAATATATAATATTATAATCTCAGTCGCTCTTCTAATATCATATAATATCAATTCCTCTTCTTAAATAAAATAACAATCAAAATACCATCTTAGTGTACTCTTCCAAAATAATATGAAACCTGTACAATCTTTCACGATCATCTTCTCATATCTTTCTTAGGTAACAATTATATAAATTAATATAAAATCAGTTTCTCTTCATCTGTAACAGTAATTCCATCTTCTCATATCATTTTTCTGTTTTCAGTATAGAAATCTGAAAACCATTTTCCGAATCTTTCCTTTAAAGAAAACGTTGGGGATTTCCACTGTTGTCGAATACGTAAGGACGATGATCAGTTGCCCTCCGTACCCGTCCCTTTTACTACCGATAGACGGAGGTAGGTTCTCCACCATCCCCCAGGAGGAAGGTTCACCACTACATCCTCCCTCGGCACTCTTGGGCCGGAATAAATATTGGATGCTGGACTGTGCCACTACCACACAGCCTCTTACGCTTTCTGTTGCAATCCCCCTTTTCAAATCATTTTTCCATTATCAAATACCATGTCACATTTTCCATCTTTCCGTTTCCATTTCCATTCACATTTCCATTCACATTTATCATTTCCATTTCCATTTATCATCACCTTTAAAAATTATATATGTCATAATACTTTGATTATGACTCAGGCATCTCCTCTGTATTCAATGAAATCAATATGCTTTTATATACATAGAGTATTCCATTTATCTCAAAAGTATTAAATACCATTCAATAATATTTATTAAATCACAATACTTAGGAAGAATATAATATTATAAATCATATAACCTTAGATAATAACTGATACCATTCCTTTATATATAACTCTAGATAACAACTGATACCATTCCTTTATATTCCTTTAATCATAAGGCATGTTCACTTCATGCATAATCATCTCTATGTATATTCATATCCATCTCATACTCATATCCATATCCATATACATATCATACTCATATACCTTCCCTTTTAACATCAATAATCAAGGAAAACAAATTCTTAACAATATAGTAACAATAGCATCACATATATATATTTCATGAAATCAAGTTTCCTTGAAGATAAATAATTTCCAAGTAGGGATAGAAAAGATCTTGCCTCGGTTTCGGTATCCTGACGGTATGGCTCGTGTCTCTTCCGGAGTTTCTATAAACACAAAAGGACCGTCGTTAGAATACCACATCTCTTACTCACTACACTCTTGTATAACATTACCTTTGACACTTTGATATATGTTTAACGTATCACTATTACCCCAAAGGTTCAAGAAATTAACCATTTATAAGCTCAATCGAAGTTTCAGGGGTTTTTTCACCATTTCCCCTAACGACCACACTTAACTGTAAAAATTCTCAGAAAATATGGATTTCGAATTTTTATGCAAGGTCAACTGGTAATGGTTCTCTGACCACACTACTACCATATCCCAAAATTTTATAATTTTCTAAAATGTCTAAGTATGGTAGTTATAGCCTCAAAGTTGGTACAACTACGGTTTCTCGACTTTCGAACGTCTTTCACTAAAATTGACTTTTCTCCTAAACCGTTCATCAGATTTTAACGCACTTTATATCAAAACGATATATGAACCAAGCTCTATCTCATCATGGTCACTTGGGGGTCTGGACAGTAACCTACCGTACGGGTATAGTGTCCAAAAACAGGGCATCTACTTGGTTAAACGAAAATCGGACATTATAACGGCTATATTTTCATACTTTCCAAAATCCAACTCCTCCAAATCAATCATCCACCTTATACACCATCACCTACACCATGTGGTCATCTTACCAACCATGGTTACAAGCACATACTCCTTCCATATTCAACTTTAATCACTTACAAACACATATATCATCATGAATAATCACTTATCATAACCTTAATCACTAAACTTTCTATAATCCATCATATATTCAAAGTAATACTAAAGGGTCTTGAGATTTATACCTTCTTGAAGCTTTAACAACCCTTATCAAGCCTTGGGATATGCTTAATCAACCTTATACTAGCTTGTATCAACTAAAGAAACCATAAAAACAAAGTTAGTTTCTAAGGGTTACTATTCATCATCACTTTTGTAAAAATCATAACAAATCGAACAATAAGAGTTTGGCTCTCAAATTTTTACCACATCTTGGCCTCTGTATACGCTTTGATTTGAGCTATAGATCACCAAAAACAAAGCTTCCTAGCTATGGTTTTGAGCTCCATCTTTCCGCTGGACAGAAACTGGACAGGTTTGGTTCTCCCAATTTGAGCATGGATTTGACTAGGCTATACTACTTGGATTGCTATGAAATTTGGAGCGAATCATGCCCATGGAGTGGAGAGGTTGTGGTTAAAAGTTGGTGATTTTATCATTGATAGAAATGGAGATATGAATTTTTCTTTGAGTTGTGTTCTTGTTTGGCAGATTGGAGAGCTTTGTGTTTATCTTGCTTCTTTCCCTTTACAAACGTTTTTCACCTTTTATCTATCATATATATCAGTTGTGTAGTCTTATAATAAAAGTCTTTGAAGTTCTCCAATTACAAAGAGCCAATTGTTGATCATCTAAACACCTTACCATGAAAAATGCTACTTAGTACTCAAGTTTGACAAGTTTACTCCTCTTCCACTTTGGTTTTAATGTTTTCACCAATGGGATTCCTTCCCTTACACTCTAATATCACTTAATATCAGCTCCATACTTGGGTTGGGCCGAATTTGGGCTTTTGGTTTGGGTTTTGTACAAAGTTCTCTCGTCATCTGATTCATCGAACGATTTCTGCGATCGTCTCAGTGGTTTTTCTCTTGTAAATCTCTTAAATATATTTTATCCTTTCCCACATCATATATTAATGTGTTAGGGTGATTCTAATCCTCAAGTAGGTATTAGATCCAATATCCTTGGTATATTCTCTTTTTCTCAGAAGTTGCTCTCCTGGTTATCTCTCGGGTTCTCAAGCATTCTCAAACTCGTTTAACAATCTAAATTCCCTTGGCATTTCTTGACTTGATCACTCCTTGGTTTAACCTAATTTCACTTTTTCCTCAAGATATAAATCCTTTAACATTTCTATACTCCCTAATATCACATTCAATAGAGTCTCAATCAAAATCTAAAATCCTTAAAGTCCATATTCAGGAATTTCTGAAATCCATCGTCATTTCGAGTAACTTATTTTCATAGTACATCACTAATATGGTTTCCATTTATTCATTTTCTGTTTCAAGTATAGAGTACCTACATACCATTTCTCTAAATCCTTAAAATTTACTGTTCATGTGATCACTGTAGCATTGCTAAAGTTAGGGTTATTACAGTCTTCCCCCCTTAAAAGGATTCCGTCCCGGAATCATGTTGAAAATGTCCATAGATACCTTTTTCATCCACACCTTCTAACTTCTACACCACTTTCTCTATCCTTTTTTTTTCCTTCATAATATCTCTATCTTGTTTGCGTAAAAATACACCAACATAAACTTGCTTGTCATTCATCAACATGCCATTTAGATTTTCAATAACAATACTTTCACTATCTTTTTCTTGCAAATCTCCTCCTGTATTCAGTCATTCTATCTTATCTCATCTCTCCTTCTGCTTTTGCTTAAGGGTATCGGCCACCACATTGGCCTCCCCTGAATGGTAGTGTATCTCACTATTGTTTAACTATGTTTTGATCTCTATCATGACATAAAATATTAATACTCCAACATTTGTATATATCACCTCTGTAAAATTTTCCAGAAAATAAGTTATAATAATATTCCTTGAAACAATTGTAAGAAAATATTATCTATAATATATATTTCCTGTTCATACTTACACAAACATATACTTTCCTTTCATCCTTGAAAAATATTCTCGCGTTTTCCCCAATACTCTTAATCTCCTTTTTATAGAGTTCTTTGACTCTTAACAGATATTGATTTGGATGACACTAGAATAACACACTTTCTTATATCACCATGGTTTACTTTCTCACAGATAGATTATTCTTATCTATATTATCAGTCCATTTACACCATTCATTGACTTAGTCGATCCCTAACCAAACATTTACTCTTAAGAGGTTAAATTAGAGCGTTCCTGCAATTTCCTCCGGATACCTTATCCCATATGTCTATTGTTCACTATACGCTCTTTACATCTTGCTGATTCACCTTAGTTCTTTCATGATATACTATCTACTCCACCTCTGTAATTTCCCTTTATTATTCTCATCAAAATCTTTACCTCAAGTTCTACTCATTCACACCTTTTTGGATTAATCCTTTGAATAATTAACATCTTTAATCTCTCTCTTTTCTACTTAGGGTATTAGTCATAATATTGGCCTTCCCCAACTAAAAGTTATTGCACCTCGAATCCTTTATTAATTATCCCCACTTCCTTTGTTTATCCTTATTCTGACTCTATCCTCAAAATACACCTTACTCTCAATAGTAAATCTCAATTATACCTTAAAATTCCTCATATTCTTTTCTCTTACTAATCATCAAATATACCCATTTCTTCTAGCAAAATTCCTTCCTCTCTTATATCGAAACGCTTCCAGTTCTAATCATCTCTTATTGAAATTTCCCTTGGAATCTCCGGTTCCCTTGTATAATCACATGTACTATAAACATTGCTTCCATCCATTAATGAAATCTTCTATATTCGAAACAATTTATAGAATTTAAGAAACTTTGAATTGAAACGAACCCAGAAACAAGCAAGGGTCCCACAACAATTTATAAGATTAAGAGTTTTAAATAGCTCTTATTCGAAACAAAAGAATATTTGGGAAATCAATATGATAGAAGAACCCGTACGTCACACAAGTGAGGGCGTCCCCTCCGACTTTCTATCACACAGACAGATCGTCCTTGTGTATACATATAGGGCTGTTCCTCTTAGTTGGAGTAAGAAATATAGAGGGAAATTTAAATCACAATGATAAATACCATCTTCCGAAAATAATCTTAAAGGAATATTTTGACTAATACAATTTTGAAACACATTTCAAGGGTACCAAAAAGTTTTGAAAAGATATCGGCCCTTAATAAATAATTACCCACTAGTGGAGGAAAATTTGAAACTCAATAATATAATTTAGCAGGGCTTTAGGAGCTTGAAAATAGGTATTGTTAATAGCCTCTGCCCAATTAAAAATCCCAATAATGGAAGGCTTTCCTCAAATACTATTTATATCTTAGACTGCGTACTCTCCAAAATTTCTTAAATTTGGCACTCACCATGAAGCCTCAACCTATCGTCTGCTATTCCCAATTATCTTCATTTACCTAGTCGTGACATGGCTCGATACTCTCTGCCTTTATCCATAATAGAACACAACCTTGTAATCGTAATATTGATCGTCTTGGCCTAACATTGCTCTAGTATCAAGGACCCATCAACTATACTTCTAAATTGTATAATCTAACATACCCTGTATACTCACGAGGTTATCTAACGTACACTTCTCAATACATCAAGTATCCCCTTTCTCATATCGATCCCGTGTACTATATAAACTTAACACTTTGGGCATAATAACCTTTTCATTTAAGTCAATCTCGGAATGTCTCAGTCTGTCTTGGTCCTGTATATCTTGGCTTTACCGACCAACCTCAGTTTCACCCTTTCATCTCCACAAACAATCAGTGTCTATTCACCGATCCACTTACAATATTTCTTCAAACTCCCTTAAACACAAGAAGACTTTAAATACCCTTAACTTTGGCTCACCAATCTCCTCTCCCTATACTAAAACATAAACTTTTATTAGTAATAATCCATAAAATTATAATCACTACTTAGAATAAACGCTTCGTTCGATAAACCACCCTTGAACTCGATGTGAGTTCATAATTTATATTATTACTGATATATTTATTATTATCACTCTTGTTCCTGAGCATTATGACTCTAAGCTCTGATACCAAACTATGACAGCCCCAAATCCGGGGTCATAAATCCGGGCCATCACGGACAAATTTCCATTCAATATCAATATCTCTTGGGTCTTTTTTTTTACAATTAATACTTATGCAATTGACCCCGCAATAATACACACACACACCAGTCATATGCTCAGAGAACAACATTCACCATAATAAAAGTTTAGATTTAAGCAGTTATTACAAACCAGGATCATACTAAGATACATTGTTGAATAATACTTCGACATGAAGCATTTCAATAATCAAAAGTTATTACACCAACTTACACACTTAATGTACATAATCTATCAATACCCAACCGTCCGATAGCTACCTCGGGAATCGTTGCCAACACTCTCTCATAAGTTCGTCTTTCTCGTACCCTCTTGCGGGGTGTAGTGCAGAGTATCGGCATACCTAGCTGTTGTATACATAAATAGCAAGAATGAGCTAAAATAGCTCAGCAAGATAATTTCTATCAACTAGCATCAAAGGAAAATAAATCATCATATATATATATTAAACAAAACAAATTTCAGTTTTTATGGAAAGAAATTTTATTTTCGTTCAAGACATATACCTTCCAATTATCCTTGTACGAAAAGAAATATATAATATTATAATCTCTGTCTCTCTTCTAATATCATATAATATCAATTCCTCTTCTTAAATAAAATAACAATCAAAATACCATCTCAGTGTACTCTTCCAAAATAATATGAAACCTGTACAATCTTTCACGATCATCTTCTCATATCTTTCTTATGTAACAATTATATAAATTAATATAAAATCAGTTTCTCTTCATCTGTAACAGTAATTCCATCTTCTCATATCATTTTTCTGTTTTCAGTATAGAAATCTGAAAACCATTTTCCGAATCTTTCCTTTAAAGAAAACGTTGGGGATTCCACTGTTGCCGAATACGTAAGGACGATGATCAGTCGCCCTCCGTACCCGTCCATTTTACTACCGGTAGACGGAGGTAGGTTCTCCACCATCCCCCAGGAGGAAGGTTCACCACTACATCCTCCCTCGGCACTCTTGGGCCAGAATAAATATTGGATGCTGGACTGTGCCACTACCACACAGCCTCTTACGCTTTCTGTTGCAATCCCCCTTTTCAAATCATTTTTCCATTATCAAATACCATGTCACATTTTCCATCTTTCCGTTTCCATTTCCATTCACATTTCCATTCACATTTATCATTTCCATTTCCATTTCCATTTATCATCACCTTTAAAAATTATATATGTCATAATACTTTGATTATGACTCAGGCATCTCCTCTGTATTCAATGAAATCAATATGCTTTTATATACGTAGAGTATTCCATTTATCTCAAAAGTATTAAATACCATTCAATAATATTTATTAAATCACAATACTTAGGAAGAATATAATATTATAAATCATATAACCTTAGATAATAACTGATACCATTCCTTTATATATAACTCTAGATAACAACTGATACCATTCCTTTATATTCCCTTAATCATAAGGCATGTTCACTTCATGCATAATCATCTCTATGTATATTCATATCCATCTCATACTCATATCCATATCCATATACATATCATACTCATATACCTTCCCTTTTAACATCAATAATCAAGGAAAACAAATTCTTAACAATATAGTAAAAATAGCATCACATATATATATTTCATGAAATCAAGTTTCCTTGAAGATAAATAATTTCCAAGTAGGGATAGAAAAGATCTTGCCTCGATTTCGGTATCCTGACGGTATGGCTCGTGTCTCTTCCAGGGTTTCTATAAACACAAAAGGACCGTCGTTAGAATACCACATCTCTTACTCACTACACTCTTGTATAACATTACCTTTGACACTTTAATATATGTTTAACGTATCACTATTACCCCAAAGGTTCAAGAACTTAACCATTTATAAGCTCAATCGAAGTTTCAGGGGTTTTTTCACCATTTCCCCTAACGACCACACTTAACTGTAAAAATTCTCAGAAAATATGGATTTCGAATTTTTATGCAAGGTCAACTGGTAATGGTTCTCTGACCACACTAATACCATATCCCAAAATTTTATAATTTTCTAAAATGTCTAAGTATGGTAGTTATAGCCTCAAAGTTGGTACAACTACGGTTTCTCGACTTTCGAACGTCTTTCACTAAAACTGACTTTTCTCCTAAACCGTTCATCAGATTTTAACGCACTTTATATCAAAACGATCTATGAACCAAGCTCTATCTCATAATGGTCACTTGGGGGTCTGGACAGTAACCTACCGTACAGGTATAGTGTCCAAAAACAGGGCATCTACTTGGTTAAACGAAAATCGGACATTATAACGGCTATATTTTCATACTTTCCAAAATCCAACTCCTCCAAATCAATCATCCACCTTATACACCATCACCTACACCATGTGGTCATCTTACCAACCATGGTTACAAGCACATACTCCTTCCATATTCAACTTTAATCACTTACAAACACATATATCATCATGAATAATCACTTATCATAACCTTAATCACTAAACTTTCTATAATCCATCATATATTCAAAGTAATACTAAAGGGTCTTGAGATTTATACCTTCTTGAAGCTTTAACAACCCTTATCAAGCCTTGGGATATGCTTAATCAACCTTATACTAGCTTGGATCAACTAAAGAAACCATAAAAACAAAGTTAGTTTCTAAGGGTTACTATTCATCATCACTTTTGTAAAAATCATAACAAATCGAACAATAAGAGTTTGGCACTCAAATTTTTACCACATCTTGACCTCTGTATACGCTTTGATTTGAGCTATAGATCACCAAAAACAAAGCTTCCTAGCTATGGTTTTGAGCTCCATCTTTCCGCTGGACAGAAACTGGACAGGTTTGGTTCTCCCAATTTGAGCATGGATTTGACTAGGCTATACTACTTGGATTGCTATGAAATTTGGAGCGAATCATGCCCATGGAGTGTAGAGGTTGTGGTTAAAATTTGGTGATTTTATCATTGATAGAAATGGAGATATGAATTTTTCTTTGAGTTGTGTTCTTGTTTGGCAGATTGGAGAGCTTTGTGTTTATCTTGCTTCTTTCCCTTTACAAACGTTTTTCACCTTTTATCTATCATATATATCAGTTGTGTAGTCTTATAATAAAAGTCTTTGAAGTCCACCAATTACAAAGAGCCAATTGTTGATCATCTAAACACCTTACCATGAAAAATGCTACTTAGTACTCAAGTTTGACAAGTTTACTCCTCTTCCACTTTGGTTTTAATGTTTGCACCAATGGGATTCCTTCCCTTACACTCTAATATCACTTAATATCAGCTCCATACTTTGGTTGGGCCGAATTTGGGCTTTTGGTTTGGGTTTTGTACAAAGTTCTCTCGTCATCTGATTCATCGAACGATTTCTGCGATCGTCTCAGTGGTTTTTCTCTTGTAAATCTCTTAAATATATTTTATCCTTTCCCACATCATATATTAATGTGTTAGGGTGATTCTAATCTTCAAGTAGGTATTAGATCCAATATCCTTGGTATATTCTCTTTTTCTCAGAAGTTGCTCTCCTGGTTATCTCTCGAGTTCTCAAGCATTCTCAAACTCGTTTAACAATCTAAATTCCCTTGGCATTTCTTGACTTGATCACTCCTTGGTTTAACCTAATTTCACTATTTCTTCAAGATATAAACCCTTTAACATTTCTATACTCCCTAATATCACATTCAATAGAGTCTCAATCGAAATCGAAAATCCTTAAAGTCCATATTCAGGAATTTCTGAAATCCATCGTCATTTCGAGTAACTTATTTTCATAGTACATCACTAATATGGTTTCCATTTATTCATTTTCTATTTCAAGTATAGAGTACCTACATACCATTTCTCTAAATCCTTAAAATTTACTGTTCATGTGATCACTGTAGCATTGCTAAAGTTAGGGTTATTACAACGGGACACGATCCAAATTCACTGAATAATTTTTTTTTAATGATTTCTTCGAAGATCGAACCGTACGGATGTTAATAAACAGTAATTTTAGTGTTGGGAAAAAATAATCAAAAAATAAAAAGGTCGGGTTGTACGAGATTTTAACAAAAACTTTGTAAAAGTGATGCTTCCTATAACGGCACACGATCCAAATTCACTGAATAATTTTTTTTAATGATTTCTTCGACGATCGAACCGTACGGATGTTAATAAACACTAATTTTAGTGTTGGGAAAAAATAATCAAAAAATGAAAAGGTCGGGTTGTACGAGATTTTAACAAAAACTTTGTAAAAGTGATGCTTCCTATAACGGGACACGATCCAAATTCACTGAATAATTTTTTTTAATGATTTCTTCGACGATCGAACCGTATGGATGTTAATAAACACTAATTTAAGTGTTGGGAAAAAATAATCAAAAAATGAAAAGGTCGGGTTGGACGAGATTTTAACAAAAACTTTGTAAAAGTGATGCTTTCCTATAACGGGACACGATCCAAATTCACTGAATAATTTTTTTTAATGATTTCTTTGAAGATCGAACCGTACGGATGTTAATAAACACTCATTTTAGTATTGGGAAAAAATAATCAAAAAATAAAAAGGTCGGGTTGTACGAGATTTTAACAAAAACTTTGTAAAAGTGATGCTTCCTATAATGGGACACGATCCAAATTCACTGAATAATTTTTTTTAATAATTTATTCGATGATCGAACCGTACGGATGTTAATAAACACTAATTTTAGTATTGGGAAAAAATAATCAAAAAATAAAAAGGTCGGGTTGTACGAGATTTTAACAAAAACTTTGTAAAAGTGATGCTTCCTATAACGGCACACGATCCAAATTCACTGAATAATTTTTTTAAATAATTTCTTCGACGATCGAACCGTACGGATGTTAATAAACACTAATTTTAGTATTGGGAAAAAATAATCAAAAAATAAAAAGGTCGGGTTGTACGAGATTTTAACAAAAACTTTGTAAAAGTGATGCTTCCTATAATGGGACACGATCCAAATTCACTGTATAATTTTTTTTAATAATTTATTCGATGATCGAACCGTACGGATGTTAATAAACACTCATTTTAGTGTTGGGAAAAAATAATCAAAAAATAAAAAGGTCGGGTTGTACGAGATTTTAACAAAAACGTAATAAATTAAAAAAAATAAGTTTTTAAACTTTTTAAAAAATTGTTATTTTTAATTTTCTTATCGCTAAAATATGATAAAATCATATAATAAAAATTTAGTTTTTTTATAGAAATATATAAATATTATCTATTCATCATTTTTAGTTAATAAATCATAATTATAATAATTGATTTAAAAACTTGAAATAAAAATTAAATTAAAAATTGAAAAAATTGAAAGTAGCGGGTTTTTTTTGGGTGAAAAAACTTCCCCCCTAAATGAAAATTTTAACCTTAACTTCCCCCCAAACGAAACTTGATGGACTTAAACTAACACAGCACTCTCTCTAGTCCCTCTCTTTGATCTAAACGAATTGAAGAATTGAAGAAGGGCTTCAAATTAACACAACACTCTTTCTAGTCTCTCTCTCCCACAAGTTTCTCTCTCCCACACAACACTCTCTCTGCTTTTGTTATTCTCGCTAATTAGGTATTCTTTCTTCGATTTCGTCTCAATTCCTTTTTATTGAGGTTAATTTTTTGTTTTTTTTTCAGTTTTAACAATGTAAGCAGGTAGATCTAAAGCTGAATTAAGGTCTAATTGAGGTTTCTCGCTAATTAGGTATACTATGATTGTATGACATGTCTACATGTATTCTGTTTTCTCATCTCTGTATACTGTTTGATAAAATGCCTCACTGAATATCTAGTACACTCGATTACTATGTACGTACAGTTGGTAGTGTCCTTGGTCAGAGTATTGCACTCGATTACTATGTCCGCCAGGTATATCTAGTTCTTTTGCAGTTTGATATTCTGCTTTATCACAATTGGCTTTATAGGTATGATAGCTAACATGTGCTGAACTTCTACCAAATACTTGGAATATAGCCTAAGGCCAAACCAACTGTCTGCCAGTTGATTCCATTTTCTGTATGAAGCATTAATTGAATTTTTTAAGGAGACTGCACTCTATTGATTCTTAATTATGTTAAATGTTTGTAATACACTTCCAGAATATATAACTTCAAAAGATAATATACTAATCAAGCTGTTCCACAGGCGGCTGACTTTAGCAGACTTCTACTGGTTATTCTTGTCAAGTGTATATTCTACAACAAATCACATTAATATAAGATCAAAAGTATAGCCAATCAATAGTGTTAATGTTCTAAATTAGCCAGGCTAACAGATATAATCTGAAAATTGGTGAATTATAGAGTCTGATCAGTGATGTACTTAAAGCTTAGTTAAATATATCTTAAACCTTTCCCTGGTTGTACATGTACATAGATTCATAGAAATTTTATATATGTATATAATAAATCACCTAGGAAAAAGTTTCTTAGTCAACCCTCATTTTCTGTGTCACTCTATTAAATTTTTCCATACTATTTTATTTGATTTTTTCATGATTCATTTCTATAAATGTGTGTGTTATTACATGTGATTCTTGCATAGCTTGAGTGTGTGTTTTCTTCAATTTGGAATTTTTTTGCAGTTGAGTAATATGGATTTAGTTATGAATTTGCAATCAACTCCTGTGAGTAATGCACTTGTTGTGAGTGGTCCGGCTGTTGTTATTGGTGGTTTTTCTCTTTGGTTGATCAAAGGATTTGTGGATCATAAAGGGAGATCACCCTCAAATCTCCCTCCTTTACCAGGTATTTGTGTATATAAATTTATTCGATTATGCTTCGAAAATTGTAAATGATTGATCATATGCAGAGGTAATATGTTTGTGTTTGTGTATTGGATGCAGAGGTACCAGGGCTACCATTGATTGGGAATTTGCTGCAACTGAAAGAGAAAAAACCCCACAAGACTTTTACTAAGTGGGTTGTCACTTATGGTCCTATTTACTCGATTAAAACTAGCTCCAGCACTATGGTTGTCCTCAATTCTAATGATGTGGCCAAAGAGGTAGTCTCGTTGCTCTTCCTTCCATTTCGGAATCAATTTGCAATCCCATATTCGAATTTTCTATATGTAAACTGTAACTTGTATCAATTGCTCCACAATACTTGTAACTTGCTTATGTGCAGAACTTAAACTTGTACATAACAATACTTGTTTCTTTTTTGACCCCTGCTCTTAAATTTAGATAACAAGTGAGTTTTAAGAAAATGGTAATAGGTGTAAGTTTGGTAGTGTAAGTTTAGATAACATAGAGTGGTTTGTCTCTGCAGCATTGCAACTATTTTATGTAGCAACAGTTCACTTCCTACATTACATACAGTGACAAAAACATGCACCAGGACATGTATTTACAGGCATGACAGGTAGTTCCCATTGTTTCATTTGCGTTAGTTGATGTGTGAGTAATTTTACTATCTATTCTGTATTAAGTATACAATAACATGGTAAGATATAACTTTCCTGCTGCTACATATGCTTTCAAAGTTTATAGACGGTAAACATATGCAATCATAAAAATCATTTCCTTTTGTGACGAGTGTACATCTTTTTTGATGCAGTAATGTTGTCGTGTTCATCTATGTGACAGATGTCGACACTCAGAGGTTCCAAACTTTAAAACTACTCCAGCTTACCATTTATATATAGATGACTGATTAATAATTTAATTTTGTTATTCCAGGAATAAAATCACAAGCCTTGCACGGTCGGCTGGAGAACTTCCTAGTAGATTTCTGATTGTTGGATCCTTTACTTGGATTGAGAATGGAGTATGGTTAAAGCGTCATGTGATTCAGATATTCAGTAGTTATTAAGCTTATCCAGGATGATATTGATATTCAATAGTAGATATTGATATTAAGGAGAACTTGTAATTGTATATTTTTGTTTGAATGTTGGTGTTTGGTGTAGTTTGGAGTGGTTGAAGGAGGCATTATAATGGTTGAATTTGGTTTAGACATGTAATGGATGAATTTGGGTTGTACATGTAATGGTTATTAATGTGATTATGTGAATGTTGCATATATAAAGCAACTATTTCAATTTTTTTGTATTTTAGTGTTACATTTGCCTATTTTAGTGTTACATATGCATGTCCATCTGGTGTTACACTTGCCTATTGTAGTGTTACATTATAATCTTATTTAGTGTTATAGTATAAATGTTACAGTGTTACAATAGAGACTGGGCCCCACACATGCCACGTGTCAGGTGGGCCACATACATGCTACGTGTCAGGTGGGCCCTATAATTGCCACGTGTCAGGTGGGTCCCACACATGCCACATGGTAGTGGGCCCCACGTTCTGTCCCTCAGAGTAAGTTCAAATGTAACATTACAAATCCGTTACATTAGGTGATAGTAGTGTTACATTAGCGACATAATGTATCGCTTTATTAATGTTACAGTAGATGGGCAAAAGCGTTACAATAGGCACCTGTTGTAACGCCCTGTAAATGTAACGCCCCCTAGTGTTACAATAGACCTATTGTAACGGATTTATGGCCTATTGTAACATCGCGCGCGAGTTACAATAGGCCACTTATGATGTAGTGTTTGTAAAATAGTTTTTTTCATAATATAAATATACGATCATATAAATATTTAATTATATGCTCACAACTATATAGTTGTAGCTTGATCTAGAAATTATTCAGCATTTTGTGGAGTTGTGCTAAAATTTACAATTTGGCACACTTTTTTTTTTGAAAAAAATTGAATTTGCATAGATTAACTTTCATCCTCGATCAGATTAAAAATAAAATTCGGAGTAATATCATACCACTCCATAGGAACATAGAATAAGTAGCTTGAGCTAACAAATTACACTATGCGATTTATATTCCGTGACTGTTGAATGAATCACTAATTTGAGTACTATAAACTCAATAATATGTGTGTAATATTTTGTAGATTTTTTTTAAGGATATTAATATATCAATTAATATTATTTATTTAAAAAAATTATTGAACTTTTTCTTGTATTTATATTTGACACAAATGCACCTTTGCCATGCAATTTTCTTATTTATTGAAATTGATGATTGTAATTTTAGGTAATGAAAGTACTTAAAAAAGGGCAAAAAATAACAAATATCAAAATCCTTACGCAAAATTCGTGCAAAATTTTATAATTAATTTAGAATTAGAATTCTACCTCATTATGAAATGTTAGTCGATCGTTATAAAATTATGAAATTTTACATTTCATATCATTCTAAATTTTTAACTTTTAAATGGTATCATTCTACTTTTGATTACAGTTCCAAACACTACAACATAAGTGGCCTATTGTAACTCCTCCGTGATGTTACAATTGGCCAAAATCCGTTACATTAGGTCTATTGTAACACTAGGGGGCGTTACAACAGGTGCCTATTGTAATGCTTTTGCCTATCTACTGTAACACTAAGAAAGCACTAAGAAAGCGATACATTATGTCGCTAATGTAACACTATCATCACCTAATGTAACGGATTTGTAGTGTTACATTTGAACTTAATCCAATGGATAGAATGTGGGGCCCACTGACACGTGGCAACTGACACGTGGCATGTGCCCCCTGCCACGTGGGGTCCACTGACACGTGGCATGCGGAGCCCACTGACACGTGGCATTGGGGGGGGCACTAACACGTGGCACGTGGGGGCCCACTCTCTATTGCAACACTCTAACATATCTAGTGTAACACTAAATAAGATTATAATGTAACACAACAATATGCAAGTGTAACAACAGATGGAAATGCACATGCAACACTACAATAGGCAAATGTAACACTAGAATAAAAAAAATTTGCAATAGCTGCTTTATATATGAAACATTCCCATTAATAACCATTACATATCCAAACCAAATTTAACCATTACATGTTCAAACCAACATTCAAACCAAATTTAACCATTACAAGTTCTCCTTCAACCACAACCACTCCAAACTACTTAAATCACCAACATTGAAAATAAAATAGAAAACAAGGCTAAACTCGATGTCATCAAAAACTGCATAAACATCATCTAAACTGACTTTTTCATTTTCTGCAAGCTTTACATACACATAATTCTTCTGGAACCATGGATGATTCAAGAGCTTGACTACGCTGCTGATCCACAGAAAAGAGTTGCATGTTTCCCTTGATCAATTGGGGTTTCTATAAACATTAAAAAAAGCAGCTGTAAGTAAAACAAGTTTCAATAGACCAGCGACAATAAGATATAAGGTATACGGTATTAAACATGTTTCTAAATTTAATCAAACAAACATAACATAGTTGATTAGGACCACAGGTATAGATACAAAACGTAAATACTATGCCGGAATGCTATGGATATTATCACAACTGTTGACTTAAGAAGCATGTCATTAATATTACATCAAAACTTGTAACACTGTGTACACCAAACTGATTACAAAATTAATGAAGAAGGTACACTGATTCCAGCCTGATAGATGTGTGCATAAATAGTCATCTGAATACGTAAACAAGAACACCAACGAACAGAAGAAGAAACTGCCTACCTCTGGTGAGCCAGGAGCAATTCTAATCAAAACCAACCACTTCTCTGAAGGATCACATCTATAATTGATTATGTGAGTGTTTGATAAATTAGCAGTTCTCAGCCCCCCCTCTTTATAAGTTTTGATTGTGGTTAATTAAATTAGGTAGAATTAATATTGTAGGTATAAATATTTAATAGTACTGGAAGGGTAACTTGCTAAATAATTACAAATTCACTAGTCACAGCTACATTTGCTGCGTAAATTTTTAATCTTAAAAGTCATGAATTACTAACCAATTTTTAATATTAAAATTCATGAATTACTAACCAATTACTAACCAATTTGTATCTTAAAAGTCATGAAATGGAATTTAGTTTTTCCTTGTGATATAGTTTTTTAACTTATTATCTGTGGCTAGTTAGTTGCTGCTGGCTATTGTCATTAGTGGGCACCTTGTGGATTGAGTTAGATGACATGCCACACTGATGAAAATAGATGGCCTGCTGTTAAATATGGTACAGATGTGCTCACGATGAATCAGAATGTATTGAACAATGAAATTGATGCACCCTTCAATCAAAACAAATAGAATTTATAGGTTGCTTTTTTCTCTGATTAGGCTGGTATACTATCTGGCCTTTTTATTCTTCTTACCATTTAATTAATATCTCTTCTATAAATAAAAAAGAAGCATAAAAGTGTGTGGAGGGATTAGGATTTGGAAGTAACCTTCACTGTTGGCCTTCAGGAAGATTGATCATGAAGCTCTTCAGGAAGATTGCTCTTGTCAAGGCACATGAAGCTGTCACTTGCTTAGATCATGTCCTCTATTAAATCAAATCTTAAAATGAGTTAGTAACATAACAAGTACAGGGTTAAAGTACTATGAAAACAAGGGTTAAAGTACTATGAAAACAAGAAGCATACCTCTACGTTAATGTTATCGAGCAGCTCAAGCATCAGTTATTCAGTTCGTAGTGAATGCATATAACAATTTAAAAAATCAAGTCATAATCTTATGAACCATTTCTGACAACCAGCACAGAGCAAATCTAACATAATCTTCAAATAGAAGCCACATATAATACTTGTACCATTGCTCTCAAAGATAGCTTTGGAGCGGTTCCTCCTTGCATTTAGTACAGCATGTGCATTTACATAACTAACCATTGGTGTCTGACAATAAGATAGATACATATTAGTTGCTGCTTTAAACTTAGCAAACTGTACCTCATCTGCTGTGTAATAAGTTTCAGTAGTACAATCCATTTCAATAGTAGCTCCATACCAAGTAAAAACCTGAGATGGTCACGTGAAAGATAACATAGGCATCTAAAAGCAGAACACTAGTACTAAGTTCAGGTGGACACATGTTGGATGCAATCACCTAAATTATTGGATGATTTAATCTAATCTCTAAATTATAGGAAAGACAACTGCTTCAGCAGGACTTTGATATTTTTCTTCCTTCTTTAAACATTACATGAACTGCACAGTTATAGTATGTACAATTAACAACAAAGAAAAATGACCAGATTCAAGGCCAGTTTCAATACCGTAGCTACCAGAACTAATATTGTTACACTACCAGACTTACACCTATTACCATTTTCTTTTGACTTTATCCCCTTTCAATCTTTTTCCAAATGAAGTTGGACATGTAAACTCACCCGGGAAAAACAGGGTTGGACGCAATTTTGATAAACATCATCCATAACATTAAATATTATTCAGTAAAGCATTTTATCAAACAATATATAGAGATGAGAAAACAGAATACATGTAGACATGTCGTACAATCATTAATCATAGTATAGGATAATTTTGATTATAAAAAAGCGACGACTAACACAAATGCTTACTCTTCTTTCCCTTTCCTTTGGTTGAAGTTGAGGTTCAGAGGTTGTGTTTCAGTAGACTCAGGCAAGTGATCTTCACGAGCCATAAACCAGCAAGACCTCAATTAAACCTTAATTCAGCTTTAGATCTATCTGCTTTCATCGTTAAAACTGAAAAAAAAAAAAAAATTAACCTCAATTAACGCAGTAAATAACAAATTAAACTTAAATAGACGAGAAAAAAAAAACAAAAATTAACCCCCCTGGTTCCGCCCCAATTATTGAGACGAAATCGAAGAAAGAATACCTAATTAGCTAGAATAAGAAAAGTAGAGAGAGTGTTGTGTGAGAGAGAGAGCGAGACTTGTGGGAGAGAGAGATTAGAGAGAGTGTTGTGTTAATTTGAAGCCCTTCTTGAATTCGTTTATTGTGTACTTGTGTCAGTTTAAATCCATCAAGTTTCGTTTGGGGAAAGTTAAGGTTAAAGTTTTCACTTATGGGGAAGTTTTTTCACCCAAAAAAAATTAATTTAATTTTTATTTCAAATTTTTAATTCAATTATTACAATTATAATTTATTAACTAAAAGTGACGAATAGATAATATTTTATATATTTCTATAAAAAAACTACACTTTTTAATCTCGTACAACCCGACTTTTTAATCTTTTGATTAATTTTTTCCCAACATTAAAATGAGTGTTTATTAACATCCGTACGGTTCGATCATCGAAGAAATGATTAAAAGAAAGGATATTTACCAAGAATACTAGATTTAAAGTTTCTTTTTGCAAAAATACCACCTTCCTTAATAAATTGCAATTTTACCAAAACAAAGTTTCAAATTGCAAAAATACTAGGCCCCTCCTCCCTCAATTTTCTCTTTCCTCCCCCGATCAACACAGACGCCGCCGACTTTGTACTTTTTTTTTTCTTTTTTTTTTTTAAGATGGGGCTATTTGGGTGGATTTTTGTTTGCAACCACATTCAATCAAATTCAACTAAATGCAACCAAATGCAACTTTTTTTAAAAAAAAGGTGGGGTGATTTTGGTGGATTTGGGTTGCAAGGCCCCGCCAGGGCAATATTCAACTAAATGATTTTGGGTTCCAAGGCCCCGCCAGGGGCAATATTCAACCAAATCAATTATTTTTAACTGTTTTCAACTATTTTCAACTAGTTGCAACTATTTTCAACTACATATTATTGGTTTGAGTGATTTTGGGTTCAAAGGCCCCGCCAGGAGCAATATTCAACCAAATCAACTATTTTCAACTATTTTCAACTAGTTGCAACTATTTTCAACTGTTTTCAACTAGTTGCAACTACATATTATTGGTTTGGGTGATTTTGGTGAATTTGGGTTGCAAGGCCCCGCAGGGGCATATTCAACTGAATGCAACTGAAATCAGAAATTAAGTTGCTGATTTCAAGTTCCATTTTTCATTTGTCATTTTCGATCTCATTTTTGGACTATATATATAACCCAAAAATGAGTTCTTAAATGACAACTGACAAATGGAACCTGAAATCAGAAATTTAGTTGCATTCAGTTGCAATTAGTTGCAAATTTAGTTGAATATGCCCCTGCGGGGCCAGGAAACCTAAATCCACCAAAATATCACCCATCTTAAAATATATATATATATATATATATATATATAATAGAGTTCAAAAATGAGGTCGAAAATGACAACTGACAAATGGAACTTGAAATCAGAAATTTAGTTGCATTCAGTTGCAATTAGTTGCAAATTTAGTTGAATATGCCCCTGCGGGGCCAGGAAACCCAAATCCACCAAAATAGCCCCACCTTAAAAAAAAAAGGAAAAAAAAAAAGAGTACAGTCGGCGCCTGTTCACAGAAAGAAGGGGGAGGGGAGGGTTAGGGTTAGGGTTAGTATTTTTGCAATTTAGAAACTTAGTTAGTAAAATTGCAAATTGGTATTCTTAACAAAAGTAAATGTGCAAAAATTTACTTTTTCCTATTTATTTATGAAAAGAGCCCTAAAAGAAATTATTCAGTGAATCTGGATCGTGTCCCGTTATAGGAAGCATCACTTTTACAATGTTTTTGTTAAAATCTCGTACAACCCGACTTTTTTATTTTTTGATTATTTTTTTCCAACACTAAAATGAGTGTTTATTAACATCCGTACGGTTCGATCGTCGAAGAAATCATTAAAAAAAATTATTCAGTGAATCTGGATCGTGTCCAATTATAGAAAGCATCACTTTTACAAAGTTTTTGTTAAAATCTCGTACAACTCGACCTTTTTATTTTTTGATTATTTTTTCCCAACACTAAAATGAGTGTTTATTAACATCTTTACGGTTCGATCGTCGAAGAAATCATTAAAAAAATTATTTAGTGAATCTGAATTGTATCCCGTTATAGGAAGCATCACTTTTACCACATTTTTGTTAAAATCTCGTACAACCCGACTTTTTTATTTTTTGATTATTTTTTCCCAACACTGAAATGAGTGGTTATTAACATTCGTATGCTTCGATCGTCGAAGAAATCATTAAAAAAATTATTCAGTGAATCTGGATCGTGTCCAATTATAGAAAGCATCACTTTTACAAAGTTTTTGTTAAAATCTCGTACAACCCGACTTTTTTATTTTTTGATTATTTTTTCCCAACACTAAAATGAGTGTTTATTAACATCTTTACGGTTCGATCGTCGAATAAATCATTAAAACAATTATTTAGTGAATCTGAATTGTGTCCCGTTATAAGAAGCATCACTTTTACCACATTTTTTTTAAAATCTCGTACAACCCGACTTTTTTATTTTTTGATTATTTTTTCCCAACACTAAAATGAGTGTTTATTAACATCCGTACGGTTCGATCGTCGAAGAAATCATTAAAAAAAATTATTCAGTGAATCTTCAACGGTCAACTAAAATGAGGGTTTAAGGATTCGATTTTTTAAAAAATATTTCTCGACCACCCAACCATACGGGAATCAAGATCCATCATATTTAATGTTATTCCCAAAATTTTAGAAAAAAAAATTATTTGATGTGGTAATTCAACGGTCAACTAGTACTTTGACCGGAACCTAATATATAAATAATTAAAGAATCAACATATAATATATAAAATTTATTTCAATGAATAATATAAAATTTATTTCAGCCTAATATATAATTTTTTTTCAGTGAATAATATAATATAATTAACATATATAAAAAATTAAAATTACTCTAATAATTTAGTAATAATAGTAATAATGAATAAAACCTAAGGTGTGAGGGTTATATATTAGTGATGGAGGAAATCAACCAAATGTAAGTGTAGATGGAGCGGTTGTTGTGGTGAAATAGGAGTTCAGGGGTTCGAATTCCTCCAACACCAATTTCTTTTTTAGTAAGAGCAAAAGTAGATATTTTGACTCACCATGTGGGACCTACTAACACATGGCAGTGTGGGACCCACTCCGACACGTGGCATTGTGGGGCCCACTCCGACACGTGGCAGTGTGGGGCCCACCTGACACATGGCAGTGTGGGACCCACTGACACGTGGCAGTGTGGGGCCCACAAATGACACATGACAGTGTGGCCCACAAATGGCATGTGGCAGTGTGGCCCACAAATGACTTGTGGAAGTATGGGGCCCACTTTAAAATTTGCATTAGCAAATGTAACACTTTTTTGTGGGGCCCACGCGTGGGCCCACTTTTTCGTGGGATCCACCTGTTGGTCCTGCTGGTGGGGACCACAATAGTTGAAAAATGGAAAAATAAAAAAATTAACTAATGTAACACTTTATTGTAGTGTTACATGTATGCAACACCATGACCTTTACTGTAACACTAGTTCTCGACTAATGTAACACTAGTTGAGTGGTGTTACAATAGGTCAAAATTTACTACCTATTGCAACACTATTTCACGTAACGCTTTCAAAAACCATTACGTTAGCCCACTTATGGCGTAGTGAAAATAGCATTACCATTATGTTAATGAATCTATTCATTCTCATCAAACTCTTTGCCTTTTGGTTGGCAAAGGAATTTTCAACAATGTTTCGAGAGGCATGAAATCAAGGAGTGTTGAGTATTGAATACAACAAAAGAATACAGAGGGGGGGTGAATGGATTCTTGAACTTTTTCTTGTTCTTGAATCTGTGTAGCAAGATAAGTGTTTGTGTGTGCAAATGTGAAGGTGCGGATAAAGAACACAAGACACAATATCACTTTAATCTAATATATTATTAGATAAAGATTTGCTACAATCTGTGAATACAAATGATAGTATTCTCAGCTTCATTTTTCTCAGAGAGATATATCTTACAATGTGTATGAAAAACTTAACTTACTAAAGAAGTGAGATTGTATTCTTATAGAATATGAATACAACTCATTTACTACAAATAAGGTTATAGGATGAATTACTTTCTTGCATGTCTATCCTTTTTGAGTAAACATCCAAACGGCTACATATTTGACTTTGCAACGCTCTGTTTAGATCCACTTCTTTAGCTTTTTGTCTCTTGTACATCTCTCCAAGCTTCTTTGTAGGCTTTCCAAAGTACATAACAGATTGTGGTCCATAAAGCACTTTAGCTTGTTGCAAGTTTTTGACTTGTACAATTTCTTCAGTAGTTTGTCTCCAAGAATGTATTCGAGAAGTGACTAAGTGATTGATTCGAGAACTAGGATTAGATAACTCTGAGTTCTCGAATACTGTATGATTGACATATCGAATCACTTCTCGAATAACACTTTTCTCCAAGGTTCCTTGAGTTATTGAATAGAACACTCGACTTGTCGAATCCCTGAGATATCGAATAGCTTTCTGAGTCCTTGAGATATCGAATGGAACTTTGACTTGTTGACTTCTTGAGTTCTCGAATAGAGTGTTAGACATGTCGAATCTCTGAGATATCGAATAGTTCATTCAGAGATATCGAACAGTGTCTTCTCATATATCGAATCTCTGACTTCTCGAATGCTAGACTTCTCGAATGCTAGACTTCTCGAATTGGTACTTAGGCAAATTCTTCATTTTCTTCAAATCCCAACTGTGATTATTTGACAGTCTTTATCTTCTTGCTTGAGGCATGAACCTTGGAACTTCTTTAAAGCATTATTCTTGATTTTATAAGTACAGTTACACAACTAGGATTTGATGCCTATTACAAGTACAAAACAAATAGAAACTCTACAACTAGAGGTTCCCTCAGTTAAGAGGTCATGTAAGTAATGCAAAGCATTACAAACAATTAGGCTTGTTATTAGATGTATACAGGCATGGCACTGTGACTAACAATCTCCCCCAAATTGGGAGTAAGACCCTTATTCACAATTTCATGTCTGATAACAAGCCTAACATACATAAAGATAGAACTTGAAAATTACAGGTATGAAATTTGATTGAGAACATGAATGGAATTACAAGTTGAGTAGTCTTACAATATGGTGAAATACTAGCCATTTTCATTTGATTCCATCTCCATTGCTTTGGCTTGTAGATCATCATATGCCTTCTGTTTTCTTTCTTTCTCCTTCCTTGCATTCTATCCATGGCCTTTATGATTTCTGCCATCCAATTCTTCAGGCATGATAGAGTTTTTCAAATCTTCAAGTACTGGTTTCAGAATGTTGGCAGGATAGTGACTGAGTAGGTTCATTCTTATATTAATATTATCTCCATTTCTTCTCCTATACTTCACCACATAGGGATTGAATTGAACTCTACACAATCCTTTTGCCCTTAGCTTTTCTGCTTCAACTTCCAGCCTATCAATTTCCTTCTCCCTTTCTAGCCATTTCTCAAAGCACCCCTTCCTTATCTTCTCAGCATAGTCTCTCTTCATCTTCACAAAGTCAATCAACTCCAGCTTCCATATTCTCTTCAATTTATCTTCAGAATCCAATAATGCAATGATTCTTTCTATTTTATCTAATTTGCCCCAATTCTTCTCCCTTCCATCAGTATGTTTGATCTCAAGACAGTCATTCACAATGGCAGCATAGTAGATTTTTTGAGCTCTTAGATTTTGTAATTGGTCTTCATCAAGTGGTTGCAGTTTCAGTCCTGGATAGATAGTTAGGGCTCTAGACTTGGGTAGCTTCACTCTTCTTGCAGCTTGTTTGAATTTAAACTTTTTCACTTGGTGACTTGGCAGAAACTTGTGACCTTTGCTTGTAGACCATTGTAGTACTCCATTAGCAGTTTGCTTTTGGAAACATACACCTGGTTTCTTGATTTGAATCCTCTTCTCTTCTTGAGGTGGCAAAACAGTTGCAGAAGCCATTGAATCAGATTTTGGAAGGACATTACTAACTGTATTCACCCTAGACTTAGAGTCTTGTGTTGTGGTGAGTTTACTGCTAGCAATGCCTAAGGCTTGCTGTTTTCCAATTTTCCTCTCATAGAATTTACCTTGGTCATCACCATCTTTCTTATCCTTGCTATCTTTCTTCTTCTCATCTTTATCACCCTTATCACTCCTGTGATGTCTTCTCCTCCCATCACTCTTGTCTCCATCTTTGTCTTGATCACCATCCTTGCTTGAGCTGAACTTAGCAGATTCAGGTACAATGCCAGATGCAATGAATGTCCTAAGATAGGATATGGCTTCCAATTCTTCTGTTGTTCTTACACCCTTTTTCTTGTTTATCTTTTCAACAATGGCAATGATAAGATTTCTATTGTTGGGGACCAGATGCTTGGGAATGATCAACTGTTGGATTTCATCAATTCTTGTGCCAAATTGGTAGATAATTGTCCTTGGATTTGTCATCACCTCAGGCAATCTGGTTGGTTGCTCATCCCTCAAGTCATTGTAGAGACTTTTGTTGTTCTCATTGGCATCTCTCTTCTCAATCTTACTGATTATGGCATCCACCTCTGAGTACATTAGGCCTTGTAGGGTTTTGAAGGTTAGATGCCATATTTTGGATTTTGAGACCATCAATATTTCCTTGAACCATAAGTTATTGATTTTCTTGGGTATGACAGTGAGGTAGTCAATCTGCTCCTTCAACTTTCTCAGATAGAACTGAGTGTCACCAGCCTGTTCCCTTGTGGCTTTCAGAAACTCCAAGAAGGGTTTATCATGATAGACATTTGAATTAGCAACTTCTTGTAGCTTGGCCTCAGTAATGACTTTCACTTCTGCAGGCTTGGCACTTTCAGTCTTGGAGAGGAGAGGTTTGTCAGATGGCATGCTCCCTGCAACCACTGTTGTTGTGATAGATTGCTTTTGGCCATCAGGAGTAGTGATGTGCACAGTTGGTAGATTGACAACTGGCAGAGAGGTTGGAGGCTCATCAACTTTAGATTATCCTTTGCCTGACACATGAGTTATAGATTTTGGAGCCCTTTTATGACCACCCTCATTTAATTTGATGCCTTTTGCCTGAGGTTTCTCCCCCTTTGGATTTGAGTTTGTTTAATGTCCTCTTCTCCCCCTTAGGCTTGTTGTCAGGCACAGAGGCTGTAGGAGTGACCTTTGGGGTTGAATATTCTTCAGGTAGAGGGAGACCCATGTGCTTCTTCATTGCAGACAACATCAATTGTTGATGCAGAAGAACATCAGCTGTGGTGGTGGCTTGAGTGCTCAACTGCTCAGTGAGAGTTGCAAATTTGTCTGTTAGCTGAGCATTGGACTGTTTGAGAGAGGTCACTTCCTGTTCAAGAGATTCCACCTTCGTGAACAACTTAGTGGCTTTAAAACCGGATAGTGATTGATCTTTCAGTCTCTCCACTTCAAATTTGGTCATCTCATGCACAAGGACCTCAGTCACCACCTTATCTCCATATTGATTTTTGTACATAATCCTCAGCATGGCATTGGCATCTATTGTCTGATCTGATAATTTTGCCATCTGAGCAGCCATAGTCTTGACAGACCCCTGGACCAACATCATAGAGTTGTCCATCTTGATGCACTCAGACTTGCAGAGTTGAACCTCCTTGATAACATTATCCAGTTGGGGAAATTTGGTATCAAAATCCCTTTTAACTTTCTGCACCTCTTTGACTGTAGCTGCACACACTTCATTCACTTCTGTCTTGAGACCCTTGCCAAGATAGTGTGCGGCTTTGAGAATTCCTTTATAGGTGTCATGCATTGCTTCATATACATCACTAGGAGTGAGAGATTTGGCATTGGACCCTAGTGATGTGATGTATTCTTCTCTGAGGTACTGGAGGCCTTCTGAGAGAGCAATGTCAAATTTCCCTTGCAGCCAGGCATCTACATTGCCATCTCTCTCAGAATCATCTATTATCTTGGCCTTTTGCAGCTCCACATCATCTCTGTGACATCGCAAAATTGCTTCATAGTCTGGATTTGGCATGTTTGAGGTGACAAGGTTCTGAGCTATCTTTACAAACTCAGGAATCTGATCCATAACTAAGCTTTATAGTGCTTCAACCGTCAATTATGGTGGAACAGATCCTGATCCTGAAGCACTGTCATGTTGCACAGGCTTCAGCCATTGTGACATAAAGTCAGAGCTAGAGCTAGACAAGCTAGACTCCTCAATTACAGATGCAACTTCTGTAACCGGATGGATTGACTCTACTACTGTTGTCTCCACAAGAGTGGGATGAGTTACAACAGTAGTTGACATAGGCATAGAGTACACTACGCCATAAACGCACAAATGCAACGCCATGTTTACTGTTGCTTTAGGCCAAAAAAGCATTGCGTTAGACCAAATGCAACACCAGGGGGCGTTGCATCCGCCACCGTCCTGTTAGACCCCCTAAGGCAACGCTTTATGGCATCTAAAGCAACATCAATAAGCGTTGCATCTGACATATAATGCAACACCAGAGCATTCAAATGCAACACCAAAAGGGCGTTGCATTTGACATTAGCTAAAATTACAATTCCACATCACTAAGTGGGTCCCACTAGCTTGCCACGTCATCAATGGGTCCAGTTGGCATGCCACGTCAGCAACAGTCCAGTTGGCATGCCACGTCAGCAACAGTCCAGCTGGCATGCCACGTCAACATGTGGGGCCCACGTGCCATGTCAGCGATGGGGCATGCCATGCCACGTCAGCACTGGGGCCCACAACTATGTAATGCAACGCTTTATTTGCTTTTTAAAACACTAGTATCTTATCAAAAGCAACACTATATTTACCTAATGCAACACTAAAATATCTAATGCAATAAATAAAATATCAAATGCAACGCTTTAATAACTAATTTTGCAATATTCTACATCCCATCCAAACCGTACAACAAATGCATCAAAATCATACTAATACCTAGCTAATAAACACATTACAAATTCTTCAAATGTACCAAAGTGCTAACACCAAGCACATACAATCAAGTCTTTAATTTAAAAGTAAAAAATGAGATAGGCTAAATAGAAAGGGAATCTTCTGCTGCTCTTAAAGCACACCAAAATTAGCAATTAATATAATTATATCAGCTGCATCATTCTGCTTCGGGAAAGAATGAACTTGGCGTAGCTCTAGCTTGGTCCATAACTACCAGCTGGCCTTACATAGACCTGCAGTTTAGTAAGAGTATTAGTCAAGTTAGGCTAAATATAGGGCATGCTTGTTACTTATAAGTCAGTTTCAAGTAGCAGTCCAAATTAACTTGCAGTCTGCTCGTCACAAACCAACTTATGACCAAAAATTTACTTCTAGGTTAAAACTTAATAATTCAGATTTGAGATGATTAAGTCAATTATTTAAGTATGATTTCAGGGATATAAAATAAACGTGGCTAACAGATATAAACCTTATCAAACTCTCAAAATGAATAGAGAACAAAATGTACCTAGTTAAATCATAAACAAGAAGCGCTCATGTTGCTCCTCAGTAATACGACCTAGTAATGGATCTGAAGGATTCTTGCCCAGCCTAAAACAAAGCAGATATTTCACCACCAAGTCATTTTACATAAATATATTAAGCAGCAAACCATAAAAAGTAGAACAAAGACCAAATCACAATTCAACACTGACATACGAAACATAATCCGGATATGAAACTAAATTATACATAATTCAGATACCAAACTTAATCCTACATAACAACATATATTTCAGAAATAAAATATACCGAATGTAGACCAATATTCTGAAATTGCATAATCTACTTCATGTTACCAAGTATATATATCCCAGGCCAAGTGGGATAACCCCATTATGTGTGTGTGTTTTCTAATTAAGCATTATAATGTGTGAGAGATGACCTGCTCCAACTATGTAATACAAACATATGCACACTTTTTAGTTCGTGTGTCCATGTCAATGCAGTTCAAGTGCGCACTAAGATACAGGCTGCAAATAGGTGAAGACATTCATATAATAAAATATCTGTTCTAATTTTAACAAGCAACGCTAGTGGAAAGTAAGTACTTGGTAGTGACTCGTGAACTTTCGGTGACATTATGCCACGTATAGTGAGACATCACAATCCCGTAAAAGAACACAGTGAGGATAGCACTTAAATCTGACAAATGACAACTATGGCACATATTAAGATTATCAACACACAATCAAAGAACTAAAAGATCCAACCTGATCTATTTTAAGTGTAAATAATATACAATATAATAATAATGGGTACAATATAATATAATGCAGGTGATATCAGGATGTCATTTTCATCTAAAGTTGAAAATTCTAAACTACATCGGCCAAACAGAGTAGTGATAAACTTACATCATGTCATATACTCAGTGTGGCAAGTAATGGAAAGAGTGACATGAACAAGTTGACTTTATTAATTAGCTCATGTGAACATAAATTTTACTTTTACCCAAGCTAAACAACAAACAAAATAGTGAAAGCATATACTAATCTCATTGCTAGCTTTTACAGATGCAGGATACAACACGGTGTACTTTTTGAATCTCTAATCATTAAAAATAGAAACAATGCAGTAAGTTTTATCTAGAAATGATTGCCGCTAAAGTTTATAATAGCCAAAATGCCTACCAGTTGCATGTTCAAAGACGACTTAAAGTTCGACTCAAAAGCCTGCCAGTTCCGCCTTTGTTTATATTAATAATCTCATTTAAAATTTTCATAATAAAGTTAGTATGTATCAATAGACACAATTGCACTATTATCCATTCCTTTAAAATATTAAGATTCATTTAACAAACCGAAGATATTGCAACACGTTGCTGAATGTCATTCTAATCAAATGATATAATCAGCACATAAAAGACAATAAGCAGGAATTCATAAAAAAAACAAATAAAAGGATATCTGTAGTAATCAAAATCAATAGTACAGCTATCATTGCTCGCAGCTATTAACAAGTTTATGAACGGACATAAAAATGAAGAACGTCAAAATGTACCTACCCAGATGTGTAGCAGCTAGCATTTCTGGTGAAGACAGGACCTGGACATGGTACCTGATATTAAGTCAATGAGTTTCACAGTGTGTACTTGATGCTGCTCTACAGGAGTGTAACAATGTATAAGTCAAGGAGAGATTTTCAACAGTCTATGAGGAGCATTTATTAGCAAGTAAGCGTCGATGTAGATCTTGATGACCTGCTACAAACCAAGATAAGAGTGCAGGCAACTATAATGAATAGGCCCTAAACAATACAGAAACATGCATGTGATGTGGTGACAATGCAGATTGGAACTAAGATGAAATTTCGCTTTATGACAAACAAAAAAAAATTGCAATATCCACTAGTAATTAATTAGACTAGTAAGCCAACTTTTACAACCACCAAACTAGCAAACTCAACTAGATATGTATCATCACCTAGAAAACGATTCATATACATAATTAAATTTGAAAGCTAACTTGTAAGTAATCAGCTTGAGATTCCTGTACTATCTTGGTATTTTTCACAGATATTGAATTAGCTATGTCTGACAGAAGACTCTACGTCTGCAACATAAAAATAGTTTATAAATTGATAATAAAATAAAAGGAGAAATATGGAAAAGGAAAAGGTTGAGTAGCTCCACAAAGTTAAGTTCTACAATGAAGTTAACTTACCTGTACCTACAGCAGATATTGGTTTGTTAAGAGATTCGAGACCTTCATCAAGACTACAGGGTTTTAAAAATCTGTAAAAGAATATATAGATTAGTAGTATGACTCTTTTGACCATAAAATTAATAACTACTAAAAATTTCATTCAGGTTCATTTAACCAGTGCCTTTTTAAAAAAAAAAAAAAACTTTAACCAGTGCCTTCACTAGAGCGTATCAGTCTGGCTGATTGTCACTTTGAAATATTGACCATTATAAAACTACTTCAGCCATATACAAGGAATCAGTTTGAGTACGCCAAAGGGAGAGACCTTAAATTTGTTAGACTTCATGAGGAATTCATGTAACAGTTCCACATTAGAAAATCAAATGTTGTTACAAGCTCAAAAAAATGCAACATTAAGGTTAATATTAATAACTATTGAGCTACAGTACCTCGTCAAGATAGATCTACCAGACTGTTCTGATATAATATACATGATAAGCATACTAGAATTTTAAAAAAAAAAAATAATAAAAGAGTTAGGCACAGTACTATGAGTCTGATTTCACACAGCGCTTTGAGTACAAGTAGTGAAGTAGACGAGTTGTTGGTTCAATTGAACCATTGAAGCAGCGAGAGATGTGCATATAGAGAGTGTAGAGAATGTGTGAGAGAGAGAGGGGAGTGTATATATGTGTGTATATACACACATATATACTGAGAGAGAGAGAGAGAGAGAGAGAGAGAGATAACCATGGTTTTCAAGAACCCATTTGAACCTTTCAATAAAGATTGTAAAATTGTGTGTGTAAATACACAAAGTGTAAATACCCAGCTTCAAGCAACACAGAGCCTAACTTAAGAGCTCTCTCAAACAAATCCCCAAATTCAAATCCCTAATTACCTGCAAAAGAAATCAAATTAAAAGTGAATTGAGAGTAGTTAATCAAAAAGAAGATGTAGTGTTTGTGTGGTGTTAAAATATGGAGAGAGTTCCTGGAGAGAGTTGGAGAGAGAGAGAGTAGATCGAGAGGGTTTTTGGGGAAAGCAAAGTCTGAAATTTTTTGAAGGAACAAGTAGTGTCTGAAAATTTTGTTAAGGGGGAAACTTTCCGCCCAAATTTTCATTCAGCGCGCTTGTTGTACTTTCGGTACAATTTTTTTTATTTTTTAAATTGTAAAATATATACTTTGTCAAGTTTTAAAGTGAAAAAAAGATAAAATATATTGTTATTTTATATATTTTTGTAATATTCCCAAAGTATTAGAAAATAAAAAATTAATTTGATTGGAGATCTTAGTAGATCACTACTATTTTCAATATGACTCGTAACTAGTGCTTTGTTACGGATTATTGTTTCTATTTTTTAAAAAATATTTTTGAACGATCCAACCGTACGGATGTCAATATATATCTAATGTAATGATATTCCCAAAGTTTCAGAAAATAAAAATTTAATTTGATTGGTGATCTTAGTAGATCACTACTATTTTCAATATGACTCGTAACTAATGCTGTGTTACGGATTATTGTTTCTATTTTAAAAAAAATATTTTTGAACGATCCAACCATACGGATGTCAATATATATCTAATGTAATGGTATTCCCAAAGTTATAGAAAATAAAAAATTAATTTGATTGGAGATCTTAGTAGATCACTACTATTTTCAATAAGACTCGTAACTTGTTACGGATTATTATTTATATTTTTTAAAAAATATTTTTGAACGATCCAACCGTACAGATGTCAATATATATCTAATTTATTGATATTCCCAAATTTTCAGAAAATGAAAATTGACACGTCACCCAGGTGGGTCCCCCAACTGCCACGTAAGCATTTAAAAAAAAAATCAAAAATAGCTAATGCAACGCTTTTAAAGGCAAATGCAACACCTCTTCCACCTAATGCAACGCTTTTGCCACGTCATCCAATGACAAGTCAGCAAATGTGGGTCCCACATTTGCCACGTCAGCAATTGTGGGCCCCACATTTGCCACGTCAGCACCCGTGGGCCTCTGCTACGTCACCCTGGTGGACCCCACACTGCCACGTCACCCAGGTGGGTCCCACAACTACCACGTAAGAATTTTTAAAAAAAATTAAAAATACCTAACGCAACGCTTTTCAACAGCAAATGCAACACCTCTTTCACCTAATGCAACGCTTTTGCCACGTCAACCAATGACACGTCAGCAAATGTGGGTCCCACATTTGCCACGTCAGCAATTGTGGGCCCCACATTTACCACGTCAGCACCTGTGGGCCTCTGCCACGTCACCCTTGTGGACCCCACACTGCCACGTCACCCTGGTGGGTCCCACAACTGCCACGTCAGCATTTATTAAAAATTCAAAAATACCTAATGCAACGCTTTTAAACAGCAAATGCAACACCTCTTTCACCTAATGCAACGCTTCTGCCACGTCAGCCAATGACACGTCAGCAAATGTGGGTCCCACATTTGCCACGTCAGCAAATGTGGGGCCCACACTTGCCACGTCAGCAAATGCCACGTCAGCACGTGTGGACCCCATTGCTGCCACATCAGCATTTTTTAAAATTAAAAAATATCTAATGCAACGCCTGCTGCTAGTGTTGCATTATGTGAAACACCGTGGATCAAATGCAACACTAAATTATATGTAATGCAACACCAGTTCAAGTTCTGTTTCGTTAGAGCCAAAATTTCATACCTAACGAAACACTTTCACTGAAACACTTTCTAAAAGCGTTGCATATGAGCATTCAGTCTCTCCACTTCAAATTTGGTCATCTCATGCACAGGGACCTCAGTCACCACCTTATCTCCATATTGATTTTTGTACATAATCCTCAGCATGGCATTGGCATCTATTGTCTGATCTGATAATTTTGCCATCTGAGCAGCCATAGTCTTGACAGACCCCTGGACCAACATCATAGAGTTGTCCATCTTGATGCACTCAGACTTGCAGAGTTGAACCTCCTTGATAACATTATCCAGTTGGGGAAATTTGGTATCAAAATCCCTTTTAACTTTCTGCACCTCTTTGACTGTAGCTGCACACACTTCATTCACTTCTGTCTTGAGACCCTTGCCAAGATAGTGTGCGGCTTTGAGAATTCCTTTATAGGTGTCATGTATTGCTTCATATACATCACTAGGAGTGAGAGATTTGGCATTGGACCCTAGTGATGTGATGTATTCTTCTCTGAGGTACTGGAGGCCTTCTGAGAGAGCAATGTCAAATTTCCCTTGCAGCCAGGCATCTACATTGCCATCTCTCTCAGAATCATCTATTATCTTGGCCTTTTGCAGCTCCACATCATCTCTGTGACATCGCAAAATTGCTTCATAGTCTGGATTTGGCATGTTTGAGGTGACAAGGTTCTGAGCTATCTTTACAAACTCAGGAATCTGATCCATAACTAAGCTTTATAGTGCTTCAACCGTCAATTATGGTGGAACAGATCCTGATCCTGAAGCACTGTCATGTTGCACAGGCTTCAGCCATTGTGACATAAAGTCAGAGCTAGAGCTAGACAAGCTAGACTCCTCAATTACAGATGCAACTTCTGTAACCGGATGGATTGACTCTACTACTGTTGTCTCCACAAGAGTGGGATGAGTTACAACAGTAGTTGACATAGGCATAGAGTCTCTAGTGAAAACTAGTGAATCCTCTGTATTTGTGATGGTGTCATCAGGATATGCCCCAGCATTCATTCCCTCACCATCTAAATGTGGTACCTAGGTGGTGAGCAAAGTGTCATGCACTAAGTCACTTGAGTCCATTGGCTCACCAAGAGAAAAGAAGTCTTGGTGATCAATGCCTTGCTCTTCAATTTCTTGAATTACAGGTTCCAAAGAAATTTGAGATGTAGATTCTGGAAGAGAAGTGTCTTTTAGAATGGATTTTGGCAACTCCCCCTGAGAAATAGAGGGAGTTTCAAGTATGATGTGCTCTCCACTCAGTGTTGTGCCAGCCTTATTACTCCCAGGTGCTGACTCTTTACAAATAAGTGCATTGGGGAGGATGCTTGATTCTATAGATGCACCCTGTTGAGAGGATACATCTAGTGAACTATGTGCCCCTATTTTTACAACTTCAGCCATTTGTGTGACTGAAGAGGTGGTTTTAGATTTCTTTTTCTTCTTTGGCCTTAGTAAGGATGACTTAGGTTCCTCACTTTCTAAACCTAATTCTACAGCCAGTGCTGCTTCAGTCAATATTTGCAATGCTCAGAAGTTATCTCCTTTCTCTTCTTTTTACTGACATCACCCTTTTGAGAGGATGATGCAGTTGGCTCACTGTTTGGTAGAGTGTTTGGTTGAGAGGGTTGGTTAGCAGGCCCTGGGTTAGCATTGTGTTCTACTTGCATGGGCTGTGCTAACTGTGATTTTGAGTCAAATGTTGGCATGTTGTGGGGGTAAGTCCTAAATAAACCCTCCATATGGGGAGTTATGTTAAGTCTTACATCCACATCATTCCTAGTCTCCAAATTACTAAAAATGAGTTTGGTCATGGATTTAGGATAGCCTATTCTATTTCTATCTATCCCAGGTAATTCAATCAATTTATCATTTTTAAAATTAAGTACAGATTGAATAAAGCGAGGGAAGAAAATGTCAGTACCTCTCTTGGCTGAGTTCTTACCAAGTCTCCCATACAACTCTTGTAGAATAAGTTGTCCAACATTTATCCTTCTACCATAGGCTAAGGCATAGCCTATCTGCTGTGCAGGTGCACTGATTTGATCATAGCTAGACTTCTTGGCAGTGAAGACTTGAAGAAGAGTAGCAAACACATAGCTCCACTCCTTTCTGAGATTCTTCCTGGTTAGATGCCCAAGCTTAATCTCATCTGAATACCTGATGAATTCGAAGAAGTCCAGCAACTCAGCATTCGTGGCTAGTGGGTCATATACTTCATTTTGAGAGCCCAATCCTAGTGCTTGATTCACATCCTCGGCAGTAATAATGATGTCCTTGTCTTGGATTTTGCAGAAAATGGTATAGGTGAGAGTGGCATCCTGAAGTGCATTAGTCTCACAGACAGCAGAGCTCCAGAATTGCACTAGAAGGTCT
This sequence comes from Kitagawia praeruptora, assembly GCA_037693485.1. Classification (NCBI taxonomy): domain Eukaryota; kingdom Viridiplantae; phylum Streptophyta; class Magnoliopsida; order Apiales; family Apiaceae; genus Kitagawia; species Kitagawia praeruptora. The sequence continues at coordinate 112,622,578 of CM075354.1, forward strand.
AGATACAGGGTAGGATTGGTTGATAGAGCATTCTTGATGTAAGATTCAGACACCCACTTCACAAAGCATTTGAAATTGGCATTAGGTGCCTCAACATCACTGGTTAAGGCGATAAAGTTGGTGTTGAATTTTACGGTTGCCATTGATACAGTGAAGAGAGAGAAAAGAATAAAGGTTGAAGAATAAATTTAGCTTTTGAGATTAGGGTTTTCAGAGGTTTTTGAGGTTTAGATGCTTGAGAAATCGAATGAAATGAATCGAATAGATGTAGGATTGTATAAGTATGAAGTACTTGAATTGTCGATTATATATATGTTTTGTATCGACAAGTCAAGCATTTGAGAAGTAGAAAACAACTATTTGAGAAGTCAAGAAAGGCTTAATCGATGTAAGATCCATGAATAGTTAATTTATGAAATTACTGTTTTGGTAAGTGAGATCGGAAATATTTCATATTTTATTCGAGGTTGAGAAGTTAATATGTTAAGTATGTTAATGCTTGAAAAGATCCCAATATGTGGTGTGTGTTAATAAATTTGAACAGAAGTTTTTTTCATATCTCGTGAAATCATTTCGTTTTATTCGCTAAATTCCATTTTCAAAATTCATGGGGCTTCGATTTTAAATCGATTCTTATTAATATTCATCAGATAAATCTCAAAATATTCGTAAAGTGTATTTTTATTCGTTTCATAAGTTCTATAAACTTTCAGTATTTAATTAAGTATTTTCCGAAAATATTTCATTCGTATCGGACCCGTAAAATTGTACTTTCGGGATTAATTAACTGTTAATTCTATTGTTTACTCACACGATCTTATCTCAACCAATCCACATCTTAATATCTCGACCAATCTAGATTATACCAGCTATCTTGGTCAAAAGCTAAGGAAAACATTTCTGTTCTTCAAAAATAAAATAAAATTTCATACTCTTATTGTTCTGGAAGATCGATAGCCTTGTGGAGGGAGATTTTGGAGTCCGATTCTGTCGAATAAACACTCAAAACGAAGCCCTTGGAATCTAGTCTTTGAATCTGCAAGCCAAATCAGTGTTGGGTAATCTCTTTATTCTCTGTAAATGTTTCTTTATGCTGCAGAAATTAGAACTTTATTCTTGAAAAAGTCGATTTTGTTGATTCTTGAATTGCTCAGTCAGTGTGATGTTTCTTTGAGCTTCCTGAAGTCACTTAAAATAGATTGGGGGTAATTAACTGCTTTGTTTACCTTATTTTTGGTGAGATGGGAGTATATAGTTTTGTTAAATTTGTAATTGTCGTTTCTGTAATCTGTTGCTTGTCCAGGGAATTCGATGCTTCCTATAGTTTCTATAGGTTGCTTATAATTGATTTACTTGTTTGTTTGTATTGAACGAACTTGTTTTGCCAAGGGAGAAGTTTTTGGTTTTCTAAAGAGACCTTGATTAAATAGTTTGTGTCATTTAATGAATGTCTGCGAATTCTGGGGTGGTAGTCAGAGTATAAGTGTTCCCAGCCTTAATGTGATGTTTGGAGTGGTTTCCTGAAGCTATATATATGACTGATTCTGGTCAATTAATCAGAAATTGTGTTCGGTTTAGTAAGGGCAGGTATATGTTTTCTTCTAAGTTGCTGGTTAGCTCGTTCATGGCATAAAATGAGTTTCAGTAAATTTTGGGGTTTAAGGTGAAGAGGTAAAGGTACCCAGCTCTGATTTAGGATAGATAACTCATGAGTTGGTTAGGAGTTAAGCAAACGAAAGTCACCAGATTCTCCCTTGTCATTGTCGAAAGTGTGCGATTTTTTTTGTTCTTTCAGCAAGGGTGTTAAAAGAGGTATTAGGAAGGCTTAGGGAAGGACATAGGACTTGTGTTTTGGTTCGAAATTGGGGAGATGGTATGGTGCTGTGATTGTAGGTACGTACCTGGTGCATCAGAAAACAAAACGACCAGGTTTCATCATGCATTCAGTTTGTGTGATAATAGGACTCCTACATAAACCATCTGCCAGTTCACAGGACGAATGGTCTATGCCTTATAGGTTATGTCTGGTATAGAAGGTAGTAAACATCACACTGCCCACAATCTGGAAAGACCATTTAAATTACTCTACAGCTAGTGATATGTAGGAAGGTCAGGTTTAGTAAATAGGTTAAAGACACATCAGAAATCAATTCAAACTGTATGAACCGAGGGTTAAAGGGAGGATTAAGGTTGCCCGAATCTAGGAAATCAGGGGAAACTTGTTCTGGGTTATGCAGCTTGGGGTTTAACTGTTGTAACTGATTTACTCTGAAAAGTAAATCAAAATTTTACTTTTATCAATAATTATTTTCAATTCAACTATTTACTTAAAATCTGAATTTAGTTTTAAAATAAAATAAAATTCAGGAATATATTTCAAGATCATGATTTAAATTTAGACTTATTTCTGGATTATTTACTTATTTATTTATTTCCGAAAATGAGTTATTTATTTATTTTAAATTCAAAATAATTAAGAATTAATTACTTTTACTTACTTTAATTAATTTCAAGTAATGATTTAATTAATTAAATTATTTGATAAATTTAATTATTTATCAAATAATTTTATTAATTAGTTATTAGTGATTTTAATTAATGTAATTAGAATTATTCAATTCTCAATCGATGTATTCTTATGTAAATGATTTAAAATGATTTAAAAATAGTAGAAAATTGTGTAAAAATTCAGAAAATATTCTAACAATATTTTCAAATATTTTGAATGGGATTTTATTAAAAAAAAGACCAGGATTTAAAAAGGGTTTTAAAAATATTCTTGAGTTCAATTAATTAATAGAGTGAGTTATATGGACTGTTATGTGAAAATTATGTACGTAGCTGTTATGTGGACTATACATGTTGACCGTTAACAAGTATAAGTTGCTTTATTCTTGTGATTAATTTAATCTAATTATTATAGAGTCGAGCCAGAGGGACAGGGGCAAAGCTAAAGTCGAGTAGCTATCAAACCAGTAGTTTATAAAAGCTTTTGAGTACCAGGCAAGTATTTTCTCTTCACTCCTCATTCAAGTGAAATTTATTTTAATTATTCCGATTATATTGTCACCCCTTTATCAGTAATCTCATCGATATTTATTGTTACTGTTGTTTATTCAATTATCACCCCAATTATTGTTGAACTCGTTGATATTTATTCTTATTGTTGATTATTCAGTTATCACCCCATTTGTTATATCGATCTTGTTGATATCCAAGATGGAACTGTTGATTTTTTTTTTCGACTAGTTGAGTTGTTGTTCTGGAACGTTAGTGTGCCAGATTGTTTGACTGATAGAGGTTGTCGATTGTTCCAACACCTAACATGTTGGATTTAGAATTGGAACGTTTTCGGATGTCCCTTCGGGGAGACCATATTATGGTCAACGGATGTCCCTTCGGGGAGACCAGTAATGGTCAGATGTTGAGGCCAATGTGTGACGTGGATCCACTTAGAGGGACTTTGCTGTGTGCATTGTCCGGGGTTAATGCGAGCCTGATCAGCCGCCTAATTCCAATGTTTTTAAAATAAAAATAAAAATCCAATTCTAATCTAATTACAAAACTTGAGATAATTCATATTCAGATCTGTACCGCCTTTGTGAGATTATCAGTTGCTTGATGATATTTATACTAGCTTATGCTCTTGATACACTGTTATTATTCTTGCTGAGCATTATTTGCTCACTCTTGCCTTGTGACATTTGTTTTCTTCAGTGAAGTCCGAAATGTCCAGAAGGAGCGGACCGTCTCATAGAGGCATCCAGCGAGTTGAGGTTATAGGATGGGTAGTCAGTTGATTAGCTCTATACTTTATAGTATGATGTTGTTGTGTCAGTTTAGTCAGCTTACTTGGCTGTTGGCTTTTGGCTTTTGGGGTTGTAATATATTAATATGTAAATTTGGATTTGGTTTGTAATAGTTAGTTGGATTTTGTTTCATACTTTGATCTGTGAGCGGTCTTGGATAGTTAATAGTTATATGTAATTATTGGTTTTGAATTTTATGCATGTGAGCAAGATGATTAGTAGTAGTAATGTCTTTGTTGGTTAAACAGGTGATCGATTAGCTCGATTTATGGATACGTCATGCCGAAATTTCTAAAATTTCCCTATATCATTGTTTAATTTAATATAAAAGTATAAAATGTTAATATTGGTAAGTGAGGGTGTCACAAGTTGGTATCAGAGCTACAGGTCACAGTCACTGAAACAATTAGGTGGGAAACTGGGTTAGAGTAGTAAGAAGGATTAGGATCGTTTTACGAGAGTTAGTATGTCTAATTATAAGATATTTATAATATTACAGGCTCCTTGTTCTAGCTCAGACTCGGATCGAGATGAGAGTCCAGTAGGAGTGGCTCCAGTGCCACAGCAGGTACCTTCGAGGGTTATGCAGTCATATATAGGATCTCAGAGCTAGGTTAACGGGCCAGCCTACCAGTGTACCCCATTACCGGTACCATACTACCAGTATGAGAGTGTGGTTAGAGAGAGGGATTTCCTACAGGGCCAGGTAGACGAGATGAGGACTATGAGGTCGACGGAGGCAACCTTGGCCAGAGAGCGAGACGGATTGCTGGCAGAGCTATGAGAGATTCGTAGACGTTTACAAAAGATGAGGACTTTCATTGATAGACGGACACAACATATGCCCATTGATGAGCCTGCAGCCATTAGACACTAGGTGACATTGGCATTGGTGAGAGCATACTTGGACACCATACTTGGGCTAGATCAGTAGATAGGGAGCAGATTCTCAGCAAATGAGGATGGGATGATTATGTGTAGTATAATAGTAGTAGTGCATCGGGGCATACAGTGCAGCCAGTTTTGTTGTATATAGCAGTTGTACTATGGCTAGTGCTAGCAGTCTTTCTTTTTAGATGTTGTATCGTACTCTTATCGAAGCGTTGTTCTTACGCTTGTACCATATATATATATATATATATATATATATATATATATATATATATATATATCATGACCACTTTTGCAGGGTTGTTCTTAAATTTTAACTTATTGTCATTTACTTTTGAGCACCATATTTACTTTCCAGCACTGTATTTACTCTTCGATACCATGTTTATTTTCAGCACCATATTTAAATTTTAACACCATGTTACTGTTCAGTTATTATATCTATCAAATGTTCATATGTATCCTATAACCTTATTTCCTTGATTTGGTGCCTTGTTATATCCTGTACAACCATTGCTAACCTGTATAATAGTTGAAAACCATGACTTATATTCCAGCAACTTATAGATTGTTTAAATTAAACCATATTCATTTGATATTTGATGCTTGAACTTGAAATTAATAGTTGTTTGTTTGCCTACCAGAATTATGCCTCCAAGGCGATATCGTCGTGTAAACACCCGAGAGAATCCAGTAAACCCACCTCCTGTGGGCCAGATAGATCCTGCTCTAGCTCAAATATTGCAGACCCTTACCCAGCAGACTGCTACTCTAGCACAACAACAGCAACAGATACAATTGCAGTTGTTGGCACAACAGCAGCAGCAACAGCAACAACAGCCGATTCCTCCAGCTATTACTTTTAAATCCTTTCAGGCAGTCAAACCTCCAGAATTTAAGGGGACAACAGATCCAGTGGAAGCAAGGTCATGGTTGAAAGAGATGGAAAAGGTTATTGAGTTAGTGAGGGTTCCGGAAGATAAGCAAACAGAGTATGTTAGTTATTTTCTGAAGAATGAGGCTACTTATTGGTGGGAGTCAGTGAGAGCTTTAGAAGCCACAGAGGTAATTACTTGGGTTAGATTCAAGGAGTTGTTTTTAGAGAAGTATTTCCCAGATTTTATGAAGAATCAGATGGAAGTGAAATTTTTGGAGTTAAAGCAGGGTAATATGACTGTGTTGGAGTATGAGGCGAAATTTACTGAATTAGCATGGTTTGTTCCAACATATGTGGATACAGATAGGAAGAAGGTGAAAAGATTTCAGCAGGGATTAAAACCATGGATCCGGAGTAAGTTGGCAGTTCTGGAGTTAGATACTTATGCAGCAGTGGTACAGAAAGCAATGATTGTGGAAGGAGAAAGTGATTTGTATTTTAAGGAGAAAGAAAAGAAGAAAAGGAAGGCAGGATCAACTGAAGGACGTCAATCTCAGGGTAGTTCTCAAAACTATCCTAATAAGAAACCAGGGTTCCAGTTGGGAAAAGATACAAATGTTAAGAAACCAGGGGTGGGAAGAGAAGGACAGGGCAGTCGCCCACAAGGAGCAAATCAACAGAAATTTCTCAGACCACCATCGGTAGAGTGTAGGACATGTGGTAAGAAACATTTGGGAGCTTGTAGTAAGGAGGATATAACTTGTTTCAAGTGCAACCAAAAAGGGCATATTTCTAAAGACTGCAAGATAGGAATTGTTTGTCATCGATGCGAAAAGCCGGGGCACATGATGAAAGATTGCAGGGTACCAATAGCTAGACCCCCAGCCCCAGCTAATACCATGATTCGGGCCATTGAGGCAAAACCAGCAGTGAGTGTTCAGCCATTAGCCAGGACCTTTAATATGACAATGAATGAAGTTGTTAAAGATGCAGATGTGGTGGCAGGTACGCTTCCTATAAATTCCGTGCATGCCAAGGTGTTAATTGATTCGGGACCTACTAAATCTTTCATATCTAAAGAGTTTGCTTGCAAATTAAATTGTGAAATGCACTTGCTAGATGAGGCTTTAATCATAGAGATAGCAAATTCGGAGCGTGTACCAGTTAGTCAGGTGTGCCCTCGTTGCGAGATTGAAATCTCAGGGCACTGTTTTTATTCTAATTTGATACCTTTCCAGTTAGGTGAATTTGATGTAATCTTAGGAATGGATTGGTTAGTAGACAATAATGCTCAGATAGATTGTAAAGGTAAAAAGGTGATGTTGCGATCCCCTGATAACGTGGAAGTTGTTTTTCGAGGTCAGAAATAAACTAGGAAATTTTTGACCATTATGCAAACTAAGAGGTTGTTGAGGCAGGGGTGTGAGAGTTATATGGCCTATGTAATGGATACTAAGTAGAAAGTACCTAAGATAGAAGAGATACCCGTAGTAAACGAGTTTCTCAATGTCTTCCCGGACGAACTTCCAGGTTTACCTCCAGATAGGGAAATAAAATTTGCTATTGATTTAGCACCAGGTACAGAACCAGTGTCTAAGGCTCCTTATCGTATGGCACCAGTAGAAATGAAGGAATTAGTGATTCAGTTGCAAGATCTTCTTGATAAAGGAATTATAAGGCCTAGTGTATCCCCGTGGGGAGCACCAGTTTTGTTTGTGAAGAAGAAAGACGGAAGCATGAGGTTATGCATTGATTATCGTGAGTTGAACAAGTTAACAATTAAGAACAAGTATCCCTTACCGAGAATTGATGATTTGTTCGACCAATTGAAAGGAGTAGCTTGTTTTTCTAAGATAGATTTATGATCAGGTTACCATTTTTGCAACGCTTTTGCCAAAATTGAGCGTTGCATCTGCTGCCGTTGCAATAGACCCCTATAGCAACGTTTTATGCACTTATTGCAACATTTTTCAAGTATTACAATATCCCCTTTAGTGCAACACTTTTGTCTTGTTTAGTGACACTTTCATGATGTTGCAACAGACTATTGCAACACCATTTTGTAACATGTTTTAGTTAAAAGTGTTGCAAAGTAAATTTATTGCAACATTTTCATGTAACATTTTCTTTCCTATTGTAATGTTTTTGGTTTTTTTAGCAACATTTATATGCAACACTTTGTATTAGTCCAATTTGCAATATCCTTTTTGAAATGTCAATAAACCAACATAAAAATATATCAAACCAGGAATCACATTTACAATTTCCCAGGTAGCAAATCCAACAGAGTATATGTCAATAAAGCCATAAAACCCAGACAAAGTTGGCTTATATCGTAAGATCATCTTACATCAAGTACATAAATTCAAAGTCGAAACACATAGTCGACTTGCACACCATAAATGTAAATAAAACTTAGTCTTTCCTAATAAAGTACTAAGCTATTTTCCATGAACCACCTTTTCCATGTTGCAATTGTTGTAGCTTTCAATACATGAATCTCCGAAGCCTTGCAGCGCATGTGTAGCTCTCTCCAGTGGTAAACATCCTATTGGAAAATAGGAACCCCTGTTATGAGTGCAAAATATTTGGTTTTCACGGCTTTGGGATTTTCATTAAACCATGCAGGTAGTGCCCAAAACATTAGCAAGCTGCATAGATATAAGATAATATTTCAGCATTGGAATTCTATAAGAACTGAGCAATCTATAAACACTTATAGCAAAATTCTATTTCACACATGTAGCAAAACTCTGAAATTTGTAAATATATATACACCTATATGATACCAGCACTACATCTATCACATGCTTCCTAGCTAGGTATAGCAAGTTTATGTATCTTTAGATATCTGATAACATAATTGGAGAATTCCAGAAGTTTATTTGGTTAGCTGAAGCTTAAAGTCCGGTCTACGTTCTATCATCTTACCTATATTTGGTAACTAGATGGTGAATCAAAACAAGAATCTCCAGCTTCGCAAAATTACATGGTTAACTATTTCACTTATTCACTTATTTCTAGAAGTAACTCTACTTGCAAGTTTGGGCAACTAAGCAAGCAATAAGAAGCAGCAAAATAACAAACTTATATTAATTCTTTTTCTGAAAGGCAAAATAACAAACTATTCAATGCTTATAATTTCTCAATCAAAAAACATATTACCCTTATCCTATGGAAACCCTTCTCTGCCAGGGAGAAAAAAAAAGTGCCACTATTCTTATGATGACATAATTAATTTGAATTCACTTGCATGTATAACAAAGACAAATCAGCACACCCCATCACTCAACTTAATAACTATATAAATCTCTCCTCCCCCCCAAAGTATAAGATCAAAACCAGCATCTTAAGGACTCTGCATTTCTCCCACACCTCAGGGTCCTCACATGATTACAGGAAATAAGGAATACCTACAAGGAAAAAGGCAACTTGTTTGTGATTCTTATCAGAATCAATATGTGCTGGTGTAAGGCCAGTGTTATCAGTCACAACCAAATCCTCCTTCGATCCAGCCTGCACTAATACTGTGCATGCTTCAAGGTTCCCCCTAATAGCAGCCCAATGAAGTGGTGAACAGCCTAAATTCATGATATGGATTAAAAAATATGTAAGATACAATAAATTTATGGTTTACAAAATATCATTCTCTCATTCAAATATACAATTTGGCTTAAAGATATGCAATATAAATCTGTTATGCATATTAAGGCAGAGCATTAATATATACCCTCTTTGTCCTGGCTTCCTCTATATGCATCCAAAAATAGAAGAAGGCGTATGAAATCAGTAAACCCTTTATATGCAGCCCTACCGTTTTAGAAAATTGATAATTATCATTGTTAAGTATTACATTTTACACGAGGTTACTCAAAGAGTCAAAGGAAAAGTTGTATTTTAATTGCGAATTATTTCATGTCATGCAGCTGATTAAGTTTTCTACCGGTAGTAAAGAGAAAATTCATAGATAACCCATACAAGGTATTTCTCTTTCTACCTTACTAAGCAGATAAAAAAAAACTAAATTGAACAGGTTGATCATATATTTCTACAGGCAAGATTTGTTCACAGAGACTTTACACAACTAAATTTATCAATAAATGCAGGAGTAAGCTTATAGATGCCACATGGAAAATAAAAAAAAATGTTAATAAGTACTATATCTTTTATACGCATAAATCTTTGAGAAACATATTATTCACAATGTAAGTCACTTAATTTGCATCCTTATAGTAAAACATATATTGTATTAAATTACTATTATTATTTTTGTCATAGTCCAGGGTCAAACCTCTCAAGGGCCTGAAAGGCTGAATACATTATAAATGCCATTCATTCCAGCTAATACCGTATAACAAATTACTGCTTCAGTTAGTCATCTACTAAAAAATAAAGTCAGCACCACATGTCAAGAAGATGAACAACATCAACCAGCGGCTTTCTATCTTGTGATCCTAACTCCTAAGACGGCCACGTAATCTCTAAAACATCAGCATACGAAGATATACCAACCTGATATCCATTGAGATCAGTAGCATTGTGTTGAGTATTGAATACGGTAAAAGAATACAGAGGGGGGGGGTGAATGGATTCTTGAACTTTTCTTGGATTGAGTCTGTGTAGCAGATAAGTGCCTGTGTGTGCAGAAATTAAGGTGCGGATAAGTAAACAACACAAGGCACAATATCACTTTAATCTAATGTATATTAGATAAAGGTTGCTACAATCTGTGAATACAAATGGTAGTATTCTCAGCTTCGTTTTTCTCAGAGAGATATAGCTTACAGTGTATGAAAAACTAGACTCACAAAAGTTACTAAGTTATGAAGTGAGGCTGTGTCCTTATAGAACATGGATACAGCCCACTTACTGCAAATAAGGTAGCTAAACAAATTACTTTCTAGTCTGTCTATCCTTTTTGAGTAAGTGTCCAAACGGTTACAGATTTGACTTTGCAAAGCCTGTTTAGATCCACTTCTTTAGCTCCTTGTCTCTTCTATATCTCTCCAAGCTTCCTTGTAGGCTTTCCAGAGCACGTTACAGGTTGTGGTCCATAAAGTGCATTGGCTTGTTGTAGGTTTCTGACTTGTACAATTTCTTCAGTATTTTGTCTCCAAGAATGTATTCGAGAAGTGACTAAGTAAGTGATTCGAGAACTAGAATTGACTTGATCGATAACTCTGAGTTCTCGAATACTGTTATAGTGACATATCGAACCACTTCTCGAATAGCTCTTTTCCATCAGGATTCCTTGAGTTGTCGAATAGAGCATTTGACTTATCGAATCCTCGAGTTGTCGAATAGCTTTCTGAGTCTTTGAGATATCGAATGGAACTTTGACTTGTTGACTCTTTGAGAACTCGAATACCATCTTGACTTGTTGACTTCTTGAGTTCTCGAATAGAGTAGTAGACATATCGAATCCCTGAGATATCGAATGAGATATCGAACAGTGTATTCAGAGATATCGAATAGTGTCTTGAGATATCGAATCTCTGACTTCTCGAATGCTGGACTTCTCGAATAGACAAATATACTTCTCGATTTGGTACTTAGGCAAATTCTTCATTTCTTCAAATCCCAACTGTGATTATTTTGCAGTCTTTAACTCCTTGCTTGAGGCATGAACCATGGAACTTCTTTCAAGCATTATTCTAGACTCTATTTGTACAGTAACACAACTAGGATTTGATGCCTATTACAAGTACAATACAAACAGAAACTCTACAACTAGAGGTTCCCTCAGTTAAGAGGTCAAGTAAGTAATGCAAAGCATTACAAACAATTAGGCTTGTTATTAGATGTGTACAGGCATGCCTCTGTAACTAACAATCTCCCCCAAATTGTGAGTGAGACCCTTAGTCACAATTTCATGTCTGATAACAAGCCTAACATACATAAAGATAAAACTTTAAAAGTACAGGTATGTATTTTGATTGAACACATTAATGAAATTACAAGATAAATACTCTTACAGTATGATGAGGTACTAGCCATTTTCTTTTGATTGCATCTCCATTGCTTTGGCTTGTAGATCATCATATGCTTTCTGTTTCCTTTCTTTCTCCTTTTCTGCAATCTCATCTACTGCTCTCATGATTTCTGTCATAGCATCCAATTCTTCAATCATAATAGAGTTTTTGAAATCTTCAAGCACTGGCTTCAGAATGTTGGCAGGATAGTGACTGAGTAGGTTCATTCTTATATTGACATTGTCTCCATTTCTCCTCCTATACTTCACCACATAGGGATCAAACTGAACTCTACACAATCCCTTTGCCCTTAGCTTTTCTGCTTCAATCTCCAGTCTATCAATTTCTTTCTCCCTTTCTAACCATTTCTCATAGCAGCCCTTTCTTATCTTCTCAGCATAGTCTTTCTTCATTTTCACAAAGTCAATCAATTCCAGCTTCCATACTTTCTCCACCTTGTCTTTAGAATCCAGCAATGCAATGATTCTTTCTATCTCATACAATTTACCCCAATGTTGACAACCCCCTTGTTTGAATTTCATTTCTTTCCCATCAGTGTACTTGATTACAAGGTGGTCATCCACAATTGCAGCATAACATATCTTTTGAGCTCTTAGAAATAGCAGTTGCTCTTCATCAAAGTCTTCATCAAGTGGCTGGAGCTTTAATCCTAGAATGATTGTTAGGGCTCTAGATTTGGATAGCTTCACTCTCCTTGCAGCATGTTTAAATTTTATCCTCTTGACATGATTGCTTGGCAGAAATCTTTGACCTTTGTTGGTAGACCATAGTAGTATTCCATTAGCAGATTGCTTTCTGAAACATACACATGGTTTCTTGACTTGAATCTTCTTCTTTTCTTGAGATGGTAAGACAGTTGCAGAAGCCATAGATGTAGATTTTGGTAGGTCACTACTAACAGTATTCACCCTAGACTTAGAGTCTTGTGTTGTGGTGAGATTACTGCTAGCATTGCCTAAGGCTTGCTGTCTTCCACTCTTTCTCACATATGTTTTACCTTGGTCATCATCATCCTTTTTATCCTTGTCTACCTTTTTCTTCTTATCTTCATCACCCTTATCTCTCCTGTGATGTCTTCTCCTCCCATCACCTTTGTCTTCAGAATCATCATCCTTATTTCTCCTAGGTTGAGCCATCTCTGGAATTTCACCAGTTGCAATATAGGTTCTGAGGATATGCAGTGCCTCAATTTCTTCAGCATTTCTGGCTCCAACCTTCTTCTGTAATTGATCAATGATAGCAATGATCAGTCTGTGATTTCTGGAGGTGAGATCATGAGGAATGACCAATTGCTTGATATCTTCAATTCTGGTACCAGACTGATAAATAATTGTCCATGGCTTCTTGATCACTTCTGGTAGCCTTGTAGGTTGACCATTCCTCAAATCATCAAACAGACTCTTGCTGTTCTCATTTTTCTTCTCAATGATCTCAAGTATGGCATCTATCTCTGAGTGCTTTAGGTCTTGTAGAGTCTGGTATGTTAGATGCCATATCTTTAGTTTGGAAACCATCACTATCTCCTTGACCCATATATTGTTGACTTTCTTGGGGATGACAGTGATGTAGTCTATCTGCTTCTTCAACTCCCTCAGATAGAACTGAGTGTCACCAACCTGTTCCCTTATGGCTTTCAGAAACTCCAAGAAGGCTTTATCATGATAGTCATTGGAGTTAGCAACTTCTTGTAGGTTGGCCTCAGTAACAACTTTGACTTCTACAGGCTTGGCACTCTCAGATATAGAGATTTGAGGTTTGTCAGATGGCATACTCCCTGCAACCACTGTGGTAGTTATGGATTGCTTTTGTCCTCCAGGAGTAGTGATGTGCACAGTTGGTAAGGTGACAACTGGCAAGATAGATGGAGGCTCATCTACTTTGGCTTTTCCTTTGCCAGGCACATTTGCTAGAGACTTAGAAGCCCTTTGTTGACCACCCTCTTTGATTATTATGCCTTTCTCTCCCTTTGTCTCCCCCTTTGAATTTGAGTTCCTAGCCTTCTTCTCCCCCTTAGGCTTGTTGTCAGGCACAGAGGCTGTAGAAATGTCCTTTGGGAGTGAAGATTCATCAGGTAGAGGAAGACCCATATGCTTCATCATTGCAGCTAACATAGATTGTTGATGCAGAAGGACATCAGCTGTGGTGGATGCTTGAGTGTCCAACTGAGCATTTAGCAATGCAACCTTTTCTGTGAGATGAGCATTGGTCTTGGTGAGAGTAGCTACCTCCTGCTCAAGAGTGTTGACCTTAGTGAATAGCTCATTGGCCTTGAAGCCAGATAAAGATTGGTCCTGAAGCCTCTTCACTTCATATTTAGACAATTCATGCACAGGGACATCAGTCACTAGTCTATCTCCATAAAGATTTTTGAACATTATCCTCAGCATGGCATTGGCATCTGTAGTCTGGTCAGATAGATTCTGAAATTTATGCCCCAGACCTGTGACAGCATCTTTTAGCATAGCCAGCCCATTGTCCACCTGAGTGCAGGTAGAGTTGCAGTGTTTGATGTCCTTGAACACACTGTCCAATTGAGGAAATTTAGCATCAAAGGCCCTCTTGACTTCTGCTACTGAAGTGGCTGTCTTATCACACACCCTGTTGACTTCAGTTTTGACTCCCTTGCCAAGATAGTGTGCAGCCTTGAGGAAACCCTTGTAGGAGTCATTTACAGCTTCATACACTTCACCAGGTGACAGGGATTTTGCATTGGAGCCCAGTGAAGTGATGTATTCCTCCCTGAGATACTGAAGTGCTTCATCGAGAGTAATATCATATTTTCCTTGCAACCAGGCATCTATGTTGCCATCTCTCTCAGCATCATCAATGATCTTTGACTTCTGCACTTCCACATCATCCCTATGGCATAACAGAATAGCCTCATAGTCTGGATTGGGCATGTCTGCAGTGAGAAGGTGCTGAGCAATCTTTGTGAACTCAGGAATCTGATCCACAATCAAGCTTTGAAGTGCTTCAACCGTCAATTGTTGTGGAACAGACCCTGATCCTGAAGCACTGTCATGTTGCACAGGCTTCAGCCATGTTGACATGAAGTCAGAGCTAGAGCTAGGCAAGCTAGTCTCCTCAGTTACAGATGCAACTTCTGTAACCGGATGGATTGACTCTACTACTGGTGTCACCACAGAAGTGGGATGAATTACACCAGCAGTTGACACAGGCACAGAGTCTCTAGTAAAAACTAGGGGAACCTCTGTGTTTGTGATGGTGTCATTAGGATATGCCTCAGCATGCATTCCCTCACCATCTAAATGTGGGTTCTGAGTGGTGAACAAAGTGTCATGCACTAAGTCACTTGAAATTATTGGCTCATCAAGCAAAGAGGATTCTTGATGATCAATACCTTGCATCTCAGTTGTCTGAGTTGCAGGTTCCAAAGAAATTTCAGAGTTAGATTCTGGAAGAGAAGTGTGTTTTAGAGTAGATTTTGGCAACTCCCCCTGAGAGATAGAGGAAGTTTCAAAAGTGATGTGCTCTCCACTCAGTGTTGTGTCAGCCTTATCACTCCCATGTGCTGACTCTATACAAGAGGGTGCATTGGGGAGAATGCTTGATTCTATAGGTGCACCCTGTTGAGAGGATACACCTAGTGAGCTGTGTGCCCCTGATTTTACAACTTCAGCCATTTGTGTGACTGAAGAGGTGGTCTTAGTTTTCTTCTTCTTTGTTCTGTGTAAAGGTGACTCAGGTTCCTCACTTCCTAGACCTAATTCAACAGCTAATGCTGCTTCAGACAAGATATTTAAAGGTGCAGACATTACTTCCTTTCTCTTCTTTTTACTAACATCACCCTTTTGAGAGGATGATGCAGTTGGCTCAGTAAGAGGTAGAGTGTTTGGTTGAGAGGGTTGGTTAGCAGGCCCTGGGTTAGCATTTTGTTCTACTTGCTTGGGCTGTGCTAACTTAGATTTTGCATCAAATGTTGGCATGTTGTGGGGGTAAGTCCTAAACAAACTCTCCATATGGGGAGTTATGTTCAGTCTTACATCCACATCATTCCTAGTTTCCAAGTTACCAAAAATGAGTTTGGTCATGGACTTAGGATAGCCTATTTTATTTTTATCAATCCCAGGCAATTCAATCAATGAAGCATTTTTATAATTAAGTACAGATTGAATAAAGCGAGGGAAGAAAATATCAGTACCTCTCTTGGTTGTGTTCTTACCAAGTCTCCCATATAATTCTTGAAGTATGATTTGGCCAACATCTATCTTCTTTCCATAGGCCAAAGCATATCCAATTTGCTGCACAGGTGCACTGATTTGGTCAAAGCTTGATTTCCTGGCAGTGAAGACTTGGAGAAGAGTTGCAAACACATAGCTCCACTCCTTTCTCAGATTCTTTCTGTTTAGCTTTCCAAGGTTAATCCCATCTGAGTAGTTTATGAACTCAAAGAATTCCTCCAACTCTGCATTAGTGGCCAGTCTGTCAAATGACTCTTGTTGTAGGCCTAGTGCTTGGTTCATGTCTGCAGTAGTGATAGTGATTTCCTTATCTTGAACCTTGCAGTAGATGACATAGGAAGTGTTTGCGTTTTCCAGGGCTACAACCTCCACAATAGCAGTACTCCAGAATTGTTCCAGAATATCTAGATATAGAGTTGGGTTGGCAGAGAGTGCATCCTTGATATATGACTCATCCATCCATTTCACAAAGCACTTGAAATTTGCATTGGGTGCTTCAACATCACTAGTGAGTGCGATGAAGTTGGTGTTAAACTTTACTGTTGCCATTTGTGTAGAAGAGAGAAAAGAAATTGAAGGTTGAAGAAGAAATTTGGCTTTTCGTAGCTAGGGTTTCAGGGGTTTAGAGAGTGTAGATGCTTGAGAAATCGAATGAAATGAATCGAATAGATGTGAGGTTGTATAAGTATGAAGTACTTGAATTGTCGATTAGCAGAAGGTTTTGTATCGACAAGTCAGGCATTCGAGAAGTAGAAAACAACTATTCGAGAAGTCAAGAATGGCTTAATCGATAACTCAAGCAGATAGAAACTCACAGCTGGCAGTTATCTAACTTAGAAATAATTCTAAATTAAATAAAATGTGTTTTTATGAGTGAATTAAATTTTTAGATAAAAATCCAAAATCGATTAAAATTCAGCGAGAATTCAGCCTTTTCAAATGATTCGAGAACTCAAATATAGTGTTCGAGAACTCAGTCACTATATTCGAGAAGTCAATAATTCCTCTATTCGATATCTCAGAAAGACTCTATTCGAGAACTCAAGAGTACTCTAATGAGACTTATTAGAGATGTCGAATAGTGAATCATTCGAGAAGTCTGACTTATCGAACTATACCCATCACTCATAAAAATTTGATTTTCACTATCTTTTTAAAATCTACCAGACATATTCATTGAAAAATATCCTAGCAAATCAAATAGTGATTTTCTCAAAATTTCATAGAAATTTTAAGTTAATAAAAATATGATTTTCAACATATGCAACAGATTTGAAATATTTATAAATCATATTTCAGCCAACACTTACTCCAAAAATATTGAGAATTTAGATAAAGTAAGTGTTTACTGCTGCAACAATCTAGATGATGTATTCACTTAGCCAGAATCTGAAGAATTCAGCATTCCAATCTCACTTACCAACCTTGTGAAGGTGGCTTCATCTAATGGCTTAGTGAATATATCAGCTAGTTGTTTATCTGTAGAGACATAATGCAACTCAATGGTTCCATTAGTTGCATGTTCTCTTATGAAATGATATCTGATGTCAATGTGCTTTGTTCTAGAATGATTGACAGGATTGGCAACTATAGAGATTGCACTTGTGTTGTCACACATGATTGGAATTCTTTCCAACACAAGTCCATAATCTCTAAGTTGATTTCTAATCCAAAGCACTTGAGCACAGCAACTTCCAGCAGCTATGTATTCAGCCTCAGCTGTAGAAGTTGACACAGATTGTTGCTTCTTGCTATACCAAGAAACTAACCTTTGTCCAAGAAACTGGCAGCTTCCTGAGGTGCTTTTCCTATCCACTCTGCATCCAGCATAATCAGCATCAGAGTAGCCAACCAGATTGAACCCTGTGTCCTTAGGGTACCATAATCCCAAGTTAGGAGTGCCCTTCAGATATCTAAAGATCCTTTTTATTGCAATCAAATGTGATTCCTTTGGATTTGATTGAAACCTTGCACACAAGCATGTAGCAAACATGATGTCTGGCCTACTTGCAGTGAGGTAGAGTAGAGAACCAACCATGCCTCTGTAGACTGAGATATCTACTCTCTTGCCTTTAGCATCTTCATCCAATTTAGTGGCAGTGGCCATGGGTGTCTTGGCAGGTGAACAATCTTCCAAGTCAAACTTCTTCAATAAATCCTTGATGTACTTGGTTTGACTGATAAAGATACCATCCTTCCTTTGACTGACTTGCAACCCTAGAAAGAATGTCAACTCTCCCACCATACTCATCTCATATCTGCTCTGCATGAGTTTAGAGAATTTCTCACACAGTTTCTCATTTGTAGAACCAAAAATGATATCATCCACATAGATTTGAACTAGGATCATATCATCACCATGCTTCTTGTAAAACAGTGTCTTGTCCAGTGTGCCTCGAGTGAATTTATTTTCAAGAAGAAATTGTGATAGAGTATCATACCATGCTCTTGGAGCTTGCTTAAGTCCATACAGTGCCTTAAGCAATCTGTAGACAAATTCTGGGAAATGTGGATCCTCAAAGCCAGGTGGTTGTTGCACATAAACCTCTTCTTCCAACTCTCCATTTAGAAATGCACTCTTGACATCCATTTGATAAACTTTAAAGTTTGAATGAGCAGCAAATGCCAAGAATATTCTAATGGCTTCCAATCTAGCAACAGGGGCAAATGTCTCATCATAATCAATGCCTTCCTGTTGAGAGTATCCTTTTGCAACCAGCCTTGCTTTGTTTCTTATTATTACACCATCTTCATCCATCTTATTCTTCAGAACCCATTTTGTTCCAACAATGGTTCTATTCTTTGGTGCAGGCACAAGTTCCCATACTTTGTTCCTTTCAAATTGATTCAGCTCCTCTTGCATGGCAATAATCCAATCTGGATCCAACAATGCATCATCAAGTTTCTTAGGCTCAACTTGTGATAGAAAACATCCATAGAGGCACTCATTTTGAGTTGCTCTCCTAGTCCTTACTCCTGCATTAGGATCTCCAATGATTTGCTCTGCAGTGTGTGATCTATCCCATTTCCTTGAGTGTTCAGCCTGATTTCTCATCCTTGATGTTGCTTCATCATCCTCATCATGATCATCCTCATTTCCTCCCCCTGTGAAGTTGCCATTACTCACAGGTGTGTCTTGGATGCTTGTTTCTTCACTATTGATTGGCACAAATTCTTCTCTTGTATCATTATTCACTTGAGTTTGTTGAACTTGAGTTTCAACTCTAGTTTCAGTCTCTTCATCAGAATCATCTAGATTATCAAACTTCAATGGATCTTTGTCTTCATCATTGGCTTCTTCTAGTCCAGGTAGCTTGCTGTCATCAAATGTTACATCTGTGCTTTCCATAACTTTCTTTTGACCGATGACATAAACCTTGTATGCAATTCTTTCCATAGAATAGCCAAGAAAAATTCCTTCAAATGCTTTTGCATCAAACTTTCCAACATATTCAGAATTGTCCTTAAGTACAAAGCATTTGCTTCCAAAAGTATGAATATACTTCAGTGTAGGCTTCTTTCCAGTCATCAAGTTGTAAGGAGTCTTTCCAGTGTTTTTGTTGATGAGGGTTCTGTTCTGAATATAGCATGCAGTGCTCACAGCCTCAGCCCAAAAACATGTGGGCATTTTTGCATCAAGTAACATTGTTCTAGCAGCCTCAATTAGAGTTCTATTCTTTCTCTCAACAACTCCATTTTGTTGTGGAGTCCTTGGAGCTGAGAATTGCTGAGAAATGCCATTCTCTTTGCAGAATGCTTCAAGTGTGGCATTTCTGAACTCTGTTCCATTATCACTCCTCAATGCAATCACACTTGCATCGTTTGCCTTTGCTTCCTTGTCAGCTTTCTTTATATGCTCAATGATTACTTGTGGAGCCTCATCTTTTGATGCCAGAAATTCTACCCATGTATACCTTGAAAAATCATCAACCATTACCAGGGCATACTTCTTTCTTCCAAGTGACATTATGTTAACAGGCCCAAACAAATCCATATGGATAAGTTGTAGTGGCTTGGTTACAGATGTCACTGTCTTTGACTTGTGGCTTGATCTCTTCATTTTTCCTTTCTGACAAGCCTCACACACTCCTTCTTGGCAGAATTCAAGTGTGGGCATGCCTCTCACTAACTCTCTTTTGACTAGAGAATTAATGGCCTTAAAGTTCAGGTGTGATAGTTTCTTGTGCCACAGCCAACAATCTTCATTTGATGCTTTTGAGTAAAAGCAACAAATTTTGTCCTTGTTTGCAGAGTCCATATTGGCTACAAACAGGCTTCCCTTCCTTACTCCAGATAGAGCAAAATCACCAGTCTTCTTGTGGGTGATCAAACATTCATCTTTGTCAAAATTCACTTTGAATCCTCTATCAGTAAACTGACCAACACTTAACAGATTATGCTTGAGCCCTTTGACTAGTGCTACATCTTCAATGATGACATTTCCAACTTTCAGCTTGCCATATCCCAATGTGTTACCCATGCTGTCATCTCCAAAAGCAACCATTGGGCCAGCCTTTTCCTCATACTGTGATAGCAGGGCCATATCACCAGTCATATGATTTGAGCATCCACTGTCCAAAATCCACATGACCTTCTTCTCACTTTCTTTGCCCTGCAAACACAAAGGTATTACTTTTCCTTTGGTACCCAAACAAGTTTGGGTCCATGTGACTTAGAGACAGTTTTATCATAAACAGCATGCTTGTTAACTTTCTTAGTGTCAGTCTTCTTGTCACTGTTGGAAGTCTTAGAACCTGAGGTTTCAGACTTAGGTGACAAAGGTACCTTCCTAGCTTTAGGAGGACTTGAAGACTTTGACCTTGTGTAGTGTGTGTGAGAATTGTGACTGATACAACCATCAATGAACTGCCTTCTTAAATTAAAACAACTAGTCATAACATTCATATTGCATGGCATACAGTCAAATTTATCACAGAAGGGTGCATCTCTATGTCTTAGAGGCACAGAACAATCATAGAAAGGTTTAGACACACTACCAACAGGTTTCTTGCATGCATGAGTTAGATGATTGGTACTGAAACAGTTCTGACAAGTTTTCCTAGGGGCATTAGGCATATAAGCATAGTTGTTATCCTTGTTAATCCCTAACTTGCCATTTCTGTTCTGTTTCTTTTTAGTCACTTCCTTTCCTGATTCACTCTTCCCAGCTGATACAAACTTAACAAACTTCTTAGGTCTTGGCCTATCAACTACTGGCTTCTTGGTCTTTGACTTGGCACTCTCACCCTTAGAGGATGCTTGCTGTTCACTAGATTGTGCCTCATCCTCATCATTCAACATTTGCTTGATGAGTAAGGCATCCTCATCAATTTCAAATGTTGATTCCTTAAAAATTGGATTTTCAGTTTTTCTCAAAATGTGAGGCACTTTCTCATGAACAGCTGTGTCCTCTTCAATGACAGCATAGCCTTTCCTTTGCTTGAGAGAGTCATAGTCAAGTCCAATAGCTGCTTTGGGTTTAGCTTCAATTTTCTCACAGTAGGATTGCACTAAACCAGATGATTTCTTGAAAGTTTTAAGTTTGAATTCATTCTCAGCTAATTCATCCCTAAGAGCCTTCTCTACTTGACTAGCACATAGAACCTTGTTCTCCAAATATTCAACTTCTTTCTTAAGGTTTTCTACTTGCATAGCAGTTAGCTCAAGTTCCTCATTCTTTTTGGTTAATACTTCATTTCTAGTAGACAGTTTAGCAATCTCCTCATTAGCAGCAGTCATACTAGTATGAATATTAAACATTTCAACAGATAATTGTTCAATCATGGATTTGTATTCAGAAACAGACATGTCTATAGTAGTGAGAGATGGTACCTGAGAATCAGATGAAGATGAGTCATCCTTGGAGTTGGCCATCAAGGCATAGTTGCAGAATTCTTGTTCCTCTTCATCACTCTCAGAATCATCCCAACACTTCCCTTCAGCTATGTAGGCCTTACCATGTGTCTGCTTTTTCAGAAGGGCCTCATACTTAGCTTCTAGCTCAAGATAATCTCTATCCTTCTTTTTAGGCTTCTTGCATTCACTGGCAAAATGCCCTAGGTCATTGCATCTATAACACCTTACAGATGACCTATCCACATAACCGGTTTTGAACTTATTTCTGTTTGGTTTCACAGGTCCTTGTTCTTGTTGGCTGAATGGTTTTGAGTTTTGGGTTTGAAGGGTTGATTTCTTTTAAATCTGATGTTTGGAAATTTTCTGGCCATGAAAGCATATGAAGTATTTTCCATCCCATCAAGTTCTTCCAGAGTGTAAAACTCCTCTTCTTCTTCCTCCTTTTCCTCAACAGGTTCACTCACCCCAGCTTCAGTTTCTTCATCATCTGCCACCTCCTCTATCCTTAGTTGGCTTGTAGATGCTTCTAGGTCCAGGATGGATTTATTGACAATTAAGGCACATGATGTGTTTATCATCCTACCTTGGTTTGCTTGGATAGCCCTCTTCTGAAGCAACTCAAGTTCATGAGTCTTTAGGACTCCATAGAGTACATCATAGGTGACTTTGTTCAAATCTCTCTCTCTAAGGGAAATGACTCTTTGCTCCAGATGATTTGGTGAAGACAACAGAAATTTCATATTTAACTCCTTGGTGCTGTAAACCTTTCCATTCATCTGCAACTCAGTAACTAGCTTGTGAAATCTTTCAAACATTTCAGTGATGCTTTCCTTGGGCTGTGCCATGAAAGCTTCATACTGTGTGACCAATATCTGTTTCCTGTTTTCTTTAACCTCATCAGTCCCTTCACACAACACCTCAATGTGATCCCACATCTCTTTAGCAGACGTGCATGATGCAATGTTTGCAAACATTGACATGTCCATGGAATCAATGATGAGCAACATGAGGTGGCTGTCAAGAGCAACCTTCTCCCTTTCTGACTCTGTCCACTTTGATGGATCCTTGGCCTCATAAGTTCTTGGGATAGTTATGGTTCCAACAGTCTTCTCTGGTATCTCTTGTTGTGGAACAAAAGGACCATTCTTGAGAATCTCAGGATACAAGGGATGAGAGGCTTTGATGAACAACATCATCTTTATCTTCCAGAGGTTGAAGTTTTCTTTATCAAACTTAGGGACCTTCACCGTTCCTGTAGTCTTTGGTGTATTCGAACTCATGATCGTTTCTCTGTTTTTGAATAAACAGCCCGCTCTGATACCACTTGTTGAGTATTGAATACGGTAAAAGAATACAGAGGGGGGGGGGTGAATGGATTCTTGAACTTTTCTTGGATTGAGTCTGTGTAGCAGATAAGTGCCTGTGTGTGCAGAAATTAAGGTGCGGATAAGTAAACAACACAAGGCACAATATCACTTTAATCTAATGTATATTAGATAAAGGTTGCTACAATCTGTGAATACAAATGGTAGTATTCTCAGCTTCGTTTTTCTCAGAGAGATATAGCTTACAGTGTATGAAAAACTAGACTCACAAAAGTTACTAAGTTATGAAGTGAGGCTGTGTCCTTATAGAACATGGATACAGCCCACTTACTGCAAATAAGGTAGCTAAACAAATTACTTTCTAGTCTGTCTATCCTTTTTGAGTAAGTGTCCAAACGGTTACAGATTTGACTTTGCAAAGCCTGTTTAGATCCACTTCTTTAGCTCCTTGTCTCTTCTATATCTCTCCAAGCTTCCTTGTAGGCTTTCCAGAGCACGTTACAGGTTGTGGTCCATAAAGTGCATTGGCTTGTTGCAGGTTTCTGACTTGTACAATTTCTTCAGTATTTTGTCTCCAAGAATGTATTCGAGAAGTGACTAAGTAAGTGATTCGAGAACTAGAATTGACTTGATCGATAACTCTGAGTTCTCGAATACTGTTATAGTGACATATCGAACCACTTCTCGAATAGCTCTTTTCCATCAGGATTCCTTGAGTTGTCGAATAGAGCATTTGACTTATCGAATCCTCGAGTTGTCGAATAGCTTTCTGAGTCTTTGAGATATCGAATGGAACTTTGACTTGTTGACTCTTTGAGAACTCGAATACCATCTTGACTTGTTGACTTCTTGAGTTCTCGAATAGAGTAGTAGACATATCGAATCCCTGAGATATCGAATGAGATATCGAACAGTGTATTCAGAGATATCGAATAGTGTCTTGAGATATCGAATCTCTGACTTCTCGAATGCTGGACTTCTCGAATAGACAAATATACTTCTCGATTTGGTACTTAGGCAAATTCTTCATTTCTTCAAATCCCAACTGTGATTATTTGGCAGTCTTTAACTCCTTGCTTGAGGCATGAACCATGGAACTTCTTTCAAGCATTATTCTAGACTCTATTTGTACAGTAACACAACTAGGATTTGATGCCTATTACAAGTACAATACAAACAGAAACTCTACAACTAGAGGTTCCCTCAGTTAAGAGGTCAAGTAAGTAATGCAAAGCATTACAAACAATTAGGCTTGTTATTAGATGTGTACAGGCATGCCTCTGTAACTAACACATTGATACGAGCACCCTCTTGTAACAATAGCTCCGCAACCTGAACAGAACCTCTCACCGAACTCCAGTGCAATGCTGTTTGGCCAGTATGATCCGCAACATTCACATCTCCTCCGTGCTGCCAAACAAAACAAGTCTCAAACATCAATAATCTATATCACCCGTAAAATCCACTCAAAACACCAACATTCATTAACGATCAATCCTTACAACTAATAACTAACTTGTCGATTAATCACTCAACTTAAAAATAAATAAATCAAATTACAATTAAAATTAAAAAAAGGTGATTACCTCTAAAATATATTGAGCAGCGACGGGCCGGTTATTAAGAGAAGCCCACTATAAAGCATAGTTGCCCAATCCATCAGGTTGAGAAACAGAGCAGCCTTCAGTTTCAACTAATCTCTGTAGCTACCATCGATAAAATTGCGAGCATATAATTAAAACTAGTAATTACCACCACAAAATTGACACAAAATTACAACAAGATTAATACAAAATTCCCACAAATTTAACAAAGAATTCCTACGAATCAACACCAAATCCTACTAATTGAGCACTTAATACCGGATTTAATCCAACATATAATTGAAAATTTTCACAAGAATGCATATATATACATGTATAATCCAATATAATCAAAAAAGATGGTTACTTTACCTCTAATTGAAGTTTTAATCAATATTTACTCTAATCTTTTCTCTAATCAATTTGGGGTTTTAGGGTTTGCTCTAATCAATTTTAGGGACTTGAGACAGAGAGAAGAACAAGAGGGATGAGTGAGTGAGAAAGATGGGAGAGAAAGAATCAACAGAGAGAGGTGAGGTCGAGAGAGAAGAGCCGCTGAGATAGATAAGTTTACGTTTTTGTGTTTTAGTTCTGTGTAAGAAATATTTGGGAACCCGGCCTTTTTTATCCCGCCCAGCGAAAAAACAAGTTCCCGCCTATGATTTTGTAAAAAATTGACAAAAAGTGTTTCGTCTATTGTAACATTTTTGTTAAAGTGTTGCAATTGTTATAAAATTTCAAAATGATCATTTTGTTTGCAACACTTTTCGTATTTATTACAACATTTTTTAAAATATTGCAATAGACTACCAAGTTTTGTGTCTATTGTAACACTTTATGTAACACAAATATATATTGGGCTTGCAATAGCCCATATTTCTTGTAGTGAAGATCAAGCCAGAAGATATTCCAAAGACAGCATTTCGAACCAGATACGGACATTATGAATTTTTAGTGATGGCATTTGGATTGACTAATGCACCTGCAACATTTATGGATTTGATGAATAGAGTTTTCAAGAAATACTTGAACAAATTTGTGATTTTGTTCATAGATGATATTTTGATATATTCAAAGACTGAAGAAGAACACGCAGATCATTTGAAGATAGCTTTGGAAACATTGAGAAAAGAGAAGTTATATGCCAAATTTTCTAAATGTGAGTTTTGGTTGAAAGAGATGTAGTTTTTAGGACATGTGGTGAGCAGTGAAGGAATTAAAGTGGACCCAGCAAAGATTGAAGCTGTTATAAACTGGGAGCGACCAAAGACACCAACGGAAGTGCGAAGTTTCTTGGGATTAGCAGGATACTATAGGAGATTTGTCCAGGATTTTTCCAAGATTGCTACCCCTTTGACGAAGCTGACAAGGAAGAATGAAAAGTTTGTATGGAATGAGAGGTGTGAGGAAAGTTTTCAGGAGTTAAAAAAGAGATTGATTTCGGCTCCAGTATTAGCACTACTAGATGATCAAGGTAATTTTGTGATTTACAGC
Organism: Kitagawia praeruptora; assembly: GCA_037693485.1. Taxonomy (NCBI): domain Eukaryota; kingdom Viridiplantae; phylum Streptophyta; class Magnoliopsida; order Apiales; family Apiaceae; genus Kitagawia; species Kitagawia praeruptora. The sequence continues at coordinate 112,648,608 of CM075354.1, forward strand.
GACGCATCTCATAAGGGACTAGGTTGTGTGTTGATGCAACATGGGAATGTGATTGCTTATGCTTCTAGACAATTGAAACCTCATGAACTAAAGTACCCAACCCATGATTTGGAATTAGCAGCAATTGTGTTTGCCCTGAAGATCTGGAGACATTACTTGTATGGGGAAAAGTGTGAAATTTATACAGATCATAAGAGTTTGAAATACATCTTTACCCAAAAGGAGTTAAATATGAGGCAGAGAAGATGGTTGGAGCTAATCAAAGACTACGATTGTACCATTAACTATCATCCAGGAAAAGCGAATGTAGTGGCAGATGCCTTGAGTAGAAAGGAAAGGTTAAATATGTTGACTATGACTGAGGAGTTGTTTAGAGAGTTTGAAAAGTTAGAGATAGAAGTCCGTGTACCCAAGGATGCTACGGATATGGTCTATACTGTGACATTTCAACCAGAATTGTTAGAAAAGATTAAAAGGTGTCTGGAGGAAATCATGAGCGGAGATATAAATAAGTTAACAGGTGAGGAAATATGCACTCAAGCGGATGACAAAGGAATACTCAGGTTTTCTTCAAGAATTTGGATACCTAACGTGGCAGAGCTAAAGGATGAGATTTTACAAGAGGCTCATAGTTCAAGGTATTCGATCCATCCTGGAAGCACAAAAATGTATCAAGATTTGAAAAAGAATTTTTGGTGGCCAGACATGAAAAGGGAGATTGCTGAGTGGGTAAGTAAATGTTTGACATGTCAGAAGGTGAAAGCTAAACATCAAAGGCCAAGTGGATTACTACAGCCGTTGGAGATTCCCGAATGGAAGTGGGAGCATATTGCGATGGACTTCGTAGTAGGATTACCAAGAACGAGAGCCAATCATGATGCGATTTGGGTGATTGTAGATCGATTGACAAAATTTGCCCATTTTCTTCCGATTAACGAAAGATTCTCGTTGGATAAATTGGTTCATCTATACATAAAGGAGATTGTAGTACGACATGGAGTTCCGGTGTCAATAGTTTCTGATCGAGACCCGAGATTTAACTCAAGATTTTGGAGAAATTTTCAAGAGTGTTTGGGCACTGAATTAAGGATGAGTACTGCCTACCATCCTCAGACAGACGGTCAGAGCGAGAGAACAATTCAAACAATTGAACACATGCTCAGAGTTTGTGCACTTGATTTCAAAGGCAATTGGGATGATCATTTACCGTTGGTGGAATTTTCGTACAACAACAGTTTTCATGCCAGTATTGGAATGCCACCCTATGAAGCATTGTATGGACGGAAATGCCGATCTCCAGTATACTGGGAAGAAGTTGGTGAGCAAAAAATATTGGGACCAGAATTGGTACAGCAGACCTAAGAAGTGATCCAGCTCATTCCGAAAAGGTTAGTAGCATCTCAGAATCGACAGAAGAAGTATGCTGACTTAACCAGGAAGAATGTGGATTTCGAAGAAGGGGAACAAGTTTTGATGAAAGTATCTCCGTGGAAAGGGTTAGTGAGATTTGGGAAGAAAGGAAAACTGAGTCCAAGATTGTTCGGACCTTTTGAGATTTTGCAGAAGGTTGGGAAGGTTGCTTACGAGTTAGCTTTGCCACCTCATATGCAGCATATTCACAACGTGTTCCATGTGTCGATGCTTAAGAAATACCATCCTGATTCTAAGCATGTCATAGAATATGAGCCGATAGAGATTCAGCCAGATTTATCCTATGTGGAGCAACCAATAAGGATACTAGATCGTAAAGAGAAGGTTCTAAGGAACAAGACAATACCTATAGTGAGAGTTCTGTGGAGGAACCCTAAGGTGGAAGAGTCTACGTGGGAACTAGAGAGTGAGATGTTGGAGATGTATCCTCATCTATTTGCTTAGCATGATTCTGGGGACAGAATCCTATTTAGGGGGGAAGATTGTAAGATCCATGAATAGTTAATTTATGAAATTACTGTTTTGGTAAGTGAGATCGGAAATATTTCATATTTTATTCGAGGTTGAGAAGTTAATATGTTAAGTATGTTAATGCTTGAAAAGATCCCAATATGTGGTGTGTGTTAATAAATTTGAACCAGAAATTTTTTTCGTATCTCGTGAAATCATTTCGTTTTATTCGCTAAATTCCGTTTTCAAAATTCATGGGGCTTCGATTTTAAATCGATTCTTATTAATATTCATCATATAAATCTCAAAATATTCGTAAAGTGTATTTTTATTCGTTTCATAAGTTCTATAAACTTTCAGTATTTAATTGAGTATTTTCCGAAAATATTTCATTCGTATCGGACCCGTAAAATTGTACTTTCGGGATTAATTAACTGTTAATTCTATTGTTTACTCACACGATCTTATCTCAACTAATCCACATCTTAATATCTCGACCAATCTAGATTATACCAGCTGTCTCGGTCAAAAGCTAAGGAAAACATTTCTGTTCTTCAAAAATAAAATAAAATTTCATACTCTTATTGTTCTGGAAGATCGATAGCCTTGTGGAGGGAGATTTTGGAGTCTGATTCTATCGAATAAACACTCAAAACGAAGCCCTTGGAATCTAGTCTTTGAATCTGCAAGCCAAATCAGTGTTGGGTAATCTCTTTATTCTCTGTAAATGTTTCTTTATGCTGCAGAAATTAGAACTTTATTCTTGAAAAAGTCGATTTTGTTGATTCTTGAATTGCTCAGTCAGTGTGATGTTTCTTTGAGCTTCCTGAAGTCACTTAAAACAGATTGGGGGTAATTAACTGCTTTGTTTACCTTATTTTTGGTGAGATGGGAGTATATAGTTTTGTTAAATTTGTAATTGTCGTTTCTGTAATCTGTTGCTTGTCCAGGGAATTCGATGCTTCCTATAGTTTCTATAGGTTGCTTATAATTGATTTAATTGTTTGTTTGTATTGAATGAACTTGTTTTGCCAAGGGAAAAGTTTTTGGTTTTCTAAAGAGACCTTGATTAAATTTTTTGTGTCATTTAGTGAATGTTTGCGAATTCTGGGGTGGTAGTCAGAGTATAGGTGTTCCCAGCCTTAATGTGATGTTTGGAGTGGTTTCCTGAAGCTATATATATGACTGATTCTGGTCAATTAATCGGAAATTGTGTTCGGTTTAGTAAGGGCAGGTATATGTTTTCTTCTAAGTTGCTGGTAGGGTGCTGTGGTTGTAGGTACGTACCTAGTGCATCAGAAAACAAAACGGCCAGGTTTCATCATGCATTCAGTTTGTGTGATAATAGGACTCCTACATAAATCATCTGCCAGTTCACTGGACGAATGGTCTATGCCTTATAGGTTATATCTGGTATTGAAGGCAGTAAACATCACACTGCCCACAATCTGGAAAGACCATTTAAATTACTCTACAGCTAGTGATATGTAGGAAGGTCAGGTTTAGTAAATAGGTTAAAGACACATCAGAAATCAATTCAAACTGTATGAACCGAGGGTTAAAGGGAGGATTAAGGTTGCCCGAATCTGGGAAATCAGGGGAAACTTGTTCTGGGTTATGCAGCTTGGGGTTTAACTGTTTTAACTGATTTACTCTGAAAAGTAAATCAAAATTTTACTTTTATTAATAATTATTTTCAATTCAACTATTTACTTAAAATCTGAATTTAGTTTTAAAATAAAATAAAATTCAGGAATATATTTCAAGATCATGATTTAAATTCAGACTTATTTCGGGATTATTTACTTATTTATTCATGGGAAATTCCCACTGATACCACTGAAGAATTGGCTTTTCCCGATGGTACCAGCTCGTTTTTGTCTCCTCCCAGCGGTACCCTTGTGGTATTAGTTTGTAATCAATAATACCACTACCGTCTGTAAACGTTTGGGAAACGTTTATATCGACGCCGGAGGTTTTCCGACGAACCCCGATTCCACCTAAAACACACACAAAACGCTACCTATTGACTGGGACTTGTAGCCAAAACGTTTTACAGCACAAACCCCTTTAACAACATCAATTTTTGAGAAACACAGATCGGAAAAAGAAACCCGCTGGCGAAACCTCCATTTCCGGCGAGCTCCAACACTATAACCATACTTCATCTTTAATTAACTGGTACTAAAATGTTCTAAACTTCACCAGAAACCCGATTATACAAACAAAACACTCAAATAATAAGCCGAACTAAAGTCCGATCAACATCCGATGAATACTCCAAAAATCCGACGAACACGAAACTCAACCAAATTCAAAACTAAAAATACAGGCATGCTACTCATTCAAGTATCTAAAACTTTAATAAAGACCTCTATAGCAACAAATCAACGAATCAAAAACTCAGTTTTTCAATTGCCTTCGTTTCTTAATTGCCTTCAGAGCCCTAATTTTGATATAACCCGACTGTTTACCTTCATTTCTTGTTTTTATTTACTTTACTCTATACTATTGAAATAATAATTAATATATATTACATAATAAAATAGTTGTTTTATTAGTAAAAGAAAAAAAGTAAGTGTCCATCAACGTTTTTTTAACTGTTGATTAACGGAAGGGTATTATTGATTACAAACTAATACTACAAGGGTACCGCTGGGAGGAGACAAAAGCGAGCTGGTACCATCGGGAAAAGCCAATTCTTCAATGGTACCAGTGGGAATTTCCCTTTATTTATTTCCGAAAATGAGTTATTTATTTATTTTAAATTCAAAATAATTAAGAATTAAATACTTTTACTTACTTTAATTAATTTCATGTAATGATTTAATTAATTCAATTATTTGATAAATTTAATTATTTATCAAATAATTTTATTAATTAGTTATTAGTGATTTTAATTAATGTAATTAGAATTATTCAATTCTCAATCGATGTATTCTTGTGTAAATGATTTAAAATGATTTAGAAATAGTAGAAAATTGTGTAAAAATTCAGAAAATATTCTAACAATATTTTCAAATATTCTGAATGGGATTTTATTAAAAAAAAGACCAAGATTTAAAAAGGGTTTTAAAAATATTCTTGAGTTCAGTTAATTAATAGAGTGAGTTATATGGACTGTTATGTGAAAATTATGTACGTAGCTGTTATGTGGACTATACATATTGATCATTAACAAGTATAAGTTGCTTTATTCTTGTGATTAATTTAATCTAATTATTATAGAGTCGAGCCAGAGCGACAGGGGCAAAGCTAAAGTCGAGTAGCTATCAAACCAGTAGTTTATAAAAGCTTTTGAGTACCAGGCAAGTATTTTCTCTTCACTCCTCATTCATGTGAAATTTATTTTAATTATTCCGATTATATTGTCACCCCTTTATCAGTAATCTCGTCGATATTTATTGTTACTGTTGTTTATTCAATTATCACCCCAATTATTGTTGAACTCGTTGATATTTATTCTTATTGTTGATTATTCAGTTATCACCCCATTTGCTATATCGATCTTGTTGATATCCAAGATAGAACTGTTGATTCTTTTTTTTTCCGACTAGTTGAGTTGTTGTTCTGGAACGTTAGTGTGCCAGATTGTTTGACTGATAGAGGTTGTCGATTGTTCCAACACCTAACATGTTGGATTTAGAATTGGAACGTTTTCGGATGTCCCTTCTGGGAGACCATATTATGGTCAACGGATGTCCATTCGGGGAGACCAGTAATGGTCAGATGTTGAGGCCAATGTGTGCCGTGGATCCACTTAGATGGACTTTGCTGTGTGCATTGTCCGGGGTTAGTGCGAGCCTGATCAGCCGCCTAATTCCAATGTTTTTAAAATAAAAATAAAAATCCAATTCTAATCTAATTACAAAACTTGAGATAATTCATATTCAGATCTGTACCGCCTTTGTGAGATTATCAGTTGCTTGATGATATTTATACTAGCTTATGCTCTTGATACACTGTTATTATTCTTTCTGAGCATTATTTGCTCACTCTTGCCTTGTGACATTTGTTTTCTTCAGTGAAGTCCGAAGATGTCCAGAACGAGCAGACCGTCTCATAGAGGCAGCCAGCGAGTTGAGGTTATAGGATGGGTAGTTAGTTGATTAGCTCTATACTTTATAGTATGATGTTGTTGTGTCAGTTTAATCAGCTTACTTGGCTTTTGGCTTTTGGGGTTGTAATATATTAATATGTAAATTTGGATTTGGTTTGTAATAGCTAGTTGGATTTTGTTTCATACTCTGATCTGTGAGCGGTCTTGGATAGTTAATAGTTATATGTAATTATTGGTTTTGAATTTTATGCATGTGAGCAAGATGATTAGTAGTAGTAATGTCTTGGTTGGTTAAACAGGTGATTAGCTCGATTTATGGATACATCATGCCGAAATTTCTAAAATTTCCCTATATCATTGTTTAATTTAATATAAAAGTATAAAATGTTAATATTGGTAAGTGAGGGTGTTACAATCGATATCTCAAGCAGGTTGAAAACTCACAGCTGGCAGTTATCTAACTTAGAATAGATTCTAAATTAGGTAAAATATGTTTTTATGAGTGATTTAAAAATTCTGAATAAAAATCCAAAAACGGTTAAGATTCAGCGAGAATTTTGCCTTTTCAAATGATTCGAGAACTCAAACATAGTATTCGAGAACTCTGTCATTAGAGAACTAAAATACTCTATTCGAGAACTCAAGCATTTCTCTGTTCGATTTCTCTAAAGACTCTATTCGAGAACTCAAGAGTGTCCTAAATAGACTTGTTAGAGAAGTCGAACATTAAGAAGAAATGAACCATTCGAGAAGTCTGACTTATCGAAAAGTTCTTTTCACTCATAAAAATTTATTTTCACTATCTTTTAAAATTCACCAGACATATTCTATAACGAATATTCTAATAAATTAAATAGTGATTTTCTCAAAATTTCATAGAAATTCCAAGTTGACAAAATATGATTTTCTAACATATGCAACAGATTTGAAATATTTATAAATCATATTTCAGCCAACACTTACTCCAAAAATATTGAGAATTTAGATAAAGTAAGTATTTACTGCTGCAACAATCTAGGTGATATATTCACTTAGCTAGAATCTGAAGAATTCAGCATTCCAATCTCACTAACCAACCTTGTGAAGGTGGCATCATCTAATGGCTTAGTGAATATGTCAGCTAGTTGTTTATCTGTAGAGACATAATGCCACTCAATGGTTCCATTAGTTGCATGTTCTCTAATAAAATGATATCTGATGTCAATGTGCTTTGTCCTAGAATGATTGACAGGATTGGCAACTATAGAGATTGCACTTGTGTTGTCACACATGATTGGAATTCTTTCCAACACAAGTCCATAATCTCTAAGTTGATTTCTAATCCAAATCACTTGAGCACAACAACTTCCAGCAGCTATGTATTCAGCCTCAGCTGTAGAAGTTGACACAGATTGTTGTTTTTTGCTATACTAAGAGACTAACCTTTGTCCAAGAAACTGGCAGCTACCTGAGGTGCTTTTTCTCTCCACTCTGCGTCCAGCATAATCAGCATCAGAATAACCAACCAGATTGAACCCTGTGTTCTTAGGATACCATAAACCCAAGTTTGGAGTGCCCTTCAGATATCTAAAGATCCTTTTTATAGCAATCAAATGTGACTCTTTTGGATTTGATTGAAACCTTGCACACAGGCATGTAGCAAACATGATGTCTAGCCTACTTGCAGTGAGGTAGAGTAGAGAACCAACCATGCCTCTATAGACTGAGATATCTACTTTCTTGCCTTTAGCATCTTCATCCAATTTAGTGGCAGTGGCCATGGGTGTCTTTGCAGGTGAGCAATCTTCTAAGTCAAACTTTTTCAATAAATCCTTGATGTACTTGGTTTGACTGATAAAAATGCCATCCTTCCTTTGACTAACTTGCAATCTAAGAAAGAATGTTAACTCTCCCATCATACTCATCTCATATCTGCTCTGCATGAGCTTAGAGAATTTCTCACACAGCTTCTCATTTGTAGAGCCAAATATAATATCATCCACATAGATCTGAACTAGGATAATATCATCACCATGTTTCTTGTAAAATAGTGTCTTGTCCAATGTGCCTCTAGTGAATTGATTTTCAAGGAGAAATTGTGATAAATTATCATACCATGCCCTTGGAGCCTGCTTAAATCCATACAATGCCTTAAGCAATCTGTAGACAAATTCTGGGAAATATGGATCCTCAAAGCCAGGTGGTTGTTGCACATAGACTTCTTCTTCCAACTCTCCATTCAGAAATGCACTCTTGACATCCATTTGATAAACTTTAAAGTTTGAATGAGCAGCAAATGCCAAGAATATTCTAATGGCTTCCAATCTAGCAACAGGGGTAAATGTCTCATCATAGTCAATGCCTTCCTGTTGAGAGTATCCTTTTGCAACCAACCTTGTTTTGTTTCTTACTATTACACCATCTTCATCCATCTTATTCTTCAGAACCCATTTTGTTCCAACAATGGTTCTGTTCTTTGGTGCAGGGACAAGTTCCCATACTTTGTTTCTTTCAGATTGATTCAACTCCTCTTGCATGGCAATAATCCAATCTGGATCCAACAGTGCATCATCAAGTTTCTTAGGCTCAATCTGAGATAGAAAACAACCATAGAGACACTCATTTTAAGTTGCTCTCCTAGTCCGTACTCCTGCATTTGGATCTCCAGTAATTTGCTCTGCAGTGTGTGATCTATCCCATTTTCTTGAATGCTCAGTCTGATTTCTCATTCTTGATGTTGCTTCATCATCCAAGTCATGATCATTTTCATTCCCCCCTGTGAAGTTGCCACTATTCACAGGTGTGTCTTGGTTGCTTGTTTCTCCACTATTTATTGGCACAAATTCTTCTCTTGTATCATCATTCACTTGAGTTTGTTGAACTTGAGTTTCAAATCCAGTTTCAATCTCTTCATCAGAATCATCTAGATTATCAAACTTTAATGGATCTTTATCTTCATCATTGGCTTCTTCTAATCCAGGTAGTTTGCTGTCATCAAAGGTCACATCTGTGCTTTCCATAATTTTCTTTTGACTGATGATATAAACTTTGTCTACAATTCTTTTCATAGAGTAACCAAGAAAAATTCCTTCAAATGCCTTTGCATCAAACTTTCCAACATATTCTGAATTATCCTTTAATACAAAGCATTTGCTTCCAAAAGTATGAACATACTTTAGAGTAGGCTTCTTTCAAGTTATCAAATTGTAAGGTGTCTTTCCTGTGTTTTTGTTGATGAGGATTCTGTTCTGGATATAGCATGCAGTGCTCACAGCCTCAGCCCAAAAACATGTAGGCATCTTTGCATCAAGCAACATTGTTCTAGCAGCCTCAATTAGAGTTTTATTCTTTCTCTCAACAACTCCATTTTGTTGTGGAGTCCTTGGAGCTGAGAATTGCTGAGAAATACCATTCAAGCATGGCATTTCTGAACTCTGTTCCATTATCACTTCTCAATGCAATCACACTTGCATTGTTGGCCTTTGCTTCCTTGTCAACTTTCTTTATGTGCTCAATGATTACTTGTGGAGCCTCATCTTTTGATGCAAGAAATTCCACCCATGTATACCTTGTAAAGTCATCAACCATCACCAAGGCATACTTCTTTCTTCCTAGTGACATAATGTTAACAGGCCCAAACAAATCCATATGAATTAGTTGCAGGGGCTTGGTTATTGATGTCACTGTATTTGACTTGTGGCTTGATCATTTCATTTTTCCTTTTTGAAAGGCCTCACACACTCCTTCTTGACAGAATTCAAGTGTGGGCATGCCTCTCACTAACTCTCTTTTGACTAGAGAATTAATGGCTTTAAAGTTCAGGTGTGATAACTTCTTGTGCCACAGCCAGCAATCTTCATTTGATGCTTTTGAATAAAAGCAACAAATTTTGTCCTTGTTTGCAGAGTCCATATTAGCTACAAACAGGCTTCCTTTTCTTACTCCAGATAGAGGAAAATCACCAGTCTTCTTGTGGGTGATCAAACATTCATCTTTGTCAAAATCCACTTTGAATCCTCTATCAGTAAACTGACCAACACTTAACAGATTATGCTTGAGTCCCTTGACTAGTGCTACATCTTCAATGATGACATTACCAACTTCCAACTTGCCATATCCCAATGTGTTACCCATGTTGTCATCTCCAAAAGCAACCATTGGGCCAGCCTTCTCCTCATATTGTGATAGCCGGGCCATATCACCAGTCATGTGATTTGAGCATCCACTGTCCAAAATCCACATGACCTTCTTTTCACTTTCTTTGCCCTGCAAACACAAAGGTATTACTTCTCCTTTGGTACCCAAACAAGTTTGGGTCCATGTGACTTAGAAACAGTTTTATCATAAAGAGCATGCTTATCAACTTTCTTGGTGTTAGTCTTCTTGTCACTGTTAGAAGTCTTAGAACCTGAGGTTTTAGACTTAGGTGACAGAGGTACCTTCCTAGCTCTAGGAGGACTTGAAGACTTTGACCTTGTGTAGTGTGTGTGAGAATTGTGACTGATACAACCATCAATGAATTGCTTTCTCAAATTGAAACAGCTAGTCATAACATTCATATTGCATGGCATACAGTCAAATTTATCACAGAATGGAGCATCTCTATGTCTTAAAGGCACAGAACAATCATAGAAAGGTTTGGCACACTACCAACAGGTTTCTTGCATGCATGAGTTAAATGATTGGTACTGAAACAATTCTGACAAGTTTTCCTAGGGGCATTAGGCATATAAGCATAGTTGTTATCTTTATTAATCCCTAGCTTGCCATTTCTATTCTGTTTCTTCTTAGCCACTTTCTTCTCAGATTCATTTTTCCCAGCTGATACAAACTTAACAAACTTCTTAGGTCTAGACCTATCACCTACTAGCTCCTTGGCTTTTGACTTGACACTCTCATTCTTAGAGGATGCTTGTTGTTCACTGGATTGTGCCTCATCCTCATCATTCAACATTTGCTTGATGAGTAAGGCATCCTCATCAATTTCAAATGTTGATTCTTTAAAGATTGGAGTCTCAGCCTTTTTCAAAATGTGAGGCACTTCCTCCTGAACAACTATGTCATCTTCAATGACATCATAGCCTTTCCTCTGTTTAAGAGTGCCATAGTCAAGTCCAATGGCAGCCTTGGGTTTAGCTTGAATTTTTTAATGATAGGATTGCAGTAGACCAGATGAGTTCTTAAAGGTTTTCAGTTTGAATTCATTTTCAGCTAGTTTATCCCTAAGAGCCTTTTCAATTTGACTAGCACAAAGAACCTTATTCTGCAGATATTCAACTTTTTTCTTAAGGTTTTCTACTTGCATAGCAGTTAGCTCAAGTTCCTCATTCTTTTTGATTAATAATTCATTTCTAGCAGTCAATTTAGCAATTTCCTCATTAGCAGCAGTCATACTAGTATGAATATTAAACATTTCAACAGATATTTGTTCAATCATGCACTTGTACTCAGAAGCAGACATGTCTATGGTAGTGAGAGATGGTACCTGAGAGTCTGATGAAGATGTGTCATCCATGGAATTGGCCATCAAGGCATAGTTGCAAAATTCTTGCTCTTCTCCATCACTATCAGAATTATCCCAACACTTCCCTTCAGCTCTGTAGGCCTTACCTTGTGTCTGCTTTTTCAGAAGGGCCTCATACTTAGCTTCAAGCTCTAGAAACTCTTTATCCTTCTTTTTAGGCTTCTTGCATTCATTGGCAAAATGCCCTAGGTCCTTGCATATATAACACCTTACAGATGACCTATCCACATGGCTGGTTTTAAATTTATTCTTTTTTTCTTTCACAGGTGCCTTGCTCTTGTTGAATGAATGGTTTTGGGTTTTAGGTTTGAAGGGTTGGTTCCTCTTGAATCTGATGTTTGGAAATTTTCTGGCCATGAAAACATATGACGTGTTTTCCATTCCATCTAGTTCTTCAAGAGTATAGAACTGTTCTTCCTCCTTCTCCTCAACTGGTTCACTTACCTCAGCTTCAGTTTCTTCATCATCTATTATCTCCTCTATCCTTAGCTGACTTGTAGATGCTTCTAGGTCTTGAATAGATTTGTTGACAATCAAGGCACATGATGTGTTTATCATTCTGCCTTGGTTGGCTTGGATAGCCCTTTTCTGAAGCAACTCAATCTCATGAGTCTTTAAAACCCCATAGAGCACATCATATGTGATTTTGTTCAAATCTCTTTCCCTTAGAGAAATGACCCTCTGCTCTAGGTGGTTTGGAGAAGACAATAGAAACTTCATATTCAACTCCTTGGTGCTGTAAACCTTGCCATTCATCTGCAACTCAGTAACTAGCTTGTGAAATCTCTCAAACATCTCAGTTATGCTTTCCTCGGGCTGTGCCATGAAAGATTCATACTGTGTAACCAGTATCTGTTTCTTGTTTTCCCTGACCTCATCAGTCCCTTCACATAACACCTCAATGTGATCCCACATTTCTTTGGCAGATGTACACGATGCAATGTTTGTAAACATTGACATATCCATGGAATCAATAATTAGCAACATGAGGTGATAGTCAAGAGCAACCATCTCCTTTTCTGATTCTGTCCATTTGGATGGTTCCTTGGCCATATAAGATCTTGGAACAGTTATGGTTCCAACAGTCTTCTCAGGTATCTCTTGTTGTACGTGGAACAAAAGGACCATTCTTGAGAATCTCAAGATACAAAGGATGAGAGGCTTTGATGAACAACATCATTTTTATCTTCCAGAGTTTGTAATTTTCTTTGTCAAACTTAGGGACTTTCACCGTTCCTGTGGTCTTTGGTGTATTCAAACTCATGATCGTTTTTCGGTTTTTGAATAAACAGCCTGCTCTGATACCACTTGTTGAGTATTGAATACAGCAAAAGAATACAGAGGGGGGGTGAATGGATTCTTGAACTTTTTCTTACTCTTGAATCTGTGTAGCAAGATAAGTGTTTGTGTGTACAAATGTGAAGGTACGGATAAAGAACACAAGACACAATATCACTTTAATCTAATATATAATTAGATAAAGATTTACTACAATCCGTGAATACAAATGATAGTATTCTCAGCTTCATTTTTCTCAGAGAGATATATCTTACAATGTGTAGAAAAACTTAACTTACTCAAGAAGTGAGATTGTATTCTTATAGAACATGAATACAACTCATTTACTACAAATAAGGTTACAGGATGAATTACTTTCTTGCATGTCTATCCTTTTCTCCAGGGTTCCTTGAGTTATCGAATAGAACACTTGACTTGTCGAATTCCTGAAATATCGAATAGCTTTCCGAGTCCTTGAGATATCGAATGGAACTTTGACTTGTTGACTTCTTGAGTTCTCGAATAGAGTGTTAGACATGTCGAATCTCTGAGATATCGAATAGTTCATTCAGAGATATCGAACAGTGTCTTCTCATATATCGAATCTTTGACTTCTCGAATGCTAGACTTCTCGAATGGACAAATGTACTTTTCGAATTGGTACTTAGGCAAATTCTTCATTTTCTTCAAATCCCAACTGTGATTATTTGACAGTCTTTATCTTCTTCCTTGAGGCATGAACCTTGGAACTTTTTTCAAGCATTATTCTTGACTTTATAAGTACAGTTACCCAACTAGGATTTGATGCCTATTACAAGTACAAAACAAATAGAAACTCTACAACTAGAGGTTCCCTCAGTTAAGAGGTCATGTAAGTAATGCAAATCATTACAAACAATTAGGCTTGTTATTAGATGTATACAGGCATGCCTCTGTGACTAACAAGGAGTTTGAAGCGATTCATTAAATTCATTAAAAAAAGATATTTTGAAACTCAAGCCCAAAATAAAATGACACTACTTAAAAATAAAAAATTTAAGTGGTATTAAATGGAAAATCCCATAATTTTATAACGATCGACTAACATTTGGTTCACGAAGTGTTATTATGCATGTGGATGCAACCAAAAATATTAGTGGTATCTGATAAAAAAGTCAATTGTATAATGGTATCAAATAGAATATCACTAATTTTAAGAATATTTTTTATAATATAAATGATTTAATTTTGGATATTACCAAAAATACTACTTTTTCTAAAATATTTTCTAAAAATACCACTTTTTCTCAAAATATTTGCAAAGATACCTTATTCAAAAAGAACATTTTGCGAAAAATACTAACTTACTTGCAAAAATACGGTCTGCAACCAAATCAACCAGATGCAACCTATTGGTAGACTTTAGTTGATTTTAGTTGAATTTGCATATATGGATGTGTAGTTGCATATGTGGTTGCAAACAGTTAAATTTGGTTGTATACCATATTTTTACAAATAAATTGGTATTTTTGCAAAATGTTTTGTCTAAAAAAATTTACAAAAAATTTTCAAGCTTGTTAACTCGAATAACTTGTAGAAAGGGGGGTTGAATACAAGTTAAGTAATCGTGTCTGATTTTTGCTCGAATTAATAAACAAGAACAATCAAATAAATCAAACTGTTTGTATTAATAAGATCAAATACAAACTCTATCAAAGGTGTACAAATACCTTTAGCAGCTGCTCTCAATACAAATCTCTCTCTGTTTGCACTCTCGTATACTTACGATTACAAACCTCACGTATTGAACTCTTTTTACAATGATATAGAGAGAGTATTTATATTGCTACCTATCAACTAATAACAGAAAGAACAATCTATACATGGTAATTTTCTACCGTCCAGTTGATAGTTTCCATTAATGCTTTGATTCTTTTTTTCATGCACACTTCTTTTTATCTTCTGAATACAAGATCCTAAAGTATAGCACTTTCCAATTCTGTAGCTTCAATACAGTCAGGGTCTGTCATAGTCCCTGGAAACTCATAGTCCGTGACTCCAGTCTCTGATTGAGTACTGTTCACAGTTTCTGCAGATCTTGAAGAACTGATATCTCCTTAATCAAATGCTAAACCCTTTATAAGATCAGGGTATTACAAGAAGTGTAATGATACTCTATTCTACACATCACAACTCATGAATTTATTCCTAACAATCTCCCCCTATTTATGCTTTATAAGTGAAGCATAAATCTGAGTTGTTGATGTCAAAACCTCTAACAATGCAACTAGAATAGAATATACATGACTTTATTATTTGCATGAAGTTAAGTCACACAAGTACCTCAATTACTCAATCTGCCTTAATTCTTCTGAACTGTGAATTGTCTCTGAGGAATTCTTCAAGCAAAGCATCTTCTGTTTTGGCTAAGACTTCACCAACACTTTGTTTCAGATCTAATATTTCTCCATTATCAGTAATAATTTGATAATGCAAATCTCTTAACTTGTCTGGCCTATATCTGAAGTGATTAATATTATCAATAGAAATAGAATCATACTTCCCTTCCATAGCTTGATACAAGACAAATGATCCCCCTTCATCAGAATTGACCTCCAATGATTTATACTCAATCTCTTTGTCTTTACCATCATCATCAACATAATGCAACTTGAAAGGTGGTACATTCTCCTTCTTTGCTCCATACAATCTCTTTAACAATTTATCAATTTCACCAGTCCAATGCATAAGTGATGCATTATAATTCTGAGTAACTTCAGCATTTTTTGTGTAACAAGAATCGAACATAAGCTAACTCTTCTTCCTTCTTGTGATATAAAAATGTAGCCAAATCCATCCATCTCACTCTACCATCAGATAAGAAGTATACAAGAAAAACTTCTGTTTCTTCTTTATCAACCATTCCTCTTCTTCTATCATACTCTTGATATGTCTTCACTCTATGAACAAGCTGTGCAGAAATCAATTTATTGAGATGTCTTTGAGTCATCTGCTCTCCAAACTTATCCATAAGTGAATGAGGATCAGCTTTCAGCTTTGCAACATCTGTGGTATTCATCTCACTATGACCAAGCCCACTCCTATCACGAGGAACAAGTGACTGTAAACTTTGATTCAAAGTCCAATAAGATGGTTCCTTTTGTTCTTCAACATCAGAAGTAGTAGATTGAACATTTTGTGATTTTATCACCTCATTCTGTGTTAACCCTGCATTCTTCAAATTTATAGTAGTCCCTGACACTACAACTTTTACAATTTGTTCCTGTAGAAGAATTGATTCAGTATCTGGTACTTGAAGAGTTTTAGCTTTCTATCACAAACTCTGACTGGTTAGAAACTTGATTTTCTTTAGACCTCGATGAACAGATCTACCAGCTTCAGTGCTTGTACCTACTCTACCTTTTCCTTTCCCATCATCACCCTTATCTCTCCTATCAGTCTTGTCTTTAGTAGCATCAGCCCTGCAAGAATCTCTGATGACTATTCCTATTTGTCTTCTCTTAATTGTTTTTATCTCCCCCTTTTTGACATCCGCAACACTGCTTCCAAGAGTTTCAGTAAGAGAACAAATAAGATTCATCAAGACAGCCTGATTTTCCATTATAGTGACCTGATTATCTTCCAATGCTTGAAGTCTTTGATAAACCGCTTTTTGAAATTGCTGAACACCTTCAAGATTTGTCTTGTGTTTATAAAGCTGTGTTTTAATGTCGGAATTTACAAACTTCAAAGAATCATTGGTAGCTTGAATTGCTGTATCAATGCATGCAACTTGAGTAGCAAGAGCTTGAACAAACCGGTTGACAGAAGAAAGATCAGCATCCGAAACGTTATGAGAATCAACAAGAACCTCATTTTGATAACTGAACTCAGCAATGCCCTTAGCATGAGCTAATGCTGTAGGATCTGATACTTCATCTGGATAGATACCATACTTGTTAAAGAATTCCAGTTTGTCCTTGGCTCTAGTTCTCTCAATTTTACCAATGTGTTTGATAAGTGTAAAAGAATCAGGATCAGAAATGAATGGACCATGAGCATGTTCAGTAAGAAAATCCTGATCCCAAAAAGTAAATGTTTCCTTCTCTTCAAAATCAACATCAGAATGATTAGAAACAGTATTATCAATATGATTGTGAAAATCGAGACGCAAAGGTGTGACTTTCTTAAGAGCATGTTCTCTATCATTAGCTTAAAGCCGTTGAATAAACATGAAATTCAGGGAATCAATACCCAAAGCATAAGCATCTACTAGATTAGTATGCCACGTTTGATCAAAATAACCAAATAAAGGTTCTGTAACCTTTGCAGATGAAGTTGCCTGTGAATCAAGAACTACAAATGTAGAATGATATTCAAGTAAAGGTACTTGAGTAGAATGACTTAAAGCTGCAACTGGAATATTTGAATCTGAAGTAAAAGGTACTATTGCCAAATGTCCAACATCACTAACATCCTGACCTTCACTAGTATCTTGTGAGCTAATAGTTATAGACTCTGACTCCTCCATAGAGTGATCAGCTTCTACAAATGTTTCAGTTCTTGCTGAGATTGGAAGTACATACACAGGAATACTAGGATCTTTAGGAATATCTTCTGGTACATGTTGAGTAAGAGATTGTCTTAGCCTTTCACCTCTTCTGTTGATGATGCCTGCAAGCCTTTATTTTTGTTTCTGAGCTTTAACTTCAGGCTTCGAATTATGCTTGGCTAAGTCATTTTTCTCATACATTTTAATGAAAGAATAAGTACTAGCGTCCATACCAAGATTCTCAGACCATGATTCAGGAAAAACTTGATCCCAGAAATCAAAAGATGGTTCTTTCCTAGTTTTCTCTCCCTCACTATGGAGTTGATCATCCATACCCTCATTCTCACTTTGGCTTACTAAAGCTAACGCTCTTTCTACCTCTCCTTTTGCCTAGTTTGGAGCCAGCCTCTCAGATTGTGAATCAATATCCATCTTTTCAAGTGTATCACTGAAATTTCGATAAGTGCTCTCAAGACCTATAGAAAAATAGGGGTTAGGAGAAGTTGTTATACCTGAACTCACATGGAGAGAGGGTTCCTCATATGGCAAGGGGCTTGAGGTTTTCTCCACGGAGTGAGCTTCTATAGTCTCTGAACCCTCACAAACATCAACTGTCTTGCCAGAGACTACAGGCTCCAGTATACCACTTTCAGGGTCTACACTAGACTCTGATGTCTTCGGTAATGCTTCATTAGACACCATAGTTAGTATGTCACCGTCTTTAAGTGTTGTTTGTTGAGACACACCCTCAAGGTGGATAGACTCTGACTGAACAAAATTTGTTTGATCTTCAGGAAAATCAATCAAAGTCATTCCTCCCATATCATTGGGTATCTCACTTGCAATTTCAGCCATCACAGAAGACCTTTCAACATCAGCTATCACAGTTCCTGAATCATCCAACCTCTGACTAGATGGTTCTTGTGTTGCAGTGACTGTGATATGATCTATTCTACTATCCACCACTGGTGCAATAGTATCTCCTATTGACTGCATTCCACTATCTACTACCTCCTTTTGTTCACCTTGAGCTGGAGCATCTTCAACAATGAAATCCTTGTGAAACAAGTATGTGTGAAGTGATTGAAGTGCACCATGCTTAGAAAGTCCAAATGACTTGCGCAATTCCTTTCTGATAGATACATAGAAATGCATCTTCATTAAATCAAGTCTTTGATACAGAAGTCCATATTCTTCAGGAAAAGAGAGTTTTGGAACTCTTTCAATCAGAAAGTCTAGAACAGGCCTGAAAAGCTTTACTTTGATAGAAATAAGCTTCATAACCATTCCATATGACAATGTAGTTTCCCATGAAGAATCAAGATTAAGGCCTCTCTTGTCACTTGATGACTCAGATAGAGTTTTATGTTTAGAGATGTAAGAACCCAGATTTTTCGGTAGAATTAAAACTTTTCTTATTAAGAATAAGTATATACGTGAATAGTGTTTGTCATGCGTGAATAGTGATTTTGGTGGATGAATAGTGATTTTGAGGATTAAGAAAAATTTTCATGTCATCTATGTACGAGACATAGGATGGATATTCTGAAGTTATATTAGTGATCTACAGAGCAAATAAGTGTATGCAAAGACGATCGGAATTCAGAAATTCCAATTTGTATTTCAGTGTAATATTTGATCGGGCAGTGAATTATATATTATTATATTCAAGAAATGAGATATTAAATTTGAGGAAGTAAGGATTTAATATGTTAGGATTTTATTATATTTGATTTGAGGATTTAGAACGTAAACCACTGAGACAGTGAAACGAACGTTCTAGAAATCGATGAGACTTTTCAACGAGATTAAAAGATAAAGTGAACGAATTATGGAATTTGGATTGAGTTCATTACGAGATTAAATATCCTACATGATCATCAAGAGAATTATATCAAGTAGATTGGATGATTTAATCAAAGATTGAATCAAGAGCAATTAGGAATTTAAGTGATTAAAACACTTAAATCATTTCAAGAAACAAAACAATTAGCAAGGCTTCCCCAAGACTCTTTGCACAAGTCCCAAGGTGAGTACACAGCCATACACATCTATAATATCTAGATATTATCCAAGGCAATCACTTTAAGCATTATTGTCCAAGAGAAAAGCAAGCAAACTTCATTCTCTCCATTTTTCTCAAACTGCCCAGCAGCACCTCCTCTCAGTAAAACGGGCCTAGAGCCTTCATTACTCAATGAAATTTTGTGTTCTTTATATGGTTAGAAAGCTGTTAAGATGATCTACAACTTTCCTTTAGAAGCATCGTTCATAAAAGATCGGTAAGGGCCTCGTTTTTCATGATCTTTCAGTTCGGTTTTAGGGACTCCGAATTACTAATTTGATTTTCTTGATTTCTCTTGATGATCTAAGCTTGTCTAAGGCTAGTTGAGGGCTAATCAAGGCTTGTAAAGGTCATACAAACATCAAGGAAGGTAATCCTCTTTTGAAACCCTAGCTCTTAGTTTGAGTTTTGATGAATTAATTGAGTTATAAAGATTTGAAGCATGTTTAGAGCATTAGTGTTATGAGTGGGCTTTGATAATTCTTAAAAGTGGTTCCATGGATGTTAAGGCAGTTCTTGACCTTAGTTTAATGATAAATAACATGTTTGGGTTGTTTGGAGTGGATGGTATGATATTTGGAGTATTTGGATTTTTGGATTATTCGATTTATAGCCGTCGTAATGACGAATTTTTGTTAGAACTTTAAGACAGTACATACCCGAGACCTTGAACTTCTGACCTTAAATCACCACTGCCATATCAAGTTTATTAAATACTAGGTATCATAAGGTGTATGTGTGCGAAGGAATCACCTCGAAAGAGTAAACAGTTGATTTTATAGAAAAGTTTAAGTCGAGGTCGCGTAAGTGAAAACTACTGAAAACGAGACTTAGAAACCAACGTTCTAAATGGTTAAGTATAACTTGGAATTGCGGATGGATTTTGAACCAAACTTATAACATAAGTATTTGACGACCAACATGGACATAGTATGAGCCTATAACGAGCCAGAAATGCCTTGATTGAATTTCGCTTGCGTGTTTAAGCATTGAGTTACAAGTGGATTAATTATGCGTTTTCTTTGACCTTGTCTAGATGGACCGACATCGTCGCGAGCCCTATCGTATCTCGAGTACCAGGCAAGTGTTCTAAACCATACTTTGTAGTGTTGGTTCTATAATCCTATTTTGCCATGTGTTGTGTTATACAGTTTTGCAGTTACTGCTTATATTGCTATATATATATATATAGTTGGCTTTTTGATTCGCATATAAGTTTTGAGATGAGTAGTTATGAACCGGTGGATCTTGTAGCTCTAAATGAGCATACTTATTGTGTTCGACTCTAGACCGGGAGTCGGTATTTGGTTATATATGCAAATAGTCATGGAAACCCGGAGGGATTCCTGCGGCAAAGTACTATGTATTCTGAGGAGTATTATCCAGTATTATTATTATAATTTCAAGAAGTATTTATTACCTGGTAAAGATTCAAGGATTGTTATTTGAGTATCATCTCACTTGAGAATATTAATCGAATATTATTTCATTAAGAGTATTATTGAATATTTTACGATATACGATGCAAGGTATATGCATAGTTGTTCTGACTTAATATATTGTCATACTTGAAGTGTGATTTTTAATTAGACGACTTATAGACTAGAGGTGATCTAGTGGCTATAAGCCGGGTTTATGATAGCCCTTAGTATAGGGCATATGATTCGACTAATTTGTTACGAACCGCGAGGCGGTATATCGTATACGTATTACAATTATTTTCTGAGTATTATTTATTTAGTAAATAATATTTGAGGATTATAATTACATGGAAAATATCGTTTCAAATATTTATTTAAAGTATGATTTCATAATCATACGTGAGTTATTTATTTAAATGAATCTTAATTCGGATTTTCATTTAAAGGTTTCTAGTTATCTTTAGATTAATATTTACTTAATGAATATTATTCTAAATATTCATTTAAAGTTTTCCTTATTATTAATAAGGGTTGTTTATTTGACGAACATTATTTCGAATATTCATTTTAAGTTAATGAATAATATTTTGGATATTCATTTAAATACTTTATCATTATTAAGGGCTATTTAATTGATGACTATTATTTCGAATATTCATTTAAAGGTAATGAATATTATTTCGGATATTCATTTAAAGGTTTCCAATAATCATTAATAATTATCTAATTACTAAATATTATTTTTGAATATGCATTTCAAGATTTAGTTGTGATTATTTTATTTAAAAATATTGTTTATGCAGATATGAGTTAATAAATATTATTGGAATATTTAATTAATACTTTCAAGAATATTGTGAATAACTCAGATTACTTAAAAGCATATTTGACTTTAATAATCATGAAGTATATCTCTCAGATATAGTAAAAGTATCTTGAATACTTTCGATCTTCTGGGTTTTCCCTAAATAACGTTGAGCACCTAATCTATGTTGCTTAACAACGATTTTCCAAAAGTATTATAAGGTTTCCCTGATGATCTTAAATCAACTCCTAGCCTGCAATGGCGTCGCTTTCCTTCAAAACTGGGAAACCCTATTTAAGAAATTCTATTTTACCTGACTTCTGAGTCACGAAAAATGTCGAGAGCTTATTTTGAGCCCAGTTATCATGAGTCAGGGGACTCTGGCTACTTCCTCAACACTCGAGGAGTAGGATTGGTGTAACACCCCTAGATCCGGGGTCGGAGATCCAGGCTGTCACTATATCCTTAATTCCCATTTTAATAAACATTACTCTCAATCTTCCTTTTAGCATGCTGTGACCCCTCAGTCAAACATAACATTTACAGATTATAGGCTCAGAGACGAAATTAAAACGTTACTAAGTTATTACAACCATCTTAAAATAGATATTACAAACCCAAATTGTCATAATCTTAAAAGTTCAAATTAAAAGGATTACCATCTAAGACTACAGCCACAATACGGTTTGGTTTCAAGAAGCTTACACAAGTCATGCTTGTAAATAAACCTAACCAACCTAAGCTGTAAACCTATCCAACTTAGTCTGCTCACCTGTGGTAATGCTACTGAGTGTGACCTCGACACCTTCCTTGTAAATAGTCTCCTATACTGCTGACCGGTTAGCACGCTTTTACGGGGGGTCTGCCTTGTTCTTGCCATGCTTATCTGTTGTTGTGTGGTGGTATATATAAAAGAAAAGCAAGAGTGAGCAATATAGCTCAGCCATATAATAATAGTTTTCAAAGTACTTTTGTTAACGTAAACCATATGACATATCGTATACTGACATTGTATCATCATTAAACATTTTTATTCTTTATCCAGAAATATAACGAAGAATTTCTGAGGTACTTTGAATAGTTCATCATTCTATCAACACTATCGGTAACTGAGCACTTAGGCTTTCATTACAGTGTTGCAATACAATTCCAATTGGAAGAATGGGATTATGCTGGAGCCTCTTCCACGATATCTGGTGATCAGCCAATATACCGTGCCTCTGCTTCTCTACTAGTAGAAGGACGACGTTCCCTTATCGGGCTGCACCCTGACCGCATATGGGCCTTATCATTTGGACTACGCTCGAAGGCGATGTCCCCTCTTCCTCCAATCCCTTAGAGAATTCTATGCATCGTAGGAACAGAATTTAATTCAGTTTCCCCCAAGCACAAAGCTTGACGACTGGTTTAGTAATCATTACTAAATTTACTTCCATGAGTAATTGAGGAAGTAACTCTGATGTGTGGGTTGACTTTAGTCAACAGATTTCGATTACTAAGAATCGCTTCATCAAACATAACTTGGGAGTTGGTCGGAGTTTTGAGTGTTTAGTCAAACCTGAGCCCCTCCTTATTAGGTAGGGTGCATTTCTTGTTGTTAGCGAAAGGAGAAAATAATTAATACTAGCTCCCAAAACCTTGGGTTCCCGAGTTTTGATAAGTTGAGTGAAGTAGCGATACTTTTTCGATGAGTGAAGCTATAGTCAGTGAAGAAATGGGAACCCGCTCTATTTTTAAATACTTTTTCGACGATCAGAAAATATTTAAAATAATTTTTAAAGTTTTAAATAACTTTTGAAATAAATAATATGATTTGTAAATCATCCTGGAATATTTAATAAATATTCAAATAATATTTATTAAATAAATAATAAGCGTAGAATATTTAATAAATATTTAAATAATATTTATTAAATAAATAAACCTTCAGACTATTCTCAATATGAAAATAATATTCAAATTATTAATAAATATTCAAATAATATTTATTAATATCATCAAAGGAATTTTAATCCGAAAATATCCAATTTATATTTATTGGAATATTTTAAAAATATACGTCATATAACCCTTCCGGTGACTTCCGGTTTTTATGTCCTTATCCGGACGAAATATCTCCGACTCCCTTACTAAGAAAAGGTATTATCATACCCTACTGGGAACTTGTAACACATCATCGTATACATATATATACAAGAGTCTATGCATACGTACATACTTAACAGGTTTATAAATCTCTGTAAACAACCATATATCATATGCTGATTCGCAAAAATACTAACAAACAGTTCATATCATTTATACCACAACAATAACAGTTTGAAAATACTTGAAATACAAGTTTCGAAAACTTGCATGATAGTGTCGGAATAGTCTGGGCCCTGTCTCTAGTGTGATGATCTATAATAATCAATACGGTTCGGTTAGTTCGTTAAACGATCCCGTCAAATCGACTATTCACGTAAAGACACAACTTCGTAACGATACATCCTTATTACACGTTTGGCTTATTATAAGTCCATGATATCCTTTAACCACTTTTGGATAATTATTGGTCTCGCAACGACTTTCGTTAAAGGTCATTTTCAACGAAACTAAAGTTCGTCTTAATTCGTCCCCTAAAAGGGTTTTTCACTTGCGCAACTATGATTTGAAAATTTTTATAAAATTGAAAAATAAACTTTTTCACGAAATTCTTTTTCTCACTTCTTCTTAACTGTCCAGAGGATTTTTCATCCAAATTTCATAATTAAGAACATCTTTTTGCTAGCTCAATTGTTGCTCTAAATAAAGCTTCTTTCTGCAGTGGTTTCTCATGCGCATTCTTGACTTAAACATTTCTATAAAATCGAAAATTAAGCCTTTTGTATTCAAATTTTTACAGGTATTTAACAACTGACTAAATTACCCCTTGTAAAAATTTCATAATCACAGACCATTTTTAAAGCGCTCGTTGGACTTGGTAAAGTCAGTTCATCTTAACGATTCGTCCGTTCTAACCGGTTTCACTAAAACGAGCATATCTCATAAATCGTAAATCGTAATCACATGATCTTGGTGTCAAAACAAATTACAAAACAAGTCCTACTGGTTTATGGCCAAAAACTTACCAAGAAAACATTTGTTGAATTCGGTATTAACTGCTCAAATGATCTAATGAAATTTCGACATTATAACGACTACAAACCGAACATTTCCAAATTCCATGAACTTCATCTAACCACTTAATTCAACCATACACCATCAAGATCATATAAACATCATCAAGGATCTATAAGACCGGTGGTAACATCCATTTATCACTATCCAAAATTTTACCCATACTTATAAAGTTTAAAACATCACAATCCCCTTAAACATGTACATACTTGCATCAACCTTTCAAATCAACTTATAGCTCATAAGGTTTAAGGTGGGTGTGAGTGTTTTACCTTACTTGGAGTCTTAACAACCTTAACCAAGCTTGACTTTCCTTAAAAACACCTTAGATAGCTTTAACAACCTTTAATCTTCAAGACCTAAACAATCAAGTTTAAAATTTTCGTAGTCAGCATCACCACTCTTGAAAGAACTGGAAAAACGAGGGTCTTACCTTCCCTATCTGAACGAGGCTCCTGAATAAGAGTTGTAGAGCATCTCAATACCTTTCCAGAAAGCTATAGAACACAAAATTTCATTGAGAAATGAGGGAGTTATGGCAGGTTGAAGTGGATGCTCTGTTTTTGGCCGAAAATAGAGAAAATGGAGGGGGAGCTTTGGCTATCTTTTGGTAAATGATAAAGTGAAGAGATTGAATTATTTTGGTGTGATATATATCAATACATCAGCTGAGTTTCTTTGTCAAAAAGCTAAGATTTAATAGTTTGCTTGATTGATTCTTTTTTTTTTTCCTTAGCATTTGCCAATCTAGCACCTTTTCCATGAAATATGGAATTTGTCTCTTGAACTATTCTAGATTGGTATCCAAAGGTTGGTTGGAATTCTATGTATCTAATTTGCATGGCACTTAGCATGCATGGGATACTTACTTGCCAACTTAACACTTGTTACATAATTGTTTTCAGAATTGCGACGAATATCCGAAGCGTTTCGCGATACATTTTTTTTTATCGTAATTTCTTACCATCGTAAACACTTGTAATTTATTTAAATGGTGGAATTCGAATTCCATAATTTTCCCCCTTCATAATGCAATGGGTTTCATCGAAAACTAACGATTTTTACATACACTCATTTGCATCGTAAAGATGTAATATCAACTCGAAATCTTAAATATTCACCATACCTAAGTGGTGTTTGGAATCATTTCATTTAAGTAATGTAATTACTATTCATTCCTGTCATTTACGATAGTACAAAAATCAGGGTTCTTACAACCTTCCCCCCTTAAAAGGATTCCGTCCCGGAATCAGGTTGAAAATAAATGGGGGTACTTCTCTTGCATTGCACTTTCCAGCTCCCAGGTGGATTCCTCTATGTTATGATTCTACCACAAAACTCTGACTAATCTGACCGCCTTGTTCCTGAGTACTTGCTCCTTGTGGTCCATGATTTCCACCGGTTGCTCTATATAAGACAAGTCTGACTGTAGATCCACATGCTCATATTCCACCACATGCTTGGCATCGGGGTTATATTTCCTCAGCATAGACACATGGAACACGTTATGTATTTGCTGTAGACTTGGAGGTAAGGCTAACTCGTAAGCCACCTTTCCAATCCGCCTTAAAATCTCGAAAGGTCCGATGTATCTCGGGCTCAACTTTCCTTTCTTCCCAAACCTCATCAGTCCTTTCCAGGGAGATACCTTTAGCAGCACCATGTCTTCTACTTCATATTCTCTATCCTTCCGAGCTAAGTCGGCATACTTACGTTGTTTGTCTTGGGCTGCTGCCAGTCTTCCCCTGATTAGAACTATCACATCTCTTGTCTGTTGTACCAATTCAGGTCCTAATATCTTCCTCTCACCAACTTCTTCCCAACATAAGGGAGAACGACATTTCCGGCCATAGAGGGCTTCATATGGGGGCATTCCGATACTTGAGTGATAACTGTTATTATAAGCAAACTCAATCAATGGTAAGTGCTCTTCCCAACTTCCTTTGAAATCCATAACACACACTCTCAGCATGTCCTCTAAGGTCTGAATTGTTCTTTCACTTTGTCCGTCAGTCTGGGGGTGGTATGCAGTACTCATATTTAGCTTGGTTCCCACACAGTCTTGAAAGCTCCTCCAGAACCTGGAGTTAAACCTTGGGTCTCTATCGGACACAATGGTCACGGGAACTCCATGTCGTACCACAATTTCTCTTATATATATGTCTACTAATTTATCGACAGTGTACCTCTCGTTGATTGGGAGAAAATGGGTGGACTTAGTCAACCTATCGACGATTACCCATATCGCATCGTGGTTAGTCTTGGTCCTTGGGAGTCCTACTACAAAATCCATGGCTAGGTGCTCCCACTTCCATTCTGGAATCTCTAGGGGTTGCAGTATTCCACTAGGTCGCTGGTGTTCTGCCTTTACCTGTTGGCAGGTCAAACATCTATTCACCCATTCTGTCACATCCTTCTTCATGTTGGGCCACCAATAGTATTCTTTCAAATCTCTATACATCTTCGTGGTACCTGGGTGCACAGAGTACCTTGAGTTATGTCCTTCATATAAGATTTCATCCTTTAGTTCCTGAACATTTGGGACCCAAATTCTCGTTGCATATCTCATGATTCCTCCTGCATCTCTTTCGCACTTAATTTCCTCCCCGGTCAATATCTCTTCCTCCGAGTTCTTTTCCTCTTCCATCTTTTTCTCTTGACACATTCGAATCTTTTCCAATAATGGAGGCTGGATTTGAATTCCCATTAACACTTCTTAGCTACTTCTCGATGTCTTAACTTCGATTTCTAGCTTCTCCATTTCTTTTATCAATTCTTCCGTTGAAGTCATCATCTTGAGCCTTTCCTTTCTGCTTAGGGCATCGGCCACCACATTTGCCTTTCCTGGATGATAACGAATTTCACAATCATAATCCTTGATTAATTCCAACCATCTTCTCTGTCTCATATTCAATTCTTTCTGGGTAAAGATGTACTTGAGACTTTTATGATTTGTGTAAATTTCACATTTTTCTCCATATAGGTAGTGTCTCCATATCTTTAACGCGAAGACTATTGCAGCTAGCTCTAAGTCATGGGTAGGGTACCTTATTTCATACTCCTTCAACTGTCGGGAAGCATATGCAATTACCTTATCGTGCTGCAAGAGCACGCAACCTAGTCCTTTATGCGATGCATCACTATAGATCATAAAGTCCCCCTTATCATCTGGCAGTGCCAACACTGGGGCGGTCATTAATCTTTTCTTTAGCTCTTGAAAGCTCTCTTCACATTTCTCATTCCATACAAACTTTTCAGTCTTTCTGGTGAGTCGGGTCAATGGGGCTGCCAACTTGGCAAAGTCTTGTACAAACCTCCTATAATATCTGGCTAGTCCCACGAAACTTCTTACTTCGGTCGGGGTGGTCGGTCTTTCCCATTTTGATATTGCCTCTATTTTGGCAGGGTCAACCAGTACTCCTTCACTACTAACCACATGACCTAAGAATTGCACTTCTTTCAACCAAAATTCGCATTTCAAAAATTTGGCATACAACTTTTCTTCCCTCAAGATTCCTAGGACTATCCTCAAGTGTTCTGCATGTTCTTCCTCAGTCTGAGAATAAATCAATATATCGTCAATGAAAACTATGACGCACTTGTCTTGGTACTGTTTGAATACTCGGTTCATCAAGTCCATGAATGCCGCGGGGGCGTTAGTCAATCCAAAAGACATCACTAGAAACTCATAATGGCCGTACCTAGTGCAAAAAGCAGTCTTGGGTATATCTTCCGGTTTGATCTTTAACTGATGGTACCCCGTTCTCAGGTCTATCTTCGAAAAGTGAACTGCTCCCTTGAGTTGGTCAAAAAGGTCATCAATCCTAGGCAAGGGGTACTTGTTCTTAATGGTTAACTTATTCAGCTCTCTGTAGTCTATACATAGCCTCATACTACCATCCTTTTTCTTTACAAACAACACTGGGGCACCCCATTAGGACACACTTGGTCTTATCATGCCCTTATCCAACAGTTCTTGCAACTGAGTGGCCAGTTCTTTCATCTCAACGGGGGCCAATCGATAGGGGGCTTTAGAAACTGGTGCGGTTCCTGGTGCTAATTCTATCGCAAACTCGATTTCCCTATCGGGTGGTAACCCAGGAAGGTCTTCTGGAAACACATCTTTAAATTCCCTGACAACTGGAATGTCCTTCAATTCAGGTGTTCTTTTCTTCGTGTCTACTACATAGGCTAAGTAGGTCTCGCTACCATTTCGTACTAACTTTTTGGCTTGAGCAACAGTCAAGAATTTTTGAGTCTGTCGCTGTCCTTTGAATATGACCTCTTTCTTTCCTGACACCTTTATCCTAACTTTCTTGCTCTTGCAATCAATCTGGGCACCATTACTTGCCAACCAATCCATTCCTAAGATGACATCGAATCCACCTAACTTAAACAGAATTAGGTCTGCCCGAAAGTGGTGACCTCCTATTACTATATCGCAGTTAGGATATATCTGGCTTACAGGAACCACTTCGTGGTTAGCTATCTCTACCATTAGCCGATCCTTTAACATTTCTGGTTTCAAGTTCAGTTTACATTTAAAATCTTGCGATATAAAAGATTTGGTAGCTCCAGAATCAAACAAAGTATTTGCACTCAAGGTGTTAAGGGAAAGGGTACCTGCGATGACATCCTCATCCCTTACGGCATCCTGCACTGTCATGTTGAAAGTCCTAGCGGTGGGTGGTCGGTTGGATGCAGTACCGCTCATCCTTGATCCTGTCGATTTCAGTTTAGGGCAGTCTTTCTTCCAGTGGTCCGTGCCTCCACACTGATAGCATTTCATGAGTGAGTTCCTCTGGGGGCAATTGTTGGCATAGTGTCCGGTCTGTCCACACTTAAAACATGTCGTCGTACCCTGGAGACATACCCCTGAATGTTTCTTACAACAAGTCTTACAGTTGGGTAGGGGAGGGCGCGACTGTCCTGATATGGGTGCCCTGGTTGATCCACCTCCTTGGCCAACACTCTTGCTTTCTGCTCTGTTAAACCCTGTGCTTTTGGATGGCTGGGACACCGTTCCTCTAATAAACTTGCTGGAGAAACTCCCACTTGCAGCACCACTACTTCGACTTTCAAACTTCCTTTTCTTCATGATCTTGTCTTTCTGGGACTGCTCACTTCCTGCCTCTACAATCGATGCCTTTTGTACTAAAGTGGCGTAATCCGTAATTTCTAACACCGCGATGCAATTCTGAATCCACTATTTCAATCCTTGTTGAAACCTCCTTGCCTTCTTAATTTCAGTGTTTACATACTCTGGCACGAACCTTGACAGCTCCGTGAACCTAGCCTCATATTCGGCTACAGTCAGATTCTCCTGTTTAAGCTCTAGGAACTTGAGTTCCATCTGGGTCTCCATAAACCTCGGAAAGTACTTTTCCAAGAATAACTCTGTGAATCTATCCCATGTAACCACTCCAGCTGGTTCCATATTTTTCTTGGCCTCCCACCAGTAGTTGGCCTCTCCCTTAAGCAGGTATGTAGCAAAGATAGTTTTCTGGGCTTCCTCAGTGCCCATAATCTCAAAGGTCTTCTCCATCTCCTTCAACCAGGCCCTGGCCTCAACGGGGTCTGCTGTCCCATGGAATTCTGGGGGTTTAAGTGATTTAAAGGCCTTAAAGGCATTGGCGACTGCATTGTTGGGGCTGCGGGGTGGTGGCTGTTGCCGTGGCTGGCGCTCCAGATTTTGCCTCATCAGGCCCATAAATTGTTCCATTGGGTCCTCTTCTTCTTCCTCATAATCCTCATCGTCGAACTCATTGTACTCATCTTCCTCATCCACCTGTTCTTGGTGACGGCGTTCCTCTTCCCTATGTTGGTTACTACCATGAGTGGCGGACTCGGCAGGGTGAGTTCTTGTGTTTCTCCTTGGTGGCATTTTTCTGAAAGTATACATGTATATAAAAATTCTGTTAGGGTTTCCTCACTTTTCTTAATCTGGTTTTCTATGATTGGCACCTCGAAGGTGTAATCTTTTAAAGGTATATGCATCTTATAAATAGCTGTCAAATAATCATGGCATCATATATGTAACAATTTAAACGGAAACAGTTGCTAAAATCGAACGAAATTTACGTCATAATACTGCTAGTGACTTCTGAGAGTCAAAGTTTCAAGTACAACATAAAACTGGAATATATAAAAAGTACATCCAAAGCCAGCTAACATGTCTTCCTATCCAGAGGAAATATACTACGTGACTGACATCACTACCAAAAGTAAAACTACTACAACATCCCCCTGTACTAGAAGACTAAACTGGTCAACCATCCATCAGTCTGTGTGAAAGCGTATCGCCTCCCTAACTCGGTGCATAGTCCTCGAAAGGACTCTCTCTGCATCACTCTGGCGAATCCTCCTGCTGTGGCGGGAACGTGGAAGTGCTCTGAGTCGGGTGTGAGCCCTCCTCTCAATCTTTAGTACTGCCCGCCTCATCCGTCTAGCTCTGGAGTCTCTCCCCTGGGAGTATAGCCTCGCTCGTCTCTCCTCAGCTAGCTGGAACCTCAGCTCCGCTACTCGGGCCTCCGCTGCCACCAGATCGGTGGTCATCCGGGTCACCATCCAATCGTACTCAGTGGGTCTAACAACCTGTATGGGAGGACTAACCGGCTCGCTCTCCGGGGCAACCTCAGTTTCAGCATCCTCTGGTATAGGCTCCTCAGAGTCACCCTCCAAATCTGTGTCCCAATGATATCCAATAGGGGATGAATCCTCTCTGAGAGGAGGGGAATGCATAGGAATATCAGTCCACACCACCTCCTCATCCTCAGGCTCCTCTCCGGGTGCGGGGTCAGCTGGAACATCGTCCACGGGATCCTCCTCTGGATCCTCCTCTGGATCACTCTCTGGCTCATCTGAGTCCACTGGGTCCTCTATGGGCATAGGGTCATCATCACTGGGATCCTCCTCGGAATCCTCCTCCTGGACTATCTCTCTCTCTCCCTCCTGCTGAGGGTCAGTCTCTATCTCAACACCAGGCTCATCTACAGCTCTCAGAAGGGCATCATCGTGTCGCTGCTCGGAACCCTCAGGTAGCTCTACATCCTCGGGTGTCTACACAAAAAGGGAAAAATGTTACTATCCTTGAGGTTCTGATAAATAGTTCCCCTATTAGCTTAAGGTTGTTAGGGCTATGTCTATTAGCCCGACAATGTTTCGATAAGGGTTTGAGTCCTTGAATCTTCCTATCATCTCTGAGATTATAACCTATTTCTATGATACCATTTCTGTAACACCCCTAGATCCGGGGTCGGAGATCCAGGCTGTCACTATATCCTTAATTCCCATTTTAATAAACATTACTCTCAATCTTCCTTTTAGCATGCTGTGACCCCTCAGTCAAACATAACATTTACAGATTATAGGCTCAGAGACGAAATTAAAATGTTACTAAGTTATTACAACCATCTTAAAATAGATATTACAAACCCAAATTATCATAATCTTAAAAGTTCAAATTAAAAGGATTACCATCTAAGACGGCATCTATAGCAACAATACGGTTTGGTTTCAAGAAGCTTACAAAAGTCATGCTTGTAAATAAACCTAACCAACCTAAGCTGTAAACCTATCCAACTTAGTCTGCTCACCTGTGGTAATGCTACTGAGTGTGACCTCGACACCTGCCTCATAAATAGTCTCCTATACTGCTGACCGGTTAGCACGCTTTTGCGGGGGGTCTGCCTTGTTCTTGCCATGCTTATCTGTTGTTGTGTGGTGGTATATATAAAAGAAAAGCAAGAGTGAGCATATAGCTCAGCCATATAATAATAGTTTTCAAAGTACTTTTGTTAAAGTAAACCATATGACATATCGTATACTGACATTGTATCATCATTAAACATTTTCATTCTTTATCCAGAAATATAACGAAGAATTTCTGAGGTACTTTGAATAGTTCATCATTCTATCAACACTATCGGTAACTGAGCACCTAGGCTTTCATTACAGTGTTGCAATACAATTCCAATTGGAAGAATGGGATTATGCTGGAGCCTCTTCCACGATATCTGGTGATCAGCCAATATACCGTGCCTCTGTGAAAGGCAGAGTGCATTAACTTGTAACACTATAACTTATGTAACTCAATTAAAAGAAAAGATACTTAACCAGAAGACAATCAAGAACAAGAAGTCACAAGGAATCAACACTAAATGAAGACAAGGTAATTGATACAATTGAACATGTTAACTATGATCAAGCCAAGAAGAAATCATTGAGAGAAGTTCAAGTCAAAGTTGTTCAGGCCTCAGTGATTTGAGAATTCGAGATTCAAGATCATAACTATAAGTATCAACAAGACCAATTGATTTTGAGTGAACAAGAAGGAAAGCAAATATTGGAAAGCCAAGTTACTAAGTGAATATGGTAATTTATTCAAGAAACAGAAACACTATCAAGACTAGTCACTTATGAACCAGACCAGTGCATCAAGTGTCAGGACATTGATAGCAAGTTTATGTCAGTAGTAAAGATCCATGTTCAAGAGCTTGTAGAAGAACAAAGAAGATATGAAGATATCACAAGCTCAAGATGTGCATTGAAGTTTCAAGTTGAAGACCAGAATATTTTCTAAGTACTAAATGTTCTAGATGGCTAAGTCGAAATTCTCAAGTAGAAATTCTACTTAGAATTTCGAGATGGCTAAGTAGAAATTCTCAAGTAGAAGTTCTACTTAGAGTGCAGCTTCAACATGACACATGGCATCTTCTGATTGGCAGATTTCCAAGCTTTCAAGATAAGACAAGATTTATGTGGACATCATTGGGCCACGTACATCTTAGTCTTTGAAGACTACAGGTCATAGATTACATGTAGTATAAATAGAAGCACTTGTGTAATGTTTTAGTTAGTGAGCAATATTGAGAAAAACACAAGAAAAAGAGAGAGTTATTCACAGAGCTTAGAATCATTCACTTCTCTCTCAACTTCTGTTATACTTTGTAATGAATGTTGTAGCAACCTTTTCAAGTTATATATAAAGAAATATATTCCTTGAATCTGTGTGTTCATTTATTGCATCGTATTTATTGCTTCTCATAATCGAAAAGTTGTATTCACCCCCCCTCTACAACACATTTGGACCTAACAATTGGTATCAGAGCGGATGTTTAACATACAAAACATAGATCCTTGTGTTTGGTAGAAGAATCGTGAGTTTTCATTTTCTAGATCTACTTTTCATTTTTTCGAAAAGTGAGCTTTAATTCATTTCCAGTGAAAACTCATCCGGAAAAAATTATTTAAATACTCCAGGTGTGATTATTTAGCTTGGGTGTATTTTAATTAATTTTTGTGAATTAATCTGGGTTCATTGATAATTGGTGTTCTTGAGTGTTCATCATCTGTTCTTATCAAAGAATATAACCCAACAACTTTTCAATTTCCTTTTCAAAGAAATTATAGTCAAAAAGGTGTTTTTGGTACTTTTGATTTGATTATTATTCCTTAGCCGAAAGCAAAAGAAAGTGTACTCAGTGCTTTGCAAGTGGGTTAGTCACTTTCGGTGTGTAAAGTAATCAAAAGT
Organism: Kitagawia praeruptora; assembly: GCA_037693485.1. Lineage (NCBI taxonomy): Eukaryota > Viridiplantae > Streptophyta > Magnoliopsida > Apiales > Apiaceae > Kitagawia > Kitagawia praeruptora. The sequence continues at coordinate 112,682,843 of CM075354.1, forward strand.
CAAAAAGGTGATATTGTTTATTCAATATTAAAGTAATCTGCAGAAAATTATTCTAAGGACAAAAAGTTCTACATAGAATTTCGACTTGAGATTTTCTACATAGAATTTCGACTTGGACAATTTCTACTTGGTGAATTTCGACTTGGACAATTTCTACTTAGAGAAATTTCGACTTGAGCAAAATTTCTACTTAGAAAAATTTCGACTTGGCAGAAGTTCTACATAGATATTCTACATAGCCTAGTCTTGGGTACTTAGAAATTTTTAGTGACAAGATTTGAAATGGCTCCTAAAAATTCTTTCAAGATCCCAATGTTCAACCGAGATCACTATGAAGAATGGGTTTTCAGAATGAGACTCTACTTGGAGACTATTAATCCTGAGTATCTGGAAGTCCTTGAAAAAGGTAAATTCGTTCCAATGAAAGCTATTCCTGAGCGTACGGAAGGAGAGGAGGTTATACCTGCTCGGTCTGAGCCTAAAAAGGCAGCGGACTTTACGGATGCTGACAAGGAGCAAATAGCTTATGATACTTCTGTAAGACAAACCTTGATGGAATCTCTCGATCATGAAATGTTCAACATAGTCAAGGGTTTGAATACAGCAAAGAAGATTTGGGACAAGATAGAAGTTGTCATGGAAGGATCTGCAGAGGTCAGAAGCAACAAGACACTTATACTCAAGATGGAGTATGACACCTTTAGAATACGAAAAGGAGAAAGCATAACAGACGTCTACCTACGATTCAGTCAGTTGGTATTGGATTTGAATCTGAGAGGTGTTACTCTCCCCATGGTTGAAACCAATACAAGATATTTGAGGAACCAGCCAAAGAGCATTGAACATAGAGTCTACGCAATCAGAGAAACCAGAGATTTGCATACAACTTCTCTGGAAGAATATTATGGAATTCTGAAGACCTATGAGCTGGAGACTCTTCAAGATCAAGCATGGGACAATGATTCAAAGGGAAAAGAAACTGCATCAGGATTAGTTGCTGATGAGGAAGAGCCTAAGAAGGCAATGGTTGCAGCAAAGCCTAAATCATCACCTGCACCGCATCAAGTTGATAATGATGACGAGTGCGCATCCAACAGTGATGATGACTACTTCACCCAAGAAGAGCTGGACAACATGGACGATAGTGTCGTGGCATACATGGCAAGGAAGTTCAGCAATATGAGATTCAGAAAGAGCAACCGACCACAAAGAAATTCTTCATCTTATTATCGGGCTGCTAAGGGTGGAGGTAGTTCGTCAGGCTACCAAGGTAAAGGCAAGAGTACCAGCTACAAATCTCCTTTGGATTTCAAAATGAAGTTCAAATGCTATAACTGTGGAGAACCTGGACACTTTGCCTCGGACTGCAAAAAGCCTAAACAGACTTATCCAAAAGAGACATTTGAAGCCCTCAAAAGCAAGTATGAATCGCTGGTGAAAGAAAAACATGGTAAAAGAGCTTTAGTAGTAACAGAAGGAAGAGCTTGGGATGATTCAGATGAGGAAGATGTTACTCATGTAGCAAACTTTGCGCTCATGGCTGAGACATCAGAGGAACCAGAGGTACCAGTTCTAACCCTTAAAGTAGAAATGTCTATTGATGATTATAAGGAACAGAACGGGGCTCTTAGCGAAGAGATCTACATGTTGTGCAAAAGCCTAGACACTTCTCAAAAGGAACAGAAAACACTTGTCGCCAAAAGCAGAATGCTTGAGGCAAAAGTGGAAGAGTTAGAGGCTGCTTGCACTGTAGATACTTCTCTAAGAGATTTTATTAAATCTTTGGAACACAAGCTCGTCCTTAAGGAGGAAATAGAATCATGTTTAAGGAACAAACTAGCTGAGTTAGAAACTAAATGTGAAGCTTACAAACTAGCTGCTAGTAAAGTGTATGTAGATAATGATGTGTTTAAAAAGATAACTGGAGTAGGTGTAGGACTTGATTATTCTAATCTTTCTAAGAAAGATGGGAAGAGACCTATAGACACTAGTTCCAGTGACCTTAAAAATGATATTCCTAGCATTTTTAAACCTTCTGTCAAACCAATCTACAAACACCTTGTTCCTAGAATAGAAGAAGAAGAGACTGAATTGATAGCTAGATATGAGATTGAGATGGAAGATCGTCAGAAAGCACAACCTATAACTCCTATTAAACAAGTTAAAATCAATTTCCCTAATGATGAATCTAGACTAGGAATAGGAGCTAAGGCTGTTAAACAACAAGGGAAGAAAGGCATAAAAGAGGTTAAGGCTGAACGAATAAAGAAAGCATGTTATCACTGTAAATCTACTGAACATCTTTCTTATGCATGCACTGCTACACATGCCATGCCTGTCACACATACAATGAATAATTTGCATCAGAATCATGCACAGTGTGGACAACCTAATTGTATGCCATGCACTTTTAACGTCATGCAAACTTTTGTGAATTTAATGAATGCATCTAGCCAGTCATGCTCAAATACTGCTGCTAGTTCAAACATCAAAAAGAAGTTTGGGAGAGCTAAGACTGTCAGTCCTCCTAAAGTTAGGAGTGACAAACCTTCTCCTAGGACTGATAAATATGTCAAGTCTGAGAAAGGAAAGGAGGAAGTCGAAAGCTCTAGTTATGTTAAGAAAAGTGCATCTCCAGTTGTTAAATCTGTTGATTCTAAATCTTATCGAAAAGCCGGGCCCAATCAAAGTTGGGTTCCGAAGAAAGTCTAATCAATCTGTTATTGCAGGGCATTAAGCAAAAGAGAAATAAAGTTATATGGGTGCTAGATAGTGGAGCATCGAGGCATATGACTGGAGACAAGTCCCTGCTTACAGAGTTGGTTATGAAAGCTGGCCCTTATGTTACCTTTGGAGATGACAGCAGAGGTGTGACAAAGGGATATGGCAAACTGAAAACTGGCAATGTCATCATTGAAGATATTTCCTATGTTGAGGGATTAAAGCATAATTTGTTGAGTATCAGTCAGTTCTGTGACAAAGGTTACGAAATTGTCTTCAACAAGAAAGGTGTATCAATCACTCACATCAAGGAAGGTTCACTGGCTTTGAGAGGAGTTAGAAAGGCAGATCTTTTTGTTGCAGACATGGATTCAGCAAATCAGAATGAAGTCACCTGTTTCTACAGCAAAGCTTCGGATGATGAAAGCTGGTTATGGCACAAAAAGTTATCTCACTTAAACTTCAAAACGATGAATGCTCTCGCGAGGCGAGAATTGGTGAGAGATCTACCTCAAATGGAGTTCGCTCCGAAAGGACTCTGTGAAGCCTGTGAAATGGGAAAGTCGAAGCGAGCCTCGCATAAAAGCAAAGAAATTTCTAGTATCACTGAGCCTCTGCAACTTCTTCATATGGATTTGTTTGGCCCAGTGAATGTCCTATCTTTATCTAGGAAAAGATATGCATTGGTAATCGTGGATGACTTCTCCAAGTATACATGGGTATTGTTCGCAATGACGAAAGATGAAGTACCTTTCCTAATCATTGATCACATCACTCAAATTGAGAATGTTTCAACACTGACTGTGAAGACGATTAGATCAGACAATGGCACTGAATTTAAAAACGCAGTGCTAAATGACTTCTGTGTATCTAAAGGAATACGTCGTCAGTACTCAGCCCCAAGAACTCCACAACAAAATGGAGTAGTTGAAAGGAAGAATAGAACATTGGTTGAAGCAGCAAGAACTTTGTTGTGTGATTCGAAACTTCCTCTGTACTTCTGGGCAGAAGCAGTGAGTACCGTGTGTTACACTCAAAATCGATCCTTGATTATAAAAGATAAAGAAAAGACACCATGTGAGCTAATGAACGGCAGAAGACCAACAATCAAATACTTTCATGTCTTCGGAGCAAAATGCTATGTACTTATAGATGATGAAAATCTAGGCAAATTTGCAGCAAAAGCTCGTGAAGGAATCTTTGTTGGTTACTCCACAGATGTGGTAGCAGCTTATAGGGTGTTCTTAGTAAATGATCGAAAAGTGACTGAAAGCTACAACGTCAGATTCGACGATACCAAACTCTCATCAATTTCAAGAGATTCTAATGAACCTGAGTCCCTAAAATTTCAGAATCTGGACTTAGAAGATCTTGAAGATGAACCTGAGTTGGTTGTCCCATTAAATGTTCCAAGTGTACGTGAAGAACCTGAGTCTAGTGAACAAGCTAATTCTACAAGATCAGGAGAGACTTCTTCAGCACGAACCGGCAACAACTCAGGGGGAGTAAATAGCAGCTCAAGGACTACTGTTCAAGGCTCAAATCGAGTTGACTCTAGTTCTGTAGGAGCTGGCACTAACTCAGGGGGAGTTAGTGAAAGTATTCAAAGTAGTCAGCACCACAATTCAGAAAGTCATGCTGAATCATCAAGACAATTTCCAAGAGAACGAGTATGGAATAAAGACCATCCGTTTGAATTGATTATTGGTGATCCAGATGCTGGTGTGTCCACTAGAAGAAATGCAAGAGCTGACCTGGCTAATATTTGCTTATTTTCTGGGTTCTTATCCAAGCTTGAACCTAAAGAAATAGAAGAAGCTCTTGGTGATGCTGATTGGGTGATTGCAATGCAAGAGGAACTCAATCAGTTTGAAAGGCAGAAAGTTTGGAAGCTGGTACCCCGACCAAAGAACAAATCAGTAATTGGAGCAAGGTGGGTATTCAGAAATAAAATGGATGAAAACGGACTTGTAACACGAAACAAGGCTCGTTTGGTTGCAAAAGGTTATTCTCAGCGAGAAGGAATTGATTATGATGAGACCTATGCACCAGTTGCAAGACTTGAGGCAGTCAGGATGTTTTTGGCATTTGCAGCACATAAGAACTTCAAGGTTTTCCAGATGGATGTGAAAAGTGCCTTCCTGAACGGAGAGTTAGAAGAAGAAGTGTATCTGGAACAGCCGCCTGGCTTCATTGATCCAGAACTTGTAGATTTTGTGTATCTTCTCTTCAAATCTGTCTATGGCCTCAGGCAATCCCCAAGATGTTGGTATGAAACCCTATCTGTATTCTTAATTGAAAGTGGTTTTACTAGGGGAGTAATTGACAAAACATTGTTCTATAAGAATGTGAAGAATGATCTAATACTTGTTCAAGTCTATGTGGACGATATTATCTTCGGGTCATCAAATGAGCGCTTGTGCGAGAAATTTGCTAAGCTAATGCAAGACAAATACGAGATGAGCATGATGGGAGAGCTGTCCTTCTTCCTTGGGTTACAGATCAGTCAAAGAAAAGATGGTATCTTTATCTGTCAATCCAAGTACGTCAGAGATTTACTCAAGAAGTACAATCTAGAAGATGCATCAGCAGCCAAGACTCCCATGGCAACAGCCACGAAGCTTGATGAAGACAAAACAGGTAAACCAGTTGACATCACAAGCTATCGAGGTATGATTGGCTCACTTCTCTATTTAACTGCAAGTAGACCCGATATAATGTTCGCGACTTGTTTATGTGCAAGGTTCCAAGCGGATCCTAGAGAATCACATCTCATAGCCGTCAAAAGAATTTTTAGGTATCTCAAGGGCACACCAAATCTAGGAATTTGGTACCCAAGAGATACAGGTTTTAATCTAATTGGCTATACAGATTCAGACTATGCAGGTTGCAGGATTGATAGGAAAAGCACATCTGGTGCTTGTCAATTTCTTGGCAGAAGATTGGTGTCCTGGCAAAGTAAAAAGCAACATATAGTATCTACTTCTACTGCTGAAGCTGAGTACATTGCTGCTGGAAGCTGTGTAGCTCAAATACTGTGCATGAGGAACCAATTGAAGGATTATGGCATGGAGCACAAGAAAATTCCAATTATGTGTGACAACACAAGTGCCATTGCCATAACCAACAATCCTGTAGATCACTCAAGAACCAAGCACATCGACATCAGGTATCACTTCATAAGAGAACATGTCGAGGAGGGGACTGTGGAGCTACATTTCGTGCCCACAATGCAACAAATTGCAGACATATTCACCAAACCTCTTGATGAAGTAACATTCAATAGGTTGGTTGGTGAATTGGGAATGCTTAACACAAGTTAGTAAAGCCTTCTATCTGTAAAATCCATGGTTATGTTGGTATATGCAAGCTATTTAATCATTATGTGTTTAGACTTTAAAATGCCTAATTAATGATTATTATAGGATGCATATAGTGTGATTTTGCATGAATTCAGTGTGTTTTAAGTGTCTTTTATAGCACAAATCTGTGAATTTATGCTTGTTAGATTGCATGAACATAGGGGGAGTTAAATTCATAATATTCTAAATTTTGCATGATTTTTAGATGAATTTACCTGTGTTTTTCATGTAATTAGAGGCCTTAGAATTATCAAGGAATGTTTTAATTATGTCATATATTAAAATCCTTGAATTGATATTTATATTAATTTGACAAAATTAATTGTTGAGCTTTTCAAAGAAAAATTGTCAAATTAATCTAAGTATCTTCAAAATTTCGAGTTAGTTTCTATCTCGAAACTCATCTAGAAATTCGACTTGAATTTCGATTTGAGCTTCCAGAGTGAAGTTTTGAAAATTCTAAGTCTGGGAAGAATTTCGAGTTAGACTCTATCTCGAAATTCAACTCGAAATTCGACTTAGAGTTCGACTTAGAGTTACCAGTGTGCCTATTTATTTATTTTACAAAATATTCGAGATAAAGTCTATCTCGAACTTCATCTCGAAATTGAGATGTGGTTTCCATTATTGGGGATATTTTGAAATAAACTGAGAATAACTTCGAGTTATTGAATAATTTCGAGTTGACTCTATCTCGAAACTCAACTCGAATTTCGACTTGATGTTCGAGATAGAGCTCTCAGTTTGGTTAAGGGGATTTTTCGAGTTAGCTCCTAACTCGAAGTCTATCTCGAATTTCTACTTGAATTTCGAGATAGGTTTCCTTAGTAATGTTGGTGATGTGTGCTGTACATGATCTTTGATAGATTAATGGTTCAAGTGGTTCAAGTTTTTCGAGTTAACTGCTAACTCGAACTTTATCTCGAACTTCGAGATAGATTTTATTGCTGATTTTTGCTAAGTGCTAAAAGTTCGAGTTGACGCCTATCTCGAACTTTATCTCGAATTTCGACTTGAGGTTCGAGATAGAGTGTTCCCTGTATGTACTTGGTGTTTTTCACATTTTTTATCAGGGGCATTTCTGTCATTGCACATTCATGTCTATATATACATCTTTAACTCGACATTTTCTTTCACTTTTACCTAAATAGAGTTTTACAGCCGCACATATACATATAGGCGATTTCATAGATTCAAGCCATTGTTAGTGATTTTTGTGACAAATCTCATACGGACAACGAATTGATGCCCATTTTTTGACTGCTATCATTTGTGTGTTACTATTAATCTCTGTTCTTGTGTGTTTGTTGGTTCATCTTTCTTGATATATATATATACACACGTATATACACACAAAAGTTAACAGATCTGCTCAAAAACGGCTTTACACACAAACACTTCACTGTTAAAGCAGATTTAATTAGTGGTTCGAAATTTGCCATCCTTTAACTGTTTGTTGAAGCCCGTAGTTTGATTTTTCAAAAAGGAACCTTTGTGTTCTTGATAAATTAAAAGGGTTATCACGGTTAATTGTTAAATTAATTGTTTTTCAGAAATTAAAATTAAAATTTCACATCTTTTAAAAGAAAAACTTTTAATTAAAATGGCTCACCAATTTTCACTTGCCAAAAACAATTTTTATAATATTTCTACGGAAATTGGTGATCAACTCCCGCGCTTTAAGTCTTGGATACGATTTCTAAATTTGTATTCCAAAGCTAGCGATGCTTTTTCTGCTAAACCTACACTAGTGCATGATGCTTTACAGCAATTATGGACTAGTGCGGTTTCTATTGGGAGCAAATCAACCCCCTTTGGTTTCAGGTTTACCTTAGCGGGTCAGGAATATGTGGTGACTGAACAAATTGTCAACAAGGTTCTTGGATTCCCTGTTAAAGATGCTTATGATCCAGAACCTACAGCTGCAGATCGCCTCAAATTCTTTGAAGAAATAGGGTGTTATCCTCCGACTGGCCGGATCACTGGAAACATCCAAAAACAATTTCTTCATGTGGAATGGAATTACTTTTTCGAGGCCATAACAAGATGTTTTCGGGCACGAGAAAGCGATTACCATCAAATTTCCATTCCCATGCAAAACCTTGGAATTGCCCTAGCAAGAGAGCTGGATATAAATTATGGACGAATAGTTCTCTCTGAGATAGTGACCGTAATGGGATCTCCTGCAAGCAGAGACCTCAACACTACAGATGTTGTCTGCTGGTTTCCTCGGTTCCTACAGATGCTGATTAATCATTTAGTACCGAAGGATGCTCTTGCTGTTAGACGGAGTTTTGCCAGTGGTCCATCATCTGCACCGCTAGGGATGGGCACTAAGTCACTTTCAACAGTTGAAAATCAGGATAAACATCATGGAAAACCGATGTCTGTTCCTGAAACCTTACAAAAGTGGCTTACATATGATGAGGGAGTTACTACTTTGATGGAATTCTCGCAAGCTTCATCACATGCTCAGAATCGGTCTGCTCATGCTGAGGCATTTGAAGCGATTCCTGATGAGCAAAGCGGTGATGAACAAGGTAATGAATCAGGTAATCTCTCTCCACATTCTACTCATTCCTCTTCCTATGTTTCTGATTCCATGACCCAAGAGACTGCTAGCCCGCAGAATCTATCCCAGGGTAAGAGCCATATTTCTAATTCCTTGTCATCCAAGTCACCGGAATCCAAACAGCCAGCACATATAGATGTAGGAAATGATGAGGAGAGTGAACCCGAAGAGCAGCAACTTATTCGAAAGAAAGCCAAAACTTCTCATGCTGCTACTTCTAAACGTCAGTCAAACCCTAGAGTGTCACACGCAACCACTCCACCTCACGAGAGTGGTTCACCCCTTGAACAATCTGCACATAGGGATTTTGATTTTGATGATAATTATGTACCTTTTGAAGATGCTGTTACTTCAAAAGGACATGAAGCTTTAAAAACTTCAGCCGTACCTTCACCGGTACGTACTGATGCTACAAAGAGGATCGGTTCTGATGTTGTACAAGAACACTTTGTAGCCTCTCAGCCTGAGATTCCAACTCAGGAACAAACAGCAATTGATCCCGTAACTGCAAATTATATTTCTTATCAAGTTTCTGCAGGTACTGCTTCATGTTTTGGATCAATTATTGAAGACATACACGAGCGTGAGACAGGGAGTGTGTGTGAGAGGTTAGGGAGAGAGGGACCTTCATTTTTAAGGCCCGAAACCGAGCGCCAAATACCAACAGAACGAGAATTAGAGCGAGGTCACCTAAACCAAACACCGTCCCTTAATTCTGAAAATCTTGAATCTCGTTTGTCTTTTATGGAAAATCAAATGAAGGAGTTTGGGCAGTCAATGGGGCAGTTAGGGATGAATATTGGAAATAATCAAAGGGCACTTGACGACTACGCAGCACGAATGGCACTTCAAGCTTCAGCTTTTACTGATTTGAAAAATCAGGTAAATGACATAGGCCATGCTGCTGGTGTCTTGGGAAACACCCTGAATGACAGGATGGGAGCAATGGAGCTTACAATGGATACTCTGGCTATGGAGATAAGCAGAGTTATGTTCGCAATCAGAAGTTTTGTGCCCCCGGAATGTTTCGCGCCGCAACAACCTCCCCCCGATGCTGGTACAGGTGGTGCTAGTGGAGCAGGAGCCTATGGTTCCGGGTTTGAAGATTTTGATACAGCTGGTGGATCTGGAGACCAGGGTGGAGTTCAGGATAACTCACCTAAGGGGGAGAGTATAAAGGAGACGAGACAGCAGGGAGTTCAAATCGAAGAAATTCAAGAACATGCTGATCTTGTAAAAGAAATGGAAGTTGAGCCGTCCATTGATGAAGAGGCTCTAAGAAGGAAAAAGGGTAAGGCAATAGCGATTGAGCCAGATGAGCCATTCGTTGATCTGAGTCATCAAGAAAAAGTACAGGAGGTACTTGACTCAGATTCCGATATGGAAGACGCACCGTTGAAACATGCTATAAAGAGATCATTGAAGGATCAAGGTGGAGGTGCTGGAATGTCTTTCGGATTGCCTGAAGAAATTACTGTCGATGAGGAAACCCTTGAAGCTCAACAGTTAGCCTTGGATCAAGCTGAGTTCTTTAAAATGAAGCAAATGCAAGGTCGTGCTGCGTTTCAGGAAAAGAAAGCGGAGCTACAAGGAAAGCAGTACGATTATGAGCTTGCAAGGCTAGCTGATCCTCAAATCGATCTGGACAATAGAAGGATAGGGAAGAAGTGGGATGACGCAAGAAAGATTTTGATGGGACCATGTACAAAAGGAGAGCATAACAAGGAAGCAGATGATCTGTTCTACCAACTAAATTTGCAGAATCCAATGGCGGCTGACTACATAAATGCTTTAAAGAGATTAATTTCTAAAGTCAGGGTTGGATACAATTCAACGCAAAAGGAGTGGCAGGTTGTTTTGTCTTTCACAGAAGGAGTCCCGATGTCTTTCATGTATGTAGATGATCAATTCATGACGAGAAGATCTGCATTAGAGTTGTTCTTGCTAGCAACAAAAATTCAATACTCTCATTCTGAGAATCTAAGCATTCTGTATAGGGATCAGTTAATGCGGCTAGCAGAGGACAAGGGTCCAGAATTCTCAGCATATCCAAATGTTGTCCGGATGGTGGTTGACAGTAAATTGAAGAGGGTGAGCCTGGAGGAAAAGGAATTAATGGAACTTTCAGTGGAATCTCTTAAGGCCGTCTGTAGGCAAATGATGGGTAAGGGATTCGCTTCTGTGCTTAAGGATAAAACAGTGAAGACCATTGAAAGTGTCATACTAAAGAAGAGCAATGAGGTGTGGAAGTGTGATGTCATTGCTCCGAACCCTCTTGATAATGTGAAGATTGAACCAGAGCTGATAGAGAGGAATTGGAATATTCTTCAAGCAATGAAGAACGTTGATGAAGCTCTGAATCTTCCTACTGGAGAACTGGAACAAGGAGAGATAAGGGAGGCAGTTGGTGTTCCAGGAAGAGACAGCGTATACTGGATACATTCTTTTGCTGATAATGCAGCTGATGCCTTAGTATTCATAGATGCAGACCAGAAGCAAACACTCTTGCATATGAGTAGAGACTGGCTGAAGCAGACTCAAGATGCTGCATTTCTAGAGAAAGTGTTATATGTGTTCAAATGGGAAGATGTGGAAGTTAAGTATGTGACAGAAAAGCAGAGACTCGTGAGTTACCTATCTGATGTAGTAGTGGAAATGAAGCGATTGGAGCGAGATGCGGCTAGTGTCCACAATACTAACCGTGTCATAGGCTATCCCAAAATGATCTACTGTCAGTTTAAATCTGATAAAACTCATAGGAAACCTCGGCTTATAATGAAGAAATTTGAGGACATTCCAGAGATCAGAACTACTCAGGAGGTGGACAAACTCAGAAGGCTTTTTAAACATCCTTACCCAGAACCCAGGAACCCTCTAGAGATGGAAGCAGTAAGTTTGTTGAATACTAGGTGGACGCAACTTCATAATCCAGTATATAAGAAACAAAAGCAGCAGGAGGAGAAGCGCAGAAGGCAGAAAGAAGAAAAGGACCAAGCTGCTGAAGCTAGAAAGAGGAAACAGAATTAGGGTTAAAGGTCAGAGTGGTGTGAACTTGAAGTTGGAAAACCTTCATGTCTTTCGGTTGCTTTAACTCACTTGAGGAAAATTCATCTTAGAATGAATCCAATAAGGTGATATAAGTTTGACTAAAAGATATGAAATAATCCAGGTGATAGGAATCATTCAAATGATCTTTAATTCGAGGTTCGAATTCTGTTTCTAGTTTAAGTTCTTTGTATTGTTTTCATGTACTTGTAAATTGTATATTTTTCAAGACTGTAATGTTAATTATCTTTTCTCGTCTCTTGTTTAGTTGAGTTATCCTTCATTAATTTGAATGTCATTGTTAGACAATCAAATTGGGGGAGATTGAAAGGCAGAGTGCATTAACTTGTAACACTATAACTTATGTAACTCAATTAAAAGAAAAGATACTTAACCAGAAGACAATCAAGAACAAGAAGTCACAAGGAATCAACACTAAATGAAGACAAGGTAATTGATACAATTGAACATGTTAACTATGATCAAGCCAAGAAGAAATCATTGAGAGAAGTTCAAGTCAAAGTTGTTCAGGCCTCAGTGATTTGAGAATTCGAGATTCAAGATCATAACTATAAGTATCAACAAGACCAATTGATTTTGAGTGAACAAGAAGGAAAGCAAATATTGGAAAGCCAAGTTACTAAGTGAATATGGTAATTTATTCAAGAAACAGAAACACTATCAAGACTAGTCACTTATGAACCAGACCAGTGCATCAAGTGTCAGGACATTGATAGCAAGTTTATGTCAGTAGTAAAGATCCATGTTCAAGAGCTTGTAGAAGAACAAAGAAGATATGAAGATATCACAAGCTCAAGATGTGCATTGAAGTTTCAAGTTGAAGACCAGAATATTTTCTAAGTACTAAATGTTCTAGATGGCTAAGTCGAAATTCTCAAGTAGAAATTCTACTTAGAATTTCGAGATGGCTAAGTAGAAATTCTCAAGTAGAAGTTCTACTTAGAGTGCAGCTTCAACATGACACATGGCATCTTCTGATTGGCAGATTTCCAAGCTTTCAAGATAAGACAAGATTTATGTGGACATCATTGGGCCACGTACATCTTAGTCTTTGAAGACTACAGGTCATAGATTACATGTAGTATAAATAGAAGCACTTGTGTAATGTTTTAGTTAGTGAGCAATATTGAGAAAAACACAAGAAAAAGAGAGAGTTATTCACAGAGCTTAGAATCATTCACTTCTCTCTCAACTTCTGTTATACTTTGTAATGAATGTTGTAGCAACCTTTTCAAGTTATATATAAAGAAATATATTCCTTGAATCTGTGTGTTCATTTATTGCATCGTATTTATTGCTTCTCATAATCGAAAAGTTGTATTCACCCCCCCTCTACAACACATTTGGACCTAACACTCTGCTTCTCTACTAGTAGAAGGACGACGTTCCCTTATCGGGCTGCACCCTGACCGCATATGGGCCTTATCATTTGGACTACGCTTGAAGGCGATGTCCCCTCTTCCTCCAATCCCTTAGAGAATTCTATGCATCGTAGGAACAGAATTTAATTCAGTTTCCCCCAAGCACAAAGCTTGACGACTGGTTTAGTAATCATTACTAAATTTACTTCCATGAGTAATTGAGGAAGTAACTCTGATGTGTGGGTTGACTTTAGTCAACAGATTTCGATTACTAAGAATCGCTTCATCAAACATAACTTGGGAGTTGGTCGGAGTTTTGAGTGTTTAGTCAAACCTGAGCCCCTCCTTATTAGGTCGGGTGCATTTCTTGTTGGTAGCGAAAGGAGAAAATAATTAATACTAGCTCCCAAAACCTTGGGTTCCCGAGTTTTGATAAGTTGAGTGAAGTAGCGATACTTTTTCGATGAGTGAAGCTATAGTCAGTGAAGAAATGGGAACCCGCTCTATTTTTAAATACTTTTTTGACGATCAGAAAATATTTAAAATAATTTTTAAAGTTTTAAATAACTTTTGAAATAAATAATATGATTTGTAAATCATCCTGGAATATTTAATAAATATTCAAATAATATTTATTAAATAAATAATAAGCGTAGAATATTTAATAAATATTTAAATAATATTTATTAAATAAATAAACCTTCAGACTATTCTCAATATGAAAATAATATTCAAATTATTAATAAATATTCAAATAATATTTATTAATATCATCAAAGGAATTTTAATCCGAAAATATCCAATTTATATTTATTGGAATATTTTAAAAATATACGTCATATAACCCTTCCGGTGACTTCCGGTTTTTATGTCCTTATCCGGACGAAAAATCTCCGACTCCCTTACTAAGAAAAGGTATTATCATACCCTACTGGGAACTTGTAACACATCATCGTATACATATATATACAAGAGTCTATGCATACGTACATACTTAACAGGTTTATAAATCTCTGTAAACAACCATATATCATATGCTGATTCGCAAAAATACTAACAAACAGTTCATATCATTTATACCACAACAACAACAGTTTGAAAATACTTGAAATACAAGTTTCGAAAACTTGCCTGATAGTGTCGGAATAGTCTGGGCCCTGTCTCTAGTGTGATGATCTATAATAATCAATACGGTTCGGTTAGTTCGTTAAACGATCCCGTCAAATCGACTATTCACGTAAAGACACAACTTCGTAACGATACATCCTTATTACACGTTTGGCTTATTATAAGTCCATGATATCCTTTAACCACTTTTGGATAATTATTGGTCTCGCAACAACTTTCGTTAAAGGTCATTTTCAACGAAACTAAAGTTCGTCTTAATTCGTCCCCTAAAAGGGTTTTTCACTTGCGCAACTATGATTCGAAAAATTCTATAAAATTGAAAAATAAACTTTTTCATGAGATTCTTTTTCTCACTTCTTCTTAACTGTCCAGAGGATTTTTCATCCAAATTTCATAATTAAGAACATCTTTTTGCTAGCTCAATTGTTGCTCTAAATAAAGCTTCTTTCTGCAGTGGTTTCTCATGCGCATTCTTGACTTAAACATTTCTATAAAATCAAAAATTAAGCCTTTTGTCTTCAAATTTTTACAGGTATTTAACAACCGACTAACTTACCCCCTATAAAAATTTCATAATCACAGACCATTTTTAAAGGGCTCGTTGGACTTGGTAAAGTCAGTTCATCTTAACGATTCGTCCGTTGTAACCGGTTTCACTAAAATGAGCATATCTCATAAATCGTAAATCGTAATCACATGATCTTGGTGTCAAAACAAACTACAAAACAAGTCCTACTGGTTTATGGCCAAAAACTTACCAAGAAAACATTTGTTGAATTCGGTATTAACTGCTCAAATGATCTAATGAAATTTCGACATTATAACGACTATAAACCGAACATTTCCAAATTCCATGAACTTCATCTAACCACTTAATTCAACCATACACCATCAAGATCATATAAAAATCATCAAAGATCTATAAGACCGGTGGTAACATCCATTTATCACTATCCAAAATTTTACCCATACTTATAAAGTTTAAAACATCACAATCCCCTTAAACATGTACATACTTGCATCAACCTTTCAAATCAACTTATAGCTCATAAGGTTTAAGGTGGGTGTGAGTGTTTTACCTTCCTTGGAGTCTTAACAACCTTAACCAAGCTTGACTTTCCTTAAAAACACCTTAGATAGCTTTAAAAACCTTTAATCTTCAAGACCTAAACAATCAAGTTTAAAATTTTCGTAGTCAGCATCACCACTCTTGAAAGAACTGGAAAAACGAGGGTCTTACCTTCCCTATCTGAACGAGGCTCCTGAATAAGAGTTGTAGAGCATCTCAATACCTTTCCAGAAAGCTATAGAACACAAAATTTCATTGAGAAATGAGGGAGTTATGGCAGGTTGAAGTGGCTTCTCTGTTTTTGGCCGAAAATAGAGAAAATGGAGGGGGAGCTTTGGCTATCTTTTGGTAAATGATAAAGTGAAGAGAATGAATTATTTTGGTGTGATATATATCAATACATCAGCTGAGTTTCTTTGTCAAAAAGCTAAGATTTAATAGTTTGCTTGATTGATTCTTTTTTTTTTCTTAGCATTTGCCAATCTAGCACCTTTTCCATGAAATATGGAATTTGTCTCTTGAACTATTCTAGATTGGTATCCAAAGGTTGGTTGGAATCCTATGTATCTAATTTGCATGGCACTTAGCATGCATGGGATACTTACTTGCCAACTTAACACTTGTTACATAATTGTTTTCACAATTGCGACGAATATCCGAAGCGTTTCGCGATACATTTTTTTTTATCGTAATTTCTTACCATCGTAAACACTTGTAATTTATTTAAATGGTGGAATTCGAATTCCATAATTTTCCCCCTTCATAATGCAATCCTTGTACCCCTTAATATCTCGTAAAATATGGTCATTTAAAATAATGGGTTTCATCGAAAACTAACGATTTTTACACACACTCATTTGCATCGTAAAGATGTAATATCAACTCGAAATCTTAAATATTCACCATACCTAAGTGGTGTTTGGAATCATTTCATTTAAGTAATGTAATTACTATTCATTCCTGTCATTTACGATAGTACAAAAATCAGGGTTCTTACAATTGCTGTAACAAGTATTAATCCATTAACGAGCTACTGCTCGGGAAATATTGGTAAATTTTCCTTTCCACTTAGATACAACTACTTTGTGGAGTTGTATCAACGAGTTATTACTCGGGGAAAAGGAAGACGAACTTTACGTTTCAGAGTCATGGATTTTACTCGAACTAGGAGTATGTATGTATGAGGCTGTGAATCAGTCCATCACTGATAATCGTGTAAGAGGCCGTGGGACGGTCCATAATTATTAAAAGGGGTCCGAGTTGCGCCGATCCCGACTATGCCCAACCGTTGGCGGGAGATCAAGAGGGCGGTAGACAAGTAAATCCGTTAGTTCTTCCATTTACATGTAGAGAAACAAAATTTAGAGATGCACAACTTATGACTGATCATCGTAAGGTTGTGACATCTGGCGCGAGATACTCCAGTATTAGTTCATCATCCAATTTGGATATTTTCTGCAACATTATCGAGAACACCCCATCGGAAAGCTACGGGCTGGATGACTGGTAAGTGTTGGCAGAGTCGAAAAGGTTATATTTGTCTACTTTGAACCTCATCCTTTTATAATATACTGGAACTTGTTCATTTCAAAGTAGAGGTTGATTTCAAAAGATGATATTGATTTTCCTTATCATTCAAATCATATTGAAAACTTGTTCATCTCACACTTGATAAAGATTACAGATATATTATGAAAGATGATATACATATATTGATTTTCTGCTTATCTTCTTTTAATGGCAGATATTTTGACGGAAAGGTTATTAATGTGATTATGAACTTATCTTGTTCATGTAATGATTATTTTAATCATTATACTTTCCCTATTGAGATTTTTGGGTACAGATATTTCATGGTTGATAGTAAGTATCTGTGGTATTTCGAAAACCCCAAGTATGTGATGGGATATGTTGTGAACTCTATTAACCACTTGCTGAGCAATTCTTTCGCTCATACTTGTTTGTTTTATATACTAGCCTTTCCGAAAGAGATAAACGGATGAGGATTATCTGTGTAGCTTGGAAGAAGCAGGCAGACTACCCTTATGAAGAAGACAGGATCCAGAACATCTATAGCTGGAGTAAGTTACATGTAGGTTTATTAATGTGTAATATATATCACATTGTATAGAGTAAAACTAGTTGCTGGTATACTTCTCAACGAAGCTATACTAGCTGGATAAGATTTGTAAGACACGGTGTAATTTGATTCAATGGATGTAACGAAGTGAGTAATGTAAAGACTTTAGTTCTTGTTTCTAGCCCTATAACCTATAAGATGCTTGGTAGTTGGGGTCTCAATGATGTATTTCAGTTATTCAATGATTGCAGATGGATTAATGTTGTTAAACAGGTGAATTGTTAATGAGAATTTCCGCGTGACGACCAAATCCCTGACCCCGGATTTGGGGCTTTTACAGAAATGGTATCAGAACTGAGGTTATAGTAAACTAGGAACGAGAGTGAGTAGGAGTGTGTATAGTTATGTGAGAACGTCAGAACTCATGTAGAGTTCATGTTGGACTATTGGATATAGTACCAACGGTTAAGTTAAGGTGTGATTGCTACGTTGAAGAATATGATGATGTAGACCTCGCTTCTTGTGGTGATGAATATCTACCAAAGAATGCTCAGAGACAAGTATTGGTTGGCAAGGGCATAGATCGCCCGAGACATGAATTTAAGATGATTTGAGGGGATTCATGAATGCAGTTATGTATTCCCCGAACTATAGGAAATTTTCAAAATGATGATGAAGGATAGAAAGTTGACATCGAATATTGTGGTAGAGAGGGTTGAGATACCGAATATGCCAGACCCCGAGGCCTCCAAGCATACACATGATGATGCGCTCCTTGAAATGGACGCTGACCCGATAGAGGAGGATCCAGAGGAGGATCTAGAGGAGGACCTCATGAAAGGTCAAGGGAATAATCTTGTAGAGAACGAGCCGATTGATAAAGATGTGATATGTTTACTTGAGGACCGAAAGAGTCCTTAGAGAGTGATTAAGTGACAAGACAAGAATTTGGAGTCGATTATGATTCATCAGGAGATATGATGAAGTGAATGGAGTAGAGTTTTAAGAATAGATGATATAGAGGTGGTATCAACTGTTGCCCACGACTAGATCGTTGGGAACTTGGCTGTTGATTTGATTGGAATAAATACAAGGACAAATGAGTAGAGGACCCGGCTGATGGCTGAGGAGGAAATTACGAGGATAGAACTAAGAAGCCAGAGTTAGATCCGGGTACTGCCGGTTTTGATGAATGACTAGTTATAAAGTAATGTTCCCTTTAAGTGGGGGGTTAAGTAAACTGACTGTTGATAATATAGACTACTCAGACGTATATGTATCAGGAAAATGTGGCATGTTCCGTGTGAAACTTTGGTTTTCCCTTCTATGGGAGGTGTATATTTGGTTCCTTTCTAGAGGTTAAACCTCCAACTTTATGTCGATTATTCCGTTATTATGACTGCTTACGATTCTACCTGTTTGGATATTCATAGAATTGTTCTTCAGGTTTCGAAATTGATTTCCTAGTATTAACAGTGGATAAATAGACTGACCAAATTTCCCTGATATTGGGAAGAGATTCGACAAATTTTTGGCAAACCTTGTCTTTCTGATTATCAGAGAATGTCGCCAAAGAGAGTGAAAACTAGAGCAAACCTGGTCGATTAGTTAAGGTAACCGCCATATGGGTTGGTGGACAGACCCGGATTGTTAAAATGGATTGTAGAGATAAAATGATGAAGTTGAGATTGGACGGTAAAGATGAAATATAATTAAGGACCAAGACGGACTAAGCAGCTCCGGGATTGACTTAAATGAAAAGGTTATCATGCCAAAAGTGTTAAGCTTATGTGGCACACGGGATTGATATATGAAAAAGGAATATAGGATATAAAGATGATGGAAATAGATACCGGATTTAAGCATGTATTTTCTAACGATCTTCCAGAATACCGCCTATTCGAAGGATACAATTCGCCATTACCGTGGGCGACACCTATATCGAAGTCTTTGTGTGGAATGGAATGTTGCTTGAGATGATTGCGCCAATTTGGGTATAACTCTCTATGATTATAAATGCTGATGGTTGAGACTGTGGTGACTAGTACGAGTCGATAATGGCGTAAGTTATCGAGCACTCTAAGGTGTGCATGTAGAAGAAAACTTTAGAATCAAATGATTATCCGCCAGATGAGCCGACATATAAGTTATCCGTAGAGACGTTGGCAGTAACTTCCCCATTTGTAAATCGGTTTGATTACCTCCCCAATTTATGAATTATATGATATCCTCCAAGAGAGAATTTCTTAGGAAGGATATAAATTTTCTTCTAAGCTATATTACCATACTTGTGTTTACCCGTGCTGGGTTTCAATTGTGATAGAGGCTGTCATGATACCTACTTTCACGTAATTCTGAAGCCTGTCTATTGATGTTATTTAAACTTTCACTTTCCTTCAATAGTGAATAATCTTGTGGTGATACAACACCACTTGCTTGTGATATATACCAGTATCTTTCTAGATATTCTTTACTTTTGGAATCACACCTTAGAATTTTCTCCAAGGTGTCCCTTTGAGAATTATTTGTCGAAAGACGATAATTTATTAACTTAAGTTTAAGTTGATTCCTATTTCTCTTCTTCCACTGAGACGAACAACCCTATTCTTATAGGGGCCACAAGGACTATCTGTCTATGTGATAGAAGTCTGATGGGGCGCCATCACTTGTGTGTTATGAAATACAAGAAGGTTAATTACCTTTAGTAATGCCTTAACTAAGGCACGCAACGTTAGTTCTTTTGATCATATTGATCTCTTGGTAAATTCCTTTATCTCAAATAAGATTTATTTTAAAGCTCATAATCCTAGGATCACCATTGTGTGACATTTGTCTTGATATGGCAGCTATCTTTTCAAAGCTCCATAATTCTTGCTATCTCTAATGAATTCCAAGGGGAGGCCAACCAGGTCAGATAAGCGAAATTCGTTAATATAGATTAGATTCGCAATGGAATCGCCGAGGATAAGAGAGAGTCCCAAAGTGATTAGTACATCGGTGACATATCGAGGGAATCAGTTTACTCCTTCTCAAGGAGGTCATGCAAATGAAAAGTTGGTCGAACCACATTTTGTAAGAAATGACAATATAATGTGAAACTTCAATGACATCGGTGCTCGATAGAAACACCATAGTTGAATTAAGATTATGGAAAGGTTATGTACGAATGGACACTAGCTCTGGTTTTGCAGAATAAGTATTGAGGATGAAGGGTTTAAAGTACCTCAGTGATCAACAGGTTCGATAAACGTATTCCAGTAAATCTACCCAGATTACCATCGAACTGAGAAATAGAAACTGTTATGGATTAACCCCAGTAGAAATGAAAGAGTAGCGAATTAGTGACAAGGATGCTGGGCAAGAGTATGATAAGACCCAGTGCATCACCGTGGGGAGCCTCGGTGTTGGTTGTGAGATAAAAATGGAATAATGAAAGTGTATATCGACTAATGAGAATTGAACTCGGGTTACCAGATTCAGAGTCTGATGTCCTGACCGCTAGACCATGGAACAAGTTTATCAGTAAGAGTAAAGACCTACTACCGAGGAGAAATGATTTTCTAAACCAGCTAAGAGGTGATACGTATTTTCCGAGATTAAATTGAGAACTGGATGCCACCAGTTAAAGATTAAACCCGAGGATATACCCAATACTGCGTTCGCAATAGGTATAGACACTATGAGATTTTAGCAATGTCATTTGGGTGATTAATGCACCCGTAGTTTTTATGGATTTAGTGAATCAAGTGTTAACTCGAATAACTTGTAGAAGGGGGGGTTGAATACAAGTTATATAATCGTGTCTGATTTTTGCTTGGTTATATGAACAAGAATAAACGAATGAATCAAACTCTGTTTGTATTAATAAGATCAAATACAAACTCTACCAAAGGTGTACAAATACCTTTAGCAGCTGCTGACAATACAAATCTCTCTCTCTGTTTGTTTCGAACTCTCGAATACAAACCTTATACAGAGCTACGCACACGAACTTACAACTCACACTTGTTCGACTACGACACTTTTTACAATGATATAGAGAGAGTATTTATAATGCTTCCTATCAACTAATTACAGAAGGATAATCTATACATGACAATGTTCTGCCTTCCAGTTGATAGTTTCCATCAATATAAAATTCTTCCCTTCATAATATCTTCTTGCTTGTTCTTCAAACAACGATCCTGTTTTATAGCACTTGCCAGTTTCTGTAGCATCCATAATGACATCATCAGTAACACGACTGATATCAAGATTCCCTCTTGCATCAGGATCTAACCATCCTATCAGTACTTGATCAGTATTTGACTTGACATAGTAGGATTCGATCTTAGTTCCTGACATGTAGTACTTGATGCACTGTTCATTCCTGACTAATCTTTACAGATAACTGTCTAACACATATTTCCTATACAAGGTGCTAAATCCTTTATAAGATCAGGATATACAAGAAATATAAGTAAAATTCTATTCTTAACATCACAACTCATGAATTATTCCTAACAATCTCCCCCTATTTATGCTTTAAGATCTGAAGTATAAATCTGAGTTGTTGATGTCAAAACATATAACAATACAATCAGAATAGAATTTATGAATTCAAAAATCATGAAGTTAAGTACCTCCTTCTTCAGATATAGACATAGTATCCAGTACTTAGAAGAAAAAATTCAACTATTTGATGCTTCTTTTCCTTTACCACTTCCATGATGAGATTCACCTCTGTCACAATCTTTATCTCCCCCAGTTCCTCTTTTATCCCCAGTCTGTTGTTGTTGTTGTCTTTGAATTGTCTTTATTATCTCCCCCTTTTTGACATCAGCAACATTAATTCCAAGAGATTCAGTAACAGAACAAATGAGATTCATCAGAACTGCTTGATTTTCCATAATAGTGACTTGGTTATCTTCAAGTGTTTGAAGTCTTGATTGAATTTCAACTTGAGATTTCTGAATGTCTTGTAGAACTTCAGAATTGACTTCAACTTTGGAAGTGTTTGGAATATCTTCAGATTCAAGTCTTGTAGAAGAAGTTGCCTGTGTAGAATGATATTCAAGTAATAAAACTCGATTAGAGTTACAAACATCTTCATCTTTCCGATCTGAAGCTGCAATATGATCATCTTGTCCTTCACCAGTATTCTGTGTACTAACATCTACAAATCCTGACGCCTCCTTAGATTGATCAGATACTGTTGATGTCTGAATTCTTGCTGATATTGGAAGTACATACAAAGGAATACTTGGATCATTTGGAATATCTTCTGGTACTGATGGTGTAGAAGTTTGTCTTAGCCTTTCACCTCTTCTGTTTATAATTCATGCAAGCCTTTCTTTTTGCTTCTGAGCTTTAACTTCTGGCTTTGAGTTGTGCTTTGCTAAGTCATTCTTCTCAACATCTTGATAAAAGAATAAGTACCAGCATCCATACAAAGATTATCAGACCAAGATTCAGGAAAAACCTGATCTCAGAAATCAAACGATGGTTTCCTAATTTTCTCTCCCTCACTATGGAGTTGATCATCCATTCCCTCAATCTCACTTTGACTATCTAAAGTCAACACTCTTTCTACCTCTCCTTTTGCCTGGTCAGGAGCCAGCCGCTCAGATTGTGGATCAATATCCATCTTTTCAAGTGTATCACTCAAATTTGGATAAGTGCTCTCATGACCTACAGAAAAATAGAGTTTAGAAGAAGTTTTTATACCTAAACTCACATGGAGAGAGGGTTCCTCATATGGCAAGGGGCTTGAGGTTTTCTCCAAGGAGTGAGCTGCTATAGTCTCTGAACCCTTACAATCATCTTCTTTCCTTCCAGAGACTACAGGCTCCAGTATACCACTTTCAGGTTCTTTACTAGACTCTGATGTCTTTAGTAATACTTCATTAGACACCCTAGTTAGTATGTCACCGTCTTTAAGTGTTTTTTGCTGAGACTCACCCTCAAGGTGGATAGACTCTGACTGAACAATGTTCGTTGGATCTTCAAGAAAACCAGTCAAAGTTATTCCTCCCATATCATAGGATTTCTCACTTGTAATTTCAGTCATCACAGAAGACTTTTCAACATCAGCTATCACAGCTCTTGAGTCATCCAACCTCTGACTAGATGGTTCTTGTGTTGCAGTGATTGTGATCTGATTTTTCCTACTATCCACCACTGGTGCAATAGTATCTTCTGTTGACTGCATTCCTCTAGCTACTTCCTCCTGTTGTTCACCTTGAGCTGAAGCATCTTCAATAATTGTAAGAACCCAAATTTTCGGTAGAATTAAAAACTTTTTATTAAGAGTTGAGAAAAGAAGGAACAATGATTTCGACTCCAAGGTAGTAACAGTTCTAAGGAATGAGTGTTGAATGGATATAGGTTCCAAGGTTTATATGTCACGAAGAATACTTTTGGTTGACAGCATAGATATGAATAATCTATCTCCTAGGGATATAAGTTATATTATTCCAAGAAAGATTATTCTTGTGTCATCCAAATCAATATCTGTTATTAGTCCAATGGTTCCGAAAAAGGGTTAAGGAACGCCCTAAAGAGGACCAGGGCATTATTATTATATATAAGGAATAATGAAGTATGAATAGTAATTTTGGTGGATATGGGTATATTATTGGACGACGCTATATAGAAGTATTCAGAACAGATTTTCGAGTTCGTATTCATGATCCAGGGGCAAGATAAGTGTATGTAAACGATATCGGATTCAGAAAAATAGCACTTTCATTTTCTTCAAGATTTCCCTGGACACTGCAAGCCTTAAGGAATTATTAAAGGGATTTAAGGAATTTAAATTTGAGAAGTATATATTAAGAAAGATGGAGAATAGTATTATAAATATTAAGAAGGTTTTCGGTAAAACCCTAACTAGAAACGAATGAGTTATTTCTCCTAACAAGCAAGGAAATTGAGTAATAACCGGACAAAGAAACGAACAATTAACCAAGAGACAAACAAGTGCAATTGGTGGAAAAAGGAGAAACCTAAGTGACATGTTTGTAAGTCAACTACAAGCTAGGTGGTATAAGTGCACTTTTGCAAAAATGGACTTGTTTAATATGGAGCCAACACATGGTCCAATAAGAAGCCAACAAGTGGCACCTATA
The DNA here is from genome assembly GCA_037693485.1 of Kitagawia praeruptora. NCBI lineage: Eukaryota > Viridiplantae > Streptophyta > Magnoliopsida > Apiales > Apiaceae > Kitagawia > Kitagawia praeruptora. Next base: position 112,707,311 of record CM075354.1, read on the forward strand.
GATGAGTGACAACACATTAAGAAGAGATGCATCCATTATATAGCAAGTGTATGGCATTATTAACACCAAAACACAAAGCAAAACACAAAATCAACTCCACCATTTTCTCACCATTACAACTCTCGGCCAAAGCTTGAAAAAGGGGGTTCCCACCATCATTTGATCTCCAACTTTTTATGGTATGTACCTCACCTCATATTAGTGATGCCCTAGAAATCTTAGCTTCAAATTCATCTTTTATCATTTTCGAATAAATCATCAAAGATGATGATGAATAGTGTTCTTCAAGAACTAACTTGATTTTTCTTGATTTCTTTGGTTGATCTAGCAAACTTAAGCACTCCTAAGGACCATACCAAGCTTTGTAAGGCTATTTCACACTCTCAAGAAGGTATAATGATCTTGAAACCCTAGCTCTTAGTTTAAGTTTTGATGAATATGGAGTGATTTTATAGTAGTATGTTCATGATAATGTTATAAGCATGATTAGTTAAGTGGTTTAGTTGATTTAAGAAGCATGATGATTTTGATGCTAAGATCAGTAGCTTCTGGACTTTTTGAGATGAAGAACATGTGTATAAGTTGGATTTGTGCCCGGTGTGGCTTGGTATTGTTGTTATAATTTTTAGAGCGTTCGATTTATAGCCGTCATAATGCCGAAATTTCGTTAACCTTAAGAACACGAACTTGACAGTAGATATAACTCACTGATTAGCTTCGATTTATGCCATGATAAGTTATATTATGTTATAAGCTTCGTTTTGATATAAAGTTCGTATGAAACGGATATACGGTTTAGGAGATATGGCCGATTTAATAAAAGTGGTTCGAAACCGTAAACAAAGGTTCGTAACTGAAATTGGAATCCCTTAACATGAATAAGTCAGTGACGAATCATGGTAATTAAATATTAGAGGTCATGAGGAAGGCATGAGAGAAAACCACGAGTAAAATGGATCGTTTTCCGATTTTATAAAAATGTTCGAATCAAGGTTAAGTGCGAAGAAACCACTTTTCGGAGGTAACACTAGTCACTAAAAGGCTCCTGCCCTGTTTTAGTAAATCTGGAAAAATTGATCTTCTGACCAAAGTTAGATTTTGAGCTAGCCACCTTATAGACATTCTCTAGAGTATGTACGCAAAAATGGTGCGTCATTTGAGTTAACGGTTACCGAGTTATGAACGTTTTAGTGAAAGAGGTGTGAATAGTTAAGATCCGTAGTCGACTGAACTTCAAAAATACATTTCACCTATCTAGACCCGTGGCTTCGAATTGGAAATTTTATGATAAATATTAAAAATACCAAGGATGATTTTAGAAGTGGTTTCGTAATTAAAAACGGTTCCAGTGATTTACTAAAAGTGCTGGAGTATGAGTCCCGGAATAGTAATTCTCAGGAAAGTCAACTCTAGAGGTACTACTTTGACCACCCATTTGGACTAGATTAAAAGAGGAATCTCGAGTCGACTAAAACACGAAACTTGTTAAGAATTATCAAGACCACATATTGGTGCAAAGAACAAGGTTATAAATGATTAGGTAAGATATACGAAAGATCCGACATTAAGGATTGGTTCGAGGGGTGTTTTGGACTAAACTTACCTGACTTAAGTTAAGTTATACTTAACCTTCGAAATGTTAAGTGATTGACCTCGGTTATTGTGACTATTTTTAGATCACTGGATTGACACGAGGCACACTACCCCTACAGGATTACCAGGCAAGTTTCCAATACCTTGGAACTGTTGTTGTGATAATATATATAATTGTTGTTATACATATGCCATAGCATGCATGCTTGTTTTCAAAGTATATTGGAATATATACTTGTTCCCTGAATTAATATTGGCTTAGAGACTAGATATGGATTATCAGTTATAAGCAGGATTGTGTTGCTAGGACCCTTAGTGAAGGGCGTATGATATTTATTCTTTAAATATGAGACCGGGAGTTGGTATTTTGTGTTATATAGATAGTCGTGGAAACCCGGAGGGATTCCAGCGACAGAGTAGTATTCATTTTGAGGAATGTTATTATTAAACATTATTTATATTTCCATAAAAGTATCAAATACTTGGAAATCTTTCGAGAAATGTTATTTGAGTATTATTTCAGTTGAGAAATATTAAATGAATATTATTTTTGAATATTCATTAGAGTTTGATTATTAATGAATAATTACTTTGATATTCGTTGGGATTTTATTCACTAAATGAATATCACTTTCGGATATTCATTTAAGTTTTATGTATTTGATAAATATTATTTTTAAAAGTATTCTTTGGGAGTTCTAATTACTCAAGGAATATTATTTCGAATATTAAGGTTTTGATTACTAAATGAATATCATTTGGATATTTATTTAGAATATTATTTGTTAAATGAATATTATTTGGATATTCATTTAGAACATTATTTGTTTAATGAATATCAATTGAATATTAATTTGGGATTTATTTATTAAATGAATATTATTTTGAATATTCATTTAAGATTTTATGTACTTGATGAATATTATTTTAAAATATTCATTTGGGATTTTATTTACTTAAGGAATATTGCTTCGAATATTCCTTTAAAGTTTTGATTACGAAAAGAATATTATTTGACTATTCATTTAGTATATTATTTATTAAATGAATATTATTTTCAAATTTTCATTTAAGGTTTGATTTATTTAGTGAATATTATTTTAAATATTTATTTGAGTTTATTTAATTAATGAATATTATATTGAATATTCATTTAAAGAAGAGAGTTATTTAGTAAATAATTCTATATATTTATTCGAGGATTACTTACGAGCAATATTATGATTTAATCATATTCCTTAATTATTATTGATTTAATAAATATTCTTGGAATATTTATTTAAATTCTTTTAAGTTCTTTTTATAATAATTCATATTATTCAAAGATTATCTTTCATCTTCAGATATGGTGTAAAATATTTCGGAGTAGTTTATGACTATTTTTATCAAGGGGAGGTTCCCAAAACTTTATTTCCATTTAAATCTATCTTATAAGAAGATTTAAATACTCGCTCAACTTCCAAAAATATATAAGGGGACCTCACTTGAGTAATGTTATTTATTGGACTGCCCGGTCCTATACTTGCTAAACTATCTTGTCACTCACATCTTGATTCTTTCAAACATTGATATGAATCTTTTTGGTTACCTCCTCAATGCTCGAGGGGTAAGATTGATGGAACAAGTGTCTATCCATTAACAAGCATTAGCTTGGGAAATATTGGTGAAATTTTCCTTTCCAATTAGATACGACTACTTTGTGGAGTCCTATCAACAAGTACTATACTTGGGGAAAGGGGGACGAACTTTATGTTTCATATTTATGGATGTTATTCGAACTAGGAGACGCGTAAGTGGCCGAGTGGCGCCGGTCCAGCAATTAATGGCCCAACCGTTGGCCGGGGGGTTCCAGAGGGCGGGCGATCCGTCGGTGCTTCCTTCTACATGTAGAGAACAAATGATGGGGAGCATGACATGCGACTGATCATCGTAAATGTTGTGGCTCCTGGCGCGGCAATCTCCCGTATTAGTTCATCTTCCAAATTGGGAAATTTTCTGCAACATTATCATTGTTGGCAGGTTTGAAAAGTGCTTGAACTGGAATTGAAATATTCTTCCAACAAGTTCCTCTATCATGAAAATTTGATAATATCTTGCTTATCTTTGCCATAGCAGATATTTCTTCGAAACAATTATATTTTAAGTTACCTTGTAACTACATCTCATACCTTATATTGGTAATACGATCGTTAATGCATGGCATATGGTTTCAAAGATACTTTTGAACTGTATATATTATCACTGTTCAATTATATTTTGGTGGGCTATTGCTCACCCTTGCTTTATTTTATTTATATCACAACAACAGTTAGATCAGATGGCCGTGCAAGGCGTACTCAGCATAGGCAGGTGTCAGCCGTCAGAGGATTAACCGCTGAGGTCATAGCTACCATTGCTGAAGATGCAGCTTCCGGTAGGCTAGCTGTTAGCATTTGCACATCAAATGTAATTATTATATGGCATATACCAATGGATGGCAAAGAGTATGTAATGGTAAAATAGCAATTCTTTGGGTTGTAAGAACTCAAGCTTGTGATTAATAATATTGATGGTTACTCTGATTGCATCTCTGGGACTATAACGGGTGTATTTTATGTTATTGTTTTGGGTCACAAGGTTGTAATTTAAATCATGTTGGTTTTATGGATGGATATTGAGACCGTAACGACCAGATCCCTGACCCTGGATCTGGGGGTGTTACAGAAATGGTATCAGAGAGAGCGTTATAAATCCCAGAGATGACGCGACGTTAAAATGATAAATTCATTAAGATAATAAGAACTCTTTCCAAGTTCATAGTCGGACTACATAATATAGTACAGACATATAAAACCCTTATGGGAACCCTAAAGTATCATGATAGTAACTTAGCTCGTTCTTGTATCGACTAGTAAGGCGACAGACCTTGGGGATTACGAGCAGTAACACAATGATGCTTGTTTTGATGCTGGAGATCGGCTTGGTGATTCGACGGAATACGTTACTGAGAACCAGAAGGAGGTTCAGCTAAAGAAAAGAACCCTGTTAGGAAGAAGGAATTTACCCTTGAGGGAATAAGGGCTGCATCCAGAGAGACTGTAAGAGTTAAGGTATAGTGCCCAGAGAAGTGAGCGTAAAGAACTGAGATATTATTAAGAGAACTAAAGATGCATATTGGATTCATAGCTGGACTGCTAGATGAAGTACCAGCAAGTAAGATGGATTTGATGGAATTACTTGAGATCTTATATGGGGATAGATAAAAATCATTAGAGACCTTTAGCTTAATGAGAAAAGAGTTAGAGTGGTACATGAATACCAAAGACAACAATAGAGGACAAGGAGCAGAGTCTCCAGGAGCAGTTGAGATAGAGGCAGCAAGTGTCATATCATGTGATAAATGGATTAATGTGAATATTGTTAATGGTAATTCACCATGAGAAGGCAGATTTCATAAGTTATAATTTATAAAGTCAGACAGAGATTAATGAGGTGGTTTGGCTCAAGGAAATGTCCATTTTATGAATGGATCAACTTAGAAAATAAAGACATTGGAAGGTGATGGCATGATTGGATAAAGAATATAAGGAAGTAGTAAGCGAGACAATGATCTCAGAACCTACAAGAGGAGAAGACCAGTGAGTCTGTGATAAACTAGTAATAAGGCTATCGTCAGGAACCAAGTATAAGTCTAGTTCAATTCAGTGGAATGATGAACCAGAAACATTAGATGCATGTGATTCAAAGGAATATTAAATTCCTTCTTTTCCTTGAATGGATTATGGTAGTTACCTTAAGTTTATTCTGACACCGAATCTTAAATGGATTAGGTAAGGCTAACAGTGGTTGAGATGTAATTGAGAATGCTTTTAAATGAAACCTGAAAGAACAGGTGTAGGCCAAGTTCTCGAAGTAAGAGTGTTGGCAAAATGAAGTCCAGTTAATAGGACATATGATCAATAGGAGTAGTGTTGGTCGGCCCCACCAAGTTAAAGACGGTTTCAAATGGAGACTGGCCAACCCCACTGGAAAAGGCAAGAAATTTCATAAATTCACGAGGTATCGCCCAAGATTTGCTCAGGACTTTACAAAGAGTTTGAATGGACAAGATAAATATGAGAAAATCTTCATGGAGCTAAAGATGAAATTGGTGACGACCCAGCGTTGGCATTGCCTAAATGAAAGGAGGAGAATTTTGCACTGTTTTATGGTGCATCTCACGCAGGGTAGGCACTGTGCTTATGCTGCATAACAGTGTAACTTCGAATATATATTTGGACAACACAGTTTACCAGATTCGGATGGCCTTGATAGTGCAAATTTTGTGGGACGACTAACTATGACGGTAGTGTTCCTTCTAAAAACTAGTTGTTAGAAAGACCGGTATTCGGTAGTATCGATTATTAGGATGAATATGTATCGGGAAGATGTGGCATGTTTTAGGTTGAAACCTTTGATTTCCCTTATAGGGGAGGTATATATTTGGTTTCTTTCCAAAGGTTAAACTCCCAACTTTAGGTCAATCATTTCATTACTGTAACTGTATGTGGTTCGACCAGCTCAGATGTTCATAGAAATATTCTTCGGGTATCAAAATGGGTCTTCTTAATACTACCAGTGGGTGGATAGATTGACTGAAATTTTCCTAATCCTGGAAAGGAATGGGACAAAATTTGGCAAACCTTGTCTTTCTGATTATCAGAATACGTCACCGAAGAGAATGGAAACTGGAGCGAACCCTATGGATTGGGTAAAGTAACCACTATACAGGTTGGTAGACAGGTCCCGATTATTACGATTGAATGTAGGGATAAAATTATGAAGTTAAGAAAAAAAAAAGGAAAGGTGACCGGAGACGGTACCGAGAAGTCAATTGAGACTTATATGGAGTAAAGTTTTGAAAAGATCAAAACGTATCAAAAGTCGAAGGCACTATGCCAGCAATTGCTAGAAAAAGTACTGCTATTAGCCAACCCCTAAACTCACATATTTTATCATGGCCAGTGGGGCCAAGTCACTAAGGATTATCAAGTGACTAAACCAGCAATGTAAGGACAAAGCGGGGTGCTTCTAACCAAGTGTCAACCGCGAGTACTTTTGATATAAAATGAATTGAGATACATGATGATGGATTTTATATATATACCATGGACGTATTAAGATTGAGGGTAGTGACCAATGAAGAGTTACGAAAATTGCCAAAGTTAGTGCAGTATGATGCATAAATGTTATCTGAAGCTTAGTGTCCTCAAGAGGAGCATTGGGCACTAAGAGATTCATGTTGAACACGACCAATATCTTCCAGAACATCCTTGCTACCATTACCAAGTTCTGTAAGAAAGAGCAGATAGACATGTGTTGTCTTTTGGAAAGTCATATAGACTGACATTCATTTGAAAGAAGAGGTTAGCATTAAGCTACCTATAGATTATTAAGATGAGAATGATTGAGCAGAGATCCTTATTAAGAATATATGATTTGATTATCAATTTCAGGATGTAAGTATTCCCTGGGAATAGAATTGAGGATAGAATGTCCATAGATTAAGACGAACCCTGGGGGATGCACAAAGGATAGCATCACCCCTAATAAAGACATTGTGAATTCAGACGATATAAGTTGAATCAACCAAAGTATCAATAACCTGTAAGGATTTGTGGAAAGAAGTCTCGAAAAGTACATAGACAGAATTGTTATAGAATCGATTAATGATGTTTGATATACCCTGTACCCAGAAGATACAGGAGGAATGATGAGGATGACCTAAGAAACCTTACAAGGGAAGAGGTAATATTCTGAACTTCAAAAGGGAAGTTTGGTAAGGAATGTATGGCATAGTAGCAATAAGGCCAGATGAAGCATGTGTGAAACCATGAGAAATTATGGATTGAACCAATAAGGTTGTGATTATACTAAAATGAGAAAGGACTAAGATAAGAAATATCCTAGGTATGATTGGGAGTAACCGTGATAAATTTCACACAAAAAGGTGGAAGCAATGACTTTTGGAAAAAGGCTGGAATATGCTTTCTCTCATTCAGCAGAATTTAGGGGAAAATGCTTCCATCCTGAGTTGGAATTGATCCAGAAAACATTGATTTCAAGAAATTATTATAATCAGGAAAGGCCAATGAGGTGGCCGACACTTTAAGTATAGAGAGGGGCTACAAATGCTCATACCAAAGGAAATAGAATGAGAATGAAAAGGACCTTGAAGGTCAGAATGTGATGGAGGAAATTATGTTCCCTCTAAGGATTGTGCAAGAAACAACTATGGGATTCGTTGAAATGAACATTCGATTCCCGATATTGACTGAATACAGAAGATAGATTGGTACTGATACTGATCAGCTAATTGGCATGATGATGAATGACAAGCAAGTTTATGTTGGTATATTTCTGTGCAAACAAGATAGAGAATTATGAGGTGGGCAAGCGATTAAGCAAACCGCTAAGCTTCCAGTCATATACTGGAGACATATGATTAATAATCTCACCAGCCTGTTCCAGCTGCGATGCTGGAAGCTTCCTGCAATTTTATCTGCTTCATGTAATATCTACGTCATGTTCAGGAAGCGTTCCTTATGGATAGGAAATAGTGATCATTTTGTTTTCCTAGAGGATCTTGAATTGACAATTATGATGTTAATTATTAAAGCACTGCGTGAACGATAAACAATGGTGATCCTTCCGAGAAGGTAGATGATAACGACTGTGGAAATGTCGAATTGAATTTAAGTTAGAGAAATCATCCAGGTTAATTTCGAATGGTTTAATTTCTGGAACGACGGGATAGGTGAAATAAATGATTAGGCTATGGTGGTTCATCGAGTGATTATAGTAGAAATAAAGACAAGTGACCGATAGAGATGGAAATAGAGTTGAGAATTAATAAGAGAGTCAGATAGGCGGACTCATGAGAAGCTCCAGTAATGAAGCAAGAAAAGTATGGAATTGTCATGGAAAAGTTATTGTCCTAAATGGAAATTCGGAAATTAGAAGCATAAATGACATACAAATTGACCCTTTTAGGTTAAGGGAAGTCAAGGGAATTTGGAATAGATTGACTGGGTAATAAAGAGACTCATGGATTGAGGGAGTAAAAATCTAGGCGGTTGAACAAAGGAAAGTTTAACCCCAAAAATGTGACGTTATTAAGTAGAGGTGATGAGTGTCTCAATAAGGAGATGACGGTGGAGTTAAACAATAGAAGTGAATGAGAATTAGACAATAAGAAGGACGTGATTGATAAAGAAAAGATGGGAAATAGTTATGGAATGTGAAGCAAGGAATGTTATGAATGGATTTCTAGCGAACTCTCGAGATGACAACCTGATAGTGTTAGAATTATGAATATGAAAGAGCCAGTGTCGTGGCGTGAAATGTCAGTAATAATAATGTCAAGCGAGAAATCCAAGATTTGACCGGAGAGGTTGAAGGATTTTCCAAAAGTAAGTAATGCTAATATCAAACAAGAGTATAGGTCCATAGAATGATGGACAGAGCAACAAGGACGTGTGATATGTGAGATTACGATAAAGTAGTATTTGATATGAATACGATTACTTTCTTCCCTAATAAACCTCTATAGTTCATAGGTAAATTCTGAGTATGATATTTTGACAATCATGAAAATTTTCTTATATAATTCTCTGAAATTCTTTCCTTTTATTATCCCTTATTTATCTTCTTCTAACTTGAGAAGAACAACCCTTTAAAGAGGGGAGGTACTGCTACGTGACTACCTGTCTATGTGATAGGAGTCTAAGTGGAATACCATAGCTTGTCTAAATTGCTTGTCAAGTACTAAAGGCTGGCCACCTTCTGTACTAACTATGCAATAGGACAAATGTTCATTGATCATAGTGATCTCTCAATAAATTCTTCTAATTCTATGTATTGATCGAGATTGCGAAGATTAAAGCGATCAGGTATTGCATAATTACGAGTGAGGTTATCTCCGAAATTCGCAGCGCGATAGTGATACCGAATTCACTACCAATACCAATAAGAGTAATAGTATATTACTGGGTAAGAGCATAACCCAGATAGTGTGTTGTACGAAAAGTAGCAAGGATTAATGAAAAAGGATTGGGATTGATTGAGGATTGACTAGAGAACTGGAAAGTGAAATAACCAACAAGTACTCAATTGTCTTCTACCTGATTCCGGGACGGAATCCTTTTAAGGAGGGGAGACTGTAAGAACCCAAATTTTCGGTAGAATTAAAAACTTTTTATTAAGAGTTGAGAAAAGAAGGAACAATGATTTCGACTCCAAGGTAGTAACAGTTCTAAGGAATGAGTGTTGAATGGATATAGGTTCCAAGGTTTATATGTCACGAAGAATACTTTTGGTTGACAGCATAGATAAGAATAATCTATCTCCTAGGGATATAAGTTATATTATTCCAAGAAAGATTATTCTTGTGTCATCCAAATCAATATCTGTTATTAGTCCAATGGTTCCGAAAAAGGGTTAAGGAACGCCCTAAAGAGGACTAGGGCATTATTATTATATATAAGGAATAATGAAGTATGAATAGTGATTTTGGTGGATATGGGTATATTATTGGACGACGCTATATAGAAGTATTCAGAACGGATTTTCGAGTTCGTATTCATGATCCAGGGGCAAGATAAGTGTATGTAAACGATATCGGATTCAGAAAAATAGCACATTCATTTTCTCCGTGATTTCCCTGGACACTGCAAGCCTTAATGAATTATTAAAGGGATTTAAGGAATTTAAATTTGAGAAGTATATATTAAGAAAGATGGAGAATAGTATTATAAATATTAAGAAGGTTTTCGGTAAAACCCTAACTAGAAACGAATGAGTTATTCCTCCTAACAAGCAAGGAAATTGAGTAATAACCGGACAAAGAAACGAACAATTAACCAAGAGACAAACAAGTTCAATTGGTGGAAAAAGGAGAAACCTAAGTGACATGTTTGTAAGTCAACTACAAGCTAGGTGGTATAAGTGCACTTTTGCAAAAATGGACTTGTTTAATATGGAGCCAACACATGGTCCAATAAGAAGCCAACAAGTGGCACCTATAGATGAGTGACAACACATTAAGAAGAGATGCATCCATTATATAGCAAGTGTATGGCATTATTAACACCAAAACACAAAGCAAAACACAAAATCAACTCCACCATTTTCTCACCATTACAACTCTCGGCCAAAGCTTGAAAAAGGGGGTTCCCACCATCATTTGATCTCCAACTTTTTATGGTATGTACCTCACCTCATATTAGTGATGCCCTAGAAATCTTAGCTTCAAATTCATCTTTTATCATTTTCGAATAAATCATCAAAGATGATGATGAATAGTGTTCTTCAAGAACTAACTTGATTTTTCTTGATTTCTTTGGTTGATCTAGCAAACTTAAGCACTCCTAAGGACCATACCAAGCTTTGTAAGGCTAGTTCACACTCTCAAGAAGGTATAATGATCTTGAAACCCTAGCTCTTAGTTTAAGTTTTGATGAATATGGAGTGATTTTATAGTAGTATGTTCATGATAATGTTATAAGCATGATTAGTTAAGTGGTTTAGTTGATTTAAGAAGCATGATGATTTTGATGCTAAGATCAGTAGCTTCTGGACTTTTTGAGATGAAGAACATGTGTATAAGTTGGATTTGTGCCCGGTGTGGCTTGGTATTGTTGTTATAATTTTTAGAGCGTTCGATTTATAGCCGTCATAATGCCGAAATTTCGTTAACCTTAAGAACACGAACTTGACAGTAGATATAACTCACTGATTAGCTTCGATTTATGCCATGATAAGTTATATTATGTTATAAGCTTCGTTTTGATATAAAGTTCGTATGAAACGGATATACGGTTTAGGAGATATGGCCGATTTAATAAAAGTGGTTCGAAACCGTAAACAAAGGTTCGTAACTGAAATTGGAATCCCTTAACATGAATAAGTCAGTGACGAATCATGGTAATTAAATATTAGAGGTCATGAGGAAGGCATGAGAGAAAACCACGAGTAAAATGGATCGTTTTCCGATTTTATAAAAATGTTCGAATCAAGGTTAAGTGCGAAGAAACCACTTTTCGGAGGTAACACTAGTCACTAAAAGGCTCCTGCCCTGTTTTAGTAAATCTGGAAAAATTGATCTTCTGACCAAAGTTAGATTTTGAGCTAGCCACCTTATAGACATTCTCTAGAGTATGTACGCGAAAACGGTGCGTCATTTGAGTTAACGGTTACCGAGTTATGAACGTTTTAGTGAAAGAGGTGTGAATAGTTAAGATCCGTAGTCGACTGAACTTCAAAAATACATTTCACCTATCTAGACCCGTGGCTTCGAATTGGAAATTTTATGATAAATATTAAAAATACCAAGGATGATTTTAGAAGTGGTTTCGTAATTAAAAACGGTTCCAGTGATTTATTAAAAGTGCTGGAGTATGAGTCCCGAAATAGTAATTCTCAGGAAAGTCAACTCTAGAGGTACTACTTTGACCACCCATTTGGACTAGATTAAAAGAGGAATCTCGAGTCGACTAAAACACGAAACTTATTAAGAATTATCAAGACCACATATTGGTGTAAAGAACAAGGTTATAAATGATTAGGTAAGATATACGAAAGATCCGACATTAAGGATGGGTTCGAGGGGTGTTTTGGACTAAACTTACCTGACTTAAGTTAAGTTATACTTAACCTTCGAAATGTTAAGTGATTGACCTCGGTTATTGTGACTATTTTTAGATCACTGGATTGACACGAGGCACACTACCCCTACAGGATTACCAGGCAAGTTTCCAATACCTTGGAACTGTTGTTGTGATAATATATATAATTGTTGTTATACATATGTCATAGCATGCATGCTTGTTTTCAAAATATATTGGAATACTTGTTCCCTGAATTAATATTGGCTTATAGACTAGATATGGATTATCAGTTATAAGCAGGATTGTGTTGCTAGGACCATTAGTGAAGGGCGTATGATATTTATTCTTTAAATATGAGACCGGGAGTCGGCATTTTGTGTTATATAGATAGTCGTGGAAAGCCGGAGGGATTCCAGCGATAGAGTAGTATTCATTTTGAGGAATGTTATTATTAAACATTATTTATATTTCCATAAAAGTATCAAATACTTGGAAATCTTTCGAGAAATGTTATTTGAGTATTATTTCAGTCGAGAAATATTAAATGAATATTATTTTTGAATATTCATTAGAGTTTGATTATTAATGAATAATTACTTTGATATTCGTTGGGATTTTATTCACTAAATGAATATCACTTTCGGATATTCATTTAAGTTTTATGTATTTGATAAATATTATTTTTAAAAGTATTCTTTGGGAGTTCTAATTACTCAAGGAATATTATTTCGAATATTAAGGTTTTGATTACTAAATGAATATCATTTGGATATTTATTTAGAATATTATTTGTTAAATGAATATTATTTAGATATTCATTTAGAACATTATTTGTTTAATGAATATCAATTGAATATTAATTTGGGATTTATTTATTAAATGAATATTATTTTGAATATTCATTTAAGATTTTATGTACTTGATGAATATTATTTTAAAATATTCATTTGGGATTTTATTTACTTAAGGAATATTGCTTCGAATATTCCTTTAAAGTTTTGATTACGAAAAGAATATTATTTGGCTATTCATTTAGTATATTATTTATTAAATGAATATTATTTTCAAATTTTCATTTAAGGTTTGATTTATTTAGTGAATATTATTTTAAATATTTATTTGAGTTTATTTAATTAATGAATATTATATTGAATATTCATTTAAAGAAGAGAGTTATTTAGTAAATAATTCTATATATTTATTCGAGGATTAATTACTTACGAGCAATATTATGATTTAATCATATTCCTTAATTATTATTGATTTAATAAATATTCTTGGAATATTTATTTAAATTCTTTTAAGTTCTTTTTATAATAATTCATATTATTCAAAGATTATCTTTCATCTTCAGATATGGTGTAAAATATTTCGGAGTAGTTTATGACTATTTTTATCAAGGGGAGGTTCCCAAAACTTTATTTCCATTTAAATCTATCTTATAAGAAGATTTAAATACTCGCTCAACTTCCAAAAATATATAAGGGGACCTCACTTGAGTAATGTTATTTATTGGACTGCCCGGTCCTATACTTGCTAAACTATCTTGTCACTCACATCTTGATTCTTTCAAACATCGATATGAATCTTTTTGGTTACCTCCTCAACGCTCGAGGGGTAAGATTGATGGAACAAGTGTCTATCCATTAACAAGCATCAGCTTGGGAAATATTGGTGAAATTTTCCTTTCCAATTAGATACGACTACTTTGTGGAGTCCTATCAACAAGTACTATACTTGGGGAAAGGGGGACGAACTTTATGTTTCATAGTTACGGATGTTATTCGAACTAGGAGACGCGTAAGTGGCCGAGTGGCGCCAGTCCAGCAATTAATGGCCCAACCGTTGGCCGGGGGGTTCCAGAGGGCGGGCGATCCGTCGGTGCTTCCTTCTACATGTAGAGAACAAATGATGGGGAGCATGACATGCGACTGATCATCGTAAATGTTGTGGCTCCTGGCGCGACAATCTCCCGTATTAGTTCATCTTCCAAATTGGGAAATTTTCTGCAACATTATCATTGTTGGCAGGTTTGAAAAGTGCTTGAACTGGAATTGAAATATTCTTCCAGCAAGTTCCTCTATCATGAAAATTTGATAATATCTTGCTTATCTTTGCCATAGCAGATATTTCTTCGAAACAATTATATTTTAAGTTACCTTGTAACTACATCTCATACTTTATATTGGTAATACGATCGTTAATGCATGGCATATGGTTTCAAAGATACTTTTGAACTGTATATATTATCACTGTTCAATTCTATTTTGGTGGGCTATTGCTCAGCCTTGCTTTATTTTATTTATATCACAACAACAGCTAGATCAGATGGCCATGCAAGGCGTACTCAGCATAGGCAGGTGTCAACCGTCAGAGGATTAACCGCTGAGGTCATAGCTACCATTGCTGAAGATGCAGCTTCCGGTAGGCTAGCTGTTAGCATTTGCACATCAAATGTATTTATTATACGGCATATACCAATGGATGGTAAAGAGTATGTAATGGTAAAATAGCAATTCTTTGGGTTGTAAGAACTCAAGCTTGTGATTAATAATATTGATGGTTACTCTGATTGCATCTCTGGGACTATAACGGGTGTGTTTTATGTTGTTGTTTTGGGTCACAAGGTTGTAATTTAAATCATGTTGGTTTTATGGATGGATATTGAGACCGTAATGACCAGATCCCTGACCCTGGATCTGGGGGTGTTACAATAATGACATCCTTGTCAAATAAATATGCATGAAGTGATTGAAGTGCAACATGCTTCGAGAGTCCAAATTTCTTGACTAATTGTCTTCTAACAGATACATAGAAATACATCTTCATTAAGTCAAGTCTTTGATGTAGAAGTCCATACTCTTCTGGAAATAAAAGTTTTGGTACTCTTTCAACCAAAAAATCTAGAACAGGCCTTGACAACTTCACTTTGAGAGAAATTAGTCCCATAGCCAGTCTGTATGATAATGTAGTTTTCCATGAAGAATCAATATCCAGATCTCTATATGGTCATTTGCTGACTTAATTGTAGCTTCATTTGTAGAGACCTGTATGATATTAGTTGGACTAGACTTTGTGTGTGTAGGTGACAATTGAATCTTTCTCCTTGTTCTCCTGAGAAGACTCAAGAGGTGTAGACATAGAATTGATCTTGGGATGAGATCCTTTTTCAATAGACACAGTCTTTTGAGAGACAGTATCCAGTAACTGTTTTCCCTTTTTAAGTACTACAATCTTTTGAGAAACTGCAGCCTGGCTGTGACTAGGTGCTTCATCTCTTTGTCCTAGCTTAGAAAGTCGAACTGCAGCCTTCAATTCTTCTCTCTCAGCAAGAGATATATTATCATCATCTTCACTAGAACTACTACTACTACTTGACACAACAAATCTTCTCTTCCTTACAACTGATGTCTTTTGAGAAACACCAGAGGTTGGTTTCTTTGAAACAATAGGCTGTGGATTAAAACTTTGTTCTTGAATTGTTTCAGAGAATATAACGTTTTGGGCTACTTGGGTAGACACAGGTGGGTTCTCCTCCAAATGAGATTCCTGAGCCATTTCACCACAAAAGAAAGAAGAATTGTAGAGAGTAGGAAGATGAGTTTTAAGAATTACCTGAACATGATGTGGATAATGAATTGCAGGTATTTCATCTAGATTCTTTTCATTGTCCTTCTTTGTAATGTCAGAGAAAATTCTCTTTTGCTGTACATAAGAAGAAACACAATGTTCTCTACCAAATCTAGTTTCAACATCAGGAATAAAATGGTTAATAAACATTTGCATAAATCTATGATAATAAACCATTTTCCTGTTTTGATCTCTTAACCCAAGTTTAATACACATCTGACTTAAGATAATGTGACCAATGTTAATTACTCTGTCATAAAGCAAACTGTTAGCAATATGTGAAGTAACAGAAGTAATTTGATCAAAAGAACTACATTTACCAGTAAAGCATTTAGCTAATTGATCAAAAAAGAAAGACCACTCTTTCCTAAGATAAGATCTTCTTAACTGGCTCATGTTATCTAAAGGTCCATTATAACCTAATGCAGATAACATAGTTCTTACCTCATCATCAGATGGTACATTCTCATAATTCAAACTAATAGGTAAGTGAAGTACTGAATTAACAACAGATTCAGTAATATCAAAAGAATCTTGTCCTAAGTGTAGAACAATCTTACCTGATTGACTCTGAGTAGAATCAATTACCTCAGCATTCTCCCAAGCTTGTGTAACAGCTGCTTGATTAATCTGTGGAGATGCTGTCAATGCATAACTTAATGGTCCATATGCCAAAAAGTCCATGATTGGATGAAAATCAGTTAATACTCCTTCCTTGTTGATGATAGCTGTTACATGATTGTTCGTCATAAAATCAAAGTCACCAAACTTGAAAGCTACTGATTTAGGTAATCTTCTTTGAGCTACCATTTTTGATCTGAAAAGAACTTGAAAAATTCTTGAAATGGATTAGTGATTTTGAAAACTCGAGAGTGTTTTTGCTTTAGAGAATGTGAAATTAGAGAAAGCAATTACACGATTAGAGTTTCAAAACAAATATATTTCACAAATCTTTCAGACCACTATCCCACGTCGACACGTAGATTGACAGGTGTCAGTCCCTGAAAAGTGCGGTTACCCACGATTTTTGGAAAATAAAATCCAAAATTGATTTTCATAAAATAAATCAGGGTATTATCAAGATAAAAAAAATTCAATACTGATCAGCTTCCTTTTCCTGTTGTGACCTCCCATCAAAATAATCACAAAATGCAATGTGATTTAAAAATAATAATTCTCAAATCCTGATGGTCACACTTGAAATCCTGATCAATATCATC
Source organism: Kitagawia praeruptora (assembly GCA_037693485.1). Taxonomy (NCBI): domain Eukaryota; kingdom Viridiplantae; phylum Streptophyta; class Magnoliopsida; order Apiales; family Apiaceae; genus Kitagawia; species Kitagawia praeruptora. The sequence goes on from CM075354.1 coordinate 112,724,379, forward strand.
CTGATTCCAGAGACTTAATATGGAGTTTCCACGTGGCATCTTTCTTTTATCTGAAAAAGAAATAAACAATTAATCTGAACAAAATCAACTGGTTAGATATATTCGACATTTCTTGAAAACAAGAAATACAGTCACACGCAATAATTAGCATCTGACTTCATTAAAAATTCCAAGTGACTGTTCAGCTTCTCACGTCTTTCTATAAAAGAAACAGACGTCTTATGCCATTCTCCATAAACCTTTCAATTTCTTTTCTTCTCAACAATGATTCTCAAACCAAAATTCCATTCAAACCCATTCTTTAGGTTTTTCACAGTCGATGAACATCCTGTTCTTGATCATCTCTTTGAAGAGACAATTTTTCTCATCGAACCAATTATGAATGGAGTAGTTTCAGATAATATCCAAAGGTTTCTCCTAGAATATCCATCTGTTGGATACAATCTTCCCCTAACCTCCTCAAAACTTGAGGATGAAGAATTTGGCTGAGAATCTGAGATTGATCTTGATGGGGATGCTATACATTTAAGTTAGCTACTCTCATTCAAGTCGCCCAGACAAGGAATCCAAGAATAGACGAGGCTGTTCAAATCCCCTGATGGATTTCTTGATGCTCCTTGTCCTGTATCTCAGAATCCATATTAATAGACAAGTACAGGATTATAAGTAGAAGTTAGACAAAAAGATGTTGTATTTCATTTCCATGTATGTAATGCGTTCAATTAATGAAAATACAATTTCTTATTATCTACTTGTCTTTTGATTATTGAATGATGTATAAATTATCAGTATGCAAATATTAAAACTTGCTAGTATAGACTTAACACATCACAGAATTAGATTACTACAAAAAGTAAACGTCAGGATCTGAAACAATTTTCACAATCCTGATAATGACACAATACTGATGACGTCAGCATTCTGATACAAATCTAATCCTGATGATTATTAACAAGTCTATCATACTGAAATTTATCAAGGCAAAGTGTTATAGCAAAAGCATTTAACAATCAAATATAGATCCTGACAAGAATATCAAGTCTATAAGCTAAAAACAACATACCTTGCTACTTTTGTAGATGTTAAAGATCTAGAAATTTAACATTCCTAACTCACTTACTAATCTACTGAATGTAGTTTCATCAAGTGGTTTAGTTAGAATATCTGCAAGCTGTTTGTCAGTAGGAACAAAATGAAGTTCCACAGTACCATTCTCAATATGTTCTCTAATAAAATGATACCGGACATCAATGTGCTTAGTCCTTGAATGTTGAACTGGATTTTCTGCAATTTTGATAGCACTAGTATTATCACAAAACATAGGAATATTACTAAGTGTCATACCATAATCCATCAACTGATTTCTTATCCAAAGGAGCTGTGCACAACAACTACCTGCTGCTATGTACTCAGCTTCTGCAGTTGAGGTTGAAACAGATTGTTGCTTCTTGCTTGCCCAAGAAATCAATCTATTTCCCAAGAATTGACATGTACCTATAGTGCTTTTCCTATCTATCTTACACCCTGCATAATCAGAGTCTGAATAGCCAATTAGAAAGAAATCAGATTCTCTAGGGTACCACAAACCAAAATTCGGAGTTCCTTTAAGATATCTAAAAATTCTCTTCACAGCAATTAAATGAGATTCCTTAGGATCACTTTGGAATCTAGCACATAAACAGGTAGAAAACATTATATCTGGCCTACTTGCAGTTAGATATAACAATGAGCCTATCATGCCTCTATAACTAGTATTATCCACACTCTTTCCCTTAGGATCAGAGTCTAGTTTAGTGGCTGTTGCCATGGGTGTTTTTGCAACTGCACAGTCTTGAAATTCAAACCTTCTTAAAAGATCTTTGATATACTTTGACTGATTAATGAAAATACCAGTCTCAGTCTGTTTGACCTGCAAGCCTAAGAAATAATTTAATTCACCCATCATGCTCATCTGATATTTAGACTGCATAAGCTTGCTAAACTTAGCACACAACTTTTCATTAGTAGAACCAAAAATAATATCATCAACATAAACTTGAACTAAAAGCAATTCACCTTTTATCTTTCTAAAGAATAGAGTTTTGTCAATTGTACCTCTTGTGAAGCCATTTTCAATAAGAAATTTAGACAAAGTCTCATACCATGCTCTTGGTGCCTGCTTTAGTCCATAGAGTGCCTTGTCAAGTTTGTAGACATGATTTGGAAATTTTGGATCAACAAATCCAGGTGGCTGTTCCACATACACTTCCTCATCAAGTTTGACATTTAGAAAAGCACTCTTTACATCCATCTGGTATACCTTGAATTTTGAATGAGCTGCAAATGCAAGAAACATTCTGATTGCTTCCAATCTTGCTACAGGTGCAAAGGTCTCATCATAATCAATGCCTTCTTCCTGAGAGTAACCCTTGGCCACTAGTCTTGCTTTGTTTCTTACAATCATACCAGATTCATCTAGCTTGTTTCTGAAAACCCATCTTGCACCAACAATAGATCTATCTTTAGGTCTTGGTACCAGTTTCCAGACTTTGTTTCTCTCAAACTCATTTAACTCCTCCTGCATTGCAATTACCCAATCAGGATCCTGTAAGGCTTCTTCAACCTTCTTAGGTTCATTCTTTGAGAGAAAACAACTATTCAAGCATTCATTTTGAATTGATCTTCTAGTTCGAACACCACTATTTGGATCACCAATAATCAAATCTTCAGTATGATCCTTTGTCCATTTTCTAACAGGTGGTAGGTTGACTCTGCTAGATTCTCCCCCTAAGTTAGTGGTATCTCTTGTAGAAGAATTCTATATGCCTTCAATAACTCCCCTTTGATCAATAGAATCAGTAGATTCCATATTGCTGCTAGTTACTGATCTTTCCTCAGTAGACTCTGAAAAATCAGTTCCTGATGGAGAAGACTCTGAAAAATCAGTTCCTGATGGAGTAGACTCTGAATAGCTAGTCTGCTCCTGATGATCACTGTATTCTCTTTGATTTATTTGCTCCCCCTCAACAGTAGCATTCCTTTGAGAAGCAATAGAAATTCCTTCTGGAGAACCTTCATCATCACTGGAGAGTATCTCAGAATTCTTCAGATTTTCAAATTCCAATTTGTCATGGCTTTCATCAGTTTGCAGAATTCCAAATTTTTTATCATCAAATGCAACATGAATTGATTCCATAACAATGTGAGTTCTAAGATTATAAACTTTGAAGGCCTTAGATGCTGAATATCCTAGAAAGATTGCTTCATCCGATTTGGCTTCAAACTTTCCAAGTTGTTCTGGATGAACTTTTAGGACATAGCATTTGCATCCAAAGATGTGAAAATATTTCACACTTGGTTTCTTTCCTTTGATCATCTCATAGGGAGTTTTTCCATGACTATTTACCATGGTACAGTTTTGAGTGAAACATGCAGTGTTAATAGCTTCTGCCCAAAAATAGGTTGGAAGTTTTGCATCTGCAAGCATGGTTCTTGCTGCCTCTATGAGAGTCCTGTTCTTTCTTTCCACTACACCATTTTGCTGAGGTGTACCAGGTGCAGAAAATTGTTGAGTGATTCCATTGTCTGCACAAAACCCCTCTATTATAGAATTCTTGAATTCTGTACCATTGTCACTCCTAAGTACTTTGACTTTGTACTCAGAGTTATTCTGAATATTCTTGACAAGTTCAATGATTTGCTGAGGAGCTTCATCCTTCTTGTGTAGAAAGAACACCCATGTGAACCTTGTGAAATCATCCACTATCACTAGAGCAAATCTTTTCTTGCTGATACACATAATGTTTACTGGACCAAACAGATCAAGATGTAGCATGTGAAATGGTTCAGTAATTTAATTCTCAGTCTTGCTCTTGAAAGTGGTTCTTCTTTGCTTTCCAAGCTGACATGCATCACAAAGTTCATCTTGCACATAATTTGCCTGAGGTAGGCCTCTCACCAAATTGTACTTAACAAGTTGATTAAGCTTCTTGAAGTTGAGATGTGAGAGTTTCTTGTGCCAATTCCAGCTTTTATCACTTGTTGCTTTGCTGTAGAGACATCTAACAATTCCTTTAGATGTATCACTTAAGCTGGCTTCATATATGTTACCATGTCTTTGACCAGTTAGAACAATGTCTCCATTCTGCATATTCAAGATTTTGCATCCTTCTCTGTCAAAGATTGATTTGTAACCTTTATCACCCAGTTGACTTATGCTTAAAAGAGTATGTTTCAAGCCTTCAACCAGTGCTACATTTTCTATGATGACATTCCCCAAAACAATTGAGCCATATCCCAGAGTTTCTCCTTTGTTGCCATCTTCAAAAGATATTACTGGGCCAGCTTTCCTCTCAAACTTTGTAAGCAGGGACTTCTTTCCAGTCATATGTCCAGAGCATCCACTGTCCAAGATAATTGAATGCTTCTTTCCTGTGCCCTGCAAACAAAAAGTAACTAGTTAGAATTTTTTAGGACCCAACTTTGATTGGATCCTTTCTTACTAGATTTAGAAACAACAGGCTTTGAGAATTTTGCCTTTACTTTACCTGTTGTAGAGTCAACTTTAGACTCTGATTTCACAAACTGTTTGTGACTAGGAGTTTCAGATTTCAAAGAATAATAGTCATAATACAGTTCATGATATTCTCTACACATGTAAATGGAATGAAGTAAACTACCACAATGATAACAAGCTTTTTGTGGTTGGTATTGAATTTTATGAGTCTTAGGGAATCTGGACTCAGTTTTCCAAGAAGGTTTTTGATTGCAGTCTAGGGCCAAATGATTATGATTTCCACACTTATAGCATTTTTTCCTAGGTGCATCAGGTACATTCTTGTAATTATTCTCTTTGTCAATACCTTCTTTTCCATTCCTATTTCTCTTGATCTTGCTAGACTCTGAAAGATCATCTAATCTCTGTTTCAACTAAGACTTAGACAGAAACCCTATGTTTACATTCTTAGGTTTCTCTAACACTATCTCTTCTGAATTACTATTGTTAATCCTTTTGTGTACAACAGGGGTACCTTTTGAATCAACAAATTTAACATGATTAGGTTCAGAAACAATTTTCTTACCTTCAGATTTAGATGTGCTAGTTTCTACTTTACTATCATCATTGACAGTAGCTACTTTTTCTTTTTGTCTAGCCTTATCAAAACCTAAACCATTAACCTTACCACGAATTCCATTTTCAATGATTTCTTGTTTCTTTTTACTAGAAATGTTAATGGTCTTAATCGCATCTCTCTCTTCCTCTAGTTCTTTTCTGACATAGTCATAAGCCTCAAGAATAACACCATAATCATGCTTAGCTTTATCAGAACTTAACTTGTATTCTTCTATTTGAATTAACTCAGATTCAAGAGAATTATTTCTATCAACTAATTTATCATTCTTAACCTTAAGTTCATCTCTTTCACAAGTAAGAATTCTAAAATTAGTCATAAGATTCTTAAACTCAGCATGGATAGATCTAATTTCATCAGAATTTATGTTATCAAATGAATCAAGAGAGTGAAGTGATACCTTAACAGAGGATGGAGAAGTTTTCTTTGGAGATCCAGGTTTATCTGAAACATTTGCCATCAGTGCAATGTTGTCATAATCCAATTCATCTTCAGAATCACTGGAATCAGCCCAATCCTTCTGTGTGACCACTACGCCATAAATGCTCATATGCAACGCTTTTAGAAAGTGTTTCAGTGAAAGTGTTTCGTTAGGTATGAAATTTTGGGTCTAACGAAACAGAACTTGAACTGGTGTTGCATTACATATAATTTAGTGTTGCATTTGATCCACGGTGTTTCACATAATGCAACACTAGCAGCAGGCGTTGCATTAGATATTTTTTAATTTTAAAATGCTGATGTGGCAGCAGTGGGGTCCACACGTGCTGACGTGGCAAGTGTGGGGCCCACATTTGCTGACGTGGCAAGTGTGGGACCCACATTTGCTGACGTGTCATTGGCTGACGTGGCAGAAGCGTTGCATTAGATGAAAGAGGTGTTGCATTTGCTGTTTAAAAGCGTTGCATTAGGTATTTTTAAATTTTTAATAAATGCTGACGTGGCAGTTGTGGGACCCACAAGGGTGACGTGGCAGTGTGGGGTCCACCAGGGTGACGTGGCAGAGGCCCACAGGTGCTGACGTGGCAAGTGTGGGGCCCACAATTGCTGACGTGGCAAATGTGGGGCCCATATTTGCTGACGTATCATTGGCTGACGTGGCAGAAGCGTTGCATTAGGTAAAAGAGGTGTTGCATTTGCTCTTTAAAAGCGTTGCATTAGGTATTTTTGATTTTTTTATAAATCCAGACGTGGCAGTGTGGGGTCCACCAGGGTGACGTGGCAGAGGCCCACAGGTGCTGACGTGGCAAGTGTGGGGCCCACAATTGCTGACGTGGCAAATGTGGGGCCCACATTTGCTGACGTGTCATTGGTTGACGTGGCAGAAGTGTTGCATTAGGTGAAATAGGTGTTGCATTTGCTGTTTAAAAGCGTTGCATTAGGCATTTTTGAATTTTTAATAAATGCTGACGTGGCAGTTGTGGGACCCACCAGGGTGACGTGGTAGTGTGGGGTCCACCAGGGTGACGTGGCAGAGGCCCACTGGTGCTTACATGGCAAATGTGGGGCCCACATTTGCTGACGTGGCAAATGTGGGACCCACATTTGCTGACGTGTCATTGGCTGACGTGTCAGAAGCGTTGCATTAGGTGAAAGAGGTGTTGCATTTGCTGTTTTAAAGCGTTGCATTAGGTATTTCTGAATTTTTAATAAATGCTGACGTGGCAGTTGTGGGACCCACCTGGGTGACGTGTCAATTTTCATTTTCTGAAACTTTGGGAATATCAATACATTAGATATATATTGACATCCGTATGGTTGGATCGTTCAAAATTATTTTTAAAAAAATAGAAACAATAATCCGTAACAAAGCACTAGTTACGGGTCATATTGAAAATAGTAGTAATCTACTAAGATCTCCAATCAAATTAATTTTTTATTTTCTGAAACTTTGGGAATATCATTACATTAGATATATATTGACATCCGTACGGTTGGATCTTTCAAAAATATTTTTAAAAAAATAGAAACAATAATCCGTAACAAAGCACTAGTTACTGGTCATATTGAAAATAGTAGTGATCTACTAAGATCTCCAATCAAATTAATTTTTTATTTTCTGAAACTTTGGGAATATCATTACATTAGATATATATTGACATCCGTACGGTTGGATTGTTCAAAAATATTTTTAAAAAAATAGAAACAATAATCCGTAACAAAGCACTAGTTACGAGTCATATTGAAAATAGTAGTGATCTACTAAGATATCCAATCAAATTAATTTTTTATTTTCTAAAATTTTGGGAATATCATTACATATTGACATCCGTACGGTTGGATCGTTCAAAAATATTTTTAAAAAATAGAAACAATAATCCGTAACAAAGCACTAGTTACGAGTCATATTGAAAATAGTAGTGATCTACTAAGATCTCCAATCAAATTAATTTTTTATTTTCTGAAACTTTGGGAATATCATTACATTAGATATATTTTGACATCCGTATGGTTGGATCGTTCAAAAATATTTTTAAAAAAATAGAAACAATAATCCGTAACAAAGCACTAGTTACGAGTCATATTGAAAATAGTAGTGATCTACTAAGATCTCCAATCAAATTAATTTTTTATTTTCTGAAACTTTGGGAATATCATTACATTAGATATATATTGACATCCGTATGGGAATATCATTCACATAATATTAAATAATTTTAATATTAAATCATTAAATAAAATTTTGATAAAATTAGTTAAAACATTTATATGAAATTGTAAAGTCTACCAATAAATCATAATTTTATCTTTATAAATATTAAATAATTTTTATTAATATTTAAATGAATTAATTTTTTTATAAAAAAATAGAAATTACAATCTATTGTATCACAATTCATAGAATGCTTGGACATATTACTTTTGGCTTTGACAAAATTCGGGCGGCGGCAAAAAGACCGCCCTTCTCAATTTTCCCTTACACAAAAAAGCCCCGCTCTCACTTCTAATTAATTCACTCACACCTCTCTCTCTCTCTCTCTCTCTCTCTCTCTCTCTCTCTCTCTCCCTCCCTCTGGACTGCTGCTGTTCCGTTCAATCGATTTGAGGCAAATAAATGTCTTCAATCGATTAGATCTTAATTCAATTAGATCTTAAATCGATTTGTGCAAATCGCCTTCTTGTTCAATCGACTTCTTCTTCAATCAATTAAGGGTTTCTTCGGTTTGAATTAGGGTTTTGTTTATTTGGGTTTTTTTTTTCAATTTAAGAGGTCAATCGCTTCGATTAATTAGAGCTTCTCTTTTTTTCAGGGCTGAATTAGGGCTTCCATTAAATTGGGGTTTTAAAGGTACTCGATCTCGTCGTTTTGTCCGATGAGTGATAGTGGATCAGATGGACTTGGTACTCTTGAGTCTGTTTGCTCAGGTTTGGAACTCTTTGCTTATCGTCTGCTTTCCATTTTCTGAAAAAGTTTTCTTTGTCCCGATGTCTCATCTTTTTGAAGTCTTAAACAGAATCAGCTTCAATTCTGGGACGGTTTGAGTTTATTCCTCATGTTTTTCTGTTTACTGTGATTATTATGTAAGTAGTACAGAAAGCCTTACTTTTGAAATTTTATGGCCACGCATATAGTTTGTATATTTTTTGTTGGGATCGGTACACATTTATGCCATGGGCATCTAGTATCATCAGCGTTGTTCTACAAAATCTTGTTTGGCCATAATTTTGCGTATGTGCATTCGAATTTATCCAGACGGCCATTTTCAAATATAAAAAAACTTGCAATTGTACCTAATTATTATTTCAAAGTCACTGTATTGTTCATTGAGCTTGAGTGGAAATGTTACAGGGTAGCTATTGACCTTCACTTGGTATCCAGGTCTTCTTGAAAGTTGTTGCAGGTGATTATCATGTTCTGGTTGCTGGAAGCACCAAGGGTTCTACAGTTCTTCACTGGGGTGTATCCAGTTCAACCCCTAAGGAGTGGTTGGTATGTCTACAATCTTATTATATAGAGTACTCTTCTTGAAAACTGCATGGCATTCTCAATTCACATAATATCTTGTAGTGCCACATAGTGAACCTTCACATGTTCATTATATGCTTGGAATCTTCTCTTAATTGCAGGCTCCACCAAAGGATATATTACCTGAAAAATCCAAGTTGCTGGATGCAGCATGTTAAACCTATTTCACGGACATTTCAAATACCAAAGGAACTTTTCAGGTAGTATTTGAAAGAGATATATGATTCTAGACGTTAATTTTTATTTTTTGACTCATTGCTGCAAGTTTTAACATGAATGTTTGTGTTTTCCTTGTATGCAGTTAGTAGATATAAATCTGCAGCAAAGAAAGTTTGCGGGGGTCCAGTTTGTCATCTGGTCAGGAGGTTCATGGATGAACAATAATGGGGCAAATTTCTTTGTACGCCTAAATTCATACAGTCCAAGTGGAAAGGTTTTACCAATACGTTTTAGTCGATTTTTTATGATGCTCCCTGCACTTGTTCTACAGTACCTGAATGGCAGTAAGACTACAGAGCGTATGGAAAATTCTTCTGGAATTTGATTCCTCTGAAGCTTAAATATCTGAATAGAATTCAAATTGGCTTGGAAATTAAAAATATAATTAAGGAACAGATAATCATATAATATGAAAATGAAAAAGTAATTATTTTTTTTTGATGTTGTCGAACTGCATATACTCTGTTTACTTTTTTTTAATCGAGTGCATGAAATTAATTTATATAGCTTGTCTGCAGATTGAAAACGATGGAAGAGGGATCGTCAAGTGGCTACTAAATGAAATATCACAGAGAGAGAAAGAAGCAGAGCGGTCACTAATGCACAGGTAAGTATGAAATGAAGAGAGGATGCGACTCTTTAATTTGTAGCATCTTATCTTAAAACATGGCCTTATCTACTTAATTCGAGGATGGTGCTGGATATGGGATATTTGGATACTTGTACTCATGTGAAGAAAACTGATGGATGGGAAAAAGAACTAATGCAATAGAGAAAAAAAAGGAAGATTTCATTTGTGTTTATCTTGGTGTCAGAATTGATAGAAACCTTGAAATGTGTTTTTGAGCATGTTAGTATTACTTATATATGTGTTGAACTTTAGGTGATGTGACATTTGATTTAATATTGTGTGCTCTTTTGTTAAGCAGGGCTTAATCGTGATGTACCTAGGATTAGCACTCTAATGCTATATTGCTATTTCCCAAACAAATTACATGCCCGAAAATATGTTCATGTATATGTACCTAGGATTTAATATTCATGTATATGTACCTTTAGACAATAAAACTTTTGAGTAATAAACATAATATACTTCTAGCCAGAACGGACAAATGCCCATTTCTGAAATCTGAGTTTCTGATCGATGTTCAGTATTTCCATATCCTTGATAATCTAAGGAGGCAATTGATATTGCACCTGTGCTAACTACATGAAGACAACTACACATGCTGGAGTATGTAATTACTTTTGTTGCTAGCAGCAATTATCTCCTGTTACTTGCAGTTTTCTAATTTTGGAATTTCCTTTATCTAATTATTATGTTTATGCTTCATATATTTTTAGGAGCAGGTGTTTAGCTCTAGATTTCTATTTTGGCTAATAGTAAAAATTTTAATAGTTCAAAAATTAAAAATCTTACTTAAAAGTTAATCTAGAGCTTAGAATTACTTGAATTGTTCATGGTTGCTGTTAATCTAGAGCTTAGAATTTCTTTGGTAAAAAATCTTAATATTTCTTGTTCATGGTTGCTGATTATCTCATAATATTGTACCAGGGAAAGAAGATAGTGATAATCTTTTCGACAAGCTCCACACGACTAAGTTAAATGCCCATATGAAGGAATTGATGCCCATATGAAGATAGTGCACTACATTATGTAACTGTTTTTAATATCTAAATTTTGTCATTTTGTATCTCTAAATTATAGACTTGATTGTATGTGCTTGGTATTGGCACTTTGATACATTTTAATTAGAAGTAGGATGATTGAATGTATGTTTAATGTTTTGGATTGGTTTCTTTATGTATGAAATTATATATTGCAGAAATTTTAATTAAAGCGTTGCATTTGATCTTTCCAGTGTTGCATTAGATATTTTAGTGTTGCATTTGGTAAATATAGTGTTGCCTTTGATCAGATACTAGTGTTTAATTTAAAAAGCAAAAAAAGCATTGCATTACATAGTTGTGGGCCCCAGTACTGATGTGGCATGGTAGGCCCCACAGCTGACATGGCATGTCAGGCCCCACATTTGACATGGCAAGTGGGCCCCACTTCTGACATGGCAAGTGGGCCCCCACATGCTGACGTGGCAAGTGGGCCCCACATGCTGACGTGGCAAGTGGGCCCCACATGCTGACGTGGCATGCCAGCTGGACTGTTGCTGACGTGGCATGCCAACTGGACTTGCTTACGTGGCATGCCAGCTGGCCCTATTGATGACGTGGCAAGCTAGTGGGACCCACTTAGTGACGTGGAATTGTAATTTTAGCTAATGTCAAATGCAACGCCCTTTTAATGTTGCATTTGAATGCTCTGGTGTTGCATTATATGTCAGATGCAACGCTTATTGATGTTGCCTTAGATGCCAAAAAGCGTTGCCTTAGGGGGTCTAACAGGACGGTGGCGGATGCAACGCCCCCTGGTGTTGCATTTGGTCTAACGCAATGCTTTTTTTGCCTAAAGCAACAGTAAACATGACGTTGCATTTGTGCGTTTATGGCGTAGTGGACCATGAGTGCATTACCCTTTCCTGAATTCCTAGGCTTCTTACACTTACTAGCAAAGTGTCCAAGCTCACTGCAATTAAAGCACTTGATCTTGGCCTTATCAAGCTTAACAATTGTACTTTTGCCTTTGTCACCCTTCTTCTCCTCATTCTTTTGAAAAGGTCCTTTGCTAAATCTTTTCCTGTTGAATCTTCCTTTCTTGAAAGCTTTAGCAAACATAGCAAAGAGTTCCTGCATCTCAGATTCAGAATCATTGTTGTCAGAGTCTATATCAGCAGTCTCTGACTCGGAACTTTCTTTGCTTTTCTTCTTCCTTAAGTTCTTTACAGCAATCTCTTCATACTGTTCTTCCGGAAGCTTTTTTAATTCAGATTGAGCAGTAAGTGCTACAGTTTTCATCTTTCCTTCACTCCTGCTCTTCTTCTCCTGCTTGTCAAGTTCATAAGCTCTATGTTTTCCATATACTGCCTTTAATGATATCTCATCCAGATCATTAGCTTCCTCAATCGCAGATATCTTCTCATTGTAGAAATCAGGCAAAGCTTTCATGAACTTTGTATTCATATCCTCCAAGTCATAATATTTACCATGCATGGCCATCTCATTGATGAGTTTTGTAAACCTATCAAAGGTATCAGTAAGTGACTCACCAGACTTGGATTCAAAGTACTCATACTGTTGTATAAGTAGTGTCCTCATATTCATCCTGACAGGCTTAGTTCCTTCACAATGAACCTTAAGATTATCCCATATATCCTTAGCAGTTTTACAAGAGAGAACATAGTTAGTGAGAATAGAATCAAGACTGTTGAATAATATGTTTCTCACTTTAGCATCTTTAAGAACATTCTCCTTATCCTTATCTAACCACTCAGATTTTGGCTTCTCTCCTGTATGTTCTGGAACAACCACACCATCAACAGTTGCTTGTCCAACGATCTTTGTTGGAACAAAAGGTCCATCTCTGATTCTGTCAAGATAATCAGGATCTGTTACTTCCAGATGATGCAACATCTTTACTTCCCATAGAGTATATTCATTTTTCTTGAGCATAGGAATCTTAGTATTCCCATCCTTGTAACCAGACATGATTGCAGATCTTTATGATTATTCGAAATCAACCTGCTCTGATACCAATTGTTCACTCGAATAACTTGTAGAAGGGGGGTTGAATACAAGTTATATAATCGTGTCTGATTTTTGCTTGGTTATATGAACAAGAATAAACGAATGAATCAAACTCTGTTTGTATTAATAAGATCAAATACAAACTCTACCAAAGGTGTACAAATACCTTTAGCAGCTGCTGACAATACAAATCTCTCTCTCTGTTTGTTTCGAACTCTCGAATACAAACCTTATACAGAGCTACGCACATGAACTTACAACTCACACTTGTACGACTACGACACTTTTTACAATGATATAGAGAGAGTATTTATAATGCTTCCTATCAACTAATTACAGAAGGATAATCTATACATGACAATGTTCTGCCTTCCAGTTGATAGTTTCCATCAATAGAAAATTCTTCCCTTCATAATATCTTCTTGCTTGTTCTTCAAACAACGATCCTGTTTTATAGCACTTGCCAGTTTCTGTAGCATCCATAATGACATCATCAGTAACACGACTGATATCAGGATTCCCTCTTGCATTAGGATCTAACCATCCTATCAGTACTTAATCAGTATTTGACTTGACATATCAGGATTCGATCTCAGTTCCTGATATGTAGTACTTGATGCACTGTTCATTCCTGACTAATCTTTACAGATGTTAACTCGAATAACTTGTAGAAGGGGGGGTTGAATACAAGTTATATAATCGTGTCTGATTTTTGCTTGATTATGTGAACAAGAATAAACAAATGAATAAAACTCTGTTTGTATTAATGAGATCAAATACAAACTCTACCAAAGGTGTACAATACCTTTAGCAGCTGCTGACAATACAAATCTCTCTCTCTCTGTTTGTTTCGAATTCTCGAATACAAACCTTATACAGAGCTACGCACATTCGCACTTTTTACAATGACATAGAGAGAGTATTTATATGCTACCTATCAACTAATAACAGAAGGATATAATCTATACATGACAATGTTCTGTCTTTTAGTCGATAGTTTCCTTCAATAGAAAATTCTTTCCTTCATAATATCTTCTTGCTTGTTCTTCAAACAACGATCCTGTTTTATAGCACTTGCCAGTTTCTGTAGCATCCACAATGACATCATCAGTAACACGACTGATATCAGGATTTCATCTTGCATCAGTATCTGATCATCATCAGTATTAGACCGTCATCCGGATTTGCTCTTTGTTCCTGACATGTAGTCTCCGATACACTGTTCATTCCTGACTAAACTGTACAGATAACTGTTTTACACATAAATCCTATATATAGTGCTAAATCCTTTATAAGATCAGGATTACAAGAAGTATAATGTGTAAATTCTATTCTTAACATCACAACTTATGAATTATTCCTAACAATCTCCCCATATTTATGCTTTAAAATCTGAAGCATAAATCTAAGTTGTGGATGTCAAAACATATAACAATACAACCAGAATAGAATTTATGAATGTAGAATTATGAAGTTAAGTACCTCATTCCCAGATGTAGACGTTTATCTAGTACTTAGAAAAAAGAATTTTAACTATTAATGCTGCTCTTCCTTAACCACTTCCTAGCTGAGATTCACCACTATCACTCCTAGTTCTTCTTTTTACTTCCCTTCGTCTGCTCTTTATCTCCCCCGGCTTTATCTCCCCCAGTCTGGTGTTGTTGTTGTTGTTGTCTTTGAATTGTCTTTATCTCCCCCTTTTTGACATCAGCAACATTAATTCCAAGAGATTCAGAAACAGAAAAAATGATATTCATCAGAACTGCTTGATTTTCCATAATTGTGACTTAGTTATCTTCAAGTGATTGAAGTCTTGTTTGCATAACAATTTGAGAATTCTGAATATCTTTCAAAACATCAGAATGAACTTCAATGTTGGAAGTGCTTCTAGAATCTTCAGAATCAGAATCAGAAAGAACTGTATCTTCAAGTCTTGTAGGAGAAGTTGCTTGAGTTGTATGATATTCAAGTAATAAAACCTGATTAGAAGTATCAACATCTTCATCTTCCTGATCTGTAGCCGAAACATGATCATCATCTCCTTCACCAGTATTCTGTGTACTAACATCTTCAAATCCTGACTCCTCCTTTGAGTGATCAAAGACTGTAGATATCTCAATTCTAGCTGATATTGGAAGTACATACAAAGGAACACTAGGATCATTAGGAACTTTATCTGGTACATATGTATCAAGAGATTGCTTTATCCTGGCACCTCTTCTGTTAATGATTCCTGCAAGCCTCTCCTTTTGCTTCTGAACTTTAACTTCTGGCTTTGCATTGTGATGTGCTAGGTCATTCTTCTGATACATTTTGATGAATGAATAAGTACCAGCATCCATACCAAGATTTTCAGACCAAGATTCAGGAAAAACCTGATCCCAGAAATCAAACGATGGTTTCCTAATTTTCTCTTCCTCACTATGGAGTTGATCATCCATACCCTCATTCTCTCTTTGACTATCTAAAGTCAACACTCTTTCTACCTCACCTTTTGCCTGGTCAGGAGCCAGCCTCTCAGTTTGTGGATCTAAGTCCATCTTTTCAAGTGTATTACTCAAATTTGGATAAGTGCTCTCATGACCTACAGAAAAATAGAGTTTAGAAGGAGTTTTTATACCTGAACTCACATGGAGAGAGGGTTCCTCATATGGCAAGGGGCTTGAGGTTTTCTCCAAGGAGTGAGCTGCTTTAGTCTCTGAACCCATACAATCATCTTCTTTCCTTCCAGAAACTACAGGCTCCAGTATACCACTTTCAGGTTCTTTACTAGACTCTGATGTCTTCAGTAATACTTCATTAGACACCATAGTTAGTACATCACCGTCTTTAAGTGTTGTTTGCTGAGACTCACCCTCAAGGTGGATAGACTCTGACTGAACAAAATTTGTTTGATCTTCAAGAAAACCAGTCAAAGTTATTCCTCCCATATCATAGGGTATCTCACTTGCATTCTCAGTCATCACAGAAGTCCTTTCAGCATCAGCTATCACAGCTCCTAAGTCATCCTTCCTCTGACTAGATGGTTCTTGTGTTGCAGTGACTGTGATCTGATCTTTCCTACTATTCACCACTGGTGCAATAGTATCTTCTGTTGACTGCATTCCTCTATCTACTTCCTCCTGTTGTTCACCTTGAGCTGAGGCATCTTCAATAATGACATCTTTGTCAAATAAATATGCATGAAGTGATTGAAGTGCAACATGCTTCGAGAGTCCAAATTTCTTGACTAATTGTCTTCTGACAGATACATAAAAATACATCTTCATTAAGTCAAGTCTTTGTTGTAGAAGTCCATATTCTTCAGGAAATGAAAGTCTAGGAACACTTTCACTTAGAAAATTTAGAACTGGCCTGGAAAGCTTCACTTTTAGAGAGATAAGTCCCATAGCCATTCTGTATGACAATGTAGTTTCCCATGAAGAATCAATATCCAGATCTCTCTTGTCAGATACTGACATAGATGTAGCTTGATGTGTAGAAACCTGCATAATGTTAGTTGGACTAGACTCTGTGTGTGTAGGTGACAATTGAATCTTTCTCCTTGTTCTCCTGGTATAGTGAGCAAAAGATTTATCCTGAGAAGACTCAAGAGGTGTAGACACAGAAGTGATCTTGGGATGAGATCTTTGTTCAATAGACACAGTCTTTTGAGAGACAGTATCCAGTAACTGTTTTCCCTTTTTAAGAACTACAGCCTTTTGGGAGACTGTAGCCTGGCTGTGACTAGGTTTTTCATCTCTTTGTGCTAACAGAGAAAGTTGAATTGCAGCCTTCAATTCTGCTCTCTCAGCAAGAGTTAAATCATCATCATCTTCACTAGAATTACTACTACTTGACACAACAAATCTTCTCTTCCTTACAACTGATGTCTTTTGAGAAACACCAGAGGTTGGTTTCTTTGAAACAATAGGCTGTGGATCAAAATTTGGTTCTTGAATTGTTTCAGAGACTATAATGTTTTGGGCTACTTGGGTAGACACAGGTGGTTTCTCCTCCAAATGAGATTCCTGAGCCATTTCACCACAAAAGAAAGAAGAATTGTAGAAAGTAGGAAGATGAGTTTTAAGAATTACCTAAAAATGATGTGGATAATGAATTGCAGGTATTTCATCTAGATTCTTTTCATTGTCCTTCTTTGTAATGTCAGAGAAAATTCTCTTTTGCTGTTCATATGAAGAAACACAATGTTTCCTACCAAATCTAGCTTCAACATCAGGAATAAAATGGTTAATAAACATTTGCATAAATCTATGATAATAAACCATTTTCCTGTTTTGATCTCTTAACCCAAGTTTAATACTTATCTGACTTAAGATAATGTGACCAATGTTAATTACTCTGTCATAAAGCAAACTATAAGCAATATGTGATGTAACAGAAGTAATTTGCTGAAATGAACTACATTTACCAGTAAAACATTTAGCAATTTGATCAAAGAAGAAAGACCATTCCTTTCTAAGAAAAGACCTATTCAACTGGCTCATGTTGTCTAGAGGTCCACTATAACCTAATTCAGACAACATAGTTCTCACATTATCATCAGATGGTACATTCTCATAAATCAAACTAACAGGTAAGTGAAGTACTGAATTAACAACAGATTCAGTAATATCAAATGAGTCTTGTCTTAAGTGTAGAACAATCTTACCTGATTGACTCTGAGTAGAATCAATTACCTCAGCATTCTCCCAAGCTTGTGAAACAGCTGCTTGATTAATATGTGGAGATGCTGTCAATGCATAACTTAATGGTCCATTCGCCAGAAAGTCCATGATTGGATGAAAATCAGATAACACTCCTTCCTTGTTGGTGATAGCTGCTACATGGTTGTTTGTCATAAAATCAAAGTCACCAAACTTGAAAGCTACTGACTTAGGTAATCTTCTCTGAGTCGCCATTGATTTTGATCTGAAAAAGAACTTGAAAAAAAAAATCTTGAAATGAATTAGTGATTTTGAAAACTCAAGAGTGGTTTTTGCTTTAGAGAATGTAAAATTAGAGAAAGCAATTACACGATTAGAGTTTCAAAACAAATATATTTCACAAATCTTTCAGACCATTATCCCACGTTGACACGTAGATTGACAGGTGTCAGTCCCTGAAAAATGCGGTTATCCATGATTTTTGGAAAATAAAATCCAAAATTGATTTTCATGAAATAAATCAGGGTATTAATAATCAATACTGATCAGCTTCCTTTTCCTGTTGACCTCTCATCAAAATAGTCACAAAATACAATGTGATTTAAAAATATGATAATTCTCAAATCCTGATGGTCACATATGAAATCCTGATCAATATCATCCTGATTCCAGAGACTTAATATGGAGTTTCCACGTGGCATTTTTCTTTTATCTGAAAAGAAATAAATAATTAAACTGAACAACAATCAATTGGTTAGATATATTCAATATTTCTTGAAAACAAGAAATACAGTCATATGCAATAATTAGCATCTGACTTCATTAAAACTTCCAAGTGACTGTTCAGCTTCTCACGTCTTTCTTTAAAAGAAACAGACGCCATATGCCATTCTCCATAAACCTTTCAATTTTTGTTCTTCACAACAATGCTCCTCAAACCAAAATTCCATTCAAATCCATTCTTTAGATCTTTCACGGTCGATGAACATCCTGTTCTTGATCATCTCTTTGAAAAGATGACTCTTCTCATTGAACTAATCATGGATGGATTGGTTTTCGATAATATCCAGAGGTTTCTCTGTTAGGTCGAATACACAATAAGTTCATCTCCTACAGAGTAACCTAGACCTACTGTGTCTGACTGAAACACTTCTTGAGTGTCTTTACCAGAGTGTGTCCAAGTTTTAATGATGTGTTTAGTATCCTCCAATTCAGATTCTAGTTGCTTATACTTACCTAGCAACTCATGTTCTATAAACACTGCATCATCTCTCTCTTTTTGAATTTTATTCATGTTCTCTAGCTGTTCCTCAACAAATTTATTTCTTTCTTTGAGTTGAGAGCACTCAGACTTTATCCTTTCATTTTCTAAAGTCTGATCCCTATAACTGATATGCAATGCCTTAAGATAAATTCTCAATTCAGTTATATTATCAGTGTTATAAGCATAGGTAGTTGGAGGTACCTTGAGATCATCATTTTCAGTCTGAGTAGTAGCCATGAGAGCATAGTTGACTTCTTCATCTGAATCTGAAGTGTCTGCCCAATCTCTGCCTTTGGTGTAGAGTGCCTTTTCAGTTTTACCCTTCTTGCACTCAGGAGCATAGTGACCCATCTCCTTACACTTGTAGCATTGAATTTCAGACTTATCTTTCTTACCAGATTTGAAGTCCTTTCCCTCAGATTTCTTGAAATTCCTCTTGTCAGACTTTGAGTAGTCCTTGGAGAATCTCTTTCCCTTCTTGAAGTTCTTGTATCCCATCTTCTTGAAGGTCTTTACCATCAAAGCAGCCATTTGCATCATCTCTTCATCATCTTCAGAATCAGATGATCCATCAGTGTTTGAGTCAACATCAGTGTTTGATGACTCATTCTCTGAATGTATGACTAAGGCTTTCCCTTTTGCCTTTCTCCTTGACGCCTCCTTCTTTGATGGTTTCTCCTCAACCTTAAGTGCAACAGACTTTGACTTTATACTTGATCTTTTATTTCTCTGCTCCAATTCCAATTCATGGGTTTTGAGCAGTCCATAAATTTCATCAATCTCTGTTTCACCAAGTTCATAATTATCTCTTATAGTGGTTGTTTTCACATCCCACTTTTCAGGTAGAGAAAGAAGAAACTTGAGATTTGAGTCTTCTAAATCATACTCTTTGTTAACCAATGACAAATCATTGAGCAGTTTACAGAATCTGTCAAATGTTTCTGTCATGGTTTCATCAGACTTTGCCTCAAAGTGCTCATACTCCTGAGTGAGTATGTTTCTTCTGTTTTTCTTGATTGCAGGAGTTCCTTGACACCTAACCTCAAGTGCATCCCATATTTCCTTTGCAGTTGTGCAGTTAATCACTTTATTAGACATAACATTGTCTAATGCACTGTGAAGTAAATGTCTCACTTTTGCATCCTTTGCAATAGATGAAAGATCCTCAGCAGTTAGATCTTTCTTTTCCTTTGGAATGACCTTTGATTCCTCACCAGCAGCAGCAGCAGATAATTTTGTTGGTTTGTGAGGACCTTCATATATTCTATCAAGGTATTCTGGATCTGTAGCCTCCAGAAACATGGTCATTTTCACCTTCCAAATTGCATACTCTGATGGCCTAAGTATAGGAACCCTTATTGTTTCATACCTACTAACAGTAGTAGGGGCTTTCTCAGATGGTGGAGGTATCTCTGCCATTGATTACTCTTGTGTTTGGATCTTTAACTATAATAAAGTAACAGATTAGGCTCTGATACCACTTGATAGGTCGAATACACAATAAGTAATCAAATACTGTATGAGTAACTTAACAAGAACACACTGTTTAACAATTAAAAACTGTTTGGAATTAATAATTCCTCTCTCGGTGATGTAAATATCACAGAGAGCTGCTTAGGTTACAATCAATAAATTTCTCAATGTTCGATTACCCTTCTAGGGTTAACCTAACTGTATTTATAGAACATACAGCTTCGTACAATCAGTAACTGATTCTCCTAAAATCAAGCTATACAATTGATATCAATCACGATTGTTCCAGTCTTCCAAGTCAACTCAATCTCTTTGACAGCTTTCCAATCTTCAAAGATATTGCTTCCATATTTATCTTGCATCAACCTTTAAACACTGTTGACTCTTCAGACAATACCGCTACAGAGTTTAACAACCTCTGTTGCGCTTCCAGTCAGTGTTTAACTAAACTCTGACTGCTTCCAGCTAAACTCTGTTTTCTGACTTTAGCTTCCAAACACTGTTTTCATCAATCATTTCTAACATTCTCCTAGAACATCCATCTGTTGGATACAATCTTCCCCTAACCTCCTCAAAACTTGAGGATGAAGAATTTGGCCGAGAGTCTGAGGTTGATCTTGATGGAGATGCTATTCATTTAAGTTAGCTACTCTCATTCAAGTCGCCCAGACAAGGAATCCAAGAGTAGATGAGGCTATTCAATCCCCTGATTGATTTCTTGAGATGCTCCTTGTCCTGTACCTCAAAATTCATATCAATAGACAAGTATAGGATTATCAGTAGAAGTTAGACAAAAAGATGTTGTATTTCATTTCCATATATGTAATGCTTTCAATTAATGAAAATACAATTTCTTATTATCTACTTGTCTTTTTGATTATTGAATGATGTATAAATTATCAGTATGCAAATATTAAAACATGCTGGCATAGACTTAACACATCATAGAATTAGATTACTACACAAAGTAAACGTCGGGATCTGAAACAATTTTCATAATCCTGATACTGACACAATACTGATGACGTCAGCATCCTGATAACAAATCTAATCCTGATGATTATTAACAAGTCTATCATACTGAAATTTATCAAGGCAAAGTGTTATAGCTAAAGAATTTAACAATCAAATATAGATCCTGACAAGAATATCAAGTCTATAAGCTAAAAACAACATACCTTGCTACTATTGCAGATGTTAAAGATCTAAAAATTTAACATTCCTAACTCACTTACTAATCTACTGAATGTAGTCTCATCAAGTGGTTTAGATAGAATATCTGCAAGCTGTTTGTCAGTAGGAACAAAATGGAGTTCCACAGTACCATTCTCAATATGTTCTCTAATAAAACGATACCTGACATCAATGTGCTTAGTCCTTGAATGTTGAACTGGATTTTCTGCAATTTTAATAGCACTAGTATTATCACAAAACATAAGAATATTACTAAGTGTCATACCATAATCCATCAACTGATTTCTTATCCAAAGGAGCTGTGCACAACAACTGCCTGCTGCTATGTACTCAGCTTCTGCAGTTAAGGTTGAGACAGATTGTTGCTTCTTGCTTGCCCAAGAAATCAATCTGTTTCCCAAGAATTGACATGTACCTGTAGTGCTTTTCCTGTCTATTTTACACCCTACATAATCAGAGTCTGAATAGCCAATTAGAAAGAAATCAGATTCTCTAGGGTACCACAAACCAAGATTTGGAGTTCCTTTGAGATATCTAAAAATTCTCTTCACAGCAATTAAATGAGATTCCTTAGGATCACTTTGGAATCTAGCACATAAACAGGTAGAAAACATTATATCTGGCCTACTTGCAGTTAGATATAACAATGAGCCTATCATGCCTCTATAACTAGTATTATCCACACTCTTCCCCTTAGGATCAGAGTCTAGTTTAGTGGCTGTTGCCATGGGTGTTTTTGCAACTGCACAGTCTTGAAAGTCAAACCTTCTTAAAAGATCTTTGATATACTTTGACTGATTAATGAAAATACCAGTCTCAGTCTGTTTGACCTGCAAGCCTAAGAAATAATTTAATTCACCCATCATGCTCATCTGATACTTAGACTGCATAAGCTTACTAAACTTAGCACACAACTTTTCATTAGTAGAGCCAAAAATAATATCATCAACATAAACTTGAACTAAAAGCAATTCACCTTTTATCTTTCTAAAGAATAGAGTTTTGTCAATTGTACCTCTTGTGAAGCCATTTTCAAGAAGAAATTTAGACAAAGTCTCATACCATGCTCTTGGTGCCTGCTTTAGTCCATAGAGTGCCTTGTCAAGTTTGTAGACATGATTTGGAAATTTTGGATCAACAAATCCAGGTGGCTGTTCCACATATACTTCCTCATCAAGTTTGCCATTTAGAAAAGCACTCTTTACATCCATCTGGTATACCTTGAATTTTGAATGAGCTGCAAATGCAAGAAACATTCTGATTGCTTCCAATCTTGCTACAGGTGCAAAGGTCTCATCATAATCAATGCCTTCTTCCTGAGAATAACCCTTGGCCACCAGTCTTGCTTTGTTTCTTACAATCATACCAGATTCATCTAGCTTGTTTATGAAAACCCATCTTGCACCAACAATAGATCTATCTTTAGGTCTTGGTACCAGTTTTCAGACTTTGTTTCTCTCAAACTCATTTAACTCCTCCTGCATTGCAATTACCCAATCAGGATCCTGTAAGGCTTCTTCAACCTTCTTAGGTTCATTCTTTGAGAGAAAGCAACTATACAAGCATTCATTTTGAATTGATCTTCTAGTTCGAACACCACTATTTGGATCACCAATAATCAAATCTTCAGTATGATCCTTGGTCCATTTTCTAACAGGTGGTAGATTAACTCTGCTAGTCTCTCCCCCTAAGTTAGTGGTATCTCTTGTAGAAGAATTCTCTCTGCCTTCAATAACTCTTCTTTGATCAGTAGAATCAGTAGATTCCATATTGCTGCTAGTTACTGATCTTCCTTCAGTAGACTCTGAAAGATCAGTTCCTGATGGAATAGACTCTGAAAGATCAGTTCCTGATGGAGTAGACTCTGAAAGATCAGTTCCTGATGGAGTAGACTCTGAATAGCTAGTCTGCTCCTGATGATCAATGTGTTCTCTTTGATTTATTTGCTCCCCCTCAACAGTAGCATTCCTTTGAGAAGCAATAGAAATTCCTTCTGGAGAAACTTCATCGTCACTGGAGAGTATCTCAGAATTCTTCAGATTTTCAAATTCCAATTTGTCATGGCTTTCATCAATTTGCAAAATTCCAAATTTCTTATCATCAAATGCAACATGAATTGATTCCATAACAATGTGAGTTCTAAGATTATAAACTTTGAAGGCCTTAGATGCTGAATATCCTAGAAAAATTGCTTCATCCGATTTGGCTTCAAATTTTCCAAGTTGTTCTGGATGAACTTTTAGGACATAGCATTTGCATCCAAAGATGTGAAAGTATTTCACACTTGGTTTCTTTCCTTTGATCATCTCATAGGGAGTTTTTCCATGACTATTTACCAAGGTACAGTTTTGAGTGAAACATGCAGTGTTAATAGCTTCTGCCCAAAAGTAGGTTGGAAGTTTTGCATCTGCAAGCATGGTTCTTGCTGCCTCTATGAGAGTCCTGTTCTTTCTTTCCACTACACCATTCTGCTGAGGTGTACCAGGTGCAGAAAACTGTTGAGTGATTCCATTGTCTGCACAAAACCCCTCCATTGTAGAATTCTTGAATTTTGTACCATTGTCACTCCTAAGTACTTTAACTTTGTACTCAGAGTTATTCTGAATATTCTTGACAAGTTCAATGATTTGTTGAGGAGCTTCATCCTTCTTGTGTAGAAAGAACACCCATGTAAACCTTGTGAAATCATCCACTATCACTAGAGCATATCTTTTCTTGCTGATAGACATAATGTTTACTAGACCAAACAGATCAAGATGTAGCATGTGAAATGGTTCAGTAATTGAATTTTCAGTCTTGCTCTTGAAAGTGGTTCTTCTTTGCTTTCCAAGCTGACATGCATCACAAAGTCCATCTTGCACATAATTTGCCTGAGGTAGGCCTCTCACCAGATTGTGCTTAACAAGTTGATTAAGTTTCTTGAAGTTAAGATGTGAGAACTTCTTGTGCCAATTCCAGCTTTCATCACTTGTTGCTTTGCTGTAGAGACATCTAACAATTCCTTTAGATGTATCACTTAAGCTGGCTTCATATATGTTACCATGTCTTTGACCAGTTAGAACAATGTCTCCATTCTGCATATTCAAGATTTTGCATCCTTCTTTGTCAAAGATTGATTTGTAACCTTTATCACCCAGTTGACTTATGCTTAAAAGAGTATGTTTCAAGCCTTCAACCAGTGCTACATTTTCTATGATGACATTCCCCAAAACAATTGAGCCATATCCCAGAGTTTCTCCTTTGTTGCCATCTCCAAAAGATATTACTGGGCCAGCTTTCCTCTCAAACTTTGTAAGCAGGGACTTCTTTCCAGTCATATGTCCAGAGCATCCACTGTCCAAGATAATTGAATGCTTCTTTCCTGTGCCCTGCAAACAAAAAGTAACTAGTTAGAATTTTTTAGGACCCAACTTTGATTGGATCCTTTCTTACTAGATTTAGAAACAACAGGCTTTGAGAATTTTGCTTTTACTTTACCTGTTGTAGAGTCAACTTTAGACTCTAATTTCACAAACTGTTTGTGACTAGGAGTTTCAGATTTCAAAGAATAATAGTCATAATACAGTTCATGATATTCTCAACACATGTAAATGGAATGAAGTAAACTACCACAATGATAACAAGCTTTTTGTGGTTGGTATTGAATTTTTTGAGTCTTGGGGAATCTGGACTCAGTTTTCCAAGAAGGTTTTTTATTGCAGTTTAGGGCCAAATGATTATGATTTCCACATTTATAGCATTTTTTCCTAGGTGCATCAGGTACATTCTTGTAATTATTCTCTTTGTTAATACCTTCTTTTCCATTCCTATTTCTCTTCATCTTGCTAGACTCTGAAAGACCATCTAATCTCTGTTTCAACTGAGATTTAGACAGAAACCCTATGTTAACATTCTTAGGTTTCTCTAACACTTTCTTATCTGAATTACTATTGTTAATCCTTTTGTGTACAACAGGGGTACCTTTTGAATCAACAAATTTAACATGATTAGGTTCAGAAACAATTTTCTTACCTTCAGATTTAGATGTGCTAGCTTCTACTTTACTATCATCATTGACAATAGCTAATTTTTCTTCTTGTCTAGCCTTATCAAAACCTAAACCATTAACCTTACCACGAATTCCATTTTCGATGATTTCTTGTGTCTTTTTACCAGAAATGTTAATGGTCTTAATCATATCTCTCTCTTCCTCTAGTTCTTTTCTGACATAGTCATAAGCCTCAAGAATAACACTATAATCATGCTTAGCTTTATCAGAACTTAACTTGTATTCTTCCATTTGAATTAACTCAGATTCAAGAAAATTATTTCTATCAACTAATTTATCATTCTTAACCTTAAGTTCATCTTTTTCACAAGTAAGAATTCTAAAATTAGTCATAAGATTCTTAAACTCAGCATGGATAGATCTAATTTCATCAGAATTTAAGCTATCAAGTGAATCAAGAGAGTGAAGTGATACCTTAACAGAGGATGGAGAAGTTTTCTTTGGAGATCCAGGTTTGTCTGAACCATTTGCCATCAATGCAATGTTGTCATAATCCAATTCATCTTTCGAATCACTGGAATCAGCCCAATCCTTCTGTGTGACCATAAGTGCATTACCTTTTCCTGAATTCCTAGGCTTCTTACACTCACTAGCAAAGTGTCCAAGCTCGCTGCAATTAAAGCACTTGATCTTGGCCTTATCAAGCTTGACAATTGTACTTTTGCCTTTGTCACCCTTCTTCTCCTCCTTCTTTTGAAAAGGTCCTTTGCTAAATCTTCTTCTGTTGAATCTTCCTTTCTTGAAGGCTTTAGCAAACATAGCAAAGAGTTCCTGCATCTCAGATTCAGAATCATTGTTGTCAGAGTTCATATCAGTAGTCTCTGACTCAGAACTTTCTTTGTTTTTCTTCTTCCTTGAGTTCTTTACAGCAATCTCTTCATGCTATTCTTCAGGAAGCTTCTTTACTTCAGATTGAGCAGTAAGTGCAATAGTCTTCATCTTTCCTTCACTCCTGCTCTTCTTCTGCTGCTTGTCAAGTTCATAAGCTCTCAATTTTCCATATACTGCCTCTAATGAAATCTCATCCAGATCATTAGCTTCCTCAATCGCAGATATCTTCTCATTGTAGAAATCAGGCAAAGCTTTCATGAACTTTGTATTCATATCCTCCAAGTCATAATATTTACCATGCATGGCCATCTCATTGATGAGTTTTGTAAACCTATCAAAGGTATCAGTAAGTGACTCACCAGACTTGGATTCAAAGTACTCATACTGTTGTATAAGTAATGTCCTCATATTCTTCCTGACAGGCTTAGTTCCTTCACAGTGAACCTTAAGATTGTCCCAAATATCCTTAGCAGTTTTACAAGAGAGAACATAGTTAGTGAGAACAGAATCAAGACAATTGAATAATATGTTTCTCACTTTAGCATCTTTAAGAACATTCTCCTTGTCCTTATCTTACCATTCAGATTTTGGCTTCTCTGCTGTATGTTCTGGAACAACCACACCATCAACAGTTGCTTGTCCAACGACCTTTGTTGGAACAAAAGGTCCATCTCTGATTCTGTCAAGATAATCAGGATCTGTTGCTTCAAAATGATGCAACATCTTTACTTCCCATAGAGTATATTCGTTTCTCTTGAGCATAGGAATCTTAGTATTCCCATCCTTGTAACCAGACATGATTGCAGATCTTTATGATTATTCGAAATCAACCTGCTCTGATACCAATTGTTAACTCGAATAACTTGTAGAAGGGGGGGTTGAATACAAGTTATATAATCGTGTATGATTTTTGCTTGATTATATGAACAAGAATAAACGAATGAATAAAACTCTGTTTGTATTAATGAGATCAAATACAAACTCTACCAAAGGTGTACAATACCTTTAGCAGCTGCTGACAATACAAATCTCTCTCTCTCTGTTTATTTCGAATTCTCGAATACAAACCTTATACAGAGCTACGCACATTCGCACTTTTTACAATGACATAGAGAGAGTATTTATATGCTACCTATCAACTAATAACAGAAGGATATAATCTATACATGACAATGTTCTGTCTTTTAGTCGATAGTTTCCTTCAATAGAAAATTCTTTCCTTCATAATATCTTCTTGCTTGTTCTTCAAACAACGATCCTGTTTTATAGCACTTGCCAGTTTCTATAGCATCCACAATGACATCATCAGTAACACGACTGATATCAGGATTTCATCTTGCATCAGTATCTGATCATCATCAGTATTAGACCGTCATCAGGATTTGCTCTTTGTTCCTGACATGTAGTCTCCGATACACTATTCATTCCTGACTAAACTGTACAGATAACTGTTTTACACATAAATCCTGTATATAGTGCTAAATCCTATATAAGATCAGGATTACAAGAAGTATAATGTGTAAATTCTATTCTTAACATCACAACTTATGAATTATTCCTAACAATCTCCCCTTATTTATGCTTTAAAATCTGAAGCATAAATCTAAGTTGTGGATGTCAAAACATATAACAATACAACCAGAATAGAATTTATGAATGTAGAATTATGAAGTTAAGTACCTCCTTCCCAGATGTAGACGTTTTTCTAGTACTTAGAAGAAAGAATTTTAACTATTAATGCTGCTCTTCCTTAACCACTTCCTAGCTGAGATTCACCACTGTCACTCCTAGTTCTTCTTTTTACTTCCCTTCGTCTGCTATTTATCTCCCCCGGCTTTATCTCCCCCAGTCTGGTGTTGTTGTTGTTGTTGTCTTTGAATTGTCTTTATCTCCCCCTTTTTGACATCAGCAACATTAATTCCAAGAGATTCAGAAACAGAACAAATGATATTCATCAGAACTGCATGATTTTCCATAATTGTGACTTGGTTATCTTCAAGTGATTGAAGTCTAGTTTGCATAGCAATTTGAGAATTCTGAATATCTTTCAAAACATCAGAATGAACTTCAATGTTGGAAGTGCTTCTAGAATCTTCAGAATCAGAATCAGAAAGAACTGTATCTTCAAGTCTTGTAGAAGAAGTTGCTTGAGTTGTATAATATTCAAGTAATAAAACCTGATTAGAAGTATCAACACCTTCATCTTCCTGATCTGTAGCTGAAACATGATCATCATCTCCTTCACCAGTATTCTGTGTACTAACATCTTCAAATCCTGACTCCTCCTTTGAGTGATCAAAGACTGTAGATATCTCAATTCTAGCTGATATTGGAAGTACATACAAAGGAACACTAGGATCATTAGGAACTTCATCTGGTACATATGTATCAAGAGATTGCTTTATCGTGGCACCTCTTCTGTTAATGATTCCTGCAAGCCTCTCATTTTGCTTCTGAGCTTTAACTTCTGGCTTTGCATTGTGATGTGCTAGGTCATTCTTCTGATACATTTTGATGAATGAATAAGTACCAGCATCCATACCAAGATTTTCAGACCAAGATTCAGGAAAAACCTGATCCCAGAAATCAAACGATGGTTTCCTAATTTTCTCTTCCTCACTATGGAGTTGATCATCCATACCCTCATTCTCTCTTTGACTATCTAAAGTCAACACTCTTTCTACCTCACCTTTTGCCTGGTCAGGAGCCAGCCTCTCAGTTTGTGGATCTAAGTCCATCTTTTCAAGTGTATTACTCAAATTTGGATAAGTGCTCTCATGACCTACACAAAAATAGAGTTTAGAAGGAGTTTTTATACCTGAACTCACATGGAGAGAGGGTTCCTCATATGGCAAGGGGCTTGAGGTTTTCTCCAAGGAGTGAGCTGCTATAGTCTCTGAACCCATACAATCATCTTCTTTCCTTCCAGAAACTACAGGCTCCAGTATACCACTTTCAGGTTCTTTACTAGACTCTGATGTCTTCAGTTATACTTCATTAGACACCATAGTTAGTACATCACCGTCTTTAAGTGTTGTTTGCTGAGACTCACCCTCAAGGTGGATAGACTCTGACTGAACAAAATTTGTTTGATCTTCAAGAAAACCAGTCAAAGTTATTCCTCCCATATCATAGGGTATCTCACTTGCATTCTCAGTCATCACAGAAGTCCTTTCAGCATCAGCTATCACAGCTCCTGAGTCATCCTTCCTCTGACTAGATGGTTCTTGTGTTGTAATGACTGTAATATAATCTTTCCTACTATTCACCACTGGTGCAATAGTATCTTCTGTTGACTGCATTCCTCTATCTACTTCCTCCTGTTGTTCACCTTGAGCTGAGGCATCTTCAATAATGACATCTTTGTCAAATAAATATGCATGAAGTGATTGAAGTGCAACATGCTTCGAGAGTCCAAATTTCTTGACTAATTGTCTTCTGACAAATACATAAAAATACATCTTCATTAAGTCAAGTCTTTGATGTAGAAGTCCATATTCTTCAGGAAATGAAAGTCTAGGAACACTTTCACTTAGAAAATTTAGAACTGGCCTGGAAAGCTTCACTTTTAGAGAGATAAGTCCCATAGCCATTCTGTATGACAATGTAGTTTCCCATGAAGAATCAATATCCAGATCTCTCTTGTCAGATACTGACATAGATGTAGATTGATGTGTAGAAACCTGCATAATGTTAGTTGGACTAGACTCTGTGTGTGTAGGTGACAATTGAATCTTTCTCCTTGTTCTCCTGGTATAGTGAGCAAAAGATTTATCCTGAGAAGACTCAAGAGGTGTAGACACAGAAGTGATCTTGGGATGAGATCTTTGTTCAATAGACACAGTCTTTTGAGAGACAGTATCCAGTAACTGTTTTCCCTTTTTAAGAACTACAGCCTTTTGGGAGACTGCAGCCTGGCTGTGACTAGGTTTTTCATCTCTTTGTGCTAATAGAGAAAGTTGAATTGCAGCCTTCAATTCTGCTCTCTCAGCAAGAGTTAAATCATCATCATCTTCACTAGAATTACTACTACTTGACACAACAAATCTTCTCTTCCTTACAACTGATGTCTTTTGAGAAACACCAGAGGTTGGTTTCTTTGAAACAATAGGCTGTGGATCAAAATTTGGTTCTTGAATTGTTTCAGAGACTATAATGTTTTGGGCTACTTGGGTAGACACAGGTGGTTTCTCCTCCAAATGAGATTCCTGAGCCATTTCACCACAAAAGAAAGAAGAATTGTAGAAAGTAGGAAGATGAGTTTTAAGAATTACCTGAAAATGATGTGGATAATGAATTGCAGGTATTTCATCTAGATTCTTTTCATTGTCCTTCTTTGTAATGTCAGAGAAAATTCTCTTTTGCTGTTCATAAGAAGAAACACAATATTTCCTACCAAATCTAGCTTCAACATCAGGAATAAAATGGTTAATAAACATTTGCATAAATCAATGATAATAAACCATTTTCCTGTTTTGATCTCTTAACCCAAGTTTAATACTTATCTGACTTAAGATAATGTGACCAATGTTAATTACTCTGTCATAAAGCAAACTATAAGCAATATGTGATGTAACAGAAGTAATTTGCTAAATTGAACTACATTTACCAGTAAAACATTTAGCAATTTGATCAAAGAAGAAAGACCATTCCTTTCTAAGAAAAGACCTATTCAACTGGCTCATGTTGTCTAGAGGTCCACTATAACCTAATTCAGACAACATAGTTCTCCCATTATCATCAGATGGTACATTCTCATAAATCAAACTAACAGGTAAGTGAAGTACTGAATTAACAACAGATTCAGTAATATCAAATGAGTCTTGTCTTAAGTGTAGAACAATCTTACCTGATTGACTCTGAGTAGAATCAATTACCTCAGCATTCTCCCAAGCTTGTGAAACAGCTGCTTGATTAATCTGTGGAGATGCTGTCAATGCATAACTTAATGGTCCATTCGCCAGAAAGTCCATGATTGGATGAAAATCAGATAACACTCCTTCCTTGTTGGTGATAGCTGCTACATGGTTGTTTGTCATAAAATCAAAGTCACCAAACTTGAAAGCTACTGACTTAGGTAATCTTCTCTGAGTCGCCATTGATTTTGATCTGAAAAAGAACTTGAAAAAAAAAAATCTTGAAATGAATTAGTGATTTTGAAAACTCAAGAATGGTTTTTGCTTTAGAGAATGTAAAATTAGAGAAAGCAATTACACGATTAGAGTTTCAAAACAAATATATTTCACAAATCTTTCAGACCATTATCCCACGTTGACACGTAGATTGACAGGTGTCAGTCCCTGAAAAATGCGGTTATCCATGATTTTTGGAAAATAAAATCCAAAATTGATTTTCATGAAATAAATCAGGGTATTAATAATCAATACTGATCAGCTTCCTTTTCCTATTGATCTCTCATCAAAATAGTCACAAAATACAATGTGATTTAAAAATATGATAATTCTCAAATCCTGATGGTCACATATGAAATCCTGATCAATATCATCCTGATTCCAGAGACTTAATATGGAGTTTCCACGTGGCATTTTTCTTTTATCTGAAAAGAAATAAATAATTAAACTGAACAACAATCAATTGGTTAGATATATTCAATATTTCTTGAAAACAAGAAATATAGTCATATGCAATAATTAGCATCTGACTTCATTAAAACTTCCAAGTGACTGTTCAGCTTCTCACGTCTTTCTTTAAAAGAAACAGACGCCTTATGCCATTCTCCATAAA
Organism: Kitagawia praeruptora; assembly: GCA_037693485.1. NCBI lineage: Eukaryota > Viridiplantae > Streptophyta > Magnoliopsida > Apiales > Apiaceae > Kitagawia > Kitagawia praeruptora. Next base: position 112,756,516 of record CM075354.1, read on the forward strand.
CCTTTCAATTTCTGTTCTTCACAACAATGCTCCTCAAACCAAAATTCCATTCAAATCCATTCTTTAGATCTTTCACGGTCGATGAACATCCTGTTCTTGATCATCTCTTTGAAAAGATGACTCTTCTCATCGAACTAATCATGGATGGATTGGTTTTCGATAATATCCAGAGGTTTCTCCTAGAACATCCATCTGTTGGATACAATCTTCCCCTAACCTCCTCAAAACTTGAGGATGAAGAATTTGGCCGAGAGTCTGAGGTTGATCTTGATGGAGATGCTATTCATTTAAGTTAGCTACTCTCATTCAAGTCGCCTAGACAAGGAATCCAAGAGTAGATGAGGCTATTCAATCCCCTAATGGATTTCTTGAGATGCTCCTTGTCCTGTACCTTAAAATTCATATCAATACACAAGTATAGGATTATCATTAGAAGTTAGACAAAAAGATGTTGTATTTCATTTCCATACATGTAATGCTTTCAATTAATGAAAATACAATTTCTTATTATCTACATGTCTTTTGATTATTGAATGATGTATAAATTATCAGTATGCAAATATTAAAACATGCTGGCATAGACTTAACACATCATAGAATTAGATTACTACACAAAGTAAACGTCAGGATCTGAAACAATTTTCATAATCCTGATACTGACACAATACTGATGACGTCAGCATCCTGATAACAAATCTAATCCTGATGATTATTAACAAGTCTATCATACTGAAATTTATCAAGGCAAAGTGTTATAGCTAAAGAATTTAACAATCAAATATAGATCCTGACAAGAATATCAAGTCTATAAGATAAAAACAACATACCTTGCTACTATTGCAGATGTTAAAGATCTAAAAATTTAACATTCCTAACTCACTTACTAATCTACTGAATGTAGTCTCATCAAGTGGTTTAGTTAGAATATCTGCAAGCTGTTTGTCAGTAGGAACAAAATGGAGTTCCACAGTACCATTCTCAATATGTTCTCTAATAAAATGATACCTGACATCAATGTGCTTAGTCCTTGAATGTTGAACTGGATTTTCTACAATTTTAATAGCACTAGTATTATCACAAAACATAGGAATATTACTAAGTGTCATACCATAATCCATCAACTGATTTCTTATCCAAAGGAGCTGTGCACAACAGCTGCTTGCTGCTATGTACTCAGCTTCTGCAGTTGAGGTTGAGACAGATTGTTGCTTCTTGCTTGCCCAAGAAATCAATCTGTTTCCCAAGAATTGACATGTACCTGTAGTGCTTTTCCTGTCTATTTTACACCCTGCATAATCAGAGTCTGAATAGCCAATTAGAAAGAAATCAGATTCTCTAGGGTACCACAAACCAAGATTTGGAGTTCCTTTGAGATATCTAAAAATTCTCTTCACAGCAATTAAATGAGATTCCTTAGGATCACTTTGGAATCTAGCACATAAACAGGTAGAAAACATTATATCTGGCCTACTTGCAGTTAGATATAACAATGAGCCTATCATGCCTCTATAACTAGTATTATCCACACACTTCCCCTTAGGATCAGAGTCTAGTTTAGTGGTTGTTGCCATGGGTGTTTTTGCAACTGCACAGTCTTGAAAGTCAAACCTTCTTAAAAGATCTTTGATATACTTTGACTGATTAATGAAAATACCAGTCTCAGTCTGTTTGACCTGCAAGCCTAAGAAATAATTTAATTCACCCATCATGCTCATCTGATACTTAGACTGCATAAGCTTACTAAACTTAGCACACAACTTTTCATTAGTAGAGCCAAAAATAATATCATCAACATAAACTTGAACTAAAAGAAATTCACCTTTTATCTTTCTAAAGAATAGAGTTTTGTCAATTGTACCTCTTGTGAAGCCATTTTCAAGAAAAAATTTAGACAAAGTCTCATACCATGCTCTTGGTGCCTGCTTTAGCCCATAGAGTGCCTTGTCAAGTTTGTAGACATGATTTGGAAATTTTGGATCAACAAATCCAGGTGGCTGTTCCACATATACTTCCTCATCAAGTTTGCCATTTAGAAAAGCACTCTTTACATCCATCTGGTATACCTTGAATTTTGAATGAGCTGCAAATGCAAGAAACATTCTGATTGCTTCCAATCTTGCTACAGGTGCAAAGGTCTCATCATAATCAATGCCTTCTTCCTGAGAATAACCCTTGGCCACCAGTCTTGCTTTGTTTCTTACAATCATACCAGATTCATCTAGCTTGTTTATGAAAACCCATCTTGCACCAACAATAGATCTATCTTTAGGTCTTGGTACCAGTTTCCAGACTTTGTTTCTCTCAAACTCATTTAACTCCTCCTGCATTGCAATTACCCAATCAGGATCCTGTAAGGCTTCTTCAACCTTCTTAGGTTCATTCTTTGAGAGAAAGCAACTATACAAGCATTCATTTTGAATTGATCTTCTAGTTCGAACACCACTATTTGGATCACCAATAATCAAATCTTCAGTATGATCCTTGGTCCATTTTCTAACAGGTGGTAGATTAACTCTGCTAGTCTCTCCCCCTAAGTTAGTGGTATCTCTTGTAGAAGAATTCTCTCTGCCTTCAATAACTCTCCTTTGATCAGTAGAATCAGTAGATTCCATATTGCTGCTAGTTACTGATCTTCCTTCAGTAGACTCTGAAAGATCAGTTCCTGATGGAATAGACTCTGAAAGATCAGTTCCTGATGGAGTAGACTCTGAAAGATCAGTTCCTGATGGAGTAGACTCTGAATAGCTAGTCTGCTCCTGATGATCAATGTGTTCTCTTTGATTTATTTGTTCCCCCTCAACAGTAGCATTCCTTTGAGAAGCAATAGAAATTCCTTCTGGAGAAACTTCATCATCACTGGAGAGTATCTCAGAATTCTTCAGATTTTCAAATTCCAATTTGTCATGGCTTTCATCAGTTTGCAAAATTCAAAATTTCTTATCATCAAATGCAACATGAATTGATTCCATAACAATGTGAGTTCTGAGATTATAAACTTTGAAGGCCTTAGATGCTGAATATCCTAGAAAAATTGCTTCATCCGATTTGCCTTCAAATTTTCCAAGTTGTTCTGGATGAACTTTTAGGACATAGCATTTGCATCCAAAGATGTGAAAGTATTTCACACTTGGTTTCTTTCATTTGATCATCTCATAGGGAGTTTTTCCATGACTATTTACCAAGGTACAGTTTTGAGTGAAACATGCAGTGTTAATAGCTTCTGCCCAAAAGTAGGTTGGAAGTTTTGCATCTGCAAGCATGGTTCTTGCTGCCTCTATGAGAGTCATGTTCTTTCTTTCCACTACACCATTCTGCTGAGGTGTACCAGGTGCAGAAAACTGTTGAGTGATTCTATTGTCTGCACAAAACCCCTCCATTGTAGAATTCTTGAATTCTATACCATTGTAACTCCTAAGTACTTTAACTTTGTACTCAGAGTTATTCTGAATATTCTTGACAAGTTCAATGATTTGTTGAGGAGCTTCATCCTTCTTGTGTAGAAAGAACACCCATGTAAACCTTGTGAAATCATCCACTATCACTAGAGCATATCTTTTCTTGCTGATAGACATAAAGTTTACTGGACCAAACAGATCAAGATGTAGCATGTGAAATGGTTCAGTAATTGAATTTTCAGTCTTGCTCTTGAAAGTGGTTCTTCTTTGCTTTCCAAGCTAACATGCATCACAAAGTCCATCTTGCACATAATTTGCCTGAGGTAGGCTTCTCACCAGATTGTGCTTAACAAGTTGATTAAGTTTCTTGAAGTTAAGATGTGAGAGCTTCTTGTGCCAATTCCAGCTTTCATCACTTGTTGCTTTGCTGTAGAGACATCTAACAATTCCTTTAGATGTATCACTTAAGCTGGCTTCATATATGTTACCATGTCTTTAACCAGTTAGAACAATGTCTCCATTCTGCATATTCAAGATTTTGCATCCTTCTTTGTCAAAGATTGATTTGTAACCTTTATCACCCAGTTGACTTATGCTTAAAAGAGTATGTTTCAAGCCTTCAACCAGTGCTACATTTTCTATGATGACATTCCCCAAAACAATTGAGCCATATCCCAGAGTTTCTCCTTTGTTGCCATCTCCAAAAGATATTACTGGGCCAGCTTTCCTCTCAAACTTTGTAAGCAGGGACTTCTTTCCAGTCATATGTCCAGAGCATCCACTGTCCAAGATAATTGAATGCTTCTTTCCTGTGCCCTGCAAACAAAAAGTAACTAGTTAGAATTTTTTAGGACCCAACTTTGATTGGATCCTTTCTTACTAGATTTAGAAACAACAGGCTTTGAGAATTTTGCTTTTACTTTACCTGTTGTAGAGTCAACTTTAGACTCTAATTTCACAAACTGTTTGTGACTAGGAGTTTCAGATTTCAAAGAATAATAGTCATAATACAGTTCATGATATTCTCAACACATGTAAATGGAATGAAGTAAACTACCACAATGATAACAAGCTTTTTGTGGTTGGTATTGAATTTTCTGAGTCTTGGGGAATCTGGACTCAGTTTTCCAAGAAGGTTTTTTATTGCAGTTTAGGGCCAAATGATTATGATTTCCACATTTATAGCATTTTTTCCTAGGTGCATCAGGTACATTCTTGTAATTATTCTCTTTGCTAATACCTTCTTTTCCATTCCTATTTCTCTTCATCTTGCTAGACTCTGAAAGACCATCTAATCTCTGTTTCAACTGAGATTTAGACAGAAACCCTATGTTAACATTCTTAGGTTTCTCTAACACTTTCTCATCTGAATTACTATTGTTAATCCTTTTGTGTACAACAGGGGTACCTTTTGAATCAACAAATTTAACATGATTAGGTTCAGAAACAATTTTCTTACCTTCAGATTTAGATGTGCTAGCTTCTTCTTTACTATCATCATTGACAATAGCTAATTTTTCTTCTTGTCTAGCCTTATCAAAACCTAAACCATTAACCTTACCACGAATTCCATTTTCGATGATTTCTTGTGTCTTTTTACCAGAAATGTTAATGGTCTTAATCACATCTCTCTCTTCCTCTAGTTCTTTTCTGACATAGTCATAAGCCTCAAGAATAACACTATAATCATGCTTAGCTTTATCAGAACTTAACTTGTATTCTTCCATTTGAATTAACTCAGATTCAAGAAAATTATTTCTATCAACTAATTTATCATTCTTAACCTTAAGTTCATCTTCTTCACAAGTAAGAATTCTAAAATTAGTCATAAGATTCTTAAACTCAGCATGGATAGATCTAATTTCATCAAAATTTAAGCTATCAAATGAATCAAGAGAGTGAAGTGATACCTTAACAGAGGATGGAGAAGTTTTCTTTGGAGATCCAGGTTTGTCTGAACCATTTGCCATCAATGCAATGTTGTCATAATCCAATTCATCTTCCGAATCACTGGAATCAGCCCAATCCTTCTGTGTGACCATAAGTGCATTACCTTTTCCTGAATTCCTAGGCTTCTTACACTCACTAGCAAAGTGTCCAAGCTCGCTGCAATTAAAGCACTTGATCTTGGCCTTATCAAGCTTGACAATTGTACTTTTGCCTTTGTCACTCTTCTTCTCCTCCTTCTTTTGAAAAGGTCCTTTGCTAAATCTTCTTCTGTTGAATCTTCCTTTCTTGAAGGCTTTAGCAAACATAGCAAAGAGTTCCTGCATCTCAGATTCAGAATCATTGTTGTCAGAGTTCATATCAGTAGTCTCTGACTCAGAACTTTCTTTGCTTTTCTTCTTCCTTGAGTTCTTTACAGCAATCTCTTCATGCTATTCTTCAGGAAGCTTCTTTACTTCAGATTGAGCAGTAAGTGCAATAGTCTTCATCTTTCCTTCACTCCTGCTCTTCTTCTGCTGCTTGTCAAGTTCATAAGCTCTCAATTTTCCATATACTGCCTCTAATGAAATCTCATCCAGATCATTAGCTTCCTCAATCGCAGATATCTTCTCATTGTAGAAATCAGGCAAAGCTTTCATAAACTTTGTATTCATATCCTCCAAGTCATAATATTTACCATGCATGGCCATCTCATTGATGAGTTTTGTAAACCTATCAAAGGTATCAGTAAGTGACTCACCAGACTTGGATTCAAAGTACTCATACTGTTGTATAAGTAATGTTCTCATATTCTTCCTGACAGGCTTAGTTCCTTCACAGTGAACCTTAAGATTGTCCCAAATATCCTTAGCAGTTTTACAAGAGAGAACATAGTTAGTGAGAATAGAATCAAGACTATTGAATAATATGTTTCTCACTTTAGCATCTTTAAGAACATTCTCCTTGTCCTTATCTGACCATTCAGATTTTGGCTTCTCTGCTGTATGTTCTGGAACAACCACACCATCAACAGTTACTTGTCCAACGACCTTTGTTGGAACAAAAGGTCCATCTCTGATTCTGTCAAGATAATCAGGATCTGTTGCTTCCAGATGATGCAACATCTTTACTTCCCATAGAGTATATTCGTTTCTCTTGAGCATAGGAATCTTAGTATTCCCATCCTTGTAACCAGACATGATTGCAGATCTTTATGATTATTCGAAATCAACCTGCTCTGATACCAATTGTTAACTCGAATAACTTGTAGAAGGGGGGGGTTGAATACAAGTTATATAATCGTGTCTGATTTTTGCTTGATTATATGAACAAGAATAAACGAATGAATAAAACTCTGTTTGTATTAATGAGATCAAATACAAACTCTACCAAAGGTGTACAATACCTTTAGCAGCTGCTGACAATACAAATCTCTCTCTCTCTGTTTGTTTCGAATTCTCGAATACAAACCTTATACAGAGCTACGCACATTCGCACTTTTTACAATGACATAGAGAGAGTATTTATATGCTACCTATCAACTAATAATAGAAGGATATAATCTATACATGACAATGTTCTGTCTTTTAGTCGATAGTTTCCTTCAATAGAAAATTCTTTCCTTCATAATATCTTCTTGCTTGTTCTTCAAACAACGATCCTGTTTTATAGCACTTGCCAGTTTCTGTAGCATCCACAATGACATCATCAGTAACACGACTGATATCAGGATTTCATCTTGCATCAGTATCTGATCATCATCAGTATTAGACCGTCATCAGGATTTACTCTTTGTTCCTGACATGTAGTCTCCGATACACTGTTCATTCCTGACTAAACTGTACAGATAACTGTTTTACACATAAATCCTATATATAGTGCTAAATTATAAGATCAGGATTACAAGAAGTATAATGTGTAAATTCTATTCTTAACATCACAACTTATGAATTATTCCTAACAACAGATAACTGTCTAACACATATTTCCTATACAAGGTGCTAAATCCTTTATAAGATCAGGATATACAAGAAATATAAGTAAAATTCTATTCTTAACAACTCATGAATTATCCTAACATCAAGTGTTCAAGAAATATTTAGATAAGCTCGTTATTGTATTTATTGATGACATCCTGATATATCCAGAGGACGAACATTTAAGAATTGTTTAAGAGTTATTCTGAGAAGAGCAGTTGCATGCCAATTTCTCAAAGTGTGAATTCTGGTTTAATGAAGCCCAATTTCTAAGACGTGTGGTTATTATCAAGGAAGTATTAATGAATCCCGCTAAAATAGAAGTTGTTTCAATTGGGAGAGACCAACTACACCCACAGAGGTGAGAAGTTTTATGGACCTGACAGGCTATTATAGGAAATTCGTGCAGGACCTTGCTAAGATAACAGCACCATTGACATGATTTACGAGAAAGACTGAGAAGTTGGAATGGACTCCTTAGTGTGAAGAGAGTTTGCAAGAATTGAAAAAGAGGTTGGTGTCAGCCCAGTGTTGGCCCTACCAGATGATAAGGAAGACTTTGTGATATATAATGATGCAACTCATAAAGGTTTAGATTGTGTGCTGATACAGCACCGTAGAGTAAGTGTGTATGCATTCAGATAGTTAAAAGAGTAAGAGACTAGATACCCACCCATAAATTGGAATTAGCAGCGATGGTTTTCGCTCTAAGAGATTTGGAAACATTATATGGACCATAAAAGCCTCAAGTGTATATTATGCAGAAGGAAAGAGCAAGGAAAATTTTTAAAGAACGAGGGTAAAGTATGTGCCCGTTTACGTACGAATAGGAAATATATATTATAACCAATATTTTCTTACAATTGTTTCAAGGAGTATAATTAGAATTATTTTATGGAAAATTTTACTGAGAAGATATATTTAAAGGTCAGAGTATTAGGACTTTATGTCATGATAGAGATCAAGATACGACTATAAGATGCACTACCATTCAGGGGAGGCCAATGTGGTGGCCAATGCCTTAGTCAAAAGGAGAAAAGAGATGGATTCCGAAGATTCGGGAATTCTAGGATGAGATTTTGCACAAGACCCATAGTCCGAGATATTAGATGCACTTAGACGGTACCATAATGAATAGGGATACTACCTTGCGAGGCCGTTATGAAAAGAGTTGTCGCTCTTCCTTGTGTTGGAAGGAGGCTGGCAAGATAAAGATATTGGAAACCGAGTTAATTCAACAAACCAAAGAGATAAAAGATTTTACCAGCAAACGGCTAGTGAAAGCCCAAGATGGATAGAGTTAGTACTGCTATTGTTAAGCTAAATGGCATGTTGAAGAATGACAAACCAGTTCATATAGGTATATTTCTGCGCAAACAGGATAGAGAATATGAGATTGGAGATGCATGATGCTAAAGGTATTCCTGTGGAAATCATGGATACAAATGTTCAAGTGTTAAGGAACAAGGTTTTCAAACTAATAAGGAATTGTGAGAATATCAAATTGTGGAAGAATCCACCTGGAAGTTGAAAGAGTGTAACAAAGGAAAAGTAACCCAGCTATTCCTAAACTGATTCCGGGACGGAATCCTTTTAAGGAGGGGAGACTGTAAGAACCCAGATTTTTCGGTAGAATTAAAACTTTTCTTATTAAGAATAAGTATATATGTGAATAGTGTTTGTCATGCGTGAATAGTGATTTTGGTGGATGAATATTGATTTTGAGGATTAAGAAAATTTTTCATGTCATCTATGTACGAGACATAGGATGGATATTCTGAAGTTATATTAGTGATCTACAGAGCAAATAAGTGTATGCAAAGACGATCGGAATTCAGAAATTCCAATTTGTTGTTAGGTCGATTACACAATAAGCAATCAAATACTGTATGAGTAACTTAACAAGAACACACTGTTTAACAATTAAAAACTGTTTGGAATTAATAATTCCTCTCTCAGTGATGTAAATATCACAGAGAGCTGCTTAGGTTACAATGGATGAATATATCAATGTTTCGACTACCCTTCTAGGGTTAACCTAACTGTATTTATAGAACATACAGCTTCGTACAATCAGTAACTGATACTCCTAAAATCAAGCTATACAATTGATATCAATCACGATTGCTCCAGTCTTCCAAGTCAACTCAATCTCTTTGACAGCTTTCCAATCTTCAAAGATATTGCTTCCATATTTATCAATCTTCAAACACTGTTGACTCTTCAAACAATACCGCTACAGAGTTTAACAAACTCTGTTTGCGCTTCCAGTCAGTGTTTAATCAAACTCTGACTGCTTCCAGCTAAACTCTGTTTTCTGACTTTAGCTTCCAAACACTGTTTTCATCAATCATTTTTAACAATCTCCCCCAACTTGTCCATTAGCAAGAATGTACAAGTTTTACAGTAAATGATGATGTCAAAACAAATACAAAGTTTACAGTGTTTAACATACAAACAGAGTTTAAGCTATTACTTAACAAATTCTACATGAAATAAGAAAATTCTTACAGACTTTAATCTCTAATCTCTTGAAGATCAGGCACTGTTCTGAGATAGTCTATAAGCAACCTTCTTTCAGCATTTTCAAGCTCTATCTGCATAGCTTCTTTGATTTCTCTCAACTGAGGATCATTCTCATCAGTTTGATAGATAGCAGCTCTAAGATCATAGATTTTGTTTCTTCTCATTTCATTCCCCAGCCTGATGTATTTCAATTCTTCAGACTTTACATTGAAATCCAGAACAGTAACTCCAAGATCAGTCTTTAGTTTTGTAGTCCCCTTCTCCATTTCTATCAAATTGCCATCCCAATTTCTGTATTTAGGAACATACTTACTGTTGATTTTCATTTGTCTTCTTGCAAGATTCTGAATCATTCTTTGTCTGAGCACATTTGCAACTGACTGAGCTCTTTGATTTCTCACTCCGAAAATATACAGAACATATTCAAGTTCTTCAGCATATTTTAGTTCGATATCCTTTTCAGAGACTTTAAATACTGTTCCATCAGCCATGAAATATAGCAAGAAATCCTTTTCTAGACTCTTCTGATATACAAGCTGTACTGATTCCAGTTTGTCTAAACTCTCTTGAGTGACACCACCTCCTGGAACAGACAGTGAAGAAGGATCTCTAGGACCAACATATTGTCTTTTATCTCTGTGTGAGCCTATGCCTTCTTTGTTGTATCCAACTTTACCAGATAAAGCTCTACCATCAGAAAAATCCATTGGAATTGTAGCTTCTAGTCTTGGATCATGAGGAGCACCTCTTTTAAATGTTGATTTCAACTGAGAAGACAATAATGGTGTGGTCACAACTTGTGCAGCAACAGAGGTTGTGTTTTCATTCTTCTGTACAACATGTGTATCAACAGAGGTTGTAACTATACTTTTCAGTTTTTGCTTAGCTTCTGCATCTGTTGGTTTTCTGAATACTTGCATTCTTTGATCTGTACCAACTGGTTCTTTGATTTGAATACCTTTAAGAACAGGCTTTGCAGCTTTAGCAACTTTCACATTCTTCTTTCCTTTTTCAGACTTTAAAGCTTTCAGATGTTTTTCTTGTAAACTCTTCTCTTCAGCTTTAGCATCTTCTATGGTCACTCCTTCTGCATTCTCTTCCATGAAAAGCTTAACAGCTAACTCCTCATCAGTCTTTGGGTTTGATGTTAATTCCAAACTCTTGGTCTTTGAAGTACCTTGAGTTTTAGTATTTATTCCAACAGACTGTGACTTAAAAGATTTGCCAGATCTCAGAGTTTGCTGCCTTTCAGAGTTTAAGACCTTACTCTTTTCACTTGCCCCTCCATCTCCAGCATCATCCTTTTTAGTCAGAGTTTGAGAAACTTTGCATTTTGACTTAGTAACTCTCTCCCCCTTTTTGACATCATCAGGAATTAGTATTGATGTAATGAGCTCTAAAGAGTTTGCAATTGAATCCACTTTAGCAGATAAAGCAGTCTGATTTTCTTCAACCTTTCCTAGCCTGGCAAAGAGAGTGTCTTGAACTTTGGACAGCTGAACAGCTTTTATTTTGGACTCTCTTTCCATTTTCAACTCTCTTGACTGAATCTCAGTCTTCAAGGAAGCAATTTCGTGTTTAGTGTCAGCAAAATTTCCTTCCAGAGTCTTGACTTGTACCACAGTTGCCTTTAAACAGGATAAGATTTCTGGATTTGAAATTTGCTTTGCAGTTTGCTTAACAAACTCAGATGCTCTCCCTTTTGGAAAAATGCAATCTTGTTTATACCAATTTTCAGCAGATTTAGCAAGATGTTCTACTTCAACAGCATGTGATGGACAAGGCTGAGCAAAAGGTGTATGTTTACTATCTGTCTGTGCAGGTGCACTCACAAAAGAGTCAGAGTTTGCACTACTGTCAGATTCATCTTCAGCACTTGCATCTTTAGCTTGAGCATCCTTTAATGAACCACTGTGCTGAGCAGTGTCAGCCACAGTTTCTGCAATAACTTCTGCAACCTTTTCAATAATGACCTCATGTTGCACAGGCTCTGCAACAGAGTTTACCTTTGTAGCTTCATCACCTTTGTCTTGAATTGGAGAAATTACTAACTCTGTGTGTGATGCTATAGCTTCAGGAACATGTACTGCAGGCTCATCAGCTACACCAGGAGCTTCAACATGAACAACAGGTGAGACAGGATCAAGAATTGATTCAGGAACATCAGGTACTGGTGACAAACCATCTCTTTGATCCTCTTCTACAGGCATTTTATCCTCTGTAGGTATTTCAACAGTAACATTATCCTCTGCAGGCATTTCAACCTCTGCAGGTATTTCTACTTTGTCATCCACAATATTCTCTGCAGGCATGTCAACTTTTGCAGGTACTTCAACATTCACTGTATCCTCAACAGTAGGTGTTTGCTGTGAAACCACCTCTGGAGCTGCAACACCATTCTCTGCATCTGAATCAGAAAGAATTAATCTCCTCTTCTTGATTGGCACAACAATCTCCTCTTCATCTTCACTTGAGCTTTCTTTTGGTGGTGAAAGTGAAGGTCTGTTTGCATGTTGCTTCATTCTTCTAGTATAAACAGCTCCAGGTAATGTCTGTTTAGCCTTTGAATGTTTAGTGTTTTGGGCAGTGTGTTTCTTTCTCTTTGGCTTGGTTTTGGCTGGTTCAGTAGGTGCTGGCTCAGAGTGTAAGGTATCAGTGTTTAAAGCTTCAGTGTTTAATGGTTCAGTGTTTGAGGGTGGAGAGTTTATTTGTGGAGAGTTTAAGGTTTCTGGTTGTGGTTGTTGAGATGTAGTAGGTGCAGTAGTTGTGGGTGTTGGAGGTGTTGGTTCAGAGTTTATGGTTTCTGGTGGTTCAGGCATTTATTGTGGTGATTGAGGGTCTTGTGGTTGGTTTACATAGTTTTGTAAGGCTAAAGGCATAAACAATTCAGGTATTTGCTGTTTAGTGACATCTTTGTTTGTCAAATCAGTAAACATTCTCTTAGCAACTTGAAAAGGCTGAATCACATCAGCTTCATCAATTGGAATGTTAGGCACACAGGCAGTAAATAGCAATTGACAAAAACGAGCAAAATAAACAGTAGTAGACTCAGATAATCGCTCTCCCAAGTTCATTAGTACTAGTCTACCAAAATCGAAGTTACCTCCATATAGTAGAGCATGACCAATTTGGAGAGTATCCAGAGGCAGTGCATCCCAGTTTGTTGTCTTCTTTCCAAAAGCCCTTGTTATACAATCAAAGAAGAAACTCCATTCCTTTCTCAAACTTGGCCGTCTCAAAGACCCTATCTTGTTCAAGTTTCCTGCACATCCAATTTGTTCCAACATTGTCCTCAATCTATCATGACCAACAACACTGTAAGAAGTGTGTGTCTCAAAGTCCAAAGCATCCCTGACAGTGGTTGGAGTAATGATATACTCTGATTCTTCATGAGTGAAAATGATTGTTGGAGTGCCAGCCTCTCCTCCATCATCATATTCAGAGTTTGTCCAGAAAGTAGCAATCTGTGAAGCAGATAATGTTGGTGGTGCAGTTAGAGCCGTCCCTATCTCAGAATCGTTCAAGAAGTTTTGGAACAAGTGAAACGCCTGTGGAGCATTTTCATTATCCAATGGTGCTGCATAGTTACTAGGGAGAAAAACTAACCCTGCTGCATCAAATGCTTTAGTTGCCATTAGTAACAAGATACGAAGATATGCAGAGAAAAGATTTGAATGCACTGTAAGTGTTTATCAAAAAGTGAAGGAGAGAATAAGAGAAGTGTGAAAATGAATAAGTATGTAAGTAACTGTGAGTGGGTGAATGTGAATCGATATGGAGTGAGAGACTAAAGACGATTAGAGTAAAATTAAAACTCAATCGTTTATTTAGTAAAAACGCGCAACTATTGTAGAGTAGTGTTCGAGTGGGACACAATCATGGGACACGTGTCAAACAGCCAATGGATCACTTAATAATTACCGCTGTTATTCCTATAATCACGACACTTAGACACATTAACACTAATTAACAGTTGTCAACCACCCCAATTACTTCAAAATAATCAAATCATCTCAATAAAACTTTACCTCAGAGTACTTAACACAACTCAACAGTGTTTATCAATTTTCCAACTTTATCACTAAAACCCTTTCAAAAATTGCACAGTTGTGAATATGAGTGTGTGTGAAGCAGAGTTTACTGAAATCAATTTTTAGAGCATCTAATATTTAATAAAATCCATAACAAACAGTTAATAAACACTGAATGCACAAACTCTCATATTAAACACTGATTGTTTGATGAATGCTAAACTCTGTAGTTACTGTAATACAGAAATCTGAAAACTTCTATTCCCTTTGATGTCCATGATTATCCAAGTAAGCACACAGTCTTTAAAGACAAAAATATCAAGAGATAGAAATCAGAGCATCATTCAGTGAATAACAGTCATGAACTGTATAACCTCACAAACTCTCAAAGCACACAAGTGTTTAGGTGATGTGTTTACACTCACATTCAATCAGAAATAGCAGAGTCTACCATATGCTTGAATGTCCACCAATTCTACACTACTTTGAGTACATGTATTCACAAATCAAAAGGACTTTATTCAGGGTTTAAATGGAGTAAGATCAAACAGATGAAAAGAGATGTTTTATTCAAGAGTGACTTCAAGCTGAGCATCTTAAGAGAACAAAGTGTTCAGTCACAGTATATATTTGTACAAGATCAGTATATATGCTCTTTTCTTTTTTTTTTATCCTTTTTTTTATATTTTTTTTTTATTTAGCATATATACTGAGTAAACTTTTTCTTTTCTTGAGAAACACTCATCTGTTTGAGAGAAAAAAAAATATTTAACTGCTCTTAATACTTCAGAGTATAAGAAAAATGAGCAGTTAATAAGGCTCAAAGGGGTTTACTAAGGATGGAATTTATGAACAGTGTTTATACAGTGTTTGTACAATGTTCAAAAGAATTTCGAACAGTGTTTGAAAGAATGGTAAATCCTATTGCCTTTATCATTTTCATGCACACACATATCCTGTAGTCTCAAAATGGTTTAATACAAGTTCTAGAGAAACATACTACCTGATGAATATCACACAACAATAAATACTGATTGATAGAAAATGTATCAATCACTGATTTGGCTCAAACTCTCACAGGGTGTAAACATGAGTCTGAACTCACCAAACTAATAACTGACACATCTCAAGTTTTATGATTTTCACAAGTACAAACAAGGAATCATCATGAACCATACCTTTGGAAACAGAATGTCACTTATCAGAGTTTAGAGTTCATCAATAACCAAAATTATTTATGAGTGGCCATGCACACAATATTCATAGACTCAGAGTTTAGGACTAAATAAACTAAGAGATGCTATAAATATGAAACAGTATCATGCTGTGTTAATTTTCTGCACAAAGTCTGATTAGATAGCAGTGACTCAGAAAGAATCATGATTTAATTACTGTAAATCATGCTTCATACATATTTCTTCATTGGTGTTTTCATTCAGACAATAATCAATTCTGAATTCACTGAGTGTATCTAACAAGTTAACAGTATTTAACAGACAGACATGCTGACAGAGTTTAAAAAGATTTAAACATTAGCATGCAAAACAGAGTTTAATACCAAGGTTCACATAGCACTTAACAATGTTTTAAATCATGAGCAATGAGTTTTTGAGTCTAACCAACATCTCTAGTCAAAACTAGAGACCATTCCTAGTTCATTGACCAGTCTTGTAAATGTGGCTTCACTCAATGGCTTGGTGAAGATATCTGCAAGTTGTTGTTCTGTAGACACAAAGTGAAGCTCTATGTTGCCTTCCTCTACATGCTCTCTGATGAAGTGATACCTTATGCTGATGTGCTTTGTCATTGAATGTTGCACTGGATTACCTGTCATTGCAATAGCACTTTGATTATCACAGTAAATAGGTATCTTGGAATACCTTAATCCATAATCCAGCAGTTGATTCTTCATCCATAAAATCTGTGCACAACAGCTACCAGCAGCAATATACTCTGCTTCAGCTGTAGATGTAGATATTGACTTCTGTTTCTTGCTATACCAGGAAACAAGTCTGTCACCCAGAAATTGACAACTTCCACTGGTGCTTTTTCTGTCTATCTTACATCCAGCAAAGTCTGCATCAGAGTAACCAAGAAGTTTAAACTCTGATTCCCTTGGATACCACAGCCCCAAAGTTATAGTGCCCTTCAGGTACTTGAATATTCTCTTTACTGCTGTTAAATGTGGTTCTCTTGGATCAGCCTGGAACCTTGCACACAAACAAGTTGCATACATGATATCAGGTCTGCTAGCTGTCAAATAGAGCAAAGAACCAATCATTCCTCTGTAACCTGTCATATCTACTGATGACCCTGCATCTTTGTCCAATTTTGTTGCAGTTGCCATGGGAGTTGTTGTAGATGAACAGTCAAGCATACCAAATTTCTTGAGAAGGTTTCTGGTATATTTTGCTTGATTTATAAAAATTCCATCATCTGTTTGCTTCACCTGTAGGCCTAGAAAATAACTAAGCTCTCCCATCATACTCATTTGATATCTTGACTGCATGAGTTTGGCAAACTTCTTACAGAGTTTATCATTAGTAGACCCAAAAATGATGTCATCCACATATATCTGAACTAAAAGCAAGTCACTACCATTTTGGAAGTAAAACAGAGTTTTGTCAATAGTACCTCTGTTAAATCCACTTTCTAGTAGAAATTTGGCAAGGGTTTCATACCATGCCCTTGGTGCCTGCTTAAGTCCATAGAGTGCCTTGTCTAACCTGTAGACATAATCTGGATATTTTGGATCAACAAACCCTGGTGGTTGTTCCACAAACACTTCTTCTTCAAGTTTTCCATTCAAAAATGCACTTTTTACATCCATCTGAAACACTTTGAATTTCATGTGGGAGGCATATGCTAGAAAAATCCTGATTGCCTCCAATCTAGCCACTGGTGCAAATGTTTCATCATAGTCAATTCCTTCCTGTTGTGAGTAGCCTTTTGCAACCAGTCTTGCCTTGTTCCTTGTGATAACACCCTCACTGTCAATTTTATTCCTGAAAACCCATTTAGTACCAACAATGGATCTATTCTTAGGCCTTGGTACAAGTGTCCACACTTCATTTCTTTCAAATTCATTTAGCTCTTCTTGCATTGCTGTTATCCAGTCAGCATCTTTAAGAGCTTCTTCCACTTTCTTTGGCTCAGATTGTGACAAGAATGCATGAAATAAACATTCATTTGTTGTTGCACTTCTTGTCCTTACTTTTGCATCTGGATCACCAATAATCAAATCAGGTGTGTGAGATTTAGTCCATTTTCTTGCAGAAGGCAGATTGCTTCTGTCATCATGTGATCCTCCCCCTTGATCCATGCTCTCCTGATTTTCTTGATGTCTTTCTTCATTTTCAGATGCTCCCCCTGAATGTGACTGCTCAGAATTTGGATGATCAGAGTTTGAATCAACAGTGTTTGATTCAGAGTTATCAATTGAGTCACTATCAGTGTTTGAATTATCACTTTGATGTGATTCTTCATGCTCCCCCTCAACTGGTTCTTCCCTTGTTTCTGATTGAAGAGTTTCTTCAGTATTTACCAGTAGAGGTTCAGAGTTTAGATCAACAGAGTTTGACACATCAGTCTGATCAGAGTTTACTTTTTCAGAGAATAAATCTTCATTTTCAAAATGCAGTTGATCATGTTCATCTACATCTTCAAGTCCAGTTATCTTCTTGTCATCAAATGACACATGAATTGATTCCATGATCACTCTGGTTCTCAGATTATAAACTCTGAATGCCTTAGTTGACAGTGGATAGCCAACAAAAATACCTTCATCTGCCTTTAGGTCAAACTTGGTCAACTGTTCAGGATGAGTCTTCAACACAAAGCACTTGCATCCAAAAATATGAAAATATTTTAGATTTGGCTTTTTCTTCTTCACCATTTCATATGGTGTTTTACCATGCTTGTTGATCAGTGTTGCATTTTGAGTAAAACAAGCAGTTTGAACTGCTTCTGCCCAGAAATATGTTGGCAACTTTGCTTCATCTAGCATGGTTCTGGCAGCTTCTATCAAGGTTCTGTTCTTCCTCTCCACTACACCATTTTGTTGTGGAGTACCAGGTGCAGAAAACTCTTGTTTTATCCCTTTACTCTTGCAAAATTCTTCCATAGATGAATTCCTGAATTCAGTTCCATTGTCACTTCTGATTATCTTCACTTGATGCTCTGACCCTTTTTCCAGTTGAATTACATGTTCTGTCAGTGTTAATGCAGTTTCATCCTTCTTTGCAAGAAAATATACCCATGTGAATCTGGTATATTCATCAACAATGACTAATGCATATTTCTTCTTTCCAAGAGACATCACATTCACTGGACCAAAAAGATCAACATGTAGTAGATGATAAGGATCAGCAATTGAAGACTCAGATTTACTTTTGAAAGATGTTTTTCTCTGTTTGGCCTTTTGACAAGAATCACACAGTCCTTCTACATTCAACAAGGACTTTGGTAGACCTCTTACAAGATCATTCTTGATTAGCTCATTGATGTTGTTCAGATTCAAATGAGAGAGTTTCTTGTGCCATTTCCAACTCTCTTCATTGGACATCCTTGTAGACAGACACACTGCTTTGCCATCAGTGTTTGTTGACAATTTGATTTCATAGATGTTATTGTGTCTGTTTCCAACTAGAGCAACTTTCCCTGTAGATTTACTGATCACTTGACAATATTCAGGCTGAAAATCTACATGATATCCTCTGTCACAGATTTGACTCACAGATAGCAAATCATGCTTGAGTCCTGGAACAAGAGCTACATTTGTGATGATGACATTTCCAAGATTAATATTGCCATATCCCAGTGTATGTCCTATGTTGCCATCTCCATAGGAAACTTCTGGGCCAGCCTTCTCCTCAAACTCTGATAGCAGGGCTTTATTTCCTGTCATATGTCCTGAACATCCACTGTCCACGACTAGGGTACTAACCCTGTTGCCCTGCAATCACAAACAATCACTGATTATTAGTTTTAAGGATCCAGACTTGCTTGGATCCTTTGGCTTTCTTAATTCTGTTAGCTTTTGCAGCGGAATTCATATTAACAGAGTTTAAGCTAACTTTTTCAGAGTTTACATTTGCAGAGTTTACTTTAACCCATTTCAAATTTGGCTTGGGTTCATAGTAATTATAGTAAATAGCATGATAATCTCTGCAAGTGTAAATAGAATGCCAAGTACTTCCACAGTGTTTGCATAAAGTCTGTGGTCTAGTTCTCACATAATCACTCTTTACTGCAGTTTTAGAGGGCAAAGAATTAATGTTCTTATTCTTATTGCAGAAACTAGCAAGATGATTAGTGCTACCACAATTAAAGCATGTTTTTCTAGGAGCTAATGAAGCAAGCATTGGCTTAATTCCTGAAGTTATGCCTACTTTTCCATTTTTGTTTTTCTTAGGCAATCTCTGTTTGTTGACAGATTTTATCTCCTTAAGCTTATGCTTGAGTTGTTTATCTGTCATTAAACCAATGTTAGCCTCTTTAACAAAAGTTTTAGCATATGACTCCTTAACAGCCTTTTTCTGTGCTTCAGTCTTAGGTCCACCTGTTCCCATGACATTACCTTCAGATGAATAATGTGGTCTTTTCTTTACCTGATTTTCAAATCTAAGTTCATCTCCTACAGAGTAACCTAGACCTACTGTGTCTGACTGAAACACTTCTTGAGTGTCTTTACCAGAGTGTGTCCAAGTTTTAATGATGTGTTTAGTATCCTCCAATTCTGATTCTAGTTGCTTATACTTACCTAGCAACTCCTGTTCAATAAACACTGCATCATCTCTCTCTTTTTGAATTTTATTCATGTTCTCTAACTGTTCCTCAACAAGTTTATTTCTTTCTTTGAGTTGAGAACACTCAGACTTTATCCTCTCATTTTCTAAGGTCTGATCTCTATAACTGATATGCAATGCTTTAAGATAAATTCTTAATTCAGTTATATTATCAGTGTTATAAGCATAAGTGGTTGGAGGTACCTTGAGATCATCATTTTCAGTCTGAGTAGTAGCCATGAGAGCATAGTTGACTTCTTCATCTGAATCTGAAGTGTCTGCCCAATCTCTGCCTTTGGTGTAGAGTGCCTTTTCAGTTTTACCCTTCTTGCACTCTGGAGCATAGTGTCCCATCTCCTTACACTTGTAGCATTGAATCTCAGACTTATCTTTCTTTCCAGATTTGAAGTCCTTTCCCTCAGCTTTCTTGAAATTCTTCTTGTCAGACTTTGAGTAGTCCCTTGAGAATCTCTTTCCCTTCTTGAAGTTCTTGTAACCCATCTTCTTGAAGGTCTTTACCATCAATGCAGCCATTTGCATCATCTCTTCATCATCTTCAGAATCAGATGAACCATCTGTGTTTGAGTCAACATCAGTGTTTGATGACTCATTCTCTGAATGGATGACTAATGCTTTCCCTTTTGCCTTTCTCCTTGATGCCTCCTTCTTTGATGGTTTCTCCTCAACCTTGAGTGCAACAGATTTTGACTTTCTACTTGTTCTTTTGTTTCTCTGCTCCAATTCCAATTCATGGGTTTTGAGCAGCCCATAAATTTCATCAATCTCTGTTTCACCAAGTTCATAATTATCTCTAATAGTGGTTGTTTTCACATCCCACTTTTCAGGTAGAGAAAGAAGAAACTTGAGATTTGAGTCTTCTAAATCATATTCTTTGTTAACCAATGACAAATCATTGAGCAGTTTACAGAATCTGTCAAATGTTTCTGTCATGGTTTCATCAGACTTTGCCTCAAAGTGCTCATACTCCTGAGTGAGTATGTTTCTTCTGTTTTTCTTGATTGCAGGAGTTCCTTGACACCTAACCTCAAG
Source organism: Kitagawia praeruptora (assembly GCA_037693485.1). Classification (NCBI taxonomy): domain Eukaryota; kingdom Viridiplantae; phylum Streptophyta; class Magnoliopsida; order Apiales; family Apiaceae; genus Kitagawia; species Kitagawia praeruptora. The sequence goes on from CM075354.1 coordinate 112,777,206, forward strand.
TGCATCCCATATTTCCTTTGCAGTTGTGCAATTAATCACTTTATTAGACATAACATTGTCTAATGCACTGTGAAGTAAATGTCTCACTTTTGCATCCTTTGCAATAGATGAAAGATCCTCAGCAGTTAGATCTTTCTTTTCCTTTGGAATGACCTTTGCCTCCTCACCAGCAGCAGCAGCAGATAATTTTGTTGGTTTGTGAGGACCTTCATATATTCTATCAAGGTATTCTGGATCTGTAGCCTCCAGAAACATGGTCATTTTCACCTTCCAAATTGCATACTCTGATGGCCTAAGTATAGGAACCCTTATTGTCTCATACCTACTAACAGTAGTAGGGGCTTTCTCAGATGGTGGAGGTATCTCTGCCATTGATTACTTTTGTGTTTGGATCTTTAACTGTAATAAAGTAACAGATTAGGCTCTGATACCACTTGTTAGGTCGATTACACAATAAGCAATCAAATACTGTATGAGTAACTTAACAAGAACACACTGTTTAACAATTAAAAACTGTTTGGAATTAATAATTCCTCTCTCAGTGATGTAAATATCACAGAGAGCTGCTTAGGTTACAATGGATGAATATATCAATGTTTCGACTACCCTTCTAGGGTTAACCTAACTGTATTTATAGAACATACAGCTTCGTACAATCAGTAACTGATACTCCTAAAATCAAGCTATACAATTGATATCAATCACGATTGCTCCAGTCTTCCAAGTCAACTCAATCTCTTTGACAGCTTTCCAATCTTCAAAGATATTGCTTCCATATTTATCAATCTTCAAACACTGTTGACTCTTCAGACAATACCGCTACAGAGTTTAACAAACTCTGTTTGCGCTTCCAGTCAGTGTTTAATCAAACTCTGACTGCTTCCAGCTAAACTCTGTTTTCTGACTTTAGCTTCCAAACACTGTTTTCATCAATCATTTTTAACATATTTCAGTGTAATATTTGACCGGGCAGTGAATTATATATTATTATATTCAAGAAATGAGATATTAAATTTGAGGAAGTAAGGATTTAATATGTTAGGATTTTATTATATTTGATTTGAGGATTTAGAACGTAAACCACTGAGACAGTGAAACGAACATTCTAGAAATCGATGAGACTTTTCAATGAGATTAAAAGATAAAGCGAACGAATTATGGAATTTGGATTGAGTTCATTACGAGATTAAATATCCTACATGATCATCAAGAGAATTATATCAAGTAGATTGGATGATTTAATCAAAGATTGAATCAAGAGCAATTAGGAATTTAAGTGATTAAAACACTTAAATCATTTCAAGAAACAAAACAATTAGCAAGGCTTCCCCAAGACTCTTTGCACAAGTCCCAAGGTGAGTACACAGCCATACACATCTATAATATCTAGATATTATCCAAGGCAATCACTTTATGCATTATTGTCCAAGAGAAAAGCAAGCAAACTTCATTCTCTCCATTTTTCTCAAACTGCCCAGCAGCACCTCCTCTCAGTAAAACGGTCCTAGAGCCTTCATTACTCAATGAAATTTTGTGTTCTTTATATGGTTAGAAAGCGGTTAAGATGATCTACAACTTTCCTTTAGAAGCATCGTTCATAAAAGATCGGTAAGGGCCTCGTTTTTCATGATCTTTCAGTTCGGTTTTAGGGACTCCTAATTACTAACTTGATTTTCTTGATTTCTCTTGATGATCTAAGCTTGTCTAAGGCTAGTTGAGGGCTAATCAAGGCTTGTAAAGGTCATACAAACATCAAGGAAGGTAATCCTCTTTTGAAACCCTAGATCTTAGTTTGAGTTTTGATGAATTAGATGAGTTATAAAGATTTGATGCATGTTTAGAGCATTAGTGTTATGAGTGGGATTTGATAATTGTTAAAAGTGGTTCCATGGATGTTAAGGCAATTCTTGACCTTAGTTTAATGATAAATAACATGTTTGGGTTGTTTGGAGTGGATGGTATGATATTTGGAGTATTTGGATTTTTGGATTATTCGATTTATAGCCGTCGTAATGACGAATTTTTGTTAGAACTTTAAGACAGTCCCTACCTGAGACCTTGAACTTCTGACCTTAAATCACCACTGCCATGAACTTTTATTTCTTGACTCATATATCATTTTAGCGAAAGAATCGTAGCATTCTGATTTACGATTTAGTAGAAATGGCCAAATTCGTAAAAGTGGTTCGATCGCGTAAGTGCTAAGTTCATGACTTCAATTGAACCCCTTAATGAAACAGTTTTGGTGGCAAATTGAGTTTATTAAATACTAGGTATCATAAGGTGTATGTGTGCGAAGGAATCACCTCGAAAGAGTAAACGGTTGATTTTATAGAAAAGTTTAAGTCGAGGTCGCGTAAGTGAAAATCACTGAAAACGAGACTTAGAAACCAACGTTCTAAATGGTTAAGTATAACTTGGAATTGCGGATGGATTTTGAACCAAACTTATAACGTAAGTATTTGACGACCAACATGGACATAATATGAGCCTATAACGAGCCAGAAATGCCTTGGTTGTATTTCGCTTGCGTGTTTAAGCATTGAGCCAGAAATGCCTAGATGGACCGACATCGTCGCGAGCCCTATCGTATCTCGAGTACCAGGCAAGTGTTCTAAACCATACTTTGTAGTATTGGTTCTATAATCCTGTTTTGCCATGTGTTGTGTTATATAGTTTTGCAGTTACTGCTTATATTACCATGTATATATATAGTTGGCTTTCTGATTCGCATATAAGTTTTGAGATGAGTAGTTATGAACCGGTGGATCTTGTAGCTCTAAGTAAATGAGCATACTTATTGTGTTCGACTTTAGACCGGGAGTCGGTATTTGGTTATATATGCAAATAGTCGTGGAAACCCGGAGGGATTCCAGCGGCAAAGTACTATGTATTCTGAGGAGTATTATCCAGTATTATTATTATAATTTCAAGAAGTATTTATTACCTAGTAAAGATTCAAGGATTGTTATTTGAGTATCATCTCACTTGAGAATATTAATCGAATATTATTTCATTAAGAGTATTATTGAATATTTTACGATATACGATGCAAGGTATATGCATAGTTGTTCTGACTTTTTTTTTTTAAGGCAAGAGATAATTTATTGAAGTAGAAAATACATCACTTATCTAGTCCACAAACAGACTAATTAGTATCAGTCAAGAACATGGGATACAAAAGGGAATACACTGCAAGTCTGCAACCCCCTATTGATCCACTACTGATAAAGGAGCAACAATTAGCACCAGGTGAATAAAAATTCTCTTCTCTCAGCCCCTTTTTTAGCTAGGTTATCTGCCTCAACATTTAAAATTCTATCCACCTTTTTTAACTCTACTCTTGAAAATTGTAGCAAACTTCTGAGCTCTTCATCACCAGAATTAAGGCTAAACTTAATTTGATGGACTTGCTTTATCATTTCAATGGAGTAAGAATATATAACACAATGACTCGATTTCCATGGGCTTTCAGAAATTTTTGATAGCAGGAACACCATTGCTTCAAACTCACACTGTAAAGCAGAGGTAGCTTTGGATGGTCCTGAAAAAAGTAGTAATAAATTACCTTCTCTATCCTTTACATAGCCTCCAATCCCAGCTTGAAAACACTGCTCTCCCAACCTTTTCCATGATCCATCAATAAAACCCACCAAATCCGAACTTACTTCTACCAAGCTAGAACTTCAAACTTTGTTAGCTCTTAAAACTAAGCCGCATGGATTTGAACTCCACGGATCATTTTCCTCAATCAAATTCATAAGTTGACACCATGTTTGTGACCTGTGAAGTATCAGAAATTTCAAGCCCTCTTCTTTAACTTTTGTTCCTTTAAAAACCAGTTGATTGTGACATAACCATATAGTCCACATTATTGCTGACCATGTGATCCCCCAAGCAACCCTACAACTTTGACTCTTAAAATGAGACAAGTTTCGTTTATAATCACCTCTAAAAATATGTATTCCCCACCAAGATGTTGTGAAGTTCCATGCCCATGAAGCCAATTCACATTCCCAAAACAAGTGTTCTTGTGTTTCCACTTGTAACTCACACCATTTACATTTATTTGACTCAACAAAATTACTACCCAATCTTTTGAACAAAAAATCGTAAGTGGGTAAAATATTATTATAGAATTTCCATAGAAAAACTTGCACCTTAGGAGGGATCTTTAAATTCCAAATGAACTGCCAAGAGACTGTTACCTCAATGGATGCATTGTCTAGGATTAAATAGCCTTCCGCAACAGAATATGATTTGTTTTTTGGAAGCCACACCAAAATGTCTCTACTAGGAACCAGGGTTAAGCCCGAACAGATCGATAAAAGCTTACTAACCTCATCTTCTTCCCATTTTCTGAGTGATCTTTTCCAAAAGGTGTCCCCAAAAGCATTGTGATCCTTTAGTAAATCCTTATAAAACTTAACAGTCACCCCTTTGAAGATTGTCAGCATGTACAATCTTGAAAATTTAACACATAGAATACCTTTAGAACACCATAAATCCTCCCAAAATAGAGCGTAATCTCCACTTCGCACTGACCATTTGAAATTTGTTTTGTCAAAAGAACCTTGAAATTTGATATCACTAGCAGCCTTTACTATTTCTAGCATACATTCTGATGGTTTGGTATTTTTAATCCCATCCTCCAAAGAGTCTGTTAATCCACATTTATACTTCGATCTCAGCCAGATGTTCCAACCCTTATCTCTGTCAAGTTGCCACTTCCAGTGCCATTTACCTAGAAGTGCCAGGTTGCGAAGATGTAAGGATGATAACCCCAAACCACCTTTACATTTTGGCTTAGTAATTTTGTGCCAGTTTATTGAATGCAATTTCCTTCCTTGTTTCCCCTTTGTTTGACTATCCCAGAAAAAATTTCTCCTTATTTGCTCAATCTTTTCACAAACACCCTTAGGCATTTTGAAGACATTCAGCCAATATGTAGGTAGGCTGTCAAGTGTTGATTTCAAAAGTACAAGTCTTCCAGCTTTATTCAGGCTAGAACTTCTCCAATTTGCGAGTTTGAACTCAAATTTTTTAATGAGTGGACGCCAAAAGCTTTGTCTCTTTGCAAAAACTCCCAAAGGGGCACCCAAATAGATCATGGGCCAGGAGTCCACTAAGCATCCTAGACATTGAGCACCTATATTCACCAAGCCTTTATCCTCTGAGCAAGAGAATAGTATGCTCTTGTTGAAATTTATCTTCAACCCCGTTAGAAGTTGAAAGCACTGTAACGCCCTTTTTATTGTTTTAACTGCTTCAAGAGATCCCTCAAAGAAAATTAATGTATCATCCGCAAACTGTAAATGAGTGAAACGATCACTACCTTCATTCAAAGATACCCCATTAAACATTCCCTTTTGATTGGCTTTATTAAGCATCAAGCTAAGCACCTCAGCAACTAAATTATACAACAAGGGAGAGAGCGGATCACCCTGTCTGAGACCCTTAGAAGGAGAAAATTCATTGGTTGGAGATCCGTTTACTAGAACCGAGACTCTCATTGTATGAAAGAGGCTATGAATCCAACTAATCCATCTATCTCCAAATCCGAGTGCTTTTAACAATTCGAACAAAAAGTCCCACCTTACCGAATCGAAGGCTTTTTCGAAGTCCAACTTGAGTATCATGTCGCTTTTATTTTTTGATTTTATGTGATGAATGACCTCGTTTGCCACCAATATACTTTCCGATGCTTGTCTGCCTTTCAAAAAAGCCGACTGAGATTTCCCAACCAGTTCACCTATAATTTCATTTAGCCTAAGTGCCAATATCTTGGTGAACAGCTTAGAAGTGCTGTTAATTAGACTTATCGGTCTATAATCCGTGACCTGAATAGGATGCTCCTTCTTGGGGATGAGAGCTATAAAAGATGAATTAAAGCCTTTTGGAAGAATCAGAGAATTCGTAAAAGTTTGGAAGCAGTGAAAAACTTTATTTTGCCAGACTAACTTGATACGTCCCATATTGAATCCATCCGGGCCTGGAGCCTTGTCGTAGGCAGAAAGATTTAAGGCCCTCTCGATCTCTTCCAAAGATATATCCCTTTCCAACCATAGTCTTACCTCAGAGGTGATCTTTGAGTTTACTAGGCTGCCCAATTTGAAGAGCCTATTCTCATTACTGCCATCAAAAACTGAACTGAAATGATTGAAGAAAATGTCTTTAATTGATTTTGGGTCTGAATTAATATATTGTCATACTTGAAGTGTGATTTTTAATTAGACGACTTATAGACTAGAGGTGATCTAGTAGCTATAAGTCGGGTTTATGATAGCCCTTAGTATAGGGCATATGATTCGAATAATTTGTTACGAACCGCGAGGCGGTATATCGTATACGTATTACAATTATTTTCTGAGTATTATTTATTTAGTAAATAATATTCGAGGATTATAATTACATGGAAAATATCGTTTCAAATATTTATTTAAAGTATGATTTCATAATCATACGTGAGTTATTTATTTAAATGAATCTTAATTCGGATTTTCATTTAAAGGTTTCTAGTTATCTTTAGATGAATATTTACTTAATGAATATTATTCTAAATATTCATTTAAAGTTTTCCTTATTATTAATAAGGGTTATTTATTTGACGAACATTATTTCGAATATTCATTTAAAGTTAATGAATAATATTTTGGATATTCATTTAAATACTTTATCATTATTAAGGGCTATTTAATTGATGACTATTATTTCGAATATTCATTTAAAGGTAATGAATATTATTTCGGATATTCATTTAAAGGTTTCCAATAATCATTAATAATTATCTAATTACTAAATATTATTTTTGAATATGCATTTCAAGATTTAGTTGTGATTATTTTATTTAAAAATATTGTTTATGCAGATATGAGTTAATAAATATTATTGGAATATTTAATTAATACTTTCAAGAATATTGTGAATAACTCAGATTACTTAAAAGCATATTTGACTTCAATAATCATGAAGTATATCTCTGAGATATAGTAAAAGTATCTTGAATACTTTCGATCTTCTGGGTTTTCCCTAAATAACGTTGAGCACCTAATCTATGTTGCTTAACAACGATTTTCCAAAAGTATTATAAGGTTTCCCTGATGATCTTAAATCAACTCCTAGCCTGCAATGGCGTCGCTTTCCTTCAAAACTGGGAAACCTTATTTGAGAAATTCTATTTTACCTGACTTTTGAGTCACGAAAAATGTCGAGAGCTTATTTTGAGCCCAGTTATCATGAGTCAGGGGACTCTGGCTACTTCCTTAACACTCGAGGAGTAGGATTGCTGTAACAAGTATTAATCCATTAACGAGCTACTGCTCGGGAAATATTGGTAAATTTTCCTTTCCAAGATACAACTACTTTGTGGAGTTGTATCAACGAGTTATTACTCGGGGAAAAGGAGGACGAACTTTACGTTTCAGAGTCATGGATTTTACTCGAACTAGGAGTATGTGTGTATGAGGCTGTGAATCAGTCCATCACTGATAATCGTGTAAGAGGCCGTGGGACGGTCCATCATTATTAAAAGGGGTCTGAGTTGTGCCGGTCCCGACTATGCCCAACCGTTGGCGGGAGATCAAGAGGGCGGTAGACAAGTAAATCCGTCAGTTCTTCCATCTACATGTAGAGAAACAAAATTTGGAGATGCACAACTTATGACTGATCATCGTAAGGTTGTGACATTTGGCGCGAGATACTCCAGTATTAGTTCATCATCCAATTTGGATATTTTCTGCAACATTATCGAGAACACCCCATCGGAAAGCTACGGGTTGGGTGACTGGTAAGTGTTGGCAGAGTCGAAAAGGTTATATTGGTCTACTTTGAACCTCATCCTTTTATAATATACTGGAACTTGTTCATTTCAAAGTAGAGGTTGATTTCAAAAGATGATATTGATTTTCCTTATCATTCAAATCATATTGAAAACTTGTTCATCTCACACTTGATAAAGATTACAGATATATTATGAAAGATGATATACATATATTGATTTTCTGCTTATCTTCTTTTAATGGCAGATATTTTGACGGAAAGGTTATTAATGTGATTATGATCTTGTTCATTTAATGATTATTTTAATCATTATACTTTCCCTATTGAGATTTTTGGGTACAGATATTTCATGGTTGATAGTAAGTATCTGTGGTATTTCGAAAACCCCAAGTATATGATGGGATATGTTGTGAACTCTATTAACCACTTGTTGAGCAATTCTTTTGCTCATACTTGTTTGTTTTATATACTAGCCTTTTCGAAAGAGGTAAATGGATGAGGATTATCTGCGTAGCTCGGAAGAAGCAGGCAGACTACCCTTATGAAGAAGACAGGATCCAGAACATCTATAGCTGGAGTAAGTTACATGTAGGTTTATTAATGTGTAATATATATCACATTGTATAGAGTAAAACTAGTTGCTGGTATACTTCTCAACGAAGCTATACTAGCTGGATAAGATTTGTAAGACACAGTGTAATTTGATTCAATGGATGTAATGAAGTGAGTAATGTAAAGACTTTAGTTCTTGTTTCTAGCCCTATAACCTATAAGATGCTTGGTAGTTGGGGTCTCAATGATGTATTTCAGTTATTCAATGATTGCAGATGGATTAATATTGTTAAACAGGTGAATTGTTAATGAGAATTTCCGCGTGACGACCAAATCCCTGACCCCGGATTTGGGGCTGTTACAAGAGACCTGCACAATATTAGTTGGACTAAACTCTGTGTGTGTAGCTGACAAATGAATCTTTCTCCTTGCTCTCTTGGTATAGTGAGCAACAGATTTAACTTGAGACGACTCAAGAGGTGCAGACTCAGTAGTGATCTTGGGTTGAGATCTTTTTTCAATAGACACAGCCTTTTGAGAGACTGTACCTAGTAACTGTTTTCCCTTTTTAAGAACTACAGCCTTTTGTGAGACTGCAGCCTGGTTGTGACTAGGTACTTCACCTCTTTCTCCTAGCTTAGAGAGTTAAATTACAACCTGCAATTCTCTTCTCTCAGCAAGAGGTATATCATCATCTTCACTAGAATCACTAGAACTACTAGTAGTAGTAACTATATATCTTCTCTTCCTTACAACTGGTGCCTTTTGAGAAACACCAGAGGTTGGTTTCTTTGAAACAACAGACTGTGGATCAAAACCTGGTTGTAGAATTGTTTTAGAGACTGTGGTGTTTTGGGTTACTTGGGTAGACACAGGGGGGTCCTCCACCAAATGAGGTTCCTGAATCATTTCACCACCAAAGAAAGAAGAATTATAGAGAGTTGGAAGGTGAGTTCTTAGAAGTACCTAAACATGATGTGGATAATGCATATCAGGTATATCATCTGAATTCTTTTCACTATACTTCTTTGTAAAATTAGAGAAAATTCTCTTTTGCTGTATATAAGAAGGAACACAATGTTGTCTACCAAACATGGTATTAGTATTAGGAATAAAAAGGTTGATGAATAACTGCATAAATCTGTGATAATAAACCATTTTCCTACCTTGATCTCTTGACCCAAGTTTGATACTCATTTGACTTAAAATAATATGACCAATATTAATTACTCTGTTATAAAGTAAACTATATCCAATGTGAGAAGTAACAGCAGTAATTTGTTCAAAAGAACTACATTTACCAGTATAGCATTTAGCTAATTGATCAAAAAAGAAAGACCATTCTTTTCTAAGAAAAGCCTCCTTAACTGGCTCATGTTATCTAAAGGGCCACTATAACCTAGTGAAGATAACATAGTTCTAATATCATCATCAGATAGTTCACTAGCATAAGTCACATTAACAGGTAAGTGAAGTACTGAATTCACAACAGATTCAATAATATCATAAGAATCTTATCCTAGGTGTAGAACAATCTTACCTGGTTGACCCTGAATAGGATCAACTACCTAAGCATTCTCCCAAGCTTGTGAAATAGCAGCTTGATTAATTTCTGGAGATGCTGCCAATGCATAACGCAAAGGTCCAATAGCCATAAAGTCCATTACTGGATGAAAATCAGTTGATACTCCTATCTTGTTGGTAATTGCAATAACATGATTGTTTGTCATGAAGTCGAAGTCTCCAAACTTGAAAGCAACTGATTTGGGTAGTCTTCTTTGAGCAGCCATTGATTTTGATCTGAAAGAACTTAAGAATTCTTGAAAGAAATTAGTTGATTTGAGAGCTTGAAAGTATGTTCTTGCCTTAGAAAATTCGAATACAAAGTAAGCAATAAACAATCAGAGTCTTAAAATAAAGATATATTCAAAAATTCTTCAGACCCACTAACCCACGTTCACATGTAGGTTGATAGGTGTTAGTCCCTGAAAAAGCGTAATTACCCACGATTTTTGGAAAATAAAATCCAAAATTGATTTTAATTTTAATAAGGGTCTATAATGAATTTGAATCGACTTTCAGAGACTAAAATGGAGTCACATACGTGGCACTTCAGATAATACCCTGAAAATAAAACACCAATTTTCCAAGCAAAATATTATGATTAGATTTCAAAATATCTTGCAAATATGAGAAGTCTCACACACGCTTGAAGTAATGATATCATAGATGCATTGAACACTTCAAAAGACTGTCAAGCTTCTCACTCTTCCCTATATAGTAGCCTGGTGTTCTTTGCCTTACTCCATTCTCCAATCACTTAAACATTTCTCTATAAAAAAAAAAAAATAAACCTCTAAACACAATGGACTTCAATCCAGATATCCACATGAACCCTAACTTTCGATTCCTATCCTCTGAAAGATTCAATGATCTTGTTGAGCAAGAGCAAATAGACTATCTCTTTGAAGAGATGACTTTTCTCATCGAGCTTGATATGGCTGGAATCGATCCATGTAATGTAGAAAACCCTCCACTAGAACATCTACTAGTTGAACAAGATCCTCCTCTAATCTCTTCTCATCTTGAGGATGAAGAATTTGGTGAAGAGTCTGGGGTTGATCTTGATGGAGATGCAATTCATTTTTAAGATGCACCGAGACAGCTGCTCTCATTCAAGTAGGTTCTTAATTACCGCTTGAAATTGCTCAGATAAGGAATTCAGGAGCAGATGTACTCAGCATCCCCCGAATGGATTTTGGCATGCTCCTCATCCTTGAATTGATCGTGGAAGATTCATGGAAGAGACAGGATTCAAGCAGCCACAACATTAGATAAGAATAGAATTAGAAGTTATTATTAGACAAAAAGAAAAATTGTATTTCATTTTCATGTATGTAATGCTTTTGATTAATGAAAGTACAAGTTTCTTTTATCTATCTTATCTGTTTTATGTTTATTTGCAAAAACGATTGTTAGTATGAATGTATTGAATCAATAAGAATATGCAACAATCATTAGAACTAAACAACTAAGTAATTCAGAACCTAAATTACTAAGTTAGAGACTAAGAAATATTTCAGAGTATAGTTCTTAATGACTTGTTACTTATACTACAAATTATCAAGGCAAAATGTTATTAGCTTCAGAGTCTAAACAAAAGATATAGACACTGATGTGAATATCAAATCTATAAGCTAAACAACATACCTTGCTACTCATGCAGATGATAAAGATTTAGAAATTTAACATTCCTAACTCACTAACCAACCTAATGAAAGTAGACTCATCAAGTGGTTTGGTTATGATATCTGCAATTTGTTTGTCAGTAGGAACAAAATGTAGTTCCACAATATCATTTTCAATATGTTCTCTAATAAAATGATACCTGACATCAATGTGCTTAGTCCTTGAATGTTGAACTGGATTCTCTGCAATTTTGATAGCACTAATATTATCACAAAACATAGGAATATTACTAAGTGTCATACCATAATCCATCAACTGATTTCTTATCCCAAGGAGCTGTGCACAACAACTGCCTGCTGCAATGTATTCAGCATATGCAGTTAAGGTTGAGACAGATTGTTGCTTCTTGCTTGTCCAAGAAATCAATCTGTTTCCCAAGAATTGACATGTACCTGTAGTGCTTTTTCTGTCTATTTGATAATTGGATTTTATATCCATTTGGAGCATTCTAAATCGGCTTAAATTGATTGTCTTGGACTCAAGTTTGTGGTGGTTTTGATGTGTTTTGTTTAGTTGTGCAGATTTACGAGAATGTTGATTAAGGTTGATGCTTCTATCGTTTTTGGAGAATAAATTGATTAAAATTCGGATTTCTGAGACGGTTGCGCAGTCTACACTGTTTTGGACATATCTGGAGTTCTAGAAGTCCGTTTTCAGCAATCTTACTGCCCACGTGAAGCCTGGGAGATTTTCTACAACTTAGGATAGGATTCCCACGAGCAAATTGCGCCGGGTAGGAGCAATCTGCGCGAAGAACAGACTGTTGGGCGCAAGTTGCACGCGCGCGGTGATGAAAAATTAAAGTTTTTACTATTTTGGCCATATCTTGAGTTCTACAACTCCGTTTGAGGCCCGTAAGCTGTCCACGCGAAGATAACGAGATTCTCTATCATTCTAAGGTGGTCCAGAGGTCCAATTACGTTTGGAACGTTCCAGAATATCTGAAGAAAAGTCAGCTACGAATTTCCCTTTAAATCAGAATCAGTTTAGGAAACGTATTTTGCAGAAATTCTATTATAATTCTGTTTTGGTATTTTCTTGCTGGGCAAGATGTCTAGAGCCTATATAAACACATCCAACCCTTGTAAATTGTATCATTATTATCATCATCATTAGGAAGAGAACCATTACATATCAATTACTTAGATTTATTTGTGTCTTTTCATACTTTGTTTTTATCATGGTTTCATCAGATCCCATGATGACGAGAGGTTCAATTATGAACTAATCGTTGTCATGGGATTCTAACGGATTTATTTATGGAGCTTTAGTATCTTGATTGCTTTAGAGATCTGTGTGTGATGTATATCTGATATCCTCGTATGGTTATGCTTAATTGATAGATGCGTCATGAACATCTAATTTGTTAATCTCTTGCTAAACGAGAGTGGATCTTGAGATTTAGAACTTGCCATGCTAGCATAGGATAGGTTGATGTTTTAACATCATGATTTGTGGCGTAAATAGAGATATTATGCTACCCTATGTGATCATTATGGATAACTTGTTCTTCAACCGTTATGTTTTCAAATTCTATAGAGATATAGGGTCTAAGCATAATTGGTGTCTATTCATCTTCTATCTCTTTTGTGGATGTATGTTTAGTTTGGTATTCGTATACTGAGAAGTAGCGTGTACTTGTTTCGTGTTATTCGATCAGATATCATAACTATTGCACATAGTGATTAAAGGCGTCAGATCTAAGCGAAGTATTTAATGAAGTTAGGATTCCATGGTTTATTTTGCAGAAGTAATTCGATTTCAATTCTTGTTAGTTAGTTAATTTGTTTTTCTTAGTTAATTTAGTTTATTAAACCCAAATTTGTTAATTGTCTTAGCAGTGAATAATAATCATACATTGTTGCATAGGTACATCTACTGAATTAAAACCATAACCAGATCTCTGTGGGAACGAACTTGACTTCTATCTGTATTACTTGTGACCACGTACGCTTGCATGATCTAGTGCAAACAAGTTTTTGGCGCCGCTGCCGGGGATCATCGGTGTTTTATTTTTGGTTTATGTGCTTGTCAATAGTGGTCGTTAGCGTTCACTGACTCGGATTTGTTTTTCTTATCTATTTTGTTTAGTTTGGTGTGTTCAGGTACTTGAGTGTTTGAAGATGGCAGGTCAGGAGTTGCCATGGTGGGCATATTCGAGTACATCCATGCCTTATCAATGTGAGCGGTGTTTGGGCGTTCATGATCCATCACAATATTGTTACTACGGAGGAGTTGATCCATATGTCACTTATGAGGAACAACCATATTTTCAATACCATCCTCAACAGTACCAGCAAGATGTTCCAGATATGTCATATTTCTATGGAAGTGAAGATTTTCAACATCAGCAACCTACTCCTACTTTTCAGTCAGATGAGGTTCCTACTAGGGAGGAAATTAGGATGCTTGTGAAGAGTAATGAGGAGTCTCTCAAATCTTTGGAGATTCTAGTTGCTCAAGCTGTGAGATCATTGGAACAAGAGACTCTGGAGGAGATTAGGATGCGTATAAAGAGTAACGAGGCGTCTATCAAATCTTTGGAAACAATAGCTGCTCAAGTTTTGAGAGTCTTGGAACAAGAGAAACAGCAATTCATACCAGAGGCAATTCCAGAAAATAACGGTGACTTGGAGCAAGGTACTGCATGCTTAATTGAGGAAGACAAATTCCAAAAGGAGGTTAGCGTTCACAAGCCATGTGAGGAATTTGATCATGTTAGGATGGTGGATGATTTGGAAAGGGCACTATTTGGGACAGACACTGTTGAGCTGCACAAATTTCAAGAATTGGTATGTGCGAACCAAGAGGCTGATGACCATGAGAAAGATGCAGATCTTCTACTTGTCTCAGAGTTTAAAGATGGAGGTAGCGCATTAGAGCCAATGGAGGAAGTTCTCTTTGAGGAACCAAAGGCTTCAGCAACTTACATTTACCCTCCTCCATTATATTTAAGCGAAGCCCGTGAATGTGTGTTGTTCTACAAATTGACAGATTTTGGGTCGATAGATGAAGGCATTGGAATAGGACATAGTTGTTACACGAATAGGCCAAGTGAGGTTAAGGGGCAGAAAGTGTGCCGCCGTGATGACGATGAAGTCTCACGAAGAGAGGACCAGGCAAACTATTATCATCCTTAATGGAGGCTTGGAAGTAACGTCAAGCTATTGACGTTAAAGAAGCGCTTCTTGGGAGGCAACCCAAGGTATGTTTTCTACTTTCCCTTGTATTTACTTCCATTCAATGAGGACATTGAATATTTTAAGTTTGGGGGTGGTTTGAGGGATAAGTAGTGTATATATATGTGATTGTTAGTCATTGTGTTCATATAGGATTTCATGTTTTGCATCTTAGTAGTAGTAAATTATGCATTTATGTTCGTGTTATCTACGTTTGTTTCATATAGGACATTCTTTTTTTATTTTTGTATATCATGTGAGTTCATAATATTTTGCATTTGCACCCATGCTTTATAGGAATTTTGTGTTGTTGACGCTTTTGATTGAGAAGTGATATGCTTTGTTCTTGTGCACACACATACACTAGTAAGTTGAAGCTAGTAGACTTATTGAATGTTGTGAGTAATTAGAAGGACATGAATATGTGCAAGATGATTTAGTTTGCATACTTTGAATACAAGTAGGTGCGTTAGAGAGATGTTTGCTTGGGATTGAGTATGTTTTTCCACCAAGTGAGATTTTGAGCCTTAATGCATATTTGCAATTTATTCGTTTGCTTGAGTGTCCACGGATTGTTTGCATTGCTAGCAGTTGTTTGAGGTCTTTCTTGAAACGCATGACATTATTTGACGATTAAAATGATAAAGGCAATTAGGAATAATCGTATATTTTCCCATATTACCACACCATTTTTACATGATCAATTAATTAACCCATTGAGCTTAATCCTATTTTTTCGGTGACATACCACATTACTTGCCTAGACTTTTTCTTGTATTGGCCTTCCATTAATTTGAACCCACATTGTCAAAGGCTAGTAGAGTGCTTAAGGGGGTAATAAGGTGTGCAAGGAGGGGTTTATTGTTGGTCTTACTTTTGGGGGAAATATTGAAAATTGGGTTTGGTTGTTTACTTGATAGTCGGCATATGTAATAAATTTATGGGATCATTGTTATTGTTTATATTATTGTTTTATTTAGCTCTCGAAAAAAAAAGAAAAAGAGAAGAAAAAAAAATATGAGGAAAAAAAAAGAAAAAAAAAAAGGAAAATATATATTATGAGAGCATGTTTGTGTTTGTTGTGATCCTACTTTAGTCGACTCGTCGATTATTTTTGTTGGAAGAAAAATAGAAAAATTATGTGGGGGGAAATAGGGTGTTGTGTATGATTTATTATGGTACTTACTAGCTTTTGACACTTCACCTATTTTGGCTTATTTGACATACCTTGTCCCCAGCCCCGTTACAACCCAAATAAAGACCTTTTGATTATCGTCGTTGATGTATGTTGTGTTAAGATTTAGATTGATACCAAGTGTCAAGCATGTTTATGATTTTGTTGGAATTGAGTGATACACTTACCCTTGTTCTTGAGAGAGTATTCTTTTGTGAGTGGATTGTGAGTGTTTGCTTGTTTTTGCGTATGAGATCCCGAGTTTTGTCTCAAAGATGTACTCTTGTAGGCTTAGCATGTTTACTAACTTATTCTTACATTTGACATGGAATTTTGAGAGCTTATGCATGTTCATTGAGTAGACTATGTGAATACTTGCACTTTCGACACCAAGACATTGCGTATTTACTTTGATTCTTAAGTTGATATGGCATGAGAGGATTTGAAGGTATGGTAGGATATTAGTACTAGATTAATTGCATTTTCTTTTAGTTGCATTCATGCATTGCATTGCATTAGGTTATATGGATTTTGTGGGTACATTCACTATAGGCCCTCACGAGACCTTACTCGTCCACTAGGGCTGCCTAGGGGTTTAAAGGGCTTGTTGCATATGCCAAATGCAACCGTGATCACCTACGGAAGTGGTACTAGTTAGGTAGAGTTAGTTGTTTATGCTTGAGGACAAGCATCGGTTTAAGTTTGGGGGTGTGATAATTGGATTTTATATCCATTTGGAGCATTCTAAATCGGCTTAAATTGATTGTCTTGGACTCAAGTTTGTGGTGGTTTTGATGTGTTTTGTTTAGTTGTGCAGATTTACGAGAATGTTGATTAAGGTTGATGCTTCTATCGTTTTTGGAGAATAAATTGATTAAAATTCGGATTTCTGAGACGGTTGCGCAGTCTACACTGTTTTGGACATATCTGGAGTTCTAGAAGTCCGTTTTCAGCAATCTTACTGCCCACGCGAAGCCTGGGAGATTTTCTACAACTTAGGATAGGATTCCCACGAGCAAATTGCGCCGGGTAGGAGTTCTTAATGACTTGTTACTTATACTACAAATTATCAAGGCAAAATGTTATTAGCTTCAGAGTCTAAACAAAAGATATAGACACTGATGTGAATATCAAATCTATAAGCTAAACAACATACCTTGCTACTCATGCAGATGATAAAGATTTAGAAATTTAACATTCCTAACTCACTAACCAACCTAATGAAAGTAGACTCATCAAGTGGTTTGGTTATGATATCTGCAATTTGTTTGTCAGTAGGAACAAAATGTAGTTCCACAATATCATTTTCAATATGTTCTCTAATAAAATGATACCTGACATCAATGTGCTTAGTCCTTGAATGTTGAACTGGATTCTCTGCAATTTTGATAGCACTAATATTATCACAAAACATAGGAATATTACTAAGTGTCATACCATAATCCATCAACTGATTTCTTATCCCAAGGAGCTGTGCACAACAACTGCCTGCTGCAATGTATTCAGCATATGCAGTTAAGGTTGAGACAGATTGTTGCTTCTTGCTTGTCCAAGAAATCAATCTGTTTCCCAAGAATTGACATGTACCTGTGGTGCTTTTTCTGTCTATTTGATAATTGGATTTTATATCCATTTGGAGCATTCTAAATCGGCTTAAATTGATTGTCTTGGACTCAAGTTTGTGGTGGTTTTGATGTGTTTTGTGTAGTTGTGCAGATTTACGAGAATGTTGATTAAGGTTGATGCTTCTATCGTTTTTGGAGAATAAATTGATTAAAATTCGGATTTCTGAGACGGTTGCGCAGTCTACACTGTTTTGGACATATCTGGAGTTCTAGAAGTCCGTTTTCAGCAATCTTACTGCCCACGTGAAGCCTGGGAGATTTTCTACAACTTAGGATAGGATTCCCACGAGCAAATTGCGCCGGGTAGGAGCAATCTGCGCGAAGAACAGACTGTTGGGCGCAAGTTGCACGCGCGCGGTGATGAAAAATTAAAGTTTTTACTATTTTGGCCATATCTTGAGTTCTACAACTCCGTTTGAGGCCCGTAAGCTGTCCACGCGAAGATAACGAGATTCTCTATCATTCTAAGGTGGTCCAGAGGTCCAATTACGTTTGGAACGTTCCAGAATATCTGAAGAAAAGTCAGCTACGAATTTCCCTTTAAATCAGAATCAGTTTAGGAAACGTATTTTGCAGAAATTCTATTATAATTCTGTTTTGGTATTTTCTTGCTGGGCAAGATGTCTAGAGCCTATATAAACACATCCAACCCTTGTAAATTGTATCATTATTATCATCATCATTAGGAAGAGAACCATTACATATCAATTACTTAGATTTATTTGTGTCTTTTCATACTTTGTTTTTATCATGGTTTCATCAGATCCCATGATGACGAGAGGTTCAATTATGAACTAATCGTTGTCATGGGATTCTAACGGATTTATTTATGGAGCTTTAGTATCTTGATTGCTTTAGAGATCTGTGTGTGATGTATATCTGATATCCTCGTATGGTTATGCTTAATTGATAGATGCGTCATGAACATCTAATTTGTTAATCTCTTGCTAAACGAGAGTGGATCTTGAGATTTAGAACTTGCCATGCTAGCATAGGATAGGTTGATGTTTTAACATCATGATTTGTGGCGTAAATAGAGATATTATGCTACCCTATGTGATCATTATGGATAACTTGTTCTTCAACCGTTATGTTTTCAAATTCTATAGAGATATAGGGTCTAAGCATAATTGGTGTCTATTCATCTTCTATCTCTTTTGTGGATGTATGTTTAGTTTGGTATTCGTATACTGAGAAGTAGCGTGTACTTGTTTCGTGTTATTCGATCAGATATCATAACTATTGCACATAGTGATTAAAGGCGTCAGATCTAAGCGAAGTATTTAATGAAGTTAGGATTCCATGGTTTATTTTGCAGAAGTAATTCGATTTCAATTCTTGTTAGTTAGTTAATTTGTTTTTCTTAGTTAATTTAGTTTATTAAACCCAAATTTGTTAATTGTCTTAGCAGTGAATAATAATCATACATTGTTGCATAGGTACATCTACTGAATTAAAACCATAACCAGATCTCTGTGGGAACGAACTTGACGTCTATCTGTATTACTTGTGACCACGTACGCTTGCGTGATTTAGTGCAAACACTATTTTACACCCTGCATAGTCAGAGTCTGAATAGCCAATTAAGGAGAAATCAGATTCTCTAGGATACCACAAACCAAGATTTGGAGTTCCTTTGAGATATCTAAAAATTCTCTTCAAATCAATTAAATGAGATTCCTTAGGATCACTTTGGAATCTAGCACATAAACAGGTAGAAAACATTATATCTAGTCTACTTGCAGTTAAATACAACAATGAGCCTATCATGCCTGTATAACTAGTATTATCCACACTCTTTCCCTTAGGATCAGAGTCTAGTTTAGTGGTTGTTGTCATGGGTATTTTTGCAACTAAACAATCTTGAAAGTCAAACCTTTTTAAAAGATCTTTGATGTACTTTGACTGATTAATGAAAGTCAAGCCTAAAAAATAATTTAACTCACCTATCATGCTCATTTGATATTTAGACTGCATAAGCTTCCTAAACTTAGCACACAACTTTTCATTTGTAGAACTAAATATGATGTCATCAACATAAACTTGAACTAAAAGCAAATCACTTTTTACCTTTCTAAAGAATAGAGTTTTGTCAATTGTACCTCTTGTGAAGCCATTCTCAAGAAGAAATTTAGACAAAGTCTCATACCATGCTCTTGGTGCTTGCTTTAGTCCATAGAGTGCCTTGTCAAGTTTGTAGACATGATTTGGAAACTTTGGATCAACAAAACCAGGTGGTTGCTCCACATACACTTCCTCATCAAGCTTGCCATTTAGAAAAGCACTCTTTACATCCATCTGGTATACCTTAAATTTTGATTGAGCTGCAATTGCAAGAAACATTCTGATTGCTTCTAATCTTGCTACAGGTGCAAAGGTTCATCATAGTTAATTCCTTCATCCTGAGAATAACCCTTGACCACCAGTCTTGCTTTGTTTCTTACAATCATACCAGATTCATCTAGCTTGTTTCTGAAAACCCATTTTGCACCAACAATGGATCTATTTTTAGGCCTTGGTACCAGTTTCCATACTTTGTTCCTCTCAAACTCATTTAACTCTTCCTGCATTGCAATTACCCAATCAGGATCCTGTAAGGCTTCTTCAACCTTCTTAGGTTCATTCTTTGAGAGAAAACAACTATACAAGCATTCATTCTGAATTGATCTTCTAGTTTGAATACCACTATTTGGATCACCAATTATCAAATCTTCAGTATGATCCCTTGTCCATTTTCTAACAGGTGGTAGATTTCTCATGCTCGACTCTCCCCCTACATTAGTGGTATCTCTTGTAGAAGAGTGATCATTTCCTTCAAAAGCTCCCCCTTGATCAGTAGAATCAGTAGACTCAATACTGCTGCTAGTATTTGAACTTTCTTCAATAGTCCCTGAAGAATTAGTCTCTGAAGAATTAGTCCCTGAAGGAATAGACTCTGAATTTGTCTGCACCTGTCTAGTATTGTGTTCTCCTTGATTGATTTGCTCCCCCTCAACAGTTGCATTCCCTTGAGAAGCATTAGAATTTTTAACTGGAGAACTCTCATCATCACTGGAGAGCATCTCAGATTCCTTAAGATTTTCAAATTCCAATTTGTCATGACTTTCATCAGTTTGCAGAATTCCAAATTTCTTGTCATCAAATGCAACATGAATTGATTCCATAACAATGTGAGTTCTGAGATTATAAACTTTGAAGGCCTTTGATGCAGAATATCCTAGAAAGATTGCTTCATCCGATTTAGCTTCAAATTTTCCAAGTTGTTCTGGATGAACTTTCAGGACATAGCATTTGCATCCAAAGATGTGAAAGTATTTCATACTTGGCTTCTTTCCTTTGATCATCTCATAGGGAGTCTTTCCATGACTATTTATCAATGTACAGTTTTGAGTGAAACATGCAGTATTGATAGCCTCTGCCCAGAAATAGGTTGGAAGCTTTGCATCTGCAAGCATGGTTCTTGCTACCTCTATGAGAGTTTTGTTCTTTCTTTCTACTACACCATTCTGCTGAGGTGTTCCAGGTGCAGAAAACTGTTGAGGGATTCCATTGTCTACACAATACTCCTCCATTGTAGAATTCTTGAATTCTGTTCCATTGTCACTTCTAAGTACTTTGACTTTGTACTCAGAGCTATTCTGTATATTATTGACAAGTTCAATGATTTACTGAGGAGCTACATCTTTCTTGTGTAGAAGGATTACCCATGTGAACCTTGTGTAATCATCCACTATAACTAGAGCATATCTTTTCTTGCTGATAGACATAATATTTACTGGACCAAATAAATCAAGATGCAGCATACGAAATGGTTTGAATTTTCTGTCTTAATCTTGAAAGTGGTTCTTCTTTGTTTTCCAAGCTGACAAGCATCACAAAGTCCATCTTGCACAAAATTCACCTGAGGTAGGCCTCTCACCAGATTGTGCTTAACAAGTTGATTAAGCTTCTTAAAGTTGAGATGTGAGAGCTTCTTGTGCCAATTCCAGCTTTCATCATTTGTTGCTTTGCTATAGAGACATCTAACAGTTCCTTTAGATGTATCACTCAAGATGGCTTCATAGATGTTACCATGTCTCTGACCAGTTAGAACAATGTCTCCATTCTTCATATTCAAGATTTTGCATCGTTCACTGTCAAATATTGATTGGTAACCTTTATCACCCAGTTGACTTATGCTTAAAAGTGTGTGTTTCAAGCTATAACTGGGCCAGCTTTCCTCTCAAACTTTGTAAGCAGGGACTTCTTTCCAATCATATGTCCAGAGCATCCACTGTCCAAGATAATTGAATGCTTCTTTACTGTGCCCTGCAAACAAAAGAGTGACTAATTAGAAATTTTTGGGACCCAACCTTGATTGGATCCTTTCTTACAAGATTTAGAAACAACAGGCTTTAAAGATTTTGCTTTTGATTTACCTATTTCAGAATCAATCTTAGACTCTGATTTCACAAACTGTTTGTGACTAGGAGTTTCAGATTTCAGAGAATAATAGTCATAATATAGTTCATGATATTCTCCACACATGTAGATGGAATGAAGTAAACTACCAAAACGATAACAAGCTTTTTGTGGTTGGTATTGAATTTTCTGAGTCTTGGGGAATCTAGACTCAGTTTTTCAAGAAGGTTTTTTATTGCAGTCTAGGGCCAAATGATTTTGATTTCCACACTTATAGCATTTTTTTCCTAGGTGCATCAGGTACATTCTTGTAATTATTCTCTTTCTTAATACCTTCTTTTCCATTCCTGTTTCTTTTGATCTTGCTAGACTCTGAAAGACAATCTAGTCTCTGTTTCAACTGAGACTTAGACAGAAAACCTATATTGACATTCTTAGGTTTCTCTAACACTTTCTCATCTGAATTACTATTGTTAATTCTCTTGTGTACAACAGGGGTACCTTTTGAATCAACAAATTTAACATGTTTAGGTTCAGAAACTATCTTCTTACCTTCAGATTTAGATGTGCTAGATTCTAGTTTACTATTATCATTGACAATAGTTACAGTCCCTTCTTTTCTAGCCTTATCAAACCCTAAACCATTAACTTTACCAAGAATTTGACTTTCAATAATTTCTTGAGTCTTTTTACCAGAATTGTTAATGGTTTTAATGGTATTTCTCTCTTCCTCTAGTTCTTTTCTGACATAGTCATAAGCCTCAAGAATAACACTATAATCATGCTTAGCTTTATTAGAACTTAACCTATATTCTTCCATTTGAATTAACTCAGATTTAAGAAAATTATTTCTATCAACTAATTTATCATTCTTAATTTTAAGATCATCTTTTTCACTAGTAAGAATTCTGAAATTAGTCATAAGATTCTTAAACTCAGCATGGATAGATCTAATGTCATCAGAATCTAAGCTATCAAATGAATCAAGAGAGTGAAGTAAGAGAGTGAAGTGATACCTTAACAGAAGATGGAAAAGTTTTCTTTATATTACTAATAATATGATATGAAATTATAATATGAAATTTTCTTACGAGTTCTTGATGTTACTTGATATATCTTTTGCTCCAAATCAGTTTTTATGTATTTAAATATTGATTTGATATCACACAGACTCAAGCTACAATTACATAAACAGATTCAAACAAGTTCACAATCGAAAGAAAATCAGAAAAAGTTTAAAATTACATTCACTCCCTCTATATTTTCTTAATGTGTATTTTATACTCAACAAATATGAATCATTAAATACAATATTAAAAAATATATTATATTTTAAAAGTTTAAGGTTCGAATTTCGTAAATAATATTTGATAATTTGAGATATATATTTTTATTTACAAAGATCAAGAGGTATTTATAAAATAATAAAATAATACATATTAAAAGTAATTGTATGGAATATAGGCTACTGCCTACTAGTATTAAAAGATGCATTTTTTGAATTTTTGATGATGGTCACGTTCCATGCTACTCATATTTATGTTGTTTCCGAGTTGTGAAAAAAAAAAAAATCAAAATTTTCAGTAATTGGGGAAAAAAATTTGAAACAAATATTCTAGAAATTTTTGCTCAAACTGTAAAATTTCTTTTCTTTTTCTTCCGCCAATAAATTTCATTGGGAAATATAAATAAACTAAATCTTTATTTTTTTTAATTCTAAAACAATTTTGTGGACACGCACTCATTACTACTATCTACATTTGTGATTAAAAAATTTGATTTGTAAACCAAGTCTTGAATTATATTTGGGTTCTGTTAACCACATTACTTAGATCTATGGTTAATAACGGATAAATGCATTTATTACATTAATTTTATAATTAATATATTAATTTTGCACGAAACTCAATAAAATTATTTAATAGTAATTTGGAATGTTTTTGAGGATGGAAATTAATATGAATGCAAGAGATCACTATTATTACTTAAAAAATTAAATGAGTGTTGTAAGAATATCTTCAACCATATCAAGGGCTTAACTAAAAATTAAGGTGACTTTTCAAAAATAAAATTTATACATAATATGTAAAAAATATTCACTCCAACGGAGCAAAACACTTGTCTATAATTATAGATAATCTTTTGATGTTAATTATATTTGTCGAACCTCTAAAGAACTGTAATGAATTGCCACATCAGTTATTTTTATATTAAAATAATATATTTCATTAATAACAACTTTAAATATTAATAACATACAATTTTTAAAATATAGCCAATAATTATAGGCAAAACCCTCGGAGCACAATGTCTTACAAGTAGAGATGTTCAAAAAGCCCGAAACCCGAAATCCGGCCAGATCCGATCCGGAAAAAAGCCCGGCCCGAAAAAAGCACGGCCTAGTTCGGCCCGGCCCGAGGGCCTAAGATGGGCCTCCTATTTTCCCGAGACCCGGCCCGGCCCGAAGCCCGGGCTTTTAAAAATCCCGGATAAAGCCAGGGCTTTTAAAAAACCCGGATAAAAGCCCGGGCTTTTTAAGAAATTCGGATAAAAATCCAATTTTTTGTAGATAAAATCTAAAAATATATAATATTTTTAATAAAATTCAAGAATGTTAAACTTAGAAATACGATGTGAAGGATCATGAGACGAGGAGCAATCAATAATATGCAAGATAATTCATTCTTTCAAGAAAACTTATTGAGTGTAAAGGATGTACTTCTCGAAATGAACATATACAAGAAGATTTGTACGGTGTGCTTCTTCTTCTTATGTATTCTAGATTATAGAAGTTCGGGGGTGTAACTCTTAGAAATTGTTTTTTTTAAAATATTTTCTTTCTTTGTATATTAATATATTAACTTTGTAAAAAAAGACAAAAATTACGTATATATAAACTAAAAAAAGCCCGGATAAATGCCCGGCTCCGCCCGAGGGCCTAAAACGGGTCTCTTATTTTAGTGAAAGCCTGGCTCGGCCCGGTTTTTGAAAAAGCTCGGCCCGGCCCGATTCATAAAAAGCTCGGGCTTTTTAAAGCCCGGATAAAGCCCGGCCCGAAGGGCTTTTTGTGCATCTCTACTTACAAGTTCAACAAATTTTACATAATCAATATTTTATATAATTTAGCCAATCATTTTTAGCTAGCACTGTTGGAGATATACACAAGGTATATTGAAAAACTAAAAATAATTAAGTATTTGGAAACAAATATTGTAAATATGAAAATATGAAAATATTTAATGCTTAATAACAACCCTTAGGACTGTTATTGACATTTTCCATTAATATTTTAAGGACTACTCCCTCTGTTCCGTGTCTTTCTTAACATGGGGGCTCGACAAGGAGACCAAGATACTGGGTGTAATATTGTTAAAATATACTCCCTCCGTCTCAAATTGTATGCACTCGTTTGACTTTCACGAAGATTAAGAAAATGTAGTAAAAAAGAATAAAGTTAGTTGAAAGTGGGTAAAGTGGTGGGATCTATTAATATTTAATAATAGATTTGAGATAGTGGAGGAAAGTAGTGGGTGTAATAATGTTTATTTAATAAAAAAAGTAGAGAAGTACTGGGTGTAATAGTGAAAAGTAATTTTCAAAAATAGTAAGTATATTATGTTCATTGTTTTTGGGACGTACCAAAAAGGAAATAGGTTCACATAAAATGGGACGGAGGGAGTATGAATTAGTGGGTGTAATAGTAATTTTATTGTTAAAATAAGTGAAGTAGTGAGTGTAATAGTGTAAAGTGTTGAAAAAATGGAGTTAAGTAGTGGATGTAATATTGTATTTTATTGTTAAAAGTTACTATTTTTAATAATGTAAAGAATTAGTGGGACGTTCCAAAAAGAAAATTGTAAAGAAATGATTGGAACAGGAGTATATCTATATATCTTAATTCCAAAATATGCCCATTTCCCATGGATACTATCCAATGGGTTTTCCTTTGTTTTTTTCACACTACTTGACCCGGCTCCACTTTTTTTTAACCCAACTTTATGACTCATTTTCTCATGGATATTACCCATCTCATTTTTAATGTGTTTTAGTGCATTTTATGGGTATTATTTGACCCAGCTCCATATTCTAAAACCCGGTCAATTAATATCATATCGTTTTCAAATCTTTTCAGATCCTTATTTTTAGCTAGTTATTTGCTTATTCAATCGTGATTATTTCAGTTTTGCTCTCCATTTTTGAATTCAAACGCACGACTCATCATCATACGTTGTGCTTTCATCTGACCTTATCTGCATACACGGGTCTGTATCTTCATATCTACCGGTTTACAGGTTAGCACATGATCTTCATATCTATTGGTTTGATTTCTCAAGTACGATTGTAACCCTACTTTCAACAGGTCGAAAAAGGATTCCTCTTGGATTTGCCTCTTTCAATGGCTTCTTCTAAAATAAACAACAGGTCGAAAAAGGATTCCTCTTGGATTTGCCTCTTTCAATGGCTTCTTCTAAAATAAACAGGCAACATATACATATACATATCGGTTTAATTTCTAGGTGTTAATTTTTTGTGGGCATTTAGATTATTGATCAATTTTTGTTAATAATACCCAGTACACTGTATGTGTGGTTTAGTTGTTTGGCCTAATTTTTTTTTTGTTACAGTGTTTAGAATCATCCATATGTAACTACGAAATAGAGGGATCACGATATTATTTTTATGCTTCTATATTAATTTTTCTGCTAATTCGTCTTCTCACCCTTATGGTCTATTGTAAAATTTACAGGTTGGAAGCAACTTGGTTCTCACTCTCTATCATCAAAAAATGGTAATAACCAATATAGAAGTCAAGATGTGTTAGTCCTGTTTTGTTATGTACCTCATTATATTCATGATAAATTTTACTGTGTAGAATATCACAGTTTTAAGCTTCGTTTTATTCACACACAGGTTGTAAGCGCATGCCTTTGGGTCCTCTATCTCCTTCTTCATTTTATATCATTACTAATGTATGGGTGATTCTTCTATAATTGTTTGATTGATTGATAGTTATCGTTTTGATTTTGCATTCCTATTGTTTGATATAAGTTCTAAGAGAATTTTCTGTTATTTTTCCGTGCTTGACCATACCGCTTCGATTGTTTGAATACAAATGGGTTGTATTTATAATTATAATTATAATCGCTTCTGTTAGATTTGTAGGTATGGATGTTTTGTAGGTGTTCCAGATGATTGAAGCAGCTGCAACCTTTGTTCTATACCGGCCACAAAGAGGCCATTAATTATCCAGGTAAATACATATCACCTGAACCCAACCATAGTTATATGCAAGTGAGGCATGTATATTTTGTAGGTTCTATCAATGAAAAGGAGCCTGCAAAAGTGAATTAACAAACCCTGGAGAATGACAAGGTACCGATTACATTTCTATTTTTTTATTTAATACATATATTTTTGTTCACTCTTTTTAAATCTATTCCAATTTCTTCACTTCTAACAATTTATAATAAATCATGTGATTATAACAAAGTGGTAGTAATTTGTGTTCATTTATTCTCACTGAGATGCACAATTCAGGTTTAGATTGTTGGGTTATCTAATGTTCTGCCAAATATAAATTACTTATTTTACCAGATTTACCATATTGTTGGGTTTTATGATGGTTTTGATAAAGATTGAGTTCTGATTAGCCAATTTTTCAATTTTTTTGTAGCTTCCGAACGCGGGACTTCATCTAATCAGTTATCTCTATATTTGACTAAACCTGGTATGTTTATATATTTTTCATGCTTTCTTATGAGAATTAGTACAGTTCAAAATATATACAGTTATAAGAAATATCTTTTTGCTGTTGCAACATCTTTCGGGAGTTCGATCAGCATATGACATTTTATGTAGCATCTTTGTAATTGTACTAGCACAAAGACCTCTAGACCTAATCATATCTAATAGTTTCTGTATAGGTTTTAATAAATTCATTACATGACCAAAATTGCTCGGTAAGTGACATGTGTCTTGCAATTTTCTACCCCTGAATTAACCAGGTTTGTTAGGATGATGCAATTTCATCTTAGAGAATTCCCTGAAACTATTTAGGGAATTTAGGGAATTTTGATACGCTAGAAAAGTGGAGGACAATAAATACTATTAAAAATATAAACTGGCAAATTAAATATCCTAAATTAAAATTTTGATATGCTAGAAAAGTGGAGGACAATAAATATTATAAAAAATATAAACTGGCAAATTAAATAAAATTAATCATGTTTAATAACTACTATTATGGTTCTAAAAATCCCCGATTTAGCCGATTAATCCCCGATTAATCCCCTGTAAGGTAACTAACCGATTCGATTTTTGAAATCCGATTAATCCTATGAATTTATTTAAAATGATATATTTAATTGTAAATTAGATTAATATATTAAATATTAATATAATATCCGATTAATACTCCGATTAATCCTTCCGATTAATCCCCGATTATCCGATTAATCTTAAATCAGCACCTCAACCGATTTATACCGATTACCAATTTTTACAACCATGATTAATAAAGTAGATGATCTTCATATCTATCAGTTTGATTTCTCAAGTACGATTGTAACCCTGCTTTCAACAGGTCGAAAAAGGATTCCTCTTGGAGAATCGGTTGATGATCGAGAAATGTGATGAAGATGAAGAATGTGTGGATGAGGGTGATGATGGACATGAGTGTCATGATGAGGATGAAGAATGTGATGTTGAGAGATTGAAAATGTTAGTTAAGATTGAGAGGGAACGTGCTAAAACTGCTAATGTAGAACTTGAAAAGGAAAGAATGGCGGCTGCAACGACTGCTGAGGAGACAATGGCGATGATTTTGCGCCTACAAAATGATCGAAATGGAGGCTCACCAATTGTTGGGACAATCGGATCGTGGCCCTGCGATTTTTGATACAATAATTAAACGAGTACGAATACAAAAGTCACCTTGTTAACGGTTGATTCCACGCTCTTCTATTGTATTCCCAAATTCCCTTGAGCGAAGTGTGGCCTTCGTCTTCTCAAGTTAACCTCTCTTCTTGCTCCTAGGTGGCTACAAAATTTTTCTCGACCAACCCTAGCAAGAAGAGAATAAGAATATATATAGGGCTACAATAGGGATCATGGATAATTAGGTTGGGCCTTCTAATTACATCTTGGGCCTAGCCCAATGTAATTAAATATTAATTCAATCCACTAAAGAATTAATATTTGCACTACCTTTCCTAATACCGCAACTTAATTATTTAATTGGGTTCCAATATTATTTGCTTATTAAATTCCCCATGTTTAAAATAGCGCATGCCCATTAATTAAATAAATTACTGATAATTTATTTAATTAACATCTTTTATCCTTGATTATCCACTCAACCTTTATTTAATTATGCCGGAATAAATCCACCTGCAGGGTTTCACATAATTAAATCTTTTTGAGCTTTCAAGGGGACATCATTAACCCGAATATTATCAGGACATGGATTCCTTCTATAAATAATATTCACCATGTATATAATTTCATCACCCAAAATATAATGATATAATTCAAAAGAATTATTTCATATATAAATCAAAACATGTAAATAATATAAACGTGTCAATTACTATATCCGGATTAAGAACCTAAGCATTAATAATAACATAGAATCTTAGTTCTCCTTCTTAATCAGTATAAGGGAACAATTCTAAATTTGATCATGTTCAATATACACAAAGTATACTAGTATTATTTATTAGTCAATATAAACTAATCTAAATAATACTATAGCCATACCAGTGGATTGTCCAACACCACCTGTGCTGTGAACCTTATTATATTATATAAACCGTATTTAACAATCTAATATTCTGTATCCCATTTGATACTAGATTGTCCACAATATATAATATTAGACAGCATGTAAACATTTAAATGATTCTCAATAAAACCGGGCCAAAAATAAATGTATATACTTAAAATAAATATTTTCAGTATACACTAACAATCTCCCACTTATACTCAAAATATTTGATAAGTGGATTTTATATCCACTTGGAATGCCTCCGTTTGGCTTAAATTGATTGTTTTGGACTCAAGTTGTTGTAGTTTTGATGTGTTTTGCCTAGTTGTGCAGATTTACGAGAATGTTGATTAAAGTTGATGCTTCTATCGTTTTTGGAGATTTAATTGATTAAAATTTGGATTTTCCGGGAAGGCTGCGCAGCTTATACTGTTTTGGCCATATCTGGAGTTCTAGAAGTCCGTTTTCAGCGATCTTACTGCCCACGCGAAGCTTGAGAGATTTTCTACAATATGAGATAGGTCTTACATGACCAGGCCGCGTGTGGTGGGCCCAGGAAGCACGACCAGCAGATAGATGGGAGCAGAGAAATTACTGTTTTGCCCTTTTCTAGTTCTAATTGTATTTTGGGCAATTTTTAATACCTTAATTGAATTCTAATTGTAATAAAAGGTAATATCTTGCTGGGCAAGATTTGTAGAGCCTATTTAAACACATCCTACCATTGTAAATTATAACAATTCATAGCTTTTAATCGTATCAAGGTACTTTCGATCTTCAATTCTTTCTTCAATATTATGTTTTCATTCATTATCATTATTATTTTGTTTTCTTCTTTAATTATGTGTAACTAAATCTTTAATCTGAGGATTGGGTAGTATTCCTTGGTATTCATGTGTGTTTAATTATCTGTGATTTTCTTGCTTTGCTGATCTGTTATTGAGGGCTTAACACAATTAGAAGAGTAGCTAACTTTTGATTGTATTCTAGGGATTGTAATAACTTGGAAGAGGAGTTGCAATTTTAGTACATGATTTAACAGACATAACTCGAATATTTGATTGGAAGATTAATAGGAGAGTTGTGAGACTTATAATTCTTGGAGCTTAATAGTTTATGATTGTCTTTGATTGTATCACGGAAGTGACAATTAGGGTATAGTTGTAGACATTATATTGTATCTTGGAAGAGAACATTATAACCTTAGAAGAATTGTTTTCAGCAGAGTAAGAATGTAGACATCACATAGATATTGAATGTGCATTGAAACCAAGTGAAGAACCCCAGTTCTTGGATTGTTTTCCTCATATATTTTATTCTCGATTGATAATTAGTTTAATTTAGTTTATAAACACACCAAACATTCTTCTACACTTCTAAATTGTGAGAGATAAAAAAACTTGAACTTGATATTACAATTCAGTCATTCCCTGCGAACGAACACACAAAAATTCTACTAACAAATTGGCGCCGCTGCCGGGGAAGGCAGTATAGTTGAGTTTAGGTTAATTGTTTCTTATTGTTTAGATTTTATCTTTGTATATATTTTTCTTTTCTTTCTTTTTGTATTTCTTTCTTTGGTGTGTCTACAGGTTCTTTGAGGTAGACAACTTAAACAGGTTTTGAGGAGAGAGACTAGATGGAGTACAACTTTGGTTGGAACAATGCTCAGAATTTCTACAACAGTCAGGAACAATATCAAGACTTCAATCCTTACCCACAATTCAATGCTTATGAGGATTGTAATGAATATCAGGTGAATTCGTTCTATTCTGAGAACTCATTTTATGCTCCATATGCCCCTAGCAATGATTATTCATATTCGTTTGAAAATCAATATCATGATGATCTTAATCCATATATGTGTAATGATGTTGATACGAGTTTAACTCAGTCTAATCCTTCTTTACCTGCTGATTGGGAGATTGCGCTCAATAAAATGATTCAAGGAACTCAGTCTAATCCTCCCTTACTTTCTTTGGGAGTTTTTGATGAACCAACTTTAGAAATTGCTAGTGATAATGATATTCCATGTGATTCAATAGCTTGGTACGAGGAGAATGCTAAACTAAATAATTTTATTTGGGAAGTTCGAGCAGTGTGGCATGAAGGTTGTTATAGAACTCCTCCTTGTGTAAATTTTCCTCTATGCCATGATTCTTGTTTAGCAATTGATGATAATGTTATGTCTGATGAGTCTACTTGTGTAGTTGATAATTGTCTCATGCGCATTAATGATAATTTGGATGCAATTGAAATTCTACCAAATCTAGAAAATTTTGAGCTTAATACATTGGTAGACGAGATTAAAATTGATGAGTGTCCAATTATAAAAGAGAAGGAAGTTAAGATTGAGGAAGTTGAAAATCTTGCTTTAGAGTATAAGGATCTGATTTGGGAGGAGTATATGAGTCGTACTTATAATGATTATTCTGATGACTTTTCTAGCTATTTTGATGTTTCCAAGTCTCTTGAGCATGATAGGTTCTTGAATGTTTTCGTACCTTTCAATGGATCTAAGGCATATATGCGCATCATAATTTTATTACTAATTCGTAAATATGTGAATCTATTTGCTTTTTCTCCTCACTGAAGATTTTATGTGCAAATACGTCAAGCTATTGACGTTAAAGGAGCGCTTCGTGGGAGGCAACCCACGCATTAGTGTGTAAAAAAAAAATTGCACGAAAATTCCAGGCCGCAGCGCGAGTTTTCCAGGCCGCAGCGCCATGATGCTTCTGTCCAGGGACAGTTTTGTTGTACAAGTGATGTTGTAAAAAAAAAAAAAAATTACACAAATTAAAAGAATTGCCGACAGGAGTGTTGAAGTGCGCAGGAGCAGAGCAAGTTGTATTCTATCCAGGTGCATGTGGGCGCGTGTAGTTACTAGCAGGTATGGTTTTGTGGCCACGAAATTGTTATTAAACAAAAGAAAAAAAGTGTGGTCAACAGATGTGGTACGAAGCTGCGGTGCCGAGTTCCGAGGCTGCAGCGCGGAATGGTTCCTGCTCGGTACGAGTTTTACACGATTTATTTGTGTTTTAATAACACAAATTTTTCACACCTCTCTTCTATTCTTTTAACCCCAATCCCTAATTCCTAATTCTAACCCAATATCAATCCAAAAATCCTAATCCCTAATTCCTAATTCTAACCCAATATCAATCCAAAAATCCATCTCCTATTCTAAATCTCTACCATAAATCCTTACATATACCCATCTATATATACACCTATAGACACACAAATCCTACCCCATTACAATTATATTTCCTACAATAAATTTCAAGGCTTCAAGATTCAAGTTTGGGGGATTTTTTTTAATTGCAAGCTTCACCTCTCCGGTTCGTATTTGAGGTATATTTCTTCCTTTTATTTTGATATTACGAATTGTGTTCTTGCATTATTAGGGTTGTGTGTTCTTGATTATTTGGGGGTATTTTTCTACTATCACTCGTATTTACTTCCATTCAATGAGGACATTGAATATTTTAAGTTTGGGGGTGGTTTGAGGGATTAGTAATTGTTGTTGTATTATTTGTTCATGTAGGATTTCATGTTTTACATATTAGTAATAGTAATTATGCATGTATGTTCGTGTTATCTACGTTTGTTTCATATAGGACATTCTGTTTTTATGTTCGTATATCATGTGAGTTCATAATAGTTTGCATTTGCACCCATGCTTGATAGGAATTTTGTGTTGTTGACGCTTTTGATTGAGAAGTGATATGCTTTGTTCTTGTGCACACACATACACTAGTAAGTTGAAGCTAGTAGACTTATTGAATGTTGTAAGTTATTAGAAGGACATGAATATGTGCAAGATGATTTAGTTTGCATGCTTTGAATACAAGTTGGTGCATTAGAGAGATTTTTGCTTGGGATTGAGTATGTTTTTCCACCAAGTGAGTTTTTGAGCCATATTGCATATTTTTTGCAATTTATTCGTTTGCTTGAGTGTCCACGGATTGTTTGCATTGCTAGCAGTTGTTTGAGGTCTTTCTTGAAACGCATGACATTATTTGACGATTAAAATGATAAAGGCATTTAGGAATAACCGCATATTTTCCCATATTACCACACCATGTTTACATGATCAATTAGTTAACCCGTTGAGCTTAATCCTATTTTTCGGTGACATACCACATTACTTGCCTAGACCTTTTTCTTGTATTGGCCTAACATTAACTTGAACCCAATTGTCAAAGGCTAGTAAAGTGCTTAAGGGAGTAATAAGGTGTGCAAGGAGGGGTTTATTGTTGGTCATACTTTTGGGGAAAATATTGAGATTGGGTTTGGTTGTTTACTTGATAGTCGGCATATGTAATAAATTGTGGGATCATTGTTATTGTTTATATTATTGTTTTATTTAGCTCTCGAAAAAAAAAAGGAAAAAAATTAGAAGAAAAAAAAATATTATGAGAGCATGTTTGTGTTTGTTGTGATCCTACTTTAGTCGACTAGTCGAGTGTTCTTAGTAAAATTTATGTGGGGGGAAAAATAGAGTGTTGTGTATGATTTATTATGGTACTTACTAGCTTTTGACACTTCACCTGTTTTGGCTTATTTGACATACCTTGTCCCTAGCCCCGTTACAACCCAATTAAAGACCTTTTGATTATCGTCATTGATGTATGTTGTGTTAAGAGTTAGATTGATACCAAATGTCAAGCATGTTTATGATTTTGTTGGAATTGAGTGATACACTTACCCTTGATCTTGAGTGGATATTCTTTTGTGAGTGGATTGTGAGTGTTTGCTTGTTTTTGCGTATGAGATCCCGATTTTTGTCTCAAAGATGTACTCTTGTAGGCTTAGCATGTTTACTAACTTATTCTTACACTTGACATGGACTTGTGAGAACTTATGCATGTTCATTGAGTAGACTATGTGAATACTTGCACTTTCGACACCAAGACATTGCGTATTTACTTTGATTCTTAAGTTGATATGGCATGAGAGGATTTGAAGGTATGGTAGGCTAGATTAATTGCATTTGCATATTTAGTTGCATTCATGCATTGCATTGGATTTTGTGGGTACATTCACTATAGGCCCTCACGAGACCTTACTCGTCCACTAGGGCTGCCTAGGGGTTTAAAGGGCTTGTTGCATATGCCAAATGCAATCGTGATCACCTACGGAAGTGGTACTAATTAGGTAGTTGTAATTGTTTATGCTTGAGGACAAGCATCAGTTTAAGTTTGGGGGTTTGATAAGTGGATTTTATATCCACTTGGAATGCCTCCGTTTGGCTTAAATTGATTGTTTTGGACTCAAGTTGTTGTAGTTTTGATGTGTTTTGCCTAGTTGTGCAGATTTACGAGAATGTTGATTAGAGTTGATGCTTCTATCGTTTTTGGAGATTTAATTGATTAAAATTTGGATTTTCCGGGAAGGCTGCGCAGCTTATACTGTTTTGGCCATATCTGGAGTTCTAGAAGTCCGTTTTCAGCGATCTTACTGCCCACGCGAAGCTTGAGAGATTTTCTACAATATGGGATAGGTCTTACACGACCAGGCCGCGTGTGGTGGGCCCAGGAAGCACGACCAGCAGATAGATGGGAGCAGAGAAATTACTGTTTTGCCCTTTTCTAGTTCTAATTGTATTTTGGGCAATTTTTAATACCTTAATTGAATTCTAATTGTAATAAAAGGTAATATCTTGCTGGGCAAGATTTGTAGAGCCTATTTAAACACATCCTACCATTGTAAATTATAACAATTCATAGCTTTTAATCGTATCAAGGTACTTTCGATCTTCAATTTTTTCTTCAATATTATGTTTTCATTCATTATCATTATTATTTTGTTTTCTTCTTTAATTATGTGTAACTAAATCTTTAATCTGAGGATTGGGTAGTATTCCTTGGTATTCATGTGTGTTTAATTATCTGTGATTTTCTTGCTTTGCTGATCTGTTATTGAGGGCTTAACACAATTAGAAGAGTAGCTAACTTTTGATTGTATTCTAGGGATTGTAATAACTTGGAAGAGGAGTTGCAATTTTAGTACATGATTTAACAGACATAACTCGAATATTTGATTGGAAGATTAATAGGAGAGTTGTGAGACTTATAATTCTTGGAGCTTAATAGTTTATGATTGTCTTTGATTGTATCACGGAAGTGACAATTAGGGTATAGTTGTAGACATTATATTGTATCTTGGAAGAGAACATTATAACCTTAGAAGAATTGTTTTCAGCAGAGTAAGAACGTAGACATCACATAGATATTGAATGTGCATTGAAACCAAGTGAAGAACCCCAGTTCTTGGATTGTTTTCCTCATATATTTTATTCTCGATTGATAATTAGTTTAATTTAGTTTATAAACACACCAAACATTCTTCTACACTTCTAAATTGTGAGAGATAAAAAAACTTGAACTTGATATTACAATTCAGTCCTTCCCTGCGAACGAACACACAAAAATTCTACTAACAATATTCTATGAGTATATCAGTGTTTATTTAATCCACTATTACATTGAAAACTATGTGTCCATCCATCTGACTCCTATCGCTTCCACATGCCTGTCAAAAACCTTGGCTGGCAAGCTCTTCGTTAAAGGATCTGCCCGATTGTCTTCTGATGATATGTGAGCCACAACTATATCTCCTCGCTTTACGATTTCACGTATGAGATGATACTTACGTTCAATATGTTTAGCTGCTTTGTGGTCTCGCGGTTCCTTTGAATTTGCCACAGCACCAGTGTTATCACAATACACTGTCAAGCTTCTAGGCAAATTAGGTACCACATCTAAGTCCAAAAGGAAGTTCCTGAACCATACAGCCTCCTTAGCAGCCTCAGAGGCCGCTACATACTCGGCTTCCATGGTGGAGTCTGCAATGCATTTCTGCTTTACACTCCTCCATATAACGGCTCCACCTCCCAAAGTAAAAACATATCCCGAGGTTGATTTCCTCTTATCCCTATCTGATTGAAAATCTGAATCAGTATATCCCAAAGGAAATAGATCTAAGGCCTTGTAAATTAACATATACTCCTTAGTCCTTCTCAGGTACTTAAGTATATTTTTTACTACACTCTAATGTTCCTGACCTGGGTTCGACTGATATCTACTAACCATGCCTACAACAAAGTAGATGTCAGGCCTCGTACATAACATAGCATACATTAAGCTTCCACATGCCGAAGCATAAGGAACTGCTTTCATGCTCTCTATATCCTTAGGTATCGAAGGACACTGTTTCTTAGATAGAGCAACTCCATGCTTAAAAGGTAGAAAACCTTTCTTGGAGTTTTGCATGTTAAAACGAGCTAATACTTCATCAATGTAAGGCTCTTGAGATAAAGCCAACATCCTTTTCTTGCGATCCCTTATTACTTTGATCCCAAAGATGTATGCCGCTTCACCTAAGTCCTTCATGTCAAATTGTTTGAACAACCATGCCTTTACTGATGACAACATCTTAACATTGTTTCCAATGAGTAAAATGTCATCTACATATAGTACTAGAAAAAACCACTGCATTACCCTCACTTCTCTTATACACGCATGATTCGTTTGGACTTTGATCAAATCCATATGACTGGACTGCATGATCAAAACGAATATTCCAGTCCCTAGAAGCTTGTTTTAGTCCATAAATAGACCTCTTAAGCTTACATACTAGATGCTCTTGGCCTTCCTTAATGAATCCCTTTGGTTGCTGCATATAGATGGTTTCCTCAAGATTTCCATGAAGAAAAGCTGTCTTGACATCCATTTGCCAAATCTCATAATTGAGATGAGCTGCTATAGATAAAAGAGTCCGGATCGACTTAAGCATAACAACAGGCGAAAAGGTTTCCTCATAATCAATCCCTTCTTTCTGAGTATACCCTTTCGCAACAAGTCGTGCTTTCCAAGCTTTCACCTTTTTGTCAGATCCTCTTTTCTTCTTGTAGATCCACCTACATCCAACGGGTTTTACACCTTTGGGTGGTTCCACGAGCTCCCAAACTTGATTGGAATACATAGATTCCATTGCCTTTTTCCAAAGATCTGCATCTTTATCTAGAATTGCCTCTTCGTATATCCTAGGATCCTCATCATGTTCACCAGAGACCAAGTCCGAGGACTCTCCTAAAAACATGAATCTTTCTGGTTGTTGAACAACCCTCCCACTACGAGAGGCACTGTTGCGATACTAGTGTCAAGTTGTGCATTTTCTTGTGGTTGTTCTACTTGTACTATTGGCACTTGGGGATTATCTGTCCCTCCCACTAATTCTTTTAAAACGATACTACTCATGGGTTTATGATTCATAATATAGTCTTCCTCTAAGAATCTAGCATTGGTGCTAACAATGACATCTCGATCCCTAGGACTATAAAATGAATAACCTTTCGTTCCCATGGGATAGCCTACAAACAACCTTACTTCGGTACGAGATTCTAGCTTGGTCGCGTTCTTGTTCAGCACATGTGCTGGACAACCCCAAATCCGAATATGTCTTAGACTTGGTTTGCTACCAGTCCACAATTCTATTGGAGTCTTGGGAACCGACTTAGAAGGTACCAAGTTCAGAAGGTAAGCCGCTGTTTCTATAGCATATCCCCATAACGACTTGGGTAAATCTAAATAACTCATCATCGATCTAACACTCTCTAAAAGAGTCTGATTCCTTCTCTCTGCTACACCATTCTGCTGAGGTGTGCCAGGTGCAGACAACTGGGATGTAATCCCATTTTCTGATAAATATTCCCTAAATTCTCCAAGCAAGTATTCGCCACCACGATCTGATCGTAGTGACTTGATACATTTTCTATGTCATTTTTCCGTTTCAGCTTTGAACAACTTAAATTTGTCAAAGCATTCTGATTTACGGCGCAACAAATAAATGTATCCATATCTAGAATAATCGTCAATAAAAGTGACAAAATATTTATAACCACCTCTTGCTTGGATATTCATAGGTCCACATAAATCAGAATGAACCAATTCTAACACTTCTTTGGCTCTATTCCCCTTTGCTTTAAAAGGCCTATTAGTCATCTTACCTTCCAAGCAGGATTCACAAACTGGAAATGGCTCCACTGCCAACGAGTCTAATGGCCCATCTACTACCAGTCTTTGAATCCACCTTAAGTTAATATGACCTAATCTTAAGTGCCAAAGATATGTTTGGTTCAATTCAGAAGGTTTCTTTTATTTGAGCTAGAAAGAATGTTATTAGTTTCCTTTTGTTGCAGCATTGGTTGGATAGGATTAATAATATATAAATTGTCTTGCAATGTACCAGAACATATAACTCATTTATTCATCATAATAGAAACATTACGATCCAAACAAACATTATAACCATCCATGGCAAGTTTAGAAACCGAAATCAAATTCCTTCTAAACGAAGGTACATAAAGACAATTGTTCAAAACCAAAATCCTATCATCTCCAGAAGATAATGTAATTATTCCAACTACAACTACTGCTACTTTCGTAGCATCTCCCATGAACACATATATCTCGCCATCTCTAAGCATTCTGGTTTGCTGGAACCCTGCATAGAGTTACAAACATGGTCAGTGGCTCCTGTATCTACACACCAAGTGCTCGTAGATATAGCCGCTATATATATTTCTGTAACTAGAGAAAGAGACATACCAGTATTGTTTGTCTTCTTAGGAAGAGGACAATCCTGTTTCCAGTGACCTGACTGCTTGCACCTGAAGCACTTGCCCTTAGGCTTTTTCACACCACCTTGAACTCCCACTGCATTAGCAACCTTTCCAGCTTTTTGTGTCTGAACCTTTTTCTTCTTCTTGCCTTTCGGCTTAGAGGAAGAA
Source organism: Kitagawia praeruptora (assembly GCA_037693485.1). Lineage (NCBI taxonomy): Eukaryota > Viridiplantae > Streptophyta > Magnoliopsida > Apiales > Apiaceae > Kitagawia > Kitagawia praeruptora. The sequence continues at coordinate 112,816,729 of CM075354.1, forward strand.
GCTTTCTCAGCCACATTTGTGACAGCCCCAAATCCGGGGTCATGAATCCAGGCCGTCACGGACCAATTTCCATTCAATATCAATATCTCTTGGGTTTTTTTTTTTACAATTAATACTTATGCCATTGACCCCGCAATAATAAACACACACACACCAGTCATATGCTCAGAGAACAACATTCACCATAATAAAGTTAAGAGTTGAGTAGTTATTACAAACCAGGATCATACTTAAGTACATTGTTGAATAACACTTCGACATGAAGCATTTCAACAACCAAAAGTTTCTTACATGTTTACACCCTTAATTATACATAAAGCTACCAGGACCCGTTTGCCTCTACGCTACTTCAGGGATCGATGCTAGCGTGCTCTTGGAAGGTCGCCTTCCCCCTACCCTCTTGCGGGGCGTTCTGTGTAGAATCGGCATACCTAGCTGAATATACATAAGTAGCAAGAATGAGCTAAAATAGCTCAGCAAGATAATTTCTATCTACTAACATCAAAGGAAAATAAACCGTTATATATATATAATAGACAAAAGCAAACTTCAGTTATTATGGAAGAATTTTATTTCCATTCAATATGTATATACACTTTCCAATTATCCTTGTACGTAAGAAATATATAGTATCATTTCAATCAGTCTCGCTTCTAACATCATATAATATCAGTTCCTCTTCTTGAATGCTATAACAATCAATATACCATCCCAGTGTACTTTTCTAGGATAGTACGGAAACTTGAACAAATCTTTCATTATCATTTTTCTCATTTCCTTCATATGCAACGATTATATAATTTAACATAAAATCAGTTTATCTTCATCTGTAACAGTAATTCCATCTTTTCATATCACTTTTCTGTTTTCAGTTATAGAAATCTGAAAACCATTTTCAATTCTTTCTTTCAAGTTTTAGGGATATCTGCTGGTGCCAGATACGTAGGACGATGATCAGTCGCCTGACCGTATCCGCTCTCTGTTTACTACTAGTAGAAGGGATGATCCCTACATGGTAATCAATCCTGGAGGAAGGTTACCTGCTACATCCTCCCTTGGCATCTTCGTGCCGTAAGAAAATATTGAATGTTGGACTGTGCCACTCCCACACAGCCTCTTATGCTTACTGTTGCAATCCCCCTTTTTCAAATCATTTTCTATTATCAAATACCATTTCACATTTTTCCACTTTTCCGTTTCCATTCGCATTTCCATTCACATATATCATTTCCATTTCCATTTATCATCACTTTTAAAATATTTATGTCATAATACTTTGATTATAACTCAGACATCTCTTCTATATTCAATAAAATCAAATATGTTCTTGTATACATAAAGAATTCCATTTATTTTAGAAGTATTAAATAATACTCAATAATATCTGTCACAACATTTAGAAAGAATATTTTTAACATAATATTATAAATCATATAACCCTAGATAATAATTGATACCATTCCTTTATATATAACTCTAGATAACAACTGATACCATTCTTTCATATATAACTCTTAATCATAAGGCATGTTCACTTCATGCACAATCATCTCTATGTATATCCATATCCATCTCATACTCATATCCATATCCATATTCATATCATACTCATATACCTCTCCTTTGAATATCAATAATCAAGGAAAACAAATTCTTAACAGTATAGTAACAATAGCATCACATACATATATATTCCATGAAATCAAGTTTCTTTGAAGATAAATAATTTCCAAGTAGGGATAGAAAAGATCTTGCCTGAATCTCTAAGATGAGCCTGTGGAATCCTGAGTTCGTCTCCCGACTCTATAGAAATGAAAAGATCACCGTTAATATATATATCCCACTTAATAACCTAATCTCTATACAATAACACCCTTGACTCCTAATATATGTTTAACATATCACTATTGCCCCAAAAGTTCAAGAACTTAACCATGTATAAACTCAATCGAAGTTTCAGGGGTTTTCACCATTTCCCCTAACGACCACACTTAACTGTAAAAATTCTCAGAAAATATGGATTTCGAATTTTACCACAAGGTCAACTGGTAACAACTCTTTGACTACCTTACTACAATATCCCAAAGTTTCATAATTTTTAAAAATGTCTAAGTAGGGTAATTACAGCCTCAAAGTTAACACAATTACTGTTTCTCGGTTCTCGAACGTCTTTCACTAAAACTAACTTTTCTCCTAAACCGTTCATCAGATTTTAACGCACCTTATATCAAAACGATCTATGAACCAAGCTCTATCATCTCATGGTCACTTGGGAGTCTGGACAATAACCTACCGTACGGGTACAGGGTCCAAAACATGGCAGTTTCTTGGTCTAACGAAAATCGGACATTATGACGACTATAATTCGGACATTCCAAAAACCATTCCATCACAACCAAGCCATATAATCATCCACCACTCCATACACATCAATATTACATCCTCATAATCCATATAATCAGTGGTGAGGCCTTAATACCATCACCCAACAATCAATCAAAATTTATGCTAGCTAACATCACAATAATCACTTTTAACCACACATCATCCATTAACATCACTAAAACTCACATAATAAAAAGGGGTTAGGGTTTATACCTTCCTTGAAGCTTTAACAACACTTAACAAAGGCTTGTAGTCCTTGAGAAGTCTTGATATAACCTTATAACACCTTAAAATAACAAGAAACATCAAGAACATACTTAGAGATTTTCGGAGTTCTAAAACCCAGCTGAAAGAACATGAAAAACGAGGCCCTTACCTTGCTTTTCTGGACAAACCGTTTGAAATAAGAGTTGTAGATTATCTCATGGGCTTTCCAAAAAGCTATAGAACGCAAAATTTGGCTGAGAAACGAAGGCGTTATGCTCATTTTACTGATCTGCTGTTGTTTTGGCCGAATTTGTAAGAAATGGAGGGGGAGAAGATTTTTTTGTGTTTGGTTGATCTTATCTTGGCTTTCTCTTGTAAATTCTAGAGTCTTGTTGAAGCTTTGTAAGATATTTGTGGTTAACACCTTGCAAAGTTACTAATTTACCCTTAAAACATGTGTTAATGGATGATGATGTCATCTTGATGATCTAATCTCCTAATTTTCTTAATTTTCTAAGTAAAATGCCAATCACATTGGTAAATAATAATGTGGTGTGTATCCTTGTTATATTACTAATCTTGGTTGCTTGGTTTCCATACTCGTCTAATTGTGGTTCGTTTCGAATGTACCTCATTATCTCAGTGGTTCTGAAATCATTTAAAAATCCAAATTCCATTGGTATTCTCTTAACTTAATAATCCTCTGGTTTAATCTAAATTCAATATTTCCTCAAGATATAATTTCTTTAATATTCCCATGCTCCTTAATATCCAATAGAAGCTTATTCGAAATCAAAATCCTCAAAATCCATATTCAGGAATTTCTGAAATCTATCGTCATTTCGAGTCACTTAATTTCAGTGTACAATACTAATATGGTTTCTGTTTATTCATTTTCTGTTTCAAGTATAGAGTACTTACATACCATTTCCCTAAATCCTCAAAATTACTATTCATTTAGGCACTGTAGCATTCTAAAAGTTAGGGTTATTACAACATTCACTTGAACATTCTGTTTAAAGAGTCCTTCAGCTGCCTGAAGTTCTGTCAGAAGTTCCGCGAGACTATACAACCTTTTGTTCATGGTGTAATTCAAGCGGAACTGTTCAAAACTTTTCGGCAGACTCATAAGGATGATATCGATCTGGGTTTCCCCATCAATATCAGCACCAAGGATCTCCATCTCATTTAGATGAGACATCATCCTGAGAACATGATCCCTTACAGGTGTTCCTTCATTCATCTGAGTGTTCATTAAAGCTTTCATTGCTACTTGCCTAGCAGCCCTATTCTGTTCTCCAAAAAGTTCCTTGAGATTAAAGAGCATATCTGAAGCTGTGTCCATAGCCTGATGCTGATGTTGCAAAACACCTGACATTGCTGCCAGAATGTAACATCGCGACATCTCATCAGCCTTAAGCCACCGCTTATAATACTCCTTTTCACTTTCAGGAGCATCTTCAGCAGGCTGATCTGGCTTGGGTTCATAAGTGCAAAATTTGTACTCCTCAGCAGTCAACACTATGTCCAAATTACGTTTCCATTCAATATAGTTTGGTCCCGTAAGTTTGTTATCCTTAAGTATGGTGAATAATGGATTAAAGCCCATAGTGATCTAATCCTGAGAATCATACATGTAACACATAAGAGGGTTGCACAAATCTTAAAACCTATTGGTTTCCTCTAACAATAAATTAAAATTAATGCACTAATATTTAAACACCATAAGTATCTGGTACGCCACGATGGGTGACATATATACCACTTAAATTCGTTTAAATATTATTTCGGTCCTATTACTAAATAATACGCCACGTTAGGGTGGACTATATATTATTTTTCATAGCTAAGTGTATACCATTATTAAATCTTAAATTAATAATAATAATACCGGATGCCACCATTAAATATTTCAAATCAATAATCGATAATAGGATAATTCTCAGATCGGGGGGAGCATTGTCAAGAGGCGTCACTTAAGACCCCTTTCTAGACAGAATCATCCTTTCTCTCAATATCGAAGATCTATATTCAATCATTGATACCCAATAAATTAATCTATGAAACTTGGTACGCCACGATGGGTGGTCATATATACCTTTCAATATTCGTAATTAATTTATCTCATTATTGAATTCTATGAAACTTGGTATGCCACGATGGGTGGTCATATATACCTTTCAATATTCGTAATTAATTTAGGAAGTTTATTCTAGTAATATCCATAACACTACTTGACACCATAAATTATATGCCACGATGGGTGGTCATAAATATAATTTATATTCGCCTTAGTATTACATTACATACAAACAATAATGGAGACCATGGGATTCAATACCAAATTAATTCCCTCTCCCACTTAGTATTTTGGTGTGAGGATTTTTTATATCTAGATGCATCGCCCTATGTTAATTCTTCGAGTTCCACATGTTATCAAAATAACAGTACAAAGAACACATAACATAGCATACCATACATCTCATGATTAAAGCACAATAAAAAAAATTTATGTCCATGTCGTCCTAATTATGTTAAACATGCAATTAAATAATTACATACATAATTAACAACACACATAATTAATTAATTAAAGCAATAATCAAGCAAGTGGAAAATATGTAAAACATATTAAAAAAAACATCCACTAATATGGCCCCATCCAAACTGTAAACCAAAACATAGCAGCGTGGATCGAACTTCAATTTCTGAAAACAGTAAATCGCTGTTTACAGCAGGTAAACGAGGTAATTCGCCTTATATCCGCGTGAATGACATAGTCAGTCTTGTTCAGATGCCCGTTTCCCTTTCCGAAAAGGTATTTTCGGAAAAAATCGGACACTGTATGCAAAATCAGCGAAAATCTGCAGCAATCAGCAAGCAGCAACGGAAGCACTCTTAATCTCTTGCAGCTCCGTTGATAAAACAATTACATACAATCTGATCAGACCTATTCTATTACAATATTTCATAATCTAACTCTAATACAAATTGTATTACAAGATTACAAACCAGAATAGAAATCAAAAACTATCACGATCAACCCTCGTGATTTACAACCACGATAAACCACGTGGAAACCAAAACAAAAATTAACCACGATTAAACCACGTGGGATCCAAACACATAATTAAAATATACATGGCCATAATAGTGGATAACAACCTGCAAAACAAAATTATACAAGCCTACCACTATATACATGCATATATAATTATGACATGGACATCATATCAAAAATCGCAAAACCATAGAACCTTGCTCTTGATGCCAATTGTTGGGACAATCGGATCGTGGCCCTGCGATTTTTGATACAATAATTAAACGAGTACGAATACAAAAGTCACCTTGTTAACGGTTGATTCTACGCTCTTCTATTGTATTCCCAAATTCCCTTGAGCGAAGTGTGGCCTTCGTCTTCTCAAGTTAACCTCTCTTCTTGCTCCTAGGTGGTTACAAAATTTTTCTAGACCAACCCTAGCAAGAAGAGAATAAGAATATATATAGGGCTACAATAGGGATCATGGATAATTAGGTTGGGCCTTCTAATTACATCTTGGGCCTAGCCCAATGTAATTAAATATTAATTCAATCCACTAAAGAATTAATATTTGCACTACCTTTCCTAATACCGCAACTTAATTATTTAATTGGGTTCCAATATTATTTGCTTATTAAATTCCCCATATTTAAAATAGCGCATGCCCATTAATTAAATAAATTACTGATAATTTATTTAATTAATATCTTTTATCCTTGATTATCCACTCAACCTTTATTTAATTATGCCGGAATAAATTCACCTACCGGGTTTCACATAATTAAATCTTTTTGAGCTTTCAAGGGGACATCATTAACCCGAATATTATCAGGACATGGATTCCTTCTATAAATAATATTCACCATGTATTTAATTCCATCACCCAAAATATAATGATATAATTCAAAAGAATTATTTCATATATAAATCAAAACATGTAAATAATATACACGTGTCAATTACTATATCCGGATTAAGAACCTAAGCATTAATAATAACATAGAATCTTAGTTCTCCTTCTTAATCAGTATAAGGGAACAATTCTAAATTTGATCCTGTTCAATATACACAAAGTATACTAGTATTATTTATTAGTCAATATAAACTAATCTAAATAATACTACAGCCATACCAGTGGATTGTCCAACACCACATGTGCTGTGAACCTTATTATATTATATAAACCGTATTTAACAATCTAATATTCTGTATCCCATTTGATACTAGATTGTCCACAATATATAATATTAGACAGCATGTAAACATTTAAATGATTCTCAATAAAACCGGGCCAGAAATAAATGTATATACTAAAAATAAATATTTTAAGTATACACTAACAATATCGCAGATTGGCTGAGGAGAAGCAACTTCATGTTCAAGAGGTCATTGAGTCATTGCGGTGAATTGCTTTGAGATGTCAGTCGGCAGGAATTCAGTTGGAAGATCAAGTGAGATCATTGAAGCACTACAGCTACACTTGAAACTACAGGTTTGGATTTGCCTTTTTCAATGGCTTCTTCTAAAATAAACAGGCAACATATACATATACATATCGGTTTGATTTCAAGGTGTTAATTTTTTAATATACATATCGGTTTAATAAATACTAAACATGTCCAATTAATTAAAGTGGAGGATAGGGAATTTATGTTTGATTAGATATCTAAATTAATTATGTTTGCCAGTTTAAAAATATAATTTGAATTTTGGTCTTCTTTTTTATATCAGCCGCCTTAGCTTCTTAGCTTCTGTTGGAACTTTCTTCTTTTCTACAAGTGTGTGTTCTATCTTAATAGAGCGTCAAATGATGATCATACGAGTTCTGACATGATATTTGCGGTTCAGGATCTTTTATATTTTTGATACTCCACGTCTTGATCCACAAATATCTTGAAAGTTGTGGAATAACTGAACACACTTTCACGTTGGTTTTCTATTTATTAATCTGTGTTATACTGTTATTTAAAATTTGACATAATGTTTATTATTTTTGCTATTTTTCTTTCAGAATAACTTCCAATTATAAGGATCTCTGATTTGTTTCAATGTACTACTTGATCATGTACAAAATTGGTATTTTTTTTCTGGTTGCAGATTCTTAGGAATTCATCGTGTATACAGGATTCAGATCATCTGGCAATCAGCAAAAGTGGTAGCTTATCTTTGTGCATATCCGTAGCAGGTTGTGGCTCTTTCTTGATGTCAAAAATGTATCAGTTTATAACCTTTATAGTAGTTTATAACTGTATTTTTGAATTTTTATGCTCGATAATCAAAATTTAAATTTGGATTTGGATTTTTGGTTATTCTCAGCCATGTATCTATGGTATGAGGAATTCCGCAGACGTATCCGGTTTGTCATGGAATGATAAGAGATCAAGACCAGGAAATGAATCATTTATTATTTCACGGTCATGCCTAAGTTCCTTCACCTCAGACAATGGTGCACCAGGGTAGTGTTCAACTTCTGCAGCATTGTCAGTCTGTCCCATCTCCCCTCGATCTGAAAATTGTTGGCCTGTAAGTTCCAATCCCCCCTCTTTCATGGACAAACAAATTGTCATTTGTATTAGGATCATGCAACTCTTTTCTGTATATTTTCATTATGAGTAAAGGTTGGAACTTGAGTGAATATTCTCATGCCAGCCATGTCGAATTCAGGCAAACATTGGAGTCGGTTAGCAAAAATTGCCATCTGATAGAACGGTCTCTTTTTCAAATCTTCCAAGACAGGTAATAATAATATACTTTATACATGTAACTTTTGTTGTTACAGAGCTAAGTGTAAATCAGGGAAAGCGCAAGTACCAGCAAATCAGACAAAGCGCCAATGGTAAAGATAGAGGAGCCTGAACTTGCTGTAGTTGACTATCTATCAGATGAACTATGAGCTTGGGATGAGATTATTGAAAACCATAGTCATGGATATGGAACGTGCAATTTGTATGAATAGCCAGTTGCAGAAAAATACCCATAATACATTTTTGTAAGGAAGAATCAAGACAATGGCACTGAATCTTACTTTCCTATTGTTTTGATGTTTTTCAATATATAAAGTTATGAAGGGAGTTTGTTTGATACAACATAATAATTGTGAAGTAATCTTGATTATTGTATGTCCAAACTCATGTTATGTTTTAGCTCCATCTCATGCTATGTTTTAATGTGCATGAGTTATGTACCATTATTTAGCCTGCTTACTTCGCCTTGGGTTTAGAGTCCTAACTATTAAGAAGCTTCTACAAACATAAAATATGGACAAAGATAGAAGTGGTACAATCAATTACGAGGAACTTAAATTTATATGAGTGTCGAAGTTGGGGTCAAAGTTCAGTGAGGCAGAAATAAGGTAGATTGAACAGATGTTGTAAGTTGCTTATCATTCATTCCATTTTCCATGTGAGTATCATTATTTCTGCGTAAGGTTTTTGATGCTGATTATCGAGCCTCTTCGTCACGGTTTGTACTCATGTTATTATTTTTTTTTTGTAGCTCAAGACGAAGTTGGAAGGCTTGGTGGTGTGTGAGAGAGAGATCTAGTGGTTGCGCGTCCTAACATAGGAAGTCTCAATTCTTTATTTGCCTTTTTAATGCATCTTGCTTATGCTTGCTCGGTTGTGATTAATCTCTATTGTTCAAGGGATGTGCTGTTGTTTACAAATGTGAGCATGTACCGGTAATGCATATTAGGAACATTAACAGAAACACAAGATTAACCACAAGAGTTGTCCTTTACAAAAGAGTATGATTTTGGTTCATAGGTTGTTGAATGGTGGGGATCGGTGTTTCAGCAGGAGATTATTATTTGGCAAGATGGGTCATGCTTTTAGACAAGCTTTTGTCATGTAGACCAAGGGAAACCAGAAAATGTACAAGGACATGTTTATGAGTTAGCATCCTTACTTTATTGTTGTGCCTGATTTGGCAAAGGCAAAATAAATTACCTTAGCTCATTCTTTGTTGCTTCAGGACTGAAACAAATACACACATACGATGTATTGATTAAGAATTACAATTTTGTCTTGATAAGTTTTTCTAATTGATGCAGCAAAGCAGATTGATGAGCTGGTAAGTTTTGCCAATTGGTGCAAGGACACATGTGTATTAAGGTCATTAAGGTATCTTGAACTGCAAATTATTACTGGTGAATTGAGAGAGGATACAATGACTGTAGACTAGGGCTGTAAATGAGTCGATACGCTCACGAATAGTTCGGTATTCGGTTCGAAAAAAGTTCGATTCGAGTTCGGTTCGTTTTGTAAACGAGTCAAACATGAACATGATTTTGAGGTACGTCTCATAAATGAGTTGAACTCAAACACGACATAGTTCGACTCGAAAGTTCAAGAATAAGTTCGATTATATAGTTTATGAGCAAGTTTGTGAACCTTGTTCGTAAATATGGTTCATGAATAAGTTTATGCACAAACTTCATATATATATATGTTCATGAACATATTTTATTAACATTTAACAGGAGTTCTTGAATTCACGATTATCTGTTAATAATTGTATAAGTAAGTGTTACGAAATAATATGTTAGTTTATTTTGTCTATTCGTTATATGTTCTTTGTTTAATGTTATTAATTTTTTATTAATAATAATTAAATTATACATATGTTACTTGGCAAAAAAAAAAAATTATACAAATGTTACATTATAAATTAAAACATTAGTTCGTTATGTATTAACTAAACTTGATCCAAATTTGATTCGTTGATAAGTTTAAATTTAAAGCATTTCTCAAGTTTTCAATGTTTCATCCCCAATTTTATTTTTATTTTAATTGCATTAAAATTTTCTAGAAAAAAAAAGGTTGAGGTGTTCATGAACACGAAATCATGAACACTATTCATGAGATATTCGTGAATAGTTACTCGTTAAACATGTTCGTGAACTGTTCGCGAACATGTTCGTGAATAAAATATTTCTTAACGAGTCGATACACAAACAAAAATAATGGCTCGATCAAAGTTCGAGTTCGAGTTCGAGTTCGATGTATTTATAACGAGCTGATACACGAACAGTTAAGAGTTCGGCTCAGTTCGACTCATTTACAGCCCTAGTCTGTAGATGATCAAGGGAATAAATTTGCATTGGCATTATTTGTTGGCCATGCTGCAAACAATAAGAACACAAATGGAAGCATTTTCCTCGAATGGTGAGCCAAAGGTCAATTCTGCTTGGCAGAATCCAGTTGCAGAGAGTGACAAGGCAGACTGGGAGCTGGCCTTGCTAGAAACAAGCAGCAATCTATCGAACTAAAAGGCAACAATGGGTGGAGGAATGGATCCTTTGCTGTTGAATGACATGTATTATTACTTGACACTATTTCTAATAAATTGCATTACTTTTTAAAAAACCTGAAATGACAAAGTTAGTCATTTACTTTGTGTGTAAATTAATATATACAGAACTTCAGTTTTATATTTTATATAATTTAGGAAAATTAATGTTTGCACACTGCACTTTGATCTTAATATTAGTAAATATTGATAAGCAAGAAAAGTTCTTTTGATAATTGGTTTACAACTCAAGAGAATAAACTAGAATGAATCTTTTAAAAAGGAAAATATTCTACATATATTAAAAATTTACGCATCTTTCAATATAAATTTACTATTTGACAATAAATATGTTGATTTATTTATTTCATTTTTTATATCAATTTATGATGGTACCTATATGTTTTTTGGTAACATCAATTAAAGGAAAACAAATATGAAATATAAATTTATGGTTCACCTTAAAATAAAAATTTAATCAAAATTTTAACAATGAAACTATCTTGCTAATATGATATTCTACAAAAAAATGATTTAGTTTGTGATATTATTGAGACCATATATATTATTATATTTATATCATGTATTTATTGTTGCAAGATTTCGTACAATTGGGTATTTGTAATTAATAAATTTAAGAATTTTTTAGTCAAAAGATTTTATTTAACAAGCCTCCAAGTACATATTAAATAAAATTAACATGTAATATACACATAGTATACAGAATTTTCGTGTAATCCTTTAAATTATTGACTTATATATACAAAAATTATGTATTTTTTAATTTTTTTGACTTAAAAAAATATCTATACTAATAAAATTTCCTTTTAATCCTTTCACTTTTATTTTTATTTTAAATAGATAAAAAAATTACTTTTCTAACCGGTACATTTTTATGCGAACCTTTTCAAAACTAAAAAGTAGTTATGTACCAAAATAAAGAATTCCATGGCATAATTAAAAACATTCATATTTCTTATCCTCGGAAATTTAATTGTTAAATTACTTTTTTTTCATACATATTTATTATTTCACTTTTCGGCTTAGGAAAGTATTGAATAATTTTATTTTATTTTTAAGGAAGGAAAGTATAGTACTTTTATGATTAGTATGATTTGCATAAATTTTTTTAAGGAATTTTACCAAAATTGAATATTTTTTATATATTTACAGTTTCTAAGAAACTTTCTAATTATTTTTATAATTACTTAAAGATCATTTGATTGAGTAAAATTATTTTGGTACAAAAATTAATTTATCTTTTATTAATGTGTGTAATATAATCACTTAAAAAAAAGAGTGTAATATAGTCAATTTATTTATTAAATAAGACTTATAAAAAATGACAATGAAAATTCTAAGAGAAAATGTTCATAACCATTTCATGTCTAAAATATCAAAGTTGAGCAACTAAATTTTATGAAAAAAAATTGTAACATAGACATAAAATGCGACTATGTCTTTTACAAAGTGTATCAAATTAATCAAGAGTAATATCAATTACAAAAGAGAATAACTATCAAACATAATATTAATTTTAACAATTAATAATATCACTATCGTATTAAAAGCTAAAAAATAATTTTGAAAATATCTATCCATGCGGAGCAGGTTAAACAACTCCAAATTTTTATAAACAACTTCAATAATACTATCTTAAAATTTTCTCATAATAAGAATTCTTTCAAATTTTTATATTTTGTGTTAAAAAATTAAATTGTTACATGTGATTTTATTTAAAATAATTATGATTTGAGTCTAACTGTGTATTTATCCATATTTTTTGAATTGTTTTTACAAATTCAAGATTTTATTGGACAAGACTAAACTTCCATCTAGGCCGGATATAAAAATTTTATATTATAACTGTAATAGATCTTGGATGGTCCATTTTTTTATTTTTATATCCTAATTTAAATGTAAATATATGTAATTATCTATATGATCCAATTCTACACTTTAGTGTTGTATAAAGGAACCCGTGTACATGTAAACAAGATTGTGCTTATATAGAATTTAGTTTTATAAAATATTGAAAACGTAATTAAAATTTTGAATCTTTAATTTCTTATATAACATGAATAAACAATTAAATTAATGTTTTTTTTAATTTTTTTTATATATTTTGATATGCGAGGAATATTATATATATATATAAGCCATTGCTCCCTACAGAACACCCTTATATAAAAAACAATAAATAACACCCTTAAATCAAAAAATATGATATAATTATTGGGAAACAATAATGAATCTCATTTCATTTAAAATAATACGTTCTTTGAAATATGATATCAAAAACTTTAATATATTTATTATAATTTGAAAATATATTCTTTCCCGATAACTAATTTGTAATGTATTTGCAAATTATAAAATATTTAAATATATAAATTTGAAACATTATTTTATTTTTAGAACTTTATCCTTTTTTAGTTGATTTTTATATCATTTTATTATATTTAAATTGTGAGGCGTCACCGTTAGGCGATGCCGAGAAACCTTTTATTCAAACGTTTGTTTTTTTTTAATTTTATTATATTTAAAATGTGAGGCATCGTTGTTAGGTGATGCCGAGAAACCTTTTATTCAAAGTTTTATATGTTATATGAATATATATTTAAATTGGAAGAGACCAATATTATGATTAATAAAAAAATATTTTCTTTTAAATATGATAATCAAAAAAGTTAATAAATTTTTTATAATTTTTAGAGCGTGCGTAGCGCGGACAAAATTCCCTAAATACCTAAGTAGTTTCAGGGAATTTAGGATATCTAAATTAATTATGTTTGCCAGTTTATAAATATAATTTATATTTATCATAAAACAAGCGTTGAAAATTCTATTCGATTTATGGAATTTATTTATATTTCATTTTGCTTATCTAAATACCCTTCTTATTATTTGATGATAGTTATACTAACAACAAATTACAGTTTTAATAATAAGTGTAAAAGTGATTTTGTCCAAAATTTTGGTAGTTAGTAATCTGGTATTTAGTACGACAAAATAAATAAGAACCGTTAGATCATAAAATATATAGATGAAAAATGTTCGATCTAGAAAAAAATATTTTACTTTTCAACATGTAAACTAAATAGTGTATTGATACTGAAAGACAAAAAAGTGTATGTTAATGATTTAAATCATATATAATTTGATTTTCTACATTGAACAGGATTATCAATGTAGGTATTCTACACTGAATAGGATTAATGTAAAATTCTTAATAATATTTTCTATTGAGATTTTGAGTGTTTCCAATTCGATAATAAGTGTTAAATCATCACTAAATTAAAAAATAATTTTATGACCTTCGCGTGGGCTGTAAAATCATCAAAATCTGATTTCTAGATCTTGAGATAGAGCTCAAATAGTAAATATGATTTTTTTAATATTAATAAATAAATAAATAAAAATCCAATTGTATCCTTTTAATTATATACTTTTCATAGTATAATTTTCTTTTTAAAATTCAATGTTAGTACAAACTTTTTTAATAATATCCATTTTAGATTATAATTTTCTTTTCTTGATCATCAACTTTTTAAAAAAATTAGATTCGACGATTAAGATTAATTTGGTAGTACATTGACCAAAATTACGGAAAATTTCTCTTATGCTTATTATATATAAGCCTTTTTTAGTAATATCAATTTCTCTTATGCTTATTATATATAAGCCTTTTTTAGTAATACATTATAATTTTATTTTTAATATTATATAATCTTGATCATCTATTTTTTTTAAAAATTAGATTTGATGGTTGCGATTAATTTGATAGTACAATGACCAAAGTTATGTATAAGATCCCTCTTATGATTATTATATATAAGGATATAATTGAGTGAATAATTATTAAAACTGTAAGAATTGTATTTTTACTACACCTTATTGGATGACATTTTAATTAAAACTTAATGAATTAAATAAAACAAATACAAATTTTATATTTAATAAAATTAATGAAGATGATTGAAGAGTTTTATATCGATACACGAAATGATCGGATAATTTCTTTTTTTTTAAAAAAATATAGCTCAATAATTGAAATTAATTATATATAATTCATTTTTAGTCCGACTATAATTTTAAATTTCATATTTTAAAATGCGAGACGGCCCCGCGAGACGATGTCGAGCAACTATATAACTACATTGACTTATATTGAGTGAGGAATAACGAAATTGTAAGAATTTCATTTTACTACACCTTCCTTGATCACATTTCATTTAAAACCTAATTAATAAAATCAAACAAACACAAATTATAATACTTAATAAATTTAATGAAAGTGATTGAAGATAGATGTCGAAAACTCATTGTTTGGAGTTTAATGTCGATGAAAAAATATTATCGGGTAATTTTTAAGTCTCATATATTTATTGCTCAATAAATAAAAAATTTCGACTACAATGTTAATTAATTTCATATTAAAAAATGCGAGACGGCGCCGCGAGACGACGTCGAGTAACGTTATACTATATAACTACATTGACTTATATCGAGATGAATTATTAAATTGTAAGAACTATATTTTACTACACCTTGGATCACATTTCATTTAAAATCTAATTAAATCAAACATATTCAAATTATGAAATTTAATTAATTTATGAAGATAATCGAAGATAGATGTCGAAAACTCAATGTTTGGAGTTTTATGTCGATTAAAGAATATTAAAATATAATTTAAAATATAATTTGCAAACATTTTCTTTTGCTTTAAAATGTGTGTCATTGTTATAGTTGGATGATGAATATTTTATGCGTTATCAAGAATTTGATTACTTGAATACATTTGCTAATTTTATTTTAATTCACTATTCTAGAATCGTATTTAGTCACTATTTTTAGTTAATGTCTAATTAATAATAAATAATAAGGTCGTTTATGCATATATTTATGTATATAAATGAATTCGTTAACTATCGTCATTGGACTTTTATGAGAAATTATATTTCGATTATTTGTTTTGCTGATTTTTGCGGATCTTTATTAGTAATGAATAATTTGTAATGGTTGCAATATTATTCCTTTTTATTCAATAACATTATTTCTATACATCAAATGTTTTGTAATGAACATGTAATTATGATAGTCAACGAGTGTCGATGGTTAATTGTTTAATTAATAAAGTAAAAAAATTAAAAAAAAAAAAGACCCGTGTGCGTAGCACGGGCATGAATACTAGTTTTAGGCCCCGTTTGGGGTTTCATAAAGCTCCTGACTTATGGCTTATAAGGCCATAAGTTCTTATGGGGGTGTTTACCAAAATAAGTTTTAGCTCAACTTATAACTTATAAACCCATAAGTTGAATGTTAAGAATTCTTAACTTTCAACTTATAACTTATAACTTATTCTCGATATACGCAATATATAATATCTTTCAAATCTTCAAAACCTTATATCTCTCGATCCGTTCATTAGAAAATTGATATGTATATATCAAATTTCTCTATTCATCGAGATCTATCCATTGATATCCATTGTTATATATAAAAAATAAATATTTTGAAAATTATAAAAAAAAGTTAAACTTATAAGTTCTGATTTACACAAACAGTCTACTGATTATAAGTTCTAATTTACCAAACACTCTAATCTCTGCTCTACTCATCACTTATATGACATAAGTGCTTATAAGTCATAAGTTACTTATTTTAAGATACCCCAAATATACACTTAGTCTAGTAGAAAAATAAGGGTGTTGCTGAATGCAGTTCAAAATTACTAAATTCAGTTCATTTAAATTACCTAAATATCCTTTTAATTATTAAATGTCCAATGAAAACATTAAATGAAAGTTTGACTACATAATCTACACTAAGCTATAATACAGTACAATGTAAGCTGGATGTACCTCATATTTATGTTAAAAAAAAGATTTTAACGGACAACTTCCTTATACGAAACAATGTCACTATTATATTTATTGATTTTTCTATCAATCAAAATTGTAATATATACTTCTGACAAAAAAAAATTGTAATATATACTTAGCTTAAATCACAATTTTTTTTATTACACTTAAATAGTTAAATTAAAGATATGTTAATTTTATTAAATCTTAAAATCATAATTTTGTTTACTCCATTTAAGTAATTAAATTAGTAGCTATGTTAATTTTGATCATATATTGTAACTGACTTAAAAGAGTGTTATAAAAAGTGGTAATCAGAATTGTTCGGTAAAATCATGGAACAACAATTAATTTTGGGGATTAATCATTTCACTAATCTGAATCAATTAATATTAATTTTTGTATATATAATTATATATATATATATAATCGATTTAAGCAACTACTTAATAAATTTTAAAAAAATTAAAACACAAAAAGAAAACAAAATTGTAAAATAATAATTTAATTCACTTGCATATTTTAATATGTTTAAAAAATACAAAGGTGTTTAGCAAAAAAAAAATAGTACATACATATCAAATAAAAATATAATATATTATAAAATATGTACAATATCATTAAAAAAAGTCGAGCCTAAATATAGTATACTAAAAAAAGTATAAATAAAAATAATTTAATAAGTTACAAAACCTATGTTGATGCACTGAAATTTTAACGGGTAATCAATGTAGGGTTTCTAGGAAAATTAAAACACAAATTTACACAGAAATTCAATGAAGGGTAAAATAATACTCCCTCCGTCCAGTGGGATCTTTACATCCTAGCTGGGCACGGAGGACAAGACAAACATATAATAGTGGGTATAAAGTGGGTGTAATATTGTTAAAATAAATGAAGTAGTGGATGTAATAGTGATTTTATTGTTAAAATAAGTGAAGTAGTGGGTGTAATAGTGATTTTATTGTTAAAATAAGTGAAGTAGTGGGTGTAATAGTGTAAAGTATTGTTAAAATAAGTGAAGTAGTGGATGTAATAGTGTTAAAACTTACTATTTTGAGAATGTAAAGAAATGAATGGGACGACCCAAAATAGTAACTGTAAAGAATCCATTGGACGGAGGGAGTAATTGAAATGACCTGCATTCGGTAATTTCAACCTGCATTTAGAAACTATGAAAAATAAACAGGGATCCCATGTCCCTAGCCTACTAGAATTAGCACCAATGAATAACAACAGTTACTACAAGCATATTATTCCGGTAAGAAAGAAAGTTAGAAAACAACAAACAGCATCCTCTATATTCCTCTCCATACAAATCTTTTTCTCTCCTCTCTCCCCCTTCGTTTCCCTTTCCTCCTCTCTTCTATCCCCTCTTTTTACTTTCTCTCTCACACACTCTTCACACACAACACAACACAACACACAATCCGTGTATTCATCTCTTCCCCCCATTCTCAATCCTTGATATTTTCACAATCCATTTCTTACCCAGATCCCCAAATTCACAGATCTACAAAACCCAGATCTCGAATTTTTCAATCATGTCAAGATCAGATCTCACTCACAAAATCTTTCCAGAGCCTTGTTATATTGTAACTGACGATATTGACCATTTTGATTCTTTACCTGACTCTATTTTGCTCCTGATTTTCAATCAGATCGCTGATGTTAAAGCTCTGGGTAGGTGTTGTCTTGTTTCGAAAAGGTTTCATTGGCTTGTTCCTCAAGTTGATAATATTCTTGTTCGTGTTGATTGTGTGATTTCTGATGATGATTCATCAGGGGGTTCAGGGGGTTCGAGTTCTGTGTCGAAATCTCACACACCCTTTTCGTCGTTGTTTCGATTTGTGTTTGGTGGTATTGTTAAGCCTTTGCAAACGCTTTCACAGTTTTTGCAGTTTAAGAGGTCGGTTAATGGGTCTGGATATGCTGCTTCTTCGTCTTCGTTGTCGGTTAATGGGGAGGATTATGATGAATTGGATCAAGGGGGTGTTACTCATCATTCACCTACTCAGGTTTTGAAGAATTTTAATGAAATTAAGACTTTACGGATTGAGCTTCCGAGCGGTGAGCTTGGAGTTGATGATGGGGTTTTGTTGAAATGGAGGGCTGATTTCGGATCAACTCTTGATAATTGTGTGATTCTTGGCGCGTCTTCAGTGATGCCTAATAAGGGTTTGGATGGAAATGGTGTTAATTTAAGTAGTGATGAGGATAATGGTAGTATACCGGAATCGTTTTATACGAATGGTGGGTTGAAATTGAGGGTTGTTTGGACGATTAGTTCGTTGATTGCTGCTTCTGCTAGGCATTATTTGCTTCAACCGATTATATCGGAGCATAAGACATTGGATAGTTTGGTGTTGACCGATGGGGATGGTCAAGGGGTGTTGTGTATGAATAGGGAGCAGTTGGAGGAGTTGCGGGTGAAGCCTTTATCGGCTTCAAGTGCTTCTAAGAGGACACTTGTTCCGGCTTTGAATATGAGGTTGTGGTATGCGCCACATTTGGAGTTGCCTGATGGGACTGTGTTAAAGGGGGCGACTTTGGTTGCGATTAGACCAAGTGAGCAATCAGTGGTGAAGAAAGAGGTAGCGGATGGGTCGTGGGTGTCTTCTGCGTTTGAGGAGCCTTATGGAACAGCTGCAAAGATGTTGATTAAAAGGAGGACTTATTGCCTTGAAATGAATTCCTTTTAAGAGTACTGTGATGTTTAAATGAGGTAAATCCTTTTGTGTAGTAAAATAGTATTTCTTGATAGCTCATCTTAAATTATTTATTTAGTAAACTAATGTATGAACTTTGTAAGCTGATTTTGTCCATTTTGACATACATTAATGCTTGGTAAGATCATCTCTTTATTCAATTTGGCGTGGCTTGGCTTGATATACATTACTGGCATAGGATAAGAAAATAGTTAGTATATTAATATGTAGTTAACTAATTAAACTACATATTGATGTACTGATTACTGAAGATTTTAGATTATGAACACTCTTTATATTTGGTTCTGCTCTGTTTTATCTTACGATGTGTTCATGCTTTGTACTCTTTTGTAAAAAATAAATACTGTGGTCTCTAATGATTGGTCATTTGATTATATATGCCTTGAAATCGTACCGTTCATGTTGCTCAATTTACTATATCGTACACATAATCCTTGTCTACTAAGTGCTCTTGGACTGTTTCACTTTATAAACTGCATAAGTGCTCTTGGACTGTTTCACTTTATAAACTGCATAATGTGCTCTGGCGGACATGAAATGTGTGGTCAATGAATGCTGGAAATCGAAGTGTTATTTGTTGTAAAGAAATATTAGTCTAACAAGCATCCTGTAAGATTTTAATTCGATAAATCTTGTGGAGTGTGATAAACTGACTTCAGATCATAGTAGCCCAAAGCTAAAGATTAAGCATATAAGTTTGTTTTTGACTTGGTTAGGATTGATAAGTATGATGATTGATACTTATTATTGCAAAGCTTTTAGCATTGAACTTTGTTTTCTTTCCATGTGATGAATGCTTGCTGATTATTTTGATAAATATTCTATTAGATTAATGCTCTTATGTTGTAATGCATTTATGCAGGGAAAGTATATTCTTGAGATGATAGGATGCAATTCGTGTTTATGGGAAGGCAGGTACAGTGCACAATTTTGTTCTATATCTTGCTTTATTTGAGGGATGTCATCAATGCAGCCAAGTCCTATCTTCCTTCTCTTATCTACATGCAGCCAGATTATATGTTCCTTCTCTTATCAGCCAGTCCTCAGCCTGCTGACGTCTGCCTCTTACCAGTGATGGTCTGAAGAATGATATGCATCTGCTTCAGTTTTTATTTCAGGCATGTGCAATGCACCAAATGCATCTAGATTGACACTGTACCAGCTTTTCTCTGACTTGAAATTTGTAGTTGGTTGTTTACATTTCTTCGTATCTCTGTATATAAGTAGTTATGAATATGTCCGCTTCTGTGATGTACCAATAAGTTTAATTTACCGATTATACTTCACACTAGACGCTTTCCTGTTTAGGGCTAATTTACTGATGTTCTACATGTCACTAATGAAACTTGAAGGTGTTAAGTTTTCAGTCTGTGCTATCTAGATCTGTTACATCTGTTTCTCTATAAGCGGTTTCTTCACTTTCTTTACGGAGAGGTTCGTTTTATCATCAGCTCAATTGTAGCTGCAAGTCCTCAAGGACGGCAACTGATATTCAGGAGATATTCATTTGTTAGTGTAGGACAGAGTAATGATACGGGGGCGAGATAGATTCTTATGGTAGTATGCTACCAGCCTACCATAGTCCACAAGGTAGAGCATGAAAAAGTCTATTTTCTTTTTATAATAATGATTTTTGCAATTTATGTGTAGAAAATAATCCTTGGGCTATAGTGGACTCGCTGTGTAGGACAGTGATGCTGCCAATTTCCAAACCTTACACATTAATTTGAGAGATTCCTCTCATAATTGGGAGATTATAGTCTCAGAGCATCTCCATTAGTAGCTATAATGGTTAGCTAAAATAATATATAATAATTGTTAGTTAAAATTTGTTGAACCTGTAAGGGTTGTGCTCCAATGGTATTAGCTATAATGGTTAGGGTTGTGCTCCAATGGTATTAGAGCATCTCCAATGGTAATAGTTAAAATCATTAGCTATATACTCCCTCTGTCCCATCCATTT
This sequence comes from Kitagawia praeruptora, assembly GCA_037693485.1. Taxonomy (NCBI): domain Eukaryota; kingdom Viridiplantae; phylum Streptophyta; class Magnoliopsida; order Apiales; family Apiaceae; genus Kitagawia; species Kitagawia praeruptora. The sequence continues at coordinate 112,838,209 of CM075354.1, forward strand.
CTTCACACTTTCCTTTTTGGGATGTCCCATCCAATTCTTCACATTTCCTAAAATAGTAAACTTTATACAATATATATTTATGGGTCCCACTACTTTACTCACTTTTCTCCTCCACTATACCCACTTTATACATTATATATTTATGGGTCCCACCACTTTACTCAATTTTCTTACTTTTCACCCCTTTCTTTATATATTTCCTTGACCTCCGTGCCCGAACCCATATGTGAACATATGGGTGGGACGGAGGGAGTAATGATTATCTAAAAATTTACTCAATTGTAAGATATTTTACTCCAATGGTGTTAGCTATAATGAATAGCTATATTTTAAAAATAGTATTTTATTATTATTTTAATAATATATTGATGACGTGTCATAATATAAGTGGAGATAATGAATTATAGATATTATCTATATATTATAGATGTCCTCCAAATATAGAGGATGTCAAGATGATTATCTAAAAATTTACCTAATAGGTTGCTTGGTTGGAGAAGAAAAAATATACCTATTATCTAAAAATTATGCCACCTAATCAATTTTAGCTAATAGATGTATAGGGTTGGAGATGCTCTTAGCTATAATGGTTAGCTATCATTCAAAAATAGTATATATTGTGTAACGGATGGGTAGAAATTGATTTAAATGATATGTATTAATGTGTAGGCGTAGTTTAAATATGGCATAAAGCTGACATAGATGTTTTAGTTAGTGACTACAACTCAACAAATATAGAAGACGAGATGGATTATAATTATTGCTAACAGCTCTAATGGTTGGAGGCCCATATTTTTTAACAAATATGTATATCAAAATGATATCTAGACTTTTTAGCTAACAAGTGGGGTTGGAGATGCTCTTTACCTGATTAAATATGTAAACCATAGGTGAACAAACTTTGGAGTAGAGCCTTTTGTTGTTTAACTTCTCTTTATGCTGTCACTTCCTTTTTTATTTCTCTATATCGTTAATAGTGAAAGTTCCCCCACTTGTTTCAGAAATTTATCCACAAATCATCTGTTCATCGTCTTTAGTGATAGAAGTTCGGTATAAATTACTCCCTCTGGTCCTCTATAGTATATAGGTCGTTTGATTTTTTGCCAAGTCAAATGACCCATAAAAAGACCCGAGTATTAGTAAAACTCATACTAAGTTATTGCAAGTCAAAGGGCTTTGCCAGCATCCTCTTGCTTGAAATTTTACATGCATTTTCATTTAATTGTGTCATTACATAAGAAACTGCTTACTTCATTAAATGACTTGTATAGTTGTATGACATTTTCGACCATTATGTTTGTTAGTCGAGGGAAAACTCAACCTACCCAAGGATGGAGTAGTAGATTGTAGGGACTTGGACTAACGATTCTACCAGAAAAGTTGTTTGGTTTTGTAAGTTATAGCAGAATAAGAGCATCTCCTATGTACTCTTAAACAAGCTCTTAATTCCAAAAATAAACAGCATGAGAAAAAAATGAACTTCAAGAGATTCTTAAAAACGTCTCCAAGAGATTACTTTTTCATTCTCATAACTTGAATTTCAATGAATGAGTGTAAAAATAGTGTTCCAAGAATGTCCTAGTGATTCCTTAAATCACTATGAAACTCCTCTCATTCCTTAAAAATAAGGATTCTCTCTCCTATTTTACGGTTCCCCTAACTTATATTTTATTATAAAATATTTTAAACACTCTTTTTCTTCTTTATTCACTTTTAATGATAGAAATTATTTTTAATAATAAAATATCAAATAAGGAATGAGTACATGCAACATTGTTGAAGATTAAACTATTTATCTATGTCCTAAGTTATTACTCCCTCCGTCCCTTTTAATTCTTAACACTTTCTATTTTGGGATGTCCCAATAGATTGTTAACATTTTCTAAAATAGTAAGTTTTAACACTATTACACCCACTACTTCACTTATTTTAACAATACTTTACACTATTACATCCACTACTTAACTTATTTTAACTATAAAATCACTATTACACCCACTACTTCATTTATTTTTATTACACCCACTATCTTGGTTTCCGTGCAAAAAACAAACGTTAACATCCCATTGGGACGGAGGGAGTAGTATGTAATTTTTTATATTATATTTAAGGAATGAGCTATGATACTATTGGATGGTTCTAAAAAGCTTAGGAAACTTAAGAATCTCTTCTCTCTCCTCAATTATAAGAGCTAATACATGGTTCTTAATTACATTTTACCAATAAAATACTCCCTCTTGTCCTTATTATAGGACGTTTGCAGTCTTTACACATGTATTAAGAAATTTATAAAATTGATAAAACAATTCTTATTTAGGTTGACTCTAGTATTAATGCTTAACTAGAAAATTGAACTGGTTTAATGACGTGAGTGTATGCATATACATCTACATCTATGTTTGAGAGAAAAAGAAGTCATATTTATGATATTTAAATACTTCTAGTTTGACTAAATATGGATGTACGTGCATTTATAATAAATAAACTTTGTTTTTATAAAAACGTCTTATATATTGGACCATCCACATTTCTCTCAAACGCCCTATAATAAGGACCGGAGGGAGTATATACTTGCACATGTTTGAATTTAAATGCTTGTTATAGTTAGGTTTAAAATATTAATAAATATAAATTAGAAGTTAAGATAAATAGTGTTGTTGAAGTTGACACGAATATTAATTTGCTAGGAATCATATACTCCCTCCGTCCCAATTTACATGTCCCTTTTCTAAAAAAGCACATATATTAAGATAAAAGTTAGTTGAATAATATTTTCCAACTAATACCCTTAATTAATACATTGGAAAATGAGAATAGTGTTAATTTTTTTAAAAAAGTTAAATTTTGGATACATTAAATGTAGGGATAGTTTTGGAAAATGACCTTAAATTTGTATTGAAAAAAGAAAAGGTACATGTAAAATGGGACAAATCTATTTTTCAAAAGAGACTTGTATTTTGGGACGGAGGGAGTAATTTATATTATACTCCTTTAGGAGCCAATTAAGAGATTGTTGTATGAAATTTATGTAAGTTATGTTTACAACTTGTTTGTTTTCATTTTGTTTTATAGAACAGTGAAAAAACAGTTATACGCATGGTTTGTCTTTTATGCAACATAAATCATAAATGAAATAAATAGAAAGTACCCTACAATTTACATCTTTTGTAGATTTTTTTTTTCAGAATTTAGAGCAGAAATAAATTGAAACCAAGTTTTTTCTAAACAAATGCTATCTTAAAAATTACACTGATGAAAAGAAAACTAACCATAATTGATCCTTTTCTTTATTCTTCAAATTTTAAGATTTATATAAAATGTATATACTGTGTAGTAAATACCATAAAGACGCTATCATAGGCCCTGTTTGGCTCAACTGATAAGTTGGCTTATTGGACTTTAAGTCCAGTCCAGCTTATTTACAAGTGTTTGCCTAACTTATTTTAACGACTTATGATCTTATAAGTTCATAAGTTGAAAGTTAGAAAGTCCCAACTTTTTTCCAGCTTATTAACTTATTTGTACTATTCCTAAATCCCTTCGTTTTTAATTTATTTTTTCCCGTTAATCGACGATATTTTTTTCAAATCTAACTTCACCATATTTTTCTCCATCTCTCAACGATCATTTTACATACCATATGTACTATATTTCGACACGATTTAAAAAAATTATATTAAAAATATGTGTTGTACAGTAAACTTATAATTTCCGATTTACCAAACACTTTACTAACTTATAATTTCTGATTTACTTATCACTTATAATCAACTTATTAACTTAAAGCAATAAGTTACTTTTTTTAAGCTACCCCAAACGATCCCATAATCTTCTACTTGTGTAAAATAATTGAACACAATTGATGCAAGAAATTGTCTTCGGTGGTAGTATCCACCACAGTCGCTAGACTCACACTCACTACCTCCCACAAATTGAAAATCCGAGTTTTAATCAAACATTACTTGACAAAATAGAAGCAAGCATGGACCATTTGGATACACTACCTGTTGGAAATATTCGGTAATAAAGCAACACAGAGGCAGTTATATATCGTATTTAACATGTCTAAGGCCAAGCACACAAATAGCGAAACAAAACATGATGGTAAAACACATGTATATTAGTAACTGTAAAAACAAAGGAAAAACAGAAGACATACCAGTAGCCATTGCTATAGCAGTATATCAAACAAAAATATAAAAGCAGCTGAGTCGTCAGGCCTTGCTCGAAAACCTGATTGCTCTTGAAGAGATAATCGCCCCCACTTACACTGTGTCAGGATGTTGGCGATATTCTTCCAGAATAAAACAGCACCGAGTTATATGATCACAGCAAGCAGACAACTCAACTCCGACTAGCACCTCAGTCGCCGGAAAATCCTATGAGCAGAGCACTATATATAGAGGGAGGGAGAGCAGAGAGTGTAGAGAGAATGTATGGTGTGGTACAACCAAACCAGCAACTTAGCTCTCTATTTACAGGAGAGGCTAAGTGTAAATGGTGACACCCTCTTAAATTTCGTAATTGCCCATTTTATTTAATAACATGAAACGGTCGATTAAATAAAACGTAACGGCTGATTTAATAAAACGAAACGGTCGATTTAAAAATCGTAACAGTTACGATATATATTTATCCACATATATTTCAGTTTTAATATATTAATCCGAATATATTATCCTATCCAGGTACATTCTAATATATATATATATATATATATATATATATATACATATATTTTATATTTTATATTTTAATTAAAATATTAAATCAATCACAAATAAAATCCCTCGCCCAGGTCGCCTCGCGTACGCGAGACGCCGAGACATTCGCCCAAATCGCCCTTTGACCGACCCGACCCGAGTCGAGTCGAGACGTAACGTGGCGAGGAGGGCGGCGGCGGCGCGCGCGTGTGTGTGTGTGTGGGCGCGCGTGAAGCACACAGTAACACCATGCACCATCATACACCTTAGTAGTTGTACACTACCCATGTGTGTGATTTTATATAAAGCCAACAATCCCCTTTATTTATTTCAATGTGGGACAAATACACATTCTCATTTTTCAAGCTACTAACTTCAACTCCATTTCTCTATGGGTTTCACTAAGAAAATTACTTAGACCCATATATGAAAATTTAAGTACTCATAACAAGGAACAATTTCCAATCGTTAAAAATCGGAATTAACATCAAGAACATAAAATAATTATGCTCTAAAAACTCCATTTTCTAACGATCCCCCACAAATCCATACAGAAATGTTTCAGGTTTTTCATCATGACTTGTTTTTCAGAGTCGGTACCCTTCCGGGTTTGAACCCTCCTCAGTCCCCTACTTCGATGGCTACCGGATTCAGATGGAATGTTTCACCTTGAATCTTAATCCGTTTGGTGTAACCATGTTCCATAGACGACGACAAGTCAAAGGCTATGGTGCCAATCTACGGCTTTGAGACATTAATGGTCTTGTCTCGATCCTGTTCGTCGAATGCTTCAAGGAATAACCCTATCCTCTAATTGCGACCACACAATTACATTCGCTTAGCTGGGCATCTTCAGAGATGTACTGCTACCATCTCGTCGAATGACTTGACCCCATTTAGAGTTATAATAACTCTTGCTTACTAGCAGTGTCAGTACCTTCTAGGTTTACAGGGGATAGACTCAGATACAACAGTATCATCTATGTAGCAAAGGTACTACCAATTCATCCTTACAGCTTGTTATTACCACATTGAATACACTTCAAGGGATCTCCTTTCATGTGCATTGGGTTCCCACCGATGATGAACTATGATGGGTTGACAGCCCCATCCCCAACCTTGATTTAAGGACCACTGCAGGTTCTAGTCCTTTAGTCAAAGGATCAGCTATATTATTCTGAGTTCCTATGAACTCTACAGCTATAATCCTATCAGACACTAAACCCCTTATAGACTTTTGTCTAACTTGGATGTGCCTCTTTGTTTTAGCATTATACTTTTTACTGCTAATCTTGTCAATAGTTGTTTTACTATCATAATGAATAGCAAACGCAGGAAGCGGTCTGCTTACTACAGGTATCGCGGACATAAGTCCGTGTAACCATTCAGCCTCCGTCCCCGTGACATCAAGCGCACACAACTCGGCCTCAAAACACTATGCCATAGATTGCTTATAGCAACCCCCAAACTGTGTTACCATAGACCCCTGTTTGAAGTTACCATAGGCCAAAATAGGGCTATGGTAACACTTCAGCTGTGTTAGGTTCTCAGCAGTAACTATAGGTATCTAAGGTAACATCAAAACACAGCCTAAGGTAACATAACAAATGTGGTTACTAAAGACCTCTATAACAACATCTTAAACACTCTACAGCAACATAGTTTGTGTGTTACAATAGAGGATATAATTTTGCACATGGACAACTGTGGGGCCCACATCTAGATGGGGTCCACAATCTATTATAACACCCTCTTTTACCAATTGTAACACATTGATGTTACATAATTAAAATAATTTATAACTAATTTTAATAACAAAAAAAATTATGACATTTAAATATTCAAGAACCAAATTAATTACATTTCAATAACATCATCCAACATCATTTCAATAACGTCATCTAGTACAAAACCAATCAAATCATCAAAAAATATCTACCAATACTAGCTAATGAACAAAACTTAAAATGTACAAGTACTAAAGCTAATAACATGGTAAATTACAAAAGACAACCGCTAATCCTGCTTTGCTGCGGCTAGAACATTGTCCTCTGAAAGATATTGCAGTTAGACCTCCCCCTGCTATGTGACATGATTTGGAACTTCTGGTTGGTCATCCAATGGCATGTATTATGCCATGATTGCCCTAATCTCAGAAACCATGTATCTCTGCACAAGTTCACGATTGCAATATTAGTAATTGACATGTTAAAGGTTCAAGGATACCTACCAATTGTTTCTCCTGTATGAAAATCAAAGATATACAACAGGCAATGTTCCTGGAGGAAGCTCACCTTTTCCAGCTTTCTGTCATAAATGTTGTGATAAGTAGCAGTAACAGCAACAAGATGTGCCCTGCTTCTCTCGCAGAAAATACGTATAAAGACCATCTCATAAGTTCCCAATTTCTTTTCCCCAGCTTTATAAAGAGCTTTAGCATCATGCTCTAACTTAGAAATATAACTATGACATGAACTATTTATAAACAAAATGTAGAAGAAATCAGCTGCTTTTTCCAACAACTTAGCCCATAGCTAATCCAACGGCAGTCATGTCCTTCGATGTTTGCAGAACCCCACCACTTCCACTGTTTATTGACCTTTGTTTCTAGATAAACACATGTTGAAGTCATATTTCTGAAACTATAACATTCATTTCTCCAAAATCAATGTACTATCTCAACAAAATCAGCCATATTTTTTTCGTTCCTGCATAGCTTATTATGTTACACCTACTATGATAAAAGCAATTACAGATGATTGCTTATTATGTAATACATACCATGATTTATAAAAAAAAACTACATATTAGATTGTTCAAGAAAATGCAATGTGAACCCAGAGAAAAAACATACAAATTGGATGAAGATTGACATGGGTGGTGCAACAAGGTTTGCAAAAAAACAATTTTGCAATTTCCAAATCTTCTCATCAGTAATGTTATGTCTTAAATACGTAGCAAAAGAATCAAGATACTCGGTAGTGCTAGATTTATATTATTAAATAGAGCACAAACTAGCTTACACAGAAAATATATTATTAAATAGAGCACAAACTGGATTACGCAGAAAAAATAAAAAAGAGACACACAAAAGTAACAATGAGAGGCAAATTAGACAAATAGTTCCCTAACCTGTCCAGGAGTGTCCTTTCTATCTCATTAAGAACATTCATCACACAGATAGTTACTCAACTGCATCGCTTGTGCAGTAGTCATTTGCACACATCTAGGATGGAACCTACAAGGAGCACATAAAACAAAATTAGCAGAAGAGAGAAGAAACTTCTACAAAAGTTTAAGATAGCAAGTTTAATAGAAGAGACTGAATAGCAAGCATGTAAGAAATAACAAGTCATTCTTTAATGCTAGCTCATGGTAAAATCAGGCTTCATCTTGACATTTTTCTTTTACATCTCTTGAAGATATTGATTCTCTAACAAATAATTAAAATATGGCACATGTCCAAGGCAGTTGACATATATTACAGAACATATATGCAAAAAATCATCTGGATTGTAAGGCATCTCACACTTTTAGTACCTTCAATTTAAAATATGCAAAAAAGTTATGGCCTATGTCGCACAATAATCAACATACATATAACAATAAGGAACTTTGGTAACATGGGTAAAGCTTGTGTTCGAACTAAGATGCACAGAAGCACAAGATAAATAATACTTAAGGTTCCTACAAACCTTCATGTACTCCAATGTACCATCACCCTCTCCATGAATAACCAGAACATAAGGAACTTTGGTAAGTGTTGTAAAAGCTACATTATGAAAGGAAAGGATCACTGTTTTAGAAATTTATGGAACAGAGCATAAATAGAGCATAAATGATTAAGCACTTGTTTTAACACGCCAAATATAGCATAAATGATTAACGCATAGCAGTAATGATCATTCCTCACTTAAAAGTACTGAAACTCATTTATCTAAAAAGAAAAAGGGTACTGAAACTCTAATATTGCCAGGGTGGTTATGAGTTTCTCATTTAGTTTTTAGGTATCCTAAAAAGAAGCATACCTTCTGACCATCCTTAAGATAATTTTTTTCTCGGATCAGAAAAGTTGAAGGATCAGCAGCTGCCCAACTGCAGGGAAGAGTACAACTCGAGTCATTTAGAAGAGTTGATCCGTAAGTGTGTGTAACATTTTCTTCCCAAGACAACTCTTGCAAGTCCTTGTAACCTTTTTTATGAGCTACACGAAAAAACAAATTTTAGTAACTTATAAGTGCATGTAAAAAATCCAGAGCACCTTATGAGTTCTGTTTAGACTACCAGCATTAGCATATCCTATTTTCCTACTTCTGTTCCTGTTCCCAGATGCATTCTAACCCTCAACTTAAAATGATGTTACATCCTACACTTTCTATCTATTGTATCTTAATAGCCAAGACAGACTTAAATGGACTTGCCTGTACGGTCATGAAACTTTTTCACAAAATTGGCAGCTTTTGAAAATTTAGGCTGGGTAGTCTCCTGTGATATTAGTATTAGAGAACTATGTCAGCAAGCAAATTAAAAAAAGAAGAATAACAAAGTACATAACTATACTGAAGAAACTGGTCTCTTTCCAGTGGGCAAAAAAAAGGGTATAACAAAAGATATTTACCAAGGAAACTTTTATCTCCTAGCGGAAGTTAAAAAAGCATGAAAATATTTAGTTTTTTTTATAAAGCAAGATTAGATCATAAAACATATGAACGTGAAGTTCACAGGTGACTGATGCCTTAAAGCAAAACACATACAGAGCTTTCTTCAGGAGGAAATATGCGTTGAGTAAGAGACAACTTTGACAGTTCCGTCACTGCTTCAGCATGTTTACCTTGCATCTCTAAAGCCTGTAAACAGAAAACTTTAATGACTCATACGAATGAAATAATAAATGTCCATACCGTTTGCAAGAGGAAAATGTTGAATGAAATAATAAATGTCCATACCGTTTGCAACAGCTTCACAAAGATTCTCTGATACTAATCTAGCTTACATATGTGACTAATCTATCTTACATATATGATTCAAAACTTTCTGGTTGGTAGCAATGCAATTTCACTGAATAACTTTTGCAACCTTAAAGATACGAAGCAACAAACATCCAACATATAACCAGAAATTCATGTATAGATGTGAAAGCAACAAACATCCAACAGTAAAGAGAAATCTTAGCAATGAGTTGTGTACACTCTGCATTCTATTTGACAGAACAGAACAGAAAATCAGTAGACAGGCTAGTTACACTTATAATTAACAAACATAACAACAAACCTAGTTAACAACTTAAACTCCTTATATACTCCACACGTCGAGATTCACCGCACCTAGCAGCTAACACCGATTCCAAAACAGAATAACTAAAAAACACGCACATACAGTAAATTAATTACCTAGTAGCAGCAATAGATTGTGAAGGAGCTTCGTTTGCAAAGTTTTCGATTTAAGCTTCTTGGACAATGCTTTTAATTGATCTAAATTACTCTAAAACGCACAAATCAAACAATTTCAACAACTAATTTGAGAAAAATTCGCAAAAAATAAATGAAACTATTAGGAATAGAATGAGAATAAGTGTAGGGACCTGAAGAGGGGGAAATTGAGCGGAAGGAGCGATTGGATCTCCCCAGCTCTCTTCTTACAATCCAGAATTATAAGTAATTGAACAGTTAATTACAACAGCAGCATAGTTAGATACATATATACACGTAGAGTCCCCCATGAGAATCGTGGAGAACTACTTAAAATGCATTAAAATAGTACTTTATATAAGGCCCTTGGCGGGGCCCCTTCATATAAAAGTCTTATAATTTCACCCTCTATCCATTCATCAAAAAAAAAAAAATTTAAAAAAAACTTTTAAAAATATTTAAAAAAATGGTGCCACGTCATCATTTTTTGAAAAATTTTTTAAAATGTTTTTTTTTGTAATTTTTTTTATAAATAGATAGAGTATAGAATTATAAGAATTTTTTGTGAAGATGCCCCTGCGGGGCCCTTATATATAAAGCAATTATAATGTATTTTAAGTGGTTCTCCACGGTTCTCCACGTAAGATGGTTCTCCATGGAACAATGGCCTATACACATATATATTATGAGTAATTGAACGAACCTGCAGCTACAAATATGTATAATGAATCGCACAGCTAATTGCAATTGTAATTGTAGCTCAGAATTTTAATCAAATGAGAGAGAGAGAGAGGAGAGTAGAGAAAATGAGGCTAGGGTTTGTTCTGGTGAGAAAGTAAGAGTTTTTTGGGGGGAAGTTGGAGGAGAATTATTTGATAAAGGGGAAAAAATTAAACTGCCCAAAATTTTCAGTTCGCGGCGCCTACTGTTGTCTATTTTTTCAATTTTAAGTTAAATTTTTAAGAAAAATTAAAAATATTTTGGATACTTATAATATATTTTATATCCAATCTGGAAAAAATATTTTCAAATACTATCTTAAAACTTAATTTTTTAACTTAAAATCTAAGTTTAACTTATTTTTTTAAATACTATAAATTTATTTTAATTTATTGATATTAAAATATAAGTGATAAATCTATTATTTTCATTATTTTGTAATAATTCACAATTTATACAAATTTATTTTTTATTAATTTTTTTAATGAATTTAGTTAAAATTTTAATATTTTCATTATTTTCTTGATAAGAATTTTTTGGATATTACTTTATTTTAAAACCTTTTTATTCGAAATTTATAAACAAAATTTAATATTTATGAAAAATTAATAATTTAATTATTTGATGGAATATTACGTTTTAAAATGATTATTTCAATGATTTTGTTAAAATTATTTATTTTTAAAGTCAAATAATTATTAAATCATTAATTTTAAATTAAATAAAAATGTTGTTAATGAATACTCTATGGTAACACACCTCATGGTGTTAGGCCACTGTAACACCTTTTATAACTAAAATAACATACTTTTGTACCTATGGTAACATCACAATCAAAAGGTTGCGATAGGTCAAAATTTTCATAGCTATGGTAACACCTATAGTGGTAACACCCATGCCAAAAGGTTGCTACAGGCCATCTATGGTATAGTGAAAGTAGACCGAGTTACTATAGTCTGTTTGGTTGACTTCCAGGATATTGCTCCACCTGCTAAGGTGAACACGTATCCAGTCACTCCATTGGAACCAGACTTCTTAGCTATCCAACTTGCATCACTGTACCCCTCAAGCATACCAGGAAACCTCCTATAGTGTAAACTAAGGTACATTGTGCCTTTCAGATATCTAAGTACTCTATCAAGAGCATCCCAATGAGTTCTGTTTGGACAGCTTGTATATCTAGCCAACTTAGACATAGAGTATGAAATATCTGGTCTAGTACAGTTAGCAAGATACTGCAAGCTCCCTATAATCTGAGAATACCTTAACTGAGACACAGGTACTCCTGAAGTATTCTTGACAAGGGTAATTTTAGGATCATAGGGTGTACTAGCGATTCTACACTGTGAATAACTATATTTCTCAAGTATAGATTTCTCTATATAATGAGACTGAGATAAAGTTATTCCCTCAGCTGACTATGTCAGCTTGAGACCAAGAATCACACTAGCCTCGCCCATATCCTTCATATCAAAATGCCTTTTCAAGAAGGCTTTTGTCTCGTTAATAATCTCAATATTGGTTCCAAACAGTAATATGTCATCTACATATAGGCACAAGATGACACACTCACTACCTTTAACTTTGGTGTAGACACACTTGTCACTATCATTAATATTATAACTGAATGGCACTATAGTTTCATCAAACTTTTTATGCCAATCCCTATGAGCTTGTTTCAATCCATAGATGGATTTGATCAACTTACATACTTTCCTTTCGTTACCAGATGCAACAAATCCCTCAGGCTGATCCATATAAATCTCTTCTTCAAGTTCACCATGAAGAAAAGCTGTCTTTACATCCATTTGATGGATGATAAGACCATGTATGGAAGCCAATGCTACAAGCATTCGGATTGTTGTCATCCTAGCTACAGGAGAGTATGTATCAAATTAATCAATGCCCTCCTTTTGCTTAAAACCCTTAGCTACCAGTCTAGCTTTGTACTTATCTATTGAGCCGTCAGGGTTCAACTTCCTTTTAAAGATCCATTTACACCCGATAGTAGAACACCAAGGAGGGAGATCAACTAACTCCCATGTTCCGTTAGAAACAATAGAGTCAATTTCACTCTTTACAGCACCCTTTTAGTGCCTAGACTCTGAAGAATCCATAGTTTGTCGGAAAGTTAAAGTTTCGTCCTCGACATTGTAAGTGATAAAATCACTTCCAAAATCCTTGACTACCTTTCCACACTTACTCCTTCGTGGTTCCTCTTCCTCCTTAGGAGTAGAGCTACCGCCCACACATTTGTCATCTTTTCCACATGATCAGGAATAGAACTTGATGTATGAGTAGGATCTTCATTAGAAGTATCTTGAGGCATACCAGTCTTCATAGGGTAAACATCCTCAAAGAATGTAGCATCACGAAACTCAACTATCGTGTTTGCCACTATACCATCTATGTCAGATTTTAATACTAAAAATCTCATAGCTGTAGTGGTCTCAAGATAGCCCAAAAAAATACAATCAACATTCTTCGGACCTAGTTTCTTTCTCTTGTGTTCTGCGACAAGTACCTTGGCAAGGCACCCCTACACACGAAGATACTTAAGACTATTCTTCTTGCCCTTCCATAACTCATAGGGTGTCTTATCCATGTGTTTCAGAGGGACTCTACTCAGAATATGGCAAGCCGTATTCAGAGCCTCTCCCCACATGTATTTGGGCAGCCCAGAATTAATAAGCATACTATTAATTAGGGCTGCACATGGTTCCTAAAAACCGACCAAACCGACCTAAACCGACCCTATTTTTAACCGATCAAATCGAACCGTCCAAAACCATGGGTTAAACGGGTTAATTTTTTAAAAACCCGAACTAATTGGGTTGGGTAAGGGTTTAACAAATTTTAACCCTTACCCAACCCAACCCGTTTACATAAAATGCAGAATTCTTTACATATTTTATACATATTATGTATATTTGTGGCATATTTTCTACAAATTCTATAAATTTTCTGCACTATTTAAACTTTTTGCAACATTCTGCAACACTATCTGGCTTCTGCAACACTTTCTGTAACATTCTGCAACACTTTCAGCAACATTCTGCAACACTTTTAGCAACATTCTGCAACAATTTCTGGATTATGTAACACTTTCTACGAAGTGAAGAATTTTCTACAATGTGCGAAATTTTCTACAAAATTCTTCCGATTAGTAAATTTAACCCAACCCAACCCAAACCAAACCGAACTAATTGGGTTGGGTCGGGGTTGGGTTACAATTTTTTTTTCAGTTAATGGGTTGATTTCTTATAAAACCGAACTAATTGGGTTGGGTCGGGATTTGACAAAAACCCGACCCAACCCTACCTATGTGCAGCCCTACTATTAATCATATCTTTAAATGTTCTGTTCTTTCGCTCAGCAACCCCATTAGACTCAGGTGTGTATGGTGGGGTAACTTCATGAACTATTCCATTGCTTGCACAAAATTCATTAAAGGAGTTACTCGTATACTCACCACCTCTATCAGATCTCAACCTTTTAAGTACCTTACTAGTTTGTTTTTCAACTTCAATTTTATATATAATGAATTTACTAAGTGCTTCATCCTTATGTCTAAGTAAATAAACATAACAGTATCTACTACTATCATCTATAAGGGTAATGAAGTATCTAAACTGGTCCTTAGTCAACACACCGCCAAATTCACAAATATCAGTGTGTACTAAATCTAACAAACCTGAATCCCTAACAATATTATGAAAAGGTTTCCTTATTTGTTTAGCAGACACACATACTTGACATTTAGAATTCTTTTCTATGGTATGTCTTGGAATCAACTCTAAGTTCATCATATTTTTAAGAGCACCAAAATTTAAGTGACCAAGTCTAGCATGCCATAAAGTTGAAGATTCAACACAGTTAACAGAAGGAGTAATATTATTAGTCAACGGACCCAAAAAAGGCTCAGCATTTATTACAAATAAACCATTTGACAAGTAACCCTTGCCAAAAAATGTACCAGTATGAATAAGAACTACTTTATTACATTTGAGAGAGACTTCAAAACCATTAGCTACTAAACAGCTGCCACTTATTATATTTCTACGCATGTCGGGAACATGATGCACTCTCGTCAGGGATAGAATATGACCCGAAGGAAATTTCAGGTCCACGTTTCCTACTCCATGTACTTGAGCGGCACTTGCGTTCCCCATCGTCACTGTCAAGCTATTACTCTGTTGATAAGATACAAATAAACTAATGTCAGCACAAATATGCACATTAGCTCCAGTATCAATCAACCATTCATTTGACAGATAAGTGGAAAATAGTACAGGGTTGTAGGTAACATACCGGTCCACGTTGGTTTCAGAAGCCAGAGGCTCACCAACAACCATGTTCGCTACAGGCCCACTTGAGGTTCCAAGCACAGCATTCGCTTGAGCTACCGCCTCGGCTTTCTTCACTTTCTTTGTAGGGCAGTCCTTACTCTAGTGCCCAACCTGCCCACAAGACCAACATGGTTTGTTTGCCTTTGGTTTCTTGGCCTTATCCTTGTCATTCTTAGGTTTATAACTATTACCCTTCTTAGAGACAGCCTTCCTTTTCTGTCCTACAGTTGCTACATTCACCTTCGAGCTTCCGTGCTCAGTTGGCATCACATGTCCCTGTTTGGACTTGTGTTGTTCTTGCACCGAGATGTCAAGCATAAGGTTGGTCCAGGTGATCTCTCCTTTATGTCTTTTCAGGGAGAGAGAGAACTCTTCCCAAGACTTTGGGAGCTTTTCAATCACACTCATCACCTTAAACTTTTTGGGGAGGTCCATTCCGGACTCCTTCAAAGCATGCACTATCATCTCGAACTCATGCACTTGCTCAGTCATGGACTTATTGTCCACCAGCTTGAAATCAAGGAACCTAGCCACAGAATACTTTTCCAGACCTTGTGAGTCAGTATTATGTGTCTGGTCCAGCTTCTCCCATAAGAGTTTTGCGGTGTAGGCATCAGAGGAGTACACATCAAACAAGGTGTTCGTTAGAGCAGCCAAAATGGCCGCCCTAGCCACCCCATCCTTCTCAGCCCACTTCGCAAAACCCTTAACTGATTCAGCCTTCTCTTGATCCATAACCGGCTTCTCATATTCCACAACAGGCTACAAACCCTTTACAGTCAACCACAACCTCATCCTTTTCTGCCAATGAGTAAAGGCAACGCCCCCATTGAATTTCTTCGGCAAGCCAGTTAATTCAACGGGTTATGGAAAACTATAAGTGGTCCAATCTATGACCCCAACAGATACAACCGAACTACCACTAGTAGGAATTTCACTCTCGTTAACCATTATCTAAATACTATGTAACAGATTATCTCTTCAAGAATGTTTGAAATATTCACTAATAAAGCAATACAGAGGCAGTTATATATCGTATTTAACATGTCAAGGCCAAGCACACAAATGGCGAAACAAAACATGAAGGTAAAACACATGTATATTAGTAACTGTAAAAACAAAGGAAAGACAGAAGACATACCAGTATAGCAGTATATCAAACAAAAAATAAAAGCAGTTGAGTCGTCAGGCCTTGCTTGAAAACCTGACTGCTCTTGAAGAGATAATCGCCCCCACTTACACTGTGTTAGGATGCTGGCGATATTCTTCCAGGATAAAACAGCACCGAGTTATATGATCACAGCAAGCAGACAACTCAACTCCGACTAGCACCTCAGTCGCAGGAAAATCCTATGAGCAGAGCACTGTATATAGAGGGAGGGAGAGCAGAGAGTGTACAGAGAATGTATGGTGTGGTACAACCAAACCAGCAACTTAGCTCTCTATTTATAGGAGAGGCTAAGTGTAACTGGTGCCACCCTCTTAAATTTCGTAACTGCCCATTTTATTTAATAACATGAAATGATCGATTAAATAAAACGTAACGGTTGATTTAATAAAACGAAACGGTCGATTTAAAAATCGTAACAGTTACGATATATATTTATCCACATATATTTCAGTTTTAATATATTGATTCGAATATATTATCCTGTCCAGGTACATTCTAATATATATATATATATATATATATATATATATATATATATATATATATATATATATATATATATATATATATATATTTTGAATCTACTACAGTTACAGAGCCCAACTAGTCCATCAGATTTAATCTGATCCAGCCCACTGATAACCCAGCCCAATTGATAAATTGCCGAGACATTCGCCCAAATCGCCCTTCGACCGAGCCGACCCGACCCGAGTCGAGTCGAGACGTGACGTGGCGTGGCGTAGCGTGGCGAGGCGGGCGGCGGCGGCGCGTGTGTGTGTGTGTGTGCGCATGAAGCACACAGTAACACCATGCACCATCATACACCTTAGTAGTTGTACACTACCCATGTGTGTGATTTTATATAAAGCCAACAACCCCCTTTATTTATTTCAATGTGGGACAAATACACATTCTCATTTTCAAGCTCTTTCAAGCTACTAACTTCAACTCCATTTCTCTGTGGATTTCACTAACACTACACCATAAAAGGCCTATGACCACATCTAGAGCCTATGTTGCCTTTGCCATGCATGCTTTTGGCTAATACAACATTATCATTTTTATGTTGCCTTAGGTAGCAAAAATATGTTGACATAGAATAAAAGTGTTTGTGTGTTGCCGTAGGTCTGAAATTGTGTTGCCGTAATTTTGTAATGAAAAAAATTTTATATTTGCTACTACAAATAAAAATTTTAACCTTTTTTGAATAAAAATAATCAAGAAGTTTTTTTAAATAAACAAGAATATTTAAGTAAAAGTGAATATTTCAATAAAAATATTAAAACTTTTTAAGGTGAATAATTTTATTTTTATGTTCATTAAATATTGTTAAATAAAAATTTTAAAATATTTTAATATATCATTTAAATAAAAATATTTTCATATATGATTAAAAACTTTTGAATATATTATAAAATATTATGTAAAAATAATTGAATAATTAACGAAAATTTAAATTATATTTTCAAATAAATAGAAGAAATAAACCAAAAGATATATTATTTTTTACTTTAAGAGACAAAAAGATGAAAATTTGGGAAAAATTGATAAGCGGCAAAAAAGACCGCCCAAACAATTCATTATACCGCTCTTTTGCCTTGGTAAAACACTCGCTCACTCAATCACTTTCCATTTTCTTAATTTAGTTCTGACTCATTCGCTCCTCTCTCTCTCCGCTCATCTCTCTCCGATGCTTGCCCACACACATACAGTGTATACTCACACACTCTATACTCTCCTCTTTCTCTCTATACTCTCTCCTATCTTTCTCTCTCACATTCTCTGTATGCACATCTCCTACATTCACCGCTAATTCAATTTAGGTTTTATTTGTGTAATTAGGCCTTTAGTTTAGTATTTGTTTCACTAATTTGGGGCATTTTTTCTTTCTCAGGGTTAATTTCGAGTTAGGGCTTCAAACGGATTGGGTCAATTTTGGGGCTTCAATCGGAGTCAATTTGGGACTTCAAAATTAGGGTTCAATCGTGTTTGATTTGGGGCTCCCATTTTATGGTATTTCTATATCTCTTTTATTTGCAGGTTCAATTATATCTTGGTTTGTTCGTTATTTGTGAGTATTTGCTATTTTGTGAGTATTTGAACTTATGAGTATGTACTAAGTTGGGATATTTGAACTTATGAGTATGTCTATCTTTAAAATTCTGAGATGTTCATGGCCAAGTTGTCATCGAATTCTCTATATCAGTGTGATGAAAAGTGTTATCTAGATACACCAGTGGTACATCTTCTTACCTTTCTAACTTGTTATATTATACTGACAATGATAACCAGCTGACCTGTTATTCACATCAATAATAATAACCAGCCTTTGTCTAAACAGGTACAATGACTATTGGATCCACTTGTTTAATGTATTTACTACTGGAGCAGCTTTTCTTTCGTCATGGTTCGTGAAATTAAAAAAAACACTCTGTAAGCATTACCAGAATGTGTTTCTGATTACAGACTACAACTTTCTACTTTATTCCCCCGTCAAACTGTTAATTATGTTACATCATTCTCATGTTTTCATTCTGTGTTATCACAAATGTACTGGCATTTACGCTCTCAATTCTCTGCACTAACAGATTTTTGTAGGAGCTCACTCCACTCCAACTGAGCAGTCTGATACAAGTATTCATTTTATTAATAAAACAACCATACTTATAGGATCCTTGGAATTTTTTAATTAAATATAAAAATAGATGGAGTAATTGAAAGACATGTGTGGATTGTTACTAAGTAGTTCTTAAAGTTTGTTGTATACTTGTATTTGTAACTTTGTTTTAATAATACGCCTAATAGTTAATCTTCTTAAATTCTGATTGCTTTGGTTTTTTGATCCTTTGTAGAGATTATTGAGGATGGTGGATGGTTTGAATTTTAAGGACTTCGCCGCATTCTTGTCAACTTTCAGTGCTAAAGCGAGTATCAGCAGAAAATTGAATGTAAGTAATGCTAGCGTTGATTGTTTATTTTTATTTTTTGTGGCAAGCAAATAGTAGTTAATAGATGACATTAAGGAATATGTAGCTGTGTATTTTGGTAAAAAAACCTTGAAAACATCCATGGCTGGAACGAGGTTCATGTCTGATTAACATATTATAGTGGGATTTGTCAACTGTGATTATTCGCCTTGATTGGATATACATGGATCAAAAAACATAGTATGCTGTATGATGTGTGTTTAGATTTGTTGTGTAGAATGATTTCTCGATTTGTACGGACATTTAAGTAAAATGCTGCTTAATTTGCTAGAGGTTTGATTTAAAGTGAAAGTGAGTCATTTTATTATTTGTACATGACAAGGGGTTTTAGGTTTTTTTCCATATTGTTTACAATCTGATATAGTTTTGTTATGGTAATTCTTTTAACTTGATGAATTTCTATGGCTCAAGTGTATATGTTTTGAAATGACATGAACTGAGGCGCATGGTTCATCGCATGTTTGTGGTTTGTATAATTGATTCGTCATGTATATTGCATATTATAACAAACTAACAACTGTCATTGTAGTTGTAAGTTGTGATTTTAGGGTTTATAAAATCATTTTCTAAGATATTTCTCACAATTTTGTTCCTTCGTGCTGGTAATTATTTGGATCTAGATAAGGTATTTGGTTCCTTCAAATTTATTATTGGTTTTTATTTTTCCAAAACGATGTGTGCTCCAGCCAGCGTTTTTGCATATGGATAAACAAGTAGCGGAAAAATGTTTACCATGACCGGCATTACTGAGTACACGATATCTGATATATATGAATATATACAGAAGGTAATTAAAGTCAAGTGCATCTTTTCCATGACACCGTTTTAGTTTCGCATGTTGCATCCAGAGTCTTGTTTAATTTGTTGGGTGTACATGGTTTTTTTTTTTGTAGCAAACAGAAAGAGAATTTCATTTAAAGTTTTCTGCAATGGAGATTTATAATGAATCGGTTAGAGACCTCCTCAGCACTGATAACACTCCCCTCAGACTTCTAGATGATCCAGAGGTGTGAACTTTTTCCTTAAGTAGTACCTGTATAGATGTCTTGTTGTAGCATGACAGTTGCTTGTTTTGATAGAGGCACCATTGTTGAGAAACTCACAGAGGAAACATTGAGGGATTGGGATCACATAATGGAGCTACTTTCTATATGTGAAGGCAAGTTTCATTGAACCGTTCTTTTAATAGAGGACTTTTAAATAAGTTCTGAAATTTTTTACGGCACTTTTGCAGCTCAGAGACAGATCGGAGAAACATCTCTCAATGAAACGAGCTCCAGATCACATCAAATCATTAGAATGGTACGACTTTTGTTCATGAGCCTTGTATATATTTTAAATTGTTTTTGGGTGCTCACATCAAATCATTAGAATGGTACGACTTTTGATCATGAGCCTTGTATATATTTTAAATTGTTTTTGGGTGTAGATTCAGTTGGGATTGTTTAATTAATCAATTTTTTCCGTTTGCGAAAGTTACAGACAGCTAAGTGGGACTTACCTATCGACTCGAAGTTCTGGGAAAGCAATTGTAATCTGAGGGTAATGTTTTGAAGATTATTTATATAAATCCAGAAGTTATCAGTCTTGTGTGTATTCTGATTTATTAATATTCTCATATACTAGAGTTTGTTGAGTATTCCATTATAGAATCATCGTATAGTGCAACTTCACTTTCACTTACAAACTTATTTTGCTATACATTTCAGATAAATGTACGTGAAGTTCTGAGGCGACAATGAATATCTTGGGGAGCTTTGTGTGACCATTTCGAGTGACAATGAAGATGGTACTTCAATGATTGGTGGTACCAGCTTTTAATTTAGTCATTGCATATGTTTATGTTTTAGGCCGTATTTTAGTCTTATGCACTTAGTAAAATTTTGTGCTTTAACTAGTTTGGGTTATTGTTGTAATTGTATTGAATCTGGTATGGGTTATGGATTATAACGATTGTAAAGTTGGTTGTGTTGATTTGGTTATTAATGGAATGAATATTTTCATATTTATGATTTTTTGTTTAAAATAGAAAAGTGTTGCCATTGAGGTTATAAAGTGTTGGCAAAAAGGAAAAATAATGTTAAGAAATGTTGCTAGAAAATGTTGCTGTAGGCAAAATTTGTTTTGCCATAAAAGTGGGCCCCACAGTGGTACCTAGAGTGGGCCCCATAATGGTCCCCACAATGGGTCCCAAACAGTGGACCCACTGGTAGGGCCCACTTTTTTTGCAAAATGTTTAACCCAAAGGCAACATAATATCATGTTGCTAAAAATTGATAATATTGTTGCCATAGCTAGTCTACGCCAACAGAAAAACTGATGTTGCCATAGAAAAGTAGAATGTTGCCTTTGACCCCAAACGCAACGGCAAAAATAGCAACACCAGCAAAATGTTGCCTTTGGGGTTTTTTGGGCCTAAGACAACATATTTCGGGCCTACGGCAACACTTTTTCTGTGTTGCCGTAGGCCTTTTATGGTGTAGTGTAAGAAAATTACTTAGACCCATATATGATAATTTAAGTCCTCATAGCAAGGAACAATTTCCAATCGTTAAAAACCGGAATTAACATCAAGAACATAAAATAATTATGCTCTAAAAACTCCATTTTCTAACACTACCTGACTCACTTGTCCACCTAATTTTCAACCATATCTCCGAAGCTAAAACCTTGGTCGCTGCTCTCTAGTCTCCAAACGCTTCCATTCTCTCGTCCCACAAGTTACCAACTTCCTCCATTCATCGGATTCATCTTCCGAATCACAACCTGCTTCAGACTCATCTCTTTCAAAACTCTTTTGGTCTCATACTCTTTTTCTTCAGTACAAACACTATTCTATTGCTAGTCATTGTTATGTAGCTCAGGTTTTGAAGAATATCATCTTCTAAGCATGTGGTATGCACCACATTTGGAGTTACCGAATGGGACTGTGTTGAAGGGGGCCATTAGGGGAACTGAGCAATTGGTGGTGAAGAAAGAGGTACCAATTTGTTATAACGGAAGCAGGAAAGGTTATAATAAACGTAAGAGGAAGAACACAGATAGGTAGAAGAGAAAAGTTTTATTGATTTTGAGGATACAGATTACATCACACATCTACATATTCAGATCTAGATTATCGATTCAGATTACCGATTCTGATCTAGATTATAGATTATAGATCCTTGTTTATGACAGACTGATTGCAAGGTTATGTCCTAGAGAGTTTATATAATACTCTCTAGGCGGTTACAGAAGGTTCTAGAATAGACAAAACAGAAACTGACTTGAGCTTGAACAGACAAAAGAGAAACTGACTTGAAAAACAAGAAAACAGAAAAACAGACCAGCCCGACAGGGCACGGAATTCAAGGCAATATCTAACAAATCTCCACCTTGACTTGAATCCTCTCACAAATAACAGATGTATCAGATGCACCATAATAATGCCAGATGTACCAGTAAAACTCTTCTGCCTCAGATTTTACCCTAAAAGGGCAATCAACAACTCCGAACATTTAACAAGTTCAAACAATGTTGAAACTGGAACCGGCTTGGTAAGCATATCAGCTGGGTTATCAGCAATACCAACTTTGCTCACCTTAATTCTCTTGTACCATTGCCTCGGAGACTGCTTTAGTCCATACAAAGCCTTCAATAACTTGCAAACATAGTCTCCCTTACCAGGAACTTGAAACCCATATGGCTGAGTCATGTATATCTTATCAATCTCCGAGGATGCGACAACAACAGAACCTGATAACGTAGAATCTTGAAGAAGATACAAGGTACCACGTTTAACACCTTTCAAAACCACATTAGAACCCTTGTAGACATGTAGAACTCCACCTTCACCTTGAAAATTGAAACCCTTGTTGTCTAACATACTCAAAGATATCAGATTCTTTGTCATAAGTGGAACATGCCTAACATCATTCAATGTGCAGAATTTACCATCATGTGTCCAAATTTTAATCGAGCCTATTCCAACCGTCTTACAAGCAAAACTGTTAGCCATAGAAATACTGCCACCGTCTACTTGCACATAGGTTGTAAACCACTCCCTCCGCGAACATATATGGTAAGATGCTCCAGAGTCAAGGATCCACACATCAGAGTAATGTGTGTGCTCATCAACAACTAGAGCAAAATCTTCTTCAGAACTGATATTAGCTACAGCAGCAGTATCTGTCAATTTATCTTGTTGCTTCTTTTTCTTGGGACAGTCAGATTTCCAGTGTCCCTTCTCTTTACAGCAATTGCAGATATCATTAGGTTTTGGACACTTCGGAGCTGGTTTCTTGAATTTATTCTTCCCCGACATTTTATGTCCGGTACTCCCGGTAGCTACCAACCCAACAGCCTGATTATTTGTACCTGTACTAGCCGCCTTGTGGCGCAGCTCTCTAGTATGGAGAGAAGATCTAACCTCCTCTAGAGAAATAGTATCTTTACCAACAATAAAAGATTGTACAAAATTCTCATACGATAATGGTAAAGAAACTAACAAAATCAATGCAGCATCCTCATCTTCAACTTTAACATCAATATTTCGCAATTCTAATAAAATTGTGTTTAACTGATCTAAGTGATCTCAAAGAGGCATACCTTCCTGCATTCGCAGACTGAACAGACGTTGCTTCAGAAGCAACTTGTTTGTTAAAGACTTTGTCATGTAAAGACTTTCAAGCTTCAACCACAAACCAGACGCGGTATCCTCATCCGTGATTTCAGTAATAATATCATTTGCAAGACACAACAAAATTGTTGAGTATGCCTTTTCTTCTAGACTGGCCATCTCAGCGCTTTCAGGATCTGTCTTCGATTTCTTTTTCAACGGTGCCCAGAGCCCTTGTTGCTTTAACAAAGCACGCATCTTGATTTGCTAGAGACTGAAACTATTCCGCCCAGTAAATTTGTCGACCTTCACGTTAATACCACCAGATCCAGATCCAGACATAGCTCTCCGAAAACCAAGCTCTTGATACCAGTTTGTTATAACGGAAGCCAAAAAGATTATAATAAACATAAAAGGAAGAACACAGATAGGCAGAAGAGAAAAGTTTTATTGATCTTAGGATACAGATTACAGCACACAGCTACAGATTCAGATCTAGATTATCGATTCAGATTACCGATTCTGATCTAGATTACAGATTCAGATTACAGATCCTTATTTATGACAGACTCAGATTTTCTGACTCAGATTTCAGACATCCTCCTAGGTTATGCTCCTAAGAGTTTATATAATACTCTCTAGGCGGCTACAGAAGACAAAACAGAAGAATGTTGAGTAAAAGAAGGCCTATGGAGAATACTATATTCAGTAAATCAGGTACTTTGAACTTGGATGACTGGACGGATTTTAGATAAAACCAAAATCTTTTAAATCTTAGAGTAACCTATTTACATGGCTGTTGCACGACAAAGTTTAGCGAGCTTGTTATCATACATCATATATTTCGTAGTTTACCTGGTTCCTTGTAACTTGGTACATATCTCATTTAGGGTCTTTGAGATAAGTCTATTGCAGCTACTGCTTACATTTTCTTCTATAAGTCATTGTGGAACGAAGCGCAGATGTAAAAGGTGAAGCTAAATTCTTTCTGTAAATTTTTGTAAGTAAGCATATATTCAATATGTTGGAATAAATGATTAACGTACACGAATAAAGCAAATAATACAGTAAAAATAAGTGAATTAGAAAATTATTTTGAATTCTTGGTTGTTTTAGTTCTTTTACATGTTTTTGAATCAATTGTGGATAGTATAACTCCCAATTCATAATTGTGCGGTCTGTTTTGACTTTTCTTCGTGTCTGAAGATTACTAATTAGTAATGATTAATGTTAGTTTTATATAGTTAAACTGGATTATGTAACTAGCTATAAGAGTACGTGTATAGTCTTCTGGCTTCACTAAGCAACAAATGCATCATTAGATCCCTATGCAGTGTAATGAAATATACAGCTAAAAGAATATTTTCCTCAAATGATTTCATATCATTGGCTTGTTATATATACCCTTTACAAGATACAACTCATGCCATATATTTAGGCCTCAATTAATACAGGAAACTAATCCTAACCACAACTGATTTACAGGAATTGATTTACAATAATAACAAAGATATCTTCAATAACAAACTAACACACTATATCTACATATATATTAACAACAGCAGCATGAGTCATCCGTAGTTGGAGCCACGATGTTCACATTTCTTGACTTTATGTGATTTTTTTGGTTTAATTCATCTTTTTTGATCTGAATATGTCTAAATGGATTAGCATGGAATAGATATTGAAGTCAACATGTTTTGTTTGGCAGGTTAAGGAACACAATTTGTTATTAATGTTGGTTGACTAAGATGGAGTTTATTGGGGACACCATAACCTGTCATCCTGCTTACTGCTTCCATCTGAATGCCAGTCACTAATAAATTTCTTAGTACCTGTTTCCTGCAATGGGATGATACACATATGCTTCAGGTTTTATTTCAAGCATGCCCTAAAAATGCACACGATGCTTCAAAATTGGCATTGTACTTCCAGATTGTGCCTTTGCATTGATGGAAGCAAAACACTACTGCAACTATAGATGCAATGTGGAAGAAAATAGTTGCTATTTTGATTGATTAGAATGCTTAACATTACACACTTAAATAGGAAAACAAAGGCACACTGGTTGCTTAAACAAATAACATAAAACAAAAGGAAGCCATGCTAATCATGTCTTCATGAATATTCTTTCAACCCATGATCAAGGTATGGGATGCAGATTGCAAGTATGGGCTGCAGGTTATTAGCACTGCAACACACATGTTGCACACAAACGTTCTTGCAAGTTTAGATAAGCTCCAACAATCTCTCCCTTTATCTAAACGTGCTTCACCAAGTTTTTCACTCCAAGTAGCTTGCGCATTTCTTCGAATTTTGCAGTAGACAGAGCCTTAGTTAGGATGTCTTCTTTCTGATCCATTGTACGTACATACTTCACGACTATTTCTCCTCTCTCCACGCAGTCTCTAATGAAGTGATAACGTACATCGATATGCTTGCTTCTCCCGTGAAAGATCGGATTTTTTGTTAAGTCAATTGCAGACTTATTATCCACAAACATCACCACTGGTTCTGGACTCATATCAGTTATCTGCCTTAGCAAATTCTTCAACCATATTGCTTGACATGCTGTAGCTGTTGCTGCCATAAACTCAGCTTCACAAGATGACAATGCGACACACCTTTGCTTTTGTGATACCCAGGTTATAAGGTCGTCATTCAAGTAAAATGCCATGCCACCTGTGCTCCTTCTGTCGTCCACACTTCCTGCTAAATCACTGTCTGCATATCCAGATAAAATGTAGTTCCCCACTCCTCGTGAGTATATCAAACCATACTCAAGTGTCCCTTTTATATACCTGAGTATTCTTTTCACAGCTTCAAGGTGCAAGACAGTGGGTTTCTCCATGTATCGACTGACAATGCCCACAGAATAAGCAATGTCTGGTCTGGTGTGTACAAGGTACCTCAGTCCACCAATTATGCTCCTGAACTGAGTTTCATCTACTGGTTTGCCACCTCCATCTTTATGCAGCTGAATTTTAACTTCCATTGGATATTTCACTGGATTGCAGTCTCTCATGCCTGCCTTTTCCAATACTTTCTTGGCATGCGCTGTTTGTTTTAGCTCTATGTAGTTCTTCTCTTGACATACCTCCAAACCGAGGTAGTATGACAGCTTTCCTAAGTCTGTCATTTCAAACTCACTGCCCATCTGGTTCTTAAACATCTTGACACTTTCAACGTTTGATCCTGTTACAATTAGATCGTCCACGTATACTCCAACCACCAAAAGCTCATCACCTTCACGTTTAGTGTAAACTGCATGTTCATATGGGCATTTTATGAAGTTGAGTTCTTTTAAACATTTGTTGAGGCGAGTGTACCAGGTTCTTGGAGCCTGGCGTAGCCCATGCAAAGCTTTTAACAATTTGTAAACCTTCCTTTCTTCATTTTTCTTCACAAAACCCTCTGGTTGTGATACGTACACCTCTTCCAGCAACTCACCATTCAAGAACGCAGACTTTACGTCAAGATGGTGCACTTCCCATCCATGTTTGGCTGATAATGCCAATAACAGCCTCACTGTCTCCAACCTTGTGACTGGTGCAAATACCTCGTCGAAGTCTATGCCCTTTTTCTGCACATAGCCTTTTGCTACGAGTCGTGCTTTGTACTTCACAATGTTTCCAGTTGAGTCTTTCTTTTGCTTGTAGACCCATTTCAAATTTATGGATTTTCTCCCTTTTGGCAGATCAGTTAGCATCCACGTTTTGTTTTTCTCGATTGCATCGATTTCAACCTGCATTGCCTTCTTCCATTCATCTTCATTTGCTGCCTGACTGTAAGTTACTGGTTCATCAACCCCAGCAAATAGCAGTTCATCTGCTAGTTCAATCGCCTCTGTCACATTGTATATGTCATTGATTCTTCGAAATTTTCTTGGCTGGCTACTATCACTCTCTGTGTTTGAGCTTGCAGATGAACTTAGACTTCCAGTAGTACCTTCACCATACGAGTGTATGGGTGTCATAAACCCTGAATCTTCCTCGACACCCTCATGTTGTTCTCCACCTTGGCCTTCAAAAATAATGAATGTATCTGGAACAATGTTTGCTTCTTCTTCTGACCTATGCCAGTTCCATCCCTTCTTTTCTTCAAAATATACATCCCTGCTTGTTAGGAATATGTTGTAGTTAATGATAACTTAACATTCAAGCAAAATTGTATAAGTCAAGTTTTGTAACTGTCAACGGATAAGACTTTATAACTATTCGTTGACAGGTAGCTCATCAACGGATGAGATTTTGTAGCATACTGCAATATCTCTATTTATCAATTGATAGTGTTTTTGTTCAGAGTCATGTTGACCATCAATGGATAGGCAGAATAGGGTAGCCAATTGTAAATAAGCTATGCTATGTAATTCTGTCTAAGTAAAAGTGTATCAACGGATAAGAACAGGGCTCTATCAACAGATACAACTCAAATCTACTCGATCAACGGATAAAGCTCAAACTACCGTCAACGGATAATTGTGCACAACATCAATGGATAATCATTGTCACTTTATCCTATGCTAGCTGGGAATTAGCAGTTGATAAGGACAGGTTTGACTGACAGATCACATGGGTTGATAGTAGGTATAAAAAGCAGTATGGCAGCCATGCTTTGGAAACACAGAAGAAAGAAGCATTCCATTTACACAGTACATACAAGAAAGGTGCAGGGGACATATCTATTCACAAGGACAACCTTTCGGCTACATGTGGATTTGGAGTGGAGTAGCAAGTCAACTTTAATTAGATTAATATTATCTTATTCCTGTAGCACTTGTAAACTTGGGATATATAACCAAGTGTAGCAACTCGTTAGACAGTAAGAAAACTTACATATTTGCTTAGGGTTTCTTGAATATTTTTAGAAGCAAAGAGTTGTAAACACAGAAGCTGTGTACATTTGTATCACAGGGTTTTCTTCAAATAAAAGTCTCAGGTGGTATATTTAACCACCTGATTTTTTATGTGTTTGTGAACCATTTCTATTCAGCAATTATTTCTTTATAGATTTCTGTGGTTTTTATCAGAAATTTTTAACTATCAAGAATTGTATTCAACCCCCCCCCTTCTACAATTATACAAGTGTGTAATCTGGGAATAACAATTGGTATCAGAGCAAGCTTCTAATATATCTGAAGTTTAAAGATCAACACACTTCCAACATGTCTAAGAAGGATTATGGAGTGAAGACACCGGTTCTTGATAGGGAAAATTACTTTCACTGGAAAGTAAAAATGCGTCTACATCTCATGTCTATTGATGTAGGCTTTGTAGATTGCATTGAGAAGGGTCCTCATGTTCCAATGAAGGCTGCTTCGAGAGTTGGTCTTGCTGCAGATGCACCAGACACGTACATCCCAAAACCTGTTTCTGAGTGGAGTACTGAGGATGTTGTAGAAGTTCACAAAGATAAAAAGACCATGAATATTCTGTTTAATGGTTTAGAAACAGACATGGTTGACAATGTTATCAACTGTACTACTGCCAAGGAAGTATGGGACATTGTTCAAACCCTTTGTGAAGGTAAAGAACAGGTAAGGGAAAACAAGATGCAGCTACTGATCCAACAGTATGAGCACTTCCATTTCAAGAATGGAGAGACATTGAATGACACATTTAGTAGATTTCAAAAGCTACTGAATGGCTTGAAACTGTATGGAAGAATCTACCAAGTGAAAGATTCTAATCTCAAATTTCTGAGATCACTGCCCAAAGAGTGGAAGCCTATGACTGTTTCTCTAAGAAACACTCAAGAGTACAAATCATTTACTCTTGAAAGGCTCTATGGAACTTTAAAGACATATGAACTAGAAATGGAGCAGGATGAAGAAATTGAGAAGGCCCAAAAGAAAAGTGGGTCAGTTGCACTTGTTGCCAACTTGGAGCAGAAGGAGGAAAAGAGGACTGAAGCTGCTAAATCTACACTAAACAGGGAGGTTTGTGAAGGTAGAGCAGAATCAAGCAAAAGCAAGGAAAAGGTGTCTGAAGAAATGAGTGTCCTACAGCAGGATGAATTGGATGAGATAGATGAGCATTTAGCCTTTCTATCTAGGAGATTCTCTAAGCTAAAATTCAGAAGAAACTCTGAGGTGGCCAAGCCATTTAACAAGGATTTTTCTACAAGCAATTATGTGGATAAATTCAAAATTAAATGCTACAATTGTGGAATTGCTGGTCACATGATAAGTGAATGCAGGAAGCCTAGATCTGAGAACAAGGGAAAGCCAACTGAAACTGTTGACTACAAGAAGAAATATTTTGATCTTCTCAGACAGAAAGGAAAGGCATTCATGACCCAAGAGTATGACTGGGCTGCTGATGGAAATCATTCTGATGATGATGCTGAGTTTGTCAACCTTGCATTAATGGCTGATTCTGAGCAGGAAGCAAGTTCAGCTAGCAATCAGGGAAATAAGAGGAATCTATGGTACCTAGACAGTGGATGTTCTAGGCATATGACAGGAGATTCAACCCTGCTCACAGAGTTCAAGGAGGAAGCTGGCCCTAGAATTAACTTTAGAGATGACAGCAAAGGATATACTAAGGGATATGGCTTGATTACAAAGGACAATGTCATCATTGAAGAAGTGGCTTTAGTTGAAGGTTTGAAGCACAATTTGCTGAGTGTCAGTCAGATTTGTGACAAAGACTATGAAGTAAAGTTCACTAAAGAAGCCTGTGTTGTTTCTACCAAGGAAAACAACAATGTGGTTCTGACAGGCTTTAGAAAAGGAAATGTTTACATAGCTGACTTCAACTCAGTATGCTCAGAATCCATTACTTGTCTCTTCAGCAAAGCAAGCAAGGATGAGAGTTGGCTATGGCATAAAAGGCTGTCTCATTTAAATTTTAAAGTCATGAATGATTTGGTAAGAAAGGATCTTGCTAGAGGAATCCCTCAATTAGAGTTCATCAAAGATGGATTGTGTGATGCCTGCCAATTAGGGAAGCAAAAGAAATCATCCTTCAAGAGCAAGACAGAGTCATCCATTGTTAAGCCCCTTCAATTGCTGCATATGGACTTATTTGGTCCAGTAAATGTCATGTCCATTTCAAAGAAGAAATACTACCTGGTGATTGTGGATGATTTTTCTAAGTTTTCATGGACCTTCTTTCTGCACTCCAAAGATTGTGCAAGTGAAATCATCATCAATCATCTCAGACTAGTAAACAATGGTTCTGAAGTAAAAGTACAAAGAATCAGGAGTGACAATGGCACTGAATTCAAAAATTCCACAATGAAGATTTTCTGTGAAGAGAATGGAATTGTCCATGAGTTTTCTGCTGCTAGAACACCTCAACAAAATGGGGTTATTGAAAGGAAAAACAGAACTCTCATTGAAGCAGCTAGAACAATGTTAAGTGAATCAAGATTGCCAACATATTTCTGGGCTGAAGCTGTCAGCACTGCCTGCTTCACTCAGAATATTTCCTTGATCAATCAAGCTAGAGGAATGACTCCTTATCAATTATTCACCAACAAGAAACCAATGTTAGCTTTTCTTCATCTCTTTGGATGTAAGTGTTTTGTGCTAAGAAATCATGGAGATAACTTGGGCAAATTTGAAGCAAATGCAGATGAAGCTATCTTTGTTGGATAT
Organism: Kitagawia praeruptora; assembly: GCA_037693485.1. NCBI lineage: Eukaryota > Viridiplantae > Streptophyta > Magnoliopsida > Apiales > Apiaceae > Kitagawia > Kitagawia praeruptora. The sequence continues at coordinate 112,869,747 of CM075354.1, forward strand.
GCAACAGGGAAAGCCTATAGAGTCTACAATCTAAGAACCAACATTGTTATGGAATCTGTACATGTTGTGTTTGATGATCAAAAGATTCTAGGTCTAAATGATGAAGGCTTCCATGAAAAGTTGAGATTTGAAAATGAGGTAGAAGGAAGAATGTACATTGATGATGATGAGGAAAATGAAGATCATGGCCTTGGAAATTCACCTAGAGTTGTTGGTCCAACTAGAAGTGATGCTAACACTGGAAATGAAGCATCCGTTGACAGTCATACTAGATCATCAGATGCATCCGTTGACAGGCATTCTCATGTATCCGTCGACAGGCAAAATGGAGCATCCGTTGATAGACAAAATGATGCATCTGTTGACAGTCAACTTCATAACTCCTCAAGGACAACAAACTCAGGGGGAGTTTCTCAAAGTCAAAACTCAATATCCAATCAACAAGATCATGCTCACGTAGATGAAGCAACCTCATCTAGATCAAACCTTCCACCTCCAAGAAAATGGACCAGATATCATCCTTTTGAGTTAATCATTGGTGACTCAAACTCAAGAGTCCAAACTAGGAGGGCCATACAAGAAGAATGCCTATACAGTAGTTTCCTGTCTCAAGAGGAACCTAAGAAAGTGGAGGATGCCCTTCTAGATCCAGATTGGGTCTTAGCAATGCAAGAAGAGCTAAACCAATTTGAGAGAAATAAAGTATGGAAGCTTGTGCCCAAACCTGATGATAGAGGTATCATAGGTACCAAATGGGTTCTCAAGAATAAGACTGATGAAAATGGCATAATTGTGAGGAATAAAGCTAGATTAGTGGCAAAGGGCTATTCTCAAGAAGAAGGAATAGATTTTGATGAAACTTTTGCTCCAGTGGCAAGACTTGAGGCCATCAGAATTTTCCTAGCCTATGCAGCACATGCCAACTTCAAAGTCTATCAGATGGATGTTAAAAGTGCCTTTCTAAATGGGGAACTGGAAGAAGAGGTATATGTCCATCAACCTCCTGGCTTTGAAGATCCAGAATTTCCAGATTTTGTATATCTTCTCTTGAAAGCACTTTATGGTTTGAAGCAAGCACCAAGAGCCTGGTATGACAGTTTATCTCAATTTCTTTTGGAGAATCACTTCACTAGAGGTATAGTAGATAAAACCTTATTTCATAGAAATGTCAATGGTTCTTCAATACTTGTTCAAATCTATGTAGATGATATTATTTTTGGGTCTACAGATGAGAAGCTTTGCAAAAGGTTTGCCAAACTTATGCAAAGTAGGTATGAAATGAGCATGATGGGTGAATTAACTTACTTTCTTGGTTTACAAGTAAAGCAAGTTAATGAGGGAATTTTCATAAGTCAAACAAAATATATTTATGATCTCTTAAAGAAATTTGACTTAATGGATTGTGCCTCTGCAAAAACACCTATGGCCACTGCAACTAAGCTTGAGCTGAATACTAAGGAAAAATCTGTGGACATCTCAAGCTATAGAGGCATGGTAGGCTCACTTCTATATCTAACAGCTAGTAGACCTGATATAATGTTTTCCACATGTCTCTGTGCTAGATTTCAAGATGACCCTAGAGAGTCTCACTTGATTGCTATTAAGAGAATTTTCAGGTATCTCAAGGGAACACCAAACCTTGGCATTTGGTACCCAAGAGATTCTGGCTTTGATCTAATTGGCTATTCAGATGCAGACTATGCAGGTTGCAGAATTGATAGGAAAAGTACTACAGGCTCCTGTCAATTTCTAGGGAACAGGCTTGTGTCATGGTTCAGTAAGAAACAGAACTCAGTCTCCACTTCTACAGCCGAAGCTGAGTACATTGCAGCTGGAAGTTGTTGTGCACAGATTCTTTGGATGAAAAATCAACTTATTGACTATGGTCTAAAAGTTGAGAAGATTCCAATTTTCTGTGACAACACTAGTGCTATTGCTATCACAGAGAATCCAGTGCAACATTCGAGAACCAAGCATATTGACATCAAATACCACTTCATTAGAGAGCATGTGATGAATGGTACAGTAGAAATGCACTTTGTGCCAAGTGAAATGCAGCTTGCAGATATATTCACCAAGCCTCTTGATGAATCTTCATTCACAAGGTTGGTAGGTGAACTAGGTATGCTTAATTTTTCATAATTCCTAGTGATATCTAATCATACTGTATTGCAGCTAGAAATGTGTTCTGGTTTACTTGAGAATTAAAAACTCTCAGAAAAACTCTTAGCAGAAATTTTGTTTTAGGCAAAATTTGCTTATCAACGGGTATCCTTTTATCCGTTGGTAGTATAAACACATTACCAGATTTTCGTATGTCAACGGATAACAGCTTGTCCACGTCATCGATGGATAAACTGTTTTCTCAACCGTCCAATCTTTATTCGTTGATATACATATTTCCTTTTATAGCCATTGGTAAACGTGTATAATTAGTCGCGGCTGTACTTCTTTTCTTTTCATTTATTATCTGACAGTTACTTTTGACCAATGGGGTAATTACTTTTAATTATTTCATTTTTAATTCTTGGAAAATATAAAAGGCTGTCTTGTGCTCTCACATCTCACCTTTATTCATTTTCAAGAATCTCATTAGTTAACTGCATCTTCTTCACTAAATCTCTCTCTACAACAAAAGTTCAAACACTTCAATGGCGCCTATTGTTAAGATGATGTCTTCCACTGGGTTTACCTATGAGAAGAACAATTTCGCGGCCTTTGTTGATACATTGAACGCTCCAGAAGCATATCACACCATGATGAATTTCGTGAAGAAATGCAAACTGTCATATGCTATGACTGCCACCACTCCTCTAATCCATGAGGTAATTGAAGAGGTGTGGGCATCTGCTGAGTACAATGGCACAGACGGTACACTTGCTTTTTCTTTGAAGGGTAAAAATTATGTAGTTAATTCTGATGTGTTAACTGCTTATTTAAAATTGCCTGAGAATAACTGTCTGAGTGTACCCAGTAATGCTGAAATTGTTACCATGCTTAATTCCATGAATTATACCCTTAGTACTGAGAACTTAGGGAAAATTGTTAGGAAAGGTATGGTTAAAGAATGGAGTTATCTTTGTGATGCCTTCATTAAAACTTTTTCTGGCAAGATTAGTAACTTTGATGCTGTTACCAATTCCATGCTAGTTATGCTATGTATGCTTTTGACTGATAAATTCTATAATTTTGGCACACTAGTCATGTATGAGATAGCAGCTAAATTAGGTAAAAAGGAAACTAGGAGCAAGAATGTTTATTTTGCTAGATTTTTTATGCTCCTAGCACTGCATGTATCTGAGAATGAGCTATCCATTGCTAACCCGGATAGCAAGTTCAATTGTTTTGTTCAGGAGAAGAGAGTCCTCAGTGACTTGATTCGAATGAATCTGAATGCAGGAGTGCAATTGGTTTATCCACCAATTGTTCAGGTAGCTTCTAATCTTATTACTCCTATCTCTACTCAAATTTCTTTGCCTTCCACTGTCACAATGGAGTCTGTAGTTGTGACCAAACAGGCTCCTACCCAAGTGACTAAATCCAAAATTCCAAAACCACAATCTAAAAGACAAACCTCAGGTGTATCTCAAAAGGCACCTGTTGCAAAAACTACCAAAACTCTTGAGGGGAGTGTGAAGGTGGTAGTGAGTGGTGAGGGACAGGGTGAACATCAAAGAAGCCCTAAGGATAAGGAAGGTGAGGCAGGTGCAACCAACATTTCAGTCTCTCAAAAGACTGTTAATGAACCATCAAGCCAAATTCTAGTTACATCCTCTCAACAGGGTGTGACTACTGATTTAAGTTCCATACCAGGAACACTGCACAAAAGGGTAAGAGACACAGACAACTCTCTCTCAAAAACCTATGGTAGAAGAGTAAAGTCCAAAACCATTGGGGAATCACAGGGTGCACACACTGTACAGGAAACTGTACCTTCTCAAACTCAGTTTGATGTGACTTCAATAAATGTGGAGTCACAGCCCCTTGATCTTAACCTTCAAATCGATACATATTTTGATCCACCATCACCAACTCCATCTCTGGATGTGGATATGATATCTACATCAATTCCTGATTCTCCATCTTTAAAATTCTTGGAGAAGCCCCACTCAACAATTGGTGGTCATCATCTTTTAGATGATTTGTTGGGCCATCAATCTTCCATTCCTGAATTCACAACACTATCTGTGGCCTCTTCCTTAAAATCAATCACCACAGATTCAGTGTTGGTTTTCACTTCAACGGATACTCGTTTTCCTTCATCAACGGATATCCTTCATTCGTTGACAAGTGTTTCTCCATCAACGGATATGTCTATAACTAATTATCCGTTGACAACTCTCTCTACCAATGCAAAATGTGACATTCCCATGTCAACTGTGGAGGAGTTTGTAGTAGTTGAAACACTTTTAGGAATGAGGGAAGGGAGTGAGAGGCTGCCTTGTGAGCAGGCAAAAGGAGAGAAAAACAATGAGAGGCTGACCATTTCTTCCGGTCAGGCTGTTAGTAGTATTTTTATGTGTTCGTTCGCAGGGAAGGACTGAATTTAATATCAAGTTCAGGTTTCTTATCTCTTTAAGTCTAGAAGTGTGTGAGAAGAATTTGGGTTTGTGTATTAACTAAATTAACCAAGAACTAATTATAAGCACTAAGAATTGATTTTAAACTGAGATTCAAATATATGGGAAAACAATCTAAGAACTGGGGTTCTTCACTTGGTCTCAATACATGCTCAATATTAATGTGATATCTGTGTTCCTACCTTACTGAAAACAATTCTTCTAAAGTTATACTGTACCCTCCCAGGTTACAATATCGTGCCTACATCTACACCCTAATTGTCACTTCCGTGATACAATCAAAGTATATCTATAAACTGTTAAGTGCCAAGAATTGTATGTCTCACAATTCTCCTATTAATCTCCCGATCTAATATTCAAATTATGTCTGTTAAATCATGTACTAAGATTGCAACTTCTCTCCCAAGCTTATTACAATCCCTAGAATACAATCAAAGGTTCATGACTCCTCTAATTGTGTTAAGATCTCATTAACAGATCAGCAAAGCAGAAAATCACATAATCAAGCATGCATGAACACCAAGGAATACTACCCAATCCTCAGATTAGAGAATTAGTTACGCATATTTAATAAAGAAAACATAATAATAATGATAATGAATGAAAACATAATATTGAAGAAAGAATTGAAGATCGAAAGTACCTTGATACGATTAAAAGCTATGAATTGTTATTATTTACAATGGTATGATGTGTTTAAATAGGCTCTACAAATCTTGCCCAGCAAGATATTACCTTCTATTACAATTAGAATTCAATTAAGGTATTAGAAATTGCCCAAAATACAATTAGAACTAGAAAAGGGCAAAACAGTAATTTCTCTGCTCCCATCTATGTGCTGGTCGTGCTTCCTGGGCCCACCACACGCGGCCTGGTCGTGTAAGACCTTTCCCATATTGTAGAAAATCTCTCAAGCTTCGCGTGGGCAGTAAGATCGCTGAAAACAGACTTCTAGAACTCCAGATATGGCCAAAACAGTATAAGCTGCGCAGCCTTCCCGGAAAATCCGAATTTTAATCAATTAAATCTCCAAAAACGATAGAAGCATCAACTTTAATCAACTTTCTCGTAAATCTGCACAACTAAGCAAAACACATCAAAACTACAACAACTTGAGTCCAAAACAATCAATTTAAGCCGAACAGAGGCATTCCAAGTGGATATAAAATCCACTTATCACAGGCAAAAGGAGAGCTAGAGAGTTCCACCTTAGTAGGTGAAGGTGAGGGTGTGAGAGGTGTGAGCCAGGGGGAGCCCCTGATGCAAGAAAAGAGAGATGAGAGGAGATAAGGGACTACAGGAGAAATAAGGCAGGAAGATTCAGCCATTGCAAGTGAGTTAATGGAGGTTAATGAAGCTTCCAAAGAGATGGAATTTAGACAAGAATATCAGTCAATTATTGACTCCATCTCTTTGGATCCTGAAACCTTTACTCATCCTGTTTCTGCCTATCAAGTCATGGCACAACAGGGCAATATGGAGGCAGAGAAGGCAATGCACCTAGTGCACACCTCAGAATCTCTTCAAAGAGCAAAAGAAGCTTTACAAACCCTGTCTCCAGGTGCTAGAAGTGAAGAGTTTGGCAATGATGACAGTCAAAGTTCAGATGGTGAAGAAATCAATGAAGAAGAAACTCCAGCATGGATGTTTACAAATGCCACTGAACTTGGGGATCTCAATGTGGAAATCATGAAGCAATATCAATCTGCTAAGGCTGAGCACCAAACTGCAGACCCACAGAGAAAGACTGTTCTTGAGCAAGTCATGGCCTCCTTGAAATTACAAAAGATGCAATCTGTTATTCAAAGAACACAACAGGAGGAGGTCAAGTCTGCAATTAGAGATATGAAGATAGCACTAGATGCCAGGATTGAGGCACTAGCTCCTACTACCACTCAGAAGGTGCTTTCTAGCAAACTTCTCAAAGAAGATAGCCTGGCTAAGTCTGTTCAGCTTCTTTCCTCCAGAGTGGATAGTATGGAATCTCAAATGCACACTATCATTGCCAATCAATCAAAACAGACTCAACTACTGGAAATGCTACTTGCAGTTTCAACCCCAACCCTTGATGCTAACAAAAAGGGGGAGAAAATGAAAATGGGAACAAGCACAGAAGAGGCTGCAACATCTACTGGCCAATTTCAAGCTACCAGTAGTGAGATAGCACAGATTGAGGGGGAGCAACAGCCAATTGTAGTGGTCAATCCAACAGAGTTTGAGATAAAGGCTTCCCCTGTGAAGAAACAAGTGGCTTTGCCTGAGATTCAATGCTTAGAAGAAATCTCAGATGGTGAAAGGCAAGCCAGAATAGAAGCTTTGGAAAAGATCAACAAGGAGACTAGTGAAAGAATTCTAAGGACAGAGAGGATGATCAATGAATCAATTGCATCATCTCTGTTTCTTAATGCTCAATCTTCTGCTCCAACAATATCAACCACAATCATGAAGGTGCTTACTCCAAAGATTGTGGCTCCTACATTCTATGATGCTGAGCCATCATTTGTCAAAGAATTTGAACCAGCCATCAAAACAAGAGCCTACTCACCACCAAAGGAAAATGGGAAGAACAAGCTTCAATTGGACTACCCATTTCCCAAGAATGATGAAGAAAAGCTAATGGGAAAAACAATCATGGAGTTCAAAGTAAAGACAAATAAGAGTGTAAGAGATTGGATGGCTGTAATCATGAGGAATGGAAAGTATTAAATATATCCAACAGCCATCCTAGATTTGTGGAAGCTAAAAGAGAAGAAGTCTCCAGAATCCAAAGGAAAGCTCATCCAAGTACAGAAAATCAACATGAAAACTCAGAAGAGAAGCAAGCCAGGCTAGCTCAAGAGTTAATGGATGAGGTAGAGGTTGAAATGAAGGAACCTGAGGAAGTTCCCAAATCCAAACCTAAAAGAAGGAAAGCTAAAACCAAGAGGGTTCTTTCTCCAGAACACCCTCCAGAAAAAGAAACCATTGGCTCATCAGTACCTATGTCTGCAACAGTAATCGACCCAACTGTAAACTTTCATGGTGACCCCATAATGCCCAAAGAAGAACCAATGAATTTTGATTCAATTGAAGTTCCTTCATTCTTGCTGAATCCAAAACAGAAGAAAAGGGCTCCAAAGAAGCAACTTTCAAAGGGACCAGTTCAAGTTGCTAGGGTACCTGCTATTGTCAAACAACCAATCTTGGAAAACAAAGAAGACTTTATCTATCAGGCAGAAATTGAAGAATACTCTGGCATGAATCTATATTTGGATGAATTGTCAGAAGTAAGAGGAATTGACAAGTACAAGAATCAGCCTGAGAGATTAGTGTTTGTCTACAAGGGAGGAAGTCAGAGGACATGGCCATTACAGAAGGTTCTTGGAGAGAATTATCATACACTGACCAAAGTGTTCTCAGCATTCAAGAGACACACAGGGTTCTCTGAGACAGCCAGAAGGGAGATAATCAGCAGAATAGAAGAAATAAGGAGAGAATGGAACTCACCCTCAAGTCTACCAAAGAAAATGAAGATCCCATATAATGGACAGAAAATCCACATTCAACCCTTTTGGATGATGGAGTTCAGGGATGAAGAGGGCACTAGGAGATTCTTCAGGTTAGAAGACCAACTGTCAAAGGCTAGTTCTGATTACCTAAGATGGTTACAACTAAAGCTAAATCCAAAAGTTGTTGAAGAAGATACCTTCTATAGGCAACTTCAAGTGCAAATTGAGTCCAACTCTGCCAAGGAAGGAAAGTCAAGGGTGCAGCCAACCAGAGAAAGGAAACATCATTAATCTGCTCAATCTAAAGGAGCACATCTCTGATAAGTTTCTTAAAGCTTTTTGTTTTTAATTTTTGTAGCTTAATACAATTTTTGCATACTGTAGTGTATATATCTTTAGGAATGTTTTGTTATCATCAAGGTTCTGAATTTATGCTTTATTGCTATCAAGTATAAATTGGGGGAGATTGTTAGGAATATGTTGTAGTTGATGATAACTTAACATTCAAGCAAAATTGTATAAGTCAAGTTTTGTAACTGTCAACGGATAAGACTTTATAACTATTCGTTGACAGGTAGCTCATCAACGGATGAGATTTTGTAGCATACTGCAATACTGCAATATCTCTATTTATCAGTTGATAGTGTTTTTGTTCAGAGTCATGTTGACCATCAATGGATAGGCAGAATAGGGTAGCCAATTGTAAATAAGCTATGCTATGTAATTCTGTCTAAGTGAAAGTGTATCAACGGATAAGAACAGGGCTCTATCAACGGATACAACTCAAATCTACTCGATCAACGGATAAAGCTCAAACTACCGTCAACGGATAATTGTGCACAACATCAATGGATAATCATTGTCACTTTATCCTATGCTAGCTGGGAATTAGCAGTTGATAAGGACAGGTTTGACTGACAGATCACATGCGTTGATGGTAGGTATAAAAAGCAGTATGGCAGCCATGCTTTGGAAACACAGAAGAAAGAAGCATTCCATTTACACAGTACATACAAGAAAGGTGCAGGGGACATATCTGTTCACAAGGACAACCTTTCGGCTACATGTGGATTTGGAGTGGAGTAGCAAGTCAACTTGAATTAGATTAATATTATCTTATTCCTGTAGCACTTGTAAACTTGGGATATATAACCAAGTGTAGCAACTCGTTAGACAGTAAGAAAACTTACATATTTGCTTAGGGTTTCTTGAATATTTTTAGAAGCAAAGAGTTGTAAACACAGAAGCTGTGTACATTTGTATCACAGGGTTTTCTTCAAATAAAAGTCTCAGGTGGTACATTTAACCACCTGATTTTTTATGTGTTTGTGAACCATTTCTATTCAGCAATTATTTCTTTATAGATTTCTGTGGTTTTTATCAGAAATTTATAACTATCAAGAATTGTATTCAACCCCCCCCCCCCCTTCTACAATTATACAAGTGTGTAATCTGGGAATAACACTGCTCACGTGCAAACTTCCAGTTTTAGGATCGAATAATCGATGCGCCTTGGCTCCAGGTTCTTTACCCAGATATACCACTTGTTTGCTACGATCATCTAGTTTATTGGTGTGCACCTTTGGGATCTTCATGTGTGCTAAGCATCCAAAGATTCGTAAGTGCTCCAGATGTGGTTTTTTCCCTGTCCATGCTTCATATGGGGTTTCACCAACCAATGCTTTTGTTGGTAGTCTGTTCAGGATGTAAACAGCATGTCTGACTGCCTCTCCCCAATAAATTTGTGGCATTTTCTTTTCTTTAAGCAAGCTCCTTGTCATGGCAACAATGGTTCTATTTCGCCGTTCTACTACCCCATTTTGCTGAGGGCAATAGGGAGCTGTGAGATGCCTCTGAATCCCTGTATTAGCACAAAAATCTTCGAATTCTTTGGAGGTGAATTCTCCACCTCTATCAGTTCTAAAAACTCTTATGGTTGTCTTTGCTTCTTTTTCAACTAGCACTTTAAACTTCTTGAAAGCACTTAATGCCTCATCTTTTGTTTTTAGCAAGTAAATCCACATTGCTCTACTAAAATCATCAACGAGCAATAGGAAATACCTGTTACCAGTTGGTGTAGGAGGTGAGATAGGTCCACACAAATCACCATGTATCAATTCTAACTTCTCTTTTGCAACAAAGTCAGATTTTGAGGGAAATGGGCGCTGAGCTTGTTTTGACAGTAAACATCCACTGCACAACTCCTTTGGCCGCATCAGTTTTGGAAGTCCATACACCATCTCCTTGTTTGACATGAGATTCATTGCTTGAAAATTTGCATGACCTAACCGTGAATGCCAGGTCCAAGTTTCTTCCTCCACCTTTGACAGTAGACAGACAGGGCTACTGTCTTCGAGTAAAATCTTGTATAGCCTGTTAGATGACTTCTTGACTTTCATTAACAGTCTACCAGTGTCTTCATATATCCAGAGATGCTCTCCCTCAAGTATCACTTTATTCCCACTCTCAGATAACTGTCCGAGACTAATTATATTATTGTGCAAAGTGGGAATAAAGTATACCTCATGTAACTGTCTTTCTTCACCATTTTTACACTTGAAGGTTATTGATCCTTTGCCTTCTATATCTACAGTCGATCCATCACCGAACTTCACCTTTCCTGTCACCCCTGTGTCGAGTTTTGTAAACTTAGAGCGTATTCCCGTCATATGATTGCTGGCACCATTGTCTAGGTACCACAATCTTGTGTCTTGGGTGGTGTTTTTCAGTGTTGGTGCCACACTCTCTTCGTTTAACAGAACGAAGTTGGTTTCCTCGCTTCTATATTCTGATAGTAACAAGGTAGGTTCATCTTCATCATCTTGCAATTGTGTCAAGTTAGATTCATGTGTGTGTTCCTTGTCACGAGCTTTCTCTTTCTTTGGCTTCTTGCACTCCATGGCATAATGTCCGAGCCCACTGTAGTTGTAGCACCTCACTCGATTTTTATCAAAATGACCACCACTGTTAGAACCTCCACGATTCATTTCATGTGAACGTCCTTGTTGCTGATTCTCTCTTGTACTAGATGCTTCATTATTTCTCCTGCCTCTGCCACGGTACGATCTTCCTCCTCTGGTTTTCTGATTTGAGCATGACTTGCTCCGTTTTATCCACTCTTCCTGTGTGAAAAGCAATTGACCACCTGAACTTTCAGTTTGTTGGCCCTTCATTCGTTCTTCATGGGTTTTTAGACGACCCATTACTTCTTCCACTGTCATAGTTTTCAAATCTCCAAACTGTTCTATAGTTGATGCAATTTGGAGATATTTAGTCGGCACTGCACGTAGGAGTTTCTTCACCACGCTCGCCTCATCCATTGTCTCTCCCAGGATTCTTATGTTTGTCACGATACCTGTTAGCTTCATACAGAAATCGTCGAGTTGGTCCGTTTCTTTCATCGTCATGGACTCAAACTCCGTTCTCAAGGTCTGCACTTTTGCAGTCTTTACTCTTTCTTCCCCCATGCACATCACTTTCAACGAATCCCACGCTTCCTTGGCTGTCTCTTTCTCAGCGATTGACAGCAACATTTCTTCAGGTATACCCTGGTATATTGCAGCTAAAGCCACCTGGTCTGTCTTCTCTTCGACTATGACTTTGGGATCGCTTTGTTCTACAGCCTGCCACACCCCTTGTGCCTTCATAAAGACCTTCATCTTTAGAGACCACACTGTGTAGTTGCTTCTTGACAACATGGGATAACTGAGACCAACTGAACCTTCTTTTGGTTTTGGTGCTTCCATTGTTGTACTTGCAGGTGTGTTTACTGGTGTGTTTGTTGTGTTTCTCTAGGCATGTATTTGGGCATACAAAGACCTGGGCTCTGATACCAGATTGATGGAAACAAAACACTACTGCAACTATAGATGCAATGTGGAAGAAAATAGTTGCTGTTTTGATTGATTAGAATGCTTAACATTACACACTTAAATAGGAAAACAAAGGCACACTGGTTGCTTAACAAATAACATAAAACAAAAGGAAGCCATGCTAATCATGTCTTCATGAATATTCTTTCAACCCATGATCAAGGTATGGGCTGCAGATTGCAAGTATGGGCTGCAGGTTATTAGCACTGCAACACACATGTTGCACACAAACGTTCTTGCAAGTTTAGATAAGCTCCAACATGCATTCTAGTGACTTTCGTTTATAGCCATCTATATCTGTGTGAATATTGCACTTATGGACAGGCTGGTGGGAGTCGACTTGTCAGCGGGCAGATCTATCTGGGGATGCTATCCAACCTAAAAAAGGGTTGACAAAAAAAGATATTGCGGAGACGGGATTTGAACACGTGACCTCAAGGTTATGAGCCTTGCGAGCTACCAAACTGCTCTACCCCGCACTAGAGAGAATAATTGAACACTAATAGACAAACAAGAGTTGAATGGCCCCCTACCCTATCTGTACAAATAGAATAGCCCATTTATACAGAAAGGTAAAGGGGCTTTATATGATCATCAATCGTAGAAATGAAATGAGGAAATTTTTTAGTTTATTTTAACCCTTACCAACTGGATCTTGTCGCCAGTGAATGCTTATGTTGGCCGTTTTGGTTAGATGAGCAATGTACTCTGCATTAACTACTTCTGCTGTGGCTAGTTTCCTGGTGTTTGTGATGGTATTCTTAAATTGCTTTGGTAGATGCTTTTGTTGTTATTATGGAGTGCGTCATTAGGTATCTTTATTCTACTAAATCTTTAATTTTTGTGCTTGGGTTGGATGCAGCTAAAGCAATAGTATAGACAGTTAGGAACTCAACTGTGACAGAGCTACACCAACTTGCCTATACCATTCAAATATTCCATAAAGGTTGTGCGTCACTCACCTTCTAGCTCACCATATGCCAGATGCTTTTGTATAATGGTAGTAAGCTAGGTTCCTAGGATTCGGTAGTCAAACAGAGTTTTAATAGAAGAGAAAGCAATTTGCAGGGTATTTTATGTCTCCAGGACACAATTTGCAGTATATTATAATTCGTGATATGCAGCGGATTGATGTGAAGAACACAAAATAAGAACAAGTAAAGAAGAGATACGTTTGGCGGAGAAATCTCCATTTTCTATATATTGATGAACTGGTAAATGTATATACAAAGTACAGAGAGAAGCTTAGAGACTACATTGTGAACAATCACCTAACTCACTAATAAGAGAGTCTATATATAGACTCAATACTGAATAACAAACTAACAACTTGACACAGCTGGACACTTGACAGCTCAGCTTAGCACACACACAACAATATTATCCGTTGACAACTGCTGGCACATACACTATACTCAACATCCCCCCTCAAGTTGGAGGTGGGAGAGGAAGCGAAAACCTGCAACTTGGACAATCTGGAAGAGCAAAAACTGCACTTTAGAGAACTCAGTACAACAACTTTGTAGGAAAGAAAATAACAAATCCTGATGGAATCCTGACAGCAACGTGTTACTGAATAGTCTGAGATCATAGTGACAGCAGCAAATATCAACGGATATGCATCAACGGACGCACCAAGTATCTTTATCAACGGATAGTATCAATGGATGGTATCAATGGGTAGTAGCAACGGATAGAAGCAACAACATAGCTCCAAGCACAAATCAACAACAGCAACAGCAGTCATATTATAACCGAATCAGTTACCAGATGTAAGGCTGTTTGCCAGCTCACATATCTCAACATCACCATCAACAAAGCAATTCTTAACAAACAGGCCCAACAATATTTGCAATATTCAGAAACTTCAGTAACTTGTAAAACTGAACAATTCATGTCAGCAACTTTTCACATACACTATACTCAGCAACTTTGGTAGACTAAGTGGATCAAAAAAATGACAAGTAACTTCAGAATTCACACAGCAACAATCAGGTAGAATGATCAAATCATCATGATTAGGAAATTCATCAGGATCAAAAATCAGAAGGACCTCAAAGAGTCGTAAAACGAACTCAAACGACCAAATCAGAAAAGGTTTAGAACCTACAAAGAGGCTTTGAAATGATCAGAACCTACAAAGTAGGCTTAGAACTCACCAAGGAGTTTAGAATCAGAACTCACTAAGGAGTTTTAGAGAAAAAAAAAATCAATCACAAAGTGAATGATGATTAGGAATCCACAAGGATTAAAATTGAGAACTCACAAAGGAGTTTTAAAAATGATTGCTAGCTCACAAAGGAGACAAGCCAAATCACAAATCGAACAAATCATTGAAGAAAGCCACAATCATCAAATATCGACAAACACACTAGAATCAATTCTCCAAATCTGTCACCAAAACTGTAACCAAATCTCAAACTGAAATTTCAGTCAGGCAAAGTATCAAACACCTCCTGTGCGCCAAACAATAACTGCCTCTCCAACACAAAAATACACCAGAATTTTGCTAAACAGAAATCTCATGAATAAAACGATGATAATTTGATCACAAAACGATCGATGACAATCGAAAACATAGAAAACTCGGTGTGAAAAATTATCAAACACGTTGTGTGGAACAACAGAAGTATTGATCAAAGCACTCAAGATATGAACAAGTTTTGATGATGAGTAAAACAGATAAGATATGAATTTATAGCTGAACAAAAAGAGTAAACAGAGAAAGATGAGAGATTGGATGAATACACCTGTGAAGAGATGATGTTTAGACTTAGAACACGAGAGAGATCGACTCGGAGATGACGACGACATGCTCTAAACGATCAGAAACAAGCTTCGTAACAAGCAACAAATACGCGACATCCGCCATTAACAAACACTGATAAAGCTTGAACAGATCGCCTATATGACAACACAGAAATTGCAGAATTTACGAACAAACCGATGAAGAATCGTTACCGGATGCTCTGATACCATATTATAATTCGTGATATGCAGCGGATTGATGTGAAGAACACAAAATAACAAGTAAAGAAGAGATACGTTTGGTGGAGAAATCTCCATTTTCTATATATTGATGAACTGGTAAATGTATATACAAAGTACAGAGAGAAGCTTAGAGACTACATTGTGAACAATCACCTAACTCACTAATAAGAGAGTCTATATATAGACTTAATACTGAATAACAAACTAACAACTTGACACAGCTGGACACTTGACAGCTCAGCTTAGCACACACACAGCAATATTATCCGTTGACAACTGCTGGCACATACACTATACTCAACACAGTAATAAACTACTACTGTGTGAGGTGGTTGTTAACAAATAAAGAGTTAGAACTCTTCAGAGTATACATTACTAATACACACTGATCATATATGTTTTCCCACGTTGAAGAAAACCTAAAATAGTAGTAAGTACTTAATCAACTAGGAATAATAATCGGAATAACAACAACAAAATTCAAAGACTGGACCATTGTTGAATGATTACATTGCATTCAGTGTTATATTTCCTTTTCTTATAGCAATTGGCCATGGTGTTGATTGCTGAACTTAGAAGAATATTACAGTTTTAAGTGCCTTGTCTAGTTCTATATTGGCTTGTAGGGGTGATCGCGGTGCGGGCGGTGCGGTTTTTCTCAAAACCGCGGACCAACCCGCGCATGCGGTTTGGTCAAATTTTCAAACCGCAACACGAAATTTTAAAATCGCATAAACCACACCGCGAAAATGCGGTGCGGTGCGGTTCATTGCGGTTTATACCATCGATAAAAAAATAATTATAAATTTGAAATATTGATTTTCATACAATGTGGAATTAATTTTTAAATTTCTAACTCAACCACATTTTTTAATTCTTATGTAGACCATGACCTCTACAGACTTAATGAAATACAAACACTATATTATGAAATATTGTTATACCACAATAGAGAAAGATGAGTTAGCTCATTACAATTATTAGGCACTAACGAAGCGAATAGCTTACAAACTATCCCTTAAATTCTTAACAAAATACTAACATAATATATATACATATATATAATGAGAAAAATGTTCCTATAGTTAACTATAGTTAATTACCTATATTTATATGCATTTTGAGTATAAAAGATTGATGGCATTTTTGTAATAATGAAATCCACCCCCATGTATTTACAACAATAACCTTCTAATTGTATTATAATATATGTTAACTATAAGTAATTACCTAAATTAATATTAAATATTGCGGTGCGGTGCGTTTTTAACCGTATTTCAAAAAACTAAACCGCAACCCGCACCGCATCGTGCGGTTTGTCAAAATTTGAAACCTTAACCGCACCACAAAAAATAAAACAGCGCGGTGTGGTGTGGGCGGTTTTTGCGGTTTGGTGCGGTTTATGATCACCCCTATTGGCTTGTCCTTCTCCATTAGGTCTGTTAGTCGGCTCTAATTTTATAAAATATCTTAAATTTCTAATTTTTAATTTTTTTAAATAAAATAAAATCTTGAAGCACCAAGTTGTATATAATACTATATTCTCGGCTTTTATTTCGATTGCTTAAATTTTTTTAAATAAAATAAAATCTTGAAGCACCAAGTTGTATATAATACTATATTCTCGATTTTTATTTCGATTACTAGTTAATAAACTCCTAGTATATAACTTCGCTATCAAATTAAATGAATATTTTATAATTTTATTTTAATTAATTAAATTTACATAACTTCATTCTAGTAATATAAGAGTAGTTATATTATTAGTTGTACTAGCTTATAGCCCGTGCAAAGCACATGTTACTTTTAATTTTTTTTAATTTACTTATAGTTTAGTATATATAATATTATAAACATTACTTTTAATATGTTGGTAGAATTCAAATTTTAGATCTTTGTATATGAATAATTTTTAGTATTAAATCTAAATTAATATGATGTTGGTGGGAATGGAACCTTCAACCTTTCTATATAATATAATATAGTATTAATTTTATATTAAAATGTTGTTAGCGGGATCCGAACCTTAGACCTCCAACTTTCATTATTGTTGTATGTAACGGTCATCATCTATTTGAGTATGTAGTGGTTGTGAATGGGGATAACCAAAAATGAGGAACCAAAATAGGGGTAACCAAACTAAAAATTATACATTTTTCGCTTATTATAGTATAGTATGTATAATATATGATAGATGGTTACTCTAAAATGATTTAGTTTTGAAAAATTATTTGTCACGTTTCTTTTATTTTGAAATTGAGTTTTATTGGGCTGAGTTAAAAAAATAAAAATTGGGTCGGCTAGTTAATTGAGGCCCACTAGTTAAGTAGGTTGGGTTGAGTTTTATTGGATCAGTTACTCCTTTGCCCTTTGGATTGGCCGCCGAGTCCAATCTAACAAACCTTTATTTTCGGTGGCAAACCCAATAGGTACATTATTAACCGAAGCCTAATTATAATGTTCTTTCAAGAATTGACTTGCCTGTTATTTTTTTGCTCAAGAATGTGTAAATGTTGAGTAGATTGAAGAGATGATTCATGAACACTTGAATATATTCGCTTAATTCTGTTTGTTGTCATTGATTACAGTTTTAAGGAATTAAAACATTGGCCTCTATTAGAGTATAGGACTGCTGGAGAAGTTGCTAAAGATGTTGCCACTGGTCAAGAAATTGAAGGAGAGGTTCATTTTAATGGTGTGCGATTGTATATAAGCATACAGATATTACATAATAAACCAATTATTCACAGAGAAAATGTAGAGAGCAAAAACTAATGCCTTTCTTCTTAATGAAACTAACGATTACATGAGATTAAATAAGAGGAAAAAAGACAAACTTTCCACCCATAATGGCTATAATCTTGGAAACAACCTAACCACTTACCTTATCAACCTCCACTGCTAGCTAACACATAGCAATTACTCTAACAGATTACGACCAAAACAAATTACCAAATCAAAGACTTTTGACCAAATCAAATCAAATATTACAAAACATAAATAAATAAAACAAACTTAGATTAATTCCCAACAATCTCCCCCTTAATCTAAGTTTGTTTCTGCAGATTCTTAACATAGCCCATATGACATTCAACTTAACCCGTATGGTTATGAACTAAGCCCGTTTGGCTTGCAACTTTTTTTGCCCGTATGGCAATCACGTTCATGAGCCCGTGTGGCTTTCGTTTTGTCCGTCTGACACTACTAAAACTTTCCCTTCTGGAAATACTTTATTCACCCGTCTGGTTACCATTTATTTTCCCATTTGGCACATATTCTTTGCCCATCTGGCTTTGCCCATCTGGCCGCCTTAATTCTGTCAAAGCAATGTTGGTTCATCATCAATGATCTATGTAAGATTCACCTCTTGTCTTTGTCCCCTGTCTCGTGGTGGTTTATTGCATTCTGAGGCGTAGTGTCCAAAGATGTTTCAGTTATAGCACTTAATTTTACTCTTGTCACGTCGTACCATTTCTACCATATACTTCTCCTTGGCCTCTTGCCTGCCATTTCTGAGACAAAAGAAGTTGCTCTCCTCCGCTCTCACACCTGCCTTTCATTCTTTCTTCATGAGCCTTAAGTCGACCCACTACCTCTTCAACCGTCATAGCTTTCATATCTCCAAATTGCTCGATATTTGAAGCTATTTGAAGGAACTTGTCAGGAACAACACGTAATATTTTCCTTACCACACTCGATTCATCCATCATTTCTCCAAGTACCTGGATATTGGTTGCTATCCGGCTCAGCTTCATACAAAAATCATCGATTTTATCGGTCTCCTTCATGGTAAGAGACTCAAACTCTCCCTTTAACGTTTGCACCTTTGCCTCCTTCACTCGCTCTGCTCCCACACACATCGTTTTAATGGCTTCCCAAGCTTCTTTTGCGGTTTCTTTCTCAGCAATGGTCAACAATACTTCTTCTAGCACACCTTGATATATCGCTGCAAGGGCCATCTGCACCGTTCTTTCATCCACGGCTACTTTGGGATCCTTTTGTTCGATTGCACCCCAGACTCCTTGCGCCTTCATGAACACTTTCATCTTCAGGGACCATGTTGTATAGTTACTTTTCGTTAGCATTGGATAGCTTAAACCCACAGAGCCTTCTTTTGTCTTGGTTATCTCCATAGTTTTGTTTATGTGTTTGGGTTGATATTTAGGCAGACAAAAGACCTACACACCTGGGGGCTCTGATACCAAATGATTGTATATAAGCATATAGATATTACATAATAAACCAATTACTCACAGAGAAAATGTAGAGAGCAAAAACTACTGCCTTTCTTCTTAGTGAAACTAACGATTACATGAGATTAAATAAGAGGAAAAAAGACAAACTTTCCACCCATAGTGGCTATAATCTTGGCTATAATCTTGGAAACAACCTAACCACTTACCTTATCAACCTCTACTGCTAGCTAACACATAGCAATTACTCTAACAGATTACGACCAAAACAAATTACCAAATCAAAGACTTCTGACCAAATCAAATCAAATATTACAAAACATAAATAAACAAAACAAACTTAGATTAATTCCCAACAGTGTGGAGTCATGTAAACCTGTAAGTTCAGGCTTAAAATACGCCGAGGAGTTGGAGAGAAAAAATGTAGTAACAAAGCTAAAGAGTTCCAATTTACAATCGTTTGTTTTGAAACAGATTTAAAGAGGCCTTACTTTCATATTTATCAAGTTGATGTTGTAGAACTTGAAAACTGTCACAGTTATCTTGCTTTTGTAGAAGCTGAATATAACTTCAACGAAGTATTATTCATTCTTGTTATGGTTGTATCTTCACTTTATTAAATAACTAATGGAAATGTCAAAATGGACTTCAGCTCCCCTCTGTTTTGTATGACCGTTTCACACTTGATACGTAGAACCCCTTTGAAATGGGATATTGATGTTGAAATTGTAAAAACGAGTAGCACAATATATTTAACTGCCAAGTAAATGAGACTGTCTCAAATGATAATGAGACTGTCTCTTTATTGTGTGAGAGTGTCCCAATTAACTAACAGAGTAAATAAATGGCAATAAGTAAATGACAGAATATAAAGCAAGAACACCAGGAATTTTCACTTGGTTCGGCCCCTACCCAATCTATGACCTACATCCAAGTCCCTATGCCAACTAGCACAGAGATTATATTATTATAACAATAATATAAAGCTTACAGTTTTCCCGATTACAAGTTTAAAGCCTCTTGGAAAAACCTTTCCCTTGATACAACTGTCACCTAGCAAACCTGCTACCTAGCCCACTAGTTACCTTGGCTTATGACTTGTAATCTTATCTAATTGCCACAACCCAGCACAAGTATGTATAGAATGAATATGAGATTGCAACTCTATGAAATATAACTTCTGTATGCAGTGTATGAGCTTGAAAGTCTTTGTATAGAAGTTGTATTGCAAATGTGTTGAGAGTTGTTTTTCTTCTTGCCAAAAGATCGACTTTATATAGCACTAGAAGATGTAGTTGTTAGAGACTTGAATTCTTGAGATTATAGCTGTTGGAGAAAGAATCAATCAAGTACAAATTAGTGATTAGCTAGTAAATGAGACTGTCTCAAATGATAAGGAGACTGTCTCTTTATTGTGTGAGAGTGTCCCAATTAACTAAAAGAGTAAATAAACGGCAATAAGTAAATGACAGAATATAAAGCAAGAACACCAGGAATTTTCACTTGGTTCGGCCCCTACCCAATCTATGACCTACATCCAAGTCCCTATGCCAACTAGCACAGAGATTATATTATTATAACAATAATATAAAGCTTACAGTTTTCCCGATTACAAGTTTAAAGCCTCTTGGAAAAACCCTTCCCTGGATACAACTGTCACCTAGCAAACCTGCTACCTAGCCCACTAGTTACCTTGGCTTATGACTTGTAATCTTATCTAATTGCCACAACCCAGCACAAGTATGTATAGAATGAATATGAGATTACAACTCTATGAAATATAACTTCTGTATGCAGTGTATGAGCTTGAAAGTCTTTGTATAGAAGTTGTATTGCAAATGTGTTGAGAGTTGTTTTTCTTCTTGCCAAAAGATCGACTTTATATAGCACTAGAAGATGTAGTTGTTAGAGACTTGAATTCTTGAGATTATAGTTGTTGGAGAAAGAATCAATCAAGTACAAATTAGTGATTAGATGACAATCAATCAGTGATCATTAGCAACGGCTCCTTCAGGATCAAATCGCAGATATTCCTTAAATATATCCCGAAATATATGACCTGCAATAGATAATATATATGTCTTATAATAGATATAGCAATCATATATGGAAACTCAGAATCAAATCTCCATGATTTAATTCGAAGACTATTCAAAAATATCATCCTAAAAACCTGGGAAAAACAAACAATAAAAAATGGAAGCATTAGAACAACAAAAAATTTCAAGACAGAAGCGAAGAAAAAAAAATGAAGGCCAGTAGAGGTCCACGCGCGGCAAGGCATACGAACAGAGGCCAAACGAAAAAATTGATTGGAGTTTACATAATAAAAAACAATAAAGAAAGAGAAGAAGATGCGTTAAATTGCTTGTAAATGGAGCCCGCAGTAAAAATAAAAAAGATTGTAGCAAAAGTAACTACCAGGATGGGTTACTTGATTCAATCAGGACCAGTATCAACAAAACAAAAATGAGAAGCACAGCATGAGGACCAGTGCACACACAAGACGTGAAGCATGACAGAAGGAATTTATAAAAAAAATTGTGGAGCCCCGAAAGTTACAGCTGCCCGAACACAAAGAACTTGGCCAGTTCACACAGCACGGTGATGCGCCAGTGAGTTGCAGCGAGCACTCCAAAGATAAGTTTTCGACTATCTTCTTTTAATTTTCTGCTCGATAATTAAAAATTATGCCATGCATGCATAATTATGTTTTTAAATATTTTTTAAGAAAAAAATATTTAGTATTTAAAATTCGTGCGAGTTATCTATTTTTATGCTTGTAAAATTATTGCGATTTAGAAAAATATCGTACGAGATATTTATGTTACTGAATTATAGATATTTATGGTTTGATGAATTGCGGATTTGTTTTACAATCCCGTATGAGCTGCATTATTCTCAAAAAAGAAAAAAATACATATACGAGACGTATAATTTTGTAAAAGATATTCTACAAAAAGTAGCATTATTTTCAAAGAAAATAAATATCGTGACACTATTAAAAGTGCATATTTATTATTGCGTTTGGATTTGCAAAAGATTTTTCATATATCATTGCGATAGTACATATATGTCAAAAATATTTCCAAACTTGCGAACTAAATTGCCAAGTAGGGTAGCCTGGACAAGTTATAAATTCCGCAATGCTATACGCTTGAGTAAAGTGCAGCACCCTATGGATTATTATTGAAGGCCCATGACCAGATCTTGAGCTCAAGATCGCATGGGTGGGAAGGCATCCCTATGCAAAATATCTTACAGACATGCACAGCCAGCGCGCGTTCAAAGTTCACCAGGAAGTTCACCAGAATTACATCTACAACTCTTAGTGAAGACCTCGCTAGACACATCCTTATGTGATTGCATCAGACACTTGAAAAGCGTGTATGACAATTCAGGATATATACAAGCGCCAAGGTCCTAACTAGACAACAAGGATCGCAAAGGATTTCAAAAATATTATTAATGCTCGCACATTTGAAAACCTTGGCGAAAAATATATCTTATAGTGGTCATCACATGCTATCACACTTGCATCCGCATACGCCTAACGAGCACCGTGATGCTCTAAGTGTTTTTCTAATCATCTATTTTCAGTTTTTTCAGTGACTCAAGAAATTTGGAAGCTTGAAGAATTCTTAGTTCTCCACTGCAGCAAGCTACACTGAAGAACTGGGGGCTAGTTGTTATGCCATAATTTTGGCATCTCTAATAATCTCCCAAATTTATAATAGTTATTAATTATTAATTTAGATTAATAATTATTACTTAACCACTAAGTTTTATCCTCTCTCAGAAATGAGGAAAGAATCAATCTCAATCAATCAATAACGGAAAATATCTCCAAACGATATTCTTCAAATCAGGAAGATATCATAACGATAAGATTAAATCAGATAAAATCAGTAATCACCCAGATTAACGAAGTTTATCCCTAAAGTCTGTAAGGGATAGACATAAATCAATTACACAGAACTACGTGGGCTTGATCCTATATAAACATAGGTACGTAGGGATCTTGGTATATGATGAAATCCGATACACGAGACAAATCGAGATACTTGCCAAGTTCAGCCCCCTCTTTTTTCATAAACTCTAATCCCTCTAATCCTCTAAACAGTCACATACTCATAATTTCGCTAATTATTCCAGCAAACCTCCGATTTCGTGTTGTTACGAAATTTCTCCAACAACAGAATTATATATAATATATATTTTTAATTTATTTATATATATAATATATATTTTAATATATAATTACAAAATATAAGCATGCCTATCATTCTATCAAGATAATATAATAATATAATCATCATTAATTATTAAAAATACAAATATAAGCATGTTTACACTAAGTTATGATTAATTATTAAGCTTTTAACACAACAATCAAGTAGCATAAGTGGTTTTAGTGTGGCATTAGGAATTTAGGAAAGCAAAAGGAGCAACACTCGGGTTCAATTCCCACCTCATGCAATAATTTTGGACTGCAAGTGGCGGATCCGGATTCGTTCAGATATTATTCGCATCCGATTCAGCCGGATATTTCCGGATACAGATTCGGATATCATTACTGATTGCCGGATCCGGATACGGATATTGCCATATCCGGCTTCGTATTATCCGTTTCCCACCCCTACATTAACCTCTTTTTATACAAATTTGACTTTTATATAAGTTCTCTCTCATTCCTAGATAAACAAAATAAGCCAGTGACCCAAAAACATACACAAATCTTACACAACTAAACTCTATGCAACAACAAAAAATAGTTTTTATGGCTAATACAGCAAAATTTTGGCCTGCTCGATCTCTTCTTCTTCATTAGTTTTGTTACAAATTTGTCATTTCATGAGTGTAAGTATATTACTCCGCATATTCTTTCAATATGATACTTTAATTAAACATTTACATATCACTAATCAGTTACAGTGTTTTGTTTTCGAAAAATATAGGTGCAGGCCACCTATATTCTGATAGGAATATAGTTACATAGTCTGACAGGAAGTCTCGTGGTGTCTACTGGCCACGAAGGTATGCAGGAGATTGTTGGCTTTGTGCAATCTATCAGGTTTCAGAATTGGATTCTGAATTGAGTTAGGAATTCCTGAATTGGACTCTAATTAGAGTTAGGAATTTCAGAATTAGACTCTGATTTATTTTGACCAAGTTTCTTCTCTTATAAATACTCATGTAATTGTAACACAACAACAACATAACATAATTGTGAGATGTGAGAGATCAATACAAAATTAGTGCGCCTGTGTGATTGTCATTTATTTTCTTATTCTTGGTTATTCGCTTTGGGTTTTGCTTTCCTTGTTGTATACTCAACAACTGGTATCAAGAGGCTAGGTTTTCAAGCGAGTGGGAGCGATGGCAGAAGAAGGGAAAGTAAAGATCGACAAATTTGATGGCAAAGATTTTGGGTTTTGGAAGATGCAAATTGAAGATTATTTGTATCAGAAAAAACTACACGAACAGCTGGAGGAGAAAAAGCCAGATTCAATGGATGAGAAAGAATGGAATCTATTGGATAGGCAAGCTCTGGGTGTTGTCAGATTGAATTTGGCGAAGAACGTTGCTTACAATATCGTCAAGGAAACGACAACTTATGGATTGATCAAGGCGTTATCAAATATGTATGAGAAGCCGTCTGCTTCGAATAAGGTATATTTGTGTCGCTTGTTGTTTGCCACGAGATTGAATGAAGGTGATTGTGTTGCTGATCATGTGAATGAATTTAACTCTATCCTATCAAGATTGACATCAGTGGATATTAAATTCGATGATGAAGTACAAGCCTTGTTGTTGGTATTCTCATTACCTGACAATTGGTCAGGATTTTTCACTGCTATTTGTAATTCATCTGGGAGCAGTAAGATGACTTTTGATGGAGTTCAAGATGCGATTCTTGGAGAAGATATTCGTAGGAGAAACTCAGGAGAGTCGTCAGGTTCCTTGTTGAGTACTGAGAGTAGAGGCAGAAAGTCCGATAGGGGGCAGAATCAGGGGCGTAGCAGATCGAAGTCACAGAAGAGAGTACAGTCCAAAGAACGCAAGGAGATTGTTTGTTGGAATTGTCAGAAGAAAGGTCACTTTAGAAATCAGTGTACGGCTCCCGCAGCTCCTAAAGGAAAGAAGAAAGAGGATAATTCAGCTAATATAGTTGAAGAATTGGTGGATGACGATTCTTTGATTTGTTGTGTTGAATGTTTGGTTGAATCATGGGTTATGGATTCTGGTGCATCATTCCATGCTACCCCTTGCAAGGATTTGATGTTAAATTTAAGACTTGGAAATTTTGGTAAAGTTCGTCTTGCTGATGATGAGATTTTGGATATTACGGGCATGGGAGATATTAATCTCAAGACCTCTTTGGGGACTAGCTGGACGTTGAAAGATGTGAGATACATTCCTGGACTGAAGAAGATGTTGATATCTGTGGGTCAGTTAGATAAGGAAGGGTATCGAGTTACTTTCGGAGACGAACGATGGAAGGTTATAAAGGGGAATCTAGTTGTTGCTCGTGGAGACAAAAAGGGGACGTTGTACATAGTTGAACAATCTAGCTATGAAGCAAAAATAGTTGCTGATGAGATTGGGTCTTCAACTTAGTGGCACCAAAGACTTGGTCATATGAGTGAAAAGGGTATGAAGCTGTTAACTTCGAAGGGGATCTAGAGTTGAAGAATGTTGAAGTTGGGTTCTGTGAGCCATGTGTTCTTGGAAAGCAGACTTTTGCAAAATCAGGGAGGACACCCAAGGCTGAGAGGTTAGAGCTAGTTCATACAGATGTATATGGTCCAACAACAGTTGCGTCGTTGGGAGGATCTCGCTTGTCACTTTCATTGACGATTCCACTAGAATGGTATGGGTTTATTTTTTGAAGAATAAATCAGATATGTTTGCTACTTTCAAGAAGCGGAAGACTGAAATTGAAAATCAAACCGGTTTGAAGGTTAAGAGTTTGATGTCAGATAATGGTGGTGAGTATAGTAGTGATGAGTTTAAAAGCTATTGGGTAGAATATGGGATTAGAATGATCAAAACTATTCGAGAGACACCACAGCAGAATGGTGTTGCAGAGCGCATGAATAGAAACTTAAATGAGAGGGCCAAGAGTATGAGGTGCAGGGCTGCTAAAGACTTTTTGGGCAGATGCAGTTAGCACAGCAGCGTATCTCATAAATAGAGGACCTTCAGTTCCTTTGGGATTCAAGATTCCTGAAGAAGAGTGGCAGAAAAAGGAGGTAAATCTTTCACACTCGCGAGTTTTTGGTTGTGTTTCTTATGTGCGTGTTAAAGATTCTAACAGGGACAAGCTTGATCCGAAAGCAAAGAAGTTTATCTTCATTGGTTATGGCTCAGATGATATGGGTTACCGTTTCTGGGATGAACTAACGAAGAAGGTCGTTAGAAGTAGAGATGTTACTTTTAATGAAAGTTCAGTGTACACGGATAAGCTTGCAGTCGATTCTGAGTTTGCAAAGGAACAACCTGAGAAAGAGAAAGCAGTGCTTGAAGATATTACAGAAGAAGATCTTGCAGGAAATAGTGGGAGTTCGGGGAATGGTGATGACACAGTTCTAGTTACTCTACAGGCTGAGGTAAGAAAATCTAGCAGAATTGTGAGGCCACCACAAAGATTTTCTCCTTTAGCATATTATATGTTATTGACCGAGGATGGAGAGCCTCAGTGTTATTCAGAGGCAGTTCAGGTGGATGATTCAGTTCAGTGGAAATCAACCATGGAAGAAGAGTTGAGTTCTCTTGAGAAGAATGAAACTTGGTCTTTAATAGAGTTACCAGCAGGAAAAAAGGCTTTACAGAATAAGTGGGTGTTCCGAATAAAAGAAGAACCTGATGACAGCAAGAGATACAAGGCGAGGTTAGTAGTCAAGGGTTATCAACAGAAAAAGGGTATTGACTATGCTGATATATTTTCTCCGGTTGTTAAGATGACTACAGTTAGAATTGTGCTAAGTATTGTGGCTGCAGAGGAGTTACATCTAGAGCAACTAGATGTTAAGACCGCATTCTTACATGGTGATCTTGAGGAAGACATCTACATGGTACAGCTAGAGGGATTTCAGGTAGCTGGGAAAGAAAACCTTGTTTATAAGCTTATAAAAAGCTTGTATGGTTTGAAGCAAGCGCCAAGACAATGGTACTTGAAGTTTGACAGCTTTATGATGAAGAATGGGTACACTAGGAGTGCTGTGGATCATTGTTATTATTTTAAACAATTTGATTCATCTTATATCATATAGTTGTTGTATGTTGATGACATGTTGATAGCAGGATCAAACATGAGGGAAATCAACAGGTTAAAGAGACAGATGTCTGAGGAGTTTGAGATGAAGGATATGGGTGCAGCAAAACAGATACTTGGTATGAGCATCATAAGAGATAGATCTGAAGGTACTTTGAAATTATCTCAAGAAAAGTATATTGAGAAATTGTTGCAGAAATTCAGTGTCCAGGATGCGAAGACCAGAAGTACACCTTTGGCGACTCACTTTAATCTCAAGAAGAAGCAGTCACCTTAAACGGATGAAGGCAAGAAAGATATGGCTAAAGTTCCATATGCATCTGCAGTTGACAGTTTAATGTATGCTATGGTGTCTACAAGGCCAGATATTGCTCATGCAGTGGGAGTTGTTAGCAAGTTCTTGTCTAATCCAGGAAGAGAGCATTGGGAAGTAGTCAAGTGGTTGTTACGCTACTTGAAAGGCACATCCAAGGTTGCGTTATGTTTCAGCAAGAAAGATGTTATCTTGGAAGGGTTCTCTGATGCAGATTTGGGTGGATGTTTGGATACAAGAAAAAGTACGACGGGATATATTTTCACGTTGGGTGGCACAACAGTTAGTTGGATGTCTCGACTTCAAAAGAGTGTTGCTCTTTCAACCACAGAAGCAGAATATATGGCTATCTCTGGAGCTAGCAAAGAGATGATTTGGTTGAAGAATTTTTTTAAGGAGTTTGGCAAGAAACAGGCTGACAGTGCTTTGTATAGCGACAGTCAGAGTGCTATTCATCTTGCAAAGAATCATGTGTTTCATGCTAGGACGAAGCATATTCAGCTGAGATATCACTTTACAAGAGTGTTGATTAGCAATGGTACTTTGTCCTTGAAGAAAATCCTTGGTTCAAAGAATCCTGCAGATATGTTGACTAAGGTGGTTACTAATGAAAAGTTGAAGCTTTGCATCGCTTCAATTGGCCTTCAGAACTGATTGATGAGAAGGCGCTGCACTAGTTAGAGTTATTGATCGAGGGATTATTTGTTACTAGATTTACAAGAGTGATGCGAAGATGTGGTCAGACTCCAAGTGGGAGATTGTTGGGTTTGTGGAGTCTATCAGGTTTCAGAATTGGATTCTGACTTGAGTTAGGTATTCCTGAATTGGACTCTAATTAGAGTTAGGATTAGAGTTAGGAATTTCAGAATTAGACTCTGATTTATTTTGACCCAATTTCTTATCTTATAAATACTCATGTAATTGTAACACAACAACAACACAACACAATTGTGAGATGTGAGAGATCAATACAAAATTAGTGCCGCTTGTGGAGTAGAAATTTCCGAACCACGTAAAATCTTTATCTTGTATAATTATCGTTTATTTTCTTGTTATTGTTTATTCGTTTTGGGTTTTGATTTCGTTGTATTCAACAGAGATTTTTGCTGATGTTGTAGCTCAAAACCATATTGTGCCGAAGCAAGATATGAATGTGAAATTATGCTTCCTGTAAATCTCAATGAGTGGTTTTATGCTTATAATGATATTATATTTTTACCAAATCGGCAAATCCACCAATTTTGGTAGATTGTATTCCTACACCTATATATGAACTCTCTAGTAACTTTTTTTTTCTCACACGGACTAACTCTCTCCAGGTGATCAATCTACATAAAATATTCTTCTAATTTTTCTCAATCAATAATGAACATACAAACCTCAATCATTTTATAATATGCATGAGAATTGTTAATATAATCAATTCTGATCAATATAATAATTGAAATTACCTACTTTTTGATATTTTCTCACAATAATGTATTAACATATATATTTACATTAATTGGGTCACTTATTTCACTTCAATATAGGGTCACTGATTTCATTTCGGTATCATTTGAATCACTAAAGTCATAATAAATATCAAATAGATAACTCTAAATACGTGTTTGAAAAATAAAAGTAATCTTTTGTTGATTATGCACATTTTTCTTGAATGCTACCGCAGCCAAATGAATACTTGTTACATTCTAGTATTTTAGATAATATATTTAGAATTTAAAATTTTCATTTACTATTTATTTTTAATTAAAATAAGGAAAATAACTATAAAATTAAAAAAAAATGAATTTTTAAAAATCTAAATATATTAATTAAAATACTAGAATTTAATAACTATTCATTTGGTTGTCATAACATTCAAGAAAAATGTGCAGAATCAACAAAAGATTACTTTTATTTTTCAAACACATATTTAGAGTTATCTATTTGATATTTATTATGAATTTAGTGATTCAAATGATACCGAAATGAAATTGGTGACCCCTTTGATATATTGAAGTGAAATAAGTGATCTGGTTGATAATTAACCCTATTTACATACTAAAAGACATTGTACAAGTTTGTAATGCGGATTATTTTTTATATAATATTATTTTATTTTTACATAAAATAAAATAATCTATATTGAGGAAAAATAATATATTTTTTATTTGTTATAACTTTAATTTATTTTAATAGGTAAAATAGATTGTAGTTCAATATAAAAACTATAAATGAAGATTTGTAATTATTCTATGACTTTTAGTTGGATATAAAAGCTCATATTGGTAGTCAGAGTTAATATGTGATTTAGAAAGAATAAGAGCCCGTTTGGGATATCTTAAAATAAGCTACTTACCACTTAAATGTAATAAGTAGATTATATGAAATAAGTAATTATAACTTATAACTTATATTTTCGTGTTTGGGTGTTTAACTTATAAATCAGTAGAGTGTTTGGTAAATCAGAACTTATAAGTTAACTTTTTATACTATTTTCAAAATATTTGTTTTTTAATATATATCAATGGATCTCAATTGATAGATCTCGATGAGTAGAGAAATTTGATATATTCATATCAATTTTTTAATGAACGGATCAAAAGATATATGATTTTGAAGATTTGAAGGATATTATATATGCGTGTATCGAGAAATAAGAATAAGTTGAAAGTTAGAATTTCTAACTTACAACTTATCAACTTATTTGTACAAAATAAGTCCGTTCAGCAATTTTGCCAAACACTCCATTAAAACTGAAAACGGTCATTTTGTCCAAATAAGTTCAAAACGGGCTTTTCACCCCTTTAGCCAAACAGGCCCTAAGACTCATCAACTTATCCACAGTTTAATATAATAATATAAATAAATAAATACAAATTTTTGTATTCATCTATGTATCGCCAATTTAATATGTAACATAAAGTATGTCCTCAAACTAATACGGTGACATTAAAAAAAATCTAATACAAAAACAGGAACATTAATTTATGTTAAACAAGGAAAATAAATTTTAAAATTACAAATATAAATTTGTTATAACCGAGGTCATTGGCTAGTTTTGTCTATTATTATAAGTATACTAGCGTTCTACCGGTGGTACGCACCGAACGACAAAATTTATTAGTTAATTAATATAAACATATCATTTTAATCATTATTTAGATAAAAAAAGATAATTTCATAATTAGTTTAAGTACAAAATTACTTATTTCTCAATTTATACTAATTGCATAAATATTAATATAATCAAATAATTATTATAACATTCACATCCCCGCCGGAACATTTGAAGCTCCTCTTTATTGTTTTTTCTTAATTTTATTTTTCTTTTAATTTCTCTCAGTTTTTAGAATTTTTCTACCAAATTCATAAGGTTTTTTATTCATATTTTAAGTTTTAATCTTCACGATGGGTTTTCAGAATTTTTATCATATTAATTCATTCAAAATCTTTGTATGGATCGCAATAAATTTTTTGAATGCATACTAAAAATTCATAAACACATTCTGACTACCGTCATAAATCATTAGATTATCTTTCAAAAAATTGTTGCATGTTTCAGCTATATGATAAAGAATCTTTACTATGCAAGATCCATTAAACGAAGGTAGTTATGACAAAGAAAACTTTCATGTAATCTAGTTGACTATGTGTTCGTTTAACATCATTTTTACAAATTATATGTTCTTTTATTAGTGAATTGATTTTATATAAAAAAAATTAACATTATCAATCAACCAAACATATCCAATATATCCAAGTAAGATATGACTATTAGAGTTTATGGTGATAAACTTGTTTTTAATGACAACTTAAAATGTGTATATTTTGAAGGTTGAATTTTTTATTCTTTTCTAATAGAATATTGTACATTAAAATATTAGTTTTATTTTACCCATAAATAGGGATGACAAATTAATTCGATCTAATAATATCCGATCCAAAACCTGAAATTTTGGATATACCGAACCCGAATTTTTGGATTTAGGTTTGGATTTAAATTTTAAACCCAATGTAGTTTTGATTTGGATTTCAATTGTACCAAACCGATATCTGATCCCAAATCCGAAATCCCATCCAATATCGAAATTTGATATATAAATGATATAATATCATAATTTGAAATTATTATATCTAATATATAGATTTAAGACATATAATTTATTTATTTTTATTCAAATTTTTCATTAAAAATAGTCAATACTAATTTAGTAATTAGAACTTATATTTCTCAATCTCAAGTTTTATTGAAATATTTAAGATATAATTTTCTTTACTTTACATAAAATTTCATTTGTGTAGTATAAAAAAATTTATTTTTTTAAACATATTTTATGTTTTACATAGCATGTCACTTCGTATAATATGTTACATTTGACTACTTAATTTAATCATTTTAATTTTGAATTATTGTATATATATATATATATATAATGAATACAGTTTGCGTGTAGCAATTATTTTAAATTTGACTACATTATTACTAATTTTGGACCGAACCCAACCCGTTATTATCCCTCCACGTAAAATAAGATATTTGAAAATGAGTATGATATTTTTCTTATTTGACTAACATGTTTAAATCGAAAACTATACATGAAACTAAAATCAATTGCATAATAAATAAACACGTAATCATATTATTATATATGTGTCCATTTAATTATCGGGTTAAAAAGCATAAAATTCATTTACCTTTAATTGTGAGTGTATTTTTCCAACATATGTTACAAGAAAGTGCTTACGTAGACCTGACAATTTATTTGTGTTGTGTATATTGACGTCATGTGTGTTTGGGGTTTTGTATGAAAATAGCATGAAATTTTTTTGTCTACCCAATATTCGAATACAAAACGCTATTAAACTAAACGATTTTTTTTACACGAAATGAAAATAATTGTTATTCCCAGATTACACACTTGTATAATTGTAGAGGGGGGGGGTTGAATACAATTCTTGATAGTTATAAATTTCTGATAAAAACCACAGAAATCTATAAAGAAATAATTGCTGAATAGAAATGGTTCACAAACACATAAAAAATCAGGTGGTTAAATGTACCACCTGAGACTTTTATTTGAAGAAAACCCTGTGATACAAATGTACACAGCTTGTGTTTTACAACTCTTTGCTTCTAAGAATATTCAAGAAACCCTAAGCAAATAAGTCTGTTTTCTTACAGTCTAAAGAGTTGCTACACTTGGTTATATATCCCAAGTTTACAAGTGCTACAGGAATAAGATAATATTAATCTAATTCAAGTTGACTTGCTACTCCACTCCAAATCCACATGTAGCCGAAAGGTTGTCCTTGTGAATAGATATGTCCCCTGCACCTTTCTTGTATGTACTGTGTAAATGGAATGCTTCTTTCTTCTGTGTTTCCAAAGCATGGCTGCCATACTGCTTTTTATACCTACTATCAACCCATGTGATCTGTCAGTCAAACCTGTCCTTATCAACTGCTAATTCCCAGCTAGCATAGGATAAAGTGACAATGATTATCCGTTGATGTTGTGCACAATTATCCGTTGACGGTAGTTTGAGCTTTATCCGTTGATCGAGTAGATTTGAGTTGTATCCGTTGATAGAGCCCTGTTCTTATCCGTTGATACACTTTCACTTAGACAGAATTAAATAGCATAGCTTATTTACAATTGGCTACCCTATTCTGCCTATCCATTGATGGTCAACATGACTCTGAACAAAAACACTATCAACTGATAAATAGAGATATTGCAGTATGCTACAAAACCTCATCCGTTGATGAGCTACCTGTCAACGAATAGTTATAAAGTCTTATCCATTGACAGTTACAAAACTTGACTTATACAATTTTGCTTGAATGTTAAGTTATCATCAACTACAACATATTTCTAACAATCTCCCCCAATTTATACTTGATGGCAATAAAGCATAAATTCAGAACCTTGATGATAACAAAACATTCCTAAAGATATATACACTACAGTATGCAAAAATTGTATTAAGCTACAAAAATTAAAAACAGAAAGCTTTAAGAAACTTATCAGAGATGTGCTCCTTTAGATTGAGCAGATTAATGATGTTTCCTCTCTCTGGTTGGCTGCACCCTTGACTTTCCTTCCTTGGCAGAGTTGGACTCAATTTGCACTTGAAGTTGCCTATAGAAGGTATCTTCTTCAACAACTTTTGGATTTAGCTTTAGTTGTAACCATCTTAGGTAATCAGAACTAGCCTTTGACAGTTGGTCTTCTAACCTGAAGAATCTCCTAGTGCCCTCTTCATCCCTGAAATCCATCATCCAAAAGGGTTGAATGTGGATTTTCTGTCCATTATATGGGATCTTCATTTTCATTGGTAGACTTGAGGGTGAGTTCCATTCTCTCCTTATTTCTTCTATTCTGCTGATTATCTCCCTTCTGGCTGTCTCAGAGAACCCTGTGTGTCTCTTGAATGCTGAGAACACTTTGGTCAGTGTATGATAATTCTCTCCAAGAACCTTCTGTAATGGCCATGTCCTCTGACTTCCTCCCTTGTAGACAAACACTAATCTCTCAGGCTGATTCTTGTACTTTTCAATTCCTCTTACTTCTGATAATTCATCCAAATATAGATTCATGCCAGAGTATTCTTCAATTTTTGCCTGATAGATAAAGTCTTCTTTGTTTTCCAAGATTGGTTGTTTGACAATAGCAGGTACCCTAGCAACTTGAACTGGTCCCTTTGAAAGTTGCTTCTTTGGAGCCCTTTTCTTCTGTTTTGGATTCAGCAAGAATGAAGGAACTTCAATTGAATCAAAATTCATTGGTTCTTCTTTGGGCATTATGGGGTCACCATGAAAGTTTACAGTTGGGTCGATTACTGTTGCAGATATAGGTACTGATGAGCCAATGGTTTCTTTTTCTGGAGGGGGTTCTGGAGAAAGAACCCTCTTGGTTTTAGCTTTCCTTCTTTTAGGTTTGGATTTGGGAACTTCCTCAGGTTCCTTCATTTCAACCTCTACCTCATCCATTAACTCTTGAGCCAGCCTGGCTTGCTTCTCATCTGAGTTTTCATATTGATTTTCTGTACTTGGATGGGCTTCCCTTTGGATTCTGGAGACTTCTTCTCTTTTAGCTTCCACAAATCTAGGATGGTTGTTGGATATATTTAATACTTTTCCATTCCTCATGATTACAGCCATCCAATCTCTTACACTCTTATTTGTCTGTACTTTGAACTCCATGATTGTTTTTTCCATTAGCTTTTCTTCATCATTCTTGGTAAATGGGTAGTCCAATTGAAGCTTGTTCTTCCCATTCTCCTTTGGTGGTGAGTAGGCTCTGGTTTTGATGGCTGGTTCAAATTTTTTGACAAATGATGGCTCGGCATCATAGAATGTATGAGCCACAATCTTTGGAGTGAGCACCTTCATGATTGTGGTTGATATTGTTGGAGCAGAAGATTGAGCATTAAGAAACAGAGATGATGCAATTGATTCATTGATCATCCTCTCTATCCTTAGAATTCTTTCACTAGTCTCCTTGTTGATCTTTTCCAAAGCTTCTATTCTGGCTTGCCTTTCACCATCTGAGATTTCTTCTAAGCATTGAATCTCAGGCAAAGCCACTTGTTTCTTCACAGGGGAAGCCTTTATCTCAAACTCTGTTGGATTGACCACTACAATTGGCTGTTGCTCCCCCTCAATCTGTGCTATCTCACTACTGGTAGCTTGAAATTGGCCAGTAGATGTTGCAGCCTCTTCTGTGCTTGTTCCCATTTTCATTTTCTCCCCCTTTTTGTTAGCATCAAGGATTGGGGTTGAAGCTGCAAGTAGCATTTCCAGTAGTTGAGTCTGTTTTGATTGATTGGCAATGATAGTCTGCATTTGAGATTCCATACTATCCACTCTGGAGGAAAGAAGCTGAACAGACTTAGCCAGGCTATCTTCTTTGAGAAGTTTGCTAGAAAGCACCTTCTGAGTGGTAGTAGGAGCTAGTGCCTCAATCCTGGCATCTAGTGCTATCTTCATATCTCTAATTACAGACTTGACCTCCTCCTGTTGTGTTCTTTGAATAACAGATTGCATCTTTTGTAATTTCAAGAGGCCATAACTTGCTTAAGAACAGTCTTTCTCTGTGGGTCTGCAGTTTGGTGCTCAGCCTTAGCAGATTGATATTGCTTCATGATTTCCACATTGAGATCCCCAAGTTCAGTGGCATTTGTAAACATCCATGCTGGAGTTTCTTCTTCATTGATTTCTTCACCATCTGAACTTTGACTGTCATCACTGCCAAACTCTTCACTTCTAGCACTTGGAGACAGGGTTTGTAAAGCTTCTTTTGCTCTTTGAAGAGATTCTGAGGTGTGCACTAGGTGCATTGCCTTCTCTGCCTCCATATTGCCCTGTTGTGCCATGACTTGATAGGCAGAAACAGGATGACTTGTTCGTAAATTCTGCAATTTCTGTGTTGTCATATAGGCGATCTGTTCAAGCTTTATCAGTGTTTGTTAATGGCGGATGTCGCGTATTTGTTGCTTGTTACGAAGCTTGTTTCTGATCGTTTAGAGCATGTCGTCGTCATCTCCGAGTCGATCTCTCTCGTGTTCTAAGTCTAAACATCATCTCTTCACAGGTGTATTCATCCAATCTCTCATCTTTCTCTGTTTACTCTTTTTGTTCAGCTATAAATTCATATCTTATCTGTTTTACTCATCATCAAAACTTGTTCATATCTTGAGTGCTTTGATCAATACTTCTGTTGTTCCACACAACGTGTTTGATAATTTTTCACACCGAGTTTTCTATGTTTTCGATTGTCATCGATCGTTTTGTGATCAAATTATCATCGTTTTATTCATGAGATTTCTGTTTAGCAAAATTCTGGTGTATTTTTGTGTTGGAGAGGCAGTTATTGTTTGGCGCACAGGAGGTGTTTGATACTTTGCCTGACTGAAATTTCAGTTTGAGATTTGGTTACAGTTTTGGTGACAGATTTGGAGAATTGATTCTAGTGTGTTTGTCGATATTTGATGATTGTGGCTTTCTTCAATGATTTGTTCGATTTGTGATTTGGCTTGTCTCCTTTGTGAGCTAGCAATCATTTTTAAAACTCCTTTGTGAGTTCTCAATTTTAATCCTTGTGGATTCCTAATCATCATTCACTTTGTGATTGATTTTTTTTTTCTCTAAAACTCCTTAGTGAGTTCTGATTCTAAACTCCTTGGTGAGTTCTAAGCCTACTTTGTAGGTTCTGATCATTTCAAAGCCTCTTTGTAGGTTCTAAACCTTTTCTGATTTGGTCGTTTGAGTTCGTTTTACGACTCTTTGAGGTCCTTCTGATTTTTGATCCTGATGAATTTCCTAATCATGATGATTTGATCATTCTACCTGATTGTTGCTGTGTGAATTCTGAAGTTACTTGTCGTTTTTTTGATCCACTTAGTCTACCAAAGTTGCTGAGTATAGTGTATGTGAAAAGTTGCTGACATGAATTGTTCAGTTTTACAAGTTACTGAAGTTTCTGAATATTGCAAATATTGTTGGGCCTGTTTGTTAAGAATTGCTTTGTTGATGGTGATGTTGAGATATGTGAGCTGGCAAACAGCCTTACATCTGGTAACTGATTCGGTTATAATATGACTGCTGTTGCTGTTGTTGATTTGTGCTTGGAGCTATGTTGTTGCTTCTATCCGTTGCTACTACCCATTGATACCATCCATTGATACTATCCGTTGATGAAGATACTTGGTGCGTCCGTTGATGCATATCCGTTGATATTTGCTGCTGTCACTATGA
This sequence comes from Kitagawia praeruptora, assembly GCA_037693485.1. Lineage (NCBI taxonomy): Eukaryota > Viridiplantae > Streptophyta > Magnoliopsida > Apiales > Apiaceae > Kitagawia > Kitagawia praeruptora. The sequence continues at coordinate 112,907,206 of CM075354.1, forward strand.
TCTCAGACTATTCAGTAACACGTTGCTGTCAGGATTCCATCAGGATTTGTTATTTTCTTTCCTACAAAGTTGTTGTACTGAGTTCTCTAAAGTGCAGTTTTTGCTCTTCCAGATTGTCCAAGTTGCAGGTTTTCGCTTCCTCTCCCACCTCCAACTTGAGGGGGGATGTTGAGTATAGTGTATGTGCCAGCAGTTGTCAACGGATAATATTGTTGTGTGTGTGCTAAGCTGAGCTGTCAAGTGTCCAGCTGTGTCAAGTCGTTAGTTTGTTATTCAGTATTGAGTCTATATATAGACTCTCTTATTAGTGAGTTAGGTGATTGTTCACAATGTAGTCTCTAAGCTTCTCTCTGTACTTTGTATATACATTTACCAGTTCATCAATATATAGAAAATGGAGATTTCTCCACCAAACGTATCTCTTCTTTACTTGTTCTTATTTTGTGTTCTTCACATCAATCCGCTGCATATCACGAATTATAATATACTGCAAATTGTGTCCTGGAGACATAAAATACCCTGTAAATTGCTTTCTCTTCTATTAAAACTCTGTTTGACTACCGAATCCTAGGAACCTAGCTTACTACCATTATACAAAAGCATCTGGCATATGGTGAGCTAGAAGGTGAGTGACGCACAACCTTTATGGAATATTTGAATGGTATAGGCAAGTTGGTGTAGCTCTGTCACAGTTGAGTTCCTAACTGTCTATACTATTGCTTTAGCTGCATCCAACCCAAGCACAAAAATTAAAGATTTAGTAGAATAAAGATACCTAATGACGCACTCCATAATAACAACAAAAGCATCTACCAAAGCAATTTAAGAATACCATCACAAACACCAGGAAACTAGCCACAGCAGAAGTAGTTAATGCAGAGTACATTGCTCATCTAACCAAAACGGCCAACATAAGCATTCACTGGCGACAAGATCCAGTTGGTAAGGGTTAAAATAAACTAAAAAATTTCCTCATTTCATTTCTACGATTGATGATCATATAAAGCCCCTTTACCTTTCTGTATAAATGGGCTATTCTATTTGTACAGATAGGGTAGGGGGCCATTCAACTCTTGTTTGTCTATTAGTGTTCAATTATTCTCTCTAGTGCGGGGTAGAGCAGTTTGGTAGCTCGCAAGGCTCATAACCTTGAGGTCACGTGTTCAAATCCCGTCTCCGCAATATCTTTTTTTGTCAACCCTTTTTTAGGTTGGATAGCATCCCCAGATAGATCTGCCCGCTGACAAGTCGACTCCCACCAGCCTGTCCATAAGTGCAATATTCACACAGATATAGATGGCTATAAACGAAAGTCACTAGAATGCATGTTGGAGCTTATCTAAACTTGCAAGAACGTTTGTGTGCAACATGTGTGTTGCAGTGCTAATAACCTGCAGCCCATACTTGCAATCTGCAGCCCATACCTTGATCATGGGTTGAAAGAATATTCATGAAGACATGATTAGCATGGCTTCCTTTTGTTTTATGTTATTTGTTAAGCAACCAGTGTGCCTTTGTTTTCCTATTTAAGTGTGTAATGTTAAGCATTCTAATCAATCAAAACAGCAACTATTTTCTTCCACATTGCATCTATAGTTGCAGTAGTGTTTTGTTTCCATCAATCTGGTATCAGAGCCCAGGTCTTTGTATGCCCAAATACATGCCTAGAAACACAACAAACACACCAGTAAACACACCTGCAAGTACAACAATGGAAGCACCAAAACCAAAAGAAGGTTCAGTTGGTCTCAGTTATCCCATGTTGTCAAGAAGCAACTACACAGTGTGGTCTCTAAAGATTAAGGTCTTTATGAAGGCACAAGGGGTGTGGCAGGCTGTAGAACAAAGCGATCCCAAAGTCATAGTCGAAGAGAAGACAGACCAGGTGGCTTTAGCTGCAATATACCAGGGTATACCTGAAGAAATGTTGCTGTCAATCGCTGAGAAAGAGACAGCCAAGGAAGCGTGGGATTCGTTGAAAGTGATGTGCATGGGGGAAGAAAGAGTAAAGACTGCAAAAGTGCAGACCTTGAGAACGGAGTTTGAGTCCATGACGATGAAAGAAACGGACCAACTCGACGATTTCTGTATGAAGCTAACAGGTATCGTGACAAACATAAGAATCCTGGGAGAGACAATGGATGAGGCGAGCGTGGTGAAGAAACTCCTACGTGCAGTGCCGGCTAAATATCTCCAAATTGCATCAACTATAGAACAGTTTGGAGATTTGAAAACTATGACAGTGGAAGAAGTAATGGGTCGTCTAAAAACCCACGAAGAACGAATGAAGGGCCAACAAACTGAAAGTTCAGGTGGTCAATTGCTTTTCACACAGGAAGAGTGGATAAAACGGAGCAAGTCATGCTCAAATCAGAAAACCAGAGGAGGAAGATCGTACCGTGGCAGAGGCAGGAGAAATAATGAAGCATCTAGTACAAGAGAGAATCAGCAACAAGGACGTTCACATGAAATGAATCGTGGAGGTTCTAACAGTGGTGGTCATTTTGATAAAAATCGAGTGAGGTGCTACAACTGCAGTGGGCTCGGACATTATGCCATGGAGTGCAAGAAGCCAAAGAAAGAGAAAGCTCGTGACAAGGAACACACACATGAATCTAACTTGACACAATTGCAAGATGATGAAGATGAACCTACCTTGTTACTATCAGAATATAGAAGCGAGGAAACCAACTTCGTTCTGTTAAACGAAGAGAGTGTGGCACCAACACTGAAAAACACCACCCAAGACACAAGATTGTGGTACCTAGACAATGGTGCCAGCAATCATATGACGGGAATACGCTCTAAGTTTACAAAACTCGACACAGGGGTGACAGGAAAGGTGAAGTTCGGTGATGGATCGACTGTAGATATAGAAGGCAAAGGATCAATAACCTTCAAGTGTAAAAATGGTGAAGAAAGACAGTTACATGAGGTATACTTTATTCCCACTTTGCACAATAATATAATTAGTCTCGGACAGTTATCTGAGAGTGGGAATAAAGTGATACTTGAGGGAGAGCATCTCTGGATATATGAAGACACTGGTAGACTGTTAATGAAAGTCAAGAAGTCATCTAACAGGCTATACAAGATTTTACTCGAAGACAGTAGCCCTGTCTGTCTACTGTCAAAGGTGGAGGAAGAAACTTGGACCTGGCATTCACGGTTAGGTCATGCAAATTTTCAAGCAATGAATCTCATGTCAAACAAGGAGATGGTGTATGGACTTCCAAAACTGATGCGGCCAAAGGAGTTGTGCAGTGGATGTTTACTGTCAAAACAAGCTCAGCGCCCATTTCCCTCAAAATCTGACTTTGTTGCAAAAGAGAAGTTAGAATTGATACATGGTGATTTGTGTGGACCTATCTCACCTCCTACACCAACTGGTAACAGGTATTTCCTATTGCTCGTTGATGATTTTAGTAGAGCAATGTGGATTTACTTGCTAAAAACAAAAGATGAGGCATTAAGTGCTTTCAAGAAGTTTAAAGTGCTAGTTGAAAAAGAAGCAAAGACAACCATAAGAGTTTTTAGAACTGATAGAGGTGGAGAATTCACCTCCAAAGAATTCGAAGATTTTTGTGCTAATACAGGGATTCAGAGGCATCTCACAGCTCCCTATTGCCCTCAGCAAAATGGGGTAGTAGAACGGCGAAATAGAACCATTGTTGCCATGACAAGGAGCTTGCTTAAAGAAAAGAAAATGCCACAAATTTATTGGGGAGAGGCAGTCAGACATGCTGTTTACATCCTGAACAGACTACCAACAAAAGCATTGGTTGGTGAAACCCCATATGAAGCATGGACAGGGAAAAAACCACATCTGGAGCACTTACGAATCTTTGGATGCTTAGCACACATGAAGATCCCAAAGGTGCACACCAGTAAACTAGATGATCGTAGCAAACAAGTGGTATATCTGGGTAAAGAACCTGGAACCAAGGCGCATCGATTATTCGATCCTAAAACTGGAAGTTTGCACGTGAGCAGTGTTATTCCCAGATTACACACTTGTATAATTGTAGAAGGGGGGGGGGGTTGAATACAATTCTTGATAGTTATAAATTTCTGATAAAAACCACAGAAATCTATAAAGAAATAATTGCTGAATAGAAATGGTTCACAAACACATAAAAAATCAGGTGGTTAAATGTACCACCTGAGACTTTTATTTGAAGAAAACCCTGTGATACAAATGTACACAGCTTCTGTGTTTACAACTCTTTGCTTCTAAAAATATTCAAGAAACCCTAAGCAAATATGTAAGTTTTCTTACTGTCTAACGAGATGCTACACTTGGTTATATATCCCAAGTTTACAAGTGCTACAGGAATAAGATAATATTAATCTAATTCAAGTTGACTTGCTACTCCACTCCAAATCCACATGTAGCCGAAAGGTTGTCCTTGTGAACAGATATGTCCCCTGCACCTTTCTTGTATGTACTGTGTAAATGGAATGCTTCTTTCTTCTGTGTTTCCAAAGCATGGCTGCCATACTGCTTTTTATACCTACCATCAACGCATGTGATCTGTCAGTCAAACCTGTCCTTATCAACTGCTAATTCCCAGCTAGCATAGGATAAAGTGACAATGATTATCCATTGATGTTGTGCACAATTATCCGTTGACGGTAGTTTGAGCTTTATCCGTTGATCGAGTAGATTTGAGTTGTATCCGTTGATAGAGCCCTGTTCTTATCCGTTGATACACTTTCACTTAGACAGAATTACATAGCATAGCTTATTTACAATTGGCTACCCTATTCTGCCTATCCATTGATGGTCAACATGACTCTGAACAAAAACACTATCAACTGATAAATAGAGATATTGCAGTATTGCAGTATGCTACAAAATCTCATCCGTTGATGAGCTACCTGTCAACGAATAGTTATAAAGTCTTATCCGTTGACAGTTACAAAACTTGACTTATACAATTTTGCTTGAATGTTAAGTTATCATCAACTACAACATATTCCTAACAATCTCCCCCAATTTATACTTGATAGCAATAAAGCATAAATTCAGAACCTTGATGATGACAAAACATTCCTAAAGATATATACACTACAGTATGCAAAAATTGTATTAAGCTACAAAAATTAAAAACAGAAAGCTTTAAGAAACTTATCAGAGATGTGCTCCTTTAGATTGAGCAGATTAATGATGTTTCCTTTCTCTGGTTGGCTGCACCCTTGACTTTCCTTCCTTGGCAGAGTTGGACTCAATTTGCACTTGAAGTTGCCTATAGAAGGTATCTTCTTCAACAACTTTTGGATTTAGCTTTAGTTGTAACCATCTTAGGTAATCAGAACTAGCCTTTGACAGTTGGTCTTCTAACCTGAAGAATCTCCTAGTGCCCTCTTCATCCCTGAACTCCATCATCCAAAAGGGTTGAATGTGGATTTTCTGTCCATTATATGGGATCTTCATTTTCTTTGGTAGACTTGAGGGTGAGTTCCATTCTCTCCTTATTTCTTCTATTCTGCTGATTATCTCCCTTCTGGCTGTCTCAGAGAACCCTGTGTGTCTCTTGAATGCTGAGAACACTTTGGTCAGTGTATGATAATTCTCTCCAAGAACCTTCTGTAATGGCCATGTCCTCTGACTTCCTCCCTTGTAGACAAACACTAATCTCTCAGGCTGATTCTTGTACTTTTCAATTCCTCTTACTTCTGATAATTCATCCAAATATAGATTCATGCCAGAGTATTCTTCAATTTTTGCCTGATAGATAAAGTCTTCTTTGTTTTCCAAGATTGGTTGTTTGACAATAGCAGGTACCCTAGCAACTTGAACTGGTCCCTTTGAAAGTTGCTTCTTTGGAGCCCTTTTCTTCTGTTTTGGATTCAGCAAGAATGAAGGAACTTCAATTGAATCACAATTCATTGGTTCTTCTTTGGGCATTATGGGGTCACCATGAAAGTTTACAGTTGGGTCGATTACTGTTGCAGATATAGGTACTGATGAGCCAATGGTTTCTTTTTCTGGAGGGGGTTCTGGAGAAAGAACCCTCTTGGTTTTAGCTTTCCTTCTTTTAGGTTTGGATTTGGGAACTTCCTCAGGTTCCTTCATTTCAACCTCTACCTCATCCATTAACTCTTGAGCCAGCCTGGCTTGCTTCTCATCTGAGTTTTCATATTGATTTTCTGTACTTGGATGGGCTTCCCTTTGGATTCTGGAGACTTCTTCTCTTTTAGCTTCCACAAATCTAGGATGGTTGTTGGATATATTTAATACTTTTCCATTCCTCATGATTACAGCCATCCAATCTCTTACACTCTTATTTGTCTGTACTTTGAACTCCATGATTGTTTTTTCCATTAGCTTTTCTTCATCATTCTTGGTAAATGGGTAGTCCAATTGAAGCTTGTTCTTCCCATTCTCCTTTGGTGGTGAGTAGGCTCTGGTTTTGATGGCTGGTTCAAATTTTTTGACAAATGATGGCTCGGCATCATAGAATGTATGAGCCACAATCTTTGGAGTGAGCACCTTCATGATTGTGGTTGATATTGTTGGAGCAGAAGATTGAGCATTAAGAAACAGAGATGATGCAATTGATTCATTGATCATCCTCTCTATCCTTAGAATTCTTTCACTAGTCTCCTTGTTGATCTTTTCCAAAGCTTCTATTCTGGCTTGCCTTTCACCATCTGAGATTTCTTCTAAGCATTGAATCTCAGGCAAAGCCACTTGTTTCTTCACAGGGGAAGCCTTTATCTCAAACTCTGTTGGATTGACCACTACAATTGGCTGTTGCTCCCCCTCAATCTGTGCTATCTCACTACTGGTAGCTTGAAATTGGCCAGTAGATGTTGCAGCCTCTTCTGTGCTTGTTCCCATTTTCATTTTCTCCCCCTTTTTGTTAGCATCAAGGATTGGGGTTGAAGCTGCAAGTAGCATTTCCAGTAGTTGAGTCTGTTTTGATTGATTGGCAATGATAGTCTGCATTTGAGATTCCATACTATCCACTCTGGAGGAAAGAAGCTGAACAGACTTAGCCAGGCTATCTTCTTTGAGAAGTTTGCTAGAAAGCACCTTCTGAGTGGTAGTAGGAGCTAGTGCCTCAATCCTGGCATCTAGTGCTATCTTCATATCTCTAATTACAGACTTGACCTCCTCCTGTTGTGTTCTTTGAATAACAGATTGCATCTTTTGTAATTTCAAGAGGCCATAACTTGCTTAAGAACAGTCTTTCTCTGTGGGTCTGCAGTTTGGTGCTCAGCCTTAGCAGATTGATATTGCTTCATGATTTCCACATTGAGATCCCCAAGTTCAGTGGCATTTGTAAACATCCATGCTGGAGTTTCTTCTTCATTGATTTCTTCACCATCTGAACTTTGACTGTCATCACTGCCAAACTCTTCACTTCTAGCACTTGGAGACAGGGTTTGTAAAGCTTCTTTTGCTCTTTGAAGAGATTCTGAGGTGTGCACTAGGTGCATTGCCTTCTCTGCCTCCATATTGCCATGTTGTGCCATGACTTGATAGGCAGAAACAGGATGAGTAAAGGTTTCAGGATCCAAAGAGATGGAGTCAATAATTGACTGATATTCTTGTCTAAATTCCATCTCTTTGGAAGCTTCATTAACCTCCATTAACTCACTTGCAATGGCTGAATCTTCCTGCCTTATTTCTCCTGTAGTCCCTTCTCTCCTCTCATCTCTCTTTTCTTGCATCAGGGGCTCCCCCTGGCTCACACCTCTCACACCCTCACCTTCACCTACTAAAGTGGAACTCTCTAGCTCTCCTTTTGCCTGACCGAAAGAAATGGTCAGCCTATCATTGTTTTTCTCTCCTTTTGCCTGCTCACAAGGCAGCCTCTCACTCCCTTCCCTCATTCCTAAAAGTGTTTCAACTACTACAAACTCCTCCACATTTGACATGGGAATGTCACATTTTGCATTGGTAGAGAGAGTTGTCAACGGATAAAGTGTATCCGTTGATGTAGTAGCTATTGCTGTCAACGGATAATTAGTTATAGACATATCCGTTGATGGAGAAACACTTGTCAACGAATGAAGGATATCCGTTGATGAAGGAAAACGAGTATCTGTTGAAGTGAAAACCAACACTGAATCTGTGGTGATTGATTTTAAGGAAGAGGCCACAGATAGTGTTGTGAATTCAGGAATGGAAGATTGATGGCCCAACAAATCATCTAAAAGATGATGACCACCAATTGTTGAGTGGGGCTTCTCCAAGAATTTTAAAGATGGAGAATCAGGAATTGATGTAGATATCATATCCACATCCAGAGATGGAGTTGGTGATGGTGGATCAAAATATGTATCGATTTGAAGGTTAAGATCAAGGGGCTGTGACTCCACATTTATTGAAGTCATATCAAACTGAGTTTGAGAAGGTACAGTTTGCTGTACAGTGTGTGCACCCTGTGATTCCCCAATGGTTTTGGACTTTACTCTTCTACCATAGGTTTTTGAGAGAGAGTTGTCTGTGTCTCTTGCCCTTTTGTGCAGTGTTCCTGGTATGGAACTTAAATCAGTAGTCACACCCTGTTGAGAGGATGTAACTAGAATTTGGCTTGATGGTTCATTAACAGTCTTTTGAGAGACTGAAATGTTGGTTGCACCTGCCTCACCTTCCTTATCCTTAGGGCTTCTTTGATGTTCACCCTGTCCCTCACCACTCACTACCACCTTCACACTCCCCTCAAGAGTTTTGGTAGTTTTTGCAACAGGTGCCTTTTGAGAGACACCTGAGGTTTGTCTTTTAGATTGTGGTTTTGGAATTTTGGATTTAGTCACTTGGGTAGGAGCCTGTTTGGTCACAACTACTGTAATAACCCTAACTTTGGAAAGGCTACAGTGCCCAAATGAATAGTAAATTTTGAGGATTTAGAGAAATGGTATATAGGTACTCTATAATGGAAATGGAAAATGAATAAACAGAAATCATATTAGTAGTGTACATTGAAAATAAGTGACTCGAAATGACGTTAGATTTCAGAAATTCCTGAAGCATGAAATTTTGAGGATTTTGATTTCGAATAAGCTTCTATTGGACACTAAGGAGCATGGAAACATTATAAGAATTATATATTGAGGGATTAGTGAATTTAGATTTGAGCCAGGGGATTTTTAAGTTAAGAGAATACCAATGGAATTTGGATTGTTAAATGGTTTCAAAACCACTGAGATAATGAGGTACATTTGTAACGAACCACAATTAGACGAATATGGAGATTAAGCAACCAAGATTAGTAATATAACAAGGATACATACCACATTATTTATCAATGTACTTAGCATTTTACTTAGAAATTCTAGAAAACAAGAGATGAGATCATTAAGATTACATCATCTTCCACTAAACCAAATTAAGGGTAGATTAGTCTTTTAACACCTAGATTTTTTTTACCAAGCTTCCAAGACAAGCTACACAAACAAGTAAGTAGTAAGATTAAGATGAGATCAAAGAAATAACACAAAAATCTCTCCCCCTTTCTCTTAATACACCATTCGGCTACTTTAGAAAAACAAGAAAAATCAAAATCAAAACCCTAGCTCTCTTCAACTACAAATCTAAGGAAAATTCATGGGTGTTCTTGGAGGTTAGGAAGGATCATCTACAAAATTTCAAGGCAAACCAACATCATTTGCATAGGTAATAAAATCTCCAAAGTTGATGATGAATAGTGTTTTCTAAGTGTTAACCTTGTTTTATTGATTTCTTTGCATGATCTAGACTATACCAAGGTAGTATAAGAGCTTGGTGAGGTTATTCATGTTAGTATACTCTTTAAAGTTGATGATTAGCTTGAAACCCTAGCTTGAATCCTTTGGGTTTTGATGATTTTAGTTGGTTTCTAAGATAAGTAGTACTAAATCATGTAATCTTATTGTTATAGTTGTTTATATGTGTTTGAATGGTATGGAAATTGTGTTGTGGACTTGGAAATCCATGGTTGGTATGATGACCACATGGTATATGTGATGGTGTATAAGGTGGATGAGTGATTTGGAGGGGTTTGATTTTGGAAAGTATGAAAATATAGCCGTTATAATGTCCGATTTTCGTTAGAACGACAAACTGCCCTGTTTTTGGACAACAATGCAGTACGGTACCTTACTGTCTAGCACACTTAGTGACCATGAAATGATAGAGCTTAGTTCATAGATCGTTTTGATATAAGGTGCGTTAAAATCTGATGAACGGTTTAGGAGAAAAGTCAGTTTTAGTGAAAGACGTTCGATAACCGAGAAAACGTAATTGTATCAACTTTGAGGTTACAGTTACCATAGTTAGACAGTCTTACAAGCCACGAAATTTTGGGATAGTGTAGTAGGGTAGTCAGAGGACCCTTGACAGTTGACGTTACATTAAAATTCGAAATCCATATTTTCTGAGAATTTTTACAGTTAAGTGTGGTCGTTAGGGAAAATGGTGAAAACCCCTGAAACTTCGATTGAGCTTATAAATGGTTAAGTTCTTGAACCTTTGGGATAATAATAACACATTAAACATATGTTGAAGTGTAAAGGGTTTTGTTATACAAGAGGATAGTGAGTAAGAGATGTAGTGTTCTAATGACGGTCCTTTTGTGTTTATAGAAATTCCGGAGGAGGAACCAGCCCTACTGTCAGGATACAGAAATCGAGGCAAGATCCTTCTATCCCTACTTTAAAAATTATTTATCTTCGGAATAATAATGATATCATGGAATATATTTATGTATATGTGATGCTTTTGTTGCTATATTGCAAAGAATATATTCTCTTGATTTTGGGAAGTTAAAGAGAGATGGTTATGTTTTCTGAAATATGAATATAGAGATGATTACAAATGGAGCGAATATGCTCTAAGGTAAAAGAGATATGAAAGAGAATGGTATCAGTTGTTATCTAAGGTGATATGGTTTATAATGCTATATTATAAACATTCTTTTAGTGTATGATATATACATATATTTTATAGAAATAATGTGCAAGAATGGAAATGTGAAATGGTGTTGATAAATTGAATAATGATCTTATAACAAGGGGGATTAGCAACAAATTTGCATAAGAGGCTATGTCAGGGCTGTGTGCGACATAGTCTAGTATTCATGATTCGGCACGAAGATGCCAAGGGAGGATGTTATGCAGGTGGCCTTCCTCCAGGGATGATGTTATGCAGGTGGCCTTCATTCCTTCTACTAGTAGTAAACAGAGAGCGGATACGGTCAGGCGACTGATCATCGTCCTACGTATCTGGCGCCAGTATATATCCCCAAAACTTGAAAGAAAGAATTGAAAATGGTTTTCAGATTTCTATAACTGAAAACAGAAAAGTGATATGAGACGATGAAATTATTGATATAGATGAAGAGAAACTGATTTTATATTAATTTATAAAATTACTGTATAGGAAGGAAATGAGAAGATGATAGTGAGAGATTTATTTAATTATTCATATTATTTTAAAATATTACACTGAAAGGGTATATTGATTATTACATTGTTTAAGAAGAGAAACTGATACTGTATTATCTTAGAATTCTTTCTTATAATAGTAAGTGGATGATGTATTATTAAATAAGAGTTTTATTCTTCCTTAAAGTTTATAAATTGGTTACTGCTTACATATGTATATACATGTATACTTGGTTACATTTTAAATTCTAGTTTTCAATATTATCTTGCTGAGCTATTATAGCTCACTCTTGCTACTTATCTATATACAGCTAGGTATGCCCATACTACGCAGAACGCCCCGCAAGAGGGTAAGGGAAAGGCGACCTTCTGAGAGCTCGTTAGCATCAATTCCCGAGGTAGATGACCATCGCAAGGGGTTTAGTGGGCTTATGTATATTAAGTGTGTAAGTTTGAAAGATTGTAATAAATTTGGTTGTTGAAATGCTTCTTGTAGAAGCATCACTCAACAATGTACTGAAGTATGATTCTGGGTTGTAATAACTTTTTAATTCTAAACTCTTATTATGGTGAATGTTGTTCTCTGAGCATATGACTGGTGTGTGTGTGTATTACTGTGGGGTCAATTGCATAATTATTAATTATAAAAAAAAAAAAAAAACAGCCAAGAGATATTGATTTTGAATGGAAGTTGGTTCGTGATGGCCCAAATTCGTGACCCGGATTTGGGGCTGTCACAGTTTGGTATCAGAGCTAAGAGTCATAATGCTCAGGAACAAGAGTGATAATAATATTGTATCATTTATAATATTAAATTTTGAACTTCCATCAAGTTCAGGGGTGGTATATCGCAGGTAGTATTTATTTTAAGTATTGTTTATAAATTTATAGACCGTTACTAATAGAATTTTATGTTTTATTATAGGGAGCAGAGATGGGTGAGCCGAGTCGAGACCCCCAGTGGCTAGGATTGTCCGAGCAGGAGCTTAGAGACTTGTTGCTGGTAGGTGTAGAGGTTCCAGAGTATGCTATTGATGACCTCAGGGAGAGACGACGGGCGAGTGCTAGAGAGAGATATGAGCAGAGACTGAGGGAGGAGGCTGAGGAGCGCAGGCAGAGGGATGCTGTGGCTATAGTGCCATATTCTGGTAGACCATATGTAGGACCTGATGGGGCCGGACCTTCCCGAGTGCGGACGGATATTCCTGAGGAGGAGATGCCCTTACGTAAGAGGCCTAGGCTATCTGTTATACCTGAGGAGCCGATTGAGTGGAGGGACATTCACGTGACTCCTACTCCTGTCCCACCTGTCCCAGTGCCATCACCAGTTCCATCTCCTCTACCTAGCCCCGACCCTTTTGAGGATCCAGTTGAGCAGTTCACTCCACCGGGACACTTTATCTTGTCAGAGGATGAGTTGGAGGATGACCCTTCCGAGGATGCGGACACAGAGCCTGTTCCTCCGTCTCCACAGGCAGTTCCATCCCCACCATTTGCACCACCACCACCTCCACCAGTGGATGCACCCCCACTTGTAGATGTACCTCCCCCAGATGCTATGCCACCTCAGGAGGCACCTATGTTTCCAGCTGGTCAGTTGCCAGCTATTTTCTTGTCAGAGTACTTTGCCCTACAGGGACAGCTGGATGAGTCCCGTCGGACTATAGATACGCTTATACAGAGGTTAGACAGGGCGAGAGGAGGAGGAGGTGTGATACCAGATGGGTTGAATTTGAGCATAGTCAGTATCGAGCTACGGGCACTCGGTGATATTAGGACGATGTTGGGAGACAGAGGGGATCCAGTATGGAGGGCTCAGATAGTTGATACAGTCACCACTATGGTAGCGCAGATCAGGGACGTTATCAGGGCGTCGTTACCATGATTAGGAGTAGTAGTTTTGGATACTAATCAGACTAGTCATCTTGTGGATGTCATTTTGGGGATTAGGTTAGTTGTTTACTGTCTTAATCCCAGTCTGATTAGAGGACAGCTAGTAGTGCTTTTGTTATAGCGAGTTAGTATGTACAGTTATGTTTTTGGGGTTTCGAACCTTGTACCTTATGATGTATGATATTAGTAGTAAAAGACGTTGTACCCAAGTTGTAAAATATTATGTAAATTAATGAAGTTTATGTACTTTGCCTAATTTTATCGTATTTTGATATTAAATGTTGAGATTCAGAAATATTGATATATATGAGGTGATTGACTTAAATGAAAAGGTTATTGTGCTAAAGGTACTAAGCTTATCTGTCAAAGTTGTATTATGATTAAATATTACTTGTGTGAATTTAAAATACTGGGATGCATAAATAAGATTAACTAATGATATAGTTGTGCATATATGGAAATGATGTATATTGTACCCTAAATTTGGGTGATTAATGAAGAATATTATTATATACAGAATCATGCCGCCTAAGCGTAATAATAGAATGAATGCAAGGGAAAATGAGAGAGAGGAAGCAAGTCAGAATAGGCAGGATGAAAACGCTCATAATGAACAAGATCATGAGGAAGAAGAAGATGAATCAACTGGCCAACAGGGAAGTCAGGGTGGTAACCCTTTTAACCAATTTATGGAACTTTTGAGGCAGAATTTAGCTAATCCACAGAATCCGCCACAACCACCTGTTCTTCCCAACCAGGCAGCTAACTCTTTTCGTGCCTTTAAGTCATTAAAACCCCCAGAATTTGAGGGAACCACTAACCCAGTAGCAGCCAGGGCATGGCTGAAAGAGATGGAAAAGGCTTTTGAGATACTGAGGGTAGAGGAAGATCAGAAGACAGTTTTTGCAGCCTATCTCCTAAAGGGAGAGGCGAATTACTGGTGGGAAGCTAAAAAGAATCTGGAAGGAGCGGGAGTGATAACTTGGGAGCGTTTCACTAGGGTGTTTCTAGACAAGTATTCCCCTAGGTACTTAGAGAACCAGATGGAAATAAAATTTTTGGAGCTAAAGCAGGAAAACCTATCAGTGGCAGAGTATGAAACTAAGTTTACCGAACTGTCTAGGTTTGTTCCAGAATTCGTGCGTACTGAAGAGCAACGAGCGAAGAGGTTCCAACAAGGATTGAAACCATGGCTACGTACTAGAGTGGCACCATTTGAGTTGACCGAGTATGCTGCAGTAGTTCATAAGGCATCTATTATCGAAGCTGAGAGTGAACAGACTCAAATAGGACGAGAGAGTAAGAAAAGGAAATTTGAGGGTCAGAAGGGAGGTTCAGGTGAGGGAAGCTACTTTAACAAATTTGGTAAGGGACAAAAACCCCAGTTTGGAGGAAAGTCAGGGAATAATAAGACTACCAGTGAGACTGTGAATCAGGGTGGTAGATCCACAGGAACTTTTCAATCTAGTCAATCTCGAACACCATTTCCAGACTGTAACACGTGTGGTAAGAAGCATTCAGGAGTGTGTAGAGCGTTAGAAATAAACTGCTTTAACTCTGGACAAAAAGGACACTATTTTAATCAGTGCCCATCGGCTAATACCAATCCTAAGAGGGACATCAAGTGTTACCAGTGTGGGAAACTAGGACACATTGCCAGAGATTGCCGTTCAGGGGGATCATCTATGCCAGAACAGAGTGTGACTGCTTCAAATAAACCTACTGCCAGGGTGTACAATATGACTTTAGGGGAGGCATTGAGAAGGCCGGATACAGATGCAGGTGAACATTTTTCTAGTATTTAAATTTTTAGTATAAACGTTTGGTTAAGAATCAATGTGGTCAATGAATGGTATAGGTAGGTTGATAATCTAGATAAGGAAAATCAGTATCTGTTAGGGGTTAGGAATTCTATAAAAAGGAGAATAATAGTATTTTGGGGGTAAACCACAGACTTGTTTATATACGAACAGGAAATATATATTATAGGTAATATTTTCTTACAATTGTTTCAAAGAATCTTATTCTAGTCGGATTTCTGGAAGATTTTACAGAGACAAGATATAATAAGAGCGAAATATGTATATTTTATGTCATGATAGAGATCAACATGGGGATAAACCATAAGTGAGATACACTACCATTCAGGAGAGGCCAATGTGGTGGCCAATAACCATAACTAAAAGAGGGATGTTGATGAATGACAAGCAAGTTTATGTTGGTGTAATTTTGCGCAAACAAGATAGAGATACTATGAAGGAAAAAGGATGGAGAAAGTGATATAGAAGTTATAAGGTGTAGATGAAAAGGTATCTATGGACATTTCTAACGTGATTCCGGGACGGAATCCTTTTAAGGGGGGAAGGATGTAATAACCCTAACTTTGGAAAGGCTACAGTGCCCAAATGAATAGTAAATTTTGAGGATTTAGAGAAATGGTATATAGGTACTCTATAATGGAAATGGAAAATGAATAAACAGAAATCATATTAGTAGTGTACATTGAAAATAAGTGACTCGAAATGACGTTAGATTTCAGAAATTCCTGAAGCATGAAATTTTGAGGATTTTGATTTCGAATAAGCTTCTATTGGACACTAAGGAGCATGGAAACATTATAAGAATTATATATTGAGGGATTAGTGAATTTAGATTTGAGCCAGGGGATTTTTAAGTTAAGAGAATACCAATGGAATTTGGATTGTTAAATGGTTTCAAAACCACTGAGATAATGAGGTACATTTGTAACGAACCACAATTAGACGAATATGGAGATTAAGCAACCAAGATTAGTAATATAACAAGGATACATACCACATTATTTATCAATGTACTTAGCATTTTACTTAGAAATTCTAGAAAACAAGAGATGAGATCATTAAGATTACATCATCTTCCACTAAACCAAATTAAGGGTAGATTAGTCTTTTAACACCTAGATTTTTTTTACCAAGCTTCCAAGACAAGCTACACAAACAAGTAAGTAGTAAGATTAAGATGAGATCAAAGAAATAACACAAAAATCTCTCCCCCTTTCTCTTAATACACCATTCGGCTACTTTAGAAAAACAAGAAAAATCAAAATCAAAACCCTAGCTCTCTTCAACTACAAATCTAAGGAAAATTCATGGGTGTTCTTGGAGGTTAGGAAGGATCATCTACAAAATTTCAAGGCAAACCAACATCATTTGCATAGGTAATAAAATCTCCAAAGTTGATGATGAATAGTGTTTTCTAAGTGTTAACCTTGTTTTATTGATTTCTTTGCATGATCTAGACTATACCAAGGTAGTATAAGAGCTTGGTGAGGTTATTCATGTTAGTATACTCTTTAAAGTTGATGATTAGCTTGAAACCCTAGCTTGAATCCTTTGGGTTTTGATGATTTTAGTTGGTTTCTAAGATAAGTAGTACTAAATCATGTAATCTTATTGTTATAGTTGTTTATATGTGTTTGAATGGTATGGAAATTGTGTTGTGGACTTGGAAATCCATGGTTGGTATGATGACCACATGGTATATGTGATGGTGTATAAGGTGGATGAGTGATTTGGAGGGGTTTGATTTTGGAAAGTATGAAAATATAGCCGTTATAATGTCCGATTTTCGTTAGAACGACAAACTGCCCTGTTTTTGGACAACAATGCAGTACGGTACCTTACTGTCTAGCACACTTAGTGACCATGAAATGATAGAGCTTAGTTCATAGATCGTTTTGATATAAGGTGCGTTAAAATCTGATGAACGGTTTAGGAGAAAAGTCAGTTTTAGTGAAAGACGTTCGATAACCGAGAAAACGTAATTGTATCAACTTTGAGGTTACAGTTACCATAGTTAGACAGTCTTACAAGCCACGAAATTTTGGGATAGTGTAGTAGGGTAGTCAGAGGACCCTTGACAGTTGACGTTACATTAAAATTCGAAATCCATATTTTCTGAGAATTTTTACAGTTAAGTGTGGTCGTTAGGGAAAATGGTGAAAACCCCTGAAACTTCGATTGAGCTTATAAATGGTTAAGTTCTTGAACCTTTGGGATAATAATAACACATTAAACATATGTTGAAGTGTAAAGGGTTTTGTTATACAAGAGGATAGTGAGTAAGAGATGTAGTGTTCTAATGACGGTCCTTTTGTGTTTATAGAAATTCCGGAGGAGGAACCAGCCCTACTGTCAGGATACAGAAATCGAGGCAAGATCCTTCTATCCCTACTTTAAAAATTATTTATCTTCGGAATAATAATGATATCATGGAATATATTTATGTATATGTGATGCTTTTGTTGCTATATTGCAAAGAATATATTCTCTTGATTTTGGGAAGTTAAAGAGAGATGGTTATGTTTTCTGAAATATGAATATAGAGATGATTACAAATGGAGCGAATATGCTCTAAGGTAAAAGAGATATGAAAGAGAATGGTATCAGTTGTTATCTAAGGTGATATGGTTTATAATGCTATATTATAAACATTCTTTTAGTGTATGATATATACATATATTTTATAGAAATAATGTGCAAGAATGGAAATGTGAAATGGTATTGATAAATTGAATAATGATCTTATAACAAGGGGGATTAGCAACAAATTTGCATAAGAGGCTATGTCAGGGCTGTGTGCGACATAGTCTAGTATTCATGATTCGGCACGAAGATGCCAAGGGAGGATGTTATGCAGGTGGCCTTCCTCCAGGGATGATGTTATGCAGGTGGCCTTCATTCCTTCTACTAGTAGTAAACAGAGAGCGGATACGGTCAGGCGACTGATCATCGTCCTACGTATCTGGCGCCAGTATATATCCCCAAAACTTGAAAGAAAGAATTGAAAATGGTTTTCAGATTTCTATAACTGAAAACAGAAAAGTGATATGAGACGATGAAATTATTGATATAGATGAAGAGAAACTGATTTTATATTAATTTATAAAATTACTGTATAGGAAGGAAATGAGAAGATGATAGTGAGAGATTTATTTAATTATTCATATTATTTTAAAATATTACACTGAAAGGGTATATTGATTATTACATTGTTTAAGAAGAGAAACTGATACTGTATTATCTTAGAATTCTTTCTTATAATAGTAAGTGGATGATGTATTATTAAATAAGAGTTTTATTCTTCCTTAAAGTTTATAAATTGGTTACTGCTTACATATGTATATACATGTATACTTGGTTACATTTTAAATTCTAGTTTTCAATATTATCTTGCTGAGCTATTATAACTCACTCTTGCTACTTATCTATATACAGCTAGGTATGCCCATACTACGCAGAACGCCCCGCAAGAGGGTAAGGGAAAGGCGACCTTCTGAGAGCTCGTTAGCATCAATTCCCGAGGTAGATGACCATCGCAAGGGGTTTAGTGGGCTTATGTATATTAAGTGTGTAAGTTTGAAAGATTGTAATAAATTTGGTTGTTGAAATGCTTCTTGTAGAAGCATCACTCAACAATGTACTGAAGTATGATTCTGGGTTGTAATAACTTTTTAATTCTAAACTCTTATTATGGTGAATGTTGTTCTCTGAGCATATGACTGGTGTGTGTGTGTATTACTGTGGGGTCAATTGCATAATTATTAATTATAAAAAAAAAAAAAAAACAGCCAAGAGATATTGATTTTGAATGGAAGTTGGTTCGTGATGGCCCAAATTCGTGACCCGGATTTGGGGCTGTCACAACTACAGACTCCATTGTGACAGTGGAAGGCAAAGAAATTTGAGTAGAGATAGGAGTAATAAGATTAGAAGCTACCTGAACAATTGGTGGATAAACCAATTGCACTCCTGCATTCAGATTCATTCGAATCAAGTCACTGAGGACTCTCTTCTCCTGAACAAAACAATTGAACTTGCTATCCGGGTTAGCAATGGATAGCTCATTCTCAGATACATGCAGTGCTAGGAGCATAAAAAATCTAGCAAAATAAACATTCTTGCTCCTAGTTTCCTTTTTACCTAATTTAGCTGCTATCTCATACATGACTAGTGTGCCAAAATTATAGAATTTATCAGTCAAAAGCATACATAGCATAACTAGCATGGAATTGGTAACAGCATCAAAGTTACTAATCTTGCCAGAAAAAGTTTTAATGAAGGCATCACAAAGATAACTCCATTCTTTAACCATACCTTTCCTAACAATTTTCCCTAAGTTCTCAGTACTAAGGGTATAATTCATGGAATTAAGCATGGTAACAATTTCAGCATTACTGGGTACACTCAGACAGTTATTCTCAGGCAATTTTAAACAAGAAGTTAACACATCAGAATTAACTACATAATTTTTACCCTTCAAAGAAAAAGCAAGTGTACCGTCTGTGCCATTGTACTCAGCAGATGCCCACACCTCTTCAATTACCTCATGGATTAGAGGAGTGGTGGCAGTCATAGCATATGACAGTTTGCATTTCTTCACGAAATTCATCATGGTATGATATGCTTCTGGAGCGTTCACTGTATCAACAAAAGCCGCGAAATTGTTCTTCTCATAGGTAAACCCGGTGGAAGACATCATCTTAACAATAGGCGCCAT
The DNA here is from genome assembly GCA_037693485.1 of Kitagawia praeruptora. Taxonomy (NCBI): domain Eukaryota; kingdom Viridiplantae; phylum Streptophyta; class Magnoliopsida; order Apiales; family Apiaceae; genus Kitagawia; species Kitagawia praeruptora. The sequence continues at coordinate 112,927,015 of CM075354.1, forward strand.
TGAAGTGTTTGAACTTTTGTTGCAGAGAGAGATTTAGTGAAGAAGATGCAGTTAACTAATGAGATTCTTGAAAATGAATAAAGGTGAGATGTGAGAGCACAAGACAGCCTTTTATATTTTCCAAGAATTAAAAATGAAATAATTAAAATTAATTACCCCATTGGTCAAAAGTAACTGTCAGATAATAAATGAAAAGAAAAGAAGTACAGCCGTGACTAATTATACACGTTTACCAACGGCTATAAAAGGAAATATGTATATCAACGAATAAAGATTGGACGGTTGAGAAAATAGTTTATCCATCGATGACGTGGACAAGCTGTTATCCGTTGACATACGAAAATCTGGTAACGTGTTTATACTACCAACGGATAAAAGGATACCCGTTGATAAGCAAATTTTGCCTAAAACAAAATTTCTGCTAAGAGTTTTTCTGAGAGTTTTTAATTCTCAAGTAAACCAGAACACATTTCTAGCTGCAATACAGTATGATTAGATATCACTAGGAATTATGAAAAATTAAGCATACCTAGTTCACCTACCAACCTTGTGAATGAAGATTCATCAAGAGGCTTGGTGAAGATATCTGCAAGCTGCATTTCACTTGGCACAAAGTGCATTTCTACTGTACCATTCATCACATGCTCTCTAATGAAGTGGTATTTGATGTCAATATGCTTGGTTCTCGAATGTTGCACTGGATTCTCTGTGATGGCAATAGCACTAGTGTTGTCACAGAAAATTGGAATCTTCTCAACTTTTAGACCATAGTCAATAAGTTGATTTTTCATCCAAAGAATCTGTGCACAACAACTTCCAGCTGCAATGTACTCAGCTTCGGCTGTAGAAGTGGAGACTGAGTTCTGTTTCTTACTGAACCATGACACAAGCCTGTTCCCTAGAAATTGACAGGAGCCTGTAGTACTTTTCCTATCAATTCTGCAACCTGCATAGTCTGCATCTGAATAGCCAATTAGATCAAAGCCAGAATCTCTTGGGTACCAAATGCCAAGGTTTGGTGTTCCCTTGAGATACCTGAAAATTCTCTTAATAGCAATCAAGTGAGACTCTTTAGGGTCATCTTGAAATCTAGCACAGAGACATGTGGAAAACATTATATCAGGTCTACTAGCTGTTAGATATAGAAGTGAGCCTACCATGCCTCTATAGCTTGAGATGTCCACAGATTTTTCCTTAGTATTCAGCTCAAGCTTAGTTGCAGTGGCCATAGGTGTTTTTGCAGAGGCACAATCCATTAAGTCAAATTTCTTTAAGAGATCATAAATATATTTTGTTTGAATTATGAAAATTCCCTCATTAACTTGCTTTACTTGTAAACCAAGAAAGTAAGTTAATTCACCCATCATGCTCATTTCATACCTACTTTGCATAAGTTTGGCAAACCTTTTGCAAAGCTTCTCATCTGTAGACCCAAAAATAATATCATCTACATAGATTTGAACAAGTATTGAAGAACCATTGACATTTCTATGAAATAAGGTTTTATCTACTGTACCTCTAGTGAAGTGATTCTCCAAAAGAAATTGAGATAAAGTGTCATACCAGGCTCTTGGTGCTTGCTTCAAACCATAAAGTGCTTTCAAGAGAAGATATACATAATCTGGAAATTCTGGATCTTCAAAGCCAGGAGGTTGATGGACATATACCTCTTCTTCCAGTTCCCCATTTAGAAAGGCACTTTTAACATCCATCTGATAGACTTTGAAGTTGGCATGTGCTGCATAGGCTAGGAAAATTCTGATGGCCTCAAGTCTTGCCACTGGAGCAAAAGTTTCATCAAAATCTATTCCTTCTTCTTGAGAATAGCCCTTTGCCACTAATCTAGCTTTATTCCTCACAATTATTCCATTTTCATCAGTCTTATTCTTGAGAACCCATTTGGTACCTATGATACCTCTATCATCAGGTTTGGGCACAAGCTTCCATACTTTATTTCGCTCAAATTGGTTTAGCTCTTCTTGCATTGCTAAGACCCAATCTGGATCTAGAAGGGCATCCTCCACTTTCTTAGATTCCTCTTGAGACAGGAAACTACTATATAGGCATTCTTCTTGTGTGGCCCTCCTAGTTTGGACTCTTGAGTTTGAGTCACCAATGATTAACTCAAAAGGATGATCTCTGGTCCATTTTCTTGAAGGTGGAAGGTTTGATCTAGATGAGGTTGCTTCATCTACGTGAGCATGATCTTGTTGATTGGATATTGAGTTTTGACTTTGAGAAACTCCCCCTGAGTTTGTTGTCCTTGAGGAGTTATGAAGTTGACTGTCAACATATGCATCATTTTGTCTATCAACGGATGCTCCATTTTGCCTGTCGACGGATACATGAGAATGCCTATCAACGGATGCATCTGATGCTCTAGTATGACTGTCAACGGATGCTTCATTCCCAGTGTTAGCATCACTTCTAGTTGGACCAACAACTCTAGGTGAATTTTCAAGGTCATGATCTTCATTTTCCTCATCATCATCAATGTACATTCTTCCTTCTACCTCATTCTCAAATCTCAACTTTTCATGGAAGCCTTCATCATTTAGACCTAGAATCTTTTGATCATCAAACACAACATGTACAGATTCCATAACAATGTTGGTTCTTAGATTGTAGACTCTATAGGCTTTCCCTGCTGCATATCCAACAAGATAGCTTCATCTACCTTTGCTTCAAATTTGCCCAAGTTATCTCCATGATTTCTTAGCACAAAACACTTACATCCAAAGACATGAAGAAAAGCTAACGTTAGTTTCTTGTTGGTGAATAATTGATAAGGAGTCATTCCTCTAGCTTGATTGATCAAGGAAATATTCTGAGTGAAGCAGGCAGTGTTGACAGCTTCAGCCCAGAAATATGTTGGCAATCTTGATTCACTTAACATTGTTCTAGCTGCTTCAATGAGAGTTCTGTTTTTCCTTTCAACAACCCCATTTTGTTGAGGTGTTCTAGCAGCAGAAAACTCATGGACAATTCCATTCTCTCCACAGAAAATCTTCATTGTGGAATTTTTGAATTCAGTGCCATTGTCACTCCTGATTCTTTGTACTTTTACTTCAGAACCATTGTTTACTAGTCTGAGATGATTGATGATGATTTCACTTGCACAATCTTTGGAGTGCGGAAAGAAGGTCCATGAAAACTTAGAAAAATCATCCACAATCACCAGGCAGTATTTCTTCTTTGAAATGGACATGACATTTACTGGACCAAATAAGTCCATATGCAGCAATTGAAGGGGCTTAACAGTGGATGACTCTGTCTTGCTCTTGAAGGATGATTTCTTTTGCTTCCCTAATTGGCAGGCATCACACAATCCATCTTTGATGAACTCCAATTGAGGGATTCCTCTAGCAAGATCCTTTCTTACCAAATCATTCATGACTTTAAAATTTAAATGAGACAGCTTTTTATGCCATAGCCAACTCTCATCCTTGCTTGCTTTGCTGAAGAGACGAGTAATGGATTCTGAGCATACTGAGTTGAAGTCAGCTATGTAAACATTTCCTTTTCTAAAGCCTGTCAGAACCACATTGTTGTTTTCCTTGGTAGAAACAACACAGGCTTCTTTAGTGAACTTTACTTCATAGTCTTTGTCACAAATCTGACTGACACTCAGCAAATTGTGCTTCAAACCTTCAACTAAAGCCACTTCTTCAATGATGACATTGTCCTTTGTAATCAAGCCATATCCCTTAGTATATCCTTTGCTGTCATCTCCAAAGGTAATTCTAGGGCCAGCTTCCTCCTTGAACTCTGTGAGCAGGGTTGAATCTCCTGTCATATGCCTAGAACATCCACTCTCTAGGTACCATAGATTCCTCTTATTTCCCTGCACACAATCCAAAATACAAATCAAGTTGATTTTGGTACCCAAGTCTCCTTGGGTCCTTTCTTGTTAGCCTTTGGTTTTACACTCTTAGCAATCTTCACTTTGGGTGTAGATGCTTGAGTGATAGGTTTTGACAGATGCTCATTTGCATAAATATTTGATGCATGCATTTGTGAAAAATTGGCATACATATTATCCATGCTAGGAATGCTCCATGACATTTGTGGCATATTCACAGATTGAAAATAAGGATTAGGCACATATGGCATGTTCACATATGGATTTGAAAAACTAGCATTCTGATACAAACCAGGCATAACAGGCATTGCAGGCATACTTGGCATAGATTGAGGTACATGAACAGGAGTCCTTTTAACAGACTTGCAATTAGAAGATAGGTGATTGACACTATTGCAATTACCACAAGTTTTCCTAGGAGCAAACTTGTCAGGAGAATAATTATTTTTCTTGTTAATGCCTATCTTAGCATTTCTGTTCTTTTTCTTTTTACCCTCAGTCTCTACCTTTTCATTAACTGATTTACCAACAACCTTTTTGTTAAGTAAATCACATGCCTTAGCCTTCTCACTTGATTTGGCTTGGCTACTTTCACCAGAAACAAAGTTCTTGGCTACTGGACCATATTGATCATTCAGTTTCTTGAGTTCCTTCTTACTCACATACTTTTTGTTAGTCGACGGATACCTCTCATCCGTTGATGGTTCATCTGTCAACGGATGATCACTATCCGTTGATTCACAAATAGTCTCTAGATCCTCAAGGCAAGGTTCTAGCTCCTTTTTTTTTTGAGTCCAGGTATCCCTTACAAATGATTCTATTCCCTGGACTTCTATTATGTTTTGAGAAATATTCCTACAACTTTGAAATTTAGCAATTATCCCTTGTTCTTTTTCAAGCTGGTCTCTTAAAATCAATTCTTTTTTTAACACAGCTTCAAGTTCATTTTTAGCATCATTGCAATCAACTCTCATTTTCTCAAATTCTAGAAATTGAACTTCTAGAACTGCATTTCTATCACTTAAGAACTGATTAGTTTCTTTAATCCTATTGTTCTCTTTAGTAAGTGATTTAAGAGTAACACTCAAGTGATATAGTTCAGTAGACATATCATCTATAACACTATTGCATTCCTCTTTGGTGAGCTTAGAGAGATTAGTAGAAAATACCTGATTGCTAGCTGAACTTACTTCCTGCTCAGAATCAGCCATTAATGCAAGGTTGACAAACTCAGCATCATCATCAGAATGATTTCCATCAGCAGCCCAGTCATACTCTTGGGTCATGAATGCCTTTCCTTTCTGTCTGAGAAGATCAAAATATTTCTTCTTGTAGTCAACAGTTTTAGTTGGCTTTCCCTTGTTCTCAGATCTAGGCTTCCTGCATTCACTTATCATGTGACCAGCAATTCCATAATTGTAGCATTTAATTTTGGATTTATCCACATAATTGCTTGTAGAAAAATCCTTGTTAAATGGCTTGGCCACCCCAGAGTTTCTTCTGAATTTTAGCTTAGAGAATCTCCTAGATAGAAAGGCTAAATGCTCATCTATCTCATCCAATTCATCCTGATGTAGGACACTCATTTCTTCAGACACCTTTTCCTTGCTTTTGCTTGATTCTGCTCTACCTTCACAAACCTCCCTGTTTGGTGTAGATTTAGCAGCTTCAGTCCTCTTTTCCTCCTTCTGCTCCAAGTTGGCAACAAGTGCAACTGACCCACTTTTCTTTTGGGCCTTCTCAATTTCTTCATCCTGCTCCATTTCTAGTTCATATGTCTTTAAAGTTCCATAGAGCCTTTCAAGAGTAAATGACTTGTACTCTTGAGTGTTTCTTAGAGAAATAGTCATAGGCTTCCACTCTTTGGGCAGTGATCTCAGAAATTTGAGATTAGAATCTTTCACTTGGTAGATTCTTCCATACAGTTTCAAGCCATTCAGTAGCTTTTGAAATCTACTAAATGTGTCATTCAATGTCTCTCCATTCTTGAAATGGAAGTGCTCATACTGTTGGATCAGTAGCTGCATCTTGTTTTCCCTTACCTATTCTGTACCTTCACAAAGGGTTTGAACAATGTCCCATACTTCCTTGGTGGTAGTACAGTTGATAACATTGTCAACCATGTCTGTTTCTAAACCATTAAACAGAATATTCATGGTCTTTTTATCTTTGTGAACTTCTGCAACATCTTCAGTACTCCACTCAGAAACAGGTTTTGGGATGTACGTGTCTAGTGCATCTGCAGCAAGACCAACTCTCGAAGCAGCCTTCATTGGAACATGAGGACCCTTCTCAATGCAATCTACAAAACCTACATCAATAGACATGAGATGTAGACGCATTTTTACTTTCCAGTGAAAGTAATTTTCCCTATCAAGAACCGGTATCTTCACTCCATAATCCTTCTTAGACATGTTGGAAGTGTGTGGATCTTTAAACTTCAAATATATTAGAAGCTTGCTCTGATACCAATTGTTATTCCCAGATTACACACTTGTCTCAAAATTTGTCACTCATCTTATGGACTGTGTCTCAAAATTTGCAGCAGTTAGTGGTTTATGTCCAAGCATTGCTAAAAGCATAGTTTATTTTGGCAATTGCAGTGAGGATTTTATTAACTGGTTTGATGACAGCTTTGCCATTGCTCATGGGGAGCTCCCAGTTCATTTTCTGGGTGTTCCTTTAATTTCAACCAAGCTGAGTCATAATCACAACATTCTGTTGCTTGACATGATCGCTGCTAGGGTTTCTTCTTGGACCTCAGGTTTTCTATCTTTGGCTGGAAGAGTTCAATTGATTCGGTCTGTTCTGTTTGCAATTCAAGCATTTTGGACTAACCACTTTGTTCTTCCAAGCTCTGCTCACAGTCTTCTTCAAACCATGTTCACTAGATTTCTTTGGAAGAGTGATGTTAATGCTAAAGGAGGGGCCAAAATTAGCTGGGATTCTGTTTGTACTCCTCTTGATGAGGGTGGGTTAGGTCTCAAGCATTCTAGAGACTGGAACCAAGCTCAAACTCTCTCTCATTTGTGTAAAGTTGTGAACAAAAGTAAGGCTCTTTGGTCTTATTGGGTGAATACTACTATGTAAAAGAGGCATAATTTCTGGACCATGCCCATGCCAAATGATTGTTCCTGGATGTTTAGAAACGTCCTCAAGCTTCGTTCTTTGGCTCTTCAACACATCTCTTTCAAAATTGGAAATGGCCTTCGAACTTCGCTTTGGTTCGATCCTTGGTGGAACTCTACATGTTTAGCTACGAGCAGAATGGACCCAATCATTGCTCAAGCTAACCTCAATTTCATTGCTACTGTTCATAACTTAATCTCTACTGGGCGCTGGGTTTTGCCTAGAGCCTCGAACAGATTGCATCATCTGCATCCAGGTTTGATCTCATGGCTCCAGCATTTTGACTACCCCGATTTCGACCTCAGTGCAATGGATCAAATTTGTTGGGATGATCTACCACTTGGTAAAATAAAACCTTGGCATGTCTGGAATTCTATTCGTATAGCCTCTCATCTCAGGTTACATGGTATGGCTTTGTGTGGCATAGGGTATGCTCATCATGAATGGGTTCTCTGTCATGGCAGGTTGTCAACTCTTTGTAGACTCGCTTCCTTTGGCTTGGATGTTTCTCCGTTTTGTCATTTTTGTGTGGGAGGCTTGGAGACTGATTCTCATTTGTTTGTAACTTGTCCTTTTAGTAGCTTCATCATATCAAAGTTGTCTGGCATCATCAAGGTCAGGTTCGTTGGTTTATCCTAGGTGGAGGTTTTGACCTCCTTGGGCAGCATTCAGGATCGCAGCCTTAGGGATGTGGCTCTTCTTACAGCTCAGATTTTTTATTATCACATATGGAGGGAGAGAAATGCAAGGCATCATGGTAAAGGTGCTTTTAGCCCTAATAAACTGCTTTAAGGCATCATGGTGGATCTTAAGTCTAAACTTCGAAACACCACCTGGTTTCAACAACATGCTAACTTAGTTTTGTATAGGTGGATCTCTATTTGATTTTGTTCCTTGGGTTGTTCTGCCCTTTTGTTCTTTCTATTTCTAATCTCATCGGCTAGATTAGTCATATATAGCTCTCTCTAGCTTGGCTTAGAGCAAAGGTCAACCTCTTTTTTTCTTGCCTTTTTATAATACTAAATTTAGCAAAAAAAAATTGATGTTAATGTAATATAATTGTTTTTTTAATTTTAAAATATGTAATATATGGATATGTTAAATCAAGTAACTACTATATTTAAATTAGAATGATTAATATAATAGGTTTAGAATGGTAAATAAGGAAATTTTTTAATATAATATGATTTGTCTAAAATTTTGGAATGACGTTGGTCTAAAATTTTGGAATGACCTCTGATTGGTCCAAAAATAATTCATAATTTTTGATTGGCTAACTGTCTCTTAACTATACATGGATAGACTCACGTATTATAATAAATGATTTATTTCCAACCAATAATAATACTCTCCGGGCAAATATTTAATAATTAAAGTAATTAAAATATAAGTAGTGTTGGCTTATATGCATTTATTAATTAATTTCAATAACAAATTATAAATAAATTTATTTTTGAGCCTTTAAAAAAATCGGGTCTTTGAGGATATGGATTTTATCCAAGTTATTTTAAATCTGATTCAAATCTGATTTTGTAGTGTTAACTTACATGCATTAATTAATTAATTTTATTAAAATATTATGAATAAAAACATTTTTAAGCTTTTAAAAAAATCGAACTTTAAAGGTATAAAGTTTATCCAAGTTATTTAAAATCTTTTTTGAAATCAGATTCTTTCTAATCAATACAAATACTCACAAATCAATACAACTTGCTTCAACCGCGATACAACTCGTAATCAAAAAAATCAATCATCTCACTCTAATCTACTCACAAATCCATTGTCACTATATAGTATACTCCAATTGCAGGGCATATCATCAAGCATAATATAAAGTTTAAAGAAACTAATATAACATTTTAAATCAAAACCCATCAAAATTAAGAATTAACATATAAATATAAAACCAAAAATCATGACCAAACAAAACTCCATTAATAAGTCGTCGAAATACAAACATAACTATGTTCAAAACAAAAAGTACGTAAAACTAAAATAGAAACAAACGGGGAACTCAATTCTAAGACAAATAGACAATGAAACTAAAACATAACAAAGCTTCAAAGTTTATTATGAAAATCAATTAATAATGTAGGATAATATGATTATGATTAGAAAAAATGACCAAAATACACCATTTTTGAGAATCTATTGCCCGAAATACATGTTGGTGAAAAGGACCGACCAAAATACCCGCCAAATACGCATGTTGGACTTGCGTATTCATTTTCAGGGTTAAACACGCATGTCCAACATGCGTGTTCTTTATATAATTTTTTTTAGAAATGCTATACGCATCATCGAATTGCGTACACAATGTAAAAGAGTACCCCTCCTTTTGGTTCTGCAGGAAACTTCCTCCAGTAAACGCATTAGTGTAATGCGTAGATAATTTTTTTTTTAATAGAATCTGAACTATACGCATAATGATTATGCGTGGCTTACTTTTTTTTTGAAAAAAATATAAAGAGTACGCATGTTGGACATGCGTAGATAATTCTAGAATGAATACGCATGTGAGACATGCGTGGTTCGTGGGTAAAAAGGGCGGACCTTTCCGCCGATGGGTATTTTGGGCAGGTGGAATTAAAATGTGGGTATATTGGTTTTTCACCCTTATGATTAACTTTATATTAGAAATTGGTTAATTAATGAATGAATTTAATTTAAAATATGTAATAGAATATCATGTTTGATTTCAAATTAAAATTATGATTTTTAGATATAACTATATATAAATATATGATTGTAGTTCACGATAAGTAAATTAGGATGAGAATGATATGATTTTAATTTTAGTGGTAAATTTTGATTGGCACTTATATATATATTGTGCAAATCGCTTAATAAATATTTATATAGTCCGGATTGATTTTAAATTAAAATATTTATTTATTATAATATTTTTAATATATGTATATGTTAAATCAATTAACTACTATATTTAAATTATTATGGTTAATGAGCTAGGGTGGAAATGTAAATAAGGAAAATTGTTAAAATAACATGATTGGTCTAAAATTTAGGAATTAGCTCTAATTTGTACTAAAACAATTTTTTTATGATTGGTTAACTGCAAATGTAAATAGGGAAAATTCTTAATATAAGGTCTAAAATTTAGGAATTAGCTATGATTGGTCCTAAAATAAATTCACTTTTTTGATTGGTTAAGTGCATATGTATATTAGGAAAACTCATGATTGATCTAAAATTTAGGAATTAGCGGTTCTAAAATAATTTCTCTGATTGGTTAATTCCATACTGTGGTAAACTCGGGTATTATAATAAAAGATATATACATATTTTGTGTATATGTTTTTGAATTATTAGGTTCATATGTCTTATAAATTTATAAATTAGTATTTATTTTAATCAATCTTAGGATCTGCACTTGTTTGTTAGTTTTCAATTAGGACGGATTAGTTTTCTTGAAATTCACTTTACCGTCATAATTTTAAGGAGAAATTTGAAAATATTATTCATATAAAGCGAGATCTCATTCTATCAAATTTAAAATTTTGTGAGAATGTGCGCCAAAGTTTTTCTACACAAATTTATTTCTTAAGATATTCAAGATATTATTCAATTGCTATCAGATTTACATAATTGTGCAATAATGTTACTTTTACAAAACGTTTTCCTTAAAAGTTATTTGAAGATATTGAGGCTGTTTGGCAGTTCATTTGATCCAGCTTATTTGGGCTTAAGCCCATTTAGACTTAAAAAGAAGTGTTTGGCTAAAACTTAAAACGACCTTAAATTCGATTAAAAAGCCCGTGTGGGAAAAGTACAGGAACGGGTACTTTTTTTTCCAACTTATCTTTCCGTGTCTCTCACGGTCTCACCATCTCTCACATATCTCTCTCAGTCTCTTACTGTCTCACATATCTCTTTTTGTTTGCTTTTATCAATTTCTGTTTCATTTTTTTTAAAACTCAAAGTAATCATGTATTAAGAAAATTCTTTATGCATTAAATTAAAAATATTTTATTTTTATTCAAAAAAAAATTATTATTTTTTATTTTTTTAGAAAAAACTTGACAACTTATAAGTCAGTTTGCCAAACAGCTCATTTAACTTATAAGTTAAACACCCAAACACGAAAAAATAAGTTATAAGTTATAATTACTTATTTCATATAAGTTACTTTTCACATTTAAGTTATAAGTAACTTATTTTAAGATATCCCAAACGGCCCCATTATTTGATTAAAGTCAAGATGTGAGATTGTTCCCCGATATTTTTTAATCAAGTTTTATTTTTATATAATCTCTCTCATTCCTATATAAGCAATATAAGCTCGTGACCCATAATCATACACCGATCTTAATTTCACAAAAAAACTCTGTGTAGCAACAAAAAATTCTTTCTATGGCTAATACAGCAAAATTTTGGCCTGCTCTCTTCTTGGTCATTCTTTTTGTTACAATTTCATCATTTCATGAATGTATATATATTAATCCGCATATTCTTACAGTATGATACTTCAATTAACCATTTACATTTCACTAATCAGTACTTACAGTGTTTTGTTTTCGAAAAATGTAGGTGCAGCAAATAATAAAGAACCTATCATTGTACATGCTGACAACGACATATCGAAATCGAAAAGTCAGAATAATGAAGTAGGTTCTGGTAACATAAAGTCTGGTGGAGTCTGCTTTCCAGCGGTGTGTGGAGGAGATTTCTGCTGGTGTTGTAGCTTAAACCAAATTTGTGCCGAAGTTAAACATGAATGTGATATTTTATGTAACTAGTGAAGCAATCTTAATGAATGCTTTATGCTTGTATTGATACTGATAAAACCAAAAAAATTCTGATTAGAGTCATCTAAAGTATCTTATTCGTGTTTGAATAAGTTTAAAAATATAAGTGCAATTTCTTTCCTAGCAACAGCTCCATGAAATTTAACGTTTGTGCTAGTTTTGAATTTGAGATATATGATACTCCCTCTGTCCCAACCAATTGTTTACACTTTCTTTTTTGGGACGTCCCAATCAATTCTTTACATTTCCTAAAATATTAAGTTTTAACACTATTACACTCACTACTTCACTTATTTTAACTGTAACAACCCGACTTTTCGGATCGTTAACTAATAGACAAATATCATAATAAAATCTAGATTATATTTAATCGATTAAGAAAAGAACTGAAAATCATGATAAACATCAATGTTTTAATCTTCAAAATGAAAATACTGAAAAGTCTGAGAAATAAATCTAACAAGTTCTCAAATTTATTTAAACTATATAGACTGTAGCTAAAGTCTGGTTGGCATCACTCATCTCAACCCCGTTTACCCCTGATTACCTGCGGAAGGAAAACAATACGAGTGAGCCAAATGCCCAGTACGAATATAATATAATAGAATATGCAATAACAAATAACCGAGCTGACAGTACCAAAGGAACTAAACGAAGTTCAACAAACAGAAGGCTGAATCACAAATAAGGTGGGTACAATAAGGGTCTCTTATATAACCTGTACTCGCTAAGTCCGGATCACAAAGCGAGTACAGTCCAGACGTTTCTTCTCCGGCAATCCACGAGAATAAATACATGAAATGCATAAAGCATTTAAACAGAACAAAAGCGATCATGATCTAAACACAATCTCATACCCCAGAGATGTGCCCGTATACTTACAGCACTGATACGAGTAAGTGCCTAGTTCACCTTTACTCCGAACTCCATGTGAACATTGTCTGTGATTAACCCACACAGATCGGTCTAAGAGCCCAACAGAAAGGTTACAAATATTGCCAAACTCATTTTACGGAACAGAACAAAACAAAACAATATCGCAATACAAATGCGAAACAAAACAAATAAAAATGAGTAAGGCAACTATTATTCCAAAAATAAGGAATATAAAAGAAATGTAAGAGTGTGAATTAAAAAGTACACACGGAGTACAAGAGTTCACAATTTTAGAAAAATGAGCTTACAATAAATCCAACGAATAATTAAGTGGGGAGAAAAGAATGAAGAATTTGTAAATGAATTGATAAGAAGAATACAATAAATCACAATTTATGAATTTAGCTCGAATGAACTTAGCGAGTACAAATGAATTTAATTTAAAAGAAGGGAATCAGAATTCGTACCAGGAGGTACACAACAATCGTAAAAGGGTTGCAATATATAAATTTGATTTAACAATAAATATGACAAGTATTAACAAATTTAATTAAAGAGAAAAGAATAGAAAATTCGTACCTGAATATAACCGGAAAACTAATTCTAAAACGAGTCTTGTTAAAAGTTGCGACGAGACTTGAATCTAACAACCAAATTTAGTTACAATAAGATTGGGCAGAAGATACAGAGTGCAATTAAACTAAAGTGTGTTCATTGTGTTATTTATATATATTAAATACATATATATTCTAAAAATGTAGTCACCGACCTGACCTACTAAACTTTACATGTACTATCACTTATCATACCTCAATTAAGGAACTAACTTTGAAAAACATAATTTAACTACACTTCAAAATTCATACTAATTTAAGATGTTAATAATTTGTAAAGAATGCATATACATGCTGGTCAATAAAACAGGACACACAATCATTAAAATGATCAAGATCCATGACTCAAAATATGGGCATAATTTAATTCACGTAACAAATATAAGGGTAATTATATTTCTAACCAAAGATAATTACTTAAAAGCTTAAATCATTATTTACAGATGTATCAAAAGATGAATACATTAATAACATGTATTACCCACACATTTTCACTTACTTAAGAGACTTTAATACCCAATTACAAAACAAGGTTAACATGCTTATAAAATCAAGGCTTGCTCACTACAATTATTCTACCACGTAATTGCATTTCTTTTTAACAAGAAGATAATTAAAGATGCATTTAATGGTATTTCACAAAATACACACACATAAATAATTTTGTCATGTTATCCGTTAACAATTAAGAGTCTACAAACCATTGAAGAATAACGAAGTATAAATTGTATTTCAATTCACTCATACAAAATTAATTACTTGTATTAATGAATAATCACATATGCAATTAAGGCTCATGTACATAGAATTAGATATAATGCCCTAATCATTAATAGAAAACTAGATGCTTGAAGTTACCAGCTTATCAAAACACCACACCATATACATGACATACATGTACACATAGCTTAATTAAGGGATATAAACCATGCATATATAACACACATGCAATCGTAGTAAACAATAAAATTCACTTATAATGTAAACTATGCATGCCAATTAGTTCACACAAAGGTTGTGGTACTAACCTGTTAATTATAGAAGATACTCCTCTGACTGATTTTTTACTCCGCTCCTATTGCTTTTCTACTTTTTGTTTTAGCTCTCTCTCTCTCAAATTGACATATGACGTATTTACATAGGCTACTAACTCTTCATTTATAATATAACTAGATAATAAAATTTACGAACTAACTAATAATACCAATCCACTAAAATTATGGCTTTCACATAATCCACTAAACCCACATGCACGGTTGACTTGGTCACATAATATATCTGAATTTAATAAATTCATATATTATATATATATATATAAAATGAATACTAATTTAAAATTTAAGAAAAGTAATTAGAAAATTAGAATAAAATAATATTCAAAATTGCGGGATGTTATATTCTTCCATCCTTAATAGAATTTCGTCCTCGAAATTCAACATACATATCTAATTTGAAAAGATATGTGAATCTCGCACAAATGACAATTAATTAAATTAAAATTAAAAATAAAGAAAAGTCTCCTTTTAATTTCCAAAAGTATCTAGTTACCATAATATACATGTGACAACAAAATTTTACATGTAAACTAAATAGATTGCACGCATTGATTGTCCATAAATAATATATATATATATATATATATATATATTATACTCACGTCAAATATAAATCTTTACTCATACTAGTTAAATGAATTTTGGAATAGTACCTTAATTATTTGCGGCATCTTTTGCAGTAATTTTCTGATTGTTAATTCCTCCTTGATCGTCACGGTCATCGCGCTTATTATATGGAACCGTACAGTCGCGAACGGTATGACCCTGTTCTCCGCACCTAAAACATGCACCTGTCGTCCAATGACATGTATTTCCACCGTGCATCTTTCCACAACGCTGACAACGAGGCTTTCCACCATTATGATTTCCCTGGTTTCCATTTCTCTGTCGAAAGTTTCGCGTGTTGTACCCGTGATCATTTTTCTCGAATCCACTAGAAGATCCATTATTATTCTTAAGATTCTTGTTTTGTGCAGTAGAGTCATCGTCCCTTTTTCTTTTCTGATTCTGTATGTCCTGCTGTTTAAAGAAGTCAGTCTGATGAAGTTCTTGATCTCTGGCACTGTCCACTAAGCTGTCCATGGTAGTGTAACGGTTTGCGATGATGTGGTTACGGATCGAAGTCTTCAGAGCCCACTTGAATTTCATGATTTTATCCTCCTCTATTCCAGCAATGGACCGTGCATAGCCAGCTAACCTCTGAAACCTGATCTGAAAGTCCGCCACAGATTCATCCTCCTTCTGAGTTATGCTCTGATATTCTCGAACATACTCCTCACGGATACTGGCAGGAAAGTACCTCTGATCGAACTGTGCTTTAAACACATCCCAAGTGACAGTATTCTCATATCCAGCTGCGTGAGAAGCTACCACTGACTTCCACCAAATGCTAGCGTCCCCCTCAAGACGGTAAATGCCAAAACGGGCCTTTTCCAGCTCAGAGCAGTTAAGTACCCGAAAGATCTTCTCCATATGATCAATCCACGCTTCCGCATCCATCGGTGTCTTGGCCTCCTTGAAGCAATTAGGCCTTTGTTTCATAAAACGATCAAACATAGTCTGGCCTTCTTGATTCTGTGTGTTACCACCAGGATTCTGCGTTTGCTGAGCCACCACCTGCTGCACCATATGCATAAAGGTGTTTTGATCCATCACAATTTGCTGAGAAACATTTCCCCCAGTGTTTTGGCTAGTATTAGATTTCTTTGGCGGCATCCTGCAAAATTTTCCATGAGTGCACATACGAAACAATCATATCACAAGTCGATGTTCAAAGTCATAATCCTACCCATGCGAAGTCAACCCAAAACTCACAGGTCAATGCCTAAAAGACAGTTTACAGAATCTATATCCTTAGCTCTGATACCAACTGTAACAACCCGACTTTTCGGATCGTTAATTAATAGACAAATATCATAATAAAATCTAGATTATATTTAATCGATTAAGAAAAGAACTGAAAATCATGATAAACATCAATGTTTTAATCTTCAAAATGAAAATACTGAAAAATCTGAGAAATAAATCTAACAAGTTCTCAAATTTATTTAAACTATATAGACTGCAGCTAAAGTCTGGTTGGCATCACTCATCTCTCAACCTCGTTTACCCCTGATTACCTGCGGAAGGAAAACAATACGAGTGAGCCAAATGCCCAGTACGAATATAATATAATAGAATATGCAATAACAAATAACCGAGCTGACAGTACCAAAGGAACTAAACGAAGTTCAACAAACAGAAGGCTGAATCACAAATAAGGTGGGTACAATAAGGGTCTCTTATATAACCTGTACTCGCTAAGTCCGGATCACAAAGCGAGTACAGTCCAGACGTTTCTTCTCCGGCAATCCACGAGAATAAATACATGAAATGCATAAAGCATTTAAACAGAACAAAAGCGATCATGATCTAAACACAATCTCATACCCCAGAGATGTGCCCATATACTTACAGCACTGATACGAGTAATTGCCTAGTTCACCTTTACTCCGAACTCCATGTGAACATTGTCTGTGATTAACCCACACAGATCGGTCTAAGAGCCCAACAGAAAGGTTACAAATATTGCCAAACTCATTTTACGGAACAGAACAAAACAAAACAATATCGCAATACAAATGCGAAACAAAACAAATAAAAATGAGTAAGGCAACTATTATTCCAAAAATAAGGAATATAAAAGAAATGTAAGAGTGTGAATTAAAAAGTACACACGGAGTACAAGAGTTCACAATTTTAGAAAAATGAGCTTACAATAAATCCAACGAATAATTAAGTGGAGAGAAAAGAATGAAGAATTTGTAAATGAATTGATAAGAAGAATACAATAAATCACAATTTATGAATTTAGCTCGAATGAACTTAGCGAGTACAAATGAATTTAATTTAAAAGAAGGGAATCAGAATTCGTACCAGGAGGTACACAACAATTGTAAAAGGGTTGCAATATATAAATTTGATTTAACAATAAATATGACAAGTATTAACAAATTTAATTAAAGAGAAAAGAATAGAAAATTCGTACCTAAATATAACCGGAAAACTAATTCTAAAACGAGTCTTGTTAAAAGTTGCGACGAGACTTGAATCTAACAACCAAATTTAGTTACAATAAGATTGGGCAGAAGATACAGAGTGCAATTAAACTAAAGTGTGTTCATTGTGTTATTTATATATATTAAATACATATATATTCTAAAAATGTAGTCACCGACCTGACCTACTAAACTTTACATGTACTATCACTTATCATACCTCAATTAAGGAACTAACTTTGAAAAACATAATTTAACTACACTTCAAAATTCATACTAATTTAAGATGTTAATAATTTGTAAAGAATGCATATACATGCTGGTCAATAAAACAGGACACACAATCATTAAAATGATCAAGATCCATGACTCAAAATATGGGCATAATTTAATTCACGTAACAAATATAAGGGTAATTATATTTCTAACCAAAGATAATTACTTAAAAGCTTAAATCATTATTTACAGATGTATCAAAAGATGAATACATTAATAACATGTATTACCCACACATTTTCACTTACTTAAGAGACTTTAATACCCAATTACAAAACAAGGTTAACATGCTAATAAAATCAAGGCTTGCTCACTACAATTATTCTACCACGTAATTGCATTTCTTTTTAACAAGAAGATAATTAAAGATGCATTTAATGGTATTTCACAAAATACACACACATAAATAATTTTGTCATGTTATCCGTTAACAATTAAGAGTCTACAAACCATTGAAGAATAACGAAGTATAAATTGTATTTCAATTCACTCATACAAAATTAATTACTTGTATTAATGAATAATCATATATGCAATTAAGGCTCATGTACATAGAATTAGATATAAGGCCCTAATCATTAATAGAAAACTAGATGCTTGAAGTTACCAGCTTATCAAAACACCACACCATATACATGACATACATGTACACATAGCTTAATTAAGGAATATAAACCATGCATATATAACACACATGCAATCGTAGTAAACAATAAAATTCACTTATAATGTAAACTATGCATGCCAATTAGTTCACACAAAGGTTGTGGTACTAACCTGTTAATTATAGAAGATACTCCTCTAACTGATTTTTTACTCCGCTCCTATTGCTTTTCTACTTTTTGTTTTAGCTCTCTCTCTCTCTCAAATTGACATATGACGTATTTACATAGGCTACTAACTCTTCATTTATAATATAACTAGTAAGGAGATAATAAAATTTACGAACTAACTAATAATACCAATCCACTAAAATTATGGCTTTCACGTAATCCACTAAACCCACATGCACAGTTGACTTGGTCACATAATATATCTGAATTTAATAAATTCATATATTATATATATATAAAAAAAATGAATACTAATTTAAAATTTAAGAAAAGTTATTAGAAAATTAGAATAAAATTATATTCAAAATTGCGGGATGTTATATTAACAATACTTTACACTATTACACCCACTACTTCAATTATTTTAACAATAAAATCACTATTACACCCACTACTTCACTTATTTTAACAATAAATTACTATTACACCCATTACTTCACTTATTTTAATCATAATCCTTGGTCTCCGTGCAAAAAGCAAACGTAAACAATCTGTCGGGACGGAGGGAGTATTCTTTATAGTTCTAGACTTCTAGCAGTTGCAATAATTATTATTTTAGTCTTATCTACCAAGACATTGTATTTATTCTCTTTCGAGTAAATGTATATATTAGCCTTAAATTCTGGTTTGTTTTTTTTTTTGTGGGGAATAAATTCTGGTTTGTTAATCACTTTATTCTTCAACAGAATTTGGTTTTAGAGCAGTGAGAAAAATGAGAAAAAAGTTAAGGATAGGAGAGGAGGTGGCGGAGGAATCGAACAATATGTTTACTTAAACAGAAAATCGATTTTTAAAAACTTACGAAGTGAGCTCCATTAACTTAAGAATAAAATGACTCGTTTTTATCTGTATTCAGATTTGAAATGTCCTTAATTTCTTATAATGAGATGTCCTTATCTGTACTCAAATTTAAAATGTCCTTAATTAGATTCTACTTCTAATTGGGCTTAATTCTATCCTTTTAGTATACATAATTTTAAAGTTAATTATCATGACCCAACATTTGCCCCCCCTAATTAATTTATTGCAATATCTTTAAATTTGCTCTGGTGTGATTGTCACAAAGATTTCTATTTTATTGTTAATAATTTTTTATTTTTTTTGCATGTGGGGGTTGTGTCTGTAAATATCTATAATTTTCAGTTTTGGGTATAGTTGTTTGGAGCGATGGTTCGTTTTTCAAGATCCGGGGACAAAAGGCTTTTGGGTTTCCTCTCTCGTTCTAAAAGGTAATAGGGTTTTGTAAAGTTTTTCTATTTTTAATTGTTCTTCCCCTTTTCTTTTATACTCCGGTTATCAGTTCTTCGCCACTGAATTTTCTTGATTTTCGGTAGTGCATTTGTGTTGTTTAACTGATTTCAGCTATTATTATGTCTACTCCTACTTCTTCTTCGTCTTCTCGTACGATGTACGGTAAGTTGTCAATTAAGGAAGAGTATTTTAAGTCCGGTTTTAATCTAGACCACCTGGAGATCCCTGACTCGATGTCAATTCAGTCCCTAGGGTTCTTAGATGGTCCTGAGGAGGAGATATTTCCGGAGCCCACTCCTTTGAGTCCCAAGACTATAGCTTTACGCAACGAGATTGTTCGTTCGGCGGAAGAAGTTCTTAGGGTTGAGTTTATGGGTAATACTAGCTAGTTTGACTTGTACCAGTGTATATGTTGTTCGTCCTATTAGTTGTGATTCTCTAAGGTCTTGGGTTGACCCTGTTTGGTTTATGCCAGAATTCGAAATGCAAGGAATTCCGTTTGTGTACTTTGAGTATGGATTGCGTCTTCCCATGCACCCTTTCCATCTAGACATTTACGAGGCATTAGGTTGTGGGGTTGTACAAATAACCCCTAATTCTGTTGCGTAGATGAGTGGTTTTATAGAACGATGCGTCGAATTAAATCGTATTCCTACTTTACGATTGTTCTTTTCCATCTATGGAATTAAACATTCTCAGGGCCAGGTTTATTTTGACAAGAGATCGGTTAGGTCTAGATTTGTCAATATGAAGTCTTCAAATTCTGGCTACCAAGTTAAGTTTTTGTATTTTCACGGTCCCGACCTAGAGCTTATTAAGCCGTGTGGAAAGATTTCTCAGGAGGCCATTGATAGTTTATCTGGTCTAAAAAAGTATGATACCGAGTTTTTGGATAGGTTTCATGGTCAAAGTCCATTTTATTACTTTAATCAGCTTAGGGATGCTAAGTTTCTAGAGGCGCATAATCGTAAAGTTTTAACTTTTAGCTTGTTCTCACTCTCTCTCTTGTTTGTGACAGTTGCGGGAGAGTCTTTAAAGGCAATTTTTTCAAGTGGTTTGAGAGAAAAAATGGATCGAGCCTTGATCTTATTGGCGAAACAATCTTCTGCTGGTAAGGTTGTTGGAGGGGGTTCCTCATCGAGGACAAGTGGAGTAGTTTCGAAGTTGGCGACTCCTGGCAATATTGAGGTCGTTGGTTGAGTCGGTATTGAAAATGAGACAGCTGGTTCTGGGATTGTTGAGGATGTTAGTCTTCGTGAAAGCAAACGTACCCCAGATCGTGAAGGCGGGGTGTCTTCTCGTCTTGTGTTAAGAAAGTTTGATGATTCAGGTCGGGAGAGTGTCCCCAAGATCCATGTTACTAACGATGTGGTCGATCTTCCGCCTATCTTACAGTCGATCGAGCCCATTTCGTTAGTTCGAGTCGAGGTTTCCCCTAACCAACGTTGGACTGTTGGCCCTAACGCCCATGTTCAGGTGTTTCAAGTTTTTGACCTTCCTCAAGATTTGAACTCCTATGTGAACAAGTCTCGTACTGAGATCGCAGAGCGATGTTTAACCCGTGGTGGCAGGGTATGTTTCTTTTTTCTCCTCTCTCTCTCTTCTCTCTTTTTTTGTTATTGTTTTTATTATGTAGTTATTCACTGATTAATTGTGCATTTTTTCTGCTTGTTTTCGTAGTTTTTGTTGAATTTGACCCATATTGTTAACCCCCTATAAAACCGATCTCGATCTCCGAGGGAATGATCGAGCTGTTCAAGAATTATCCGAAGTTAAGGCGGGAAAGATTGAAGCTGAGAAACGAGCTACAGAGGCTGAGAAGAGAGAGGTAGAAGCAGCAAAAAAGAATTTCAATTAGAACACTAAATTGATGGAAGAATCTCGTGTGTTGAAGGAGAAGGAGGCCTCGTTAGGCGATAAGCTTACAAAATTTAAGGCTGTTGTCAATTCTGAAAAGAAGAAATGTATTGATCTTGAGAAGGATTCAGGTCGTGCTCGAGAAGAACAGAAGAGGTTTGAGTATGAAAATACTGCTTTGAAGATTGAAGTCGAGAAAGGAGTTGCGGATGTAGCAAAAGCCCTCAATGACCCCTGCCTCGAGGAGACAATTGACCTCTTCATCGATGGCTTTGTTTTTCTCTTCAAAAAAGACTCATTTCTTTTGGCGCACTGGCTCGATCCTTGGATCTATGTGGAGAGGATGGTGGTCTATGATCTCGGGGATTCCCGACAAATCCTTCGGGTCCCAGGCGAATATGCCTTTAATTTTCCGTATGAACTCAATTGTCTCTTGTCGGAGATCGGTGTCGATGGCTTTCCCTATTTTGGTGACTTTTGTGGGGTCACCCATTATCACTTTGATTTTCTCTGTGTCTTCCATCAAGACACAACTCGGTTCACCCGAGACCTCGATGAGGTCTCGAGGCTCCATGTCCACGACCTGATTGATGGAGTTATCATCTACTTGCTTGTTCTTGGGAATTACCATTCTCAAATAGCATTGTCTTTCCGTGGCTTGATCGCCTATGACCTCCCTGACGCCGAAGTCGGTTGGAAATTTCATTTTTAAGTGGGGAATAGAGGTAATGCATGGCCTTTATGGCTATCAAAGTCGTCCTACCCAAGATGGCATTAAAACTTGAAACGACGTTGACGACGTGGAATTTGACCATTTTCCAAGTCTGGCACGGGAGAGTTCCAAAGAGAACCAGGAGGTCGATTGTTCCTACGACCTTTACCTCATTCCCCGTGAATCCGTATAAGGGTATGTTCACATTTTCCAACTTTCTTTCACCCAAGATCATTCTGGAGAAGGCATTGTGATATAGGATATCTACAGAGCTGCCATTGTTCACGAGGATCTTTTTGACGGTGTTAGTTCCAACTTTTACTGTGATTACTAAGGCGTCTTGATGAGGCTCGATCATTCCTGGAAGATAGTCCTTGTCGGAGAAAGAGATGATTGGCGAGGGATTAGGCCTTTGACGCTTCTGAGGTTCAGGCTGAATACTAAACACCTCACGGGCATACAATTTTTTAGCATTGTTGGAGGATCCCCCGGCAGCGTGGCCTCCGATTTTGACATCAATGACCCTGTCGGGGTCGTGCTGGCGATTTCGTTGGTTGGCATCATTCTTGATGTAGTGGACGAGTTGTCCTTGTTTTAGCTTGCTTTCGATGAGGGAGCTGAGTTGGAAGCAGGCCTCAGTGGTATGACCATGATCCTCGTGGTTTTCATAGTACTTTGAGCTTGGAGGTCTCCCTGGCTTCATCGGCCTCGCGGGTCGATAATCGGGTTCGGACTTTAAGATTGCATGGATGGTAGATTTGTCCACCGTTAGTTTTGTGAATTCTTTCTCCGATCTTTCTCGGGGTTTCCACGATCTGTCGAAGCGAGGCATTCGCTCTGATCGAGGACTTCTCCTGTCTTGGGATCTCGAATACGAGTCATCGTCTCTTTTGTAGTCTGACCTTGGAAATCTAACATCGGATCTTGAATTTCTATCCCATTTTTGTGAGTACGTTTTTGGTGACTGGATACTTTAGACTGCTTCTTGCAGTATCATTCTGTACTCTACGATTTGGAAAGCCGATTGGAGAGACCGTGGATTCTTTTAAAATTATTCTTCCCACAAGGAGCTGTGTCTGTGTTTGTCGATACCTGCAGCGAGGTAATTAATGGTGGGCTCTTCCACAAGGTCAGGTATTTCAGCAACCTCAGCTCAGTAGCGAGTTAAAAAATCTCTTAGCGACTCGTTGGAGTGTTGTCTGACTTGTTGGGACAATCAGATCGTGGCCCTGCGATTTTGATACAATAAATTAACGAGTACGAAAACAAAAGTCACCTTGTTAACGGTTGATTCCACGCTCTTCTATTGTATTCCCAAATTCCCTTGAGCGAAGTGTGGCCTTCGTCTTCTCAAGTTAACCTCTCTTCTCGCTCCTAGGTGGCTACAATATTTTTCTTCACCCACCCTAGCAAGAAGAGAATAAGAATATATATAGGGCTACAATAGGGATCATGGATAATTAGGTTGGGCCTTCTAATTACATCTTGGGCCTAGCCCAATGTAATTAAATATTAATTCAATCCACTAAAGAATTAATATTTGCACTACCTTTCCTAATACCGCAACTTAATTATTTAATTGGGTTCCAATATTATTTGCTTATTAAATTCCCCATGTTTAAAATAGCGCATGCCCATTAATTAAATAAATTACTGATAATTTATTTTATTAATATCTGTTATCCTTGATTATCCACTCAACCTTTATTTAATTATGCCGGAATAAATTCCACCTGCAGGGTTTCACATAATTAAATCTTTTTGAGCTTTCAAGGGGACATCATTAACCCGAATATTATCAGGACATGGATTCCTTCTATAAATAATATTCACCATGTATATAATTCCATCACCCAAAATATAATGATATAATTCAAAAGAATTATTTCATATATAAATCAAAGCATGTAAATAATATACACGTGTCAATTACTATATCCGGATTAAGAACCTAAGCATTAATAATAACATAGAATCTTAGTTCTCCTTCTTAATCAGTATAAGGGAACAATTCTAAATTTGATCCTGTTCAATATACACAAAGTATACTAGTATTATTTATTAGTCAATATAAACTAATGTAAATAATACTACAGCCATACCAGTGGATTGTCCAACACCACCTGTGCTGTGAACCTTATTATATTATATAAACCGTATTTAACAATCTAATATTCTTTATCCCATTTGATACTAGATTGTCCACAATATATAATATTGGACAACATGTAAACATTGAAATGATTCTCAATAAAACCAGGCCAAAATTAAATGTATATACTTAAAATAAATATTTTCAGTATACACTAACAATCTCCCACTTATACTCAAAATATTCTATGAGTATATCAATGTTTATTTAATCCAATATTACATTGAAAACTATGTGTCCATCCACCTGACTCCTATCGCTTCCATATGCCTGTCAAAAACCTTGGCTGGCAAGCTCTTTGTGAAAGGATCTGCCCGGTTGTCTTCTGATGATATGTGAGCCACAACTATATCTCCTCGCTTTACGATTCCTCGTATGAGATGATACTTACGTTCAATATGTTTAGCTGCTTTGTGGTCTCGTGGTTCTTTTGAATTTGCCACAGCACCAGTGTTATCACAATACACTGTCAGACTCCTAGGCAAATTAGGTACCACATCTAAGTCCAAAAGGAAGTTCCTGAACCATACAGCCTCCTTTGCAGCCTCAGAGGCCGCCACGTACTCGGCTTCCATAGTAGAGTCTGCAATGCATTTCTGCTTTACACTCCTCCATATAACGGCTCCACCTCCCAAAGTAAAAACATATCCCGAGGTTGATTTCCTCTTATCCCTATCCGATTGAAAATCTGAATCAGTATATCCCAAAGGAAATAGATCCGAGGCCTTGTAAATTAACATATACTCTTTAGTCCTTCTCAGGTACTTGAGTATAGTTTTTACTGCACTCCAATGTTCCTGACCTGGGTTCGACTGATATCTACTAACCATGCCTACAGCAAAGCAGATGTCAGGCCTCGTACATAACATAGCATACATTAAGCTTCCACATGCCGAGGCATAAGGAACTGCTTTCATGCTCTCTATATCCTTAGGTGTCGAAGGACACTGCTCCTTGGATAGAGCAACTCCATGTTTAAAAGGTAGAAAACCTTTCTTAGAGTTCTGCATGTTAAAACGAGCTAATACTTCATCAATGTAGGGCTCTTGAGATAAAGCCAACATCCTTTTCTTGCGATCCCTTATTACTTTGATCCCAAGGATGTATGCCGCTTCACCTAAGTCCTTCATTTCAAATTGTTTGAACAACCATGCCTTTACTGATGATAACATCTTAACATTGTTTCCAATGAGTAAAATGTCATCTACATATAGTACTAGAAAAACCACTGCATTACCCTGACTTCTCTTATACACGCATGACTCGCTTGGACTTTGATCAAATCCATATGACTGGACTGCCTGATCAAAACGAATATTCCAGTCCCTAGAAGCTTGTTTAAGTCCATAAATAGACCTCTTAAGCTTACAAACCAGATGCTCTTGGCCTTCTTTAATGAATCCTTTTGGTTGTTGCATATAGATGGTTTCCTCAAGACTTCCATTAAGGAAAGCTGTCTTGACATCCATTTGCCAAATCTCGTAATCGAGATGAGCTGCTATAGATAAAAGAATCCGGATCGACTTAAGCATAACAACTGGCGAAAAGGTTTCCTCATAATCGATTCCTTCTTTCTGAGTATACCCTTTCGCAACAAGTCGTGCTTTCCAGGCTTTCACCTTTTTGTCAGATCCTCTTTTCTTCTTGTAGATCCACATACTTCCAATGGGTTTTATACCTTTGGGTGGTTCCACGAGCTCCCAAACTTGATTGGAATACATAGATTCCATCTCAGATTCCATTGCCTTTTGCCAAAGATTTGCATCTTTATCTAGAATTGTCTGTTCTTATGTCCTGGGATCCTCATCATGTTCACCAGAGACCAAGTCTGAAGACTCTCCCAAAAACATGAATCTTTCAGGTTGTCGAACAACCCTCCCACTACGACGAGGCACTGGTGCGGTACTAGTGTAAAGTTGTGCATTTTTTTGTGGTTGTTCTACTTGTACTATTGGCACTTGGGGATTATCTGTCCCTCCCACTAATTCCTCTAAAACAACACTACTCATGGGTTTGTGGTTCATTATATAGTCTTCCTCTAAGAATCTGGCATTGGTGCTAACAATGACATCTCGATCCCTAGGACTATAAAATGAATAACCTTTCGTCCCCATGGGATAGCCTACAAACAACCTTACTTCTGTACGAGATTCTAGCTTGGTCGCGTTCTTGTTCAGCACATGTGCTGGACAACCCCAAATCCGAATATGTCTTAGACTTGGTTTGCTACCAGTCCACAATTCTATTGGAGTCTTGGGAACCGACTTAGAAGGTACCAAGTTCAAAAGGTAAGCCGCTGTTTCTATAGCATATCCCCAGAACGACTTGGGTAAATCTGAATAACTCATCATCGATCTAGCACTCTCTAAAAGAGTCCGATTCCTTCTCTCTGCTACACCATTCTGCTGAGGTGTGCCAGGTGCAGATAACTGGGATGTAATCCCATTTTCTGATAAATATTCCCTAAATTCTCCAAGCAAGTATTCGCCACCACGATCTGATCGTAGTGACTTGATACATTTTCCAAGATGGCGTTTCTCCGCATTTGCTTTGTACTCTTTGAATTTTTCAAAGCACTCAGACTTGCGGCGCAACAAATAAATGTATCCATATCTAGAATAATCGTCCATGAAAGTGACAAAATACTCATAACCTCCTCTTGCTTGGATACTCATAGGACCACATAAATCAGTATGAACCAATTCTAATACTTCTTTGGCTCTATTCCCCTTTGCTTTAAAAGGCCTATTAGTCATCTTACCTTCCAAGCAAGATTCACAAACTGGAAATGGCTCTATTGCCAACAAGCCTAATGGCCCATCTACTACCAGTCTTTGAATCCTCCTCAAGTTAATATGACCTAATCTTAAGTGCCAAAGATATGTTTGGTTCAATTCGGAAGGTTTCTTTCTTTTGTTTGAGCTAGAAAGAATATTATTAGATTCCTTTTGTTGCAGCATTGGTTGGATAGGATTAATAATATATAAATTATCTTGTAATGTACCAGAACATATAACTCGTTTATTCATCATAATAGAAACATTACGATCCAAACAAACATTATAACCATCAATGGCAAGTTTAGAAACTGAAATCAAATTCCTTCTAAACGAAGGTACATAAAGACAATTGTTCAAAACCAAAATCATATCATCACCGAAAGCTAAAGTAATTATTCCAACTGCAACTACTGCTACTTTCGTAGCATCTCCCATAAACACATATATCTCGCCATCTCTAAGCATTCTGGTTTGCTGGAACCCCTGCATAGAGTTACAAACATGGTCAGTGGCTCCTGTATCAACACACCAAGTGCCCGTAGATATAGCCGCTATATATGTTTCCGTAACTAGAGAAAGAGACATACCAGTATTGTTTGTCTTCTTAGGAAGAGGACAATCCTGTTTCCAGTGACCTGACTGCTTGCACCTGAAGCACTTGCCCTTAGGCTTTTTCACACCACCTTGAACTCCCACTGCATTAGCAATCTTTCCAGCTTTCTGTGTCTGAGTCTTTTTCTTCTTCTTACCTTTCGGCTTAGATGAAAAAGCTTTCTCAGCCACATTCACTTGAACATTCTGTTTAAAGAGTCCTTCAGCTGCCTGAAGTTCTGTCAGAAGTTCCGCGAGACTATACATCCTTTTGTTCATGGTGTAATTCAAGCGGAACTGCTCAAAACTTTTAGGCAAGCTCATAAGGATGATATCGATCTGGGTTTCCCCATCAATATCAGCACCAAGGATCTCCATCTCATTCAGATGAGACATCATCCTGAGAACATGATCCCTTACAGGTGTTCCTTCAGCCATCTGAGTGTTCATTAAAGCCTTCATTGCTACTTGCCTAGCAGCCCTATTCTGTTCTCCAAAAAGTTCCTTGAGATTAAAGAGCATATCTGAAGCCGTGGCCATAGCCTGATGCTGATGCTGCAAAACACCCGACATTGCTGCCAGAATGTAACATCGCGACATCTCATCGGCCTTAACCCACCGCTTATAATACTCCTTATCACTTTCAGGAGCATCTTCAGCAGGCTGATCTGGCTTGGGTTCATAAGTGCAAAATTTGTACTCCTCAGCAGTCAACACTATGTCCAAATTACGTTTCCATTCAATATAGTTTGGTCCAGTAAGTTTGTTATCCTTAAGTATGGTGAATAGTGGATTAAAGCCCATAATGATCTAATCCTGAGAATCATACATGTAACACATAATCAGAGGGTTGCACAAATCTTAAAACCTATTGGTTTCCTCTAACAATTAATTAAAATTAATGCACTAATATTTAAACACCATAAGTATCTGGTACGCCACGATGGGTGACATATATACCACTTAAATTCGTTTAAATATTACTTTGGTCCTATTACTAAATAATACGCCACGTTAGGGTGGACTATATATTATTTTTCATAGCTAAGTGTATACCATTATCAAATCTTAAATTAATAATAATAAGACCGGATGCCACCATTAAATATTTCAAATCAATAATCGATAATAGGATAATTCCCAGATCGGGGGGAGCATTGTCAAGAGGCGTCACTTAAGACCCCTTTCTAGACAGAATCATCCTTTCTCTCAATATCGAAAATCTATATTCAATCATTGGTACCATTCTAATTAATCGAATTCTATGAAACTTGGTACGCCACGATGGGTGGCATGTATACCTTTCAATATTCGTAATTTAATTTAAGAAGTTTGTCCTAGTAATATCCATAACACTACATGACACCATAAATCATATGCCACGTTAGGGTGGACTATATATAATTTATATTCGTCTTAGTGTTAAATTTACATACAAACAATAATGGAGATCGTGGGATTTAATTCCTAATTAATTCCCTCACCCACTTAGAATTTTTAAAAATTGAGGAATTTTAAAATTAAATGGGGCCTATGTCGTTACAATTATGTCTAACATGCATTCAAAATACACACAAAATTTAACAACATAAAACATTTAATTAAAGCAAAAAATAAAAATCTATGTCCATGTCGTCCTAATTATGTTAAACATGCAATTAAAAATTATACACATAATTAACAACACACATAATAATTATTTAAAGCAATAATTAAAATTAAAATTGCAGAATTAAAAAATAATAATTCCACTATTATGGCCCCAATAATTTAATCGGTGCAGCTCGAATTAACGTGGTCACTTCGAATAAACACCCGCAGGAGAGGATAAGCTGCGCATGTGCATCACCTGTGACTTTGACTCCCGCGTGGGGTCCACTGCCGTGTCCACCTTAATCATACACGGAAGAAATAGGAAAGCAACAAAACAATCAAATATTGTTATGCTCCTGTTAGTGATTTGTCGAGCCACGCGTATGACTCACTCGCCCTTGGTGCATGTGCCGCGCGTGTAGTTTACACGCCTGGGTTGCTTTTGCTGTCTACTCCGTATCACTTTTCTGCCTGACGGTGCCAAGAACACACCGGAGGTTTACGCAGCGGAGGCAATTATCTCCGGTTTTGATTTCCAGTCGCATATGTAATTATTACAAAGTACCCGGATTTTTACAAAATCCATCAAACAATTAGATAAAAAATAGATCTAATACAAAACTAATTTTGTAAAATCTATTCTAACACGATCAACCCTCGTGTTTTACAACCACGATAAACCACATGGAAAAGCCAAACAAAATAACCACGATTAAACCACGTAGGATCCAAACACATAATTATAAAAACATGGCCATAATAGTGGATAACAACCTGCAAAACAAAATATACAAGCCTACCACTATACACATGCATATATAATTACGACATGGACATCATATCAAAAATCACAGAACCATAGAACGTAGCTCTTGATGCCAATTGTTGGGACAATCAGATCGTGGCCCTGCGATTTTGATACAATAAATTAACGAGTACGAAAACAAAAGTCACCTTGTTAACGGTTGATTCCACGCTCTTCTATTGTATTCCCAAATTCCCTTGAGCGAAGTGTGGCCTTCGTCTTCTCAAGTTAACCTCTCTTCTCGCTCCTAGGTGGCTACAATATTTTTCTTCACCCACCCTAGCAAGAAGAGAATAAGAATATATATAGGGCTACAATAGGGATCATGGATAATTAGGTTGGGCCTTCTAATTACATCTTGGGCCTAGCCCAATGTAATTAAATATTAATTCAATCCACTAAAGAATTAATATTTGCACTACCTTTCCTAATACCGCAACTTAATTATTTAATTGGGTTCCAATATTATTTGCTTATTAAATTCCCCATGTTTAAAATAGCGCATGCCCATTAATTAAATAAATTACTGATAATTTATTTTATTAATATCTGTTATCCTTGATTATCCACTCAACCTTTATTTAATTATGCCGGAATAAATTCCACCTGCAGGGTTTCACATAATTAAATCTTTTTGAGCTTTCAAGGGGACATCATTAACTCGAATATTATCAGGACATGGATTCCTTCTATAAATAATATTCACCATGTATATAATTCCATCACCCAAAATATAATGATATAATTCAAAAGAATTATTTCATATATAAATCAAACCATGTAAATAATATACACGTGTCAATTACTATATCCGGATTAAGAACCTAAGCATTAATAATAACATAGAATCTTAGTTCTCCTTCTTAATCAGTATAAGGGAACAATTCTAAATTTGATCCTGTTCAATATACACAAAGTATACTAGTATTATTTATTAGTCAATATAAACTAATGTAAATAATACTACAGCCATACCAGTGGATTGTCCAACACCACCTGTGCTGTGAACCTTATTATATTATATAAACCGTATTTAACAATCTAATATTATGTATCCCATTTGATACTAGATTGTCCACAATATATAATATTGGACAGCATGTAAACATTGGAATGATTCTCAATAAAACCAGGCCAAAATTAAATGTATATACTTCAAATAAATATTTTCAGTATACACTAACATGACTGTCATGAGTGAAGCTGTGATTTTGCCGCCTCAATAGTTGCTAGAGAACCTTCCCTTGAACTTAGTCTTCAACATGTCCCATGAGTCTATAGACCTCTGGGGCAAGTTGTTGTACCATCGGAGGGCTGTGCCTCGTAGACAGGTGGAGAAAAATTGGCATCATGTGACCTCCGAGTGTCCACAAAATTTCGTTCTTCCATCGTATGTGTTCAGGAACTCGCTTGGGTCTGTAGATCCATCGAACTAGTCGATTAGTGGATTTTTTTAAGCTCCTATTGATCCGTACTTTCTCAATTCTACAACGAGAGGACTATCCGTTGGAACATCGGAGCCAACTTGGCTTCGAATGAACTTTTTACACATTGCGACATCATTTTGTGGCTGTGAGATCTCCTTCGACCTGTACGATCCACTCGACTCGCTTTGCCATGAGGCATCTTGTTTGATTCTGTCTCGTCTTCATAGCTCATGTCATCATCGTACCCCTCGGGGTTGTGACCTACAGACTGGTACTCAGATGAGTGAATGGATAATGATGTCTGCTGTAGGCGTCGTATTTCCTCTTTTTTTTTGTAAATTTTGCTCCATTTTTTCCCTCTGAGCCTCGAGGGCTAGGAGCTCGTCGTTCGAGCCGTGGAAGTCCTCATCATCTTCCGCAATTTCCTCGTCATCTTCTACAATTTCCACATCATCGTTTTGCCTATTTTATAGAGATGGAGGTGAACATCACTCGTTACCACTTGTTTGCCCGAGGTTGTTGACACCCTCATACGAGTGTTAGGCTGACGCCTTTTTTTTGTCTTTGTTTTGCTCTATGGTGGGGGGTCTCTGGGATCCCTCGGCCACTTCCTCATTTTCTGGAACGAAGAATAAACGTCTCGGATGGAGTGGTTGTCGCGAGGCATCGTTGTCCTCACGGGGGACTGTTCGTATTTCCTCCTCCGTGATGCGTCGAACCACCGGTTTTTCATCTTCGATAATCATATTTTCATGATGTAACTATGGTAAAGAAGATCCTTCTAGTGCCAAATGATGATCGTGAGATATTTGGGGACTAGGTAATCGATAATAGTCAAGAGAATGGAGATCCGAAAATAGTACATTATTAATAATTCTCACAATCAATAGGAGACTCTCTTCTTTACAAAGTTTCATCCCCCTCCAAGTAAGGAGGGTAATTAGTATTTATAGGGGATCCATGTGGGTCCCCTCCTCTAACTAACTAGCTTGGGAAGGAAGTAAATGCTTCATACAATTTTGGACTTCTAGGCCCCTAAAGAGAATTACATTTATTTGGGCCTAACTACATTCTTCTTCTAATTGGGCTAAATTCTATCGTTTTAATATACATAATTTCTAAGCTAATTATCATGGCCCAACACAAAAAATCGACTTTTAAAAACTTACGAAGTGAGCTCCATTAACTTAAGAATAGTATGACTCGTTTCTATCTGTACTCAGATTTGAAATGTCCTTAATTTGTTATAATTAACAAGATGAATATTAGTGAATTATTCGAGTTGAGCACGTAAATTATTTGAGCTAAATGATCACATAGATAGTAGGATAAGATCAAAAGAAATTTAATATAATTGAAGGGTTAGTAATGTAAAAGCAAATAAGTGCACTACACCATAGATTACATAAAGAAATACCTTAAAAGTGTTGCTTTTGGACCTAAAATCATTGCAGTAAAATCTATTGCAACGTTTTTGCTAAAATTTGGCGTTAACTTTGGTCCGGTTACTATAGATCCATGTAGCAACGATTTTAGTACCAAACGGCAACACCCTTAAATCATTGCAAAAAGTTTTTATAGCATCGTTTTTGTATTTACAGCAACAAAAACAAATCATTGCAGTAGCCTATTAAAATGGTGTTTTAAAGATATTTTTTCTATTTAGCGTTGCAATATATGAGCAATGACAACAAATTAAAGCAAAAATGCAACAATTTTTATTCAATAACAATGCTTTTAATAATTAAAATATCAATAAATGGCAACATTTTAACAAGCAATTGCAATTTTTTTTTTAAAACAATCAAACATGACTTATTTGGTTCTAATATAAATCCACCATTTTTGGCATACAAAAACTTATCTAAAATCAGTATCCTGGCACAAGATCCAAAAACAATACCAAAACTATTCCGACAACATCGTCATAAAACTATTCAATGTCTAAAGTCTAAATGCTAAATAAAACCACAAGGTCTAGTTTATACATACACGCACCAAATCAGACATAATTAAAAGAAAAAGAATTATGCTCGGCATCTACTCCATCTCTAGTTGACACATCTTGATCCTCGACCAAAATTGTATTTGATAAAGATTACAAATTATGAGACAGATCTCGTGCCTTTTGGAAGAGCTCTTTAACATTTGAGGCACTATGTCTAACCCAGAAACTAGCTTCCAATTGTTGGACTTTAACTTCAACAAGAGGGGCTTACCTTCCGTAGCAATAGCCTGCGCTAAAGATGACTTACAATTTACCTTTCTCCTACCGTAAGAACACCCTATGAACACAAAAAAGTTTGATATGTACATAAGGTGGAAACCTGATCCAAGTGCAATGCAACAAAGAACAAACACTAGGTGATTAGTTACAGCTACACAAATGTAAAGCATGTGGAAGCATTAAACAATATATGGTTACAAACTCACTACAGGGTATTGGGAAAAAAACAGACTTAGAAAGAAAGGAAAGTGCACCTGTTAGATTACCTATTCTGATAAGAATGTCGTACCAGAGATTCAAATGTACCTGATTCAGCATCAAGTACCTATACAGACTTGACAATAAAGTAGACGCTGACCAGGTCATAAACATTGGTAACAAGTGCGAAATCAAATTCTAACACATTACGTCATAGATGGCTTTCTACAACACTTGGGAGGTGTTACCTTCTTGGGTGTTACCATAGCTATGAAATTTTGGACCTACGACAACACTCTAGTTTTGGAAGGTTTTAAACTTAGTATCACCATGGACTGTGTTACCTTAGAGTATAATTAACATATTTTTGAATTTTATTTATAATTAACGATTTAATAATTATTAAATTTTGAATATCAATAATTTTAATCAAGTCATTGAATTTATTATTATAAAATAATATTCTATCAAATAATTGAATTATTTATATTTTTACAATATTAATATATTTTCTAATAATTTTATTTAAAATATCTTAAAATAAAGTAATATTCAATTTTTTTAAAATTTGATTAAATTCATTAATAAAATTATTGGAGATAATAACAGGGTATAATAAATTTAAATTATTATTCAATAATTAAAATAATAAACTTTATTGTTATACATTTTTATAAGAAAATTAATAAAATTTTTAATATTAGAAAATGAAAAAAAAGAAAGGCAACGAATGAAAAATTGAAAAGAAAATGGGGATTGGTTGGCGGCAAAAGAAAATGAAAGCGGGCAAATCAAAATTGGGTCAAAATTGATTAAGTCGGGAAAAAGCGAGCAAATCAAAATTAGGGAAAAACAATTAGTTTACTCTCTTTCGAACGTTACCCACCTCTCTCTCTCACCTCACTCACCTCTCTGTGTCTCTCTCGCTCAATTGGGGAAAAGCTCGCTCACACATGGATCGGGAAACACACTTTGTCAACAAACACACACGCACACACTCTCTCTCTCTCTCTCTCTCTCTCTCTCTCTTTCTCTCGTTACAAGCTGCATTAGGTTCAATTGGGGCTCGGGTTCAATTGGGGTTCAACGGAATTAGGTTTCAATTGGGCTTCGATTTGGACTTCCTCATACAAATTGAGTGTTTGATTTCGGGTATAATTCTGTGTTCCAACTTCGATTTAGGTATTTACTCCCACTCTATGTCTCGATCTGTACTTGTATTTGTTTATGTCTCTCTCTATGTTCTTCGATTTGTACTTGCCCAGACGCAACGCACTTCT
The DNA here is from genome assembly GCA_037693485.1 of Kitagawia praeruptora. Lineage (NCBI taxonomy): Eukaryota > Viridiplantae > Streptophyta > Magnoliopsida > Apiales > Apiaceae > Kitagawia > Kitagawia praeruptora. The sequence continues at coordinate 112,962,337 of CM075354.1, forward strand.
ATTGTAACGCCCACTTTGTGTTACATTAGAGGTACCTTTTTTGACCTACTGCAACACTGTTGAGATTGTGTTACATTACCTGTGAAGGTACTGTTGCAGTAGAACATGTACTGTTGCAATAGGTTCGTTGTGTTACAGTAGCGATTAAGCGTTGCATTTGCTATTTTTTTAAAATTTATAAATATAAAAAAGAATGAACATGTGGGTCCCACATAAGTGTTGCATTTTCAAGAAGTAGTGTTACATTTGCTGTAATCAATGTTACATTTGAGTGCTACAAGTGCCAAGTGTGATAAATTGCCACGTGTCACACTGACCCCACTGTCACGTGGCGCATGGGCCCACTGCCATGTGTCACAGGACCCATAACTGCCACGTGTGAAAAATTGCCACGTGTCACGTGGGCCCCACTGCCACATGTTAGTGTGGTCCCACTTTGCCACGTGTCAGTGTGGGCCCTCATTGCCACGCGTCAAATGTGGGCCCACTCTGCCACGTGTCAATTGTGGGCCACACTACCACATGTCAGTGTTGATCCCACTTTGCCACGTGTCAGTGTGGACCCACATTGCCACGTGTCAACTGTGGGGTCCACACAGCCACGTGTCAATTGTGGGCAACTCTGCCACGTGTCATGTGGGCCACACTGCCACGTGTCAGTGTGGGTCCCGCACTGCCACATGTCACTTGGGGGACCACTCTGCCACGTGTCAGGCGGACCCTACACTACCACGTGTCATGTGTACAGGCTGCCACCTGTCCCCATCAAATTGTAATGTAAATGCATGTTTATTAAAAAAATGAGGTAGCTGAGGTTCGAACTCCCGACCTCCTCTCTGTTGGTACAACAACACACCGCTACACCAACCATGAAAGTTGGTTATTTTTCTCAATCAGTAATATATAAACTCTATACTTAGATTTTCTTCTTTACATTATTACTACTATATAAATAGAATTAAAATAATTTTCATTTTTTATATATGTAGATTATATTATATTATTCATTGAGGGGAATAAATCATTCAAGTGTGGTGAAGTGCAATAAATATTGAAAATATTTATATAATTTAAAATCGAATCCTTATATTATATTATTCCGGTCAAAGTACTAGTTGACCGTTGAATTACCCAATCAAATAAATTTTTTTTTTCCTAAAATTTTGGGAATAACATTAAATATGATGGATCTTGATTCCCGTATGGTTGGGTCGCCGAGAAATATTTTTTAAAAAATCGAATCCTTAAACCATGACGAAACCCTGTTTAGGGGTTCCGGTCAAAGTACTAGTTGACCGTTGAATTACCGAATTAAATAAAAAAAAATTTCTAAAATTTTGGAAATAATATTAAATATGATGGATCTTGATTCCCGTACGGTTGGGTCGCCGAGAAATATTTTTTAAAAAATCGAATCCTTAAACCCTGACGAAACCCTGTTTAGGGGTTCCAATCAAAGTACTAGTTGACCGTTGAATTACCCAATCAAATAAATTTTATTTTCCTAAAATTTTGGGAATAACATTAAATATGATGGATCTTGATTCTCGTACGGTTAGGTCGCCGGGAAATATTTTTTAAAAAAACGAATCCTTAAACCCTGACGAAATCCTGTTTAGGGGTTCCGGTCAAAGTACTAGTTGACCGTTGAATTACCCAATCAAATAAATTTTTTTTCCCGAAAATTTTGGGAATAACATTAAATATGATGGATCTTGATTCCCGTACGGTTGGGTCGCCGAGAAGTATTTTTTAAAAAATCGAATCCTTAGACCCTGACAAAACCCTGTTTAGGGGTTCTGGTCAAAGTACTAATTGACCGTTGAATTACCCAATCAAATAAAAAAAATTCTAAAATTTTGGGAATAACATTAAATATGATTGATCTTGATTCTCGTACGGTTAGGTCGCCGAGAAATATTTTTTAAAAAATGGAATCCTTAAACCCTGACGAAACCCTATTTAGGGGTTCCGGTCAAAGTACTAGTTGACCGTTGAATTACCCAATCAAATAATTTTTTTTTCCAAAATTTTTGGGAATAACATTAAATATGATGGATCTTGATTCCCGTACGGTTGGGTCGCTGAGAAATATTTTTTAAAAAATCGAATCCTTAAACCCTGACGAAACCCTGTTTAGGGGTTCCGGTCAAAGTACTAGTTGACCGTTGAATTACCCAATCAAATAAATTTTTTTTTTCGAAAATTTTGGGAATAACATTAAATACGATGGATCTTGATTCCCGTATGGTTGGGTCTCCGAGAAATATTTTTTAAAAAATTGAATCCTTAAACCCTGACGAAACCCTGTTTAGGGGTTCCGGTCAAAGTACTAGTTGACTGTTGAATTACCCAATCAAATAATATTTTTTTTCGAAAATTTTGGGATAACATTAAATATGATGGATCTTGATTCCCGTACGGTTGGGTCGTCGAGAAATATTTTTTAAAAAATCGAATCCTTAAACCCTGACGAAACCCTGTTTAGGGGTTCCAGTCAAAGTACTAGTTGACCGTTGAATTACGCAATCAAATAATTTTTTTTCTAAAATTTTGGGAATGACATTAAATATGATGGATCTTGATTCCCGCACGGTTGGGTCGTCGATAAATATTTTTAAAAAAATCGAATCCTTAAACCCTGACGAAACCTTGTTTAGGTGTTCCGGTCAAAGTACTAGTTGACCGTTGAATTACCCAATCAAATAAATTTTTTTTTCTTCTAAAATTTTGGGAATAACATTAAATATGTTGGATCTTGATTCCCGTATGTTGGGTAACATTAAATAAACTAAAAGTTTAATTTTAATTTTAAGTTTCTGAACGGGCAACACTTTTTCCCTAACGAATTAGTATAATCCCAAATTATTTGAAAAAATTAGGATCCAAATTATGTCAATAATTTTTTTCTGATTATTTAATTTTGCGTTAAAAAAAGTCGGCGGCAATTTTCCCCCAAACCCCTTTACAATACGTTTAAAAAAGGTGAAAAATTCTCGGCGGCAATTTTCCCCCCAAACCCATTTAGAATTGCACTTTCCCCTTTCCCCCTAAAACAAAATTATTACAGTAACTCCCTCATACACACAGACGCACTCACACACTTGCTCAGACTCTCATTCTATCGACTCTCTCGACCGACTGCTCGACTCTCGACCGATTGTCTCGTCTCTTCTCTCCTCTCTTCTTTTTTTTTTTTTTCTGTTTTCTTCACTTCTCTCTTCTCTTTTTCTTCTCTCTTTTCTCTTTTTTCGGTTCCTAATTTGCTTAAAATTGATTTTGCAGGTAAAATTTGTTCGGGCTTTCAATTGTAGGTAAAATTGATTTGTTCTCTTCACTCGCTCTTCGTTGTTTACTTGATTTTGCTTTTCAATTGATTTAATTGTCTTTTATTTTTCAATTAGGGCTTCAATTGGATTTTTTGTTCGGGGCTTCAATTAGTGCTTCCGATTCAAGGTAAAAGTGGAGTACTCCTCTTAGAAGGTATACCTATAACTCAAGGAAGGGGTTTTTGTGTCTAATTGTTAATACTTTATGATGCTCTGACCTGAAATACAGATTGTGTTATGTGAATATCCCTTTTTCTCACTGATATGCTTTGAATTTGGTTTTGTTCTGTGGAAGTGGGGCTAAAGAGTGATTTGTGGAATATTAAAGACCTGAAGATAATATCCTATCCTTGGACCGTATACAAGAGGTATACTCAAATTTGTTAGCTAACTTAAATAGTTTAGATGTCGTCTGCATCTATATGAAATCTGTTGTCTTTTTTTTCATAATATCTTTTCATTGCCAATGCTCAATCTTTTGTGTTGTCTTTTCTGTCTGTCTTGTAATTCTTTTTATCCAAGACAATCCCATTTATTTTGGGTAGTTCCGTAATTTTAAGATGAACCTACAAAAATAACATTGGGAATCTACTTGCCATAATAAAAAAAAAAGGCCTCCATGAACTGTGAACTACTGATCTAGTGCCTGAAGTTGTTATAAGTTAAGTACTTATTTTGCAGGGTTTATTCTGCAACTGTGTTACAGACTCTTCCTCCGTACATCACATACTAGCAGCTTAGTTACTTATTTGAGGATCTCTTGTTATATATTAGTTCTGCATTTTAATGTAAAGATATTTCTTATTGTTCCTTAACTGAATCTGATTTGATTTGTTTCTCAACAGTCATGGCCTTTTTTATGACCACTCTATAATTTGTTACTTGGTATCCGAGCACAGAAGTCTTGATAAAAAGTATTGCTTTGTTGACACATAAACACTTTTTCTGCTTCATTTTTTTCTAGTTACAAAGACTGCACTCTTGCTATTGTTTTCCATCATGCTTATATACCATAATTCCCCAATCCCACTCTTATATCAACCACTAATCATCACTGTTGGCTATAACCAGTCCCACTTGCTACATTTTAATTTTAATTGCTGGAGCAAGTTTTCCTAGAGATATGGATGGCAATATTTCTAATATTAAGAAGTGGAATATACTGTACCCTGTTTATATGAATTCAAAGAAGACAATTGCTGAAGGTCGACGAATTAGTGTCGCTAAAGCATGCGAAAACCCCACTTCAAGTGAGGCTATTTAATTTCATAAAACATGTTATGTTAGCTGTCTTGTATGAGTTTACATGTTATCAGACTGGTATATGTATCTTGTGTTTATGGCTCTGGTGTGGTGTCCTACATTATTTCATTTTGCACCCTAATTAAAACTCACTTGAATATATTTCATCTGCTTTCCTCTCTATTTAAGACTACAACGCAAAGCCATATATAATTCTAGCTAGTGTGACTTAGTTTAGCACCTCTCGTATTCATTTGTAGTATATTTTGATATTTTTTATGCAAATTCTTGTGCCAGCAAATCAATAATTTCCTAGACACTATTCCTGTTGCGGAAGGCGATGAACTATGAAGAAGTACATGCTTTACCTTAAGGATAGCTGAGATGCAGGTATCTTGATTGTAATAGCAACAACATAGGTATCATAATATTTTGATAAAATATTACATAAACAAGTACATATTCACAACCAGGAAGAATCAGCTAAATTTGTATTATATTTTTTGGTAATCTTTGCAGCCAGGGGTGTTGTCACAATCACCGGCACATCACCCACAATTAGCTATAAAAAGTATTATGTTGGCATTACAAAAAATTTAGACACTTTTGTTCCTTATCTGTTTTACCATTTACCATGACATTGTTCTTTTTTGGAGCAAAATTTAATTTGAAATGAGCCACATTTGAAAGAGATGTAGTGTTTGCTACATTCCTGGTTAGTTTCTGTGCCTTTTGTAGTTTTTGTAACACTGTATAATTACTTTTGTTTATTTTTTCTTTTTCAACATTCTAAATAAGTGCTTGAGATCTAATAAATAATCTTGTAATTAGGATGTCCTGATTATTTTAAAGCCAGTTACACTTGTGAAATTCTGATGCATTAATGTAGAATTTTTAAACTTGGTTGATTTTTACCATGGTTAAGACCTTGTAGTGTTACGTCGGTGCAGGGCATCAGATTTCTCAAGAGAATATGATGGTGCCTCTGTTCAGATGAGATTGTCCTATAGGCTATAGCCCAACTGCTCATTTATTCCTTTTTCTAGTCCAATGGACAAATTGTCACCTTGCTGGTGCTCTTGGATTATTGAGAATCTTAATCTACAAGGTCGAAACTTAATCACTGTACTTGTCTATATTCTTGATAGGTTGCATATGTAACTTGGGCTGTTATAATAATTAGTAATAATAGAATTCTATAAGTATATTAGAGGAGTTTGTTACTGACTATGCAGCTGAGGATTTGTATTGCGTTAACTAGAAATTGTTAGTTGCTAGTAGGCAGGTAGCTTCTATACAATGATCTTTTTAAATTCTGTTCTTAGAGCTAATGGTAGTGTGAACTTTTGTTACCTGCAGCATCTAGACAATGTGGACCCAGCTATACCAGCCATGTTCTCAGGGAAGATGATTAAGCCCAACACTACCATCAAGGTCAATGAATCCTACTAAATTTTTTTAAAACTTATTCAACATCGATTTCATCTGGCATTATCCGATACAATCTCTACTTACCTCACTCCCTTGTCTTTTCTTCATAATGGGAATAATAATGCTAACTGGAACTCCATATGCATCTAATTTACAGATTTTTGCCAAAAGTTATGCTCAACCTTGGAGTTTCAGAAGTAAAAGTTGCTTGGTTTTTTAAGTTGTTTACACAAAGTGAACTCGCGGTCACAACAAATTTGTTAAGGTAGTTAGAGTGGTAGATGGAGGAGATTTGTGAATCTTCTAATTTGTATTTTGTATTTGACTACATTGCGGTTTATTAATTTGTAATGGGATTACTACATGTACAAATCAGATATTGTAAAATTTTAATTATTAGTGTTGCAATTGCTTTTGTTATCATGAACTGTAACATTAGAATAACAAAGTGTTACACTAGCCTTATTTTTTTATTTCTTAAAAGAAGATTGCAGTGTTGCATTAGAATATTACAGTGTTGGATTAGATAATTACGTAGTGTTGTAATAGAGAGTGGGTCTTACATGACATGTGTCATGTGGGTCCCTATACATGCCACGTGTCAGGTGGGTCCTACATGCCACGTGTCAGGTGGGTCCCACACTACCACGTGGCACTCATGCCACGTGTCCACCTGCCACGTATCATCTCATGACACGTCACCTATCCCCACCTGCCACGTGTACTCTGTCTGTTTTGGCTAAGCTATTGTAACACCTTCCTAGTGTTGCATTTGTTTGATTTAGTGTTACTGTATGGTCCTAAGGTAATACTTAGTATTACAATTGAGAACAAAAGCGTTACGTTAGAGAGCAGAGGCAACATTAGCGGATGAAATGGTGAAAAAGTGTTATCTTAGGCCTGTTGTAACAATTTTCGTGCCTAATACAACACTAAAAGTGCGTTGCGTCTGGGCATTTATGGCGTAGTGTCGATTTGCTCTCTCCTCCTCTCTCCCTCTCCTACTTGTTTCAATATTTCAAAACTTTATGTTATTATTTCAACTTAATGAAAGTGAAGTGTTTAATCAGTAGAAGAAAAGGGTCAATAGACATCGGTTTCTGGCCGATGTCTATGTTATTTTGCAAGTGATGTCTTTGTCTGAGAGACATCGGCCAAAAATTGATTTTTGTGTTAACATTGACATCGATATTTCCTTCAATACACATCAGTTGTTCTACAAAATAGGTTAGATATAATTAATTTTACAAACAACTTGCTTGCCTTATATTCTAGAAAACATATAATAAACTAAGTTATTTTTCACATACACATCACTTTATTTTTTTGGAAAAGATCGATGTCTATTTGGATATTAGACATCATAATTTTAGCAGATAAAGTGATGTCTATAGTAGTCTTAGACATCATCCTATACTGATGTCTAATGTACTTATAAACATCGGTTTTTTCACAAAAAACTGATTTATATTGTTCTCTTAGACATCTATGTCAAATTATTAAATTGATGTTGTATTTAATATTTTACATCACTTTTCTTCATATTAACTGTTTTCTTTTATTTGTTATAGTCATCTCTTTAATTTATTAAACTGTTGTCTTTTTCTTGTTTAAACATAACCTGATGCATTGAATAATATAATCATCAAAAATAAACTCATCCAAAAATATATAAGAATTTCTCAATTGTCATTGACCAAATTAAAATCAATGTCATCAACATCCAAATTACATAAACTGCATATCCGAAGTAACAAATCCAAGGCAAGTAAACATGACTACATATCCACAAAATGAACTAAACTCATAAAAGTACCCATCCACAAAACAAAGTACATAATGCTTAACTAGTCCTAGTCAAATAACTATGTCTGCAAATGCGATATACTCCCTCCGTCCCAACCAATTATTAACACTTTTTTTCTCATTTTCTGGCACGCATTTTAAGACGCATTTTAAGGATGGTTCCACAACTTATTTTTAAAATTTTCTTTTTTTGTATAAAAATAGGATTGTTGTATTTTTATACAAAAATGAAAATTTTCAAAAATAAGTTATGGAACTATACTTAAAATGTATCTTAAAATGCGTGCCAAACAACCCATTTTGAAATGTTAAGAAATCGTTGGGACTGAGGGAGTATTAATTAAACCTTTCCAAAAGAAGACTTGTGTCGTCAAATGTGATCTTGGGTGAATTGTAGAGTCTCAATCCGCACCTCATCAAGCTCAGCCACATTGTAATACTTCCGAGTCTTGGCCATCCACTACAATTCAGGAAAGACCATTAAATGAAATTTATCATACAAATAACCTTGTCAATGCTTTTGGTAATGATTACTCTTTTGGACAGTTCACAGCTGAGTATGTCAACACTCATAGCATCAATTCTTTATCATTCTCTATCTCTGGTATGGTAGGAGGGACGGAAGGTAAAACTCGTCAAGCTGAAATTATTTTATTTAACCCTGCTAGTAATTATTTATCTCTTAACATGTATAATAAGAATTTAATTTAGATTTTTTTTAACTCCACTAAAGAAAATGCAACTTTTCATTATATAAGACTCCCAATACTATCACACTCTTTTGATCAAGAACAAATAATTTTATCCAGAGAGTCAATCCTGATTTTAATAGTTTATTACACTCAGATCACTATCAACTGTGAAAAGTAAGAATAAAACATAAAGAGACAAGAATGCAAGATATATTCAGAAGATATGATTACATGAAGTGGAATGAGTTAAATTCTTATGAGTAAACAGGTAGATGTACTTTTTCTTGTAGTGAATTTATTTTTGTGATAATTGTAACACTCCCTCTATCCAACATTAATAATACATACATTTTATAATAACATAAATATTTTCTACAGGAGAATTTTAGAAAATTTTGACATGATGTATTCATAATTAGGACTAACCACCTATCAAAATCAACAAAACCAATCCAACTATAACCAAACCTGCTCATATGCATAATAATAGCAAAATTTATAAAGAAATATAACTCTAACTAACCAAGACCGCTCACAGGTTATGGTATGAAACAAACTATTACATTACTATTACAATCCAACCTCAGAATATAATGTTATACAATTTCTGTGAATAACAAGCTCACTGCCTAACTAGATATTCCACCTCGACAAATCCCAATCCACTATCCAACGAAATCCATAACTCGAACGTCTCCTCTCGCTGCCTATAGAGCAATACCAACTGACCACTAGTACCTCTGATCATCTCTAACAACTGGAGAAATAAACAGAAGCAAGAGTGAGCCAACAATGCTATAACGACCTAGAAAATTTCAATTTTAATATTATTTATTTATTATTATAAAGTATAAATTATATTATGCGAATATTGTTGTAAAGGTGAAAAATATGTGAAGTTGTGTTTATGTGTTTATATGATGATTTGTGTGAGCTGTGAAGGTCGGTGTATTTTTATTTGTATTTTTGAGGATTTAAAAATATTTAAATCATGCATTTTGATCCTCTGTAAATTTTATAAAATTATCGGAGGAATTAAAAATCATGAAATCTTTTGTAATATTACCTTTATAACATTATTTAGTTTTTAAAATGGTTGGGTGAATTAATTTGGATGTTTCGGCATTTTAAAATGATTTTAAGAGTTTTATTGCATTTAAAGGATCAAAACTTGTAAAATTCATATTTAATTCATTTTTGATCCGAAAAATATTTTAAAAATATGTGTGTGCTCGTAATTTTATATTCCTTACTTTAAAAATGAAAAGTGTAATTTTTCCGAAGGTTTATTTAATTGGAATTGTTATAGTCGTTTATTAGTTGTAATTGGGCCAGAATGAATTATTGGTAGCTATTTGTTAGTATTGGGCCAAGCCCATTTAGAAGTAAAGAACCTAGTAGAAGAATCTAGAGAGCTCGGGGTGAGAAGAAAAGAGAAACAACGGGAGAGAGAAGAAGAGAAAGAAAGGAAAGAAAAAAAAAGAAGAGAGAGAAAAGGGGAAGAAGAAGAGGAGAGATTGGGAGAGAAATTGAGAGTGATATATACAATATATGTTTGTAATTGTGTGTGCTGCGTGCAAGCTTTGGGGGGACTGATTGAGCAGGGGTGGGGGAAAGAGGAACGCGGGCAGCAGGGGGAGTCGCCCCACCACGCGCGGCGGCGGCCAGCGGTGGTGGCGGCCGACGAAGCTTACTCCGGTGGTGGCGCAGTGTGTATGGCGTGGCAGTAGTGAAAAGGAAGGTAAGGAACAGGGCAGTGGTGAGGTAAGGCAGCCCAGGTGGGTGGAGAGAGAGAGGGAAAGAGAGAGGCTGTTGAGAGAGATTCCGGGGAGTAGTTCTCCGGCAAGATGGATTTTCCGACAAGTCTTGCCAAAACCAAATGGTATATTTTTGTATTTTAATTATTGAATTATTGTAATTTAATTAGATTTAAATTGTGAAATTGATGTGTTAATTTCGTAATTAGATTTATGTGGTGAATTATGAATATTATTTGAATTTTCGTATTTAATTCGGAGGGGATAATTGTTAATTATAGCTTTTGGTATGAGGTGCGAGTCCGATGAAATATTCAGGTTTAATGATTGATAATCGTTATATTTTAATTGTTAATTGTTAAGAGTAAATTGCTATTGTCATATAACGTGTAGTTATGTGGGTCGGATAATTTGTAAGTGTGTATGTGCTAAATGCCGTAAGTCGAGTTAGGGTATTTGTTGAATATCATAATTGTTAATTACTTGGTATTGGCTTATATGGGTTAAATATCGTAGTCGAGTCTTAATAATTGTTGAATGTTGTATTTGTCAGATACTTGGTGGTGAGTTATATGTGTGGTCAAGATGGTTTCGATTGAAATTGAGCGGTGACCCCGGGATAGTTCAAATTACAAAAAGGTTATTTCTAAATTTTTATATAATATTATGAATTCATTTATTGGTTGTATAGTTTTCAAATGTGATTTATATCAAAGAGTAATTGTTAGATTTATTTTATTATGTGTTATCTGCGAGGAGTTGCAATGAGATCGCAAGTCCTAAATGTCAATATTTAAGGACTTGTGTAATTCTCTTCAACTAGTTCCTCGGGCTTACGAATATCCATGATTAACTATCACGAGTATAATTAATATACTTAAGTGATGTGATCATTGATATAGCGTAAGTAATAGTTAGTGCTAGGGGTTGTTCCCTAGGGCTTACGAACATCAATGGTTGATTATCACGTGTATCATTAAAATGCGTGAGAAATACGACCATTGGTGTAGCGTAAGTGGTAGTGTAATGTAAATTATTATGTTTTGTTGCTGCAAGTTGAGGCAGCTTTATATTTTAGTAAAAACAGGGTTAAATTGTGTATGATTGATATTGAGGGGCTGTGCCCATAGTCCGATAAACGAATACTTCATGCCAAAATTTTCTAAAAATCCCCTGCAAATTTATTTAAAACCTATTTAATTTATTTGATTTCAATGCTTGGAAGGGTGTTATGATTTCTAAGGGTTTATGTATATGTATCAGTGGATTATTTCGAGAATATATCGTGATTTTAAATATTAAGTGGTTGTGATGTTTTGAAGTGATTGTGTGATGTGTTTATGTGACTTAGTTAACTATACTAAGACTACTATATGAATATGGTTGGATATGTCTATATGTATTGTATATGTTATTATATAAGATGTGTATAAGTGTAATAGGACGCGTATGGGTAGAATAGAGCAAGCAATGAAGTTTTGCTTGAGTTAATACTGAAATAATATCTGACCTTGTAAAGGTTCGAATAGGAAACCTGGTCAAGAGCAGTGCGTGAGAAAATGGAAAGACGAACAAAGGAACAAATATCAAAGCCAACGGGTGAATTAATGTAAAGTGGCGAGTTGCGAAGTAGAGATGGAAATTGAGTCGAGGATCAATGTTAGGATCGAGAACTCCATGAATCGAGGCAAGTGTTTTTGCTAATCACTTATCGTTCAAGTGATGTAATTTAATTTACTTGTAGTATGTGATGATTTGGCCAAGTATAAATGGCGCATGACATATACTTTTTCAAATAGTGTGATGCTGTTTATCTCCCCTACTTATGATTCAAACATCAGATTTACAAAGAATCTAACAAATAACCTTTCTCATTCATTTCCTTATCCCTGGAATGCCATTTCTCCTATTTTCGTCGAAAGTGTTTAAGAATTTCTGAACCAAAGAAAACCCAAGATTTTAAACTCTTATGAAAGCCTGCTAGCGAAACTCTTGATTCTAGCATATTTTCACAAAAAGACCCCATTCAGAAAAATGTTTTTGAACTTTTCCATATTGGAATCGTTTTATAAACAAATGTTTAAGCTACCTTATCTGTTTATGGAAACTCAAATTTTACAATGCACCTAGAGTTTGACCATATCTTCGCTTTAACATAGAATTTTGATGGTCGAAAATCTTATTGCAATGTATATCTGTTATTTGCTCAAGTGAAATCTCTCTCTTGATAAGTTAATGTCAATAATTTCGGTCATTCATATTCTTCCTGTTGGTATTTATTTGGATTGTATTCTTTATATTCTCCACCCCACTTAATACCGAACTTGTCGGTATTTACTTAAGTTTTTGATTATCTGGTTATCCCCTGTGTTGTATCGAACTTGTCGATACTAGACAATGATGTCGTTTCTCATTAACTCCTAATTTTGAGTTGTTGACCTGGAACGTGAGTTTCCAGGGTGTTTGGCGAATTAAGGTTGTCGATTGTTCCGACACCTAGTGTGGATGATTTAGAATTGGAAATGTTTTTAAAAATGGACCGTGAAGGTCAGATTTTTTTAAAAATGGATCGGTAGGGTCAAACCAGATTCGTGGTCAGGACCGTGAAGGTTAGACCAGATTCGTGGTCAGAAATAATTAAGGCCAATGTGTGCCATGGATCCAATTAAGGACAGTGCTGTGAGAGCTTGTCCGGGGTTAGTGCTGACTGATCAGCAGCCTAACCTTAATGATTTTTTTAAAAATAAATAAAAATTCCAATTCTAATTATACTCTGAGATTCAGATGTTTAATCCTTGACTCCTTGAAAGTTTGTTTAATAATACCTTGATATCAGAATTCTTGTCAGTTTTGTTTCTTGATGCACCTTATGAATGGTGAGTTATTGGCCTCATGACAATTGAAAAGTTGATAGAATCGATTCCTTCATAAAATGAGATGAAACTCTGTTGCTTATCAAAATTGTCGCTATTGAAATTGTCATCACTATTTACACTTGCTGAGCATTGTTGGCTCACTCTTGCTCTGTTTACTTCTCCAGTTGTTAGAGATGATCAGAGGAACTAGTGGTTAGTTGGTATTGCTCTATAGGCAGCGAGAGGAGACGTTCGAGTCATGGATTTTGTTGGTTAGTGGATTGGGATTTGTCGAGGTTGGATATTTAGTTAGACAGTGAATTTGTACATTCATAAAATTGTATAATATTCTTTCATTCTGAGATTGAGTTGTAATAATGATATTCGATAGTTGTTTCATACCATAGCCTGTATGCGATCTTGGTTAAGGGGTTTTTATTATTAAATGTGTTTATATTCAGAGATGTATAATATTGTTTATGGTTAGTGGCCCATATCTGTACCCCGGATTTGGGATGCTACAAGTTGGTATCAGAGCGACAGGTTATGGTCACTGAAACAGATTAGGAGAGTTAGGGTACGAGTATAAGATAGAAGTCGAGTAAAACGGTTTAGGATAAGGATCGCGTTAGGATACTTCGACAAGCGTCGCGACGTTAATCGGTCTTTCGGCATATCGCGCGAGTAGAAGTTTGAATCGTTTACGGATCGAGCTATTAGCAAAACAGTGAATATGAAGCAGCTTAAGCTAAGTAAACAGCTGGAGTTATCAGTTCGGGAGACGTTATCTCGAGATTTTCGCGAATATTATAGAACCTTTCTACGATACTAGTTCGATGTGAATATTCCGGAGATGGTACGTGAAGGTTAAGAATGCGAAGTGAGAAGCGATTATTAGCAAGAATTGGAAGTTAAGCATAGCCGTGCACCCCTAATTATTGATTCGTTTAAAGTCATTATCTGAAGAAATTTCCTATTCTTTCTTTGAATTGTCGTAAATCAATTCTCGGTTGGTATCGTGGTTGAGGCATTCGTTGCGCAGCAGCGGTCCAAAATCGAGAATGAATTGAGATCTTCTTATTTATTCAACTCATTGATGTCAGGCCGGTTTTGGCAGCTAAGTATATTAGTACTTAGCCGACAAGAGTGAGGTTATGAATAATTAGGAATTTCTTGAATGTTTGCTTGATCAATCATTGTGGCATCTATTGAAAAGTCTTATATCTCAATCGATAATGAGTCTCGTATTCAGATTAGTCGACTTCAATATCGTCCCTTCGGAAATATCGGAATTTTTCAGAGAGTATATGAATCAATCTTACATGAAGATTTTTGAAACTCTTGAATCTCTTCCATTATCATGAATGCTTGATTTTCTCTATTCCAGCTGAGATGAACAACCTATGTAAATAGGGGATTCAGGGACATCTTATCTTTGTGGTAGGAGTCCAGTGGGACGCCACTGATTGTGTTTGTCATAAAGTACTAAAGACTGGCCATCTTTATGTACTGTGGTGGTTGACCAGGTGACAAATGCAACCTGATAATAGTTCAAAAGATCATATTGATCTCTCGGTTAAATTCCTTTATAAAAGTTTTGTCAAACAAACTCGGTCTATATCCATATTCGATGCCTCATTCATTTTATTGACTTCCTTTGTCAGAAATTCGATGTTTTCAAAAATTCCTAATGATGAAGAGATACGAAGATAAGCGTGACGACGTCTTAAATGATAGAACTATAACTGCATGGACGAAGAATTGGTTATGCAAGTTTAAGAATTTGGTGATTAAGACAAATATGTCATCTCAGATTGGAATAAATATTGGTTCAAGAAATCATGGACAAGAACTGAGGTTAATGAGGCAGTAAATAAGAACCCATGGTTGTAAATGTTGTTAGAGGGTAAAAAGAGAATGAAAATGGAGACATTGAATATAAATTGTACAAGGCTGAAGGAAGATTATTGGTAAACATCTTTTGTATGGCAGAAGTAGTAAACAGTATGTCATAAGATTTTGAATGTTTTAAATCAGTCGTTAGACCTAAGATTTTAGAATCAAGAAGGCTAACTTGAGTAGATCAGAGTGAAGTACAACAGAATGGTTCGTAAGAATTAACAAGAAGGACCAAGACTGAATGAGGGGTAAGGTGAATATGTGGAGTAAATATGCAAGCCAGTGTAGAAAGTCATGATTATCAAGGATGGTGGAAAGTTAGCCGAGATGAAGTAAAATGTTAGTAAGGTGGAAGACAGAGAAATCAGAAAGTTTCTAGAAGTGACTAAATAGAAGACATATAAAATTGGCTAAGAAAAGAATGTGGAATCCTGAAGATGTGGAGTTAGAAGAGAAGAGGGCACCGTAGTTGCCCATAGAAAGAGAACTGGGAGAGATTAACGAGAACCCGTGATTAGGAAATAAGATTTCGGGAGTAGAATCCCTAGAGACTTTATTAAGAGTAATGTGGGAAGTTGTGGCTGTAACCAGAAAGGCAGTATGATGTCAAGTAGTAGAGTCAGAAGTCAAAGCAATGTGTGTTGAGTTTGGAAAGATGGGAATTTTTGTCAGAAATAGTATCATATCAATCTTAGTGGAATTATGAAGAGAGTAATAAGACTACTGTTATAATTATCAAAGAATTGAGAAATTCAATAAGATTATGTAGGATGCTAGCAGGAAGTGGATGATGTCGAGCATAAAATGGGTTAAGTATGACTTAGGATTGGAATTATTTCCTAACAATGAAATGCAACTGAATTGTGAGGGCAAGAAAATGAGATCTTGAGTTTTGAGAAAGGTAAAGGTGGTGTTTTGGAGGTTGAAGGCAAACAGAGAGGTCTTAGCAATTAGGCAGACCCAGAAAGTGTTATATCAAAGGAATGCAGTCGTTTTGTATAAGAAGAAGGTAGCAGAAAGGAGATGATTAAGTCAAATCAGATTTCAGTAAATAAGCTTTCAAACAGCAATCGGACGAAGAATTTGATATGATCGCAGATCACAAATCAAGATGTTCGAAGATTAGTGAAGCGTATTCAATCCAATGGAGAATGACCTTGAAAGTTTCCAAGTATGCAGAATCCTAATGTGAGTGGTGTTAAATGTTGAAGTTGTAGCGGGTAGAGTCAAATTCGAGGACTCGCCAAGTATGCAAAGTTATGAATTGAAAGGTACTCTGAGGATGCAAGGCAGTGAAGTCGTAAGCAAGTTTTAAATATGTTGTACCATAAGGAATTAGGTCGAAGACAAGGTCGTGGTTTGCTAATTGATTGTTTTAAAATTTTCAAAAATATTCTGGTTCAAAAGGCTTTTTGATTAAAACCTTATCCTTTTAAATGTTTTCTTTTAAAATGATTCTCTAAAATATCTTTCAAAAGGATTTTCAATTGGTTCAAATGCTTTTTAAATTGTTTTAAATCAACAAAATATTTGAGGCTTTCTTTCAAATGTTTTAGCAAACCGATGTTGTAAGAAGGTAGAACTGAGTATTTAACCGAATGGTGGTTGGCGCGAATGCCATGCTGTAAGGGTTAATCAAGTTGATTGCGTTCAAAATGCAATTGGGAATCGGTTACTCAATAAAACAATGAGATGAAGAATGGATTGAAGTTTCCGATTATTCCCTTCTCAAGTAACATTGCACGTGAAAGAGGAGTGAGAATGATTGAGGATTTCTTGATATTCTTTTCTCAAAATTTTAGTTGAGTAATGTCTGTTTTAAGAGATGTAAATGAGTGGTGATGCGTATTAAGTTGAAGATTCATGGTGATACAAGCGGGAGCTTGTTGGTAATTTCTGAAGAATTGTTTTATGATTAGTATCGAGGGAAGCTGTGACCTCGGGAGAATTAGTAATAAATTGGATATTTCAATCTTGTTCTTGTATTAAGTGAAGTTACAGTCAAGATGACGGGTCTATTAGCTATCAAAAGTTGCAATAATCGAGGCTATGTTTCAAAAGATTTAGTAACGCGACCATCTTATAAGAATGAGAATTGAATAATCAGTTGAGATATGTGGAACGTGTATCCAAAGACGTGTGCGTTGATTGTAGTATCTGATTGCAAGGATGTGACTGAGGATGGACAAAATGATGTTAAACTTCTAGATTTATTCCCTTCTGAATCAACATCGTACTTGAAAAGTGGAGTGGAAGCGATCGGGGGATTTCCTGAGATTCTTTTCTCGAAGTTCTATTTGAAATCGTGTGGTAATACGTAAAGCGTGAAAGTCATACCAAGTGTAGGCCGTTGTAAATCAAAGCAAATTGCGCGATTGCGTTATTCGAAGGATTGGCGTGGTAATATCAGTTTTGACGCGAGGTATAGATCGTTATACGACAAGGTCATGTTGATTTTGGAACAAGATATTCGTATACGTGTGATAAGCGTCTAGAGTTAAAAAGGACTCGGAGACCAAAGCTTAAGGTTATTTCGGAAAAGTTGAGGGCTCAAGGAATGAGCTTATAAATTTATGAGATGGTATGATGGAATCCTAGAGGTTGAAGATACAACCTGGGAAGTGGAAGTAAGATGTTTGATGAGAATTGTTATTTGTGTCCTTAGGATTGATTCCGAGGACAGAATCCTATTAAGGGGGGAAGGATATAACGACCTAGAAAATTTCAATTTTAATATTATTTATTTATTATTATAAAGTATAAATTATATTATGTGAATATTGTTGTAAAGGTGAAAAATATGTGAAGAAGTGTTTATGTGTTTATATGATGATTTGTGTGAGCTGTGAAGGTCGGTGTATTTTTATTTGTATTTTTGAGGATTTAAAAGTATTTAAATCATGCATTTAGATCCTCTGTAAATTTTATAAAATTATCGGAGGAATTAAAAATCATGAAATCTTTTGTAATATTACCTTTATAACATTATTTAGTTTTTAAAATGGTTGGGTGAATTAATTTGGATGTTTCGGCATTTTAAAATGATTTCAAGAGTTTTATTGCATTTAAAGGATCAAAACTTGTAAAATTCATATTTAATTCATTTTTGATCCGAAAAATATTTTAAAAATATGTGTGTGCTCGTAATTTTATATTCCTTACTTTAAAAATGAAAAGTGTAATTTTTCCGAAGGTTTATTTAATTGGAATTGTTATAGTCGTTTATTAGTTGTAATTGGGCCAGAATGAATTATTGGTAGCTATTTGTTAGTATTGGGCCAAGCCCATTTAGAAGTAAAGAACCTAGTAGAAGAATCTAGAGAGCTCGGGGTGAGAAGAAAAGAGAAACAACGGGAGAGAGAAGAAGAGAAAGAAAGGAAAGAAAAAAAAAGAAGAGAGAGAAAAGGGGAAGAAGAAGAGGAGAGATTGGGAGAGAAATTGAGAGTGATATATACAATATATGTTTGTAATTGTGTGTGCTGCGTGCAAGCTTTGGGGGGACTGATTGAGCAGGGGTGGGGGAAAGAGGAACGCGGGCAGCAGGGGGAGTCGCCCCACCACGCGCGGCGGCGGCCAGCGGTGGTGGCGGCCGACGAAGCTTACTCCGGTGGTGGCGCAGTGTGTATGGCGTGGCAGTAGTGAAAAGGAAGGTAAGGAACAGGGCAGTGGTGAGGTAAGGCAGCCCAGGTGGGTGGAGAGAGAGAGGGAAAGAGAGAGGCTGTTGAGAGAGATTCCGGGGAGTAGTTCTCCGGCAAGATGGATTTTCCGACAAGTCTTGCCAAAACCAAATGGTATATTTTTGTATTTTAATTATTGAATTATTGTAATTTAATTAGATTTAAATTGTGAAATTGATGTGTTAATTTCGTAATTAGATTTATGTGGTGAATTATGAATATTATTTGAATTTTCGTATTTAATTCGGAGGGGATAATTGTTAATTATAGCTTTTGGTATGAGGTGCGAGTCCGATGAAATATTCAGGTTTAATGATTGATAATCGTTATATTTTAATTGTTAATTGTTAAGAGTAAATTGCTATTGTCATATAACGTGTAGTTATGTGGGTCGGATAATTTGTAAGTGTGTATGTGCTAAATGCCGTAAGTCGAGTTAGGGTATTTGTTGAATATCATAATTGTTAATTACTTGGTATTGGCTTATATGGGTTAAATATCGTAGTCGAGTCTTAATAATTGTTGAATGTTGTATTTGTCAGATACTTGGTGGTGAGTTATATGTGTGGTCAAGATGGTTTCGATTGAAATTGAGCGGTGACCCCGGGATAGTTCAAATTACAAAAAGGTTATTTCTAAATTTTTATATAATATTATGAATTCATTTATTGGTTGTATAGTTTTCAAATGTGATTTATATCAAAGAGTAATTGTTAGATTTATTTTATTATGTGTTATCTGCGAGGAGTTGCAATGAGATCGCAAGTCCTAAATGTCAATATTTAAGGACTTGTGTAATTCTCTTCAACTAGTTCCTCGGGCTTACGAATATCCATGATTAACTATCACGAGTATAATTAATATACTTAAGTGATGTGATCATTGATATAGCGTAAGTAATAGTTAGTGCTAGGGGTTGTTCCCTAGGGCTTACGAACATCAATGGTTGATTATCACGTGTATCATTAAAATGCGTGAGAAATACGACCATTGGTGTAGCGTAAGTGGTAGTGTAATGTAAATTATTATGTTTTGTTGCTGCAAGTTGAGGCAGCTTTATATTTTAGTAAAAACAGGGTTAAATTGTGTATGATTGATATTGAGGGGCTGTGCCCATAGTCCGATAAACGAATACTTCATGCCAAAATTTTCTAAAAATCCCCTGCAAATTTATTTAAAACCTATTTAATTTATTTGATTTCAATGCTTGGAAGGGTGTTATGATTTCTAAGGGTTTATGTATATGTATCAGTGGATTATTTCGAGAATATATCGTGATTTTAAATATTAAGTGGTTGTGATGTTTTGAAGTGATTGTGTGATGTGTTTATGTGACTTAGTTAACTATACTAAGACTACTATATGAATATGGTTGGATATGTCTATATGTATTGTATATGTTATTATATAAGATGTGTATAAGTGTAATAGGACGCGTATGGGTAGAATAGAGCAAGCAATGAAGTTTTGCTTGAGTTAATACTGAAATAATATCTGACCTTGTAAAGGTTCGAATAGGAAACCTGGTCAAGAGCAGTGCGTGAGAAAATGGAAAGACGAACAAAGGAACAAATATCAAAGCCAACGGGTGAATTAATGTAAAGTGGCGAGTTGCGAAGTAGAGATGGAAATTGAGTCGAGGATCAATGTTAGGATCGAGAACTCCATGAATCGAGGCAAGTGTTTTTGCTAATCACTTATCGTTCAAGTGATGTAATTTAATTTACTTGTAGTATGTGATGATTTGGCCAAGTATAAATGGCGCATGACATATACTTTTTCAAATAGTGTGATGCTGTTTATCTCCCCTACTTATGATTCAAACATCAGATTTACAAAGAATCTAACAAATAACCTTTCTCATTCATTTCCTTATCCCTGGAATGCCATTTCTCCTATTTTCGTCGAAAGTGTTTAAGAATTTCTGAACCAAAGAAAACCCAAGATTTTAAACTCTTATGAAAGCCTGCTAGCGAAACTCTTGATTCTAGCATATTTTCACAAAAAGACCCCATTCAGAAAAATGTTTTTGAACTTTTCCATATTGGAATCGTTTTATAAACAAATGTTTAAGCTACCTTATCTGTTTATGGAAACTCAAATTTTACAATGCACCTAGAGTTTGACCATATCTTCGCTTTAACATAGAATTTTGATGGTCGAAAATCTTATTGCAATGTATATCTGTTATTTGCTCAAGTGAAATCTCTCTCTTGATAAGTTAATGTCAATAATTTCGGTCATTCATATTCTTCCTGTTGGTATTTATTTGGATTGTATTCTTTATATTCTCCACCCCACTTAATACCGAACTTGTCGGTATTTACTTAAGTTTTTGATTATCTGGTTATCCCCTGTGTTGTATCGAACTTGTCGATACTAGACAATGATGTCGTTTCTCATTAACTCCTAATTTTGAGTTGTTGACCTGGAACGTGAGTTTCCAGGGTGTTTGGCGAATTAAGGTTGTCGATTGTTCCGACACCTAGTGTGGATGATTTAGAATTGGAAATGTTTTTAAAAATGGACCGTGAAGGTCAGATTTTTTTAAAAATGGATCGGGAGGGTCAAACCAGATTCGTGGTCAGGACCGTGAAGGTTAGACCAGATTCGTGGTCAGAAATAATTAAGGCCAATGTGTGCCATGGATCCAATTAAGGACAGTGCTGTGAGAGCTTGTCCGGGGTTAGTGCTGACTGATCAGCAGCCTAACCTTAATGATTTTTTTAAAAATAAATAAAAATTCCAATTCTAATTATACTCTGAGATTCAGATGTTTAATCCTTGACTCCTTGAAAGTTTGTTTAATAATACCTTGATATCAGAATTCTTGTCAGTTTTGTTTCTTGATGCACCTTATGAATGGTGAGTTATTGGCCTCATGACAATTGAAAAGTTGATAGAATCGATTCCTTCATAAAATGAGATGAAACTCTGTTGCTTATCAAAATTGTCGCTATTGAAATTGTCATCACTATTTACACTTGCTGAGCATTGTTGGCTCACTCTTGCTCTGTTTACTTCTCCAGTTGTTAGAGATGATCAGAGGAACTAGTGGTTAGTTGGTATTGCTCTATAGGCAGCGAGAGGAGACGTTCGAGTCATGGATTTTGTTGGTTAGTGGATTGGGATTTGTCGAGGTTGGATATTTAGTTAGACAGTGAATTTGTACATTCATAAAATTGTATAATATTCTTTCATTCTGAGATTGAGTTGTAATAATGATATTCGATAGTTGTTTCATACCATAGCCTGTATGCGATCTTGGTTAAGGGGTTTTTATTATTAAATGTGTTTATATTCAGAGATGTATAATATTGTTTATGGTTAGTGGCCCATATCTGTACCCCGGATTTGGGATGCTACAAGTTGGTATCAGAGCGACAGGTTATGGTCACTGAAACAGATTAGGAGAGTTAGGGTACGAGTATAAGATAGAAGTCGAGTAAAACGGTTTAGGATAAGGATCGCGTTAGGATACTTCGACAAGCGTCGCGACGTTAATCGGTCTTTCGGCATATCGCGCGAGTAGAAGTTTGAATCGTTTACGGATCGAGCTATTAGCAAAACAGTGAATATGAAGCAGCTTAAGCTAAGTAAACAGCTGGAGTTATCAGTTCGGGAGACGTTATCTCGAGATTTTCGCGAATATTATAGAACCTTTCTACGATACTAGTTCGATGTGAATATTCCGGAGATGGTACGTGAAGGTTAAGAATGCGAAGTGAGAAGCGATTATTAGCAAGAATTGGAAGTTAAGCATAGCCGTGCACCCCTAATTATTGATTCGTTTAAAGTCATTATCTGAAGAAATTTCCTATTCTTTCTTTGAATTGTCGTAAATCAATTCTCGGTTGGTATCGTGGTTGAGGCATTCGTTGCGCAGCAGCGGTCCAAAATCGAGAATGAATTGAGATCTTCTTATTTATTCAACTCATTGATGTCAGGCCGGTTTTGGCAGCTAAGTATATTAGTACTTAGCCGACAAGAGTGAGGTTATGAATAATTAGGAATTTCTTGAATGTTTGCTTGATCAATCATTGTGGCATCTATTGAAAAGTCTTATATCTCAATCGATAATGAGTCTCGTATTCAGATTAGTCGACTTCAATATCGTCCCTTCGGAAATATCGGAATTTTTCAGAGAGTATATGAATCAATCTTACATGAAGATTTTTGAAACTCTTGAATCTCTTCCATTATCATGAATGCTTGATTTTCTCTATTCCAGCTGAGATGAACAACCTATGTAAATAGGGGATTCAGGGACATCTTATCTTTGTGGTAGGAGTCCAGTGGGACGCCACTGATTGTGTTTGTCATAAAGTACTAAAGACTGGCCATCTTTATGTACTGTGGTGGTTGACCAGGTGACAAATGCAACCTGATAATAGTTCAAAAGATCATATTGATCTCTCGGTTAAATTCCTTTATAAAAGTTTTGTCAAACAAACTCGGTCTATATCCATATTCGATGCCTCATTCATTTTATTGACTTCCTTTGTCAGAAATTCGATGTTTTCAAAAATTCCTAATGATGAAGAGATACGAAGATAAGCGTGACGACGTCTTAAATGATAGAACTATAACTGCATGGACGAAGAATTGGTTATGCAAGTTTAAGAATTTGGTGATTAAGACAAATATGTCATCTCAGATTGGAATAAATATTGGTTCAAGAAATCATGGACAAGAACTGAGGTTAATGAGGCAGTAAATAAGAACCCATGGTTGTAAATGTTGTTAGAGGGTAAAAAGAGAATGAAAATGGAGACATTGAATATAAATTGTACAAGGCTGAAGGAAGATTATTGGTAAACATCTTTTGTATGGCAGAAGTAGTAAACAGTATGTCATAAGATTTTGAATGTTTAAAATCAGTCGTTAGACCTAAGATTTTAGAATCAAGAAGGCTAACTTGAGTAGATCAGAGTGAAGTACAACAGAATGGTTCGTAAGAATTAACAAGAAGGACCAAGACTGAATGAGGGGTAAGGTGAATATGTGGAGTAAATATGCAAGCCAGTGTAGAAAGTCATGATTATCAAGGATGGTGGAAAGTTAACCGAGATGAAGTAAAATGTTAGTAAGGTGGAAGACAGAGAAATCAGAAAGTTTCTAGAAGTGACTAAATAGAAGACATATAAAATTGGCTAAGAAAAGAATGTGGAATCCTGAAGATGTGGAGTTAGAAGAGAAGAGGGCACCGTAGTTGCCCATAGAAAGAGAACTGGGAGAGATTAACGAGAACCCGTGATTAGGAAATAAGATTTCGGGAGTAGAATCCCTAGAGACTTTATTAAGAGTAATGTGGGAAGTTGTGGCTGTAACCAGAAAGGCAGTATGATGTCAAGTAGTAGAGTCAGAAGTCAAAGCAATGTGTGTTGAGTTTGGAAAGATGGGAATTTTTGTCAGAAATAGTATCATATCAATCTTAGTGGAATTATGAAGAGAGTAATAAGACTACTGTTATAATTATCAAAGAATTGAGAAATTCAATAAGATTATGTAGGATGCTAGCAGGAAGTGGATGATGTCGAGCATAAAATGGGTTAAGTATGACTTAGGATTGGAATTATTTCCTAACAATGAAATGCAACTGAATTGTGAGGGCAAGAAAATGAGATCTTGAGTTTTGAGAAAGGTAAAGGTGGTGTTTTGGAGGTTGAAGGCAGACAGAGAGGTCTTAGCAATTAGGCAGACCCAGAAAGTGTTATATCAAAGGAATGCAGTCGTTTTGTATAAGAAGAAGGTAGCAGAAAGGAGATGATTAAGTCAAATCAGATTTCAGTAAATAAGCTTTCAAACAGCAATCGGACGAAGAATTTGATATGATCGCAGATCACAAATCAAGATGTTCGAAGATTAGTGAAGCGTATTCAATCCAATGGAGAATGACCTTGAAAGTTTCCAAGTATGCAGAATCCTAATGTGAGTGGTGTTAAATGTTGAAGTTGTAGCGGGTAGAGTCAAATTCGAGGACTCGCCAAGTATGCAAAGTTATGAATTGAAAGGTACTCTGAGGATGCAAGGCAGTGAAGTCGTAAGCAAGTTTTAAATATGTTGTACCATAAGGAATTAGGTCGAAGACAAGGTCGTGGTTTGCTAATTGATTGTTTTAAAATTTTCAAAAATATTCTGGTTCAAAAGGCTTTTTGATTAAAACCTTATCCTTTTAAATGTTTTCTTTTAAAATGATTCTCTAAAATATCTTTCAAAAGGATTTTCAATTGGTTCAAATGCTTTTTAAATTGTTTTAAATCAACAAAATATTTGAGGCTTTCTTTCAAATGTTTTAGCAAACCGATGTTGTAAGAAGGTAGAACTGAGTATTTAACCGAATGGTGGTTGGCGCGAATGCCATGCTGTAAGGGTTAATCAAGTTGATTGCGTTCAAAATGCAATTGGGAATCGGTTACTCAATAAAACAATGAGATGAAGAATGGATTGAAGTTTCCGATTATTCCCTTCTCAAGTAACATTGCACGTGAAAGAGGAGTGAGAATGATTGAGGATTTCTTGATATTCTTTTCTCAAAATTTTAGTTGAGTAATGTCTGTTTTAAGAGATGTAAATGAGTGGTGATGCGTATTAAGTTGAAGATTCATGGTGATACAAGCGGGAGCTTGTTGGTAATTTCTGAAGAATTGTTTTATGATTAGTATCGAGGGAAGCTGTGACCTCGGGAGAATTAGTAATAAATTGGATATTTCAATCTTGTTCTTGTATTAAGTGAAGTTACAGTCAAGATGACGGGTCTATTAGCTATCAAAAGTTGCAATAATCGAGGCTATGTTTCAAAAGATTTAGTAACGCGACCATCTTATAAGAATGAGAATTGAATAATCAGTTGAGATATGTGGAACGTGTATCCAAAGACGTGTGCGTTGATTGTAGTATCTGATTGCAAGGATGTGACTGAGGATGGACAAAATGATGTTAAACTTCTAGATTTATTCCCTTCTGAATCAACATCGTACTTGAAAAGTGGAGTGGAAGCGATCGGGGGATTTCCTGAGATTCTTTTCTCGAAGTTCTATTTGAAATCGTGTGGTAATACGTAAAGCGTGAAAGTCATACCAAGTGTAGGCCGTTGTAAATCAAAGCAAATTGCGCGATTGCGTTATTCGAAGGATTGGCGTGGTAATATCAGTTTTGACGCGAGGTATAGATCGTTATACGACAAGGTCATGTTGATTTTGGAACAAGATATTCGTATACGTGTGATAAGCGTCTAGAGTTAAAAAGGACTCGGAGACCAAAGCTTAAGGTTATTTCGGAAAAGTTGAGGGCTCAAGGAATGAGCTTATAAATTTATGAGATGGTATGATGGAATCCTAGAGGTTGAAGATACAACCTGGGAAGTGGAAGTAAGATGTTTGATGAGAATTGTTATTTGTGTCCTTAGGATTGATTCCGAGGACAGAATCCTATTAAGGGGGGAAGGATATAACGACCTAGAAAATTTCAATTTTAATATTATTTATTTATTATTATAAAGTATAAATTATATTATGTGAATATTGTTGTAAAGGTGAAAAATATGTGAAGAAGTGTTTATGTGTTTATATGATGATTTGTGTGAGCTGTGAAGGTCGGTGTATTTTTATTTGTATTTTTGAGGATTTAAAAGTATTTAAATCATGCATTTAGATCCTCTGTAAATTTTATAAAATTATCGGAGGAATTAAAAATCATGAAATCTTTTGTAATATTACCTTTATAATATTATTTAGTTTTTAAAATGGTTGGGTGAATTAATTTGGATGTTTCGGCATTTTAAAATGATTTCAAGAGTTTTATTGCATTTAAAGGATCAAAACTTGTAAAATTCATATTTAATTCATTTTTGATCCGAAAAATATTTTAAAAATATGTGTGTGCTCGTAATTTTATATTCCTTACTTTAAAAATGAAAAGTGTAATTTTTCCGAAGGTTTATTTAATTGGAATTGTTATAGTCGTTTATTAGTTGTAATTGGGCCAGAATGAATTATTGGTAGCTATTTGTTAGTATTGGGCCAAGCCCATTTAGAAGTAAAGAACGCAGTAGAAGAATCTAGAGAGCTCGGGGTGAGAAGAAAAGAGAAACAACGGGAGAGAGAAGAAGAGAAAGAAAGGAAAGAAAAAAAAAGAAGAGAGAGAAAAGGGGAAGAAGAAGAGGAGAGATTGGGAGAGAAATTGAGAGTGATATATACAATATATGTGTGTAATTGTGTGTGCTGCGTGCAAGCTTTGGGGGGACTGATTGAGCAGGGGTGGGGGAAAGAGGAACGCGGGCAGCAGGGGGAGTCGCCCCACCACGCGCGGCGGCGGCCAGCGGTGGTGGCGGCCGACGAAGCTTACTCCGGTGGTGGCGTAGTGTGTATGGCATGGCAGCAGTGAAAAGGAAGTTATGGAACAGGGCAGTGGTAAGGTAAGGCAGCCCAGGTGGGTGGAGAGAGAGAGGGAAAGAGAGAGGCTGTTGAGAGAGATTCCGGGGAGTAGTTCTCCGGCAAGATGGATTTTCCGACAAGTCTTGCCAAAACCAAATGGTATATTTTTGTATTTTAATTATTGAATTATTGTAATTTAATTAGATTTAAATTGTGAAATTGATGTGTTAATTTCGTAATTAGATTTATGTGGTGAATTATGAATATTATTTGAATTTTCGTATTTAATTCGGAGGGGATAATTGTTAATTATAGCTTTTGGTATGAGGTGCGAGTCCGATGAAATATTCAGGTTTAATGATTGATAATCGTTATATTTTAATTGTTAATTGTTAAGAGTAAATTGCTATTGTCATATAACGTGTAGTTATGTGGGTCGGATAATTTGTAAGTGTGTATGTGCTAAATGCCGTAAGTCGAGTTAGGGTATTTGTTGAATATCATAATTGTTAATTACATGGTATTGGCTTATATGGGTTAAATATCGTAGTCGAGTCTTAATAATTGTTGAATGATGTATTTGTCAAATACTTGGTGGTGAGTTATATGTGTGGTCAAGATGGTTTCGATTGAAATTGAGCGGTGACCCCGGGATAGTTCAAATTACAAAAAGGTTATTTCTAAATTTTTATATAATATTAAGAATTCATTTATTGGTTGTATAGTTTTCAAATGTGATTTATATCAAAGAGTAATTGTTAGATTTATTTTATTATGTGTTATCTGCGAGGAGTTGCAATGAGATCGCAAGTCCTAAATGTCAATATTTAAGGACTTGTGTAATTCTCTTCAACTAGTTCCTCGGGCTTACGAATATCCATGATTAACTATCACGAGTATAATTAATATACTTAAGTGATGTGATCATTGATATAGCGTAAGTAATAGTTAGTGCTAGGGGTTGTTCCCTAGGGCTTACGAACATCAATTGTTGATTATCACGTGTATCATTAAAATGCGTGAGAAATACGACCATTGGTGTAGCGTAAGTGGTAGTGTAATGTAAATTATTATGTTTTGTTGCTGCAAGTTGAGGCAGCTTTATATTTTAGTAAAAACAAGGTTAAATTGTGTATGATTGATATTGAGGGGCTGTGCCCATAGTCCGATAAACGAATACTTCATGCCAAAATTTTCTAAAAATCCCCTGCAAATTTATTTAAAACCTATTTAATTTATTTGATTTCAATGCTTGGAAGGGTGTTATGATTTCTAAGGGTTTAAGTATATGTATCAGTGGATTATTTCGAGAATATATCATGGTTTTAAATATTAAGTGGTTGTGATGTTTTGAAGTGATTGTGCGACGTGATTGTGTGACGTGTTAACTATACTAAGACTACTATATGAATATGGTCGGATATGTCTATATGTATTGTATATGTTATTATATAAGATGTGTATAAGTGTAATAGGACGCGTATGGGTAGAATAGAGCAAGCAATGAAGTTTTGCTTGAGTTAATACTGAAATAATATCTGACCTTGTAAAGGTTCGAATAGGAAACCTGGTCAAGAGCAGTGCGTGAGAAAATGGAAAGACGAACAAAGGAACAAATATCAAAGCCAATGGGTGAATTAATGTAAAGTGGCGAGTTGCGAAGTAGAGATGGAAATTGAGTCGAGGATCAATGTTAGGATCGAGAACTCCATGAATCGAGGCAAGTGTTTTTGCTAATCACTTATCGTTCAAGTGATGTAATTAAATTTACTTGTAGTATGTGATGATTTGGCCAAGTATAAATGGCGCATGACATATACTTTTTCAAATAGTGTGATGCTGTTTATCTCCCCTACTTATGATTCAAACATCCGATTTACAAAGAATCTAACAAATAACCTTTCTCATTCATTTCCTTATCCCTGGAATGCCATTTCTCCTATTTTCGTCGAAAGTGTTTAAGAATTTCTGAACCAAAGAAAACCCAAGATTTTAAACTCTTATGAAAGCCTGCTAGCGAAACTCTTGATTCTAGCATATTTTCACAAAAAGACCCCATTCAGAAAAATGTTTTCTTTTAATTTTTTTTTGAACTTTTCCATATTAGAATTGTTTTATAAACAAATGTTTAAGCTACCTTATCTGTTTATGGAAACTCAAATTTTACAATGCACCTAGAGTTTGACCATATCTTCGCTTTAACATAGAATTTTGATGGTCGAAAATCTTATTGCAATGTATATCTGTTATGTGCTCAAGTGAAATCTCTCTCTTGATAAGTTAATGTCAATAATTTCGGTCATTCATATTCTTCCTGTTGGTATTTATTTGGATTGTATTCTTTATATTCTCCACCCCACTTAATACCGAACTTGTCGGTATTTACTTAAGTTTTTGATTATCTGGTTATCCCCTGTGTTGTATCGAACTTGTCGATACTACGATACTAGACAATGATGTCGTTTCTCATTAACTCCTAATTTTGAGTTGTTGACCTGGAACGTGAGTTTCCAGGGTGTTTGGCGAATTAAGGTTGTCGATTGTTCCGACACCTAGTGTGGATGATTTAGAATTGGAAATGTTTTTAAAAATGGACCGTGAAGGTCAGATTTTTTTTAAAATGGAACGGGAGGGTTAAACCAGATTCGTGGTCAGGACCGTTAAGGTTAGACCAGATTCGTGGTCAGAAATAATTAAGGCCAATGTGTGCCATGGATCCAATTAAGGACAGTGCTGTGAGAGCTTGTCCGGGGTTAGTGCTGACTGATCAGCAGCCTAACCTTAATGATTTTTTTAAAAATAAATAAAAATTCCAATTCTAATTATACTCTGAGATTCAGATGTTTAATCCTTGACTCCTTGAAAGTTTGTTTAATAATACCTTGATATCAGAATTCTTGTCAGTTTTGTTTCTTGATGCACCTTATGAATGGTGAGTTATTGGCCTCATGACAATTGAAAAGTTGATAGAATCGATTCCTTCATAAAATGAGATGAAACTCTGTTGCTTATCAAAATTGTCGCTATTGAAATTGTCATCACTATTTACACTTGCTGAGCATTGTTGGCTCACTCTTGCTCTGTTTACTTCTCCAGTTGTTAGAGATGATCAGAGGAACTAGTGGTTAGTTGGTATTGCTCTATAGGCAGCGAGAGGAGACGTTCGAGTCATGGATTTCGTTGGTTAGTGGATTGGGATTTGTCGAGGTTGGATATTTAGTTAGACAGTGAATTTGTACATTCATAAAATTGTATAATATTCTTTCATTCTGAGATTGAGTTGTAATAATGATATTCGATAGTTGTTTCATACCATAGCCTGTATGCGATCTTGGTTAAGGGGTTTTTATTATTAAATGTGTTTATATTCAGAGATGTATAATATTGTTTATGGTTAGTGGCCCATATCTATACCCCGGATTTGGGATGCTACAAGTTGGTATCAGAGCGACAGGTTATGGTCACTGAAACAGATTAGGAGAGTTAGGGTATGAGTATAAGATAGAAGTCGAGTAAAATGGTTTAGGATAAGGATCGCGTTAGGATACTTCGACAAGCGTCGCGACGTTAATCGGTCTTTCGGCATATCGCGCGAGTAGAAGTTCGAATCGTTTACGGATCGAGCTATTAGCAAAACAGTGAATCTGAAGTAGCTTAAGCTAAGTAAACAGCTGGAGTTATCAGTTCGAGAGACATTATCTCGAGATTTTCGCGAATATTATAGAACCTTTCTACGATACTAGTTCGATGTGAATATTTCGGAGATGGTACGTGAAGGTTAAGAATGCGAAGTGAGAAGCGATTATTAGCAAGAATTGGAAGTTAAGCATAGCCGTGCACCCCTAATTATTGATTCGTTTAAAGTCATTATCTGAAGAAATTTCCTATTCTTTCTTTGAATTGTCGTAAATCAATTCTCGGTTGGTATCGTGGTTGAGGCATTCGTTGCGCAACAGCGGTCCAAAATCGAGAATGAATTGAGATCTTCTTATTTATTCA
Organism: Kitagawia praeruptora; assembly: GCA_037693485.1. Classification (NCBI taxonomy): domain Eukaryota; kingdom Viridiplantae; phylum Streptophyta; class Magnoliopsida; order Apiales; family Apiaceae; genus Kitagawia; species Kitagawia praeruptora. Next base: position 112,993,399 of record CM075354.1, read on the forward strand.
ACTCATTGATGTCAGGCCGGTTTTGGCAGCTAAGTATATTAGTACTTAGCCGACAAGAGTGAGGTTATGAATAATTAGGAATTTCTTGAATGTTTGCTTGATCAATCATTGAGGCATCTATTGAAAAGTCTTATATCTCAATCGATAATGAGTCTCGTATTCAGATTAGTCGACTTCAATCTCGTCCCTTCGGAAATATCGGAATTTTTCAGAGAGTATATGAATCAATCTTACATGAAGATTTTTGAAACTCTTGAATCTCTTCCATTATCATGAATGCTTGATTTTCTCTATTCCAGCTGAGATGAACAACCTATGTAAATAGGGGATTCAGGGACATCTTATCTTTGTGGTAGGAGTCCAGTGGGACGCCACTGATTGTGTTTGTCATAAAGTACTAAAGACTGGCCATCTTTATGTACTGTGGTGGTTGACCAGGTGTGATCTCTCGGTTAAATTCCTTTATAAAAGTTTTGTCAAACAAACTCGGTCTATATCCATATTCGATGCCTCATTCATTTTATTGACTTCCTTTGTCAGAAATTCGATGTTTTCAAAAATTCCTAATGATGAAGAGATACGAAGATAAGCGTGACGACGTCTTAAATGATAGAACTATAACTGCATGGACGAAGAATTGGTTATGCAAGTTTAAGAATTTGGTGATTAAGACAAATATGTCATCTCAGATTGGAATAAATATTGGTTCAAGAAATCATGGACAAGAACTGAGGTTAATGAGGCAGTAAATAAGAACCCATGGTTGTAAATGCTGTTAGAGGGTAAAAAGAGAATGAAAATGGAGACATTGAATATAAATTGTACAAGGCTGAAGGAAGATTATTGGTAAACATCTTTTGTATGGCAGAAGTAGTAAACAGTATGTCATAAGATTTTGAATGTTTTAAATCAGTCGTTAGACCTAAGATTTTAGAATCAAGAAGGCTAACTTGAGTAGATCAGAGTGAAGTACAACAGAATGGTTCGTAAGAATTAACAAGAAGGACCAAGACTGAATGAGGGGTAAGGTGAATATGTGGAGTAAATATGCAAGCCAGTGTAGAAAGTCATGATTATCAAGGATGGTGGAAAGTTAACCGAGATGAAGTAAAATGTTAGTAAGGTGGAAGACAGAGAAATCAGAAAGTTTCTAGAAGTGACTAAATAGAAGACATATAAAATTGGCTAAGAAAAGAATGTGGAATCCTGAAGATGTGGAGTTAGAAGAGAAGAGGGCACCGTAGTTGCCCATAGAAAGAGAACTGGGAGAGATTAACGAGAACCCGTGATTATGAAATAAGATTTCGGGAGTAGAATCCCTAGAGACTTTATTAAGAGTAATGTGGGAAGTTGTGGCTGTAACCAGAAAGGTAGTATGATGTCAAGTAGTAGAGTCAGAAGTCAAAGCAATGTGTGTTGAGTTTGGAAAGATAGGAATTTTTGTCAGAAATAGTATCATATCAATCTTAGTGGAATTATGAAGAGAGTAATAAGACTACTGTTATAATTATCAAAGAATTGAGAAATTCAATAAGATTATGTAGGATGCTAGCAGGAAGTGGATGATGTCGAGCATAAAATGGGTTAAGTATGACTTAGGATTGGAATTATTTCCTAAAAATGAAATGCAACTGAATTGTGAGGGCAAGAAAATGAGATCTTGAGTTTTGAGAAAGGTAAAGGTGGTGTTTTGGAGGTTGAAGGCAGACAGAGAGGTCTTAGCAATTAGGCAGACCCTTAAAGTGTTATATCAAAGGAATGCAGTCGTTTTGTATAAGAAGAAGGTAGCAGAAACACTACGCCATAGATGGCCTATTGCAACCTTTTGGCATGGGTGTTACCACTATGGGTGTTACCATAGCTATGAAAATTTTGACCTATCGCAACCTTTTGATTGTGGTGTTACCATAGGTACAAAAGTATGTTACTTTAGTTATAAAAGGTGTTACAGTGGCTAACACCATGAGGTGTGTTACCATAGAGTATTCATTAATAAAATTTTTATTTAATTTAAAATTAATGATTTAATAATTATTTGACTTTAAAAATAATTAATTCTAACAAAATAATTGAAATGTATCATTTTAAAACGTAATATTCCATCAAATAATTAAATTATTGATTTTTCATAAATACTAAATTTTTGTTTATAAATTTCAAATAAAAATGTTTTAAAATAAAGTAATATCCAAAAAATTCATATCAAGAAAATAATGAAAATATTAAATTTTAACTAAATTCATTAAAAATTTAATAAAGAAAACAAATTTTGTGTAAATTTTGAATTATTACAAAATAATGAAAATAATAGATTTAACAATTATATTTTAATATCAATAAATTAAAATAAATTTATAATATTTAAAAAAATAAAAATGAAATTTTACTTTATCAATTTGGACACAAGCGGGAGATGAAAAATTTGGACAACTTATTTTCCCCCCTTTATCAAATAATCCTCCCCCAACTTCCCCCCCAAAACACTCTTACTTTCCCCAAGAACAAACCCTCCCCTCATTTTCTCTGCTCTCCTTTATCTCTCTCTCTCTCCCTCGATAAACAATGTACTCTCAGTGAACAATATCAAACCAAATACTCTCGGCTAGGATTACATGTACAAGATCTGATTGTTTGATTTCCTTGCATTTGATTTTCTACTTTCGACATTTTTTTCGATTTTGTAGGTGATTAAATCCGAGGCTTTCATTCTAGGACTTTCATTTAGGTATTCAGTCTCTAACTCATTTTGATTTCAATTTCAATTTAGGGCTTTCAATTTAAGGTTTTGTATGTTTGGGTTTTGGTTTCGGTTTTGTATTCCAATTAAGATTCAAATTTGTTTTGTGTTTGGTTTTGGTTATATCTCTCTCCCTATGTCTATTTCTCTCTGTGAAATTCGTGTATGTTTTAGCTTATTGCACACCAACTGTTTGATTATGTGTTAGATTGGTTAGTTATAGTTAGCAATTATACCACATTATACAATTACTACCACTGAACTACTTATATTGGGATATGACATAAACAATACTGTCCTCGACATTGCATCTGAACTTTAGATCAAGTCTTTTTGGCAGTCAGTTGTCCTTGTAGAAGTAATAGACTTTTAAAGGCTAAATTTTTTGCACATATCCCGCATTTAGTCCTGTATGTTGTTGGTTGCAGAGTTACTGCTGTCGATGGTCAATACCAAATTCGTATACATACTCTGCGCCCTATTGGATATGGAGAAGGAGTGACATTTGATTATAACTCTGTTACGGAGGCAAGTCTCTTTTACCTACCAATTATTTTCCTGAAGATTGTTCCTGGGATGTTATTTTCTGATAAAATTGTTTTCTTGACGTTGCTTTTTTGTGAAATTGCTTCAGAGTAGGGAAGAGTATGAAGCATCAGTTTGCCTCTGCGGAAGTCATGTTTGTCGTGGACACGGTCGTTTATTTGACCATAAGACCTTATCTGTCAGACATTTTACTATTTTAGGTTTAGTGTTAACTGACATTAAGTGACTGGTGCCCAGCCGTAATAGCGGTTGATCTTCTTTCGATTTCTATAGTGTCACTACTCCCCTACAAACTTTAAGGTCTACTGCACAACATATACTATCATATATTTAATTTAAAGCTTACTAATTTACAATCCAACTTTCCTACAAATAATATGCTTTAAGTAGTACCGCTACTTACTAAAACATAGGCAGGGACATAAACTGGATAAACGGGGCTTTACTTATCGAGCTATAGGAAGTCCAAATGTGTACATACCTAGGATGTTTTAAAATAACTGTAGCATACATGAACATTTTCAGTTGCATGGACTAACTAAACACCGGAATCATATAAATATAAACAAACACTTAAAACCAATCCTCATAGACATGCTGAGTACACCCCATCTGATTGGTTGCATTATTGTGTTCTGTTTTTTAGGCACTGTCAATGTGGTTGCATAACACAGTTCTGTTTTCATGTCAATTTACCAGTTCTATCATAATCGAAATTTTAAATAACTTTGTTTAATTTTCATCAGTATACCAATACGATTACTGTAAAATGACTTGAGACTGACGATTGACTATTGAGTACACTAAAATAATGCAGAGAACTCAATTTGTAGTTTATGTGATGGCCCTGGTGGGTGCCATTGCATGTTATAACTCAGTTCCTTTAAAAAGACTGATTCACTCAAAAATTGCCAATGCAACCATTTAAGCAGTGCCTTCTGTTAAACAATATAGGATTCTATAATTTCCTGTTGTAAGCACTTTCTTTCTGTTGTAAATTGTCTTGGAATTCCTACAGAGAGTTTGGAATTTTCATTTGCCAATTATGCATAATTTCTTGGTAATGTATGTACTCTTGTTTGTAGATCAACTAAAGTATTATGAATTACTGTCCTCAACTGGAGTGAAGCTGGAAGCCAAAAGACCAGGGGTAAATTTGATACGTATGTCCCCTGCAATTGCATTTGCTGTTTTGAATAGTTATGAATTACATTTATGCTTTTTCTTTTTCACTTGGCATGTACAGAATGCATGATATCACTGCATAACATGACAATTTTGTTAGAAACAACGCAGTTGTTATGAAGAGAGCAAATGATTGGTACACTGTACAACTTAAATTGATTTATAAAGCACATGGCTGATGTTTAGAAGTTGTCTAGATTATTTGGTTCACGAACTAATACTTGTTACTTGCTTAAATCATTTTTTGTCTTGTGGAATGAATTCATCAATTGGTTATAACCGTAGTAGTAATCAAAAATGCAATTCACTGATCTTCTTTTGTGTTTTCTCTTCTTGAACAAGGCAGGACAAGGGAGGTTGAGCTTGGAATGCATACTATCAGTACTGATATTTTTCAGGTATAGCTGTTACTCTAAAGATCACCATTTCTTGATCGATAGGCAGCAACTCACTGTCAGGCTCTGATGTACTCTGATCCTTGCTCTTACCCCACAGAACCAGTATAGGCCAATAACTATGATAATCGCTCCAACAATGCTGAAACAGAGATTAAAATGCAATAAATTACTCAACTGAGGTATTACATGTATTGTCATTAAAGGTATATAGCACAAGTATTGGAATTTTTTTAATAGAATGATTATATAGCACAAGTTAGAGTTATAAATTTATAATACAATCATTTGCCAGAGTCCAATTCTTGTACTGTTGTAGCCAGGAACTGATTATCAGGTAGCTTGGACTATTCATGCACAAACACAAAAGCCCCTGCTTCCGCCCCTGTTAGAGATAAAGACAAACCAACAAATACATCGGTGTTTGATCGTAATAAACCTCTTTGATCTGTGATTAATTTCTTCTGTCCATTTCCTGATTCCTATACTTTAATTAAGCATTTTCAATCCGTGATTCTACTCTGTTGTAGCTTGTAGTTGGGCCGACTGTGGAGGAGGCAAATGTAACAAGAAATCCCAATTCACATACATGTGCCAATGTGAAGAAAATTACTATAATCTGCTCAATACCACTTCTTTGCCATGCTTGAGAGATTGTAAGAAACCAGATATAATCGACATTTTACGAGAACATTCTTGTTCAGTGTGATTTTGATAATTATAAACTGAATTATATGTTTTATAAGGTGCACTTGGAACGGACTGTTCAGATCTTGGGATTTCAATGTTGAAACCACCGTCATCTTCTCCACCCCCAATTTTTTCTGATAAAAGTTCTAATCAAGGTGCGACATATCATAAATACAATGTCAATCTTGTTCTGTTTTCACTTTTCACTCTTTATCTTAGCATCAACAACAAACAAAATTAATGTAATCTTTATCTAGTTAGGCAAACACAGATTAGATGTATACATATCCGTAAGTATAGATTATGGAGATGTTTCCATTTCAGTAGACGTTTTATTCGATTGTAAGACGCTTAATTTATGCATTCCTATATTTGCAGCTTCTACAATGCCATCCAGAGGTGATTTTACACCGTCTAAAACCTTAGAACCGACGATGGAACACAAAATGGAACATGAAGCACTTGGAAGAGGTGTTGCTGAAGATAAATTTAACAAAAGGCAGAAGCCTTCTCCCATGAAATGGGAAAAGAGGACTGATTTAAAATATAACTATAACATCCCATATTTTATGGTTATTTTTTTGAGTTTATCAGATGTATGTGAATGAGGCAGGAATTTAGATTTTCATATAATCTCATGTGCTAGTGTTGGTAGATATTTTTGGATGCTTTGGTTCATTTTGTACAAGATGATGTTATTGAAATAATGTTGGATGATGCATGTTATTGAAATGTAATTAATTTGGTTTTTGAATATTTAAATGTTATAATTTTTTTTGTTATTAAAATTAGTTATAAATGATTTTAATTATGTAACACTCAATGTGTTACAATTGGTAAAAGAGGGTGTTACAATAGACTGTGGACCCCACCTCGATGTGGGCCCCACAATTGTCCATGTGCAAAATTATACCCCCTATTGTAACACATAAACTATGTTGCTATAGAGTGTTTAAGGTGTTGCTATAGAGGTTTTTGGTAACCACATTTGCTATGTTACCTTAGGCTGTGTTTTGATGTTACCTTAGATACCTGTAGTTACCTTAGATACCAGAAGATGGAGAGAGAAAATAGAGAGAAAAAGGGCAAGGTAGGAGAGAGAAAACACCAACGGTCACAATCTTCAGATCAACACCAGTTGGGAGGTAATGAAGATGCTGGGGAAGATCACAAAAGTGGTGCAGATGCTTTCTACATAGATGAAAACTGGTGGAATAACAGGTTTAGGTCAGTGGAGGATAGCAAAAGGATTTGGAAGAAAAAATTCAAAAATTGGGGAAACAAACAGATCAACAACTATGGTGCTGGCGATCAACACTGGGAAAATCAATTGAAAGAAACGGTAATTGACTACAATTCAAAAGGGGAAGTTAGAATGAGACTTAAAGAAGATTCTCCTTGGAATGATTACAAAGAAGAGAAATTGCTGAGGAATATTCTCTTGATGAACAAAGAGTTAAACAAGGAGGAACATAAAGCTAAGTTTAGGGAGGAAGAGATTCTTAGCTTTATCAAAGATAACAGGTCTTGGGTGGAGGAAGAAGTAGCAATTAGAGCGAGTAAGGGGGATGATCGTGCAATCACAGAGGCACTTCATCAAATACACCTCAAGAGCTTAGGGATCCAAAAGTTAAACTACAAAGAAGCTCTGTTGAAACAAAATATTTCAACTAAAGAACAAGGACGGACTTTCCCCCCAAAGGAAATAAGGAAGGATAGGGTCGAGCTAAAGATGGAAGACAGAGAAAAAAACACAGGTTTCATTTCCAATCTTCCGGACTCAGTTCAGCTCAAGGATCTATGGATATTATTCAAGAAGGAAGGAAGAATAATTGATATTATACTACCGAAAAAAAGAGACAAGAATAATAACCGTTATGGTTTTATCAAGGTAGTGGATGATAAAACATTAGAAAGTTTAATCAACAAGGTCAATGGGTTCCTCATCAATGATAAAAGGATCTACATTAGCTGGGCAAGGAAGAGAGTCTCTCATAGACAAAATATTAATACTTCATTGAGGAATTCTACAAGCCTAAGGACAAGGAGTGCGACACATAATCAAAATGAAAAGAAATCTGAGTCATATGAAGCGCTAAAGAAAGAGAAGAGCAAGACCCCAGATGGCCTAATTGATACCACAAATCAGTTCTCAAAGGTAACACCGATTGAAATCTCCCCGAACAAAAATTTCATAGAAGTGCTAAATAGAAGTATAGTTGTGGAAACTTGGAAAGAGGACAGTTTCTTGGCCATAAGAAACACAATGGATCTGTTAGGTTTTGGAGATGTAGAAGTTAAATCAATGTCATCTAAGAGCTTCTTGGTCACATTTCCAGAAGGAACTGATATAGACAAGATTGACCTTGAATTTGTGGGTTTGGGTTTTTTGAATACCAAGAAAGCCACGGCAGAAAATCTAATCCTTCCAAGAGGTACATGGGTGGAAATTAGAGGTCTTCCAATCACAACATGGAGCAAGGATAATTTCTTGAAAATTATTGGGGATAGAGCCACGATAATTGAGATTGCTCCGGTAATCATAGATGACCATATTTTGAGAAACCCAAGAATTTTTCTGGAAACGGAAGAACAGAAGGCTTTGTACTGGGAACAAACAATATGTTTGGATGGAAAAAATTATGTGATTATCTGTGATGAATGCAAAGGCTGGGAAAACAAAAATAGTCCGACAACTTTCGAAGAAGACCAGGAGGAAGACGAAAACAAAAATAGTCCGACAACTTTCGAAAAAGACCAGGAGGAAGACGATAATGAAAAAGAGGAAGTGGAGAATAAAGAGAATGACATTAGCACAAATTCTGGTAGCTCTCACCATGTAGTGGGTAACGAAAAACTAGAAGAAAAAGGACTCTCTGATCCAGGTTTGGAAAACCTTAATGCTCCTTTATCACAACCAAAATCACCCAGATCTGAAGGTGATTATCCTCTATTTGAGGACGTAACTCAGATTTTTGAAAACACAAAGGAGGGAAAGTCTAAACAGAAGAGCGAGGATCAGTGTAATAGCCATAAAAGTGATTCAGATCATAAGCTTAAATGGAATTGGCGTTCAAATGAGGGTGATAGCTCTATCTCCACGGCTAGCTCACGCAAAGGGTCAGAACTTCGAAATCTTGACAATACTCCATCCCAAGTGGTTCAAGAGGTTCTTCAGGTGCAGAAAAAGAGCTCTGTGTTAATGAAGAAAATAGGAAAGATGAAAGTAACTACGAAAAGAGGTCGACCAAGGAAGAAAGCAGAAAAGGCAAAGATCAATCGTCACTTTCAAATTCCTGAGAGATATCAGCTCCCACCAATAGATCACAGAGGTTTGGAAGGAAAAGATCTAGAGGCAGTCCTAATCCTGGAAACAGGGGAAAATCTAGGTCTGACCCTAGCAAAGGACCGAAATTCGACGTTAACAGCTATCAAAGAAAGATTGTTGAGTTAGATTAGTTCGAGAAAATTGCATAAATTTTGAGATGGACACACTTGTGATTCTCAGCTGGAACTTGAGGGGTGCAGTGGATCACGCTCATAGAGTTAATCTCAAAACATATATTCAAAAAATCAAGCCTAACATCATTTGTCTACAGGAAACTAAATGCAGAGAATGGGACAAATGGAAAAAAGCATCAATTTGGAAGGAGGAAAACCATGGTTGGATTGATTCCCCGGCGGTAGGATTATCAGGTGGATTACTTACTTCTTGGGATACTGATCTAATCGAATACATTTCACATCAGAGTTACAGGAATTGGATTAGATTTACTGGTAAAATGAGCAGCACAAACCAAGTTTTTACATGCTTTAATGTTTATGCCCCAAATGACCAACTTAGGAAGTTGGAATTATGGCATGATTTGTCTCAAGCATATTGGCCACATGTAGAATCTCCAATAATCTTTATAGGAGATTTTAATTGTGTTCGGAAGGACAGTGATAGGGCGAACTGTACTTATGCTTCTAGAGACTCTAAGCATTTTAATATGCTAATTCATAACTTGGGTCTTGAAGAATTAAGTACAGTGATATGTCAAATTATACCTAACCGCAAGCGCACGGTGTCTATTGCTAGTACAGATGGCAAGCGGGTCGAATCCACAAGGAGACAGGTTCTACTAATTCCTTTTCAGTTATCGCTAATTGTTTCAAGGGTCAAACGATTATTGAAGAATTATTAATTAACTAATTAAACTAACTAAATTAACACTAATTAAACAGATGATAAACAAATTATTTAAAATCTAGGGCAATCAGGTCCACCATGCTTACACAATTGGCTCTTAAGCTAAAGCAATCAATGTGATCCTATAACTAGAGTATGTTAATCTCTCTCAAGCATAAACACTCTCGAAACATTCAACACAATTAACCACTTTTAGTAATTCAATCAATCAGGTAATTAGAGTCAAGTTAATCTCTTCCAAGAATTAACGCTCTCAGAAATCCAATGATGCTTCCGCACTCAAATTCAATTCTGCTAATCGTATGTGTGCCTCTAGTAAGTAAATCTCTCGATCCATACCCCTATTTGCATATAATCAATCCATGATATCGGCCGATTACACAAATTAATGATTAAAACATATCAATCAGAATTAACCATAATCAATCAAACCACTATGAAAATCATGCCAATATTAGTGCAGACATGGCTTCCCTTTAAGCCCTAGAAATAACTACTCGCTAATAATTAAACAAGTAAAACAACTAGTAAAACAAGAAAACATAATTAAACTAATAAGAACAAAGAAAAGATTAAGAGAACAAAACCTTCAAACTTCAATGTTGTCACCCAAAAGAAGAGTCATGGTGTTTCTCTACATCTCCAACTAATAATATTAATCTACTCTAAACTATATTATCTGATCTAATATTACCTCCCTAATTTTCTTCACATCATACCCTAGATGTGTTTATATATAGGCTATAAAAGTCTTGCCCAATAAAAGTATTTTAATACTCTAAATAAATTACAAGTAGGATTCCATAACTGAATAGGATTCCTTAATTAAAATTCGTCACTTCTTTTTCTCCTCTGTTTCTGGGCTCTTCCAATTGGACTTTGCTTATTGGACCACCTCTTAATTGTAGAAAATTCCACAAGCTTCGCGTGGACAGCTTACGGGCCTCAAACAGACTTCTGGAACTCAAGATATGGCCAAAACAGTGTAGAACAGCCCGTGTAGCCCAATAATACGAATTTTCTCCTATTTTATCTCCAAAATAGCTCTTTTTGCTCCAAATCCTTCCAAGTCATGAATTCTTTATTTCCTACAATAAAACAATAAAATCTATTAAATAAAAATCCAAATCAATGCAAAACACAATAAATATGAGAATAAAATCATCTAAAATATATATATAAATATACTCTATCAAACATCCCCACACTTAGCATTTGCACGTCCTCGAGCAAATAAGTGAAATAAAAACTAAGTCCTAACAAACATCACTTTCGTAGATGACACGATTGCATTGAGCATATGCAACAAGCCGTTAAACCCCTAGGCAGCCCTAGTAGGACGAGTGTTGTCTCGTGAGGGTTTATAGTGAATGTACCCACAAAATTCATCTAACCATGCAAAAGATCAATGCTAACACAACACCACACACACAAGTCCTCTCATGCCACATCAACTTAAGAATCAAAGCAAACATACGATGTCTTGGTGTCGAAAGTGCAAGTATTCACGTAGTCTACTCAACCAGCATGCAGAAGGTCATAAAAATTCATGTCAAGTGTAAAAATCGTTGGTAATCATGCTAAGCCCACAAGAAATACATCTTTAAGTCTAAACCCGGGATCTCCTATGCCAAAACAAGTAATAACTCACCTTTCACTCAAAAACGAATATTCACTCAAGAACAAGGTTAAGTGTATCACTCAATTCCAACAAAATCATAAACACAACTTGACACTCGCAATCAATCTCACTCTCAACACAACACACATCACTGATGACAATCAAAAGGTCTTTATTCGGGTTGTAGCGTGGTCTAGGGACAAGGTATGTCAAATAAAGCTAAAACAGGTTAATGTCAAAAGCTAGTACCCAACAATATAATTCATTCCATTCCCTTTCTATAAAAACAAATACTTCCCCACACTTGGATTTTTCAATAACCCTTACATAATAACTTGACTAGTCGAATGAAGAAGGATCATACAAACATAAAAATGCTCTCAAATTTATTCATTCATTTTTTTTTCTTTTTTTTTCTATTTTTTTCTGTTTTTTTTTCTTTTTTTTTTCTGAGAGCTAAGGAATAAACACAATGATCCATAGATATTATTATGAATTTCGACTAGCAAGCATCAACCCAAAATTAATATTCCCCAAAAGTATGATCATCAATAACCCCCCTTTTATGAACACCTTATTACTCCCTTAAGCACGATACTAGCCTTTGACAATTTAGGTTCAAATTTAATGTAAGGCCAATAGAATAAAAAGGATAATGGCAAGTAATGTAGTGTGTCACCGAAAGAATAGGATTAAGCTCAACGGGTTAACTAATTGATCATGTATAAAAGGTGTGGAAATATGGGAAATACGAGGTTAAACCTAAGTGCCTTTATCATCTCATCATCAAGTAATGTCATGCATTTCAAGAAAGATCTCAAGTAAGTGCTAGCAATGTAAACAACATGTGGACACTCAAGCAAACGAAAAATCATGCAAAAGATATGCATATAGGCTCAAAACTCACTTGGTGTGACAAAACATAATCAATCCCAAGTAACAAGACTCTCTAACGCACCTACTTGTACTCAAAGCATGAAAACCAAGTCATCTTGCACATATTCATGTCATTCTAATCACTTACAACATCCAATTAAGTCTACCAGCTTCAACTTGCTAGTGTAAGTGTGTGCACAAGAACAAAGCACGTCACTTCTCAAACAAAAGCGTCAATAAACACAAGAATTCTACGCATGCATGGGTGTATCAAGCAAAATACAACAACTAATCAAATTGCATGGCTAGAGTTATTTTTGGTATTTTTAATTTTTCAATTTTTTTTTTTTTTTTTTTAAACAAGTAATACACTACGTTTATACACTACGTTGAGAACACCTCCCCACACTTAAGCGCTTCATTGTCCTCAATGAACAAATATAGAAAAGAAAAGAAAAAAAAATAAATATACAAAGAAAGGTGTAGAATACTCCCCTAGTGCATAAGCATGAAGTGGCCTTTGAAAATATTGAAGAAGTATGTGCTTGCTCAAATTTAATTTCTACAAGGCGCGCCTTCCATATCCTTCCCCATCGCAACTCAACATGTTTGTTAGGCAAAAACCCCCTTTTCTGTAGCAATTTCCCAACACTAGCACCATCTCTCCCAACTCACAAGAAGCTCAACCAATAATTTTCAAGCAATATCACACCAAAAATAGCCCAAATTCCAAGAATAATGCAAAATTCCAATTTACAAGAACACAAATTCGTAATAAAATTAAAATTAGAGAAAAAGATTTACCCAATACGAATCAAAGAGGTGAACTTGCAATTAATTCCTCTTTAGAATTGAATTTTTAAAGAAGTAGAAAAGGAATTGGATTTGTATGTATAGGTGGGTATATATATTTAGGGGAATAATAATAATAATAAAAATAAAAATAAAAAAATAAAAATAAATAAAATAAGTAAAATAAAATAAAATATGAAATAGGAGATGGATTGGGAATAATTTGGAATTAATATGGGGCTAGAATTAGGATTTTAGGTGGAGAAAAGAATTAGAAAAGGGGTTGGAATTGATTTAGGAGATGAATTAGGATTTAATATATATTAAAAACATATAAACACACGTTATAATACCACAACGTGGCCAAAAAAAAAACTCACCTGGAGAGTTGCCATCAGAAGGGTCTGGCGCCTGATGCATGGGAGGGCGCTTCACGCGCGGGCGGTTTCTGCCAATCCTGGCGCACTTGCGCGTGTGCTGGCGCATGACGCGCTGGCGAGTACTGTTCCGATTTTTTTTTTTTTTTTTTTTGAACAACACTCAAAATTTTTTTTTTTTTTTTTTTTACAAATACAACACAAAATTTTTTTTATAAGAAAATGAAATAAAAAATCTACTAACCTTATAAAAATCATGGGTTGCCTCCCAAGCAGCGCTTCTTTAACGTCAATAGCTTGACGTTCTCAAAAATACTCCGGAAAAGGCGTAATATCCACTTTCTCAATCATAAACTCGCCACCACAAAAAGTATCAAGAACATCTGTGGTTGTCTTTATCCTGCAGAAAGTCTCCAAACAAGCATCAGTAAAATAAAATATGTCATTAATAAGCAATAGAGAGAGTGCTTGTGTAGTTTTGGAAAACTTTGTGATAAAACAGCGATAAAATTCAACACCATGAAAATATTGAACTCCCTTGACATTAGGTGGAGGTTCTGGTGGTGGCTTTTCTTCACTCCTCACTTTCACTGGAGTCATTCGGACATCTTGGCTTATCACATCAAAGATTAAGCCGACACTTCCATCTTCTCCCTCTTCTCGAGCTTGAAACGTATGAGCCACTTTGTATGGATCCTCAACCAGAATTTGAGAATCATCTTGGACAATATTTGTTATCACATCAACCTTGAAATAAGTAGTCTTGAGCAAAGAAACCTTGTAAGTAGAGGCTAGATCGAGAGCAAATTTATCAATACATGGTAGCTTAGGCACAGGTTGTGGAAGAGAAACAACAACCATCTCTGTATTGCTTTCCTTTGTAGCCTCATCATCAGTCACATTGTTCTCGGTAACAGCAACATCATTGATCTCGTCATCGGTGGCATACTCCTTCTCTTTATCAATGGCCTCATCATCAACATACATGGAGAAACTATCATATTCCTGATCGCTTGTGAGATTGATAGCAGTCAGGTCCTCTTCGGATCGGATAGATGATGATGGTAAATAGTCGAGCTGCCCTGTAGTAGAAGAGTTAGCCAACTGTGCAATTTGAGATTCAATCGCCAAACTTTGAGTCTTTAATTCTTTGATCTTCTCGGCTTGTTCTTCAGAACTCTTTAGCAATTTATTCAAGATATCCCACATCTCATTTGTCTGATCAGCTTGCACATCTACACTGGATTGAGAAACATGTAGATCTTCTTGTAGATGAGGATATTGATATGCTTGCTGTGGCGGCTGCTCATATGACTGATAATATTGTTGCTCAAACTGTTGCTGATTATGATATGAAAAATTTTGAGCACCATTGTCCTGGTAGTAGAAATCTGGTTGATTCACGCATTCTTGATCAAAAGTGTTTGAATACTGATTGTACCCATATCCTTCTTCAAAAGAATTCATTTGTCCCAACTGAGCACTCTGAGAATTATAGACATTGTAATAGCATTCCAAACCATAATGACCCTGGACACCACAAATTGGACAGAAGTTGTAAGTTTTAGGGGCCACTTGTGACATCTCATTAATACTCATTGGACGCATAGTGGGCTCTGTAGGGTTGAATGAGGCAATTTCTTGAGTGCGTGCCTCCAACATGGAAGAGAGTAGTGTAAAAGTATCAACTTCACCCATTGCAAACCTGTAGACACTCAACAAAGCCAAGAAAACGTAGTAAAATCTGCCTCAATTGGAACAAAGGTTCCAATGAGACAATGGAAACAATCTAAACAACTAAATTAAAATCAATAGAAACTCGCTGTCTCCCCGGCAGCGGCGCCAAAAACTTGATATGTCAAATTATACCTAACCGCAAGCGCACGGTGTCTATTGCTAGTACAGATGGCAAGCGGGTCGAATCCACAAGGAGACAGGTTCTACTAATTCCTTTTCAGTTATCGCTAATTGTTTCAAGGGTCAAACGATTATTGAAGAATTATTAATTAACTAATTAAACTAACTAAATTAACACTAATTAAACAGATGATAAACAAATTATTTAAAATCTAGGGCAATCAGGTCCACCATGCTTACACAATTGGCTCTTAAGCTAAAGCAATCAATGTGATCCTATAACTAGAGTATGTTAATCTCTCTCAAGCATAAACACTCTCGAAACATTCAACACAATTAACCACTTTTAGTAATTCAATCAATCAGGTAATTAGAGTCAAGTTAATCTCTTCCAAGAATTAACGCTCTCAGAAATCCAATGATGCTTCCGCACTCAAATTCAATTCTGCTAATCGTATGTGTGCCTCTAGTAAGTAAATCTCTCGATCCATACCCCTATTTGCATATAATCAATCCATGATATCGGCCGATTACACAAATTAATGATTAAAACATATCAATCAGAATTAACCATAATCAATCAAACCACTATGAAAATCATGCCAATATTAGTGCAGACATGGCTTCCCTTTAAGCCCTAGAAATAACTACTCGCTAATAATTAAACAAGTAAAACAACTAGTAAAACAAGAAAACATAATTAAACTAATAAGAACAAAGAAAAGATTAAGAGAACAAAACCTTCAAACTTCAATGTTGTCACCCAAAAGAAGAGTCATGGTGTTTCTCTACATCTCCAACTAATAATATTAATCTACTCTAAACTATATTATCTGATCTAATATTACCTCCCTAATTTTCTTCACATCATACCCTAGATGTGTTTATATATAGGCTATAAAAGTCTTGCCCAATAAAAGTATTTTAATACTCTAAATAAATTACAAGTAGGATTCCATAACTGAATAGGATTCCTTAATTAAAATTCGTCACTTCTTTTTCTCCTCTGTTTCTGGGCTCTTCCAATTGGACTTTGCTTATTGGACCACCTCTTAATTGTAGAAAATTCCACAAGCTTCGCGTGGACAGCTTACGGGCCTCAAACAGACTTCTGGAACTCAAGATATGGCCAAAACAGTGTAGAACAGCCCGTGTAGCCCAATAATACGAATTTTCTCCTATTTTATCTCCAAAATAGCTCTTTTTGCTCCAAATCCTTCCAAGTCATGAATTCTTTATTTCCTACAATAAAACAATAAAATCTATTAAATAAAAATCCAAATCAATGCAAAACACAATAAATATGAGAATAAAATCATCTAAAATATATATATAAATATACTCTATCATACAGGTCCCCTGATT
This sequence comes from Kitagawia praeruptora, assembly GCA_037693485.1. Lineage (NCBI taxonomy): Eukaryota > Viridiplantae > Streptophyta > Magnoliopsida > Apiales > Apiaceae > Kitagawia > Kitagawia praeruptora. The sequence goes on from CM075354.1 coordinate 113,010,032, forward strand.
TTCTCCTGGTTTGGACCCAGCAACAAAAAGAGTAGACTGGATAGGGCTCTAGTAAATCACAGATGGTTAGACTCAGGTGATTGGGAAGGGAGGCTTCTAGCAAGAAAAAACTCGGACCATAAACCGTTGGTTATCTTCAGGTCCAATTTTGATTGGGGACCAAAACCTTTCAAACTGTTTGACTGGTGGTTGGAGGATGCATCTCTAATCAAACTTATTCAAGAAAGATGGCACTCTTCTCCTAGTAGAGATCTAGGGACTAAGTTGTGGGAGGTTAAAACGGTTATTCGTAAATGGAACAAGGAGACAAACGGGGACATTGAGGGCAGAATAAAGAAACAAGAACTGGCTCAAGACAAAGCAGATGAGGAAAATTGGGATGACAGATTGAAGGAAGGAATTAGAAAAGAATTAACAGCATTATACGACTGTCGTTCTAAAAGTTTAAAGCAGAAAGCTCGTATAAATTGGGGACTTTATGGAGATAAAAACACAAAGTTTTTTCATGGGTGTGTTTCTAGCAGAAGAAAGCGAAATCAAATCCAAGGGATTTCACATCAAAACTGCTGGGTTTCTAAACCTGCACAGGTCAAGGATATTTTCTTTGAATATTTTCGGGTTTTCTTCCAAAACACAAGCAAGGACCCTCTGTTCAAACTAGGTAGACTTCCCATACCGAGTATTACTCAAGATGATGCATGTATGTTAGAATCAAAGTTCACAGTACGAGAGATAGAATTGGCTTTGAAGGAAATGGACTCAAAAAAGGCACCAGGACCTGATGGTATTAACGCAGGTTTTCTTAAATCAAACTGGTCGTTAATCAAACTAGACGTGTTACATCTCTTTGGGGAATTCTACTCAGGGTCTGAGCTTCCTAGTGGTATGAACTCCTCCTTCTTCGCACTTATTCCTAAAGTTCAACATCCTAAAGGAGTAAAAGACTTTCGCCCGATCAGTTTAATCAATTGCTCGGTTAAACTCCTCACCAAAGTACTTGCAAACAGACTGAAAAGAGTCCTCCATACTATAATTTCTGATATTCAGTCGGCATTTCTTAAAGGCAGGCAGATATCAGATAGTGTACTTATGGCTAATGAGATTGTCCATGGTTTAAAAGCAGGAAGAATGAAAGGACTTATGTTAAAACTTGATTTTGAAAAGGCCTTCGACTCCATAAGTTGGCCTTTTCTTTTTCAGTGTTTAAAGAGTATGCATTTTGGGCAGAGGTGGGTGAGTTGGATTGAAAATCTATTCCAGTCTATTAGGATTTCTGTTCTTGTAAATGGTTCCCCAACAAAGGAATTCTCTCCGCATCGGGGCCTACGTCAGGGGGACCCTCTGTCACCACTGCTTTATCTAATTGTAGGGGAAATCTTACACTGCATGTTAGAGGAAGCCACGAAGCAAGGGGTATTTTCAGGAGTGAGTTTGAATTATGGTGATCAATCAATCTCTCACCTCCAATACGCAGACGACACGATCCTTTTTATCAAAGATGACCTCCAATCCATTCTAGGAGTTAAACGAGTTTTACAATGCTTTGAACTCCTAAGTGGTCTAAAGATTAATTACCAAAAGAGCTCACTATATGGTTTCAAGCGGGATTATATTGATATCGAGTATTGGGCCTCCAAATTGGGGTGCAACGTTGGCATCGAGCCAATTTCTTATCTGGGGATGAAATTAGGTGCGAATCCTAGACGGAAAGACTTCTAGCATCCTATCATTTTGAGGATGGAAAAATGCTTGTCTCGGTGGAAAAGTGAATCACTCAATCCAGCAGGCAAATTGATCTTGTTAAAGTCAGCACTAGACAGTCTTCCAAACTACTGGTTTAACCTTTTTGTCATGCCAAATCAAGTCCAAATTGAGATTGATAAAATCAGAAGAGGCTTCTTCTGGGGTGATGGTCAAACTCGTAAATTGCACACATTAAGTTGGCATACTCTGTGCTTGCCAAAGTATGCAGGTGGTTTGAATATAGCCTCATTACAAGCTAGAAATGGTGCAATGATGGGCAAGTGGTGGTGGAAAATGTATGCAGAAAGAGATAAATTTTGGCACAAGTTGATGGTGACCCTATATGGGTTTGAGGTAAACTATGACTTGTTTCAGATAAAAACTAATGCTCGGATGTCAAAGGTTTTCAAGGAAATAGTCTGCTTGAGAGATAGATTATCTTTAAGACATCTACTAATGGCAAAAAATTTTGTATGGTCGGTCAAACAAGGAACTAAAATCTTGTTTTGGCATGATCATTGGAATGAGCGTGGATGTGTAAAGGAATTATTCCCAAGGATGTTTGCAATTTCCAAACTCAAAGAAGAATCGATCTGCTTTGTTTCACTTCTGATGCAAAACATGGGAGAACTTGATGATGTATGGTGGTTTCGTATCCCGCATGAAGGTGAATTAGGGGAGAAAATGCAATTTTTTAACATGGTTAGAAGCATTAAATTAGCAAGGGGAAATGATTTGCTGCGTTGGGTACCATCAAATTCTGAATACACAACATCTGAATGCTATCAAAGGTCAACCATGTCCAACATCATTCCACAATCAGATGCTATATGGGAAAAAATTTGGGGAATCAAAGCCCCCCCAAAAATACTAATCTTTCTTTGGAAAATCCAACATGGTGTCTTACCTACAAGGGAATTCCTGACATCAAGAATCCGCAACTCTAATATAGCAAATGAGTGTAGCTGGTGTACTGGAGTTAGAGAGAATCAAGAGCATATTTTCTTTGAATGTGTTATAGCAAAGTGGGCATGGGAGTTTGTTAGCAGATGGTGGAAATTGAGAGGGGTCAAATTTGAGTCAACTTCAATTTGGTCGAATACATTCAGATTTCACAAAGGAACTCAATACAAGAAAGCATGGCAAGTAACCTTATCAGCAGTCTTGTGGTCAATCTGGTTGGCTAGAAACGAGAAGGTATTTGGTAACACTAATACAACAAACAAGGTGCTTATCAACCTAATATTGGTGAGATCTTTTAAATGGGCAGTTATAAATAATTGGCTAGACCCTTCCCAAGACAAAGAATGGGAGAGAAATCCTCAAGGCTCAATACTAAAGTATCATCATCAAGTTTACACAAAATTCTGGGAGGATAAATACAGAGATTCTGATCTAGTGGCAACCATAGATGGATCATGGTCACATCAAAGGAAGAGGGGAGGTATAGGGGGGATCATCAAAGATAAGAACAAAAAGCTCAAAGTTATATTCTCAGGGCCGGCCAGCACTTCGGACATATTCTCAACAGAATTGGAAGCTCTAAGAATGGTTATATTGACCTGGTCTTTTTCATGCTTGGCGTCATACAGTATTTCAATTTATTCAGACTCAAAAAATTTAGTGGATGAGTTTGAAGAATTCTTTACTCTCCAAAAAAGAAATTCCAGGACAGGGACAATGTTAACAGAACTAGACATTAATCCACTGGGCATTTGTTTGAAGCATGTCAAAAGAGATTATAATACAGAAGCCCATGATTTAGCAAATAAGGGGAGGGAACTCCGTTCCGTGAGATGGACCTGGGATGCAACATAGAATCTCAAGCCCAAACCAACAGCTCTAACCTCTGGGTAGTTCGTGGTGGTGTAGGTTAAAATTGGAAGGGAGTGACTTAAATTATTTCCTCGTTTCCCCTCATCATAACTTTAACAATTCTATATTGTTATTAGTTTATTATGGGTCAAAGGATACAGTGGATGATGAACGAATAGTATAAGAATCCACTATACAGAAAAACGCAAAAGCCCTACGAAAGCAGATGTAGTTGCATTTCTCAAGAGGCATGCTAACATTCCATTGACTACCCCCCCCCCCCATGCAAAGTTCAAATTTTACCGTTTGAGCGCACATTCTAGGTGCTTTAAAACAATAGCATCTCCTTGCATGAGACTCACACCAGCATAAATCTTCTCAGTTTTGTTTCAAACCTTTCTCATATCAATCCCTCTCTCCGAGCATGAACCGAGTTTGGAATCCTCCTCCGTTTGGTTTTATCAAAATCAATGTTTTTGAGACGGGACAAGAAATCCCTCTTGAAAATGGTAACACAAATGGTGTTTGTATCATAATTAGAGACCACGATGGTTTTCTCATCTGGTGCGTAATGGGTCCTTTCAAAGACCTGAATCACATGCAGGCTCAACTTTGGGCGATCCATATGGGAATGAAAGAGGCTTTCTCCAGGGGTTTTGATAAAATGCTCATAGAAACTGAACATGTCGAATCATTTCGGATTCTCCGTCGACAAGATTTTGATGAAGCTTCTAGAGAAGGGCTGGTGGAACCAATTCAGGCGATCAATGCTTGTAACTCTCTACTCTCATCGGATCCCGAACCGATGTGCAGAATCTACCCAATCTTTGCAGAAAGAAACCAAGCAGCGCGTTTTGGAGCATTCTATGCTTTGCACAACCTTTCAGAAATTGTTGAAGTGGATTATAGTTTTCCTCCTTTAAGGGATTGTCTTGATATAGATATCGGATGGGGACCTCATCTACCTGCTCTACAAATTCAACCCAACATGGGTTTAGGAGAAGTCATCCAAGGCCCGAAACCTAAGAGGCAGAAAGAAATAGTTGTAGAAGAAATGGAACGCGCGGTTTTACTAAAATTAAAAGAACTAGAGAATCTACTGGAAGCTCAACTCCTTCTCGTGGAAACTAAAGAGCATGCATTTTCGATCAAATCGGATCCATCATTCGATGATCGTGCTAGGCAAAGCGCACAAGGCATCACAATCAAAGAGGGGGTTCTTAAAGATCACAAAAAGACATCAACTGAAGAACAAGCAGGTTCCTCATCAAAAGACAAGGGTAAAGCAAAAATGTATGAAGAGGCAACCCCCAAGGATAAGGGTCTAATGTCGATTAGAGAGGTCAATAGTACGGTCTCAAGGGGCTCAGCCTTGAATCAAGATGCTATAAAGTACTTGAGAGAATCAGTCCATAACCTAATTGATCAAAAGGTTGGAGTAGAACAACTAATGCAATTGGATGATGTGCTTCTGAAATTTGCCTTACTTGATGAATGTCAAATGAGGAAGAGGTAAAGCTGAGAAAATTCTAGTGGCTAGGAACGCCAAATTTTCCCATTCAGGGCTGTAATAATCCTATCCATCAAAATTAAGTTCTATTAGTAAGTACGTATGACTTCATCAAATCGAAGTTTCATTAGGGTTGGTGTTCATGGGCATGTCCAAGAATACTGTCAAGTGATTGTAACTCTTCTCTTTATTATAATATGGTTGCCGTTCAAAAAAAAAGTTACTGCTGAGAACCTAACACAACTGAGGTGTTACCATAGCCCTATTTTGGCCTATGGTAACTTCAAAATGGGGTCTATGGTAACACAGTTTGGGGTTGCTATAGGCCATCTATGGCGTAGTGAAATGAGATGATTAAGTCAAATCAGATTTCAGTAAATAAGCTTTCAAACAGCAATCGGACGAAGAATTTGATATGATCGCAGATCACAAATCAAGATGTTCGAAGATTAGTGAAGCGTATTCAATCCAATGGAGAATGACCTTGAAAGTTTCCAAGTATGCAGAATCCTAATGTGAGTGGTGTTAAATGTTGAAGTTGTAGCGGGTAGAGTCAAATTCGAGGACTCGCCAAGTATGCAAAGTTATGAATTGAAAGGAACTCTGAGGATGCAAGGCAGTGAAGTCGTAAGCAAGTTTTAAATATGTTGTACCATAAGGAATTAGGTCGAAGACAAGGTCGTGATTTGCTAATTGATTTTTTTAAAATTTTCAAAAATATTTTGGTTCAAAAGGCTTTTTGATTAAAACCTTATCCTTTTAAATGTTTTCTTTTAAAATGATTCTCTAAAATATCTTTCAAAAGGATTTTCAATTGGTTCAAATGGTTTTTAAATTGTTTTAAATCAACAAAATATTTGAAGCTTTCTTTCAAATGTTTTAGCAAACCGATGTTGTAAGAAGGTAGAACTGAGTATTTAACCGAATGGTGGTTGGCGCGAATGCCATGCTGTAAGGGTTGATCAAGTTGATTGCGTTCAAAATGCAATTGGGAATCGGTTACTCAATAAAACAATGAGATGAAGAATGGATTGAAGTTTCCGATTATTCCCTTCTCAAGTAACATTGCACGTGAAAGAGGAGTGAGAATGATTGAGGATTTCTTGATATTCTTTTCTCAAAATTTTAGTTGAGTAATGTCTGTTTTAAGAGATGTAAATGAGTGGTGATGCGTATTAAGTTGAAGATTCATGGTGATACAAGCGGGAGCTTGTTGGTAATTTCTGAAGAATTGTTTTATGATTAGTATCGAGGGAAGCTGTGACCTCGGGAGAATTAGTAATAAATTGGATATTTCAATCTTGTTCTTGTATTAAGTGAAGTTACAGTCAAGATGACGGGTCTATTAGCTATCAAAAGTTGCAATAATCGAGGCTATGTTTCAAAAGATTTAGTAACACGACCATCTTATAAGAATGAGAATTGAATAATCAGTTGAGATATGTGGAACGTGTATCCAAAGACGTGTGCATTGATTGTAGTATCTGATTGCAAGGATGTGACTGAGGATGGACAAAATGATGTTAAACTTCTAGATTTATTCCCTTCTAAATCAACATCGTACTTGAAAAGTGGAGTGGAAGCGATCGGGGGATTTCCTGAGATTCATTTCTCGAAGTTCTATTTGAAATCGTGTGGTAATACGTAAAGCGTGAAAGTCATACCAAGTGTAGGCCGTTGTAAATCAAAGCAAATTGCGCGATTGCGTTATTCGAAGGATTGGCGTGGTAATATCAGTTTTGACGCGAGGTATAGATCGTTATACGGTAAGGTCATGTTGATTTCGGAATAAGATATTCGTATACGTGTGATAAGCGTCTAGAGTTAAAAAGGACTCGGAGACCAAAGCTTAAGGTTATTTCGGAAAAGTTGAGGGCTCAAGGAATGAGCTTATAAATTTATGAGATGGTATGATGGAATCCTAGAGGTTGAAGATACAACCTGGGAAGTGGAAGTAAGATGTTTGATGAGAATTGTTATTTGCGGCCTTAGGATTGATTCTGAGGACAGAATCCTATTAAGGGGGGAAGGATATAACGACCTAGAAAATTTCAATTTTAATATTATTTATTTATTATTATAAAGTATAAATTATATTATGTGAATATTGTTGTAAAGGTGAAAAATATGTGAAGAAGTGTTTATGTGTTTATATGATGATTTGTGTGAGCTGTGAAGGTCGGTGTATTTTTATTTGTATTTTTGAGGATTTAAAAATATTTAAATCATGCATTTTGATCCTCTGTAAATTTTATAAAATTATCGGAGGAATTAAAAATCATGAAATCTTTTGTAATATTACCTTTATAATATTATTTAGTTTTTAAAATGGTTGGGTGAATTAATTTGGATGTTTCGGCATTTTAAAATGATTTCAAGAGTTTTATTGCATTTAAAGGATCAAAACTTGTAAAATTCATATTTAATTCATTTTTGATCCGAAAAATATTTTAAAAATATGTGTGTGCTCGTAATTTTATATTCCTTACTTTAAAAATGAAAAGTGTAATTTTTCCGAAGGTTTATTTAATTGGAATTGTTATAGTCGTTTATTAGTTGTAATTGGGCCAGAATGAATTATTGGTAGCTATTTGTTAGTATTGGGCCAAGCCCATTTAGAAGTAAAGAACGCAGTAGAAGAATCTAGAGAGCTCGGGGTGAGAAGAAAAGAGAAACAACGGGAGAGAGAAGAAGAGAAAGAAAGGAAAGAAAAAAAAAAGAGAGAAAAGGGGAAGAAGAAGAGGAGAGATTGGGAGAGAAATTGAGAGTGATATATACAATATATGTGTGTAATTGTGTGTGCTGAGTGCAAGCTTTGGGGGGACTGATTGAGCAGGGGTGGGGGAAAGAGGAACGCGGGCAGCAGGGGGAGTCACCCCACCACGCGCGGCGGCGGCCAGCGGTGGTGGCGGCCGACGAAGCTTACTCCGGTGGTGGCGCAGTGTGTATGGCGTGGCAGCAGTGAAAAGGAAGGTAAGGAACAGGGCAGTGGTGAGGTAAGGCAGCCCATATGGGTGGAGAGAGAGAGGGAAAGAGAGAGGCTGTTGAGAGAGATTTCGGGGAGTAGTTCTCCGGCAAGATGGATTTTCCGACAAGTCTTGCCAAAACCAAATGGTATATTTTTGTATTTTAATTATTGAATTATTGTAATTTAATTAGAATTAAATTGTGAAATTGATGTGTTAATTTCGTAATTAGATTTATGTGGTGAATTATGAATATTATTTGAATTTCCGTATTTAATTCGGAGGGGATAATTGTTAATTATAGCTTTTGGTATGAGGTGCGAGTCCAATGAAATATTCGGGTTTAATGATTGATAATCGTTATATTTTAATTGTTAAGTGTAAATTGCTATTGTCATATAACGTGTAGTTATGTGGGTCGGATAACTTGTAAGTGTGTATGTGCTAAATGCCGTAAGTCGAGTTAGGGTATTTGTTGAATATCATAATTGTTAATTACTTGGTATTGGCTTATATGGGTTAAATATCGTAGTCGAGTCTTAATAATTGTTGAATGTTGTATTTGTCAGATACTTGGTGGTGAGTTATATGTGTGGTCAAGATGGTTTCGATTGAAATTGAGCGGTGACCCCGGGATAGTTCAAATTACAAAAAGGTTATTTCTAAATTTTTATATAATATTATGAATTCATTTATTGGTTGTATAGTTTTCAAATGTGATTTATATCAAAGAGTAATTGTTAGATTTATTTTATTATGTGTTATCTGCGAGGAGTTGCAATGAGATCGCAAGTCCTAAATGTCAATATTTAAGGACTTGTGTAATTCTCTTCAACTAGTTCCTCGGGCTTACGAATATCCATGATTAACTATCACGAGTATAATTAATATACTTAAGTGATGTGATCATTGATATAGCGTAAGTAATAGTTAGTGCTAGGGGTTGTTCCCTAGGGCTTACGAACATCAATGGTTGATTATCACGTGTATCATTAAAATGCGTGAGAAATACGACCATTGGTGTAGCGTAAGTGGTAGTGTAATGTAAATTATTATGTTTTGTTGCTGCAAGTTGAGGCAGCTTTATATTTTTGTAAAAACAGGGTTAAATTGTGTATGATTGATATTGTGGGGTTGTGCCCATATTCCGATAAACGAATACTTCATGCCAAAATTTTCTAAAAATCCCCTGCAAATTTATTTAAAACCTATTTAATTTATTTGATTTCAATGCTTGGAAGGGTGTTATGATTTCTAAGGGTTTAAGTATATGTATCAGTGGATTATTTCGAGAATATATCGTGGTTTTAAATATTAAGTGGTTGTGATGTTTTGAAGTGATTGTGTGACTTGTTTATGTGACTTAGTTAACTATACTAAGACTACTATATGAATATGGTTGGATATGACTATATGTATTGTATATGTTATTATATAAGATGTGTATAAGTGTAATAGGACGCGTATGGGTAGAATAGAGCAAGCAATGAAGTTTTGCTTGAGTTAATACTGAAATAATATCTGACCTTGTAAAGGTTCGAATAGGAAACCTGGTCAAGAGCAGTGCGTGAGAAAATGGAAAGACGAACAAAGGAACAAATATCAAAGCCAACGGGTGAATTAATGTAAAATGGCGAGTTGCGAAGTAGAGATGGAAATTGAGTCGAGGATCAATGTTAGGATCAAGAACTCCATGAATCGAGGCAAGTTTTTTGCTAATCACTTATCGTTCAAGTGATGTAATTTAATTTACTTGTAGTATGTGATGATTTGGCCAAGTATAAATGGCGCATGACATATACTTTTTCAAATAGTGTGATGCTGTTTATCTCCCCTACTTATGATTCAAACATCCGATTTACAAAGAATCTAACAAATAACCTTTCTCATTCATTTCCTTATCCCTGGAATGCCATTTTTCCTATTTTCGTCGAAAGTGTTTAAGAATTTCTGAACCAAAGAAAACCCAAGATTTTAAACTCTTATGAAAGCCTGCTAGCGAAACTCTTGATTCTAGCATATTTTCACAAAAAGACCCCATTCAGAAAAATGTTTTCTTTAAAAATGTTTTTGAACTTTTCCATATTGGAATCGTTTTATAAACAAATGTTTAAGCTACCTTATCTGTTTATGGAAACTCAAATTTTACAATGCACCTAGAGTTTGACCATATCTTCGCTTTAACATAGAATTTTGATGGTCGAAAATCTTATTGCAATGTATATCTGTTATGTGCTCAAGTGAAATCTCTCTCTTGATAAGTTAATGTCAATAATTTCGGTCATTCATATTCTTCCTGTTGGTATTTATTTGGATTGTATTCTTTATATTCTCCACCCCACTTAATACCGAACTTGTCGGTATTTACTTAAGTTTTTGATTATCTGGTTATCCCCTGTGTTGTATCGAACTTGTCGATACAAGACAATGATGTCGTTTCTCATTAACTCCTAATTTTGAGTTGTTGACCTGGAACGTGAGTTTCCAGGGTGTTTGGCAAATTAAGGTTGTCGATTGTTCCGACACCTAGTGTGGATGATTTAGAATTGGAAATGTTTTTAAAAATGGACCGTGAAGGTCAGATTTTTTTAAAATGGACCGGGAGGGTCAAACCAGATTCGTGGTCAGAACCGTGAAGGTTAGACCAGATTTGTGGTCAGAAATAATTAAGGCCAATGTGTGCCATGGATCCAATTAAGGACAGTGCTATGAGAGCTTGTCCGGGGTTAGTGCTGATTGATCAGCAGCCTAACCTTAATGATTTTTTTAAAAATAAATAAAAATTCCAATTCTAATTATACTCTGAGATTTAGATGTTTAATCCTTGACTCCTTGAAAGTTTGTTTAATAATACCTTGATATCAGAATTCTTGTCAGTTTTCTTTCTTGATGCACCTTATGAATGGTGAGTTATTGGCCTCATGACAATTGAAAAGTCGATAGAATCGATTCCTTCATAAAATGAGATGAAACTCTGTTGCTTATCAAAATTGTCGCTATTGAAATTGTCATCACTATTTACACTTGCTGAGCATTGTTGGCTCACTCTTGCTCTGTTTACTTCTCCAGTTGTTAGAGATGATCAGAGGAACTAGTGGTCAGTTGGTATTGCTCTATAGGTAGCGAGAGGAGACGTTCGAGTCATGGATTTCGTTGGTTAGTGGATTGGGATTTGTCGAGGTTGGATATTTAGTTAGACAGTGAATTTGTACATTCATAAAATTGTATAATATTCTTTCATTCTGAGATTGAGTTGTAATAATGATATTCGATAGTTGTTTCATACCATAGCCTGTATGCGATCTTGGTTAAGGGGTTTTTATTATTAAATGTGTTTATATTCAGAGATGTATAATATTGTTTATGGTTAGTGGCCCATATCTATACCCCGGATTTGGGATGCTACAAGTTGGTATCAGAGCGACAGGTTATGGTCACTAAAACAGATTAGGAGAGTTAGGGTACGAGTATAAGATAGAAGTCGAGTAAAACGGTTTAGGATAAGGATCGCATTAGGATACTTCGACAAGCGTCGCGACGTTAATCGGTCTTTCGGCATATCGCGCGAGTAGAAGTTCGAATCGTTTACGGATCGAGCTATTAGCAAAATAGTGAATCTGAAGCAGCTTAAGCTAAGTAAACAGCTGGAGTTATCAGTTCGGGAGACGTTATCTCGAGATTTTCGCGAATATTATAGAACCTTTCTACGATACTAGTTCGATGTGAATATTCCGGAGATGGTACGTGAAGGTTAAGAATGCGAAGTGAGAAGCAATTATTAGCAAGAATTGGAAGTTAAGCATAGCCATGCACCCCTAATTATTGATTCGTTTAAAGTCATTATCTGAAGAAATTTCCTATTCTTTCTTTGAATTGTCGTAAATCAATTCTCGATTGGTATCGTGGTTGAGACATTCGTTGCGCAGCAGCGGTCCAAAATCGAGAATGAATTGAGATCTTCTTATTTATTCAACTCATTGATGTCAGGCCGGTTTTGGCAGCTAAGTATATTAGTACTTAGCCGACAAGAGTGAGGTTATGAATAATTAGGAATTTCTTGAATGTTTGCTTGATCAATCATTGAGGCATCTATTGAAAAGTCTTATATCTCAATCGATAATGAGTCTCGTATTCAGATTAGTCGACTTCAATCTCGTCCCTTCGAAAATATCGGAATTTTTCAGAGAGTATATGAATCAATCTTACATGAAGATTTTTGAAACTCTTGAATCTCTTCCATTATCATGAATGCTTGATTTTCTCTATTCCAGCTGAGATGAACAACCTATGTAAATAGGGGATTCAGGGACATCTTATCTTTGTGGTAGGAGTCCAGTGGGACGCCACTGATTGTGTTTGTCATAAAGTACTAAAGACTGGCCATCTTTATGTACTGTGGTGGTTGACCAGGTGACAAATGCAACCTGATAATAGTTCAAAAGATCATATTGATCTCTCGGTTAAATTCCTTTATAAAAGTTTTGTCAAACAAACTCGGTCTATATCCATATTCGATGCCTCATTCATTTTATTGACTTATTTTGTCAGAAATTCGATGTTTTCAAAAATTCCTAATGATGAAGAGATACGAAGATAAGCGTGACGACGTCTTAAATGATAGAACTATAACTGCAGGGACGAAGAATTGGTTATGCAAGTTTAAGAATTTGGTGATTAAGACAAATATGTCATCTCAGATTGGAATAAATATTGGTTCAAGAAATCATGGACAAGAACTGAGGTTAATGAGGCAGTAAATAAGAATCCATGGTTGTAAATGCTGTTAGAGGGCAAAAAGAGAATGAAAATGGAGACATTGAATATAAATTGTACAAGGCTGAAGGAAGATTATTGGTAAACATCTTTTGTATGGCAGAAGTAGTAAACAATATGTCATAAGATTTTGAATGTTTTAAATCAGTCGTTAGACCTAAGATTTTAGAATCAAGAAGGCTAACTTGAGTAGATCAGAGTGAAGTACAACAGAATGGTTCGTAAGAATTAACAAGAAGGACCAAGACTGAATGAGGGGTAAGGTGAATATGTGGAGTAAATATGCAAGCTAGTGTAGAAAGTCATGATTATCAAGGATGGTGGAAAGTTAATCGAGATGAAGTAAAATGTCAGTAAGGTGGAAGACAGAGAAATCAGAAAGTTTCTAGAAGTGACTAAATAGAAGAAATATATAAAATTGGCTAAGAAAAGAATGTGGAATCCTGAAGATGTGGAGTTAGAAGAGAAGAGGGCACCGTAGTTGCCCATAGAAAGAGAACTGACAGAGATTAACGAGAACCCGTGATTAGGAAATAAGATTTCGGGAGTAGAATCCCTAGAGACTTTATTACGAGTAATGTGGGAAGTTGTGGCTGTAACCAGAAAGGCAGTATGATGTCAAGTAGTAGAGTCAGAAGTCAAAGCAATGTGTGTTGAGTTTGGAAAGATGGGAATTTTTGTCAGAAATAGTATCATATCAATCTTAGTGGAATTATGAAGAGAGTAATATGACTACTGTTATAATTATCAAAGAATTGAGAAATTCAATAAGATTATGTAGGATGCTAGCACGAAGTGGATGATGTCGAGCATAAAATGGGTTAAGTATGACTTAGGATTGGAATTATTTCCTGACAATGAAATGCAACTGAATTGTGAGGGCAAGAAAATGAGATCTTGAGTTTTGAGAAAGGTAAAGGTGGTGTTTTGGAGGTTGAAGGCAGACAGAGAGGTCTTAGCAATTAGGCAGACCCAGAAAGTGTTATATCAAAGGAATGCAGTCGTTTTGTATAAGAAGAAGGTAGCAGAAAGGAGATGATTAAGTCAAATCAGATTTCAGTAAATAAGCTTTCAAACAGCAATCGGACGAAGAATTTGATATGATCGCAGATCACAAATCAAGATGTTCGAAGATTAGTGAAGCGTATTCAATCCAATGGAGAATGACCTTGAAAGTTTCCAAGTATGCAGAATCCTAATGTGAGTGGTGTTAAATGTTGAAGTTGTAGCGGGTAGAGTCAAATTCGAGGACTCGCCAAGTATGCAAAGTTAAGAATTAAAAGGAACTCTGAGGATGCAAGGCAGTGAAGTCGTAAGCAAGTTTTAAATATGTTGTACCATAAGGAATTAGGTCGAAGACAAGGTCGTGGTTTGCTAATTAATTTTTTTAAAATTTTCAAAAATATTTTGGTTCAAAAGGCTTTTTGATTAAAACCTTATCCTTTTAAATGTTTTCTTTTAAAATGATTCTCTAAAATATCTTTCAAAAGGATTTTCAATTGGTTCAAATGGTTTTTAAATTGTTTTAAATCAACAAAATATTTGAGGCTTTCTTTCAAATGTTTTAGCAAACCGATGTTGTAAGAAGGTAGAACTGAGTATTTAACCGAATGGTGGTTGGCGTGAATGCCATGCTGTAAGGGTTGATCAAGTTGATTGCGTTCAAAATGCAATTGGGAATCGGTTACTCAATAAAACAATGAGATGAAGAATGGATTGAAGTTTCCGATTATTCCCTTCTCAAGTAACATTGCACGTGAAAGAGGAGTGAGAATGATTGAGGATTTCTTGATATTCTTTTCTCAAAATTTTAGTTGAGTAATGTCTGTTTTAAGAGATGTAAATGAGTGGTGATGCGTATTAAGTTGAAGATTCATGGTGATACAAGCGGGAGCTTGTTGGTAATTTCTGAAGAATTGTTTTATGATTAGTATCGAGGGAAGCTGTGACCTCGGGAGAATTAGTAATAAATTGGATATTTCAATCTTGTTCTTGTATTAAGTGAAGTTACAGTCAAGATGACGGGTCTATTAGCTATCAAAAGTTGCAATAATCGGGGCTATGTTTCAAAAGATTTAGTAACGCAACCATCTTATAAGAATGAGAATTGAATAATCAGTTGAGATATGTGGAATGTGTATCCAAAGACGTGTGCATTGATTGTAGTATCTGATTGCAAGGATGTGACTGAGGATGGACGAAATGATGTTAAACTTCTAGATTTATTCCCTTCTGAATCAACATCGTACTTGAAAAGTGGAGTGGAAGCGATCGGGGGATTTCCTGAGATTCTTTTCTCGAAGTTCTATTTGAAATCGTGTGGTAATACGTAAAGCGTGAAAGTCATACCAAGTGTAGGCCGTTGTAAATCAAAGCAAATTGCGCGATTGCGTTATTCGAAGGATTGGCGTGGTAATATCAGTTTTGACGCGAGGTATAGATCGTTATACGACAAGGTCATGTTGATTTCGGAACAAGATATTTGTATATGTGTGATAAGCGTCTAGAGTTAAAAAGGACTCGGAGACCAAAGCTTAAGGTTATTTCGGAAAAGTTGAGGGCTCAAGGAATGAGCTTATAAATTTATGAGATGGTATGATGGAATCCTAGAGGTTGAAGATACAACCTGGGAAGTGGAAGTAAGATGTTTGATGAGAATTGTTATTTGTGTCCTTAGGATTGATTCTGAGGACAGAATCCTATTAAGGGGGGAAGGATATAACGACCTAGAAAATTTCAATTTTAATATTATTTATTTATTATTATAAAGTATAAATTATATTATGCGAATATTGGTGTAAAGGTGAAAAATATGTGAAGAAGTGTTTATGTGTTTATATGATGATTTGTGTGAGCTGTGAAGGTCGGTGTATTTTTATTTGTATTTTTGAGGATTTAAAA
This sequence comes from Kitagawia praeruptora, assembly GCA_037693485.1. Classification (NCBI taxonomy): domain Eukaryota; kingdom Viridiplantae; phylum Streptophyta; class Magnoliopsida; order Apiales; family Apiaceae; genus Kitagawia; species Kitagawia praeruptora. The sequence continues at coordinate 113,025,740 of CM075354.1, forward strand.
ATATTTAAATCATGCATTTTGATCCTCTGTAAATTTTATAAAATTATCGAAGGAATTAAAAATCATGAAATCTTTTGTAATATTACCTTTATAATATTATTTAGTTTTTAAAAGGGTTGGGTGAATTAATTTGGATGTTTCGGCATTTTAAAATGATTTCAAGAGTTTTATTGCATTTAAAGGATCAAAACTTGTAAAATTCATATTTAATTCATTTTTGATCCGAAAAATATTTTAAAAATGTGTGTGTGCTCGTAATTTTATATTCCTTACTTTAAAAATGAAAAGTGTAATTTTTCCGAAGGTTTATTTAATTGGAATTGTTATAGTCATTTATTAGTTGTAATTGGGCCAGAATGAATTATTGGTAGCTATTTGTTAGTATTGGGCCAAGCCCATTTAGAAGTAAAGAACGCAGTAGAAGAATCTAGAGAGCTCGGGGTGAGAAGAAAAGAGAAACAACGGGAGAGAGAAGAAGAGAAAGAAAGGAAAGAAAAAAAAGAGAGAGAAAAGGGGAAGAAGAAGAGAGATTGGGAGAGAAATTGAGAGTGATATATACAATATATGTGTGTAATTGTGTGTGCTGCGTGCAAGCTTTGGGGGGACTGATTGAGCAGGGGTGGGGGAAAGAGGAACGCGGGCAGCAGGGGGAGTCGCCCCACCACGCGCGGCGGCGGCCAGCGGTGGTGGCGACCGACGAAGCTTACTCCGGTGGTGGCGCAGTGTGTATGGCGTGGCAGCAGTGAAAAGGAAGGTAAGGAACAGGGCAGTGGTGAGGTAAGGCAGCCCAGGTGGGTGGAGAGAGAGGGGGAAAGAGAGAGGCTGTTGAGAGAGATTCCGGGGAGTAGTTCTCCGGCAAGATGGATTTTCCGACAAGTCTTGCCAAAACCAAATGGTATATTTTTGTATTTTAATTATTGAATTATTGTAATTTAATTAGATTTAAATTGTGAAATTGATGTGTTAATTTCGTAATTAGATTTATGTGGTGAATTATGAATATTATTTGAATTTCCGTATTTAATTCGGAGGGGTTAATTGTTAATTATAGCTTTTGGTATGAGGTGCTAGTCCGATGAAATATTCGGGTTTAATGATTGATAATCGTTATATTTTAATTGTTAATTGTTAAGTGTAAATTGCTATTGTCATATAACGTGTAGTTATGTGGGTCGGATAATTTGTAAGTGTGTATGTGCTAAATGCCGTAAGTCGAGTTAGGGTATTTGTTGAATATCATAATTGTTAATTACTTGGTATTGGCTTATATGGGTTAAATATTGTAGTCGAGTCTTAATAATTGTTGAATGTTGTATTTGTCAGATACTTGGTGGTGAGTTATATGTGTGGTCAAGATGGTTTCGATTGAAATTGAGCGGTGACCCTGGGATAGTTCAAATTACAAAAAGGTTATTTCTAAATTTTTATATAATATTATGAATTCATTTATTGGTTGTATAGTTTTCAAATGTGATTTATATCAAAGAGTAATTGTTAGATTTATTTTATTATGTGTTATCTGCGAGGAGTTGCAATGAGATCGCAAGTCCTAAATGTCAATATTTAAGGACTTGTGTAATTCTCTTCAACTAGTTCCTCGGGCTTACGAATATCCATGATTAACTATCACGAGTATAATTAATATACTTAAGTGATGTGATCATTGATATAGCGTAAGTAATAGTTAGTGCTAGGGGTTGTTCCCTAGGGCTTACGAACATCAATGGTTGATTATCACGTGTATCATTAAAATGCGTGAGAAATACGACCATTGGTGTAGCGTAAGTGGTAGTGTAATGTAAATTATTATGTTTTGTTGCTGCAAGTTGAGGCAGCTTTATATTTTAATAAAAACAGGGTTAAATTGTGTATGATTGATATTGAGGGGTTGTGCCCATAGTCCGATAAACGAATACTTAATGCCGAAATTTTCTAAAAATCCCCTGCAAATTTATTTAAAACCTATTTAATTTATTTGATTTCAATGCTTGGAAGGGTGTTATGATTTCTAAGGGTTTAAGTATATGTATCAGTGGATTATTTCCAGAATATATCATGGTTTTAAATATTAAGTGGTTGTGATGTTTTGAAGTGATTGTGTGACGTGTTTATGTGACTTAGTTAACTATTCTAAGACTACTATATGAATATGGTTGGATATGTCTATATGTATTGTATATGTTATTATATAAGATGTGTATAAGTGTAATAGGACGCGTATGGGTAGAATAGAGCAAGCAATGAAGTTTTGCTTGAGTGAATACTGAAATAATATCTGACCTTGTAAAGGTTCGAATAGGAAACCTGGTCAAGAGCAGTGCTTGAGAAAATGGAAAGACGAACAAAGGAACAAATATCAAAGCCAACGGGTGAATTAATGTAAAGTGGCGAGTTGCGAAGTAGAGATGGAAATTGAGTCGAGGATCAATGTTAGGATTGAGAACTCCATGAATCGAGGCAAGTGTTTTTGCTAATCACTTATCGTTCAAGTGATGTAATTTAATTTACTTGTAGTATGTGATGATTTGGCCAAGTACAAATGGCGCATGACATATACTTTTTCAAATAGTGTGATGCTGTTTATCTCCCCTACTTATGATTCAAACATCCGATTTACAAAGAATCTAACAAATAACCTTTCTCATTCATTTCCTTATCCCTGGAATGCCATTTCTCCTATTTTCGTCAAAAGTGTTTAAGAATTTCTGAACCAAAGAAAACCCAAGATTTTAAACTCTTATGAAAGCCTGCTAGCGAAACTCTTGATTCTAGCATATTTTCACAAAAAGACCCCATTCAGAAAAATGTTTTCTTTAAAAATGTTTTTGAACTTTTCCATATTGGAATCGTTTTATAAACAAATGTTTAAGCTACCTTATCTGTTTATGGAAACTCAAATTTTACAATGCACCTAGAGTTTGACCATATCTTCGCTTTAACATAGAATTTTGATGGTCGAAAATCTTATTGCAATGTATATCTGTTATGTGCTCAAGTGAAATCTCTCTCTTGATAAGTTAATGTCAATAATTTCGGTCATTCATATTCTTCCTGTTGGTATTTATTTGGATTGTATTCTTTATATTCTCCACCCCACTTAATACCGAACTTATCGGTATTTACTTAAGTTTTTGATTATCTGGTTATCCCCTGTGTTGTATCGAACTTGTCGATACTAGACAATGATGTCGTTTCTCATTAACTCCTAATTTTGAGTTGTTGACCTGGAACGTGAGTTTCCAGGGTGTTTGGCGAATTGAGGTTGTCGATTGTTCCGACACCTAGTGTGGATGATTTAGAATTGGAAATGCTTTTAAAAATGGATCGTGAAGGTCAGATTTTTTTTAAAATGGACCGGGAGGGTCAAACCAGATTCGTAGTCAGGACCGTGAAGGTTAGACCAGATTCGTGGTTAGAAATAATTAAGGCCAATGTGTGCCATGGATGCAATTAAGGACAGTGCTGTGAGAGCTTGTCCGGGGTTAGTGCTGACTGATCAGCAGCCTAACCTTAATGATTTTTTGAAAAATAAATAAAAATTCCAATTCTAATTATACTCTGAGATTCAGATGTTTAATCCTTGACTCCTTGAAAGTTTGTTTAATAATACCTTGATATCAGAATTATTGTCAGTTTTGTTTCTTGATGCACCTTATGAATGGTGAGTTATTGGCCTCATGACAATTGAAAAGTCGATAGAATCGATTCCTTCATAAAATGAGATGAAACTCCGTTGCTTATCAAAATTGTCGCTATGGAAATTGTCATCACTATTTACACTTGCTGAGCATTGTTGGCTCACTCTTGCTCTATTTACTTCTCAAGTTGTTAGAGATGATCAGAGGAACTAGTGGTCAGTTGGTATTGCTCTATGGGCAGCGAGAGGAGACGTTCGAGTCATGGATTTCGTTGGTTAGTGGATTGGGATTTGTCGAGGTTGGATATTTAGTTAGACAGTGAATTTGTACATTCATAAAATTGTATAATATTCTTTCATTCTGAGATTGAGTTGTAATAATGATATTCGATAGTTGTTTCATACCATAGCCTGTATGCGATCTTGGTTAAGGGGTTTTTATTATTAAATGTGTTTATATTCAGAGATGTATAATATTGTTTATGGTTAGTGGCCCATATCTGTACCCCGGATTTGGGATGCTACAAATGCTCAGCTAGTGTAAATAGTGATGACAATTTCAATAACGACGACAATTTTGATAAACAAAAGATTTTCATCTCATTCTATGAAAGAAGCAGTTATATCAACTTTTAGATTGCCACGAGGGCCAACAATTCACCATCAGTAAGGTGCATTAGAGACTAGAACTGATAAGAGTTCCGATATCAAAATATTATTAAAACAGACTTCCAAGGAGTCAAGAACTGAACATCTCAATCTCAGAGTATAGATTAGAATTGGATTTTTTTTTTAAAAAAAACATCAAGGTTAGGCTGCTGATCAGTCAGCACTAATCCCGTACAAACGCACACAGCAATGTCCTTAATTGGATCCATGGCACACATTGGCCTTAACTTCTGACCATGAACTGGTCTCCCCGAAGGGACATCCGTTGACCATTAAACTGGTCTCCCCGAAGGGACATTCGTTGACCATAATATGGTCTCCCCGAAGGGACATCCGTTGACCATAATATGGTCTCCCCGAAGGGACATCAATTTAAAAAACATTTCCAATTCTAAGTCAAACGCATTAGGTGTCGGGACAATCGACAACCCTGATATCCAACCACTGGAAACTCAAGTCCAGAATAACAACTCAAGATTAGAAGTTAATAAGAAATGACATCATTGTCTAGTATCGACAAGTTCGATACAACACAGGGGATAAAGAAAGAACAATAACATCAACAAGTGTCGAGGAGTTCGACACAATTAAAGGGGTGATAATTAAAGAACATAAATCTCGAGAAGATATTAGCCATTCCACTAGGAATAGTTTGAGTTATACCAGTACTGGAAAATTAAAGAAAGGATTCACTGACAACTTGATTACAACAACTGAGAATAATCGATTAAACAAGAATATAGTCAAGTGCTAATTATTTAATAAAACTTTTCCAACACATTGTAAGTTTGAACTAAATTAAGTAAGTTAAGTGATTCAAAACGAATAGTTGTAAAATAATTCCGGGCTAATCAATTGCAAATAAGTTGAAGAAAAGTTCCCTTGAAGGAGGTCCATCGGTTAAAAAGATGTTGTACTCATGATTAATGAAGAAAGATTCTTATAAGATTTCAAATCCTGGATTTCCTCTGTCTGAAAATTTCTTTTGACTACTTTTAAAAATTAATAAAATAAATATTAAATAAAATGGTACTTTACAGAGGAATTCAGTAAAATACTCGGTGTTAAAACATTATTGGAGTAAAGATTGCTCAGAAGGTTAATTGAAGGTTTGCACTTGACTATAGGTTAAGAAAATGAACATTGCGTTCTTTGAAGAAGTACGTCATTTTTATAAACATAACTTAACAGAAACATTCTTATGAACGATATGAATAAAATTGCATCACTTGAACAATAAGTGATTAGCAAGAACACTTGCCTCGATTTACGAAGTTCTCGATCCTAACATGGATCCTCGACTCAATTTCACGTCAGTCTTTACTTCTTTATATGTTGACCTCTTACTCGGCTCAACATCCAACTCTACTTCATAACTCACCACTTTCACATCAATTCACCCGTAGGCTTTGATACTTGTTCTTCTGTTCGTCTTTCCATTTTCCCACGCACTGCTCTCGACCAGGTCTCCTACTTGAACCTTTACAAGGTCAAATACTATTTTGGTACTAATTCAAGCAAAACTTATCGTTTGCTCTAATCTACCCATGCGCGTCCTATAACGCTTACATATACAATACATATAGACATATTCATACATATTCACATAATAGTCTTACTATAATCAACTAAGTCACATAAACACCTCACATAACCATTTCAAAACAACACAACCACTTAAAATTTAAAACCACGATATATTCTCAAAATAATCCACTGATACATATACTTAAACCCTTAGTAATCATAACACACCTCCAAGCATTGAAATTAAATAAGTTAAATAGGTTTTAAATAGATTTGCAGGGGATTTTTATAAAATTTCGGCTTGTAGTATTCGTTTATCGGACTATGGGCACAACCCCTCAAATACAATTCAACCCTGCTTTTGAAAAAATAAAGCTGCTTCAACTTGCAGCAACATAAAAATAAACAAGTAAGAAAAGTACCCGCCCAGACATGCGGCACCTAGCACATAAGGAATTTACATTAACACTACTACTTACGCTACACCAATGATCGTATTTCTCACGCATTTTAATGATACGCGTGACAACCAATCATTGATGTTCGTAAGCCCTAGGGAACAACCCCTAGCATTAACTATTACTTACGCTATATCGATGATCACCTCACTCAAGTATATTGATTATACTCGTGATAGTTAATCATTGATATTCGTAAGCCCGAGGAACTAGTTGAAGAGAATTACACAAGTCTTTAAATATTGACATTTAAGACTTGTGATCTCATTACAACTCCTCGCAGATAAACACATAATAAAATGAAACTCACTGTTCATCTTTGACAAATAACATTTAAATCGAAATATACTGCTAAAGCAATTATACAATTACTTAATCGAAATCATTTTAATCCCAAGTACTATTGACTGATAGCCGATCATCAATTAGCCACATATAATCCATCACCAAGTAATTGTCAATTAAGGCATTTAACACATATGCATTTACCATCTAGTAAATTCGTATAACTATACCTTATATGACAATAACAATTAGCACTTAGCAAATAACAACTACAATCGAAAATTAACAATTACCAATTTAGCAATTAATGACCCCTAAGCCCGAACATATTATTGGACCCACCATTAATCACGACAATTATAATCTCCGAATTAATCATGGAGCTTAAACAATAACTCGCAATTTAACTATAATACTCTCCGAATTAAATTACGGAAATTAAGCCAAAGCTCGCAATTTAATTTAAGTAAATTACAACAATATAATGGAAATTAAAATCTAATTAAATTACCACAATATTAGCATAATTTAAAACTAATCAAATTACAACAATTAATTAATTAAATACGAAAATACAAAATCATACCATTCCGGTTCCGATTCGATTCGTCGAAAACTCCATCTCCACCATCTCTCTCCCTTCCCCCTCTATCTCTCTCTCTCTCTCTCTCTCTCTCCACAAAATCTGCCCTGACCCTCTAAACACCACATCACACCAGCTTTCCCCCTCATCTTCCCCATCGATTACTCGCCCCATGCTGTCCACTGCCTTGCCGCCGGCCGCCGCGCGCGCGCGGTGGGGCTGGCCTTCTCCCCCGCTGTTGCCTCAACTCGCCCCCTCCCCTCTCTAACAGCTGCTGCTGCTAACACAACACCCACACAGATTAATTGTACACACACACACATACGTATACGTAAGTATATATATATCTAATTCTAATTCCCCCCCATTCTCTTTTCTTCTCCCCTCTAATTTCTCTCCCACCCTTTCTTTTTCTTCTCCCTCGATTTTATTTCTCTCCCCCGACAATTCTAGAACACTCTCGGCTGCTGTGTTCTCTTCTTAATGGGCTTGGCCCAATACTAACTATATTACTACTAACCGTTCATATCGGGCCCAATTAAAATGTTAATAAATGACTTCTATAAATCATAATTAAATAAAATATTCGAAAAATTAAACTTCTCATTTTTAAAATAAAGAATATAAAATTACGAGCACACACGTATTTTTAAAATATTTTTCGGATAAAAAATTAATTAAATATGAATTTTACAAATTTGATCCTTTAAATACAATAAAATTCTTTAAATCATTTTAAAATAGCACAACACCCAAATTAATTCACCCAACAATTTTAAAAACTCAATAAATATATAAAGGAAATATTTCAAAAGATTTCATGATTTTTAATCCCTTCGATAATTTTATAAAATTGATAGAGGATTAAAAATACATGATTTAAATATATTTAAATCCTCAAAAATACAAATAAAATTACACAAACCTTCACAGCTTACCCAAGTCATCATATAATCACATAAACATCATCTCGCATACATTTCACCTTTACAACAATATTCACATAATATAATTTATACTCTGAGATTCAGATGTTTAATCCTTGACTCCTTGAAAGTTTGTTTAATAATACCTTGATATCAGAATTATTGTCAGTTTTGTTTCTTGATGCACCTTATGAATGGTGAGTTATTGGCCTCATGACAATTGAAAAGTCGATAGAATCGATTCCTTCATAAAATGAGATGAAACTCTGTTGCTTATCAAAATTGTCGCTATGGAAATTGTCATCACTATTTACACTTGCTGAGCATTGTTGGCTCACTCTTGCTCTGTTTACTTCTCCAGTTGTTAGAGATGATCAGAGGAACTAGTGGTCAGTTGGTATTGCTCTATAGGCAGCGAGAGGAGACGTTCGAGTCATGGATTTCGTTGGTTAGTGGATTGGGATTTGTCGAGGTTGGATATTTAGTTAGACAGTGAATTTGTACATTCATAAAATTGTATAATATTCTTTCATTCTGAGATTGAGTTGTAATAATGATATTCGATAGTTGTTTCATACCATAGCCTGTATGCGATCTTGGTTAAGGGGTTTTTATTATTAAATGTGTTTATATTCAGAGATGTATAATATTGTTTATGGTTAGTGGCCCATATCTGTACCCCGGATTTGGGATGCTACAAATGCTCAGCAAGTGTAAATAGTGATGACAATTTCAATAACGACGACAATTTTGATAAACAAAAGATTTTCATCTCATTCTATGAAAGAAGCAGTTATATCAACTTTTAGATTGCCACGAGGGCCAACAATTCACCATTAGTAAGGTGCATTAGAGACTAGAACTGATAAGAGTTCCGATATCAAAATATTATTAAAACAGACTTCCAAGGAGTCAAGAACTGAACATCTCAATCTCAGAGTATAGATTAGAATTGGAATTTTTTTTTTATTTTAAAAAAACATCAAGGTTAGGCTGCTGATCAGTCAGCACTAATCCCGGACAAACGCACACAGCAATGTCCTTAATTGGATCCATGGCACACATTGGCCTTAACTTCTGACCATGAACTGGTCTCCCCAAAGGGACATCCGTTGACCATTAAACTGGTCTCCCCGAAGGGACATTCGTTGACCATAATATGGTCTCCCCGAAGGGACATCCGTTGACCATAATATGGTCTCCCCGAAGGGACATCAATTTTAAAAACATTTCCAATTCTAAGTCAAAAGCATCAGGTGTCGGGACAATCGACAACCCTGATATCCAACCACTGGAAACTCAAGTCCAGAATAACAACTCAAGATTAGAAGTTAATAAGAAATGACATCATTGTCTAGTATCGACAAGTTCGATACAACACAGGGGATAAAGAAAGAACAATAACATCAACAAGTGTCGAGGAGTTCGACACAATAACAGGGGTGATAATTAAAGAACATAAATCTCGAGAAGATATTAACCATTTCACTAGGAATAGTTTGAGTTATACCAGTACTGGAAAATTAAAGAAAGGATTCACTGACAACTTGATTACAACAACTGAGAATAATCGATTAAACAAGAATATAGTCAAGTGCTAATTATTTAATAAAACTTTTCCAACACATTGTAAGTTTGAACTAAATTAAGTAAGTTAAGTGATTCAAAACGAATAGTTGTAAAATAATTCCGGGCTAATCAATTGCAAATAAGTTGAAGAAAAGTTCCCTTGAAGGAGGTCCATCGGTTAAAAAGATGTTGTACTCATGATTAATGAAAAAAGATTCTTATAAGATTTCAAATCCTGGATTTCCTCTGTCTGAAAATTTCTTTTGACTACTTTTAAAAATTAATAAAATAAATATTAAATAAAATGGTACTTTACAGAGGAATTCAGTAAAATACTCAGTGTTAAAACATTATTGGAGTAAAGATTGCTCAGAAGGTTAATTGAAGGTTTGCACTTGACTATAGGTTAAGAAAATGAACATTGCGTTCTTTGAAGAAGTACGTCATTTTTATAAACATAACTTAACAGAAACATTCTTATGAACGATATGAATAAAATTGCATCACTTGAACAATAAGTGATTAGCAAGAACACTTGCCTCGATTTACGAAGTTCTCGATCCTAACATGGATCCTCGACTCAATTTCACGTCAGTCTTTACTTCTTTATATGTTGACCTCTTACTCGGCTCAACATCCAACTCTACTTCATAACTCACCACTTTCACATCAATTCACCCGTAGGCTTTTGATACTTGTTCTTCTGTTCGTCTTTCCATTTTCCCACGCACTGCTCTCGACCAGGTCTCCTACTTGAACCTTTACAAGGTCAAATACTATTTTGGTACTAATTCAAGCAAAACTTATCGTTTGCTCTAATCTACCCATGCGCGTCCTATAACGCTTACATATACAATACATATAGACATATTCATACATATTCACATAATAGTCTTACTATAATCAACTAAGTCACATAAACACCTCACATAACCATTTCAAAACAACACAACCACTTAAAATTTAAAACCACGATATATTCTCAAAATAATCCACTGATACATATACTTAAACCCTTAGTAATCATAACACACCTCCAAGCATTGAAATTAAATAAGTTAAATAGGTTTTAAATAGATTTGCAGGGGATTTTTAGAAAATTTCGGCATGTAGTATTCGTTTATCGGACTATGGGCACAGCCCCTCAAATACAATTCAACCCTGCTTTTGAAAAAATAAAGCTGCCTCAACTTGCAGCAACATAAAAATAAACAAGTAAGAAAAGTACCCGCCCAGACATGCGGCACCTAGCACGTAAGGAATTTACATTAACACTACTACTTACGCTACACCAATGATCGTATTACTCACGCATTTTAATGATACGCGTGACAACCAATCATTGATGTTCGTAAGCCCTAGGGAACAACCCCTAGCATTAACTATTACTTACGCTATATCGATGATCACCTCACTTAAGTATATTGATTATACTCGTGATAGTTAATCATTGATATTCGTAAGCCCGAGGAACTAGTTGAAGAGAATTACACAAGTCTTTAAATATTGACATTTAAGACTTGTGATCTCATTACAACTCCTCGCAGATAAACACATAATAAAATGAAACTCACTGTTCATCTTTGACAAATAACATTTAAATCGAAATATACTGCTAAAGCAATTATACAATTACTTAATCGAAATCATTTTAATCCCAAGTACTATTGACTGATAGCCGACCATCAATTAGCCACATATAATCCATCACCAAGTAATTGTCAATTAAGGCATTTAACACATATGCATTTACCATCTAGTCAATTCGTATAACTATACCTTATATGACAATAACAATTAGCACTTAGCAAATAACAACTACAATCGAAAATTAACAATTACCAATTTAGCAATTAATGACCCCTAAGCCCGAACATATTATTGGACCCACCATTAACCACGACAATTATAATCTCCGAATTAATCATGGAGCTTAAACAATAACTCGCAATTTAACTATAATACTCTCCGAATTAAATTACGGAAATTAAGCCAAAGCTCGCAATTTAATTTAAGTAAATTACAACAATATAATGGAAATTAAAATCTAATTAAATTACCACAATATTAGCATAATTTAAAACTAATCAAATTACAACAATTAATTAATTAAATACGAAAATACAAAATCATACCATTCCGGTTCCGATTCGATTCGTCGAAAACTCCATCTCCACCATCTCTCTCCCTTCCCCCTCTATCTCTCTCTCTCTCTCCACAAAATCTGCCCTGACCCTCTAAACACCACATCACACCAGCTTTCCCCCTCATCTTCCCCATCGACTACTCGCCCCATGCTGTCCACTGCCTTGCCGCCGGCCGCCGCGCGCGCGCGGTGGGGCTGGCCTTCTCCCCCGCTGTTGCCTCAACTCGCCCCCTCCCCTCTCTAACAGCTGCTGCTGCTAACACAACACCCACACAGATTAATTGTACACACACACACATACGTATACGTAAGTATATATATATCTAATTCTAATTCCCCCCCATTCTCTTTTCTTCTCCCCTCTAATTTCTCTCCCACCCTTTCTTTTTCTTCTCCCTCGATTTTATTTCTCTCCCCCGACAATTCTAGAACACTCTCGGCTGCTGTGTTCTCTTCTTAATAGGCTTGGCCCAATACTAACTATATTACTACTAACCATTCATATCGGGCCCAATTAAAATGTTAATAAATGACTTCTATAAATCATAATTAAATAAAATATTCGAAAAAATTAAACTTCTCATTTTTAAAATAAAGAATATAAAATTACGAGCACACACGTATTTTTAAAATATTTTTCGGATAAAAAATTAATTAAATATGAATTTTACAAATTTGATCCTTTAAATACAATAAAATTCTTTAAATCATTTTAAAATAGCACAACACCCAAATTAATTCACCCAACAATTTTAAAAACTCAATAAATATATAAAGGAAATATTTCAAAAGATTTCATGATTTTTAATCCCTTCGATAATTTTATAAAATTGATAGAGGATTAAAAATACATGATTTAAATATATTTAAATCCTCAAAAATACAAATAAAATTACACAAACCTTCACAGCTTACCCAGTCATCATATAATCACATAAACATCATCTCACATACATTTCACCTTTACAACAATATTCACATAATATAATTTATAATTTATAATAAATAAATAATTTTAAAATCGAAATTTCTAAGGCGTTATAATAATATTGTGGATTTTGTTAATTGAATTCCATGAGATATGATTCCTGGGAGCGAGTACATGTGTATAATTGATTCAGAGTAGCCCCTTGGATGTTGCAGTCTAACCAAACAATTTCATGTATGAATCTCTCTTTCATTAAAGAGTTATGTTAGGAATTATGTTGTCCTTGATGATATACACCCATAAAACACCTTGAAAATCATATGAGTACAAGATTAAGTTTTGTAACTTATCAATGGATATCCAAGCTATGTACATCCGTTGATGAGGCAGCTTATCAACTGATAAATTTGTAGCATATCTTGTATTTAAGTTTAAGTTTGTTTGTTAATATCAAAGTTGCTAGAAATCCAAAGACATGTTGAATATCAATGGATATGCAGAATAGGGTAGCTAATTGTAAATAGGCTGTGTTATGTAATTCTGTATAAGTGAAGTGGTGATCAATGGATGAAGATTCTATGTCAACGGATATGGTATTCTCAACAAGCAAAAATCAACCTGTCGATCCATGTCTACACCAACGGATAAATGCTTCAACCAATAATGTCTTGGGATTAGAGGTTGATGGCGACTTGACATGCCTGACAGATCACATGGGTTGATAAACTTAAAAGAGGTATGGGAACCAGTATTGGAAACGAAGAAGAAAAAGAAACATTCCTTATTCTCACAAACAATTTAGCTGGTAAATCTAGTGCATATCTGTCGAAGACAACTAGACAAAATTGTATCACATGGAGACAAGGAGTGGCAACAACTCTGCAGAATACTTTGACTTGTATGATTCGTTTATTTTGTAGGGTTTGTAAACTTGGAGTATTTATATACTTCAAGTGTAGCATAGCTGAAACAGAGAATAGAAACACTGAGCTAAAAAAAGCATTAGGTTCTCTTGTAATAGTTTTAGCCTTATATTCGCAGCTGTGTACTTGTTTACACAGAGAAGTTTTCTTCAAATCAACCCTCAGGTGGAGTCGAGAAAACCCCACCTGAAATTTTTAAGTGTGTTATGTGATTGTTCATTTTTTGTTTCTTTACGTTTTAGTCTTCGATTTATCCACCTATTTTCATTGAAGTTCACTTGTTGTCTTAGTTAAAGTTGGAAGAAATTCACAAGATTGTATTCAATCCCCCTTCTACAATCTTGAGGTGTGCTACTGGGAAATAACAAGTTCCAATTTTAATATGCATCTCCTAATACGAACTTAATTTATTTGTAAAAAACTCACTCGAAAAATGCCTATGATAATCGCTGATTTTCTAAGACAAACCCTTGATATTGCTCAGTTGTTGACTTGTTGTAGAAACAAAGACGGGTATCTTAGGAGTCATAGATAAAAGGATGGGTATTCTTTTGTCTATCCATTTGGGTGGCAGGTAGACATTACTAGAAAAACTGCTTTAGACATCGGCTAAAAAACGATGCCTAAAAAAATTTTGATCGATGTCTTTGCTGGTGTAGAGAAAGACCAGACTCTTTTACATCGATTTTAAGCCGATGTCTGTCGACATCTTAGACATCGCTTTTAACTAATTAACCGATGTCCATATGTCTATGTTTCTTTTTTACATCGGTTTCTTAATAAAGAACTGATGTGTATGTTTCTTTTTTACATCGATTTCTTAATAAGGAACTGACGTGTTTCTTTGTATTTGACATCATTTCTGTATAATAATAGAAAGCGGTTGTGCAGTAATTGAAATACTTACGAAAATAACAAAAACTTCATTATCATTATCAAAAAAATTCAGTATATACATCAATGACTATCCGTAAAACCGACAAACTAGCTACATTTCAAGTCAAAATGCCTCTTCCTAACCAAAAACATAATTGATATACTACTCCATGTAAAAATAAACTAAGGAAATACAAGTTTCTTCCTGGAGTAAGACTTGCGAGTCTTGGCCATAGACATGAACAACTTTTGGAGCTGGTCTTGAAGAGGTCTGACATGGTTGCAGTAGACATGAGCATCACCAATAGAATTAACAAAATCTCCAGGAACAATATCGATCTGCACAAGATACAGAGGAGGAGAAAATAGGAAACAGTATTGCATCTGTAGCAGTCAGGAAGACACAGGTAAACAAACCCACCCCAGATATAAGATTAAGCCCATGTGCAGTGCCAAGAATCTACCAAAGTCAATACAATTATATATCAAACGAATAGTTCAGTGAAAATATAACCAGATCAGAACAAACATATGCTAGGGGGGAAAAAAATACCATGGTAAGGTCCAAAACAATCATAGGTAGCTCAGAATGAAGTCCCAAGACTATGCATGTGACCTTGCCATACTCCTCGTCGCAGATCTTTGGCATTATTGGAAATAGCTGACTACTCATATTCAAAGTCCATGTACACACTTCAGCTGCCTCCTTTTGAGCTAGTAAAGCAGGCATTGATTTAAACTAGAAACACTTGTCAGTTCAACAAGAAGATACTGTTAAATATTTCCTCAAACAACACTGATATTTTTTCATTGTGGTCTGATGAATATGGGAATTCACAGTGTGATAACAAATAAAATATCTACTGTTAATAAATTAACATAACCATGTTACAGCCATAGAACTTCCCCGTCATCTATGCAGAACATGGAAAATACATCAAACAATTAAGCAGTAACAAATCTGTGAGGGGCAGGGGCTAAATGCATGCCTAGCTAAAATAATTTGATTCTCATCAACTCTAGTTGACCTCAATGTTGATTGTTGACGGGTCACTACCAAACCTTACCAAGTTCCTGATAAACAAGTGAATTTCTGCTCAAAACTTTTTGTTCTTGGTTGCAGAGTGAAGACTGCAATATGTAATCCACGAGAGAAGCTCAAGGTGAGTAATTATTAAGGAAGTTCTCACCAAAAGAACCACTACGGCACTACGAATCTCCTACCTGCTCATCATAAATCATCAGAGAATCAAATAAGTTAACATAGCATAAGAGAAGTAAATTTTAATCATTTTACAAATATTTAGTGCTGAGAAACTATCTTAAGAAGTCATAAGGTACATTATAACTGGAGAGCTAGTGCAGTTATTGTTCTATCAAATACGCACTTTCACAAGTACAGCAATATATGCAAGCATAAATATGTCAACTGACCGACTAATAAATTTCCATATTATTAGGAATGGAAAAGCCATCATCTATTATAGGAATTGGAATCAGAAATTCTTACATGATTTCATTACTGAATAAAAAGGCAGAATATCATGTATGTAAAAAACCTAAAACCATACTCTTGAGTAGAAGAAAACCACTAAAACCAACTAAATGCAAAAAAGAAACAACTATACTATAACTATTTCAAACCTGCATAATTCCAGAATAATTACGACACCAAAACAACTATATCCGGTGCCAAGACCAGCGATCATCCCATAAGCACCTGAACAAAGCCAAAGGACCAGAAAAACCAGGGAGCTGCCAATCAATAAAACTGAGCACAGAAACACACCCAAAAGCCTCTAGATATTTATCAATACCAGGAGCACACTCGAAAATTAAAGAGTTAATATTTAAAGTTCTGAGAGGAGTCAAACCAAAACCTAAGACTCTTTTTAATAATCAACCTTTGCATTTTTGTGACAGCACAACCTCCATATGAACCTCGAAACAAGAGCACAAGCAATTGCTACAAATGAGCAGATTCGTAGAAATTATCATAAACACAGTTCACCACCTAAACACATATAAATTGGAGAACAATTAATTATGTTTTTACATACATAAACACATATATATACATATATATACACACAACACAATCTAAATATATACACATAAACACAGAGATACATATATATACAAACACAACACTTATTAAGCCTAGCTACTTACTAAATATACACACATAAACACGGAGATACACATAATTGAAAGAAATGAATTTAAAAAATTAGGCTTCTATAATTTTATACCCAAATCGAAAGAGATTGAGATTGCGGTTCGTTCAAGCTTTCCAGTTGAAGAGAGATTCCAGTTGAAAAGATTGAGCATCCACTTGAAGAGATTGAGTTGAAGAGGTCGAGATGGATTCAAAATGGAATGAGGACGAGATTGAGATTCGAACTCCCAATTAAAGAGATTGAGCTTCCAATTGAAGAGATTGAGTTGAAGAGGTCGGGATTGGTGAGATTGGTGGGTTTTCAGTTTGGGCTAGGGTTCATGAGAAAGGGGGAGTCGGGGTCGAGAGAGATTGAGAATTTATGTTTTTAAGTTTTTATGTTTTTAGTTTTATGTTTTTTAGTTTTGGGAGTGTTTGGGGGGAACTGTGTTGGGGAATTTTTGTTTAAGGGGGAATTTTTTGATGGGGCAGTGATAAAATATGCTCTCAAGGTTATAATTTATTCATTCGCCAAATCAATACTTAAATACATAAAGTTTGACTTGGAGCACAAGACATACCAAGTAACTTCAATCACACATAAGGAAATTCCCTATTATCAATAATATAAATAAAAGCAACCCAGAATATAAATATCTTTTAATAATAATAATAATATACGTTAACATCCCCCCTCAAACTCATGATACTCTAAATCGTGAGTTTGCCAAAATAAAAAAAAAATCGAATTTGCACCAATCAGTAGACCCACTTGAATCATCTTCCTCATCGTGATCATTCTCTTCTCTTGATCCTCGTACTCGTCATATCTTTGTTCCCAACGCTTCTCTTTCATCGCCTCACGATTTTCCTCAAAATTCATCTTTTTGTCAACAGTCTCTTACAAAAACGTATCATCATCGTCGTTGTGTTTTCTATCATATTCTTTGATTTTGTTTTCACCCACGAACTCTCGTAAGTTTTTACCCTCACACCACAAACTCTCGTAGTTTTATTTTTCTCACTCACAAACTTTTGTGGGATTCTTCACACACCACGAACTCTCGTAGTGTTAATTATTCTCACACCTACCAACTCTAGTAGGTTTGATTTTCCTTCGCACCTGCAAACTCTTACGGGGATAACCTAGGCTCTTGATACCATGATAAAATATGCTCTCAAGATTATAATTTATTCATTCGCCAAATCAATACTTAAATACATAAAGTTTGACTTGGAGCACAAGACATACCAAGTAACTCCAATCACTCATAAGGAAATTCCATATTATCAATAATATAAATAAAAGCAACCCAGAATATAAATATCTTTTAATAATAATAATAATATACGTTAATAGGCAGGGAAAATTTGATGGATCTCCGCGCCTATTTTTTTTTCAGGAGCAGTAAAGAAATCTGTTGAACAAAAAACCGATGCACAACTAGTTAAAAGACATCGTTTTTGAAAAAACTGATGTCATAAACAGTTTTTACATCAATGGCAAAACCAGTCGATGTTAAAAGCATGATGTCTATTAACAGATTTCTAGTAGAGGGTGGTGCTACAGTGTTGTTTTAGATACCGCTGTAACTTAGCAAGTTTATAGTTTCTTTCGCAACTTGGCTTTGTGGTGTGCCTATAAATAGTTGGTTTTCGGATCAGGCCTTTGTTGTGCTACCTTTATATTTTCATTGTTTGATCTTTTCCTTTATGCAAGCAGGAAATAGTCATTGAAGGACAAGACAAAGTATTTAAAGATGTTATCGAACCTTTGGAAAATGTCAGTGTAAATGTATTTCCAACTAGCGAAGAGGACGTGCATGACCTTGTATTTTCTAAGACAAACCCTTGATATGGCTCAGTTGCTGACTTGCTGTAGAAACAAAGAAGGGGTTCTTAGGAGTCGCAGATAAAAAGGATGGGTATTCTTTTGTCTATCCATTTGGGTGGCAGGTAGGTGGTGCTACAGTGTTGTTTTAGATACCGCTGTAACTTAGTAAGTTTATGGTTTCTTCCGCAACTTGGCTTTGTGGTGTGCCTATAAATAGTTGGTTTTGGATCAGGCCTTTTTTGTGCTACCTTTATATTTTCGTTGTTTGATTTTTTTCCTTTATGCAAGCAGGAAATAGTCATTGAAGGACAAGACAAAGTATTTAAAGATGTTATCGAACCTTTGGAAAATGTCAGTGTAAATGTATTTCCAACAAGCAAAGAGGACTTGCATGACCTTGGCTCGCCTCGAGAGGTAAACTGTACCTGCTACTCTTTATATCCATTCTAATTACTATCTTCCTTTGACTATTAATAATATTTTATGCTAGCACTGTATTAGTGTTTAAATTTCCTCTGAAAGCTATTTGTTCAAGCTGTTCTTTTGTGTATCAGAATGTAGTGAGGATTCTTAGTCTTTTATTGCAGGCATAAGTTTATCATAGTTATCAATTGTTAATAGGTTTCTGAAGCTCTGATTAAAAAGGTCTTGGCTCCTCCTTCGCAAAAGACACAACTTATTGATGCAGCAAAGGTGAACATACCTTTTTGACCTTGTCTGATTGCTACTTATAATTTGTTGTGGTCTTTTGACAATTTAGCTGGACTAGAGGAGCAAGTATTGGATGGCATAGCGATGATAACAGACCTTATCTCAAACAAAGACACTTTGCGGTGCATAAAAACCTAACTCATTCCACTCGTGTATATATCCTCTTCTCTAGTTAATTACCATGATCATGTAATGACATTTTTTTACACTTATATTTGAGAAAGGGGCCTTTAATTTCTAGCACAATTTGGGTTTAAATTGTCCAAAAGAACTCACATTACAAATGGCCCTTTACGACACTACACGTCGCCACAAATATATGTGTTTGTACTTTTGATAATATATGGTTCTGTATTATGTAAATAATAAATGCTCGGATTACTTTTATTTTCTGTGATAACTGAGAATCTGCATCTTGTTTGCGAACCAAAATTCGCTCGGTATTTTGTAGGCAGTGTATCTCAAATAGTTATTCTTGCATTGAGTATATGTAAAGTATTCTTAAATTTCTCCTTTGTTTTTGAAGGCAGTGTGCTACTTGAACAGTTATGGTATTGATTTTGAAGGAGGACTTTTTCACTTTCAGCATGGGGAACCTGCTAGCGTTGTGCCCATGACAGGTGTAAGTTGCATTGTTTTTTCTTTGTTCCACAGAATGGATGTAGAATGAGTAGAATAATTCTAAGTTTTAAAGATGAATGTATCAACTTATATAGGTAATTTATGCTTTTTATATATGCAAAAAATCTACCTATGCTTTATACTAAATGAATGGAGATTCGGTGATGCTGATTGCTATTACTTTGTCTGTGCTACTAAAAAATGAGCCAATTTCTCTTAGATGTGCATTTCCAGATATTAGTTGGCACTGATTCCCATTGTTTTTTTATACAGGACGTTCTAATATATACTGCCGACAGCCGGAACATTCATTCTGTACATGAGGTAGACCTTTACATATTTTTCCTTTTACATCCCTTCTTTATTCTAATTGGCTTTAAATGTTTATTTTGTGAAAGGATGCATGTCGTTCACATTAATAGTGGAAATAATAGTGTGGAAGCTGATGAAGCAGTTAAAAGAGAGTAAAAAAAGCCAAGGGAATTTAGATCTTATTAACCTGGTGAAATTATTAATATTTGTGGGGGATAGATTAGTTTTTGTTAGGATGTTTAAGTAAATGTAATCGGTTGTACGATTTGTAAATTTTTCTTTAAATTAATGATATTTACAGTTTGTAGTTTTATTTTAGATTTGACATTTGTCTGTTTTTTAATTTTTTTTTTGTTGTATCTATGCATTTTTTATGAATATTAGAGGAAGGAAATGGTAGAAAAATAATTAAATTTGAATTATTAATTTTAAAACAGATAATGTCTGTGGGGTCCACATGTGGGACCCACATAATTGATTAATAATTTTGCAAAATTATAACATCTATTATAACATAGATTTGATGTTGCTATAGAATGCTTAGTATGTTGCTGTATAGGTCTTTGGTAACGAATATGACTATGTTAGCTTAGGCATGTCGAGGTGTTGTGTTAGACTCCTAAGCTACACAGAACAAAACTAACCCAGTTAAGTTGTTACCGTAGCCTTTTTTGGGCCTTTGGCAACAGAATATAAGGTCTAAGGTAACACAGTTGTGGTGTTACTGTAGGTTATCTATGGCGTAGTGGTACAAGAGGCTGTGTTGGAAATTTCCACATCTTATCAGAACCTGTGCAAAATCTATGTGTGAGTCTAAGAACTTGTGTGAACCAGTTTAGTATAAATAAAAAAATGTTCATACAGGATATGCAAGAAAAAAAATTATGACATAAGGCACATACATCCTCATAATACTAGGTATAATTAGAACACTTTTTAGATACAGATTTCAGTTGTACGTTCTAATATTTATGAATGGCAAGTAAATAGGTATAATTTAAGTTGATGGATCTGAAACTTCTAAAATAATCTATAGGGATTTTGTCATTTCAAGAAAGCCTGAGATACGAGTTAACTTTTAACATCAATTGGAAGGACTCCATAACTATAGTAAAATAGAAGGAAAGACATACCACAAACCAAATTTATAAATTTTGCTAAATATGTAGACTAATTTACGAGGACAATTCAAATCCAAACAAACCCAAGTCATAATACATAATATATATCAAGTAAAAGATGTCCTTTCTAGAATTGCATCATATATATTATAACCTTACAACATCCATACTATCTTTCGAGACGGGCCACTCAATATAGGATAATGAGAATTTCAAATTACTTATCAAACTAATCTATACTATTATATTAAAACCGAAACATTGAAAGTTTTGGTTTTCTCTTAAATTTTGGTTTTCACTCTAATTATTTAATTTTAAATTATTTATAATATAAAACAAATCAAATAAATTCCGTTATTGTCTTTAATTCTAAATACAGAGTAGTATTTTATATTTACACCATTACCCGTTAACAACAAATTTACATTAAGATTTTATATTATTAGTTCTAATCAATACATATCATTTATTAAATAACTATTATTATTATTATTAATTTTATTAATTAATATTACAAAGTTAAGTAGTATTTTATATTTACACCATTACCCGTTAACAACAAATTTACATTAAGATTTTATATTATTAGTTCTAATCAATACATATCATTTATTAAATAACTATTATTATTATTATTAATTTTATTAATTAATATTACAAAGTTAAATTCCATAATAAAATATTATACTATATTTTATTTAATCACATAATTTTAAAAGTATTTAAAAGTAACCCGTGCTTTGCACGGGCCCTAAGCTAGTACTATTATATTAAAGCCGAAACATTGAAAGTTTTGGTTTTCTCTTAAGTTTTGGTTTTCACTCTAATTATTTGATTTTAAATTATTTATAATATAAAACAAATCAAATAAATTCTGTTATTGTCTTTAATCCTAAATACAGAGTAGTATTTTATATTTACACCATTACCCATTAACAACAAATTTATATTAAGATTTTATATTATTAGTTCTAATCAATACATATTATTTATTAAATAACTATTATTATTATTATTAATTTTATTAATTAATATTACAAAGTTAAATTTCATAATAAAATATTATACTCTATTTTATTTAATCACATAATTTTAAAAGTATTTAAAACTAACCCGTGCTTTGCACGGACCCTAAGCTAGTAATAATCGAACTCAAATTAACATAACATATAGTAGCATAACCAATATAATTGTAAGAGCTACAAAATAATAAATCTCTAAAATGGAGAGACACAAATGGATTGCCCTCGCCCAAAATGGAGATAATATTTTAATATACATGAGAGCAGGTCATTACAAGAGCAGTACATACATGAGAATAAACAAAAAATCGTATAGACACAAGTTAGAAGATAATATTTTAACATACATACACCATATATACATAAATCCCTAATTTGAACATAATTACAATCCCAGACAAATCCCAAATTAAGAACAAATATAAGCCCTAAATTCACAAACACGCAAATTAATGTTATAAAATTAATACCAATAGTTCATTGAAAACCTCCAAATAAATTAACTTCAGACATTCTTTTTGATACAAAATCAATTTGGGGGAGAAGAATTGAATATTTAAACATACCATTTTTGTTTGTGCTTAAATTTGGGGAAGAATAATTGAGATCTGTCGAGTTTGAGCCTTCGAGCTTGCGTATTCGAGGTTCTCTTCATGGTTCGATTCTTCGATAATTTGGAAGGTCGAGAGTTTTGTGTCTATTATTTGTGTGTGTATTTGGGTGTTTGTAATTTTGATTTTCTGTTTTTCATCTTTTTTATTAATTCGGGTAAAAACTTTTGAAAGCCCACCAAAAGTTTTGGCCCAAAATCGG
Source organism: Kitagawia praeruptora (assembly GCA_037693485.1). Classification (NCBI taxonomy): domain Eukaryota; kingdom Viridiplantae; phylum Streptophyta; class Magnoliopsida; order Apiales; family Apiaceae; genus Kitagawia; species Kitagawia praeruptora. The sequence goes on from CM075354.1 coordinate 113,048,859, forward strand.
TACACTGTAGCAACAGCTTTATATAATCATTGCAATATTATATTTTTTGTAATGTTTTTGAAAAGCATTATAATAAAATGCTTTTTTATCATTATATCCTTATATATAATAAGTATGAAAGGGATTTTATCCAAATTTTTGGTCGGGTCACTGTATTACCAAAATCATAGGATCCGTTGAATTAAAAATAGACGATCAAGATTATATCACATTAAAAAGAAAATTATAATCTAAAAAGGATATAATTAGAAAAGATTGCATTAGAAGTAATTTTTAAAAAGAAAATTATAATCTAAAAATTATATAATTAAAAAAGATTGTATTAAAATTGAATTTTATAGCAAAATTATAATCTGAAAAGGATATAATTAAAAAAAGTTGTATTATAATTGAATTTGATTTATTTTTTCATTAGTATTAAAAAAAATTCATATTTATTATTTGGACTTTATCTTGAGATCTAAAAATCAGATTTAGAAGATTTTACAATTCACGCGAATCTCACAAAATTATCTTTAATTTAATAATGATTTAATAATTTTATTCAAATGGAAATACTCAGAATTTCAAGAGAAAATATAGTTACAAATTTTTACATTAATCATATTCGGTGTAAAATTCCTACATTGATATTGTTATTCAATGTAAAAAAACCTAATTATATATGATTTAAATCATTGACATGTTTTTATAAAGAAAATTATAATCTGAAAATGATATAATTAAAAAAGGTTGTATATGTTAGAATTGAATTTTATTTACTTTTTATTAGTATTACAATTGAATTTAAAAATTTAAAATTAAAATGAAAATGATATAATAAAAAAATGATGTATTAGAATTAAATTTTTTTTGTTAGTATTAAAAAAATTCTTATTTACTATTCGGGCTTTATCTTGAGATCTAGAATTCAAATTTGGATGATTTTATATTCCACGCGAAACTCATAAAATTATTATTCAATTAATGCAAATACTCAGAATCTGAAGAAAAAACAAATTTATGAATTTTACATAAATCCTATTCAATGTAGAAGTCTTACATTAATAATGTTTTTTAATATATGATTTAAATAATTGACATGTACATTTTCGTATTTCAATATAAATGCATTTTTTAGTTTGTAACATGTAAAAATGTAAAATAGTTTTTTTTTATGCTAGATCCAAAGGTTTTCATCTATTTATTTTAAGATTGTTGTCATACAGAGTACTAGACTACCGATTATCAAAATTTTGGACACAATCCCTGTTGCACTTATTATTAAAATTGTATTTATTATTAGTAGAACTATCTTCAAATAATTACAAGGGTATTTTGATAATCAAAACGAATTACAAGTAGAATTCATAAATCAAATAGAATTTCAACGTAAAAAATCGTCAATTTCTTCTATTTTTTGTTTCTGCTTAGATTTAATTAGATTTTTTTTAAAACCATAACTAAATGAAATATTATTTTGTTAATTTCACGTGGGCTGTAATCGTCCAAATCAAAATTTAGAAATTCAAGATAAATTACAAATATTAAATCGAACGTGTAAAATCATATATATAACATTTTTTAACAACAATTTGATATGTAAATTAATAACATATAAAATTTTAAAAAAATAATATAATTATACATATCAAAAAAGGAGTGCCTTGCACAAGTTATAAGCTAGTTTTCATAAATTTTGGTTGCCATATCCAATTTATGGTGTAGTGGTCAACTTCAAATTTAGAAATGTGCCAATCGAATTTAATTTGTATCCAAAATAACATAATCTCGTATAATTCCCTGAGGGCCAATTTTCACTTTCATATAAATATTAGATATTCATAAATTTATGTTCATTTTTGTTAACGAACTTCTAGAAAGATTTTGGAAAAAAATTTGTACAGATCATCGTTAAGCTCTCCTTTGTTTCGCGTTTGGTTTATGACTCTGTAACTATAAATTAAATAGTTAATTATTTTGTTTAATAACAAAATTTTTTAATTTAAATAAATAAATAAATTTATAAAAAAGCAGTACTAAAATTGTGACGCCCCCAAATCCGGGATCAGGATTTGGTGCCACAACCAATACAATTAAGTATAACTTAATTATACAGACGACCCCTCAACAAGGATCGATCTCAGGTTATAGTATGAAACAAGAATCTAAATCACAACTATTATACTTTTTCATCTGAAGCGCAGTCCATGCTGATTCTAAAATCTATTCTTTAAAAAAAACACCTCATCGCTGTCATCCGAATTGTCATTCGCAGATAGTCAGTCTTTAACACTAACTGATATGGGAGGGAAAATAAAGCAAGAATGAGCCAACAATGCTCAGCAAGTTAATAGCATAGTGAAACAACAATATCTTGATAACTCATTGATGAACAATATCAATGATCAATTTACTCATGGGAGTAATTCAATTAATTTCCATCATAGGATTAAACTTTCCATTTTCTTTAAATCATACTGATGTTGACACCTGAATATGACAGGGGATCAACTAATAATAAGATAGAAATGGGTCTGCTAGAAATAGTAAAAGCATACTGGCATTTGATAATGACAGAGCATCATTTGATAATTAGGCTATCAATAGATAATTCAAAACTGCGTAAAGCAATTAACATTTCAAGCGGTAAACCAATTTCATTTCACAATAAATTAAATTAATCAACACTTTAAGAAAACTGATTGGAGATTTTTATTTCACCTTAATAGACAATACGGGTGATCAGCCCATAAAGTCCCCATACCGGACACAAAGTCCCTCTGAACATCATTTCCTTTCATTAGGATAGCTTGGGTTCCCAAGAGGCAACACATTGGCCTATAAAGGTGTCGAACTGGACAGACCAGAACTACACAAATAATACACCTAAAAAACTGACGGAACCAGCATTACCTGTTGTTCCGTCTCTCCAATCGTCAGGCATCCGTAGAAACCATTTAGACGGAGTTCCTAACATATATTATAAAACCTTTCATTTTAAAACCATTCCAATTTATAAAACTTAATTTATCTTCATAAAACATTTCAACTCTTAACATTTTCAAAATCCTAACCTTGAAGTACTTTCGACTCTCTGATAATAAATCAGCCCAGTCTAGGTAGCTTCAAGGTAGTTTTAAGAAAAACAACTCATTTTGGTTTGCAATGCTAAAAGTCAAAGGGTTTAACTAGGTTTTCTAACATTAAAGTATCAAAGATAGAAGTCCGGATCAAGAAGATATAGACTGAAGGCATCAAGGTAATTGATCAGGATTTCAAGTTTTAAGAATAAGACTAAAGGTATTTTAAGTTCTTGAATTAACAGTTAGATCATAAAGAATTTCCTAGTTTCAGGGTCAACATGGGTTCGACTGACAACGGACATAGGTTATTTAAAATAGTGATTTATCCGTCAGCCAATTTAGTTTGACTCTAGAAAGCAGTATGGCATATATGGTCAAGAAGCAATTAAAAAGAATCAGGCTATAAAGGATTTGTGTTCAACATGGTATAAGATAGGCATGCTTGAATCAACAGGATACATCAATCAAGGAATAGAAACTGCAAGTAAAGACAGAGTTACTTGCACGTTATTTTGAATGAAACGTATGATAAATAACAGGAGCAGATATGCTTCGCTTGAACAATAAGTGAAGGATAGAAACACTTGCCTCAGTACACGTAGTTCTGTTTCCAACACATAGATTCGCTACTCATTATACATCAATCTCTACTTCTTTGCACGTTGGTCTCTAATCGACTATACGTCTATCTTTCCTCCATAATTCGTCAATCTTGCTACCAATACGCTTGTCAACTCAGATAAATATCTCACTCTTACGATTCCAATTGGTACCTATATACAGGTAGAGTACTTCTTCAGTACACTATAGTCCTTAATTTTCTAACTCTATTCTACCTAAACGGTTCCTACAACATTTAATAACTTAACACATATACATACCTTGACCATATTAAACGTATTCACCAAGTACTTCCATATAATCAATTCCATATAATCAAGTAATCATTTAAGCACTTAGCAATTAAAACATGCGATTCACGTATGTCAGCTAAACACTTAGCACACAATAGCATCTTGTTTTATAATCAACATATAACTTCATACTATAGACTTTACAACTTATAATTCTAACAAAAATCGGGCAGAGTTTCCTCTGTTTATAGGACTATTCCGTCGGAACATTACCGACTCAATTCACAATCAATTCCCTACGATGGATTTAAAATCCACCTACAAGCCCAAGAATTTATATATCTCATATCAGTTCATACTACTTACACTTTACCATACATACTCATTTAAAATCCGAAATTAACAATCATCACAATTTGTACTTTTAACAATTATCGAACCTAAATCACCAAATCGTATTCCTTAAATCACAAAATTACATAACTCAATAACTCATACTTAATGCTTGAAAATTCGAATTTAACTTATATGTAATCTGAAATTTATACTTAAACATCAACTAACTAACACTTAGCATTTTATCATCAAAATCAACTTTTAATTATTACTACTAATTCATAAAATTCGAATATACATATTTAATCTACAAAAATTCGAATATCTATATAATTCTGAAAAATTATATATGCAGCTCTATAAATTCATATACTACTTAAATAAAATCTATGATTAACAACACTCATCAAGAACATTTCTAAGTATAAGAATCAAACTCCAAAATTCATATTTATACTTATTTTAAATTAAATAAAATCAAAGAATTACAAGATCCTTGCATGCAATCGTTTTTAGCTATCAATTAGCACTCAAATTAATTTAAAAATACCATAGAGACAGCAGACCACCACTGAACACCATGACCTCGCCGGAATCTGTCATCGGCGGCGAGGGTTTTGATCGGAAGTTCAAGAACACACACCAAATTATATGAAAACTTGATTTAATTACATAACTAGCATCCTAACATCATTTAATCATCATATTAATACACCACAGGGCTTGCATGTCAAAGTCAAACAACGCCCATCAATATATACATACATAATCGCATATATACATACATAAACTACACCAAAAACTCAACCCAACAATTAACAAGCATAAGGACGATACAAGGATGATTAAATCATGAATTTAGGTATGATTTTTAATTAAAAATCGAAAGGAAATGAAAGATGGGAGAGGAGAGAGTACCCAGCAGTGAAGCTCGCGAACAAGAAGAAAGAAATGGAGCTGGGTGATATTTTATAGAGCCAGGGGCAGTTTGGTCATTTGCCAAAAAGCTGAAAATTCATTTTCTTTTTAAAAGCTGATTTTAATCCTCTAAAATCGAAATAAAATAGAAAAATAAGATAAAAATAAATTTTAAAATAAAGATTATGAAATTACAAGGCTCTCCATATTTTTAAAATAATTTTGGGATCAAAAAGGAATTTTATATGATTTTTACAAGTTCAAAATCTTTAAATGGAATAAAGCTTGTTAAATCATTTTAAAATACTTACGCCCACAATTAAATACTCCCACTAATTCTAAAAACTAAATAATATCATAAAGATGATAATGCAAAATATTTCATGATTTAAAACGTCTCTGATGATTTTATAAAAATCTCAGAAGATTAAAAATGCATATTTAAAATACTTTTAATGCTGCAAAAATAAAATTAAAATTCCACGAACATATACGACACATAACAATCATCAAATAATCACGTAAACATGTTTTCACACATATCTTGATTTCACAAAAATATTTCCATCACATAATTCACATAATTTTCATATTCAACGATTAAATAAGCATTTATAAATCGCGAAAAATTCTAGGTCGTTATAGCCTTCCCCCCTTAAAAGGATTCTGTCCCCAGAATCACACCTAAGTAAACTGATATGGGCTAAAAATAAGCATTAAAGATACAGTTAATAATGTATTAATTGAACCTAGTTTGGTCCAAATACGAAGCCCATTAATGAGGCCCGAAACCCTAATTAAAAATTAATTTCGTAATTAATATTGAGGGTGATTATCAGCTTGGAAATAAGAGTCATATAAGGATACAAAATCTTTATGAGTAGCCTCCAAGGCACCTGATTATACTAGGAAACAGACTCCTACAAGGAAGGAGTCTAGAACCTTCTCCAAGGCGGTGGCTTGCCCACCAAGACACTTAAATCTACTCTAATTATAAGGCTTCTCAGCCTATATAAAGGGTCAGACCCATCATCCTAGAACTACGTTTTTTGGCTTGATTCTTGATATTTGCAAGATACGTAGGCATCTTGTGAGGACAGATTAAGTCACGAAACACTCGATCAGCCATAAAAGCTCGAAGCACTTTTCAACCCTAGCATTCAATACACAATAAATACACCCTACTTTTCGTTCCACAAAATTTGGCGCCGTCTGTGGGAAAAAGACATCAACCATGGTAACCACACGAAGAACTACACCGACCTCTTCTGAGGCTTTGCCTCTAAGCTCTACTCCGCCTGCTACTGAGTAAATACCCCCAACCAAAGGGGCGATCATTCAAACTCAGGCTTCTCAACCCCCAGGGACGAATCCCCATGCTGAGAGGACGTTACCTATGGTCATCCACCCGGGTCATGAAACCAGCTCCCTATAGACGCTGGTTTCTCCTTTAGTTGATCCCAATCGCCCGTTACCACCAGGGTACAGATCCATACTACGGATCTCGCCATGAATACCAACCCGATGTATGGTCTGCCTAATTACCCTCTAATTACTCAAGGTCCTGGACCCAGTGGCCATGCCTTGTAGATTCGAGATCGAGAGTATTATGATCGACTACTCCGGCCCCTATACTGATGATTCATCGTCTGATGATGATGATCGTGATGAAGCCCCGAGGAGGCGACGTGTTAGCAGAGAACCAAGGAGGAGAACACAAACTATCCATGATGGACCCCCTTTGACTGCTGCTGAGAGAATCAAGGCTCATGAGGCCGAGATTTTGAGGATAAAGGAAGATATCGCGAGAGAACAAGCTAGATTGAATCAAACTCAACCTCTGATAAGTGGATTTATATCCACTTGGATCGCTTCAATCCGGCTTAAATTTATTGTCTTGGACTCAAGTTTGTCGTAGTTTTGATGTGTTTTATTTAATTGTGCAGGTTTGAAGAAATGTCGATTAGGGGTGAATTTTCCGTTGTTTTTGGAGTTGATTTATGATATGGAATGCATAATAGTGTCTCAATATCAACTATCAAGAGGGTTACAAGTCAAGGAATTGAAGTCGGGAAGTTAGTGCAAGAAGAACGGAAGAAAAAGGCTGAAAAACGAAGGAAAAATGCAGAAAATAAGCCGCCACCAGCAAATGGAGCGCTGGTAGCGCATGTAGCAGCGCAGGCTGCGCTTGAACAGTGTGCAGAACAGAGCAGGAAGCGCTGGCCGCGCTTCAGGCAGCGCTGGCTGCGCTTGGCCGGCCAGAAATTGCTGAAAAATGTCAATTTTACCCCTATTCGAATTCTAATTGTATTTTTGGTACCCAACCCTATTTCCAATTATATTCTAGGTTGTTTTTCTTACTGGGCAAGATATCTAGGCCTATAAAAACACATCCTACCATTGTAATTCAGAGAACCATTACATATCAATTACTTAGGTTTATTTGTATCTTTTCATACTTTGTTTTTATCTTGGTTTCACTTGATCCCATGATGACGAGAGGTTTGATTATGAACTAATCGTTGTCATGGGATTCTAACGGATTTATCTATGTAACTTAGTAGTTTGATTGCTTTAAAGATATGTGTGTGGTGAATTCTTGATATCCTCGTATGGTTAATCTTAATGCTTTTAGATGCGTAGCTAACATCTAAATTGAATTGTTAATCTCTTGTGAAGTGAAAGTGGATCTTGAGATTTAGAACTTGCCATGCTAGCATAGGTTCATAATTGTTTATCAATATGATTTGTGGTATGAGATGAAAATACTTATACCGCCCTGTGTGATCTTAATGGATAACTTGCTCTTCAACCGTTATGTTTTCAAATTCTATAGACATATAGGGTCTAAGCATAATTGGTGTCTATTCATCTTCAATCTCTTTTGTGGATGTATGTTTAGTTTGGTATACGTATACTGAGAGGTAGCGTGTACTTGTTTCGTGTAGGATTTCATGCTTTGCATATAGTAGTAGTAAATTATGCTTTTATGTTCGTGTTATCTACGTTTGTTTCATATATGACATTATGTTTTTATGTTCGTATTTCATGTGATTTTATAATAGTTGCATTTGCACCCATGCTTGATAGGAATTTTGTGTTGTTGATGCTTTTGATTGAGAAGTGATATGCTTTGTTCTTGTGCACACATATACACTAGTAAGTTGAAGCTAGTAGACTTATTGAATGTTGTAAGTGATTAGAAGGACATGAATATGTGCAAGATGATTTAGTTTGCATGCTTTGAATACAAGTAGGTGCGTTAGAGAGATTTTTTCTTGGGATTGAGTATGTTTTTCCACCAAGCGAGCTTTTGAGCCTTATTGCATATTATTTGCAATTTATTCGTTTGCTTGAGTGTCCACGGATTGTTTGCATTGCTAGCAGTTGTTTGAGGTCTTTTTTGAAACGCATGACATTATTTAACGATTAAAATGATAAAGGCATTTAGGAATAACCACATATTTTCCCATATTACCACACCATATTTACATGATCAATTAGTTAACCCATTGAGCTTAATCCTATTTTTTCGGTGACATACCACATTACTTGCCTAGACCTTTTCTTGTATTGGCCTTACATTAATTTGAACCCACATTGTCAAAGGCTAGTAGAGTGCTTAAGGGAGTAATAAGGTGTGCAAGGAGGGGTTTATTGTTGGTCATAATTTTGGGGGAAATATTGAAAATTGGGTTTGGTTGTTTATTTGATAGTCGGCATGTGTAATAAAATTGTGGGATCATTGTTACTGTTTATATTATTGTTATATTTAGCTCTCGAAAAAAAAGAAAAAAAAGAAAAAACAAGAAGAAAAAAAAAGAAGAAAAAAAATATATATTATGAGAGCATGTTTGTGTTTGTTGCGATCCTATTTTAGTCGACTAGTCGAGTGTTTTTGTTGGAAGAAAAATAGAAATATTATGTGGGGGGAAATAGGGTGTTGTGTATGATTTATTATGGTACTTACTAGCTTTTGACACTTCACCTGTTTTGGCTTATTTGACATACCTTGTCCCTAGCCCCGTTACAACCCAAATAAAGACCTTTTGATTATCGTCATTGATGTATGTTGTGTTAAGAGTTAGATTGATACCAAATGTCAAGCATGTTTATGATTTTGTTGGAATTGAGTGATACACTTACCCTTGTTCTTGAGTGAATATTCTTTTGTGAGTGGATTGTGAGTGTTTGCTTGTTTTTGCGTATGAGATCCCGAGTTTTGTCTCAAAGATGTACTCTTGTAGGCTTAGCATGTTTACTAACTTATTCTTACATTTGACATGGGCTTGTGAGAACTTATGCATGTTCATTGAGTAGACTATGTGAATACTTGCACTTTCGACACCAAGACATTGCGTATTTACTTTGATTCTTAAGTTGATATGGCATGAGAGGATTTGAGGGTATGGTAGGATATTAGTAATAGATTATTTGCATTTTCATATTAGTTGCATTCATGCATTGCATTGAATTGGATTTTGTGGGTACATTCGCTATAGGCCCTCACGAGACCTTACTCATCCACTAGGGCTGCCTAGGGGTTTAAAGGGCTTGTTGCATATGCCAAATGCAACGGTGATCACCTACGGAAGTGGTACTAGTTAGTTAGTTAGTTGTAATTGTTTATGCTTGAGGACAAGCATCGATTTAAGTGGATTTATATCCACTTGGATCGCTTCAATTCGGCTTAAATTGATTGTCTTGGACTCAAGTTTGTCGTAGTTTTGATGTGTTTTATTTAATTGTGCAGGTTTGAAGAAATGTCGATTAGGGGTGAATTTTCTGTTGTTTTTGGAGTTGATTTATGATATGAAATGCATATTGGGTCTCAATATCAACTATCAAGAGGATTACAAGTCAAGGAATTGAAGTCGGGAAGTTAGTGCAAGAAGAACGGAAGAAAAAGGCTGAAAAAATGCAGAAAATAAGCCGCCACCAGCAAAGGGAGTGCTGGCAGCGCGTGTAGCAGCGCAGGCTGCGCTTGAACAATGTGCAGAACAGAGCAAGAAGCGCTGGCTGCGCTTGGCCGGCCAGAAATTGCTGAAAAATGTCAATTTTACCCCTATTCGAATTCTAATTGTATTTTTGGTACCCAACCCTATTTCCAATTGTATCCTAGGTTGTTTTTCTTGCTGGGTAAGATATCTAGGCCTATAAAACACATCCTACCATTGTAATTAAGAGAACCATTACATATCAATTACTTAGGTTTATTTGTATCTTTTCATACTTTGTTTTTATCATGGTTTCACTTGATCCCATGATGACGAGAGGTTCGATTATGAACTAATCGTTGTCATTGGATTCTAACGGATTTATTTATGGAGTTTTAGTATCTTGATGCTTTAAAGATCTGTGTGTGGTGTTTATCTGATATCCTCGTATGGTTGTGCTTTATTAATTTAGATGTGTAGCTAACATCTAATTTTTTAATCTCTTGTGAAGTGAAAGTGGATCTTGAGATTTAGAACTTGTCATGCTAGCATTGGTTCATGATTGTTTATCAACATGATTCGTAGTATGAGATGAGAATACTTATATTGCCCTGTGTGATCTTAATGGATAACTTGCTCTTCAACCGTTATGTTTTCAAATTCTATAGACATATAGGGTCTAAGCATAATTGGTGTCTATTCATCTTCTATCTCTTTTGTGGATGTATGTTTAGTTTGGTATACGTATACTGAGAGGTAGCGTGTACTTGTTTCGTGTTATCCGATCAGATATCATAACCATTGCATATAGTGATTAAAGGCATCAGATCTAAGCAAAGTATTTAATGAAGTTAGGATTCCATGGTTTATCTTGCAGAAGTAATTTGATTTAAATTCTCGTTAGTTAGTTAATTCTTAGTTTGTTAATTTGTTTTTTTTAGTTAATCTTAGTTAATCAAAACCCAATTTGTTAATTGTCTTAGCAGTGAATAATAATCATACATTGTTTCATAGGTACTAAACTGAATTAAAACCATAACCAGATCTTTGTGGGAACGAACTTGACTTATTCATATATTACTTGTGACCACGTACGCTTGCGTGATTTAGTGCAAACAACCTCCTCTAACCTCAGGACCGATTCCCATTATAGACTTAGAGAGATCTTCAAGAAGGCAGAGAAGGGCTGACGCCCCAACTGGAAGAATAACAAGGGTGGAAACCCCCAGGAGCAACCCCAAGGATCTGATGCCGCTTGGGGATCCTGATGATCCCACACCCCCGTTTACCGAGGAGGTGATGAATGTTCACATCTCCAGGAAGTTCGAGATACCGACATTTAAGGCTTATGATGGAACGGGCGATCCCGCGAACCACGTTAGGACGTTCTCGAACGCACTGTTGTTGCAGCCTGTAAGTGGTGCCTTGAAGTGTAGGGCGTTCCCTTAAACTCTGTTGGGTATGGCTCAAAGATGGTATAGCCGTCTACCTGCGAATTCAATTGGCTCTTTTAAGGAATTGAGTGCCGCTTTTGTTAGCCAATTCATCAGTGGAAGAATTCATGAGAAAAGTTCCGCGTCTCTTATGTACGTGGTGCAAGGGAAGAATGAGAATCTGAGAGACTACCTCAAACGATTCACTAAAGAAACACTAAATATCACTGATTTGGAGAATAAGGTGGCCATGGTGGCCTTGGAACATGGAACCACGGATTTTTTCTTTAAGAGGTCATTGGCAAAACATCCTCCTGAGAACATGGCTGAATTACAACGAAGGGCTGATAAGTATATCAAAGCCGAGGATAGTATGAAGAAAGAGGCCTCAGCAGGTAATAGAGGGAATAACAATGATTCTAGGAAGAGGAAGGCGGATCAGGAATACGATACCAAGGACAAGTACCCACGTACGGGTAAGGATTCAGACTCGGCTCCTAGAAAAGGGAATCCAGGACAAAGATTTACTGAATACTCAAGATTAAATGCCCCAAGGAGCCAAATCCTGATGGAGATAAAGAAGGATAGAGACGTGAGATGGCCGAACCACTAAGGACCGATCCTGAGAAAAGAAATAAGGATCAATACTGCCAATTCCATAAAGACGTGGGGCACGACACTGACGATTGTAGGCAATTGAAGGATGAGATTGAGTTTCTAATCCGGAGAGGAAAGTTTAATAAGTTTTGCAAAGATGGGAATCAAGGAAACCCAAGGCGAGATTATGATAGGAAGGATGATGATCGCAATCGCAACCCGCAGCCCCGAGGGCCGGTAATAAATATGATTTTTGGTGGCCCAACAGCGGCCGGGACAAGTAGGAAATCCAGAAAGGCGTATGCACGAGAAGTGATGCACATTGTTGGGGAAGCACCAAAGCGTGCAAAGATAGAGGTCTCAATTGGATTCGATGATTCGGACCTTGAAGGGGTGAAATTCCCCCATGATGATCCATTGGTAATCTCTCCAGTGATCGGTAACTCCCAAGTGAAGAGAGTCTTGATAGACAATGGAGCTTCAGTGGACATTCTGTTCCATGATGTCTTTTTGAAGATGGGGTATACTGAGTCTCAATTGACGCCATCAAATTTGCCCATATATGGGTTTAACGGAGTTGAGTCCAAAGTTGAAGGGACGATTCAGCTACCCATGACCATAGGGTAGGAGCCAAGGGAGGCCACTCAGATGTTAAATTTCTTGGTTATTAAAGCTTCGTCTACCTACAATGCTATCCTAGGAAGAACGGGACTTCATGCTTTTAAGGCGGTTGCCTCCACCTATCATCTAAAGATTAAGTTCCCAACCAGAAACGGTGTAGGAGAAGAGAAAGGAGAACAAAAAATGGCAAGGAGTTGTTATGTGGCCGTACTGAGGCCGGATGGAACAGGGGGACAAGTCCTCCCAATTGAGGATATGGACGTTCGAGAGGATGAAGAACGGAGAGGAAAACCAGCAGAAGACTTGGTTCCCATACCTTTGGAGTTAGGAGATCCTGAAAAGGTTACTCACATTGGGGCATCTCTGAAAGACCCCTTGAAAAGTGAGTTGATCACCTTCTTGCAAGACTATAGTGATGTCTTTGCATGGACAGCAGCTGATAGGCCAGGGATAGATCCCCAATTGATAAAACACAGCCTGAACGTAGATCCGGACATGAAGGCGGTGAAACAAAAGAAGAGAAATTTTGCACCTGAGAGACAGGAAGCCATAAAACAGGAAGTTGACAAACTCCTAGAGGCAGGGTTCATTGAGGAAATCCAGTTCCCGGAATGGTTGGCCAATCCCGTAATGGTCAAAAAATCCAATGGAAAGTGGAGGATGTGTATAGACACTACAAGAATTTTTGATTCAGACAAAGGTTTTTCACCGTCGTGTGAAGCTCTGATTTTCCGTTGTCTATTGGAATGCCGTCTGTTACGCGTATCAGACAACAGCAACATAACCATTGTCTGTGTTCTAGAAAGACAACGACAACATTTCTTAAAAACGTTATGTAATACTTGGATCACACAATGGTATTTAAATTTGGTCTATTGTCTGATTATGTTTTTAACAAGGGTTCCTACAGACATGTCTATTGTCTAATACCTGGATCATACAATGGTTTTTTAAATTTAGTCTATTGTCTGATTATGTTTTTAACAAGGGTTTCTTCAGACATGTCTATTGTCTAATACCTGGATCATACAATGGTTTGTTAAATTTGGTCTATTGTCTGATTATGTTTTTAACAAGGGTTTCTTCAGACATGTCTATTGTCTAATACCAGGATCATACAATGGTTTTTTTAATTTGGTCTATTGTCTGATTATGATTTCAACAAGGGTTTCTTGAGACATGTCTATTGTGTACTACCTCAATCATACAATGGTTTTTTAAATTTGGTCTTTTACCTGTTATTTTTGCCATCTACAAAAAATGGTTTGTTTGATTTGAACTGTTATTTCTTTCATATACAGACAATGGTTCCTGAAAAAATAAAGTGTTGTCCCTTCGTTATGTACACAACGATTTCTTGAAGATAACAATTGTTAGAGATCTTAGCACACAATGGTATTAATCATCCAAAGCATCATTTTTATTTGATTCACACTATGGTTTAATTTAAATTATTTTCCTATTTTTATTCATAAACAATAACAAAAATAAAAATCAAAACATTTACGAAAAATCCAAATATTACCAAAATTACAAATACATAACTTGTCCACAAAACTAAAATAAAAGGACAAAATCAAATCCCTATCATACTAGGACGTGTCCATTAAACTGTTGATGCCTCTACTTGAATTGTTGACAGCCACAAACTAATCTGGGCAATAAAGAAATGAAGGTTAAACACTTAAAAGAGGTTAAAACAGGCGAATTTACTAGCATCCCCTTGAGGCAGAGCATTGCTTTCACCAAAGGAATCCAGAAGCAGACCCATTGAGTGTTTGGTACAATTCTCTCCAACCGACACATCATCTTGCACAACATGAATATTTGAATGCTCTATTCTCTCTCCCTTGAAAAACTCTTGCAAGTCAGACATGGATTGTTCTGCAGTTACGGGTTTAATAGATTCGGATGCTTCAAGCACTGGAAGTATCAGCGTTGGCATTCTTATGTGACTGCAAATGGAAAAGCAAGCTGATTATTACATATAATATTAATAGAAAAATAATATTACTCACCAGTAAAATCATCACCGAGTTTTCTATAATCACTAGACGTATTAGAGTATGAAAAGCCAACAACTCTGGAGATTCCAGGAATAACATGTTAGGTCACTTAGTAGTTGTTCTCCAGACATGGCAGACTAACAATTCACATCAGACCAAGCTAGAGACTAACGTAACGTTGCAAGGTATAATTGAATATTTATGACGGCTAAAATAGGAAAAAAGAACCAATTCAAAGTATAATCCCACAACCCCTTACAATAGTTTACTACTTGAAATATTCCAACAACAGAATAATTTGTGCAAGTATAACATGCTGGAATATACACTGCGTTCGTGTTATTAGAGTCTTGCAAAGTAATTAAACCCAAACAGAAAAACTGAGACAAGGTTGTAATTACCTCAGAATTGTAGAACCTAAGTTCCCTCCTATAATTGAGGGCTCCATCTAACATTTCAATAGGGTTATCAGGATTCCCTCCTATAAGATTATGTGTTGTAGAACATACCAATAAGATCAGATCCATCAACAATGATTGCATCATACTTCCCTTCAGGTGCATTCCTTAAAAATTCAGCACCTATAAAAGTAATGAAATATGTTAAAAATTCAGTACTCTACTGCTTCCATTTGTGCAGGCAGATGTATGTTTTTACAGATATTATATTTATCTCACATAACATAAAGTAATTCATCTGGAAAATCTTTAGGATGAGGGGATGTGTTTCTGAATCACATCTCTGGATATTCTACTACAGATGCGTCATTGTAGCAATTCACATTCTGGAGGGTTGTCAACTGCAATCCAGCCTCTGAAGGTCTAGGTGTCCAGTGTGCGGTCAACAATATCCTGGGAATTTCCCCTTTGACATATTAGTGGATCAGATGGAGTACTTCTATATGGTTGCTTCTTAAATGATTTTGGAAATTCATTATCAAGATTCAAGACATTCGCATACACTGCAATCTCTCAACATGCACATGCCATCATCGAGCCAAAAGGGGCAGTAAAACAAAGCTTAACCTGAGGATGGGAACTGATATGTCAAGTTAGAATTGATTGTACTGCAGTTGTTAAACGGTATACTGGAATACATTACTTGGCTTATCAACTTAATATATACACAAATGAATTCAAGCTATCACTGTCCTCAAATAATAGACTCTGTATTTGTAAGCACCCAGCCATCCTTAGATGTGTTAAAAATGTGGCCGAGTATCAACAGCTTAACACGAAAAGTTAGACTATTTTTGGACTTCTGTTGTAATAAGACGATGAATCGGAACACACTAAAGAAATATAGCACACAACAGATATGGATTACTGGAAAACCACAGTTTTTCTATCAATTAATCGATTGTGTTAAAAATCATAGACAACTACCAAAATAAGATAACAAGAGTAACTACTTACAATTATGGTTATGAAGCTTGTCTCTTCATCTATCACTATGTTACCATATTGCAAGTCATTGCGGCAAAATCCTGTAGCTTGATCCGAAGAGAGAGCATTCTCCAAAAATGACATTTCCTGTTCGATTAAGTTTAAGCCAAAGTCCCTAGCTTCATCAATTGAAGACAAGAGTAGTCAAACAGATGCTAAAACAAGACACTTAGACAATTAAAGTCGAGTTAACCATTCAAGGATTGTTCGGACAAGTAGTTCATACCATGTCCCATCTGATAGAGAAAGCAAATAGATCTTCAACTCCCAATACCTAAGGTCTTGACCAACTGCTGCAACAAGAGAGCCCATATTTCTATCAGACATTTCATCAAACACCGTTCGCGCACATACAAAACACGAAACATAAAACATAAAACAACAATGAAATTGACAAGATCTTACCTTAGAGCAAGTACTTTTGTTATGTTTCCACAGATGCGAGCTTGGATTTATTTTAGAAACCAACTGATTTAGATGAATTTATATATAAATCTAACTATATGTAAAGAAAAGCGGGATGAGAAGTGAGGAGAAAAGGGGGAGAATTGAATGGGAAATTACAGGGTATAAAGAAATGAGTTAAGGGGGGGAAAGGAAAAAAATGAAAATTTTGAATTAGGGGGGAATTTTGAGAAGGGGGAATTTTGATTTTGGGTTTGGGTTAGGGGGGAATGAGCGAGAACAGAGAGAGCGGGAAATGAAATTTGTAAGGCAGCTATGAAATGAAATTTGTTAGAGTGTTTTTAAGAGATTTACATTATAAAATTATATAAGATAAATTTAAAAAATTTTAATTTTAAAAACAATTGCCAAAAATATTTAAATAATTAGATATTAACATTCAAATGCTTGGATCATAAAAAAAAATTCATTTTAGTGTTGGAAAAAATAATCAAAAAATAAAAAGGTCCGGATGTACGAGATTTTAATAGAAACGTAGTAAAAGTACTGCTTTCTATAACGAGGCACGATCCAGATGCATTGGATTATTTTTTTGAATGATTTCTTCGACGATCGAACCATACGAAAGTTACTGAGCACTCATTTTAGTGTTGGGAAAAAATAATCAAAAAATAAAAAGGTCCGGATGTACGAGATTTTAACAGAAACGTAGTGAAAGTGTTGCTTCCTATAACGAGGCACGATCCAGATATACTGGATTATTTTTTTGAATGATTTCTTCGACGATCGAACCGTACGAAAGTTACTGAGCACTCATTTTAGTGTTGCGAAAAATTAATCAAAAAATAAAAAGGTCTGGATGTACGAGATTTTAACAGAAACGTAGTAAAAGTGCTGCTTCCTATAACGAGGCACGATCCAGATGTACTGGATTATTTTTTTAAATGATTTCTTCGACGATCGAACCGTACAAAAGTTACCGAGCACTCATTTCAGTGTTGGGAAAAATTAATCAAAAAATAAAAAGATCCGGATGTACGAGATTTTAACAAAAACGTAGTAAAAGTGCTGCTTCCTATAACGAGGCACGATCCAGATGCACTGGATTATTTTTTTGAATGATTTCTTCGACGATCGAACTATACGAAAGTTATTGAGCACTCATTTTAGTGCTGTAAAAAATAATCAAAAACTAAATAGGTCCGGATGTATGAGATTTTAACAAGAACGTAGTAAAAGTGCTGCTTCCTATAACGAGGCACGATCCAGATTCACTGGATTATTTTTTTGAATGATTTCTTCGACGATCGAACCATACGAAAGTTATTGAGCACTCATTTTAGTGCTGGAAAAAATAATCAAAAACTAAATAGGTCCGGATGTATGAGATTTTAACAGGAACGTAGTAAAAGTGCTGCTTCCTATAACGAGGCACGATCCAGATGCACTGGATTATTTTTTTGAATGATTTCTTCGACGATCGAACCGTACGAAAGTTACTAAGAACTCATTTTAGTACTGGGAAAAAATAATCAAAAAATAAAAAGGTCCGGATGTACAAGATTATAACGAAAATTATACTAGTTTGAACAAGTAGTACTTTGATAGTTGACCATTAAAATATCATACAAGAATGATTTCTTTTTTTCTAATTTTTTGTACACAGCACTCAAATCATTAGATATTAACATCTGTACGGTTGGATCATCGAAAATTATTTTTTTAAAAATAAATCATGTTCAATCGGTACGATAGTTAGAGGATGTAGTACTTTTGGCGGATTTATATTATAAACACGTACAAGAATGATTTCTTTTTTTCTAATTTTTTGTACACAACACTCAAATCATTAGATATTAACATCCGTATGGTTGGATCATCGAAAAATATTTTTTTTTTAAATAGATCATGTTCAATCGGTACGATAGTTAGAGGAAGTAGTACTTTTGGCGGATTTATATTATAAACACGTACAAGAATGATTTCTTTTTTTCTAATTTTTTGTACACATCACTCGAATCATTAGATATTAACATTCGTATGGTTGGATCGTCGAAAAAAAATTAAAAAAACATTATTCCAAAATTATACTAGTTTGACCAAATAGTACTTTCACAGTTGACCATTAAAATATCATGCAAGAATGAAATAATTTTTTTCTAATTATTTGTACACATCACTCAAATCAGTATATAACATCATTAAAAGATTTTTGGTGAATTTTAGAATTTTCTGAAAAGATCTATTTATTTATTTTAAATGGTATTTATTTTTAAATTATTAAAAAATTTAATGATTTCTAAAATACATATCAATTTGGAAAAATTAGATTTAATTCTAATTTCTTTTCCAAAATTTTTTAAAAATATTCTAGTATTTAATTATGCTAGATTTGTAATCCTTACACATTAAATTATTAGCTTAATTTTTTTAAAAATTTCATGTATTAGTAATTAAATAGATTATTAAATTGTATTTGTTATTGGGCTAAGCCCATTAGATTAAAAAGAACCAGTAATACACAGAAGATGGTATACACGGCTGTAGCATTCTAACCTACCCATCATTTTATCTCATCCGCCCCTTTCTTTTCTCTCTCTCATGTGTTCTTCATCTCTTTCCCAAACCCAAGAATGGACCCTGTTGCTGCCGAAGGTTTGCAGCAGAAATGAGCTTGGCTCCCCGTTGCTGCCGTTTACTTCAATTGCCAGAGGGAGACTGCTATCTCTCGCTCTCTCCGTCGCATCTTTTCCGATTACTTCGCTTTTGTCTCCGGTATCTCCTTAGATCCTTGGATTTATTTCAATTTCATGTAGACTTGATAGATTTATTTAATGTAATAATGATTGAAATTGTGTATTAATCGTTGAAATTTCATGGAGAGATTGTTTTATCTTTTAACTGAATGATTTGTAAAATGTGGTGTAGAGAGTATAGGTAGAAGAGAGTGAATTTCATACGAATGATTTGTAAAATGTGGTAGTGCCATTAAAGTCATGTTTATATGGCTAGCTGTTATAAAAAGTCGTAGTAACTGCCTTGTTTACTCTTTTGTGACATTAGTCCTCCGGAATGACATCTACCTTGCTTCTTTTAAAATTACCATGCCTTTGGTCTCCATTCAGTTTTATCTATAAATCTGTAATTATAATGGAGCCTGTTTTCCTTGTTAATTGTAATTTGATCAGAGATACTAGAGTGTGCGGTAAAATGAAAATTGTGGTCAGCTTTTTGTGCAACATTGTAGAGTTTTTTCTTCATTGATTCATTCGTCATATGCTTAAAATCATATATTACCAACGACCTATTTCCGGAAAAATATTTGCTTAAACTAAAACTACAAAAATTGACACATGATGATGTTAAAAATTGACACAGGGAAAATTATTTAACGATGTTAACGATTTTGTGCAACTTAACAATGTTAATGTGTAGATGTCGTTCAATTATTTTTTTCCCTACTATAAATCAAACAACAGTTTTTTAACTAAATAACTCTTGTGTGAGAGCTAAAGAACTCAGAGTACAAAACCATTGTGTGTTGCATGCAATTCAGACAACAGTATTCACAAACCATTATCTGACTACATTTTATACAACGTTTATCAAAACACTTGTCTGATTTTAACAACGTTTTTTCAAAGCATTGTCTGAAGAAACTTCAGACAATGTTTTTGAAAACAGTTGTTAAAATCAGACAATAGTATTTAGTCACCGTTGTGTGACTGCATTTGAAGCAATATCTGATAAAAAAGTTGTCTAAGTTTTACAACGGTTTTGATAACCATTCTAAGACAATCTGTTAGACAACACCACTTTCAAAAACAGTTGTAAAATGTATGCCTATTTTGATCTTCTAGACGATAGTTTCTAAAATTGTTGTTAAGTTCATGATCAGACAATACAACGAAAAGCTTGAAAAAAAAACCGTTGTGTGAAATTTTCAGCCAACGCTTTTTCGTCGAAGTGTCGTCTGATTCAAAAATTCTTGTAGTGAGACTTCACTGATCTGAATGACGCATGCGCAAAGGACTATTTTCCCTTGCCAAGGATCGATATGTTGATAGATGCCACGGCTGGGCACGAGATGCTAAGCTTCATGGATGGTTTTAGCGGTTATATCCAAATCAAGATGCATAAGGACGATATTCCTAAGGTATCATTCATCACTGACTTTGGTGTGTATTGTTACCTGGTCATGGCCTTTGGATTGAAAAACGCAGGAGCTACCTATCAGAGGTTGGTGATAAGTGGATTTATCTCCACTTGGAACATTCTATAATGACTTAAATTGATTGTCTTGGGCTCAAGTTTCTGGTAGTTTTGATGTGTTTTGTTTAGTTGTGCAGATTTACAAGGATGTTGATTATGGTGGGTGTTTTTGTCGTTTTTGGAGATTTAATTTATTAAAATTCGGATTTATTGGGCTCCACGCGTGAGATTCACTGTTTGGGCCATATCTTGAGTTCTAGAAGTCAGTTTTGGGCGATCTTACTGTCCACGCGAAGATAACGAGATTCTCTATCATTCTAAGGTGGTCCAGAAGCCCAATTACGTCTGGAACGGCTCTGGAAAACAGAAGAAAAGTCAGCTACGAATTTCCCTTAAAAAACAGAATCAGTTTAGGAAACGTATCTTGCAGAAATTCTATTATAATTCTGTTTTGGTATTTTCTTGCTGGGCAAGATGTCTAGAGCCTATATAAACACATCCAACCCTTGTAAATTAGATAATTAAGATCATTATCATTAGAGAACAATTACATATCAATTACTTAGATTTATTTGTATCTTTTCATACTTTGTTTTTATCATGGTTTCACTTGATCCCATGATGACGAGAGGTTCGATTATGAACTAATCGTTGTCATGGGATTCTAACGGAGTTATTTATGGAGCTTTAGTATCTTGATGCTTTACAGATCTGTGTGTGATGTATATCTGATATCCTCGTATGGTTGTGTTTTCATGTATTTAGATGCGTAGCTAACATCTAATTTGTTAATCTCTTGTGAAGCGAGAGTGGATCTTGAGATTTAGAACTTGCCATGCTAGCATAGGATAGGTTGATGTTTTAACATCATGATTTGTGGCATGATTAGAGATAATATGCTACCCTATGTGATCTAAGTGGATAACTTATGCTTCAACCGTTATGTTTTCAAATTCTATAGAGATATAGGGTCTAAGCATAATTGGTGTCTATTCATCTTCTATCTCTTTTGTGGATGTATGTTTAGTTTGGTATACGTATACTGAGAGGTAGCGTTTACTTGTTTCGTGTTATCCGATCAGATATCATAACCATTGCATATAGTGATTAAAGGCGTCAGATCTAAGCAAAGTATTTAATGAAGTTAGGATCCCATGGTTTTTCTTGCAGAAGTAATTAGATTTCAATTCTTGTTAGTTAGTTAATTCGTAGTTTTGTTAATTTGTTTCTTAGTTTAATTTAGTTAGTTAAAACCTTAATTTATTAATTGTCTTAACAGTGAATTAAGATCATACACTGTTGCATAGGTGCGTTTACTGAATTAAAACCATAACCAGATCTCTGTGGGAACGAATTTGGACTTAACCTTATATATTACTTGTGACCACGTGTGCTTGCGTGATTTAGTGTAAACAAGTTTTTTGGCACCGCTGCCGGGGATCATTGGTGTTTTATTTTTGGTTTATGTGCTTGTCAATAGTGGTCGTTAGAGTTCACTGACTCAGATTGTTTTTTTTCTCATCTATTCTTGTAGTTCGTTGGTGTTTCAGGTACTTGTCAGAGAAAGATGGATTTTTACTATGGAGTTCAGCAGGTGGCTAGTGTTTGCGAGCTATGTGCGGGCGCACATGAGACGTATCAGTGCTGGAGCAACCAAGGTGGTATTCAACAGCCTCAGCCATGTGAGCAGTATTTGGGCGTTCATGATCCATCACAATATTGTTACTACGAAGGAGTTGATCCATATGTCACTTATGAGGAGCAACCATATTTTCAATACCATCCTCAACAGTACCAGCAAGATGTTCCAGATATGTCATATTACTATGGAAGTGAAGAGTTTCAACATCAGCAACCTACTCCTACTTTTCAGTCAGATGAGGTTAATGTTAGGGATGAGGTTATGATGTTTGTAAAGAGTAGTGAGGAGTCTCTTAAATCTTTGGAGATTCTAGTTGCTCAAGCTGTGAGAGTCTTGGAACAAGAGAATCAGCAATTCATACCAGAAGCAATTCCAGAAAAGATTGATGACTTGGAGCAAGGTACTGCATGCTTAATTGAAGAAGACAAATTCCAAGAGGAGGAGAGTGTTCATAAGCCATGTGAGGAATTTGATCAAGCTAGTGAGGTGGATGATTTGGAAAGGGCACTATTTGAGACAGACACTGATGAGCTACGCAAATTTCAAGAATTGTTATGTGCGAACCAAGAAGACACTGTTGGGCTACAGAAATTTCAAGAATGGGTATGTGCGAACCAAGAGGCTGATGAACATGAGAAAGATGCAGGTCTTCTACTTGTCTCAGAATTTAAAGATGGTGGTAGCGCATTAGAGCCAATGGAGGAAGTTCTCTTTGAGGAACCAAAGGCTTCAGCAACTTACATTTACCCTCCTCCATTATATTCAAGCGAAGCCCGCGAATGTGTGTTGTTCTACAAATTGGCAGATTTTGGGTCAACAGATGAAGGCATTGTAATAGGACAGAGTTGTTATACGAATAGGCCAAGCAAGGAGAAGGAGCAAAAAGTGTGCCGCCGAGATGATGATGAAGTATTGCGAAGAGAGGACCAGGCAAACTATTATCATCCTTAATGGAGGCTTGGAAGTAACGTCAAGCTATTGACGTTAAAGAAGCGCTTCGTGGGAGGCAACCCATGCATTAGTGTAAAAAAAAAAAAAAAAAAAATTGTGAGTGTTATTCAAAAAAAAAAAAAAAAAAAAAAAAAAAAGAACGAACAGTGTGCGCCAGCGCATGAGGCGCCAGCACACGCGCAAATGCGCCAAGTTGACCAGCAAACCTCCGCGCGTCATGCGCCACAGCACTGCATCAGGCGCCAGGTAAGTTTTTTTTTTTTTTTTGGCCACTTTTGTTATCTTATAACGTATATGTTATGTGTTATATATATTAGTATATATTAAATATTATTCATCTCCTAAATCAATTCCAACCCCTTTTCTAATTATTTTCTCCACCTAAAATCCTAATTCTAGCCCCATATTAATTCCAAATTATTCCCAATCCATATCCTATTTCATATTTTATTTTATTTATTCTTGTTATTATTTTTTTTATTTTTATTATTATTTTTTTTCCCCAAATATATATACCCACCTATACATACAAATCCAATTCCTCTTCTATTTTATTTAAATCTCTAATAAATTCAATTCTAAAGAGGAATTAATTGCAAGTTCACCTCTTTGATTCGTATTGGGTAAATCTTTTTCTCTAATTTTATTTTTATTACGAATTTGTGTTCTTGTCAATTGTGGGTTTTGTAGTATTCAGGCAAGGTGGCCAGTCTATGGAGCTCGTGCGCAATATCCTCCACCAGATTCATCCGAGGAGGGTGACTGCTTCGATTTTCAGGTATGTTTTCTGCTATCCCTTGTATTTACTTCCATTCAATGAGGACATTGAATATTTTAAGTTTGGGGGTAATTTGAGGGATTAGTAGTTGTATATATATTGTTGTATTTTGTGTTCATATAGGATATCATGTTTGCATAGTAGTGATAATTCATGCATGATTGTTATGTTCGTATTATCTACGTGTGTTCATATAGGACATTTTGTTTTATTTTCATAGACCATGTGAGTTTTCATTTAGTTGCATTTTCATGGCATGCATATTTCATGATCCCTTAGGACGAGCTGATTCTGATTGATAGGTGGATGTTGATTTGGGTGTGATGATGATGAGTAGAGGGCTGATTTATAGTTTCTATGAAATTGACTTGCATGTTACGGGAACAAAATTTATTACACAGTCTCATTGGGGTGCTTTTGGGCTAGGTTAGGGTCATGCCTGTGGGATGTTTTGAGATTTAATCACTTGTTTATATTTAGAATTTTCGTTATTCCCTTTATAGCGTAGGAACATTAAAGTCTAAGTTCGGGGGAAACCAGGAATTTTCATGCTAGTTGTTCATAATTGTTAATAATGGCTAGGCGTCAAATGGCTAGTAGCCGGCTCATATTTATATGAGTAGTCTAGGGTTGGAAATGAGAAAGGCTCATTCCAGATTGCAGAGAAAAAAAAAAAAGAGAAAAAAAAAAAAGTCAATAAGTTATTTGTTCATATGCAAAATTAACCAGAGTGAGCTCTTTAATACTCGAGTAATTAAGTCTGAGGGGACTTAGTCCTAGTAACCTAAAGCCCTTGTGGTTTGGGATTGCTGACCTAACACTCGCTACATGGGTATTATTGTATAAGCCTTTTGGGGTCTCATTCATTGCACGGTTAAATAAGCATGCGTATTGTATATTCTATTATGTGTCATAGTAATAAAGCATGAGTTTCTGTCTACCTTGGATAAGGGTGGAGGTGTTCTTAGGTTATGGAGTGTCTACAGTCTATTCTGATTATAAACCTGTGATTGTCTTGACGGAAAGCATGTATGATTTTTTACCTAGTTTTGGGAGTATTTCTGATGAGCATCGCACACACGCACGTTTCTGTTCATGTATTTGTTAGTATACGGGGATTTAGTCGAGCTCTGCTTGGATTTGTTACATTCATTGAGATATTTGCTTGTTAGTTGGTTTTGGTGAGTTTGAAGGGGATCTTGCATTTTCATAGTAGTTGCATTCATGCATTGCATTGCATTAGGTTAAATGGATTTTGTGGGTACATTCGCTATAGGCCCTCACGAGACCTTACTCGTCCACTAGGGCTGCCT
Organism: Kitagawia praeruptora; assembly: GCA_037693485.1. Taxonomy (NCBI): domain Eukaryota; kingdom Viridiplantae; phylum Streptophyta; class Magnoliopsida; order Apiales; family Apiaceae; genus Kitagawia; species Kitagawia praeruptora. Next base: position 113,074,372 of record CM075354.1, read on the forward strand.
AGGGGTTTAAAGGGCTTGTTGCATATGCCAAATGCAACCGTGATCACCTACGGAAGTGGTACTAGTTAGTTAGTTAGTTGTAATTGTTTATGCTTGAGGACAAGCATCGGTTTAAGTTTGGGGGTGTGATAAGTGGATTTATCTCCACTTGGAACATTCTATAATGACTTAAATTGATTGTCTTGGGCTCAAGTTTCTGGTAGTTTTGATGTGTTTTGTTTAGTTGTGCAGATTTACAAGGATGTTGATTATGGTGGGTGTTTTTGTCGTTTTTGGAGATTTAATTTATTAAAATTCGGATTTATTGGGCTGCACGCGTGAAATTCACTGTTTGGGCCATATCTTGAGTTCTAGAAGTCAGTTTTGGGCGATCTTACTGTCCACGCGAAGATAACGAGATTCTCTATCATTCTAAGGTGGTCCAGAAGCCCAATTACGTCTGGAACGGCTCTGGAAAACAGAAGAAAAGTCAGCTACGAATTTCCCTTAAAAAACAGAATCAGTTTAGGAAACGTATCTTGCAGAAATTCTATTATAATTCTGTTTTGGTATTTTCTTGCTGGGCAAGATGTCTAGAGCCTATATAAACACATCCAACCCTTGTAAATTAGATAATTAAGATCATTATCATTAGAGAACAATTACATATCAATTACTTAGATTTATTTGTATCTTTTCATACTTTGTTTTTATCATGGTTTCACTTGATCCCATGATGACGAGAGGTTCGATTATGAACTAATCGTTGTCATGGGATTCTAACGGAGTTATTTATGGAGCTTTAGTATCTTGATGCTTTACAGATCTGTGTGTGATGTATATCTGATATCCTCGTATGGTTGTGTTTTCATGTATTTAGATGCGTAGCTAACATCTAATTTGTTAATCTCTTGTGAAGCGAGAGTGGATCTTGAGATTTAGAACTTGCCATGCTAGCATAGGATAGGTTGATGTTTTAACATCATGATTTGTGGCATGATTAGAGATAATATGCTACCCTATGTGATCTAAGTGGATAACTTGTGCTTCAACCGTTATGTTTTCAAATTCTATAGAGATATAGGGTCTAAGCATAATTGGTGTCTATTCATCTTCTATCTCTTTTATGGATGTATGTTTAGTTTGGTATACGTATACTGAGAGGTAGCGTTTACTTGTTTCGTGTTATCCGATCAGATATCATAACCATTGCATATAGTGATTAAAGGCGTCAGATCTAAGCAAAGTATTTAATGAAGTTAGGATCCCATGGTTTTTCTTGCAGAAGTAATTAGATTTCAATTCTTGTTAGTTAGTTAATTCGTAGTTTTGTTAATTTGTTTCTTAGTTTAATTTAATTAGTTAAAACCTTAATTTATTAATTGTCTTAGCAGTGAATTAAGATCATACACTGTTGCATAGGTGCGTTTACTGAATTAAAACCATAACCAGATCTCTGTGGGAACGAATTTGGACTTAACCTTATATATTACTTGTGACCACGTGCGCTTGCGTGATTTAGTGTAAACAGTTGGTAAACAAGATTTTTGCTCATCTCATTGGAAAAACAATGGAAGTTTATGTAGATGATATGTTGGTGAAAAGCCTATGCAAGGCCGATCACATTGAGCACCTCCGTGAGGCATTTGAAGTGTTGAGACACCACAATATGATGTTGAACCCAGCCAACTATGCTTTTGGTGTCGGGTCAGGGAAATTCTTGGGTCTTATGGTCTCAAAACGAGGAATTGAGGCTAACCCCGATAAGATCAAAGTTATTCTAGATATGGAACCACCTCGTTCCATAAGGGACGTACAAAAATTGACTGGAAGGATTGCTGCATTGGGAAGGTTCGTCTCCAAATCCGGAGACAAGTGTTTGCCGTTCTTCAAAACACTAAAGAAAGTAAAAAAGTTCGAGTGGACAGAAGAAAGCCAAGAGGCCTTTGATCAAGTGAAGAAGTATATGGCTGAAGCCCCGCTGTTGGCCAAGCCAAGTGTGGGAGAAATCCTCTATCTTTACTTAGCTATTTCGGATCAAGCTGTGAGCGCGGTGCTAGTGAAGGAGGAAGATAAGATTCAAAAACACGTATACTATGTGAGCAAAGTTTTACATGGAGCCGAGTTGAACTATTCTACCATTGAAAAGTTTGCCTTAGCATTGGTAACTGCCTCAAGGAAGCTATGGCCCTACTTTCAGGCACACAAGATTGAAGTCCTTACAGGACAACCATTGAGGAACATTTTGCATAGCCCTAAAGCCAGTGGAATGCTCATCAAGTGGGCAATTGAATTGGGAGAATTCGATATCAAGTACAAGCCTAGGACGGCCATTAAAGCTCAGGCACTTGCTGACTTCGTGGTTGAATGCACCATTGACAACCAAGAAGTCGGGGGGCAGGAGATACCTCAGGAAGGCACTAAGGAAGACAAAGAACCCGTGATCGAGGAGAAGGAATTCTGGATGATCTATTTTGATGGGGCGTCAAAAACAAAAACAAGTGGTGCAGGTCTTGTCCTACAAAGTCCCGAGGGATTCACGATTGAATACGCCCTGAAGCTGGACTTCCCGACAACCAATAATGAGGCGGAGTATGAAGCTCTGATAGCTGGACTTGGTTTGGCAGGAGCATTGAGGGTCAAAAATCTAAAAGTTTGTGGAGATTCAAGGCTAGGTGTGGCCCAAGTCAATGGAGAGTTTGAGGCAAAGGATGGAACCATGGCCAAGTACTTAAGGTTAGTGAAGGCAGTGATGACTCAATTTGATGAATATTACTTGGAGCACATTCTGAGGGAGGAAAACGTCAAGGCCGATGCCTTATCTAAGTTCGCCTCTTCCGAGATAGAAAATTATTCTGGTAGTGTCTATTACCTAGTTTTGAGAGCCCCTACTATCGATTCGAAGCTGGTTGCGCCTATCGGGATAAGGGAATGTTGGATAGATCCCATAAAGGCACATCTTGAGACCGGTTGGCTCCCGACTAATGCCATAGAGGCACGAAGATTATCAGTGAGGGCATTGAGGTATGCTCTGATTGAAGGGATACTCTACAAAAAGTCTTTTGTGATTTCATATCTAAAGTGTTTGAGGCCCGAAGAGGCCAAGTTAGCTATTGAAGAGGTCCATGAGGGAATTTGTGGACAACACCTGGGGGGCAGGGCCTTACCTCACAAGATAGTCAGGCTCGGATTCTATTGGCCTGAGATGATGGCCGATGCCAAAGAGTACATGAAAAAGTGTGATCGGTGTCAGAAGCATGCACCAGTGGTTAGGCAACCACCAGAGATGTTGACATCTGTTAGTTCCCTCATTCCTTTTGCTATGTGGGGGATGGATATACTGTGGCCTTTTCCTTTGGCCACTGCTCAAAGGAAGTTCCTGATTGTAGCTATTGATTACTTCACAAAGTGGATCGAGGCAAAGCCTTTGGATAAGATCACAACCAAGAAAGTTATGCAGTTCTTCTGGGAGAACATCATGTGTAGGTATGGAATACCGCGGATCCTAGTTACGGACAATGGGTTACAATTCAACAACAAAGAGTTTAAGGATTATTGCGATGAAAATGGAATCGAGCTTCGGTTCACCTCGGTTGCCCACCCTCAAGCTAATGGGCAAGCTGAGGTTGCTAATTGGATCATCCTGGATGGACTCAAGAAAAGGGTGGAACGTTCCCGAAATACTTGGGTGGACGAATTGTTACCCATACTTTGGGCATACCGAACCACTTGCAAGGTAACCACTGGGGCAACCCCATTCATGTTAGCATAGGGAGTTGAAGTTATTGTCCCCGTAGAAATCATGCATACATCTCCCCGAGTGGAGGCCTTTAAGCCTGACACTAATGAGGAAGGAATGAGGTTAGCTCTTGACTTGATCGATGAGTTAAGGGATGAAGCCCATGCTAGGAATACTGAACATCAGAAGAAGGCCTCTTTTTACTACAACCTGAGGGTGAAAGAAAGGTTCTTCCGTCAGGGAGACTTAGTACTCAGAAAGATCGAAGCATCCGGAGTTGGACAGAGGGGAAAGTTGGCACCAAATTGGGAAGGTCCGTATCGTGTCAAAGGAACATTGGGTCGCGGATCGTACAAGCTGGAGACTTTAGAAGGAAACGAGGTGCCTCGCACTTGGCATGCATCAAATCTCAAAGTTTATTATATTTGATTGTCCTGAGTAGGACAAAGCTTATATTTAGTAGGAAAGTAGCAATAAGGTTGACGAAGCCATTTCAGAGTCTTTTGAACTCCGAGTAGGAAGTAGAGTATCTATGTAAGGGTTAAACCCATTTTATCGACATTATTTGTCAGCTTATTAATAACGTTTGTTTCTTGCTTTCAATCAAGTTACTCTTTTTGTTTTGTTATTTTAAGCACGAAAGACAAATGTAGTACCAAAGCACAAGTTTAGTGCAATCCAAGAGGCCAAGTACTAAGAGAACTCAAAAGCATAACAAACTATAAGCAAAAAGACAAGAATGTAAGAGCAAAGGAAACTAACTACATAGATAGTTAAGTTAGGATTACATCACGAGTTCCGAAGGATAAAAGTTCGTAATAATAAACCAAAAGTAAGCTGCGCAGGGCTATCTAAACATCTAGGTCCCCAAGGATGTTATCCTCATCAGTGGGATCCTTCTCCTTGGGGGAGCTATCTAACTCAAGAGGAGAAGAAATCGCATCCTATGATGGCTGAGAGTCACCGCAAGCAACTGTCTCTATAGCTCCTTCCTGAGTAGTTGTGACAAGGCCCGGATTGGAAGGAACATGAAACTTCTCCAAAGTAACTCCCTCGATCTTTTCCCCCAGCTCCTCGATGATTCGCTCCCAACTGGTCTTAAAGGTCCCTGGGAAGTTAGCATCATACTCAGCATTCAGGAGATCTTCAAATTCCTGAGATGCCTTGTACTCAGCTAAGACATCCGCACGAGCCCTTGCAACCTCTAGCTCCAGTTTACGGGTCTTCTCCTTCTCCTGAGTCATCTCCAGCTCCACGGTCCTAAAGCGCTCAAATTTGGCCGTAGAAGCCTCAAAATATCTGTCACAATCGCGCTCAGTAATCGTCATATCAGCCCTTATTGTCTTCAGGTTATGCTAGGTAGCCTGAAAATATGTGTTGGCCTACAAACCAGGAAAATAATAACTGGGATATGTCCTAACAAAACTAAAAGTAGAAAATGACAAAGAAGAGTTAAAGGACTTACCGAGGCAAGAGCTTGAGCACCAAGTAGCTCAATCTGGAGATCATTCGACGATTCCACCACGTGAGCCCTATCACGAGGGGTCACCACATTCTTTGACCGCTCTGCTGCAACTTTAGAATCCCCAACAATTGTGTCCTTGTTACGTAATCCCCACTGCACCACGTATGGGGTGGGATCCTCATCAACAGCCATAGGCTTCTCAACCAAAAAGGCAGGAACTCGCTCAATAACTTCAACATCGCTATTCTTCCTCTTCTTAATTAGTTCTGGGGACCTCGACTGCAGTTTCCTTAGCCCCTGTGGCCTCTCACTTCTTGAAAATATTACTGAGAACATTCTGGGCTGCAAAAAGAAAACAGAACGATTAGAGTTAGCATAGCGAACAAAGCAATAAAACAAGGGAAAAAGCTATACCCTGAGGGCTTAAGTCGCTGAGACCATATTTCTGAAGATTGGCTTCAGAAACTAAGTTTGCGGTGCGATGAAAACGATCACCCATAAGATTGTGAATACCAGCATCCTCTTCAACCCCTATCTTGAGGGTCTTCATAGCCCCATCCTCGGCCTTACAAAAATTTGGGCGAAAATAATTGTCCCAATCGTCTCCCTCCATAAAGACATAAAACCACTGTATCTTCCACTTGGGGAGGGAGTCGGGAGAAGTATTAGAAATAAATATGCTACGGGCTAGAGATCTAAATTGGATTTTTACCCAACCAGCATTATCGGAGGCATTAACGAATTTAAAGAAATAACGAAAAACGGAGACGTTAGGCGGAAGGTTGTGTTTTTTGCATTGAGCAAGATAACAATATATACAATGCCAAGCATTTGGTGTGAGTTGGGTTGGGCAAACCCTAGCTTCAGCAAGAAGGCGATAAACAAAATCAGGAGGAGGGAGCCTAAAACCAGAGCAAAAGGTTTCTCTATAGACTCTAATGGCCCCAGACTTTGGGTAGCAGGCCCGGTCGTTAGGCCCTGGGGCCACGGCCCTATAAAGCCCATCTATGCCAAAGAGCAAGGCTAAAGTATCAACATCTTTTTGTTCATATTTGGAAGGATGGTTATAGGCATCTAAATGGAGCATATTTGGAAAGGCTTCCCCAAATTCGGTAAGCAAGTCCCTAAGTGAGTAAACACTAGCATGGACAAGAGATTTCTTACCTCGGTTAGCCCTAGGCTGAGGAGCAACAGGTTGAGAAATATGAGAATGGGACGAGCCGGAATCCGCCATTGATGGATGCTTGGTGGAACCCTAGCAGAGCACTCTAAAGAAAATTTGAGAGAAGTTTTGAGAAGATTTGAGTGAAGTGTGAAAATGAAATCACACCCTACCCCTTTTTATACTAGAAGCTAGCAGGTCATAAAGTTACAGCGACCTGTTACAACAGGTCATTGGGCTATCAAAAAGGCGGGAGCCCATAATATTTAAAATTCAAGGAAAAACTTATAGGTTTCTAGAGAATTCTAGAAGGATCTACAAAAATCCTCATAAAAGGCTTGAGCCCAAAATTAAAAAATAAGGCCTAAGGTATGAGGCCCAACAATTTATTTTTGGTAAAGGTTATCAAAATAAAAGAATATAAAACCTGAAGGTTGAAAAAAAAAAACTAAAAGTAGCGTGGCACGCCTCCCAGCTCTCTCTCCTACGCGTGGAAAAAATGTGGTCTCCTGGGCGGCCATCACCCACGCCCAGGGTGAAAGCACAAACACAGCCCTTTTCGTTTTTAAAAAAAAAACAAAAAAAAAACAAAAGCAAAAAATCACGCGCGCCTCCCATCACCTTCCTCTAGGCGTTGATGACAAGTAGAGCTGGAAAAAAAATCCGAAAAATCCGATATCCGTCCGAAATATCTGTATTCGTATCCGGGAAAAAGCGGATATTATCCGTATCCGGAGTCAACCGGATATTATCCGTATCTGAATCCGAGAGTTTAGGATACGGATATGGATACGGGTACATCCGTATCCGAAAATATCCGTATCCGAAAGTAATTATATATAATATATTTTTAATATATTTTTAATACATTTTTAATTTTTATCATTTACTCTTAAAAATAAAATATAATGAATTTAATATAAAATGAAATAAAAATAAGTCCAACACGTTCTAATTTCTAAAGGAGTATAGTCTATCTACCATAATTCTACCTAATTCACTATTTGTATAGTCTAAAGTAGTATGGTCTCTAATTATTTGTATATGGCATATAGTATATAGTTTTGTATACTATTTGCATATGCAAATTTGGATATGGTTTTTGTAATTTGTAAATTAGAACTGAGTATCTCTTTAATATGTATGTTTTTTTTGTTTTTGCAAAAAATGCCTGTTTTTTATAATAATGTAAATTTCAGAAAAAAAAAATTATTTTGGCAAAACGGATTCGGATCCGGATATTATCCGAATCCGGATAATATCTGCCGGATTCGGGTAAAGTTTTGTCGGATATTCCCGGATTCGAATACGGATACGGATACGGTTGTAAAAAATGGATCCGGATTCGGATAAGGATGTATCCGTATTATCTGTTTTCCAGCCCTAATGACAAGGGTTCCCCTGGGCGGTCATCACCCCCGCCTAGGGTGAAATGAAACAACAAGCTGATTACTTCCTTGTTGCCAAATTAAAGCAAAAAGCTTTAATTTTGAAATTATTTTATTAATTTCTGAAACGGAAAAAATAGGTACTAAATCCTATAAAAATTCTGGAAAATCAAGAATAATTTACAAAATTATTTCTAAGGCTAGGTGCCCAAGTATTTTATTTTTGATAATTTATCAAGAATAAATAAAATACCAGTTGGTACACAAAAATTCTTAAAAGCGGAAAATAATTACTAAATTATTTTCCAAAATAGGGAAAATTGGAAATAAAATTCCAGTAAAATAGAAAAATAATTTTGTGAAATTATTTTATGCTTGAAGCACAATTCGATATTTTTTGCTGAATACCTGTGAGTACAAGAAAAATCCTAAAAAATTAGGATAAATATGAAAAAATACGAGGAATTTTAGAAAAAATTCCTTAAAATAAATAAGCAAAATTCAATGACAAAAGTTTTTGAAAAAAAAAATTGCTTAGCCTCGAACAAGGCCCATCGTCGTAAATGTGTAGGTCGCTCCACACTTTACATTAAGGCGATATTCGTGAAACACTAGTGTAATGAATCCCCGGTAAGGGAACGAAAATAAACCCCGAGTCTCGAAAAGGACAGTTATAACTTCTACGAAAACCTGATCAGTTTTCCCAGAAGTTGGGGGGCAAATGATATGGGCTAAAAATAAGCCCTAAAGACACAGTTAATAATGTATTAATTGAACCTAGTTTGGTCCAAATACGAAGCCCGTTAATGAGGCCCGAAACCCTAATTAAATATTAATTTCGTAATTAATATTGAGGGTGATTATCAGCTTGGAAATAAGAGTCATATAAGGATACAAAATCTTTATGAGTAGCCTCCAAGGCACATGATTATACTAGGAAACAGACTCCTACAAGGAAGGAGTCTAGAACCTTCTCCAAGGCGGTGGCTTGCCATCAAGACACCTAAATCTACTCTAATTATAAGGCTTCTCAGCCTATATAAAGGGTTAGACCCCTCATCCTAGAACTACGTTTTTTGGCTTGATTCTTGATATTTGCAAGATACGTAGGCATCTTGTGAGGACAGATTAAGTCACGAAACACTCGATCAGCCATAAAAGCTCGAAGCTCTTTTCAACCCTAGCATTCAATACACAATAAATACATCATACTTTTCGTTCCACAACATAAACAAATGAGGATACTTTGCGAGCATCTCGCTCTCAAGCTCCCAAGTCGACTTTTCAATTCTAGGGTTCCTCTACAAAACCTTAACCAATCTAACAATCTTATTCCCGAGCTTTCTATTTTCTATCTTGAATATCTACAAGTTGCTCTTCATAAGATAAATCTGGTTGAATCTCGATAGGCTCATACTCGATTACGTAACTCGCATCGGGATTGTACTTCTTAACCATAGATACGTGAAGCACATTGTGAATATGGTGTATATGCGGTGGCAACGCCAATTTGTAAGCAACTTTTCCAACTCTCTTCAAAATCTCGAATGGTTCTACATATCTGAGACTCAGTTTTCCTTTCTTTCCAAATCTTGTAATTCCTTTCCATGGTGACACTTTTAACAATACTTGGTCTCCTATGTCAAAATTTATATCCTTTCTCTTCAAATCAGTATACTTTCTCTGACGATCCTGGGCAGTAATTAACCTCTTTTGAATAACTTCAACCTTCTCTTTCGTCTGCTGAAGTAGCTCTGGTCCTAGTATCTTTCTTTCCCCAACTTCTTCCCAATATACTGGAGATCTACATTTCCTTCCATACAAAGCCTCATACGGTGGCATCCCAATACTTGCTTGGTAACTATTGTTATATGAAAACTCAACCAACGGTAGATGTTCATCCCAACTTCCTTCGAAATCTATTGCATAAGCTCTAAACATATCTTCTATCGTCTGAATAGTCCTTTGACTTTGTCCGTCCGTCTGGGAATGATAAGCTGTACTCATCTTGAGTTGGGTTCTTAAACATTCTTGAAATTGTCTCCAAAATCTAGAGTTAAATCTTGGGTCTCGATCAGACACTACTGAAATAGGAACTCCATGTCGGGAAACTATTTCCTTCAAATGTACCAACTTGTCTAATGAAAATCTTTCGTTAATCTGTAGAAAATGTGTAGACTTCGTCAATGGATCTATAATTACCCAAATCGCATCATGATTCGCTTTAGTCCTCGGCAATCCTGCTATAAAATCCATAGCAAGGTGCTCCCATTTCCACTCAAGAATATCCAACGGTTGTAAAAATCCACTTGGTTTCTGATGTTCAGCTTTTATTCTCTGATAGGTATAACATTTACTTATCCATTCTGCTATCTCACGCTTCATATCTGGCCACCAAAAATTTTATTTCAAATCTCGATACATCTTTGTACTTCCGGGATGAATAGAATATCTTGAACTATGGCTTCGGTTAAAATCTCATTCTTCAACTCCAAAACATTAGGAATCCATATTCTCTTTCCAAAAATCTCAAAATACCTCGATCATCTTTCTATGTGCAGATTTCTTCTCCAGTCAACGTGTTAATTTCACAATTCATCACTTCTTCCTGGCATCTCCGAATCTTCTCTAACAACTCTGGTTGAAAAGTCATTGTACTAAGAAACTCATCTACATCCTTCGAATCATAAACTTCTAAACTTAACTTTTCAAATTCTCGAAATAACACCTTAGGCATAGTCAAAGTGTTTAACCTCTCCTTTCTAATCAATGTATCAGCAACAACATTTGCCTTTCCGAGATGATAACTTATCGTATAGTCGTAATCCTTAATTATTTCTAACCATCTTCTCTGTCTCATATTCAACTCTTTCTGGGTAAAAATATACTTTAAGCTCTTGTGGTCAGTGAAAATCTTACACTTCTCTCCGTACAAATAATGTCTCCAAATCTTCAATGCGAATACAATCGTAGCCAACTCCAAATCGCATGTCGGATACTTCTGCTCGTGTAGCTTAAGCTATCTCAAAGCGTATGCAATAACATTCCCGTGTTGCATCAAAACACAACCTAATCCTTTATGCGAGGCATCACTATAAATAACAAAATCTCCTTTATCATCAGGCAGTACCAACACTGGTGCGGTAACTAATCTTTTCTTCAATTCTTGGAAAATTTCTTCACACTTGTCATTCCAAACAAGCTTCACATTCTTCCGAGTCAACTTAGTCAATGGCGTAGCGTTCTTCGAAAAGTCTTGAACAAATCTCCGGTAATAACCAGCAAATCCTAGAAAACTTCCCACTTCAAGAGGAGTCCTGGGTCCACTCCAAACCACCACACCTTCAACCTTCAAAGGATCCACTCTGATTCCTTCCTTACTAATCACATATCCTAAGAATTGAACTTTTTCTAACCAAAACTCACACTTTGAAAACTTAGCATATAACCACTCCTTCCTTAGGGTCTCCAATGCGATCCTCAGGTGCTCAGCATGTTCTTCAGGGGATCTTGAGTATATTAAGATGTCATCAATAAATACAATCACGAACTTGTCTAAATACTTCTTGAACACTCGATTCATCAAATTCATAAATACCGCTGGCGCATTCGACAATCCAAAAAGCCATCACTAGAAACTCATAATGTCCATATCTTATGCGAAAAGCAATCTTTGGAATATCCTCGGACTTGATTTTTAATTGGTGATATCATAATCTCAGATCAATCTTAGAAAAGTAAGCAGTTCTTTTGAGTTGGTCAAAAAGGTCATTTATCCTCGGTAATGGGTACTTATTCACGATAGTTAACTTGTTGAGCTCTATATAGTCAATACACAACCTTATACTTCCATCTTTCTTTTTAACAAACAACATTGGTGCTCCCTACGGAGACACACTTGGCCTTATAACTCCTTTATCCAAAAGATCTTATAATTACATAATTAATTCCTTCATCTCCGCAACCTTGATAAAGTAATCGTCTTAATTTCATGAACGTCAAATTTCTTATCTTGCTTTTATCCTTGAAATTAAACTCCTTATCATTCTCAATTTCTTAACCTCACCTACTTCTGTCTATATCCAATCTGTGCGTCATAATCACTCAACCAATCCATATTCTTAATAGCCTCTTTCCTAATCATGTCGAAATTTTATCACTTCCAAGTAATTGGTACGTAATAGTTTTGTTACTCTTAGCGCAGTGTTTATAGAGACAAACTTGATACAATCCTTGAGGAAATGTCCTTAAGCTTCTGATTCTAACACTTATGATATAACTTTCTTTTCCATTAGACTTGCAACTCTCAATATTTATCTTAGTACAAATTTCAGTATGCTTCCTCTTGAACTTCTTTCTTCCGACAATGAAGATCTTGCTATTCTCTTCTAATTCATATCTTATGGGTGGCTACCTTTCCTTACTATTCCAATTTTAATCTTTCATATCCAGCATTCATCTTATTCCATCTTAGTCAAATCCCCTTTTTTTACCAATAATCACGGCTCTTTAAACTATACTCACATAAAGTATTAACTCCAACCCAATCACTTTACTCTTTATCCAAATCTTCACTTAATTTCCAACTTTAACACTATTAATAATCTCATGTCCTTGTTACTTACTCCTTGTTCTTATTCAGTTCTCAGTAATTTTAAATCTTGTATATGTATCACGAATCCAATAAGCAAACCGACTTAATACTCAATCCCTATTGTAATATTATCCTCTCAACTTGCTCAACCAATCCTCCATTGACGTATGTGTAACCATGACCACTTAGAATGTCGTTGTGTCTACCTTTGCTACTTCCAATCACAGATAGCTTCAAGAATCATAAGGGTTTCTAACGAAACGAATTAATAAAATGAGTAGATATCAACATGTCTAAATATAGCTGGGTTGTAGCTTGCTCTCTCTTTGCCATGGCTTAGAGCAAGGGTGTATCCCTTTTTTCTTTTATATAAAATATAATTTAGCGAAAAAAAAACATGTCTAAATATAGGCTGAATTTTGTTTAAAAAGAATTTTCAGAAAAGAATTTAACCGAGAGATCAAATATGATCATTGAACTTTTATCAGGTTGCATTTGTCAATTAGTTCAACCGCCCTAGTACAAAAAGATGGCCAGTCTTTAGTACTTTCATGACAAATACAATTAGTGGCGTCCCACTAGACTTCCATCACAAAGATAGGATGTCCCTGAATCCCCTATATACATAGGTTGTTCATTCCATATTGAATAAAGAAGATTAAATATTCAGGAAAAAATGAAAAGAGTTCAAGAATCATAAAATTTTCATATATAAAGTGGGATCGAGTATCCACTGAAAAATAGGGATATTTCGGAAAGAATAGGATTGTGTTTAAGTATATCTGATATACAAAGCTTCCCAAAAACAAATTGAAATATAATTGATCATCATATGGATGCATCAACTATTGATTAAACAAACATTTAAGAAATTCATAATTACTCATAATCTCACTCTTATCAGCTAAGCGCTAATACACTTGGTTACCAAAATCGGCTTGACAATAACGAGTTGAATAATTAAGAAGATCTCAATTCATTCTCGATTTTTTATCATCACTGTGCAATAAATGCCTCAGCGACAATATAAACCGTGAATTAGTTACAACAATTCAGAATGATAATAAGAATCAATTCCTTTTTAAAACAATTTTCTCAAACAATGAATTAACTGAGAGCAATGGCTAATAGGGAATAGTCACGCCCTTACTCCAAACAAATATCGGTATTCGTGTCCGCATTATGCTTATAGTCCTTCTCGTACTTTCTCTCTATAACGTTCACGATGTAGCCAAAGTCATAGAAGGAATCCTAGAAAATATACGAGGGTCTTCAGATGACGTCTTCCAAACTTATAGCTCCGAATTAGTTGCCTCATCCATAGCCGATCCTTTGGATGAGTCGATCTCCTACTCGCACGATATGTCGACATACTAAATAAAGTCGCAACTCTCATCTTGAAATCCTAAGACGAATCTTATCTTAAATTGTTCTACATAACGTCTAACTTAAATACTTACTCCTAATTGTCCTAACTTGTTTCAGTGACCATAACCTGTTGCTCTGATACCAACCTGTGACGCCCCCAAATCCGGGGTCAGGATTTGGTGCCACAACCAATACAATTAAGTATAACTTAATTATACAGATGACCCCTCAATAAGAATCTAAATCACAACAACTATTATACCTTCTTATCTAAAGCACAGTCCATGTTGATTCTAAAATCTATTCTTTAAAAAAAACACCTCATCGCTCTCATCCGAATTGTCATTCACAGATAGTCAATCTTTAACCCTAACTGAAATGGGAGGGAAAATAAAGCAAGAATGAGCCAACAATGCTCAGCAAGTTAATAGCATAGTGAAACAACAATATCTTGATAACTCATTGATGAACAATATCAATGATCAATTTACTCAAGGGAGTAATTCAATTAATTTCCATCATAGGATTAAACTTTCCATTTTCTTTAAATCATACTAATGTTGACACCTGAATATGACAGGGGATCAACTGATAACAAGATAGAAATGGGTCTGCTAGAAATAGTAAAAGCATACTGGCATTTGATAATGACAGAACATCATTTGATAATTAGGCTATCAGTAGATAATTCAAAACTACATAAAGCAATTAATCTTTTAAGCGGTAAACCAATTTCATTTCACAATAAATTAAACTAATCATCACTTTAAGAAAACTGATTGGAGATTTTTATTTCACCTTAATAGACAATACGGGTGATCAGCCCATAAATTCCACATACCGGACACAAAGTCCCTCTGGACATCATTTCCTTTCATTAGGATAGCTTGGGTTCCCAAGAGGCAACACATTGGCCTATAAAGGTGTCGAACTGGACAGACCAGAACTACACAAATAATACACCTCAAAAACTGACGAAACCGGCATTACCCGTTGTTCCGTCTCTCCAATCATCAGGAATCCGTAGAAACCATTTAGACGGAGTTACTAACATATATTATAAAACCTTTCATTTTAAAACCATTCCAATTTATAAAACTTAATTTATCTTCATAAAACATTTCAACTCTTAACATTTTCAAAATCCTTACCTTGAAGTACTTTCGACTCTCTGATAACAAATCAGGCCAGTCTAGGTAGCTTCAAGGTAGTTTTGAGAAAAACAACTCATTTTGGTTTGCTATGATAAAAGTCAAAGGGTTTGACTAGGTTTTCTAATATTACGTTAGATATTGATTCAAGTGATATCAGGATCTGGACTGTTACTGATCAGATACTGATGCTGACATCATCAGTAATACAACATAAGTAGGAAGTTGTTATCAGGATTAGAAGCTGGTCAAGATTACGTGAAGATTCTCATCAGACAAGAGATCAAGGAAGATTGATATGTCGGTTCCTAATTTGTAGGAAGGCAGCTATCATACAAGATATGCATTCAGAGTAATATGTAATTGATTTAGAATATCTTGTAATTGATAGTGTAGCTGGGTATGTTATATAAACACAGTTTAGGTTTTACATAATTATAATAGCTTACACGAGTTATCTTGTAACCTAGCAGCTCTTAAGAACATAAGGATTTCTTAAGAGAGTTTGTAACAGTTTTATATCAGAGTTAATAAAGCTATTATTGATTCATACTTGTGTTATTATTGTTTAAGTCAAAAATCTTATACCATTGTATTCAACCCCCTTCTATAATTGTTAATTATTGGGCAACAATTGGTATCAGAGCGAACTGATTAATCTTAATCAGAAACGATCTTAAGATGTCGACAAGCAAGTATGAAAGTATCAAGATTTCCATTCTCAAAAAAACTAAGTATCCAACATGGAAGGTGAAAATGTTGATGTATCTAGAAGCAACTAATCCAAACTATCTTGATAGGATTAATGATGGTCCTTTTATGCCAACAACTTTGGTTGGTCGAACAGATACAGTTCCAGAATATTATGTCATGAAGGAAAAGAGTAAATGGACTCTAGAGGAAAAGGCTCAAGTTCTTAAAGATGCAAAGGTAAAGAATATTTTGCATAACAGTCTTGATAATGTCATGTCAAACAGGGTAATAGCATGCAAGACTGCTATGGAAATTTGGGATACCTTGGAAACTCAATGCTAAGGCACTGAATCTATCAAAAGAAATAGAAGGGCTCTGTTGATTCAGGAGTATGAACAGTTTGATGCTAAATCTGATGAAAGCCACACTGATATGTATGATAGATTTCTGACACTGTTGAACAATCTATCTCTTGTTGGCAAAGAGTATGATCCAGAGGATTCAAAAACCAATTTTCTAAGAGCTTTGACTGAGGAGTGGGATACTCAAGCTTCAATCATTCACTAGTACAAAATTGGCTTTTTACGTCGGTTAAATATGTCTTATACGTCGGTTAAATGGCGATGTATAGAGGGGCGACGTATAAAGTCACGAGTCTTTTACGTCGGTTAAAAAGGCGACGTATAAAGTCTAAATATACGTCGCTAAAAAGCCGACGTATAATGTCGACGAAGGCCGACGTATAATGTTGAAAAAGCCGACGTATAATGTTGAAAAAGCCGACGTATAATGTAGAAAAAAAGCCGAAAAAAAGCCGACGTAAAATGTTCAAAAACACCGACGTATAATGTCACTAGTACAAAAATGACCTTTTACGTCGGTTAAATATAAGAACCGACGTATATTGTCAAAAAAATTAAAAAAATAATAATTTTTCAATTTCTCTGTACCCATTCCCATGAACCTATTGAACAATGTATAAACTTATATATTATAACAAAGTTTTGTACAACCAAAAACCATATCTACAAGAAATAATACTAAATAATACTCAAGAATCAACTTCAACAAGAAGGTATTTCGTATTTATTTATCCATCTCTCTTCTAACTTTAATACATATGCATATGGTGCATAAAATGTAAAATTTAAGGAAATTAGAGCATCTCCAGTAGTGCTCGTCATTTTCAGTTCGTTGAAGATAACAAGATCAAGATAACTCCATATCCCTCGCAGCCGAGCATCCATTCCCTTTAAAGGCTGCAAGTTTTCCAGTACCCTGCACAGGACAGTTACACAACATCAACAGTCAAGTCACAGTAATAGGAAAGGCTAATAGAACATCTAGATAAGCAAAAAAGAACAACCTCCACTTACTGCTAGCCTGCTAGGCAAAACAGTCACTTAAAAGTTATTCTGTTGTAATTTGACTATCAAAAATTTAAACAGAATTAAAACTTAAAAGTTCCTAATCTGATTGTCAAGAATTTGAATAAAATTAAAACTCTATGCAAGAACTGAGCAACCACATACATCTGACATATTAGATTATACTCAACAGACACCAAATGCAGACATTATGAAAGCTTACCATTTGGTTGAGATACATTAATGGCATTTGCAATTCTTAGAAGAGGACGATCGAAAGGTAGCCCTAGCCTCATGTGAAGAAGCCTTCGAACTTCCACTGCAGAGAGCAAGCTTTAAAAAAATGTTAGAATGCTCATAGAGTCATAGTACCGTGA
The DNA here is from genome assembly GCA_037693485.1 of Kitagawia praeruptora. Lineage (NCBI taxonomy): Eukaryota > Viridiplantae > Streptophyta > Magnoliopsida > Apiales > Apiaceae > Kitagawia > Kitagawia praeruptora. Next base: position 113,091,655 of record CM075354.1, read on the forward strand.
CTGCAAGCATACTCAAAACATCATGGCACCATGACAAAGGTTAATAAACAAAATACTACTCTGTATAAAATTCAACCGTTTATCTTCCATCCATAACAAAATACTTAGGGAAGCAAACACTTCAACACCACAAATTTCAGGAACCAACAACTTGCCAACACGTTTTAAACATGACAGATAGTAGTATTTTTCTTCCAAAATATACGCAATACATTTCAAAGAGAAAGTCAGAGAAAGCTGCACCTTGCTTCATTTCCGTTTCCCCATAAGTTAATTCATATATAACAGTTATTGGATGTGAAACCCCAGGAGGACTGAAGTGATATGGATATATCTGCAACGGAAAAGATACTTAATAAACATCCAAATTCATTCAGTGGAAGGCTTTTTCGGGTCAGAATTTCTCTGAGGTGTCTATCAGCCCACAGCTGGCGCGTCATATTCTTTCTAATTAGTAAAAAAGAATACAGAATATGAATTTGCATCTTACATTTGATTTTTGTGTAAAGAGATCAGGAAAAATTGTTGTTTTAACTGCATGTAACTGGTCAGTTAGTGCAGGGATGAGTAGGTTCGAAATTGCAGAAGCAATGGAAAGTTCCTTTGCAGCATAACAAAGCACTTCTAGTTTGTAATCCACAACCAAAAGTTTAGTTTCTTCAGGAGCTGTAAGAGAAACATAAATTACCATTGTTAATATTTTAAATCTAGTTATATGGAAGAGAACATGGGATTTAATTCTTGAAGCATATACTTATAATTCATGTATACAGTAGGTATCAATAATTTGACAGTACAATGTTACAAAGACATATAGACAGAATAAAATACTGTTGTTACTAACAAAAAAGATTTATTAATCTCTAATATCATGTCTACCAAAGTAAGCATCCTAACTTCTGTAATCTGATAGATTATAAGCACTTGTATCTGTAGCTCTTCAAAAACTGTTCAAGACAAAGATATTTAATGAACATTCAGGGATCTAAGCTGTAAGCATTACATTTGGGGAAAATATTAGAAGCAAATATAATAGTGACCATAAAATGTAATAAGTTTCAATTTTAGAATACAACACATACCATGAATCTCGCACCTCTAATGAGTAGGGATCTTCCATTTTAGTGGTGATTGTGATAGCCGACTTAAATAGGTGGATGATGTAAGAATATAAATATCTTAAAGAAAAGCTGTAAGTTGGATAGGCAATAGTAATATAACGTTAAACAAAGTTATGTTCTTTGTGGATCTTTACTTTATCTGGAAAATAGGTTACAGTAACTCCGTGGAACTCAAACAAAGCATGGCAATTCATGAGTGGAAATCAAATTTAGGCCAAAAAAGTCATGCAACCGCCTTTTCCTATAAATTTTTCATACCTGGAAAAAATTCAGCAGATGGTGAAGTAGACTTTTGTTTGTTAACCGATCTACTCAGCAGGAGTTGTACTTGAATTATATCTGCATTCTAAGAACTGAAACCTTTAAAGAAGCTGATACAAGAAAGGAAATATATAAATAGTATTAAACATATAATTTAGCAATTAGCACTAAAGCCACTATTAACACGTTGCAGGTCTGATTCTCAATGTAAAGTAATTACCTCCTCTATAGAAGTAAATGTTCTGATGTCCCTATCCTTCAAACATAAGTATGAACATAAGTATGAACATAAGTATGAACATAAGTATTAAGTATGAACATTATGAAATGCAGACATTAAAATCTCAAAATTAACACATACGAAATATAAATTAACACAAACTACGTCTCACACCAAATTCATAGCATTCATCCAGTTATGTAATCCTACACATCAATTCAACTTAAAATTACATAAAAATCCAATAAAATCAGCAGCAAAAATTCAATTAGAAATACAGATCCAAACACAATACACAAACACAAAATTTCTAAATAATTCAAATAAAACCCTAAATACATACATTGATACACAAAAATACAGATAAATTCAAAAATCAACATACACACACACACACACAAACACATATAAATTCATCCAAAACCCTAATATCTCAAACATAACACAAACAATCAATCATCAAAACCAGCTTTACAGCACCCCCAGTTTTTAGATACTTATCTGCAAATTTAATTGGCGTTGACCCGCTTAATCGGAGAGATTGGGGTGGGAGAGAGTCGAGGGCGGAGAAAGATGAGGGAGACGGAGAGAGATTTGAGAATGACGATAGAGAGGCTGAAATCACACATCTTCGTGTAGAAGGAGGCGCCGCAGGGAGAGAGGCGAGAGAGATTAGGGTAGATTGGAAATAGACGCGGGTGTTCGATTAGACGTTATATCTTTTAAAGGTTTTATACGTCGGTTATATTAAGAGCGACGTTATATACGTCGCCTTTTCCTCAACCGACATATATAGTAGCATTATATACGTCGGTCATATTAAGAGCGACGTATAAAGTTGTATTATATACGTCGCCTTTTCTCAACCGACGTATAAAGTTGTATTATATACGTCGCCTTTTTCAACCGACGTATAAAGTAGCATTTTATACGTCGCCTTTTTTCAACCGACGTATAAAGTAGCATTTTATACGTCGCCTTGTCCTCAACCGACGTATAATATGATCTTATACGTCGGCGTTTTCTTCAACCGACGTAAAAAATGTTAAAAATTGACCTTATACGTCGCCTTTATGCGGAACCGACGTATATAACTACTTTATACGTCACCTTTGGCCAGAACCGACGTATAAGAGGCGACGTATAAGGTCAGTTTTGTACTAGTGATTAGGCATCAGTATGATCTAAAGATGCTGTCTCTTGATGAAGTCTATGGAATGTTGAGAACCTATGATCTTGAGGTTCAACAGAGAAAGAACAAGAAGAATGTCAAGGCAAAGTCTCTATTGCTTTGAATGTGGAATCAAAATCAAAGGGTAAAGCTGAGGAGGTTTCTAGCAGGAAAATTAGAGTTGTAGGGTCAATTCCTGATGACATTATCAGATACTGATGCTAAGTCTGATTCTGATACTGATGATGACTCCACTGATTCTAACATGATGGAGATGGTTGCTATGATAGTTAAAGGCTTCAAGAAGATGAAGTTCAGAAAGGCTAGGAAGCAAGGGAAGTTCCAGAAGAAAACCTTCAATGCTGACAAAGACAGGTACAAGAAAAAAAAAAGGCAAAAGCAGTAAATTTGAAAAGTCAAAAGTCAGATGCTACAACTCTGATGGAATGGGTCACTTTGCAACTGAGTGCAAGAAGAACAAATCTAAAGCTCACATCTCATCAAGCAAGGATTGGATGGACTCATCATCTGACTCTGAAGAAGAGAAACTGAACTATGCTTTGATGGCTAATACTGATGAGACTGTTGCTGCTAAAAATAAGGTATCTGAAACTTTGTTTGATTTTGATACTAATAGTGTCTCTGAGTTAAGATCATTTCTAAAATCTCTGCATATTAGTTTTAGGAGTTAGACTCTTGAAAAATACTAGAATAAAATTTGAAATGGCAGAGATGGCTAAGAGAAATGATCATCTAGAATCTGAGTTACTTTTCTTGCATGAGGTACAACAAGAATGTACTGAACTTGAAAAAGAACTTGAGGATGCTAAAGAAAAACTCAGAACCTGGACAAACTCTAGAAAGAAAACTCATGATATTATCACTGATAAAAATTGGAAAGAATGTCTAGGATGTAATCCAGAGAATGAGAAAAAGAATAAGGGTAAGGTTGTTACTAATGAAACAACAAAACCAGGAAGAGTTGTTGTTAATGAGTCAACAAATCCAAAAATCTACAGATATGTTATAGACAGTACTAAAACTAAGTTAAAACCTGTTAATTATGTGTATCCAGAAAATCCCAAATCTACTTCAGAAAAGGGATCCACTTCTACACATTATTCTGAGACTAGAACTATCAAGAACAAAAATGTAGGTCTTTTGTCTAAGAAACAATTGAGGGACAAAATCTGTCAAGTGACAGATAGGAAGAAAGTCCAAACTGTAAAAAGAAACAGGAATGGTAAAGTTGGAATAAACAAGGAGAATGATTATAAGTATATTCCAAATGCACCAAGGAAAGTATGTTTTAACTGTGGTAACTCTAATCATCTTGCTATTGATTGCAGGAGAAGTAAAAAGAAGGCTACCGTAGTTTCTAAGTCTGACATTAGGAATAAATCAGTATTTTATAAACCACAGAATCCTTGTTTCCACTGTGGTAGTAAATGGCATTCGATTTATATGTTTAAAGAATATCATAATTTATACTATAATTATTATGAGCCTTTACCTAAATTTAATAAAAGTGCAAATTTTGGTAAAACAAAGAATTTGAATTCTAAGCATGCATTTGTAATATCTGATAAGAACAGGGCAAATTCTGATGGAATCAATCCTGAAGAAGCTATTTTTGCTAAAAAGTCTTCTGCTGCTAAAAATGTTAAGTTGCATGAAAAGAAAACCCAACAAGTATGGGTTCTTAAAAATTCTAACTGAGTTCTTTGTGTTCTGATTATAGGGTAAAAAGAAAAATTTGTTAGTCATGGACAGTGGATGTTCTGCGCACATGACTGGAGACAAATCCTTGCTATCAGAATTTGAAGAAAAGGCTAGCCCAACTGTGTCTTATGGAGATGGCAACATTGGACAAACATTGGGATATGGCAATATAATCATTGGAAATGTCATCGTTGAAAAAGTAGCTCTGGTGAAAGGACTCAAACACAATTTGCTGAGTGTTAGTCAAATCACAGACAGAGGTTATCATGTCAACTTCCATGATACTCATTTTGAAGTAATCAGCAAAACTTCAGGGAAGGTTGCTTTAACTGGTCAAAGACATGGTAACATATATGAAGCCAATATCTATACCAATACTGATGGACTCTCTACATGTCTCATCAATAAAGCTTCTGTAGATGAAAGTTGGAATTGGCACAAGAAGCTTTCTCATCTCAACTTCAACAATATCAATGAGTTGGTAAAGAAAGACTTGGTAAGAGGATTACCAAAGGTACTGTATACTCCAGATGGACTCTGTGATGCTTGTCAGAAAGCTAAACAGAGAAGGACATCATTTAAGAGTAAAACAGAATCCTCAATTGATGAACCATGTCACATGCTCCACCTTGACTTATGTGGACCAGTCAATATAATGTCCATCAGCAAGAAAAGGTACACTCTAGTTATTGTTGATGAATATACTAGATTTACCTAGGTGTATTTTCTACATAGAAAAGATGAAACTGCTGAAATACTTCTGGACCATGTAAGACTGATTTAGACTGGCACAAAGTATAAAGTCAAGATTTTGAGAAGTGATAATGGAACTGAATTCAAGAATTCAGCAATGGAAGAGTTCTGCAAATACAAAGGAATAGTTCAACAATTCTCTGCTCCAGGCACACCCCAGCAAAATTGAGTGGTTGAAAGAAAGAACAAAACTCTTATTGAAGCTGGCAGAACTATGTTGGAGGAAGCTAAACTACCTACATATATCTGGGCAGAAGCAGTCAACACAGCATGCTACACTCAGAACATAACACTGATCAATAGACATGGTGTAACTCCTTATCAGATGATCAAGGAAAAGAAGCCAAGTCTGAAGCATTTGCATGTATTTGGCTTTAAGTGCTTTGTTCTAAGACCTCATCCTGAACAGCTTGGAAAATTTGAGACTAAAGCTGATGAGGGCATCTTTATTGGCTATCCATCATCAAGAGCCTTTAAAGTCTACAATCTAAGAACAAAGACAGTCATGGAGTCTATAAATGTATCTTTCGATGATAAGAATATTACAGGAATTGCTGAAGACTTACATGATGATTTGATTTTTGCAAATGAAGCTACCAAGAATTCTGATGAAACCTTGTCAGATACTGATACTCCATCAAATCCTGATGATCCAATCATTCCTGATGAAACACAAATTATTGATGATAATGCAAATGTTGAGGGGGAGCAACAACAAGAGACCATCAACACTGAAACAAATCAAACATCAGGAAGGGATTCATCAGAAACAGATTCAAGTGACAATTCTGACAGTAGATCAGAAAGAGATAGTAATATCTCAAAGGGAGCTTCTAGTAATACTAGTTCTTTTGAAGATAACACCAATCCAGGGGGAGCATCAAATTCAAGGAATGATTTACCACCAGCAAGGAAATTGACTAAAAACCATACTCCTGATTTAATTATTGGGAATCCTGAAGCAGGTGTGACAAGCAGAAGTGCAACTTAAAATGAATGTCTTTATCATAACTTTCTATCAAAGGAGGAACCTAAGAAAGTTGAAGATGCACTCAAGGATGCTGATTGGATTATGGCTATGCAAGAACTAAATGAGTTTGAAAGAAATGAAGTCTGGAAACTAGTACCAAGGCCAAAAGGAAGGTCAATTGTAGGTACAAAGTGGGTGTTCCGAAACAAGACAGATTCAGATGGCACTATTACCAGAAATAAAGCAATACTAGTTGCAAAGGGATATTCTCAATAGGAAGGAATAGACTATGATGAGACATTTGCTCCTATTGCAAGATTGTTAGTTCAAATTTATGTTGATGATATCATTTTTGGGTCAACCAACTCCAAATTATGTGAGAAGTTTTCAAAGCTCATGCAGTCTAGATATCAAATGAGCATGATGGGAGAGATGAGCTATTTCTTGGGTCTGCAAGTTAAACAGACTGATGATGGGATATTTATCAATCAGTCAAAATACACAAAGAATCTCTTGAAGAAGTTTAAAATGCAAGATAGTTCTATTGCATCAACTCCCATAGACACAGCTACCAAGCCTGATCCTAATCAAGGTACTGAGGTAGATGCAATAAACTACAGAGGTATGATTGGCTCACTCTTGTATCTAACTACTAGTAGACCAGATATCATGTATGCAGCCTGTCTATGTGCAAGATTTCAGGCAAATCCCATAGAACTACATCTCATAGCAGTCAAAAGGATTTTCAGATACTTAAAAGGCACCCCATCTCTTGGCCTTTGGTATGCTAGAGAATCTGATTTTAGTTTATGTGGTTACTAAGATGCTGATTTTGCAGGCTGCAAAATAGACAGAAAAAGTACTTCAGGCATTTGTCAGTTTCTTGGAGGAAGACTTGTTTCTTGGTTTAGTAAAAAGCAAAAGTCTATCTCTACATCAACTGCATAAGCTGAGTACATTGCTTTTGGAAGCTGTTGTGCTCAGATTATGTGGATGAGAAATTAGCTAATGGACTATGGTTTGTCATATTCAAAAATACCTATTTATTGTGATAACCAAAGTGCTATTGCTATGACAGGAAATCCAGTACAACATTCTCTTACTAAGCATATCAGTATCAGATATCATTTTATAAGAGAGCCGGTAATGGAAGGGACAATTGAGCTATACTTTGTTCCTACTGATCAACAGCTAGCTGATATATTCACCAAGCCACTTCCTGAAGCTATGTTTACAAAGTTGGTGAATGAACTGGGAATGATAAACTATGATAGTTTTTGAGAAAAGAGAAAGATCAAATACTGATACTCGTCAAATCTTGATGAATTTCGAATCCTGATGAAAAAGGTCAATCCTGACTCTAGTCAAACATCAAATACCGATGCGAAGTTTCATTTATCAGTAATGTATTTCAGTATCTAAGTACTTTGTTTTCTGTTCTGTTTTCTTGATACACTTGTGACTATTGAACTTGTTAATAAGGTGATTACTTTAATTAGTTTTCATGATTATGTCTCTGATTTAATTATTTGAAGAACAAGTTCAATGCAGAAAATAATGAATAAGATTAGAGAAACAAAGTTTTCTTTTCATTGATAATAAGAAAGAGATTACATTCAGAAAGTACATCTTTTTTGTTCTCTATCTACTAATCTATTCAACAGGAAAATAAAGTCCAAACCACTCCATTGTTAGCAGCCATCCCAGATCCCATCTTTGCAACTTTGTTTGGGTGGAAGTTGATAGGGATAAGGTTATTTTTGGTGACATATTCATTAACAATGGTTGATGGAGTTGGATGAGGATGTCTTAGACGATAGCCATGCTAATGTTGCTTGGAGGGCAGCATCGATGTCAATCACTTTTGCAGGTCTTTCTTTCTCGATTTCTTCGAGACCAGCATCCATCTGCAACCACAAAGTCTCAAGCTGTCTTTCCCAGTTGAAGGAATCAAACTCTTCACAAGTATAACTGAAGATATCTCTCTTCTCAACGAGATGAAGATTCTTTTCTTTAATGGTAAGGTTCGACATCTCTTTGCAAAGATATTTTCTGTGAAGAGTTGTTGGTTTACTAGAGAGAAGAAGGGTTAAAGAGATAGCGGACAAGTCTCTAGGTGTTAAATAGAGGAAGGAGTGGAACGAGAACATGAAACGGTTCATATTCTGGTTTTGGTACCAGGTATTTTTAGATTGTGATGTTTTAATTTCTTTAATTAAAACTAAATACCTTTTTTTATTTTATTATCACAATCTTATTTCTCGAATAATGCGGGCGCGTGTGTTGTACTCATGAAAGTGTATACATACAGTTTGTAAATCGTGTCGCGTGTGGTTATCACCACTCTTACACGTATTTTGGTCCATTACTTATGTGTTCACGAGTCGATTACTGACACCTGTCTTTGAGATATCATTAATTTTGTCTAAAATCAATTTAGTTTTCTAAATTGATTCTTGAATTCTCAAAGTATCAGTATTGTATTGTCTCTTTCACTTTGTGCGAACATAAACCCTAATTGTTCAAGATTACAAAATCTCTCCATTACAAAAACAATGGAAAATCAATTGTTTGCAAACAGTAAGGTTGTCATCAATGGTGTTACTTTTGCACCTAACAATTTTGTTACTGTTCTTGATCATCAGGACTTGACGAATGATTTTCATATCATTCAAGATTTCTTGGCCTCAAGTCCAATTAATTTTGCATTAACACAACCTTCCAAGGTTTCTTTCAAGAGTGTTATGCAGGTGTGGTCTACAGCAGTTTTTAATAAAGGTATGACAACAAGGAATCCATACATGTCCTTTGAGTACAATGGTACTACATATAATGTGACTCCAGAGGTGATTGTGAAAGCTCTTCAACTACCATCTCTCAATGGCAAACTCGCAGAAAGTGTTTCTGATGTTACACTTCTTGATTTTGCAAAGAGTCTTGGAATCAAAGGACAACCAATGAAGTTTGGGGAATTATACATAACAAAGCTGAAGAAGGAATGGAATTTTTTCTTTGATACTATCAGTCGGTGTTTTCTGAATAAAGTTTCTAACTTTGATGCATTGCCTTCAGCTTTAGTTCAAATTGGGTACTCTCTAATCCATGAAACTCCTTCTGATTATGGATTATTTCTTTTGAAAACATTTTATGCTAGAAAAACAGAGAAGTATGGATATGTCTGTTTTATTAGATTCTTTCAATTGATATTCTCATATTTATGTCCCAATGTTGAATTTGAAAATGATGATAATTTGCCTTTCTTTAAGATTTCTGACAACAATATTAAATCTTTGGAGAAATTTGATAAGGTAAATAACTTGAAAGGCAATCCTATTATTCCTAATGAGGTCAGGCTTCTTTTGTCAAAAAGAATGTCTACTCATTATAGATCTATTACTGATGGTCTTGGACCTATTTCTGGTGCTATGAGACAGGAAACTACCCATCTTGTTTCTGATCAAAGCACACAACCCAAACACTTTGTCAAACAGTCATCCACCTCTGGTGTCTCACAAAAGGCATCAGTTGTAAAATCAAAGAAATTAGCTAGATCTGATGTGTCTGGAAGACAATTAGGATCAAAGATTTTCTCCACTCCAACCCACTCTCAAAAGAAGTCACAAGGGGGTGAACAAGGGGTCCTGGCTAAGGAGAAATCTATGTTTGAGATTGATCAATCTTTGATTGATATAAGGGTGTATAAGGAAACAAGAGAAAAGAGGAAATTCATTCAGAAAAATGATTCTGAGTCTGATTATGATTCTGATGATCACAAATTGCCTTTATCAGTTTCTTTGAAGAAAAAGGAAGTCACTGCTATTGTTTCTAAAGAAATGGCTATTTCTGAAAAGCCAAAGAAGAGAAGGAGATTACTTAATAAGAGCAAATACTTCATTCCTCTGGAGATACAGAATCTTGATGATGATATAGAGAACATTCCGAATTTGGTTGTATCATCAGTTCCTGACTCAACTACAAATCCTTATATCTCTACTCCTGATACTTCACCTGTGAAGACCTTTGAAATCTCTTATTCTCCAGCACCTACATCTCCAAAAAGAAGGATAATTGAGATGTCTGTAGATGATGTAAACAAAATTACTGCACAACTTGGTTTAAAGTCTGTCTCACTCCAAAAGAAAGATGCTACTATAAATGTCTTTCATAGACAGAAGAAACAGAGGACTACTTCACCTCTGAGAGGATCTAGCCCACAAGAACCTAAACTTCAAAGTAGTTCAGCAGCTACTGCAGATCCAGTCACACAAGAACCATTCACTCAAAGTGTGGATGTAGACATTGCTGAAGGAATAGTCCCACAAGAACCACTTGCTCAAAGGGAAAGTGCAGACAAGAACATTCCTGCCCCACACGAACCATCTTCTCAAAGTGAAGATGCAGGTAAAATCACATCTGCAAAGAAGTTTCCTGACACTGCTCAAGGGACTTCTGAAATTGAATTTGACTTAGTTCAAAGTCTGACAGATAAATCTGCTCATGACAAACAAATTGCTGAATGTGATGAGATACTTAAGGACACTACATATGAGGGAAGCACACAAGAACCTTTGACTCAAAGTGTTGAAGAAGCTTCACAACCTCAGACCACACAAGAACCATCGGTAGAAAATACTGATGCAAGTCATGCTTTAGTTGCAGCTGTCAATCCTGATGCAAGTACCACTGATCCAAATATTCCACTGCTTATCGAGCCGATTTCTGCAAGGCCAATGGAATCATTAACTACTTCATCAGGTAACACTTCTATCTCTACTTCTTTTAATACTGATAGTATGATTACAGATAGACCTGATACAAGGGACACCTCTATTTCTATGACTTCAGTCCACTCTTCTCAGCCACCTCTTATTTCTTTGAATTTGTTGAGCCAGAACCTTTCTAGTGAGAATGAGAGTAAACAATTAGAGAAAAAGAAGAGTGAAGAGAGGCAGTCTCCTGTACTGGCAAAAGGAGAAGTATAAAAGAGTGAGAAGTTACAAACTTCTGGAAAGGTAGCAGTTACTATTGAAAGTAACTTAGGTAACATTGTGAGAAGTGATGAGATCACTTTAAAAGAACAGAGAGATCTAGGAAATGTTTCTATTCCCACTGCAGGTTTTCAGGAACCAATAGTTCCATCTACTGTTGATCTAAAATTGAAAGGTGTTATGAATCCTGACGATAAATTTCCTGAGGCTGATGACAGCTCAGATGATGATGATGATGCTGATGATAATCCTGACACAGACCAACTGAAAGCAGTTCTCAAAGCAAGTCTAGGATCTGCTCAAGGGTCTTCTAGTAAGTATATGCAATCTGTTACTCAAGAAGAGTTCAGAGGGAAGTATAGTTCTCTACTTCCTGAACATAATCAAGCTATGAGGGGATATGAATGGGATAATGAATGGAATCAGCCAACTGCTGAGATGAACTTCAATAATGCTCTTTTTCATTCCAGTCATATTGCTACTAGGATGTCTACTCCTGAGCTTAAGGCTCTTCTCAAGACTAATACTTTTTTGGCAAAAGGATTGAAAGATGAAGTCAAGACTATCAAGTCTGACAACGAAAAGTTTCATGCTCGGTTTCTCAAGGATTATGCTGAGATTTCTACTACTTGCCAGCTTGAACGTTTAGGAACTTCGTTTACAACAAGGATGGATACTGTGGAATCTAAAGTTGATACTTTGTCTTCTAAAGTTGATACTATTGATGAAACTCTCAAGCTTATCTTATCTTTCTTTATTGAAGAGGGTTCTGAAGTCAAAAAGGGGGAGAAGGTAGTCAACAAAACAAAATGTACACCTAATCTAGTTGTAAGAAAGGATGATGATACTTCTGGAAATGATGGCGGTGGTCAGGTAAATGAAGTAGAAACCTCTGATGCTGCTTTGGTAACAAGAAAAAGTACATCTCAAACTCAAATCAAGCAGTCAACTCATGTTTCTAAATCTGGCAAGAGAACAGTGAGAAAAATGGTACAATCTCAAGTCATGATAGAAGAACAATTTCAAGCACCTGGTCTAAATCAAACACTTTCAACAATTCCTGAAGAAGATGAAGATTTGTTCATTACTGACATAAAAGATGCTCCTCATCTCTTCAAGAAAATAGTTTCTAAGGAAGGTGTAAGTGAGATTGTTTATCATAATGATGTTAAAGTTCAGCAACATCATTCTAGGGAGGCATTAGCCTTAGTTTCTAAAGAAAATACTGACATGAGTACTCAAGAGTTTTTAGAAGAACAGAAGAAGATTCTTGAAGAAATTGAAAGACAAAAAGAAGCTCCTGCTGCAAGAAGAGGAAGAGGTAGAGGAGGCAGAAACAGAGGTAGAGGAAGGAAACCTGTACAAGCAAATACAAGGCAGACAAGATCTAGTGGTATCAGAATTGAAGAAATTGCTGATGATAAAAAGAAGAAAACTCCACTTCTTCTTGAAATGGCTCTAGACAACAAATTCAATGATCCTGATGAAACTATCAATACAGAAGTTGAAGAAGAAAGTTTGTTGAGAACTAGAAAGAGAAAATCTATTGTGAAAGCACAGGAAGATGTTCCTAAAATGACTCAGGTTGTTACTTCTGATGTTGATGCATGTGATGCTAAAATCTTAAAGAATCTTGAATTAATGATTCTTAAAATTGTTATTGAATCTCATAACTTTGAGGCAGATTAGTTCAATCAAAGAAGGTTCAGGGAATTTGAAGAAGAAAGAAAATTCAAGAAAACTGAAAATGACTTTGTTGATGATGCAAGAAATGAGTATTTGAAAAGAATCTTTGAATCTGATAAAGATTTATGGTATGATGTCAACAAAATTTTTGAGGAGGAAATTCCTAGTGAACCTCAGTCTAAGAAGAAAGGAGGAAAATGGAAAGATATTGAAGATATGAAGTATACTGGACCAGGGATTTTCAGATCTGCTGGAATAGTTTTACCACCTCCAATTACTCCTGGACTTCAGAAAGCTAAAGTTTCTGAGTCTGACAAATCTCCTCCAAGATGGACTAGGATGCAATCTGAACTGATAGGGATGGAATCTAACACTAGAGGTGGTATTGGTTTTAGAGATGCAGAAATAAAGTCTACAGCCCAGACAGATCAACATTTTATTATTAAGAAACTTGGTGATGAACTGACTATTGATGATCTTTGGGAACTTGAATCTGTTGCAATTGTTGCTTGCAATGTGGACTCTAAGAAAGTAGAGAAGATGCTGTATTTCATGAAGGACAAGAGTGTTAAGAAGCTGTTTATTCATGATATATTGTGCAAGTTAACAAAAGAACTGAAATAGGTTCTTTATTTGCTTGAGAATAGAAGAATTCCTGATACAGAAGCCAGTGTTTATCATAACTGGTGTACCATGATCTTCAGAACAATCAAATCCAGATATCTAGAAGGATGATCAAGGTAAGATGGTAATTATACTCCCATGTACTTGAATTCAGAAGGACAAGAAGTAGAAACGCAAAGGGGTTCGGCTGTTAAAGAAGTAATATTGTATCAAGTGTTGGTTTCGATCATCAATACACAGCGAAAACGATAATAAAATCGATTGAAACCATGCCCGGATCCATGTATAATATATATAGATAATCACGGTAGATAGAAACATTTACCTAGTGAAGCTTTACGATTAAAAACGATGGAGATGCAATCACAGAGCTTCCTCTTCGAAAACTCCTCTACGGTATCCACACGAACACCCCAAGAGCGTCTCACGATCTTGTACGGAAGGGAGGTACTAGCCTCCAATGAAAAGAGATAAAGATTTTAGGGTTTGGTTTATGCGGCTGGCTTTAGTTTCTGCCGTGTGTTCTAATTCACCATCATTCACATCCTTATGTATTTATATGGTAGTGTGTAGCAAAAAGCCCAAGCCAAAAAACTTAGCCCAAATAGAAATATTAAATAATAGAATCAAATCCTATTATTTAAATAAATAATAATTAAGTCATACTCAATTATTAAAATCATAAAATCATATCTCATTTGTATTTTATTATATCTTAATTAAGTACCACTTAATTAATATAATAAAATCCAACTTATCATTAATTAATTTAAATTCATAATTTAAATTAATTCTTCCTTTAAATGTTCTATGTGTGTGACCCTGTAGGCTATCATTTAATTGGCAATAATTTTATTCTCTAATAAAATTATAAACAATGAGCGGCATCTAGTAATACATCATTGCTACCCAATTAAATAATAATTAATAATAATTAAATAATAATAAAACCTTTTGTGATTAATGTTCCCGTGTAATATAATCCCTTTAACCAAATATTATAGATTAAACTCGAGGCACGTTTATGTCATCCTCTTCATAATTTAATCCGGGTTTACTTGATCCATGAGTAGACTATTAAAACAAATCATTATTTGAGCACGGCCATGCATTTTATAGTCTCACTCAATCAAGAGGCCAATAATATCTCTCCTATTTGATAGGAGGGTTAAATCCTTTATCTATCATTCATATTTCTCATACGATTCACAATATACCCGATGTCCACTTTTATCATTACCCGGTCAAAGGTAACTTTTAATGTAGTCAAAGTATATTATCCTCGTATAGAAATATAATGATCTCAAGTCAAAGGATCATTACACCATTATCACTGTGAGTCTTTCTTATGACTTTATTAACATGAAGAATCTCACGGTGGGTCTGTCCAGTACCATGTACCCTACATGTACCTATGTATTGACTTTATTATCTCCATACTTATAACCAATGAGATGTGGTTATCAGTCAAAAACATACTAGTCTATTTATGTATTATTATTGTCCTGTATAATAATACTCGACTAGGGACCTTTAAGAATATGATATATATATATTATATAATCTCAAATTCAAGTTCTAAACTTAAACTATATAATGTGTATCATTATTCTAAGGACATTTATTATGCTAACAAATATCGCAGTAATTAGAGTCATAATAAATACATTTATTTAATAATCAAATGACATAAGATTTATTCGAGAAACAATGTATTGCCTCTAGGGCACCTACACTAACAATCTCCCACTTGCACTAGAGCCAATCACCCATGTATCTAATACCCATGGAACTAGTGTGACCGTCGTGCTTCTGCTGCGACAGGCCTTTGGTCAGTGGGTCTGCAATTTTATCATTTGTATGCACTTTACATATATGTATTTCACCCCTTTCATTAATCTCTCGTATGAGGTGATATCTTCTGAGTATATGTTTGGATCGGGAGTGCGATCTAGGCTCTCTAGCCTGTGCAATGGCCCCATTATTATCGCAGTATAGATCAATGGGATCTGCAATCGATGGAACCACTTCCAAATCAGAAATGAATTTTTGAATCCAAACTGCCTCCTTAGCCGCTTCACAAGCTGCAATGTACTCAGCCTCCATTGTTGAATCAGCTACTGTTTCTTGCTTTGAACTCTTCCAGCTTACAGCACCTCCATTTAGACAAAACACAAAACCAGACTGTGATACAGTATCATCCCTGTCTGTTTGGAAACTTGCATCGGTGTAACCCTTTACAACCAGTTTCTCCTCTCCTCCATACACCAAGAATGAATCTTTAGTCCTTTTCAGGTACTTAAGAATATTCTTGACTGCCGTCCAGTGACCTTCAACTGGATTAGACTGGTATCTGCTCGTTATGCTCAAAGCATACGAAACATCGGGGCGAGTACATACCATCGCATACATGATAGATCCAATTGCTGATGCATATGGAACTTTATTCATGTGGTCCTTCTCATCTAATGATTTCGGACACTGGTCTTTAGAAATCGTTATCCCTTGAGACACAGGGACATATCCCCTTTTAGCATTTTGCATACCAAAACGATGCAAAACCTTATCAATGTATGTACTCTGACTTAGACCGATCATCCTTTTAGATCTATCTCTATAGATCCTCATTCCTAGAATGTAGGTTGCCTCTCCTAAGTATTTCATAGAGAAATTGCTCCCTAACCAAGTCTTAACAGCCTTTAGAGAAGGTATGTCATTCCCCATTAGTAGTATGTCATCAACATACAGTACTATGAATGCCACATGGCTCCCACTAACCTTCTTGTAAACACAAGGTTCATCCTCGTTTTGAATAAAGCCATACTCCTTGACTATTTCATCAAAACGAATATTCCATCTCCTAGAGGCTTGCTTCAATCCATAAATGGATCGACGTAATTTACATACCTTGCCAACATTCCTTGGATCGACAAAACCTTCAGGTTGTGTCATGTACACATCCTCTTCAAGGCTCCCATTAAGGAAAGCTGTTTTGACATCCATTTGCCAGATTTCGTAATCATGGAATGCTGCAATTGCAAGCAAAATCCGTATGGACTTGACCATAGCAACTGGTGAGAAAGTTTCATCATAGTCAATACCATGAATTTGTTTGAACCCTTTCGCAACCAGTCTTGCTTTATAGGTCTGAACATTTCCTTCCATGTCAGTTTTCTTCTTGAAAACCCACTTGCACCCTACGGGTTTTACCCCTTCAGGTGGATCAACCAAATCCCAAACTTGGTTTTGGTACATGGAATTCATCTCGGATTTCATGGCTTCAAGCCATCTCTTAGAGTCCGGACTGTTCATAGTATCTTGATATGTGAGAGGCTCATCTTCATCTATGAGCATCAAATCCCCACATTGAGTCATAAGAAATCCATATCTCTCTGGCTCATGGCGAATTCTACCAGATCTACGAACAACCTGTGTTTCTTGAGAATTATCATTATTCTGCTCTTGTTCCACCTCAGTTTCAAAACTATTTTGTGGTTCTCGATCTTCATCGAGATCTATAGTTCTCCCACTGTCTCTTTTGGTTAATATAGATGTAATGGTACTATTAAACCTACTAACACTACTAGTACTCTTTTTAGGTGGGTTTTGAGTTCTAGGAGTATACATATCTACAAGACGATAAAAATAGCCTAAACAATTAGTTACATATAATTTATAATTATATGAAATTCCTAATGTACTATAATAATGATCTAACATGTTTTCTAAACCTTCTTGTCTAACACCCGGATCAAGAAGACATGCAACACTATAAATTTAAGGAAATTCTTTCAAATATTCGATCCACTGAACTTTCATATCATGAATAATACTACTAAATTGGGGGTTTTCTTCATAATTACGTAAAGTATTAACAATAAGAACGCATTCAATAATAACTTGATGTACATTTGGTTCATAAACATAAGAAAAAACGTTAGTAGCATGTGAAAAACAATCAAGAATATCACGTACCATAGATGCCATCTCCCACTCGAATTCGGTAATAACTGATTCTTGGTGATTTGGATCGGCATTATATAATTCAGTGATAACATCCTTATATTTAATTGCATCATTTAATAGTTTATGAGTCGAACCCCATCTATTAGGACAATCGATACCCCATTTTTTCGGCCTTAATCCATTATCTCTACACAATTTCTTATACCTAGACCTATATGTATCCGCTAGACGTAGATATTTAATTACTTTCCTAATAGGTTCTAATAATGTAGTTAACTGTTTAATTCCCACTTGGGCCGTCAAGTTAATAATGTGAGCACAACATCTAATGTGTAAAAATGTTCCATCTAAAACTAAAGGAATATCGGTCCTAATGTAATCGATACATTTGTTATTAGCAACAACATTATCTACAGATATTGTAAATACCTTCTGATACAAATTAAATTCATTTATCGTGTCTAAAATTTTTTGTTTTATATTATCACCGGAGTATGACTCTTCCATAATATCAAAAGCAATAATTCGTTTTTGTAACAAATAATCAACATCAATCCAATGAACCGTAATACAAATATAAGGCTCGCCTTGACTCGAACTCCAACAATCACTAGTTAAGGAAACCATACCATTAAATTTTTTGAAATACTCAATTAATTGTGCTCGTTGACTTTTATATTGTTTTTGTGTGTGACGTTTAAGTGTGTTTCTAGGAATTTTCGTAAATGCCGAGTTTAGTGAATTCTTAATCATGTGTTCTAAATTTGGACTCTCACCGTGGGAGAAAGGTAACTCATCTAATGTAACATAACTAGCAAAATCTTCGATCATTCTATTTCTATTATAGGCGAAAGGCATACCTCCACCAGGAGACGAAGTCCCCCGATTTGTGTTTGTTGTGAACCTTCTTGTGCCGCTCCACTTTCGTAATTTTGCTTCGTAATTCCATGATGTTTAACCAAGTGTCGATCAAGTGTACCCGTACCACCCCCCTTCGCGTGAATAAAGGAGTTTGTTCTCGACCATTTTGAATAAAAAGCAAACAAAACGCCTTAAATTTGTTCGGCTCGTCCGTTGCTTGTCTTGAATAATAAGTCCAAACGTGTGAATTATGTCGAGAAGAAGCACATATAAAATAAAATATAAATCGATTAAATTAAAAACGAGTACATTTAAAATGAGTTAATTTAGAACGAGTTAATTTAAAAAGAAAATACTTTTAAAACTAGGAAACTACATTTTTTTAAAAAAAATGAAGTTTACCGACTTCCGTTGGTGGTGGCATCGAGGAGGAAGGTGCTTGGCTTGAACCTTGAGATGATATAGTGCCCCTTCCTTCCATTTTATTTTTTCGATCTGCAATTAAAAAAACCAAAAAATTAACCATCAAATTTGATAAAATTACATATGATTTAATAAACAACATAAAATAATTTAGTCTTAAATTAAAGACACACAAAACTACATGAGATTTAAGAATGCAGCGCCTGCCAACAGAGTCGAGACTTGGTTTTTTTTTTTCCAGAAGTCGAGACTTGCTTTAACAAATTGTCGAGACTTTCCAGAATTCGAGACTTGCCAACATAAAATTGTAGACTTGCTTTAACAAAGTCGAGACTTGAGAATTACAAAACTAGAGGAGAGAGAGAGAGAGGAAAGTCGAGAGAGAGTAGAGAGGTGTGAGAAAGGAGAGGAGAGAGGGGTGATATTTATAGGAGGGTTCGGTTATTTGAGAGTCGTTGGAAAAAATGAACGTTAAGCTTCCATGATATTGCAGGAACAGAGCAGGAACAAAGTAAGTAGCCGTTGGCGCGTGTCAGAAACGCGCAAAGTAGCCGTTGGCGGGCCGGTTCAACTTTCCGGGCCGGTTCCGCGGGCTGGTTAACTTACGCATGACAATAATGCGTATCACATCCGTGCCGGGCGGGCCGGTCCGTGACGTGCCGGGTTAAGACCTTTTTTTTTTATTTTTTTTTACATTTTTGTATGCAACTCAGATGTTTTCATTTAACTATTATAAAAAACGGGGGTCAAAATAATTAATAAATGAAATTATTTTAAATCTATGTTCCAAAATATATTTACAATACATGCATTATTATTCAAAAGTTAATTGATGATTTTTTTTTCCGAAATAGTAAGCAATAATGAGGGTCAAAGACAAGCATTGAGTTTTTTTCTGAAAAAATGATGGAAAATTTCAAAAAAATTATGCAAAAATAAGATTACATATAAAAAGTTTAAAATATTGGAAAATTTTGCTTTTAGAAATTGATTGAACCCAAAACGACATCGTATTGTGAAGAATGGGGTTTTTATTTTTTCGAAAAAAAATATCAATTATAGAAAAGTGGAAGTGCGCACTTCTTCTTATTTCAATTTAATTTTTTAATTTATTTTACTTCTTCCTATTTCAATTTAATTTTTTAATTTATTTTATCACTGTCGTGCCAGGCGGGCCGGGCCGTGCTGTGCCGGGCTAAGTTTTTTTTTTTTTTACATTTTCTATGCAATTGTTTTGTGTTTACAACTATTTTATTCTACAACTATTTAACAGATATATTCATTTAACTATTATCAAAAATATTATTTTTAATATACTATTTTTTGGGATGAGTTTAATCCAAAAATCGAATATCATTTTAAATATTTATAAAAATCAATGAACATATTTTGTTTCACTTTTTTTTTAAAATCATTTTCGTAAATGAACAAACCGCATCAAAAATATTTTTAAAAATTTAAAAACAAATATTTCTAAAAATAAAAAATAAATAAAAAATTATACACACTATTTAATTTAAAAAATTGCTTGTTTAATGTCATGCAGGACCCTTAATATTTAACCCAAAGAGATTTTAATTAAAGGTAAAAATCATTTTCATTTTCTTCCTCAATCATATATATTTGGCGCTTTGTAAAAATTCAAGTGCATGAAATATAAGGTGTATATGAGCGGGCAACGCATAATGATAACTCGTGCTGGATTTCTGCTTTTGCTTTTTACTTTTGCGTTTTGCTTTTCCTTTTGTCGGGTTTGATTGATAGTTTTTTAATGCTATTGAACAATGGTAACTGGACTTTTTATTAGTTTGAGGATATTATTTGATTAAAATGAAAATTGGGAGGGAATTTTTTTGGTTTGGCGCTCGATCTTTCCCCCAGTATTTTTATTTTTTTAGAAAAGGTGTGAATACTTATATCACTTAAAACCTCCGCCCCTCTTCATCAAATACATATTTCACTGCTAATTGCCAACATACCTTCATCAAGTTATCAAAAACTTATTGATAATTGTCCCATTTTGTATGTGTATTTGCTTATTATGATAATCTTATTCGTAAACAAGATTAAATAGGGAAAGTTCCAAATTCAATATATGTTAATACTCTTTTTTTTGCAGGTTTGTGCATCATGGCACCTGGACGGCGAAGAAAAGAAGGCATCACTAGTTCTGCTCCTAAAGTTCCCCAAGTTGTTCAAAGCACGACTGTTATTCAGGGTCATCAAGTTGAATCCACCACCAATTTGTTATACAAGGTGAAAAGAATAGTCCCAGCATACCTTTTGGTGAACGGAATGTTACCTACAGACCACGTAAAGCCACTCGTGGCATAACTACTTCTAAGATCGCCAGGGCAGCTTCAACAGGAAAATTGTCCTTAACTTTTGATGCGGATTGTCGTCAACCGATATGTATTAATGCTGAGAGATTTAATAATGAGATCAGATTTATCGTTCGTAATCATGGTACATTTTGTTATAAGGACTGGAGACTTGTTCCTGAGGAGGTCAGAGCACCACTACGAATTTATCTTTTGGTAAAATTTCATATTTTATTAATTTTAATTGTTTTTTAAGCTGCCTGGATTAGCAGTAGTGTATTTTATGTTTAAGTGTTTCTTGTTTTAACATTCTTAGGAAAATTTTGACATTGACTTGCGGGATAAAACAACTATACTGTGTATTGATGATCAAATGAAAAAAACATGGAAAACGCACAAGTACAAGTTACACTCGTACTTTAAACGCATTGGAGGTATAAAAGATGTTGAGATGACGAAGAAAAAACGATATCCAGACTTGAGAAATGACCAACAAAAAGATTGGGAGTTCTTAATTATGTGATCAATGGTGTTCAAACCAGTTTAAGGTAACCTAGTTTTATAATGACTTTTGTTATTTTCTTGATATTTATGATCCACCCTATCTCTTTAGGAAAGAGCCGCTAAAAATACCATTAATTGGTCCAAAAGACCTTGGGAGTCTAAAATTGGATCAGTGTCAAAAGTACGACATCATATTCGACGTGGAATGAAATTAACTTCTTCAACGGGACAAATTGAAATATGGCGTTTAAAGCATTTTGATGAAAATGGATGGACTGGGCCAAACCTTCAAAATTTATATGTGAGTAATAAATATCTCTCTATTTTTCACTCACAATATATTATAGTTAATTTCATTCATTCGAGATACTTATTATTAATATTGTGTAACTAGGATAAAATGATGGATTTAAGAGAAGTTTATTCTCCAGAGGAAATGTCAGATAAAGAAATCTTGGAAGCAGTGCTAGGTCGTCATTCAGTATACTTGCGAGGATGGGGACGATCTAGTGGCACAACTAACAATAATAAAGCTCATGGTACTTCTATCGAGTCCGATCAACCAACTTATCAAGAGTTAGTTCAACGACTTAATGAAGCCAATAATCGTCTTGATGAAGTTGTTAACATCCTGTGCCAAAACAAACTTATGCCACAACCAAAGATTTCTCCAATAAATGAAGATTTAGATGCAAATTTAGATAATTTAGAATGATTTATTTTAAGTTTTTTTTTTGTAATTGTTGGAATTTTAAATTCTATGTAATTCATTTGACATTTTCATTTTTACGTTAATTTTTTTTTTGACGAAATGATTTTCTACGTTTTTTTTATTGAACAGAAAGTATGTAATTTACGAATTATTTCTTAAATAAAATAAATTTATTTACGTGAAATTATATATATTGTCTTGTATGATAAATTTCAACCATTGAAAAATTGCCACATGTCAATTATATAGGCCTCCATATGCCACTCTTTGGAGGACGCACATGTCACATTTTTTGAAGATTTGTAATGTGCCACGTGGTACAACATTAATGTTCCAAGTGGCATGACAATGAGGTGCCACGTATCAATGCAATCAGATGACACGTCGACATGCCACCTAAGTTAATGACATGTCATCTGATGACTTTTATTATTGTGGGGACCACAAATTTTATTACCTACCAATATATAGATGTGTAGGTAATGAGTCTTTCTCCACCAACTTTTACCTACCAATCTTGACCAATGCTGTATTGGTAGGAAATTCTCTTTACTTACCAATAGCAAAGTTTTACCTACATTTACAATTGGTAGGTAAAAACCAAATTTCTTGTAGTGCATTGCCGAGAAAGAAACAGCCAAAGAGTCATGGGAGGCGATCAAAACGTTGTGTATGGGTGCAGAGCGAGTGAAAGAAGCGAAGATGAAGACCTTAAAGGGAGAGTTTGTGTATGAGGTTGAGCGGGCTTGTGACTAATATTCGAGTTCTTGGAGAAACAATGGAGGAATCGAGTGTTGTGAGGAAAATTCTGCGTGCACTCCCGGATAAGTTTCTTCAAATAGCTTCAAACAATGAGCAATTGGAGATATGAAAGCAATGACGGTCGAAGAAATAGTGGGTCATCTCAAAGCTCACGAGGAAAGGATGAAGGGCAGGTCCGAGAGTGCAGGTGGACAACTTCTATTGGCGCGCATCTCAAAATCAAAGAGCTAGAGGTGGTTTTTTCCGTGACAAGAGTAGGATAAAGTGTTACAACTATAACATCTTTGGGCACTATGCTTCAGAGTGTAGCAAACCACGACGGGAACGAGAGAGGAGACAAGAAGTGAACCTTGCCTTCATGGAGGATGAGGAACCTGCGTTGTTATAAGTGTTGCCAGATGGGCACAGTAATAGCCAAATGGGCTGGGGAATAAATAGTGCCAGACGGGCAAGTTAATAGTGCCAGACGGGCAAGTTAGTAGTGTCAGATGGACAAGACGAAAGCCATACAGGCTGATTTCCAGATGGGCAAAGTTGATTGCCAGATGGGCAAACACGAAAAGTGCCAGACGGGCAAACAAGTTGAAGTGCCAGACGGGCTCAATTCAATAGCCATACGGGCTCAGTTTAAAAGTCATACGAGTTAGAAGAATTGCACGAGACAAGTTTAGATTAAGGGAGAGATTGTTGGAAAATTAATCTAAACTTATAGACTAACGTGGAGGAAAATCAGGAAACAAGTTTAGTTATGGAAATAAAGTGTTGATATGTGAACATGATTTGGTCTCTCGTAATTGAGAGATTATAGGAGTCTGAATATGTTTATCTTGAGCAGTAAGAATAAGATAAAAGATAAGATGATATCAAATCATCGTTCTTATCCTTAGGATGTAATGGTTAGTTTTTTTCCCTATTTAAACAATGTAATCGTATTATTTTTATATCAATGAGAAGATGAGTTTTCCTCCCTGTTATACATATTCTTAGCTTTTTTCATAACATTTGGCGTGAAAGCAAAGGTGCAAAGGCGATACGGGCTTAGCCATACGGGCTTATGTTATGAAGAAAAGACATATGGGCTCATCGAAAGCCAAACAGGCTGATGAAGAACATGCCAAACGGGCAAAATAAGAAGTGCCAGATAGGCAAAGAAGTTACAAAGCCATACAGGCTGATAAAGAAGTTGCCATTAGGGCAAAAATGAACTTGGCACTGCATTTGGATGACAGAGAGGTTGCTGCGGTGTTTGAGATTATGGGGGAGATTGTTGGAGTTAATCTCAAACAATCTTTTAAATAAGATAATGTTTGATTTGATTATAATTTGTAGTGTAACACCCCCAGATCCGGGGTCAGGGATCGGGTCGTTACGGTCTCACATTCCATAAATAACACTTGTCTTGAGTCCAAAGTAAATAAGTAACATGCTATGACCCCGCAATAATGACCACTCACACACACACAGTTATAGTCCCATAGATGAATTTGAAATAAGTCTCACATTACGAATTTACGAATAAAAGTTATTACAATCCAAAAGGAGTAACATCATAAGTTTAAATGTTCTCTTCGTTGATTAGGATTAATTATACATATAATTAAGCTGGTAAGCCAAAAGCTGCCTATCTATGCTACCTCAGCAATAGCAGCAATGACATCAGCGGGTAGTCCTCGAACGGGGGTAACCTGCTAGCGCCGAGTGCGCCTGACGCGGGCCATCAGTCCTAGCTGTTGTTGTGACATAATAAATAAGCAAGGGTGAGCAATAGCCCACCAACAATAATATAACTGTACAGTAATATATATGACAGTTCAAAGATATATTTTGAAATTATATGCCATGCATTAATGAAAAGAGTGCCAACTCAATATAAAGGATGAAGTTACAAGGTAACTCAAATTATATAAATTCTGTGGAAATAGCTGCTATATCAAGATAAGTAAGATAAAATCATTTTCATAAAAGAGGAACTTGCAGAAAATATTGCAATTCCAGTTTTCAACATGTTTCAACACTGCCAACACAGATGGTGTTGTAGAAGATTTCCAATCTTGAAAGATGAACTAATACGGGAGCATTGCCGCGCCAGATGCCCTGACGTTTACGATGATCAATCGTATGTCATGCATCTCATCAGTCGTTCTCTACATGTAGAAGGTAGCTCCGACGGATTTACTTGTCTACCGCCCTCTGGAACTCCTCAGCCAACGGTTGGGCTATTGCTGGACCGGCGCCACTCGTCCACTTACGCGTCTCCTAGTTCATTTAACATCCATCACGGTGAAACGTAAAGTTCGTTCCCCTTTTCCGCAAGTATGACACTTGTTGATAGGACTCCATAAGGCAGTCGTATCTAGTTGGAAAGGAAAATTCACCAATATTTCCCAAGCCGAGGCTTGTTAATGGATACCAACTTGTTCCAACAATTCTACCCCTCGAATGATGAGAAGGTACACAAGATTCCATGAATAATAGCAACCAAGTTATGAGTGAAACGAATAATTTATGACCGGGTAGTCACAAGATAAATAACATTCCTCAAGTAAGGTTCCCTTACAATAGAATCGAAGGAAGATTGGAATTACTGAGAACCTTCCTTGATAATATGATAATAGAAATAAGTTTCTGAAATAATTTATATAATATTCGAAGGTCGATGATACTATGTGAATGAAGTAATTCATTTTTGAAACGAGTAAGGAGAATTAAATAAATATTCCAAGAATATTTATTAAGTCACACATATTGGAAAAGTGTTGCTTGGAATAATCTTTGAATAAATATTCAGAATAATATTCATTGAACGAATAATGAATATTCAAATTAATAATAATGTTTATTGATGAAATAATTATCAAATGGATATTTGGGATAATATTCATTGAATCAATAACGAATATTCAACTTAAAGATGATACTTATTGATGAAATAATTATCGAATGGATATTTGGGATAATATTCATTGAATCAATAACGAATATTCAACTTAAAGATGATACTCATTGATGAAATAATTATCGAATGGATATTTGAGACAATATTCATTTAATAAATAATGAATATTCAACTTAATAACATTTATCGAAGAAATGATTATCGAATGAGTATTTGAAATTATGTTCAATAATTGAATCGACTTTAAATGAACGTCGAAGATAAGGTTCATCGTCTCAAGGGAATATTTAAAATAATATTTATCGAGTAACTGGAGTTTGAATCAATGCTCAACTAATATTTATGAAATAAATAGAGATTGAATGAATATTCGAAATATTATCTATTGAGTAAATAAGCTTGAATGAATATTCTTCAAGCAATTAACTTAAATGAGGTTTCGAAATAATATTCAATACTAAATCGACTTTAAATGAATATTAAAAATAATATTCATCGAATACATAAATGTCTGATGAATAATCCGAATAATACTTATCAAATAATCTCAAGGAATATTCCAATAGTATTTGCCAGATAATAAATGGAAAATATTTACTTAATTATTTTCCTCTGAAAATAATATTAATATATCAAGGAATAACGACTCCCGGTCTATAATCATAGATTGAGATTCACTACCCTTCGCTAAGGGTCTTTAGTAATTTCCGGCTTATAACTGATATATTAAGTATCTAGCTTATAAGCCAACAATAATTCAGGGAACAAGTATATCAATATAACATTGAAAGTAGGCATGCATGCTATGGCATATGTATAACAGAAAGCAGATATAAATATTCACAACAACAGCCTTTGAGAAGGATTTAAAACTTGCCTGGGAATCGAGTGCGGGTAGGGGTAGTGGTAGCGTGTCCCGGGTCCGCCTGGTGATCTATAAATAGCCAAGGCATTCAAGATTAATCACTTAACACTTTTCAAAAGGTTAAGTATAAACTTAACTTAAATCGAAACACGTTTTCAAGTCGTTTCGTTATACCCCTCTAATTCACTCTTATTATTGTCCTTATTACCCGACACTTGATCGTTACTAAAGCGTGTCATCATACTTACATGTGGTAAGTATTTAAATTGTATAAGTTTTTAAAGTCGAAAGATTAGACCTCGAGATTTATCGATCATTTTCTAAGTGGTTTACCGAAGTTATAACCAAGTATACCTTTTAGGGGTACTTTCGTACTTAACCTTGATTCGAACATTTTTATAAAATCGAAAAATGATCTTTTTAATACGAGGTCTTCTCCCACACCGTCCTTATGATCTCTATTATTTAATTACCAAGATTTTCCACTGCGATACATATTTACATGGGTTCAATTTCAATTACGAACTCGCATTCTCGGTTTCGAACCGCTTATATTCAATCGGCTATAACTCCTAAACCGTAAGTCCATTTTACACGATCATTATATCAAAACAAAGATTATAACATAATCTAGCTTGTCATTGCAAAATACGAAACTGGACAGTGAGTTTTATTAACTGTCAAGCTCGGTTTCTTAAGGTTAACGGAATTTCGGCATTATAACGGCTATAAATCGAACGTTCTAAAATCATAACAACAAATCCAAGCCACACCGGGCATTTATCCAACTTATTCACATGATTTCTCATCCCAATAAGTTCAAGAACATATCACTTTATCATATTGATCATATAACGCCCTAGAAAATTTTGAATTTAGAATTATTTATTTAATATAAATTATGAATTATATTATGTGAATATTGTTGGAAAGGTGGAATGTATGTGAATTGATGCTTATGTGTTTATATGATGATTTGGGGTAAGTTGTGAATGTTGTGTGATTTATTTATATCTTTGAGGATTTAAAATATTTAAAGCATGCATTTTTGATCCTCTGTAAATTTTATAAAATTATCGGAGGGATTAAAAAATCATGAAATCTTTTGAAATATTTCCGTTATATATTTATTGAGTTTTTAAAATTGTGCGGTGAATTGATTTGGGTGTTGTGGTATTTTAAAATAATTTTACGAGTTATATTGCATTTAAAGCATCAAAAGTTGTAAAATTCATATTTAATTCATCTTTGATCCTAAAATTATTTTAAAAATATTTGGGCGTTCGTAATTTTGTACTCTACATTTTAAAAATGGAAAGTTTAATTTTCACCAACTTTCTATTTAATTTTGAATTTTTTTTAAAAGCTAAATTACTAGTTTTGGAATTGATTTTCAGCTTGTGTGGAATTACTGGACTTCCCCTTATCTCTTTTAATCTCTAAATCAGCAGCTCCACCACTCAATCTCTCGGTCTCTCTCGATGCTTCTCCAGCACACTCTCAAAATCTCTCCTCTTTTCCTTTCTCCTCCATTCTTAATCCAAATTGCCGTGTGTGTGTGTAAACGTGGTGTTCGTGGGTGGTAGGAGCTGGGCAGTCCGCTTGTATAGTTGTCCTGTGTGTGCGTGTATACATATGTAGTGTGCATGATGAACTGCTGGATGTGTGAGTGGTCGCGATTATGGGTTGAAGAGGTTGCACGTGTGTTGTAGTTTGTGTAAGTGCAGCCGAGAGTGTGTAATTCGTGGTGGGTGTGTGTGTTAATTTGCAGTGGGTGTACAAGAGGAGTGTGGGTGTAATCGTTGTGGCTGTTTGTTTGTGGCCTGGATAGTGAGTTACTGAGTCTCTTTCCGAGTTGCTGCTGGTTGCGGGTTCAATTTCTGTGTGTTGTGACCTGAGTCCGAGGTGTGGGTGTGTGTACTACCCTGTATGTGGGTGGAGACCTGCAGTGTTGTGTTAGTGCTGAGTGCTGTTGGTTCAATCGCTGCTGGGCGTGTGCATCAGGAGTGTATATAAGCCTGTTTAGAGTTGAAGTTTTGATGGAGGCTGTGGGTTTTGAGGTTATATGTAAAGGTCAGAAGTAAAGACAGGAAGTAAGTGAAGACAGGGGTTGCGGGGAGTGTAAATATGTAAGAGTTGATGAATATGTATGTTGAGGGAGTTGGTGTTGTCGAAGGGGAAGAGAGAGAGAGAGAGATAGAGAAGGGAGAGAGATGGTGAAGACATTGGTGGTGATCACCGGAAAGGAAAGGTTCGAATGGGAGACCTGGCCAAGGACAGTGCGCGGGTAATTTGAAGGACGAATAGAAGGACAAGTATTAAAGCCGACGGGTAAACTGACGTGAGAGCTGGTGAGTTACGAAGTAGGAAAGGGAGGTAGGGCCAAATGAAAGGCTAGCAACTAAAGGCTGTCTTGAAACTAAGTTGAGGATCGAGGTGAAAATCAGGAACTCCGTGAATCGAGGCAAGTGTTATTGCTATTCATTTATTGTTCAAGTGATGCAATTTAGTTTATTTATCGTACTTAAATGATTTGGTCAAGTATAGTTGAAAGATGACATACAAACTTCTTCAAATTAGCGTGATGCTGTTTACTTTCCCTACCCATAATTCACATGTCGGTTTTACAAAGAATCTTGTAAATAACCCTTTTCACATTTTGACAATGGAATGCCATTACTTCTATTTTCGTCAAATACTCTTAAGAAATTTCCTAAACAAGGAAATCCAAGTTTTCTTAACTTTTATGAAAACATGCTGGCAAAATTCCTGATCTAGCATATTTTAACCAATGGATTCCCATCTAGACAATGTTTTCTCTAAGCTGATCTGAACCTTTCCATATTGAAACTGATTTGCAATTATTTGTTCTAAGCTAGTTTATCCGCTTATGGAAGCTCAAACTCTTCAGTGTGTATAAGTTTAATTAAATGCCCAATAATTGACCATATCCTTGCTTTAGTCTAGAATTTCAATTGTTGAAAATCTTATTGCAATTTATACCCTTATTCTTGCTCGAATGAAATTTATCTTTAGATAAGTTTTTGATGTTTTAATTCTAATTTTTCGTATCGATCTGTTGATGCCTATTCGAATTGACGTTCTTTATAATCCCCACCTTATGTGGTATCGAACTTGTCGATATCAGTTGAGAATCTTGGTTGTTCGTTTATCCCCGGTGTTGTATCGAACTTGTCGATACTAGACGATGATGTCGTTTCTTATAAACTCTTAATCTTGAGTTGTTATTTTGGACATGAGTTTCCAGTTGTTTGGAGATCAAGGGTTGTCGATTGTCCTGACGCCTAGTGTGGGTGATATAGAATTGGAAATATTTTTAAAACATATGTCCCTTCGGGGAGACCATATTATGGTAAACAGATGTCCCTTCGAGGAGACTAGATTCGTGGTCAGAAGTTAAGGCCAATGTGTGCCATGGATCCAATTAAGGACATTGCTGTGTGCGTTTGTCCGGGGTTAGTGCGTGATTGATCAGCACCCTAACCTTGATGTTTTTTAAAAAAAAATAAAATAAATAAAAATTCCAATTCTAATCTATACTCTGAAATTGATATGTTCAGTTCTTGACTCCTTGGAAGTCTGTTTTAATAATATTTTGATATCAAAACTCTTGTCAGTACCAGTTCCTGATGCACCTTATGAATGGTGAATTATTGGCCCTCGTGGCAATCGAAAAGTTGATATAACTGATTCTTTCATAGAATGAGATGAAACTCCTTTGTTTATTAGAATTGTCATCGTTATTGAAATTGTTATCACTATTTACACTTGCTGAGCATTGTTGGCTCACTCTTGCTTTTGTTTACTTCTCCAGTTGTTAGAGATAATCAGAGAACATAGTGGTCAGTTGGTATTGCTCTTTAGGCAGCGAGAGGAGACGTTCGAGTTATGGACTTTTTTGAATAATGGATTGGGAATTGTCAAGGTTGGATATGTAGTTAGATAGTAATTTTGTTTATTCATATAAATTGTATAACAGTTTTATTCTGAGGTTGGATTGTAATAATATAATTTGGTAGTTTGTTTCATACCATAACCTGTATGCGATCTTGGTTAAGGGGTTTTATCATTATATGTTGTATGTATCCAGGATTGTTTGTAGTTGTTTGTGGCTAGTAGCCCCAGATCTGTACCCCATATTTTGGGATGCTATAGATCATCATGGATAATATCAACCATAAGATCATGTTAAATAAGCCTATAATCACACTAACATGCTACTAACACTTAAATCTATCAAGAACATGTATAAACTCAACGTAGACCTAGGGTTTCAAGATCATTATACCTTCTTGAGAGTGTGAACTAGCCTTACAAAGCTTTGCTTGGTCCTTGCCTAGCCTTAATGAACCTTAGATCAACCAAAGAAACAAGAAAAATCAAGTTAGTCCTTGAAAAGCACTATTCATCATCATCTTTGATGATTTTTTTGAAAATGGAAAAAGAAGAGATTGAAGCTAGGATTTCTTCGAGATTATTTATATGAATTATAGGACTCACATAAAAAGTTTCAAGATCAAATTATTGTTGGAAGTGGGATTTCTCCCTTTGAATTATGGAATAGCCGAATGGAATGGATGAAGAGAGTGGTGGTGTTGTCTTGTGTTTTTGCTTGGCTATTATCTTGTTCTCATCTTGTATTATTGAGATATTATCCATAAAGTAGCTTTAATAAAGTGTAGATGATGTAAGGGATGATGAAAATGGAGAGACAAGTGTTGATCTTGTGGTGGTTTAAGGCTAACTTGTAGTTAGATTGCTAAGTACTCTAGTTTGATCTCTAACATGCTAGTTACTTGTATAACCAACTAGTTACTAGATATTTCTAATAGCACATGCAAGCATCTTTGCCTCCCCTGCTTGCTCTTTTGTCCGGTTATTGCTCAATTCGTTTGATAGTTCGAGGGAATAACTCGTTCGTTTCTAGTTAGGGTTTTACCGAAAACCTTCTTAATATTTATAATACTATTCTCCATCTTTCTTAATACTTCTCGAATTTAAATTCCTTAAATCCCTTTAATAAATCTTTAAGTCTGGCAGTGTCCAGGAAAATCTCGGAGAAAATAAAAGTGCTATTTTTCTGAATCCGACAGCTTTTACATACACTTAATTTCCTCCTGGATCACTAATACGAACTCAGATTTCCGTTCTGAATACTTCTATATAGCATCGTACAACAATATTCCCATCTCCACCAAAATTCCTATTCACACTTTATTATTTCTTTTATTCCTTATAATTAATAAAAATGCCCTGGTCCTCATTCGGGCGTTCCTTAACCCTTTTACGGAACCACTGGACTAATA
Organism: Kitagawia praeruptora; assembly: GCA_037693485.1. Classification (NCBI taxonomy): domain Eukaryota; kingdom Viridiplantae; phylum Streptophyta; class Magnoliopsida; order Apiales; family Apiaceae; genus Kitagawia; species Kitagawia praeruptora. Next base: position 113,123,808 of record CM075354.1, read on the forward strand.
ACAGATATTGATTTGGATGACACAAGAATAATCTTTCTTGGAATAATATAACTTATATCCCTAGAAGATAGATTATTCTTATCTATGCTGTCAACCAAAAGCATTCTTCATGTCATAAAAATATTTGAATCTGAATCCATCTCATTCATTCAAATAGACATTCGTTACATCGCAGTCATAACCACTATTCACTCCTATATTATTACATAATAAAAAGTTTTTAATTCTATAAAAAATCTGGGTTCTTACATGTAGTATTTGATTTGATTTGGTCGGATGTCTGTTTTCTTGATTTTAGGATCGTGGAATAAGTCATGGGTTGTTAGAGTTTGTTTAGGAAAGTAGTGTGTGTCGTGTTCTGTTTTCTAGCTTGCAGTTTTCTTGTATTGTACTATATATTGTGAAGTGTTTGCAGTAATAAAATAATAAGAAGAGAATACAATGTAGTCTTTTAATTTCTGTTTCTTCACATGTACATACACATATAGATATAGGTGTCTTGTATAAGTTTTATTTTCTACAATATCAACCATCTCCAACATAATCTTCATTCCCACATCTCTATCATCGTCATAATCGCCATAACTACCATCTCTACTAAAATTATTAGATTTGAAGAGTTATCCAAAACATGTCGTACATGGTATGGTTTCTATTTAGACTACATCAATCGGAAACAAGTGACGAAACTATCAATAGATGAAGACCCTCTCACATAATTATGATCATTAATTTGAAACAAATAACTTTACTTCACAAGGAATTTCATAACCAAATTATTTAAAGTATAATGGAATAAATTATTTTTTTTCTAATTTGTTTAATAGTTTAGCTGACGGCTCATAAGAGGAATACAACATATGGGAACAGACCCAAGTTCATGCTAGAATAATTACAAACAAATAAATATAAGATCTTTACTTGTAAAAAGTTAAGTTAGCGGTTATCCGGTGCCTATGATTAACATCTCGAGAGCTCTAACTTGACCCCATAAGAACAAGTTATCCATACGTTATCCAATTTACCTCATCATCTACACTCTCAATGTCAAAACTAACACAAGAAGCTCTTTTTTTGGTAGATCCAACAAAACCTCTCCCTCTTGTTGTACAACAGTCCCTTGGCTAATAACACCAACACCAACTACCCTAGTGATCATGATGTTTACTTCATAGTATTCTGAAACAACCCTACCAAACACAATTTCACCCCGTCCCTCTGTTGATGTATTACCAGGCTCCCTCAAGGCATTGTAATTGAAGGCATTCAGTTTTTTGTCTTATCTTTCATAATCCAACGATATGTAATGAAAGCTAGCACTTGGTTGAAACCCATAGATTAAAACTGTAATAGATTACCCTTTGATCAAGTATTTTACAATAAGTAACATGATCAATCTCAACCTGTTAACTCGAATAACTTCTAGAAGGGGGGGTTGAATACAAGTTATATAATCGTGTCTGCTTTTTGCTCGAATAAATAAAACAAGAGCAAACGAATAAAACCAAACTGTTTGTATTAATAAGATCAAATACAAACTCTACCAAAGGTGTACAAATACCTTTAGCAGCTGCTGACAATACAAATCTCTCTCTGTTTGTTTCGAACTCTCGAATACAAACCTTATGCTATCGACTCACAATCATTCGACTCGACACTTTTTACAATGATATAGAGAGAGTATTTATAATGCTACCTATCAACTAATAACATAAAGTTAATCTATACATGACAATGTTCTGCCGTCCAGTTGATAGTTTCCATCAATAGAAAATTCTTTCCTTATGATATCTTCTTGCTTGTTCTTCAAACAAAGATCCTGTTTTATAGCACTTGCCAGTTTCTGTAGCATCCATAATGACATCATCAGTAACACGACTGATATCAGGATTCCATCTTGCATCAGGATCTGACCATCACATCAGTACTTGACTTGCTCTATCAGGATTCTATCTCAGTTCCTGACATGTAGTACTTGATGCACTGTTCCTGACTTAACTCTACAGATTACTGTCTAACACATGTATCCTATACAAAGTGCTAAATCCTTTATAAGATCAGGATATACAAGAAGTATAAGTAAAAATTCTATTTTTAACATCACAACTCATGAATTATTCCTAACAATCTCTCCCTATTTATGCTTTAAGATCTGAAGCATAAATCTGAGTTGTTGATGTCAAAACATATAACAGTACAACCAGAATAGAATTTATGAATGTAAAATTCATGAAGTTAAGTACCTCCTTCTTTAGATGTAGACAAGTATCTAGTAATTAGAAGAAAGAATTCAACTATTTGATGCTTCTTTTCCTTTACCACTTCCCTGATAAGATTCATCTTTGTCATCCTTAGTTCTTCTTATATCTCTCACAGTCTGTTTATCTCCCCCAGTCTGTTGCCTTTGAATTGTTTTTATCTCCCCCTTTTTGACATTAGCAACATTAATTCCAAGAGACTGAGTAACAGAACAAATAAGATTCATCAGAACTGCTTGATTTTCCATAATAGTGACTTGGTTATCTTCAAGTGTTTGAAGTCTTGATTGAATTTCAACTTGAGATTTCTGAATGTCTTGTAAAACTTCATAATTGACTTCAGTGTTGGAAGTGTTTGGAATATCTTCAGATTCAAGACTTGTAGAAGTTGCCTGTTTAGAATGATATTCAAGGAATAATACTCGAGTAGAGTTATAAACATCTTCATCTTTCTGATCTGAAACTGAAGTATGATCATCCTGTCCTTCACCAGTATTCTGTGTACTAACATCTATAAATCCTGACTCCTCCTTAGAGTGATCAGATATTGTTGATGTCTCAATTCTGGCTGATATTGGAAGTACATAATACTAGGATCATTAGGAATTTCTTCTGGTACAAGTGGTGTAGAAGTTTGTCTTAGTCTTTCACCTCTTCTGTTAATAATTCCTGCAAGCCTTTCTTTTTGCTTCTGAGCTTTAACTTCTGGCTTTGCATTGTGCTTTGCTAAGTCATTCTTCTCATACATCTTTATAAAAGAATAAGTACCAGCATCCATACCAAGATTGTCCGACCAAGATTCAGGAAAAACCTGATCCCAGAAATCAATCGATGGTGGTTTCCTAATTTTCTCTCCCTCACTATGGAATTGATCATCCATACCCTTATTCTCACTTTGACTATCTAAAGTCAACACTCTTTCTACCTCTCCTTTTGCCTGGTCAGGAGCCAGCCTCTCAAATTGTGGATCAATATCCATCTTTTCAAGTGTATCACTCAATTTTGGATAAGTGCTCTCATGACCTACAGAAAAATAGAGTTTAGAAGAAGTTTTTATACCTGAACTCACATGGAGAGAGGGATCCTCATCTGGCAAGGGGCTTGAGGTTTTCTCCAAGGAGTGAGCTGCCATAGTCTCTGAATCCTTACAAGCATCTTCTTTCCTTCCAGAGACTACATGCTCGAGTATACCACTTTTAGGTTCTCTACTAGACTCTGATGTCTTCAGTAATACTTCATTAGACACCATAGTTAGTATGTTACCGTCTTTAAGTGTTGTTTGCTGAGACACACCCTCAAGGTGGATAGACTCTGACTGAACAATGTTTGTTTGATCTTCAGTAAAATCAGTCAAAGCCATTCCTCCCATATCATAGGGTTTCTCACTTGCAAGTTCAGTCATCGTAGAAGACCTTTCAGCATCAGCTATCACAGCTCCTGAGTCATCCAACCTCTGACTAGATGGTTCTTGTGTTGCAGTGATTGTGATCTGATCTGTCCTACTATTCACCACTGGTGCAATAGTACCTTCTGTTGACTGCATTTCTCTATCTACTTCCTCCTGTTGTTCACCTTGAGCTGAATCATCTTCAATAATGACATCCTTGTCAAATAAATATGCATGAAGTGATTGAAGTTCAACATGTTTTGAGAGTCCAAATTTCTTGACTAATTGTCTTCTAACAGATACATAGAAATACATCTTCATTAAGTCAAGTCTTTGATGTAGAAGTCCATATTCTTCAGGAAATAAAAGTTTTGGTACTCTTTCAACTAGAAAATCTAGAACAGGCCTGGACAGCTTCATTTTAATAGAAATAACTCCCATAGCCAGTCTGTATGATAATGTAGTTTCCCATGAAGAATCAATGTCAAAATCTCGACTATCAATTGCTGACTTGATTGTAGCTTCATTTGTAGAGACCTGCATGATGTTAGTTGGACTAGACTCTGTGTGTGTAGGTGACAATTGAATCTTTCTCCTTGTTCTCCTGGTATAGTGAGCAAAAGATTTATCCTGAGAAGACTCAAGAGGTGTAGACACAGAAGTGATCAATTGGGATGAGATCCTTTTTCAATACACACAGTCTTTTGAGAGACAGTATCCAGTAACTGTTTTCCCTTATTAAGTACTACAGTCTTTTGAGAGACTGCAGCCTGGCTGTGACTAGGTGCTTCATCTCTTTGTCCTAGCTTAGAAAGTTGAATTGTAGCCTTCAATTCTTCTCTCTCAGCGAGAGATATATTATCATCATCTTCACTAGAACTACTACTACTACTTGACACAACAAATCTTCTCTTCCTTACAACTGATGTCTTTTGAGAAACACCAGAGGTTGGTTTCTTTGAAACAACAGGCTATTGATTAAAACTTTGTTCTTGAATTGTTTCAGAGACTATAATGTTTTGGGCTACTTGGGTAGACAAAGGGGGTTTCTCCTCCAAACGAGATTCCTGAGTCATTTCACCACAAAAGAAAGAAGAATTGTATAGAGTAGGAAGATGAGTTTTAAGAATTACCTGAACATGATTTGGATAATGAATTTCAGGTATTTCATCCAGATTCTTTTCATTGTCCTTCTTTGTAATGTCAGAGAAAATTCTCTTTTGTTGTACATAATAAGAAAAACAATGTTCTTTACCAAATTTAGCTTCAACATCAGGAATAAAATGGTTAATAAACATTTGCATAATTTATGATAATAAACCATTTTCCTGTCTTGATCTCTTGACCCAAGTTTAATACACATCTGACTTAAGATAATGTGACCAATATTAATAACTCTGTCATAAAGCAAACTATAAGCAATATGTGATGTAACAGAAGTAATTTGCTGAAAAGAACTACATTTACCAGTAAAACATTTAGGAATTTGATCAAAGAAGAAGGACCATTCTTTCCTAAGAAAAGATCTATTTAACTGGCTCATGTTGTCTAGAGGTCTACTATAACCTAGTGCAGACAACATAGTTCTTACATCATCATCAGATTGTTCACTTGCATAATTAACATTAATAGGTAAGTGAAGTACTGAATTAGCAACAGATTCAGTAATATCATAAGTATCTTGTCCGAAATGTAGAACAATCTTACCTGATTGACTCTGAGTAGAATCAACTACTTCAGCATTCTCCCAAGCTTGTGAAACTACAGCTTGATTTATTTCTAGAGATGCTGCCAATGCATAACACAAAGGTCCAATAGCCATAAAATCCATCACAGGATAAAAATCAGCTGATACACCTTTCTTGCTGGTGATTGCTGCAACATGATTGTTAGTCATAAAATCAAAGTCACCAAACTTAAAAGCTTCTGATTTTGGTAGTCTTCTTTGAGCTGCCATTTTTGATCTGAAAAGAACTTGAGAAATCTTGAAATTGATTAGAGATTTTGATAATACAAATGAATGTTTTTGCCTTAAGAAATACGATTTAGAAGTTTGCAATAAACAATCAGAGTCTCAAAATAAAGATATATTCAAAAATTCTTCAGACCCACTAACCCACGTTGACACGTAGGTTGACAGGTGTCAGTCCCTGAAAAATGCAATTTACCCATGATTTTTGGAAAATAAAATCCAAAATTGATTTCAATTAAAGAAATTAAGGTAAAATAAAATCAATACTGATCAGCTTCATTTCCTAATGTGATCTTTTTCACCAAGATAATCACAATTCTCAATGTGATTAAAAATTAAAAATAATCATCAATTATGATGAAATTTTCCATGTTTTCCTGATCACTATCATCCTGATTCCAGAGATTTAACTAGAGTTCCACGTGGCAATTTCAAAATTTAACCTGAAAAGAACATCAATAATTCAACCAAAAATATTTTGTTAGATTGTCAAAATATCTTAAAAATACGAGAGGGCCAGTCATACGTATTGATATATACGCTGATACTTTGAACATTTAAAATGACTGTTCAGCTTCTCATTATTTCCTTTATAAACACCTGATGTCCTTTGCCTTTCTTAACTCCACAACCACACAAAATCTCTCTATAATCACAGAGCTTCCACAAGACACAATGGCCTTTAACCCAATCTTCCAATTCCTCACAAATGATGAACCGATTGTTCATGGCAAAAGGTTCATAGTTTGTCTCTTTGAAGAGATGACTTTTCTCATCACTTTAGACATGATTGGAGTAGATTCAAATAATATCCAGAACCTTCTCTTAAAACATCCATCTGTTGGATACAATCTCCCTCTAACCTCCTCAAAACTTGAGGATGAAGAATTTGGACGAGAGTCTGAGGTTGATCTTGATGGAGATGCTATTCATTCTCCTCAACAAGAATGGAGTTGAGTCTGCTGCTCTCATTCAAGTCGCCCAGACAAGGAATCCAGGAGTAGATCATCAAGTTACTCTTGAGATGCTTCTTGTCCTGAAGTGATCTGTGAAGACTAAGAATAGAAACAACTTTAGACAAGAATAGGTTGATCAGTAGAAATTAGAAAAAGAGATGTTTGTATTTCATTTTCATGTATGTAACACTTTCGATTAATGAAAATACAAGTTTTATTATCTACTTGCCTATTGTTGTTTATTGATCTGAAAAACAAATTAAATTATCAGTATGAATGAATTAAAGCTTGCTAGCATAAACTTAACAGAACTCAGAATTAGATCACTACATAAAATGGACTTCAGGATTTGAAACAGCAACCCACACAATTTCATAATCCTGATACTAACGATAAAATCCTGATGACGTCAGCATACTGATAGCAATCCTGATCCTGATAACAATAAGTCTATCATACTAAAAATTTTCAAAGTAAAATGTTACAGCTTAAGCAATTATCAATTAAGTATAAATCTTGACAAAAATATCAAGTCTATAAGCTGAAAACAACATACCTTGCTACTTTTGCAGATGTTAAAGATCTAGAAATTTAACATTCCTAACTCACTAACCAATCTAATGAATGTAGCCTCATCAAGTGGTTTAGTTAGAATATCTGCAAGCTGTTTGTCAGTATGAACAAAATGAAGTTCCATAGTACCATTCTCAATATGTTCTCTAATAAAATGATACCTGACATCAATGTGCTTAGTCCTTGAATGTTGAACTGGATTTTCTGCAATTTTGATAGCACTAGTATTATCACAAAACATAGGAATATTACTAAGTGTCATACCATAATCCATCAACTGATTTCTTATCCAAAGGAGCTGTGCACAACAACTACCTGCTGCTATGTACTCAACTTCTGCAGTTGAGGTTGAGACAGATTGTTGCTTCTTGCTTGCCCAAGAAATCAATCTATTTCCCAAGAATTGACATGTACCTGTAGTGCTTTTCCTGTCTATTTTACACCCTGCATAATCAGAGTCTGAATAGCCAATTAGGGAGAAATCAGATTCTCTAGGATACCACAAACCAAGATTTGGAGTTCCTTTGAGATATCTAAAAATTCTCTTCATAGCAATTAAATGAGATTCCTTAGGATCACTTTGGAATCTAGCACATAAACAGGTAGAAAACATTATATCTAGTCTACTTGCAATTAAATATAACAATGAGCCTATCATGCATCTCTAACTAGGATTATCCACACTCTCTCCTTTAGGATCAGAGTCTAGTTTAGTGGCTGTAGCCATGGGTGTTTTTGCAACTGCACAGTTTTGAAAGTCAAACCTTCTTAAAAGATCATTGATATACTTTGACTGATTAATGAAAATATCAGTCTCAGTCTGTTTAACCTGCAAGCTTAAGAAATAATTTAGTTCACCCATCATGCTCATACGATACTTAGACTGCATAAGCTTGCTAAACTTAGCACACAACTTTTCATTAGTAGAACCAAATATGATATCATTAATATAAACTTGAACTAAAAGCAATTCACTTTTTATCTTTCTAAAGAATAGAGTTTTGTCAATTGTACCTCTTGTTAAGCCATTTTCAAGAAGAAATTTAGACAAAGTCTCATACCATGCTCTTGGTGCCTGCTTTAGTCCATAGAGTGCCTTGTCAAGTTTGTAGACATGATTTAGAAATTTTGGATCAACAAATCCAGGTGGTTGCTCCACATACACTTCCTCATCAAGCTTGCCATTTAGAAAAGCACTTTTTACATCCATCTGGTATACCTTGAATTTTGAATAAGCTGCAAATGCAAGAAACATCCTGATTGCTTCCAATCTTGCTACAGGGGCAAAGGTTTCATCATATTCAATTCCTTCTTCCTGAGAGTAACCCTTGGCCACTAGTCTTGCTTTGTTTCTTACAATCATACCAGATTCATCTAGCTTGTTTCTGAAAACCCATTTTGCACCAACAATTGATCTGTCTTTAGGTCTTGGTACCAGTTTCCAGACTTTATTTCTCTCAAACTCATTTAACTCCTCCTGCATTGCAATTACCCAATCAGGATCCTGTAAGGCTTCTTCAACCTTCTTAGGTTCATTCTTTCAGAGAAAGCAACTATACAAGCATTCATTCTGAATTGATCTTCTAGTTCGAACACCACTATTTGGATCACCAATTATCAAATCATCAGTATGATCCTTTGTCCATTTTCTAACAGGTGGTAGCATACCTCTGCTAGACTCTCCCCCTAAGTTAGTCGTATCTCTTATAGAAGAACTCTCTCTTCCTTCAATAGCTCCCCCTTGATCAGTGGAATCAGTAGATTCCATACTGCTGCTAGTTGCTGATCTTTCCTCAGTAGACTCTGAAGAATAAGTTCTTGATGGAGTAGACACTGAATAGCTAGTCTGCTCCTGATGATCACTGTGTCCTCCTTGATTTATTTGCTCCCCCTCAACAGTAGAATTCCTTTGAGAAGCAATAGTAATTCCTTTTGGAGAACCTTCATCATCACTGGAGAGTATCTCAGAATTCTTCAGATTTTCAAATTCAAAATTGTCATGGATTTCTTCAATTTGCAGAATTCCAAATTTCTTGTCATAAAATGCAACATGAATTGATTCCATAACAATGTGAGTTCTGAGATTATAAACCTTGAAGGCCTTTGATGCTGAATATCCTAGAAAGATTGCTACATCCGATTTGGCTTCAAATTTTCCAAGTTGTTCTGGATGAACTTTTAGGACATAGCATTAGCATCCAAAGATGTGAAAGTATTTCACACTTGGTTTATTTCCTTTAATCATCTCATAGGGAGTCTTTCCATGACTATTTACCAAGGTACAATTTTGAGTGAAACATGCAGTATTAATAGCTTCTGCCCAAAAATAGGTTGGAAGTTTTGCATCTGCAAGAATGGTTCTTGCTGCCTCTATGAGAGTCCTGTTCTTTCTTTCCACTACACCATTCTGCTGAGGTGTTCCAGGTGCAGAAAATTGTTGAGTGATTCCATTGGCTGCACAATACTCCTCCATTGTAGAATTTTTTAATTCTGTACCATTGTCACTCCTAAGTACTTTGACTTTGTACTCAGAGTTATTCTGAATATTCTTGACAAGTTCAATGATTTGCTGAGGAGCTTCATCCTTCTTGTGTAGAAAGAACACCCATGTGAACCTTGTGAAATCATCCACTATAACTAGAGCATATCTTTTCTTGCTGATAGACATAATGTTTACTGGACCAAACAAATCAAGATGCAGCATGTGAAATGGTTCAGTAATTGAATTTTCAGTCTTGCTCTTGAAAGTGGTTCTTCTTTATTTTCCAAGCTGACAAGCATCACAAAGTCCATCTTGCACAAAATTTGTCTGAGGTAAACCTCTCACCAGATTGTGTTTAACAAGTTGATTAAGGGTCTTGAAGTTGAGATGTGAGAGCTTATTGTGCCAATTCCAGCTTTCATCATTTGTTGCTTTACTGTAGAGACATCTAACAATTCCTTTAGATGTATCACATAAGTTGGCTTCATATATGTTACCATGTCTTTGACCAGTTAGAACAATGTCTCCATTCTGCATACTCAAGATTTTGCATCCTTCTCTGTCAAAGATTGATTGATAACCTTTATCACCCAGTTGACTTATGCTTAAAAGTGTATGTTTCAAGCCTTCAACTAGTGCTACGTTTTCTATGATGACATTCCCCAAAACAATTGCGCCATATCCCAGAGTTTCTCCTTTGTTGCCATCACCAAAAGATATTACTGGGCCAGCTTTCCTCTCAAACTTTGTAAACAGAGACTTCTTTCCAGTCATATGTCCAAAGCATCCATTGTCCAAGATAATTGAATGCTTCTTTCCTGTGCCCTGCAAACAAAAAGTAACTATTTAGAATTTTTTAGGACCCAACTTTGATTGGATCCTTTCTTACTAGATTTAAAAACAACAGGCTTTGAAGATTTTGCTTTTACTTTACCTGTTGCAGAGTCAACCTTAGACTCTGATTTCACAAACTGTTTGTGACTAGGAGTTTCAGATTTCAGAGAATAATAAGCATAATACAGTTCATGATATTCTCTACACATGTAAATGGAATGAAGTAAACTACCACAATGATAACAAGCTTTTTGTGGCTGGTATTGAATTTTCTGAGTCTTGGGGAATCTGGACTCAGTTTTCCTAGAAGGTTTTTGATTGCAGTTTAGGGCCAAATGATTATGATTTCCACACTTATAGCATTTTTTCCTAGGTGCATCAGGTACATTCTTGTAATTATTCTCTTTGTTAATACCTTCTTTTCCATTCCTATTTCTTTTGATCTTGCTAGACTCTGAAAGACCATCTAGTCTCTGTTTCAACTGAGACTTAGACAGAAACCATATGTTAACATTCTTAGGTTTCTCTAACACTTTCTCATCTGAATTACTATTGTTAATTCTCTTATGTACAACAGGGGTACCTTTTGAATTAACAAATTTAACATGTTTAGGTTCAGAAACAATTTTCTTACCTTCAGATTTAGATGTGCTAGCTTCTACTTTACTATCATCATTGACAACAGCTACTTTTTCTTCTTGTTTAGCCTTATCAAAACCTAAACCATTAACTTTACCACGAATTCCACTTTCAATGATTTATTGAGTCTTTTTACCAGAAATGTTAATGGTCTTAATCACATCTCTCTTCCTCTAGTTCTTTTCTTACATAGTCATAAGCTTCAAGAATAACACTATATTCATGCTTAGCTTTATCAAAACTTAATCTATATTCTTCCATTTGAACTAACTCAGATTCAAGAAAATTATTTCTATCAACTAATTTATCATTCTTAACCTTAAGTTCATCTCTTTCACTAGTAAGAATTCTAAAGTTAGTCATAAGATTCTTAAATTTAGCATGGATAGATCTAATTTTTTCAGAATTTAAGCTATCAAATGAATCAAGAGAGTGAAGTGATACCTTAACAGAAGATGGAGAAGTTTTCTTTGGAGATCCAGGTTTGTCTGAAACATTTGCCATCAGTGCAATGTTGTCATAATCCAATTCATCTTCAGAATCACTGGAATCAGCCCAATCCTTCGGTGTGACCATGAGTGCATTACCCTTTCCTGAATTCCTAGGCTTCTTACACTCACTAGCAAAGTGCCCAAGCTCGCTGTAGTTAAAGCACTTGATCTTGGCCTTATCAAGCTTGACAATTGTACTTTTGCCTTTGTCACTCTTCTTCTCCTCCTTCTTTTGAAAAGATCCTTTGCTAAATCTTCTCCTGTTGAATCTTCCTTTCTTGAAAGCTTTAGCAAACATAGCAAAGAGTTCCTGCATCTCAGATTCAGAATCACTGTTGTCAGAGTCCATATCAGTAGTTTCTGACTCAGAACTTTCTTTGCTTTTCTTCTTCCTTGAGTTCTTTACAGCAAGTTCATCATGCTGTTCCTCTGGAAGCTTCTTTGATTCAGATTGAGCAGTAAGTACAACAGTTTTCATCTTTCCTTCACTCCTGCTCTTCTTCTGCTGCTTGTCAAGTTCATAAGCCCTCAATTTTCCATTCACTGCCTCTAATGATATCTCATCCAGATCATTAGCTTCCTCAATTGCAGATATCTTCTCATTGTAGAAATCAGGCAAGGCTTTCATGAAATTAGTATTCATATCCTCCAAGTCATAATATTTACCATGCATAGCCATCTCATTGATGAGTTTTCACTAGTACAAAACTGACCTTATACGTCGCCTCTTATACGTCGGTTCTGGCCAAAGGCGACGTATAAAGTAGTTATATACGTCGGTTCCGCATAAAGGCGACGTATAAGGTCAATTTTTAACATTTTTTACGTCGGTTGAAGAAAACGCCGACGTATAAGATCATATTATACGTCGGTTGAGGACAAGGCGACGTATAAAATGCTACTTTATACGTCGGTTGAAAAAAGGCGACGTATAAAATGCTACTTTATACGTCGGTTGAGAAAAGGCGACGTATATAATACAACTTTATACGTCGGTTGAGAAAAGGCGACGTATATAATACAACTTTATACGTCGCTCTTAATATGACCGACGTATATAATGCTACTATATATGTCGGTTGAGGAAAAGGCGACATATATAACGTCGCTCTTAATATAACCGACGTATAAAACCTTTAAAAGATATAACGTCTAATCGAACACCCGCGTCTATTTCCAATCTACCCTAATCTCTCTCGCCTCTCTCCCTGCGGCGCCTCCTTCTACACGAAGATGTGTGATTTCAGCCTCTCTATCGTCATTCTCAAATCTCTCTCCGTCTCCCTCATCTTTCTCCGCCCTCGACTCTCTCCCACCCCAATCTCTCCGATTAAGCGGGTCAACGCCAATTAAATTTGCAGATAAGTATCTAAAAACTGGGGGTGCTGTAAAGCTGGTTTTGATGATTGATTGTTTGTGTTATGTTTGAGATATTAGGGTTTTGGATGAATTTATATGTGTTTGTGTGTGTGTGTGTGTATGTTGATTTTTGAATTTATCTGTATTTTTGTGTATCAATGTATGTATTTAGGGTTTTATTTGAATTATTTAGAAATTTTGTGTTTGTGTATTGTGTTTGGATCTGTATTTCTAATTGAATTTTTGCTGCTGATTTTATTGGATTTTTATGTAATTTTAAGTTGAATTGATGTGTAGGATTACATAACTGGATGAATGCTATGAATTTGGTGTGAGACGTAGTTTGTGTTAATTTATATTTCGTATGTGTTAATTTTGAGATTTTAATGTCTGCATTTCATAATGTTCATACTTAATACTTATGTTCATACTTATGTTCATACTTATGTTCATACTTATGTTTGAAGGATAGGGACATCAGAACATTTACTTCTATAGAGGAGGTAATTACTTTACATTGAGAATCAGACCTGCAACGTGTTAATAGTGGCTTTAGTGCTAATTGCTAAATTATATGTTTAATACTATTTATATATTTCCTTTCTTGTATCAGCTTCTTTAAAGGTTTCAGTTCTTAGAATGCAGATATAATTCAAGTACAACTCCTGCTGAGTAGATCGGTTAACAAACAAAAGTCTACTTCACCATCTGCTGAATTTTTTCCAGGTATGAAAAATTTATAGGAAAAGGCGGTTGCATGACTTTTTTGGCCTAAATTTGATTTCCACTCATGAATTGCCATGCTTTGTTTGAGTTCCACGGAGTTACTGTAACCTATTTTCCAGATAAAGTAAAGATCCACAAAGAACATAACTTTGTTTAACGTTATATTACTATTGCCTATCCAACTTACAGCCTTTTCTTTAAGATATTTATATTCTTACATCATCCACCTATTTAAGTCGGCTATCACAATCACCACTAAAATGGAAGATCCCTACTCATTAGAGGTGCGAGATTCATGGTATGTGTTGTATTCTAAAATTGAAACTTATTACATTTTATGGTCACTATTATATTTGCTTCTAATATTTTCCCCAAATGTAATGCTTACAGCTTAGATCCCTGAATGTTCATTAAATATCTTTGTCTTGAACAGTTTTTGAAGAGCTACAGATACAAGTGCTTATAATCTATCAGATTACAGAAGTTAGGATGCTTACTTTGGTAGACATGATATTAGAGATTAATAAATCTTTTTTGTTAGTAACAACAGTATTTTATTCTGTCTATATGTCTTTGTAACATTGTACTGTCAAATTATTGATACCTACTGTATACATGAATTATAAGTATATGCTTCAAGAATTAAATCCCATGTTCTCTTCCATATAACTAGATTTAAAATATTAACAATGGTAATTTATGTTTCTCTTACAGCTCCTGAAGAAACTAAACTTTTGGTTGTGGATTACAAACTAGAAGTGCTTTGTTATGCTGCAAAGGAACTTTCCATTGCTTCTGCAATTTCGAACCTACTCATCCCTGCACTAACTGACCAGTTACATGCAGTTAAAACAACAATTTTTCCTGATCTCTTTACACAAAAATCAAATGTAAGATGCAAATTCATATTCTGTATTCTTTTTTACTAATTAGAAAGAATATGACGCGCCAGCTGTGGGCTGATAGACACCTCAGAGAAATTCTGACCCGAAAAAGCCTTCCACTGAATGAATTTGGATGTTTATTAAGTATCTTTTCCGTTGCAGATATATCCATATCACTTCAGTCCTCCTGGGGTTTCACATCCAATAACTGTTATATATGAATTAACTTATGGGGAAACGGAAATGAAGCAAGGTGCAGCTTTCTCTGACTTTCTCTTTGAAATGTATTGCGTATATTTTGGAAGAAAAATACTACTATCTGTCATGTTTAAAACGTGTTGGCAAGTTGTTGGTTCCTGAAATTTGTGGTGTTGAAGTGTTTGCTTCCCTAAGTATTTTGTTATGGATGGAAGATAAACGGTTGAATTTTATACAGAGTAGTATTTTGTTTATTAACCTTTGTCATGGTGCCATGATGTTTTGAGTATGCTTGCAGTCACGGTACTATGACTCTATGAGCATTCTAACATTTTTTTAAAGCTTGCTCTCTGCAGTGGAAGTTCGAAGGCTTCTTCACATGAGGCTAGGGCTACCTTTCGATCGTCCTCTTCTAAGAATTGCAAATGCCATTAATGTATCTCAACCAAATGGTAAGCTTTCATAATGTCTGCATTTGGTGTCTGTTGAGTATAATCTAATATGTCAGATGTATGTGGTTGCTCAGTTCTTGCATAGAGTTTTAATTTTATTCAAATTCTTGACAATCAGATTAGGAACTTTTAAGTTTTAATTCTGTTTAAATTTTTGATAGTCAAATTACAACAGAATAACTTTTAAGTGACTGTTTTGCCTAGCAGGCTAGCAGTAAGTGGAGGTTGTTCTTTTTTGCTTATCTAGATGTTCTATTAGCCTTTCCTATTACTGTGACTTGACTGTTGATGTTGTGTAACTGTCCTGTGCAGGGTACTGGAAAACTTGCAGCCTTTAAAGGGAATGGATGCTCGGCTGCGAGGGATATGGAGTTATCTTGATCTTGTTATCTTCAACGAACTGAAAATGACGAGCACTACTGGAGATGCTCTAATTTCCTTAAATTTTACATTTTATGCACCATATGCATATGTATTAAAGTTAGAAGAGAGATGGATAAATAAATACGAAATACCTTCTTGTTGAAGTTGATTCTTGAGTATTATTTAGTATTATTTCTTGTAGATATGGTTTTTGGTTGTACAAAACTTTGTTATAATATATAAGTTTATACATTGTTCAATAGGTTCATGGGAATGGGTACAGAGAAATTGAAAAATTATTATTTTTTTAATTTTTTTGACAATATACGTCGGTTCTTATATTTAACCGACGTAAAAGGTCATTTTTGTACTAGTGACATTATACGTCGGTGTTTTTGAACATTTTACGTCGGCTTTTTTTCGGCTTTTTTTCTACATTATACGTCGGCTTTTTCAACATTATACGTCGGCTTTTTCAACATTATACGTCGGCCTTCGTCGACATTATACGTCGGCTTTTTAGCGACGTATATTTAGACTTTATACGTCGCCTTTTTAACCGACGTAAAAGACTCGTGACTTTATACGTCGCCCCTCTATACGTCGCCATTTAACCGACGTATAAGACATATTTAACCGACGTAAAAAGCAAATTTTGTACTAGTGTTTGTAAACCTATCAAAGGTATTAAGAAGTGACTCACCAGACTTGGATTCAAAATACTCATACTGTTGTATAAGTAATGTCCTCATATTCTTCCTGATAGGCTTAGTTCCTTCACAATGAACCTTAAGATTGTCCCATATATCCTTAGCAGTCTTACAAGAGAGAACCTAGTTAGTGAGAACAGAATCAAGACTGTTGAATAATATGTTTCTCACTTTAGCATCTTTAAGAACATTCTCCTTTTCCTTATCTGTCCATTCAGATTTAGCCTTCTCTACTGTATGTTCTGGAACAACCTCACCATCAACAGTTGCTTGTCCAATAACCTTTGTTAGGATAAATGGTCCATCTCTGATTCTGTCAAGATAATCAGGATCTGTTGCTTCCAGATGATGCAACATCTTTACTTCCCACAAAGTATATTCGTTTCTCTTGAGCATAGGGATCTTGGTATTACCATCCTTATAACCAGACATGATTGTAGATCTTTATGATTATTCGAAATCAACCTGCTCTGATACAAATTGTTAACTCGAATAACTTGTAGAAGGGGGGTTGAATACAAGTTATATAATCGTGTCTGCTTTTTGCTCGAATAAATAAAACAAGAACAAACGAATAAAACCAAACTGTTTGTATTAATGATTGAAAGCTGGAATAAATAAAAACGAACAAACGATAACATAAGTTATGGAAGCTGGAATTGATTGACTTTGTGAAAATGAAGAGAGATTATGCTGAAAAGATGAGAAAGGGCTGCTATGAGAAGTGGTTAGAAAGGGAGAAAGAAATTGACAGACTGGAGATTGAAGCAGAAAAGCTAAGGGCAAAGGGATTGTGTAGAGTTCAGTTTGATCCCTATGTGGTGAAGTAAAGGAGAAGAAATGGAGACAATGTCAATATAAGAATGAACCTACTCAGTCACTATCCTGCCAACATTCTGAAGCCAGTGCTTGAAGATTTCAAAAACTCTATCATGATTGAAGAATTGGATGCTATGGCAGAAATCATAAGAGCAATAGATGAGAATGCAAGAAAGGAGAAAGAAAGGAAACAGAAAGCATATGATGATCTACAAGCCAAAGCAATGGAGATGCAATCAAATGAAAATGGCTAGTACCTCATCATACTGTAAGAGTATTTATCTTGTAATTCCATTTATGTGTTCAATCAATCTACATACCTGTACTTTTAAAGTTTTATCCTTATGTATGTTAGGCTTGTTATCAGACATGAAATTGTGACTAAGGGTCTCACTCACAATTTGGGGGAGATTGTTAGTTACAGAGGCATGCCTGTACACATCTAATAACAAGCCTAATTGTTTGTAATGCTTTGCATTACTTACATGACTTCTTAACTGAGGGAACCTCTAGTTGTAGAGTTTCTGTTTGTATTGTACTTGTAGTAGGCATCAAATCCTAGTTGTGTAATTGTACTTATAGAGTCTAGAATAATGCTTGAAAGAAGTTCCAAGGTTCATGCCTCAAGCAAGGAGTTAAAGACTGTCAAATAATCACAGTTGGGATTTGAAGACAATACAAATACCTATTAACTAATAACAGAAAGTTAATCTATACAAGACAATGTTCTACCGTCCAGTTGATAGTTTCCATCAATAGAAAATTCTTTCCTTCATGATATCTTCTTGCTTGTTCTTCAAACAAAGATCCGGTTTTATAGCACTTGTCAGTTTCTGTAGCATCCATAATGACATCATCAGTAACACGATTGATATCAGGATTCCATCTTGTATCAGAATCTGACCATCCCATCAGTACTTGACTTGCTCTATCAGGATTCTATCTCAGTTCCTGACATGTAGTACTTGATGAACTATTCCTGACTTAACTCTACAGATTACTGTCTAACATATATATCCTGTACAAAGTGCTAAATCCTTTATAAGATCAGGATATAGAAGAAGTATAAGTAAAAATTCTATTCTTAACATCACAACTCATGAATTATTCCTAACACAACCCAATCCCTCAATGTAAAAAGCTTACCTAACAAAATAGCAAGCGTTTCACACTAAAATCGTGAAAGGTGAAAGAATAAAAATTCTTCCATCCATACTATCTTAAACCCAACAAGAAGAATTTTTAAACCATCCTCAAGAAATGCCATGGGACTAAAATAGAAAAGCAAGATTAGAAAAACCACTATTAAACCCATCATAAATTGTACAATTATAATCAAAGAGCCCACAACAAACGCGAACTAAATTTAGTTTATGAAAGCTATCTTAAGAGATACATACCTTGTTCCTTGGGAGGTTTACGACATCCTACATCATATCCTTAAACAGCTTTCTAGTGTTACGGGTGATGAACCCATAAGATTTAACATCCTATATCATTAGAATGATAATCAACTATTGCTTAATACCATCCATAAATTGATGATGGAACTTATTCATCACCTTCTTCTCATTTTCATGAGAAGAGTCAATAACATCCGCATCAATTTCAAAAGAAGTACCTTTTGACACCTAGAAATGAGAAGCAGAGCATTGAAACCTTCTCCTAATAAAAGTCCAAAAAGGGGGAATTTTGTGATTCACTTGTATTAAAGCAAACTTGACGACTACTTTCAGTGGAGGCTTTGTAAAAGCTATCTTCATAAATAAAAGTATCCTTAAATGTCCAAAGAAACAAGGATCCTGATTTGAATTATGAGTTTGGTATGGTGAGTTAGGACTCATAAACACTTTCTCCAGTAACCCATTAGCACCAATTTGTCAAACTACCAGTTTTACTTATAAGAAAATGAAAAAAAATCAGAAGAAAATAACAAGAGAAAATAACAAGAAAATTTAGATATTCATTCCATAATCCCCTCGTACAATGGAGTAGGTAAAATATAGGAGAAGTTGGACCACAAGGTATAGTGACACATGTCCCAATCCAATACATACCCCCAGCTAATAAGACAGTACTAACAAAAATAACAAACTAGAGACTCCAAAATGACATCATTTAATATTTCAAATTATTTCCATTCCTGCCAGTATCATAACAATGCTCATCGCTTTAAAGAATTCTTATCCTTAAGAATTCAAAAATCTGGAAATTTTTTCTTCCGTTATCCCACTCCTCCCAAGTTGCTTCTTCCTCAATCCCATGATCCCATTAAACCTTCATCATCACAGCAGGGAGGTTACCTCTTTTGACAAGCTTCATGTCCAGTATTTTAATTCTTTCTGTTTTTGCTAAGCCATATGTACTCTTCTATTAGGAGTTAATTACAAAACCGAGTTTAACTCGTCTCATTGTGCTTGTTGTCATTCATCTATGTATTTCTGACATGCTTATATATAATATCAAAACACCTTAATATAAACTTTTTAATTAGAAGTTATCATAATATCTCAACTCATATAATTAATCTCATAAAGATCAATCCATCATAAAGGTTTGTAGTTGATGTATTATACCTTGAATTTAATAGATAATTAATGTTGGTCCCCCCAATATTAATTTTCCTTATTGATACTATATTACCTTTGATGCTATTGTAATATTTTCACTAAAAGATCCTTGAAAATAGTAAAAACAATGGGATCAACCATTAATATATGACAAAACAAATGTTAAAAAAATTAAGACCAAATAGCTGATGTAACACCCCCAGATCCGGGGTCCGGGATCGGGTCGTTACGGTCTATTTTCCATGATTGATACTTTACTTGGGTCCACAATAAATAAATCACATGTTGTGACCCCACAATAATATCCACTCACACACACACAGTTATAGTCCCAGAGATGAAATTGAAATAAGTCTCACATTACGGATTTACGAATAAAAGTGGTTACAAACCAAAAGGATAACATCATAAGTTTAAGAGTTTGCCGTTGATTAACATTATTGATACATATAATTAAACTGGTAACCCAAAGTCTGCTGATCTATGCTACCTCAGCAATGGCATCGATGATATCAGCGGGTAGTCCTGTGGGTGGGGTAACCTGCTTGCGCCGAGTGCGCCTGACGCGAGCCATGTGACCTAGCTGTTGTTGTGACAATATAAATAAGCAAGGGTAAGCAATAGCCCACCAACAATAATATAACTGTACCGTGATATGTATGACAGTTCAAAGATATATTTTGAAACCATATGCCATGCATCAACGAAAATAGTGCCAGATCAATATAAAGGATGAAGTTACAGGGAACTCAAAATATATAAGTTATGTGGAATATTCGCTTTATCAAGATAAACAAGATAGCATCACTTTCATCAGAGAGGAACTTGCAGAAAATATTGCAATTCTAGTTTTCAACATGTTTCAACATTGCCAACACAGATCGGATTGCAGAAGATTTCTATTTTTTTTAAAAGATGAACAAATACGGGAGCATTGCCGCGCCAGATGCCCTGACGTTTACGATGATCAGTTGTATGTCATGCATCTCATCAGTCGTTCTCTACATGTAGAAGGTAGCTCCGACGGATTTACTTGTCTACCGCCCTCTAGAACTCCTCAGCGAACGGTTGGGCTATTGATGGGCCGGCGCCACTCGGCCACTTACGCGTCTCCTAGTTCATTTAACATCCATCATTGTGAAATGTAATGTTCATTCCCCTTTTCCCCAGGTATGATACCTGTTGATAAGACTCCACAAGGTAGTCGTGTCTAATGTGGAAAGGAAAATTTACCAATATTTCCCAAGCTGTTGCTTGTTAATGGATACCAACTTGTTCCAACATTCTACCCCTCGAACGATGAGAGGGTACACACAATTCCATGAATAATAGCAACCACGTTGCGAGTGAAACGAATAATTTATGACTGGGTAGTCACAAGATGATAGAGTATATTTTTATATATATTTTAGATGATTTTATTCTCATATTTATTGTGTTTTGCATTGATTTGGATTTTTATTTAATAGATTTTATTGTTTTATTGTAGGAAATAAAGAATTCATGACTTGGAAGGATTTGGAGCAAAAAGAGCTATTTTGGAGATAAAATAGGAGAAAATTCGTAATATTGGGCTACACGGGCTGTTCTACACTGTTTTGGCCATATCTTGAGTTCCAGAAGTCTGTTTGAGGCTCGTAAGCTGTCCACGCGAAGCTTGTGGAATTTTCTTTAATTCAGAGGTGGTCCAGTAATCAAAATCCAACTGGAAGAGGCCGGAAACAGAGGAGAAAAAGAAGTGACGAATTTTAATTAAGGAATCCTATTCAGTTATGGAATCCTACTTGTAATTGATTTAGAGTATTAAAATACTTTTATTGGGCAAGACTTTTAGAGCCTATATAAACACATCTAGGGTATTATTTTAGGAGGAGATACATACGTGCTCCTACTCTTAGGAGCTAGGGTTTTGGAGAGGAGACCATGAATTTCATTCTTGTGACAGGATTGATGATTGCAGGTTTTCTTATCTGAATTTCTTCTCAATTCTTATTAGTTTAATTATGTTTTCTTGTTTTACTAGTTGTTTTACTTGTTTAATTAGTAGCGAGTAGTTATTTCTAGGGCTTAAAGGGAAGCCATGTTTGCACTAATATTGGCATGATTTTCATAGTGGTTTGATTGGTTATGGTTAATTCTGATTGATATGTTTTAATCATTAATTTGTGTAATCGGCCGATATCATGGATTAATTATATGCAAATAGGGGTATGGATCGAGAGATTTACTTACTAGAGGCACACATACGATTAGCAGAATTGAATTTGAGTGCGAAAGCATTATTGGATTTCTGAGAGCGTTAATTCTTGAAAGAGATTAACTTGACTCTAATTACCTGATTGATTGAATTACTAAAAGTGGTTAATTGTGTTGAATGTTTCGAGAGTGTTAATGCTTGAAAGAGATTAACAAACTCTAGTTATAGGATCACATTGATTGCTTTAGCTTAAAAGCCAATTGTGTAAGCATGGTGGACCTGATTGCCCTAGGTTTTAAATAATTTGTTTATCATCTGTTTAATTAGTGTTAATTTAGTTAGTTTAATTAGTTAATTAATAATTCTTCAATAATCGTTTGACCCTTGAAACAATTAGCGATAACTGAAAAGGAATTAGTAGAACCTGTCTCCTTGTGGATTCGACCCGCTTGCCATCTGTACTAGCAATAGACACCGTGCGCTTGCGGTTAGGTAAAATTTAACATATCAAGTTTTTGGCGCCGCTGCCGGGGAGACAGCGAGTTTCTGTTGATTTTAATTTAGTTGTTTCGATTGTTTCCATTGTCTCATTGGAACCTTTGTTCCAATTGAGGCAGATTTTACTACGTTTTCTTGGCTTTGTTGAGTGTCTACAGGTTTGCAATGGGTGAAGTTGATACTTTTGCACTACTCTCTTCCATGTTGGAGGCACGCACTCAAGAAATTGCCTCATTCAACCCTACAGAGCCCATTATGCGTCCAATGAGTATTAATGAGATGTCACAAGTGGCCCCTAAAACTTACAACTTCTGTCCAATTTGTGGTGTCCAGGGTCATTATGGTTTGGAATGTTATTACAATGTCTATAATTCTCAGAGTGCTCAGTTGGGACAAATGAATTCTTTTGAAGAAGGATATGGGTACAATCAGTATTCAAACACTTTTGATCAAGAATACGTGAATCAATCAGATTTCTACTACCAGGACAATGGTGCTCAAAATTTTTCATATCATAATCAGCAACAGTTTGAGCAACAATATTATCAGTCATATGAGCAACCGCCACAGCAAGAATATCAATATCCTCCTCTACAAGAAGATCTACATGTTTCTCAACCCAGTGTAGATGTACAAGCTGATCAGACAAATGAGATGTGGGATATCTTGAATAAATTGCTAAAGAGTACTGAAGAACAAGCCGAGAAGATCAAAGGATTAGAAACTCAAAGTTTGGCGATTGAATCTCAAATTGCACAGTTGGCTAACTCTTCTACTACAGGGCAGCTCGACTATTTACCATCATCATCTATCCGATCCGAAGAGGACCTGATTGCTATCAATCTCACAAGCGATCAGGAATATGATAGTTTCTCCATGTATGTTGATGATGAGGCCATTGATAAAGAGAAGGAGTATGCCACCGATGACGAGATCAATGATGTTGCTGCTATTGAGGACAATGTGACTGATGATGAGGCTACAAAGGAAAGCAATACAGAGATGGTTGTTGTTTCTCTTCCACAACCTGTGCCTAAGCTACCATGTATTGATAAATTTGCTCTCGATCTAGCCTCTACTTACAAGGCTTCTTTGCTCAAGACTACTTATTTTAAGGTTGATGTGATAACAAATATTGTCCAAGATGATATTTCTCAAATTTTGGTTGAGGATCCATACAAAGTGGCTCATACGTTTCAAGCTCGAGGAGATGGAGAAGATGGAAGTGTCTTATTAGCCAATGATGTGATAAGCCAAGATGTCCGAATGACTCCAGTGAAAGTGAGGAGTGAAGAAAAGCCACCACCAGAACCTCCACCATATGTCAAGGGAGTTAGTTATTTTCGTGGTGTTGAATTTTATCGCTGTTTTATCACAAAGTTTTCCAAAACTGCACAAGCACTCTCTCTATTGCTTATTAATGACATATTTTATTTTACTGATGCTTGTTTGGAGACTTTTTGCAGGATAAAGACAACCACTAACACTCTTGATACTTTTTGTGGTGGCGAGTTTATGATCGAGAAATTGAATATTCCGTCTCCATCGGAGTATTTCTGAGGACGTCAAGCTATTGACGTTAAAAAAGCGCTTCTTGGGAGGCAACCCATGGATCATGCTGCTGCAAAGGGGAGTTCTTCTTTCCTTCTGTTTTATATATTGTAGACTTATTTGTTTAGTTAATGATTTGTTTAGTTAATGAGTCATTGAGGACATTGATTCGCTTGAGGAGGTGTTCTCAGCATAGTGTATATATACTCTTTTTATTAAAAAAAAAAAAAAATTTGAGTGTTGTTGGAAAAAAAAAAAAATCAAAAAAATCGAACTTTTGAGTGAGTAACGCAGGTTGCGCCTGCGTTTCTGTATGTGTAACGCAGGTTGCGCCTGCGTTACTGGTATAGCCGCGGTCTGCTCCCCTGTTGCGCAGGCTGCGCCTGCGCAACTGAACCTTCAGCAGATTGCATCCCACTCGCGCAGCTTGCGCGTTGGTCAGAAAGAAGAAAGAATTTTTCAGCGCTGTTGTCCTCTTTTATAAAAAAAAAAAAACTTTTTCAACCCCCAATTCTTTTTATACCCCTATTTTACCCAATTTTTTTCCTATTTCAAATCCAAAACCTCCCATCTCTCCTCCAAAAATTCTAAACCTATTTCTATTCTAATTCTTATTTATTATTATTATTATTATTATTATTATTATTATTATTATTATCATTATTATTATTATTTTTCTTTATTATTTTTGTATTTTATTTAGGAATTTATTTATTTATTTATTTATTTTGTATATTTATTATTATTATTATTATTATTATTATTATTACTATTATTTGTTATTATTATTATTATTATTATTACTATTTATTTATTTTATTTTTCTTTTTAATCCCTAAACCCTATTACCTTCTCACCCAAATTTTTTCCTTTTCACCTTAAAATTCTTAAATTCATCCTATCATTCCATTGTCTATATATACCCATACATACACACCCAATTTATTATTTTCTTCCTATACATCTCTAAAAAATTCAAGTTTGGGGGAAAATTAGTACAAGTTCACCTCTTTGATTCGTATTTGGGATTTTTCTTCTCTAATTTTTTATTACGAATTTGTGTTCTTGTAAATTGGGGGTTTTGTAATATTCTTGTTAATTGGGTATTTTTGGTGTGATATTGTTTGGTGGTTTTTGGTAGGATATTTCTTGGTGGTTGTTGGTGAAGCTATTGTTGAATGCAGTTTTGGTTATTATGGCTCCTAAGCAAATGAGGGATGGTTTATACACCCGACACCTTGATTCCAGGGGAGTTTTCTTTCTTTTCTTTTTAGTGTAGTTTTATTTTGTTTTTAGTTGTAGTTTTGTATCTTGTTCATTAGTTCATTGGGGACAATGAACCGCTTAAGTGTGGGGAGGTGTTCTCAACGTAGTGTATATAAAAAAAAATCCAAAAAAATTAAAAAATTAAAAATACCAAAAATAATTCTAGCCATGCAATTTGATTAGTTGTTGTATTTTGCTTGATACACCCATGCATGCGTAGAATTCTTGTGTTTATTGATGCTTTTGTATGAGAAGTGACGTGCTTTGTTCTTGTGCACACACTTACACTAGCAAGTTGAAGCTGGTAGACTTAATTGGATGTTGTAAGTGATTAGAATGACATGAATATGTGCAAGATGACTTGGTTTTCATGCTTTGAGTACAAGTAGGTGCGTTAGAGAGTCTTGTTACCTGGGATTGATTATGTTTTGTCACACCAAGTGAGTTTTGAGCCTATATGCATATCTTTTGCATGATTTTTCGTTTGCTTGAGTGTCCACATGTTGTTTACATTGCTAGCACTTACTTGAGATCTTTCTTGAAATGCATGACATTACTTGATGATGAGATGATAAAGGCACTTAGGTATAACCTCGTGTTTCCCATATTTCCACACCTTTTATACATGATCAATTAGTTAACCCTTTGAGCCTAATCCTATTCTTTCGGTGACACACTACATTACTTGCCATTATCCTTTTTATTCTATTGGCCTTACATTAAATTTGAACCTAAATTGTCAAAGGCTAGTATCGTGCTTAAGGGAGTAATAAGGTGTTCATAAAAGGGGGGTTATTGATGATCATACTTTTGGGGAATATTAATTTTGGGTTGATGCTTGCTAGTCGAAATTCATAAAAATATATATGGATCATTGTGTTTATTCTTTTGTTCTCTTAAAAAAAAAAGAAAAAAAATAGAAAAAAAAGAAAGAAAAAAAAGAGAAAAAAAAATGAATAAATTTGAGAGCATTCTTATGTTTGTATGATCCTTCTTCATTCGACTAGTCAAGTTATTATGTAAGGGTTATTGAAAAATCCAAGTGTGGGGAAGTATTTGTTTTAATAGAAAGGGAATTGAATAATGATTATTGTTGGGTACTAGCTTTTGACATTAACCTGTTTTAGCTTTACTTGACATACCTTGTCCCTAGCCCACGATACAACCCGAATAAAGACCTTTTGATTGTCATCAGTGATGTATGTTGTGTTGAGATTGAGATTGATTGCGAGTGTCAAGTTGTGTTTATGATTTTGTTGGAATTGAGTGATACACTTAACCTTGTTCTTGAGTGAATATTTGTTTTTGAGTGAAAGGTGAGTTATTACTTGTTTTGGCATAGGAGATCCCGGGTTTAGACTTAAAGATGTGTTTCTTGTGGGCTTAGCATGATTACCAACGATTTTTACACTTGACATGAATTTTTATGACCTTCTGCATGTTGGTTGAGTAGACTACGTGAATACTTGCACTTTAGACACCAAGACATCGTATGTTTGCTTTGATTCTTAAGTTGATGTGGCATGAGAGGACTTGTGTGTGTGGTGTTGTGTTAGCATTGATCTTTTGCATGGTTGGATGAATTTTGTGGGTATATTCACTATAAACCCTCACGAGACAACACTCGTCCTACTAGGGCTGCCTAGGGGTTTAACGGCTTGTTGCATATGCTCAATGCAATCGTGTCATCTACGAAAGTGATGTTTGTTAGGACTTAGTTTTTATTTCACTTATTTGCCCGAGGACGTGCAAATGCTAAGTGTGGGGATGTTTGATAGAGTATATTTTTATATATATTTTAGATGATTTTATTCTCATATTTATTGTGTTTTGCATTGATTTGGATTTTTATTTAATAGATTTTATTGTTTTATTGTAGGAAATAAAGAATTCATGACTTGGAAGGATTTGGAGCAAAAAGAGCTATTTTGGAGATAAAATAGGAGAAAATTCGTAATATTGGGCTACACGGGCTGTTCTACACTGTTTTGGCCATATCTTGAGTTCCAGAAGTCTGTTTGAGGCTCGTAAGCTGTCCACGCGAAGCTTGTGGAATTTTCTTTAATTCAGAGGTGGTCCAGTAATCAAAATCCAACTGGAAGAGGCCGGAAACAGAGGAGAAAAAGAAGTGACGAATTTTAATTAAGGAATCCTATTCAGTTATGGAATCCTACTTGTAATTGATTTAGAGTATTAAAATACTTTTATTGGGCAAGACTTTTAGAGCCTATATAAACACATCTAGGGTATTATTTTAGGAGGAGATACATACGTGCTCCTACTCTTAGGAGCTAGGGTTTTGGAGAGGAGACCATGAATTTCATTCTTGTGACAGGATTGATGATTGCAGGTTTTCTTATCTGAATTTCTTCTTAATTCTTATTAGTTTAATTATGTTTTCTTGTTTTACTAGTTGTTTTACTTGTTTAATTAGTAGCGAGTAGTTATTTCTAGGGCTTAAAGGGAAGCCATGTTTGCACTAATATTGGCATGATTTTCATAGTGGTTTGATTGGTTATGGTTAATTCTGATTGATATGTTTTAATCATTAATTTGTGTAATCGGCCGATATCATGGATTAATTATATGCAAATAGGGGTATGGATCGAGAGATTTACTTACTAGAGGCACACATACGATTAGCAGAATTGAATTTGAGTGCGAAAGCATTATTGGATTTCTGAGAGCGTTAATTCTTGAAAGAGATTAACTTGACTCTAATTACCTGATTGATTGAATTACTAAAAGTGGTTAATTGTGTTGAATGTTTCGAGAGTGTTAATGCTTGAAAGAGATTAACAAACTCTAGTTATAGGATCACATTGATTGCTTTAGCTTAAAAGCCAATTGTGTAAGCATGGTGGACCTGATTGCCCTAGGTTTTAAATAATTTGTTTATCATCTGTTTAATTAGTGTTAATTTAGTTAGTTTAATTAGTTAATTAATAATTCTTCAATAATCGTTTGACCCTTGAAACAATTAGCGATAACTGAAAAGGAATTAGTAGAACCTGTCTCCTTGTGGATTCGACCCGCTTGCCATCTGTACTAGCAATAGACACCGTGCGCTTGCGGTTAGGTAAAATTTAACATATCACAAGATAAATAACATTCCTCAAGTAAGGTTCCCTTATAATTGAATCGAAGGAAGGGTGGAATTACTGAGAACCTTCCTTGGTAATATAATAATAAAAAAATAAGACTCTGTAATAATTTATATAATGTTCGAAGGTCGATGATACTATGTGAATGAAATCAATCATCTTTGAAACGAGTTAGAAGAATTAAATAAATATTCCAAGAATATTTATTAAGTCACAGATATTGAAAAAGGGTTGCTCGGAATAATCTTTGAATAAATATTTAGAATAATATTCATTGAACGAATAATGAATATTCAAATTAATCATAACATTTATTGATTAAATAATCGTCAAATGAATATTTGAGATAATATTCATTGAATCAATAATGAATATTTAACTTAACGATGATACTTATTGAGGAAATAATTATCGACTGAATATTTGAGACAATATTCATTGAATAAATAATGAATATTCAACTTAATAATATTTATCGAAGAAATGATTATCGAATGAATATTTGAATTTATATTCAATAATTGAATCGACTTTAAATAAGTGTCGAAGATAATATTCATTTTCTCAAGGGAATATTCAAAATAATATTTATCGAATGACTGGCATTCGAATCAATGTTCAACTAATATTTATAAACTAAATAGAGATTGAATGAATATTCGAAATAATATTCATTTTAAATAAACAAGGCTTGAATGAATATTAAAATAATATTCATTAATCAAATAAACTCGAATGAATATTCAAAATAATATTTATCGAATGACTGGCGTTCGAATTAATATTCGAATATTAAATCGACTTTTAGATGAACATTAAAGATAATGTTCATCGAATAATAAATATCTGATGAATAATCCGAATAATATTTATCAAATAATCTCAAGGGAATATTCCAACAATATTCGCCGGATAATAATTGGGAAATATTTACTTAATTATTTTCTTCTGAAAATAATATCAATATATCAAGGAATAACGACTCCCGGTCTATAATCAAAGAATAAGATTCACTGCCCTTCGCTTAAGGGTCTTAGTAATTTCCGGCTTATAACTGATATATTAACTATCCAGCTTATAAGCCAACAATAATTCAGGGAACAAGTATATCAATATGACTTTGAAAGTAGGCATGCATTTTATGGCATATGTATAACAGAAAGCATATATATATATATTCACAACAATAGCCTTTAAAAAGGATTTGAACTTGCCTGGGAATCGAGTGCGGGTAGGGGTAGTGGTAGCGTGTCCCGGGTCAGCCTGATGATCTATAAATAGCCAAGGCATTCGGGATTAATCACTTAACACCTTTCAAAAGGTTAAGTATAAACTTAACTTAAATCGAAACACGTTTTCAAGTCGTTTCGTTATACCCCTCTAATTCACTCTTATTATTGCCTTTATTACCCGACACTTGTTTGTTAATAAAGTGTGTCATTATACTTACATGTGGTAAGTATTTAAATTGTATAAGTATTAAAGTCGAAAGATTAGACCTCGATATTTATCCATCGTCTTCTAAGTGGTTTACCGAAGTTAAAACCAAGTATACCTTTTAGGGGTACTTTCGTACTTAACCTCGATTCGAACATTTTTATAAAATCGGAAAACAATCCATTTGACATGCGGTCTTCTTCCACACCTTCCTTTTTATCTCTATTATTTAATTACCAAGATTCGCCACTGTGATACATATTTTACATGGTTCAATTTCAATTACGAATTTGCATTCTCGGTTTCGAACCCCTTATATTCGATCGGCCATAACTCCTAAACCGTAAGTCCATTTTATGCGATCTTTATATCAAAACAAAGCTTGTAACATGATCTAGCTAACCATGGCAGAATATGAAACTGGACAGTGAGTTTTATTAACTGTCAAGCTCGGATTTCAAGATTAAATGAAAATCGGGCATTACGACGGCTATAAATCGAACGTTCTAATAATCATAACACCAAAACCAAGCCACACCGGGCACCAATACAACTTATACACATGATTCTCATCTCAACAAGTTTAAGAACACAATATTATACCAACATTATCATCATCTCTTAAATCCATTAGATCTACTACATAATCATGTTTATAACATCACTAACATCACCACTAAGCTAGATCAACCAAGAACATGCTTATAACTCAAGACAAGAGCTAGGGTTTCAAGTGGTTTACCTTCTTGAGAGTGTTTACTAGCCTTACTAAGCTTTGTATGATCCTTAGGAGTGCTTAAGCTTGCTAAAACAATCAAAAGAAACATGAAAATCAAATGTTAGTTCTTAAGAACACTATTTACCCTCCTCTTTGATGATTTTTTTGAAAATGGAAAAAGATGAGTTTGATACTAAGATTTTGAGGAGATCATTTTTATGAAATGTAAGACTCACCATAAAAGTTTCAAGTCAACAAATGGTTGGAAGTTGGATTTTGAGTTTGGAATTAAGGCCTTGGCCGAATGGATGAAAAAAGAGAGGGGGGAGAGTTTGCCTTGTTCGTTTGCTTGGTTTTTGTGATAAAATGAATTATTAAGATGAGATTTAGATAATATCTCATCGAGGGGGGACAAGTGTTGATTTTGTGGTGGTTTAAGGCTAACTTGTAGTTAGATTGCTAAGTACTTGGTTGATTCACTTGATTTTAGTTACTCTTGTAACTATGTTGGTTACTAGATATTTTCTAGTAGATTATGCATGACTCTTGCTCCCTCTGCTTGTTTCTTTGTCCGTTTATTGCTTAATTCGTTGATCGTTCGAGGGAATAACTCATTCGTTTCTAGTTAGGGTTTTATCGAAAACCTCCTTAATAATTATAATAGCATTCTCCATCTTTCTTAGTACTTCTCGAATTTAATTTCCTTAAATCCCTTTAATAATTCCTTAAGTCTGGCAGTGTCCAGGGAAATCTCGGAGAAAATAAAAGTGCTATTTTTCTGAATCCGACAGCTTTTACATACACTTATTTTCCTCTTGGATCACTAATACGAACTTAGAAATCCGTTGCGAATACCGGATATAGCATTATTATATTAATATTCCAAATTCTACCAAAATCACTATTCATCACTTATTTTTATTTAATTCCTATAAATAGGAAAATGAGCCTGGTTTACCCTCGAGTGTTCCTTAACCTTTTTACGGAACCGCTGGACTTATAATAGATATTGATTTGGATGACACAAGAATAATCTTTCTTGGAATAATATAACTTATATCCTTATGAGATAGATCATTCTTATCTATGCTGTCAACCAAAAGTATTCTTCATGACATATAAATATTTGAACCCACATCCATTCTATTTATTTATTAGAACAACTATTACATCGTAGTCGTAACCACTATTCGTTCTTACATCATTACATAGTAAAAGTTTTAATTCTATCAAAAATATGGGTTCTTACAGTCTCCCCTCCTTAAAAGGATTCCGTCCCGGAATCAGTTTGAAAACAAATGGGGGTACTTTTCCATCATTGCGCTTTCTAGCTCCCAGGTTGATTCTTCTATGTTGTGGTTCTGCCACAAAACTCTGACAAGCTTGATGACCTTGTTTTTGGAGCACTTGATATTTTCTGTCTATGATTTCCACAGGTTGCATATCCACGTGCTCATATTCCACTATGTGCTTGGCATCTGGGTTATACTTCCTCAGCATTGAGACATGGAACACATTGTGCACTTGCTGCAGGTTCGGGGGCAATGCCAGCTCATAAGCTAGCTCCCCAATACGTCTTAATATCTCAAATGGGCCAATATATCTAGGGCTCAGCTTCCCTTTCTTTCCAAACCTCATTAATCCTTTCCAAGGAGACACCTTCAGGAACACTAGGTCTCCCACTTCATATTCCTTTCCTTTCCCAGCTAAGTCGGCATATTTCTTTTGTCGATCCTGGGCTGCTACCAGCCGTCCTCTGATTAGATCCACTGCATCCTTTGTCCGTTGGACCATCTCAGGCCCGAGCATTTTTCGCTCTCCAACTTCATCCCAATATAAGGGAGATCGACATTTTCTTCCATAAAGGGCCTCGTAAGGCGGCATCCCTATGCTTGAATGAAAGCTATTGTTGTAAGAGAACTCAATCAATGGCAAGTGATCATCCCAATTTCCTTTAAAGTCTATAGCACAGACTCTCAACATATCTTCTAGTGTCTAGATGGTCCTTTCACTTTGCCCATCCGTCTGGGGATGGTAAGTTGTACTCATGTTTAGTCTAGTTCCTACACATTCTTGTAAGCTCCTCCAAAACCTGGAGTTAAATCTGGGATCTCTGTCGGATACTATGGCGACTGGGACTCCATGTCGCGCCACTATCTCCTTGAGGTAGATATCTACTAGCCTATCGACCGTATACCTTTCGTTGATCGGAAGAAAGTGAGCGGACTTTGTTAGTCGATCTATAATTACCCATATGGCATCATGATTTGTTTTGGTCCTTGGTAAACCTACTACGAATTCCATAGCTATATGTTCCCATTTCCATTCGGGAATCTCCAAGGGGTGTAGAAGACCACTGGGCCTCTGGTGCTCCGCTTTCACTTTCTGGCAGGTCAGGCATTTACTTACCCACTCTGCAACGTCCTTTTTCATGTCGGGCCACCAATAGTACTCTTTCAAATCCCTATACATCTTGGTACTACCGGGGTGCACTGAGTACCTTGTGTTGTGTGCCTCATGTAAAATTTCCTCCTTGAGTTCCTGATCATTTGGGACCCATATCCTCCACATGTATCTCATGATCCCTTCTTTATCTTTTTCACACTTGACCTCTTCCCCAGTCATTAACTCCTCAGCTGAGTTCTTTTCTGCTTCCATTACCCTTTCTTGGCATAGCCTAATCTTTTCCAACAATGGAGGCTGGATTCGAATTTCCATCAACTTTTCTTGACCTTCTTCAGGTATCTTAATCTCAATTTCCAACTTCTCAAAGTCTTTTATCAACTCTTCCTCTGTAGTTATCATTTTGAGTTTCTCTTTCCTACTAAGGGCGTCAGCCACCACATTGGCTTTACCCGGGTGATAACGAATCTCACAATCGTAATCCTTGATTAGCTCTAGCCACCTTCTCTGACGCATGTTAAGCTCTTTCTGCGTAAAAATGTACTTGAGGCTCTTATGGTCAGTGTAAATCTCACACTTCTCTCCATAAAAGTAGTGCCTCCAAATCTTTAACGCAAAAACAATTGCTGCTAATTCCAGATCATGGGTGGGGTATCGGATCTCGTAATCCTTCAGTTGCCTTGACGCATATGCTATCACCTTACCGTGCTGCATAAGCACGCATCCCAATCCTTTATGCGAAGCATCACTGTAAATCACGAAATCTCCTTTTCCATCAGGCAACGCCAACACTAGGGCCGTTGTTGGGTTCTGAGGCATAAAATGCAGCGGAATAATGTAAATATAACAAAAATTTCAAAACCCAAACGCAGGATCCATGTATAATTATGGACAGATTATGGAGATAACGAATCGTACCTTTCAATAAAATTACTTTCACGAACTCAACGGAGATCCTAGCTTTCACGACTTGTGTCTACCTCTCGGAAAACACCTCTATGGTATCCACACGAGCACCTTCAAGAACGACTTACGAACTTGACTTCGGAACGGACGTACTAGCCTCCCTCTTGATGATTCGTTTTTCTGCCTTTTCTTTCTGCCTCTCTCTAGGGTTTTTCACAAAAAAAACGTAAAACCTCTTAACCTATCATTATCTATTTATAATGACTGGTTAAAAAGGCCCTAACAGCAAAAGCCCAACCTTATTAGGTTTAGGATTAAATAATAAAACGAAATTCTATTATTTAATTAATAACTAAGTCACACTTAATTATTATGTGCAGAAATACTCCTCTAATTCGAATTTATATTATTTCAATTAATTAAGTCTCACTTAATTAATATAATAAAATTCAAATAATCATCAATTAATTTAAATCCATAATTTAAATTAATTATTCCTTTAAGTGCTCAATATGTGCGACCCTATAGGCTATTATTTAATTGGCAATAATTTTATTCTCCAATAAAATTATAAACAATGAGCGGTATCTAGTAATACATCATTGCTATCCAATTAAACAATAATTAAATCGTGATTCGACAAAACCTTTCGTGATTAATGTTTCCGTGTAATATAATCCCTTTAACCAAATATTATGGATTAAACTCGAGGCATGCCTTTAGTCATCCTCTTCAACATTTAATCCGGATTTACTTGATCAATGAGTAGACTATTAAAACAAATCATTATTTGAGCACGGCCATGCATTTTATAGTCTCACTCAATCAAGAGGCCAATAATATCTCTCCTAATTATAGGAGGGTTAAATCCTTTATCTATCATTCATATTTCTCATACGACTCATGATATACCCGATGTCCACTTTTATCAACACCCGGTCAAAGGTAACTTTTAATGTTGTCAAAGTATATTAATCCTCGTATAGAAATATAATGATCTCAAGTCAAAGGATCATTACACCATTACCACTGTGAGTTATTCTTATGACTTTATTAAACACGAAGAATCTCACTGTGGGTTTGTCCAGTACCATGTACTCCTACATGTACCAATGTATTGACTTTAGTATCTCCATACTTATAACCAATGAGATATGGTTATCTGTCAAACAACATACTAGTCTATTTATGTATTATTATTGTCCTATATAATAATTATCGACTAGGGACCTTTAAGAATATGATATATTATATAATCTCAAGTTCAAGTCATGTACTTAAACTATACAATGTGTATCATGATTCTAAGGACATTTATTATGCTAACAAATATATCACAGTAATTAAAGTCATAATAAATACGTTTATTTAATAATCAAATGACATAAAGGTTTGTTCAAGAAACAATGTATTGCCTCTAGGGCACCTACACTAATAATCTCCCACTTGCACTAGAGCCAATCACCCATGTATCTAATACCCATGGAACTAGTGTGACCATCGTGCTTTTGCTGCGACAAATCTTTGGTCAGTGGATCTGCAATGTTATCATTTGTGTGCACTTTACATATGTGTATGTCACCCCTTTAATTTATCTCTCGAATGAGGTGATATTTCCTGAGTATATGTTTGGATCGGGAGTGCGATCTAGGCTCTTTAGCCTGTGCAATAGCTCCATTATTATCGCAGTATA
The DNA here is from genome assembly GCA_037693485.1 of Kitagawia praeruptora. Lineage (NCBI taxonomy): Eukaryota > Viridiplantae > Streptophyta > Magnoliopsida > Apiales > Apiaceae > Kitagawia > Kitagawia praeruptora. The sequence continues at coordinate 113,159,254 of CM075354.1, forward strand.
AATCAATGGGATCTACAATCGATGGAACCACTTCCAAATCAGTAATGAATTTTCGAATCTAAACAGCCTCCTTAGCCACTTCACAAGCTGCAATGTACTCAGCCTCCATTGTAGAATCAGCTACTGTTTCTTGCTTTGAACTCTTCCAGCTTACAACACCTCCGTTTAGACAAAACACAAAACCAGACTGTGATACAGTATCATCCCTGTCTGTTTGGAAACTTGCATCGGTGTAACCTTTTACAACCAGTTTCTCCTCTCCTCCATATACCAAGAATGAATCTTTAGTCCTTTTCAGGTACTTTAGAATATTCTTGACTGTCGTCCAGTGACCTTCACCTGGATTAGACTGGTATCTTCTCGTCATGCTCAAGGCATACGAAACATCTGGGCAAAACAGGCCTTTTATGTCGGTTAAATCGACCTTACACGTCGGTTAAATGGTGACGTATGGAGGGGCGACGTATAAAGTCTATGATCTTTTACGTCGGTTAAAAGAGCGACGTATAAAGTCCTCTTTTACGTCGGTTAAAAGGGCGACATATAAAGTCCAAATATACGTTGTTAAAAAGCCCGACGTATAATGTCCAAAAGACCGACGTATATTGTCAAAAAAGAACCGACGTATAATGTCAAAAAGACCGACGTATATTGTCTAGAAACAACCGACGTATAATACTAAAAAGACCGACGTATATTATCAAAAAAAACAAAAAAAAATCTTATTATTTTTGTGCACCCAAATAACGGTTGAATAATCAAAAACCAAAATTTGTACAAACCAAAATCTTGTCATAATAGAAATTTATTAGCTTTCAAATTCAATCACAATACAATATGCTATTATCAATTTTTAAAAAATGAAATTCATTTTACAAATGTTTGGGATACAGCATAAATAGCAGATTACAAAATTGAGACAACTATTACACTTCTACTGGAAATTCATTTCTGTTCTTTTCTCTTTCTTTTCTACTGCACTTCTACTTGACTGGGCATAACTTCAGCATTGACACCACTGATGTTGATTCCAGCATAAAGACAAGCCTTGTAGTGTGCCTCCATAACTTCCCTACCAAATGCCATTTCTGCTCCAACTCCACAATAGTAGACAAGGTACTGTAAAGTTACTACATTACTGTAGACAAGCACATTGTATCCATAATGCGGATTCAGAAAAAATCTAGTTTTGATTCAGTTAGTATACATGTAAGTAACAGGCAGTTCTGTAATCTACATATAATCAAAAAGCGACGACATAGATGAAAAGTGCACCTGTGGTCCAGGAAAACCATCGACCGACCATCCAAGAGGCCATTCAACATCCTTCTGCAGAAGAGTGTACTCTTGTTCAATGTCGTACCTATTAAAATATTAGAGTGATAATGGGATTTAGTTAAGCTGATGTACTAGTATTCATAAAATGATGAGACACAAAACAAAAATAGAGAAGAGTGTATTCTCTATTTCTTATATCCTCTGTTTCTCTTAAGCGATTTTAACACCTAATAAAGTTCATATATAAATGAACAAATACATCTAAAGATTGTAACAATATTCCTAACAAAATTAAAATTAATTGTTGATTAAGAATCAAATAGTACACGTCACTGAGAACAGTTTAGGAGACGGAGGACCAAATGAAGGGTGGACTCCTCTTGGATATTATAATCAGTTAAGCTGCGACCATCCTTTAGATGTTTTCCGGCATAGATCAATCTTTGCTGATCTGGAAGAATTCCCTCTCTGACCTGGATCTTAGCCTTGATGATGTCGATGGTGTCTGAGCTTTTAACATCTAAAGTAATCGTCTCGCCAGTAAGTGTTCTAACGAATATTTGCATCTGTGTGATTAGCAAACAGTAAAAAAAATTAGAAGTAAAAAAATAACTAATCAATCAGCAGTTGAATATGGTGTCTGAGTTTTCAACCTCAAGAGTAGTGCTAATGTGCTATGGCCAGTAAGGGTAACGAATATTAACATAAGTGAACTTTGCAAACAATATTTCAAAAAGAAAAACACAAACCGAACAGCTAACAGTAGTTCCTATTCAAAATACAAGGCGAAGAGAAGGTGAAAAATTACAATTAAGTATAAAGGTTGATAATCTTGGGGATAAAATTAAAGCACGCATATTCCAAAACCCTGAAAAACTACAATTCAGAAATTCAAGATAAATAAAAACAATCACAATGCGAGTAATATCGATATCAATCGAGTTGTAACGAAACAGTGCTATTAAATCATGGAACCCTGTTTTCGAAAAACTTGGAAAAAAAATCAAAACATTAATCCTTAGCAAACTGCATGTCAAAGCAAACTGACATACTTGATTATGTTACTGGTTATGAAAGAGAGAGGACTACATACAGTAGACAGCTTGAATATACGATAATAATGAAGGTACTTTTGCAGTTGGTTTTGGTTTTACGAGATAGTGGTTGATTTGCTTCCGTGACAAACACGTCTGGGTAATATTTTTACCTTGGAAGTAACAATATATTAATTAATTAAGATATATTATTCAAACAACATACAAGTTTAAAAGAATTTGTGTTTGTTCGTAATACAAAAAAAGTTCAACTTAACAATGACTGATAAGTTGAATTCAGAAAAGTACTCATTGGGCGACTTAAACAAATATTATTTGACAAGAAATATTAATCTTACCGCACATACAACTTCTGATAGTTACTATGTCATTTTTTCTTTTTCTTTTATAACATAAAATTAAATATTTCTTTAACTAATATTATAATTTACTAATCAAAATTCTAACCAACACTTCTTATTTTTGACAAAATTCAAATTTGTATAATTTTAACCATCACTACGCCATAGATTGCTTATAGCAACCCCCAAACTGTGTTACCATAGACCCCTGTTTGAAGTTACCATAGGCCAAAATAGAGCTATGGTAACACTTCAGCTGTGTTAGGTTCTCAACAGTAACTACAGATATCTAAGGTAACATCAAAACACAACCTAAGGTAACATAGCAAATGTGGTTACTAAAGACCTCTATAGCAACATCTTAAACACTCTACAGCAACATAGTTTGTGTGTTACAATAGAGGATATAATTTTGCACATGGACAACTATGGGGCCCACATTTAGGTGGGGCCACAATCTATTGTAACACCCTCTTTTACCAATTGTAACATATTGAGTGTTACATAATTAAAATCATTTATAACTAATTTTAATAACAAAAAAAATTATGACATTTAAATATTACATTTTCCATTAAAAGAAATCAAGAACCAATTTAATTACATTATTTCAATAACATCTAGTACAAAACCAAACTACTGAACACTACCAAAAACAGATTCTAACTTATTTTACATCAACAAAACTCGAAAATCATGACACAAAATATAACCAATTACGACTAATTTTGTCATTACAGAAGTCTGGAGGTAACCACCACTGCCAGAGGGGTTATCTGGGATACTCCCAGGGGTAAAGACTCTTGTTATATTGAAGTAGTCTGCGAGTTTAAGTGGTGTGTCTGCAGGTATGAAGGATACACCATTGACAGCATATCTTTGCTTTCCATCGATGACAAGGGCAGAGTTTGCAAGCCGTATGGTCCGGGTTGTGTTTATTAATCCGTAATGATAAGATCCTTGAGGATTTGGTCTTGGTCCACTTGCTGTAAGGTTCTTCCTGTTATATAGAATGCATCACAAGAGCGAACACCATAGACACATTCATAAAAAATCACAAAAAGCAAACAATTTTAATGAAGACATAAGCACATAATTAATCATTACAATTACAGAAGCATGAATCTGCTACTTAAACAACACATCAATAGCACTTAATAGTAGCTCTTTCACATTAATATGACTTGAACTTTAAAAGTTGATGAGTTCCCTTTCTTTTATAATTTTTCCTAATTTACATTATATAGAATTCTATAAACGTAGAATATAGGCTATATTCCTGGTATCTCACACTATTTAAGCAAGGCATGTTTTCTACTTTAAGACTACAAAAAGCCGACTCTGCAGTATCCATATTATTATTAAGCATGGTGACTCTGCAGTATCCATATTAATATTAAGCATGGTATGTTCAGCACATCTAGCAAAACGAAATGGTATGTTCAGCACATAAACATCGCAAGCACACACAAACACTATAGTTAGTACATTTTTCACTTCATATCCCTGTGATTAGACTGATAATAATAATAAAAGCAACAAATTTGCAAGGCTGGATGCAGCCGGGAAGGTCCAGTACCTAATTGATCGTGCTTGGTTGAGAGACCAATCAACCTCAGTTGTTGGCCCACCAGGGGAAGGACCAGAAACACTGCCTGCTTAATTACTATAATGAAGTACAGATGTAGATGTGAGCACCGGGGAAGTGAATCGTGTGGAAGCGATAATGTAGTAATCTTGTGAAGGTTGATCTGCTGTGACCAAAACAGAGTAGGATTGCCATAGGTGTATGTCAAGGGAATCATATGTATTTTGTAGAGTATGAGTTCCTTCGACCTCAACTAGAGTCATCTTGTGCCCCTGGATTCTGAAATTGACGGAGGTAGTAAGGCCAACATTTGATATCCGAAACCTGTAAGTCTTACCTGCTCAATGAGTTTCGAGAATCACAAATCAGTGAATCACATTAAAAATGTGCCTAATAATCTAAAGAAACATTTTAAACAAAAAGTTGTCAGCTTTTCTCTTTGCAAATGCCAAGTTAAGTTACCTTGATCAACGGTAAATGTGTAGGAGTTTGCTGACTGTCCATTAATAAGAAGCCCATCTGGAAAGGGAAGATTATTCCCACCATCCAAAATTAATTTCAAATCCTAGAAAAGTCAAGAATATAAGCATACATAAAAGAACAAATTTGAATTTTAACTTAAGCATTTATAAAAAGGACACACCAGCAATACAGAGCTTATACAAAAAAAAACTCACAGTGTGACTATACCTCACTAGAACACTTGATTAAAGTAGGCCAGGTAAAGTCGGCCAGGTTCGTGTCGTGTTTCAAAAAATTTGATATTTAACTACTAAGAAAGCAAGATACATAAGCAGCAAGATTAAAAGATATACATACTTTCCGCTCAGGAGGTAGTGTCGTCATCCATTTATCTCTTTTCTTTTCAACTTTTGTGTCCATGTCTGCCAAGAGAGCTTCATCACCCTCCATAGATATACCTGTCACATGAAACATATGTTTTACATTCATGTTGAGGTCTACTACCAAATAGAATATGTCATCTTTTGAAAGATCTCAAAATCCTATTCAAATAACCACAAACCGGTATGTACGGTTTAAAATATGGGACCCTTTCTTTTATCACGAGAAAGATGAAGTGGATTTAATCACAAAACAAGACCAAATAGTAAACTCACTCAGAACTAAAAAGCAAAACAAACTACATTACCCTCAATTCCAATAGATTAAGTAGAATTCATGTTTTCCATACGACGAGTTGAAACACTAGCACATTCTCCTAGATAATAAAAATAATATATAAATAACTTGATAGCAAAACATAATTATGGGCAATGACATTATGATTTAACAGACAAGTACAATCTAGATAATAAAAGTTCAAATATACCCCTTGGATTCGCTTTCCAGTAACAGGGAACTTAGGACCACTAGCTCTCTTCTCTTCTTAGTTGTTTGATAAACTAGCTTGCCTCCTAAAAATCATCAAATAACCATATTCAACTAAAATCATTTACAAACCATCACATTCCTCAACTCAAATTTCCCAAATCTAAACAAACTTTATTACAATTAATTATATAAAGTAATCAATAAAAGCATTCAAATATTAATTAAGTCACTAACCCAAAATCAAATCAAGAAACATGGTGAAAAACAATCAGTAAATACTAATCAAACAATATATTATCACAATTTTTTTTAAAAAAAGAAGAAAAGAAGGGGGAGTACCATCCTTGCTTGCCTTTTGCAAAACTTAGCTATTAATAAGAGTTCTTGTCTCTGTAATCCCATACATAACAGTACAGAACCCTGCATATATGATAGAGTAACAGTACAAAACCCTGCGTAAATGAAAAACAATTAGTAATAACGAAATACAACCAAAACCAAACACAAAACAAATTTGAATCTTAATTGGAATACAAAACCGAAACCAAAACCCAAACATACAAAACCGTAATTTGACTCCCTGATCAATCAAATATAAAACCTTAAATTGAAAATCCTAAATTGAAATTGAAATCGAAATGAGTCAGAGACTGAATATCTAAATGAAAGTCCTAGAATGAAAGCCTCAAATTTAATCAACTGCAAAATCTAATTGGTATTCAACTACCAATCCCAGCCGAGAGAATTTGGTCAGTGTTTATCGAGGGAGAGAGACTGAGAGAAATAGAGGAGAGTGTGAAAATGAGGCGATGGTTTGTTCTTTTGAGAAAGTAAGAGTGTTTTGGGGGATGAATTATTTGATATTGGGGGGAAAATTAAGCTACCCAAAATTTTCAACTCGCGCCTGCTGTTATCTGTTGTGTTGATTAATTTTTTTAAGTGTATTCTTAAATTTTCAATTTAAGCTAAATTTTTAAGAAAAATTTAAAACATTTTGGATACTTATAATATATTATATATCCAATTTGAAAAAAAAAATTCAAATACTATCATAAAACTTAATTTTTTATCTTAAAATCTAAGTTTAACTTGTTTTTTTTCCAATTCTAAATTTTTGTTTGCCCGTTCTCTATTTTTGTTTGTCGCTTATCACTCCTAATCAATCCTCATCAGTGTACTTTCCTTTTTAATTTTTTAAATATTATAAATTTATTTTAATTTATTGATATTAAAATATAATTATTAAATCTATTATTTTCATTATTTTGTAATAATTCACAATTTATACAAAATTTGTTTTCTTTATTATTTTTTTAATGAATTTAGTTAAAATTTTATAAACCTTTTTATTCGAAATTTATAAACAAAATTTTAATATTTATGAAAAATCAATAATTTAATTATTTGATGGAATATTAAGTTTTAAAATGATTATTTCAATGATTTTGTTAAAATAATTTATTTTTAAAGTCAAATAATTATTAAATCATTAATTTTAAATGAAATAAAAATTTTGTTAATGAATACTCTATGGTAACACACCTCATGGTGTTGCCCACTGTTAACACCTTTTATAACTAAAGTAACATACTTTTGTGCCTATGGTAACACCACAATCAAAAGGTTGCGATAGGTAAAAATTTTCATAGCTATGGTAACATCCATAGTGGTAACACCCATGCCAAAAGGTTGCTATAGGCCATCTATGGCGTAGTGCATAGACTTGACAGTTGATAGGTAACTATACATGCTCCACTGTCAAAACTATAAAAAAACACACAACAAAGATGCATCAACTAAAGCAGCCAAGTCTTGAGACATTTTCTAATAGTAGTAGTCACTTAAAACGTACCTCATCCAATATTATACAAAGTGCACCAAGTGTCTCACTTCTACAGCTGCATTTTAGAATCATGTAGAAGTGTAAATTAAGTTTGTGAAGAATAAAAGAAAAATGAAAATAGCGATAAAATAAGTAGAGAAGTGAGAATGTGAATCTGATAACAGATAATAAGATTTTAGTATCACCTTTGTGCTGGAGAAATGGCACAAACCATTGCTAATTTTGCATTTCCACCAAGGGGCTCCTGCAACAAGAATGTCAGCTTCGAATCCCTGTAAGGTATATGCCTCTGCTTTCCCGTTTGAGAAACTTCAGCCAAGATGTTTATCAGGTTCCTGATAAGCAGATCACAACCATATGAAAACCATGTGACAATGACCGCAAAAGAATTAAATGCTATGTAGTCCGAGATATTATCTACTTGTCCACAGTAAGACAAAGTATACAACATGTAAACATATCACCGTTATATTTTCGTCTTACTAGTTTTTTCTCCCCCTGACTTTTCTTCTCAGACATATTGCGAATCAGGAATTCATTGCTTTGTACTTGTGACTTGTGAGAGTTTAAAACTACTTGCACCAAAACTTTAAAGATATCCATGAAATCAGTATGAACCTAATGAGAAGTCATTGTATGAATTTTGAAGCATCGTAAAGTGCAGTGAAATAAAATCTATTTGAATACTCCTATAACTTGTCTTCAAGCACAGTGCCCAGTAATAAAAAGTATTTCATAACAGAAGAAAAAAACTTACAGACCTTGATCAAAAGTTTAGAGACATCCTTCATTGTGCAAACACACTCCTCCCTTAAATTCTCTACATAAACGCCAGTTTTGACATCTTCTCTACATGCTTAAATTATAACAAATTTAAGCATGTTATGAACTCTTGTATGAATCAATTATCGATGTCCTATTTCTGAGGTCAGAAATATACTGCCAAGCAAAACATAAATAATCAACACTGAAAAGTCCAACAACAAAACAATGCAAAGACTTACCCTAGTTAGGGAAGTGATCGATTGATATTCCCTGCTTCTTTCAAATGATCCCCAGCTGCCCCTGTTAGCTTTCGTCTTTCTAACCCAGCAAGATCGACAAGATTTATTCTACTTGACTTGAAGCAGCTTAGGCATCTGCGACACCCTACATAAAAACATATTATCAAGATGAACTCCGGCGAAGATTAAAACAACCCTTACATACAAAACCCAATTCAAGATTGGATTTGAGGGTTACCACGATATGGAGAAAAAGAGATGAGGGGATTGTTATTCACGATTATGCTTTAGATGTGAGGGAGGAGAGGCTGAGAACAGAGAGGGAGAGATAAGGGCGGATAGAGAGATAAAGGGTTGAGAGAGATGGAGATGGGGTTTGAGGGAGAGAGAGGTAGACGGCGAGAGAGAGATTGGGGTGGGAGAGAGTCGAGGGCGGAGAAAGATGAGGGAGATGGAGAGAGATTTGAGAAGGATCAGATAATTGAGTTAAAATGAACGGTCAGGATTAATTGCATCCAACGGCTCTAAGTAACGATCCATGTGCTCAAGTATTACCCAATAATAATGTGACACGTGGCCCATTTCTAATTTCTTTAAAGGTTTTATACGTCGGTTATATTAAGAGCGACGTATATAATAGCATTATATACGTCACCTTTTCCTCAATCGACGTATAATGTCATCATATATACGTCGTCTTTTCCTCAACCGACGTATAATATCATCATATATGTCGCATTCTCCTCAACCGACGTATATAATAGCATTATATACGTCACCCTTTTTTAACCGACGTATAAAGTAGCATTATATACGTCGCCTTTTCTCAACCGACGTATAAAGTAGAAATATATGCGTCGCCTTTTCTCAACCGACGTATAAAGTAGCATTACATACGTCGCCTTTTACTCAACCGACGTATAAAGTAGCATTATATACGTCGCCTTTTCCTTAACCGACGTATAATATGACCTTATGCATCGGCTCTTTCTTGAACCGACGTATATAACTGCTTTATACGTCGCCTTTAGGCGGAACCGACGTATATAACTGCTTTATACGTCGCCTTTGGCTGGAACCGACGTATAAGAGGCGACGTAAAAGATCAATTTTGTACTAGTGATACCATTGCATACATGATAGATCCAATTGCTGATGCATATGGAAAATTACTCATGTGGTCCTTTTCATCCAATCATTTTGGACACTGGTCTTTAGAGATCGTTATCCCTTGAGACATGGGGACAAATCCCCTTTTAGCATTTTGCATACCAAAATGATGCAAAACCTTATCAATGTATGTACTCTGACTTAGACCGATCATCCTTTTTGATCTATCTCTATAGATCCTCATTCCTAGAATGTAGGTTACCTCTCCTAAGTCTTTCATAGAGAAACTGCTCCCTAACCAAGTCTTAACAGCCTTTAGAGAAGGTATGTCATTCCCCATTAGTAGTATATCATCAACATATAGTACTATGAATGCCACATGGCTCCTACTAACCTTCTTGTAAACACAAGGTTCATCCTCGTTTTGAATAAAGCCATACTCCTTGACTATTTCATCAAAACGAATATTCCATCTCCTAGAGGCTTGCTTCAATCCATAAATGGATCGACGTAATTTACATACCTTGCCAACATTCCTTGGATCGACAAAACCTTCAGGTTGTGTCATGTACACATCCTCTTCAAGGCTTCCATTAAGGAAGGCTATTTTGACATCCATTTGCCAGATTTCATAATCATGGAATGCTGCAATGGCAAGCAAATTCCTTATGGATTTGACCATAGCCACTGGTGAGAAAGTTTCATCATAGTCAATACCATGAATTTGTTTGAAACCTTTTGCAACCAGCCTCGCTTTATAGGTCTGAACATTTCCATCCATGTCAGTTTTCTTCTTGAAAACCCATTTGCACCCTACGGGTTTTACCCCTTCAGGTGGATCAACCAAATTCCATACTTGGTTTTCGTACATGGAATCCATCTCGGATTTCATGGCTTCAAGCCATCTCTTAGAGTCTGGACTGTTCATAGCATCTTGCTATGTGAGAGGCTCATCTTCATCTATGAGCATCAAATCACCACATTGAGTCAAGAGAAATCCATATCTCTCTGGCTCATGGCGAATTCTACCAGATCTACGAACAACTTGTGTTTCTTGAGCATTATCATTATCCTGCTCTTGTTCCACTTCAGGTTCAATGCTATTTTGCGGTTCTCGATCTTCATCGAGATCTATAGTTCTCCCACTGTTTCTTTTGGAAACAAAATCTCTTTCCATGAAGATAGCATCTCGAGCAATAAACACTTTTTGTTCAGAAGGACTATAAAAATAATACGCCTTTGTTTCACTAGGGTATCCCACAAAATTGCATTCTTCGGATTTAGGTCTAAGCTTGTCAGATACTTGACGTTTCATAAACGCCTTGCATCCCCAAACTTTCATAAAGCTCATGCCTGACCGTTTCTCCATCCATATCTCGTATGGAGTCTTTTGAACCTTCTTAGTAGGAACACGGTTAAGTGTGAAACCCTTATTTCTAGAGCGTAACCCCAGAAACTAATTGGAAGATCTGCATGACTCATCATCGATCGTACCATGTCCAACAGGGTGCGATTTTCCCTCTCTGAAACTCCATTCCATTGAGGTGTGCCTGGCGGAGTGAGTTATGATACAATACCACACTCTTTTAAATACTCTTTAAATTCGGTGCTTAGGTATTCACCCCCACGATCGGATCGTAAGATCTTAATACTTGCACCTCCGCCTATTTGCTTCTCTACTTCAGCCTTGTATTCTTTGAACTTTTCAAAGGAATCGGATTTATTCTTCATAAGATATACATATCCATATCTACTGAAATCATCAGTAAATGTTATGAAGTAGTAGAAGCCTCCTCTAGCCATCACACGCATTGGACCACATACATCACTATGTATTAGCTCCAGACGTTCAGTAGCCCTTTGACCCTTACCAGTGAAAGGGACTTTAGTCATCTTACCAAGCAAACAAGATTCGCATTCATCGTATGATTCAAAATCAAACTTATCCAAGTATCCATCCTTATGTAATTTGGATATGCGTTTCTCTTGTTGAACTTTTCCACACGAGCCTGTGATTGAAACATCGTTGAAAGATGTTCAAATATAGTATAAGCATTCATATCAAAATGCTGCTTCTGAAGCTCAGCATCCATAGTGGCAAGCATAAGACAAGCCACATCAGTCGCATCATCAATATGCTTCTGATAAGCATTTTGTTGAGCAAGAGTGGCATTGGCAGTAGGGGCTGCCGGTGGAGGAATATCAATCACATAAGATTTCTTTTCCTGCATGAGAACAATTCTCAAATTCCTAGACCAGTCTAGGAAGTTTGATCCTGTCAGCTTGTCCTTCTCAAGGACTGATCGCACAGAGAAAGTGTTGTTTGTGTTTTGTGCCATTTGTTTTCTACAATGATAAAATGCATAAGATAAGTTAGATTGTTACAATAATTATGTTCAAGTGATTATGACATATTCATAATATATCTCCCACTATTTTTATCAAATTAATAGCCCTTACTATTAAATCGGAAAGAATATCCCATAAATCTTTCTAGTGAGCCAAGATCCATATTTCGTCATATCCTAAGTCAACCACTGGTAGTCCTTAAAACATGATTATTTAGGTAGACAATAGTTTTCAATTATATCATATATAATTCTTGGATAGTTTGGTGAACAACATTTGATCTTATCTATCTAACAGATTTTTTAACCAAACTCTATGCTTCTAAGTTCATAATAGTTGAATATAACCGTTTATTTTCACCTTATTATGATGACTCAGTTAAGTTAGACCAAATGATACAACGGTCGAATATAACCGCTTATATTCGTCGCATCTCACCACGATAGATAGGAGTCCCCTGCCACTGGCAGTCATTCCCCTTATCGATCTAGGATTCAATGAGTGTTCATTCATTGGAAAGCATCCGATTAAAACTTAATATTTTGTTAAGGGTTTTAGAATTAAATTATAACGATCATGATCACATCATAAAGAGATCCTCAATTTTTCTTTGAATCAAATATTTCAAATTGACATCTTAAACTGTTCATTTCCCAGGTAGATGGAGGATCCCAATGGTCACACTTAATACCCATTAACCTTACGAATACGCATATCCGTTTTTGTCAGAAAATCCCAATTTTCGATATCAAAAATCCATATTTAATTCTGTGTTTTAAAAAACCATATTTCATAAACACAAGAATCTCATGATCATTTGTTCATTTTAAAATCTTGAATCATTACAGATTTTATCTTGTTTAGCATGGCAAGCATGTCATAGGTGACGTATCTAATACATGCATACAACATTAATCTAATTAAAGCATGCATCTTCTACTCTACACATACATTCCATACATCATATGTAAAGTGCATAAAGTAAACGTGCAATGGTTATGGCCCAATCCTATGTGATCTTTTCAAGCTAATGAAAAGATCAAGGTCAATATATGGTGGATAAATATAAATACAATTTACAAGTCTTCATTCTTCTCTTTTCTTCTTGGTTGCTTCTCCTCATTGATCGTCCTCCAATCTTGAAGTACATTACATTGAATAATTGAATACAACCTATACTAATGTACTTACATAATAAAACTCGAATTACATTCGAGATTAAACAATTACAAGAATGAAGAAAACGACATGCAAGTCGTATTTATAAAACCATAAACCATTAAACTAAAGGTCTTAAGGCCATAACCAGCACCATGCTCAAGTAAACAATTAAGAATAAATAAACAAACATTGCGGGGGTCCGGGGGCGGCAGCCCCCGGGCGGGGTCCGGGGCGGCAGCCCCGGGCGGTGCTCGAATTCGGGATTTTTTTTTAATTCCAGAAGGCTCGTCCTCGTAAAAAACATCAAGTTCTTAACAAAAGATCATATCTTTTAGCCTCTGCCACCACTGCATCAAATACAGTTCTGGAAGCATGTATCATATACATTCAAATCGTATCCCAGTTTACAGATCGTATCCATACACAATCTGTCTAACAATTTATATCACTATATAAAACATACAACATGCATAACATATAAAATCGCATACTAATCAGTCATGGCAGATTTTAAACATGCTTGTATCATTATATCATAATATACAACATAACAGAATCATATATGGACGACATAACATATTATAATCGACATATCTCATTACTGTATCATGGCAGATTCATATAACATGCATACATGCATCGAATACAGTAAACACGTAACCAAATCAGTCCCTTATACACGTAGCTCTTATACCATTGTTGGGTTCCGAGGCATAAAACGCAGCGGAATAACGTAAATATAACAAAAATTTCAAAACCCAAACGCAGGATCCATGTATAATTATGGACAGATTATGGAGATAACGAATCGTACCTTTCAATAAAATTACTTTCACGAACTCAACGGAGATCCTAGCTTTCACGACTTGTGTCTACCTCTCGGAAAACACCTTTATGGTATCCACACGAGCACCTTCAAGAACGACTTACGAACTTGACTTCGGAACGAACGTACTAGCCTCCCTCTTGATGATTTGTTTTTCTGCCTTTTCTTGCTGCCTCTCTCTAGGGTTTTTCACAAAAAAAACATAAAACCTCTTAACCTATCATTATCTATTTATAATGACTGGTTAAAAAGGCCCTAACAGCAAAAGCCCAACCTTATTAGGTTTAGGATTAAATAATAAACCGAAATTCTATTATTTAATTAATAACTAAGTCACACTTAATTATTATGTGCAGAAATACTCCTCTAATTCCAATTTATATTATTTCAATTAATTAAGTCTCACTTAATTAATATAATAAAATTCAAATAATCATCAATTAATTTAAATCCATAATTTAAATTAATTATTCCTTTAAGTGCTCAATATGTGCGACCCTATAGGCTATTATTTAATTGACAATAATTTTATTCTCCAATAAAATTATAAACAATGAGCGTATCTAGTAATACATCATTGCTACCCAATTAAACAATAATTAAATCGTGATTCGACAAAACCTTTCGTGATTAATGTTTCCGTGTAATATAATCCCTTTAACCAAATATTATGGATTAAACTCTAGGCATGCCTTTAGTCATCCTCTTTAACATTTAATCCGGATTTACTTGATCAATGAGTAGACTATTAAAACAAATCATTATTTGAGCACGACCATGCATTTTATAGTCTCACTCAATCAAGAGGCCAATAATATCTCTCCTAATTATAGGAGGGTTAAATCCTTTATCTATCATTCATATTTCTCATACGACTCATGATATACCCGATGTCCACTTTTATCATCACCTGGTCAAAGGTAACTTTTAATGTTGTCAAAGTATATTAATCCTCGTATAGAAATATAATGATCTCATGGCAAAGGATCATTACACCATTACCACTGTGAGTTATTCTTATGACTTTATTAAACATGAAGAATCTCACTGTGGGTCTGTCCAGTACCATGTACTCCTACATGTACCTATGTATTGACTTTAATTATTATCTCCATACTTATAACCAATGAGATGTGGTTATCTGTCAAACAACATACTAGTTTATTTATGTATTATTATTGTCCTATATAATAATAATCGACTAGGAACCTTTAAGAATATGATATATTATATAATCTCAAGTTCAAGTCATGTACTTAAACTACACTACAAGAAAAGGGTCAATAGACATCAGTTTCTGGCCGATGTCTATGTTATTTTGCATGTGATGTCTAGGTCGGAGATGTCTATTCTAGACATCGGCCAGAAACTGATGTCTGTGCTAACATAGACATCGGTATTTCCTTCAATACACATCAGTTGTTCTACAAAATAGGTTACATATAATTAATTTTATAAACAACTTGCATGCCTTATATTCTAGAAAACATATAATAAACTAAGTCGTTTTTCACATACACATCACTTCCTTTCTTTGGAAAAGATGTCTATTTGGATATTAGACATCATAATTTTAGCAGATAAAGTGATGTCTATAGTTAGCTTAGACATCACCCTAGACTGATGTCTAATGTTCTTATAGACATCAGTTTTTTCAGAAAAAAACTGATTTATATTGTTCTCTTGGACATCATCTTATACTGATGTCTAATGTAAATATAAACATCAGTTTTTAGAGAAAAAACTAATTTATATTTTCTCTTGGACATCAGACTATACTAACGTCTAATGTAAGCATAAACATCAATTTTTACAAAAATTGATTTATATTGTTCTCTTGGACATCATCTTATACAGATTTCTGATTAAATTGTTGTCTTTTTCTAGTTTAAACACAACCTGTTGCATTGAATAAATATAACCATCCAAAAAATAGACAAGAATTTCTCAATTGTCATTGACAAAATAAAAATCAATGTCATCAACATCCAAATTACATAAATTTCATATCTGATGTACCAAATCCAAAACAAGTAAACATGACGACATATCCACAAAATCAACTAAACTGAGCAAAGTACCCATCCACAAAACAAAGTACATAACCTGCTTAACTAGTCATAGCCAAATAACTATGTCTGCAGATGCCATATATTAATTAAACCTTGCCAAAAGAAGACTTGTGTCGTCAAATGTGGTCTTGGATGAATTGTAGAGCCTCAATCTGCACCTCATCAAGCTCATAGGATCAATTCTTTGTCTCTGGTAAGGTAGGAGGGACCATCAAGAACGATAGTGCCATCCTTTGATATTGTGACCTAAATAAAAAGACCTTGTCAACTGACTTTGTAATACAAAAACAAAGACGCTACTCTATTAATTACAATGTTCAGAGCACATGATACTATTGTAGTGTAATACCCACCATACACATAATTAACATTAACTTTATATGCAAAAACAACATGCTATAGAAATTAAAGATGTACTGTGATATGGAGAACTGAGTACATGAAGTCAAATAACCAAAATATATTTCCACAATTTCAATGTATTTACCTTTTTGCACGAGCCAAACATATCCAACTCTACATTGTCAAGGTTCATACCAAGTTCTTCGGTAATAACCTAAAAATCAGATGTACATAAATTAGATGGTAATCTTGAATCGTTCAAGAACCATAATATTTACATAAAGGACAGATTCAACAAAAAAACTTACTTTGCCACCAGTAAGAACAGAAAGATCCTGAAGATAAGTTGAGAATTAAGTTTATTCCGACACGTAGTTTATTTAGAATTACAGTTGCAAGTGCTTCACTATAAAACATGCCTGACTGGTATTTTTTCTTATTGGTTGTGAAGGAACATTTTGTATGTTATACAACCAGTACTAGTTTAGTCCGATAATAATAGTGTTAGATACTTCTATGCAGGTGCTGATACACACTCTACAAGGACTGATACTGATTCATGGCTTAAGGAAATTGCATCAAAGAGCTCAGTTGCTGCTGCTGAAGTCTGTGTTTCATTGTGTTCAGCAACAAGACAAGGTTTCCACGCATAAAGGCTTAAACTACAGGTTAGGTAATAAGAGCCCTATAGTAGCCAAAGGTTGATGCAAAATAGCAATAAGACTAATAGGACAGACAGCTATCTCCAGAGCCAATGGTAGAACCACAAAAAATCCGCAAATTTACTATAAAAAATATCCAATCAACCATGATATTCCTGAATAGCATCTAGACATGTCATCTACTGAAAATAGTAAATGATAGGTCAAATTCCTCATGTCAGTTCCTTTTTTGGCATCTTATGCAATAGTATGTGAATGTGCAAAAAATACACAAAAATAGAAGAACTAAAATAGAAGATGATTAACAACCAAACAGAACAGAAAACAAACAAAACATACTAAGTTCATAAAACTAAATTAGAAGATGATTAGAAAAAAAATAAAAATATAAAATAGAAGATGATTAGCAAAAAATAAAAATATAAAATACTGAAAGGTGAACACAACTATCGTATCAACAACAAAATAGAAAACAATATTCATATTTTTTTTGAAGAGAAAATCATAATAGCCTAACAATTGATAGACCAGAATCCAACTCGCAAGATAAGAGCTACAAGGTAAGTTCACATATCAGTCGTAAGCATTCAAGTTGGCTATCATATATACCAATTTGGCTTTCATGAATCACTAGTAGATGAGTTTGAAGCCAGAGGGGATGTTTTATTACCTCAAAGTCAAAGTCTCTCAACGACATATTACCATTGTCTGGTCTTCCTGGATCTGGATGTGAGAAGGTTCTTCCCACCTTCAAACAAAATCAAGATCACATAATTATGAGCTATAATAGTAAACTTTATGAAAACCCTCAGACCAGAAATTAGAGTTTCGTGCAGACTTACAGATAGATATGATAAGCATTTTATTGTACAAAATAATCAAGAGCTAGATGTATGGATCAGTACATTGCACATGTATAAGATAATCCATCACTTATGCAAATAAAATCGTTAGAATCTAATACGCAATTGCAAAATAAATTTAGTCCAGTTCTTTAATGACAATAAGAAAAGGTATTACTAGTTTAAGGTTTTAAGTGATAAACAGACAGAAAAAATGTCAATTGACATTTGGTAAAGTAGAGGGAGTAGCAAGTTATACGTATTAAACAACTATCACATGTATCAACTTGGCTATTGTCTCTTGAAAATGGGGACCGGATAGGACATGATAAGTAACTCTAACTGTATAACACCTTGATGGCTCAATCATTATTATGCATCTATAGTTCAAGAATTTTGGAACTAAGATGGATATCCACAAACATAAATAAAGAAATGATTTGTATAAATATTCAAAGTCATTAATGCATCAAAAGTAGTGTTCTCTATGCATGTATATGTGTAGAGTGCATAACCTTTACTAATCAAAATACAGGAGTTGTGTCAAGATCTACTACATTATCAAACTATATGCACCAGTTTCTGTGTACGCAGGTTAAGGCTTACCATTATTTTTTATTAACAGGTTGTTTATAGGAGTTGGAGCTTTTGAAATTAGTGGACAGGAAGTAGACATTTGATCATCGCAATAAGCACAAACTTTGCCCGTCTAAATGGTATTGTTCTCAATAAACCAGCTAAACCATATCCTGATCCTAGTTCAATGACTGTTTTGGATCTAAAGAGAGTAGAAGAGGTGCATATACATCAACTACGTGCATGCTTATACACGTGCTTTGAATCAGTTATAAAAGATACAAGATGGGGAATGGGTAGAGTTATTAGAAGTACATCAAATTCAAAGATAAGATATAGTTCTTGTATACCTGAATATCTCTGCATGTGACAAACAATAACAAGGAAAAAAGATAGCATAACATAACATAGTATCAAATAATATAACTACTAAAACAACAAAAGATAACATATGACTTGATAAAAAGCAAGTTAATTTCAAACTTGAAAGCGCAGATCTGAATTGATAGATCCAGAATGGCATGCACTCAGAGGACTCCCAGTGTATAAAACCTGTTACTTGGTGATTAATCATTCAATAATAAAACTTGAGACATACATTTTCATTTGAATAAAAACACTCATGTGACAACCAAAATAATCTAACCTGTTTAGTTCTATCAATTTCCAGCTCCAGTTGTGCCAACTTTAAACGGCTTATTTCGAGTTGCTGAACATATGCCTACAGGGAAACAAAATAGAAGGCAACTAAGTAAGTGGTTTTTTAGTACACCTCAACATACCTTTCCTTATTACAAGCAGTGTCACTCCTGAGTACCCCCAATCCTACGATTCTATTTTAACATTCTTTCTAAATCGAAAACCTTCCACAAACTACTACAATAGCAAGTAAACAAACTTTTTAAAGTAAGAAAGAACTTACAAACAAGACCAGTGTTGTCAATATCATATCTGTTGCATATTTCAAAATCACCGAGAACATCATCGCTGCTCACTCTCTGACTACAAGTAAAAAAATCCAGAGTAATTGCGGCACTTCATAATACATTCCTTCAATTCTCCGATCTATTTAGAATAAACAACAAAACTATATGTAAAAATGAATTTTACATTCTGCACTAGATTATGGTGCTACATACAGAAATAAGGCTACCTCTATATCGAAGTGACTACACTACAGACTAAACCATTCCCCTACTTGTAGCCTTCAAGTATGCCCTGTAAAATAAAAAGTAATCATTTATGAGGATTAGAAAAAAAAACAACAAAAGCATCACAGAAAAATGTAAATCAAATCAGACACAACCTTTCCTTTGGCACAATAAGCCAACTTGGTACTATCACGAAGTCCTTTTGGAAAAAACAATAACCTATGTAAATTATTGTCCCTTTCTCAAAGAAAAGGATTTTGTACATGAAATAGAAACAGGGCTTAGATAACAAACATTTATAAAGAAATGACATATCTGATATATGTACTAATGAATGTATATAAGGTGAAGATGCACCTCACCTTTTCTTAGAGCAACCTTCACTGTATCTTTTATGTTCCCAAGCCAAACTAGAAAAGTAAGACCTCGGCCTGTAGAGAAAAAGGAGAACCAGTTACCAAGTGATACTTTCTTCACACATACACATTACTTCATACTTATTACACAAATAATATAATATAAAAACAAAAAAAGAGTAAATTAAAATCCTAAAAATTACCAACTCATTCACCATGTCCTTTGGATCTTCTGGTGCATAAATGTAACTTCTATGTCCAAAAGCCTCATTCTGAACATCTCGACACAGTCCATCGTCCTATAACACAACATCTTAAAAAAATTGTAAAAATCAACAAAACGCCTCATAGTGTAAATGCACTGAATAACATTACAATTCCCATGGATGAGTAAAAAACTGGATTACGTAACTAACAGCCACAACCACAACCAAGTGAATGAGGTCCTGTAAAAAGAATACATTCAAAATAATTAGAGTAATACATCCAAGTAAATAAAAACACAATTTAAGAAATTAGGGTTTTGATTTAAAAAACCCCAATTTAAGAAATTAGGTTTTGATTTTAAAAAACCCTCAAATTGAAGTTCTCAATAGATCGAGAAAACCATAGAAATAGCAGAGGAGACCTTATTCGTGTAGAGTATTACCAATTCTTACCAATTTCGACACGAGCACAGAGAAAAGTGTTGAGTAGAGAGGTCGGACGGAGGTCGTGGTGAGTAGAGAGCAGTGGTGAGTAGAGTAGTGAGTGGTGGTGGAGGTGAGTTTGTGGTTGTGAGAGATGAGCTAGAGAGATTCAGTCGAGAGAGAAAGAGTGATTCGAGAGAGTCGAGAGAGAGAGAGAGAAAGAGAGAGAGAGAGAGAGAGTGTGGGTAATTGTATTTTTTGTGTTTTTGTTTATTTAGTTTGTGTTTAATTTGTCTGAAGGGGGAGAGTAATTGTGTAGGCGGGGAGAATATTTGGTGAAAGGGGGGGAAATTTTGACTTAAGGGGGAAAATTTTAGCTATGGGGGAAACAAATGAAGAAGGGCGCGCATTTGATTTTTTAAAGGCTGACTTTAGACATCGGTTTTAAAAAGAGTGATGTTAATGAAAAGCAAAGATATCAGTTTAATGCGGGGTGATGTTATTACATCTTTTAACATCAATGGCATTTACAACCGATGTCTAATGTGTGATGTCTATTGAACTTTTTCTTGTAGTGCTATACAATGTGTATCATGATTCTAAGGACATTTATTATGCTAACAAATATATCACAGTAATTAAAGTCATAATAAATACATTTATTTAATAATCAAATGACATAAAGGTTTGTTCAAGAAACAATGTATTGCCTCTAGGGCATCTACACTAACAGCCGTTACCAACCTCTTCTTCAGCTCTTGAAAACTCTTCTCGCATTTTTTGGTCCATTCGAATTTCTCAGTTTTACGGGTAAGTCGAGTTAATGGGGCTGCAATCTTTGCAAATTTTTGAACAAATCGTCTATAATATCCAGCCAGTCCGATGAAACTCCTTACCTCTGTTGGAGTGGTTGGTCGCTCCCAATTGGAAACTGCCTCTATCTTGGAGGGGTCAACTAGCACTCCTTCTTTGTTGATTACATGCCCTAAAAATTGTACCTCATTTTTCCAGAACTCACACTTTGAGAATTTGGCATATAACTGCTCCTTTCGGAGTGTCTCTAAGGTTATCCTCAAATGTTCGGCGTGTTCTTCCTCTGTCTTTGAGTAGATCAGAATATCATCAATAAAGACTATAACAAACTGGTCCAAATATTCCTTGAACACTCTATTCATTAAATCCATGAAAGCTGCTGGGGCATTGGTTTATCCAAACGACATCACCAAGAACTCATAATGTCCATACCTAGTACGGAATGTAGTCTTTGGGATATCTTCAGGTTTAATCTTTAGTTGGTGATATCCGGTTCTCAAGTCAATCTTGGAGAAATACACCGCTCCTCTTAGCTGGTCAAACAAATCATCAATCCTGGGTAACGGGTACTTATTCTATATGGTTAGCTTGTTCAACTCTCGATAGTCGATGCATAACCTCATACTCCCATCCTTTTTCTTAACAAACAACACTGGTGCGCCCCAAGGTGACACACTGGGTCTTATCATACCCTTATCCAACAATTACTGCAAATGCTTTGCTAGCTCTTTCATTTCCACTAGTGCTAATCGGTACGGGGCCTTTGAAACTGGCGCCGTCCCCGGGGCTAACTCGATAGCGAACTCAATCACTCTATCCGGTGGTAGTCCGGAAAGATCTTGAGGAAACATGTCTTCAAATTCGTTAACTACCGGAATGTCTTGAATCTTGGGCACCTCTTTCTGGGTGTCTATAACGTAAGCTAAATAAGCCTCGTTCCCTTTTCGTAACAACCTCTTAGCCTGCGTCATGGTTAGAATATTTTAGGTCTGTCGCATCCCTCTAAACACTATTTCATTCTTCCCTGGGGTTTTCAACTTAACCTTTTTCCCTTTACAATCTATTTGCGCATTATTACGAGACAACCAGTCCATTCCTAAAATAACATCGAATTCCCCTAGCTTAAAAGGAATCAAATCCACACAGAAGGATCGTCCTCCTATTTCTATTTTGCAATCGGGGTGAATCTGATTAACTGGAACGACTTCTTGATTAGCTATTTCTACTTGCAAAGACTCCCTTAGCGGTTGAGTTTTAAGTTTCAATTTACACGCAAAATCTTTAGATATAAAAGACTTAGTTGCTCCAGAATCAAACAAAACATTTGCACTGACTGAATTGAGGGAAAATGTACCTGCTATCACATCCGTGTCCCTCACGGCATCTTGCACTGTCATGTTAAAAGTTCTAGCAGTTGGTGGCCTGTTGGAGGCAGCTCTGCTTGCCCCTAATGCTGCTGGCTTGTTCATCGGGCAATCCCTCCTCATGTGACCTGGACGACCACACTGAAAACAAGTAGTGCCTTTGCTGGCAATAGGAGCAATCGCGGTACACTGGTGGGCATAGTGGTCTGCTCTCCCACACTTATAACAGATCATCTGTTTCTGAGTACACACCCCGGAATGTCTCTTCCCAAAAGTGGCACATACTGGTAGTGGAGGTCTGGAATGATGGGAACGGGACACTCCTGCTTGTTGGCCGCCCTAGCTCACAGTTGCACTCCCAGATGGTTTAAATCCTATGCTCCTCCCAGGTAGGGAAACTGCTCCCCTGCTAAACTTATTTGGCGGTTTTCCTCCGGTGGAACCTCCGCCCATGCTGACATGCTTCCTTTTTATTCCCCCTTTCTCTCTTTCCCTCTGCATCTGATCACTCCCTGCTTCCACAATGGTTGCCTTTTGCACCAAGGTGGCATACTCAGTAATCTCTAAAACTGCCACTCTGTTCTGAATCCACTGTTTCAGCCCTTGCTGAAACCTGCTAGCTTTCTTTTCTTCAGTGTCCACAAACTCTGGTACAAACCGTGATAACTCAGTAAACTTGGCTTCATAATCAGCCACTATCATATTGTTCTGCTTCAGTTCCAAAAACTTAAGTTCCATCTCGGTTTTCATGAACCTTGATAAGTGCATAATTTTGCATATTTTTAATACCTATTTATTGCCTGAATTCGTATTTTAATAAATTATTTTGTTGCATTTCAGGAAATTCGAGAGAAAATAAAGAAATGACAAAATAAAGAAATAAAGTGCAAAGAAGGAGAAAAGATGAAGAAAAAGTGCTAAAATAAAAGAAGAAGGAAAAAAAATTAGAAGCTTGAAGCAAATTGGATTATTTCAAACACACCCCAAAACCTTCTTCTGACTTTATATTCAACAGCGGGCGTTATAATTTCAAAAGTTTCCTGCATGGAATCTTGAAAATTAAAAGCTACAGCATGACTTTGGTTTCCTTTTCAAGTAAACAACTTGTACCTTCATATGTAAACTAGTTAATTAATAAAGCCTATAAATAGAACCCATTAGTATTAGGACAGAGAACATTAGATTAGATTAGAATAGATTAGGACCCTTAGTTGTAATTTTCTTTGCTCTTGTAAACATTTTAATTTTTAGTACTCATTTTCTGCTCTTTATTTTGTTCGAAGTATTCCTCTGTTTTCTGTTTAATTCCTTAAGCCCAGCTACATTCATTATTTGATCTGTTTTTATTTTATTCCCTTCTAAAGTAAAACACCCAGACCTTGTTCTCTTCGCTTCAAGTCCTGCAAACACAAATTCTCTCTCTCTCTCTCTCTCTCTCTCTCTCTCTCTCTCTCTCTCTCTTATTCCCCACGAAAACCGTACGTCCCTTCCCTGTTTCGCTGTGTTACTGAGTCGTCAATGAGTCCAAGTTGCTGTTTGCTAAATCGTGTTTGAGCTTCGTATTTCTGTGTTGTGGTCTGGCGAATTGGGACTGAGTTTGTGTAATATGATGTCGAGTTAATTGTTAGTTGAACGCTGTCTTGCTGCTAAGTCTTGTGATTTCTAATTGCGAATTTATTGTTCTTATGTTCGAGTTTTGGTTGCTGTAAAGTCTGTTGAAACACTTTTCTGTAGCATTCGGTTGATTCTGAGTTCGTAGTTCGCTGGTATTGTTTTCGTAATTCTTGCTGTCAGTTTGCAGGTTTACTAATCGAAGTATTTAGGACGAGTTGTGTCGTTGTTTTTCTGTCAATTGTTGGTGTGCTAAATCTGTGTACTGTCTGAGTTTGCAACTGTAGTTTTGTGTTCGTAGTTTTAACTCGAGTTTAGAATATTTTTTTTTATTTTTTTTTAGAGTCAATTATTTTTCTTCACTTTTAAATTAATTTAGAAATAGAAAAATAGATTAATTTTCTTTTAAATAAAAATCAATTTAAATTTAAATAGTAAAAATGCAAAATTCTATTTTTAGTTTAAAATAGATTAATTTAATTTTCCTTTAAAAATAGTGTAAATTTTCTTTACGAATTTTTTTTTTTAGAATCCTTGATTATTTCACCTTTTAATTAATTAGTTTAAAAATAGAATAATAATAATATTTTCTTTTAAATAGTGGTTTAAATTTTCTTTTAATTAATTAGGGATTAATAAAATTTAAAATTTCCAAAATCAATTGTTCTAGTTCGATTAAATTAAAAATTAAGGTTTGCGAAAATATTAGTCTCTGTGGAACGAATCTAAAATACTAAAACGAGATCGTGCGCTTGCGATTTTAAATTACATATTTTTAGCACATCAAACCTCGAAAAGTACTTCTCAAGAAACAACTGTTTAAACCTATCCCAGGTTACTATAGCATCTTTCTCCATATTCTTCTTGGCCTCCCACCAATAATTTGCCTCTCCCTTTAGTAAGCAAGTGGCAAAGACAGTCTTCTGGGCCTCATCAATGCTTAAAATCTCAAAAGATTTCTGCATCTCCTTGATCCATGCCCTTGCCTCAACAGGATCAGCTGATCCGAGAAACTCTGGGGGTTTGAGAGACTTGAAGGCCCTAAAGGAATTGGCCATAGTGGTATTGTTTCCTTGGGGTGGTTGGGGATATTGGTTCAAGTTCTGCCTGAGCAGATCCATAAATTGTCCCATGGGGTTTCCGCCCTGGTTCTCCCCATGCTGTTCAACTTCAGTTTCCCCTTATTCTACTTCCTCTTCGAACTCCGTAGTATAAAAGGTTTCATCCCCCATCCCATACTGGGAATCCTCCTATTCATTGTAATCCTGATCCTGTTCTTCATTATACTCAAAATTTTCCTCAGGTTGATTGTGACTTTCTTGGTCAGTAGACTCATGGGGGTTAGCCCTAGTACCCATCCTCCTTGGAGGCATTTTACTAAAAATTTGGACAATATACATTAGGTTTATTTACCTATTTCAGAGGGTTTCTCCTCACAATATTGATGCATAATTGGATTTAGGATCCTACAGTTCTATATATCATTACAGATTTTAATCGAACGTAGTATATGCAAATATAATATAATAGGCTATTGAATTGCATCGTAGAGATACTGAAATGACTGAATGTGAAATAAATATATACCAAGTACCAAACGGTACAATATCCGCCATACAACAACAGTTTTACAAAGTACAACCATCCGAATAATAACTAGTCAAAAGTGAAATAAGTTGTCTATTTGTCTAGTCTGCAACAGGGAACTACAAGCTGAAACTATCCCTACCAAAAATCGGCGCTACTATGCCGTACAAGACTAGACAACTAGACCAATACATCACTATCACTGCAATCAGCCACGACGGTGGACCAAAGCTCGAACCCTCCCCATAGCAAGGCGAAATATCTCTTCTGCATCAGCCCTGGATACCCTGCCGTGACCATCACTGGGTAACTGTCGCACCCTCACACAAGCCCTAAGCTCTATGCCGGTCACCTGTCTATACATCTCTCTGGCCCTGGCACGCCTCCTTCCCTGGTGCCTCAACCGGGCCTCCCTCTCCGCCGCTAGCTCTCTGCGGGACTCTGCCAGCCTGGCCTCAGCCGCGGCTACCTCAATAGTAAGTCTGGCTACAACATAGTGGTGTACACATGCTGGGACTCCCTCAGCTGGAACATGGGGTGGAGGGGCTGGATCTGCTGGAAGGGCAGCCTCTGTCTGCTGCGGCTCTGGTGTCAGCTCCTCGAACTCATCAGAAAATGGACTCCCATGAAGTAGTGGTGGGGTAGGGGCTCTCTCACCAGAGAGGGGTGGCACACTAAGTCCGGAACTCCCTACAATGTCATCTGCGGGCTCATCAACATCTCCCTCCGCTAGGGGTGTACATGGGCCGGGTTGGCCGGGTTGAAACATTAAAACGACCCAACCCATTATAAAATGGTTTGGAAATTTTTAACCCAACCCATGAAAATTAAATTCATAACCCAACCCTATTTGTTATAGGTCGGTTTGGGTTGGTTTGAATGGGTTGCTTAAATATAAAAATGAAATAGACAACCTGAATATGCAAAAGAATAATCAACCCAAAATGCAAGAAAATAAAAAAACAACAACTACATAGTCTGATTTGAAGTCTCTGAACCAAATGCAACATAACTGAATGTCTGAATCCATAAAAAGTTAACACCACAATCCTGATTCAACATAGTCTTTAAGAGTACAAAAACTAAAATAAATTAAACATAGTCTTAAGAGTACATAAACTGAAATAGAATCACTGATAGCCAGATAGATCACACATCAATGATATTGATATCCTTTGTAGCAATCCCCTCACTTGCCATCTGGTCCTTCATCTTGTTTACATTTTCTACAAGATCACCAAATACATACTCATTATTTGGCAGTGCACAAGTATAGACTATAGACTATTGAATACATAATAGATTTAATTTGATCTAGATAATATATAATGTACCTTCAACAAATTGATAAGAGTAAGTTTCATCCATAAACTCATATAATTTCACTCCTCCTTTGTCCCTCTTCAACCAACTCTGAGTGCAAACTAAAATTTCTACCATTTTTGGACTTAACGAGCTCCTAAATGGGTCCAAAATACGCCCACTGGTACTAAAGGCAGATTTAGAAGCAACTGTGGAGACAGGAATTGCAAGAACATCTCTAGCAATTAAAGATAGAGTCTTATACCTTTCGGAGTTATCCTTCCACCACATTAAAATGTCAAAAGAAGAATTCATCGGATTAAGAGGTTCTTCGATCAGGTATCTATCAAGATCATTTTCCTTTTCACTTATCTCCATTCGTTGCTGATTCATATAATTTTCCAATAATCTCCTTTTATTTGGTACACTACCAGTGGTTTTTGACGGAAAGGTGATTCCATCAACCTGTAATAATTTAATAGGGACAAAGTCAGTGGACATAGCAAATTAACAGAACTAACATATTCAATAATCTCTCATAACCACTAGTTAATTAACAACAAACAACTAGTACTTGATAGCTTATTTTTTATTATTAGTTCCAAAAAAAACTGGATGTGAACTCTGCCACTCTCAACCTCACAGGGCCAAAGAACAAGATTATAAGATGCCATTTTGTTGGTTTCTGAATTTACCAGACGAACAAGATAAATAAATAATCTATGGAATTGAAAAAACTTATTTATTTAATCAAATCAGGAAGATGTGAACCATATAACAGAATCAAGCATTGTCAATAATTTATATGTTTTAATTATGTTATACTGCTAGAACCAGGAATGACGAAGTGCCACAGAGATGTAGTAGTGATGCAGCAATGTTGGACATTCCAGCAAAATAGAATTTTAAAAGGACCTTTACTTCCAATATCCAATAGATACAAGAAGCCCACATGAAAAGAAGGCATTTGATCAGAAATCCAAGTCTGAAAACAGAACTTCTTAAATAATCAGGAAGACATACCGGAAGTAATTTGAAACTAACTTACAGCTTAAACTTTGAAAAAAGGACCCAAACTAACTTACAGCTTAACAGTACTTCAAATGAAAATGATTCTAGCAAAGACTTAAAATGAAAACTATGATCAGTTTACCTTAGAGCCAATATTGTCAACATTGTCACCCTGAGAAGCATATGACTTGTATAAACGTTGTAGCAAAGACTCCACCTTGATGACAATTCTAGCAACAGATTCAGCGTCATAAATGTTTTTAAAACAGTACTTCAGATATCCCATCTTGTATCGCGGATCAAGTACAACAGCTACAAACAATAACGGGTTGATGTCCTCTGCATCCCCCCAGTATTTATCATATTTTCCTTTCATACTTGCAGCCATTGAAGATAGCAGTGGATCAGTACTATCAGCCAGATCACTCAATACAGCATGGACCTCACAAATTTCATGATAAAAGTTGTTTGAAGTGACATTCAAAGTGCTGCTGAATTTGAGAGTAACTTCGTAAAAAGTGGCAAGAAACTTCACAAATACTGCTGCAGCTTGCCAATCATAATGCATAGGAGGCCCGACCCTCTTTTTACCGTTTTCTTTTTCATCAAAATAACTCAGAAATTTATCATCTTCATCCTCATATCTTCCAAATGCCTTTTCAAATTTCAGTGCCACATCCAACATCTGAAAAGTGGAGTTCCACCTTGTTGGTACATCTAAAATCAACCCTCTCTTATATTCGATCTTTTCTTTTTCCGCACATCTTTTAAATTTTTGTAACCTTGCAAGAGATGATCGAATGTATCTTACACTATTCCTAATGGCTGCAATTGAATCATGCATTTATTTCAAGCCCTCGTTCACAATCAGATTTATAATGTGGGCACCGCACCTCATATGCATATGTTCCCCATCAAGAATAGCCCCATTCCATGCCTTTACCCTTCTCCGAACAAAACCAACAGCCTCTTTGTTAGCCGAGGCATTGTCAAGTGTTACTGTAAAGACCTTCTCTATTTCCCAACCAAGCAAACAATTTTCTATCGCCTTACCAATGGTATCACCTTTGTGATTCGAAACAAGACAAAAGTTTATGATTTTTTTCTGCAATTTCCAATCTGCACTGATGTAATGAGCTGTAAGAACCATATATGACATTTGAGTCCTACTAGTCCAACAATCTGTTGTTAAACACACTCTTTGGTGGGTGGTAGTTAGCTTAATCATCAATTTTGCCCTCTCATTACAGAACAAGCTATACACATCTCGAGCAAGTGTTACCCTACTTGGAACAACAAACTTCGGTTGTAATTCTTGCAAAAGCTCCTTAAACCCATCGCCCTCCATAACTCTAAATGCTTGCTCATCCTTCACCACAAATTTAGCCAACGCAGTTTTACACCTCACCTTATTAAACGTAACAGCCAATAGATTTGAACCTCCACCAATTTCCTTTTTAAAACTAAGTACCTTTTGCTTCTTATCCACTATCTTCTTGCAATTTTTGAAGTGAGTCCACAAGCTGCTGGTACCAACTCTAGTGCTGTGACAAGCAAAATTAGCACCACAGTAATTACAGTTGCATCGAGGATTATCTGGATCGACACCTTTCACTTTAGTATAGTGAGCCCAAATGTCTGATTTTCTGGTGGGTTTCCTCTTATTTGTTAATGGTTCATCATCGCCTTCTTTTTTAGGAGATTTCAGCTCAACAGGAGTAGTGTTTATGGTGGGTTTTGGAGTAGGGTTTATGGTGGGATTTGGAACAGTGGTTGGGGTGGGATTTGGAGCAATGGTTGGGGTGGGATTTGATAGATTGTATGTCACATCTTCCATTACAGTTACAACCGGATCCATTTCAGTCCTATATAACAATTACAAAATACAGTCAAATGTTTTCGAAGCAATCACAAAGAATAAACCAACTACCATCTACCAATCACAAATAATAAACAAACTACCAATATGAACTATAACACTATGAATATATATACATTTACATCAATTATAAAAAAGAGAACATGTACTTCTGTTTTTGCAGCAATAGCCAAAGGTTTTTCTGCTTGACCTCCTTAAACTTTGTTGAGGAATTTTATCGAACAGTTGGCATACATAAGTGTGTGTAAAGATTACAACTATACAAGTAAATCTAAGAACAAGCAAGCGTACAACTATACAAGTCACAGAGAAGCCGATATAAGTAAAGATTAAAGAAGTAAAGATTAAAGCAGTAAAGATTAAAGAAGACATAAGTGTGTGTGCGCGTAAAACTTTGTTGTAACTTGTAATGTGTCTATTCACAGAGTCATATAGATAATCAGTTTAAAGAAGTAAAGATTCATACCTATTTGTGTGTGTTTGCTGTTTGCCGAACGAAGAGAGCGTCTCAACTCTCAGTCTCTCAATGAGATCTAGGGTTTGGAGAGAGCGGCGGTTTTAGACTTTAGAGTTTAGACAATTGATATTTGACACAATTTACTGAATATATGGATGTATATACGTATAGAGTATACTTACTAAACTAACCCTACGTATATTTACTAAAATGCCCCCGGGTTGGGTTGGGTTGGCCTAAAACAATTTAAACCCATACCCAACCCATAAAAATCGGGTTGGAGTCGATTTAACCCAATTACGTAACGGTTTATAATTTTTCGGGTTGGTTCGGTCGAAAATAGGGCTGGGTTGGTTCGGGTTGGTCGGGTTGGCCGACCCATGTACACAGTACACCCCTACCCTCCGCACCCTCATCTACAGTCATCTCCTGCTCCGAGGTCATGTCAGTATCCTCCCCCAAAGTCCTAATCTCAGATACAACCCAGAAACCTCCCCCTCAGCAACTAACTCAGCGTCCTGCCCTGCCTGGACCTCCTCCGGGTGCTCCTCCTCCTCAGACTCAATAACATCAATATCAGCGTCAACCTGGACCTCAGGGTCCTCCTCATCTAACTCACAACATCAGTATCAGCATCAACCTGGACCTCAGGGTGCTCCTGGGCAGCCATGTCGCTCGCCTACATAAGACGAACTATATTACTATCATGATACTTAAAAGTTCCCATAAAGGTTTTAGGTGAACTTGGCAAGAGTTCTTATTATATTAGTGAATTTATTATTATACAACATCGCATCATCTCTTGGGATATATAACTCTCTCTCTGATACCATTTCTATAACACCCCCAGATTCGGGGTCCGGGATCGGGTTGTTACGGTCTATTTTCCATGATTGATACTTTACTTGGGTCCACAATAAATAAATCAAATGTTGTGACCCCACAATAATATCCACTAACACACACACAGTTATAGTCCTAGAGATGAAATTGAAATAAGTCTCACATTACGGATTTACGAATAAAAGTTATTACAAACCAAAAGGATAACATCATAAGTTTAAGAGTTTGCCGTTGATTAACATTATTGATACATATAATTAAACTGGTAACCCAAAGGCTGCTGATCTATGCTACCTCAGCAATGGTAGCGATGATATCAGCGGGTAGTCCTGTGGGTGGGGTAACCTGCTTGCGCCGAGTGCGCCTGACGCGAGCCATGTGACCTAGATGTTGTTGTGACAATATAAATAAGCAAGGGTGAGCAATAGCCCACCAATAATAATATAACTGTACCGTGATATGTATGACAGTTCAAAGATATATTTTGAAACCATATGCCATACATAAACGAAAATAGTGCCAGATCAATATAAACGATGAAGTTACAGGGAACTCAAAATATATAAGTTCTGTGGAAATATTCGCTTTATCAAGATAAACAAGATAGCATCACTTTCATCAGAGAGGAACTTGCAGAAAATATTACAATTCCAGTTTTCAACATGTTTCAACACTGCCAACACAGATCGGGTTGCAGAAGATTTCTAATTTTTTTTAAAAGATGAACTAATACGGGAGCATTGCCGCGCCAGATGCCCTGACGTTTACGATGATCAGTCGTATGTCATGCATCTCATCAGTCATTCTCTACATGTAGAAGGTAGCTCCGACGGATTTACTTGTCTACCGCCCTCTGGAACTCCTCAGCCAATGGTTGGGCTATTGCTGGGCCGGCGCCACTCGGCCACTTACGCGTCTCCTAGTTCATTTAACATCCATCATTGTGAAATGTAATGTTCATTCCCCTTTTCCCCAGGTATGATACCTGTTGATAAGACTCCACAAGGTAGTCGTATCTAATGTGGAAAGGAAAATTTACCAATATTTCCCAAGCTGTTGCTTGTTAATGGATACCAACTTGTTCCAACATTCTACCCCTCGAACGATGAGAGGGTACACACAATTCCATGAATAATAGCAACCAAGTTGCGAGTGAAACGAATAATTTATGACCGGGCAGTCACAAGATAAATAACATTCCTCAAGTAAGGTTCCCTTATAATAGAATCGAAGGAAGGGTGGAATTACTGAGAACCTTCCTTGGTAATATAATAATAAAAAAATAAGACTCTGTAATAATTTATATAATGTTCGACGGTCGATGATACTATGTGAATGAAATCAATCATCTTTGAAACGAGTTAGAAGAATTAAATAAATATTCCAAGAATATTTATTAAGTCACAGATATTGAAAAAGGGTTGCTCGGAATAATCTTTGAATAAATATTTAGAATAATATTCATTGAACGAATAATGAATATTCAAATTAATCATAATATTTATTGATGAAATAATCGTCAAATGAATATTTGAGATAATATTCATTGAATCAATAATGAATATTTAACTGAACGATGATACTTATTGAGGAAATAATTATCGACTGAATATTTGAGACAATATTCATTGAATAAATAATGAATATTCAACTTAATAATATTTATCGAAGAAATGATTATCGAATGAATATTTGAATTTATATTCAATAATTGAATCAACTTTAAATAAGTGTCGTCGATAATATTCATTATCTCAAGGGAATATTCAAAATAATATTTATCGAATGACTGGCGTTCGAATCAATGTTCAACTAATATTTATAAAGTAAATAGAGATTGAATGAATATTCGAAATAATATTCATTTTAAATAAACAAGGATCGAATGAATATTAAAATAATATTCATTAATTAAATAAACTCGAATGAATATTCAAAATAATATTTATCGAATGACTGGCGTTCGAATTAATATTCGAATATTAAATCGACTTTTAGATGAACATTAAAGATAATGTTCATCGAATAATAAATATCTGATGAATAATCCGAATAATATTTATCAAATAATCTCAAGGGAATATTCCAACAATATTCGCCGGATAATAATTGGGAAATATTTACTTAATTATTTT
This sequence comes from Kitagawia praeruptora, assembly GCA_037693485.1. Lineage (NCBI taxonomy): Eukaryota > Viridiplantae > Streptophyta > Magnoliopsida > Apiales > Apiaceae > Kitagawia > Kitagawia praeruptora. The sequence goes on from CM075354.1 coordinate 113,192,773, forward strand.
CTTCTGAAAATAATATCAATATATCAAGGAATAACGACTCCCGGTCTATAATCAAAGAATAAGATTCACTGCCCTTCGCTTAAGGGTCTTAGTAATTTCCGGCTTATAACTGATATATTAACTATCTAGCTTATAAGCCAACAATAATTCAGGGAACAAGTATATCAATATGACTTTGAAAGTAGGCATGCATGCTATGGTATATGTATAACAGAAAGCATATATATATATATATATATATATATATTCACAACAACAGCCTTTAAAAAGGATTTGAACTTGCCTGGGAATCGAGTGCGGGTAGGGGTAGTGGTAGCGTGTCCCGGGTCAGCCTGATGATCTATAAATAGCCAAGGCATTCGGGATTAATCACTACACCTTTCAAAAGGTTAAGATCACTTAACACCTTTCAAAAGGTTAAGTATAAACTTAACTTAAATCGAAACACGTTTTCAAGTCGTTTCGTTATACCCCTCTAATTCACTCTTATTATTGCCTTTATTACCCGACACTTGTTTGTTAATAAAGGGTGTCATTATACTTACATGTGGTAAGTATTTAAATCGTATAAGTTTTAAAGTCGAAAGATTAGACCTCGATATTTATCGATCGTTTTCGAAGTGGTTTACCGAAGTTATAACCAAGTATACCTTTTAGGGGTACTTTCGTACTTAACCTCGATTCAAACATTTTTATAAAATCGGAAAACGATCCATTTGACATGAGGTCTTCTCCCACACCTTCCTTTTTATCTCTATTATTTAATTACCAAGATTCGCCACTGCGATACATATTTTACACGGTTCAATTTCAATTACGAATTTGCATTCTCGGTTTCGAACCCCTTATATTCGATTGGCCATAACTCCTAAACCGTAAGTCCATTTTTTGTGATCTTTATATAAAAACGAAGCTTGTAACATGATCTAGCTAACCATGGCAGAATATGAAACTGGACAGTGAGTTTTATTAACTGTCAAGCTCGGATTTCAAGATTAAACGAAAATCGGGCATTACGATGGCTATAAATCGAACGTTCTAATAATCGTAACACCAAAACCAAGCCACACCGGGCACCAATACAACTTATACACATGATTCTCATATCAACAAGTTCAAGAACACAATATTATACCAACATAATCATCATCTCTTAAATCCATTAGATCTACTACATAATCATGTTTATAACATCACAAACATCACCACTAAGCTAGATCAACCAAGAACATGCTTATAACTCAAGACAAGAGCTAGGGTTTCAAGTGGTTTACCTTCTTGAGAGTGTTTACTAGCCTTACAAAGCTTTGTATGATCATTAGGAGTGCTTAAGCTTGCTAAAACAATCAAAAGAAACATGAAAATCAAATGTTAGTTCATAAGAACACTATTCACCCTCCTCTTTGATGATTTTTTTGAAAATGGAAAAAGATGAGTTTGATGCTAAGATTTTGAGGAGATCATTTTATGAAATGTAAGACTCACCATAAAAGTTTAAAGATCAACAAATGGTTGGAAGTTGGATTTTGAGTTTGGAATTAAGGCCTTGGCCGAATGGATGAAAAAAGAGAGGGGGGAGAGTTTGCCTTGTTCTTTTGCTTGGTTTTTGTGATAAAATGAATTATTAAGATGAGATTTAGATAATATCTCATCCAAAAGCCACTTTATTAAAGTGATGATGCATGAGATGATGAAAATGGGAGGACAAGTGTTGATTTTGTGGTGGTTTAAGGCTAAGTTGTAGTTAGATTACTAAGTACTTGGTTGATTCACTTGATTCTAGTTACTCTTGTAACTATGTTGGTTACTATATATTTTCTAGTAGCTTATGCATGACTCTTGCTCCCTCTGCTTGTTTCTTTGTCCGTTTATTGCTTAATTCGTTGATCGTTCGAGGGAATAACTCATTCGTTTCTAGTTAGGGTTTTACCAAAAACCTCCTTAATAATTATAATAGCATTCTCCATCATTCTTAATACTTCTCGAATTTAATTTCCTTAAATCCCTTTAATAATTCCTTAAGTCTGGCAGTGTCCAGGGAAATATCGGAGAAAATAAAAGTGCTATTTTTCTGAATCCGACAGGTTTTACATACACTTATTTTCCTCCTGGATCACTAATACGAATTCAGAAATCCGTTCTAAATACCGGATATAGCATTATTATATTAATATTCCAAATTCTACCAAAATCACTATTCATCACTTATTTTTATTTAATCCCTATAAATAGGAAAATGAGTCTGGTTTACCCTCGAGTGTTCCTTGACCTTTTTACGGAACCGCTGGACTTATAATAGATATTGATTTGGATGACACAAGAATAATCTTTCTTGGAATAATATAACTTATATCCTTAGGAGATAGATCATTCTTATCTATGTTGTCAACCAAAAGTTTTCTTCATGACATATAAATATTTGAACCCACATCCATTCTATTTATTTATTAGAACAACCGTTACATCGTAGTCGTAACCACTATTCGTTCTTACATCATTACATAGCAAAAGTTTTAATTCTATCAAAAATCTGGGTTCTTACAGCTGAAAAGGACGTAGTACCTCATTTCAATGTTCTACATCAACACTGATTCCGTAAAAATTATTGAAAAAGGAAAGCAAAGAACACTTTATTTCTTGCGATAGCTAAAACATAATGCATACAACGTGTATAAATAAGCCCATAATAGCCCATAACAGAGCTAAGCGAATAAGAAGCAACTATCTCCTACAAATTCTCTAACACTCTCATTTATTCAGAACTTTCCTACTAACACTACAACGGCCACAAGACTGGTTCAACCAGCTACTAACGTGGCTTACTAGACATAACAGTAACACAAATAAATAAAACATAATACTAAAGAATTAAGTTTAAGATTAATTTCCAAAAATCACCTCCTTAATCTTAAACTTGTCTGAACAGAATTTACGAAGCACTTCTCTTTATATGTGATACACTTCTCACCCCCATCAATTTTGATGCACATCTCATCAAAAAACAAACTTTGGAGCACTTCTCCCCTTGGTGCACATAATCACCTATAATTCTAAAGGAGAGGTTCTCCGTCGACCAATTGTGTCAAGATTTCTTCATCACCTTGGAATCTATAATTCTTTGCCAGTTTCCCATATCTTTTGCATTTGAAGCATTGTGGCTTTCCTTTGTGCAAGCAATCCTTTTTTTTATGACCCATCTTATGATAGTGGTTGCATTGAACTTTATTGCCTGTGCCTTTTGAGGATGAAGCTTTAGCTAAAAGAAGTCCCTCATTTTTTCCTCCATTTTCTTCCTCCCTCGTCGATCTCCTTTGGTCTACAGCATGGAGAGAATTGATTAATTCTGAGACTGTTAACTTTGAGAGATCTTTAGTATCTTCAAGTGAAGAAATTTAATCTCATATCTCTCCGGAAGAGTTACCAAAAGCTTGTCCACAACTCTTTGACTTGAAAATTCTCCACCAAGTAATTTAATTTGATTAACAATGGACATTAACCTACTCCCACACACCTTTGTTTTTTTTCATCCCCATCATCTTAAACTCCCTTTTGAGGTTGAGAATTTTCATAAGTTTCGTTTGTTGGTTGCCTTCGAACTCCTCTTTGATTTTTTCTCATGCTTCTTACGGAGACTCACAGCCCATGATTGTTGTGAAAATCTCTTCAAACACCGCTGAATGGATACATGAAAGTGCCTTTGGCTTTCGTGCCATTTCTTCTTCATGTATCTTGATTTGGGATAATGATGGATTTCTCCTGGAAGAGGAGTAGGCTCAGTGTCACTCTCAATAACGTCCCATAAACTAAGAGCTTTCATGTATGCTTTCATTTTGATGGCCCATGAATGATAGTTATCACCTTTGAACAATGGAATAGAGATGGAGAAACTGTTTGATGCTATTGAATATGAAAGATAAATACTTAATATATATATATATATAGGTGTATGTATAAAATATCAACTCACAAGCCCTAGATCATGCGAGCTCTGATACCAAGTGTATGACCTAAAACTGATATAAGGCTGATATACTAAACACACACACACGATACAAAGACACTGGAAAGCAAAAAAACACTTTATTTCTTGAGATAGCTAAAACATAATGCATACAACGTGTATAAATAAGCCCATAACAGAGCTAAGCGAATAAGAAGTAACTATCTCCTATAAATTCTCTAGCACTCCAATTTATTCAGAACTTTCCTACTTAAACTACAACGGCCACAAGACTAGTTCAACCAGCTACTAACATGGCTTACTAGACACAGCATTAACACAAATAAATAAAACATAATACTAAAAAATTAAGTTTAATTTCCAACAAGTGTCAGCTCTGCAATAAAATCGCAATTGTAAGTAACAAAAGTTGTGAATATGAAGGTGAATTATATAAGAGATTACTTATCCGATTGTTATTTAGGTTCCGTATTAATGTATTTTGTATTCAGGGAAATTATAATGTATACGATTGACTTATGACCCCATCTCATTGATTATTGGAATAAAGAGGTAATACAAAACTATATTTAAGAGAATATTGATTTGACAAACCCAATATGAGAATTTCACATGGTAAATAGTATATTATGTCCTAAGTAGTTCTCACAATGATAATATTGTAAGGATCGTCTAAAATGAAATCATTTATATACGCAGATTACTAAACTTTGATTTCATCCAAAGTTATACTTGTATGAATAATGTTAAAGTTGATGGTTGAGTATAAAATGAATCGTGTGATAATTAATATGAATGATTTAGATGATTTTAATCATTTGAAATGGTAAAACATGGATCTAAAATAAGATCACGTGAGAAACAATTTATAAAAATAATATATTTTTTTTTTGGAAATTGAAATCATGAAGGAAAAGTAGTATACATGGAAGTTTGATATAAGTAAGGTACAGTATAGCAAATGTGTATGCATGTGACTATCACAAAATGATAACACATGCATGATCAACTACTAGACTACACTCCCGCCGGATTATCCCTAACAATCTAGTCTAAGACTTATTGTAACAGTCCCAAAATCTGGGGTACAGATATGGGGCCACTAACTATAAACAATATTATACATCTCTAAATATAAACAACATTTAATAGTAAAACCCCTTAACCAAGATCGCATACAGGTTATGGTATGAAACAAACTATCGAATTACTTCATTACAACTCAATCCCAGAATAAAAATATTTTACATTTCTATGATTATACAAAACCACTAACTAACTATATATCCAACCTTGACAATTCTCCAAACACTGCTTGACAAAGTCCACAACTCGAACGTCTCTCCTCGCTGCCCGGAGATCAATATCCACTGACCACTATTAGGTCTACTAACCTCCACTATTAACTGGAGAAAACAAACAAAAGCAAGAGTGAGCCAACAATGCTCAGCAAGTATATAAAGTGATAACAATTTCAATATCGAAACCAATCTGATAACAAAAGAGTTTCATCTCATTCTATGAAAGAATCTGTGACCTTGACTTTTAAATTGCCACGAGGGCCAATAGTTCACCATTAATGAGGTGCAACAGGAACTAGAACAGGTAAGAGTTTTGTTCAACCAAAAAGCATTATAGGCTTCTAGGGAATAAGGCTTTAATAATTCAGCAATGATACTCGAAAACTCAAAGTCAAATGATAACAATCATTGTTAATTGGATAATCAACTCATAGATTAGAATTGGAATTTTATATTTATTTTTAAGAAAAACATCAAGGTTAGGCTGCTGATCAGTCACGCACTAACCCCGGACAAACGCACATAGCAATGTCCTTAATTGGATCCATGGCACATATTGGACTTAACATCTGACCACGAATCTGGTCTTACCCCGAAGGGTTTAACGCCCCAAGGGGCACTTTTAAAAACATTTCCAATTCTAAATCATCCACACTAGGTGTCAGAACAATCGACAACCTTTGCCAACCAACAACTGGAAAACTCACGTTCCAGAATAACGACTCATAATCCAAGAGTCATTAAAAGATTCAAGATGAACAAGTGTCGACAAGTTCGACACAACAATCGGGTAATAATTAAAGAATAACAACTCAAAGGGTATCGACAAGTTCGATACAGCATCGGAAAATTATAAAGAACGTCAATTTCAAAGGTATTAACAAGATCGATACGAATACTTCGAACTATAACCACAGCAGATTATGCAAAGAGAAATTTCATTTGAGCAAGAATGGGGATATAATTTGCAATAAGATTCCAACAACGAAATTCTAGACTAAAGCAATGATATGGTCAAGTACCGGCATTTAATAAAACTTATACTTACTGAACAATTTGAGCTTCCATAAGCGGAGAAAATAAATTAGAACAATAATTGTAAAAACAGTTTTAATAGGGAAAGGTTTAAATCAGCTCAGGGGACATTGTCTGAGTGGAAGTCCATTGACGAAAATATACTAGATCAGGCATTGTGCCAGCGGGTTTTCATAAAAGTTAAGAAAAACTTAGATGTCCTTGTTTAGAAGATTTCTTAAGAATATTTGACAAAACTAAAAGAAATGGCATTCCGCTGACAACATGTAAAAAGGTTATTTACAAGATTCTTGGTAAAATCGACATATGAATTATGGGTGGGGGAAAGTCAGCAACATCATACTAATTTGAAGAAGTATATATATATATATATATATATATATATATATATATATATCATCGTTCAACTATACTTGACCAACTCATTTCATACGATAAATAAACTAAATTACATCACTTGAACAATAAGTGAATAGCAATGACACTTGCCTCGATATACGGAGTTCCTGATCCGACCATGGATCCTCGACTCAAATTCATATCAATCCTTACTTCATGTACTCGTCGGCTTCGCTACTTGTCCTTCTGCTTATCTTTTTACCCATACACTGCTCTTGGCCAGGTCTCCTATTCAAACCTTTACAAGGTCAGTTACCGTTTCAGTATTAACTTTGAGCAAAACCTTATTGTTTGCTCTATTCTACCCATACGCGTCCTATAACGTTTATACTCATGTATACAATTATACACAATTACATATAGACATATTCATTCATATTCGCATAATAGTCTTACTATAATCAACTAAGTCACATAACACATCACATAACCATTTCAAAACCACACAACCATTTAATATTCAAAACCACAATCTTTCCTCAAATTGATCAACTGATACATATACTTAAACCCTTAGGAATCATACATACTTTGAAACATTGAAATCAAATCAGTTAAATAGGTTTGCAGGGGATTTTTAGAAAATTTTGGCATGAAGTATTCGTTTATCGGACTATGGGCACAGCCCCTCAATATCAATCATAACAATTTAACCCTGTTTTTCGATTCAACAATCCCAAGGAAATATTAAGATGCTTCTATGGCAGCAACTTAAAGTAAACACATAAGAAAATATCCACCCTGACATGCGACACATAGCACATAATAATTTACATTACACTACTACTTACGCTACACCAATGATCGTATTTCTTACGCATTTTAATGATACACGTGACAATCAATCATTGATGTTCGTAAGCCCTAGGGAACAACCCCTAGCACTAACTATTACTTACGCTATATCAATGATCACATCACTCATGTATATTAATTATACTCGTGATAGCTAATCAGGGGTATTCGTAAGCCCGAGGAACTAGTTGAAGCGAATTATACGAGTCTTTAAATATTGACATTTAAGACTTGTGATCTCATTACAACTCCTCGCAGATAAAACACATAATCAAATAAATCTAACAATTAATCTTTGATAAATAACAATTGAAAACTAAATTAAAACAACTACACAGCTACTAATATTTATAATGACTCATCCAACTAAAATCCATATGCATGACCCATCACCGTTTAACCACATACCAACCAATACCAAGTAATTAACAATTATGATATTCAACAAATACTCTAACTCGACTCACAGCATTCAACACATATACACTTACAAATTAGCCGACCCACATGACTACACGTTATATGACAATAACAATTAATACTTAAAATTTAATAATTACTAACCCGACATATTATCAGATTCACATCTTTTCTCCATAATTATAATTAACAAATAACAATTATAATCAACCACACTCCGAATTAAATTCGAAAACTCAACAATACTCATACTTTACAATATCAATCTAATTAAGACAATTATCACGTTAAACTCACAACTTAATTAATAATTATAAACTTTTACAAATTTTAATCTCGGTAATTAAGCAACATACTCGCAATTAACTCTAATTTAATCACAACAATTACAATTAACACTTATGCTATTCGAATAACCCACGAAAATATAAAAAATACAATTTCTCAATTTAAAACTAATTAATTTACAACAATCAAACTATATCGAAATTTACAACTAATTTAATACGAAGATTAAATAATTAAAACGCGAAATTATACCATTTGCGTTTCCGATCCGGTCTGCCAAAAATCCAGTCACCGGAGAAATCTCTCCTCTCGCGTTCTCTCTCTCTCTCTCTCTACTGCAATCTCTCTGCACCATCTCTGTATCTCCCCCATCTCTTCCTCGACCACCACTGCTGCCGCCTTGCTACTGCTCCACCACCACCGCGGTTGTTCCGCCGCTGCTACTTGGACCACCCCCTGCTTGCACAGCCACGACCCCGACTCCCTCTCCCTCGATTTTCTGTTTTCCCCCATCCCTAGCCACGATATACACGCGTATATATGTATCTATGTATGTATAATTGCTAATTGTTCCCCCCAAATTCTTTTTCTAACCCTAATTCCTCTCTTCCCCAATTTGTTTCTCTCTCCCCGCTATTCTGAGTTGCTGCCTTTTGTTATATTGGGCTTGGCCCAATTCTAATTATATGATTACACAATTATCCGGACCCAATTAAAACACTACTAATGACCGACCTCTATAATTCACGATTGAATAAAATCTTCAGAAAATTACACTTTTCATTTTTAAAATAAAGAATATAAAATTACGGGCACACACATATTTTTAAAATATTTTTCGGATCAAAAATGAATTAAATATGAATTTTTCAAGTTTTGATCCTTTAAGTACAATAAAATCCTTCAAATCATTTTAATATACCGAAACATCCAAATTAATTCACCCAACCATTTTAAAAACTAAATAATATTATAAAGACAATATTACAAAAGATTTCATGATTTTTAATTCTTCCGATAATTTTATAAAATTTACAGAGGATAAAAAATGCATGATTTAAATATATTTAAATCCTCAAAAATAAAAATAAAAATACACCAATCTTCACAGCTTACCCAAATCATCAAATAATCACATAAACAACATCTCACACACATTTCACCTTAACAACAATATTCACATAATATAATTTATAATTTATAATAAATAAATATTATTAAAAATCGAAATTTTCTAGGTCGTTATACTTATGAGACCAAGATACATGGTAGGTACCATCCGCCCTAAGAGCATCTCCAACGGGAATAGCTAAAATTGGTTGGCTAAATTGGACCAGTAGGACATTATGTAAAATTTGTTGAATCTGTAAGACATTTTACTTCAATGGTATTAGCTATATTGGTTGGCTATATTTTAAAAATAGTATGTTATTAATAATTTAGGTTGTTATGAATAGAATATATCACTTCAATATGGTAATGAATGATGTGGAATCTTCTTCCAGATTTCTTACAGCTATATAGAGGTTCGACAAATATAGCCAACCTGTAGAAATTATCTAAAATTATAACTAACAGCTTTGACCCATTGGAGTTCAAGTTTTTTTTAGATAATCTCTATAATTTTTATTTATGGTATCTTTTATCTAATTTTAGCTAAGGATTTCTTGTGATTGGAGATACTCTAATCCCCACTTCCCGTATAGATATGGTGGAAGAGAGAAAGCAGAGGGATTCACAATTTTTTGTATACATTTACTATCCAAATAAAACTCTTAACCGTAACCCCGATCGATATTGTTTTTCAAGAACTACTCACCTACAGTAATCGAATTATATCCCTGATCTACAGTAATTGAATTATAGTCCAAGACCAACAATAAAAAGGCTTAGCCCTAAAAATAGAATAATGAGGTAACCAGTTCTTCTAAAACTCCAAAATGTTAGGAATTGGATCATATATTTATCTTATAAATCCTCGTCACTCGAACACATTATTTAGGTCAAAAAATGTTTAATTAGATTTTTCTACGTTTTTTACTTATATTTATCTTAACACTTACATATATAAAAAACTAGTGCAAATCTAATTTAACATTTTCTTTTAATACGAATCACCATTTTAAGTTGAAATAACATCCAACTACACAAATTTGGATTAGTATTATAAGATTCCTAGCTAACTTGGTATGTCAGACAATAATATTATGAATTTGGACTATACTATCTATAAATTTTAATTTTTCATATATTTCTTCGTTACATTTCTGACAACCAAACTAAAATTCAAATCTCTAATTTTCAGAATCAATGACCTCCTACCATACCCATTTTCTACACAATTTTCACCCTAACAAATTTGTATTCCCTCTCCTGACCAAATTAACGCAAAAATCACGTCTTCGTAGTAGGTCTTGATAATTAATGTAGGTCTTTTTCTTTTTCCTTTTTTTTTATCTAGATCACCATAACGTACGCAAGAAACAACCTTCTTACGATTTTTTTATTGTGCTTATCACAGGACATTGTTAACGGAGGAATTTGGTGATAACAGATTTCGGAGGTTGCTGAAATAAAGAATTATGAAAATAGGGGGGATTTGAGATTTTGGATGTTTGGGGCTGGACTTGAGAGGTGTCTCGACTTGTTAGATGTGTCGGATCCTTTTTCAAGATGCCTGCGTACCTTATATTTATAAGGATCAAACCAACGCAGTTCTGTTAAAAAATGATTGGTTTTTAATCCCTATGATTGTTAAGGGATGTATTTTGGGAATTAGTAGATTTTATCTATTAGAATTATATTCATGTTGGGATACCTTCCTGATTTGAAGGATATCGTTTGAAGATATTTTCTATAATTAATTGGAGATAATTCCTCGTTTCAGAGAGAGGAAATAATTAACTTGGGGTTAAGTTAATTATTATTAGATTCATATTTGGAAATTTGGGAGATATTAGAGGCAACCGAAAATATGGCGTAACAACTACCCCCAGTTCTTCAGTGTAGCTTGCTGCAGTGGAGAACTAAGCATGCTTCGATTTTCCAAATTTCCTGAGTCACTGAAACAGCTAGGAGAGGAAGATTAGTAAAAAATATGTAGCACATAGGTGCCTGTAATATACATGTAGATGTAAATAAGACAATATGCGATATGTAAATAATAAGTTTTATAGGTGTGAGAGAATGCATCTTGGAGATATACCCTCCTCAAAGAAGGACATATTCTAGAGTTTTCATAACGTATTCCGGAAAATATCCTCCTCAAAGAAGGTCATATCCACCAGAATTTCCATAAATGCTTCAGAGATATCCATCCTCACAAGAGGTGGATTTTCCGAAGCTCGAACCTTGATGAGGCGCCGGAAGTACGGACATCCCCCCCGGAAGTACGGTTTTTGAAAAGAGTTTGATAATTTAGGGTACTCTCCTCAAAGGAGATCAGTTTTTACTTCAGAAATACCCTCCTCACAGGAGGTGGATTTTCCGAAACTCGAACCTTGATGAGACGCCGGAAGTACGGACATCCCCCCGGAAGTACGGTTTTTGCAAGGATTTAAAAATTTGGGATACCCTCCTCAAAGGAGGTTCGTTCCCCATTCCAGAAATATCCCTCCTCACAGGAGGTGGATTTCTCGAAATTTATTCCATTAACTCTCCTCAAAGGAGACAATTTTTTTTATATAAATTACGAAGACCCTCCTTAGAGGAGGTCGTCTAACACAAAAAATAAGGGAGACCCTCCTTAGAGGAGGTCATCTTCCCAATGCCATATCAATATTCTAAGATTCTTCCAAAAAATATCAGAAACACTTGAAGGGTCACTCAAAAAATATAAGCAATACCCAAAATTCTTCGAAAAAATTTCTGCAACACCCAAAAAATCTTCTAAAATATCAGCAATACCCGAAGGTCTTCTAAAAAATATCAGCAACACCCAAAGGTCTTCTAAAAAATATCAGCAATACCCAAAGGTCTTCTAAAAAATATCGGCAATACCCAAAGGTCTTCTAAAAAATATCGGCAATACCCAAAGGTCTTCTAAAAAATATCGGCAATACCCAAAGGTCTTCTAAAAAATATTAGCAATACCCAAAGGTCTTCTAAAAAATATTACCCTCATTAAAAGAGAATCTTTCAAAATATTACACCTGCAAAGGAGGGCCTTCTAAAATAATAAACTCTTCGAATAAGAGACTTCCAAAATAATTACCCCTGCAAAGGAGGGCCTTCCAAAATAATAAACTCTTTAATTAAGAGTCTTCCAAAATATTACTCCTGCAAAAGAGGGCCTTCAAAAATAATAAACTCTTCGAATAAGAGCCCTTCAAAATTTATCCCTAGAAAAGAGGAACTTCAAAAATAATATACCGGGGGGCCTTCTTTTTTGAAAATTCAATCCGCAAATTTGAAAATAATTTTCTGACATATATATGATGCAATAATATATGCAAAATAAAAATTTAAGACATAATTCATGCATAACAAACATGTTAATTTAAACATTCATAAAATATTTAATCAAAAATAATTTATATCTCGCAAATATATTAATAATAAAAATATAATATTCTTGATATAAATACTAATTTGTTAAGTTGTAAAAATTAAAATAAGAAAAACTTATCTTTTCGATGAGTCGATTCCGAACTTCCGGTTACATGCGCATGCTTCCGAGCTGCCTTGTTTTTTATTTTTGTTCTTTCCCGCACCACTTTTCTGATGCTGCTGACACACGTGACTCACATGATTAGTCTTTTTCCATTTTTCTTTAGTTTCCTGTTGGTCCCACGAACAAGCTCCATCTCCTTTTTATTTGTTACAAACTTCTTGCTGATCCTATTTTCTATGTGCTAACATGACCTCCGTTGAATTCTTATATTTTACTGGTGTCATTATTTTCTTACGCGATTGCCTTTTTGCTGCTACATGAATCCTTCAATTTTTGTATTCGTTGTGCGCATTGTTCTGTTTTGCTTGATCCATCTTGTAAGTAGTTCCTTGCCCACGACCACGAGCTGATTGCCTTCTGTTATGTCCGAATCTCGGCATAGATCCTAAACAGGCTCAAAAGGCTATACAAGGGGCCCACCTCTCATAATGGGCTCAAATATCTATCAATGGGTCCAAGTATTGAAGAAGGATAAACAAGGCATGAGGCCGATTAAGGATTGCCTCACTTCTATCTCATAAAAGCTCTTGAAGACACTATCACCCAAGGGGTCTCACGCTAGGCCTACAAGGGGTCTCACGCTAGGCCTACAAGGGGTCTCACGCTAGGCCTACAAGGGGTCTCACGCTAGCCCGGCCTAGAGGTGGCCTAGAGGTCTAGCGAGGCCTAGAAGTCAGCAAGGCCTAGAGGTGGCCTAGAGGTCTAGCGAGGCCTAGAAGTCAGCAAGGCCTAGAGGTGGCCTAGAGATCAGCGAGGCCTAGAGGTGGCCTAGAGGTCAGCGAGGCCTAGAGGTGGCCTAGAGATCAGCAAGGCCTAGAGGTGGCCTAGAGGTCAGCGAGGCCTAGAGGTGGCCTAGAGATCAGCGAGGCCTAGAGGTGGCCTAGAGATCAGCGAGGCCTAGAGGTGGCCTAGAGGTCAGCGAGGCCTAGAGGTGGCCTAGGAGTCAGCGAGGCCTAGAGGTCCAACGAGGCCTAGGGGTCCAACGAGGCCTAGAAGAAGGCTCATAGCAAGGCCCAGCAAGGTCAAATGAGTAAAATATATCAACCCAAGGAGATGACTAGTGGATTTGGGCCTAGTCGAGCCCATAGAAACCCTAGCCCATCTAGATAACTTCTTCTCTAAGAGAACTACGTATGGCTTGATCCCTATAAATAGGGTACGTAGGCATCTTGTAAAGCATGGGAAACAGTTCACCACTGAATTTCAATATACAAGAGCAGCCACAAACAACCACCAATCACCTCCGTGTTCTTCGTGTTCATAGCAGAATATCCGTATTTTGCTCCGTAAATCCAGCAACCTCCATAAATATTGTTATACAATATTCTCCCTATAACATTTGGCGCTAGAAGGAGGGGTAGTCATTAATTGGGAGAATGATGACTAATTCGAACAAGAAGAACGGAGAGGCCGAGGAGCGAGACCCCGGGATAGCATATGACCCCGGGCTGCGACCCCCAAGGAATGAGGCCAAGACCCCGGGGTAGCTTATGACACCCAAATGCGACCCCGAGCTGCGACCCAAGAGGAGGAAGACCCCTAGGAGCGACCCCCTAGGAGCGAGGCCTCACCTAGCGCTGAGAGGCCACACCTAGCGCTACGAGGCCACACCTAGCGCTGCGAGGCCACACATGGCATAACGAGGCCGGGGTCGAGAAGGATAAGTGACGTCACTAGGTGCGAGGCCAAGGCAAGGATCAAGGTTCTAAGTGACCCCAATCTCCTCATCGAGATCGTGAGCGGTCCCATCTTCGTGACGACAGACCCCCATCTCCTCATCGAGATCGTGAGCGGTCCCATCTTCGTGACGATAGACCCCCATCTCCTCATCGAGATCGTGAGCGGTCCCATCGTCGCGACGACAGACCCCCATCTCCTCGTTGAGATTGTGAGCCCCCCTATGATGTAGCTAGCGAGGACCCCTCTTATGTGACTGATGAGGCCCCTATATGGAGTGACTATTGAGGTCTTGAGATACTTCTACATGAGATGCTTCTTCTTGGTGAAATACCTTTACGTCGAGGAGAGGGGGGACGCCCCCGATCCTTGAGGTAAGGGGGGACGCCCCCGAACCTTGTCGACAGTGAGGAGGCCCTCGACTACCTCAAGACATTGGGAAGAGCAAGCAATAAATAATGAGACTGAGTACGAGGCTCTCATTATAGGCCTCAAGCTCGTACTAGAGATGAAGGGAGAGAAGCCAAAGTATTTGAAAATCAAAATGAGCTCAAGACCTCAATATCTACATTCTTGTTCAACATAGGGAAGCTTGTTATGACATTGAAGAAACCAAGTGCCCCGGGTTAGCAAGATGAGGCCAAGTGTCCCGGGATGGCGTGAAGTGGCCAAGTGCTCCCAGATAGCGTTGATGAGGCCAAGTACCTTGAGACAATATTAAAGAGTACAAGTGCCATGACCTAGCATTGAAGAAGTTAAGTATGCATATAACGGGATCATCTCAAATTCACTTCAGTACAAAGGGTGGCATCTCCGAATAATACAAAAAGGTTAATGAAACACTTTTGATTCCTTATCACATCTACAATGGTAATAAAGACTCGGGGATAGTGCATTACATGAACACCTCTTCTAGCGGGGCATTTGAAAAAATTACAAGACAAGGCTAGCCTTTATTATTGTGAAGCCGCACCTAGCGTTGCGAGGCCACTCGGCCCCAATGGTGATGACGGGCTCAATCAACTATCTTAAAACACTTGGACAAAATCAGAATTTTTTATGAAGTAATCATAAGGGAAACATATATGAAGACCAGCACGAGCCGAAGCAAGTCTCTCTAGGCGAGCACATATGATGCGAGGTCTACAAGAACCATTAAGCCAATTATGTAAGGGTCGTATCTTGACATGAAGGAAATCTATGACCTGAAAATACTTGGAATAATTGATTACGTAAAGCTCTATTTTCAAGTAGTCGATTTTCCTCGAAAGTCAACTCAAAGAGGAGATGCATGAAGTTGATTTAGTGATAAAAGGTCCACATGAAGAGGCTTCGCAGCTACATATCTTGAACGATAAGAAGCTATTTGCTGCAACATGCTAAAATATTGAAGGATGACAAAAAAAAAAGTAAAAGAAAAGCGCACATGCGAAGTGGATGAGAAACAAATTGGTGCGGCTAGCAACAACTTTTAACAGCCTTGTATATACATAGCAGGGGCGCATATGGCTTAAAAAAAGGGAATTTAAAGTGGTGCAAGCCTACGAAAGCAAGGGGACTTGGGAGGAAGATTGGCATGAGAGGTCGGCCACGAAGACTCAAAAATGTTCCAAGTTGGAGTTGTCAACAAAAAATAAAATAAAGAACGAAGTCAACAGGATATTTTAGCAGGACCCACACAACGTTTTAGAAAAAAAAAATCAACTAAATGAAGTCAAGACTGGATGTGAAAAATAAAGGAGGGCTCGTGTGTACACTAAAGTTAACAAGGCGTTGTTGTCCTTGCTTCGTTAAAAAAAAGTAGCGAGGAGAGAACTAGAGCCAAGGAGTCAAGTAAAGAAAAAAGGACCATCGATATGGAATGGTAAAGAGAAACTAGCAAGGTGGAGTATTGAACCCATGAGGATGCATCGATTTCAAGATGTTAATTAGCTGGAACAGGAGGTGGAAAATTGTTTATAGGCATGTTCTATTCGTGCGAGCGAAGTAGGCGTAGTGCAAGGAGGAAGTGAAACTAATGGGAGCAAATACTATACCAGGGAAGTGAGCCTATTTAGCAAGGACCATGGGGCTCTAAAAAAATCAAGAGGAAGTGGGTTTGATGAAAAATCAAGAGCAAAGCTGGATCGAAAGCATGTTCATTCTAACAAGGGAAATTCTGAGAATAGACTTAATTAGAAGTCGTCCGAAGTTATGGAAGGGAAGGGCCTGTATGAAGTGCAAGTCTACGAAACCAAACCTGATACAGGAAAGACATATAAAAAAAGGTGTGAAGACCAGAGCCTCAGGCGCGCCAGGAGAACAGGCATGTTTCGTTTGCATACAATCCAGTAGGAAGAAGCATGTACACAACGTCGCAACAACAAAAATAAGAAGAAGACATTACAAGCAGATGGATCAAGCAAAAAAGTCAAAAATGACATGCAAATATAAAGCCACGAAGTCAGGAGAATTGGCATTACACGAGGCCATTACCATGTACGGGGGGCCGCATGTGTGGTGTTTCTTTTTTAAAATGGAAGATGACATACGTACCTATTCAAGAGAGATTGTAAAGTGAAGCTATACATTTATATGGGTGTTCGTGACTTAAAAGGAACTTCTAGGTGGTGGGTCAATTCAATGACTTGAACGAAGCTACCAAGTCAGGGATTTTGCTGCGAAGTAGTCTGCTACGAAGTGGAGTACAAACCGATAAAAAGAAGATGGACAGAAGCAAATGAGCACATCAGCAGCAGTGCGAGGTGGAGACAAATAGAAACTCAAAGGATAGAAGGAAAAGATGCATGTATCGATGTAGCGGGACAGTTTTATGATAAAAAAAAATTGGTGATGCAAAGTATACGAAAGCAAAAGGCCATGCGAGGACTACAGGAAGTCAACTGCGAGGACTAACAAACTTTTATGGAACTTCTTTATATAAAAGAAGACACAAATGCGAGCCAGCAAGGTGATTAAAAATTTTCAAGCATACATGCAAGTACGAAGCTTTCATCAAAAGTTGGAGCAAGTTTTCCGAGCAGGGGCCCGCGTGACTTCAAACAAAAAGTGGAAAAATAGTAGAAAATCCAAGGCAATTTCGGCTCATGTTGAGAAAATCACTAAAGTCTAACAGAAGAAGCGATGCAAAGTGGTAGGCGAGCTCACATTCACTTTGTTGCAATGTCAAGAAAGCAAACGTTGATGGCAATTGATTAGTTGACAATTGATTCCATCTTGTGAAGTAAAGAACTATATATAGCAGGCTAAGGCAATGCAAGGAAGAGTGGGTTCGTAAAAAAAAAAAAAAAAAAAAAAAATAGCTACGCGAGGACATCAGGAAAAGAAAAAGAAGCAACACATAGCAGGGAGCCAGGAACGAAGCATGGCGGCTGTTAGTAAAAAAAAAAATATTTATGCGAGGCATGACTAGCGAAGTAGGTGTGCCAATTCTGGTCAGATCATGTAACAGTAATAAAAAAGAGGAAGTGCGAGGAGGAGCCGAATCAAATGGAGTGAGGACAGTCTGCATCAAAAATAAAAAGGATAAGCTCTATTAAATTGCGGTCAACATGCATGGAGGTCTGCAAATTCTATTAAATGGAGTGAAATTACAAATACAAAGCTACAAAATTCAGAAAGCAAGGAGGTTTATGGGCCCGCGTAAGAAAATAATTTGATACTTGAATTGAATATATGCATGGCCAACAGGCCAAGTAAGGAGATTAAAGGTGGGGCACACGTGACCAAGTAAAAGAATGAAACAAGAATTCAAGTTCCTGTTCGTGAAGTATAAAGGTTATTAAGTGGCGGGGTCCACTTAATAATTAATAAGAGTTTGATTTATATTTATGGGACCTGCGAAGATGATTTTTGAACTAGAATCCAGTTCGGATAATTCAAGAACCAAGCAATATTGAAAGAAAAAATAATCGTACGAGCGAGGAGGCTCCCAAAGTTTCAAAATATTTTCAAGAATATTATGAAGAAAAAGGAAAAAATATATTAGCAAGGAGCAAGCTCGGAGAAGAGTCCTCTCATCATATTTCAAAAAAAAAAAAAAAAAAAAAGACTTGAAGACATAAGTGGAAGACACGACTTTACTTGATTCCACATCGCATTCATAATGGCAATATGGAATCGGGGGGTAATTGTTATGTCCGAATCTCGGCATAGATCCTAAACAGGCTCAAAAGGCTATACAAGGGGCCCACCTCTCATAATGGGCTCAAATATCTATCAATGGGTCCAAGTATTGAAGAAGGATAAACAAGGCATGAGGCCGATTAAGGATTGCCTCACTTCTATCTCATAAAAGCTCTTGAAGACACTATCACCCAAGGGGTCTCACGCTAGGCCTACAAGGGGTCTCACGCTAGGCCTACAAGGGGTCTCACGCTAGGCCTACAAGGGGTCTCACGCTAGCCCGGCCTAGAGGTGGCCTAGAGGTCTAGCGAGGCCTAGAAGTCAGCAAGGCCTAGAGGTGGCCTAGAGGTCTAGCGAGGCCTAGAAGTCAGCAAGGCCTAGAGGTGGCCTAGAGATCAGCGAGGCCTAGAGGTGGCCTAGAGGTCAGCGAGGCCTAGAGGTGGCCTAGAGATCAGCGAGGCCTAGAGGTGGCCTAGAGGTCAGCGAGGCCTAGAGGTGGCCTAGAGATCAGCGAGGCCTAGAGGTGGCCTAGAGATCAGCGAGGCCTAGAGGTGGCCTAGAGGTCAGCGAGGCCTAGAGGTGGCCTAGGAGTCAGCGAGGCCTAGAGGTCCAACGAGGCCTAGGGGTCCAACGAGGCCTAGAAGAAGGCTCATAGCTAGGCCCAGCGAGGTCAAATGAGTAAAATATATCAACCCAAGGAGATGACTAGTGGATTTGGGCCTAGTCGAGCCCATAGAAACCCTAGCCCATCTAGATAACTTCTTCTCTAAGAGAACTACGTATGGCTTGATCCCTATAAATAGGGTACGTAGGCATCTTGTAAAGCACGAGAAACAGTTCACCACTGAATTTCAATATACAAGAGCAGCCACAAACAACCACCAATCACCTCCGTGTTCTTCGTGTTCATAGCAGAATATCCGTATTTTGCTCCGTAAATCCAGCAACCTCCATAAATATTGTTATACAATATTCTCCCTATAACACCTTCGTAATTAACATAATAAACCCCAATTTTTTTTTTGTGTATTTATCGATCGAAACCCAAAACCCCGTGTATAAGTTGTTTAGTATTCGTTTGTCCTCCACAAACGAAAAATTCCCCTCCTCCTAGCGCCAATTGTTAACGGAGGAATTTGGTGATATCGTTTGAAGATATTTTCTATAATTAATTGGAGATAATTCCTCGTTTCAGAGAGAGGAAATAATTAACTTGGGGTTAAGTTAATTATTATTAGATTCATATTTGGAAATTTGGGAGATATTAGAGGCAACCGAAAATATGACGTAACAGACATCACAAAATTTTTTGACAACCCTAACTAATAATTTCATTGACTGGTAGGTCGAGGAAAGATATTATAACAAAGCAATTAGGTAGGGCAGGTATAGATAATTAATTTTTTTCGCTTCCTTAACCACGAAGACTTACAAATCTTATCCATGACAGTTGACTATGTACGTGTCTTCTAACCATAAGTTATGTGCCCTATAATTTACACCCAAGTTGCAGACAATAAAAAGCTTATTATCAACGCTCAGAAAGTTTAAAGGGGTGTTTGGGGGAGTTTATTTCCAGAATAAGTCAACTTATTTTAAGCCAATGTTAGAAATTCCTAACATTCCAACTTATTTTCCAACTTATTTTTGCAACTTATGAAATCTCAAACATACATTAAATACAACCATAAAAACAAATTATCAAAATATGAAATTTTTACCCGAAAATAAGTTATAAGTCCGGGCTTATAAGCCCAGCCAAACACCACCTAAGTTTTGTTCAATTTCTGTTTGATTATTTAAGTGTCACCAAGTTTCGAATTCATGCCTTCACCACCGCATCATCACCACCACCATCACCAACCCCACCACCCCAACCACCACCCCGCACCAACTGTCGTTGTTGTGGCTCCTCCACACCCTGCTCCCCACCACCATCACCCTCACCACCGACCTCCTCATGTTGTCGTCGCACCACCGCCACCGCCAGTTGTGATCGTCCATCCTCCTCATCACCATCACCACAACCACCACCATTCCCATCACCACAGGCACTAAATTGAGCTAGAGACCTACTATATATACTAGTACTACTCGATCTACTTATAACATCTTCGCCTTTGCAGTAGTACTCTCCCTAAACTCATTGCTGTCACCGTGAAGATGTTCGTGGTCTAGCTCCGTTGCTTCTACTTCATTTCATCTTATGTATTAATTGTAGACCTATGTGGTCATGTTTTCAGACATGTATCAGTTTTTAAATTTATTAATGTTGTGTGGCCATATATACTTGTGTAGTACCAAGTATCGAGTTATCTACTAGTAAAACTATGTATCAGAAATAAATTACAGGTATATTATTGTATCGTGTGCTTGGATTTGATCAATTCTTTTAATTTTCTCGCGTGGTTATTAGTTTTTTTTGAGCAGATACTCCGCTATTACATTTGTTGTCATATGATGAAGATAACAAAAGGAAGCAAAATACATAGTTTGTAGATTTATTTTTATTCAGACATTAAATAAGTAGAAAATATGACAAGTCACAAACCCTAGAAACTTATATTTTTGGGCATTACTAAAATCAAATTGTTCTCGAGTTAATATATATAAACTACCTGGTTTCTGCAAGCTTATTACACGGTTAAACAGCAATGAAAATCCACTAATAAAAATATATATATGTTGCACTGAAGCATATATACAATGGTTTATTCCAAACTGTTTTAGAGCTGTTTGCGTGAACAAAAAACTAGCTCTTAGTCCAACAAAAGTTAAAGAAACCATTTTACGTTATTCTTAAGTACTAATAAATATACTTTTTTGTAGTTGACGAACTAAAACTAATGAACCGTAACGATACTACGCATAAGAACAACTAGTCAACTTATCCGCGCTTCACGCGGTTCACAAATTTTTTATTTTAAAATATTGAAAACAAATGAATTAATTTTTATTATTTTTAAAAATTATTTGGTCTGATAAGAATTTTTTTTTAAAAATGATTCAAAATAATTTACATAAATTATAAGTTTGAAGATATTCTATTTATATATCTAAAAAAATTATAATCTCAAAAATATCATAAACATAAAAAGTAGTAATTATAATACAAACGTAATCATTACGTCAAAAGTTATAAATATTATATATAATAACACTTTTTAAAGCCGACGTCCCTCTCATACATGTTCAATTGTAGTGTAGAATTTATTTAATTAGAATATTAATTTATTTCGACATAATATAATGAACTACGGGTATGTAACTTTTTTATCGATTTAGTCTACCGATAAAAATGTATTTTTTCAATTTAATCAGTTTGGTCATAACCAATGTTATTTTTATTACATGTGTTAAGCGAACATTTACATACTTTTATAATTTATTACGATTTCCATAATCACTAATGATAAAGATTGCTTGAAAAGTTAAGCGTCGTCTGTACTACAATTGTCCGAAAAGAAATTGGAGTAGTATTCGATAGGGAATAAAAAATTACACAATGTAAACAATTTTTAGTCGTCACTTTACCTAAAAATAAACTTAATTATATATGTGACTAATATTTAATACTGAAATAATAATTATAATGCTCAAAATAATGCTTTATAATTTCTTAAATAAATAAAATTAATTTAATACATATTTATTAGGTATAATTAATGACTAATTAATATGCCATTAAGAGATATTTAATGCAAGGAAAATTATTTAATAAAAAAAATCAAAAATTCAAAAATTCAAGAAAAATACCTTAAACGTTTCTGGTAACTTTCCGATCTCCAGGCATTATAATATATATAGATATAAAAAACCGAAGCTTCTTACAGAAAAACTCCTAATTCACGGCAAATTTGAATAAGTCAATTGGTATGTGTTTTTAAAAAGAAATGGAGTATTTTTTGTAATTATATATACACATTACACACAGGTTATGTTGCCTGTACATGTACGTTAAGTCTTATTATATATACTCCCAAACTAATGCAATTACAGAATTGAGTATTAGGTAATAAATTTGGATCATGTCACCACCTCATAACCATCATCATCATCAACCTCCGATGCATCATCACCATCATCATCAACCTCCCATGCATCACCACCATCACCACCCTCCACACCACCATCACCACCCACCCCCTCCAGGTCACCACCATAACCCCCACTGATAACTCTGGATCTTGATCGGGTACTTCCTCGCCAACTCCTGCCTCGGAAGTGGTGTAGCTGTAGTGGGGTGTCTGCAAAACAACACCGGAGGGGGGGTTTGGCCCCGAGGTGCCTCCGGCGTGAGAATAAGAGTTGGCTTTGGAAGGTAATAATCAAGTAGAGTATCACAAAGTAATAAATGTGTGTAGGTGTGTAATAATGGCTAACCCCTAAACCTTATTTACTAGGGGTATTTATAGCCCTAGGCCTAGGGTTTAGGGGTAGGTTACCTTCACCCCTGACCGTTGGATCTGGGGGACAAACCGCTGAACTTCCGGGATGTAGGGCACGTGGCTTTGTCTGGTGTGACCATTGACTGGAGTGTGGCCATGTTGTGGTGGGCATGATCTGGCACGTGTCTTCCCTTGTCTCCTAGTGTTGGTCAACGTCGCAAATAGGAATGTGAGCTGAGGTGGGATGCCACGTATACCAAGTGCCACAAATCGGGAGGGGGGTCCCCTAGTCCGGGGCGGGGACCATGCCACGTGGTGGTGGCCCCGGGCCCGGGGTCCGCTACTCTGGGCTGGGCCCTTCTTATTCTCATGAGATGGTTTATTTATTGTTTTGGGCTTCTTATTGGGCCTTGGCTGTTTATGGCCTATCATTTGCCCCCCACTCCCTCATGCGGATTCTCCGGATGGGGGAGTAGTGAGAGGTGCTCTTGCCTTGGAGAGTGAGCTTTTCTGGATTCTTTAGAGTGCTGGACGTATGTCCTCGGGGCCGGAGGTTTTTGGTTGCCCCCAGTTTCGGGGTGTGCACTGAAGTACGTACACCCGGGGCTAGTGGTTGGAGTTTGAAGGCTTTGTTTCTTTGGCTGCCCCCCCGGCCCGGGGTTGGTACTGAAGTGTGCATCCGGGGCTTCGTCGTCTGTAGGTGTGCGGAAATGTACTTATATGAATATATATAATATTGTATATATGCGTTTCTCTTTTTTCTCTTTTTTTTTTGTTTTGAAAAATGACAGCTGTTACCCACTATCTCCGGGTTTTGGAGATAGTGGGCCAATTTTTGGGCCGTCACGCGTCTACGGCGTTTAGAATTCAGGGTTTGCCTATAAATAGGAGCTGCCTCCCCTCATTCTTTCTTCTACGCGTTTTTGATTTGCTGCCGTTACTCTGCCTCTCTGAAGATCAGTGCTCCGGGCTATCGGTTTTTCTTGCTTTCTCCATTCCGGCCTTTCTACTCTTTGTAAGTCCTCTTTATCCGGACTCTTGTCAATTTTACCATTTTTCTTTTCCGGGGTCCTGGTAGTTCCATAGGTTGCCCTTTGGTAGCTTCTTACGTTTATTCTATCAGTGTTGGGTAGCCCGGGGTAGAGTCCTTGTATGGTTAGGAGACATGTGACTGCTAATCGAGTGTTAACCCCTCTTTCCGAGCCCAGTACCTCCGGCGCTAGTGTTAGCTCTTCAGATAGTAGTGTAGAGTTGATAGATCTAGAGTGGTGTATAATGGGGAAGAAGAAAAGTAGTTTGCCCGTACTTAGTAGTGTTGCGACGAAGGATATGGGCCCGGGGTATAGCCTCAGTGAGCCGGATGGTAGTTGGGGCCATAGTAAGTATTACTTCGTAAGGAGGGACCCGGGGATCCCCCAAGCTTTCTTCTTCAGGGACCTCAGTACGGAGTTCGCTCAGAATCCAGATGTGGCCGAAATGACTAAGTACGACGAGGCTTTTCTGGATTCTAAATTCGGGGATAAACCGGGTTCTGGGATGGACGTCGGTCCATTCCGGAGCAAGTATGTAAAGGAGCCGGTCGACTGGGACCCCATTTTCCGGGCCACATTCCACTTGGATAGCGATGTAGAGTGGAGGTGGCCAGAACCCGGTGAGAAGATTTACCACAGGCCGGAGGGCGGCTGGGTCGGAGTGTGGTTGGAGCACCTAAGGTCGGGGTATGGGCCTAGGTGTCACCAGTTTGTTAAATATCTATGCTTGTTCGAGTATGGGATTCCCATCACCCAGCTGACCCCGAACGCGGTGAAATGGATCTCGTATTTTCTTGGGTGCTGTGAGAAAGCCGGGGTGCTGCCCACTTTCAAGCTTTTTCACCATGTCTTCCAATTGGTGCACTCCAATAATATACCTATGTTCGAGTTTAGGTTCCGGGGTAAAGCATGTGGGTATCCTTCCTTGGCGTCGAAGCCGCTGGTCGGCGTCCAATAATATACCTATGTTTGTGTCATGTACACATCCTCTTCAAGGCTTCCATTAAGGAAGGCTATTTTGACATCCATTTGCCAGATTTCATAATCATGGAATGCTGCAATGGCAAGCAAATTCCTTATGGATTTGACCATAGCCACTGGTGAGAAAGTTTCATCATAGTCAATACCATGAATTTGTTTGAAACCTTTTGCAACCAGCCTCGCTTTATAGGTCTGAACATTTCCATCCATGTCAGTTTTCTTCTTGAAAACCCATTTGCACCCTACGGGTTTTACCCCTTCAGGTGGATCAACCAAATTCCATACTTGGTTTTCGTACATGGAATCCATCTCGGATTTCATGGCTTCAAGCCATCTCTTAGAGTCTGGACTGTTCATAGCATCTTGCTATGTGAGAGGCTCATCTTCATCTATGAGCATCAAATCACCACATTGAGTCAAGAGAAATCCATATCTCTCTGGCTCATGGCGAATTCTACCAGATCTACGAACAACTTGTGTTTCTTGAGCATTATCATTATCCTGCTCTTGTTCCACTTCAGGTTCAATGCTATTTTGCGGTTCTCGATCTTCATCGAGATCTATAGTTCTCCCACTGTTTCTTTTGGAAACAAAATCTCTTTCCATGAAGATAGCATCTCGAGCAATAAACACTTTTTGCTCAGAAGGACTATAAAAATAATACGCCTTTGTTTCACTAGGGTATCCCACAAAATTGTATTCTTCGGATTTAGGTCTAAGCTTGTCAGATACTTGACGTTTCATAAACGCCTTGCATCCCCAAACTTTCATAAAGCTCATGCCTGACCGTTTCTCCATCCATATCTCGTATGGAGTCTTTTGAACCTTCTTAGTAGGAACACGGTTAAGTGTGAAACCCGTTATTTCTAGAGCGTAACCCCAGAAACTAATTGGAAGATCTGCATGACTCATCATCGATCGTACCATGTCCAACAGGGTGCGATTTCTCCTCTCTGAAACTCCATTCCATTGAGGTGTGCCTGGCGGAGTGAGTTATGATACAATACCACACTCTTTTAAATACTCTTTAAATTCGGTGCTTAGGTATTCACCCCCACGATCGGATCGTAAGATCTTAATACTTGCACCTCCGCCTATTTGCTTCTCTACTTCAGCCTTGTATTCTTTGAACTTTTCAAAGGAATCGGATTTATTCTTCATAAGATATACATATCCATATCTACTGAAATCATCAGTAAATGTTATGAAGTAGTAGAAGCCTCCTCTAGCCATCACACGCATTGGACCACATACATCACTATGTATTAGCTCCAGACGTTCAGTAGCCCTTTGACCCTTACCAGTGAAAGGGACTTTAGTCATCTTACCAAGCAAACAAGATTCGCATTCATCGTATGATTCAAAATCAAACTTATCCAAGTATCCATCCTTATGTAATTTGGATATGCGTTTCTCTTGTTGAACTTTTCCACACGAGCCTGTGATTGAAACATCGTTGAAAGATGTTCAAATATAGTATAAGCATTCATATCAAAATGCTGCTTCTGAAGCTCAGCATCCATAGTGGCAAGCATAAGACAAGCCACATCAGTCGCATCATCAATATGCTTCTGATAAGCATTTTGTTGAGCAAGAGTGGCATTGGCAGTAGGGGCTGCCGGTGGAGGAATATCAATCACATAAGATTTCTTTTCCTGCATGAGAACAATTCTCAAATTCCTAGACCAGTCTAGGAAGTTTGATCCTGTCAGCTTGTCCTTCTCAAGGACTGATCGCACAGAGAAAGTGTTGTTTGTGTTTTGTGCCATTTGTTTTCTACAATGATAAAATGCATAAGATAAGTTAGATTGTTACAATAATTATGTTCAAGTGATTATGACATATTCATAATATATCTCCCACTATTTTTATCAAATTAATAGCCCTTACTATTAAATCGGAAAGAATATCCCATAAATCTTTCTAGTGAGCCAAGATCCATATTTCGTCATATCCTAAGTCAACCACTGGTAGTCCTTAAAACATGATTATTTAGGTAGACAATAGTTTTCAATTATATCATATATAATTCTTGGATAGTTTGGTGAACAACATTTGATCTTATCTATCTAACAGATTTTTTAACCAAACTCTATGCTTCTAAGTTCATAATAGTTGAATATAACCGTTTATTTTCACCTTATTATGATGACTCAGTTAAGTTAGACCCAATGATACAACGGTCGAATATAACCGCTTATATTCGTCGCATCCCACCACGATAGATAGGAGTCCCCTGCCACTGGCAGTCATTCCCCTTATCGATCTAGGATTCAATGAGTGTTCATTCATTGGAAAGCATCCGATTAAAACTTAATATTTTGTTAAGGGTTTTAGAATTAAATTATAACGATCATGATCACATCATAAAGAGATCCTCAATTTTTCTTTGAATCAAATATTTCAAATTGACATCTTAAACTGTTCATTTCCCAGGTAGATGGAGGATCCCAATGGTCACACTTAATACCCATTAACCTTACGAATACGCATATCCGTTTTTGTCAGAAAATCCCAATTTTCGATATCAAAAATCCATATTTAATTCTGTGTTTTAAAAAACCATATTTCATAAACACAAGAATCTCATGATCATTTGTTCATTTTAAAATCTTGAATCATTACAGATTTTATCTTGTTTAGCATGGCAAGCATGTCATAGGTGACGTATCTAATACATGCATACAACATTAATCTAATTAAAGCATGCATCTTCTACTCTACACATACATTCCATACATCATATGTAAAGTGCATAAAGTAAACGTGCAATGGTTATGGCCCAATCCTATGTGATCTTTTCAAGCTAATGAAAAGATCAAGGTCAATATATGGTGGATAAATATAAATACAATTTACAAGTCTTCATTCTTCTCTTTTCTTCTTGGTTGCTTCTCCTCATTGATCGTCCTTCAATCTTGAAGTACATTACATTGAATAATTGAATACAACCTATACTAATGTACTTACATAATAAAACTCGAATTACATTCGAGATTAAACAATTACAAGAATGAAGAAAACGACATGCAAGTCGTATTTATAAAACCATAAACCATTAAACTAAAGGTCTTAAGGCCATAACCAGCACCATGCTCAAGTAAACAATTAAGAATAAATAAACAAACATTGCGGGGGTCCGGGGGCGGCAGCCCCCGGGCGGGGTCCAGGGCGGCAGCCCCGGGCGGTGCTCGAATTCGGGATTTTTTTTTAATTCCAGAAGGCTCGTCCTCGTAAAAAACATCAAGTTCTTAACAAAAGATCATATCTTTTAGCCTCTGCCACCACTGCATCAAATACAGTTCTGGAAGCATGTATCATATACATTCAAATCGTATCCCAGTTTACAGATCGTATCCATACACAATCTGTCTAACAATTTATATCACTATATAAAACATACAACATGCATAACATATAAAATCGCATACTAATCAGTCATGGCAGATTATAAACATGCTTGTATCATTATATCATAATATACAACATAACAGAATCATATATGGACGACATAACATATTATAATCGACATATCTCATTACTGTATCATGGCAGATTCATATAACATGCATACATGCATCGAATACAGTAAACACGTAACCAAATCAGTCCCTTATACACGTAGCTCTTATACCATTGTTGGGTTCCGAGGCATAAAACGCAGCGGAATAACGTAAATATAACAAAAATTTCAAAACCCAAACGCAGGATCCATGTATAATTATGGACAGATTATGGAGATAACGAATCGTACCTTTCAATAAAATTACTTTCACGAACTCAACGGAGATCCTAGCTTTCACAACTTGTGTCTACCTCTCGGAAAACACCTTTATGGTATCCACACGAGCACCTTCAAGAACGACTTACGAACTTGACTTCGGAACGAACGTACTAGCCTCCCTCTTGATGATTTGTTTTTCTGCCTTTTCTTGATGCCTCTCTCTAGGGTTTTTCACAAAAAAAAACATAAAACCTCTTAACCTATCATTATCTATTTATAATGACTGGTTAAAAAGGCCCTAACAGCAAAAGCCCAACCTTATTAGGTTTAGGATTAAATAATAAACCGAAATTCTATTATTTAATTAATAACTAAGTCACACTTAATTATTATGTGCAGAAATACTCCTCTAATTCCAATTTATATTATTTCAATTAATTAAGTCTCACTTAATTAATATAATAAAATTCAAATAATCATCAATTAATTTAAATCCATAATTTAAATTAATTATTCCTTTAAGTGCTCAATATGTGCGACCCTATAGGCTATTATTTAATTGGCAATAATTTTATTCTCCAATAAAATTATAAACAATGAGCAGTATCTAGTAATACATCATTGCTACCCAATTAAACAATAATTAAATCGTGATTCGACAAAACCTTTCGTGATTAATGTTTCCGTGTAATATAATCCCTTTAACCAAATATTATGGATTAAACTCTAGGCATGCCTTTAGTCATCCTCTTTAACATTTAATCCGGATTTACTTGATCAATGAGTAGACTATTAAAACAAATCATTATTTGAGCACGACCATGCATTTTATAGTCTCACTCAATCAAGAGGCCAATAATATCTCTCCTAATTATAGGAGGGTTAAATCCTTTATCTATCATTCATATTTCTCATACGACTCATGATATACCCGATGTCCACTTTTATCATCACCTGGTCAAAGGTAACTTTTAATGTTGTCAAAGTATATTAATCCTCGTATAGAAATATAATGATCTCATGGCAAAGGATCATTACACCATTACCATTGTGAGTTATTCTTATGACTTTATTAAACATGAAGAATCTCACTGTGGGTCTGTCCAGTACCATGTACTCCTACATGTACCTATGTATTGACTTTAATTATTATCTCCATACTTATAACCAATGAGATGTGGTTATCTGTCAAACAACATACTAGTCTATTTATGTATTATTATTGTCCTATATAATAATAATCGACTAGGGACCTTTAAGAATATGATATATTATATAATCTCAAGTTCAAGTCATGTACTTAAACTATACAATGTGTATCATGATTCTAAGGACATTTATTATGCTAACAAATATATCACAGTAATTAAAGTCATAATAAATACATTTATTTAATAATCAAATGACATAAAGGTTTGTTCAAGAAACAATGTATTGCCTCTAGGGCATCTACACTAACAGCCGTTACCAACCTCTTCTTCAGCTCTTGAAAACTCTTCTCGCATTTTTTGGTCCATTCGAATTTCTCAGTTTTACGGGTAAGTCGAGTTAATGGGGCTGCAATCTTTGCAAATTTTTGAACAAATCGTCTATAATATCCAGCCAGTCCGATGAAACTCCTTACCTCTGTTGGAGTGGTTGGTCGCTCCCAATTGGAAACTGCCTCTATCTTGGAGGGGTCAACTAGCACTCCTTCTTTGTTGATTACATGCCCTAAAAATTGTACCTCATTTTTCCAGAACTCACACTTTGAGAATTTGGCATATAACTGCTCCTTTCGGAGTGTCTCTAAGGTTATCCTCAAATGTTCGGCGTGTTCTTCCTCTGTCTTTGAGTAGATCAGAATATCATCAATAAAGACTATAACAAACTGGTCCAAATATTCCTTGAACACTCTATTCATTAAATCCATGAAAGCTGCTGGGGCATTGGTTTATCCAAACGACATCACCAAGAACTCATAATGTCCATACCTAGTACGGAATGTAGTCTTTGGGATATCTTCAGGTTTAATCTTTAGTTGGTGATATCCGGTTCTCAAGTCAATCTTGGAGAAATACACCGCTCCTCTTAGCTGGTCAAACAAATCATCAATCCTGGGTAACGGGTACTTATTCTATATGGTTAGCTTGTTCAACTCTCGATAGTCGATGCATAACCTCATACTCCCATCCTTTTTCTTAACAAACAACACTGGTGCGCCCCAAGGTGACACACTGGGTCTTATCATACCCTTATCCAACAATTACTGCAAATGCTTTGCTAGCTCTTTCATTTCCACTAGTGCTAATCGGTACGGGGCCTTTGAAACTGGCGCCGTCCCCGGGGCTAACTCGATAGCGAACTCAATCACTCTATCCGGTGGTAGTCCGGAAAGATCTTGAGGAAACATGTCTTCAAATTCGTTAACTACCGGAATGTCTTGAATCTTGGGCACCTCTTTCTGGGTGTCTATAACGTAAGCTAAATAAGCCTCGTTCCCTTTTCGTAACAACCTCTTAGCCTGCGTCATGGTTAGAATATTTTAGGTCTGTCGCATCCCTCTAAACACCATTTCCTTCTTCCCTGGGGTTTTCAACTTAACCTTTTTCCCTTTACAATCTATTTGCGCATTATTACGAGACAACCAGTCCATTCCTAAAATAACATCGAATTCCCCTAGCTTAAAAGGAATCAAATCCACACAGAAGGATCGTCCTCCTATTTCTATTTTGCAATCGGGGTGAATCTGATTAACTGGAACGACTTCTTGATTAGCTATTTCTACTTGCAAAGACTCCCTTAGCGGTTGAGTTTTAAGTTTCAATTTACACGCAAAATCTTTAGATATAAAAGACTTAGTTGCTCCAGAATCAAACAAAACATTTGCACTGACTGAATTGAGGGAAAATGTACCTGCTATCACATCCGTGTCCCTCACGGCATCTTGCACTGTCATGTTAAAAGTTCTAGCAGTTGGTGGCCTGTTGGAGGCAGCTCTGCTTGCCCCTGATGCTGCTGGCTTGTTCATCGGGCAATCCCTCCTCATGTGACCTGGACGACCACACTGAAAACAAGTAGTGCCTTTGCTGGCAATAGGAGCAATCGCGGTACACTGGTGGGCATAGTGGTCTGCTCTCCCACACTTATAACAGATCATCTGTTTCTGAGTACACACCCCGGAATGTCTCTTCCCAAAAGTGGCACATACTGGTAGTGGAGGTCTGGAATGATGGGAACGGGACACTCCTGCTTGTTGGCCGCCCTAGCTCACAGTTGCACTCCCAGATGGTTTAAATCCTATGCTCCTCCCAGGTAGGGAAACTGCTCCCCTGCTAAACTTATTTGGCGGTTTTCCTCCGGTGGAACCTCCGCCCATGCTGACATGCTTCCTTTTTATTCCCCCTTTCTCTCTTTCCCTCTGCATCTGATCACTCCCTGCTTCCACAATGGTTGCCTTTTGCACCAAGGTGGCATACTCAGTAATCTCTAAAACTGCCACTCTGTTCTGAATCCACTGTTTCAGCCCTTGCTGAAACCTGCTAGCTTTCTTTTCTTCAGTGTCCACAAACTCTGGTACAAACCGTGATAACTCAGTAAACTTGGCTTCATAATCAGCCACTATCATATTGTTCTGCTTCAGTTCCAAAAACTTAAGTTCCATCTCGGTTTTCATGAACCTTGATAAGTGCATAATTTTGCATATTTTTAATACCTATTTATTGCCTGAATTCGTATTTTAATAAATTATTTTGTTGCATTTCAGGAAATTCGAGAGAAAATAAAGAAATGACAAAATAAAGAAATAAAGTGCAAAGAAGGAGAAAAGATGAAGAAAAAGTGCTAAAATAAAAGAAGAAGGAAAAAAAATTAGAAGCTTGAAGCAAATTGGATTATTTCAAACACACCCCAAAACCTTCTTCTGACTTTATATTCAACAGCGGGCGTTATAATTTCAAAAGTTTCCTGCATGGAATCTTGAAAATTAAAAGCTGCAGCATGACTTTGGTTTCCTTTTCAAGTAAACAACTTGTACCTTCATATGTAAACTAGTTAATTAATAAAGCCTATAAATAGAACCCATTAGTATTAGGAAAGAGAACATTAGATTAGATTAGAATAGATTAGGACCCTTAGTTGTAATTTTCTTTGCTCTTGTAAACATTTTAATTTTTAGTACTCATTTTCTGCTCTTTATTTTGTTCGAAGTATTCCTCTGTTTTCTGTTTAATTCCTTAAGCCCAGCTACATTCATTATTCGATCTGTTTTTATTTTATTCCCTTCTAAAGTAAAACACCCAGACCTTGTTCTCTTCGCTTCAAGTCCTGCAAACACAAATTATCTCTCTCTCTCTCTCTCTTATTCCCCACGAAAACCGTACGTCCCTTCCCTGTTTCGCTGTGTTACTGAGTCGTCAATGAGTCCAAGTTGCTGTTTGCTAAATCGTGTTTGAGCTTCGTATTTCTGTGTTGTGGTCTGGCGAATTGGGACTGAGTTTGTGTAATATGATGTCGAGTTAATTGTTAGTTGAACGCTGTCTTGCTGCTAAGTCTTGTGATTTCTAATTGCGAATTTATTGTTCTTATGTTCGAGTTTTGGTTGCTGTAAAGTCTGTTGAAACACTTTTCTGTAGCATTCGGTTGATTCTGAGTTCGTAGTTCGCTGGTATTGTTTTCGTAATTCTTGCTGTCAGTTTGCAGGTTTACTAATCGAAGTATTTAGGACGAGTTGTGTCGTTGTTTTTCTGTCAATTGCTGGTGTGCTAAATCTGTGTACTGTCTGAGTTTGCAACTGTAGTTTTGTGTTCGTAGTTTTAACTCGAGTTTAGAATATTTTTTTTTATTTTTTTTTAGAGTCAATTATTTTTCTTCACTTTTAAATTAATTTAGAAATAGAAAAATAGATTAATTTTCTTTTAAATAAAAATCAATTTAAATTTAAATAGTAAAAATGCAAAATTCAATTTTTAGTTTAAAATAGATTAATTTAATTTTCCTTTAAAAATAGTGTAAATTTTCTTTACGAATTTTTTTTTTAGAATCCTTGATTATTTCACCTTTTAATTAATTAGTTTAAAAATAGAATAATAATAATATTTTCTTTTAAATAGTGGTTTAAATTTTCTTTTAATTAATTAGGGATTAATAAAATTTAAAATTTCCAAAATCAATTGTTCTAGTTCGATTAAATTAAAAATTAAGGTTTGCGAAAATATTAGTCTCTGTGGAACGAATCTAAAATACTAAAACGAGATCGTGCGCTTGCGATTTTAAATTACATATTTTTAGCACATCAAACCTCGGAAAGTACTTCTCAAGAAACAACTGTTTAAACCTATCCCAGGTTACTATAGCATCTTTCTCCATATTCTTCTTGGCCTCCCACCAATAATTTGCCTCTCCCTTTAGTAAGCAAGTGGCAAAGACAGTCTTCTGGGCCTCATCAATGCTTAAAATCTCAAAAGATTTCTCCATCTCCTTGATCCATGCCCTTGCCTCAACAGGATCAGCTGATCCGAGAAACTCTGGGGGTTTGAGAGACTTGAAGGCCCTAAAGGAATTGGCCATAGTGGTATTGTTTCCTTGGGGTGGTTGGGGATATTGGTTCAAGTTCTGCCTGAGCAGATCCATAAATTGTCCCATGGGGTTTCCGCCCTGGTTCTCCCCATGCTGTTCAACTTCAGTTTCCCCTTATTCTACTTCCTCTTCGAACTCCGTAGTATAAAAGGTTTCATCCCCCATCCCATACTGGGAATCCTCCTGTTCATTGTAATCCTGATCCTGTTCTTCATTATACTCAAAATTTTCCTCAGGTTGATTGTGACTTTCTTGGTCAGTAGACTCATGGGGGTTAGCCCTAGTACCCATCCTCCTTGGAGGCATTTTACTAAAAATTTGGACAATATACATTAGGTTTATTTACCTATTTCAGAGGGTTTCTCCTCACAATATTGATGCATAATTGGATTTAGGATCCTACAGTTCTATATATCATTACAGATTTTAATCGAACGTAGTATATGCAAATATAATATAATAGGCTATTGAATTGCATCGTAGAGATACTGAAATGACTGAATGTGAAATAAATATATACCAAGTACCAAACGGTACAATATCCGCCATACAACAACAGTTTTACAAAGTACAACCATCCGAATAATAACTAGTCAAAAGTGAAATAAGTTGTCTATTTGTCTAGTCTGCAACAGGGAACTACAAGCTGAAACTATCCCTACCAAAAATCGGCGCTACTATGCCGTACAAGACTAGACAACTAGACCAATACATCACTATCACTGCAATCAGCCACGACGGTGGACCAAAGCTCGAACCCTCCCCATAGCAAGGCGAAATATCTCTTCTGCATCAGCCCTGGATACCCTGCCGTGACCATCACTGGGTAACTGTCGCACCCTCACACAAGCCCTAAGCTCTATGCCGGTCACCTGTCTATACATCTCTCTGGCCCTGGCACGCCTCCTTCCCTGGTGCCTCAACCGGGCCTCCCTCTCCGCCGCTAGCTCTCTGCGGGACTCTGCCAGCCTGGCCTCAGCCGCGGCTACCTCAATAGTAAGTCTGGCTACAACATAGTGGTGTACACATGCTGGGACTCCCTCAGCTGGAACATGGGGTGGAGGGGCTGGATCTGCTGGAAGGGCAGCCTCTGTCTGCTGCGGCTCTGGTGTCAGCTCCTCGAACTCATCAGAAAATGGACTCCCATGAAGTAGTGGTGGGGTAGGGGCTCTCTCACCAGAGAGGGGTGGCACACTAAGTCCGGAACTCCCTACAATGTCATCTGCGGGCTCATCAACATCTCCCTCCGCTAGGGGTGTACATGGGCCGGGTTGGCCGGGTTGAAACATTAAAACGACCCAACCCATTATAAAATGGTTTGGAAATTTTTAACCCAACCCATGAAAATTAAATTCATAACCCAACCCTATTTGTTATAGGTCGGTTTGGGTTGGTTTGAATGGGTTGCTTAAATATAAAAATGAAATAGACAACCTGAATATGCAAAAGAATAATCAACCCAAAATGCAAGAAAATAAAAAAACAACGACTACATAGTCTGATTTGAAGTCTCTGAACCAAATGCAACATAACTGAATGTCTGAATCCATAAAAAGTTAACACCACAATCCTGATTCAACATAGTCTTTAAGAGTACAAAAACTAAAATAAATTAAACATAGTCTTAAGAGTACATAAACTGAAATAGAATCACTGATAGCCAGATAGATCACACATCAATGATATTGATATCCTTTGTAGCAATCCCCTCACTTGCCATCTGGTCCTTCATCTTGTTTACATTTTCTACAAGATCACCAAATACATACTCATTATTTGGCAGTGCACAAGTATAGACTATAGACTATTGAATACATAATAGATTTAATTTGATCTAGATAATATATAATGTACCTTCAACAAATTGATAAGAGTAAGTTTCATCCATAAACTCATATAATTTCACTCCTCCTTTGTCCTTCTTCAACCAACTCTGAGTGCAAACTAAAATTTCTACCATTTTTGGACTTAACGAGCTCCTAAATGGGTCCAAAATACGCCCACTGGTACTAAAGGCAGATTTAGAAGCAACTGTGGAGACAGGAATTGCAAGAACATCTCTAGCAATTAAAGATAGAGTCTTATACCTTTCGGAGTTATCCTTCCACCACATTAAAATGTCAAAAGAAGAATTCATCGGATTAAGAGGTTCTTCGATCAGGTATCTATCAAGATCATTTTCCTTTTCACTTATCTCCATTCGTTGCTGATTCATATAATTTTCCAATAATCTCCTTTTATTTGGTACACTACCAGTGGTTTTTGACGGAAAGGTGATTCCATCAACCTGTAATAATTTAATAGGGACAAAGTCAGTGGACATAGCAAATTAACAGAACTAACATATTCAATAATCTCTCATAACCACTAGTTAATTAACAACAAACAACTAGTACTTGATAGCTTATTTTTCATTATTAGTTCAAAAAAAAACTGGATGTGAACTCTGCCACTCTCAACCTCACAGGGCCAAAGAACAAGATTATAAGATGCCATTTTGTTGGTTTCTGAATTTACCAGACGAACAAGATAAATAAATAATCTATGGAATTGAAAAAACTTATTTATTTAATCAAATCAGGAAGATGTGAACCATATAACAGAATCAAGCATTGTCAATAATTTATATGTTTTAATTATGTTATACTGCTAGAACCAGGAATGACGAAGTGCCACAGAGATGTAGTAGTGATGCAGCAATGTTGGACATTCCAGCAAAATAGAATTTTAAAAGGACCTTTACTTCCAATATCCAATAGATACAAGAAGCCCACATGAAAAGAAGGCATTTGATCAGAAATCCAAGTCTGAAAACAGAACTTCTTAAATAATCAGGAAGACATACCGGAAGTAATTTGAAACTAACTTACAGCTTAAACTTTGAAAAAAGGACCCAAACTAACTTACAGCTTAACAGTACTTCAAATGAAAATGATTCTAGCAAAGACTTAAAATGAAAACTATGATCAGTTTACCTTAGAGCCAATATTGTCAACATTGTCACCCTGAGAAGCATATGACTTGTATAAACGTTGTAGCAAAGACTCCACCTTGATGACAATTCTAGCAACAGATTCAGCGTCATAAATGTTTTTAAAACAGTACTTCAGATATCCCATCTTGTATCCACTACTACAGAATAGGTTTTTAGCGTCGCACTTTAAGCGTCGGTTATATAGAGAACCGTGGCCTAAACGTACTTTAGGCGTCGGTTGTTACAATAACCGACGCTTAAAGTCATTTGTGTTGGACTTTATGCGTCGGTCATGAAAAAACCGACGCTTAAAACTGACCCTTTAGCGTCGGTCTTTACTCAACCGACGCTTAAAACCAACCTTTAGCGTCGGTCTTAAACATCCGACGCATAAAATTAAACCTTTAGCGTCGGTCTTTACTCAACCGACGCCTAAAACCGACCCTTTAGCGTCGGTCTTTACTCAACCGACGCCTAAAACCGACCCTTTAGCGTCGGTCATAAACAACCGACGCCTAAAACTGACCCTTTAGCGTCGGTCTTTACTCAACCGACGCCTAAACTGACTCTTTTTACTTTATGTGTCGCCATACAATTGACCGACGCTAAAAGTATTATAATTTTTTTAAAATGGTAAATTATATACAAATAACATTTTTATATAAATAATATGTTATTTTATATTATACCATTCTAACTAAAAAAATTTGAATTGAATAATATTATTCAAATAAGATTATACAAATCAAACAATATTTCATAAAAAGTTACATTTAAATATTTTCGTTACACAAATAAATAATATGTATTCGTTCCTACTTATATATCTTGAACCATATTTATGATAAAATTTTATCCGAATCATGCTTCATGATGTAAATTATATTATTAAAAAACTACACTTTTATCTGTGTAAGATTTTAAAGAAATTGAAATTTTATATAATACTCCCTCTGTCCCAACCAATTGTTTACACTTTCCTTTTTGGGACGTCCCAACCAATTCTTTACGTTTCCTAAAATAGTAAGTTTTAACACTATTACACCCACTACTTCACTTATTTTAACAATACTTTACACTATTACACCCACTACTTCACTTATTTTAACAATAAAATCACTATTACACTCACTACTTCACTTATTTTAATAATAAAATCACTATTACACCCACTACTTCATTTATTTTAACAATATTACACCCACTATTCTTGGTCTCCGTGCCCAAACCAAATGTAAACAAATGGCCGGGACGGAGGGAGTATCAATTAATAAATATTATAATTTTTTATACATTATAATTAAAAAATATAAATTATTATACAAACATAAAAATAATTTTAATTGTTTTTTTTTTTTGAAAAACAATAATTTTAATTATTAATATTTAATTTTATGGACTTGTGACTTTAACACCCATGACAACTCTTCCACACGAACAACTCTCCACACTGTACAAACTATCCTCCCCAATTTCACACGCTTTTCACACTGTACAAACTATCCTCCCGAATTGCACTTGTGACACTAACTCTCACTTTCTCCGGTGACTAAATAATCTAGTCGATAACACTTTATTGCTAATTCTGCTGATAACTCTCACTTTACTTTACTCTCCTACTAACCTCACTTTCTGACCTTACTCCGCTCAGATTCTCGATTGGGCATCTCCGGGTTTTTACATCTCCGGTGATATTTTACTTTTCGAGGTTCGATTGGGTATCTCTAGGTTCGATTGGCATCTCCGGATTCGATTTATCTCTGCTAATTTAGGGTTCGTTCTTATTTGGATCGATTGGGCATCTCTAGGATCAATTCAGGTATGTATATTCAGGTGTCTTTGGACTTAATAATTGAGGTTTTATATGTCCTGCCTTTTAATTTTGTGACAGATGAAGCACTTCCAACACTATATTTAGAGCGTTTCTATTCCCAAGGAGAGTAGAATTTCCTCGTTGACTTCAGATTGAAGAGTGATTTTTTAGACATTATTATGTATGGTGTGATCATAACATTACCACGCTATATAATACATAAAACTATACTGGTACAGTGACATGTCCTGCATTTTCGTTTGTTGGTTTAGTTGTGATTGCCAGATCTAGTTTAATCTGTCAAAACTCCATACTTATCATGAAGTACAGACTGTAGTGACATGAAACGCTTAAGTAGTTATTTATGTACAATATGATGTGCTTGTATCTGGATAGTGTTCGATAATGTTTGTTTTGGATTTCTAAGGAGGATAAAACTGATTTAGGAAGCATTAGTTTATTCACTCTTCCATGGTACAAAACCATTAGGCAACGTCACCAACATGGGATGTACTGTCCAGTGTAAATATTGTTGAAGTACCAACTAATAGCTGGTGTAAATTAATGGATGGTAACTTTATCCAAGGATGTAAACATAGGAAGCAATGGCGCAAAATCATTACCTTCTCTAATGCAAGTGCATGTCCCAGGTCTTCCTTCAGGTCTAATACTTTTAGCTTTTAATAATTAT
This sequence comes from Kitagawia praeruptora, assembly GCA_037693485.1. Taxonomy (NCBI): domain Eukaryota; kingdom Viridiplantae; phylum Streptophyta; class Magnoliopsida; order Apiales; family Apiaceae; genus Kitagawia; species Kitagawia praeruptora. The sequence goes on from CM075354.1 coordinate 113,232,604, forward strand.
TGCAGGATTTTATGTTATTGGGCTCATTACATTCACAGCCCACACCATTTTAATCATTTTCACCGTAGCACAAAACAGTTTTCCATTTGTACTAATCGTGACTACAACCTGGTAAAACAGTCGGACATTAACCTAAAACTTGTGTTTTCACAGTTACCCACACCATAAAATACGTTATGTACTAGTTCAGCAACAAGTTGAAAATTTATTTTGTGATGAATTTCTCACTAAATAGGAAAACTAAATAATTGAGCGTCATGGTATTCGATCCCATGACGCTTTCCATCATCGTGGTGCACAGAAATTTATCCAGTGACATAATATAACAACATATTAGAATGAAATTTGAAACATTCTTTAAAATCTTTTTAAACAGGTGATACGCTTTTGCCTGGCATGAAGATTGGCTGGGACTGGACTACCGGCAAGGCCAGAAAATTGACATCCTGGGTGAACACCACTGATCCATCTCCTGGAAACTTTGTGTATGGAATGGATCTTCTTGGATTGCCTCAAGTTGTTCTTCGTGAAGGATCAAAAAAGAAGTTCCGTACTGGTGTTTGGAATGGAATTCGATTAAGTGGCCTTTACAGATCACGTCCAACAAATCCTTTGTTTAATTACAAGTATACTAATAGCACTAAAGAGATAAATTTCTTCTATGAATTTACAGCTAACCAAACAATATCAAGACTTGTGTTGAATCAGTCTGGAATGCTGCAGAGATATGCAATCCGAGGGACTTCTGATTGGTCCTTGATATACGAGACACCAAGTGATACATGTGATCAATATGCAAAATGCGGTCCCAATGGCCTCTGCAAGGCTAATGAAGATTTAAGCTGTGAGTGCTTTCATGGTTTTATACCAAAGTCAGAAAGTGAATGGAATGTTCTTGACAGGACTAAGGGGTGCATTAGGAGGAAACCGCTGGATTGTCTCAAGGGGGATGGATTTTTGTGGATAAATAATGTCAAACTACCAGATCTTTTGGCACAGGAGTTTTGGTTCAATGGTAGCATGAGATTAAAGGAATGTGAGCAAATGTGTTCTAGAAATTGCTCGTGTACGGCGTATGCAAATTCAGATATCACTGGAAAAGGAAGTGGCTGTCTGATATGGTATGGTGATTTGATTGATGTAAAAACGGTATTAAATACAGAAGGCAGTGAGCAAGGGATGTACATACGCCTTGCAGCTTCAGAACTGAGTAAATACTCCTCCGTTCTCTTTTTTCCTTTCCCTATGTGAAAACTAGGCACAACTTTTTTTAATGGGAACATCTTCTGAACTTTTCAGACACACATATAGGCCTGCAAAATTATCTGTTTGTTCTGGTTTGCCGTATAAATGATAAGAACAGAACTAGTCGAAAACCAAAACAAAGGCATATAAGCATGATGTTTAGCTACACCACATTATTCCTCATCACCTTCTATTCTTGACAAGATATGGCAGTTTCAGATTACTTTTTGTAGCACCTACTTGGAATCTTGAACTTAAATTGTGAAAGACACTGGACAATTAATGATTTATGGTGTCAACATGCAGACAATCGGAAAAGGAGATTAGTTCTGATAATTTCAGTTGTATCAGCAGCTTCAGTGATGCTATTCATAGGCTTGTTGGTTTGGTGCAGACTCCGAACTTTAAAGAGACGAAGAGGTACAACACTATGATCATCATGAATTTTAAACAATGCTTTATATTATTGTGCTATGATATGGCGAGAACTTGATAAGAATTTACAAATATGAAAATCATAGTGTAGCATGTAGTTCATCTCTAAGTGTATGATGCAGATGACTCTCATTGTCTTTTCAGAAAGAAACAAAGAAGACATAGACCTACCATTATATGATCTGTCTACTTTAGCAAGCGCGACCAACCACTTTTCAGACACAAGTATTATTGCCACCGGTGGCTTTGGTCCTGTCTACAAGGTAACTAAATGTATGGCCTGTTTTTAATTTGAAGTTACGAGTAAAAAATCAGGCATCGTGCTGAAACGTCTCTATGTATGTAATATTTTAGGGTAAGTTATCTTCGGGACAAGAGATAGCTGTGAAAAGACTTTCCAAGGATTCAGGACAAGGTATAGAGGAATTTAAGAATGAGATTATTCTAATCTCTAAACTTCAACACAGAAATCTTGTCAGGATTTTAGGTTGGTGCCTTGAAGGGAATGAAAAATTATTAGTGTATGAGTACATGCCTAACCAAAGTTTAGACAAGCTTATATTTGGTAAGTTATACCATTGCTTGAAATAGTCCTGTATTTGATCGTATTTGGAGGATAAATAGTACTAATATGAATGTGCATGTACTGTAGACTGGAAAAGAACCACACTCAAGTGGGAACATCGCTTTAAGATTGCAATAGGTATTGCAAAGGGGCTTGTTTACCTTCATCAGGACTCGAGGTTGAGAATAATACATCGGGATCTCAAGGCTAGCAATGTTTTACTTGATAGTGAGTTAAGCCCTAAAATTTCAGACTTTGGAATTGCTAGAATGTTTGGAGGTGATCAAAATGAAGCGAAAACTAAGATCGTGATTGGAACATAGTAAGTATCAACAATTATTCACTAGTATTGATACATGTCCTTGCATCATTCTGTAGTTTGTGACTATGAAGATGATCTTAAATAGGTGAGTCTTATATATGGTTGCTATATCACAGCTTGTTATCAGTTTCTTGGAAAGAAGTGAGATTCACTACACCAGAATTTATGATTATGTGTTTCTTACCTTTTCTGTACTAGTCTGTCTGACATTCTTGTTGCATATATGATGTTTACCTTTAATGTAATGGTAGCAATAAACCTGCATGCCTCTTGTAGTTGTTCTTTGTTTTTTTCCATGTACAGGATTACACTGCTTGTGGCCATTATATGGTAGTCAGATAGGATTTACAAGAACTACTTATGACTGAATTTCTAGATATATTCAACTATTTATCTTTAATTCCAACAAAATATGTTCAATTTCTGATCCAGGTCTTGTAATGAAGCAGCTGTTGAATGTAATGCACCCATAACAGAGAAGAATTTGAAGCTTGGCCCTTATGGTGGTAATTTTAGTTTGGCAAACAGTAATCAAGGTACAGAAGTTCAATCATGCTATCTAGAATGTTTCTTGATACTGTAGAGTTTTTATGGAAAAAGTGCTACAATATGTGCCTACTTTATTTGGGCAGAGTCCGCAGACACAATGATTTAGGTGTGGCACTCAAATCAGACATTTTGATCTCACATTCCTTTCACCTCTTTTGCCCTTTCAATCCTGTCCGTGACTTTCTTAATCGAAATAAGTTGATATTTTTGACAGCGAATTGCTTTATCATGGATGGTACAAAAGGAGACGAATAGTGAACACTACTCTGGAGGAATTTTAGTAGACGATCAGGTTGGGTTTCTTTCACTTTGTCATACTCCGTTCATTGTTCTTATTTTGGCCAATTTTTTTTTCTCCTTCCATTTGTTTAGGCTAGAATACCCAAGGAAATGATTGAAGAATACGATATTCTATATATCTTGTTAAATATTGTGATTGAACACAAGTACTTCGCTAAATAGCTATAACAAAAAGTTCAGTTGATATTCATTACTCTGCTGCTTAGTAACTCAAGGTGAATAAAAGTCTCAGTGAGTGTAACTGGGGTAAATAATAGACAAAAAGGACAGCGTCTCTATTCTTTGCAATTTCATTGTTTAAAGTTTTTTTAAGAAAACAGAAAGAATGAGAAACGTAGAAGAATCAAACACCTTTCTATAATTGCACTCTTGGTATATATGATTTTAATGAGTGGCTAACATCCAGCGTCACTAATTCGACAATGAAAGCTTTTAGCCATTAATCGTAGATTTACGGATAAGAATAATTGCGACTTAAAAATTACAATCAAAATTCCATGTTACCCTTTACCGTCCTTCCACAAGAAAAAATGTGCACCCTTCTTTGCTCATCTCAACTTCCGGTTCACAGTGAAAGCAGCTTGCTTTTTAATATAAATAAACTGTTATAAGATTCTTATCTTCCCATATTACTTGGTGTTCTCATCTTTTTTTCAATAGTTTTGCTTGTAAAGCAATATGTATTTGATATGTTGTTTACATGGTATGATGGTATCACATTGTAGTTAAAGTTTGCTGGATGTAACTACTATTTTTTGTATGCCATCTGTCATGTTTTGTAGTTAAATTCATGTGTTCTTGAAGTCAATTCCTGATCAAAGAAAATTCATATGTTCTTGAAGTCAATTCTTGAAGTCCTATATCACTTGATATAGGTTAATAGTTGATTGCTAATAATACAATTTGTATTGCAGCCGGATCAAAGAAAATGCCACGTGGTGAGGGTCTCGCATCTGACATCAAAAGATAGGAGATGACTGACTGCTGTACATATAATTTTGCTAATCAAACTTGGATAAACAGTGGACTTTGATTCCTAGCTTAGACATAGGTATAGATGAGTATATGTATCAGTGATGTGTGTACAATATGTAGTTTAGTTAGTTACCTGATGAATGTATGCATGTCACAATTGTTTCTTAGCCGCACCTCATTACTGTTACAATTATGTAGCACCTCATTAATGAATATCATACTAAGCACTTATACTGAAGGAAAGATCTCCATCTTCGAAAATTTGTTCAGTTGATAAACAGAATTTGGATATGATTAATCTAGTTGATGATGATGAGGATGGCACTTCTGGGCTTAGCTTAGCTTGGCAAATCAGGGAAATGTTTCTCGTCCTGTAATCGAAGACCTATCTGTATTGACTTTGTTAATTAGATCAGTTTGTTTACTTTGTTATCGGTATTGACTTGTAGAATGTAGAATAGTCTTATATATTGTCTATTAATTAGATCTCATTCTTGATTATGTATCATGTATAGATTGATTTTGTATATAATTTGCTGTTCTGGCATTGGCTAAACTGTTTCTGAAAATGTATTGTTTCATAATAGAATTGCAATTTTTATTTTTTTTTAAAAAAAATTGACTTTAAGTGTCGGTTATTTAAATGACCGATGCCTATATAATCAGACTTTAAGCGTCGGTTATTTAAATGACCGACGCCTATAACAGACTTTAAGCGTCGGTTGTTTAAATGACCAATGCCTATAATAAGACTTTAAGCGTCGGTTGTTTAAATAACCGATGCCTATAATAAGACTTTAAGCGTCGGTTGTTTAAATGACCGACGCTTATAACAGACTTTAAGCGTCGGTTGTTTAAATGACCGATGCCTAAAATAGACTTTAAGCGTCGGTTATTTAAATAACCGACGCTATTAGTACATTATATGCGTCGCCCAATTAACCGACGCCATAGGCCTATACCTATAGCGTCGCCTTCATATACTACGCCAAATAACCGACGCCTAAAGCCTATTTTGACCGACGCTAAAAGCCTATTTTGTACTAGTGATCGCGGATCAAGTACAACAGCTACAAACAATAACGGGTTGATGTCCTCTGCATCCCCCCAGTATTTATCATATTTTCCTTTCATACTTGCAGCCATTGAAGATAGCAGTGGATCAGTACTATCAGCCAGATCACTCAATACAGCATGGACCTCACAAATTTCATGATAAAAGTTGTTTGAAGTGACATTCAAAGTGCTGCTGAATTTGAGAGTAACTTCGTAAAAAGTGGCAAGAAACTTCACAAATACTGCTGCAGCTTGCCAATCATAATGCATAGGAGGCCCGACCCTCTTTTTACCGTTTTCTTTTTCATCAAAATAACTCAGAAATTTATCATCTTCATCCTCATATCTTCCAAATGCCTTTTCAAATTTCAGTGCCACATCCAACATCTGAAAAGTGGAGTTCCACCTTGTTGGTACATCTAAAATCAACCCTCTCTTATATTCGATCTTTTCTTTTTCCGCACATCTTTTAAATTTTTGTAACCTTGCAAGAGATGATCGAATGTATCTTACACTATTCCTAATGGCTGCAATTGAATCATGCATTTATTTCAAGCCCTCGTTCACAATCAGATTTATAATGTGGGCACCGCACCTCATATGCATATGTTCCCCATCAAGAATAGCCCCATTCCATGCCTTTACCCTTCTCCGAACAAAACCAACAGCCTCTTTGTTAGCCGAGGCATTGTCAAGTGTTACTGTAAAGACCTTCTCTATTTCCCAACCAAGCAAACAATTTTCTATCGCCTTACCAATGGTATCACCTTTGTGATTCGAAACAAGACAAAAGTTTATGATTTTTTTCTGCAATTTCCAATCTGCACTGATGTAATGAGCTGTAAGAACCATATATGACATTTGAGTCCTACTAGTCCAACAATCTGTTGTTAAACACACTCTTTGGTGGGTGGTAGTTAGCTTAATCATCAATTTTGCCCTCTCATTACAGAACAAGCTATACACATCTCGAGCAAGTGTTACCCTACTTGGAACAACAAACTTCGGTTGTAATTCTTGCAAAAGCTCCTTAAACCCATCGCCCTCCATAACTCTAAATGCTTGCTCATCCTTCACCACAAATTTAGCCAACGCAGTTTTACACCTCACCTTATTAAACGTAACAGCCAATAGATTTGAACCTCCACCAATTTCCTTTTTAAAACTAAGTACCTTTTGCTTCTTATCCACTATCTTCTTGCAATTTTTGAAGTGAGTCCACAAGCTGCTGGTACCAACTCTAGTGCTGTGACAAGCAAAATTAGCACCACAGTAATTACAGTTGCATCGAGGATTATCTGGATCGACACCTTTCACTTTAGTATAGTGAGCCCAAATGTCTGATTTTCTGGTGGGTTTCCTCTTATTTGTTAATGGTTCATCATCGCCTTCTTTTTTAGGAGATTTCAGCTCAACAGGAGTAGTGTTTATGGTGGGTTTTGGAGTAGGGTTTGTGGTGGGATTTGGAACAGTGGTTGGGGTGGGATTTGGAGCAATGGTTGGGGTGGGATTTGATAGATTGTATGTCACATCTTCCATTACAGTTACAACCGGATCCATTTCAGTCCTATATAACAATTACAAAATACAGTCAAATGTTTTCGAAGCAATCACAAAGAATAAACCAACTACCATCTACCAATCACAAATAATAAACAAACTACCAATATGAACTATAACACTATGAATATATATACATTTACATCAATTATAAAAAAGAGAACATGTACTTCTGTTTTTGCAGCAATAGCCAAAGGTTTTTCTGCTTGACCTCCTTAAACTTTGTTGAGGAATTTTATCGAACAGTTGGCATACATAAGTGTGTGTAAAGATTACAACTATACAAGTAAATCTAAGAACAAGCAAGCGTACAACTATACAAGTCACAAAGAAGCCGATATAAGTAAAGATTAAAGAAGTAAAGATTAAAGCAGTAAAGATTAAAGAAGACATAAGTGTGTGTGCATGCAAAACTTTGTTGTAACTTGTAATGTGTCTATTCACAGAGTCATATAGATAATCAGTTTAAAGAAGTAAAGATTCATACCTATTTGTGTGTGTTTGCTGTTTGCCGAACGAAGAGAGCGTCTCAACTCTCAGTCTCTCAATGAGATCTAGGGTTTGGAGAGAGCGGCGGTTTTAGACTTTAGAGTTTAGACAATTGATATTTGACACAATTTACTGAATATATGGATGTATATACGTATAGAGTATACTTACTAAACTAACCCTACGTATATTTACTAAAATGCCCCCGGGTTGGGTTGGGTTGGCCTAAAACAATTTAAACCCATACCCAACCCATAAAAATCGGGTTGGAGTCGATTTAACCCAATTACGTAACGGTTTATAATTTTTCGGGTTGGTTCGTTCGAAAATAGGGCTGGGTTGGTTCGGGTTGGTCGGGTTGGCCGACCCATGTACACAGTACACCCCTACCCTCAGCACCCTCATCTACAGTCATCTCCTGCTCCGAGGTCATGTCAGTATCCTCCCCCAAAGTCCTAATCTCAGATACAACCCAGAAACCTCCCCCTCAGCAACTAACTCAGCGTCCTGCCCTGCCTGGACCTCCTCCGGGTGCTCCTCCTCCTCAGACTCAATAACATCAATATCAGCGTCAACCTGGACCTCAGGGTCCTCCTCATCTAACTCACAACATCAGTATCAGCATCAACCTGGACCTCAGGGTGCTCCTGGGCAGCCATGTCGCTCGCCTACATAAGACGAACTATATTACTATCATGATACTTAAAAGTTCCCATAAAGGTTTTAGGTGAACTTGGCAAGAGTTCTTATTATATTAGTGAATTTATTATTATACAACATCGCATCATCTCTTGGGATATATAACTCTCTCTCTGATACCATTTCTATAACACCCCCAGATTCGGGGTCCGGGATCGGGTTGTTACGGTCTATTTTCCATGATTGATACTTTACTTGGGTCCACAATAAATAAATCAAATGCTGTGACCCCAAAATAATATCCACTAACACACACACAGTTATAGTCCTAGAGATGAAATTGAAATAAGTCTCACATTACGGATTTACGAATAAAAGTTATTACAAACCAAAAGGATAACATCATAAGTTTAAGAGTTTGCCGTTGATTAACATTATTGATACATATAATTAAACTGGTAACCCAAAGGCTGCTGATCTATGCTACCTCAGCAATGGTAGCGATGATATCAGCGGGTAGTCCTGTGGGTGGGGTAACCTGCTTGCGCCGAGTGCGCCTAACGCGAGCCATGTGACCTAGATGTTGTTGTGACAATATAAATAAGCAAGGGTGAGCAATAGCCCACCAATAATAATATAACTGTACCGTGATATGTATGACAGTTCAAAGATATATTTTGAAACCATATGCCATACATAAACGAAAATAGTGCCAGATCAATATAAACGATGAAGTTACAGGGAACTCAAAATATATAAGTTCTGTGGAAATATTCGCTTTATCAAGATAAACAAGATAGCATCACTTTCATCAGAGAGGAACTTGCAGAAAATATTACAATTCCAGTTTTCAACATGTTTCAACACTGCCAACACAGATCGGGTTGCAGAAGATTTCTAATTTTTTTTAAAAGATGAACTAATACGGGAGCATTGCCGCGCCAGATGCCCTGACGTTTACGATGATCAGTCGTATGTCATGCATCTCATCAGTCATTCTCTACATGTAGAAGGTAGCTCCGACGGATTTACTTGTCTACCGCCCTCTGGAACTCCTCAGCCAATGGTTGGGCTATTGCTGGGCCGGCGCCACTCGGCCACTTACGCGTCTCCTAGTTCATTTAACATCCATCATTGTGAAATGTAATGTTCATTCCCCTTTTCCCCAGGTATGATACCTGTTGATAAGACTCCACAAGGTAGTCGTATCTAATGTGGAAAGGAAAATTTACCAATATTTCCCAAGCTGTTGCTAGTTAATGGATACCAACTTGTTCCAACATTCTACCCCTCGAACGATGAGAGGGTACACACAATTCCATGAATAATAGCAACCAAGTTGCGAGTGAAATGAATAATTTATGACCGGGCAGTCACAAGATAAATAACATTCCTCAAGTAAGGTTCCCTTATAATAGAATCGAAGGAAGGGTGGAATTACTGAGAACCTTCCTTGGTAATATAATAATAAAAAAATAAGACTCTGTAATAATTTATATAATGTTCGACGGTCGATGATACTATGTGAATGAAATCAATCATCTTTGAAACGAGTTAGAAGAATTAAATAAATATTCCAAGAATATTTATTAAGTCACAGATATTGAAAAAGGGTTGCTCGGAATAATCTTTGAATAAATATTTAGAATAATATTCATTGAACGAATAATGAATATTCAAATTAATCATAATATTTATTGATGAAATAATCGTCAAATGAATATTTGAGATAATATTCATTGAATCAATAATGAATATTTAACTGAACGATGATACTTATTGAGGAAATAATTATCGACTGAATATTTGAGACAATATTCATTGAATAAATAATGAATATTCAACTTAATAATATTTATCGAAGAAATGATTATCGAATGAATATTTGAATTTATATTCAATAATTGAATCAACTTTAAATAAGTGTCGTCGATAATATTCATTATCTCAAGGGAATATTCAAAATAATATTTATCGAATGACTGGCGTTCGAATCAATGTTCAACTAATATTTATAAAGTAAATAGAGATTGAATGAATATTCGAAATAATATTCATTTTAAATAAACAAGGATCGAATGAATATTAAAATAATATTCATTAATTAAATAAACTCGAATGAATATTCAAAATAATATTTATCGAATGACTGGCGTTCGAATTAATATTCGAATATTAAATCGACTTTTAGATGAACATTAAAGATAATGTTCATCGAATAATAAATATCTGATGAATAATCCGAATAATATTTATCAAATAATCTCAAGGGAATATTCCAACAATATTCGCCGGATAATAATTGGGAAATATTTACTTAATTATTTTCTTCTGAAAATAATATCAATATTTCAAGGAATAACGACTCCCGGTCTATAATCAAAGAATAAGATTCACTGCCCTTCGCTTAAGGGTCTTAGTAATTTCCGGCTTATAACTGATATATTAACTATCTAGCTTATAAGCCAACAATAATTCAGGGAACAAGTATATCAATATGACTTTGAAAGTAGGCATGCATGCTATGGTATATGTATAACAGAAAGCATATATATATATATATATATATTCACAACAACAGCCTTTAAAAAGGATTTGAACTTGCCTGGGAATCGAGTGCGGGTAGGGGTAGTGGTAGCGTGTCCCGGGTCAGCCTGATGATCTATAAATAGCCAAGGCATTCGGGATTAATCACTACACCTTTCAAAAGGTTAAGATCACTTAACACCTTTCAAAAGGTTAAGTATAAACTTAACTTAAATCGAAACACGTTTTCAAGTCGTTTCGTTATACCCCTCTAATTCACTCTTATTATTGCCTTTATTACCCGACACTTGTTTGTTAATAAAGGGTGTCATTATACTTACATGTGGTAAGTATTTAAATCGTATAAGTTTTAAAGTCGAAAGATTAGACCTCGATATTTATCGATCGTTTTCGAAGTGGTTTACCGAAGTTATAACCAAGTATACCTTTTAGGGGTACTTTCGTACTTAACCTCGATTCAAACATTTTTATAAAATCGGAAAACGATCCATTTGACATGAGGTCTTCTCCCACACCTTCCTTTTTATCTCTATTATTTAATTACCAAGATTCGCCACTGCGATACATATTTTACACGGTTCAATTTCAATTACGAATTTGCATTCTCGGTTTCGAACCCTTTATATTCGATTGGCCATAACTCCTAAACCGTAAGTCCATTTTTTGCGATCTTTATATAAAAACGAAGCTTGTAACATGATCTAGCTAACCATGGCAGAATATGAAACTGGACAGTGAGTTTTATTAACTGTCAAGCTCGGATTTCAAGATTAAACGAAAATCGGGCATTACGACGGCTATAAATCGAACGTTCTAATAATCGTAACACCAAAACCAAGCCACACCGGGCACCAATACAACTTATACACATGATTCTCATATCAACAAGTTCAAGAACACAATATTATACCAACATAATCATCATCTCTTAAATCCATTAGATCTACTACATAATCATGTTTATAACATCACTAACATCACCACTAAGCTAGATCAACCAAGAACATGCTTATAACTCAAGACAAGAGCTAGGGTTTCAAGTGGTTTACCTTCTTGAGAGTGTTTACTAGCCTTACAAAGCTTTGTATGATCATTAGGAGTGCTTAAGCTTGCTAAAACAATCAAAAGAAACATGAAAATCAAATGTTAGTTCATAAGAACACTATTCACCCTCCTCTTTGATGATTTTTTTGAAAATGGAAAAAGATGAGTTTGATGCTAAGATTTTGAGGAGATCATTTTATGAAATGTAAGACTCACCATAAAAGTTTAAAGATCAACAAATGGTTGGAAGTTGGATTTTGAGTTTGGAATTAAGGCCTTGGCCGAATGGATGAAAAAAGAGAGGGGGGAGAGTTTGCCTTGTTCTTTTGCTTGGTTTTTGTGATAAAATGAATTATTAAGATGAGATTTAGATAATATCTCATCCAAAAGCCACTTTATTAAAGTGATGATGCATGAGATGATGAAAATGGGAGGACAAGTGTTGATTTTGTGGTGGTTTAAGGCTAAGTTGTAGTTAGATTACTAAGTACTTGGTTGATTCACTTGATTCTAGTTACTCTTGTAACTATGTTGGTTACTATATATTTTCTAGTAGCTTATGCATGACTCTTGCTCCCTCTGCTTGTTTCTTTGTCCGTTTATTGCTTAATTCGTTGATCGTTCGAGGGAATAACTCATTCGTTTCTAGTTAGGGTTTTACCAAAAACCTCCTTAATAATTATAATAGCATTCTCCATCTTTCTTAATACTTCTCGAATTTAATTTCCTTAAATCCCTTTAATAATTCCTTAAGTCTGGCAGTGTCCAGGGAAATATCGGAGAAAATAAAAGTGCTATTTTTCTGAATCCGACAGGTTTTACATACACTTATTTTCCTCCTGGATCACTAATACGAATTCAGAAATCCGTTCTAAATACCGGATATAGCATTATTATATTAATATTCCAAATTCTACCAAAATCACTATTCATCACTTATTTTTATTTAATCCCTATAAATAGGAAAATGAGTCTGGTTTACCCTCGAGTGTTCCTTAACCTTTTTACGGAACCGCTGGACTTATAATAGATATTGATTTGGATGACACAAGAATAATCTTTCTTGGAATAATATAACTTATATCCTTAGGAGATAGATCATTCTTATCTATGTTGTCAACCAAAAGTTTTCTTCATGACATATAAATATTTGAACCCACATCCATTCTATTTATTTATTAGAACAACCGTTACATCGTAGTCGTAACCACTATTCGTTCTTACATCATTACATAGCAAAAGTTTTAATTCTATCAAAAATCTGGGTTCTTACAGCTGAAAAGGACGTAGTACCTCATTTCAATGTTCTACATCAACACTGATTCCGTAAAAATTATTGAAAAAGGAAAGCAAAGAACACTTTATTTCTTGCGATAGCTAAAACATAATGCATACAACGTGTATAAATAAGCCCATAATAGCCCATAACAGAGCTAAGCGAATAAGAAGCAACTATCTCCTACAAATTCTCTAACACTCTCATTTATTCAGAACTTTCCTACTAACACTACAACGGCCACAAGACTGGTTCAACCAGCTACTAACGTGGCTTACTAGACATAACAGTAACACAAATAAATAAAACATAATACTAAAGAATTAAGTTTAAGATTAATTTCCAAAAATCACCTCCTTAATCTTAAACTTGTATGAACAGAATTTACGAAGCACTTCTCTTTATATGTGATACACTTCTCACCCCCATCAATTTTGATGCACATCTCATCAAAAAACAAACTTTGGAGCACTTCTCCCCTTGGTGCACATAATCACCTATAATTCTAAAGGAGAGGTTCTCCGTCGACCAATTGTGTCAAGATTTCTTCATCACCTTGGAATCTATAATTCTTTGCCAGTTTCCCATATCTTTTGCATTTGAAGCATTGTGGCTTTCCTTTGTGCAAGCAATCCTTTTTTTTATGACCCATCTTATGATAGTGGTTGCATTGAACTTTATTGCCTGTGCCTTTTGAGGATGAAGCTTTAGCTAAAAGAAGTCCCTCATTTTTTCCTCCATTTTCTTCCTCCCTCGTCGATCTCCTTTGGTCTACAGCATGGAGAGAATTGATTAATTCTGAGACTGTTAACTTTGAGAGATCTTTAGTATCTTCAAGTGAAGAAATTTAATCTCATATCTCTCCGGAAGAGTTACCAAAAGCTTGTCCACAACTCTTTGACTTGAAAATTCTCCACCAAGTAATTTAATTTGATTAACAATGGACATTAACCTACTCCCACACACCTTTGTTTTTTTTCATCCCCATCATCTTAAACTCCCTTTTGAGGTTGAGAATTTTCATAAGTTTCGTTTGTTGGTTGCCTTCGAACTCCTCTTTGATTTTTTCTCATGCTTCTTACGGAGACTCACAGCCCATGATTGTTGTGAAAATCTCTTCAAACACCGCTGAATGGATACATGAAAGTGCCTTTGGCTTTCGTGCCATTTCTTCTTCATGTATCTTGATTTGGGATAATGATGGATTTCTCCTGGAAGAGGAGTAGGCTCAGTGTCACTCTCAATAACGTCCCATAAACTAAGAGCTTTCATGTATGCTTTCATTTTGATGGCCCATGAATGATAGTTATCACCTTTGAACAATGGAATAGAGATGGAGAAACTGTTTGATGCTATTGAATATGAAAGATAAATACTTAATATATATATATATATAGGTGTATGTATAAAATATCAACTCACAAGCCCTAGATCATGCGAGCTCTGATACCAAGTGTATGACCTAAAACTGATATAAGGCTGATATACTAAACACACACACACGATACAAAGACACTGGAAAGCAAAAAAACACTTTATTTCTTGCGATAGCTAAAACATAATGCATACAACATGTATAAATAAGCCCATAACAGAGCTAAGCGAATAAGAAGTAACTATCTCCTATAAATTCTCTAGCACTCCCATTTATTCAGAACTTTCCTACTTAAACTACAACGGCCACAAGACTAGTTCAACCAGCTACTAACATGGCTTACTAGACACAGCATTAACACAAATAAATAAAACATAATACTAAAAAATTAAGTTTAATTTCCAACAAGTGTCAGCTCTGCAATAAAATCGCAATTGTAAGTAACAAAAGTTGTGAATATGAAGGTGAATTATATAAGAGATTACTTATCCGATTGTTATTTAGGTTCCGTATTAATGTATTTTGTATTCAGGGAAATTATAATGTATACGATTGACTTATGACCCCATCTCATTGATTATTGGAATAAAGAGGTAATACAAAACTATATTTAAGAGAATATTGATTTGACAAACCCAATATGAGAATTTCACATGGTAAATAGTATATTATGTCCTAAGTAGTTCTCACAATGATAATATTGTAAGGATCGTCTAAAATGAAATCATTTATATACGCAGATTACTAAACTTTGATTTCATCCAAAGTTATACTTGTATGAATAATGTTAAAGTTGATGGTTGAGTATAAAATGAATCGTGTGATAATTAATATGAATGATTTAGATGATTTTAATCATTTGAAATGGTAAAACATGGATCTAAAATAAGATCACGTGAGAAACAATTTATAAAAATAATATATTTTTTTTTTGGAAATTGAAATCATGAAGGAAAAGTAGTATACATGGAAGTTTGATATAAGTAAGGTACAGTATAGCAAATGTGTATGCATGTGACTATCACAAAATGATAACACATGCATGATCAACTACTAGACTACACTCCCGCCGGATTATCCCTAACAATCTAGTCTAAGACTTATTGTAACAGTCCCAAAATCTGGGGTACAGATATGGGGCCACTAACTATAAACAATATTATACATCTCTAAATATAAACAACATTTAATAGTAAAACCCCTTAACCAAGATCGCATACAGGTTATGGTATGAAACAAACTATCGAATTACTTCATTACAACTCAATCCCAGAATAAAAATATTTTACATTTCTATGATTATACAAAACCACTAACTAACTATATATCCAACCTTGACAATTCTCCAAACACTGCTTGACAAAGTCCACAACTCGAACGTCTCTCCTCGCTGCCCGGAGATCAATATCCACTGACCACTATTAGGTCTACTAACCTCCACTATTAACTGGAGAAAACAAACAAAAGCAAGAGTGAGCCAACAATGCTCAGCAAGTATATAAAGTGATAACAATTTCAATATCGAAACCAATCTGATAACAAAAGAGTTTCATCTCATTCTATGAAAGAATCTGTGACCTTGACTTTTAAATTGCCACGAGGGCCAATAGTTCACCATTAATGAGGTGCAACAGGAACTAGAACAGGTAAGAGTTTTGTTCAACCAAAAAGCATTATAGGCTTCTAGGGAATAAGGCTTTAATAATTCAGCAATGATACTCGAAAACTCAAAGTCAAATGATAACAATCATTGTTAATTGGATAATCAACTCATAGATTAGAATTGGAATTTTATATTTATTTTTAAGAAAAACATCAAGGTTAGGCTGCTGATCAGTCACGCACTAACCCCGGACAAACGCACATAGCAATGTCCTTAATTGGATCCATGGCACATATTGGACTTAACATCTGACCACGAATCTGGTCTTACCCCGAAGGGTTTAACGCCCCAAGGGGCACTTTTAAAAACATTTCCAATTCTAAATCATCCACACTAGGTGTAAGAACAATCGACAACCTTTGCCAACCAACAACTGGAAAACTCACGTTCCAGAATAACGACTCATAATCCAAGAGTCATTAAAAGATTCAAGATGAACAAGTGTCGACAAGTTCGACACAACAATCGGGTAATAATTAAAGAATAACAACTCAAAGGGTATCGACAAGTTCGATACAGCATCGGAAAATTATAAAGAACGTCAATTTCAAAGGTATTAACAAGATCGATACGAATACTTCGAACTATAACCACAGCAGATTATGCAAAGAGAAATTTCATTTGAGCAAGAATGGGGATATAATTTGCAATAAGATTCCAACAATGAAATTCTAGACTAAAGCAATGATATGGTCAAGTACCGGCATTTAATAAAACTTATACTTACTGAACAATTTGAGCTTCCATAAGCGGAGAAAATAAATTAGAACAATAATTGTAAAAACAGTTTTAATAGGGAAAGGTTTAAATCAGCTCAGGGGACATTGTCTGAGTGGAAGTCCATTGACGAAAATATACTAGATCAGGCATTGTGCCAGCGGGTTTTCATAAAAGTTAAGAAAAACTTAGATGTCCTTGTTTAGAAGATTTCTTAAGAATATTTGACAAAACTAAAAGAAATGGCATTCCGCTGACAACATGTAAAAAGGTTATTTACAAGATTCTTGGTAAAATCGACATATGAATTATGGGTGGGGGAAAGTCAGCAACATCATACTAATTTGAAGAAGTATATATATATATATATATATATATATATATATATATATATATATCATCGTTCAACTATACTTGACCAACTCATTTCATACGATAAATAAACTAAATTACATCACTTGAACAATAAGTGAATAGCAATGACACTTGCCTCGATATACGGAGTTCCTGATCCGACCATGGATCCTCGACTCAAATTCATATCAATCCTTACTTCATGTAATCGTCGGCTTCGCTACTTGTCCTTCTGCTTATCTTTTTACCCATACACTGCTCTTGGCCAGGTCTCCTATTCAAACCTTTACAAGGTCAGTTACCGTTTCAGTATTAACTTTGAGCAAAACCTTATTGTTTGCTCTATTCTACCCATACGCGTCCTATAACGTTTATACTCATGTATACAATTATACACAATTACATATAGACATATTCATTCATATTCGCATAATAGTCTTACTATAATCAACTAAGTCACATAACACATCACATAACCATTTCAAAACCACACAACCATTTAATATTCAAAACCACAATCTTTCCTCAAATTGATCAACTGATACATATACTTAAACCCTTAGGAATCATACATACTTTGAAACATTGAAATCAAATCAGTTAAATAGGTTTGCAGGGGATTTTTAGAAAATTTTGGCATGAAGTATTCGTTTATCGGACTATGGGCACAGCCCCTCAATATCAATCATAACAATTTAACCCTATTTTTCGATTCAACAATCCCAAGGAAATATTAAGATGCTTCTATGGCAGCAACTTAAAGTAAACACATAAGAAAATATCCACCCTGACATGCGACACATAGCACATAATAATTTACATTACACTACTACTTACGCTACACCAATGATCGTATTTCTTACGCATTTTAATGATACACGTGACAATCAATCATTGATGTTCGTAAGCCCTAGGGAACAACCCCTAGCACTAACTATTACTTACGCTATATCAATGATCACATCACTCATGTATATTAATTATACTCGTGATAGCTAATCAGGGGTATTCGTAAGCCCGAGGAACTAGTTGAAGCGAATTATACGAGTCTTTAAATATTGACATTTAAGACTTGTGATCTCATTACAACTCCTCGCAGATAAAACACATAATCAAATAAATCTAACAATTAATCTTCGATAAATAACAATTGAAAACTAAATTAAAACAACTACACAGCTACTAATATTTATAATGACTCATCCAACTCAAATCCATATGCATGACCCATCACCGTTTAACCACATACCAACCAATACCAAGTAATTAACAATTATGATATTCAACAAATACTCTAACTCGACTCACAGCATTCAACACATATACACTTACAAATTAGCCGACCCACATGACTACACGTTATATGACAATAACAATTAATACTTAAAATTTAATAATTACTAACCCGACATATTATCAGATTCACATCTTTTCTCCATAATTATAATTAACAAATAACAATTATAATCAACCACACTCCGAATTAAATTCGAAAACTCAACAATACTCATACTTTACAATATCAATCTAATTAAGACAATTATCACGTTAAACTCACAACTTAATTAATAATTATAAACTTTTACAAATTTTAATCTCGGTAATTAAGCAACATACTCGCAATTAACTCTAATTTAATCACAACAATTACAATTAACACTTATGCTATTCGAATAACCCACGAAAATATAAAAAATACAATTTCTCAATTTAAAACTAATTAATTTACAACAATCAAACTATATCGAAATTTACAACTAATTTAATACGAAGATTAAATAATTAAAACGCGAAATTATACCATTTGCGTTTCCGATCCGGTCTGCCAAAAATCCAGTCACCGGAGAAATCTCTCCTCTCGCGTTCTCTCTCTCTCTCTCTCTACTGCAATCTCTCTGCACCATCTCTGTATCTCCCCCATCTCTTCCTCGACCACCACTGCTGCCGCCTTGCTACTGCTCCACCACCACCGCGGTTGTTCCGCCGCTGCTACTTGGACCACCCCCTGCTTGCACAGCCACGACCCCGACTCCCTCTCCCTCGATTTTCTGTTTTCCCCCATCCCTAGCCACGATATACACGCGTATATATGTATCTATGTATGTATAATTGCTAATTGTTCCCCCCAAATTCTTTTTCTAACCCTAATTCCTCTCTTCCCCAATTTGTTTCTCTCTCCCCGCTATTCTGAGTTGCTGCCTTTTGTTATATTGGGCTTGGCCCAATTCTAATTATATGATTACACAATTATCCGGACCCAATTAAAACACTACTAATGACCGACCTCTATAATTCACGATTGAATAAAATCTTCAGAAAATTACACTTTTCATTTTTAAAATAAAGAATATAAAATTACGGGCACACACATATTTTTAAAATATTTTTCGGATCAAAAATGAATTAAATATGAATTTTTCAAGTTTTGATCCTTTAAGTACAATAAAATCCTTCAAATCATTTTAATATACCGAAACATCCAAATTAATTCACCCAACCATTTTAAAAACTAAATAATATTATATAGACAATATTACAAAAGATTTCATGATTTTTAATTCTTCCGATAATTTTATAAAATTTACAGAGGATCAAAAATGCATGATTTAAATATATTTAAATCCTCAAAAATAAAAATAAAAATACACCAATCTTCACAGCTTACCCAAATCATCAAATAATCACATAAACAACATCTCACACACATTTCACCTTAACAACAATATTCACATAATATAATTTATAATTTATAATAAATAAATATTATTAAAAATCGAAATTTTCTAGGTCGTTATACTTATGAGACCAAGATACATGGTAGGTACCATCCGCCCTAAGAGCATCTCCAACGGGAATAGCTAAAATTGGTTGGCTAAATTGGACCTGTAGGACATTATGTAAAATTTGTTGAATCTGTAAGACATTTTACTTCAATGGTATTAGCTATATTGGTTGGCTATATTTTAAAAATAGTATGTTATTAATAATTTAGGTTGTTATGAATAGAATATATCACTTCAATATGGTAATGAATGATGTGGAATCTTCTTCCAGATTTCTTACAGCTATATAGAGGTTCGACAAATATAGCCAACCTGTAGAAATTATCTAAAATTATAACTAACAGCTTTGACCCATTGGAGTTCAAGTTTTTTTTAGATAATCTCTATAATTTTTATTTATGGTATCTTTTATCTAATTTTAGCTAAGGATTTCTTGTGATTGGAGATACTCTAATCCCCACTTCCCGTATAGATATGGTGGAAGAGAGAAAGCAGAGGGATTCACAATTTTTTGTATACATTTACTATCCAAATAAAACTCTTAACCGTAACCCCGATCGATATTGTTTTTCAAGAACTACTCACCTACAGTAATCGAATTATATCCCTGATCTACAGTAATTGAATTATAGTCCAAGACCAACAATAAAAAGGCTTAGCCCTAAAAATAGAATAATGAGGTAACCAGTTCTTCTAAAACTCCAAAATGTTAGGAATTGGATCATATATTTATCTTATAAATCCTCGTCACTCGAACACATTATTTAGGTCAAAAAATGTTTAATTAGATTTTTCTACGTTTTTTACTTATATTTATCTTAACACTTACATATATAAAAAACTAGTGCAAATCTAATTTAACATTTTCTTTTAATACGAATCACCATTTTAAGTTGAAATAACATCCAACTACACAAATTTGGATTAGTATTATAAGATTCCTAGCTAACTTGGTATGTCAGACAATAATATTATGAATTTGGACTATACTATCTATAAATTTTAATTTTTCATATATTTCTTCGTTACATTTCTGACAACCAAACTAAAATTCAAATCTCTAATTTTCAGAATCAATGACCTCCTACCATACCCATTTTCTACACAATTTTCACCCTAACAAATTTGTATTCCCTCTCCTGACCAAATTAACGCAAAAATCACGTCTTCGTAGTAGGTCTTGATAATTAATGTAGGTCTTTTTCTTTTTCCTTTTTTTTTTTATCTAGATCACCATAACGTACGCAAGAAACAACCTTCTTACGTTTTTTTTATTGTGCTTATCACATGACATTGTTAACGGAGGAATTTGGTGATAACAGATTTCGGAGGTTGCTGAAATAAAGAATTATGAAAATAGGGGGGGATTTGAGATTTTGGATGTTTGGGGCTGGACTTGAGAGGTGTCTCGACTTGTTAGATGTGTCGGATCCTTTTTCAAGATGCCTGCGTACCTTATATTTATAAGGATCAAACCAACGCAGTTCTGTTAAAAAAGGATTGGTTTTTAATCCCTATGATTGTTAAGGGATGTATTTTGGGAATTAGTAGATTTTATCTATTAGAATTATATTCATGTTGGGATACCTTCCTGATTTGAAGGATATCGTTTGAAGATATTTTCTATAATTAATTGGAGATAATTCCTCGTTTCAGAGAGAGGAAATAATTAACTTGGGGTTAAGTTAATTATTATTAGATTCATATTTGGAAATTTGGGAGATATTAGAGGCAACCGAAAATATGGCGTAACAACTACCCCCAGTTCTTCAGTGTAGCTTGCTGCAGTGGAGAACTAAGCATGCTTCGATTTTCCAAATTTCCTGAGTCACTGAAACAGCTAGGAGAGGAAGATTAGTAAAAAATATGTAGCACATAGGTGCCTGTAATATACATGTAGATGTAAATAAGACAATATGCGATATGTAAATAATAAGTTTTATAGGTGTGAGAGAATGCATCTTGGAGATATACCCTCCTCAAAGAAGGACATATTCTAGAGTTTTCATAACGTATTCCGGAAAATATCCTCCTCAAAGAAGGTCATATCCACCAGAATTTCCATAAATGCTTCAGAGATATCCATCCTCACAAGAGGTGGATTTTCCGAAGCTCGAACCTTGATGAGGCGCCGGAAGTACGGACATCCCCCCCGGAAGTACGGTTTTTGAAAAGAGTTTGATAATTTAGGGTACTCTCCTCAAAGGAGATCAGTTTTTAGTTCAGAAATACCCTCCTCACAGGAGGTGGATTTTCCGAAACTCGAACCTTGATGAGACGCCGGAAGTACGGACATCCCCCCGGAAGTACGGTTTTTGCAAGGATTTAAAAATTTCGGATACCCTCCTCAAAGGAGGTTCGTTCCCCATTCCAGAAATATCCCTCCTCACAGGAGGTGGATTTCTCGAAATTTATTCCATTAACTCTCCTCAAAGTAGACAATTTTTTTTATATAAATTACGAAGACCCTCCTTAGAGGAGGTCGTCTAACACAAAAAATAAGGGAGACCCTCCTTAGAGGAGGTCATCTTCCCAATGCCATATCAATATTCTAAGATTCTTCCAAAAAATATCAGAAACACTTGAAGGGTCACTCAAAAAATATAAGCAATACCTAAAATTCTTCGAAAAAATTTCTGCAACACCCAAAAAATCTTCTAAAATATCAGCAATACCCGAAGGTCTTCTAAAAAATATCAGCAACACCCAAAGGTCTTCTAAAAAATATCAGCAATACCCAAAGGTCTTCTAAAAAATATCGGCAATACCCAAAGGTCTTCTAAAAAATATCGGCAATACCCAAAGGTCTTCTAAAAAATATCGGCAATACCCAAAGGTCTTCTAAAAAATATTAGCAATACCCAAAGGTCTTCTAAAAAATATTACCCTCATTAAAAGAGAATCTTTCAAAATATTACACCTGCAAAGGAGGGCCTTCTAAAATAATAAACTCTTCGAATAAGAGACTTCCAAAATAATTACCCCTGCAAAGGAGGGCCTTCCAAAATAATAAACTCTTTAATTAAGAGTCTTCCAAAATATTACTCCTGCAAAAGAGGGCCTTCAAAAATAATAAACTCTTCGAATAAGAGCCCTTCAAAATTTATCCCTAGAAAAGAGGAACTTCAAAAATAATATACCGGGGGGCCTTCTTTTTTGAAAATTCAATCCGCAAATTTGAAAATAATTTTCTGACATATATATGATGCAATAATATATGCAAAATAAAAATTTAAGACATAATTCATGCATAACAAACATGTTAATTTAAACATTCATAAAATATTTAATCAAAAATAATTTATATCTCGCAAATATATTAATAATAAAAATATAATATTCTTGATATAAATACTAATTTGTTAAGTTGTAAAAATTAAAATAAGAAAAACTTATCTTTTCGATGAGTCGATTCCGAACTTCCGGTTACATGCGCATGCTTCCGAGCTGCCTTGTTTTTTATTTTTGTTCTTTCCCGCACCACTTTTCTGATGCTGCTGACACACGTGACTCACATGATTAGTCTTTTTCCATTTTTCTTTAGTTTCCTGTTGGTCCCACGAACAAGCTCCATCTCCTTTTTATTTGTTACAAACTTCTTGCTGATCCTATTTTCTATGTGCTAACATGACCTCCGTTGAATTCTTATATTTTAATGGTGTCATTATTTTCTTACGCGATTGCCTTTTTGCTGCTACATGAATCCTTCAATTTTTGTATTCGTTGTGCGCATTGTTCTGTTTTGCTTGATCCATCTTGTAAGTAGTTCCTTGCCCACGACCACGAGCTGATTGCCTTCGTAATTAACATAATAAACCCCAATTTTTTTTTGTGTATTTATCGATCGAAACCCAAAACCCCGTGTATAAGTTGTTTAGTATTCGTTTGTCCTCCACAAACGAAAAATTCCCCTCCTCCTAGCGCCAATTGTTAACGGAGGAATTTGGTGATATCGTTTGAAGATATTTTCTATAATTAATTGGAGATAATTCCTCGTTTCAGAGAGAGGAAATAATTAACTTGGGGTTAAGTTAATTATTATTAGATTCATATTTGGAAATTTGGGAGATATTAGAGGCAACCGAAAATATGACGTAACAGACATCACAAAATTTTTTGACAACCCTAACTAATAATTTCATTGACTGGTAGGTCGAGGAAAGATATTATAACAAAGCAATTAGGTAGGGCAGGTATAGATAATTAATTTTTTTCGCTTCCTTAACCACGAAGACTTACAAATCTTATCCATGACAGTTGACTATGTACGTGTCTTCTAACCATAAGTTATGTGCCCTATAATTTACACCCAAGTTGCAGACAATAAAAAGCTTATTATTAACGCTCAGAAAGTTTAAAGGGGTGTTTGGGGGAGTTTATTTCCAGAATAAGTCAACTTATTTTAAGTCAATGTTAGAAATTCCTAACATTCCAACTTATTTTCCAACTTATTTTTGCAACTTATGAAATCTCAAACATACATTAAATACAACCATAAAAACAAATTATCAAAATATGAAATTTTTACCCGAAAATAAGTTATAAGTCCGGGCTTATAAGCCCAGCCAAACACCACCTAAGTTTTGTTCAATTTCTGTTTGAAAGTGTCACCAAGTTTCGAATTCATGCCTTCACCACCGCATCATCACCACCACCATCACCAACCCCACCACCCCAACCACCACCCCGCACCAACTGTCGTTGTTGTGGCTCCTCCACACCCTGCTCCCCACCACCATCACCCTCACCACCAACCTCCTCATGTTGTCGTCGCACCACCGCCACCGCCAGTTGTGATCGTCCATCCTCCTCATCACCATCACCACAACCACCACCATTCCCATCACCACAGGCACTAAATTGAGCTAGAGACCTACTATATATACTAGTACTACTCGATCTACTTATAACATCTTCGCCTTTGCAGTAGTACTCTCCCTAAACTCATTGCTGTCACCGTGAAGATGTTCGTGGTCTAGCTCCGTTGCTTCTACTTCATTTCATCTTATGTATTAATTGTAGACCTATGTGGTCATGTTTTCAGACATGTATCAGTTTTTAAATTTATTAATGTTGTGTGGCCATATATACTTGTGTAGTACCAAGTATCGAGTTATCTACTAGTAAAACTATGTATCAGAAATAAATTACAGGTATATTATTGTATCGTGTGCTTGGATTTGATCAATTCTTTTAATTTTCTCGCGTGGTTATTAGTTTTTTTTGAGCAGATACTCCGCTATTACATTTGTTGTCATATGATGAAGATAACAAAAGGAAGCAAAATACATAGTTTGTAGGTTTATTTTTATTCAGACATTAAATAAGTAGAAAATATGACAAGTCACAAACCCTAGAAACTTATATTTTTGGGCATTACTAAAATCAAATTGTTCTCGAGTTAATATATATAAACTACCTGGTTTCTGCAAGCTTATTACACGGTTAAACAGCAATGAAAATCCACTAATAAAAATATATATATGTTGCACTGAAGCATATATACAATGGTTTATTCCAAACTGTTTTAGAGCTGTTTGCGTGAACAAAAAACTAGCTCTTAGTCCAACAAAAGTTAAAGAAACCATTTTACGTTATTCTTAAGTACTAATAAATATACTTTTTTGTAGTTGACGAACTAAAACTAATGAACCGTAACGATACTACGCATAAGAACAACTAGTCAACTTATCCGCGCTTCACGCGGTTCACAAATTTTTTATTTTAAAATATTGAAAACAAATGAATTAATTTTTATTATTTTTAAAAATTGATTGGTCTGATAAGAATTTTTTTTTAAAAAATGATTCAAAATAATTTACATAAATTATAAGTTTGAAGATATTATATTTATATATCTAAAAAAATTATAATCTCAAAAATATCATAAACATAAAAAGTAGTAATTATAATACAAACGTAATCATTACGTCAAAAGTTATAAATATTATATATAATAACACTTTTTAAAGCCGACGTCCCTCTCATACATGTTCAATTGTAGTGTAGAATTTATTTAATTAGAATATTAATTTATTTCGACATAATATAATGAACTACGGGTATGTAACTTTTTTATCGATTTAGTCTACCGATAAAAATGTATTTTTTCAATTTAATCAGTTTGGTCATAACCAATGTTATTTTTATTACATGTGTTAAGCGAACATTTACATACTTTTATAATTTATTACGATTTCCATAATCACTAATGATAAAAATTGCTTGAAAAGTTAAGCGTCGTCTGTACTACAATTGTCCGAAAAGAAATTGGAGTAGTATTCGATAGGGAATAAAAAATTACACAATGTAAACAATTTTTAGTCGTCACTTTACCTAAAAATAAACTTAATTATATATGTGACTAATATTTAATACTGAAATAATAATTATAATGCTCAAAATAATGCTTTATAATTTCTTAAATAAATAAAATTAATTTAATACATATTTATTAGGTATAATTAATGACTAATTAATATGCCATTAAGAGATATTTAATGCAAGGAAAATTATTTAATAAAAAAAATCAAAAATTCAAAAATTCAAGAAAAATACCTTAAACGTTTCTGGTAACTTTCCGATCTCCAGGCATTATAATATATATAGATATAAAAAACCGAAGCTTCTTACAGAAAAACTCCTAATTCACGGCAAATTTGAATAAGTCAATTGGTATGTGTTTTTAAAAAGAAATGGAGTATTTTTTGTAATTATATATACACATTACACACAGGTTATGTTGCCTGTACATGTACGTTAAGTCTTATTATATATACTCCCAAACTAATGCAATTACAGAATTGAGTATTAGGTAATAAATTTGGATCATGTCACCACCTCATAACCATCATCATCATCAACCTCCGATGCATCATCACCATCATCATCAACCTCCCATGCATCACCACCATCACCACCCTCCACACCACCATCACCACCCACCCCCTCCAGGTCACCACCATAACCCCCACTGATAACTCTGGATCTTGATCGGGTACTTCCTCGCCAACTCCTGCCTCGGAAGTGGTGTAGCTGTAGTGGGGTGTCTGCAAAACAACACCGGAGGGGGGGTTTGGCCCCGAGGTGCCTCCGGCGTGAGAATAAGAGTTGGCTTTGGAAGGTAATAATCAAGTAGAGTATCACAAAGTAATAAATGTGTGTAGGTGTGTAATAATGGCTAACCCCTAAACCTTATTTACTTGGGGTATTTATAGCCCTAGGCCTAGGGTTTAGGGGTAGGTTACCTTCACCCCTGACGGTTGGATCTGGGGGACAAACCGCTGAACTTCCGGGATGTAGGGCACGTGGCTTTGTCTGGTGTGACCATTGACTGGAGTGTGGCCATGTTGTGGTGGGCATGATCTGGCACGTGTCTTCCCTTGTCTCCTAGTGTTGGTCAACGTCGCAAATAGGAGTGTGAGCTGAGGTGGGATGCCACGTATACCAAGTGCCACAAATCGGGAGGGGGGTCCCCTAGTCCGGGGCGGGGACCATGCCACGTGGTGGTGGCCCCGGGCCCGGGGTCCGCTACTCTGGGCTGGGCCCTTCTTATTCTCATGAGATGGTTTATTTATTGTTTTGGGCTTCTTATTGGGCCTTGGCTGTTTATGGCCTATCATTTGCCCCCCACTCCCTCATGCGGATTCTCCGGATGGGGGAGTAGTGAGAGGTGCTCTTGCCTTGGAGAGTGAGCTTTTCTGGATTCTTTAGAGTGCTGGACGTATGTCCTCGGGGCCGGAGGTTTTTGGTTGCCCCCAGTTTCGGGGTGTGCACTGAAGTACGTACACCCGGGGCTAGTGGTTGGAGTTTGAAGGCTTTGTTTCTTTGGCTGCCCCCCCGGCCCGGGGTTGGTACTGAAGTGTGCATCCGGGGCTTCGTCGTCTGTAGGTGTGCGGAAATGTACTTATATGAATATATATAATATTGCATATATGCGTTTCTCTTTTTTCTCTTTTTTTTTTTTTTTTGTTTTGAAAAATGACAGCTGTTACCCACTATCTCCGGGTTTTGGAGATAGTGGGCCAATTTTTGGGCCGTCACGCGTCTACGGCGTTTAGAATTCAGGGTTTGCCTATAAATAGGAGCTGCCTCCCCTCATTCTTTCTTCTACGCGTTTTTGATTTGCTGCCGTTACTCTGCCTCTCTGAAGATCAGTGCTCTGGGCTATCGGTTTTTCTTGCTTTCTCCATTCCGGCCTTTCTACTCTTTGTAAGTCCTCTTTATCCGGACTCTTGTCAATTTTACCATTTTTCTTTTTCGGGGTCCTGGTAGTTCCATAGGTTGCCCTTTGGTAGCTTCTTACGTTTATTCTATCAGTGTTGGGTAGCCCGGGGTAGAGTCCTTGTATGGTTAGGAGACGTGTGACTGCTAATCGAGTGTTAACCCCTCTTTCCGAGCCCAGTACCTCCGGCGCTAGTGTTAGCTCTTCAGATAGTAGTGTAGAGTTGATAGATCTAGAGTGGTGTATAATGGGGAAGAAGAAAAGTAGTTTGCCCGTACTTAGTAGTGTTGCGACGAAGGATATGGGCCCGGGGTATAGCCTCAGTGAGCCGGATGGTAGTTGGGGCCATAGTAAGTATTACTTCGTAAGGAGGGACCCGGGGATCCCCCAAGCTTTCTTCTTCAGGGACCTCAGTACGGAGTTCGCTCAGAATCCAGATGTGGCCGAAATGACTAAGTACGACGAGGCTTTTCTGGATTCTAAATTCGGGGATAAACCGGGTTCTGGGATGGACGTCGGTCCATTCCGGAGCAAGTATGTAAAGGAGCCGGTCGACTGAGACCCCATTTTCCGGGCCACATTCCACTTGGATAGCGATGTAGAGTGGAGGTGGCCAGAACCCGGTGAGAAGATTTACCACAGGCCGGAGGGCGGCTGGGTCGGAGTGTGGTTGGATCACCTAAGGTCGGGGTATGGGCCTAGGTGTCACCAGTTTGTTAAATCTCTATGCTTGTTCGAGTATGGGATTCCCATCACCCAGCTGACCCCGAACGCGGTGAAATGGATCTCGTATTTTCTTGGGTGCTGTGAGAAAGTCGGGGTGCTGCCCACTTTCAAGCTTTTTCACCATGTCTTCCAATTGGTGCACTCCAATAATATACCTATGTTCGAGTTTAGGTTCCGGGGTAAAGCATGTGGGTATCCTTCCTTGGCGTCGAAGCCGCTGGTCGGCGTCCAATAATATACCTATGTTTGTGTCATGTACACATCCTCTTCAAGGCTTCCATTAAGGAAGGCTATTTTGACATCCATTTGCCAGATTTCATAATCATGGAATGCTGCAATGGCAAGCAAATTCCTTATGGATTTGACCATAGCCACTGGTGAGAAAGTTTCATCATAGTCAATACCATGAATTTGTTTGAAACCTTTTGCAACCAGCCTCGCTTTATAGGTCTGAACATTTCCATCCATGTCAGTTTTCTTCTTGAAAACCCATTTGCACCCTACGGGTTTTACCCCTTCAGGTGGATCAACCAAATTCCATACTTGGTTTTCGTACATGGAATCCATCTCGGATTTCATGGCTTCAAGCCATCTCTTAGAGTCTGGACTGTTCATAGCATCTTGCTATGTGAGAGGCTCATCTTCATCTATGAGCATCAAATCACCACATTGAGTCAAGAGAAATCCATATCTCTCTGGCTCATGGCGAATTCTACCAGATCTACGAACAACTTGTGTTTCTTGAGCATTATCATTATCCTGCTCTTGTTCCACTTCAGGTTCAATGCTATTTTGCGGTTCTCGATCTTCATCGAGATCTATAGTTCTCCCACTGTTTCTTTTGGAAACAAAATCTCTTTCCATGAAGATAGCATCTCGAGCAATAAACACTTTTTGCTCAGAAGGACTATAAAAATAATACGCCTTTGTTTCACTAGGGTATCCCACAAAATTGCATTCTTCGGATTTAGGTCTAAGCTTGTCAGATACTTGACGTTTCATAAACGCCTTGCATCCCCAAACTTTCATAAAGCTCATGCCTGACCATTTCTCCATCCATATCTCGTATGGAGTCTTTTGAACCTTCTTAGTAGGAACACGGTTAAGTGTGAAACCCGTTATTTCTAGAGCGTAACCCCAGAAACTAATTGGAAGATCTGCATGACTCATCATCGATCGTACCATGTCCAACAGGGTGCGATTTCTCCTCTCTGAAACTCCATTCCATTGAGGTGTGCCTGGCGGAGTGAGTTATGATACAATACCACACTCTTTTAAATACTCTTTAAATTCGGTGCTTAGGTATTCACCCCCACGATCGGATCGTAAGATCTTAATACTTGCACCTCCGCCTATTTGCTTCTCTACTTCAGCCTTGTATTCTTTGAACTTTTCAAAGGAATCGGATTTATTCTTCATAAGATATACATATCCATATCTACTGAAATCATCAGTAAATGTTATGAAGTAGTAGAAGCCTCCTCTAGCCATCACACGCATTGGACCACATACATCACTATGTATTAGCTCCAGACGTTCAGTAGCCCTTTGACCCTTACCAGTGAAAGGGACTTTAGTCATCTTACCAAGCAAACAAGATTTGCATTCATCGTATGATTCAAAATCAAACTTATCCAAGTATCCATCCTTATGTAATTTGGATATGCGTTTCTCTTGTTGAACTTTTCCACACGAGCCTGTGATTGAAACATCGTTGAAAGATGTTCAAATATAGTATAAGCATTCATATCAAAATGCTGCTTCTGAAGCTCAGCATCCATAGTGGCAAGCATAAGACAAGCCACATCAATCGCATCATCAATATGCTTCTGATAAGCATTTTGTTGAGCAAGAGTGGCATTGGCAGTAGGGGCTGCCGGTGGAGGAATATCAATCACATAAGATTTCTTTTCCTGCATGAGAACAATTCTCAAATTCCTAGACCAGTCTAGGAAGTTTGATCCTGTCAGCTTGTCCTTCTCAAGGACTGATCGCACAGAGAAAGTGTTGTTTGTGTTTTGTGCCATTTGTTTTCTACAATGATAAAATGCATAAGATAAGTTAGATTGTTACAATAATTATGTTCAAGTGATTATGACATATTCATAATATATCTCCCACTATTTTTATCAAATTAATAGCCCTTACTATTAAATCGGAAAGAATATCCCATAAATCTTTCTAGTGAGCCAAGATCCATATTTCGTCATATCCTAAGTCAACCACTGGTAGTCCTTAAAACATGATTATTTAGGTAGACAATAGTTTTCAATTATATCATATATAATTCTTGGATAGTTTGGTGAACAACATTTGATCTTATCTATCTAACAGATTTTTTAACCAAACTCTATGCTTCTAAGTTCATAATAGTTGAATATAACCGTTTATTTTCACCTTATTATGATGACTCAGTTAAGTTAGACCCAATGATACAACGGTCGAATATAACCGCTTATATTCGTCGCATCTCACCACGATAGATAGGAGTCCCCTGCCACTGGCAGTCATTCCCCTTATCGATCTAGGATTCAATGAGTGTTCATTCATTGGAAAGCATCCGATTAAAACTTAATATTTTGTTAAGGGTTTTAGAATTAAATTATAACGATCATGATCACATCATAAAGAGATCCTCAATTTTTCTTTGAATCAAATATTTCAAATTGACATCTTAAACTGTTCATTTCCCAGGTAGATGGAGGATCCCAATGGTCACACTTAATACCCATTAACCTTACGAATACGCATATCCGTTTTTGTCAGAAAATCCCAATTTTCGATATCAAAAATCCATATTTAATTCTGTGTTTTAAAAAACCATATTTCATAAACACAAGAATCTCATGATCATTTGTTCATTTTAAAATCTTGAATCATTACAGATTTTATCTTGTTTAGCATGGCAAGCATGTCATAGGTGACGTATCTAATACATGCATACAACATTAATCTAATTAAAGCATGCATCTTCTACTCTACACATACATTCCATACATCATATGTAAAGTGCATAAAGTAAACGTGCAATGGTTATGGCCCAATCCTATGTGATCTTTTCAAGCTAATGAAAAGATCAAGGTCAATATATGGTGGATAAATATAAATACAATTTACAAGTCTTCATTCTTCTCTTTTCTTCTTGGTTGCTTCTCCTCATTGATCGTCCTTCAATCTTGAAGTACATTACATTGAATAATTGAATACAACCTATACTAATGTACTTACATAATAAAACTCGAATTACATTCGAGATTAAACAATTACAAGAATGAAGAAAACGACATGCAAGTCGTATTTATAAAACCATAAACCATTAAACTAAAGGTCTTAAGGCCATAACCAGCACCATGCTCAAGTAAACAATTAAGAATAAATAAACAAACATTGCGGGGGTCCGGGGGCGGCAGCCCCCGGGCGGGGTCCGGGGCGGCAGCCCCGGGCGGTGCTCGAATTCGGGATTTTTTTTTAATTCCAGAAGGCTCGTCCTCGTAAAAAACATCAAGTTCTTAACAAAAGATCATATCTTTTAGCCTCTGCCACCACTGCATCAAATACTGTTCTGGAAGCATGTATCATATACATTCAAATCGTATCCCAGTTTACAGATCGTATCCATACACAATCTGTCTAACAATTTATATCACTATATAAAACATACAACATGCATAACATATAAAATCGCATACTAATCAGTCATGGCAGATTATAAACATGCTTGTATCATTATATCATAATATACAACATAACAGAATCATATATGGACGACATAACATATTATAATCGACATATCTCATTACTGTATCATGGCAGATTCATATAACATGCATACATGCATCGAATACAGTAAACACGTAACCAAATCAGTCCCTTATACACGTAGCTCTTATACCATTGTTGGGTTCCGAGGCATAAAACGCAGCGGAATAACGTAAATATAACAAAAATTTCAAAACCCAAACGCAGGATCCATGTATAATTATGGACAGATTATGGAGATAACGAATCGTACCTTTCAATAAAATTACTTTCACGAACTCAACGGAGATCCTAGCTTTCACGACTTGTGTCTACCTCTCGGAAAACACCTTTATGGTATCCACACGAGCACCTTCAAGAACGACTTACGAACTTGACTTCGGAACGAACGTACTAGCCTCCCTCTTGATGATTTGTTTTTCTGCCTTTTCTTGATGCCTCTCTCTAGGGTTTTTCACAAAAAAAAACATAAAACCTCTTAACCTATCATTATCTATTTATAATGACTGGTTAAAAAGGCCCTAACAGCAAAAGCCCAACCTTATTAG
This sequence comes from Kitagawia praeruptora, assembly GCA_037693485.1. Lineage (NCBI taxonomy): Eukaryota > Viridiplantae > Streptophyta > Magnoliopsida > Apiales > Apiaceae > Kitagawia > Kitagawia praeruptora. The sequence continues at coordinate 113,265,755 of CM075354.1, forward strand.
GTTTAGGATTAAATAATAAACCGAAATTCTATTATTTAATTAATAACTAAGTCACACTTAATTATTATGTGCAGAAATACTCCTCTAATTCCAATTTATATTATTTCAATTAATTAAGTCTCACTTAATTAATATAATAAAATTCAAATAATCATCAATTAATTTAAATCCATAATTTAAATTAATTATTCCTTTAAGTGCTCAATATGTGCGACCCTATAGGCTATTATTTAATTGGCAATAATTTTATTCTCCAATAAAATTATAAACAATGAGCGGTATCTAGTAATACATCATTGCTACCCAATTAAACAATAATTAAATCGTGATTCGACAAAACCTTTCGTGATTAATGTTTCCGTGTAATATAATCACTTTAACCAAATATTATGGATTAAACTCTAGGCATGCCTTTAGTCATCCTCTTTAACATTTAATCCGGATTTACTTGATCAATGAGTAGACTATTAAAACAAATCATTATTTGAGCACGACCATGCATTTTATAGTCTCACTCAATCAAGAGGCCAATAATATCTCTCCTAATTATAGGAGGGTTAAATCCTTTATCTATCATTCATATTTCTCATACGACTCATGATATACCCGATGTCCACTTTTATCATCACCTGGTCAAAGGTAACTTTTAATGTTGTCAAAGTATATTAATCCTCGTATAGAAATATAATGATCTCATGGCAAAGGATCATTACACCATTACCATTGTGAGTTATTCTTATGACTTTATTAAACATGAAGAATCTCACTGTGGGTCTGTCCAGTACCATGTACTCCTACATGTACCTATGTATTGACTTTAATTATTATCTCCATACTTATAACCAATGAGATGTGGTTATCTGTCAAACAACATACTAGTCTATTTATGTATTATTATTGTCCTATATAATAATAATCGACTAGGGACCTTTAAGAATATGATATATTATATAATCTCAAGTTCAAGTCATGTACTTAAACTATACAATGTGTATCATGATTCTAAGGACATTTATTATGCTAACAAATATATCACAGTAATTAAAGTCATAATAAATACATTTATTTAATAATCAAATGACATAAAGGTTTGTTCAAGAAACAATGTATTGCCTCTAGGGCATCTACACTAACAGCCGTTACCAACCTCTTCTTCAGCTCTTGAAAACTCTTCTCGCATTTTTTGGTCCATTCGAATTTCTCAGTTTTACGGGTAAGTCGAGTTAATGGGGCTGCAATCTTTGCAAATTTTTGAACAAATCGTCTATAATATCCAGCCAGTCCGATGAAACTCCTTACCTCTGTTGGAGTGGTTGGTCGCTCCCAATTGGAAACTGCCTCTATCTTGGAGGGGTCAACTAGCACTCCTTCTTTGTTGATTACATGCCCTAAAAATTGTACCTCATTTTTCCAGAACTCACACTTTGAGAATTTGGCATATAACTGCTCCTTTCGGAGTGTCTCTAAGGTTATCCTCAAATGTTCGGCGTGTTCTTCCTCTGTCTTTGAGTAGATCAGAATATCATCAATAAAGACTATAACAAACTGGTCCAAATATTCCTTGAACACTCTATTCATTAAATCCATGAAAGCTGCTGGGGCATTGGTTTATCCAAACGACATCACCAAGAACTCATAATGTCCATACCTAGTACGGAATGTAGTCTTTGGGATATCTTCAGGTTTAATCTTTAGTTGGTGATATCCGGTTCTCAAGTCAATCTTGGAGAAATACACCGCTCCTCTTAGCTGGTCAAACAAATCATCAATCCTGGGTAACGGGTACTTATTCTATATGGTTAGCTTGTTCAACTCTCGATAGTCGATGCATAACCTCATACTCCCATCCTTTTTCTTAACAAACAACACTGGTGCGCCCCAAGGTGACACACTGGGTCTTATCATACCCTTATCCAACAATTACAGCAAATGCTTTGCTAGCTCTTTCATTTCCACTAGTGCTAATCGGTACGGGGCCTTTGAAACTGGCGCCGTCCTCGGGGCTAACTCGATAGCGAACTCAATCACTTTATCCGGTGGTAGTCCGGAAAGATCTTGAGGAAACATGTCTTCAAATTCGTTAACTACCGGAATGTCTTGAATCTTGGGCACCTCTTTCTGGGTGTCTATAACGTAAGCTAAATAAGCCTCGTTCCCTTTTCGTAACAACCTCTTAGCCTGCGTCATGGTTAGAATATTTTAGGTCTGTCGCATCCCTCTAAACACTATTTCCTTCTTCCCTGGGGTTTTCAACTTAACCTTTTTCCCTTTACAATCTATTTGCGCATTATTACGAGACAACCAGTCCATTCCTAAAATAACATCGAATTCCCCTAGCTTAAAAGGAATCAAATCCACACAGAAGGATCGTCCTCCTATTTCTATTTTGCAATCGGGGTGAATCTGATTAACTGGAATGACTTCTTGATTAGCTATTTCTACTTGCAAAGACTCCCTTAGCGGTTGAGTTTTAAGTTTCAATTTACACGCAAAATCTTTAGATATAAAAGACTTAGTTGCTCCAGAATCAAACAAAACATTTGCACTGACTGAATTGAGGGAAAATGTACCTGCTATCACATCCGTGTCCCTCACGGCATCTTGCACTGTCATGTTAAAAGTTCTAGCAGTTGGTGGCCTGTTGGAGGTAGCTCTGCTTGCCCCTGATGTTGCTGGCTTGTTCATCGGGCAATCCCTCCTCATGTGACCTGGACGACCACACTGAAAACAAGTAGTGCCTTTGCTGGCAATAGGAGCAATCGCGGTACACTGGTGGGCATAGTGGTCTGCTCTCCCACACTTATAACAGATCATCTGTTTCTGAGTACACACCCCGGAATGTCTCTTCCCAAAAGTGGCACATACTGGTAGTGGAGGTCTGGAATGATGGGAACGGGACACTCCTGCTTGTTGGCCGCCCTAGCTCACAGTTGCACTCCCAGATGGTTTAAATCCTATGCTCCTCCCAGGTAGGGAAACTGCTCCCCTGCTAAACTTATTTGGCGGTTTTCCTCCGGTGGAACCTCCGCCCATGCTGACATGCTTCCTTTTTATTCCCCCTTTCTCTCTTTCCCTCTGCATCTGATCACTCCCTGCTTCCACAATGGTTGCCTTTTGCACCAAGGTGGCATACTCAGTAATCTCTAAAACTGCCACTCTGTTCTGAATCCACTGTTTCAGCCCTTGCTGAAACCTGCTAGCTTTCTTTTCTTCAGTGTCCACAAACTCTGGTACAAACCGTGATAACTCAGTAAACTTGGCTTCATAATCAGCCACTATCATATTGTTCTGCTTCAGTTCCAAAAACTTAAGTTCCATCTCGGTTTTCATGAACCTTGATAAGTGCATAATTTTGCATATTTTTAATACCTATTTATTGCCTGAATTCGTATTTTAATAAATTATTTTGTTGCATTTCAGGAAATTCGAGAGAAAATAAAGAAATGACAAAATAAAGAAATAAAGTGCAAAGAAGGAGAAAAGATGAAGAAAAAGTGCTAAAATAAAAGAAGAAGGAAAAAAAATTAGAAGCTTGAAGCAAATTGGATTATTTCAAACACACCCCAAAACCTTCTTCTGACTTTATATTCAACAGCGGGCGTTATAATTTCAAAAGTTTCCTGCATGGAATCTTGAAAATTAAAAGCTGCAGCATGACTTTGGTTTCCTTTTCAAGTAAACAACTTGTACCTTCATATGTAAACTAGTTAATTAATAAAGCCTATAAATAGAACCCATTAGTATTAGGACAGAGAACATTAGATTAGATTAGAATAGATTAGGACCCTTAGTTGTAATTTTCTTTGCTCTTGTAAACATTTTAATTTTTAGTACTCATTTTCTGCTCTTTATTTTGTTCGAAGTATTCCTCTGTTTTCTGTTTAATTCCTTAAGCCCAGCTACATTCATTATTTGATCTGTTTTTATTTTATTCCCTTCTAAAGTAAAACACCCAGACCTTGTTCTCTTCGCTTCAAGTCCTGCAAACACAAATTATCTCTCTCTCTCTCTCTCTCTTATTCCCCACGAAAACCGTACGTCCCTTCCCTGTTTCGCTGTGTTACTGAGTCGTCAATGAGTCCAAGTTGCTGTTTGCTAAATCGTGTTTGAGCTTCGTATTTCTGTGTTGTGGTCTGGCGAATTGGGACTGAGTTTGTGTAATATGATGTCGAGTTAATTGTTAGTTGAACGCTGTCTTGCTGCTAAGTCTTGTGATTTCTAATTGCGAATTTATTGTTCTTATGTTCGAGTTTTGGTTGCTGTAAAGTCTGTTGAAACACTTTTCTGTAGCATTCGGTTGATTCTGAGTTCGTAGTTCGCTGGTATTGTTTTCGTAATTCTTGCTGTCAGTTTGCAGGTTTACTAATCGAAGTATTTAGGACGAGTTGTGTCGTTGTTTTTCTGTCAATTGCTGGTGTGCTAAATCTGTGTACTGTCTGAGTTTGCAACTGTAGTTTTGTGTTCGTAGTTTTAACTCGAGTTTAGAATATTTTTTTTTATTTTTTTTTAGAGTCAATTATTTTTCTTCACTTTTAAATTAATTTAGAAATAGAAAAATAGATTAATTTTCTTTTAAATAAAAATCAATTTAAATTTAAATAGTAAAAATGCAAAATTCAATTTTTAGTTTAAAATAGATTAATTTAATTTTCCTTTAAAAATAGTGTAAATTTTCTTTACGAATTTTTTTTTTTAGAATCCTTGATTATTTCACCTTTTAATTAATTAGTTTAAAAATAGAATAATAATAATATTTTCTTTTAAATAGTGGTTTAAATTTTCTTTTAATTAATTAGGGATTAATAAAATTTAAAATTTCCAAAATCAATTGTTCTAGTTCGATTAAATTAAAAATTAAGGTTTGCGAAAATATTAGTCTCTGTGGAACGAATCTAAAATACTAAAACGAGATCGTGCGCTTGCGATTTTAAATTACATATTTTTAGCACATCAAACCTCGGAAAGTACTTCTCAAGAAACAACTGTTTAAACCTATCCCATGTTACTATAGCATCTTTCTCCATATTCTTCTTGGCCTCCCACCAATAATTTGCCTCTCCCTTTAGTAAGCAAGTGGCAAAGACAGTCTTCTGGGCCTCATCAATGCTTAAAATCTCAAAAGATTTCTCCATCTCCTTGATCCATGCCCTTGCCTCAACAGGATCAGCTGATCCGAGAAACTCTGGGGGTTTGAGAGACTTGAAGGCCCTAAAGGAATTGGCCATAGTGGTATTGTTTCCTTGGGGTGGTTGGGGATATTGGTTCAAGTTCTGCCTGAGCAGATCCATAAATTGTCCCATGGGGTTTCCGCCCTGGTTCTCCCCATGCTGTTCAACTTCAGTTTCCCTTTATTCTACTTCCTCTTCGAACTCCGTAGTATAAAAGGTTTCATCCCCCATCCCATACTGGGAATCCTCCTGTTCATTGTAATCCTGATCCTGTTCTTCATTATACTCAAAATTTTCCTCAGGTTGATTGTGACTTTCTTGGTCAGTAGACTCATGGGGGTTAGCCCTAGTACCCATCCTCCTTGGAGGCATTTTACTAAAAATTTGGACAATATACATTAGGTTTATTTACCTATTTCAGAGGGTTTCTCCTCACAATATTGATGCATAATTGGATTTAGGATCCTACAGTTCTATATATCATTACAGATTTTAATCGAACGTAGTATATGCAAATATAATATAATAGGCTATTGAATTGCATCGTAGAGATACTGAAATGACTGAATGTGAAATAAATATATACCAAGTACCAAACGGTACAATATCCGCCATACAACAACAGTTTTACAAAGTACAACCATCCGAATAATAACTAGTCAAAAGTGAAATAAGTTGTCTATTTGTCTAGTCTGCAACAGGGAACTACAAGCTGAAACTATCCCTACCAAAAATCGGCGCTACTATGCCGTACAAGACTAGACAACTAGACCAATACATCACTATCACTGCAATCAGCCACGACGGTGGACCAAAGCTCGAACCCTCCCCATAGCAAGGCGAAATATCTCTTCTGCATCAGCCCTGGATACCCTGCCGTGACCATCACTGGGTAACTGTCGCACCCTCACACAAGCCCTAAGCTCTATGCCGGTCACCTGTCTATACATCTCTCTGGCCCTGGCACGCCTCCTTCCCTGGTGCCTCAACCGGGCCTCCCTCTCCGCCGCTAGCTCTCTGCGGGACTCTGCCAGCCTGGCCTCAGCCGCGGCTACCTCAATAGTAAGTCTGGCTATAACATAGTGGTGTACACATGCTGGGACTCCCTCAGCTGGAACATGGGGTGGAGGGGCTGGATCTGCTGGAAGGGCAGCCTCTGTCTGCTGCGGCTCTGGTGTCAGCTCCTCGAACTCATCAGAAAATGGACTCCCATGAAGTAGTGGTGGGGTAGGGGCTCTCTCACCAGAGAGGGGTGGCACACTAAGTCCGGAACTCCCTACAATGTCATCTGCGGGCTCATCAACATCTCCCTCCGCTAGGGGTGTACATGGGCCGGGTTGGCCGGGTTGAAACATTAAAACGACCCAACCCATTATAAAATGGTTTGGAAATTTTTAACCCAACCCATGAAAATTAAATTCATAACCCAACCCTATTTGTTATAGGTCGGTTTGGGTTGGTTTGAATGGGTTGCTTAAATATAAAAATGAAATAGACAACCTGAATATGCAAAAGAATAATCAACCCAAAATGCAAGAAAATAAAAAAACAACAACTACATAGTCTGATTTGAAGTCTCTGAACCAAATGCAACATAACTGAATGTCTGAATCCATAAAAAGTTAACACCACAATCCTGATTCAACATAGTCTTTAAGAGTACAAAAACTAAAATAAATTAAACATAGTCTTAAGAGTACATAAACTGAAATAGAATCACTGATAGCCAGATAGATCACACATCAATGATATTGATATCCTTTGTAGCAATCCCCTCACTTGCCATCTGGTCCTTCATCTTGTTTACATTTTCTACAAGATCACCAAATACATACTCATTATTTGGCAGTGCACAAGTATAGACTATAGACTATTGAATACATAATAGATTTAATTTGATCTAGATAATATATAATGTACCTTCAACAAATTGATAAGAGTAAGTTTCATCCATAAACTCATATAATTTCACTCCTCCTTTGTCCCTCTTCAACCAACTCTGAGTGCAAACTAAAATTTCTACCATTTTTGGACTTAACGAGCTCCTAAATGGGTCCAAAATACGCCCACTAGTACTAAAGGCAGATTTAGAAGCAACTGTGGAGACAGGAATTGCAAGAACATCTCTAGCAATTAAAGATAGAGTCTTATACCATTCGGAGTTATCCTTCCACCACATTAAAATGTCAAAAGAAGAATTCATCGGATTAAGAGGTTCTTCGATCAGGTATCTATCAAGATCATTTTCCTTTTCACTTATCTCCATTCGTTGCTGATTCATATAATTTTCCAATAATCTCCTTTTATTTGGTACACTACCAGTGGTTTTTGACGGAAAGGTGATTCCATCAACCTGTAATAATTTAATAGGGACAAAGTCAGTGGACATAGCAAATTAACAGAACTAACATATTCAATAATCTCTCATAACCACTAGTTAATTAACAACAAACAACTAGTACTTGATAGCTTATTTTTTATTATTAGTTCCAAAAAAAACTGGATGTGAACTCTGCCACTCTCAACCTCACAGGGCCAAAGAACAAGATTATAAGATGCCATTTTGTTGGTTTCTGAATTTACCAGACGAACAAGATAAATAAATAATCTATGGAATTGAAAAAACTTATTTATTTAATCAAATCAGGAAGATGTGAACCATATAACAGAATCAAGCATTGTCAATAATTTATATGTTTTAATTATGTTATACTGCTAGAACCAGGAATGACGAAGTGCCACAGAGATGTAGTAGTGATGCAGCAATGTTGGACATTCCAGCAAAATAGAATTTTAAAAGGACCTTTACTTCCAATATCCAATAGATACAAGAAGCCCACATGAAAAGAAGGCATTTGATCAGAAATCCAAGTCTGAAAACAGAACTTCTTAAATAATCAGGAAGACATACCGGAAGTAATTTGAAACTAACTTACAGCTTAAACTTTGAAAAAAGGACCCAAACTAACTTACAGCTTAACAGTACTTCAAATGAAAATGATTCTAGCAAAGACTTAAAATGAAAACTATGATCAGTTTACCTTAGAGCCAATATTGTCAACATTGTCACCCTGAGAAGCATATGACTTGTATAAACGTTGTAGCAAAGACTCCACCTTGATGACATTTCTAGCAACAGATTCAGCGTCATAAATGTTTTTAAAACAGTACTTCAGATATCCCATCTTGTATCGCGGATCAAGTACAACAGCTACAAACAATAACGGGTTGATGTCCTCTGCATCCCCCCAGTATTTATCATATTTTCCTTTCATACTTGCAGCCATTGAAGATAGCAGTGGATCAGTACTATCAGCCAGATCACTCAATACAGCATGGACCTCACAAATTTCATGATAAAAGTTGTTTGAAGTGACATTCAAAGTGCTGCTGAATTTGAGAGTAACTTCGTAAAAAGTGGCAAGAAACTTCACAAATACTGCTGCAGCTTGCCAATCATAATGCATAGGAGGCCCGACCCTCTTTTTACCGTTTTCTTTTTCATCAAAATAACTCAGAAATTTATCATCTTCATCCTCATATCTTCCAAATGCCTTTTCAAATTTCAGTGCCACATCCAACATCTGAAAAGTGGAGTTCCACCTTGTTGGTACATCTAAAATCAACCCTCTCTTATATTCGATCTTTTCTTTTTCCGCAAATCTTTTAAATTTTTGTAACCTTGCAAGAGATGATCGAATGTATCTTACACTATTCCTAATGGCTGCAATTGAATCATGCATTTATTTCAAGCCCTCGTTCACAATCAGATTTATAATGTGGGCACCGCACCTCATATGCATATGTTCCCCATCAAGAATAGCCCCATTCCATGCCTTTACCCTTCTCCGAACAAAACCAACAGCCTCTTTGTTAGCCGAGGCATTGTCAAGTGTTACTGTAAAGACCTTCTCTATTTCCCAACCAAGCAAACAATTTTCTATCGCCTTACCAATGGTATCACCTTTGTGATTCGAAACAAGACAAAAGTTTATGATTTTTTTCTGCAATTTCCAATCTGCACTGATGTAATGAGCTGTAAGAACCATATATGACATTTGAGTCCTACTAGTCCAACAATCTGTTGTTAAACACACTCTTTGGTGGGTGGTAGTTAGCTTAATCATCAATTTTGCCCTCTCATTACAGAACAAGCTATACACATCTCGAGCAAGTGTTACCCTACTTGGAACAACAAACTTCGGTTGTAATTCTTGCAAAAGCTCCTTAAACCCATCGCCCTCCATAACTCTAAATGCTTGCTCATCCTTCACCACAAATTTAGCCAACGCAGTTTTACACCTCACCTTATTAAACGTAACAGCCAATAGATTATAATTTATATAATGTTCGACGGTCGATGATACTATGTGAATGAAATCAATCATCTTTGAAACGAGTTAGAAGAATTAAATAAATATTCCAAGAATATTTATTAAGTCACAGATATTGAAAAAGGGTTGCTCGGAATAATCTTTGAATAAATATTTAGAATAATATTCATTGAACGAATAATGAATATTCAAATTAATCATAATATTTATTGATGAAATAATCGTCAAATGAATATTTGAGATAATATTCATTGAATCAATAATGAATATTTAACTGAACGATGATACTTATTGAGGAAATAATTATCGACTGAATATTTGAGACAATATTCATTGAATAAATAATGAATATTCAACTTAATAATATTTATCGAAGAAATGATTATCGAATGAATATTTGAATTTATATTCAATAATTGAATCAACTTTAAATAAGTGTCGTCGATAATATTCATTATCTCAAGGGAATATTCAAAATAATATTTATCGAATGACTGGCGTTCGAATCAATGTTCAACTAATATTTATAAAGTAAATAGAGATTGAATGAATATTCGAAATAATATTCATTTTAAATAAACAAGGATCGAATGAATATTAAAATAATATTCATTAATTAAATAAACTCGAATGAATATTCAAAATAATATTTATCGAATGACTGGCGTTCGAATTAATATTCGAATATTAAATCGACTTTTAGATGAACATTAAAGATAATGTTCATCGAATAATAAATATCTGATGAATAATCCGAATAATATTTATCAAATAATCTCAAGGGAATATTCCAACAATATTCGCCGGATAATAATTGGGAAATATTTACTTAATTATTTTCTTCTGAAAATAATATCAATATATCAAGGAATAACGACTCCCGGTCTATAATCAAAGAATAAGATTCACTGCCCTTCGCTTAAGGGTCTTAGTAATTTCCGGCTTATAACTGATATATTAACTATCTAGCTTATAAGCCAACAATAATTCAGGGAACAAGTATATCAATATGACTTTGAAAGTAGGCATGCATGCTATGGTATATGTATAACAGAAAGCATATATATATATATATATATATATATATATATATATATATATATATTCACAACAACAGCCTTTAAAAAGGATTTGAACTTGCCTGGGAATCGAGTGCGGGTAGGGGTAGTGGTAGCGTGTCCCGGGTCAGCCTGATGATCTATAAATAGCCAAGGCATTCGGGATTAATCACTACACCTTTCAAAAGGTTAAGATCACTTAACACCTTTCAAAAGGTTAAGTATAAACTTAACTTAAATCGAAACACGTTTTCAAGTCGTTTCGTTATACCCCTCTAATTCACTCTTATTATTGCCTTTATTACCCGACACTTGTTTGTTAATAAAGGGTGTCATTATACTTACATGTGGTAAGTATTTAAATCGTATAAGTTTTAAAGTCGAAAGATTAGACCTCGATATTTATCGATCGTTTTCGAAGTGGTTTACCGAAGTTATAACCAAGTATACCTTTTAGGGGTACTTTCGTACTTAACCTCGATTCAAACATTTTTATAAAATCGGAAAACGATCCATTTGACATGAGGTCTTCTCCCACACCTTCCTTTTTATCTCTATTATTTAATTACCAAGATTCGCCACTGCGATACATATTTTACACGGTTCAATTTCAATTACGAATTTGCATTCTCGGTTTCGAACCCCTTATATTCGATTGGCCATAACTCCTAAACCGTAAGTCCATTTTTTGCGATCTTTATATAAAAACGAAGCTTGTAACATGATCTAGCTAACCATGGCAGAATATGAAACTGGACAGTGAGTTTTATTAACTGTCAAGCTCGGATTTCAAGATTAAACGAAAATCGGGCATTACGACGGCTATAAATCGAACGTTCTAATAATCGTAACACCAAAACCAAGCCACACCGGGCACCAATACAACTTATACACATGATTCTCATATCAACAAGTTCAAGAACACAATATTATACCAACATAATCATCATCTCTTAAATCCATTAGATCTACTACATAATCATGTTTATAACATCACTAACATCACCACTAAGCTAGATCAACCAAGAACATGCTTATAACTCAAGACAAGAGCTAGGGTTTCAAGTGGTTTACCTTCTTGAGAGTGTTTACTAGCCTTACTAAGCTTTGTATGATCATTAGGAGTGCTTAAGCTTGCTAAAACAATCAAAAGAAACATGAAAATCAAATGTTAGTTCATAAGAACACTATTCACCCTCCTCTTTGATGATTTTTTTGAAAATGGAAAAAGATGAGTTTGATGCTAAGATTTTGAGGAGATCATTTTATGAAATGTAAGACTCACCATAAAATTTTAAAGATCAACAAATGGTTGGAAGTTGGATTTTGAGTTTGGAATTAAGGCCTTGGCCGAATGGATGAAAAAAGAGAGGGGGGAGAGTTTGCCTTGTTCTTTTGCTTGGTTTTTGTGATAAAATGAATTATTAAGATGAGATTTAGATAATATCTCATCCAAAAGCCACTTTATTAAAGTGATGATGCATGAGATGATGAAAATGGGAGGACAAGTGTTGATTTTGTGGTGGTTTAAGGCTAAGTTGTAGTTAGATTACTAAGTACTTGGTTGATTCACTTGATTCTAGTTACTCTTGTAACTATGTTGGTTACTATATATTTTCTAGTAGCTTATGCATGACTCTTGCTCCCTCTGCTTGTTTCTTTGTCCGTTTATTGCTTAATTCGTTGATCGTTCGAGGGAATAACTCATTCGTTTCTAGTTAGGGTTTTACCAAAAGCCTCCTTAATAATTATAATAGCATTCTCCATCTTTCTTAATACTTCTCGAATTTAATTTCCTTAAATCCCTTTAATAATTCCTTAAGTCTGGCAGTGTCCAGGGAAATATCGGAGAAAATAAAAGTGCTATTTTTCTGAATCCGACAGGTTTTACATACACTTATTTTCCTCCTGGATCACTAATACGAATTCAGAAATCCGTTCTAAATACCGGATATAGCATTATTATATTAATATTCCAAATTCTACCAAAATCACTATTCATCACTTATTTTTATTTAATCCCTATAAATAGGAAAATGAGTCTGGTTTACCCTCGAGTGTTCCTTAACCTTTTTACGGAACCGCTGGACTTATAATAGATATTGATTTGGATGACACAAGAATAATCTTTCTTGGAATAATATAACTTATATCTTTAGGAGATAGATCATTCTTATCTATGTTGTCAACCAAAAGTTTTCTTCATGACATATAAATATTTGAACCCACATCCATTCTATTTATTTATTAGAACAACCGTTACATCGTAGTCGTAACCACTATTCGTTCTTACATCATTACATAGCAAAAGTTTTAATTCTATCAAAAATCTGGGTTCTTACAGCTGAAAAGGACGTAGTACCTCATTTCAATGTTCTACATCAACACTGATTCCGTAAAAATTATTGAAAAGGGAAAGCAAAGAACACTTTATTTCTTGCGATAGCTAAAACATAATGCATACAACGTGTATAAATAAGCCCATAATAGCCCATAACAGAGCTAAGCGAATAAGAAGCAACTATCTCCTACAAATTCTCTAACACTCTCATTTATTCAGAACTTTCCTACTAACACTACAACGGCCACAAGACTGGTTCAACCAGCTACTAACGTGGCTTACTAGACATAACAGTAACACAAATAAATAAAACATAATACTAAAGAATTAAGTTTAAGATTAATTTCCAAAAATCACCTCCTTAATCTTAAACTTGTCTGAACAGAATTTACGAAGCACTTCTCTTTATATGTGATACACTTCTCACCCCCATCAATTTTGATGCACATCTCATCAAAAAACAAACTTTGGAGCACTTCTCCCCTTGGTGCACATAATCACCTATAATTCTAAAGGAGAGGTTCTCCATCGACCAATTGTGTCAAGATTTCTTCATCACCTTGGAATCTATAATTCTTTGCCAGTTTCCCATATCTTTTGCATTTGAAGCATTGTGGCTTTCCTTTGTGCAAGCAATCCTTTTTTTTATGACCCATCTTATGATAGTGGTTGCATTGAACTTTATTGCATGTGCCTTTTGAGGATGAAGCTTTAGCTAAAAGAAGTCCCTCATTTTTTCCTCCATTTTCTTCCTCCCTCGTCGATCTCCTTTGGTCTACAGCATGGAGAGAATTGATTAATTCTGAGACTGTTAACTTTGAGAGATCTTTAGTATCTTCAAGTGAAGAAATTTAATCTCATATCTCTCCGGAAGAGTTACCAAAAGCTTGTCCACAACTCTTTGACTTGAAAATTCTCCACCAAGTAATTTAATTTGATTAACAATGGACATTAACCTACTCCCATACACCTTTGTTTTTTTTCATCCCCATCATCTTAAACTCCCTTTTGAGGTTGAGAATTTTCATAAGTTTCGTTTGTTGGTTGCCTTCGAACTCCTCTTTGATTTTTTCTCATGCTTCTTACGGAGACTCACAGCCCATGATTGTTGTGAAAATCTCTTCAAACACCGCTGAATGGATACATGAAAGTGCCTTTGGCTTTCGTGCCATTTCTTCTTCATGTATCTTGATTTGGGATAATGATGGATTTCTCCTGGAAGAGGAGTAGGCTCAGTGTCACTCTCAATAACGTCCCATAAACTAAGAGCTTTCATGTATGCTTTCATTTTGATGGCCCATGAATGATAGTTATCACCTTTGAACAATGGAATAGAGATGGAGAAACTGTTTGATGCTATTGAATATGAAAGATAAATACTTAATATATATATATAGGTGTATGTATAAAATATCAACTCACAAGCCCTAGATCATGCGAGCTCTGATACCAAGTGTATGACCTAAAACTGATATAAGGCTGATATACTAAACACACACACACGATACAAAGACACTGGAAAGCAAAAAAACACTTTATTTCTTGCGATAGCTAAAACATAATGCATACAACGTGTATAAATAAGCCCATAACAGAGCTAAGCGAATAAGAAGTAACTATCTCCTATAAATTCTCTAGCACTCCCATTTATTCAGAACTTTCCTACTTACACTACAACGGCCACAAGACTAGTTCAACCAGCTACTAACATGGCTTACTAGACACAGCATTAACACAAATAAATAAAACATAATACTAAAAAATTAAGTTTAATTTCCAACAAGTGTCAGCTCTGCAATAAAATCGCAATTGTAAGTAACAAAAGTTGTGAATATGAAGGTGAATTATATAAGAGATTACTTATCCGATTGTTATTTAGGTTCCGTATTAATGTATTTTGTATTCAGGGAAATTATAATGTATACGATTGACTTATGACCCCATCTCATTGATTATTGGAATAAAGAGGTAATACAAAACTATATTTAAGAGAATATTGATTTGACAAACCCAATATGAGAATTTCACATGGTAAATAGTATATTATGTCCTAAGTAGTTCTCACAATGATAATATTGTAAGGATCGTCTAAAATGAAATCATTTATATACGCAGATTACTAAACTTTGATTTCATCCAAAGTTATACTTGTATGAATAATGTTAATGTTGATGGTTGAGTATAAAATGAATCGTGTGATAATTAATATGAATGATTTAGATGATTTTAATCATTTGAAATGGTAAAACATGGATCTAAAATAAGATCACGTGAGAAACAATTTATAAAAATAATATATTTTTTTTTTGGAAATTAAAATCATGAAGGAAAAGTAGTATACATGGAAGTTTGATATAAGTAAGGTACAGTATAGCAAATGTGTATGCATGTGACTATCACAAAATGATAACACATGCATGATCAACTACTAGACTACACTCCCGCCGGATTATCCCTAACAATCTAGTCTAAGACTTATTGTAACAGTCCCAAAATCTGGGGTACAGATATGGGGCCACTAACTATAAACAATATTATACATCTCTAAATATAAACAACATTTAATAGTAAAACCCCTTAACCAAGATCGCATACAGGTTATGGTATGAAACAAACTATCGAATTACTTCATTACAACTCAATCCCAGAATAAAAATATTTTACATTTCTATGATTATACAAAACCACTAACTAACTATATATCCAACCTTGACAATTCTCCAAACACTTCTTGACAAAGTCCACAACTCGAACGTCTCTCCTCGCTGCCCGGAGATCAATATCCACTGACCACTATTAGGTCTACTAACCTCCACTATTAACTGGAGAAAACAAACAAAAGCAAGAGTGAGCCAACAATGCTCAGCAAGTATATAAAGTGATAACAATTTCAATATCGAAACCAATCTGATAACAAAAGAGTTTCATCTCATTCTATGAAAGAATCTGTGACCTTGACTTTTAAATTGCCACGAGGGCCAATAGTTCACCATTAATGAGGTGCAACAGGAACTAGAACATGTAAGAGTTTTGTTCAACCAAAAAGCATTATAGGCTTCTAGGGAATAAGGCTTTAATAATTCAGCAATGATACTCGAAAACTCAAAGTCAAATGATAACAATCATTGTTAATTGGATAATCAACTCATAGATTAGAATTGGAATTTTATATTTATTTTTAAGAAAAACATCAAGGTTAGGCTGCTGATCAGTCACGCACTAACCCCGGACAAACGCACATAGCAATGTCCTTAATTGGATCCATGGCACATATTGGACTTAACATCTGACCACGAATCTGGTCTTACCCCGAAGGGTTTAACGCCCCAAGGGGCACTTTTAAAAACATTTCCAATTCTAAATCATCCACACTAGGTGTCAGAACAATCGACAACCTTTGCCAACCAACAACTGGAAAACTCACGTTCCAGAATAACGACTCATAATCCAAGAGTCATTAAAAGATTCAAGATGAACAAGTGTCGACAAGTTCGACACAACAATCGGGTAATAATTAAAGAATAACAACTCAAAGGGTATCGACAAGTTCGATACAGCATCGGAAAATTATAAAGAACGTCAATTTCAAAGGTATTAACAAGATCGATACGAATACTTCGAACTATAACCACAACAGATTATGCAAAGAGAAATTTCATTTGAGCAAGAATGGGGATATAATTTGCAATAAGATTCCAACAATGAAATTCTAGACTAAAGCAATGATATGGTCAAGTACCGGCATTTAATAAAACTTATACTTACTGAACAATTTGAGCTTCCATAAGCGGAGAAAATAAATTAGAACAATAATTGTAAAAACAGTTTTAATAGGGAAAGGTTTAAATCAGCTCAGGGGACATTGTCTGAGTGGAAGTCCATTGACGAAAATATACTAGATCAGGCATTGTGCCAGCGGGTTTTCATAAAAGTTAAGAAAAACTTAGATGTCCTTGTTTAGAAGATTTCTTAAGAATATTTGACAAAACTAAAAGAAATGGCATTCCGCTGACAACATGTAAAAAGGTTATTTACAAGATTCTTGGTAAAATCGACATATGAATTATGGGTGGGGGAAAGTCAGCAACATCATACTAATTTGAAGAAGTATATTGTTAGGTCGATTACACAATAAGCAATCAAATACTGTATGAGTAACTTAACAAGAACACACTGTTTAACAATTAAAAATTGTTTGGAATTAATAATTCCTCTCTCAGTGATGTAAATATCACAGAGAGCTGCTTAGGTTACAATGGATGAATATCTCAATGTTCGACTACCCTTCTAGGGTTAACCTAACTGTATTTATAGAACATACAGCTTCGTACAATCAGTAACTGATACTCCTAAAATCAAGCTATACAATTGATATCAATCACGATTGCTTCAGTCTTCCAAGTCAACTCAATCTCTTTGACAGCTTTTCAATCTCCAAAGATATTGCTTCCATATTTATCAATCTTCAAACACTGTTGACTCTTCAGACAATACCGCTACAGAGTTTAACAAACTCTGTTTGCGCTTCCAGTCAGTGTTTAAACAAACTCTGACTACTTCCAGCTAAACTCTGTTTTCTGACTTTAGCTTCCAAACACTGTTTTCATCAATCATTTCTAACAATCTCCCCCAACTTGTCCATTAGCAAGAATGTACAAGTTTTACAGTAAATGATGATGTCAAAACAAATACAAAGTTTACAGTGTTTAACATACAAACAGAGTTTAAGCTATTACTTAACAAATTCTACATGAAATAAGAAAATTCTTACAGACTTTAATCTCTAATCTCTTGAAGATCAGGCACTGTTCTGAGATAGTCTATAAGCAACCTTCTTTCAGCATTTTCAAGCTCTATCTGCATAGCTTCTTTGATTTCTCTTAACTGAGGATCATTCTCATCAGTTTGATAGATAGCAGCTCTAAGATCGTAGATTTTGTTTCTTCTCATTTCATTCCCCAGCCTGATGTATTTCAATTCTTCAGACTTTACATTGAAATCCAGAACAGTAACTCCAAGATCAGTCTTTAGCTTTGTAGTCCCTTTCTCCATTTCTATCAAATTGCCATCCCAATTTCTGTATTTAGGAACATACTTACTGTTGATTTTCATTTGTCTTCTTGCAAGATTCTGAATCATTCTTTGTCTGAGCACATTTGCAACTGACTGAGCTCTTTGATTTCTCACTCTGAAAATATACAGGACATATTCAAGTTCTTCAGCATATTTTAATTCGATATCCTTTTCAGAGACTTTAAATACTGTTCCATCAGCCATGAAATATAGCAAGAAATCCTTTTCTAGACTCTTCTGATATACAAGCTGTACTGATTCCAGTTTGTCTAAACTCTCTTGAGTGACACCACCTCCTGGAACAAACAGTGAAGAAGGATCTCTAGGACCAACATATTGTCTTTTATCTCTGTGTGAGCCTATGCCTTCTTTGTTGTATCCAACTTTACCAGATAAAGCTCTACCATCAGAAAAATCCATTGGAATTGTAGCTTCTAGTCTTGGATCATGAGGAGAACCTCTTTTAAATCTTGATTTCAACTGAGAAGACAATAATGGTGTGGTCACAACTTGTGCAGCAACAGAGGTTGTGTTTTCATTCTTCTGTACAACATGTGTATCAACAGAGGTTGTAACTATACTTTTCAGTTTTTGCTTAGCTTCTGCATCTGTTGGTTTTCTGAATACTTGCATTCTTTGATCTGTACCAACTGGTTCTTTGATTTGAATACCTTTAAGAACAGGCTTTGCAGCTTTAGCAACTTTCACATTCTTCTTTCCTTTTTCAGACTTTAAAGCTTTCAGATGCTTTTCTTGTAAACTCTTCTCTTCAGCTTTAGCATCTTCTATGGTCACTCCTTCTGCATTCTCTTCCATGAAAAGCTTAACAGCTAACTCCTCATCAGTCTTTGGGTTTGATATTAATTCCAAACTCTTGGTCTTTGAAGTAACTTGAGTTTCAGTGTTTATTCCAACAGACTGTGATTTAAGAGATTTATCAGATCTCAGAGTTTGCTTTTCAGAGTTTAAGACCTTGCTCTTATCACTTGCCCCTCCATCTCCAGCATCATCCTTTTGAGTCAGAGTTTGAGAAACTTTGCATTTAGACTTAGTCACTCTCTCCCCCTTTTTGACATCATCAGGAATTAGTATTGATGTAATGAGCTCTAAAGAGTTTGCAATTGAATCCACCTTAGCAGATAAAGCAGTCTGATTTTCTTCAACCTTTCCTAGCCTGGCAAAGAGAGTGTCTTGAACTTTGGACAGCTGAACAGCTTTTATTTTGGACTCTCTTTCCATCTTCAACTCTCTTGACTGAATCTCAGTCTTCAAGGAAGCAATTTCTTGTTTAGTGTCAGCAAAATTTCCTTCCAGAGTCTTGACTTGTACCACAGTTGCCTTTAAACAGGATAAGATTTCTGGATTTGAAATTTGCTTTGCAGTTTGCTTAACAAACTCAGATGCTCTCCCTTTTGGAAAAATGCAATCTTGTTTATACCAATTTTCAGCAGATTTAGCAAGATGCTCTACTTCAACAGCATGTGATGGACAAGGCTGAGCAAAAGGTGTATGTTTACTATCTGTCTGTGCAGGTGCACTCACAAAAGAATCAGAGTTTGCATCACTGTCAGATTTATCTTCATCACTTGCACCTTGAGCTTGACCATCTTTGAAAGAACCACTGTGCTGAGCAGTGTCAGCCACAGTTTCTGCAATAACTTCTGCAACCTTTTCAATAATCACCTCATGTTGCACAGGCTCTGCAAGAGAGTTTGCCTTAGTAGCTTCATCACCTTTGTCTTGAATTTGAAAAGATACCAGCTCTGTGTGTGATGCCACAGCTTCAGGAACATGTAATGCAGGCTCATCAGCTACACCAGGAGCTTCAACATGAACAACAGGTGAGACAGGATCAAGAATTGATTCAGGAACATCATGTACTGGTGACAAACCATCTCTTTGATCCTCTTCTACAGGCATTTTATCCTCTGTAGGTATTTCAACAGTAACATTATCCTCTGCAGGCATTTCAACCTCTGCAGGTATTTCTACTTTGTCATCCACAATATTCTCTGCAGGCATGTCAACTTTTGCAGGTACTTCAACATTCACTGTATCCTCAACAGTAGGTGTTTGCTGTGAAACCACCTCTGGAGCTTCAACAACATTCTCTGCATCTGAATCAGAAAGAATTAATCTCCTCTTCTTGATTGGCACAACAATCTCCTCTTCATCTTCACTTGAGCTTTCTTTTGGTGGTGAAAGTGAAGGTCTGTTTGCATGTTGCTTCATTCTTCTAGTATAAACAGCTCCAGGTAATGTCTGTTTAGCCTTTGAATGTTTAGTGTTTTGGGCAGTGTGCTTCTTTCTCTTTGGCTTGATTTTGGCTGGTTCAGTAAGTGCTGGCTCAGAGTGTAAGGTATCAGTGTTTAAAGCTTCAGTGTTTAATGGTTCAGTGTTTGAGGGTTCAGTGTTTGAGGGTGGAGAGTTTATTGGTGGAGAGTTTAAAGTTTCTGGTTGTGGTTGTTGAGATGTAGTAGGTACAGTAGTTGTGGGTGTTGGAGGTGTTGGTTCAGAGTTTATGGTTTCTGGTGGTTCAGGCATTTGTTGTGGTGATTGAGGGTCTTGTGGTTGGTTCACATAGTTTTGTAAGGCTAAAGGCATAAACAACTCAGGTATTTGCTGTTTAGTGACATCTTTGTTTGTCAAATCAGTGAACATTCTCTTAGCAACTTGAAAAGGCTCCATATAGTAGAGCATGACCAATTTGGAGAGTATCCAGAGGTAGTGCATCCCAGTTTGTTGTCTTCTTTCCAAAAGCCCTTGTTATACAATCAAAGAAGAAACTCCATTCCTTTCTCAAACTTGGCCGTCTCAAAGACCCTATCTTGTTCAAGTTTCCTGCACATCCAATTTGTTCCAACATTGTCCTCAATCTATCATGACCAACAACACTGTAAGAAGTATGTGTCTCAAAGTCCAAAGCATCCCTGATAGTGGTTGGAGTAATGATATACTCTGATTCTTCATGAGTGAAAATGATTGTTGGAGTGCCAGCCTCTCCTCCATCATCATATTCAGAGTTTGTCCAGAAAGTAGCAATCTGTGAAGCAGATAATGTTGGTGGTGCAGTTAGAGCCGTCCCTATCTCAGAATCGTTCAAGAAGTTTTGGAACAAGTGAAACGCCTGTGGAGCATTTTCATTATCCAATGGTGCTGCATAGTTACTAGGGAGAAAAACTAACCCTGCTGCATCAAACGCTTTAGTTGCCATTAGTAACAAGATACGAAGATATGCAGAGAAAAGATTTGAATGCACTGTAAGTGTTTATCAAAAAGTGAAGGAGAGAATAAGAGAAGTGTGAAAATGAATAAGTATGTAAGTAACTGTGAGTGGGTGAATGTGAATCGATATGGAGTGAGAGACTAAAGACGATTAGAGTAAAATTAAAACTCAATCGTTTATTTAGTAAAAACGCGCAACTGTTGTAGAGTAGTGTGTGAGTGGGACACAATCATGGGACACGTGTCAAACAGCCAATGGATCACTTAATAATTACCGCTGTTATTCCTATAATCACGACACTTAGACACATTAACACTTAATTAACAGTTGTCAACCACCCCAATTACTTCAAAATAATCAAATCATCTCAATAAAACTTTACCTCAGAGTACTTAACACAACTCAACAGTGTTTATCAACTTTCCAACTTTATCACTAAAACCCTTTCAAAAATTGCACAGTTGTGAATATGAGTGTGTGTGAAGCAGAGTTTACTGAAAACAATTTTTAGAGCATCTAATATTTCATAAAATCCATAACAAACAGTTAATAAACACTGAATGCACAAACTCTCATATTAAACACTGATTGTTTTATGAATGCTAAACTCTGTAGTTACTGTAATACAGAGATCTGAAAACTTCTATTCCCTTTGATGTCCATGATTATCCAAGTAAGCACACAGTCTTTAAAGACAAAAATATCAAGAGATAGAAATCAGAGCATCATTCAGTGAATAACAGTCATGAACTGTATAACCTCACAAACTCTCAAAGCACACAAGTGTTTAGGTGATGTGTTTACACTCACATTCAATCAGAAATAGCAGAGTCTACCATATGCTTGAATGTCCACCAATTCTACACTACTTTGAGTACATGTATTCACAAATCAAAAGGACTTTATTCAGGGTTTAAATGGAGTAAGATCAAACAGATGAAAAGAGGTGTTTTATTCAAGAGTGACTTCAAGCTGAGCATCTTAAGAGAACAAAGTGTTCAGTCACAGTATATATTTGTACAAGATCAGTATATATGCTCTTTTTCTTTTTTTTTATCCTTTTTTTTCATATTTTTTTTTTTTTTTTTTATTTATTTAGCATATATACTGAGTAAACTTTTTCTTTTCTTGAGAAACACTCATCTGTTTGAGAGAAAAAAAATATTTAACTGCTCTTAATACTTCAGAATATAAGAAAAATGAGCAGTTAATAAGGCTCAAAGAGGTTTACTAAGGATGGAATTTATGAACAGTGTTTATACAGTGTTTGTACAATGTTCAAAAGAATTTCGAACAGTGTTTGAAAGAATGGTAAATCCTATTGCCTTTATCATTATCATGCACACACATATCCTGTAGTCTCAAAATGGTTTAATACAAGTTCTAGAGAAACATACTACCTGATGAATATCACACAACAATAAATACTGATTGATAGAAAATGTATCAATCACTGATTTGGCTCAAACTCTCACAGGGTGTAAACATGAGTCTGAACTCACCAAACTAATCACTGACACATCTCAAGTTTTATGATTTTCACAAGTACAAACAAGGAATCATCATGAACCATACCTTTGGAAACAGAATGTCACTTATCAGAGTTTAGAGTTCATCAATAACCAAAATTATTTATGAGTGGCCATGCACACAATATTCATAGACTCAGAGTTTAGGACTAAATAAACTAAGAGATGCTATAAATATGAAACAGTATCATGCTGTGTTAATTTTCTGCACAAAGTCTGATTAGATAGCAGTGACTCAGAAAGAATCATGATTTAATTACTGTGAATCATGCTTCATACATATTTCTTCATTGGTAATTTCATTCAGACAATAATCAATTCTGAATTCACTGAGTGTATCTAACATGTTAACAGTATTTAACAGACAGACATGCTGACAGAGTTTAAAAAGATTTAAACATTAGCATGCAGAACAGAGTTTAGTACTAAGGTTCACATAGCACTTAACAATTTACAGAAAACATGAGCAATAAGTTTTTGAGTCTAACCAACATCTCTAGTCAAAACTAGAGACCATTCCTAGTTCATTGACCAGTCTTGTAAATGTAACTTCACTCAATGGCTTGGTAAAGATATCTGCAAGTTGTTGTTCTGTAGACACAAAGTGAAGCTCAATGTTGCCTTCCTCTACATGCTCTCTGATGAAGTGATACCTTATGCTGATGTGCTTTGTCATTGAATGTTGCACTGGATTACCTGTCATTGCAATAGCACTTTGATTATCACAGTAAATAGGTATCTTGGAATACCTTAATCCATAATCCAGCAGTTGATTCTTCATCCATAAAATCTGTGCACAACAACTACCAGCAGCAATATACTCTGCTTCAGCTGTAGATGTAGATATTGACTTCTGTTTCTTGCTATACCAGGAAACAAGTCTGTCACCCAGAAATTGACAACTTCCACTGGTGCTTTTTCTGTCTATCTTACATCCAGCAAAGTCTGCATCAGAGTAACCAAGAAGTTTAAACTCTGATTCCCTTGGATACCACAGCCCCAAAGTTATAGTGCCCTTCAGGTACTTGAATATTCTCTTTACTGCTGTTAAATGTGGTTCTCTTGGATCAGCCTGGAACCTTGCACACAAGCAAGTTGCATACATGATATCAGGTCTGCTAGCTGTCAAATAGAGCAAAGAACCAATCATTCCTCTGTAACCTGTCATATCTACTGATGACCCTGCATCTTTGTCCAATTTTGTTGCAGTTGCCATGGGAGTTGTTGCAGATGAACAGTCAAGCATACCAAATTTCTTGAGAAGGTTTCTGGTATATTTTGCTTGATTTATAAAAATTCCATCATCTGTTTGCTTCACCTGTAGGCCTAGAAAATAACTAAGCTCTCCCATCATACTCATTTGATATCGTGACTGCATGAGTTTGGCAAACTTCTTACAGAGTTTATCATTAGTAGACCCAAAAATGATGTCATCCACATATATCTGAACTAAAAGCAAGTCACTACCATTTTGGAAATAAAACAGAGTTTTGTCAATAGTACCTCTGTGAAATCCACTTTCTAGTAGAAATTTGGCAAGGGTTTCATACCATGCCCTTGGTGCCTGCTTAAGTCCATAGAGAGCCTTGTCTAACCTGTAGACATGATCTGGATATTTTGGATCTACAAACCCTGGTGGTTGTTCCACAAACACTTCTTCTTCAAGTTTTCCATTCAAAAATGCACTTTTCACATCCATCTGAAACACTTTGAATTTCATGTGGGAGGCATATACTAGAAAAATCCTGATTGCCTCCAATCTAGCCACTGGTGCAAATGTTTCATCATAGTCAATTCCTTCCTGTTGTGAGTAGCCTTTTGCAACCAGTCTTGCCTTGTTCCTTGTGATAACACCCTCACTGTCAGTTTTATTCCTGAAAACCCATTTAGTACCAACAATGGATCTGTTCTTGGGCCTTGGTACAAGTGTCCACACTTCATTTCTTTCAAATTCATTTAGCTCTTCTTGCATTGCTGTTATCCAGTCAGCATCTTTAAGTGCTTCTTCCACTTTCTTTGGCTCAGATTGTGACAAGAATGCATGAAAAAGACATTCATTTGTTGTTGCACTTCTTGTCCTTACTTTTGCATCTGGATCACCAATAATCAAATCAGGTGTGTGAGATTTAGTCCATTTTCTTGCAGAAGGCAGATTGCTTCTGTCATCATGTGATCCTCCCCCTTGATCCATGCTCTCCTGATTTTCCTGGTGTCTTTCTTCATTTTCAGATGCTCCCCCTGAATGTGACTGCTCAGAATTTGAATGATCAGAGTTTGAATCAACAGTGTTTGATTCAGAGTTATCATTTGAGTCACTATCAGTGTTTGAATTTTCACTTTGATGTGATTCTTCATGCTCCCCCTCAACTGGTTCTTCCCTTGTTTCTGATTGAATAGTTTCTTCATTATTTACCAGTAGAGGTTCAGAGTTTAGATCAACAGAGTTTGACACATTAGTCTTATCAGAGTTTACTTTTTCAGAGAATAAATCTTCATTTTCAAAGTGCAGTTGATCATGTTCATTTACATCTTCAAGTCCAGTTATTTTCTTGTCATCAAATGACACATGAATTGATTCCATGATCACTCTAGTTCTCAGATTATAAACTCTGAATGCCTTTGTTGACAGTGGATAGCCAACAAAAATTCCTTCATCTGCCTTTAGGTCAAACTTGGTCAACTGTTCAGGATGAGTCTTCAACACAAAGCACTTGCATCCAAAAATATGAAAATATTTTAGATTTGGCTTTTTCTTCTTCACCATTTCATATGGTGTTTTACCATGCTTGTTGATCAGTGTTGCATTTTGAGTAAAACAAGCAGTTTGAACTGCTTCTGCCCAGAAATATGTTGGCAACTTTGCTTCATCTAGCATGGTTCTGGCAGCTTCTATCAAGGTTCTGTTCTTCCTCTCCACTACACCATTTTGTTGTGGAGTACCAGGTGCAGAAAACTCTTGTTTTATCCCTTTACTCTTGCAAAATTCTTCCATAGATGAATTCCTGAACTCAGTTCCATTGTCACTTCTGATTATCTTCACTTGATGCTCTGACCCTTTTTCCAGTTGAGTTACATGTTCTGTCAGTGTTAATGAAGTTTCATCATTCTTTGCAAGAAAATATACCCATGTGAACCTGGTATATTCATCAACAATGACTAATGCATATTTCTTCTTTCCAAGAGACATCACATTCACTGGACCAAAAAGATCAACATGTAGTAGATGATAAGGATCAGCAATTGAAGACTCAGTTTTACTTTTGAAAGATGTTTTTCTCTGTTTGGCCTTTTGACAAGAATCACACAGTCCTTCTACATTCAACAAGGACTTTGGTAGACCTCTTACAAGATCATTCTTGATTAGCTCATTGATATTGTTCAGGTTCAAATGAGAGAGTTTCTTGTGCCATTTCCAACTCTCTTCACTGGACATCCTTGTAGACAGACACACTGCTTTGCCATCAGTGTTTGTTGACAATTTGATTTCATAGATGTTATTGTGTCTGTTTCCAACTAGAGCAACCTTCCCTGTAGATTTACTGATCACTTGACAATATTCAGGCTGAAAATCTACATGATATCCTCTGTCACAGATTTGACTCACAGATAGCAAATCATGCTTAAGTCCTGGAACAAGAGCTACATTTGTGATGATGACATTTCCAAGATTAATGTTGCCATATCCCAGTGTATGTCCTATGTTGCCATCTCCATAGGAAACTTCTGGGCCAGCCTTCTCCTCAAACTCTGATAGCAGGGCTTTATTTCCTGTCATGTGTCCTGAACATCCACTGTCCACGACTAGGGTACTAACCCTGTTGCCCTGCAATCACAAACAATCACTGATTATTAACAGAGTTTAAGCTAACTTTTTCAGAGTTTACATTTGCAGAGTTTACTTTAACCCATTTCAAATTTGGCTTGGGTTCATAGTAATTATAGTAAATAGCATGATAATCTCTGCAAGTGTAAATAGAATGCCAAGTACTTCCACAGTGTTTGCATAAAGTCTGTGGTCTAGTTCTCACATAATCATTTTTAACTGCAGTTTTAGAGGGCAAAGAATTAATGTTCTTATTCTTACTGCAGAAACTAGCAAGATGATTAGTGCTACCACAATTAAAGCATGTTTTTCTAGGAGCTAATGAAGCAAGCATTGGCTTAATTCCTGAAGTTATGCCTACTTTTCCATTTTTGTTTTTCTTAGGCAATCTCTGTTTGTTGACAGATTTTATCTCCTTAAGCTTCTGCTTGAGTTGTTTATCTGTCATTAAACCAATGTTAGCCTCTTTAACAAAAGTTTTAGCATATGACTCTTTAACAGCCTTTTTCTGTGCTTCAATCTTAGGTCCACCTGTTCCCATGACATTACCCTCAGATGAACAATGTGGTCTAACCTTTACCTTATTTTCAAATCTAAGTTCATCTCCTACAGAGTAACCTAGACCTACTGTATCTGACTGAAACACTTCTTGAGTGTCTTTACCAGAGTGTGTCCAAGTTTTAATGATGTGTTTAGTATCCTCCAATTCAGATTCTAGTTGCTTATACTTACCTAGCAACTCCTGTTCAATAAACACTGCATCATCTCTCTCTTTTTGAATTTTATTCATGTTCTCTAACTGTTCCTCAACAAGTTTATTTCTTTCTTTGAGTTGAGAACACTCAGACTTTATCCTCTCATTTTCTAAGGTCTGATCTCTATAACTGATATGCAATGCTTTAAGATAAATTCTTAATTCAGTTATATTATCAATGTTATAAGCATAAGTGGTTGGAGGTACCTTGAGATCATCATTTTCAGTCTGAGTAGTAGCCATGAGAGCATAGTTGACTTCCTCATCTGAATCTGAAGTGTCTGCCCAATCTCTGCCTTTGGTGTAGAGTGCCTTTTCAGTTTTACCCTTCTTGCACTCTGGAGCATAGTGTCCCATCTCCTTACACTTGTAGCATTGAATCTCAGACTTATCTTTCTTTCCAGATTTGAAGTCCTTTCCCTCAGCTTTCTTGAAATTCTTCTTGTCAGACTTTGAGTAGTCCCTTGAGAATCTCTTTGCCTTCTTGAAGTTCTTGTAACCCATCTTCTTGAAGGTCTTTACCATCAATGCAGCCATTTGCATCATCTCTTCATCATCTTCAGAATCAGATGAACCATCTGTGTTTGAGTCAACATCAGTGTTTGATGACTCATTCTCTGAATGGATGACTAAGGCTTTCCCTTTTGCTTTTCTCCTTGAAGCCTCCTTCTTTGATGGTTTCTCCTCAGCCTTGAGTGCAACAGACTTTGACTTTCTACTTGATCTTTTGTTTCTCTGCTCCAGTTCCAATTCATGGGTTTTGAGCAGCCCATAAATTTCATCAATCTCTATTTCACCAAGTTCATAATTATCTCTAATAGTGGTTGTTTTCACATCCCACTTTTCAGGTAGAGAAAGAAGAAACTTGAGATTTGAGTCTTCTAAATCATACTCTTTGTTAACCAATGACAAATCATTGAGCAGTTTACAGAATCTGTCAAATGTTTCTGTCATGGTTTCATCAGACTTTGCCTCAAAGTGCTCATACTCCTGAGTGAGTATGTTTCTTCTGTTTTTCTTGATTGCAGGAGTTCCTTGACACCTAACCTCAAGTGCATCCCATATTTCTTTTGCTGTTGTGCAGTTAATCACTTTATTAGACATAACATTGTCTAATGCACTGTGAAGTAAATGTCTCACTTTTGCATCCTTTGCAATAGATGAAAGATCCTCAGCAGTTAGATCTTTCTTTTCCTTTGGAATGACCTTTGCTTCCTCACCAGCAGCAGCAGCAGATAATTTTGTTGGTTTGTGAGGACCTTCATAAATTCTATCAAGGTATTCTGGATCTGTAGCCTCCAGAAACATGGTCATTTTCACCTTCCAAATTGCATACTCTGATGGCCTAAGTATAGGAACCCTTATTGTTTCATACCTACTAACAGTAGTAGGGGCTTTCTCAGATGGTGGAGGTATCTCTGCCATTGATTACTTTTGTGTTTGGATCTTTAACTGTAATAAAGTAACAGATTAGGCTCTGATACCACTTGTTAGGTCGATTACACAATAAGCAATCAAATACTGTATGAGTAACTTAACAAGAACACACTGTTTAACAATTAAAAACTGTTTGGAATTAATAATTCCTCTCTCAGTGATGTAAATATCACAGAGAGCTGCTTAGGTTACAATGGATGAATATCTCAATGTTCGACTACCCTTCTAGGGTTAACCTAACTGTATTTATAGAACATACAGCTTCGTACAATCAGTAACTGATACTCCTAAAATCAAGCTATACAATTGATATCAATCACGATTGCTTCAGTCTTCCAAGTCAACTCAATCTCTTTGACAGCTTTTCAATCTCCAAAGATATTGCTTCCATATTTATCAATCTTCAAACACTGTTGACTCTTCAGACAATACCGCTACAGAGTTTAACAAACTCTGTTTGCGCTTCCAGTCAGTGTTTAAACAAACTCTGACTACTTCCAGCTAAACTCTGTTTTCTGACTTTAGCTTCCAAACACTGTTTTCATCAATCATTTCTAACATATATATATATATATATATATATATATATATATATATATATATATATATATATATATATATCATCGTTCAACTATACTTGACCAACTCATTTCATATGATAAATAAACTAAATTACATCACTTGAACAATAAGTGAATAGCAATGACACTTGCCTCGATATACGGAGTTCCTGATCCGACCATGGATCCTTGACTCAAATTCATATCAATCCTTACTTCATGTACTCGTCGGCTTCGCTACTTGTCCTTCTGCTTATCTTTTTACCCATACACTGCTCTTGGCCAGGTCTCCTATTCAAACCTTTACAAGGTCAGTTACCGTTTCAGTATTAACTTTGAGCAAAACCTTATTGTTTGCTCTATTCTACCCATACGCGTCCTATAACGTTTATACTCATGTATACAATTATACACAATTACATATAGACATATTCATTCATATTCGCATAATAGTCTTACTATAATCAACTAAGTCACATAACACATCACATAACCATTTCAAAACCACACAACCATTTAATATTCAAAACCACAATCTTTCCTCAAATTGATCAACTGATACATATACTTAAACCCTTAGGAATCATACATACTTTGAAACATTGAAATCAAATCAGTTAAATAGGTTTGCAGGGGATTTTTAGAAAATTTTGGCATGAAGTATTCGTTTATCGGACTATGGGCACAGCCCCTCAATATCAATCATAACAATTTAACCCTGTTTTTCGATTCAACAATCCCAAGGAAATATTAAGATGCTTCTATGGCAGCAACTTAAAGTAAACACATAAGAAAATATCCACCCTGACATGCGACACATAGCACATAATAATTTACATTACACTACTACTTACGCTACACCAATGATCGTATTTCTTACGCATTTTAATGATACACGTGACAATCAATCATTGATGTTCGTAAGCCCTAGGGAACAACCCCTAGCACTAACTATTACTTACGCTATATCAATGATCACATCACTCATGTATATTAATTATACTCGTGATAGCTAATCAGGGGTATTCGTAAGCCCGAGGAACTAGTTGAAGCGAATTATACGAGTCTTTAAATATTGACATTTAAGACTTGTGATCTCATTACAACTCCTCGCAGATAAAACACATAATCAAATAAATCTAACAATTAATCTTCGATAAATAACAATTGAAAACTAAATTAAAACAACTACACAGCTACTAATATTTATAATGACTCATCCAACTCAAATCCATATGCATGACCCATCACCGTTTAACCACATACCAACCAATACCAAGTAATTAACAATTATGATATTCAACAAATACTCTAACTCGACTCACAGCATTCAACACATATACACTTACAAATTAGCCGACCCACATGACTACACGTTATATGACAATAACAATTAATACTTAAAATTTAATAATTACTAACCCGACATATTATCAGATTCACATCTTTTCTCCATAATTATAATTAACAAATAACAATTATAATCAACCACACTCCGAATTAAATTCGAAAACTCAACAATACTCATACTTTACAATATCAATCTAATTAAGACAATTATCACGTTAAACTCACAACTTAATTAATAATTATAAACTTTTACACATTTTAATCTCGGTAATTAAGTAACATACTCGCAATTAACTCTAATTTAATCACAACAATTACAATTAACACTTATGCTATTCGAATAACCCACGAAAATATAAAAAATACAATTTCTCAATTTAAAACTAATTAATTTACAACAATCAAACTATATCGAAATTTACAACTAATTTAATACGAAGATTAAATAATTAAAACGCGAAATTATACCATTTGCGTTTCCGATCCGGTCTGCCAAAAATCCAGTCACCGGAGAAATCTCTCCTCTCGCGTTCTCTCTCTCTCTCTCTCTCTCTACTGCAATCTCTCTGCACCATCTCTGTATCTCCCCCATCTCTTCCTCGACCACCACTGCTGCCGCCTTGCTACTGCTCCACCACCACCGCGGTTGTTCCGCCGCTGCTACTTGGACCACCCCCTGCTTGCACAGCCACGACCCCGACTCCCTCTCCCTCGATTTTCTGTTTTCCCCCATCCCTAGCCACGATATACACGCGTATATATGTATCTATGTATGTATAATTGCTAATTGTTCCCCCCAAATTCTTTTTCTAACCCTAATTCCTCTCTTCCCCAATTTGTTTCTCTCTCCCCGCTATTCTGAGTTGCTGCCTTTTGTTATATTGGGCTTGGCCCAATTCTAATTATATGATTACACAATTATCCGGACCCAATTAAAACACTACTAATGACCGACCTCTATAATTCACGATTGAATAAAATCTTCAGAAAATTACACTTTTCATTTTTAAAATAAAGAATATAAAATTACGGGCACACACATATTTTTAAAATATTTTTCGGATCAAAAATGAATTAAATATGAATTTTTCAAGTTTTGATCCTTTAAGTACAATAAAATCCTTCAAATCATTTTAATATACCGAAACATCCAAATTAATTCACCCAACCATTTTAAAAACTAAATAATATTATATAGACAATATTACAAAAGATTTCATGATTTTTAATTCTTCCGATAATTTTATAAAATTTACAGAGGATCAAAAATGCATGATTTAAATATATTTAAATCCTCAAAAATAAAAATAAAAATACACCAATCTTCACAGCTTACCCAAATCATCAAATAATCACATAAACAACATCTCACACACATTTCACCTTAACAACAATATTCAAATAATATAATTTATAATTTATAATAAATAAATATTATTAAAAATCGAAATTTTCTAGGTCGTTATACTTATGAGACCAAGATACATGGTAGGTACCATCCGCCCTAAGAGCATCTCCAACGGGAATAGCTAAAATTGGTTGGCTAAATTGGACCTGTAGGACATTATGTAAAATTTGTTGAATCTGTAAGACATTTTACTTCAATGGTATTAGCTATATTGGTTGGCTATATTTTAAAAATAGTATGTTATTAATAATTTAGGTTGTTATGAATAGAATATATCACTTCAATATGGTAATGAATGATGTGGAATCTTCTTCCAGATTTCTTACAGCTATATAGAGGTTCGACAAATATAGCCAACCTGTAGAAATTATCTAAAATTATAACTAACAGCTTTGACCCATTGGAGTTCAAGTTTTTTTTAGATAATCTCTATAATTTTTATTTATGGTATCTTTTATCTAATTTTAGCTAAGGATTTATTGTGATTGGAGATACTCTAATCCCCACTTCCCGTATAGATATGGTGGAAGAGAGAAAGCAGAGGGATTCACAATTTTTTGTATACATTTACTATCCAAATAAAACTCTTAACCGTAACCCCGATCGATATTGTTTTTCAAGAACTACTCACCTACAGTAATCGAATTATATCCCTGATCTACAGTAATTGAATTATAGTCCAAGACCAACAATAAAAAGGCTTAGCCCTAAAAATAGAATAATGAGGTAACCAGTTCTTCTAAAACTCCAAAATGTTAGGAATTGGATCATATATTTATCTTATAAATCCTCGTCACTCGAACACATTATTTAGGTCAAAAAATGTTTAATTAGATTTTTCTACGTTTTTTACTTATATTTATCTTAACACTTACATATATAAAAAACTAGTGCAAATCTAATTTAACATTTTCTTTTAATACGAATCACCATTTTAAGTTGAAATAACATCCAACTACACAAATTTGGATTAGTATTATAAGATTCCTAGCTAACTTGGTATGTCAGACAATAATATTATGAATTTGGACTATACTATCTACTAGCCTATAGCCCGTGCGAAGCACGGGTTACTTTTAAATACTTTTAAAATTATATAATTAAATAAAATTTATTACGAATTTATTAGTAATAATAATAGTTTAATAAATGATATGTATTGATTAGAATTAATAATATAAAATCTTAATGTAAATTTGTTGTTGATGGGATTTGAACCTTGATCTTTGGAAGAGGGGTTTAAATAAAGAATATTCCTTATTATTAGATCTAACGACTATGTGAAAAGTATTTATGTTTGATATATGGTGTTGAAAAAGAAGAGAAAAGCCGAAAAGATTGTGTATAACGGAGGTTTTAAATTTAGCTGTATTAGTAATGGTGTAAATATAAAATACTACTCTGTATTGGTTTAACGGAATTCATTTGATTTGTTTTATATTATAAATAATTTAAAATTAAATAATTAGAGTGAAAACCAAAACTTAGGAGAAAACCAAAACTTTCAATGTTTCGGCTTTAATATAATAGTATAGATAAATTTTAATTTTTCATATATTTCTTCGTTACATTTCTGACAACCAAACTAAAATTCAAATCTCTAATTTTCAGAATCAATGACCTCCTACCATACCCATTTTCTACACAATTTTCACCCTAACAAATTTGTATTCCCTCTCCTGACCAAATTAACGCAAAAATCACGTCTTCGTAGTAGGTCTTGATAATTAATGTAGGTCTTTTTCTTTTTCCTTTTTTTTTATCTAGATCACCATAACGTACGCAAGAAACAACCTTCTTACGTTTTTTTTATTGTGCTTATCACAGGACATTGTTAACGGAGGAATTTGGTGATAACAGATTTCGGAGGTTGCTGAAATAAAGAATTATGAAAATAGGGGGGGATTTGAGATTTTGGATGTTTGGGGCTGGACTTGAGAGGTGTCTCGACTTGTTAGATGTGTCGGATCCTTTTTCAAGATGCCTGCGTACCTTATATTTATAAGGATCAAACCAACGCAGTTCTGTTAAAAAAGGATTGGTTTTTAATCCCTATGATTGTTAAGGGATGTATTTTGGGAATTAGTAGATTTTATCTATTAGAATTATATTCATGTTGGGATACCTTCCTGATTTGAAGGATATCGTTTGAAGATATTTTCTATAATTAATTGGAGATAATTCCTCGTTTCAGAGAGAGGAAATAATTAACTTGGGGTTAAGTTAATTATTATTAGATTCATATTTGGAAATTTGGGAGATATTAGAGGCAACCGAAAATATGGCGTAACAACTACCCCCAGTTCTTCAGTGTAGCTTGCTGCAGTGGAGAACTAAGCATGCTTCGATTTTCCAAATTTCCTGAGTCACTGAAACAGCTAGGAGAGGAAGATTAGTAAAAAATATGTAGCACATAGGTGCCTGTAATATACATGTAGATGTAAATAAGACAATATGCGATATGTAAATAATAAGTTTTATAGGTGTGAGAGAATGCATCTTGGAGATATACCCTCCTCAAAGAAGGACATATTCTAGAGTTTTCATAACGTATTCCGGAAAATATCCTCCTCAAAGAAGGTCATATCCACCAGAATTTCCATAAATGCTTCAGAGATATCCATCCTCACAAGAGGTGGATTTTCCGAAGCTCGAACCTTGATGAGGCGCCGGAAGTACGGACATCCCCCCCGGAAGTACGGTTTTTGAAAAGAGTTTGATAATTTAGGGTACTCTCCTCAAAGGAGATCAGTTTTTAGTTCAGAAATACCCTCCTCACAGGAGGTGGATTTTCCGAAACTCGAACCTTGATGAGATGCCGGAAGTACGGACATCCCCCCGGAAGTACGGTTTTTGCAAGGATTTAAAAATTTGGGATACCCTCCTCAAAGGAGGTTCGTTCCCCATTCCAGAAATATCCCTCCTCACAGGAGGTGGATTTCTCGAAATTTATTCCATTAACTCTCCTCAAAGGAGACAATTTTTTTTATATAAATTACGAAGACCCTCCTTAGAGGAGGTCGTCTAACACAAAAAATAAGGGAGACCCTCCTTAGAGGAGGTCATCTTCCCAATGCCATATCAATATTCTAAGATTCTTCCAAAAAATATCAGAAACACTTGAAGGGTCACTCAAAAAATATAAGCAATACCCAAAATTCTTCGAAAAAATTTCTGCAACACCCAAAAAATCTTCTAAAATATCAGCAATACCCGAAGGTCTTCTAAAAAATATCAGCAACACCCAAAGGTCTTCTAAAAAATATCAGCAATACCCAAAGGTCTTCGAAAAAATATCGGCAATACCCAAAGGTCTTCTAAAAAATATCGGCAATACCCAAAGGTCTTCTAAAAAATATTAGCAATACCCAAAGGTCTTCTAAAAAATATTACCCTCATTAAAAGAGAATCTTTCAAAATATTACACCTGCAAAGGAGGGCCTTCTAAAATAATAAACTCTTCGAATAAGAGACTTCCAAAATAATTACCCCTGCAAAGGAGGGCCTTCCAAAATAATAAACTCTTTAATTAAGAGTCTTCCAAAATATTACTCCTGCAAAAGAGGGCCTTTAAAAATAATAAACTCTTCGAATAAGAGCCCTTCAAAATTTATCCCTAGAAAAGAGGAACTTCAAAAATAATATACCGGGGGGCCTTCTTTTTTGAAAATTCAATCCGCAAATTTGAAAATAATTTTCTGACATATATATGATGCAATAATATATGCAAAATAAAAATTTAAGACATAATTCATGCATAACAAACATGTTAATTTAAACATTCATAAAATATTTAATCAAAAATAATTTATATCTCGCAAATATATTAATAATAAAAATATAATATTCTTGATATAAATACTAATTTGTTAAGTTGTAAAAATTAAAATAAGAAAAACTTATCTTTTCGATGAGTCGATTCCGAACTTCCGGTTACATGCGCATGCTTCCGAGCTGCCTTGTTTTTTATTTTTGTTCTTTCCCGCACCACTTTTCTGATGCTGCTGACACACGTGACTCACATGATTAGTCTTTTTCCATTTTTCTTTAGTTTCCTGTTGGTCCCACGAACAAGCTCCATCTCCTTTTTATTTGTTACAAACTTCTTGCTGATCCTATTTTCTATGTGCTAACATGACCTCCGTTGAATTCTTATATTTTACTGGTGTCATTATTTTCTTACGCGATTGCCTTTTTGCTGCTACACGAATCCTTCAATTTTTGTATTCGTTGTGCGCATTGTTCTGTTTTGCTTGATCCATCTTGTAAGTAGTTCCTTGCCCACGACCACGAGCTGATTGCCTTCGTAATTAACATAATAAACCCCAATTTTTTTTTTGTGTATTTATCGATCGAAACCCAAAACCCCGTGTATAAGTTGTTTAGTATTCGTTTGTCCTCCACAAACGAAAAATTCCCCTCCTCCTAGCGCCAATTGTTAACGGAGGAATTTGGTGATATCGTTTGAAGATATTTTCTATAATTAATTGGAGATAATTCCTCGTTTCAGAGAGAGGAAATAATTAACTTGGGGTTAAGTTAATTATTATTAGATTCATATTTGGAAATTTGGGAGATATTAGAGGCAACCGAAAACTTGGGGTTAAGTTAATTATTATTAGATTCATATTTGGAAATTTGGGAGATATTAGAGGCAACCGAAAATATGACGTAACAGACATCACAAAATTTTTTGACAACCCTAACTAATAATTTCATTGACTGGTAGGTCGAGGAAAGATATTAACAAAGCAATTAGGTAGGGCAGGTATAGATAATTAATTTTTTTCGCTTCCTTAACCACGAAGACTTACAAATCTTATCCATGACAGTTGACTATGTACGTGTCTTCTAACCATAAGTTATGTGCCCTATAATTTACACCCAAGTTGCAGACAATAAAAAGCTTATTATCAACGCTCAGAAAGTTTAAGTTTTGTTCAATTTCTGTTTGATTATTTAAGTGTCACCAAGTTTCGAATTCATGCCTTCACCACCGCATCATCACCACCACCATCACCAACCCCACCACCCCAACCACCACCCCGCACCAACTGTCGTTGTTGTGGCTCCTCCACACCCTGCTCCCCACCACCATCACCCTCACCACCAACCTCCTCATGTTGTCGTCGCACCACCGCCACCGCCAGTTGTGATCGTCCATCCTCCTCATCACCATCACCACAACCACCACCATTCCCATCACCACAGGCACTAAATTGAGCTAGAGACCTACTATATATACTAGTACTACTCGATCTACTAATAACATCTTCGCCTTTGCAGTAGTACTCTCCCTAAACTCATTGCTGTCACCGTGAAGATGTTCGTGGTCTAGCTCCGTTGCTTCTACTTCATTTCATCTTATGTATTAATTGTAGACCTATGTGGTCATGTTTTCAGACATGTATCAGTTTTTAAATTTATTAATGTTGTGTGGCAATATATACTTGTGTAGTACCAAGTATCGAGTTATCTACTAGTAAAACTATGTATCAGAAATAAATTACAGGTATATTATTGTATCGTGTGCTTGGATTTGATCAATTCTTTTAATTTTCTCGCGTGGTTATTACAGTAGTTTTTTTTGAGCAGATACTCCGCTATTACATTTGTTGTCATATGATGAAGATAACAAAAGGAAGCAAAATACATAGTTTGTAGATTTATTTTTATTCAGACATTAAATAAGTAGAAAATATGACAAGTCACAAACCCTAGAAACTTATATTTTTGGGCATTACTAAAATCAAATTGTTCTCGAGTTAATATATACGGAGTATAAACTACCTGGTTTCTGCAAGCTTATTACACGGTTAAACAGCAATGAAAATCCACTAATAAAAATATATATATGTTGCACTGAAGCATATATACAATGGTTTATTCCAAACTGTTTTAGAGCTGTTTGCGTGAACAAAAAACTAGCTCTTAGTCCAACAAAAGTTAAAGAAACCATTTTACGTTATTCTTAAGTACTAATAAATATACTTTTTTGTAGTTGACGAACTAAAACTAATGAACCGTAACGATACTACGCATAAGAACAACTAGTCAACTTATCCGCGCTTCACGCGGTTCACAAATTTTTTATTTTAAAATATTGAAAACAAATGAATTAATTTTTATTATTTTTAAAAATTGATTGGTCTGATAAGAATTTTTTTTTAAAAATGATTCAAAATAATTTACATAAATTATAAGTTTGAAGATATTCTATTTATATATCTAAAAAAATTATAATCTCAAAAATATCATAAACATAAAAAGTAGTAATTATAATACAAACGTAATCATTACGTCAAAAGTTATAAATATTATATATAATAACACTTTTTAAAGCCGACGTCCCTCTCATACATGTTCAATTGTAGTGTAGAATTTATTTAATTAGAATATTAATTTATTTCGACATAATATAATGAACTACGGGTATGTAACTTTTTTATCGATTTAGTCTACCGATAAAAATGTATTTTTTCAATTTAATCAGTTTGGTCATAACCAATGTTATTTTTATTACATGTGTTAAGCGAACATTTACATACTTCTATAATTTATTACGATTTCCATAATCACTAATGATAAAGATTGCTTGAAAAGTTAAGCGTCGTCTGTACTACAATTGTCCGAAGAGAAATTGGAGTAGTATTCGATAGGGAATAAAAAATTACACAATGTAAACAATTTTTAGTCGTCACTTTACCTAAAAATAAACTTAATTATATATGTGACTAATATTTAATACTGAAATAATAATTATAATGCTCAAAATAATGCTTTATAATTTCTTAAATAAATAAAATTAATTTAATACATATTTATTAGGTATAATTAATGACTAATTAATATGCCATTAAGAGATATTTAATGCAAGGAAAATTATTTAATAAAAAAAATCAAAAATTCAAAAATTCAAGAAAAATACCTTAAACGTTTCTGGTAACTTTCCGATCTCCAGGCATTATAATATATATAGATATAAAAAACCGAAGCTTCTTACAGAAAAACTCCTAATTCACGGCAAATTTGAATAAGTCAATTGGTATGTGTTTTTAAAAAGAAATGGAGTATTTTTTGTAATTATATATACACATTACACACAGGTTATGTTGCCTGTACATGTACGTTAAGTCTTATTATATATACTCCCAAACTAATGCAATTACAGAATTGAGTATTAGGTAATAAATTTGGATCATGTCACCACCTCATAACCATCATCATCATCAACCTCCGATGCATCATCACCATCATCATCAACCTCCCATGCATCACCACCATCACCACCCTCCACACCACCATCACCACCCACCCCCTCCAGGTCACCACCATAACCCCCACTGATAACTCTGGATCTTGATCGGGTACTTCCTCGCCAACTCCTGCCTCGGAAGTGGTGTAGCTGTAGTGGGGTGTCTGCAAAACAACACCGGAGGGGGGGTTTGGCCCCGAGGTGCCTCCGGCGTGAGAATAAGAGTTGGCTTTGGAAGGTAATAATCAAGTAGAGTATCACAAAGTAATAAATGTGTGTAGGTGTGTAATAATGGCTAACCCCTAAACCTTATTTACTAGGGGTATTTATAGCCCTAGGCCTAGGGTTTAGGGGTAGGTTACCTTCACCCCTGACCGTTGGATCTGGGGGACAAACCGCTGAACTTCCGGGATGTAGGGCACGTGGCTTTGTCTGGTGTGACCATTGACTGGAGTGTGGCCATGTTGTGGTGGGCATGATCTGGCACGTGTCTTCCCTTGTCTCCTAGTGTTGGTCAACGTCGCAAATAGGAGTGTGAGCTGAGGTGGGATGCCACGTATACCAAGTGCCACAAATCGGGAGGGGGGTCCCCTAGTCCGGGGCGGGGACCATGCCACGTGGTGGTGGCCCCGGGCCCGGGGTCCGCTACTCTGGGCTGGGCCCTTCTTATTCTCATGAGATGGTTTATTTATTGTTTTGGGCTTCTTAATGGGCCTTGGCTGTTTATGGCCTATCATTTGCCCCCACTCCCTCATGCGGATTCTCCGGATGGGGG
Organism: Kitagawia praeruptora; assembly: GCA_037693485.1. Taxonomy (NCBI): domain Eukaryota; kingdom Viridiplantae; phylum Streptophyta; class Magnoliopsida; order Apiales; family Apiaceae; genus Kitagawia; species Kitagawia praeruptora. Next base: position 113,305,846 of record CM075354.1, read on the forward strand.
AGTAGTGAGAGGTGCTCTTGCCTTGGAGAGTGAGCTTTTCTGGATTCTTTAGAGTGCTGGACGTATGTCCTCGAGGCCGGAGGTTTTTGGTTGCCCCCAGTTTCGGGGTGTGCACTGAAGTACGTACACCCGGGGCTAGTGGTTGGAGTTTGAAGGCTTTGTTTCTTTGGCTGCCCCCCCGGCCCGGGGTTGGTACTGAAGTGTGCATCCGGGGCTTCGTCGTCTGTAGGTGTGCGAAAATGTACTTATATGAATATATATAATATTGCATATATGCGTTTCTCTTTTTTCTCTTTTTTTTTTTTTTTTTTGTTTTGAAAAATGACAGCTGTTACCCACTATCTCCGGGTTTTGGAGATAGTGGGCCGATTTTTGGGCCGTCACGCGTCTACGGCGTTTAGAATTCAGGGTTTGCCTATAAATAGGAGCTGCCTCCCCTCATTCTTTCTTCTACGCGTTTTTGATTTGCTGCCGTTACTCTGCCTCTCTGAAGATCAGTGCTCCGGGCTATCGGTTTTTCTTGCTTTCTCCATTCCGGCCTTTCTACTCTTTGTAAGTCCTCTTTATCCGGACTCTTGTCAATTTTACCATTTTTCTTTTCCGGGGTCCTGGTAGATCCATAGGTTGCCCTTTGGTAGCTTCTTACGTTTATTCTATCAGTGTTGGGTAGCCCGGGGTAGAGTCCTTGTATGGTTAGGAGACGTGTGACTGCTAATCGAGTGTTAACCCCTCTTTCCGAGCCCAGTACCTCCGGCGCTAGTGTTAGCTCTTCAGATAGTAGTGTAGAGTTGATAGATCTAGAGTGGTGTATAATGGGGAAGAAGAAAAGTAGTTTGCCCGTACTTAGTAGTGTTGCGACGAAGGATATGGGCCCGGGGTATAGCCTCAGTGAGCCGGATGGTAGTTGGGGCCATAGTAAGTATTACTTCGTAAGGAGGGACCCGGGGATCCCCCAAGCTTTCTTCTTCAGGGACCTCAGTACGGAGTTCGCTCAGAATCCAGATGTGGCCGAAATGACTAAGTACGACGAGGCTTTTCTGGATTCTAAATTAGGGGATAAACCGGGTTCTGGGATGGACGTCGGTCCATTCCGGAGCAAGTATGTAAAGGAGCCGGTCGACTGGGACCCCATTTTCCGGGCCACATTCCACTTGGATAGCGATGTAGAGTGGAGGTGGCCAGAACCCGGTGAGAAGATTTACCACAGGCCGGAGGGCGGCTGGGTCGGAGTGTGGTTGGAGCACCTAAGGTCGGGGTATGGGCCTAGGTGTCACCAGTTTGTTAAATCTCTATGCTTGTTCGAGTATGGGATTCCCATCATCCAGCTGACCCCGAACGCGGTGAAATGGATCTCGTATTTTCTTGGGTGCTGTGAGAAAGCCGGGGTGCTGCCCACTTTCAAGCTTTTTCACCATGTCTTCCAATTGGTGCACTCCAATAATATACCTATGTTCGAGTTTAGGTTCCGGGGGAAAGCATGTGGGTATCCTTCCTCGGCGTCGAAGCCGCTGGTCATGCTCCCCACTTTGAAGGGTTGGAACGGGGAGTTTGTCTTCCTCCGGGGCGTTGATATCCGGTTCATGCCCACCTTTAAGGAGGAGCCTCTTGCCATGAATTTTGAGGTTTTCGATCTTCAGGATGCGGCAATGGACCGGGTTCATGCTTTCTGCCGGGGTCTCGGAAGGCAGGTGACTCGGGATGACCTTATGAGTCATCAGTATCTGTTTGAGATAGGATGTAAGTCCGGGTTGTATGTTACTTTTACTTTTGCTCTTAATGTTTCCTTCTACTCCGGACTAATGTTTTGTTTTCATGATTTCAGGCCTTCCCGGATACAGCCCGGAGTTTGAGAAAGTTGTGCAGATGAGCAAAGCAAGCAAATCTCTCGGTGCTGCTCTGCGGAGTATTGGTCACGTTCGTGACAATACCAAGGCTCCTGGAGATGCTAGCGGCTCCCAAGCCCATCAAGAGGGGGCTTCTGAGAATAGGGCCCCGCACCCCGAGCCTGCGGACCCGGAGACCGGGGTTGAAGATTCTGGCCTGACAGCAAGGAAGAGGCCGAGGGTGACCTCGGCTCGGACTGAGCTGTTCGGGACCATGCTCTCCGACTGTGAGGTAGTGCAGGAAGGTTCGGCCGCTGGAGGTCCGAAGAACTTTCGTCCTCACGAGCCGGCTCCCGTGTCCCCGGAGGAGAGGAATTTCATTGGCTTCCTAGCCGATCTCCCTAGCAAATCGGAGTGGGAGGAGATGAGTAAATCTACCTCCACCGAGTTGCTGCAGCAGATGATGGGGGTCTTCGGCCAGGTATATGCTTCTCCGGGCTCTTTCTAGCTTTGCTCATTGATTCTAAATTTTTCTAACTTGCGCTACTACCTTCGCAGCTTGGGGTCCGGGTTGCTGGAGCTGCTGCTAAAGCATGCCGGGAAGTGAAGGAGGCCCAAGTTGCCTTAAGCTCGGCCTCGGAGAAAGAGAAGGAAATTGCTGAGCTGAAGCAGCAGCTTGAGGAGCTGAGGGAGCGGACGGATGCCCGGATTGAGAAATTTAAGGGCGGCATCAAGCAAGCCGTTGACGAGAGGGACGCGGCCAAGGCTAAGGTGGATGATTACACACTACAAGAAATTTGGCTTTTACCTACCAATTGTAAATGTAGGTAAAACTTTGATATTGGTAAGTAAAGAGAATTGCCTACCAACACAGCATTGGTCATGATTGGTAGGTAAAAGTTGGTGGAGAAAGACTCATTACCTACACATTTGTATATTGGTAGATAATAAAATTTGTGGACCCCACAATATTAAAAGTCATCAGATGACATGTCATTGGCTTACATGGCATGTCAACGTGTCATCTAATTGCATGGATACGTGGTGCCTCATAGACGTGCCACGTGGTGCCTCATTGTCATGCCACTTGGAACATTAATATTGTGCCATGTGGCGCATTACAAATCATGACATATGATGCTTCAAAAATGTGACATGTGGCACCTCCAAAGGATGGTACATGGAACCCCACATAAGTGACATGCGGTAATTTTCCAATGGTTGAATTTTTTTTTTACAAGAGAACATATGTAATTTCCCGTAAATAAATTTATTTTATTTAAAAAACAATGCATAAATTACATAATTGCTATTGAATAAAAAATAACCTAGAAACGAAAGTGCACTTTCGTAATTGATAAATAATTTGCATAAAATTCATAATTTAACAACATAAGTTCTCCATCCAATTCAAAATTATGAACTTTACAAAATAACTATCACACTATTACAAATTATACAATTAAATAAAAAAATGTAGTAATTTGGTCTAACGGATTGGAATTCTTCACACTATAAAGTTGAACTCTTCTTTCTTAAGGTGTCTACAATTTTCTTCCTTTTCCATCCGTAATTTATTTGACCTTTCTAATTCACATCTGCATCAAAGTGTTAACCTAGTCTTCTGAGCCAGTATCGGTGCTTTCCTTTTGTTGGACCAACTTCAAACTACACCAAACAATCTGCAAGCACAAACAGAAGAACTCACATAAATAATGTAAGGATGTAGGTTGATTCGATTTAGTTACTCAGTATTTGATACTTTGACAATTTAGAAGTTACCTGACCAATAATTATTGGTGCACTCTAAACATGATATCCAACCATCACCTGAAAATAAAAATGTGACTGCAAAATATAATAATAACTCTCGCTCATGAACAAGAAGAAGAAGAGATCACTCTTTACTTTGCATTCTGAAAAACCTTAAAAAAAAGAAAGAGATGTTAATAGTAATAAGGTTGTTAATGTAATCAAGAATTTAAGCAAGTCTACAAAGGATCCATAAATAATAAAATTTTGCACAGGACATGTATTTGAAAGATGAAGACAATAATTATACAAAAAATACAAAGAAAAATAAGAGGCATACCATCGAGTTGAAAGTAGGTATTCAAAGACACATCATTTTTCATTTTTCTCGTCATTTTTGGGTGTCAGACACATTCTAAGTGGCTGAAAGGGTTGATCCAGAGACATCAAAGTTTGTTCATCGGAAGTGGTTGAGAAGAATGTGATAAGATGAATAATATATTCCTGCTTTTAGGGACATAAATATAGATGGATTAAGTTTGAACGGTTACAAAAATCAATCACCCGCTTGTTAAACCACTTATTTTTAATGAAATGGGCGGGATTATTTCAATTTTTTGGCAAAATCAAAAGAGCGGGTATATTTTTGTTGCTCTTATTTCAACAAATATTTGGTTAAATTTTATAAGTTTATTTAAAATTTAATAAAATATATTAATTGTATGCATAAATAATTTTAAAATTAATAAAAAAGCACTTACTTACATTTTTGTAAATAGACATATTTATTTATTAACAACATCATCTTCTTGAGGACACATACATTATACAATAATATTACAAATAAATCTTAATATCTTTTTATTAAGGTTTTTTTAATTTATTAATTTATATATTTGAGAAAATTAGAAAAAATATAAGTTAATTAAGATATATTTTTATTTATGAAATCAAACATTTGGGAAAATTAGAAAAATAGAGTCACTACCTAAAATTTTTATTGCTTAAAATATACTAGTAGGTTATAAATATTGATATGGTAGTTTAACTTAAGAATGAAGTTTAGAAGAATATAAGTTAATTTTTTCAACTTTTACTTTAAAAGAAAATTTAAAGAATATCAATATTGGGAAAAAAAAAGCCTTAAGAAAATATTAAGATGGTGATTTGATTTATGTAGAAATTTTAGAAGAATATAAGGAAATTAAATTTTATTCTAGTTATTAATTCAAAAATTTGAGAACTAGAAAAATAATTCCATGTGATGTAGGCGCCACCGTCCCATCTTTTCCTTTATATATTAGTATATTGATATATAATTCTTTACGGACCCAAAAATAATTGTATTATTTTTTATTACCTATATTTAGGAGTAAAATGTATATAATTACAATTCATTTTGAATTTCAAATATCAAGAAATATAAATATATCATTTTTTATAAAATTTAATTTAAAATATCTATATATTACAAGATTGGGAAAAATTCTAATTATTATTGTTTTAAAAACTTTGTCCAATTTATCAAAATTCTATTTTTTAAATTTTTTTAACAAATTATATAAAAATAATAGATAAGTTCTGATTAAAATTCAAATAATTTAACACAAAATATCAAAAAAATAAATTAGAAACATGCCATACATAATCAAAAACCTGAAACGAGAAGTGCATGGAGATTCCCATAAAAATGGCGAATGAAATTGCCCGTGAGGGGAGTGGACTTGGAACTTGGTAGAAATTTAAGTAGTAATTATAGTACATATTTTTATCATCATAATTACCAATTTTTTCAAATAATTACATTTACATACATTTTTAAAATTCAAATTTTCAATATTTAATTTTTTTATTTAATTTAAACCTTAATTCTATAGTGAAATATTTCACCTATGTTATCTCCCTAGTTTGTAATTTATTCTAAAAATTTTAGGTTTCTAAAAATCTTTGACAGTATCTTAATGGAAAAAAATAGACAAACATGCCATGTTGAAAATCGTGCTAAGTAGTGCTGGTTATGGGATGATGTGGCAATCATCAAGATAATTCCTGAAATTAGCAAATTAATTTTTAAGAACAACTTTGACACGTTAGCAACACACAGATACATTTGAAGTAACATTCAAAATAAACACGGCGGGAAGTTGACCGCCCTCAATCAAAACAAGTTTGTCTAGCATATACATGGCCCCGGAGATAAAATTTTGTACAACTGTCCACTTTTCAACATTTAGCTACGGATAATCTTTACACTTAAATATTTGTAAGTGAAAGTAGTATTTACCTACCAATATTTAAAAGTAGGTAAATTATTGGTAGGTAAAAGTACAATTTCTTGTAGTGACAAGGCTGAGGTGAAGAGGCTCCGGGATGAGCTGAAGGCGAGGAAGTCCGAGGAGCAGGTTATTGCCGATTTCCGGGGGTCAGAGGCTTACGATGATGATCTGGCAGCCGTGGCATCCAAAAAGATCCATCGTTGCTGGGTCATTTCTGAGAAGATGATAAAGACTGCTCCTGAGACCGCCACCTGGGAGAACTTCATTGAGGAGTACCTTGCTGCCGAGGATGCCTTGGCCCGGGGTGAAGGCGAGCCTAAAGCTTTCGGTGCTCCTGATTCTCCCCCTCCTCCTAAAGCTTGATTCTCTTATTGGCTGTGTCCATACCTCGGGTTATGCCCTTGTAATCTTTTAATGTTCTGTTGTATAACTCTGAATTGTATCCTTTAATTTTCTATAACTCTGTTGTATAACTGCCGGGTGTTTCGGGCTGTTGGTCAGCCCGGCCCGTTTGTCACTTTGTAATTTCTTTGTTTTTGTTCGTCATATATTTTGGGTTTTTCCATGCTCGGTTGCTGCTGTCTGTTTATAATTTGTGCTGCCCCCCACTCTTTAATTCGGGTATCCCGGATTGAGGAGTGGTGGTATGTCCCGGGGTTATTTCTTACTTGGAAAGGATGAAAATTTTTCCAAGTAGTTATTTTGATGCCTTTGGCTTCCCGGGCCAAGGCGTTGCCAAGGTCCCGGGCTTTGGCCTACTTGGAAAGGATGAAAACTTTTCCAAGTAGGTATTTTGATGCCTATGGCTTCCCGGGCCAACGCATTGCTAAGGTCCCGGGCTTTGGCCTACTTGGAAAGGATGAAAACTTTTCCAAGTAGGTATTTCGATGCCTATGGCTTCCCGGGCCAAGGCATTGCCAAGGTCCCGGGCTTTGGCCTACTTGGAAAGGATGAAAACTTTTCCAAGTAGGTATTTTGATGCCTATGGCTTCCCGGGCCAAGGCATTGCCAAGGTCCCGGGCTTTGGCCTACTTGAAAGGATGAAAACTTTTCCAAGTAGGTATTTTGTTGCCTATGGCTTCCCAGGCCAAAGCATTGCTAAGGTCCCGGGCTTTGGCCTACTTGGAAAGGATGAAAACTTTTCCAAGTAGGTATTTTGATGCCTATGGCTTCCCGGGCCAAGGCATTGCCAAGGTCCCGGGCTTTGGCCTACTTGGAAAGGATGAAAACTTTTCCAAGTAGGTATTTTGATGCCTATGGCTTCCCGGGCCAAGGCATTGCCAAGGTCCCGGGCTTTGGCCTACTTGGAAAGGATGAAAACTTTTCCAAGTAGGTATTTTGGTGCCTATGGCTTCCCGGGCCAAAGCATTGCTAAGGTCCCGGGCTTTGGCCTACTTGGAAAGGATGAAAACTTTTCCAAGTAGGGATTTTGTAATAACTGTAAGATTGGAATGTTAGGTAAGAACTAGAACTCTTTTTCATTGATAACGAAATGGTTACATGATTGCCAAGTACAATTTCCAAATAATGCCTGTACATGAGCTAAAGCTACTTTCTTTTATTGGTAGTACTTTCTTAGTCTGAGGCCGTGCCAGGTGTTGGGGACTTCAGTGTTGTCCATGTGACTGAGCTTGTAGGTTCCGGGGCGAAGTATTTCCTTAACCCTGTAGGGACCTTCCCACTTAGGCATAAGCTTCCCTGTCTTAGTGGGGTCTGAAGCTTCGGCGTCCCGGAGTACCAGATCTCCGATTTGGAAGTTTTTGACCCTTGACTTCTTGCCGAAGTACTCTCTTGTTTTCTCTTTATACTTCTCCATTCTTTGTACTGTTTTGTCCCGGACCTCATCAACTAATTCCAGGTTCATTCGTAACCCATCTTCATTTGCATCTTCATCAAAGTTGATTGCTCTGTGGGAGGGAGAACCCACTTCAATTGGCAACATTGCTTCGGTTCCATAAGCTAGTTTAAACGGGGTTTTTCCTGTTCCGGACCTCGGGCTAGTTCTGTATGCCCACAGCATATTCGGTAGTTCTTCGGGCCATTTGTTCTTGCTTTCCTTCAGCCTCTTCTCAATTCCCCTTAGCAGAATTCTGTTTGTCACTTCCACTTGCCCATTTCCCTGGGGGTAGGCTACTGATGATTTCTTGTGTTTGATTCCCCTTTCCTTCAAGTAGTTTTCAAAATCTGAGCCGACAAACTGGGGACCATTATCTGAGACCAGGACCCTGGGAAGGCCGAACCGCATTAGTATGTTGTCCATGAACTTGATGCAGTCTTGTTGATTTATGGTCCTCATTGCCTTTGCTTCGGCCCACTTAGTCATGTAGTCAATGGCTACCAGGAGGTACCGCAGATCACCCTTGGCCCGGGGGAAAGGCCCTACTATATCGATGCCCCACACAGCAAAGGGGATGGGTGATAGAACTGAAGATGGCAGGACCGGGCTTTGCCTTGGTATATTGCTGAACAGTTGGCAGTTTCTGCACTTCTTGACGAATTCTACTGCATCTGAGTGGATTGTTGGCCAGTAGTAACCTTGCCTTATGATTTTGTATGCGAGGGCCTTTGCGGACATGTGGTCCCCACAAATCCCTTCGTGCACCTCTTGTAAACAGTAGTTAGCTTCTTCCGGGCCTACGCACTTCAGTATTGGGGATGAGAACGTTCGGCGATAGAGCTGGTTGTCTTCTATGAAGTATTTTGAAGCCTTGTTTTTCAATCTTCTGGCCTCATTCTTATCTTCGGGCAATTCCCCTTTTTCCAAATAGAGGATGAAAGGGGTCATCCAGTTCGGGGTGCTGTCTACCTCCATTACCACTTCTTGGTTGATGGCCGGGGTTCCCAATTCTTCGAAGTAGACCGAACTGCCTAGTTCGGCTGAGTTCTGGATTAGCTTGGATAGCTCATCAGCTTCGGAATTTTCTTCTCTGTTTATCTGGTTGATTTGGTACTCCGGAATGGTGGCTAAGTAGCTTTTGACAAGTGCCTGGTATTGGGCTAGCTTTTGATCTTTGGCTATGTATTCGCCTTTAGTTTGCCGTACCACGATTTGTGAGTCACTATAGATGTCCAGGTTTTTGATTTGCAGAGTTCGTGCTAACCTTAGCCCGGCTAGGAGAGCTTCATATTCGGCTTGGTTATTGGTTGCTGGGAACTTGAATGTTATGGCCTGTTTGATTTGGAAGTCTTCCGGGCTCTTCATGATTATTCCTGCCCCGGATCTGTCTGCTGTTGAGGATCCATCAACATGGAGAGTCCATGAACCCGGGGCTCGGTTCTGGTTTGTCAGATTTTCAGCCACTGCGGTAGCTTGCTGTGGTTCTGGGAAGGAGCACTCTACTATGAAATCTGCCAAAGCTTGTGCCTTGATGGCTGTTCGGGGTACGAATGTCAAGTGGAATTGGCTTAGCTCAATTGCCCAATTTATCAATCTGCCTGATGCGTCCAGCTTATGGATTATCCTTCGTAGTGGCTGATCTGTTACAACCTTGATTTCTCTGCCTTGGAAATAGTGTCTGAGTTTCCTTGAGGCCGTGACTAAGGCAAAGGCAAATTTCTCCAGATTGGGGTATCTGGTTTCTGCATCCTTTAGGACTTGGCTGACGTAGTACACCGGCCATTGATTACCTTCGACCTCCCGGACTAGGGCCGCGGCCACGGCTAGGGGCCCGGCGGAGAGGTATAGATGTAGGGGTTCCCCGGGCTCCGACTTTGTTAAGAGGGGTGGTGATGATAGATATTCCTTGATAGTGTCAAGAGCTTGCTGGCACTCGGGGCTCCAACTGATTTCTTTCTTGTTGCTGGCCCCTTTGAGCAAATTGAAGAAGGGTAAGCACCTTTCTGCTAACTTGGATATGAATCTTCTTAGGGCTGCCAATGATCCGGCTAGCTTCTGAATGTCTTTCTGAGTCCGGGGTTGTTGCATTTCCAAGATGGCCCTTATCTTCTCCGGATTAGCCTCAATCCCCCTTTGGCTGATCATGAAGCCTAGAAATTTTCCTGCTGCCACCCCAAAGGTGCACTTCTCCGGATTTAGCTTCATCTCATTTTTTCTAAGGTTTTCAAAACATTCCCGTAGATCGGGGACATGTTCCTTGACGGTTTTAGATTTGGCAATGATGTCGTCGACATAGGACTCCAGATTTCGGCCAATTTGGTCCTTGAAGACTTCCACCATGGCTCTTTGATATGTAGCTCCGGCATTCCGGAGTCCAAAGGGCATGAACTTATAAGCGTAGACGGCTCTGTGAGTGATGAATGCAGTTTTGGCTATATCTGCGGGATTCATTTTGATTTGGTTGTACCCGGAGAAAGCGTCCATAAAGCTGAGCATCACATGTCCGGCAGTGGCGTCGATGAGCTGGTCTATACTTGGTAATGGATATGGATCTCTGGGGCAGGCTTCATTCAGGTCCGTGTAATCGACACACATCCTCCATTTTCCACTAGGCTTTTTGACTAGAACCACGTTGGCTAGCCACTCCGGGTATTTGACCTCGCAGATAACATCTGCCTTAAGTAGTTTGTCCACTTCCTCGTCTATAGCTCTTTGCCTCTCCGGGGCGAAGTTCCTTCTTTTCTGTTTCACAGGTTTTCTTCTAGGATCAACATCTAGGCTATGCATGGCAAGGGATTCTCGGAGCCCGGGCATGTCAGATGGACTCCAAGCAAAAACATCAGCATATTCCCGGAGTAGTTGGATTAGTTCTTGCCTGAAGGCAGCTTCTAGACCAGTTCCGATCTTTACTTTTCTTTCCGAGTTTCCCGGAATGAGCTCGATTGTCTCAATTTCTACGGCGGGTTCTAGCTTGGCTTGATCTTTCATCGGGTATGATTTCTGGACCCGGGCATGGGAGTTTGAGGCTAGGTATTCCCGGGCCTCGGATGTGCCTGGTTCCTGGTTCGGGGCATCTTCTGTTTCAATGTTCTGCACCTCCTTTCCGGGGTTCTTGTAAGTTGTGGCTCTGTGTTTCTTTCTGCTCAAGTTCTTCTGATAGGAGGAGGCTTTCCGCTTATTCTCCGGGTCTGTTTCTGCCATGACTAGGGCTTGGCCATAACATCGGCTAGCTGTTTCGGTATCGCCCTTTACCTCTCCAACCCCGGAGGTCGTGGGAAATTTGAATTTAAGGTGCGGGGTTGAGGTTATGGCTCGGAGCTTGGCCAAGGCTGGGCGCCCCAGGATCACATTGTATGAGGAAGGAATGTTGATCACGTAGAATTTGATCATATGGGTTATCTGCTTCGGGGCGGTGCCGAACTGGACAGGCAAGTAAAGGGTTCCTTGGATGGGAACCAAGTTATGGCCGAAGCCGTATAGCGGGTCTTCCCGGCATTCATTCATTCTGACACTGCCGAGCTGCATTCTATCCATGGTGTGTTTGAACAATACGTTGACTGAGGAGCCGTTGTCGACAAGGATTCTCTTTACCTCGTTTTCAGCGATGTCTAAGGTCACCACCAGGGCTTCATTGTGGTCGGGATCCACTCCTTCGAAATCAGCATTACTGAAAGATATGACTTGTTCTGGGGCCGAGTCTATCATCATTACCTCATCTCCGGAGCCCGGACTTGCCGGAGGGGAACTGGATCCTCCCAATACCACGTGCACCACGTGTTTGGTCTTCTGGGCCCCGGATTCATCTCCCCTCTCTGTGGTTCTCCGAGCTAGGTATTGGCCCATGTTTCCTTTCTTAACCTGGTCTTCGATGAAGAACTTGAGGGAGACACAACTTTCTGTTTCGTGGCCATGAGTTGCATGATAGTCGCAGTGCTTATTCCGGGGCCTGTTCTCCGGGGCTGATACCAGAGGTTTGGGAGGATAAAAGAAGGGTTTGTTCCGAACTTCCTTTAATATTTCGGCTCTGGGCCGGTTCAGGGGTGTCCAGTTTGGTTCCGGCCTCGGCTCGACTCTCCCCGGCCTCGGGGGCTTGGCTTCGGATTTGGCTCGGGAGGAGTGATCTTTGTCCGGGGTCGTTAGTTGATGACTTAGGATGTAGTTGTATTGCTTGTTGGGCTTAAACTTCTTGTCTGGGTTGTGGTCGTTTCTAGAGCGATCATCTTTACTTCTTCCCGAGGAGGGGCCCTGCCGGGTCATCCTCATTGCTTGTAAGATATTAGTTTCTTTGATGAACTTGGCGGCCATAGAATAGGCTGCAGCCAGGCTCTGGGGCTCTTTGTTTACCAACTCAATCACATAGCGTTCACTACGCTCCGGGTCTAGATTCTTCCGGAAAATGCTCAAGGCTTCTCTTTCGTCCAGATTCGTGACTTGATTTATGGCTTCTTGGAACCGTTTCATGAAAGCTGAAAGTGTTTCGTTGTCATTTTGCCTAATTGTTTCAAGGTGGCACATGTGATATTCCGGGGTCTTATTGGCTCGGAACCTCCGGAGGAAAGCCTCTCTGAACTACTTCCAGCTGTGTACGCTCCGGGAAGGGATCCTGCTGAACCATCTCTGAGCCGCTCCTTTTAGTGTGGAGGCAAAGAACCTGCACTTGGTTAGGTCGTTATAGAAGTATATCAGGGCTATTTGCTCGAAGTAGTTGAGGTGTTCTTCCGGGTCCTCCAACCCATTAAAGGAGTCAAAGTTGTAGTGCTTGAGGTTCTTTTGCCGGGGCATGGCTTCAAGAGAGCGGCTAAAAGGGGTGAGTGTGTCTTGGATCTCTAATCCGGAGTCGTTGTTGACTTTCCTCTGTAACTCCTGGATCATTTGAACCAGGTTGCTGGGACGTTCTTCATCATCCGAGATAATCTCCGGGCTTACCTCTCTCCGGGTTCTTTTCGGTTTGGATTTCCTGATTCTTTCCTCCTCTTCTTGGAGCCTTCTTTGGATTCTGTGCTCCAATTTAGCTTGTTCCTCTTGTCTTATTTTTTCCCAGAGTCTTTCCATCCGTTTCAGCTCCTCGGCCTCCTCCTCTCTGACCTTACTCTGGGTTGGATGGTCCTTTTTGTTTCTTTTGTTTTGGTCCCCGAGGCGAGCGAAGACCGAGGCTCGCGGGTTGTTGGAGTTGGCTGAACCTTCGGAGTCTTCCGCCTGCTCGGGTTCAGGTTCCGGATGAGGGCGATTTCGGTAAGCCCGGATTGCTTCGGCCAGTTCCGCCGTGGTTAAGTTCTCCATCTGAGCAGACTCAAGGGGCACGTCGGTATACTTGTATCGGTTCACTTCGACTGTGACCCGAGCATCATTCGGACCAATCCCGAGCCTCTCCTGGACCGGGACCTGGTTTTGCGGGATGGGCTCCGGGACCGGAGCTAGGGGCTCTTCTCTCGGGGCGCTGTTTGCTGGGCGATGGGTGGATTTGCTCGGTCGAGGCATGGCTTCTGGTTTCAGGTAGTTCGGGTTGTCTCAGTTTGGCTGTTGGTTTGGGGTTCTGGAGTTCGGAGGTTCACCCCTCCTTCTAGCGCCAATGATAACTCTGGATCTTGATCGGGTACTTCCTCGCCAACTCCTGCCTCGGAAGTGGTGTAGCTGTAGTGGGGTGTCTGCAAAACAACACCGGAGGGGGGGTTTGGCCCCGAGGTGCCTCCGGCGTGAGAATAAGAGTTGGCTTTGGAAGGTAATAATCAAGTAGAGTATCACAAAGTAATAAATGTGTGTAGGTGTGTAATAATGGCTAACCCCTAAACCTTATTTACTAGGGGTATTTATAGCCCTAGGCCTAGGGTTTAGGGGTAGGTTACCTTCACCCCTGACCGTTGGATCTGGGGGACAAACCGCTGAACTTCCGGGATGTAGGGCACGTGGCTTTATCTGGTGTGACCATTGACTGGAGTGTGGCCATGTTGTGGTGGGCATGATCTGGCACGTGTCTTCCCTTGTCTCCTAGTGTTGGTCAACGTCGCAAATAGGAGTGTGAGCTGAGGTGGGATGCCACGTATACCGAGTGCCACAAATCGGGAGGGGGGTCCCCTAGTCCGGGGCGGGGACCATGCCACGTGGTGGTGGCCCCGGGCCCGGGGTCCGCTACTCTGGGTTGGGCCCTTCTTATTCTCATGAGATGGTTTATTTATTGTTTTGGGCTTCTTATTGGGCCTTGACTGTTTATGGCCTATCACCCACCATCATCATGACACAATTATCGTTGTACCACCGCTTGTACCACCACCAGTGTTACTTCCAAGGTCACCACTCGGATCCTCCTTAGCCCCGCTTCTCGGTTACACAGTTGACCAATCAAATGTATTTTTGAAAGCCATGCTTGTTGTCTTGTTTCTGTTTCTTCTTTCTTTTTTGCTGTATAAGGTATGGTTCTGTTAATGAACCTTAATTGCTTGTGACTTAATTAGGAGACATTCCCAAAGTCACAACATTCTGTCCAAGTTTGTTGTATTTTTTTGCTAAAATGATGAACACATATTGTACACAAATTTATGTGCAGTTTATAGAATCAAAAAAAAAAAATATTAGTAACATGGAGTTATTAAAGACAATCGTGTATCATTGACCTTCACTATATCTTACACAACCATGATTTTATTATGTATGTTATAAGATCCTTCGACAAATTTTAAGAATTTACAATTGTTTATCATTGACCGGCAAAATAATGTTGTTGGCCATCAAGGCTTAAATTTTGTGTCGGGATTTGAGATTCAAGATTTTAAGTATAGAATGACAAAGGACCTTTTATCTCAACATTCTCACTAATAGTTTCTATGCTTTCAAGGCATTATTAGGGAGCCAACCAGTCTCAAGATGAGCTTTGAGAGGGTTTATCCTTCAGCTTACATCAACTACCAATTTCGAATCGATGGTGGGGTCTTCAGGACCTGGAAGTAAAAACTCTCCGCATAATTTTCTATCTCAGAAGAGGTGAACTTAAATAGGGCATCGGCCTTAATGTTCTCATATCTTGGAATGTGCTCCTCATAGCGCTCATCATACTGAGTCATAACAGCCTTCACAACTCGCAAATACTTTGACATAGTTTCATGCTTGGCCTCAAATTCACCATTCACTTGCGATACTACTAGTCTTGAATCCCCACAAACTTTGAGATTCTTGACCCTCATGATTCTTGCCAAGCCCAATCCGGCTATCAAGGCTTCATATTCAGCTTCGTTGTTGGTTGTTGGAAAGTCCAATTTCAAAGCGTACTCAACTGAGAACCCATCAGGGCTTTGTAAGACCAAACCCACACCACTAGATTTTTATTTTGATGCTCCATCAAAATAGAGCACCCAATACTCCTTTAGCTCAGGTACAAGTTCTTCATCTTTATTCTCACTTCCAGGGGTGGTTACTATCTCCTGTCCCCCGACTTCTTGGTTGTCAATGGTACATTTAACCACGAAGTCAGCTAATGCCTGAGCTTTTATGGCTGTTTGAGGCTTATACGTGATGTCAAATTCTCCAATTTCAATTGCCCACTTGATTAGCCTTCCACTGGCCTTTGGGCTGTGCAATACATTCCTCAACTGCTGGTCCGTCAAGACTTGATTCTTGTGTGCTTGGAAGTATGGTTGTAGCTTTCTTGAGGCCGTTATCAATGCCAAAACAAATTTCTCAATGGAAGAGTAATTCAACTCAGCCCCGTGCAACACCTTGCTCACATAATATATAGGTTTTTGAACCTTACTTTCTTCTCGAATAAGGACAGCACTCAATGCTTGTTCAGATACCGCCAGGTATAGGTAGAGAGTCTCTCCGGGATTAGGCTTGGCCAACAACGGGGCTTCATCCACGTACTTCTTCAGCTATTCGAAGGTCTCTTTGCTCTCAGGAGTCCACTCAAAATTTTTCACCTTTTTCAATGCTTGAAAGAAAGGTAAGCATTTATCACTAGACTTGGAGATGAATCTTCCTAACGCTGATACTCGGCCCATTAACTTCTGCACATCTCTTATTGAGAGTGGGGGCTCCATATCTAAAATTGCTTTGATCTTATCGGGGTTAGCTTCTATTCCTCTCTTTGAAACCATTAGACCCAAAAACTTTCTTGATCCAATGCCAAAAGCACACTTGACTGGATTCAACATCATATTATGGTGTCTCAGCACTTCGAATGCCTCTCTGAGGTGCTTAATATGGTCTGCCGTGAATAGGCTTTTAACTAACATATCATCAACATAGACCTCTATGGTTTTTCCAATTAGATGGGCAAATATCTTATTCACCAATCGTTGGTAAGTAGCTCCTGCATTCTTTGGGATTTCATCCTTGTGCATCTTAATATGATTGTAGCCACTAAACCCATCCATGAAGCTCAACATCTCGTGTCCAGCTGTGGCATCTATCAACGTATCAATCCTTGGCAGATGAAAATAATCCTTAGGACATGCATCATTTAAGTCAGTGAAGTCTATACACATCCTCCACTTCCCATTTGCCTTCTTGACCATCACAGTGTTAGCCAACCATCCAGGGAAACTGAATTTCTTCAATAAAACCAGCTTCCAAGAGCTTGTCAACTTCTTGCTTAATGGCCTCTTGCCTTTCAGGAGCAAAGTTCCTCTTCTTCTGCTTTATTGTCTTTCATTTAGGATTCACATTCAATTTGTGAGTTATGAGTTGGGGATCAATCCCTGGCATATCAACTGATGTCCAAGAAAACACATCACTGTTCTCTTGTAGGAATGCTGTCAACTTGCCCTTCAAGGGGTTCCTTCAATTGCCTTTCGGGCTATGCAATATGTTTCTTCAATGGGTGGTCCATCAGGACTTCAATGTTTGTCTTGGTTCCATCTTTGTTTCTTGTTTTCTTGATTCTAGGTCAAGGATTCAAGGTTGATTCCTCGATTTAGATTTCAAATAAGACAATCATATGGGCTTCTCGCCTTTTAAACTCTTTAAAACGAGAGTTTGCTTGAACTTCTTGATAATTGTTTAAGGTTTTCTATTGGTCTTCTACCTTAGATTCTCCATCCAAGTATTTTTTGAAAATATTGAAGAGTGGCTAGTCCTTAGCCTCGACAGCCTTGCATGGCTTTGATTGCCACATGTCTTTTATCTCGGGTCCTTCAAGTACTTGAAACACTTATTTGGTTGTGCTGTAACCTAATTCTCGACCCTTCAGTGTTTTATTTATGCGTTTGTTTGTTTCCATTCGTGAATTCTTTTATTTTCGGTACTTGGTCATCTTTGACTTACACACATCAGGTGCTTGGCACATAAATAGAATCATAGAACGAAAAGCAAACTTACATTAATAACTTAAATGGGTTCAACCCTTACATAGAGTACTACTTTCCTACTCGGAGCGACATGCTCTGCATGGTTTCTTCGAACCCTATTTCTACTTCTACTAGATAAATATGAAGCTAAGTCTAACTTTGCAAGACTAGGCCTGCATGGCTTGATTTTGTTTTTGATGCTCCATCAAAATAGAGCACTCATCACTCCTTCTGATCTCCTCATTCTTATTCTGAAGTTCTTTTCCTTCTTGGGGTACTATCTCCTGCCCCCCGACTTCTTGATTGTCAATGGTACATTCAACCACGAAGTCAGTTAATGCCTTAGCCTTAATGGCTGTCTGAGGCTTATGTGTGATGTCCTCTGCTGGCCTTTCTTGGTGTTCCTTATCACTGCGGACATCCATGTCTTCAATCGGAAGGACCTACCCCCCCCCGACTCGATCAGGCCTTAACGCGGCTACATAGCAGCTCCTAGCCATTTTCTAGTTACCCTTCTGTTCTCCAACAACATTCTTGGTTGGAAACTTAATCTTCATGTGGTAAGTTGAGGCAACAGCCTTGAACGCATGAAGTCCAGTCCTTCCCAGGATTGCATTATAAGTCGCGGATGCCTTGATTACCAGAAAATTCAGCATCTGAGTAGCCTCCTTGGGTTCTTGCACGATTGTCATGGGAAATTGAATAGTCCCTTCAACTTTGGACTCAACTCCATTAAACCCATAAATGGGCATGTTGGTTGGGGTCAACTGAGAGTCAGTGTACCCCATCTTCACAAACGCGTCATGAAACAAAATATCAACAGAAGCTTCATTGTCCATCAAGACTCGCTTCACCTCTGAGTTTCCAATTACAGGAGTTATGACCAATGGGTCGTCATGGGGGAACTTCACCCCTTCAAGGTCAGAGTCATCAAAACCAATTGCAATTTCAGTCCAGGCACGTTTCGGGGCCTCTTCCATGCATTTTGAGAGTTCCTTGTTGTGTCGGCCGCAATCGGGCCTCCTGAGATCATGTTGATTACTGGCCCTTGGGGCTGTGGGTTGCGATCTTGATCATCATCCCTCCTATCATACTCTCTTCTCTGATTACCACAGTCTTCACCCTTAGTGAAGTGGCTCAGTTTCCCTCTACGAATCAAAAACTCGATCTCATCTTTGTGTTGCTTGCAATCATCAGTGTCATGCCCCACATCTCTGTGGAATCTGTAATACTGATTCTTGTTTCTCTTTGCGGGATCACCCCTGAGTGGCTTCGGCCATCGAAAATCCTTATCCTTCTCAATATCCAACAAGATTCGACTCCTGGGAGTATTCAACCTTGCATACTCAGTGAACCTTGGTCCTTGGTTCTTCTTAGGAGCATAATCGGAGTCCTCGCTAGTTCGGGGATACTTGTCCCTAGCATCATACTCCTGGTCATCATATTCCTGGTCTTGCTTTCGCTTCTTGGAGTCGTTGTTGCCTCCTCCTTCACCTACCGTGGCTTCTTTCTTCATGCTATCTTCAGCTCTAATATATTTGTCAGCCCTTCGTTGGAGTTCAGCCATATTCTCAAGAGGATGCTTTGCTAACGACCTTTTAAAGAAGAGGTTAGTGGTTCCGTGCTCCAAGGCCACCATGGCTACCTTATTTTCTAGGTCAGTAATATTCAATGTCTCCTTGGTGAATCGCTTGAGATAATCCCTTAGATTTTTTTTTCCTTGCACCACGTACATAAGAGATGCAGATCTTTTCTCATGAACTCTCCCGCTAATGAATTGGCTGACAAAAGCGACACTCAACTCCTTAAAAGACCCAATCGAATTCGCACGTATCCGGCTATACCATCTTTGAGCCATGCCCGACAGGGTTTGAGGAAACGCCCTACACTTTAGGGCGTCACTTGCAGAGTTGCAGGTTGCAGTAACAGTACGTTTGAGAACATCCTGACGTGGTTAGCGGGATCACCCGTTCCATCATAAGCCTTAATTATCGGCATCTTGAACTTCTTTCAGATACAAGCATTCATCACCTCCTCAGTAAACGGGGGTGTGGGATCATCATGATCCCCAAGTGGCATCAGATCCTTGGGGTTGCTCCTGGGGGTTTCCACCCTTGTTGTTCTTCCTGTTGGGGCGTCAGCCTTTCTCTGTCTTCTTGAAGACCTCTATGGGAATCGGTCCTGATGTTGGAGGAGGTTGAGTTTGATTCAACCTAGCTTGTTATCTCGCAATATCGTCCTTCAACCTTAAGATCTCGGCCTCATGAGCCTTGATTCTCTCAGCAGCTGTCAAAGGAGGTCCATCATGGATGGTTTGAGTACTCCTTCGAGGTTCTCTACTAACATGTCGCCTCCTTGGGGCTTCATCGCGATCATCGTCATCAGTATATGGACCAGAGTAGTCGGTATACTCTCGATCTCGGATCTGCAAGGCATGGCCACTTGGTCCAGTACATTGAGTAATTGGAGGGTAGTTAGGCAGACCATACATCGGATTGGTATTCACGGGGAGATCCGTAGTAGCTGGTGGTAAAGGGTGATCAGTATTAACAAGAGGAGAGACCACCATCTGAAGAGGGTTGGTTCCTTGATGATAGAGTATATTTTTATATATATTTTAGATGATTTTATTCTCATATTTATTGTGTTTTGCATTGATTTGGATTTTTATTTAATAGATTTTATTGTTTTATTGTAGGAAATAAAGAATTCATAACTTGGAAGGATTTGGAGCAAAAAGAGCTATTTTGTAGATAAAATAGGAGAAAATTCGTAATATTAGGCTATACGGGCTGCCTGCACTGTTTGGGTCATATCTTGAGTTCCAGAAGTCAGAATTTGACGATCTTACTGTCCACGCGAAGCTTGGGGAATTATCTTTAATTCAGAGGTGGTCCAATAAGCAAAATCCAACTGGAAGAGCCCAGAAACAGAGGAGCAAAATTAGTGACGAATTTTACAAGAAAATCCTATTTAATTATGGATATCTTTTTGTAAATTGATTAAGATATTAAAAATACTTTTATTAGAAGAAAGAGATCAGATTTTATAGGGGGGTATATTATAAAAACGTGGGATAGAGAGGGAGAGACAGATAGGACGTATTTTATATATTTTACAAAAGCTAGGGTTTTGTTTTCTCTCTTCATCTCTTCCTTTGTAAGCACTTGGTTTAATTTGGATCTTCATTGTTCTTCGTTAATACAAAGTTTGAGGTATTCTTTATTCTCTTGTTTCATTATTATATGTTTTACATGGCTTCTTTCATTATTCTCATTGTTTTTACTTCTACCATGAGTGAGTAGTTTAATTCTAGGGTACTAAGGGGAGCCATGTTTGCACCATGATTTGGGCGTAATTTGATTAGTAGATTGATGGGTAAAGAGTAATTCTGATTGATATGTTATAATTCTTAATTTGTGTAATTGCGCAATATCATGGATTAATTGATTGCAATAGGAGTAATAGATCGAGAGATTTTACTACTAGAGGCTTACATACAATTAGCAGAATTGAAGGTGAGTGTGAGAACATCATTAGATATTCTGAGAGCGTTAATGCTTGAGAAAGATTAACCATTGCTTTAATTACTTAATCCCATTGAAAAGCTATACTTTTGTGATTTGTTTGGTGTAAACATGGTGAACCTGAATTGCCCTAGATCCCTTAATTAATTGATTTAAAACCTTTGTTAAATTTGCTTTATTAGTTAATAAAATTCTCAAACAATCGTTGTGACTAGAAACAATTGATAGCAATTGAATTGAAATTGAAACTATCTCCTTGAGGATTCGACCCGTATTTGCTAATATCTACTACAATAGATACCGTGCGCTTGCGGTTAGACGTAATTTTACACATCAAGTTTTTGGCGCCGCTGCCGGGGAGACAGTGAGTTTCTATTGATTTTAATTTAGTTGTTTAGATTGTTTCCATTGTCTCGTTGGAACCTTTGTTCCAATTGAGGCAGATTTTACTACGTTTTCTTGGCTTTGTTGAGTGTCTACAGGTTTGCAATGGGTGAAGTTGATACTTTTGCACTACTCTCTTCCATGTTGGAGGCACGCACTCAAGAAATTGCCTCATTCAACCCTACAGAGCCCATTATGCGTCCAATGAGTATTAATGAGATGTCACAAGTGGCCCCTAAAACTTATAACTTCTGTCAAATTTGCGGTGTGCAGGGTCACTTTGGTTTTGAATGCTCTTACAATATCTATAATTCTCAGAGTGCTCAGTTGGGACAAATGAATTCTTTTGAAGAAGGATATGGGTACAATCAGTATTCAAACACTTTTGATCAAGAATGCGTGAATCAACCAGATTTCTACTACCAGGACAATGGTGCTCAAAATTTTTCATATCATAATCAGCAACAGTTTGAGCAACAATATTATCAGACATATGAGCATCCGCCACAACAAGAATATCAATATCCTCCTCTACAAGAAGATCTACATGTTTCTCAATCCAGTGTAGATGTGCAAGCTGATCAGACAAATGAGATGTGGGATATCTTGAATAAAATGCTAAAGAATTTTGAAGAATTAGAAACTCAAAGTTTGGCGATTGAATCTCAAATTGCACAGTTGGCTAACTCTTCTACTACAGGGCAGCTCGACTATTTACCATCATCATCTATCCGATCCGAAGAGGACCTGATTGCTATCAATCTCACAAGCGATCAGGAATATGATAGTTTCTCCATGTATGTTGATGATGAGGCCATTGATAAAGAGAAGGAGCATGCCACCGATGACGAGATCAATGATGTTGCTGCTACTGAGAACAATGTGACTGATGATGAGGCTACAAAGGAAAGCAATACAGAGATGGTTGTTGTTTCTCTTCCACAACCTGTGCCTAAGCTACCATGTATTGATAAATTTGCTCTCGATCTAGCCTCTACTTACAAGGCTTCTTTGCTCAAGAACACTTATTTCAAGGTTGATGTGATAAAAAATATTGTCCAAGATGATATTTCTCAAATTCTGGTTGAGGATTCATATAAAGTGGCTCATACGTTTCAAGCTCGAGAAGAGGGAGAAGATGGAAGTGTCTTATTAGCCAATGATGTGATAAGCCAAGATGTCCGAATGACTCCAGTGAAAGTGAGGAGTGAAGAAAAGCCACCACCAGAACCTCCACCTTATGTCAAGGGAGTACAATATTTGCATGGTGTTGAATTTTATCGCTGTTTTATCACAAAGTTTTCCAAAACTGCACAAGCACTCTCTCTATTGCTTATTAATGACATATTTTATTTTACTAATGCTTGTTTGGAGACTTTCTGCAGGATAAAGACAATCACTAATGCTCTTGATACTTTTTGTGGTGACGAGTTTATGATCGAGAAAGTGGATATTACGCCTTTACCGGAGTATTTTCGAGGAGGTCAAGCTATTGACGTTAAAAAAAGCGCTTGGTGGGAGGCAACCCATGCATTAGTGTAGAAAAAAAAAAGAGAGAAACGAGAAAAAAATTTTGAGTGTTGTATGAAGGAAAAAAAATGAGAGTAGAAAGAAAAAAAAAATATAGGGAGTGTAGTAGAAGTGAAAAAAAAAAATCTGTGAAAAAAAAAAAAAAAATATTCCGAACAGTAGGGTGCAGCGCATGAGGCGCCACAACCATGCAACTGCGCCCAGCTGACCAGAGGATCCCCGCGCGTGAAGCGCCATACGCGGACTGATGCGCCAGGATTGGACAGAGGTTACACGCGCATGATGCGCCCTACTCGCGCATGAGGCGCCAGACTTGTCTGCTTGTTCTGTTTATGCAGATTGTTTTTGTCCCATAAATCCATGCAGATTGTTTTTGTCCACCAGGTGAGTTTGTTTTGTACGTGAATATATGTTTTAACTTATATTAAAATCAATTCAGGTCACAAATCAATTCCTACTCCTTTTCTAATTATTTTCTCCACCTCAAATTCTAATTCTAGCCCCATATTAATTCCAAATTATTTCCAATCCATATCCTATTTCATATTTTATTTTATTTATTTTATTTATTTATTTTTTATTTTTTTATTTTTATTTTTATTTTTATTTTTTCCCCCAAATATATATACCCACCTATACATACAAATCCAATTCCTTTTCTACTTCTTTAAAAATTCAATTCTAAAGAGGAATTAATTGCAAGTTCACCTCTTTGATTCGTATTGGGTAAATCTTTTTCTCTAATTTTATTTTTATAACGAATTTGTGTTCTTGTAAATTGGGATTTTGTATTATTCTTGGAATTTGGGCTATTTTTGGTGTGATATTGCTTGGCAATTATTGGTGGAGTTTCTTGTGAGTTGGGTATTGATTCTTTTGGCGAGGAAAAAAATTGTTGGGTTGGTTCATATGATTGGTGAGTGGTTCGGAAGTGGTGAGTGGATGGCTCCTAAGCGAATGAGGGATGATTTTCACACCTGACATCTTGATTCCAGGGGAGTTTTCTTTCTTTTCTTTTTAGTGTAGTTTTATTTTGTTTTTAATTGTAGTTTTATATCTTGTTCTTTAGTTCATTGGGGACAATGAACCGCTTAAGTATGGGGAGGTGTTCTCAACGTAGTGTATTACTTGTTTAAAAAAAAAAAATCCAAAAAAAAATTAAAAAAATTGAAAAATACCAAAAATAATTCTAGCTATGCAATTTGATTAGTTGTTGTATTTTGCTTGATACACCCATGCATGCGTAGAATTCTTGTGTTTATTGACGCTTTTGTATGAGAAGTGACGTGCTTTGTTCTTGTGCACACACTTACACTAGCAAGTTGAAGCTAGTAGACTTAATTGGATGTTGTAAGTGATTAGAATGACATGAATATGTGCAAGATGACTTGGTTTTCATGCTTTGAGTACAAGTAGGTGCGTTAGAGAGTCTTGTTACTTGGGATTGATTATGTTTTGTCACACCAAGTGAGTTTTGAGCCTATATGCATATCTTTTGCATGATTTTTCGTTTGCTTGAGTGTCCACATGTTGTTTACATTGCTAGCACTTACTTGAGATCTTTCTTGAAATGCATGATATTACTTGATGATGAGATGATAAAGGCACTTAGGTTTAACCTCGTGTTTCCTATATATCCAAACCATTTATACATGATCAATTAGTTAACCCTTTGAGCCTAATCCTATTCTTTCGGTGACACACCACATTACTTGCCATTATCCTTTTTATTCTATTAGCCTTACATTAAATTTGAACCTAAATTGTCAAAGGCTAGTATCATGCTTAAGGGAGTAATAAGGTGTTCATAAAAGGGGGGGTTTTTTATGATCATACTTTTGGGGAATATTAATTTTGGGTTGATGCTTGCTAGTCGAAATTCATAATAAAATCTATGGATCATTGTGCTTATTCCTTAGCTCTCTTGAAAAAAAAAGAAAAAAAAAAGAAAAAAAAATGAATAAATTTGAGAGCATTCTTATGTTTGTATGATCCTTCTTCATTCGACTAGTCAAGTTATTATGTAAGGGTTATTGAAAAATCCAAGTGTGGGGAAGTATTTGTTTTAATAGAAAGGGAATGGAATGAATTATATTGTTGTGTACTAGCTTTTGACAGTTAACCTGTTTTAGCTTTATTTGACATACCTGGTCCCTAGCCCACGCTACAACCCGAATAAAGACCTTTTGATTGTCATCAGTGATGTATGTTGTGTTGAGAGTGAGATTGATTGCGAGTGTCAAGTTGTGTTTATGATTTTGTTGGAATTGAGTGATACACTTAACCTTGTTCTTGAGTGAATATTCGTTTTTGAGTGAAAGGTGAGTTATTACTTGTTTTGGCATAGGAGATCCCAGGTTTAGACTTAAAGATGTATTTCTTGTGGGCTTAGCATGATTACCAACGATTTTTACACTTGACATGAATTTTTATGACCTTCTGCATGTTGGTTAAGTAGACTACGTGAATACTTGCACTTTCGACACCAAGACATCGTATGTTTACTTTGATTCTTAAGTTGATGTGGCATGAGAGGACTTGTGTGTGTGGTGTTGTGTTAGCATTGATCTGTTGCATGGTTGGATGAATTTTGTGGGTATATTCACTATAAACCCTCACGAGACAACACTCGTCCTACTAGGGCTGCCTAGGGGTTTAACGGCTTGTTGCATATGCTCAATGCAATCGTGTCATCTACGAAAGTGATGTTTGTTAGGATTTAGTTTTTATTTCACTTATTTGCCCGAGGACGTGCAAATGCTTAGTGTGGGGATGTTTGATAGAGTATATTTTTATATATATTTTAGATGATTTTATTCTCATATTTATTGTGTTTTGCATTGATTTGGATTTTTATTTAATAGATTTTATTGTTTTATTGTAGGAAATAAAGAATTCATAACTTGGAAGGATTTGGAGCAAAAAGAGCTATTTTGTAGATAAAATAGGAGAAAATTCGTAATATTAGGCTATACGGGCTGCCTGCACTGTTTGGGTCATATCTTGAGTTCCAGAAGTCAGAATTTGACGATCTTACTGTCCACGCGAAGCTTGGGGAATTATCTTTAATTCAGAGGTGGTCCAATAAGCAAAATCCAACTGGAAGAGCCCAGAAACAGAGGAGCAAAATTAGTGACGAATTTTACAAGAAAATCCTATTTAATTATGGATATCTTTTTGTAAATTGATTAAGATATTAAAAATACTTTTATTAGAAGAAAGAGATCAGATTTTATAGGGGGGTATATTATAAAAACGTGGGATAGAGAGGGAGAGACAGATAGGACGTATTTTATATATTTTACAAAAGCTAGGGTTTTGTTTTCTCTCTTCATCTCTTCCTTTGTAAGCACTTGGTTTAATTTGGATCTTCATTGTTCTTCGTTAATACAAAGTTTGAGGTATTCTTTATTCTCTTGTTTCATTATTATATGTTTTACATGGCTTCTTTCATTATTCTCATTGTTTTTACTTCTACCATGAGTGAGTAGTTTAATTCTAGGGTACTAAGGGGAGCCATGTTTGCACCATGATTTGGGCGTAATTTGATTAGTAGATTGATGGGTAAAGAGTAATTCTGATTGATATGTTATAATTCTTAATTTGTGTAATTGCGCAATATCATGGATTAATTGATTGCAATAGGAGTAATAGATCGAGAGATTTTACTACTAGAGGCTTACATACAATTAGCAGAATTGAAGGTGAGTGTGAGAACATCATTAGATATTCTGAGAGCGTTAATGCTTGAGAAAGATTAACCATTGCTTTAATTACTTAATCCCATTGAAAAGCTATACTTTTGTGATTTGTTTGGTGTAAACATGGTGAACCTGAATTGCCCTAGATCCCTTAATTAATTGATTTAAAACCTTTGTTAAATTTGCTTTATTAGTTAATAAAATTCTCAAACAATCGTTGTGACTAGAAACAATTGATAGCAATTGAATTGAAATTGAAACTGTCTCCTTGAGGATTCGACCCGTATTTGCTAATATCTACTACAATAGATACCGTGCGCTTGCGGTTAGACGTAATTTTACACTTGACTTGGGTGGACGACCATAGGTAATGTTCTCTCAGCATGGGGATTCATCCCTGGAGGTTGAGAAACTTGAGATTGAGTGGTCGCCCCTGTTGTTGGGGGTACCTGCTCAGTAACAGGCGGAGCAGAGTTTAGAGGTTGGTGCTGTTCTTCGTGTGGTCACCATGGTTGATGTTGTATTCCCATAGACGGCGCCAAATGTTGTGGAATAAAAACTAGTATAAGAAATTGTATTTAATGCTAGGGTTGGTGAGCTTCGAGCTTTAATGGCTGTTTCCGTGTTCGAGACTGATCGGTCTTCACAGGTGCCTACGTATCTCGTATTGAGAATCAAGCCAAGACGTAGTTTTAGGTGATGGTGCCCTCAAGGCTATGGAGGCGAGACCTCACCTAGGACGCAGTGGCTTGCATGTCCTTATTCAAGGATTAAGCCAAAACGTAGTTCTGAGAATGAGGGGTCAGACCCTTTATATAGGCTGAGAAGCCTTAGAATTATGGTAGGATTCGGATACTTGGTAGGCAAGCCACCACCTTGAGGAAGGTTCTAGACTCCTTCCGTGTAGGAATCTGTTTTCTTATTGGATTGGATGCCTTGGAGGCTAAGTTTGGTAGAAGTAATATCCTTATCTGACTCTTATTGCTGAGCTGTTTATCTCCTCCAATATTAATTACGAATTCAATATTAAAATTAGGGGTTTGGGCCTCACTAATGGGCCCCACGTTCGGACCATGCTGGGTCTAATTAATGCAACATTAAATGTATCTTTAGGGCTTACTTTTAGTCCATATCAGTATCAGTATTATTATAAAAGTGATGCTCCACTATTTCAAATATAATAAAAGTTTGTATACAATGTTATTTCGGCATAAATATATCCGTACGGTTGGATTATCAAAATAATAATAAAATACAAGATTTAAGGTGCACTAATAGAGAACTTCTCTATAGTGTGCTTTAGAAATTCCATGCCTATATATATATATATATATATATATATATATATATATATATATATATATATATATATATATATGAGTAGGGATCTAGAGAAAACCCCTTTAAAAGGAGAACTTAGAAAACTAAATTAAAATATAGCACATATGGTATTCAAACTGATCGTTGGGAGATGGAGAAAAATGTGGTGAAATTAGATTTTAAAAAAATATCACCGATTGACGGGAAAAATCAAATTAAAAACGGAGGGGATTAGGTGGGATTGTGTGTGCGAGGGTGTATTTGATTAGTGTGTGGGTGCCCCTGGCGGGGCCATTGATTATATTACATCCAATGGTTAGGATTAGTACCTTAGTTTTCTTCAAAAAAAGAGTTCTCTTTTGATCATTTGCCTATATTATATATATATATATATATAGAGGGGCTAGTGATCAAGTAGAAACCAAAATTAAAATAGATACCTTAAAATAATGCTAACGCTTACATCAATCTAATCTAATGGTCCCGCTAGGGGCACCACACACAAATGCAATGCACCCTCACATACATAATTCCACCTAATTCCCTCCGCTTTTAATTTGATATTTATCGTCAATCAATGATTTTTTTTTGAAATCCAACTTCACTGTATTTTTCTTCATCTCCCAACGATATGTTTGCATACCATATGTGCTTTATTCCGACGCAATTTAGAATTTTTTTTATTTAGTTTCTAGTTTCTAGTATAAGAGTGGTTTCTATTAGAAGAAGACTATATATATACTAGTATTTGAGTTGAGCCCGCGTTGCTGGGCTTTTATAATTTTATTATTACTGTTCTTATAATTAAAAACATGACAATTATTTGATGTCGTAATTATGATGTTTTTGTACAGTACAATATAATTTCAAATGTACTTAGAACTAAGTAACTCTCCATCTATCAAAATGATGTGGAACTAATAAACTAAAGTCCAATAATTTTGAACGGAAGGGTGGTGGTGTTGCTGCTTTTGCTCTCTGTATCAACATTTAGTTAAATTATTTTTTCTTTCTTTTGCATTAATAACTACTGTGATTTTTTGTGATAAATTCATTTGCCCAAAATTTTTAATTTTATTTTTTTGTTGAAAAGAAATTCTCATAAATATATATTTGATAATTTGAAAATATTGATTTGAAAAGACACTTACGAATGAAATATAAACATTGAAACATGTTTGTATATTTTTTCATTTTTCTCAATTGTAATTGATATTATTATATTAATAGTGTAGGTTTGAAGAAATAATTTGAATATAAATGTATTTTTCACAATTCAAATTTATTGACTAATAGGAAAATTCCTGGGTCCCGTCTTTGACGGGACCTCGAATATTATCTAATAAAAAAAATTATATTGTTATTTGATGTTATCTCTTTTGAAAAGAAATTCATTAAAAATATGTTTAGCAATCCGAAAAATTTTAAATCCACATGCCATTAAAAATAAAACTTGAAATTTCTTTGCTAATGTTTTAATTTATGTTAATGTTTTAATTAATATTATAATTTTCCCTAAAAAACTTGATTTAATTTTAATAATTTAATGTTGAATAATAATTTGAAAATAAATGTATTTTTATTATCAAAATATTAAATCTAATAAGAAAACTCCTCGGCCCCCTCTTTGACGGAGTCTCGGACCCTTTTTCCTCTATTCCTGTAAATTGAAAATTAATTTTAAATATTAAAATTATAATTTTAACTAATACATAATCTAAACGTTAATCAACACGATTAGACATTAACTTTACTGAATGTTACTATATTTTTATTATATTGTTATTCTCTCTACCTGGCCATTAACACTGTCCAACCACGAATAAAATGTGAAAATAAAATTTAACAACCACAAATGATAAATAAATTTTTAGTGAAATTTTCAATATTATTAACAATTTTTTTTAACAATTAAATCGTACGATGTTAATATTACGTCAAAATAATGATGTGTGACAAATTTTTTGTAATTTTTTTTCCAATTGTTCTTGCTCACCTTCGGTCTTAGATTATTAACATTATAGTGGTACTACTTTTATAAAATTAGATATTTAACCAAAATACTATATAAGATGTTTTTGAGGGGTATTAATAAAAAAATCTTCGAAATAAATCTTCTACAGTTATTTTTATAAATTTCATGCCCTTATAATATTATTAAATCTGAGGATTAGTAAAAAAATGTATATTTAAATAGTAAGAAAATAATACTTTTTATAGCTAAATCAAAATAAATGATAATGAACACTTCTCGTCACCGCCTCCGACGGCACCTCGATTTATTCGTAAAAACAAAATGACTACAAATCACTAATAAAATTATTTATTTTACTTACTTATAAATTCAAAGTAATGAATATAATTTTTTTGATAATTTAAATCTGAGTCTTTACAAAAATGTCATGTTTTAATTTATCAAAAAATTAATATATTTCAACAATTAAATTATAATAAATAATAAACAAAACACCTCGGCACCACCTTCGACGACAGCTCGATCCTTATTTATTATTAAAATTAATATGTGTTATGATGGTACTATTTTTTATATCTGTGATTGAGATTGATTATATATAATTTATTAAAAGGATGATTATATATAATTTTAAATTAATTAACTACTTGAAAATTTTAATATTTACTTATTTTCATGTGATGATATATTGTTAGATTCTTAATTAAAAAATTAAATTATAATTATTAATTAAAGTACAATGCATAAAAATGAGAAAAATTTAAAAAGCATAAACAAAAATTATTTTTTTAGTGACATTTTTTATATTATTTAAGACTAAAATGTTAATAATTTACAAAAAATTTAGTAATATCATGCCACGGCCAATTGGAGGAGCAGAACTTTATATTTTTGTAACATAGGAAATACGAACCTTGAGAAATTGAACATTAGTAGAAACATGAATATAATATAAATTAGGAGGACATGTTATTACAATAGTTTCATAACCCATATAAATTTTTGTATATGACAACTTCATACTGATGTGAAGAATCATCTTTTACTTGACTACTCACTCTTACTTTCTGTCAATGATTATGTATAGTTGGGAGGATAATGCCATAATGGATGTTTCTGGATTAGAAATCATTAAATATCCTACTATAGTAGCTTCTCTGTTGACACAACATAAAAAAAAATAGTGGATGAAGTTTAGTGAAGAGATCTGTGTGTTGCTCGAATGAAGTCATAGGAGAGTGCTCAGAGCAATGTTCCTGTTACAGGGCCAGGGCCAACAATGTACGCCCATAATATGTACGCGGTACGCCCATAGTCCCTTGTAATTAGAACTTGCAACTGCATGGCCAATGGTCTTCGAGGGTCCATTGATCCTCATGATACTCGTCTGCAAATCCTTAATTTCTAACAAATCTCATTATATATATAAAATTACGATACTTAAGATAGCATTTTTATATGCAAGTACCCTTTGATTGACTCAAGTGCTTACCCTCGTAAAATAGATGTTATGCATACTGCAGAGCCTACTACTATACCTCCCAGGTTCCCTTTGTGCAACATGGATAGTCCACCACAGTGAGAGGCAAAAGATTAATTAGTACAAAAAGGAAATTAACAACTGATGTAATTTAAGATGTTATCAGGCTCTTACGGCGTCCATGTCTGTAGAAATAGCAGAAGCTATGAATATCATAGAAAATGTAACAACGACCTGCATAAGCATGATCAGAGCTTGAGAGTCAGTTCCAGATGGAGTAGCAGTGCCTAAGTCATTAAAGGGATGTAGTAATACCCGAATCGTAGTAAATATTGCACCTAGAGCTCGCATTATTTGTCCTACTACATACACTGTAACCTGCACATTTAAAACAATTATTCCTACTTTAGCATCAATGTTAGCACTTAACTCCTCTATATTTTCTATTGATCTTAACCAAGTATATTCCAACCTCTGTACTATGGCCACCATGGCACATTGAGTTTTGTGTGTTATGCATATGCCATCAAACAGGCCAAGTACTTGGTAGCAATTTTGATTTCATTGTATTTAGCAGTCTCTTCAAATTAAAAACTTTGACATAAGAAATTAAGATAGACTGTCCAACTTGGCTTCGTACAACACGACTTTCGGTAACTTGAAACTAAAAGGAATAAGAACTCCCAAAATAAAATAATGGAATAAAAAAAACTATACTTACTGACCATGTCAAAAGTACGTATCCAGTTTCCTTTTAACACGTATTGTTCTTGGAAGATTATTTAGTGAAATGTAAAAATTTGAGCTATTAAAGAGGATCAGTAGAAAAATCAAGCATAGAAATCACTGACATTAGTTAGAACTTAAATATCAGCAACAATGATTATGGATAGCAATGTAAAATTTTTTATAAATCTTTCAGCAGTGCAGAAAACAATAACATAACTTTGATAAATTGTTGGATATTTTAAGGCTTACTCTTCTATCCCTTTCCTTCAGAGTCGCGGACGAAACCTTGCTAGATGGGGCTTATCCGAGGGAGGTATATATATATACACAACCTCAACTCAAAACCACCAGCCTTAATATCTCTCTCAATAATCCTCTCCCCAAACAACTCCATGACCATCGACCCTGCAACACCACCCCTCACCGCCTCCGAAAACTCCCTCTTACCCAGCCCAAGCATGCTCTGCAAACCAAGCAAATTACCTCCAACTACAATCTGACTTGCAATCTTACACTATGTTCATTCCCTTCATAAGGAAGCCACCCATCAAGTATTTAACATTATAAATTGCAGGAAAATAGGTAATTAAACAATATTCGGAGGAATAAAAAATGTATAATACCTTTGGGTACTTTCAAACACCAATTTCAGTTTATGATTTACCTAGTTAAAAACACCTAGTATCTTGATTTAAAACTGACATGAAGTCTAGTTTAATCAGTTCTACAGAAGATGCGCGCCAACCTTCTTGATACCTTCCCAATCCGCTTGTATAAACCTATGAGATGCTACAACAGAACAATGACAAAGTCAACAATAAGGATCATATATCCAAGTAAATATTATACATTGCTCCTAATTTGTTTTTGTGGTGGTCATTTTTTTCCTCCCAAAGCTACAGGACAACAAGTATTATACATATGCTTCTAATTTGTTTTAACACAAGGTTAGTGGAACCAACCGGTATGGAATAAGAAAGAAAGTAATATGGACAACATTAGGAATAATGTTTTCACTTAGTATAGCAATACTAACTTAGAAATATTTGTAATGGACCTTATATTACACTGAATATTGCATTGGTAATGATTTACCTCTCATCTCTACAGATCGAATTATACAGGATCTTATAGCAACCATGGTTTATATGCATAGTCGGAGGACACACCATTAATACCCAGCTGATATGATTTAGTGAAACCATTCACCTTTACCACTCAAAACATCATCCTTTGTTGTTCCAATTTGCATAAAATTATCCTTCGTACCTCAATCAGATTGCATCGATCAATAAAAACATTCTTATTTTAACGCATTGATTTGCAGCATCAGATTTACATCAGACAACTTGTCATATTTTTTATTAGTAACATCGATCTAAACTATATTACACATCAAAGATTAAAACACATAAAAGCAATTGACAACTTTATCAAAACTTTAATCAAACGTTTGTTCTACGAAAAATCTAAACATTAGTTATATCCTTAATTTATTGTGCTATTTAAAAGTTGAATAAAGAACACACCTTATAAAATTCGGAAAATCATGTCTCAATTGCCCCGAAAATATATCTCAATCATAACCTGCAAATTAAGAATAATTATGATGATATAAGGATTATATAAAGAAAATTTGAAATAAAGAAGAATATACTTCGTTGATGCATAATATCAAACACTTGATAGTATATATATATCCAAATCATAAAAAAAGAACAATTAGTTATCATAACAACGTCGAAGGTCCAATTCGTAAATGGAATTTACGATATAGAGATGAGATAATATGGTTTTTCAAAATGTAAATCTTTAGTTGTAAGTTAACAAAATCATAAGCGGTAAGTTCAAATTTTGAAAATTTGGAATTTGATTTAAATTTGTTGTTTGTGCAGTATGTTTGTATGTACTTGAGTGTAAAAGACTAAAAGCTTCTTTGGAAAGCTTTAGACACAAATTAAAGAGTGTGGTATTTTTGTAATTAGAAAGAAAAGTAATGGCAAAGAGCTACTAGACCTTTATTACCGTGGCAAAGACGCAGTAGCAACTATTATATAGATATATATATATATATATATATATATATATATATATATATATATGTGTGTGTGTGTATGTGTGTGTTTGATATTATATAAATGTATGCGATAATAAAAATATTTTAATATTTTAATCTTAATAATTTTATATTTCAAAACATACATATACATTTAAGATACATATCAATCATATAAACAAAATAATCACCCACATATATTTATATTAACATATATATATATATATATATATATATATAGTTAAGTGACTCAAATCAGAACCATTCTTAAAATAAGAACTTAGTCCCCAAAGAATATCAACAAAATCCAGCAGAATCACCAAATCATTAAAATTAATAAAAAAATTAAAAAATCAAGTCAGTGCTTACATCAGCATGATGACATGGCACAAATTTTTCCGCTAAAATATTTTCCTTCCAAAAAAAATTCCCCAAAAAAAAAAATTTCCCGCCAAAAAAAAATAAAATTATGTTTTTTGGCAAGTTTTTTTCTACCCAAAAAAATGATGATTTGGCAGGATTTTCCGCCAAAAAATGGTGATCTACAAATCACTTAGATTAGCATTTTCCCTAAACACAATAGTTAACCTTTAGGGTTCAACAGTTCTATTTTAGGTTTTAGAAATATTCAGAATGACGAATAAACCGTATACGGAGTTAGAGTAAACAACCCTAAACCCTAGATACTAAATCCTAATTTATCCTGATTTTTGAAAAATCGGTGCTGACAGCCGATTTTTTAAAAATCAGGCCGCCGATTTAGTAAAAAAACAAAATTTGAATTTTAAAAATTTCCTACCGAAATATGGTGATTTGGAAATTTTCCCGCCAAAATTTTGGTGATTTGTAAAAATTTTCCGCCAAAAATTGTTTCCTTCCTAAACAATTTTGTTTGCCCAACAATTTTTTTTTGTGGGCCCCTCTGCCACGTCATCATGTTGACGTCAGCAACGTCAACAGTGATGTCATGCTGACGTCAGCAGTGACGTGTTGCTGGAAAATAATACTTTTTTGGGATTTTGTGATTTTACTGGATTTTGATGATTTGACGTCAGCAGTGACGTGGTGCTGGAAAATAATATATGTATTCTTTTACTTTTTCTTATCATTTTTAAATTTTACTTATAATATTCTATAATTTTTATGCAACTAAAATATTTTTATATTTTAAATTTTAAACATATTTGTACTTTAATGTTTTACTTCATGTGATTATTTTAATTTCGAATTTTGAATTAAAAACTCGATTTAAACCCGAATCCGAACCAAAACCAGATAAAACCCGATGGTTTGGATTTAGATTTTGATTTTCAAATCCTAATCCAAACCCGAACCAATCCAAAAACTTTAAATTTAAATTTAGATGTAGCCAAAATCCAATCCGACGCGTTGTCATCCCTACTAGACTCAGTTTCATAAAACCTTTAATTCCATCCAAACAGCCCACACAAAGATATGATATCTGAATTTGAAATTTGTTAATTTAAAATTGAGTAATAATTCGTACCCATTATTTTTAGTTGATTTGTCAGTTTGGTCTCATATTTTGAATTTTGACATATTGCATCTCACGCAACATTATTTTGAATTTTCACTTCATTACGCACGTTTTTCAGTAATTCCATTAAATCTAGAGGTTGACTTTGAATTTAGAAAGGATAATACTGGAAGAATTATGGTTCAGTTTAAATTTCTTTATTCAACCTCTCATCAGAATTCATAAATCACTCCTATGTTTCATCTTTTGACACATTGAAATTGAAAGGATATATTCGATATGTTTTTTATTTTGATATTTATAGGATTTAACATAAAATTTGAATACACTTAGTTATCCTCTCCATTAGGTCATTAATTTAATTGATTCGGTTAAAATTCAATTCTAGTAATATCTATTTTTATTATAAGGGATATTCCATTATTGCGAAAAATCAAAAATTATATTTTCATGGAATATATCTCAAGGCAATAAGATGGAAGAAAAAATATCGAGTTTTGATATTTTTTCGATCTCCGTTGCAACATTGATAAGGCGACAAAGTTCGAACAAAGAATATTCGAGTTTTAATATTCTTTAGAGAACTCGTGCTACATTTAAAAAATGATAAGTTTGTATTCAAAAATATTCTGCCATTAGCACTCAAAATGTTTTCATTCAAAAATATTTCTCCCACTTCTTAAATTTATTCTATTTTCGAAGAAAAATTATTTTAATCATTCAAAAATATTTCCTACACTCTAAAAATATTTTATATATTAGGAAATGTATTCTTAGTATTTATTCTAGTCAAAACATTGGTCAAAAGATTTATCTATTCCACGGAAAGGCCAATCGTATTTTATTCGGAAC
Source organism: Kitagawia praeruptora (assembly GCA_037693485.1). Classification (NCBI taxonomy): domain Eukaryota; kingdom Viridiplantae; phylum Streptophyta; class Magnoliopsida; order Apiales; family Apiaceae; genus Kitagawia; species Kitagawia praeruptora. The sequence continues at coordinate 113,341,861 of CM075354.1, forward strand.
CGAAAGCTGATTTAATAGTATTAAATCTAAATAAAATACTTTCACTTGCTAAAATAAAATAATTTTGGTCCGGGCACGAAAATCGATACAGTAGGTCCACAGTTGACCACGTTTGACTAAGACAAGTTTCACCAAACTTTCCAGAATTCCATTTTATAATATTCCCAACTGCTCCATAATTTTAGGTTTGTTTATTGGGTATTTTCATATTTTTCGGGTATTTAATTAACGATACATGTTACGTATTTAATCGTTCTGATACAATATAAAACACAACTAGTTTCTAAATACCAAACCCACTTCAAAGAAACACAAAACCACTACCAACTAACACAAACCACTTTCCACCTCATCAATCCACATCTTTTCAATCGTAACAACTCCCTTTTCCTTCAATCTCAACCACTCCTTATACCCAACACCTACTATAAATAAACCCCTTCCCACACCCATTTCCTTCAAGCTAAAAAGCCAAAGAATTGCTGGGATTTTAGAAGTATAAGCTCTCTCCATCTATCGAAACACTCTAAACACATACTTCTTCTCAAAAACATTCTCCTTCTTATATATACTTACAATATATTCAAGGTTTTTGTTATACAAGCTTAGTTCCTTCAACCAAGCTCTCTCCCACCAAGAAAGCTCCTCTACCACTACCTTTCGGCCTCCCAAAGGGCTGCCCAAGAGCTCCTAACTAACATCTCTTCATCTTTATATGCTCTTATATCAAAAGGTTTTATTAATATTTTAACGCACTAATTTTGGCCATTTATTGTTATAATATATATATATAACTGTGCTAAGGCTTGATTTAATTCTCATCTATCATCTCTGAAGATCTTTAAAGCTGTAATTATATATATTCTTATTGTGTGGTGTGCTTAATTTAAACGCATAATAGCGTGGTGAAAGCCGTTTATATTTTCCGCACCTTTTTATTCTTGTCCTCACACTTGTGAGTGATTTTATTTTTCGCAGCTTTTTATTCTCGCTCTCACACTTGTGGGTAATTTTACTTTCCACACTATTTTAACGCATAATAGCGGTCCTCGTTGTTGTTATTTATATAATAACGAGCTACTTTTCTGTACGTGTGCGTTTATTTGTGTGTGGGGTGTTTAATTGTCCAAATTATATTAAAAGTGCAAAACGTTAAAGTTATATCGCTAAACTCTTGTTCAATATATATATATATATATACGATTAGTCCAAAATAAGACTAAATCGAACGAGAAGTTATTTATCAAACATCCTTAAGGCTACAAAAGCTTAAACAAGGATTTGATATATACATTACTTCAAAATAGACATTTTGTCAACCACGAAGTAATTTGAAGTATACTTCGACAAAAGTCGATCAAAAATATACGATTACAATCCTTATAAGCTTACGAGCTTAAAGGAATTAATCAATATTTGCAAACTCCAAAATATAGTTAATCTCATTAAAACGGAGTATTAAAAGTATTCTTCGATTTACAAGTCATATCGAATATAAGAATAAACATAAAGTCATAAGCAAATAAAGTTTATCGAACTTATTTTACTTAGTATTCGTGTAAGAATATTAAAGTCACTCTCGGACATATAAGTCCAAACTCTTATTATATTAAGGTATTGTTTCGTACATATTGTATTCTAACTCTTGCAGTGAGGTGAAGTTAAAGTGAGATGATTCTCGTTCTAAGACCCAAGTCCTACGTGCTAACGGGGAGTTAGTAGCTTTTGCACCGTGAAGAAGAGGAAAGACCCAAAAACTATCATCTAAGAGCCAAGACCGGCAAAAGCTAAGGATTCATAGTCTACACTAAGGGTTCTATATCAACTTTGAAAAAGTAGCGGGGAGTTGCTGTCTAAGATAAGTTGTGTAGGTTTTACAACGACTTTGAGGGAGTAACAGGGAGTTACGGTCCAAGATAAGTCTTGTATTTATTTTTATAATTATTGTGAGGTGGTGTCGGGGAGACACGTACCAAGACCAATATTTGTAAGGTTGTAAAGGCTTTTCCGCCTACTAAAGCAGCAAGTTTATTTTTAAGAAAATCTCGAGTCCGGAGAGGAGCTCGGGGACTGAAGTAGCTGTGAGCGAATCCATTAGGGGTTGCGCCATCGCGAACCATTATAAAATCTCCTGTGTGTTATTTTCTTCCCTTGTCTTTTATTTTTGCACTTATAAACTGCATAATGACTCGGTAAAAGATTTAAAAAGGGATAAATATTTTTAAAACACCATAATAATTTTTAAATTAGATATTAAGCTATTCAACCCCCTTCTAGTTTAAAATAGTCCTCTTACGGGACCTAACACACATACACACGTATCTATGAAAGTAACTGAGAATGATCATTTGTTCGAGGAAATTGATTTTTAGCAACAATTATGAGGGCAAAAGTTACGGGAGATATTGAATCTTTTTAAAATAATTTAATATTTTTAACAAATTCACATAAAATATTTCAAAAGGTAAAACGAATAATAAGATGGCAAGTAATCAACTACCGAAAATGGTAAATATTTTATTTAGGAAAATATGCAAGTAAGAAATAGTAAAATATATATATAACAAACATTGTACATAAAAAAATAGTAGTGTATAGGTATTGACTTCTATACCCTTAACATTTAAGGTTAATTATGAAACGTTAACGGAAGTTATTGAAAAGGTTGTATAATGAAGCCAAAATAAAAATTAAGAATACAATTTGTCACAATTTAAAATTTGAGACATAGTACAAAAATGATCTTTTACGTCGTATATTATATGTTGGTTCCGCCTAAAAATGACGTATATTCGACCATTATACGTCGGTTCCGTCTAAAGATGATGTATATTTATGTTTCTGAATACCATTATATGTCGATTTCGCCTAAAGACGACGTATAAAACACTTATACACGTCGCCAGCAAGGCGACGTATAAGATATACTTTTTACGTCGGCTTTGTTTAAGGCGACGTATAAGATATACTTTATATGTCGGCTTTGTTTAAAGCGACGTATATAAGATATATTTTTTACACATTTATCAAATTGATTAAATTATCATAAATAAAAAAAAGGTGTGAAGTGTTAAATACTCTTTAAAATTGAATAATTTACAATTAGAAATCTTAATTTTTTTTTTGTCAGGAGAAATCTTAATATTTAATAGGTTAGCCAAAAATGATTCTGCTTTTAAACAAAACAATGAAAAATCCATAGAGTCAAGGTGAACAGCGTGCACCTATTTTACACGTCTATTTGATTCAGATGTTTTTCATTAACTCTTTTTTTTCAAAATATCTTGTTTTTCCAAATATTAAACTAGTACATGATCGCTCTTCTGACCAATTACATGAACTGACAAGTAAATATATAGGCCCTCTTACTTTTCCCTTTAAAGTAGGAGTAGTATGTTAAGCTAATCCCATATCCTGCTTTATAAGTTCCTCTGTTTCCCTCGACACTTACAAACTTCATCATGTCACCTCCTCATAACCATCACGCCCCACCCCACCACCACCAGCCCCCGCCCCATAACCATCCACCCCCATCACACCACCACCAGCCCCCACCCCATAACCATCTACCCCCACCACATCACCACCATCCTCCATCACATCACCATGATACCCTTATCATCGTGCCACCACCTCAGCCAATTCGCCATCAGGACACTGTTGTTTTCGTACCACCACCAATACTGTTTCCAAGGTCAACCCAATCATCTTCCTTGTCAACACCGCTGGTCGGCTACTCAACTCACCGCAGATACAACTCTATTTTGCCGCTTATACTACTATTCATCTTCTTTGGTGTAGTAATTATCATTTTTTTGGTATTGTGGTACTAGTAAGCCACTTCTTTATTTCACTGTTAAGTTTCTTTGTTGTACTTGCTGTGTTTTTTTAAGTCCTTGTAGCGGAGAAACCTAGGCCAACACCATGTTGGTGCAGTGGGTTGAACCCTTGTCTCCTTTGTACGAGGTCAAGGGTTCGACCCCTGGGTGTGTGTGAGTTTAGCTTGTATTAGTTTCCTTTATTTGTATTTGTATTTGTATTTGTATTTGGTCGGGGGTCCTTCGGAAACAGCTTCCCTATTGTATAGGGCATGGTCTGCGTACATCTACCCTCCTGATATATTATAACTGAGTAAGTTTCGTTTTTGAGATATTATAACTGAGTAAGTTTCGTTTTTAGCTTAGAAACATAGCTGTACTATCAAATCTGCTAAAATTGTCAAAGTTTTAGTTTAAAAATAATAGTCACATCCCTTCACGGAAGTAATTGCATGTTATGATCAGTGTGCTAAAAATCGGGATTAATAGGTGACGATTAATCGGTAATCGGTACCTCTCCGAACGGGATTAATCGGGAAAAATCGGTGATTAATCGGCGATTAATCGCTAATCGGTACATTTACCGATTAAGTCCGATTCTCGCTTTTTACAACACTGGTTATGATCCTATATATCCATTTTTTTTTTGCTAACTGCACTGATCGTATGTATCCATGCATTTGTTGGAATATGTTCGTTTAAAGTTCCATAATAATATAAAAATATTACTCCCTCCGTCTCATCCATTTCTTTACATATTTTCAACATTGTTTGATACGCATTTTAAGGCGTATATAAAGTATAGTTCCATAACTTATTTTTAAAATTTTCTTTTTTTAAATAAAAATTTAAACATTAAATTTTTATTGTGAAGAAAAAAAATATTAAAAAAAATATGAAAATATATTTTATCAAAGCATTAAAATACGTGTCGAGCCTCTAAGTGTAAAGAAATAGCTGTTACAGAGGGAATAGGTTTGATGTATGATGCACGAAGAACTATCATATCCCCTACCTATTAAAGAAGTAAGTTAGATTTTTATCTTTAGGGTCGTGTATATATATATATATATATATATATAGGGGCTACTCCAATACAAACCTCCTTAAAATATAAACCTACAAACCAAGCATAATCTAATATTTCAAGCTAATTTAATGACCAAACTAGGGGTACCCCAATACAAAAAACGTTTAAAATACTTGGCTCTATCCAAAAAAAAAAAAAAAAAATCACTGTTCACGTGATGACGTGGCAGTGGATTTCCCTGGTTAACGGTGCTTCGCACCTTCTTGTACGGCGCTTCGCGCCTTTATCATTCTAAAATTTTAAGGAATGGCAATCAATGGTAAAGGCAATAGACGATTGATGGGTGTGTCGAGAGCCTTCGGCCCTCATGACTACCTAACTCATCCTTTTACTGTCTTAAATGCTTCGCATTTCCACGGCAAGTTTTTTTTTTTTTTTGTTGGATAGAGCCAATTATTTTAAGCATCTTTTGTGAAGGTACCCTTGGCGGGAACCTTAGAATAGATGAAATATAATTAATTTAGTGTTGGTTTGTAGGTTCTCATTTTAAGAATGGTTTGTATTTGAGCACTTGCCTATATATATATATATATATATATATATAGAGTTGGGTTCAGTGGAGACCTTGTTTTTTGTGGAGTCCTGGAGTCCACTTTTGTTCTGCATACATTCATCAGCATTTTACATTGCATTTAATAATTTTCTAGGATCATCACCAAGATTAGTTATGGTTTTTTCAATAATATCGTCAAAATCCATCACAAATATACATTATATTGCCCGCAATGACAAATTATTGAATTTGCAGAACAAATTTTATATTGCAGAACCAAGTGTTCAATAACAAAATTCTAAAAATTAATTCAAGAGATGTTTAGGCGTGTTTCGAACCAATTTACGATCATGTTCAGGAGGAAAACGTTTTTACATTGGTAAAACATTGTTAAATGTGGATGAATATATGCAAAACAAAGGTGGACTCTAGGACTCCACAAAAAACATGGTCTCCACTGAACTTTGTTCTATATATATATATAATATGTCTATAATTAGCATTTAGCATTGTATTTTGCTACCCACCTCGATGGTTGGTTTTAACCTAATTTGTGACCAATCTATTGATGATTGATTATAGGGGTGTTTGGAGAAACTTATTTTTCAGAATTAGTCAATTTATTTTAAGTTAAAAGTTAAGATTCCTAAGTTTTCAACTTATTTTTGCAACTTATTGAATCTCAAACATATATTAAATACTTTGTATAAAACAATTATCAAAATACAAATTTTTTATCCGAAAATAAGTTAATAAGTCCTTAAAATAAGCTGTGCCAAACATGCCCTATGATCCATTGGAGATGATAGTCACATATTAGTTGGTTGCTAAAATCCTGTAATTAAAGTATTTCTGCTAAAATTTTGAAGTATGATTAGAAAATTTACAAACTTCCATAATTGGCTGTCATTTTTAAATAATACAATTTATCTCTTAAAATTGGGTAATGACCCTTTCTATCACAATTTGGAGGTAAATGGTCCAAAATATCACAATCCAAAAAAATAGCTCTTTTTATCACTTAATATCGCATCATAAATTTGCGTTTCCTAAAAACGTAATATAATAATGCGTCTTCACCTTAAAATACAAACACAGACTCTGAAAACGCAAGATCTTCGTTCGTTTTCTGAAAAGGAAAAAAAATTAAACGCATTCAAAACATGCGTTTCTTTTTACATTCCGGCACAAAGCCCAACCGCACTACATGGCCCCAATATTGCTAGCCCAACTGGAAAAAAGGATTTTAAAAAAAATTATTAACGCATATAATAGTTGCGTGATTGTGTGATAGTAGGGACCATTTTTGTGGATTGGAATATTTTGGGCATTTTGATTTTAAATTGTGATTAAAAGGGCCATTTCTCCTTAAAATTTAAGATGATAACTTCTCCTTAAAACTTATTTTTTAATTAAGGAACATATTTGAATTAGATAAATTAGGTCAAGTAAAATACTTATAAAAAACACTATTCCCCGTCCCGGATTTTGTTTTTCATAATTTTCATTACGATTTGTCCCAAAATTATTATTCATTTTTAATAATTATGATAAATTAATGATTAAAAACTTAAACCAAGGACAATTTAAGTAATATTTTAGAAGGAAAATGTTATGTTTCTCAAAATTTGTTCCCAAATTTTCCCCAAAAATTGATGTGCCACATGAATAAATGGTAATTTTCCTAATAATAATATGAGGCCCCACGTACATAAATATACACTCACAAATTAAAATTCGCCATTTATTATACCAGGTCATTTTATAAAATTTTTGAAAATTTTTTTAAAGAACCTAGCACTACTCATTTTAGAATATATCACACGCTATATAAAAATTTCAACACGGCCCCTTCCGCACATTCTGACCCACGCATTCTCCATTCACCAACCATTCAGACTAAACTACGTTTGATTTATCTAAACTAATATTTCGGAACTAATTATAAGTTGACTTACAGATTAAACAAACATGTAGAAAATTTCCTTTACCATTCGAGCGAATTTCATGCTGCGCACCAGACAGCCCATTAAACATATTAATATATGTTAAGCATTCAAACAATAAGATGGAACTAGATACAAGTTTAGCCTCAACTTTTTTTAGTAATTTTAGTTCTTATGTAATAAATAAAAAAGTATCATATGTTAATCTTAGTATTCGAATCATAATTATGTTTTTCTTAATATAGTTAGATAATAATATAAATATCATAAATCTTTGAATTATTTATCTTTTTCAAACGTATTTTTACAGAGGTATCTTGGTCAAATACATTGATGCTAACAATTTTTGGAGTTAACATAAGAGTTATGTGTAACACACTAGTTATAATACTCCCTCTGTCCCAGCTGAATTCTTTACGCGTCTTGACACGCATTTTAAGTTTTCTATAAAGTAAAGTAAAGTTTCATAATTTGTTTTTTAATATTTCAGGTGAGAGAGAGAGAGAAAGTGGAAATATGATTCTAAGAAAGTGGTAAGCTAACCAAATGCATTACTAGGAAATTCAGCTTCTAAGAGGAAATATGATTCTAAGAAAGTGGTAAGCTAACCAAAATGTTTTATTAGAAGTTGTATTTTAATATTACGTCCGGGATTACATGTACTATATTTAGTTAAGTAGGTTGAGAGTATTGTAGAGCTTCTATTATTAAATTTTGGATTGCTTTCTTTTGACAGGTAGTAAATCTTCCTAGTTCATGACTTCATTCGTTGTGAGGCACTTGATTATATCCAAGGATTTGTGTAATCATCGACGACCAACTGACCAACTGAATGGCTTTCAAGCCTTAGTCTGCTGCTACTGTTTTGTTCAGTTTTCTAGTACTGTTAAGTTGTCTAGTAAGTTGTCTAGTACTGTTAATTAAGCTATTGTTTATGTAGTTGATTGTGGATATATATGGAGTTCGGGGTAACTTAGGTGAATGGATGGTTTTCGTTATTGGTGTAGTACATTGTTAATGAATTATGTGAACGTGGAATTCTGAATGTGGAATTATGAATGTGGTTTTGGTTATTTGTTAAGCTTTCTAATTATGAATGTGGAATTCAAATTTTGATATTAATTATTTTGGTAAATTTTTGGGCACATAATTATGCAAATATGACACATCACATTGTTATCCTTTAACACACACTACGCCATAATTGAGCATACGCAACCCTTTTTACAAAGCGTTGCACAGAAAGCGTTTCGTTAGATAGAAGTTTTGGGTCTTTTGCAACTGAGCTGAATTGGTGTTGTGTTAGATATATATTAGCGTTGCGTATTACCCACAGTGTTTCACATTATGCAACACTAACTGATGGCGTTGCGTTAGATATTTTTTTATTTTTATAAATGGTGATGTGGCAGAAGTGGGACCCACATGTGCTGACGTGGCATTTGCTGACGTGGCACATGTGGGACCCACATTTACTGACGTGGCAGAAGTGGGGCCCACCTTTACTGACGTGGCAAAAAACATTGCATTAGATACCAGTAGTGTTGCGTTTGCTCTTTGAAGTGTTGCATTAGATATATTTATATTTTTTTAAAAAAATATGACGTGGCAGATGTGGGCCCCACAACTGCTGACGTGGCAGTATGGGACCTACAAGGGTGACGTGGCAGGAGGCCCATCATGCTGACGTGGCAATTGTGGGACCCACAATTGCTGACGTGGCAGAAGTGGGGCCCACCTTTGCTGACGTGGCATTTGATGACGTGGCAGAAGCGTTGCATTAGATACAAGTAGTGTTGCGTTTGCTCTTTGAAGTGTTGCATTAGATATATTTATATTTTTTTAAAAAAATATGATGTGGTAGTGTGGGACCCACAAGGGTGACGTGGCAGGAGACCCATCATGCTGACGTGTCAATTGTGGGACCAACAATTGTTGACGTGGCAGAAGTGGGACCCATTAATGCTGACGTGTCAGAAGCGTTGCATTAGGTATTTATTTTCTTTTATTAACTAGTCTTGTCCCGAATGATGAATCTATTTTTTTAAATTATTTTTCCAATCGCACGGATGTCAAGATATAACGATTTTAGTGTCGTGGTAATTTTTCAAAAAAATTCCTACATGTACTTGGTTTGGTTTTATAACGGTTAAACCAGTCAAAGTGGGCTTTCCTTTTAACTAGTCTTGTCCCGAATGATGAATCTATTTTTTTAAATTATTTTTTCGACGTTCCAATCGCACGGATGTCAAGATATAACTATTTTAGTGTCACCGTAATTTTTCAAAAAAATTCCTACATGTACTTGATTTGATTTTATAACGGTCAAACCGGTCAAAGTGGACTTTCGTTTTAACTAGTCTTGTCCCGAATGATGAATCTATTTTTTAAAATTATTTTTTCGACGTTCCAATCGCACGGATGTCAAGATATAACGATTTTAGTGTCGCGGTAATTTTTCAAAAAAAATATTATTCTAAAAATAATAATAATTATTTTAAAAATATTAAATTTTTTATCCAGCAAGTAAAAAATTAAAATCATTAATCATCTTCAACAAATTGCCTGATTATGGATTATTCAGTATTTGTTTATGTTTTCGTTGTTCGACTATTTTTGTAGATGTCTTATGACTTATCATTAATGAATGGAATTTTACTAAAAAAAAAAATTAAAATCATTTCATTTGAAAAAAATTAAAATCATTTAAGAATTAAGACAACATTACTATGTGTTATGAAGGACATGTGATTTGCAAGGGTGAAAAAGAGGCGGACAATTTCCCCCCAAAACTAAATTGCTATACTTTCCCCCAATTATTGTGAGTACTTTCCCAGATCTAAAACTCTCTACCACACTCTCTACGCTCTACCACACTCTCGACTCTCCCACACTGAAACTCTCGATCACTGCATACACCGACGGTTTAAACATAATCTTCTTTACACATAATCTTTACCAAATTCATTTTTTTTACACATCTTCTCTGTACTCACAGATTCATTTCATTTTGCAGTTGGAATTAGGGCTTTTTCAATTGGGGCTTTCAGTTAACATCTTCGTTACTCACTAACTTGGATGGTTATAATTATTGCATGTGATTAAATCTAGGATTTTCATGTCTAGGGTTTTATGTACTTGTATTTGTGTTTTATGTGCTTGATTATCTTGGATTTGGTTAAATAATTATTGCATGTGATTAAATCTACGATTTTCATGTCTAGGGTTTTATGTACTTGTATTTGTGTTTTATGTGCTTGATATTTGTTGAGTGTTAGAGTGAGTGAGAGCCAACAAGAAGATTGAGAGAGACAGAGAGATGGAGAGAGAGAGGGAGAATATTGAGAGAGAGAGACAAAAAGATGGGGGGGAGAGAGACAGGGAGATGGGGGAAAGAGAGAGACAAAGAGAATGGAGAGAGAGAGACAGAAGGATTGGGTGAGAGAGAGACAAAGAGATGTGGGGAGAATGAGAGATGGAGACAAACAGAGAGAGTACTATAATGTATGTGTGTTTTCATGTCTATTTTTTTTCATTGTTTCATCCCTATTTTGTCAATGTACTAGCAACTATATTGACAAGTTTTAGCTAAACTTGTTATATATTTGTCCTAATTCTCTAAGTGTGCATCTGTTCTTCTCATTACACTCTAGCGTTAAACTACTTATAGTACAATTACAATGTTCGTTACAAAAGCCTTTTTCATATGGCAGATTATAATATATTTAAACCTTACAGGCTAGGCCTTGGTGATTTGTCGAAACTGTTAGCCACGTATAGAAGTTTAGATTTACTAGGCAGTGGATATATTGCTGTAATGGTTGATGAGAGTAATATTTGGATAGGACTTCCCAGATATAGTGCTGGATATGGGGAAGGGGTAAAAGATTTTTTGAAAAATGCATTCCCTGTTTCTTGTCTAGGCGATGAAATGAAGTGCCCTTGCAAAAACTGTATGGATCGTAACTGGCATACGAAAGATGTCATCTATGATCATCTGGTTTGCAATGGGCCATCGCCGTTACATGTAAATTGGATTTATGATGTTTCACGAACGAAATTAGGAAATAGTAATGACTCCATGGATTATGAAACGGGGGTGGATTTTGGGAATAATTTAGACTTTATGTTTAAATGTATGGGTAAGAAGTTTGAAGGTAGACCAAATGCAGAGGCTGAAAGGTTTTATTGACATGTTAATGAGGGAAAGAAACTATTATATCCTGGTTGTACCAACTTTTCTCGACTAAGTTTCTTGATCACACTTTATCATTTAAAGTGTGCTCATGGAATTAGTGAGTCTGCATTGCAGACAACATCAATTGTTGATGGAGAAGAAAATCAGTTGTGGTGGTGGCTTGAGTGTTCAACTGCTCAGTCAGAGTGGTTATATTGTCTGTAAGATGAGCATTAGACTGTTGGAGAGAAGCTACCTCCTTTTCAAGAGTATCCACTTTAGTGAATAGCTCATTGGCCTTAAAACCAGATAGGGATTGATCTTTCAGCCTCTACACTTCATACTTGGTCATCTCATGCACAGGGACCTCAGTGACCAGCTTGTCTCCATATTGATTGCAAAGAGAGTCCTGAGCATGACATTTGCATCAGTTGTCTGATTAGATAGAGTTTGAAATTTATGCCCCAGACCTGTGACAGTATCTTTCAATAGAGCTAGACCATTATCCATCTTGGTGCAGGTGGTGTTGTAGTGTTTGATATCCTTGAAAACATTGTCCAACTGAGGGAATTTTGCATCAAAGGCCCTCTTGATTTTTTCCACTGAAGTAGCTATTTTAACACACACCTTGTTGACTTCAGTTTTGACTCCCTTCCCAAGATAGTGTGCAGCCTTGAGAAATCCCTTGTGAGAATTATTCATAGCTTCATACACTTCACCAGGAGTCAGAGATTTGGCATTAGAGGCCAGTAAAGTGATGTACTCTACTCTTAGATATTTAAGAGCTTTATCAAGAGTAATATCATATATTCATTGCAACCAGGCATCTACATTGTCGTCTCTCTCAGTATCATCAATTATCTTTGTCTTTTGCATCTCCACATCATCTCTATGATAGAGCAAAATTGCTTCATAGTCTGGATTTGGCATGCTTGAGGTGACAAGGTTCTGAGCTATCTTTACAAACTCAAGAATCTGATCCACAACTAAGCTTTGAAGTGCTTCAACCGTTAATTGTGGTGGAACAGATCCTGATCCAGAAGCACTGTCATGTTGCACAGGCTTCAGCCATTGTGACAGAAAGTCAGAGCTAGAGCAAGGCAAGCTAGACTCCTCAGTTACAGATGTAACTTCTGCAACATGATGGATTAACTCTACTACTATTTTTTACACAAGAGTGGGATGAGTTACAACAGCAGTTGACACAGGCACAAAGTCACTTGTGAAAACTAGTTAATCCTTTGTGTTTATGATGGTGTCATCAGGATATGCCCCAGCATGCATTCCCTCACCATCGAAATGTGGTTCCTGGGTGGTGAGCAAAGTGTCATGCACTAAGTCACTTGAGTCCATTGGCTCACCAAGAGAAAAGAATTCTTGATGATCAATTGATTGAGTTGCAGGCTCCAAAGAAATTTGAGTGTGAGATTCTGAAAGAGGAGTGTCTTGTAGATTGGATTTTTGCAACTCCCCCTAAGAAATAGAGGGAGTTTCAAGTGTGATGTGCTCTACACTCTGTGTTGTGCCAGCCTTATCACTCCCATGTGTTGACTCTTTACAGGTAGTTGCATTAGGGAGGATGCTTAATTCTATAGTTGTATCATGCACCCTGTTGAGAGGATACATCTAGTGAACTGTTTGCCCCTGATTTTACAACCTCAGCCATTTGTGTGACTGAAGAGGTGGTTTTAGATTTCTTTTTCTTTGGTCTTTTTAAAGGTGACTCAAGTTCCTCACTTTCTATACCTGATTCAACAGCTAATGCTGCTTCAGACAAGATGGTTAAAGGTGCAGAAGCTATCTCTTTCCTCTTCTTTTTACTAACATCACCCTTTTTAAGAGGATGATGCAGTTGGCTCAGTGTTTGGTAGAGTGTTTGGCTGAGAGGGTTGGTTAGCAATCCCTAGGTTAGCATTGTGTTCTACTTGCTTGGGCTGTGCTAACTGAGATTTTGAATCAAATATTGGCATGTTGTGGGGGTAAGTCCTAAATAGACTCTCCATATGGGGAATTATTTTGAGTCTTACATCCACATCATTCCTAGTCTCCAAGTTACCAAAAATGAGTTTGGTCATGGATCTAGGGTAGCCTATTCTAGTCTTATCTATTCCAAGCAATTCAATCAATTTATTATCTACAAAATTTAGTGCAGATTGAATAAAACGAGGAAAGAAAATTTCAGTAACTCTCTTGGCTGTGTTCTTACCAAGTCTCCCATATAGCTCCTGTAGAATGATATGTCCAACATCTATCTTTCTTCCATAGGCCAAGGCATAGCCAATTTACTGCGCATGTGCACTAATTTGGTCAAAGCTAGACTTCCTGGCAGTGAAGACTTGAAGAAGAGTTGCAAACACATAGCTCCACTCTTTTCTTAGATTCTTCCTGTTCAACTTTTCAAGATTGATTACATCTGAGTAGTTGATAAATTCAAAGAATTCTTCCAACTCTGCAGTTATGGCCAGTGTGTCATACGCCTCTTGTTGTAAGTCCAGTGATTTATTCATGTCTGATGTAGAGATAGTGATATCCTTCCCTTGAATTTTGCAATAGACTACATATGAGGTTATAGCATTCTCAAGAGCGATGACTTCCATAGTGGCAGTCCTCCAAAACTGTTCTAGTAGGTCAAGATACAGAGTTTGGTTGGTTGAGAGTGCATCCTTGATGTATGATTCGGACATTCATCGAACAAAGCACTTGAAGTTTGCATTTGGTGCTTCCACATCGTTAGTTATTGCGATGAAATTGGTTTGAGTGGGTATAGTGAGTTGAGTGTTTGCCATTTTTATAGAGAGAGGAAGCGAACGAAGATTGAAGAAGAAATTAAGCTTTTGCAGTTATGGTTTTCAGAGATTTTGGAAGTTTAGATGCTTGAAAAATCGAATGAAATGAATCGAATAGATGTAGGATTGTATAAGTATGAAGTACTTGAGTTGTCGATTAGATATATGTCTTGTATCGAAAAGTCAAGCATTCGAGAAGTAGAAAACAACTATTCGATAAGTCAAGAAAGGCTTAATCGATATCTCAAGCAGGTTGAAATTCACAACTGGCAGTTATCTAACTTAGAATAAATTCTAAATTAGGTAAAATATGTTTTTATGAGGGACTTAAAAATTTTGAATAAAAATCCAAAAACGGTTAAGATTCAGCGAGAATTCAGCCTTTTCAAATGATTCGAGAACTCAAACATAGTATTTGAGAACTCAGTCATTAGAGAACAAAAATACTCTATTCGAGAACTCAAGCATTTCCCTGTTCGATTTCTCTAAAAGACTCTATTCGAGAACTCAAGATTGTCCTAAATAGACTTGTTAGAGAAGTCGAACATTAAGAAGAAATGAACCATTCGAGAAGTCTGACTTATCGAAATGTTCTTTTCACTCATAAAAAAAATTTAATTTTCACTATCTTTTAAAATTCACCAGACATATTCTATAAAGAATATTCTAACAAATTAAATATTGATTTTCTTAAAATTTCATAGAAATTTCAAGTTGACAAAATATGATTTTCCAACATATGCAACAGATTTGAAATATTTATAAATCATATTTCAGTCAACACTTACTTCAAAAATATTGAGAATTTAGATAAAGTAAGTGTTTACTGCTACAACAATCTAGGTCATATATTCACTTAGCCAGAATCTGAAGAATTTAGCATTCCAATCTCACTAACCAACCTTGTGAAGGTGGCTTCATCTAATGGCTTAGTGAATATGTCAGCTAATTGTTTATCTGTAGAGACATAATACAACTCAATGGTTCCATTAGTTGCATGTTCTCTAATAAAATGATATCTGATGTCAATGTGCTTTGTTCTAGAATGATTAAAAAGATTGGCAACTATAGAGATTGCACTTGTGTTGTCACACATGATTGGTATTCTTTCCAACACAAGTCCATAATCTCTAAGTTATACTAACACAAGTCCATAATCTCTAAGTTATTTGGCAACTATAGAGATTGCACTTGTGTTGTCATATTTTCCTGATGATGTCAGCATACTGATAGCAATCCTGATCCTGATAACAATAAGTCTATCATACTAAAAATTTTCAAAGTAAAATGTTACAGCTTAAGCAATTATCAATTAAGTATAGATCTTGACAAAAATATCAAGTCTATAAGCTGAAAACAACATACCTTGCTACTTTTGCAGATGTTAAAGATCTAGAAATTTAACATTCCTAACTCACTAACCAATCTAATGAATGTAGCCTCATCAAGTGGTTTAGTTAGAATATCTGCAAGCTGTTTGTCAGTATGAACAAAATGAAGTTCCATAGTACCATTCTCAATATGTTCTCTAATAAAATGATACCTGACATCAATGTGCTTAGTCCTTGAATGTTGAACTGGATTTTCTTCAATTTTGATAGCACTAGTATTATCACAAAACATATGAATATTACTAAGTGTCATACCATAATCCATCAACTGATTTCTTATCCAAAGGAGCTGTGCACAACAACTGCCTGCTGCTATGTACTCAACTTCTGCAGTTGAGGTTGAGACAGATTGTTGCTTCTTGCTTGCCCAAGAAATCAATCTATTTCCCAAGAATTGACATGTACTTGTAGTGCTTTTCCTGTCTATTTTACACCCTGCATAATCAGAGTCTGAATAGCCAATTAGGGAGAAATCAGATTCTCTAGGATACCACAAACCAAGATTTGGAGTTCCTTTGAGATATCTAAAAATTCTCTTCACAGCAATTAAATGAGATTCCTTAGGATCACTTTGGAATCTAGCACATAAACAGGTAGAAAACATTATATCTAGTCTACTTGCAATTAAATATAACAATGAGCCTATCATGCATCTCTAACTAGGATTATCCACACTCTCTCCTTTAGGATCAGAGTCTAGTTTAGTGGCTGTAGCCATGGGTGTTTTTGCAACTTCACAGTTTTGAAAGTCAAACCTTCTTAAAAGATCTTTGATATACTTTGACTGATTAATGAAAATATCAGTCTCAGTCTGTTTAACCTTCAAGCTTAAGAAATAATTTAGTTCACCCATCATGCTCATATGATACTTAGACTGCATAAGCTTGCTAAACTTAGCACACAACTTTTCATTAGTAGAACCAAATATGATATCATTAATATAAACTTGAACTAAAAGCAATTCACTTTTTATCTTTCTAAAGAATAGAGTTTTGTCAATTGTACCTCTTGTGAAGCCATTTTCAAGAAGAAATTTAGACAAAGTCTCATACCATGCTCTTGGTGTCTGCTTTAGTCCATAGAGTGCCTTGTCAAGTTTGTAGACATGATTTGGAAATTTTGGATCAACAAATCCAGGTGGTTGCTCCACATACACTTCCTCATCAAGCTTGCCATTTAGAAAAGCACTTTTTACATCCATCTGGTATACCTTGAATTTTGAATAAGCTGCAAATGCAAGAAACATCCTGATTGCTTCCAATCTTGCTACAGGGGCAAAGGTTTCATCATATTCAATTCCTTCTTCCTGAGAGTAACCCTTGGCCACCAGTCTTGCTTTGTTTCTTACAATCATACCAGATTCATCTAGCTTGTTTCTGAAAACCCATTTTGCACCAACAATTGATCTGTCTTTAGGTCTTGGTACCAGTTTCCAGACTTTGTTTCTCTCAAACTCATTTAACTCCTCCTGCATTGCAATTACCCAATCAGGATCCTGTAAGGCTTCTTCAACCTTCTTAGGTTCATTCTTTTAGAGAAAGCAACTATACAAGCATTCATTATGAATTGATCTTCTAGTTCGAACACCACTATTTGGATCACCAATTATCAAATCATCAGTATGATCCTTTGTCCATTTTCTAACAGGTGGTAGCATACCTCTGCTAGACTCTCCCCCTAAGTTAGTCGTATCTCTTATAGAAGAACTCTTTCTTCCTTCAATAGCTCCCCCTTGATCAGTAGAATCAGTAGATTCCATATTGCTGCTAGTTGCTGATCTTTCCTCAGTAGACTCTGAAGAATCAGTTCCTGATGGAGTAGACACTGAATAGCTAGTTTGCTCCTGATGATCACTGTGTCCTCCTTGATTTATTTGCTCCCCCTCAACAGTAGAATTCCTTTGAGAAGCAATAGTAATTCCTTCTGGAGAACCTTCATCATCACTGGAGAGTATCTCAGAATTCTTCAGATTTTCAAATTCCAAATTGTCATGGCTTTCATCAATTTGCAGAATTCCAAATTTCTTGTCATAAAATGCAACATGAATTGATTCCATAATAATGTTAGTTCTGAGATTATAAACCTTGAAGGCCTTTGATGCTGAATATCCTAGAAAGATTGCTTCATCCGATTTGGCTTCAAATTTTCCAAGTTGTTCTGGATGAACTTTTAGGACATAGCATTAGCATCCAAAGATGTGAAAGTATTTCACACTTGGTTTATTTCCTTTAATCATCTCATAGGGAGTCTTTCCATGACTATTTACCAAGGTACAATTTTGAGTGAAACATGCAGTATTAATAGCTTCTGCCCAAAAATAGGTTGGAAGTTTTGCATCTGCAAGAATGGTTCTTGCTGCCTCTATGAGAGTCCTGTTCTTTCTTTCCACTACACCATTCTGCTGAGGTGTTCCAGGTGCAGAAAATTGTTGAGTGATTCCATTGGCTGCACAATACTCCTCCATTGTAGAATTTTTTAATTCTGTACCATTGTCACTCCTAAGTACTTTGACTTTGTACTCAGAGTTATTCTGAATATTCTTGACAAGTTCAATGATTTGCTGAGGAGCTTCATCCTTCTTGTGTAGAAAGAACACCCATGTGAACCTTGTGAAATCATCCACTATAACTAGAGCATATCTTTTCTTGCTGATAGACATAATGTTTACTGGACCAAACAAATCAAGATGCAGCATGTGAAATGGTTCAGTAATTGAATTTTCAGTCTTGCTCTTGAAAGTGGTTCTTCTTTATTTTCCAAGCTGACAAGCATCACAAAGTCCATCTTGCACAAAATTTGTCTGAGGTAAACCTCTCACCAGATTGTGTTTAACAAGTTGATTAAGCGTCTTGAAGTTGAGATGTGAGAGCTTATTGTGCCAATTCCAGCTTTCATCATTTGTTGCTTTACTGTAGAGACATCTAACAATTCCTTTAGATGTATCACATAAGTTGGCTTCATATATGTTACCATGTCTTTGACCAGTTAGAACAATGTCTCCATTCTGCATATTCAAGATTTTGCATCCTTCTCTGTCAACGATTGATTGATAACCTTTATCACCCAGTTGACTTATGCTTAAAAGTGTATGTTTCAAGCCTTCAACTAGTGCTACGTTTTCTATGATGACATTCCCCAAAACAATTGAGCCATATCCCAGAGTTTCTCCTTTGTTGCCATCACCAAAAGATATTACTGGGCTAGCTTTCCTCTCAAACTTTGTAAACAGGGACTTCTTTCCAGTCATATGTCGGGCCACCAATAGTACTCTTTCAAATCCCTATACATCTTGGTACTACCGGGGTGCACTGAGTACCTTGTGTTGTGTGCCTCATGTAAAATTTCCTCCTTGAGTTCCTGATCATTTGGGACCCATATCCTCCACATGTATCTCATGATCCCTTCTTTATCTTTTTCACACTTGACCTCTTCCCCAGTCATTAACTCCTCAGCTGAGTTCTTTTCTGCTTCCATTACCCTTTCTTGGCATAGCCTAATCTTTTCCAACAATGGAGGCTGGATTCGAATTTCCATCAACTTTTCTTGACCTTCTTCAGGTATCTTAATCTCAATTTCCAACTTCTCAAAGTCTTTTATCAACTCTTCCTCTGTAGTTATCATTTTGAGTTTCTCTTTCCTACTAATGGCGTCAGCCACCACATTGGCTTTACCCGGGTGATAACGAATCTCACAATCGTAATCCTTGATTAGCTCTAGCCACCTTCTCTAACGCATGTTAAGCTCTTTCTGCGTAAAAATGTACTTGAGGCTCTTATGGTCAGTGTAAATCTCACACTTCTCTCCATAAAAGTAGTGCCTCCAAATCTTTAAGGCAAAAACAATTGCTGCTAATTCCAGATCATGGGTGGGGTATCGGATCTCGTAATCCTTCAGTTGCCTTGACGCATATGCTATCACCTTACCGTGCTGCATAAGCACGCATCCCAATCCTTTATGCGAAGCATCACTGTAAATCACGAAATCTCCTTTTCCATCAGGCAACGCCAACACTAGGACCGTTGTTGGGTTCTGAGGCATAAAACGCAGCGGAATAACGTAAATATAACAAAAAATTCAAAACCCAAACGCAGGATCCATGTATAATTATAGACAGATTATGGAGATAACGAATCGTACCTTTCAATAAAATTACTTTCACGAACTCAACGGAGATCCTAGCTTTCACGACTTGTGTCTACCTCTCGAAAAACACCTCTATGGTATCCACACGAGCACCTTCAAGAACGACTTACGAACTTGACTTCGGAACGGACGTACTAGCCTCCCTCTTGATGATTCGTTTTTCTGCCCTTTCTTGTTGCCTCTCTCTAGGGTTTTTCACAAAAAAAACGTAAAACCTCTTAACCTATCATTATCTATTTATAATGACTGGTTAAAAAGGCCCTAACAGCAAAAGCCCAACCTTATTAGTTTTAGGATTAAATAATAAAACGAAATTCTATTATTTAATTAATAACTAAGTCACACTTAATTATTATGTGCAGAAATACTCCTCTAATTCGAATTTATATTATTTCAATTAATTAAGTCTCACTTAATTAATATAATAAAATTCAAATAATCATCAATTAATTTAAATCCATAATTTAAATTAATTATTCCTTTAAGTGCTCAATATGTGCGACCCTATAGGCTATTATTTAATTGGCAATAATTTTATTCTCCAATAAAATTATAAACAATGAGCGGTATCTAGTAATACATCATTGCTACCCAATTAAACAATAATTAAATCGTGATTCGACAAAACCTTTCGTGATTAATGTTTCCGTGTAATATAATCCATTTAACCAAATATTATAGATTAAAATCGAGGCATGCCTTTAGTCATCCTCTTCAACATTTAATCCGGATTTACTTGATCAATGAGTAGACTATTAAAACAAATCATTATTTGAGCACGACCATGCATTTTATAGTCTCACTCAATCAAGAGGCCAATAATATCTCTCCTAATTATAGGAGGGTTAAATCCTTTATCTATCATTCATATTTCTCATACGACTCATGATATACCCGATGTCCACTTTTATCATCACCCGGTCAAAGGTAACTTTTAATGTTGTCAAAGTATATTAATCCTCGTATAGAAATATAATGATCTCAAGTCAAAGGATCATTACACCATTACCACTGTGAGTTATTCTTATGACTTTATTAAACACAAAGAATCTTACTGTGGGTCTGTCCAGTACCATGTACTCCTACATGTACCTATGTATTGACTTTAGTATCTCCATACTTATAACCAATGAGATGTGGTTATCTATCAAACAACATACTAGTCTATTTATGTATTATTATTGTCCTATATAATAATTATCGACTATGGACCTTTAAGAATATGATATATTATATAATCTCAAGTTCAAGTCATGTACTTAAACTATACAATGTGTATCATGATTCTAAGGACATTTATTATGCTAACAAATATATCACAGTAATTAAAGTCATAATAAATACGTTTTTTTAATAATCAAATGACATAAAGGTTTGTTCAAGAAACAATGTATTGCCTCTAGGGCACCTACACTAACAATCTCCCACTTGCACTAGAGCCAATCACCCATGTATCTAATACCCATGGAACTAGTGTGACCATCGTGCTTTTGCTGCGACAAACCTTTGGTCAGTGGATCCGCAATGTTATCATTTGTGTGCACTTTATATATGTGTATGTCACCCCTTTCATTTATCTCTCGAATGAGGTGATATCTCCTGAGTATATGTTTGGATCGGGAGTGCGATCTAGGCTCTTTAGCCTGTGCAATAGCTCCATTATTATCGCAGTATAAATCAATGGTATCTGCAATCGATGGAACCACTTCCAAATCAGTAATGAATTTTCGAATCCAAACAGCCTCCTTAGCCACTTCACAAGCTGCAATGTACTCAGCCTCCATTGTAGAATCAGCTACTGTTTCTTGCTTTGAACTCTTCCAGCTTACAGCACCTCCGTTTAGACAAAACACAAAACCAGACTTTGATACAGTATCATCCCTGTCTGTTTGGAAACTTGCATCGGTGTAACCTTTTACAACCAGTTTCTCCTCTCCTCCATATACCAAGAATGAATCTTTAGTCCTTTTCAGGTACTTTAGAATATTCTTGACTGCCGTCCAGTGACCTTCACCTGGATTAGACTGGTATCTTCTCGTCATGCTCAAGGCATACGAAACATCTGGGCGAGTACATACCATTGCATACATGATAGATCCAATTGCTGATGCATATGGAACATTACTCATGTGGTCCTTTTCTTCCAATCATTTTGGACACTGGTCTTTAGAGATCGTTATCCCTTGAGACACGGGGAAAAATCCCCTTTTAGCATTTTGCATACCAAAATGATGCAAAACCTTATCAATGTATGTACTCTGACTTAGACCGATCATCCTTTTAGATCTATATATCTCTATAGATCCTCATTCCTAGAATATAGGTTGCCTCTCCTAAGTCTTTCATAGAGAAACTGCTCCCTAACCAAGTCTTAACAGCCTTTAGAGAAGGTATGTCATTCCCCATTAGTAGTATATCATCAACATATAGTACTATGAATGCCACATGGCTCCCACTAACCTTCTTGTAAACACAAGGTTCATCCTCGTTTTGAATAAAGCCATACTCCTTGACTATTTCATCAAAACGGATATTCCATCTCCTAGAGTCTTACTTCAATCCATAAATGGATCGACGTAATTTACATACCTTGCCAACATTCCTTGGATCGACAAAACCTTCAGGTTGTGTCATGTACACATCCTCTTCAAGGCTTCCATTAAGGAAGGCTGTTTTGACATCCATTTGCCAGATTTCATAATCATGGAATGCTGCAATGGCAAGCAAAATCCTTATGGATTTGACCATAGCCACTGGTGAGAAAGTTTCATCATAGTCAATACCATGAATTTGTTTGAAACCTTTTGCAACCAGCCTCGCTTTATAGGTCTGAACATTTCCATCCATGTCAGTTTTCTTCTTGAAAACCCATTTGCACCCTACAGGTTTTACCCCTTCAGGTGGATCAACCAAATTCCATACTTGGTTTTCGTACATGGAATCCATCTCAGATTTCATGGCTTCAAGCCATCTCTTAGAGTCTGGACTGTTCATAGCATCTTGATATGTGAGAGGCTCATCTTCATCTATGAGCATCAAATCACCACATTGAGTCAAGAGAAATCCATATCTCTCTGGCTCATGGCGAATTCTACCAGATCTACGAACAACCTGTGTTTTTTGAGCATTATCAT
The DNA here is from genome assembly GCA_037693485.1 of Kitagawia praeruptora. Lineage (NCBI taxonomy): Eukaryota > Viridiplantae > Streptophyta > Magnoliopsida > Apiales > Apiaceae > Kitagawia > Kitagawia praeruptora. The sequence goes on from CM075354.1 coordinate 113,364,839, forward strand.
TATCCTGCTCTTGTTCCACTTCAGGTTCAATGCTATTTTGTGGTTCTCGATCTTCATCGAGATCTATAGTTCTCCCACTGTTTCTTTTGGAAACAAAATCTCTTTCCATGAAGATAGCATCTCGAGCAATAAACACTTTTTGCTCAGAAGGACTATAAAAATAATACGCCTTTGTTTCACTAGGGTATCCCACAGAATTACTTTCTTCGGATTTAGGTCCAAGCTTGTCACATACTTGACGTTTCATAAACGCCTTGCATCCCCAAACTTTCATAAAGCTCATGCCTGACCGTTTCTCCATCCATATCTCGTATGGAGTCTTTTGAACCTTCTTAGTAGGAACACGGTTAAGTGTGAAAGCCGCTATTTCTAGAGCGTAACCCCAGAAACTAATTGGAAGATCTGCATGACTCATCATCGATCGTACCATGTCCAACAGGGTGCGATTTCTCCTCTCTAAAACTCCATTCCATTGAGGTGTGCCTGGCGGAGTGAGTTGTGATACAATACCACACTCTTTTAAATACTCTTTAAATTCGGTGCTTAGGTATTCACCCCCACGATCGGATCGTAAGATCTTAATACTTGCACCTCCGCCTATTTCCTTCTCTACTTCAGCCTTGTATTCTTTGAACTTTTCAAAGGAATCGGATTTATTCTTCATAAGATATACATATCCATATCTACTGAAATCATCAGTAAATGTTATGAAGTAGTAGTAGCCTCCTCTAGCCATCACACGCACTGGACCACATACATCACTATGTATTAGCTCCAGACGTTCAGTAGCCCTTTGACCCTTACCAGTGAAAGGGACTTTAGTCATCTTACCAAGCAAACAAGATTCGCATTCATCGTATGATTTAAAATCAAACTTATCCAAGTATCCATCCTTATGTAATTTGGATATGCGTTTCTCATTTATATGGCCTAGACGACAATGCCAGAGGTATGTTTGATTTGAGGCATTAATTTTAAGTCGTTTGTTTTCTATGTTACAGATAGGATTATCGAAATCAAGAACATATAAACCATTAAATAAACGCGCAACACCATAGGTTAAATCATTCAAAGCAAAAGAGCAACTGTTGTTCTTTATTGTAAACGAAAAACCTTTCTTGTCCAAACAAGAAATAGAAATAATGTTTCTACGAATAGCAGGCACGTAAAAACAGTCTTCAAGTTCTAAAACAAGCCCAGAGGGCAAAGATAAATAATAAGTCCCTACAGCTAAAGCAGCAACTCTTGCTCCATTGCCTACTCGTAGGTCCACTTCTCCCTTTGCCAAAGTCCTACTTCTCTGCAGTTCCTGCACATTTATACGAATGTGAGAAGCACATCCAGTATCCAATACCCAAGATGTAGAAATAGACAGATTGACTTCTATAACATAAATACCTGATCCAGAAATCTGAACACCCTTCATTTTCTTCAGATCCTCCAAATAAGCTGGACAGTTTCTCTTCCAGTGACCAGGCTTGTGGCAATAGTGACAATCACCTTTGTCAGCCTTTGCGACATCTCCCTTCGGCTTTTTAGCCTTTTTGAAAGAGGGCTTAGAAGGACCAAGATCTTTTGATGCAACCTTTTTCTTGCCCTTCCATTTCCCCTTTCCCTTAGCACCTTTCTTGCCCACCATCATTATGGGAGCTTTCTCAGGTGCCTTGACCATATTTGCTTCAGTGGTCCTCAGCATGGCCAACAATTCCATAGGAGTCTTTTCTTGCTCAGTCATATTAAAAGTCATAATGAACTGAGTATAGTCGTTATTCAAAGATTACAAGATTATATCGACTTGAGCCTCTCGCTGAAGCGGGAAACCCAAACGAGCAAGGTAATCACAATACCCAATTATCTTTAGAACATGTGGTCCGACTGGTCCGTTGCCCTACTTGCACGAGAAGAGTGCTTTGCTCTTGTTGAACTTTTCCACACGAGCCTGTGATTGAAACATCGTTGAAAGATGTTCAAACATAGTATAAGCATTCATATCAAAATGCTGCTTCTGAAGCTCAGCATCCATAGTGGCAAGCATAAGACAAGCCACATCAGTCGCATCATCAATATGCTTCTGATAAGCATTTTGTTGAGCAAGAGTGGCATTGGCAGCAGGGGCTGCCGGTGGAGGAATATCAATCACATAAGATTTCTTTTCCTGCATGAGAACAATTCTCAAATTCCTAGACTAGTCTAGGAAGTTTGATCATGTCAGCTTGTCCTTCTCAAGGACTGATCGCACAGAGAAAGTGTTGTTTGTGTTTTGTGCCATTTGTTTTCTACAATGATAAAATGCATAAGATAAGTTAGATTGTTACAATAATTATGTTCAAGTGATTATGACATATTCATAATATATCTCCCACTATTTTTATCAAATTAATAGCCCTTACTATTAAATCGGAAAGAATATCCCATAAATCTTTCTAGTGAGCCAAGATCCATATTTCGTCATATCCTAAGTCAACCACTGGTAGTCCTTAAAACATGATTATTTAGGTAGACAATAGTTGTCAATTATATCATATATTATTCTTGGATAGTTTGGTGAACAACATTTGATCTTATCTATCTAATAGATTTTTTAACCAAACTCTATGCTTCTAAGTTCATAATAGTTGAATATAACCGTTTATTTTCACCTTATTATGATGACTCAGTTAAGTTAGACCCAACGATACAACGGTCGAATATAACCGCTTATATTCGTCGCATCTCACCACGATAGACAGGAGTCCCCTGCCACTGGCAGTCATTCCCCTTATCGATCTAGGATTCAATGAGTGTTCATTCATTGGAAAGCATCCGATTAAAACTTAATATTTTGTTAAGGGTTTTAGAATTAAATTATAACGATCATGATCACATCATAAAGAGATCCTCAATTTTTCTTTGAATCAAATATTTCAAATTGACATCTTAAACTGTTCATTTCCCAGGTAGATGGAGGATCCCAATGGTCACACTTAATACCCATTAACCTTACGAATACGCATATCCGTTTTTGTCAGAAAATCCCAATTTTCGATATCAAAATCCATATTTAATTCCGTGTTTTAAAAAACCATATTTCACAAACACAAGAATCTCATGATCATTTGTTCATTTTAAAATCTTGAATCATTACAGATTTTATCTTGTTTAGCATGGCAAGCATGTCATAGGTGACGTATCTAATACATGCATACAACATTAATCTAATTAAAGCATGCATCTTCTACTCTACACATACATTCCATACATCATATGTAAAGTGCATAAAGTAAACGTGCAATGGTTATGGCCCAATCCTATGTGATCTTTTCAAGCTAATGAAAAGATCAAGGTCAATCTATGGTGGATAAATATAAATACAATTTACAAGTCTTCATTCTTCTCTTTTCTTCTTGGTTGCTTATCCTCATTGATCGTCCTTCAATCTTGAAGTACATTACATTGAATAATTGAATACAACCTATACTAATGTACTTACATAATAAAACTCGAATTACATTCGAGGTTAAACAATTACAAGAGAAGAAAACGACATGCAAGTCGTATTTATAAAACCATAAACCATTAAACTAAAGGTCTTAAGGCCATAACCAGCACCATGCTCAAGTAAACAATTAAGAATAAATAAACAAACATTGCGGGGGTCCGGGGGCGGCAGCCCCCGGGCGGGGTCCGGGGCGGCAGCCCCGGGCGGTGCTCGAATTCGGGATTTTTTTTTAATTCCAGAAGGCTCGTCCTCGTAAAAAACATCAAGTTCTAAACAAAAGATCATATCTTTTAGCCTCTGCCGCCACTGCATCAAATACAGTTCTGGAAGCATGTATCATATATATTCAAATCGTATCCCAGTTTACAGATCGTATCCATACACAATCTGTCTAATAGTTTATATCACTATATAAAACATACAACATGCATAACATATAAAATCGCATACTAATCAGTCATGGCAGATTATAAACATGCTTGTATCATTATATCATAATATACAACATAACAGAATCATATATGGACGACATAACATATTATAATCGACATATCTCATTACTGTATCATGGCAGATTCATATAACATGCATACATGCATCGAATACAGTAAACACGTAACCAAATCAGTCCCTTATACACGTAGCTCTTATACCATTGTTGGGTTCTGAGGCATAAAACGCAGCGGAATAACGTAAATATAACAAAAATTTCAAAACCCAAACGCAGGATCCATGTATAATTATGGACAGATTATGGAGATAACGAATCGTACCTTTCAATAAAATTACTTTCACGAACTCAACGGAGATCCTAGCTTTCACGACTTGTGTCTACCTCTCGGAAAACACCTTTATGGTATCCACACGAGCACCTTCAAGAACGACTTATGAACTTGACTTCGGAACGGACGTACTAGCCTCCCTCTTGATGATTTGTTTTTCTGCCTTTTCTTGCTGCCTCTCTCTAGGGTTTTTCACAAAAAAAACATAAAACCTCTTAACCTATCATTATCTATTTATAATGACTGGTTAAAAAGGCCCTAACAGCAAAAGCCCAACCTTATTAGGTTTAGGATTAAATAATAAACCGAAATTCTATTATTTAATTAATAACTAAGTCACACTTAATTATTATGTGCAGAAATACTCCTCTAATTCCAATTTATATTATTTCAATTAATTAAGTCTCACTTAATTAATATAATAAAATTCAAATAATCATCAATTAATTTAAATCCATAATTTAAATTAATTATTCCTTTAAGTGCTCAATATGTGCGACCCTATAGGCTATTATTTAATTGGCAATAATTTTATTCTCCAATAAAATTATAAACAATGAGCGGTATATAGTAATACATCATTGCTACCCAATTAAACAATAATTAAATCGTGATTCGACAAAACCTTTCGTGATTAATGTTTCCGTGTAATATAATCCCTTTAACCAAATATTATAGATTAAACTCGAGGCATGCCTTTAGTCATCCTCTTTAACATTTAATCCGGATTTACTTGATCAATGAGTAGACTATTAAAACAAATCATTATTTGAGCACGACCATGCATTTTATAGTCTCACTCAATCAAGAGGCCAATAATATCTCTCCTAATTATAGGAGGGTTAAATCCTTTATCTATCATTCATATTTCTCATACGACTCATGATATACCCGATGTCCACTTTTATCATCACCTGGTCAAAGGTAACTTTTAATGTTGTCAAAGTATATTAATCCTCGTATAGAAATATAATGATCTCATGGCAAAGGATCATTACACCATTACCACTGTGAGTTATTCTTATGACTTTATTAAACATGAAGAATCTCACTGTGGGTCTGTCTAGTACCATGTACTCCTACATGTACCTATGTATTGACTTTAGTATCTCCATACTTATAACCAATGAGATGTGGTTATCTATCAAACAACATACTAGTCTATTTATGTATTATTATTGGCCTATATAATAATAATCGACTAGGGACCTTTAAGAATATGATATATTATATAATCTCAAGTTCAGGTCATGTACTTAAACTATACAATGTGTATCATGATTCTAAGGACATTTATTATGCTAACAAATATATCACAGTAATTAAAGTCATAATAAATACGTTTATTTAATAATCAAATGACATAAAGGTTTGTTCAAGAAACAATGTATTGCCTCTAGGGCACCTACACTAACAGCCGTTACCAACCTCTTCTTCAGCTCTTGAAAACTCTTCTCGCATTTTTTGGTCCATTCGAATTTCTCAGTTTTACGGGTAAGTCGAGTTAATGGGGCTTCAATCTTTGCAAATTTTTGAACAAATCGTCTATAATATCCAGCCAGTCCGATGAAACTCCTTACCTCTGTTGGAGTGGTTGGTCGCTCCCAATTGGAAACTGCCTCTATCTTGGAGGGGTCAACTAGCACTCCTTCTTTGTTGATTACATGCCCTAAAAATTGTACCTCATTTTTCCAGAACTCACACTTTGAGAATTTGGCATATAACTGCTCCTTTCGGAGTGTCTCTAAGGTTATCCTCAAATGTTCGGCATGTTCTTCCTCTGTCTTTGAGTAGATCAGAATATCATCAATAAAGACTATAACAAACTGGTTCAAATATTCCTTGAACACTCTATTCATTAAATCCATGAAAGCTGCTGGGGCATTGGTTTATCCAAACGACATCACCAAGAACTCATAATGTCCATACCTAGTACGGAATGCAGTCTTTGGGATATCTTCAGGTTTAATCTTTAGTTGGTGATATCCGGTTCTCAAGTCAATCTTGGAGAAATACACCGCTCCTCTTAGCTGGTCAAACAAATCATCAATCCTGGGTAACGGGTACTTATTCTTTATGGTTAGCTTGTTCAACTCTCGATAGTCGATGCATAACCTCATACTCCCGTCCTTTTTCTTAACAAACAACACTGGTGCGCCCCAAGGTGACACACTGGGTCTTATCATAACCTTATCCAATAATTACTGCAATTTCTTTGCTAGATCTTTCATTTCCACTGGTGCTAATCGGTACGGGGCCTTTGAAACTGGCGCCGTCCCCGGGGCTAACTCGATAGCGAACTCAATCACTCTATCCGGTGGTAGTCCGGGAAGATCTTGAGGAAACATGTCTTCAAATTCGTTAACTACCGGAATGTCTTGAATCTTGGGCGCCTCTTTCTGGGTGTCTATAACGTAAGCTAAATAAGCCTCGTTCCCTTTTCGTAACAACCTCTTAGCCTGCGTCATGGTTAGAATATTTTGGGTCTGTCGCATCCCTCTAAACACTATTTCCTTCTTCCCTGGGGTTTTCAACTTAACCTTTTTCCCTTTACAATCTATTTGCGCATTATTACGAGACAACCAGTCCATTCCCAAAATAACATCGAATTCCCCTAGCATAAAAGGAATCAAATCCACACAGAAGGATCGTCCTCCTATTTCTATTTTACAATCGGGGTGAATCTGATTAACTGGAACGACTTCTTGATTAGCTATTTCTACTTGCAAAGACTCCCTTAGCGGTTGAGTTTTAAGTTTCAATTTACACGCAAAATCTTTAGATATAAAAGACTTAGTTGCTCCAGAATCAAACAAAACATTTGCACTGACTGAATTGAGGGAAAATGTACCTACTATCACATCCGTGTCCCTCACGGCATCTTGCACTGTCATGTTAAAAGTTCTAGCAGTTGGTGGCCTGTTGGAGGCAGCTCTGCTTGCCCCTGATGCTGCTGGCTTGTTCATCGGGCAATCCCTCCTCATATGACCTGGACGACCACACTAAAAACAAGTAGTGCCTTTGCTGGCAGTAGGAGCAATCGCGGTACACTGGTGGGCATAGTGGCCTGCTCTCCCACACTTATAACAGATCGTCTGTTTCTGAGTACACACCCCGGAATGTCTCTTCCCACAAGTGGCACATACTGGTAGTGGAGGTCTGGAATGATGGGAACGGGACACTCCTGCTTGTTGGCCGCCCTAGCTCACAGTTGCACTCCCAGATGGTTTAAATCCTATGCTCCTCCCAGGTAGGGAAACTGCTCCCCTGCTAAACTTATTTGGGGGTTTTCCTCCGGTGGAACCTCCGCCCATGCTGACATGCTTCCTTTTTATTCCCCCTTTCTCTCTTTCCCTCTGCATCTGATCACTCCCTGCTTCCACAATGGTTGCCTTTTGCACCAAGGTGGCATACTCAGTAATCTCTAAAACTGCCACTCTGTTCTGAATCCACTGTTTCAGCCCTTGCTGAAACCTGCTAGCTTTCTTTTCTTCAGTGTCCACAAACTCTGGTACAAACCGTGATAACTCAGTAAACTTGGCTTCATAATTAGCCACTATCATATTGTTCTGCTTCAGTTCCAAAAACTTAAGTTCCATCTCGATTTTCATGAACCTTGATAAGTGCATAATTTTACATATTTTTAATACCTATTTATTGCCTGAATTCGTATTTTAATAAATTATTTTGTTGCATTTCAGGAAATTCGAGAGAAAATAAAGAAACGACAAGATATTGTCTTTTTTAGAAATCTACCACCGAACTAAAATTTGATTTATTTTAAGCACTAATGTTAGGTTCGGTTTTGTTTTTAGCCACTAAACTTATTTTCAAATTTTTTTTATCACTAAACTTAGGTTCAGATTTGATTATTAGCATTATGTTAATTTTATTTACTCACTCCTTATATTTAGACTGAACATGTCAATTTAAATTTTAATACTTAAAAATGATGCATTATAAAAGATATTTTGTTAAATTTTAATACTTGAAAATGATACATTAACCTTTATCTTAAAAATTAATCGATTCAATTTAATAAGAAAAAATATACATTAAACTTATTTTGAAAATAAATCGATAAAGTTTAATAAGATAAATTTAATTTTAACTTCTTATATCTTATTAAACTTTATCTTATTATGATTTTCAAGATATAGTAAAATCTCAATAAATGTTAAACGAATAACCTTGTTAAATGAATATCTCCTTTCGGTCCCAATATAATAGAGATAGTGTAATTTTGACCTTAATAAATGAATAATCTTGGTTAATGAATAAAATTTTTAGATTCCGATCGTATTCATTTATCGAGGTTTAACTGTAAAGATAAATCCTTAGAGATGATAACTTTATCTTATTAAACTCTATTGATTTATTTTATCTTACTAAATTTAATACATCATTTTTAAGTATAAAAGTTTTCATTGACTTGCTCACTCTAAATCTAAGGTTAGTGAATAAAATAAAATTAACATAATGCTAATAATCAAATTTGAATCTAAGTTTAGTGATAAAAAAATTTGAAAATAAGTTTAGTGACTAAAAACAAAACCGAACCTAACGTTAGTGGTTAAAATTAATCAAATTTTAGTTCGGTGGTAGATTTCTAAAAATGACAATAGTTTAGTGGCAAAAAAATTCATTTTCCCAATAAAGAAATAAAGTGCAAAGAAGGAGAAAAGATGAAGAAAAAGTGCTAAAATAAAAGAAGAAGGAAAAAAAATTAGAAGCTTGAAGCAAATTGGATTATTTCAAACACACCCCAAAACCTTCTTCTGACTTTATATTCAACAGCGGGCGTTATAATTTCAAAAGTTTCCTGCAGGGAATCTTGAAAATTAAAAGCTGCAGCATGACTTTGGTTTCCTTTTCAAGTAAACAACTTGTACCTTCATATGTAAACTAGTTAATTAATAAAGCCTATAAATAGAACCCATTAGTATTAGGACAGAGAACATTAGATTAGATTAGAATAGATTAGGACCCTTAGTTGTAATTTTCTTTGCTCTTGTAAACATTTTAATTTTTAGTACTCATTTTCTGCTCTTTATTTTGTTCGAAGTATTCCTCTGTTTTCTGTTTAATTTCTTAAGCCCAGCTACATTCATTATTTGATCTGTTTTTATTTTATTCCCTTCTAAAGTAAAACACCCAGACCTTGTTCTCTTCGCTTCAAGTCCTGCAAACACAAATTATCTCTCTCTCTCTCTCTCTCTCTCATTCCCCACGAAAACCGTACGTCCCTTCCCTGTTTCTCTCCGCTCACACAAAAACCATCACACCCCCATCCCCTTTTTAATCGCTGCACATACAAAACCCCTCTTCCCCTTCTTCATTCGTAATTTTGTTTTCTGATATAGTGTATTTCTGAGTTTATGAATTGCTTGTTTGATTCGCGTGTTCTCTGATTATTTACTGCGATTTTCGTTGGTTGTATTTGCTGGAATTTCTTGCGAGTAGTTTGGTTTTAATGGCGTTTGTTTTGCTTTGTTTAATCGAGTAGTAGGGGTTGTTATGGCTGAGAGTTTATGTTGTCCGATTCTGAATTCACGGAGTAGTCACCGAGTCCGTTTCGCTGTGTTACTGAGTCGTCAATGAGTCCAAGTTGTTGTTTGCTAAATCGTGTTTGAGCTTCGTATTTCTGTGTTGTGGTCTGGCGAATTGGGACTGAGTTTGTGTAATATGATGTCGAGTTAATTGTTAGTTGAACGCTATCTTGCTGCTAAGTCTTGTGATTTCTAATTGCGAATTTATTGTTCTTATGTTCGAGTTTTGGTTGCTGTAATGTCTGTTGAAACACTTTTCTGTAGCATTCGGTTGATTCTGAGTTCGTAGTTCGCTGGTATTGTTTTCGTAATTCTTGCTGTCAGTTTGCAGGTTTACTAATCGAAGTATTTAGGACGAGTTGTGTCGCTGTTTTTCTGTCAATTGCTGGTGTGCTAAATCTGCGTACTGTCTGAGTTTGCAACTGTAGTTTTGTGTTCGTAGTTTTAACTCGAGTTTAGAATTTTTTTTTTATTTTTTTTTAGAGTCAATTATTTTTCTTCACTTTTAAATTAATTTAGAAATAGAAAAATAGATTAATTTTCTTTTAAATAAAAATCAATTTAAATTTAAATAGTTAAAATGCAAAATTCAGTTTTTAGTTTAAAATAGATTAATTTAATTTTCCTTTAAAAATAGTGTAAATTTTCTTTACGAATTTTTTTTTAGAATCCTTGATTATTTTACCTTTTAATTAATTAGTTTAAAAATAGAATAATAATAATATTTTCTTTTAAATAGTGGTTTAAATTTTCTTTTAATTAATTAGGGATTAATAAAATTTAAAATTTCCAAAATCAATTGTTCTAGTTCGATTAAATTAAAAATTAAGGTTTGCGAAAATATTAGTCTCTGTGGAACGAATCTAAAATACTAAAACGAGATCGTGCGCTTGCGATTTTAAATTATATATTTTTAGCACATCAAACCTCAGAAAGTACTTCTCAAGAAACAACTGTTTAAACCTATCCCAGGTTACTATAGCATCTTTCTCCATATTCTTCTTGGCCTCCCACCAATAATTTGCCTCTCCCTTTAGTAAGCAGGTGGCAAAGACAATCTTCTGGGCCTCATCAATGCTTAAAATCTCAAAAGATTTCTCCATCTCCTTGATCCATGCCCTTGCCTCAACAGGATCAGCCGATCCGAGAAACTCTGGGGGTTTGAGAGACTTGAAGGCCCTAAAGGAATTGGCCACAATGGTATTATTTCCTTGGGGTGGTTGGGGATATTGGTTCAAGTTTTGCCTGAGCAGATCCATAAATTGTCCCATGGGGTTTCCGCCCTGGTTCTCCCCATGCTGTTCAACTTCAGTTTCCCCTTATTCTACTTCCTCTTCGAACTCCGTAGTATAAAAGGTTTCATCCCCCATCCCATACTGGGAATCCTCCTGTTCATTGTAATCCTGATCTTGTTCTTCATTATACTCAAAATTTTCCTCAGGTTGATTGTGACTTTCTTGGTCAGTAGACTCATGGGGGTTAGCCCTATTACCCATCCTCCTCGGAGGCATTTTACTAAAAATTTGGACAATATACATTAGGTTTATTTACCTATTTCAGAGGGTTTCTCCTCACAATATTGATGCATAATTGGATTTAGGATCCCACAGTTCTATATATCATGACAGATTTTAATCGAACGCAGTATATGCAAATATAATATAACAGGCTATTGAATTGCGTCGTAGAGATACTGAAATGACTGAATGTGAAATAAATATATACCAAGTACCAAATGGTACAATATCCGCCATACAACAACAGTTTTACAAAGTACAACTACCATCTGAATAATAACTAGTCAAAAGTGAAATAAGCTGTCTATTTGTCTAGTCTGCAACAGGGAACTACAAGCTGAAACTATTGTTAGGAATAATTCATAAGTTGTGATGTTAAGAATAGAATTTACACATTATACTTCTTGTAATCCTGATCTTATAAAGGATTTAGCACTATATATAGGATTTATGTGTAAAACAGTTATCTATACAGTTTAGTCAGGAATGAACAGTGTATCGGAGACTAAATGTCAGGAACAAAGAACAAATCCTGATGACGGTCTAATACTGATGATGATCAGATACTGATGATGCAAGATGAAATCCTGATATCAGTCGTGTTACTGATGATGTCATTGTGGATGCTACAGAAACTGGCAAGTGCTATAAAACAGGATCGTTGTTTGAAGAACAAGCAAGAAGGTATTATGAAGGAAAGAGTTTTCTATTGAAGGAAACTATCGACTAGAAGACAGAACATTGTCATGTATAGATTATATCTTTCTGTTATTAGTTGATAGGTAGCATTATAAATACTCTCTCTATATCATTGTAAAAAGTGTTCGTGAGGTTTGTAATCGTGAATATACGAGAGTACAAACAGAGAGAGAGAGATTTGTATTGTCAGTAGCTGCTAAAGGTATTGTACACCTTTGGTAGAGTTTGTATTTGATCTTATTAATACAAACAGAGTTTTATTCATTCGTTTATTCTTGTTCATATAATCAAGCAAAAATCAGACACGATTATATAACTTGTATTCAACCCCCCCTTTCTACAAGTTATTCGAGTTAACAATTGGTATCAGAGCAGGTTGATTTCGAATAATCATAAAGATCTGCAATCATGTCTGGTTACAAGGATGGGAATACTAAGATTCCTATGCTCAAGAGAAACGAATATACTCTATGGGAAGTAAAGATGTTGCATCATCTGGAAGCAACAGATCCTGATTATCTTGACAGAATCAGAGATGGACCTTTTGTTCCAACAAAGGTCGTTGGACAAGCAACTGTTGATGGTGTGGTTGTTCCAGAACATACAGCAGAGAAGCCAAAATCTGAATGGTCAGATAAGGACAAGGAGAATGTTCTTAAAGATGCTAAAGTGAGAAACATATTATTCAATAGTCTTGATTCTGTTCTCACTAACTATGTTCTCTCTTGTAAAACTGCTAAGGATATTTGGGACAATCTTAAGGTTCACTATGAAGGAACTAAGCCTGTTAGGAAGAATATGAGGACATTACTTATACAACAGTATGTGTACTTTGAATCCAAGTCTGGTGAGTCACTTACTGATACCTTTGATAGGTTTACAAAACTCATCAATGAGATGGCCATGCATGGTAAATATTATGACTTGGAGGATATGAATACAAAGTTCATGAAAGCTTTGCCTGATTTCTACAATGAGAAGATATCTGCGATTGAAGAAGCTAATGATCTGGATGAGATTTCATTAGAGGCAGTATATGGAAAATTGAGAGCTTATGAACTTGACAAGCAGCAGAAGAAGAGCAGGAGTGAAGGAAAGATGAAGACTATTGCACTTACTGCTCAATCTGAATTAAAGAAGCTTCCTGAAGAACAGCATGAAGAGATTGCTGTAAAGAACTCAAGGAAGAAGAAAAGCGAAGAAAGTTCTGAGTCAGAGACTACTGATATGAACTCTGACAACGGTGATTCTGAATCAGAGATGCAGGAACTCTTTGCTATGTTTGCTAAAGCTTTCAAGAAAGGAAGATTCAATAGGAGAAGATTTAGCAAAGGACCTTTTCAAAAGAAGGAGGAGAAGAAGAGTGACAAAGGCAAAAATACAATTGTCAAGCTTGACAAGGCCAAGATCAAGTGCTTTAACTGCAGCGAGCTTGGACACTTTGCTAGTGAGTGTAAGAAGCCTAGGAATTCAGGAAAGGGTAATGCACTTATGGTCACACAGAAGGATTGGGCTGATTCCAGTGATTCTGAAGATGAATTGGATTATGACAACATTGCATTGATGGCAAATGGTTCAGACAAACCTGGATCTCCAAAGAAAACTTCTCCATCCTCTGTTAAGGTATCACTTCACTCTCTTGATTCATTTGATAGCTTAAATTCTGATGAAATTAGATCTATCCATGCTGAGTTTAAGAATCTTATGACTAATTTTAGAATTCTTACTTGTGAAAGAGATGAACTTAAGGTTAAGAATGATAAATTAGTTGATAGAAATAATTTTCTTGAATCTGAGTTAATTCAAATGGAAGAATACAAGTTAAGTTCTGATAAAGCTAAGCATGATTATAGTGTTATTCTTGAGGCTTATGACTATGTCAGGAAATAACTAGAGGAAGAGAGAGATATGATTAAGACCATTAACATTTCTGGTAAAAAGACACAAGAAATCATCGAAAATGGAATTCGTGGTAAGGTTAATGGTTTAGGTTTTGATAAGGCTAGACAAGAAGAAAAAGTAGCTATTGTCAATGATGATAGTAAAGTAGAAGCTAGCACATCTAAATCTTAAGGTAAGAAAATTGTTTCTGAACCTAATCATGTTAAATTTGTTGATTAAAAAGGTACCCCTGTTGTACACAAAAGGATTAACAATAGTAATTCAGATGAGAAAGTGTTAGAGAAACCTAAGAATGTAAACATAGGGTTTCTGTCTAAGTCTCAGTTGAAACAGAGATTAGATGGTCTTTTAGAGTCTAGCAAGATCAAGAGAAATAGGAATGGAAAAGAAGGTATTAACAAAGAGAATAATTACAAGAAAGTACCTGATGCACCTAGGAAAAAATGCTATAAATGTGGAAATCATAATCATTTGGCCCTAAACTGCAATCAAAAACCTTCTTGGAAAACTGAGTCCAGATTCCCCAAGACTCAGAAAATTCAATACCAACCACAAAAAGCTTGTTATCATTGTGGTAGTTTACTTCATTCCATTTACATGTGTAGAGAATATCATGAACTGTATTATGACTATTATTCTTTGAAATCTGAAACTCCTAGTCACAAACAGTTTGTGAAATCAGAGTCTAAGGTTGACTCTGCAACAGGTAAAGTAAAAACAAAATCTTCAAAGCCTGTTGTTTCTAAATCTAGTAAGAAAGGATCCAATCAAAGTTGGGTCCTAAAAAATTCTAACTAGTTACTTTTTGTTTGCAGGGCACAGGAAAGAAGCATTCAATTATCTTGGACAGTGGATGCTCTGGACATATGACTGGAAAGAAGTCTCTGCTTACAAAGTTTGAAAGGAAAGCTGGCCCAGTAATATCTTTTGGTGATGGCAACAAAGGAGAAACTCTGGGATATGGCTCAATTGTTTTGGGGAATGTCATCATAGAAAATGTAGCACTGGTTGAAGGCTTGAAACATACTCTTTTAAGCATAAGTCAACTAGGTGATAAAGGTTACAAATCAATCTTTGACAAAGAAGGATGCAAAATCTTGAATATGCAAAATGGAGACATTGTTCTAACTGGTCAAAGACATGGTAACATATATGAAGCCAGCTTAAGTGATACATCTAAAGGAATTGTTAGATGTCTCTACAGCAAAGCAACAAGTGATGAAAGCTGGAATTGGCACAAGAAGCTCTCACATCTCAACTTCAAGAAACTTAATCAACTTATTAAGCACAATCTGGTGAGAGGCCTACCTCAGGCAAATTATGTGCAAGATGGACTTTGTGATGCATGTCAGCTTGGAAAGCAAAGAAGAACCACTTTCAAGAGCAAGACTGAAAATTCAATTACTGAACCATTTAACATGCTATATCTTGATCTGTTTGGTCCAGTAAACATTATGTCTATCAGCAAGAAAAGATATGCTCTAATGATAGTGGATGATTTCACAAGGTTTACATGGGTGTTCTTTCTTCACAAGAAGGATGAAGCTCCTCAACAAATCATTGAACTTGTCAAGAATATTCAGAATAACTCTGAGTACAAAGTTAAAGTACTTAGGAGTGACAATGGTACAGAATTCAAGAATTCTACAATGGAGGGGTTTTGTGCAGACAATGGAATCACTCAACAGTTTTCTGCACTTGGTACACCTCAGCAGAATGGTGTAGTGGAAAGAAAGAACAGGACTCTCATAGAGGCAGCAAGAACCATGCTTGCAGATGCAAAACTTCCAACCTACTTTTGGGTAGAAGCTATTAACACTACATGTTTCACTCAAAACTGTACCTTGGTAAATAGTCATGGAAAAATTCCCTATTAGATGATCAAAGGAAAGAAACCAAGTGTGAAATACTTTCACATCTTTGGACGCAAATGCTATGTCCTAAAAGTTCATCCAGAATAACTTGGAAAATTTGAAGCCAAATCGGATGAAGCAATTTTTCTAGGATATTCAGCATCTAAGGCCTTCAAAGTTTATAATCTCAGAACTCACATTGTTATGGAATCAATTCATGTTGCATTTGATGATAAGAAATTTGGAATTCTGCAAACTGATGAAAGCCATGACAAATTGGAATTTGAAAATCTAAAGAATTCTGAGATACTCTCCAGTGATGATGAAGGTTCTCCAGAAGGAATTTCTATTGCTTCTCAAAGGAATGCTACTGTTGAGGGGGAGCAAATAAATCAAAGAGAACACAGTGATCATCAGGAGCAGACTAGCTATTCAGAGTCTACTCCATCAGGAACTGATCTTTCAGAGTCTACTGAGGAAAAATCAGTAACTAGCAGCAATATGGAATCTACTGATTCTATTGATCAAAGGAGAGTTTTTGGAGGAAGAGAGAATTCTTCTACAAGAGATACCACTAACTTAGGGGGAGAGACTAGCAGAGTTAATCTACCACCTGTTAGAAAATGGACCAAGGATCATACTGAAGATTTGATTATTGGTGATCCAAATAGTGGTGTTCAAACTAGAAGATCAATTCAAAATGAATGCTTGTATAGTTGCTTTCTCTCAAAGAATGAACCTAAGAAGGTTGAAGAAGCCTTACAGGATCCTGATTGGGTAATTGCAATGCAGGAGGAGTTAAATGAGTTTGAGAGAAACAAAGTCTGGAAACTGGTACCAAGACCTAAAGATAGATCTATTGTTGGTGCAAGATGGGTTTTCAGGAACAAGCTAGATGAATCTGGTATGATTGTAAGAAACAAAGCAAGATTGGTGGCTAAGGGTTATTCTCAGGAAGAAGGCATTGATTATGATGAGACCTTTGCACCTGTAGCAAGATTAGAAGCAATCAGAATGTTTCTTACATTTGCAGCTCATTCAAAATTCAAGGTATACCAGATGGATGTAAAGAGTGCTTTTCTAAATGGCAAACTTGATGAGGAAGTATATGTGGAACAGCCACCTGGATTTGTTGATCCAAAATTTCCAAATCATGTATACAAACTTGACAAGGCACTCTATGGACTAAAGCAGGCACCAAGAGCATGGTATGAGACTTTGTCTAAATTTCTTCTTGAAAATGGCTTCACAAGAGGTACAATTGACAAAACTCTATTCTTTAGAAAGATAAAAGGTGAATTGCTTTTAGTTCAAGTTTATGTTGATGATATTATTTTTGGCTCTACTAATGAAAAGTTGTGTGCTAAGTTTAGCAAGCTTATGTAGTCTAAGTATCAGATGAGCATGATGGGTGAATTAAATTATTTCTTAGGCTTGCAGGTCAAACAGACTGAGACCGGTATTTTCATTAATCAGTCAAAGTATATCAAAGATCTTTTAAGAAGGTTTGACTTTCAATACTGTGCAGTTACAAAAACACCCATGGCAACAGCCACTAAACTAGACTCAGATCCTAAGGGAAAGAGTGTGGATAATACTAGTTATAGAGGCATGATAGGCTCATTGTTATATCTAACAGCAAGTAGGCCAGATATAATGTTTTCTACCTGTTTATGTGCTAGATTCCAAAGTGATCCTAAGGAATCTCATTTAATTGTTGTGAAGAAAATTTTTAGATATCTCAAAGGAACTCCAAATCTTGGTTTGTGGTACCCTAGAGAATCTGATTTCTTTCTAATTGGCTATTCAGACTCTGATTATGCAGGGTGTAAAATAGACAGGAAAAGCACTACAGGTACATGTCAATTTTTGGGAAACAGATTGATTTCTTGGGCAAGCAAGAAGCAACAATCTGTCTCAACCTCAACTGCAGAAGCTGAGTACATAGCAGCAGGCAGTTGTTGTGCACAACTCCTTTGGATAAGAAATCAGTTGATGGATTATGGTATGACACTTAGTAATATTCCTATGTTTTGTGATAATACTAGTGCTATTAAAATTGCAGAAAATCCAGTTCAACATTCAATGACTAAGCACATTGATGTCAGGTATCATTTTATTAGAGAACATATTGAGAATGGTACTGTGGAACTTCATTTTGTTCCTACTGACAAACAGCTTGCAGATATTCTAACTAAACCACTTGATGAGACTACATTCAGTAGATTAGTAAGTGAGTTAAGAATGTTAAATTTCTAGATCTTTAACATCTGCAATAGTAGCAAGGTATGTTGTTTTTAGCTTATAGACTTGATATTCTTGTCAGGATCTATATTTGATTGTTAAATGCTTTAGCTATAACACTTTTCCTTGATAAATTTCAGTATGATAGACTTGTTAATAATCATCAGGATTAGATAATTTGTATCAGGATGCTGACGTCATCAATATTGTGTCAGTATCAGGATTGTGAAAATTGTTTCAAATCCCGACGTTTACTTTGTGTAGTAATCTAATTCTGTGATGTGTTAAGTCTATGCCAGCATGTTTTAATATTTGCATACTGATAATTTATACATCATTCATAATCAAAAGACAAGTAGATAATAAGAAATTGTATTTTCATTAATTGAAATCATTACATATATGGAAATGAAATACAACATCTTTTTGTCTAACTTCTACTGATAATCCTATACTTGTCTATTGATATGAATTTTGAGGTACAGGACAAGGAGCATCTCAAGAAATCCATCAGGGGATTGAATAGCCTCATCTACTTTTGGATTCCTTGTCTGGGCGACTTGAATGAGAGTAGCTAACTTAAATGAATAGCATCTCCATCAAGATCAACCTCAGACTCTCGGCCAAATTCTTCATCCTCAAGTTTTGAGGAGGTTAGGGGAAGATTGTATCCAACAGATGGATGTTCTAGGAGAAACCTCTGGATATTATCGGAAACCAATCCATCCATGATTAGTTCGATGAGAAGAGTCATCTTTTCAAAGAGATGATCAAGAACAGGATGTTCATCTACCGTGAAAGATCTAAAGAATGGATTTGAATGGAATTTTGGTTTGAGGAGCATTGTTGTGAAGAATAGAAATTGAAAGGTTTATGGAGAATGGCATAAGGCGTCTGTTTCTTTTAAAGAAAGACGTGAGAAGCTGAACAGTCACTTGGAAGTTTTAATGAAGTCAGATGCTAATTATTGCATATGATTGTATTTCTTATTTTCAAGAAATATTGAATATATCTAACCAATTGATTGTTGTTCAGTTTAATTATTTATTTTTTTCAGATAAAAGAAAAATGCCACGTGGAAACTCCAATTAAGTCTCTGAAATCAGGATGATATTAATCAGGATTTCATATGTGACCATCAGGATTTGAGAATTATCATATTTTTAAATCACATTGTATTTTGTGACTATTTTGATGGGAGGTCAACAGGAAAAAGAAGCTGATAATACCCTGATTTATTTCATGAAAATCAATTTTGGATTTTATTTTCCAAAAATCGTGGGTAACCGCATTTTTCAGGGACTGACACCTGTCAATCTACGTGTCAACTTGGGATAATGGTCTGAAAGATTTGTGAAATATATTGTTTTGAAACTCTAATCGTGTAATTGCTTTCTCTTATTTTACATTCTCTAAAGCAAAAACACTCTTGAGTTTTCAAAATCACTAATCCATTTCAAGAATTTTTCAAGTTCTTTTCAGATCAAAAATGGCAGCTCAAAGAAGATTACCTAAATCAGTAGCCTTCAAGTTTGGTGACTTCGATTTTATGACAAACAATCATGTAGCAGCTATCACCAACAAGGAAGGAGTATTAACTGATTTTCATCCAATCATGGACTTTCTGACGAATGGACCATTAAGTTATGCATTGACAGCATCTCCACAAATTAATCAAGAAGCTATTTCACAAGCTTGGGAGAATGCTGAGGTAATTGATTCTACTCAGAGTCAATCAGGTAAGATTGTTCTACACTTAGGACAAGACTCATTTGATATTACTGAATCTGTTGTTAATTCAGTACTTCACTTACCTGTTAGTTTGATTTATGAGAATGTACCATCTGATGATAATGTGAGAACTATGTTGTCTGAATTAGGTTATAGTGGACCTCTAGACAACATGAGCCAGTTGAATAGGTCTTTTCTTAGAAAGGAATGGTCTTTCTTCTTTGATCAAATTGCTAAATGTTTTACTGGTAAATGTAGTTCATTTCAGCAAATTACTTCTGTTACATCACATATTGCTTATAGTTTACTTTATGACAGAGTAATTAACATTGGTCACATTATCTTAAGTCAGATAAGTATTAAACTTGGGTTAAGAGATCAAAACAGGAAAATGGTTTATTATCATAGATTTATGCAAATGTTTATTAACCATTTTATTCCTGACGTTGAAGCTAGATTTGGTAGGGAACATTGTGTTTCTTCTTATGTACAACAAAAGAGAATTTTCTCTGACATTATAAAGAAGGACAATGAAAAGAATCTAGATGAAATACCTGCAATTCATTATCCACATCATTTTCAGGTAATTCTTAAAACTCATCTTCCTACTCTCTACAATTCTTCTTTCTTTTGTGGTGAAATGGCTCAGGAATCTCATTTGGAGGAGAACCCACCTGTGTCTACCCAAGTAGCCCAAAACATTATAGTCTCTGAAACAATTCAAGAACCAAATTTTGATCCACAGCCTATTGTTTCAAAGAAACCAACCTCTGGTGTTTCTCAAAAGACATCAGTTGTAAGGAAGAGAAGATTTGTTGTGTCAAGTAGTAGTAACTCTAGTGAAGATGATGATGATTTAACTCTTGCTGAGAGAGCAGAATTGAAGGCTGCAATTCAACTTTCTCTGTTAGCACAAAGAGATGAAAAACCTAGTCACAGCCAGGCTGCAGTCTCCCAAAAGGCTGTAGTTCTTAAAAAGGGAAAACAGTTACTGGATACTGTCTCTCAAAAGACTGTGTCTATTGAACAAAGATCTCATACCAAGATCACTTCTGTGTCTACACCTCTTGAGTCTTCTCAGGATAAATCTTTTGCTCACTATACCAGGAGAACATGGAGAAAGATTCAATTGTCACCTACACACACAGAGTCTAGTCCAACTAATATCATGCAGGTCTTTACAAATGAAGCTACAATCAAGTCAGCAAATGACCATAGAGATCTGGATATTGATTCTTCATGGGAAACTACATTATCATACAGACTGGCTATGGGACTAATTTCTCTCAAAGTGAAGTAGTCAAGGCCTATTCTAGATTTTCTGGTTGAAAGAGTACCAAAACTTTTATTTCCAGAAGAATATGGACTTCTACATCAAAGACTTGACTTAATGAAGATGTATTTCTATGTATCTGTCAGAAGACAATTAGTCAAGAAATTTGGACTCTCGAAGCATGTTGCACTTCAATCACTTCATGCATATTTATTTGACAAAGATGTCATTATTGAAGATGCCTCAGCTCAAGGTGAACAACTGGAGGAAGTAGATAGAGGAATGCAAGTGGTGAATAGTAGAAAAGATCAGATCACAGTCACTGCAACACAAGAACCATCTAGTCAGAGGAAGGATGACTCAGGAGCTGTGATAGCTGATGCTGAAAGGACTTCTGTGATGACTGAGAATGCAAGTGAGATACCTTATGATATGGGAGGAATAACTTTGACTGGTTTTCTTGAAGATCAAACAAATTTTGTTCAGTCAGAGTCTATCCACCTTGAGGGTGAGTCTCAGCAAACAACACTTAAAGACGGTGATGTACTAACTATGGTATCTAATGAAGTATTACTGAAGACATCAGAGTCTAGTAAAGAACCTGAAAGTGGTATACTGGAGCCTGTAGTTTCTGGAAGGAAAGAAGATGATTGTATGGGTTCAGAGACTATAGCAGCTCACTCCTTGGAGAAAACCTCAAGCCCCTTGTCATATGAGGAACTCTCTCTCCATGTGAGTTCAGGTATAAAAACTCCTTCTAAACTCTATTTTTCTGTAGGTCATGAGAGCACTTATCCAAATTTGAGTGATACACTTGAAAAGATGGACTTAGATCCACAAACTGAGAGGCTGGCTCCTGACCAGGAAAAAGGTGAGGTAGAAAGAGTGTTGACTTTAGTAAGTCAAAGTGAGAATGAGGGTATGGATGATCAACTCCATAGTGAGGGAGAGAAAATTAGGAAACCATCGTTTGATTTCTGGGATCAGGTTTTTCCTGAATCTTGGTCTGACAATCTTGGTATGGATGCTGGTACTTATTTATTTATCAAGATGTATCAGAAGAATGACATAGCACATCACAATGCAAAGCCAGAAGTTAAAGCTCAGAAGCAAAAGGAGAGGCTTGCAGGAATCATTAACAGAAGAGGTGCCAGGATAAAGCAATCTCTTGATACATATGTACCAGATGAAGTTCCTAATGATCCTAGTGTTCCTTTGTATGTACTTCCAATATCAGCTAGAATTGAGACATCTATAGTCTCTAATCACTCTAAGGAGGAGTCAGGATTTGAAGATGTTAGTACACAGAATACTGGTGAAGGAGATGATGATCATGTTTCAGCTCCAGATCAGAAAGATGAAGATGTTGATACTTCTAATCAGGTTTTATTACTTGAATATCATACAACACAAGCAACTTCTTCTACAAGACTTGAAGATACAGTTCTTTCTGATTCTGATTCTGAAGATACTAGAAGCACTTCCAACATTGAAGTTCATTCTGATGTTTTGAAAGATATTCAGAATTCTCAAATTGCTATGCAAACAAGACTTCAATCACTTGAAGATAACCAAGTCACAATTATTGAAAATCAAGCAGTTCTGATGAATATCATTTGTTCTGTTTCTGAATCTCTTGGAATGAATGTTGATGATGTCAAAAAGGGGGAGATAAAGACAATTCAAAGACAATAACACCAGACTGGGGGAGATAAAGAGCAGACGAAGGGAAGTAAAAAGAAGAACTAGGAGTGACAGTGGTGAATCTCAGCTAGAAAGTGGTAAAGGAAGAGCAGCATTAATAGTTAAAATTCTTTCTTCTAAGTACTAGATAAACGTCTACATCTGGGAAGGAGGTACTTAACTTCATAATTCTACATTCATAAATTCTATTCTGGTTGTATTGTTATATATTTTGACATCCACAACTTAGATTTATGCTTCAGATTTTAAAGCATAAATAGGGGGAGATTGTTAGGAATAATTCATAAGTTGTGATGTTAAGAATAGAATTTACACATTATACTTCTTGTAATCCTGATCTTATAAAGGATTTAGCACTATATATAGGATTTATGTGTAAAACAGTTATCTGTACAGTTTAGTCAGGAATGAACAGTGTATCGGAGACTAAATGTCAGGAACAAAGAACAAATCCTGATGACGGTCTAATACTGATGATGATCAGATACTGATGATGCAAGATGAAATCCTGATATCAGTCGTGTTACTGATGATGTCATTGTGGATGCTACAGAAACTGGCAAGTGCTATAAAACAGGATCGTTGTTTGAAGAACAAGCAAGAAGATATTATGAAGGAAAGAGTTTTCTATTGAAGGAAACTATCGACTAGAAGACAGAATATTGTCATGTATAGATTATATATTTCTGTTATTAGTTGATAGATAGCATTATAAATACTCTCTCTATATCATTGTAAAAAGTGTTCGTGAGGTTTGTAATCGTGAATATACGAGAGTACAAACAGAGAGAGAGAGAGAGAGATTTGTATTGTCAGTAGCTGCTAAAGGTATTGTACACCTTTGGTAGAGTTTGTATTTGATCTTATTAATACAAATAGAGTTTTATTCATTCGTTTATTCTTGTTCATATAATAAAGCAAAAATCAGACACGATTATATAACTTGTATTCAACCCCCCCCTTCTACAAGTTTTTCGAGTTAACAACTATCCCTACCAAAAATCGGCGCTACTATGCCGTACAAGACTAGACAACTAGACCAATACATCACTATCACTGCAATCAGCCACGACGGTGGACCAAAGCTCGAACCCTCCCCATAGCAAGGCGAAATATCTCTTCTACATCAGCCCTGGATACCCTGCCGTGACCATCACTGGGTAACTGTCGCACCCTCACACAAGCCCTAAGCTCTATGCCGGTCACCTGTCTATACATCTCTCTGGCCCTGGCACGCCCCCTGCCCTGGTGCCTCAACCGGGCCTCCCTCTCCGCCGCTAGCTCTCTGCGGGACTCTGCCAGCCTGGCCTCAGTCGCGGCTACCTCAATAGTAAGTCTGGCTACAACATAGTGGTGTACACATGCTGGGACTCCCTCAGCTGGAACATGGGGTGGAGGGGCTGGATCTGCTGGAAGGGCAGCCTCTGTCTGCTGCGGCTCTGGTGTCAGCTCCTCGAACTCATCAGAAAATGGACTCCCATGAAGTAGTGGTGGGGTAGGGGCTCTCTCACCAGAGAGGGGTGGCACACTAAGTCCGGAACTCCCTACAATGTCATCTGCGGGCTCATCAACATCTCCCTCCGCTAGGGGTGTACACGGGCCGGGTTGGCCGGGTTGAAACATTAAAACGACCCAACCCATTATAAAATGGTTTGAAAATTTTTAACCCAATCCATGAAAATTAAATTCATAACCCAACCCTATTTGTTATAGGTCGGTTTGGGTTGGTTTGAATGGGTTGCTTAAATATAAAAATGAAATAGACAACCTGAATATGCAAAAGAATAATCAACCCAAAATGCAAGAAAATAAAAAAACAACAACTACATAGTCTGATTTGAAGTCTCTGAACCAAATACAACATAACTGAATGTCTGAATCCATAAAAAGTTAACACCACAATCCTTATTCAACATAGTCTTTAAGAGTACAAAAACTGAAATAAATTAAACATAGTCTTAAGAGTACATAAACTGAAATAGAATCACTGATAGCCAGATAGATCACACATCAATGATATTGATATCCTTTGTAGCAATCCTCTCACTTGCCATCTGGTCCTTCATCTTGTTTACATTTTCTACAAGATCACCAAATACATACTCATTATTTGGCAGTGCACAAGTATAGACTATAGACTATTGAATACATAATAGATTTAATTTGATCTAAATAATATATAATGTACCTTCAACAAATTGATAATAGTAAGTTTCATCCATAAACTCATATAATTTCACTCCTCCTTTGTCCCTCTTCAACCAACTCTGAGTGCAAACTAAAATTTCTACCATTTTTGGACTTAACGAGCTCCTAAATGGGTCCAAAATACGCCCACTGGTACTAAAGGTAGATTCAGAAGCAACTGTGGAGACAAGAATTGCAAGAACATCTCTAGCAATTAAAGATAGAGTCTTATACCTTTCGGAGTTATCCTTCCACCACATTAAAATGTCAAAAGAAGAATTCATCGGATTGAGAGGTTCTTCGATCAGGTATCTATCAAGATCATTTTTCTTTTCACTTATCTCCATTCGTTGCTGATTCATATAATTTTCCAATAATCTCCTTTTATTTGGTACACTACCAGTGGTTTTTGACGGAAAGGTGATTCCATCAACCTGTAATAATTTTATAGGGATAAAGTCAGTGGACATAGCAAATTAACAGAACTAACATATTCAATAATCTCTCATAACCACTAGTTAATTAACAACAAACAACTAGTACTTGACAGCTTATTTTTTATTATTAGTTCCAAAAAAAACTGGATGTGAACTCTGCCACTCTCAACCTCACAGGGCCAAAGAACAAGATTATAAGATGCCATTTTGTTGGTTTCTGAATTTACCAGACGAACAAGATAAATAAATAAGCTATGGAATTGAAAAACTTATTTATTTAATCAAATCAGGAAGATGTGAACCATATAACAGAATCAAGCATTGTCAATAATTTATATGTTTTAATTATGTTATACCGCTAGAACCAGGAATGACGAAGTGCCACAGAGATGTAGTAGTGATGCAGCAATGTTGGACATTCCAACAGAATAGAATTTTAAAAGGACCTTTACTTCCAATATCCAACAGATACAAGAAGCCCACATGAAAAGAAGGGATTTGATCAGAAATCCAAGTCTGAAAACAGAACTTCTTAAATAATCAGGAAGACATACCGGAAGTAATTTGAAACTAACTTACAACTTAAACTTTGAAAAAAGGACCCAAACTAACTTACAGCTTAACAGTACTTCAAATGAAAATGATTCTAGCAAAGACTTAAAATGAAAACTATGATCAGTTTACCTTAGAGCCAACATTGTCAACATTGTCACCCTGAGAAGCATATGACTTGTATAAACGTTGTAGCAAAGACTCCACCTTGATGACAATTCTAGCAACAGATTCAGCGTCATAAATGTTTTCAAAACAGTACTTTAGATATCCCATCTTGTATCGCGGATCAAGTACAACAGCTACAAACAATAACAGGTTGATGTCCTCTGCATCCCCCCAGTATTTATCATATTTTCCTTTCATACTTGCAGCCATTGAAGATAGCAGTGGATCAGTACTATCAGCCAGATCACTCAATACAGCATGGACCTCACAAATTTCATGATAAAAGTTGTTTGAAGTGACATTCAAAGTGCTGCTGAATTTGAGAGTAACTTCGTAAAAAGTGGCAAGAAACTTCACAAATACTGCTGCATCTTGCCAATCATAATGCATAGGAGGCCCGACCCTCTTTTTACCGTTTTCTTTTTCATCAAAATAACTCAGAAATTTATCATCTTCATCCTCATATCTTCCAAATGCCTTTTCAAATTTCAGTGCCACATCCAACATCTGAAAAGTGGAGTTCCACCTTGTTGGTACATCTAAAATCAACCCTCCCTTATATTCGATCTTTTCTTTTTCCACACATCTTTTAAATTTTTGTAACCTTGCCGGAGATGATCGAATGTATCTTACACTATTCCTAATGGCTGCAATTGAATCATGCATTTCTTTCAAGCCCTCGTTCACAATCAGATTTATAATGTGGGCACCGCACCTCATATGCATATGTTCCCCATCAAGAATAGCCCCATTCCATGCCTTTACCCTTCTCCGAAGAAAACCAACAGCCTCTTTGTTAGCCGAGGCATTGTCAAGTGTTACTGTAAAGACCTTTTCTATTCCCCAACCAAGCAAACAATTTTCTATCGCCTTACCAATGGTATCACCTTTGTGATTCGAAACAAGACAAAAGTTTATGATTTTTTTCTGCAATTTCCAATTTGCACTGATGTAATGAGCTGTAAGAACCATATATGACATTTGAGTCCTACTAGTCCAACAATCTGTTGTTAAACACACTCTTTGGTGGGTGGTAGTTAGCTCAGTCATCAATTTTGCCCTATCATTACAGAACAATCTATACACATCTCGAGCAAGTGTTACCCTACTTGGAACAACAAACTTCGGTTGTAATTCTTGCAAAAGCTCCTTAAACCCATCGCCCTCCACAACTCTAAATGCTTGCTCATCCTTCACCACAAATTTAGCCAATGCAGTTCTACACCTCACCTTATTAAACGTAACAGCCAATAGATTTGAACCTCCACCAATTTCCTTTTTAAAACTAAGTACCTTTTGCTTCTTATCCAATATCTTCTTGCAATTTTTGAAGTGAGTCCACAAGCTACTGGTACAAACTCTAGTGCTGTGACAAGCATAATTAGCACCACAGTAATTACAGTTGCATCGAGGATTATCTGGATCGCCACCTTTCACTTTAGTATAGTGAGCCCAAATGTCTGATTTTCTGGTGGGTTTCCTCTTATTTGTTAATGGTTCATCATCGCTTTCTTTTTTAGGAGATTTCAGCTCAACAGGAGTAGTGTTTGTGGTGGGTTTTGGAGCAGGGTTTGTGGTGGGATTTGGAACAGTGGTTGGGGTAGGATTTGGAGCAATGGTTGGGGTGGGATTTGATAGATTGTATGTCACATCTTCCATTTCAGTTACAACCAGATCCATTTCAGTCCTATATAACAATTACAAAATACAGTCAAATGTTTTCGAAGCAATCACAAAGAATAAACCAACTACCGTCAACCAATCACCAATAATAAACAAACTACCAATATGAACTATAACACTATGAATATATATACATTTACATCAATTATAAAAAAGAGAACATGTACTTCTGTTTTTGCAGCAATAGCCAAAGGTTTTTCTGCTTGACCTCCTTAAACTTCGTTGAGGAATTTTATCGAACAGTTGGCATACATAAGTGTGTGTAAAGATTACAACTATACAAGTAAATCTAAGAACAAGCAAGCGTACAACTATACAAGTCACAGAGAAGCCGATAAAAGTAAAGATTAAAGAAGTAAATATTAAAGCAGTAAAGATTAAAGAAGACATAAGTGTGTGTGCGCGCAAAACTTTGTTGTAACTTTTAATGTGTCTATTCACAGAGTCACATAGATAATCAATTTAAAGAAGTAAAGATTCATACCTATTTGTGTGTGTTTGCTGTTTGCCGAACGAAGAGAGCGTCTCAACTCTCAGTCTCTCAATGAGATCTAGGGTTTGGAGAGAGCGGCGGTTTTAGACTTTAGAGCTTAAACAATTGATATTTGACACAATTTACTGAATATATGGATGTATATACGTATAGAGTATACTTACTAAACTAACCCTACGTATATTTACTAAAATGCCCCCGGGTTGGGTTGGGTTGGCCCAAAACAATTTAAACCCATACCCAACCCATAAAAACCGGGTTGGAGTCGATTTAACCCAATTACGTAACGGTTTATAATTTTTCGGGTTGGTTCGGTCGAAAATAGGGTTGGGTTGGTTCGGGTTGGTCGGGTTGGCCGACCCATGTACACCCCTACCCTCCGCACCCTCATATACAGTCATCTCCTGCTCCGAGGTCATGTCAGTATCCTCCCCCAAAGTCCTAATCTCAGATACAACCCAGAAACCTCCCCCTCAGCAACTAACTCAGCGTCCTGCCCTGCCTGGACCTCCTCCGGGTGCTCCTCCTCCTCAGACTCAATAACATCAATATCAGCGTCAACCTGGACCTCAGGGTCCTCCTCATCTAACTCACAACATCAGTATCAGCATCAACCTGGACCTCAGGGTCCTCCTGGGCAGCCATGTCGCTCGCCTACACAAGACGAACTATATTACTATCATGATACTTAAAAGTTCCCATAAAGGTTTTAGGTGAACTTGGCAAGAGTTATTATTATATTATTGAATTTATTATTATACAACATCGCATCATCTCTTGGGATATATAACTCTCTCTCTGATACCATTTCTGTAACACCCCCAGATCCGGGGTCCGGGATCGGGTTGTTACGGTCTATTTTCCATGATTGATACTTTACTTGGGTCCACAATAAATAAATCAAATGCTGTGACCCCACAATAATATCCACTAACACACACACAGTTATAGTCCCAGAGATGAAATTGAAATAAGTCTCACATTACGGATTTACGAATAAAAGTTATTACAAACCAAAAGGATAACATCATAAGTTTAAGAGTTTGCCGTTGATTAACATTATTGATACATATAATTAAACTGGTAACCCAAAGGCTGCTGATCTATGCTACCTCAGCAATGGTAGCGATGATATCAGCGGGTAGTCCTATGGGTGGGGTAACCTGCTTGCGCCGAGTACTCCTGACGCGAGCCATGTGACCTAGCTGTTGTTATGACAATATAAATAAGCAAGGGTGAGCAATAGCCCACCAACAATAATATAACTGTACCGTGATATGTATGACAGTTCAAAGATATATTTTGAAACCATATGCCATACATAAACAAAAATAGTGTCAGATCAATATAAACGATGAAGTTACAGGGAACTCAAAATATATAAGTTCTGTGGAAATATTCGCTTTATCAAGATAAACAAGATAGCATCACTTTCATCAGAGAGGAACTTGCAGAAAATATTGCAATTCCAGTTTTCAACATGTTTCAACACTGCCAACACAGATCGGGTTGCAGAAGATTTCTAATTTTTTTTAAAAGATGAACTAATACGGGAGCATTGCCGCGCCAGATGCCCTGACGTTTACGATGATCAGTCGTATGTCATGCATCTCATCAATCGTTCTCTACATGTAGAAGGTAGCTCCGACGGATTTACTTGTCTACCGCCCTCTGGAACTCCTCAGCCAATGGTTGGGCTATTGCTGGGCCGGCGCCACTCGGCCACTTACGCGTCTCCTAGTTCATTTAACATCCATCATTGTGAAATGTAATGTTCATTCCCCTTTTCCCCAGGTATGATACCTGTTGATAAGACTCCACAAGGTAGTCGTATCTAATGTGGAAAGGAAAATTTACCAATATTTCCCAAGCTGTTGCTTGTTAATGGATACCAACTTGTTCCAACATTCTACCCCTCGAACGATGAGAGGGTACACACAATTCCATGAATAATAGCAACCAAGTTGCGAGTGAAACGAATAATTTATGACCGGGCAGTCACAAGATAAATAACATTCCTCAAGTAAGGTTCCCTTATAATAGAATCGAAGGAAGGGTGGAATTACTGAGAACCTTCCTTGGTAATATAATAATAAAAAAATAAGACTCTGTAATAATTTATATAATGTTCGAAGGTCGATGATACTATGTGAATGAAATCAATCATCTTTGAAACGAGTTAGAAGAATTAAATAAATATTCCAAGAATATTTATTAAGTCACAGATATTGAAAAAGGGTTGCTCGGAATAATCTTTGAATAAATATTTAGAATAATATTCATTGAACGAATAATGAATATTCAAATTAATCATAATATTTATTGATGAAATAATCGTCAAATGAATATTTGAGATAATATTCATTGAATCAATAATGAATATTTAACTTAACGATGATACTTATTGAGGAAATAATTATCGACTGAATATTTGAGACAATATTCATTGAATAATTAATGAATATTCAACTTAATAATATTTATCGAAGAAATGATTATCGAATGAATATTTGAATTTATATTCAATAATTGAATCGACTTTAAATAAGTGTCGTCGATAATATTCATTGTCTCAAGGGAATATTCAAAATAATATTTATCGAATGACTGGCGTTCGAATCAATGTTGAACTAATATTTATAAAGTAAATAGAGATTGAATGAATATTCGAAATAATATTCATTTTAAATAAACAAGGATCGAATGAATATTAAAATAATATTCATTAATTAAATAAACTCGAATGAATATTCAAAATAATATTTATCGAATGACTGGCGTTCGAATTAATATTCGAATATTAAATCGACTTTTAGATGAACATTAAAGATAATGTTCATCGAATAATAAATATTTGATGAATAATCCGAATAATATTTATCAAATAATCTCAAGGGAATAGTCCAACAATATTCGCCGGATAATAATTGGGAAATATTTACTTAATTATTTTCTTCTGAAAATAATATCAATATATCAAGGAATAACGACTCCCGGTCTATAATCAAAGAATAAGATTCACTGCCCTTCGCTTAAGGGTCTTAGTAATTTCCGGCTTATAACTGATATATTAACTATCTAGCTTATAAGCCAACAATAATTCAGGGAACAAGTATATCAATATGACTTTGAAAGTAGGCATGCATGCTATGGCATATGTATAAAAGAAAGCATATATATATATATATTCACAACAACAGCCTTTAAAAAGGATTTGAACTTGCCTGGGAATCGAGTGCGGGTAGGGGTAGTGGTAGCGTGTCCCGGGTCAGCCTGATGATCTATAAATAGCCAAGGCATTCGGGATTAATCACTTAACACCTTTCAAAAGGTTAAGTATAAACTTAACTTAAATCGAAACACGTTTTCAAGTCGTTTCGTTATACCCCTCTAATTCACTCTTATTATTGCCTTTATTACCCGACACTTGTTTGTTAATAAAGCGTGTCATTATACTTACATATGGTAAGTATTTAAATCGTATAAGTTTTAAAGTCGAAAGATTAGACCTCGATATTTATCGATCGTTTTCGAAGTGGTTTACCGAAGTTATAACCAAGTATACCTTTTAGGGGTACTTTCGTACTTAACCTCGATTCGAACATTTTTATAAAATCGGAAAACGATCCATTTGACATGCGGTCTTCTCCCACACCTTCCTTTTTATCTCTATTATTTAATTACCAAGATTCGCCATTGCAATACATATTTTACACGGTTCAATTTCAATTACGAATTTGCATTCTCGGTTTCGAACCCCTTATATTCGATTGGACATAACTCCTAAACCGTAAGTCCATTTTTTGCGATCTTTATATCAAAACGAAGCTTGTAACATGATCTAGCTAATCATGGCAGAATATCAAACTGGACAGTGAGTTTTATTAACTGTCAAGCTCGGATTTCAAGATTAAACGAAAATCGGGCATTACGACGGCTATAAATCGAACGTTCTAATAATCGTAACACCAAAACCAAGCCACACCGGGCACCAATACAACTTATACACATGATTATCATCTCAACAAGTTCAAGAACACAATATTATACCAACATAATAATCATCTCTTAAATCCATTAGATCTACTACATAATCATGTTTATAACATCACTAACATCACCACTAAGCTAGATCAACCAAGAACATGCTTATAACTCAAGACAAGAGCTAGGGTTTCAAGTGGTTTACCTTCTTGAGAGTGTTTACTAGCCTTACTAAGCTTTGTATGATCATTAGGAGTGCTTAATTAGCTTGCTAAAACAATCAAAAGAAACATGAAAATCAAATGTTAGTTCATAAGAACACTATTCACCCTCCTCTTTGATGATTTTTTTGAAAATGGAAAAAGATGAGTTTGATGCTAAGATTTTGAGGAGATCATTTTTATGAAATGTAATACTCACCATAAAAGTTTCAAGATCAACAAATGGTTGGAAGTTGGATTTTGAGTTTGGAATTAAGGCCTTGGCCGAATGGATGAAAAAAGAGAGGGGGGAGAGTTTGCCTTGTTCTTTTGCTTGGTTTTTGTGATAAAATGAATTATTAAGATGAGATTTAGATAATATCTCATCCAAAAGCCACTTTATTAAAGTGATGATGCATGAGATGATGAAAATGGGAGGACAAGTGTTGATTTTGTGGTGGTTTAAGGCTAACTTGTAGTTAGATTGCTAAGTACTTGGTTGATTCACTTGATTCTAGTTACTCTTGTAACTATGTTGGTTACTAGATATTTTCTAGTAGATTATGCATGACTCTTGCTCCCTCTGCTTGTTTCTTTGTCCGTTTATTGCTTAATTCGTTGATCGTTCGAGGGAATAGCTCATTCGTTTCTAGTTAGGGTTTTACCGAAAACCTCCTTAATAATTATAATAGCATTCTCCATCTTTCTTAATACTTCTCGAATTTAATTTCCTTAAATCCCTTTAATAATTCCTTAAGTCTGGCAGTGTCCAGGGAAATATCGGAGAAAATAAAAGTGCTATTTTTCTGAATCCGACAGGTTTTGCATACACTTATTTTCCTCCTGGATCACTAATACGAACTCAGAAATCCGTTCCGAATACCGGATATAGCATTATTATATTAATATTCCAAATTCTACCAAAATCACTATTCATCACTTATTTTTATTTAATCCTTATAAATAGGAAAATGAGCCTGGTTTACCCTCGAGTGTTCCTTAACCTTTTTACGGAACCGCTGGACTTATAATAGATATTGATTTGGATGACACAAGAATAATCTTTCTTGGAATAATATAACACTATGCCATAAGTGAGCATACGCAACCCTTTTTACAAAGCGTTGCACAGAAAGCGTTGCACAAAAAGCGTTTCGTTAGATAGAAATTTTGGGTCTTTTGCAACTGAGCTCAACTGGTGTTGCGTTAGATATAATTTAGTGTTGCGTATTAACCACAGTGTTTCACATCATGCAACACTAACTGCTGGTGTTGCGTTAGATATTTTTTTATTTTAATAAATGGTGACGTGGCAGAAGTGGGACCCAAATGTGCTGACGTGGCATTTGCTGACGTGGCAATTATGGGAGCCACAATTGCTGACATGATAGAAGTGGGACCCACCTATGCTGACGTGGCATTTGCTGTCGTGACAGAAGCGTTGCATTAGATACCAATAGTGTTGCATTTGTTGTTTGAAGTGTTGCATTAGATTTATATTTATTTTTTAAAAAAATATGACGTGACAATGTGGGTCCCACCACTGCTGACGTGGTAGTGTGGGCCCCACAAGGGTGACGTGGCTGGAGGCTCATCATGCTGACGTGGCAATTGTGGGACCCACAACTGCTGACGTGGCAGAAGTGGGACCCACCTATGCTGACGTGGCAAAAGCGTTGCATTAGATACCAGTGGTGTTGCATTTGCTGTTTGAATTGTTGCATTAGATATTTTTTTTATTAACTAGTCTTTTCCAGAAAGATGAATCTATTTTTTTAAATTATTTTTTCGACGTTCCAATCGCACGGATGTCAAGATATAACTATTTTAGTGATGCGGTAATTTTTCAGAAAAATTCCTATATGTATTTTCTTTGGTTTTATAACGGTCAAACCGGTCAAAGTCGACCTTCCTTTTAACTAGTCTTGTCCGGAAAGATGAATATATTTTTTTAAATATTTTTTCGACGTTCCAATCGCACGAATGTCAAGATATAACGATTTTAGTGATGTTGTAATTTTTTTAAAAAATTTCCTATATTTATTTGGTTTGGTTTTATAACGGTCAAACCGATCAAAGTCGACCTTCCTTTTAACTAGTCTTGTCTGGAAAGATGAATCTATTTTTTTAAATTATTTTTTCGACGTTCTAATCGCACGGATGTCAAGATATAACTATTTCAGTGATGCGATAATTTTTCAAAAAAATTCATATATGTATTTGGTTTGGTTTTATAACGGTCAAACCGGTCAAAGTCGGCCTTCATTTTAACTATTCTTGTCCGAAAAGACGAATCTATTTTTTTAAATATTTTTTCGACGTTCCAATCGCACAGATGTCAAGATATAATGATTTTAGTGATGTGGTAATTTTTTAAAAAATTTCCTATATTTATTTGGTTTTGGGTTTTATAACGGTTAAACCGGTCAAAGTCGACTTTCCTTTTAACTAGTCTTGTCCCGAATGATAAATCTATTTTTTTAATTATTTTTTCGACGTTCCAATCGCATGGATGTCAACATATATTGATTTTAGTGATGTAGTAATTTTTTTAAAAAAATTCCTTTTTTTTTTGACGAAATGCGGAAGATTATATTACTAAATCAAACCCATACAAAATAAAACAGTGGGACAAACCCCCGACTGTCGATACGATCAGGTTGAAAAACAAATAAATTGTTTTCTGATCGTTAAACAAACTGAACTTAAAAGTTCTTGAATCTAAAAATGAATTCGAAAACATCCGAAGCGGTCCAAACTGCGCCAACATCCCTGAAAGCAGCGATATTACAATTGACCACATCACGTAAGAACCGTTGATACCCCAGTGTTCAGAAGCCTCAGTTGCATAAACTAAGGTTAGAGGAATGACACCCCAGCTATCTACATGCCGGATACAGGCTATAGACATGCCGAAAATGGGAACCCCTAAAGGATGAGCAATACCCCAGCTATCTACATGCCGGATACCAGCTATAGACATGTCGAAAGTGAAAACCCCCAATAGATGATGAACAATTTTTGGTTGTGAGTGGTGAGCTTTTGCAATAATCGTCAGCTTCCCAATATCGATGCGGATTTTCCAGATCCCCCAAATCATCATCAAAATCATTCTTAGCAGATTTGATCTGTTATAGATCATAACACAAACCAAACAAGTCAAACAAACTCTCACAAGGAGAGACAAACAAACTCTCATAAGGAGAGACATATAAACCCAATTAATGGG
Source organism: Kitagawia praeruptora (assembly GCA_037693485.1). Taxonomy (NCBI): domain Eukaryota; kingdom Viridiplantae; phylum Streptophyta; class Magnoliopsida; order Apiales; family Apiaceae; genus Kitagawia; species Kitagawia praeruptora. The sequence continues at coordinate 113,400,504 of CM075354.1, forward strand.
TAACCAAGCCAAAAACTCACAATCCTCTCATAAGGATGATGATTATTGAAAAATATAAAAAACTGAACAAGAAAAGGGGCCTCCGGTCGGTGGAGAGCCTGAAGAAGACGAAGAAGAAGTAGGGAAGGTAGAGAGCAAAACTTTGCTTTCGGTGGAAAAGTTCTTATATATAATTATAATTTTTAGTTGATTTTTAAAAATTCCTATATTTATTTGGTTTGGTTTTATAACGGTCAAAGTTGACCTTCCTTTTAACTAGTCTTGTCCCGAATGATGAATCTATTTTTTTAAATTATTTTTTCGACGTTCTAATCACACGGATGTCAAGATTTAACGATTTTAGTGATGTGGTAATTTTTTAAAAAAAGTTCCTATATTTATTTGGTTTGGTTTTATAACGGTTAAACCAGTCAAAGTCGACCTTCCTTTTAACTAGTCTTGTCTGGAAAAAAGAATCTATTTTTTTTAATTATTTTTTCGACGTTCCAATCGCACGGATGTCATGATATATTGATTTTAGTGATGTAGTAATTTTTTAAAAAAATTTCTATATTTATTTGGTTTGGTTTATAACGGTCAAATCGGTCAAAGTCGACCTTCCTTTTAACTAGTCTTGTCCCGAAAGATGAATCTATTTTTTTACATTATTTTTTCGACGTTCCAATCACACGGATGTCAAGATATAACGATTTTAGTGATGTGGTAATTTTTTAAAAAATTTCCTATATTTATTTGGTTTGGTTTTATAATGGTCAAACCGGTCAAAGTCGACTTTCCTTTTAATTAGTCTTGTCCCGAATGATGATTCTAATTTTTGAAATTATTTTTTCGACAAGCCAAGCATACGGATGTTAATAGTTAACTAGTCTCGTATTACATATATTCTATACAAGTATAAGAATTAAAGTTAATTATATTACCAAATCGGTCAAAGTAAATATATATTTTAACTAATATTGTCCCGAATGATGATTTTATTTTTTTAAATAGATTTTAAATTTTAAGAAATTTTAAATTGTATTACAAATACATTTTATATCATTAATATTAAAAAATTAAATTTTAATTTAAAATTTTAAAATCATTTTAAGACAACATTGATAAAAATAGGGAAAAAAAATATTAAAAATGTGGAAAATTAGTGAATGTAGGGTAACATTCATTACATAAATAGTGAGTATGATTACTTGTGTGTGTATGAATTTTAGTTCAAAATTTGTTCTTTTTACTATTTTTATTTAATTTATTCTACAAGCTTGTTGAAAATGGGCTAAAAATTTGAAAAAATAAAAATTAATGCATCACAAATTCACAATCACTCTGCAACGTTGCCCGATGAAAAATTTGGGCGGAAAATTTTCCCCTTCACGAAATAATTCAGATTACTTCCCCCCCCCAAACACACTAACACACTCTTTATCCACTGCCAATCTCACGTCTCTCAACAACCCCATCACTCCTACTACCCCCAATCACCCCTTCTCCAAAACCCTAAACCCCATTTTCAATCTCTCCGCCGCCAAGATCAAAATCATGAAATTAACCACACTAACATCTCTTCTCTTCTCCGCCGCATCTCAGCCCTTGAATCCTCTGTTTGCCGTTCCTCTTCTTTCACTCTCCGTGATGCCGCAGCGCGTACTATACAAACCCACTTCAGAGCGTTTCTTGTACAAAGATCTCACACTCTCAGGCAGCTTAAAGATCTTGCTGTTATCAAATCAGCTCTTAATACTTTTAAATTGAATCATTCCAATAATACACGCTCTGATTCTCGAGCTCTTTCTCTTAAAGCTCTTAAGTAATTGGAGCTTCAGGGTATGTTGGAGCTTGTAATTAGAGCGTGTTGGAGGTAATTTAGTATGCTAGATTTCTTAGGTTATGTGTAGTTACTTACTGAATTACAGTCCAAAGGATTTTTCTGGTTTTGAATTACATAGGAAGGTTAGTTTGATTCTTTTAGAGGTTCTTTAAGCTTTAATTTCTCTCAAGTAATCTACAATTGTGTTTTAACAAACCTGTAAGTTTGTGCAGGAAGAAGCTAGAAGACGTTGTTTTTGAAGAAGACGCTTACGATTCTACAGATGAAAGGTTACCACATGGAAAGATTTGAATCACAACTTTGGACTATATATGGCCATTTTTCTTTTGTTGGAACCGAGTCAACAGACAGGAAGAAGGTATAAATTTTATATCTTGATTCCTGATTCTTGTTTTAGTGAAGAAAAGCAAGTACACATTCTTGGTTTTGCTGAACTTATCCGTTTATTCATTCATTTTTTAGCCAGTTGTCACAAGTGAATGGGAGGTTAATTGTCTCTAATTGGATATAGGATTGAGGTAAGCTATGAAAATCTTAGTTATAGTTAATTACTGTTGGTTCCAATAGTTAATCTAGTGGTGCATACATGCTGATCAAATTCAAAGTCTGTGCTTATATAAAGTTTACTCTTCAATTCAATACAGCCAGAAAGTGCAAGCAGTTTGAGGCGGCACGTTGTTGCAACACTAATGCAACATCATCGGTCAGCACAGAGAAGTAGTCGTGCTATACAACCTGTCTTACCTACAAGTTATGAGAGTTCCATGGAGGTAAGATTCGTTCAATTTTTTTGTGTTGTTTTCTGGAAAGAAATAAAATTCGGCTTGAATTGCAATGCATGGGACTTCATTCTGTTAAGGCCAACTTATTGCAGGAGGACAAACAAATTTACATCAGCTTATGGCGTAGTGGTATGAAAGAGTCACAACCAACTTATTGCAGGACAAACAAATTTACATCAGCTTTTCAAGATATTGTTGATGCATATGGGTGAGTATTAGATCACAATTGTACTAGTTAGTTTTATGATATTTATGCAGGCCTTTTTTTAGTAATAATCAATTTCCTGTTAGAAACTCTTTCTCCTAAAGTTATGCTGATATTGTGAGTATAATAAAATGCAGGGTGGCTAAGTATCAAGAAGCAAATCCGGTATATATTGTGTACTAGTTTGTTGTTAGGATAGTTCAGTTAGAGCATGTGACGTTTAAACATCTGTATATTGTTTAGACTTGATTGAATGTTTGTACGTTTAAACATCTTTGTATATTGTGTAGACTTGATATATGATTTGAGTACTTCTCCCATTTGTATATTCAGTAGCAATTTTAATGCATAACAACAGTTTATTTTGGTATCTCTCCCAAATTTCGGAAAGGCTGTCAAGCTTTCGGGTGATTGTGAAGGGGAGGCACTTGGGAAGGCATTCTCTGAATTAGGGGCAAAATCAGGGATTTTAGCAGTCAAGCGATTAAGCCGAAAATTGTACTCCAATGACATGACTCAAGGCGGCTACTTTTAATAATTTTTTTGTAGCTTTAACTTGCTAGTATTAGAACGTGGTATTTTTGTAAAACTGTTAAGTAGTTTTGTTGGCTGCATTATTTAGGACTTTTGAAGTTGTTGGCTTGGTTTGGATAGGATGATTTTATGTATAAACAAAGCAGCCATTTCAAAATTTTTGTAAAAATGTGTTGCATTTGACTCTATTTGATGTTGCAATAAAAAAAATGATGTTGCAATAAAAAAGAATGGTGTTGCATTTGAAAAGAATGGTGTTGCTTTAAAAAAAAAATTAGTGTTGCATTAGACTCAAATAGCGTTGCGTTAGATAGTAGACCCCACTGCTGACGTGGCATGTGGGCCCTACTGCTGACGTGGCATGTGAGTACCCACTGCTGACGTGGCATGTGGACCCATTGCTGACGTGGCATGTGGGTCCCAGTGCTGCCGTGGCACCTTGGTGGGCCCCACTGATGATGTGGCATGCCCCCCCCATTTGTGACGTGGCACTTGTGGGCCCCACTAATGACATGTCAGCATGTTGACGTGGCACCTTGCTTACATGTCAGCATGCTGACGTGGCACCTTTCTTACATGTCAGCATGCTGACATGGCTGAAACATCTTATGCAACCCCATGTAGTGTTGCGTTTGCATGCTTTTGGTGTTGCATAAGGCCTCTTATGCAATGCTTTTCGAAATGTTGCAATAGCTTGGAAAAGCGTTGCATTAGGGGTCTTACGCAATGCTAGTATTGGTAACGCCCCTCTAGCGTTGCGTAAAACCTTACGCAACGCTTTTCAGGCCTTACGCACTATATTTGGGGGTTGCGTATGTGCGTTTATGGCGTAGTGAATGCAATGCACCCTCACACACATAATCCCACCTAATTCCCTCCGCTTTTAATTTAATTTTTATCGTCAATCAGTGAATTTTTTTTGAAATCCAACTTCACTGTATTTTTCTCCATCTCCCAACGATATGTTTGCATACCATATGTACTTTATTCCGACGCGATTTAGAATTTTTTTTATTTAGTTTCCAGTTTCTAGTATAAGAGTGGTTTCTATTAGAAGAAGACTATATATATATATATATATATATATATATATATATAAATATATATATTTGTGTGTGTGTGTGTGTGTGTTTGATATTATATAAATGTATGCAGTAATAAAAATATTTTAATATTTTAATCTTAATCATTTTATATTTCAAAACATACATATACATTTAAGATACATATCAATCAAATAAACAAAATGATCACCCACATATATTTATATTAACATATATATATATATATATATATATATATATATATATATATATATAGTTAAGTGCTCAAATGAGAACCATTCTTAAAATGGGAACTTAGTCCCCAAAGCATATCAACAAAATCCAGCAGAATCACCAAATCATTAAAATTAATAAAAAAATTAAAAAATCAAGTCAGTGCTTACATCAGCATGATGACATCACTGCTGACATCAGCATGATGACATCACTGCTGACATCAGCATGATGACATGGCACAAATTTTTCCGCCAAAATTTTTTCCTTCCAAAAAAATTTCCCGCCAAAAAAAAATAAAATTATGTTTTTTGGCAAGTTTTTTTCTACCCAAAAAAATGGTGATTTGGCAGGATTTTCCGCCAAAAAATGGTGATCTACAAATCACTTAGATTAGCATTTTTCCTAAACACAGTAGTTAACCTTTAGGGTTCAACAGTTCTATTTTAGGTTTTAGAAATATTCAGAATGACGAATAAACCGTAGACGGACTTAGAGTAAATAACCCTAAACCCTAGATACTAAATCCTAACTTATCCTGATTTTTGAAAAATCGGTGCTGGCACCCGATTTTTTAAAAATCAGGCCGCCGGTTTAGTAAATAAACAAAATTTGAATTTTAAAAATTTCCTGCCGAAATATGGTGATTTGGAAATTTTCCCGCCAAAAATTTGGTGATTTGGAAAAATTTTCCGCCAAAATTTGTTTCCTTCCTAAACAATTTTTTTTGCCCAACAAAAAATTTTTTTGTGGGCCCCTCTGCCACATCATCATGTTGACGTCAGCAACGTCAACAGTGATGTCATGCTGACGTCAGCAGTGACGTGGTGCTTGAAAATAATACTTTTTTGGGATTTGGTGATTTTACTGGATCTTGATGATTTGACGTCAGCAGTGACGTGGTGCTGGAAAAAAATATATGTATTCTTTTATTTTTCTTATCATTTTTAAATTTTATTTATAATATTCTATAATTTTTATGCAACTAAAATATTTTTATATTGTAAATTTTAAACATATTTGTACTTAATGTGATTATTTTAATTTTGAATTTTAAATTAAAAACTCGATTTAAACCCGAATCCGAACCAAAACCAGATAAAACCCGATGATTTGGATTTAGATTTTGATTTTCAAATCCTAATCCAAACCCGAACCAATCCAAAAACTTTGAATTTGAATTTAGATGTAGCCAAAATCCAATCCGACGCGTTGTCATCCCTACTAGACTCAGTTTCATAAAGCCTTTAACTCCATCCAAACAGCCTACACAAAGATATGATATGTGATATGGGCTAAAAGTAAGCCCTAAAGACACATTTAATGTGGCATTAATTAGACCTAGAAAGGTCCAAATGTGGGGCCCACCATATGGGCCCAAACCCTATTTATAATATTAATTTCGTAATTAATATTAGAGGCAATTACCAGCTCAGCAATAAGAGTCAAACAAGGATATTACTCTTGTCTGACTTAGCCTCCAAGATACATATTCCAACATGGAAACTGGTTCCTACATACTAGGATCTAGAACCTTCTTCTTGGCGGTGACTTGCCCACCAAGTCACCTAACCCTACTACGATTCTAAGGCTTCTCAGCCTATATAAAGGGTCTGACCCATCATTCTCAGAACTACGTCTTGACTTGATTCTCAATAACGAGATACGTAGGCACTCTGTGAGGACCGATCAGTCTCGTAACACGGAAACAACCATTAAAGCTCGAAGCTCAACTACCCTAGCATTAATTACATTAATTACAAATCGTAACCTAGTTTTTATTCCACAACATTTAGCGCCGTCTATGGGAAGAAGACATCAACCATGGTTCAAACACGAAGGACACCAACAATTACCGAGCCTCTGCCACTCAGTTCTACACCGCCCACTACGGATCTGGCGCCCCAGACGACTGGGGTGATTGTTCAACATTAAGTTTCTCAACCTCTAGGGACGACTTCCCATGTTGAGAGTACGTTACCTCCGATCATCCACACAAATCAAGGGACCAATCCTCTTCAGGTGGTGGTTCCTCCCTTGGTTGTCGATCCTAACAACCCCCCACATTGGGTCCAGATCCATACTACGGATCTCCCAGTGAACACCAACCCAATGTATGGGCTACCTAACTACCCTCCTACTCAAGGAGCTGGACCTAGTGGCCACGTCTTGCAAATCCGAGATCGAGAGTATGTCGACTACTCTGGCCCCTATACTGATGATTCATCGTCTGATGAGGATGATCGTGATGAAGGAACGAGGAGGCGACGTGCTAGCAGAGAATCAAGAAGAAGAACACAAACCGTCCATGACGGACCTCCTTTGACAGCCGCTGAGAGGATCAGGGCTCATGAGGCCGAGATCTTATGGTTGAAGGACGATATTGCAAGAGAACAAGCTAGGTTAAATCAGACTCAACCTCCTCCAACATCAGGACCGATTCCCTTTATAGATCTGGAGAGGTCTTCAAGAAGGCAAAGAAGGGCTGATGCCCCAACTGGAAGAACAACGAGGGTGGAAAACCCCCAAGAGCAACCCCAAGGACCTGATGCCACTTGGGGATCCTGATGATCCCACACCCCCGTTTACTGAGGAGGTGATGAATGCTCGTATCTCAAAGAAGTTCAAGATGCCAACAATTAAAGCTTATGATGGAACGGGTGATCCCGCAAACCACGTTAGGACATTCTCAAACGCACTGCTGTTGCAGCCTACAAGTGATGCTTTGAAGTGTAGGGCGTTCCCTCAAACCCTGTCGGGTATGGCTCAAAGATGGTATAGCTGGTTGCCTGTAAACTCAATTGGCTCCTTTAAGGAGTTAAGTGCTGCTTTCGTTAGTCAGTTTATCAGCGGAAGAGTTCATGAGAAAAGTTCTGCATCCCTTATGTATGTGGTACAAGGGAAGAACGAAAATCTGAGAGACTACCTTAAGAGGTTCACCAAGGAGACTTTGAGCATCACTAATCTGGAAAATAAGGTGGCAATGGTAGCCCTGGAGCATGGCACCACCGACCTATACTTTAAAAGGTCGTTGGCGAAGCATCCTCCCGAGAATATGGCTGAGCTCCAGGGAAGGGTTGACAAGTATATCAAGGCTGAGGATAGTATAAAGAAGGAGGTCGCAGTAAGCAATAGTCGAGGTAACAATGATACAAAGAAGAGAAAGTAGGATTAGGAGTACGATGCTAGGGACAAGTATCCCCGGACTAGCAAGGACTCCAACTCACCACCAAAGAAGAATTTTGGACCGAGATTTTCTGATTATGCAAGGTTGAATGCTCCTAGTAGTCAAATCTTGTTAGAGATAGAGAAGGATAAGGACTTTCGATGGCCGAAGCCACTAAAAGGTGACCCCGCAAAGAGAGACAAGGGCCAATACTGCAGGTTCCACCGAGATGTGGGGCATGATGCAGATGATTATAGGCAATTAAAGGATGAGATTGAGTTCTTAATCCGTAAAGGAAAATTGAACAAATTCACTAAGGGTGAAGATCGTGGTACCCAAAGGAGGGATTACGAAAGGAGAGACAATGACAGAAGGGATAACGATCGTGATCATAACCCACAGCCCCGAGGGCCAGTTATCAACATGATTTGGGGAGGCCCGACAGTGGCTGGTACAACTCGAAACTCTCGAAAAGCGTATGCCAGAGAGGTGATGCACATTGTGGGAGAGGCCTCGAAACGTGCTAGGACTGAAACAGTGATTGGTTTTGATGATTCTGATCTTGATGGGGTGAAGTTCCCCCATGACGACCCATTGGTCATAACCCCTGTGATTGGGAACTCGAAAGTGAAGCGAGTCTTGATAGATAATGGAGCTTCTGTTGACATTTTGTTTCACGATGCTTTTGTAAAAATGGGATAGACTGATTCTCAGTTAACCCCAACCAACATGCCCATCTACGGATTCAATGGAGTTGAGTCCAAGGTTGAGGGTACCATTCAGTTGCCCGTGACAATTGGACAAGAACCTAAGGAAGCTACTCAGATGCTGAATTTTCTAGTGATCAAGGCAACCTCGACTTATAATGCAATCTTGGGAAGGACTGGACTTCATGCGTTCAAGGCTGTTGCCTCTACTTATCATATGAAGATTAAGTTTCCAACCCAAAATGGAGTTGGAGAACAGAAGGGCGACCAGAAAATGGCAAGAAGTTGTTATGTGTCCGCATTGAGAGCTGATGGAGTCGGGGGGTAGGTACTCCCGATTGAAGACATGGATGTCCGCGATGATGATGAACATCGAGGGAAACCAGCTGAGGATCTAGTTCCTATCCCTCTAGAGCCGGGCAACCCTGAGAAAGTAAATTATGTGGGAGCATCTTTGAAAGAACCCCTGAAGGGCAAGTTAATAGCATTCTTGCAAGAAAATAGCAATGTGTTTGCTTGGACTGCAGCTGACATGCCAGGGATTGATCCCCAACTCATAACTCACAGGTTGAATGTTGATCCTGGTCGGAAGACAATAAAGCAAAAGAAGAGAAATTTTGCTCCTGAAAGGCAGGAGGACATTAAACAAGAAGTTGACAAGCTCTTAGAGGCTGGGTTTATTGAAGAAATTCAGTTTCCCGAATGGTTAGCAAACCCTGTAATGGTCAAGAAAGCGAATGGGAAGTGGAGGATGTGTATAGACTTCACCGATTTGAACGATGCATGTCCGAAGGATTGTTTTCCCCTGCCAAGGATTGATATGTTGATAGATGCCATAGCTGGACATGAGATGTTGAGCTTCATGGATGGGTTCAGCGGCTACAATCAGATTAAAATGCATAAGAATGACATCCCTAAGGTATCTTTCATAACTGACTTTGGTGTTTTCTGCTATCTTGTTATGGCTTTTGGTCTAAAGAATGCAGGAGCTACTTACCAACGACTGGTGAATAAGATATTCGCCCATCTGATTGGAAAAACCTTGGAGGTCTATGTTGATGATATGTTAGTCAAGAGCCTACTCAAGGCAGATCACATTAAGCACCTCAGAGAGGCATTCAAAATGCTGAGGCACCATAAGATGATGTTGAATCCAGCCAAGTGTGCTTTTGGCGTTGGATCTGGAAAGTTTTTGGGTTTGATGGTTTCGAAAAGAGGCATAGAGGCCAATCCCGACAAGATCAAAGTAATCTTAGACATGGAACCACCCCGTTCTGTGAGGGATGTACAGAAGTTAACTGGCAGGGTGGCCGCTCTAGGGAGATTCATCTCCAAGCCTGGTGATAAGTGCTTGCCTTTCTTTCAAGCATTGAAAAAGGTGAAAAATTTTGAATGGACTGATAAAAGCCAAGAGGCCTTTGAGCAGCTGAAGAAGTACATGGCTGAAGCCCCGTTGTTGGCCAAACCAAGTCCTGGGGAGACTCTCTACCTACACCTGGCGGTATCTGAACAAGCATTGACTGTTGTCCTTGTTTGAGAAGAGAAAAAGATTCATAAACCTACACTAGTAGAAAACTGGTCTTTTACGTCGGTCAAATTGTTCTTTTACGTCGGTTAATTGGCGACGTATGGAAGGGCGACGTATAAAGTACAAGCATTTTACGTCGGTTAAAGAGGCGACGTATAAAGTCAATATGTACGTCGCTAAAACCGACGTATAATGTCCACAAATGTCGACGTATAATGCCCAAAAAGAACCGACGTATATTGTCTATAAAAACCAACGTATATTGTCAAAGAATAACCAATGTATATACCAACAAAGGATCGACGTATAATGTTAACAAAGAACCGACGTATAATGTCAATTAAGGACCGATGTATAAAGTCCAGCAAGAATTGACGTATAAAGTCTGAAAAAGGCGACAGATATTGTCTGAAAATGGCGACGTATATTGTCTTCTATAAAATGACATTTTTACCCTGTTTATATTTTTATATACACCAGAATTCCTATTATTCAAAACAAAAAAAAAAAAAAACTTGAAATCTAAATTTCTAAACAAAGTGATTAATGAAATTAAAATAATTATTAATACATACTTGAAAATACATCCACAATATTAAATTTACAAATCCAAGTAACCATTTCATACATCTAATTCAACACATTTACATCATAACTATCATAAATCCAAAACATAATATCCATTTCCCGATTGCTGCAAGGTTCATATCATACTCCATCTTTTCGATCAACACCTGCAAAAATTACGTGTTTGAACTTGTTAGCACAAAATACATATGAAACCGACTAATTATTAGTAAAGACTAATTAGTAATTAATTTTAAACAATTAATTTTAAATCATAAAAGAAATTATCATCCATCATACACAAAAGAAACTAATAAATACACTCTCAATTCCTCAAATTCCTATAGAATCAAACAGATATAAAGAAACAAATATAATTTGCCTATATACCGGCGAAAGAATTCCAAGTAATAGGACGCCAACGTCGTGCCTCCCTATAACCTCACACTCGAATAGATTATACTGAATTCAATAGGAAATCACTCGAATAGATTATACTGAATTCAATAGGAAATCAATAGGGGTCCAATTCAATAGGTCCAATTCAGTATAAACAATATTAATAATTAAAATTCAATATTGCAATTGCTTGGAATTGTTTTATAAACAATTCAAGGTCCACTTCAGTATAAACAATTAAATGCCAACATTCCAAACACACTCATCAAACTCAAGAACAAGAATCAAAGTGTTTAAACAATACTAAAGCACATATTTTTATCAAAAAGAAAGAAAATTAGAGGGACATGAGCGGGGGAGAACAGGTGGAGATAGAGAGAGAGATTAAGTGAGAGGGAGGGAGAGAGAGGGGGAGAGAGGGAGAGAGGGAGAGAGGGAGAGAGGGGGAGAGAGAGAGAGATTAAGCGAGAGAGGGAGAGGGGGAGAGGGGGAGAGAGATACCTTCGAAGCGAGAGAGAGAGATAGAGAGAGATTAAGCGAGAGAGGGAGAGGGGGAGAGAGATACCTTCGAAGCGGGTGGTTTTGTGAAGAAGCGGTGGAGTAATTAGATGACCTTCACAGTACCAATTCGAAAATAATGTGATAGTTAAAAGTCCCCAATTTGATGTAAAGACAACGCGGTGTTGATTGAAGCCGGTGGTTTCACTAGGTGGTGCTGCTGCGCCGGTGATGTTAATTAGGTCTGTGAGTTTAATTTGGGGAAACAATCAGAGAGACTAAAGTTATATTTAAATTAAGTACAATTTTCTTTAATTTTTTATTTTAACTTAACAGCTTATACGTCGGGTAATATAATAGGCGACGTAAATTTGTTACATTATAGATCTTAAACGTCGCCTCCTACAAAACCGACGTAAAAGGTATAGATCTTATATGTCGCCTGAAGAAAGCCGACGTAAAAGGTGCATCTTATACGTCACCTTAGTTTAGGCGACGTATAAAAGTATTTTATACGTCGCCTTTATGCGGAACCGACGTATAAAGGTATCCAAAAACACAATATACGTCGCCTTTATGTGGAACCGACGTATAAAGGTGGAATATACGTCACCTTTAGGCAGAACCGACGTATAATAGGCGACGTAAAAGACCAGTTTTCTACTAGTGCTATCTATTATGTGAGCAAGGTTTTGCATGGGGCTGAGTTGAATTACTCGACCATAGAGAAGTTTGCATTGGCATTGAGAACAGCCTCGAGGAAGCTACGACCGTACTTCCAGGCGCACAAAATTGAAGTCCTGACGGACCAGCAATTAAGGAACATATTGCATAGCCCAAAGGCCAGCGGAAGGCTAATCAAATGGGCCATAGAGCTTGGAGAGTTTGATATCAAGTATAAGCCTCGGACAGCCATCAAGGCTCAGGCATTGGCTGACTTCGTGGTTGAATGCACCATTAACAACCAAGAAGTCGGGGGGTAGGAGATGATAACCACCCCTGAGAATGGAGATAAAGATGAAGAACTGGTAGCTGATCAGAAGGAATATTGGGTGCTCTATTTTGATGGAGCATCAAAAACAAAATCTAGTGGTGCAGGTTTAGTTTTGCAAAGCCCCGATGGGTTCACAATTGAGTATGCTTTGAAGTTGGATTTTCCTACTACCAACAATGAAGCTGAGTATGAGGCATTGATAGCCGGATTGGGTTTGGCTAGAGTCATGAGGGTCAAGAACCTCAAAGTGTGTGGAGATTCAAGATTGGTGGTCTCGCAAGTGAATGGTGAATTTGAGGCCAAGGATGAAACTATGGCAAAGTATCTGCGAGTTGTGAAAGCTGTCATGACTCAGTTTGATGAGTGCTATGTAGAACACATTCCGAGAGAAGAGAACATTAAGGCCGATGCCCTATCTAAGTTCGCTTCTTCTGAAGTAGAAAATTATGTAGGAAGTGTTTACTTCCAGGTCTTGAAGGCCCCGACTGTCAATTCTAAGTTGGTGGCACCAATTGATATAGGAAGCTGTTGGATAGATCCTATTAAAGCTCACCTTGAAATAGGTTGGCTCCCTGACAATTCCTTGGAGGCACGAAAACTGTCAGTGAGAGCATTGATATATGCCATGATCGAAGGCATCCTGTACAAGAGATCGTTTGTCATCCCGTATTTGAAATGCTTGAGGCCCCAAGAGGCAAGAGAGGCTTTGAAGGAAGTTCATGAAGGAATATGTGGGCAACACTTGGGGGGCAGAGCCCTAGCTCACAAGGTTACTCGACTAGGATTCTATTGGCCGGAGATGTTGGCCGATGCACAGAATTACGTCAAGAAATGTGACAGATGTCAGAAGCACGCTCCAATTGTAAGGCAGCCGCCTGAGATGTTAACGTCAGTCAGCTCTCCCATCCCGTTTGCAATGTGGGGGATGGACATACTTTGTTAGTTACAGAGGCATGCCTGTACACATCTAATAACAAGCCTAATTGTTTGTAATGCTTTGCATTACTTACATGACCTCTTAACTGAGGGAACCTCTAGTTGTAGAGTTTCTGTTTGTATTGTACTTATAGTAGGCATCAAATCCTAGTTGTGTAATTGTAATTATAAAGTCTAGAATAATGCTTGAAAGAAGTTCCAAGGTTCATGCCTCAAGCAAGGAGTTAAAGACTGTCAAATAATCACAGTTGGGGATTTGAAGAAATGAAGAATTTGCCTAAGTACCAATTCGAGAAGTATATTTGTCTATTCGAGAAGTCCAGCATTCGAGAAGTCAGGGATTCGATATCTCAAGACACTATTCGATATCTCTGAATACACTGTTCGATATCTCATTCGATATCTCAGGGATTCGATATGTCTACTACTCTATTCGAGAACTCAAGAAGTCAACAAGTCAAGATGGTATTCGAGTTCTCAAAGAGTCAACAAGTCAAAGTTCCATTCGATATCTCAAGGACTCAGAAAGCTATTCGATATCTCGAGGATTCGATAAGTCAAATGTTCTATTCGACAACTCAAGGAATCCTGATGGAAAAGAGCTATTCGAGAAGTGATTCGATATGTCAATATAACAGTATTCGAGAACTTAGAGTTATCGATCAAGTCAATTCTAGTTCTCGAATCACTTACTTAGTCACTTCTCGAATACATTCTTGGAGATAAAATACTGAAGAAATTGTACAAGTCAGAAACCTGCAACAAGCCAATGCACTTTATGGACCACAATCTGTAACGTGCTCTGGAAAGCCTACAAGGAAGCTTGGAGAGATATAGAAGAGACAAGGAGCTAAAGAAGTGGATCTAAATAGGCTTTGCAAAGTCAAATCTGTAACCGTTTGGACACTTACTCAAAAAGGATAAACAGACTAGAAAGTAATTTGTTGAGCTACCTTATTTGCAGTAAGTAGGCTGTATCCATGTTCTATAAGGACACAGCCTCACTTCATAACTTTGTAACTTTTTGTGAGTCAAGTTTTTCATACACTGTAAGCTATATCTCTCTGAGAAAAACGAAGCTGAGAATACTACCATTTGTATTCACAGATTGTAGCAACCTTTATCTAATAATACATTAGATTAAAGTGATATTGTGTCTTGTGTTGTTTCTTTATCCGCACCTTCACGTCTACACACACAGGCACTTATCTGCTACATTGACTCAATTCAAGAAAAGTTCAAGAATCCATTCACCCCCCCTCTGTATTCTTTTAACGTATTCAATACTCAACAACTGGTATCAGAGCGGGCTGTTTATTCAAAAACAGAAAAACGATCATGAGTTCGAATACACCAAAGACTACAGGAACGGTGAAGGTCCCTAAGTTTGATAAAGAAAACTTCAACCTCTGGAAGATAAAGATGATGTTGTTCATTAAATCCTCTCATCCCTTGTATCCTGAGATTCTCAAGAATGGTCCTTTTGTTCCATAACAAGAGATACCAGAGAAGACTGTTGGAACCACAACTATCCCAAGATCTTATGAGGCCAAGGATCCATCAAAGTGGACAGAGTCAGAAAGGGAGAAGGTTGCTCTTGACAGCCACCTCATGCTGCTTATCATTGATTCCATGGACATGTCAATGTTTGCAAACATTGCATCATGCACGTCTGCTAAAGAGATGTGGGATCACATTGAGGTGTTGTGTGAAGGGACTGATGAGGTTAAGGAAAACAGGAAATAGATACTGGTCACACAGTATGAAGCTTTCATGGCACAGCCCAAGGAAAGCATCACTGAAATGTTTGAAAGGTTTCACAAGCTAGTTACTGAGTTGCAAGTGAATGGCAAGGTTTACAGCACCAAGGAGTTAAATATGAAATTTCTGTTGTCTTCACCAAATCATCTGGAGCAAAGAGTCATTTCTCTAAGGGAGAGAGATTTGAAGAAAGTCACCTATGATGTGCTCTGTGGAGTCCTAAAGACTCATGAACTTGAGTTGCTTCAGAAAAGGGCCATCCAAGCCAACCAAGGTAGAATGATAAACACATCATGTGCCTTGATTGTCAACAAATCTATTCTAGACCTAGAAGCATCTACAAGCCAGCTAAGGATAGAAGAGGTAGCAGATGATGAAGAAACTGAAGCTGGGGTGAGTGAACCTGTTGAGGAAAAGGAGGAAGAAGAAGAAGAGTTTTACACTCTGGAAGAACTTGATGGGATGGAAAATACTTCATATGCTTTCATGGCCAGAAAATTTCCAAACATCAGATTTAAAAGAAATCAACCCTTCAAACCCAAAACTCAAAACCATTCAGCCAACAAGAACAAGGCACCTGTGAAACCAAACAGAAATAAGTTCAAAACCAGTTATGTGGATAGGTCATCTGTAAAGTGCTATAGATGCAATGACCTAGGGCATTTTGCCAGTGAATGCAAGAAGCCTAAAAAGAAGGATAGAGATTATCTTGAGCTCGAAGCTAAGTATGAGGCCCTTCTGAAAAAGCAGACACATGGTAAGGCCTACATAGCTGAAGGGAAGTGTTGGGATGATTATGAGAGTGATGAAGAGGAACAAGAATTCTGCAATTATGCCTTGATGGCCAACTCCAAGGATGACTCATCTTCATCTGATTCTCAGGTACCATCTCTCACTACTATAGACATGTCTGTTTCTGAGTACAAATGCTTGATTGAACAATTATCTGTTGAAATGTTTAATATTCATACTAGTATGACTGCTGCTAATGAGGAGATTGCTAAACTGTCTACTAGAAATGAAATATTAACCAAAAAGAATGAGGAACTTGAGCTAACTGCTATGCAAGTAGAAAACCTTAAGAAAGAAGTTGAATATTTGCAGAACAAGGTTGTATGTGCTAGTCAAGTAGAGAAGGCACTTAGGGATGAATTAGCTGAGAATGAATTCAAACTGAAAACTTTCAAGAAATCATCTGGTTTAGTGCAATCCTACTGTGAGAAAATTGAAGCTAAACCCAAAGCAGCTATTGGACTTGACTATGACTCTCTCAAACAGAGGAAAGGCTATGCTATCATTGAAGAGGACACTGCTGTTCATGAGAAAGTGCCTCACATTTTGAGAAAAACTGAAAATCCAATTTTTAAGGAATCAACATTTGAAATTGATGAGGATGCCTTACTCATCAAGCAAATGTTGAATGATGAGGATGAGGCACAATCTAGTGAACAGCAAGCATCCTCTAAGAGTGAGAGTGTCAAGTCAAAGACCAAGAAACCAGTAGTTGATAGGCCAAGACCTAAGAAGTTTGTTAAGTTTGTCTCAGCTGGGAAGAGTGAATCAGAAAAGGAAGTGACTAAGAAGAAACAGAACAGAAATGGCAAGTTAGGGATTAACAAGGATAACAACTATGCTTATATGCCTAATGCCCCTAGGAAAACTTGTCAGAACTGTTTCAGTACCAATCATTTAACTCATGCATGCAAGAAACCTGTTGGTAGTGTGTCTAAACCTTTCTATGATTGTTCTGTGCCTCTAAGTCATAGAGATGCACCCTTTTGTGATAAATTTGACTGTATGCCATGCAATATGAATGTTATGACTAGTTGTTTTAATTTAAGAAGGCAATTCATTGATGGTTGTATCAGTCACAATTCTCACACACACTACACAAGGTCAAAGTCTTCAAGTCCTCCTAAAGCTAGGAAGGTACCTCTGTCACCCAAGTCTGAAACTTCAGGTTTTAAGACTTCCAACAGTGACAAGAAGACTAACACTAAGAAAGTTGACAAGCATGTTGTTTATGATAAAACTGTCTCTAAGTCACATGGACCCAAACTTGTTTGGGTACCAAAGGAAAAGTAATACCTTTATGTTTGCAGGGCAAAGAAAGTGAAAAGAAGGTCATGTGGATTTTGGACAGTGGATGCTCAAATCATATGACTGGTGATATGGCCATGCTATCACAGTATGAGGAAAAGGCTGGCCCAATGGTTGCTTTTGGAGATGACAGCATGGGTAACACATTGGGATATGGCAAGCTGAAAGTTGGTAATGTCATCATTGAAGATGTAGCACTAGTCAAGGGGCTCAAGCATAATCTGCTAAGTGTTGGTCAGTTTACTAAGAGAGGATTCAAAGTGAATTTTGACAAAGATGAATGTTTGATCACCCACAAGAAGACTGGTGATTTTGCTCTATCTGGAGTAAGGAAGGGAAGCCTGTTTGTAGCCAATATGGACTCTGCAAACAAGGACAAAATTTGCTGCTTTTACTCAAAAGCATCAAATGAAGATTGTCGGCTGTGGCACAAGAAACTATCACACCTGAACTTCAAGGCCATTAATTCTCTAGTCAAAAGAGAGTTAGTGAGAGGCATGCCCACACTTGAATTCTGCCAAGAAGGAGTGTGTGAGGCTTGTCAAAAAGGAAAAATGAAAAGATCAAGCCACAAGTCAAAGACAGTGACATCAGTAACCAAGCCATTACAACTCATCCATATGGATTTGTTTGGGCCTGTCAACATAATGTCACTTGGAAGAAAGAAGTATGCCCTGGTAATGGTTGATGATTTTTCAAGGTATACATGGGTGGAATTTCTGGCATCTAAAGATGAGGCTCCACAAGTAATTATTGAGCATATAAAGAAAGTTGACAAGGAAGCAAAGGCAAACGATGCAAGTGTGATTGCACTGAGGAGTGATAATGGAACAGAGTTCAGAAATGCCACACTTGAAGCATTCTGCAAAGAGAATGGCATTTCTCAGCAATTCTCAGCTCCAAAGACTTCACAACAAAATGGAGTTGTTGAGAGAAAGAATAGAACTCTAATTGAGGCTGCTAGAACAATGTTACTTGATGCAAAAATGCCTACATGTTTTTGGGCTGAGGCTGTGAGCACTGCATGCTATATTCAGAACAGGACCCTCATCAACAAGAACACTGGAAAGACACCTTACAACTTGATGACTGGAAAGAAGCCTACTCTAAAGTATGTTCATACTTTTGGAAGCAAATGCTTTGTACTAAAGGATAATTCTGAATATGTTGGAAAATTTGATGCAAAAGCATTTGAAGGAATTTTTCTTGGTTATTCTATGGAAAGAATTGCATACAAGGTTTATGTCATCAGTCAAAAGAAAGTTATGGAAAGTACAGATGTAACATTTGATGACAGCAAACTACCTGGACTAGAAGAAGCCAATGATGAAGACAAAGATCCATTGAGGTTTGATAATCTAGATGATTCTGATGAAGAGATTGAAACTGGAGTTGAAACTCAAGTTCAACAAACTCAAGTGATTAATGATACAAGAGAAGAATTTGTGCCAATCGATAGTGGAGAAACAAGCATCCAAGACACACCTGTGAGTAATGACAACTTCACAGGGGGAGGAAATGAGGATGACCATGATGTGGATGATGAAGCAACATCAAGGATGAGAAGTCAGGCTGAACACTCGAGGAAATGGGATAGATCACACACTGCAGAGCAAATCATTGGAGATCCTAATGCAGGAGTAAGGACTAGGAGAGCAACTCAAAATGAGTGCCTCTATGGATGTTTTCTATCACAAGTTGAGCCTAAGAAACTTGATGATGCACTGTTGGATCCGGATTGGATTATTACCATGCAAGAGGAGCTGAATCAATTTGAAAGGAACAAAGTATGGGAACTTGTGCCTGCACCAAAGAATAGAACCATTGTTGGAACAAAATGGGTTCTGAAGAATAAGATGGATGAAGATGGTGTAATAATAAGAAACAAAGCAAGGTTGGTTGCAAAAGGATACTCTCAACAGGAAGGCATTGATTATGATGAGACATTTGCCCCTGTTGCTAGATTGGAAGCCATCAGAATATTCTTGGCATTTGCTGCTCATTCAAACTTTAAAGTTTATCAAATGGATGTCAAGAGTGCATTTCTAAATGGAGAGTTGGAAGAAGAGGTTTATGTGCAACAACCACCTGGCTTTGAGGATCCACATTTCCCAGAATTTGTCTACAGATTGCTTAAGGCATTGTATGGACTTAAGCAAGCTCCAAGAGCATGGTATGATACTTTATCACAATTTCTTCTTGAAAATCAATTCACTAGAGGCACATTGGACAAGACACTGTTTTACAAGAAGCATGGTGATGATATTATCCTAGTCCAAATCTATGTGGATGATATCATTTTTGGTTCTACAAATGAGAAGCTGTGTGAGAAATTCTCTAAACTCATGCAGAGCAGATATGAGATGAGTATGATGGGAGAGTTGACATTCTTTCTAGGGTTGCAAGTCAGTCAAAGGAAGGATGGTATCTTTGTTAGTCAAACCAAGTACATCAAGGATTTATTGAAGAAGTTTGACTTGGAAGATTGTTCACCTGCCAAGACACCCATGGCCACTGCCACTAAACTGGATGAAGATGCTAAAGGCAAGAGAGTAGATATCTTAGTCTACAGAGGCATGGTTGGTTCTCTACTCTACCTCACTGCAAGTAGGCCAGACATCATGTTTGCTACATGCTTGTGTGCAAGGTTTCAATCAAATCCAAAGGAATCACATTTGATTGCAATAAAAAGGATCTTTAGATATCTGAGGGGCACTCCTAACTTGGGATTATGGTATCCTAAGGACACAGGGTTCAATCTGGTTGGTTATTCTGATGCTGATTATGCTGGATGCAGAGTAGATAGGAAAAGCACCTCAGGAAGCTGCCAGTTTCTTGGACAAAGGTTAGTTTCTTGGTATAGCAAGAAGCAACAATCTGTGTCAACTTCTACAGCTGAAGCTGAATACATAGCTGCTGGAAGTTGCTGTGCTCAAGTGCTTTGGATTAGAAATCAACTTAGAGATTATGGACTTGTGTTGGAAAGAATTCCAATCATGTGTGACAACACAAGTGCAATCTCTATAGTTGCCAATCCTGTCAATCATTCTAGAACAAAGCACATTGACATCAGATATCATTTCATAAGAGAACATGCAACTAATGGAACCATTGAGTTGCATTATGTCTCTACAGTTAAACAACTAGCTGATATATTCACTAAGCCATTAGATGAAGCCACCTTCACAAGGTTGGTAAGTGAGATTGGAATGCTGAATTCTTCAGATTCTGGCTAAGTGAATACACCATCTAGATTGTTGCAACAGTAAACACTTACTTTATCTAAATTCTCAATATTTTTGGAGTAAGTGTTGGCTGAAATATGATTTATAAATATTTCAAATCTGTTGCATATGTTGAAAATCATATTTCTATTAACTTAAAATTTCTATGAAATTTTGAGAAAATCACTATCTAATTTGCTAGGATATTCTTCTGTGAATATGTCTGGTAAATTTTAAAAGATAGTGAAAATCAAATTTCTATGAGTGATGGGTATAGTTCGATAAGTCAGACTTCTCGAATGATTCACTATTCGACATCTCTAACAAGTCTCATTAGAGTACTCTTGAGTTCTCGAATAGAGTCTTTCTGAGATATCGAATAGAGGTATTCTTGACTTCTCGAATATAGTAACTGAGTTCTCGAATGATTGAGTTCTCGAACACTATATTTGAGTTCTCGAATCATTTGAAAAGGCTGAATTCTCGCTGAATTTTAACCGATTTTGGACTTTTGTCTAAAAGTTTAATTCACTCATAAAAACACATTTTATTTAATTTAGAATTATTTCTAAGTTAGATAACTGCCAGCTGTGAGTTTCTATCTGCTTGAGTTATCGATTAAGCCTTTCTTGACTTCTCGAATAGTTGTTTTCTACTTCTCGAATGCCTGACTTGTCGAAACAAACTTTCATCTAATCGACAATTCAAGTACTTCATACTTATACAATTTCACATCTATTTGATTCATTTCATTCGATTTCTCAAGCATCTACACTCTAAACCCCTGAAACCCTAGCTACGAAGAGCCAAATTTCTTCTTCAACCTTCAACTTCTTTCCTCCCTTCTACACAAATGGCAACAGTAAAGTTCAACACCAACTTCATCGCTCTTACTAGTGATGTTGAAGCACCCAATGCCAATTTCAAGTGCTTTGTGAAATGGATGGCTGAGTCATACATCAAGGATGCACTCTCTGCCAACCCAACTCTGTATCTAGATATCCTGGAACAGTTTTGGGGTACTGCTATTGTGGAGGTTGTAGCCCTGGAAAACGCAATCACTTCATATATCATCTACTGCAAGATTCAAGATAAGGAAATCACTATCACTACTGCAGACATGAACCAAGCACTGGGCCTACAACAAGAGTCATTTGATAGAATGGCCACTAATGCAGAGTTAGAGGAATTCTTTGAGTTCATCAACTACTCAGATGGGATCAATCTTGGAAAGCTAAACAGAAAGAATCTGAGAAAGGAGTGGAGCTATGTATTTGCAACTCTTCTACAAGTCTTCACTGCCAGGAAATCAAGCTTTGATCAAATCAGTGCACCTGTGCAGCAAATTGGATATGCATTGGCCTATGGAAAGAAGATAGATGTTGGCCAAATCATCCTCCAAGAACTATATGGAAGACTTGGTAAGAACACAACCAAGAGAGGTACTGATATTTTCTTCCCTCGCTTTATTCAATCTGTACTTAATTTTAAGAATGCTTCATTGATTGAATTGCCTGGGATTGATAAAAATAAAATAGGCTATCCTAAGTCCATGACCAAACTCATTTTTGGTAATTTGGAGACTAGGAATGATGTGGATGTAAGACTGAACATAACTCCCCATATGGAGAGTTTGTTTAGAACTTATCCCCACAACATGCCAACATTTGATGCAAAATCTAAGTTAGCACAGCCCAAGCAAGTAGAACAAAATGCTAACCCAGGGCCTGCTAACCAACCCTCTCAACCATACACTCTACCACATACTGAGCCAACTGCATCATCCTCTCAAAAGGGTGATGTTAGTAAAAAGAAGAGAAAGGAAGTAATGTATGCACCATTAAATATCTTATCTGAAGCAGCATTAGCTGTTGAATTAGGTCTAGAAAGTGAGGAACCTGAGTCACCCTTACACAGGACAAAGAAGAAGAAATCTAAGACCACCTCTTCAGTCACACAAATGGCTGAAGTTGTAAAATCAGGGGCACACAGCTCACTAGGTGTATCCTCTCAACAGGGTGCACCTATAGAATCAAGCATTGTCCCCAATGCACCTTCTTGTACAGAGTCAGCACATGGGAGTGATAAGGCTGGCACTACACTGAGTGGAGAGCACATCACAATTGAAACTCCCTCTATTTCTCAGGGGGAGTTTCCAAAATCTACTCTTAAACACACTTCTCTTCCAGAATCTAACACTGAAATTTCTTTGGAACCTGCAACTCAGGCAACTGAGATGCAAGGCATTGATCATCAAGAATTCTTTTCTCTTGATGAGCCAATAATTTCAAGTGACTTAGTGCATGACACTTTGCTCACCACTCAGAACCCACATTTAGATGGTGAGGGAATGCATGTTGAGGCATCTCCTGATGACACCATCACAAACACAGAGGTTCCACTAGTTCTTACTAGAGACTCTGTGCCTGTGTCAACTGCTGGTGTTATTCATCCCACTTCTGTGGTGACACCAGTAGTAGAGTCAATCCATCCGGTTACAGAAGTTGCATCTGTAACTGAGGAGTCTAGCTTGCCTAGCTCTAGCTCTGACTTCATGTCACAATGGCTGAAGCCTGTGCAACATGACAGTGCTTCAGGATCAGGGTCTGTTCCACAACAATTGACGGTTGAAGCACTTCAAAGCTTAATTGTGGATCAGATTCCTGAGTTCACAAAGATTGCTCAGAACCTTCTCACTGCAGACATGCCTAATCCAGACTATGAGGCCATTCTGTTATGCCATAGGGATGATGTGGAGTTGCAGAAGACAAAGATCATTGATGATGCTGAGAGAGATGGCAACATAGATGCCTGGCTGCAAGGAAAATATGATATTACTCTTGATGAAGCACTTCAGTATCTCAGGGAGGAATACCTCACTTCACTGGGTTCCAATGCCAAATCTCTGACCCCTGGTGAAGTGTATGAGGCTATGAATGATACACACAAGGGATTCCTCAAGGCTGCACATTATCTTGGAAAAGGTGTTAAAACTGAGGTCAATAGAGTGTGTGATAAGACCACCACCACAGTAGAAGCAATCAAGAGGACCTTTGATGCCAAATTCCCACAGCTAGACAGTGTGTTCAAGGACCTCAAACACTGCAACACCACCTGCACCAAAATGGACAATGGGCTAGCTCTGCTAAAGGATACTGTCACAGGTCTGGGGCATCAATTTCAAATTCTATCTGATCAGACCACAGATGCCAATGCCATGCTGAGGACCATGTTCAAAAATCTATATGGAGACAGACTGATCACTGAGGTCCCAGTACATGACATGACTAGATTTGAAGTGCAGAGACTCAAAGAACAATCCCTATCTGGCTTCAAATCTACTGAGTTATTCAGCAAAGTAGATGCACTTGAGAAGGAGGTGGCTACTCTTACCAAGTCCAATGCTCATCTTACAGACAAGGTTGCACTTCTAAATGACCAGTTAGACACTCAAGCATCCACCACAGCTGATGTCCTTCTGCATCAACAATCCATGTTAGCTGCTATGATGAAGCATATGGGTCTCCCTCTACCTGATGAATCTTCAATCCCAAAGGACATTTCTACAGCCTCTGTGCCTGACAACAAGCCTAAGGGGGAGAAGAAGGCAAGGAACTCAAATACAAAGGGGGAGAAAGGCATAAAAATCAATGAGGGTGGTCAACAAAGAGTTTCAAAATCTCTACCTAATGTGCCAGGCAAAGGAAAATCCAAAGTGGATGAGCCTCCATCTATCTTGCCGGTTGTCACTCTACCAACTGTGCACATCACTACTCCTGGAGGACAAAAGCAATCCATAACTACCACAGTGGTTGCAGGGAGTATGCCATCTGACAAACCTCCAACCTCTATATCTGAGATTGCCAAGCCTGTAGAAGTTAAAGTTGTTACTGAGGCCAAGCTGCAAGAAGTTGCCAACTCAGATGTTTATCATGATAAAGCCTTCTTGGAGTTTCTGAAAGCCATAAGGGAACAGGTTGGTGACACTCAGTTCTATCTGAGGGAGGTGAAGAAGCAGATTGACTACATCACTGTCATCCCCAAGAAAGTCAATAATCTATGGGTCGAGGAGATAGTGATGATATCCAAATTAAAGATATGGCATCTAACATACCAGACTCTACAAGACCTAAAACACTCAGAGATAGATGCCATACTTGAGCTCATTGAGAAGAGGAATGAGAACAGCAAGAGTCTGTTTGATGATTTGAGGAATGGCCAACCTTCAAGGTTACCAGAAGTGATCAAGAAGCCATGGACAATCATTTATCAGTCTGGCACCAGAATTGAAGACATTAAGCAATTGGTCATTCCCCATGATCTCACCCCTAGAAATCACAGACTGATCATTGCTATCATTGATCAATTACAGAAGAAGGTTGGAGCCAGAAATGCTGAAGAAACTGAGGCACTGCACATCCTCAGAACTTATATAGCAACTGGTGAAATTCCAGAGATGGCCCAACCTAGGAGAAATAAGGATGGTGATTCTGAAGACAAAGGTGATGGGATGAGAAGACATCACAGGAGAGATAAGGGTGATGAAGACAAGAAGAAGAAGGGTGACAAAGACAAGAAGAATGATGATGACCAAGGAAGAGTCTATGAGAGGAAGATTGGAAAACAGCAAGCCTTAGGCATTGCTAGCAGTAACCTCACCACAACACAAGACTCTAAGTCTAGGGTGAATACTGTTAGTGGTGACCTAGCAAAATCTACATCTATGGCTTCTGCAACTGTTTTGCCACCTCAAGAAGAGAAGAAGATTCAAGTCAAGAAACCATGTGTATGTTTCAGAAAGCAAACTGCTAATGGAATACTACTATGGTCTACCAACAAAGGTCAAAGATCTCTGCCAAGCAACCATGTCAAGAGGATGAAATTTAAACATGTTGCAAGAAGAGTGAAGCTATCCAGATCAAGAGCCCTAACAATCATTCCAGGATTGAAACTCCAGCCACTTGATGAAGACTTTGATGAAGAGCAATTGCAATTTCTAAGAGCTCAAAAGATATGCTTTGCTGTAATTGTGGATGACCACCTTGAGATCAAGTACACTGATGGGAGAGAAATGAAATTCAAACAAGGGGGTTGTCAGAATTGGGCTAAATTGTATGAGATAGAAAGAATCATTGCATTGCTGGACTTTAAAGACAAGGTGGAGAAAGTATGGAAGCTGGAATTGATTGAATTTGTGAAAATGA
Source organism: Kitagawia praeruptora (assembly GCA_037693485.1). NCBI lineage: Eukaryota > Viridiplantae > Streptophyta > Magnoliopsida > Apiales > Apiaceae > Kitagawia > Kitagawia praeruptora. Next base: position 113,426,208 of record CM075354.1, read on the forward strand.
AGAGAGATTATGCTGAAAAGATAAGAAAGGGCTGCTATGAGAAGTGGTTAGAAAGGGAGAAAGAAATTGACAGACTGGAGATTGAAGCAGAAAAGCTAAGGGCAAAGGGATTGTGTAGAGTTCAGCTTGATCCCTATGTGGTGAAGTATAGGAGAAGAAACGGAGACAATGTCAATATAAGAATGAATCTACTCAGTCACTATCCTGCCTACATTCTGAAGCCAGTGCTTGAAGATTTCAAAAACTCTATCATGATTGAAGAATTGGATGCTATGGCAGAAATCATAAGAGCAATAGATGAGAATGCAAGAAAGGAAAAAGAAATGAAACAGAAAGCATATGATGATCTACAAGCCAAAGCAATGGAGATGCAATCAAATGAAAATGGCTAGTACCTCATCATATTGTAAGAGCATTTATCTTGTAATTCCATTTATGTATTCAATATACATACCTGTACTTTTAAAGTCTTATCTTTATGTATGTTAGGCTTGTTATCAGACATGAAATTGTGACTAAGGGTCTCACTCACAATTTGGGGGAGATTGTTAGTTACAGAGGCATGCCTGTACACATCTAATAACAAGCCTAATTGTTTGTAATGCTTTGCATTACTTACATGACCTCTTAACTGAGGGAACCTCTAGTTGTAGAGTTTCTGTTTGTATTGTACTTATAGTAGGCATCAAATCCTAGTTGTGTAATTGTAATTATAAAGTCTAGAATAATGCTTGAAAGAAGTTCCAAGGTTCATGCCTCAAGCAAGGAGTTAAAGACTGTCAAATAATCACAGTTGGGGATTTGAAGAAATGAAGAATTTGCCTAAGTACCAATTCGAGAAGTATATTTGTCTATTCGAGAAGTCCAGCATTCGAGAAGTCAGGGATTCGATATCTCAAGACACTATTCGATATCTCTGAATACACTGTTCGATATCTCATTCGATATCTCAGGGATTCGATATGTCTACTACTCTATTCGAGAACTCAAGAAGTCAACAAGTTAAGATGGTATTCGAGTTCTCAAAGAGTCAACAAGTCAAAGTTCCATTCGATATCTCAAGGACTCAGAAAGTTATTCGATATCTCGAGGATTCGATAAGTCAAATGTTCTATTCGACAACTCAAGGAATCCTGATGGAAAAGAGCTATTCGAGAAGTGATTCGATATGTCAATATAACAGTATTCGAGAACTCAGAGTTATCGATCAAGTCAATTCTAGTTCTCGAATCACTTACTTAGTCACTTCTCGAATACATTCTTGGAGACAAAATACTGAAGAAATTGTACAAGTCAGAAACCTGCAACAAGCCAATGCACTTTATGGACCACAATCTGTAACGTGCTCTGGAAAGCCTACAAGGAAGCTTGGAGAGATATAGAAGAGACAAGGAGCTAAAGAAGTGGATCTAAACAGGCTTTGCAAAGTCAAATCTGTAACCGTTTGGACACTTACTCAAAAAGGATAAACAGACTAGAAAGTAATTTGTTGAGCTACCTTATTTGCAGTAAGTAGGCTGTATCCATGTTCTATAAGGACACAGCCTCACTTCATAACTTTGTAACTTTTTGTGAGTCAAGTTTTTCATACACTGTAAGCTATATCTCTCTGAGAAAAACGAAGCTGAGAATACTACCATTTGTATTCACAGATTGTAGCAACCTTTATCTAATAATACATTAGATTAAAGTGATATTGTGTCTTGTGTTGTTTCTTTATCCGCACCTTCACGTCTACACACACAGGCACTTATCTGCTACATTGACTCAATTCAAGAAAAGTTCAAGAATCCATTCACCCCCCCCTCTGTATTCTTTTAACGTATTCAATACTCAACATACTTGGTCCTTTCCCTATGGCTTCAGCACAAATAAAGTTTCTGATAGTCGCCATTGACTACTTCACCAAGTGGATTGAGGCTAAGCCTCTAGCCAAGATAACCACCAAACAAGTTGCCCAGTTCTTTTGGGAGAACATAATTTGTAGGTATGGAATCCCGCGAATCATTCTGACGGATAACGGGACGCAGTTTAACAATGAGGAGTTCAAGAAGTACTGTGAGGAAAACGCTATTGAGCTTCAATTTACTTCAGTAGCACACCCGCAAGCTAATGGACAGGCCGAGGTAGCCAATCGAATCATCCTTGATGGACTAAAGAAAAGGGTCGAACGCTCAAGGAACACCTAGGTGGATGAGTTGCTGCCTATACTCTGGGCTTATCGCACTACTTGTAAGGTGACCACCGGAGCAATCCCATTTCTGCTGGCTTATGGAGCTGAGGCAGTTGTGCCACTAGAGATTATGCATGCGTCACCTCGAGTTGAGGCATTCGAACCAGAGACTAATGAAGAGGGCATGAGACTCGCCCTAGACCTGATTGATGAAGTCAAGGACGAGGCAAACGCTAGAAATGTGGAGCATCAAAAGAAAGCATCCTTTTATTACAACCACAGGGTAAAGGAAAGGTTCTTCCAGCAAGGTGACTTAGTTCTGAGAAAGATCGAGGCTTCTGGAGTTGGCCAGAAGGGAAAACTAGCCCCTAATTAGGAAGGACCATATCGAGTCAGGAAGACAATAGGACGAGGATCCTATAAGTACTTTGGATGGGAATGAGGTGCCCCGTACCTGGCATGCTTTGAACCTCAAGATTTATTATGTTTGAGCTATCCTTGTAAGGACTTAGCTCATTATCTATTTATTAAGAGAAGTAGAAATAAGGTTTGATGAAACCATTTCAGGGCTTAACGCCCCGAGTAGGACAATAATAAGTTATATAAGGGTTGAACCCCATTCTGAGTTATTAATACAAGTTTGTTTTCCATTCCATGATTCTATGTTTTATTTATGTACCGAGCACCTGCTGAGTGTAAGCCTAGAAAGGCCTAGTACCGAAAATAAATGAACGTACGAATAAGGGAAACAAATGCATAAATAAAACGCCCCGAAGGGCCATAATTCGAGTTAAGGTTACAACACAACGAAATCAGAGATTAAGACCCGAAGGACGATGAATAAAAAGCTGATAAAGTAAAGCCACAAGCGGCTAATTAGGCCATGAAAGGCCACAAACCAACTCTAGCTACTCCTCTGCAGACTCCTCTTCGCCGCTCTCCTCTTCCCCGCTCTCCTCCTCCGAGTCTTCACCGGAGTCATTGTCAGGCTCGCCCACCACCATAGGCTGAACCACAGCAAATCCGGCCCCTTCTTCTTCAGAGGATGAATCAGAAGAAGAACTGCCCTCGTTTCGGATCAGCCTCTTGCCAGGGATTGGATGTCGAACCACTCCAACTTTCCTTGCGGGCGGGGGTTTCTTCCCACGGGAGCCAGAAGAAGATGAGTCTTGGCTAGCAACTTGGACAGCTCCCTTGGAGTTGGATCCAGAGCGTCGATAACTGCCTTTGGAGCCGGATCCTGATGTCTGAGGAATAACTTTAGTTCCCGAACCAGAAGCTAGAGTAGCCGGGTTGACACCCCAGTTAGGGTAAGGAAAATCAGGCGGGTTGACAACAGAAGGATGCCTATGACTCACAGCGTTGATGGCCTTATCCCAACCAACAGACATGTTGAAGGGACGCATCTCATCATCATGATCATCGATAAACTTAAGAAAATCTTGGGTCTTATGATAGGCCTGGATCACCTTATCAGCATCAGACGCCTTCTTTCGGGCTAAAGAAGAAAGTTGTTTACGGGTGGATGCAGCATTAGCTTCGGAACGAACATTTTGGGAGTGCAGATCTTCAATCTCTTCCTTGAACCTTGCAGAGTCATTCTTCAAGCTAATATTCTCATCCCTAAAAGCCCGGCCTTGAGTTGAGACAGTTTGAAAGTAAGCATTGGCCTGCAATAAGGAAATGGGTGAGCTACAAGGAATACACAAAGTCGAAATCAATAACAGCATCGAACTTAACAGAGGGAATTTCATACTTGATACAAGGCTTGAGCGCCCATAAGCTGAGACTCATCCATTTTGTCACCTGCGTGCATAGTCACCTGATCGGGAGGAGTGATTGAAAGCTTTGACCAGTCTAGAGCTAGATGAGGGCTCCCGAAGACTGAGTCTTGTTCACATATACCCCAAGGAGGTATGAAAGGAGTCCTGACATCCCCATCAGCGTTCCGGGATCGTTTCCCACCTTGAGAGCAGCGCTCCAAGAAGTTAGGGATATGAGGCTTAGTAGGATTCAGTAGTTCCTCAGCCTTCTTCTTCATCCTTTTAGTCACAGTCGGCTGGTTTTGAGGACGACTATCAATCTCCTCGGTAGCTGAAATACAAAGAGAAAAACATCGGGATAAGAACAAATAGAGCTCATAATAAGCTCAAGTAGGAAAGTTACCCTCAATGGAAAGAAAGCTAAGGCCAGCCTCAATAAGATTCTTTTCATTCAGAAAAGTTTTATAGTGTGTACGGCCGTCGTCAGAAAGAAGCCTATCTCGATTCCACAATTCTGAGTCACTAAGATCACACACGAAATGTGAACTATCTTCTACGGATCCAAATCTCTTCACAAAGAAGTTACCCCAGTCACCGCCTTTCCATTCAAGAACTACAAACTCCCTTTCCCAGAAATGCTGTGAATCTGGATAGGAGAAGGGATTCACTATGTGTGGAAGTTTAGCTCGGTGCTTGAGGCTAACCCATCCTTTCTTGTGGTCAGAAGAGTTGCTGGCCCCAAAGATACTTCGAAACATTGTAGTAGTCGGTAGAATCTCCAATTGACGACACCTTATTAAGAAAATAGAGACGTACCTCCAAGCGTTGGGATACAACTGACAAGGATGGATTTGATACTCTGCCAGCAATCTAATGATAAAATTATCAACCGGGAATCTGAACCCAGCATCTAAGGCACCCCAGTGAACACAAATCCTTTCAGGATGCCAGTTGCATGTTCTATCTGATGGATTTGGAAGACGAACCTTAATGGCACTTGGAAAGTGGTATGTCTCCCTTATTTCTTGGACATTTTGTTCCGACAACTTACTTGGACTGTTAAAGGAATCTAAGCTAGCACAGTTTGGAAATGCTTCCCTCATAATGTTTAGAAGATCTAGTAAGGATTCAAATCTATGTTCAACATATAAAGGAGGTTTGATTTGTTCTTTACCTTTGGCGGTCCTCATTTTACTCCTCTTCGCCATAGCTTCCATCATGGAGACAGGGGGAGCCAATGGGCGATCACCTTCTGACATCTTGATCTTGAAGCTGAAACTTGATCTTGAAGCTTGAACTTGATCTTGCAACTTGAAAGCTAGAGAATTTAAGAATCTGAGAGCTATGAAATGAAGAAGTGAATTGAAATGAACGCTACTTCTCCTCTTTTATAGAAAATGCATGACCTGCTACATTAGGTTGAATCTCAGCTTGGTTCGCATTTACAGGTCATCTATCGTTTATAGATGAAAAAAGGATAGAAATTATCCGCGTTTTACAGAAATAATCGTTATAATTCATATATGCCAGAAGAGAAATAGCAGATATAATCGCTGGAGCTGCAAAACAAATGACTTCTGAAAAGCTAAATACGCTTAAGGAGTTAATTAAGGAGGTCAGCCATAATCACAAGATTAGCAGTGCTAATCATAAGTTAAGGAGTAATATCGTCAGAAGTCACGAATGACCAAACTGATGACTTAAGATCAAGATCAAGGTTCTTGATCCTTAGGACCACAGATGATTTTAGATCCTAGATCCCTGACGACTTAAGATCAAGATCAAGGTTCTTGATCCTTAAGATAACGAAGTCACGAATGACCAAGATAGTAACTTGAGATCAAGATCAAGATTCTTGATCCTCAAGATCACGAATGGTTTTCAGGTCCGGTTTTCCTAGCCAACTACGAGGTAGCCGACCGCCAAGCCCGAGGGACGACGGCCGACCACGAAGCAGCCGACCACGGTGTACGAGGGACCGCAGCCGACCACCTCACGGCCGACCACGGCACCTCGGGAAGCTCCAGCCGATCAGCCTCCGGCCGATCACCTTGAATTCGGACCCTTTGGCCGATCAGGTGCTAGCCGACCACGAGCTAGCCCTTGATCCGGCCGATCACGGGTTAGTTCGTGGTCCTGGAACTTGAAATTTTCAGCGAACCTCGGGTAGTTTTCAGACCTAGATCTCGACTTTTTCAGCGAATCTCGGATGAATTTCAGTACTAAGAAGAGGTCAAGATTAGCACAGATTAGTGCCGTTTAAGCACAGATTAATGCTGATAAGCATATATTAGTGCCGATTAGCACAGATTAGTGCCGTTTAAGCACAGATTAGTGCTGATAAGCATATATTACTGCCGATAAGCACAGATTAGCACCGATTAGTGTTGTTAGTGCCGTCTTATGCCGTTTAACATCGTTTAACACCGTTTAAACGTTGTTTAAGGCTGATTAGCACAGATTAGTGCCATTTAAGCACAGATTAGTGCTGTTAGTGTCGTCCTATGCCGTTTAACATCATTTAACACGGTTAAAATATTGTTTAAGGCTGATTAGCGCCGTTTAGTGTCGTTCAACATCGTCGTAAATGCGTCGGTCGCTCCACGCTTTACATTAAGATGATATTGTTGAAAGTACTCGCGTAAGAGTAATGAACCCTGACCCAAGTCTCGGAAAGGCCATTAAAACTTCAAGGAAAATCTGATCAGTTTTCCTAGAAGTTGGGGGGCAAATGATATGGGCTAAAAGTAAGCCCTAAAGACACATTTAATGTGGCATTAATTAGACCTAGAATGGTCCAAACGTGGGGCCCACCATATGGGCCCAAATCCTATTTATAATATTAATTTCGTAATTAATATTAGGGATAATTACCAGCTCAGCAATAAGAGTCAAACAAGGATATTACTCTTGCCTGACTTAGCCTCCAAGATACATATTCCAACATGGAAACTGGTTCCTACATACTAGGATCTAGAACCTTCTTCTAGGCTGTGACTTGCCCACCAAGTCACCTAACCCTACTACGATTCTAAGGCTTCTCCGCCTATATAAAGGGTCTGACCCCTCATTCTCAGAACTACTTCTTGGCTTGATTCTCAATAACGAGATACGTAGGCATTCTGTGAGGACCGATCAGTCTCGTAACACGGAAACAACCATTAAAGCTCGAAGCTCAACCAGCCTAGCATTAATTACATTAATTACAAATCGTAACCTAGTTTTTATTCCACAACAATATGTGAATTTGAAATTTGTTAATTTAAAATTGAGAAATTGATAATTCGTACCCATTATTTTTAGTTGATTTGTCAGTTTGGTCTCATATTTTGAATTGTGAAATATTGTATCTCACGCAACATTATTTTGAATTTTCACTTCGTTATGCACTTTTTTCACTAATTCCATTAAATCTAGAGGTTGACTTTGAATTTAGAAAGGATAATACTGGAAAAATTATGGTTCAGTTTACATTTCTTTGTTCAACCTCTCATCAGAATTCATAAATCACTCCTATGTTTCACCTTTTGACACATTGAAAGGATATCTTCGATATGTTATTTATTTTGATATTTATAGGATTTAACATAAAATTTGAATACACTTAGTTATCCTCTCCATTAGGTCATTAATTTAATTGATTCTGTCAAAAGTCAATTCTAGTAATATCTATTTTTATTATAAGGGATATTCCATTATTGCGAAAAATCACAAATTATATTTTCATGGAATATATCTCAAGGCAATAAGATCGAAGAAAAAATATCGAGTTTTGATATTTTTTAGATCTCCGTTGCAACATTGATAAGGCGACAAGTTCGAACAAAGAATATTCGAGTTTTAATATTTTTTAGAGAACTCGTGCTACATTTAAAAAATGATCAGTTTTTATTCAAAAATATTCTACCATTAGCACTCAAAATGTTTTCATTCAAAAATATTTCTCCCACTTCTTAAATTTATTCTATTTTCGGAGAAAAATTATTTTAATCATTCAAAAATATTTCCTACACTCTAAAAATATTTTATATATTAGGAAATGTATTCTTAGTATTTATTCTAGTCAAAACATTGGTCAAAAGATTTATCAATTCCACGGAAAGACCAATCGTATTTTATTCGGAACCGAAAGCTGATTTAATAGTATTAAATCTAAATAAAATACTTTCACTTGCTAGAATGACTTGAAACTTGAGATGGTCACTTAAATACTATTTTCTATGCATGGTAAAAGTTTCGTAATTTTTCAAGAATTTTGGTCCGGGTTCGAAAATCGATACAGTAGGTCCACAGTTGACCACGTTTGACTAAGACAAGTTTGACCAAACTTTCCAGAATTCCATTTTATAATATTCCCAACTGCTCCATAATTTTAGGTTTATTTATTGGGTATTTTCGTATTTTTCGGGTATTTAATTAACGATACATGTTACGTATTTAATCGTTCTGATACAATATAAAACACAACTAGTTTCTAAATACCAAACCCACTTCAAAGAAACACAAAACCACTACCAACTAACATAAACCACTTTCCACCTCATCAATCCACACCTTTTCAATCGTAACAACTCCATTTTCCTTCAATCTCAACCACTCCTTATACCCAACTCCTACTATAAATAAACCCCTTCCCACACCCATTTCCTTCAAGCTAAAAAGCCAAAGAATTGTTGGGATTTTAGAAGTATAAGCTATCTCCATCTATTGAAACACTCTAAATACATACTTCTTCTCAAAAACATTCTCCTTCGTATATATACTTACAATATATTCAAGGTTTTTGTTATACAAGCTTAGTTCCTTCAACCAAGCTCTCTCCCACCAAGCAAGCTCCTCTACCACTACCTTCCGGCCTCCCAAAGGGCTGCCCAAGAGCTCCTAACTAACATCTCTTCATCTTTATATGCTCTTATATCAAAAGGTTTTATTAATATTTTAACGCACTAATTTTGGCCATTTATTGTTATAATATATACATAACTGTGCTAAGGCTTGATTTAATTCCCATCTATCATCTCTGAAGATCTTTAAAGCTTTTATTATATATATTCTTACACTAGTAGAAAACTGGCCTTTTACGTCGGTTAAATAGGTCTTATACATCGGTTAAGTGGCGACGTATGGGCAGGCGACGTATAAGGTCAGAGTCTTTTACGTCGGTTAAAAAGGTGACATATATTTTATCTTTTTACGTCGGTTCTTCTAAATAACCGACGTATATTGTATCCTTTTATGTCAGTTGTTCTAAACAACCGACGTATATTATTATCCTTTTACGTCAGTTCTTCTAAACAACCGACATATATTATTATCCTTTTACGTCGGTTCTTCTAAACAACCGACGTATATTGTCCAAAATATTAAAAAAATTATTTTTTTCTGTACAAAACCCAGAAAATTAATTAAAAATCATAATTTTCAAAATCAACCAATAATTTTATATCCATAATTTTACAACCGAACAACATCCAGAAAATTAATTAAAAACCATGATTCCCAAAATCAACCGAACAACAATTTTTTGAGACTCGTATCTTCCAAACCAGCTAGTTTTTACAGAAAATGATCCAGCAAACTAATCACTCCGACAGCATGTGAAATCACACCTTTTAGACCTTTATCAGACACATTCAACATAATCACTCTTCTTGCATCAAACAGATCATCACCATCGCCGCAGACAACTCCCTCCCAATGACAGCAAATAGAATCATTAGACCATGCAGTAATGGAGCCATTTGTGAGGTTTCCAGCAAATTGCTTAAGGGCCAGAAGATCAGCCAGATGACAAGTTTGACTTAGGGACCCCATCACTTCAATTGCTGAAACCAAAGAATGAAAAGACTCAAAAAATACTCAACATCACCATAAACATTGTTGATTCAGATATGATTGAACTTAAATATCTGCTTACAAAAAATCAATTTCCAATTACAAAACTTTACACACACACATCCAAAAGCAACTATGAACAGTCCAATTAAGATCAATCTGCATACCAGAACTTAAGGAAAAGAGGGTCTAAATTCTTTGCTGCTTCTTAGCAACTCGGCACGCTTCCTTTGCAAAAGTCAGGGGAGTTACCAATCTCTGAATTTTAGGAGCTTTACTGCATTTCTTACCTATAAAATTTAAGCCATGAGAAATTAAAAAAAAATCATACTATGCATATATTAGAGATTAGGTTTAAAAACAAAACAAAGAAATGTATGTTACCTGCATTAATCTCATTCATGGCCCTCTTTACTTGAGCATCTGGTTCTATGTCAACAATAAGGGTTTGAACTATTTCAAAGCCATAACCAGACATCGCCTATCAAATGACAAAGAGAAGTAATATCAGTAATTCAAAGATATGGAATACCTCACAGCACTAGCAGTATTGCTCTTTGGTTCAAATATATAGACGTACCTTCTCTAATTCTTCTTCCACGGCCTTAGCAATATCATTCTTCTGTTCGAAGGCAGAATCCAAATACAGCTTTGGGACACTAGACCTAATCACTGAAAGGTGAATGAATAGAAGATAGTCAACTTTTATTAGCATCTTTGTAGTGATTGTTTGATTTTGTAACATAGAAATAATCGTTGTATAGCATATAGATAACGGGAGACTCAGTGACACTCCAAATCAACTAAATTGAAGGCTCTATTACAGTTACTTTAGTTAAAAGTTCAAGGAGACAGAAGAATAGGATAATACTACTTCCTAATATACTGACTTGAGAAGATAAGAAATAACCAATGGCCCAGCAATAATATTTTAAAAGCACAGTAGCTCAGTGCAAGATTCCCTGAAAAGACCGTGTTACGTCGAGTTCTAATATAAACAATGTACGAATTCGTCAAACAACTCACATTAATAAATCGTTCCCTTAAGCAAAAAGTAATATTTATGTTAACATAAACATCATACCGTCAAACACATAAGCTTGGATCTGTGATGTAGTGTTAGAAAGCTTATAGTAGGCATCAGAAGCTTTCTCTGCCAAAGCACGATATTGAATAGAAGCAACCACAGTCACAAAGACATTATCCTGAAAATATATAAACAGATGAAGCCAGTGCAATATGATTTACAAGTAAAAATATAATTTAAAAGATGGGAGGCCAATTAAAATTATGATCGAACATATAGAGAAACATACAACATTCAAATGGAGGCAAGCAATTGAATAGACACAGTAAATTATCATCTAAGTCTCTGATAATCAACTTGAAGTCTTAAGTAGGGTTCTAAAAATTCTATGATAGTAACATTTCTGTCAGATAAGATATACAATCAAGATGCTATTCAGAATTGCAGACTTCTTTAAAATGAACTAATGAAGGCACAGGAAATGTACACATCACACTTAAATTAAGAGCCTTAGGAATAGTGAGCTGCACCTTGGTCTTGGTTTCACAACGAACATTGAGCTGCCGCACACGCAAGGATAGAGCATCATTTAGTCTTCAGAGCTGAACTACGACTCCGAAAGACCTTCAAGAATCCTCTTAATCTTGGTAATCCCTCTCTGCATAAACTCATTTCCATGGTCCAAATAGACAGTCTTCATTGTGACCAATTTACAACTCTGAATATAAATTTCATAACAAGTCACATTATTACATCAGTTTACATTACGCGCAATCCTCAAATCCCTATCAATTAATCATTAGTTCAGTTCATAACATTCACATACAAAAACATAAACCCTAGGTTCGTCACCGAATATCTCATTAATCAAACATCAAAAACAACACAACCACAACATCATCAATCAGAACTAACAAACAATTACACCGTATAATCGTATCGTAAGAACAGAAACGAAGTGGAATGAAAAAACAAAATAGAAATTGAATTAACTCAAGAAACCCAAATTGCAAGAACCCAAGGATATCAATTTGAATAAAAGAAATCCTAACATATAAAAAGTAAACATATAGATACATATAGATACATGAATTGTAAGCTTATCTAGTAGATAATTGAGTACCTGAGAGAGAGAGAGAGAGAGAGAGAGAGTTTAACTTTTGCCCTTTAATCGATCTCCAACTGAAGATCGAGCTTCGCTTTGACGATTCCCTGCATAATCTAACAAAATTTATTAGGGTTTGAGTACCAAAAACTAGATCGAGAAAAATCTTGACTGCCTTGAATCAAATACATATATTTAAACATATATAGGAGTGTATATATATATACAATTATCGATTTCGAAGATAATCTCTTAATCATTTGATCGATTAAGAGAATCGATCCCCAAAAATCTTTCGATTATACGAACCCAGCACAATATACATCAGTATGATCCTTGAACGATGAATAGAACAGATTTAAGTGTATGTGAATCATAGAAGAGAGGCCGAAATCACTCATCTTCGAAATAGTGTGTAGAAAGAGGCGTCGTAGAGAGAGAGAGGTGAGAGAGATTAGGATAGATTGAAGTGTGTGAATGAGCACATAGACTACGACCATGTTTTTAATTAAAGGTTTTTTACGTCGGGTATATACAGGCGACGTATAATATCATGAAATATATGTCGTGTTTTCCTCCACTGATGTATAATATCATCAAATATACATTGCAATTTTCTCAACCGACGTATAAAGTAGTATTATATACGTCTCCTTTCCATCAACCGACGTATAATATAACTTAATACGTCGGCTTTTTCTTGAACCGACGTAAAAAAAGGTTTAAAAATGTATATATACGTCGCCTTTATGCGGAACCGACGTATATAAGTACTTTATACGTCGCCTTTGGCCAGAATCGACGTATAAGAGGCGACGTATAAGATCAGATTTGTACTAATGTTATTGTGTGGTGTGCTTAATTTAAACGCATAATAGCGTGGCGAAAGCTGTTTATATTTTCCGCACCTTTTTATTCTTGTCCTCACAAGAATATATATATTATGCCATAATTTTGGCATGCCTAATAATCTCCCAAATTTCTATTAATTATTAATTATTAATTCAGATTAATAATTATTTCTTAACTCCTAAGTTTATCCTCTCTCTGAAATGAGGAAAGAATCAATCTCAATCAATCAATAACGAAAAATATCTCCAAACGATATTCTTCAAATCAGGAAGATATCACAACGATAAGATTAAATCAGATAAAATCAGTAATCACCCAGATTAACGAAGTTTATCCCTAAAGTCTCTATGGGATAGACACAAATCAATTACACAGAACTACGTGGGCTTGATCCTATATAAACATAGGTACGTAGGCATCTTGGCATATGCAATCTGATACATGAGACAAATCAAGATAGCTGCCGAGTCCAGCCCTCTCTTTTTCATAAACCCTAAATCCCTAAAAACATTCACATACTCATAATTTCGCTTTACTATTCTAACAAATCTCCGATTTCGTGTTGTTACGAAATTCCTCCAACAATATTTGGCGCTAGAAGGAGGGCTTTAATTATTCGAGGAGGACGAATAATTCATAATTGGTGTTGGAACACAATCAAAATGGTTCTAACAGGATGGCGGTGGAGGGATCAATAATCACAAAAATCATGGCGGCTTGGAGCATGAAAGACGGTACAACAGTGGCATCAATTTAGTGGTATAGAGGACTTCGGCAAAAAAAAAGGGCAGTAGTTGTAATGATGACAACAACGAAAAAGAAGCCAGACGCTGGATAAAAAATAAAAGAGGCGACTCAAGAGGCGACAAAGGCAGTAAAAAGAAAGGAAAAAAGAAAACTTGAGAAGAGCAATAAAAAAAAGAACGCGTAGGAAAAGAAAAATGGCAGCCAAAGAAAACGTGAATTGCTTATATGAGGGACTAGTCAGCAACAAAAAAAAAATCAAGACAAAAGAACCATGGACAGAAATTGGAGCTCGCACAATTAAAAAGCATGGAGCAAGGCAACGTGATGGGTTCGTGGAACCTGTAAAGATAGAAAATTAAGAACTAAAGGAGGTAGCAAGTAGCAGGACGCGCAAAAAAAAAAAGTTTGAAGAAAACAATCAAAGCAGGACCAGCAATCGGCTAAAAACTCGGAAAAAAAAATGGAAGTAGTAGAACACCGATTTGTTCGGGACCCGCATGGAACATGCAAGAAAAAAAAATTGAAGCAGTTGAATCAAAGCACGGACAGGACGCATCAACTTCCAGCCGAGCATTAATCGAAAAATTAAGATAAGTTTTATCTACTTATTTGAATTTTTTGCTAATAAATTATATCTTGCCATGCATGCATTATCATGTTTTTAAATATTTTTTTAGAAAAATATTTATTATTCAAAAAATTCGTGCGAACAATATATTTTTATGCTTGTAAAATTATTGCGATTTGGAAAATATCGTACGAGATATTTATGTCGATGAATTGTGCCTATTTATTTTGATGATTTGCGGATTTCTTTTACAATCCCGTACGAGCTGCACATTTTGATGAAAAAATACATATACGAGACGCATAATTTTGTAAAAGATTTTCTACAAAAAGAAGCATTATTTTTAGAGAAAATAAATATTGTGACACTCTTACAAGAGCATATTTATTATTGCATATGGATTTGTAAAATATTTTTCATATATCGTCGCGATAGTACATATATGTCAAAAATATTTTCAAACTTGCGAACTAAATTGTCAAGTAGGGTAGCCTGGACAAGCTATAAATCTCACAATGCAACATGCTTAGTAAAGTGCAGCACCCTCTGGATTATTGAAGGCCCATGAGATATCGCTATATCGAATGGGTGGAGGCATCCCTATGCAAACTATCTTTATTGAAGGCCCATGAGATATCGCTATATCGAATGAGTGGAGGCATCCCTATGCAAACTATCTTTATTGAAGGCCCATGAGATCTCTCTATATCGAATGGGTGGAGGCATCCCTATGCAAACTAGTTCGCCAGAACTACATCTACATCTCTTATCAACAGTCTCGTCACAAACGAAGACACATCCTTATGTGGTTGCATCAGGCACTTGAAAAGCGTGTATGCCAGTTCGGGATATATACAAGCGCCAGGGTCCTAACTAGATAACAAGGATCGCAATGGATTTCAAAAATATTATTTATGCTCGCACATTTGAAAACCTTGGCAAACGTATATCTTACACTGGTCATCGCATGCTATCACTCTTGCATCCGCATACGCCTAATGAGCATAGTGATGCTCGAAGTGTTTTTCTAATCATCTATTTTCAGTTTTTTCAGCGACTTAAGAAATTTGGAAGCTTGAAGAATTCTTAGTTCTCCACTGCAGCAAGCTACACTGAAGAACTGGGGGCTAGTTGTTATGCCATAATTTTGGCATGCCTAATAATCTCCCAAATTTATATTAATTATTAATTCAGATTAATAATTATTTCTTAACTCCTAAGTTTATCCTCTCTCTGAAATGAGGAAAGAATCAATCTCAATCAATCAGTAACGAAAAATATCTCCAAACGATATTCTTCAAATCAGGAAGATATCACAACGATAAGATTAAATCAGATAAAATCAGTAATCACCCAGATTAACGAAGTTTATCCCTAAAGTCTCTATGGGATAGACACAAATCAATTACACAGAACTACATGGGCTTGATCCTATATAAACATAGGTACGTAGGCATCTTGGCATATGCAATCTGATACATGAGACAAATCAAGATAGCTGCCGAGTCCAGCCCTCTCTTTTTCATAAACCCTAAATCCCTAAAAACATTCACATACTCATAATTTCGCTTTACTATTCCAACAAACCTCCGATTTCGTGTTGTTACGAAATTCCTCCAACAACAATATATATATATATACGATTAGTCCAAAATAAGACTAAATCGAACGAGAAGTTATTTATCAAACATCCTTAAGGCTACAAAAGCTTAAACAAGGATTTGATATATACATTACTTCAAAATAGACATTTTGTCAACCACGAAGTAATTTGAAGTATACTTCGACAAAAGTCGATAAAAAATATTCGATTATAATCCTTATAAGCTTACGATCTTAAAGGAATTAATCAATATTTGCAAACTCCGAAATATAGTTAAATCTCATTAAAACGGAGTATTAAAAGTATTCTTCGATTTATAAGTCATATCGAATATAAGAATACACATAAAGTCACAAGCAAATAAAGTTTATCGAACTTATTTTACTTAGTATTCGTGTAAGAATATTAAAGTCACTCTCGGACATATAAGTCCAAACTCTTATTATATTAAGGTATTGTTTCGTACATATTGTATTCTAACTCTTGCAGTGAGGTAAAGTTAAAGTGAGATGATTCTCGTTCTAAGACCCAAGTCCTACGTGCTAACGGGGAGTTAGTAGCTTTTACATCGTGAAGAAGAGGAAAGACCCAAAAACTGTCATCTAAGAGCCAAGACCGGCAAAAGCTATGGATTCATAGTCTACACTAAGGGTTCTATATCAACTTTGAAAAAGTAGCGGGGAGTTGCTGTCTAAGATAAGTTGTGTAGGTTTTACAACGACTTTGAGGGAGTAACAGGGAGTTACGGTCCAAGATAAGTCTTGTATTTATTTTTATAATTATTGTGAGGTGGTGTCGGGGAGACACGTACCAAGACCAATATTTGTAAGGTTGTAAAGGCTTCTCCGCCTACTAAAGCAGCAAGTTTATTTTTAAGAAAATCTCGAGTCCGGAGAGGAGCTCGGGGACTGAAGTAGCGGTGAGCGAATCCATTAGCGGTGAGCGAATCCATTAGGGATTTTAAGAAAATCTCCTGTGTGTTATTTTCTTCCCTTGTCTTTTATTTCTGCACTTATAAACTGCATAACGACTCGGTAAAAGATTTAAAAAGGGATAAATATTTTTAAAACGCCATAATAATTTTTAAATTGGATATTAAACTATTCAACCCCCTTCTAGTTTAAAATAGCCCTCTTACGGGACCTAACACACACATACACACGTATCTATGAAAGTAACTGAGAATGATCATTTGTTCGAGGAAATTGATTTTTAGCAACAATTATGAGGAAAAAGTTACGGGAGATATTGAATCTTTTTAAAATAATTTAATATTTTTAACAAATTCACATAAAATATTTCAAAAGGTAAAACGAATAATAAGATGGCAAGTAATCAACTACTGAAAATGGTAAATATTTTATTTAGGAAAATATGCAAGCAAGAAATAGTAAAATATATATATAACAAACATTGTACATAAAAAAATAGTAGAATATAGGTATTGACTTCTATACCCTTAACATTTAAGGTTAATTACGCTGTGGTTTATGGCCCTTTTAAGTTTAGAGCTCAGTCATGATCAAATATACTAAAAGAATATTAAGAGAAGACATAGAAGAAGTTCGATCATCAGTTTGGTGTTATGTTGCAAGCAATATATTGAATGAGTGAGTCGGTAGTCAAAATTTTAATTAAGGGATTGATGTCACAACCAAATTATCGCAAGAAGATGGTTGAAGAGCGGTTTGAATCGCTGGTAAGTATTGGAGTATCTGATTTGCTGATTCGCTGGTAAGTTTTGTCCTGAGTTTGCTTTTGTTTTGCTGGGTGTGATTCGTTGGTTTTGTTTCGTTCGGTGGCTGAGTTTTTGTGGAGAATATGCAGATTTCTGTTCGTGTTGGTTGTTCGTTTATGTTTTTGTGTTCGTGTTTTATGTTAGTTTTGTGTTCTTCATTTTTGCTAGTTACCAAGTCCATTAGATGAGTCGTGTGTGCCGCTTGTTTTTGAGGTTTTCTGAGTTCGCAGGTCGAGTTGTTTGCCGAGTTGTTAAGCATTGCTGAGTTCTGTGTTCTGTGGTTCGTTCGATGCTGTTTTGTTTTTTACTGGATATTAATTCTTGTTTTAGTTAGTTTTTGTTAGCGTTCCGAGTTTTTCATCGAGTTCTGCGTGTGTATTTTATTTACGATTCGAGTTTTGGTTGTGTTTTTGGTTTGTTTCGTTGCTGAGTTGAGTCATGGGTATTCACCAGTTGTCTCGTTTTTTATGAAATCAAAAAATATAGGTATAGATATCTTATGTGTATTTTAGTGAACTCTCAAAAGACAACTGATATTATTGAACGTTGCAAAACAAATGACTGGTTACATGAGTTCAAATACTGCAATCCTAAACAAAGAAACTACCCATCACGTACTGGACTCCTATTTTTCCTCCACTACCTTATTCAACTGATAACACTCCTAAAAACTCTCCACAACATTGTGACTGAATCTGCTAGACATAAAATAAATAAAACAACTCAAATAAAACATTTAAATAAAACTAACATGTTTAGATTAATTCCAACATGCTCCCCCTTAATCTAAACAAGCCTTTTAACTCCAAGTAGCTCTCGCATCTTCTCAAATATGTCTGTTGCCATCGCCTTCGTTAGAATGTCAGCTCGTTGTTCTTCAGAACTCACATGTTTAATGATAATCTCACCACGTTCAATGCACTCACGGATGAAATGATAGCGTACGTCAATGTGTTTGCTCCTTCCATGGAAGACAGGGTTCTTTGCCAAATCTATTGCTGAACGATTATCGATATACAACACAACTGGCCCTGTGCTTATGTCCGTGATGTAACCCAACAAGTTCTTCAACCAGATCCCTTGACAGGCTGCTGTAGTTGCAGCCATAAACTCTGCTTCACACGTGGATAAACAGCGCTGCTTCTGAGAAACCCAAGTTATCACACTTTCACTTAAGTAAAAAACCATTCCGCCTGTGCTCTTCCTATCCTCCATATTTCCAGCAAAGTCACTATCGCTAAAACCAGACAACATATGATTACCAGACTTCTTCGAATAGATTAAACCAAACTCCAGCGTTCCTTTCACATAATGTAGTATACGTTTGACAGCATTCATATGGAGCTGTGTTGGTCTCTCCATGTACCTGCTCACTACTCCAACAGCATATGAGATATCTGGTCTCGTATGAACCAGATACCTTAAGCCTCCTACAACACTTTTAAACTCAGTAGAGTTCACTGCTTTTCCAGTAGCATCCTTGTCTAGTTTACATTTTAGTTCCATAGGATAGCGCGATGGATTGCAATCCAGCATACCAGCCTTCTCCAATAGCCTTTTAGCATAGGCTGTTTGCCTCAACTCAATAAAGTCCCTAGTCTGCTCAACTTCAATCCCAAGATAATACGATAATTTACCCATATCGCTCATATCAAACTCTTTGCTTATCTATTTCTTGAATTCAACTATGTTTTCCACCTTTGTTCCTGTCACTAGTAAGTCGTCTACATAGACTCCAACAATGAGAGATTCACTTCCTTCTCGTTTCACATAAACTGCATGCTCATATGGACACTTTGTAAAACCCAGCATTTCAAGAAAACCCTTCAAACGTGCATACCAGGCCCGTGGAGCTTGTCGAAGCCCATACAAAGCTTTCAACAGCCTGTAGACTTTATGCATCTGCCCTTCTTTCTCAAATCCTTCAGGTTGCAAAACGTAAACCTCTTCCTGAATCTCCCCGTTTAAGAATGCACATTTAATATCTAGATGGTGTACCTCCCACCCATTCTTAGCCGACAAAGCCAGCAGCAAACGAACTGTTTCCATACGTGTAACATGAGCGAAAGCCTCCTCAAAATCAATCCCTTGCTTCTGAACATATCCCTTTGCCACCAACCTCGCCTTATGCTTCACCACTTCTCCATTCGTTTTCTTTTTTCAGTTTAAATACCCACTTCAAACCTATGGCTTTATGCCCTTCAGGTAAATCAGTTAAAACCCAGGTGTTGTTCTTCTCGATAGCATCTAACTCTGTTTCCATTGCTTTTCTCCATTCCTCCTCTTTTGCAGCTTCATTGCAATTTGTGGGTTCCTCAATACTCACTAGCAGCATGTCATCTTCGAGTTCTATTTCTTCAGTCTCATTGTAGATATCACTTAAAAGTCTGAAACGTTGTGTCTCAGATTCTTCATCGCTTGACTGTGACACACTTGAGCCCTCCGTTGCTGAACTTGGTTCTAGTACACTAGCACTAGACATACGATACTGTTGAGGAGTACGTGCTTCTGACTCTGTTATGTCTGCATCTACTTCCTCCATCATAGACCCACCTAGATGAACCAGATTTGGCATTGAAACTTCACTCGTATTCTGCTGCTCCCATGGCCAGAATTTTTCTTCTTGAAACACCACATCACGACTGATATGTAAAGTTCCAGTCACTGGATCGTACAATCGACTTGCCTTTGTTCCAGGTTCCTTTCCCAAGTATACCACCATTCTGCTACGATCATCTAGCTTCTTCACATGCACATGTGGTATCTTCATAAAAGCCACACAACCAAATACCCTTATATGCTTGAGGTTTGGCTTCACCTATTTCCAGGCCTCATACGGAGTCTTACCACCCAATGCACGTGTTGGTAATCTGTTCAATATGTAAACAGAGTGCCTCACAGCCTCTCCCCATAAATTCGATGGCATTTTTGCACCTTTTAAGAAGCTCCTGGTCATTGCAGCCACCGTTCTATTCCTTCTCTCCACAACGCCGTTTTGTTGTGGAGTGTAGGGAGCTGTATAATGCCTCAAGATTCCTGCTTCTTCACAATATTGCTTGAATGCATGAGAGCAAAACTCTCCTCCCTTATCAGTTCTGAACGTCTTTACATTCTCGTTGGTTTCTTTCTCAACAGATGCTCTAAATTTCTTAAAAGCTTCAAACGCATCTTTCTTTTCTTTCAACACATAAACCTACATTTTTCGACTATAGTCATCGACAATAAGGAAAAAGTACCTGTTCCCTGCAGGTGTTGGTGGTGATAATGGCCCACAAATATCTCCATGAATGAGTTCCAGAATTTTCTTGGCATGGAACATTGACTGAGATGGAAACTGATTTCTCGTTTGCTTTGACATAAGGCAGCCTTCACATGTTTTCTTGGCCCACTACGCCATAAACGCACAAATGCAACGCCATGTTTACTGTTGCTTTAGGCCAAAAAAGCATTGCGTTAGACCAAATGTAACACCAGGGGGCGTTGCATCCGCCACCGTCCTGTTAGACTCCCTAAGGCAACGCTTTTTGGCATCTAAGGCAACATCAATAAGCGTTGCATCTGACATATAATGCAACACCAGAGCATTCAAATGCAACATTAAAAGGGCGTTGCATTTGACATTAGCTAAAATTACAATTCCATGTCACTAAGTGGGTCCCACTAGCTTGCCATGTCATCAATAGGGCCAGCTGGCATGCCACGTAAGCAAGTCTAGTTGGCATGCCACGTCAGCAACAGTCCAGCTGGCATGCCACGTCAGCTTGTGGGGCCCACTTGCCACGTCAGCATGTGGGCGTCAGCATGTGGGGGCCCACTTGCCATGTCAGAAGTGGGGCCCACTTGCCATGTCAAATGTGGGGCCTGACATGCCATGTCAGCTGTGGGGCCTACCATGCCACATCAGTACTGGGGCCCACAACTATGTAATGCAACGCTTTTTTTTGCTTTTTAAATTAAACACTAGTATCTGATCAAAGGCAACACTATATTTACCAAATGCAACACTAAAATATCTAATGCAACACTGGAAAGATCAAATGCAACGCTTTAATTAAAATTTCTGCAATATATAATTTCATACATAAAGAAACCAATCCAAAACATTAAACATACATTCAATCATCCTACTTCTAATTAAAATGTATCAAAGTGCTAATACCAAGCACATACAATCAAGTCTATAATTTAGAGATACAAAATGACAAAATTTAGATATTAAAAACAGTTACATAATGCAGTGCACTATCTTCATATGGGCATCAATTCCTTCAAATGGGCATTTAACTTAGTCGTGTGGAGCTTGTCGAAAAGATTATCACTATCTTCTTTCCCTGGTACAATATTATGAGATAATCAGCAACCATGAACAAGAAATATTAAGATTTTTTACCAAAGAAATTCTAAGCTCTAGATTAACAGCAACCATGAACAATTCAAGTAATTCTAAGCTCTAGATTAACTTTTAAGTAAGATTTTTAATTTTTGAACTATTAAAATTTTTACTATTAGCCAAAATAGAAATCTACAGCTAAACACCTGCTCCTAAAAATATATGAAGCATAAACATAATAATTAGATAAAGGAAATTCCAAAATTAGAAAACTGCAAGTAACAGGAGATAATTGCTGCTAGCAACAAAAGTAATTACATACTCCAGCATGTGTAGTTGTCTTCATGTAGTTAGCACAGGTGCAATATCAATTGCCTCCTTAGATTATTAAGGATATGGAAATACTGAACATCGATCAGAAACTCAGATTTCAGAAATGGGCATTTGTCCGTTCTGGCTAGAAGTATTTATGTTTATTACTCAAAAGTTTTATTGTCTAAAGGTACATATACATGAATATTAAATCCTAGGTACATATACATGAACATATTTTCGGGCATGTAATTTGTTTGGGAAATAGCAATATAGCATTAGAGTGCTAATCCTAGGTACATCACGATTAAGCCCTGCTTAACAAAAGAGCACACAATATTAAATCAAATGTCACATCACCTAAAGTTCAACACATATATAAGTAATACTAACATGCTCAAAAACACATTTCAAGGTTTCTATCAATTCTGACAACAAGATAAACACAAATGAAATCTTCCTTTTTTTTCTCTATTGCATTAGTTCTTTTTCCCATCCATCAGTTTTCTTCACATGAGTACAAGTATCCAAATATCCTATATCCAGCACCATCCTTGAATTAAGTAGATAAGGCCATGTTTTAAGATAAGATGCTACAAATTAAAGAGTCACATCCTCTCTTCATGTCATACTTACCTGTGCATTAGTGACCGCTCTACTTCTTTCTCTCTCTATGATATTTCGTTTAGTAGCCACTTGATGATCCCTCTTCCATCGTTTTCAATCTGCAGACAAGCTATATAAATTAATTTCATGCACTCGATTAAAAAAAAAGTAAACAGAGTATATGCAGTTCGACAACATCAAAAAAAATAATTACTTTTTCATTTTCATATTATATGATTATCTGTTCCTTAATTATATTTTTAATTTCCAAGCCAATTTGAATTCTATTCAGATACTTAAGCTTCAGAGGAATCAAATTCCAGAAGAATTTTCCATACGCTCTGTAGTCTTACTGCCATTCAGGTACTGTAGAACAAGTGCAGGGAGCATCATAAAAAATCGACTAAAACGTATTGGTAAAACCTTTCCACTTGGACTGTATGAATTTAGGCGTACAAAGAAATTTGCCCCATTATTGTTCATCCATGAACCTCCTGACCAGATGACAAACTGGACCCCCGCAAACTTTCTTTGCTGCAGATTTATATCTACTAACTGCATACAAGGAAAACACAAACATTCATGTCAAAACTTGCAGCAATGAGTCAAAAAATAAAAATTAACGTCTAGAATCATATATCTCTTTCAAATACTACCTGAAAAGTTCCTTTGGTATTTGAAATGTCCGTGAAATAGGTTTGACATGCTGCATCCAGCAACTTGGATTTTTCAGGTAATATATCCTTTGGTGGAGCCTGCAATTAAGAGAAGATTCCAAGCATATAATGAACATGTGAAGGTTCACTATGTGGCACTACAAGATATTATGTGAATTGAGAATGCCATGCAGTTTTCAAGAAGAGTACTCTATATAATAAGATTGTAGACATACCAACCACTCCTTAGGGGTTGAACTGGATACACCCCAGTGAAGAACTGTAGAACCCTTGGTGCTTCCAGCAACCAGAACATGATAATCACCTGCAACAACTTTCAAGAAGACCTGGATACCAAGTGAAGGTCAATAGCTACCCTGTAACATTTCCACTCAAGCTCAATGAACAATACAGTGACTTTGAAATAATAATTAGGTACAATTGCAAGTTTTTTTTATATTTGAAAATGGCCGTCTGGATAAATTCGAATGCACATACGCAAAATTATGGCCAAACAAGATTTTGTAGAACAACGCTGATGATACTAGATACCCATGGCATAAATGTGTACCGATCCCAACAAAAAATATACAAACTATATGCGTGGCCATAAAATTTCAAAAGTTAGGCTTTCTGTACTACTTACATAATAATCACAGTAAACAGAAAAACATGAGGAATAAACTCAAACCGTCCCAGAATTGAAGCTGATTCTGTTTAAGACTTCAAAGAGATGAGACATCGGGACAAAGAAACTTTTTCAGAAAATGGAAAGCAGACGATAAGCAAAGAGTTCCAAACCTGAGCAAGCAGACTCAAGAGTACCAAGTCCATCTGATCCACTATCACTCATCGGACAAAACGACGAGATCGAGTACCTTTAAAACCCCAATTTAATGGAAGCCCTAATTCAGCCCTGAAAAAAAGAGAAGCTCTAATTAATCGAAGCGATTGACCTCTTAAATTGAAAAAAAAACCAAATAAACAAAACCCTAATTCAAACCGAAGAAACCCTTAATTGATTGAAGAAGAAGTCGATTGAACAAGAAGGCGATTTGCACAAATCGATTTAAGATCTAATTGAATTAAGATCTAATCGATTGAAGACATTTATTTGCCTCAAATCGATTGAACGGAACAGCAGCAGTCCGGAGGGAGGGAGAGAGAGAGAGAGAGAGGTGTGAGTGAATTAATTAGAAGTGAGAGCGGGGCTTTTTTGTGTAAGGGAAAATTGAGAAGGGCGGTCTTTTTGCCGCCCCCCGAATTTTGTCAAAGCCAAAAGTAATATGTCCAAGCATTCTATGAATTGTGATACAATAGATTGTAATTTCTATTTTTTTTATAAAAAAAATTAATTCATTTAAATATTAATAAAAATTATTTAGTATTTATAAAGATAAAATTATGATTTATTGGTAGACTTTACATTTTCATATAAATGTTTTAACTAATTTTATCAAAATTTTATTTAATGATTTAATATTAAAATTATTTAATATTATGTGAATGATATTCCCATATGGATGTCAATATATATCTAATGTAATGATATTCCCAAAGTTTCAGAAAATAAAAATTTAATTTAATTGGAGATCTTAGTAGATCACTACTATTTTCAATATGACTCGTAACTAGTGCTTTGTTACGGATTATTGTTTCTATTTTTTTAAAAATATTTTTGAACGATCCAACCATACGGATGTCAAAATATATCTAATGTAATGATATTCCCAAAGTTTCAGAAAATAAAAAATTAATTTGATTGGAGATCTTAGTAGATCACTACTATTTTCAATATGACTCGTAACTAGTGCTTTGTTACGGATTTTTGTTTCTATTTTTTTAAAAAATATTTTTGAACGATCCAACCGTACGGATGTCAATATATATCTAATGTAATGATATTCCCAAAGTTTCAGAAAATAAAAAATTAATTTGATTGGAGATCTTAGTAGATCACTACTATTTTCAATATGACTCGTAACTAGTGCTTTGTTACGGATTATTGTTTCTATTTTTTAAAAAATATTTTTGAACGATCCAACCGTACGGATGTCAATATATATCTAATGTAATAATATTCCCAAAGTTTCAGAAAATAAAAAATTAATTTGATTGGAGATCTTAGTAGATCACTACTATTTTCAATATGACCGGTAACTAGTGCTTTGTTACGGATTATTGTTTCTATTTTTTTAAAAATATTTTTGAACGATCCAACCGTACGGATGTCAATATATATCTAATGTAATGATATTCCCAAAGTTTAAGAAAATAAAAAATTAATTTGATTGGAGATCTTAGTAGATTACTACTATTTTCAATATGACCCGTAACTAGTGCTTTGTTACGGATTATTGTTTCTATTTTTTTAAAAATATTTTTGAACGATCCAACTGTACGGATGTCAATATATATCTAATGTAATGATATTCCCAAAGTTTTAGAAAATAAAAAATTAATTTGATTGGAGATCTTAGTAGATCACTACTATTTTCAATATGACTCGTAACTAGTGCTTTGTTACGGATTATTGTTTCTATTTTTTTAAAAATAATTTTGAACGATCCAACCGTACGGATGTCAATATATATCTAATGTAATGATATTCCCAAAGTTTCAGAAAATAAAAAATTAATTTGATTGGAGATCTTAGTAGATCACTACACAATTTTCAATATGACTCGTAACTAGTGCTTTGTTACGGATTATTGTTTCTATTTTTTAAAAAATATTTTTGAATGATCCAACCGTACGGATGTCAATATATATCTAATGTAATGATATTCCCAAAGTTTTAGAAAATAAAAAATTAATTTGATTGGAGATCTTTGTAGATCAGTACTATTTTCAATATGACCCGTAACTAGTGCTTTGTTACGGATTATTGTTTCTATTTTTTGAAAAATATTTTTGAACGATCCAACCGTACGGATGTCAATATATATCTAATGTAATGATATTCCCAAAGTTTCAGAAACTAAAAAATTAATTTGATTGGAGATCTTAGTAGATCACTACTATTTTCAATATGACTCGTAACTAGTGCTTTGTTACGGATTATTGTTTCTATTTTTTTAAAAATAATTTTGAACGATCCAACCGTACGGATGTCAATATATATCTAATGTATTGATATTCCCAAAGTTTCAGAAAATGAAAATTGACACGTCACCCAGGTGGGTCCCACAACTGCCACGTTAGCAATTATTAAAAATTCAAAAATACCTAATGCAATGCTTTAAAACAGCAAATGCAACACCTTTTTCACCTAATGCAACGCTTCTGACACGTCAGCCAATGACACGTCAGCAAATGTGGGTCCCACATTTGCCACGTCAGCAAATGTGGGCCCCACATTTGCCACGTAAGCACCAGTGGGCCTCTGCCACGTCACCCTGGTGGACCCACACTGCCACGTCACCCTGGTGGGTCCCACAACTGCCACGTCAGCATTTATTAAAAATTCAAAAATGCCTAATGCAACGCTTTTAAACAGCAAATGCAACACCTATTTCACCTAATGCAACACTTCTGCCACGTCAACCAATGACACGTGAGCAAATGTGGGCCCCACATTTGCCACATCAGCAATTGTGGGCCCCACACTTGCCACGTCAGCACCTGTGGGCCTCTGCCACGTCACCCTGGTGGACCCCACACTGCCACGTCTGGATTTATAAAAAAATCAAAAATACCTAATGCAACGCTTTTAAAGAGCAAATGCAACACCTCTTTCACCTAATGCAACGCTTCTGCCACGTCAGCCAATGACACGTTAGCAAATGTGGGCCCCACATTTACCACGTCAGCAATTGTGGGCCCCACACTTGCCACGTCAGCACCTGTGGGCCTCTGCCACGTCACCCTGGTGGACCCCACACTGCCACGTCACCCTTGTGGGTCCCACAACTGCCACGTCAGCATTTTTTAAAAATTTAAAAATACCTAATGCAACTCTTTTAAACAGCAAATGCAACACCTCTTTCATCTAATGCAACGCTTCTGCCACGTCAGCCAATGACACGTCAGCAAATGTGGGTCCCACACTTGCCACGTCAGCAAATGTGGGCCCCACACTTGCCACGTCATCAAATGCCACGTTAGCACGTGTGGACCCCACTGCTGCCACATCAGCATTTTTAAAATTAAAAAATATCTAATGCAACGCCTGCTGCTAGTGTTGCATTATGGGAAACACCGTGGATCAAATGCAACACTAAATTATATGTAATGCAACACCAGTTCAAGTTCTGTTTCGTTAGACCCAAAATTTCATACCTAACGAAACACTTTCACTGAAACACTTTCTAAAAGCGTTGCATATGAGCATTTATGGCGTAGTGTGGGTTGTACAAACTTTGGAATACCATATGCCATTTCCTCTTTAGACATCAGTGACAAGGCCTGAAAGTTGACATGCCCTAAACGAGCGTGCCAAACCCATGTCAACTCCTCTGCCTTAGACAACATACATACGTCCTTACTGTCTTCGAGTATAATCTTATACAAGTGATTAGCAGACCTCTTGACTTTCATTAACAGCTTTCCCACTTTATCATAAACACATAAGTAATCACCTCTAAGGACTACTTCATTACCATCTTCAGACAATTGTCCCAAAGAAATTATATTATTGCACAATGTGGGAATATAGTATACCTCACGTAGAAGATGATCCTCACCATTCTTACATTTGAACATGATTGTGCCCTTCCCTTCAATCTCCACAGTCGAGCCATCTCCAAATCGTACTTGACCCGTAACCCTTTCATCCAATTCTCTGAATTTCCTTCGTTCCCTGGTCATGTGGTTGCTAGCACCGTTATCCAAATACCACAACTTCGACTCACTCCGTGTTTCGTTGGTAACAGACAACAGTTTCAGTGACACCTTTACCTCGTTTAACACCACTTCGTTTGCATCAATGTCAACATGCTTTGCCAACAACAGGGCCGGCTCCTCATCCTCCACCTGGGCCATATTAACCTCATGTCTCTGTTCCTTCACTCTTCGTGGCTTACGACACTCCGAGGCATAGTGACCATATCCCAAACAGTTGAAACATCGCACACGACTCTTATCTTGAACACCACGACGGTTCTTTGTGCCTGAAAAACCATCATTCGTCCCTCGATTTGACCTTTTTAGCCACTCCTCTCGAGTCAGTAAAAGCTTCCCTTCACCTTTTTCTTTTTTCTGTCAATCATCCTCTGTGAGCAGCAACTGATCACTACTGCCTTCATGTACTCCTTTCAGACGCTCCTCATGAGTCTTAAGTGATCCAACAACCTCCTCGACTGACATCGTGTCAAGATTTCCAAACTGCTCCAGGGTGGAAGCAATCTGTAAAAATTTCGTTGGTACTGCACGAAGTAGCTTCTTCACAACATAAGATTCTTTCACTTCTTCACCCAATGCTCGAATGTTTGACACTAACCCATTGATTTTCATGAAGAAGTCATCCAACTGATCTGTGTCCTTCATGCTCAACGCCTCAAATTCAGCCTTTAAGGTTTGCACTCTTGCCTGTTTCACTTTCTCTGCACCTTGACTCATCGTCTTAATCGGCTCCCAGGCGTCCTTAGCTGTCCTCTTGTCCGCTAGAGACAGCAACATATCCTCCGGTATCGCTTGGTACATCATTGCCAAGGCGATCTTGTCAGTTTTTCCCTCAACTGCGACCTTAGGATCACTAGGTTCAACCGCATCCCAAACTCCATGGGCTTGCATGTAGACTCTCATCTTCATGGACCACGCGGTGTAGTTACCCTTAGTTAACATTGGATAACTCAGGCCAAACGAGCCACCTCCTTCCTGTTTACTCACGTCCATCGGGGTTGACCTTGGTATACAAACGCACACAAACACCTAAAGCTCTGATACCAACTGATGAAATCAAAAACTATAGGTATAGATATCTTATGTGTATTTTAGTGAACTCTCAAAAGACAACTGATATTATTGAACGTTGCAAAACAAATGACTGGATACATGAGTTCAAATACTGCAATCCTAAACAAAGAAACTACCCATCACGTACTAGACTCCTATTTTTCCTCCACTACCTTATTCAACTGATAACACTCCTAAAAACTCTCCACAACATTATGACTGAGTCTGCTAGACATAAAATAAATAAAACAACTCAAATAAAACATTTAAATAAAACTAACATGTTTAGATTAATTCCAACAGTTTTGTTGTTGAGTTCGTGGTTCCGAGCCTGAGTTTGTGTTTGTGTTGAATGACTAGTTTCCGAGTCCTGCTAAGTTTGTCGAATGGTCTGTAAAATTCCATAAGTTTTGCTGCGAGTTTTCTGAGTCTATGCTGAGTTGTTCTGAGTCTGCTATGTAGTTGATTTCCGTGTTTTTGTTCGTAGTCAATTTGTAGTCAAATTATTAATTAAATGTTGATTGCTTGATTTACTCACCTATTTAATTATGGTTTGAAATTGATTAGCTATCTTAAATGTCATGCATTTAGTTTTGGAAAGTTGTTTAGGGTGATTGATATCTTAGATTTAGAATTTAGTATTTATTTGTTAGGAAAATATTATGGAGCTATTTTAAACACTTAGCAAATACTAATACTGTAGCTGGAATTGTTTGTTTTTGATTCACTAATTTTATTACCGGTCATTAATTTTTAGGTTGTAGTCAAAGTAATATTTAAGTGGTCCGTTAAAAGTCCAAATTATTTAGGGTGTTTTATGGTAGTGTAATGATTCTTTCTTTTGATTGATTATTGTAGCTTTTTTTAGCTAATTTTGTAATGGTAATTTTATTAATTTTAGCTAATTTTAGCATGTCATAATGGATATTCCGTTATACTTTTAAATGTATTAATTGACTAATTAATCAAAGATTTTAATTCAAAACTTGTTTTTTTGTAGATTTGTCTTTTATATATTTTATGATATACATGTAAATTTATGTGATTATTACAGTTGATTTGTTTGCACGTTCAGTAATTGGTGGTCATAATTTAGGCTTATTTTGGGATTGTGATGATCAATTTTGTATCTTTATTGGGGGCCATAAATGATGGCATTTTTGGTGCATTGAAGAGGTATTTTGTGACCATGATTTTGGTTTAGTTTGTGATTGTGATAATCAGTTTCGTTCCTTTATTGGGGGGCCATAAATGATGGCATATTTGTGCCTTCGAGAAGTAATTTGTGGCATAAATGATGACGAGTTGCGTGTTGTACTCTTTTGACGAGTTGCGTGTTGTTTAATTTGATGAAAATCTTTAATCAAGACAAAAATTAAGTATTATTGCTTAGTTTAAGCTAGTGTTTGAAAGTTCTTGTAAATTCTTTTGGTCTTTATATACATTAATGGTTTAATAATTATAAATGCTGATTTGATTAATTTAAACTAGTGTTCCAAAGTTTTTTTAACTCCTAATTCTTTATATGCATTAATGATTTTTTATAATTAAAAATGTTGACTTGACTGAATAGTTGTATTTCCCTCCCATGATTAGTGTTTTAAAGTTCTTGTAACTCCTAGTCTTCATATGTATTAATGATTTTTAACAATGCTGACTTGAATGGTTGTTGTAACTCCCTCGCATGATTAAATATCAATTTTATATGAATACATGATCTTTTAATAATTATAAATATTTAGTCGAATATATTTTGTAATGTTCGTAAAAGAAGTCAAATAAAGTATAATTTTAGCTACGGGGTAAATGTGGTGATGAATTGTCCTTTATTTTGTGCTTTTTATGCTCAATCTTGTACCTTTATTGGTGACCATAAAGTTGGCATTATCGTACTATTTTTGGGGGCCATATTTGATGGCTTATATTGCTTTTAATAAGCATTGTCATTTATTTTATTGAATTTATTTACTATCATTTATTATATATTAGATAATTATTATCTAATTTTTCATCTTTATAATTATGTATTCGTTGTTGTTACTCATATTCATATTTAAGAATAGAGTTTTATAATTAGATACTTTTGTATTTTATATTAATAATAATACCTTATTATTCATTTTATTATTTAATTATGGATCTAACCAAAGGATTTCCTTTGGTTAGATTATTGTATATTACTAATATATCTAGTTTTAAGTGTTCTTTCCAGATTTTTCTTTTTAAATTCTAGTTATGTTTTACTTTTCTACATTTATATAATTATATATATATTCAAAGTAATCTATATACTATTTTATTAATATTTTATTCTATATATTCAAGTCATATTTTTATATATGATTTACTTTAGTGTTTAACCAAAGATTTCATTGGTTAGACTTTATTTTATTTCATTTTCTTATAAATTATATACACACATGTTGTTCAATAATAATTTATTCTTGTATATATTTTCCTTTATTATTTTTATAAAATATATTATCTTTTTATATATTGACTTATGTTCTCTTTGTTTCGTGTTTCGTGTTTTTCAGGATTTTATAAGACTTTAAAATCTTATTCTAAATAGTATGCTAATAAGGCAGAGGTGGTAACTTGTAGGAATGGAGCAGTCAAGATGAAAAGGAAACTAAAGCAAGGATTTCCATTGGAGATGATAGTCACATATTAGTTGGTTGCTAAAATCCTGTAATTAAAGTATTTCTGCTAAAATTTTGAAGTCTGATTAGAAAATTTACAAACTTTCATAATTGGCTGTCATTTTTAAATAATACAATTTATCTCTTAAAATTGGGTAATGGTCCTTTCTATCATAATTTGGAGGTAAATGGTCCAAAATATCACAATCCAAAAAAATAGCCCTTTTTATCACTTAATATCGCATCATAAATTTTCGTTTCCTAAAAACGTAATATAATAATGCGTCTTCACCTTAAAATACAAACACAGACTCGCAAGATCTTCATTCCTTTTCTGAAAAGGAAAAAAAATTAAACGCATTCAAAACATGTGTTTCTTTTTACATTCAGGCACAAAGCCCAACAGCACTACATGGCCCCAATATTGCTAGCCCAACTGGAAACAAGGATTTTAAAAAAAATTATTAACACGTATAATAGTTGCGTGATTGTGTGATAGTAGGGACCATTTTTGTGGATTGGGATATTTTGGGCATTATGATTTTAAATTATGATTAAAAGGGCCATTTCTCCTTAAAATTTAAGATGATAACTTCTCCTTAAAACTTATTTTTTAATTAAGGAACATATTTGAATTAGATAAATTAGGTCAAGTAAAATACTTATAAAAAACACTATTCCCCCGTCCCGGATTTTGTTTTTCATAATTTTCATTACGATTTGTCCCAAAATTATTATTCATTTTTAATAATTATGATAAATTGATGATTAAAAACTTAAACCAAGGACAATTTAAGTAATATTTTAGAAGGAAAATGTTATGTTTCTCAAAATTTGTTCCCAATTTCCCCAAAAATTGATGTGCCACATGAATAAATGGTAATTTTCCTAATAATAATATGAGGCCCCACGTACATAAATATACGCTCACAAATTAAGACTCGCCACTTATCATGCCAGGTCATTTTATAAAATATTTGAGGAATTTTTTGAAGAACCTAACACTACTCACACTAGTACAAAATTGATCTTTTATGTCGCATATTATACGTCGGTTCCGCCTAAAGGCGACGTATATTCAACCATTATACGTCGGTTCCGTCTAAAGACGATGTATATTTACGTTTCTGAGTACCATTATACGTCGATTTCGCCTAAAGGCGACGTATAAAACACTTATACACGTCGCCTTTGTTTAAGGCGACGTATAAGATATACTTTTTACGTCGGCTTTGTTTCAGGTGACGTATAAGATATACTTCATATGTCGTCTTTGTTTAAAGCGACGTATATAAGATATATTTTTTACACGTTTATCAAATTGATTAACTTATCATAAATAAATAAAAGGTGTGAAGTGTTAATTACTCTTTAAAATTGAATAATTTATAATTAGAAATCTTAATATTTTTTTTTGTCAGGAGAAATCTTAATATTTAATAGGTTAGCCAAAAATGATTCTGCTTTTAAACAAAACAATGAAAAATCCATAGAGTCAAGGTGAACAGCGTGCACCTATTTTGCACGTCTATTTGATTCAGATGTTTTTCATTAACTCTTTTTTTTTCAAAATATCTTGTTTTTCCAAATATTAAACTAGTACATGATCGCTCTTCTGACCAATTACATGAACTGACAAAAATATATAGGCCCTCTTACTTTTCCCTTTAAAGTAGCTAGGGCTTGTTTCTGTTATCTGTTTATATGTTAAGCTAATCCCATATCCTGCTTTATAAGTTCCTCTGTTTCCCTCGACACTTACAAACTTCATCATGTCACCTCCTCATAACCATCACGCCCCACCCCACCACCACCAGCCCCCGCCCCATAACCATCCACCCCCATCACACCACCACCAGCCCCCACCCCATAACCATCTACCCCCACCACATCACCACCATCCTCCATCACATCACCATGATACCCTTATTATCGTGCCACCACCTCCGCCAATTCGCCATCAGGACACTGTTGTTTTCGTACCACCACCAATACTGTTTCCAAGGTCAACCCAATCATCTTCCTTGTCAACACCGCTGGTCGGCTACTCAACTCACCGCAGATACAATTCTATTTTGCCGCTTATACTACTATTCATCTTCTTTGGTATAGTAATTATCATTTTTTTGGTATTGTGGTACTAGTAAGCCACTTCTTTATTTCACTGTTAAATTTCTTTGTTGTACTTACTGTGTTTTTTTAAGTCCTTGTAGCTGAGAAACATAGCTGTACTATCAAATCTGCTAAAATTGTCAAAGTTTTAGTTTAAAAATAATAATCACATCCCCTCACGGAAGTAATTGCATGTTATGATCCTATATATCCATTTTTTTTTGTTTAAAGTTCCATAATAATATAAAAACTAGCATGAAAACCCGTGCAAGGCACGGGTCATTTTCTAGCATAAACTTTAAAATTCCAAAATTTTATTTTATTTCTGATGGTACATGGATCGTATAACAGGCGAGTTAGCGTGGCTACAGAAATTGCATTTGAGTTATGTAGATAGATGGTTACCGTTAGAAGTCA
The DNA here is from genome assembly GCA_037693485.1 of Kitagawia praeruptora. Lineage (NCBI taxonomy): Eukaryota > Viridiplantae > Streptophyta > Magnoliopsida > Apiales > Apiaceae > Kitagawia > Kitagawia praeruptora. The sequence goes on from CM075354.1 coordinate 113,460,589, forward strand.
TTCATGGATTGAGGTCTTTTTAAGTTGTGAAATGAGTAACTTTATACTAAAAATGTTTGGCGTGTGCAATATAAATACTAAAACATTTTTATGTTTAAGTTGTTACATGTCAGTATATGAGATTGTGTACAATGTTCATAAAAAGTGAAAATTGACTTTTCCATGATTTTCATTCACTGTTTGTGAATTTTCATTTACAAGTAATTAGATAAAAGAGTTAAACCCTATGACAACATGAATGAGTTACTCCAAGGCTAAAAATTTCCTATTTAACCACTTCTAAGTAGCAGCGTTTTTTATTTTTCAGCTAATATAATTTCATACTTACATAGTCGTTCCACTATAAAATGTGCATTGGTACATGTTGCGAAGTATATATTAGTGAATTGTTGGATCATACTACAATTGGTTGTGTTCATATGGTTTTCTCTTTATGTACCTATATTGATGCTTGCACGATGTGCTTCACAATGAACTGTGACCCAGTAGATGATGGTTGTACATGACAGTAATTTTACTCTTGGGAGCACCGAGTGCGTGTGATTAACGATAATTATTGAGCGTTTGTATGTTCTTCTAGATTCTCATCTGATATCTTAAAGTAATTGATATAATATTAAGAAAGTGACCTGATTGTGTATTTAAAAAAATTTTTTGGTAGTAGTAAAGGCTTGGGGATGGAGAAATGAAATTTGATGATACCGATGTCCTGCAACAAGTTTGAACGATGAGATGCAGGGTGACTGTGCAACTTCACTTGGTTGGGCGATTAGTTCTTGTTAACAAAAAATCACGCAAGCGTACGTGGTCACTAGTAATACATATATAAGTCAAGTTCGTTCCCACAGAGATCTGGTTTTTAATTCAATTTAGTACCTATGCAACAATGTATGATTTTAATTCACTGATAAGACAATTAACAAATTGGGGTTTGATTAACAAAATTAAACTAAGATGCAAATTATAAACTAAGAATTAATTAACTAATGAGAATTGAATCGAATTACTTATACGAGAATAAACATGGAATCCTAGTTTCATTATCTACTTCACTTAGAGTTGCTGCCTTTAATCAATACATGTGATGGTTTTGATATCTGATCGAATAACACGAAACAAGTAAACGCTACTTCTCAGTATACGAATACCAAACTAAACATACATCCACAAAAGAGATAGAAGATGAATAGACACCTATCATGTTTAGACCCTATATCTCTATAGAATTTGAAAAGATAAAGGTTTAAGCACAAGTTATCCACTTAGATCACATAGGGTAGCATAATATCTCTATTTACGCCCACTACGCCATAAGTGAGCATACGCAACCCTTTTTACAAAGCGTTGCACAGAAAGCGTTTCGTTAGATAGAAGTTTTGGGTCTTTTGCAACTGAGCTGAATTGGTGTTGCGTTAGATATAGATTAGCGTTGCGTATTACCCACAGTGTTTCACATTATGCAACACTAACTGATGGCGTTGCGTTAGATAATTTTTTATTTTTATAAATGGTGACGTGGCAGTAGTGGGACCCACATGTGCTAACGTGGCATTTGCTGACGTGGCACATGTGGGACCCACATTTGCTGACGTGGCAGAAGTGGGGCCCACCTTTGCTGACGTGGCATTTGCTGACGTGGCAAAAAACGTTGCATTAGATACCAATAGTGTTGCGTTTGCTCTTTGAAGTGTTGCATTAGATATATTCATATTTTTTAAAAAAATATGACGTGGCAGATGTGGGCCCCACAACTGCTGACGTGGCAGTGTGGGACCCACAAGGATGACGTGGCAGGAGGCCCATCATGCTGACGTGGCAATTGTGGGACCCACAATTGCTGACGTGGCACAAGTGGGGCCCACCTTCGCTGACATGGCATTTGATGACGTGGCAGAAAGCGTTGCATTAGATACCTGTAGTGTTGCATTTGCTGTTTGAAGTGTTGCATTAGATAAATTTATATTTTTTTAAAAAAAATATGACGTGGCAGATGTGGGACCCACCACTGCTGACGTGGCAGTATGGGACCCACAAGGGTGACGTGTAATATCATTATATTAGATATATATTGAAAAAATATTAAAAATATTTTTTAAAAAATAGAAATAATAATCCGTAACAAAGCACTAGTTACGAGTCATATTGCAAATAGTAGTGATCTACTAAGATCTCCAATCAAATTAATTTTTTATTTTCTGAAACTTGGGGAATATCATTATATTAGATATATATTGTCATCCGTACGGTTGGATCGTTCAAAAATATTTTTTAAAAAATAGAAACAATAATCCGTAACAAAGCACTAGTTACGAGTCCTATTGAAAATAGTAGTGATCTACTAAGATCTCCAATCAAATTAAGTTTTTATTTTCTGAAACTTGGGGAATATCATTATATTAAATATATGTATTTAATATTTTTCTCGAATCTTTTATTCTTCGTGAATGTACAATTTTTTTTTTCATTTTTTTCAATATAAAGAAATAAAATACAAAAGTTAAAAATTGTGATTGAAACTAAAAAAAAAATACAAGAGTTCAAATTAGTGTGAATAATCGAATCAATTACGCAAAAATCGAGTAAATAATCGAATAATTGACTAATAATGATTCGAAAAAAGCCAAATTATATACAAATTATACGTTTTTATATATTATACCGTTCTATTAGAAAAATTTTAATTAAATAATATTATCAATTTTTTATTTAAATGTTAATCAAATAATACTAAAATTAAGGATCTACATAATTATTGGGCCAAATTATTGGCGGGCTCCCAAAAATAAAGCGGGCTTTCAAAATATTGGACAAAACAAGCGGGACTACTAAAATTAACAAGGGGCGGGACAATAATTGACTGAAACATAAAACCTAACCACACATAATAACCCCTCCCTCACCTCTCTTCTTCTCTCTCTCGCCTCACCACCGCCTCCCTCAACCATCAGCATCACCTCCCTCTAGTACTTATACATAAAACCCACGCCGGTTTTTCCACTAGTACTTCAACACACACCAACCCCCTCCCCTGTTCTCTCCCTCTCTCCCTCTTCTCTCTCTTTTCGCCGCCAACCCCCTCCACTGTTTATCTCTCTTCTTCTCACAACACCAGTACTTCAACATCCTTTATCTCTCCATTTTCTTTTCAATTCATACACACATCCACAAACCCTTTTTGTTTATACTGATTTCAGTTTGTGAGTTCGCTGATTTCCGATTTAGATTTGATGTCACCGAGTTTAGTGAGTTTTATGCGAGTAGCTGAGTCGAGTTTAATGTTTCGTGTTTTGGTTTTTGCTGTCCTGAGTTCTGGTTTGTTTCGATTTGTAAGAATTTTTGTTCAATTTATTGGTTCCAGAAGATTTGGTTTTGTCGAGTTCAGTATTGGTATTTGGTTCCAGAACATGCGGCTCTGTTGGTTTAATAATCATGTTGCTAAAATGTGTAGGTATGACGAAAGGGTGAGGGACCTCTTGGACTTCAGTATCTACTTAAAAAATGACAAGGAAGAACAAAAAAGCAGAAAAACCCACAAAGAATCATCTAATTCTGCTAGTGTTCATCAATCAAAACAAGTGATGTAAGTATATATTTACATGTCTGTGTCTGTATATTTAGTATTTGAACTAATTTTGTAATGCTTTTTGTTTGTATATATGAATGGTATAGTTGCTTTGAAGGTGAAAATCTTGTTGAGCTGCTTAAATCAATTCAAAGGTAAATATAAGATAAGCCCTTTTGATTTTCTTGAATTTTTATTGATTTTCTTGTGATAAAAATTGAATCTTGAAGTGGTTTGATGATTGAATGTGAACAGGGAGATAAATTGTGCAAGAATTTTGGATAGTTTGGTGCCTGATAAGATATGGGTCAAGGTTATCTTCTTATTTATGTTTCGATTACTTGTTTAGTTCGGTATTTTTTAGAATTGAAATTGATTTGATTTTGAATAGCAGCAACAGTTTTCGATTGGGGTTAATGATGTTACTAGGGTTCTTGAAAGGATGCCTACTGTGGTTGCTGCAGTTGACAGCTCTGATTCGATTATTGGAGGTGGAAACAGTAAGAATGTTCGACTGCAGGTTATTTCTTTGTCTGGTTTTTGTTATGGTGGGCTTATTGTCTAATAGTAAATGCTAATCTTCTGTATTCTGAATGTACATTGTTTACTTGTCCAAATTCTTTAATACTTTTGTTGCTTGTAATTGTGGCCCTTTTGTTCCTGTACATCTTCTCCAAAATAATGCGTTACTTTCTAATTTTTAAGCCTTTATGTGTTTAATCACACGTGGTAAAATTATGACATTATTCATTTTGATTGTCTGAGCCTTTAGGAGGAACAATCATTCTTACCAAGTACTTAAAATTGTAAATTATTACCAACAGCTTTTGTTTGCTTTTCGCCTCGGTGAAATGAGAAATAATTGGCTTCTCTTGATGTCTTTACAAGTATTCCTGCAACATGAAATTCCTTACCTTTTTAAATATTTCCTTTGCAAGTACTGATTCTCTATGACAAAGTTTCAATCTTATTGGATTTTATTTGTTTCAAAGTTACGTTGAAGATTCACGTTAAAGGAGTCTTTAAATTTGGCCTTATGATTTGTATCTGATAACCCACTCCACTGACTCGGGGCATAGTAATAGCTTAAAATCTATTGTTGCTTTAATTGGCCAAATGGCTTAACCTAAATGTTTGTACCCATTTTAGGTCAAGTGTCGCATTTGCCGGACATTTATCTACTCCGGGAGTGAATTGAAATGCTCTGTCCATGATTGTGAAGCTGCATATCACTTGGACTATGCGAAAAAAAGCCTTATAGCCTCGTCTTCAAGAAAATTTAGGTGTCCACAACATGTAAGTTATGTAACCTTATTCAGTGGTCTTACTATATGTAAGATGTGATGCACGTAGCTGCTAATCAATAACTCTATGTAGCTAAAGTATTTTGTCTGTGGACTAGTGGACTTGGTATGCGATTGAAGGATGAACAATTATTAGTTTGCGAATGTTAAATCTGTGCTCTCTCTGCTCCCCCCCCCTCTATTTTGCTCAGAATTCATGTAATGTTATATTGATTTTATGATACTCAATCTTCACTTTCTAGCTTATGTGTCTATTTTACAAACTACATTAAATTTAGTGACTCAACTATAGAGATAGCAGGAGCCAAACACCAAGGGGGAAAAATTAGACTTGCACTAAAATGATGAAAAATTAGACTATTCATATTAATAAGTTTTTAAATTCATTTGGTATGTCTAATGTAATGGACCTAATCACATCTTAAGTGTCTCTCAATTTAGAACAGGGGCAAAGGTACGTATCACTACTGGATTGTAGATTTCAAATGTTAAGAAAGTAATTTTGCAAGTATTGGTCAACTTACTTTAAACGTAATCTGTGTGTGTGGAGGTCTCTATGTGTTTCTAGGTTACATGTTAAGAATCTATAGCAACAGTATATAAGTTGTGAAATAAATTAGTATATAGTAAACAAGTGGTATGAACCAGTAATTATATAGCTTAATTTGTTAAGATATAAAACAGTCATAGCACCCGAAATATGGGTTCTCTTGGAAGATTGACTAGCCAACTAATTTTACTATATATATCCATTAAATGCATTACAAATGATTTAGAGCATCACAAGGTCTCACTTTTATGTTAAACTGTTAGTAGCTATCACTACAAGAAAAGGGTCAATAGAAATCAGTTTATCGCCGATGTCTATGTTATTTTGCATGTGATGTCTAGGTTGGAGATGTCTATTCTAGACATCGGTCAGAAACTGATGTCTGTGCTAACATAGACATCAGTATTTCCTTCAATACACATCAGTTGTTCTACAAAATAGGTTAGATATAATTAATTTTATAAACAACTTGCATGCCTTATATTCTAGAAAACATATAATAAACTAAGTTATTTTTCACATACACATCACTTTCTTTCTTTAGAAAAGATGTCTATTTGGATATTAGACATCATAATTTTATCAGATAAAGTGATGTCTATAGATATCTTAGACATCATCCTAGAATGATGTCTAATGTTCTTATAAACATCAGTTTCTTTATAAAAAAACTGATGTGTATAGTGACCTTAGACATCATCCTAGATTGATGTCTAATGTAGGTATAAACATCAATTTTTTCTGAAAAAATGCATTTATATGTGTCTCTTAGACATCAGATTTTATAAATAAAAGATGATGTCTGTTTGTTGTTTAGAATCAGTTTTTCCTACACTGTTTTATACACCAAAATAGCCAAAACTTAAATTATGCACAAAATAATAACCAAAATTACTAAATTTATCATTGAAAGAATAAATCCAGAATACTTGCATCATTAGCAAAATCAAAATGGCTTACAATATTTGAGTCTATATATACCAAATTCCCAAAACCAAATTGTCACTACATAAATTCGCAAAAAGAAAACAGTAAACACCAAACAACTAGCTATGTTATCGATTTTCAAAACTAGCATGTTGTGTAGATCCACAAACTGTAAGACCCTGAGATTCAAGATGAATCACTGCAATTATCTGCAAAGATGAAAGTAATGGTCAGATGATACAAATTAACTAAAGCTCAAGTTCCATAACTAGTTGAAAAAGAATATCTACAGTTTATATAATGAAACTCTTCTTATTATATACATAGAAGCCTTTCTCTCTCTCTTTGGACTTTGATTTTAGGACCACTAAATTATTATCAAAACTCAATATTCAGGTGGATGTCTGGTTTGGAGCTGCATTGAACAAATACTACAAATAAGTCCTTGGCAGAAAAAAAAATTATAAAATGTTTACAGTTAAAATTAGCTTACCGAAGCCTGTTTGAACAAGGCTTTGCAGATCATCCTCAGAGATTGCCAGAAACTGGACACGATAGAAAAAATGTGACTATGAAAGTATTTTATGTATGCAATAAAATTATTAGACTAAACTGTTGGTTTTTGTTAAATTTGCAGATCTTTATTCACCTGAGAAAGACCATCACCGAATCCATCTAATCGAAGACCAAGGTTGCAACGCAATTTGACATCTGATGGCTGCACTGAGTCATTACATACTTGTGGCATTTATTGGTCATGGTAAGTTGAGGCAGAAGACTCAGATAAGTACATATGATTTGAAAGCCTCCCATTTGGCTGGAACATCTGGAGTTTATGACTTTATCAATTAGACAATTGGGGTCTATTTTGTATTTAAAAGCTATCTCTTGAACTTTCTGTACTTATATCCTTTGGGAGAAGATTAACCATGCTAACATTCTGTCTTGAATTTACTGTCGATAACTTCATTGAAAGAAACAGCAAGAATATATTCTTGGCTCCTTTTTGATATATTAATTTCTTATAAAACATATATGTTTCTTGTTGTAGAGGACATTAACCACATTTTGAATACCGAGTTAATAGATACCGGTATTGACAAAAGATACTCTACTGACAGAAGAATACATAAATCTCTATAATAGTGGAAACAATAGTGGAATAGGTACTTGCCTGAAACTAGAAAGGTGTTCCTTGGTCAATTCAGTTAAAGCAGAAATAACAGGATAATTGTTGAGTTCTTGCAGTTTTGGCACCAAAGCATGTGCATGATTCTTGTCCACATCATCTTGAGCAAACAAAGCTGCTAGATAAATCCCATAATTCTACATTCCCCTTGTCGTGCAAAGTCACGGACTTGACACCAGCAAGAACAAGGTTTTCTATATAAAGAGACAAATGTGTTTCATTCTAATAATATAATACTTGTTTCTATTCCAACTTAAAAGCAGATCGACAGGCAGATATAGTAATTTTGCAATTGACAGATAAGTTTAAATATGTAATACATTTTTCCAGAACAAAAGTTCAATAATTTCACAGAACATTTAAGACAACCCAGTAACTTCAATACTCTATCCAGCAAGCATGCACATATAAATCTGCATGGTAATAAATTAGCGACATGCCTATGCCTACTTCTATCTATGTATTACAAAAATATATACATGCATAGACATAGGAAACAACATTGTTTTGATACACAAATACAACATATAGATTAAACATGGGCAAGGGATAAAATTAAAGAGTGTCAGATGATTAATGACAATCAAAACAGATCAATAAAAGAGTTGAAAAGAGAACCAAACCATCGAGTAGAAAGACAACAATGATACGCCTGAGGGAGAAGTAGGAGATAGGCAACACCGTTGTTGCTGCGCCTTCCGCCTTTTGGTCTGAGCTAGGGTTCCTTCGCTGAAAAATGTAGAACAATATTAGTTGCCTAACGGAAGAGCTAAGATCTGAAATAAACAATTATACACATATACATACCTAGCATGCGGTTTTTTCTCATTTTTGCTTGGGTATACATCAATCTGGCCATATTCATAACCATTGATGCCATTAAATAGTGCCCACGCTGCCTCTATCTTTACATCAGACTCGTCGTCTTCAAGCAGGCTGCAGAGTGGCTCGATTAGATCGGCTTCAACCATATCCTGTCGAATCCAGTTACAAGATTAAAAAGCCGCAACTTACCAGATACAAATAAATGAATACTGATACATAACAGACCAGTAAATTCACAATATCTAAAACTAACTTTAATCAATATTTCGCTTCTTGCAGCTATGTTTGCAACTATCTTACAAGCTTCCTTCCGAAACTTCTTAAATTCAGAGCGTATCATGTACTTCCCAAGGCATTGCATAAGCTGATGATCTTTAGCCAAAAACTGGAAGAATGAAAAATTATTAGACACAACGGGGAGTACTTTATAAACAATTAAGCATGTATCATAATTAAAGAATACATTCAGATATCAACATGTTTCACAATCTACAGTGCTGGAAAAAAGATTTAGACCATTTTCAAACTTGTATGCACATTCAAACACAAGCTATCATCTAAAAGATGAATCAGAATCCTGCAGTAAGTTTTACCCAATTTGTGATAACAACCTTGAGTTTACTCCCCATCAGATGATTAGTTTAATCATGAATATTATATTATTATTCTGGTATCAGTATTAGTAATTTAACTATCTATTTGATATACCCATGTGGAATTTAGAATCACAAATAACACAGATGTCAACACATAATCAGAGTTCGCTAACAACGTACTTTGAGTATCGAACCATTTAATTTACAAAAAGGTTGTTGGTTTCCGAAAGAATATTTTAAATATAATGTTTGTCGCTTGTCATACCTGAATCTGTTTAAGATTTCCCCATCTTGAAATATTTCCAAATACTCCAAGAGCAGAACCAGCAATCTTGTTAAGGTTATCCCAACTTCTAATATATCCAACTACTGATCCAGTTGCAGAACCGGCAAGCGATGTATTTTTAATACTGTACCACCAGTTAAACATAATAGGTATTAACTAAAAATGTAAGAAAAATATGGGCACAAGGGAAAATTGACCATATCCACTTACGAAATGAAGTCAGTGAGCCTTCCAATAAGCCTTTTATAGGCCTCCCCTGTAAGTGTCATACACCTTCCATGAGAAAGATATAATAGTGCGTAGCATGCTAGCACTAAATCGCTATAAGAAGCGGTTTCCTTGTAAAGGAGGTCTTCTATAATGGTAGTAACTACCGCTACCTGCGAAAACTTAGAGTTCTTTAAATATGTATAGGAGGATTGCTATGATTGGCTCTACGAGGAAAACAGAAATAGAAAAATGGATCAGCATCTCACCTTATCAGAGGGAAAATTATCAGGATAAAGGTTGAGTGCTCGACAAACAACTATCAAAAGCTTGGTTATGTAACCCATAATCTTAAAGGTACCACGAACTTCGTTAATAACTTCGCGTACAGCTTCCAAAGCACAAGAGAGAAAGAATAAGAGCCCTATAGTAGCAAAGGTTGATGCAAAACAGCAGTAAGACTAATAGGACAGACAGCTATCTCCAGAGCCAAATGTAGAACCACAAAAAATCCAAAAATTTACTATGACAGATATCCAACCAACCATGATATTCCTGAATAGCATCTAGACATGTCATCTACTGAAAATAGTAAATGATAGGTCAAATTCCTCATGTCAGTTCCTTTTTTGTCATAAATGAAGTGTAAAGTGTAAACCATTCACAGGTTTTCCAGAAATAGGAAAAACTTCGTAAAGTGTCAATCATCTTCAGATAATAATTCTTATAATCGAAATATAGTTGAAGGACAAAGCTTGTAGTGAACCTGCTAGTGCATGTTTAAGACTCGTGTATAAGAAACAAATCACTTCCTAGTGTTTGTTCCAGAGTGCTCAGATAAGTGACCAAATGGTCAAAATAGTACAGTTTTGCTACATAGGTACAATAACAATCCTAAAATCAGAAGGGTAAGTAATATTCAGGATCAATGAAAAAAATTTGATTTTTTATAATATAGTACAATGTTTTGTTTTCTCTTGACAAGGGGTAAGTAAGAAAGAAGTGGCCTACCCATCACGGTGCTATTTTTGCTTTGTTGTTGATCTAATTACATCAACCACCTGCACATGTAAATGTGAAACTGAGTCACAAAAATAAAAATGAAATTTTCTGTATAGATCTGAGATAATAAAAATAAAAAAATGAAATTCTTAAAAAGAAAGTATCCGTGTCAGGATTAATACTTCTTAATTATTATCACAATTTAAACAGAAGTGCAATGAAAGCAATTGACAGACTAGATGGCATACTCTATAGCTCAACCAGCTTCTCAGTGCCATTAACAAACACATGCTAACACACACCAATTATGCATATATAAACTACCAAGAAAATATTACTAAAGAACAACCTCCATCAGTCTGAGCATTGGTTACAACCAGGTCAAAATCAGTACCCCTGCCTAAATGCTTTTTTTCGAATATTTGTTCTTTTAAATTAGCAAGTGTAATAAAATGACCGTCGATTAAAATGGTATCATAATCTTTAGCACTTTTAAACTTATAATAGACTGCCACTACATGAACAACGATATGCGTAATTGTGCATATGGTGTGGATATGCTTGCATGGCAAGACTGAGATGAAAGAGGGTGAAAGGGTCATTTAAGAAAATACAGAGAAGAGTCCCTTAACCAACAGAACACAGTGAACATAACATTGCAACCTCTAAACCTCCGCTAAGGCAATGCCATCAATTGCGGCAACTGAGGGTTTTTTCGCAGCTAAAAAACAAGTATGCAGTATTAGTAGTGAAAAGAAATCAAGAAGTGTAACCGTGCACAATTTAAGATACTAGATTGGGAGTAAAGAAAGTGGGAAAAAATACCTTCTACGGTGTTGGAAAGAATTTCTATTGCTACATAACCACGTTTAGGTCCTTGAGCTATGACCAAAACAGAACTAAATGTTAAAAATTAACCTTCACTCTGATAGTGCACAGTGACATAAGAAACACAGTAAGTGTCACATACATTTTCCTCCTCCTTGTAATCCTCCAAAGGCAAGTCTCCCAAAAATTTTCCTTTTTCACCTGCTCCACAACAGCAAGTATTAGTTCACATGCCCAAATAAGTCATATCATAATCATTCGAAACAGTCATTCAATAAGCGATATATACTGCACCTGTAATAACAATTGCCTTGACATCATCTCTTTGCAATGCCTGGTCGTAAGTCTCTTTTAGACTGTTTAGTACTGTACAAGAGGAGAAAAAGATTAATCTCACTAAGTATGCCATATATTCATTATTTTCCGTAACTACTATATTGATTGGCCTTAAGAATGATGTTGAGGTAACAAATATATATGTCCAGCTACATTCAAATCTTCCTAATTAATAAACCCTGTTTGAGGTATAATTGGTACATTGGAACATTTTAGTGCTCTCTAATGAAAGAAGCATTTTCTGTAAGACGAAAGATTGCATAGGATGAGAGTCCATAACCAAATACAAAACATTTACCACAAACCTTGTGAGTTGTGACTCAAAATCTAGTTAACATCTGCTAAAATATATATGATAATATTCCATCGATTCCACCAACAAGTTTCGTTTACAATTACATATTTTCTATAAACATGTTATCACCTTTGATTCACAACATCATTGTAATGGCAGCAACAATGAATTATAAGTCCTACTTCTAAGAACAGTTTAAATTTAAGATGTAGCAACTAAGAGCACCGCCACGCAACATTGTGAAAACTGAAGGTGTTGGTCTTGAAGTACAACAAGAAGGAGTAATATCTCTAACCCCCTGAACCCCTCTTTGAGTACAGAGAACTAATCAGATGAAAACACTTCCGACATATTTAGCAAATGAAACACTTAAAACAAAGGTTTTCCAATTCTACACAGCATTACTAACAGCCACAACCATACGATATAACACATATTAGAAATTCAAATAAGAAATTCAAGAATGAAAATTACCTAACTAACAACCACAACCACAACCAAGTGAATGAGGTCTTGTAAAAAGAATACATTCAAAATAATTATGTCAATACATCCAAGTAAATAAAAACACATAATTTAAGAAATTAGGGTTTTGATTTAAAAACCCCAAATTTAAGAAATTAGGGTTTTGATTTTATAAAACCCTCAAATTGAAGCTCATCAATTTCAATAGATCGAGAAGACCCTAGAAATAGCAGAGGAGAACCCTAGAAATTGAAGAAATTAGGGTTTTGATACGTGTAAAGTATTACAAATTCTTACCAATTCGTGTAGAACTCTGTGTAGAGCAGAGAGGTCGGACGGAATAGAAGGAGCAGCGATGAGTAGAGTAGTAAGTGGTGGTGGAGGTGAGTTTGTGGTGGAGAGAGATTTAGTCGAGATTCAATCGAGAGAGAGAGAGAGAGAGAGAGAGTCGAGAAAGAGAGAGAGAGCTGAGTGTGAGAATAATATTTCTGTTTTTTGTTTATTTAGTTTTTTGTTTAATTTGTCTAAAGGGGCAATAACTGTGTAGGCGGGGAGAATATTTATATTTTGGTTAAGGGGGGGAAATTTTGACTTACGGGGGGAAATTTTCGCTAAGGGGGAAATAAAAAGTAAGGGTGCGCGTTTTCATTTTTAAAAGGCTGACTTTAGACATCAGTTTTTAAAACTGTGATGTCTATGAAAATCAAAGACATCAGTTTTATGCGGGATGATGTTATTACATCTTTTAACATCAGTGGCATTTACGACCGATGTCTAAAGTGTGATGTCTATTGACTGTTTTCTTGTAGTGTATTTATTAAATACCAAGTAGGCTAATGTTATTAGTTTGTGTGTGGATTTGCTTGAACAGTTATTAGTTTGCGAATGTTAAATCCCATCTATTTCATGTCAAAAGCATTTTTTGCATAACCTGTACAGTGTTGTATATTGTTTATAAGAGTTGGACATAAACCCGTTAAACAAAATAATTTGTTTCAGTTGTTATGAGCCAGCCTATTCAGATCTGAGCATCTGTGTTTCGCAATTTCTTCAAGCTTCTTGCTTCAAATTCTCTAGTATTGTTTGCTTTCCAGGATTCTTGTATTCTCACATATTCATAAACGTGACGTCTGCAGGTAGCATTCTCACAAGAGCAAGGAGGAACCAGTATGGATATCAAGAATCCGGAATGAGTTTACAGGAGTTGAGTGAACAGGTTATGGTTGCTATGAGTTTACAAGAACCAGTATTAGTGTTATATACCAATACGGTTATACCAATACAATTGCAAAGTTAGAATTGGCATAGTTTAGAAGTTAGAATTAGTAGCAGTTATTTGGTTTTAGTATATGTTGGTAAGATTTGTAATTTTTGGGAAGATTTGTAATTTTTGGGATTAATGTATAAACAGCTCAGCCATTTCAATTTTTTTGTAAAAAAGTGTTGCATTTGATTATATATGATGTTGCATTATGGTATATTTAGTGTTGTTTAAAAAAAAAATTAGTGTTTCATTAGACTCAAATAGCGTTGCGTTAGATAGTGGACCCCACTGCTAACGTGGCATGTGGGCCCTTGCTGATGTGGCATGTGGACCCATTGCTGACGTGGCATGTGGGCCCCAATGCTGATGTGGCACATTGGTGGGCCCCACTGATGACGTGGCATGTCCCATAATTTGTGACGTGGCACTTGTGGGCCCCACTAATGACATGTCAGCATGCTGACGTGGCAACTTGCTTACATGTCAGCATGCTGACGTGGCACCTTGCTTACATGTCAGCATGCTGACATGGCTGAAAAATCTAACGCAACGCCCTGTAGCGTTGCATTTGCATGCTTTTAGTGTTGCATAAGGCCTCTAACGTAACGCTTTCGTGGTGTTGCAATAGCTTGGAAAAGCGTTGCGTTAGGGGTCTTACGCAACGCCAGTATTGGTAACGCCCCAAAAGCGTTGCGTAAGACCTTACGCAACGCTTTTCAGGCCTTACGCAACTGAAAATGGGGGTTGCGTATGTGCGTTTATGGCGTAGTGGCCACAAATCACGATGTTAAAACATCAACCTATCCTATGCTAGCATGGCAAGTTCTAAATCTCAAGATTCACTCTCGCTTAGCAAGAGATTAACAAATTAGATGTTAGCTACGCATCTAAATACATGAAACACAACCATACGAGGATATCAAGAATTCACCACACATAAATCTTTAAGACATGCAAACTACTAAGCTACATAGATAAATCCGCTAGGATCCCACGACAACGATTAGTTCATAATTGAACCTTTCGTCACCATGGGATTTGATGAAAACATGATAATGAACAAGATAACAAAGATGAATAAATCAATAATGTAACAAGGTTTAGAGAACAAATCCGTAAAAGAAACAAGCATCAAAAAGATACGCCTAAACAAAGGAATCCAAGAAAACTTTGTCTAGATCTTCTTGTCATCACAATCCTCGCCTTGGCTTCTCGATCTCGTGCTATGAACGAATTGGACTGAACTCTGGTGTGTAAATGATAGTCTCTCAATTCTGGTCACAAGTTGCCTCTCCTCCAAGTAATTTCCGTCTTTGAGTTGGAATAGAATTTTGGCAAATTCCGTCTTTGAATGCAAATAGAATTGCAAATTTCATGTTTAGAAGTTTCTACCGTCCAAAACAGTTACCATATGATTAGGAAAAGATTTGAGGCAACTTTCCCTATTTGAAATTGAATTTAGCAAGTTTCTGTCGGGTACAGGCGCGACCGCGCGCCCCTGTAGCACAATTCAGGCGCGCCCGTGCGCGTATAAAATCTGGAGGACCTGCCAAGCGCGCCCGCGCTTCTCTTCTATACAAACCAAGCACGCCCGCGCCTGACTTTTTTCTCAGCAGAAATATTTCCTTGATTATGTTGAATTCCTCTCCATCTTTAATTGCAACTTTAATCACTTACACTTCTGAGCTTAAAAACACCTTGCACTCATTGATAAATCCATACCTACACCTCGATATAAAATCTGCAAAATTCTAAAAAAACACATTAAAACACACAATTGCTTGAGATCAAAGCGATCAATTTAAGCCGAAATAAGGCGTTCCAAATGGATATAAATCCACTTATCAGTTCTACAAATTGGGGTGTACGTAGTTATCAACATATTACGTAAAAATGTTTCTCATTTTTTATATAAGCTGCCTGGTATTTCTTACAGTCTATTCTGTAAGTAAGAGAATGCGTGGGAAAAAAGAGCCCACTGAGATCGGTAGGAGGATGAAATAAGGGATGGGCATCGAGTCATTTCGGGACTTGGAAGTACTATCCCTGTTCTCGATCCCCTTTCCCGAACAAGTCTCGATCCCCGAGCGGAGATTGTTTTTACTCTCTAATTTCCGCCCTGAACGGGAAAAGTGGATCCCTGCAGGAATCTGGGAATTATTTCCTTTTAAAATAAATAAATAAATGTTTTGTCACATATTTTCCAAATAAGAAGTTAATAAATCATATTGTATGATATTTAGTTTTTTTTATATCATGCTTTAAACATTATTTTGAATATAAATTTATTTGTAATTTAAATAAAAGATAAAACTAATAATACATGTATTCTAAAATAATTTTTTTAATTAATAAAATGGTTAAAATATTTGAAACTTAAAAAAATGTAAATTATAGCTATTTTTTATAATTTATGTTATTTAATATATTAATATGTAAAATATATAAAATTTTTATTACATTCGTGGACCAGCTAATAGGGAGCGGGGAATGAGGAATGGGGAATTTCGGGATGGGAAGAGACACTAACTCTCATCCCCGTCCCACCACGATCCCTGTAACTTTTATAAATTTCTCCGTTCTCCGTCCCAAACCAAAAAAACCCACAAATCCATAACTGACTAAAAGATTACTCATGTGTGCTGATATGACTGTACTCTAACCCAATATGTTGTCAAGGAGCTGATGAGAGATATTAAAGGTTTAAATCTTAGTCTATAAATGAGAGATATCGTAGTTTATAAATGAGAGATATTAACGCAAGAATGATGTAGTTTGGTACTCTGCCTTACACAATTAGAATTTACATTTTATTCAAAGATAGTATTGTAAATTCACTTTCACGGGATGACAATGCCATGCCATCATGCAAAACTAAAATAAAGTTTAAGTCTAACAAAATATAAATTCATTCTTAACTTGTGTGAACCAAACAAAATATAGAAATGTTGGTAGAATGTTTATGAAAGTTCAATGAAAGTCATGTAACCCGATGACGAGGGTGACTGTTACTTTCAGTTCTTTAATGTCCGGCAATTAAAATGGAATGCTCAGACATGCCAAAGGTTTTATAAAACTCTGCACTATCAACTATAGGTT
This sequence comes from Kitagawia praeruptora, assembly GCA_037693485.1. Lineage (NCBI taxonomy): Eukaryota > Viridiplantae > Streptophyta > Magnoliopsida > Apiales > Apiaceae > Kitagawia > Kitagawia praeruptora. The sequence continues at coordinate 113,477,324 of CM075354.1, forward strand.
GTCCGTTGCATTTTTTGTGCTATAATTTTTGCAATCCTTTACGCGAATGGTTGGTGTTAATACTTATAAACTTCGGAGTAATTAAATTATCTCATTATTCTTGATTCGGGATTTGAATGTTAGACATTTATAATTGAACTAACATCTCTCTAAATGTTTGGTGTACAAATATATTAATTGTGTTCTTAATTTGAAAATTATATTATTAATTTAGGTAAATTTATATTGTTCTAAAATGTTGGGATAAATTTTTTTTTATTGAAAATATTAATTTTATCAACTGTTGTTAATTTATCGAGATTCTATTATAGATATATTTCATTCCACTTCAATATAATTAATTTTTTTTACATCATTGGTACTTAACATATATATCATATTAATTAAGAATGTATTATGCATTTCGTTTATTGTTTTCATAGAAACTTATACCTTAATTAGATATCCATTAGCCATTTTACATAATAAATGAATTTAAGTATATTGAAAATTTATAAGTTTATAATAAATATATTCCAATTATTAATATGTTTCACATACTAATAATTAATATCATTTCACTAAATTGAATGATTTAAAAATGTATGAGTTGACTACATATCATACCTCACTAATTTATACTATAAAATAAGATAATATAAATAAGTAAAAGTTAAAAGAAAAGGATGGTTAAATAGTATTAATATGTCTCAATTATCAAAATATCAACAAAAAAAACACGTACACATAGTATGTGTATGATTGTTAACACATAAGATTGAGTGGCCCAGTGGTGTGTTGGTGTGCAAATGGATGCTAAGACTTGGGTTCAATTCCTTGCAACAACAATTTTTTTCAAAAATAATATGCACAAGGGTAATTCGGACATTTCAAGTGCATTAAAATGTCTCACAATTTTATCTTGTGTTGGTGTATTATATATACTAGCTTAGGGCCCGTACAAAGCACGGGTTACTTTTAAATACTTTTAAAATTATGTGATTAAATAAAATAGAGTATAATATTTTATTATGGAATTTAACTTTGTAATATTAATTAATAAAATTAATAATAATAATAATAGTTATTTAATAAATGATATGTATTGATTAGAACTAATAATATAAAATTTAATGTAAATTTGTTGTTAACGGGTAATGGTGTAAATATAAAATACTACTATGTATTTAGGATTAAAGACAATAACGGAATTTATTTGATTTGTTTTATATTATAAATAATTTAAAATTAAATAATTAGAGTGAAAACCAAAACTTAAGAGAAAACCAAAACTTTCAATGTTTCGGCTTTAATATAATAGTATAGATAATAGATATTACTCCCTCCGTCCCATCCATTTCTTTACATGTTTTCAACAAACACGCATCATTTTAAGGCGTATATAAAGTATAGTTCCATAACTTATTTTTAAAATTTTCTTTTTTAAAATAAAAATTTAAACATTAAATTTTGAGTTAATTGCAAAAAAAATGGTCAGATTTTACACTCATTTTCAAAAAAGTGACCAGATTTTCAATTTTGCAAAATGGTGGTCAGACTTGCCTTTTTCCTTTCAAAAAAGTGGCTGGAGATGATTTTCAGCTTATTTAGCAGGGGTAAAATGGGAAAATATGTTATTTTACTAAAAAATAATGCTAAAAATCCAAAAAATCCCCATATCAATATGTGTCACCATATGATTGGTTATATTCGTAATAATAATAATAATTCCCCCTCCATGCATGCACATAAATTGACTAATTAAATCTTGACAACTCATATTTGTGGTTTTTTTGGTGAATTGATGTGCATACATGGGGGCATTATTATTATTATAACGAATATAACTGGTGACATATATTAATCTAGGAATTTTTATGGATAATTTTTGGGATTTCTAGCATTTTTTCCCATTTTACCCCTGGCAAAAAGTTGAAAATCGTCTGTAGCCACCTTTTTGAAAGAAAAAAGATAAGTCTGGCCACCATTTTGCAAAATTGAAAATCTGGCCACTTTTTTGAAAATGAGTGTAAAATCTGACCAAAACTTTGAAGTTTACTCTTAAATTTTTATTGTGAAGAAAAAAAATATTAAAAAAAAATTATGAAAATATATTTTATCGAAGCATTAAAATACGTGTCGAGCCTCTAAGTGTAAAGAAATAGCTGTTACACAGGGAATAGGTTTGATGTATGATGCACGAAGAACTATCATATCCCCTACCTATTAAAGAAGTAAGTTAGATTTTTATCTTTAGGGTCATGTGTAAATATATATATATATATATATATATATATATATATATATATATATATATATATATATATATATATATATATATATATATATATATATATATATATATATATAGGGGGCTACTCCAATACAAACCTCCTTAAAATACAAACCTACAAACTAAGTATAATCTAATATTTCAAGCTAATCTAATGACCAAACTAGGGGTACCCCAATACAAAAAACGTTTAAAATACTTGGCTCTATCCAACAAAAAAAAATATCATTGTTCACGTGATGACGTGGCAGTGGATTTCACTGGTTAACGGTGCTTCGCACCTTCTTGTACGTCGCTTCGCGCCTTTATCATTCTAAAATTGTAAGGAATGACAATTAATGGTAAAGGCAATAGACGATTGACGGGTGTGTCGAGAGCCTTCGACCCTCATGACTACCTAACTCATCCGTTTACTGTCTTAAATGCTTCGCATTTTCACTGCAAGTTTTTTTTTTTTTTTGGATAGAGCCAATTATTTTAAGCATTTTTTGTGAAGGTACCCTTGGCGGGAACCTTAGAACATATGAAATATAATTAATTTAGTGTTGGTTTATAGGTTCTCATTTTAAGAATGGTTTGTATTTGAGCACTTGCCTATATATATACTAGGATTATTGCCCGCTTCGCATGGGTGTAGAAATTTATTTTTTTAAATTTACCAACAATATAATATTTTGATTTAAAGACAATATCTTTTGTTGATTTAAAAAAAACATTACTTTTGTATAATTTTCTAAGTTGAGTTATGTAACTCCTCTTAATATTTTCCTTACCTTCAACTGTTTTGTAAACCTGTATTGGACTTTATGTAAAAACTGACCCATTTACGTTTGCTGTTTGTATGGGAAATGAAATTTTTTTATTTTTTATTTTACAAATAATGTTAGTTGTTGGTTGAAAGATAAAGTATATACAAATAGTATAATTTGGTGGTTTAATCAAATAGATCGCTTTTTGACCAAAAATTTAAAATGATTTTATTATAATTTCAAAAACTAAAAAGTACAATTTATAATTAAATTACAAATACAATGGTAATAGAGTTTAATTTGGTAAGAACCCCATTCTTGGAAATAATTGTGAATCTTATACTCCAGTTTGAATCCATCGAGCTAATGCAAGTTATTTTTACCCATAAGTTCCCATAATCGGCTGGTGGACACGTGAGTGTTCAATTCAGAAGTGATCTTAGCGAGTCCGAAATCTGCAACCTACAAAACCAACCAAGCACAGATAAATAATAGCAAAAAGATGTGGATATTTACCAACAACAACGCATTAACAGTTGTATTGTCTCATTAGTAAATACTTCTCCAACTAATAACCCCTTCACATTCAATGTTCCCAATGTCAGAGCCTTTGGAATAGCTTCATTAGTTCAATCTCTTCCCAGCAATGGGTAATCCACTTTGGAAATTTATTAATTTTAAAAATAAAGTGATATTACTTGAATATTATTTAACTGCTAGATTTGAATAGGATAAACAGCGATCAGAAAATTCGAAGAATCTTGTATCAAGAATGATACATGATGAAGATGTTGGCTATCTTGATATCACGATGTATGATCTTTGGATGACCTGTGTATGTATTTTTTTAATTTAAGATTCATGGTGCCTCATTGTTGGTCTCCCTTTCCCTGCAAATTTATATAATCTAATTAATCATGTGTTACCTGCATTGTATTGTAGCTTAAGGATTTCCTACTCAAACCAATACTCTTAAACACCACATTAAGACAGAAGACTAATCTGAATAAAACATGTCACTTGACATCACAAATGTGCATGCAGTAGATCAAAAGTATACCACCGAGAATAGCACCTAATAATTGCCATATCCATTTGAAAGCATGTTGCAAACATCCTATACGTAAATGTATATATGTAAATTATTAATATATTTACAATTAACCGCAACACATAAGATAATCAAGAAAAAGAAAATTCATATAGAACATATACTTTGACACACATAAACATACATATAATTTGAGCAGAGAGTGAAAGAAATAACTTTCCGGTCAAAAATCGAATCAACCTCGAAAGCGAAATGGGAGGCTTGTTAGTTTTGCTCATAAACAACCTCATAAAAACATGTCTACAAAATGAAGAATCAAACTAATCTTTTACATACGATTGATTCTTAGATGTAATGGTCAGCAAGCCAAATTTTGTCTATTATAAGCATTAGGCACTAATATTAGCATAGAATGACTTGATGAAATCTAAAATCATAAGTAGTAATATAGTGCCCAAAATATGATTCTCAGATTATGGAAACTGGTTCTTTAACATAATTTTGTATCAATGAATATGTACTTGGATCCTATCATCAGTTTGGTGATATTCGTTCTAATTGGGTACTATATTCAAACACTTGACATGCACACACTTGATCAAATTGAACATGACATTGAAACTACAAAAAAAAAGAGATACTAACATCTGATTAAATAGACACACATCATGAACATTTTTGTCCCAAAATTCACTCCCAAAATTTACCTCTTAAATTGAACCATGTACTTGTATAATCAATAACATTTCTCACACAACCTTCAAATCAAAATTATAAGCATACGCATAACAAAATAGATAGAGGTAAATTTATAAAATCGAAGAGTACTTTAATCAAACACATTATATGCAGTCATTCAAAGGCATATATATATATGTAGTATTTACCTTTGATATTAGTGAAATCATCAATTCTTTGCAAGTAAAACCTCATATGCTTGATTTCCGGCGTCATATCTGACAAATTCAACATTTAAAAAAATCAAATAATGAAACAAATTAAGAAGTGATAGAAAATTTTAAGAAAATTGGGTACATAAAAGAGGGAGAGGGAGAGAGGAGAATGAATTCAAAATTTGAGATTTAATTAAGATAATAGTACTACAAAGGAGGACATAATTCAGATTTCGAATTTTGAATTGAAAAGTATGAAAGAAGTTCGCTTGTGATTTTGAAGTCTGTGCAATGGTGTATCAGTTTATAATTCGAACAGCAAGGCTCACACGTGTAAAACCGTAGAAATGAAAAGGTCAGATGGCAAATGTTGTAAATACGATCACTTATTGAAGGATATAATGGTAAAAATGCAGACAATTAGCCTTCAGGCTTTATAAATTAAATAGATAGAGAGAGTTGGGTTCAGTGAAGACCATGTTTTTTGTGGAGTCCACTTTTGTTCTGCATACATTCATCAGCATTTTACATTACATTTAATAATTTTCTAGGATCATCACCAAGATTAGTTAGAGTTTTTTCAATAATATCGTCAAAATCCATCACAAATATACATTATATTGCCCGCAATGACAAAAATATTGAATTTGCAGAACAAATTTTATATTGCAGAACCAAGTGTTCAATAACAAAATTCTGAAAATTAATTCAAGAGATGTTTAGGCGTGTTTCGAAGCAATTTACGATCATGTTCAGGAGGAAAACGTTTTTACATTGGTAAAACATTGTTAAATGTGGATGAATATATGCAAAACAAAGGTGGACTCCAGGACTCTACAAAAAACATGCTCTCCACTGAACTTTGTTATATATATATATATATATATATATAATTAGCATTTAGCATTGTATTTTGCTACCCACCTTGATGGTTGGTTTTAACCTAATTTGTGACCAATCTACCAGTCTTGATGATTGATTATGGGGGTGTTTGGAGAAACTTATTTTTCAGAAAAAGTCAATTTATTTTAAGTTGGAAAGTTAAGATTCCTAACTTTTCAACTTATTTTTGCAACTTATTGAATCTCAAACATATATTAAATACTTGTATAAAAAAATTATCAAAATATAAATTTTTTACTCGAAAGTATGTTAATAAATCCTTAAAATAAGTTGTGCCAAACATGCCCTATGATCCATTGGAGATGATAGTCACATATTCGTTGGTTGCTAAAATCCTGTAATTAAAGTATTTCTGCTAAAATTTTGAAGTCTGATTAGAAAATTTACAAACTTTCATAATTGGCTGTCATTTTTAAATAATACAATTTATCTCTTAAAATTGGGTAATGGTCCTTTCTATCACAATTTGGAGGTAAATGATCCAGAATATCACAATCCAAAAAAATAGCCCTTTTTATCACTTAATATCGCATCATAAATTTGCGTTTCCTAAAAACGTAATATAATAATGCGTCTTCACCTTAAAATACAAACACAGACTCTGAAAACGCAAGATCTTCATTCGTTTTCTGAAAAGGAAAAAAAATTAAACGCATTCAAAACATGCGTTTCTTTTTACATTCAGGCACAAAGCCCAACAGCACTACATGGCCCCAATATTGCTAGCCCAACTGGATACAAGGATTTAAAAAAAAATTATTAACGCATACAATAGTTGCGTGATTGTGTGATAGTAGGGACCATCTTTGTGGATTGGGATATTTTGATCATTTTGATTTTAAATTGTGATTAAAAGGGTCATTTCTCCTTAAAATTTAAGATGATAACTTCTCCTTAAAACTTATTTTTTAATTAAGGAACATATTTGAATTAGATAAATTAGGTCAAGTAAAATACTTATAAAAAACACTATTCCCCGTCCCGGATTTTGTTTTTCATAATTTTCATTACGATTTGTCCCAAACTTATTATTCATTTTTAGTAATTATGATAAATTGATCATTAAAAACTTAAACCAAGGACAATTTAAGTAATATTTTAGAAGGAAAATGTTATGTTTCTCAAAATTTGTTCCCAAATTTTCCCCAAAAATTGATGTGCCACATGAATAAATGGTAATTTTCCTAATAATAATACAAAACCCCACCTACATAAATATACGCTCACAAATTAAAACTCGCCACTTATCATGCCAGATCATTTTATAAAATATTTGAGAAATTTTTTGAAAAACCTAGCATTACTCATTTTAGAATATATCACACGCTATATAAAAATTTCAACACGACCCCTTCCGCACATTCTGACCCACGCATAGGGCTGCACAAAGGTCCAAAACCGGACTGGACCGGACCGACCCGGACCGGACCGAAGACCGGATTTTATTGAATTCATGGACCGGGGACCGGATCGGTCATAGCCGGTCTTTGGGACCGGACCGGACCGGAAAAACCCTGATCGGACCGGAACCGGACCGGTTAGTTAATATTTTATAAAAAAAATTATTTTTTATAATTTAATTTTCATTCTTTGTTGATTTATAAATTACTTGGTAAGTTAATTTAAATTTAAAAATAAGTAAATGTCATATTATTTGTAAAGTAACATTAATTTGTAAACGTAATTATAAATTATATATAGTATGAAATATGAAATTTAATCATTTATATTATTGTGTTTATATATACTATTTCATAAATTTATTATTTACCAATTTGGATCACTAAAATATGTTATGTGTGAATATTTAATCATTAAACTATATAATTTAAAAGACAAAATAGTGTAAAATTAACTATATACATAAAATCCGGTCCGATCCGGTCCGGACCCGGTATTTTCAGGGTTTGGACCGGACCGGACGGAAGACCGGATTTTTTGATTTTACGGACCGGGGACCGGACCGGTTATATTCGGTCCGGTCCGATCCTTGGACCGGTAGACCCGGTCAGGTCTAATTTACCGGTCCAGACCGGAAAGTTGTGCAGCCCTATGCAGCCCTACCCACGCATTCTCCATTCACCAACCATTCAGACTAAACTACGTTTGATTTATCTAAACTAAATATTTCGGAACTAATTATAAGTTGACTTACAGATTAAACAAACATGTAGAAAATTCCTTTACCATTCGAGCGAATTTCATGCTGCGCACCAGACAGCCCATTAAACATATTAATGTTAAGCATTCAAACAATAAGATGGAACAAGATACAAGTTTAGCCTCAACTTTTTTTAGTAATTTTAGTTCTTATGTAATAAATTAAAAAGTATCATATGTTAATCTTAGTATTCGAATCATAATTATGTTTTTCTTAATATAGTTAGATAATAATATAAATATCATAAATCTTTGAATTAATTATCTTTTTCAAACGTATTTTTACAGAGGTATCTTGGTCAAATACATTGATGCTAACAATTTTTGGAGTTAACATAAAAGTTATGTGTAATTAACACACTAGTTATAATACTTCCTCTGTCCCACGTGAATTCTTTACGATGGGACACACGTCTTGACACGCATTTTAAGCTTTCTATAAAGTAAAGTATAGTTCCATAATTTATTTTTTAATATTTTTTTTCCGAATAAAAATTTAATGTACAAATTTTTATTCAAAAAAAGAAAATTTTAAAAATAAGTTATGGAACTATATTTAATATATACCTTAAAATATATATTAAACGGTGCTAAAAACATGTAAAGTAATGTGGGGAATGAAGAGAGTAGTAAATCTCAACCCCAACAGTACACACGTTGAATTACACATCCTCCATTCATGAGTTCTCTTGATCTCAAAAAGAATTATTTCACCTACCATTCACACTGAACTAATCATTTCACTTACCGTTCAAGCTACTTTTTTGTTGACCAAAAAGCTGTGTTTTGAAAATCGACCGGCCGGTTCGACCGGTCGGACCGCTAATCGGTGGCAGGTTCGGTTCGGTTCACCCATAAAACCAGTCCTCCGGTTTTCCTGTTTCGAACCGGTCAGAACCGGCCAAAAATCGGAAAAAACCGGTTGGTAAAAACCGGAAAAAACCGGACCGGCCGCCGGTTTTTTTCAGTTTAGTTATTTTATTTTTTTTGAAATATTGTTCAGTTTAGTTTATTTAAGTATGTTGGGCTTTAAATTTAAGACTTTACTACTGAATAATAGACCCATAGTATTCTTAGGCCATGATCCATCATCCATGTTAACAAATTCATGTTTATAACTCCTCATTTTTCTTCTTGTAATATATATAATTATTTATATAATTATATATATAATTAAATATATATATAATTATATATTACATAATTATCACGTCACACCGGTTGAACCACAGGTCAAGCTGGTTGAACCAGTCGAACTAGTAACCAGTAGGGCTTCCGGTTCGATGCCCAGTCCGGTTATGAGAACACAGCCAAAAAGCATGCTTAAGGAAGACGTCCGTTTTTAACTGCCACATGGCAGTCAATAATTACTACATGAGTAAATCTCTTATGTGGCTTTCAAACATATTAGATGAAATTATCACTCTAAATCAGAATGAAATCCTAATATGTTCACATGAATTTACACCTTTCATGAAGAGATACACCCAATGTTATGAGTTAATGTTCATCACAAGTATGAAGTTACCGGAGATAACTACAAAATCTGATAGATTCACAAGCTAGAAAATCAATTAATTTCTGCCACAGCAATTCCATCCACACAATACTCGGACTCCATAGTTGATTGTGCAACATTATGTAATTGTTATCATAGGCTTATTGAATTACTGAAAAATAAAGGTATAATTACTGGTGGAGAAATAGTCACATTGTGTGAGGGATAAGAGGGACAAGTAAGAATTAGAGTATATGATATGTTATTATCTTGAGGGAAAGTAACTAAATACTCAACCGCATACATAATAAGTACTTTGTATTTTACTTATACTGCTTGGATAGATTGATTTCCATGCATGACTTGGTAGAATGCTTTGCATGTGTAGTGGGTGTTTGTTTTAACTTATAGTTGGTAGTTATGGCTTATAAGCTCATAAGAGCTTACGAGGGGTGTTTGCCAATTTAAGTTTTAACTCAACTTATAATTTATATGTTGATAAGTTGAATGTTAGGAATCCTTAACATTCAACTTTCAGCTTATTCTTATATCTCGATACACGTAATATATAATATCCTTCAAATCTTCAAAATCTTATATCTTTTGATTCGTTCATTAGAAAATTGATATGTATATATCAAATTTCTCTACTCATCGAGATCTATCCATTTTGACATCCATTGATATATATTAAAAAATAAATATTTTGGAAATAATAAAAAAAGTTAACTTATAAGTTCTGATTTACCAAACACTGTACTGATTTTTAAGTTCTGATTTACCAAACATTCTATTGACTTATAATTTCTACTTATCACTTATATGACACTTATGATTATAAGCCATAAGCTACTCATTTTAAGGAAGGCCAAACGGCCCCGTAGTATTTAATAAAAAATATCTAACATTAATTAATTAAGAAATAACGTGGTTCCGTCAAGAAAATATCTCCCAAATTCACTCACCACTCTCTCGCAGCTGTACGTTGGTATATGTTACTGATTCTTAGAAATTTGTACATAGTAAATATTCTGTGGTAATTGTATTTGATTACAAAATATTTAGTTTCCTTTCCAGTAGTTATATGTTTGTGTATAAATTAATATCATCCATGTAATGAAGATGATTAAGAAATAAGAACATAAACATATCAAAATTTGTATACCTTTGGCTTACATGGTATCAGAGCCTATCTAAACAAACAAAAACCACGTATCCATCTTATTTTTTACCCTTCATGGCTGGCTATTACTGACGGAGAAACCTCAATCCCTGTATCAAGTGAAACCATTGTACCCATATCTTTACCCGTACCTCAACAGATCATTGTTCACCAAAACAACACCATCTTCCCTAATAGAATCACTTTAACCAAAAAGAATTACTCACTTTGGTCGTAAATGATGGAGACGCGTATCAGTGCCCAAAACAAAGTAGGGTATCTCATTAGAAAAATGAAAAAAATCAGCGCCTAGCCTTCTCTTGGCACTTGGATTATCGAAAATAATAAAGTGAAAAGTTGGCTTATCGATTCCATATCACCTCCATTGATGCAAAGATTTATACAGCTCTCTACAACGAGTGAAATTTGGATTGATATATCGAAAACATTTTATGATGGATCTGATGAGATTCGTCTTTTTGAACTAAACCAAAAACTATTCTCTCTTAACTGAAATAAGAAGGTCGACCTTTATCCACACATTATAACGAGCTTTGTGCTATTTTTCAGGAAATCGATCACAGATCTCTTTCACAGGAATATACCATCAAAGGAATTATGCATCTACATTCTACAATTGCTAGGCTACATGTCCACATTTTTCTAAGTGGACTTGATGCTGAATTTGATAAAGTTCATGGAGAAATCCTATGGAAGGAGCTGAGACTTGATTTAGAGAGCAGCTATGAATATGTTCGGCAAGAGTCTCAACAAAAAAAAACAATGGGAGGCTCCCGTTTAATTTCAGAAAATTCTGCTATGGTGGCTCACCGTCCTCGAGTAGGAACATCACTAGGACCATTTAAACTCGCAGCAACCAACAAGGAAACTCTGTTAGTTTGGTACGTACTCACTATGGTGAAACATGCCATTCAAAACAACTATTTTATGAAATCATTGTCTATCCGGCGTGGTTGGATTTCACGAAAAAAAACCTAGAAAGCAAATCACAGGGAAAGCTATCTTCGTAAATACAAAAGAAACCCTTGGAGACAAGTCTTTTGCAAATGTTACCTTTTAAAGTATTATCAATAATGCATCTGTGTTTTCTACACAATCTAAGGATAGTACTTCGATTATTGATATAGGTGCATCTGATCATATGACAAATGATTCCAGTCATTTACATTCTATTTTACCCTCATCTCAAACAATCATATCTACAGCCAATGGTAGTACATCATCAATTATAGGAGAGGGCCTTGTCACTTTATCTGAATCACTCACTCTAGACTCTGTCTTGGTCGTTACATCTTTAGAATGTAATTTGTTATCTGTTAGTCAAATCACTTCTAAACTATCATGTACTGTGACTTTTTGGCCATCATATAGTGTATTTCAGGACATTCAAACTCGGAAGATTCTTGGTTATGGCGTTAAACGGGACAAACTCTACTATTTGGATATGATAGAATGTGATAATCCGAAGACAAATAATACAACAAATTCAAGTGGAGAAGGAAAGTCCAGAACAGCTAAATGGTTGTCGCCTTTCTTTTAGTTATCTAAAAAAATTGAAGCCTCATTTGTTTTCAAATATTAGCACTACGTCATAGATGGGCGTCCGCAATGATTTTCTATTGCAACACCCACTTTTTGTTACAATAGAGTGACTATTTTTTACCTATTGCAACACTGTTTAGATTGTGTTACATTACCTGTGAAGGTACTGCTGCAGTAGAACATGTATTGTTGCAATAGATTCGTTGTGTTGCAGTAGCGACTGAGCGTTGCATTTTTTATTTTTTTAATATTTACTTATGTAAAAATGAATAAACATGTGGGTCCCACAGAAGATTTTCATTTTCTCCAAGCAGTGTTTTTTTATAGTTAAATACACGCACACGCTAGGAGTCGAACTCTTGACCTCTCTTAGAGAAGGGCAAGACCTAAACCACTAGACCAACCCCTTTTTGGGTAAATTCTAATTTGATAAGAATCTAACCTATGACCTCTCTATACATATATCTTTATGTTCGCATGTACAACCACTATACCAAATCCCATTTTTAAACGGGAGCATTACTGAAGGCATCAGAGTTTAGTGTAGACCCTGAAAGTAATATATTGTAGCCTCTAGTCTTTGAAAAGAGAGTAGATGTTTATGAGGGTTTAGAGACTATTACAGCTCACTCCATGGATCGAGTTCAGGTATAACAACTTGTCATAACCCTATTTTTTTGTAGGTCATGAGAGCACTTTTCAAAATTTGAGTGAAACACTTGAAAAGATGGACACAGATCCACAAACAGAGAGGCTGGCTCCTGACCAAGCAAAAAGAAAAGGTAGAAAGCGCATTGAATTTAGTAAGTCGAAGTGATGATGAGTGTATAGGTGACCAACCCCATAGCGAGGGAGAGAGAACTAGGAAAGAACCATCTTTTGATTTCTGGGATCAAGTTTTTCTTGAATCTTGTTCTGAGAATCTGGGTATGGATGCTGGTACATATTCTTTCGTAAAGATGTATGAGAAACAGAGTTGTTTCATAAAGAGGTTAGTGCCCTAGAGACAATGTAGTTGTGCTTCTAGGAAAGACTATTTTGTTATTTAATGATTATGTTTTACAGATTATTCTACATTAATTTATTATGTCTTAATTTACTGCGAAATAAATGTTAGAGTAATAAATTTCCTTGGAATATAGAACATGTATTCTATATCTTTAAGTATGTGACTTAAAAATGAGATTATATGAATAGTGTTTATAGTCCTAAATATCCCTAATCGAGCATTATTAATATGGGACAATTATAATGCATAAAGATTAGTATGTTTGTTGACGGATGACCACATCTCATTGGTCATAGGTATAGTCATACTAAAGTCAAGAACATAGGTGCACGTAATTTTATACATGGCACTGGATTAACCTACGGTGAGATTCTACATGTTGATAATGTCATTAGAAAGACTCACAGTGATAATGGTGTAATGATCCTTAGACTTGATATCATTATATTTCTATATGAGGATTAATATACTTTGATTACACTACTAGAAATATGTCAATAAACATCGGTTTTTGGCCATTGTTAAAAAAAATCTGACCGATGTCTATGCGTGTGTAGAGAAAGGTAAAAAACTTTAGACATTGATTTTTAGCCGTTGTCTATTATCAACTTAGACATTAGTTTCTAAAAGATTACGATGTCTAAGCTACATTATTTGCAGTATTTCTTTTTAAATAATGCTATATTATGTGCATTAGATTAACATAAACATAGCACATGCAAGGTAAATAAAGACATATACATCGATTTCTTAGTAAAAACCGATGTTATATGTTCTAACAGACATCGGTTTCTTAGTGAAACCGATGTTATATGTTCGAACAGACATCGATTTCTATACATTTTCATTGTAATGTTTAACATATTACATCAGTTTTTTAAAAATATTTGATGTATTAGCTTTACTTGACATTGGTTTATTTGTTAAAAACCAATGTCTCTTGTTCAAGTTTTAGTATTCTTTTTATATGCACCAAAAAAACTCAAATCAAACCAAAACACTAAAATACGAAAACAGTTATAAGCACTTGCCATTTACCAAACACAAAACATACAATCTTTACATCAATTAACATAACCAAAATAATATCTTCAACTATCATAATTAACTAGCTTACAAACCAACTGCATGTACTTCGACATCTAGTTAGAACCAATATAAGAACTACCCTCGAGGCATTGGCTGTCCGAACAGCAGAGGAAGCCAAACTTTCCAATGGGCTCATAGGCACAGGGGCATTTGCTGTGATCCTCTTAAAGACATCTGCATAGTCAATTGTGATTTCGTCTTCTACACAAATCTTGTCCATTGTTGCTACTGCAAGTTCTGGATAGGCCCCAGCTGCTGTTTCACCACACAGTCTGTACCACTAAGTTATTTGAATGAAAGGAGACAGAATTCCATATGGTTCAAGTTCCTTAACGTTCACGTGCTTATCTCTATACAAGCTTATTTCATTGCAATGCTTTATTTATTTTATAGAAGAAGAAATATACCTTGGACATGAGAAGAATATTTTTGGCATGTTCACCGAGCAATTTTCGGACCTCCACTAGGTCTGAACCTTTACGGATAAAAGACAATGCGATCACATCAATTTTATTTGGGACACCCCATTGTAATATATCTTCCTTGTCCTTCTATGTCAAAGTTGGGAGATCCACGATTACCCCGGAAAGATTGACATTCTTTCTCTCACCCAGAACTGCAGTATTCTTACAGTGACATCTAACCGTTCCATTTTCTATATCACATGACAGAACAGTAAATGAGATAGTAAAAACCTTGTCCGTATCTCTAGACCCTGAGATATAACACATTAAAATAGTTAAGATACCAGCACAACAATGGTCCAGTTCACCCTTAAACAAAAAAAAGGAGGATTCTCTACAATAAACTATCAAGTAGGTGGCATATGCATTAGATAACAGTCCTGTCTCCTTTTTCATTCATCTGTCCCTCAACATTTTGCGGGCTTTAGCTGCCTCCTCAAATCTTCCAGCAACTGCATATGCATTAGATAACAGGACATGCAACCCAGGGCTTACCGCACCTAATTCAAACACCTTATCGGCTGCGTAGGCTGCCAAATCCGTGTTTCCATGAATTCGACATCCTGTCAAAATAGCTCCCCAAACAGATTCTGTTGGCTGCATGGGCATTTCCCTGATCATTGCAAGGGCATCCTGCAGTTTTCCAGCACGCCCAAGTAAATCGACCATAGAACTATAATGCTGATCCCCTAGCTCAATCCCATATCGCTTCATAAGATTAAAGTAATAATTCCCTTCTTTAACAAGCCCCATATGGCTGCACGCATACACCATACACAAGAAAGTGATAAAATTCGGTTTTATTCCACCTCCTTCCATCTCTTCAAACAACTGAAACGCTTTTTCAGTGTGTGCATGCTGCGCACAAGCAATCAGCATAGCATTCCACATGCCTAAATTCTTATCCCGTACCTCATCAAACACCTGATATGCTTCCGCAATCAATCCACACTTAGAATACATTGAAATCAACGACCTCCCCACAAAACTCGACGAATCATAACTCATCTTTAAACACAACCCATGAATCTCTTTCCCCAACTCAAGAAATGTCGAATTCCCACAAACCCTAACAACACTCGAAAACGTAAAATCATTAACATCTAAATCCTCAACCAACGCCATCTTAAACAACCCCAATGCCTCCTCAGCTTCACCCATCTGAACATACCCATAAATAATCCCACTCTACGAAACCACATTTCTCTGCAGCATTTCATCAAACATCTTCCGTGCATCCCTTATCACCCCACATTTTGCATACATATCCACCACAGAACTCCCCACAAACACATCCCAAACAAACCCAGTTCTCAAAGCAAGACAATGCACAGACCCACCAACATCAAATCGCCCAATCATCCCACCCTGCAACTACAATAAACATATCCATGAACTACAGCCAATGTAAACAATAATTGAGTAGATCCATAGCTATGGCTTGACCGAGTAGATCCATCAACAACAAACAACTTTTTTAAGATAAATTGGAGGAAGCAAGTTTTTCAATCTTCAACCTAAGCTCTCCAGACACAGACATATACAAACGAAACAGAAAACAAGAATTACACACAAGTAATATAAACAAAAACACAAAAGCTGAAAAATACAAACAAAAATCTACAAGAAAAACAAGTAATTAACACAAAAACTTACTAATTTAAAAATTTAAAATAATCTCTCCAGACACAGACATATACAAACAAAAATATTATTTTAGATATATATTTACATCCGTACGGTTGATATATTATTTTTTTAAATTTTTTTAAAATTTAGGAATATCATTATTTTTTCGACATTCCAATCGCACGGATGTCAAGATATATTGATTTCAGTGATGTGGTAATATTTTAAAAAATTTCCTATATTTATTTGGTTTGATTTTATAACGGTCAAACCGGTCAAAGTCGACCTTCCTTTTAACTAGTCTTGTCCCGAATGATAAATCTATTTTTTAAAATTATTTTTTCGATGTTCCAATCGCACGGATGTCAAGAAATATATATTTTAGTGATGTGGTAATTTTTAAAAAAATTTCCTATATTTATTTCGTTTGGTTTTATAATGGTCAAACCGGTCAAAGTCGACCTTCCTTTTAACTAGTCTTGTCCCGAATAATTAATCTATTTTTTTTAATTATTTTTTCGACATTCCAATCGCACGGATGTCAAGATATATCTATTTTAGTGATGTGGTAATTTTTTAAAAAATTTCCTATATTTATTTGGTTTGGTTTTATAACGGTCAAACCGATCAAAGTCGACCTTCCTTTTAACTAGTCTTGTCCCGAATGATGAATCTATTTTTTTAAATTATTTTTTCAACGTTCCAATCGCACGGATGTCAAGATATATTGATTTCAGTGATGTGGTAATTTTTTAAAAAAATTCCTATATTTATTTGGTTTGGTTTTATAACGGTCAAACCGGTCAAAGTCGACCTTCTTTTTACTAGTCTTGTCCCGAATGATGAATCTATTTTTTTAAATTATTTTTTCGACGTTCCAATCACACGGATGTCAAAATATATTGATTTCAGTGATGTGGTAATTTTTTAAAAATTTTCCTATATTTATTTGGTTTGGTTTTATAACGTTTAAACCGGTCAAAGTCGACCTTCCTTTTAACTAGTCTTGTCCCGAATGATGAATCTATTTTTTAAAATTATTTTTTCGACGTTCTAATCGCATGGATGTCAAGATATAACGATTTTAGTGATGTGGTAATTTTTTAAAAAGTTTCCTATATTTATTTGGTTTGGTTTTATAACGGTCAAACCGGTCAAAGTCGACCTTCCTTTTAACTAGTCTTGTCCCGAATGATAAATCTATTTTTTGACATTCTAGATTTATTTGTTTTGATTTTATAATGGTTAAATCGATCAAAGTAGACATTTCTTTTAACTATTATTGTCCCGAATGACGATTCTAATTTTTTAAATAATTTTTTCGACTTTAAAATTTGATAAATAATATATTTTATATTTAAACTAATTTACATATATTTTGTATAATATTTATCATAATCTTATTTATTCTAATATTTTAAATTTTCAAAAATTAAAAATATTTAAATAAAATATAAAATTGTAATAAATCAACATACACATATACAACATAGAACAGAGCGAAATTTCGAAATTTTGGGCGGAAAGTTTTCGCTCCTAACAAAATTTTCAGACACTACTTTCCCCGTTAACAAAATTTTCGCACTCTACTTTCCCAAGAAACGCTTCTCTTTCTCTCTTGACATACTCTCTCTCTCTCCCTCCCCCCTCTCTCTCTCAAAACTCTCTCCACGAACTCCCTCCACCTAATAATTGAATACTCACTTCTTCTTTATGACTAATTAGATACACGGCTCACTTCTTCTTTGATTTGTTTAATTAGGGTTTTGTTTTTGAATGTTTGGGGATTTTTATGTTCTGGATTTGTATGAGTTGAAATTGTGCTATTTTTTTAATTGTATATGGGTTTTCTGTAATTATATATGGGTTACTCTGTAAACATTTTTTTGCCTAATTATTGTTTTGTGGTGATGAATGAAATTAGGTTTTTGACCCAATAAAAAAACTTATATTATAGGGTTGGTTGACCTCCATACATCGGCAAAATTAGGGTTTGGGGCTTCATCTCCATTTCGATTGAATAGGTATTATTCATCTCTGATTTGTTGTTAATTGGTAATATATGCTTCGATTTGTTGTTAATTGGTAATATATGCTTCGATTTGTTGTTAATCGGTATTATGTGTTGTTAATTTTGAGTCTCTCTCTCTCTGTTAGTTTATCCCATACGTGGTTTGATTTATTGTTAATTTGCCTCTCCTGTTAGGTTATCCCACTCGTTTGTTTGGGTTGAAATCTAGTTGCTACAAACTCTTTGCTAATATTGGTTCTTTTTCAAAGTATACTCGGTTGTTCATCATTTTCCAGAAAATTATACTTTCTACACACCAAATGTTTGATCTCTGGTCTAAATCATTATATCTATTATTTTGTCAAGTTTTTAGTTGTTCAGTGTCATTTGTCTTGTAGACATGTTGGTTTAAGTACCATAGCCAAAAAATAACTAAAATCTTATTAACTAAGGTATTGTTCTGTTCCTGCATCACCTTCCATTTTTTCCTTCTCATTTCCATATTGCAGATGTCATAGTTGTAGTGATATGTGATCAGGATATGCGGATATTTATTTACACATCCTTAAATATTTTATCAGATTTTACATCTTGTAACTGATTCTTCCTCGTTTTAGAAGTTTTACTAATGAGATTTTTATTCTTTTCCAAGAGCAGCCTGGAGTTCAAATAAAGAGTATAGAGGTATCTTGCATTCTCTTCAATATTTATATCTATGTACTAATGACGCATTATGTCAAAAAAATGTACTAATGACGCATCTTAGATTACTCGGAAAGTATTTGAAGTTTATTTCCATGCCTAAAAAGGGAACCTATGTGATACAAATTTTTGTAGGTAACTTATCTAAGAGAAACTACCGCTTTTAACCCATCAACTGATCAAAAACTAGACATAAATAATTAACTATGTGTAGCTGATCAACTTTATGCTTCTGTTTATCCTCGGCTAGCGATGCAATCATTATTATCACGGAACGGTTTGTTTTCTTGTTTTTTACTGTTTTATGTTAGAAAGAAATTGAAGTTCAAGTGTTGAACATTGTTGCTTTATAGACCAGCATAGAGCTGTGTTTTCTGTCCTCATCGACTGTATTGATTTCATATCTAATTACACTGGATTTGCTAATTTTACACCTAAGATATGACATAGCAGTAGACTCTGCTACATGATATTGGGTACACTATTGTAACAAAGTGTAACTACAACATTTACAGGTAAAATAGTGAATAATTTAGGAAGGAAAGCTGACCATCATCGATATTCTGAAAGTAATAACAGTATAAGTTATGTAATATATCTAGAATATATGAAGGGAAAACAAAATCATGATTGAGATTTCGGAACGATTATAATAATTTGCTGTCATTTTTTCATTTCCAACTGCGTGGATTTAGCTTTTTCAATAATGGTGGCCCAGTATGATATGTGACAAAAGCAGGATTGAATATATTCTTGTCTAAGTTTTTAGTTTTCTTATAATGATGTGGTTTTTCAGGCGTTAAGTTTCCAATATCAGTACTTGGAGCTGAGCATGACCAAATGTCTCCACCAGTGCTTTTGAATAATGATGAAGCTTTATTGGTGATCTATGCGGTATAATTCGTTACAATTGCTTTTTCTACTGCATATGTAGTTTGAACTGAAACTATGTAGTATTTAGCTTATGGCACGTCTCCAGAACTGGTAACATCTTCAAGTTTAGTATTATATGATCGGCAAGTATAAATAATTGTCCTATAACCCTGCAGGAATTAAGAGAGATTGCAAGAACAGATTCAGTGAAGGGCAAACACTTCTTTCTAGAGACTGACATTAAAGGGCCTTCCTTCAAGCTTGACAATACTGGAAAAACAACACTAACTGTGAGTTGGTTCTCTGTTTACTGGTTAAGAAAGATCATGTTTCGTGTAACCAGCTATATTAGGTAGTCACTTGCTGGCACTTGCTAAAAATCAAGTTTCTTTTTGGCACTTGCTGAAAATTAGCATCTTATTTTGCAGAATGCCTTGTGTCGAACAATGGAAACTTACTCCAAAGTTACAAGATTTTTTTTCATTTGCAATTACATCAGCAGGTTCTTTTTACCCTTATCTATTTCTGTTACCTATGTATATTGTGTTCATATGGAGTTAACATCGATTTCGTACCCTGTGTGATTACATTTACATGTCCATTATCAATCTGATTGTTTAGATTGAGAAGAAACAAGTTCAGTATCTGGACAAACATGTTTACTTCAAAATGTTCGAGTATGCAAATGTAATAGAATGTAATACATCACTCAACTTGCCTCTTAGTTGCTTCTTTTTGTTCATCCCCCTTTTTTTCTCTGTAGTGAATTACATCTCTTATTGATCACATGCATGTATAGATACAGAAATCTATTTAAATCTCGACCTCATTTTTCATCGTGGCGTTTCTTCAAATATATGGTTAAATGTTTTCCATGTCTGGACATAATCTGTCAAGTGAACTAAATGTCGATAGATAAATTCCGATGTACAACATGTATCTGTTGGTTCATACTTGCAGAAGATTTTAAATTGACCCATTAATATTCAGTTACAAAATGAATGTATCAGTTAACTAGTAAATGGAATAAAAGTATAATTTTGAATTTTGAATTTTTAAACTAAAATCCTTGAACCTGCATATGTAAATTTGATTTATGTGAATTTGACAGTGGCATTTCCTCTACAAACATCTTTAAGCTGTTATTTTACTTACATTTGTGCGTTTATGGCGTAGTGACAAGAACACCATTTCCAGCAAAGTCGATGTTTACTGCCAACAAGATTCTGGAACTCATTCATGGTGATCTATGTGGTCCCATTACTCCACCAATGCCAGGTGGGTGTCGATATTTTCTGTTGCTAGTTTTTGACTTTAGCAGAGTCATGTGGGTGTATATGTTGAAGAAAAAGGATGAGGCTTTGGATCACTTCAAGAAGTTTAAGGCACTGGTCGAAAATGGTCGTGAGGAAAAAATAAAAGTCTTGAGTATAGATAGAGGTGGGGAGTTTTGTTCAGCAAAGTTTGGTGAATTTTGTGATGAGGCTGGCATAATGAGGCATTTTACGGCACCATATTCCCCACAACAAAATGGGGTAGTTGAACGCCGAAATCACTACACCATAGATTGGCTATTGCAACACCCACAAAAAAAATTGCTTAAAAATCGTTGCTATTTACTAAAAAGTTTTAACAAATTTAGAAATATTGCAATATTTTTTTAAATTGTTACAATTGCATATATTTTTTACAAATGTCAAATTAAATTGCAACGAAAATAGATAAACGTTACAATTGGTTTCAAAATTTTGGGGGGCAAAATTGGCGGGCTACCAAATTCTTTTGTCCGGGATTTCCAAATAGGCTTGACCGAAACATTTGACTAAGATTCAACACAACACAAACACAGATACATAGAAAGATACATAGAGAGAGACAAGGCGAGAGGGAGATAAGGGGAGAGAGAGAACTCAAAATCCAATCAAGCTCGAAGAGCACTCAAACTCGAACACTCAATCTCGAAATAAGCATATTCTTTCCCCAAATCAATTTTAAACTCTGCTTTTGGACGAATTTTGCAGCTATCAATTAGGGTTTTTTTTGTTTATTTGTTCTCCAGATGGGTTTCTTTGTTTGTAATGTTCCTTTGTTTTTCACTAGTTGATGCACTTATGATCCCTGTGAATTTGGTGAATTAGAGCTATTTCTGCTTATTATGTTTACTTTTTTTTACCGCAATTTAATTCTTTGTTTTTGTATTTGATCTCTATTCGTTATTCTTTATATCAATTCTCCAGATGGGTGTGTCGGTGGAGATGTTGTGTGTTGTCGTGTATTTATAATGTGGTAGTTAATTGTTTGTAGGATGGATAACATGAGTAGTTATTGGCAATTGGGTGATGAGCTTCGAGGGTTGAATGTTTCGGAGGAGCACAAGTGGTTGATGGGTGCTTCTATATTGGCTGAGCAGACTATGTCAAAATTTGAGCGTACGAACAATCTTGATCTTTCTAAAGGACTTATTCTGTGCAAATGTTGTTCTTACTTAAGCAGTGTATATTTAAAAAAGTTAAAAATAAGCAGAATTGTTGATGATGAAATCATATCTGCATAGTTTTGAGTAATATAGTAGACATCTCACGGACTGCCTTGGAAATGTGGGTGATAAATAACTTTGACTTTCAGATGGAAAGGTTCCGACTAGAATGTTCTTACAGTTATCTATCACTTTTTTATTATGCATTTGCATACGAGGCAAGTTATAGTTCCAGTACATCCCTGACAGATATATGCTATGTGTACAGGCTTCAAGTTGTGGAGGTTCAAACATTGATGCAACTGCTTGGGAAGATAAAAAGTGTAAAGGCGAGTCAAGGTTTCCTGCTCAGGTTAAGGTAGAGCGATGATTTTGTTTATATTTAATTGATCACAATTGACTGTTTGTGCCACTTAAGTTAAACATCTTTTACTGATCTTCTAAATTAGGTGAGAATTTGGGTTAGAAAAATATGCAAGCCTTTGGAAGTAGTTCTCCCCGTGGTTGCATCATTAAATTGTTATGTAAAATGCAAAGGACTTTTGCCCGGATTTGAAGAGAAGTATATTCTGTATTGTTCCCAAGTTTGGTTACTATTCCTCTCATAGTCTAGACTCCCTTGTGTAGAATTGAAAGAGAATTATTGTATTTATTGGTACATAGTTTGAATTATATTTATTGTAGATGAACTTAATATGTATTTAAGTAGTTTATAAATTTTTATGTTGGGTCTAGCTACATAGTTGTTTGTTAAATGTTTATCTTAGTTATTAATGATAATCCCAGTTATTATGTGCCCTAGTTCATTAGGGTTCTGTTTTTTATGGGCCCTAGTCCATTAGGTTTCGTGTTCACTGTTTAGACTCCGCCTTGTCGTCTTCTACTATGATTGAGTTTATATACATATTGAACCATTTATTTCTAAGCGGCTGGATTTAAGTTGCAGTTGTCATGAGTTCCCATTCAGCCACCAATGGTTGTTACTTTTAATCACTTCTTTTCGTTGTCCTGCATTGCTCTTACATTCTTTTTTTCTTTTGTACTGGTGCCACTATTTCATGCATATTTGTTCTCTCTTACTTCTGTGCATTGTTGGCACGACATTTTTATTTTCATGGCATTTACTGTTGCTAGTCTCGCCCATTTTATTTTTCTTATTACTCTCCTCTTCGTGAACAGGTTCTCAGAATATTCAATCTCAGCTGAACAGCCAAGGGCCACCTCTTCCTGTTCCAGTTCAAACTAATTTGTCCCAGTCGGGTCAACTACTACCCCAGAACATCGCTAATAATATTGGCTCAGTTGGAATGCAAGGATCTGCTAGTTTGACGTCCTCGTTTCCCATGGTCAGCAATTTATCACAGAATAATATTCCCAATGTTGTTAACCAGAATAACAACATGCAGAGTATGCCAAACATTTATGGGGTTGTACAAAACATGAAGAGTATGCCAAACATTGTTTTTAAGGTAGAGCAATGATTATGTTTATATTTAATTGATCACAATTGACTGTTTGTGCCACTTAAGTTAAACATCTTTTACTGATCTTCTAAATTATATGAGAATTCAGGTTAGAAAAATATGCAAGGCTTTGGAAGAAGATTATTTTATCATAACTTGCATTCTCTGAGGAAGCTTCATCCATTTTAAACTCACGAACAGAGAATAATGTATTATTGAAAATATTTTAACTGCATAGGAGCTGAGCAACTACTACTGATCTCTGAAACCATCTTAGGTTCACTACCTCAGTGGTCCAATTAGAGTTGTAGATATCCCTGAGTCAATATGAAACATTGTTTTAAAGAATTTTTTGCATTTAAAAGTACTCAGCATATACATTTGTTGGAGAATACAGTGGCGACGCAGATAACTTGCACTGTTATGGAATAAGCTGCATTCTATAGTTTAAGAAAATTCAAGTTCTTTGTGCTTGATTTAATGTTACATAAACAGATTTTATAACAACTAATATGAGTAAGAATGTTTTGCCAAAAAATGAGTAAAAGTGATGTACAACGTATTTTAAACTTTTAATGGAGCGCAACAATATGAGTGCTTGGATTGTTGGTTTCGATTCCAGATTGTTTGATGTTGTTCATTCTATTAGTAAACTTCTATATTCTTTTTGTTACCTATGTTTAGTTGAATGCCAACTTAATTATACATTGTTACATGTAAAATTAACTTGCAAATTACATAGGATGTAGTCTGCTCATGGATTGCATATTATGTGCAAGGTTTCGTAAACAAGATCTGAGATCCTATTTTTATCATAGATTTTAGCCCTCTTTCCATGATCCGAGGTCCTGTCTTGGCCTATATATGTTATATTGATTGAGATACTCTCTAATCAACCAATTTTGTTTTCATATTTTCCACTCTTTTAGATGTATATTCGTTCTATATTTCATTGTTAAAGCTTTTAGACAAATCTGCTATTTTTTTATAAATCTAAGTTTTAAACTTATTTTTGCATTTGTTCTCACAGAAATATGTAGGTCTTAAAACTCAGAAAAGTGCACCAGAGTACAGTCATAAAAGCATACTGGTTTTGTAGCTCTCTCTTTGAATGAAATATTTTAGCTTTTATTTGTGGTAATTGATCAATTCGTTGAATGCAGGACCATCTTGCACTAATGATGGAACTTCTTGGAAAAAATGCCTATAAAGGTTAGATTGTTGGTCACCAGCTCCTCCTTTTCTAGTTCCTGCACATATCTGTGATGCTCATGTTTTTATATTTTGGCAAAACAGATAATCATTGGTGGACTACGATCCAAAGACTATTTTCATAGGATGGAGATCTGAAGAGAATTCAAAGGTTAAAGTACTACACACTTGAGCGATTACTGGTTGACAAATTCAAACTTTCACATGCACAATTGGCAGAGTTTCTTTGTCCCTTACTTGTTTTTGCACCAGATAAGCGACCAACTGCTCAGCTGTGTTTGCACACTACGCCATAAATGCTCATATGCAACGCTTTTAGAAAGTGTTTCAGTGAAAGTGTTTCGTTAGGTATGAAATTTTGGGTCTAACAAAACAGAACTTGAACTGGTGTTGCATTACATATAATTTAGTGTTGCATTTGATCCACGGTGTTTCACATAATGCAACACTAGCAGCAGGCGTTGCATTAGATATTTTTTAATTTTAAAAAATGCTGATGTGGCAGCAGTGGGGTCCACACGTGTTGACGTGGCATTTGCTGACGTGGCAAGTGTGGGGCCCACATTTGCTGACATGGCAAATGTGGGACCCACATTTGCTAACGTGTCATTGGCAGATGTGGCAGAAGCGTTGCATTAGGTGAAAGAGGTGTTGCATTTGCTGTTTAAAAGCGTTGCATTAGGTATTTTTGAATTTTTAATAAATGTTGACGTGGTAGTTGTGGGACCCACCAAGGTGACGTGGCAGTGTGGGGACCACCAGGGTGACGTGGCATAGGCCCACGGGTGTTGACGTGGCAAGTGTGGGGCCCACAATTGCTGACGTGGGAAATGTATTAGTAGTGTAGTAAAGTGTATGCGACTTAGTTGTTTTGCTAACTAATTAAGTGCATGTGATAATACCTTATCATTTTGTCTTGACTTACCTTTTGGATGATTTCTACGATGATGTTGTAATAGTGATGTACTACTTTTAAATTATTTGTAATTTGTATTTAGTAGTTTCTATGAAATGATATTGAAGTTTGGTTTTGCTTGGATTTGTGGTTGGATTTGTGGCTTTTAATGCCTGACTAATTGTATTTTCAAAGGGACCCATTCACCTTTTTTTAAAAAAAATTTGTTGCAATTGGGTCCAAATATGTTGCAAATAAACATTACAACAACTACAAAATTATTGCAATAAGGGTATAAACTGTTGCAATTAGTCTAAGAAATTCATTGCAATTGGACTAATATTTGTTGCCTTAAAGTGATTTGTTTGTCAACCATTTGCTACTGCAATGATTTTTAAACGTTGCTAAAGACTATAAAATGTTGCTACATGCCTTTATTGCAATGATTTTTAATGTTGCTATATGGCACTCAAATCGTTGCTAAATCGCTCTATTGCAACAGGGGCGGATGCAACGCTAAAATTTTTCACATTCGTTGCAATAGAGTCTACTGCAACGAATATTGGCCTTAAGGTAATGTATTTGTGGTGTTGCAATATGTGATCTATGGTGTAATAGGACAGTGGTCGAGATGGCAAGAAGTTTGTTGAAAGAAAGAAATGTGCCTTCAATGTTTTGGGGTGAAGGTGTGAGGCACGTTGTTTATTTGCTGAACCGACTACCTACTAGAGCTCTGTCCGGAACAACACCCTACGAGGCTTGGTTAGGTATTAAACCTAACATTGATCATATTAAAGTTTTTGGTTGTATCTCACATATGAAGATACCAGTTGTGAATGTAAAAAAACTGGATGACCGGAGTAAAATGGTTGTAAACCTTGGTAGAGAATCAGGCACCAAGGTGTATCGTTTATACGATCCAAAGTTTGGTGCAGTCCATGTTAGCTGGGACGTGATTTTTGAAGAGTCAAAAAGCTAGCCTTGGGTTGACAAGGAGGTAGGTAAAAGCGTGGCAGCATCTACGTTTACAGTGGTCAATATCGGTACAGAAGGGTCTCAGATGCAGTTCTAGTCATCCCCAGACCAGTCATCTCCATACACCCCTGTGACTACACAAATGTCACAGACTTCACAGTCGAGTGAACAGAGCAGAGTCATCACAAAGCACAGAACCAAGAAGATTCAGATTGGTGAGCGATATTTACAATGAAACAGATGAGATTGAATTAGAAGATGACTTGCTTTTACTCAGTGTAGAAGAGCCTTCAAGTTACTATGAAGCAGCTAAAGAAAAGGAGTGGAAAATTGCGATGAGCCAGGAGATAGAGTCGATAGAAAAGAACCAGACCTAGAAGCTAACAGAACTACCAGTTGGCAAAAAGGCGATTGGGCTAAAATGGGTTTTCAAATTAAAGAAAAATACCGATGGAGAAATCATAAAATACAAAGCTCGTCTCGTTGCAAAGGGCTATGTACAAAACCAGGGAGTTGACTATGAGGAAGTCTTTGCTCCAGTAACTCGTTTGGAAACAGTACGTTTGATTTTGGAACTTGCAGCTAAAAACAGATGGGAAGTTCATCACTTAGATGTGAAATCCACATTTCTTAATGGGGTTTTACAGGAGGAAGTCTATGTCCTTCAACCTGAAGGTTTTGAGAAAACTGGTGAAGAGCATAAAGTGTATAAGCTCATAAAAGCGCTCTACGGGTTGTGTCAGGCACCACGGGCATGGTACGCTCGTTTAAACAGGTGTCTCGAAGAACTGGGGTTTGTTAAATGCCCTCATGAGCACGCTGTTTACACACGAAGAGAAGGTGGTGAATCCTTGATAGTAGGTGTCTACGTGGATGATTTGATAATCACTGGTACAAGGTTGTCAAACATTGTAAAATTTAAGAAGCAGATGGCTGAAGAGTTTGACATGTCTGATTTAGGCAAGCTGTCTTACTATCTTGGTATTGATGTCGAGCAAGGGAAGGAGTATATAAAACTGAAGCAAGCTGCGTATGCAAGAAAATTTTTGGAGAAAGCTGGGATGTCTGAGTGTAATCCTGTGAAATATCCCATGTAGCCTAAAACCCAGTTGCATAAAGATGAGAAAGGGAAGGCTGTTAACTCGACTGATTTCGAAAGCATGGTGGGTAGTTTGAGATATCTGGTGCACACACGCCAAGATATAGCCTATTCAGTTGGCGTGGTTAGTAGATATATGGAAAGACCCACTGTTCTTCATTTGAATGCAGTGAAACGTATAATGCGATATGTACGTGGAACGTTGGATTATGGTTTAGTCTATCTAAAAGGCAAAGGGAATTATTTACTTGCTGGGTTTTTTGACAGCGATTTAGCTGGTAACTTGGATGACAGAAAGAGTACAGGTGGGTTAGCATTTTATTTGAATGAAAGTCTGATAGCGTGGGTGTCACAGAAACAAAAATGTGTAGCGTTATCTTCGTGTGAAGTCGAGTTTATGGCTGCAACTGCTGCAGCATGTCAATGGATTTGGTTACGCAAAGTGTTAAATCAAATATCAGATGAGAGCATTGGACCTGTGGTGTTGTATATCGACAATAAATCTGCTATCGATCTGACGAAGAATCTAGTGTTTCATGGACGCAGCAAACACATTGATATTCGTTATCATTTTATTAGAGAGTGTGTTGAGCGTGGAGAAGTGATTGTTAAGCATGTTAGAATATAGGAGCAGAAGGCAGATGTTTTGATTAAAGATATGTCCAAGGTGAAGTTTGAGCGAATGAGGAAGCTACTGGGAGTAAGGAATTTGATCAAGAACAGTTGTTGATTAAGGAGGTGATTGTTGGGCCTTTAATCAAAACTGTTGGGCTTGTTTTATTTTATTTGTTTGAATAATTTAGGTTGGTTTATCAGCTATAGTCATTGTGAGACTCAGTCATGCACGTAGTTGAGATTTTTTAGGAAGCTTTGATTAGTAGATGTAGTGGAGTAGTATTAGGAGTTTGTTGAGCTATTTTGTAGCACCACCTTTGTGGTTTGTTTTCCATATATTGTATTGCATTTTCTTTCAGTAATGAGAAGAAGTACAGAACTTTCTTTTCTCAGTTTCATTTGCCAAACACTCTTATATGTATAAACATCTGTATACCAGATTAAGAAACTAGACTATTGAGGGGCACTACCTGTAGGATAACACTGTATATCTTAGATACAGCATCCCACCTCCATCTATTACATTCTATTGATGGAAAAGTAACCAATCCTTGGAGGACTTGGTAGTTTTCATTAGTTAATGTTTCAATCTTCTTTTCGGTCTCTTAGTGCTCTCAGCACCTTCAAATAATCTGATATCTTTGCTTATGATTTGCCTTTCACATTTACAAATGTTATTTACAATATATGTGCTTTTTAATATAAGTTTAAATTTCTGAATTTCGTCAAAATAAATATGAAAATCTGATGTCCATAATAAAAACAAATACGAATATATGCAGCCAACTAACATGATCAGGATCAAATAACGCGAGAACATGGTCGTCAAATATTAAGACAGAGTTATGCTTCCTCGTAAAAATCTTATTTGCTGAATTTATTAGATTTTACCATAATTCTTCAGAAGGAGTTTTTGACATTTAAATGACATATGATATCCGGCATGGAAACATTTAGCATGGACACTGGATGTCAAGTTTTCATATTTACTTGTTTCTTTAAGCCAAATATGTGCTTCCTTGAATCTCTTCTATTTCTTTTGACTGGAATGCTTGATAGATGAAATAATAAATAATATTTAATATGCAGAGATGGTTATCAGATCTCTCGATCAGGCCAAGTACTTCTGGAAGAATCTAAAGATGTCATGAACTTAGAAAGTTTGGTGGTGCTCTTAAAATGTCTAAAGAATATGGTAAATGCTACATTCCTTAATTAGTCAGGATAATCAGGTGAGCATGATAATAAGTTGTATATATGTTAACATTGTTACCTGTATAAACAGAAATGATAATCAACTGGTCTATAATCTTATTAAAATTGCTAAAAGTTTTGCACAACTTCCAGATGCCAGTACCATCCTTTGCTAATTTTTGCAACTCACATGATATTTTTTACTTCAGATATACTCACAATGCAATATTTACAAAGCAGGGAAGAAGAAGGTAGCATTTAAATATCTTACAGAGAAGGTATACGATCTCTTACTTGCTTTTTTAGAATTTACTTATGCATCATATGAGTATATATATGATTTGTTTTACCCGATTTAAGTGTAAAACTTCTAATGTTGTAACAGAAATAATAAGTAGAATTATTTTTAATAAATACAAAGGATATAAGTATAAATCAATAAACTGTTTCTGTAGAAATCAATAAGATGTTTTCGCAGTCAACTTGAATATTGTATTTCCATTTTAATAATCAGCAGCAGTTCCTATCGAGACTTAAAATCTTGTGCTCCTACATTTCAGTTAGTACTATATGTAGAATGCAGATTCTTTCCATGATTTCTATCTACTGTATGTTGGTTTATGACTGGTGCTTGTATGTTAGAGATGGACTTGTCTCTTACTCTCACACTCTTTTTGTTGTTTGCCTCCTAGGCTGATGACAAGGAAGAAGCATGTTCGGGCTGCATCATATCGGAAGGGGACTTGTTCGTAACAGAAACTCAGGACGGCCTATTGAATGTAGCAGCCCAGCATACCCCATTTCAACCTTCAGAATTTTACACAACCTGTACAGTGGAACTTCCAACTAATTCTCTTAAACAAGTTACCAGCTGTTGTGCAACCATTAACTTATAGTTTAGAGATTTGAGAAGGAAATCAAATATAGTACTTGTACATTTTAATTTAATTTCTTTAATGTTGTTGGATTTGATACGTTGATGTAACTATACTAGTTATGTTTTTGGTGAATGAAATTAGGAATTGAATTGGTTGTCGGTTTATTTGATTGGAAATTCGATATTCAAGTAGTACATTTTTCTTTTATTACATTTATGGTGTTACAATAGGTACAAAGTATGTTACAATAGGTATGTTACTGCAAGTGTTGCAGGCCCAAAAAGTAGGACCCAGATGTGGGCCCACAGTTGGCCCTCTGCAAATTTGTATCATCTTTTGTAACACACAAACTATGTTGCTATACAGTGTTTAAGATGTTGCAATAGAGGTTTTTTGTAACCACATTTGCTATGTTACCATAGGCTATTTCTGATGTTACCTTAGAAATCTACAGTTACTGCTGAGAACCTAACACGGTTGAAGTGTTACCATAGCCCTATTTTGGCATACGGCAACTTTAAACAGGGTCTATAGTAACACAGTTTTGGGGTTGCAATAAGCAATCTATGGCATAGTGATACTAATTTTCTAAACATGTTTATACTATTACTAAGGTGATCATCTACTTATGAATGCAGTCTCAATCGCATCCGGATGAAGAGGAATTAATAGATCGATCAGGGAGCTGGATCCTAGCAAGGATGGACGAAGAGGGTAATTTTTTAAATGATGTTGTTGCAGACAAAGCTAAGGAAATTGTAAGTTATTGATTTGTATCTTAATTCAAAGTATTCATTAGCTCATGCTTTGAACCTTTTTTTTCTAAACTATTAGCAAACTTTGAATTCTTTATTATTATATATGTATAAGTTTATTACATACATAAATAGATTAGTCTTTTATATGGGAATAGCTTAACTATAAATATATGGTACTCTTAATTCTGTAGGAAAAGTTGAAGGAGGAGGTTAAAGAAGGGAAACTAAAAGTGAATGGTCTTAATGATGTTTTAACAATGGCATTTGGTAAGCCTGAGCATCCAGGAAGAGTACGTGGCCAAGGAACTCATGTGAAGCAGTCAGTTTACTTCGATCGTCCAAGGCAAAAGAAAGCCTCGACAATGGATGAAAAGATACAGGAGAGAGTTAAGAAGTACATGGTAGAGGAGACTGCAAAAGGTTATTAAAGAGAGAGATGCAATTTGGGCTGATGTAGTGGGAAAACTCAGAGCAGAGTTATTGACAAAGATTCTGGGACAAGATGGTAGTCCGAAACAGGCTTCTCAAGAAACAAGTTGTCACACTAACGGTGGGATTGATATAGATGTAGGTGTATAGAATCTTCATACACCTAAAACCACAAGGAAGATTTTTCATGTTCAAGAAGATAAAGATGTTCGTAAAGTGAAAATAATTGACACTATATTTGTTGATTTTGGTGACATTAAGGATGATAACAAGGTGGCTGGTGAGGATGCAAATTGTAAGGTGGCTGGTGAGGATGCAAATTGTAAGGTGGCTGGTGAGGATGAAAATTATAAGGTGGCTGGTGAGGATGATGATTGTAAGTTTGTTGTTGAAAAGAAGATAGGTGAGGAAGTGAAAGTCAATGCATCTGATAGTTCTGTTTGCAAATTGGCTGTTGGATCGCTGAGCAACATTGTAGATTATGCAAAGATTGATGAAGTACTCATTCTTGAAGGACGTGAGCAGACAATCCATGGAGTAAGACTTGGAGAAGAGAATGCAAGAGTTTCAATCACTCGAGTCATTCAGTGCGGTGCGAATATTCCCTTCCCTATCAGTGATGAAATTATGATTGTGGAACAGGCCATTGGAACTTTTATTACATGACCGAGAAACCTAACTAATAGCAATAGGAAGCAATAGCACTTCTGATGGTTTCTCAAAGGTCAGATATCTACTATGTTTTTATTTAGTCTGTTTCTTCTTACTATTTTCACGTTCAATTTTTAGAAAAAGAAGAAAGGTCATTCTATGAAAATGAAAAAGACGTATAAAGTAGTTGAAGATGTTCGAGTAGAGCCTTTTGTGTCCATCTGCATTGAAGCGTTTGTGGACATGAGCAAAGGATGCCTTGGCTGATGAACAAACAACGTCTTTTGAGCCAAGCGAAGATGCCTTTGGCTCTACAAAGAAGCAATTCATTTTCTAATCAGATATACATGCAGTGTGCTCTGGAGGTGAAATGGCAGGGTCTTTCATTTGCCTTTTTATTAAGTAAGTTTCTCTGCAATTTGTTTTTCGTAGACAGTCCCGCAATATAACTGAGAATCTTTACTCACTACTATTTAATTTTATATGTAGCCTCTTAAATGAATATGTAAAAAAGCATAAGATGACCAACATGATAAGCTTCTTAGATCCTAGCACGATTGGTGCCATTGGATGTGGTAATGCAGGGCAGAGGTCGCGTGCACTCGATGCACGATTTAAGAATGCTAAGAAAGATCAATACTTTCTCATGCCTTACAATGTCGTGTAGGTGTTTATACCATAAGTAGCTACTTGGACATTCTCAGATAATTTTTTGAGGTTAAACATGATTATATGTCTTGCCTTTTTTAGTTGATTTTTTTACAAGAATTTAAGTTTCAGTTTTTAACACAAGGGTTAAATTTGATAATATTTAATTTGTTGCAAATTTTAAGTTTAATTTTTGAGTTTAAACTTGATAATATTTCTTATAATTTTAAGTTGAATTTTTACAATAATTTAGGATTCCAATTTTTTTAAAATGGTTAGGTTGTGTCGCAATTTCTCGATATTTTGGTAGACTTGTTAAGATCAAGCGTTCCTTTCATTTTTTAAGTTGATCATTTACGAGAATTTAAGTTTTTATTTTGAATAGAAGCCTTCAATTTTTGAAGTCAAGCCTGATCATATTTATTGCAAGAAATTGTGCTCTAGATGTGTCACATTTTGGAACATTTTTCTGTCTTGCTGAATTTAAGTATTTTTTTGGTTGATTTTATTTTAATATTAATATGATCTTTTTGATTATATTTGAGTTGGTGGTGCGACAAGAATTAGTACTTCATGCTTTAATTTCAAACTTGCACCATGGTTCATGTTTGCGTAGGAACCACTGGACTTTGACTGTTGCAAATCCTGAGGCAGAGATTGTCTACTACATGGACCCTCAACAATGTCGAATTGCAAATGGGGAATGGTTGGATGTTGTCGACAATTTCAACTTCTAAAGTTTGTGTATTGAGTCTTGAACCTTCATAGACCATATCTTTCTCTGCTTTGATTTTTTGTTGAAAAATATTATTTTCGTTACAGCACCATTAAAATGTACAAGGAGGACATGAACAAGGTTGCAAAGAAGAAAATATTAAGGGAGAACATGGCGGTATTAATTCATTCTCATCATATTTTATTTATGTCATCGAAAGAGATTGTAATTAAATTTTTATTTGGTACTTCAGGGAGTTCCACTGCAGACAGGGAGCAAGGATTGTGGCATGTTCGTGATGCGTTACATGAAGGAAATCGTTGAGGACTTTTTTTGGGTTTTCTAATCAACTTTAGAGATACTTGGTTCTTTAGGACACTAGTAAAAATATGTGACTTACAAAAAAATTTTGGTCATTTTTCAGTGGATGCGTAAGTCGAACATGGTTCATATTGATGATCACAGTAACAAGATCCGGATTGATATTGCGAAATATCTTATGAAATGCCATGCATGTTAGGTTCTACAGTCGGATTCTTTCTCTTGTTATGAACTTGGTTTATGAAGTGGAAGTTTTATAATATGTAGTTGGTGATGGTAAATTAATCTTGGGATGATGTATTTGGTGTTAGGTGATCAACTGGTGAACTGGTTCTTTTTGCTTCATTTTGTGGTTTTCGTGGATTGATTGGTCGTTAATTTGGTATCTATTCCGTGGTTTTCTTTTGCATGTGTTTGGTATCTTTTGTGTTTGTTGTTTGATGGAATTTAGTTTTAATCTTCCGTTGGTGGTTTGTATAAAATGTGAATTTGATGTGCAAACAGTTTACACTTAAACAGATCATGGTGTTTTAAATCAAAAATACCATTATACGAACATAATTGGGACAACAATATACCATTGTTATAACAATTGACCGAAAGTAGATAAACAAATTTGTAAAACTTGTAAACCATTGTGTCTAAAGAGCTGAAAACTTAAACTACAATATGAGATAAACATAAAATGTGGTCTAAAGAGCTTTCGGATAACAGTGAAACACAATTCAATATTCAAAAACAATGGTTTATGCTGTAAACAAACGGTTGTTTGAAGGCCTTCACTACATGTGTGCTTGTGTAAATTGTTGTCTAACATCAACTAAGATAAAGGTGTTTCTTAAAAACTGTCATGGTTAGGTTTTCAGAAAACAGAGGATTACAATAATCGTTGTTTGAAAAAAAACTTAGAAAAATTAAGAATTCTTGCATGACATCAATTCCATGTTGTCTATTAGTCAGAAAACCATTGCATTATGTTGTTTCCAGTAACGGTTCTTATTACAAAAGTGTTGTCTTTCTTAATTTTAAACAAGCACTTAGAACAGTTGTGTTACTTTCTTCTAGCAATGGGTATAAATCCATTGTCTGATTTAAATCAGACCACTGCCCGATAGACCACGAAAAAAATTGGTGTCAGACAACGGTGAAAAACAGTTGCATGAACTGATTTTTTTTGTAGTGCGTGTCACCAAGCTTTCATTGAGATAAAATGCCATACCCCTAGTACTTCTCCTATCATCAATATTTCCTGCAAGGTCGTTGTTCGAGTATCCCGACAAAACATTAGTACCACCATTTTCAGTGTAAACCAGTCCATACTCATGTGTTCCTGTACGTAATAAAGAATTCTCTTAACAGCATTTAAGTTCATTGTTGTAGGCTTTTCCATATACATGTTGACTATTCCAACTGTGTAGGCAATATCCAGACGCATGTGAACAAGGTAACTTAGCCCTCCCACAATGCTCCTGAATTGAGTTGCACCTCGTCCTTGGTGATATGTTCTTTTGTATGCATTAGAAATTTTGTGGGATTACAATCAATCATCCCAGCCTTTTCTAGTACTTTCTTTGCATACCCTGACTGCTTAAGCTCAATACACTTGCTGTTTTGCTTTACTTCAATTCCCAAGTATTAAGATAATTTCCCCATATCACTCATCTCAAATTTGCAATTCATCTGACCTTTAAAATCTTTAATTAACGACATATTCGTGCTAGTGATGAGAATATCATCCACATAGACTTTTCCAACTCTTTTGGTGTATACAGCATTCTCGTACGGGCATTTAACAAATTAGCGAGATCTTTAAGATATTTGTTGAGTTTCGAATCCCACGCACGTGGCGCCTTCCATAGACCATACAATGCCTTGTACAGCTTGTACACAGGTTTTTCTTGCCCTTTCTTCATGAATCCTTCCGGCTGAGATACATAAACCTCCTCCTTGAAATCACCATGTAAAAAGGTTGTTTTAACATCCATGTGGTGCAATTCCCATGATTTTTTCGCTGCCAAGGCCAGTAAAATCCATATTGTTTCTAAGCGAGTAATATGCGCAAATAATTCATCGAAATCTACCCCATTTTCTTGGACATACCCCTTGGAGACAAGTCTCACCTTATGCTTCACTATATTTCCTTCAGCATCCCATTTAAGTTTATAAATCGATTTTAAATCGATTACCTTTTGACCTGGTGGCAGAGTTGTCAGCTTCCAAGTTTTGTTTTTTTTCAATGGAATCAATCTCGCACTGTTTAGCTTTTCTCCAGGCTTTATCCTTCATTGCACGTCTATATGAATTTGGCTTATCAATGCCCATCATCAATGCCCATGAGCAACAACTCGTCTTCTGCCTCTATTTCTTCGATGTCATTATATATATCTTTAATCTTTCCGAATTTCTTTGGTACTCCTCTGTCATTATAGTTCTCAAAGTTTGGACTGACATCAGGTGTTCGTGACTGCGGGGTCGTACCCTCAAGTTCCTCAGAGTTGCTCATCTGCGTGTGTCTCGGACTTGTCACCTCATCATCATCGATTACTGGTACTTCAAACACTGAAGCTGAACCCATTTATTGAATTTAACATATGAATTACCTCAATTAAAACCATTCGTTAATTCTTGATACGACCTTATGCCATGGAATAGATTATGGAATGTAAATACTTTAAAAAATAGACTAATTTTTCAAATCTTTTTTGCTGAACCCTTGAAATTGGAACGTTTTTTATTGAGGCGCTGGTCGTGGTTACTTATTTTAAGGCCAAAGTGTGCCTATGGATCCAAATGTTTAAATCATATGAAAACATGGTTTAGCGATATTACGTGCCTGATCACCCACTTTAGCACGTAGCGTCTTATCGTAAGTTCCAATTAACCTATTTTATTATTGAAACTTATATCCTAATTCAGATTTATACTTTTGATTCATTGTTACCTGTTATCTCTTTACACTACTGAGTGATGTTTGGCTCATATACCCGAACCTCACAGTGAAACGTGAAGATGGTGCGTACGATTTAGACCACTAGGAAGAGTTTAGAGAGGAAGAGAGTAGTTGCACAGGGTCCGGTATTTGCAATCCAAATTTCGGAAGATTTCGGATCAACAGATGCAGCTATTTGACAAACTTTTGGAATTGGTTTGTAAGACTAGTTTTGATAATGATGTAATTATTTTAAATTTAAATCGTTTGTAAAATTAATTAAACTTAATTGTCATTGTTTTTAAATGTTTAAGTTATTTCATAATTTAACATGGTTCATCTTGCGGGTATAGTTTTACTTTATTATTAATAGGTTTGCGGGTATGACCCATATTCACGTTACTCTCATTTACACTTTTACCATATGACCCTTTCTCTATTTATGACTCCTACATAACACCCAAATCTAAACCATTAGCCCTCTCAAAGCCCAATTACAATAATTTAAGTTATAAAATATCACTCTATTAGGTTAGCTATAAAGTTGTAAATTAGTAGAATGGAGCCGATCGAACTTCTCTCTTCGTGTTTCAGCTCGTTACAAAAGTCGAACTCAAACTCGAATTTTATGAAGCCAATATTATTGTTTTTGTATGGACTCATTAAGAAAAAAATTATCTGACAAACATGTTCACGATCATTTTAAATTTTTTCTATAATTTTTTCATTGAATTTAAATAAAAAAGTAGGGAATAAAATCGCAAAAACTTGCAAAATGCTTCTTGTTTGCATTTTTTGTTGATTTATTTATTTTTAATTGCATAAACAAGTGAAAATTAGGGGAAAAAAGTTAGGGTAAACTTGCCTATGGATAGATTTTTATTGTTGCATGTAGTCTAGTGAATTTTTACTTTATAGTTTAAGTGGTTTACTAAATTACCAGATGATCGTACCTCTAATTCATATATAAATTGAAAAACAAATCATTATTATAACACTAAATGAAAGTGCAAACTGATTACAGTAGTACTAGTGTTGCTGGTTAATTACCCTCATCGCATTTACAAATTTGTATTGTAAACTCATAATGTAACATAAGGTCTGAGGTCTCAATCTCTCTAATTTGTTCCTTGATGAAGAGATTTTGGGTTTTTTCATTACCAAATTCTGCACCGTTAGATACAATTTCTAACTCCTTCATGAAGTGATCAAGTGTCTCATTTACAATTGGTTTCATAAAAAGAGGATGCACAGATCATCCAGTAGTGTGGGTTTCTGTTAAAAGCTCTGACAAACATGTCTTTGTAGTCCCTTGACCTTTAGGTTTCAAATTTGACATTATGCTTGGCAAGGTCTTACAATAAAGGTTTATATTAGTTGTATTATCTACAATTAAAAAACAAATATTTTTCTAGTTTTACCGTTTTTGATATAGGAATTTCACAATATGTTATATTAATTATTAAAATTCTAGTTAAAATAATATTTTTTTGAACTATTTTTATATATTTTTTAAACAAGAGCACACAGTAAAGAGTAACATCACAAAAACTAAATTATGTTGTTAAATAACAAATTTTATCTTTATCTGATTCAAATTAAATAAATATGATAAAAAAATTATATTATAAACTACTTCTGAAATAATTATACAAAGAATTATATTATAAAATTGTATAATATTTTTTGGTTGTTTAAATGCAAAAATTAAAGGGGTGATGACCCAAAATAATCACCTGGGAAACTAGATGGCCCTTTTTACACGGTGTACCGTATTAGTGTAATACGGAGGCCGAAACTCCGTATCCCGTCGATATAATCACCTGGGAAACTGGATGGCCCTTTTTACTGACGGGACACGGTACATCGTGTACCGTGATAGGGGGTGTGATGCGGAGAAGCGTCCTCCGTAACAGGGCATGATACGGAGCTCCGTCTTCCGTGTTATGCATACGGTGTTCCGTGACAGTGCTGCGCACCCACCTAACACAGAAGACCGTGTTCCGTATCATGCATAACACGGAAGACCGTGTTCCGTATCATGCATAATACGGTACACGGTGTACCGTATTAGGGTAATACGGAGGCCGAAACTCCGTATCCCGTCGGTATTTCGGGCCATTTTTTTCAAAATCAGTATTTTTGGCAAAAACTTATGAAAAATAGGCATTTTGGTAATTTTCTCAAATTAAAGTTGATTTTTAAATATTCAATTTTGTTATGTTATAAGCATTCGATAATATCTAAACATTCCTTTATGGTAATTGAAAATTATATTTCTTATAATTATTAGAAGTAATTATGTGTAGGATATCTCCAGGGAGGAGATATTACTTGAAATTCATAACCTGCAACAGGGCACTAAAATAATCTCTAAATAATACTAGAAGTCCAAAAATCCTAATCAATGGAATAGCCAGAAAAAGAATATGGCATGAGCCAATCGCCCAGTAAGATTTGGAATACTGTTTATAAAACAGAAAAATAGTTATGTATATTTGACAGTTTATAATAAAACATTTATTTTCAAAATATGCATGGTTGAAGCAACTAGAGATTAGGATATTTCATACCGAGATCATAACAGAACAGATAGAAATACACACATCATAGGGTACCTAATGTGTGCAACAAATCGGATAACGTGTACGGCATATACACGTCACCGCCAAATCAAATCAAATTTGGGTGCACCCACGTATCTTGAAACAAATATAAAAATGCGCAAAAACTCGCCACATGAGCTATCATAAGGATACGGCGTGACCAATCACACTGCCACTGAAGTGTCATGTCACTCGTGCCGCAATGACATGGCTGTAGTACCGCTACAGCTGGTTAACTCAATATACCCTATATCACTAAGGTTCAAATAAAACATTTTTGCAAAATTTTCGAAATAACAATGGACAAATATTTGAACATCAACAAATATGTAAATTGCAAAATTTCAGATTGTCGCAGAAACACATATTTAAATATTTCAAAACATATATATAAATCCCTTTCCAAAGTAAACTAGTCAAAACATTTTTCAAAATCAGAACAGTCAAAACAATTAAAACCAAGTGAATAGATTTAAGTACAAAACATATTTAATATAACTAATCCTAAAATGAGTATAGCTGAATAGAAATGAAAATGAGAGAAAATCCGTACCTCGAAAATAGTAAACTCAAATACTAATAAAAATCTTAAACGATCCGCTACGTACACCCTCGACTCCCGATTTATTATTCACAAAATTATAATTTGTTATTAACAATTCATTCTTTTTGGTTTTATATATACATACCAGCTTAACATAATAATTATACATACGAATTATTACCGAATACTCAGTGCAATCACTAACTTAGCATTTGAATTCGATCCATTAATTTAACAAGATGTCTTTCTAAGGTTTAATATATTAATATATTAAAACAACCAGTACTACACCTCTGTACACCTTGCCGACTCAAAACAATAACACAAGTAATGCTAGTAATGCTCCAGTACTTGCATTAATACTAAGTAGTTTACACTACTGGAAAAAGCGGCTAAATTCAACGGAATAAATTCAACGGACGATAAAATCAACCATATCCCGTTGATTTTATGGTCAATTTTGACAGAACTTCAATTTCAATGAAACAAACTCAACCGACGCTAAATTCAACCGATTAAAATCAACCGAAATTAAATTCAACAGTATCTCGTTGAATTTATTTATGCCTTTATTTAATCTAGCGGCAAAATTCCCACCAAAAGTTAAATTCAACCGAATAAATTCAACTGTATCTCGTTGAATTTAACTTTTGCCTTTATTTGATCTAGCGGCAAAATTCCCACCAAAAGTTAAATTCAACAGAATAAATTCAACCAAAATAAATTCAACAGTATCTCATTGAATTTACCTTTGTTTCACCAGTGCCAAATTAATTTTTGATTTTTAAGAAAACGATAAATATTTATTTGATATATAATTTTAAATAAATATTATAAATACTCGATAATTTATAAATTCACTAGAATGTTAAATTTACATATCCAACATTTTAGAATTTACTTTATTACTCAGATAGATGTGTAAAATTTTAAATGATTTAAAATTTTAAATCAATAGTTTACTACTAATTTCACTATCGAAATTATTTTTTTTTAATTTTTGGAATATCACTAAATTAGATATCTATTGACGTCAGTACGGTTGGATCGTCGATAAATGTTTTTTTAAAAATAGAAACAACAATCTGGGGCAAATCACTAGTTACGAGTTCTAGACAATATAGTAGTGTTCTACTAAGATCTCGAACCAAGTTAATTTTTTATTTTTTGAAAATTTGGGAATATCATTATTTTAGATATATATTTACAATAGAAACAATAATCTGGGACAAAGCACTAGTTACGTGTTCTAGACAATATATTAGTGTTCTAGTAAGATATCCAACCAAATTATTTTTTTATTTTTTGAAAATTTGGGAATGTCATTTAATTGGATATATTTTAACATCCGTACGGTTGGATCGTCGATAAATGGTTTTTAAAAAATAGAAACAATAATCTGGGACAAAACACTAGTTATGAGTTTCAGACAATATAGTAGTGTTCTACTAAGATCTCCAACCAAATTAATTTTTTATTTTTTGAAAATTTGGGAATATCATTATTTTAGATATATATTGACATTCGTACGGTTGGATCGTCAATAAATATTTTTTAAAAAATAGAAACATAAATCTGGGACAAATCACTAGTTGCAACAATATAGTAGTGTTCTACTAAGATCTCCAACCAAATTAATTTTTTATTTTTAAAAAATTTGGGAATATCATTATTTAAGATATATATTGACATCCGTACGGTTGAATCTTCGATTAATGTTTTTTAAAAAATGGAAATAATAATCTGGGACAAAGCAATAGTTACGAGTTCTAGACAATATAGTAGCGTTCTACT
Organism: Kitagawia praeruptora; assembly: GCA_037693485.1. Lineage (NCBI taxonomy): Eukaryota > Viridiplantae > Streptophyta > Magnoliopsida > Apiales > Apiaceae > Kitagawia > Kitagawia praeruptora. The sequence goes on from CM075354.1 coordinate 113,519,554, forward strand.
AAGATCTCCAACCAAATTAATTTTTTATTTTTTAAAAATTTGGGAATATCATTATTTTAGATATATATTTACATCCGTACATTTGGATCGTCGATTAATGTTTTTTAAAAAATAGAAACAATAATCTGGGACAAGCACTAGTTACAATTCTTGACAATATAGTAGTGTTCTACTAAGATCTCCAACCAAATTAATTTTTTATTTTTTAAAAATTTGGAAATATCATTATTTTAGATATATTGACATCCGTACGGTTGGATCGTCGATAAATGTTTTTTTAAAAATAGAAACAATAATCTAGGACATCCGTATGGTTTTGATCTAAGGTGTATCGTATTTTTTTGGACATTTATCCTTATTCAACTTCGACAATTTCAAATAAATACTTCCCCATGCTAGAAAAACATGAAACTTGGAATTGGTTATTTAATTTATATTTTCTAGGCATTATTAAATTTTCGTAATTTTTCGATATACTTTTTCCGGAGTCAAATTTAGAGCCGAATAGCTCGTAAGTAGAAAAATCAAACGGTCGACCAAAATTCAACGAAATTTGACCATATTTTGAGGGATTTTTTTTCTTTATATTTTAAGGTGTTGGACAAAATTTCATAATTTTTGGAGCATTTTTGACTTTATGGGTATTTATTTAATATATTAAGTTGTTTCTTTTTTATTGGTGAAATGAAAAAAAAAACAATCTGTTAATGACATGTGGCAACATGCTATTGGGTGAAAACATAGCACAAGGATTGCCAACTCTTGGCAATTTATAGCTTTTGATTAAAATTAAAGAAGCAACATCCAACGATCCACATTTAACAACATAAAAAAAATAATACTCTAAAAGTCAAAAAAACACACACTAACCTACCCACCCCCATTACTTTATCTATCCTTTTTTCTTAATCTATCAACAGCTCCCCTCCCCCCATAACTCTCTCTCTCTCTCTCTCTCTCTCTCTCTCTCGGCTCACTATACATACATTTAATCTTCCAAAAACCACATCTCTCAATCTACTTATCGAAAATCAGTGATTTTTATATATATGTGTTCTACAAATCAAGAGCTTTCTAGTGATATATATATCTTCAAGTTTCGTACTAATTTTTTTGGGCTGTTTTTTTATTTTAATTGGGTCTTGATTTAGAGGATGATTTTGGTGATTCCGAGCACACAAGGTTAAAAGTCGGGTTTCGTTACTGCATGTAGATTATTTTTAGATTTTTCTGAGAATGTTTTTGTTCGCCAGATATTTCATGAGGTGACCGGAATCTGAGTTTGAATATGTATTTCGAAATTTTGTTTTAGCCAATTTATAGATCTTAGGTTGTAGATGCTTATGTATAATTTTTTTTTTTTTGTAAAAAATTCAGTTTGTCCAAAATAACTACTGTTGGCCGGAATCGTAGCAACATGTTGCATAAATTAGCAAATTGCATAAAAAAAATTAGATGTAAATATAGTAGATCTGTAATCTGTTGCTTTTCAAAAGAAACTAGGACATGTTAAATTCAACAAAATTCGGTTGAACTTTTAAAATCAACGAAAACCGGTTGAATCTATAAGTTCAACGAAAAAAGTTTTAATCAACCAAATCTTATTGATTTTGATAGAATTAAATGTAACAAGATTCAGTTGAATTTAATCCACAGAGACACGTGGCAAGATGATTAATCAATGAAAATTGGTTGATTATGGTAGGATTAAATTCAACAATTTTTCGTTGATTATATTACCATTGCCGGGAAAATGTTTTTTTTGGTGAAATTCAAAATTGAAATTTCAAATTTTTCGAAAATTCTCAAGGACATTTCCAACGGAAAATGGTTGAAAATGGGACCAACAAAATCAACGGGAAGTCGTTGAATTTAACCTTAAATTCAACCGAAATGATAATTTCAACTGTCTTATATTCAACGGGAAGGAATCTATTGAATTTATGATAAATGTAACGGAATCTTGTTGTAAATAGCATAAATTCAACGGAATTTTACTCGTTGAATTTAGCCGCTTTTCTAGTAGTGTTACCTAAGGCCTAGTAATATTAACTAAATTAGTAACCAGTTTAATTATTAAATACTAGAAGAATATTAACAAATATATGACATAAATGGCTATAAAATATGTAAACACATCTCAAGTTCAATAGTAAACCACAAGCTTGATTTACACAATGTATCAAATATGAAAAACGTACACAAGGTGCCATATATATTTTGTAAAAATCTTAAAACCTTGCAACTTAGAATTCTTTACTAATAAAATAGTACCATAACACATTAATAGTATATTAACAAATGAATATAAGATTTGTATTGTGTGTAAATTATACTCGAGCCTAAAGCATAAAAAGAGTACCTTAATTGACTTGATTTTACAATTTTTCTTGTAAATCGATCTCGCACCTTCTTTTCCTTCTGGGTGCGTGTCTTAGTGATGTTTAGGGTTTAGTTTAAATAATCGTGAGAGAGAGGGTGTCCCGTGAATCTATACTATATTATAATAAATGAAAGGGGTATAATTTGTAGTTTGGCTACTCTATATTTTTTGTTATCCTCCATTCACAACCGTTAGATCTTCAACTCAAATAGATCATTACCGTTAGATACAACAATACTAAAAGTTGGAGGTCTAAGGTTTGAATCCCGCCAACAACATTTTATTATAACATATTAATTTAGATTTAATACTAAAAATTAATTATATACAAAGGTCTAAAATTTGAATTCTCCCAACATATTAAAAGTAATGTTTATAATATTTTATATACTAAACTACAAGTAAATTAAAAAAAAAAAAAAGTAACACGTGCTTTGCACGGGCTATAAGCTAGTATTTATAAAACCAACATTATCGATTAAGACTTGGATTAGAAACAACACTCTACTAATTAATTCTAACCAAAATAGATTTTTCTTATTAATTTTTTATTTTTAATTATTATTATTATTATTAATATTATCTAAAATTACAGATATTACATATATATCCCCTTAAAAAGGATTTCGTATCCGGAATCAAACGAAGCTAAACAAGTACGGATATCTCTCACCAATAAATTCCTATAATTCGAAGTAGCCTTTCATTCAGAATGATTTTTCCATAAAACCTTCATAAACGGTATAGTATGCTCCTCTCAAGCTTCTGCTTGCTCTTCAGATCCTATCTAATCTTATGCAATGGGTACTAAACTATGTGAAACGGATGATACTTATAACCCCCTCAAAACAGACACATGAAACACATTATGCACATGACATAACTGTGGCGGCAGCGCAACTCTATAACACACTTCTCCCACTTTCTTTATAATATAAAAAGACCAAGTTGTCCTTCGTACACCAAAAGTATCACACCCTAAAAACAAATGACATTTTTACGAATCAAAATTCATTGGGTTCAAATCCATCAAGATTATATTAATCCGCATATTTCTTTTGATCAATTTAAATGTCACAAGTCTCTTCATGTAAATAATGCCTCAAAAATTTTAAACCAAGAAGTACTAATCTAACTCTAGTTTATAGGTCAAATAAACTACAAAATGATCACAATTTAAAAAAAAATGTATGGCTAATAGTTTAAACGAATATTTTCTATTTAATAGAGAGACAAAACAATGAATATCATGATATAATTGTTAAGGCAATTTTAAAGTATTGGAATAGTACTTATCTAAATTTGAAAATAAATTTTATAATCATATATTAATATTAAACACAATTATATATTAATAATAATCATATTAAAAAATCAAATACCAAGTAAGAGTACCGTATTTATTTAATGACTGAAAAAAAAATACTGAACGTATAATAGTAATTGTATATAATAGTAATTGTATGACAATGATAACTGTTACATGAACTAATGCCTACAAAATATTAATTAAATATTGTGAACAAAGTAGTTCGGACAATGAAGGTGGCCCAGACCGTACTAGATAAGCACACTCACGGAAAAGGTATACAAAATGTTTCTCTCTCTAGAATTTTTCTCCCCTTTCTCTCTAGGTTAGAACCCTAATTTATCTTAGCCGGATTCTTTCTAAACCTCACTTTCATCAGATCTAAACTAAACTTCACGAATTCATCTCTTTATCCTCAATCTTACACCTACATGCTATATTTCTATTTCTAAAATTCTGGGTCGATGAACTCTGAGGAGTTTTCTGATTTAATTGGTCATAATTATGCTCTCCCAAATCGAGCTTTGATCTGTGGGATTCCCCATCCACTGGAAACTGATATTCAGACTGTTCTTTATGGAAATGCCAGTTCACAGAATAATGGGTCGCCAAACGAAGTTGTCTCTATATGCACCTCCCCTGTTTATGAGATACTTGCTCCCTCCCCGGTTAATGAGATGCTTGTTGTGGAATAAAAACTAGGTTATTAGATTGTGGCAAGGGTTTGCTGTATTTAATGCCAGGGTGCGTGAGCTTCGTGCTTTAGTGGCTGCTCTCGTGCTCGTGGCTGAATCTGCCTTCACAAGATGCCTACGTACTTTGATGTGTATCAAAGATCAAGCCAAAAAACTTAGTTCTAGGAATGAGGGGTCAGACCCTTTATATAGGCTGAGAAGCCCTAGAATCGTAGTAGAATTAGGTGACTTGGTGGGCAAGTCACCGCCTTGAGGAAGGTTCTAGGCTCCTTCCTTGCAGGAATCAGTTTCCTTGTGGAAGTAGGTGCCTTGGAGGCTAAGTCAGGCAGAAGTAATATCCTTATTTGACTCTTATTGCTGAGTTGGTTATTACCCTTAATATTAATTACGAAATTAATATTATAAATAGGGTTTGGGCCCATTTAATGGGCCCCACGTTTAGACCATATTGGGCCTAATTAATGTAACATTAAATATGTCTTTAGGGCTCATTTTTAACCCACATCATTTGCCCCCCAACTTCTAGGAAAACTGATCAGATTTTCCTTGAAGTTTTAACGACCTTTTTCGAGACTCGGGTCAGGGCTCATCTTTATACACTAGTGTTTCACGAGTATCGTCTTGATGTAAAGCGTGGAGCGACCGACGCATTTACGACAATGTCAATTTGATGCTAATCGGCATTAATCAGCTTTAAACAACGTTTAAAGGATGTTAAACGACGCTAAACGGACTTAAACGGTGCTAAACAGCACTAATCGGCACTAAACGGTGTTAAATAGCCTTAAACGACGTTTAAACAATGTTAAACGATGCTAAACGGCATTAAACGGCATAAAACGGCACTAAACGGCGCTAATCAGCCTTAAACGACGTTTAAACGGTGTTAAACGATGTTAAACGGCATAAAACGGCACTAAACGGCGCTAATCAGCCTTAAACGATGTTTAAACGACGTTAAACGACATAAAACGGCACTAAACAGTGCTAATCAGCCTTAAACGATGTTTAAACGGTGTTAAACGGCGTTAAACGGCATAAAACGGCACTAAACGGCGCAAATCAGTCTTAAACGACGTTTAAACGGTGTTAAACGACGTTAAACGGCATAAAACGGCACTAAATGGCGCTAATCAGCTTTAAACGACGTTTAAACGACGTTAAACGACATTAAACGACATTAAATGGCATAAAACGGCACTAAACGGCACTAATCTGTGCTAATCGGCACTAATCTGTGCTTAAATGGCACTAATCTGTGCTTAAACGGCACTAATCTGTGCTAATCGGCACTAATTTGTGCTTAAACGGCACTAATCTGTGCTAATCGGCACTAATCTGTGCTTAAACGGCACTAATCTGTGCTAATCAGAAATCTTCATGTTCTTGATGAACCCGGGTTGACTGAAAATACTCGTACCCCTGATCGCTCCGGGTCGGACAGAAAATACCCGTGGTCTTGATGAACCCCGATCGGCCGAAGCCTCCCGGTTTGCCCCGGTCGGCCGGCTTCCGGTCGGCCAAAAATCTTCATGTTCTTGACGGACCCCGGTTGGCCGAAAATATTCATACCCCTGACTGATCCGGGTTGGACAAAAAATACTCGTACCCCTGATCACTCCGGGTTGGACAAAAAATACTCGTACCCCTGATCACTCCGGGTTGGACAAAAAATACTCGTACCCCTGATCACTCCGGGTTGGACAAAAAATACTCGTACCCCTGAAGAACCCCGGTCGGCCGAAGCTTCCCGGGTGTGCCGGTCGGCCAGCCACCGGTCGGCTGGTTTCGATTTATTATTTTTTTTTTTAAACATGATGTTTCCATAAACACGTATGTTCGTGGTCTTGATGAACATGTATGTTCGTGGTCTTGATGAACATGTATGTTCGTGGTCTTGACGAACATGACAAAAGTAGTCGTGGTCTTGACGAACATGACAAAATTAGTCGTGGTCTTGACGAACATGACAAAATTAGTCGTGGTCTTGACGAACATGACAAAAATAGTCGTGGTCTTGACGAAAACTCCCGTGGTGTTGACAAACCCCGGTCAGTCGAAGCCTCCCGGGTAGGCCGGTCGGCCAGCCACCGGTCGGCTGGAACCCTTCGGTTCGTCCCGATCGGCTGAAGCCCTCCGGTTTGCCCCGGTCGGCCGGCTTCCGGTTGGACCATGTCAAATTTTTTTTTTTTTTTGCATTCTTGGCTTCAATACTTCAACTTCTCTCTTGAATACGATGTTTTCATAAACATGTATATTCGTGGTCTTGATGACCATGAGTTTTCGTGGTTTTGATGACCATGTATATTCGTGGTCTTGATGACCATGAGTTGTCGTGGTCTTGATGACCATGAGTTTTCGTGGTCTTGATGACCATGAGTTTAGAAAATCAGCAATATGGTCATTCATGACTTTTGCTTAAGGCTTCCCATAATTTCCGATTAGCGCTGCTAATCCCCAGATTTTGCACTAACCTCTTGATTAGGCTCTTTTAATCACAATCAGCTTCCATCCTGAATACCAACCTTTCATATCGATAATCGAATATCAATGTCAACACATGAACATCACTTCAACCTTTGGATCTTGATTGGAGGTCCATGACCCCCTCGAGTTTGGCCTTCATAGCTAATCTTGACCTTCATGGCTAATATCTCAATGCTCTCACTGACAGCTTTCGTGCCTCCGAGGCATTGTCAGGGAGCCATCCGGTTTCAAGATGAGCTTTAATAGGATCTAACCAACAGCTTCCAACATCGATCGATGCTACCAACTTAGAGTTGATGGTCGGGACCTTCAAGACCTGGAAGTAGACACTCCTTGCGTAATTCTCTATCTCAGAAGAAGCGAACTTAGACAGGGCATCAGCCTTAACATTCTCTTCTCTCGGAATGTGCTCTAAGTAGCACTTATCAAACTGAGTCATGACAGCTTTCATAACTCTCAAATACTTTGCCATAGTTTCATCCTTGGCCTCAAATTCACCATTCACTTGCGATATTATCAATCGTGAATCTCCACAAATTTTGAGATTCTTGACCCTCATAATTCTGGCCAAGCCCAACCCAGCTACCAAGGCTTTATACTCGGCTTCGTTATTGGTTGTCGGAAAATCCAACTTCAAAGCATACTCAACTATGAACCCATCGGGGCTTTGCAAGACTAGACCTGCACCACTAGATTTGGTTTTTCATGCTCCATCAAAATAGAACACCCAATATTCCTTCAGATCAGGTACAAGTTCTTCACTTCCAGGGGTGGTTACCATATCCTGCCCCCCGACTTCTTGGTTAAATGGTACATTCAACCACGAAGTAGGCCAATGCCTGAGCCTTAATAGCTATTCGAGGCTTATATGTGATGTCAAACTCTCTAAGTTCAATTGCCCACTCTATAAGCCTTAATAGCTTTTGGGCTATGCAATATGCTTCTCAACTGCTGGTCCGTCAGGACTTCGATCTTGTGTGCCTGAAAGTACGGTTGTAACTTTCTCGAGGCTGTGATAAATGCCGAAGCAAACTTCTCGATTGGAGAGTTATTCAACTCCGCCCCATGTAACACCTTGCTTACATAGTAGATGGGTTTCTAAACCTTTTTCTCTTCTCGAATAAGGACAACACTCAATGCATGCTCAGATACCGCCAAGTATAGATAGAGAGTCACTCCGGGACTAGGCTTGGCCAACAACGGGGCTTCAGCCATGTACTTATTCAGCTGTTCGAAGGCCTCTTGGCTCTCAGAAGTCCACTCGAAATTTTTCACCTTTTTCAATGCTTGAAAGAAAGACAAACACTTGTCACCAGACTTGGAGATGAATCTCCCTAGGGCTGCAACTCGGCAGGTTAGCTTCTGTACATCTCGTATAGAGCGGGTGGTTCCATGTCTAAAATTGCTTTTATCTTATCAGGGTTGGCCTCTATGCCTCTCTTTGAAACCATCAATTCCAAAAAATTTCCTGATCCAACTCCAAAAGCACACTCGGCTGGATTCAACATCATCTTGTGGTGCCTTAGCACTTCGAATGCCTCGCTGAGGTGCTTAATGTGATCTACCTTGCACAGGCTCTTGACTAACATGTCATCAACATAGACCTCCATGGTTTTCCCAATTAGATGGGCGAATATCTTATTCACCAGTCGTTGGTCTTCATCCTTAAGACATATTGAAGAGTAGCTAGTCCTTAACATCCTCGGCCTTGCATGGCTTTGATTGTTGCGTATGGCTTTTATCTGCTCGTCTTTTAACCTGGGTCCTTCACGGACTTAAACTCTTATTTGGTCATGCTATAACCTAACTTTTGACCCTTTGGGGTCTTTATTTATGCATTTGCTTGTTCTCCATTCGTGTATTTTTTTATTTTCGGTACTTGGTCGTCCTTAACTTGCACTCATCAGGTGCTTGGCACATAAAATCACACAATAAATGAATGGAAAACAAACTTGCATTAATAACTTGAAATGGGTTCAACCCTTACATAAAGTACTAGCATCCTACTCGGAGCAACATGCTCTTCAATGGTTTCAATGAACCTTATTTCTACTTCTACTAGATAAATATGAAGCTAAGTTCTACTAGGATAACTTGAGCCCATCGGGGCTTTGCAAGACTAGGCCTGCACCAGATTTTATTTTTGATGCTCCATCAAAATAGAGCACCCACCACTCCTTCTAGTCTCCTCCTTATTATTCTGAGGTTCCACTCCTTCTGGTCTCCTCCTTATTATTCTGAGGTTCACTTCCTGCTAGGGGTATTACCTCCTGCCCCCCGACTTCTTGGTTGCCAATGGTACATTCAACCACGAAGTCAGTTAACGTCTTAGCCTCAATGGCTGTTCGAGGCTTCTGTGTGATGTCCTCTGATGGCCTTTCTTGACGTTTCTTACTACTGCGGATATCCATGTCCTCAATCGGAAGAACCTGCCCCCCGACTCCATCAGGCCTTAACGAGGCTACATAACAGCTTCGTGCCATCTTCTGATCACCTTTATGTTCTCCAACACCATTCCTGGTCGGGAACTTGATCTTCATATGATAAGTTGAGGCGACAGCCTTGAATGCATGAAGTCCAGTCCTTCCGAGGATAGCGTTGTACGTTGAAACCGCCTTGATTACCAGGAAGTTCAACATCTGAGTGGCCTCCTTGGGCTCCTGTCCAATAGTTACAGGCAACTGAATAGTCCCTTTAACTTTGGATTCTACTCCGTTAAATCCATATATAGGCATGTTATTGGGGGTCAATTGAGAATCACTGTACCCCATCTTCACAAATGCATCATGAAATAGAATGTCAACGGAAGCTCCATTGTCTATCAAGACTCACTTCACCTTTGAGTTTCCAATCACAGAAGTTATGACCAACGGGTCGTCATGGGGGAACTTCACCCCTTCCAAGTCCGAGTCATCAAAACCAACCACTACTTCAGTTTTTGCACGCTTCGGGGCCTCTTCCACGATGTGCATCACTTCTCTAGCATAAGCCTTCCGAGAATTCCTTGTTGTGCCGGCCGCAGTCGGGCCTCCTGAGATCATGTTGATTACTGGCCCTCGGGGCTGTGGGTTGCGATCTTGATCGTCATCCCTCCTATCATACTCTCTTCTCTGATTACCACGGTCGTCACCCTTAGTGAAGTGGCTCAGTTTCCCTCTATGAATCAAAAACTCGATCTCATCTTTGAGTTGCTTGCAATCATCAGTGTCATGTCCCACATCTCTGTGGAATCTGCAATACTGATTCTTGTTTCTCTTTACGGGATCGCCCCTGAGTGGCTTCGGCCATCGGAAATCCTTATCCTTCTCAATGTCCAACAAGATTCGACTCCTAGGAGTATTCAACCTTGCATACTCAGTGAACTTCGGTCCTTGGTTCTTCTTAGGGGCATAGTCGGAGTCCTCGCTAGTTCGGGAATACTTGTCCCTAGCATCATACTCTTGGTCATCATACTCATGGTCTTACTTTCGCTTCTTGGAGTCGTTGTTACCCCTGCCATTACCTCCGACGGCTTCTTTCTTCATGCTATCTTCAGCTTTGATATACTTGTCAGCTCTTCGTTGAAGCTCGGCCATGTTTTCAGGAGGATGCTTTGCCAATGACCTTTTAAAGAATTCATCAGTAGTTCCATGTTCCAAGGCTACCATGGCCACCTTGTTTTCCAAGTCAGTGATGTTCAATGTCTCCTTAGTGAACCTCTTGAGGTAGTCTCTCAAGTTTTCATTCTTCCCTTGCACCACGTACATGAGAGATGCAGAACTTTTTTCATGAACTCTCCCGCTGATGAACTGGCTAACAAAAGTGGCGCTCAGCTCCTTAAAAGAGCCAATTGAATTCATAGGTAGGCGACTATACCATCTTTGAGCCATGCCCGATAGAGTTTGAGGGAACGCCCTACACTTCAAGGCGTCACTTGCGGGCTGCAATAGCAGTGCGTTTGAGAACGTCCTAACATGATTTGCGGGATCACCCGTTCCATCATAAGCCTTGATTGTCGGCATCTTGAACTTCCTGGAGATGTGAGCATTCATCACCTCCTCGGTAAACGGGGGTGTGGGATCATCAGGATCCCCAAGTGGTATCAGATCCTTGGGGTTGCCCCTGGGAGTTTCCACCCTTGTTGTTCTTCCAGTTGGGGCATCAGCCCTTCTCTGCCTTCTTGAAGACCTTTCTAAGTCTATGATGGGAATCGGTCCTGAGGTTAGAGGAGGTTGAGTCTGATTCAACCTAACTTGCTCCCTGACAATATCTTCCTTTATCCTTAAAATCTCGGCTTCATAAGCCTTGATTCTTTCAGCAGCTGTCAAGGGGGGTCCATCATGGATGGTTTGTGTTCTTCTTCTAGGCTCTCTGCTAGCACTCCACCTTCTCGGGGCTTCATCACGATCATCATCATCAGACGATGAATCATCAGTATAGGGGCCAGAGTAGTCATAATACTCTCGATCTCAGATCTGCAAAGCATGGCCACTGGGTCCAGGACCTTGAGTAATTGGAGGGTAATTAGGCAGACCATACATCGGGTTGGTATTCATGGGGAGATCTGTAGTATGGATCTGTAACCCTGGTGGTAACGGGCGATTGGGATCAACTAAAGGAGAAACCAGCGTCTGAAGAGAGCTGGTTTCTTGACCTGGGTGGATGACCATTGGTAACGTTCTCTCAGGATGGGGATTCGTCCCTGGGGGTTGAGAAACCTGAGTTTGAGAAGCTTGAGTTTGAATGATCGCCCCTGTTGTTGGGGGCATCGTATCCGTAGTGGGCGGAGCAGAGCTGAGAGGCAGGGACTCGGTACTTGCTGGTGTCCTTCGTGTTTGAACCATGGTTGATGTCTTTTGTCCCACAGACGGCGCCAAATGTTGTGGAATAAAAACTAGGTTATTAGATTGCGGCTAGGGTTTGCTGTATTTAATGCTAGGATGCGTGAGCTTCGTGCTTTAGTGGCTGCTCTCGTGCTCGTGGCTGAATCTGTCTTCACAAGATGCCTACGTACTTTGATGTGTATCAAAGAGCAAGCCAAAAAACGTAGTTCTAGGAATGAGGGGTCAGACCCTTTATATAGGCTGAGAAGCCCTAGAATCGTAGTAGAATTAGGTGACTTGGTGGGCAAGTCACCGCCTTGAGGAAGGTTCTAGGCTCCTTCCTTGCAGGAATCAGTTTCCTTGTGGAAGTAGGTGCCTTGGAGGCTAAGTCAGGCAGAAGTAATATCCTTATTTGACTCTTATTGCTGAGTTGGTTATTACCCTTAATATTAATTACGAAATTAATATTATAAATAGGGTTTGGGCCCATTTAATGGGCCCCACGTTTTGACCATATTGGGCCTAATTAAGGTAACATTAAATATGTCTTTAGGGCTCATTTTTAACCCACATCAATGCTAGCTCACATTCGACCTACTACTATGGGTAACATCACTAACACTACACCTCTATTTGATTTTTCAACTGCTACCTTGTCTTCCTTACAGGAAAATATTGTGGTTCAACAAGGCATACAAACTGTTTGTGAAAATGTCGACTTGAGTTCTTCGACCCTAAAACATGTTGCTAGCGAGGAAAATAATACGGCTTCACCTAGTACTACTGTGCCCATTCAACCATCTTAGAGTGCTTTAGCACAGAAAAACATCCCGGATGCCACACCCTCTTCTGACTCTCATTGTGGAAATTGCATCACTTACAACGAAGACGGCTCTGCTAATGTCAAGCCACCAGAGCAGTTCTTTGTGAATGCTCATAAAAAATGGGAAACTAGCATTATTGGGCATTTTATGGGTGGAGGATTTGCTTTCACTTAAGTTCGAGAGCAAGCTCTTAAGCAATGGAAAAACAAGGGCCTTACTCGAGTTTTCTATAACTCTAAGGGATTCTACACCTTTCGTTTTGCAACAGTGGCTGAAAAGGAGGAAATTCTTAAACTAAACACGGTTGTTCTGGGTGGAAAAACTCTGTACTTAGCACCCTGGACGGATGGCTCTGATTTTAAGAAGAATGCAATTCAAAAGGTCCCGTGTTGGATTCGATTTGTGGATATTCCTGTTTCGTACTGGTCAAATGATGGCCTTACCACTCTTGCTAAAACTGTTGGAAGGCCCCTAAAATTTGACGAGGCCACATCTAAATTTGAGCCTATCAAGTATGCTGCTGTGCAAGTGGAGATCACCTATGATGGGCCTCGACCTCCGTTTGTTTGGGCAGACACGGTTACACCGAATGGAATTCGAAAACGGGGCAAGGTGGAAATCCAATATTCACAAATGCCCTACTCCTGTAGTTTATGCAAGGCATTTGGGCATTCTTTGTCAAGATGTAAGGACAACCCCGATGTTGTGAGACCTCCTAAAAGGGCTTCTAAAAATCAACATGGACACACTTCCACTTCAAGAGAGCCAAATGTGAATACTCAGGATCATTCCCCAACCAGCCCTAGGGAAAACTATGTTGGAAATATGGATTTGGTGCCTTACATTGTGGGTAAATTTGCCGGCTGCCCTGTTGTTCTTGATGAAGACTTCATTTTAGCTCAAGCACAAGTCGAGGACGAAACAGCAAACTTGGAAAATGAGGATAACCTTGATGAATTTGATAATTCTGCGAAAGCAATGGAAGGTTTTGACTACTCAAATGATAATTGTCACAACATGCCTGATATGCAGAATTCTCATACAAACAGGTTTTTGACATCAAATGAAATAGCAATCACAATCTTGCCTGTAACTGTTGGTAATTCCTTCGAATCTCTGACCAACCTTGAGGATGAAGACCCAATTATTCAATCTCCATCTCCTCAGAAAAGAAAGCGCAACAAAGGCAAATCACCATTGCAAATAAATTCGAACATCGAGGTGGACTCCTCATCTTAAACTGCCCCAACTAGAGAGGTGGTTTTCTCCATTGAATTACCATCTCTACCACCATTACCCCCCAGTAAAGATATTGAAGGTGATTCTAATACCTCCCGAAAGAAAAGCCTAAGGCTGCAGGCTCAAGCAGCTAAATCTCGTCCTTTATGATGAATTGGATCACATGGAATGTTAGGGGGCTAAATATTGAGGCTCACCAATTAGAGGTTCTGAATATTATTAGGTTGCATCATATTACTCTTATGGGTCTTTTAGAAACTAAAGTAAAAGTTGGAAATAGTTTAGCAGTCTCAAATAAAATTGCCCCTCATTGGAAGTGGATGTTCAACTATAATCACCACGATAATGGGAGAGTTTGGGTAGGATGGGATGACAATATTTGGGAGGTTACTATGCTCGATAGTTATGCTCAACATATTTCATGCACTATCACTTTCAAAGAAAAGCAAATTACTTTTTTGGCCACTTTTGTCTACGCTCACAACCGAGGTTATAATAGAACTCCCTTATGGAACTATTTGTCTAATTTGCAAACGACCCTGCCTTGGACGGTGGTGGGGGATTTTAATTGTGTTGTTAATCTTGGTGAAATTGATGGGGGTCGTGAACACTAGACTCCGGAAATGCAAGCTTTCAAGGATTGTCTGATTTCCTCCTACTTGTCTACTTATCGTACAACAGGCAACCCTTTCACTTGGTCAAATAATCGCCCTTCTAACCTCATTCTTAGACGGTTGGACAGGGCTCTTTGCAACGCAACATGGCTTGCTACTTTTGCTAATTCTCAAGCCATCATCTTACCCCGGGGCATAATGGATCATACTCCAATTTTCATCAAGGTTCCTATTGTAGTAGAACGTTTCTCGAAACCTTTTCAGTTTTTCTCTTATATGGTTGAGGTTGAAGGTTTTCTTGAAGCTGTTAGTGATGCTTGGTGTGTTCCGAGTTTGGGAAACCCTTTGGAAATTCTTTGTAAGAAGCTGAAACTGGTTAAACAAACTCTGGTTGCTCTAAACAAGGCTAAGGGCCAATTGTCAAACAATGTTACAACCTTTCGTTCGGACCTTCTAAATTTACAGGAAAGAATAGCACAAGACCCAAATAACAGATTCGTGTTGGCTCAGGAACAAACTGCTATCCAGAATCTCTCAAAAGCCTTGTTGCAAGAAGAGTCTGTTCTAAAACAAAAATCTCGAATCAAGTGGTTGGCTCTTGGCGATGGTAACACAAAATTTTTCTTCAACCAGGTAAAGCATAATTGGAACAGAAACAAGATCTTATCTATTCAGAATAAAAATGGCGAGCTTGTTCATGGTCATACTGCAGTTGCCTCGGTTGCTGTAAACTATTTTTCTAAATTCTTATGAACTTCTCCTGCTTCTAGACATGTAAACCTCGATGGCATTGGGTGTCCCTTACTTAATGACGAGCAACGCGAGTCTCTTGTTCGTCCCTTTTCCTCTGATCAAATTCTGCATACCCTCAAGAATATGAAAAAAGCCAAAGCCCCTGGCCCCGATGGATTTACTGTGGAGTTCTATTTGGCAACTTGGGATATTGTTGGTCAGGATTTCTGTAATGTTATTCTTCATTTTTTCAAAAATTCCAGAATGCATTCCAATTTCAACTCTACGAGTATAGCTCTAATTCCAAAGACTATCTCCCCTTCAAAGATGGAGGAATTTCGACCAATTTCGCTATGTACTACTGCATACAAATGCCTTTCAAAGCTCCTTGCTGAGCGTCTCAAAAGGCTACTCACAAATATCATTGACAGGGCTCAGTCTATTTTCATCCCAGGCAGGTTACTTTCTGACAATGTAATTCTTGCACAAGAGTTATTTAGAGGCTATAATCGTGAAACCGGTGTTCCTAAATGTGCTCTGAAACTTGACCTCCATAAAGCTTTCGATTCTTTGCATTGGGACTTCTTGTTGGCAGTCTTAGCTCATATGCGTTTCCCAGCTATCTTTATCAGCTGGATCAAGGCTTGCATCTGTACTACTAGGTTCTCTGTGAAAGTAAATGGTACGTTAAATGGGTACTTTGCTGGAAAACAGGGCCTCAGGCAGGGTGACCCCCTGTCTCCTTATCTTTTTGCCATCGCCATGAATGTCTTTTCGACAATTTTAAATGACACCACCACTGACTTCAACTACCATTGGAAATGCAAGGAGATGAAAATAACCCACCTTTTATTTGTAGATGATGTCTTGTTATTTTCTCGGGGTGACCAACCATCTATCACTCACCTTATGAAATCAGTTGAAAGGTTTTCATGCCTTAGTGGGTTGACCCATAGTTTCCTTAAAAGCTCCAGCTTTATGGCAAATTGTGACATGCATGTATCCTCTTGGTTTGACAATACTTATTCCATTCCTCGTGGCACTATTCCCACTAAATTCCTAGGGGTTCTTTAATCTCTTCAGAACTTAGTGTTAATGATTGTATTCCCCTACTTCACAAATTAACCTCTCGCATGGACTGTTGGACTGCTCTTTTGCTCTCCTTTGCTGGTCGTGTTCAGCTTATCAAATCTATCCTGTTTGCAGTTCAAGCTTTTTGGACCAACCATTTTGATCTCCCCATGACGGTTCATAAACAACTAAGGTCACTGTTTACGCATTTTTTGTGGAAGGGTGATTATACAAAAATGGGTGGTGCAAAGGTGGCATGGGATTCTCTCTGTTTGACAAGGGAAGAAGGGGGTTTGGGGTTTAAATGCCCTGTTGCTTGGAACAAAGCTCAAATGTTCTTTCACTTGTGGAGATTTCTTACAAAAAAAAGAGTCTATTTGGGTTCAGTGGGCTCACTGCACTGCCTTAAGGCGCAAAAGTTTCTGGCATCAATCTATTCCTACAGATTGTTCCTGGTGTTGGAGAAACTTGTTAAAGCTCCGAGATGATGCTAAATCTCACCTAAATTACGTTATTGGGAATGGAACGAAAACTCTATTCTGGTTGGACCCTTGGTGGCAAAAGGAACCTATTACAAATGGCTATAATGATGGTATTATTAGTTGCTGTAACTCTCATCCCTTGGCCACGGTGGGAGAGTTCTTACACAACAATTCCTGGGCCTTACCTCAACCGAATGCCTCTCAGCATCACGCCACTCGAAGTTATAACAGATGGGTCTCGACTTTTTCTTATCCATCTGTTAACACTTCGCGAAATGACTGCATTCTATGGGATGATTATCCAAAGATCACTAGAAGATGGATTTGGAACACTATCCGAACTAGGGGAGAGGAGGTGCTTTGGCACAGGGGTGTTTGGTTCAGAGGTTGTGTCTCACGATATGCCCACCATAATTGGTTAATTGTTATGCTAGGGGCGGCTATATACTATGGCTCGCCTTCAGCGATTTGGCCTCTCGGTCTTAACTGCTTGCTCCCTTTGTGCAAGAGGAATAGAAACAGACTCTCACTTGTTTCTCCATTGTCATTACTCCTCTTTTATTCTTAGAGGGCTTCTTTCTCCGCTAGGCATCTCCTTTGTTCATGCCCAACGCTGGACAGATATTCTCATTTCTATCTTGGATCTCACTGATTCCATTTCACAGTTTACTAGGCTGCTTGCTTTACAAACTTTTTCCTATTTTATTTGGCGTGAGCGAAATGCCACGATCCATAATGGCGGGAGCTTCCCTCCTTTACAGTTACTCAAGGGAATTCGCGAGGACATCAAGGCACGAATTGCCTCGTTAGAATGGTTTAAACAGAAACTGTGTAATAGGAATGATATTATTGCTTGGCTTGCACATTAGTTGCTTTATTCTTTTAGCTGCTTCTAGTTTGTAGTTGTAGCTATTTCCTTTTGCTCGGTTTGCCGAGTCAAAGTAGCTCTCTTGTTGCAATCTTCCCTGTTTAGATTGCTTCGAGATAGTTGCTCTTTGTAAATTCTTTTCCGTTCTATATATTTCTACATTTAGCAAAAAAAAAAGATAAGCACACTCAACTAGTAAAATAGGCAATAAAAAAAATCACTTTGATTACTATAAACTAATAAAATAATTATATAAATAAGCAATTATTGGTGAATAAATATAAACAATTACAAAAATTATTAATTAGCACAACCACTAGAACCAGTCGAGAGAGAACCAAGAACCAAAAATCAAAACAAGCAAACTTACGCTGACATGTAACGTCTTATCGATCCTAAGTTCCAATTAACCTATTTTATTATTGAAAGCTTATATCCTAATTCGGATTTATACTTTTGATTCATTGTTACCTGTTATCTCTTTACACTGCTGAGTGATGTTTGGCTCATATACCCGAACCTGACAGTGAAACGTGAAGATGGTTCGTACGATTTAGACCACTAGGAAGAGTTTAGAGAGGAAGAGAGTAGCTACCCAGGGTCCGGTATTTGCAATCCAAATTTAGGAAGATTTAGGATCAACTGATGCAGCTATTTGATAAACTTTTGGAGTTGGTTTGTAAGACTAGTTTTGATAATGATGTAATTATTTAAAATTGAAATCATTTGTAAATTTAATTAGACTTAACTATTAGTGTTTTTAGATGTTTAATTTATTTAATACTTTAACATGGTTCATCTAGACGGTATGGTTTTACTTTATTATGAACCGGTTTACGGGTATGACCCATATTCACGTTACTCATTTACGCTGTTACATATGGTCATTTCTCTATTTATCACTCCTACATAACACCCAAATCTAAACCATTAACCCACTCAAAGCCCAATTACAATAATTTAAGTTATAAAATATCGCTGTATTAGGTTAGCTATAAGGTTGTAGATTAGTTGAATCGAGCCGAACAGATACTAACATAATAGAATCACTGAGCCGAACTTCTCTCTCCGTGTTTCAGCTCGTTACAAAAGTCGAACTCAAACTCGAATTTTATTTAGCCAATATTATTATTTTTGTACAGACTCATTAAGAAAAAAAATTATGTGATAAACATGTTACCAAATCATGATATACTCGTATCACGTATTCACGATCATTTTAATTTTTTTTCTATAATTTTTACATTGAATTTGAATAAAAAAGTAGGGAATGAAATCTCGAAAACTTGCAACATGCTTCTTGTTTGCATTTTCTATTGATCTATTTATTTTTTAATTGCACAAACAAGTGAAAAATAGGGGAAAAAAGTTAGGGTAAACTTGCCTATGGATACATTTTTATTCTTGCACGTAGTCTAGTGAATTTTTACTTTATAGTTTAAGTGGTTTACTAAATTACCATATGATCGTACCTCAGTGTTGCTGGTTAATTACCCCCATCGCATTTACAAATTTGTATTGTAAACTCATAATGTAACATAAGGTCTGAGGTCTCAGTCTCCCTAATTTGTTCCTTGATGAAAAGCTTTTGGGTTTTTTCATTACCAAATTCGGCATGGTTACATACAATTTCTAACTCCTTTCATGAAGTGATTAGGTGTCTCATTTCCAATTGGTTTCATAAAAAGAGGATGCACAGATCATCCAGTAGAGTGGGTATCTGTTAATAGCTTTGACAAACATGTCTTCATAGTCCTTTGATCTTTAGGTTTCAGATTTGGCATTATGCTTGGCAAGGTCTTACAATAAAGGTTTATATTAGTTGTATTATCTAGAATTAAAAAAAAACAAATATTTTTCTAGTTTTACCGTTTATGATACAGGATTGTCACAATATGTTATATTAATTATTAGAATTCTAGTTGAAATAATATTTTTTTGAACTATTTTTATAGATTTTTTAAGCAAGAGCACATAGTAAAGAGTAACATCACAAAAACAAATTTTATCTTTATCTGATTCAAATTAAATAAATATGATAAAAAATTATTTTATAAACTACTTCTGAAATAATTATACAATAATTATAAAAAGAAGATTTATATTAGTTTTATCATCGACCACAAATGAAAAAATATTTTTCTAGTTTAAATGTATATATTTGTTGTTAAATGCATTACAATATAAAAATTTTGTTGTACCAATTACTCAATATGTTATATTAATAATTAAAACTCTTCAGAAAATAATATTTGAATTTCTTGTAAATAGAATTAATTATGATTTCACTTTTGGTATGTACATTTTGCCTGGTATTGTACATTTGCATTCCACTAAAAAAGTTAATTTTTTTATTTTTTGGTTGTTTAAATGTAAAAATTAAAGTTGATTTTTAAATATTCAATTTTGTTATATTATTAGCAATGGATAATATCTAAACATTCTTTTATGGTAATTGAAAATTATATTTCTTATAACTATTAGAAGTAATTATGTGTAGGATATCTCCCTATGTTGTGTGTATTTGACTATATAAAAAAAGAAAAAAAGGAAATTAAATTAAATTTCACATCTTATATCATAAATATCATATTTAATATGTTGTATCTAACCGTTTTCCCGTTTCTTATATAAGACTATTATTTGTTTTTCTATTTAGGTGTTTTGAATAGTAAGACCTTATTTTAATTTTCTTTGCACAAAATCATTCAATAACTAAATTTGAGTCTTAAATTTTAAAATTTACTTAGAAGTTTGGAATCATTTTTTTGTGAGTTTATTCTTTATACATAATTTGAGTATTTTACAGGTATCCTTAATGAAAAAGGAAATGTTGTTTACATGTTTTATGGATTTTTTTCATAAAATCCACCATCACTAAAATATATTTGTTAAGTATTTTTAGCAAAATTATATTTTCTACAAAATAATCCAATCTAATTTTTAGTAGCCCAAAATAATTATCCAGATAATTCCTCAAGAGCCCCTAAGGCGAATAAAATCCTGGAAATAAATATTTTTACATGTCTTTTTCAAATATTTGTTATATATTTTAATGAGTTTGATTAGAATTTTCAGTTTTATTCACTTAAAAACTTGATTCAACACTAATCAAATATTCAAATACTAATCTTTTTTTTTTGCTTTATTTAACTTTGATATAATTACGATATCAATTTTTTGGAGAGAATTTATACCTAATTTTCCTAATCATTTGAAAAAATTTGAAAATAGTTTTAATGTTATGACTCAAACATTTTTGTAGAAAAATATTTGAAAAATAAATTTTTTATCATAATAATTTTTTGGTAAATTTTTTTTTATTAAATTTCTAGAAGGCCTCTAGTTTTCCTTGGGTTTCATGCCTCCACAAAATTCTCATTGAGCACTCATCTGGCCCAATCACCAAATTGTGGGCCCAATAAAAAATTTTAGGTTTTACATTTGTGTATTCAACAATTTTTCGTTGATTATATTACCATTGCCGGGAAAATGTTTTTTTTGGTGAAATTCAAAATTGAAATTTCAAATTTTTTGAAAATTCTCAAGGACATTTCCAACTGAAAATGGTTGAAAATGGGACCAACAAAATCAACGGGAAGTCGTTGAATTTAACCTTAAATTCAACCGAAATGCTAATTTCAACTGTCTTATATTCAACGGGAAGGAATCTATTGAATTTATGATAAATGTAACGGAATCTTGTTGTAAATAGCATAAATTCAACAGAATTTTACTCGTTGAATTTAGCCGCTTTTCTAGTAGTGTTACCTAAGGCCTAGTAATATTAACTAAATTAGTAACCAGTTTAATTATTAAATACTAGAAGAATATTAACAAATATATGACATAAATGGCTATAAAATATGTAAACACATCTCAAGTTCAATAGTAAACCACAAGCTTGATTTACACAATGTATCAAATATGAAAAACGTACACAAGGTGCCATATATATTTTGTAAAAATCTTAAAACCTTGCAACTTAGAATTCTTTACTAATAAAATAGTACCATAACACATTAATAGTATATTAACAAATGAATATAAGATTTGTATTGTGTGTAAATTATACTCGAGCCTAAAGCATAAAAAGAGTACCTTAATTGACTTGATTTTACAATTTTTCTTGTAAATCGATCTCGCACCTTCTTTTCCTTCTGGGTGCGTGTCTTAGTGATGTTTAGGGTTTAGTTTAAATAATAGTGAGAGAGAGGGTGTCCCGTGAATCTATACTATATTATAATAAATGAAAGGGGTATAATTTGTAGTTTGGCTACTCTATATTTTTTGTTATCCTCCATTCACAACCGTTAGATCTTCAACTCAAATAGATCATTACCGTTAGATACAACAATACTAAAAGTTGGAGGTCTAAGGTTTGAATCCCGCCAACAACATTTTATTATAACATATTAATTTAGATTTAATACTAAAAATTAATTATATACAAAGGTCTAAAATTTGAATTCTCCCAACATATTAAAAGTAATGTTTATAATATTTTATATACTAAACTACAAGTAAATTAAAAAAAAAAAAAGAAAGTAACACGTGCTTTGCACGGGCTATAAGCTAGTATTTATAAAACCAACATTATCGATTAAGACTTGGATTAGAAACAACACTCTACTAATTAATTCTAACCAAAATAGATTTTTCTTATTAATTTTTTATTTTTAATTATTATTATTATTATTAATATTATCTAAAATTACAGATATTACATATATATCCCCTTAAAAAGGATTTCGTATCCGGAATCAAACGAAGCTAAACAAGTACGGATATCTCTCACCAATAAATTCCTATAATTCGAAGTAGCCCTTCATTCAGAATGATTTTTCCATAAAACCTTCATAAACGGTATAGTATGCTCCTCTCAAGCTTCTGCTTGCTCTCAGATCCTCTCTAATCTTATGCAATGGGTACTAAACTATGTGAAACGGATGATACTTATAACCCCCTCAAAACAGACACATGAAACACATTATGCACATGACATAACTGGGCGGCAGCACAACTCTATAACACACTTCTCCCACTTTCTTTATAATATAAAAAGACCAAGTTGTCCTTCGTACACCAAAAGTATCACACCCTAAAAACAAATGACATTTTTATGAATCAAAATTCATTGGGTTCAAATCCATCAAGATTATATTAATCCGCATATTTCTTTTGATCAATTTAAATATCACAAGTCTCTTCATGTAAATAATGCCTCAAAAATTTTAAACCAAGAAGTACTAATCTAACTCTAGTTTATAGGTCAAATAAACTACAAAATGATCACAATTTAAAAAAAAAATGTATGGCTAATAGTTTAAACGAATATTTTCTATTTAATAGAGAGACAAAACAATGAATATCATGATATAATTGTTAAGGCAATTTTAAAGTATTGGAATAGTACTTATCTAAATTTGAAAATAAATTTTATAATCATATATTAATATTAAACACAATTATATATTAATAATAATCATATTAAAAAATCAAATACCAAGTAAGAGTACCGTATTTATTTAATGACTGAAAAAAAAATACTGAACGTATAATAGTAATTGTATATAATAGTAATTGTATGACAATGATAACTGTTACATGAACTAATGCCTACAAAATATTAATTAAATATTGTGAACAAAGTAGTTCGGACAATGAAGGTGGCCCAGACCGTACTAGATAAGCACACTCACGGAAAAGGTATACAAAATGTTTCTCTCTCTAGAATTTTTCTCCCCTTTCTCTCTAGGTTAGAACCCTAATTTATCTTAGCCGGATTCTTTCTAAACCTCACTTTCATCAGATCTAAACTAAACTTCACGAATTCATCTCTTTATCCTCAATCTTACACCTACATGCTATATTTCTATTTCTAAAATTCTGGGTCGATGAACTCTGAGGAGTTTTCTGATTTAATTGGTCATAATTATGCTCTCCCAAATCGAGCTTTGATCTGTGGGATTCCCCATCCACTGGAAACTGATATTCAGACTGTTCTTTATGGAAATGCCAGTTCACAGAATAATGGGTCGCCAAACGAAGTTGTCTCTATATGCACCTCCCCTGTTTATGAGATACTTGCTCCCTCCCCGGTTAATGAGATGCTTGTTGTGGAATAAAAACTAGGTTATTAGATTGTGGCAAGGGTTTGCTGTATTTAATGCTAGGGTGCGTGAGCTTCGTGCTTTAGTGGCTGCTCTCGTGCTCGTGGCTGAATCTGCCTTCACAAGATGCCTACGTACTTTGATGTGTATCAAAGATCAAGCCAAAAAACTTAGTTCTAGGAATGAGGGGTCAGACCCTTTATATAGGCTGAGAAGCCCTAGAATCGTAGTAGAATTAGGTGACTTGGTGGGCAAGTCACCGCCTTGAGGAAGGTTCTAGGCTCCTTCCTTGCAGGAATCAGTTTCCTTGTGGAAGTAGGTGCCTTGGAGGCTAAGTCAGGCAGAAGTAATATCCTTATTTGACTCTTATTGCTGAGTTGGTTATTACCCTTAATATTAATTACGAAATTAATATTATAAATAGGGTTTGGGCCCATTTAATTTAAATATGTCTTTAGGGCTCATTTTTAACCCACATCATTTGCCCCCCAACTTCTAGGAAAACTGATCAGATTTTCCTTGAAGTTTTAACGACCTTTTTCGAGACTCGGGTCAGGGCTCATCTTTATACACTAGTGTTTCACGAGTATCGTCTTGATGTAAAGCGTGGAGCGACCGACGCATTTACGACAATGTCAATTTGATGCTAATCGGCATTAATCAGCTTTAAACAACGTTTAAAGGATGTTAAACGACGCTAAACGGACTTAAACGGTGCTAAACAGCACTAATCGGCACTAAACGGTGTTAAATAGCCTTAAACGACGTTTAAACAATGTTAAACGATGCTAAACGGCATTAAACGGCATAAAACGGCACTAAACGGCGCTAATCAGCCTTAAACGATGTTTAAACGGTGTTAAACGATGTTAAACGGCATAAAACGGCACTAAACGGCGCTAATCAGCCTTAAACGATGTTTAAACGACGTTAAACGACATAAAACGGCACTAAACAGTGCTAATCAGCCTTAAATGATGTTTAAACGGTGTTAAACGGCGTTAAACGGCATAAAACGGCACTAAACGGCGCTAATCAGTCTTAAACGACGTTTAAACGGTGTTAAACGACGTTGAACGGCATAAAACGGCACTAAACGGCGCTAATCAGCTTTAAACGACGTTTAAACGACGTTAAACGACATTAAACGACATTAAATGGCATAAAACGGCACTAAACGGCACTAATCTGTGCTAATCGGCACTAATCTGTGCTAATCGGCACTAATTTGTGCTTAAACGGCACTAATCTGTGCTAATCGGCACTAATTTGTGCTTAAACGGCACTAATCTGTGCTAATCGGCACTCATCTGTGCTTAAACGGCACTAATCTGTGCTAATCAGAAATCTTCATGTTCTTGATGAACCCGGGTTGACTGAAAATACTCGTACCCCTGATCGCTCCGGGTCGGACAGAAAATACCCGTGGTCTTGATGAACCCCGGTCGGCCGAAGCCTCCCGGTTTGCCCCGGTCGGCCGGCTTCCGGTCAGAAGCCGGCCAAAAATCTTCATGTTCTTGACGGACCCCGGTTGGCCGAAAATATTCATACCCCTGACTGATCCGGGTTGGACAAAAAATACTCGTACCCCTGATCACTCCGGGTTGGACAAAAAATACTCGTACCCCTGATCACTCCGGGTTGGACAAAAAATACTCGTACCCCTGATCACTCCGGGTTGGACAAAAAATACTCGTACCCCTGAAGAACCCCGGTCGGCCGAAGCTTCCCGGGTGTGCCGGTCGGCCAGCCACCGGTCGGCTGGTTTCGATTTATTTTTTTATTTTTTTTAAACATGATGTTTCCATAAACACGTATGTTCGTGGTCTTGATGAACATGTATGTTCGTGGTCTTGATGAACATGTATGTTCGTGGTCTTGACGAACATGACAAAAGTAGTCGTGGTCTTGACGAACATGACAAAATTAGTCGTGGTCTTGACGAACATGACAAAATTAGTCGTGGTCTTGACGAACATGACAAAAATAGTCGTGGTCTTGACGAAAACTCCCATGGTGTTGACAAACCCCGGTCAGTCGAAGCCTCCCGGGTAGGCCGGTCGGCCAGCCACCGGTCGGCTGGAACCCTTCGGTTCGTCCCGATCGGCTGAAGCCCTCCGGTTTGCCCCGGTCGGCCGGCTTCCGATTGGACCATGTCAAAATTTATTATTATTTTTTTTTTTGCATTCTTGGCTTCAATACTTCAACTTCTCTCTTGAATACGATGTTTTCATAAACATGTATATTCGTGGTCTTGATGACCATGAGTTTTCGTGGTTTTGATGACCATGTATATTCGTGGTCTTGATGACCATGAGTTGTCGTGGTCTTGATGACCATGAGTTTTCGTGGTCTTGATGACCATGAGTTTAGAAAATCAGCAATATGGTCATTCATGACTTTTGCTTAAGGCTTCCCATAATTTCCGATTAGCGCTGCTAATCCCCAGATTTTGCACTAACCTCTTGATTAGGCTCTCTTAATCACAATCAGCTTCCATCCTGAATACCAACCTTTCATATCGATAATCGAATATCAATGTCAACACATGAACATCACTTCAACCTTTGGATCCTGATTGGAGGTCCATGACCCCCTCGAGTTTGGCCTTCATAGCTAATCTTGACCTTCATGGCTAATATCTCAATGCTCTCACTGACAGCTTTCGTGCCTCCGAGGCATTGTCAGGGAGCCATCCGGTTTCAAGATGAGCTTTAATAGGATCTAACCAACAGCTTCCAACATCGATCGATGCTACCAACTTAGAGTTGATGGTCGGGACCTTCAAGACCTGGAAGTAGACACTCCTTGCGTAATTCTCTATCTCAGAAGAAGCGAACTTAGACAGGGCATCAGCCTTAACGTTCTCTTCTCTCGGAATGTGCTCTAAGTAGCACTTATCAAACTGAGTCATGACAGCTTTCATAACTCTCAAATACTTTGCCATAGTTTCATCCTTGGCCTCAAATTCACCATTCACTTGCGATATTATCAATCGTGAATCTCCACAAATTTTGAGATTCTTGACCCTCATAATTCTGGCCAAGCCCAACCCAGCTACCAAGGCTTTATACTCGGCTTCGTTATTGGTTGTCGGAAAATCCAACTTCAAAGCATACTCAACTGTGAACCCATCGGGGCTTTGCAAGACTAGACCTGCACCACTAGATTTGGTTTTTCATGCTCCATCAAAATAGAACACCCAATATTCCTTCAGATCAGGTACAAGTTCTTCACTTCCAGGGGTGGTTACCATATCCTGCCCCCCGACTTCTTGGTTAAATGGTACATTCAACCACGAAGTAGGCCAATGCCTGAGCCTTAATAGCTATTCGAGGCTTATATGTGATGTCAAACTCTCTAAGTTCAATTGCCCACTCTATAAGCCTTAATAGCTTTTGGGCTATGCAATATGCTTCTCAACTGCTGGTCCGTCAGGACTTCGATCTTGTGTGCCTGAAAGTACGGTTGTAACTTTCTCGAGGCTGTGATAAATGCCGAAGCAAACTTCTCGATTGGAGAGTTATTCAACTCCGCCCCATGTAACACCTTGCTTACATAGTAGATGGGTTTCTAAACCTTTTTCTCTTCTCGAATAAGGACAACACTCAATGCATGCTCAGATACCGCCAAGTATAGATAGAGAGTCACTCCGGGACTAGGCTTGGCCAACAACGGGGCTTCAGCCATGTACTTATTCAGCTGTTCGAAGGCCTCTTGGCTCTCAGAAGTCACTCGAAATTTTTCACCTTTTTCAATGCTTGAAAGAAAGACAAACACTTGTCACCAGACTTGGAGATGAATCTCCCTAGGGCTGCAACTCGGCAGGTTAGCTTCTGTACATCTCGTATAGAGCGGGTGGTTCCATGTCTAAAATTGCTTTTATCTTATCAGGGTTGGCCTCTATGCCTCTCTTTGAAACCATCAATTCCAAAAAATTTCCTGATCCAACTCCAAAAGCACACTCGGCTGGATTCAACATCATCTTGTGGTGCCTTAGCACTTCGAATGCCTCGCTGAGGTGCTTAATGTGATCTACCTTGCACAGGCTCTTGACTAACATGTCATCAACATAGACCTCCATGGTTTTCCCAATCAGATGGGCGAATATCTTATTCACCAGTCGTTGGTCTTCATCCTTAAGACATATTGAAGAGTAGCTAGTCCTTAACATCCTCGGCCTTGCATGGCTTTGATTGTTGCGTATGGCTTTTATCTGCTCGTCTTTTAACCTGGGTCCTTCACGGACTTAAACTCTTATTTGGTCATGCTATAACCTAACTTTTGACCCTTTGGGGTCTTTATTTATGCATTTGCTTGTTCTCCATTCGTGTATTTTTTTATTTTCGGTACTTGGTCGTCCTTAACTTGCACTCATCAGGTGCTTGGCACATAAAATCACACAATAAATGAATGGAAAACAAACTTGCATTAATAACTTGAAATGGGTTCAACCCTTACATAAAGTACTAGCATCCTACTCGGAGCAACATGCTCTTCAATGGTTTCAATGAACCTTATTTCTACTTCTACTAGATAAATATGAAGCTAAGTTCTACTAGGATAACTTGAGCCCATCGGGGCTTTGCAAGACTAGGCCTGCACCAGATTTTATTTTTGATGCTCCATCAAAATAGAGCACCCACCACTCCTTCTAGTCTCCTCCTTATTATTCTGAGGTTCTACTCCTTCTGGTCTCCTCCTTATTATTCTGAGGTTCACTTCCTGCTAGGGGTATTACCTCCTGCCCCCCGACTTCTTGGTTGCCAATGGTACATTCAACCACGAAGTCAGTTAACGTCTTAGCCTCAATGGCTGTTCGAGGCTTCTGTGTGATGTCCTCTGATGGCCTTTCTTGACGTTTCTTACTACTGCGGATATCCATGTCCTCAATCGGAAGGACCTGCCCCCCGACTCCATCAGGCCTTAACGAGGCTACATAACAGCTTCGTGCCATCTTCTGATCACCTTTATGTTCTCCAACACCATTCCTGGTCGGGAACTTGATCTTCATATGATAAGTTGAGGCGACAGCCTTGAATGCATGAAGTCCAGTCCTTCCGAGGATAGCGTTGTACGTTGAAACCGCCTTGATTACCAGGAAGTTCAACATCTGAGTGGCCTCCTTGGGCTCCTGTCCAATAGTTACAGGTAACTGAATAGTCCCTTTAACTTTGGATTCTACTCCGTTAAATCCATATATAGGCATGTTATTGGGGGTCAATTGAGAATCACTGTACCCCATCTTCACAAATGCATCATGAAATAGAATGTCAACGGAAGCTCCATTGTCTATCAAGACTCGCTTCACCTTTGAGTTTCCAATCACAGAAGTTATGACCAACGGGTCGTCATGGGGGAACTTCACCCCTTCCAAGTCCGAGTCATCAAAACCAACCACTACTTCAGTTTTTGCACGCTTCGGGGCCTCTTCCACGATGTGCATCACTTCTCTAGCATAAGCCTTCTGAGAATTCCTTGTTGTGCCGGCCGCAGTCGGGCCTCCTGAGATCATGTTGATTACTGGCCCTCGGGGCTGTGGGTTGCGATCTTGATCGTCATCCCTCCTATCATACTCTCTTCTCTGATTACCACGGTCGTCACCCTTAGTGAAGTGGCTCAATTTCCCTCTATGAATCAAAAACTCGATCTCATCTTTGAGTTGCTTGCAATCATCAGTGTCATGTCCCACATCTCTGTGGAATCTGCAATACTGATTCTTGTTTCTCTTTATGGGATCGCCCCTGAGTGGCTTCGGCCATCGGAAATCCTTATCCTTCTCAATGTCCAACAAGATTCGACTCCTAGGAGTATTCAACCTTGCATACTCAGTGAACTTCGGTCCTTGGTTCTTCTTAGGGGCATAGTCGGAGTCCTCGCTAGTTCGGGAATACTTGTCCCTAGCATCATACTCTTGGTCATCATACTCATGGTCTTACTTTCGCTTCTTGGAGTCGTTGTTACCCCTGCCATTACCTCCGACGGCTTCTTTCTTCATGCTATCTTCAGCTTTGATATACTTGTCAGCTCTTCGTTGAAGCTCGGCCATGTTTTCAGGAGGATGCTTTGCCAATGACCTTTTAAAGAATTCATCAGTAGTTCCATGTTCCAAGGCTACCATGGCCACCTTGTTTTCCAAGTCAGTGATGTTCAATGTCTCCTTAGTGAACCTCTTGAGGTAGTCTCTCAAGTTTTCATTCTTCCCTTGCACCACGTACATGAGAGATGCAGAACTTTTTTCATGAACTCTCCCGCTGATGAACTGGCTAACAAAAGCGGCGCTCAGCTCCTTAAAAGAGCCAATTGAATTCATAGGTAGGCGACTATACCATCTTTGAGCCATGCCCGATAGAGTTTGAGGGAACGCCCTACACTTCAAGGCGTCACTTGCGGGCTGCAATAGCAGTGCGTTTGAGAACGTCCTAACATGATTTGCGGGATCACCCGTTCCATCATAAACCTTGATTGTCGGCATCTTGAACTTCCTGGAGATGTGAGCATTCATCACCTCCTCGGTAAACGGGGGTGTGGGATCATCAGGATCCCCAAGTGGTATCAGATCCTTGGGGTTGCCCCTGGGAGTTTCCACCCTTGTTGTTCTTCCAGTTGGGGCATCAGCCCTTCTCTGCCTTCTTGAAGACCTTTCTAAGTCTATGATGGGAATCGGTCCTGAGGTTAGAGGAGGTTGAGTCTGATTCAACCTAACTTGCTCCCTGACAATATCTTCCTTTATCCTTAAAATCTCGGCTTCATAAGCCTTGATTCTTTCAGCAGCTGTCAAGGGGGGTCCATCATGGATGGTTTGTGTTCTTCTTCTAGGCTCTCTGCTAGCACGCCACCTTCTCGGGGCTTCATCACGATCATCATCATCAGACGATGAATCATCAGTATAGGGGCCAGAGTAGTCATAATACTCTCGATCTCAGATCTGCAAAGCATGGCCACTGGGTCCAGGACCTTGAGTAATTGGAGGGTAATTAGGCAGACCATACATCGGGTTGGTATTCATGGGGAGATCTGTAGTATGGATCTGTAACCCTGGTGGTAACGGGCGATTGGGATCAACTAAAGGAGAAACCAGCGTCTGAAGAGAGCTGGTTTCTTGACCTGGGTGGATGACCATTGGTAACGTTCTTTCAGGATGGGGATTCGTCCCTGGGGGTTGAGAAACCTGAGTTTGAGAAGCTTGAGTTTGAATGATCGCCCCTGTTGTTGGGGGCATCGTATCCGTAGTGGGCGGAGCAGAGCTGAGAGGCAGGGACTCGGTACTTGCTGGTGTCCTTCGTGTTTGAACCATGGTTGATGTCTTTTGTCCCACAGACGGCGCCAAATGTTGTGGAATAAAAACTAGGTTATTAGATTGCGGCTAGGGTTTGCTGTATTTAATGCTAGGATGCGTGAGCTTCGTGCTTTAGTGGCTGCTCTCGTGCTCGTGGCTGAATCTGTCTTCACAAGATGCCTACGTACTTTGATGTGTATCAAAGATCAAGCCAAAAAACGTAGTTCTAGGAATGAGGGGTCAGACCCTTTATATAGGCTGAGAAGCCCTAGAATCGTAGTAGAATTAGGTGACTTGGTGGGCAAGTCACCGCTTTGAGGAAGGTTCTAGGCTCCTTCCTTGCAGGAATCAGTTTCCTTGTGGAAGTAGGTGCCTTGGAGGCTAAGTCAGGCAGAAGTAATATCCTTATTTGACTCTTATTGCTGAGTTGGTTATTACCCTTAATATTAATTACGAAATTAATATTATAAATAGGGTTTGGGCCCATTTAATGGGCCCCACGTTTTGAC
The DNA here is from genome assembly GCA_037693485.1 of Kitagawia praeruptora. Taxonomy (NCBI): domain Eukaryota; kingdom Viridiplantae; phylum Streptophyta; class Magnoliopsida; order Apiales; family Apiaceae; genus Kitagawia; species Kitagawia praeruptora. The sequence continues at coordinate 113,550,961 of CM075354.1, forward strand.
CATATTGGGCCTAATTAAGGTAACATTAAATATGTCTTTAGGGCTCATTTTTAACCCACATCAATGCTAGCTCACATTCGACCTACTACTATGGGTAACATCACTAACACTACACCTCTATTTGATTTTTCAACTGCTACCTTGTCTTCCTTACAGGAAAATATTGTGGTTCAACAAGGCATACAAATTGTTTGTGAAAATGTCGACTTGAGTTCTTCGACCCTAAAACATGTTGCTAGCGAGGAAAATAATACGGCTTCACCTAGTACTACTGTGCCCATTCAACCATCTTAGAGTGCTTTAGCACAGAAAAACATCCCGGATGCCACACCCTCTTCTGACTCTCATTGTGGAAATTGCATCACTTACAACGAAGACGGCTCTGCTAATGTCAAGCCACCAGAGCAGTTCTTTGTAAATGCTCATAAAAAATGGGAAACTAGCATTATTGGGCATTTTATGGGTGCAGGATTTGCTTTCACTTAAGTTCGAGAGCAAGCTCTTAAACAATGGAAAAACAAGGGCCTTACTCGAGTTTTCTATAACTCTAAGGGATTCTACACCTTTCGTTTTGCAACAGTGGCTGAAAAGGAGGAAATTCTTAAACTAAACACGGTTGTTCTGGGTGGAAAAACTCTGTACTTAGCACCCTGGACGGATGGCTCTGATTTTAAGAAGAATGCAATTCAAAAGGTCCCGTGTTGGATTCGATTTGTGGATATTCCTGTTTCGTACTGGTCAAATGATGGCCTTACCACTCTTGCTAAAACTGTTGGAAGGCCCCTAAAATTTGACGAGGCCACATCTAAATTTGAGCCTATCAAGTATGCTGCTGTGCAAGTGGAGATCACCTATGATGGGCCTCGACCTCCGTTTGTTTGGGCAGACACGGTTACACCGAATGGAATTCGAAAACGGGGCAAGGTGGAAATCCAATATTCACAAATGCCCTACTCCTGTAGTTTATGCAAGGCATTTGGGCATTCTTTGTCAAGATGTAAGGACAACCCCGATGTTGTGAGACCTCCTAAAAGGGCTTCTAAAAATCAACATGGACACACTTCCACTTCAAGAGAGCCAAATGTGAATACTCAGGATCATTCCCCAACCAGCCCTAGGGAAAACTATGTTGGAAATATGGATTTGGTGCCTTACATTGTGGGTAAATTTGCCGGCTGCCCTGTTGTTCTTGATGAAGACTTCATTTTAGCTCAAGCACAAGTCGAGGACGAAACAGCAAACTTGGAAAATGAGGATAACCTTGATGAATTTGATAATTCTGCGAAAGCAATGGAAGGTTTTGACTACTCAAATGATAATTGTCACAACATGCCTGATATGCAGAATTCTCATACAAACAGGTTTTTGACATCAAATGAAATAGCAATCACAATCTTGCCTGTAACTATTGGTAATTCCTTCGAATCTCTGACCAACCTTGAGGATGAAGACCCAATTATTCAATCTCCATCTCCTCAGAAAAGAAAGCGCAACAAAGGCAAATCACCATTGCAAATAAATTCGAACATCGAGGTGGACTCCTCATCTCAAACTGCCCCAACTAGAGAGGTGGTTTTCTCCATTGAATTACCATCTCTACCACCATTACCCCCCAGTAAAGATATTGAAGGTGATTCTAATACCTCCCGAAAGAAAAGCCTAAGGCTGCAGGCTCAAGCAGCTAAATCTCGTCCTTTATGATGAATTGGATCACATGGAATGTTAGGGGGCTAAATATTGAGGCTCACCAGTTAGAGGTTCTGAATATTATTAGGTTGCATCATATTACTCTTATGGGTCTTTTAGAAACTAAAGTAAAAGTTGGAAATAGTTTAGCAGTCTCAAATAAAATTGCCCCTCATTGGAAGTGGATGTTCAACTATAATCACCACGATAATGGGAGAGTTTGGGTAGGATGGGATGACAATATTTGGGAGGTTACTATGCTCGATAGTTATGCTCAACATATTTCATGCACTATCACTTTCAAAGAAAAGCAAATTACTTTTTTGGCCACTTTTGTCTACGCTCACAACCGAGGTTATAATAGAACTCCCTTATGGAACTATTTGTCTAATTTGAAAACGACCCTGCCTTGGACGGTGGTGGGGGATTTTAATTGTGTTGTTAATCTTGGTGAAATTGATGGGGGTCGTGAACACTAGACTCCGGAAATGCAAGCTTTCAAGGATTGTCTGATTTCCTCCTACTTGTCTACTTATCGTACAACAGGCAACCCTTTCACTTGGTCAAATAATCGCCCTTCTAACCTCATTCTTAGACGGTTGGACAGGGCTCTTTGCAACGCAACATGGCTTGCTACTTTTGCTGATTCTCAAGCCATCATCTTACCCCGGGGCATAATGGATCATACTCCAATTTTCATCAAGGTTCCTATTGTAGTGGAACGTTTCTCGAAACCTTTTCAGTTTTTCTCTTATATGGTTGAGGTTGAAGGTTTTCTTGAAGCTGTTAGTGATGCTTGGTGTGTTCCGAGTTTGGGAAACCCTTTGGAAATTCTTTGTAAGAAGCTGAAACTGGTTAAACAAACTCTGGTTGCTCTAAACAAGGCTAAGGGCCAATTGTCAAACAATGTTACAACCTTTCGTTCGGACCTTCTAAATTTACAGGAAAGAATAGCACAAGACCCAAATAACAGATTCGTGTTGGCTCAGGAACAAACTGCTATCCAGAATCTCTCAAAAGCCTTGTTGCAAGAAGAGTCTGTTCTAAAACAAAAATCTCGAATCAAGTGGTTGGCTCTTGGCGATGGTAACACAAAATTTTTCTTCAACCAGGTAAAGCATAATTGGAACAGAAACAAGATCTTATCTATTCAGAATAAAAATGGCGAGCTTGTTCATGGTCATACTGCAGTTGCCTTGGTTGCTGTAAACTATTTTTCTAAATTCTTATGAACTTCTCCTGCTTCTAGACATGTAAACCTCGATGGCATTGGGTGTCCCTTACTTAATGACGAGCAACGCGAGTCTCTTGTTCGTCCCTTTTCCTCTGATCAAATTCTGCATACCCTCAAGAATATGAAAAAAGCCAAAGCCCCTGGCCCCGATGGATTTACTGTGGAGTTCTATTTGGCAACTTGGGATATTGTTGGTCAGGATTTCTGTAATGCTATTCTTCATTTTTTCAAAAATTCCAGAATGCATTCCAATTTCAACTCTACGAGTATAGCTCTAATTCCAAAGACTATCTCCCCTTCAAAGATGGAGGAATTTCGACCAATTTCGCTATGTACTACTGCATACAAATGCCTTTCAAAGCTCCTTGCTGAGCGTCTCAAAAGGCTACTCACAAATATCATTGACAGGGCTCAGTCTATTTTCATCCCAGGCAGGTTACTTTCTTACAATGTAATTCTTGCACAAGAGTTATTTAGAGGCTATAATCGTGAAACCGGTGTTCCTAAATGTGCTCTGAAACTTGACCTCCATAAAGCTTTCGATTCTTTGCATTGGGACTTCTTGTTGGCAGTCTTAGCTCATATGCGTTTCCCTGCTATCTTTATCAGCTGGATCAAGGCTTGCATCTGTACTACTAGGTTCTCTGTGAAAGTAAATGGTACGTTAAATGGGTACTTTGCTGGAAAACAGGGCCTCAGGCAGGGTGACCCCCTGTCTCCTTATCTTTTTGCCATCGCCATGAATGTCTTTTCGACAATTTTAAATGACACCACCACTGACTTCAACTACCATTGGAAATGCAAGGAGATGAAAATAACCCACCTTTTATTTGTAGATGATGTCTTGTTATTTTCTCGGGGTGACCAACCATCTATCACTCACCTTATGAAATCAGTTGAAAGGTTTTCATGCCTTAGTGGGTTGACCCATAGTTTCCTTAAAAGCTCCAGCTTTATGGCAAATTGTGACATGCATGTATCCTCTTGGTTTGACAATACTTATTCCATTCCTCGTGGCACTATTCCCACTAAATTCCTAGGGGTTCTTTAATCTCTTCAGAACTTAGTGTTAATGATTGTATTCCCCTACTTCACAAATTAACCTCTCGCATGGACTGTTGGACTGCTCTTTTGCTCTCCTTTGCCGGTCGTGTTCAGCTTATCAAATCTATCCTGTTTGCAGTTCAAGCTTTTTGGACCAACCATTTCGTTCTCCCCATGACGGTTCATAAACAACTAAGGTCGCTGTTTACGCATTTTTTGTGGAAGGGTGATTATACAAAAATGGGTGGTGCAAAGGTGGCATGGGATTCTCTCTGTTTGCCAAGGGAAGAAGGGGGTTTGGGGTTTAAATGCCCTGTTGCTTGGAACAAAGCTCAAATGTTCTTTCACTTGTGGAGATTTCTTACAATAAAAAGAGTCTATTTGGGTTCAGTGGGCGCACTGCACTGCCTTAAGGCGCAAAAGTTTCTGGCATCAATCTATTCCTACAGATTGTTCCTGGTTTTGGAGAAACTTGTTAAAGCTCCGAGATGATGCTAAATCTCACCTAAATTACGTTATTGGGAATGGAACGAAAACTCTATTCTGGTTGGACCCTTGGTGGCAAAAGGAACCTATTACAAATGGCTATAATGATGGTATTATTAGTTGCTGTAACTCTCATCCCTTGGCCACGGTGGGAGAGTTCTTACACAACAATTCCTGGGCCTTACCTCAACCGAATGCCTCTCAGCATCACGCCACTCGAAGTTATAACAGATGGGTCTCGACTTTTTCTTATCCATCTGTTAACACTTCGCGAAATGACTGCATTCTATGGGATGATTATCCAAAGATCACTAGAAGATGGATTTGGAACACTATCCGAACTAGGGGAGAGGAGGTGCTTTGGCACAGGGGTGTTTGGTTCAGAGGTTGTGTCTCACGATATGCCCACCATAATTGGTTAATTGTTATGCTAGGGGCGGCTATATACTATGGCTCGCCTTCAGCGATTTGGCCTCTCGGTCTTAACTGCTTGCTCCCTTTGTGCAAGAGGAATAGAAACAGACTCTCACATGTTTCTCCATTGTCATTACTCCTCTTTTATTCTTAGAGGGCTTCTTTCTCCGCTAGGCATCTCCTTTGTTCATGCCCAACGCTGGACAGATATTCTCATTTCTATCTTGGATCTCACTGATTCCATTTCACAGTTTACTAGGCTGCTTGCTTTACAAACTTTTTCCTATTTTATTTGGCGTGAGCGAAATGCCACGATCCATAATGGCGGGAGCTTCCCTCCTTTATAGTTACTCAAGGGAATTCGCGAGGACATCAAGGCACGAATTGCCTCGTTAGAATGGTTTAAACAGAAACTGTGTAATAGGAATGATATTATTGCTTGGCTTGCACATTAGTTGCTTTATTCTTTTAGCTGCTTCTAGTTTGTAGTTGTAGCTATTTCCTTTTGCTCGGTTTGCCGAGTCAAAGTAGCTCTCTTGTTGCAATCTTCCCTGTTTAGATTGCTTCGAGATAGTTGCTCTTTGTAAATTCTTTTCCGTTCTATATATTTCTACATTTAGCAAAAAAAAAGATAAGCACACTCAACTAGTAAAATAGGCAATAAAAAAAATCACTTTGATTACTATAAACTAATAAAATAATTATATAAATAAGCAATTATTGGTGAATAAATATAAACAATTACAAAAATTATTAATTAGCACAACCACTAGAACCAGTCGAGAGAGAACCAAGAACCAAAAATCAAAACAAGCAAACTTACGCTGACATGTAACGTCTTATCGATCCTAAGTTCCAATTAACCTATTTTATTATTGAAAGCTTATATCCTAATTCGGATTTATACTTTTGATTCATTGTTACCTGTTATCTCTTTACACTGCTGAGTGATGTTTGGCTCATATACCCGAACCTGACAGTGAAACGTGAAGATGGTTCGTACGATTTAGACCACTAGGAAGAGTTTAGAGAGGAAGAGAGTAGCTACCCAGGGTCCGGTATTTGCAATCCAAATTTAGGAAGATTTAGGATCAACTGATGCAGCTATTTGATAAACTTTTGGAGTTGGTTTGTAAGACTAGTTTTGATAATGATGTAATTATTTAAAATTGAAATCATTTGTAAATTTAATTAGACTTAACTATTAGTGTTTTTAGATGTTTAATTTATTTAATACTTTAACATGGTTCATCTAGCCGGTATGGTTTTACTTTATTATGAACCCGTTTACGGGTATGACCCATATTCACGTTACTCATTTACGCTGTTACATATGATCATTTCTCTATTTATCACTCCTACATAACACCCAAATCTAAACCATTAACCCACTCAAAGCCCAATTACAATAATTTAAGTTATAAAATATCGCTGTATTAGGTTAGCTATAAGGTTGTAGATTAGTTGAATCGAGCCGAACAGATACTAACATAATAGAATCACTGAGCCGAACTTCTCTCTCCGTGTTTCAGCTCGTTACAAAAGTCGAACTCAAACTCGAATTTTATTTAGCCAATATTATTATTTTTGTACAGACTCATTAAGAAAAAAAATTATCTGATAAACATGTTACCAAATCATGATATACTCGTATCACGTATTCACGATCATTTTAATTTTTTTTCTATAATTTTTACATTGAATTTGAATAAAAAAGTAGGGAATGAAATCTCGAAAACTTGCAACATGCTTCTTGTTTGCATTTTCTATTGATCTATTTATTTTTTAATTGCACAAACAAGTGAAAAATAGGGGAAAAAGTTTGGGTAAACTTGCCTATGGATACATTTTTATTCTTGCACGTAGTCTAGTGAATTTTTACTTTATAGTTTAAGTGGTTTACTAAATTACCATATGATCGTACCTCAGTGTTGCTGGTTAATTACCCCCATCGCATTTACAAATTTGTATTGTAAACTCATAATGTAACATAAGGTCTGAGGTCTCAGTCTCCCTAATTTGTTCCTTGATGAAAAGCTTTTGGGTTTTTTCATTACCAAATTCGGCATGGTTACATACAATTTCTAACTCCTTTCATGAAGTGATTAGGTGTCTCATTTCCAATTGGTTTCATAAAAAGAGGATGCACAGATCATCCAGTAGAGTGGGTATCTGTTAATAGCTTTGACAAACATGTCTTCATAGTCCTTTGATCTTTAGGTTTCAGATTTGGCATTATGCTTGGCAAGGTCTTACAATAAAGGTTTATATTAGTTGTATTATCTAGAATTAAAAAAAAACAAATATTTTTCTAGTTTTACCGTTTATGATACAGGAATGTCACAATATGTTATATTAATTATTAGAATTCTAGTTGAAATAATATTTTTTTGAACTATTTTTATAGATTTTTTAAGCAAGAGCACATAGTAAAGAGTAACATCACAAAAACAAATTTTATCTTTATCTGATTCAAATTAAATAAATATGATAAAAAATTATTTTATAAACTACTTCTGAAATAATTATACAATAATTATAAAAAGAAGATTTATATTAGTTTTATCATCGACCACAAATGAAAAAATATTTTTCTAGTTTAAATGTATATATTTGTTGTTAAATGCATTACAATATAAAAATTTTGTTGTACCAATTACTCAATATGTTATATTAATAATTAAAACTCTTCAGAAAATAATATTTGAATTTCTTGTAAATAGAATTAATTATGATTTCACTTTAGGTATGTACATTTTGCCTGGTATTGTACATTTGCATTCCACTAAAAAAGTTAATTTTTTTATTTTTTGGTTGTTTAAATGTAAAAATTAAAGTTGATTTTTAAATATTCAATTTTGTTATATTATAAGCAATGGATAATATCTAAACATTCTTTTATGGTAATTGAAAATTATATTTCTTATAACTATTAGAAGTAATTATGTGTAGGATATCTCCCTATGTTGTGTGTATTTGACTATATAAAAAAAGAAAAAAAGGAAATTAAATTAAATTTCACATCTTATATCATAAATATCATATTTAATATGTTGTATCTAACCGTTTTCCCGTTTCTTATATAAGACTATTATTTGTTTTTCTATTTAGGTGTTTTGAATAGTAAGACCTTATTTTAATTTTCTTTGCACAAAATCATTCAATAACTAAATTTGAGTCTTAAATTTTAAAATTTACTTAGAAGTTTGGAATCATTTTTTTGTGAGTTTATTCTTTATACATAATTTGAGTATTTTACAGGTATCCTTAATGAAAAAGGAAATGTTGTTTACATGTTTTATGGATTTTTTTCATAAAATCCACCATCACTAAAATATATTTGTTAAGTATTTTTAGCAAAATTATATTTTCTACAAAATAATCCAATCTAATTTTTAGTAGCCCAAAATAATTATCCAGATAATTCCTTAAGAGCCCCTAAGGCCAATAAAATCCTGGAAATAAATATTTTTACATGTCTTTTTCAAATATTTGTTATATATTTTAATGAGTTTGATTAGAATTTTCAGTTTTATTCACTTAAAAACTTGATTCAACACTAATCAAATATTCAAATACTAATCTTTTTTTTTTGCTTTATTTAACTTTGATATAATTACGATATCAATTTTTTGGAGAGAATTTATACCTAATTTTCCTAATCATTTGAAAAAATTTGAAAATAGTTTTAATGTTATGACTAAAACATTTTTGTAGAAAAATAGTTGAAAAATAAATTTTTTATCATAATAATTTTTTGGTAAATTTTTTTTTATTAAATTTCTAGAAGGCCTCTAGTTTTCCTTGGGTTTCATGCCTCCACAAAATTCTCATTGAGCACTCATCTGGCCCAATCACCAAATTGTGGGCCCAATAAAAAATTTTAGGTTTTACATTTGTGTATTCAACAACCATCTACAACTATCTAAACCTAGCCGCAGAGAAACTCATCTCCACATCTAGTCTTCTCAGACAACACTCAACACCCAAAAACCTCTCATGATAGAGCATTAACTAAAAGTTTTTGTCTAGTTTTTGTCTACATCTTTCAGTCGACTGATCCTTTCTACATCTTTGAGTCGAATAATGCTTACAACAATGGACTACTCAATCATAAGTCAACCATAATTCAACCATTAACACATCAAAGGTATGTTTAGAATTATTTATTGTTTCTTTCTCAATGTTTAATTGTGTTGATTAATGTAATTAAGATTTTTTATAATTATTTAATGTCTTTTTTCTCCTTAATGATCCGAAAATCAACCCATCAACGAGAACATTCCAAAAAATAAATACTATCACAATTTCCAAGACTTTTGTTTCAATTTTAGATTTAAGCAATAGTTGTGGATTATTTTAGATTTTTATCAAAGTTTACATAAAATTTGAATTAGTGGGAGATCTTAATGGATATTTGGTTTTGATTTTTGTTTGTTTTAAGATGTGGATTCAACACGATTCAAAATTAGTTGATAACCAGATGATAATCCTAATACAAAGTCTTAATACCTACTTGATATGCAATTATTTTGGGATATCAAGTATTTTTTAATATATTAAATTTTATTTTAAGTATGTTTTTTTGAATTCTTGTATCAATTTTTTTTTGCTTGTTATCAATTATTTGTAGATAGACAATGAAGAATATGCTCCAAAAAAGTAGTAGGTAACCCTGGCTCTATGAGCCTATCTGCAACTCTCTCACACAAAGAAGGGACAAAACAGACAGATGTATTGTGCGGTTGTGACAGTAGGGTATGAGTTCTTTCTGTTTGTATTGTTTTTCTTTTCGTTTAATTTTTTGTAATTAATTTATAGTGTGATTTGTTTGGTCAATCACTTCTGTTAAATTTGTAGCTCAACTGTGGTGGCTGCTCGACTTTTTCGAGTTTTGGGGCAAGATCTTGCAGAACTCCATTTAGCCGCAACTGCTAAGGCCAATCAACGCAAGGTGAGTTTATAACATCCTTCACTAAATAGCCAAAGTACAAAAATGATGCATTAATCCACTATGTGTTTATACTCATGCATTTTGTAATTCAAGTGCTATTGAGGGGCACTGCCTCTAGGATAACACTGGACTTTTTCGAGTTTTGGGGCAAGATCTTGCAGAACTCCATTTAGCCGCAACTGCTAAGGCCAATCAACGCAAGGTGAGTTTACATCCTTCACTAAATAGCCAAAGTACAAAAATGATGCATTAATCCACTATGTGTTTATAATCAAGCATTTTGTAATTCAAGTGCTATTGAGGGGCACTGCCTCTAGGATAACATTGTATATCTTAGATACAACAGCCCACCTCCATCTATTACGTTCTATTGATGGTAAAGGAACCAATCCTTGGAGGACTCGGTAGTTTTCATTAGTTAATGTTTCAATCTTCTTTTCGGTCTCTATTTCTTAAAGCTCTCTGATCCTGTTGTTGGTCTCTGTTTCTTAGTGCTCTCAGCACCTTCAAATAATCTGATATCTTTGCTTATGATTTGCCTTTCACATTTACAAATGTTATTTACAATGTATGTGCTTTTTAAAACAAGTATAAATTTCTGAATTTCGTCAAAATAAATATTAAAATCTGATGTCCATGATAAAAAAAATATGAATATATGCAGCCAACTAACATGATCAGGATCAAATAGTGCGAGAACATGGTCGTCAGATATTAAGACAGAGTTATGCTTCCTCGTAAAAATCTTATTTGCTGAATTTGTTAGATTTTACCGTAATTCTTCACAAGGAGTTTTTGACATTTAAATGACATATGATATATCCAGCATGGAAACATTTAGCATCGACACTAGATGTCAAGTTTTCATATTTACTTGTTTCTTTAAGCCAAATATGTGCTTCCTTGAATCTCCTCTATTTCTTTTGACTGGAATGTTTGATAGATGAAATAATGAATAATATTTAATATGCAGAGATGGTTATCAGATCTCTCGATCATGTCAAGTTCTGGAAGAATCTAAAGATGACATGAACTTAGGAAGTTTGGTGTTTCTCTTAAGATGTCTGAAGAATATGGTAAATGCTACATTCCTTGGTCAGGATAATCAGGTGAGCAGGATAATAAGTTGTATATATGTTAACATTGTTACCTATATAAATAGAAATGATAATCAGCTGGTCCATAATCTTATTAAAATTGCTAAAAGTTTTGCACAACTTCCAGATGCGAGTACCATCCTTTGCTTATTTCTGCAACTCACATGATATTATTTGTTTAGATATACTCACAATGCAATATTTATGAAGCAGGGGAGAAGAAGGTAGCATTTAAATATCTTACAAAGAAGGTATACGATTTCTTACTTGCTTTTCTAGCATTTACTTATGCATCATATGAGTATATATGTGATTTGTTTTACCAGGTTTAAGTGTAAAACTTCTAATGTTGTAACAGAATTAATAAACAGAATAATTTTTAATAAATACAAAGGATATAAGTATAAATCAATAAGCTGTTTCTGCAGAAATCAATAAGTTGTTTTTGTAGTCAACTTGAATACTGTATTTCCATTTTAATAATCAGCAGTAGTTCCTATTGAGACTTAAAATCTTGTGCTCCTACATTTCAGTTAGTACTATATCACTACACCTGAATATGAATCAGACAACACTTTATAGACAACGGATTACCGAAAAAGCATGGTCCGAAAAACTCATACAACTGGTATTTGTGAAACTCAAAAAACTGTTGTGTAACGAATACATGGACAATGGTTTTTCACAAAAAATAAACTGTTGTTTAATGCTTAAAAACCCGTTGTCAGACACACAAGAACACAATGGTTTTTCCGAAACTAAAAACATATTGTCTCACATAGTCGTAGACAATTGTTTTCTATAAAATAAATCTGTTGTGTCATATGGACATAGACAATGCCAAACTGTTGTTTCACATGGACATAAACAATGCCTACAAACTGTTGCCACTTATACAGCATATTTTCGAAAAAAACTGAAAACAGGGCACATAAGGTAATAGAGGAAAACATGGCAAGTAGAAAACAGGGCAAACGGTATAACAACCCAAGACATACAACGGGTTGTTAGAAACCTTTACACAATTGTTGAAAACCGTTGTCTGAAAGTAAAATATGTTAAAAAAAAAAGAACAGTACAAGATGATCACCCCAACAGAACATGAATAAATACAACCAAGATCAATCTTACCAACACTGGTTTATCAACAAACCATATCAAATAAATTCAATGTACATTCAACAAACTAAATTAATACATCATGGTAGTTGAATCCATTCTTCTTCTCGAATGTAACTAGTACTTTCTTCCTCTACATCAACACTGGGAAACATTGTCACATCCATCTCATTCTCAAGTTCAATTTCAACCGATCCCACCTTTTCATCGTCACTATCCTCATGGTATGCCTTACTAGGTAATTTCAACACCACTGACCAAAATTTGTCAAGAGGATCAACAATATAACAAACTTGATTAACATGATTTCCTAACACAAATGGATCATTTAAAAAGCCTAACTTATTTAAATTAACTAATGTATATCCCAAGTCATCAACCTTTATCCCTTTATTCGTATCCACCCAATTGCAACGAAAAACAGGGACCCTAAATTTGCTATAGTCCAACTCCCATATAGAGCAAATAACTCCATAATACGTATATGATGTACGCTGAATGTTTTTATCCTTTTGGTGCACAACTATTGTATCGGCATCTACAGAGACACCGCTGCACTGAACTTGGCGTTGATCATCACGATCTTTGGTGCTATACGTAACACCATTGATTCTGTAGCCACTGAATGTAGGCACGCATTTGTTGGGGCCTGCTGCAATCCACACTAACTCTGTATTCAACTGATTATTTTGAACAAGCAATTCTGCTGCAACCTGGCAATACTTAATGATAACAGAATTATTCTACATGGTAACAGTCCTAAAACACATCATAATCTCAAAATATTTTCTGCAATTTGTACAATAACATGGTAGAATACAGTACTTTCTGTTGAAACCATTTAGGGAAGTTTTCATTTTCCTTGTTCTTTAGCCACACTTCATCGCTTTTATGCTGTGGATATCTTGTCATTAAATCAGCCATGTGTTGACTACACGTCATAAGACATAAGAAAAATAAGACAAAAAAATTAAGAAATGCAGAAAATAAGACATAAGAAAAATCAGAACTGCAGAAAATAAGACATAAGAAAACTAATAGAGTTGCTTACTCAAAATATGGCCTTACAACATTACTATTATGGAGAAGACACAAATGTGCTAGGTGCAGGTCATTGCTGCTCGGTGTTATCATTGTTGCACCAGATAAGGGCCTACTTTTTCCGTTCTTATCCCGGGTATTTTTGGGCAATCCAACAGTAGCTTCTTTCAAGTTCTCCAAATAGTTAATAGCCTCTTCTGCAACATATGCCTCAGCGATGCAACCTTCTGGATGAGCCCGATTCCTTACATATGCCTTGAATGTCTTCATATATCTCTCAAAAGGATACATCCATCGAAGGAAGACTGGACCGCAAAGCTCAACTTCTCTCACAAGATGAAGTGAAAGATGGAACATTACATCAAATATGGAAGGTGGGAGGTATTTTTCTAGCTTGCATAAGGTTTCTACCAAGTGCGATTGCAGTTTTTCCAATTTATCGACCTCAATTACTTTACTGCAAATTGATTTAAAGAATTGGCAAAACCGAATGATAGCATACCTGACCTGTTTCTGCAGTACTGACCGAATGGAAATGGGGAGCAAGTGATGCAAAATTGTATGACAGTCATGAGATTTCATTCCAGCAAGGCGAAGATTTTCCATCGATACTAGACCCTCAATGTTTGAACAGAAGCCCTCATGTAACTTCATTCCAAGTAAGGATGAGCAGACAATCTTCTTTTCAGTATGCAATAAGTTCCAAGAAGCCATCGGCAACTTCTCTTTCTTTCCTGGATTTTTTGGCCTTAGCTCTGTTCTGATCCCCATTTCAGCCATATCAAGTTGGATAGATTCCCTGTCTTTTGTCTTCCCTGGTATATTTAACAAGGTACCCGTTAAAGCCTCGTATATATTTTTCTCGATATGCATCACATCAAGGACATGCCTAACCGGGAGAAATTTCCAATACTCGAGTTGGAAGAATATAGAAATTTTCTTCCAAATAGGTCGAGCATCACCTTTCTTCCATCGAGGCTGGCGTTGTGTCTTTCCAAAGACATGGCCCTTTAGATGTTGTAGCCTTTCAAGAACCTCCTCTCCAGTTAACGGAACAGGAGCAGATTGCTTCTCTACGGTGTTATCAAAATCTAGCTTTTGCCTTCGATATGGATGATGACGGGGCAACCACCTCCGATGCCTCATTATAACCGTCTTACCATAATTTTTAAGCCTGGTAGCTTTTGTTTGATCAACACATACAGTACAAGCATTATACCCTTTAATGATGTTGCCCGACAAGTTGCCTAGTGCAGGATAATCACTGATTGTCCATAACAAAATGGCTCTTAGAACGAAGTACTCCTTCTTATATGCGTCATACACTTGTTTTCCCTGCCACAAACTCTGCAGATCTTCTATAAGTGGTAGAAGGAAGACATCAATATCATTCCCCGGTTGAGTTGGTCCGGATATCAACAAACTTAACATAATGTACTTTCGCTTCATACAAAGCCATGGTGGGAGGTTATTAATCGCTAGCAAAACCGGCCAACACGAGTACTCAGTGGATACACCACCGAAAGGATTGAATCCATCGGCAGATAGAGCTAACCTAAGGTTCCTCGAATCTGAAGCAAACTCTGGCCACTTCTGGTCCACTTCCTTCCATGTTTGTGCGTCTGCCGGATGTCTCAATTTACCATCCTTTTGTCTTCCACTGTCGTGCCAAGTCAAGTCCTTTGCAGTCTTACTTGAATTAAACAAAGCCATCAACCGTGGTATCAACGGAAAGTACCATAAAACCTTCGCGAGAACCCCTTCCATTTCAACTCCTTGCTTGTTCAATTTCCATCTTGAGGCCTGGCATATGCGGCAAACTGTCTCGTCTTTATCTCTATGGCCCCGATATAAGAGACAATCATTTGGGCATACATGTATTTTTTCATACTCCATTCCTAAAGCACATAAAGTTGTCTTGGCTTCCCCGAAGGTAGAAGGGATAGTGTTGCCCGCTGGAAGCATAGACCCAAGCAAAAGGAGAATATCGGAGAAGCAAGAATCGGACATGCCATGCTTTGTTTTCAAGCTATACAACCTTACTAAAGCTTCTAACTTAGTAAAACTCTCACAGTCTGGATAAAGGGGTATATGTTCACCTTGAACATGGTTATATAAATGAGAAGAATCAACATCGTCTTCTTCTGAAGTGGGGTGTTGATGCACAGATTCTGAGGTGTTGGTTTCAGAAGCACTAGAACTCTCCACTAGATGTGACTCACCGTGCCATATCCAGTTTGTATAGGTTGGATCAATACCATTCAGAAAGAGATGGTCCCTAACTGTCCGCGCGTTCCAGTTTTTGCTATGCACACATTTTAAACATGGACAAGATATTTTGTTTTCATCTTTCCCGTTCTCAAATGCAAACATCAACAACTCTTCCACTCCTAATTGAAACTCTCTTGTTCTTCTATCAGCCCTCAACCAAGCTCTATCCATTATCCAAATTATGCTGCAATTCAACCCTCAACTGGCCAACAACAAAATTCAATAAATTGAGAGTCACCAGCAAAATACACTATGACTAAATTCACTAACAACAGCAAAATGACCAATTAACAGCTTCATGAGATTTTAACCCGTTTAATGGGAATGAAAACGTGAATTTAATTGAAACACAAGGTGTTTTGCAGTGAACTGAATCAAAAGTCAGACAACAAAACAAATCTAAGTCCAATCATAAAACGGAGTAAATTCACTAAATTCATTAACAAAAGCAAATAATTTAACAGCCAAATGAACCATTAAATAAATTAAACAACATCAAATGAACCACAAAATAAATTAAACAACGGCAAATTGCACCTGACAACGGCTGCGAGAAAACCTTGAAAGCTTGACTGGCTTTTTGAAAGCTAGGGTTTCGATTCGATTAACTTGTTTTTCG
This sequence comes from Kitagawia praeruptora, assembly GCA_037693485.1. Lineage (NCBI taxonomy): Eukaryota > Viridiplantae > Streptophyta > Magnoliopsida > Apiales > Apiaceae > Kitagawia > Kitagawia praeruptora. The sequence continues at coordinate 113,566,926 of CM075354.1, forward strand.
ATTATGGATACTAAATCAATGAATACCTAAGCTGGTTTTGTGAATTGACTGAGGGAGAGTGTGTGCGGTTGAGAAAGGGAGAAAAAGGAAAGCAGACTGAGAAATGAAAGAGGGAAAGTAGACTGAAAAATGAAAGAGGGAAAGAGGGAAAGTGTTGAATATTTCGGGAAGGGAAAGAGGGAAAGTAGACTGGTTTTTCAATATTTCGGGAAGGGAAAGAGGGAAAGTGTTGAAATTAATAAAATATGTAAATTACTAATATATTTACATCTCTTAAATTATATATAATGCTTAAATTATATATAAAATCATTTTTTCGACGATCCGACCGTGCGGATGTGGCCACCTAGTGATTTTAGGCATATGAAATTTTTTTTAAAAAATTACGAATATTCGAAGTACGACTTTATAACATTAATCTCGCTAAAGTATAATGCTTCAAACGAGAGTACAACCCGCTTAACAACCCATTTTTTAAAATCATTTTTTCGACGATCTGACCGTGCGGATGTGGCCACCTAGTGATTTTAGGCATATGAAATTTTTTAAAAAAAATTACGAATATTCGAAGTACGACTTTATAACATTAATCTCGCTAAAGTATAATGCTTCAAACGAGAGTACAACCCGCTTAACAACCCATTTTTTAAAATCATTTTTTCGACGATCCGACCGTGCGGATGTGGCCACCTAGTGATTTTAGGCATATGAATTTTTTTTAAAAAAATTACGAATATTCGAAGTACGACTTTATAACATTAATCTCGCTAAAGTATAATGCTTCAAACGAGAGTACAACCCGCTTAACAAACCATTTTTTAAAATCATTTTTTCGACGATCCGACCGTGCGGATGTGGCCACCTAGTGATTTAAGGCATATGAAATGTTTTTAAAAAAATTACGAATATTCGAAGTACGACTTTATAACATTAATCTCGCTAAAGTATAATGCTTCAAACGAGAGTACAACCCGCTTAACAACCCATTTTTTAAAACCATTTTTTCGACGATCCGACCGTGCGGATGTGGCCACCTAGTGATTTTAGGCATATGAAATTTTTTTGAAAAATAATTCTAAAAATATAATTCTAAAGTATAATTCTAAAAATAAAAACTATTAAATCAATTGAAATTAAACTTGATTATTAAAAATATTTGTGTAAAAAACAGTATGTAAATTAAGAAGAGGCGGGATTTTTCCCCCGTAAACACAGCCGTGGTCCCATAAAACAATCTTTATCCCAACTTGGTCAAACTCTTTTTCCCTTTAATACACTTTTCCCCTTATAAACTGTCCCCTTAATATTCTCAATCTCGAAACTAAATCTGGACACACTCTAGCTCTCTCTCGCTCTAGGCAAAACTCTCCGTTTCTGTTCAATTCGCACATCAAAACCATCGACCATCGGCTTCAATTCGCATATCAAAACCATCAAAACCATCGGTATCTCTCTCGTTAATTTGATTTATGTTCTTTGTTACTTAATCTTTCAGTTTTGTTGATGCATGTACAAGTAAAACGTGGACTAGGGTTTTGATTTAATCTTTTAGTTTAATCTTTAATCCATCATTTATTTCTTTAATCCATCATTTGATTATTTGTAGATTTTTAATTACCCTGATTCTGTTAGCTATTTTGTCATGTATTTTGTATCAAATATGAATGTTTATGATTAAGTTGTGTTATGTATATGATTTATTTTGATATATGTTCTTTGTTACTTAATCTTTCAGTTTTGTTGATGCATGTACAAGTAGACTAAGGGTTTTGATTTAATCTTAGTTTAATCTTTAATCCATCATTTGATTCTTTGTAGATCTTTAATTACCCTGATTCTGTTAGCTATTTTGTCATGTATTTTGTATCAAATATGAATGTTTATGATTAAGTTGTGTTATGTATATGACTTATTTCTTTATATAGATTATGGTTCACTCAAAGAGTCCAGTGCCAAAGAGTCCACTGCGTAGTCCCGCAATGAAGATGCGCACCAGTCCAAGAGGGCACACCCAGTCTGCCCCAATACGAAACCCTGTGCTAGTTGATCTCCCTGGCCCATCATGTTCTTCCCCGCCTTCCATGAAAAGGAAGGCGATCTCAGACAACTTGAAAAAATCGTTGTCAAAGAAAAGAAAACAAAAAGATAAATGAAAGGAGACTGCGGTGCAACCTAACCATCAAGGACTAAAATTGCTCAATCGTGGCTGTGTCACCATGCACAGAATAGTGCAACGAAAGATAAAGGGGATTAAGCCTATAGTGTCGTTCAATGATAAAGGTGAGCCTTTTGGTGACGAAGCCGCAGAGATGCAATCATACATTGGGGTTCTAGCAAGAACCAAAGCCCCAATCTGGCATGATAGTTGGCTGCAAGTGCCGAAAGAGACAAAGAAGAAGCTCTGGGAATGCGTAAAGGTAACTGGTTGTTTATTTCTTGTACATCGATTTTATACATTGATTGTACATTGATCGATTTTATCTTATGTGTGTAGATGGCTTTTACTATACCATCTTCGGCGAAGAAGTTGGTATTACAGTCCGCTGGAGCAAAATGGAGGGAGTTTAAGTCTCGCTTAACAACGAATTATGTTCTTCCATATCGTGAGGATCCTGTAATGCTTGCTTATCCTCCAGCAGATTATTCGTTCATTGAACAGTCTCATTGGGATCTTTTTGTTGCCGATCGTACATCGGAGGAGTTTCTAGTAAGTTCATGAGATAGATACTGATGTACAAAATTGTTTTAGAGCATTTATCTACCTGTTGTAATAGTCTCCCTGTTATTTTTTCGAAGGCAAATCATGACAAACAAGTAGTCATTCGGTCGAAGAATCGTTATCCTCATCTCATGTCTCGTAGAGGCTATGCGAACAAGGAGATTAAATGGGTTAGTGATCATGGAACCTGACAAGTATACTTTGACATATAATTTATTTCATGGAACCTGATAAGTATATCTTTTTGTACGTGTAGGCCGAATCTAATCCAGATATATCAAATGATCGATCAACATCATGGGTCCTTGCTAGAAAGGACAAATTTGGAAATTTTAAAAGCGACGCGGTCAGAGAAAAAGCAGAGGAAATAGTAAGTTATTGATTTGTATTTATTTAAAAATTATTCATCAAGATTATCTGATTTACTAACTACTTCCATTTTGACCTTTTCTTAGGAGAAGATGAAGAAGGAAGTAAGTGAAGGAAGTATGGTGGAGGATGGTGTTAATGATATTTTGGCTAAGGTGTTGGGTAACCCGGAACATGGAGGAAGAGTGCGTGGAAAAGGAATCCATGTGAAACCGGCTGTCTATTTTGATCTTCCAAGGCAGAAGAAAAAAATGAGGGGGTCTATTGATGAAAGGTCTATTGAGGACATTATAAAGGAGGGGGTACAAAAAGTTTGGGCAGAGGAGGCATCGAAACTTATTCAAGAGAGAGATGCATATTGGACAGCGGAAGTGCAGAAGTTTAAAGCTGAGATACTTGAACAAAATCTTCGGATGGGGGCCAGCCCAGTTTTTGGTTCCCAACAAGCAAGCTGCTCTAATTCGCAGAGGCTGGCACAGATTAATGTCTCTCATAATGTGAAAAAGAAGTTGGATGTCGAAGAGAACATGAAGTTGGGTGTTGAAGATGGTATTCAGATGGATGTTGAAGAAAAGGAGAAGTTAGAATGTGACGATGGTATACAGCTGGCTGTTCCAGAAAAAATTAGGCTGGTTGTTGATTTGGGCAACTGTGCTGTTGTTGCCGAGGATGAAAAGGAAGAGAAGATGGTGGACAAGTGTGATGGGGTGGAGGAGGTTGAAGTGTTGGAGGAAGACAAGGAAGTTCAACTGGTAGTTGGATCCTTGACCAACATCGTTGCTTATGCAACGATTGTTGATGTTCCAGTTATTGAAGGACAGGTACAGACCATTCATTCTGTACCGCTAGGTGAAGAGAATGCTAGAGTGTCCATCACTAGAGCAATTCAGGGAGATGTTCGTATCCCGTTCCCGATTGGAGATGAGATAACCACTGTGCAACAAGCCAAAGGAACATTTGTTGCGTGGCCTAGATACTTAATTGGGGGAGGGAAGACAATAAGTTCTCCAAAGGTTGATTTAACTCGAAAGGTAAAGTTTTGTGTAATTATACTAGCATATTTAACTTTTCGTAATTAATCATCCTAATCAAACTGCACTCTTATATATATTATTTTCATTTTAGAAAACCAAGAAAAATGAGTGTAAGAAGTCAAAGAAGATTGTGGATTTGCAAGTGGAACTCGATGCTGATGATCAGTACGTACTTGAGATGGGTGCAAAGTATCCAGCTGCTTTGAAGCGGTTGTGGATTTGGGCAAAGGATGCTCTGAGAGAGGGCAATTCAGTTTGTTTTGAACTGAGCAAAGATGCTTTTGGATATGCCAGGAAGCAATACATGTTCCTAAATGATATACATGTTGTTTGCGCTGGTGGGGAAATTTGTGGTTCCGTAATTTGCATCTTCATTCAGTAAGTGTACAATCCTCTTTAAAATGTTTTATATTATGTGTTAATATTGTTGATATCCTCATGGGAATCTTTGCTAACTATTGATTAATTTTATTCGTAGTTTCTTGGAAGAACATTTGATCAGGCATAGGATGGCAGACATGGTAGCATTCGTAGATCCAGGTTTGGTTGGCGCCCTTGGATGTGGAAACGCGAGGAAGAGGTCCCTTGCACTTGCTGACCGTTTCACTGATGCCAAAAAAGGGCAATACTTTCTAGTGCCATATAACGACGTGTGAGTAATATTTTTTATTGCCCTATAATGTAGTTGAATAATTAACAATCTATTTTATGCTTATAGTTGATGTTATTCTCACATGCTAAGTTGAACTATTTTTTCCTATATTGTTCATGACTCGTAGGAACCATTGGTCGTTGACTGTTGTGAATCCGGAGGCGGATATAGTCAACCACCTGGACCCTCTTAAACGTCGTATTGCAAGTGGGGAGTGGGTAGAGGTTGTTGACAAGTGAGTTCAACTTTTAAATTTTTCCTATTTAGTCTTAGGTTGTAAATTTGGGGAAAATGCAGCCTTAGTTGATTTTTATTGTTTTGCTTACAGTGGCATAAAGTTGTATAAGGAAAATGTAAAGAAGGCTGGCCGGAAAAAAAATTTATGGGAGAACATGGCGGTATTAATATTAGTCCTTCATCCTTCATATTGATTTTATAATAGTAATTTAGTGAATTTAGTAATGTTTGTTCCATCACATAATTAAACAATGTGAATGCTTTCAGGGAGTTCCTGGGCAGAAAACGGACAAGGACTGTGGCCTTTTCGTGATGAGATACATGAAAGAAATCTGTCACAATAAGGAGCTTAACTTTGCAGAAAAGGTGAGAAATTATATTTTTTTGTTATTTTTTTTAACTGGCAACACATGTGATTAAACAAGTGAATGGTGGATGTTTTGCAACACGACTGATTTACTTGAGATTTTTTCAGTGGATGCGCAGGTCGAACCTGGAGTACACTGATGACGACATCAATGAAATCAAGACAGACTTTGCAAAATTTTTCATGAAGCGTCATTCGTTTTAAGTATGTCAAGTTGTTTTCGAATCTTTTGTTGGATAACATTGGATCGAATTTTCTTAAGTTGGTTGCAATGTTGATGAACTTGTAATGGATTTAATGTTTAGTTGGTGGAATATTATGTTGGTAAACTTTGTATTGGATTTAATCTTATTTGGGTTGTAATGTGAATTGGTGTTAATTTTATTTTGTTATATGGTTGATTTTGGATTGTATTGTATGTGTTTTCCGAATGGTTAATTATGGGAATTGCGAATCGGATAATTTTGATACAAACTGTTGTTCCAAAACCATTCATACAACGATTTAATTAAAGAAAAACCATTGTAAAATTTGCAATAATACGATGCATTTAAGTCCAACTCCAACAATTGCACTAATCCGTTGTTTAATAAAAACTCTAGACGATGTTGGATAATACCTCCAACAATGTCTTGTTCGCGTTAAGACAACACAAGAAAACCGTTGTTAATGTGCTTGGATTCGTTCAGATTAGGCAACGGTTTCTATAATATCAAACAATTCCTAGAAAGCGTTGTGTTAATGTGCTTCGTTCAGAACAGGCAACGGTATTCTATAATATCAAACAATTCCTGGAAAGCGTTGTGTATGACCAAAATTTGATTATTCCATTCAACAATGGTTTTTAGTCTTTGATATTTATATAATAATTAGCACCAAACCCCGTCGTCTGATGTTCTATCAGACAGTGTCTTGATAGTCAACGGAATAAAAGGGTCTCATACAACAGCACAAAACCGTTGTCTGATTCACTTTTTGCTGTAGTGTATGTAGAATGCAGATTCTTTCCATGATTTCTATCTACTACATGTTGGTTTATGACCGGTGCTTGTATGTTAGAGATGGACTTGTCTCTTACTCTCACACTCTTTTTGTTGGTTGCTTCCTAGGCTGGTGTCAAGGAAGAAGCATGTTCTGGCTGCATCATATCGGAAGGGAACTTGTTCATAACAGAAACTCAGGACGGCCTATTGAATAGAATTTTACACAACCTGTACAGTGGAACCTCCAACTGATTCTCTTAAGCAAGTTACCAGTTGTTGTGAAACCATTAACATATAGTTTAGAGATTTGAGAAGACAATCAAATATAGTACTTGTACATTTTAATTTATTTTCTTCAATATTGCTGGATTTGATTCGTTGATGTAACTATACTAGTTATGTTTTTGGTGAATGAAATTAGGACTTGAATTGGTTGTTGGTTTATTTGATGGGAAATTCGATATTCAAGTAGTACATTTTTCTTTTATTACATTTATGGTGTTACAATAGGTACAAAGTGTGTTACAATAGGTATATTACTGTATGTGTTGCAGGCCCAAAAAGTAGGACCCAAATGTGGGCCTCACATGTGGGACCCACTCACATGTGGGCCCCACAGTTGCGCATGTTGCTGTATAGTGTTTAAGATGTTGCTATAGAGGTTTTTCGTAACCACATTTGCTCTGTTACCATAGGCCTTAGATATCTATAGTTACTGCTGAGAACCTAACACGGCTGAAGTGTTATCATAGCCCTATTTTGGCCTACGACAACTTTAAACAGGGTCTATGGTAACAGAGTTTTGGGGTTGTAATAAGCAATCTATGGCGTAGTTACTAATTTTCCAAACATGTTTTTACTCTTACTAAGGTGATCATCTACATATGAATGCAGCCTCAATCGCATCCGGATGAAGAGGAATTAATAAATCGATTGGAGAGCTGGATCCTTGCAAGGATGGACGAAGAGGGTTATTTTTTAAATGATGTTGTTGTAGACAAAGCTAAGGAAATTGTAAGTTATTGATTTGTATCTTAATTCAAAGTATTCATTAGCTCATGCTTTGAACCTTTTTTTTTCTAAACTATTAGCATATTTGAATTCTTTATTATTATATATGTACAAGTTTATTACATACATAAATAGATTAGTCTTTTGTATGGGAATAACTCAGACTATAAATATATGGTACTCTTAATTCTGTAGGTAAAGTTGAAGGAGGAGGTTAAGGAAAGGAAACTAAAAGTGGACGGTCTTAATGATGTTTTAACAATGGCTCTGGGTAAGCCTGAGCATCGAGGAAGAGTACGTGGCCGAGGAACTCATGTGAAGCTGTCATTTTACTTCGATCTTCCAAGGCAAAGGAAAGCCAAGACAATGGATGAAAAGATACACGAGAGAGTTAAGAAGTACATGGTAGTGGAGACTGCAAAGATTATTAAAGAGAGATATGCAATTTGGGATGATGTAGTGGGAAAACTCATAGTAGAGTTATTGACAAAGACTGTGGGACAAGATGGTAGTCCGAAACAGGCTTCTCAATAAGCAAGTTGTCACTCTAACGGTGGGATTGATGAAGTTGTAGGTGTACAGAATCTTCATACACCTGAAACCACAAGGAAGATTTTTCATGTTCAAGAAGATAAAGATGTTCATAAAGTGAAAATAATTGACACTATATTTGTTGATTTTGGTGACATTACGGATAATAACAAGGGGGCTGGTAAGGATGCAAATTGTAAGGTGGCTGGTGAGGATGCAAATTGTAAGGTGGCTGGTGAGGATGAAATTGTAAGGTGGCTGGTGAGGATGAAATTGTAAGGTGGCTGGTGAAGATGAAGATTGTAAGTTTGTTGTTGAAAAGAAGATTGGTGAGGAAGTGAAAGTCAATGCATCTGGTAGTTTTGTTTGCAAATTGGCTGTTGGATCACTGAGCAACATTGTAGCTTATACAAAGATTGATGAAGTACTCATTCTTGAAGGACGTGAGCAGACAATCCATGGATTAAGACTTGGAGAAGAGAATTCTAGAGTTTCAATCACTCGAGTCATTCAGTGCAGTGCTAAGATTCCCTTCCATATCAGTGATGAAATTGTGACTGTGGAACAAGCCATTGGAACTTTTATTGCATGACCGAGAAACCTAGCTAATAGCATTCGGAAATAGTAGCACTTCCGATGGTGTCTCAAAGGTCAGATTGTTTTTCTATTAGTGTGCTTATCTAGTATGTTTTTATTTAGTCTGTTTCTTTTTACTATTTTCACGTGCAATTTTCAGAAAAAGAAGAAAGGTCATTCCAAGAAAATGAAAAAGAAATATAAAGCATTTTGTCTACAACATTCCATAACAAGAGGAGGTTATATGGCGTTGGCTGAAAACTTAAACTACAATATGAGATAAACATAAAATGTGGTCTAAAGAGCTTTCGGATAACAGTGAAGCACATTTCAATATTCAAAAACAATGGTTTATGCTGTAAACAAACAGTTGTTTGAAGGCCTTCACTACATGTATGCTTGTGTAAATTGTTGTCTAACACCAACTAAGATAAAGGTATTTCCTAAAAACTGTCATGGTTAGGTTTTCAGACAACAGAGGATTACAATAATCGTTGTTTGAAAAAGATCTTGGAAAAATTAAGAATTCTTGCATGACATCAATTCCATGTTGTCTATTAGTCAGAAAACCATTGCATTTTGTTGTTTCCAGTAACGGTTCTTATTACAAAAGTGTTGTCTTTCTTAATTTTAAACAAGCACTTAGAACAGTTGTGTTACTTTCTTCTAGCAATGGGTATAAATCCATTGTCTGATTTAAATCAGACCACTGCCCGATAGACCACGAAAAAAATCGGTTTCCGACAACGGTGAAAAACTGTTGCATGAACTAATTTTTTTTGTAGTGCGTGTGACTAAGCTTTCATTGAGATAAAATGCCATACCCCTAGTACTTCTCCTATCATCAATATTTCCTGCAAGGTCGTTGTTCGAGTAACCCGACAAAACATTAGTACCACCATTTTCAGTGTAAACCAGTCCATACTCCTGTGTTCCTGTACGTAATAAAGAATTCTCTTAACAGCATTTAAGTTCATTGTTGTAGGCTTTTCCACATACCTGCTGACTATTCCAACTGTGTAGGCAATATCCAGACGCATGTGAACAAGATAACTTAGCCCTCCCACAATGCTCCTAAATTGAGTTGCACCTCGTCCTTGGTGATATGTTCTTTTGGATGCATTAGAAATTTTGTGGGATTACAATCAATCATCCCAGCCTTTTCTAGTACTTTCCTTGCATACCCTGAGTGTCTTAAGCTCAATACATTTGCTGTTTTGCTTTACTTCAATTCCCAAGTATTAAGATAATTTCCCCATATCACTCATCTCAAATTTGCAATTCATCTGACCTTTAAAATCTTTAATTAACGACATATCCGTGCCAGTGATGAGAATATCATCCACATAGACTTTTCCAACTCTTTTGGTGTATACAACATGCTCGTACGGGCATTTAACAAAGCAAGATCTTTAAGATATTTGTTGAGTTTCGAATCCCACGCACGTGGCGCCTTCCATAGACCATACAAGGCCTTGTACAGCTTGTACACAGGTTTTTCTTGCCCTTTCTTCATGAATCCTTCCGGCTGAGATACATAAACCTCCTCCTTGAACTCACCATGTAAAAAGGTTGTTTTAACATCCATGTGGTGCAATTCCCATGAGTTTTTCGCTACCAAGGCCAGTAAAATCCATACTGTTTCTAAGCGAGTAACATGCACAAATAATTCATCGAAATCTACCCCATTTTCTTGGACATACCACTTGGAGACAAGTCTCACCTTATGATTCACTATATTTCCTTCAGCATCCTGTTTAAGTTTATAAATCGATTTTAAATCGATTACCTTTTGACCTGGTGGCAGAGTTGTCAGCTTCCAAGTTTTGTTTTTTTTTTCAATGGAATCAATATCGCACTGCTTAGCTTTTCTCCAGGCTTTATCCTTCATTGCACGTCTATATGAATTTGGCTCATCAATGCCCATGAGCAACAACTCGTCTTCTGCCTCTATTTCTTCTATGTCATTATATATATCTTTAATCTTTCCAAATTTCTTTGGTACTCCTCTGTCATCATAGTTCTCAAAGTTTGGACTGACATCAGGTGTTCGTGACTGCGGGGTCGTACCCTCAAGTTCCCCAGCGTTGCTCATCTGCGTCTGTCTCGGACTTGTCACCTCATCATCATCAATTACTGGTACTTCAAACACTGAAGTTGAACCCATTTATTGAATTTAACATATTAAATACCTCAATTAAAACCATTCATTAATTCTTGATACGACCTTATGCCATGGAATAGATTATGGAATGTAAATACTTTAAAAAATAGACTGATTTTTCAAATCTTTTGCTGAACCCTTGAAATTGGAACGTTTTTTATTGAGGCGCTAGTCGTGGTTACTTATTTTAAGGCCAAAGTGTGCCTATGGATCCAAATGTTTAAATCACATGAAAACATGGTTTAGCGATATTACGTGCCTGATCACCCACTTTAGCACGTAGCGTCTTATCATAAGTTCCAATTAACCTATTTTATTATTGAAAGCTTATATCCTAATTCGGATTTATACTTTTGATTCATTGTTACCTGTTATCTCTTTACACTGCTGAGTGATGTTTGTCTCATATACCCGAACCTGATAGTGAAACGTGAAGATGGTGCGTACGATTTAGACCACTAGGAAGAGTTTAGAGAGGAAGAGAGTAGCTGCCCACGGTCCGGTATTTGCAATCCAAATTTCGGAAGATTTCGGATCAACAGATGCAGCTATTTGATAAACATTTGGAGTTGGTTTGTAAGACTAGTTTTGATAATGATGTAATTATTTTAAATTGAAATCGTTTGTAAAATTAATTAAACTTAACTGTCATTGTTTTTAGATGTTTAAGTTATTTCATAATTTAACATGGTTCATTTTGCGGGTATAGTTTTACTTTATTATTAATAGGTTTGCGGGTATGACCCATAGACCCATATTCACGTTACTCTCATTTACACTTTTACCATATGACCCTTTCTCTATTTAGGACTCCTAGATAACACCCAAATCTAAACCATTAGCCCACTCAAAGCCCAATTACAATAATTTAAGTTATAAAATAGCACTCTATTAGGTTAGCTATAAAGTTGTAAATTAGTAGAATGGAGCCGATCCAACTTCTATCTTCGTGTTTCAGCTCGTTACAAAAGTCGAACTCAAACTCGAGTTTTATGAAGCCAATATTATTGTTTTCGTATGGACTCATTAAGAAAAAAATTATCTGACAAACATGTTCGCAAATCATGATATACTCCTATCAGGTATTCACGATCATTTTAAATTTTTTTCTATAATTTTTTCATTGAATTTGAATAAAAAAGTAAGGAATAAAATCTCGAAAACTTGCAACATGCTTCTTGTTTGCATTTTTTGTTGATTTATTTATTTTTAATTGCACAAACAAGTGAAAATTAGGGGAAAAAAGTTAGGGTAAACTTGCCTATGGATAGATTTTTATTGTTGCATGTAGTCTAGTGAATTTTTACTTTATAGTTTAAGTGGTTTACTAAATTACCAGATGATCGTACCTCTAATTCATATATAAATTGAAAAAAAAAATCATTATTATAACACTAAATGAAAGTGCAAACTAATTAAGTAGTACTAGTGTTGCTCGTTAATTACCCTCATCCCATTTACAAATTTGTATTGTAAACTCATAATGTAACATAAGGTCTGAGGTCTCAATCTCTCTAATTTGTTCCTTGATGAAAAGCTTTTGGGTTTTTTCATTACAAAATTCTGCACCGTTACATACAATTTCTAACTAGTGATCACGTGTCTCATTTACAATTGGTTTCATAAAAAGAGGATGCACAGATCATCCAGTAGAGTGGGTTTCTGTTAATAGCTCTGACAAACATGTCTTCGTAGTCCTTTGACCTTTAGGTTTCAAATTTGACATTATGCTTGGCAAGGTCTTACAATAAAGGTTTATATTAGTTGTATTATCTACAATTAAAAAACAAATTTTCTAGTTTTACCATTTTTGATATAGGAATGTCACAATATGTTATATTAATTATTAAAATTCTAGTTAAAATAATATTTTTTTTGAACTATTTTTACATATTTTTTAAACAAAAGCACATAGTAAAGAGTAACATCACAAAAACTACATTATGTTGTTAAATAACAAATTTTATCTTTATCTGATTCAAATTAAATAAATATGATAAAAAAATTATATTATAAACTACTTCTGAAATAATTATACAAAGAATTATATTATAAAATTATATTTTGGTTGTTTAAATGCAAAAATTAAAGTTCATTTTTAAATATTCAATTTTATTATGTTATAACATTCGATAATATCTAAACATTCTTTTATGGTAATTGAAAATTATATTTCTTATAATTATTAGAAGTAATTATGTGTAGGATATCTCCGGCGAGGAGATATTACTTGAAATTCATAACCTGGCAACAGGGCACTAAAATAATTTCTAAATAATAGTAGAAGTCCAAAAATCCTAATCAATGGAATACCCCGAAAAAGAATATGGCATGAGCCAATGGCCCAGTACGATGTTTATAAAACAGAAAAATAGTTATGTATATTTGACAGTTTATAATAAAACATTTATTTTCAAAATATGCATGGTTGAAGCAGATTAGGATATTTCGTACCGAGATCAGCAGATACAAATACACAGTAACTAATGTGTGCAATAAATCGGATAACGTGTACTGCATATACACGTCACCGCCAAATCAAATCACAAATCAAATCAAATCTGGATGCACCCACGTATCTTGAAACAAATATAAAAATGCGCAAAAACTCGCCACCTGAAGGATACCGCGTGACCAATCACACTGCCACTTAAATGTCTTGTCACTCGTGCCGCATAGTACCCTACAGTGGTTAACTCAATATACCCTATATAACTAAGGTTCAAATAAAACATTTCGCAAAATTTTCGAAATAACAATAGACAAATATTTGAACATCAACAAATATGTAAATTGAAAAATTTCAGATTGTCGCAGAAACAGATATTTAAATATTTCAAAACATATATATAAATCACTTTCCAAAGAAAACTAGTCAAAACATTTTTCAAAATCAGAACAGTCAAAACAATTAAAACCAAGTAAATAAATTTAAGGACGAAACATATTTAATATAACTAATCCTAAAATGAGTATAGCTGAATAAAAATGAGAGAAAATCCGTACCTCGAAAATAATAAACTCAAATACTAATAAAAATCTTAAACGATCCGCTACACCCTCGACTCCCGATCTATTATTCACAAAATTATAATTTGTTATTAACAATTCATTCTTTTTGGTTTTATATATACATACCAGCTTAACATAATAATTATACATACGAATTATTACCGAATACTCAGTGCAATCACTAACTTAGCATTTGAATTCGATCCAGTAATATAACCACATGTCTTTCAAAGGTTTATTATATTAATATATTGAAACAACCAGTACTACACCTCTGTAGATATTGTTATATGATTTAAAAATAAATTCACCTCGCTTGGGGCAACTCAAACTCTTCCGCCATTCGACTTTGACGGTATCACATGTGCTTCTGTTTCTTCTGCTCAAGCATCCCTTTTAGAGGCCCCTATATCGAATGAGATTATCCTCACCACGTTGAAAAATATGAAAAAGAACAAGGCACCTGGGCCGGACGGTTTCACAGTAGAATTTTTCCTTGCTGCATGGGAGGTGATTGGTGACACTTTTTGGAAAGCAGTCAAGTATTTTTTCGAAACTTCTATTATGCATAAATCTGTAAATGCTACTAGTATCGCTTTGATCCCTAAGGTCCCTACTCCTGCAAGAATGACTGAATTCCGTCCGATATCCCTATGTTCTACTCTTTACAAATGTATTACTAAAATTCTGGCTTCTCGGCTCAAAGTTGTAATGCCAAGTTTGGTAGACATATCTCAGTCAGCCTTTATCCCGGGTCGTAGCATTTCAGATAATATCCTCATGGCTCAAGAAATTTTTCGAGGATACCATCGAGATGGTGTTGCTTCTAAATGTGGTGTGAAGCTCGATCTGCAAAAGGCCTTCAATTCTATTGATTGGAATTTTATTATGGGTGCCTTGCGTAAGCTGCAGTTTCCTAGCACCTTCATGAATTGGATTTATGCATGTATTTCAACTCCTTCTTACTCCATAAAAGTGAACGGGGCTTTATGTGGGTTTTTCGAGGGGAGAAAAGGTTTACGTCAAGGAGACCCAATTTCCCCTTACCTATTCTCGATAGCTATGAATGTCTTGTCTAGCTTGCTTGCAGTGACCCCTATGGGCTTCAAATATCACTGGAAGTGCAAGGACCTAAAGTTAACTCATCTTTTCTATGCTGACGATGTTCTGCTTTTCTCTAATGGAGACACATGTTCGGTTACGCATCTCATGGATTGCGTTCGGAATTTTTCTGTCTCAAGTGGTCTTCACATTAGTCTTGAAAAAAGTACAGTGTTCTTTGGTAACTGCACTCGTGATTTTATCGGATGGTTTGATCAATCCTATGGCATTGAGCATGGAGCTCTTCCGGTCAAGTTTCTGGGAGTCCCTTTAATTTCATCTAAGCTGAGTCACAATGATTGCATTCCCCTTATTGACAAGGTTGCAGCTCGTATCTCGTGCTGGACATCTCTGTTACTTTCTTTGGCAGGTAGAACGCAGTTAATTCGGTCTGTCTTGTTTGCTATTCAAGCGTATTGGTCGAAGCATTTCCTTCTTCCAGCCTCTGTGCTTCGGCAACTTCAAACTATATTCACTAGATTTCTCTGGAAGGGGGATGTGGAATCAAAAGGGGGGCTAAAATTAGTTGGGATACGGTCTGCCGTCCTTATGAAGAAGGTGGCTTGGCTATTAAGAATATAAAAGATTGGAACCAAGCTCAACTTCTGCATCATCTTTGCAGCATTGTGAAAAATAGTAAGTCTTTATGGTCGACTTGGATTAACACCACAGTGCTAAAGCGAGTTTATTTCTGGACAATGTCAATGCCCTCAGACTGCTCGTGGATCTTCCGTAATGTTCTTAAGCTGCGTCATACGGCCCTCCAATTCATCACTTACAAAATTGGGAATGGTCATAGTACGTCCCTGTGGTTTGATCCCTGGTGGAACTCGAGCTGCCTTGCTAACTCTCGTTATGATGCTATTATTGCTCAGGCCAACATTCATCATGATGCAAAGGTTCATTCTTTAATCTCAACAGGTGTTTGGCAATTACCTTGCCCTTCTAACAGGCTTCACCACCCAGACATGAGACTTACCTCCTGGCTCCAACACTTTAATTTCCCAGCATTCAATCCGCTTATTTCTGATGATATCTTATGGAGAGGCACCTCTTTACGGAAAATTAAAACGTGGGACATTTGGAATTCCATTCGCAGCTCGGCCCCTATAGTGCCTTGGTACAGCCTTGTCTGGCACAAATTAAAAAATTTTCGATATGCACACCATGAATGGCTTCTATGTCACGATCGTCTTCCCACCTTGCACAGATTGACTTATTTTGGCCTCGACGTATCTCCTTTCTGTCTATTCTGTGTGGGTGGAAATGAGACTACTTCCCACCTTTTTATCACCTGTCCTTACAGCAGTTACATTTTATCCAAGCTAGCAGGCTTGTTGAAGCTTGACTGCTCTGCTCTTTCTTGGTTAGATTTGGTAATAAACTGGGGCTCTATTACAGACGGTTCTCTCAGACAGGTTGCTCTTCTCGCGGCTCAAATTTTTGCATATCATTTGTGGAAGGAACGTAATTCAAGACACCATGATAGAGGATCCTTTGGTCCGCACAGGTTGCTTAGAGGTATCATTAATGATCTTAAGGCTAAATTGCAAAACTCCAGATGGTTCCAACAGTTTGCTCAATTAGACATGTATAGATGGCTTTTTGTCATATGATGCCTTGTCTTTTTGGTTTCCTTTCTAGCTACCTTGGTTAGGTGGGATTGTTGTTAAGTAGTTCTCTCTTTTCCTTGTATTAGAGCAAGGGTAAATCCCTTTACTGTTTTCTCTTTTTAATATACTAAAAATTTAGCAAAAAAAAAAAAGTTTGTGAAAAATAATAAATATAATTTTATTAATTATTATATAATATCTAACAATGATACTTCTCGGCACCGGCTTCTCCGGCGCCTCGAATTTTATTATGAAGTGAAATGCGTTTTTATAATTTTATAAAATTTTAAAATTTGTAAAAAATAATTAATATAATTTAATTAATTAGTATATAATATCTAACAATAATACTATTTCGCACCATCCCCCGTCAGTGAATATTATTAGTGAAATCTACTTAGATAAAAATGTGTTTTAAGTTAACCATAAAATATAAAGGCAAGTAGATATTATTAAATAATTAAAAAATAATTCATCTAGCATACATGCGTACAAACTTCAAATTAAAAATGCAAAACTTTTTTTAGAATTTTATAAAGTATAAAAATTTGTGAAAAATAAAAAATGTAATTTTATTAATTATTACTCCCTCTATTTTTTGAAAATTTCTTTTTTTGAATAAAAATATGTAATCAAAATTTTAATTCACAAAAAAATTAATTGAAAAAAATCATTTTAACTATCATGAAATGAAATGTGTTTTTAAGTTCTAAAAATCGTGACTCGGATCCACTCGGTGAACCTACCGAGTCACGAGTACTCGGATCAAAAATCGGATGTATTAAAAAATAATTTTATAAATTAAAATTATTAATATAAATATATATCATAGAATAAATCACATATTATAGCAAATCTAAAATTAACTGAAATAATGCATATTAATCCTATTCTTGTCTATATATATTTTCATAAATAACAAAAAAAATATTAATTCCAATTCATGCTCGATGATTTAAACTTTAAAATAAGATGAGTTTCAGACTAAGAGAGGTAAAAATTATCAATTTTGTATACCAATTGGTTAAAAATATACTATATACTATAATTAGGTTATTATGTTGATTTAATTTTTATGTTTTTTATTTCATTTTTATAATTTTTTTAATGTACAATCTGAGTTTGACCTAATTTGATCCGAGTTGGACCGAGTTGATCCGAGTAATTCTAAGTTGACACGAGTTAGGCTCAAAACCGAGTTACAATCCGAGTAATACAAAATCAGCTCGGAAATGAGTCCGAGTCCGAGTACTCGTCCGAGTACTCGGCCGAGTTGGCCGATTTTTAGAACACTGGTTTTTATAATTTTATAAAGTATTAAAGTTTGTAAAACTAATAAATGTGATTTTATGAATTAGTATATAATTTCTAGCAATAATACTTCTCGACCTCAAATATTATTTTCAAATGAACCTACTTATATAAAAACGTGTTTAAATTAATCATAAAATTTTAAAGCATGTAGACATTATTACATGATTTAAGAAATAATTCACCTCCCATAATACACAAATTTCAAATTAAAAATGCATAACATTTTAGAATTTTATAAAGTATAAAAATTTGTGAAAAATAAGAAATATAATATTATTAATTATTAGTCCTGCAAAAGTAAATATGGAGGAAGCAAGGATGAATTAAAATAATGTGGAGATAGCTCACTACCAAAACTCTAAAACTGCATGCATGGGAAAGTAGATAAGATACTAAAATATATATACGTCGGCCCACCATCCAACCATCCAACATTGTAAACTTTTCAAGTATAATAAATACTTGTACACCAGGTCTAAAAAATGGCGTATCCAATGAAGACTTATTAACACAATTACAACAATATAAGAATGCCCAAATAAATTTAACTAAGAAATTCATATCTCAGAATTTCATCACAGCTTTAAATGAGGCTCTAACGGCAGAGGTTCAGCGCTTGAAGATTGCAACAACAGATATGGTGGTGTTGTGGAATAAAAACTAGGTTACGATTTGTATTTAATGCTAGGGTTGGTGAGCTTCGAGCTTTAATGGCTGTTTCCGTGTTCGGGACTAATCGGTCCTCACAGAGTGCCTACGTATCTCGTTATTGAGAATCAAGCCAAGACGTAGTTCTGAGAATGAGGGGTCAGACCCTTTATATAGGCTGAGAAGCCTTAGAATCGTAGTAGGGTTAGGTGACTTGGTGGGTAAGTCACCGCCTAGAAGAAGGTTCCAGATCCTAGTATGTACGGACCAGTTTCCATGTTAGAATATGTATATTAGAGACTAAGTCAGGCAAGAGTAATATCCTTGTTTGACTCTTATTGCCGAGCTGGTAATTACCCATAATATTAATTACGAAATTAATATTATAATTGGGGTTTGGGCCCATCTGGTGGGCCCCACGTTTGGACCGTTCTAGGTCTAATTAATGCCACATTAAATGTGTCTTTAGGGCTCACTTTTAGCCCATATCATTTGCCCCCCAACTTCTAGGAAAACTGATCAGGTTTTCCTTGAAGTTATAACGGCCTTATTCGAGACTTGGGTCAGGGTTCATTGCTCTTACGTGAGTATTTTCAACAATATCATCTTAATGTAAAGCGTGGAGTGACCGACGCATTTACGACGATGTTGAACGACACTAAACGGTGTTAAACGGCACTACACAGCGCTAATCAGCCTTAGACAACATTTAAACAGTGTTAAACGATGTTAAATGGCATAAAACGGCACTAACGGCACTAATCAGTGCTAAACGGTGCTAATTGGTGCTTAAACCGCACTACACGGTGCTAATCGGCACTAATCTGTGCTAACAGGCACTAATCGGTGCTTAAACAGCACTATACGATGCTAATCGGCACTAATCTGTGCTAACATGCAATAATCGGTGCTTAAACAACACTACACGGTGCTAATTGGCACTAAATTGTGCTAATCTCGACTTCTTTTTAGCACTGAAAATCATACGAGATTCACTAAAAAAGTCGAGATCTAGGTTTGAAAACTATCCGAGGTCCGCTGAAAAAGTCGGGATTCAGGACCATGAACTGACCCGTGATCGACCAGATCTAGGGCCAGCTCGTGGTCGGCCGAAGAGCTTGATTTCAAGGTGGTCGGCCGGGAGGTGGTTTGAACCAGGGTGGTCGGCTGAAGCCCCTCTTTAAGAGGTGGTCGGCCGGGAGGTGGCTCGAACCAAGGTGGTCGGCTGAAGCCCCTCTTTAAGAGGTGGTCGGCCGGGAGGTGGCTCGAACCAAGGTGGTCGGCTGTAGCCCCTCTTTAAGAGGTGGTCGGCTAGGAGGTGGCTCGAACCAAGGTGGTCGGCTGAAGCCCCTCTTTAAGAGGTGGTCGGCCGGGAGGTGGCTCGAACCAAGGTGGTCGGCTGAAGCCCCTCTTTAAGAGGTGGTCGGCCGGGAGGTGGCTCGAACCAAGGTGGTCGGCTGAAGCCCCCCTTTAAGAGGTGGTCGGCCGGAAGGTGGCTCGAACCAAGGTGGTCGGCTGAAGCCCCTCTTTAAGAGGTGGTCGGCCGGAAGGTGGCTCGAACCAAGGTGGTCGGCTGAAGCCCCCCTTTAAGAGGTGGTCGGCCGGGAGGTGGCTCGAACCAAGGTGGTCGGCTGAAGCCCCCCTTTAAGAGGTGGTCGATTGCCTCTCGGTTAGCTAAGCGATTCGGACGTGAAAACCCTTCGTGGTCTTGAGGATCAAGGATCTTGATCTTGATCTTAAGTCATCATGGATCCAGGATTCAAAACCATCCGTGATCCTAAGGATCAAGAACCTTGATCTTGATCTTTAGTCGTCAGTTTGGTCCTTCGTGACTTCTGACGATACTACTCCTTAGCTTAAGATTAGTATTGCTAACCCTGTGATTATGGTTGATCTCCTTAGTTAACTCCTTAAGCATACTTAGCTTTTCAGAAGTCATTTGTTTTGCAGCTCCAGCGATTATATCTGCTATTTCGCTTCTGGCGTATATGAATCACAACGATTTTTTTTGTCCTTTTTTCCTCTATAAACGATAGACGACCTGTAAACGCGAACCAAGCTGAGATTTAACCTGATGTAGCAGGTCATGCATTTTCTATAAAAGAGGAGAAGTAGCCTTCATTTCAATTCATTTCTTCATTTCAGAGCTCTCAAATTCTTAAGCTCTCTAGCTTTCAAGTTGCAAGATCAAGTTCCAGCTGCGAGATCAAGTTTCATCTTCAAGATCAAGATGTCGGAAGGTGATCGTCCAATTGCTCCCCCTGTCTCCATGATGGAAGCTATGGCGAAGAGGAGTAGGATGAGAACAGCTAAAGGTAAAGAAGAAATCAAACCTCTTTCATATGTTGAGCATAGATTTGGATCCTTATTAGATCTACTAAACATCATGAGGGACACCTTCCCAAACTGTGCTAGCTTAGATGCTTTTAACAGTCCTAGTAAGTTGAAGGAAAAAGATGTCCAGGAGATAAGGGACACATATCATTTTCCAAGTGCCATCAAAGTTCGTCTTCCCAACCCATCAGACAGGACCTGTAACTGGCATCCTGAGAGGATTTGTGTTCACTGGGGTGCCCTGGACGTTGGGCTCAGATTCCCGATTGATAACTTCATCATTAGATTACTGGCGGAGTATCAGATCCATCCTTGTCAGTTGTATCCCAACGCTTGGAGGTATATCTCTATTTTTTTGATAAGATGTCGTCAATTGGGGATTCTACCGACCAATACAATGTTTAGAAGCATCTTTGGGGCCACTAACTCTTCCGATCACAAGAAAGGATGGGTTAGCCTTAAGCACCGGGCTAAAATCCCACACATGGTGAATCCCTTCTCCTTTCCAGATTCTCAGCATTTCTAGGAAAGGGAGTTTGTAGAAGATAGTAAACACTTCGTGTGTGATCTTGACGACTCAGAATTAGCGGATCGAGATAAGCTTCTTGCTGACGACGGCTGTACTCACTATAAAACTTTTCTGAATGAAAAGAACCTTATTGAGGCTGGCCTTAGCTTTCTTTCCGTTGAGGGTAACTTCCTTACTTGAACTTATTATGAACTCTGTTTGTTCTTATCCCGATGTTTTTCTCTTTGTATTTCAGCCGCCGAGGAGATTGATAGCCGTCCTCAGAACCAGCCGACCGTGACCAAGAGGATGAAGAAGAAGGCTACGGAATTACTGAATCCCACTAAACCTCATATCCCTAATTTCTTGGAGCGCTGCTCCCAAGGTGGGAAAAGATCCCGTAATGCTGATGGGGTTATCAGGACCCCTTTTATACCGTCATGGGGCATATGTAAACAAGACTCGGTTTGTGGAAGTCCTGACCTAGCTCTCGACTAGTCTAAGCTTTCAATTACTCCTCCTGATAAAGTGACTTTACATGCCGGGGACAAAATGAACGAGAATCAGCTTCTGGGCGCTCAAGCCTTGTATCAGGTATGACACTCCTTTTAGTAAGTTCAGTGCGATTTAGACTTTACAAATTTCTTATGCCTTGTCAACTTTTCGCTGCAGGCTAATGCCTATTTTCAGGCAGTTTCCACCCAAGGTTTGGCTTTCAGGGATGAGAATACACTAGTACAAAAATGACCTTATACATCGCTTCTTATACGTCGGTTCCGGCCAAAGGCGATGTATAAAGTAGTTATATACGTCGGTTCCGCATAAAGGCGATGTAAAAGGTCATTTTTTAACATTTTTTACGTCGGTTGAATAAAACGCCGACGTATAAGGTCATATTATACGTCGGTTGAGGGAAAGGCGACGTATAAAAATCCACTTTATACGTCGGTTGAGAAAAAGGCGATGTATATAATGCTACTTTATACGTCGGTTGAAAATAAGCGACGTATAAAGTTCTACTTTATACGTCGGTTGAGAAAAAGGCGATGTATAAAGTTCTACTTTATACGTCGGTTGAAAAAAGGCGACGTATATAATACTACTTTATACATCGCTCTTAATATAACCGACGTATAAAACCTTTAAAAAGTGAGTGTTGTATCACCACGTGTCACATTACTATTGGGTGTTGTGGAAGCACACGGATTGTGCTTCTTTAAATTACTGTCAGCCGTTGGATTAAGCACACGGATTCATTATTATTGAATCTCGACCGTTCATTTTGTTTTCCATTTTAACTCTATTTTAATTACTCCATTATTATTATTATTATTCAATTTCACTCTATATATTTTAATTTCTCTCCCCCGTCTCAATCTCTTTCTCTCCACTCTCTTCCCTCAATCTCTCTCACTCTCTCTCAGCCTCTGTCTCTCTCTATCTCTCAATCTATCGAGAACTCTCTCTCTAATAATCTCTCGATTTACTCTCTCTCCTCTTTTTCTATCTCCCACTTCTCTCTCTAACAAATCTCTCTAAATCTCTCTAATCTCTCACTCAAAATCAATATATCCCTCTCAAACTCACAAATCACTCTCTCTAATCGAACTATGTGTTGCAGCTCTTGTCACTAGTTGATTATGTACTGCAAACTGTGTGCTGCGTGGGTCGAGTTCGTGGTGTGATGTGATGTGAGTAATTAGTTGTTTATACAGAGGTAAAATATTGGTGTTATTGCTTTTGGTCATTGGAAGTGGAGGTTCTAGACTTGGTGTGGATGCATACAGATTCTCGATTTCCTGGGCTCGAGTTTTACCCAGTATGTCCTACTTGCAAAACCCCCCAACCCCGTGTGCGTCTACACCTATTTTGTAATTTGATTCTAAATTAGATTTTTTGTTTTTATTCATATTGGTTCAATATTTCTTGAATTATGCCAGGAGGGAGATTTGGTGAAGTTAATCCAACCGGGATCATGTTTTACAATCATATCATTGACAATCTCTTAGCTAAAGGTAGAGCACAGTCATTTAACAATCTCAGATCTTTGGTACTATATGTAAATTGACATGCTATATGACTATGTGTCAGGCATTGAGCCATTTGTGACTATCCATCATCATGACCATCCGCAGGAATTAGAGGATAGATACGGGGCTTGGCTCAGTCCTTTAATGTAGTATGCCCTCTTTTCTTTTACTTCTGCATTTCTTTTACTCTGATCGTATAGAAAATTAGAAACTGTTATTTGACTCTATGCTAGAAACTGTTATTTGACTCTATACCATAATTGCGAAAATCAGATTTGTGTTCCCAATTATTAATCTGAGATCTCTACTGTATAAGTAAACTTGTTAAATTTCAGCCTTAAAAAATTGTTTATTATTGGAAACAGACTTTGCTTTGTATACATTGTTGAATCTCTAAACTAGGAAAATTAACTTTTACTATCAGAGGATTTATGTTCAAGGCTTTATTTAACAACAAAGTTGGAGTTTTGGTATGGTGAAGATTGATTCTACGATACAATCAACACTACATGTTTTAAGTTTTTCAGGAAGTATTGGAGGAGCTGGGCATATACATATTGCTATTTGATCGAGCTGGCTATGGTGAAAGTGATCCAAATCCAAAGCGCTCCTTAAAAAGTGAAGCATCTGACATTGAAGAACTAGCGGATCAGTTGCAATTAGGGGCCCAATTCTACGTAATTAGTGTCCTACTTGCAGAGTAGTCTAATTTTGGAGATAGTTTTAAAATTACTAATTCTATGTAAAGATGATTATTTGTTATTTTAGCAATTACTATTCATATGCTTAATGTATGGTGCATTATAATTTAGACAGATTAAGCTCTTTTCTCCCCTTGCTAGTCAGACAAATCAAGTTCGACAACCAGGAAGAATTCTGTTATCTTTAATATATAAATGAGATGAGAAAGAATTGTGTTACACAAAACGAAACTACGGAACAAAACAATTTACGGAACAAAACAATTTTTTTTTGGGAATTATGGTTTTTAATTAATTTTCTGGGAAAATAAAATATTTTTTTTTTAATTTTTTGGACCTTATACGTCGGTTGTTTAGAAGAACCGACGTAAAAGATAACAATATACATCGGTTGTTTAGAAGAACCGACGTAAAAGATAACAATATACGTCGGTTGTTTAGAGGAACCGACGTAATAGATAACAATATACGTCGGTTGTTTAGAAGAACCGACGTAAAAGATAACAATATACGTCGCCTTTTTAACCGATGTAAAAGACTCTGACCTTATACGTCGCCAGCCCATACATCGCCATTTAACCGATGTATAAGGCCTATTTAACCGATGTATAAGGTCATTTTTCTACTAGTGATATATCCTTGAAAAAGGATTCAGCAAGGTTCAGGGAAGAGATTGATGACCTACATTCTCAGGTTGCCCATGCCGAAGCGGATGCTTTATCCTCCCGAATGCAACTCGCTTCTGTAGCTCGAAAGAGGATGGACGATGCCAACAAAGTGATCAAGGCCTACCATAATTCTGAAGAATTTCTGAAATTCATAGATGAGCATGACAATGAAGTGCGCCCTTACAACATGTCTGTTGGTTGGGATAAGGCTATCAACGCTGTGAGCCATAGACATCCTTCTGTTGTCAATCCGGCTGATTTTCCTTGCCCTAACTGGGGTGTCAATCCGGCTAGCCTAGCTTCTGGTTCGGGAACTAAAATTGTTCCTCAGACATCAGGATCCAGCTCCAAGGGAAGTCATCGACGTTCTGGATCCAAGTCTAAGGGTGATGTCCCAGTTGCTAGCCAGGACTCATCCTCTTCTGGTTCTCGTGGAAAGAAACCCCCGCCAGCAAGGAAAGTTGGAGTGGTTCGACAACCAATCCCTAGTAAGATATTGATCCGAAACGAGGGGAGTTCTTCTTCTAGTTCCTCCTCTGAAGAAGAAGAAACTGAAGTTGCTACAGTTCAGCCGATGGCGGTGACCGAGCCTGATGATGGTTCCGAGGAGGAGGACTCAGATGAGGATGGCTCAGACGAAGAAGAATCAGACGAGGAGTAGAGGGGAACGGCCACTACGCCATAAACGCACATACGCAACCCCCATTTTCAGTTGCGTAAGGCCTGAAAAGCATTGCGTAAGGTCTTACGCAACGCTTTTGGGGCGTTACCAATACTGGCGTTGCATAAGACCCCTAACGCAACGCTTTTCCAAGCTATTGCAACACTTCGAAAAGCATTGCATAAGAGGCCTTATGCAACACCAAAAGCATGCAAACGCAACACTTCATGGGGTTGCATAAGATGTTTCAGCCATGTCAGCATGCTGACATGGAAGCAAGGTGCCACGTCAGCATTCTGACATGTCACTAGTGGGGCCCACAAGTGCCACGTCACAAATGGGGGATGCCACGTCATCAGTGGGGCCCACCAAGGTGCCACGTCAGCACTAGGGCCCACATGCCACATCAGCAATAGGGTCCACATGCCACGTCAGCAGTGGGGCCCACATGCCACGTCAGTAATATGGCCCACATGCCACGTCAGCATTGAGGTCCACTATCTAACGCAACGCTATTTGAGTCTAATGTAACACTACTTTTTTTTAAGCAACACTAAATATACCATAATGCAACATCATATATAGTCAAATGCAACACTTTTTTACAAAAAAATTGAAATGACTGAGCTGTTTATACATAAAACAATCTGGTCCAAACCAAGCCAACTACTGGTCCAAACCAACCACAAGACAATGATGCGGCCAACAAAAATACTTGATAGTTTACAAAAATACCAAGTTCTAAAACTAGCTAGTTAAAGCTACAAAAAAATTACTAAGTGGAGCCATAAAAATCCTTCAATTCTATTATTTATTTGCTCCATTGTATCTCCCATGGTCGCAAGCTCTCGCCAACCTCTTTCTCCACGCATCATCTCATCCATTCTGCATTGTGATGCAACCTGTGGGTTAAAAAATTGAAGTATAGATTGACATGGATTAATATGACAGCTAACAAAACCCTTATTATTTTTCCAAATACATGCTAATTCTATTAGATTCATTTTAAACGGTTACACAATATGATGACATCTCAAATTTTAGGAATAAAGTAGTACCAACTCTTTTTACACAAGTCCCAGGCATGTACTACATTGAAGAATATGCTAATGGAGTAGTTTGAATTCAGAATCAGACATTACAATGCAGAAAATGGAAAACCGTCATATCTGTTACTATCCATACCTTGCTTTCAGAACAAACAGGAAAGACCTGCATCCTAAAAATGCTACGAATATGAACATTTGCGCAGTCTACCTTGTAACCTAAACTAACAAGCAATTAAGGGTTTGAATATAATTAGTACCATCTCCTAGTAATTAGTATTCTGTATGTTACAGACTTACAGATGTACCTCCACAAGAATCTCAATTTACAATTAAACGATATCAAAGAACAAGTTCTCATATGTACATTATAAAACAGATAGCCTATCACTAGTTTACCTTGGCAGAGTATAAAATCACATCTTATTTGCTCAATTTGAGTGAATGGCTACTTCCGTATGATGCAAGATTTAATGCCGCATGTTGTTCTACCTGATACACCAGCAACATAGTCAAACATGACTCATGAGACCACATCGGATTGAAAGTGATGTACATACCTTTCAGATACTTAAGTACAGTTTTCCCTTGACAGATTATCCTCTAAAGAAGAATTCAGATATGAGACTACAAGATCAGCTGCTTTGCACCCAGATGATATTGCTTTGCCGACGGAGAGTCCTCCCCTATGGTTTCCTAAAATGTTCAGGAAATCAGAGAAAGTAATTAGTAAACGAAGTGCAAATGGAAACATGAGTACTACTATACTACTGTACTAAGTGTCTAAGTTTAACAGGAGTTTGTAAGAGAGAAAAAAAAAAGGAACATTAAACAAAGGTAGTAATAATCTACTTGTTTCCTTGATCTATAACTCTTATGACCAGCAACAATATTTTTATATTTAAGGTGCACCATATTCAGGAAACAACTGTTAATTGAATTTGGGAGCACGGGAAATCATCAACTAAACTAAGTTTAAATCTTAACATAACAATTATGAAATGTTTATTTCGGTGAGATCTTTCTGGATTTCCGTAACCTGCTCTTTTATGTCAATAACTATACATGTGAAAGATATCCCTTGAAAATTTTAATCTTACCAATCAAAATGTTAACATGTCATAATAAACTTGCAGCAATAAAGTCATTGAAATGTAGTTTTGTCTCCTGAAAATTGAGCAGTATAACATACCAGAGCAAACAAAGCTGTGGACCAATATGACTTGAGAACAAAGAGGGCAAGGGATACTCCAACAACAGTCAATGAAAGCTTTACAATTGGTCTATCAATTACCAAAATGGACCATGTCAGTCACTAAAGCAGCTGACTTTCCAACAAAACATGCCACTCGCTCCTCCAATTCAGAATGAAGTGTCATTGTGCCTGATAAAATAGCATAGTTACTAACTTAACCAAAAAATTTTAAAAAATAAACACTATCATGAAAAAACACACAAACAGGGATGTTGATTACTCGGGGGTTCAGCAGAACCACTAGGATCAGGAGTATAGAGCAGTATAGTTGTTGCCACAAATCTCAGGCTTGTAAACATTATGCAAACAGTCAGACCTTTACATATCTTAATATTACACTTCATTATATATGTAACTGCTAACCTTAGAAGCTAGAGTGTATCTCATCCGTAAACTTCAACATCCAAACCCATGACAATTTAAGCAAATCAATATCTTTCTAAAAAAAATTAATATCTTTGTGTAAGAAAATAGCTTTTTGCTCAAACAACATCACACGAGCAGCAGTCTCTTTATTTATGTTGAATAAAATCTCAGCACAAGCCTTCCTTGAAGCCATAATCTACATTAATCACACCAATTAAAAATCAAAACCCATATCCTAAATCAAATCAAAAATGCATTTCAACAATTGTCAAACACCAAACATAAACCAACAGTACTAAGAACCAACACATAAAAGATAGATAAATAATGTTACCTGGGCTTGTTCGTCCATGAACCGATGTGTTTGGATTGGGAGCTCACACTTTGTGTGTGTGTGTTTTCGGTCAATCGTTGTTGTACTAGAAATGGTGATGTGTGGTTGTTTCCGATGTCGATTTGATGTATACATACATGTTCGAGGACTGAAATTTGTAAATTTGACCCACACCAGATCTATCTTGCCTTGTACTCTATCTATCCTCTTTATTAGTTAGGGCAGCAGTTGAAATCTAAGAGAACCTAAACTAAGAAATCAATTGAATCTAAACTGAAAACCCCATAATTTGAAGGGAAGAAATCGATTGAACAACCCTAATTACAAGTTAGAGATGAAGATTGTAATAGAGATGTAAGGAAAAGCTTATAATTAGAGAGGAAAATCTGTATATCACTTTATAAGAGTAAAGTTTAGAATAAGTGGTGAAGAGGAAAGTTTGGGGGAGATAAGGGGGATAAAAAGGGGAGAAGGGGGAAACGAAAAACTGAAATTTTGGTTAAGCGGCCAATTTGTGCGCCTTCAAAGTTTTACATTTTTGAATGGGTTTTTCTATTCTATTTTTTAAATATTTTGGTAAAAATTCTAATTTCATTTTAATTTATTAAGAATTTATTTGATTTCCATTTTAAATTCTAATTTTACATATACACATGTACTTATATAAAATATTATGATGCAAATAATAAATTTATCTTATAAATTTTTTAAAAAAATATTATATGCAATCGGGACGAAACTATTTAGAGTGAGTAGTAATTTTAGGAGGTTTATATTATAAAATCATACAAGATTAAAATTACCACATCACTAAAATCATTATAACTTGACATCAGTATGATTGGAACTTCGAAAAAATAATTTAAAAAAATAGATTCATCATTCGGGACAAGACTAGTTAAAAGGAAGGTCCACTTTGACCGGTTTGACCGTTATAAAACCAAACCAAATAAAAGTAGGATTTTTTTTGAAAAAATACCACATCACTAAAATCGTTATATCTTGACACTCGTGCGATTGGAATGTCGAAAAATAATTTAAAAAAATAGATTCATCATTCGGGACAAGACTAGTGCTTTGTTATGGATTATTGTTTCTATTTTTTAAAAAATATTTTCGAACGATCCAACCTTACGGATGTCAATATATATCTAATATAATGATATTCCCCAAGTTTCAGAAAATAAAAAATTAATTTGATTGGAGATCTTAGTAGATCACTACTATTTTCAATATGACTCGTAACTAGTGCTTTGTTACGGATTATTGTTTCTATTTTTTAAAAAATATTTTTGAACGATCCAACCGTACGGATGTCAATATATATCTAATAAAATGATATTCCCCAAGTTTCAGAAAATAAAAAATTAATTTGATTGGAGATCTTAGTAGATCACTACTATTTTCAATATGACTCGTAACTAGTGCTTTGTTACGGATTATTGTTTCTATTTTTTAAAAAATATTTTTGAATGATCCAACCGTACGGATGTCAATATATATCTAATATAATGATATTCCCCAAGTTTCAGAAAATAAAAAATTAATTTGATTGGAGATCTTAGTAGATCACTACTATTTTCAATATGACTCGTAATTAGTGCTTTGTTACGGATTATTGTTTCTATTTTTTAAAAAATATTTTTGAACGATCCAACCATACAGATATCAATATATATGTAATATAATGATATTCCCTAAGTTTCAGAAAATAAAAAATTAATTTGATTGGAGATCTTAGTAGATCACTACTATTTTCAATATGACTCGTAACTAGTGCTTTGTTACGGATTATTGTTTCTATTTTTTGAAAAGTATTTTTGAACGATCCAACCGTACGGATGTCAATATATATCTAATATAATGATATTGCCCAAGTTTCAGAAAATAAAAAATTAATTTGATTGGAGATCTTAGTAGATCACTACTATTTTCAATATGACTCGTAACTAGTGCTTTGTTACGGATTATTGTTTCTATTTTTTGAAAAGTATTTTTGAACAATCCAACCGTACGGATGTCAATATATATCTAATATAATGATATTCCCCAAGTTTTAGAAAATAAAAAATTAATTTGATTGGAGATCTTAGTAGATCACTACTATTTTCAATATGACTCGTAACTAGTGCTTTGTTACGGATTATTGTTTCTATTTTTTAAAAAATATTTTTGAACGATCCAACCTTACGGATGTCAATATATATTTAATATAATTATATTCCCCAAGTTTCAGAAAATAAAAAATTAATTTGATTGGAGATCTTAGTAGATCACTATTATTTTCAATATGACTCGTAACTAGTGCTATGTTACGGATTATTGTTTCTATTTTTTAAAAAATATTTTTGAACGATCCAACCATACAAATATCAATGTATATGTAATATAATGATATTTCCCAAGTTTCAGAAAATAAAAAATTAATTTGATTGGAGATCTTAGTAGATCACTAATATTTTCAATATGACTCGTAACTAGTGCTTTGTTACGGATTACTGTTTCTATTTTTTAAAAAATATTTTTGAACGATCCAACCATACAGATATCAATATATATGTAATATAATGATATTCCCCAAGTTTCAGAAAATAAAAAATTAATTTTATTGGAGATCTTAGTAGATCACTACTTTTTTCAATATGACTCGTAACTAGTGCTTTGTTACGGATTATTGTTTCTATTTTTTGAAAAATATTTTTGAACGATCCAACCATACGGATGTCAATATATATCTAATATAATGATATTCCCCAAGTTTCAGAAAATAAAAAATTAATTTGATTGGAGATCTTAGTAGATCACTACTATTTTCAATATGACTCGTAATTAGTGCTTTGTTACGGATTATTGTTTCTATTTTTTGAAAAAAAAATTTGAACGATCCAACCGTACGGATGTCAATATATATCTAATATAATGATATTCCCCAAGTTTCAGAAAATAAAAAATTAATTTGATTGGAGATCTTAGTAGATCACTACTATTTTCAATATGACTCGTAACTAGTGCTTTGTTACGGATTATTGTTTCTATTTTTTAAAAAATATTTTTGAACGATCCAACCGTACGGATGTCAATATATATTTAATATAATGATATTCCCCAAGTTTCAGAAAATAAAAAATTAATTTGATTGGAGATCTTAGTAGATCACTACTATTTTCAATATGACTCGTAACTAGTGCTTTGTTACGGATTATTGTTTCTATTTTTTAAAAAAATTTTTTGAACGATCCAACCATACAGATATCAATATATATGTAATTTAATGATATTCCCTAAGTTTCAGAAAATAAAAAATTAATTTGATTGGAGATCTTAGTAGATCACAACTATTTTCAATATGACTCGTAACTAGTGCTTTGTTACGGATTATTGTTTCTATTTTTTAAAAAATATTTTTGAACGATCCAACCGTACAGATGTCAATATATATCTAATATAATGATATTCCCCAAGTTTCAGAAAATAAAAAATTAATTTGATTGGAGATCTAAGTAGATCACTACTATTTTCAATATGACTCGTAACTAGTGCTTTGTTACGAATTTTTGTTTCTGTTTTTTAAAAAATATTTTTGAACGATCCAACCGTACGGATGTCAATATATATCTAATATAATGATATTCCCCAAGTCACCCTTGTGGGTCCCACACTGCCACGCGT
Organism: Kitagawia praeruptora; assembly: GCA_037693485.1. Taxonomy (NCBI): domain Eukaryota; kingdom Viridiplantae; phylum Streptophyta; class Magnoliopsida; order Apiales; family Apiaceae; genus Kitagawia; species Kitagawia praeruptora. Next base: position 113,598,829 of record CM075354.1, read on the forward strand.
CATCAGTGGTGGGTCCCACATCTGCCACGTCATATTTTTTTAAAAAAATGTAAATTTATCTAATGCAACACTTCAAACAGCAAATGCAACACTACAGGTATCTAATGCAACGCTTTCTGCCACGTCAGCAAATGCCATGTCAGCAAAGGTGGGCCCCACTTCTGCCACGTCAGCAATTATGGGTCCCACAATTGCCACGTCAGCATGATGGGCCTCATGCCACGTCACCCTTGTGGGTCCCACACTGCCACGTCAGCAGTTGTGGGGCCCACATCTGCCACGTCATTTTTAAAAAAAATATATGAATATATCTAATGCAACACTTCAAAGAGCAAACGCAACACTACTGGTATCTAATGCAACGTTTTTTGCCACGTCAGCAAATGCCACGTCAGCAAAGGTGGGCCCCACTTCTGCCACATCAGCCAATGTGGGTCCCACATGTGCCACGTCAGCAAATGCCACGTCAGCACATGTGGGTCCCACTCTTGCCACGTCACCATTTATAAAAATAAAAAATTATCTAACGCAACGCCATCAGTTAGTGTTGCATAATGTGAAACACTGTGGGTAATACGCAACGCTAATCTATATCTAACGCAACACCAATTCAGCTCAGTTGCAAAAGACCCAAAACTTCTATCTAACGAAACGCTTTCTGTGCAACGCTTTGTAAAAAGGGTTGCGTATGCTCACTTATGGCGTAGTGGGCCTTGCATGCCCTTATTAGCCGCATGTGGCTTTGTACTTTCATCAGCTTTTATTCAGCGTCCTTCGGGACTTAAACTTTATCTTGCTGTGTTGTACATTAACTTAAATTGTGGCCCTTCGGGGCGTTTTATTTATGCATTTGTTTCCCTTATTTGTATGTTCATTTACTTTCGGTACTTGGCCTTTCTAGGCTTACACTCAGCAGGTGCTCTGTACATAAATAAAACATAGAATCATGGAACGGAAAACAAACTTGTATTAATAACTCAGAATGGGATTAAACCCTTCCATAACTTGTTATTGTCCTACTCAGGGCGTTATGCCCTGAAATGGTTTCATCGAACCTTATTTCTAATTCTCCTACTAAATAGATAATGAGCTAAGTCCTTACAAGGATAGCTCAAACATAATAAATCTTGAGGTTCAAGGCATGCCAAGTACGGGGCACCTCAACCCCGTTCAAGGTCTCCAACTTGTATGATCCTCGTCCCAACGTCTTCCTGACCCGATACGGCCCTTCCCAGTTGGGGGCTAGGTTTCCTTTCTGGCCAACTCCAGAAGCCTCAATCTTCCTTAGAACTAGATCACCTTGCTGAAAGAACCTTTCCTTAACCCTGTGGTTGTAATAAAATGATGCTTTCTTTTGATGCTCCGTATTTCTGGCGTTTGCCTCGTCCCTGACTTCATCAATCAGGTCTAGGGCGAGCCTCATGCCTTCTTCATTAGTCTCAGGTTCAAATGCCTCAACTCGAGGTGATGCATACATGATCTAGCAGAAACGGGGTTGCTCCGGTGGTCACCTTAGTAGTTGTGCGATAAGCCCAGAGTATAGGCAGCAACTCATCCACCCAGGTATTCCTTGAGCGTTCGACCATTTTCTTTAGTCCATCAAGGATGATTCGATTGGCTACCTCGGCCTGTCCATTAGCTTGCGGGTGTGCTACTGAAGTAAATCGAAGATCAATAGCGTTTTCCTCACAGTACTTCTTGAACTCCTCATTGTTAAACTGCGTCCCATTATCCGTCACAAGGATTCGCGGGATTCCATACCTACAAATTATGTTCTCCCAAAAGAACTGAGCAACTTGCTTGGTGGTTATCTTGGCTGGAGGCTTAGCCTCAATCCACTTGGTGAAGTAGTCAATGGCGACTATCAGAAACTTCCTCTGTGCTGAAGCCATAGGGAAATGACCTAATATGTCCATCCCCCACATTGCAAACGGAATGGGAGAATTGACTGATGTTAACATCTCAGGCGGCTGCCTTACAATTGGAGCGTGCTTCTGGAACCTATCACACCTCTTGACATAATTCTGTGCATCGGCCAGCATCTCTGGCAAATAGAATCCCAGACGAGCTATTTTGTGAGCCAGGGCCCTGCCCCCCAAGTGCTGCCCGCATATCCCTTCATGAACTTCCTCCAAGGCTTCTCTTGCCTCTTGGGGCCTCAAGCACTTCAAATAGGGGACGACAAACGATCTCTTGTATAGGATGCCTTCAATCAAGGCATATCTCAATGCTCTTACTAACAGTTTTCGTGCCTCCAAGGCATTATCAGGGAGCCAACCTATTTCAAGGTGAGCTTTGATAGGATCTATCCAACAGCTTCGTACATCCACTACGCCATAAACGCACATACGCAACCCCCATTTTCAGTTGCGTAAGGCCTGAAAAGCGTTGCATAAGGTCTTACGCAACGCTTTTGGGGCGTTACCAATACTGGCGTTGCGTAAGACCCCTAACGCAACGCTTTTCCAAGCTATTGCAACACTTCGAAAAGCATTGCATAAGAGGCCTTATGCAACACCAAAAGCATGCAAATGCAACACTTCATGGGGTTGCATAAGATGTTTGAGCCATGTCAGCATGCTGACATGGAAGCAAGGTGCCACGTCAGCATGCTGACATGTAAGCAATGTGCCACGTCAGCATGCTGACATGTCATTAGTGGGGCCCACAAGTGCCACGTCAGAAATATGGGGCATGCCACGTCATCAGTGGGGCCCACCAAGGTGACACGTCAGCACTGGGGCCCATATGCCACGTCAGCAGTAGGGCCCACATGCCACGTCAACAGTGGATCCCACATGCCACGTCAGCAGTGGGCACCAACATGCCACGTCAGCAGTAGGACCCACATGCCACGTCAGCAGTGGGGGTCCACTATCTAATGCAACGCTATTTGAGTCTAATGCAACGCTAACTTTTTTTTTAAGCAACCCCATTCTTTTTAAATGCAACACCATTCTTTTTTATTGCAACATTAAAACTATGCTAATGCAACATTAAATAGAGTCAAATGCAACACTTTTTTACAAAAAAATTGAAATGGCTGCTTTGTTTATACATAAAACCATCATGTAAAAACCAAGCCAACAACTTCAAAAGTCCTAAATAATGCAACCAACAAAACTACTTAACAGTTTTACATGTACTAAACCAAGCACATGCACTAATTCTAAGTTCAAAATGTACATGTACTTCTGTAATATTATCTCTGTATCCTCTCTTTTAGCTCCTGCAGTTTCACGATTTGATCTTGCATAGCAAAATTCCCAACTTGAAGCTCATTATTCTCGCTAGTCACCTGCAAAGAGAGAAGTTTAACAATATAGTTCAAAATGTGCAGGTAACTTTAGACAGATTATCATGAGTAAACGATTTGCAACATTAAGTATTTGCATCAACATTTTAACATATTTAGAATTTAAATATATCTACAAGCGAATGTAACAAGTCCACAGAGTTTCACAAGTGCACAGATGTCAACATTTAATAAACAAGCTTCGTGTGTTCAATTAGAATTATAATACAAGTATGACACGATAGAAAAATAGTAAAATAGTTGACAAGAACGTAACTTACCTGCAAGACTGAGTTGATGAAATCGTTGTCTACTGTTGATGCTATCTTGCCTACATAAACTATTTTTTGCGGCTTCTCTGCAGGTGTAACACTTGGGATCCCAACTGGTCTAATAACAGGAGTAATGACTGGACCACGTACCCCAGGAACAGGAGGGCGTACCAGTGCAGGATTGATGCCAGCTATTCCCACCGGTCGTGGAAGATATATCAGCCTAACCATTGCTGGGTGGATTACCTACAAATGAATGACATAAGTAACAGGTGGATTACCTGGGTATATATTATAGTCTAAAACATGTGGTGTCTCAAAGTGATAATTAGCTGCCATTTCATGTAAATGGTTTGCAAGGTCGTATGCAGCAGGATTGTAACTGGCATACTCATAATCCTGTCAAATAATAGATAAATATAATGAAACTTAGCATATAACGTGATTGCAATATGCTCAAGCACATACAGAAGAGTGAATACCTCAACTAAATTGCACATTATGTTCACTTATCGTGATTAATTCTCAAGAGACAGATTGACTGCACTTTCATTTAACATTATGCAACTACTAAAATGTACAGGACAACTCCAATTATTAATGGTAAAACATTGTATATTCCACCCTATAAAACATTCAGAGTATTTAATTGATTACCAATCAATTTAAAACATTGCAAGTCTTTTCTGTCAGACATTTATGGCTTGTGTGGTATGATCGTATGGTGATTTAAAAGAAATTCAAATATTTAAATGGTTGTTATATTTGCTACAATGTACATAGATATAATTCTTTTCACCTCATCCCATTGGTTGTTATATTTCAGTGGCAATAGTCTTGATCTTCTACTAGTTGATAAAAGCTTACTGCAGAACGAAGATACGAACCTAAGATTATTTAATAAGACATGAAATGCAGCTGCAGCTTTCAAAATTTGTTCACCATTTGACTGATTTACTTTTACCCTATTACACATGACTTATATTTTCTTTCTTCCCAGGTGCTATTTCAAAGGGAAAATGAGATGAGCTTACAGCTTTTATAATACCGGTTCACGTCCACTACTTATGGTTTACGAATCATAATTATTCATGGTACTCGAATCTTACTCAGTTGAGCAGTCATTCTTTACAGATTAAATATGAAAATAATTTAACGGAAAATACAAATCAAGGAGGACATACAGGACACTCCAATGCGGAAAGTGATGACTCTCCAGGTCTATCTATGGCAGCACTTTTTTCATCAGACAGTGATCGGCGCAATTGAGTTGTATGTTGGTCACAATTTTTCTCCAAAATATGCCACTGACTAAGTCCACTGGTGCACTGAGAATACATATGTATATTGAATTTTAACCAAGTAAAACAAAAATCAAGCAAGACAATATATACAGAACTTGCATGATTACCAACCTGCTCGTAAGCCTCTAGACTTTGTGAACATTCAACACTGTCAGAATCTGATTTCTGATGATGGAGCCCACAACTTCTCCTCAGTGACTGATAAAGCAATCAGTAAAACTGTTAAAGGCTCTTGACATTGTTAGTTATCCAAGAATCTGGAGATCATGTAAAATAGAACTGACCTCGTACAATTTTGAGGAACTTTGTGGATGGGTTCCGGTTAAAACTATAATTTTGAGGCTCAATTTTCATATCCATTAGAGAACTTTTATATCTATGAAAACCTACTAAGTTTAAGGAATATACAAAGTGGAAGAATATCAGTTAACTGTAAGTTCTAAGCCACACATTTTCAGTTATTAACCAGCATTAATCTCATCAGGCCTATAAACAGATTAATATTATATAATATATTGTAATATCGACAAACCTTAAGATCAATAGATGGTTCAAAAGCTGCTTCATTTTCTGCATTAACAGAACAGTTAGATAATTCATTAGAAACTATCAAACAACTTAAGTTTTAAAGAAATTCTTGAAAACTTAAATTACTAATTCCTGTGAATTATAAACATTATCAGAAATTCAATTTGCGAACCTAAAGTTTAATTTTTCCAGCAAGTTTATGTCACTAGATTGTAGTGAGGGAGAAGATATAACTAATACAGAAAGAGACATGCCGTAATTGGACAGTTCACAGAATTAACCAGATAATTTACTGCTGAATATTTAAGAAACACCTGATCATTCTAAACATTTATGTGACATTTATCTATAGATATAATTAGCTTGTACAGTAGTTCTTTTGATCATAAAAAGGGTTATTATTTGTAAGCAATCTTATTTAACATACGCAGCAATCATCACGTTAAGCAACACGGTAGCTCCAATTGCAAGCCCAACAAGTTCACCGATCTGCATTACCAATTAAAAAGAGAACGATAAGTATGAAATTCTGTGGTTAAAGGCATTTTCATGTCATTATCTTTTTCTTACTACTCATTTGCACACACCGAGCCAAAGTTAAATTGGTAACAAAATAAACACCAAGTGACTTCCGTTTGCTAATGTAGCCCCAAGAATTTGTGCTGCAACATAAGCTGGTACCTAGTACAAATGTACAATGAAATTTGTATTAAGTTAGCAATTGTTAGAAGAAACTTAACTCAAATAAGCAAATCTAATCTACGATATGCTTTGAGTGGTACCAACTTTTATGCAGAATGGAGCATTTTTCCTAAAGTTCCCATTTGCTTTGGTTTATTAAAAATGTCCAAACCAAGCAGAGTCTAGTTTAGAGTCCATTTCACTTGGTTTTCTTTCTCAATTGCAAATCAAAACTCATTGTGAACTGAGAAGTGCCTTGTAATCACATAATTATATTTAGGAACTAGCAACTAGGAACAAAAATATTTAGTAATAGGACACCTTTCCTTGAAACATCATAAACATCAAAATAATATCCACACGCCCCTTTAAAGAACATTATACAAATATTAATATCCCCACCATCAGTATGCGCATCTCTTTCTTGGCAAATGACCAACCCCATCTTCTACACTTCTGATCCCGAAATTCCAAAAAAAAAAAAAAACTAATGAGGTCGATTAAAAAGAAACATGAAAACTTAACATAGGTACCTAAAATCAAAGCTCAAAGGTTTGGGAGTGATACCTAAAATCGAAATACAAAACTCAAAGCTCAAACTAAAGAAGAGCCTAAATCCACTTAACTCAAAGCTCCCAAGCCCCGAAAACAAAACTGAAGAAGCCCTGAAATCAAAGTGAGAGATTGATTAATTGATGTTTAAATGAAAAAATAAAATCAATTGAACATAATATGAAAAACCCCTCATTTGAAGAACAAAGCCTCGACCGAACACTCAAACCAGAGTCTTGACTGAAGTCTCAAATCAATTGGAAAGTTGAGAGATTGAGAGTTGGGGAGAGAGTTTTACCAGAGAGAGAGAGAGTGAGAGGGAGGGGTTTTGGTCTTTTAGATCGAAAAGTGAGAGATATTTTGTTAAAGTGGGAGTCAAAAGTTTGGGCGGTATTATTTGCGCCTCAGATTTCATCGGGCGGCATTATTTGCCACTCAAATATTTCACCGATATGTGTGCATATGATATTATCAAAATATTTATGTATTTTTATTTTTATTATTAAAAAATTTTGTAGTTTAAATTTACTAAATAAATATTTAAATTTAAATTGATTTGTATTTTATGCGAAAATCAATTTTGATAAATATTCGGGACAAGATTAGTTACAAAAATGTATATTTTGACCGATTTGACTATAATAAAATCAAACAAAAAAATCTTGGAATTTTTTAAAAAATTACCACATTAATAAAATCGTTATATCTTGACATCCGTACAATTGGAACGTCAAAAAAATAATTTAAACAAATAGATTCATCATTTGGGACAAGACTAGCTGACTAGTTAAAAGAAAAGTCCACTTTAACTGATTTGACCGTTACAAAACCAAACCAAATACATGTAGGAATTTTTTTAAAAATTACCACATCACTTAAATCGTTAGATCTTCACACCCGTGCGATTGGAACGTCGAAAAAATCATTTAAAAAAGTAGATTCATCATTCGGGACAATACTAGTTAAAAGGAAAGTTCACTTTGACTGGTATAAAACCAAACCAAGTACATGTAGGAATTTTTTTGAAAAATTATTGCGTCACTAAAATCGTTATATCTTGACATCCGTGCGATTGGAACGTCGAAAAAATAATTTAAAAAAAAAAAATCATCATTCGTGACAAGACTAGTTAAAAGGAAAGTCCATTTTGACCGGTTTGACCGTTATAAAACCAAACCAAGTACATGTAGGAATTTTTTTGAAAAATTACCGCGACACTAAAATCGTTATATCTTGACATCCGTGCGATTGGAACGTCGAAAAAATAATTAAAAAAAATAGATTCATCATTCGGGACAAGACTAGTTAAAAGGAAAATCCACTTTGACCGGTTTGACCGTTATAAAACCAAACCAAGGACATGTAAGAATTTTTTTGAAAAATTACCGCGTCACTAAAATCGTTATATCTTGACATCCGTGCGATTGGAACTTCGAAAAAATAATTAAAAAAAATAGATTTATCATTAGGGACAAGACTAGTTAAAAGGAAAGTCCACTTTGACCGGTTTGACCGTTATAAAACCATACCAAATACATGTAGGAATTTTTTTGAAAAATTACTGCATCACTAAAATCGTTACATCTTGACATCCGTGCGATTGGAACGTCAAAAAAATAATTTAAAAAAATAGATTCATCATCTGGGACAAGACTAGTTAATAAAAGAAAATAAATATCTAATGCAACACTTCAAACAGCAAATGCAACACTAGTGTTACCTAATGCAACGCTTCTGCCACGTTAGCATAGGAGGGTCCCACTTCTGCCACGTCAGCAATTGTGGGTCCCATAATTGCCACGTCAGCATGATGGGTCTCCTGCCACATCACCCTTGTGGGTCCCACACTTCCACGTCAGCAGTGGTGGGTCCCACATCTGCCACGTCATATTTTTTTAAAAAAATATAAATATATTTAATGCAACACTTAAAACAGCAAATGCAACACTACTGGCATCTAATGCAACGCTTCTACCACGTCAGCAAATGCCACGTCAGCAAAGGTGGGCCCCATTTCTGCCACGTCAGCAATTGTGGGTCCCACAATTACCACGTCAGCATGATGGGCCTCCTGACACATCACCCTTGTGGGTCCTACATTGCCACGTCAGCAGTGGTGGGTCCCACATCTGCCACGTCATATTTTTAAAAAAAATATAAATATATCTAATGCAACACTTCAAACAGCAAATGCAACACTACTGGTATCTAATGCAACGCTTTTTGCCACGTTAGCAAATGCCACGTCAACAAAGGTGGGCCCCACTTCTGCCACGTCAGTAAATGTGGGTCCCACAATTGCCACGTCAGCAAATGCCACGTCAGCACATGTGGGTCCCACTTCTGCCACGTCACCATTTATTAAAATAAAAAAATATCTAACGCAACGCCATCAGTTAGTGTTGCATAATGTGAAACACTGTGGGTAATACGCAACACTAAATTATATCTAACGCAACACCAGTTCAGCTCAGTTGCAAAAGACCCAAAATTTCTATCTAACGAAACGCTTTCTGTGCAACGCTTTGTAAAAAGGGTTGCGTATGCTCACTTATGGCGTAGTGATCAATTGTTGCTACCAACTTAGAGTTGACAGTCGGGGCCTTCAAGACCTGAAAGTAAACACTCCCTGCATAATTTTTTATCTCAGAAGAAGCGAACTTAGAGAGGGCATCGGCCTTAATGTTCTCTTCTCTTGGAATGTGTTCTACATAGCACTCATCAAACTGAGTCATGACAGCTTTCACAACTCGTAGATATTTTTCCATAGTTTCATCCTTGACCTCAAATTCACCGTTCACTTGCGAGACTACCAATCTTGAATCCCCATAGACTTTGAGATTCTTGACCCTCATGATTCTAGCCAAGCCTAAACCGGCTATCAAGGCTTCATACTTAGCTTCATTGTTGGTTGTCGGAAAGTCCAACTTCAAAGCATATTCGACTGTGAACCCATCAGGGCTTTGCAAAACTAAACCTGCACCACTGGATTTTGTTTTTGATGCTCCATCAAAATAGAGCACCCAATACTCCTTCAGATCAGGTACAGGTTCTTCATCTTTATCTCCATTCTCAGGGGTGATCATCATCTCCTGCCCCCCGACTTCTTGGTTGTTAATGGTGCATTCAACCACGAAGTCAGCCAATGCCTGAGCCTTGACGGCTGTCCGAGGCTTATAATTGATATCAAATTCTCCCAACTCAATCGCCCACTTGATTAGCCTTCCACTGGCCTTTGGGCTATGCAATATGTTCCTTAACTGCTGGTCCGTCAGGACTCCAATTTTGTGCGACTGGAAGCATGGTCGTAGCTTCCTTGAAGCCGTTACCAAAGCCAATTCAAACTTCTCTATGGTTGAGTAATTCAACTCAGCTCCATGCAAAACTTTGCTCACATAGTAGATAGGTCTCTGAACCTTGTTCTCCTCTTTAATGAGGATGGCACTCAATGCTTGTTCAGATACTGCTAGGTACAGATAAAGAGTCTCTTCGGGACTTGGCTTGGCCAACAACGGGGCTTCGGCCATGTACTTCTTCAATTTTTCAAAGGCCTCTTGGCTTTTATCAGTCCATTCAAAATTTTTCACCTTCTTTAGTGCTTGAAAGAAAGGCAAGTACTTATCACCAGACTTGGAGATGAATCTCCCTAGAGCGGCTACTCTGTCGGTTAACTTCTGTACGTCCCTCACAGAACGGGGTGGTTCCATATCCAAAATCGCCTTGATCTTGTCCGGGTTGGCTTCTATGCCTCTCTTGGAAACCATCAATCCCAAAAATTTTCTTGATCTAACACCAAAAGCACACTTGGTTGGATTCAACATCATCTTGTGGTGCCTCAGCACTTCGAATGCCTCTCTGAGGTGCTTGATATGGTCAGCCTTGATTAGGCTCTTGACTAACATGTCATCAACATAGACCTCCATGGGTTTTCCAATCAGATAGGCGAATATCTTATTCACCAATCGTTGGTAAGTAGCTCCTGCATTCTTTAGACCAAAAGCCATAACTAGATAGCAGAAAACACCAAAGTCAGTTATGAAAGATACCTTAGGGATGTCCTCCTTGTGCATCTTAATCTGATTGTAGCCGCTGAAACCATCCATGAAGCTCAACATCTCATGTCCAGCTGTAGCATCTATCAACATATCAATCCTAGGCAGAGGAAAACAATCTTTTGGACATGCATCATTCAGATCAGTGAAGTCTATACACATCCTCCATTTCCCATTTGCTTTTTTGACCATCACAGGGTTTGCTAACCATTCGGGGAACTGAATCTCTTCAATAAACCCAGCCTCTAAGAGCTTGTCAACTTCTTGCTTAATGGCCTCCTGCCTCTCAGGAGCAAAGTTCCTCTTTTTCTGTTTTATTGTTTTCCGTTTGGGATCAATATTCAGTTTATGAGTTGGGGATCAATCCCTGGCATGTCGGCAGCTGTCCAAGCAAACACATTACTATTCTCCTGTAAGAATGCTATCAACTCTCCCTTAAGAGGTTCCTATAGAGAAGCTCCTATATAGGTAACCTTCTCAGGGTCGCCCTGCTCTAGAGGAATAGGGATCAGATCCTCTGCTGGCTTTCCTCGGTGTTCAGCATCACCACGGACATCCATGTCTTCAATTGGGAGTACCTGCCCCCCGACTCCATCAGCTCTCAATGTAGACACATAACAACTTCTTGCCATCTTCTGATCGCCTTTCTGTTCTCCGACCCCATTCCGGGTTGGAAACTTAATCTTCATGTGGTAAGTGGAGGCAACAGCCTTGAACGCATGAAGTCCAGTCCTTCCCAGGATTGCATTATAGGTCGAGGCTGCCTTGATTACCAGAAAATTCAACATCTGAGTAGCTTCCTTAGGTTCTTGTCCAATGGTCATGGGCAACTGAATAGTACCCTCGACCTTGGACTCGACACCATTGAATCCGTAGATGGGCATGTTGGTCGGGGTCAACTGAGAATCAGTGTATCCCATCTTTATAAAAGCATCATGAAACAAAATATCAACAGAAGCTCCATTGTCTATCAAGACTCGTTTCACTTCCGATTTCCCAATCACAGGGGTTATCACAGGGGTTCCCGATCATGCCAAGTTCTGGAAGAATCTAAAGATGTCATGAACTTAGAAAGTTTGGTGGTGCTCTTAAAATGTCTGAAGAATATGGTAAATGCTACATTCCTTAATTAGTCAGGATAATCAGGTGAGCATGATAATAAGTTCTATATATGTTAATATTGTTACCTGCATAAACAGAAATGATAATCAACTGGTCTATAATCTTATTAAAATTGCTAAAAGTTTTGCATAACTTCCAGATGCCAGTACCATCCTTTGCTTATTTTTGCAACTCACATGATATTTTTTGCTTCAGATATACTCACAATGCAATATTTACAAAGCAGGGAAGAAGAAGGTAGCATTTAAATATCTTACAGAGAAGGTATACGATCTCTTACTTGTTTTTCTAGAATTTACTTATGCATCATATGAGTATATATATGATTTGTTTTACCAGATTTAAGTGTAAAACTTCTAATGTTGTAACAGAAATAATAAGTAGAATTATTTTTAATAAATACAAAGGATATAAGTATAAATCAATAAACTGTTTCTGTAGAAATCAATAAGATGTTTTCGCAGTCAACTTGAATATTGTATTTCCATTTTAATAATCAGCAGCAGTTCCTATCGAGACTTAAAATCTTGTGCTCCTACATTTCAGTTAGTACTATATGTAGAATGCAGATTCTTTCCATGATTTCTATCTACTGTATGTTGGTTTATGACTGGTGCTTGTATGTTAGAGATGGACTTGTCTCTTACTCTCACACTCTTTTTGTTGTTTGCCTCCTAGGCTGGTGACAAGGAAGAAGCATGTTCTGGCTGCATCATATCGGAAGGGGACTTGTTCGTAATAGAAACTCAGGACGGCCTATTGAATGTAGTAGCCCAGCAGACCACATTTCAACCTTCAGAATTTTACACAACCTGTACAGTGGAACCTCCAACTGATTCTCTTAAGCAAGTTACCAGCTATTGTGCAACCATTAACATATAGTTTAGAGATTTGAGAAGGAAATCAAATATAGTACTTGTACATTTTAATTTATTTTCTTTAATGTTGTTGGATTTGATACGTTGATGTAACTATACTAGTTATGTTTTTGGTGAATGAAATTAGGAATTGAATTGGTTGTCGGTTTATTTGATTGGAAATTCGATATTCAAGTAGTACATTTTTCTTTTATTACATTTATGGTGTTACAATAGGTACAAATTATGTTACAATAGGTATATTACTGCATGTGTTGCAGGCCCAAAAAGTAGGACCCAGATGTGGGCCCACAGTTGCCCCTTTGTAAATTTGTATCATCTTTTGTAACACACAAACTATGTTGCTATAGAGTGTTTAAGATGTTGCTATAGAGGTTTTTTGTAACCACATTTGCTATGTTACCATAGGCTATTTCTGATGTTACCTTAGAAATCTACAGTTAATGCTGAGAACCTAACACGGTTGAAGTGTTACCATAGCCCTATTTTGGCATACGGCAACTTTAAACAGGGTCTATAGTAACACAGTTTTGGGGTTGCAATAAGCAATCTATGGCATAGTGATACTAATTTTCTAAACATGTTTATACTATTACTAAGATGATCATCTACTTATGAATGCAATCTCAATCGCATCCGGATGAAGAGGAATTAATAGATCGATCAGGGAGCTGGATCCTAGCAAGGATGGACGAAGAGGGTAATTTTTTTAATGATGTTATTGCAGACAAAGCTAAGGAAATTGTAAGTTATTGATTTGTATCTTAATTCAAAGTATTCATTAGCTCATGCTTTGAACCTTTTTTTTTCTAAACTATTAGCAAACTTTGAATTCTTTATTATTATATATGTATAAGTTTATTACATACATAAATAGATTAGTCTTCTATATGGGAATAGCTCAACTATAAATATATGGTACTCTTAATTCTGTAGGAAAAGTTGAAGGAGGAGGTTAAGGAAGGGAAACTAAAAGTGAATGGTCTTAATGATGTTTTAACAATGGCGTTTGGTAAGCCTGAGCATCCAGGAAGAGTACGTGGCCAAGGAACTCATGTGAAGCAGTCAGTTTACTTCGATCGTCCAAGGCAAAAGAAAGCCTCAACAATGGATGAAAAGATACAGGAGAGAGTTAAGAAAGTACACGGCAGAGGAGACTGCAAAAGGTTATTAAAGAGAGAGATGCAATTTGGGCTGATGTAGTGGGAAAACTCAGAGCAGAGTTATTGACAAAGACTGTGGGACAAGATGGTAGTCCGAAACAGGCTTCTCAAGAAACAAGTTGTCACATGCACTAACGGTGGGATTGATATAGATGTAGGTGTATAGAATCTTCATACACCTGAAACCACAAGGAAGATTTTTCATGTTCAAGAAGATAAAGATGTTCGTAAAGTGAAAATAATTGACACTATATTTGTTGATTTTGGTGACATTAAGGATGATAACAAGGTGGCTGGTGAGGATGCAAATTGTAAGGTGGCTGGTGAGGATGCAAATTGTAAGGTGGCTGGTGAGGATGAAAATTATAAAGTGGCTGGTGAGGATGAAGATTGTAAGTTTGTTGTTGAAAAGAAGAGAGGTGAGGAAGTGAAAGTCAATGCATCCGATAGTTCTGTTTGCAAATTGGCTGTTGGATCGCTGAGCAACATTGAAGGACGTGAGCAGACAATCCATGGAGTAAGACTTGGAGAAGAGAATGCAAGAGTTTCAATCACTCGAGTCATTCAGTGCGGTGCGAATATTCCCTTCCCTATCAGTGATGAAATTGTGATTGTGGAACAGGCCATTGGAACTTTTATTACATGACCGAGAAACCTAACTACTAGCAATAGGAAGCAATAGCACTTCTGATGGTTTCTCAAAGGTCAGATATCTACTATGTTTTTATTTAGTCTGTTTCTTCTTACTATTTTCACGTTCAATTTTCAGAAAAAGAAGAAAGGTCATTCTAAGAAAATGAAAAAGACGTATAAAGTAGTTGAAGATGTTCGAGTAGAGCCTTTTGTTGAGATGGATGCAAATTATCCATCTGCATTGAAGCGTTTGTGGACATGAGCAAAGGATGCCTTGGCTGATGAACAAACAACGTCTTTTGAGCTAAGCGAAGATGCCTTTGGCTCTACAAAGAAGCAAGTCATTTTCTTATCAGATATACATGCAGTGTGCTCTGGAGGTGAAATGGCAGGGTCTTTCATTTGCCTTTTTATTAAGTAAGTTTCTCTGCAATTTTGTTTTCGTAGACAGTCCCACAATATAATTGAGAATCTTTACTCACTACTATTTAATTTTATATGTAGCCTCTTAAATGAATATGTAAAAAAGCATAAGATGACCAACATGATAAGCTTCGTAGATCCTAGCACGATTGGTGCCATTGGATGTGGTAATGCAGGGCAGAGGTCGCGTGCACTCGATGCACGATTTAAGAATGCTAAGAAAGATCAATACTTTCTCATGCCTTACAATGTCGTGTATGTGTTTATACCATAAGTAGCTACTTGGACATTCTCAGATAATTTTTTGAGGTTAAACAGGATTATATGTCTTGCCTTTTTTAGTTGATTTTTTACAAGAATTTAAGTTTCAGTTTTTAACACAAGGGTTAAATTTGATAATATTTAATTTGTTGCAAATTTTAAGTTTAATTTTTGAGTTTAAACTTGATAATATTTCTTATAATTTTAAGTTGAATTTTTACAATAATTTAGGATTCCAATTTTTTTAAAATGGTTAGGTTGTGTCGCAATTGCTCGATATTTTGGTAGACTTGTTAAGATCAAGCGTTCCTTTCATTTTTTAAGTTGATCATTTACGAGAATTTAAGTTTTTATTTTGAATAGAAGCCTTCAATTTTTGAAGTCAAGCCTGATCATATTTATTGCAAGAAATTGTGCTCTAGATGTGTCACATTTTGGAACATTTTTCTGTCTTGCTGAATTTAAGTATTTTTTTGGTTGATTTTATTTTAATATTAATATGATCTTTTTGATTATATTTGAGTTGGTAGTGGGACAAGAATTAGTACTTCATGCTTTAATTTCAAACTTGCACCATAATTCATGTTTGCGTAGGAACCACTGGACTTTGACTGCTGCAAATCCTGAGACAGAGATTGTCTACTACATGGACCCTCAAAAATGTCGAATTGCAAATGGGGAATGGGTGGATGTTGTCGACAAGTCACTACGCCATAAACGCACAAATGCAATGCCATGTTTACTGTTGCTTTAGGCCAAAAAAGCATTGCGTTAGACCAAATGCAACACCAGGGGGCGTTGCATCGGCCACCGTCCTGTTAGACCCCCTAAGACAACGCTTTATGGCATCTAAAGCAACATCAATAAGCGTTGCATCTGACATATAATGCAACACCAGAGCATTCAAATGCAACACCAAAAGGGCGTTGCATTTGACATTAGCTAAAATTACAATTCCACGTCACTAAGTGGGTCCCACTAGCTTGCCACGTCATCAATGGGTCCAGCTGGCATGCCACGTCAGCAACAGTCCAGTTGGCATGCCACATCAGCAACAGTCCAGTTGGCATGCCACGTCAGCATGTGGGGCCCACTTGCCATGTCAGCATGTAGGGCCCACTTGCCATGTCAGTATGTGAGGCCCACTTGCCACGTCATCAGTGGGCCCATATGCCACGTCACTAGTGGGTCCCATATGCCACATCAACACTGGGACCCACAACCATGTAATGCAACGCTTTTATTTGCTTTTTAAAACACTAGAATCTTATCAAATGCAACACTATATTTACCAAATGCAACACTAAAATATCTAATGCAACACTAAAAATATCAAATGCAACGCTTTAATTAAAATTTATACAATATTCTGTTTCTTACATAAAGAAACCCATCAAAATACATTCAAAGGCATTCAAAGCCATCCAAAACATTCAACCAGCCACCAAATAGTTACAATCATCCACACCAACATCATACTAATACCTAATAAAACCATTACAAATACATCCAAAAGGAATCCAACATAATTCTAAACCAACAAAGCACATATGATTAAGTCTAAATTTTAAAAGTACGAAATGACCCTATTTAGGTATTAGGGCCAATCAACTTCTCTTTGCCTTCAGTAGATTATCTCCAGCAATTTGCCTCAATGCGCTTATCAGTTGGTTCCTGGTAATCTTTTTGGCCTATTACAAAACAATTGGACAAACAATATTTCTGCTAAGTAATCCATGTAAGAGCATTTGAGATGGAACAAAAAAAAATCAAGGAAAATATTCATACCAGAAATGCAATTTGGTATAGATCATAATATCCTATCAGAACGGTGACAATATATACGAGCACATACAGAGCTAAGAGGACACATCCATGGACGATAAGGTTTACAAAATATAGGGTAAGACTGAAGAAAGATTACCCACGAAGGAAGGCCCGACTCTAATAAAGTAAGTAGTCGCAAATCAGAAGTGATTATTTCCTTCAATTCAAATGGAAGGTCAGGGTCATTAAACGGAAATAAAAGTAAAACCTCCCTGTACTGCAGATGTAAGGGTATATAAATAGTTTTTTTACTCTAAATTAAAACGAACTGCAGTCGTAAGGAACAATCATCAATAAAAGCAAAAACATTTTAGAAAAGAGAGTTCTAACTAATAGCAGATGGCATTCTAAGACTATAAAACAAAAGAGCTGATTTATTTCTATAACAAGAAAAAGAAATAATAGATAGTACCTATTTACAAGAACAGACCTGACTTGTAGTATACATCATGCAGATGAACATTTTGATATACCTGGCTGTTTTAATATAAACCAGAAGAGATCAATTTTCCAGTTAAAATCAATCACCGGAGCTGTGGAACATCATATGCAAGATTTTTATTACATGGAGATAAGTTTTGAAGGGGCTGCTTATAGGTTCATTTACAAAATATGATGTCACAGGACACAAATTTACTATCGTCAAAGACATATTTGTGGGTACTTAGATACAAGAAAGGTAGTCATGTATTTTCAGGAGATTCTAAACTTTTAAAAGTACACTTTATGACCTTCAGATATTGTACTACGTCAACTACAATTACTAATAATATCTTCTCGACCAAGGTATGAATGGATGTATTATTTGGTGCAATAAAAACACAGACCTCAATTTTATATCATATACAAAGCCTAGAATAATGTAAAATAAGCAAAAGACGTACATGTTCCTCTGAGTGTGTGAATGTTACTTCCAAGTTTCCACTGTCGGTAGCAGCCCCTACCTGCATAATAAGTACACCTAAATAAAACATGAGAAACAATACAATACACAAATTCCCAAAATCTTATAAATACACAAATTCGAGAAACACTTCATCATAATTTAAGAAAAACATATATACATGAGAGCTAAGTAATGCTAAGTAAAAGACTTGACCAACATGCACAAAGTTCTGATCTGCACTCTAATTATTAAAACTTCTGATCCTACTGTGATAATGCAAATTACACAGAAATCACTACTAACATCAAAACTACTTGCGAGGTAAACGATCAAGTTGTACGGCTCATTTGAACATAATCTTAAAGCTCAATCAGAACTATGTCATACACTCATATTGCTACAACAATATTACAATAATGTAACAAGTTGTACCTGCATGTCTCCAGAGTCAAGAGGATTCTTCGGGAGAAAAGGAGGCACCAGGTTGTGTTGTAGTTGCCAAAATCAAGTAATTAGTAATGATGTAGTATACATTTGTACCCAAATCATACTTACGAGTGTTATTTATCATGATGAAAAGTGTAGTATCAAGAGCTAGAAGTTTTGTTTAGGCTTCACCAGATCATGCGCTTTTTTTTTGCTAAATTATTATTTTTTTTGCTAATTGATCATGCGCTTTTAGTTAATGCCAAAGTATAAATTCATCACTAAGCAGGAGAACAAGAGAGAATTACAGTTAACTCTCTGTTAGAGTAGAGATACATAAAAAGCTGTAATAACACCACATGTCAGATTTGTATCCGTACGGAATATCTAAAGGAGTAGATATAGACCTTAAGATCCCTGTGAAGAACTCAATTTGAATGCAAGTAGTCCAATGCTAATAACATTTTATGTAGCCATTTGCAGAGTTTCTGCAGAGAAAAAAAACAGGACATTAACATGTGGAATTAGCTGATGCAAGTATTATAGTCCAGCTTGAACTTTAAACAGAATAGTATTATTTTCTGTTTAAATATAGAACTAAAAGTCTTCTCCTTTCTATTAAAACAAATTCTGATCAACCCATCCCATTCCTTGAAATTCATTTGAGGAAGTGGTTTCCTTAGTTCGATCCTAATAACCAAAGACTCCACTTTAGGTGGAGGCCTAAAGTTATTCTTCCCAACCTTCAGTAAATGAAATACACGAGCAACTAATATTAAAGTAATGAAGCTAAGTGTTTACAGAGAGGTGACAATAAAGTGCGCCACCAGGCTGAACAACTAATCTTATGGCAAATTGCCTCTGAAACATTATAACTGCACATCGAAAAACTGGTCGGTGCTTCAATAATTTATCAGTCAGGGGTGCAGAGATCTGATAAGGAATGTTTGCCACACAAATATCAAAGTAGGAAAGTTCAACCTTAAGCACATCACCTTGAATAATCTGCACACATTAACTTTTTTCAGAGTTAGATATACTCCAGGTACTACCAACAATAGTTAAGAAACTACTACACATTCTAAAATACAAATGTAATGTTATTTAAAACTAAGAAAAACACACAAGGGGCATAAGCTGTAGACTGTTCTAAATATTCAGTAGAATTCATACTCGAGCATAACAGCTTGAAAGCTAGTAACCGTAATTTAAAATGTTGTTTAGAAGATGTTATCCTTTTCTAGCTCATATGACCCATACTACATAAATGAGCAGCCTAGCCCAATTCTGCAAGTATCTCGTCTAACTTTTATTTAACAGTGCCTATCACCCTATGCACCCATATACAAATATAGACTATGGTATCAATATCACATCCAAAGAGACAGAGAGATGGAGAATGAGACAGAGAGAGGGAGATACAAAGAGATAGACATAAAGAGGGAGAGAGAGAGAGAGAGAGAGATGGAGAGATACATAAAGAAACAAAGGAGGGAGATACAAAGAGACAGAGTGCTAGAGAGAGAGAGGGAGAGATATAGAAAAAGGGGAGAGAGTGAGAGGTACAGAGAGCGACACAGAGAGGGAGAGAGATAGAGGTCAAACAAAAATACAAATACACAAATTTAAAGATTTGTATAAATACAAATACAAACGAAGAGATACAAATACACAAATTCAAGCAATCAACACAAAGTACAAACAAATTGAGGCAAATGAAGAAAAATTTATACCTAAAATTGATATCAAATACAGCTCGAACCCTAATTGAATTCTTTAACCAAACTTCGATTGACCCAGCTCGAACCCTAATTGAATCATGGAACCAATCTTCGATTGACCCTATTCGAACCCTAGTTGAACACTAAATTTCTTGTGAGAGAGGCGGGAAGTGTTTATGCGAAGTGTATGAGACAAATGAAAGTGAGAAGTGAAATGAGGTGAGAAGTGTTTCAACTGCTTCGTGAATTGTTTTTCCCCAATTCTAATTTTCGTTTGCCGCTCTCTGTTCTAATTTTCGTTTGCCGCTCTCTGTTCTAAATGAAACTATTGTCGCGCTTTCCTTTTTTATTTTATTTTTTAAAAAAATATTATAAATTTAATTTAACTTCTTAAAATTAAAATATAATTGTAAAATATATTATTTTCATAATTTATAATAATTAAAAATTTATACAAAATTTAGTTTTCTTTATTAAATTTTTTTAACGAATTTAGTTATAATTTAATAATTTTTGGATATCACTTTATTTTTTTAAAAGTCAAATAATTATTAAATCATTAATTTTAAATAAAATAAAAAAAAAGATTCATCATTCGGGACAAGACTAGTTAGAAGGAAAGTCTACTTTTACCGGTTTGACCGTTATAAAACCAAACAAAATAAATGTAGCATTTTTTAAAAAAAATTACCACTTCATTAAAATCGTTATATCTTGCAACCCGTACGATTGGAACGTCGAAAAAATAATTTAAAATAACAGATTCATCGATCGGGACAAGACTAGTTAGAAGGAAAGTCTACTTTGATATTCCCAAAGTACGGATGTCAATATATATCTAATATAATGATATTCCCAAAGTTTTAGAAAATAAAAAATTAATTTGATTGGAGATCTTAGTAGATCACTACTATTTTCAATATGACTCGTAACTATTGCTTTGTTACGGATTATTGTTTCTATTTTTTTAAAAATATTTTTGAACGATCCAACCGTACAGATGTCAATATATATCTAATGTAATGATATTCCCAAAGTTTTAGAAAATAAAAAATTAATTTGATTGGAGATCTTAGTAGATCACTACTATTTTCAATATGACTCGTAACTAGTGCTTTGTTACGGATTATTGTTTCTATTTTTTAAAAATTATTTTTGAACGATCCAACCGTACGGATGTCAATATATATCTAATGTAATGATATTCCCAAAGTTTTAGAAAATAAAAAATTAATTTGATTGGAGATCTTAGTAGATTACTACTATTTTCAATATGACTCGTAACTAGTGCTTTGTTACGGATTATTGTTCCTATTTTTTAAAAAATATTTTTGAATGATCCAACCGTACGGATGTCAATATATATCTAATGTAATGATATTCCCAAAGTTTTAGAAAATAAAAAATTAATTTGATTGGAGATCTTAGTAGATCACTACTATTTTCAATATGACTCGTAACTAGTGCTTTGTTACGGATTATTGTTTCTATTTTTTTAAAAATATTTTTGAACGATCCAACCGTACGGATGTCAATATATATCTAATGTAATGATATTCCCAAAGTTTTAGAAAGTAAAAAATTAATTTGATTGGAGATCTTAGTAGATCACTACTATTTTCAATATGACTCGTAACTAGTGCTTTGTTACGGATTATTGTTACTATTTTTTAAAAAATATTTTTTAACGATCTAACCGTACGGATGTCAATATATATCTAATGTAATGATATTCCCAAAGGTTTAGAAAATAAAAAATTAATTTGATTGGAGATCTTAGTAGATCACTACTATTTTCAATATGACTCGTAACTAGTGCTTTGTTACGGATTATTGTTTCTATTTTTTAAAAAATATTTTTGAACGATCCAACCGTACGGATGTCAATATATATCTAATGTAATGATATTCCCAAAGTTTTAGAAAATAAAAAATTAATTTGATTGGAGATCTTAGTAGATCACTACTATTTTCAATATGACTCGTAACTAGTGCTTTGTTACGGATTATTGTTCCTATTTTTTAAAAAATATTTTTGAACGATCTAACCGTACGGATGTCAATATATATCTAATGTAATGATATTCCCAAAGGTTTAGAAAATAAAAAATTAATTTGATTGGAGATCTTAGTAGATCACTACTATTTTCAATATGACTCGTAACTAGTGCTTTGTTACGGATTATTGTTTCTATTTTTTAAAAAATATTTTTGAACGATCCAACCGTACGGATGTCAATATATATCTAATGTAATGATATTCCCAATGTTTTAGAAAATAAAAAATTAATTTGATTGGAGATCTTAGTAGATCACTACTATTTTCAATATGACTCGTAACTAGTGCTTTGTTACGGATTATTGTTTCTATTTTTTAAAAAATATTTTTGAACGATCCAACCATACGGATGTCAATATATATCTAATTTATTGATATTCCCAAATATTCAGAAAATGAAAATTGACACGTCACCCAGGTGGGTCCCCCAACTGCCACGTAAGCATTTTAAAAAAAAATCAAAAATAGCTAATGCAACGCCTTTAAAGGCAAATGCAACACCTCTTTCACCTAATGCAACGCTTCTGCCACGTCAACCAATGACACGTCAGCAAATGTGGGTCCCACAGTTGCCACGTCAGCAATTGTGGGCCCCACATTTGCCACGTCGGCAGCTGTGGGCCTCTCCCACGTCACCCTGGTGGACCCCACTGCCACGTCAGCATTTATTAAAAATTCAAAAATACCTAATGCAATGCTTTTAAACAGCAAATGCAACACCTCTTTCACCTAATGCAACGCTTCTGCCACGTCAGCCAATGACACGTCAGCAAATGTGGGTCCCACATTTTCCACGTCAGCAAATGTGGGCCCCACACTTGCCACGTCATCAAATGCCACGTCAGCACGTGTGGACCCCACTGCTGCCACATCAGCTTTTTTTAAAATTAAAAATATCTAATGCAACGCCTGCTGCTAGTGTTGCATTATGTGAAACACCGTGGATCAAATGCAACACTAAATTATATGTAATGCAACACCAGTTCAAGTTCTGTTTCGTTAGACCCAAAATTTCATACCTAACGAAACACTTTCACTGAAACACTTTCTAAAAGCGTTGCATATGAGCATTTATGGCGTAGTGAGTTCAACTTCTAAAGTTTGTGTATTGAGTCTTGAACCTTCATAGACCATATCTTTCTCTGCTTTGATTTTTGTTGAAAAATATTATTTTCGTTACAGCGCCATTAAAATGTACAAGGAGGACATGAACAAGGTTGCAAAGAAGAAAATATTAAGGGAGAACATGGCGGTATTAATTCATTCTCATCATATTTTATTTATGTCATCGAAAGAGATTGTAATTAAATTTTTATTTGGTACTTCAGGGAGTTCCACTGCAGATAGGGAGCAAGGATTGTGGCATGTTCGTGATGCGTTACATGAAGGAAATCGTTGAGGACTTTTTTTGGGTTTTCTAATCAACTTTAGAGGTACTTGGTTCTTTAGGACACTAGTAAAAATATGTGACTTACAAAAAACTTTTGGTCATTTTTTAGTGGATGCGTAAGTCGAACATGGTTCATATTGATGATCACAGTAACAAGATCCGGATTGATATTGCGAAATATCTTTTGAAATGCCATGCATGTTAGGTTCTACAGTCGGGTTCTTTCTCTTGTTATGAACTTGTTTATGAAGTGGAAGTTTTATAATATGTAGTTGGTGATGGTAAATTAAACTTATGATGATGTATTTGGTGTTAGGTGATCAACTGGTGAACTGGTTCTTTTTGCTTCATTTTGTGGTTTTCGTGGATTGATTGGTCGTTAATTTGGTATCTATTTCGTGGTTTTCTTTTGCATGTGTTTGGTATCTTTTGTGTTTGTTGTTTGATGGAATTTAGTTTTAATCTTCCGTTGGTGGTTTGTATAAAATGTGAATTTGATGTGCAAACAGTTTACACTTAAACAGATCATGGTGTTTTAAATCAAAAAAAGCCATTATACGAACATAATTGGGATAACAATATACCATTGTTATAACAATTGACCGAAAGTAGATAAACAAATTTGTAAAACTTGTAAACCATTGTGTCTAAAGAGCTGAAAACTTAAACTACAATATGAGATAAACATAAAATGTGGTCTAAAGAGCTTTCGGATAACAGTGAAGCACAATTCAATATTAAAAAACAATGGTTTATGCTGTAAACAAACGGTTGTTTGAAGGCCTTCACTACATGTGTGCTTGTGTAAATTGTTGTCTAACACCAACTAAGATAAAGGTGTTTCTTAAAAACTGTCATGGTTAGGTTTTCAGACAACAGAGGATTACAATAATCGTTGTTTGAAAAAGAACTTAAAAAAATTAAGAATTCTTGCATGACATCAATTCCATGTTGTCTATTAGTCAGAAAACCATTGCATTATGTTGTTTCCAGTAACGGTTCTTATTACAAAAGTGTTGTCTTTCTTAATTTTAAACAAGCACTTAGAACAGTTGTGTTACTTTCTTCTAGCAATGGGTACAAATCCATTGTCTGATTTAAATCAGACCACTGCCCGATAGACCACGAAAAAAATTGGTGTAAGACAACGGTGAAAAACAGTTGCATGAACTGATTTTTTTTGTAGTGCGTGTCACCAAGCTTTCATTGAGATAAAATGCCATACCCCTAGTACTTCTCCTATCATCAATATTTCCTGCAAGGTCGTTGTTCGAGTATCCCGACAAAACATTAGTACCACCATTTTCAGTGTAAACCAGTCCATACTCCCGTGTTCCTGTACGTAATAAAGAATTCTCTTAACAACATTTAAGTTCATTGTTGTAGGCTTTTCCATATACATGTTGACTATTCCAACTGTGTAGGCAATATCCAGACGCATGTGAACAAGGTAACTTAGCCCTCCCACAATGCTCCTGAATTGAGTTGCACCTCGTCCTTGGTGATATGTTCTTTTGGATGCATTAGAAATTTTGTGGGATTACAATCAATCATCCCAGCCTTTTCTAGTACTTTCCTTGCATACCCTGACTGCTTAAGCTCAATACACTTGCTGTTTTGCTTTACTTCAATTCCCAAGTATTAAGATAATTTCCCCATATCACTCATCTCAAATTTGCAATTCGTCTGACCTTTAAAATCTTTAATTAACGACATATTCGTGCTAGCGATGACAAAATCATCCACATAGACTTTTCCAACTCTTTTGGTGTATACAGCATGCTCGTACGGGCATTTAACAAATTAGCGAGATCTTTAAGATATTTGTTGAGTTTTGAATCCCACGCACGTGGCGCCTTCCATAGACCATACAATGCCTTGTACAGCTTGTACACAGGTTTTTCTTGCCCTTTCTTCATGAATCCTTCCAGCTGAGATACATAAACCTCCTCCTTGAAATCACCATGTAAAAAGGTTGTTTTAACATCCATGTGGTGCAATTCCCATGAGTTTTTCGCTGCCAAGGCCAGTAAAATCCATACTATTTCTAAGCGAGTAACATGCGCAAATAATTCATCGAAATCTACCTCATTTTCTTGGACATACCCCTTGGAGACAAGTCTCACCTTATGCTTCACTATATTTCCTTCAGCATCCCATTTAAGTTTATAAATCGATTTTAAATCGATTACCTTTTGACCTGGTGGCAGAGTTGTCAGCTTCCAAGTTTTGTTTTTTTTAATGGAATCAATCTCGCACTGCTTAGCTTTTCTCCAGGCTTTATCCTTCATTGCACGTCTATATGAATTTGGCTCATCAATGCCCATCATCAATGCCCATGAGCAACAACTCGTCTTCTACCTCTATTTCTTCGATGTCATTATATATATCTTTAATCTTTCCGAATTTCTTTGGTACTCCTGTGTCATTATAGTTCTCAAAGTTTGGACTAACATCAGGTGTTCGTGACTGCGGGGTCGTACCCTCAAGTTCCTCAGAGTTGCTCATCTGCGTGTGTCTCGGACTTGTCACCTCATCATCATCGATTACTGGTACTTCAAACACTGAAGCTGAACCCATTTATTGAATTTAACATATGAAATACCTCAATTAAAACCATTCGTTAATTCTTGATACGACCTTATGCCATGGAATAGATTATGGAATGTAAATACTTTAAAAAATAGACTAATTTTTCAAATCTTTTTTGCTGAACCCTTGAAATTGGAGCGTTTTTTATTGAGGCGCTGGTCGTGGTTACTTATTTTAAGGCCAAAGTGTGCCTATGGATCCAAATGTTTAAATCATATAAAAACATGGTTTAGCGATATTACGTGCTTGATCACCCACTTTAGCACGTAGCGTCTTATCGTAAGTTCCAATTAACCTATTTTATTATTGAAAGCTTATATCCTAATTCGGATTTATACTTTTGATTCATTGTTACCTGTTATCTCTTTACACTACTAAGTGATGTTTGGCTCATATACCCGAACCTGACATCCACCCAGGTATTCCTTGAGCGTTCGACCCTTTTCTTTAGTCCATCAAGGATGATTCGATTGGCTACCTCGGCCTGTCCATTAGCTTGCGGGTGTGCTACTGAAGTAAATCGAAGATCAATAGCGTTTTCCTCACAGTACTTCTTGAACTCCTCATTGTTAAACTGCGTCCCATTATCCGTCAAAAGGATTCACGGGATTCCATACCTACAAATTATGTTCTCCCAAAAGAACTGTGCAACTTGCTTGGTGGTTATCTTGGCTAGAGGCTTAGCCTCAATCCACTTGGTGAAGTAGTCAATGGCGACTATCAGAAACTTCCTCTGTGCTGAAGCCATAGGGAAAGGACCTAATATGTCCATCCCCCACATTGCAAACGGAATGGGAGAATTGACTGATGTTAACATCTCAGGCGGCTGCCTTACAATTGGAGCGTGCTTTTGGCACCTATCACACCTCTTGACACAATTTTGTGCATCGGCCAGCATCTCTGGCCAATAGAATCCCAGACGAGCTATTTTGTGAGCCAGGGCCCTGCCCCCAAGTGTTGCCCGCATATCCCTTCATGAACTTCCTCCAAGGCTTCTCTTGCCTCTTGGGGCCTCAAGCACTTCAAATAGGGGATGACAAACGATCTCTTGTATAGGATGCCTTCAATCAAGGCATATCTCAATGCTCTTACTGACAGTTTTCGTGCCTCCAAGGCATTATCAGGGAGCCAACCTATTTCAAGGTGAGCTTTGATAGGATCTATCCAACAGCATCATACATCAATTGGTGCTACCAACTTAGAGTTGATAGTCGGGGCCTTCAAGACCTGAAAGTAAACACTCCCTGCATAATTTTCTATCTCAGAAGAAGCAAACTTGGAGAGGTCATCGGCCTTAACGTTCTCTTCTCTTGGAATGTGTTCTACATAGCACTCATCAAACTGAGTCAAGACAGCTTTCACAACTCGTAGATATTTTGCCATAGTTTCATCCTTGGCCTCAAATTCACCGTTCACTTGCGAGACTACCAATCTTGAATCCCCATAGACTTTGAGATTCTTGACCCTCATGATTCTAGCCAAGCCTAAACCGGCTATCAAGGCTTCATACTTAGCTTCATTATTGGTTGTCGGAAAGTCCAACTTCAAAGCATATTCGACTGTGAACCCATCAGGGCTTTGCAAAACTAAACCTGCACCACTGGATTTTGTTTTTGATGTTCCATCAAAATAGAGCACCCAATACTCCTTCAGATCAGGTACAAGTTCTTCATCTTTATCTCCATTCTCAGGGGTGATTATCATCTCCTGCCCCCCGACTTCTTGGTTATTAATGGTGCATTCAACCACGAAGTCAGCCAATGCCTGAGCCTTGACGGCTATCCGAGGCTTATAATTGATATCAAACTCTCCCAACTCAATCGACCACTTGATTAGCCTTCCACTGGCCTTTGGGCTATGCAATATGTTCCTTAACTGCTGGTCCGTCAGGACTTCAATTTTGTGCGACTGGAAGCATGGTCGTAGCTTCCTTGAGGCCGTTACCAAAGCCAATGCAAACTTCTCTATGGTTGAGTAATTCAACTCAGCTCCATGCAAAACCTTGCTCACATAGTAGATAGGTCTCTGAACCTTGTTCTCCTCTTTAATGAGGATGGCACTCAATGCTTGTTCAGATACTGCTAGGTACAGATAAAGAGTCTCTCCGGGACTTGGCTTGGCCAACAACGGGGCTTCGGCCATGTACTTCTTCAATTGTTCAAAGGCCTCTTGGCTTCTATCAGTCCATTCAAAATTTTTCACCTTCTTTAGTGCTTGAAAGAAAGGCAAGCACTTATCACCAGACTTGGAGATGAATCTCCCTAGAGTGGCTACTCTGTCGGTTAACTTCTGTACGTCCCTCACAGAATGGGGTGGTTCTATATCCAAAATTGCCTTGATCTTGTCCGAGTTGGCTTCTATGCCTCTCTTGGAAACCATCAATCCCAAAAATTTTTCTGATCTAACACCAAAAGCACACTTGGTTGGATTCAACATCATCTTGTGGTGCCTCAGCACTTCGAATGCCTCTCTGAGGTGCTTGATATGGTCAACCTTGATTAGGCTCTTGACTAACATATCATCAACATAGACCTCCATGGTTTTTCCAATCAGATAGGCGAATATCTTATTCACTAATCGTTGGTAAGTAGCTCCTACATTCTTTAGACCAAAAGCCATAACAAGATAGCAGAAAACACCAAAGTCAGTTATGAAAGATACCTTAGGGATGTCCTCCTTGTGCATCTTAATCTGATTGTAGCCGCTTAAACCATCCATGAAGCTCAACATCTCATGTCCAGCTGTAGCATCTATCAACATATCAATCCTAGGCAGAGGAAAACAATCTTTTGGACATGCATCATTCAGATCAGTGAAGTCTATACACATCCTCCATTTCCCATTTGCTTTTTTGACCATCACAGGGTTTGCTAACCATTCGGGGAACTGAATCTCTTCAATAAACCCAGCCTCTAAGAGCTTGTCAACTTCTTGCTTAATGGCCTCCTGCCTCTCAGGAGCAAAGTTCCTCTTTTTATGTTTTATTGTTTTCCGTTTGGGATCAATATTCAGTTTATGAGTTATGAGTTGGGGATCAATCCCTGGCATGTCGGCAGCTATCCAAGCAAACACATTACTATTCTCCTGTAAGAATGCTATCAACTCTCCCTTAAGAAGTTCCTGTAGAGAAGCTCCTATATAGGTAACCTTCTCAGGGTCACCCTGCTCTAGAGGAATAGGGATCAGATCCTCTGCTGGCTTTCCTCGGTGTTCAGCATCACCACGGACATCCATGTCTTCAATTGGGAGTACCTGCCCCCCGACTCCATCAGCTCTCAATGTAGACACATAACAACTTCTTGCCATCTTCTGATCGCCTTTCTTTTCTCCGACCCCATTCCGGGTTGGAAACTTAATCTTCATGTGGTAAGTGGAGGCAACAGCCTTGAACGCATGAAGTCCAGTCCTTCCCAGGATTGCATTATAGGTCGAGGCTGCCTTGATTACCAGAAAATTCAACATTTGAGTAGCTTCCTTAGGTTCTTGTCCAATGGTCATGGGCAACTGAATAGTACCCTCGACACCATTGAATCCGTAGATGGGCATGTTGGTCGGGGTCAACTGAGAATCAGTGTATCCCATCTTTATAAAAGCATCATGAAACAAAATATCAACAGAAGCTCCATTGTCTATCAAGACTCGTTTCACTTCCGAGTTCCCAATCACAGGGGTTATGACCAACGGGTCGTCATGGGGGAACTTCACCCCTTCAAGATCAGAATCATCAAAACCAATCATTGTTTCAGTCCTAGCACGTTTCGGGGACTATCCCACGATGTGCATCACCTCTCTGGCATACGCTTTTCGAGAGTTTCGAGTTGTACCGTCCGCTGTTGGGCCTCCCCAAATCATGTTGATAACTGGCCCTTGGGGCTGTGGGTTACGATCACGATCGTTATCCCTTCTGTCATTGTCTCTCCTTTCGTAATCCCTACTTTGGGTTCCACGATCCTCACCCTTAGTGAATTTGTTTAATTTTCCTTTACGGATCAAGAACTCGATCTCATCCTTCCATTGCCTACAATCATCTGAATCATGCCCCACATCTCGGTGGAACCTGTAGTATTAGCCCTTGTCTCTCTTTGCGGGGTCACCCTTTAGTGGCTTCGGCCATCGAAAGTCTTTATCCTTCTCTATCTCCAACAAGATTTGACTCCTAGGAGAATTCAACCTTGCATAATCAGAAAATCTCGGTCCAAAATTCTTCTTTGGTGGTGAGTCGGAGTCTTTGCTAGTACGGGGATACTTGTCCCTAGCATCATACTCCTGATCCTGCTTTCTTTTCTTTGTATCATTGTTACCTCGGCCATTGCCTACTGCAGCCTCCTTCTTTATACTATCCTCAACCTTGATATACTTGTCAGCCCTTCGCTGTAGCTCAGCCATATTCTCGGGAGGATGCTTCGCCAATGACCTTTTAAAGTATAGGTCGGTGGTGCCATGCTCTAGGGCTACCATTGCCACCTTATTTTCCAGATCAACGATGTTCAAAGTCTCCTTGGTGAACCTCTTAAGATAGTCTCTCAGATTTTCGTTCTTCCCTTGTACCACATATATAAGGGATGCAGAACTTTTCTCATGAACTCTTCCGCTGATAAACTGACTAACGAAAGCAGCACTTAACTCCTTAAAGGAGCCAATTGAGTTTGCAGGTAGGCGGCTATACCATCTTTGAGCCATACCCGACAGAGTTTGAGGGAATGCCCTGCACTTCAAAGCGTCACTTGCAGGCTGCAACAGCAGTGCATTTGAGAATGTCCTAACGTGGTTTGCGGGATCACCCGTTCCATCATAAGCTTTAATTGTCGGCATCTTAAACTTCTTTGAGATTCGAGCGTTCATCACCTCCTCAGTAAACGGGGGTGTGGGATCATCAGGATCCCCAAGTGGCATCAGATCCTTGGGGTTGCTCTTGGGGGTTTCTACCCTTGTTGTTCTTCCAATTGGGGCATCAGCCCTTCTTTGCCTTCTTGAAGGCCTCTCCAGATCTATAAAGGGAATCGGTCCTGATGTTGGGGGAGGTTGAGTCTAATTTGACCTAGCTTGTTCCCTTGCCATATCATCCTTTAATCTTAAGATCTCGGCTTCATAAGCCTTAATCCTTTCAGCAGTTGTCGAAGGGAGTTCATCGTGAGTAGTTCGAGTTCTTCTTCGAGGTTCTTTACTTGTACGTCGCCTCCTTGGAGCTTCATCACGATCGTAATCATCGTCAGAGGATGAATCATCCGTATAAGGACCAGAAAAATCACGATAATCTCGATCTCGGATATGCAGGGCATGACCACTTGATCCAGCTCCTTGAGTAGGAGGGTAGTTAGGTAGCCCATACATCGGATTGGTATTCACGGGGAGATCCGTAGTGTGGATCTGGACCCCTTGTGGAGGGTTGTTGGGATCTACAATCAATGGAGAAACCACCATCTGAAAGGGATTATTCCCTGGATTTGTGTGGACGATCGGAGGTATTGTACTCTCAACATGGGAGGTCATCCCTAGGGGTTGAGAAACTTGAAGCGGAACGATCGTCCCGGTCGTTGGGGGCACCGGATCTGTTGCTGGGGGAGCGGAGCTGAGTGGAATAGGATCGGTAGTTGCTGGTGTTCTTCGTGTTTGAACCATGGTTGATGTCTTTTTCCCACAGACGGCTCCAAATATTGTGGAATAAAAACTAGGTTACGATTTGTATTTAATGCTAGAGTTGGTGAGCTTCGAGCTTTAATGGCTATTTCCGTGTTCGGGACTAATCGGTCCTCACAGAGTGCCTACGTATCTCGTTATTGAGAATCAAGCCAAGACGTAGTTCTGAGAATGAGGGGTCAGACCCTTTATATAGGCTGAGAAGCCTTAGAATCGTAGTAGGGTTAGGTGACTTGGTGGGCAAGTCACCGCCTAGAAGAAGGTTCCAGATCCTAGTATGTAGGGACCAGTTTCCATGTTAGAATATGTATCTTGGAGACTAAGTCAGGCAAGAGTAATATCCTTGTTTGACTCTTATTGCCGAGCTGGTAATTACCCATAATATTAATAACGAAATTAATATTATAATTGGGGTTTGGGCCCATCTGGTGGGCCCCACGTTTGGACCGTTCTAGGTCTAATTAATGCCACATTAAATGTGTCTTTAGGGCTCACTTTTAGCCCATATCAGGTGGAGAGGCAGCAAAGTTTCAACAGCTTTCACTCAACTCTCAAATGTACCAGATGCCTAACAACAGTAGCAACAATCTAATCAACTCAATATGCATCAACTGCAACAGCAGAAGCAGCAATCCCAGTCACAGCAGAATGAACTCCAAACACCAACCATGAATCTGGTTAACAATTTATCCTCAATGCTAGAATTTATGTTTGACCGCGAAAAGGACTCAGAAGCTGAAGCAAATACAGCAACTTCTTTAGGTCCAGCTGCAACAGCTGCCTCAAAACCCTGCAATGTAATAAGAAGAAAGGTTTGAGCTGCATCTAAAAGCTTGTAAACGTGTATTCATTCCTGAAAATAACTTAACTTGAGATTAGGTGCAAAAACCGGGAATCTAGCACCATCCACATTCTGAATTTCTTGAATCACGTCATTCGCATCTGCTAGCTAACAAATAGATTTTGTTATAATGTAAATAAATATGGACAAAATTGCACAATATTCTTCAAAGATATATAAGATGGCACTATAATGAGAGACCTAACAACAGGAAAAATAGGAAAATTCAGTACTAGGATCTTTGATAAAGCTTCATTACTTTCATTCACTAGTACAAAAAGGGTATATAGCGTCGATCAAAACATACTTTTAGTGTCGGTCAAGTGGTGTAGTATATGCAGGCGACACTATAGGTATGGGCCTATTGCGTCGGTTATTTAGGCGACGCTTAAAATAGTCTAGTGTCGGCTAAACAACCGACGCAAGAACACTTATAACCGACACATATGTGTCCTCATAAGCGTCGGTTGCCTAAAACACCGACGCTATAGGTATAAGCATAGGCGTCGGTTACCTGCAACGCCGATGCTATAAGTATAGGCATAAGCGTCCGTTACTGAAACGCCGACGCTATAAGTATAGGCATAAGCGTCAGTTACTTGAAACGCCGACGCTATAGGTATATACATAAGCGTCGGTTGCCTAAAACGCCGACGCTACAGGCATAACCTATTGTGTCGGTTAACAAGAATGCCGACGCTTAAAGTCTTTTTAAAAAAAATATTTTTTCTGTTTTATTGTTTTATTTATAACTGATGTCTTACATACACAATACAACCGAAACAGACTTTAAATCAGATACTATATATAACAAACCACAACCACAATTAAACCATAACAGACAATAAATATATTACAAGCTCTCAAATTATAATGATATTAGAAAAGGTATCTTTCAATGTCGTATTATTAACAATCGGACAATCACTACAATGATATTAGATGCACAATAAATACATCAAATGTTTTCCCCAAGTATATCTCACTCTTAAGGCATCTTAAGGCAGTACAAGTTAACTATCTTTGCTCGTTCCTCTTCTGGTTGGTTTAATACCAGTTCCTGTGATATGGATGATGGCCATATGAACCAGGAACACTGCAAATCCAATAGGAGTAGAGTCAATATCTGCAAATATCATTGAATTCGGCAGCCTGTGCACACCCCAAAATAGCTGCTTTAGAAATTCACTACATATTTGATGATAAATTACAAATTTAGTGAGAAACTTGTACGTTCATCATATATTCACATACAGCAAATTCATAGGCATGTTTTTAGCTATATTATAACTTATTGTTCATTAAGTCTATGACTTACCCACATGAGACTGTTTATTCATATGTCTAGTCACAACCCCAGCAATGCATCTATCTTATTATTTCATTTAGTGATCAAGTAAAGTCTACTCTCAATTTATGCTCCACAATTCATTTGGGTAAGCTCCACTATCTTATTTTGGAAAAAATTGGAAACAAATCATAAATCTCTTGATACATAACAAGCTAAAAAGGGAAAATGGGAATCTAGGAACTCATTTGGCTAAAAACAGAGAGAATATAATCCAATACCAGAAAACACAACAAGATTAACAAATAGATGAGGTATGCTTACCCCGCCCAGGAGGTCAAGATGCATGGCAAGGAGAACTGAGCCAATAGCCACAAATATGTGGATTTCCTAGGAAACTACAAACAATATTACGTAAAGATGTTATCGTAAAATTAAATATCCGCCTACACATCTAATGTTTGATAATATCTAACTGACCCTTCTGGGATACTGCTCATGTCTAGTGTGGAAACATAAATAAAACCATTGAACTTAACTAACCTATCGGGTGAAAACCCCGAGAAGTTATTTCCTCGAGAAATATTCCCAGCTAGGTTATTAAAAGAAACATTTCTGCAAAATACAATTAGATCAGTTTAATTAGAGAATAATACCATTAATTCATTAAATAAAATTTCCACTTACAGATTTGTAAGACTGAGACAGTTGACTAAAGACATTACATCTCCTGTTAGATTGTTGTATTCAAGTTTCCTGTCATTGTCAGTAGGATATTGTGAATCAGATATCAATAAGAGCACAATGGTCTTCAGACTATTTAAAAACATATTTTATAGCTGGCCAAGTTCTTTAGGAATGGGACCAGACAGGTTATTGTGTGCGAGATCTCAACAATGAAGAACATAGCATGTTAAAATAGAAATCTGAACCCGCAAGATATATGATATTCACAATCATGCATATAAAAATCTCTTACATTTTCATGACACTTCTTAAATTACTGAACTCCACAGGAATCAGTAAGTTATACCTAAAAATACTACCAAGGAGAAAGTAGCACGGCAAGTTATACCTAATTTCATCAAGAATTTCCGTAAACCTTTTGGTTCCATGTACAACAGGGGGCATCTCTGGAGCACGCTTTAGCCATCCAATGTCATTTGCTGATCCACGAACAGTCCTTTGTACCCGATCAATAAGGCTGAAAAAGTAAAAAAAAAACAAAAAATATTGCTAACAGAGTCATGCAAATATGGACTATACACAGCCCTGAAGTATCCATGACATATAAATACAACTGAATCCAGAGCAATATATATAAATAGATTTGACAGTTTGACACCAGAACCATTACAAGTCCCGACACATATAGTTTATAATTTTGATCATCTTGTCCTGAAAAATCTCTATTTATATTAAACACTTGATTAATAACAATGCCAAAGCCATCCCGAGGATCTGGATCTCTACCGGACTTTGATTCTCTAGTAATTACCACTTACTCCCCATTAAGCACGATTGACCATTTAACTCATGCAATGGTAGACACGTTTATGTATTCAGCCGAGATCAGTGACATGCCACCGTTTAGCATTCACCATTAATGAAATGCATTATTAAATTTTAGCATGAGTTTTAGTTGATAAATTACCTTTGAAACATTGAATTTCCACTTGGAGCTGGTTGAACAATCAAACTAGTATTTTCGGACGACTCTTGAGTAAGCCATGTTATCGCTGCTATAAAATCATGTGAAGCATGTACGACCATCACAGCAAGAACGGAAAATTAGACTAGCACATATTCATTTTTTTTGTCAGTACACATATTCATTTTATTAGGCCCAAAACCAAAATGGTCGGATCAGCAAAAGCAAAGCAAACTGCTATTGCCAATCTATGTCATGGTTGTGCAAATAAATAAGGTATTTCTCCTTCTGGGTTTTAGACTATTTTTGTTTAAAATAATGTATTATTTCATTCAAGCACCAAAAAAATTACTACAATAGTAAAAAGGAGGAAAGAGGAGCTAAGGAAAACACCTCTCTCTTGAAGGTTCTCAGAAAAGAAATTAGTTCGGCATGATGATCATCTCCATCTCCACCAGCTCGAACTTGTCCAGAAGTGGCATCTAGAACCCAAACCTACTACGAGTAACACAAAATGCTGGTTATCTGGGTCTTTAAGTGCATTCGCCTGCATCAATCATTGATATACCACCCCAAAATACCTGAACATATATTAGCATAACAATGAACAATATTTCTTAGAAACAATTTTAACAAGCTTAGTAACACCTTATATGCCAACATGATAGAACAATTAGTTGATAGGAGTATAGCAAGATTTCTTCAGCTTACAGTTCTGCAATTTTATCATTAAAATCATAATTCTTGCCACATAAAACACTACATTAATCAACATTTATAATCTTTAAACTAAATCCGTTACTATTATGCCTAAATTTAGCTACATAACACTCACATATCTGACGAAGAAAAGGAATATGATTACAACATACCGCCAAATCAAGATCAGTTTTAGCCGAAGCTTGCTCTTTCACCAATTTCTCTGCATAACTGGCATACAATAGCATGTCTCAGTAAAAACCTAATTAACAACCTCAAATAATCTCTAAACGCACGTGCACAAGGACATAAAATATGAGAAAAAACTGCTATGATTTGTGACTCCAAGACAAAGCCACAATACCTTGTGACTCCGAAAACGCACTATGATTTGTCAGCTGGGAATCAACTCCATTGTCGAAATATACAGATGCCGCATGCTGGTAGTCTTTGTCATCATGTAGTGTCTGTCCTCAGTGATGCTAGTAATCAACTATGTTCTCTGAATATTCGGTTGTCGAGTATTGGTAATCAACATTGTTATCCGAATATAAGGGTGCTGATTGCTGGTATTCAACTCTGTTCTCTGGTAATCAAAGGATCCATCAAACATGATGGTCGTGTAAAAAACAAAACTAATAACACAAGGAAAAAGAGTAGTTACACAAATCAGTTCACGCTATAGCAAATACAGTATAGCTTAACAAGTAAAGTATTTTAATACTAAAAAGGAAGTCATCCTTCATATTTTAATAATAAAGACATTGGTTTAGCAACCTTAAAAGGAAGTCATCCTTGGTATTTAAGTAGTTTATTCGTCAAAAATTCAAACTAGACTCCAATATATATAACTCAGTGCAATATACCTCTCCCACGTATTTAATAAGAAACTGCCCCTCACAGATGTCTTCTAGTAACTGAAGCCCATGGCCTTTCTTTCCGCTTCGAAAGCACTTCAATATTAATTGCTCATTTTTTTGTTCAAGTTTGCTTTAGTTTCAAATATTAGTTGATGATAGAGGATAGTGCAGTTAATTATTATAATTGGAGCAAGGGCCTTAATCTGAAGTCGTGTGATGTTGTTATAAGTACTCACCATGAAATTAAACTTTTACGGGCGGTCTTCTTCATTACTTACATGTTAACATCAGAGTGGACAGGTTTGGCTAGCGAGCTAATGCAGCCTTTTGTCCTTTTGTGCCATTGGTTAGATAGATTTGTATTTGGAGGCAAGTCTGTTATGTCATACGGTCCAATGACTTTTCCATACCACACTGAAATTCCAAGAGTTCTTCTGTTTGGTTTGCTAGGCTTCACTTCTTCTGTTACGGCACCTCTAATGTTACCCTTCTTTATGGTTTACTTCTTACTTGCCTATCTTGTGTACCGTAATCAGGTGAGCATATTTTAAACTTAATGAGGACAAATTTACCCATTTTTTCAAATCTGATGTTGTAAATAATGGCTACTCCGTTGTTATCTGACTGCTTAATTATTTGCTTTATAATATTACTGTTTGTTCAATTTACACTCACATAGGGTGAATAATATTGATAGAGTGTTGATTTATAGTTGACAATACCATTTATTCACAAAGTGATAGCCTCTAGTCAGTCAAGGCATTTTTTTCTTAATCTTACTTGTTTTTTGCTTTTCTTTCTGGTGGTTAAGAAGTCAATCATTGTGTAAATTGTTAGTTTGTCTAATGGGACTGTATGAGAAAGAGAGAGTGTACTGGAACCTCGACATTAATCTGATATCAGTGTGTGTACACTATAACAAATACAAACCTACGTTGATGTACTTATATGTTATGCAGAACTACAACATGAAAAAAAAAATCATTAGTATCACCTTTTCCATCTCCAAAACCCACGTTAAAATATTGCCTTTTTAATATCAGCATAAATCTCACCTTGTAACATGTGTAAATATGGGATATGGAAGGCAACTCTATGCTAATATCATAATAGGTTATGTAAGGTTAAACTTGCAAATTGCCCATGACTGGTTCTATTCTCATTTCCACATCAGACTTGTGTCCAATAACACATAACATAATCAAAATTCTATATAAAAAAATACCTGGTTATTTGAACAAAATTCTCCACAAGGACATGTCCTTTTTACACATTCAATGTTAAGCATCTGATTCAGACATCCATTCCTAGAGTCGCTCGATCTGCAGTGACAAACCATTATCTGAAATGATAGTAATTAGACAGTGAAAATTTATATGGAACCAGATATTATCACAATCAACAAAGTGCAGACTGAATTTTTGGCGGAATATAGAAGTTGGACAATTTAATATCTTTTGGACATTTCGGGGGACATCAGTTACATTTTGAACATGCAAACTAACTGGTTATGGTTTTGAATGAGAGAATTGAGGGTTATGTTTTTCAGTTATATTGTGAGAATTAAAATAGGAGTACGGTCAATGTGTATTGAACAGAGTGAAGCAAGTATATTACAACTTCCTTCCATAATTTCTGCAAAGATACTCTTTCATATGGAAAATTTGGCAATAAAAATTTATGTGCAATTAATAGCATTTGAAATATTAGACATAACAATATACTTGTACTGACTATCATCAATTAAAGACTTGAACTCCAAACAAAAACGCAAAGGCAAGTCAAACTGCTTTTAGTGTCAAAAATGTTAAATATTTTGGAACTAAAATGGAGAATGTTTTTAGTTAAATATGATAGTTTTCTCTAAAAACACAAACCATCTTTGTTTCTTAATACAGTATAGCTTAACAAGTAAAGTATAAAAGTTAATACCGCTGATAAAAACAAAAAATACAGAGCTCCATAGTGTGGATGGTAAAAAAATGCAAGGTGATTATCACAGTCATTAATGCCTTTGTTACAATGCAGCCTTGGTAATCCTAAAGCAAGAATACATACATGACAGATAGCTGGATGTATTATCTATAGATATAAATCTTGTAACATTACACGTACATTTAAAATCAGCAACAAAAGTTAAGACAAGTTGTACACAAATTTAATCTGATAAGTGACAACTATTACTAATCTACATACAAACATCTGTAGTAATTAACAAGTACTTAACAACGAACCAAAAAAAATATCTTTAGAAAAATCAAACTGATACTTACCCGGATCTCCGAAGCTTCTTCTACAGAATCCCCATCAACCCGAATAACAGAACTTGACTCGTTATAAAACTGATAAATTAAATCGGGCTGCTGGCGAAGAACATTGTAGTACTGAGTAACGAAGTTAGAACCTACCAGCAAAATATCAATCAAAGAAAATCAATCCACTATATACACCAATACAAATCAAGAAATCAAGAAATGGGCATAAAAAGATTGAATTTTTAGATAAGTTTTTCATAAAAAAGATTGGGGGTTTTAAGCGAGAAATTGGGGGTTTTAGATATACACATATCTACAGAAGAAAGGGATAGATATATAACCACCAAGAAATCCCTCTTTTTGTCGATACAGAGAATCCCCTTTTGTCGATACAGAGAACACCTAGGTTTGGTTGAGAGACAAGAAATCGAGCACAATAAATCAATTACTTGTGAACTAAAGACTGAAAAATAGAACCCAATATGACTTCAATTAGTATGAATATAGAGAAGCAGATTTGTATGACTTGGGAGGAAGAAAGCGGAGATAGAGTTTTTGGTATGTGATTTGTATGAGTTGAGGTCGCGCGAGTGTTAGAGGGTGAGGAAGGTGACTGATATATTTTTATTTTAATTATTATATGTTTTAACTTTTTTTTTAATCAGACTCAATTGCGTCGGCATTATAAGAACCGACGCTTAAAACATGTTTATAGTGTCGATTGTGGAAAGACCGACGCTAAAGGGTCAGGTTTAGGCGTCGGTTAAGTAAAGACCGACGCTAATGGGTCAGTTTTAGGCGTCGGTTGTTTATGACCGACGCTAATTGATGGTTTTCGGCGTCGGTTGAGTGAAGACCGACGCTAAAGGGTCAGTTTTAGGCGTCGGTTGTTTATGACCGACGCTAATTGATGGTTTTCGGCGTCGGTTGAGTGAAGACCGACGCTAAAGGGTCAGTTTTAGGCGTCGGTTATTTCATGACCGACGCAAAAGGTCCAACACAAATGACTTTAAGTGTCGGTTAAACTAGCAACCGATGCCTAAAGTAAGTATATGCCACGGCTCTCTATATAACCGACGCTAAAAGTGCGATGCTAAAAGACAGTTCTGTACTAGTGATTACATATGGGCTCTTACACTTGTATAATGCTACTTATTACACAGAAACACGGGTAAAAGAGATGGTACATTTTAGATTCAGAATACCTAGAAATAAACACCCAGATGTTCACACTAATTAGCATATGGTTTGCGTTTTGAACCAAGAATCCAAAGTAGGAAGAGAGATCAAACATAAATACACATTTGCAGCACAACACACACAGACACATAAAGCGAAAAATGAAATTCAGCTAGATTGATTTTATATACCTGGTTTCTTATAATCTACCTACCGCATAGTAGAGCAGGAAAAAAAATCCGAAAAATCCGATATCCGTCCGAAATATCTGTATTCATATCCGGGAAAAAGCGGATATTATCCGTATCCGGAGTCAACCAGATATTATCCGTATCTGAATCCGAGAGTTTAGGATACGGATATGGATACGTGTACATCCGTATCCGAAAATATCCGTATCCGAAAGTAATTATATATAATATATTTTTAATATATTTTTAATACATTTTAAATTTTTATCATTTACTCTTAAAAATAAAATATAATGAATTTAATATAAAATGAAATAAAAATTAGTCCAACACGTTCTAATTTCTAAAGGAGTATAGTCTATCTACCATAATTCTACCTAATTCACTATTTGTAGAGTCTAAAGTAGTATGGTCTTTAATTATTTGTATATGGCATATAGTATATAGTTTTGTATACTATTTGCATATGCAAATTTGGATATGGTTTTTGTAATTTGTAAATTAGAACCGAGTATCTCTTTAATATGTCTGTTTTTTTTTTGCAAAAAATGCCTATTTTTTATAATAATGCAAATTTCAGAAAAAAAAAAT
Organism: Kitagawia praeruptora; assembly: GCA_037693485.1. Classification (NCBI taxonomy): domain Eukaryota; kingdom Viridiplantae; phylum Streptophyta; class Magnoliopsida; order Apiales; family Apiaceae; genus Kitagawia; species Kitagawia praeruptora. Next base: position 113,640,086 of record CM075354.1, read on the forward strand.
TATTTTTTTGCAAAACGGATTCGGATCCGGATATTATCCGAATCCGGATAATATCTGCCGGATTCGGATTCGGGAAAAGTTTTGTCGGATATTCTCGGATTCGAATACGAATACGGATACGGTTGTAAAAAACGGATCCGTATTCGGATATGGCTGTATCCGTATCCGTATTATCCGTTTTCCATCCCTACCGCATAGAAATGGAACACCTAATCAATTACAATAACTTATCAATGAATAACATATAGAAATCAATTTGCTAATTTATTGGACATGTGAGGTTCACGCGAATAAGCAACTGAAATAAGCAACTGATATGAGTGGCGTCTGGAGTAACTTAATTAGGTTACGAAAAGCTAAAGTAAGTACCTATTATTTGTTTAAAAAGAAACAACAGCAAGGTAAATTAAGTACATGTACCATTCAATATATACTATAAACACTTTTTTTTACTGTTAATTACTTAAATTATTCTAGAGTTTTCCTAGATAAATAATACATATAATAGACCTAACACAATATATAGAATATTTTGGTTCTGAGCAGAATAAAAAATCTTATTGGCGAACTAAATAACTCCTCTTCCAAGTTACATGGCTTCCAGACCAATCTTTTCATTAGCTAAAGGCAGTGGACACGCAAGTTGAGTTAGCATGCAGCGCACAAAAAGGGGGTAAAAAGTTAGATATAAGATTATTCATTTCAAATCCTAACAAAACAAAAATCATTGATTCGATTATAAGGAGTGTTGGACTTGAATGAAGGAGTATATGGTCTGGGATCAAAATCTTGCTCAAGTAATTTTTAAAAAAAATTCTCCAATATTGTACCTCATAACTTTGAAGCAATGATAATGATAACTATTAAATTCATCAATTAAACATAACACATAATTACAGGGGTGTTTGGAGAAACTTTTTCGAGAATAAGTCAACTTATTTTAAGACAAAGTTAGAGATTCCTAACTTTCCAACTTATTTTCTAACTTATTTTTGCAATTTATTGAATCTCAAACATAAATTAAATACTTGTATAAAAAAAATTATCAAAATATAATTTTTTTATCCGAAAATAAGTCCATAAGTCCATAATCAAAGTTGTGCCAAACACGCACTACATGATGTAACTTTACACGTACCTCGCTAAAATGATGAAACATTTACGGTCCTTCTTGTTCTTTCTCCGCTCTTCCACACATGTTCAGTCTTTCTTTTTTTTTTCGTGGTCAGGTTCAGTCTTTCTTTTTTTTTTTCGTGGCCAGGTTCTCTCCTAGTAACTATTGCGGTTAAACACACAATGCAACTCCTTGTTTAGGTTCACTAATGATATTAATTTATTTTAATTATCAAAATTAACAACATACTAGCTTATAGCCCGTGCAAGGCACGAGTTACTTTTTATTTTTTATAATTTGTTTATAATTTAGTATGATATAATGTTATAAACATTAATTTTAATATGTTATTGGAATAATTATAACCTTACATCTTTGTAGATGTATTAATTTTTACTACTAAAACAAATTACTAAGTTTTGTTGGCGGGAATCGAAACTTAGACCTATTTATATAACAACTTTTAGTATTGTTATATTTAAGTTGAATTATACCCCATTTTGCTTATTATAGTATAGTATAGATAGTATAGATGTGTCTCTACATATTCACTACCAAACAAAATAATATTCTAAAGAACAACATTGAATATATTATAATAAATAAATTACTCCCATCCAAGTCCTACTGAACTTCTTAAATTATAACACTACAATATTTTATTAGATACATACAATTAAAACATTAAAGAAAATCTTTGTCTAATTGCATAGTAAGAAAATAATTCGATTGTTAAGGCACATTAAACTAAATTTACTGGTCTTTGAATAATTCTTGATTCTTGATACTAGTGTGTTTGACTAGTATAATATTAATATAAAAGAAAAAAGGAAATTAAATTAAATTTCACATCTTATATCATAAATATAATATTTAATATGTGGTATCAACCCTTTTCCCGCTTCTTATATAAGATTATCATTTGTTTTTCTATTTAGGTGTTTTGAATAGTAAGAAGTTATTTTAATTTTCTTAGCACAAAATCATTTCAATAACTAAATTTGAGTCCTAAATTTTATAATGTACTTAGAAGTTGGAATTATATTTTTGTGAGTTTATACTTCATACATAATTTGAGTATTTTACGGGTGTCTATGTATCCTTAATGAAAATGGAAATGTTGTTTACATGTTTTATGGATATTTTCATAAAATCCACCATCACTAAAATAAGTTCCCTCCGTCCCATCCATTTATTAAAATTTCAAAATAGAGTGTCCGACATGCATTTTAAGATGGATTTTAAGGATAGTTACATAATTTATTTTTGAAATTTTCTTTTTCTGTATAAAAATAGAACAATCCTATTTTCATACAAAAAAAGAAAATTTTAAAAATAATTTATGGAACTATCCTTAAAATTTACCTTAAAATGCCTTCCAAAAAGTGACAAAAGAAATGTTAACAATTAGGTGGGACCGAGGGATATTTGTTAAGTATTTTTAGCAAAATTATATATCTTCTGCAAAATAACCCGTGTATACCTGAGAGGGGGGGAATGCTATTGCTGTACAGTTAAACCTCTTTAAAGTAATACTCTTGGGACTGGAAAAAAATATTACTTTATCGAATTTATTACTTTATCGATATAATAATATTTTATTACTTTATCGATAAAGTAATATTTTATTACTTTACCGAATTTTTATGTTTACGTATTATAATACATTATGTTTTAAAAAAAAATCACCTACGGATGAAGAAATCATTGAGTCGGTAATGAACACTGATTTCCTGAGCAGGACGATAGCAATGTAATCCTAAGCTTGTCATCAAAGAAAGCATTTCAAGCAATCAATACTTTGAACAATTACTTGTTACAATATGAGCAAAACATACTAACATACAAGGAGTTATTTATGTTTAGCATAAAGTCATGAATGAGATTAATTTTGGCTTTGGTGGAAACAAGCTACTGTAGGTTCATATTATTAAAAAAATTGAATTTTGTAACTCATATAAATTATATATATATATTATATATATATATATATATATATATATATATATATATATATATATAATTCTGGAATTATTACTTTACATATTACTTGAGCCCTTAATGACTTTCTAATTTTTTATTATCTTATGCTTTTAGCGAGAATATTACTTTACAACATTGGCCCAAGTTGGGACCGACGAAATTTATTACTTAAACGAGGTTATTACTTTATCGGATATTACTTAATCGAGGTTTAACTGTATATGTAATAACCCGTGTGTGTGTGAATCGGGTATGTGTGTGTTGCGCAAGGACTGTGATTGTGTTCTGGGTTCGGTTTAAATTGGTACCACGGCTGTGATGTGGTATGCTTCGAGTTCTTTTGTTGGTGTGCTCATATAATGGTGCTTGTGTGTGTATTATATGTTGTTCAAGTATGTATGTTTGTGATGCTTTTGCTGTTGTGTTGTCCGATGGGGGAAGAAACAGGGGAGGCTGTCAAGGGAGGAGGTGAAGGTTGTCGTGAGTGAGGTTGGTTCGGAGAAGGGCGAAGTAGTGAATGAAAGGGTAAGTGCGTGTGTGCGCAGTGGTACACAGGTGTGACGTTAGTAAGTGTATATGTTGAAGATGAGGCTGTTTTTTTATATACAAGGGTGGGGAAATTGTATTATTAAGTTGTGGTATGTTAATCAGTTTTGGGAGGGATTGTAATCAAGACTTTACCTTGAAAATCGATGTTGAGGCTAGAGGTTATTTGAGGATTTAAGTGTAAGCAGTGTTTAAAAATTATATATTCGGTCGGTGTAGTAGGATCAATATGACAGATTGTTCGATTTTGAAGTAGTAATAATTTAAATTGTTTACTACTTGGATTGTCGTAATTATAGTTGAGTTGATATTGTTGATTGATGGTTGCCTTAAGTGGTTGGTTGAGTATTTTGAGTCGGTTGAATTCGACGGATTAGTCTATTTTACAGAGGAGGTGCTGTCCAATTTCTGTTAACAATTAGTTTGTAAATTTTGATAGTCATCTAATAAGAATTATAAGGCGTTATAGGACGCGTATGGGTAGATTAGATCGACAGTAAGTTGTTTGGTTGGTTTTGGTACTAAAATAGTATTTTACCTCCATATAGGTACGAGTAGGAGGCCAGGCTGTGAACAGTGTACGTGTAGAGGGAATCTCGAGAAAGGAGATAGTTGTCCGTGGACGAGTGTGATCGAGTAGAGGACGACGTGTAAAGAAGTAGAAGCTGTTGTAAAGTGAGTGGCGGATCGAGATATCGGAAGTCGAAGCTTCATGTATTGAGGCAAGTGTTGTTGCTCCTCACTTATTGTTCAAGTGATGCCATATTGCTCTTTTTACGTATAAAATGATTTGGTCAGATTTATGTTTACAAAATGATGTACTTTTTCAAATGACGTGCAAATGTTTATATTTTCCACCTATAGCTCAAGTGCTAATTTTCAAATGATCTTACGATTATCTTTCTCAATAATATTTTTAAAACATGGAATGTTATTGGATTCCTCATGAGAGTATCATTTATTTTAGTTTATTTTATTTTATATTATTTTATTTTATTTTCTTCAAAAAATTTTAAGAGACATTCTAAAACAGAGGAAATCCAAGATTTTAAAATCTTATAAAAATCTTTTAGCATAATTTATGATCTTAGCATATTTTACCCGATGGACCCTCTTTAAGGGATGTTATCTTCAAATTGATTTATAATTAATTATCATGGACTTATCTTATAAATGTTCATTTTGAACCACTTAACTTACCCAATTTAGTCCAAACTTTTCTAGATGTTGAAGAAATTTATTAAATGATTAGCACTTGACTATATCCTTGTTTTGTCGTATATCCTCAGTTGTTAATCATGTTGCTAGTAAATTCTTTTGTCGATTCATTTAATGATGTTATGACCCCAATTATTCGTATCGAATTTGTCGATACTTTTTGTTATTGTTGTTTATTCAATTGTCACCTATTCATTATATCGAACTCGTCGATACCCTTTGAGGTTATTATTCTTTAATTAATACCCAATTATCGTGTCGAACTTGTCGACACATGTTGATCTTGAATTCTTCATTGATTATTGGATCTTGAGTTGTTGTTCTGGAACGTGAGTTTTCCAGATTGTTTGGTTGATAGAGGTTATTGATTGTTCCGACACCTATTGTGGGATATAGAATTGGAATGTTTTTAAAACAGATGTCCCTTCGGGGAGACCATATTATTCGTCAGCAGATGTCCCTTCGGGGAGACCATATTAATGGTCAGCGGATGTCCCTTTGGGGAGACCAGTTTAATGGTCAGAAGTTGAGGCCAATGTGTGCCATGGATCCATTTAGAGGGACCTTGCTATGTGCATTGTCCGGGGTTAGTGCGGGTCTGATCAGCCTCCTAACTCCACTATTTTTTTTAAATATATAAAAAAATCCAATTCTAATCTATACATTGAGGTTGAGTTGCTTCAAAGCTTGATTCCTTTGAAGCCTATGATGATTATCTTTGATTATCAGTTCTCATTGTTGATGCAATTTATTCTAGCGGAGCCTTGCTAGCTCATCTTGGAGTTATAATATTTAATTTCAGCTGATTTCTTTCATACCATATGATGAGTATTCTTGTTGGTCAGAACCTATATTGTTCTTGACATTGCTATCACTGTTTACACTTGCTGAGCATTGTTGGCTCACTCTTGTTTGTTGTTTATTTTTCTTCAGTTAATAGAGGAGATTAGTGGACCTTGTGGTTGATGAGTTTTCATGCTCCAACAGCGAGAGGTGACGTTCGAGTTGTTGGTTTCGCCGGGTAGTGATTTGAGCTTGTCAGAGGTTGGTTTACTAGTTCGGTAGACGAACTTAGTGGTTATCAATTTGTATAATAATGTTATTCTGAGATTGGATTGTAGTAATTAAATTTGGTAGTTTGTTTCATACCATAACCTGTAAGCGGTCTTGGATCAGGGGTATTTTATTATTATATTATGTTTATATCCAGGTATGTGTTGTGTGGATTGTGGTTAGTGGCCCCAAATCTGAACCCCGGATTATGGGATGCCACAATAACAAGATGATAATCCTAATAAAAAGTCTTAATACCTACTTGATATGCAATTATTTTGGGATATCAAGTATTTTTTAATATATTATATTTTATTTTAAGTATGTTTTTTTGAATTCTTGTATCATTTTTCTTTTGTTTGTTATCAAATATTTGTAGGTAGACAATGAAAAATATGCTCCAAAAAAGTTAGTAACCCTGGCTCTATGAGCCTAGCTGGGCTCGAATGCAGGCCATGTGCAACTCTCCACTCCGCTGCTTGGACAAGGAGCCTCAAGTCCTTATTCGTGAACTAGTTTTCTATTAGGACGATCGATTGGATCTTTTCTTTAGCCAAAGCCAACTTTTCTAAGCAACATAGCACTTAGCCACATCACCAATTCATTCAGTGGATTAATGATGAATGCAGAGACTGGGGGAGTTTTGGGAGATGGAATGAGTGACGGTGCTCAGAGAGAGGGTGGAAGTACCTTACAACAATGTTATGAGGGAACTCGATCTTGCAGTATAGATTATATATATATAAATTGTATAATGTAAAACTGATAAAACAAAGCAAGTACTTGTATGTCTCAAAAGACTTGTTTATTCCTTTTGCGTACAACGTTTATAAAGACTTACAGTAATAGAAAGTGCTAGCAAGGAAATTGGAACTAATGGGCCTAACTGATCTCCTACAAAGACTCAAAGTCTAATGTTATTGAAAGGCAGAGTGTATAAACTTGTAACACTATAACTAATGTAACTCAATTAAAAGAAAAGATACTTAACCAGAAGACAATCAAGAACAAGAAGTCACAAGAAATCAACACTATATGAAGACAAGGTAATTGATACAATTGAACATGTTAACTATGATCAAGCCAAGAAGAAATCATTGAGAGAAGTTCAAGTCAAAGTTGTTCAGGCCTCAGTGATTTGAGAAATCGAGAATCAAGATCATAACTATCAGTATCAACAAGACCAATTGATTTCAAGTGAACAAGAAGGAAAGCAAATATCGGAAAGCCAAGTTACTAAGTGAATATGGTAATTTATTCAAGAAGCAGAAACACTATCAAGACTAGTCACTTATGAACCAGACCAGTGCATCAAGTGTCAGGACATTGATAGCAAGTTTATGTCAGTAATAAAGATCCATGTTCAAGAGCTTGCTGAAGAATAAAGAAGATATGAAGATATCACAAGCTCAAGATGTGCATTGAAGTTTCAAGTTGAAGACCAGAAAATTTTCTAAGTACCAAATGTTCTGGATGGCCAAGTAGAATATTTCTAAGTAGAAGTTCGACTTAGAAATTTCGAGATGGCTAAGTAGAAATTCTCAAGTAGAAGTTCTACTTAGAGTGCAGCTTCAACATGACACATGGCATCTTCTGATTGGCAGATTTCCAAGCTTTCAAGATAAGGCAAGATTTATGTGGACATCATTGGGCCACGTACATCTTAGTCTTTGAAGACTACAGGACATAGATTACATGTAGTATAAATAGAAGCACTTGTGTAATGTTTTAGTTAGTGAGCAATATTGAGAAAAACACAAGAAAAAGAGAGAGAGTATATTCACAGAGCTTAGAATCATTTACTTCTCTCTGAACTTCTGTTATACTTTGTAATGAATGTTGTAGCAACCTTTTCAAGTTATATATAAAGAAATATATTCCTTGAATCTGTGTGTTCATTTATTGCATCGTATTTATTGCTTCTCATAATCGAAAAGTTGTATTCACCCCCCCCTCTACAACACATTTGGACCTAACAATTGGTATCAGAGCGGATGTTTAACATACAAAACATAGATCCTTGTGTTTGGTAGAAGAATCGTGAGTTTTCATTTTCTAGATCTACTTTTCATTTTTTTCGAAAAGTGTGCTTTAATTCGTTTCCAGTGAAAACTCATCCGGGAAAAATTATTTAAATACTCCAGGTGTGATTATTTGGCTTGGGTGTATTTTAATTAATTTTTGTGAATTAATCTGGGTTCATTGATATTTGGTGTTCTTGAGTGTTCATCATCTGTTCTTGTCAAAGAAGATAACCCAACAACTTTTTGATCTCCTTTTTCAAACAAACAAAGATAGTCAAAAAGGTGTTTTTGTACTTTTGATTTGATTATTATTCCTTGGCCGAAAGCAAAAGAAAGTGTACTCAGTGCTTTGCAGGTGGGTTAGTCACTTTCGGCGTGTAAAGTAATCAAAAGTCAAAAAGAGTGTTAAAGTGATAATATTGTTTATTCAATATTAAAGTGATCTGCAGAAAAATTTATTCTAAGGACAAAAGTTCTACATAGAATTTCTACTTGAGATTTTCTACATAGAATTTCGACTTGGACAATTTCTACTTGGTGAATTTCGACTTGGACAATTTCTACTTAGAGAAATTTCGACTTGAGCAAAATTTCTACTTAGAAAAATTTTGACTTGGCAGAAGTTCTACATAGATATTCTACATAGCCTAGTCTTGGGTACTTAGAAATTTTTTGGTGACAAGATTTGAAATGGCTCCTAAAAATTCTTTCAAGATCCCAATGTTCAACCGAGATCACTATGAAGAATGGGTTTTCAGAATGAGACTCTACTTAGAGACAATTAACCCTGAGTATCTGGAAGTCCTTGAAAAGGGTAAATTTGTTCCAATGAAAGCTATTCCTGAGCGTACGGAAGGAGAGGAGGTTATACCTTCTCGGTCTGAACCTAAAAAGGCAGCGGACTTTACGGATGCTGACAAGGAGCAAATAGCTTATGATACTTCTGTAAGACAAACCTTGATGGAATCTCTTGATCATGAAATGTTCAACATAGTCAAAGGTTTGAATACAGCAAAGAAGATTTGGGACAAGATAGAAGTTGTCATGGAAGGATCTGCAGAGGTTAGAAGCAACAAGACACTTATACTCAAGATGGAGTATGACACCTTCAGAATAAGAAAAGGAGAAAGCATAACAGATGTCTATCTACGATTCAGTCAGTTGGTATTGGATTTGAATCTGAGAGGTGTTACTCTCCCCATGGTTGAGACCAATACAAGATATCTGAGGAACCAGCCAAAGAGCATTGAACATAGGGTCTACGCAATCAGAGAAACCAGAGATTTGCATACAACTTCTCTGGAAGAATATTATGGAATTCTGAAGACCTATGAGCTGGAGACACTTCAAGATCAAGCATGGGACAATGATTCAAAAGGAAAAGAAACTGCATCAGGATTAGTTGCTGATGAGGAAGAGTCTAAGAAGGCAATGGTTGCAGCAAAGCCTAAATCATCACTTGCACCACATCAAGTTGATAATGATGACGAGTGCGCATCTAACAGTGATGATGACTACTTCACCCAAGAAGAGCTGGACAACATGGACGATAGTGTCGTGGCATACATGGCAAGGAAGTTCAGCAACATGAGATTTAGAAAGAGCAACCGACCACAGAGAAATTCTTCATCTTACTATCGGGCTGCTAAGGGTGGTGGTAGTTCATCAGGCTACAAAAGCAAAGGCAAGAGTACCAGCTACAAATCTCCGTTGGATTTCAAAATGAAGTTCAATTGCTATAATTGTGGTGAACCTGGACATTTTGCCTCGGACTGCAAAAAGCCTAAACAGACTTATCCAAAAGAGACATTTGAAGCCCTCAAAAGCAAGTATGAATCGCTGGTGAAAGAAAAACATGGTAAAAGAGCTTTAGTAGTAACAGAAGGAAGAGCTTGGGATGATTCAGATGAGGAAGATGTTACTCATGTAGCAAACTTTGCGCTCATGGCTGAGACATCAGAGGAACCAGAGGTACCAGTTCTAACCCTTAAAGTAGAAATGTCTATTGATGATTATAAGGAACAGAACGGCGCTCTTAGCGAAGAGATCTACATGTTGTGCAAAAGCCTAGACACTTCTCAAAAGGAACAGAAAACACTTGTCGCCAAAAGCAGAATGCTTGAGGCAAAAGTGGAAGAGTTAGAGGCCGCTTGCACTGTAGATACTTCTCTAAGAGATTTTATTAAATCTTTGGAACACAAGCTCGTCCTTAAGGAAGAAATAGAATCATGTTTAAGGAACAAACTAGCTGAGTTAGAAACTAAATGTGAAGCTTACAAACTAGCTGCTAGTAAAGTGTATGTAGATAATGACGTATTTAAGAAGATAACTGGAGTAGGTGTAGGACTTGATTATTCTGATCTTTCTAAGAAAGAAGGCAAGAGACATATCGATCCTAGCTCCAGTGACCTTAAAAAGGAAACACCTAGTATTCTTAAATCTTCTGTCAAACCCATCTACAAACACCTTGTTCCTAGAATAGAAGAAGAAGAGACTGAATTGATAGCTAGATATGAGATTGAGATGGAAGATCGTCAGAAAGCACAACCTATAACTCCTATTAAACAAGTTAAAATCAATTTCCCTAGTGATGAATCTAGACTAGGAATAGGAGCTAAGGCTGTTAAACAACAAGGGAAGAAAGGCATAAAAGAGGTTAAGGCTGAACGAATAAAGAAAGCATGTTATCACTGCAAATCTACTGAACATCTTTCTTATGCATGTAAAGCTAACATAAATGTTCCTGCTGCACATGCCATGCCTGTCACACATACAATGAATGATCTGCATCAGAATCATGCACAGTGTGGTCAACCTAATTGTATGCCATGCACTTTTAACGTCATGCAAACTTTTGTGAATTTAATGAATGCATCTAGCCAGTCGTGCTCAAATACTGCTGCTAGTTCAAACATCAAGAAAAAGCATGTGAGAGCTAAGACTGTCAGTCCTCCTAAAGTTAGGAGTGACAAACCTTCTCCTAGGACTGATAAATATGTCAAGTCTGAGAAAGGAAAGGAGGAAGTCGAAAGCTCTTGTAATGTTAAGAAAAGTGCACCTCCTGTTGTTAAATCTGTTGATTATCAATCTTATCGAAAAGCCGGGCCCAATCAAAGTTGGGTTCCGAAGAAAGTCTAACCAATCTGTCATTGCAGGGCATTAAGCAAAAGAGAAATAAAGTTATATGGGTGCTAGACAGTGGAGCATCGAGGCATATGACTGGAAACAAGTCCCTGCTTACAGAGTTGGTTATGAAAGTTGGCCCTTATGTTACCTTTGGAGATGACAGCATAGGTGTGACAAAGGGATATGGCAAACTGAAAACTGGCAATGTCATCATTGAAGATATTTCCTATGTTGAGGGATTAAAGCATAATTTGTTGAGTATCAGTCAATTCTGTGACAAAGGTTACGAAATTGTCTTCAACAAGAAAGGTGTATCAATCACTCACATCAAGGAAGGTTCATTGGCTTTGAGAGGAGTTCGAAAGGCAGATCTTTTTGTTGCAGACATGGATTCAGCAAATCAGAATGAAGTCACCTGTTTCTATAGCAAAGCTTCGGATGATGAAAGCTGGTTATGGCACAAAAAATTATCTCACTTAAACTTCAAAACGATGAATGCTCTCGCGAGGCGAGAATTGGTGAGAGATCTACCTCAAATGGAGTTCGCTCCGAAAGGACTCTGTGAAGCCTGTGAAATGGGAAAGTCGAAACGAGCATCGCATAAAAGCAAAGAAATTTCTAGTATCACTGAGCCTCTGCAACTTCTTCATATGGATTTGTTTGGCCCAGTGAATGTCCTATCTTTGTCTAGGAAAAGATATGCATTGGTAATCGTGGATGACTTCTCCAAGTATACGTGGGTATTGTTCGCAATGACGAAAGACGAAGTACCTTTCCTAATCATTGATCACATCACTCAAATTGAGAATGTTTCAACACTTACTGTGAAGACGATTAGATCAGACAATGGCACTGAATTTAAAAACGCAGTGCTAAATGACTTCTGTGTATCTAAGGGAATACGTCGTCAGTACTCAGCCCCGAGAACTCCACAACAAAATGGAGTAGTTGAAAGGAAGAATAGAACATTGGTTGAAGCAGCAAGAACTTTGTTGTGTGATTCGAAACTTCCTCTGTATTTCTGGGCAGAAGCAGTGAGTACCGTGTGTTACACTCAAAATCGATCCTTGATCATAAAAGATAAAGAAAAGACACCATGTGAGCTAATGAACGGAAGAAGACCAACAATCAAATACTTTCATGTCTTCGGAGCAAAATGCTATGTACTAATAGATGATGAAAATCTAGGCAAGTTTGCAGCAAAAGCTCGTGAAGGAATCTTTGTTGGTTACTCCACAGATGTGGTAGCAGCTTATAGGGTGTTCTTAGTAAATGATCGAAAAGTGACTGAAAGCTACAACGTCAGATTCGACGATACCAAACTCTCATCAATTTCAAGAGATTCTAGTGAACCTGAGTCCCTAAAATTTCAGAATCTGGACTTAGAAGAACTTGAAGATGAACCTGAGTTGGTTGTCCCATTAAATGTTCCAAGTGTACGTGAAGAACCTGAGTCTAGTGAACAAGCTAATTCTACAAGATCAGGAGAGACTTCTTCAGTACGAACCGGCAACAACTCAGGGGGAGTAAATAGCAGCTCAAGGACTACTGTTCAAGGCTCGAGTCGAGTTGACTCTAGTTCTGTAAGAGCTGGTACTAACTCAGGGGGAGTTAGTGAAAGTGATCAAAGTAGTCAGCACCACAATTCAGAAAGTCATGCTGAATCATCAAGACAATTTCCAAGAGAACGGGTATGGAATAGAGACCATCCGTTTGAATTAATTATTGGTGATCCAGATGCTGGTGTGTCTACTAGAAGAAATGCAAGAGCTGACCTGGCTAATATTTGCTTATATTCTGGGTTCTTATCCAAGCTTGAACCTAAAGAAATAGAAGAAGCTCTTGGTGATGCTGATTGGGTGATTGCCATGCAAGAGGAACTCAATCAGTTTGAAAGGCAGAAAGTTTGGAAACTTGTACCCCGACCAAAGAACAAATCAGTAATTGGAGCTCGGTGGGTATTCAGAAATAAAATGGATGAAAACGGACTTGTAACACGAAACAAGGCTCGTTTGGTTGCAAAAGGTTATTCTCAGCGAGAAGGAATTGATTATGATGAGACCTATGCACCAGTTGCAAGACTTGAGGCAGTCAGGATGTTTTTGGCATTTGCAGCACATAAGAACTTCAAGGTTTTCCAGATGGATGTGAAAAGTGCCTTCCTGAACGGAGAGTTAGAAGAAGAAGTGTATCTGGAACAGCCGCCTGGCTTCATTGATCCAGAACTTGTAGATTTTGTGTATCTTCTCTTCAAATCTGTCTATGGCCTCAGGCAATCCCCAAGATGTTGGTATGAAACCCTATCCGTATTCTTAATTGAAAGTGGTTTTAATAGGGGAGTAATTGACAAAACATTGTTCTATAAGAATGTGAAGAATGATCTAATACTTGTTCAAGTCTATGTGGACGATATTATCTTCGGGTCATCGAATGAGCGCTTGTGCGAGAAATTTGCTAAGCTAATGCAAGACAAATACGAGATGAGCATGATGGGAGAGCTGTCTTTCTTCCTTGGATTACAGATCAGTCAGAGAAAAGATGGTATCTTTATCTGTCAATCCAAGTATGTCAGAGATTTACTCAAGAAGTACAACCTAGAAGATGCATCAGCAGCTAAGACTCCCATGGCAACAGCCACAAAGCTTGATGAAGACAAATCAGGTAAATCAGTTGACATCACAAGCTATCGAGGTATGATTGGCTCACTTCTCTATTTAACTGCAAGTAGACCCGATATAATGTTCGCGACTTGTTTATGTGCAAGATTCCAAGCGGATCCTAGAGAATCACATCTCATAGCCGTCAAAAGAATTTTTAGGTATCTCAAGGGCACACCAAATCTAGGAATTTGGTACCCAAGAGATACAGGTTTTAATCTAATTGGCTATACGGATTCAGATTATGCAGGTTGCAGGATTGCTAGGAAAAGCACATCTGGTGCTTGTCAATTTCTTGGCAGAAGATTGGTGTCCTGGCAAAGTAAAAAGCAACATACAGTATCTACTTCTACTGCTGAAGCTGAGTACATTGCTGCTGGAAGCTGTGTAGCTCAAATACTGTGGATGAGGAACCAATTGAAGGATTATGGCATGGAGCACAATAAAATTCCAATTATGTGTGACAACACAAGTGCTATTGCCATAACCAACAATCCTGTAGATCACTCAAGAACCAAGCACATCGACATCATGTATCACTTCATAAGAGAACATGTCGAGGAGGGGACTGTGGAGCTACATTTTGTGCCCACAATGCAACAAATTGCAGATATATTCACCAAACCTCTTGATGAAGTAACATTCAATAGGTTGGTTGGTGAATTGGGAATGCTTAACACAAGTTAGTAAAGCCTTCTATCTGTAAAATCCATGTTTATGTTTGTATATGCAAGCTATTTAATCATTATGTGTTTAGACTTTAAAATGCCTAATTAATGATTATTATAGGGGGCATATAGTGTGATTTTGCATGAATTCAGTGTGTTTTAAGTGTCTTTTATAGCACAAATCTTTGAATTTATGCTTGTTAAATTGCATGATCATAGGGGGAGTTAAATTCATAATATTCTAAATATTGCATGATTTTTAGATGAATTTACCTATGGTTTTCATGTAATTAGAGGCCTTAGAATTATCAAGGAATGTTTTAATTATGTCATATATTAAAAATCCTTGAATTGATATTTATATTAATTTGGCAAAATTAAGTGTTGAGTTTTTCAAAGAAAAATTGCCAAATTATTCTAAGTATCTTCAAAATTTCGAGTTAAACACTATCTCGAAACTTATCTTGAAATTCTGGTTGAATTTCGATTTAAGCTTCCAGAGTGAAGTTTTGAAAATTCTAAGTCTGGGAAAAATTTCGAGTTAGCCTCTATCTCGAAATTTATCTCGAAATTCGACTTAGGGTTCGAATTTGAGTTACCAGTGTGCCTATTTCCTTATTCAAAATATTCCATATAATATCTATCTTATAGGGGATATTGTTTGAATTAATCTGAGAGAATAACTTCGAATTATTTAATAATTTCGAGTTAGACTCTATCTCGAAACTCAACTCGAATTTCGACTTGATGTTCGAGATAGAGCTCTCAGTTGTTAAGGGGATTTTTCGAGTTAACTCCTAACTCGAAGTCTATCTCGAATTTCTACTTGAATTTCGAGATAGGTTTCCCTAGTGATGTTGGTGGTTTGTGCTGTTTACATGGTCTGTTATAGTTAAATGGTAAAGTTTTTCGAGTTAACATCTATCTCGAACTCTATCTCGAAGTTCGACTTAAAAAGGTTCGAGATAGACTTCGAGATAGACTTCGACTTAGACTTCGAGATAGAATTTCGACTTGAGTTCTCCCTGTATGTACTTAGAGTTTTCATAATTTTTAACAGGGACACTTTTGTCATTTCACATTCATGTCTATATATACATCTCTAACTCGATGATTTCATTTCACTTTACCTAATTCAGTTTTACAGCCGCACACATATACTTACAGGCGATTTCATACTTTCAGACCACTGATTCGTGATTTTTGTGACTAATCTCATACGGACAACGAATTACTGCCCGACTTTTGACTGCCACTATCTGAGTGTCTAGTAATATCTGAGTTTGTGTGTTTGTGTATCTGTTCTTATTTCCCGATATATATACACACGTATATACACACACCACTTCAAAGTCATATACACACGATTTCACTGGTGTGTACACACATAAATTCACTGATTTCACTGGTATCAGATTCTGTTAATTGGTTGTTGATTTTCGCCTCTCACAGTGATAACCCGTAGTTTAATCTTTCAAGAAGTGACTTTTGGTCTTTTTGTTAAATTAAAAGGGCTATAACTGATAATTCTAAAATTAATTGTTTTTCAAAAATTAAAATTAATTTTCACATCTATTAAAGAAAAACTTTTAATTAAAATGGCTCACCAATTTTCACTTGCCAAAAACAATTTTTATAATATTTCTACGGAAATTGGTGATCAACTCCCACGCTTTAAGTCTTGGATACGATTTCTCAATTTGTATTCCAAAGCTAGCGATGCTTTTACTGCTAAACCTACACTAGTACATGATGCTTTACAGCAATTATGGACTAGTGCAGTTTCTTTTGGGAGCAAATCAACCCCCTTTGGTTTCAGGTTTACCATAGCGGGTCAGGAATATGAGGTGACTGAACAAATTGTCAACAAGGTTCTGGGATTCCCCATTAAAGATGCTTATAATTCAGAACCTACAGCTGCAGAACGCCTCAGATTCTTTGAAGAAATAGGGTGTTATCCTCCGACTGGCCGGATCACTGGAAACATCCAAAAACAATTTCTTCATGTGGAATGGAATTACTTTTTCGAGGCCATCACAAGATGTTTTCGGGCACGAGAAAGCGATTACCATCAAATTTCCATTCCCATGCAAAACCTTGGAATTGCCCTAGCAAGAGAGCAGGATATCAATTATGGACGAATAGTTCTCTCTGAGATAGTGGCTGTGATGGGATCTCCTGCAAGTAGAGACCTCAACACAACAGATGTTGTCTGCTGGTTTCCTCGGTTCTTACAGATGCTGATTAATCATTTAATACCGAAGGATGCTCTTACAGTTAGACAGAGTTTTGCCAGAAGTCAAAAATCTGCACCACTAGGGATGGGCACTAAGTCACTTTCAACAGTTGAAAATCAGGATAAACATCATGGAAAACCGATGTCTATTCCTGATACCTTACAACAGTGGCTTACATATGATGAGGGAGTTACCACCTTGATGGAATTCTCGCAAGTTTCATCACATGCTCAGAATCGGTCTGCTCATGCTGAGGCATTTGAAGAGATTCCTGATGAACAAAGCGGAGACGAACAAGGTAATGAATCAGGTAATCTCTCTCGACATTCTACTCATTCCTCTTCCTATGTTTCTGATTCCCAGACCCAAGAGACTGCTAGCCCGCAGGATCTATCCCAGGGTGAGAGCTATATTTCTAATTCTATATCACCCCAGTCACCGGAATCCAAACAGCCAGCACAAGTAAATGTAGGATATGATGAAGAGAGTGAACCCGAAGAGCAGCAACTCATTCGAAAGAAACCCAAAATTTCTCATGCTGCTACTTCTAAATCTCAGTCAAACCCTAGAGTGTCACACGCAACCACTCCACCTCACGAGAGTGGTTCACCCCTTGAACAATCTGCACATAGGGATTTTGATTTTGATGATGATTATGTACCTTTTGAAGATATTGTTGCTTCAAGAGGACATGAAGCTTTAAAAGCTTCAGCCGTACCTTCACCGGTACGTACTGATGCTACAAAGAGGATCGGTTCTGATGTCGTACAAGAACACTTTGTAGCCTCTCAGCCTGAGATTCCAACTCAGGAACAAACAGCATTTGATCCCATAACTGCAAATTATATTGCATATCCAGTTTCTGCAGGTACTGCTTCATATTTTGGATCATTTATTGAAGATATACACGAGCGTGAGACAGGGAGTGTGTGTGAGAGGTTAGGGAGAGAGGGACCTTCATTTTTAAGGCCCGAAACCGAGCGCCAAATACCAACAGAACGAGAATTAGAGCGAGGTCACCTAAACCAAACACCGTCCCTTAATACTGAAAATCTTGATACTCGTATGTCTTCTATGGAAAATCAAATGAAGCAGTTTGGGCAGACGATGGGGCAGTTAGGGATGAACGTTGGGAACAATCAAAGGGCCCTTGACGACTACGCAGCACGAATGGCAAGTCAAGCTACAGCTTTTAATGATTTGACAAACAAGGTAAATGACTTGGGCCATGCTGCTGGTGTCTTGGGAAACACTCTGAATGACAGGATGGGAGCAATGGAGCTTACAATGGATACTCTGGCTGTGGAGATCAGTAGAGTTATGTTCGCAATCAGAAGTTTTGTGCCCCCAGAGTGTTTCGCGCCGCAACAACCTCCCCCCGATGCTGGTACAGGTGGTGCTAGTGGAGCAGGACCCTATGGTTCTGGTTTTGAAGATTTTTATGCAGCTGGTGGATCTGGAGACCAGGGTGGAGTTCAGGATAACTCACCTAAGGGGGAGAGTATAAAGGAGACGAGACAGCAGGGAGTTCAAATCGAAGAAATTCTAGAACAAGCTGATCTTGTAAAAGAAATAGAAATTGAGCCGTCTATTGATGAAGAGGCTCTGAGAAGGAAAAAGGGTAAGGCCATAGCGATTGAGCAAGATGAGCCATTCGTTGACCTGAGTCATCAAGAAAAAGTACAGGTGGTACTTGACTCAGATTCCGATATGGAAGACGCACCTTTGAAACATGCTATAAAGAGATCATTGAAAGATCAAGGTGGAGGTGCTGGGATGTCTGTCGGAAGGCATGAAGAAATTACTGTTGATGAGGAAACCCTGAAGTCTCAAAAGTTAGCCTTAGATCAAGCTGAGTTCTTTAAAATGAAGGCAATGCAAGATCGTGCTGCGTTTCAGGAAAAGAAAGCGGAGCTACAAGGGAAGCAGTACGATTATGAGCTTGCAAGGCTAGCTGATCCTCAAATTGATCTGGACAATAGAAGGATAGGGCAGAAGTGGGATGACGCAAGGAAGATATTGATGGGACCATGTACAAAAGGAGATCATAACAAGGAGGCAGATGATCTGTTCTACAACCTAAATTTGCAGAATCAAATGGCTGCTGACTACATAAGTGCTTTAAAGAGATTAATTTCTAAAGTCAGGGTTGGATACAATTCAACGCAAAAGGAGTGGCAGGTTATTTTGTCTTTCACAGAAGGAGTCCAAATGTCTTTCATGTATGTGGATGACCAATTCATGACGAGAAGATCTGCATCAGAGTTGTTCTTGCTAGCAACAAAAATTCAATACTCTCATTCTGAGAATCTAAGCATTCTGTATAGGGATCAGTTAATGCGGCTAGCAGAGGACAAGGGTCCAGAATTCTCAGCATATCCAAATGTTGTCCGGATGGTGGTTGACAGTAAATTGAAGAGGGTGAGCTTGGAGGAAAAGGACTTAATGGAACTTTCAGTGGAATCTCTTAAGGCCGTCTGTAGGCAAATGATGAGTAAGGGATTCGCTTCTGAGCTTAAAGATAAATCAGTGAAGATCATTGAAAGTGTCATACTCAAGAAGAGCAATGAGGTGTGGAAGTGTGATGTCATTGCTCCAAACCCTCTTGATAATGTGAAGATTGAACCAGAGCTGATAGAGAGGAATTGGAATATTCTTCAAGCAATGAAGAATGTTGATGAAGCTCTGAATCTTCCTTCTGGAGCACTTGAACAAGGAGAGATAAGGGAGGCAGTTGGTGTTCCAGGAAGAGACAGCGTATACTGGATACATTCTTTTGCTGATAATACAGCTGATGCCTTAGTATTCATAGATGCAGACCAGAAGCAAACACTCTTGCATATGAGTAGACAATGGCTGCAGCAGACTCAAGATGCTGCATTTCTGGAGAAAGTGTTATATGTGTTCAAATGGGAAGATGTGGAAGTTAAGTATGTGAAAGAAAAGCAGAGACTCGTGAGTTACCTGTCTGATGTAGTAGTGGAAAAGAAGCGAATGGAGCAAGATGCGGCTAGTGTCCACAATACTAACCGTGTCAAAGGCTATCCCAAGATGATCTATTGTCAGTTTAAAGCTGATAAAACTCATAGGAAACCTCGGCTTATAATGAAGAAATTTGAGGAAATTCCAGAGATCAGGACTACTCAGGAGGTGGACAAACTCAGAAGGCTTTTCAAACATCCTTACCCAGAACCCAGGAACCCTCTAGAAATGGAAGCAGTAAGTTTGTTGAATGATAGGTGGACGCAACTTCATGATCCAGTATATAAAAAACAAAAGCAGCAGGAGGAGAAGCGCAGAAGGCAGAAAGAAGAAAAAGACCAAGCTGCTGAAGCTAGGAAAAGGAAACGGAATTAGGGTTAAAGGTCAGAGTGGTGTGAACTTGAAGTTGGAAAAACTTCATGTCTTTCGGTTGCTTTAACTCACTTGAGGAAAATTCATCTTAGAATGAATCCAATAAGGTGATATAAGTTTGACTAAAAGATATGAAATAATCCAGGTGATAGGAATCATTCAAATGATCTTTAATTCGAGGTTCGAATTCTGTTTCTAGTTTAAGTTCTTTGTATTGTTTTCAAGTACTTTTCAATTGTATATTTTTCAAGAATGTAATGTTAATTATCTTTTCTCGTCTCTTGTTTAGTTGAGTTATCCTTCATTAATTTGAATGTCATTGTTAGACAATCAAATTGGGGGAGATTGAAAGGCAGAGTGTATAAACTTGTAACACTATAACTAATGTAACTCAATTAAAAGAAAAGATACTTAACCAGAAGACAATCAAGAACAAGAAGTCACAAGAAATCAACACTATATGAAGACAAGGTAATTGATACAATTGAACATGTTAACTATGATCAAGCCAAGAAGAAATCATTGAGAGAAGT
Organism: Kitagawia praeruptora; assembly: GCA_037693485.1. Classification (NCBI taxonomy): domain Eukaryota; kingdom Viridiplantae; phylum Streptophyta; class Magnoliopsida; order Apiales; family Apiaceae; genus Kitagawia; species Kitagawia praeruptora. Next base: position 113,660,599 of record CM075354.1, read on the forward strand.
TCAAGTCAAAGTTGTTCAGGCCTCAGTGATTTGAGAAATCGAGAATCAAGATCATAACTATCAGTATCAACAAGACCAATTGATTTCAAGTGAACAAGAAGGAAAGCAAATATCGGAAAGCCAAGTTACTAAGTGAATATGGTAATTTATTCAAGAAGCAGAAACACTATCAAGACTAGTCACTTATGAACCAGACCAGTGCATCAAGTGTCAGGACATTGATAGCAAGTTTATGTCAGTAATAAAGATCCATGTTCAAGAGCTTGCTGAAGAATAAAGAAGATATGAAGATATCACAAGCTCAAGATGTGCATTGAAGTTTCAAGTTGAAGACCAGAATATTTTCTAAGTACCAAATGTTCTGGATGGCCAAGTAGAATATTTCTAAGTAGAAGTTCGACTTAGAAATTTCGAGATGGCTAAGTAGAAATTCTCAAGTAGAAGTTCTACTTAGAGTGCAGCTTCAACATGACACATGGCATCTTCTGATTGGCAGATTTCCAAGCTTTCAAGATAAGGCAAGATTTATGTGGACATCATTGGGCCACGTACATCTTAGTCTTTGAAGACTACAGGACATAGATTACATGTAGTATAAATAGAAGCACTTGTGTAATGTTTTAGTTAGTGAGCAATATTGAGAAAAACACAAGAAAAAGAGAGAGAGTATATTCACAGAGCTTAGAATCATTTACTTCTCTCTGAACTTCTGTTATACTTTGTAATGAATGTTGTAGCAACCTTTTCAAGTTATATATAAAGAAATATATTCCTTGAATCTGTGTGTTCATTTATTGCATCGTATTTATTGCTTCTCATAATCGAAAAGTTGTATTCACCCCCCCTCTACAACACATTTGGACCTAACAGTTATTAAAACACACGATCCTAAATAAACTCTACTACTACAAGACTCAATCATCCGCTGCATAAACTAATGACAAGTGTGATATTATTATCCAACAATCTCCCCCTTAATCTCAGAATTGTTTGATCAACTTCTTGATTCTGAGAAGATTCTTCATTCTTTCGAACTTAACGGTTGACAGAGGTTTGGTTAAGCAATCTACACGTTGTTTTTCACCACTCACATGTTTCACAACTATCTCCCCACGTTCAACACATTCTCATATAAACTGATATCGTATATCGATATGCTTACTCCTACTATGAAAGATTGGATTTTTTGGCCAAGTCAATTGCGAATTTGTTATCTATAAAATTAATCACAGGGCCAATTTGTTTATGTGTTACTTGCTTCAACACATTTCGTAACCAGATTCCTTGACATGGGTCGTAGCTGCCATAAATTCCGCCTCGCATGATGATAGTGCCATGCAACGCTGCTTCTGAGATACCCGTGTCACCAAGCTTTCACTAAGTTAAAATGCCATACCCCTAGTACTTCTCTTATCATCAGTATTTCCTGCAAGCTCGTTGTTCGAGTATCCCAACAAAACATTAGTACCACCATTTTCAGTGTAAACCAGTCCATACTCCTTTGTTCCCTGTACGTAATGAAGAATTCTCTTAATAGCATTTAAGTTCATTGTTGTTGGCTTTTCCATATACCTACTAACTATTCCAACTGTGTAGGCAATATCCGGACGCGTGTGAACAAGGTAACTTAGCCCTCCAACAATGCTCCTGAATTGAGTTGCATAACTTAATTTTCCTCCATCGTCCTTGGTGATATGTTCTTTTGGATGCATCAAAAATTTTGTGGGATTACAACCAATCATCCCACCTTTTCTAGTACTTTTCTTGCATACCCTAACTGCTTAAGCTCAATAAAGCCGCTGTTTTGCTTTACTTCAATTCCCAAGTATTAAGATAATTTTCCCATATCAATCATCTCAAATTTGCAATTCATCTGACCTTTAAAAACTTTAATAAACGACATATCCGTGCTAGTGATGAGAATATCATCCACATAGACTCCAACTATCAGTAAATCTTTTCCAACTCGTTTGGTGTATACATCATGCTCGTACGGGCATTTAACAAAGCGTGATCTCCAAGAAATTTGATGAGTTTCGAATCCCACGCACGCCTTGTACAGCTTGTACACAAGTTTTTCTTGCCCTTTCTTCATGAATCCTTCCGACTGAGATACATAAACCTCCTCCTTGAGCTCACCATGTAAAAAGGGTGTTTTAACATCTATGTGGTGCAATTCCTAGGAGTTTTTCGCTGCCAAGGCCAGTAAAATCCGTACTATTTCTAAGCGTGTTACAGGCGCAAATAATTCATCAAAATCTACCCCATTTTCTTGAACATACCCATTGGCGATAGGTCTCGCCTTATGCTTCACTATATTTCCTTCAACATCCCGTTTACGTTTATAAATCGATTTTAAATCGATTACCTTTTCACCTGGTGGCAGAGTTGTCAGCTTCCAAGTTTCTTTTTTTTCAATGGAATCAATCTCGCACTACTTATCGCTTTTCTCCACGCTTTATCCTTGATTGCACGACTATATGAATTCGACTCATCAATTCCCATGAGCAATAACTAGTATTCTACCTTTATTTCTTTGATGTCATTATATATATCTTCAATCTTTCTGAATCTCTTTGGTACTCCTCTATCAATATTATAGTTCTCAGAGTTTAGACTGACATCAGGTGTTCGTGACTGCGGGGTCGTACCCTCAAGTTCCCCAGAATTTCTCATCTGCGTCTATCTCGGACTTGTCACCTCATCATCATCGATTACTGGTACTTCAAACACTGAAGCTGAACCCATTTATTCAACTAAACATATGAAATACCTCATTTTAAACCATTCGTTAATTCTTGATATGACCTTATACCATGGAATAAATTATGGAATGTTAAATACTTTGAAAAATAGACTGATTGTTCAAACCTTTTGCTGAACCCTTGAAATTGGAACATTTTTTATTGAGGCGCTAGTCGTGGTTACTTATTTTAAGGCCAAAGTGTACCCATGGATCCAAATGTTAGAATCATATGAAAACATGGTTTAGAGATATTACGTGGTTGTTCACCCACTTTAGCACGTAGCGTCTTATCGATCGTAAGTTCCAATTAACCTATTTTATTATTGAAAGCTTATATCCTAATTCGGATTTATACTTTTGATTCATTGTTACCTGTTATCTCTTTACACTACTGAGTGATGTTTGGCTCATATACCCGAACCTGACAGTGAAACGTGAAGATGGTGCGTACTAGGAAGAGTTTAGAGAGGAAGAGAGTAGCTGCCTAGGGTCCGGTATTTGCAATCCAAATTTCGGAAGATTTGGGATCAATTGATGCAGCTATTTGATAAACTTTTGGAGTTGGTTTGTAAGACTAGTTTTGATAATGATGTAATTATTTAAAATTGAAATCGTTTGTAAAATTAATTAGACTTAACTATTAATGTTTTTAGATATTTAATTTATTTCATACTTTAACATGGTTCATCTAGCCGGTATTGTTTTACTTTATTATGAACCGGTTTACGGGTATGACCCATATTCACGTTACTCATTTACGCTGTTACCATATGATCATTTCTCTATTTATCACTCCTAGATAACACCCAAATCTAAACCATTAGCCCACTCAAAGCCAAATTACAATAATTTAAGTTATAAAATATCGCTCTATTAGGTTAGCTATAAGGTTGTAGATTAGTTGAATGGAGCCGAACAAATACTAACATAATAGAATCACTGAGCCGAACTTTTCTCTTTGTGTTTCAGCTCGTTACAAAAGTCGAAATCAAACTCAAATTTTATGGAGCCAACATTATTATTTTTGTACGGACTCATTAAGAAAAAAATTATCTGACAAACATGTTACCAAATCATGATATACTCGTATCACGTATTCACAATCATTTTAATTTTTTTTCTATAATTTTTTCATTGAATTTGAATAAAAAAAAGTGGGAAATAAAATCTCGAAAACTTGCAACATGATTCTTGTTTGCATTTTCTATTGATCTATTTATTTCTTAATTGCACAAACAAGTGAAAATTAGGGGAAAAAAGTTAGGGTAAACTTGCCTATGGATACATTTTTATTCTTGCACGTAGTCTAGTGAATTTTTACTTTATAGTTTAAGTGGTTTATTAAATTACCATATAATCCTACCTCTAATAGTAGTACTAGTGTTGCTGGTTAATTACCCTCATCTCATTTACAAATTTGTATTGTAAACTCATAATGTAACATAAGGTCTGAGGTCTCAGTCTCTCTAATTTGTTCCTTGATGAAAAGCTTTTGGGTTTTTTCTTTACCAAATTCGGCCCGGTTACATACAATTTTTAACTCCTTTCATGAAGTGATCAGGTGTCTCATTACCAATTGGTTTCATAAAAACAGGACGCACAGATCATCCAGTAGAGTGGGTATCTGTTAATAGCTTTGACAAACATGTCTTCATAGTCCTTTGACCTTTAGGTTTCAAATTTGGCATTATGCTTGGCAAGGTCTTACAATAAAGGTTTATATTAGTTGTATTATCTAGAATTAAAAACCAAATATTTTTCTAGTTTTACCGTTTATGATATAGGAATGTCACAATATGTTATATTAATTATTAGAATTCTAGTTGAAATAATATTTTTTTGAACTATTTTTATAGATTTTTAAAGCAAGAGCACATAGTAAAGAGTAACATCACAAAAACTAAATTATGTTGTTAAATAACAAATTTTATCTTAATCTGATTCAAATTAAATAAATATGATAAAAAAATATTTTATAAACTACTTCTGAAATAAGTATACAATAATTATAAAAAGAAGATTTATATTAGTTTTATCATTGACCACAAATGAAAAAATATTTTTCTAGTTTTAATGTATTTATTTGTTGTTAAATGCATTACAATATAAAAATTATGTTGTACCAATTACTCAATGTGTTATATTAATAATTAAAACTCTTCAGAAAATATTATTTTAATTTCTTGTAAATAGAATTAATTATGATTTCACTTTAGGTATGTACATTTTGCCTGGTATTGTACATTTGTATTCCACTAAAAAAGTTAATTTTTTTAATTTTTTGGTTGTTTAAATGTAAAAATTAAAGTTGATTTTTAAATATTCAATTTTGTTATATTATAAGCAATCGATAATATCTAAACATTCTTTTATGATAATTGAAAATTATATTTCTTATAACTATTAGAAGTAATTATGTGTAGGATATCTCCCTATGTCATGTGTATTTGACTATATAAAAAAAGAAAAAAGGAAATTAAATTAAATTTCACATCTTATATCATAAATATCATATTTAATATGTTGTATCGAACCCTTTTCCCCCTTCTTATATAAGACTATTATTTGTTTTTCTATTTAGGTGTTTTGAATAGTAAGACCTTATTTTAATTTTCTTTGCACAAAATCATTCAATAACTAAATTTGAGTCGTAAATTTTAAAATTTACTTAAAAGTTGGAATCATTTTTTTGTGAGTTTATTCTTTATACATAATTTGATTATTTTACAGGTGTCGATATATCGTTAATGAAAATGGAAATGTTGTTTACATGTTTTATGGATTTTTTCATAAAATCCACCACCACTAAAATATATTTGTTAAGTATTTTTAGCAAAATTATATTTTCTACAAAATAATACAATCTAATATTCAGTAGCCCAAAATAATTATCTAGATAATTCCTCAAGAGCCCGCAAATAAAATCCTGGAAATAAATATTTTCACATGTCTTTTTCAAATATTTGTTATAAATTTTAATATTTTAATGAGTTTGATTAGAATTTTCAGTTTTATTCACTTCTAAACTTGATTCAACACTAATCAAATATTCAAATATTAATCTTTTTTTTTTGCTTTATTTTACTTTGATATAATTACGATATCAATTTTTTGGAGGGAATTTATACCTAATTTTCCTAATCATTTGAAAAAATTTGAAAATAGTTTTAATGTTATGACTAAAACATTTTTGTAGAAAAATAGTTGAAAAATAATTTTTTTTATCATAATAATTTTTTGGTAAATTTTTTTTTATTAAATTTCTAGAAGGCCTCTAGTTTTCCTTGGGTTTCATGCCGCCACAAAATTCTCATTGAGCACTCATCTGGCCCAATCACCAAATTGTCATAGGCCCAATAAAAAATTTTTGGTTTTACATTTGTGTATATATATATATATATCACTCTATTCAACAACCATCTACTACCATCTAAACCAGCCGCAGAGAAACTCATCTTCATATCTAGTCTTCTCAGACCACACCCAACACCCACAAACCTCTCATGATAGAGCACTAACTAAAAGTTTTTGTCTAGTTTTTGTCTACATCTTTCAGTCGACTGATCATTTCTACATCATTGAGTCGAATAATCCTTACAACAATGGACTACTCAATCATAAGTCAACCATAATTCAACCGTTAACACATCAAAGGTATGTTTAGAATTATTTATTGTTTCTTTCTCAATGTTTAATTGTGTTGATTAATGTAATTAAGATTTTATATAATTATTTAATGTCTTTCTTAATGATCCGAAAATCAACCCATCAAGGAGAACATTCCAAAAAATAAATACTATCACAATTTCCAAGACTTTTGTTTCAATTTTAGATTTAAGCAATAGTTGTGTATTATTTTAGATTTTTATCAAAGTTTACATAAAATTTGAATTAGTGGGAGATCTTAATCGATATTTGGTTTTGATTTTTGTTTGTTTTAAGACGTGGATTGAACACGATTCAAAATTAGTTGATAACGAGATGATAATCCTAATACAAAGTCTTAATACCTACTTGATATGCAATTATTTTGGGATATCAAGTATTTTTTAATATATTAAATTTTATTTTAAGTATGTTTCTTTGAATTCTTGTATCAATTTTTTTTTGCTTGTTATCAATTATTTGTAGATAGACAATGAAGAATATGCTCCAAAAAAGTAGTAGGTAACCCTTGCTCTATGAGCCTATCTGCAACTCTCTCACACGAAGAAGGGACAAAATAGACGGATGTATTGTGCGTTGTGACAGTAGGGTATGAGTTCTTTCTATTTGTATTGTTTTTCTTTTCGTTTAATTTTTTGTCATTAATTTATAGTGTGATTTGTTGCTGAGATTTTAGAAATTCGAATATCATTTCCTTTTGTTTCTTCTCCATGTGCTTTACTCCAGTTCCATGCATCATCTTCTTGTATCTTCACATCTCGACTCACAACAACCTTCATAGCAACCGGGTCAAGAAGTCTGTAGGCTTTTGTTTTCTCATCATACCCAATAAAAATATATTTCTTGCTCTTATCATCCAACTTTGTTCTCCTTTGATCAGGAACATGTGAATATGCCACGCTCCCAAAAACTTTCAAGTGTGAAATAGTAGGCTTCCTTCCACTCCATAATTCTTGAGGTGTTTCATCCCCCAAGTTTGAATGTGGACATCAATTCTGAATATAAACTGTACAGCTTCCACCCAGAATTCTTTTGGTAGTTCCTTGCTCTTTAACATTGATCGAACCATGTCTAAGATTGTCCGATTTTTACGTTCAACCACACCATTCTGCTGTGGTGAATAAGGTGCTGGTTAAGAACCTTCTAATGCCATGTTCTTCACAACATTCCGTAAAAGCTTTTGATGTATATTCTCTGCCTCTATTAGAACGCAATCCCATGATATGCATTCCTGCCTTCTTTTCTACCAACACTTTGAATTTCTTGAATATTTTTAATGCCTCAAATTTTTGATTTAAAAAATAAACCCATGTTCTTCGAGAATAATCATCGATGAAAGTGATGAAATACCTCTTGGAACTATATGATTCAGGTATGATAGGACCACATATGTCTGTATGCACCAGCTCGAGAGGCTTTGTAGCACGATAAATTGCCTTTTTCTAGAATGAACTCCTTGTTTTTTTTGCCAGCACACAATCTTCACAAAAACTTCCTGTATGATCAATGCTTGATATTCCATGAACTATTCCTTCACAAAAACTTCCTGTATGATCAATGCTTGATATTCCTGTAAACCATTATGTCTACAACATTCCATAACAAGAGGAGGTTATATGGCGTTGTCTGAAAACTTAAACTACAATATGAGATAAACATAAAACGTGGTCTAAAGAGCTTTCGGATAACAGTGAAGCACAATTCAATATTAAAATGCTTCAATATTAAAAACAATGGTTTATGTTGTAAACAAATGGTTGTTTGAAGGCCTTCACTACATGTGTGCTTGTGTAAACTGTTGTCGAACACCAACTAAGATAAAGGTATTTCTATAAAACTGTCATGGTTAGGTTTTCAGACAATAGAGGATTACAATAATAGTTGTTTGAAAAAGTGCTTGGGAAAATTAAGAATTCTTGCATGACAACTATTCCATGTTGTCTATTAGTCAAAAAACCATTGCATTATGTTGTTTCCAGTAACGGTTCTTATTACAAAAGTGTTGTCTTTCTTAATTTTAAACAAGCACTAAGAACGGTTGTGTTACTTTCTTCTAGCAACGGGTATAAAACCATTGTCTGATTTAAATCAGACCACTGCCCGATAGACCACGAAAAAAATCGGTGTCAGACAACGGTGAAAAACTGTTGCATGAACTGATTTTTTTTGTAGTGCGTGTCACCAAGCTTTCACTGAGATAAAATGCCATACCCCTAGTACTTCTCTTATCATCAAGAATTCTCCTGTACGTTAGTACCACCATTTTGAGTGTAAACCTGTCCATACTCCTGTGTTCCTGTACGTAATAAAGAATTCTCTTAACAGCATTTAAGGTCATCGTTGTAGGCTTTTCCATATACCTATTGAATATTCCAACTGTGTAGGCAATATTCAGACGCATGTGGACAAGGTAATTTAGCCCTCCCACAATGCTCCTGAATTGAGTTGCACCTCGTCTTTGGTGATATGTTCTTTTGGATGCATCAGAAATTTTATGGGATTACAATCAATCATCCCAGCCTTTTCTAGTACTTTCCTTGTATACCCTGACTGCTTAAGCTCAATACACCCGCTGTTTTGCTTTGCTTCAATTCCCAAGTATTAAGACAATTTCCCCATATCACTCATCTCAAATTTGCAATTCATCTGACCTTTAAAATCTTTAATTAACGACATATCCGTGCTAGTGATGAGAATATCATCCATATAGACTTTTCCAACTCTTTCGGTTTATACAGCATGCTCGTACGGGCATTTAACAAAGCGAGATCTTTAAGATATTTGTTGAGTTTTGAATCCCACGCACGTGGCGCCTTCCATAGACCATACAACGCCTTGTACAGCTTGTACACAGGTTTTTATTGCACTTTCTTCATCAATCCTTCCGACTGAGATACATAAACCTCTTCCTTGAGCTCACCATGTAAAAAGGTTGTTTTAACATCCATGTGGTGCATGCAATTCCCAGGAGTTTTTCGCTGCCAAGGCCAGCAAAATCCATATTGTTTCAAAGCGTGTAACAAGCGCAAATAATTCATCGAAATGTACCCCATTTTCTTGGACATACCCCTTGGCGACAAGTCTCACCTTATGCTTGACTATATTTCCTTCGGCATCCCGTTTACGTTTATAAATCGATTACCTTTTGACCTGGTGGCACAGTTGTCAGCTTCCAAGTTTCATTTTTTTCAATGGAATCAATCTCGCACTGCTTAGCTTTTCTCCAGGCTTTATCTTTCATTGCACATCTATATGAATTCGGCTCATCAATGCCCATGAGCAACAACTCGTCTTCTACCTCTATTTCTTTGATGTCATTATATATATCTTCAATCTTTCCGAATCTCTTTGGTAATCCTCTGTCATTATAGTTCTCAAAGTTTGGACTGACATCAGGTGTTAGTGACTGCGGGGTCGTACCCTCAAGTTCCCAAGAGTTGCTCATTCGCGTCTGTCTCGGACTTGTCACCTCATCATCATCGATTACTGGTACTTCAAACACTGAAGCTGAACCCATTTATTGAACTTAACATGTGAAATACCTCAATTTAAACCATTCGTTAATTCTTGATACGACCTTATGCCATGGAATAGATTATGGAATGTTAAATACTTTAAAAAATAGACCGATTGTTCAAACCTTTTGCTGAACCCTTGAAATTGGAACGTTTTTTATTGCTGAACCCTTGTTCTCCTTTGATCAGGAACGTGTGAATATGCCACACTCCCAAAAACTTTCAAGTGTGAAACAGTAGGCTTCCTTCCACTCCATAATTCTTGAGGTGTTTCATCCCCCAAGTTTGAATGTGGACATCGATTCTGAATATAAACGGCACACTGCACAGCTTCCACCCAGAATTCTTTTGGTAGTTCCTTGCTCTTTAACATTGATCGAACCATGTCTAAGATTGTCCGATTTTTACGTTCAGCCACGCCATTCTGCTGTGGTGAATAAGGGGCGGTTAAGAACCTTCTAATGTATATTCTCCACAGCATATATGGTAGTATATTTCATGTCCATCAATTCCGGTATGTCACCAAACAATAATTAATTACACATCACTTGCGTATTTACATGTACTTTTGTCTATTTTGCATGTTAATTTCTATCATGAATTGATTCAGCTTACACAAAGAGAAGAAAATGTACGGACATTGGCCATTGAGGAGATGGGTGGTGGCTCCGGCTACCAGCAGAATGGAGGACTCTTTAGGAGCTATGTGCAACAAACCCCGACACGGAGGACCAGGCACACTCACCAGCAGATTCAAGGATTGCAAGGGTAAGAACTATATTTGAATTAATTTACATCATAATTAATTAGTACGTGTTTTTATTAATACTTGTTTTTTTTTGTAGGATGTTCAAAGAATGTCCCAATCCGGACCAAGAACAAAGACTGAAACTTTGCTGTGATTTAGGTCTGAGTCCATCACAAGTGAAATATTGGTTCCAAAATAGAAGAAACCAAAGAGAAGGTAATTTGGACCCACTCAAAATACTCATTATTAGATCATGTTATTGAATAAGTTTTTTTTTCTTTTAACTAGAATTTTGTATAAATGTATAATTTATAAAATTTATCTTGCTGGCAATGCAAAAAAATTCATTAAGGATACATGTGACTTTTATACTATGCATATATGGTAGTAACTTTTAGTTGTGACTTACATTCAAGGGAGGAAGAGTATTCTTACTATTTTATTGAATAATTAAATAATAATCAATTGATTAATATCTTCACGATATCATTATGGATCTAATAAATATAATTATTTGGGAAAATTCAAATGAGCATCCCAATAGAATACATTACTAAATTATTTTTGGTATTACATGTAATTTGATTGTTTTTTATTTGATTTTACAGATCAAACAAAGAAGGAAGGACAGTGCTATACTCAAGGCTGAGAATGATGAGCTTGAAAGAGATATTATCAGACTCCAGGCAACATTGCTCGGAAACATTACAGACGGTAATGGTTCAGAGGTGTCTACTGAAGTGCACCAACTTTGTCTGGAGAATGCGGAAATCAACAAGACTGTATGTGTTTAACTTTATACTCTATCACTTATACAAGTAAATATGCAACTACAAAGAAAAACAAGAATAAGAATTTAATTATGTGATGGACCTTGGTTATATTATGAATTAATAAAGATGCTATAAGAATATTTTATACTAGTGATATATATTAAGATGGACATGTGATTACATGAAATATACTACCATATTGTATGTAATAAGTTTAGTCATATAATTTTCTTCAGAGTATTCCGTAAAAGCTTTTGATGTATATTTTCCACCTCTATAAGAAAGCAATCCCATGATATGCATTCCTGCCTTCTTTTCTACCTAACACTTTGAATTTCTTGAATATTTTTAATGCCTCAGATTTTTCATTTAAAAAATAAACCCATGTTCTTCGAGAATAATCATCGATAAAAGTGATGAAATACCTCTTGGAACTATATGATTCAGGTGTGATAGCATATGTCTGTATGCACCAGCTCGAGAGGCTTTGTAGCACGATAAGTTGCCTTTTTCTGGAATGAGCTCCTTATTTGTTTTTGCCAGCACACAATCTTCACAAAACTTCCTATATGATCCATGCTTGGTATTCCATGAACCATTCCTTTATTTGGAATCTCCTTCAAACCACCATAGTGTAAGTGTCCAAGTCTCTTGTACCATAAAGTTGCCTTATCTTCTGACTTTGCTTGCAAACATTTCTCTTGTATGTTTTTCAAATTCAGCTTGAACATCCAATTTTGAGACATTTCATTATTAGCAATTGTCTTGCCATATTTGTCCTCCAAGAACATGACTTTGTCTCCCATAAAAATTGAGTATCCTTTTTCAAGTAGTTGTCCAAGGCTCAGAATATTGTTCTTCATGTCAGGAACATAATACACATTTTCAATTTTTCCTTGTCTGCCATCCTTTCTAGTAAAACATACTTCGCCTTTTTCTTTTACTTCTATCTTCGATGAATCTCCAAATGACACAACTCCAGAATTTATTTCCTTCTAATCGGTAAAGAGATGTTTAAGGCCAGTCATATGGTTGCTGGCCCCACTATCAAGATATCACATAATATCATCTTCAGGAATCATACCTTTGCAGGCCATTAGCAACACTCCCTTTTCTTTTTGCTCCTCCGTTTCGACTAAATTTGCCTTTTCTACAACCTTCTTGTTAAACCAGCAATCTTTGGCAAAGTGTCCAAATTTTCCACAATTGTAACACTCCACTAATCTGCTACCTCTTCCGAGGTTTAATCTTCTAACTCTGCCATGGCCACGTCCTTGTCCATGCCAGTTTTGTTGATTTGTCTGAACCACCTCTTCAAATCTCCAACTTTGCCACGGCCACGTCCTTGTCCATGCCAGTTTTGTTGATTTATCTGAACCACCTCTTCAAATCTATTGCTCACAGGACCACGTCCTCTGCCTCGAGTAATGTCTTGCACGTCCACGTCCTCTTCCTCTATTATATTGTGTATACAATACTTTATCTTTGTTCAACTGAGACATCAGTTTTCAACACTTGAGATTCTGTCTCCTCCTTCCTTAATAATCTTTCTGATATGCTTGCAGAGACCCCATAAGTTGATCACTGTCATAGTTTATGTATCATTTGATTCTTCAATGGAAATACCAACAAGTTACAATTTTGTATTCAAACATCTTAATATCTATTCATTAACACGAGCATCTTCAATCTTTTCTCCATAATTCTTCATTTGATTTACAACAGAGGCAACCCTCGTGAAATAATCTAGGACTGATTCCATTTCTTTCATATGCAATGTTTTAAATTCTCCTCGTAGATTTTGTAATCGTACCTTTTTTTACTTTGTCAACACCTTTAAAATTATTCTGGAGAATCTCCGAGGCTTCCTTTGCTTTTGCTACAGATGCAACCTTCTCGAACATGGCTTCATCTAAGCCCATATGTATAATAGAAAAAGATTGTTGATCTTGTTTTCGAGCCTTTTCCAAATTGTTTTTCTGGGCCTGATTCATAGCTCATTCATTCTCTCGTTCATCATAACCTTTTTCGACAATTTCCCGAGCCTCCTGTGATCCAAGCAAGGCTTTCATCTGGATACACCAGTGGCCATAGTTTTCTTTTGTAAGCTTTGGGACGGTAAGAAAGTTACTCATTTTGATTTGATGGTGGCTTTGATTTGATGAAGGCTCTGATACCAATCTGTTGGATTTTGGGGTTACTATGTATAAGATTTTATGTAAGATTTCAGTATATTTAGAATATAGAACGCAATAAGAACTGGAACTATTTTCTTATGTTGTAATTAAAGATAATACAAGCTTCTCCATTTATAGTAGGAGAATTGAGACCATCATACATGAACATCAGATACATATTTTCAGTTCTATGAATCACATTTAATGTGTTCTTACATATTCCAAAATTCAAGAGTTTAGTTTATTCAACATATATTAGTTGTATTATCTAAAATTAAAAAACAAATATTTTTCTAGTTTTACCGTTTATGATATACTAATGTCAGAAGATGTTATATTAATTATTTGAATTCTAGTTATAATAAATTTTTTTTGAACTATTTTTATAGATTTTTTAAGCAAAAGAGTGACATCACAAAAACTAAATTATGTTGTTAAATAACAAATTTTATCTTTATCTCATTCAAATTAAATAAATATGATAAAAAAATTATATTATAATCTACTTCTGAAATAATTATACAATAATTATACAAAGACGATTTATATTAGTTTTATCGTCGACCATAAATGAAAAAATATTTTTCTAGTTTAAATGTATATATTTGTTGTTAAATACATTACATTATAAAAATTATGTTTTACGAATTACTCAATATGTTATATTAACAATTAAAATTCTTGAGAAAATAATATTTGAATTTCTTGTAAATAGAATTAATTATGATTTCACTTTAGGTATGTACATTTTGCTTGGTATTGTACATTTGCATTCCACTAAAAAAGTTAATTTTATATATTTTTTGGTTGTTTAAATGTAAAATTTAAAGTTGATTTTTAAATATTAAATTTTGTTATGTTATAAGCATTCGATAATATCTAAACATTCTTATACGGTAATTGAAAATTATATTTGGTATAATTATTAGAAATAATTATGTGTAGGATATCTCTCTAACTGCCTTTACTATGTCGTGTGTGTTTGACTATATAAAAAAAGAAAAAAGGAAATTAAATTAAATTTCACATCTTATATCATAAATATCATATTTAATATGTTGTATCGAACCCTTTTCCAGCTTCTTATATAAGACTATTATTTGCTTTTCTATTTAGGTGTTTTGAATAGTAAGCCTTATTCTAATTTCCTTTGCACAAAATCATTTCAATAACTAAATTTGAGCCCTAAATTTTATAATGTACTTAGAAGTTGGAATCATTTTTTTGTGAGTTTATTCTTCCTACATAATTTGAGTATTTTACAGGTGTCTATGGATCCTTAATGAAAATGGAAATGTTGTTTACATGTTTTATGGATTTTTTTCATAAAATCCACCACCACTAAAATATATTTGTTAAGTATTTTTAGCAAAATTATATCTTCTACAAAATAATCCAATCTAATATTCAGTAGCCCAAAATAATTATCGATATAATTCCTCAAGAGAAAAGCCTGGAAATAAATATCTTTGCATGTCTTTTTCAAATATTTGTTATATATGTTAATATATTAATGAGTTTGATTAGAATTTTCAGTTTTAATCAAACATTCAAATATTAATCCTTTTTTTTTGCTTTATTTTACTTTGATAAATTTTTTGCTAGCATTTTCACTGAAAAATTACCTATTTAAATATAATTACGATATCAATTTTTTGGAGAGAATTTATACCTCATTTTCCTAATCAATTGAAAAAATATGAAAATAGTTTTAATGTTACGACTAAAACATTTTTGTAGAAGAAGAGTTGGAAAATAATTTTTTATCATAAAAATTTATTTGGTAATTTTTTTTATTAAAATTCTAGAAGGCCTCTAGTTTTCCATGGGTTTCATGCCTCCACAAAATTCTCATTGAGGGCTCATCTGGCCCAATCACCAAATTGTCATAGGCCCAATAAAAAAATTTAGGTTATATATATATATATATATATATATATCACTCTACTCAACAACCATCTACAACCATCTAAACCTAGCCGTAGAGAAACTCATCTCCACATCTAGTCTTCTCAGACCACACCCAACACCCACAAACCTCTCATGATAGAGCACTAACTAAAAGTTTTTGTCTACATCTTTCAGTTGTTCCTTTCTACATCTTTCAGTCGAATAATCCTTACAACAATGGACTACTCAATCATAAATCAACCATAATTCAACCGTTAACACATCAAAGGTATGTTTAGAATTATTTATTGTTTCTTTCTCAATGTTTAATTGTGTTGATTAATGTAATTAAGATTTTATATAATTATTTAATGTGTTTTTTCTCCTTAATGATCCGAAAATCAACCCATCAACGAGAACATTCCAAAAAATAAATACTATCACAATTTCCAAGACTTTTGTTTCAATTTTAGATTTAAGCAATAGTTATGGATTATTTTAGATTTTTATCAAAGTTTACATAAAATTTGAATTAGTGGGAGATCTTAATCGATATTTAGTTTTGAATTTTTTGTTTGTTTTAAGATGTGGATTGAACACGATTCACAATTAGTTGATAACCAGATGATAATCCTAATACAAAGTCTTAATACCTACTTGATATGCAATTATTTTGGGATATCAAGTATTTTTTAATATATTAAATTTTATTATAAGTATGTTTTTTTTGAATTCTTGTATCAATTTTCGTTTGCTTGTTATCAAATATTTGTAGATAGACAATGAAGAATATGCTCCAAAAAAGTAGTAGGTGCAACTCTCTCACAGGAAGAACGGGCAAAACATGTATTGTGCGGTTGTGACAGTAGGGTATGAGTTCTTACTGTTTGCATTGTTTTACTTTTGGTTTAATTTTTTGTCATTAATTTATAGTGTGATTTGTTTGGTCAATCACTTCTGTTAAATATGTAGCTCAACTGTGGTGGCTGCTTGACTTTTTCGAGTTTTGGGGCAAGATCTTGCAGAACTCCCTTTAGCCGCAACTGCTAAGGCCAATCAACGCAAGGTGAGTTTACATCCTTCACTAAATAGCCAAAGTACAAAAATGATGCATTCCACTATGTGTTTATACTCAAGCATTTTGTAATTCAAGTGCTATTTGTTGGGCCTTTAATCAAAACTATTGGGCTTGTTTTATTTTATTTTTTTGAATAATTTAGGTTGGTTTATCAACTGTAGTCATTGTGAGACTCAGTCATGCACGTAGTTGAGATTTTTTAGGAAGCTTTGAATTAGTAGATGTAGTGGAGTAGTATTAGGAGTTTGTTGAGCTATTTTGTAGCACCACCTTCGTGGTTTGTTTTCCATATATTGTATTGCATTTTCTTTCAGTAATGAGAAGAAGTACAAAACTTTCTTTTCTCAATTTCATTTGCCAAACACTCTTATATGTATAAACGTCAGTATACCAGATTAAGAAACTAGATTTGGTATCAGAGATTCATTACGGTTTATGCCAAAGTACATGCCTAAAATGATGACTATGGAGAGTTCCAAGGGCAAGGATGGAACAGTAGGCCTGTCCTATCCGATATTGGAGAGAGACAACTGCACAACATGGTCACTTAAGATGAAGGTGTTTATGAAAGCACAGGGAGTGTGGAAAGCCATTCAATCGAGTGATACCGAGGGAGTGTGCACTAGCCGCTATCTACCAAGGGATACCGGAAGATGTCCTCTTGTCAATTGCTGAGAAAGAGTCCGCCAAGGAAGCATGGGACGCGATCAAAACAATGAGCCTAGGAGCTGATCGTGTGCAGGAGGCCCGGATACAGACGTTGAAAGCTCAGTTTGAAACAATGACAATGAAGGAGTCAGATCAGCTTGACGATTTTTGTATGAAGCTATATGGTGTGGTGACCAACATTCGACTTCTAGGGGAAAAGATGGAAGAGACCTATGTGGTCAAGAAGCTACTTCGAGCCGTGCCCAACAAGTATATGCAGATTGCTTCCACCATAGAGCAGTTTGGTGACATGCAACTAATGACAATGGATGAGGTGGTTGGTCGATTAAAAGCTCACGATGAGCGAGTACGTGGTTCATCTGAGAATAATGGTGGCCAATTGCTTTCGACTCAAGAGGAGTCAACTAAGAAGAACCATAGAAGTGGGACGGAGAGAAATCGTGGTGGTTATAATGGTCATGGAAGAGGACGGGGCTATAACAGGGGTACACCTGGTGGCAGAGGTAACCAAAATAATGGTGATGAAGGTAGTAAAACCGGAGGTTCAAGTCGTGATAGAACCAAGGTGAGGTGTTATAAATGCCAAGGATATGGTCACTACGCAGCTGAGTGTAGGAAACCAAGGCGTGAAAAGGATTGGCGACTTGACAAGGAGCAGAAACCCGAAGCAAACTTGTCTAAGATTATTGATGATGAGCCAGCACTTTTGTTGGCTGAAAAGGAAGAAATAGATAGTAATGTGGTTTAACTAAATGAGGGTGGTGTCATTCCTAAGCTGAGTGCAGAAGGAGATAGCAAAACACCGAGTAATTTGTGGTACCTCGACAACGGAGCGAGTAATCACATGATAGGATAGCGATCAAAGTTCATAGATCTAGATGAAAGTGTAGCAGGGCAGGTGCGCTTCAGAGATGGGTCGACAGTCAATATAAAAGGAAAAGGATCAATACTATTCAAATGCAAGAATGGTGAAGAGAGGTTGATAAAAGAAGTATATTTAATTCCAACTCTTTGTAATAATATTATATCTCTAGGCCAGTTGTCAGAGGAAGGGAACAAAGTGATCTTAAAAGGTGAATTCTTGTGGGTCTATGATGTTCTTGGAAAGCTGGTAATGAAGGTACGTAGGTCTCTAAACAGACTCTACAAATTAATAATTGAGGATACAGGAGGTGAATGCTTGTTGTCAAAAGCTGAGGAGGTGACCTGGTTGTGGCACGCACGATTGGGTCATGTTAATTTTAAGGCTATGTCAATGATGTTAGATAAGGATATGGTGTATGGTTTACCAAAATTGGTACAACCAAATGAAGTGTGCAAAGGCTGCCTAATATCTAAACAGACAAGAACACCATTTCCAGCAAGTCGATGTTTACTGCCAACAAGATTTTGGAACTCATTCATGGTGATCTATGTGGTCCCATTACTCCACCAACGCTAGGTGGGTGTCGATATTTTTTGCTGCTAGTTGATGACTTTAGCAGAGTCATGTGGGTGTATATGTTGAAGACAAAGGATGAGGCTTTGGATCACTTCAAGAAGTTTAAGGCACTGGTCGAAAATGGTCGTAAGGAAAAAATAAAAGTCTTGAGTATAGATAGAGGTGGGGAGTTTTGTTCAGCAAAGTTTGATGAATTTTGTGATGAGGCTGGCATAATGAGGCATTTTACGGCACCATATTCCCCACAACAAAATGGGGTAGTTGAACGCCGAAATAACTACACCATAGATTGGCTATTGCAACACCCACCAAAAAAATTGCTTAAAAATCGTTGCTATTTAATAACAAGTTTTAACAAATTTAGAAATATTGCAACATTTTTTTAAATTGTTACAATTGCATATATTTTTTACAAATGTCAAATTAAATTGCAACAAAAATAGATAAACGTTACAATTGGTTTCAAAATTTTGGGGGGCAAAATTGGCGGGCTACCAAATTCTTTTTTCCGGGCTTTCCAAATAGGCTTGACCGAAACATTTGACTAAGATTTAACACAACACAAACACAGATACATAGAAAGATACATAGAAAGAGACAAGGCGAGAGGGAGACAAGGGGAGAGAGAGAACTCAAAATCCAATCAAGCTCGAAAACACTCAAACTCGAACACTCAATCTCGAAATAAGCATATTCTTTCCCCAAATCGATTTTAAACTCTGCTTTTGGACGAATTTTGCAGCTATCAATTAGGGTTTTTTTGTTTATTTATTCTCCAGATGGGTTTCTTTGTTTGTAATGTTTCTTTGTTTTTCACTAGTTGATGCAGTTATGATCCCTGTGAATTTGGTGAATTAGAGCTATTTTTGCTTATTATGTTTACTTTTTTTTTTTACCGCAATTTAATTCTGTGTTTTTGTATTTGATCTCTATTCGTTATTCTTTATATCAATTCTCCAGATGGGTGTGTCGGTGGAGATGTTGTGTGTTGTCGTGTATTTATAATGTGGTAGTTACTTGTTTGTAGGATGGATAACATGAGTAGTTATTGGCAATTGGATTTATTGGCAATTGGATGATGAGCTTCGAGGGTTGAATGTTTCGGAGGAGCACAAGTGGTTGATGGGTGCTTCTATATTGGCTGAGCAGACTAGGTCAAAATTTGAGCGTACGAACAATCTTGATCTTTCTAAAGGACTTATTCTGTGCAAATGTTGTTCTTACTTAAGCATGATATATTTAAAAAAGTTAAAAATAAGCAGAATTGTTGATGATGAAATCATATCTGCATAATTTTGAGTAATATAGTAGACATCTCACGGGCTGCCTTGGAAATGTGGGTGATAAATAACTTTGACTTTCAGATGGAAAGGTTCCGACTAGAATGTTCTTACAGTTATCTATCACTTTTGTGTTATGCCTTTGCATACGAGGCAAGTTATAGTTCCAGTACATCGCTGACAGATATATGCTCTGTGTACAGGCTTCAAGTTGTGGAGGTTCAAACATTGATGCAACTGCTTGGGAAGATAAAAAGTGTAAAGGCGAGTCAAGGTTTCCTGCTCAGGTAAGGTAGAGCGATGATAATGTTTATATTTAATTGATCACAATTGACTGTTTGTGCCACTTAAGTTAAACATCTTTTACTGATCTTCTAAATTAGGTGAGAATTCGGGTTAGAAAAATATGCAAGGCTTTGGAAGTAGTTCTCCTTGTGGTTGCATCATTAAATTGTTATGTAAAATGCAAAGGACTTTTGCCCGGATTTGAAGAGAAGTATATTTTGTATTGTTCCCAAGTTTGGTTTCTATTCCTCTCATAGTCCAGACTCCCTTGTGTGGAATTGAAAGAGAATTATTGTATTTATTGGTACATAGTTTGAATTATATTTATTGTCGATGAACTAAATATGTATTTAAGTAGTTTATAATTTTTTATGTTGGGTCTAGCTACATAGTTGTTTGTTAAATGTTTATCTGAGTTATTAATGATAATCCCAGTTATTATGTGCCCTAGTTCATTAGGGTTCTATTTTTTATGGGCCCTAGTCCATTAGGTTTCGTGTTCACTGTTTAGACTCCGCCTTGTCGTCTTCTACTATGATTGAGTTTATATACATATTGAACCATTTATTTCTATGCGGCTGGATTTAAGTTGCAGTTGTCATGAGTTCCCATTCAGCCACCAATGGTTGTTACTTTTAATCACTTCTTTTCGTTGTCCTGCAATGCTCTTACATTCTTTTTTTCTTTTGTACTGGTGCCACTATTTCATGCATATTTGTTCTCTCTTACTTCTATGCATTGTTGGCACGACATTTTTATTTTCATGGTATTTACTGTTGCTAGTCTCCCCCATTTTATTTTTCTTATTACTCTCCTCTTCATGAACAGGTTCTCAGAATGTGCAATCTCAGCTGAACAGCCAAGGGCCACCTCTTCCTGTTCCAGTTCAAACTAATTTATCCCAGTCGGGTCAACTACTACCCCAGAACATCGCTAATAATATTGGCTTAGCTGGAATGCAAGGATCTGCTAGTTTGACGTCCTCGTTTCCCATGGTCAGCAGTTTATCATAGAATAATATTCCCATTGTTGTTAACCAGAATAACAAGATGCAGAGTATGACAAACATTTCTGGGGTTGTACAGAACATGAAGAGTATGCCAAACATTGTTTTTAAAGTAGAGCGATGATTATGTTTATATTTAATTAATCACAATTGACTGTTTATGCATTTAAGTTAAACATCTTTTACTGATCTTCTAAATTAGATGAGAATTCGGGTTAGAAAAATATGCAAGGCTTTGGAAGAAGATTCTTTTATCATAACTTGCATTCTCTGAGGAAGCTTCATCCGTTTTAAACTCACGAATAGAGAATAATGTATTATTGAAAATATTTTAACTGTATAGGAGCTGAGCAACTACTACTGATCTGTGAAACCATCTTAGGTTCACTACCTCAGTGGTCCAATTAGAGTTGTAGATATCCGTGAGTCAATATGAAACATTGTTTTTAAGAATTTTTTGCATTTAAAAGTACTCAGCATATACATTTGTTTGAGAATACAGTGGCAACGCAGAAAACTTGCACTGTTATGGAATAAGCTGCATTCTATAGTTTAAGAAAATTCAAGTTCTTTGTGCTTGATTTAATGTTACATAAGCAGATTTTATAACAACTAATATGAGTAAGAGTGTTTTGCCAAAAAATGAGTAAAAGTGATGTACAACTTATTTTTAAACTTTTAATGGAGCGCAACAATATGAGTGCTTGGATTGTTGGTTTCGATTCCAGATTGTTTGCTGTTGTTTATTCTATTAGTAAACTTCTGTATTCTTTTTGTTACCTATGTTTAGTTGAATGCCAACTTAATTACACATTGTTACATGTAAAATTAACTTGCAAATTACATAGGATGTAGTCTGCTCATGGATTGCATATTATGTGAAAGGTTTCGTAAACAAGATCTGAGGTCCTGTTTTTCTCATAGATTTTAGCCCTCTTTCCATGATCCGAGGTCCTGTCTTGGCCTATATATGTTATATTGATTGAGATATTCTCTAATCAACCAATTTTGTTTACATATTTTCTACTCTTTTAGATGTATATTCGTTCTATATTTCATTGTTAAAGCTTTTAGACAAATCTGCTATTTTTTTTATAAATCTAAGTTTTAAACTTATTTTTGCATTTGTTCTCACAGAAATATGTAGGTCTTAAAACTCAGAAAAGTGCACCAGAGTATAGTCATAAAAGCATACTGGTTTTGTAGCTCTCTCCTTGAATGAACTATTTTAGCTTTTATTTGTGGTGATTGATCAATTCGTTGAATGCAGGACCATCATGCACTAATGATGGAACTTCTTGGAAAAAAATGCCTATAAAGGATAGATTGTTGGTCACCAGCTCCTCCTTTTCTAGGTCCTGCACATATCTGTGATGCTCATGTTTTTATATTTTGGCAATACAGATAATCATTGGTGGGCTACGATCCAAAGACTATTTTGATAGTATGGAGATCTGAAGAGAATTCAAAGGTTAAAGTACTGCACACTTGAGCTATTACTGGTTGACAAATTCAAACTTTCACATGCACAGTTGGCAGAGTTTCTTTGTCCCTTACTTGTTTTTGCACCAGATAAGAGACCAACTGTTCAGCTGTGTTTTCAATACCCGTGGCTCAACACAAAGAACCTTAACATCGACTAATTAGTAGTGTAGTAAAGTGTATGCGACTTAGTTGTTTTGCTAACTAATTAAGTGCATGTGATAATACCTTATCGTTTTGTCTTGACTTACCTTTTGGATGATTTCTACGATGATGTTGTCCACGCCAGTTTTGTTGATTTGTCTGAACCACCTCTTCAAATATGTTGCTCACAGGACCACGTCCTCTGCCTCGAGTAAAATTCTATCTTGCACGTCCACGTCCTCTTCCTCTATTGTATTGTGTATACAATACTTTATCTTTGTTCAACTGAGACATCAGTTTTCAACACTTGAGATTCTGTCTCCTCCTTCTTTAATAATCTTTCTAAGTATGCTTGCAGAGACCCTATAAGTTGATCAACTGTCATAGTTTCTGTATCATTTGATTCTTCAATGGAAATACCAACAAGTTGCAATTTTGTATTCAAAGATCTTAATATCTTTTCATTAACACGAGCATCTTCAATCTTTTCTCCATAATTCTTCATTTGATTTACAACAGAGGAAACCCTCGTGAAATAATGTGGGACTGATTCCGTTTCTTTCATAAGCAATGTTTCAAATTCTCCTCGTAGAGTTTGTAATCGTAAATTTTTTACTTTGTCAACACCTTTAAAATTATTCTGGAGAATCTCCGAGGCTTCCTTTGCTTTTGCTACAGATGCAACCTTCTCGAACATGGGAACATGGCTTGGTCTAAGCCCATATGTATAATAGACAAAGCTTGCTGATCTTGTTTTCGAGCCTTTGCCAAATTTTGTTTCTGGGCCTGATTCATAGCTCCTTCATTCTCTAGTTCATCATAACCTTTTTCGACAATTTCCCATGCCTCCTCTGATCCAAGCAAGGCTTTCATCCGGATACACCAGTGGCCATAGTTTTCTTTTGCAAGCTTTGGAACGGTAAGAAAGTTACTCACACTACAAGAAAAACTCAATCATACAACACCATTCACACAACTGTTAAACAAATACCCGTTGTCCCGAAAAAACAAACAACGGTGAATGTTTTGTCCTCGAAAAAGTGTTGTCTGAGTCTTTCTATGACAACTGTGTTTGCTGTTATTTGAAACCGTTGTCTAAGCGGTATGCTCTGATAAAATCAGACAACAGTTTTTAAATTGCAATGTTGTCTTACATCTTTAACACAACACTCCAAAAGCGTTGTTAATAAACTAACTTATAGTAGCGTGAGACAACGGTTTTGGTCTTTACGTTGTGTAATTCAGACAAGTGTTTATTATAACCGTTGTCTGAATAAACTTAAACAACGGGTCTTACATACCGTTGTGAAAAGGAAAGCTTACAGACAATGGTTTTATCAAAATTCTATAAAACTGTTGTCTGAACTACTGAAAAATTTGAATTGAAATGGGTGGGAAATAATGAAATGTTTGGTGGGAATAATGAAATAATTTGAATAGAATTTGGTGGGAAATAATGAAAAATTTGAACTGGATTTGGTGGGAAATTATAATTATTCACACAACAGTTTTCTGATAAAAAAATGTTGTGTGATAGTGAAGCACAACAACAGTTTTTCCACTACAAGGAATTTCGATTCAGACAACGGATTTTATCCGTAGTCTGATACTGATAATCCCCGTTGTCTATCGGAGTGTCGTCTGTTACACGCCTCAGACAACGGTTCGAAATGTTGTGTGTTAGAGCGAGGGACAACGACTTCATCTCTAGACGTGTTGTCTGATAGCCAGAAACAACAACAGTCGATTTAGAAACTGTTGTTGTTTGTAATTCTATACAATAGTTTTAATTGAATACACACTTGTCTGAAAGGAAATCACACAATAGTTTTAATTGAATGCACACATGTCTGAAAGGAAATCACAAGATAGTTTTATCTCAATACACACTTGTCTAAAAGGAAATCACACAACATTATTATAGAATTTTTCCATTTTTGTTTAGGATGCTACACAATAGTTTTAATTCAATACACACTTGTCTGAAAGGAAAACACAAAACATTCTTGTATAATTAATCCATTGTTGTTTGGGACTCTACACAATGGTTTGTTTAATTTAAACCGTTGTAAGAAATACAGTGCACAATGGTTTACGTTTAACAAGCATTGTTTGTTTGGATGATAAACAACACTATCAAGTAAAACATTAAAGATGCCCCCATTGGCTAATCACATTTTAGACAATGGTTTATTTACGCAAACAATAAGCAATTGGACAATTCAATCGACAAGCAAAAAATGCACAAACCAACCAATATTTCACCATTACCATCAGGTTAATATTTCACCATTACCACCAGGTTCAAAACAATATTCACCAAATAAACCAACTAATATTCATAAAAACATACACAAACATTGGCCACCATTTCTAACATGACTACTAACATGACCAACTTATATTTTCTGAGCAAGCACCTAATGAGCGTGGAGGTTGGAGGCCAGTAACTTGAAGGTAGTACCGCGCATCAAAAGACTCATGAGGTTGTCCTAGTTCATGATACTGATCAGAACTCCCAGTTGCTCCTGGCATCAAACTCATCTGCTGATGTGCTCTCTCATTCTCAGAAATCTACATTACTCAGAATTATTCCAACAAATTGAAGTGTCAGTTCTAACAAGTAAAGTCCATATATAGAAAGCAGCTAGCATTACTCTATGTCTCTGTAATCTGTACTTATCAAATATTAACGGTCACATGCACGAGATTGCTAGAGAGAACTATATACCTTTGCTCTAAGGTATTGAATGTTGTTTTGCAAGTCAATTTCCTGCAATTCAAATAAGTCTCCTTAATGAAAATAAAATCTAGAAACTCAAAGTTGAAAGTTGTGCTTTTGGTCAATACAAGAAAATCAGCTCCGGAACTTGACACAATCCAAATATACCTTGTTAATCGCACTTCGTAGATAAAGGGCCCTCCAGAAAAAAAATTAAACAAACATATATATAAAGGTATAGTAAATGAGAACTTACCATCTTCTGCATATATTCAATTTCAGCAAATAGCAGTTCATTCTGCAGTTTAATTATATGTATAAATCAGTATTTTCACAAGTAATTCTTGTCAGGAAATATTCTGCATAATATACGAATTTCCAACTACCTTCTTGGAGCGGACTCTGCTAAGTCCGTTCTGCAATTTTCCTTCCAGGATTTTAAACTCCCTGGGGGGCAAAGCCCCGAGATCTTGGCCCATCAGATGCCTGCTGTACTATATGTTAATAAGAGATATATTGATCCACTGAAACGGGAGAGAAAAATTGTGGGCATTTTACATATTACACAAGTAAGAGCACCTGTTACTGTTCATGTCACTCCACTAAAAGCACACAACTCTAAAGCACCTATCTCTCATCTGCAAGTTGCCTACACCTGTTACTGTTCATGTTTCTGCTTCCTTTCATTGAACTTCCTTTAGCCTTACATTCATCAACAGGCCCACCATCCTATATATAATGCCTCAGTTAAAAATCACAAACTATGTGCAAGTCAAGTGAAATCCGAACTCAAACGCAGATTAATTTTTTGTTCGAAAAAATATAAAGAAAAAAAACGGATATAATTATCGTGTCGATCTTAAGAAAAAAAAATCGGGCCGGAGCCAAACATATATGTACATATTTAACAGAATGAAAAAGCAAACACACAATACACACATATATATTAAACTACTTAAGAATATAAATATCAATAGTATTAATTGATCTACAATGCAAAAGAAAACTTGCAGATGCATATAGATTTAAGTTTGTAAGGAATGGCAATGGTACGTGATAATGTAACATAATAATGAAAACGAAAACACACATAATTAATGGAATCTGCAGACCTGAAGTTCGATCTTGGGACCAGGAAAAGGGTGATGCATAGATAGTTTGGTACCAAAATCTTGAGTTTGTCTAAGATAGTTGTGTTTGTAATTTCCAGCACTGATTATAACAGATGATCCACTGAAATTTCCATAGTTATCTTTCCCACCAGTTATCTCTCCAGAACCTCCAGTGCTCTCACAAATTTTTCCATTGTAACGCTTCTTCTACAATCGAAAACAAAAATCAATAAACACAAAATAGCTATTATATATATCATAACCATCATTAAGAACAAACAAGGGCGGTCAACAATCCAACATATATACCTACACACATAAAATAGACACATATCCCCAGTACCAAATCTTATACAATAAACAAAATACAATTAAACTTTAGGCTTTTTGAACACATACATGAAAGAAAAACACAAGAAATTATACCTTAGGGCAAACACGAGCTGGGCGACATTGAATGTTTGGAACATAAGAGATCATATCTTTGGACATATCACAACTCACATTAACAATGCTTTCGAGTCTAAAAACTTCAAAAAAATAATATACTTTGTATGGAACAAGTTGCCAGGGTAAAATTCTCAGAGAACACACATTTTCAAGAGAAACTTGCCTGTCTTATTATCGAGCCAAACTGTCGGATAAGCTCTTGCATTCTCTTTGCTGCAACTGACTCTCTGTGTGATGCATTATGTTGCATCTTTTTGTAGCTAGCTAGAATTGAGCTACCTTTAGAAGTAGTTAACTGCTTTTTACTTGATGTTGAGTAGAACTGCTCAACTTTGTTCAGTACTTTGTTCAGTGTTTGTTCAAGCTGCAAGAAATAATATGAGACAGTTTTGCAAAACTATTGTGAAGGTTACAGATATCAAATATACCTTTATAGACTCTGACATCTAAAGAATGTATATATTTGCAGCAACTAAGTTCGCATGGTCATCTGGGAAATTGAAATGTTTTTCTTAACATTGTCGTTATCTTAATTCACTCCAGCTGCAATAGGCTATATATGTAGCAGAGAATAATCCAGAACACTCTCCAAAACATACTAATATGAAGTATCACAACAAAAAACTGAATACTTAGAATTCTGAATTATTATCAAAGTACAATGAAACATAGATGAAATTTGTTTTTCCAAGGGTGTATTAAGGTTTGAGGAGTCTAAAAACAAGACCAGTCTACTGGAAAGTTTCTTTACAGATAACTAAATTATGTAAGATAATAATAAAGTTTCAGATAGAAATTATTTTTAATATCCCGGTGAAGAACTCGATTGACATGACAGTAATGAAACCCTGGTCAGTAATTGCTTCATATAACACTGCAAATAGATATTATCAGCTAAATATCAGATTGAGAGAGAGAGAGAGGTACATACAACACCCATGAATCGCTGGATCTGGAACAAGTCAAGCATCAAAAACCTTTGAACTGAAAAATCCCCAAATCGTAGAAACTAGGTTTGTAACCAATAAAATCATTCACAGTGATTAATAAATTTAAATCGCCAGTTTGCAATCGAAGATTAAAAAGAGAATGAAACAATTGGCCGAATTTTGAAAGTTGAGGCATAAGAAAATTGACAGAAAATTGACAGATCTTAGATGTGAGGCATAAGAATAGAGCACCTAGGCTTGAGTTTGTATTTGTGTGTGTGAAAGATACTATTGAGTACAAAGAGGTAAGGGGGGAAGTGAAATTTGGGTATGGGGGGAATTTGAGTTTAGTGAAATTTGAAGAAAATTTGGGTTTGTTCGATAAAATGAAGGAGGGAAAATAGAAGAGGGAAATGAAAATAAAATTTTTTATAAAATAACTTTTTTACTAATTTTATAAAATAATTTTTATTTCAGAAATATTAAATTAATTAGCTTTCTATAAAATATATTTAATTGAATGATATTCTCAAATTTTCAATAAATAAAAAAATTAATTTGATTGGAGATTTTAGAAGATCACTACTATATTGACTAGTACCCGTAAGGGCCGTAACTAGTGCTTTGTCACGGATAATTGTTTCTATTTTTTCTAAAATATTTCTCGACAATCCAACCTTAAGGATGTCAAGATATATCTAATATAATGAAATTCACAAATTTTCAAAAAATAAAAATTAATTTGGTTTGTAAAATTTAATATTTAATAAACGAAGTGGTTTTGCTAAACAAAGTGGTTATTTCTCCAATACCATTGTCTTCATTAATACCAGACAACGATTTTGGACAAATAAACCGTTGTCTGATAATAGACAACGGTATTATAACAAATACAGTTGTAATGTGAAGCTTCAGACAACGATATGTAATAAAGATACCGTTGTCTGACACTAGTTATGTTTTTTTTAACATAAATATAAATTAACATAACAAATTTGAAATTTTTTAATGATATATTCAGTCACATTTCTCGACGATCCAAAAGTAGGGATGTCAAGATATATCTAATATATTGATATTCCCAAAATTTCAAAAATAAAAAATTGATTTGGTTGGAGATCTTAGTAGATCACTAGTATATTGATTAGTATCCGTAACTAGTGCTTTGTCATGGATTGTTGTTTCCATTTTTTTAAAAAAAAATCTCGACAATCCAACCTTAAGGATGTCAAGATATATCTAATATAACGATATTCACAAATTTTCAAAAAATAAAAAATTAATTTGGTTGGAGATCTTAGTATATCACTAGTATATTGACCAGTACTTGTAACTCGTGCTTTGTTACTGATTATTGTTTCTATTTTTTTAAACTATTTCTCGACGATTCAACCGTACGGATGTTAAGATATATCTAATACATTGATATTCCCAAATTTTCAAAAAATAAAAAATTAATTTGGTTGGAGATCTTAGTAGATCACTAGTATATTGACTAGTACCTGTAACTCGTGCTTTGTCACTGATTATTGTTTCTATTTTTTAAAAACTATTTCTCGACGATCCAACCGCATGGATCTTAAGATATATCTAATATATTGATATTCCCAAATTGTCAAACAATAAAAAATTAATTTGGTTAGAGATCTTAGTAGATCACTAGTATATTGACCAGTACCCGTAACTCGTGAGTTGTCACTGATTATTGTTTCTATTTTTTAAAAATATTTCTCGACGATCCAGCCGTACGGATGTTAAGATATATCTAATATATTGATATTCCCAAATTTTCAATAAATAAAAATTTAATTTGATTGGAGATCCTAGTAGATTAATACTATATTGACTAGTACTCTTAACTAGTTCTTTGTCACGGTTTGTTGTTTCTATTTTTCTAAAAATATTTCCCGACAATCTAACTTTACGGATGTCAAAATATATCTAATATAATGATATTCACAAATTTTCAAAACATAAAAAATTGATTTGGTTAGAGATCTTAGTAGATCACTAGTATATTGACTAGTACCCTTAACTAGTGCTTTATCACGGATTGTTGTTTCTATTTTTCTAAAAATGGATCTCGACAATCCAACTTTAAGGATGTCAAGATATATCTAATATAATGATATTCACAAATTTTCAAAAAATAAAAAATAAATTTGGTTTGTAAAATTTAATATTTAATAAACGAAGTGGTCTTGCTAAACGAAGTGATTATTTGTCAAATACCGTTGTCTCGAGTGATACCAGACATGGATTCCGGCCAACTTCGATTCTAAACCAAACTCAACGTTTAATAACTCAAAACAAAGCTGAGAACATCAGCAAACTAACCCCCATAATCACGTATACGAAAAATCATTGAACAATCAAATTTAACTTCGAGTTAATATCCGAAAATTATGAAATAATGAACCAAGCATATTCGAATATACACACACACATAAACATGTAGTACAGATCATGAGATTCAATTTGATTACTCATATGAAGGATTTGAATTTCAGAATCACCTTCAAAAGGATGTTTGATCTTCAAGAACTTCAAGAACTATTTCTAAAAATGTTGTGCTTAATATCACACAACATTTTTTATAACAAAACTGTTGTCTGATTTTTTTCATTGTTTCCCACCAAATCTAATTCAATTTTTTCATTTCCCACCAAATTCAATTCAAATTATTTCATTATTTCCCACCAAATTCAATTCAAAATTTTCTGTAGTTCAGATAACGGTTTCTTGAAAATACGTTGTCTGATAAAATCATTCAGACAACACAATTGGAACATTGTCTGAAGTCTCTTCACACAATGTTATTTTGTAAACCGTTGTCTTGTCCAACTTGTTTGCACAACGGTAATTAAAACATTGTCTGAAGTCTTTTCACACAACAGCATAAAAAACACCATAAAGAAAACACTTGTCTGATTCAGTTTGTTAGACAACAGAATAAACCCCGTTGTCTGAAGGCTGGATCAGACGATGTTTAAAAAAAAAAAAAAAAACTCTTGTCTGTTGATTTCGAACAACACTTTTTCCACTTTACGTTGTCTGATGAGTGTTGTCTGATGCTGTTTTTTTTGTAGTGTTCATAAAAACCGTTATGTAATGTTTGACACTTTTAAATCGTTAAATAACAGTTTGCGTGTTTTACTACGTTTTTGTTAAAATCTCGTAAAACTCGACCTTTTTATTTTTTGATAATTTTTTTCCAACACTAAAATGAGTGTTTATTAACATTAGTACGGTTCGATCGTCAAAAAAATCATTCGAAAAATTTATTCAGTGAATCTGGATCGTGCCCCGTTATAGGAAGCAACACTTTTAATTTGCTACGTTTTTGTTAAAATCTCGTACAACCCGACTTTTTTATTTTTCAATCATTTTTTCTCAACACTGAAATGAGTGCTTACCAACATTTGTATGGCTCGATTGTCGAAAAATCATTCAAAAAAATTATTCAGTGAATATGGATCGTGCCCCGTTACAAGAAGCAACACTTTTAATTTACTATGTTTTTGGTAAAATCTCGTACAACCCGACCTTCTTATTTTTCATTTATTTTTTGCCAACACTAAAATGGGTGTTTATTAACATTCGTACGGTTCGATCATCGAAAAAAGCATTCAAAAAATTATTCAGTGAATCTGGATCGTGCCCCGTTATTGGAAGCATCACTTTTCCAACGTTTTTGTTAAAATCTCGTATAACCCGACCTTTTTATTTTTCGATAATTTTTTCCCAACACTAAAATAGGTGTTTATTAACATTCGTACGGTTCGATCGTCGAAAAAAGCATTCAAAATAATTATACAGTGAATATGGATCGTGGCCCATTACGGGAAACATCACTTTTACCAAGTTTTTACTAAAATCTCGTACAACCCGATCTTTTTATTTTTCGATTATTTTTTCCCAACACTAAAATGGGTGTTTATTAATATCCGTATGGTTCGATCGTCGAAAAAAACATTCTAAAAAATTATTCAGTGAATCTGGATCGTGCCCCGTTATAGGAAGCATCACTTTTCTTACGTTTTTGTTAAATCACGTACAACCCGACCTTTTTATTTTTCGATTATTTTTTCCAAACACTAAAATGGGTGTTTATTAATATTTGTACGGTTCGATCATCAAAAAAAGCATTCAAAAAAAATTATTCAGTGAATCTGGATCGTGCCCCGTTATAGGAAGCATTTCTTTTCCAACGTTTTTGTTAAAATCTCGTCTAACCCGACCTTTTTATTTTACGATAATTTTTTCCCAACACTAAAATGGGTGTTTATTAACATTCGTACGGTTCGATCGTCGAAAAAAGCATTCAAAAAAATTATTCAGTGAATATGGATCGTGGCCCATTACGGGAAACATCACTTTTACCAAGTTTTTACAAAAATCTCGTACAACCCGATCTTTTTATTTTTCGATTATTTTTTCCCAACACTAAAATGGGTGTTTATTAATATCCGTACGGTTCGATCGTCGAAAAAAACATTCTAAAAAATTATTCAGTGAATCTGGATCGTGCCCCGTTATAGGAAGCATCACTTTTCTTACGTTTTTGTTAAAATCTCGTACAACCCGACCTTTTTATTTTTCGATTATTTTTTCCCAACACTAAAATGGGTGTTTATTAACATTCGTACGGTTCGATCATCGAAAAAATCATTCCAAAAAATTATTCAGTGAATGTGGATCGTGTCCCATTAAGGGAAACATCACTTTTACCAAGTTTTTACTAAAATCTCGTACAACCCGACCTTTTTATTTTTCGATTATTTTTTCCCAACACTAAAATGGGTGTTTATTAACATCCGTATGGTTCGATCGTCGAAAAAATCTTTCTAAAAAATTATTCGGTAAATCTGCATCGTGCCCCGTTACAGGAAACATCATTTTTCCTACGTTTTTGTTAAAATCTCGTACAATCAAACCTTTTAATTTTTCGATTATTTTTTCCCAGCACTAAAATGGGTGTTTATTAACATCCGTACGGTTCGATCGTCGAAAAAATCATTCTAAAAAACTATTCGGTAAATCTGCATAGTGCCCCGTTACAGGAAACATCATTTTTCCTACGTTTTTGTTAAAATCTCGTACAACCCGTATTAAAATCTTTCAAAAAAATTATTCATGTATGAATTATAATATATATTGATTATAATGATGTGAAAAAAATAACAATATTTAAATTATTATTATTATTCTTATTTGATATTTTAATGGTCAACTATCAAAAGTACTATTTGGTCAATCTAGTCTAATTTTGGAATAACTCCGTATTAAATTATTTTTTCGATGATCCAACCGTACAGATGATTATCTATATTGAATATATTGATGTGCAAAAAAAATAAAATATTTAAAATTATTCTTGTATGAGTTTATAATAAAAGTTCACCAAAAGTACTAATTCTTCTAACTAGCTAGTCTCATCCCAGTTGAACATAATCTATTTTTTAAAATCTTTTTTCTATGATCCAACCATACGGATGATGTTATATATTGAATAAATTGATGTGCAAAAAAATTAAAATATTTAAAATTATTCTTGTATGAGTTTATAATATAAATCCTCCAAAGTACTACTTCTTCTAACTAGTCTCGTCCCGACTAAACAAATGTATTTTTTATTAGTAGGTCGAACAAAATGTAATTTTCACTTTCGAAATACTTTCACACATAACTAAAATAAATATATATAAATTAAGAGATAATATAACATTTATTTTAGAAATCTACCTAAATATATATAAAAAAAATTAAGATTCTATAAGTCTAGGAAGAATTTCCATATCCAAATTTGGTTTGCTGTTTAAAAGCGTTGCATTAGCTATTTTTGAATTTTTAATAAATGATGCCGTGGCAGTTGTGGGACCCACCAGGGTGACGTGTCAGTGTGGGGGCCACCAGGGTAACGTGGCAAAGACCCACGGATGCTGACGTGGCAAGTGTGGGGCCCACAATTGCTGACGTGGCAGATGTGGGGCCCACAATTGCTGACGTGGCATTTGTTTACGTGGCAGAAGCGTTGCATTAGGTGAAAAAGGTGTTGCATTTGCTGTTTAAATGCGTTGCATTAGCTACTTCTCTTACCGGAATGATGAAACTATTTTTTTAATTTTTTTTTTCGACGTTCCAATCGTACCGATGTCGAGATATAACGATTTTAGTGAAGTGGCAAATTTTCAAAAAAAATTCGTAGATGTATTTGGTTTGATTTTATTACGGTCAAACCGGTCAAAGTAAACTTTATTTTTAACTTGTCTTGTCCCGAATGATGAATCCATTTTTTAAATTATTTTTTCAACGTTCCGAACGTACGGATGACAATATATAACGATTTTAGTGATGTGGTAATTTTTTAAGAAATTTGTTAGATGTATTTGGTTTGGTTTTATAACGGTCAAACCGGTCAAAGTAGGCTTTCTTTTAACTAGTCTGGTCCGAAAATAAGAATCTATTTTTTTAAATTATTTTTTCGATGTTCCAAACATACGCATGTCAAGATCTAACGATTTTAGTGATGTTGTATTGCATTTAAAAATCAAAACTTGTAAAATTCATATTTAATTCATTTTTTATACTAAAATCATTTTGAAATATGTGGAGACAACTAATTTAAATACATTTTAAAATTTGAATATATAAAATAAAAGTAATATATTTTTTTAATAATTTTGATATGAAAATTATAAAAAGAATATAATATTTATTTATACATGTGTGTGATGTGTGTGTGAAGTGCAGAGACTGATCTGAGCGGGAGATGAAAAATCAAAAGGACCGCTCAAATTTTTTAACCGGCACAAAATCCCTCTCGTCTCTTTATCTCTCCCTCTTCGTCTCTCTTAACCTGATACTCTCTCCTATCAAAAACACACTCTCTCTCTCTCAAAATCCATAATACGCAAGATGAAAACAATTACTAAATCAACGATTTAGGGGTTCAATTAGTAAATCCATAACACTCTCTCTCTTTAGGAGTTCGATTAGTGGTTCAATTTGTTGTTTGATTTAGGGGTTTTCTTAATTTAGGGGTTCAACCTGCAATGGGCTCCAATTAGGATTTCAGCTTCAGTTTGGGTTTTAATCGAGTTCAAGCTTTGATTTGAGTTCAACGATTTGGGTGATTTAGAGATTCGTTTTTTGATTTTCAGGTAATACTCTCTCTCTCTCTCTCTATCTATATATTTATATGTGCAATCTGCTAAATTTGCCGATATAGCTTGACATTATTGGTTTGATCATGAAAAATGAATAAAAGACAGATATCCCCCCCCCCCCCCCAAAAACAACCCACTGTCTGCTGCTTAACTATCTTTCTATTTGTCAATGTTGAATATACTTTCTACTTAAATCTTCTAGATAAAGAGTGTTTAAGCTATCTTTTGTACCAGTCGGTGGATGAGCTCATCAAGATGGCACACACACATTATGATGAAGTTGCTTTGCCTAAGATGGTTTGATTTACTTAGTGTTGTTAATTAATCAAATTGCTGGCTTTGTTCCTGTTCTTAGCCTTCAATTTTGCCAACTTGTTTTTAGGTAACAGACTTTGGATCACTCGAACTCTCTCCAGTTGATGGACGAACACTAACTGATTTCATGCATCTAAGGGGACTAAAAATGAGCTTTTTGGGTCGTGTGGTGAGAAAAGGATCTCTCAAACTTATATTTTGTAAAGCTGGCATGTTTAGGCCAAAGTCTATTTTTTTGAGGCTGATAACTAATTTTGGTTAATTAAGTATAACGTTAAAGTTTTACTAGCAAGACAATTAACAGATGAGAGAGCCTTGAGTTATGGAAAGAAATACAACTTTTCTTTAATTTGTATTGAAATTTTTAAGGTTTATAAGCTACTCACAACATTAGTGAACTATAAAATTCTGTATCTAATTTTCTGAATGTATCAGGTTGAACTTGCTGACAAGCTCCCTCATATACAGTCCTTGAGTATTCATGAAATGGTTACCCGAGCTTTCAAGCATGTACTTAAAGCTGTGATTGCTTCTGTCGAAAATGTCGCTGATTTATCTGCACAATGTATCTTTCATTCCTTAATTTTGTATATGGAGCTGAAGGACTGGCCTTTGGCAATAGTGTGTACTGGATATGGTTTGATGAAGAATACTCAGAAAAAGTGTGTACTTGAGGAGAAGGATGTGTGTACTGATATATGGAGAGTGTGGTAACTGGTAACTAGTATGAGTACTGCACAACCAGCTTTCACATATTTTCTGGCTGTGATAGTGCTGTGCCACAAATTATCTTTTGCTATCTTTTTATTTAGTCATCGATAGGCTTACTGAAGATATACAGCAGGCACAAGCATTAGAATTAACTATGTTTTACTTCTGCACAGGTGAGGCCGTATCCAAGACGTGCTTTTAGTGATGGTGAGAGTGCAGCTACTTTAGATGAACTTGGCCCTTCCGGAAAACAAGAGGCTCTGTTTTTGGAGTTGTTATAGCTAGCAGGTATACGTAGTGTTAAGTTGTAATAGAATCTTGAATAGTTTGGCTTTCCAGATCAACCAACTTTTTTTTTCGTATTTGAAAGCGGTTACCTACAGACTGGTATGTCCAAGCAGAAAGCAATGAAAAGAATTATATCTTATCTGTTGGGATTTAATGGCTGGTATTTCAGGGATCATAAGTATTGCGACTTGAAGTTTGACATAGATTTTAAATGAAAATATGTGCTGTTAAAACTTACTCTGCATTATTTTCTTGATGAGGGCTACGCCAAGTAATATTGGCCTTCATGAGATCTGCTGCAGCATCAGCAGCTTCAATTCCAGCTGCACCTGTGCAATAACTATTTTGAATCAACTGTTTGCAGCACTTATATCCCCACTGGTGATTATTCCGCCAGGAACCCCAAACGGTTGTATGGTTGTTAATGTAAACATCTTCTGCATATTTGCTCTTTGGAATGGCACTTTCCTCGCCTTTCACAATCCTACCAGCACGATCATATTCAACTTGTTTCTCGCTTTGTCCTAGTAAGAGCTCCTTTGGAAGTTGATCTGCAGTAGCTGCATTGCCATACTTTTCCAT
Source organism: Kitagawia praeruptora (assembly GCA_037693485.1). Classification (NCBI taxonomy): domain Eukaryota; kingdom Viridiplantae; phylum Streptophyta; class Magnoliopsida; order Apiales; family Apiaceae; genus Kitagawia; species Kitagawia praeruptora. Next base: position 113,697,777 of record CM075354.1, read on the forward strand.
AATGGTATCCTTGACTTTAGATTTCAGATTTTCCTTGTTTGTTTTCAAATTTTTAAACAGCAATTCGGCTTGGGATGGAGTTAAATTCATAATATTCTAAATATTGCATGATTTTTAGATGAATTTACCTATGGTTTTCATGTAATTAGAGGCCTTAGAATTATCAAGGAATGTTTTAATTATGTCATATATTAAAAATCCTTGAATTGATATTTATATTAATTTGGCAAAATTAAGTGTTGAGTTTTTCAAAGAAAAATTGCCAAATTATTCTAAGTATCTTCAAAATTTCGAGTTAAACACTATCTCGAAACTTATCTTGAAATTCTGGTTGAATTTCGATTTAAGCTTCCAGAGTGAAGTTTTGAAAATTCTAAGTCTGGGAAAAATTTCGAGTTAGCCTCTATCTCGAAATTTATCTCGAAATTCGACTTAGGGTTCGAATTTGAGTTACCAGTGTGCCTATTTCCTTATTCAAAATATTCCATATAATATCTATCTTACAGGGGATATTGTTTGAATTAATCTGAGAGAATAACTTCGAATTATTTAATAATTTCGAGTTAGACTCTATCTCGAAACTCAACTCGAATTTCGACTTGATGTTCGAGATAGAGCTCTCAGTTGTTAAGGGGATTTTTCGAGTTAACTCCTAACTCGAAGTCTATCTCGAATTTCTACTTGAATTTCGAGATAGGTTTCCCTAGTGATGTTGGTGGTTTGTGCTGTTTACATGGTCTGTTATAGTTAAATGGTAAAGTTTTTCGAGTTAACATCTATCTCGAACTCTATCTCGAAGTTCGACTTAAAAAGGTTCGAGATAGACTTCGAGATAGACTTCGACTTAGACTTCGAGATAGAATTTCGACTTGAGTTCTCCCTGTATGTACTTAGAGTTTTCATAATTTTTAACAGGGACACTTTTGTCATTTCACATTCATGTCTATATATACATCTCTAACTCGATGATTTCATTTCACTTTACCTAATTCAGTTTTACAGCCGCACACATATACTTACAGGCGATTTCATACTTTCAGACCACTGATTCGTGATTTTTGTGACTAATCTCATACGGACAACGAATTACTGCCCGACTTTTGACTGCCACTATCTGAGTGTCTAGTAATATCTGAGTTTGTGTGTTTGTGTATCTGTTCTTATTTCCCGATATATATACACACGTATATACACACACCACTTCAAAGTCATATACACACGATTTCACTGGTGTGTACACACATAAATTCACTGATTTCACTGGTATCAGATTCTGTTAATTGGTTGTTGATTTTCGCCTCTCACAGTGATAACCCGTAGTTTAATCTTTCAAGAAGTGACTTTTGGTCTTTTTGTTAAATTAAAAGGGCTATAACTGATAATTCTAAAATTAATTGTTTTTCAAAAATTAAAATTAATTTTCACATCTATTAAAGAAAAACTTTTAATTAAAATGGCTCACCAATTTTCACTTGCCAAAAACAATTTTTATAATATTTCTACGGAAATTGGTGATCAACTCCCACGCTTTAAGTCTTGGATACGATTTCTCAATTTGTATTCCAAAGCTAGCGATGCTTTTACTGCTAAACCTACACTAGTACATGATGCTTTACAGCAATTATGGACTAGTGCAGTTTCTTTTGGGAGCAAATCAACCCCCTTTGGTTTCAGGTTTACCATAGCGGGTCAGGAATATGAGGTGACTGAACAAATTGTCAACAAGGTTCTGGGATTCCCCATTAAAGATGCTTATAATTCAGAACCTACAGCTGCAGAACGCCTCAGATTCTTTGAAGAAATAGGGTGTTATCCTCCGACTGGCCGGATCACTGGAAACATCCAAAAACAATTTCTTCATGTGGAATGGAATTACTTTTTCGAGGCCATCACAAGATGTTTTCGGGCACGAGAAAGCGATTACCATCAAATTTCCATTCCCATGCAAAACCTTGGAATTGCCCTAGCAAGAGAGCAGGATATCAATTATGGACGAATAGTTCTCTCTGAGATAGTGGCTGTGATGGGATCTCCTGCAAGTAGAGACCTCAACACAACAGATGTTGTCTGCTGGTTTCCTCGGTTCTTACAGATGCTGATTAATCATTTAATACCGAAGGATGCTCTTACAGTTAGACAGAGTTTTGCCAGAAGTCAAAAATCTGCACCACTAGGGATGGGCACTAAGTCACTTTCAACAGTTGAAAATCAGGATAAACATCATGGAAAACCGATGTCTATTCCTGATACCTTACAACAGTGGCTTACATATGATGAGGGAGTTACCACCTTGATGGAATTCTCGCAAGTTTCATCACATGCTCAGAATCGGTCTGCTCATGCTGAGGCATTTGAAGAGATTCCTGATGAACAAAGCGGAGACGAACAAGGTAATGAATCAGGTAATCTCTCTCGACATTCTACTCATTCCTCTTCCTATGTTTCTGATTCCCAGACCCAAGAGACTGCTAGCCCGCAGGATCTATCCCAGGGTGAGAGCTATATTTCTAATTCTATATCACCCCAGTCACCGGAATCCAAACAGCCAGCACAAGTAAATGTAGGATATGATGAAGAGAGTGAACCCGAAGAGCAGCAACTCATTCGAAAGAAACCCAAAATTTCTCATGCTGCTACTTCTAAATCTCAGTCAAACCCTAGAGTGTCACACGCAACCACTCCACCTCACGAGAGTGGTTCACCCCTTGAACAATCTGCACATAGGGATTTTGATTTTGATGATGATTATGTACCTTTTGAAGATATTGTTGCTTCAAGAGGACATGAAGCTTTAAAAGCTTCAGCCGTACCTTCACCGGTACGTACTGATGCTACAAAGAGGATCGGTTCTGATGTCGTACAAGAACACTTTGTAGCCTCTCAGCCTGAGATTCCAACTCAGGAACAAACAGCATTTGATCCCATAACTGCAAATTATATTGCATATCCAGTTTCTGCAGGTACTGCTTCATATTTTGGATCATTTATTGAAGATATACACGAGCGTGAGACAGGGAGTGTGTGTGAGAGGTTAGGGAGAGAGGGACCTTCATTTTTAAGGCCCGAAACCGAGCGCCAAATACCAACAGAACGAGAATTAGAGCGAGGTCACCTAAACCAAACACCGTCCCTTAATACTGAAAATCTTGATACTCGTATGTCTTCTATGGAAAATCAAATGAAGCAGTTTGGGCAGACGATGGGGCAGTTAGGGATGAACGTTGGGAACAATCAAAGGGCCCTTGACGACTACGCAGCACGAATGGCAAGTCAAGCTACAGCTTTTAATGATTTGACAAACAAGGTAAATGACTTGGGCCATGCTGCTGGTGTCTTGGGAAACACTCTGAATGACAGGATGGGAGCAATGGAGCTTACAATGGATACTCTGGCTGTGGAGATCAGTAGAGTTATGTTCGCAATCAGAAGTTTTGTGCCCCCAGAGTGTTTCGCGCCGCAACAACCTCCCCCCGATGCTGGTACAGGTGGTGCTAGTGGAGCAGGACCCTATGGTTCTGGTTTTGAAGATTTTTATGCAGCTGGTGGATCTGGAGACCAGGGTGGAGTTCAGGATAACTCACCTAAGGGGGAGAGTATAAAGGAGACGAGACAGCAGGGAGTTCAAATCGAAGAAATTCTAGAACAAGCTGATCTTGTAAAAGAAATAGAAATTGAGCCGTCTATTGATGAAGAGGCTCTGAGAAGGAAAAAGGGTAAGGCCATAGCGATTGAGCAAGATGAGCCATTCGTTGACCTGAGTCATCAAGAAAAAGTACAGGTGGTACTTGACTCAGATTCCGATATGGAAGACGCACCTTTGAAACATGCTATAAAGAGATCATTGAAAGATCAAGGTGGAGGTGCTGGGATGTCTGTCGGAAGGCATGAAGAAATTACTGTTGATGAGGAAACCCTGAAGTCTCAAAAGTTAGCCTTAGATCAAGCTGAGTTCTTTAAAATGAAGGCAATGCAAGATCGTGCTGCGTTTCAGGAAAAGAAAGCGGAGCTACAAGGGAAGCAGTACGATTATGAGCTTGCAAGGCTAGCTGATCCTCAAATTGATCTGGACAATAGAAGGATAGGGCAGAAGTGGGATGACGCAAGGAAGATATTGATGGGACCATGTACAAAAGGAGATCATAACAAGGAGGCAGATGATCTGTTCTACAACCTAAATTTGCAGAATCAAATGGCTGCTGACTACATAAGTGCTTTAAAGAGATTAATTTCTAAAGTCAGGGTTGGATACAATTCAACGCAAAAGGAGTGGCAGGTTATTTTGTCTTTCACAGAAGGAGTCCAAATGTCTTTCATGTATGTGGATGACCAATTCATGACGAGAAGATCTGCATCAGAGTTGTTCTTGCTAGCAACAAAAATTCAATACTCTCATTCTGAGAATCTAAGCATTCTGTATAGGGATCAGTTAATGCGGCTAGCAGAGGACAAGGGTCCAGAATTCTCAGCATATCCAAATGTTGTCCGGATGGTGGTTGACAGTAAATTGAAGAGGGTGAGCTTGGAGGAAAAGGACTTAATGGAACTTTCAGTGGAATCTCTTAAGGTCGTCTGTAGGCAAATGATGAGTAAGGGATTCGCTTCTGAGCTTAAAGATAAATCAGTGAAGATCATTGAAAGTGTCATACTCAAGAAGAGCAATGAGGTGTGGAAGTGTGATGTCATTGCTCCAAACCCTCTTGATAATGTGAAGATTGAACCAGAGCTGATAGAGAGGAATTGGAATATTCTTCAAGCAATGAAGAATGTTGATGAAGCTCTGAATCTTCCTTCTGGAGCACTTGAACAAGGAGAGATAAGGGAGGCAGTTGGTGTTCCAGGAAGAGACAGCGTATACTGGATACATTCTTTTGCTGATAATACAGCTGATGCCTTAGTATTCATAGATGCAGACCAGAAGCAAACACTCTTGCATATGAGTAGACAATGGCTGCAGCAGACTCAAGATGCTGCATTTCTGGAGAAAGTGTTATATGTGTTCAAATGGGAAGATGTGGAAGTTAAGTATGTGAAAGAAAAGCAGAGACTCGTGAGTTACCTGTCTGATGTAGTAGTGGAAAAGAAGCGAATGGAGCAAGATGCGGCTAGTGTCCACAATACTAACCGTGTCAAAGGCTATCCCAAGATGATCTATTGTCAGTTTAAAGCTGATAAAACTCATAGGAAACCTCGGCTTATAATGAAGAAATTTGAGGAAATTCCAGAGATCAGGACTACTCAGGAGGTGGACAAACTCAGAAGGCTTTTCAAACATCCTTACCCAGAACCCAGGAACCCTCTAGAAATGGAAGCAGTAAGTTTGTTGAATGATAGGTGGACGCAACTTCATGATCCAGTATATAAAAAACAAAAGCAGCAGGAGGAGAAGCGCAGAAGGCAGAAAGAAGAAAAAGACCAAGCTGCTGAAGCTAGGAAAAGGAAACGGAATTAGGGTTAAAGGTCAGAGTGGTGTGAACTTGAAGTTGGAAAAACTTCATGTCTTTCGGTTGCTTTAACTCACTTGAGGAAAATTCATCTTAGAATGAATCCAATAAGGTGATATAAGTTTGACTAAAAGATATGAAATAATCCAGGTGATAGGAATCATTCAAATGATCTTTAATTCGAGGTTCGAATTCTGTTTCTAGTTTAAGTTCTTTGTATTGTTTTCAAGTACTTTTCAATTGTATATTTTTCAAGAATGTAATGTTAATTATCTTTTCTCGTCTCTTGTTTAGTTGAGTTATCCTTCATTAATTTGAATGTCATTGTTAGACAATCAAATTGGGGGAGATTGAAAGGCAGAGTGTATAAACTTGTAACACTATAACTAATGTAACTCAATTAAAAGAAAAGATACTTAACCAGAAGACAATCAAGAACAAGAAGTCACAAGAAATCAACACTATATGAAGACAAGGTAATTGATACAATTGAACATGTTAACTATGATCAAGCCAAGAAGAAATCATTGAGAGAAGTTCAAGTCAAAGTTGTTCAGGCCTCAGTGATTTGAGAAATCGAGAATCAAGATCATAACTATCAGTATCAACAAGACCAATTGATTTCAAGTGAACAAGAAGGAAAGCAAATATCGGAAAGCCAAGTTACTAAGTGAATATGGTAATTTATTCAAGAAGCAGAAACACTATCAAGACTAGTCACTTATGAACCAGACCAGTGCATCAAGTGTCAGGACATTGATAGCAAGTTTATGTCAGTAATAAAGATCCATGTTCAAGAGCTTGCTGAAGAATAAAGAAGATATGAAGATATCACAAGCTCAAGATGTGCATTGAAGTTTCAAGTTGAAGACCAGAATATTTTCTAAGTACCAAATGTTCTGGATGGCCAAGTAGAATATTTCTAAGTAGAAGTTCGACTTAGAAATTTCGAGATGGCTAAGTAGAAATTCTCAAGTAGAAGTTCTACTTAGAGTGCAGCTTCAACATGACACATGGCATCTTCTGATTGGCAGATTTCCAAGCTTTCAAGATAAGGCAAGATTTATGTGGACATCATTGGGCCACGTACATCTTAGTCTTTGAAGACTACAGGACATAGATTACATGTAGTATAAATAGAAGCACTTGTGTAATGTTTTAGTTAGTGAGCAATATTGAGAAAAACACAAGAAAAAGAGAGAGAGTATATTCACAGAGCTTAGAATCATTTACTTCTCTCTGAACTTCTGTTATACTTTGTAATGAATGTTGTAGCAACCTTTTCAAGTTATATATAAAGAAATATATTCCTTGAATCTGTGTGTTCATTTATTGCATCGTATTTATTGCTTCTCATAATCGAAAAGTTGTATTCACCCCCCCTCTACAACACATTTGGACCTAACAGTTATTAAAACACACGATCCTAAATAAACTCTACTACTACAAGACTCAATCATCCGCTGCATAAACTAATGACAAGTGTGATATTATTATCCAACAATCTCCCCCTTAATCTCAGAATTGTTTGATCAACTTCTTGATTCTGAGAAGATTCTTCATTCTTTCGAACTTAACGGTTGACAGAGGTTTGGTTAAGCAATCTACACGTTGTTTTTCACCACTCACATGTTTCACAACTATCTCCCCACGTTCAACACATTCTCATATAAACTGATATCGTATATCGATATGCTTACTCCTACTATGAAAGATTGGATTTTTTGGCCAAGTCAATTGCGAATTTGTTATCTATAAAATTAATCACAGGGCCAATTTGTTTATGTGTTACTTGCTTCAACACATTTCGTAACCAGATTCCTTGACATGGGTCGTAGCTGCCATAAATTCCGCCTCGCATGATGATAGTGCCATGCAACGCTGCTTCTGAGATACCCGTGTCACCAAGCTTTCACTAAGTTAAAATGCCATACCCCTAGTACTTCTCTTATCATCAGTATTTCCTGCAAGCTCGTTGTTCGAGTATCCCAACAAAACATTAGTACCACCATTTTCAGTGTAAACCAGTCCATACTCCTTTGTTCCCTGTACGTAATGAAGAATTCTCTTAATAGCATTTAAGTTCATTGTTGTTGGCTTTTCCATATACCTACTAACTATTCCAACTGTGTAGGCAATATCCGGACGCGTGTGAACAAGGTAACTTAGCCCTCCAACAATGCTCCTGAATTGAGTTGCATAACTTAATTTTCCTCCATCGTCCTTGGTGATATGTTCTTTTGGATGCATCAAAAATTTTGTGGGATTACAACCAATCATCCCACCTTTTCTAGTACTTTTCTTGCATACCCTAACTGCTTAAGCTCAATAAAGCCGCTGTTTTGCTTTACTTCAATTCCCAAGTATTAAGATAATTTTCCCATATCAATCATCTCAAATTTGCAATTCATCTGACCTTTAAAAACTTTAATAAACGACATATCCGTGCTAGTGATGAGAATATCATCCACATAGACTCCAACTATCAGTAAATCTTTTCCAACTCGTTTGGTGTATACATCATGCTCGTACGGGCATTTAACAAAGCGTGATCTCCAAGAAATTTGATGAGTTTCGAATCCCACGCACGCCTTGTACAGCTTGTACACAAGTTTTTCTTGCCCTTTCTTCATGAATCCTTCCGACTGAGATACATAAACCTCCTCCTTGAGCTCACCATGTAAAAAGGGTGTTTTAACATCTATGTGGTGCAATTCCAAGGAGTTTTTCGCTGCCAAGGCCAGTAAAATCCGTACTATTTCTAAGCGTGTTACAGGCGCAAATAATTCATCAAAATCTACCCCATTTTCTTGAACATACCCATTGGCGATAGGTCTCGCCTTATGCTTCACTATATTTCCTTCAACATCCCGTTTACGTTTATAAATCGATTTTAAATCGATTACCTTTTCACCTGGTGGCAGAGTTGTCAGCTTCCAAGTTTCTTTTTTTTCAATGGAATCAATCTCGCACTACTTATCGCTTTTCTCCACGCTTTATCCTTGATTGCACGACTATATGAATTCGACTCATCAATTCCCATGAGCAATAACTAGTATTCTACCTTTATTTCTTTGATGTCATTATATATATCTTCAATCTTTCTGAATCTCTTTGGTACTCCTCTATCAATATTATAGTTCTCAGAGTTTAGACTGACATCAGGTGTTCGTGACTGCGGGGTCGTACCCTCAAGTTCCCCAGAATTTCTCATCTGCGTCTATCTCGGACTTGTCACCTCATCATCATCGATTACTGGTACTTCAAACACTGAAGCTGAACCCATTTATTCAACTAAACATATGAAATACCTCATTTTAAACCATTCGTTAATTCTTGATATGACCTTATACCATGGAATAAATTATGGAATGTTAAATACTTTGAAAAATAGACTGATTGTTCAAACCTTTTGCTGAACCCTTGAAATTGGAACATTTTTTATTGAGGCGCTAGTCGTGGTTACTTATTTTAAGGCCAAAGTGTACCCATGGATCCAAATGTTAGAATCATATGAAAACATGGTTTAGAGATATTACGTGGTTGTTCACCCACTTTAGCACGTAGCGTCTTATCGATCGTAAGTTCCAATTAACCTATTTTATTATTGAAAGCTTATATCCTAATTCGGATTTATACTTTTGATTCATTATTACCTGTTATCTCTTTACACTACTGAGTGATGTTCGGCTCATATACCCGAACCTGACAGTGAAACGTGAAGATGGTGCGTACGATTTAGACCACTAGGAAGAGTTTAGAGAGGAAGAGAGTAGCTGCCTAGGGTCCGGTATTTGCAATCCAAATTTCGGAAGATTTGGGATCAATTGATGCAGCTATTTGATAAACTTTTGGAGTTGGTTTGTAAGACTAGTTTTGATAATGATGTAATTATTTAAAATTGAAATCGTTTGTAAAATTAATTAGACTTAACTATTAATGTTTTTAGATATTTAATTTATTTCATACTTTAACATGGTTCATCTAGCCGGTATTGTTTTACTTTATTATGAACCGGTTTACGGGTATGACCCATATTCACGTTACTCATTTACGCTGTTACCATATGATCATTTCTCTATTTATCACTCCTAGATAACACCCAAATCTAAACCATTAGCCCACTCAAAGCCAAATTACAATAATTTAAGTTATAAAATATCGCTCTATTAGGTTAGCTATAAGGTTGTAGATTAGTTGAATGGAGCCGAACAAATACTAACATAATAGAATCACTGAGCCGAACTTTTCTCTTTGTGTTTCAGCTCGTTACAAAAGTCGAAATCAAACTCAAATTTTATGGAGCCAACATTATTATTTTTGTACGGACTCATTAAGAAAAAAATTATCTGACAAACATGTTACCAAATCATGATATACTCGTATCACGTATTCACAATCATTTTAATTTTTTTTCTATAATTTTTTCATTGAATTTGAATAAAAAAAAGTGGGAAATAAAATCTCGAAAACTTGCAACATGATTCTTGTTTGCATTTTCTATTGATCTATTTATTTCTTAATTGCACAAACAAGTGAAAATTAGGGGAAAAAAGTTAGGGTAAACTTGCCTATGGATACATTTTTATTCTTGCACGTAGTCTAGTGAATTTTTACTTTATAGTTTAAGTGGTTTATTAAATTACCATATAATCCTACCTCTAATAGTAGTACTAGTGTTGCTGGTTAATTACCCTCATCTCATTTACAAATTTGTATTGTAAACTCATAATGTAACATAAGGTCTGAGGTCTCAGTCTCTCTAATTTGTTCCTTGATGAAAAGCTTTTGGGTTTTTTCTTTACCAAATTCGGCCCGGTTACATACAATTTTTAACTCCTTTCATGAAGTGATCAGGTGTCTCATTACCAATTGGTTTCATAAAAACAGGACGCACAGATCATCCAGTAGAGTGGGTATCTGTTAATAGCTTTGACAAACATGTCTTCATAGTCCTTTGACCTTTAGGTTTCAAATTTGGCATTATGCTTGGCAAGGTCTTACAATAAAGGTTTATATTAGTTGTATTATCTAGAATTAAAAACCAAATATTTTTCTAGTTTTACCGTTTATGATATAGGAATGTCACAATATGTTATATTAATTATTAGAATTCTAGTTGAAATAATATTTTTTTGAACTATTTTTATAGATTTTTAAAGCAAGAGCACATAGTAAAGAGTAACATCACAAAAACTAAATTATGTTGTTAAATAACAAATTTTATCTTAATCTGATTCAAATTAAATAAATATGATAAAAAAATATTTTATAAACTACTTCTGAAATAAGTATACAATAATTATAAAAAGAAGATTTATATTAGTTTTATCATTGACCACAAATGAAAAAATATTTTTCTAGTTTTAATGTATTTATTTGTTGTTAAATGCATTACAATATAAAAATTATGTTGTACCAATTACTCAATGTGTTATATTAATAATTAAAACTCTTCAGAAAATATTATTTTAATTTCTTGTAAATAGAATTAATTATGATTTCACTTTAGGTATGTACATTTTGCCTGGTATTGTACATTTGTATTCCACTAAAAAAGTTAATTTTTTTAATTTTTTGGTTGTTTAAATGTAAAAATTAAAGTTGATTTTTAAATATTCAATTTTGTTATATTATAAGCAATCGATAATATCTAAACATTCTTTTATGATAATTGAAAATTATATTTCTTATAACTATTAGAAGTAATTATGTGTAGGATATCTCCCTATGTCATGTGTATTTGACTATATAAAAAAAGAAAAAAGGAAATTAAATTAAATTTCACATCTTATATCATAAATATCATATTTAATATGTTGTATCGAACCCTTTTCCCCCTTCTTATATAAGACTATTATTTGTTTTTCTATTTAGGTGTTTTGAATAGTAAGACCTTATTTTAATTTTCTTTGCACAAAATCATTCAATAACTAAATTTGAGTCGTAAATTTTAAAATTTACTTAAAAGTTGGAATCATTTTTTTGTGAGTTTATTCTTTATACATAATTTGATTATTTTACAGGTGTCGATATATCGTTAATGAAAATGGAAATGTTGTTTACATGTTTTATGGATTTTTTCATAAAATCCACCACCACTAAAATATATTTGTTAAGTATTTTTAGCAAAATTATATTTTCTACAAAATAATACAATCTAATATTCAGTAGCCCAAAATAATTATCTAGATAATTCCTCAAGAGCCCGCAAATAAAATCCTGGAAATAAATATTTTCACATGTCTTTTTCAAATATTTGTTATAAATTTTAATATTTTAATGAGTTTGATTAGAATTTTCAGTTTTATTCACTTCTAAACTTGATTCAACACTAATCAAATATTCAAATATTAATCTTTTTTTTTTGCTTTATTTTACTTTGATATAATTACGATATCAATTTTTTGGAGGGAATTTATACCTAATTTTCCTAATCATTTGAAAAAATTTGAAAATAGTTTTAATGTTATGACTAAAACATTTTTGTAGAAAAATAGTTGAAAAATAATTTTTTTTATCATAATAATTTTTTGGTAAATTTTTTTTTATTAAATTTCTAGAAGGCCTCTAGTTTTCCTTGGGTTTCATGCCGCCACAAAATTCTCATTGAGCACTCATCTGGCCCAATCACCAAATTGTCATAGGCCCAATAAAAAATTTTAGGTTTTACATTTGTGTATATATATATATATATCACTCTATTCAACAACCATCTACTACCATCTAAACCAGCCGCAGAGAAACTCATCTTCATATCTAGTCTTCTCAGACCACACCCAACACCCACAAACCTCTCATGATAGAGCACTAACTAAAAGTTTTTGTCTAGTTTTTGTCTACATCTTTCAGTCGACTGATCATTTCTACATCATTGAGTCGAATAATCCTTACAACAATGGACTACTCAATCATAAGTCAACCATAATTCAACCGTTAACACATCAAAGGTATGTTTAGAATTATTTATTGTTTCTTTCTCAATGTTTAATTGTGTTGATTAATGTAATTAAGATTTTATATAATTATTTAATGTCTTTCTTAATGATCCGAAAATCAACCCATCAAGGAGAACATTCCAAAAAATAAATACTATCACAATTTCCAAGACTTTTGTTTCAATTTTAGATTTAAGCAATAGTTGTGTATTATTTTAGATTTTTATCAAAGTTTACATAAAATTTGAATTAGTGGGAGATCTTAATCGATATTTGGTTTTGATTTTTGTTTGTTTTAAGACGTGGATTGAACACGATTCAAAATTAGTTGATAACGAGATGATAATCCTAATACAAAGTCTTAATACCTACTTGATATGCAATTATTTTGGGATATCAAGTATTTTTTAATATATTAAATTTTATTTTAAGTATGTTTCTTTGAATTCTTGTATCAATTTTTTTTTGCTTGTTATCAATTATTTGTAGATAGACAATGAAGAATATGCTCCAAAAAAGTAGTAGGTAACCCTTGCTCTATGAGCCTATCTGCAACTCTCTCACACGAAGAAGGGACAAAATAGACGGATGTATTGTGCGTTGTGACAGTAGGGTATGAGTTCTTTCTATTTGTATTGTTTTTCTTTTCGTTTAATTTTTTGTCATTAATTTATAGTGTGATTTGTTGCTGAGATTTTAGAAATTCGAATATCATTTCCTTTTGTTTCTTCTCCATGTGCTTTACTCCAGTTCCATGCATCATCTTCTTGTATCTTCACATCTCGACTCACAACAACCTTCATAGCAACCGGGTCAAGAAGTCTGTAGGCTTTTGTTTTCTCATCATACCCAATAAAAATATATTTCTTGCTCTTATCATCCAACTTTGTTCTCCTTTGATCAGGAACATGTGAATATGCCACGCTCCCAAAAACTTTCAAGTGTGAAATAGTAGGCTTCCTTCCACTCCATAATTCTTGAGGTGTTTCATCCCCCAAGTTTGAATGTGGACATCAATTCTGAATATAAACTGTACAGCTTCCACCCAGAATTCTTTTGGTAGTTCCTTGCTCTTTAACATTGATCGAACCATGTCTAAGATTGTCCGATTTTTACGTTCAACCACACCATTCTGCTGTGGTGAATAAGGTGCTGGTTAAGAACCTTCTAATGCCATGTTCTTCACAACATTCCGTAAAAGCTTTTGATGTATATTCTCTGCCTCTATTAGAACGCAATCCCATGATATGCATTCCTGCCTTCTTTTCTACCAACACTTTGAATTTCTTGAATATTTTTAATGCCTCAAATTTTTGATTTAAAAAATAAACCCATGTTCTTCGAGAATAATCATCGATGAAAGTGATGAAATACCTCTTGGAACTATATGATTCAGGTATGATAGGACCACATATGTCTGTATGCACCAGCTCGAGAGGCTTTGTAGCACGATAAATTGCCTTTTTCTAGAATGAACTCCTTGTTTTTTTTGCCAGCACACAATCTTCACAAAAACTTCCTGTATGATCAATGCTTGATATTCCATGAACTATTCCTTCACAAAAACTTCCTGTATGATCAATGCTTGATATTCCTGTAAACCATTATGTCTACAACATTCCATAACAAGAGGAGGTTATATGGCGTTGTCTGAAAACTTAAACTACAATATGAGATAAACATAAAACGTGGTCTAAAGAGCTTTCGGATAACAGTGAAGCACAATTCAATATTAAAATGCTTCAATATTAAAAACAATGGTTTATGTTGTAAACAAATGGTTGTTTGAAGGCCTTCACTACATGTGTGCTTGTGTAAACTGTTGTCGAACACCAACTAAGATAAAGGTATTTCTATAAAACTGTCATGGTTAGGTTTTCAGACAATAGAGGATTACAATAATAGTTGTTTGAAAAAGTGCTTGGGAAAATTAAGAATTCTTGCATGACAACTATTCCATGTTGTCTATTAGTCAAAAAACCATTGCATTATGTTGTTTCCAGTAACGGTTCTTATTACAAAAGTGTTGTCTTTCTTAATTTTAAACAAGCACTAAGAACGGTTGTGTTACTTTCTTCTAGCAACGGGTATAAAACCATTGTCTGATTTAAATCAGACCACTGCCCGATAGACCACGAAAAAAATCGGTGTCAGACAACGGTGAAAAACTGTTGCATGAACTGATTTTTTTTGTAGTGCGTGTCACCAAGCTTTCACTGAGATAAAATGCCATACCCCTAGTACTTCTCTTATCATCAAGAATTCTCCTGTACGTTAGTACCACCATTTTGAGTGTAAACCTGTCCATACTCCTGTGTTCCTGTACGTAATAAAGAATTCTCTTAACAGCATTTAAGGTCATCGTTGTAGGCTTTTCCATATACCTATTGAATATTCCAACTGTGTAGGCAATATTCAGACGCATGTGGACAAGGTAATTTAGCCCTCCCACAATGCTCCTGAATTGAGTTGCACCTCGTCTTTGGTGATATGTTCTTTTGGATGCATCAGAAATTTTATGGGATTACAATCAATCATCCCAGCCTTTTCTAGTACTTTCCTTGTATACCCTGACTGCTTAAGCTCAATACACCCGCTGTTTTGCTTTGCTTCAATTCCCAAGTATTAAGACAATTTCCCCATATCACTCATCTCAAATTTGCAATTCATCTGACCTTTAAAATCTTTAATTAACGACATATCCGTGCTAGTGATGAGAATATCATCCATATAGACTTTTCCAACTCTTTCGGTTTATACAGCATGCTCGTACGGGCATTTAACAAAGCGAGATCTTTAAGATATTTGTTGAGTTTTGAATCCCACGCACGTGGCGCCTTCCATAGACCATACAACGCCTTGTACAGCTTGTACACAGGTTTTTATTGCACTTTCTTCATCAATCCTTCCGACTGAGATACATAAACCTCTTCCTTGAGCTCACCATGTAAAAAGGTTGTTTTAACATCCATGTGGTGCATGCAATTCCCAGGAGTTTTTCGCTGCCAAGGCCAGCAAAATCCATATTGTTTCAAAGCGTGTAACAAGCGCAAATAATTCATCGAAATGTACCCCATTTTCTTGGACATACCCCTTGGCGACAAGTCTCACCTTATGCTTGACTATATTTCCTTCGGCATCCCGTTTACGTTTATAAATCGATTACCTTTTGACCTGGTGGCACAGTTGTCAGCTTCCAAGTTTCATTTTTTTCAATGGAATCAATCTCGCACTGCTTAGCTTTTCTCCAGGCTTTATCTTTCATTGCACATCTATATGAATTCGGCTCATCAATGCCCATGAGCAACAACTCGTCTTCTACCTCTATTTCTTTGATGTCATTATATATATCTTCAATCTTTCCGAATCTCTTTGGTAATCCTCTGTCATTATAGTTCTCAAAGTTTGGACTGACATCAGGTGTTAGTGACTGCGGGGTCGTACCCTCAAGTTCCCAAGAGTTGCTCATTCGCGTCTGTCTCGGACTTGTCACCTCATCATCATCGATTACTGGTACTTCAAACACTGAAGCTGAACCCATTTATTGAACTTAACATGTGAAATACCTCAATTTAAACCATTCGTTAATTCTTGATACGACCTTATGCCATGGAATAGATTATGGAATGTTAAATACTTTAAAAAATAGACCGATTGTTCAAACCTTTTGCTGAACCCTTGAAATTGGAACGTTTTTTATTGCTGAACCCTTGTTCTCCTTTGATCAGGAACGTGTGAATATGCCACACTCCCAAAAACTTTCAAGTGTGAAACAGTAGGCTTCCTTCCACTCCATAATTCTTGAGGTGTTTCATCCCCCAAGTTTGAATGTGGACATCGATTCTGAATATAAACGGCACACTGCACAGCTTCCACCCAGAATTCTTTTGGTAGTTCCTTGCTCTTTAACATTGATCGAACCATGTCTAAGATTGTCCGATTTTTACGTTCAGCCACGCCATTCTGCTGTGGTGAATAAGGGGCGGTTAAGAACCTTCTAATGTATATTCTCCACAGCATATATGGTAGTATATTTCATGTCCATCAATTCCGGTATGTCACCAAACAATAATTAATTACACATCACTTGCGTATTTACATGTACTTTTGTCTATTTTGCATGTTAATTTCTATCATGAATTGATTCAGCTTACACAAAGAGAAGAAAATGTACGGACATTGGCCATTGAGGAGATGGGTGGTGGCTCCGGCTACCAGCAGAATGGAGGACTCTTTAGGAGCTATGTGCAACAAACCCCGACACGGAGGACCAGGCACAGGACCAGGCACACTCACCAGCAGATTCAAGGATTGCAAGGGTAAGAACTATATTTGAATTAATTTACATCATAATTAATTAGTACGTGTTTTTATTAATACTTGTTTTTTTTTGTAGGATGTTCAAAGAATGTCCCAATCCGGACCAAGAACAAAGACTGAAACTTTGCTGTGATTTAGGTCTGAGTCCATCACAAGTGAAATATTGGTTCCAAAATAGAAGAAACCAAAGAGAAGGTAATTTGGACCCACTCAAAATACTCATTATTAGATCATGTTATTGAATAAGTTTTTTTTTCTTTTAACTAGAATTTTGTATAAATGTATAATTTATAAAATTTATCTTGCTGGCAATGCAAAAAAATTCATTAAGGATACATGTGACTTTTATACTATGCATATATGGTAGTAACTTTTAGTTGTGACTTACATTCAAGGGAGGAAGAGTATTCTTACTATTTTATTGAATAATTAAATAATAATCAATTGATTAATATCTTCACGATATCATTATGGATCTAATAAATATAATTATTTGGGAAAATTCAAATGAGCATCCCAATAGAATACATTACTAAATTATTTTTGGTATTACATGTAATTTGATTGTTTTTTATTTGATTTTACAGATCAAACAAAGAAGGAAGGACAGTGCTATACTCAAGGCTGAGAATGATGAGCTTGAAAGAGATATTATCAGACTCCAGGCAACATTGCTCGGAAACATTACAGACGGTAATGGTTCAGAGGTGTCTACTGAAGTGCACCAACTTTGTCTGGAGAATGCGGAAATCAACAAGACTGTATGTGTTTAACTTTATACTCTATCACTTATACAAGTAAATATGCAACTACAAAGAAAAACAAGAATAAGAATTTAATTATGTGATGGACCTTGGTTATATTATGAATTAATAAAGATGCTATAAGAATATTTTATACTAGTGATATATATTAAGATGGACATGTGATTACATGAAATATACTACCATATTGTATGTAATAAGTTTAGTCATATAATTTTCTTCAGAGTATTCCGTAAAAGCTTTTGATGTATATTTTCCACCTCTATAAGAAAGCAATCCCATGATATGCATTCCTGCCTTCTTTTCTACCTAACACTTTGAATTTCTTGAATATTTTTAATGCCTCAGATTTTTCATTTAAAAAATAAACCCATGTTCTTCGAGAATAATCATCGATAAAAGTGATGAAATACCTCTTGGAACTATATGATTCAGGTGTGATAGCATATGTCTGTATGCACCAGCTCGAGAGGCTTTGTAGCACGATAAGTTGCCTTTTTCTGGAATGAGCTCCTTATTTGTTTTTGCCAGCACACAATCTTCACAAAACTTCCTATATGATCCATGCTTGGTATTCCATGAACCATTCCTTTATTTGGAATCTCCTTCAAACCACCATAGTGTAAGTGTCCAAGTCTCTTGTACCATAAAGTTGCCTTATCTTCTGACTTTGCTTGCAAACATTTCTCTTGTATGTTTTTCAAATTCAGCTTGAACATCCAATTTTGAGACATTTCATTATTAGCAATTGTCTTGCCATATTTGTCCTCCAAGAACATGACTTTGTCTCCCATAAAAATTGAGTATCCTTTTTCAAGTAGTTGTCCAAGGCTCAGAATATTGTTCTTCATGTCAGGAACATAATACACATTTTCAATTTTTCCTTGTCTGCCATCCTTTCTAGTAAAACATACTTCGCCTTTTTCTTTTACTTCTATCTTCGATGAATCTCCAAATGACACAACTCCAGAATTTATTTCCTTCTAATCGGTAAAGAGATGTTTAAGGCCAGTCATATGGTTGCTGGCCCCACTATCAAGATATCACATAATATCATCTTCAGGAATCATACCTTTGCAGGCCATTAGCAACACTCCCTTTTCTTTTTGCTCCTCCGTTTCGACTAAATTTGCCTTTTCTACAACCTTCTTGTTAAACCAGCAATCTTTGGCAAAGTGTCCAAATTTTCCACAATTGTAACACTCCACTAATCTGCTACCTCTTCCGAGGTTTAATCTTCTAACTCTGCCATGGCCACGTCCTTGTCCATGCCAGTTTTGTTGATTTGTCTGAACCACCTCTTCAAATCTCCAACTTTGCCACGGCCACGTCCTTGTCCATGCCAGTTTTGTTGATTTATCTGAACCACCTCTTCAAATCTATTGCTCACAGGACCACGTCCTCTGCCTCGAGTAATGTCTTGCACGTCCACGTCCTCTTCCTCTATTATATTGTGTATACAATACTTTATCTTTGTTCAACTGAGACATCAGTTTTCAACACTTGAGATTCTGTCTCCTCCTTCCTTAATAATCTTTCTGATATGCTTGCAGAGACCCCATAAGTTGATCACTGTCATAGTTTATGTATCATTTGATTCTTCAATGGAAATACCAACAAGTTACAATTTTGTATTCAAACATCTTAATATCTATTCATTAACACGAGCATCTTCAATCTTTTCTCCATAATTCTTCATTTGATTTACAACAGAGGCAACCCTCGTGAAATAATCTAGGACTGATTCCATTTCTTTCATATGCAATGTTTTAAATTCTCCTCGTAGATTTTGTAATCGTACCTTTTTTTACTTTGTCAACACCTTTAAAATTATTCTGGAGAATCTCCGAGGCTTCCTTTGCTTTTGCTACAGATGCAACCTTCTCGAACATGGCTTCATCTAAGCCCATATGTATAATAGAAAAAGATTGTTGATCTTGTTTTCGAGCCTTTTCCAAATTGTTTTTCTGGGCCTGATTCATAGCTCATTCATTCTCTCGTTCATCATAACCTTTTTCGACAATTTCCCGAGCCTCCTGTGATCCAAGCAAGGCTTTCATCTGGATACACCAGTGGCCATAGTTTTCTTTTGTAAGCTTTGGGACGGTAAGAAAGTTACTCATTTTGATTTGATGGTGGCTTTGATTTGATGAAGGCTCTGATACCAATCTGTTCGATTTTGGGGTTACTATGTATAAGATTTTATGTAAGATTTCAGTATATTTAGAATATAGAACGCAATAAGAACTGGAACTATTTTCTTATGTTGTAATTAAAGATAATACAAGCTTCTCCATTTATAGTAGGAGAATTGAGACCATCATACATGAACATCAGATACATATTTTCAGTTCTATGAATCACATTTAATGTGTTCTTACATATTCCAAAATTCAAGAGTTTAGTTTATTCAACATATATTAGTTGTATTATCTAAAATTAAAAAACAAATATTTTTCTAGTTTTACCGTTTATGATATACTAATGTCAGAAGATGTTATATTAATTATTTGAATTCTAGTTATAATAAATTTTTTTTGAACTATTTTTATAGATTTTTTAAGCAAAAGAGTGACATCACAAAAACTAAATTATGTTGTTAAATAACAAATTTTATCTTTATCTCATTCAAATTAAATAAATATGATAAAAAAATTATATTATAATCTACTTCTGAAATAATTATACAATAATTATACAAAGACGATTTATATTAGTTTTATCGTCGACCATAAATGAAAAAATATTTTTCTAGTTTAAATGTATATATTTGTTGTTAAATACATTACATTATAAAAATTATGTTTTACGAATTACTCAATATGTTATATTAACAATTAAAATTCTTGAGAAAATAATATTTGAATTTCTTGTAAATAGAATTAATTATGATTTCACTTTAGGTATGTACATTTTGCTTGGTATTGTACATTTGCATTCCACTAAAAAAGTTAATTTTATATATTTTTTGGTTGTTTAAATGTAAAATTTAAAGTTGATTTTTAAATATTAAATTTTGTTATGTTATAAGCATTCGATAATATCTAAACATTCTTATACGGTAATTGAAAATTATATTTGGTATAATTATTAGAAATAATTATGTGTAGGATATCTCTCTAACTGCCTTTACTATGTCGTGTGTGTTTGACTATATAAAAAAAGAAAAAAGGAAATTAAATTAAATTTCACATCTTATATCATAAATATCATATTTAATATGTTGTATCGAACCCTTTTCCAGCTTCTTATATAAGACTATTATTTGCTTTTCTATTTAGGTGTTTTGAATAGTAAGCCTTATTCTAATTTCCTTTGCACAAAATCATTTCAATAACTAAATTTGAGCCCTAAATTTTATAATGTACTTAGAAGTTGGAATCATTTTTTTGTGAGTTTATTCTTCCTACATAATTTGAGTATTTTACAGGTGTCTATGGATCCTTAATGAAAATGGAAATGTTGTTTACATGTTTTATGGATTTTTTTCATAAAATCCACCACCACTAAAATATATTTGTTAAGTATTTTTAGCAAAATTATATCTTCTACAAAATAATCCAATCTAATATTCAGTAGCCCAAAATAATTATCGATATAATTCCTCAAGAGAAAAGCCTGGAAATAAATATCTTTGCATGTCTTTTTCAAATATTTGTTATATATGTTAATATATTAATGAGTTTGATTAGAATTTTCAGTTTTAATCAAACATTCAAATATTAATCCTTTTTTTTTGCTTTATTTTACTTTGATAAATTTTTTGCTAGCATTTTCACTGAAAAATTACCTATTTAAATATAATTACGATATCAATTTTTTGGAGAGAATTTATACCTCATTTTCCTAATCAATTGAAAAAATATGAAAATAGTTTTAATGTTACGACTAAAACATTTTTGTAGAAGAAGAGTTGGAAAATAATTTTTTTTATCATAAAAATTTATTTGGTAATTTTTTTTATTAAAATTCTAGAAGGCCTCTAGTTTTCCATGGGTTTCATGCCTCCACAAAATTCTCATTGAGGGCTCATCTGGCCCAATCACCAAATTGTCATAGGCCCAATAAAAAAATTTAGGTTATATATATATATATATATATATATCACTCTACTCAACAACCATCTACAACCATCTAAACCTAGCCGTAGAGAAACTCATCTCCACATCTAGTCTTCTCAGACCACACCCAACACCCACAAACCTCTCATGATAGAGCACTAACTAAAAGTTTTTGTCTACATCTTTCAGTTGTTCCTTTCTACATCTTTCAGTCGAATAATCCTTACAACAATGGACTACTCAATCATAAATCAACCATAATTCAACCGTTAACACATCAAAGGTATGTTTAGAATTATTTATTGTTTCTTTCTCAATGTTTAATTGTGTTGATTAATGTAATTAAGATTTTATATAATTATTTAATGTGTTTTTTCTCCTTAATGATCCGAAAATCAACCCATCAACGAGAACATTCCAAAAAATAAATACTATCACAATTTCCAAGACTTTTGTTTCAATTTTAGATTTAAGCAATAGTTATGGATTATTTTAGATTTTTATCAAAGTTTACATAAAATTTGAATTAGTGGGAGATCTTAATCGATATTTAGTTTTGAATTTTTTGTTTGTTTTAAGATGTGGATTGAACACGATTCACAATTAGTTGATAACCAGATGATAATCCTAATACAAAGTCTTAATACCTACTTGATATGCAATTATTTTGGGATATCAAGTATTTTTTAATATATTAAATTTTATTATAAGTATGTTTTTTTTGAATTCTTGTATCAATTTTCGTTTGCTTGTTATCAAATATTTGTAGATAGACAATGAAGAATATGCTCCAAAAAAGTAGTAGGTGCAACTCTCTCACAGGAAGAACGGGCAAAACATGTATTGTGCGGTTGTGACAGTAGGGTATGAGTTCTTACTGTTTGCATTGTTTTACTTTTGGTTTAATTTTTTGTCATTAATTTATAGTGTGATTTGTTTGGTCAATCACTTCTGTTAAATATGTAGCTCAACTGTGGTGGCTGCTTGACTTTTTCGAGTTTTGGGGCAAGATCTTGCAGAACTCCCTTTAGCCGCAACTGCTAAGGCCAATCAACGCAAGGTGAGTTTACATCCTTCACTAAATAGCCAAAGTACAAAAATGATGCATTCCACTATGTGTTTATACTCAAGCATTTTGTAATTCAAGTGCTATTTGTTGGGCCTTTAATCAAAACTATTGGGCTTGTTTTATTTTATTTTTTTGAATAATTTAGGTTGGTTTATCAACTGTAGTCATTGTGAGACTCAGTCATGCACGTAGTTGAGATTTTTTAGGAAGCTTTGAATTAGTAGATGTAGTGGAGTAGTATTAGGAGTTTGTTGAGCTATTTTGTAGCACCACCTTCGTGGTTTGTTTTCCATATATTGTATTGCATTTTCTTTCAGTAATGAGAAGAAGTACAAAACTTTCTTTTCTCAATTTCATTTGCCAAACACTCTTATATGTATAAACGTCAGTATACCAGATTAAGAAACTAGATTTGGTATCAGAGATTCATTACGGTTTATGCCAAAGTACATGCCTAAAATGATGACTATGGAGAGTTCCAAGGGCAAGGATGGAACAGTAGGCCTGTCCTATCCGATATTGGAGAGAGACAACTGCACAACATGGTCACTTAAGATGAAGGTGTTTATGAAAGCACAGGGAGTGTGGAAAGCCATTCAATCGAGTGATACCGAGGGAGTGTGCACTAGCCGCTATCTACCAAGGGATACCGGAAGATGTCCTCTTGTCAATTGCTGAGAAAGAGTCCGCCAAGGAAGCATGGGACGCGATCAAAACAATGAGCCTAGGAGCTGATCGTGTGCAGGAGGCCCGGATACAGACGTTGAAAGCTCAGTTTGAAACAATGACAATGAAGGAGTCAGATCAGCTTGACGATTTTTGTATGAAGCTATATGGTGTGGTGACCAACATTCGACTTCTAGGGGAAAAGATGGAAGAGACCTATGTGGTCAAGAAGCTACTTCGAGCCGTGCCCAACAAGTATATGCAGATTGCTTCCACCATAGAGCAGTTTGGTGACATGCAACTAATGACAATGGATGAGGTGGTTGGTCGATTAAAAGCTCACGATGAGCGAGTACGTGGTTCATCTGAGAATAATGGTGGCCAATTGCTTTCGACTCAAGAGGAGTCAACTAAGAAGAACCATAGAAGTGGGACGGAGAGAAATCGTGGTGGTTATAATGGTCATGGAAGAGGACGGGGCTATAACAGGGGTACACCTGGTGGCAGAGGTAACCAAAATAATGGTGATGAAGGTAGTAAAACCGGAGGTTCAAGTCGTGATAGAACCAAGGTGAGGTGTTATAAATGCCAAGGATATGGTCACTACGCAGCTGAGTGTAGGAAACCAAGGCGTGAAAAGGATTGGCGACTTGACAAGGAGCAGAAACCCGAAGCAAACTTGTCTAAGATTATTGATGATGAGCCAGCACTTTTGTTGGCTGAAAAGGAAGAAATAGATAGTAATGTGGTTTAACTAAATGAGGGTGGTGTCATTCCTAAGCTGAGTGCAGAAGGAGATAGCAAAACACCGAGTAATTTGTGGTACCTCGACAACGGAGCGAGTAATCACATGATAGGATAGCGATCAAAGTTCATAGATCTAGATGAAAGTGTAGCAGGGCAGGTGCGCTTCAGAGATGGGTCGACAGTCAATATAAAAGGAAAAGGATCAATACTATTCAAATGCAAGAATGGTGAAGAGAGGTTGATAAAAGAAGTATATTTAATTCCAACTCTTTGTAATAATATTATATCTCTAGGCCAGTTGTCAGAGGAAGGGAACAAAGTGATCTTAAAAGGTGAATTCTTGTGGGTCTATGATGTTCTTGGAAAGCTGGTAATGAAGGTACGTAGGTCTCTAAACAGACTCTACAAATTAATAATTGAGGATACAGGAGGTGAATGCTTGTTGTCAAAAGCTGAGGAGGTGACCTGGTTGTGGCACGCACGATTGGGTCATGTTAATTTTAAGGCTATGTCAATGATGTTAGATAAGGATATGGTGTATGGTTTACCAAAATTGGTACAACCAAATGAAGTGTGCAAAGGCTGCCTAATATCTAAACAGACAAGAACACCATTTCCAGCAAGTCGATGTTTACTGCCAACAAGATTTTGGAACTCATTCATGGTGATCTATGTGGTCCCATTACTCCACCAACGCTAGGTGGGTGTCGATATTTTTTGCTGCTAGTTGATGACTTTAGCAGAGTCATGTGGGTGTATATGTTGAAGACAAAGGATGAGGCTTTGGATCACTTCAAGAAGTTTAAGGCACTGGTCGAAAATGGTCGTAAGGAAAAAATAAAAGTCTTGAGTATAGATAGAGGTGGGGAGTTAGCTTTATCGTCCGATGGATTTAATCCGTTCTATAGCACAAATGTTGATTATTCATGTTGGCCAATTTTGTTGACAATTTACAATCTTCCACCATGGCTTTCTATGAAGAGGAAATATATTATCCTATGTTTGTTAATATCTGGACCAACTCAGCCCGGCAATGATATCGATGTGTTCCTTCAACCACTCATGGAAGATTTTAAAAAGTTGTGGCATGGGAAACAAGTGTACGACGCATACAAGAAGGAGTATTTTTTCCTTAGAGGCATTTTGTTATGGACAATCAACGATTATCCAGCCTATGGCAATTTGTCGGGCAACATTATCAAGGGTTTTAACCGGTGTCCTGTATGCGTTGATAACACAAAAGCTACAAGGCTAGTTAATTGTCGTAAGTGTGTGGTCATGACGCATAGGAGGTGGATGCCCCGTCATCATCCATATCGCCGACAGAAACAAGATTTTGATAACACCGTGGAAAAGGAAACTGCTCCAATTCCCTTAACCGCAGAGGAGGTGCTTCAAAGAGTACAACATCTGAAGGGCTATGTCTACGGTAAGACACAAAGCCAACCTCGATTAAAGAAAGGTGATGTTCGACCTATTTGGAAAAAGGTATCTATATTCTTTGAGCTTGAGTATTGGAAGTTTCTACCGGTTAGACATGTTCTCGATGTGATGCACATTGAGAAAAATATATGCGAAGCTTTACTTGGCACCATACTTAATATACCAAAGAAAACAAAAGACAAAGAATATGTCCGTATTGACATGGCTGAAATGGGATTAAAAACCGAGTTGAGGCCAAAAACCCCAGGGAAAAAGGAGAAGTTACCATTAGCATCTTGGAATTTGACTCATTCCGAAAAAAAGGTTGTCTGCTCTTCCTTTCTTAACATGAAGTTGCCTGATGGTTTTTGTTCTAATGTTAGGAGTCTAGTTTCAATGGAAACTCTTAGACTTACTGGAATGAAATCTCATGACTGCCATATGATATTGCATCATTTGCTCCCAATTGCAATTCGGTCGTCATTGCAAAAAAGAGTTAGGAACACAATTATCAGGTTCTGCATCTTCTTTAAGGCAATTTGTAGTAAAGTTATTGAGCCTGATAAGTTGGAGAAAATGCAATCGGAATTAGTAATTACTTTATGCCATCTTGAAAAATACTTCCCCTCTTCCTTGTTTGATCTAATGTTTCATATATCAGTGCATCTTGTACGAGAAGTTGAGCTCTGTGGACCAATTTTCCTTAGGTGGATGTATCCTTTTGAGAGATACATGAAGACATTCAAGGGATATATAAAGAATCGGGCTCGTGTAGAAGGTTGTATTGCGGAGGCCTATATAGCAGAAGAGGCGGTGGAATGTTTGGTGGACCATGATGAAGGAACAACTATCGGGGTACCGAAAATTGGTAGACATACTAAGGATGCCATTTGCAGGCCATTATCGGGTGCAACCATAATAACCCCGAGTAGGACTGATTTGCACGTAGCACATTTGTGTGTCCTCCAGAATACTAATGCAGTTAGACCATTTTTCAAGTAAGCCATGAATTTAATTTCTTTATTTTCTTTATTTGCATGCATTTCTTATGTCATTTTTAATGACTCCAATGAACACATGACATTTTTAATGACCAAATATCCGGAACATGAAAATGATGAAATGTGGCTAAAGAACAAGCAAAATGAGACATTCCTTAAATGGTTTAAAGAAAAGGTATTATGTGAATTTAATAATAGTTTTGTGATTTTTTTACAACTCCCTAGCTCACATGAATCATTTTACAACTTGTTTATTTTTTTCAGATTGCTTCAAATTTGGAAGACAAAAAAGAGTTATCAAACGAGATAATATGGATCGCAGACGAACCCAACAAAGATATTCCTACATTCAGCGGATACAGAATGGATGGGGTTACCTTTAGTACCAGGGAACGTGATGACATGCGTCAGGTTCAGTGCAGTGGTGTGTGTGTAGAAGCCGATACAATGGTTGTGCACGATAAGGATAAAAACATTGAGCACACATCACATACATATTACGGAGTTATAACAAGTATATGGGAGTTGGACTATAACTACCTTAGGGTCCCTATTTTTCATTGTAAGTGGGTAAATATGAACATAGGCACGAAGGTAGATGACTTGGGATATAAATTAGTAAATTTGAATAGTTTGGGCTTTTTAGATGATCCATTTGTATTGGCAAAACATGTTAAACAAGTTTGTTACATTGATGATCCTCTTGA
Source organism: Kitagawia praeruptora (assembly GCA_037693485.1). Taxonomy (NCBI): domain Eukaryota; kingdom Viridiplantae; phylum Streptophyta; class Magnoliopsida; order Apiales; family Apiaceae; genus Kitagawia; species Kitagawia praeruptora. Next base: position 113,724,913 of record CM075354.1, read on the forward strand.
TAAATCATGGTCCGTTGTCTTGAAGTTACCGGAGAAAAATTACTATGAAGACAATGAGTATGAAAATGAGGCATCTGTAGTAGCAGAACTTGAGAATGACTTTTTTATGCCCAATTTTCCGGATGTTGATGAGGAAGACATGCCTACTAGTTACATTCGAGATGATGTTGATGAACTAATACAACTTTCGTAGTGTAATAAATTAATTTGTGCTCTTTAATTTGTAACTATAACTCTTGATAGATTGTTGGTTGGTTGGTTTGTTCCCTTCTGTTTGGCCTTTGTTGGATGCCAATTTGGTTGGTTGGTTTGTTCTCTTCTGTTTGGCCTTTGTTGATTTGTTGGATGCCAATTTGATAGGTTAGTCATCTTTTAAATATGTTTTTTTTTCATGTACAGTTCATCAGACAACAGTTTTAAACTGAAGACACTTGTATGAGTTGAAACACACAATAGGCAAGAACCTGGTGTGTGTTGGATTAAGTTCATACAACACTATGTAAAGCACTTGTGTTAAATATCATTACACAATACCACATTGGAAATCACTTGTCTCATTCTAACAATATTTTTTACGAAGTATTGTCTATGCTTCATTCACATAATATTTCTAAAAAATGTTGTGTGTTGGTTAACTGTCACACAACACTATGGATAACATATTGTATGACTGCTACTTAGACAACAGACCTAAAAACACTTGTCTGATCTAAAAATACTTATGCATTTACACAACACCCTTGGTCAAGAAATGCTTGTCTGGTAAGATTGATCACACAATGGTTTTGGCCCATTGTGTGAATGTAGGATTAGACAATACTTTCTCTGAGTAGGAAAATACCAGTTGTCTGATCATTTCGGGCAACACTTTTTTCCATGGGTGTTGTCTGATATGTGTCGTCTATTGCCAGATTTCTTGTAGTGTCTCTTTACACTGCTGAGTGATGTTTGGCTCATATACCCGAACCTGACAGTGAAATGTGAAGATGGTGCGTACGATTTAGACCACTAGGAAGAGTTTAGAGAGGAAGAGAGTAGCTGCCCAGGGTCCGGTATTTGCAATCCAAATTTCGGAAGATTTGGGATCAACTGATGCAGCTATTTGATAAACTTTTGGAGTTGGTTTGTAAGACTAGTTTTGATAATGATGTAATTATTTAAAATTGAAATCGTTTGTAAAATTAATTAGACTTAACTATTAATGTTTTTAGATGTTTAATTTATTTCATACTTTAACATGGTTCATCTAGCGGGTATGGTTTTACTTTATTATGGACCGATTTACGGGTATGACCCATATTCACGTTACTCATTTACGCTGTTACCATATGATCATTTCTCTATTTATCACTCCTAGATAACACCCAAATCTAAACCATTAGCCCACTCAAAGCCAAATTACAATAATTTAAGTTATAAAATATCGCTCTATTAGGTTATCTATAAGGTTGTAGATTAGTTGAATGGAGCCGAACAGATACTAACATAATAGAATCACTGAGCCGAACTTTTCTCTTCGTGTTTCAGCTCGTTACAAAAGTCTAAATCAAACTCAAATTTTATGGAGCCAATATTATTATTTTTGTACGAACTCATTAAGAAAAAAATTATCTGACAAACATGTTACCAAATCATGATATACTCGTATCACGTATTAACCAACATTTTAAATTTTTTTCTATAATTTTTTCATTGAATTTGAATAAAAAAGTAGGGAATAAAATCTCGAAAACTTGCAACATGCTTCTTGTTTGCATTTTCTATTGATCTATTTATTTTTTAATTGCACAAACAAGTGAAAATTAGGGGAAAAAAGTTAGGTAAACTTGCCTATGGATACATTTTTATTCTTGCACGTAGTCTAGTGAATTTTTTACTTTATAGTTTAAGTGGTTTACTAAATTACCATATAATCGTACCTCTAATAGTAGTACTAGTGTTGCTGGTTAATTACCCTCATCACATTTACACATTTGTATTGTAAACTCATAATGTAACATAAGGTCTGAGGTCTCAGTCTCTCTAATTTGTTCCTTGATGAAAAGCTTTTGGGTTTTTTCTTTACCAAATTAGGCACGGTTACATACAATTTCTAACTCCTTTCATGAAGTGATCAGGTGTCTCATTTCCAATTGGTTGTATAAAAAGAGGATGCACAGATCATCCAGTAGAGTGGGTATCTGTTAATAGCTTAGACAAACATGTCTTCATAGTCCTTTGACCTTTAGGTTTGAGATTTGGCATTATGCTTGGCAAGGTCTTACAATAAAGGTTTATATTAGTTGTATTATCTAGAATTAAAAAACAAATATTTTTCTAGTTTTACCGTTTATGATATAGGAATGTCACAATATGTTATATTAATTATTAGAATTCTAGTTGAAATAATATTTTTTTGAACTATTTTTATAGATTTTTTAAGAAAGAGCACATAGTAAAGAGTAACATCACAAAAACTAAATTATGTTGTTAAATAACAAATTTTATCTTTATCTGATTCAAATTAAATAAATATGATAAAAAATTATTTTATAAACTACTTCTGAAATAATTATACAATAATTATAAAAAGAAGATTTATATTAGTTTTATCATCGACCACAAATGAAAAAATATTTTTCTAGTTTAAATGTATATATTTGTTGTTAAATGCATTACAATATAAAAATTATGTTGTACCAATTACTCAATATGTTATATTAATAATTAAAACTCTTCAGAAAATATTATTTTAATTTCTTGTAAATAGAATTTATTATGATTTCACTTTGGATGAAAAATCAAAATACCCACCATTTAATTTGAGCTGCCCAAAATACCTAAAGCGGGAAACCTCCGCCATTTTTAACCACTGAACGCGCATGTGTGACATGCGTGTACTGGCGCATGTGTCACATGCGTACACAGTACACGCATGTCACACATGCGTGTTCTTTGTTTTTTTTCCCTGAACAAGGCCACGCATGTTGTACATGCGTGTACATGTTTATTTTTTTTTATAAAATCAGTCACGCATTGTACCAATGCGCATGGTTCAATAATTTGTACTTTTTTTATATATTTAAAATCAGCCACGCATTGTACCAATGCGTATGGTTCAATAATTTTTGAATTTTACTTATTTTTTATTTATAAATTAAAAAAAAAAATTAAAAATTTAAAAAAAAAATTTAAAAATTTAAAATAAAAAATTGAATCCGGAGGCCTGATTTTTAAATGCTACCGCGTTTAAAAATCAGGATAAATTAGGGTTTTGGGTCTAGGGTTTAGGGTTGTAAACAACCCTAAACCCTAAACCCTAAGTTTGTATACGGTTTATTCGTCGTTCCAAATGTTTCTAAACCCAAAATGGAACGGTTGAACCCCAAAGGTTAACCGTTGAAACCCTGAGGGAATACAGATACAATTTTAAATTTTAAATAAAAAATTGAATCCGGCGGCCTGATTTTTAAACGCTAAAAATCAGGATAAATTAGGGTTTTGGGTCTAAGGTTTAGGGTTGCAAACAACCCTAAACCCTAAGTTTGTATACGGTTTATTCGTCATTCCAAATGTTTCTAAACCCAAAATGGAACTTTTGAACCCCAAAGGTTAACCGTTGAAATCCTGAGGGAATATAGATAAAATTTAAAATTTTAAATTAAAAATTGAATCCATCGGCCTGATTTTTAAACGCTAAGTTCGTATACGGTTTATTCGTCGTTCCAAATATTTCTAAACCCAAAATGGAAACGTTGAACCCCAAAAGTTAATTATTGAAACCGTAAGTTTATTTAAAATTTTAATTTTTTTAGAAAAAATTAAATGACCATTTATTTATAAATATTTAATATTATTTGAAAAAAGAGTATTTGATACTTTTTTCATGGTGGAAAAGAAGAAATATCGAGATGGAAGTGTTAACTGTCGAGATGGGCACACTACACGCATTACTATAATGCGTACAAAGGGGAAAAAAGAAAAAGTATACGCATTATGATCATGCGTGCATGGTTGTTAAAATAAAAAAAATTATACGCATTAGCATAATGCGTATATAGCGGGGGGGGGGAACTATGCGCATTACTCTAAGGCGCATACCGTGGGTATTTAGGGCGGAGTTTTCAGAAATGGTATTTTGGGCAGTGGATAGGGAAAAGTGGGTATTTTGGGCAATTTTTCTTTCACTTTAGGTATGTACATTTTGCCTGGTATTGTACATTTGCATTCCACTAAAAAAGTTAATTTTTTTATTTTTTGGTTGTTTAAATGTAAAAATTAAAGTTGATTTTTAAATATTCAATTTTGTTATATTATAATCAATCGATAATATCTAAACATTCTTTTATGGTAACTAAAAATTATATTTCTTATAACTATTAGAAGTAATTATGTGTAGGATATCTCCCTATGTCGTGTGTATTTGACTATATAAAAAAAGAAAAAAGGAAATTAAATTAAATTTCACATCTTATATCATAAATATCATATTTAATATGTTGTATCGAACCCTTTTCCCCCTTCTTATATAAGACTATTATTTGTTTTTCTATTTAGGTGTTTTGAATAGTAAGATCTTTTTTTATTTTTCTTTGCACAAAATCATTCAATAATTAAATTTGAGTCCTAAATTTTAAAATTTACTTAGAAGTTGGAATCATTTTTTTGTGAGTTTATTCCTTATACATAATTTGAGTATTTTACTGTCGATATATCGTTAATGAAAATGGAAATTTTGTTTACATGTTTAATGGATTTTTTCATAAAATCCACCACCACTAAAATATATTTGTTAAGTATTTTTAGCAAAATTATATCTTCTACAAAATAATCCAATCTAATTTTCAGTAGGCCAAAATAATTATCCAGATAATTCCTCAAAAGCCCCTAAGGCCAATAAAATCCTGGAAATAAATATTTTTACATGTCTTTTTCAAATATTTGTTATATATTTTAATATTTTAATGAGTTTGATTAGAATTTTCAGTTTTATTCACTTCTAAACTTGATTCAACACTAATCAAATATTCAAATATTAATCTTCTTTTTTTTTTTTTTTGCTTTATTTTACTTTGATATAATTACGATATCAATTTTTTGGAGAGAATTTATACCTAATTTTCCTAATCATTTGAAAATATTTGAAAATAGTTTTAATGTTATGACTAAAACATTTTTGTAGAAAAATAGTTGAAAAATAATTTTTTGGTAATTTTTTTTTTATTAATTTCTAGAAGGCCTCTAGTTTTCCTTGGGTTTCATGCCGCCACAAAATTCTCATTGAGCACTCATCTGCCCAATCACCAAATTGTCATAGGCCCAATAAAAAATTTTAGGTTTTACATGTGTGTATATATATATATATATATATACATATCACTGTATTCAACAACCATCTACAACCATCTAAACCTAGCCGCAGAGAAACTCATCTTTTCTCAGACCACACCTAACACCCACAAACCTCTCATGATAGAGCACTAACTAAAAGTTTTTGTCTAGTTTTTGTCTACATCTTTCAGTCGACTGATCCTTTCTACATCTTTGAGTCGAATAATCCTTACAACAATGGACTACTCAATCATAAGTCAACCATAATTCAACTGTTAACACATCAAAGGTATGTTTAGAATTATTTATTGTTTCTTTCTCAATGTTTAATTGTGTTGATTAATGTAATTAAGATTTTATATAATTATTTAATGTCCTTTTTCTCCTTAATGATCCGAAAATCAACCCATCAATGAGAACATTCCAAAAAATAAATACTATCACAATTTCCAAGACTTTTGTTTCAATTTTAGATTTAAGCAATAGTTGTGTATTATTTTAGATTTTTATCAAAGTTTACAAAAAATTTGAATTAGTGGGAGATCTTAATCGATATTTGGTTTTGATTTTTGTTTGTTTTAAGACGTGGATTGAACACGATTCAAAATTAGTTGATAACGAGATGATAATCCTAATACAAAGTGTTAATACCTACTTGATATGCAATTATTTTGGGATATCAAGTATTTTTAATATATTAAATTTTATTTTAAGTATGTTTTTTTGAATTCTTGTATCAATTTTTTTTTCTTGTTATCAATTATTTGTAGATAGACAATGAAGAATATGCTCCAAAAAAGTAGTAGGTAACCCTGGCTCTATGAGCCTATCTGCAACTCTCTCACACGAAGAAGGGACAAAATAGACGGATGTATTGTGCTGTTGTGACAGTAGGGTATGAGTTCTTTCTGTTTGTATTGTTTTTCTTTTCATTTAATTTTTTGTCATTAATTTATAGTGTGATTTGTTTGGTCAATCACTTCTGTTAAATAGGTAGCTCAGTGGTGGCTGCTGGACTTTTTCGAGTTTTGGGGCAAGATCTTGCAGAACTCCATTTAGCCGCTACTGCTAAGGCCAATGAACGCAAGGTGAGTTTACATCCTTCACTAAATAGCCAAAGTACAAAAATGATGCATTAATCCACTATGTGTTTATACTCAAGCATTTTGTAATTCAAGTGCTATTGAGGGGCACTGCCTCTAGGATAACACTGTATATCTTAGATACAGCAGCCCACCTCCATCTATTACGTTCTATTGATGGTAAAGGAACCAATCCTTGGAGGACTCGGTAGTTTTCATTAGTTAATGTTTCAATCTTCTTTTCGGTCTCTATTTCTTAAAGCTCTCTGATCCTGTTGTTGGTCTCTGTTTCTTAGTGCTCTCAGCACCTTCAAATAATCTGATATCTTTGCTTATGATTTGCCTTTCACATTTACAAATGTTATTTACAATGTATGTGCTTTTTAAAACAAGTATAAATTTCTGAATTTCATCAAAATAAATATGAAAATCTGATGTCCATGATAAAAAAAAATATGAATATATGCAGCCAATTAACATGATCAGGATCAAATAGTGCGAGAACATGGTCGTCAGATATTAAGACAGAGTTATGCTTCCTCGTAAAAATCTTATTTGCTGAATTTGTTAGATTTTACCGTAATTCTTCACAAGGAGTTTTTGACATTTAAATGACATATGATATCCAGCATGGAAACATTTAGCAGGGACACTGGATGTCAAGTTTTCATATTTACTTGTTTCTTTAAGAAAAATACGTGCTTCCTCGAATCTCCTCTATTTCTTTTGACTTGAATGTTTGATAGATGAAATAATGAATAATATTTAATATGCAGAGATGATTATCAAATCTCTCGATCATGTCAAGTTCTGGAAGGATCTAAAGATGACATGAACTTAGAAAGTTTGGTGCTGCTCTTAAGATGTCTGAAGAATATGGTAAATGCTACATTCCTTGGTCAGGATAATCAGGTGAGAAGGATAATAAGTTGTATATATGTTAACATTGTTACCTATATAAACAGAAATGATAATTAGCTGGTCCATAATCTTATTAAAATTGCTAAAAGTTTTGCACAACTTCTAGATGCCAGTACCATCCTTTGCTTATTTTTTCAACTCACATGATATTTTTTGCTTTAGATATACTCACAATGCAATATTTATGAAGCAGGGAATAAGAAGGTAGCATTTAAATATCTTACAAAGAAGGTATACGATTTCTTACTTGCTTTTCTAGCATTTACTTATGCATCATATGAGTATATATGTGATTTGTTTTACCAGGTTTAAGTGTAAAACTTCTAATGTTGTAACAGAATTAATAAACAGAATTATTTTTAATAAATACAAAGGATATAAGTATTAATCAATAAGCTGTTTCTGCAGAAATCAATAAGTTGTTTCTGTAGTCAACTTGAATACTGTATTTCCATTTTAATAATCAGCAGCAGTTCGTGTTGAGACTTAAAATCTTGTGCTCCTACATTTCAGTAAGTACTATATGTATAATGCAGATTCTTTCCATGATTTCTATCTACTGCATGTTGGTTTATGACCGGTGCTTGTATGTTAGAGATGGACTTATCTCTTACTCCCACACTCTTTTTGTTGGTTGCTTCCTAGGCTGGTGTCAAGGAAGAAGCATGTTCTGGCTGCATCATATCGGAAGGGAACTTGTTCGTAACAGAAACTCAGGACGGCCTATTGAATAGAATTTTACACAAACTGTACAGTGGAACCTCCAATTGATTCTCTTAAGCAAGTTACCAGTTGTTGTGCAACCATTAACATATAGTTTAGAAATTTGAGAAGACAATCAAATATAGTACTTTTACATTTTAATTTATTTTCTTCAATATTGCTGGATTTGATTCGTTGATGTAACTCTACTAGTTATGTTTTTGGTGAATGAAATTAGGACTTGAATTGGTTGTTGGTTTATTTGATGGGAAATTCGATATTCAAGTAGTACATTTTTTTTATTACATTTATGGTGTTACAATAGGTACAAAGTGTGTTACAATTGGTATACTACTGCATGTGTTACTGGCCCAAAAAGTAGGACCCAGATGTGGGCCTCACATGTGGGCCCCACAGTTGCCGGTGTGCAAATTTGTATCATCTTTTGTAACACACAAACTATTTTGCTATATATTGTTTAAGATGTTGCTATAGAGGTTTTTCGTAACCATATTTGCTCTGTTACCATAGGCTTTTTTTGATGTTACCTTAGATATCTATAGTTACTGCTGAGAACCTAACACGGCTGAAGTGTTACCATAGCCCTATTTTGGCCTACAACACCTTTAAACATTGTCTATGGTAATATAGTTTTGGGGTTGCAATAAGCAATCTATGGCGTAGTTACTAATTTTCCAAACATGTTTATACTATTACTAAGGTGATCATCTACATATGAATGCAGTCTCAATCGCATCCGGATGAAGAGGAATTAATAGATCGATCGGAGAGCTGGATCCTAGCAAGGATGGATGAAGAGGGTTATTTTTTAAATGATGTTGTTGTAGACAAAGCTAAGGAAATTGTAAGTTATTGATTTGTATCTTAATAGATTAGTCTTTTGTATGGGAATAGCTCAGACTATAAATATATGGTACTCTTAATTCTATAGGTAAAGTTGAAGGAGGAGGTTAAGGAAGGGAAACTAAAAGTGGACAGTCTTAATGATGTTTTAACAATGGCGCTTGGTAAGCCTGAGCATCGAGGAAGAGTACGTGGCCGAGGAACTCATGTGAAGCAGTCAGTTTACTTCGATCTTCCAAGGCAAACGAAAGCCTCGACAATGGATGAAAAGATACAGAAGAGAGTTAAGAAGTACATGGCAGAGGAGACTGCAAAAGGTTATTAAAGAGAGAGATGCAATTTGGGTTGATGTAGTGGGAAAACTCATAGCAGAGTTATTGACAAAGACTGTGGGACAAGATGGTAGTCCGAAATAGGCTTCTCAAGAAGCAAGTTGTCACGCTAACGGTGGGATTGATATAGATGTAGGTGTATAGAATCTTCATACACCTGAAACCACAAGGAAGATTTTTCATGTTCAAGAAGATAAAGATGTTCGTAAAGTGAAAATAATTGACACTATATTTGTTGGTTTTGGTGACATTAAGGATGATAACAAGGTGGCTGGTGAGGATGCAAATTGTAAGGTGGCTGGTGAGGATGCAAATTGTAAGGTGGCTGGTGAGGATGAAAATTATAAGGTGGCTGGTGAGGATGAAGATTGTAAGTTTGTTGTTGAAAAGAAGATAGGTGATGAAGTGAAAGTCAATGCATCCGGTAGTTCTGTTTGCAAATTGGCTGTTGGATCGCTGAGCAACATTGTAGATTATGCAAAGATTGATGAAGTACTCATTCTTGAAGGACGTGAGCAGAAAATCCATGGAGTAAGACTTGGAGAAGAGAATGCAAGAGTTTGAATCACTCGAGTCATTCAGTGCGGTGCGAATATTCCCTTCCCTATTAGTGATGAAATTGTGATTGTGGAACAGGCCATTGGAACTTTTATTACATGACCGAGAAACCTAACTAATAGCAATAGAAAACAATAGCACTTCTGATGGTTTCTCAAAGGTCAGATTGTTTTTCTATTAGTGTGCTTAGTATATCTAGTATGTTTTTATTTAGTCTGTTTCTTCTTACTATTTTCACGTTCAATTTTCAGAAAAAGAAGAAAGGTCATTCTAATAAAATGAAAAAGACGTATAAATAGTTGAAGATGTTCGAGTAGAGCCTTTTGTTGAGATGGATGCAAATTATCCATCTGCATTGAAGCGTTTGTGGACATGAGCAAAGGATGCCTTGGCTGATGAACAAACAACGTCTTTTGAGCTAAGCGAAGATGCCTTTGGCTCTGCAAAGAAGCAAGTCATTTTCTTATCAGATATACATGCAGTGTGCTCTAGAGGTGAAATGGCACGGTCTCTCATTTGCCTTTTTTATTAAGTAAGTTTCTCTGCAATTGTTTTTTCGTAGATAGTCCCGCGATCCTAGCACGATTGGTGCCATTGGATGTGGTAATGCAGGGCAGAGGTCGCGTGCACTCGCTGCACGATTTAAGAATGCTAAGAAAGATCAATACTTTCTCATGCCTTACAATGTCGTGTAGGTGTTTATACCATAAGTAGCTACTTGGACATTCTCAGATAATTTTTTGAGGTTAAAGAGGATTATATGTCTTGCCCTTTTTAGTTGATTTTTTACAAGAATTTAAGTTTCAGTTTTTAACACAAGGGTTAAATTTGATAATATTTAATTTGTTGCAAATTTTAAGTTTAATTTTTGAGGTTAAACTTGATAATATTTCTTATAATTTGAAGTTGAATTTTTACAATAATTTATGATTCCAATTTTTTTAAAATGGTTAGGTTGTGTTGCAATTTCTCGATATTTTGGTAGACTTGTTAAGATCAAGCGTTTCTTTCATTTTTTAAGTTGATCATTTACGAGAATTTAAGTTTTTATTTTGAATAGAAGCCTTCAATTTTTGAAGTCAAGCCAGATCATATTTATTGCAAGAAATTATGCTCTAGATGTGTCACATTTTGGAACATTTTTCTGTCTTGCTGAATTTAAGTATTTTTTTGGTTGATTTTATTTTAATATTAATATGATCTTTTTGATTATATTTGAGTTGGTAATGCGACAAGAATTAGTACTTCATGCTTTAATTTCAAACTTGCACCATGGTTCATGTTTGCGTAGGAACCACTGGACTTTGACTGTTGCAAATCCTCAGGCAGAGATTGTCTACTACATAGACCCTCGAAAATTTCGAATTGCAAATGGGGAATGGGTGGATGTTGGCATGTCGACAAGTTCAACTTCTAAAGTTTGTGTATTGAGTCTTGAACCTTCATAGACCATATCTTTCTCTACTTTGATTTTTTGTTGAAAAATATTATTTTCGTTATAGCGCCATTAAAATGTACAAGGAGGACATGAACAAGGTTGCAAAGAAGAAAAAATTAAGGGAGAACATGGCGGTATTAATTCATTCTCATCATATTTTATTTATGTCATCGAAAGAGATTGTAATTAAATTTTTATTTGGTACTTCAGGGAGTTCCACTGCATACAGGGAGCAAGAACTGTGGCATGTTCGTGATGCGTTACATGAAGGAAATCGTTGAGGACAAGGAGCTTCAATTTGCTGCTAAGGTGAGAATTTCAATTTTTTTTGGGTTTTCTAATCAACTTTAGAGATACTTGGTTCTTTAGGACACTAGTAAAAATATGTGACTTACAAAAAACTTTTGGTCATTTTTCAGTGGATGCGCAGGTCGAACTTGGTTTATATTGATGATGACATAAACAAGATCCGAATTGATATTGCAAAATATTTTATGAAATGCCATGCATGTTAGGTTCTACAGTCGGGTTCTTTTTCTTGTTATCAACTTGGTTTATGAAGTGGAAGTTTTATAGTAGGTAGTTGGTGATGGTACCTATATAAACATAAATGATAATCAGCTAGTCCATAATCTTATTAAAATTGCTAAAAGTTTTGCACAACTTCCAGATGCCAGTACCATCCTTTGCTTATTTTTTCAACTCACATGATATTTTTTGCTTTAGATATACTCACAATGCAATATTTATGAAGCAGGGAAGAAGAAGGTAGCATTTAAATATCTTACAAAGAAGGTATACGATTTCTTACTTGTTTTTCTAGCATTTACTTATGCATCATATGAGTATATATGTGATTTGTTTTACCAGGTTTAAGTGTAAAACTTCTAATGTTGTAACAGAATTAATAAACAAAATTATTTTTAATAAATACAAAGGATATAAGTATATATCAATAAGTTGTTTCTGCAGAAATCAATAAGTTATTTCTGTAGTCAACTTGAATACTGTATTTCCATTTTAATAGTCAGCAGCAGTTCCTGTTGAGACTTAAAATCTTGTGCTCCTACATTTCAGTTAGTACTATATGTATAATGCAGATTCTTTCCATGATTTCTATCTAGTGCATGTTGGTTTATGACCGGTGCTTGTATGTTAGAGATGGACTTGTCTCTTACTCCCACACTCTTTTTGTTGGTTGCTTCCTAGGCTGGTGTTAAGGAAGAAGCATGTTCTGGCTGCATCATATCGGAAGGGAACTTGTTCGTAACAGAAACTCAGGACGGCCTATTGAATAGAATTTTACATAAACTGTACAGTGGAACCTCCAACTGATTCTCTTAAGCAAGTTACCAGTTGTTGTGCAACCATTAACATATAGTTTAGAGATTTGAGAAGACAATCAAATATAGTACTTTTACATTTTAATTTATTTTCTTCAATATTGTTGGATTTGATTCGTTGATGTAATTATACTAGTTATGTTTTTGGTGAATGAAATTAGGACTTGAATTGGTTGTTGGTTTATTTGATGGGAAATTCGATATTCAAGTAGTACATTTTTCTTTTATTACATTTGTGGTGTTAAAATAGGTACAAAGTGTGTTACAATAGGTATATTACTGCATATGTTGCAGGCCCAAAAAGTAGGACCCAGATGTGGGCCTCACATGTGGGCCCCACAATTGCCCGTGTGCAAATTTGTATCATCTTTTGTAACACACAAACTATGTTGCTATATAGTGTTTAAGATGTTGCTATAGAGGTTTTTCGTAACCACATTTGCTCTGTTACCATAGGCTTTTTTTGATGTTACCTTAGATATCTATAGTTATTGCTGAGAACCTAACACGGCTGAAGTGTTACCATAGCCCTATTAAACTCATGTTTGTTGGCAAGGTATAATTGTAATTGTTAGATATTATATGGTATTTGTTGGTGTGAATTAAAGGTTACTGAAATTGCAATTTTAATTTTTTTTAAAAGAAATTGACTTTAAATGTCGGTTCTTGAGAAAGCCGCCACTTATAATCTGACTTTAAGCGTTGGTTTTTAGGAAACCGACGCCAATAGTGGGACTTTAAGCGTCGGTTTTTTAAGAAACTGACGCCAATAGTAAGAGCTTAAGTGTCAGTTCTTTAAGCAACTGACGCCAATAGTAGGACCTTAAGTGTCGGTTCTTTAAACAACCGACGCTATTAATATATTACATGCGTCGCCTAATTAACCGACGCCATAGACCTATACCTATAGCGTCGCCTTCATATACTACGCCCAATAACCGACGCTTAATGCCTATTTTGACCGACGCTAAAAGTATATTTTCTACTAGTGAGGTAACCCTGGCTCTATGAGCCTATCTACAACTCTCTCAAAGGAAGAAGGGACAAAATAGACGGATGTATTGTGCGTTTGTGACAGTAAATATGTAGCTCAACTGTGGTGGCTGCTGGACTTTTTCGAGTTTTGGGGCACGATCTTGCAGAACTCCCTTTAGCCACAACTGCTAAGGCCAAGGTGAGTTTACATCCTTCATTAAATAGCCAAAGTACAAAAATGATGCATTCCACTATGTGTTTATACTCAAGCATTTTGTAATTCAAATGCTATTGAGGGGCACTGCGTGTAGGATAACACTGTATATCTTAGATACAGCTGCCCACCTCCATCTATTACGTTTATTGATGGTAAATGAACCAATCCTTGGAGGACTCGGTAGCTTTCATTAGTTAATGTTTCAATCTTCTTTTTGGTCTCTATTTCTTAAAGCTCTCTGATCCTGTTGTTGGTCTCTGTTTCTTAGTGCTCTCAGCACCTTCAAATAATCTGATATCTTTGCTAGTGATTTGCCTTTCACATTTACAAATATTATTTACAATGTATGTGCTTTTTAATACAAGTTTAAATTTCTGAATTTCGTCAAAATAAATATGAAAATCTGTTGTCCATGATAAAAAAAATACGAATATATGCAGCCAACTAACATGATCAGGATCAAATAACGTGAGAACATGGTCGTCAGATATTAAGACAAATTTTACCATAATTCTTCACAAGGAGTTTTTGACATTTAAATGACATATGATATCCAGCATGGAAACATTTAGCATGGACACTGGATGTCAAGTTTTCATATTTACTTGTTTCTTTAAGCAAAATATGTGCTTCCTTGAATCTCCTCTATTTCTTTTGACTGTAATGTTTGATAGATGAAATAATGAATAATATTTAATATGTAGAGATGGTTATCAGATCTCTCGATCATGTCAAGTTCTTGAAAATGCTACATTCCTTAGTTAGGATAATCAGGTGAGGAGGATAATAAGTTGTATATATGTTAACATTGTTACCTGTATAAACAGAAATGATAATCAACTGGTCCATAATCTTATTAAAATTTCTAAAAGTTTTGCACAACTTCCAGATGCCAGTACCATCCTTTGCTTATTTTTACAACTCACATGATATTTTTTGCATCCGATATACTCACAATGCAATATTTACATCATATGCATCATATGATTTCTTACAGAGAAGGTATACGATTTCTTACTTGCTTTTCTAGCATTTACTTATGCATCATATGAGTATATTTGTGATTTGTTTTACCAGATTTAAGTGTAAAACTTCTAATGTTGTAACTGAAATAATAAACAAAATTATTTTTAATAAATACAAGGGATAAAAGTATAAATCAATAAGCTGTTTCTGTAGAAATCAATAAGTTGTTTCTGCAGTCAACTTGAATATTGTATTTCCATTTTAATAACCAGCAGCAGTTCCTGTTGAGACTTAAAATCTTGTGCTCCTACATTTGAGTTAGTACTATATGTAGAATGCAGATTCTTTCCATGATTTCTATCTACTGCATATATGTTGGTTGCTTCCTAGGCTGGTGACAAGGAAGAAGCATGTTCTGGCTACATCATATCGGAAGGGGACTTGTTCGTAACAGAAACTCAGGACGACCTATTGAATGTAGCAGCCCAGCAGACCACATTTCATCTTTCAGAATTTTACATAACCTGTACAGTGGAACCTCCAACTGATTCTCTTAAGCAAGTTACCAGATGTTGTGCAACCATTAACATATAGTTTAGAGATTTGAGAAGGCAATCAAATATAGTACTTGTGCATTTTAATTTATTTTCTTCATTGTTGCTGGATTTGATTCGTTGATGTAACTATACTAGGAATGTTTTTGGTGAATGAAATTAGGACTTGAATTGGTTGTTGGTTTATTTGATGGGAAATTCGATATTCAAGTAGTACATTTTTCTTTTATTACATTTATGGTGTTACAATAGGTACAAAGTGTGTTACAATAGGTATATTACTGCATGTGTTGTAGGCCTAAAAAGTAGGACCCAGTGTGGGCCTCACATGTCACTAGTACAAAATTGGCTTTTTACGTCGGTTAAATAGGTCTTATACGTCGGTTAAATGGCGACGTATAGAGGGGCGACGTATAAAGTCACGAGTCTTTTACGTCGGTTAAAAAGGCGACGTATAAAGTCTAAATATACGTCGCTAAAAAGCCGACGTATAATGTCAACGAAGGCCGACGTATAATGTTAAAGAAGGCTGACGTATAATGTTGAAAAATGCCGACGTATAATGTAAAAAAAGCCCGACGTATAATGTTCAAAAACACGGACGTATAATGTCACTAGTAAAAAATGACCTTTTACGTCGGTTACATATAAGAACCGACGTATATTGTCAAAAAATTAAAAAAAAAAATTCTATTTCTTTGTACCCATTCACATAAACCTGCTGAACAATTTATAAACCTACTATAACAAAGTTTTGTACAACCAAAAACCATATCTACAAGAAATAATACTCAAGAATCAACTTAACAATGTATAAACCTACTATAACAAAGTTTTATACAACCAAAATCCATATATACAAGAAATAATACTCAAGAAACAACTTCAACAAGAAGGTATTTCGTATTTATTTATCCATCTCTCTTCTAACTTTAATATATATGCATATGGTGCATAAAATGTGTAGTTTAATGAATTTAGAGCATCTCCAGTAGATGCTCGTCATTTTCAGTTCGTCGCAAGATAACTCCGTATCTCTCGCAGCCGAGCATCGAGTCCCATTAAGGTTACAAGTTTTCCAGTAACCTGCACAGAACAGTTACACAACATTAACAGTCAAGTCATAGTAACAGAAAAGGCTAATAGAACATGTAGATAAGCAATCATAAACTTATGTAATACACGATGCACATAGAGTGTAAAGAAACTGCGCAAGTGCTCAGCCCATGCTCAAATAAACAATCTACCTCGGGTCTAATACATCCGTTGAGGATATATCTACTATTGTCATGTTATATGTTTTTTATCTAAGTTATTACAATTAGCTGCTTTAATTTATTGTTTTAAACTGTTTATTATATCAGAAATTATAGGAACGGATCAATCAGCTAATTGTCTCAATACCATCAACAGCTTTCCATGCATCCACTTTGCCCTGTCCCTCATGTTGAACATACCTGGACGGCCTGAAGAGTGGATACAAATATAAACGATAAAACTTTAGCTAGAGTCCCCATAAATAATGACACCCAAAATATATTTATTTGTGATCGAATATACTAACTTGTGTTCACAGGTCCAACTGTGCTTTGCTTGAACAATCCATACAGTATAAGCTTCTCTGCATTTGTGGTGCTCTCTGGAAGTGTTTTAGCTTTCTCAGCATACTGCTCAAATTCTTCCTGTAGGCAAAAAGATAAAAAACCATGATAAGTCAGCAAATAACTGCATATCATTCAAATCAATCAATTAACCAAAAGGAAGCCTCGATCTAAAATCGGTAATGTCAAAGAGTAAACGATTAACGTAAAACCATTAACCAACCGCCAAAGAAACGTTAATTGCAACAAACCAAATAACAGTACAAACTATGTGTACAAGAATTACAAAAACATCAACACAGATCTATTCAGCCGCAACTGAGTAATAGCAATATACACATTAGGAGTCTTTCTTCTATTTTCTGTAAGCAATCTAGTTCCATTATTACTACTATTATTCTTGCATTCAGTTCGGGGCAACATGTGTTAAATTTATTTAGAAAAATTGTTGCTACAGTTTCTTTAACATTGTCTATCAAAATCAATATTGCCAATACTTAAGTGACTTGTACCAACTACATGAATTTTAATATGATCTTAAGGTTGTTTGTTTCAATGTTGTTATCAAGTTTTTTTTATTCTCGAAAGCACCCAAATCTGTCCTGCAGTAGACATGTAAACTACCAACACTACGCCATAGATGGCCTATAGCAACCCCCAAACTGTGTTACCATAGACCCCATTTTGAAGTTACCATAGGCCAAAATAGGGCTATGGTAACACCTCAGCTGTGTTAGGTTCTCAGCAGTAACCACAGGTATCTAAGGTAACATCAAAACACACCCTAAGGTAACATAGCAAATGTGGTTACCAAAAACCTCTATAGCAACATCTTAAACACTCTATAGTAACATAGTTTGTGTGTTACAATAGATAATACAATTTTGCACAGCTGTCACATGTGGGACCCACACGTGGGGCCCACATGTGGGACCCACATTTGGTGGACCCACATGTGGGACCCACTTCTGGGTGGGGCCCACCTGCAAGGCCTATTGTAACACCTACTATAACCTATTGTAACACCTACTATAACCTATTGTAACACCTAATATTACCTACTGCAACACCTAATATTACCTATTGTAACACACAGTTTACCTATTGTAACACCATAAATGTAAAAAATAAAAATGCACCAGCAGAATATTGAATTCCCATAAAACAAACCAACAACAATTTAAATCCAAAAGCAACTACATCAAATCCAAACCAACAACAATTCAAATCCACCATCAACTACATCAAATCCAAAAGCAACTACATCAAATCTACCATCAGTTTTAAACATAAACTAAAACAGTTAAGTACTAGAAGTCTAAGAGCTAGGTCCACCGGTCATAGGAGTAGCATCACCTACTGTGTCACTGGAAATCGTCGCACAGATTTCACCAATATTAATATTCAGAGTGGGGTTTGCTTCAACTAATTTTTTTAGGACCAATGTCATGTTGTCCTGGACCTTCCGATTGATCTTGCCATCCACTTCAGCGGCCTTCTGGTTTACCTTTGCTTCCACTTCGACAACAACTTCCTGCCGTATCTTTTTTGTCAGCTCTTGCACGTATGAATCGGTTGGAGCTGAAGCTGAAGCTTGAGTAGAAGTTTTGAGACACTTCGGGTCATGTCTTCCTATAAGCCAACCTCGACCATGAGATTTTTTTGCACCCGAAACTAGTTCCTCAAGACCATCAAGCCCTTCTGATGATTGGAGTTTCTTGTTAATTGTATCCTAGAAAATAAATGTAAGTCAATATATGAAAATGAAAATGGACTGTAAAGATGAAATATGGACTGTAAAGATGAATTGTTACTTACAATTCTGAACTTCATCACATCAGGATTAGATTGGTATTTTCGTCCAGGATTGCGCTTACAAGTTTTGGCAAAAATCTTTGCAAGAAATAGGTCGTTATCTGGCTGCTGGTCATCTCGCTGCTGGTCATCTGGCTGCTGGTCATCTGGCTGCTGGTCATCTAGCTGATGGTCATCTGGTTGCTTGTCATCTGGCTGCTTGTCCTTGTCCTGAACCTGCACACACCAGGAATGAATAAATCCTGCCAATCTTCAGACTGAAAGTGTCACTACTTATTTTCTGAATAAATCCTAGATGGAAAGAAATAAGCATTTAATCTAAACTATAAACTACTAGATAAAAACTTGTAAACTGAAAGTGTCACTACTTATACTACTGTATTGAGATATAATTCATACATAAATTAAGGAGAAGCAATTTTCTTAACTATAATTCACGACTCTAAAAAAGATTGACATTTTATTTTTTGACAATCCTGACTAATTTTATAATTTTTGACTCGCAAAAGGATTGATAATAAATTTTCAGGAACTTACCATCTTGTATTCAATTTGAGAAAATAGTTTGGAACCAGTAGTGTGTGTGTCTGTGTATTCACGACGACTTTTAGCATTTCTTTCCGCCTTCGCCTGCAAAAAAACATGAAAAAAGAGCACTAGTATAATGATTGCTCTTTATTCGAAAAAAACATGAAAAAAGAGCACTAGTATACCTGAATATCAGGATCTCCCCAAAATTTTAAGAGCAGCTTAAATTCCTCAAGTGGAATGTCTTCCGGCTTATTTTCTAGCCTCTCCACATCAGTTGCATATGCAGTATAATGATTGCTCTTTATTCGACTCTTGTACCCCTTCCAACTCTGTTGAATTGTCTTCCATGACCATTTTTTTAATTCCTCGGGAATAATATAGCATTACTTACATATAAATCAAATATAAAACAGAATAAGTTA
The DNA here is from genome assembly GCA_037693485.1 of Kitagawia praeruptora. Classification (NCBI taxonomy): domain Eukaryota; kingdom Viridiplantae; phylum Streptophyta; class Magnoliopsida; order Apiales; family Apiaceae; genus Kitagawia; species Kitagawia praeruptora. The sequence continues at coordinate 113,744,544 of CM075354.1, forward strand.
GTCTAAAATGCTATCTGACCAACATTATTTACAAGAAGCTAGTTCAAATTGATTGATTACCTTGACATAATCCCACAAGGTATTCTTTAGACTTTCAGGAACATGTTCCCAAGATGCATGAGTCAGTGGCACACACCTCTTTAGTGTCCCCAGAAAGCGACTCAATTCTGAAACATTTTTATCAAAATCTGAAACAGGCTAGCCCCTTTTATTCATGGAGATGACAACCCTTTTCTCAAACGGCCTTGTATGTACGTTATCCATCCTCATTTTCCCTCGTAATCTCTTAGGCACTTTGACTTAAGTACCGAGTTCAAAACATATAAAAAGTTAAATCAAAACACTATTATGTAATTGCCTTGTTTCACAAAGGAATACCATAAAAATTATTTAAGTAAACGAAGATAAACCTGCTTCAACTTCTTCCATTTCAATGTCTTCAATATCTGGCAGGTCAGTTTCCGGAACTTTGTCATTTTTAGTTCCACTTCCAGTTGCAATCGCTGATGCAGCTTCTTTTTGTTTGCGTTCCCGCATAGCAAGATAATCCGCCATTGATCCAAGTCCTTGACCAGATGGTAACTGTGTTTTTGCAGGTTCCACCATACCTGAATTTTCCACCTCATTCTTATCATTCTGAGTGGAACCCTTTTCAGTTGTAGTCACAGCATTAGATTGTGAACGAGTAGTTCGTCGATTAAGAAGCTTGTTTTCCTTCACTTTTCGGGTTTTCTGAAAAATAAATTGAATTAGTACTATGATTAAAATTTTAATTAACTCGCTACATAGTAGATAAGATGCACCTTTGGCAGAATTTCTGAAGCATCATCTTCGCTGTGTTCCTCACTTTCTTGAACATATTCATCCCCGTTTCGAATCTGTTCTGTCCCTTTACTTTTTCCTTTGCCCTTTTTGAACACACCTGGCAGACTAAGAGCTATATCAGGCGCCCCTAACTACTAAACAACAGAGGGGTTTTTTTTAACTGTCCCTTTACTGTTCTGTCCCTTTATGAGATTTATATACATGAGCTTAAACCTAACTACTAAACAACAGAGGGGTTTTTTTTAACTGTTAGCTATACAGTTGAGATAGTTTTTAAGCAGCAGCAGCAAATAATATATATGACAGAGATACGAAAGAAACTAAGACAGCGAGACACATCGCGACAGAAGTCATACATAAATCACAGATTAAATTTGACCAAAATATCACAGATTTAGGCATAAATCAACATAAATATGTAATCATAATAAATAACAAATTTATACAAAAATCGATAAACAAAATCGATCCTTGTATGTAATACAATACACAAATTCGAGAAACGCGACACATATACAACAATTATCACAGATTATATTATTTCAACAACAATACATAAATCAACATCCACATAAAAGGCATACATACAATAATCAAGAAAAAACAGAGACTGAGGGCTAGAGAATGGAGAATGAGACAGAGAGATGGAGAGAGAGACACAAAGAGATACAAAGAGAGAGACAGAAAGAGGGAGAGGGAGAGAGAGAGAGAGAGAGAGAGGGAGAGGGAGAGGGATAGAGAGGGGGAGAGAGAGAGAGAGAGAGAGAGATACATAAAGAGAGAGGCATAAATCGAAGCATGCAACACAGAGTATAAATCGAAGCATGCAACACAGAGTATACATAAATCGAAGCATATAAAGAAAGATTTATACCTTAATTGAACAAAGGTCGAACCCTAATTGAAATCGTAGAACCAAGCTTTGATTGACCAGCTCGAACCCTAATTGAACCCCTAAACTTCTTCTGAGAGAGGCGAGAAACCCTAAACTGCCAATAATTTTGAGCGCGCCTGAGTTTGTTTTTTCATTTTGAGAGCGAGAGCGGCTGAGACTGAAGTGGCTGTTTTGAGAGAATGAGTGAACCCTAGTCACTAGTATACTTTCCCCCAATTCATTAGGCGCTCGTGTTTTCTTTTTTTCCCGCTCGTGTTTTCAGCTCTGCACAGTATATACACTCATTTACTTTTTTTTTTTTTTTTGAATGTTACTTTTTTTTTGTAAATATTATTAATTTATTTTAATTTCTTGAAATTAAAATATAATTATTAAATCTACTATTTCATAATTTTGTAATAATTCAAAAAATATACGTAACTTAGTTTTCTTTATTAAACTTTTAATGAATTTAGTTAAAATTTAATAATGTTTGGATATGATATTACATTATTTTAAAATCTTTTTATTTGAAATTTATAAACAAATTTTTAATATTTATGAAAAATCAATAATTTAATTATTTGATGGAATATTACGTTTTAAAATGATTATTTCAAAGATTTTATTAAAATTAATTATTTTTAAAATCAAATAATTATTAAATCATTAATTTTAAATGAAATAAAATTTTTGTTAATGAATACTCTATGGTAACACACCTCATGGTGTTACCCACTGTTAACACCTTTCATAACTAAAGTAACATACTTTTGTGCCTATGGTAACACCACAATCAAAAGGTTGCGATAGGTCAAAATTTTGATAGCTATGGTAACACCCATAGTGGTAACACCCATGCCAAAAGGTTGCGATAGGCCATCTATGGCGTAGTGCAAGTTTAGAGATATTAACAACATCAGAGTTGAACCTGAAACTCATTCAGCTCTGCATCATTTAAGGCATCATCTTCATCACCGTCGCAAAGAATGAATATTCTTTTTAAGGCTCTCACACATCGGGGTTTCAAAGTCTGTGTTTCTTGGTCAAACAACGAAGCTGTTGGATGAAGTACTGCTCTTTGAGCATAATAAAATACTTCTGGAACCTACAAACATGCAAGTGACCAAACATTACATCCTGGGTTTTATGCGAACTCAATATAACAATTTTTAATGGAAGAAGAAAGATAGCCAAGTTCACTTCCCAAAATGGAAGGAAGTAAAGTCCCTTACGACATATAATATATGTATAGCTGTGCAGAATATGATACATGTGTTTATAGACACAAATCACCATTGAGAGTGGCACAATAATCAGTTTCAAAACTACATATTACCTTCTACAATTGTACAACCCATCAGAACTAATAATACAAATCCAAAAAACATTGATTCATTGATAATAGAGGTCTGTGATGAGTCCTGAGTTTCATACTTAGAGGGTGTTTGGGATTGCTTAAAATAAGTTACTTTTGACTTAATTGAGGTATTTTTAACTTAAAGGAGAAAGTAAAATTGTTTGCTTTAAGTTGGATGAAAGTGTTTTGGGTAATTTTACTTAAAGTTAAATGGGAGTTTAATAATTTTGACTTAAAGTGAAATTTGACTTAAAAAAAATTTAAACTCATCATATTTAAGCTTTAAAAGAATTGTGAAAAAAAAAAATTCATAAGTCATAAGTCAAAAGTACCTAAATGGAGCTTATGACTTTAAGCAGTTTTTTAACTTAAAGCACGGCTTAAAGCCGGTTACACAAACACTACAAAAACTCCTTAAAGGAGCTTTCTCCTTTAAGCCCCCTTAGCCAAACAGGCTGTTAATTTTGGTTGTACAAAAATCATTTAAACCATGAGATAATCAATGATCAGGGGTTGTGATGAGTCCTGAGTTCTGAGTTCCATTTTATCTTTTGTTTTCATTTGACACAAGCTTATATATATATGCATAAGGATGTAGCTGACAAACTGGGGCATCACATTAAGCTTACTTAAGAGCTGTATGAGCACTTCCATTTTTCAAAAGGCACAGGTTACATGAACTACATTTTATATTCAACAAATGGATTTCATTTTATTTTTAAGCAACTTTAAAGTTGTGAAATGGAAAGGAAGAAGCACAACTCTTTTTTTTGTACAACCGAGAAAATATAATGATTTAAGAGGGTCTGTTTCCTTCACAATTAAGTATTAACTATATACCTACCTAAGATCTATGGTATCACTACTAGAAAAGCAGCTAAATTCAACGGGCAAAATTTTGTTGAATTTAGCTTATTTCAACAGGATTCCGTTAAGTTTAACATAAATTCAACCGAATCATTTCTGTTGTATATAAGCTTGTTGAAATTAGCATTTCGGTTGAATTTAAGCTTAAATTCAACGACTTCCCGTTGATTTTGTTGGCACCAATTTCAACCATTTTCCGTTGAAAATGACCTTGGGCATTTTCGAAAAAATTTGAAATTCCAATTTTGAATTTCACCAAAAATTCATTTTCCCACCAATGGTAATATAATCAACCGTAAATCGTTAAATTTAATTCTGCCATAATCAACCAATTTTCGTTGATTCTATCCACTTAAATTCGACATATATCAGTTGAATTTAATATGCTAAATTCAACGGAATCCGGTTGAATTTAAGGAACTACAATTTAAAAAAAAATTGACGTCTCCAAGAAGAACACACATGAACATTGTCGGCTAATTCCCAGATTCCGGTACAGGATCCAAAATTCGACAAATCTTAAACACGCCCAAAAAAATTGAAAATAACATATACACACCACAATACATCTATCTATATATACAACAACACGAAATTTCAAACAAAATTTATTCCACCATTTCCGGTCAACCAAACACTATCCGACAACATAAAATGAAATCTAAAAAATCCAAAATAATTATACAAGCATCACCAAGCAACGGACTATGTTATATATAAAACAAAATTTCGAAGAAAATTTTACAACTCCAATTCCGGTTAACCCAAATTCCGGCAAAATAAAATATTGCCAGAAAATTATGAAATTAATTTATATGTTGTAATCGTCTCTAAGCTACAACCCTGCAAAAAAAAAAATCATCAAAAACATTATAATCTTCAAAATCGAATTAAATTAAAAAACTTACCAAAAAAATTATTTGGTCAAAATCTGAAGATACATATATCAATGGATAGAACTCGATTTGTAGAACACATACATATATAAATCACTAATTTTGGATGAACGAATGGTAAGATATGATTTTTTGAAGATTAACTTCGTATATGTGTGTGTGTAAACTAGAGAGGCAGTGAGAGAGCTGAAGAGAGAGATATGGAAGAGAGAGATCATTGATGCTGATGATAATTTGGGTGGGTGGGTGTATTGATTTGACTTTTTTTTATGTACTTAAATATAGATCGTTGGATGTGTGTTTCTTTGGTTTTAATCAAGGGCTATAAATAGCTTAAGAGATGATAATCCATGTGCTATGGTGTCAACCAATAACACCTTGACACATGTTTCCAACATAATGTTTTAATTTTCAATTCCAACAACAAAAAAGATACTACTTAATATATTAAATAAATACACATAAAATCAAAAATGCTCTAAATTTTATGAAATTTTGCCCAGCATTTTGAAATATTAAGAAAATTATTCCCTCAAAATTTGGTCAAATTTCGCATAACTTTGGTTAACCGTTGGATTTTTCAATGTACGGGCTTTTCGGCTCAAAATTCGTCTCCGGAAAAAAGTTATCAATAAATTACGAAAATTTAATTGTGCATGAAAAATATCATTTAAATGACCAATTCCAAATTTCAAGTTTTTCTAACATGTGGAAGTATTTATATAAAATTGAGGAAATTAAATAAAGATACTTATCGAAGTAAATACGATACACCTTGGATCAAAACCATTTCATCTTTTGACTTATGTTTTGAGTCTAAAATACCTAGAAATATATATTTTATGGAAAATATATATATTTACAGAGTGTGGAAAATATATTTTTAGAATATGAAAGTACATTTTAAGCATTTTAAATAATTTTCTTAAAATTTTACGAATATTTTAAAAACTAGTAATATATCAATTTCTCAACGATTCAACCGTACGAATGTCAGGATTTATATAATTTAATGAGATTCTTAAATATTTAAAAAATAAAAATTAGTTTTGTTGGATAGGTGGAAACTACTAAATCAACTGGTATTTATAACTAAAGCTTTGTCCCGAATTACTGTTTCTATTCTTTTTAAATTTATTTCTCGACGATCCAACCGTACGGATGTCAAGATATATCTAATTTAGTGATGTTTCCAATTTTTTTAAAAAAATAAAAAAATTAATTTTGTTGGAGATCTTAGTACGAAACTACTAAATCGACCAGTACTCGTAACTAGTGCTTTGTCCCAGATTATTATTTCTATTTTTTAAAAAACATTAATCAAAGATCCAACCGTACGGATGTCAATATATATCTTAAATAATGATATTTCCAAATTTTTAAAAAATTAAAAATTAATTTGGTTGGAGATCTTAGTAGAACGCTACTATATTGTCTAGAACTCGTAACTATTGCTTTGTCCCAGATTATTATTTCTATTTTTTTAAAAACATTAATCGAAGATCCAACCGTACGGATGTCAATATATATTTTAAATAATGATATTCCGTAATTTTTAAAAAATAAAAAATTAATTTGGTTGGTGATCTTAGTAGAACCCTACTATATTGTCTAGAACTAGCAACTAGTGCTTTGTCAGAGATTATTGTTTCTATTTTTTAAAAAACATTAATCAAAGATCCAACCGTACGGATGTCAATATATATCTTAAATAATGATATTCCCAAATTTTTAAAAAATTAAAAATTAATTTGGTTGGAGATCTTAGTAGAACGCTACTATATTGTCTAGAACTCGTAACTATTGCTTTGTCCCAGATTATTATTTCTATTTTTTTAAAAACATTAATCGAAGATCCAACCGTACGAATGTCAATATATATTTTAAATAATGATATTCCGTAATTTTTAAAAAATAAAAAATTAATTTGGTTGGTGATCTTAGTAGAACCCTACTATATTGTCTAGAACTAGCAACTAGTGCTTTGTCAGAGATTATTGTTTCTATTTTTTAAAAAACATTTATTGACGATCCAACCGTACGGATGTCAATATATATCTAAAATAATGATATTTCCAAATTTTTAAAAAATAAAAAATTAATTTGGTTGGAGATCTTAGTAGAACACTACGATATTGTCAATAACTCGTAACTAGTGCTTTGTCCCAGATTATTGTTTCTATTTTTTAAAAAACATTAATCGACGATCCAACTGTACGGATGTCAATATATATCTAAAATAATGATATTCCCAAATTTTTAAAAAATAAAAAATTAATTTGGTTGGAGATCTTAGTAGAACACTACTATATTGTCAAGAACTCGTAACTATTGCTTTGTCCCAGATTATTATTTCTATTTTTAAAAAACATTAATCGAAGATCCAACCGTACGGATGTCAATATATATCTTAAATAATGATATTCCCAAATTTTTAAAAAATAAAAAATTAATTTGGTTGGAGATCTTAGTAGAACACTACTATACTGTCTAGAACTAGCAACTAGTGCTTTATCCCAGATTCTTGTTTCTATTTTTTAAAAAACATTTATTGACGATCCAACCGTACGGATGTCAATATATATCTAAAATAATGATATTCCCAAATTTTCAAAAAATAAAAAATTATTTTAGTTGGAGATCTTAGTAGAACACTACTATATTAGCTGAAACTCAAAACTACTATTTTGTCCCAGATTATTGTTTCTATTTTTTAAAAAACATTTATCGACGATCCAATGGTACGGATGTTAAAATATATCTAATTAATTATATCTAATCGTACTATATTTGATTTCCGTTGATTTTATTCGGTTGTATTTATTATTCGGTGGGTTTTCAGTTAGTGGAATAAATGATTAAGTAAATTAAACGAGATACTGTTGCATTTGATTTCCGTTGATTTTATTCCGCTGTATTTAGTATTTGGTGGAGCTTTTTCAGTTAGTGGAATAAATGATTACGTAAATTAAACGAGATACCGTTGCATTTGATTTCCGTTGATTTTATTCCGTTGTATTTAGTATTCGATGGTTTTTTTTTAAGTTAGTGGAATAAATGATTACGTAAATTAAACGAGATATTGTTCAATTTGTTTTCGGTTGATTTTATTCTGTTGCATTTAGCGTCGGTTGAATTTGTTCCGTTGAAATTAACTTTTGGTGGGAATTTTGCCCGCCTGTTGGAAAAAAGTCATAATTAAATTCAACGAGCTATTGTTGAATTTATTTCGGTTGATTTTATTCCGTTGAAATTAACTTTTGGTGGACATTTTGCCGCCTGTTGGAAAAAGTAATAAATAAATTCAACGAGATGCTGTTGAGTTTGATTTCGGTTGATTTTATTCTGTTGCATTTAGCGTCGGTTGAGTTTGTTCCGTTGAAATTGAACATTGACCTTAAAACCAACGGGATCTGGTTGAATTTATCATCTGTTGAATTTATTCCGTTGAATTTAACCACTTTTTCCAGTAGTGTATATCCACTATCGCCATGAACATAATGAACAAGAAATAGGTGAAATTCAGTACATATTGCAACTGAAATATAACCTGATCTGACACACCTGCACAAGGTTAGCAGCCGAACATTCTACACAAGTATCATTAGAGACATTGATACAAAAAAGATTAGAGACATTGAAATAAAAAAGTCTCGGAGCAGCACATCCATTGATACAAAGAAGATGGTATCTAGGATTTTTCAAAGAGAGAATAATTTTCCAAGGGTCATAATAGAAGCACATCACAATTAGATTAGCCGCTGTTATTGCCACGACCTGTTGGGAAGGGACCCCTTGTGCTTCTAGCCTCCGCACCTGTCATAACAGCAAGCACACATGTTCTGAAGACATTCCAATCATCATATACTACGGTCTGAAACCACAATCAATCACAAAAACATCACTCAAGACATAAACACAAACAATTAAATCAATTACATACAATAAAAATCAATAATTACCTCAAGTTTAGAGAGCTTTCCCTCATCCAAAACATTAAAAAGGGCAAACCCAGCAAGAGTTTCAAAAGAAAGAAGCATTTTCCTTAAAACCCACCAAGAAAATCATCAAATAAGCCTTAAAATCAAAACTTTAATAAAACCCATTAACATTAAAGCTATAACACAACTAACAATCCTCTGTAAAAACAGAAAAACTTGAAACAAAATCAAAGTCCTGTGCAGCTTAAATGAATATATAGGTACAGATACTTACAATTAGCTGAATGGTAAGCTTGAAGCCTCTGTGAAATAGAGTTTGAGAAGTTGTCATTGTAGCCGACAGAGAACACCACCTAAACATGGCTCCCTTCCCTTTCAACCAAGGTGACAAGGCTTGGGTTTACACCAAAAGAGAAATGCCAGGTTGAAAATAGAAGCTATCCCCGGGAGAATTGAAAATGCCACCATATAGCAAAATTCCCCAAGTCACTAAATAGGTGAGAATACAACACTAAATAGCTTGGAACTTGGTTAAATAGCTGCAACCTAAAATGGGTAAACAAAATACACAAAGAAAAATCAACGAATCATGAAAGATTCAAGTTTTTTCAGAGATGGTGAACAGTGTTTCGGGACAGGCCTGAAACAGATTTTTGGAGACCAAAAAAAGGGTACAGTGGTGTAAAAACAACACCAAAATGAAGGAAACATGAAGACTTAGATTTAAGCTATAATGGGTAAGCAAAAGACCAAATAAAAAACAAAGAAATAAGAATAAATCTAGGTTTTTCTGAGATAATGAACACTACTCCGGCAGCAGTCCGGGAACAATAATTTGGAGTCTAAAAACCAAGTTAAAAAGGTCAAAATACTCAAGAAAATGTAGAGAACATGAAGGTATAACTTCAATAATCGATGGGTAATCAAGAAAACATAGAAAGGACCAAGAAATTTGAGCAGATCTTGATTTTTCAAGAGTTGCGGCTATCGTATTGAAGAAAAGGGGAGGAGTTGAATTTGGGGATAGTGGAGAGCATTGGGGAAATAAAAGAATGAAGTAGGCTTGGGTTCAAATATTTTACACGTATAAAAATAGACAATTTTATACGTCGGAGTTTAAGAAGGGTGATGTAAAAAAAATCTATATACGTCGCCCATTTGCTGAACTGACGTATATAATAGTATTATATACGTCGCTTTTTTCTCAACCGACATATATAGTAGCATTATATACGTCGCATTTTCCTCAATCGACGTATATAGTAGTATTATATACATCGCCTTTTTCTCAACCGACGTATAATATTATCATATACGTCGGCTTTTTCTCGAACCGACGTAAAAAAGGTTCAAAAATGTAAATATACGTCGCCTTTAGGCGGAACCGACGTATATAAGTGTTTTATACGTCACCTTTGGACAGAATCGACGTATAATAGGCGACGTAAAAGATCATTTTTGTACTAGTGTGTGGGCCCCATCAGATGTAGGCCCCACAGTTGCCCCTGTGCAAATTTGTATCATCTTTTTTAACACACAAACTATGTTGCTATAGAGTGTTTAAGATGTTGCTATAGAGGTTTTTTGTAACCACATTTGCTATGTTACCATAGGCTGTTTTTGATGTTACCTTAGATATATCTATAGTTACTGCTGAGAACCTAACACGGCTGAAGTGTTACCATAGCCCTATTTTGGCCTATGACAACTATGGTAACACAGTTTTGGGTTGCAATAAGCAATCTATGGCGTAATGATACTAATTTTCTAAACATGTTTATACTATTACTAAGGTGATCATTTACATATGAATGGAGTCTCAATCGCATCCGGATGAAGAGGAATTAATAGATCGATCGGAGAGCTGGATCCTAGCAAGGATGGACAAAGAGTTTTTTAAATGATGTTGTTGCAGACAAAGCTAAGGAAATTTTAAGTTATTGATTTGTATCTTAATTCAAAGTATTCATTAGCTCATGCTTTGAACCTTTTTTTATAAACTATTAGCAAACTTTGAATTCTTTATTATTATATATGTATAAGTTTATTATATACATAAATAGATTAGTCTTTTATATGGGAATAACTCAGACTATAAATATATGGTACTCTTAATTCTATTGGTAAAATTGAAGGAAGAGGTTAAGGAAGGGAAACTAAAAGTGGACGGTCTTAATGATGTTTTAACAATGGCGCTTGGTAAGCCTGAGCATCCAGGAAGAGTACGTGGCCAAGGAACTCATGTGAAGCAGTCAGTTTACTTCGATCGTCCAAGGCAAAAGAAAGCCTAGACAATGGATGAAAAGATACAAAAGAGAGTTAAGAAGTACATGGCAGTGAAGATTGCAAAGGTTATTAAAGAGAGAGATGCAATTTGGGCTGATGTATGGGGAAAACTCATAACAAAGTTATTAACAAAGACTGTGGGACAAGATGGTAGTTCGAAACAGGCTTCTCAACAAGCAAGTTGTCACTCTAACGGTGGGATTGATATAGATGTAGGTGTATAGAATCTCCATACACCTGAAACCACACATGTTCAAGAAGATAAAGATGTTCATAAAGTGAAAATAATTGACACTATATTTGTTGATTTTGGTGACATTAAGGATGATAACAAGGTGGTTGGTGAGGATGCAAATTGTAAGGTGGCTGGTGAGGATGCAAATTGTAAGGTGGCTGGTGAGGATGAAAATTATAAGCTGGCTGGTAAGGATAAAGATTGTAAGTTTGTTGTTGAAAAGAATATAGGTGAGGAAGTGAAAGTCAATGCATCCGGTAGTTCTGTTTGCAAATTGGTTATTGGATCGCTGAGCAACATTGTAGCTTACGCAAAGATTGATGAAGTACTCGTTCTTGAAGGACGTGAGCAAACAATCCATGGAGTAAGACTTGGAGAAGAGAAAGCAAGAGTTTCAATCACTCGAGTCATTCAGTGCGGTGCTAAGATTCCCTTCCCTATCAGTGATGAAATTGTGACTATGGAACAGGCCATTGGAACTTTTATTGCAAGACCGAGAAACCAAACTAATAGGAATAGGAAACAATAGCACTTCCGATGGTTTCTCAAAGGTCAAATTGTTTTTCTATTAGTGTGCTTAGTATATCTAGTATGTTTTTATTTAGTTTGTTTCTTCTTACTATTTTCACGTTCAATTTTCAAAAAAAGAAGAATGGTCATTCTAAGAAAATGAAAAAGACGTATAAAGTAGTTGAAGATGTTCGAGTAGAGCCTTTTATTGAGATGGATGCAAATTATCCATCTGCATTGAAGCGTTTGTGGACATGAGCAAAGGATGCCTTGGTTGATGAACAGACAACGTCTTTTGAGCTAAACGAAGAAGTCTTTGTCTCTACAAAGAAGCAAGTCATTTTCTTATCAGATATACATGTAGTGTGCTCTGGAGGTGAAATGGCAGGGTCTCTCCTTTGCCTTTTTATTAAGTAAGTTTCTCTGCAATTTTTTTTTCGTAGATAGTCCCGCAATATAACTGAGAATCTTTACTCACTACTATTTAATTTTATATGTAGCCTCTTAAATGAATATGTGAAAAAGCATAAGATGACCAACATGATAAGCTTCGTAGATCCTAGCACGATTGGTGCCATTGGATGTGATAATGCAGGGTAGAGGTCGTGTGCACTCGCTGCACGATTTATAACATGAGTAGCTACTTGGACATTCTCAGATAATTTTTTGAGGTTAAACAAGATTATATGTCTTGCCCTTTTTTAGTTAATTTTTTACAAGAATTTAAGTTTCAGTTTTTAACACAAGGGTTAAATTTGATAATATTTAATTTGTTGCAAATTTTAAGTTTAATTTTTGAGGTTAAACTTGATAATATTTCTTACAATTTTAAGTTGAATTTTTACAATAATTTAGGATTCCATTTTTTTTAAAATGGTTAGGTTGTGTCGCAATTTCTCGATATTTTGGTAGACTTGTTAAGATCAAGCGTTCCTTTCATTTTTTAAGTTGATCATTTACGAGAATTTAAGTTTTTATTTTGAATAGAAGGCTTCAATTTTTGAAGTCAAGCCTGATCATATTTATTGCAAGAAATTGTGCTCTAGATGTGTCACAATTTGGAACATTTTTCTGTCTTGCTGAATTTAAGTATTTTTTTGGTTGATTTTATTTTAATATTAATATGATCTTTTTGATTATATTTGAGTTGGTAATGCGACAAGAATTAGTACTTCATGCTTTAATTTCAAACTTGCACCATGGTTCATGTTTGCGTAGGAACCACTGGACTTTGACTGTTGCAAATCCTGAGGCAGAGATTGTCTACTACATGGACCCTCGAAAATGTCGAATTTCAAATTTGGAACGGGTGGATGTTGTCGAGAAGTTCAACTTTTAAAGTTTGTGTATTGAGTCTTGAACCTTCATAGAACATATCTTTGTGTGCTTTGATTTTTTGTTGATAAATATTATGTTCGTTACAGCGCCATTAAAATGTACAAGGAGGACATGAACAAGGTTGCAAAGAAGAAAATATTAAGGGAGAACATGGCGGTATTAATTCATTCTCATCATATTTTATTTATGCAATCGAAAGAGATTGTAATTAAATTTTTATTTGGTACTTTAGGGAGTTCCACTGCAGACAGGGAGCAAGGACTGTGGCATGTTCGTGATGTGTTACATGAAGGAAATCGTTGAGGACAAGGAGCTTCAATTTGCTGCTAAGGTGAGAATTTCACTTTTTTTGGGTTTTCTAATCAACTTTAGAGATACTTGGTTCTTTAGGACACTAGTAAAAATATGTGACTTACAAAAAACTTTTGGTCATTTTTCAGTGGATGCGCAGGTCGAACTTGGTTTATATTTATGATGACATTAACAAGATCCGGATTGATATTGCAAAATATTTTATGAAAAGCCATGCATGTTAAGTTCTACAGTCGGGTTCTTTCTCTTGTTATGAACTTGGTTTATGAAGTGGAAGTTTTATAGTATGTAGTTGGTGATGGTAAATTAAACTTGGGATGATGTATTTGGTGTTAGGTGATCAACTGGTGAACTGGTTCTTTTTGCTTCGTTTTGTGGTTTTCGTGGATTGATCGGTCATTAATTTGGTATCTATTTCTTGGTTTTCTTTTGCATGTGTTTGGTATCTTTTGTGTTTGTTGTTTGATGGAATTTAATTTTAAGCTTCCGTTGGTGGTTTGTATAAAATGTGAATTTGATGTGCAAACAGTTTACGCATAAACGGATTATGGTGTTTTAAATCAAAAATAGCCAATATACGAACATAATTGGGACAACAATATACCATTGTTATAACAATTGACTGAAAGTAGATAAACAAATTTGTAAAACTTGTAAACCATTGTGTCTACAACATTCCATAACAAGAGGAGGTTATATGGCATTGTCTGAAAACTTAAACTACAATATGAGATAAACATAAAACGTGGTCTAAAGAGCTTTCGGATAACAGTGAAGCACAAATCATTATTAAAATGCCTCAATATTAAAAACAATGGTTTATGCTGTAAACAAATGGTTGTTTGAAGGCCTTCACTACATGTGTGCTTGTGTAAACTGTTGTCGAACACCAACTAAGATAAAGGTGTTTCTATAAAACTGTCATGGTTAGGTTTTCAGACAACAGAGGATTACAATTATAGTTGTTTAAAAAAGAGCTTGGGAAAATTAAGAATTCTTGCATGACAACTATTCCATGTTGTCTATTAGTCAGAAGACCATTGCATTATGTTGTTTCCAGTAACGGTTCTTATTACAAAAGTGTTGTCTTTCATAAATTTAAACAAGCACTAAGAACAGTTGTGTTACTTTCTTCTAGTAACGGGTATAAAACCATTGTCTGATTTAAAATCAGACCACGAAAAAAATCGGTGTCAGACAACGGTGAAAAACTGTTGCATGAACTGATTTTTTTTGTAGTGCGTGTCACCAAGCTTTCACTGAGATAAAACGCCATACCCCTAGTACTTCTCTTATCATCAATATTTCCTGCAAGGTCATTGTTCAAGTATCCCGAAAAAACTTTAGTACCACCATTTTTAGTGTAAACCTGTCCATACTCCTGTGTTCCTGTACGTAATAGAGAATTCTCTTAACAGCATTTAAGTTCATCATTGTAGGCTTTTCCATATACCCATTGACTATTCCAACTGTGTAGGCAATATTCAGACGCATGTGGACAAGGTAATTTAGCCCTCCCACAATGCTCCTGAATTGAGTTGCACCTCGTCCTTGGTGATATGTTCTTTTGGATGCATCAGAAATTTTATGGGATTACAATCAATCATCCCAGCCTTTTCTAGTACTTTCCTTGCATACCCTGACTACTTAAGCTCAATACACCCACTATTTTGCTTTGCTTCAATTCCTAAGTATTAAGATAATTTCCCCATATCACTCATCTCAAATTTGCAATTCATCTGACCTTTAAAATCTTTAATTAACGACATATCCATGCCAGTGATGAGAATATCATCCATATAGAATTTTCCAACTCTTTTGGTGTATACAGCATGCTCGTACGGACATTTAACAAAGCAAGATCTTTAAGATATTTGTTGAGTTTGGAATCCCACGCACGTGGCGCCTTCCATAGACCATACAACGCCTTGTATAGCTTGTACACAGGTTTTTCTTGCCCTTTCTTCATCAATCCTTCCGGCTGAGATACATAAACCTCTTCCTTGAGCTCACCATGTAAAAAGGTTGTTTTAACATCCATGTGGTGCAATTCCCAGGAGTTTTTCGCTGCCAAGGCCAGCAAAATCCATACTGTTTCTAAGCGAGTAACAAGCGCAAATAATTCATCGAAATGTACCCCATTTTCTTGGACATACCCCTTGGCGACAAGTCTCACCTTATGCTTGACTATATTTCCTTCAGCATCCCGTTTACGTTTATAAATCGAATTTAAATCGATTACCTTTTGACCTGGTGGCACAGTTGTCAGCTTCCAAGTTTTGTTTTTTTTCAATGGAATCAATCTTGCACTGCTTAGCTTTTCTCCAGGCTTTATCCTTCATTGCACGTCTATATGAATTCGGCTCATCAATGCCCATGAGCAACAACTCGTCTTCTACCTCTATTTCTTTGATGTCATTATATATATCTTCAATCTTTCCGAATCTCTTTGGTAATCCTCTATCATTATAGTTCTCAAAGTTTGGACCATCAGGTGTTTGTGACTGCGGGGTCGTACCCTCAAGTTCCCCAGAGTTGCTCATTGGCGTCTGTCTATGGATCCAAATGTTATAATAAAATGAAAAAAATGGTTTAGCGATGTTACGTGGCTGATCACCCACTTTAGCACGTAGCACCTTATCGTAACACTACACCAAAGATGGCCTGCAGCAACGTTTTTAAAATGTTGCAGCAAGCCAAAAAAACATTGCTGTAAAGCAAAAAAATGAAACGGCAACGCTTTTTCAGCGTTGCATTTGGCACAGCTGCCGTAGGTGTCTACGGCAACGCATTTGTTCACTACGGCAACGCTACTACTTTTGTTACCAGAAACTTCTATGGCAACGTTAAACGTAATGTATTGCAATACTACACTAGTGTTGAAGTAGCTATTAACATTTAGCAAAATTGGGACCCACATGTGGGTCCCTCCTATGAGCCTCTTCCATGAATTTTCAAGTGGGCCCCACTTAAACAAATTTTGAGCAATTGATGACAACAATATATAATACCTACAACACTTTTATAATAAAAAATTAAGAGGAACAATTTGTATATATGCATTTCCCAAAAAATTGAAAACTTGTTTTATTACACCAATACCAAAATTCATAGATACAAGTTAATGGGCTTCATAACCCTTAACCCAAAAAAATAAAATTACAATCCAATACTACAAGAAAACAAATAAATACTTCTCCATTTCATATCGCAAGAGAAACAGGTGCAACCCGCGCTTGCAAATGAAAAATCATATGTAAAATTGAGCAAGTTTTTCCTTACAGAAAACAAATCATAAGTATTTATGCAATAAATATACACTGGCAAAGTAATTGACAGTCAGAATGAGGGCAATCAACTTACTTTTGAAGGCTCTTCCGAAGCATATAACGCAGATAGGTATGAGTACCATATGGACTGATTCCCATGTACTTGCACATATTTACCAACCAAGGTCTGCAAAAAAAAGGATGAACCTGCATCAGGAATAGACCAATAGAAATGTGCATTAAAAAAATAGTTTGCAAGGTACTTCAACATACAAACGATCAAGGCTCTGCACACTATGGAGCATCGAAATCGTATTTCAATAAATTGGAACATGATACTGATCTGGAAGGAAAATATTCTCTCTACACTACGCCATAAGTGAGCATACGCAACCCTTTTTACAAAGCGTTGCACAGAAAGCGTTTCGTTAGATAGAAGTTTTGGGTCTTTTGCAACTGAGCTGAATTGGTGTTGCGTTAGATATAGATTAGCGTTGCGTATTACCCACAGTGTTTCACATTATGCAACACTAACTGATGGCGTTGTGTTAGATAATTTTTTATTTTTATAAATGGTGACGTGGCAGGAGTGGGACCCACATGTGCTGACGTGGCATTTGCTGACGTGGCACATGTGGGACCCACATTTGCTGACGTGGCAGAAGTGGGGTCCACCTTTGCTGACGTGGAATTTGCTGACGTGGCAAAAAACGTTGCATTAGATACCAGTAGTGTTGCATTTGCTCTTTGAAGTGTTGCATTAGATATATTCATATTTTTTTAAAAAAAAATGACGTGGCAGATGTGGGCCCCACAAATGCTGACGTGGCATTGTGGGACCCACAAGGGTGACGTGGCAGGAGGCCCGTCATGCTGACGTGGCAATTGTGGGACCCACAATTGCTGACGTGGCAGAAGTGGGGCCCACCTTTGCTGACGTGGCATTTGCTGACGTGGCAGAAAGCGTTGCATTAGATACCTGTAGTGTTGCATTTGCTGTTTGAAGTGTTGCATTAGATAAATTTATTTTTTTTAAATCTACTAAGATCTCCAATCAAATTAATTTTTAATTTTCTGAAACTTGGGGAATATCATTTTATTAGATATATATTGACATCCGTATGGTTGGATGGTTCAAAATTATTTTAAAAAAATAGAAATAATAATCCGTAACAAAGCACTAGTTACGAGTCGTATTGAAAGTAGTTGAGATCTACTAAGATCTCCGATCAAATTAATTTTTTATTTTCTGAAACTTGGGAAATATCATTATATTAGATATATATTGACATCCGTACGGTTGGATCGTTCAAAAATATTTTTAAAAAAATAGAAATAATAATCCGTAACAAAGCACTAGTTACGAGTCGTATTGAAAGTAGTAGTGATCTACTAAGATCTCCAATCAAATTAATTTTTTATTTTCTGAAACTTGGAGAATATCATTATATTAGATATATATTGACATCCGTATGGTTGGATCGTTCAAAAATAATTTTTACAAAATAGAAATAATAATCCGTAACAAAGCACTAGTTACGAGTCGTATTGAAAATAGTAGTGATCTACTAAGATCTCCAATCAAATTAATTTTTTATTTTCTGAAACTTGGGGAATATCATTTTATTAGATATATATTGACATCCGTACGGTTGGATCGTTCAAAAATATTTTTTAACAAATAGAAATAATAATCCGTAACAAAGCACTAGTTACGAGTCGCATTGAAAGTAGTTGAGATCTACTAAGATCTCCAATCAAATTAATTTTTTATTTTCTGAAACTTGGGAAATATCATTATATTAGATATATATTGACATCCGTACGGTTGGATCGTTCAAAAATATTTTTAAAAAAATAGAAATAATAATCCGTAACAAAGCACTAGTTACGAGTCGTATTGAAAGTAGTAGTGATCTACTAAGATCTCCAATCAAATTAATTTTTTATTTTCTGAAACTTGGGTAATATCATTATATTAGATATATATTGACATCCGTATGGTTGGATCGTTCAAAAATAATTTTTAAAAAATAGAAATAATAATCCGTAACAAAGCACTAGTTACGAGTCGTATTGAAAATAGTAGTGATCTACTAAGATCTCCAATCAAATTAATTTTTTATTTTCTGAAACTTGGGGAATATCATTATATTAGATATATATTGACATCCGTATGGTTGGATCGTTCAAAAATATTTTTTAAAAAATAGAAACAATAATCCGTGACAAAGCACTAATAAAATACAGTAAATAATATATTATATTATAAATATTAAATTATTAATTATAAATTATTATATATATATATATTATTTATTTATATATTTATATATTTTCGGATATCGGATATTTCGAATACGGATGTGCCTATATCCGTACCCGCTATTTTCGGATGTGCCTATATATTTGGTTTAGTTTTATAGTAGTTAAATGAATAAAAGTAAAATCAATCCAAGTTAAATTTTGGTGAAAATTTTGAGCGGCTAATTTCCCCCCAAAATGAAAAATTTTGAGCACCTCTTCCCTCTACTCTACCCAATATACGGTATATTCCCTCTAAACACTTAACACCCCCCTTTCTCTCAACTCAACAAGGCGAGCTCTTCTTCTCTCTCCACGTCTCTGTTGAAACCAGACCTCATCTTATCAGTGTTGGGTTCGATTCATTTTGCTGGATATAGGTGTTCTTGATTTTGTCACAAACATAAAGGCTGATTTCATTATTTTGATTATAGATGTTGTTTGTGACAAAATCAATGAACACGTACATCTAGCAAATCTCAAGCTCTCTCAAGCTTCTTCTTCCAATTTGGTAATGAAGGTGAGTAAATTTGGGTCTTTCATTCTAGGGCTTAATTGGTTTTGTACTTAATAGGTTTTCGTATTATTTGGTTTTGGTATGATTTGATTTAGGGGTTTTCGTGGATAAACAGATCTATTTCGATTTTTTCCCCTTCTTCCAGCAAACAGATCTATTGAAATAAGAAGAGTCAAAAGAAGATACATAATACAAATTCAAAGTATTATAAGTATTGTAGCTGATATCTTTTAGGTTGAACTGTAACAAAATTGTAATGTCAGCAAGATATTTTCCTTTGATTTTCTTAAAGTAGTTGTTTTTAATTTACAATGGAGATTGAGTTATTGTAGATACTTGAGAAAATAGATAGATGGTTCTACTAGTAGTATTGTTATATTTGTGGTTGTAAATTGTGATTTTATGGCTTTATCTCAATATAACTACCATGTTCCTCTCTGTTTTTAATGATTAAAACAGTAGAAAATAATAAAAAGATGGAACAGGACTGCCAGGGGAACTTGTTACTTGTCTTATTCTTATCATATTCTTTACTTTTTTGAATTGGGTATAGGTGATAAAAGAAAAAAGTTGGAGGAGGAGAAAGGCATTATCATTCGTTGTCAACTCAAACGAAAGAATTACATGATTTATTTGAAGATGCATACTTTACTGTCTTTTTATGCTGCAGAAGAACCCAAAGAATAGCTACAACTAAAAATTAAATATCAATCAAAGCAACAGTTTTTAACTAGCATTATCTTTCTTAGTTTTATTGAGTGTACACATGTGGAATCTACTGACTTGCAGGATCCTGGATAAACCAACTGAAGAGTTGCAGCACTCTTTTGACACTAAGTACCCTGATGTCATTAAGGAATCACTGGTTTATGCTAGAAGTTTATTAGAACTTTGTTCGTATCAAGCACTGAACACGATGACAAAGCATCCAGATTACTTGGCTGATAAAAATTTTCGTCGCTTAACATTTGATATGATGCTTGCATGGGAAGGGCCAAGTGCTAAGAATGAACAAAACACTGTAAGACCACACCACATCTGCTGTAGAACTTTCCAAATTCTGAACATAATAAATTTTCTTGATTTATGTTACATGGCTAGTGCATCTTATGTATAGGCATATATGTTACTTAAACGTTGGTACCTGCATCATCGTTAGGAAGTCGTCGTTCAATTTAAACTAGAGTATAAGACCCCATCACGTGGAAGATATAAAAAACTGCATCTCGCAGTAACCAGGAAGTGAAGGATGAGGAGAGGTGGTCACTTTTCAATTCTAATCCCACAAATATGGCTGCTCAGGTTCTCTCATTACACTCTCATTCTGAGGTCAATAGGAAAAATGTCTTCACATCATCTTTTTAGAGTCGAGTAGTTGCTATCTTCAGATTTCTATTACAGTTGGACGTTGGTGTAGTTTTCAAGGACCTTCCGTTTTATTATTGTCTTCATTCTCTCTCAGGCTGATGACAGTAAAGCTGTGGGGCTGGAGGCTTTTGCACGAATTGCTCCTGCCTGTACAGTTATTGCAGATGTAATCACCGTTCACAATCTCTTTGATGTATTGACATTGTCTTCAGGCAACAAACTTCATTTTCCTATCTACGACAAGTACCTTCTCAGCCTGGAAAAGTAAGGATGTACAACAATTATGTAAATCCTTATATATTTTTTATTCTTATGGCCAACTTCCACTTCCAGCACATTATGGAATTACTCTACTAGTATACTTCCTGTCACTATATAATTACCTTAACTATTCATGTGCTACTAATAAAATTTCATCATTACCAAGATATATATTTTCCATAAGTGCACTGTGCTTTTAAGAACCAATAAATAGGGTCACGAATTGACCATTGAGCTATGGCTTCTGATTGTAATAAAACTAAAATGTATATAGATTATGTGTTTGAATTGGTTTACGTGACTTCACGGTAGCATCAAATTTTGTCCATCCATGGAAATATTGCAGTTGAACATTGCTCGTTATCTTGTCAAAGACATGCAACAGGATAAGTGTTAATGTATGTTTTTAGTGCCACAGTGGGCGGTATACTAGACAGAGCTATTGAACCAGAGGACAGAAAGCATGGAGATTTCTTAAGGCTAGTATGGCATCTTGCTGCTTATTCTTATTTTATTATTTACTTCTTCTGTACTACTCGATGTATATTAAGTTTTCATCATCTTTTGCAGTATGCTAGTTTATTAATATGTATTTCCATATAGGTAAGATCATGTTGAGGGGTACCTTGAATTGTCAGCCAAAACAAAGAAATATTTTGCTACAACTGTTTCTTCGTGGGATGTAGAATTCTATATCAAGGTTGATGATGATGTCCATGTAAATATAGGCAATTATATTTTCAAGGAGGCCACATTTTTTAATACTATCAAGGAGGCCACATTTTCAAGCGATCAAGACGATAATTATATACCAATGACTCAAGGCGGCTCCACTTCTTAGTAATTTTTTTTGTAGCTTTAACTAGCTAGTATTAGAACTTTGTAATTTAGTACTATTGAAGTTAGAATTTGCGTACTTTCAAAGTTAGGATGGTATTATGTATGAACAAAGCTGTCATTTCAAAAATTTTGTAAAAAACCGTTGCATTTGACTCTATTTAATGTTGCATTAGCATAGTTTTAAAGTTGCAATAAAAAAGAATGGTGTTGCATTTGACAAGATTGGTGTTGCTTAAAAAAAAAATTTAGTGTTGCATTAGACTGAAATAGCGTTGCGTTAGATAGTGGCCCCACTACTGACGTGGCATGTGGGCCCACTGCTGACGTGGCATGTGGGACCATTGCTGATGTGGCATGTGGGCTCCAATGCTGACGTGGCACCTTGGTGGGCCCCACTGCTGACGTGGCATGGTCCCCCATTTGTGACGTGGCATTTGTGGGCCCCACTAATGACACATCATCATGCTGACGTGGCACCTGCTTACATGTCAGCATGCTGACGTGGCACCTTGCTTCCATGTCAGCATGTTGACATGGCTGAAACATCTTATGCAACCCCATGAAGTGTTGCGTTTGCATGCTTTTGGTGTTGCATAAGGCCTCTTATGCAATGCTTTTTGAAGTGTTGCAATAGCTTGGAAAAGCGTTGCGTTAGGGGTCTTACGCAACGCCAGTATTGGTAACGCCCCAAAAGCGTTGCGTAAGACCTTACGCAACGCTTTTCAGGCCTTACGCAACTGAAAATGGGGGTTGCGTATGTGCGTTTATGGCGTAGTGCTAGTAGTAAAATTAACAAGAGACTAGAATTGTACAGGTGGTTACATTGACTATGGAATAAGCTGAGCTTCTGTATCAAATAATCACATCAAATCAGCAAGATTAAAGTGTAAAACAGAGAGAACTTATGTTGCTACTTTAAAGCATCAAACTCAAAACGAAATGGTTGCTAATTGGACTGAAGTGAGGTGTGGTAAGAATGTGGGTAGCGAGAACTTATACTTATAAACTTCTGGGAGTTCTTTCAATTGGTCGGTTGAAAATGCTTGGTGGGAGGTTGGGATGTAAGGAAAACATTTTAATATTTTAATGTGTAAGTGAAATATGATGGCTTGAGTCCATGGTTGGAACCCAGGATTCAGGGCATTAACTACGTTCTTGTCCTGTGCAGCATATAGTTTATCAATTCCTTGTTGAAGTTGACTGGTTCCCCATAAATAGACAATGAAAAATATTAGACTAGGAAAACAGAGTCTTTTACAGATTTATATCCCAACTTCTAAAAGTACATTTCGACAAATTTTCATGACAAACAGCTCAGGGTAAAACATGAATGCAAGGAAAATTTTGATTTGTGGAAAGGTTGAAAAATGGTGTATACCTTTCTGAGTTATCAGTTTGTCCTTCCTAAGGTCTCACAAAATCTTCTTCCTCAAAAACAAAGCCCGAGATCAACATTTTTAAATTAAGGCGGCAGGTTTAACTCTCCTACTAGGGTCCAAACTCAGCTATCAATAGAAAAATTAAGGAGCATAATATAAAGAAACACAGTTCTCCGGCTAACAGTGAAATATGAACTATTTTTAATGGGGTATAATTCTCACCTCCAAATGATGCAGCAACTGCAACAGAGCCTGCAACACTTCCTGCACCAGTTTCTTCTCATTCCATGGTACACACAAAGCTGCCAACTCCCAAGGCATTCAAAAAAAGATGATGTGCTTCTCAGCGAGTAGTACCTTGAAGTTTGCTTGGTGAAATTTTCAAGACATATAGATTAAAAATCAAAAGTCCAAAATTCAATTAATGCTTATGCTTAGCAAAAGGTCACTCTATCTCATTTGAAGAGATCCATATTGTAACAACTGATTTGACAAAAAAAATTATATTTTAAACTCTAATTTTGCTTTCATCATTAATGCTTATGCTGAAAGCTTAACAATTTATATGAAATATGTTTTTGAATAACCAAACGTGCCACAAGAATCAATGTAAGTGGAGTAGATATACTTCTTGAAGAAAGTTGCTATATTTCAATGTCCTGCAATCCGAGTGTTGCCGCTCTTTTGTGAGCTTCTATCCTCTCGACCTCAGCCATGACTGCCACATAAGGCCCTAGCTTCCTCAGGCCTTCCTTTGTCAGTGACTGGACAAAACAAATAGAAGAATAGGTAGGATTAAATGATTCACTACTATACTTCTATATGAGTATAAATGTAAACTACATGCCTTAGAGTTTAACAAATTAATGTGCATGGTAATTAGCAAAATATACCTCTGGAACAAATGCTCACAACTGATTATAAGAAAAAGGATTATAAAACCTTATTATGCTAGTGTTGCAGACTTGCATCAATTACCTTAAAACACAGGACAATTTGCAGCTGTTATGAGATCCAAGAAACAGTCACTGCATTCTACAAGTTTATTGTCAACTATTATAACATCAACAATCAATCTAGATCCTCAAATTTATATCAATATCTAGTATTGTCAAATGAGATTGATGATATATGTAGCTGCATATTTTGCACGTGAAGAACTGGCAGAAGTTGAGAAACAAGCTCCTAGGTGTTACCATGATGTCCTGCACTTTTTATTGTATGGTGGCCTACCACTATTTTCCATCTTGCTTGATTCTCTTAATGCAACATCCAGATCCTATCACAAATAACTTGGTAAATTTATTACCATGTTATAAAGTTTACACGCACAACCATTAAGCATAAAATATATGAAACAATTCATCTAAAAAGCTTACACACACAATATGAAACATTATGAATTCTCAGGTAGAAGTCATTGTGTTTCTAATTATACAGAAAAGATATCAAGCTATACAAAACCATAAACAACATCCTGCAACAGAAGATTGACAAAACTTAAGTACTCAACTCTATAGCTAGAAAATATATCAACAAGTTCTCATGGTACGATAGCTTTTAGGAATTTTAGAGGACAATATGCATGCTCGTTCTATTTGTATATCAAATAGTACATAAGGATTAACAAAATAATGAATTCAAATTACTTCAAAAAAGTTGTAACCTCAGTAGTGTATAATAGTCATCGTGTCTAGGAGCCAGTAAATCCTTCTCAATGAGTGTTTTTGGCGCAATTCCTGAACTGCGCACTCTTCCTTTGCATCACGTGTTACATAATTTTGCTTAAATGTGAAGTTTTAATATTAGACTTATTCCATAATATATAGCCTACTTAAATTATAGCAGAAGCATTGCTTACAAATACTTTCCGAAGTATTTATCAAGTGTTTTAATCAAGAACAAGTGTTTTTATCAAGCACGAAAACAGAGAGAGGGAGAGTAGAAAGCAGAGAAGGAACTCAACACAAACGTAAACACGAAAATCATTCATACCTCTTTTAAAACATCTATGTTGATTTCAGACTTTGACAATGAATCCTCTGCACATGGTTTCACACAAGTCATTCTCAAGTCAAATCAGAGAAAATCAAATTGAAACAAACAAATCGAAACCCCTAAATCAGATTTAGGGAGAGAGAAGGAGAGACATAGAAAGAGAGGGAGAGAGATACAACAGACATACTTTAATATAACATTAAAATCAGAGAAAATACCAAATTCAATTCGATCCCAGATCGAAATCCTAATTGAATCAGGCGAGGTAGAGAGTGAGTGTGAGGGGCCGTGTTTTTGTTAGAGCCCTAATTAGAGTGTGAGTGAGTGTTTTGTTTGTGTTTGTGAGTAAGAGTATGTTCTAATAGGCGGAAAAATTGCCCCGCTTCTAATATTAGAATTTTTCAGACCGCGCCACAAGCCCACAACTCAACACACAGCATCCACAATTTTTTTTATTTTTTTATTTTGTTAATTTTTTATTTGAAAATTTCTTTAATTTAATTAAATTTATAAGAAGATATGTTATTTTATAAAAATGTTATATTTTAGTTCAAAAATGCAAACAAATTTTTTAATTCCAAATTTAACATTATTTCACAAACTTTATTTATTTTCTATAAAATTAAATTTTAAAAAAAATTGTTACATTTTTTTAATAATTTGGACTATTTCAAATTATAAAAAATGTCATATTTTTTTCCTTCAATTTTTTTATATTTTATAAAAATGCCAATATTGACTCTAATAACAAATTTTAAAATTTAAATTATATGTTTTTTAAATTAATTAATTTTAATTCACAATAATTATTTATTTCAATTTTTGTTAAAAAAGATTGTGTTTAAATCATATTAACGGCAACACTTCACAAGTGTTGCAACTTGCTACGTTTCTTATAGCTACGGCAACACCAAGTTTTGTATACAGCAACACAAAAAAAAAACGTTGCTGCACACCATCAAGTTTAGAGCTGCTGTAACGTTTTTCATTGCAACACCGAAAAAAAGCGTTGCTGCAGGCCATCTATGGCGTAGTGTAAGTTCCAATTAACCTATTTTATTATTGAAAGCTTATATCCTAATTCGGATTTATACTTTTGATTCATTGTTACCTGTTATCTCTTTACACTGCTGAGTGATGTTTGGCTCATATACCCAAACCTGACACTGAAACGTGAAGATGGTGTGTACGATTTAGACCACTAGAAGAGTTTAGAGAGGAAGAGAGTAGCTGCCCAGGGTCCAGTATTTGCAATCCAAATTTTGGAAGATTTCGGATCAACAGATGCAGCTATTTGATAAACTTTTGGAGTTGGTTTGTAAGACTAGTTTTGATAATGATGTAATTATTTAAAATTGAAATCGTTTGTAAAATTAATTAGACTTAACTGTCATTGTTTTAGATGTTTAAGTTATTTCATAATTTAACATGGTTCATCTTGCGGGTATATTTTTACTTTATTATTAATCGGTTTGCGGGTATGACCCATATTCACGTTACTCTCATTTACACTGTTACCATATGACCCTTTCTCTATTTATGACTCCTAGATAACACCCAAATCTAAACCATTAGCCCACTCAAAGCCCAATTATAATAATTTAAGTTATAAAATATCACTCTATTATGTTAGCTATAAAGTTGTAAATTAGTAGAATGGAGCCGAACTTCTCTCTTCGTGTTTCAGCTCGTTACAAAAGTCGAACTCAAACTCGAATTTTATGAAGCCAATATTATTGTTTTTGTATGGACTCATTAAGAAAAAAATTATCTGACAAACATGTTCGCAAATCATGATATACTCCTATCAGGTATTCACGATCATTTTAAATTTTTTTCTATAATTTTTTCATTGAATTTGAATAAAAAAGTAGGGAATAAAATCTCGAAAACCTGCAACATGCTTCTTGCATGTTTGCATTTTTTGTTGATTTATTTATTTTTAATTGCACAAACAAGTGAAAATTAGGTGAAAAAAGTTAGGGTAAACTTGCCTCTGGATAGATTTTTATTGTTGCATGTAGTCTAGTGAATTTTTACTTTATAGTTTAAGTGGTTTACTAAATTACCAGATGATCGTACCTCTAATTCATATATAAATTGAAAAAAAAAAACATTATTATAACACTAAATGAAAGTGCAAAGCTCAAATGAGAACCCTCACTTATGGTGAGATATAAGATCTAATCCTAGCCATACATTTTTATATCTAAATTAAATCCTAGCTCCACAATTAATATTTAAAATTTTATTTTTTTTATTATTCATTTAATTCAACATCATCTTCCACAATCATTTCTTCAATACTCCGATCACCATTTCTGGTCATCATTTCCGGTCATCAACGCACTACCGTGACCTCCGACCACCATGTCACCGCCACCATCAACAAAAATTACCACATTTAAACAAAAAATCACCGCACTCCGCCACCTCCGACCACCACGCAGCCACCACCACAAAAAATCACCGGGTGACAACAAAAATCACCAAGACCAAAACCACCCCAAACCACCACATCACGACCACCATCTCCGACCACCACCAACAAATCACCGATAACAATCGAAAATCACCACAAATAACTCGAAAATGACAACGTAACTAAAATCTCAAAAATCGATGATCGATTCGAACAGAATAATAACATCCGACTCAATTGACATTTAGTGCATCGTCTCAAATTCAAAAAATAAATATACAAAGCACGTTGATCCAATCATATTAGTCAAAAATTACAACTAAAACTAATAAAACTAAACACATAAAAGCATCAGGAACTGAAAAAAAACAGCATGGATCACGATTAAATCTCGAAAACATGACGGCGAGTGAGATTTCCGGTCGCGAAGCTCCGTTGAGTTGTTCAATTCCGGCGAGTGTGTGTGTCGTAGAGGTAGTTATCTTCATCGAATAAATCACCACAGAAAGAGGATGCGGTCGGATGGGGTGGGGGTTGGAGGCCGCGGTGGCACGGGGTGGAGGCAGGTGTGGGGTGGGGGGTTTGGGTGCGTGTGTTTTGTATGTACAGTAATGTGTGTTATGTGTTTGGATTGTATTTAATTTGTATGGCTAAGATATAATTTAGATGTACAAATGTGGGGCTGAGATTAGATCTCAGTTCTCACCAATAATAATAGGGGTTCTCACCTGAGAAAGACCCCAGTAGTACTAGTGTTGCTCGTCAATTACCCTCATCGCATTTACAAATTTTTATTGTAAACTCATAATGTAACATAAGGTCTGAGGTCTCAGTCTCTCTAATTTGTTCCTTAGTGAAAAGCTTTTGGGTTTTTTCATTACCAAATTCTGCACCGTTACATACAATTTCTAACTCCTTCATGAAGTGATCAGGTGTCTCATTTACAATTGGTTTCATAAAAAGAGGATGCACATCATCCAGTAGAGCGGGTTTCTGTTAATAGCTCTGACAAACATGTCTCCGTAGTCCTTTGACCTTTAGGTTTCAGATTTGACATTATGTTTGGCAAGGTCTTACAATAAAGGTTTATATTAGTTGTATTATCTACAATTAAAAAACAAATGTTTTTCTAATTTTACTGTTTTTGATATAGGAATGTCACAATATGTTATATTAATTATTAGAATTCTAGTTAAAATAATATTTTTTTGAACTATTTTTATATATTTTTTAAGCAAGAGCACATAGTAAAGAGTAACATCACAAAAACTAAATTATGTTGTTAAATAACAAATTTTATCTTTATCTGATTCAAATTAAAAAAATATGATAAAAAAATTATATTATAAACTACTTCTAAAATAATTATACAAAGAATTATATTATATTTTTTGGTTGTTTAAATGCAAAAATTAAAGTTGATTTTTAAGTATTCAATTTTGTTATGTTATAAGCATTCGATAATATCTAAACATTCTTTTATGGTAATTGAAAATTATATTTCTTATAATTATTAGAAGTAATTATGTGTAGGATATCTCCTAGGAGGAGATATTACTTGAAATTCATAACCTCCAACATGGCACTTCTTGTCTTTCATTGCTTCTTCATAGTCTACATTTTCTGCATCAGCCATCAAACACACTAGGTGCACTTCGCCATGCTGATATATATCTTGTAAACTTCTCGTTCTAGGATTCCTGGCCTCATCCTCATCTAATTCTTCTTGTTCAGATGCATTAAAACTTGTTGCTGAGATTTTAGAAATTTGAATATCATTTTCTTTTGTTTCTTCTCCATGTGCTTTACTCCAGTTCCATGCATCATCTTCTTATATCTTCACATCTCGACTCACAACAACCTTCATAGCAACGGGGTCAAGAAGTCTGTAGGCTTTTGTTTTCTCATCATACCCAATAAAAATATATTTCTTGCTCTTATCATCCAACTTTGTTCTCCTTTGATCAGGAACGTGTGAATATGCCACACTCCCAAAAACTTTCAAGTGTGAAACAGTAGGCTTCCTTCCACTCCATAAT
Organism: Kitagawia praeruptora; assembly: GCA_037693485.1. Lineage (NCBI taxonomy): Eukaryota > Viridiplantae > Streptophyta > Magnoliopsida > Apiales > Apiaceae > Kitagawia > Kitagawia praeruptora. The sequence continues at coordinate 113,774,385 of CM075354.1, forward strand.
TCTTGAGGTGTTTCATCCCCCAAGTTTGAATGTGGACATCGATTCTGAATATAAACGGCACACTGCACAGCTTCCACCCAAAATTCTTTTGGTAGTTCCTTGCTCTTTAACATTGATCGAACCATGTCATAAATTGTTCAATTTTTTACGTTCAGCCACGCCATTCTGCTGTGGTGAATAAGGGGCGGTTAAGAACCTTCTAATGTCATGTTCTTCACAGTATTCCGTAAAAGCTTTTGATGTATATTCTCCACCTCTATAATTAAGCAATCCCATGATATGCATTCCTGCCTTCTTTTCTACCAACACTTTGAATTTCTTGAATATTTTTAATGCCTTAGATTTTTCATTTAAAAAATAAACCCATGTTCTTCTAGAATAATCATCGATAAAAGTGATGAAATACCTCTTGGAACTATATGATTCAGGTGTGATAGCATATGTCTGTATGCACCAACTCGAGAGGCTTTGTAGCACGATAAGTTGCCTTTTTCTGGAATAAGCTCCTTATTTGTTTTTGCCAGCTCACAATCTTCACAAAACTTCCTATACGATCCATGCTTGGTATTCCATGAACCATTCCTTTATTTGGCATCTCCTTCAAACCACCATAGTGTAAGTGTCCAAGTCTCTTGTACCATAAAGTTGCCTTATCTTCTGACTTTGCTTGCAAACACTTCTCCTGTATGTTTTTCAAATTCAGCTTGAACATCCAATTTTGAGACATTTCATTATTAGCAATTGTCTTGCCATATTTGTCCTCCAAGAACATGACTTTGTCTCCCATAAAAATTGAGTATCCTTTTTCAAGTAGTTGTCCAAGGCTCAGAATATTGTTCTTCATGTCAAGAACATAATACACCTCTTCAATTTTTCCTTGTCTTCCATCCTTTCTAGTAAAACATACTTCACCCTTTCCTTTTACTTCTATCTTCGATGAATCTCCAAATGACACAACTCCAGAATTTATTTCCTTCTAATCGGTAAAGAGATCTTTAAGGCCAGTCATATGGTTGCTGGACCCACTATCAAGATATCACATAATATCATCTTCAGGAACCATACCTTTGCAGGCCATTAGCAACACTCCCTTTTCTTTTTGCTCCTCCGTTTCGACTAAATTTGCCTTTTCTTCAACCTTCTTGTTAAACCAGCAATCTTTGGCAAAGTGTCCAAATTTTCCACAATTGTAACACTCCACTGATCTGCTGCCTCTTCCTAGGTTTGATCTTCCAACTCTGCCATGGCCACGTCCTTGTCCGTGCCAGTTTTGTTGTTCAAATCTCCAACTTTGCCACGGCCACATCCTTGTCCATGCCAGTTTTGTTGATTTATCTGAACCACCTCTTCAAATCTGTTGCTCACAGGACCACGTCCTCTGCCGCGAGTAAAATTCTGTCTTGCACGTCCACGTCCTCTCCCTCTATTGTATTGTGTATACAATACTTTATCTTTGTTCAACTGAGACATCAGTTTTCAACACTTGAGATTCTGTCTCCTCCTTCTTTAATAATCTTTCTGAGTATGCTTGCAGAGACCCCATAAGTTGATCAACTGTCATAGTTTCTGTATCATTTGATTCTTCAATGGAAATACCAACAAGTTACAATTTTGTATTCAAAGATCTTAATATCTATTCATTAACACTAGCATCTTCAATCTTTTCTCCATAATTCTTCATTTGATTTACAACAGAGGCAACCCTCGTGAAATAATCTCGGATTCCATTTCTTTCATATGTATTTCAAATTCTCCTCGTAGATTTTGTAATCGTACCTTTTTTACTTTGTCAACACCTTTAAAATTATTCTCGAGAGGCTTCTTTTGCTTTTGCTACAGATGCAACCTTCTCGAACATGGCTCCATCTAAACCCATATGTATAATAGAAAAAGATTGTTGATCTTGTTTTCGAGCCTTTTGCAAATTTTTTTTCTGGGCCTGATTCATAGCTCATTCATTCTCTGGTTCATCATAACCTTTTTCGACAATTTCCCAAGCCTCCTGTGATCCAAGCAAGGCTTTCATCCGGATACACCAGTGGCCATAGTTTTCTTTTGTAAGCTTTGGGACGGTAAGAAAGTTACTCATTTTAATTTTATGTTGGCTTTGATTCGATGAAGGCTCTATACCAATCTGTTGGTTTTTGGGTTACTATGTATGAGATTTTATGTAAGATTTCAGTATATTTAGAATATAGAACGCAACAAGAACTGGAACTATTTTCTTATGTTGTAATTAAAGATAATACAAGCTTCTCCATTTATAGTAGGAGAATTGAGACCATCATACATGAACTAAGTCAGACACATCTTTTCAGTTCTATGAATCACATTTAATGTGTTCTTACATATTCCAAAATTCAAGAGTTTAGTTTATTCAATATATATTAGTTGTATTATCTAAAATTAAAAAACAAATATTTTTCTAATTTTACCGTTTATGATATAGGAATGTCACAATATGTTATTTTAATTATTTGAATTCTAGTTATAATAATATTTTTTTTGAACTATTTTTATAGATTTTTTAAGCAAGAGCACATAGTGAAGAGTGACATCACAAAAACTAAATTATGTTGTTAAATAACAAATTTTATCTTTATCTCATTCAAATTAAATAAATATGATAAAAAAAATTATATTATAATCTACTTGTGAAATAATTATACAATAATTATACAAAGACGATTTATATTAGTTTTATCGTCGACCATAAATGAAAAAATATTTTTCTAGTTTAAATGTATATATTGGTTGTTAAATACATTACAATATAAAAATTATGTTGTACGAATTACTCAATATGTTATATTAACAATTAAAATTCTTAAGAAAATAATATTTGAATATCTTGTAAATAGAATTAATTATGATTTCACTTTAGGTATGTACATTATGCCTGGTATTGTACATTTGCATTCCACTTAAAAAGTTAAATTTTTTTATATTTTTTGGTTGTTTAAATGTAAAAATTAAAGTTGATTTTTAAATATTCAATTTTGTTATGTTATAAGCATTGGATAATATCTAAACATTCTTTTATGGTAATTATAAAAAAAGAAAAAAGGAAATTAAATTAAATTTTACATCTTATATCATAAATATCATATTTAATATGTTGTATCGAACCCCTTTCCCGCTTCTTATATAAGACTATTATTTGCTTTTCTATTTAGGTGTTTTGAATAGTAAGCCTTATTTTAATTTCCTTTGCACAAAATCATTTCAATAACTAAATTTGAGCCCTAAATTTTATAATGTATTATGGAAAGAGAATAATGCCCCTGAGGTTGACCTCAGGGATCCTACCCGAGGTTAGGTCATTTTTAGTATAAAATGATTGGTGGCAATTTTGTAATAATGTAACACTCCTTCTTGTATTTACAATTGTAACCCTGGCTTTGTATATATTTTGTCTTGATCTCAGGGTTGGTACCTGAGGGTGACCTCAGGGCCATCAATCTCGAATGGAAATGTTGTTTACAAGTTTTATGGATTTTTTCATAAAATCCACCACCACTAAAATATATTTGTTAAGTATTTTTAGCAAAATTATATCTTCTACAAAATAATCCAATCTAATTAAATAATTATCGAGATAATTCCTCAAGAGCAATAAAAGCCTGGAAATAAATATTTTTACATGTCTTTTTCAAATATTTGTTATATATGTTAATATTTTAATGAGTTTGATTAGAATTTTCAGTTTTAATCAAACATTCATATATTAATCCTTTTTTTTGCTTTATTTTGCTTTGATAAATTTTTTGCTAGCATTTTCACTGAAAAATTAACTATTTAAATATAATTACGATATCAATTTTTTGGAGAGAATTTATACCTCATTTTCCTAATCAATTGAAAAAATATGAAAATAGTTTTAATGTTACGACTAAAACATTTTTGTAGAAGAAGAGTTGGAAAATAATTTTTTTATCATAAAAATTTTTTTGGTAATTTTTTTTATTAAATTTCTAGAAGGCCTCTAGTTTTCCTTGGGTTTCATGCCTCCACAAAATTCTCATTAAGGGCTCATCTGGCCCAATCAACAAATTGTCATAGGCCCAATAAAAAATTTTAGGTTTTACATGTATATATATATATATATATATATATATATATATATATATATATATATATATATATATCACTCTACTCAACAACCATCTACAACCATCTAAACCTAGCCGTAGAGAAACTCATCTCCACATCTAGTCTTCTCAGACCAAACCCAACACCCACAAACCTCTCATGATAATAGAGCACTAACTAAAAGTTTTTGTCTACATCTTTCAGTCGACTGATCCTTTCTACATCTTTCAGTCGAATAATCCTTACAACAATGGACTACACAATCATAAATCAACCATAATTCAACGGTTAACACATCAAAGGTATGTTTAGAATTATTTATTGTTTCTTTCTCAATGTTTAATTGTGTTGATTAATGTAATTAAGATTTTATATAATTATTTAATGTGTTTTTTCTCCTTAATGATCCGAAAATCAACCCATCAACGAGAACATTCCAAAAAATAAATACTATCACAATTTCCAAGACTTTTGTTTCAATTTTAGATTTAAGCAATAGTTGTGGATTATTTTAGATTTTTATCAAAGTTTACATAAAATTTGAATTAGTGGGAGATCTTAATAGATATTTAGTTTTGAATTTTATGTTTGTTTTAAGATGTGGATTGAACACGATTCACAATTAGTTGATAACCAGATGATAATCCTAATACAAAGTCTTAATACCCACTTGATATGCAATTATTTTGGGATATCAAGTATTTTTTAATATATTAAATTTTATTATAAGTATGTTTTTTTTGAATTCTTGTATCAATTTTTGTTTGCTTGTTATCAAATATTTGTAGATAGACAATGAAGAATATGCTCCAAAAAAGTAGTAGGTGCAACTCTCTCACAGGATGAACCGGCAAAACAGACTGATGTATTGTGCGGTTGTGACAGTAGGGTATGAGTTCTTACTGTTTGTATTGTTTTTCTTTTGGTTTAATTTTTTGTCATCAATTTATAGTGTGATTTGTTTGGTCAATCACTTATGTTAAATATGTAGCTCAACTGTGGTGGCTGTTGGACTTTTTCGAGTTTTGGGGCAAGATCTTGCAGAACTCCCTTTAGCCGCAACTGCTAAGGCCAATCAACACAAGGTGAGTTACATACTTCACTAAATAGCCAAAGTACAAAAATGATGCATTCCACTATGTGTTTATACTCAAGCATTTTGTAATTCAAGTGCTATTTGTTGGGCCTTTAATCAAAACTGTTGGGCTTGTTTTATTTTATTTTTTTTGAATAATTTAGGTTGGTTTATCAGCTGTAGTCATTGTGAGACTCAGTCATGCACGTAGTTGAGATTTTTTAGGAATCTTTGAATTAGTAGATGTAGTGGAGTAGTATTAGGAGTTTGTTGAGCTATTTTGTAGCACCACCTTCGTGGTTTGTTTTCCATATATTGTATTGCATTTTCTTTCAGTAATGAGAAGAAGTACAAAACTTTTTTTTCTTAGTTTTATTAGCCAAACACTCTTATATGTATAAACGTCTGTATATCAGATTAAGAAACTAGATTTGGTATCAGAGATTCATTATGGTTTATGCCAAAGTACATGCCTAAAATGATGACTATGGAGAGTTCCAAGGGAGGATGGAACAGTAGGCCTATCCTATCGGATGCTGGCGAGAGACAACTACACAACATGGTCACTTAAGATGAAGGTGTTTATGAAAGCACAGGGAGTGTGGAAAGCCATCCAATCGAGTGATACCGAGGGAGTGTGCACTAGCCGCTATCTACCAAAGGATACTGGAATGTCCTCTTGTCAATTGAAGAGAAAGAGTCCACCAAGGAAGCGTGGGACGCGATCAAAACAATAAGCCTAGGAGCTGATTGTTTGCAGGAGGCCCAGATACAGACGTTGAAAGCTCAGTTTGAAACAATGACAATGAAGGAGTCAGATCAGCTTGACGATTTTTGTATAAAGCTGTATGGTGTGGTGACCAACATTCGACTTCTAGGGGAAAAGATGGAAGAGACCTATGTGGTCAAGAAGCTACTTCGAGCCGTGCCCAACAAGTATATGCAGATTGCTTCCACTATAGAGCAGTTTGGTGATATGAAACTAATGACAATGGATGAGGTGGTTGGTCGATTAAAAGCTCACGATGAGCGAGTACGTGGTTCAAGTGAGAACAATGGTGGCCAACTGCTTTCGACTCAAGAGGAGTCAACTAAGAAGAACCATAGAAGTGGGACGGAGAGTAATCGTGGTGGTTATAATGGTCGTGGAAGAGGATGGGGCTATAACAGGGGTACACCTAGTGGTAGAGGTAACCAAAACAATGGTGATGAAGGCAGTAAAACCGGAGGTTTAATTCGTGATAGAACCAAGGTGAGGTGTTATAAATGCCAAGGATATGGTCACTATGTAGCTGAGTGTAGGAAACTAAGGCGTGAAAAGGATTGGCGACGTGACAAGGAGCAGAAACCCGAAGCAAACTTGTCTAAGATTATTGATGATGAGCCAACACTTTTGTTGGCTGAAAAGGAAGAAACAGATAGTAATGTGGTTTTACTAAATGAGGGTGGTGTCATTCCTAAGCTGAGTGCAGAAGGAGATAGCAAAACACTGAGTAATTTGTGGTACCTCGACAACGGAGCGAGTAATCACATGACAGGAGAGCGATCAAAGTTCATAGATCTAGATGAAAGTATAGCAGGGTAGGTGCACTTCGGAGATGGGTCGATAGTCAATATAAAAGGAAAAGGATCAATACTATTCAAATGCAAGAATGGTGAAGAGAGGTTGCTAAAAGAGGTATATTTTATTCCAACTCTTTGTAATAATATTATATCTCTAGGCCAATTGTCAGAGGAAGGGAACAAAGTGATCTTAAAAGGTGAATTCTTGTGGGTCTATGATGTTCTTAGAAAGCTGGTAATGAAGGTACGTAGGTCTCTAAATAGACTCTACAAATTAATAATTGAGGATACAGGAGGTGAATGCTTGTTGTCAAAAGCTGAGGAGGTGACCTGGTTGTGGCACGCCCGATTGGGTCATGTTAATTTTAAGGCTATGTCAATGATGTTAGATAAGGATATGGTGTATGGTTTACCAAAATTGGTACAACCAAATGAAGTGTGCAAAGGCTGCCTAATATCTAAACAGACAAGAACACCATTTCCAGCAAAGTCGATGTTTACTGCCAACAAGATTCTGGAACTCATTCATGGTGATCTATATGGTCCCATTACTCCACCAACGCCAGGTGGGTGTCGATATTTTCTGCTGCTAGTTGATGACTTTAGCAGAGTCATGTGGGTGTATATGTTGAAGACAAAGGATGAGGCTTTGGATCACTTCAAGAAGTTTAAGGCACTGGTCGAAAATGGTTGTGAGGAAAAAATAAAAGTCTTGAGTATAGATAGAGGTGGGGAGTTTTGTTCAGCAAAGTTTGGTGAATTTTGTGATGAGGCTGGCATAATGAGGCATTTTACGGCACCATATTCCCCACAACAAAATGGGGTAGTTGAACGCCGAAATCACTACACCATAGATTGGCTATTGCAACACCCACCAAAAAAATTGCTTAAAAATCGTTGCTATTTACTAACAAGTTTTAACAAATACAGAAATATTGTAACATTTTTTTAAAGGGCTTAATGATCCTATAGTTAACTATAGGTAATTACCTATAGTTAACACATTTTATAATACAATGTAAAGGCTATTTTTGTAAATGCAGGGGGGTGGATTTCATTATTGCAAAAATGCCATCCATATTTTATACTCAAAATGCTAATAACTATAGGTAATTACCTATAGTTAACTATAGAAACATTTTTCTCTTTTTTAAATTATTACAATTGCATATATTTTTTACAAATGTCAAATTAAATTGCAACGAAAATAGATAAACGTTACAATTGGTTTCAAAATTTTGGGGGGCAAAATTGGCGGGCTACCAAATTTTTTTGTCTGGGCTTTCCAAAATGTTCCAAATAGAGGAACACAAGTGGTTGATGGGTGCTTCTATATTGGCTGAGCAGACTAGGTCAAAATTTGAGCGTACGAACAATCTTGACCTTTCTAAAGGACTTATTTTGTGCACATGTTGTTCTTACTTAAGCAGGATATATTTAAAAAAGTTAAAAATAAGCAGAATTGTTGATGAAGAAATCATATCTGCATAATTTTGAGTAATATAGTAGACATCTCACGGACTGCCTTGGAAATGTGGGTGATAAATAACTTTGACTTTCAGATGGAAAGGTTCCGACTAGAATGTTCTTACAGTTATCTATCACTTTTGTATTATGCCTTTGCATACGAGGCAAGTTATAGTTCCAGTACATCGCTGACAGATATATGCTCTGTGTACAGGCTTCAAGTTGTGGAGGTTCAAACATTGATGCAACTGCTTGGGAAGATAAAAAGGTGTAAAGGCGAGTCAAGGTTTCCTGCTCAGGAAAGGTAGAGCAATGATTATGTTTATATTTAATTGATCACAATTGACTGTTTGTGCCACTTAAGTTAAACATCTTTTACTGATCTTCTAAATTAGGTGAGAATTCAGGTTAGAAAAATATGCAAGGCTTTGGAAGTAGTTCTCCCTGTGGTTGCATCATTACACTAGTACAAAACTGACCTTTTACGTCGCATTTTTTGGTCTTTTACGTCGGCTTTTTGGCGACGTATACAGAGGCGTCGTATAAAGCCACTGCCTTTTACGTCGGCTAAAAGACCGACGTATAAAGCTTAATATACGTCGGCTAAAAGACCGACGTATAAGACCAGAATATGCGACGTATATTGTCATAAAAACACCGACGTATAAGACCTAAAAGGGCGTCGTATAATGGCATAAAAATGACCGACGTATAAGACCCAAAAAGCCGTCGTATAATGACATAAAAAGGCCGACGTATATGACAAAAAAGCCATCGTATAATGTCATAAAAAGACCGACGTATAAGACTGAAAGGGCGACGTATAATGTCATAAAGAAAGCCGACGTATAAGACTAAAAGGGCGACGTATATGATACTTACAACCGATGTATATGTGATTTGAAAAATGACAGTTTTCCCCCCTGTTTATATATTTATATATATATATATATATATATATATATCAAAATTCCTGTTATTACAAACCAAAAAATAGTAATACTTGCAATGCAAATTTCTCACCAAAGTGACTAATTAAATTAAAATAATTATTATTACATGCTTGAAAATACATCTACAATATTTAACTTGATCCAACTAACTATGTTATACATTTAATTCAACATACATCATGACTATCTAAATCCAAAATATAGTATCCATTTTCCGATAGCTGCAAGGTAAGATCATATCATACTCCTCCTACTCCTCCTTTCCAGCACCTACAAAAATTATGCATGTGTATGAACTTGTTAGCACAAAAGTACAAATAAAATATATTCACAAGTAAAATATTATTGAGTATTTTTTTTTTAAAAACAAAAAGATTTTTTGAACTTAAAAGTCATGTACCCGATCACATATATTCGCGAGTTAAATAATCTGCCCAAATATCTCGAATTTCTTCAATTTGTTGATTTGTGTATCTTTTTCCAAGAACCTGCATGCCAAAAGAATTGTTAATTTTATCTACAAGTAATTTTTGTTTCTATTATCTACATTCACTCCTTACCAATATATTTCATAATGGCTATGATCAAGGAGATGAAGATGAATATAGTTCGTACCTCTGCCCACTTAACTTTAGGATCTTTACGAGATAACATGACTATGTCATACATATATCTCATCACAAAATAACCACATTCTGTGCCTCCTTTTTGTTGAAGACACTACAAAACAAACTCAAAATATTTAAAATCGAGATAAAACAGAAAAGAACTTTCAAGACAAACAAATAAGTATAGTACCTGAACAACCTCATGGTACCAAAGTAAGTTATTCTGATTATTTTTCCTACCACCAAATTTAGTATATACTTTATATGCCCTGCATGTTATAGAGGAATAAAAAAGTAAATATATAAAAAAGTTTTGAGCTACTTAAAAAGTAAATTAAGGAGCCTTTCAAGATTTAAATTTTTTCATAGCTTACGTTTCCCAAGGAGCCTTCACGTGAATGTGTCGTTTTTGTTTTAGTGGATCAAACACGTATACAACACTTTCATCAACACAAAACATAAGCAACATCCAGTGCTTACTGCAATTCAAACATGCTTAAAATTAAAAGTGTAGTTGTGTGTCTTCATTCAATCATAGAACTTAACAAATACTTATGTACCTTTGAATGTACGGTGCTAGGATAAAACGTTTTTCCTTGGCATCTTTCATTACCTCAGACATGTATCTAGATGTATCATCATGATGCTTAGATGCCGATGTTAATACAGATGGACACAGGAATGCAAATGAATTATCTTCCAAATCCTTGCACAATTTATGAATGTACCTTTAATGTGATATGGATTCTGCACTGTTAGTTGTTATGCACAATAAATATATAATTATATCTTTAAAAAAATTGAGCAAGAAATTTCAGTCTTACATCATAAAAATCTGCAGAACCGGTATATTAAGGCAACTTAACCTCAAAAACTCATTGATATCTCCCGGGGTGACGTATATAGGAACTTCAGCACTTTGAAACTTAAACAACTCCAAATCTTTAGTAACGGTAGTAGAAGAATCAGGAGGACTATTATCAACCAAGAAACGTAAAGTTCGGCATTTTTCACTTAATTTGTCATCATTGTGCAAAGATTGATTCTTGAGAATAGGTGTTGTTGACTCTTTACTAACAACCTTGTTTAGTTTCCGTTGAGCTATCTTAACGCCTTTTTTCTTCTCAGGTTCCTAATTACAAACAAATTATGTTAAAACCAGATTTTTTTTCTAATTATCTCTCCATTCATATTAGTAGAAATTTGAGCAGACATTAATGCATGTTCGGGTGTGTAATGTATAGCATTAACTAAATGAATGAATTTAAATAGCAATAAAATTACCTGCCCCAAGATGACCAGATCCTTTGGCCACTCAACAAAGCTACCAACTGCATTGCCTACTGTTTCATGTTCACCACAGGGCACCGGAAGGGGGGCAAGTTGAAATTCAACTTCAACTTCATCCACACATACTTTCACATTACTTGGCGCAATTGGTTTGCCATGAATAAAATTTTCTCCCTCGCTATGTAATGGAAAAACTTGCCCTCTTGCTATAACAACCCTTCCTTTGTCGGGATGTTGAATGCATAGACGACACAAGGTTGTAATCTGCATTGATAAAAGTAAAACTGAGATAGATGGTCGGATATCTTAGTGAAATATATTTCCATCATGCTAACCTGCTTTTTCAAGTTTTACAGTCTATAATCATTAGTGTTGTGAGATCCTGTCGACAATAAGCTTCAGTTGTATAATAGATATTTTCATGACAAGTATTGCACAACAAATTCCCCATAATCCCAGATCTCAGAACCAGGTCAATCTTATATTCGGTTGAACATGTACAACTATCTCAAGTGATCAAACTCAATCCTACAATTTTGAAAGCAATGCATTACAGAATGAAAGAGTCACAGATGCTATCATGTTCCAACTTAAAGGACAAGCATAAAAACCTCTAAAGCAACCAATTTTCGAACACAATGCCAAAAGCTTATCCCAAAACTTACTTTACTAGCTGGACTTCTGAGTACATCTCATATGGTAGTATTGTTTTCTCAAAATTAATCATTTTGATGCTACTTTGCCCTTGACACTTGAAAAACAGAGGGTTAGACCTTAATAATCTAGGCATCTAGCTCAAATTTGGAAGAAAACAATAGTAAAATTTCATGCCAGTGGGCCTGTGTCACAACTCACAACTTAGACCTTGTAGCTGTCTCAACTGGATAATAAGAAATGTCAATGATTTTATTAAGGTTGAAGATAACTACAGCAGTAACCTGTCTCATATAATTTTTTTACAGTAACTCCTCGCTTTCATTGATATGTGCTACATTTAGATAACTATGACAGTAATCCTGAATATTTTAAAGAGACTCAGCAGTCAGCTGCTTGCACAGTCAGAAGCAGTCAGCTGCTTGCACAGTCAGAAGCACCACCACGGCAAGAAAGTTTTAATACATTCTGATTATAACCTTTATTGCCAACAAAAATCCTTCGTTTGCTTGCTCTTAAAATACTATGAATATTTTAGTAATCTGCATCATTCTTGTTTAGCATTATTGGTAAATATAAAATTCAAATTCCGGTCATATGGAATTATCAATGATTTAGCATTCCAATGATTTAACATTCCTAATTATCAATTATCAATGATTTAGCATTATTGGTAAATACGAACAGTTGGATACCTGGATTAATATTGATTTCGTTCCGGCCACAAAATCTATTACCAACCAAAACTTAACTGGGGTTTGTATAAGTGGGAATTAATTTTGAAACGACATGATAATTAACAGGGAATGGTGACTATGGTTCTACGTATTATTAACACCAGGACTTACTGCTTTAAGTGCCTAATCTCAATTAATTAGGTTTTTGAAACGACATGATAATTATTCAGATAATTAACAGGGAATGGTGACTATGGTTCTAGTTGTCTCCAACCTCAGCCCCATCCTCCAAAATGCACTGCAGGACAAAAATAATGTACAATACTCCTAGCTATGTAAATTATGTGTGATAGAAATTCTTTTATTTTATATATAGTAATAGGGATGGCAGCGAAAAACGTAAGTTCCAGCTTGATCTAAGAAACTACCTTGATATCTGGAAAAATTTCTGGCTGGTCCACCGATTGACAACTACTTCGAACCAATTCATTTGATGGTGTACCTTTCTCTTTATTCCCCAAATTAGCTGGAAGTGGCAAACCCAACTGCTTTAAATGATCAAATATCCCTTGAAGCTGGACTTTCATCATTTCTTGGCACTCCTCCCTCACTTTCTTGGTAATTTCTTGTTTGATTGTATCTATTTCATCCATAGAAACGACCCCACTTTTATTGCTTTTTTCTGATCCAAATACATTCTTGATTTTTGCTCTTCCTCCAACTCCTCTAACGCGTCCGCCATGCTCCTTATTCCCAAGTGCACGAGTCAGTACGTCATCGTGACCACATGGGGTCCATAACCCATCAGAAACTTGCCCTTCCAATTCTCCCTGCACATTTATAGAATAAGTGAGTACATGTTGGACAATTTTATCTTGAGATTTATAGTTTACACCATTGGATATATAGTAAACGATTAGATTCCATTTAGCAACACTAATGTTTTTATAAAAAAATTAAGTAAACTGTGACAATCTAAAAATCTGCCTATATTTGTTTTATTTATTTACACCAGTAAACATCTTCCCACTTTTTTGAACCATCCATCAGGTGACATAAATATGAATATAAAGCATACTATTCATGGTGACAGACTAATAGCATGTTGTAACTTGTAAAAAAATATATCCAATGTTTCTGGTCTAAGTAAAGCAAGCAGCAGAGAAACAGTACAAACCATTTTCTCAAAAACTCCCCTCGTATGCTCGTTGGGGATGTAGAAACTCTCATCTTCATTTTTTTTGTTCGTGCTCTTATCCAATCGTAACTACGCTGAGTGGATAAAATGGATGGATCAATGGTTGTGTCTAAAGAAGCGATGGGATCTTCTTCGCGCCACTTGTCCCTACTTCCTTTATATCCACGTTTTCCAATAAAATGTGGATCTTTGTTGTGTTTTTGACTTTCTTTTGCTTTTTCACTAATTTCCTATATATTTAAGAATGTAAAACAGAAACAAGTTTGCATAAAAATGTTATAGAGGATAATAAAATCATCTCAACTAATTACTGATTTTTACCTTGAACTCATTAGATTCGCGCGTCTTTTTAAAAGTTTCCCAATCATCTTCGGTGATGTAAGGATATGTCTCACACGGATTCCTGTTTTGTCTTAAAAAATATCTAACCAGATTCCCCTTGAAATCCCTCCAACTTTTTGATGCAGCTTCCATTACTGATTTTTTAAATTGATCATCCTTCAACTTCCAGTGCATCTATTACAATTGATTTTAATTAGTAAAACAGATGAAGGATGCGAAGAGTAAACATTAAATACATTTCAGGAATATAATTGCATACCCGAATATCTTCCCAAATCAGATTCTTTAATCCCTCGCCAACTACATCCCAACCCTTGATATTTATATTAACATGTACTCGAACCGCTGTTCCAACATAAGTCACAAATTCGGTAGCCATATCCCCAACAGGGTTTCCTTTTTCATCAAACTCAATACTGCAGTTTGAACTTGGCTTTGCAATTTTTTTTTTCAATTTTTTGCACAAAGTGGGACCTCTAGTCTTTCTCTTTCCTTGACTAGAACTTGACTCACCATTATCCTCATCCATGGAATATACCTACATCATGATAGCAAATAAATAATTGTGAACTATGCAGAACATTAAACTATAAGTATAAATATGCAGAGGTATAAATAATTGTTGCATGGCCCCTTCACCATTGAATTCAATGCACCTATGATTTCTTCTAAAAAAGTTTCGCATCAGTAAGTAATGTGATTAACTTCTTGAGTTCTTGATGAAATCTTATTTTAACAATCAAATTATGCGATGATAACTGATTAATCTTGTTCCTTAACCCGCAGTGACCTTGAAGTTCAATGCAGTTCACCAATAAAAACATACTACACGTGGTTTTCTGTGGTTTAGACATGGAAGTTGTCAAATTCAAAATAGTCAGGGTAGCTACATGTCTTGATAATATGCTACAGAAGACTACAATTTTATATGGCATTGATTTTATAGTCTCTTTGAGTTAGAGAGAACGCAGAAACCATTATGATCAACCAAATAAGGAATATGGTTTTATTGCTTAGAGGATGGAGCTATGGACTAGACTTGCACTGTAAATTGTCTACAGCAGAACAGAAAAAAAGATCCATAAAAAGGGAACTTTTTATTAATTTCAATTAATTATTAATTTTTTTTTTAACTAAATATTGTAAAATTATAAAAAGAACTATGTTATTTGCATAACTAAGTATCAGATTATAGAGAAGAAGACAAAAAGGTAAAAACATATCAAAGTATACTTGTTAATTAGACTCCAATTAATGTATATATATTGTTTGTTTGCCTGTTTTCCAACCAAGTGTGCACATAGATCACAAAAAGGAAGCAAAATTTCAAGATTATATAGTTAAAAACTAATCACAGAACCAGCCTTAAGCACCAGCCAGAGTTTTTATGAGTTAGGTATGAGTACACTAGTTGCTACTCAACCTAAATAGATGAGAATTATTTGAAACTTTTTATGAGTACAGATATACTCATATTTAATGATTTATTTATTCACTAATATCACTGATTCTGATGTTTCTGTTTAGTTGTTTAAGATAAATTTCTAGATTCATACTTAATTATGACTTGCAACTAATAAAGAATTTAAATTAATATGTATTATCTGTTTGATGAAAGTCCGCTTAAATCTATTTTCGAAACTTATTAGCTCGTGATCGAAGACAGAATGTCCCCGTAGAGTTTCGCTTTAGAATCCATAGTCATTACGTAAATAATCCACATCCATAGTCTCGTTCACATTTGAGGTTGGTAGACCATTTGAAAATGGGGGGTTATCATCAAATTGGTTATACTCTTCCTCGTCCTCAACATTTTCAACACCAAGAATACGTCTCTTACCTTCAAGAACAATCGACCACTTAGAATCTGCCGGGTCTCGAATATAAAACACTTGCTTCACTTGTGTTGCAAATATAAACGGGTCATCTTCATGGCCAACCCGGCTAAAGTCTACTAGAGTAAATCCCGACTCATCAGTCCGCACACCACGCTTATTGTCAAACCATTTACATCTAAAAAGAGTAATATTGAATTCTTTGTACCCGAGCTCCCAAATTTCTTCAATTACCCCATAGTATGACTGCTTCACATCTCGTGATGCACTATCTTTACCTCTACCAAATTCTGTTGATGAAGCTTCTACCGACACGCCACTGTTTTGCATAGTACTTTTGGCATCTTGACGTTGTGAATAGAAACTGTACCCATTTATATCATAACCTTCATATGATCTCACAGGCATGTCAGGGCCATATGCCAACCATTTTAATGTATTGGAAATGGCGCCAGGATTTTGTGACAAATGAGACATTACTTGTTCTTTGAACCATCGACTAAACGAACGATTGTGTTCATTTGTAACCCACTTCCCACTTTTTGAAGGATACATCTGCCGAATCAAGGCTATGTGTTCTTTTAAGTAAGGATCAACTTCAGTCATGTGTTGTAGGACAAATAAATGGGCTCTGTCAATTAATTCAGCACTTGGAGAAATCATTTTATTTCCCAAAGTACCATGACCTTCAAGTCTACCCTCATGACGAGATTTAGGAATCCCAATAGGATCCGCAGTAGCTAAATACTCTGTGCAAAATTCAATAGTCTCTTCAACAGAATATCCTTCAATTATGCTACCTTCTGGTCGGTACCGATTCCTTACATATGCTTTCAGGGTACACAAGAATCTCTCAAAAGGATACATTTGTCGCAAATGTAACGGACCACATAGCTTAACCTCTCTCACCAGATGAATAATTAAATAAAACATAATATCAAAGAGTGCAACTGAAAAATACATTTCAAATTCGTAAAGAGTAAGTATAATATCAGCTTGTAATGTATCCAACATCATAGGATCAATCACCTTGCTGCATATAGCATTGAAGAAGAAACATAATTTTGTGATAACAATTCTCACATGCTTCGGCAATATCCCTCGAATGGCAATCGGTATTAAATGTTGCATTAATACATGACAATCATGTGACTTCAGCCCCACCAGTTTCAAATCTTTCATCGACACGAGCCTTTTAATGTTTGAAGAATATCCAGATGGAACCTTAACACCTGATAAACACTCACAAAAGCTACGTTTTTCCTTCCTAGAAAGAGTATAACAAGCTGGAGGTAAATATGAACGGGTTCCCAAAACTTGTGGTGCTAATTCTGTTCGTATACCCATTTCTTCCATGTCTAATCTGGCATTCATCCCATCTTTTGTCTTTCCAGGTATATTTAACAATGTCCCAATAATGCTTTCACATACATTTTTTTCAATATGCATAAAGTCAAGACAATGTCTAACCTGTAAGTGTTCCCAATATGGAAGATCCCAAAAAATAGATCTCTTCTTCCAAACTTTGCTTTGGCTGGGCTTTTTATAAAGTTTACCTAGTACAACATCGATATCTTTGACCCGTTCAAAAACTTGCTTTCCAGATAAAGGCAACGGAGCAACTCGAGACTCGATAGTTCCATCAAAAGACTTTTTCTTTTTCCGATAAGGGTGATTAGAAGGAAGAAATGCTCGGTGACCCATATAAACATTTTTTTTGCAATTTTTTAACCGTCGATCAATCGTACCCTCTTCACAGATTGGACATGCTTTGGCTCCTTTAGTGGTGTACCCTGAAAGGTTTTCATAGGCAGGAAAATCATTTATGGTGCAGAATATCATGGCACGTAAAGTGAAATCAGATTGACTGTATGCATCATAAACCGTCACACCTTCATCCCACAATAGTTTTAAGTCTTCAATCAGTGGCTGAAGATAAACATCTATGTTATTCCCCGCTTCCTTAGGACCTGATATTAACAACGTTAACATTATATACTTGCGCTTCATGCATAACCACGGTGGCAAATTATAAACCGTCAAAAGAACTGGCCAGGTGCTATGAGTACAACTCATAGTGCGATATGGATTCATGCCATCTGCACATAATCCAAGTCGTAGATTTCTAGGTTCCATGCCAAATTCAGGAAACTTTCCATCAATGGTTCTCCATTGTGGAGAGTCAGCAGGGTGTCTGAGCATCCCATCAGATTTTCTCCCTTCTACATGCCATTTGAGAAGCTTTGCATCTTTTGCACTTGCAAAGAGGCGTCTGAATCGCTGCACTATAGGTAAATACCACATTACCTTCGCAGGAGGCCTAGTCTTATCCTCTTCAGAAGTATTATTGCCTTGTCGCTTGTACCTAGATGCTCCACATTTGGGACACACGTCTAAATCTTCGTGCTCATTTCGGAACAACACACAGTCATTTGGGCAAGCATGTATCTTTTTCACATTCATGCCCATGGGACAAAGTATCTTTTTCGCCGCGTAGGTAGAAGTAGGGAGCTGGTTAGGAGTGGGAAGTATTTCTCCTAAAATTTGAAGCATCTCTGTGAAACTCTTGTCACTCCAATTATGCTTTACTTTTAACTTACACAACTTCAAGGTTGTAGACAGCCTAGTAAATTGATCTTTGCACCCGTGATATAGAAGTTTCTTGGAATCGTCAACCAAACTAGTAAGAATGTTCGGTTGGTGCATGAAATGATCTTCTATATCTTGTATCATCTCCTCTACCCTATCATTCCCCATATCTTCTTCATCATTGTTAGCCATACTATCTTCCTCCCTACCACGTTTTGTACCTGAGGTCCTCGTAGAGTCTACTCCTTCACCATGCCAGATCCACTTCACATAACCCTCCTTAAAACCACGACGAAAAAGATGATCTTGCACTGTATCAACACTACGATACTTTTTTAAATTATTACAATCACGGCATGGACATAAGATCATTTGTTCTTTTCCCTCTTCCTTCTTCTTCTTTTCCATGTATAGCATCGCACAAGTAATAAAGTCTTGAACACCATCAATATACTCGATCGTTGTACGTGAAATCTTGTACATCCATGTATGCCGATCCATGAGGTATTACTACAATAATTCAATAGTAGATTTAAATTATAGGATCATTGATATTTAACATAATAGTAGATTTAAATATTTTTAAAATTTTAATGCATAGATTTGTATAGATTTTAGTTTATATGGAATTTATTTTCAGTTTCAGATTTGTATGGAATTTATTTTCAGTTTCAGATTTGGATAGATTTTAGACAAATCTATACAAATATGAAACTGAAAATCTGGTGTACATAATGTATACGATATATGAAACTGAAAACCTGAAAAGTTTTGTTATATGATATATGCTGTTATAAAAATTACTTGTAAAAATTATACCTCAAAGCTAAATGTTTATTACTAGTTCAGTCCAACCTAATTCCATCACCTAATACATATTGTTTTACTATTAGTAGTTAACAGTTGCATTGTTCCTAAAATGGGACAATCATGACTCGATTATTAAGCTGAAAAAAGGGAACACGACAAAGGAGATGCTCATGCAATTGCCACTTTATGCATAATTGCCTTGAATAATAGCCTATATATCTAAAAATTATAAACATACACGCAACACGTATCATTCTTGTATTAAATAACCCTACCTTTTCCGTGTTTCGGTTTTTTACCTCGGTTAACCGAAAAAACCTAATTATTTAAATCAGAATATTAATAAATAACATTCATATTTCTGTGTCTCTGGCTCTCTGCAATCTGTCTATCTGCATTTGTTCTGAGATAATTAATTTCTGCTGTTTATGTTCTCAGTTCTCACCTATGGTTTATTCGGTAGTCACTCATATTACTATCTATAGGATTGTTCCTATTTTTTTACATTAGGTATAGTCACTTGGTCAGAGCAAATGAAGTGTGAAGTTCATTCAGCTCATTGGTCAGCTTTACAGTCTGCATCTGTTGTCACTTGTCTACATCTACCAATCTACCATGTTATATGGTATATATTAAGTCTTCCTGTTTAAATTATCAAATATGTTATATGGTGTATATTATGTCTTTCTGTGTATATTAATTTTTATGTGTGAATCTTGTTACTTGATCAGTCATTTAGTTTTTGTATAAATTTCCATTAGTTATTGTTTCATGTCATTCTGATCTCGGAATCTATGTTCATCGTTAATGGTCAAGCCTAATCATATTACAGGAGCAGCCAGCAGTACCCAGTAGGATTGCAGGAAACAGGACAGGTCACAACTCACAGGAGCAATATCCAACAGGAATGAAGATTTGTTTTACCATTTTAATTTGTAATCCCTGTTTTGCATTTCTAAATTCTGAATGTGAACTAACTAAATTCTCCTGGTTACACCTCTGTTTTATCCTTACGTTTTGCAATGTTAATTTCTTCAATCAGAGTTAATTTATATCTTAATTAATGTTCTAGGTTCTTTTAACAGCTAGAGAAGGAGAAAAATCCAAGTTAAACAACACATATTCAAACACCGGTACCCAACTCGTAAACATCAAAACTTTACAACTTTAAATCCCTAAAAATTAAAACTGTATAACCCTAATTACAATTCCCCAGATCAAGAACCCTAAATTTACCCAAATTGAGCACTAAAAAGTCAAATCAAGAAAAGAAACCCTAACTTCACTAATCACAGTAGCATAAATACATACAAGTATTTATGTATTAGCAGAGAGAGAGAGAGGGAGAGAGAGAGAGAGAGAGAGAGAGAGAGGCAGTACCGAGTGAAAAGTCCGGAGAGAGGCAACAAGAAGAACGCAAGAAGATTGATGAATGCAGGTAGTGAGCTAAATCCGAAGCAAACCCAATTAGGAGAGGAATTCGAACCAAATTAAGTAGCAGGTAGTGAGCGGGGTTTTTGAAGATTGGGTTTTTAGTTTAGAGAGCGAGATGAGTATGTCTGATTTGGGGGAAGAACGGATTGACTGTCAATTCTTCTAATTAAGTACCGAATAGTAATATTTTTTAAATTTATTTATAAGAATATACGTCGGATTTCTGAAACCGTCGTATATATATATGTTTTATATGTCGCATAACTAGAAAGCCGACGTATATGTTCTAACACTTTATACGACGGATAAAAACACCGACGTAAAATGTCTTTTTTTACGTCGGTTAAAACTGAACCAACGTATATGTGAACAATATACGACGCATGTCTCCTAAACCGACGTATAAAGTCATCTCAAATGTACTTTATACGTCGCCCTTTTGAAAATGCGACGTATAAAGTACAATATACGTCGCCTTTCTTTATGTGCGACATAAAAGAGGCGACGTAAAAGATCAGTTTTGTACTAGTGTTAAATTGTTATGTAAAATGCAAAGGACTTTTGCCCGGATTTGAAGAGAAGTATATTCTGTATTGTTCCCAAGTTTGGTTTCTATTCCTCTCATAGTCCAGACTCCCTTGTGTGGAATTGAAAGAGAATTATTGTATTTATTGGTACATAGTTTGAATTATATTTATTGTAGATGAACTAAATATGTATTTAATTAGTTTATAAATTTTTATGTTGGGTCTAGCTACATAGTTGTTTGTTAAATGTTTATCTGAGTTATTAATGATAATCCCAATTATTATGTGCCCTAGTTCATTAGGGTTCTATTTTTTATGGGCCCTAGTCCATTAGGTTTCGTGTTCACTGTTTAGACTCCGCCTTGTCGTCTTCTACTATGATTGAGTTTATATACATATTGAACCATTTATTTCTAAGTGGCTGGATTTAAGTTGCAGTTGTCATGAGTTCCCATTCAGCCACCAATGGTTGTTACTTTTAATCACTTCTTTTCGTTGTCCTGCATTACTCTTACATTCTTTTTTTCTTTTGTACTGGTGCCACTATTTCATGCATATTTGTTCTCACTTACTTCTGTGCATTGTTGGCACGACATTTTTATTTTCATGGCATTTATTGTTGCTAGTCTCCCCCATTTCATTTTTCTTATTACTCTCCTCTTCGTGAATAGGTTCTCAGAATGTGCAATCTCAGCTGAACAGCCAAGGGCCACCTCTTCCTATTCCAGTTCAAACTAATTTATCCCAGTCGGGTCAACTACTACCCCAGAACATCGCTAATAATATTGGCTCAGCTGGAATGCAAAGATTTGCTAGTTTGACGTCCTGGTTTCCCATGGTCAGCAGTTTATCATAGAATAATATTCCCAATGTTGTTAACCAGAATAACAACATGCAGAGTATGCCAAACATTTCTGGGGTTGTACAGAACTTGAAGAGTATGCCAAACATTGTTTTTAAGGTAGAGCGATGATTATGTTTATATTTAATTGATCACAATTGACTGTTTGTGCCACTTAAGTTAAACATCTTTTACTGATCTTCTAAATTAGATGAGAATTCGGGTTAGAAAAATATGCAAGGCTTTGGAAGAAGATTCTTTTATCATAACTTGCATTCTCTGAGGAAGCTTCATCCGTTTTAAACTCACGAATAGAGAATAATGTATTATTGAAAATATTTTAACTGCATAGGAGCTGAGCAACTACTACTGATCTCTGAAACCATCTTAGGTTCACTACCTCAGTGGTCCAATTAGAGTTGTAGATATCCCTGAGTCAATATGAAACATTGTTTTTAAGAATTTTTTGCATTTAAAAGTACTCAGCATATACATTTGTTTGAGAATACAGTGGCGACGCAGATAACTTGCACTGTTATGGAATAAGCTGCATTCTATAGTTTAAGAAAATTCAAGTTCTTTGTGCTTGATTTAATGTTACATAAGCAGATTTTATAACAACTAATATGAGTAAGAGTGTTTTGCCAAAAAATGAGGTAAAAGTGATGTACAACTTATTTTTAAACTTTTAATGGAGCGCAACAATATGAGTGCTTGGATTGTTGGTTTCTATTCCAGATTGTTTGCTGCTGTTTATTCTATTAGTAAACTTCTGTATTATTTTTGTTACCTATGTTTAGTTGAATGCCAACTTAATTATACATTGTTACATGTAAAATTAACTTGCAAATTACATAGGATGTAGTCTGCTCATGGATTGCATATTATGTGCAAGGTTTCGTAAACAAGATTTGAGGTCCTGTTTTTCTCATAGATTTTAGCCCTCTTTCCATGATCCGAGGTCCTGTCTTGGCCTATATATGGTATATTGATTGAGATACTCTCTAATCAACCAATTTTGTTTACATATTTTCTACTCTTTTAGATGTATATTCGTTCTATATTTCATTGTTGGAGGTCCTGTCAACAGATACAACAATACTAAAAGTTGGAGGTCTAAGGTTCGAATCCCGCCAACAACATTTTAATATAACATATTAATTTAGATTTAATACTAAAAATTAATTATATACAAAGGTCTAAAATTTGAATTCTCCCAACATATTAAAAGTAATGTTTGTAATATTATATATACTAAACTATAAGTAAATTAAAAAAAAATTAAAAGTAACTCGTGCTTTGCACGGGCTATAAGCTAGTATTTATAAAACCAACATTATGGATTAAGACTTCGATTAGAAACAACACTCTACTAATTAATTCTAACCAAAATAGATTTTTCTTATTAATTTTTAATTTTTATTTATTATTATTATTAATAATATTATCTAATCTAAAATTACAGATATTACATATATATCCCCTTAAAACGGATTTCGTACCCGGAATCAAACGAAGCTAAACAAGTACGGATATCTCTCACCAATAAATTCCTATAATTCCAAGTAGCCTTTCTTTCTTTCAGAATGATTTTTCCACAAAACCTTCATATACGGTATAGTATGCTCCTCTCAAGCTTCTTCTTGCTCCTCAGATCCTCTCTAATCTTATGCAATAGGTACTAAACTATGTGGGCAACTCTATAACACACTTCTCCCACTTTCTCTATAATATAAAAATACAAGTTGTCCTTCCTACACCAAAAGTATCACACCCTAAAAACAAATGACATTTTTACGAATCAAAATTCATTGGGTTCAAATCCATCAAGATTATATTAATCCGCATATTTGTTTTGATCAATTTAAATATCAGAAGTCTCTTCATGTAAATAATGCGTCAAAAATTTTAAACCAAGAAGTACTAATCTAACTCTAGTTTATAGGTCACATAAACTACAAAATGATCACAATTTAAAAAACAAATATATGGCTAATAGTTTAAACGAATATTTTCTATTTAATAGAGAGACAAAACAATGAATATCATGATATAATTGTTAAGGCAATTTTAAAGTATTGGAATAGTACTTATCTAAATTTGAAAATAAATTTTATAATCATATATTAATATTAAACACAATTATATATTAATAATAATCATAATAAAAAATCAAATACCAAGCAAGAGTACAGTATTTATTTAATGACTGAAAAAAAATACTGAACGTATAATAATAATTGTATATAATGGTAATTTTATGACAATGATAACTGTTACATGAACTAATGCCTACAAAATATTAATTAAATATTGTGAACAAAGTAGTTCGGACAATGAAAGTGGCCCACACCGTACTAGATAAGCACACTCAACTAGTAAAATAGGGAATAAAAAAAATCACTTCGATTACTATAAACTAATAAAATAATTATATAAATAAGCAATTATTGCTGAATAAATATAAACAATTACAAAAATTATTAATTAGCACAACCACTAGAACTAGTCGAAAGAGAACCAAGAACCAAAAATCAAAACAAGCAAACTTAGGCTGACATGTAACCGAGTAACACACTGTTTTCAAAATATTTTTAATAATAATATATAAAATATATAATAAACTACATGACAAAATTAGTTTTCGGTTTGTACAGAAAAGAAAAAAAATCCCATATACATATATAATTCTAACTTTGTGTAAAAATTTTAGAGTAATATTCATTTGATAAATTAATTTAAAATATAAATTAAATCATAATTATCGAGGCAGGTTGCACAAATTAATACAAATTAGTGATATAATTTTACCTATTATACTTTATGAAATGTTAAATAACTTGTCTCACTTAAAAAAATAGAATCATGAACCCTTTTTTTTTTTGAACTCGAGAATCATGAACTTTATATGCATGAATATACAACTAATAGATAATAGGCTACAAAATAATTAAATTCATCAATTAAACATAACACATAATTACGGGGGTGTTTGGGAAAACTTTTTCCAGAATAAGTCAACTTATTTTAAGACAAAGTTAGAGATTCCTAACTTTCCAACTTATTTTTGCAATTTATTGAATCTCAAACATAAATTAAATACTTGTATAAAAAAAATTATCAAAATATAAATTTTTTATCCGAAAATAAGTCCATAATTAAAATTGTGCCAAACACGCACTACATGACACATGTACCTCGCTAAAATGATGAAACATTTACAGTCCTTCTTGTTCTTTCTCCACCCTTCCACACATGTTCAGTCTTTTTTTTTTTCGTCGCCAGGTTCTCTCCTACTCGCCTGGTTCTCTCCTATAACTATTGGGGTTAAACACACAATGCAACTCCTTTAAATGTTTACTATAAGAAAATATATGCAGCCAACTAATAAGAAAATATATGCAGCCAACTAACATGATCAGGATCAAATAGTGCGAGAACATGGTCGTCAGATATTAAGACAGAGTTATGCTTCCTCGTAAAAATCTTATTTGATGAATTTGTTAGATTTTACCATAATTCTTCACAAGGAGTTTTTGACATTTAAATGACATATGATATCCAGCATGGAAATATTTAGCATGGACACTGGAGGTCAAGTTTTCATATTTACTTGTTTCTTTAAGCCAAATACGTGCTTCCTCGAATCTCCTCTATTTCTTTTGACTTGAATGTTTGATAGATGAAATAATGAATAATATTTAATATGCAGAGATGATTATCAAATCTCTCGATCATGTCAAGTTCTGGAAGGATCTAAAGATGACATGAACTTAGAAAGTTTGGTGCTGCTCTTAAGATGTCTAAAGAATATGGTAAATGCTACATTCCTTGGTCAGGATAATCAGGTGAGCAAGATAATAAGTTGTATATATGTTAACATTGTGACCTATATAAACAGAAATGATAATCAGCTAGTCCATAATCTTATTAAAATTGCTAAAAGTTTTGCACAACTTCCAGATGCCAGTACCATCCTTTGCTTATTTTTGCAACTCACATGATATTTTTTGCTTTAGATATACTCACAATACAATATTAATGAAGCAGGGAAGAAGAAGGTAGCATTTAAATATCTTACAAAGAAGGTATACGATTTCTTACTTGTTTTTCTAGCATTTACTTATGCATCATATGAGTATATATGTGATTTGTTTTACCAGGTTTAAGTGTAAAACTTCTAATGTTGTAACAGAATTAATAAACAAAATTATTTTTGATAAATACAAAGGATATAAGTATAAATCAATAAGTTGTTTCTGCAGAAATCAATAATTTATTTCTGTAGTCAACTTGAATACTGTATTTCCATTTTAATAATCAGCAGCAGTTCCTGTTGAGACTTAAAATCTTGTGCTCCTACATTTCAGTTAGTACTATATGTATAATGCAGATTCTTTCCATGATTTCTATCTACTGCATGTTGGTTTATGACCGGTGCTTGTATGTTAGAGATGGACTTGTCTCTTACTCCCACACTCTTTTTGTTGGTTGCTTCCTAGGCTGGTGTTAAGGAAGAAGCATGTTCTGGCTGCATCATATCGGAAGGGAACTTGTTCGTAATAGAAACTCAGGACGCGTCACTAGTACAGAATAGGCTTTTAGCGTCGGTCAAAATAGCCTTTAGGCGTCGGTTATTTGGCGTAGTATATGAAGGCGACGCTATAGGTATAGGCCTATGGCGTCGGTTAATTGGGCGACGCATATAATGTACTAATAGCGTCGGTTATTTAAATAACCGACGCTTAAAGTCTGTTTTAGGCGTCGGTCATTTAAACAACCGACGCTTAAAGTCTGTTATAGGCGTCGGTCATTTAAGCAACCGACGCTTAAAGTCTGGTTATAGGCATCGGTCATTTAAACAGCCGACACTTAAAGTCTGTTATAGGCGTCGGTCATTTAAATAACCGACGCTTAAAGTCTGATTATAGGCGTCGGTCATTTAAACAACCGACACTTAAAGTCAATTTTTTAAAAAAAAAAATAAAAATTGCAATTCTATTATGAAACAATACATTTTCAGAAACATAATACATGATACAAAATCAAGAATGAGATCTAATTAATAAACACCAAATTATATACAAAATCAATCTATACATGATGCATAATCAAGAATGAAATCTAATTAATAAACAATATATAAGACTACTCTACATTTTACAAGTCAATACTGATTACAAAGGACACAAACTGATCTAATTTCTCTAAGTTCTTCAGTAGCCTGAATACACAAAAAAAAACTCAGATAACATTTTTCCTCCCATGACTGCAACAATGGTACACATAGCTTGTCCTCTGAAGCCAGAAACAACACTTACATTTTGGAAAAGAGAGAATTTACAAGATTCCACCAAGTACAATGCCAAATGGATTCTCATCTGCAGCCAAACCAATAGTTTCTAGCTGAAAAAGTAACAGTGATAACAATGTAAGTAGTGTAAGAAAATACATGCTGCAAGTTCTAGTTCTGAGCATTTGAAGGAAAAGATCAGTTTCACAAAATTAAAAGGCAAGACATATAATACCTCAATTATTAAGTCCAAAGATGCCTGAATATACATACCTGAATTGATCCAAACTATAAGCGCACATAAAGGGTGTTAGAGTCACGGTGAGGTATATGACAGGTAAAAGGGCAAGAAACACAAAAAAGATAGCATACATCCATACCACTGTCAAATAAGGTACTTAATTATAAGCTCTATGAGACATGACCATGGACGATTTCCATAAAAAAAATACACACACCAATCTTATGAAAGTTTGTTTCCCTTTTAATCTTTGACGTTTCCTGAATCATGAGAATGTTAGTCCAAGCACTGCTATTATTCTAAAATGGATTTCTTATCCATTCTCCTCTTACCTCTTAGGATAAAATTACACAATGACAGGTTTATCCACATGTAAGTAAGATATAATACCTAGAAGAATCTACTGATGTCCTACCATACTAGCACCCCCACAAAGGTAGATGCAGGCCGATGCATATTCATTTTTATTTGTTTAGTCTAGGATATGAAATCACTTAACCATCAATAGGAAAGTGATAAAAGGCTTAACCAATGTACCAGGGTTCCAGGGACTCATTCTAAATTAAACAACTGGCAGGTCCTTACCATCTTCAAAAACCTTCGTGTTTCTTTCTTAAGAGGGAGTTATGATTGGGCTGTGACTCTACAACTGGAACCCTTT
Source organism: Kitagawia praeruptora (assembly GCA_037693485.1). Lineage (NCBI taxonomy): Eukaryota > Viridiplantae > Streptophyta > Magnoliopsida > Apiales > Apiaceae > Kitagawia > Kitagawia praeruptora. The sequence continues at coordinate 113,802,535 of CM075354.1, forward strand.
GCTTAAGCTAGTTGTTTGGATCAGCACTGCTACTATATATATGTCTATATGTATCCGGATCCCATATAGCCAGAATCCCAAATTTCCACCACAACAGAACTGACAGATCTTTGGCTCAGTGAAAGAAATAAAGCCGAACAACTTCTCAACATTAAAGGGCAGCTAAGAAGTAAAATCAAAATTTAAATAGATAGTGTAAGGACCTATTTGGAACGTGGCTTATAAGTCAACTTCAACTTAACTGTGCAAAAACGTATTTTCGGGGTATAACTTAGCAACAAGCACGCACTTCACTGCAACTAAAACAGCAACTAAACCAAATATATAAAATTGGAAATGCACAGCTACAAATGTAAAAGGAAGCAACTGATTTAACAGTAAATAATGAAATCATACCAGTACAGTTGGCTGCATGATAGGTACCGCACCGGGCGCATTTTCATCACTGCAGTTTTTACATTAAGTTAACAAAGCTTTCAATTAGTATGTAACGCAAAGCAGATATCACTGTAAACCTGAACTCACCCCATATAGTTTTGGAAATACAAATCTTCCCGCACTTTTGAAGTAACTTCCAACAGGAGTTCTGGGTGTTTCAACTTTAGATGCTTATTTACAAACTCGGCTGCATGAAAAAGTTTTGTGCATCCCTTTGCCCCACAGCCATACTTCCACCCGTACTTCTCATCCCTGATTTTGCGAACGTAAGGATCCAGCGACTCACCAGTAGCTGCATCAATCTTTTCCTTTGCAGTCATTATTTCCAAGGGATCCTGGCCATTCAACCTTTCTTTCCAGAATGAATCTAATTTCTTTTCCCACTCGTCCCCATTACCAGTTGCATCAGAATTTTTCCCATCTGCCCTGACATGACGGAGACCTTTAGGTTCATTGGTTTCAATCAAGCCGTAGTAATCTACTCCATGAATACGCCACAGATAAGTAACAAGAGTATCCAGCAATTCGATTCCCTCAAGCCCTTTCACTGAGGTATCAGCTGTTTGTCCTGATTTGCTTGCAGAAGCATCGATACCCGGACCTCTGTTCCAAAATGATCTCTTATTAGTATTAACTTTCAGAATATAGTAATCCTTCTGCAACGTATATACAATATATATATCTTACATATCAACGGTTCCACTTTGCAGCTCCAGCAAAAAATCTTTTGCCATCTTCCTCGCACGCTCATTCCTCCTGCAATCAAAGATAAAAAAGAGTTCATTAGCTAGAAAAATTTGTACTTGATATAGTAAGAAAACAGAGACTACCATCTCAACAGAAGCAGCACAAAATGGAGATTATGATTTTTTAATAATATTATTACAAACAATATACATCTGCACAAACCTGTCAATGACAGCAAGCAAATTCGTAGGGTGGTATTTGTCTTTCAACCTATAAAATTAGAAACTTCATTATAAATGCTTGACATAACATTTAAAACAAAGGGGGAAAAGTAAGAGGGAAAGATGAGCATTACCAATCTTCATGTTTATGGGCATTGAAATAAGCACGCTTCTGTGTTGTTATATACTCAGACTTGTATTCTTGATATCTACAAATTCAAAAGATACAACAATTTAAAACCCCCATATCAGAAAACAATATAGTGAACACAAAAATGCAACCTAACAAATACATGTTTTAGACATTCAAAAACTCTTACTACCAAGATTTGATTTTAATACCTGCGCTCAGCTTCGGCAGGTAAAATATCATCTTGCTGTACTCATTTACATAATCTGACCTAAAATATCTCCTTGCTGTACTCATTTACATAATCTGACCTAAATACATATACATATATAACATGTTAAAAAACTCAAGTAAAAACAAGCTGCAGAGTTGTTTGCAAGTCACCATCATACCGAATATAGGCATTCATTTCAATAATGTAACCTGACCTAGAAACAAAAACACACACACGTGTGTGTGTGTGTCAAGCTCCTGGGCTGCCAAGCTCAATACTGGCTCCTGGGCTTAATACGTCTGTATACAGCTCCTGGGCTGCCAAGCTCGCTACTGGCTGTGTAAAATAGGTACACAAAGATCACTAGAACCACATGCACTGAAATCATATGAAAAGTAAAGCTCTTGAGTTGTATACTGAGACCCTTCCATAGTATTTAATCCAATGGACAAGTTAGTTTAGTTAAAAATGTACAGAGATATTTGCTTAAGGATGCTAAACACTCACAATCAACTAAAAATCATAAGTCCATACTAAAATATAAAATCCAATAACAATAAAACATACCAGATTTTAATTAACGATATACAATTCGCTAAACATAACTACAATCAATTAAATAAGCTAGAGCAGCAGCTATAATTTGAATACAGTTGATGTAAACAAATACAGACCAATTTATAATTTCAAATTAGTCATAATTGAGACCAATACAGACCAATACAGTTAATGTAAACAAAGAATATTGATACTGTTCCAGAGGCGTACATGTCAATTCATAATGAAGAAAAAGTATGAATCAGTGTTTATATCCTAAGAAATTAGGAATGAACACTTAACCCCTGTAATCAAGTACAGTTTGCAAATAAAATTTTCACCTCTTTTAACTAGATTTCAAACCATCTAATACACAAGTGTCAATTAAATTCAATAAGATCCATTCTGTAACATTACCTAGAGGGTAATTAGAGTATTAATCGTAAAACAGAAATGAGGAATGTAAAAGGGATCAATAACATTTCAAGAATAACTAGAAATTTAGTTACAAGTAAATGAATGAAGTTCTCATTCAACCACATTAATTTACAATTTCCTCAACCATTATTTTACAATTTCCTCAACCAAACATTAAGACATGAAAATTATAAGATTTTGACAATTACAAGGTAGTAGGATAATTCTGAAAGAGAGGTATAATTCAAATGGTAGTAAGTATTCGAGATACAGAGAGGGAGGGAGAGAGAGAGAGAGAGAGAGAGAGAGAGAGAGATTACAAAAGTAGTCGTATGCTCAAAGTGAGGAAGACGTGGCTGCGATGAATGAAAGTACCGTCGAAAATAGGCCAACGACCACAGAGGAAAGAGACAACAACCAATAGAGTGATTAATCCATGGCAAACAAGAACCCACTGGACGCCCATTTCAACAGCCCATTTCAACAGCAACAACTCAGCAATCCTCCCCGCTTCTCCACTCATTTAACAAAAATACAGTGTCCAATTCGATCATTCTCAGTAATCTATAGGAGAGATTGTTGAGTTTGAGAATCGAATACACTTGATTTGACCCACCCAATATTTATTCGCATCAATCAATCGATTTAATTGATATAAATGAAGAGAAGAGACTCGATTTTGTATTTTTAAACACTGAAATGGTTAAACGGCAAGGGTTTTGATCGGAATTAAGTAGAACGGCGAGAGAAAACGAGAGAGGTTTGGGAGAGAATTGGGGCGGCCGTTCTAAATAAATGGGTCAGGATAGTAGGGTTTGCTTAAGAAATGAGTCTGGGTTTGATTCTAACTGCTGGGTCGCGATATTTGATCAAAATATAAAAACACATTATTTTTATTTTTGAAAAATAATTTTATAAAATAATAATTATAATATATATAATAATAATATGTTATAAATTAAAAATTTATAAAAATTATACAAAAAAATTATACAAAAAAAATTTAGTTTAGGCGTCGGTTAAATTAAGACCGACGCCTAAAGTACAGTTTTAGGCATCGGTTGCTAATGACCGACGCTTAAAGTACAGTTTTGGGCGTCGGTTGTTTTCGACCGACGCTAAAAGTTCGGTTTTAGGCGTCGGTTAAGTAAAGACCGACGCTAAAGATACAGTTTTAGGCATCGGTTGTTATGACCGACGCTAAAGATAGTCCTAAGGCGTCGGTTGAGTAAAAACCGACGCTTAATGTTCAACTTTAGGCGTCAGTTATTTTATCACCGACGCAAAAAGTCCAGCATAAATGACTTTAAGCGTCGGTTAATGTAGCAACCGACGCTTAAAGTAAGTATAGGCCACGGTTCTCCATTTAACCGACGCTAAAAGTGCGACGCTTAAAGCCTATTCTGTACTAGTGACGGCCTATTGAATAGAATTTTACACAAACTGTACAGTAGAACCTCCAACTGATTCTCTTAAGCAAGTTACCAGTTGTTGTGCAACCATTAACATATAGTTTAGAGATTTGAGAAGACAATCAAATATAGTACTTTTAAATTTTAATTTATTTTCTTCAATATTGTTGGATTTGATTCGTTGATGTAACTATACTAGTTATGTTTTTGGTGAATGAAATTAGGACTTGAATTGGTTGTTGGTTTATTTGATGGGAAATTCGATATTCAAGTAGTTCATTTTTGTTTTATTACATTTATGGTGTTAAAATAGGTACAAAGTATGTTACAATAGGTATATTACTGCATATGTTGCAGGCCCAAAAAGTAGGACCCAGATGTGGGCCTCACATGTGGGACCCACTCACATGTGGCCCCCACAATTGCCCGTGTGCAAATTTGTATCATCTTTTGTAACACACAAACTATGTTGCTACATAGTGTTTAAGATGTTGCTATAGAGGTTTTTCGTAACCACATTTGCTCTGTTACCATATGCTTTTTTTTATGTTACCTTAGATATCTATAGTTACTGCTGAGAACCTAACACGGCTGAAGTGTTACCATAGCCCTATTTAATCTCATGTTTGTTGGCAAGGTATAATTGTAATTGTTAGATATTATATGGTATTTGTTGGTGTGAATTAAAGGTTACTGAAATTGCAATTTTAATTTTTTTTAAAAGAAATTGACTTTAAGCGTCGGTTCTTGAGAAAGCCGACACTTATAATCTGACTTTAAGCGTTGGTTTTTAGGAAACCGACGCCAATAGTGGGACTTTAAGCGTCGGTTTTTTAAGAAACTGACGCCAATAGTAAGACCTTAAGTGTCGGTTCTTTAAGCAACTGACGCCAATAGTAGGACCTTAAGTGTCGGTTCTTTAAACAACCGACGCTATTAATATATTATATGCGTCGCCTAATTAACCGACGCCATAGACCTATACCTACAGCGTCGCCTTCATATACTACGCCCAATAACCGACGCCTAATGCCTATTTTGACCGACGCTAAAAGTATATTTTCAACTAGTGAGGTAACCCTGGCTCTATGAGCCTATCTACAACTCTCTCAAAGGAAGAAGGGACAAAACAGACGGATGTATTGTGCGTTTGTGACAGTAAATATGTAGCTCAACTGTGGTGGCTGCTGGACTTTTTCGACTTTTGGGGCAAGATCTTGCAGAACTCCCTTTTGCCGCAACTGCTAAGGCCAAGGTGAGTTTACATCCTTCACTAAATAGCCAAAGTATACAAAAACGATGCATTCCACTATGTGTTTATACTCAAGCATTTTGTAATTCAAATGCTATTGAGGGGCCCTGCCTGTAGGATAACACTGTATATCTTAGATACAGCAGCCCACCTCCATCTATTACGTTTATTGATGGTACACTACGCCATAGATGGGCGCATGTAACGCACTCCTACTGTTACATCCGACACGTTTTCTGTTACATTAGGCCTAAGGTAACGCACTTTTACCATTTCATCCGCTAATGTTACCTTTGACCTCAAATGTAACGCACAGCTCCTCAATGGTAACACAAGGGAAAGCGTTACATCAGGACCATAAAGTAACACAAAATCAAGCAAAAGCAACACTAGCAGGTGTTACCTTAGCTTAGGCAGAAATTCTAGATGACACGTGGCATGTGGGGGGCCCACGTGACACCTGGCATTCTGCCACATGGCACTTGACACATGGCACCCATTGACACGTGGCATCATGACGTGGCAACCACTGCCACGTGGCACAAGGTGGGCCCACAATGCCACGTGGCATGTTGTGGGGCCCACACTGCCACGTGGCACCTGTGGGGCCCACACTGCCACGTGGCACCTGTGGGGACCATACTGCCACGTGTCACCTGTGGGACCCACACTACCACGTGGCACCTGTGGGACCCACACTTCCACGTGGCAAGTGTGGGGTCCACCTGCCATGTGGCATCTGTGGGACCACACTGACACGTGGCATGTGGGACCCACTATCTAATGCAACACTGCATAGTTCCTTAATGCAACACTACATAATTATCTAATGTAACACTATAATTATCTACTGCAACACTAGCAAATGCAACACTAAAATTGAAAATTTTGCAAGATTTGATTTATATATATATAAATCCCTTTACAAAATAAGCCAACCAATTCAAAGTACAAAACATGTCAATGACGAATACAATACTGATCTCTACCAGTCATCCAACTCCTAACCAACATATAATCAAAACATGTCGTACAATTTTATCAGTTGCCACTCGAAATGTCCCTGGAATAGAAACACCAGCTCTACCGCCGATTGTGATCCCATTTAAAAGGGCAACCTGCATTATTCAGACAAATATCCAAAGTACAACCTAGGTGATAATCCAATCATTTAACAAGAAATCTGACAAGATATGAGAAACTAAAATTTTTTTAGATGTACATATAAACTTGAAGAAATGCAAATTAATCTCAAGTTACTGTCCTAATCCGAGATTTTTCGTATGGACTATCTATGATATGCCAAGTGTTGCTTTTATACAAGGAAAAATAGGAATTGAAGGTCATGTAAAAGAGAAACGACTTATTGGACAATCAGACCACTAGCATGATATTATATATGTAATTATATAGATGCAAGATGTAGAAGATTCTGACGCAACAATGAATACCCAGGAACCTGGAATATTAAAGAATCATACTCAGGAAACACGCAAATTGTACTTCGTACTGAATGACCTATATAGTATCTATCTATTCTTTGACTTGCAGATTTTCAGGGCAGATACTGTTAACTAAACATATAACATGTTAAAAGATGAAATATATGTTTACCCACATGTTCTAAGCAACCTTATGCTCTCATTAAGTAAAAATTTGATTGTGTGCAAGAAGTAAAGATTGTCAAACTTAAAAATCAGGGATAACTTCTTCTAAAATATTCTAAATCGTACACTTTTAGAGGCATTATATTCATAGTTCTTTACACGAGTGTCAATTCACGAGTGTCAATTTCTATTCCCATCCCGATTCGTCCACCAACAGATGTTTTTTTTGGAACTACAAAGATTAATTACATTTTTTTTGCTACATTCTCATGTTCTCTCTTGGAACTGCATAACAAGTACGATTATTCATGTGTTAAGCTTACAAATCAGGTGACAAGATGCTAAAGAGTTAACATTTTGATAAATCAATTATAGGATCATAGGATTGAGCACTGCTGCACTAAAAACTTAACAGCAACCTCTCCTTTGTTAGCATAATCGAATCAGTTCTAGGAGAACATCACATAATCACATAATCGAATCAGTAGTAGAACATGTCTTAAAAAAACTCTAAGCCAAGGATTGACTATATAATTAAAAAAAATAAGGCAAAAAATTGCAAAATTGAACATCTCAATAAAAGAGCAGTTTGTACATACATCTGATATGGACAATATCCCCAAACCATTTGGCCCAAATCCTTCTTCGATTTTCGAAGATAAGTCGGCATTCTTCTCCTATTTCAATCAATTCCAAGGTAAAACGAAATTAGTAGAAGATACACATGCAGGTTTAGATTGAAGCTATATTTTTTCAAAAATACAAACCAAATATGAACTTACACTTACCATGTAATCTATACATGTTGTCAGATAAAAAGAATTTGAAACATAATCCAACTCCATATGGAATGCTAATACTATGATATTACCTTTTACAAAGTTTTACACTACAAATTGTGATCTAAACCTTTTTGAATATTCAAACTAATAAATTCAATGTGACTATTGCACTTATTAAATTAAGATCATCATTAATCAAATTCAAACTCAACAATTTCACCCAATAAGGTTGATGAGTCCCCTCTTCTGACCTGACATTTTTAGCAGATAAAGAGAGAAATAAGACAAACTGTTCAATTAAAAGTTTGGAAAATAATTAAAGAAGGTTCAACTGCTCTGGATGCTTCAACGTACTAAACCATACAACATTAATAGTAAAAGGAGAAAATGATATGAACTGAACATTCAAAGAATCAAAGCCACTTTAATATGACCTTAATATTTAACCATATCAGGGTACAATAACTACTTCTAACCATTCAGATTACTGAGAACAAGGAACCAACCATTATTGAACAGTTCAATATACAAGAGACAGCCAATGACATTTGTATATCTAAAAATATACACATGCATATTGCACATTTTATAATTAAACATAACGACTGGTCGACTGCTCAGTTTGATATACAAGAGACTACCTATACACATTTGTACATAAAACAATCATTATATTGACGCTAGACAACGATGTTGAGCATTTAAGAAAATAGAGAGGTTGCACAGAAAATGCCAAGTGAAGCCTATGAACTAATCAGCTACTACTATTAGGAATAGTAAAAACAAATGAAGACAATACAAAGTCAAAATTCAATTAATGTATCTACTACAGTAAAATGAAGGAATAAAGAGACTAGTGTCACTATAGCAACTAGCAATCAATAAAAGAGTCATTAATATTTTAATATAACTATATAGCATTTCCACTTTTCAGTCAAAATTTACATGTGATATTGATACAAACACCATTCACTGGCCCTTTTTATGTTATTTCAGCATACAGTTCCCTGAACGTGTTACAATGATAAGTTGAAAACTTGGACACTACACCAGCCAAGAACAGTGTGCCCAAGTGACTCAGCAACCTACAGAGACGACGCAGAGTTTAAACAATCCATTCAACAAATTAAAGGATGCCACTTGGGGGAAGTTATCTCAAGCATAAATTCACTTTGAAACGTCACACATAATACTTTCTAGGAATCAAATAGATTCTCCTGGATACAATAATCATGACAAACCTACTGTTCAGCCAATCAGATGAAATCGTATATATGCTTTCTTATTTAGGAAAAAGCTAGCCAAGTTCACAGGCTTATATTTCTGGACTTTCTTGCGGAAAGTCTAGTCAAGCTCAAGCTACTGATGAAGTTTATCAAATATCAATACTTATTGTTTGCATTAGGCTCGTCTATGGTCAAGCTGAAAATCAGCTTTTTTTATTCTCATTTGAACACGAACAAACTTCTATTGAATTGAACACTGCAGAGTTGCTATAGAATAGCAACACACTTACAGCCCTAATTGAGAAAGAACTCTATACTGATGAAACCATATACTAGTAATATATTCAGAAGGATACCTTCACTATGATACAGAGGAGGGAAGAACTGCAAATAGCAAGATGTGGCTATTGTCAAACCTGCAAAAGGACTAACGTTTAGCTTTTACAAAAAAATTCACCACTGCCTCGTATTAACTTAAGAACGAAGACTGAAACTTTAGTTGAACTTGCCTATGATACCTCCAACAAAAACATCCTGCCAGTGGTGCCAATAGTCATCCACTCGAGATATCCCAACAAGGGATGCAATTAATAGTGGGAAGAAAACAATGCAAAGTTTTGTAACATGGCCTCCACGATCGAATGCTTTTATTTTTCCAGATAGATAGAGTGACATAGCTACATTATCATACAAAACAATCAGAATCAATTAAATTCTGCATCTCCGACATGAAACTGCAGTAAAATTAACATGCAATCACTATTTATCACATCAAAATAGAATAATTAAGCAGATTTAGAAGTAATTGTTGCTCACAAGCAGTATGTCCACTTGGAAAACTTTTATGCCTTTCTCTTACAGTACTTGTGCTACCATGACAGATAACATTTCCCCATTGATCATAGATCTGCAAGAATGAGCAAATGCGAAATTTCAAAGTTAAAAGCACAATTGTTTAAAAAGTACAAATTTGATCTCTAAGAAGAATCCATTACTACTGGTTAATAGCATCATACATCTTTTCCGTCAGGGAAACAACGCCAGAAAAAGTCTGGCCCGGGTCGACCAACGGCATCTTTAATTGCATCTGTTATAACCAAAGTTATTAGAGGCCTGTCATCAGGTAAGATCAAAACAATTGTCAATTTACTGAATATTTCAATAAGACCTCATATGTAGCAAGATCAAAGAATATCACCTAATACGCCATGATGAAGATCATAAACATCTCTCCTACGAAAATAGAAGATGAGAATAGTTGAAAGGAAAGTCTACTTTGACCGGTTTGACCGTTATAAAACCAAAGCAAGTACATCTAGCAAATTTTTTGAAAATGTACCACTTCACTAAAATCGTTATATCTCGACATCCGTACGATTGGAACGTCAAAAAAAAAAATTAAAAAAATAGTTTCATCATTCAGAACAATACTAGTTAAAGGGAAGGTCTACTTTGACATGTTTGATCGTTATCAAAACAAACCAAATACATCTAGCAAATTTTTTTGAAAATTTACCACTTCACTAAAATCGTTATATCTCGACATCCGTACGATTGGAACGTCGAAAGAAGAATTTTAAAAAATAGTTTCATCATTTCGGACAAGACTAGTTAAAAGGAATGTCTATTTTGACCGGTTTGACTGTTATAAAACCAAACAAAATGCATCTAGCAAATTTTTCAAAAATTTACCACTTCACTAAAATCGTTATATCTCGACATCCGTATGATTGGAACGTCGAAAAAAGAATTTAAAAAAATAGTTTCATCATTCCGGACAAGACTAGTTAAAAGGAATGTCTACTTTGACCGGTTTGACCGTTATAAAACCAAACCAAATGCATCTAGCAAATTTTTCGAAAATTTATCACTTCACTAAAATCGTTATATCTCGACATCCGTATGATTGGAACGTCGAAAAAAAAATTAAAACAATAGTTTCATCATTCCGGACAAGACTACTTAAAAGGAATGTCTACTTTGACCGGTTTGACCGTTATAAAACCAAACCAAATGCATCTAGCAAATTTTTCGAAAATTTACCACCTCACTAAAATCATTATATCTCGACATCCATACGATTGGAACGTCGGAAAAAGAATTTAAAAAAATAGTTTCATCATTCCGGTAAGAGAAGTATCTAATGCAACGCTTCTAAATAGCAAATGCAACACATTTTTCACCTAATGCAACGCTTCTGCCACGTCAGCAAATGTCACGTCAGCAATTGTGGGCCCCACATCTGCCACGTCAGCAATTGTGGTCCCCACACTTGCCACGTCAGCATCCGTGGGCCTCCTGCCACGTCACCCTGGTGGGCCCCACACTGCCACGTCACCCAGGAGGGTCCCACAACTGCCACATCAGCATTTATTAAAAATTCAAAACTAGCTAATGCAACGCTTTTAAAGGCAAATGCAACACCTTTTTCACCTAATGCAACGCTTCTGCCACGTCAGTCAATGCCACGTCAGTAAATGTGGGCCCCAGATCTGCCATGTCAGCAATTGTGGGCCCCACACTTGCCACGTCAGCATCTGTGGGCCTCTGCCACGTCACCCAGGTGGACCCCACACTGCCACGTCACCCCTGGTGGGTCCCACAACTGCCACGTCAGCATTTACTAAAAATTCAAAAATATCTAATGCAACGCTTTTAAACAGCAAATGCAACACCTCTTTCACCTAATACAACGCTTCTGCCACGTCAGCCAATGACGCGTCAGCAAATGTGGGTCCCACATTTGCAACGTCAGCAATTGTGGGCCCCACACTTGCCACGTCAGCAAATGCCACGTCAGCACTTGTGGGCCCCACTGCTGCCACGTTAGTATTTTTTAAAATTAAAAAATATCTAATGCAACGCCAGCTGTTAGTGTTGCATTATGTGAAACACCGTGGATCAAATGCAACACTAATTATATGTAATGCAACACCAGTTCAAGTTCTGTTTCGTTAGAGCCAAAATTTCATACCTAACGAAACACTTTCAGTGAAACACTTTCTAAAAGCGTTGCATATGAGCATTTATGGCGTAGTGAAAACATGTTTTGTATCCACCCCACTTAAAGTAAAGCCCCAATAAACACACAGTAAAGCCCCAATTTTACCTCGAATCGGAAGCCCTAATTGAAGTCTCGAATAGAAAAACCCAATTGAAGCCCTAATTGGAAAATAAAAAATGAATAATTCAATTTTACCTACAATTGAAAGCCCCAACAAATTTTACCTACAATTGAAAGCCCAACAAATTTTTCCTGCAAAATCAATTTTAAGCAAATTAGCAATTAAAAATAAGCAAAAAGAAAAAAGAGAAGATAGAAGAGAAGAGAGAAGAAAAAAGAGAAGAGAGAAGAGAAGAGAGACGATAGTTGTTCTTCGATTCGGAGAGTCGAAACAATAGAGACTGTTATGCCCGAATCTGGGCATAGATTCTAAACAGGCCTGATGGGCCAGAGTAGTGGTCCATAATCTATAATGGGCCTAAACATGATGATTGGGTCACCAAAGCCCACTATTGGGGGACTAGCCCACTACAGTATCAAGCTTATATCTCTACTTCGCACGCAGTCACTAGCGAGCTCGACCTCGCATCGCAGCTGACTACTAGTGAGCTCGACCTCACATCGCAGCTGACTACTAGCGAGCTCGACCTCGCATCGCAGCTGACTAAGCTCGACCTCGCATCGCACATGACTTCCTGCTACTACTCAAAACGTCCTCTCATGCCAATAACAAAATGAAAAGGGATCGCTTCGCACATAACCTCCAATGCGGGGTCACTACAGCGAGATCACTATCTCCTCTTCTCTGGAAGGCTCATGGCCAGATCCCTCGAGGTCGCATGAGTAGCTGGACACTAGGGTTCGCTTCGCATGGCCTGACCCCTCGAGGTCGCATGCAAGGCCCTTGTTACTTCTCTACTAGCCAATTCTGTTCGTGCGAGACCATAGGCTTCCACATCTGGGCCATGGATCACGGATAGGGTTGATGACTCATTGCCACGTCAGCCCTAAACGAGTGGGCTTGGACTTTTGCTTATCTCTTAAAACCCTAGCCCGCCTAGGTAACTTGTTCTCCAAGAACTACGTCAGGCTTGATCCCTATAAATAGGGTACGTAGGCACCTTGATACGGGATGATTCATAGTTCATCACTGAAAACACCTATCAAGTGCAGCCACAAATAATCTCCAATCTCCTTCCGTGTTCTTCGTGTTCTTAGCAAAATATCCGTATTTTGCTCCGTGATTCCAGCAAACCTCCAAAATATTGTTATACAATATTCTCCCTATAACAGAGACAATAGAGAGAGTATGACTGTATGAGAGAATTGAGAGTCGAGATGATAGTAGGGTTTTTCGTTAAGGAGGGAAAGTGTAGTTCTGTAGTTTCCATTTGGGGGAAAAAGCCTGCCCATGTGAAATTTTTTCACCTCGGGCAAAACAACACAGTAGACTAATTATCTTTTATAATTTAATTAAATTAAATTACTATATATATTATAATTTTAAAAAAACATCATTACATTTATATATAATATAAATTGAAATTTCTAGTATATTATGGATTATATATATAATTAAAAAAACTCAAAAATTAAAATTTAATAATATAATTTATGAAAATATATTTAATTTGTTAATGTTATTTAAGTGCTTATTAAAAATGAGATAAATTTATAAAAGAAATTTATCAAAGTTAATGCAGATATGTAAACTTTTTAAAAAGTTATGAATTTGCCAAAGTTAATAATTAAAAAGTGTATTATTTGATTGGGTAATTCAATGGTCAACTAGTACTTTGATCGGAATTCCTAAACAGGGTTTCGTCATGGTTAAAGGATTCGATTTTAAAAAAAATATTTCTCGATCACCCAACCATACGGGAATCAAGATCCATCATATTTAATGTTATTCCCAAAATTTTAGAAAAAAAATTTATTTGATCGGGTAATTCAACGGCCAACTATCACTTTGACCGGAACCCCTAAACAGGGTTTCATCAGGGTTTAAGGATTCGATTTTTTAAAAAATATTTCTCGACCACCCAACCATACGGGAATCAAGATCCATCATATTTAATGTTATTCCCAAAATTTTAGGAAAAAAAATATTATTTGATCGGGTAATTCAACCCGTTAATATAAATATTATATAAATAATTTAATTCGATTTTAAATTATATAATTATTTTTAATATTGAGAGCACTTCGCCACACTTGAATGGTTTATTCCCCTCAGTGAATAATATAATATAATATAATCTACATATACAAAAAAACGAAAATTATCATTATTATATAATAGTAATAATATAATGAAGAAAATCTAAGGGCATAGTTTATGTATTACTGATTGAGAATATTACCACGTTGCAAAGCTTGGTGGAGTGGTTAGGTTGTTGAATTAGTAGAGTGAAGGTCAGGGGTTCGAAACCTATCTTCCTCTTTTTTTTTAAGTAACATTCATTTACACTACAAATGGCTCGACACGTGGCAGTCTGTACAAGCGACACGTGGCAGCCTATCCAATTGACACGTGGCAGCTGACTACTAGTGAGCTCGACCTCACATCGCAGCTGACTACTAGCGAGCTCGACCTCGCATCGCAGCTGACTACTAGCGAGCTCGACCTCGCATCGCAGCTGACTAAGCTCGACCTCGCATCGCACATGACTTCCTGCTACTACTCAAAACGTCCTCTCATGCCAATAACAAAATGAAAAGGGATCGCTTCGCACATAACCTCCAATGCGGGGTCACTACAGCGAGATCACTATCTCCTCTTCTCTGGAAGGCTCATGGCCAGATCCCTCGAGGTCGCATGAGTAGCTGGACACTAGGGTTCGCTTCGCATGGCCTGACCCCTCGAGGTCGCATGCAAGGCCCTTGTTACTTCTCTACTAGCCAATTCTGTTCGTGCGAGACCATAGGCTTCCACATCTGGGCCGTGGATCACGGATAGGGTTGATGACTCATTGCCACGTCAGCCCTAACCGAGTGGGCTTGGACTTTGGCTTATCTCTTAAAACCCTAGCCCGCCTAGGTAACTTGTTCTCCAAGAACTACGTCAGGCTTGATCCCTATAAATAGGGTACGTAGGCACCTTGATACGGGATGATTGACAGTTCATCACTGAAAACACCTATCAAGTGCAGCCACAAATAATCTCCAATCTCCTTCCGTGTTCTTCGTGTTCTTAGCAAAATATCCGTATTTTGCTCCGTGATTCCAGCAAACCTCCAAAATATTGTTATCAACGCTAGGGCCTCGCCCCTACTTTATCAACGCTAGGGCCTCGCCCCTACTTGATCTACTTCAGGGCCTCGCCCCTACTTTATCAACGCTAGGGCCTCGCCCCTATTTGATCTACTTTAGGGCCTCGCCCCTACTTTATCAATGCTAGGGCCTCGCCCCTACTTGATCTACTTTAGGGCCTCGCCCCTACTTTATCAACGCTAGGGCCTCGCCCCTACTTGATCTACTTTAGGGCCTCGCCCCTACTTTATCAACGCTAGGGCCTCGCCCCTACTTGATCTACTTTAGGGCCTCGCCCCTACTTTATCAACGCTAGGGCCTCGCCCCTACTTGATCTACTTTAGGGCCTCGCCCCTACTTTATCAACTACAGGGCCTCGCCCCTATTGATCAACTACAGGGCCTCGCCCCTCTGTTTTAACTACAGGGCCTCGCCCCTACGTATCAACTATAGGGCCTCGCCCATACGTATCAACTACAGGGCCTCGCCCCTACGTTTCAACTACAGGGCCTCGCCCCTACGTGTCAACTTTAGGGCCGCGCCCCTACGTATCAACTTTAGGGCCTCGTCCCTACTTGTTTTTAAGGTCCAAGCCATCTCAACGATGCGGGGATCGTACTTGAAACTATCTCAAAGTAGCAACACACATCCTAAGCTATCTACAGCAATCAAAGGAATCTAAAGGAAAAGCTAAAGTAAAAATGACATCAACCTGAGGCTTAGCGACTGCGAAGCCAAATTACTCATGCAAGTATGTTATGTGCAAAAAAGACAACACAGGATGAAGAGTCAAAGCGATGCAAGTTCACAATCATAGGGTCGCCATGCGATCCCGATGCAGTTAGAAACTTCTCCAAATTGAAAAATAAATTTAAGGAGCAGGTGGATCCTGGTTGACAGTAGAAGCTTCATTTACCAGCCTTGCCTCCTCTGCAAGTCTTGCTTCCTCTTCTAACCTCGCTTCAACAGCATCCTCTTCGGCGATCTCCTTCTACTGTGTCTCTGCGAAGTCAGCATTACCAGGCCCGAGCTGGTCCCAATCAAAATTAGGGATTGTTCTAATGAATCCCTTCATGAAGGTAACTTGGCCCTTGACCAGGAATGTGTCTTCAGCAATTGCCAATTCGGCCTTGACAGCATTCAGATCGCCTGTCAGTCTTGCGATCCCATCAGCACTTTTCTTCGAAGCTTCCTCGCTTGATTTCTGCAGTTCCTTCAAGGACTTCTCAAACTCATTCCTCTCCCTTCAAGCAAGCCACAAATGATGCAAGGTAGAGCAGGTCAAATGGAGTAAAGTCAATAGGCATTTAAAAAATAAAATAAGAAAGGACGAAACAACGACAGGCAATGCCAGAACCAAGAAATCAAAGAAAAAGCCTTGTTCGATTGTAAGCATGGAGCAGAGTGACAAGCCAAAAGCTGATAGGCAAACTAAAGTTATTATTCTGGCTCGCGAAATTTGAAAATAAGGCGGGATCGAGATCAACTGAACAAGTACAAGGATCAATAAAACGGGTTGATTGATGAAGCGAGGACAAGGTTGAGGCTGTTAAATGCAAGTGCGAGGAAATTATAGGGTGCGGCATGGAGACTAGGGATTTAAGAATGCAAGCTATATGTGGTGAGTACAACGAAGTGGAATAGCCCAGCCTCGGGCATGGTTTGTGATGAAAAGCAAATAGGCGTCGCAAGGAGGAACCACTGTGATGTCGATGGTTTCTAGACCTGGATATACACATGTTTCATCAGACCCTCGTGCTGCTTCACATGAAGTTCCAACCTTGCAAAACTTCTTCACCATTATTTGCTCCATAGGAGATGATCCCAACAACTGAAACCGTGCAAGATTCGAAACCTATGGTTACAGGTTTGAGTACTGGCTTGACACAGTCCTTACGTCCAGTGGGGTCTGCTTGGAAAGACAAACCGAAAATGGCATGCAAATACAAAGCAACGAAATCGAAAGTTGTTAAGCGAGGAGGCCACGAGTAATCCTCCTATTCTATCAGCGAGGAGGCCATGAGGAGTTCTCCCGTTATATCAGCGGGACAAGGCCTCTCAACATAAAAGGGGTCCTCTCATCATAATAACAAGGAGCAAGCTCGGAGGAGAGTCCTCTCATCATATTCTAAGAAGAACCTGATGACACAAGTGGAATCATGAGCTCATATATCAGTTAAAAGAAGACATATTCAACTATTTATGACTGCAAGGCCCTATGGGGTCACCTCGCAAGGTCCCTGCAGGACCATATTGTGCTTGGAAGGATCCCTCGAGGTCACCATCACTTACATATACTTGGCTTCGCATCAATTGGAAGACACCCTTTTACTTGATTCCACATTGCATTCATAATGGTAACATGGAATCGGGGGGTAGTTGTTATACCCGAATCTGGGCATAGATTCTAAACAGGCCTGATAGGCCAGAGTAGTGGTCCATAATCTATAATGGGCCTAAACATGATGATTGGGTCACCAAAGCCCACTATTGGGGGACTAGCCCACTACAGTATCAAGCTTATATCTCTACTTCGCACGCAGTCACTAGCGAGCTCGACCTCGCATCGCAGCTGACTACTAGTGAGCTCGACCTCACATCGCAGCTGACTACTAGCGAGCTCGACCTCGCATCGCAGCTGACTACTAGCGAGCTCGACCTCGCATCGCAGCTGACTAAGCTCGACCTCGCATCGCACATGACTTCCTGCTACTACTCAAAACGTCCTCTCATGCCAATAACAAAATGAAAAGGGATCGCTTCGCACATAACCTCCAATGCGGGGTCACTACAGCGAGATCACTATCTCCTCTTCTCTGGAAGGCTCATGGCCAGATCCCTCGAGGTCGCATGAGTAGCTGGACACTAGGGTTCGCTTCGCATGGCCTGACCCCTCGAGGTCGCATGCAAGGCCCTTGTTACTTCTCTACTAGCCAATTCTGTTCGTGCGAGACCATAGGCTTCCACATCTGGGCCATGGATCACGGATAGGGTTGATGACTCATTGCCACGTCAGCCCTAAACGAGTGGGCTTGGACTTTGGCTTATCTCTTAAAACCCTAGCCCGCCTAGGTAACTTGTTCTCCAAGAACTACGTCAGGCTTGATCCCTATAAATAGGGTACGTAGGCACCTTGATACGGGATGATTCATAGTTCATCACTGAAAACACCTATCAAGTGCAGCCACAAATAATCTCCAATCTCCTTCCGTGTTCTTCGTGTTCTTAGCAAAATATCCGTATTTTGCTCCGTGATTCCAGCAAACCTCCAAAATATTGTTATACAATATTCTCCCTATAACAGAGACAATAGAGAGAGTATGACTGTATGAGAGAATTGAGAGTCGAGATGATAGTAGGGTTTTTCGTTAAGGAGGGAAAGTGTAGTTCTGTAGTTTCCATTTGGGGGAAAAAGCCTGCCCATGTGAAATTTTTTCACCTCGGGCAAAACAACACAGTAGACTAATTATCTTTTATAATTTAATTAAATTAAATTACTATATATATTATAATTTTAAAAAAACATCATTACATTTATATATAATATAAATTGAAATTTCTAGTATATTATGGATTATATATATAATTAAAAAAACTCAAAAATTAAAATTTAATAATATAATTTATGAAAATATATTTAATTTGTTAATGTTATTTAAGTGCTTATTAAAAATGAGATAAATTTATAAAAGAAATTTATCAAAGTTAATGCAGATATGTAAACTTTTTAAAAAGTTATGAATTTGCCAAAGTTAATAATTAAAAAGTGTATTATTTGATTGGGTAATTCAATGGTCAACTAGTACTTTGATCGGAATTCCTAAACAGGGTTTCGTCATGGTTAAAGGATTCGATTTTAAAAAAAATATTTCTCGATCACCCAACCATACGGGAATCAAGATCCATCATATTTAATGTTATTCCCAAAATTTTAGAAAAAAAATTTATTTGATCGGGTAATTCAACGGCCAACTATCACTTTGACCGGAACCCCTAAACAGGGTTTCATCAGGGTTTAAGGATTCGATTTTTTAAAAAATATTTCTCGACCACCCAACCATACGGGAATCAAGATCCATCATATTTAATGTTATTCCCAAAATTTTAGGAAAAAAAATATTATTTGATCGGGTAATTCAACCCGTTAATATAAATATTATATAAATAATTTAATTCGATTTTAAATTATATAATTATTTTTAATATTGAGAGCACTTCGCCACACTTGAATGGTTTATTCCCCTCAGTGAATAATATAATATAATATAATCTACATATACAAAAAAACGAAAATTATCATTATTATATAATAGTAATAATATAATGAAGAAAATCTAAGGGCATAGTTTATGTATTACTGATTGAGAATATTACCACGTTGCAAAGCTTGGTGGAGTGGTTAGGTTGTTGAATTAGTAGAGTGAAGGTCAGGGGTTCGAAACCTATCTTCCTCTTTTTTTTTAAGTAACATTCATTTACACTAAAAATGGCTCGACACGTGGCAGTCTGTACAAGCGACACGTGGCAGCCTATCCAATTGACACGTGGCAGTTAGTGGGTCCTGTGACACAGGGCAGTGGGGGGCCACTTGACACATGGCAGATTGTGGTCCCATATGACACGTGTTAGTGGGGCCCATGTGACATGTGGCAGTGGGACCCACGTGACACGTGGCAATTTGTCACACGTGGAACTTGTAGCATTCAAATGTGACACTGATTGCAGCAAATGTAACACTACTTCTTGAAAATGCAACACTTCTGTGGGATCCACACATGTTCTATTGCAATAGTACCTTCATAGGTAATGTAACACAATCTCAACAGTGTTGCAATAGGTCATTACAATAGAAAAGCATTACGGACGCCCATCTATGGCGTAGTGGTAAATGAACCAATCCTTGGAGGACTAGGTAGTTTTCATTAGTTAATGTTTCAATCTTCTTTTCGGTCTCTATTTCTTAAAGCTCTCTGATCCTGTTGTTGGTCTCTATTTCTTAGTGCTCTCAACACCTTCAAATAATCTGATATCTTTGCTAATGATTTGCCTTTCACATTTACAAATATTATTTACAATGTATGTGCTTTTTAATACAAGTTTAAATTTCTGAATTTCGTCAAAATAAATTTGAAAATCTGTTGTCCATGATAAAAAAATACGAATATATGCAGCCAACTAACATGATCAGGATCAAATAACGTGAGAACATGGTCGTCAGATATTAAGACAGATTTTACCATAATTCTTCACAAGGAGTTTTTGACATTTAAATGACATATGATATCCAGCATGGAAACATTTAGCATGGACACTGGATGTCAAGTTTTCATATTTACTTGTTTCTTTAAGCCAAATATGTGCTTCCTTGAATCTCCTCTATTTCTTTTGACTGTAATGTTTGATAGATGAAATAATGAATAATATTTAATATGTAGAGATGGTTATCAGATCTCTCGATCATGTCAAGTTCTTGAAAATGCTACATTCCTTAGTTAGGATAATCAGGTGAGGAGGATAATAAGTTGTATATATGTTAACATTGTTACCTGTATAAACAGAAATGATAATCAACTGGTCCGTAATCTTATTAAAATTTCTAAAAGTGTTGCACAACTTCCAGATGCCAGTGCCATCCTTTGCTTATTTTTGCAACTCACATGATATTTTTTGCATCCGATATACTCACAATGCAATATTTACATCATATGCATCATATGATTTCTTACAGAGAAGGTATATGATTTCTTACTTGCTTTTCTAGCATTTACTTATGCATCATATGAGTATATTTGTGATTTGTTTTACCAGATTTAAGTGTAAAACTTCTAATGTTGTAACAGAAATAATAAAGAAAATTATTTTTAATAAATACAAGGGATAAAAGTATAAATCAATAATCTATTTCTGTAGAAATCAATAAGTTGTTTCTACAGTCAACTTGAATATTGTATTTCCATTTTAATAACCAGCAGCAGTTCCTGTTGAGACTTAAAATCTTGTGCTCCTACATTTGAGTTAGTACTATATGTAGAATGCAGATTCTTTCCATGATTTCTATCTACTGCATATATGTTGGTTTATGACCGCTGCTTGTATGTTAGAGATGGACTTGTCTCTTACTCTCATACTCTTTTTGTTGGTTGCTTCCTAGGCTGGTGACAAGGAAGAAGCATGTTCTGGCTACATCATATCGGAAGGGGACTTGTTCGTAACAGAAACTCAGGACGGCCTATTGAATGTAGCAGCCCAGCAGACCACATTTCATCTTTCAGAATTTTACATAACCTGTACAGTGGAACCTCCAACTGATTCTCTTAAGCAAGTTACCAGATGTTGTGCAACCATTAACATATAGTTTAGAGATTTGAGAAGGCAATCAAATATAGTACTTGTACATTTTAATTTATTTTCTTCATTGTTGCTGGATTTGATTCGTTGATGTAACTATACTAGGTATGTTTTTGGTGCATGAAATTAGGACTTGAATTGGTTGTTGGTTTATTTGATGGGAAATTCGATATTCAAGTAGTACATTTTTCTTTTATTACATTTATGGTGTTACAATAGGTACAAAGTGTGTTACAATAGGTATATTACTGCATGTGTTGTAGGCCTAAAAAGTAGGACCCAGTGTGGGCCTCACATGTACGGCCCCATCAGATGTAGGCCCCACAGTTGCCCCTGTGCAAATTTGTATCATCTTTTGTAACACACAAACTATGTTGCTATAGAGTGTTTAAGATGTTGCTATAGAGGTTTTTTGTAACCACATTTGCTATGTTACCATAGGCTGTTTCTGATGTTACCTTAGATATATCTATAGTTACTGCTGAGAACCTAACACGGCTGAAGTGTTACCATAGCCCTATTTTGGCCTATGACAACTATGGTAACACAGTTTTGGGTTGCAATAAGCAATCTATGGCGTAGTGATCCTAATTTTCTAAACATGTTTATACTATTACTAAGGTGATCATTTACATATGAATGGAGTCTCAATCGCATCCGGATGAAGAGGAATTAATAGATCGATCGGAGAGCTGGATCCTAGCAAGGATGAACGAAGAGTTTTTTAAATGATGTTGTTGCAGACAAAGCTAAGGAAATTTTAAGTTATTGATTTGTATCTTAATTCAAAGTATTCATTAGCTCATGCTTTGAACCTTTTTTTCTAAACTATTAGCAAACTTTGAATTCTTTATTATTATATATGTATAAGTTTATTACATACATAAATAGATTAGTCTTTTATATGGGAATAACTCAGACTATAAATATATGGTACTCTTAATTCTATTGGTAAAGTTGAAGGAAGAGGTTAAGGAAGGGAAACTAAAAGTGGACGGTCTTAATGATGTTTTAACAATGGCGCTTGGTAAGCCTGAGCATCCAGGAAGAGTACGTGGCCAAGGAACTCATGTGAAGCAGTTAGTTTACTTCGATCGTTCAAGGCAAAAGAAAGCCTAGACAATGGATGAAAAGATACAGAAGAGAGTTAAGAATTACATGGCTGTTGTGGAATAAAAACTAGGTTACGATTTGCGGCTAGGGTTTGTGTATATTTAATGCTAGGGTGCGTGAGCTTCGTGCTTTAATGGCTGCTTCTGCGTTCGAGACTTAAACGGTCCTCACAGAATGCCTACGTATCTCCGTATTAAGAGAATCAAGCCAATAAAACGTAGTTCTGAGGTGAGGGGTCTGACCCTTTATATAGGCTGAGAAGCCCTAAAATCATAGTAGGGTTAGGTGACTTGGTGGGCAAGTCACCGCCTTGAGGAAGGTTCTAGACCCCTTCCTTGTAGGAGTCAGTTTCCATGTTGGAATGTGTATCTTAGAGGCTAAGTCAGGTAAGAGCAATATCCTCGTTTGACTCTTATTTGCTGAGCTGTTTATTACCCCCAATATTAATTACGAAATTAATATTATAAATAGGGTTTGGGCCTAGCCTGTGGGCCCCACATTTGGACCATTCTAGGTCTAATTAATGCCACATTAAATGTGTCTTTAGGGCTTACTTTTAGCCCATATCATTTGCCCCCCAACTTCTAGGAAAGCTGATCAGGTTTTCTTTGAAGTTTTAACGGCCTTTCCGAGACTTGGGTCAGGGTTTATTGCTCTTACATGAGTATTTTCAACTTATCATCTTAATGTAAAGCGTGGAGCGACCGACGCATTTACGATGATGTTGAATGACACTAAGCGGTGTTAAATGGCACCAGGCAGCGCTAATCAGCCTTGAACAATGCTTAAACAGTGTTTAAACAACGTTGAATGGCGTAAAACGGCACTAACGACACTAATCGGCACTAATATGTGCTTAAACGGCACTAAACGGTGCTAATCGGTGCTAGCGGGGGTCCGGGGGCGGCAGTCCCCGGGCGGGGTCCAAGGGGCGGCAGCCCCTGGCGGGGTCCAAGGGGCAGAGCCCCTGGCTGGGGTCGAGCTCAAATTATCGTTTCGGCTCGAAATTTTGCAAACCCGAGCTCAAATTCGAGCTCAAACTGCCTCAAGGTCGCAGCCATTTTTCTTACTTTCTAAGTCATTTTCGACCTGGAAATTTCGAGCAGAAATTAGTTCATTTTCGAGCTCAAAAACGAACTCAAACGGGGGCCAAGTCGTGGCTTCTTTTCAGGATTTTCAGTGTTTTTCCGACCTCGAATGGACGAGCTCAGATGGTGTTGAAACGACCTCAAATTAGGAGTGAGGTCGCGAGAAATTTCTATTCTCTCTAGTTCATTTTCAACTAGGATGCAACGAGCTCAGCGTAAGCTTTTTCTATGCCCAGGTCGCACGTTACAAGCCCTATTCGTAGTTCAACTACGAGCTCGATGCTTCGACCTCAAATCAATATAACCACGACCTCATATCTTAGGCCGTTTACGACCTCAACCCAGGGCTTTAATCAACTTCTTGGTCGTTTGAACGAGTTTGAAAACATGTTGCAAAACGAGGTCGTTGGTCTCGACCTCAGACAACTTCGTTTGGGACCTTTGGTCGTTTGGACCTTTGGACAACTTCGGTTCTACCACCGACACAAACATGTTCAAGCGTCGCCCGTTTAACCGACGCTATAGACCTATACCTATAGCGTCGCCTTCATATACTACGCCCAATAACCGATGCCTAAAGCCTATTTTGACCGACGCTAAAAGCCTATTCTGTAGTAGTATGGCGAGAGACAACTACACAACGTGGTCACTTAAGATGAAGGTGTTTATGAAAGCACAGGGAGTGTGAAAAGCCATCCAATCGAGTGATACCGAGGGAGTGTGCACTAGCCGCTATCTACCAAGGGATACCGGAATGTCCTCTTGTCAATTGAAGAGAAAGAGTCCACCAAGGAAGCGTCGGACGCGATCAAAACAATGAGCCTAGGAGCTGATCGTTTGCAGGAGTCCCAGATACGGACGTTGAAAGCTCAGTTTAAAACAATGACAATGAAGGAGTCAGATCAGCTTGACGATTTTTGTATGAAGCTGTATGGTGTGGTGACCAACATTCGACTTCTAGGGGAAAAGATGGAAGAGACCTATGTGGTCAAGAAGCTACTTCGAGCCGTGCCCAACAATTATATGCAGATTGCTTCCACCATAGAGCAGTTTGGTGACATTAAACTAATGACAATGGATGAGGTGGTTGGTCGATTAAAAGCTCACAATGAGCGAGTACGTGGTTCAAGTGAGAACAATGGTGGCCAACTGCTTTCGACTCAAGAGGAGTCAACTAAGAAGAACTATAGAAGTGGGACGGAGAGTAATCGTGGTGGTTATAATGGTCGTGGAAGAGGACCGGGCTATAACAGGGGTACACCTGGTGGTAGAGGTAACCAAAACAATGGTGATGAAGGCAGTAAAATCGGAGGTTTAATTCGTGATAGAACCAAGGTGAGGTGTTATAAATGCCAAGGATATGGTCACTACGCAGCTGAGTGTAGGAAACCAAGGCGTGAAAAGGATTGACAACGTGACAAGGAGCAGAAACCCGAAGCAAACTTGTCTAAGATTATTGATGATGAGCCAGCACTTTTGTTGGCTGAAAAGAAGAAACAGATAGTAATGTGGTTTTACTAAATGAGGGTGGTGTCATTCCTAAGCTGAGTGTAGAAGGAGATAGCAAAACAACGAGTAATTTGTGGTACCTCGACAACGGAGCGAGTAATCACATGACAGGAGAGCGATCAAAGTTCATAGATCTAGATGAAAGTGTAGCAGGGCAGGTGCACTTCGGAGATGGGTCGACAGTCAATATAAAAGGAAAAGGATCAATACTATTCAAATGCAAGAATGGTGAAGAGAGGTTGCTAAAAGAGGTATATTTTATTCCAACTCTTTGTAATAATATTATATCTCTAGGCTAGTTGTCAGAGGAAGGGAACAAAGTGATATTAAAAGGTGAATTCTTGTGGGTCTATGATGTTCTTGGAAAGCTGGTAATGAAGGCACGTAGGTCTCTAAACAGACTCTACAAATTAATAATTGAGGATACAGGAGGTGAATGCTTGTTGTCAAAAGCTGAGGAGGTGACCTGGTTGTGGCATGCCCGATTGGGTCATGTTAATTTTAAGGCTATGTCAATGATGTTAGATAAGGATATGGTGTATGGTTTACCAAAATTGGTACAACCAAATGAAGTGTGCAAAGGCTGCCTAATATCTAAATAGACAAGAACACCATTTCCAGCAAAGTCGATGTTTACTGCCAACAAGATTCTGGAACTCATTCATGGTGATCTATATGGTCCCATTACTCCACCAACGCCAGGTGGGTGTCGATATTTTCTGCTGCTAGTTGATGACTTTAGCAGAGTCATGTGGGTGTATATGTTGAAGACAAAGGATGAGGCTTTGGATCACTTCAAGAAGTTTAAGGCACTGGTCGAAAATGGTCGTGAGGAAAAAATAAAAGTCTTGAGTATAGATAGAGGTGGGGAGTTTTGTTCAGCAAAGTTTGGTGAATTTTGTGATGAGGCTGGCATAATGAGGCATTTTACGGCACCATATTCCCCACAACAAAATGGGGTAGTTTAACGCCGAAATCACTACACCATAGATTGGCTATTGCAACACCCACCAAAAAAATTGCTTAAAAATCGTTGCTATTTACTAACAAGTTTTAACAAATACAGAAATATTTTAACATTTTTTTAAAGGGCTTAATGATCCTATAGTTAACTATAGGTAATTACCTATAGTTAACACATTTTATAATACAATATAAAGGCTATTTTTGTAAATACAGGGGGGTGGATTTCATTATTACAAAAATACTATCCATATTTTATACTCAAAATGCTAATAACTATAGGTAATTACCTATAGTTAACTATAGAAACATTTTTCTCTTTTTTAAATTATTACAATTGCATATATTTTTTACAAATGTCAAATTAAATTTCAACGAAAATAGATAAACGTTACAATTGGTTTCAAAATTTTGGGGGGCAAAATTGGCGGGCTACCAAATTCTTTTGTCCGGGCTTTCCAAAATGTTCCAAATAGAGGAACACAAGTGGTTGATGGGTGCTTCTATATTGGCTGAGCAGACTAGGTCAAAATTTGAGCGTATGAACAATCTTGACCTTTCTAAAGGACTTATTCTGTGCACATGTTGTTCTTACTTAAGCACGATATATTTAAAAAAGTTAAAAATAAGCAGAATTGTTGATGAAGAAATCATATCTGCATAATTTTGAGTAATATAGTAGACATCTCACGGACTGCCTTGGAAATGTGGGTGATAAATAACTTTGACTTTCAGATGGAAAGGTTCCGACTAGAATGTTCTTACAGTTATCTATCACTTTTGTATTATGCCTTTGCATACGAGGCAAGTTATAGTTCTAGTACATCGCTGACAGATATATGCTCTGTGTACAGGCTTCAAGTTGTGGAGGTTCAAACATTGATGCAACTGCTTGGGAAGATAAAAAGTGTAAAGGCGAGTCAAGGTTTCCTGCTCAGGAAAGGTAGAGCGATGATTATGTTTATATTTAATTGATCACAATTGACTGTTTGTGCCACTTAAGTTAAACATATTTTAATGATCTTCTAAATTAGGTGAGAATTCAGGTTAGAAAAATATGCAAGGCTTTGGAAGTAGTTCTCCCTGTGGTTGCATCATTAAATTGTTATGTAAAATGCAAAGGACTTTTGCCCGGATTTAAAGAGAAGTATATTCTGTATTGTTCCCAAGTTTGGTTTCTATTCCTCTCATAGTCCAGACTCCCTTGTGTGGAATTGAAAGAGAATTATTGTATTTATTGGTACATAGTTTGAATTATATTTATTGTAGATGAACTAAATATGTATTTAAGTTGTTTATAAATTTTTATGTTGGGTCTAGCTACATAGTTGTTTGTTAAATGTTTATCTGAGTTATTAATGATAATCCCAGTTATTATGTGCCCTAGTTCATTAGGGTTCTGTTTTTTATGGGCCCTAGTCCATTAGGTTTCGTGTTCACTGTTTAGACTCCGCCTTGTCGTCTTCTACTATGATTGATTTTATATACATATTGAACCATTTATTTCTAAGTGGCTGGATTTAAGTTGCAGTTGTCATGACTTCCCATTCAGCCACCAATGGTTGTTACTTTTAATCACTTCTTTTCGTTGTCCTGCATTACTCTTACATTCTTTTTTTCTTTTGTACTGGTGCCATTATTTCATGCATATTTGTTCTCTCTTACTTCTGTGCATTGTTGGCACGACATTTTTATTTTCATGGCATTTACTGTTGCTAGTCTCCCCCATTTTATTTTTCTTATTACTCTCCTCTTCGTGAACAGGTTCTCAGAATGTGCAATCTGAGCTGAACAGCCAAGGGCCACCTCTTCCTATTCGAGTTCAAACTAATTTATTCCAGTCGGGTCAACTACTACCCCAGAACATCGCTAATAATATTGGCTCACCTGGAATGCAAGTATCTGCTAGTTTGACGTCCTCGTTTCCCATGGTCAGCAGTTTATCATAGAATAATATTCCCAATGTTGTTAACCAGAATAACAACAGGCAGAGTATGCCAAACATTTCTGGGGTTGTACAGAACATGAAGAGTATGCCAAACATTGTTTTTAAGGTAGAGCGATGATTATGTTTATATTTAATTGATCACAATTGACTGTTTGTGCCACTTAAGTTAAACATCTTCTACTGATCTTCTAAATTAGATGAGAATTCGGGTTAGAAAAATATGCAAGGCTTTGGAAGAAGATTCTTTTATCATAACTTGCATTCACTGAGGAAGCTTCATCCGTTTTAAACTCACGAATAGAGAATAATGTATTATTGAAAATATTTTAACTGCATAGGAGCTGAGCAACTACTACTCATCTCTGAAACCATCTTAGGTTCACTACCTCAGTGGTCCAATTAGAGTTGTAGATATCCCTGAGTCAATATGAAACATTGTTTTTAAGAATTTTTTGCATTTAAAAGTACTCAGCATATACATTTGTTTGAGAATACAGTGGCGATGCAGATAACTTGCACTGTTATGGAATAAGCTGCATTCTATAGTTTAAGAAAATTCAAGTTCTTTGTGCTTGATTTAATGTTACATAAGCAGATTTTATAACAACTAATATGAGTAAGAGTGTTTTGCCAAAAAATGAGTAAAAGTGATGTACAACTTATTTTTAAACTTTTAATGGAGCGCAACAATATGAGTGCTTGGATTGTTGGTTTCGATTCCAGATTGTTTGCTGCTGTTTATTCTATTAGTAAACTTCTGTATTATTTTTGTTACCTATGTTTAGTTGAATGCCAACTTAATTATACATTGTTACATGCAAAATTAACTTGCAAATTACATAGGATGTAGTCTGCTCATGGATTGCATATTATGTGCAAGGTTTCGTAAACAAGATTTGAGGTCCTGTTTTTCTCATAGATTTTAGCCCTCTTTCCATGATCCGAGGTCCTGTCTTGGCCTATATATGTTATATTGATTGAGATACTCTCTAATCAACCAATTTTGTTTACATATTTTCTACTCTTTTAGATGTTTATTCGTTCTATATTTCATTGTTGGAGGTCCTGTCAACAGATACAACAATACTAAAAGTTGGAGGTCTAAGGTTCGAATCCCGCCAACAACATTTTAATATAACATATTAATTTAGATTTAATACTAAAAATTAATTATATACAAAGGTCTAAAATTTGAATTCTCCCAACATATTAAAAGTAATGTTTGTAATATTATATATACTAAACTATAAGTAAATTAAAAAAAAATTAAAAGTAACTCGTGCTTTGCACGGGCTATAAGCTAGTATTTATAAAACCAACATTATGGATTAAGACTTCGATTAGAAACAACACTCTACTAATTAATTCTAACCAAAATAGATTTTTCTTATTAATTTTTAATTTTTAATTATTATTATTATTATTAATATTATCTAAAATTTCAGATATTACATATATATCCCCTTAAAAAGGATTTCGTACCCGGAATCAAACGAAGCTAAACAAGTACGGATATCTCTCACCAATAAATTCCTATAATTCCAAGTAGCCTTTCTTTCTTTCAGAAGGATTTTTCCACAAAACCTTCTTATACGGTATAGTATGCTTCTCTCAAGCTTCTGCTTGCTCCTCAGATCCTCTATAATCTTATGCAATAGGTACTAAACTATGTGAAACCGATGATACTTATAACCCCCCTCAAAACAGACACATGAAACACATTATGCACATGACATAACTGTGGCCGCAGCGCAACTCTATAACACACTTCTCCCACTTTCTCTATAATATAAAAATACCAAGTTGTCCTTCCTACACTAAAAGTATCACACCCTAAAAACAAATGACATTTTTACGAATCAAAATTCATTGGGTTCAAATCCATCAAGATTATATTAATCCGCATATTTCTTTTGATCAATTTAAATATCAGAAGTCTCTTCATATAAATAATGCGTCAAAAATTTTAGACCAAGAAGTACTAATCTAACTCTAGTTTATAGGTCACATAAACTACAAAATGATCACAATTTTTTAAAAAAAATATATGGCTAATAGTTTAAACGAATATTTTCTATTTAATAGAGAGACAAAACAATGAATATCATGATATAATTGTTAAGGCAATTTTAAAGTATTGGAATAGTACTTATCTAAATTTGAAAATAAATTTTATAATCATATATTAATATTAAAAACAATTATATATTAATAATAATCATAATAAAAAATCAAATACCAAGCAAGAGTACAGTATTTATTTAATGACTGAAAAACAAATACTGAACGTATAATAATAATTGTATATAATAGTAATTGTATGACAATGATAACTGTTACATGAACTAATGCCTACAAAATATTAATTAAATATTGTGAACAAATTAGTTCGGACAATGAAGGTGGCCCACAGCGTACTAGATAAGCACACTCAACTAGTAAAATAGGGAATAAAAAAAATCACTTCGATTACTATAAACTAATAAAATAATTATATAAATAAGCAATTATTGGTGAATAAATATAAACAATTACAAAAATTATTAATTAGCACAACCACTAGAACTAGTCGAGAGAGAACCAAGAACCAAAAATCAAAACAAGCAAACTTAGGCTGACATGTAACCGAGTAACACACTGTTTTCAAAATATTTTTAATAATAATATATAAAATATATAATAAACTACATGACAAAATTAGTTTTCGGTTTGTACAGAAAAGAAAAAAAATCCCATATACATATATAATTCTAACTTTGTGTAAAAATTTCAGAGTAATATTCATTTGATAAATTAATTTAAAATATAAATTAAATCATAATTATCGAGGCAGGTTGCACAAATTAATACAAATTAGTGATATAATTTTACCTATTATACTTTATGAAATGTTAAATAACTTGTCTCACTTAAAAAAATAGAATCATGAACCTTTTTTTTTTTTGAACTCGAGAATCATGAACTTTATATGCATGAATATACAACTAATAGATAATAGGCTACAAAATAATTAAATTCATCAATTAAACATAACACATAATTACGGGGGTGTTTGGGGAACTTTTTCCAGAATAAGTCAACTTATTTTAAGACAAAGTTAGAGATTCCTAACTTTCAAACTTATTTTTGCAATTTATTGAATCTCAAACATAAATTAAATACTTGTATAAAAAAAATTATCAAAATATAAATTTTTTATCCGAAAATAAGTACATAATTAAAATTGTGCCAAACACGCACTACATGACACATGTACCTCGCTAAAATGATGAAACATTTACAGTCCTTCTTGTTCTTTCTCCGCCCTTCCACACATGTTCAGTCTTTCTTTTTTTTTTCGTCGCCAGGTTCTCTCCTACTCGCCTGGTTCTCTCCTATAACTAATGCGGTTAAACACACAATGCAACTCCTTTAAATGTTTAAAGGTTCACTAATGATATTAATTTATTTTAATTATCAAAATTAACAACATACTAGGTTATAGCCCGTGGCACGAGTTACTTTTTATTTCTTATAATTTGTTTATAGTTTAGTATGATATAATGTTATAAACATTAATTTTAATATGTTATTGGAATAATTATAACCTTACATCTTTATCTTTGTAGATGTAATAATTTTTACTATTGAAACAAATTACTATGTGTTATTGGCCGGAATCGAAACTTATATCTATTTATATATATTCTTGTATTTAAGTTAAGATGTAACGGTTAGGAAGGAGGGATAACGAAAAATAGGGTAATCAAACTACAAATTATATCCGATTTTGCTTATTATAGTATAGCATAGATAGTATAGATGTGTCTCTACATATTCACTACCAAACAAAATAATATTCTAAAGAACAACATTTAATATTAAATAACTTACATACAACACATATTATAATAAATAAATTACTCCCATAGTCCCATCCAAGTCCTACAGAACTTGTTAAATTATAACACTACAATATTTTATTAGATACATACAATTAAAACATTAAAGAAAATCATTGTATAATTGCATAGTAAGAAAATAATTCGATTGTTAAGGCATATTAAACTAAATTTATTGGTCTTTGAATAATTCTTGATACTAGTGTGTTTGACTATATAAAAAAAAGAAAAAAGGAAATTAAATTAAATTTCACATCTATATCATAAATATAATATTTATTTTGTATGAAACCCTTTTCCCGCTTCTTATATAAGATTATTATTTGTTTTTCTATTTAGGTGATTTGAATAGTAAGACGTTATTTTAATTTTCTTTGCACAAAATCATTTCAATAACTAAATTTGAGTCCTAAATTTTATAATGTACTTAGAAGTTGGAATTATATTTTTGTGAGTTTATTCTTCATACTTAATTTGAGTATTTTACAGGTGTCTATATATCCTTAACGAAAATGGAAATGTTGTTTACATGTTTTATGGATATTTTCATAAAATCCACCATCACTAAAATATGTTCCCTCCGTCCCATCCATTTATTAACATTTCAAAATAGAGTGTCGAGCACGCATTTTAAGATGGATTTTAAGGATAGTTACATAATTTATTTTTGAAATTTTATTTTTCTGTATAAAAATAGAACAATCCTATTTTCATACAAAAAGAAAGAAAATTTTAAAAATAATTTATGGAATTATCCTTAAAATTTACCTTAAAATGCGTGCCAAAAAGTGACAAAAGAAATGTTATCAATTGGGTGGGACGGAGGGATATTTGTTAAGTATTTTTAGCAAAATTATATATCTTCTACAAAATAATCCAATCTAATTTTAAGTAGCCCAAAATAATTATCCAGATAATTCCTCAAGAGCCCCTAAGGCGAGTAAAAGCATGGAAATAAATGGGTATGAGTTCTTTCTGTTTGTATTGTTTTTCTTTTCGTTTAATTTTTTGTCATTAATTTATAGTGTGATTTGTTTGGTCAATCACTTCTGTTAAATATGTAGCTCAACTTTGGTGGCTGCTGGACTTTTTCGAGTTTTGGGGCAAGATCTTATAGAACTCCATTTAGCCGCAACTGCTAAGGCCAATCAACGCAAGGTGAGTTTACATCCTTCACTAAATAGCCAAAGTACAAAAATGATGCATTAATCCACTATGTGTTTATACTCAAGCATTTTGTAATTCAAGTGCTATTGAGGGGCACTGCCTCTAGGATAACACTGTACATCTTAGATACAGCAGCCCACCTCTATCTATTACGTTCTATTGATGGTAAAGGAACCAAGGACTCGGTAGTTTTCATTAGTTAATGTTTCAATCTTCTTTTCGGTCTCTATTTCTTAAAGCTCTCTGATCCTGTTGTTGGTCTCTGTTTCTTAGTGCTCTCAACACCTTCAAATAATCTGATATTCAGTTTTATTCACATCTAAAACTTGATTCAACACTAATCAAATATTCATTTATTAATCTTATTTTTTTGCATTATTTTACTTTGATAAATTTTTGCTAGCATTTTCGCTGAAAAATTAACTATTTAAATATAATTACGATATCAATTTTTTGGGGAGAATTTATACCTCATTTTCCTAATCATTTGAAAAAAATATGAAAACAGTTTTAATGTTATGACTGAAACAATTTTGTAGAAAAAGAGTTGAAAAATTAAAAATTTTATCATAATAATTTATTGGTAAATTTTGTTTTTATTAAAATTCTAGAAGGCCTTAGTTTTCTAATTAGGTTTCATGCCTCTACAAAATTCTCATTGAGCGCTCATCTGGCCCAATTACCAAATTGTCATAGGCCCAATAAAGAATTTTAGGTTTTACATGTGTATATATATATATCGCTCTATTCAACCATCTACAACCATCTAAACCTAGCCGCAGAGAAACTCATCTCCACATCTAGTCTTCTCAGACCACCCCCAACACCCACAAACCTATCACACTAACTAAAAGTTTTTGTCTACATCTTTCAGTCGACTGATCCTTTCTACATCTTTTAGTCGAATAATCCTTACAACAATGGACTACTCAATCATAAGTCAACCACAATTCAACCGTTAACACATCAAAGGTATGTTTAGAATTATTTATTGTTTCTTTCTCAATGTTTTATTATGTTGATTAATGTAATTAAGATTTTATATAATTATTTAATGTGCTTTTTCTCCTTAATGATCCGAAAATCAACCTATCAACGAGAACATTCCAAAAAATAAATACTATCACAATTTCCAAGACTTTTGTTTCAATTTTAGATTTAAGCAATAGTTGTGGATTATTTTAGATTTTTATCAAAGTTTACATAAAATTTGAATTAGTGGGAGATCTTAATCGATATTTATTTTTAAATTTTTTGGTTTGTTTTAAGATGATAACGAGATGATAATCCCAATACAAAGTCTTAATACCTACTTGATATGCAATTATTTTGGGATATCAAGTATTTTTTAATATATTAAATTTAATTTTAAGTATGTTTTTTTGAATTCTTGTATCATTTTTCTTTTGTTTGTTATCAAATATTTGTAGGTAGACAATGAAGAATATGCTCCAAGAAAGTTGGTAACCCTGGCTTTATGAGCCTAGCTGGGCTCTAATGCATGCCATCTGCAACTCTCCACTCCGCTGCTTGGACAAGGAGCCTCAAGTCCTTATTCGTGAACTAGTTTGCTATGAGGACGATCGATTGGATCTTCTCTTTAGCCAAAGCCAACTTTTCCAAGCAACACAGCACTTAGCCACATCACCAATTCATTCAGTGGATTAATGATGAATGCAGAGACTGGGGGAGTTTTGGGAGATGGAATGAGTGACGGTGCTCGGAGAGAGGGTGGAAGTACCTTACAACAATGTTATGAGGGAACTCGATCTTGCAGTATAGATTATATATATAAATTGTATAACGTAAAACTGATAAAACAAAGCAAGTACTTGTATGTCTCAAAAGACTTGTTTATTCCTTTTGCGTACAACGTTTATAAAGACTTACAGTAATAGAAAGTGCTAGCAAGGAAATTGGAACTAATGGGCCTAACTGATCTCCTACAAAGACTCAAAGTCTAACGTTATTAAAACACACGATCCTAAATAAACTCTACTACTACAAGACTCAATCATCCGCTGCATAAACTAATGACAAGTGTGAGATTATTATCCAACAATCTCCCCCTTAATCTCAGAATTGTTTGATCAACTTCTTGATTCTGAGAAGATTCTTCATTCTTTCGAACTTAACGGTTGACAGAGGTTTGGTTAAGCAATCTACACGTTGTTTTTCACCACTCACATGTTTCACAACTATCTCCCCACGTTCAACACATTCTCATATAAACTGATATCGTATATCGATTTGCTTACTCCTACTATGAAAGATAGGATTTTTTGGCCAAGTCAATTGCGAATTTGTTATCTATAAAAATAATCACAGGGCCAATTTGTTTATGTGTTACTTGCTTCAACACATTTCGTAACCAGATTCCTTGACATGGGTCGTAGCTGCCATAAATTCCGCCTCGCATGATGATAGTGCCATGCAACGCTGCTTCTGAGATACTCGTGTCACCAAGCTTTCACTGAGTTAAAATACCATACCCCTAGTACTTCTCTTATCATCAGTATTTCCTGCAAGCTCGTTGTCCGAGTATCCCGAGAAGACATTAGTACCACCATTTTCAGTGTAAACCAGTCCATACCTGTGTTCCTTGTACGTAATGAAGAATTCTCTTAATAGCATTTAAGTTCATTGGTGTAGGCTTTTCCATATACCTACTGACTATTCCAACTGTGTAGGCAATATCCGGACGCGTGTGAACAAGGTAACTTAGCCCTCCAACAATGCTCCTGAATTGAGTTGCATAACTTAATTTTCCTCCCTCGTCCTTGGTGATATGTTCTTTTGGATGCATCAAAAATTTTGTGGGATTACAATCAATCATCCCACCTTTTCTAGTACTTTCCTTGCATACCCTGACTGCTTAAGCTCAATACACCCACTGTTTTGCTTTACTCCAATTCCCAATTATTAAGATAATTTCCCCATATCAATCATCTCAAATTTGCAATTGATCTGACCTTTAAAAACTTTAATAAATGACATATCCGTGCTAGTGATGAGAATATCATCCACATAGACTCCAACTATCAGTAAATCTTTTCCAACTTGTTTGGTGTATACATCATGCTCGTACGGGCATTTAACAAAGCGTGATCTCCAAGAAATTTGATGAGTTTCGAATCCCACGCACGCCTTGTACAGCTCGTACACAAGTTTTTCTTGCCCTTTCTTCATGAATCCTTCCGGCTGAGATACATAAACCTCCTCCTTGAGCTCACCATATAAAAAGGGTGTTTTAACATCTATGTGGTGCAATTCCCAGGAGTTTTTCGCTGCCAAGGCTAGTAAAATCGGTACTATTTCTAAGCGTATTACAGGCGCAAATAATTCATCAAAATCTACCCCATTTTCTTGAACATACCCATTGGCGACAGGTCTCACCTTAAGCTTCACTATATTTCCTTCAACATCCTGTTTACGTTTATAAATCGATTTTAAATCGATTACCTTTTCACCTGGTGGCAGAGTTGTCAGCTTCCAAGTTTCTTTTTTTTTCAATGGAATCAATCTCGCACTGCTTAGCGCTTTTCTCCACGCTTTATCCCTGATTGCACGGCTATATGAATTCGACTCATCAATTCCCATGAGCAATAACTCGTATTCTACCTTTATTTCTTTGATGTCATTATATATATCTTCAATCTTTTTGAATCTCTTTGGTACTCCTCTGTCATTATAGTTCTCAGAGTTTAGACTGACATCAGGTGTTCGTGACTGCGGGGTCGTACCCTCAAGTTCCCCAGAGTTTCTCATCTGCGTCTATCTTGGACTTGTCACCTCATCATCATCGATTACTGGTACTTCAAACACTGAAGCTGAACCCATTTATTCAACTAAACATATGAAATACCTCATTTTAAACCATTCATTAATTCTTGATACGACTTTATACCATGGAATACATTATGGAATGTTAAATACTTTGAAAAATAGACTGATTGTTCAAACCTTTTGCTGAACCCTTGAAATTGGAACATTTTTTATTGAGGCACTGGTCGTGGTTACTTATTTTAAGGCCAAAGTGTACCTATGGATCCAAATGTTAGAATCATAGGAAAACATGGTTTAGCGATATTACGTGGTTGATCACCCACTTTAGCACGGAGCGTCTTATTGATCCTCAGTTCCAATTATCCTATTTTATTATTGAAAGCTTATATCCTAATTCGGATTTATACTTTTGATTCATTGTTACCTGTTATCTCTTTACACTGCTGAGTGATGTTTGGCTCATATACCCGAACCAGTGAAACGTGAAGATGGTGCGTACGATTTAGACCACTAGGAAGAGTTTAATTACGATATCAATTTTTTGGAGAGAATTTATACCTAATTTTCCTAATCATTTGAAAAAAATTTGAAAATAGTTTTAATGTTATGACTAAAACATTTTTGTAGAAAAATAGTTGAAAAATAAATTTTTTTATCATAATAATTTTTTGGTAAATTTTTTTTTATTAAATTTCTAGAAGGCCTCTAGTTTTCCTTGGGTTTCATGCCTTCACAAAATTCTCATTGAGCACTCATCTGGCCCAATCACCAAATTGTGGGCCCAATAAAAAAATTTAGGTTTTACATGTGTGTATTCAACAACCATCTACAACCATCTAAACCTAGCCGCAGAGAAACTCATCTCCACATCTAGTCTTCTCAGACCACACCCAACACCCACAAACCTCTCATGATAGAGCACTAACTAAAAATTTTTGTCTAGTTTTTGTCTACATCTTTCGACTGATCCTTTCTTCATCTTTGAGTCGAATAATCCTTACAACAATGGACTACTCAATCATAAGTCAACCATATTTCAACCGTTAACACATCAAAGATATGTTTAGAATTATTTATTGTTTCTTTCTTAATGTTTAATTGTGTTGATTAATGTAATTAAGATTTTATATAATTATTTAATGTCTTTTTTCTCCTTAATGATCCGAAAATCAACCCATCAACGAGAACATTCCAAAAAATAAATACTATCACAATTTCCAAGACTTTTGTTTCAATTTTAGATTTAAGCAATAGTTGTGGATTATTTTAGATTTTTATCAAAGTTTACATAAAATTTGAATTAGTGGGAGATCTTAATGGATATTTGGTTTTGATTTTTGTTTGTTTTAAGATGTGGACTGAACACGATTCAAAATTAGGTTATAACGAGATGATAATCCTAATAGAAAGTCTTAACACCTACTTGATATGCAATTATTTTGGGATATCAAGTATTTTTTAATATATTAAATTTTATTTTAAGTATGTTTTTTTGAATTCTTGTATCAATTTTTTTTTTGCTTGTTATCAATTATTATTGTAGATAGACAATGAAGAATATTCTCCAAAAAAAGTAGTAGGTAACCCTGGCTCTATGAGCCTATCTGCAACTCTCTCACACGAAGAAGGGACAAAATAGACGGATGTATTGTGCGGTTGTGACAGTAGGGTATGAGTTCTTTCTGTTTGTATTGTTTTTCTTTTCGTTTAATTTTTTGTCATTAATTTATAGTGTGATTTATTTGGTCAATCACTTCTGTTAAATATGTAGCTCAACTTTGGTGGCTGCTGGACTTTTTCGAGTTTTGGGGCAAGATCTTATAGAACTCCATTTAGCCGCAACTGCTAAGGCCAATCAACGCAAGGTGAGTTTACATCCTTCACTAAATAGCCAAAGTACAAAAATGATGCATTAATCCACTATGTGTTTATACTCAAGCATTTTGTAATTCAAGTGCTATTGAGGGGCACTGCCTCTAGGATAACACTGTACATCTTAGAAACAGCAGCCCACCTCTATCTATTACGTTCTATTGATGGTAAAGGAACCAATCCTTGGAGGACTCGGTAGTTTTCATTAGTTAATGTTTCAATCTTCTTTTCGGTCTCTATTTCTTAAAGCTCTCTGATCCTGTTGTTGGTCTCTGTTTCTTAGTGCTCTCAACACCTTCAAATAATCTGATATTTGCCTTTCACATTTACAAATGTTATTTACAATGTATGTGCTTTTTAAAACGAGTATAAATTTCTGAATTTCGTCAAAATAAATATGAAAATCTGATGTCCATGATAAAAAAAAATACGAATACATGCAGCAAACTAACATGATCAGGATCAAATAGTACGAGAACATGGTCGTCAGATATTAAGACAGAGTTATGCTTCCTCGTAAAAACTTATTTGCTGAATTTGTTAGATTTTACCGTAATTCTTCACAAGGAGTTTTTGACATTTAAATGACATATGATATCCAGCATGGACACTGGATGTCAAGTTTTCATATTTACTTGTTTCTTTAAGCCAAATACGTGCTTCCTGTTAGTGTAGGTGCCCTAGAGGCAATACATTGTTTCTTTTAATGAACCCTTATGTCATTTGATTATTCATTAAACGTATGTATTATGACTTTAATTACTGCGATATATTTGTTAGCATAATAAATGTCCTTAGAATCATGATACACATTGTATAGTTTAAGTACATGACTTGAACTTGAGATTATATAATATATCATATTCTTAAAGGTCCCTAGTCGAGTATTATTATTACAGGGCAATAATAATACGTAAATAGACTAGTAAGTTGTTTGACAGATAACCACATCTCATTGGTTATAAGTATGGAGATACTAAAGTCAAAAACATAAGTCAAAAACATAGGTACATGTAGGGGTACATGGTATTGGACAGACCCACAGTGAGATTCCTCATGTTTAATAAAGTCATAAGAAAGACTCACAGTGATAATAGTGTAATGGTCCTTTGACTTGAGATCATTATATTTCTATACGAGGATTAATATATTTGACTACATTAAAAGTTACCTTTGACCGGATGATGATAAAAGTGGACATCGGGTATATCATGAGTCGTATGAGAAATATGAATGATAGATAAAGGATTTAACCCTCCTAGAATTTGGAGAGATATTATTGGCCTCTTGATTGAGTGAGACTATAAAATGCATGATCGTGCTCAAATAATGATTTGTTTTAATAGTCTACTCATGGATCAAGTAAACCCGGATTAAATGTTGAAGAGGATGACTAAACACATGCCTCGAGTTTAATCTATAATATTTGGTTAAATGGATTATATTACACAGAAACATTAATCACAAAAAGTTTAAATTGGATCTCCGATTATTATTATTATTACTTGGGTAGCAATAATGTATTACTAGATACCGCTCATTGTTTATAATTTTATTACATATTAAAATTATTGCCAACGTAATAATAACCTATAGGGTCACACACTTAGAACGTCTTAAAAGGAGTTTTAGTTTAAATTAAGAATTTAAATTAAATCATTATTAAATTGAGAATTGGCTATTTAATTAATTGGACTGGTCCTAATTAATTATCTAAGCAAATTCGAATTTAATAAAGTAAGAACAAAATTGGATTTAAGGAAGTCAAATAATAAAATCAGAATAGAAATAGAATAGGGTTTAAGGAAGCCCAATTCGTTTTTTTGATTTTAGCCCATTATCTCTCTCATATAAATACATAATGATGTATTACTTTAGGGTCAAGAGTCATTAAATCGTTTTTGACAAAACCCTAGCAGCTCCATCTTCGAGAGGCTAGAGTGAGAGAGGCTGTTCTTCGCGGGCTAGTACATGGCTCCTCGGATCGTTGGACGGTCGGACGTTCGTGTGGATTACCTTAGAGACACGGATATTGACGCAAAGACTGTGTGTGGTGATTACAAGCAAGGATCTCCGTTGAGTTTGTGAAACAAGATCTTATAAAGGTATGATTCGATTTCACCATTATCTGCCCGGAATTATACATGGATCCTAGTTTGGGTTTCGAAAATTTTGTTTTATTTACGTTTATCCGCTGCGTTTTATGCCTTGGAACCCAACAATTCCTTGAATCTCCTCTATTTCTTTTGACTGGAATGTTTGATAGATGAAATAATGAATAATATTTAATATGCACAAATGGTTATCAGATCTCTCGATCATTTCAAGTTCCGGAAGAATCTAAAGATGACATGAACTTACGAAGTTTGGTGCTGCTCTTAAGATGTCTGAAGAATATGGTAAATGCTACATTCCTTGGTCAGGATAATCAGGTGAGCAGGATAATAAGTTGTATATATATTAACATTGTTACCTATATAAACAAAAATGATAATCAGCTGGTCCATAATCTTATTAAAATTGCTAAAAGTTTTGTACAACTTCCAGATGCCAGTACCATCCTTTGCTTATTTTTGCAACTCACATTATATTATTTGCTTTAGATATACTCACAATGCAATATTTATGAAGCAGGGAAGAAGAAGGTAGCATTTAAAATATCTTACAAAGAAGGTATACGATTTCTTTCTTGCTTTTCTAGCATTTACTTATGCATCAAATATTTGTTTTACCAGGTTTAATTGTAAAACTTCTAATGTTGTAACATAATTAATAAACAGAATTATTTTTAATAAATACAAAGGATATAAGTATAAATCAATAAGCTGTTTCTGCAGAAATCAATAAGTTGTTTCTATAGTCAACTTGAATACTGTATTTCCATTTTAACAATCAGTAGCATTTCCTGTTGAGACTTAAAATCTTGTGCTCCTACATTTCAGTTAGTACTATATGTACACTAGTAGAAAAATGACCTTATACATCGGTTAAATAGGCCATATACATCGGTTAAATGGCGATGTATGGGCTGGCGACGTATAAGGTCAGAGTCTTTTACATCGGTTAAAAAGGCGACGTATATTGTTATCTTTTACGTCGGTTCTTCTAAACAATCGACGTATATTGTTATCTATTACGTCGGTTCCTCTAAACAACCGACGTATATTGTTATCTTTTACGTCGGTTCTTCTAAACAACCGATGTATATTGTTATCTTTTACGTCGATTCTTCTAAACAACCGATGTATATTGTTATCTTTTACGTCGGTTCTTCTAAACAACCGACGTATAAGGTCCAAAAAAATTTAAAAAAAATTAATTTGTTTATTTTATTTTTTGACCTGAATTTACAAATTAGAAATGTTTCTAGGAGATACATGGAGGGGAGTAGCTAAAGAATGTATTTAAAAAATTAAAATAGAAAACTGATCAGTATATTATCCAAAAAAAATATTTACAAATCAGAGCTAGCACCACTATCACTAGCACTTGCATCAACGGCTTCAACTTCAACCTCGCACACATCCAAGTTGACCATCAAAGATTCCCTCTTCACCCTCAGCCACTCTGTAACTTCACTAATCACTAGTGACATCTCTACACTCTAATTAACGAGAAATCTAACACAAATATATCAGCGCCTCTATAACTCAAAGGCCTTAACCTGCTATAATCTTCCTGGCCTACAAGGAAATAAACATCTATGAGCCTATCTGCAACTCTCTCACACGAAGAAGGGACAAAATAGACGGATGTATTGTGCCGTTGTGA
Source organism: Kitagawia praeruptora (assembly GCA_037693485.1). Classification (NCBI taxonomy): domain Eukaryota; kingdom Viridiplantae; phylum Streptophyta; class Magnoliopsida; order Apiales; family Apiaceae; genus Kitagawia; species Kitagawia praeruptora. The sequence goes on from CM075354.1 coordinate 113,845,160, forward strand.
CAGTACGGTATGAGTTCTTTCTGTTTGTATTGTTTTTCTTTTCGTTTAATTTTTTGTCATTAATTTATAGTGTGATTTGGTTGGTCAATCACTTCTGTTAAATATGTAGCTCAACTGTGGTGGTTGCTGGACTTTTTCGAGTTTTGGGGCAAGATCTTGCATAACTCCCTTTAGCCGCAACTGCTAAGGCCAATCAACTCAAGGTGAGTTTACATCCTTCACTAAATAGCCAAAGTACAAAAATGATGCATTCCACTACGTGTTTATACTCAAGCATTTTGTAATTCAAGTGCTATTGAGGGGCACTGCATGTAGGATAACACTGTATATCTTAGATACAGCAGCCCACCTTCATCTATTACGTTCTATTGATGATAAAGGAACCAATCCTTGGAGGACATGGTAGTTTTCATTAGTTAATGTTTCAATCTTCTTTTCAATCTCTATTTCTTAAAGCTCTCTGATCCTGTTGTTGGTCTCTATTTTTTAGTGCTCTCAGCACCTTCAAATAATCTGATATCTTTGCTTATGATTTGCCTTTCACATTTACAAATGTTTTTTACAATGTATGTGCTTTTTAAAACAAGTATAAATTTCTGAATTTCGTCAAAATAAATATGAAAATCTGATGTCCATGATAAAAAAAATATGAATATATGCAGCCAACTAACATGATCAGGATCAAATAGTGTGAGAACATGGTCGTCAGATATTAAGACAGAGTTATGCTTCCTCGTAAAAATCTTATTTGCTGAATTTGTTAGATATTACCGTAATTCTTCACAAGGAGTTTTTGACATTTAAATGACATATGATATCCAGCATGGGAACATTTACCATGGACACTGGATGTCAAGTTTTCATATTTACTTGTTTCTTTAAGCCAAATACGTGCTTCCTTGAATCTCCTCTATTTCTTTTGACTGGAATGTTTGATAGATAAAATAATAAATAATATTTAATATGCAGAGATGGTTATAAGATCTCTCGATCATGTCAAGTTATGGAAGAATCTAAAGATGACATGAACTTAGAAAGTTTGGTGCTGCTCTTAAGATGTCTGAAGAATATGGTAAATGCTACATTCCTTAGTCAGGATAATCAGGTGAGCAGGATAATAAGTTGTATATATGTTAACATTATTCCCTGCATAAACAGAAATGATAATCAGCTGGTCCATAATCTTATTAAAATTGCTAAAAGTTTTGCACCACTTCCAGATGCCAGTACCATCCTTTGCTTATTTTTGCAACTCACATGATATTTTTTGCTTCAGATATACTCACAATGCAATATTTACGAAGCAGGGAAGAAGAAGGTAGCATTTAAATATCTTACAGGGAAGGTATACGATTTCTTCCTTGCTTTTCTAGCATTTACTTATGCATCATATGAGTATATATGTGATTTGTTTTACCAGATTTAAGTGTAAAACTTCTAATGTTGTAACAGAAATAATAAACAGAATTATTTTTAATAAATACAAAGGATATAAGTATAAATCAATAAGTTAGTACTATATGTAGAATGCAGATTCTTTCCATGATTTCTATATACTGCATGTTGGTTTATGACTGGTGCTTGTATGTTAGAGATGGACTTGTCTCTTACTCTCATACACTTTTTGTTGGTTGCTTCCTAGGCTGGTGTCAATGAAGAAGCATGTTCTGGCTGCATCATATCGGAAGGGAACTTGTTCGTAACAGAAACTCAGGATGGCCTATTGAATGTAACATCCCAGCAGACCACATTTCATTCGTCAGAATTTTACCCAACTTGTACAGTGGATCCTCCAACTGATTCTCTTAAGTAAGTTACGAGCTGTTGTGCAACCATTAACATATAGTTTAGAGATTTGAGAAGGCAATCAAATATAGTACTTGTACATTTTAATTTATGTTCTTCAATGTTGCTGGATTTGATTCGTTGATGTTACTATACTAGTTATGTTTTTGGTGAATGAAATTAGGACTTGAATTGGTTGTTGGTTTATTTAATGGGAAATTCGATATTCAAGTAGTACATTTTTCTTTTATTACATTTATGGTGTTACAATAGGTTCAAAGTGTGTTACAATAGGTATATTACTGCATGTGTTGCAGGCCCAAAAAGTAGGACCCATATGTGGGCCTCACATGTGGACCTACTCAGATGTGGGCCACACAGTTGCCTCTATGCAAATTTATATCATCTTTTGTATCACATAAACTATGTTGCTATATAGTGTTTAAGATGTTGCTATAGAGGTTTTTCGTAACCACATTTGCTATGTTACCACATGTTGTTTTTTATGTTATTTTAGATATCTATAGTTACTGCTGAGAACCTAACACGGCTGAAGTGTTACCATATCCCTATTTTGGCCTACGACAACTTTAAACAGGGTTTATGGTAACACAGTTTTGGGGTTGCAATCTATGGCGTAGTGATATTAATTTTCCAAACATGTTTATAATGTTACTAAGGTGATCATCTACATATGAATGCAGTCTCAATCGCATCATGATGAAGAGGAATTAATAGATCGATCGGAGAGCTGGATCCTAGCAAGGATGGACGAAGAGGCTAATTTTTAAATGATGTTGTTGCAGACAAAGCTAAGGAAATTGTAAGTTAATGATTTGTAACTTAATTCAAAGTATTCATTAGCTCATGCTTTGAACTTTTTTTTTCTAAACTATTAGCAAACTTTGAATTCTTTATTATTATATATATACAAGTTTATTACATACATAAATAGATTAGTCTTTTATATGGGAATAGCTCAGACTATAAATATATGGTACTCTTAATTCTGTAGGTAAAGTTGAAGGAGGAGGTTAAGGAAGGGAAACTAAAAGTGGACGGTCTTAATGATGTTTTAACAATGGCTCTTGGTAAGCCTGAGCATCCAGGAAGAGTACGTGGCCGAGGAACTCATGTGAAGCAGTCAGTTTACTTCGATCTTCCAAGGCAAAAGAAAGCCAAGACAATGGATGAAAAGATACAGGAGAGAGTTAAAAAGTACATGGCAGAGGAGATTGCAAAGGTTATTAAAGAGAGAGACGCAATTTGGGCTGATGTAGTGGGAAAACTCATAGCAGAGTTATTGACAAAGATTGTGGGACAAGATGGTAGTCCGAAATAGGCTTCTCAACAAGCAAGTTGTCACTCTAACGGTGGGATTGATGTAGATGTAGGTGTACAGAATCTTCATACACCTGAAACCACTGGGAAGATTTTTCATGTTCAAGAAGATAAAGATGTTTGTAAAGTGAAAATAATTGACACTATATTTGTTGATTTTGGTGACATTAAGGATAATAAGAAGGTGGCTGGTAAGGATGCAAATTGTAAGGTGGCTGGTAAGGATGCAAATTGTAAGGTGGCTGGTGATGATGCAAATTGTAAGGTGGCTGGTGAGGATGAAAATTGTAAGGTGGCTGGTGAGGATGAAGATTGTAAGTTTGTTGTTGAAAAGAAGATAGGAGAGGAAGTGAAAGTCAATGCATCCGGTAGTAGTATTTACAAATTGGCTGTTGGATCGCTGAGCAACATTGTAGCTTATGCAAAGATTGATGAAGTACTCGATCTTGAAGGACTTGAGAAGACAATCCATAGAGTAAGACTTGGAGAAGAGAAGTCTAGAGTTTCAATCACTCGAGTCATTCAGTGTAGTGCTAAGATTCCCTTCCCTATCAATGATGAAATTGTGACTGTGGAACAGGCCATTGGAACTTTTATTGCATGACCGAGAAACCTAGCTAATAGCAACAGGAAACAATAGCACTTTCGATGGTTTCTCAAAGTTCAGATTGTTTTTCTATTAGTGTGCTTAGTATATCAAGTATGTTTTTATTTAGTCTGTTTCTTCTTACTATTTTCACGTGCAATTTTCAGAAAAAGAAGAAAGGTCATTCCAAAAAATGAAAAAGACGTATAAAGTAGTTGAAGATGTTCGAGCAGAGCCTTTTGTTGAGATGGATGCAAATTATCCATCTGCATTGAAGCGTTTGTGGACATGAGCAAAAGATGCCTTGGCTGATGAACAGACAACGTCTTTTGAGCTAAGCGAAGAAGCCTTTGGCTCTACAAAGAAGCAAGTCATTTTCTTATTAGATATACATGTAGTGTGCTCTGGAGGTGAAATGGCAGGGTCTCTCATTTGCCTTTTTATTAAGTAAGTTTCTCTACAATTTTTTTTTCATAGATAGTCCCGCAATATAACTGAGAATCTTTACTCACTGCTACTTAATTTTATATGTAGCCTCTTAAATGAATATGTGAAAAAGCATAAGATGACCAACATGATAAGATGCATAGATCCTAGCACGATTGGTGCCATTGGATGTGGTAATGCAAGGCAGAGGTCGCGTGCACTCGCTCCACGATTTAAGAATGCTAAGAAAGATCAATACTTTCTCATGCCTTATAATGCCGTGTAGGTGTTTATACCATAAGTAGCTACTTAAACATTCTCAGATAATTTTTTTGAGGTTAAACAGGATTATGTGTCTTGCGCTTTTTTAGTTGATTTTTTACAAGTATATACGATGCAAAACGTTATTGATATAACAAACAAGTATGTACGCGTAGTATTTTTTTTTTACACAAAAGTACTTGCATTCCATTAACTCATATCAAAGTTCAATACATCAAGGATGAATTCAGGGACATTCCCCTGCCATTCATGGAAACCTGGCATAGAAATAGAAGCTCGGGCTAACGTATGAGCTACTATATTCGCAGATTTGTAAAAAAATGTACATGTACTTCATCAAGGTACTGAAAAGCATCAACACATTCTGCCACAATGGAGTGAAAATTTGATCTTCGAGAACCACCATTGCAAGCATCTACTACAAGCTTTGAATCCGTTTCGAAAGTACACTTTTTAAAACCCAATCGATGAGTCCATTTGATGGCATCCTTGAGGCTTCAGGCCTCTGCTTCCTTAACACTCCATTCCCCTGCAACTTACATACATCTCGCGTGCAAAAAACGGCCATCTTCATCTCTGATCACAACACCAGTTCATATATGCTGCATTCCTTAATTTTTTTCCTAATAAGTTTGTTCTACGCGTAGTATTGATATTGTTCTTTATTTTTGTCTCGGTAATGTTCTCTTTTTGAAAGAATAATGTACTATGTTCTAATGACCTTCCAGTCTTGGTATTAGTCTTTGTACTAGATTAACCATCACATTTTTTTCTTGTTTCAGTGTATTAAGGCAGGGTGCTCGTGTTTCAAGGAAGCATGAATGTCTATTTGATGCTACTGAAATTGTAATAGCAAATAAGTACGTACGTGTCAATATTTATTTTGTTCTATTTATTTGTGTGAATCTCTTTATTTTTTCTCAGTTTTGTTCTCTGTTTTTAAAAACAGTCTACTATGTCCTAGAGACCTACTATTCTAGGTATTAGTCATTGGTCTCATTTAACTATCACATTCATATTTCTTGTGTCCAGGGTAATTATGGTAGGGCTTAATGATCCAAGTGAGTTGGTAAAAAAACGTAAGAAAAGTGTGTCCAAGGTATCTAAGGACATATTTTTTCAGCCTTTAATTCCCGGTGAGCTGAACATGGTTTTCAATGTCACCACTTTATACATGGATTTCTATACACTGACAGTATTGCGTGCAGGTGTTTCTATAGATTTTAGGTCTCTCATACCTGAAAAGGAATAAAAGAGACCCGGAGAAAATTCAATTTCCCATTCATCGCATGCGACCAACTGAGTTTCACAATTCTACAATAATACACATAAGGCTTCTAATTCGGAGAGACTGGGAAGCACAAGATCCTTTGCAAGTGTTGATAGATAACACTTTGCTACTCTTGATGGAGAACAGTCTGCCATTGGGGATCCAAAATTCGATGCGAGCTCGATGTCCTTTGCTACTCTTGATGGAGAACTCTCCCATTGATGATCCAGAATTTGATAAAAGCTTGATGACTAAAAAGGTGGTAATTGTTATAGGTGTCTGTTCACTGTAAATGTAATTGCATGTCAAACCCTGAAAATTAATCGTCTCAAGGATCCAGAATTCTGTTTTCAGTTTAATGATGACTAAGGTGGGAGATAATTACTTTTAAGTAAATATTATTATAATTGTAGTCACAAATAAGTTAAAATTCGCTCAAAGAATGAGATTATACTTGAATTTATACATTTCCTTTTCTTTTTTTACCATAAAATTATACTGGTATTATTAGTGAAGTAAAATCTTTATTTATCCCTGACTGTCAGACTAAAAAAGGTATATACTTTTAGGGTCATACCACTACAAAAAAAACAGCATCAGACAACACTTATCAGACAACGTAAAGTGGAAAAAGTGTTGTTCGAAATCAACAGACAAGAGTTTTTTTTTTTTTTTTTAAACCATCATCTGATCCAGCCTTCAGACAACGGGGTTTTGACAATTTAATTCTGTTGTCTAACAAACTGAATCAGACAAGTGTTTATTTTATGGTGTTTTTTATGATGTTGTCTGAAAAGACTTCAGACAATGTTTTAATTACCGTTGTTTGTCTGATTTAAATAGGCAAGTGTTTTTTTAATTCTGTTGTGCAAACGAGTTGGCTCAAACAACGATTTATAAATGCGTTGTCTGAATGAAGTTATCAGACAACGTATTTTAAATTGTTGTGTTGTGCAAAGCAATAACTATAGACAACCGTTTATAAAAGTGTTGTTTGAATAGGCTTCAGACAAGTTTTCAAGAAACAGTTATCTGAACTACAAAAAATTTTGAATTGAATTTGGTGGGAAATAATGAAATAATTTGAATTGATTTTGGTGGGAAAATAAAAAATTGAATTAGATTTGGTGGGAAACAATGAAAACATCAGACAACGGTTTTGTTATAAAAAATGTTGTGTGATATTAAGAACAACAACATTTTTAGAAATCAGACTTGTTTTCAAGCATAACTTGACTCCAAAATATTTTTAAATACCTCCACATCATTTTCTAGATTTTTAGAAATTTTTCTAGAATAAAAACAATTGTGAAAAGTAAATAAAAAATTTACCTTTTTAAATAAAAGGTAATTTAGTAATTAGAAGTAAATACTATTACAACAGTTTCAACAATGCTTTCAAAACACGTTGTTAAAATCAGACAAGTGTTTTGATAAACGTTGTATAAAATGTAATCAGATAATGGTTTATACAAGTATTTTATAAATAAACCGTTGACTCATGTGACAGTACGTGATTGGTGGAAAATCTTTCACCTGGATTGCTGAGGTGGCGAAATTAGAGCCCTTGATTGAAATGAGATCAGATATTAGCCGTTAGATTAAGAAAATATATATACATGTTCACACAACGGGTTTGTATATAAAACCGTTGTCTCAACACTTTCAGACAAGGTTTTTCAAATTTAAACTGTTGTCTGATATGACAGCACGTGATTGGACACAGGAGGTATATTAATTGCCTTATTGTTCAGTATTGTATGCTAACCTAAAATTGGTTCAAGTGTCATGTAGTGGTCAGGATTATATTCTACTAAGAATTTTCTCCCATTTTCTGTATATAATTAGTAGTTATATTGTTTATGTTCACTTTATTCATGATCAATTAGTAGCCATCACACTTGCAATTGACAACTTAATATTCATCTATTTGTACAAAGTCCCTACCCCAAATGCTTAAACTGTAATGAATCATAATTTACATGGACATGAATTGTTTTTACTTCATCAAGCTCTCAATGGGTAGATGGATAAAAGACCAACAAGAAAGAAGAAAACATGAGCTCAGTGGTAGGAGTTGCTGCAGATATGCTGCTCTTGTAGCCTCTTCGTTGACATCTCCAAAGACATCAATTACCCAACCAAAAGCAGCATCTAAGACATCTACTGCACTTGCAACTGCAGGACTAGTAGCATCAATGACATATTGGCATTCAGGCAGTATATTATCTTAGTGTTCAACCATTCCATGCAATAACATATCCTCTCGATCCTATAGCATAATTTGACATCATCTTGTGGTGCAGGTTCAAGATTATGGTATTGCGGATCTAAAAGCATTCTTCACCTCTAGCGAGTTTACTAGAGCCAAGTTTGAGTTGGATGAAGAAAGGAGAATGATATGTCACCGCATTGCAAGATGATAGGCAATTATAAGTTGTTTTAGCAACCCGGGTCCTTTGATAACTGAATGTATAAGTAGCTTTGTAGCAATGAATATTGATAGGTTGTTTTTGTTATGAATGTTGGTTAGTTGCTAGTATTGTATAAACTCTAATTTTTGTTGTAAATAAAAGTGTTGTTTCATTTATCATTAGCCAATATTATCATCTTTTAGACAAGTGTATTGAATTAAAACTATTGTGTAGCATCCTAAAACGACAATGGAAAAATTCTATAATAATGTTGTGTGATTTCCTTTCAGACATTTGTGCATTCAATTAAAACTATTGTGTGATTTCCTTTCAGACAAGTGTGCATTCAATTGAAACTATTGTGTGATTTCCATTCAGACAAGTGTGTATTCAGTTAAAACCATTGTGTAGCATCCTAAACAACAATGGAAAAATTCTATAATGATGTTGTGTGATTCACTTTTAGACAAGTGTGTATTGAGACAAAACAATTGTGTGATTTCCTTTCAGACAAGTGTGTATTCAATTAAAACTATTGTATAGCATCCCAAACAACAACGGTTTCTAAATCGACCGTTGTTGTTTCTGGCTATCAGACAACGACGTCCAGAGATGAAGTCGTTGTCCCTCGCTCTAACACACAACATTTCGACCCGTTGTCTGAGACGCGTAACAGACGACACTCCGATAGACAACGGGGATGGTCAGTATCAGACTACGGATGAAATCCGTTGTCTGAATCGAAATTCCTTGTAGTGTACGCTAACCCCATGAGTCAAATCACAGTAACATTACATGTTTGTTAAAGCATGTTTAATCAAATATATTGGAATTAAAAGCAAAATGTGCAAAGAACTTCTTTCCTTAATGGCAAAAATGCTTAAATTAGAGTTCTACCAATTTCATAATACCAAGAGTTCATCGCGAAACACCAACTATAATTAGAATGATGGTAGTGTGCTGACTGGTCATAATTTAGAGTATCTCTAAGAGGTTCTTTATTTAGGCTCTTAAATTAGATTTAGAGGACTGGATGTTAAAATAGTGCTCTTAAATTAGATTTTGAGGAGGGGTTGCATATATAAACCATGTAATGTGGCAATGAAATCAGTTGAAAATTTTGTACTATGTGGGTATATGCAATTGCAATCACAAGTCCCTTTGTGCTTTCCGTCCAATTCCTTCGTTAAGAGGTCGAGAGTCCGAATTCTTTCTAATATGAATCCCATTTTTTATTCCATTTTGAATAATTTGCCATATCATCTTACAAATTAATATCTGTTTTAATAAATCTTGGACTAGATGAGTGCGAACCCGAAAACCTTCTGAATAAGGCTATAATCAAAATGAGCTTGCTCTAGACTTTTAGAGCTGAAAATGTGTCTAGCATCTCATTTTGAGAAAATTAAATATTTTTAACAACATTTCCAACAACAGCGCGAACCTAGTTTTCTTATGTTGTAATTAAAGATAATACAAGCTTCTCCATTTATAGTAAGAGAATTCAGACCATCATACATGAACTAAGTCACATACATCTTTTCAGTTCTGTGAATCACATTTAATGTGTTCTTACATATTCCAAAACTCAAGAGTTTAGTTTATTCAACATATATTAGTTGTCTTATCTAAAATTAAAAAACAAATATTTTTCTAGTTTTACCGTTTATGATATAGGAATGTCACAATATGTTACATTAATCATTAGAATTCTAGTTAAAATAATATTTTTTTTGAACTATTTTTATAGATTTTTTAAGCAAGAGCACATAGTGAAGAGTAACATCACAAAAACTAAATTATGTTGTTAAATAAATATTATAAACTACTTCTGAAATAATTATACAATAATTATACAAAGAAGATTTATATTAGTTTTATCGTCGACCATAAATGAAAAAATATTTTTCTAGTTTAAATGTATATATTTGTTGTTAAATACATTACAATATAAAAATTATGTTGTACGAATTACTCAATATGTTATATTAACAATTAAAATTCTTCAGAAAATAATATTTGAATTTCTTAAATAGAATTAATTATGATTTCACTTTAGGTATGTACATTATACCTGGTATTGTACATTTTCATTCCACTAAAAAAAGTTAATTTTTTATATTTTTTGGTTGTTTAAATGTAAAAACTAAAGTTGATTTTTAAATATTCAATTTTGTTATGTTATAAGCATTCGATAATATCTAAACATTCTTTTATGGTAATTGAAAATTATATTTCGTATAATTATTAGAAGTAATTATGTGTAGGATATCTCCCTAACTACCTTTACTATGCCGTATGTGTTTGACTATATAAAAAAGAAAAAAGGAAATTAAATTAAATTCACATCTTATATCATAAATATCATATTTAATAAGACTATTATTCGTTTTTCTATTTAGGTGTTTTGAATAGTAAGACCTTATTTTAATTTTCTTTGCACAAAATCATTTCAATAACTAAATTTGAGCCGTAAATTTTATAATGTACTTAGAAGTTGGAATCATTTTTTTGAGAGTTTTTTTTTCATACATAATTTGAGTATTTTATAGGTGTCCATAGATCCTTAATGAAAATGGAAATGTTGTTTACATTTTTTATGAATTTTTTCATAAAATCCACCACCACTAAAATATATTTGTTAAGTATTTTTAGCAAAATTATATCTTCTACAAAATAATCCAATCAAATTTTCCGTAGCCCAAAATAATTATCGAGATAATTCCTCAAGAGCCCCTAAGACGAATAAAAGCCTGGAAATAAATATTTTTACATGTCTTTTTCAAATATTTGTTATATATGTTAATATTTTAATGAGTTTGATTAGAATTTTCAGTTTTTTTGCTTTATTTTAATTTGATAAATTTTTTGCTAGCATTTTCACTGAAAAATTAACTAGAGAATTTATACCTCATTTTCCTATATAATTCAAACTTTCTATAAAAGATTTCAGAGTAATATTCATTTGATAAATTAATTTAAAATATAAATTAAATCATAATTATCGAGGCACGTGACACAAATTAATACAAACTTGGTTATAACCCCTGCAAAGCACATTCACTTTTAATTTTTTAATTAATTTATAATGTATTGTAATATTATAAATATTAATTTTAATATGTTATTGGAAGAATTCGAACCTTAAATCTTTGTATATAATAATTTTTATTATTAAATATAAATTAATATGTTGTTGGAACCTTAGACCTCTTTATATAACAACTTGTTGTATCTAACTGATGAGCGATAACCAAAAATTGTGGGTTAACCAAACTAACAATTATACCCGTTTATCTTATTATAGTATAGTATGGATTAGTGATATAAATTTACGTATTGTACTTTATGAAATATTTAATAACTTGTCTCACTCAAAAAAATAGAATCATGAACTTAATATCCATGAATATAAAACTAATGGATAATAGGATACAAAATAATTAAATTCATCAATTAAACATAACACATAACTACATGATGTAACTTTACTTGTACCTCGCTAAAATGATGAAACATTTATGGTCCTTTCGCCTGGTTCTCTCCTAGTAACTATATGCAACTCCTAATTTAAGGTTCACTAATGTAACGCCCCCAAATCGGGGTCATTTATGGTCCTTTCGCCTGGTTCTCTCCTAGTAACTATATGCAACTCCTAATTTAAGGTTCACTAATGTAACGCCCCCAAATCGGGGTCAGGAGATTTGGGCGTTACACGAAATTTCTCAAATATATTCACCTGTTTAATGACATCATATTCCTTGTAATTGTCCAAAATTTTGCAATATAACATCTGTAACCCGAACCAACAAGATCTTTTAGGTTATAGGACTAGAAAAAAGAACTAAATTCCTCACATTACTCACTGCATTACATCAATTCAATTACATCACACTGTGTCTTACAAATCTAGTTGAGATGTACTCCATCAACTAGTACTAATCTGTACAAAGTAATATATATATATATATATATATCACACATCATTAAGCCTATATGTAACTTACTTTATAGATTTCCTGGATCATATCGTTCTCATAAGGCATACTGCCTGCTTCCTCCGAGTGGTGCAGATAAGCCTCATCAGTCTACGTCTTGCTGAAAGGCTAATATATATATATATATATACATATAAAAAAACAAGTATGAGCGAAAGAATTGCTCATCAAGTGGTTACTAGAGTTTAACAAAATATCCCATCATACCATGGGGTTTTCAAAATCCAACATATGCTTATGCTTAGTATCATTAAGGAAATATCTGTAACCATGTAACCTCAATATGGAAAGTATAACGATTAAAATAATCATCAAATGAACATATAAGCTCATAAAGGTTTAAAGAATATAATTAAACAGGATAATTACCCTTAAATCTTGAAATGAATATTCACAATAATATTCATTTAATTAAATAAATAATAGATGATTACAAATAAAACTTTAAATAAATATTTGAAACGATATTCTCTTCACAATTATAATCATCGAATAATATTTAATGGATGAAACAGTTGTGAGAAAATAATCTTAAATAACAACTAATACGTTACCATTCCTCGTTCGTACCTAGTTGGTAAGTAACTGTTGATGAATAATTAAATCTTCAATAATGCACTTGAGTGAAATAATCTCCAATTAATATTTGTCTGATGAGATCATACTAATTGAACAAAAATTCAATTAGTATATTTCCAAGTACAAAAATTCGGGTTATTACAACTAATGATATTAATTTATTTTAATTATCAAAATTAACAACATATGTGTCTCTACATATTCATTACCAAACAAAATAATATTCTAAAGCACAGAATTGAATATTAAATAACTTACATACAACATATATTATAATAAATAAATTACTCTCATCCAAGTCCTACTGAACTTGTTAAATTATAACACTACAATATTTTATTAGATACATACAATTAGAACATTAAAAAAATCATTGTCCAATTGCATAGTAAGAAAATAATTCGATTGTTAAGGCATATTAAACTAAATTTATTGGTCTTTGAATAATTCTTGATACTAGTGTGTTTGACTATATAAAAAAAGAAAAAAGGAAATTAAATTAAATTTCACATCTTATATCATAAATATCATATTTAATATGTTGTATCGAACCCTTTTCCGGCTTCTTATATAAGATTATTATTTGTTTTTCTATTTAGGTGTTTTGAATATATAGTAAGACCTTATTTTAATTTTCTTTGCACAAAATCATTTCAATAACTAAATTTGAGTCCTAAATTTTATAATGTACTTAGAAGTTGGAATCATATTTTTGTGAGTTTATTCTTCATACATAATTTGAGTATTTTACACGTGTCTATATATCCTTAATGAAAATGCAAATGCTGTTTACATGTTTTATGGATACTTTCATAAAATCCACCATCACTAAAATATACTCCCTCACTCGCATCCATTTATTAACATTTCATTTTAAGGTGATTTTAAGGATAGCCCAAAATAAGTTATGAAACTATGCTTAAAAATTATCTTAAAATGCATGCCAAAAAGTGACAAAAGAAATGTTAACATTTGGGTGGGACGGATGGAGTATTTGTTAAGTATTTTTAGCAAAATTATATCTTCTACAAAATAATCCAATCTAATTTTAAGTAGCCCAAAATAATTATCGAGATAATTACTAAAGAGCCCCTAAGGCGAGTAAAAGCGAGGAAATTAATATATTTACATTTCTTTTTCAAATATTTGTTCTATATTTTAATATTTTAATGAGTTTGATTAGAATTTTCAGTTTCAAATATTAATCTTTTTTTTTGCTTTATTTTACTTTGATAAATATAACCTGATCTGACACACCTGCACAAGGTTAGCAGCCGAACATTCTACACAAGTATCATTACACAAGTATCATTAGAGACATTGATACAAAGAAGATTAGAGACATTGAAATAAAAAAGTCTCGGAGCAGCACATCCATTGATACAAAGAAGATGGTATCTAGGATTTTTCAAAGAGAGAATAATTTTCCAAGGGTCATAATAGAAGCACATCACAATTAGTTCACCTGATATCAACCTTCATTTCAATTTATTTATTCACTATTTCCTGCAACTCTGAAAGTATTTATCCTGTCTATATTGTTTACCTAATAGCTGATTATCTAGCCCACATGACAATTCAAACTTGTTTTATTAATACCTGGGAGCTCTGTATCTCAGCTTTGAACTTGGATAGATTAGCCGCTGTTATTGCCACGGCCTGTTGGGAAGGGACCCCTTGTGCTTCTAGCCTCCGCACCTGTCATAACAGCAAGCACACATGTTCTCAAGACATTCCAATCATCATATACTACGGTCTGAACCCACAATCAATCACAAAAACATCACTCAAGACATAAACACAAACAATTAAATCAATTACATACAATCAAAATCAATAATTACCTCAAGTTTAGAGAGCTTTCCCTCATCCAAAACATTAAAAAGGGCAAACCCAGCAAGAGTTTCAAAAGAAAGAAGCATTTTCCTTAAAACCCACCAAGAAAATCATCAAATAAGCCTTAAAATCAAAACTTTAATAAAACCCATTAACATTAAAGCTATAACACAACTAACAATCCTCTGTAAAAACAGAAAAACTTAAAACAAAATCAAAGTCATGTGCAGCTTAAATGAATATATAGGTACAGATACTTACAATTAGCTGAATGGTAAGCTTGAAGCCTCTGTGAAATAGAGTTTGAGAAGTTGTCATTGTAGCCGACAGAGAACACCACCTAAACATGGCTCCCTTCCCTTTCAACCAAGGTGACAAGGCTTGGGTTTACACCAAAAGAGAAATGCCAGGTTGAAAATAGAAGCTATCCCCGGGACTGAGAATTGAAAATGCCACCATATAGCAAAATTCCCCAAGTCACTAAATAGGTGAGAATACAACACTAAATAGCTTGGAACTTGGTTAAATAGCTGCAACCTAAAATGGGTAAACAAAATACACAAAGAAAAATCAACGAATCATGAAAGATTCAAGTTTTTTCAGAGATGGTGAACAGTGTTTCGGGACAGACCTGAAACAGATTTTTGGAGACCAAAAAAAGGGTACAGTGGTGTAAAAACAACACCAAAATGAAGGAAACATGAAGACTTAGATTTAAGCTATAATGGGTAAGCAAAAGACCAAATAAAAAACAAAGAAATAAGAATAAATCTAGGTTTTTCTGAGATAATGAACACTACTCCCGCAGCAGTCCGGGAACAACAATTTGGAGTCTAAAAACCAAGTTAAAAAGGTCCAAATACTCAAGAAAATGTAGAGAACATGAAGGTATAACTTCAATAATCGATGGGTAATCAAGAAACCATAGAAAGGACCAAGAAATTTGAGCAGATCTTGATTTTTCAAGAGTTGCGGCTATCGTATTGAAGAAAAGGGGAGGAGTTGAATTTGGGGATAGTGGAGAGCATTGGGGAAATAAAAGAGTGGAGTAGGCTTGGGTTCAAATCAAAAATAGCCATTATACGAACATAATTGGGACAACAATATACCATTGTTATAACAATTGACTGAAAGTAGATAAACAAATTTGTAAAACTTGTAAACCATTGTGTCTACAACATTCCATAACAAGAGGAGGTTATATGGCATTGTCTGAAAACTTAAACTACAATATGAGATAAACATAAAACGTGGTCTAAAGAGCTTTCGGATAACAGTGAAGCACAAATCATTATTAAAATGCCTCAATATTAAAAACAATGGTTTATGCTGTAAACAAATGGTTGTTTGAAGGCCTTCACTACATGTGTGCTTGTGTAAACTGTTGTCGAACACCAACTAAGATAAAGGTGTTTTTATAAAACTGTCATGGTTAGGTTTTCAGACAACAGAGGATTACAATAATAGTTGTTTGAAAAAGAGCTTGGGAAAATTAAGAATTCTTGCATGACAACTATTCCATGTTGTCTATTAATCAGAAGACCATTGCATTATGTTGTTTCCAGTAACGGTTCTTATTACAAAAGTGTTGTCGTCTTTCTTAATTTTAAACAAGCACTAAGAACAGTTGTGTTACTTTCTTCTAGCAACGGGTATAAAACCATTGTCTGATTTAAAATCAGACCACTGCCCGATAGACCACGAAAAAAATCGGTGTCAGACAACGGTGAAAAACTGTTGCCTGAACTGATTTTTTTTGTAGTGCATGTCACCAAGCTTTCACTGAGATAAAACGCCATACCCCTAGTACTTTTCTTATCATCAATATTTCCTGCGAGGTCATTATTCAAGTATCCCGAAAAAACTTTAGTACCACCAATTTTAGTGTAAACCTGTCCATACTCCTGTGTTCCTGTACGTAATAAAGAATTCTCTTAACAGCATTTAAGTTCATCGTTGTAGGCTTTTCCATATACCTATTGACTATTCCAACTGTGTAGGCAATATTCAGACGCATGTGGACAAGGTAATTTAGCCCTCCCACAATGCTCCTGAATTGAGTTGCACCTCGTCCTTGGTGATATGTTCTTTTGGATGCATCAGAAATTTTATGGGATTACAATCAATCATCCCAGCCTTTTCTAGTACTTTCCTTGCATACCCTAACTACTTAAGCTCAATACACCCGCTATTTTACTTTGCTTCAATTCCCAAGTATTAAGATAATTTCCCCATATCACTCATCTAAAATTTGCAATTCATCTGACCTTTAAAATCTTTAATTAACGACATATCCATGCCAGTGATGAGAATATCATCCATATAGACTTTTCCAACTCTTTTGGTGTATACAGCATGCTCGTACGGGCATTTAACAAAGCGAGATCTTTAAGATATTTGTTGAGTTTGGAATCCCACGCACGTGGCGCCTTCCATAGACCATACAACGCCTTGTATAGCTTGTACACAGGTTTTTCTTGCCCTTTCTTCATCAATCCTTCGGGCTGAGATACATAAACCTCTTCCTTGAGCTCACCATGTAAAAAGGTTGTTTTAACATCCATGTGGTGCAATTCCCAGGAGTTTTTCGCTGCCAAGGCCAGCAAAATCCATACTGTTTCTAAGCGAGTAACAAGCGCAAATAATTCATCGAAATGTACCCCATTTTCTTAGACATACCCCTTGGCGACAAGTCTCACCTTATGCTTGACTATATTTCCTTAAGCATCCCGTTTACGTTTATAAATCGAATTTAAATCGATTACCTTTTGACCTGGTGGCACAGTTGTCAGCTTCCAAGTTTTGTTTTTTTTCAATGGAATCAATCTTGCACTGCTTAACTTTTCTCCAGGCTTTATCCTTCATTGCACGTCTATATGAATTCGGCTCATCAATGCCCATGAGCAACAACTCGTCTTCTACCTCTATTTCTTTGATGTCATTATATATATCTTCAATCTTTCCGAATTTCTTTGGTAATCCTCTGTCATTATAGTTCTCAAAGTTTGGACCATCAGGTGTTTGTGACTGCGGGGTCGTACCCTCAAGTTCCCCAGAGTTGCTCATTGGCGTCTGTCTATGGATCCAAATGTTAAAATAAAATGAAAAAATGGTTTAGCGATGTTACGTGGCTGATCACCCACTTTAGCACGTAGCACCTTATCGTAACACTACGCCAAAGATGGCCTGCATCAACGTTTTTAAAATGTTGTAGCAAGCCAAAAAAACGTTGTTGTAGAGCAAAAAAACGAAACGGCAACGCTTTTTCAGCGTTGCATTTGGCACAGCTGCCGTAGGTGTCTACGGCAAAGCATTTGTTCACTACGGCAACGCTACTACTTTTGTTACCAGAAACTTCTATGGCAACGTTAAACGTAATGTACTGCAATACTACACTAGTGTTGAAGTAGCTATTAACATTTAGCAAAATTGGGACCCACATGTGGGTCACTCCTATGAGCCTCTTCCATGAATTTTCAAGTGGGCCCCACATAAACAAATTTTGAGCAATTGATGACAACAATATATAATACCTACAACACTTTTATAATAAAAATTTAAGAGGAACAATTTGTTATATATGCATTTCCCAAAAAATTGAAAACTTGTTTTATTACACCAATACCTAAATTCATAGATACAAGTTAATGGGCTTCATAACCCTTAACCCAAAAAAATAAAATTACAATCCAATACTACAAGAAAACAAATAAATACTTCTCCATTTCATATCGCAAGAGAAGCAGGTGCAGCCAGCGCTTGCAAATGAAAAATCATATGTAAAATTGAGCAAGTTTTTCCTTACAGAAAACAAATCATAAGTATTTATGCAATAAATATACACTGGCAAAGTAATTGACAGTCAGAATGAGGGCAATCAACTTACTTTTGAAGGCTCTTCCGAAGCATATAACGCAGATAGGCATGAGTACCATATGGACTGATTCCCATGTACTTGCACATATTTACCAACCAAGGTCTGCAAAAAAAAAGGATGAACCTGCATCAGGAATAGACCAATAGAAATGTGCATTAAAAAAATAGTTTGCAAGGTACTTCAACATACAAACGATCAAGGCTCTACACACTGTGAAGCATCGAAATCGTATTTCAATAAATTGGAACATGATACTGATCTGGAAGGAAAATATTCTCTCTAGTAGTAAAATTAACAAGAGACTAGAATTGTACAGGTGGTTACATTGACTATGGACACTACGCCATAAGTGAGCATACGCAACCCTTTTTACAAAGCGTTGCACAGAAAGCGTTTCGTTAGATAGAAGTTTTGGGTCTTTTGCAACTGAGCTGAATTGGTGTTGCGTTAGATATAGATTAACGTTGCGTATTACCCACAGTGTTTCACATTATGCAACACTAACTGATGGCGTTGCGTTAGATAATTTTTTATTTTTATAAATGGTGACGTGGCACGAGTGGGGCCCACATGTGCTGACGTGGCATTTGCTGACGTGGCACATGTGGGACCCACATTTGCTGACGTGGCAGAAGTGGGGCCCACCTTTGCTGACGTGGCATTTGCTGACGTGGCAAAAAACGTTGCATTAGATACCAGTAGTGTTGCGTTTGCTCTTTGAAGTGTTGCATTAGATATATTCATATTTTTTAAAAAAAATGACGTGGCAGATGTGGGCCCCACAACTGCTGACGTGGCATTGTGGGACCCACAAGGGTGACGTGGCAGGAGGCCCATCATGCTGACGTGGCAGAAGTGGGGCCCACCTTTGCTGACATGGCATTTGCTGACTTGGCAGAAAGCGTTGCATTAGATACCTGTAGTGTTGCATTTGCTGTTTGAAGTGTTGCATTAGATAAATTTATATTTTTTTAAAAAAATATGACGTGGCAGATGTGGGACCCACCACTGCTGACGTGGCAGTGTGGGACCCACAAGGGTGACATGGCAGGAGGCCCATCATGCTGACGTGGCAATTGTGGGAGCCACAATTGCTGACGTGGCAGAAGTGGGACCCACTAATGCTGACGTGGCATTTGCTGACGTGGCAGAAGTGTTACATTAGGTATCAGTAGTGTTGCATTTGCTGTTTGAAGTGTTGCATTAGATATTTATTTATTTTTTAAAAAATAGAAACAATAATCCGTAACAAAGCACTAGTTACGAGTCATATTGAAAATAGTAGTGATCTACTAATATCTCCAATTAAATTAATTTTTTATTTTCTGAAACTTGGGGAATATCATTATATTAGATATATATTGACATCCGTACGGTTGGATCGTTCAAAAATATTTTTTAAAAAATAGAAACAATAATCCGTAACAAAGCACTTGTTACGAGTCATATTGAAAATAGTAATGATCTACTAAGATCTCCCATCAAATTAATTTTTTATTTTCTGAAACTTGGGGAATATCATTATATTAGATATATATTGACATCCGTACGGTTGGATCGTTCAAAAATATTTTTTAAAAAATAGAAACAATAATCCGTAACAAAGCACTTGTTACGAGTCATATTGAAAATAGTAATGATCTACTAAGATCTCCCATCAAATTAATTTTTTATTTTCTGAAACTTGGGGAATATCATTATATTAGATATATATTGATATCCGTACGGTTGGATCGTTCAAAAATATTTTTTAAAAAATAGAAACAATAATTCGTAACAAAGCACTAGTTAGGAGTCATATTGAAAATAGTAGTGATCTACTAAATCTCCAATCAAATTAATTTTTTATTTTCTGAAACTTGGGGAATATCATTATATTAGATATATATTAATTTTTTAGATATATATTTTCTCATCAAGTATAGCCCCTTGTTGGGCTATTATATATATATAATAGATATTATTTATATTTATATATTTTGTGAAAATATTTATCATAATTATCTCACGAAAAAGAGATCTTCTTGATCGAATTTTAAGGGACTCTAAAACTCAGATTCATCGATAATGATAACATATGAAACTTTATCGAGTTTTATTGAGATTCTTATTATTTGATCAATTAGATAAAACTATTCGAATAAATATCTTTGAATTAATTTCGAAAATATTTCTGAGATACAATTGTGATATTTAAATTCACATACAAAGAATCAAAACATTAGAATATTTTCAAGTATCTATATATTATTATATAGTTATTATATATATATATATATACATATATTTTTATTTCTCAAAATTATTTTCATAAAAAGATATTATTTTCTGATTTATTTTTGGTCATATTCGACCCATCCAAACAGCCCAATCCAGCTACAACTCTTGACCCAGCCCATTTACTAAACCCTAAAAGATCTCATCCATTGATCATAACGTGAGATTAATCTACACCGTTTATTTGCTAAAATACATATACTAACGCTACACGGTTTCATGTGTACTATTTATTCGCCTCTCCTATTCTCAAACCCTAAATCTCTCTCTGTTCTCTCTCGCCGCGACTCTATCATTTCTCTTCTTAGAACCCTAATTTCTAGATCTCTCCGGTGATTAAACTCTATATACAGTATATTATATATCTCTATGTATCTATTAATCAAGTTAATTGATACTTTGAGGCTGCGATTGGTTAGAATAAAAGGATCTGAGACATTTATCATCGATTTTCTTTATAAATCGATGGATTCAACTCAAATTCGACATCTAAATTATATATACTCCCTCACTCACACACAATTGTGAATTTTTCATTGTTTATTTTTGAAACCCTAACCAGTTTTGTTGAGAAATGTATTATAGGAGACTGAAATGGTCGTGTCATGGTGTTATCTATCATAGATCGTACCAAAATTGCTTGAAACTCGGCCGATCTATTTCGTCTCAGTGAGTAACTCGGGCGACTCGGCGCTAACTCGGAGTGTTAACTCAGTCCGTGATTGAGTTAACCAGGTAAGACCCTTGAGGTTTGGTTAAATCCATGGGCTCAGGTTATGATCTATATCTCTAATTTGATAGTCATGTAAGTATTTTTGAATTAATTGTTTATTAAGTTTTAAATATTCAAATTTATAAGTTATTATTTTTAGTTAAATAAGTATTACGGAGTATTATTTTTAGTTAAATATTTTTACTGTCTCATTAGCACAAACTAAGGTATTCTAGTTTATTAGGTGAATATCAGAACATGCTTCTTAATACCACTAATTACCAGCTTTGGTTTGGCCAGTACCACTATCAGCAATGGTCAGTGTATTGGTTGTCCTGTCAAAAACTATGTCGATGGATTGTTGAGCCTGAGCATCTAGCTTGGCCTTAACAGTTTAAATTTGAAAGTGAGTTTCATACAAAGCCTAAGTTAACATTATAAAGATTCTGCAGGGAAGGTCCATAAATCAGAAGCAGGTAAGAAAGGCCGAAAAATTACTGTGTTCAAAGTTGCCTAATTCTGCATGAATTATGAATTTTTTACCATGATTGAATAACTTAGCAGCTATATTTTAACTAGTTTGAAATTCTGTTGAATTTATTTGAATGTGCATGTGCAGTTATCATGTGTTGTATTGATATGAGCAGTTTAAGTAATCTTAAATGAACTATAAATTTGATTGAATATATTGATTATTGAGCATTTTGACACGTTAGTCAAGTACCTTTAATATGATTTTTTCGTTCTTTCATGTTATAATACTTTCAATGTTTCTTGAATATTGGTGACCTGTTTGCAAAATCATCTCATACCATTTTAATACATGTAACCATCACTTAATTGTGTTCAGATTTCAGTCTCCTTTGTCCCCTATTTTTTTTTAATCATTAATTTTTGTGATTTTTTTATTAGATAGTTTTCCACTTCATTGATGAAATAGGCATGTAAGTATTTTTGAATTAATTGTTTATTAAGTTTTAAATATTCAAATTTATAAGTTATTATTTTTAGTTAAATAAGTATTACGGAGTATTATTTTTTGACCCCACTAAGCCTATTTTCCTGGCTATTCCCCTGGTAATTCAAAAGAACTTCAATCTGTCTCTTTCCATTAACTAATAGAAAAGAGTTACAAGGAAACTAGCAATGTAGGAACGACAAAAAAACTTAAGTCTTCATTAGAATTACCTTTAGAATTCCTACCTATGTTTTTTTGTTTCCTATTTGTGTATTTCATTTAGAATTAGCACAATGACATTAGTAAGTTCCCATCAGAATTAGCTTAAACCATTATGTTAGTTTTTGCCGCAATATTTGATCTGCTTCTCCTTTATTTTAAAATGCTAAGATCTGTTTGAACTGGATTTGGTAATTCGTGCAAGAACATATCCCGTTTGTTGTTTGAAAGACATACTGATCCCGTCTTTTTTTTTCTAGTGATGAGAAGGTGGTGTAAGAAGCAGTTGAGCTAAATGACCAGCTACAGAAACTTCTTACCAGACATGATGCACTTATCTCTGATA
Organism: Kitagawia praeruptora; assembly: GCA_037693485.1. Taxonomy (NCBI): domain Eukaryota; kingdom Viridiplantae; phylum Streptophyta; class Magnoliopsida; order Apiales; family Apiaceae; genus Kitagawia; species Kitagawia praeruptora. The sequence goes on from CM075354.1 coordinate 113,868,066, forward strand.
GGCCAACCCCTACTGTAAACCAATTTAATCAGGAAGAAGTGGAGGAAGAAGAGGAAGCAGAACAGCTTTTATTCTTTGATGAGCAGAACTTCTTAGGGCTTTTATTCTATAGTTTTTAGCTAGTAGTAGTATAACTTGGTTGTAAAGTTGTTAAGTAGTTTTTTTGGTTGCATTATTTAGGAAATTTGAAGTTGTTGTTTTGGATTGGACAGGCTTGTATTATGTATGAACAAAACTGCCATTTCAAATTTTTTATAAAAAACGTTGCATTTGACTCTGTTTAATGTTGCATTTGAGAAGAATGGTGTTGCTTAAAAAAAAAATTAGCGTTGCATTAGACACAAAATAGCGTTGCGTTAGATAGTGGAACCCATTGCTGATGTGGCAATGTGGGTCCCACTGCTGACGTCAGCATGTGGGTACCCACTGCTAACGTATCATGTGGGCCCCACTGCTAACGTGGCATGTGGACCATACTGTTGATGTGGCATGTGGGCCCCAGTGCTGACGTGGCACCTTGGAGGGCCCCACTGATGACGTGGCATGCCCCCCCAATATGTGACGTGGCACTTGTGGGCCCCACCGCTGACATGTCAGCGTGATGACGTGGCACCTTGCTTCCATGTCAGCATGCTGACATGGCTTAAACATCTTATGCAACCCCATGAAGTGTTGCGTTTGCATGCTTTTGGTGTTGCATAAGGCCTCTTATGCAATGCTTTTCGAAGTGTTGCAATAGCTTGGAAAAGCGTTGCGTTAGGGGTCTTACGCAACGCCAGTATTGGTAACGCCCCAAAAGCATTGCGTAAGACCTTACGCAATGTTTTTCAGGCCTTACGCAACTGAAAATGGGGGTTGCGTATGTGCGTTTATGGCGTAGTGGGAATAAGCTGAGCTTCTGTATCAAATAATCACATCAAATCAGCAAGATTAAAGTGTAAAACAGAGAGAACTTATGTTGCTACTTTAAAGCATCAAACTCAAAACGAAATGGTTGCTAATTGGACTGAAGTGAGGTGTGGTAAGAATGTGGGTAGCGAGAACTTATACTTATAAAATTCTGGGAGTTCTTTCAATTGGTCGGTTGAAAATGCTTGGTGGGAGGTTGGGATGTAAGGAAAACATTTTAATATTTTAATGTGTAAGTGAAATATGATGGCTTGAGTCCATGGCTGGAACCCAGGATTCAGGGTATTAACTACGTTCTTGTCCTGTGCAGCATATAGTTTATCAATTCCTTGTTGAAGTTGACGGGTTCCCCATAAATAGACAATGAAAAATATTAGACTAGGAAAACATAGTCTTTTATAGATTTATATCCCAACTTCTAAAAGTACATTTCGACAAATTTTCATGACAAACAGCTCAGGGTAAAACATGAATGCAAGGAAAATTTTGATTTCTGGAAAGGTTGAAAAATGGTGTATACTTCTCAAACTCATTCCTCTCCCTTCAAGCAAGCCACAAATGATGCAAGGTAGAGCAGGTCAAATGGAGTAAAGTCAATAGGCATTTAAAAAATAAAATAAGAAAGGACGAAACAACGACAGGCAATGCCAGAACCAAGAAATCAAAGAAAAAGCCTTGTTCGATTGTAAGCATGGAGCAGAGTGACAAGCCAAAAGCTGATAGGCAAACTAAAGTTATTATTCTGGCTCGCGAAATTGTAAAATAAGGCGGGATCGAGATCAACTGAACAAGTACAAGGATCAATAAAACGGGTTGATTGATGAAGTGAGGACAAGGTTGAGGCTGTTAAATGCAAGTGCGAGGAAATTATAGGGTGCGGCAAGGAGACTAGGGATTTAAGAATGCAAGCTATATGTGGTGAGTACAACGAAGTGGAATAGCCCAGCCTCGGGCACGGTTTGTGATGAAAAGCAAATAGGCGTCGCAAGGAGGAACCACTGTGATGTCGATGGTTTCTAGACCTGGATATACACATGTTTCATCAGACCCTCGTGCTGCTTCACATGAAGTTCCAACCTTGCAAAACTTCTTCACCATTATTTGCTCCATAGGAGATGATCCCAACAACTGAAACCGTGCAAGATTCGAAACCTATGGTTACAGGTTTGAGTACTGGCTTGACACAGTCCTTACGTCCAGTGGGGTCCGCTTGGAAAGACAAACCAAAAATGGCATGCAAATACAAAGCAACGAAATCGAAAGTTGTTAAGCGAGGAGGCCACGAGTAATCCTCCTATTCTATCAGTGAGGAGGCCATGAGGAGTTCTCCCGTTATATCAGCGGGACAAGGCCTCTCAACATAAAAGGGGTCCTCTCATCATAATAACAAGGAGCAAGCTCGGAGGAGAGTCCTCTCATCATATTCTAAGAAGAACCTGATGACACAAGTGGAATCATGAGCTCATATATCAGTTAAAAGAAGACATATTCAACTATTTATGACTGCAAGGCCCTATGGGGTCACCTCGCAAGGTCCCTGCAGGACCATATTGTGCTTGGAAGGATCCCTCGAGGTCACCATCACTTACATATACTTGGCTTCGCATCAATTGGAAGACACCCTTTTACTTGATTCCACATTGCATTCATAATGGTAACATGGAATCGGGGGGTAGTTGTTATACCCGAATCTGGGCATAGATTCTAAACAGGCCTGATGGGCCAGAGTAGTGGTCCATAATCTATAATGGGCCTAAACATGATGATTGGGTCACCAAAGCCCACTATTGGGGGACTAGCCCACTACAGTATCAAGCTTATATCTCTACTTCGCACGCAGTCACTAGCGAGCTCGACCTCGCATCGCAGCTGACTACTAGTGAGCTCGACCTCACATCGCAGCTGACTACTAGCGAGCTCGACCTCGCATCGCAGCTGACTACTAGCGAGCTCGACCTCGCATCGCAGCTGACTAAGCTCGACCTCGCATCGCACATGACTTCCTGCTACTACTCAAAACGTCCTCTCATGCCAATAACAAAATGAAAAGGGATCGCTTCGCACATAACCTCCAATGCGGGGTCACTACAGCGAGATCACTATCTCCTCTTCTCTGGAAGGCTCATGGCCAGATCCCTCGAGGTCGCATGAGTAGCTGGACACTAGGGTTCGCTTCGCATGGCCTGACCCCTCGAGGTCGCATGCAAGGCCCTTGTTACTTCTCTACTAGCCAATTCTGTTCGTGCGAGACCATAGGCTTCCACATCTGGGCCATGGATCACGGATAGGGTTGATGACTCATTGCCACGTCAGCCCTAAACGAGTGGGCTTGGACTTTGGCTTATCTCTTAAAACCCTAGCCCGCCTAGGTAACTTGTTCTCCAAGAACTACGTCAGGCTTGATCCCTATAAATAGGGTACGTAGGCACCTTGATACGGGATGATTCATAGTTCATCACTGAAAACACCTATCAAGTGCAGCCACAAATAATCTCCAATCTCCTTCCGTGTTCTTCGTGTTCTTAGCAAAATATCCGTATTTTGCTCCGTGATTCCAGCAAACCTCCAAAATATTGTTATACAATATTCTCCCTATAACAGAGACAATAGAGAGAGTATGATTGTATGAGAGAATTGAGAGTCGAGATGATAGTAGGGTTTTTCGTTAAGGAGGGAAAGTGTAGTTCTGTAGTTTCCATTTGGGGGAAAAAGCCTGCCCATGTGAAATTTTTTCACCTCGGGCAAAACAACACAGTAGACTAATTATCTTTTATAATTTAATTAAATTAAATTACTATATATATTATAATTTTAAAAAAACATCATTACATTTATATATAATATAAATTGAAATTTCTAGTATATTATGGATTATATATATAATTAAAAAAACTCAAAAATTAAAATTTAATAATATAATTTATGAAAATATATTTAATTTGTTAATGTTATTTAAGTGCTTATTAAAAATGAGATAAATTTATAAAAGAAATTTATCAAAGTTAATGCAGATATGTAAACTTTTTAAAAAGTTATGAATTTGCCAAAGTTAATAATTAAAAAGTGTATTATTTGATTGGGTAATTCAATGGTCAACTAGTACTTTGATCGGAATTCCTAAACAGGGTTTCGTCATGGTTAAAGGATTCGATTTTAAAAAAAATATTTCTCGATCACCCAACCATACGGGAATCAAGATCCATCATATTTAATGTTATTCCCAAAATTTTAGAAAAAAAATTTATTTGATCGGGTAATTCAACGGCCAACTATCACTTTGACCGGAACCCCTAAACAGGGTTTCGTCAGGGTTTAAGGATTCGATTTTTTAAAAAATATTTCTCGACCACCCAACCATACGGGAATCAAGATCCATCATATTTAATGTTATTCCCAAAATTTTAGGAAAAAAAAAATTATTTGATCGGGTAATTCAACCCGTTAATATAAATATTATATAAATAATTTAATTCGATTTTAAATTATATAATTATTTTTAATATTGAGAGCACTTCGCCACACTTGAATGGTTTATTCCCCTCAGTGAATAATATAATATAATATAATCTACATATACAAAAAAACGAAAATTATCATTATTATATAATAGTAATAATATAATGAAGAAAATCTAAGGGCATAGTTTATGTATTACTGATGGAGTGGTTAGGTTGTTGAATTAGTAGAGTGAAGGTCAGGGGTTCGAAACCTATCTTCCTCTTTTTTTTAAGTAACATTCATTTACACTACAAATGGCTCGACACGTGGCAGTCTGTACAAGCGACACGTGGCAGCCTATCCAATTGACACGTGGCAGTTAGTGGGTCCTGTGACACAGGGCAGTGGGGGGCCACTTGACACATGGCAGATTGTGGTCCCATATGACACGTGTTAGTGGGGCCCATGTGACTTGTGGCAGTGGGACCCACGTGACACGTGGCAATTTGTCACACGTGGAACTTGTAGCATTCAAATGTGACACTGATTGCAGCAAATGTAACACTACTTCTTGAAAATGCAACACTTCTGTGGGATCCACACATGTTCTATTGCAATAGTACCTTCATAGGTAATGTAACACAATCTCAACAGTGTTGCAGTAGGTCATTACAATAGAAAAGCATTACGGACGCCCATCTATGGCGTAGTGGTAAATGAACCAATCCTTGGAGGACTAGGTAGTTTTCATTAGTTAATGTTTCAATCTTCTTTTCGGTCTCTATTTCTTAAAGCTCTCTGATCCTGTTGTTGGTCTCTGTTTCTTAGTGCTCTCAACACCTTCAAATAATCTGATATCTTTGCTAATGATTTGCCTTTCACATTTACAAATATTATTTACAATGTATGTGCTTTTTAATACAAGTTGAAATTTCTGAATTTCGTCAAAATAAATTTGAAAATCTGTTGTCCATGATAAAAAAAATACGAATATATGCAGCCAACTAACATGATCAGGATCAAATAACGTGAGAACATGGTCGTCAGATATTAAGACAGATTTTACCATAATTCTTCACAAGGAGTTTTTGACATTTAAATGACATATGATATCCAGCATGGAAACATTTAGCATGGACACTGGATGTCAAGTTTTCATATTTACTTGTTTCTTTAAGCCAAATACGTGCTTCCTTGAATCTCCTCTATTTCTTTTGACTGTAATGTTTGATAGATGAAATAATGAATAATATTTAATATGTAGAGATGGTTATCAGATCTCTCGATCATGTCAAGTTCTTGAAAATGCTACATTCCTTAGTTAGGATAATCAGGTGAGGAGGATAATAAGTTGTATATATGTTAACATTGTTACCTGTATAAACAGAAATGATAATCAACTGGTCCGTAATCTTATTAAAATTTCTAAAAGTGTTGCACAACTTCCAGATGCCAGTGCCATCCTTTGCTTATTTTTGCAACTCACATGATATTTTTTGCATCCGATACACTCACAATGCAATATTTACATCATATGCATCATATGATTTCTTACAGAGAAGGTATATGATTTCTTACTTGCTTTTCTAGCATTTACTTATGCATCATATGAGTATATTTGTGATTTGTTTTACCAGATTTAAGTGTAAAACTTCTAATGTTGTAACAGAAATAATAAAGAAAATTATTTTTAATAAATACAAGGGATAAAAGTATAAATCAATAAGCTATTTCTGTAGAAATCAATAAGTTGTTTCTACAGTCAACTTGAATATTGTATTTCCATTTTACTAACCAGCAGCAGTTCCTGTTGAGACTTAAAATCTTGTGCTCCTACATTTGAGTTAGTACTATATGTAGAATGCAGATTCTTTCCATGATTTCTATCTACTGCATATATGTTTGTTTATGACCGCTGCTTGTATGTTAGAGATGGACTTGTCTCTTACTCTCATACTCTTTTTGTTGGTTGCTTCCTAGGCTGGTGACAAGGAAGAAGCATGTTCTGGCTACATCATATCGGAAGGGGACTTGTTCGTAACAGAAACTCAGGACGGCCTATTGAATGTAGCAGCCCAGCAGACCACATTTCATCTTTCAGAATTTTACATAACCTGTACAGTGGAACCTCCAACTGATTCTCTTAAGCAAGTTACCAGATGTTGTGCAACCATTAACATATAGTTTAGAGATTTGAGAAGGCAATCAAATATAGTACTTGTACATTTTAATTTATTTTCTTCATTGTTGCTGGATTTGATTCGTTGATGTAACTATACTAGGTATGTTTTTGGTGAATGAAATTAGGACTTGAATTGGTTGTTGGTTTATTTGATGGGAAATTCGATATTCAAGTAGTACATTTTTCTTTTATTACATTTATGGTGTTACAATAGGTACAAAGTGTGTTACAATAGGTATATTACTGCATGTGTTGTAGGCCTAAAAAGTAGGACCCAGTGTGGGCCTCACATGTACGGCCCCATCAGATGTAGGCCCCACAGTTGCCCCTGTGCAAATTTGTATCATCTTTTGTAACACACAAACTATGTTGCTATAGAGTGTTTAAGATGTTGCTATAGAGGTTTTTTGTAACCACATTTGCTATGTTACCATAGGCTGTTTCTGATGTTACCTTAGATATATCTATAGTTACTGCTGAGAACCTAACACGGCTGAAGTGTTACCATAGCCCTATTTTGGCCTATGACAACTATGGTAACACAGTTTTGGGTTGCAATAAGCAATCTATGGCGTAGTGATCCTAATTTTCTAAACATGTTTATACTATTACTAAGGTGATCATTTACATATGAATGGAGTCTCAATCGCATCCGGATGAAGAGGAATTAATAGATCGATCGGAGAGCTGGATCCTAGCAAGGATGGACGAAGAGTTTTTTAAATGATGTTGTTGCAGACTAAGCTAAGGAAATTTTAAGTTATTGATTTGTATCTTAATTCAAAGTATTCATTAGCTCATGATTTGAACCTTTTTTTCTAAACTATTAGCAAACTTTGAATTCTTTATTATTATATATGTATAAGTTTATTACATACATAAATAGATTAGTCTTTTATATGGGAATAACTCAGACTATAAATATATGGTACTCTTAATTCTATTGGTAAAGTTGAAGGAAGAGGTTAAGGAAGGGAAACTAAAAGTGGACGGTCTTAATGATGTTTTAACAATGGCGCTTGGTAAGCCTGAGCATCCAGGAAGAGTACGTGGCCAAGGAACTCATGTGAAGCAGTTAGTTTACTTCGATCGTTCAAGGCAAAAGAAAGCCTAGACAATGGATGAAAAGATACAGAAGAGAGTTAAGAAGTACATGGCTGTTGTGGAATAAAAACTAGATTACGATTTGCGGCTAGGGTTTGTGTATATTTAATGCTAGGGTGCGTGAGCTTCGTGCTTTAATGGCTGCTTCTGCGTTCGAGACTTAAACGGTCCTCACAGAATGCCTACGTATCTCCGTATTAAGAGAATCAAGCCAATAAAACGTAGTTCTGAGGTGAGGGGTCTGACCCTTTATATAGGCTGAGAAGCCCTAAAATCGTAGTAGGGTTAGGTGACTTGGTGGGCAAGTCACCGCCTTGAGGAAGGTTCTAGACCCCTTCCTTGTAGGAGTCAGTTTCCATGTTGGAATGTGTATCTTAGAGGCTAAGTCAGGTAAGAGCAATATCCTCGTTTGACTCTTATTTGCTGAGCTGTTTATTACCCCCAATATTAATTACGAAATTAATATTATAAATAGGGTTTGGGCCTAGCCTGTGGGCCCCACATTTGGACCATTCTAGGTCTAATTATTGCCACATTAAATGTGTCTTTAGGGCTTACTTTTAGCCCATATCATTTGCCCCCCAACTTCTAGGAAAGCTGATCAGGTTTTCTTTGAAGTTTTAACGGCCTTTCCGAGACTTGGGTCAGGGTTTATTGCTCTTACATGAGTATTTTCAACTTATCATCTTAATGTAAAGCGTGGAGCGACCGACGCATTTACGATGATGTTGAATGACACTAAGCGGTGTTAAATGGCACCAGGCAGCGCTAATCAGCCTTGAACAATGCTTAAACAGTGTTTAAACAACGTTGAATGGCGTAAAACGGCACTAATGACACTAATCGGCACTAATATGTGCTTAAACGGCACTAAACGGTGCTAATCGGTGCTAGCGGGGGTCCGGGGGCGGCAGTCCCCGGGCGGGGTCCAAGGGGCGGCAGCCCCTGGCGGGGTCCAAGGGGCAGAGCCCCTGGCTGGGGTCGAGCTCAAATTATCGTTTCGGCTCGAAATTTTGCAAACCCGAGCTCAAATTCGAGCTCAAACTGCCTCAAGGTCGCAGCCATTTTTCTTACTTTCTAAGTCATTTTCGACCTGGAAATTTCGAGCAGAAATTAGTTCATTTTCGAGCTAAAAAACGAACTCAAACGGGGGCCAAGTCGTGGCTTCTTTTCAGGATTTTCAGTGTTTTTCCGACCTCGAATGGACGAGCTCAGATGGTGTTGAAACGACCTCAAATTAGGAGTGAGGTCGCGAGAAATTTCTATTCTCTCTAGTTCATTTTCAACTAGGATGCAACGAGCTCAGCGTAAGCTTTTTCTATGCCCAGGTCGCACGTTACAAGCCCTATTCGTAGTTCAACTACGAGCTCGATGCTTCGACCTCAAATCAATATAACCACGACCTCATATCTTAGGCCGTTTACGACCTCAACCCAGGGCTTTAATCAACTTCTTGGTCATTTGAACGAGTTCGAAAACATGTTGCAAAACGAGGTCGTTGGTCTCGACCTCAGACAACTTCGTTTGGGACCTTTGGTCGTTTGGACCTTTGGACAACTTCGGTTCTACCACCGACACAAACATGTTCAAGCGTCGCCCGTTTAACCGACGCTATAGACCTATACCTATAGCGTCGCCTTCATATACTACGCCCAATAACCGATGCCTAAAGCCTATTTTGACCGACGCTAAAAGCCTATTCTGTAGTAGTATGGCGAGAGACAACTACACAACGTGGTCACTTAAGATGAAGGTGTTTATGAAAGCACAGGGAGTGTGAAAAGCCATCCAATCGAGTGATACCGAGGGAGTGTGCACTAGCCGCTATCTACCAAGGGATACCGGAATGTCCTCTTGTCAATTGAAGAGAAAGAGTCCACCAAGGAAGCGTCGGACGCGATCAAAACAATGAGCCTAGGAGCTGATCGTTTGCAGGAGTCCCAGATACGGACGTTGAAAGCTCAGTTTAAAACAATGACAATGAAGGAGTCAGATCAGCTTGACGATTTTTGTATGAAGCTGTATGGTGTGGTGACCAACATTCGACTTCTAGGGGAAAAGATGGAAGAGACCTATGTGGTCAAGAAGCTACTTCGAGCCGTGCCCAACAAGTATATGCAGATTGCTTCCACCATAGAGCAGTTTGGTGACATTAAACTAATGACAATGGATGAGGTGGTTGGTCGATTAAAAGCTCACAATGAGCGAGTACGTGGTTCAAGTGAGAACAATGGTGGCCAACTGCTTTCGACTCAAGAGGAGTCAACTAAGAAGAACTATAGAAGTGGGACGGAGAGTAATCGTGGTGGTTATAATGGTCGTGGAAGAGGACCGGGCTATAACAGGGGTACACCTGGTGGTAGAGGTAACCAAAACAATGGTGATGAAGGCAGTAAAATCGGAGGTTTAATTCGTGATAGAACCAAGGTGAGGTGTTATAAATGCCAAGGATATGGTCACTACGTAGCTGAGTGTAGGAAACCAAGGCGTGAAAAGGATTGACAACGTGACAAGGAGCAGAAACCCGAAGCAAACTTGTCTAAGATTATTGATGATGAGCCAGCACTTTTGTTGGCTGAAAAGGAAGAAACAGATAGTAATGTGGTTTTACTAAATGAGGGTGGTGTCATTCCTAAGCTGAGTGTAGAAGGAGATAGCAAAACACCGAGTAATTTGTGGTACCTCGACAACGGAGCGAGTAATCACATGACAGGAGAGCGATCAAAGTTCATAGATCTAGATGAAAGTGTAGCAGGGCAGGTGCACTTCGGAGATGGGTCGACAGTCAATATAAAAGGAAAAGGATCAATACTATTCAAATGCAAGAATGGTGAAGAGAGGTTGCTAAAAGAGGTATATTTTATTCCAACTCTTTGTAATAATATTATATCTCTAGGCTAGTTGTCAGAGGAAGGGAACAAAGTGATATTAAAAGGTGAATTCTTGTGGGTCTATGATGTTCTTGGAAAGCTGGTAATGAAGGCACGTAGGTCTCTAAACAGACTCTACAAATTAATAATTGAGGATACAGGAGGTGAATGCTTGTTGTCAAAAGCTGAGGAGGTGACCTGGTTGTGGCATGCCCGATTGGGTCATGTTAATTTTAAGGCTATGTCAATGATGTTAGATAAGGATATGGTGTATGGTTTACCAAAATTGGTACAACCAAATGAAGTGTGCAAAGGCTGCCTAATATCTAAATAGACAAGAACACCATTTCCAGCAAAGTCGATGTTTACTGCCAACAAGATTCTGGAACTCATTCATGGTGATCTATATGGTCCCATTACTCCACCAACGCCAGGTGGGTGTCGATATTTTCTGCTGCTAGTTGATGACTTTAGCAGAGTCATGTGGGTGTATATGTTGAAGACAAAGGATGAGGCTTTGGATCACTTCAAGAAGTTTAAGGCACTGGTCGAAAATGGTCGTGAGGAAAAAATAAAAGTCTTGAGTATAGATAGAGGTGGGGAGTTTTGTTCAGCAAAGTTTGGTGAATTTTGTGATGAGGCTGGCATAATGAGGCATTTTACGGCACCATATTCCCCACAACAAAATGGGGTAGTTGAACGCCGAAATCACTACACCATAGATTGGCTATTGCAACACCCACCAAAAAAATTGCTTAAAAATTGTTGCTATTTACTAACAAGTTTTAACAAATACAGAAATATTTTAACATTTTTTTAAAGGGCTTAATGATCCTATAGTTAACTATAGGTAATTACCTATAGTTAACACATTTTATAATACAATGTAAAGGCTATTTTTGTAAATACAGGGGGGTGGATTTCATTATTACAAAAATACTATCCATATTTTATACTCAAAATGCTAATAACTATAGGTAATTACCTATAGTTAACTATAGAAACATTTTTCTCTTTTTTAAATTATTACAATTGCATATATTTTTTACAAATGTCAAATTAAATTGCAACGAAAATAGATAAACGTTACAATTGGTTTCAAAATTTTGGGGGGCAAAATTGGCGGGCTACCAAATTCTTTTGTCCGGGCTTTCCAAAATGTTCCAAATAGAGGAACACAAGTGGTTGATAGGTGCTTCTATATTGGCTGAGCAGACTAGGTCAAAATTTGAGCGTATGAACAATCTTGACCTTTCTAAAGGACTTATTCTGTGCACATGTTGTTCTTACTTAAGCAGGATATATTTAAAAAAGTTAAAAATAAGCAGAATTGTTGATGAAGAAATCATATCTGCATAATTTTGAGTAATATAGTAGACATCTCACGGACTGCCTTGGAAATGTGGGTGATAAATAACTTTGACTTTCAGATGGAAAGGTTCCGACTAGAATGTTCTTACAGTTATCTATCACTTTTGTATTATGCCTTTGCATACGAGGCAAGTTGTAGTTCCAGTACATCGCTGACAGATATATGCTCTGTGTACAGGCTTCAAGTTGTGGAGGTTCAAACATTGATGCAACTGCTTGGAAAGATAAAAAGTGTAAAGGCGAGTCAAGGTTTCCTGCTCAGGAAAGGTAGAGCGATGATTATGTTTATATTTAATTGATCACAATTGACTGTTTGTGCCACTTAAGTTAAACATATTTTACTGATCTTCTAAATTAGGTGAGAATTCAGGTTAGAAAAATATGCAAGGCTTTGGAAGTAGTTCTCCCTGTGGTTGCATCATTAAATTGTTATGTAAAATGCAAAGGACTTTTGCCCGGATTTAAAGAGAAGTATATTCTGTATTGTTCCCAAGTTTGGTTTCTATTCCTCTCATAGTCCAGACTCCCTTGTGTGGAATTGAAAGAGAATTATTGTATTTATTGGTACATAGTTTGAATTATATTTATTGTAGATGAACTAAATATGTATTTAAGTTGTTTATAAATTTTTATGTTGGGTCTAGCTACATAGTTGTTTGTTAAATGTTTATCTGAGTTATTAATGATAATCCCAGTTATTATTCCATTAGGTTTCGTGTTCACTGTTTAGACTCCGCCTTGTCGTCTTCTACTATGATTGATTTTATATACATATTGAACCATTTATTTCTAAGTGGCTGGATTTAAGTTGCAGTTGTCATGACTTCCCATTCAGCCACCAATGGTTGTTACTTTTAATCACTTCTTTTCGTTGTCCTGCATTACTCTTACATTCTTTTTTTCTTTTGTACTGGTGCCATTATTTCATGCATATTTGTTCTCTCTTACTTCTGTGCATTGTTGGCACGACATTTTTATTTTCATGGCATTTACTGTTGCTAGTCTCCCCCATTTTATTTTTCTTATTACTCTCCTCTTCGTGAACAGGTTCTCAGAATGTGCAATCTGAGCTGAACAGCCAAGGGCCACCTCTTCCTATTCGAGTTCAAACTAATTTATCCCAGTCGGGTCAACTACTACCCCAGAACATCGCTAATAATATTGGCTCAGCTGGAATGCAAGTATCTGCTAGTTTGACGTCCTCGTTTGACGTCCTCGTTTCCCATGGTCAGCAGTTTATCATAGAATAATATTCCCAATGTTGTTAACCAGAATAACAACATGCAGAGTATGCCAAACATTTCTGGGGTTGTACAGAACATGAAGAGTATGCCAAACATTGTTTTTAAGGTAGAGCGATGATTATGTTTATATTTAATTGATCACAATTGACTGTTTGTGCCACTTAAGTTAAACATCTTCTACTGATCTTCTAAATTAGATGAGAATTCGGGTTAGAAAAATATGCAAGGCTTTGGAAGAAGATTCTTTTATCATAACTTGCATTCACTGAGGAAGCTTCATCCGTTTTAAACTCACGAATAGAGAATAATGTATTATTGAAAATATTTTAACTGCATAGGAGCTGAGCAACTACTACTCATCTCTGAAACCATCTTAGGTTCACTACCTCAGTGGTCCAATTAGAGTTGTAGATATCCCTGAGTCAATATGAAACATTGTTTTTAAGAATTTTTTGCATTTAAAAGTACTCAGCATATACATTTGTTTGAGAATACAGTGGCGATGCAGATAACTTGCACTGTTATGGAATAAGCTGCATTCTATAGTTTAAGAAAATTCAAGTTCTTTGTGCTTGATTTACTGTTACATAAGCAGATTTTATAACAACTAATATGAGTAAGAGTGTTTTGCCAAAAAATGAGTAAAAGTGATGTACAACTTATTTTTAAACTTTTAATGGAGCGCAACAATATGAGTGCTTGGATTGTTGGTTTCGATTCCAGATTGTTTGCTGCTGTTTATTCTATTAGTAAACTTCTGTATTATTTTTGTTACCTATGTTTAGTTGAATGCCAACTTAATTATACATTGTTACATGCAAAATTAACTTGCAAATTACATAGGATGTAGTCTGCTCATGGATTGCATATTATGTGCAAGGTTTCGTAAACAAGATTTGAGGTCCTGTTTTTCTCATAGATTTTAGCCCCCTTTCCATGATCCGAGGTCCTGTCTTGGCCTATATATGTTATATTGATTGAGATACTCTCTAATCAACCAATTTTGTTTACATATTTTCTACTCTTTTAGATGTTTATTCGTTCTATATTTCATTGTTGGAGGTCCTGTCAACAGATACAACAATACTAAAAGTTGGAGGTCTAAGGTTCGAATCCGCCAACAACATTTTAATATAACATATTAATTTAGATTTAATACTAAAAATTAATTATATACAAAGGTCTAAAATTTGAATTCTCCCAACATATTAAAAGTAATGTTTGTAATATTATATATACTAAACTATAAGTAAATTAAAAAAAATTAAAAGTAACTCGTGCTTTGCACGGGCTATAAGCTAGTATTTATAAAACCAACATTATGGATTAAGACTTGGATTAGAAACAACACTCTACTAATTAATTCTAACCAAAATAGATTTTTCTTATTAATTTTTAATTTTTAATTATTATTATTATTATTAATATTATCTAAAATTTCAGATATTACATATATATCCCCTTAAAAAGGATTTCGTACCCGGAATCAAAGGAAGCTAAACAAGTACGGATATCTCTCACCAATAAATTCCTATAATTCCAAGTAGCCTTTCTTTCTTTCAGAAGGATTTTTCCACAAAACCTTCATATACAGTATAGTATGCTTCTCTCAAGCTTCTGCTTGCTCCTCAGATCCTCTATAATCTTATGCAATAGGTACTAAACTTTGTGAAACCGATGATACTTATAACCCCCCTCAAAACAGACACATGAAACACATTATGCACATGACATAACTGTGGCCGCAGCGCAACTCTATAACACACTTCTCCCACTTTCTCTATAATATAAAAATACCAAGTTGTCCTTCCTACACTAAAAGTATCACACCCTAAAAACAAATGACATTTTTACGAATCAAAATTCATTGGGTTCAAATCCATCAAGATTATATTAATCCGCATATTTCTTTTGATCAATTTAAATATCAGAAGTCTCTTCATGTAAATAATGCGTCAAAAATTTTAAACCAAGAAGTACTAATCTAACTCTAGTTTATAGGTCACATAAACTACAAAATGATCACAATTTTAAAAAAAAAATATATGGCTAATAGTTTAAACGAATATTTTCTATTTAATAGAGAGACAAAACAATGAATATCATGATATAATTGTTAAGGCAATTTTAAAGTATTGGAATAGTACTTATCTAAATTTGAAAATAAATTTTATAATCATATATTAATATTAAAAACAATTATATATTAATAATAATCATAATAAAAAATCAAATACCAAGCAAGAGTACAGTATTTATTTAATGACTGAAAAACAAATACTGAACGTATAATAATAATTGTATATAATAGTAATTGTATGACAATGATAACTGTTACATGAACTAATGCCTACAAAATATTAATTAAATATTGTGAACAAATTAGTTCGGACAATGAAGGTGGCCACAGCGTACTAGATAAGCACACTCAACTAGTAAAATAGGGAATAAAAAAAATCACTTCGATTACTATAAACTAATAAAATAATTATATAAATAAGCAATTATTGGTGAATAAATATAAACAATTACAAAAATTATTAATTAGCACAACCACTAGAACTAGTCGAGAGAGAACCAAGAACCAAAAATCAAAACAAGCAAACTTAGGCTGACATGTAACCGAGTAACACACTGTTTTCAAAATATTTTTAATAATAATATATAAAATATATAATAAACTACATGACAAAATTAGTTTTCGGTTTGTACAGAAAAGAAAAAAAATCCCATATACATATATAATTCTAACTTTGTGTAAAAATTTCAGAGTAATATTCATTTGATAAATTAATTTAAAATATAAATTAAATCATAATTATCGAGGCAGGTTGCACAAATTAATACAAATTAGTGATATAATTTTACCTATTATACTTTATGAAATGTTAAATAACTTGTCTCACTTAAAAAAATAGAATCATGAACCTTTTTTTTTTTGAACTCGAGAATCATGAACTTTATATGCATGAATATACAACTAATAGATAATAGGCTACAAAATAATTAAATTCATCAATTAAACATAACACATAATTACGGGGTGTTTGGGGAACTTTTTCCAGAATAAGTCAACTTATTTTAAGACAAAGTTAGAGATTCCTAACTTTCGAACTTATTTTTGCAATTTATTGAATCTCAAACATAAATTAAATACTTGTATAAAAAAAATTATCAAAATATAAATTTTTTATCCGAAAATAAGTACATAATTAAAATTGTGCCAAACACGCACTACATGACACATGTACCTCGCTAAAATGATGAAACATTTACAGTCCTTCTTGTTCTTTCTCCGCCCTT
Source organism: Kitagawia praeruptora (assembly GCA_037693485.1). Lineage (NCBI taxonomy): Eukaryota > Viridiplantae > Streptophyta > Magnoliopsida > Apiales > Apiaceae > Kitagawia > Kitagawia praeruptora. The sequence goes on from CM075354.1 coordinate 113,884,487, forward strand.
CCACACATGTTCAGTCTTTCTTTTTTTTTAGTCGCCAGGTTCTCTCCTACTCGCCTGGTTCTCTCCTATAACTAATGCGGTTAAACACACAATGCAACTCCTTTAAATGTTTAAAGGTTCACTAATGATATTAATTTATTTTAATTATCAAAATTAACAACATACTAGGTTATAGCCCGTGGCACGAGTTACTTTTTATTTTTTATAATTTGTTTATAGTTTAGTATGATATAATGTTATAAACATTAATTTTAATATGTTATTGGAATAATTATAACCTTACATCTTTATCTTTGTAGATGTAATAATTTTTACTATTGAAACAAATTACTATGTGTTGTTGGCCGGAATCGAAACTTATATCTATTTATATATATTCTTGTATTTAAGTTAAGATGTAACGGTTAGGAAGGAGGGATAACGAAAAATAGGGTAATCAAACTACAAATTATACCCGATTTTGCTTATTATAGTATAGCATAGATAGTATAGATGTGTCTCTACATATTCACTACCAAACAAAATAATATTCTAAAGAACAACATTTAATATTAAATAACTTACATACAACACATATTATAATAAAAAAATTACTCCCATAGTCCCATACTCCCATCCAAGTCCTACTGAACTTGTTAAATTATAACACTACAATATTTTATTAGATACATACAATTAAAACATTAAAGAAAATCATTGTATAATTGCATAGTAAGAAAATAATTCGATTGTTAAGGCATATTAAACTAAATTTATTGGTCTTTGAATAATTCTTGATACTAGTGTGTTTGACTATATAAAAAAAAGAAAAAAAGGAAATTAAATTAAATTTCACATCTATATCATAAATATAATATTTATTTTGTATGAAACCCTTTTCCCGCTTCTTATATAAGATTATTATTTGTTTTTCTATTTAGGTGATTTGAATAGTAAGACGTTATTTTAATTTTCTTTGCACAAAATCATTTCAATAACTAAATTTGAGTCCTAAATTTTATAATGTACTTAGAAGTTGGAATTATATTTTTGTGAGTTTATTCTTCATACTTAATTTGAGTATTTTACAGGTGTCTATATATCCTTAACGAAAATGGAAATGTTGTTTACATGTTTTATGGATATTTTCATAAAATCCACCATCACTAAAATATGTTCCCTCCGTCCCATCCATTTATTAACATTTCAAAATAGAGTGTCAAGCACGCATTTTAAGATGGATTTTAAGGATAGTTACATAATTTATTTTTGAAATTTTATTTTTCTGTATAAAAATAGAACAATCCTATTTTCATACAAAAAGAAAGAAAATTTTAAAAATAATTTATGGAATTATCCTTAAAATTTACCTTAAAATGCGTGCCAAAAAGTAACAAAAGAAATGTTATCAATTGGGTGGGACGGAGGGATATTTGTTAAGTATTTTTAGCAAAATTATATATCTTCTACAAAATAATCCAATCTAATTTTAAGTAGCCCAAAATAATTATCCAGATAATTCCTCAAGAGCCCCTAAGGCGAGTAAAAGCATGGAAATAAATGTTTTTACATGTCTTTTTCAAATATTTGTTATATATTTTAATATTTTAATGAGTTTGATTAAAATTTTCAGTTTTATTCACATCTAAAACTTGATTCAACACTAATCAAATATTCATTTATTAATCTTATTTTTTTGCATTATTTTACTTTGATAAATTTTTGCTAGCATTTTCGCTGAAAAATTAACTATTTAAATATAATTACGATATCAATTTTTTGGGGAGAATTTATACCTCATTTTCCTAATCATTTGAAAAAAATATGAAAACAGTTTTAATGTTATGACTGAAACATTTTTGTAGAAAAAGAGTTGAAAAATTAAAAATTTTATCATAATAATTTATTGGTAAATTTTGTTTTTATTAAAATTCTAGAAGGCCTTAGTTTTCTAATTAGGTTTCATGCCTCTACAAAATTCTCATTGAGCGCTCATCTGGCCCAATTACCAAATTGTCATAGGCCCAATAAAGAATTTTAGGTTTTACATGTGTATATATATATATCGCTCTATTCAACCATCTACAACCATCTAAACCTAGCCGCAGAGAAACTCATCTCCACATCTAGTCTTCTCAGACCACCCCCAACACCCACAAACCTATCAGGATAGAGCACTAACTAAAAGTTTTTGTCTACATCTTTCAGTCGACTGATCCTTTCTACATCTTTTAGTCGAATAATCCTTACAACAATGGACTACTCAATCATAAGTCAACCACAATTCAACCGTTAACACATCAAAGGTATGTTTAGAATTATTTATTGTTTCTTTCTCAATGTTTTATTATGTTGATTAATGTAATTAAGATTTTATATAATTATTTAATGTGCTTTTTCTCCTTAATGATCCGAAAATCAACCTATCAACCAGAACATTCCAAAAAATAAATACTATCACAATTTCCATGACTTTTGTTTCAATTTTAGATTTAAGCAAAAGTTGTGGATTATTTTAGATTTTTATCAAAGTTTACATAAAATTTGAATTAGTGGGAGATCTTAATCGATATTTATTTTTAAATTTTTTGGTTTGTTTTAAGATGATAACGAGATGATAATCCCAATACAAAGTCTTAATACCTACTTGATATGCAATTATTTTGGGATATCAAGTATTTTTTAATATATTAAATTTTATTTTAAGTATGTTTTTTTGAATTCTTGTATCATTTTTCTTTTGTTTGTTATCAAATATTTGTAGGTAGACAATGAAGAATATGCTCCAAGAAAGTTGGTAACCCTGGCTTTATGAGCCTAGCTGGGCTCGAATGCATGCCATCTGCAACTCTCCACTCCGCTGCTTGGACAAGGAGCCTCAAGTCCTTATTCGTGAACTAGTTTGCTATGAGGACGATCGATTGGATCTTCTCTTTAGCCAAAGCCAACTTTTCCAAGCAACACAGCACTTAGCCACATCACCAATTCATTCAGTGGATTAATGATGAATGCAGAGACTGGGGGAGTTTTGGGAGATGGAATGAGTGACGGTGCTCGGAGAGAGGGTGGAAGTACCTTACAACAATGTTATGAGGGAACTCGATCTTACAGTATAGATTATATATATAAATTGTATAACGTAAAACTGATAAAACAAAGCAAGTACTTGTATGTCTCAAAAGACTTGTTTATTCCTTTTTCGTACAACGTTTATAAAGACTTACAGTAATAGAAAGTGCTAGCAAGGAAATTGGAACTAATGGGCCTAACTGATCTCCTACAAAGACTCAAAGTCTAACGTTATTAAAACACACGATCCTAAATAAACTCTACTACTACAAGACTCAATCATCCGCTGCATAAACTAATGACAAGTGTGAGATTATTATCCAACAATCTCCCCCTTAATCTCAGAATTGTTTGATCAACTTCTTGATTCTGAGAAGATTCTTCATTCTTTCGAACTTAACGGTTGACAGAGGTTTGGTTAAGCAATCTACACGTTGTTTTTCACCACTCACATGTTTCACAACTATCTCCCCACGTTCAACACATTCTCATATAAACTGATATCGTATATCGATTTGCTTACTCCTACTATGAAAGATAGGATTTTTTGGCCAAGTCAATTGCGAATTTGTTATCTATAAAAATAATCACAGGGCCAATTTGTTTATGTGTTACTTGCTTCAACACATTTCGTAACCAGATTCCTTGACATGGGTCGTAGCTGCCATAAATTCCGCCTCGCATGATGATAGTGCCATGCAACGCTGCTTCTGAGATACTCGTGTCACCAAGCTTTCACTGAGTTAAAATACCATACCCCTAGTACTTCTCTTATCATCAGTATTTCCTGCAAGCTCGTTGTCCGAGTATCCCGACAAGACATTAGTACCACCATTTTCAGTGTAAACGAGTCCATACCTGTGTTCCTTGTACGTAATGAAGAATTCTCTTAATAGCATTTAAGTTCATTGGTGTAGGCTTTTCCATATACCTACTGACTATTCCAACTGTGTAGGCAATATCCGGACGCGTGTGAGCAAGGTAACTTAGCCCTCCAACAATGCTCCTGAATTGAGTTGCATAACTTAATTTTCCTCCCTCGTCCTTGGTGATATGTTCTTTTGGATGCATCAAAAATTTTGTGGGATTACAATCAATCATCCCACCTTTTCTAGTACTTTCCTTGCATACCCTGACTGCTTAAGCTCAATACACCCACTGTTTTGCTTTACTCCAATTCCCAATTATTAAGATAATTTCCCCATATCAATCATCTCAAATTTGCAATTCATCTGACCTTTAAAAACTTTAATAAATGACATATCCGTGCTAGTGATGAGAATATCATCCACATAGACTCCAACTATCAGTAAATCTTTTCCAACTCGTTTGGTGTATACATCATGCTCGTACGGGCATTTAACAAAGCGTGATCTCCAAGAAATTTGATGAGTTTCGAATCCCATGCACGCCTTGTACAGCTCGTACACAAGTTTTTCTTGCCCTTTCTTCATGAATCCTTCCGGCTGAGATACATAAACCTCCTCCTTGAGCTCACCATATAAAAAGGGTGTTTTAACATCTATGTGGTGCAATTCCCAGGAGTTTTTCGCTGCCAAGGCTAGTAAAATAGGTACTATTTCTAAGCGTATTACAGGCGCAAATAATTCATCAAAATCTACCCCATTTTCTTGAACATACCCATTGGCGACAGGTCTCACCTTAAGCTTCACTATATTTCCTTCAACATCCTGTTTACGTTTATAAATCGATTTTAAATCGATTACCTTTTCACCTGGTGGCAGAGTTGTCAGCTTCCAAGTTTCTCTTTTTTTTTCAATGGAATCAATCTCGCACTGCTTAGCGCTTTTCTCCACGCTTTATCCCTGATTGCACGGCTATATGAATTCGACTCATCAATTCCCATGAGCAATAACTCGTATTCTACCTTTATTTCTTTGATGTCATTATATATATCTTCAATCTTTTTGAATCTCTTTGGTACTCCTCTGTCATTATAGTTCTCAGAGTTTAGACTGACATCAGGTGTTCGTGACTGCGGGGTCGTACCCTCAAGTTCCCCAGAGTTTCTCATATGCGTCTATCTTGGACTTGTCACCTCATCATCATCGATTACTGGTACTTCAAACACTGAAGCTGAACCCATTTATTCAACTAAACATATGAAATACCTCATTTTAAACCATTCATTAATTCTTGATACGACTTTATACCATGGAATACATTATGGAATGTTAAATACTTTGAAAAATAGACTGATTGTTCAAACCTTTTGCTGAACCCTTGAAATTGGAACATTTTTTATTGAGGCACTGGTCGTGGTTACTTATTTTAAGGCCAAAGTGTACCTATGGATCCAAATGTTAGAATCATAGGAAAACATGGTTTAACGATATTACGTGGTTGATCACCCACTTTAGCACGTAGCGTCTTATTGATCCTAAGTTCCAATTATCCTATTTTATTATTGAAAGCTTATATCCTAATTCGGATTTATACTTTTGATTCATTGTTACCTGTTATCTCTTTACACTGCTGAGTGATGTTTGGCTCATATACCCGAACCAGTGAAACGTGAAGATGGTGCGTACGATTTAGACCACTAGGAAGAGTTTAATTACGATATCAATTTTTTGGAGAGAATTTATACCTAATTTTCCTAATCATTTGAAAAAAATTTGAAAATAGTTTTAATGTTATGACTAAAACATTTTTGTAGAAAAATAGTTGAAAAATAAATTTTTTTATCATAATAATTTTTTGGTAAAATTTTTTTTATTAAATTTCTAGAAGGCCTCTAGTTTTCCTTGGGTTTCATGCCTTCACAAAATTCTCATTGAGCACTCATCTGGCCCAATCACCAAATTGTGGGCCCAATAAAAAAATTTAGGTTTTACATGTGTGTATTCAACAACCATCTACAACCATCTAAACCTAGCCGCAGAGAAACTCATCTCCACATCTAGTCTTCTCAGACCACACCCAACACCCACAAACCTCTCATGATAGAGCACTAACTAAAAATTTTTGTCTAGTTTTTGTCTACATCTTTCGACTGATCCTTTCTTCATCTTTGAGTCGAATAATCCTTACAACAATGGACTACTCAATCATAAGTCAACCATATTTCAACCGTTAACACATCAAAGATATGTTTAGAATTATTTATTGTTTCTTTCTTAATGTTTAATTGTGTTGATTAATGTAATTAAGATTTTATATAATTATTTAATGTCTTTTTTCTCCTTAATGATCCGAAAATCAACCCATCAACGAGAACATTCCAAAAAATAAATACTATCACAATTTCCAAGACTTTTGTTTCAATTTTAGATTTAAGCAATAGTTGTGGATTATTTTAGATTTTTATCAAAGTTTACATAAAATTTGAATTAGTGGGAGATCTTAATGGATATTTGGTTTTGATTTTTGTTTGTTTTAAGATGTGGACTGAACACGATTCAAAATTAGTTGATAACGAGATGATAATCCTAATAGAAAGTCTTAACACCTACTTGATATGCAATTATTTTGGGATATCAAGTATTTTTTAATATATTAAATTTTATTTTAAGTATGTTTTTTTGAATTCTTGTATCAATTTTTTTTTTGCTTGTTATCAATTATTATTGTAGATAGACAATGAAGAATATTCTCCAAAAAAAGTAGTAGGTAACCCTGGCTCTATGAGCCTATCTGCAACTCTCTCACACGAAGAAGGGACAAAATAGACGGATGTATTGTGCGGTTGTGACAGTAGGGTATGAGTTCTTTCTGTTTGTATTGTTTTTCTTTTCGTTTAATTTTTTGTCATTAATTTATAGTGTGATTTGTTTGGTCAATCACTTCTATTAAATATGTAGCTCAACTTTGGTGGCTGCTGGACTTTTTCGAGTTTTGGGGCAAGATCTTATAGAACTCCATTTAGCCGCAACTGCTAAGGCCAATCAACGCAAGGTGAGTTTACATCCTTCACTAAATAGCCAAAGTACAAAAATGATGCATTAATCCACTATGTGTTTATACTCAAGCATTTTGTAATTCAAGTGCTATTGAGGGGCACTGCCTCTAGGATAACACTGTACATCTTAGATACAGCAGCCCACCTCTATCTATTACGTTCTACTGATGGTAAAGGAACCAATCCTTGGAGGACTCGGTAGTTTTCATTAGTTAATGTTTCAATCTTCTTTTCGGTCTCTATTTCTTAAAGCTCTCTGATCCTGTTGTTGGTCTCTGTTTCTTAGTGCTCTCAACACCTTCAAATAATCTGATATCTTTGCTTATGATTTGCCTTTCACATTTACAAATGTTATTTACAATGTATGTGCTTTTTAAAACAAGTATAAATTTCTGAATTTCGTCAAAATAAATATGAAAATCTGATGTCCATGATAAAAAAAAATACGAATATATGCAGCAAACTAACATGATCAGGATCAAATAGTACGAGAACATGGTCGTCAGATATTAAGACAGAGTTATGCTTCCTCGTAAAAACTTATTTGCTGAATTTGTTAGATTTTACCGTAATTCTTCACAAGGAGTTTTTGACATTTAAATGACATATGATATCCAGCATGGACACTGGATGTCAAGTTTTCATATTTACTTGTTTCTTTAAGCCAAATACGTGCTTCCTGTTAGTGTAGGTGCCCTAGAGGCAATACATTGTTTCTTTTAATGAACCCTTATGTCATTTGATTATTCATTAAACGTATGTATTATGACTTTAATTACTGCGATATATTTGTTAGCATAATAAATGTCCTTAGAATCATGATACACATTGTATAGTTTAAGTACATGACTTGAACTTGAGATTATATAATATATCATATTCTTAAAGGTCCCTAGTCGAGTATTATTATTACAGGGCAATAATAATACGTAAATAGACTAGTAAGTTGTTTGACAGATAACCACATCTCATTGGTTATAAGTATGGAGATACTAAAGTCAAAAACATAGGTACATGTAGGGGTACATGGTATTGGACAGACCCACAGTGAGATTCCTCATGTTTAATAAAGTCATAAGAAAGACTCACAGTGATAATAGTGTAATGGTCCTTTGACTTGAGATCATTATATTTCTATACGAGGATTAATATATTTGACTACATTAAAAGTTACCTTTGACCGGATGATGATAAAAGTGGACATCGGGTATATCATGAGTCGTATGAGAAATATGAATGATAGATAAAGGATTTAACCCTCCTAGAATTTGGAGAGATATTATTGGCCTCTTGATTGAGTGAGACTATAAAATGCATGATCGTGCTCAAATAATGATTTGTTTTAATAGTCTACTCATGGATCAAGTAAACCCGGATTAAATGTTGAAGAGGATGACTAAACACATGCCTCGAGTTTAATCTATAATATTTGGTTAAATGGATTATATTACACAGAAACATTAATCACAAAAAGTTTAAATTGGATCTCCGATTATTATTATTATTACTTGGGTAGCAATAATGTATTACTAGATACCGCTCATTGTTTATAATTTTATTAGATTTTAAAATTATTGCCAACGTAATAATAACCTATAGGGTCACACACTTAGAACGTCTTAAAAGGAGTTTTAGTTTAAATTAAGAATTTAAATTAAATCATTATTAAATTGAGAATTGGCTATTTAATTAATTGGACTGGTCCTAATTAATTATCTAAGCAAATTCGAATTTAATAAAGTAAGAACAAAATTGGATTTAAGGAAGTCAAATAATAAAATCAGAATAGAAATAGAATAGGGTTTAAGGAAGCCCAATTCGTTTTTTTGATTTTAGCCCATTATCTCTCTCATATAAATACATAATGATGTATTACTTTAGGGTCAAGAGTCATTAAATCGTTTTTGACAAAACCCTAGCAGCTCCATCTTCGAGAGGCTAGAGTGAGAGAGGCTGTTCTTCGCGGGCTAGTACATGGCTCCTCGGATCGTTGGACGGTCGGACGTTCGTGTGGATTACCTTAGAGACACGGATATTGACGCAAAGACTGTGTGTGGTGATTACAAGCAAGGATCTCCGTTGAGTTTGTGAAACAAGATCTTATAAAGGTATGATTCGATTTCACCATTATCTGCCCGGAATTATACATGGATCCTAGTTTGGGTTTCGAAAATTTTGTTTTATTTACGTTTATCCGCTGCGTTTTATGCCTTGGAACCCAACAATTCCTTGAATCTCCTCTATTTCTTTTGACTGGAATGTTTGATAGATGAAATAATGAATAATATTTAATATGCACAAATGGTTATCAGATCTCTCGATCATTTCAAGTTCCGGAAGAATCTAAAGATGACATGAACTTACGAAGTTTGGTGCTGCTCTTAAGATGTCTGAAGAATATGGTAAATGCTACATTCCTTGGTCAGGATAATCAGGTGAGCAGGATAATAAGTTGTATATATATTAACATTGTTACCTATATAAACAAAAATGATAATCAGCTGGTCCATAATCTTATTAAAATTGCTAAAAGTTTTGTACAACTTCCAGATGCCAGTACCATCCTTTGCTTATTTTTGCAACTCACATTATATTATTTGCTTTAGATATACTCACAATGCAATATTTATGAAGCAGGGAAGAAGAAGGTAGCATTTAAAATATCTTACAAAGAAGGTATACGATTTCTTTCTTGCTTTTCTAGCATTTACTTATGCATCAAATATTTGTTTTACCAGGTTTAATTGTAAAACTTCTAATGTTGTAACATAATTAATAAACAGAATTATTTTTAATAAATACAAAGGATATAAGTATAAATCAATAAGTTGTTTCTGCAGAAATCAATAAGTTGTTTCTATAGTCAACTTGAATACTGTATTTCCATTTTAACAATCAGTAGCATTTCCTGTTGAGACTTAAAATCTTGTGCTCCTACATTTCAGTTAGTACTATATGTACACTAGTAGAAAAATGACCTTATACATCGGTTAAATAGGCCTTATACATCGGTTAAATGGCGATGTATGGGCTGGCGACGTATAAGGTCAGAGTCTTTTACATCGGTTAAAAAGGCGACGTATATTGTTATCTATTACGTCGGTTCCTCTAAACAACCGACGTATATTGTTATCTTTTACGTCGGTTCTTCTAAACAACCGATGTATATTGTTATCTTTTACGTCGATTCTTCTAAACAACCGATGTATATTGTTATCTTTTACGTCGGTTCTTCTAAACAACCGACGTATAAGGTCCAAAAAAATTTAAAAAAAATTAATTTGTTTATTTTATTTTTTGACCTGAATTTACAAATTAGAAATGTTTCTAGGAGATACATGGAGGGGAGTAGCTAAAGAATGTATTTAAAAAATTAAAATAGAAAACTGATCAGTATATTATCCAAAAAAAATATTTACAAATCAGAGCTAGCACCACTATCACTAGCACTTGCATCAACGGCTTCAACTTCAACCTCGCACACATCCAAGTTGACCATCAAAGATCCCCTCTTCACCCTCAGCCACTCTGCAACTTCACTAATCACTAGTGACATCTCTACACTCTAATTAACGAGAAATCTAACACAAATATATCAGCGCCTCTATAACTCAAAGGCCTTAACCTGCTATAATCTTCCTGGCCTACAAGGAAATAAACATCTATGTCTACTAAAGCTGAACTGTCCTTGAAACTGAAAACCGTGATCAGCCGTAGAAGATAATGAAAACGGGATATCACCGTTAATTCCATCATAAACTACCTTACCAAACTCATCGTCGCTGCTCAGCTGTGGCTGGTTTGTTGTTTCCTCAACAACATCGTTTTCTTGATTATTGATAAGGGAATTCTTCTCTACCAAAAACTCTCCCGATTCTGGCTTCCCAACTTCCATTGTGATGGTGCTTCCTCTGTACTTGGATACACAGACATCAGACAAGCTTCTTCTTGTTGACAAATGCACTCCAACCAGTAGTTAGCAGATGTCTGCGAGGCTGACCTGATCAAACTCAAGTTTAAGAAAACTATCAATGAAACTTGTAGCACAAAACAAACTTTAAGTACTTTATGCGGAACCGATGTATAAGGTCAGTTTTGTACTAGTGGTAGAATGCAGATTCTTTCCATGATTTCTATCTACTGCATGTTGGTTTATGACTGGTGCTTGTATGTTAGAGATGGACTTGTCTCTTACTCTCACACTTTTTTTGTTGGTTGCTTCCTAGGCTGGTGTCAAGGAAGAAGCATGTTCTGGCGCATCATATCGGAAGGGAACTTGTTCATAACAAAAACTCAGGACGGCCTATTGAATATAATTTTTCACAACCTGTACAGTGGAACCTCCAACTGATTCTCTTAAGCAAGTTACCAGTTGTTGTGCAACCATTAACATACAGTTTAGAGATTTGAGAAGACAACTAAATATAGTACTTGTATATTTTAATTTATTTTCTTCAATATTGCTGGATTTGATTCGTTGATGTAACTATACTAATTATGTTTTTGGTGAATGAAATTAGGACTTGAATTGGTTGTTGGTTTATTTTAATGGGAAATTCGATATTCAAGTAGTACATTTTTATTTTATTACATTTATGGTGTTACAATAGGTACAAAGTGTGTTACAATAGGTATATTATTGCATGTGTTGTAGGCCCAAAAAGTAGGACCCAGATGTGGGCCTCACATGTGGGACCTACTCACATGTGGGCCCCACAGTTGCGCGTGTGCAAATTTGTATCATCTTTTGTAACACACAAACTATGCAGCTATTTGATAAACTTTTGGAGTTGGTTTGTAAGACTAGTTTTGATAATGATGTAATTATTTAAAATTGAAATCGTTTGTAAAATTAATTAGACTTAACTATTAATGTTTTTAGATGTTTAATTTATTTCATACTTTTACATGGTTCATCTAGCGGGTATGGTTTTACTTTATTATTAACCGGTTTGCGGGTATGACCCATATTCACGTTACTCATTTACGCTGTTACCATATGATCATTTCTCAATTTATCACTCCTAGATAACACCTAAATCTAAACCATTAGCCCACTCCAAGCCCAATTACAATCATTTAAGTTATAAAATATCGCTCTATTAGGTTAGCTATAAGGTTGTAGATTAGTAGAATGGAGCCGAACTTCTCTCTTCGTGTTTCAGCTCGTTACAAAAGTCGAACTCAAACTCGAATTTTATGGAGCCAATATTATTGTTTTTGTACGGACTCATTAAGAAAAAAATTATCTGACACATGTTCGCAAATCATGATATACTCTTATCACGTATTCACGATCATTTTAAATTTTTTTCTATAATTTTTTCATTGAATTTGAATAAAAAAGTAGGGAATAAAATCTCGAAAACTTGCAACATGCTTCTTGTTTGCATTTTCTGTTGATTTATTTATTTTTTAATTGCACAAACAAGTGAAAATTAGGGAAAAAGGTTAGAAAACTTGGCTATGGATACATTTTTATTGTTGCATGTAGTCTAGTGAATTTTGACTTTATAGTTTTAGTGGTTTACTAAATTACCATATGATCGTACCTCTAATAGTAGTACTAGTGTTGCTGGTTAATTACCCTCATCGCATTTAAAAATTTGAATTGTAAATTCATAATGTAACATAAGGTCTGAGGTCTCAGTCTCTCTAATTTGTTCCTTGATGAAAAGCTTTTGGGTTTTTTCCTTACCAAATTCTGCACCGTTACATACAATTTCTAACTCATTCATGAAGTGATCAGGTGTCTCATTTCCAATTGGTTTCATAAAAGGAGGATGCCCAGATCATCCAGTAGAGTGGGTATTTGTTAAAAGCTTTGACAAACATGTCTTCATAGTCCTTTGACCTTTAGGTTTGAGATTTGGCATTATGCTTGGCAAGGTCTTACAATAAAGGTTTATATTAGTTGTATTATCTAGAATTAAAAAACAAAAATTTTTCAGAAGCAAACAAGGTCTTACAATAAAGGTTTATATTAGTTGTATTATCTAGAATTAAAAACAAATATTTTTCTAGTTTTACAGTTTATGATATAGGAATGTCACAATATGTTATATTAATTATTAGAATATATTCTAGTTGAAATAATATTTTTTTTGAACTATTTTTATAGATTTTTTAAGCTAGAGCACATAGTAAAGAGTAACATCACAAAAACTCAATTATGTTGTTAAATAACAAATTTTATCTTTATCTGATTCAAATTAAATAAATATGATAAAAAAATATATTATAAACTACTTCTGAAATAATTATACAATAATTATAAAAAGAAGATTTATTTTAGTTTTATCATCGACCACAAATGAAAAAATATTTATCTAGTTTAAATGAATATATTTGTTGTTAAATACATTACAATATAAAAATTATGTTGTACCAATTACTCAATATGTTATATTAATAATTAAAATTCTTCAAAAAATAATATTTGAATTTCTTGTAAATAGAATTAATTATGATTTCACTTTAGGTATGTACATTTTGCCCGGTATTGTACATTTGCATTCCACTAAAAAAGTTAATTTTTGGTAGGAAAAAGTTCTATGGAGTACAGTTTATTTGGAGTACGTTGGAGTACACATACGTTCTGCACTCAAAATATTTTAAAATTTATTATTTTGCAAATCTTATTACATGAACATCATTATTTCATCTAGAATCTTGAAAATTTTGTATGTTTTGCTAACAAAATATTGCAAAATGAATTGTTCTGCAAAACACATTTGGGTTGCAAAACATATATGTTCTGATTGCAAAACATAAATGATTTTCAAGATGAACATATTACAAAATATACATGATTTTCAAAATTATCAATGAAATTATTTTCAAAATTATCAATGAAATTATGATATTCATATAACAAGGCTTGCAAAACAATAAATTTTACAATATTTTGAGTGCAGAACGTATATGTACTCCAACGTACTCCAATTAAACTGTACTCCATAGAACTTGACCCATTTTTGGTAATTTTTTTTTTTATTAAAATTCTAGAAGGCCTCTAGTTTTCCTTGGGTTTCATGCCTCCACAAAATTCTCATTGAGCGCGGGCCCAATCACCAAATTGTCATAGGCCCAATAAAAAATTTTAGGTTTTACATGTATGTATATATATATATATATATATATATCACTCTATTCAACAACCATCTAAACCTAGCCGCAGAGAAACTCATCTCCACATCTAGTCTTCTCAGACCACACATAGAGCACATCTTTCAGTCCACTGATCATTTCTACATCTTTTAGTCGAATAATCCTTACAACAATGGACTACTCAATCATAAGTCAACCATAATTCAACGGTTAACACATCAAAGGTATGTTTAGAATTATTTATTGTTTCTTTCTCAATGTTTAATTGTGTTGATTAATGTAATTAAGATTTTGTATAATTATTTAATGTGTTTTTTCTCCTTAATGATCCGAAAATCAATCCATCAATGAGAACATTCCAAAAAATAAATACTATCACAATTTCCAAGACATTTGTTTCAATTTTAGATTTATGCAATAGTTGTGGATTTTTTTAGATTTTTATCAAATTTTACATAAAATTTGAATTAGTGGGAGATCTTAATCGATATTTAGTTTTGAATTTTTTGTTTGTTTTAAGATGTGGATTGAACACGATTCAAAATTAGTTGATAACGAGATGATAATCCTAATACAAAGTCTTAATACCTACTTGATATGCAATTATTTTGGGATATCAAGTATTTTTTAATATATTAAATTTTATTTTAAGTATGTTTTTTTGAATTCTTGTATCAATTTTCTTTTGTTTGTTATCAAAAATATTTGTATATAGACAATGAAGAATATGCTCCAGAAAAGTAGTAGGCAACCCTGGCTCTATGAGCCTATCTGCAACTCTCTCACACCAAGGGACAAAACAGACGGATGTATTGTGCCGTTGTGACAGTACGGTATGAGTTCTTTCTGTTTGTATTGTTTTTCTTTTCGTTTAATTTTTTGTCATTAATTTATAGTGTGATTTGGTTGGTCAATCACTTCTGTTAAATATGTAGCTCAACTGTGGTGGTTGCTGGACTTTTTCGAGTTTTGGGGCAAGATCTTGCATAACTCCCTTTAGCCGCAACTGCTAAGGCCAATCAACTCAAGGTGAGTTTACATCCTTCACTAAATAGCCAAAGTACAAAAATGATGCATTCCACTACGTGTTTATACTCAAGCATTTTGTAATTCAAGTGCTATTGAGGGGCACTGCATGTAGGATAACACTGTATATCTTAGATACAGCAGCCCACCTTCATCTATTACGTTCTATTGATGATAAAGGAACCAATCCTTGGAGGACATGGTAGTTTTCATTAGTTAATGTTTCAATCTTCTTTTCAATCTCTATTTCTTAAAGCTCTCTGATCCTGTTGTTGGTCTCTATTTTTTAGTGCTCTCAGCACCTTCAAATAATCTGATATCTTTGCTTATGATTTGCCTTTCACATTTACAAATGTTTTTTACAATGTATGTGCTTTTTAAAACAAGTATAAATTTCTGAATTTCGTCAAAATAAATATGAAAATCTGATGTCCATGATAAAAAAAATATGAATATATGCAGCCAACTAACATGATCAGGATCAAATAGTGCGAGAACATGGTCGTCAGATATTAAGACAGAGTTATGCTTCCTCGTAAAAATCTTATTTGCTGAATTTGTTAGATATTACCGTAATTCTTCACAAGGAGTTTTTGACATTTAAATGACATATGATATCCAGCATGGGAACATTTACCATGGACACTGGATGTCAAGTTTTCATATTTACTTGTTTCTTTAAGCCAAATACGTGCTTCCTTGAATCTCCTCTATTTCTTTTGACTGGAATGTTTGATAGATAAAATAATAAATAATATTTAATATGCAGAGATGGTTATAAGATCTCTCGATCATGTCAAGTTATGGAAGAATCTAAAGATGACATGAACTTAGAAAGTTTGGTGCTGCTCTTAAGATGTCTGAAGAATATGGTAAATGCTACATTCCTTAGTCAGGATAATCAGGTGAGCAGGATAATAAGTTGTATATATGTTAACATTATTCCCTGCATAAACAGAAATGATAATCAGCTGGTCCATAATCTTATTAAAATTGCTAAAAGTTTTGCACCACTTCCAGATGCCAGTACCATCCTTTGCTTATTTTTGCAACTCACATGATATTTTTTGCTTCAGATATACTCACAATGCAATATTTACGAAGCAGGGAAGAAGAAGGTAGCATTTAAATATCTTACAGGGAAGGTATACGATTTCTTACTTGCTTTTCTAGCATTTACTTATGCATCATATGAGTATATATGTGATTTGTTTTACCAGATTTAAGTGTAAAACTTCTAATGTTGTAACAGAAATAATAAACAGAATTATTTTTAATAAATACAAAGGATATAAGTATAAATCAATAAGTTAGTACTATATGTAGAATGCAGATTCTTTCCATGATTTCTATATACTGCATGTTGGTTTATGACTGGTGCTTGTATGTTAGAGATGGACTTGTCTCTTACTCTCATACACTTTTTGTTGGTTGCTTCCTAGGCTGGTGTCAAGGAAGAAGCATGTTCTGGCTGCATCATATCGGAAGGGAACTTGTTCGTAACAGAAACTCAGGATGGCCTATTGAATGTAACATCCCAGCAGACCACATTTCATTCGTCAGAATTTTACCCAACCTGTACAGTGGATCCTCCAACTGATTCTCTTAAGTAAGTTACGAGCTGTTGTGCAACCATTAACATATAGTTTAGAGATTTGAGAAGGCAATCAAATATAGTACTTGTACATTTTAATTTATGTTCTTCAATGTTGCTGGATTTGATTCGTTGATGTTACTATACTAGTTATGTTTTTGGTGAATGAAATTAGGACTTGAATTGGTTGTTGGTTTATTTAATGGGAAATTCGATATTCAAGTAGTACATTTTTCTTTTATTACATTTATGGTGTTACAATAGGTTCAAAGTGTGTTACAATAGGTATATTACTGCATGTGTTGCAGGCCCAAAAAGTAGGACCCATATGTGGGCCTCACATGTGGCCCTACTCAGATGTGGGCCACACAGTTGCCTCTATGCAAATTTATATCATCTTTTGTATCACATAAACTATGTTGCTATATAGTGTTTAAGATGTTGCTATAGAGGTTTTTCGTAACCACATTTGCTATGTTACCACATGTTGTTTTTTATGTTATTTTAGATATCTATAGTTACTGCTGAGAACCTAACACGGCTGAAGTGTTACCATATCCCTATTTTGGCCTACGGCAACTTTAAACAGGGTTTATGGTAACACAGTTTTGGGGTTGCAATAAGCAATCTATGGCGTAGTGATATTAATTTTCCAAACATGTTTATAATGTTACTAAGGTGATCATCTACATATGAATGCAGTCTCAATCGCATCATGATGAAGAGGAATTAATAGATCGATCGGAGAGCTGGATCCTAGCAAGGATGGACGAAGAGGCCAATTTTTAAATGATGTTGTTGCAGACAAAGCTAAGGAAATTGTAAATTAATGATTTGTAACTTAATTCAAAGTATTCATTAGCTCATGCTTTGAACCTTTTTTTTCTAAACTATTAGCAAACTTTGAATTCTTTATTATTATATATATACAAGTTTATTACATACATAAATAGATTAGTCTTTTATATGGGAATAGCTCAGACTATAAATATATGGTACTCTTAATTCTGTAGGTAAAGTTGAAGGAGGAGGTTAAGGAAGGGAAACTAAAAGTGGACGGTCTTAATGATGTTTTAACAATGGCTCTTGGTAAGCCTGAGCATCCAGGAAGAGTACGTGGCCGAGGAACTCATGTGAAGCAGTCAGTTTACTTCAATCTTCCAAGGCAAAAGAAAGCCAAGACAATGGATGAAAAGATACAGGAGAGAGTTAAGAAGTACATGGGAGAGGAGATTGCAAAGGTTATTAAAGAGAGAGATGCAATTTGGGCTGATGTAGTGGGAAAACTCATAGCAGAGTTATTGACAAAGATTGTGGGACAAGATGGTAGTCCGAAATAGGCTTCTCAACAAGCAAGTTGTCACTCTAATGGTGGGATTGATGTAGATGTAGGTGTACAGAATCTTCATACACCTGAAACCACTGGGAAGATTTTTCATGTTCAAGAAGATAAAGATGTTTGTAAAGTGAAAATAATTGACACTATATTTGTTGATTTTGGTGACATTAAGGATAATAAGAAGGTGGCTGGTAAGGATGCAAATTGTAAGGTGGCTGGTAAGGATGCAAATTGTAAGGTGGCTGGTGATGATGCAAATTGTAAGGTGGCTGGTGAGGATGAAAATTATAAGGTGGCTGGTGAGGATGAAGATTGTAAGTTTGTTGTTGAAAAGAAGATAGGAGAGGAAGTGAAAGTCAATGCATCCGGTAGTAGTATTTACAAATTGGCTGTTGGATCGCTGAGCAACATTGTAGCTTATGCAAAGATTGATGAAGTACTCGATCTTGAAGGACTTGAGAAGACAATCCATAGAGTAAGACTTGGAGAAGAGAAGTCTAGAGTTTCAATCACTCGAGTCATTCAGTGCAGTGCTAAGATTCCCTTCCCTATCAGTGATGAAATTGTGACTGTGGAACAGGCCATTGGAACTTTTATTGCATGACCGAGAAACCTAGCTAATAGCAACAGGAAACAATAGCACTTTCGATGGTTTCTCAAAGTTCAGATTGTTTTTCTATTAGTGTGCTTAGTATATCAAGTATGTTTTTATTTAGTCTGTTTCTTCTTACTATTTTCACGTGCAATTTTCAGAAAAAGAAGAAAGGTCATTCCAAAAAATGAAAAAGACGTATAAAGTAGGTGAAGATGTTCGAGCAGAGCCTTTTGTTGAGATGGATGCAAATTATCCATCTGCATTGAAGCGTTTGTGGACATGAGCAAAAGATGCCTTGGCTGATGAACAGACAACGTCTTTTGAGATAAGCGAAGAAGCCTTTGGCTCTACAAAGAAGCAAGTCATTTTCTTATTAGATATACATGTAGTGTGCTCTGGAGGTGAAATGGCAGGGTCTCTCATTTGCCTTTTTATTAAGTAAGTTTCTCTACAATTTTTTTTTCATAGATAGTCCCGCAATATAACTGAGAATCTTTACTCACTGCTACTTAATTTTATATGTAGCCTCTTAAATGAATATGTGAAAAAGCATAAGATGACCAACATGATAAGATGCATAGATCCTAGCACGATTGGTGCCATTGGATGTGGTAATGCAAGGCAGAGGTCGCGTGCACTCGCTCCACGATTTAAGAATGCTAAGAAAGATCAATACTTTCTCATGCCTTATAATGCCGTGTAGGTGTTTATACCATAAGTAGCTACTTAAACATTCTCAGATAATTTTTTTGAGGTTAAACAGGATTATGTGTCTTGCGCTTTTTTAGTTGATTTTTTACAAGTATATACGATGCAAAACGTTATTGATATAACAAACAAGTATGTACGCGTAGTATTTTTTTTTTTACACAAAAGTACTTGCATTCCATTAACTCATATCAAAGTTCAATACATCAAGGATGAATTCAGGGACATTCCCCTGCCATTCATGGAAACCTGGCATAGAAATAGAAGCTCGGGCTAACGTATGAGCTACTATATTCGCAGATTTGTAAACAAATGTACCTGTACTTCATCAAGATACTGAAAAGCATCAACACATTCTGCCACAATGGAGTGAAAATTTGATCTTCCAGAACCACCATTGCAAGCATCTACTACAAGCTTTGAATCCGTTTCGAAAGTACACTTTTTAAAACCCAATCGATGAGTCCAGTTGATGGCATCCTTGAGGCTTCAGGCCTCTGCTTCCTTAACACTCCATTCCCCTGCAACTTACATACATCTCGCGTGCAAAAAACGGCCATCTTCATCTCTGATCACAACACCAGTTCAAATATGCTGCATTCCTTAATTTTTTTCCTAATAAGTTTGTTCTACGCGTAGTATTGATATTGTTCTTTATTTTTGTCTCGGTAATGTTCTCTTTTTGAAAGAATAATGTACTATGTTCTAATGACCTTCCAGTCTTGGTATTAGTCTTTGTACTAGATTAACCATCACATTTTTTTCTTGTTTCAGTGTATTAAGGCAGGGTGCTCGTGTTTCAAGGAAGCATGAATGTCTATTTGATGCTACTAAAATTGTAATAGCAAATAAGTACGTACGTGTTAATATTTATTTTGTTCTATTTATTTGTGTGAATCTCTTTATTTTTTCTCAGTTTTGTTCTCTGTTTTTAAAAACAGTCTACTATGTCCTAGAGACCTACTATTCTAGGTATTAGTCATTGGTCTCATTTAACTATCACATTCATATTTCTTGTGTCCAGGGTAATTATGGTAGGGCTTAATGATCCAAGTGAGTTGGTAAAAAAACGTAAGAAAAGTGTGTCCAAGGTATCTAAGGACATATTTTTTCAGCCTTTAATTCCCGGTGAGCTGAACATGGATTTCAATGTCACCACTTTAT
Source organism: Kitagawia praeruptora (assembly GCA_037693485.1). Taxonomy (NCBI): domain Eukaryota; kingdom Viridiplantae; phylum Streptophyta; class Magnoliopsida; order Apiales; family Apiaceae; genus Kitagawia; species Kitagawia praeruptora. The sequence goes on from CM075354.1 coordinate 113,904,993, forward strand.
ACATGGATTTCTATACACTGACAGTATTGCGTGCAGGTGTTTCTATAGATTTTAGGTCTCTCATACCTGAAAAGGAATAAAAGAGACCCGGAGAAAATTCAATTTCCCATTCATCGCATGCGACCAACTGAGTTTCACAATTCTACAATAATACACATAAGGCTTCTAATTCGGAGAGACTGGGAAGCACAAGATCCTTTGCAAGTGTTGATAGATAACACTTTGCTACTCTTGATGGAGAACAGTCTGCCATTGGGGATCCAAAATTCGATGCGAGCTCGATGTCCTTTGCTACTCTTGATGGAGAACTCTCCCATTGATGATCCAGAATTTGATAAAAGCTTGATGACTAAAAAGGTGGTAATTGTTATAGGTGTCTGTTCACTGTAAATGTAATTGCATGTCAAACCCTGAAAATTAATCGTCTCAAGGATCCAGAATTCTGTTTTCAGTTTAATGATGACTAAGGTGGGAGATAATTACTTTTAAGTAAATATTATTATAATTGTAGTCACAAATAAGTTAAAATTCGCTCAAAGAATGAGATTATACTTGAATTTATACATTTCCTTTTCTTTTTTTACCATAAAATTATATTGGTATTATTAGTGAAGTAAAATCTTTATTTATCCCTGACTGTCAGACTAAAAAAGGTATATACTTTTAGGGTCATACCACTACAAAAAAAACAGCATCAGACAACACTTATCAGACAACGTAAAGTGGAAAAAGTGTTGTTCGAAATCAACAGACAAGAGTTTTTTTTTTTTTTTTTTTAAACCATCATCTAATCCAGCCTTCAGACAACGGGGTTTTGACAATTTAATTCTGTTGTCTAACAAACTGAATCAGACAAGTGTTTATTTTATGGTGTTTTTTATGATGTTGTCTGAAAAGACTTCAGACAATGTTTTAATTACCGTTGTTTGTCTGATTTAAATAGGCAAGTGTTTTTTTAATTCTGTTGTGCAAACGAGTTGGCTCAGACAACGATTTATAAATGCGTTGTCTGAATGAAGTTATCAGACAACGTATTTTAAATTGTTGTGTTGTGCAAAGCAATAACTATAGACAACCGTTTATAAAAGTGTTGTTTGAATAGGCTTCAGACAAGTTTTCAAGAAACCGTTATCTGAACTACAAAAAATTTTGAATTGAATTTGGTGGGAAATAATGAAATAATTTGAATTGAATTTGGTGGGAAAATAAAAAATTGAATTAGATTTGGTGGGAAACAATGAAAACATCAGACAACGGTTTTGTTATAAAAAATGTTGTGTGATATTAAGAACAACAACATTGTTAGAAATCAGACTTGTTTTCAAGCATAACTTGACTCCAAAATATTTTTAAATACCTCCACATCATTTTCTAGATTTTTAGAAATTTTTCTAGAATAAAAACAATTGTGAAAAGTAAATAAAAAATTTACCTTTTTAAATAAAAGGTAATTTAATAATTAGAAGTAAATACTATTACAACAGTTTCAACAATGCTTTCAAAACACGTTGTTAAAATCAGACAAGTGTTTTGATAAACGTTGTATAAAATGTAATCAGATAATGGTTTATACAAGTATTTTATAAATAAACCGTTGACTCATGTGACAGTACGTGATTGGTGGAAAATCTTTCACCTGGATTGCTGAGGTGGCGAAATTAGAGCCCTTGATTGAAATGAGATCAGATATTAGCCGTTAGATTAAGAAAATATATATACATGTTCACACAACGGGTTTGTATATAAAACCGTTGTCTCAACACTTTCAGACAAGGTTTTTCAAATTTAAACTGTTGTCTGATATGACAGCACGTGATTGGACACAGGAGGTATATTAATTGCCTTATTGTTCAGTATTGTATGCTAACCTAAAATTGGTTCAAGTGTCATGTAGTGGTCAGGATTATATTCTACTAAGAATTTTCTCCCATTTTCTGTATATAATTAGTAGTTATATTGTTTATGTTCACTTTATTCATGATCAATTAGTAGCCATCACACTTGCAATTGACAACTTAATATTCATCTATTTGTACAAAGTCCCTACCCCAAATGCTTAAACTGTAATGAATCATAATTTACATGGACATGAATTGTTTTTACTTCATCAAGCTCTCAATGGGTAGATGGATAAAAGACCAACAAGAAAGAAGAAAACATGAGCTCAGTGGTAGGAGTTGCTGCTGATATGCTGCTCTTGTAGCCTCTTCGTTGACATCTCCAAAGACATCAATTACCCAACCAAAAGCAGCATCTAAGACATCTACTGCACTTGCAACTGCAGGACTAGTAGCATCAATGACATATTGGCATTCAGGCAGTATATTATCTTAATGTTCAACCATTCCATGCAATAACATATCCTCTCGATCCTATAGCAGAATTTGACATCATCTTGTGGTGCAGGTTCAAGATTATGGTATTGCGGATCTAAAAGCATTCTTCACCTCTAGCGAGTTTACTAGAGCCAAGTTTGAGTTGGATGAAGAAAGGAGAATGATATGTCACCGCATTGCAAGATGATAGGCAATTATAAGTTGTTTTAGCAACCCGGGTCCTTTGATAACTGAATGTATAAGTAGCTTTGTAGCAATGAATATTGATAGGTTGTTTTTGTTATGAATGTTGGTTAGTTGCTAGTATTGTATAAACTCTAATTTTTGTTGTAAATAAAAGTGTTGTTTCATTTATCATTAGCCAATATTATCATCTTTTAGACAAGTGTATTGAATTAAAACTATTGTGTAGCATCCTAAAACGACAATGGAAAAATTCTATAATAATGTTGTGTGATTTCCTTTCAGACATTTGTGCATTCAATTAAAACTATTGTGTGATTTCCTTTCAGACAAGTGTGCATTCAATTGAAACTATTGTGTGATTTCCATTCAGACAAGTGTGTATTCAGTTAAAACCATTGTGTAGCATCCTAAACAACAATGGAAAAATTCTATAATGATGTTGTGTGATTCACTTTTAGACAAGTGTGTATTGAGACAAAACAATTGTGTGATTTCCTTTCAGACAAGTGTGTATTCAATTAAAACTATTGTATAGCATCCCAAACAACAACGGTTTCTAAATCGACCGTTGTTGTTTCTGGCTATCAGACAACGACGTCCAGAGATGAAGTCGTTGTCCCTCGCTCTAACACACAACATTTCGACCCGTTGTCTGAGACGCGTAACAGACGACACTCCGATAGACAACGGGGATGGTCAGTATCAGACTACGGATGAAATCCGTTGTCTGAATCGAAATTCCTTGTAGTGTACGCTAACCCCATGAGTCAAATCACAGTAACATTACATGTTTGTTAAAGCATGTTTAATCAAATATATTGGAATTAAAAGCAAAATGTGCAAAGAACTTCTTTCCTTAATGGCAAAAATGCTTAAATTAGAGTTCTACCAATTTCATAATACCAAGAGTTCATCGCCAAACACCAACTATAATTAGAATGATGGTAGTGTGCTGACTGGTCATAATTTAGAGTATCTCTAAGAGGTTCTTTATTTAGGCTCTTAAATTAGATTTAGAGGACTGGATGTTAAAATAGTGCTCTTAAATTAGATTTTGAGGAGGGGTTGCATATATAAACTATGTAATGTGGCAATGAAATCAGTTGAAAATTTTGTACTATGTGGGTATATGCAATTGCAATCACAAGTCCCTTTGTGCTTTCCGTCCAATTCCTTCGTTAAGAGGTCGAGAGTCCGAATTCTTTCTAATATGAATCCCATTTTTTATTCCATTTTGAATAATTTGCCATATCATCTTACAAATTAATATCTGTTTTAATGAATCTTGGACTAGATGAGTGCGAACCCGAAAACCTTCTGAATAAGGCTATAATCAAAATGAGCTTGCTCTAGACTTTTAGAGCTGAAAATGTGTCTAGCATCTCATTTTGAGAAAATTAAATATTTTTAACAACATTTCCAACAACAGCGCGAACCTAGTTTTCTTATGTTGTAATTAAAGATAATACAAGCTTCTCCATTTATAGTAAGAGAATTCAGACCATCATACATGAACTAAGTCACATACATCTTTTCAGTTCTGTGAATCACATTTAATGTGTTCTTACATATTCCAAAACTCAAGAGTTTAGTTTATTCAACATATATTAGTTGTCTTATCTAAAATTAAAAAACAAATATTTTTCTAGTTTTACCGTTTATGATATAGGAATGTCACAATATGTTACATTAATCATTAGAATTCTAGTTAAAATAATATTTTTTTTGAACTATTTTTATAGATTTTTTAAGCAAGAGCACATAGTGAAGAGTAACATCACAAAAACTAAATTATGTTGTTAAATAAATATTATAAACTACTTCTGAAATAATTATACAATAATTATACAAAGAAGATTTATATTAGTTTTATCGTCGACCATAAATGAAAAAATATTTTTCTAGTTTAAATGTATATATTTGTTGTTAAATACATTACAATATAAAAATTATGTTGTGCGAATTACTCAATATGTTATATTAACAATTAAAATTCTTCAGAAAATAATATTTGAATTTCTTAAATAGAATTAATTATGATTTCACTTTAGGTATGTACATTATACCTGGTATTGTACATTTTCATTCCACTAAAAAAAGTTAATTTTTTATATTTTTTGGTTGTTTAAATGTAAAAACTAAAGTTGATTTTTAAATATTCAATTTTGTTATGTTATAAGCATTCGATAATATCTAAACATTCTTTTATGGTAATTGAAAATTATATTTCGTATAATTATTAGAAGTAATTATGTGTAGGATATCTCCCTAACTACCTTTACTATGCCGTATGTGTTTGACTATATAAAAAAGAAAAAAGGAAATTAAATTAAATTCACATCTTATATTATCATATTTAATAAGACTATTATTCGTTTTTCTATTTAGGTGTTTTGAATAGTAAGACCTTATTTTAATTTTCTTTGCACAAAATCATTTCAATAACTAAATTTGAGCCGTAAATTTTATAATGTACTTAGAAGTTGGAATCATTTTTTTGAGAGTTTTTTTTTCATACATAATTTGAGTATTTTATAGGTGTCCATAGATCCTTAATGAAAATGGAAATGTTGTTTACATTTTTTATGAATTTTTTCATAAAATCCACCACCACTAAAATATATTTGTTAAGTATTTTTAGCAAAATTATATCTTCTACAAAATAATCCAATCAAATTTTCCGTAGCCCAAAATAATTATCGAGATAATTCCTCAAGAGCCCCTAAGACGAATAAAAGCCTGGAAATAAATATTTTTACATGTCTTTTTCAAATATTTGTTATATATGTTAATATTTTAATGAGTTTATTAGAATTTTCAGTTTTTTTGCTTTATTTTAATTTGATAAATTTTTTGCTAGCATTTTCACTGAAAAATTAACTAGAGAATTTATACCTCATTTTCCTATATAATTCAAACTTTCTATAAAAGATTTCAGAGTAATATTCATTTGATAAATTAATTTAAAATATAAATTAAATCATAATTATCGAGGCACGTGACACAAATTAATACAAACTTGGTTATAACCCCTGTTTTCACATTCACTTTTAATTTTTTAATTAATTTATAATGTATTGTAATATTATAAATATTAATTTTAATATGTTATTGGAAGAATTCGAACCTTAAATCTTTGTATATAATAATTTTTATTATTAAATATAAATTAATATGTTGTTGGAACCTCAGACCTCTTTATATAACAACTTGTTGTATCTAACTGATGAGCGATAACCAAAAATTGTGGGTTAACCAAACTAACAATTATACCCGTTTATCTTATTATAGTATAGTATGGATTAGTGATATAAATTTACGTATTGTACTTTATGAAATATTTAATAACTTGTCTCACTCAAAAAAATAGAATCATGAACTTAATATCCATGAATATAAAACTAATGGATAATAGGATACAAAATAATTAAATTCATCAATTAAACATAACACATAACTACATGATGTAACTTTACTTGTACCTCGCTAAAATGATGAAACATTTATGGTCCTTTCGCCTGGTTCTCTCCTAGTAACTATATGCAACTCCTAATTTAAGGTTCACTAATGTAACGCCCCCAAATCGGGGTCATTTATGGTCCTTTCGCCTGGTTCTCTCCTAGTAACTACATGCAACTCCTAATTTAAGGTTCACTAATGTAACGCCCCCAAATCGGGGTCAGGAGATTTGGGCGTTACACGAAATTTCTCAAATATATTCACCTGTTTAATGACATCATATTCCTTGTAATTGTCCAAAATTTTGCAATATAACATCTGTAACCCCAACCAACAATCTTTTAGGTTATAGGGCTAGAAAAAAGAACTAAATTCCTCACATTACTCACTGCATTACATCAATTCAATTACATCACACTGTGTCTTACAAATCTAGTTGAGATGTACTCCATCAACTAGTACTAATCTGTACAAAGTAATATATATATATATATATATATATATATATATATATATATATATATATATATCACACATCATTAAGCCTATATGTAACTTACTTTATAGATTTCCTGGATCATATCGTTCTCATAAGGCATACTGCCTGCTTCCTCAGAGTGGTGCAGATAAGCCTCATCCGTCTACGTCTTGCTGAAAGGCTAATATATATATATATATATACATATAAAAAAACAAGTATGAGCGAAAGAATTGCTCATCAAGTGGTTACTAGAGTTTAACAAAATATCCCATCATACCATGGGGTTTTCAAAATCCAACATATGCTTATGCTTAGTATCATTAAGGAAATATCTGTAACCATGTAACCTCAATATGGAAAGTATAACGATTAAAATAATCATCAAATGAACATATAAGCTCATAAAGGTTTAAAGAATATAATTAAACAGGATAATTACCCTTAAATCTTGAAATGAATATTCACAATAATATTCATTTAATTAAATAAATAATAGATGATTACAAATAAAACTTTAAATAAATATTTGAAACGATATTCTCTTCACAATTATAATCATCGAATAATATTTAATGGATGAAACAGTTGTGAGAAAATAATCTTAAATAACAACTAATACGTTACCATTCCTCGTTCGTACCTAGTAGGTAAGTAACTGTTGATGAATAATTAAATCTTCAATAATGCACTTGAGTGAAATAATCTTCAATTAATATTTGTCTGATGAGATCATACTAATTGAACAAAAATTCAATTAGTATATTTCCAAGTACAAAAATTCGGGTTATTACAACTAATGATATTAATTTATTTTAATTATCAAAATTAACAACATATGTGTCTCTACATATTCATTACCAAACAAAATAATATTCTAAAGCACAGAATTGAATATTAAATAACTTACATACAACATATATTATAATAAATAAATTACTCTCATCCAAGTCCTACTGAACTTGTTAAATTATAACACTACAATATTTTATTAGATACATACAATTAGAACATTAAAAAAATCATTGTCCAATTGCATAGTAAGAAAATAATTCGATTGTTAAGGCATATTAAACTAAATTTATTGGTCTTTGAATAATTCTTGATACTAGTGTGTTTGACTATATAAAAAAAGAAAAAAGGAAATTAAATTAAATTTCACATCTTATATCATAAATATCATATTTAATATGTTGTATCGAACCCTTTTCCGGCTTCTTATATATGATTATTATTTGTTTTTCTATTTAGGTGTTTTGAATATATAGTAAGACCTTATTTTAATTTTCTTTGCACAAAATCATTTCAATAACTAAATTTGAGTCCTAAATTTTATAATGTACTTAGAAGTTGGAATCATATTTTTGTGAGTTTATTCTTCATACATAATTTGAGTATTTTACACGTGTCTATATATCCTTAATGAAAATGCAAATGCTGTTTACATGTTTTATGGATACTTTCATAAAATCCACCATCACTAAAATATACTCCCTCACTCGCATCCATTTATTAACATTTCAAAATAGAGTGTCTAGCACGCATTTTAAGGTGATTTTAAGGATAGCCCAAAATAAGTTATGAAACTATGCTTAAAAATTATCTTAAAATGCATGCCAAAAAGTGACAAAAGAAATGTTAACATTTGGGTGGGACGGATGGAGTATTTGTTAAGTATTTTTAGCAAAATTATATCTTCTACAAAATAATCCAATCTAATTTTAAGTAGCCCAAAATAATTATCGAGATAATTACTAAAGAGCCCCTAAGGCCAGTAAAAGCGAGGAAATTAATATATTTACATTTCTTTTTCAAATATTTGTTCTATATTTTAATATTTTAATGAGTTTGATTAGAATTTTCAGTTTCAAATATTAATCTTTTTTTTTTGCTTTATTTTACTTTGATAAATATAACCTGATCTGACACACCTGCACAAGGTTAGCAGCCGAACATTCTACACAAGTATCATTACACAAGTATCATTAGAGACATTGATACAAAGAAGATTAGAGACATTGAAATAAAAAAGTCTCGGAGCAGCACATCCATTGATACAAAGAAGATGGTATCTAGGATTTTTCAAAGAGAGAATAATTTTCCAAGGGTCATAATAGAAGCACATCACAATTAGTTCACCTGATATCAACCTTCATTTCAATTTATTTATTCACTATTTCCTGCAACTCTGAAAGTATTTATCCTGTCTATATTGTTTACCTAATAGCTGATTATCTAGCCCACATGACAATTCAAACTTGTTTTATTAATACCTGGGAGCTCTGTATCTCAGCTTTGAACTTGGATAGATTTGCCGCTGTTATTGCCACGGCCTGTTGGGAAGGGACCCCTTGTGCTTCTAGCCTCCGCACCTGTCATAACAGCAAGCACACATGTTCTCAAGACATTCCAATCATCATATCCTACGGTCTGAACCCACAATCAATCACAAAAACATCACTCAAGACATAAACACAAACAATTAAATCAATTACATACAATCAAAATCAATAATTACCTCAAGTTTAGAGAGCTTTCCCTCATCCAAAACATTAAAAAGGGCAAACCCAGCAAAAGTTTCAAAAGAAAGAAGCATTTTCCTTAAAACCCACCAAGAAAATCATCAAATAGGCCTTAAAATCAAAACTTTAATAAAACCCATTAACATTAAAGCTATAACACAACTAACAATCCTCTGTAAAAACAGAAAAACTTAAAACAAAATCAAAGTCATGTGCAGCTTAAATGAATATATAGGTACAGATACTTACAATTAGCTGAATGGTAAGCTTGAAGCCTCTGTGAAATAGAGTTTGAGAAGTTGTCATTGTAGCCGACAGAGAACACCACCTAAACATGGCTCCCTTCCCTTTCAACCAAGGTGACAAGGCTTGGGTTTACACCAAAAGAGAAATGCCAGGTTGAAAATAGAAGCTATCCCCGGGACTGAGAATTGAAAATGCCACCATATAGCAAAATTCCCCAAGTCACTAAATAGGTGAGAATACAACACTAAATAGCTTGGAACTTGGTTAAATAGCTGCAACCTAAAATGGGTAAACAAAATACACAAAGAAAAATCAACGAATCATGAAAGATTCAAGTTTTTTCAGAGATGGTGAACAGTGTTTCGGGACAGACCTGAAACAGATTTTTGGAGACCAAAAAAAGGGTACAGTGGTGTAAAAACAACACCAAAATGAAGGAAACATGAAGACTTAGATTTAAGCTATAATGTGTAAGCAAAAGACCAAATAAAAAACAAAGAAATAAGAATAAATCTAGGTTTTTCTGAGATAATGAACACTACTCCCGCAGCAGTCCGGGAACAACAATTTGGAGTCTAAAAACCAAGTTAAAAAGGTCCAAATACTCAAGAAAATGTAGAGAACATGAAGGTATAACTTCAATAATCGATGGGTAATCAAGAAACCATAGAAAGGACCAAGAAATTTGAGCAGATCTTGATTTTTCAAGAGTTGCGGCTATCGTATTGAAGAAAAGGGGAGGAGTTGAATTTGGGGATAGTGGAGAGCATTGGTTGTTTGAAGGCCTTCACTACATGTGTGCTTGTGTAAACTGTTGTCGAACACCAACTAAGATAAAGGTGTTTTTATAAAACTGTCATGGTTAGGTTTTCAGACAACAGAGGATTACAATAATAGTTGTTTGAAAAAGAGCTTGGGAAAATTAAGAATTCTTGCATGACAACTATTCCATGTTGTCTATTAGTCAGAAGACCATTGCATTATGTTGTTTCCAGTAACGGTTCTTATTACAAAAGTGTTGTCGTCTTTCTTAATTTTAAACAAGCACTAAGAACAGTTGTGTTACTTTCTTCTAGCAACGGGTATAAAACCATTGTCTGATTTAAAATCAGACCACTGCCCGATAGACCACGAAAAAAATCGGTGTCAGACAACGGTGAAAAACTGTTGCCTGAACTGATTTTTTTTGTAGTGCATGTCACCAAACTTTCACTGAGATAAAACGCCATACCCCTAGTACTTTTCTTATCATCAATATTTCCTGCAAGGTCATTGTTCAAGTATCCCGAAAAAACTTTAGTACCACCAATTTTAGTGTAAACCTATCCATACTCCTGTGTTCCTGTACGTAATAAAGAATTCTCTTAACAGCATTTAAGTTCATCGTTGTAGGCTTTTCCATATACCTATTGACTATTCCAACTGTGTAGGCAATATTCAGACGCATGTGGACAAGGTAATTTAGCCCTCCCACAATGCTCCTGAATTGAGTTGCACCTCGTCCTTGGTGATATGTTCTTTTGGATGCATCAGAAATTTTATGGGATTACAATCAATCATCCCAGCCTTTTCTAGTACTTTCCTTGCATACCCTAACTACTTAAGCTCAATACACCCGCTATTTTGCTTTGCTTCAATTCCCAAGTATTAAGATAATTTCCCCATATCACTCATCTCAAATTTGCAATTCATCTGACCTTTAAAATCTTTAATTAACGACATATCCATGCCAGTGACGAGAATATCATCCATATAGACTTTTCCAACTCTTTTGGTGTATACAGCATGCTCGTACGGGCATTTAACAAAGCGAGATCTTTAAGATATTTGTTGAGTTTGGAATCCCACGCACGTGGCGCCTTCCATAGACCATACAACGCCTTGTATAGCTTGTACACAGGTTTTTCTTGCCCTTTCTTCATCAATCCTTCGGGCTGAGATACATAAACCTCTTCCTTGAGCTCACCATGTAAAAAGGTTGTTTTAACATCCATGTGGTGCAATTCCCAGGAGTTTTTCGCTGCCAAGGCCAGCAAAATCCATACTGTTTCTAAGCGAGTAACAAGCGCAAATAATTCATCGAAATGTACCCCATTTTCTTGGACATACCCCTTGGCGACAAGTCTCACCTTATGCTTGACTATATTTCCTTAAGCATCCCGTTTACGTTTATAAATCGAATTTAAATCGATTACCTTTTGACATGGTGGCACAGTTGTCAGCTTCCAAGTTTTGTTTTTTTTCAATGGAATCAATCTTGCACTGCTTAACTTTTCTCCAGGCTTTATCCTTCATTGCACGTCTATATGAATTCGGCTCATCAATGCCCATGAGCAACAACTCGTCTTCTACCTCTATTTCTTTGATGTCATTATATATATCTTCAATCTTTCCGAATTTCTTTGGTAATCCTCTGTCATTATAGTTCTCAAAGTTTGGACCATCAGGTGTTTGTGACTGCGGGGTCGTACCCTCAAGTTCCCCAGAGTTGCTCATTGGCGTCTGTCTATGGATCCAAATGTTAAAATAAAATGAAAAAATGGTTTAGCGATGTTACGTGGCTGATCACCCACTTTAGCACGTAGCACCTTATCGTAACACTACGCCAAAGATGGCCTGCATCAACGTTTTTAAAATGTTGCAGCAAGCCAAAAAAACGTTGTTGTAGAGCAAAAAAACGAAACGGCAACGCTTTTTCAGCGTTGCATTTGGCACAGCTGCCGTAGGTGTCTACGGCAAAGCATTTGTTCACTACGGCAACGCTACTACTTTTGTTACCGGAAACTTCTATGGCAACGTTAAACGTAATGTACTGCAATACTACACTAGTGTTGAAGTAGCTATTAACATTTAGCAAAATTGGGACCCACATGTGGGTCACTCCTATGAGCCTCTTCCATGAATTTTCAAGTGGGCCCCACATAAACAAATTTTGAGCAATTGATGACAACAATATTTAATACCTACAACACTTTTATAATAAAAATTTAAGAGGAACAATTTGTTATATATGCATTTCCCAAAAAATTGAAAACTTGTTTTATTACACCAATACCTAAATTCATAGATACAAGTTAATGGGCTTCATAACCCTTAACCCAAAAAAATAAAATTACAATCCAATACTACAAGAAAACAAATAAATACTTCTCCATTTCATATCGCAAGAGAAGCAGGTGCAGCCAGTGCTTGCAAATGAAAAATCATATGTAAAATTGAGCAAGTTTTTCCTTACAGAAAACAAATCATAAGTATTTATGCAATAAATATACACTGGCAAAGTAATTGACAGTCAGAATGAGGGCAATCAACTTACTTTTGAATGCTCTTCCGAAGCATATAACGCAGATAGGCATGAGTACCATATGGACTGATTCCCATGTACTTGCACATATTTACCAACCAAGGTCTGCAAAAAAAAGGATGAACCTGCATCAGGAATAGACCAATAGAAATGTGCATTAAAAAAATAGTTTGCAAGGTACTTCAACATACAAACGATCAAGGCTCTACACACTGTGAAGCATCGAAATCGTATTTCAATAAATTGGAACATGATACTGATCTGGAAGGAAAATATTCTCTCTAGTAGTAAAATTAACAAGAGACTAGAATTGTACAGGTGGTTACATTGACTATGGACACTACGCCATAAGTGAGCATACGCAACCCTTTTTACAAAGCGTTGCACAGAAAGCGTTTCGTTAGATAGAAGTTTTGGGTCTTTTGCAACTGAGCTGAATTGGTGTTGCGTTAGATATAGATTAGCGTTGCGTATTACCCACAGTGTTTCACATTATGCAACACTAACTGATGGCGTTGCGTTAGATAATTTTTTATTTTTATAAATGGTGACGTGGCACGAGTGGGGCCCACATGTGCTGACGTGGCATTTGCTGACGTGGCACATGTGGGACCCACATTTGCTGACGTGGCAGAAGTGGGGCCCACCTTTGCTGACGTGGCATTTGCTGACATGGCAAAAAACGTTGCATTAGATACCAGTAGTGTTGCGTTTGCTCTTTGAAGTGTTGCATTAGATATATTCATATTTTTTTTAAAAAAATGACGTGGCAGATGTGGGCCCCACAACTGCTGACGTGGCATTGTGGGACCCACAAGGGTGACGTGGCAGGAGGCCCATCATGCTGACGTGGCAGAAGTGGGGCCCACCTTTGCTGACATGGCATTTGCTGACGTGGCAGAAAGCGTTGCATTAGATACCTGTAGTGTTGCATTTGCTGTTTGAAGTGTTGCATTAGATAAATTTATATTTTTTTTACAAAATATGACGTGGCAGATGTGGGACCCACCACTGCTGACGTGGCAGTGTGGGACCCACAAGGGTGACGTGGCAGGAGGCCCATCATGCTGACGTGGCAATTGTGGGAGCCACAATTGCTGACGTGGCAGAAGTGGGACCCACTAATGCTGACGTGGCATTTGCTGACGTGGCAGAAGTGTTACATTAGGTATCAATAGTGTTGCATTTGCTGTTTGAAGTGTTGCATTAGATATTTATTTATTTTTTAAAAAATAGAAACAATAATCCGTAACAAAGCACTAGTTACGAGTCATATTGAAAATAGTAGTGATCTACTAATATCTCCAATTAAATTAATTTTTTATTTTCTGAAACTTGGGGAATATCATTATATTAGATATATATTGACATCCGTACGGTTGGATCGTTCAAAAATATTTTTTAAAAAATAGAAACAATAATCCGTAACAAAGCACTTGTTACGAGTCATATTGAAAATAGTAATGATCTACTAAGATCTCCCATCAAATTAATTTTTTATTTTCTGAAACTTGGGGAATATCATTATATTAGATATATATTAATTATTTAGATATATATTTTCTCATCAAGTATAGCCCCTTGTTGGGCTATTATATATATATAATAGATATTATTTATATTTATATATTTTGTGAAAATATTTATCATAATTATCTCACGAAAAAGAGATCTTCTTGATCGAATTTTAAGGGACTCTAAAACTCAGATTCATCGATAATGATAACATATGAAACTTTATCGAGTTTTATTGAGATTCTTATTATTTGATCAATTAGATAAAACTATTCGAATAAATATCTTGGAATTAATTTCGAAAATATTTCTGAGATACAATTGTGATATTTAAATTCACATACAAAGAATCAAAACATTAGAATATTTTCAAGTATCTATATATTATTATATAGTTATTATATATATATATATATACATATATTTTTATTTCTCAAAATTATTTTCATAAAAAGATATTATTTTCTGATTTATTTTTGGTCATATTCGACCCATCCAAACAGCCCAATCCAGCTACAACTCTTGACCCAGCCCATTTACTAAACCCTAAAAGATCTCATCCATTGATCATAACGTGAGATTAATCTACACCGTTTATTTGCTAAAATACATATACTAACGCTACACGGTTTCATGTGTACTATTTATTCGCCTCTCCTATTCTCAAACCCTAAATCTCTCTCTCTGTTCTCTCTCGCCGCGACTCTATCATTTCTCTTCTTAGAACCCTAATTTCTAGATCTCTCCGGTGATTAAACTCTATATACAGTATATTATATATCTCTATGTATCTATTAATCAAGTTAATTGATACTTTGAGGCTGCGATTGGTTAGAATAAAAGGATCTGAGACATTTATCATCGATTTTCTTTATAAATCGATGGATTCAACTCAAATTCGACATCTAAATTATATATACTCCCTCACTCACACACAATTGTGAATTTTTCATTGTTTATTTTTGAAACCCTAACCAGTTTTGTTGAGAAATGTATTATAGGAGACTGAAATGGTCGTGTCATGGTGTTATCTATCATAGATCGTACCAAAATTGCTTGAAACTCGGCCGATCTATTTCGTCTCAGTGAGTAACTCGGGCGACTCGGCGCTAACTCGGAGTGTTAACTCAGTCCGTGATTGAGTTAACCAGGTAAGACCCTTGAGGTTTGGTTAAATCCATGGGCTCAGGTTATGATCTATATCTCTAATTTGATAGTCATGTAAGTATTTTTGAATTAATTGTTTATTAAGTTTTAAATATTCAAATTTATAAGTTATTATTTTTAGTTAAATAAGTATTATGGAGTATTATTTTTAGTTAAATATTTTTACTGTCTCATTAGCACAAACTAAGGTATTCTAGTTTATTAGGTGAATATCAGAACATGCTTCTTAATACCACTAATTACCAGCTTTGGTTTGGCCAGTACCACTATCAGCAATGGTCAGTGTATTGGTTGTCCTGTCAAAAACTATGTCGATGGATTGTTGAGCCTGAGCATCTAGCTTGGCCTTAACAGTTTAAATTTGAAAGTGAGTTTCATACAAAGCCTAAGTTAACATTATAAAGATTCTGCAGGGAAGGTCCATAAATCAGAAGCAGGTAAGAAAGGCCGAAAAATTACTGTGTTCAAAGTTGCCTAATTCTGCATGAATTATGAATTTTTTACCATGATTGAATAACTTAGCAGCTATATTTTAACTAGTTTGAAATTCTGTTGAATTTATTTGAATGTGCATGTGCAGTTATCATGTGTTGTATTGATATGAGCAGTTTAAGTAATCTTAAATGAACTATAAATTTGATTGAATATATTGATTATTGAGCATTTTGACACGTTAGTCAAGTACCTTTAATATGATTTTTTCGTTCTTTCATGTTATAATACTTTCAATGTTTCTTGAATATTGGTGACCTGTTTGCAAAATCATCTCATACCATTTTAATACATGTAACCATCACTTAATTGTGTTCAGATTTCAGTCTCCTTTGTCTCCTATTTTTTTTTAATCATTAATTTTTGTGATTTTTTTATTAGATAGTTTTCCACTTCATTGATGAAATAGGCATGTAAGTATTTTTGAATTAATTGTTTATTAAGTTTTAAATATTCAAATTTATAAGTTATTATTTTTAGTTAAATAAGTATTACGGAGTATTATTTTTTGACCCCACTAAGCCTATTTTCCTGGCTATTCCCCTGGTAATTCAAAAGAACTTCAATCTGTCTCTTTCCATTAACTAATAGAAAAGAGTTACAAGGAAACTAGCAATGTAGGAACGACAAAAAAACTTAAGTCTTCATTAGAATTACCTTTAGAATTCCTACCTATGTTTTTTTGTTTCCTATTTGTGTATTTCATTTAGAATTAGCACAATGACATTAGTAAGTTCCCATCAGAATTAGCTTAAACCATTATGTTAGTTTTTGCCGCAATATTTGATCTGCTTCTCCTTTATTTTAAAATGCTAAGATCTGTTTGAACTGGATTTGGTAATTCGTGCAAGAACATATCCCGTTTGTTGTTTGAAAGACATACTGATCCCGTCTTTTTTTTTTCTAGTGATGAGAAGGTGGTGTAAGAAGCAGTTGAGCTAAATGACCAGCTACAGAAACTTCTTACCAGACATGATGCACTTATCTCTGATAGGCCAACCCCTACTGTAAACCAATTTAATCAGGAAGAAGTGGAGGAAGAAGAGGAAGCAGAACAGCTTTTATTCTTTGATGAGCAGAACTTCTTAGGGCTTTTATTCTATAGTTTTTAGCTAGTAGTAGTATAACTTGGTTGTAAAGTTGTTAAGTAGTTTTTTTGGTTGCATTATTTAGGAAATTTGAAGTTGTTGTTTTGGATTGGACAGGCTTGTATTATGTATGAACAAAACTGCCATTTCAAATTTTTTATAAAAAACGTTGCATTTGACTCTGTTTAATGTTGCATTTGAGAAGAATGGTGTTGCTTAAAAAAAAAATTAGCGTTGCATTAGACACAAAATAGCGTTGCGTTAGATAGTGGAACCCATTGCTGATGTGGCAATGTGGGTCCCACAGCTGACGTCAGCATGTGGGTACCCACTGCTAACGTATCATGTGGGCCCCACTGCTAACGTGGCATGTGGACCATACTGTTGATGTGGCATGTGGGCCCCAGTGCTGACGTGGCACCTTGGAGGGCCCCACTGATGACGTGGCATGCCCCCTCAATATGTGACGTGGCACTTGTGGGCCCCACCGCTGACATGTCAGCGTGCTGACGTGGCACCTTGCTTCCATGTCAGCATGCTGACGTGGCACCTTGCTTCCATGTCAGCATGCTGACATGGCTGAAACATCTTATGCAACCCCATGAAGTGTTGCGTTTGCATGCTTTTGGTGTTGCATAAGGCCTCTTATGCAATGCTTTTCGAAGTGTTGCAATAGCTTGGAAAAGCGTTGCGTTAGGGGTCTTACGCAACGCCAGTATTGGTAACGCCCCAAAAGCGTTGCGTAAGACCTTACGCAACGTTTTTCAGGCCTTACGCAACTGAAAATGGGGGTTGCGTATATGCGTTTATGGCGTAGTGGGAATAAGCTGAGCTTCTGTATCAAATAATCACATCAAATCAACAAGATTAAAGTGTAAAACAGAGAGAACTTATGTTGCTACTTTAAAGCATCAAACTCAAAACGAAATGGTTGCTAATTGGACTGAAGTGAGGTGTGGTAAGAATGTGGGTAGCGAGAACTTATACTTATAAAATTCTGGGAGTTCTTTCAATTGGTCGGTTGAAAATGCTTGGTGGGAGGTTGGGATGTAAGGAAAACATTTTAATATTTTAATGTGTAAGTGAAATATGATGGCTTGAGTCCATGGCTGGAACCCAGGATTCAGGGTATTAACTACGTTCTTGTCCTGTGCAGCATATAGTTTATCAATTCCTTGTTGAAGTTGACGGGTTCCCCATAAATAGACAATGAAAAATATTAGACTAGGAAAACAGAGTCTTTTATAGATTTATATCCCAAATTCTAAAAGTACATTTCGACAAATTTTCATGACAAACAGCTCAGGGTAAAACATGAATGCAAGGAAAATTTTGATTTCTGGAAAGGTTGAAAAATGGTGTATACCTTTCTGAGTTATCAGTTTGTCCTTCCCAAGGTCTCACAAAATCTTCTTCCTCAAAAACAAAGCCCGAGATCAACATTTTTAAATTAAGGCGGCAGGTTTAACTCTCCTACTAGGGTCCAAACTCAGCTATCATTAGAAAAATTAAGGAGCATAATATAAAGAAACATAGTTCTCCGGCTAACAGTGAAATATGAACTATTTTTAATTGGGTATAATTCTCACCTCCAAATGATGCATCAACTGCAACAGAGCCTGCAACACTTCCTGCACCAGTTTCTTCTCATTCCATGGTACACACAAAGCTGCCAACTCCCAAGGCATTCAACAAAAGATGATGTGCTTCTCAGCGAGTAGTACCTTGAAGTTTGCTTGGTGAAATTTTCAGGACCTATAGATTAAAAATCAAAAGTCCAAAATTCAATTAATGCTTATGCTTAGCAAAAGGTCACTCTATCTCATTTGAAGAGATCCATATTGTAACAACTGATTTGACAAAAAAAATTATATTTTAAACTCTAATTTTGCTTTCATCATTAATGCTTATGCTGAAAGCTTAACAATTTATATGAAATATGTTTTTGAATAACCAAACGTGCCACAAGAATCAATGTAAGTGGAGTAGATATACTTCTTGAATAAAGCTGCTATATTTCAATGTCCTGCAATCCGAGTGTTGCCGCTCTTTTGTGAGCTTCTAGCCTCTCGACCTCAGCCATGACTGCCACATAAGGCCCTAGCTTCCTCAGGCCTTCCTTTGTCAGTGACTGGACAAAACAAATAGAAGAATAGGTAGGATTAAATGATTCACTACTATACTTCTATATGAGTATAAATGTAAACTGCATGCCTTAGAGTTTAACGAATTAATGTGCATGGTAATTAGCAAAATATACCTCTGGAACAAATGCTCACAACTGATTATAAGAAAAAGGATTACAAAACCTTATTATGCTAGTGTTGCAGACTTGCAGCAAGTACCTTAAAACACAGGACAATTTGTAGCTGTTATGAGATCCAAGAAACAGTCACTGCATTCTACAAGTTTATTGTCAACTATTATAACATCAACAATCAATGATCCTCAAATTTATATCAATATCTAGTATTGTCAAATGAGATTGACGTATATAATGCTACTATATACGTCGGTTGAGGAAAAGACGACGTATATAATGCTATTATATACGTCGCTCTTAATATAACCGACGTATAAAACCTTTAAAAGATATAACTTCTAATCGAACACCCGCGTCTATTTCCAATCTACCCTAATCTCTCTCGCCTCTCTCCCTGCGACGCCTCCTTCTACACGAAGATGTGTGATTTCAGCCTCTCTATCGTCATTCTCAAATCTCTCTCCGTCTCCCTCATCTTTCTCGCTCAATCTCTCCACCACCGCCTCTCTTTCTCCGCCCTCTCTTTCTCAAATCGCTGAATACACACCATATATAAATCTACTGCTAGTCGACTTAGGATTCATTCGATTTGGAAGATTCAATCGATTTGGGTACTAATCGATTTATCAATTAAGGATTCATTCCATTGTTCTTCTCATTTTTAAAACCCTAAACATACGATTTGGGGTTCAATTGATTGGCTGTTCAAATGACTTGTGTTCAAGATTGGGTGATTTGGGAGATGACTCTAAAGTGAAGATTACTAGACTCCCGGCTGTTAATTTCTGTTGTAAAAGGTATTTAAATTGCAGCTACTGTCTCTGCATATTGACTTATCTCTAATTTCAAATTTCTCTTAGCATTGGGTTAGTTTTGTATCGTGTTCCTTAAGTGTGAGTTGGGGTTTTTTAAGAAGGTACTCGACATCTTTCTGTTCATACATGTAAGAAGTGTTAAAAAGAGATTTTTAGTTGTCCTCTTCTTCTAATTAATCATCAGGTGCTCCAGGTCACATTGGACACGAATGCATAATGTTTATCTTGTAAATTATAGCGTAGGTTCGTATTATTAAATTATGTCAGTTACAGTTCTTAATTCTAAATTGTCAACCAAGAGGTTTAAGTCGCATAACTTGAAGGTTTAAATGTGGAAAAACAGAGGTTGAAAAATTGCTATTTGCTGTAGTAATATAAATTTGGATAATGGCTTATAAATCAATGTGCTGTCTATGTTCTCTCCTAGTTTTCATGTTTAAAACATCTTCTCCATTGTAATTTCATATATTGTGATTAATCTGGCTATTTAGGCTTTTTGCTTATGTAGTTTATCCAGTACAACATATGACTATTACGATAAACTATTTGACAAGTCATGGTTACGTATTGCAGCTTTGAGCTTTCTGATTCACACCCTATATTTGAAGGAGTAAGTACATTAACTCATTTTCTTAAATTAAATGCTTTCATTCTATAGATTACAACATTTGTATGTGCAATTCTGAATGATGCACAGGTAGCCAGCAGGGATCCCGATGATCCATCTCCATACCTATCTGCTGTGTGGGAAGATGAAGGTGAATGCTCAGTGTTTGCCGGAAAAGGGATGAAAGTTAAGGAATCAGTTGCCTTAATGGGTACGCAAGTAATACTATCTTTTATTTCTATCAGAGTGTGCTTTTGGTAGTTTAAATATAACAATGCATGACATTAAATTTTGCTGTCGGTTGCATGTGATTTTTATAAAGGATTCCATAAATCTTATACTATATTCCTTGCAAAGAAAGTAGTAGTATTTGCTTCTACTATCTGATCCACTCACTATATATCTTTTGTCCTTATATAACAATTTCAGAAAAATAGATAAGTTTTATGTTAAAGTGAAATAGATAAATTTTATTATTCATGTTAGTAGTATTTATGATAATTTGCTGAAAGTACTATTGTTGTCTCTGTTCTAAATAATGTGGAAAAGGTCCTGTGAATCTGTGATTATATATTGAATATCCTTGTGAAAGTATACCAACAGTTTATTTCTGTCTGACTAGTAGATAAGTTTTGCTATTGCTAAAAAAGTCATAAAAACATGCGGGGAGTTTAAGTTTTAGTGAGAAGTAAGTATATATTGCAGGTGCCCATACATAAATATACATTAGGTGTCACACATTGTGTGAACATTTTGGATCGTCTAGCTAGTGACACATAATTCCCTACTGTAGCCATGTTTAAGTTCTGTAACAGACTTAACATTTAACCTCGATGTATGGCTCATCAGTACTGAAGTTATGTGCATCACCAGCCCATCTATGGAGCCCAGATGGTCTTACCCAATCATATTTTCTCCTCTACCAATGTTGCAAATTTGGTTAGTGTCTGCGTTTCACCAGGTGACAGTAACAAACAAATTATTTAATGCAGACTACTAGTTTTATCTCGTTAGACCACCTTCCTTGTGTTGTGTTTTTTTTCTCCTCCAAAAGCCAAGTTGACTCATGTCCAAGTTTAAAACTCGATGATAAGCTTCTAATAATGAACTTCACAACTACTGTCAACACAATGCAAATTAAGGTATCTAAACCAATCTTGAATTTAATATCAGTTGATTAATTTATCATGGGCAGAGCATATAATATTCAGTTATATTACTTTGTCGAACACTGCAAACACTAATAAAAAAGTTCTATTGAAAATTGAAGATATCAATAGAAAGTAAGTTTTTTTGTATGCATTAGTGATCATATCTGAACTGAACTTGTTCTTTTAATGGGCTCTTACCTGAATTGATTCTTAAGTTTAAAAGTAGTTTCATTCAGATCGGAGCTTTGAAGCAGAACTTTCGTGCCAGAAATTGTGGTCAAGGAAGGTGGTCTTCCAAGTTTTCATGGTGTTTTTATCTGTGCTACAGTAAATTGGTCTTTTGTTAAGGTCTTATGCTACTATCTTTCCAGCTGCTTGGAGTTCAGAAAAACTTTAGTAGTTATTGAAGAATTCCCAAGGGAAGCTGATGCGAACAATTCTTTTCTCAACAGAGAGGGTAATAATTTTAGTTCATTATGAAGAATTTGCCGCTGGTACTATACCGTCTTATTTTTCTGTATTTTTTCTTACTTTTATATAATATCTCAATTGCAGGTCACTGCCAACAGGCAACAGCTGGGAAAGTGGCCTCTTCATTTTGTTTTTAGTTGTATTTGCATTAATTGCTGCCGGTTATGTACTTGTGAAGGTAATAAAACTAGCTTTTCTGTGGCTAATGTTGATGTAGTCTCTCTATACACATAAACACACATCCTTTTATGTATGTCAATTATGCTTTGTTATTTTTCATGCTCTTAAGTTTTGCTTACTTCATTGCAGGGACTTGAGGACCCAACTAGGAGTAGATACAAGCTTTCTATTAATTGGTTATCAAGTGACATCTGCAGGTATAATGATGGTGCTCTCTCATTGGCAAATTCCAAACTGCATTTTTTATTCAACGAGGATGGGTGTCCTTATGATTTTGTATTCCAGGAAAGAATGGAGTCGAAATCTTGTTGAGGAGTTTATGCTCTTGGCTAACAGGACAGCTGCAGAAGTAATAACTAGGGCATATCCTTCTAGTGCTTTATTGCGGAGGCATCCTGAACCTAATTTGCGGAAGCTTAGAGAGTTTGAATCCTTTTGCTGCAAACATGGTTTGAGTTTGGATATCTCTTCTTCTGGCAAACTTCATCTCTCAGTGTAACTTAGACGGAAGTGATCCTACTAGCTATTATCATTCAATCTCAGTGTAACTTGTACAATATTGTACAAGATGCAAAATATATTTGTCAATATTTTATTAAATTGTTATTGTTGTAGCTGGACGGATGTGTAAAAATATGTTGGGAATTATGGTTTTTAATTAATTTTCTGGATGTTGTTCGGTTGTAAAATTATGGATGTAAAATTATTGGTTCATTATGAAACTAAAACTATGAAACATAATTATGGATGTGTAACATAATTATGTGTATAATGTGTTTTTAATTTATCTTTTGATTCGTTCATTAGAAAATTGATATGTATATATCAAATTTCTCTACTCATCGAGATCTATCCATTTTGACATCCATTGATATATATTAAAAAATAAATATTTTGGAAATAATAAAAAAAATTAACTTATAAGTTCTGATTTACCAAACACTGTACTGATTTTTAAGTTCTGATTTACCAAAATAATTTCTACTTATCACGACACTTATGATTATAAGCCATAAGCTACTCATTTTAAGGAAGGCCAAACGGCCCCGTAGTATTTAATAGAAAATATCTAACATTAATTAATTAAGAAATAACGTGGTTCCATAATTATCTTTTGCACTTAGTAAAAGGCGGTATTAAAGATAATTATGAAACATAAAAGGCTAAAATTATGAAACATAATTATGGATGTGTAACATAATTATGTGTATAATGTGTTTTTAATTTATCTTTTGATTCGTTCATTAGAAAATTGATATGTATATATCAAATTTCCCTACTCATCGAGATCTATCCATTTTGACATCCATTGATATATATTAAAAAATAAATATTTTGGAAATAATAAAAAAAGTTAACTTATAAGTTCTGATTTACCAAACACTGTACTGATTTTTAAGTTCTGATTTACCAAACATTCTATTGACTTATAATTTCTACTTATCACTTATATGACACTTATGATTATAAGCCATAAGCTACTCATTTTAAGGAAGGCCAAACGGCCCCGTAGTATTTAATAGAAAATATCTAACATTAATTAATTAAGAAATAACGTGGTTCTGTCAAGAAAATATCTCCCAAATTCACTCACCACTCTCTCGTAGTATTAGCACAGCTGTACGTTGGTATATGTTACTGATTCTTAGAAATTTGTACATAGTAAATATTCTGTGGTAATTGTATTTGATTACAAAATATTTAGTTTCCTTTCCAGTAGTTATATGTTTGTGTATAAATTAATATCATCCATGTAATGAAGATGATTAAGAAATAAGAACATAAACATATCAAAATTTGTATACCTTTGGCTTACATGGTATCAGAGCCTATCTAAACAAACAAAAACCACGTATCCATCTTATTTTTTACCCTTCATGGCTGGCTATTACTGACGGAGAAACCTCAATCCCTGTATCAAGTGAAACCATTGTACCCATATCTTTACCCGTACCTCAACAGATCATTGTTCACCAAAATAACACCATCTTCCCTAATAGAATCACTTTAACCAAAAAGAATTACTCACTTTGGTCGTAAATGATGGAGACGCGTATCAGTGCCCAAAACAAAGTAGGGTATCTCATTAGAAAAATGAAAAAAAATCAGCGCCTAGCCTTCTCTTGGCACTTGGATTACCGAAAATAATAAAGTGAAAAGTTGGCTTATCGATTCCATATCACCTCCATTGATGCAAAGATTTATACAGCTCTCTACAACGAGTGAAATTTGGATTGATATATCGAAAACATTTTATGATGGATCTGATGAGATTCGTCTTTTTGAACTAAACCAAAAACTATTCTCTCTTAACTGAAATAAGAAGGTCGACCTTTATCCACACATTATAACGAGCTTTGTGCTATTTTTCAGGAAATCGATCACAGATCTCTTTCACAGGAATATACCATCAAAGGAATTATGCATCTACATTCTACAATTGCTAGGCTACGTGTCCACATTTTTCTAAGTGGACTTGATGCTGAATTTGATAAAGTTCATGGAGAAATCCTATGGAAGGAGCTGAAACTTGATTTAGAGAGCAGCTATGAATATGTTCGGCAAGAGTCTCAACAAAAACAAACAATGGGAGGCTCCCGTTTAATTTCAGAAAATTCTGCTATGGTGGCTCACCGTCCTCGAGTAGGAACATCACTAGGACCATTTAAACTCGCAGCAACCAACAAGGAAACTCTGTTAGTTTGGTACGTACTCACTATGGTGAAACATGCCATTCAAAACAACTATTTTATGAAATCATTGTCTATCCGGCGTGGTTGGATTTCACGAAAAAAAACCTAGAAAGCAAATCACAGGGAAAGCTATCTTCGTAAATACAAAAGAAACCCTTGGAGACAAGTCTTTTGCAAATGTTACCTTTTAAAGTATTATCAATAATGCATCTGTGTTTTCTACACAATCTAAGGATAGTACTTCGATTATTGATATAGGTGCATCTGATCATATGACAAATGCTTCTAGTCATTTACATTCTATTTTACCCTCATCTCAAACAATCATATCTACAGCCAATGGTAGTACATCATCAATTATAGGAGAGGGCCTTGTCACTTTATCTGAATCACTCACTCTAGACTCTGTCTTGGTCGTTACATCTTTAGAATGTAATTTGTTATCTGTTAGTCAAATCACTTCTAAACTATCATGTACTGTGACTTTTTGGCCATCATATAGTGTATTTCAGGACATTCAAGCGGCTGGATTTAAGTTGCAGCTGTCACGAGTTCCCATTCAGCCACCAATGGTTGTTACTTTTAATCACTTCTTTTCGTTGTCCTGCATTGCTCTTACATTCTTTTCTTCTTTTGTACTGGTGCCACTATTTCATGCATATTTGTTCTCTCTTACTTCTGTGCATTGTTGGCACGACATTTTTATTTTCATGGCATTTACTGTTGCTAGTCTCGCCCATTTTATTTTTCTTATTACTCTCCTCTTCGTGAACAGGTTCTCAGAATATGCAATCTCAGCTGAACAGCCAAGGGCCACCTCTTCCTGTTCCAGTTCAAACTAATTTGTCCCAGTCGGGTCAACTACTACCCCAGAACATCGCTAATAATATTGGCTCAGTTGGAATGCAAGGATCTGCTAGTTTGACGTCCTCGTTTCCCATGGTCAGCAATTTATCACAGAATAATATTCCCAATGTTGTTAACCAGAATAACAACATGCAGAGTATGCCAAACATTTATGGGGTTGTACAAAACATGAAGAGTATGCCAAACATTGTTTTTAAGGTAGAGCAATGATTATGTTTATATTTAATTGATCACAATTGACTGTTTGTGCCACTTAAGTTAAACATCTTTTACTGATCTTCTAAATTAGATGAGAATTCAGGTTAGAAAAATATGCAAGGCTTTGGAAGAAGATTATTTTATCATAACTTGCATTCTCTGAGGAAGCTTCATCCGTTTTAAACTCACGAACAGAGAATAATGTATTATTGAAAATATTTTAACTGCATAGGAGCTGAGCAACTACTACTGATCTCTGAAACCATCTTAGGTTCACTACCTCAGTGGTCCAATTAGAGTTGTAGATATCCCTGAGTCAATATGAAACATTGTTTTAAAGAATTTTTTGCATTTAAAAGTACTCAGCATATACATTTGTTGGAGAAAACAGTGGCGACGCAGATAACTTGCACTGTTATGGAATAAGCTGCATTCTATAGTTTAAGAAAATTCAAGTTCTTTGTGCTTGATTTAATGTTACATAAATAGATTTTATAACAACTAATATGAGTAAGAATGTTTTGCCAAAAAATGAGTAAAAGTGATGTACAACGTATTTTAAACTTTTAATGGAGCGCAACAATATGAGTGCTTGGATTGTTGGTTTCGATTCCAGATTGTTTGATGTTGTTCATTCTATTAGTAAACTTCTATATTCTTTTTGTTACCTATGTTTAGTTGAATGCCAACTTAATTATACATTGTTACATGTAAAATTAACTTGCAAATTACATAGGATGTAGTCTGCTCATGGATTGCATATTATGGGCAAGGTTTCGTAAACAAGATCTGAGATCCTATTTTTATCATAGATTTTAGCCCTCTTTCCATGATCCGAGGTCGTGTCTTGGCCTATATATGTTATATTGATTGAGATACTCTCTAATCAACCAATTTTGTTTTCATATTTTCCACTCTTTTAGATGTATATTCGTTCTATATTTCATTGTTAAAGCTTTTAGACAAATCTGCTATTTTTTTATAAATCTAAGTTTTAAACTTATTTTTGCATTTGTTCTCACAGAAATATGTAGGTCTTAAAACTCAGAAAAGTGCACCAGAGTACAGTCATAAAAGCATACTGGTTTTGTAGCTCTCTCTTTGAATGAAATATTTTAGCTTTTATTTGTGGTAATTGATCAATTCGTTGAATGCAGGACCATCTTGCACTAATGATGGAACTTCTTGGAAAAAATGCCTATAAAGGTTAGATTGTTGGTCACCAGCTCCTCCTTTTCTAGTTCCTGCACATATCTGTGATGCTCATGTTTTTATATTTTGGCAAAACAGATAATCATTGGTGGACTACGATCCAAAGACTATTTTCATAGGATGGAGATCTGAAGAGAATTCAAAGGTTAAAGTACTACACACTTGAGCGATTACTGGTTGACAAATTCAAACTTTCACATGCACAATTGGCAGAGTTTCTTTGTCCCTTACTTGTTTTTGCACCAGATAAGCGACCAACTGCTCAGCTGTGTTTGCACACTACGCCATAAATGCTCATACGCAACGCTTTTAGAAAGTGTTTCAGTGAAAGTGTTTCATTAGGTATGAAATTTTGGGTCTAACGAAACAGAACTTGAACTGGTGTTGCATTACATATAATTTAGTATTGCATTTGATCCACGGTGTTTCACATAATGCAACACTAGCAGCAGGCGTTGCATTAGATATTTTTTAATTTTAAAAAATGCTGATGTGGCAGCAGTGGGGTCCACACGTGTTGACGTGGCATTTGCTGACGTGGCAAGTGTGGGGCCCACATTTGCCACACATTTGCTGACGTGGCAAATGTGGGACCCACATTTGCTGACGTGTCATTGGCTGACGTGGCAGAAGCGTTGCATTAGGTGAAAGAGGTGTTGCATTTGCTGTTTAAAAGCGTTGCATTAGGTATTTTTGAATTTTTAATAAATGTTGACGTGGCAGTTGTGGGACCCACCAGGGTGACGTGGTAGTATGGGGACCACCAGGGTGACGTGGCATAGGCCCACGGGTGCTGATGTGGCAAGTGTGGGGCCCACAATTGCTGACGTGGCAAATGTATTAGTAGTGTAGTAAAGTGTATGCGACTTAGTTGTTTTGCTAACTAATTAAGTGCATGTGATAATACCTTATCATTTTGTCTTGACTTACCTTTTGGATGATTTCTACGATGATGTTGTAATAGTGATGTACTACTTTTAAATTATTTGTAATTTGTATTTAGTATTTTCTATGAAATGATATTGAAGTTTGGTTTTGCTTGGATTTGTGGTTGGATTTGTGGCTTTTAATGCCTGACTAATTGTATTTTCAAAGGGACCCATTCACCTTTTTTAAAAAAAAATTTGTTGCAATTGGGTCCAAATATGTTGCAAATAAACATTACAACAACTACAAAATTATTGCAATAAGGGTATAAACTGTTGCAATTAGTCTAACAAATTCATTGCAATTGGACTAATATTTGTTGCCTTAAAGTGATTTGTTTGTCAACCATTTGCTACTGCAATGATTTTTAAACGTTGCTAAAGACTATAAAATGATGCTACATGCCTTTATTACAATGATTTTTAATGTTGCTATATGGCACTCAAATCGTTGCTAAATCGCTCTATTGCAACAGGGGCGGATGCAACGCTAAAATTTTTCACATTCGTTGCAATAGAGTCTACTGCAACAAATATTGGCCTTAAGGTAATGTATTTGTGGTGTTGCAATATGTGATCTATGGTGTAATAGGACAGTGGTCGAGATGGCAAGAAGTTTGTTGAAAGAAAGAAATATGCCTTCAATGTTTTGGGGTGAAGGTGTGAGGCACGCTGTTTATTTGCTGAACCGACTACCTACTAGAGCTCTGTCCGGAACAACACCCTACGAGGCTTGGTTAGGTATTAAACCTAACATTGATCATATTAAAGTTTTTGGTTGTATCTCACATATGAAGATACCAGCTGTGAATGCAAAAAAACTGGATGACCGGAGTAAAATGGTTGTAAACCTTGGTAGAGAATCAGGCACCAAGGTGTATCGTTTATACGATCCAAAGTTTGGTGCAGTCCATGTTAGCTGGGACGTGATTTTTGAAGAGTCAAAAAGCTAGCCTTGGGTTGACAAGGAGGTAGGTGAAAGCGTGGCAGCATCTACGTTTACAGTGGTCAATATCGGTACAGAAGGGTCTCAGATGCAGTTCTAGTCATCCCCAGACCAGTCATCTCCATACACCCCTGTGACTACACAAATGTCACAGACTTCACAGTCGAGTGAACAGAGCAGAGTCATCACAAAGCACAGAACCAAGAAGATTCAGATTGGTGAGCGATATTTACAATGAAACAGATGAGATTGAATTAGAAGATGACTTGCTTTTACTCAGTGTAGAAGAGCCTTCAAGTTACTATGAAGCAGCTAAAGAAAAGGAGTGGAAAATTGCGATGAGCCAGGAGATAGAGTCGATAGAAAAGAACCAGACCTAGAAGCTAACAGAACTACCAGTTGGCAAAAAGGCGATAGGGCTAAAATGGGTTTTCAAATTAAAGAAAAATACCGATGGAGAAATCATAAAATATAAAGCCCGTCTCGTTGCAAAGGGCTATGTACAAAACCAGGGAGTTGACTATGAGGAAGTCTTTGCTCCAGTAACTCGTTTGGAAACAGTACGTTTGATTTTGGAACTTGCAGCTAAAAACAGATGGGAAGTTCATCACTTAGATGTGAAATCCGCATTTCTTAATGGGGTTTTACAGGAGGAAGTCTATGTCCTTCAACCTGAAGGTTTTGAGAAAACTGGTGAAGAGCATAAAGTGTATAAGCTCATAAAAGCGCTCTACGGGTTGTGTCAGGCACCACGGACATGGTACGCTCGTTTAAACAGGTGTCTCGAAGAACTGGGGTTTGTTAAATGCCCTCATGAGCTCGCTGTTTACACACGAAGAGAAGGTGGTGAATCCTTGATAGTAGGTGTCTACGTGGATGATTTGATAATCACTGGTATAAGGTTGTCAAACATTGTAAAATTTAAGAAGCAGATGGCTGAAGAGTTTGACATGTCTGATTTAGGCAAGCTGTCTTACTATCTTGGTATTGATGTCGAGCAAGGGAAGGAGTATATAAAACTGAAGCAAGCTGCGTATGCAAGAAAATTTTTGGAGAAAGCTGGGATGTCTGAGTGTAATCCTGTGAAATATCCCATGTAGCCTAAAACCCAGTTGCATAAAGATGAGAAAGGGAAGGCTGTTAACTCGACTGATTTCGAAAGCATGGTGGGTAGTTTGAGATATCTGGTGCACACACGCCAAGATATAGCCTATTCAGTTGGCGTGGTTAGTAGATATATGGAAAGACCCACTGTTCTTCATTTGAATGCAGTGAAACGTATAATGCGATATGTACGTGGAACGTTGGATTATGGTTTAGTCTATCTAAAAGGCAAAGGGAATTATTTACTTGCTGGGTTTTTTGACAGCGATTTAGCTGGTAACTTGGATGACAGAAAGAGTACAGGTGGGTTAGCATTTTATTTGAATGAAAGTCTGATAGCGTGGGTGTCACAGAAACAAAAATGTGTAGCGTTATCTTCGTGTGAAGTCGAGTTTATGGCTGCAACTGCTGCAGCATGTCAATGGATTTGGTTACGCAAAGTGTTAAATCAAATATCAGATGAGAGCATTGGACCTGTGGTGTTGTATATCGACAATAAATCTGCTATCGATCTGACGAAGAATCTAGTGTTTCATGGACGCAGCAAACACATTGATATTCGTTATCATTTTATTAGAGAGTGTGTTGAGCGTGGAGAAATGATTGTTAAGCATGTTAGAATATAGGAGCAGAAGGCAGATGTTTTGATTAAAGATATGTCCAAGGTGAAGTTTGAGCGAATGAGGAAGCTACTGGGAGTAAGGAATTTGATCGAGAATAGTTGTTGGTTAAGGAGGTGATTGTTGGGCCTTTAATCAAAACTGTTGGGCTTGTTTTATTTTATTTGTTGAATAATTTAGGTTGGTTTATCAGTTATAGTCATTGTGAGACTCAGTCATGCACGTAGTTGAGATTTTTTAGGAAGCTTTGATTAGTAGATGTAGTGGAGTAGTATTAGGAGTTTGTTGAGCTATTTTGTAGCACCACCTTTGTGGTTTGTTTTCCATATATTGTATTGCATTTTCTTTCAGTAATGAGAAGAAGTATAGAACTTTCTTTTCTCAGTTTCATTTGCAAAACACTCTTATATGTATAAACATCTGTATACCAGATTAAGAAACTAGACTATTGAGGGGCACTACCTGTAGGATAACACTGTATATCTTAGATACAGCATCCCACCTCCATCTATTACATTCTATTGATGGAAAAGTAACCAATCCTTGGAGGACTTGGTAGTTTTCATTAGTTAATGTTTCAATCTTCTTTTCGGTCTCTTAGTGCTCTCACCACCTTCAAATAATCTGATATCTTTGCTTATGATTTGCCTTTCACATTTACAAATGTTATTTACAATATATGTGCTTTTTAATATAAGTTTAAATTTCTGAATTTCGTCAAAATAAATATGAAAATCTGATGTCCATAATAAAAACAAATACGAATATATGCAGCCAACTAACATGATCAGGATCAAATAACGCGAGAACATGGTCGTCAAATATTAAGACAGAGTTATGCTTCCTCGTAAAAATCTTATTTGCTGAATTTATTAGATTTTACCATAATTCTTCAGAAGGAGTTTTTGACATTTAAATGACATATGATATCCGGCATGGAAACATTTAGCATGGACACTGGATGTCAAGTTTTCATATTTACTTGTTTCTTTAAGCCAAATATGTGCTTCCTTGAATCTCTTCTATTTCTTTTGACTGGAATGCTTGATAGATGAAATAATAAATAATATTTAATATGCAGAGATGGTTATCAGATCTCTCGATCAGGCCAAGTACTTCTGGAAGAATCTAAAGATGTCATGAACTTAGAAAGTTTGGTGGTGCTCTTAAAATGTCTAAAGAATATGGTAAATGCTACATTCCTTAATTAGTCAGGATAATTAGGTGAGCATGATAATAAGTTCTATATATGTTAACATTGTTACCTGTATAAACAGAAATGATAATCAACTGGTCTATAATCTTATTAAAATTGCTAAAAGTTTTGCACAACTTCCAGATGCCAGTACCATCCTTTGCTAATTTTTGCAACTCACATGATATTTTTTGCTTCAGATATACTCACAATGCAATATTTACAAAGCAGGGAAGAAGAAGGTAGCATTTAAATATCTTACAGAGAAGGTATACGATCTCTTACTTGCTTTTTTAGAATTTACTTATGCATCATATGAGTATATATATGATTTGTTTTACCAGATTTAAGTGTAAAACTTCTAATGTTGTAACAGAAATAATAAGTAGAATTATTTTTAATAAATACAAAGGATATAAGTATAAATCAATAAACTGTTTCTGTAGAAATCAATAAGATGTTTTCGCAGTCAACTTGAATATTGTATTTCCATTTTAATAATCAGCAGCAATTCCTATCGAGACTTAAAATCTTGTGCTCCTACATTTCAGTTAGTACTATATGTAGAATGCAGATTCTTTCCATGATTTCTATCTACTGTATGTTGGTTTATGACTGGTGCTTGTATGTTAGAGATGGACTTGTCTCTTACTCTCACACTCTTTTTGTTGTTTGCCTCCTAGGCTGATGACAAGGAAGAAGCATGTTCTGGCTGCATCATATCGGAAGGGGACTTGTTCGTAACAGAAACTCAGGATGGCCTATTGAATGTAGCAGCCCAGCAGACCACATTTCAACCTTCAGAATTTTACACAACCTGTACAGTGGAACCTCCAACTGATTTTCTTAAGCAAGTTACCAGCTGTTGTGCAACCATTAACATATAGTTTAGAGATTTGAGAAGGAAATCAAATATAGTACTTGTACATTTTAATTTAATTTCTTTAATGTTGTTGGATTTGATACGTTGATGTAACTATACTAGTTATGTTTTTGGTGAATGAAATTAGGAATTGAATTGGTTGTCGGTTTATTTGATTGGAAATTCGATATTCAAGTAGTACATTTTTCTTTTATTACATTTATGGTGTTACAATAGTTACAAAGTATGTTACAATAGGTATGTTACTGCAAGTGTTGCAGGCCCAAAAAGTAGGACCCAAATGTGGGCCCACAGTTGCCCCTCTGCAAATTTGTATCATCTTTTGTAACACACAAACTATGTTGCTATACAGTGTTTAAGATGTTGCTATAGAGGTTTTTTGTAACCACATTTGCTATGTTACCATAGGCTATTTCTGATGTTACCTTAGAAATCTACAGTTACTGCTGAGAACCTAACACGGTTGAAGTGTTACCATAGCCCTATTTTGGCATACGGCAACTTTAAACAGGGTTTATAGTAACACAGTTTTGGGGTTGCAATAAGCAATCTATGGCATATTGATACTAATTTTCTAAACATGTTTATATTATTACTAAGGTGATCATCTACTTATGAATGCAGTCTCAATCGCATCCGGATGAAGAGGAATTAATAGATCGATCAGGGAGCTGGATCCTAGCAAGGATGGACGAAGAGGGTAATTTTTGAAATGATGTTGTTGCAGACAAAGCTAAGGAAATTGTAAGTTATTGATTTGTATCTTAATTCAAAGTATTCATTAGCTCATGCTTTGAACCTTTTTTTTTCTAAACTATTAGCAAACTTTGAATTCTTTATTATTATATATGTATAAGTTTATTACATACATAAATAGATTAGTCTTTTATATGGGAATAGCTTAACTATAAATATATGGTACTCTTAATTCTGTAGGAAAAGTTGAAGGAGGAGGTTAAGGAAGGGAAACTAAAAGTGAATGGTCTTAATGATGTTTTAACAATGGCATTTGGTAAGCCTGAGCATCCAGGAAGAGTACGTGGCCAAGGAACTCATGTGAAGCAGTCAGTTTACTTCGATCGTCCAAGGCAAAAGAAAGCCTCGACAATGGATGAAAAGATACAGGAGAGAGTTAAGAAGTACATGGCAGAGGGGACTGCAAAAGGTTATTAAAGAGAGAGATGCAATTTGGGCTGATGTAGTGGGAAAACTCAGAGCAGAGTTATTGACAAAGATTCTGGGACAAGATGGTAGTCCGAAACAGGCTTCTCAAGAAACAAGTTGTCACACTAACGGTGGGATTGATATAGATGTAGGTGTATAGAATCTTCATACACCTAAAACCACAAGGAAGATTTTTCATGTTCAAGAAGATAAAGATGTTCGTAAAGTGAAAATAATTGACACTATATTTGTTGATTTTGGTGACATTAAGGATGATAACAAGGTGGCTGGTGAGGATGCAAATTGTAAGGTGGCTGGTGAGGATGCAAATTGTAAGGTGGCTGGTGAGGATGAAAATTATAAGGTGGCTGGTGAGGATGATGATTGTAAGTTTGTTGTTGAAAAGAAGATAGGTGAGGAAGTGAAAGTCAATGCATCCGATAGTTCTGTTTGCAAATTGGCTGTTGGATCGCTGAGCAACATTGTAGATTATGCAAAGATTGATGAAGTACTCATTCTTGAAGGACGTGAGCAGACAATCCATGGAGTAAGACTTGGAGAAGAGAATGCAAGAGTTTCAATCACTCGAGTCATTCAGTGCGGTGCGAATATTCCCTTCCCTATCAGTGATGAAATTATGATTGTGGAACAGGCCATTGGAACTTTTATTACATGACCGAGAAACCTAACTAATAGCAATAGGAAGCAATAGCACTTCTGATGGTTTCTCAAAGGTCAGATATCTACTATGTTTTTATTTAGTCTGTTTCTTCTTACTATTTTCACGTTCAATTTTTAGAAAAAGAAGAAAGGTCATTCTATGAAAATGAAAAAGACGTATAAAGTAGTTGAAGATGTTCGAGTAGAGCCTTTTGTTGAGATGGATGCAAATTATCCATCTGCATTGAAGCGTTTGTGGACATGAGCAAAGGATGCCTTGGCTGATGAACAAACAACGTCTTTTGAGCCAAGCGAAGATGCCTTTGGCTCTACAAAGAAGCAAGTCATTTTCTTATCAGATATACATGCAGTGTGCTCTGGAGGTGAAATGGCAGGGTCTTTCATTTGCTTTTTTATTAAGTAAGTTTCTCTGCAATTTGTTTTTCGTAGACAGTCCCGCAATATAACTGAGAATCTTTACTCACTACTATTTAATTTTATATGTAGCCTCTTAAATGAATATGTAAAAAAGCATAAGATGACCAACATAATAAGCTTCGTAGATCCTAGCACGATTGGTGCCATTGGATGTGGTAATGCAGGGCAGAGGTCGCGTGCACTCGATGCACGATTTAAGAATGCTAAGAAAGATCAATACTTTCTCATGCCTTACAATGTCGTGTAGGTGTTTATACCATAAGTAGCTACTTGGACATTCTCAGATAATTTTTTGAGGTTAAACATGATTATATGTCTTGCCTTTTTTTACAAGAATTTAAGTTTCAGTTTTTAACACAAGGGTTAAATTTGATAATATTTAATTTGTTGCAAATTTTAAGTTTAATTTTTGAGTTTAAACTTGATAATATTTCTTATAATTTTAAGTTGAATTTTTACAATAATTTAGGATTCCAATTTTTTTAAAATGGTTAGGTTGTGTCGCAATTTCTCGATATTTTGGTAGACTTGTTAAGATCAAGCGTTCCTTTCATTTTTTAAGTTGATCATTTACGAGAATTTAAGTTTTTATTTTGAATAGAAGCCTTCAATTTTTGAAGTCAAGCCTGATCATATTTATTGCAAGAAATTGTGCTCTAGATGTGTCACATTTTGGAACATTTTTCTGTCTTGCTGAATTTAAGTATTTTTTTGGTTGATTTTATTTTAATATTAATATGATCTTTTTGATTATATTTGAGTTGGTAGTGCGACAAGAATTAGTACTTCATGCTTTAATTTCAAACTTGCATCATGGTTCATATTTGCGTAGGAACCACTGGACTTTGACTGTTGCAAATCCTGAGGCAGAGATTGTCTACTACATGGACCCTCAAAAATGTCGAATTGCAAATGGGGAATGGGTGGATGTTGTCGACAATTTCAACTTCTAAAGTTTGTGTATTGAGTCTTGAACCTTCATAGACCATATCTTTCTCTGCTTTGATTTTTTGTTGAAAAATATTATTTTCGTTACAGCGCCATTAAAATGTACAAGGAGGACATGAACAAGGTTGCAAAGAAGAAAATATTAAGGGAGAACATGGCGGTATTAATTCATTCTCATCATATTTTATTTATGTCATCGAAAGAGATTGTAATTAAATTTTTATTTGGTACTTCAGGGAGTTCCACTGCAGACAGGGAGCAAGGATTGTGGCATGTTCGTGATGCGTTACATGAAGGAAATCGTTGAGGACTTTTTTTGGGTTTTCTAATCAACTTTAGAGATACTTGGTTCTTTAGGACACTAGTAAAAATATGTGACTTACAAAAAAATTTTGGTCATTTTTCAGTGGATGCGTAAGTCGAACATGGTTCATATTGATGATCACAGTAACAAGATCCGGATTGATATTGCGAAATATCTTATGGAATGCCATGCATGTTAGGTTCTACAGTCGGGTTCTTTCTCTTGTTATGAACTTGGTTTATGAAGTGGAAGTTTTATAATATGTAGTTGGTGATGGTAAATTAAACTTGGGATGATGTATTTGGTGTTAGGTGATCAACTGGTGAACTGGTTCTTTTTGCTTCATTTTGTGGTTTTCGTGGATTGATTGGTCGTTAATTTGGTATCTATTCCGTGGTTTTCTTTTGCATGTGTTTGGTATCTTTTGTGTTTGTTGTTTGATGGAATTTAGTTTTAATCTTCCGTTGGTGGTTTGTATAAAATGTGAATTTGATGTGCAAATAGTTTACACTTAAACAGATCATGGTGTTTTAAATCAAAAATAGCCATTATACGAACATAATTGGGACAACAATATACCATTGTTATAACAATTGACCGAAAGTAGATAAACAAATTTGTAAAACTTGTAAACTATTGTGTCTAAAGAGCTGAAAACTTAAACTACAATATGAGATAAACATAAAATGTGGTCTAAAGAGCTTTCGGATAACAGTGAAGCACAATTCAATATTCAAAAACAATGGTTTATGCTATAAACAAACGGTTGTTTGAAGGCCTTCACTACATGTGTGCTTGTGTAAATTGTTGTCTAACATCAACTAAGATAAAGGTGTTTCTTAAAAACTGTCATGGTTAGGTTTTCAGAAAACAGAGGATTACAATAATCGTTGTTTGAAAAAAAACTTAGAAAAATTAAGAATTCTTGCATGACATCAATTCCATGTTGTCTATTAGTCAGAAAACCATTGCATTATGTTGTTTCCAGTAACGGTTCTTATTACAAAAGTGTTGTCTTTCTTAATTTTAAACAAGCACTTAGAACAGTTGTGTTACTTTCTTCTAGCAATGGGTATAAATCCATTGTCTGATTTAAATCAGACCACTGCCCGATAGACCACGAAAAAAATTGGTGTCAGACAACGGTGAAAAACAGTTGCATGAACTGATTTTTTTTGTAGTGCGTGTCACCAAGCTTTCATTGAGATAAAATGCCATACCCCTAGTACTTCTCCTATCATCAATATTTCCTGCAAGGTCGTTGTTCGAGTATCCCGACAAAACATTAGTACCACCATTTTCAGTGTAAACCAGTCCATACTCATGTGTTCCTGTACGTAATAAAGAATTCTCTTAACAGCATTTAAGTTCATTGTTGTAGGCTTTTCCATATACATGTTGACTATTCCAACTGTGTAGGCAATATCCAGACGCATGTGAACAAGGTAACTTAGCCCTCCCACAATGCTCCTGAATTGAGTTGCACCTCGTCCTTGGTGATATGTTCTTTTGTATGCATTAGAAATTTTGTGGGATTACAATCAATCATCCCAGCCTTTTCTAGTACTTTCTTTGCATACCCTGACTGCTTAAGCTCAATACACTTGCTGTTTTGCTTTACTTCAATTCCCAAGTATTAAGATAATTTCCCCATATCACTCATCTCAAATTTGCAATTCATCTGACCTTTAAAATCTTTAATTAACGACATATTCGTGCTAGTGATGAGAATATCATCCACATAGACTTTTCCAACTCTTTTGGTGTATACAGCATGCTCGTACGGGCATTTAACAAATTAGCGAGATCTTTAAGATATTTGTTGAGTTTCGAATCCCACGCACGTGGCGCCTTCCATAGACCATACAATGCCTTGTACAGCTTGTACACAGGTTTTTCTTGCCCTTTCTTCATGAATCCTTCCGGCTGAGATACATAAACCTCCTCCTTGAAATCACCATGTAAAAAGGTTGTTTTAACATCCATGTGGTGCAATTCCCATGAGTTTTTCGCTGCCAAGGCCAGTAAAATCCATATTGTTTCTAAGCGAGTAATATGCGCAAATAATTCATCGAAATCTACCCCATTTTCTTGGACATACCCCTTGGAGACAAGTCTCACCTTATGCTTCACTATATTTCCTTCGGCATCCCATTTAAGTTTATAAATCGATTTTAAATTGATTACCTTTTGACCTGGTGGCAGAGTTGTCAGCTTCCAAGTTTTGTTTTTTTTCAATGGAATCAATCTCGCACTGTTTAGCTTTTCTCCAGGCTTTATCCTTCATTGCACGTCTATATGAATTTGGCTCATCAATGCCCATCATCAATGCCCATGAGCAACAACTCGTCTTCTGCCTCTATTTCTTCGATGTCATTATATATATCTTTAATCTTTCCGAATTTCTTTGGTACTCCTCTGTCATTATAGTTCTCAAAGTTTGGACTGACATCAGGTGTTCGTGACTGCGGGGTCGTACCCTCAAGTTCCTCAGAGTTGCTCATCTGCGTGTGTCTCGGACTTGTCACCTCATCATCATCGATTACTGGTACTTCAAACACTGAAGCTGAACCCATTTATTGAATTTAACATATGAAATACCTCAATAAAAACCATTCGTTAATTCTTGATACGACCTTATGCCATGGAATAGATTATGGAATGTAAATACTTTAAAAAATAGACTAATTTTTCAAATCTTTTTTGCTGAACCCTTGAAATTGGAACGTTTTTTATTGAGGCGCTGGTCGTGGTTACTTATTTTAAGGCCAAAGTGTGCCTATGGATCCAAATGTTTAAATCATATGAAAACATGGTTTAGCGATATTACGTGCCTGATCACCCACTTTAGCACGTAGCGTCTTATCGTAAGTTCCAATTAACCTATTTTATTATTGAAACTTATATCCTAATTCAGATTTATACTTTTGATTCATTGTTACCTGTTATCTCTTTACACTACTGAGTGATGTTTGGCTCATATACCCGAACCTGACAGTGAAACGTGAAGATGGTGCGTACGATTTAGACCACTAGGAAGAGTTTAGAGAGGAAGAGAGTAGTTGCACAGGGTCCGGTATTTGCAATCCAAATTTCGGAAGATTTCGGATCAACAGATGCAGCTATTTGACAAACTTTTGGAGTTGGTTTGTAAGACTAGTTTTGATAATGATGTAATTATTTTAAATTTAAATCGTTTGTAAAATTAATTAAACTTAATTGTCATTGTTTTTAAATGTTTAAGTTATTTCATAATTTAACATGGTTCATCTTGCGGGTATAGTTTTACTTTATTATTAATAGGTTTGCGGGTATGACCCATATTCACGTTACTCTCATTTACACTTTTACCATATGACCCTTTCTCTATTTATGACTCCTACATAACACCCAAATCTAAACCATTAGCCCTCTCAAAGCCCAATTACAATAATTTAAGTTATAAAATATCACTCTATTAGGTTAGCTATAAAGTTGTAAATTAGTAGAATGGAGCCGATCGAACTTCTCTCTTCGTGTTTCAGCTCGTTACAAAAGTCGAACTCAAACTCGAATTTTATGAAGCCAATATTATTGTTTTTGTATGGACTCATTAAGAAAAAAATTATCTGACAAACATGTTCACGATCATTTTAAATTTTTTCTATAATTTTTTCATTGAATTTAAATAAAAAAGTAGGGAATAAAATCGCAAAAACTTGCAACATGCTTCTTGTTTGCATTTTTTGTTGATTTATTTATTTTTAATTGCATAAACAAGTGAAAATTAGGGGAAAAAGTTAGGGTAAACTTGCCTATGGATAGATTTTTATTGTTGCATGTAGTCTAGTGAATTTTTACTTTATAGTTTAAGTGGTTTACTAAATTACCAGATGATCGTACCTCTAATTCATATATAAATTGAAAAACAAATCATTATTATAACACTAAATGAAAGTGCAAACTGATTACAGTAGTACTAGTGTTGCTGGTTAATTACCCTCATCGCATTTACAAATTTGTATTGTAAACTCATAATGTAACATAAGGTCTGAGGTCTCAATCTCTCTAATTTGTTCCTTGATGAAGAGATTTTGGGTTTTTTCATTACCAAATTCTGCACCGTTAGATACAATTTCTAACTCCTTCATGAAGTGATCAAGTGTCTCATTTACAATTGGTTTCATAAAAAGAGGATGCACAGATCATCCAGTAGTGTGGGTTTCTGTTAAAAGCTTTGACAAACATGTCTTTGTAGTCCCTTGACCTTTAGGTTTCAAATTTGACATTATGCTTGGCAAGGTCTTACAATAAAGGTTTATATTAGTTGTATTATCTACAATTAAAAAACAAATATTTTTCTAGTTTTACCGTTTTTGATATAGGAATTTCACAATATGTTATATTAATTATTAAAATTCTAGTTAAAATAATATTTTTTTGAACTATTTTTATATATTTTTTAAACAAGAGCACACAGTAAAGAGTAACATCACAAAAACTAAATTATGTTGTTAAATAACAAATTTTATCTTTATCTGATTCAAATTAAATAAATATGATAAAAAAATTATATTATAAACTACTTCTGAAATAATTATACAAAGAATTATATTATAAAATTGTATTATATTTTTTGGTTGTTTAAATGCAAAAATTAAAGGGGTGATGACCCAAAATAATCACCTGGGAAACTGGATGGCCCTTTTTACACGGTGTACCGTATTAGTGTAATACGGAGGCCGAAACTCCGTATCCCGTCGGTATAATCACCTGAGAAACTGGATGGCCCTTTTTACTGACGGGACACGGTACATCGTGTACCGTGATAGGGGGTGTGATGCGGAGAAGCGTCCTCCGTAACAGGGCATGATACGGAGCTCCGTCTTCCGTGTTATGCATACGGTGTTCCGTGACAGTGCTGCGCACCCACCTAACACGGAAGACCGTGTTCCGTATCATGCATAACACGGAAGACCATGTTCCGTATCATGCATAATACGGTACACGGTGTACCGTATTAGGGTAATACGGAGGCCGAAACTCCGTATCCCGTCGGTATTTCGGGCCATTTTTTTCAAAATCAGTATTTTGGGCAAAAACTTATGAAAAATAGGCATTTTGGTAATTTTCTCAAATTAAAGTTGATTTTTAAATATTCAATTTTGTTATGTTATAAGCATTCGATAATATCTAAACATTCCTTTATGGTAATTGAAAATTATATTTCTTATAATTATTAGAAGTAATTATGTGTAGGACATCTCCAGGGAGGAGATATTACTTGAAATTCATAACCTGCAACAGGGCACTAAAATAATCTCTAAATAATACTAGAAGTCCAAAAATCCTAATCAATGGAATAGCCAGAAAAAGAATATGGCATGAGCCAATCGCCCAGTAAGATTTGGAATACTGTTTATAAAACAGAAAAATAGTTATGTATATTTGACAGTTTATAATAAAACATTTATTTTCAAAATATGCATGGTTGAAGCAACTAGAGATTAGGATATTTCATACCGAGATCATAACAGAACAGATAGAAATACACACATCATAGGGTACCTAATGTGTGCAACAAATCGGATAACGTGTACGGCATATACACGTCACCGCCAAATCAAATCAAATTTGGGTGCACCCACGTATCTTGAAACAAATATAAAAATGCGCAAAAACTCGCCACATGAGCTATCATAAGGATACGGCGTGACCAATCACACTGCCACTGAAGTGTCATGTCACTCGTGCCGCAATGACATGGCTGTAGTACCCCTACAGCTGGTTAACTCAATATACCCTATATCACTAAGGTTCAAATAAAACATTTTTGCAAAATTTTCGAAATAACAATAGACAAATATTTGAACATCAACAAATATGTAAATTGCAAAATTTCAGATTGTCGCAGAAACAGATATTTAAATATTTTAAAACATATATATAAA
This sequence comes from Kitagawia praeruptora, assembly GCA_037693485.1. NCBI lineage: Eukaryota > Viridiplantae > Streptophyta > Magnoliopsida > Apiales > Apiaceae > Kitagawia > Kitagawia praeruptora. The sequence goes on from CM075354.1 coordinate 113,947,361, forward strand.
TCACTTTCCAAAGTAAACTAGTCAAAACATTTTTCAAAATCAGAACAGTCAAAACAATTAAAACCAAGTGAATAGATTTAAGTACAAAACATATTTAATATAACTAATCCTAAAATGAGTATAGCTGAATAAAAATGAAAATGAGAGAAAATCCGTACCTCGAAAATAGTAAACTCAAATACTAATAAAAATCTTAAACGATCCGCTACGTACACCCTCGACTCCCGATTTATTATTCACAAAATTATAATTTGTTATTAACAATTCATTCTTTTTGGTTTTATATATACATACCAGCTTAACATAATAATTATACATACGAATTATTACCGAATACTCAGTGCAATCACTAACTTAGCATTTGAATTCGATCCATTAATTTAACAAGATGTCTTTCAAAGGTTTAATATATTAATATATTAAAACAACCAGTACTACACCTCTGTACACCTTGCCGACTCAAAACAATAACACAAGTAATGCTAGTAATGCTCCAGTACTTGCATTAATACTAAATAGTTTACACTTCAATTTCAATGAAACAAACTCAATCGACGCTAAATTCAACCGATTAAATTCAACCGAAATTAAATTCAACAGTATCTCGTTGAAGAGAGAATTACCAAAATGCCTATTTTTCACAAGTTTTTGTCCAAAATACTGATTTTGAAAAAAATGGCCCGAAATACCGACGGGATACGGAGGATCGTCCTCCGTATTAGCATAATACGGAACACCGTGTTCCGTATTATGCATGATACGGAACACCATCTTCCGTGTTAGCATGATACGGAACACGGTGTTCCGCAACACCCCATGATACGGAATATGGTGTTCCGCAACACCTCATGATACGGAACACGGTGTTCCGCAACACCCCATGATACGGAACACGGTCTTCCGCAACACCCCTTATATCACGGTAGACGGTGTAGCGTTTTCAGTCAGTAAAAAGGGCCAGCATGGCTCCCATATGAATATTTTGGGCCATCACCCCTCGTTGAATTTATTTATGCCTTTATTTAATCTAGCGGCAAAATTCCCACCAAAAGTTAAATTCAACCGAATAAATTCAACTGTATCTTGTTGAATTTAACTTTTGCCTTTATTTGATCTAGCGGCAAAATTCCCACCAAAAGTTAAATTCAACAGAATAAATTCAACCAAAATAAATTCAACAGTATCTCATTGAATTTACCTTTGTTTCACCAGTGCCAAATTAATTTTTGATTTTTAAGAAAACGATAAATATTTATTTGATATATAATTTTAAATAAATATTATAAATACTCGATAATTTATAAATTCACTAGAATGTTAAATTTACATATCCAACATTTTAGAATTTACTTTATTACTCAGATAGATGTGTAAAATTTTAAATGATTTAAAATTTTAAATCAATAGTTTACTACTAATTTCACTATCGAAATTATTTTTTTTTAATTTTTGGAATATCACTAAATTAGATATCTATTGACGTCAGTACGGTTGGATCGTCGATAAATGTTTTTTTAAAAATAGAAACAACAATCTGGGGCAAAGCACTAGTTACGAGTTCTAGACAATATAGTAGTGTTCTACTAAGATCTCCAACCAAGTTAATTTTTTATTTTTTGAAAATTTGGGAATATCATTATTTTAGATATATATTTACAATAGAAACAATAATCTGGGACAAAGCACTAGTTACGTGTTCTAGACAATATATTAGTGTTCTAGTAAGATATCCAACCAAATTATTTTTTTATTTTTTGAAAATTTGGGAATGCCATTTAATTGGATATATTTTAACATCCGTACGGTTGGATCGTCGATAAATGTTTTTTAAAAAATAGAAACAATAATCTGGGACAAAACACTAGTTATGAGTTTCAGACAATATAGTAGTGTTCTACTAAGATCTCCAACCAAATTAATTTTTTATTTTTTGAAAATTTGGGAATATCATTATTTTAGATATATATTGACATCCGTACGGTTGGATCGTCAATAAATATTTTTTAAAAAATAGAAACATAAATCTGGGACAAAGCACTAGTTGCAACAATATAGTAGTGTTCTACTAAGATCTCCAACCAAATTAATTTTTTATTTTTAAAAAATTTGGGAATATCATTATTTAAGATATATATTGACATCCGTACGGTTGAATCTTCGATTAATGTTTTTTAAAAAATAGAAATAATAATCTGGGACAAAGCAATAGTTACGAGTTCTAGACAATATAGTAGCGTTCTACTAAGATTTCCAACCAAATTAATTTTTTATTTTTTAAAATTTTGGGAATATCATTATTTTAGATATATATTTACATCCGTACATTTGGATCGTCGATTAATGTTTTTTAAAAAATAGAAACAATAATCTGGGACAAAGCACTAGTTACAATTCTTGACAATATAGTAGTGTTCTACTAAGATCTCCAACCAAATTAATTTTTTATTTTTTAAAAATTTGGAAATATCATTATTTTAGATATATTGACATCCGTACGGTTGGATCGTCGATAAATATTTTTTTAAAAATAGAAACAATAATCTAGGACATCCGTATGGTTTTGATCTAAGGTGTATCGTATTTTTTTGGACATTTATCCTTATTCAACTTCGACAATTTCAAATAAATACTTCCCCATGCTAGAAAAACATGAAACTTGGAATTGGTTATTTAATTTATATTTTCTAGGCATTATTAAATTTTCGTAATTTTTCGATATACTTTTTCCGGAGTCAAATTTAGAGCCGAATAGCTCGTAAGTAGAAAAATCAAACGGTTGACCAAACTTCAACGAAATTTGACCATATTTTGAGGGATTTTTTTTTCTTTATATTTTAAGGTGTTGGACAAAATTTCATAATTTTTGGAGCATTTTTGACTTTATGGGTATTTATTTAATATATTAAGTTGTTTCTTTTTTATTGGTAAAATGAAAAAAAAAACAATCTGTTAATGACATGTGGCAACATGCTATTGGGTGAAAACATAGCACAAGGATTGCCAACTCTTGGCAATTTATAGCTTTTGATTAAAATTAAAGAAGCAACATCCAACGATCCACATTTAACAACATAAAAAAAATAATACTCTAAAAGTCAAAAAAACACACACTAACCTACCCACCCCCATTACTTTATCTATCTTTTTTTCTTAATCTATCAACAGCTCCCCTCCCCCCATAACTATCTCTCTCTCTCTCTCGGCTCACTATACATACATTTAATCTTCCAAAAACCACATCTCTCAATCTACCTATCGAAAATCAGTGATTTTTATATATATGTGTTCTACAAATCAAGAGCTTTCTAGTGATATATATATCTTCAAGTTTCGTACTAATTTTTTTGGGCTGTTTTTTTATTTTAATTGGGTCTTGATTTAGAGGATGATTTTGGTGATTCCTGTTAGAAAATGGAGTTTTTAGTGCATAATTATTTTATGTTCTTGATGTTAATTCCGGATTTTAACGATTGGAAATTGTTCCTTGATATGGGAACTTAAATTTTCATATATGGGTCTAAGTAATTTTCTTAGTGAAACCCATAGAGAAATGGAGTTGAAGTTTGTAGCTTGAATAAGCTTGAAATGAGAATGTGTATTTATCCCACATTGAAATAAATAAGGGGGGTTGTTGGCTTTATATAGAATCACACACATGGGTAGTGTACAACTACTAAGGTGTATGATGGTGCATGGTGTTACTGTGTGCTCCACGCGCACACACACACACACGCGCGCGCGCCGCCGCCGCCCGCCCCGCCACGTCACGACACGCCACGTCACGTCTCGTCTCGACTCGACTCGGGTCGGCTCGGTCGAAGGGCGATTTGGGCGAATGTCTCGGCGTCTCGCGTACGCGAGGCGACCTGGGCGAGGAATTTTATTGCATGGATTATTGATTTATTTTAATATTATAAACATACTGTCAGAAACAAGGTTACTGTCAGGAAGTGAAAACTTGCTGTAAAAAACAAGGTTGCTGTCAGGAAGTGAAAACTAAACAAGGTTGCTGTCAGGAAGGTGAAACTTACTGTCATGAAACAAAGTTGCTGTCAACTGTTGACAGTTACTTTAAAGATACTGTCGAGACTTGTTGACAGTAACTTCTGCGTGATTTTGACAGTAAAGTCTGAGTGTTTATTCTATTAATTGGAAGTCATAATGTGGATAAATATATAACGTAACTGTTACGATTTATTTAATATAAAATCAGCTGTTACAGCCGTTTTGATTATATTAAATCGACCGTTTCATTCTAATTAATTGGAATGAGAGTTACAATATTAATTGGGTGGCATCAGTTACGTTTAGCCTCTAGTATAAATAGAGACCTAAGCAACTGATTGTGCGATACACTATATACACTGAACATACTATCCACACCATACATTCTCTGTTCTCTCTTTACTCTCAGTTATCCTCCTGCTATAGTTCTTTTACTTAAGGTTTTTCGGCGAACTGAGGTGCTAGTCGAAGTTGAGTTTTCTGGTTGCTGTGACCATCTAACTCGGAGCTGTTTTATCCTGGAAGAATATTGCCAGCATCCTGACACAGTGTAAGTGGAGGCAATTATCTCTTCAAGAACAATCAGGACTTCTTTGCAAGGCCTGGTGACTCAGCTGATTATTTCTTATTTGATACCTGCATAGCTATGGCTTCTGGTATGATTTCTTATCTTCCTTTGTTCTATCAGTTACTGATTTGCATGTGTTTTACCTTCGTGTTTTGTTTCGCTAATTGTATGCTTGGCCTGGACTTGTTAAATACGATATATAACTGCCTCTATGTTGCTGTAGTAGTCAATATTCCCAACATTCTTGAAGAGATAATTTGTTATATAGTATTTAGCATAATGGTTAACGAGAGTGAAATTCCTGCTAGTGGTAGTTCGGTTGCATCTGCTGGGGTCATTGATTGGACCACTTACAGTTTTCCACAACCCGTTGAATTGACTGGCTTGCCTGAGAAATTCAATGGGGGCGTTGGCTTTTCTCGTTGGCAGAAAAGGATGAAGTTGTGGTTGACTGCAAAGGGTCTATGGCCTGTTGTGGAATATGAGAAGCCGGTTGTGGATCAAGAGAAGGCTGAATCAGTTAAGAGTTATGCGAAGTGGGCTGAAAAGGATGGGGTTGCTAGGGCAGCAATTCTGGCTGCTCTAACCAACACATTGTTTGATGTGTACTCCTCTGATGCCTACACCGCAAAACTCTTATGGGATAAGCTGGACCAAACACATAATACTGACTCACAAGGTCTGGAAAAGTATTCTGTGGCTAGGTTCCTTGATTTCAAGCTGGTGGACAATAAGTCCATGACTGAGCAAGTGCATGAATTCGAGATGATAGTGCATGCTTTGAAGGAGTCTGGAATGGACCTCCCCGAAAAGTTTAAGGTGATGAGTGTGATTGAAAAGCTTCCAAAGTCTTGGGAAGAGTTCTCTCTCTCCCTGAAAAGACAGAAAGGAGAGATCACATGGACCAACCTTATGCTGGACATCTCGGTGCAAGAACAACACAAGTCCAAACAGGGACATGTGATGCCAACTGAGCATGGAAGTTCGAAGGTAAATGTAGCTACTGTAGGACAGAAAAGGAAGGCTGTCTCTAAGAAGGGTAATAGTAATAAACCTAAGAGTGACAAGGATAAGGCCAAGAAACCAAAGGCAAACAAACCATGTTGGTCTTGTGGGCAGGTTGGACACTGGAGTAAGGACTGCCCTACTAAGAAAGCAAAGAAAGCCGAGGGTTTAGCTCAAGCGAATGCTGTGCTTGGAACCTCAAGTGGGCCTGTAGCGAACATGGTTGTTGGTGAGGCTTTGGCTTCTGAAACCAACGTAGACCGGTATGTTACCTACAACCCTGTACTATTTTCCACTTATCTGTCAAATGAATGGTTGATTGATACTGGAGCTAATGTGCATATTTGTGCTGACATTAGTTTATTTGTATCTTATCAACAGAGTCATAGCTTGACAGTGACGATGGGGAACGCAAGTGCTGCTCAAGTACATGGAGTAGGAAACGTGGACCTGAAGTTTCCTTCGGGACGTATTCTATCCCTGACGAGAGTGCATCATGTTCCTGACATGCGTAGAAATATAATAAGTGGTAGTTGTTTAGTAGCTAATGGCTTTGAAGTTTCTCTCAAATGTAATAAAGTAGTTCTTACTCATACTGGTACATTTTTTGGCAAGGGTTACTTGTCGAATGGTTTATTTGTGATTAATGTTGAACCCGTTTTGGGTAGTTTGATTAATAATATTACTCCTTCTGTTAATTGTATTGAATCTTCTGATTTATGGCATGCTAGACTTGGTCACTTAAATTTTGGTGCTCTTAAAAATATGATGAACTTAGAGTTGATTCCAAAACACACTATAGAAAAGAATTCTAAATGTCAAGTATGTGTGTCTGCTAAACAAATAAGGAAACCTTTTCATAATATTGTTAGGGATTCAGACTTGTTAGATTTAGTACACACTGATATTTGTGAATTTGGTGGTGTGTTGACTAAGGACCATTTTAGATACTTCATTACCTTTATAGATGATAGTAGTAGATACTGTTATGTTTATTTACTTAGACATAAGGATGAAGCACTTAGTAAATTCATTATATATAAAACTGAAGTAGAAAAACAAACTAGTAAGGTACTTAAACGGTTGAGATCTGATAGAGGTGGTGAGTATACGAGTAACGCTTTTAATGAATTTTGTGCAAGCAATGGTATAGTTCATGAAGTTACCCCACCATACACACCTGAGTCTAATGGGGTTGCTGAGCGAAAGAACAGAACATTTAAAGATATGATTAATAGTATGCTTATTAATTCTGGGTTGCCTAAATACATGTGGGGAGAAGCTCTGAATACGGCTTGCCATATTCTGAATAGAGTTCCTCTGAAACACATGGATAAGACACCCTATGAGTTATGGAAGAGCAAGAAGACTAGTCTTAAGTATCTTCGTGTGTGGGGGTGCCTTGCTAAGGTACTTGTCCCTGAACACAAGAGAAAGAAACTAGGTCCGAAGACTGTTGATTGTATCTTTCTAGGCTATCTTGAGACCACTACAGCTATGAGATTTTTAGTATTAAAATCTGACATAGATGGTATAGTGGCAAACACGATAGTTGAGTTTCGTGATGCTACATTCTTTGAGGATGTTTACCCTATGAAGACTGGTATGCCTCAAGATACTTCTAATGAAGATCCTACTCACACATCAAGTTCTATTCCTGATCATGTGGAAAAGATGACAAATGTGGGGGCGGAACCTAGTAGTAGCTCTACTACTAAGGAGGTAGAGGAACCACGAAGGAGTAAGCGTGCCAAGGTAGTCAAGGATTTTGGAAGTGATTTTATCACTTACAATGTCGAGGACGAACCTTTAACTTTCCGACAAGCTATGGATTCTTCAGAGTCTAGACACTGGAAGGGCGCTGTAAAGAGTGAAATTGACTCTATTGTCTCTAACGGGACATGAGAGTTAGTTGATCTCCCTCCTGGGTGTTCTACTATCGGGTGCAGATGGATATTTAAAAGGAAGTTGAATCCTGACGGCTCAATAGATAAGTACAAAGCTAGACTGGTAGCTAAGGGTTTTAAGCAAATGGAGGGTATTGATTACTTTGATACATACTCTCCTGTAGCTAGGATGACAACAATCCGAATGCTTGTAGCATTGGCTTCCGTACATGGTCTTATCATCCATCAAATGGATGTAAAGACAGCTTTTCTTCATGGTGAACTTGAAGAAGAGATTTATATGGATCAGCCTGAGGGATTTGTTGCATCTGGTAACGAAAGGAAAGTATGTAAGTTGATCAAATCCATCTATGGCTTGAAACAAGCTCCTAGGGATTGGCATAAAAAGTTTGATGAAACTATAGTGCCGTTCAGTTATGATAATAATGATAGTGACAAGTGTGTCTACACCAAAGTTAAAGGTAGTGAGTGTGTCATCTTGTGCCTATATGTAGATGACATACTATTGTTTGGAACCAATATTGAGATTATTAACGAGACAAAAGCTTTCTTGAAAAGGCACTTTGAAATGAAGGATATGGGTGAGGCTAGTGTGATTCTTGGTCTCAAACTGACACAGTCAGCTGAGGGAATAACTTTATCGCAGTCTCATTATATAGAGAAATCTATACTTGAGAAATATGGTTATTCACAGTGTAGAATCGCTAGTACACCCTATGATCCTAAAGTTGCCCTTGTTAAGAATGCTTCAGGAGTACCTGTGTCTCAGTTAAGGTATTCTCAGATTATAGGGAGTTTGCAGTATCTTGCTAACTGTACTAGACCAGATATTTCATACTCTGTGTCTAAGTTGGCTAGATATACAAGCTGTCCAAACAGAACTCATTGGGATGCTCTTGATAGAGTACTTAGATATCTGAAAGGCACAATGTACCTAAGTTTACACTATAGGAGATTTCCTGGTGTACTTGAGGGGTACAGTGATGCAAGTTGGATAGCTAAGAAGTCTGGTTCCAATGGAGTGACTGGATACGTGTTCACCTTAGCAGGGGGAGCAATATCCTGGAAGTCGACCAAACAGACTATAGTAACTCGGTCTACTTTTGAGGCTGAGTTGTGTGCACTTGATGCCACGGGGACGGAGGCTGAATGGTTACATGGACTTATGTCCGCGATACCTGTAGTAAGCAGACCGCTTCCTGCGTTTGCTATTCATTGTGATAGTAAAACAACTATCGACAAGATTAGCAGTAAAAAGTATAATGCTAAAACAAAGAGACACATCCAAGTTAGACTAAAGTCTATAAGGGGTTTAGTGTCTGATAGGATTATAGCTGTAGAGTTCATAGGAACTCAGAATAATATAGCTGATCCTTTAACTAAAGGACTGGAACCTGCAGTGGTCCTTAAGTCGAGGTTGGGGATGGGGCTGTCAACCCATCAAAGTTCATCATCAGTGGGAACCCAATACACATGAGAGGAGATCCCTTGAAGTGTATTCAATGTGGTAATAACAAGCTGTAAGGATGAATTGATAGTACCTTTGCTACATAGCTGATGCTGATGTATCTGAGTCTATCCCCTGTAAACCTAGAAGGTACTGATACTGCTAGATAGCAAGAGTTATTATAACTCTGAATGGGGTCAAGTCATTTGACGAGATGATTGCAGTACATCTCTAGAGATGCCCAGCTAAGCGAATGTAATTGTGTGGTCGTAATTAGAGGAAAGGGTTATTCCTTAAAGCATTCGATGAACAGGATCGAGACAAGACCATTAATGTCTCAAAGCCGTAGATTGGCACCATAGCCTTTGACTTGTCGTTGTCTATGGAACATGATTACATCAAACGGATTAAGATTCAAGGTGAAACATTCCATCTGAATCCGGTAGTCATCGAAGTAGGGGACTTAGGAGGGTTCAAACCCGGAAGGGTACCAACTCTGAAAAACAAGTCATGATGGAAAACCTGGAGCATTTCTGTATGGATTTGTGGGGGATTGTTAGAAAATGGAGTTTTTAGGGCATAATTATTTTATGTTCTTGATGTTAATTCCGGATTTTAACGATTGGAAATTGTTCCTTGATATGGGAACTTAAATTTTCATATATGGGTCTAAGTAATTTTCTTAGTGAAACCCATAGAGAAATGGAGTTGAAGTTTGTAGCTTGAATAAGCTTGAAATGAGAATGTGTATTTATCCCACATTGAAATAAATAAGGGGGGTTGTTGGCTTTTTATAGAATCACACACATGGGTAGTGTACAACTACTAAGGTGTATGATGGTGCATGGTGTTACTGTGTGCTCCACGCGCACACACACACACACACACGCGCGCGCCGCCGCCGCCCGCCCCGCCACGTCACGTCTCGTCTCGACTCGACTCGACTCGGGTCGGCTCGGTCGAAGGGCGATTTGGGCGAATGTCTCGGCGTCTCGCGTACGCGAGGCGACCTGGGCGAGGAATTTTATTGCATGGATTATTGATTTATTTTAATATTATAAACATACTGTCAGAAACAAGGTTACTGTCAGGAAGTGAAAAACTTGCTGTCAGAAACAAGGTTACTGTCAGGAAGTGAAAACTTGCTGTCAAAAACAAGGTTGCTGTCAGGAAGTGAAAACTTACTGTCATGAAACAAGGTTGCTGTCAGGAAGGTGAAACTTACTGTCATGAAACAAAGTTGCTGTCAACTGTTGACAGTTACTTTAAAGATACTGTCGAGACTTGTTGACAGTAACTTCTGCGTGATTTTGACAGTAAAGTCTGAGTGTTTATTCTATTAATTGGAAGTCATAATGTGGATAAATATATAACGTAACTGTTACGATTTATTTAATATAAAATCAGCTGTTACAGCCGTTTTGATTATATTAAATCGACCGTTTCATTCTAATTAATTGGAATGGGAGTTACAATATTAATTGGGTGGCATCAGTTACGTTTAGCCTCTAGTATAAATAGAGACCTAAGCAACTGATTGTGCGATACACTGTATACACTGAACATACTGTCCACACCATACATTCTCTGTTCTCTCTTTACTCTCAGTTATCCTCCTGCTATAGTTCTTTTACTTAAGGTTTTTCGGCGAACTGAGGTGCTAGTCGAAGTTGAGTTTTCTGGTTGCTGTGACCATCTAACTCGGAGCTGTTTTATCCTGGAAGAATATTGCCAGCATCCTGACACAGTGTAAGTGGAGGCAATTATCTCTTCAAGAACAATCAGGACTTCTTTGCAAGGCCTGGTGACTCAGCTGATTATTTCTTATTTGATACCTGCATAGCTATGGCTTCTGGTATGATTTCTTATCTTCCTTTGTTCTATCAGTTACTGATTTGCATGTGTTTTACCTTCGTGTTTTGTTTCGCTAATTGTATGCTTGGCCTGGACTTGTTAAATACGATATATAACTGCCTCTATGTTGCTGTAGTAGTCAATATTCCCAACAATTCCGAGCACACAAGGTTAAAAGTCGGGTTTCGTTACTGCATGTAGATTATTTTTAGATTTTTCTGAGAATGTTTTTGTTCGCCAGATATTTCATGAGGTGACCGGAATCTGAGTTTTAATATGTATTTCGAAATTTTGTTTTAGCCAATTTATAGATCTTAGGTTGTAGATGCTTATGTATAATTTTTTTTTTTTGTAAAAAATTCAGTTTGTCCGAAATAACTACTGTTGGCCGGAATCGTAGCAACATGTTGCATAAATTAGCAAATTGCATAAAAAAAATTAGATGTAAATATAGTAGATCTGTAATCTGTTGCTTTTCAAAAGAAACTAGGACATGTTAAATTCAACAAAATTCGGTTTAAATTTTAAAATCAACGAAAACCGGTTGAATCTATAAGTTCAACGAAAAAAAGTTTTAATCAACCAAATCTTATTGATTTTGATAGAATTAAATGTAACAAGATTCAGTTGAATTTAATCCACAGAGACACGTGGCAAGATGATTAATCAATGAAAATTGGTTGATTATGGTAGGATTAAATTCAACAATTTTTCGTTGATTATATTACCATTGCCGGGAAAATGTTTTTTTTGGTGAAATTCAAAATTGAAATTTCAAATTTTTCGAAAATTCTCAAGGACATTTCCAACGGAAAATGGTTGAAAATGGGACCAACAAAATCAACGGGAAGTCGTTGAATTTAACCTTAAATTCAACCGAAATGCTAATTTCAACTGTCTTATATTCAACGGGAAGGAATCTATTGAATTTATGATAAATGTAACGGAATCTTGTTGTAAATAGCATAAATTCAACAGAATTTTACTCGTTGAATTTATCCGCTTTTCTAGTAGTGTTACCTAAGACCTAGTAATATTAACTAAATTAGTAACCAGTTTAATTATTAAATACTAGAAGAATATTAACAAATATATGACATAAATGGCTATAAAATATGTAAACACATCTCAAGTTCAATAGTAAACCACAAGCTTGATTTACACAATGTATCAAATATGAAAAACGTACACAAGGTGCCATATATATTTTGTAAAAATCTTAAAACCTTGCAACTTAGAATTCTTTACTAATAAAATAGTACCATAACACATTAATAGTATATTAACAAATGAATATAAGATTTGTATTGTGTGTAAATTATACTCGAGCCTAAAGCATAAAAAGAGTACCTTAATTGACTTGATTTTACAATTTTTCTTGTAAATCGATCTCGCACCTTCTTTTCCTTCTGGGTGCGTGTCTTAGTGATGTTTAGGGTTTAGTTTATTATTTGTGAATCGTGAGAGAGAGGGTGTCCCGTGAATCTATACTATATTATAATAAATGAAAGGGTATAATTTGTAGTTTGGCTACTCTATATTTTTTGTTATCCTCCATTCACAACCGTTAGATCTTCAACTCAAATAGATCAGTTAAATACAACAATACTAAAAGTTGGAGGTGTAAGGTTTGAATCCCGCCAACAACATTTTATTATAACATATTAATTTAGATTTAATACTAAAAATTAATTATATACAAAGGTCTAAAATTTAAATTCTCCCAACATATTAAAAGTAATGTTTATAATATTTTATATACTAAACTACAAGTAAATTAAAAAAAAAAAAAAGTAACACGTGCTTTGCACGGGCTATAAGCTAGTATTTATAAAACCAACATTATCGATTAAGACTTGGATTAGAAACAACACTCTACTAATTAATTCTAACCAAAATAGATTTTTCTTATTAATTTTTTATTTTTAATTATTATTATTATTAATAATATTATCTAAAATTACAGATATTACATATATATCCCCTTAAAAAGGATTTCGTATCCGGAATCAAACGAAGCTAAACAAGTACGGATATCTCTCACCAATAAATTCCTATAATTCGAAGTAGCCTTTCATTCAGAATGATTTTTCCATAAAACCTTCATAAACGGTATAGTATGCTCCTCTCAAGCTTCTGCTTGCTCCTCAGATCCTCTCTAATCTTATGCAATGGGTACTAAACTATGTGAAACGGATGATACTTATAACCCCCTCAAAACAGACACATGAAACACATCATGCACATGACATAACTGTGGCGGCAGCGCAACTCTATAACACACTTCTCCCATTTTCTTTATAATATAAAAAGACCAAGTTGTCCTTCGTACACCAAAAGTATCACACCCTAAAAACAAATGACATTTTTACGAATCAAAATTCATTGGGTTCAAATCCATCAAGATTATATTAATCCGCATATTTCTTTTGATCAATTTAAATATCACAAGTCTTTTCATGTAAATAATGCCTAAAAAATTTTAAACCAAGAAGTACTAATCTAACTCTAGTTTATAGGTCACATAAACTACAAAATGATCACAATTTAAAAAAAAATGTATGGCTAATAGTTTAAACGAATATTTTCTATTTAATAGAGAGACAAAACAATGAATATCATGATATAATTGTTAAGGCAATTTTAAAGTATTGGAATAGTACTTATCTAAATTTGAAAATAAATTTTATAATCATATATTAATATTAAACACAATTATATATTAATAATAATCATATTAAAAAATCAAATACCAAGTAAGAGTACAGTATTTATTTAATGACTGAAAAAAAAATACTGAACGTATAATAGTAATTGTATATAATAGTAATTGTATGACAATGATAAATGTTACATGAACTAATGCCTACAAAATATTAATTAAATATTGTGAACAAAGTAGTTCGGACAATGAAGGTGGCCCAGACCGTACTAGATAAGCACACTCACGGAAAAGGTATACAAAATGTTTCTCTCTCTAGAATTTTTCTCCCCTTTCTCTCTAGGTTAGAACCCTAATTTATCTTAGCCGCATTCTTTCTAAACCTCACTTTCATCAGATCTAAACTAAACTTCACGAATTCATCTCTTTATCCTCAATCTTACACCTACATGCTATATTTCTATTTCTAAAATTCTGGGTCGATGAACTCTGAGGAGTTTTCTGATTTAATTGGTCATAATTATGCTCTCCCAAATCGAGCTTTGATCTGTGGGATTCCCCATCCACTGGAAACTGATATTCAGACTGTTCTTTATGGAAATGCCAGTTCACAGAATAATGGGTCGCCAAACGAAGTTGTCTCTATATGCACCTCCCCTGTTTATGAGATGCTTGCTCCCTCCCCGGTTAATGAGATGCTTGTTGTGGAATAAAAACTAGGTTATTAGATTGCGGCTAGGGTTTGTTGTATTTAATGCTAGGGTGCGTGAGCTTCGTGCTTTAGTGGCTGCTCTCATGCTCGTGGCTGAATCTGCCTTCACAAGATGCCTACGTACTTTGATGTGTATCAAAGATCAAGCCAAAAAACTTAGTTCTAGGAATGAGGGGTCAGACCCTTTATATAGGCTGAGAAGCCCTAGAATCGTAGTAGAATTAGGTGACTTGGTGGGCAAGTCACCGCCTTGAGGAAGGTTCTAGGCTCCTTCCTTGCAGGAATCAGTTTCCTTGTGGAAGTAGGTGCCTTGGAGGCTAAGTCAGGCAGAAGTAATATCCTTATTTGACTCTTATTGCTGAGTTGGTTATTACCCTTAATATTAATTACGAAATTAATATTATAAATAGGGTTTGGGCCCATTTAATGGGCCCCACGTTTTGACCATATTGGGCCTAATTAATGTAACATTAAATATGTCTTTAGGGCTCATTTTTAACCCACATCAATGCTAGCTCACATTCGACCTACTACTACGGGTAACATCACTAACACTACACCTCTATTTGATTTTTCAACTACTACCTTGTCTTCCTTACAGGAAAATATTGTGGTTCAACAAGGCATACAAACTGTTTGTGAAAATGTCGACTTGAGTTCTTCGACCCTAAAACATGTTGCTAGCGAGGAAAATAATACGGCTTCACCTAGTACTACTGTGCCCATTCAACCATCTTAGAGTGCTTTAGCACAGAAAAACATCCCGGATGCCACACCCTCTTCTGACTCTCATTGTGGAAATTGCATCACTTACAACGAAGACGGCTCTGCTAATGTCAAGCCACCAGAGCAGTTCTTTGTGAATGCTCATAAAAAATGGGAAACTAGCATTATTGGGCATTTTATGGGTGGAGGATTTGCTTTCACTTAAGTTCGAGAGCAAGCTCTTAAGCAATGGAAAAACAAGGGCCTTACTCGAGTTTTATATAACTCTAAGGGATTCTACACCTTTCGTTTTGCAACAGTGGCTGAAAAGGAGGAAATTCTTAAACTAAACACGGTTGTTCTGGGTGGAAAAACTCTGTACTTAGCACCCTGGACGGATGGCTCTGATTTTAAGAAGAATGCAATTCAAAAGGTCCCGTGTTGGATCCGATTTGTGGATATTCCTGTTTCGTACTGGTCAAATGATGGCCTTACCACTCTTTCTAAAACTGTTGGAAGGCCCCTAAAATTTGACGAGGCCACATCTAAATTTGAGCCTATCAAGTATGCTGCTGTGCAAGTGGAGATCACCTATGATGGGCCTCGACCTCCGTTTGTTTGGGCAGACACGGTTACACCGAATGGAATTCGAAAACGGGGCAAGGTGGAAATCCAATATTCACAAATGCCCTACTCCTGTAGTTTATGCAAGGCCCTTGGGCATTCTTTGTCAAGATGTAAGGACAACCTCGATGTTGTGAGACCTCCTAAAAGGGCTTCTAAAAATCAACATGGACACACTTCCACTTCAAGAGAGCCAAATGTGAATACTCAGGATCATTCCCCAACCAGCCCTAGGGAAAACTATGTTGGAAATATGGATTTGGTGCCTTACATTGTGGGTAAATTTGCCGGCTGCCCTGTTGTTCTTGATGAAGACTTCATTTTAGCTCAAGCACAAGTCGAGGACGAAACAGCAAACTTGGAAAATGAGGATAACCTTGATGAATTTGATAATTCTGCGAAAGCAATGGAAGGTTTTGACTACTCAAATGATAATTGTCACAACATGCCTGATATGCAGAATTCTCATACAAACAGGTTTTTGACATCAAATGAAATAGCAATCACAATCTTGCCTGTAACTGTTGGTAACTCCTTCGAATCTCTGACCAACCTTGAGGATGAAGACCCAATTATTCAATCTCCATCTCCTCAGAAAAGAAAGCGCAACAAAGGCAAATCACCATTGCAAATAAATTCGAACATCGAGGTGGACTCCTCATCTCAAACTGCCCCAACTAGAGAGGTGGTTTTCTCCATTGAATTACCATCTCTACCACCATTACCCCCCAGTAAAGATATTGAAGGTGATTCTAATACCTCCCGAAAGAAAAGCCTAAGGCTGCAGGCTCAAGCAGCTAAATCTCGTCCTTTATGATGAATTGGATCACATGGAATGTTAGGGGGCTAAATATTGAGGCTCACCAGTTAGAGGTTCTGAATATTATTAGGTTGCATCATATTACTCTTATGGGTCTTTTAGAAACTAAAGTAAAAGTTGGAAATAGTTTAGCAGTCTCAAATAAAATTGCCCCTCATTGGAAGTGGATGTTCAACTATAATCACCACGATAATGGGAGAGTTTGGATAGGATGGGATGACAATATTTGGGAGGTTACTATGCTCGATAGTTATGCTCAACATATTTCATGCACTATCACTTTCAAAGAAAAGCAAATTACTTTTTTGGCCACTTTTGTCTACGCTCACAACCGAGGTTATAATAGAACTCCCTTATGGAACTATTTGTCTAATTTGCAAACGACCCTGCCTTGGACGGTGGTGGGGGATTTTAATTGTGTTGTTAATCTTGGTGAAATTGATGGGGGTTGTGAACACTAGACTCCGAAAATGCAAGCTTTCAAGGATTGTCTGATTTCCTCCCACTTGTCTACTTATCGTACAACAGGCAACCCTTTCACTTGGTCAAATAATCGCCCTTCTAACCTCATTCTTAGACGGTTGGACAGGGCTCTTTGCAATGCAACATGGCTTGCTACTTTTGCTGATTCTCAAGCCATCATCTTACCCCGGGGCATAATGGATCATACTCCAATTTTCATCAAGGTTCCTATTGTAGTGGAACGTTTCTCGAAACCTTTTCAGTTTTTCTCTTATATGGTTGAGGTTGAAGGTTTTCTTGAAGCTGTTAGTGATGCTTGGTGTGTTCCGAGTTTGGGAAACCCTTTGGAAATTCTTTGTATGAAGCTAAAACTGGTTAAACAAACTCTGGTTGCTCTAAACAAGGCTAAGGGCCAATTGTCAAACAATGTTACAACCTTTCGTTCAAACCTTCTAAATTTACAGGAAAGAATAGCACAAGACCCAAATAACAGATTCTTGTTGGCTCAGGAACAAACTGCTATCCAGAATCTCTCAAAAGCCTTGCTGCAAGAAGAGTCTGTTCTAAAACAAAAATCTCGAATCAAGTGGTTGGCTCTTGGCGATGGTAACACAAAATTTTTCTTCAACCAGGTAAAGCATAATTGGAACAGAAACAAGATCTTATCTATTCAGAATAAAAATGGCGAGCTTGTTCATCGTCATACTGCAGTTGCCTCGGTTGCTGTAAACTATTTTTCTAAATTCTTATGAACTTCTCCTGCTTCTAGACATGTAAACCTCGATGGCATTGGGTGTCCCTTACTTAATGACGAGCAACGCGAGTATCTTGTTCGTCCCTTTTCCTCTGATCAAATTATGCATACCCTCAAGAATATGAAAAAAGCCAAAGCCCCTGGCCCCGATGGATTTACTGTGGAGTTCTATTTGGCAACTTGGGATATTGTTGGTCAGGATTTCTGTAATGCTATTCTTCATTTTTTCAAAAATTCCAGAATGCATTCCAATTTCAACTCTACGAGTATAGCTCTAATTCCAAAGACTATCTCCCCTTCAAAGATGGAGGAATTTTGACCAATTTCGCTATGTACTACTGCATACAAATGCCTTTCAAAACTCCTTGCTGAGCGTCTCAAAAGGCTACTCCCAAATATCATTGACAGGGCTCAGTCTGTTTTCATCCCAGGCAGGTTACTTTCTGACAATGTAATTCTTGCACAAGAGTTATTTAGAGGCTATAATCGTGAAACCGGTGTTCCTAAATGTGCTCTGAAACTTGACCTCCATAAAGCTTTCGATTCTTTGCATTGAGACTTCTTGTTGGCAGTCTTAGCTCATATGCGTT
Organism: Kitagawia praeruptora; assembly: GCA_037693485.1. NCBI lineage: Eukaryota > Viridiplantae > Streptophyta > Magnoliopsida > Apiales > Apiaceae > Kitagawia > Kitagawia praeruptora. The sequence goes on from CM075354.1 coordinate 113,965,476, forward strand.
TCCCAGCTATCTTTATCAGCTGGATCAAGGCTTGCATCTGTACTACTAGGTTCTCTGTGAAAGTAAATGGTACGTTAAATGGGTACTTTGCTGGAAAACAGGGCCTCAGGCAGGGTGACCCCCTGTCTCCTTATCTTTTTGCCATCGCCATGAATGTCTTTTCGACAATTTTAAATGACACCACCACTGACTTCAACTACCATTGGAAATGCAAGGAGATGAAAATAACCCACCTTTTATTTGCAGATGATGTCTTGTTATTTTCTCGGGGTGACCAACCATCTATCACTCACCTTATGAAATCAGTTGAAAGGTTTTCACGCCTTAGTGGGTTGACCCATAGTTTCCTTAAAAGCTCCAGCTTTATGGCAAATTGTGACATGCATGTATCCTCTTGGTTTGACAATACTTATTCCATTCCTCGTGGCACTATTCCCACTAAATTCCTAGGGGTTCCTTTAATCTCTTCAGAACTTAGTGTTAATGATTGTATTCCCCTACTTCACAAATTAACCTCTCGCATGGACTGTTGGACTACTCTTTTGCTCTCCTTTGCTGGTCGTGTTCAGCTTATCAAATCTATCCTGTTTGCAGTTCAAGCTTTTTGGACCAACCATTTCGTTCTCCCCATGACGGTTCATAAACAACTAAGGTCGCTGTTTACGCATTTTTTGTGGAAGGGTGATTATACAAAAATAGGTGGTGCAAAGGTGGCGTGGGATTCTCTCTGTTTGCCAAGGGAAGAAGGGGGTTTGGGGTTTAAATGCCCTGTTGCTTGGAACAAAGCTCAAATGTTCTTTCACTTGTGGAGATTTCTTACAAAAAAAAGAGTCTATTTGGGTTCAGTGGGCGCACTGCACTGCCTTAAGGTGCAAAAGTTTCTGGCATCAATCTATTCCTACAGATTGTTCCTGGTTTTGGAGAAACTTGTTAAAGCTCCGAGATGATGCTAAATCTCACCTAAATTACGTTATTGGGAATGGAACGAAAACTCTATTCTGGTTGGACCCTTGGTGGCAAAAGGAACCTATTGCAAATGGCTATAATGATGGTATTATTAGTTGCTGTAACTCTCATCCCTTGGCCACGGTGGGAGAGTTCTTACACAACAATTCCTGGGCCTTACCTCAACCGAATGCCTCTCAGCATCACGCCACTCGAAGTTATAACAGATGGGTCTCGACTTTTTCTTATCCATCTGTTAACACTTCGCGAAATGACTGCATTCTATGGGATGATTATCCAAAGATCACTAGAAGATGGATTTAGAACACTATCCGAACTAGGGGAGAGGAGGTGCTTTGGCATAGGGGTGTTTGGTTCAGAGGTTGTGTCTCACGATATGCCCACCATAATTGGTTGTTATGCTAGGGGCGGCTATATACTATGGCTCGCCTTCAGCGATTTGGCCTCTCGGTCTTAACTGCTTGCTCCCTTTGTGCAAGAGGAATAGAAACAGACTCTCACTTGTTTCTCCATTGTCATTACTCCTCTTTTATTCTTAGAGGGCTTCTTTCTCCGCTAGGCATCTCCTTTGTTCATGCCCAACGCTGGACAGATATTCTCATTTCTGTCTTGGATCTCACTGATTCCATTTCACAGTTTACTGGGCTGCTTGCTTTACAAACTTTTTCCTATTTTATTTGGCGTGAGCGAAATGCCACGATCCATAATGGCGGGAGCTTCCCTCCTTTACAGTTACTCAAGGGAATTCGCGAGGACATCAAGGCACGAATTGCCTCGTTAGAATGGTTTAAACAGAAACTGTGTAATAGGAATGATATTATTGCTTGGCTTGCACATTAGTTGCTTTATTCTTTTAGCTGCTTCTAGTTTGTAGTTGTAGCTATTTCCTTTTGCTCGGTTTGCCAAGTCAAAGTAGCTCTCTTGTTGCAATCTTCCCTGTTTAGATTGCTTCGAGATAGTTGCTCTTTGTAAATTCTTTTCCGTTCTATATATTTCTACATTTAGCAAAAAAAAAGATAAGCACACTCAACTAGTAAAATAGGCAATAAAAAAAATCACTTTGATTACTATAAACTAATAAAATAATTATATAAATAAGCAATTATTGGTGAATAAATATAAACAATTACAAAAATTATTAATTAGCACAACCACTAGAACCAGTCGAGAGAGAACCAAGAACCAAAAATCAAAACAAGCAAACTTACGCTGACATGTAACGTCTTATGGATCCTAAGTTCCAATTAACCTATTTTATTATTGAAAGCTTATATCCTAATTCGGATTTATACTTTTGATTCATTGTTACCTGTTATCTCTTTACACTGCTGAGTGATGTTTGGCTCATATACCCGAACCTGACAGTGAAACGTGAAGATGGTTCGTACGATTTAGACCACTAGGAAGAGTTTAGAGAGGAAGAGAGTAGCTACCCAGGGTCCGGTATTTGCAATCCAAATTTAGGAAGATTTAGGATCAACTGATGCAGCTATTTGATAAACTTTTGGAGTTGGTTTGTAAGACTAGTTTTGATAATGATGTAATTATTTAAAATGGAAATCATTTGTAAATTTAATTAGACTTAACTATTAGTGTTTTTAGATGTTTAATTTATTTAATACTTTAACATGGTTCATGTTAGAAATGATTGATGAGAACAGTGTTTGGAAGCTATAGTGACAAAACAGAGTTTAGCTGGAAGCAGTCAGAGTTTAGTTAAACACTGACTGGAAGCGCAACAGAGGTTGTTAAACTCTGTAGCGGTATTGTCTGAAGAGTCAACAGTGTTTAAAGGTTGATGCAAGATAAGTATGGAAGCAATATCTTTGAAGATTGGAAAGCTGTCAAAGAGATTGAGTTGACTTGGAAGACTGGAGCAATCGTGATTGATATCAATTGTATAGCTTGATTATAGGAGAATCAGTTACTGATTGTACGAAGCTGTATGTTCTATAAATACAGTTAGGTTAACCCTAGAAGGGTAATCGAACATTGAGAAATTCATTGATTGTAACCTAAGCAGCTCTCTGTGATATTTTACATCACTGAGAGAGGAATTGTTAATTCCAAACAGTTTTAAAGTATTAAACAGTGTGTTCTTGTTAAGTTACTCATACAGTATTTGATTGCTTATTGTGTATTCGACCTAACAAGTGGTATCAGAGCCTAATCTGTTACTTTATTACAGTTAAAGATTCAAACACAATAGTAATCAATGGCAGAGATACCTCCACCAACTGAGAAAACCCCTACTACTGTTAGTAGGTATGAAACAATAAGGGTTCCAATACTTAGGCCATCAGAGTATGCAATCTGGAAGGTAAAAATGACCATGTTTCTGGAAGCCACAGATCCAGAATACCTTGATAGAATTTATGAAGGTCCTCACAAACCTACAAAACTATCTGCAGCTGCTGCTGGTGAGGAATCAAAGGTCATTCCAAAAGAAAAGAAAGATCTAACTGCTGAGGATCTTTCATCTATTGCAAAGGATGCAAAAGTGAGACATTTACTTCACAGTGCATTAGACAATGTTATGTCTAATAAAGTGATTAACTGCACAACTGCAAAGGAAATATGGGATGCACTTGAGGTTAGGTGTCAAGGAACTCCTGCAATCAAGAAAAACAGAAGAAATATACTCACTCAGGAGTATGAGCACTTTGAGGCAAAGTCTGATGAAACCATGACAGAAACATTTGACAGATTCTGTAAACTGCTCAATGATTTGTCATTGGTTAACAAAGAGTATGATTTAGAAGACTCAAATCTCAAGTTTCTTCTTTCTCTACCTGAAAAGTGGGATGTGAAAACAACCACTATAAGAGATAATTATGAACTTGGTGAAACAGAGATTGATGAAATTTATGGGCTGCTCAAAACTCATGAATTGGAATTGGAGCAGAGAAACAAAAGATATAGTAGAAAGTCAAAGTCTGTTGCTCTTAAGGTTGAGGAGAAACCATCAAAGAAGGAGGCATCAAGGAGAAAGGAAAAAGGGAAAGCCTTAGTCATACATTCAGAGAATGAGTCATCAAACACTGATGTTGATTCAAACACAGATGAATCATCTGATTCTGAAGATGATGAGGAGATGATGCAAATGGCTGCATTGATGGTAAAGACCTTCAAAAAGATGGGATACAAGAACTTCAAGAAGGGAAAGAGATTCTCCAGGGACTACTCAAAGTCTGACAAGAAGAATTTCAAGAAATCTGAGGGAAAGGACTTCAAATCTGGTAAGAAAGATAAGTCTGAAATTCAATGCTACAAGTGTAAGGAGATGGGTCACTATGCTCCTGAGTGCAAGAAGTGTAAAACTGAAAAGGCACTCTACACCAAAGGCAGAGATTGGGCTGACACTTCAGATTCAGATGAGGAAGTCAACTATGCTCTCATGGCTACTACTCAGACTGAAAATGATGATCTCAAGGTACCCCCAACTTCCTATGCTTATAACACTGATAATATAACTGAATTGAGAATTTATCTTAAAGCATTTCATATCAGTTATAGGGATCAGACTTTAGAAAATGAGAGGATAAAGACTGAGTGCTCTCAACTTAAAGAGAGAAATAAACTTGTTGAGGAACAGCTGGAGAACATGAATAAAATTCAGAAAGAGAGAGATGATGCAGTGTTTATTGAACAGGAGTTGCTAGGTAAGTATAAGCAACTAGAATCTGAACTGGAGGATACTAAACACATCATTAAAACTTGGACACACTCTGGTAAAGACACTCAAGAAGTGTTTCAGTCAGATACAGTAGGTCTAGGTTACTCTGAGGGAGATGAACTTAGATTTGAAAATCAGGTAAAAGTTAGACCACATCGTTCATCTGAAGGTAATGTCATGGGAACAGGTGGACCTAAGACTGAAGCACAGAAAAAGGCTGTTAAAGAGTCATATGCTAAAACTTTTGTTAAAGAGGCTAACATTGGTTTAATGACAGATAAACAACTCAAGCATAAGCTTAAGGAGATAAAATCTGTCAACAAACAGAGATTGCCTAAGAAAAACAAAAATGGAAAGGTAGGCATAACATCAGGAATTAAGCCAATGCTTGCTTCATTAGCTCCTAGAAAAACATGCTTTAATTGTGGTAGCACTAATCATCTTGCTAGTTTCTGCAGTAAGAATAAGAACATTAATTCTTTACCTTCTAAAACTGCAGTGAAGAGTGATTATGTGAGAACAAGACCACAGACTTTATGTAAACACTGTGGAAGTACATGGCATTCTATTTACACTTGCAGAGATTATCATGCTATTTACTATAATTACTATGAACCCAAACCAAATTTGAAATGGGTTAAAGTAAACTCTGCAAATGTAAACTCTGAAAAAGTTAGCTTAAACTCTGATAATGTGAAGTCCGCTGCAAAAGCTAACAGAATTAAGAAAGCCAAAGGATCCAAGCAAGTCTGGATCCTTAAAACTAAAAATCAGTGATTGTTTGTGATTGCAGGGCAACAGGGTTAGTACCCTAGTCGTGGACAGTGGATGTTCAGGACACATGACAGGAAATAAAGCCCTGCTATCAAAGTTTGAGGAGAAGGCTGGCCCAGAAGTTTCCTATGGAGATGGCAACATAGGACATACTCTGGGATATGGCAATATTAATCTTGGAAATGTCATCATCACAAATGTAGCTCTGGTTCCAGGACTCAAGCATGATCTGCTATCTGTGAGTAAAATCTGTGACAGAGGATATCATGTGGATTTTCAGCCTGAATATTGTCAAGTGATCAGTAAATCTACAGGGAAAGTTGCTCTAGTTGGAAACAGACACAATAACATCTATGAAATTAAATTGTCAACAAACACTGATGGCAAAGCAGTGTGTCTGTCAACAAGAATGTCCAGTGAAGAGAGTTGGGAGTGGCACAAGAAACTCTCTCATTTGAATCTGAACAACATCAATGAGCTAATCAAGAATGATCTTGTAAGAGGTCTACCAAAATCCTTGTTGAATGTAGAAGGCCTGTGTGATTCTTGTCAAAAGGCCAAACAGAGAAAAGCCTCCTTCAAAAGCAAATCTGAGTCTTCAATTGTTGATCCTTATCATCTACTACATGTTGATCTTTTTGGTCCAGTGAATGTGATGTCTCTTGGAAAGAAGAAATATGCTCTAGTCATTGTTGATGAATATACCAGGTACACATGGGTATATTTTCTTACAAAGAAGGATGAAACTGCATTAACACTGACAGAACATATATTACAACTGGAAAAAGGGTCAGAAAATCAAGTGAAGATAATCAGAAGTGACAATGGAACTGAGTTCAGGAATTCATCAATGGAAGAATTTTGCAAGAGTAAAGGGATAAAACAAGAGTTTTCTGCACCTGGCACTCCACAACAAAATGGTGTAGTGGAGAGGAAGAACAGAACCTTGATAGAAGCTGCCAGAACCATGCTAGATGAAGCAAAGTTGCCAACATATTTCTGGGCAGAAGCAGTTCAAACTGCTTGTTTTACTCAAAATGCAACACTGATCAACAAGCATGGTAAAACACCATATGAAATGGTGAAGAAGAAGAAGCCAAATCTAAAATATTTTCATATTTTTGGATGCAAATGCTTTGTGTTGAAGACTCATCCTGAACAGTTGACCAAATTTGACCTAAAGGCAGATGAAGGAATTTTTGTTGGCTATCCACTGTGAACTAAGGCATTCAGAGTTTATAATCTGAGAACCAGAGTGATCATGGAATCAATTCATGTGTCATTTGATGACAAGAAAATAACTGGATTTGAAGATGTCAATGAACATGATCAACTGCACTTTGAAAATGAAGATATATTCTCTGAAAAAGTAAACTCTGATCAGACTGATTTGACAAACTCTGTTGATCTAAACTCTGAACCTCTACTGGTAAATACTGAAGAAACTCTTCAATCAGAAACAAGGGAAGAATCAATTGAGGGGGAGCATGCAGAATCACATCAAAGTGAAAATTCAAACACTGAAAGTGACTCAGTTGATAATTCTGAATCAAACTCTGTTGATTCAAACTCTGTTGATAATTCTGAGCAGTCACATTCAGGGGGAGCATCAGAAAATGAAGAGAGACACCAAGAAAATCAGGAGAGCATGGATCAAGGGGGAGGATCACATGATGACAGAAGCAATCTGCCTTCTGCAAGAAAATGGACTAAATCTCACACACCTGATTTGATTATTGGTGATCTTGATGCAAAAGTAAGGACAAGAAGTGCAACAACAAATGAATGTCTGTTTCATGCATTCTTGTCACAATCTGAGCCAAAGAAAGTGGAAGAAGCTCTTAAAGATGCTGACTGGATAACAGCAATGCAAGAAGAGCTAAATGAATTTGAAAGAAATGAAGTGTGGACACTTGTACCAAGGCCCAAGAACAGATCCATTGTTGGTACTAAATGGGTTTTCAGGAATAAAACTGACAGTGAGGGTGTTATCACAAGGAACAAGGCAAGACTGGTTGCAAAAGGCTATTCACAACAGGAGGGAATAGACTATGATGAAACATTTGCTCCAGTGGCTAGATTGGAGGCAATTAGAATTTTTCTAGCATATGCCTCTCATATGAAATTCAAAGTGTTTCAGATGGATGTAAAAAGTGCATTTTTGAATGGAAAACTTGAAGAAGAAGTGTTTGTGGAACAACCACCAGGTTTTGTAGATCCAAAATATCCAGACTATGTCTACAGGTTAGACAAGGCACTCTATGGACTTAAGCAGGCACCAAGGGCATGGTATGAAACTCTTGCCAAATTTCTACTAGAAAGTGGATTTCACAGAGGTACTATTGACAAAACTCTGTTTTACTTCCAAACTGGTAGTGACTTGCTTTTATTTCAGATATATGTAGATGACATCATTTTTGGATCTACTAATGATAAACTCTGTAAGAAGTTTGCCAAACTCATGCAGTCAAGATATCAAATGAGTATGATGGGAGAGCTTAGTTATTTTCTAGGCCTACAGGTGAAGCAAACAGATGATGGAATTTTTATAAATCAAGCAAAATATACCAGAAACCTTCTCAAGAAATTTGGTATGCTTGACTGTTCATCTGCAACAACTCCCATGGCAACTGCAACAAAATTGGACAAAGATGCAGGGTCATCAGTAGATATGACAAGTTACAGAGGAATGATTGGTTCTCTACTCTATTTGACAGCTAGCAGACCTGATATCATGTATGCAACTTGTTTGTGTGCAAGGTTCCAGGCAGATCCAAGAGAACCACATTTAACAGCAGTAAAGAGGATATTCAAGTATCTCAAGGGCACTATAACTTTGGGGCTGTGGTATCCAAGAGAATCAGAGTTTAAACTTCTTGGTTACTCTGATGCAGACTTTGCTGGATGTAAGATAGACAGAAAAAGCACCAGTGGAAGTTGTCAATTTCTGGGTGACAGACTTGTTTCCTGGTACAGCAAGAAACAGAAGTCAATATCTACATCTACAGCTGAAGCAGAGTATATTGCTGCTGGTAGCTGCTGTGCACAGATTTTATGGATGAAGAATCAACTGCTGGATTATGGATTAAGGTATACCAAGATACCTATTTACTGTGATAATCAAAGTGCTATTGCAATGACAGGTAATCCAGTGCAACATTCAATGACAAAGCACATCAGCATAAGGTATCACTTCATCAGAGAGCATGTAGAGGAAGGCAACATTGAGCTTCACTTTGTGTCTACAGAACAACAACTTGCAGATATCTTCACCAAGCCATTGAGTGAAGCTACATTTACAAGACTGGTCAATGAACTAGGAATGGTCTCTAGTTTTGACTAGAGATGTTGGTTAGACTCAAAAACTTATTGCTCATGTTTTCTGTAAATTGTTAAGTGCTATGTGAACCTTAGTATTAAACTCTGTTATGCATGCTAATGTTTAAAACTGGCTAAACTCTGTCAGCATGTCTGTCTGTTAAACACTGTTAATATGTTGGATACACTCAGTGAATTCAGAATTGATTATTGTCTGAATGAAAACACCAATGAAGAAAAATGTATGAAGAATGATTCTCAGTAAATAAATCATGATTCTTTCTGAGTTACTGTAATCTAATCAGACTTTGTGCAGTAAATCAACACAGCATGATACTGTTTCATATTTATAGCATCTCTTAGTTTATTCAGTCCTAAACTCTAAGTCTATGAATATTGTGTGCATTGCCTCTCATAAATAATTTTGGTTATTGATGAACTCTAAACTCTGATTAGTGACATTCTGTTTCCAAAGGTTTGGTTCCTGATGATTCCTTGTTTGTACTTGTGAAAACTATAAAACTTGAGATGTGTCATTGATTAGTTTGGTGAGTTCAGATTCATGTCTACACCCTGTGAGAGTTTGAGCCAAATCAGTGATTGATACATTTTCTATCAATCAGTATTTATTGTTGTGTGATATTCATCAGGAAGTATGTTTCTCTAGAACTTGTATTAAACCATTTTGAGACTACATGATATGTGTGTGCATGAAAATGATAAAGGCAATAGGATTCACCATTTCTTCAAACACTGTTCAAAATTCTTTTGAACTTTGTTCAAACACTGTATAAACACTGTTCATAAATTCCATCCTTAGTAAACCCCTTTGAGCCTTATTAACTGCTCATTTTTCTTATACTCTGAAGTGTTAAGAGCAGTTATATTTTTTTTCTTCTCTCAAGCAGATGAGTGTTTCTCATGAAAAGAAAAGTTTACTCAGTATATATGCTAAATAATAAAAAAAACAAAAAAATTATAAATAAAAAAAAAAAGGGCATATATACTGATCTTGTACAAATATGTACTAACAATGTGACTGAACACTTTGTTCTATTAAAATGTTCAGCTGGAAGTCACTCATGAATAAAACATCTCTTTTCATTTGTTTGATCTTACTCTATTTAAACCCTGAATAAAGTCCTTTTGATTTGTGCATACATGTATTCAAAGTAGTGTAGAATTGGTGGACATTCAAGCATATGGTAGATTCTGCTACTTCTGATTGAATGTGAGTGTAAACACTTCACCTAAACACTTGTGTGTTTGAGAGTTTGTGAGATTATTCAGTTCATGACTGTTATTCACTGAATGATGCTATGATTTCTATCTCTTGATCTTTTTGTCTTCAAAGACTGTGTGCTTACTTGGATAATCATGGACATCAAAGGGAATAGAAGTTTTCAGATTTCTGTATTACAGTAACTACAGAGTTTAGCATTCATCAAACAATCAGTGTTTAATATGAGAGTTTGTGCATTCAGTGTTTATTGATTTTTGTTATGGATTTTATGAAATATTAGATGCTCTAAAAATTGATTTCAGTAAACTCTGCTTCACACACACTGATATTCACAACTGTGCAATTTTTTGAAAGGATTTTAGTGATAAAGTTGGAAAATTGATAAACACTGTTGAGTTGTGTTAAGTACTCTAAGGTACAGTTTCATTTAGGAGATTTGACTATTTTGGAGTAATTGAGGTAGTTGACAACTGTTAATTAGTGTAAGTGTCGTGATTATAGGAATGACAGCGGTAATTATTAAGTGATCCATTGGTTGTTTGACACGTGTCCCATGATAGTGTCCCACTCACACATTACTCTACAACAGTTGCGCGCTTTTACTAAATAAACGATTGAGTTTTAATTTTACTCTAATCGTCTTTAGTCTCTCACTCCATATCGATTCACATTCACTCACTCACAGTTACTTGCATACTCATTCACTTTCAAAATTCTCATATACTCTCCTTTACATTTTGGTAAACACTTACCGTACATCTTCTCTCTAAATCTCTTCGTATCATATCTTACTAATGGCAACTAAAGCGTTTGATGCAGCAGGATTAGTTTTTCTTCCTAGCAACTATGCGGCACCACTGGAGAATGCAAATGCTCCAGAGGCGTTTCATTTGTTCCAAAATTTCTTGAAAGATTCTGAAATAGGGAAGGCTTTAACTGAACCACCAACATTATCTGCTTCACAAATTGCTGCCTTCTGGACAAACTCTGTATATGATGATGGAGAAGAGTCTGGCACTCCAACAATCACTTTCACTCATGATGAATCAGAGTATATCATTACTCCAACTACGGTTAGGGATGCTCTGGATTTTGAGACACACACTTCTTACAGTGTTGTTGGTCATGATCGCTTGAGGACAATGTTGGAGCAAATTGGATGTGCAGGAAACTTGAATAAGATAGGGTCTTTGAGACGGCCAAGTTTGAGAAAGGAATGGAGTTTCTTTTTCGATTGCATCACAAGAGCTTTTGGAAAGAAGACAACAAACTGGGATGCACTTCCTCTTGACACTCTCCAAATTGGTCATGCTCTATTATATGGAGGTAATTTTGATTTTGGTAGACTAGTGCTAATGAACTTGGGAGAACGTTTGTCTGAGACTACTACTGTCTATTTTGCTCGTTTTTGTCAATTGCTATTTACTGCCTGTGTGCCTAACATTCAAATTGATGAAGCTGATGTGATTCAGCCTTTTCAAGTTGCTAAAAGAATGTTTTCTGATTTGACAAACAAAGATGTTACTAAACAGCAAATACCAGATATGTTTATGCCTTTAGCCTTACAGAACTATGTAAACCAACCACAAGACCATCAATCACCACAACAAATGCCTGAACCAATAGACACCATAAACTCTGAACCAACACCTACAACACCCACAACCACTGTACCTACTACATCTCATCAACCACAACCAGAAACCTTAAACTCTTCACCCATAATAAACTCTCCAATACTAAACTCTCCAATAATAAACTCTCCACCATTAAACACTGAAACCTTAAACACTGAATCTTTAAACTCTGAGCCAGCACCTACTGAAACAGCCAAAACCAAGCCAAAGAGAAAAAAAACACACCGCTCTAAACACTAAACACTCAAAGGCTAAACAGACATTACCTGGAGCTGTTTATACTAGAAGAATGAAGCAACATGCAAACAGACCTTTACTTTCACCAACTAAAGAGAGCTCAAGTGAAGATGAAGAGGAGATTGTAGTGCCTCCAATCAAGAAGAGAAGATTAATTCTTTCTGATTCAGATGAAGAGAATGTTGTTGAAGCTCCAGAGGTGGTTTCACAGCAAACACCTACTGTTGAGGTTACAGTGAATGTTGAAATACCTGCAGAGGTTGAAATGCTTGTAGAGGATATTGTGGCTGACAAAGTTGAAATACTTGCAGAGGTTGAAATGCCTGCAGAGGATACTGTTAATGTTGAAATACCTACAGAGGATAAAATGCCTGTAGAAGAGGATCACAGAGATGGTTTTTCACCAGTGCATGATGTTCTTGATTCAATTCTTGATCCTATCTCACCTGTTGATCATGTTGAAGCTCCTGGTGTAGCTGATGAGCCTGCAGTAAATGTTCCTGAAGCTGCAGCCTCACACACAGAGCTGATATCTACTGCTTCTCCTATTGCAGATAAAGGTGATGAAGTTGATCAGGCAACTAAGATAATTTTTGAATCCATACCTGTTGAAGCTACAAAGGCAAACTCTGTTGCAGAGCCTGTGCAACATGAGGTGACTATGGAAAAGGTTACAGAAGTTGTTGAAGAAACTGTGGCTGACACTGCTCAGAACAGTGGTTCTTTAAAAGATGTCCAAGCTAAAGATGCAAGTGCTGAAGATGAATCTGATAGTAGTACAAACTCTGATTCTTTTGTGAGTGCACCAGCACAGACAGATAATAAACATACACCTTTTGATCAGCCTTGTCCATCTCATGCAGTTGAAGTAGAGCATCTTGCTAAATCTGCTGAAAATTGGTATAAACAAGACTGTATTTTTCCAAAAGGGAGAGCAGCTGAGTTTGTTAAGCAAACTGCAAAGCAAATTTCAAATCCAGAAATCTTATCCTGTTTAAAGGCAACTGTGGTACAAGTCAAGACTCTGGAAGGCAATTTTGCTGAAACAAAACAAGAGATTGCTTCTTTAAAGACTGAGATACAGTCAAGAGAATTGAAGATGGAAAGAGAGTCCAAAATAAAAGCTGTCCAGCTGTCTAAAGTTCAAGACACTCTCTTTGCCAGGCTAGGAAAAGTTGAAGAAAATCAAACTGCTCTGTTTTCTAAGGTTGAGTCTATTGCTAACTCTTTAGAGCTCATTACATCAATACTCATTCCTGATGATGTCAAAAAGGGGGAGAGAGTTGCTAAGTCTAAATGCAAAGTTTCTCAGACTCAAAAGGATGATGCTGGAGATGGAGGGGCAAGTGATAAGAATAAAGTCTTAAACTCTGAAACACTAACTCTGAGATCTGGCAAATCTCTTAAGTCACAGTCTGTTGGAATAAACACTGAAACTCAAGGTACTTCAAAAACCAAGAGTTTGGAATTAATTTCAAATCCAAAGACTGATGAGGAGTTAGCAGTTAAGCTTTTCATGGAAGAGAATGCAGAAGGAGTTACTATAGAAGATGCTAAAGCTGAAGAGAAGAGTTTACAAGAAAAGCATTTGAAAGCTCTAAAGTCTGAAAAAGCAAAGAAGAATGTGAAAGTTGCTAAAGCTGCAAAGCCTGTTCTTAAAGGCATTCAAATCAAAGAACCAGTTGGTACAAATCAAAGAATGCAAGTATTTAGAAAATCAACTGATGCAGAAGCTAAGCAAAAGCTGAAAAGTATTTTTACAACCTCTGTTGATACACATGTTGTACAGAAAAATGAAGACACAATCTCTGTTGCTGCACAAGTTGTGACCACACCATTATTGTCTTCTCAGTTGAAATAAACATTTAAGAAAGGTGCTCTTCATGATTCAAGACTAGAAGCTACAATTCCAATGGATTTTACTGATGGTAGAGCTTTATCTGGTAAAGTTGGATACAACAAAGGAGGCATAGGCTCACACAGAGATAAAAGGCAATATGTTGGTCCTAGAGATCCTTCTTCACTGTCTGTTCCAGGTCGTGGTGTCACTCAAGAGAGTTTAGACAAACTGGAATCAGTACAGCTTGTATATCAGAAGAGTCTAGAGAAGGATTTCTTGCTATATTTCATGGCTGATGGAACAGTATTTAAAGTTTCTGAAAAGGATATCGAATTAAAATACTGGGAAGAACTTGAATATGTTCTGCATATTTTCAGAGTGAGAAATCAAAGAGCTCAGTCAGTTGCAAATGTGCTTAGACAAAGAATGATTCAAAACCTTGCAAGAAGGCAAATGAAATTCAACAGCAAGTATGTTCCTAAATACAGAGATTGGAATGGAAATCTGATAGAAATGGAGAAAGGGACTACAAAACTGAAGACTGATCTTGGAGTTACTGTTCTGGATTTCAATGTAAAGTCTGAAGAAGTGAAATACATAAGGCTGGGAAATGAAATGAGAAGAAACAAAATCTACGATCTTAGAGCTGCTATCTATCAAACTGATGAGAATGATCCTCAGTTGAGAGAAATCAAGGAAGCTATGCAGATAGAGCTTGAAAATGCTGAAAGAAGGTTGCTTATAGACTATCTCAGAACAATGCCTGATCTGCAAGAGATTAGAAATTAAAGTCTGTAAGAATTTTCTTATTTTCTGTAGAATTTGTTAAGTAATAGCTTAAACTCTGTTTGTATGTTAAACACTGTAAAACTTTGTATTTGTTTTGACATCATCATTTACTGTAAAACTTGTACATTTTTGCTAATGGACAAGTTGGGGGAGATTGTTAGAAATGATTGATGAGAACAGTGTTTGGAAGCTATAGTGACAAAACAGAGTTTAGCTGGAAGCAATCAGAGTTTAGTTAAACACTGACTGGAAGCGCAACAGAGGTTGTTAAACTCTGTAGCGGTATTGTCTGAAGAGTCAACAGTGTTTAAAGGTTGATGCAAGATAAGTATTGAAGCAATATCTTTGAAGATTGGAAAGCTGTCAAAGAGATTGAGTTGACTTGGAAGACTGGAGCAATCGTGATTGATATCAATTGTATAGCTTGATTATAGGAGAATCAGTTACTGATTGTACGAAGCTGTATGTTCTATAAATACAGTTAGGTTAACCCTAGAAGGGTAATCGAACATTGAGAAATTCATTGATTGTAACCTAAGCAGCTCTCTGTGATATTTTACATCACTGAGAGAGGAATTGTTAATTCCAAACAGTTTTAAAGTATTAAACAGTGTGTTCTTGTTAAGTTACTCATACAGTATTTGATTGCTTATTGTGTATTCGACCTAACAGTTCATCTAGCCGGTATGGTTTTACTTTATTATGAACCGGTTTACGGGTATGACCCATATTCACGTTACTCATTTACGCTGTTACATATGATCATTTCTCTATTTATCACTCCTAGATAACACCCAAATCTAAACCATTAACCCACTCAAAGCCCAATTACAATAATTTAAGTTATAAAATATCGCTCTATTAGGTTAGCTATAAGGTTGTAGATTAGTTGAATCGAGCCGAACAGATACTAACATAATAGAATCACTGAGCCGAACTTCTCTCTCCGTGTTTCAGCTCGTTACAAAAGTCGAACTCAAACTCGAATTTTATTTAGCCAATATTATTATTTTTGTACAGACTCATTAAGAAAAAAAATTATCTGACAAACATGTTACCAAATCATGATATACTCGTATCACGTATTCACGATCATTTTAATTTTTTTTCTATAATTTTTACATTGAATTTGAATAAAAAAGTAGGGAATGAAATCTCGAAAACTTGCAACATGCTTCTTGTTTGCATTTTCTATTGATCTATTTATTTTTTAATTGCACAAACAAGTGAAAAATAGGGGAAAAAAGTTAGGGTAAACTTGCCTATGGATACATTTTTATTCTTGCACGTAGTCTAGTGAATTTTTACTTTATAGTTTAAGTGGTTTACTAAATTACCATATGATCGTACCTCAGTGTTGCTGGTTAATTACCCCCATCGCATTTACAAATTTGTATTGTAAACTCATAATGTAACATAAGGTCTGAGGTCTCAGTCTCCCTAATTTGTTCCTTGATGAAAAGCTTTTGGGTTTTTTCATTACCAAATTCGGCATGGTTACATACAATTTCTAACTCCTTTCATGAAGTGATTAGGTGTCTCATTTCCAATTGGTTTCATAAAAAGAGGATGCACAGATCATCCAGTAGAGTGGGTATCTGTTAATAGCTTTGACAAACATGTCTTCATAGTCCTTTGATCTTTAGGTTTCAGATTTGGCATTATGCTTGGCAAGGTCTTACAATAAAGGTTTATATTAGTTGTATTTTTTAGAATTAAAAAACAAATATTTTTCTAGTTTTACCGTTTATGATACAGGAATGTCACAATATGTTATATTAATTATTAGAATTCTAGTTGAAATAATATTTTTTTGAACTATTTTTATAGATTTTTTAAGCAAGAGCACATAGTAAAGAGTAACATCACAAAAACAAATTTTATCTTTATCTGATTCAAATTAAATAAATATGATAAAAAATTATTTTATAAACTACTTCTGAAATAATTATACAATATTTATAAAAAGAAGATTTATATTAGTTTTATCATCGACCACAAATGAAAAAATATTTTTCCAGTTTAAATGTATATATTTGTTGTTAAATGCATTACAATATAAAAATTTTGTTGTACCAATTACTCAATATGTTATATTAATAATTAAAACTCTTCAGAAAATAATATTTGAATTTCTTGTAAATAGAATTAATTATGATTTCACTTTAGGTATGTACATTTTGCCTGGTATTGTACATTTGCATTCCACTAAAAAAGTTAATTTTTTTATTTTTTGGTTGTTTAAATGTAAAAATTAAAGTTGATTTTTAAATATTCAATTTTGTTATATTATAAGCAACGGATAATATCTAAACATTCTTTTATGGTAATTGAAAATTATATTTCTTATAACTATTAGAAGTAATTACGTGTAGGATATCTCCCTATGTGGTGTGTATTTGACTATATAAAAAAAGAAAAAAAGAAATTAAATTAAATTTCACATCTTATATCATAAATATCATATTTAATATGTTGTATCTAACCGTTTTCCCGCTTCTTATATAAGACTATTATTTGTTTTTCTATTTAGGTGTTTTGAATAGTAAGACCTTATTTTAATTTTCTTTGCACAAAATCATTCAATAACTAAATTTGAGTCTTAAATTTTAAAATTTACTTAGAAGTTTGGAATCATTTTTTTGTGAGTTTATTCTTTATACATAATTTGAGTATTTTACAGGTATCCTTAATGAAAAAGGAAATGTTGTTTACATGTTTTATGGATTTTTTTCATAAAATCCACCATCACTAAAATATATTTGTTAAGTATTTTTAGCAAAATTATATTTTCTACAAAATAATCCAATCTAATTTTCAGTAGCCCAAAATGATTATCCAGATAATTCCTCAAGAGCCCCTAAGGCGAATAAAATCCTGGAAATAAATATTTTTACATGTCTTTTTCAAATATTTGTTATATATTTTAATGAGTTTGATTAGAATTTTCAGTTTTATTCACTTAAAAACTTGATTCAACACTAATCAAATATTCAAATACTAATCTTTTTTTTTGCTTTATTTTACTTTGATATAATTACGATATCAATTTTTTAGAGAGAATTTATACCTAATTTTCCTAATCATTTGAAAAAATTTGAAAATAGTTTTAATGTTATGACTAAAACATTTTTGTAGAAAAATAGTTGAAAAATAAATTTTTTATCATAATAATTTTTTGGTAATTTTTTTTTATTAAATTTCTAGAAGGCCTCTAGTTTTCCTTGGGTTTCATGCCTCCACAAAATTCTCATTGAGCACTCATCTGGCCCAATCACCAAATTGTGGGCCCAATAAAAAATTTTAGGTTTTACATTTGTGTATTCAACAACCATCTACAACTATCTAAACCTAGCCGCAGAGAAACTCATCTCCACATCTAGTCTTCTCAGACCACACTCAACACCCAAAAACCTCTCATGATAGAGCATTAACTAAAAGTTTTTGTCTAGTTTTTGTCTACATCTTTCAGTCGACTGATCCTTTCTACATCTTTGAGTCGAATAATCCTTACAACAATGGACTACTCAATCATAAGTCAACCATAATTCAACCGTTAACACATCAAAGGTATGTTTAGAATTATTTATTGTTTCTTTCTCAATGTTTAATTGTGTTGATTAATGTAATTAAGATTTTTTATAATTATTTAATGTCTTTTTTCTCCTTAATGATCCGAAAATCAACCCATCTCCAAAAAATAAATACTATCACAATTTCCAAGACTTTTGTTTCAATTTTAGATTTAAGCAATAGTTGTGGATTATTTTAGATTTTTATCAAAGTTTACATAAAATTTGAATTAGTGGTAGATCTTAATGGATATTTTGTTTTGATTTTTGTTTGTTTTAAGATGTGGATTCAACACGATTCAAAATTAGTTGATAACCAGATGATAATCCTAATACAAAGTCTTAATACCTACTTGATATGCAATTATTTTGGGATATCAAGTATTTTTTAATATATTAAATTTTATTTTAAGTATGTTTTTTTTGAATTCTTGTATCAATTTTTTTTTTGCTTGTTATCAATTATTTGTAGATAGACAATGAAGAATATGCTCCAAAAAAGTAGTAGGTAACCCTGGCTCTATGAGCCTATCTGCAACTCTCTCACACAAAGAAGGGACAAAACAGACGGATGTATTGTGCGGTTGTGACAGTAGGGTATGAGTTCTTTCTGTTTGTATTGTTTTTCTTTTCGTTTAATTTTTTGTAATTAATTTATAGTGTGATTTGTTTGGTCAATCACTTCTGTTAAATTTGTAGCTCAACTGTGGTGGCTGCTCGACTTTTTCAAGTTTTGGGGCAAGATCTTGCAGAACTCCATTTAGCCGCAACTGCTAAGGCCAATCAACGCACGGTGAGTTTATAACATCCTTCACTAAATAGCCAAAGTACAAAAATGATGCATTAATCCACTATGTGTTTATACTCAAGCATTTTGTAATTCAAGTGCTATTGAGGGGCACTGCCTCTAGGATAACACTGGACTTTTTCGAGTTTTGGGGCAAGATCTTGCAGAACTCCATTTAGCCGCAACTGCTAAGGCCAATCAACGCAAGGTGAGTTTACATCCTTCACTAAATAGCCAAAGTACAAAAATGATGCATTAATCCACTATGTGTTTATAATCAAGCATTTTGTAATTCAAGTGCTATTGAGGGGCACTGCCTCTAGGATAACATTGTATATCTTAGATACAACAGCCCACCTCCATCTATTACGTTCTATTGATGGTAAAGGAACCAATCCTTGGAGGACTCGGTAGTTTTCATTAGTTAATGTTTCAATCTTCTTTTCGGTCTCTATTTCTTAAAGCTCTCTGATCCTGTTGTTGGTCTCTGTTTCTTAGTGCTCTCAGCACCTTCAAATAATCTGATATCTTTGCTTATGATTTGCCTTTCACATTTACAAATGTTATTTACAATGTATGTGCTTTTTAAAACAAGTATAAATTTGTGAATTTCGTCAAAATAAATATGAAAATCTCATGTCCATGATAAAAAAAAAATATGAATATATGCAGCCAACTAACATGATCAGGATCAAATAGTGCGAGAACATGGTCGTCAGATATTAAGACAGAGTTATGCTTCCTCGTAAAAATCTTATTTGCTGAATTTGTTAGATTTTACCGTAATTCTTCACAATGAGTTTTTGACATTTAAATGACATATGATATCCAGCATGGAAACATTTAGCATGGACACTAGATGTCAAGTTTTCATATTTACTTGTTTCTTTAAGCCAAATATGTGCTTCCTTGAATCTCCTCTATTTCTTTTGACTGGAATGTTTGATAGATGAAATAATGAATAATATTTAATATGCAGAGATGGTTATCAGATCTCTCGATCATGTCAAGTTCTGGAAGAATCTAAAGATGACATGAACTTAGGAAGTTTGGTGTTTCTCTTAAGATGTCTGAAGAATATGGTAAATGCTACATTCCTTGGTTAGGATAATCAGGTGAGCAGGATAATAAGTTGTATATATGTTAACATTGTTACCTATATAAACAGAAATGATAATCAGCTGGTCCATAATCTTATTAAAATTGCTAAAAGTTTTGCACAACTTCCAGATGCGAGTACCATCCTTTGCTTATTTCTGCAACTCACATGATATTATTTGTTTAGATATACTCATAATGCAATATTTATGAAGCAGGGGAGAAGAAGGTAGCATTTAAATATCTTACAAAGAAGGTATACGATTTCTTACTTGCTTTTCTAGCATTTACTTATGCATCATATGAGTATATATGTGAGTTGTTTTACCAGGTTTAAGTGTAAAACTTCTAATGTTGTAACAGAATTAATAAACAGAATTATTTTTAATAAATACAAAGGATATAAGTATAAATCAATAAGCTGTTTCTGCAGAAATCAATAAGTTGTTTTTGTAGTCAACTTGAATACTGTATTTCCATTTTAATAATCAGGAGCAGTTCCTATTGAGATTTAAAATCTTGTGCTCCTACATTTCAGTTAGTACTATATGTAGAATGCAGATTCTTTCCATGATTTCTATCTACTACATGTTGGTTTATGACCGGTGCTTGTATGTTAGAGATGGACTTGTCTCTTACTCTCACACTCTTTTTGTTGGTTGCTTCCTAGGCTGGTGTCAAGGAAGAAGCATGTTCTGGCTGCATCATATCGGAAGGGAACTTGTTCATAACAGAAACTCAGGACGGCCTATTGAATAGAAGGAAAGTCCACTTTGACCGGTTTGACCGTTATAAAACCATACCAAATACATGTAGGAATTTTTTTGAAAAATTACTGCATCACTAAAATCGTTACATCTTGACATCCGTGCGATTGGAACGTCAAAAAAATAATTTAAAAAAATAGATTCATCATCCGGGACAAGACTAGTTAATAAAAGAAAATAAATATCTAATGCAACACTTCAAACAGCAAATGCAACACTAGTGTTACCTAATGCAACGCTTCTGCCACATTAGCAAATGCCACGTCAGCAAAGGAGGGTCCCACTTGTTCCTTTTACTAGTTAAAAGGAAAGTCCACTTTGACCGGTTTGACCGTTATAAAACCATACCAAATACATGTAGGAATTTTTTTGAAAAATTACTGCAACACTAAAATCGTTACATCTTGACATCCGTGCGATTGGAACATCAAAAAAATAATTAAAAAAAATAGATTCATCATCCGGGACAAGACTAGTTAATAAAAGAAAATAAATATCTAATGCAACACTTCAAACAGCAAATGCAACACTAGTGTTACCTAATGCAACGCTTCTGCCACGTCAGCAAATGCCACGTCAGCATAGGAGGGTCCCACTTCTGCCACGTTAGCAATTGTGGGTCCCACAATTGCCACGTCAGCATGATGGGTCTCCTGCCACATCACCCTTGTGGGTCCCACACTTCCACGTCAGCAGTGGTGGGTCCCACATCTGCCACGTCATATTTTTTTTAAAAAATATAAATATATCTAATGCAACACTTAAAACAGCAAATGCAACACTACTGGCATCTAATGCAACGCTTCTACCACGTCAGCAAAGGTGGGCCCCATTTCTGCCACGTCAGCAATTGTGGGTCCCACAATTGCCACGTCAGCATGATGGGCCTCCTGACACGTCACCCTTGTGGGTCCCACATTGCCACGTCAGCAGTGGTGGGTCCCACATCTGCCACGTCATATTTTTTAAAAAAATATAAATATATCTAATGCAACACTTCAAACAGCAAATGCAACACTACTGGTATCTAATGCAACGCTTTTTGCCACATTAGCAAATGCCACGTCAACAAAGGTGGGCCCCACTTCTGCCACGTCAGTAAATGTGGGTCCTACAATTGCCACGTCAGCAAATGCCACGTCAGCACATGTGGGTCCCACTTCTGCCACGTCACCATTTATTAAAATAAAAAAATATCTAACGCAACGCCATCAGTTAGTGTTGCATAATGTGAAACACTGTGGGTAATACGCAACACTAAATTATATCTAACGCAACACCAGTTCAGCTCAGTTGCAAAAGACCCAAAATTTCTATCTAACGAAACGCTTTCTGTGCAACGCTTTGTAAAAAGGGTTGCGTATGCTCACTTATGGCGTAGTGATCAATTGTTGCTACCAACTTAGAGTTGACAGTCGGGGCCTTCAAGACCTGAAATTAAACACTCCCTGCATAATTTTCTATCTCAGAAGAAGCGAACTTAGAGAGGGCATCGGCCTTAACGTTCTCTTCTCTTGGAATGTGTTGTACATAACACTCATCAAACTGAGTCATGACAGCTTTCACAACTCGTAGATATTTTTCCATAGTTTCATCCTTGGCCTCAAATTCACCGTTCACTTGCGAGACTACCAATCTTGAATCCCCATAGACTTTGAGATTCTTGACCCTCATGATTCTAGCCAAGCCTAAACCGGCTATCAAGGCTTCATACTTAGCTTCATTGTTGGTTGTCGGAAAGTCCAACTTCAAAGCATATTCGACTGTGAACCCATCAGGGCTTTGCAAAACTAAACCTGCACCACTGGATTTTGTTTTTGATGCTCCATCAAATTAGAGCACCCAATACTGCTTCAGATCAGGTACAGGTTCTTCATCTTTATCTCCATTCTCAGGGGTGATCATCATCTCCTGCCCCCCGACTTCTTGGTTGTTAATGGTGCATTCAACCACGAAGTCAGCCAATGCCTGAGCCTTGACGGCTGTTCGAGGCTTATAATTGATATCAAATTCTCCCAACTCAATTGCCCACTTGATTAGCCTTACACTGGCCTTTGGGCTATGCAATATGTTCCTTAACTGCTGGTCCGTCAGGACTCCAATTTTGTGCGACTGGAAGCATGGTCGTAGCTTCCTTGAAGCCGTTACCAAAGCCAATGCAAACTTCTCTATAGTTGAGTAATTCAACTCAGCTCCATGCAAAACCTTGCTCACATAGTAGATAGGTCTCTGAACCTTGTTCTCCTCTTTAATAAGGATGGCACTCAATGCTTGTTCAGATACTGCTAGGTACAGATAAAGAGTCTCTTCGGGACTTGGCTTGGCCAACAACGGGGCTTCGGCCATGTACTTCTTCAATTTTTCAAAGGCCTCTTGGCTTTTATCAGTCCATTCAAAATTTTTCACCTTCTTTAGTGCTTGAAAGAAAGGCAAGTACTTATCACCAAACTTGGAGATGAATCTCCCTAGAGCGGCTACTCTGTCGGTTAACTTCTGTACGTCCCTCACAGAACGGGGTGGTTCCATATCCAAAATCGCCTTGATCTTGTCCGGGTTGGCTTCTATGCCTCTCTTGGAAACCATCAATCCCAAAAATTTTCCTGATCTAACACCAAAAGCACACTTGGTTGGATTCAACATCATCTTGTGGTGCCTCAGCACTTCGAATGCCTCTCTGAGGTGCTTGATATGGTCAGCCTTGATTAGGCTCTTGACTAACATGTCATCAACATAGACCTCCATTGGTTTTCCAATCAGATAGGCGAATATCTTATTCACCAATCGTTGGTAAGTAGCTCCTGCATTCTTTAGACCAAAAGCCATAACAAGATAGCAGAAAACACCAAAGTCAGTTATGAAAGATACCTTAGGGATGTCCTCCTTGTGCATCTTAATCTGATTGTAGCCGCTGAAACCATCCATGAAGCTCAACATCTCATGTCTAGCTGTAGCATCTATCAACATATCAATCCTAGGCAGAGGAAAATAATCTTTTGGAAGTGCATCATTCAGATCAGTGAAGTCTATACACATCCTCCATTTCCAATTTGCTTTTTTGACCATCACAGGGTTTGCTAACCATTCGGGGAACTGAATCTCTTCAATAAACCCAGCCTCTAAGAGCTTGTCAACTTCTTGCTTAATGGCCTCCTGCCTCTCAGGAGCAAAGTTCCTCTTTTTCTGTTTTATTGTTTTCCGTTTGGGATCAATATTCAGTTTATGAGTTATGAGTTGGGGATCAATCCCTGGCATGTCGGCAGCTGTCCAAGAAAACACATTACTATTCTCCTGTAAGAATGCTATCAACTCTCCCTTAAGAGGTTCCTATAGAGAAGCTCCTATATAGGTAACCTTCTCAGGGTCGCCCTGCTCTAGAGGAATAGGGATCAGATCCTCTGCTGGCTTTCCTCGGTGTTCAGCATCACCACGGACATCCATGTCTTCAATTGGGAGTACCTGCCCCCCGACTCCATCAGCTCTCAATGTAGACACATAACAACTTCTTGCCATCTTCTGATCGCCTTTCTGTTCTCCGACCCCATTCCGGGTTGGAAACTTAATCTTCATGTGGTAAGTGGAGGCAACAGCCTTGAACGCATGAAGTCCAGTCCTTCCCAGGATTGCATTATAGGTCGAGGCTGCCTTGATTACCAGAAAATTCAACATCTGAGTAGCTTCCTTAGGTTCTTGTCCAATGGTCATGGGCAACTGAATAGTACCCTCGACCTTGGACTCGACACCATTGAATCCGTAGATGGGCTTGTTGGTCGGGGTCAACTGAGAATCAGTGTATCCCATCTTTATAAAAGCATCATGAAACAAAATATCAACAGAAGCTCCATTGTCTATCAAGACTCGTTTCACTTCCGATTTCCCAATCACAGGGGTTATCACAGGGGTTCCCGATCATGCCAAGTTCTGGAAGAATCTAAAGATGTCATGAACTTAGAAAGTTTGGTGGTGCTCTTAAAATGTCTGAAGAATATGGTAAATGCTACATTCCTTAATTAGTCAGGATAATCAGGTGAGCATGATAATAAGTTCTATATATGTTAATATTGTTTCCTGCATAAACAGAAATGATAATCAACTGGTCTATAATCTTATTAAAATTGCTAAAAGTTTTGCACAACTTCTAGATGCCAGTACCATCCTTTGCTTATTTTTGCAACTCACATGATATTTTTTGCTTCAGATATACTCACAATGCAATATTTACAAAGCAGGGAAGAAGAAGGTAGCATTTAAATATCTTACAGAGAAGGTATACGATCTCTTACTTGTTTTTCTAGAATTTACTTATGCATCATATGAGTATATATATGATTTGTTTTACCAGATTTAAGTGTAAAACTTCTAATGTTGTAACAGAAATAATAAGTAGAATTATTTTTAATAAATACAAAGGATATAAGTATAAATCAATATACTGTTTCTGTAGAAATCAATAAGATGTTTTCGCAGTCAACTTGAATATTGTATTTCCATTTTAATAATCAGCAGCAGTTCCTATCGAGACTTAAAATCTTGTGCTCCTACATTTCAGTTAGTACTATATGTAGAATGCAGATTCTTTCCATGATTTCTATCTACTGTATGTTGGTTTATGACTGGTGCTTGTATGTTAGAGATGGACTTGTCTCTTACTCTCACACTCTTTTTGTTGTTTGCCTCCTAGGCTGGTATCAAGGAAGAAGCATGTTCTGGCTGCATCATATCGGAAGGGGACTTGTTCGTAACAGAAACTCAGGACGGCCTATTGAATGTAGCAGACCACATTTCAACCTTCAGAATTTTACACAACCTGTACAGTGGAACCTCCAACTGATTCTCTTAAGCAAGTTACCAGTTGTTGTGCAACCATTAACATATAGTTTAGAGATTTGAGAAGGAAATCAAATATAGTACTTGTACATTTTAATTTATTTTCTTTAATGTTGTTGGATTTGATACGTTGATGTAACTATACTAGTTATGTTTTTGGTGAATGAAATTAGGAATTGAATTGGTTGTCGGTTTATTTGATTGGAAATTCGATATTCAAGTAGTACATTTTTCTTTTATTACATTTATGGTGTTACAATAGGTACAAATTATGTTACAATAGGTATATTACTGCATGTGTTGCAGGCCCAAAAAGTAGGACCCAGATGTGGGCCCACAGTTGCCCCTTTGCAAATTTGTATCATCTTTTGTAACACACAAACTATGTTGCTATAGAGTGTTTAAGATGTTGCTATAGAGGTTTTTTGTAACCACATTTGCTATGTTACCATAGGCTATTTCTGATGTTACCTTAGAAATCTACAGTTACTGCTGAGAACCTAACACGGTTGAAGTGTTACCATAGCCCTATTTTGGCATACGGCAACTTTAAACAGGGTCTATAGTAACACAGTTTTGGGGTTGCAATAAGCAATCTATGGCATAGTGATACTAATTTTCTAAACATGTTTATACTATTACTAAGATGATCATCTACTTAAGAATGCAATCTCAATCGCATCCGGATGAAGAGGAATTAATAGATCGATCAGGGAGCTGGATCCTAGCAAGGATGGACGAAGAGGGTAATTTTTTAAATGATGTTGTTGCAGACAAAGCTAAGGAAATTGTAAGTTATTGATTTGTATCTTAATTCAAAGTATTCATTAGCTCATGCTTTGAACCTTTTTTTTTCTAAACTATTAGCAAACTTTGAATTCTTTATTATTATATATGTATAAGTTTATTACATACATAAATAGATTAGTCTTTTATATGGGAATAGCTCAACTATAAATATATGGTACTCTTAATTCTGTAGGAAAAGTTGAAGGAGGAGGTTAAGGAAGGGAAACTAAAAGTGAATGGTCTTAATGATGTTTTAACAATGGCGTTTGGTAAGCCTGAGCATCCAGGAAGAGTACGTGGCCAAGGAACTCATGTGAAGCAGTCAGTTTACTTCGATCGTCCAAGGCAAAAGAAAGCCTCAACAATGGATGAAAAGATACAGGAGAGAGTTAAGAAAGTACATGGCAGAGGAGACTGCAAAAGGTTATTAAAGAGAGAGATGCAATTTGGGCTGATGTAGTGGGAAAACTCAGAGCAGAGTTATTGACAAAGACTGTGGGACAAGATGGTAGTCCGAAACAGGCTTCTCAAGAAACAAGTTGTCACATGCACTAACGGTGGGATTGATATAGATGTAGGTGTATAGAATCTTCATACACCTGAAACCACAAGGAAGATTTTTCATGTTCAAGAAGATAAAGATGTTCGTAAAGTGAAAATAATTGACACTATATTTGTTGATTTTGGTGACATTAAGGATGATAACAAGGTGGATGGTGAGGATGCAAATTGTAAGGTGGCTGGTGAGGATGCAAATTGTAAGGTGGCTGGTGAGGATGAAAATTATAAAGTGGCTGGTGAGGATGAAGATTGTAAGTTTGTTGTTGAAAAGAAGATAGGTGAGGAAGTGAAAGTCAATGCATCCGATAGTTCTGTTTGCAAATTGGCTGTTGGATCGCTGAGTAACATTGTAGATTATGCAAAGATTGATGAAGTACTCATTCTTGAAGGACGTGAGCAGACAATCCATGGAGTAAGACTTGGAGAAGAGAATGCAAGAGTTTCAATCACTCGAGTCATTCAGTGCGGTGCGAATATTCCCTTCCCTATCAGTGATGAAATTGTGATTGTGGAACAGGCCATTGGAACTTTTATTACATGACCGAGAAACCTAACTACTAGCAATAGAAAGCAATAGCACTTCTGATGGTTTCTCAAAGGTCAGATATCTACTATGTTTTTATTTAGTCTATTTCTTCTTACTATTTTCACGTTCAATTTTCAGAAAAAGAAGAAAGGTCATTCTAAGAAAATGAAAAAGACGTATAAAGTAGTTGAAGATGTTCGAGTAGAGCCTTTTGTTGAGATGGATGCAAATTATCCATCTGCATTGAAGCGTTTGTGGACATGAGCAAAGGATGCCTTGGCTGATGAACAAACAACGTCTTTTGAGCCAAGCGAAGATGCCTTTGGCTCTACAAAGAAGCAAGTCATTTTCTTATCAGATATACATGCAGTGTGCTCTGGAGGTGAAATGGCAGGGTCTTTCATTTGCCTTTTTATTAAGTAAGTTTCTCTGCAATTTTGTTTTCGTAGACAGTCCCACAATATAATTGAGAATCTTTACTCACTACTATTTAATTTTATATGTAGCCTCTTAAATGAATATGTAAAAAAGCATAAGATGACCAACATGATAAGCTTCGTAGATCCTAGCACGATTGGTGCCATTGGATGTGGTAATGCAGGGCAGAGGTCGCGTGCACTCGATGCACGATTTAAGAATGCTAAGAAAGATCAATACTTTCTCATGCCTTACAATGTCGTGTATGTGTTTATACCATAAGTAGCTACTTGGACATTCTCAGATAATTTTTTGAGGTTAAACAGGATTATATGTCTTGCCTTTTTTAGTTGATTTTTTACAAGAATTTAAGTTTCAGTTTTTAACACAAGGGTTAAATTTGATAATATTTAATTTGTTGCAAATTTTAAGTTTAATTTTTGAGTTTAAACTTGATAATATTTCTTATAATTTTAAGTTGAATTTTTACAATAATTTAGGATTCCAATTTTTTTAAAATGGTTAGGTTGTGTCGCAATTGCTCGATATTTTGGTAGACTTGTTAAGATCAAGCGTTCCTTTCATTTTTTAAGTTGATCATTTAAGAGAATTTAAGTTTTTATTTTGAATAGAAGCCTTCAATTTTTGAAGTCAAGCCTGATCATATTTATTGCAAGAAATTGTGCTCTACATGTGTCACATTTTGGAACATTTTTCTGTCTTGCTGAATTTAAGTATTTTTTTGGTTGATTTTATTTTAATATTAATATGATCTTTTTGATTATATTTGAGTTGGTAGTGCGACAAGAATTAGTACTTCATGCTTTAATTTCAAACTTGCACCATGGTTCATGTTTGCGTAGGAACCACTGGACTTTGACTGTTGCAAATCATGAGACAGAGATTGTCTACTACATGGACCCTCAAAAATGTCGAATTGCAAATGGGGAATGGGTGGATGTTGTCGACAAGTCACTACGCCATAAACGCACAAATGCAACGCCATGTTTATTGTTGCTTTAGGCCAAAAAAGCATTGCGTTAGACCAAATGCAACACCAGGGGGCGTTGCATCCGCCACCGTCCTGTTAGACCCCCTAAGGCAACGCTTTATGGCATCTAAAGCAACATCAATAAGCGTTGCATCTGATATATAATGCAACACCAGAGCATTCAAATGCAACACCAAAAGGGCGTTGCATTTGACATTAGCTAAAATTACAATTCCACGTCACTAAGTGGGTCCCACTAGCTTGCCACATCATCAATGGGTCTAGTTGGCATGCCACGTCAGCAACAGTCCAGTTGGCATGCCACATCCGCAACAGTCCAGTTGGCATGCCACGTCAGCATGTGGGGCCCACTTGCCATGTCAGCATGTAGGGCCCACTTGCCATGTCAGTATGTGAGGCCCACTTGCCACGTCATCAGTGGGCCCATATGCCACGTCACTAGTGGGTCCCATATGCCACATCAACACTGGGACCCACAACCATGTAATGCAACGCTTTTATTTGCTTTTTAAAACACTAGAATCTTATCAAATGCAACACTATATTTACCAAATGCAACACTAAAATATCTAATGCAACACTAAAAATATCAAATGCAACGCTTTAATTAAAATTTATACAATATTCTGTTTCTTACATAAAGAAACCCATCAAAATACATTCAAAGGCATTCAAAGCCATCCAAAACATTCAACCAGCCACCAAATAGTTACAATCATCCACACCAACATCATACTAATACCTAATAAAACCATTACAAATACATCCAAAAGGAATCCAACATAATTCTAAACCAACAAAGCACATACGATTAAGTCTAAATTTTAAAAGTACGAAATGACCCTATTTAGGTATTAGGGCCAATCAACTTCTCTTTGCCTTCAGTAGATTATCTCCAGCAATTTGCCTCAATGCGCTTATCAGTTGGTTCCTGGTAATCTTTTTGGCCTATTACAAAACAATTGGACAAACAATATTTCTGCTAAGTAATCCATGTAAGAGCATTTGAGATGGAACAAAAAAAAATCAAGGAAAATATTCATACCAGAAATGCAATTTGGTATAGATCATAAAATCCAATCAGAACGGTGACAATATATACGAGCACATACAGAGCTAAGAGGACACATCCATGGACGATAAGGTTTACAAAATATAGGGTAAGACTGAAGAAAGATTACCCACGAAGGAAGGCCCGACTCTAATAAAGTAAGTAGTCGCAAATCAGAAGTGATTATTTCCTTCAATTTAAATGGAAGGTCAGGGTCATTAAACGGAAATAAAAGTAAAACCTCCCTGTACTGCAGATGTAAGGGTATATAAATAGTTTTTTTACTCTAAATTAAAACGAACTGCAGTTGTAAGGAACAATCATCAATAAAAGCAAAAACATTTTAGAAAAGAGAGTTCTAACTAATAGCAGATGGCATTCTAAGACCATAAAACAAAAGAGCTGATTTATTTCTATAACAAGAAAAAGAAATAATAGATAGTACTTATTTACAAGAAAAGACCTGACTTGTAGTATACATCATGCAGATGAACATTTTGATATACCTGGCTGTTTTAATATAAACGAGAAGAGATCAATTTTCCAGTTAAAATCAATCACCGGAGCTGTGGAACATCATATGCAAGATTTTTATTACATGGAGATAAGTTTTGAAGGGGCTGCTTATAGGTTCATTTACAAAATATGATGTCACAGGACACAAATTTACTATCGTCAAAGACATATTTGTGGGTACTTAGATACAAGAAAGGTAGTCATGTATTTTCAGGAGATTCTAAACTTTTAAAAGTACACTTTATGACCTTCAGATATTGTACTACGTCAACTACAATTACTAATAATATCTTCTCGACCAAGGTATGAATGGATGTATTATTTGGTGCAATAAAAACACAGACCTCAATTTTATATCATATACAAAGCCTAGAATAATGTAAAATAAGCAAAAGACGTACATGTTCCTCTGAGTGTGTGAATGTTACTTCCAAGTTTCCACTGTCGGTAGCAGCCCATACCTGCATAATAAGTACACCTAAATAAAACATGAGAAACAATACAATACAAAAATTCCCAAAATCTTATAAATACACAAATTCGAGAAACACTTCATCATAATTTAAGAAAAACATATATACATGAGAGCTAAGTAATGCTAAGTAAAAGACTTGACCAACATGCACAAAGTTCTGATCTGCACTCTAATTATTAAAACTTCTGATCCTACTGTGATAATGCAAATTACACAGAAATCACTACTAACATCAAAACTACTTGCGAGGTAAACGATCAAGTTGTACGGCTCATTTGAACATAATCTTAAAGCTCAATCAGAACTATGTCATACACTCATATTGCTACAACAATATTACAATAATGTAACAAGTTGTACCTGCATGTCTCCAGAGTCAAGAGGATTCTTCGGGAGAAAAGGAGGCACCAGGTTGTGTTGTAGTTGCCAAAATCAAGTAATTAGTAATGATGTAGTATACATTTGTACCCAAATCATACTTACGAGTGTTATTTATCATGATGAAAAGTGTAGTATCAAGAGCTAGAAGTTTTGTTTAGGCTTCACCAGATCATGCGCTTTTTTTTTTGCTAACTTATTATTTTTTTTGCTAACTGATCATGCGCTTTTAGTTAATGCCAAAGTATAAATTCATCACTAAGCAGGAGAACAAGAGAGAATTACAGTTAACTCTCTGTTAGAGTAGAGATACATAAAAAGCTGTAATAACACCACATGTCAGATTTGTATCCGTACGGAATATCTAAAGGAGTAGATATAGACCTTAAGATCCCTGTGAAGAACTCAATTTGAATGCAAGTAGTCCAATGCTAATAACATTTTATGTAGCCATTTGCAGAGTTTCTGCAGAGAAAAAAAAAACAGGACATTAACATGTGGAATTAGCTGATGCAAGTATTATAGTCCAGCTTGAACTTTAAACAGAATAGTATTATTTTCTGTTTAAATATAGAACTAATAGTCTTCTCCTTTCTATTAAAACAAATTCTGATCAACCCAACCCATTCCTTGAAATTCATTTGAGGAAGTGGTTTCCTTAGTTCGTTCCTAATAACCAAAGACTCCACTTTAGGTGGAGGCCTAAAGTTATTCTTCCCAACCTTCAGTAAATGAAATACACGAGCAACTAATATTAAAGTAATGAAGCTAAGTGTTTACAGAGAGGTGACAATAAAGTGCGCCACCAGGCTGAACAACTAATCTTATGGCAAACTGCCTCTGAAACATTATAACTGCACATCGAAAAACTGGTCGGTGCTTCAATAATTTATCAGTCAGGGGTGCAGAGATCTGATAAGGAATGTTTGCCACACAAATATCAAAGTAGGAAAGTTCAACCTTAAGCACATCACCTTGAATAATCTGCACACATTAACTTTTTTCAGAGTTAGATATACTCCAAGTACTACCAACAATAGTTAAGAAACTACTACACATTCTAAAATACAAATGTAATGTTATTTATAACTAAGAAAAACACACAAGGGGCATAAGCTGTAGACTGTTCTAAATATTCAGTAGAATTCATACTCGAGCATAACAGCTTGAAAGCTAGTAACCGTAATTTAAAATGTTGTTTAGAAGATGTTATCCTTTTCTAGCTCATATGACCCATACTACATAAATGAGCAGCCTAGCCCAATTCTGCAAGTATCTCGTCTAACTTTTATTTAACAGTGCCTATCACCCTATGCACCCATATACAAATATAGACTATGGTATCAATATCACATCCAAAGAGACAGAGAGATGGAGAATGAGATAGAGGGAGGGAGATACAAAGAGATAGACATAAAGAGGGAGAGAGAGAGAGAGAGAGAGATGGAGAGATACATAAAGAGACAAAGGAGGGAGATACAAAGAGACAGAGTGCTAGAGAGAGAGAGAGGGAGAGATATAGAAAAAGGGGAGAGAGTGAGAGGTACAGAGAGCGACACAGAGAGGGAGAGAGATAGAGGTCAAACACAAATACAAATACACAAATTTAAAGATTTGTATAAATACAAATACAAACGAAGAGATACAAATACACAAATTCAAGCAATCAACACAAAGTACAAACAAATTGAGGCAAATGAAGAAAAATTTATACCTAAAATTGATATCAAATACAGCTCGAACCCTAATTGAATTCTTTAACCAAACTTCGATTGACCCACACTAGTACAAAATATGCCTATCGCGTTTGTTAAAAAGGGCTTTTTGCGTCTGTTGTCAACAGTTGCGTATGGTAGAGTAGTATCAGCTATAGAGCATATGCGTCTGTTACTCAACTGACGCATATAGTTTATACGGCTGTCAAGAACAGACGCATATAGTTTACACCAGTCGCATAAAGTCTACATTTTGCGTTTGCTCCGCTTAAACAGACGCAAAAGGTTGTTCTGCATCTGGCACTAACAGACGTATTCGAACCCTAATTGAATCATGGAACCAATCTTCGATTGACCCTATTCGAACCCTAGTTGAACACTAAATTTCTTGTGAGAGAGGCAGGAAGTGTTTATGCGAAGTGTATGAGACAAATGAAAGTGAGAAGTGAAATGAGGTGAGAAGTGTTTCAACTGCTTCGTGAATTGTTTTTCCCCATTTCTAATTTTCGTTTGCCGCTCTCTGTTCTAATTTTCGTTTGCCGCTCTCTGTTCTAAATGAAACTATTGTCGCGCTTTCCTTTTTTATTTTATTTTTTAAAAAAATATTATAAATTTAATTTAACTTCTTAAAATTAAAATATAATTGTAAAATATATTATTTTCATAATTTATAATAATTAAAAATTTATACAAAATTTAGTTTTCTTTATTAATTTTTTTTAACGAATTTAGTTATAATTTAATAATTTTTGGATATCACTTTATTTTTTTAAAAGTCAAATAATTATTAAATCATTAATTTTAAATAAAATAAAAAAAAAGATTCATCATTCGGGACAAGACTAGTTAGAAGGAAAGTCTACTTTTACCGGTTTGACCGTTATAAAACCAAACAAAATAAATGTAGCATTTCTTAAAAAAATTTACCACTTCATTAAAATCGTTATATCTTGCAACCCGTACGATTGGAACGTCGAAAAAATAATTTAAAATAACAGATTCATCGTTCGGGACAAGACTAGTTAGAAGGAAAGTCTACTTTGATATTCCCAAAGTACGGATGTCAATATATATCTAATATAATGATATTCCCAAAGTTTTAGAAAATAAAAAATTAATTTGATTGGAGATCTTAGTAGATCACTACTATTTTCAATATGACTCGTAACTATTGCTTTGTTACGGATTATTGTTTCTATTTTTTAAAAAATATTTTTGAACGATCCAACCGTACAGATGTCAATATATATCTAATGTAATGATTTTCCCAAAGTTTTAGAAAATAAAAAATTAATTTGATTGGAGATCTTAGTAGATCACTACTATTTTCAATATGACTCGTAACTAGTGCTTTGTTACGGATTATTGTTTATATTTTTTAAAAATTATTTTTGAACGATCCAACCGTACGGATGTCAATATATATCTAATGTAATGATATTCCCAAAGTTTTAGAAAATAAAAAATTAATTTGATTGGAGATCTTAGTAGATTACTACTATTTTCAATATGACTCGTAACTAGTGCTTTGTTACAGATTATTGTTCCTATTTTTTAAAAAATATTTTTGAACGATCCAACCATACGGATGTCAATATATATCTAATGTAATGATATTCCCAAAGTTTTAGAAAATAAAAAATTAATTTGATTGGAGATCTTAGTAGATCACTACTATTTTCAATATGACTCGTAACTAGTGCTTTGTTACGGATTATTGTTCCTATTTTTTAAAAAATATTTTTGAACGATCTAACCGTACGGATGTCAATATATATCTAATGTAATGATATTCCCAAAGGTTTAGAAAATAAAAAATTAATTTGATTGGAGATCTTAGTAGATCACTACTATTTTCAATATGACTCGTAACTAGTGCTTTGTTACGGATTATTGTTTCTATTTTTTAAAAAATATTTTTGTACGATCCAACCGTACGGATGTCAATATATATCTAATGTAATGATATTCCCAATGTTTTAGAAAATAAAAAATTAATTTGATTGGAGATCTTAGTAGATCACTACTTTTTTCAATATGACTCGTAACTAGTGCTTTGTTACGGATTATTGTTTCTATTTTTTAAAAAATATTTTTGAACGATCCAACCATACAGATGTCAATATATATCTAATTTATTGATATTCCCAAATATTCAGAAAATGAAAATTGACACGTCACCCAGGTGGGTCCCCCAACTGCCACGTAAGCATTTTAAAAAAAATCAAAAATAGCTAATGCAACGCCTTTAAAGGCAAATGCAACACCTCTTTCACCTAATGCAACGCTTCTGCCACGTCAACCAATGACACGTCAGCAAATGTGGGTCCCACAGTTGCCACGTCAGCAATTGTGGGCCCCACATTTGCCACGTCGGCACCTGTGGGCCTCTCCCACGTCACCTTGGTGGACCCCACTGCCACGTCAGCATTTATTAAAAATTCAAAAAAACCTAATGCAACGCTTTTAAACAGCAAATGCAACACCTCTTTCACCTAATGCAACGCTTCTGCCACGTCAGCCAATGATACGTCAGCAAATGTGGGTCCCACATTTGCCACGTCAGCAAAAGTGGGCCCCACACTGCCACGTCACCCTGGTGGGTCCCACAACTGCCACGTCAGCATTTATTAAAAATTCAAAAATACCTAATGCAACGCTTTTAAACAGCAAATGCAACACCTCTTTCACCTAATGCAACGCTTCTGCCACGTCAGCCAATGACACGTCAGCAAATGTGGGTCCCACATTTTCCACGTCAGCAAATGTGGGCCCCACACTTTCCACGTCATCAAATGCCACGTCAGCACGTGTGGACCCCACTGTTGCCACATCAGCTTTTTTTTAAATTAAAAATATCTAATGCAACGCCTGCTGCTAGTGTTGCATTATGTGAAACACCGTGGATCAAATGCAACACTAAATTATATGTAATGCAACACCAGTTCAAGTTCTGTTTCGTTAGACCCAAAATTTCATACCTAACGAAACACTTTCACTGAAACACTTTCTAAAAGCGTTGCATATGAGCATTTATGGCGTAGTGAGTTCAACTTCTAAAGTTTGTGTATTGAGTCTTGAACCTTCATAGACCATATCTTTCTCTGCTTTGATTTTTTGTTGAAAAATATTATTTTCGTTACAACGCCATTAAAATGTACAAGGAGGACATGAACAAGGTTGCAAAGAAGAAAATATTAAGGGAGAACATGGCAGTATTAATTCATTCTCATCATATTTTATTTATGTCATCGAAAGAGATTGTAATTAAATTTTTATTTGGTACTTCAGGGAGTTCCACTGCAGACAGGGAGCAAGGATTGTGGCATGTTCGTGATGCGTTACATGAAGGAAATCGTTGAGGACTTTTTTGGATTTTCTAATCAACTTTAGAGGTACTTGGTTCTTTAGGACACTAGTAAAAATATGTGACTTACAAAAAACTTTTGGTCATTTTTTAGTGGATGCGTAAGTCGAACATGGTTCATATTGATGATCACAGTAACAAGATCCGGATTAATATTGTGAAATATCTTATGAAATGCCATGCATGTTAGGTTCTACAGTCGGGTTCTTTCTCTTGTTATGAACTTGTTTATGAAGTGGAAGTTTTATAATATGTAGTTGGTGATGGTAAATTAAACTTATGATGATGTATTTGGTGTTAGGTGATCAACTGGTGAACTGGTTCTTTTTGCTTCATTTTGTGGTTTTCGTGGATTGATTGGTCGTTAATTTGGTATCTATTTCGTGGTTTTCTTTTGCATGTGTTTGGTATCTTTTGTGTTTGTTGTTTGATGGAATTTAGTTTTAATCTTCCGTTGGTGGTTTGTATAAAATGTGAATTTGATGTGCAAACAGTTTACACTTAAACAGATCATGGTGTTTTAAATCAAAAAAAGCCATTATACGAACATAATTGGGACAACAATATACCATTGTTATAACAATTGACCGAAAGTAGATAAACAAATTTGTAAAACTTGTAAACCATTGTGTCTAAAGAGCTGAAAACTTAAACTACAATATGAGATAAACATAAAATGTGGTCTAAAGAGCTTTCGGATAACAGTGAAGCACAATTCAATATTCAAAAACAATGGTTTATGCTGTAAACAAACGGTTGTTTGAAGGCCTTCACTACATGTGTGCTTGTGTAAATTGTTGTCTAACACCAACTAAGATAAAGGTGTTTCTTAAAAACTGTCATGGTTAGGTTTTCAGACAACAGAGGATTACAATAATCGTTGTTTGAAAAAGAACTTAGAAAAATTAAGAATTCTTGCATGACATCAATTCCATGTTGTCTATTAGTCAGAAAACCATTGCATTATGTTGTTTCCAGTAACGGTTCTTATTACAAAAGTGTTGTCTTTCTTAATTTTAAACAAGCACTT
The DNA here is from genome assembly GCA_037693485.1 of Kitagawia praeruptora. Classification (NCBI taxonomy): domain Eukaryota; kingdom Viridiplantae; phylum Streptophyta; class Magnoliopsida; order Apiales; family Apiaceae; genus Kitagawia; species Kitagawia praeruptora. Next base: position 114,002,841 of record CM075354.1, read on the forward strand.
AGAACAGTTGTGTTACTTTCTTCTAGCAATGGGTATAAATCCATTGTCTGATTTAAATCAGACCACTGCCCGATAGACCACGAAAAAAATTGGTGTCAGACAACGGTGAAAAACAGTTGCATGAACTGATTTTTTTTGTAGTGCGTGTCACCAAGCTTTCATTGAGATAAAATGCCATACCCCTAGTACTTCTCCTATCATCAATATTTCCTGCAAGGTCGTTGTTCGAGTATCCCGACAAAACATTAGTACCACCATTTTCAGTGTAAACCAGTCCATACTCCCGTGTTCCTGTACGTAATAAAGAATTCTCTTAACAACATTTAAGTTCATTGTTGTAGGCTTTTCCATATACATGTTGACTATTCCAACTGTGTAGGCAATATCCAGATGCATGTGAACAAGGTAACTTAGCCCTCCCACAATGCTCCTGAATTGAGTTGCACCTCGTCCTTGGTGATATGTTCTTTTGGATGCATTAGAAATTTTGTGGGATTACAATCAATTATCCCAGCCTTTTCTAGTACTTTCCTTGCATACCCTGACTGCTTAAGCTCAATACACTTGCTGTTTTGCTTTACTTCAATTCCCAAGTATTAAGATAATTTCCCCATATCACTCATCTCAAATTTGCAATTCATCTGACCTTTAAAATCTTTAATTAACGATATATTCGTGCTAGTGATGACAAAATCATCCACATAGACTTTTCCAACTCTTTTGGTGTATACAGCATGCTCGTATGGGCATTTAACAAATTAGCGAGATCTTTAAGATATTTGTTGAGTTTCGAATCCCACGCACGTGGCGCCTTCCATAGACCATACAATGCCTTGTACAGCTTGTACACAGGTTTTTCTTGCCCTTTCTTCATGAATCCTTCCAGCTGAGATACATAAACCTCCTCCTTGAAATCACCATGTAAAAAGGTTGTTTTAACATCCATGTGGTGCAATTCCCATGAGTTTTTCGCTGCCAAGGCCAGTAAAATCCATACTATTTCTAATCGAGTAACATGCGCAAATAATTCATCGAAATCTACCAATCTTGAATCCCCATAGACTTTGAGATTCTTGACCCTCATGATTCTAGCCAAGCCTAAACCGGCTATCAAGGCTTCATACTTAGCTTCATTGTTGGTTGTCGGAAAGTCCAACTTCAAAGCATATTCGACTGTGAACCCATCAGGGCTTTGCAAAACTAAACCTGCACCACTGGATTTTGTTTTTGATGCTCCATCAAAATAGAGCACCCAATACTCCTTCAGACCAGGTACAAGTTCTTCATCTTTATCTCCATTCTCAGGGGTGATTATCATCTCCTGCCCCCCGACTTCTTGGTTATTAATGGTGCATTCAACCACGAAGTCAGCCAATGCTTGAGCCTTGACGGCTATCCGAGGCTTATAATTGATATCAAACTCTCCCAACTCAATCGACCACTTGATTAGCCTTCCACTGGCCTTTGGGCTATGCAATATGTTCCTTAACTGCTGGTCCGTCAGGACTTCAATTTTGTGCGACTGGAAGCATGGTCGTAGCTTCCTTGAGGCCGTTACCAAAGCCAATGCAAACTTCTCTATGGTTGAGTAATTCAACTCAGCTCCATGCAAAACCTTGCTCACATAGTAGATAGGTCTCTGAACCTTGTTCTCCTCTTTAATGAGGATGGCACTCAATGCTTGTTCAGATACTGCTAGGTACAGATAAAGAGTCTCTCCGGGACTTGGCTTGGCCAACAACGGGGCTTCGGCCATGTACTTCTTCAATTGTTCAAAGGCCTCTTGGCTTTTATCAGTCCATTCAAAATTTTTCACCTTCTTTAGTGCTTGAAAGAAAGGCAAGCACTTATCACCAGACTTGGAGATGAATCTCCCTAGAGTGGCTACTCTGTCGGTTAACTTCTGTACGTCCCTCACAGAATGGGGTGGTTCCATATCCAAAATTGCCTTGATCTTGTCCGAGTTGGCTTCTATGCCTCTCTTGGAAACCATCAATCCCAAAAATTTTCCTGATCTAACACCAAAAGCACACTTGGTTGGATTCAACATCATCTTGTGGTGCCTCAGCACTTCGAATGCCTCTCTGAGGTGCTTGATATGGTCAGCCTTGATTAGGCTCTTGACTAACATATCATCAACATAGACCTCCATGGTTTTTCCAATCAGATAGGCGAATATCTTATTCACCAATCGTTGGTAAGTAGCTCCTACATTCTTTAGACCAAAAGCCATAACAAGATAGCAGAAAACACCAAAGTCAGTTATGAAAGATACCTTAGGGATGTCCTCCTTGTGCATCTTAATCTGATTGTAGCCGCTGAAACCATCCATGAAGCTCAACATCTCATGTCCAGCTGTAGCATCTATCAACATATCAATCCTAGGCAGAGGAAAACAATCTTTTGGACATACATCATTCAGATCAGTGAAGTCTATACACATCCTCCATTTCCCATTTGCTTTTTTGACCATCACAGGGTTTGCTAACCATTCGGGGAACTGAATCTCTTCAATAAACCCAGCCTCTAAGAGCTTGTCAACTTCTTGCTTAATGGCCTCCTGCCTCTCAGGAGCAAAGTTCCTCTTTTTCTGTTTTATTGTTTTCCATTTGGGATCAATATTCAGTTTATGAGTTATGAGTTGGGGATCAATCCCTGGCATGTCGGCAGCTATCCAAGCAAACACATTACTATTCTCCTGTAAGAATGCTATCAACTCTCCCTTAAGAGGTTCCTATAGAGAAGCTCCTATATAGGTAACCTTCTCAGGGTCACCCTGCTCTAGAGGAATAGGGATCAGATCCTCTGCTGGCTTTCCTCGGTGTTCAGCATCACCACGGACATCCATGTCTTCAATTGGGAGTACCTGCCCCCCGACTCCATCAGCTCTCAATGTAGACACATAACAACTTCTTGCCATCTTCTGATCGCCTTTCTTTTCTCCGACCCCATTCCGGGTTGGAAACTTAATCTTCATGTGGTAAGTGGAGGCAACAGCCTTGAACGCATGAAGTCCAGTCCTTCCCAGGATTGCATTATAGGTCGAGGCTGCCTTGATTACCAGAAAATTCAACATTTGAGTAGCTTCCTTAGGTTCTTGTCCAATGGTCATGGGCAACTGAATAGTACCCTCGACCTTGGACTCGACACCATTGAATCCGTAGATGGGCATGTTGGTCGGGGTCAACTGAGAATCAGTGTATCCCATCTTTATAAAAGCATCATGAAACAAAATATCAACAGAAGCTCCATTGTCTATCAAGACTCGTTTCACTTCTGAGTTCCCAATCACAGGGGTTATGACCAACGGGTCGTCATGGGGGAACTTCACCCCTTCAAGACCAGAATCATCAAAACCAATCATTGTTTCAGTCCTAGCACGTTTCGGGGCCTCTCCCACGATGTGCATCACCTCTCTGGCATACACTTTTCGAGAGTTTCGAGTTGTACCGTCCACTGTTGGGCCTCCCCAAATCATGTTGATAACTAGCCCTCGGGGCTGTGGGTTACGATCACGATCGTTATCCCTTCTATCATTGTCTCTCCTTTCGTAATCCCTACTTTGGGTTCCACGATCCTCACCCTTAGTGAATTTGTTTAATTTTCCTTTACGGATCAAGAACTCGATCTCATCCTTCCATTGCCTACAATCATCTGAATCATGCCCCACATCTCGGTGGAACCTGCAGTATTAGCCCTTGTCTCTCTTTGCGGGGTCACCCTTTAGTGGCTTCGGCCATCGAAAGTCTTTATCCTTCTTTATCTCCAACAAGATTTGACTCCTAGGAGCATTCAACCTTGCATAATCAGAAAATCTCGGTCCAAAATTCTTCTTTGGTGGTGAGTCGGAGTCTTTGCTAGTACGGGGATACTTGTCCCTAGCATCATACTCCTGATCCTGCTTTCTTTTCTTTGTATCATTGTTACCTCGGCCATTGCCTACTGCGGCCTCCTTCTTTATACTATTCTCAGCCTTGATATACTTGTCAGCCCTTCGCTGGAGCTCAGCCATATTCTCGGGAGGATGCTTCGCCAATGACGTTTTAAAGTATAGGTCGGTGGTGCCATGCTCCAGGGCTACCATTGCCACCTTATTTTCCAGATCAATGATGTTCAAAGTCTCCTTGGTGAACCTCTTAAGATAGTCTCTCAGATTTTCGTTCTTCCCTTGTACCACATACATAAGGGATGCAGAACTTTTCTCATGAACTCTTCCGCTGATAAACTGACTAACGAAAGCAGCACTTAACTCCTTAAAGGAGCCAATTGAGTTTGCAGGTAGGCGGCTATACCATCTTTGAGCAATACCCGACAGAGTTTGAGGGAATGCCCTGCACTTCAAAGCGTCACTTGCAGGCTGCAACAGCAGTGCGTTTGAGAATGTCCTAACGTGGTTTGCGGGATCACCCGTTCCATCATAAGCTTTAATTGTCGGCATCTTAAACTTCTTTGAGATTCGAGCGTTCATCACCTCCTCAGTAAACGGGGGTGTGGGATCATCAGGATCCCCAAGTGGCATCAGATCCTTGGGGTTACTCTTGGGGGTTTCTACCCTTGTTGTTCTTCCAATTGGGGCATCAGCCCTTCTTTGCCTTCTTGAAGGCCTCTCCAGATCTATAAAGGGAATCGGTCCTGATGTTGGGGGAGGTTGAGTCTAATTTGACCTAGCTTGTTCCCTTGCCATATCATCATTTAATCTTAAGATCTCGGCTTCATAAGCCTTAATCCTTTCAGCAGTTGTCGAAGGGAGTTCATCGTGAGTAGTTCGAGTTCTTCTTCGAGGTTCTTTACTTGTACGTCGCCTCCTTGGAGCTTCATCACGATCGTAATCATCGTCAGAGGATGAATCATCCGTATAAGGACCAGAAAAATCACGATAATCTCGATCTCGGATATGCAGGGCATGACCACTTGATCCAGCTCCTTGAGTAGGAGGGTAGTTAGGTAGCCCATACATCGAATTGGTATTCACGGGGAGATCCGTAGTGTGGATCTGGACCCCTTGTGGAGGGTTGTTGGGATCTACAATCAATGGAGAAATCACCATCTGAAAGGGATTATTCCCTGGATTTATGTGGACGATCGGAGGTATTGTACTCTCAACATGGGAGGTCATCCCTAGGGGTTGAGAAACTTGAAGCGGAACGATCGTCCCGGTCGGTGGGGGCACCGGATCTGTTGCTGGGGGAGCGGAGCTGAGTGGAATAGGATCGGTAGTTGCTGGTGTTCTTCGTGTTTGAACCATGGTTGATGTCTTTTTCCCACAGACGGCGCCAAATATTGTGGAATAAAAACTAGGTTACGATTTGTATTTAATGCTAGAGTTGGTGAGCTTCGAGCTTTAATGGCTATTTCCGTGTTCGGGACTAATCGGTCCTCACAGAGTGCCTACGTATCTCGTTATTGAGAATCAAGCCAAGACGTAGTTCTGAGAATGAGGGGTCAGACCCTTTATATAGGCTGAGAAGCCTTAGAATCGTAGTAGGGTTAGGTGACTTGGTGGGCAAGTCACCGCCTAGAAGAAGGTTCCAGATCCTAGTATGTAGGGACCAGTTTCCATGTTAGAATATGTATCTTGGAGATTAAGTCAGGCAAGAGTAATATCCTTGTTTGACTCTTATTGCCGAGCTGGTAATTACCCATAATATTAATAACGAAATTAATATTATAATTGGGGTTTGGGCCCATCTGGTGGGCCCCACGTTTGGACCGTTCTAGGTCTAATTAATGCCACATTAAATGTGTCTTTAGGGCTCACTTTTAGCCCATATCAGGTGGAGAGGTAGCAAAGTTTCAACAGCTTTCACTCAACTCTCAAATGTACCAGATGCCTAACAACAGTAGCAACAATCTAATCAACTCAATATGCATCAACTGCAACAGCAGAAGCAGCAATCCCAGTCACAGCAGAATGAACTCCAAACACCAACCATGAATCTGGTTAACAATTTATCCTCAATGCTAGAATTTATGTTTGACCGCGAAAAGGACTCAGAAGCTGAAGCAAATACAACAACTTCTTTAGCTCCAGCTGCAATAGCTGCCTCAAAACCCTGCAATGTAATAAGAAGAAAGGTTTGAGCTGCATCTAAAAGCTTGTAAATGTGTATTCATTCCTGAAAATAACTTAACTTGAGATTAGGTGCAAAAACCGGGAATCTAGCACCATCCACATTCTGAATTTCTTGAATCACGTCATTCGCATCTGCTAGCTAATAAATAGATTTTGTTACAATGTAAATAAATATGGACAAAATTGCACAATATTCTTCAAAGATATATAAGATGGCACTATAATGAGAGACCTAACAACAGGAAAAATAGGAAAATTCAGTGCTAGGATCTTTGATAAAGCTTCATTACTTTCATTACATATGGGCTCTTACACTTGTATAATGCTACTTATTACACAGAAACACGGGTAAAAGAGATGGTACATTTTAGATTCAGAATACCTAGAAATAAACACCCAGATGTTCACACTAATTAGCATATGGTTTGCGTTTTGAACCAAGAATCCAAAGTAGGAAGAGAGATCAAACATAAATACACATTTGCAGCACAACACACACAGACACATAAAGCGAAAAATGAAATTCAGCTAGATTGATTTTAGATACCTGGTTTCTTATAATCTACCTACCGCATAGTAGAGCTGGAAAAAAAATCCGAAAAATCCGATATCCGTCCGAAATATATGTATTCGTATCCGGGAAAAAGCGGATATTATCCGTATCCGGAGTCAACCGGATATTATCCGTATCTGAATCCGAGAGTTTAGGATACGGATATGGATACGTGTACATCCGTATCCGAAAATATCCGTATCCGAAAGTAATTATATATAATATATTTTTAATATATTTTTAATACATTTTAAATTTTTATCATTTACTCTTAAAAATAAAATATAATGAATTTAATATAAAATGAAATAAAAATTAGTCCAACACGTTCTAATTTCTAAAGGAGTATAGTCTATCTACCATAATTCTACCTAATTCACTATTTGTATAGTCTAAAGTAGTATGGTCTTTAATTATTTGTATATGGCATATAGTATATAGTTTTGTATACTATTTGCATATGCAAATTTGGATATGGTTTTTGTAATTTGTAAATTAGAACCGAGTATCTCTTTAATATGTCTATTTTTTTTTTTTTTGCAAAAAATGCCTATTTTTTATAATAATGCAAATTTCAGAAAAAAAAATTATTTTTTTGCAAAACGGATTCGGATCCGGAATCCGGATAATATCTGCCGGATTCGGATTCGGGAAAAGTTTTGTCGGATATTCCCGGATTCGAATACGAATACGGATACGGTTGTAAAAAACGGATCCGGATTCGGATATGGCTGTATCCGTATCCGTATTATCCGTTTTCCATCCCTACCGCATAGAAATGGAACACCTAATCAATTACAATAACTTATCAATGAATAACATATAGAAATCAATTTGCTAATTTATTGGACATGTGTGGTTCACGCGAATAAGCAACTGATATGAGTGGCGTCTGGAGTAACTTAATTAGGTTACGAAAAGCTAAAGTAAGTACCTATTATTTGTTTAAAAAGAAACAACAGCAAGGTAAATTAAGTACATGTACCATTCAATATATACTATAAACATTTTTTTTACTGTTAATTACTTAAATTATTCTAGAGTTTTCCTAGATAAATAATACATATAATAGACCTAACACAATATATAGAATATTTTGGTTCTGAGCAGAATAAAAAATCTTATTGGCGAACTAAATAACTCCTCTTCCAAGTTACATGGCTTCCAGACCAATCTTTTCATTAGCTAAAGGCAGTGGACACGCAAGTTGAGTTAGCATGCAGCGCACAAAAAGGGGGTAAAAAGTTAGATATAAGATTATTCATTTCAAATCATAACAAAACAAAAATCATTGATTCGATTATAAGGAGTGTTGGACTTGAATGAGGGAGTATATGGTCTGGGATCAAAATCTTGCTCAAGTAATTTTTAAAAAAAATTCTCCAATGCCAGTTGTACCTCATAACTTTGAAGCAATGATAATGATAACTATTAAATTCATCAATTAAACATAACACATAATTACAGGGGTGTTTGGAGAAACTTTTTCCATAATAAGTCAACTTATTTTAAGACAAAGTTAGAGATTTCTAACTTTCCAACTTATTTTCTAACTTATTTTTGCAATTTATTGAATCTCAAACATAAATTAAATACTTGTATAAAAAAATTTATCAAAATATAATTTTTTTATCCGAAAATAAGTCCATAAGTCCATAATCAAAGTTGTACCAAACACGCACTACATGATGTAACTTTACACGTACCTCGCTAAAATGATGAAACATTTACGGTCCTTCTTGTTCTTTCTCCGCTCTTCCACACGTGTTCAGTCTTTCTTTTTTTTTTTAGTGGCCAGGTTCTCTCCTAGTCGCCTGGTTCTCTCCTAGTAACTATTGCGGTTAAACACACAATGCAACTCCTTGTTTAAAGGTTCACTAATGATATTAATTTATTTTAATTATCAAAATTAACAACATACTAGCTTATAGGCCGTGCAAGGCACGAGTTACTTTTTATTTTTTATAATTTGTTTATAATTTAGTATGATATAATGTTATAAACATTAATTTTAATATGTTATTGGAATAATTATAACCTTACATCTTTGTAGATGTATTAATTTTTACTACTAAAACAAATTACTAAGTGTTGTTGGCGGGAATCGAAACTTAGACCTATTTATATAACAACTTTTAGTATTGTCGTATTTGAGTTGAATTATACCCCATTTTGCTTATTATAGTATAGTATAGATAGTATAGATGTGTCTCTACATATTCACTACCAAACAAAATAATATTCTAAAGAACAACATTGAATATATTATAATAAATAAATTACTCCCATCCAAGTCCTACTGAACTTCTTAAATTATAACACTACAATATTTTATTAGATACATACAATTAAAACATTAAAGAAAATCTTTGTCTAATTGCATAGTAAGAAAATAATTTGATTGTTAAGGCACATTAAACTAAATTTACTGGTCTTTGAATAATTCTTGATTCTTGATACTAGTGTATTTGACTAGTATAATATTAATATAAAAGAAAAAAGGAAATTAAATTAAATTTCACATCTTATATCATAAATATAATATTTAATATGTGGTATCAACCTTTTCCCGCTTCTTATATAAGATTATCATTTGTTTTTCTATTTAGGTGTTTTGAATAGTAAGACGTTATTTTAATTTTCTTAGCACAAAATCAATTCAATAACTAAATTTGAGTCCTAAATTTTATAATGTACTTAGAAGCTGGAATTATATTTTTGTGAGTTTATTCTTCATACATAATTTGAGTATTTTACGGGTGTCTATGTATCCTTAATGAAAATGGAAATGTTGTTTACATGTTTTATGGATATTTTCATAAAATCCACCATCACTAAAATAAGTTCCCTCCGTCCCATCCATTTATTAACATTTCAAAATAGAGTGTCCGACACGCATTTTAAGATGGATTTTAAGGATAGTTACATAATTTATTTTTGAAATTTTCTTTTTCTGTATAAAAATAGAACAATCCTATTTTCATACAAAAAAAGAAAATTTTAAAAATAATTTATGGAACTATCCTTAAAATTTACCTTAAAATGCCTTCCAAAAAGTGACAAAAGAAATGTTAACAATTAGGTGGGACCGAGGGATATTTGTTAAGTATTTTTAGCAAAATTATATATCTTCTGCAAAATAACCCGTGTATACCTGAGAGGGGGGGGGGGGAATGCTATTGCTGTATATGTAATAACCCGTGTGTGTGTGAATCGGGTATGTGTGTGTTGCGCAAGGACTGTGATTGTGTTCTGGGTTCGGTTTAAATTGGTACCACGGCTGTGATGTGGTATGCTTCGAGTTCTTTTGTTGGTGTGCTCATATAATGGTGCTTGTGTGTGTATTATATGTTGTTCAAGTATGTATGTTTGTGATGCTTTTGCTGTTGTGTTGTCCGATGGGGGAAGAAACAGGGGAGGCTGTCAAGGGAGGAGGTGAAGGTTGTCGTGAGTGAGGTTGGTTCGGAGAAGGGCGAAGTAGTGAATGAAAGGGAAAGTGCGTGTGTGCGCAGTGGTACACAGGTGTGACGTTAGTAAGTGTATATGTTGAAGATGAGGCTGTTTTTTTATATACAAGGGTGGGGAAATTGTATTATTAAGTTGTGGTATGTTAATCAGTTTTGGGAGGGATTGTAATCAAGACTTTACCTTGAAAATCGATGTTGAGGCTAGAGGTTATTTGAGGATTTAAGTGTAAGCAGTGTTTAAAAATTATATATTCGGTCGGTGTAGTAGGATCAATATGACAGATTGTTCGATTTTGAAGTAGTAATAATTTAAATTGTTTACTACTTGGATTGTCGTAATTATAGTTGAGTTGATATTGTTGATTGATGGTTGCCTTAAGTGGTTGGTTGAGTATTTTGAGTCGGTTGAATTCGACGGATTAGTCTATTTTACAGAGGAGGTGCTGTCCAATTTCTGTTAACAATTAGTTTGTAAATTTTGATAGTCATCTAATAAGAATTATAAGGCGTTATAGGACGCGTATGGGTAGATTAGATCGACAGTAAGTTGTTTGGTTGGTTTTGGTACTAAAATAGTATTTTACCTCCATATAGGTACGAGTAGGAGGCCAGGCTGTGAACAGTGTACGTGTAGAGGGAATCTCGAAAAAGGAGATAGTTGTCCGTGGACGAGTGTGATCGAGTAGAGGACGACGTGTAAAGAAGTAGAAGCTGTTGTAAAGTGAGTGGCGGATCGAGATATCGGAAGTCGAAGCTTCATGTATTGAGGCAAGTGTTGTTGCTCCTCACTTATTGTTCAAGTGATGCCATCTTGCTCTTTTTACGTATAAAATGATTTGGTCAGATTTATGTTTACAAAATGATGTACTTTTTCAAATGACGTGCAAATGTTTATATTTTCCACCTATAGCTCAAGTGCTAATTTTCAAATGATCTTACGATTATCTTTCTCAATAATATTTTTAAAACATGGAATGTTATTGGATTCCTCATGAGAGTATCATTTATTTTAGTTTATTTTAGTTTATATTATTTTATTTTATTTTCTTCAAAAAATTTTAAGAGACATTCTAAAATATAGGAAATCCAAGATTTTAAAATCTTATAAAAATCTTTTAGCATAATTTATGATCTTAGCATATTTTACCCGATGGACCCTCTTTAAAGGATGTTATCTTCAAATTGATTTATAATTAATTATCATGGACTTATCTTATAAATGTTCATTTTGAACCACTTAACTTACCCAATTTAGTCCAAACTTTTCTAGATGTTGAAGAAATTTATTAAATGATTAGCACTTGACTATATCCTTGTTTTGTCGTATATCCTCAGTTGTTAATCATGTTGCTAGTAAATTCTTTTGTCGATTCATTTAATGATGTTATGACCCCAATTATTCGTATCGAATTTGTCGATACTTTTTGTTATTGTTGTTTATTCAATTGTCACCTATTCATTATATCGAACTCGTCGATACCCTTTGAGGTTATTATTCTTTAATTAATACCCAATTATCGTGTCGAACTTGTCGACACATGTTGATCTTGAATTCTTCATTGATTATTGGATCTTGAGTTGTTGTTCTGGAACGTGAGTTTTCCAGATTGTTTGGATGATAGAGGTTGTTGATTGTTCCGACACCTATTGTGGGATATAGAATTGGAATGTTTTTAAAACAGATGTCCCTTCAGGGAGACCATATTATTCGTCAGCAGATGTCCCTTCGGGGAGACCATATTAATGGTCAGCGGATGTCCCTTTGGGGAGACCAGTTTAATGGTTAGAAGTTGAGGCCAATGTGTGCCATGGATCTATTTAGAGGGACCTTGCTATGTGCATTGTCCGGGGTTAGTGCGGGTCTGATCAGCCTCCTAACTCCACTGTTTTTTTAAATATATAAAAAAATCCAATTCTAATCTATACATTGAGGTTGAGTTGCTTCAAAGCTTGATTCCTTTGAAGCCTATGATAATTATCTTTGATTATCAGTTCTCATTGTTGATGCAATTTATTCTAGCGGAGCCTTGCTAGCTCATCTTGGAGTTATAATATTTAATTTTAGCTGATTTCTTTCATACCATATGATGAGTATTCTTGTTGGTCAGAACCTATATTGTTCTTGACATTGCTATCACTGTTTACACTTGCTGAGCATTGTTGGCTCACTCTTGTTTGTTGTTTATTTTTCTTCAGTTAATAGAGGAGATTAGTGGACCTTGTGGTTGATGAGTTTTCATGCTCCAACAGCGAGAGGTGACGTTCGAGTTGTTGGTTTCGCCGGGTAGTGATTTGAGCTTGTCAGAGGTTGGTTTACTAGTTCGGTAGACGAACTTAGTGGTTATCAATTTGTATAATAATGTTATTCTGAGATTGGATTGTAGTAATTAAATTTGGTAGTTTGTTTCATACCATAACCTGTAAGCGGTCTTGGATCAGGGGTATTTTATTATTATATTATGTTTATATCCAGGTATGTGTTGTGTGGATTGTGGTTAGTGGCCCCAAATTTGAACCCTGGATTATGGGATGCCACAATAACAAGATGATAATCCTAATAAAAAGTCTTAATACCTACTTGATATGCAATTATTTTGGGATATCAAGTATTTTTTAATATATTAAATTTTATTTTAAGTATGTTTTTTTGAATTCTTGTATCATTTTTCTTTTGTTTGTTATCAAATATTTGTAGGTAGACAATGAAAAATATGCTCCAAAAAAGTTGGTAACCCTGGCTCTATGAGCCTAGCTGGGCTCGAATGCAGGCCATGTGCAACTCTCCACTCCGCTGCTTGGACAAGGAGCCTCAAGTCCTTATTCGTGAACTAGTTTTCTATTAGGACGATCGATTGGATCTTTTCTTTAGCCAAAGCCAATTTTTCTAAGCAACATAGCACTTAGCCACATCACCAATTCATTCAGTGGATTAATGATGAATGCAGAGACTGGGGGAGTTTTGGGAGATGGAATGAGTGACGGTGCTCAGAGAGAGGGTGGAAGTACCTTACAACAATGTTATGAGGGAACTCGATCTTGCAGTATAGATTATATATATATAAATTGTATAATGTAAAACTGATAAAACAAAGCAAGTACTTGTATGTCTCAAAAGACTTGTTTATTCCTTTTGCGTACAACGTTTATAAAGACTTACAGTAATAGAAAGTGCTAGCAAGGAAATTGGAACTAATGGGCCTAACTGATCTCCTACAAAGACTCAAAGTCTAACGTTATTAAAACACACGATCCTAAATAAACTCTACTACTACAAGACTCAATCATCCGCTGCATAAACTAATGACAAGTGTGATATTATTATCCAACAATCTCCCCCTTAATCTCAGAATTGTTTGATCAACTTCTTGATTCTGAGAAGATTCTTCATTCTTTCGAACTTAACGGTTGACAGAGGTTTGGTTAAGCAATCTACACGTTGTTTTTCACCACTCACATGTTTCACAACTATCTCCCCACGTTCAACACATTCTCATATAAACTGATATCGTATATCGATATGCTTACTCCTACTATGAAAGATTGGATTTTTTGGCCAAGTCAATTGCGAATTTGTTATCTATAAAAATAATCACAGGGCCAATTTGTTTATGTGTTACTTGCTTCAACACATTTCGTAACCAGATTCCTTGACATGGGTCGTAGCTGCCATAAATTCCGCCTCGCATGATGATAGTGCCATGCAACGCTGCTTCTGAGATACCCGTGTCACCAAGCTTTCACTAAGTTAAAATGCCATACCCCTAGTACTTCTCTTATCATCAGTATTTCCTGCAAGCTCGTTGTTCGAGTATCCCGACAAAACATTAGTACCACCATTTTCAGTGTAAACCAGTCCATACTCCTTTGTTCCCTGTACGTAATGAAGAATTCTCTTAATAGCATTTAAGTTCATTGTTGTTGGCTTTTCCATATACCTACTAACTATTCCAACTATGTAGGCAATATCCGGACGCGTGTGAACAAGGTAACTTAGCCCTCCAACAATGCTCCTGAATTGAGTTGCATAACTTAATTTTCCTCCCTCGTCCTTGGTGATATGTTCTTTTGGATGCATCAAAAATTTTGTGGGATTACAACCAATCATCCCACCTTTTCTAGTACTTTTCTTGCATACCCTAACTGCTTAAGCTCAATAAAGCCGCTGTTTTGCTTTACTTCAATTCCCAAGTATTAAGATAATTTTCCCATATCAATCATCTCAAATTTGCAATTCATCTGACCTTTAAAAACTTTAATAAACGACATATCCGTGCTAGTGATGAGAATATCATCCACATAGACTCCAACTATCAGTAAATCTTTTCCAACTCGTTTGGTGTATACATCATGCTCGTACGGGCATTTAACAAAGCGTGATCTCCAAGAAATTTGATGAGTTTCGAATCCCACGCACGCCTTGTACAGCTTGTACACAAGTTTTTCTTGCCCTTTCTTCATGAATCCTTCCGACTGAGATACATAAACCTCCTCCTTGAGCTCACCATGTAAAAAGGGTGTTTTAACATCTATGTGGTGCAATTCCCAGGAGTTTTTCGCTGCCAAGGCCAGTAAAATCCGTACTATTTCTAAGCGTGTTACAGGCGCAAATAATTCATCAAAATCTACCCCATTTTCTTGAACATACCCATTGGCGATAGGTCTCGCCTTATGCTTCACTATATTTCCTTCAACATCCCGTTTACGTTTATAAATCGATTTTAAATCGATTACCTTTTCACCTGGTGGCAGAGTTGTCAGCTTCCAAGTTTCTTTTTTTTCAATGGAATCAATCTCGCACTACTTATCGCTTTTCTCCACGCTTTATCCTTGATTGCATGACTATATGAATTCGACTCATCAATTCCCATGAGCAATAACTAGTATTCTACCTTTATTTCTTTGATGTCATTATATATATCTTCAATCTTTCTGAATCTCTTTGGTACTCCTCTATCAATATTATAGTTCTCAGAGTTTAGACTGACATCAGGTGTTCGTGACTGCGGGGTCGTACCCTCATGTTCCCCAGAATTTCTCATCTGCGTCTATCTCGGACTTGTCACCTCATCATCATCGATTACTGGTACTTCAAACACTGAAGCTGAACCCATTTATTCAACTAAACATATGAAATACCTCATTTTAAACCATTCGTTAATTCTTGATATGACCTTATACCATGGAATAAATTATGGAATGTTAAATACTTTGAAAAATAGACTGATTGTTCAAACCTTTTGCTGAACCCTTGAAATTGGAACATTTTTTATTGAGGCGCTAGTCGTGGTTACTTATTTTAAGGCCAAAGTGTACCTATGGATCCAAATGTTAGAATCATATGAAAACATGGTTTAGAGATATTACGTGGTTGATCACCCACTTTAGCACGTAGCGTCTTATCGATCGTAAGTTCCAATTAACCTATTTTATTATTGAAAGCTTATATCCTAATTCGGATTTATACTTTTGATTCATTGTTACCTGTTATCTCTTTACACTACTGAGTGATGTTTGGCTCATATACCCGAACCTGACAGTGAAACGTGAAGATGGTGCGTACGATTTAGACCACTAGGAAGAGTTTAGAGAGGAAGAGAGTAGCTGCCCAGGGTCCGGTATTTGCAATCCAAATTTCGGAAGATTTGGGATCAACTGATGCAGCTATTTGATAAACTTTTGGAGTTGGTTTGTAAGACTAGTTTTGATAATGATGTAATTATTTAAAATTGAAATCGTTTGTAAAATTAATTAGACTTAACTATTAATGTTTTTAGATGTTTAATTTATTTCATACTTTAACATGGTTCATCTAGCCGGTATTGTTTTACTTTATTATGAACCGGTTTACGGGTATGACCCATATTCACGTTACTCATTTACGCTGTTACCATATGGTCATTTCTCTATTTATCACTCCTAGATAACACCCAAATCTAAACCATTAGCCCACTCAAGGCCAAATTACAATAATTTAAGTTATAAACTATCGCTCTATTAGGTTAGCTATAAGGTTGTAGATTAGTTGAATGGAGCCTAACAGATACTAACATAATAGAATCACTGAGCCGAACTTTTCTCTTTGTGTTTCAGCTCGTTACAAAAGTCGAAATCAAACTCAAATTTTATGGAGCCAACATTATTATTTTTGTACGGACTCATTAAGAAAAAAATTATGTGACAAACATGTTACCAAATCATGATATACTCGTATCACGTATTCACTATCATTTTAATTTTTTTTCTATAATTTTTTCATTGAATTTGAATAAAAAAAAGTGGGAAATAAAATCTCGAAAACTTGCAACATGATTCTTGCACTAGTACAGAATAGGCTTTTAGCGTCGGTCAAAATAGGCATTAGGCGTCGGTTATTGGGCGTAGTATATGAAGGCGACGCTATAGGTACAGGCCTATGGCGTCGGTTAAATGGGCGACACATATAATGTACTAATAGCGTCGGTTATTTAAACAACCGACGCTTAAAGTCTTTTTTTGGCGTCGGCCATTTAAACAACCGACGCTTAAAGTCTTTTTTTAGGCGTCGGTTATTTAAACAACCGACGCTTAAAGTCTTTTTTAGGCGTCGACCATTTAAACAACCGACGCTTAAAGTCTTTTTTTTAGGCGTCGGTCATTTAAACAACCGATGCTTAAAGCTATTATAGGCGTCGGTCATTTAAACAACCGACGCTTAAAGTCTGGTTATAGGCGTCGGCCATTTAAACAACCGACGCATAAAGTCAATTTTTTTAATTTTTTTTTTAAATTTAAAACATAACAAATAATCTGAAAATCATTAAAATCGGAACACAATATGATTGATAATTTGATTGAAATAAATTTAAAATATTTAATATTCATAATCTCATTTACAATTGGAATAAAAAGTACAATTCTTTCTAATGATTATATCAAAGTGATCTAGGTAGCTATTATACTAATTACAAACAAGGTGCTTACATGCAGCTATTATACCGATTTTCCCTTTCAGGCAGCTGACAATTCATATAGATCCGGCAGTAGTTAAGCTGAGTTGCAAGAGCAGCCTGCCTCTACTTGAAATGGAACGTAAGTCTTACAGTCTTAGTCCTACTGCATGTGACATCAAGGTTTCCCAAACTCGACAAACAGTTCAGACATAGGAAAATAGAAGAAATCCTGGCCAGACATAGGAAAACCTGACCAGCCATCGTACTAGACATTGTAAAAACATATCAGTTGTTGATTTGAAACTTCTAGGAAAGAAATTCATCCCTGCATGCACAAATAAACAAAATGTACATTAGATATGCAAAGAAGGCATAACAATTGTACATAGAGTAAGAGGAACTAATGCTAACAACAATCTAGATTCGAAAATTGAGTATCATAGATTCCCATCCTCCTCGTCGTGGCAAATTGAGTTGAGGGAGCTGCCATACTATTGTTTCAAGTCATAAAAAAATAATCAAACGATTACTATCACCGCAAAAATTCCATAGGAACACAGATATAAGAACATAATCTGATCAAACTCGAAAACTTATGTTACTTCAACATTCGCGGATAGGTGCAGAGGGTAGTATTGTATAAAGTCTATAGTGAAGCTGTGTTAAGACACATTGATACCTGAAGCATAATGAATATATTCTGTTGTCGAAAAATAGATGCTTATTCTAACTTTTAAACACCACCCCAAATATTAACAGAAATAATAACAAAGACTGGGTGAAAAATTGTACAACTTTATATATGGTGAAGCCCACCTGAATTGAATTTGACCCGTTACTGCTCTCCGCTTTTTTCTTTTCAAGCAATTTATATGCCACCTGATTCACCATGTGCGAATGCACAACCTGCTTGAGGCATGGGAACATGATCAGTTTACTACGAAGATACTTAAATGTGAACATGTGACATGGTTAAAATATCACTAGGATAATGCATAGACCACTGTTTATCATAACATACCATTTATTTGTGAATGATGACAGATATAGTGCCAGACTGGTTCTTGACTATTAAGCAAAGATGACAAGAACATACAACAAAGCATAAGCATTTCGATGGACCAGTTTCACAGAGTCCTTATATTTCATTTGCAATGCTTATAATCAACTATGTAGTCTAATAAACAATGAGAAAGATAATATGAGGTTGGGCACATAAGTCAACTGAGAAACACTTGGCCAGATGGTGGGAGAAATGCAGCAATAATATAAAACAAAACCTGTAGCAATTTCTCTACTGAGTCCTGGTCAAGAAACTGGCTGGCTCTTGCTCTCTCCTTGGTCAAACACAAAGCAGTCTGTCAAAGTGTTTCATATACACAATACTGAAACATAAGTAAATGTATTTTTTTCATCACGTTAGGTGAGTGCAAGAAGTTTACCTCTTGATGATATACTGTAAATGAATAACACATAAGCCATTGTGAAGCTAACTGAGAGTAGTAGCTGGCTGCATCTTCTAGTACTGCCTTCTCAAAGTTTTCATAATAGCACTTGTTTCCAAGTCCAATATCCACAAAAAAGGTAACAACACCTTGTAACAACTCCCTATTAAGCATTTCTTCATCACGATCCTTGCGAATCTGTAACCCAAAGCAGGAAGAGATTAGTTTCCCTGTCCTTATACGGATGACATAATTACTAACAAGATATGTCCGTAGAATGGTGGATTTTAATCAATTCTTTAATCACTTCATTCATTTCTAAAAAACTCCCTATTAAGTGGAGCTGTAATAACAAATTTAAAAAAACTGTCATACTCTATCAGCTAGTATTATTATTTTAATGTATATAAAGAAACTGTACTTGTGTCTTCCTGTTCCAGGATGGAGGTAATGTTTCGGACGTATAGTATTATTATTTTAATGTATATAAAGAGAGTCCTGAGTTGTATACCGTTCCAGGTATTGAAAAATTCCCCGAAGGCAGCTTGCCATCTTTTTGTACCTTACCCACATGTTTGCAAGTTCTAGCAGAAGAGAAGAATCAGTTTTACCCCATAAAGATGGCAGCACCTGAAAATTTAAAAAATATAAAAAACATAGAGCTGAAGAACATTTACTAGTGTATAATCCAAGATTAGGTCGATTATCAGAAATTAGGTTGACAAAGTTTAGGTTCATGCTAAAATATTTCACAAGAGCCATCCCTGTTTCCCTTAAGTGACAATGCAAAAGAGAAACAAATGAACAGTGCACTCTGTAACGTACGTGAAGAACTATATGACTACATAATTTCACTTCACGTATTTGAAAGCTGTCTGTAAGGGAAGGGTGAAAATAATAGCCTTAAAAAAAACACTTCCTCATCATGCTAACTTTAACTATATATCACAATGGTTACTGGTTGCCACTAATAGTCGAGGACTAACACAAAGCAATGCTTAAAAGAAAGAAACATCTTGAAATCCAATGAGTGCAGATGCCTATAATTTTTAAATGACGTGCTTTTTCAGCTTTTGATCTTTGATAAGTAACAGAAAATCAAAATCATTAGACTAATTATTGATCATTATGCTAATTATTACGGTTGAGAACATTATAAATTACAACAAAAAATACTGCAAGTATCAAGAGTTCAAGACTCACCCTCGAAGTAATGCCTTCCGCTAGGGCTCTCTTAAACATTTCACAAAGCTGCAGTGAGTAACAATAAGGATCCGGCTGAACAGACATGTAGAAGATACAGCTGCAGAGGGTTAAGGATACAATATCCAGAAAAAAATCTAGACAGCAGTCTATTGAAGAGCTTAAATAAACAACAGATTTGGTTCGACCATAACGAGTAATTTGTTTTACTTGAACAATTTTTTTTAAGGCTTTACTTTCTAGGCATCATGTTGCATTTAGGGCAGTTTCAGCAAACAGTAGTAACCAGTTGTGAAATCATGAGCTACAGTGTGACTTTTTGTGCTGCCCTAGCTGCTGGTATGGCATAAAACAGTGCAGGGGATTTGCACTTGACCAAACATGTGGAATAGAAAAAACAAGTCTACGTGTGCAAGTTACAGAATAGCCTCTTCTGAAGTAGAATTTGATCTTTCAAACCAATCAATCATGTTTCACCATTTTGTAGCTACCTGGTCTATTAAAATTTGAGTAAAACTAATTCTTGAACAACAGATTATATAGAACAGAGCAAGCAATAAAAAATATCTCTTATAACTATTCGATTTACTGACCCACCCCTGACTCTAGCCAACTTCAAGGATTAGTAAACCTTTGCAACCGCAAGAAAACATAAAGAAATAACCAAGAGTTGTCTGAAATACAATAATTGGAATAAAAAAACAAAATTGAATAGCCAAAATGTATAATTTCAATGTTTCTAACCATAAATATGTATAATTTCAGATTCATACTAGCACCACCATGACAATACAAAACAGCTTGTTCAAGTCTCAATGAAGGAACAACAAAACTTGTAAACTGATTAAGAAGCAATCTTGAAACAAGGTATAATGTTAGTTTTTTTTTTAATTAAACATTCTATTGTTCGAGAGGATATTCGAATCCAATAATAGAATGTTTTTCCGTCTCTTTATCACTGCTCAATACAGCTTGAATGCCTGAATATTCAAGAAACAAACAATATGTTCAACCCAATGGTCACATAGTAACACATAAAGCAAAGCAACTCCTTTGTGACGTTTATAAGACTAGACGAGGGTGCAATCTGTCACAAGCAAATACATTACAACAGAATCCCTTGCAATTTGATATATACTTAAACACCAAATACCTTATACAACTTGCAACAAACACAAGCCTAACTATGTGCAACCCTTGACAAGAGGATCAAGCTATCTTATTCTCACTGTTCCCTGTAAAAGATGCACCATCACAGTAAAGAAGATTGACTCTGTTCGAGTTATAAAAATCTGCAACAGGAAAAAAAACGTCCAGAATGCAACAGAAGAGATTTTACCATCAAGAATAATGTATAATTATTTAATTGTGTAGTTGTGTCCTAATTTCAAATAACTTAGTCTTGTTGATACAAACCAGGATTTTCTTCAATATTCCAATAAATGGCAACTCCTTTGCCATATACTTGGAAGAACCAAGGCTACTTATTTTACGAAAGACACAGTCTCTTATAGTATCACACCAACCACCTCCCTACATTAAAACAGTAAGCCTCACATGTAATTGCAACCAAAATTGAATTTCCTCAAAATATATACTTCATATTTAGTTCAACCTTTTTCACCAGCACATTGTCAGTAGCACTACTTTCTTACAAAGTATTGATAATTGTTAGGAGAACTTAGAGTGTAACAGTAGTACTATGAATAACAAAATATTGACTAAGTTTAGCATACAATAACAGGTAGGGCATAATGGCATATGGAAATCAATTCAGAGTTGGTAACTGCCTTCTGCATACGAAAACTTGGCTCGTATTTATACATAATCAATCTTCTAGAAACATACATATATTCCTCAGTATGTGTATTATTCATATGTAGATTAAATATAGGAATGCATAAATTGTTACTCTTGTCTACTAACCTTGGTGCCACTTAGCTTGTTGATTAGATCGGTGTATGTCCCATTACTTCCACCTCTGTCATTAACGAAAGGAATAAATTCAGGTTCAAGCTTAAATGGTAGTGCATCCAAAGCAGCATTGAAAACATCTATACTAAATCCAGTAACATTATATGTCTTCGTGTCACCAATTTCTTCCACCTTCACAAATTCGATAAAACCTGTTTTCTTTGGAACCCCTACCCTTAGCAAAAAACAAAATATTGAATTAGTTTAATATTGGCATATTATTTTTATCTACATATATATAACAAACAACACATACATACATACATATATGAATGGAGACATATATACCAGCAACGTAGTGAACCCAAAGAATCTCAACCGAACCAAGCAAAACCCCTAAATTTGTTTTTCTTAATAACAACCCCAAAATTTGGCGATAAAAAGAACCAGACGAGCAACCAAACCAGAAATCAGATTTAATCGAACCCAAATAAGCCCTAATCGAACCCAGAGAAGCCCAATTGAAAAAAAACAATTGAGATTTTCAAAAGCGGCGATACAGAGAAGCACTCGATTAGTTGAAGAAATCTTTGGCAGCGGAGTGGTGGGAATTGATTAGGAATAAAAGTGAGCCCAGGAATCAATTAACTAATCGATAAGTGAAAATGGAGAGATTTGTAATCGATTAGCAAAGAGAATGGAGTTGATAGTAGTGATTGAAAATGGAACGAGTGTGATGTGAAGCCGAGTATATAGAAATTACGTATTATTTGTATAAAAATATTATTTGTACATAATTTAGTTTTTTTAAAATTAATATATTTTTAGCGTCGGTCAAATGTAAGGCAACACATAAAGTACAGAAAAGTCAGTTTAAGCGTCGGTTGAGTAAAGACCGACGTTAAAGGGTTAGTTTTAAGCGTCGGTTGTTTATGACCGACGCTAAAAGGTCGATTTTAGGCGTCGGTTAAGTAAAGACCGACGCTAAAGGGTCGGTTTTAGGCGTCGGTTGAGTAAA
The DNA here is from genome assembly GCA_037693485.1 of Kitagawia praeruptora. Lineage (NCBI taxonomy): Eukaryota > Viridiplantae > Streptophyta > Magnoliopsida > Apiales > Apiaceae > Kitagawia > Kitagawia praeruptora. The sequence goes on from CM075354.1 coordinate 114,025,443, forward strand.
GACCGACGCTAAAGATTTAGTTTTAGGCGTCGGTTGTCTATGACCGACGCTAAAAGTCGTTTTTAGGCATCGGTTGAATAAAGACCGACGCTAAAGGTTTAACTTTAGGCGTCGGTTATTTCATGACCGACGCAAAAAGTCCAACACAAATGACTTTAAGCGTCGGTTAAGATATTAACCGACGCCTAAAGTATGTATAGGCCACGACTCTCCATATAACCGACGCCAAAAGTGGCGACGCTAAAAGACCTTTTTGTACTAGTGTTGTTTGCATTTTCTATTGATCTATTTATTTCTTAATTGCACAAACAAGTGAAAATTAGGGGAAAAAAGTTAGGGTAAACTTGCCTATGGATACATTTTTATTCTTGCACATAGTCTAGTGAATTTTTACTTTATAGTTTAAGTGGTTTATTAAATTACCATATAATCCTACCTCTAATAGTAGTACTAGTGTTGCTGGTTAATTACCCTCATCTCATTTACAAATTTGTATTGTAAACTCATAATGTAACATAAGGTCTGAGGTCTCAGTCTCTCTAATTTGTTCCTTGATGAAAAGCTTTTGGGTTTTTTCTTTACCAAATTCGGCACGGTTACATACAATTTTTAACTCCTTTCATGAAGTGATCAGGTGTCTCATTACCAATTGGTTTCATAAAAACAAGACGCACACATCATCCAGTAGAGTGGGTATCTGTTAATAGCTTTGACAAACATGTCTTCATAGTCCTTTGACCTGTAGGTTTCAAATTTGGCATTATGCTTGGCAAGGTCTTACAATAAAGGTTTATATTAGTTGTATTATCTAGAATTAAAAAACAAATATTTTTCTAGTTTTACCGTTTATGATATAGGAATGTCACAATATGTTATATTAATTATTAGAATTCTAGTTGAAATAATATTTTTTTGAACTATTTTTATAGATTTTTAAAGCAAGAGCACATAGTAAAGAGTAACATCACAAAAACTAAATTATGTTGTTAAATAACAAATTTTATCTTAATCTGATTCAAATTAAATAAATATGATAAAAAATTATTTTATAAACTACTTCTGAAATAAGTATACAATAATTATAAAAAGAAGATTTATATTAGTTTTATCATGGACCACAAATGAAAAAATATTTTTCTAGTTTTAATGTATATATTTGTTGTTAAATGCATTACAATGTAAAAATTAAAGTTGATTTTTAAATATTCAATTTTGTTATATTATAAGCAATCGATAATATCTAAACATTCTTTTATGATAATTGAAAATTATATTTCTAATAACTATTAGAAGTAATTATGTGTAGGATATCTCCCTATGTCGTGTGTATTTGACTATATAAAAAAAGAAAAAAGGAAATTAAATTAAATTTCACATCTTATATCATAAATATCATATTTAATATGTTGTATCGAACCCTTTTCCCCTTCTTATATAAGACTATTATTTGTTTTTCTATTTAGGTGTTTTGAATAGTAAGACCTTATTTTAATTTTCTTTGCACAAAATCATTCAATAACTAAATTTGAGTTGTAAATTTTAAAATTTACTTAAAAGTTGGAATCATTTTTTTGTGAATTTATTCTTTATACATAATTTGATTATTTTACAGGTGTCGATATATCGTTAATGAAAATGGAAATGTTGTTTACATGTTTTATGGATTTTTTCATAAAATCCACCACCGCTAAAATATATTTGTTAAGTATTTTTAGCAAAATTATATTTTCTACAAAATAATCCAATCTAATATTCAGTAGCCCAAAATAATTATCTAGATAATTCCTCAAGAGCCCCTAAGGCAAATAAAATCCTGGAAATAAATATTTTCACATGTCTTTTTCAAATATTTGTTATATATTTTAATATTTTAATGAGTTTGATTAGAATTTTCAGTTTTATTCACTTCTAAACTTGATTCAACACTAATCAAATATTCAAATATTAATCTTTTTTTTGCTTTATTTTACTTTGATATAATTACGATATCAATTTTTTGGAGGGAATTTATACCTAATTTTCCTAATCATTTGAAAAAATTTGAAAATAGTTTTAATGTTATGACTAAAACATTTTTGTAGAAAAATAGTTGAAAAATAATTTTTTTTTATCATAATAATTTTTTGGTAAATTTTTTTTTTATTAAATTTCTAGAAGGCCTCTAGTTTTCCTTGGGTTTCATGCCGCCACAAAATTCTCATTGAGCACTCATCTGGCCCAATCACCAAATTGTCATAGGCCCAATAAAAAATTTTAGGTTTTACATTTGTGTATATATATATATATATCACTCTATTCAACAACCATCTACTACCATCTAAACCTAGCCGTAGAGAAACTCATCTTCATATCTAGTCTTCTCAGACCACACCCAACACCCACAAACCTCTCATGATAGAGCACTAACTAAAAGTTTTTGTCTAGTTTTTGTCTACATCTTTCAGTCGACTGATCATTTCTACATCATTGAGTCGAATAATCCTTACAACAATGGACTACTCAATCATAAGTCAACCATAATTCAACCGTTAACACATCAAAGGTATGTTTAGAATTATTTATTGTTTCTTTCTCAATGTTTAATTGTGTTGATTAATGTAATTAAGATTTTATATAATTATTTAATGTTTTTCTTAATGATCCGAAAATCAACCCATCAAGGAGAACATTCCAAAAAATAAATACTATCACAATTTCCAAGACTTTTGTTTCAATTTTAGATTTAAGCAATAGTTGTGTATTATTTTAGATTTTTATCAAAGTTTACATAAAATTTGAATTAGTGGGAGATCTTAATCGATATTTGGTTTTGATTTTTGTTTGTTTTAAGACGTGGATTGAACACGATTCAAAATTAGTTGATAACGAGATGATAATCCTAATACAAAGTCTTAATACCTACTTGATATGCAATTATTTTGGGATATCAAGTATTTTTTAATATATTAAATTTTATTTTAAGTATGTTTCTTTGAATTCTTGTATCAATTTTTTTTTGCTTGTTATCAATTATTTGTAGATAGACAATGAAGAATATGCTCCAAAAAAGTAGTAGGTAACCCTTGCTCTATGAGCCTATCTGCAACTCTCTCACACGAAGAAGGGACAAAATAGACGGATGTATTGTGCGTTGTGACAGTAGGGTATGAGTTCTTTCTATTTGTATTGTTTTTCTTTTCGTTTAATTTTTTGTCATTAATTTATAGTGTGATTTGTTGCTGAGATTTTAGAAATTCGAATATCATTTACTTTTGTTTCTTCTCCATGTGCTTTACTCCAGTTCCATGCATCATCTTCTTGTATCTTCACATCTCGACTCACAACAACCTTCATAGCAACCGGGTCAAGAAGTCTGTAGGCTTTTGTTTTCTCATCATACCCAATAAAAATATATTTCTTGCTCTTATCATCCAACTTTGTTCTCCTTTGATCAGGAACATGTGAATATGCCACACTCCCAAAAACTTTCAAGTGTGAAACAGTAGGCTTCCTTCCACTCCATAATTCTTGAGGTGTTTCATCCCCCAAGTTTGAATGTGGACATCAATTCTGAATATAAACTGTACAGCTTCCACCCAGAATTCTTTTGGTAGTTCCTTGCTCTTTAACATTGATCGAACCATGTCTAAGATTGTCCGATTTTTACGTTCAGCCACACCATTCTGCTGTGGTGAATAAGGTGCTGGTTAAGAACCTTCTAATGCCATGTTCTTCACAACATTCCGTAAAAGCTTTTGATGTATATTCTCTGCCTCTATTAAAACGCAATCCCATGATATGCATTCCTGCCTTCTTTTCTACCAACACTTTGAATTTCTTGAATATTTTTAATGCCTCAAATTTTTGATTTAAAAAATAAACCCATGTTCTTCGAGAATAATCATTGATGAAAGTGATGAAATACCTCTTGGAACTATATGATTCAGGTGTGATAGGACCACATATGTCTGTATGCACCAGCTCGAGAGGCTTTGTAGCACGATAAATTGCCTTTTTCTAGAATGAACTCCTTGTTTTTTTTGCCAGCACACAATCTTCATAAAAACTTCCTGTATGATCAATGCTTGATATTCCATAAACTATTCCTTCACAAAAACTTCCTGTATGATCAATGCTTGATATTCCTGTAAACCATTATGTCTACAACATTCCATAACAAGAGGAGGTTATATGGCGTTGTCTGAAAACTTAAACTACAATATGAGATAAACATAAAACGTGGTCTAAAGAGCTTTCGGATAACAGTGAAGCACAATTCAATATTAAAATGCTTCAATATTAAAAACAATGGTTTATGTTGTAAACAAATGGTTGTTTGAAGGCCTTCACTACATGTGTGCTTGTGTAAACTGTTGTCGAACACCAACTAAGATAAAGGTGTTTCTATAAAACTGTCATGGTTAGGTTTTCAGACAATAGAGGATTACAATAATAGTTGTTTGAAAAAGAGCTTGGGAAAATTAAGAATTCTTACATGACAACTATTCCATGTTGTCTATTAGTCAGAAAACCATTGCATTATGTTGTTTCCAGTAACGGTTCTTATTACAAAAGTGTTGTCTTTCTTAATTTTAAACAAGCACTAAGAACAGTTGTGTTACTTTCTTCTAGCAACGGGTATAAAACCATTGTCTGATTTAAATCAGACCACTGCCCGATAGACCACGAAAAAAATCGGTGTCAGACAACGGTGAAAAACTGTTGCATGAACTGATTTTTTTTGTAGTGCGTGTCACCAAGCTTTCACTGAGATAAAACGCCATACCCCTAGTACTTCTCTTATCATCAATATTTCCTTCAACGTCGTTGTTCAAGTATCCCGAAAAAACATTAGTACCACCATTTTGAGTGTAAACCTGTCCATACTCCTGTGTTCCTATACGTAATAAAGAATTCTCTTAACAGCATTTAAGGTCATCGTTGTAGGCTTTTCCATATACCTATTGACTATTCCAACTGTGTAGGCAATATTCAGATGCATGTGGACAAGGTAATTTAGCCCTCCCACAATGCTCCTGAATTGAGTTGCACCTCGTCTTTGGTGATATGTTCTTTTGGATGCATCAGAAATTTTATGGGATTACAATCAATCATCCCAGCCTTTTCTAGTACTTTCCTTGCATACCCTGACTGCTTAAGCTCAATACACCCGCTATTTTGCTTTGCTTCAATTCCCAAGTATTAAGACAATTTCCCCATATCACTCATCTCAAATTTGCAATTCATCTGACCTTTAAAATCTTTAATTAACGACATATCCGTGCTAGTGATGAGAATATCATCCATATAGACTTTTCCAACTCTTTTGGTGTATACAGCATGCTCGTACGGGCATTTAACAAAGCGAGATCTTTAAGATATTTGTTGAGTTTTGAATCCCACGCACGTGGCGCCTTCCATAGACCATACAACGCCTTGTACAGCTTGTACACAGGTTTTTATTGCACTTTCTTCATCAATCCTTCCGACTGAGATACATAAACCACTTCCTTGAGCTCACCATGTAAAAAGGTTGTTTTAACATCCATGTGGTGCAATTCCCAGGAGTTTTTCGCTGCCAAGGCCAGCAAAATCCATATTGTTTCAAAGCGTGTAACAAGCGCAAATAATTCATCGAAATGTACCCCATTTTCTTGGACATACCCCTTGGCGACAAGTCTCACCTTATGCTTGACTATATTTCCTTCAGCATCCCGTTTACATTTATAAATCGATTTTAAATCGATTACCTTTTGACCTGGTGGCACAGTTGTCAGCTTCCAAGTTTCATTTTTTTTCAATGGAATCAATCTCGCACTGCTTAGCTTTTCTCCAGGCTTTATCTTTCATTGCACATCTATATGAATTCGGCTCATCAATGCCCATGAGCAACAACTCGTCTTCTACCTCTATTTCTTTGATGTCATTATATATATCTTCAATCTTTCCGAATCTCTTTGGTAATCCTCTATCATTATAGTTCTCAAAGTTTGGACTGACATCAGGTGTTAGTGACTGCGGGGTCGTACCCTCAAGTTCCCCAGAGTTGCTCATTCGCGTCTGTCTCGGACTTGTCACCTCATCATCATCGATTACTGGTACTTCAAACACTGAAGCTGAACCCATTTATTGAACTTAACATGTGAAATACCTCAATTTAAACCATTCGTTAATTCTTGATACGACCTTATGCCATGGAATAGATTATGGAATGTTAAATACTTTAAAAAATAGACTGATTGTTCAAACCTTTTGCTGAACCCTTGAAATTGGAACGTTTTTTATTGAGGCGCTGGTCGTGGTTACTTATTTTAAGGCCAAAGTGTGCCTATGGATCCAAATGTTAAAATCACATGAAAAAATGGTTTAGCGATGTTACGTGGCTGATCACCCACTTTAGCACGTAGCGCCTTATCGTAAGTTCCAATTAACCTATTTTATTATTGAATGCTTATATCCTAATTCGGATTTATACTTTTTGATTCATTGTTACCTATTATCTCTTTACACTGCTGAGTGATGTTTGGCTCATATACCCAAACCTGACAGTGAAACGTAAAGATGGTGCGTACGATTTAGAACACTAGGAAGAGAGTAGAGAGGAAGAGAGTAGCTGCCCAGGGTCCAGTATTTGCAATCCAAATTTTAGAAGATTTCGGATCAACAGATGAAGCTATTTGATAAACTTTTGGAGTTGGTTTGTAAGACTAGTTTTGATAATGATGTAATTATTTAAAATTGAATTCTTTTGTAAAATTAATTAGACTTAACTTTCATTGTTTTAGATGTTTAAGTTATTTCATAATTTAACATGGTTCATCTTGCGGGTATAGTTTTACTTTATTATTAATCAGTTTGCGGGTATGACCCATATTCACGTTACTCTCTTTTACACTATTACCATATGACCCTTTCTCTATTTATGACTCCTAGATAACACCCAAATCTAAACCATTAGCCCACTCAAAGCCCAATTACAATAATTTAAGTTATAAAATATCACTCTATTATGTTAGCTATAAAGTTGTAAATTAGTAGAATGGAGCCGAACTTCTTTCTTCGTGTTTCAACTCGTTACAAAAGTCGAACTCAAACTCGAATTTTATGAAGCCAATATTATTGCTTTTGTATGGACTCATTAAGAAAAAAATTATCTGACAAACATGTTCGCAAATCATGATATACTCCTATCAGGTATTCACGATCATTTTAAAATTTTTTCTATAATTTTTCATTGAATTTGAATAAAAAAGTAGGGAATAAAATCTCGAAAACTTGCAACATGCTTCTTGCATGTTTGCATTTTTTGTTGATTTATTTATTTTTAATTGCACAAACAAGTGAAAATTAGGGGAAAAAAGTTAGGGTAAACTTGCCTATGGATATATTTTTATTGTTGCATGTAGTCTAGTGAATTTTTACTTTATAGTTTAAGTGGTTTACTAAATTACCAGATGATCGTACCTCTAATTCATATATAAATTGAAAAAAAAATCATTATTATAACACTAAATGAAAGTGCAAACTGATTACAGTAGTACCGGGTCTTGCTCAAATCAGAACCTCACTTATGGTGAGATATAAGATCTAATCCTAGCCATACATTTTTATATCTAAATTAAATCCTAGCTCCACAATTAATATTTAAAATTTATTTATTTTATTATTCATCTAATTCAACATCATCTTCCATAATCATTTCTTCAATACTCCGATCACCATTTCCGGTCATCATTTCCGGTCATCAGCGTACTACCGCCACCTCCGACCACCATGTCACCGCCACCATCAACAAAAATTACCACATTTAAACAAAAAATCACCGCACTCCGCCACCTCCGACCACCACGCAGCCACCACCACCAAAAATCACCGGGTGACAACAAAAATCACCCAGACCAAAACCACCACATCACTGCCACCATCTCCGGCCACCACCAACAAATCACCGATAACAATCGAAAATCACCACAAATAACTCAAAAATGACAACGTAACTAAATTCTCAAAAATCGATGATCGATTCAAACAAAATAATAACATCCGAGTCAATTGACATTTAGTGCATCATCTCAAATTCAAAAAATAAATATACAGAGCACGTTGATCCAATCATATTAGTCAAAAATTACAACTAAAACTAATAAAACTAAACACATAAAAGCATCAGGAACTGAAAAAAAATAGCATCGATCACGATAAAATCTCGAAAACATTCCGGCGAGTGAGATTTCCGGTCGCGAAGCTCCGTTGAGTTGTTCAATTCTGGCGAGTGTGTGTGTCGTAGAGGTAGTTATCTTCATCGAATAAATCACCACAGAAAGAGGATGCGGTCGGAGGTGGGGTGGGGGTTGGAGGCCGCGGTGGCAGCGGAGGGCAGGGGGTGGAGGCAGGTGGGGGGGTGGGGGTTTTGGGTGCGTGTGTTTTGTATGTACAGTAGTGTGTGTTATGTGTTTGGTTTGTATTTAATTTGTATGGCTAAGATTTAATTTAGATGTACAAATGTGGTCTGAGATTAGATCTCAGTTGTCACCAATAATAATACGGGTTCTCACCTGAGAAAGACCCCAGTAGTACTAGTGTTGCTCGTTAATTACCCTCATCGCATTTACAAATTTTTATTGTAAACTCATAATGTAACATAAGGTATGAGGTCTCAGTCTCTCTAATTTGTTCCTTGGTGAAAAGCTTTTGGGTTTTTTCATTACCAAATTCTGCACCGTTACATACAATTTCTAACTCCTTCATGAAGTGATCAGGTGTCTCATTTACAATTGGTTTCATAAAAATTCATAAAAAGAGGATGCACAGATCATCCAGTAGAGTGGGTTTCTGTTAATAGCTCTGACAAACATGTCTCCATAGTCCTTTGACCTTTAGGTTTCAGATTTGACATTATGTTTAGCAAGGTCTTACAATAAAGGTTTATATTAGTTGTATATTATCTACAATTAAAAAACAAATATTTTTCTAATTTTTGTTGAAATTCATAACCTGCAACAGGGCACTTCTTGTCTTTCATTGCTTCTTCATAGTCTACATTTTGTGCATCAGCCATCAAACACACTAGGTGCACTTCGCCATGCTGATATATATCTTGTAAACTTCTCGTTCTAGGATTCCTGGGCTCATGCATCCTCATCTAATTCTTCTTGTTCAGATGCATTAGAACTTGTTGTTGAGATTTTAGAAATTTGAATATCATTTTCTTTTGTTTCTTCTCCACGTGCTTTACTCTAGTTCCATGCATCATCTTCTTGTATCTTCACATCTCGACTCACAACAACCTTCATAGCAACGGGGTCAAGAAGTCTGTAGGCTTTTGTTTTCTCATCATACCCAATAAAAATATATTTCTTGCTCATATCATCCAACTTTGTTCTCCTTTGATCAGGAACGTGTGAATATGCCACACTCCCAAAAACTTTCAAGTGTGAAACAGTAGGCTTCCTTCCACTGCATAATTCTTGAGGTGTTTTATCCCCCAAGTTTGAATGTGGACATCGATTCTGAATATAAACGGCACACTGCACAGCTTCCACCCAGAATTCTTTTGGTAGTTCCTTGCTCTTTAACATTGATCGAACCATGTCTAAGATTGTCCGATTTTTACGTTCAGCCACGCCATTCTGCTGTGGTGAATAAGGGGCGGTTAAGAACCTTCTAATGTATATTCTCCACAGCATATATGGTAGTATATTTCATGTCCATCAATTCCGATATGTCACCAAACAATAACTAATTACACATCACTTGCGTATTTACATGTACTTTTGTCTATTTTGCATGTTAATTTTTATCATGAATTGATTCAACTTACACAAAGAGAAGAAAATGTACGGACATTGGCCATTGAGGAGATGGGTGGTGGCTCCGGCTACCAGCAGAATGGAGGACTCTTTAGGAGCTATGTGCAACAAACCCCGACACGGAGGACCAGGCACACTCACCAGCAGATTCAAGGATTGCAAGGGTAAGAACTATATTTGAATTAATTTACATCATAATTAATTAGTACGTGTTTTTATTAATACTTGTTTTTTTTTGTAGGATGTTCAAAGAATGTCCCAATCCGGACCAAGAACAAAGACTGAAACTTTGCCGTGATTTAGGTCTGAGTCCATCACAAGTGAAATATTGGTTCCAAAATAGAAGAAACAAAAGAGAAGGTAATTTGGACCCACTCAAAATACTCATTATTAGATCATGTTATTGAATAAGTTTTTTTTTCTTTTAACTAGAATTTTGTATAAATGTATAATTTATAAAATTTATCTTGCTGGCAATGCAAAAAAATTCATTAAGGATACATGTGACTTTTATACTATGCATATATGGTAGTAACTTTTAGTTGTGACTTACATTCAAGGGAGGAAGAGTATTATTACTATTTTATTGAATAATTAAATAATAATCAATTGATTAATATCTTCACGATATCATTATGGATCTAATAAATATAATTATTTGGGAAAATTCAAATGAGCATCCCAATAGAATACATTACTAAATTATTTTTGGTATTACATGTAATTTGATTGTTTTTTATTTGATTTTACAGATCAAACAAAGAAGGAAGGACAGTGCTATACTCAAGGCTGAGAATGATGAGCTTGAAAGAGATATTATCAGACTCCAGGCAACATTGCTCGGAAACATTACAGACGGTAATGGTTCAGAGGTGTCTACTGAAGTGCACCAACTTTGTCTGGAGAATGCGGAAATCAACAAGACTGTATGTGTTTAACTTTATACTCTATCACTTATACAAGTAAATATGCAACTACAAAGAAAAACTAGAATAAGAATTTAATTATGTGATGGACCTTAGTTATATGATGAATTAATAAAGATGCTATAAGAATATTTTATACTAGTGATATATATTAAGATGGACATGTGATTACATGAAATATACTACCATATTGTATGTAATAAGTTTAGTCATATAATGTTCTTCACAGTATTCCGTAAAAGCTTTTGATGTATATTTTCCACCTCTATAAGAAAGCAATCCCATGATATGCATTCTTGCCTTCTTTTCTACCTAACACTTTGAATTTCGTGAATATTTTTAATGCCTCAGATTTTTCATTTAAAAAATAAACCCATGTTCTTCGAGAATAATCATCGATAAAAGTGATGAAATACCTCTTGGAACTATATGATTCAGGTGTGATAGCATATGTCTGTATGCACCAGCTCGAGAGGCTTTGTAGCACGATAAGTTGCCTTTTTCTGGAATGAGCTCCTTATTTGTTTTTGCCAGCACACAATCTTCACAAAACTTCTTATATGATCCATGCTTGGTATTCTATGAACCATTCCTTTATTTGGAATCTCCTTCAAACCACCATAGTGTAAGTGTCCAAGTCTCTTGTACCATAAAGTTGCCTTATCTTCTGACTTTGCTTGCAAACACTTCTCTTGTATGTTTTTCAAATTCAGCTTGAACATCCAATTTTGAGACATTTCATTATTAGCAATTGTCTTGCCATATTTGTCCTCCAAGAACATGACTTTGTCTCCCATAAAAATTGAGTATCCTTTTTCAAGTAGTTGTCCAAGGCTCAGAATATTGTTCTTCATGTCAGGAACATAATACACATCTTCAATTTTTCCTTGTCTGCCATCCTTTCTAGTAAAACATACTTCGCCCTTTTCTTTTACTTCTATCTTCGATGAATCTCCAAATGACACAACTCCAGAATTTATTTCCTTCTAATCGGTAAAGAGATGTTTAAGGCCAGTCATATGGTTGCTGGCCCCACTATCAAGATATCACATAATATCATCTTCAGGAATCATACCTTTGCAGGCCATTAGCAACACTCCCTTTTCTTTTTGCTCCTCCGTTTCGACTAAATTTGCCTTTTCTACAACCTTCTTGTTAAACCAGCAATCTTTGGCAAAGTGTCCAAATTTTCCACAATTGTAACACTCCACTAATCTGCTACCTCTTCCGAGGTTTAATCTTCCAACTCTGCCATGGCCACGTCCTTGTCCATGCCAGTTTTGTTGATTTGTCTGAACCACCTCTTCAAATCTCCAACTTTGCCACGGCCACGTCCTTATCCATGCCAATTTTGTTGATTTATCTGAACCACCTCTTCAAATCTGTTGCTCACAGGACCACGTCCTCTGCCTCGAGTAATGTCTTGCACGTCCACGTCCTCTTCCTCTATTATATTGTGTATACAATACTTTATCTTTGTTCAACTGAGACATCAGTTTTCAACACTTGAGATTCTGTCTCCTCCTTCCTTAATAATCTTTCTGATATGCTTGCAGAGACCCCATAAGTTGATCACTGTCATAGTTTATGTATCATTTGATTCTTCAATGGAAATACCAACAAGTTACAATTTTGTATTCAAAGATCTTAATATCTATTCATTAACACGAGCATCTTCAATCTTTTCTCCATAATTCTTCATTTGATTTACAACAGAGGCAACCCTCATGTAATAATCTGGGACTGATTCCATTTCTTTCTTATGCAATGTTTCAAATTCTCCTCGTAGATTTTGTAATCGTACCTTTTTTACTTTATCAACACCTTTAAAATTATTCTCGAGAATCTCCGAGGCTTCCTTTGCTTTTGCTACAGATGCAACCTTCTCGAACATGGCTTCATCTAAGCCCATATGTATAATAGAAAAAGATTGTTGATCTTGTTTTCGAGCCTTTTCCAAATTGTTTTTCTGGGCCTGATTCATAGCTCATTCATTCTCTCGTTCATCATAACCTTTTTCGACAATTTCCCAAGCCTCCTGTGATGTGATCCAAGCAAGGCTTTCATCTGGATACATCAGTGGCCATAGTTTTCTTTTGTAAGCTTTGGGACGGTAAGAAAGTTACTCATTTTAATTTGATGGTGGCTTTGATTTGATGAAGGCTCTGATACCAATCTGTTGGTTTTTGGGGTTACTATGTATAAGATTTTATGTAAGATTTCAGTATATTTAGAATATAGAACGCAATAAGAACTGGAACTATTTTCTTATGTTGTAATTAAAGATAATACAAGCTTCTCCATTTATAGTAGGAGAATTGAGACCATCATACATGAACATCAGATACATATTTTCAGTTCTATGAATCACATTTAATGTGTTCTTACATATTCCAAAATTCAAGAGTTTAGTTTATTCAACATATATTAGTTGTATTATCTAAAATTAAAAAACAAATATTTTTCTAGTTTTACCGTTTATGATATACGAATGTCACAATATGTTATATTAATTATTTGAATTCTAGTTATAATAATTTTTTTTTGAACTATTTTTATAGATTTTTTAAGCAAGAGCACATAGTGAAGAGTGACATCACAAAAACTAAATTATGTTGTTAAATAACAAATTTTATCTTTATCTCATTCAAATTAAATAATTATGATAAAAAAAATTATATTATAATCTACTTCTGAAATAATTATACAATAATTATACAAAGACGATTTATATTAGTTTTATCGTCGACCATAAATGAAAAAATATTTTTCTAGTTTAAATGTATATATTTGTTGTTAAATACATTACATTATAAAAATTATGTTTTACGAATTACTCAATATGTTATATTAACAATTAAAATTCTTGAGAAAATAATATTTGAATTTCTTGTAAATAGAATTAATTATGATTTCACTTTAGGTATGTACATTTTGCTTGGTATTGTACATTTGCATTCCACTAAAAAAGTTAATTTTATATATTTTTTGGTTGTTTAAATGTAAAATTTAAAGTTGATTTTTAAATATTCAATTTTGTTATGTTATAAGCATTCGATAATATCTAAACATTCTTATATGGTAATTGAAAATTATATTTCATATAATTATTAGAAATAATTATGTGTAGGATATCTCTCTAACTGCCTTTACTATGTCGTGTGTGTTTGACTATATAAAAAAAGAAAAAAGGAAATTAAATTAAATTTCACATCTTATATCATAAATATCATATTTAATATGTTGTATCGAACCCTTTTCCCGCTTCTTATATAAGACTATTATTTGCTTTTCTATTTAGGTGTTTTGAATAGTAAGCCTTATTCTAATTTCCTTTGCACAAAATCATTTCAATAACTAAATTTGAGCCCTAAATTTTATAATGTACTTAGAAGTTGGAATCATTTTTTTGTGAGTTTATTCTTCCTACATAATTTGAGTATTTTACAGGTGTCTATGGATCCTTAATGAAAATGGAAATGTTGTTTACATGTTTTATGGATTTTTTCATAAAATCCACCACCACTAAAATATATTTGTTAAGTATTTTTAGCAAAATTATATCTTCTACAAAATAATCCAATCTAATTTTCAGTAGCCCAAAATAATTATCGATATAATTCCTCAAGAGCAATAAAAGCCTGGAAATAAATATCTTTGCATGTCTTTTTCAAATATTTGTTATATATGTTAATATATTAATGAGTTTGATTAGAATTTTCAGTTTTAATCAAACATTCAAATATTAATCCTTTTTTTTTGCTTTATTTTACTTTGATAAATTTTTTGCTAGCATTTTCACTGAAAAATTAACTATTTAAATATAATTACGATATCAATTTTTTGGAGAGAATTTATACCTCATTTTCCTAATCAATTGAAAAAATATGAAAATAGTTTTAATGTTACGACTAAAACATTTTTGTAGAAGAAGAGTGGGAAAATAATTTTTTTTATCATAAAAATTTATTTGGTAATTTTTTTTATTAAAATTCTAGAAGGCCTCTAGTTTTCCATGGGTTTCATGCCTCCACAAAATTCTCATTGAGGGCTCATCTGGCCCAATCACCAAATTGTCATAGGCCCAATAAAAAAATTTAGGTTATATACATATATATATATATATATATATATATATATATATATATATATATATATATATATATCACTCTACTCAACAACCATCTACAACCATCTAAACCTAGCCGTAGAGAAACTCATCTCCACATCTAGTCTTCTCAGACCACACCCAACACCCACAAACCTCTCATGATAGAGCACTAACTAAAAGTTTTTGTCTACATCTTTCAGTTGTTCCTTTCTACATCTTTCAGTCGAATAATCCTTACAACAATGGACTACTCAATCATAAATCAACCATAATTCAACCGTTAACACATCAAAGGTATGTTTAGAATTATTTATTGTTTCTTTCTCAATGTTTAATTGTGTTGATTAATGTAATTAAGATTTTATATAATTATTTAATGTGTTTTTTCTCCTTAATGATCCGAAAATCAACCCATCAACGAGAACATTCCAAAAAATAAATACTATCACAATTTCCAAGACTTTTGTTTCAATTTTAGATTTAAGAAATAGTTATGGATTATTTTAGATTTTTATCAAAGTTTACATAAAATTTGAATTAGTGGGAGATCTTAATCGATATTTAGTTTTGAATTTTTTGTTTGTTTTAAGATGTGGATTGAACACGATTCACAATTAGTTGATAACCAGATGATAATCCTAATACAAAGTCTTAATACCTACTTGATATGCAATTATTTTAGGATATCAAGTATTTTTTAATATATTAAATTTTATTATAAGTATGTTTTTTTGAATTCTTGTATCAATTTTCGTTTGCTTGTTATCAAATATTTGTAGATAGACAATGAAGAATATGCTCCAAAAAAGTAGTAGGTGCAACTCTCTCACAGGAAGAACCGGCAAAACAGACTGATGTATTGTGCGGTTGTGACAGTAGGGTATGAGTTCTTACTGTTTGTATTGTTTTACTTTTGGTTTAATTTTTTGTCATTAATTTATAGTGTGATTTGTTTGGTCAATCACTTCTGTTAAATATGTAGCTCAACTGTGGTGGCTGCTAGACTTTTTCGAGTTTTGGGGCAAGATCTTGGAGAACTCCCTTTAGCCGCAACTGCTAAGGCCAATCAACGCAAGGTGAGTTTACATCCTTCACTAAATAGCCAAAGTACAAAAATGATGCATTCCACTATGTGTTTATACTCAAGCATTTTGTAATTCAAGTGCTATTTGTTGGGCCTTTAATCAAAACTATTGGGCTTGTTTTATTTTATTTTTTTGAATAATTTAGGTTGGTTTATCAACTGTAGTCATTGTGAGACTCAGTCATGCACGTAGTTGAGATTTTTTAGGAAGCTTTGAATTAGTAGATGTAGTGGAGTAGTATTAGGAGTTTGTTGAGCTATTTTGTAGCACCACATTCGTGGTTTGTTTTCCATATATTGTATTGCATTTTCTTTCAGTAATGAGAAGAAGTACAAAACTTTCTTTTCTCAATTTCATTTGCCAAACACTCTTATATGTATAAACGTCAGTATACCAGATTAAGAAACTAGATTTGGTATCAGAGATTCATTACGGTTTATGCTAAAGTACATGCCTAAAATGATGACTATGGAGAGTTCCAAGGGCAAGGATGGAACAGTAGTCCTGTCCTATCCGATACTGGCGAGAGACAACTGCACAGCATGGTCACTTAAGATGAAGGTGTTTATGAAAGCACAGGGAGTGTGGAAAGCCATTCAATCGAGTGATACCGAGGGAGTGTGCACTAGCCGCTATCTACCAAGGGATACCGGAAGATGTCCTCTTGTCAATTGCTGAGAAAGAGTCCGCCAAGGAAGCATGGGACGCGATCAAAACAATGAGCCTAGGAGCTGATCGTGTGCAGGAGGCCCGGATACAGACGTTGAAAGCTCAGTTTGAAACAATGACAATGAAGGAGTCAGATCAGCTTGACGATTTTTGTATGAAGCTGTATGGTGTGGTGACCAACATTCGACTTCTAGGGGGAAAGATGGAAGAGACCTATGTGGTCAAGAAGCTACTTCGAGCCGTGCCCAACAAGTATATGCAGATTGCTTCCACCATAGAGCAGTTTGGTGACATTAAACTAATGACAATGGATGAGGTGGTTGGTCGATTAAAAGCTCACGATGAGCGAGTACGTGGTTCAAGTGAGAACAATGGTGGCCAACTGCTTTCGACTCAAGAGGAGTCAACTAAGAAGAACTATAGAAGTGGGACGGAGAGTAATCGTGGTGGTTATAATGGTCGTGGAAGAGGACCGGGCTATAACAGGGGTACACCTGGTGGTAGAGGTAACCAAAACAATGGTGATGAAGGCAGTAAAATCGGAGGTTTAATTCGTGATAGAACCAAGGTGAGGTGTTATAAATGCCAAGGATATGGTCACTACGCAGCTGAGTGTAGGAAACCAAGGCGTGAAAAGGATTGACAACGTGACAAGGAGCAGAAACCCGAAGCAAACTTGTCTAAGATTATTGATGATGAGCCAGCACTTTTGTTGGCTGAAAAGGAAGAAACAGATAGTAATGTGGTTTTACTAAATGAGGGTGGTGTCATTCCTAAGCTGAGTGCAGAAGGAGATAGCAAAACACCGAGTAATTTGTGGACCTCGACAACGGAGCGAGTAATCACATGACAGGAGAGCGATCAAAGTTCATAGATCTAGATGAAAGTGTAGCAGGGCAGGTGCACTTCGGAGATGGGTCGACAGTCAATATAAAAGGAAAAGGATCAATACTATTCAAATGCAAGAATGGTGAAGAGAGGTTGCTAAAAGAAGTATATTTAATTCCAACTCTTTGTAATAATATTATATCTCTAGGCCAGTTGTCAGAGGAAGGGAACAAAGTGATCTTAAAAGGTGAATTCTTGTGGGTCTATGATGTTCTTGGAAAGCTGGTAATGAAGGTACGTAGGTCTCTAAACAGACTCTACAAATTAATAATTGAGGATACAGGAGGTGAATGCTTGTTGTCAAAAGCTGAGGAGGTGACCTGGTTGTGGCACGCACGATTGGGTCATGTTAATTTTAAGGCTATGTCAATGATGTTAGATAAGGATATGGTGTATGGTTTACCAAAATTGGTACAACCAAATGAAGTGTGCAAAGGCTGCCTAATATCTAAACAGACAAGAACACCATTTCCAGCAAGTCGATGTTTACTGCCAACAAGATTCTAGAACTCATTCATGGTGATCTATGTGGTCCCATTACTCCACCAACGCCAGGTGGGTGTCGATATTTTTTGCTGCTAGTTGATGACTTTAGCAGAGTCATGTGGGTGTATATGTTGAAGACAAAGGATGAGGCTTTGGATCACTTCAAGAAGTTTAAGGCACTGGTCGAAAATGGTCGTAAGGAAAAAATAAAAGTCTTGAGTATAGATAGAGGTGGGGAGTTTTGTTCAGCAAAGTTTGATGAATTTTGTGATGAGGCTGGCATAATGAGGCATTTTACGGCACCATATACCCCACAACAAAATGGGGTAGTTGAACGCCGAAATCACTACACCATAGATTGGCTATTGCAACACCCACCAAAAAAATTGCTTAAAAATCGTTGCTATTTACTAACAAGTTTTAACAAATTTAGAAATATTGCAACATTTTTTAAAATTGTTACAATTGCATATATTTTTTACAAATGTCAAATTAAATTGCAACGAAAATAGATAAACGTTACAATTGGTTTCAAAATTTTGGGGGGCAAAATTGGCGGGCTACCAAATTCTTTTGTCCGGGCTTTCCAAATAGGCTTGACCGAAACATTTGACTAACATTTAACACAACACAAACACAGATACATAGAAAGATACATAGAGAGAGACAAGGCGAGAGGGAGACAAGGGGAGAGAGAGAACTCAAAATCCAATCAAGCTCGAAAACACTCAAACTCGAACACTCAATCTCGAAATAAGCATATTCTTTCCCCAAATCGATTTTAAACTCTGCTTTTGGACGAATTTTGCAGCTATCAATTAGGGTTTTTTTGTTTATTTGTTCTCCAGATGGGTTTCTTTGTTTGTAATGTTTCTTTGTTTTTCACTAGTTGATGCAGTTATGATCCCTGTGAATTTGGTGAATTAGAGCTATTTTTGCTTATTATGTTTACTTTTTTTTTACCGCAATTTAATTCTGTGTTTTTGTATTTGATCTCTATTCGTTATTCTTTATATCAATTCTCCAGATGGGTGTGTCGGTGGAGATGTTGTGTGTTGTCGTGTATTTATAATGTGGTAGTTACTTGTTTGTAGGATGGATAACATGAGTAGTTATTGGCAATTGGATTTATTGGCAATTGGATGATGAGCTTCGAGGGTTGAATGTTTCGGAGTAGCACAAGTGGTTGATGGGTGCTTCTATATTGGCTGAGCAGACTAGGTCAAAATTTGAGCGTACGAACAATCTTGATCTTTCTAAAGGACTTATTCTGTGCAAATGTTGTTCTTACTTAAGCATGATATATTTCAAAAAGTTAAAAATAAGCAGAATTGTTGATGATGAAATCATATCTGCATAATTTTGAGTAATATAGTAGACATCTCACGGACTGCCTTGGAAATGTGGGTGATAAATAACTTTGACTTTCAGATGGAAAGGTTCCGACTAGAATGTTCTTACAGTTATCTATCACTTTTGTGTTATGCCTTTGCATACGAGGCAAGTTATAGTTCCAGTACATCGCTGACAGATATATGCTATGTGTACAGGCTTCAAGTTGTGGAGGTTCAAACATTGATGCAACTGCTTGGGAAGATAAAAAGTGTAAAGGCGAGTCAAGGTTTCCTGCTCAGGTAAGGTAGAGCGATGATAATGTTTATATTTAATTGATCACAATTGACTGTTTGTGCCACTTAAGTTAAACATCTTTTACTGATCTTCTAAATTAGGTGAGAATTCGGGTTAGAAAAATATGCAAGGCTTTGGAAGTAGTTCTCCTTGTGGTTGCATCAATAAATTGTTATGTAAAATGCAAAGGACTTTTGCCCGGATTTGAAGAGAAGTATATTTTGTATTGTTCCCAAGTTTGGTTTCTATTCCTCTCATAGTCCAGACTCCCTTGTGTGGAATTGAAAGAGAATTATTGTATTTATTGGTACATAGTTTGAATTATATTTATTGTCGATGAACTAAATATGTATTTAAGTAGTTTATAATTTTTTATGTTGGGTCTAGCTACATAGTTGTTTGTTAAATGTTTATCTGAGTTATTATTGATAATCCCAGTTATTATGTGCCCTAGTTCATTAGGGTTCTATTTTTTATGGGCCCTAGTCCATTAGGTTTCGTGTTCACTGTTTAGACTCCGCCTTGTCGTCTTCTCCTATGATTGAGTTTATATACATATTGAACCATTTATTTCTATGCGGCTGGATTTAAGTTGCAGTTGTCATGAGTTCCCATTCAGCCACCAATGGTTGTTACTTTTAATCACTTCTTTTCGTTGTCCTGCATTGCTCTTACATTCTTTTTTTCTTTTGTACTGGTGCCACTATTTCATGCATATTTGTTCTCTCTTACTTCTATGCATTGTTGGCACGACATTTTTATTTTCATGGCATTTATTGTTGCTAGTCTCCCCCATTTTATTTTTCTTATTACTCTCCTCTTCGTGAACAGGTTCTCAGAATGTGCAATCTCAGCTGAACAGCCAAGGGCCACCTCTTCCTATTCCAGTTCAAACTAATTTATCCCAGTCAGGTCAACTACTACCCCAGAACATCGCTAATAATATTGGCTCAGCTGGAATGCAAGGATCTGCTAGTTTGACGTCCTCGTTTCCCTTGGTCAGCAGTTTATCATAGAATAATATTCCCAATGTTGTTAACCAGAATAACAAGATGCAGAGTATGACAAACATTTCTGGGGTTGTACAGAACATGAAGAGTATGCCAAACATTGTTTTTAAAGTAGAGCGATGATTATGTTTATATTTAATTAATCACAATTGACTGTTTATGCATTTAAGTTAAACATCTTTTACTGATCTTCTAAATTAGATGAGAATTCGGGTTAGAAAAATATGCAAGGCTTTGGAAGAAGATTCTTTTATCATAACTTGCATTCTCTGAGGAAGCTTCATCCGTTTTAAACTCACGAATAGAGAATAATGTATTATTGAAAATATTTTAACTGTATAGGAGCTGAGCAACTACTACTGATCTGTGAAACCATCTTAGGTTCACTACCTCAGTGGTCCAATTAGAGTTGTAGATATCCCTGAGTCAATATGAAACATTGTTTTTAAGAATTTTTTGCATTTAAAAGTACTCAGCATATACATTTGTTTGAGAATACAGTGGCAACGCAGAAAACTTGCACTGTTATGGAATAAGCTGCATTCTATAGTTTAAGAAAATTCAAGTTCTTTGTGCTTGATTTAATGTTACATAAGCAGATTTTATAACAACTAATATGAGTAAGAGTGTTTTGCCAAAAAATGAGTAAAAGTGATGTACAACTTATTTTTAAACTTTTAATGGAGCGCAACAATATGAGTGCTTGGATTGTTGGTTTCGATTCCAGATTGTTTGCTGTTGTTTATTCTATTAGTAAACTTCTGTATTCTTTTTGTTACCTATGTTTAGTTGAATGCCAAATTAATTACACATTGTTACATGTAAAATTAACTTGCAAATTACATAGGATGTAGTCTACTCATGGATTGCATATTATGTGAAAGGTTTCGTAAACAAGATATGAGGTCCTGTTTTTCTCATAGATTTTATCCCTCTTTCCATGATCCGAGGTCCTGTCTTGGCCTATATATGTTATATTGATTGAGATACTCTCTAATCAACCAATTTTGTTTACATATTTTCTACTCTTTTAGATGTATATTCGTTCTATATTTCATTGTTAAAGCTTTTAGACAAATCTTCTATTTTTTTATAAATCTAAGTTTTAAACTTATTTTTGCATTTGTTCTCACAGAAATATGTAGGTCTTAAAACTCAGAAAAGTGCACCAGAGTATAGTCATAAAAGCATACTGGTTTTGTAGCTCTCTCCTTGAATGAACTATTTTAGCTTTTATTTGTGGTGATTGATCAATTCGTTGAATGCAGGACCATCTTGCACTAATGATGGAACTTCTTGGAAAAAAATGCCTATAAAGGATAGATTGTTGGTCACCAGCTCCTCCTTTTCTAGGTCCTGCACATATCTGTGATGCTCATGTTTTTATATTTTGGCAATACAAATAATCATTGGTGGGCTACGATCCAAAGACTATTTTGATAGTATGGAGATCTAAAGAGAATTCAAAGGTTAAAGTACTGCACACTTGAGCTATTACTGGTTGACAAATTCAAACTTTCACATGCACAGTTGGCAGAGTTTCTTTGTCCCTTACTTGTTTTTGCACCAGATAAGAGACCAACTGTTCAGCTGTGTTTGCAATACCCGTGGATCAACACAAAGAACCTTAACATCGACTAATTAGTAGTGTAGTAAAGTGTATGCGACTTAGTTGTTTTGCTAACTAATTAAGTGCATGTGATAATACCTTATCGTTTTGTCTTGACTTACCTTTTGGATGATTTCTACGATGATGTTGTCCACGCCAGTTTTGTTGATTTGTCTGAACCACCTCTTCAAATATGTTGCTCACAGGACCACGTCCTCTGCCTCGAGTAAAATTCTATCTTGCACGTCCACGTCCTCTTCCTCTATTGTATTGTGTATACAATACTTTATCTTTGTTCAACTGAGACATCAGTTTTCAACACTTGAGATTCTGTCTCCTCCTTCTTTAATAATCTTTCTAAGTATGCTTGCAGAGACCCTATAAGTTGATCAACTGTCATAGTTTCTGTATCATTTGATTCTTCAATGGAAATACCAACAAGTTGCAATTTTGTATTCAAAGATCTTAATATCTTTTCATTAACACGAGCATCTTCAATCTTTTCTCCATAATTCTTCATTTGATTTACAACAGAGGAAACCCTTGTGAAATAATGTGGGACTGATTCCGTTTCTTTCATATGCAATGTTTCAAATTCTCCTCGTAGAGTTTGTAATCGTAAATTTTTTACTTTGTCAACACCTTTAAAATTATTCTGGAGAATCTCCTAGGCTTCCTTTGCTTTTGCTACAGATGCAACCTTCTCGAACATGGGAACATGGCTTGGTCTAAGCCCATATGTATAATAGACAAAGCTTGCTGATCTTATTTTCGAGCCTTTGCCAAATTTTGTTTCTGGGCCTGATTCATAGCTCCTTCATTCTCTAGTTCATCATAACCTTTTTCGACAATTTCCCATGCCTCCTCTGATCCAAGCAAGGCTTTCATCCGGATACACCAGTGGCCATAGTTTTCTTTTGCAAGCTTTGGAACGGTAAGAAAGTTACTCACACTACAAGAAAAACTCAATCATACAACACCATTCACACAACTGTTAAACAAATACCCGTTGTCCCGAAAAAACAAACAACGGTGAATGTTTTGTCCTCGAAAAAGTGTTGTCTGAGTCTTTCTATGACAACTGTGTTTGCTGTTATTTGAAACCGTTGTCTAAGCGGTATGCTCTGATAAAATCAGACAACGGTTTTTAAATTGCAATGTTGTCTTACATCTTTAACACAACACTCCAAAAGCGTTGTTAATAAACTAACTTATAGTAGCGTGAGACAACGGTTTTGGTCTTTACGTTGTGTAATTCAGACAAGTGTTTATTATAACCGTTGTCTGAATAAACTTAAACAACGGGTCTTACATACCGTTGTGAAAAGGAAAGCTTACAGACAATGGTTTTATCAAAATTCTATAAAACTGTTGTCTGAACTACTGAAAAATTTAAATTGAAATGGGTGGGAAATAATGAAATGTTTGGTGGGAATAATGAAATAATTTGAATAGAATTTGGTGGGAAATAATGAAAAATTTGAACTGGATTTGGTGGGAAATTATAATTATTCACACAACAGTTTTCTGAAAAAAAAATGTTGTGTGATAGTGAAGCACAACAACAGTTTTTCATAAAAACCGTTATGTAATGTTTGACACTTTTAAATCGTTAAATAACAGTTTGCGTGTTTTACTACGTTTTTGTTAAAATCTCGTAAAACTCGACCTTTTTATTTTTCGATAATTTTTTTCCAACACTAAAATGAGTGTTTATTAACATTAGTACGGTTCGATCGTCAAAAAAATCATTCGAAAAATTTATTCAGTGAATCTGGATCGTGCCCCGTTATAAGAAGCAACACTTTTAATTTGCTACGTTTTTGTTAAAATCTCGTACAACCCGACTTTTTTATTTTTCAATCATTTTTTCTCAACACTGAAATGAGTGCTTACCAACATTTGTACGGCTCGATTGTCGAAAAATCATTCAAAAAAATTATTCAGTGAATATGGATCGTTCCCCGTTACAAGAATTAAGCAACACTTTTAATTTACTATGTTTTTGGTAAAATCTCGTACAACCCGACCTTTTTATTTTTCATTTATTTTTTGCCAACACTAAAATGGGTGTTTATTAAGATTCGTACGGTTCGATCATCGAAAAAAGCATTCAAAAAATTATTCAGTGAATGTGGATCGTGCCCGTTATTGGAAGCATCACTTTTCCAACGTTTTTGTTAAAATCTCGTATAACCCGACCTTTTTATTTTTCGATAATTTTTTCCCAACACTAAAATGGGTGTTTATTAACATTCGTACGGTTCGATCGTCGAAAAAAGCATTCAAAAAAATTATTCAGTGAATATGGATCGTGGCCCATTACGGGAAACATCACTTTTACCAAGTTATTACTTATAAATTGATGTGCAAAAAAATTAAAATATTTAAAATTATTCTTGTATGAGTTTATAATATAAATCCTCCAAAGTACTACTTCTTCTAACTAGTCTGGTCCCGACTAAACAAATGTATTTTTTATTAATAGGTCGAACAAAATGTAATTTTCACTTTCGAAATACTTTCACACATAACTAAAATAAAAATATATAAATTAACAGATAATATAACATTTATTTTAGAAATCTACCTAAATATATATAAAAAAATTAAAATTCTAGGAAGAATTTCCATATCCAAATTTTAGTTCCCTCTCTAAAATTCATTTCCCCCCTCATCAAAATTTCATTTCCCATCCTTATTTCACATCTCCCTTAATTAACCTTTCACTTCCCCCCTTTATCTCTAAATAATAGAAACAGCCGCCTAACACAAATACATAACATGAACCCTAAATCTAGAAATTTGTTTATCTCTCAGCTTGGTTCATCTCCATGCCTTTCTCAGCTCTAACTCGAAGAACACTCTCTGTCCTACCACCGTTAATTAAATACATCTCTTCTCTTCTCTCTATTTTGTTCTCTTTTCTTCTCTATAATTTTCTGTTTGTATCTAATTTTTTTTTTACTTTGCAGGTGATTAATTGGGGCTCCGATTGACTGGTTTGTTTTTTATTTAAAAAGATTGGATTTTGACAAGTTGGGTTTTGAAAAGATTGGATTTTGACAGTGAGCCAAAGCAGTTCAAAGTCTGGTTTCAGAACAGGAGGTACATGACTAACTCTCTCTTTGTTTTTATACTTGTTTTCAAAGTTTTGTATAGTTGTTTGTCATGTTAATATACTTATTAGCATGTCTTGTGATGTACAGGTGTAGAGAGAGACAGAGAAAAGAGGCATCAAGACTTCAAGCTGTGAACAGGAAGCTTACTGCTATGAACAAGCTTTTGATGCAAGAGAATGATAGGTTGCAGAAACAAGTGTCTCATTTGGTGTATGATAATGGCTACTTTCGCCAACATAGTCAAAATGTGAGATTCTTTACGCAGTTCTTTGATTTTTCTTGACTTATTCAAGTTTTTTTGGTAAAAATTTGAACTTTTTTGTTTTTGTTATATATTTCAGAGCGGGCTTTGCTACTAAAGACACCAGTTGTGAATCAATGGTGACTAGTGGTCAACACCACATAACTCCTCAGCATCCCCCCAGGGATTATAGTCCTACAGGGTTAGTAGTATTCTTATGGCTGCCGTGTCATTTTCATTGTTTTATATACAGGTTCCTCAAGTTGTCTCCCTCCTTTATTTATATTCTAGACCTTATCCTGTTTTTCCACAAACATTGAAGAAATTGAAGAAATAGATTACACGAGCAGTGGGTATATTTTTGTAACCTCTTGCAGATTTCTCTGTTGATATGAATAGCTACTAGATGATATATCATATAGAAGGTCTTTTTTTATATGTACAATTTATTTAATTTACATTTGAGATCGAAATATTGGCTTTTCTGTCTTTACTTTGTTCATAAAGACTGTTAACTTCTGTGTGCTTTGAGGTTATGCTTTTTCTTTTTCTTAAATAGAACCTATGTGATTCATTCTGTTATATTTTCATCTTTGCTTGCTATGTTCTCACTATGCAGATCGACAATCATTTTTGAACACTGATCGAGGGGGTACACTGATCCAAAATGCTATTTGTTATATGCAAACTTGACGATCTATGGCTGGACTAGGCAGAAATTAGCGACCTACAACTGGACTGATACTTTGTAAAGATTCATCTAGTTATGTGCAAGACCTTTCATCCATCTCAGAAGTTGATTGAGTAAGAATGAGAGGTTAAAGACTATCTCTGTCATACTTGGTCTAGCTGAAGATTTCTCTGATGTGCAAAACGCTGCTAAGTTTGCCAAGATTAGAGCTCCGCCTATAGGGTAAAAGCTTCCTAAGCTGGAACCCATCCAGCTTGCTAGCTTCTCTACTTTCTTTCCAGTTTCCAGAACTCTTATTTCCTTCCATACAGTCTCACCATTTTCACTTACTTCCATGCCATTTTTACGTTATTACTTATAAATAGAGATTTTTACATGTTAATTGGAGTATTGCTTATTTGTTAAGTATCTGCACTGTGTCAATGTACAAGATAACATTAAAATTATGCATGCTTTTAGTGTTATACAGTAGTATTTTATAAAGTAAGCTCCACTATTGCTACTATTATTTGACATTTTAATTAATTTTTTGATTATAGAGTGCTTTTGGGGCGTCTCACCAGCAAGCACTAGCACAAGTTACAGTTTAGGCTTTACAATCAAATTCCAAACTGGCTTGAAACTGGCTAGATTTATCAATCAGCTTGCTAGTTACCTAACTGGTTGTAGCTTGTAAATCCTAGCCAACTGGATATTTGAATTAGTTAAATCTATAGATTTATCTTGTTAGTTACCTAACTCGCTGTTCCTTTTTTTTTGCAAAAAGGCATTGCGGATGATACTGCAGTTGGGTGTAAGACTCATTGGTTTAATACATTGGATCATTTGTCTGAGTAGCTACAAGATTATGACAAAGCTTTGGGAAGGTATCAAGCAGGGTTAAAACACAATCCACATGACCAATTGCTGAGAAAGCTCCACATTTAAGGACTTCAAATGATCATTGATGAGAGCGACGGACGAGAGCATGATCCAATTGCTGCTATTGTGCTTCCTTGGCAATTAGAGATGGTTCTTGTTGTTATTCAGACATTTCCCTATGTAATTTTTTTTATGATTTATTATTTGCTCCTTTTATGCTTATTTATTGCATTGTGTAAGACTCATTTTTGATATATATAAACCATTGTGTGTGAAATTGAAACACAATACAAGAGCAAAAAAACAGTTGTACCAATGTAAAAAGAACGACACCTATTCAATGGTAATAAACATTGTTTTCTAACGCATCCAACAACAATTTAAATATAAAAAACACGTGTCTATAGATGGCAATAACAAACAGTTCAAATTAAACAAACTATTGTGTATAGTTCCAAACAACAACGGACAAATTCTACAAGAATGTTGTGTGATATCCATTCAAACAAGTGTGTATGCAATTAAAACTATTGTCTATAATTCCTAACAACAATGGAAAAATTCAACAAGAATGTTGTGTGATTTCCATTCTGACAAGTGTTTATTCAATTAAAACTATTGTGTAGCATCTAAACAACAATGGTTTCAAAATCGAGTGTTGTTTATGGCTATTACACAACGGCGTCTAGAGATGAAGTCGTTGTCTCTCACTCTTTTAACAAGTATTTTGAACTGTTGTCTATTAGTCAGAAAACCATTGCATGATCCTGTTTCCAGTAACGGTTCTTATTATATAACTGTTGTGTTACGTAATTTTTAACAACAATTTAAAACTGTTGTGTTACCGTCTTCTATGCTTCGGGTGAAAAACCGTTGTCTGCCTTCAAACAGACAACTGCCGGATAGACAACGAAAAAAACGCAGCTCAGACAACGGTGAAAATGTGTTGCAGGATCGTGTTTTTCTTGTAGTGTCATTTTAATTTGATGGTGGCTTTGATTTGATGAAGGCTCTGATACTGTTGGTTTCTAGGGTTACTATGTATGAGATTTTATGTAAGATTTCAGTATATTTAGAATATAGAATGCAACAAAATGTTCTTATGTTGTAATTAAAGATAATACAAGCTTCTCCATTTATAGTAGGAGAATTCAGACCATCATACATGAACTAAATCAGATACATCTTTTCAGTTCTATGAATCACATTTAAGACCATCATACATGAAGATACATCTTTTGAGTTCTATGAATCACATTTAATGTGTTCTTACATATTCCAAAAACTCAAGAGTTTAGTTTATTCAACATATATTAGTTGCATTATCTAAAATTAAAAAACAAATATTTTTCAAGTTTTACAGTTTATCATATAGGAATGTCACAATATGTTATATTAATTATTAGAATTCTAGTTAAAATAATATTTTTTTGAACTATTTTTATAGATTTTTTAAGCAAGAGCACATAGTGAAGAGTAACATCACAAAAACTAAATTATGTTGTTAAACAACAAATTTTATCTTTATCTCATTCAAATTAAATAAATATGATAAAAAAATTATATTATAAACTACTTCAGAAATAATTATACAATAATTATACAAAGAAGATTTATATTAGTTTTATCATCGACCATAAATGAAAAAATATTTTTCTAGTTTAAATGTATATATTTGTTGTTAAATACATTACATTATAAAAATTATGTTTTACGAATTACTCAATATGTTATATTAACAATTAAAATTCTTGAGAAAATAATATTTGAATTTCTTGTAAATAGAATTAATTATGATTTCACTTTAGGTATGTACATTTTGCTTGGTATTGTACATTTGCATTCCACTAAAAAAAGTTAATTTTTTATATTTTTTGGTTATTTAAATGTAAAATTTAAAGTTGATTTTTAAATATTCAATTTTGTTATGTTATAAGCATTCGATAATATCTAAACATTCTTTTACGGTAATTGAAAATTATATTTCGTATAATTATTAGAAATAATTATGTGTAGGATATCTCCCTAAAACTGCTTTTACTATGTTGTGTTTGACTATATAAAAAAATCAAAAAGGAAATTAAATTAAATTTCACATCTTATATCATAAATATCATATTTAATATGTTGTATCGAACCCTTTTCCCACTTCTTATATAATACTATTATCTGTTTTTCTATTTAGGTGTTTTGAATAGTAAGACCTTATTTTAATTTTCTTTGCACAAAATCATTTCAATAACTAAATTTGAGCCCTAAATTTTATAATGTACTTAGAAGTTGGAATCATTTTTTTGTGAGTTTATTCTTCATACATAATTTGAGTATTTTACACGTGTCTATAGATCCTCAATGAAAATGGAAATGTTGTTTACATGTTTTATGGATTTTTTCATAAAATCCACCACCGCTAAAATATATTTGTTAAGTATTTTTAACAAAATTATATCTTCTACACAATAATCCAATCTAATTTTCAGTAGCCCAAAATAATTATGGAGATAATTCCTAAAGAGCCCCTAAGGTGAATAAAAGCCTGGAAATAAATATTTTTACATGTCTTTTTCGAATATTTGTTATATATTTTAATATTTTAATGAGTTTGATTAGAATTTTCAATTTTATTCACTTCTAAAACTTTATTCAACACTAATCAAATATTCAAATATTAATCCTTTTTTTTTTTGCTTTATTTTACTTTGATAAATTTTTTGCTAGCATTTTCGATGAAAAATTAACTATTTAAATATAATTACGATATCAATTTTTTGGAGAGAATTTATACCTCATTTTCCTAATAATTTGAAAAAATATGAAAATAGTTTTAATGTTATGACTAAAACATTTTTGTAGAAGAAGAGTTGGAAAATAATTTTTTTTATCATATTAATTTTTCTGGTGATTTTTTTTTATTAAAATTCTAAAAGGTCTCTAGTTTTTCCTTGGGTCTCATGCCTCCACAAAATTCTCATTGAGCGCTCATCTGGCCCAATCACCAAATTGTCATAGGCCCAATAAAAATTTTTAGGTTATATATATATATATATATATATATATATATATATATATATATATATATATATATAGTTGGACTCCATTCAAACTATTTTAAAATTTATTATTTTGCAAACCTTGTTATATGAATATCATAATTTCATTAATAATCTTGAAAATCATGTATGTTTTGCAATATGTTCATCTTGAAAATCCTTTATGTTTTGCAAATAGAAGATAAATGTTTTGCAACCCAAATGTGTTTCCCAGAACAATTCATTTTGCAATATTTTGTTAGCAAAACATACAAAATTTTCAAGATTTTCGATGAAATAATGATATTAATGTACTAAGCTTTGCAAAATATTAAAGTTTGTAAAATTTTGAAGGTAAAATGTATATGTACTCTCCAATTAAAGAGTACTCCATAAAACTTTACTCACATATATATATATATATATATCACTCTACTCAACAACCATCTACAACCATCTAAACCTAGCCGTAGAGAAACTCATCTCCCCATCTAGTCGTCTCAGACCACACCCAACACCCACAAACCTCTCATGATAGAGCACTAACTAAAAGTTTTTGTCTAGTTTTTGTATACATCTTTCAGTCGACTGATCCTTTCTACATCTTTCAGTCGAATGGACTACTCAATCATAAGTCAACCGTTAACACATCAAAGGTATGTTTAGAATTATTTATTGTTTCTTTCTCAATGTTTAATTGTGTTGATTAATGTAATTAAGATTTTATATAATTATTTAATGTGTTTTTTCTCCTTAATGATCCGAAAATCAACCCGAGAACATTCCAAAAAATAAGTACTATCACAATTTCAAGACTTTTGTTTCAATTTTAGATTTAAGCAATAGTTGTGGATTATTTTAGATTTTTATCAAAGTTTACATAAAATTTGAATTAGTGGGAGATCTTAATCGATAATTACTTTTGAATTTTTTGTTTGTTTTAAGATGTGGATTGAACACGATTCACAATTAATTAGTTGATAACCAGATGATAATCCTAATACAAAGTCTTAATACATACGGAGTACTTGATATGCAATTATTTTGGGATATCAAGTATTTTTTAATATAGTAAATTTTATTTTAAGTATGTTTTTTTGAATTCTTGTATCAATTTTCTTTTGCTTGTTATCAAATATTTGTAGGTAGATAATGAAGAATATGCTCCAAAAAAGTAGTAGGTAACCCTGGCTCTATGAGCCTATCTACAACTCTCTCACACGAAGAAGGGACAAAACAGACGGATGTATTGTGCGGTTCTGACAGTAAATATGTAGCTCAACTGTGGTGGCTGCTGGACTTTTTCGAGTTTTGGGGCACGATATTGCAGAACTCCCTTTAGCCACAACTGCTAAGGCCAAGGTGAGTTTACATCCTTCACTAAATAGAAAAGTACAAAAATGATGCATTCCACTATGTGTTTATACTCAAGCATTTTGTAATTCAAATGCTATTGAGGGGCACTCCCTGTAGGATAACACTGTATATCTTAGATACAACAGTCCACCTCCATCTATTACGTTCTATTAATGGTAAATGAACCAATCCTTGGAGGACTCGGTAGTTTTCATTAGTTAATGTTTCAATCTTCTTTTCGGTCTCTATTTCTTAAAGCTCTCTGATCCTCTTGTTGGTCTCTGTTTCTTAGTGCTCTCAGCACCTTCAAATAATCTGATATCTTTGCTTATGATTTGCCTTTCACATTTACAAATGTTATTTACAATGTATGTGCTTTTTAATACAAGTTTAAATTTCTGAATTTCGTCAAAATAAATATGAAAATCTGTTGTCCATGATAATAAATACGAATATATGCAGCCAACTAACATGATCAGGATCAAATAACGCGAGAACATGGTCGTCAGATATTAAGACAGAGTTATGCCTCCTCGTAAAAATCTTATTTGCTGAATTTGTTAGATTTTACCGTAATTCTTCATAAGGAGTTTTTGACATTTAAATAGACATATGATATCCAGCATGGAAACATTTAGCATGGACACTGGATGTCAAGTTTTCATATTTACTTGTTTCTTTAAGCCAAATACGTGCTTCCTTGAATCTCCTCTATTTCTTTTGACTGGAATGTTTGATAGATGAAATAATAAATAATATTTAATATGTAGAGATGGTTATCAGATCTCTCGATCATGTCAAGTTCTTGAAAATGCTACATTCCTTAGTTAGGATAATCAGGTGAGCAGGATAATATGTTGCATATATGTTAACATTGTTACCTGTATAAACAGAAATGATAATCAGCTGGTCCTTAATCTTATTAAAATTTCTAAAAGTTTTGCACAACTTCCAGATGCTAGTACCATCCTTTGCTTATTTTTGCAACTCACATGATATTTTTTGCATCAGATATACTCACAATGCAATATTTACATCATATGCATCATATGATTTCTTACAGAGAAGGTATACGATTTCTTACTTGCTTTTCTAGCATTGACTTATGCATCATATGAGTATATATGTGATTTGTTTTACCAGATTTAAGTGTAAAACTTCTAATGTTGTAACAGAAATAATAAACAAAATTATTTTTAATAAATACAAGGGATAAGAGTATAAATCAATAAGCTGTTTCTGTAGAAATCAATAAGTTGTTTCTGCAGTCAACTTGAATAATGTATTTCCATTGTAATAATCAGCAGCAGTTCCTGTTGAGACTTAAAATCTTGTGCTCCTACATTTGAGGTAGTACTATATGTAGAATGCATATTCTTTCCATGATTTCTATCTACTGCATATGGTTTATGACTGGTGCTTGTATGTTAGAGATGGACTTGTCTCTTACTCTCACACTCTTTTTGTTGGTTGCTTCCTAGGCTAGTGATAAGGAAGAAGCATGTTCTGGCTACATCATATCCGAAGGGGACTTGTTCGTAACAGAAACTCAGGACGGCCTATTGAATGTTGCAGCCCAGCAGACCACATTTCATCTTTCAGAATTTTACACAACCTGTACAGTGGAACCTCCAACTGATTCTCTTAAGCAAGTTACCAGATGTTGTGCAACCATTAACATATAGTTTAGAGATTTGAGAAGGCAATCAAATATAGTGCTTGTACATTTTAATTTATTTTCTTCATTGTTGCTGGATTTGATTCGTTGATGTAACTATACTAGGTATGTTTTTGGTGAATGAAATTAGGACTTAATTGGTTGTTGGTTTATTTGATGGGAAATTTGATATTCAAGTAGTACATTTTTCTTTTATTACATTTATGTTGTTACAATAGGTACAAAGTGTGTTACAATATGTATATTACTGCATGTGTTGCAGGCCCAAAAAGTAGGACCCAGTGTGGGTCTCACATGTGGGCCCCATAAGATGTGGGCCCCACAGTTGCCCCTGTGCAAATTTGTATCATCTTTTGTAACACACAAACTATGTTGCTATAGAGTGTTTAAGATGTTGTTATAGAGGTTTTTTGTAACCACATTTGCTATGTTACCATAGGCTGTTTCTGATGTTACCTTAGATATATCTATAGTTACTGCTGAGAACCTAACACGGCTGAAGTGTTACGATAGCCCTATTTTGGCCTACGACAACTATGGTAACACAGTTTTGGGGTTGCAATAAGCAATCTATGGCGTAGTGATACTATTTTTCTAAACATGTTTATACTGTTACTAAGGTGATCATCTACATATGAATACAGTCAGACTATTAGTTTATTATTATATATGTATTAGTTTATTACATACATAAATAGATTAGTCTTTTATATGGGAATAAATCAGACTATAAATATATGGTACTCTTAATTCTGTTGGTAAAGTTGAAGGAGGAGGTTAAGGAAGGGAAACTAAAAGTGGACGGTCTTAATGATGTTTTAACAATGGCGCTTGGTAAGCCTGAGCATCCAGAAAGAGTACGTGGCCAAGGAACTCATGTGAAGCAGTCAGTTTACTTCGATCGTCCAAGGCAAAAGAAAGCCTAGACAATGGATGAAAAGATACAGAAGAGAGTTAAGAAGTACATGGCAGAGGAGACTATAAATGTTATTAAAGAGAGAGATGCAATTTGGGCTGATGTAGGGGGAAAACTCAGAACATAGTTATTAACAAAGACTGTGGGACAAGATGGTAGTCCGAAACAGGCTTCTCAACAAGCAATTTGTCACTCTAACGGTGAGATTGATATAGATGTAGGTGTATAGAATCTTCATACACCTGAAACCACACATGTTCAAGAAGATAAAGATGTTCGTAAAGTGAAAATAATTGACACTATATTTGTTGATTTTGGTGACATTAAAGATGATAACAAGGTGGTTGGTGAGGATGCAAATTGTAAGGTGGCTGGTGAGGATGCAAATTGTAAGGTGGCTGGTGAGGATGAAAATTAAAAGGTGGCTGGTGAGGATGAAGATTGTAAGTTTGTTGTTTAAAAGAAGATAGGTGAGGAAGTGAAAGTCAATGCATCCGGTAGTTCTGTTTGCAAATTGGTTGCTGGATCGCTGAGCAACATTATAGCTTATGCAAAGATTGATGAAGTACTCGTTCTAGAAAGACGTGAGCAAACAATCCATGGAGTAAGACTTGGAGAAGAGAAAGCAAAAGCTTCAATCACTCGAGTCATTCAGTGCGGTGCTAAGATTCCCTTCCCTATCAGTGATGAAATTGTGTCTGTAGAACAGGCCATTGGAACTTTTATTGCATGATCGAGAAACCAAACTAATAGCAATAGGAAAATAGCACTTCCGATGGTTTCTCAAAGGTCAGATTGTTTTTCTATTAGTGTGCTTAGTATATCTAGTATGTTTTTATTTAGTCTGTTTCTTCTTACTATTTTCACGTTCATTTTTCAGAAAAAGAAGAAAGGCCATTCTAAGAAAATGAAAAAGACGTATAAAGTAGTTGAAGATGTTCGAGTAGAGCCTTTTATTGAGATGGATGCAAATTATCCATCTGCATTGAAGCGTTTGTGGACATGAGCAAAGGATGCCTTGACTGATGAACAGACAACGTCTTTTGAGCTAAACGAAGAAGTCTTTGGCTCTACAAAGAATCAAGTCATTTTCTTATCAGATATACATGTAGTGTGCTCTGGAGGTGAAATGGCAGGGTCTCTCATTTGCCTTTTTAATATGTAAGTTTCTCTGCAATTTTTTTTTCGTAGATAGTCCCGCAATATAACTGAGAATCTTTACTCACTACTATTTAATTTTATATGTAGCCTCTTAAATGAATATGTGAAAAAGCATAAGATGACCAACATGATAAGCTTCGTAGATCCTAGCACGATTGGTGCCATTGGATGTGATAATGCAGGGCAGAGGTCGCGTGCACTCGCTGCACGATTTAAGAATGCGAAGAAAGATCAATACTTTCTCATGCCTTAAAATGTCGTGTAGGTGTTTATACCATAAGTAGCTACTTGGACATTCTCAGATAATTTTTTGAGGTTAAACAGGATTATATATCTTGCCTTTTTTAGTTGATTTTTTACAAGAATTTAAGTTTCAGTTTTTAACACAAGGGTTAAATTTGATAATATTTAATTTGTTACAAATTTTAAGTTTAATTTTTGAGGTTAAACTTGATAATATTTCTTATAATTTTAAGTTGAATTTTTACAATAATTTAGGATTCGAATTTTTTTAAAATGGTTAGGTTGTGTCGCAATTTCTCGATATTTTGGTAGACTTGTTAAGATCAAGCGTTCCTTTCATTTTTTAAGTTGATCATTTACGAGAATTTAAGTTTTTATTTTGAATAAAAGCCTTCAATTTTTGAAGTCAAGTCTGATCATATTTATTGCAAGAAATTGTGCTCCAGATGTGTCACATTTTGGAACATTTTTCTGTCTTGCTGAATTTAAGTATTTTTTTGCTTGATTTTATTTTAATATTAATATGATCTTTTTGATTATATTTGAGTTGGTAATGCGACAAGAATTAGTACTTCATGCTTTAATTTTAAACTTGCGTCATGGTTCATGTTTGCATTGGAACCACTGGACTTTCACTGTTGCAAATCCTGAGGCAGAGATTGTCTACTACATGGACCCTCGAAAATGTCGAATTGCAAATGGGGAATGGGTGAATGTTGTCGACAAGTTCAACTTCTAAAGTTTGTGTATTGAGTCTTGAACCTTCATAGACCATATCTTTCTGTGCTTTGATTTTTTGTTGAAAAATATTATTTTCGTTACAGCGCCATTAAAATGTACAAGGAGGACATGAACAAGGTTGCAAAGAAGAAAATATTAAGGGAGAACATGGCGGTATTAATTCATTCTCATCATATTTTATTTATGTCATCGAAAGAGATTGTAATTAAATTTTTATTTGGTACTTCAGGGAGTTCCACTGCAGACAGGGAGCAAGGACTGTGGCATGTTTGCTGCTAAGATGAGAATTTCATTTTTTTGGGGTTTTCTAATCAACTTTAGAGATACTTGGTTCTTTAGGACACTAGTAAAAATATGCGACTCACAAAAAACTTTTGGTCATTTTTCAGTGGATGCGTAGGTCGAACATGGTTCATATTAATGATGACATTAACAAGATCCGGATTGATATTGCGAAATATTTTATGAAATGCCATGCATGTTAGGTTCTACAGTCAGGTTCTTTCTCTTGTTATGAACTTGGTTTATGAAGTGGAAGTTTTATAATATGTAGTTGGTGATGGTAAATTAAACTTGGGATGATGTATTTGGTGTTAGGTGATCAACTGGTGAACTGGTTCTTTTTGCTTCGTTTTGTGGTTTTCGTGGATTGATCGGTCGTTAATTTGGTATCTATTTCGTGGTTTTCTTTTGCATGTGTTTGGTATCTTTTGTGTTTGTTGTTTGATGGAATTTAGTTTTAAGCTTCCGTTGGTGGTTTGTATAAAATGTGAATTTGATGTGCAAACAGTTTACACTTAAACAGATCATGGTATTTTAAATCAAAAATAGACATTATACGAACATAATTGGGACAACAATATACCATTGTTATAATAGTTGACCGAAAGTAGATAAACAAATTTGTAAAACTTGTAAACCATTGTGTCTACAACATTCCATAACAAGAGGAGGTTATATGGCGTTGGCTGAAAACTTAAACTACAATATGAGATAAACATAAAATGTGGTCTAAAGAGCTTTCGAATAACAGTGAAGCACAATTCAATATTCAAAAACAATGGTTTATGCTGTAAACAAACGGTTGTTTGAAGGCCTTCACTACATGTGTGCTTGTGTAAATTGTTGTCTAACACCAACTAAGATAAAGGTGTTTCTTAAAAACTGTCATGGTTAGGTCTTCAGACAACAGAGGATTACTATAATCGTTGTTTGAAAAAGATCTTGGAAAAATTAAAAATTCTTGCATGACATCAATTCCATGTTGTCTATTAGTCAGAAAACCATTGCATTATGTTGTTTCCAGTAACGGTTCTTATTACAAAAGTGTTGTCTTTCTTAATTTTAAACAAGCACTTAGAACAGTTGTGTTACTTTCTTCTAGCAACGGGTATAAATCCATTGTCTTATTAAAATCAGACTACTGCCCGATAGACCACGAAAAAAATCGGTGTCAGACAACGGTGAAAAACTGTTGCATGAACTGATTTTTTTTTGTAGTGCGTGTCACCAAGCTTTCACTGAGATAAAATGCCATACCCCTAGTACTTCTCCTATCATCAATATTTCCTGCAAGGTCATTGTTCAAGTATCCCGAAAAAACTTTAGTACCACCATTTTCAGTGTAAACCTGTCCATACTCATGTGTTCCTGTACGTAATAAAGAATTCTCTTAACAACATTTAAGTTCATCGTTGTAGGCTTTTCAATATACCTATTGACTATTCCAACTGTGTAGGCAATATCCAGACGCATGTGGACAAGGTAATTTAGCCCTCCCACAATGCTCCTGAATTGAGTTGCACCTCGTCCTTGGTGATATGTTCTTTTGGATGCATCAGAAATTTTGTGGGATTACAATCAATCATCCCAGCCTTTTCTAGTACTTTCCTTGCATACCCTGACTGCTTAAGCTCAATACACTTGCTGTTTTGCTTTACTTCAATTCCCAAGTATTAAGATAATTTCCCCATATCACTCATCTCAAATTTGCAATTCATCTGACCTTTAAAATCTTTAATTAACGACATATTCGTGCTAGTGATGACAAAATCATATAATGGTGCTTGTGTGTGTATTATATGTTGTTCAAGTATGTATGTTTGTGATGCTTTTGCTATTGTGTTGTCCAATGGGGGAAGAAACAGGGGAGGCTGTCAAGGGAGGAGGTGAAGGTTGTCGTGAGTGAGGTTGGTTCGGAGAAGGGCGAAGTAGTGATTGAAAGGGTAAGTGCGTGTATGCGCAGTGGTACACAGGTGTGACGTTAGTAAGTGTATATGTTGAAGATGAGGCTGTTTTTTTATATACAAGGGTGGGGAAATTGTATTATTAAGTTGTGGTATGTTAATCAGTTTTGGGAGGGATTGTAATCAAGACTTTACCTTTAAAATAGATGTTGAGGCTAGAGGTTATTTGAGGATTTAAGTGTAAGCAGTGTTTAAAAATTATATATTCGGTCGGTGTAGTAGGATCAATATGACAGATTGTTCGATTTTGAAGTAGTAATAATTTAAATTGTTTACTACTTGGATTGTCGTAATTATAGTTGAGTTGATATTGTTGATTGATGGTTGCCTTAAGTGGTTGGTTGAGTATTTTGAGTCGGTTGAATTCGACGGATTAGTCTATTTTACAGAGGAGGTGCTGTCCAATTTCTGTTAACAATTAGTTTGTAAATTTTGATAGTCATCTAATAAGAATTATAAGGCGTTATAGGACGCGTATGGGTAGATTAGATCGACAGTAAGTTGTTTGGTTGGTTTTGGTACTAAAATAGTATTTTACCTCCATATAGGTACGAGTAGGAGGCCAGGCTGTGAACAGTGTACGTGTAGAGGGAATCTCGAGAAAGGAGATAGTTGTCCGTGGACGAGTGTGATCGAGTAGAGGACGACGTGTAAAGAAGTAGAAGCTGTTGTAAAGTGAGTGGCGGATCGAGATATCGGA
This sequence comes from Kitagawia praeruptora, assembly GCA_037693485.1. Taxonomy (NCBI): domain Eukaryota; kingdom Viridiplantae; phylum Streptophyta; class Magnoliopsida; order Apiales; family Apiaceae; genus Kitagawia; species Kitagawia praeruptora. The sequence continues at coordinate 114,064,629 of CM075354.1, forward strand.
AGTCGAAGCTTCATGTGTTGAGGCAAGTGTTGTTGCTCCTCACTTATTGTTCAAGTGATGCCATCTTGCTCTTTTTACGTATAAAATGATTTGGTCAGATTTATGTTTACAAAATGATGTACTTTTTCAAATGACGTGCAAATGTTTATATTTTCCACCTATAGCTCAAGTGCTAATTTTCAAATGATCTTATGATTATCTTTCTCAATAATATTTTTAAAACATGGAATGTTATTGGATTCCTCATGAGAGTATCATTTATTTTAGTTTATTTTAGTTTATATTATTTTATTTTATTTTCTTCAAAAAATTTTAAGAGACATTCTAAAACAGAGGAAATCCAAGATTTTAAAATCTTTTAAAAATCTTTTAGCATAATTTATGATCTTAGCATATTTTACCCGATGGACCCTCTTTAAGGGATGTTATCTTCAAATTGATTTATAATTAATTATCATGGACTTATCTTATAAATGTTCATTTTGAACCACTTAACTTACCCAATTTAGTCCAAACTTTTCTAGATGTTGAAGAAATTTATTAAATGATTAGCACTTGACTATATCCTTGTTTTGTCGTATATCCTCAGTTGTTAATCATGTTGCTAGTAAATTCTTTTGTCGATTCATTTAATGATGTTATGACCCCAATTATTCGTATCGAATTTGTCGATACTTTTTGTTATTGTTGTTTATTCAATTGTCACCTATTCATTATATCGAACTCGTCGATACCCTTTGAGGTTATTATTCTTTAATTAATACCCAATTATCGTGACGAACTTGTCGACACATGTTGATCTTGAATTCTTCATTGATTATTGGATCTTGAGTTGTTGTTCTGGAACGTGAGTTTTCCAGATTGTTTGGTTGATAGAGGTTGTTGATTGTTCCGACACCTATTGTGGGATATAGAATTGGAATGTTTTTAAAATAGATGTCCCTTCGGGGAGACCATATTATTCGTCAGCAGATGTCCCTTCGGGGAGACCATATTAATGGTCAGCAGATGTCCCTTCGGGGAGACCAGTTTAATGGTCAGAAGTTGAGGCCAATGTGTGCCATGGATCCATTTAGAGGGACCTTGCTGTGTGCATTGTCCGGGGTTAGTGCGGGTCTGATCAGCCTCCTAACTCCACTGTTTTTTTAAATATATAAAAAAATCCAATTCTAATCTATACATTGAGGTTGAGTTGCTTCAAAGCTTGATTCCTTTGAAGCCTATGATGATTATCTTTGATTATCAGTTCTCATTGTTGATGCAATTTATTCTAGCGGAGCCTTGCTAGCTCATCTTGGAGTTATAATATTTAATTTCAGCTGATTTCTTTCATACCATATGATGAGTATTCTTGTTGGTCAGAACCTATATTGTTCTTGACATTGCTATCACTGTTTACACTTGCTGAGCATTGTTGGCTCACTCTTGTTTGTTGTTTATTTTTCTTCAGTTAATAGAGGAGATTAGTGGACCTTGTGGTTGATGAGTTTTCATGCTCCAACAGCGAGAGGTGACGTTCGAGTTGTTGGTTTCGCCGGGTAGTGATTTGAGCTTGTCAGAGGTTGGTTTACTAGTTCGGTAGACGAACTTAGTGGTTATCAATTTGTATAATAATGTTATTCTGAGATTGGATTGTAGTAATTAAATTTGGTAGTTTGTTTCATACCATAACCTGTAAGCGGTCTTGGATCAGGGGTATTTTATTATTATATTATGTTTATATCCAGGTATGTGTTGTGTGGATTGTGGTTAGTGGCCCCAAATCTGAACCCCGGATTATGGGATGCCACAATAACAAGATGATAATCCTAATAAAAAGTCTTAATACCTACTTGATATGCAATTATTTTGGGATATCAAGTATTTTTTAATATATTAAATTTTATTTTAAGTATGTTTTTTTGAATTCTTGTATCATTTTTCTTTTGTTTGTTATCAAATATTTGTAGGTAGACAATGAAAAATATGCTCCAAAAAAGTTGGTAACCCTGGCTCTATGAGCCTAGCTGGGCTCGAATGCAGGCCATCTGCAACTCTCCACTCCGCTGCTTGGACAAGGAGCCTCAAGTCCTTATTCGTGAACTAGTTTTCTATTAGGACGATCGATTGGATCTTTTCTTTAGCCAAAGCCAACTTTTCTAAGCAACATAGCACTTAGCCACATCACCAATTCATTCAGTGGATTAATGATGAATGCAGAGACTGGGGGAGTTTTGGGAGATGGAATGAGTGACGGTGCTCAGAGAGAGGGTGGAAGTACCTTACAACAATGTTATGAGGGAACTCGATCTTGCAGTATAGATTATATATATATAAATTGTATAATGTAAAACTGATAAAATAAAGCAAGTACTTGTATGTCTCAAAAGACTTGTTTATTCCTTTTGCGTACAACGTTTATAAAGACTTACAGTAATAGAAAGTGCTAGCAAGGAAATTGGAACTAATGGGCCTAACTGATCTCCTACAAAGACTCAAAGTCTAACGTTATTAAAACACACGATCCTAAATAAACTCTACTACTACAAGACTCAATCATCCGCTGCATAAACTAATGACAAGTGTGATATTATTATCCAACAATCTCCCCCTTAATCTCAGAATTGTTTGATCAACTTCTTGATTCTGAGAAGATTCTTCATTCTTTCGAACTTAACGGTTGACAGAGGTTTGGTTAAGCAATCTACACGTTGTTTTTCACCACTCACATGTTTCACAACTATCTCCCCACGTTCAACACATTCTCATATAAACTGATATCGTATATCGATATGCTTACTCCTACTATGAAAGATTGGATTTTTTAGCCAAGTCAATTGCGAATTTGTTATCTATAAAAATAATCACAGGGCCAATTTGTTTATGTGTTACTTGCTTCAACACATTTCGTAACCAGATTCCTTGACATGGGTCGTAGCTGCCATAAATTCCGCCTCGCATGATGATAGTGCCATGCAAAGCTGCTTCTGAGATACCCGTGTCACCAAGCTTTCACTAAGTTAAAATGCCATACCCCTAGTACTTCTCTTATCATCAGTATTTCCTGCAAGCTCGTTGTTCGAGTATCCCGACAAAACATTAGTACCACCATTTTCAGTGTAAACCAGTCCATACTCCTTTGTTCCCTGTACGTAATGAAGAATTCTCTTAATAGCATTTAAGTTCATTGTTGTTGGCTTTTCCATATACCTACTAACTATTCCAACTGTGTAGGCAATATCCGGACGCGTGTGAACAAGGTAACTTAGCCCTCCAACAATGCTCCTGAATTGAGTTGCATAACTTAATTTTCCTCCCTCGTCCTTGGTGATATGTTCTTTTGGATGCATCAAAAATTTTGTGGGATTACAACCAATCATCCCACCTTTTCTAGTACTTTTCTTGCATACCCTAACTGCTTAAGCTCAATAAAGCCGCTGTTTTGCTTTACTTCAATTCCCAAGTATTAAGATAATTTTCCCATATCAATCATCTCAAATTTGCAATTCATCTGACCTTTAAAAACTTTAATAAACGACATATCCGTGCTAGTGATGAGAATATCATCCACATAGACTCCAACTATCAGTAAATCTTTTCCAACTCGTTTGGTGTATACATCATGCTCGTACGGGCATTTAACAAAGCGTGATCTCCAAGAAATTTGATGAGTTTCGAATCCCACGCACGCCTTGTACAGCTTGTACACAAGTTTTTCTTGCCCTTTCTTCATGAATCCTTCCGACTGAGATACATAAACCTCCTCCTTGAGCTCACCATGTAAAAAGGGTGTTTTAACATCTATGTGGTGCAATTCCCAGGAGTTTTTCGCTGCCAAGGCCAGTAAAATTCATACTGTTTCTAAGCGTGTTACAGGCGCAAATAATTCATCAAAATCTACCCCATTTTCTTGAACATACCCATTGGCGATAGGTCTCGCCTTATGCTTCACTATATTTCCTTCAACATCCCGTTTACGTTTATAAATCGATTTTAAATCGATTACCTTTTCACCTGGTGGCAGAGTTGTCAGCTTCCAAGTTTCTTTTTTTTCAATGGAATCAATCTCGCACTACTTATAGCTTTTCTCCACGCTTTATCCTTGATTGCACGACTATATGAATTCGACTCATCAATTCCCATGAGCAATAACTAGTATTCTACCTTTATTTCTCTGATGTCATTATATATATCTTCAATCTTTCTGAATCTCTTTGGTACTCCTCTATCAATATTATAGTTCTCAGAGTTTAGACTGACATCAGGTGTTCGTGACTGCGGGGTCGTACCCTCAAGTTCCACGGAATTTCTCATCTGCGTCTATCTCGGACTTGTCACCTCATCATCATCGATTACTGGTACTTCAAACACTGAAGCTGAACCCATTTATTCAACTAAACATATGAAATACCTCATTTTAAACCATTCGTTAATTCTTGATATGACCTTATACCATGGAATAAATTATGGAATGTTAAATACTTTGAAAAATAGACTGATTGTTCAAACCTTTTGCTGAACCCTTGAAATTGGAACAATTTTTATTGAGTCGCTAGTCGTGGTTACTTATTTTAAGGCCAAAGTGTACCTATGGATCCAAATGTTAGAATCATATGAAAACATGGTTTAGAGATATTACGTGGTTGATCACCCACTTTAGCACGTAGCGTCTTATCGATCGTAAGTTCCAATTAACCTATTTTATTATTGAAAGCTTATATCCTAATTCGGATTTATACTTTTGATTCATTGTTACCTGTTATCTCTTTACACTACTGAGTGATGTTTGGCTCATATACCCGAACCTGACAGTGAAACGTGAAGATGGTGCGTACGATTTAGACCACTAGGAAGAGTTTAGAGAGGAAGAGAGTAGCTGCCCAGGGTCCGGTATTTGCAATCCAAATTTCGGAAGATTTGGGATCAACTGATGCAGCTATTTGATAAACTTTTGGAGTTGGTTTGTAAGACTAGTTTTGATAATGATGTAATTATTTAAAATTGAAATCGTTTGTAAAATTAATTAGACTTAACTATTAATGTTTTTAGATGTTTAATTTATTTCATACTTAACATGGTTCATCTAGCCGGTATTGTTTTACTTTATTATGAACCGGTTTACCGGTATGACCCATATTCACGTTACTCATTTACGCTGTTACCATATGATCATTTCTCTATTTATCACTCCTAGATAACACCCAAATCTAAACCATTAGCCCACTCAAAGCCAAATTACAATAATTTAAGTTATAAAATATCCCTCTATTAGGTTAGCTATAAGGTTGTAGATTAGTTGAATGGAGCCGAACAGATACTAACATAATAGAATCACTGAGCCGAACTTTTCTCTTTGTGTTTCAGCTCGTTACAAAAGTCGAAATCAAACTCAAATTTTATGGAGCCAACATTATTATTTTTGTACGGACTCATTAAGAAAAAAATTATCTGACAAACATGTTACCAAATCATGATATACTCGTATCACATATTCACTATCATTTTAATTTTTTTTCTATAATTTTTTCATTGAATTTGAATAAAAAAAAGTGGGAAATAAAATCTCGAAAACTTGCAACATGATTCTTGTTTGCATTTTCTGTTGATCTATTTATTTCTTAATTGCACAAACAAGTGAAAATTAGGGGAAAAAAGTTAGGGTAAACTTGCCTATGGATACATTTTTATTCTTGCACGTAGTCTAGTGAATTTTTACTTTATAGTTTAAGTGGTTTATTGAATTACCATATAATCCTACCTCTAATAGTAGTACTAGTGTTGCTGGTTAATTACCCTCATAGCATTTACAAATTTGTATTGTAAACTCATAATGTAACATAAGGTCTGAGGTCTCAGTCTCTCTAATTTGTTCCTTGATGAAAAGCTTTTGGGTTTTTTCTTTACCAAATTCGGCACGGTTACATACAATTTTTAACTCCTTTCATGAAGTGATCAGGTGTCTCATTACCAATTGGTTTCATAAAAACAGGACGCACAGATCATCCAGTAGAGTGGGTATCTGTTAATAGCTTTGACAAACATGTCTTCATAGTCCTTTGACCTTTAGGTTTCAGATTTGGCATTATGCTTGGCAAGGTCTTACAATAAAGGTTTATACTAGTTGTATTATCTAGAATTAAAAAACAAATATTTTTCTAGTTTTACCGTTTATGATATAGGAATGTCACAATATGTTATATTAATTATTAGAATTCTAGTTGAAATAATATTTTTTTGAACTATTTTTATAGATTTTTTAAGCAAGAGCACATAGTAAAGAGTAACATCACAAAAACTAAATTATGTTGCTAAATAACAAATTTTATCTTTATCTGATTCAAATTAAATAAATATGATAAAAAATTATTTTATAAACCACTTCTGAAATAATTATACAATAATTATAAAAAGAAGATTTATATTAGTTTTATCATTGACCACAAATGAAAAAATATTTTTCTAGTTTAAATGTATATATTTGTTGTTAAATGCATTACAATATAACAATTATGTTGTACCAATTACTCAATATGTTATATTAATAATTAAAACTCTTCAGAAAATAATATTTGAATTTCTTTTAAATAAAATTAATTATGATTTCACTTTAAATATGTAAATTTTGCCTGGTATTGTACATTTGCAGTCTAGTAAAAAAGTTAATTTTTTTTTTATTTTTTGGTCATTTAAATGTAAAAATTAAAGTTGATTTTTAAATATTCAATTTTGTTATATTATAAGCAATCGATAATATCTAAACATTCTTCTATGTTAATTGAAAATTATATTTCTTATAACTATTAGAAGTAATTATGTGTAGGATATCTCCCTATGTCGTGTGTATTTGACTATATAAAAAAAGAAAAAAGGAAATTAAATTAAATTTCACATCTTATATCATAAATATCATATTTAATATGTTGTATCGAACCCTTTTCCCCCTTCTTATATAAGACTATTATTTGTTTTTCTATTTAGGTGTTTGAATAGTAAGACCTTATTTTAATTTTCTTTGCACAAAATCATTCAATAACTAAATTTGAGTCGTAAATTTTAAAATTTACTTAAAAGTTGGAATCATTTTTTTGTGAGTTTATTCTTTATACATAATTTGATTATTTTACAGGTGTCGATATATCTTTAATGAAAATGGAAATGTTGTTTACATGTTTTATGGATTTTTTCATAAAATCCACCACCACTAAAATATATTTGTTAAGTATTTTTAGCAAAATTATATCTTCTACAAAATAATCCAATCTAATATTCAGTAGCCCAAAATAATTATCTAGATAATTCCTCAAGAGCCCCTAAGGCAAATAAAATCCTGGAAATATTTTCACATGTCTTTTTCAAATATTTGTTATATATTTTAATATTTTAATGAGTTTGATTAGAAATTTCAGTTTTATTCACTTCTAAACTTGATTCAACACTAATCAAATATTCAAATATTAATCTTTTTTTTGCTTTATTTTACTTTGATATAATTACGATATCAATTTTTTGGAGGGAATTTATACCTAATTTTCCTAATCATTTGAAAAAATTTTAAAATAGTTTTAATGTTATGACTAAAACATTTTTGTAGAAAAATAGTTGAAAAATAATTTTTTTTTATCATAATAATTTTTTGGTAAATTTTTTTTATTAAATTTCTAGAAGGCCTCTAGTTTTCCTTGGGTTTCATGCCGCCACAAAATTCTCATTGAGCACTCATCTGGCCCAATCACCAAATTGTCCTAGGCCCAATAAAAAATTTTAGGTTTTACATTTGTGTATATATATATATATATATCACTCTATTCAACAACCATCTACTACCATCTAAACCTAGCCGCAGAGAAACTCATCTTCATATCTAGTCTTCTCAGACCACACCCAACACCCACAAACCTCTCATGATAGAGCACTAACTAAAAGTTTTTGTCTAGTTTTTGTCTACATCTTTCAGTCGACTGATCATTTCTACATCATTGAGTCGAATAATCCTTACAACAATGGACTACTCAATCATAAGTCAACCATAATTCAACCGTTAACACATCAAAGGTATGTTTAGAATTATTTATTGTTTCTTTCTCAATGTTTAATTGTGTTGATTAATGTAATTAAGATTTTATATAATTATTTAATGTCTTTCTTAATGATCCGAAAATCAACCCATCAAGGAGAACATTCCAAAAAATAAATACTATCACAATTTCCAAGACTTTTTTTGTTTCAATTTTAGATTTAAGCAATAGTTGTGTATTATTTTAGATTTTTATCAAAGTTTACATAAAATTTGAATTAGTGGGAGATCTTAATCGATATTTGGTTTTGATTTTTGTTTGTTTTAAGACGTGGATTGAACACGATTCAAAATTAGTTGATAACGAGATGATAATCCTAATACAAAGTCTTAATACCTACTTGATATGCAATTATTTTGGGATATCAAGTATTTTTTAATATATTAAATTTTATTTTAAGTATGTTTCTTTGAATTCTTGTATCAATTTTTTTTTGCTTGTTATCAATTATTTGTAGATAGACAATGAAGAATATGCTCCAAAAAAGTAGTAGGTAACCCTTGCTCTATGAGCCTATCTGCAACTTTCTCACACGAAGAAGGGACAAAATAGACGGATGTATTGTGCGTTGTGACAGTAGGGTATGAGTTCTTTCTATTTGTATTGTTTTTATTTTCTTTAATTTTTTGTCATTAATTTATAGTGTGATTTGTTGCTGAGATTTTAGAAATTCGAATATCATTTCCTTTTGTTTCTTTTCCATGTGCTTTACTCGAGTTCCATGCATCATCTTCTTGTATCTTCACATCTCGACTCACAACAACCTTCATAGCAACCGGGACAAGAAGTCTTTAGGCTTTTGTTTTCTCATCATACCCAATAAAAATATATTTCTTGCTCTTATCATCCAACTTTGTTCTCCTTTGATCAGGAACATGTGAATATGCCACACTCCCAAAAACTTTCAAGTGTGAAACAGTAGGCTTCCTTCCACTCCATAATTCTTGAGGTGTTTCATCCCCCAAGTTTGAATGTGGACATCAATTCTGAATATAAACTGTACAGCTTCCACCCAGAATTCTTTTGGTAGTTCCTTGCTCTTTAACATTGATCGAACCATGTCTAAGATTGTCCGATTTTTACGTTCAGCCACACCATTCTGCTGTGGTGAATAAGGTGCTGGTTAAGAACCTTCTAATGCCATGTTCTTCACAACATTCCGTAAAAGCTTTTGATGTATATTCTCTGCCTCTATTAGAACGCAATCCCATGATATGCATTCCTGCCTTCTTTTCTACCAACACTTTGAATTTCTTGAATATTTTTAATGCCTCAAATTTTTGATTTAAAAAATAAACCCATGTTCTTCGAGAATAATCATCGATGAAAGTGATGAAATACCTCTTGGAACTATATGATTCAGGTGTGATAGGACCACATATGTCTGTATGCACCAGCTCGAGAGGCTTTGTAGCATGATAAGTTGCCTTTTTCTAGAATGAACTCTTTGTTTTTTTTTCCAGCACACAATCTTCACAAAAACTTCCTGTATGATCAATGCTTGATATTCCATGAACTATTCCTTCACAAAAACTTCCTGTATGATCAATGCTTGATATTCCTGTAAACCATTATGTCTACAACATTCCATAACAAGAGGAGGTTATATGGCGTTGTCTGAAAACTTAAACTACAATATGAGATAAACATAAAATGTGGTCTAAAGAGCTTTCGGATAACAGTGAAGCACAATTCAATATTAAAATGCTTCAATATTAAAAACAATGGTTTATGTTGTAAACAAATGGTTGTTTGAAGGCCTTCACTACATGTGTGCTTGTGTAAACTGTTGTCGAACACCAACTAAGATAAAGGTGTTTCTATAAAACTGTCATGGTTAGGTTTTCAGACAATAGAGGATTACAATAATAGTTGTTTGAAAAAGAGCTTGGGAAAATTAAGAATTCTTGCATGACAACTATTCCATGTTGTCTATTAGTCAGAAAACCATTGTATTATGTTGTTTCCAGTAACGGTTCTTATTACAAAAGTGTTGTCTTTCTTAATTTTAAACAAGCACTAAGAACAGTTGTGTTACTTTCTTCTAGCAACGGGTATAAAACCATTGTCTGATTTAAATCAGACCACTGCCCGATAGACCACGAAAAAAATCGGTGTCAGACAACGGTGAAAAACTGTTGCATGAACTGATTTTTTTTGTAGTGCGTGTCACCAAGCTTTCACTGAGATAAAACGCCATACCCCTAGTACTTCTCTTATCATCAATATTTCCTTCAAGGTCGTTGTTCAAGTATCCCGAAAAAACATTAGTACCACCATTTTGAGTGTAAACCTGTCCATACTCCTGTGTTCCTGTACGTAATAAAGAATTCTCTTAACAGCATTTAAGGTCATCGTTGTAGGCTTTTCCATATACCTATTGACTATTCCAACTGTGTAGGCAATATTCAGACGAATGTGGACAAGGTAATTCAGCCCTCCCACAATGCTCCTGAATTGAGTTGCACCTCGTCTTTGGTGATATGTTCTTTTGGATGCATCAGAAATTTTATGGGATTACAATCAATCATCCCAGCCTTTTCTAGTACTTTCCTTGCATACCCTGACTGCTTAAGCTCAATACACCCGCTGTTTTGCTTTGCTTCAATTCCCAAGTATTAAGACAATTTCCCCATATCACTCATCTCAAATTTACAATTCATCTGACCTTTAAAATCTTTAATTAACGACATATCCGTGCCAGTGATGAGAATATCATCCATATAGACTTTTCCAACTCTTTTGGTGTATACAGCATGCTCGTACGGGCATTTAACAAAGCGAGATCTTTAAGATATTTGTTGAGTTTTGAATCCCACGCACGTGGCGCCTTCCATAGACCATACAATGCCTTGTACAGCTTGTACACAGGTTTTTCTTGCACTTTCTTCATCAATCCTTCCGGCTGAGATACATAAACCTCTTCCTTGAGCTCACCATGTAAAAAGGTTGTTTTAACATCCATGTGGTGCAATTCCCAGGAGTTTTTCGCTGCCAAGGCCAGCAAAATCCATATTGTTTCAAAGCATGTAACAAGCGCAAATAATTCATCGAAATGTACCCCATTTTCTTGGACATACCCCTTGGCGACAAGTCTCACCTTATGCTTGACTATATTTCCTTCAGCATCCCGTTTACGTTTATAAATCGATTTTAAATCGATTACCTTTTGACCTGGTGGCACAGTTGTCAGCTTCCAAGTTTCATTTTTTTTCAATGGAATCAATCTCGCACTGCTTAGCTTTTCTCCAGGCTTTATCTTTAATTGCACATCTATATGAATTCGGCTCATCAATGCCCATGAGCAACAACTCGTCTTCTACCTCTATTTCTTTGATGTCATTATATATATCTTCAATCTTTCCGAATCTCTTTGGTAATCCTCTGTCATTATAGTTCTCAAAGTTTGGACTGACATCAGGTGTTAGTGACTGCGGGGTCGTACCCTCAAGTTCCCCAGAGTTGCTCATTCGCGTCTGTCTCGGACTTGTCACCTCATCATCATCGATTACTGGTACTTCAAACACTGAAGCTGAACCCATTTATTGAACTTAACATGTGAAATACCTCAATTTAAACCATTCGTTAATTCTTGATACGACCTTATGCCATGGAATAGATTATGGAATGTTAAATACTTTAAAAAATAGACTGATTGTTCAAACCTTTTGCTGAACCCTTGAAATTGGAACGTTTTTTATTGAGGCGCTGGTCGTGGTTACTTATTTTAAGGCCAAAGTGTGCCTATGGATCCAAATGTTAAAATCACATGAAAAAATGGTTTAGCGATGTTACGTGGTTGATCACCCACTTTAGCACGTAGCGCCTTATCGTAAGTTCCAATTAACCTATTTTATTATTGAATGCTTATATCCTAATTCGGATTTATACTTTTGATTCATTGTTACCTATTATCTCTTTACACTGCTGAGTGATGTTTGGCTCATATACCCAAACCTGACAGTGAAACGTTAAGATGGTGCGTACGATTTAGAACACTAGGAAGAGAGTAGAGAGGAAGAGAGTAGCTGCCCAGGGTCCAGTATTTGTAATCCAAATTTTAGAAGATTTCGGATCAACAGATGCAGCTATTTGATAAACTTTTGGAGTTGGTTTGTAAGACTAGTTTTGATAATGATGTAATTATTTAAAATTGAATTCTTTTGTAAAATTAATTAGACTTAACTTTCATTGTTTAAGATGTTTAAGTTATTTCATAATTTAACATGGTTCATCTTGCGGGTATAGTTTTACTTTATTATTAATCAGTTTGCGGGTATGACGTTACTCTCTTTTACACTATTACCATATGACCCTTTCTCTATTTATGACTCCTAGATAACACCCAAATCTAAACCATTAGCCCACTCAAAGCCCAATTACAATAATTTAAGTTATAAAATATCACTCTATTATGTTAGCTATAAAGTTGTAAATTAGTAGAATGGAGCCGAACTTCTCTCTTCGTGTTTCAACTCGTTACAAAAGTCGAACTCAAACTCGAATTTTATGAAGCCAATATTATTGTTTTTGTATGGACTCATTAAGAAAAAAATTATCTGACAAACATGTTCGCAAATCATGATATACTCCTATCAGGTATTCACGATCATTTTAAAAATTTTTCTATAATTTTTCATTGAATTTGAATAAAAAAGTAGGGAATAAAATCTCGAAAACTTGCAACATGCTTCTTGCATGTTTGCATTTTTTGTTGATTTATTTATTTTTAATTGCACAAACAAGTGAAAATTAGGGGAAAAAAGTTAGGGTAAACTTGCCTATGGATAGATTTTTATTGTTGCATGTAGTCTAGTGAATTTTTACTTTATAGTTTAAGTGGTTTACTAAATTACCAGATGATCGTACCTCTAATTCATATATAAATTGAAAAAAAAATCATTATTATAACACTAAATGAAAGTGCAAACTGATTACAGTAGTACCGGGTCTTGCTCAAATCAGAACCTCACTTATGGTGAGATATAAGATCTAATCCTAGCCATACATTTTTATATCTAATTTAAATCCTAGCTCCACAATTAATATTTAAAATTTATTTTTTTTATTATTCATCTAATTCAACATCATCTTCCACAATCATTTCTTCAATACTCCGATCACCATTTTCGGTCATCATTTCCAGTCATCAGCGTTGACAACACAATCATTTCCGACCACCATGTCACCGCCACCATCAACAAAAATTACCACATTTAAACAAAAAATCACCGCACTCCGCCACCTCCGACCACCACGCAGCCACCACCACCAAAAATCACCGGGTGACAACAAAAATCACCAAGACCAAAACCACCCCAAACCACCACATCACTGCCACCATCTCCGGCCACCACCAACAAATCACCGATAACAATCGAAAATCACCACAAATAACTCAAAAATGACAACGTAACTAAATTCTCAAAAATCGATGATCGATTCAAACAAAATAATAACATCCGAGTCAATTGACATTTAGTGCATCATCTCAAATTCAAAAAATAAATATACAGAGCACGTTGATCCAATCATATTAGTCAAAAATTACAACTAAAACTAATAAAACTAAACACATAAAAGCATCAGGAACTAAAAAAAATAGCATCGATCACGATAAAATCTCGAAAACATTCCGGCGAGTGAGATTTCCGGTCGCGAAGCTCCGTTGAGTTGTTCAATTCTGGCGAGTGTGTGTCGTAGAGGTAGTTATCTTCATCGAATAAATCACCACAGAAAGAGGATGCGGTGGGAGGTGGGGTGGGGGTTGGAGGCCGCGGTGGCAGCGGAGGGCAGGGGGTGGAGGCAGGTGGGGGGTGGGGGGTTTGGGTGCGTGTGTTTTGTATGTACAGTAGTGTGTGTTATGTGTTTGGTTTGTATTTAATTTGTATGGCTAAGATTTAATTTAGATGTACAAATGTGGTCTGAGATTAGATCTCAGTTGTCACCAATAATAATACGGGTTCTCACCTGAGAAAGACCCCAGTAGTACTAGTGTTGCTCGTTAATTACCCTCATCGCATTTACAAATTTTTATTGTAAACTCATAATGTAACATAAGGTCTGAGGTCTCAGTCTCTCTAATTTGTTCCTTGGTGAAAAGCTTTTGGGTTTTTTCATTACCAAATTCTGCACCGTTACATACAATTTCTAACTCCTTCATGAAGTGATCAGGTGTCTCATTTACAATTGGTTTCATAAAAATTCATAAAAAGAGGATGCACAGGTGGGTTTCTGTTAATAGCTCTGACAAACATGTCTCCATAGTCCTTTGACCTTTAGGTTTCAGATTTGACATTATGTTTAGCAAGGTCTTACAATAAAGGTTTATATTAGTTGTATATTATCTACAATTAAAAAACAAATATTTTTCTTATTTTACGGTTTTTGATATAGGAATGTCACAATATGTTATATTAATTATTAGAATTCTAGTTAAAATAATATTTTTTTGAACTATTTATATATATTTTTTAAGCAAAGAGCACATAGTAAAGAGTAACATCAAAAAAACTAAATTATGTTGTTAAATAACGAATTTTATCTTTATCTGATTCAAATTAAAAAAATATGATAAAAAAATTATATTATAAACTACTTCTAAAATAATTATACAAAGAATTATATTATATTTTTTGGTTGTTTAAATGCAAAAATTAAAGTTGATTTTTAAGTATTCAATTTTGTTATGTTATAAGCATTGGATAATATCTAAAACATTCTTTTATGGTAATTGAAAATTATATTTCTTATAATTATTAGAAGTAATTATGTGTAGGATATCTCCTAGGAGGAGATATTACTTGAAATTCATAACCTGCAACAGGGCACTTCTTGTCTTTCATTGCTTCTTCATAGTCTACATTTTGTGCATCAGCCATCAAACACACTAGGTGCACTTCGCCATGCTGATATATATCTTGTAAACTTCTCGTTCTAGGATTCCTGGGCTCATGCATCCTCATCTAATTCTTCTTGTTCAGATGTATTAGAACTTGTTGCTGAGATTTTAGAAATTTGAATATCATTTTCTTTTGTTTCTTCTCCATGTGCTTTACTCTAGTTCCATGCATCATCTTCTTGTATCTTCACATCTCGACTCACAACAACCTTCATAGCAACGGGGTCAAGAAGTCTGTAGGCTTTTGTTTTCTTATCATACCCAATAAAAATATATTTCTTGCTCATATCATCCAACTTTATTCTCCTTTGATCAGGAACGTGTGAATATGCCACACTCCCAAAAACTTTCAAGTGCGAAACAGTAGGCTTCCTTCCACTCCATAATTCTTGAGGTGTTTCATCCCCCAAGTTTGAATGTGGACATCGATTCTGAATATTAACGGCACACTGCACAGCTTCCACCTAGAATTCTTTTGGTAGTTCCTTGCTCTTTAACATTGATCGAACCATGTCTAAGATTGTCCGATTTTTACGTTGAGCCACGCCATTCTGCTGTGGTGAATAAGGGGCGGTTAAGAACCTTCTAATGTATATTCTCCACAGCATATATGGTAGTATATTTCATGTCCATCAATTCCGGTATGTCACCAAACAATAACTAATTACACATCACTTGCGTATTTACATGTACTTTTGTCTATTTTGCATGTTAATTTCTATCATGAATTGATTCAGCTTACACAAAGAGAAGAAAATGTACGGACATTGGCCATTGAGGAGATGGGTGGTGGCTCCGGCTACCAGTAGAATGGAGGACTCTTTAGGAGCTATGTGCAACAAACCCCGACACGGAGGACCAGGCACAGGACCAGGCACACTCACCAGCAGATTCAAGGATTGCAAGGGTAAGAACTATATTTGAATTAATTTACATCATAATTAATTAGTACGTGTTTTTATTAATACTTGTTTTTTTTTGTAGGATGTTCAAAGAATGTCCCAATCCGGACCAAGAACAAAGACTGAAACTTTGCCGTGATTTAGGTCTGAGTCCATCACAAGTGAAATATTGGTTCCAAAATAGAAGAAACCAAAGAGAAGGTAATTTGGACCCACTCAAAATACTCATTATTAGATCATGTTATTGAATAAGTTTTTTTTTCTTTTAACTAGAATTTTGTATAAATGTATAATTTATAAAATTTATCTTGCTGGCAATGCAAAAAAATTCATTAAGGATACATGTGACTTTTATACTATGCATATATGGTAGTAACTTTTAGTTGTGACTTACAATCAAGGGAGGAAGAGTATTCTTACTATTTTATTGAATAATTAAATAATAATCAATTGATTAATATCTTCACGATATCATTATGGATCTAATAAATATAATTATTTGGGAAAATTCAAATGAGCATCCCAATAGAATACATTACTAAATTATTTTTGGTATTACATGTAATTTGATTGTTTTTTATTTGATTTTACAGATCAAACAAAGAAGGAAGGACAGTGCTATACTCAAGGCTGAGAATGATGAGCTTGAAAGAGATATTATCAGACTCCAGGCAACATTGCTCGGAAACATTACAGACGGTAATGGTTCAGAGGTGTCTACTGAAGTGCACCAACTTTGTCTGGAGAATGCGGAAATCAACAAGACTGTATGTGTTTAACTTTATACTCTATCACTTATACAAGTAAATATGCAACTACAAAGAAAAACAAGAATAAGAATTTAATTATGTGATGGACCTTAGTTATATGATGAATTAATAAAGATGCTATAAGAATATTTTATACTAGTGATATATATTAAGATGGACATGTGATTACATGAAATATACTACCATATTGTATGTAATAAGTTTAGTCATATAATGTTCTTCACAGTATTCCGTAAAAGCTTTTGATGTATATTTTCCACCTCTATAAGAAAGCAATCCCATGATATGCATTCCTGCCTTCTTTTCTACCTAACACTTTGAATTTCTTGAATATTTTTAATGCCTCAGATTTTTCATTTAAAAAATAAACCCATGTTCTTCGAGAATAATCATCGATAAAAGTGATGAAATACCTCTTGGAACTATATGATTCAGGTGTGATAGCATATGTCTGTATGCACCAGCTCGAGAGGCTTTGTAGCACGATAAGTTGCCTTTTTCTGGAATGAGCTCCTTATTTGTTTTTGCCAGCACACAATCTTCACAAAACTTCCTATATGATCCATGCTTGGTATTCCATGAACCATTCCTTTATTTGGAATCTCCTTCAAACCACCATAGTGTAAGTGTCCAAGTCTCTTGTACCATAAAGTTGCCTTATCTTCTGACTTTGCTTGCAAACACTTCTCTTGTATGTTTTTCAAATTCAGCTTGAACATCCAATTTTGAGACATTTCATTATTAGCAATTGTCTTGCCATATTTGTCCTCCAAGAACATGACTTTGTCTCCCATAAAAATTGAGTATCCTTTTTCAATTAAGTAGTTGTCCAAGGCTCAGAATATTGTTCTTCATGTCAGGAACATAATACACATCTTCAATTTTTCCTTGTCTGCCATCCTTTCTAGTAAAACATACTTCGCCCTTTTCTTTTACTTCTATCTTCGATGAATCTCCAAATGACACAACTCCAGAATTTATTTCCTTCTAATCGGTAAAGAGATGTTTAAGGCCAGTCATATGGTTGTTGGCCCCACTATCAAGATATCACATAATATCATCTTCAGGAATCATACCTTTGCAGGCCATTAGCAACACTCCCTTTTCTTTTTGCTCCTCCATTTCGACTAAATTTGCCTTTTCTACAACCTTCTTGTTAAACCAGCAATCTTTGGCAAAGTGTCCAAATTTTCCACAATTGTAACACTCCACTAATCTGCTACCTCTTCCGAGGTTTAATCTTCCAACTCTGCCATGGCCACGTCCTTGTACATGCCAGTTTTGTTGATTTGTCTGAACCACCTCTTCAAATCTCCAACTTTGCCACGGCCACGTCCTTGTCCATGCCAGTTTTGTTGATTTATCTGAACCACCTCTTCAAATCTGTTGCTCACAGGACCACGTCCTCTGCCTCGAGTAATGTCTTGCACGTCCTCTTCCTCTATTATATTGTGTATACAATACTTTATCTTTGTTCAACTGAGACATCAGTTTTCAACACTTGAGATTCTGTCTCCTCCTTCCTTAATAATCTTTCTGATATGCTTGCAGAGACCCCATAAGTTGATCACTGTCATAGTTTATGTATCATTTGATTCTTCAATGGAAATACCAACAAGTTACAATTTTTTATTCAAAGATCTTAATATCTATTCATTAACACGAGCATCTTCAATCTTTTCTCCATAATTCTTCATTTGATTTACAACAGAGGCAACCCTCGTGAAATAATCTAGGACTGATTCCATTTCTTTCATATGCAATGTTTCAAATTCTCCTCGTAGATTTTGTAATCGTACCTTTTTTACTTTGTCAACACCTTTAAAATTATTCTAGAGAATCTCCGAGGCTTCCTTTGCTTTTGCTACAGATGCAACCTTCTCGAACATGGCTTCATCTAAGCCCATATGTATAATAGAAAAAAATTATTGATCTTGTTTTCGAGCCTTTTCCAAATTGTTTTTCTGGGCCTGATTCATAGCTCATTCATTCTCTCGTTCATCATAACCTTTTTCGACAATTTCCCAAGCCTCCTGTGATCCAAGCAAGGCTTTCATCTGGATACACCAGTGGCCATATTTTTCTTTTGTAAGCTTTGGGACGGTAAGAAAGTTACTCATTTTAATTTGATGGTGGCTTTGATTTGATGAAGGCTCTGATACCAATCTGTTGGTTTTTGGGGTTACTATGTATAAGATTTTATGTAAGATTTCAGTATATTTAGAATATAGAACGCAATAAGAACTGGAACTATTTTCTTATGTTGTAATTAAAGATAATACAAGCTTCTCCATTTGTAGGAGAATTGAGACCATCATACATGAACAAAGTCAGATACATATTTTCAGTTCTATGAATCACATTTAATGTGTTCTTACATATTCCAAAATTCAAGAGTTTAGTTTATTCAACATATATTAGTTGTATTATCTAAAATTAAAAAACAAATATTTTTCTAGTTTTACCGTTTATGATATACGAATGTCACAATATGTTATATTAATTATTTGAATTCTATTTATAATAATTTTTTTTTGAACTATTTTTATAGATTTTTTAAGCAAGAGCACATAGTGAAGAGTGACATCACAAAAACTAAATTATGTTGTTAAATAACAATTTTTTTCTTTATCTCATTCAAATTAAATAAATATGATAAAAAAAATTATATTATAATCTACTTCTGAAATAATTATACAAAGAAGATTTATATTAGTTTTATCGTCGACCATAAATGAAAAAATATTTTTCTAGTTTAAATGTATATATTAGTTGTTAAATACATTACATTATAAAAATTATGTTTTACGAATTACTCAATATGTTATATTAACAATTAAAATTCTTGAGAAAATAATATTTGAATTTCTTGTAAATAGAATTAATTATGATTTCACTTTAGGTATGTACATTTTGCTTGGTATTGTACATTTGCATTCCACTAAAAAAGTTAATTTTATATATTTTTTGGTTGTTTAAATGTAAAATTTAAAGTTGATTTTTAAATATTCAATTTTGTTATGTTATAAGCATTCGATAATATCTAAACATTCTTATACGGTAATTGAAAATTATATTTCGTATAATTATTAGAAATAATTATGTGTAGGATATCTCTCTAACTGCCTTTACTATGTCGTGTGTGTTTGACTATATAAAAAAAGAAAAAAGGAAATTAAATTAAATTTCACATCTTATATCATAAATATCATATTTAATATGTTGTATCGAACCCTTTTCCCGCTTCTTTATAAGACTATTATTTGCTTTTCTATTTAGGTGTTTTGAATAGTAAGCCTTATTCTAATTTCCTTTGCACAAAATCATTTCAATAACTAAATTTGAGCCCTAAATTTTATAATGTACTTAGAAGTTGGAATCATTTTTTTGTGAGTTTATTCTTCCTACATAATTTGAGTATTTTACAGGTGTCTATAGATCCTTAATGAAAATGGAAATGTTGTTTACATGTTTTATGGATTTTTTCATAAAATCCACCACCACTAAAATATATTTGTTAAGTATTTTTAGCAAAATTATATCTTCTACAAAATAATCCAATCTAATTTTCAGTAGCCCAAAATAATTATGGATATAATTCCTCAAGAGCAATAAAAGCCTAGAAATAAATATCTTTGCATGTCTTTTTCAAATATTTGTTATATATGTTAATATATTAATGAGTTTGATTAGAATTTTCAGTTTTAATCAAACATTCAAATATTAATCCTTTTTTTTTTGCTTTATTTTACTTTGATAAATTTTTTGCTAGCATTTTCACTGAAAAATTAACTATTTAAATATAATTACGATATCAATTTTTTGGAGAGAATTTATACCTCATTTTCCTAATCAATTGAAAAAATATGAAAATAGTTTTAATGTTACGACTAAAACATTTTTGTAGAAGAAGAGTTGGAAAATAATTTTTTTATCATAAAAATTTATTTGGTAATTTTTTTTATTAAAATTCTAGAAGGCCTCTAGTTTTCCATGGGTTTCATGCCTCCACAAAATTCTCATTGAGGGCTCATCTGGCCCAATCACCAAATTGTCATAGGCCCAATAAAAAAATTTAGGTTTTATATATATATATATATATATATATATATATATATATCACTCTACTCAACAACCATCTAAACCTAGCCGTATAGAAACTCATCTCCACATCTAGTCTTCTCAGACCACACCCAACACCCACAAACCTCTCATGATAGAGCACTAACTAAAAGTTTTTGTCTACATCTTTCAGTTGTTCCTTTCTACATCTTTCAGTCGAATAATCCTTACAACAATGGACTACTCAATCATAAATCAACCATAATTCAACCGTTAACACATCAAAGGTATGTTTAGAATTATTTATTGTTTCTTTCTCAATGTTTAATTGTGTTGATTAATGTAATTAAGATTTTATATAATTATTTAATGTGTTTTTTCTCCTTAATGATCCGAAAATCAACCCATCAACGAGAACATTCCAAAAAATAAATACTATCACAATTTCCAAGACTTTTGTTTCAATTTTAGATTTAAGCAATAGTTATGGATTATTTTAGATTTTTATCAAAGTTTACATAAAATTTGAATTAGTGGGACATCTTAATCCATATTTAGTTTTGAATTTTTTGTTTGTTTTAAGATGTGGATTGAACACGATTCACAATTAGTTGATAACCAGATGATAATCCTAATACAAAGTCTTAATGCCTACTTGATATGCAATTATTTTGGGATATCAAGTATTTTTTAATATATTAAATTTTATTATAAGTATGTTTTTTTTAATTCTTGTATCAATTTTCGTTTGCTTGTTATCAAATATTTGTAGATAGACAATGAAGAATATGCTCCAAAAAAGTAGTAGGTGCAACTCTCTCACAGGAAGAACGGGCAAAACAGACGGATGTATTGTGCGGTTGTGACAGTAGGGTATGAGTTCTTACTGTTTGTATTGTTTTACTTTTGGTTTAATTTTTTGTCATTAATTTATAGTGTGATTTGTTTGGTCAATCACTTCTGTTAAATATGTAGCTCAACTGTGGTGGCTGCTAGACTTTTTCGAGTTTTGGGGCAAGATCTTGCAGAACTCCCTTTAGCCGCAACTGCTAAGGCCAATCAACGCAAGGTGAGTTTACATCCTTCACTAAATAGCCAAAGTACAAAAATGATGCATTCCACTATGTGTTTATACTCAAGCATTTTGTAATTCAAGTGCTATTTGTTGGGCCTTTAATCAAAACTATTGGGCTTGTTTTATTTTATTTTTTTGAATAATTTAGGTTGGTTTATCAACTGTAGTCATTGTGAGACTCAGTCATGCACGTAGTTGAGATTTTTTAGGAAGCTTTGAATTAGTAGATGTAGTGGAGTAGTATTAGGAGTTTGTTGAGCTATTTTGTAGCACCACCTTCGTGGTTTGTTTTCCATATATTGTATTGCATTTTCTTTCAGTAATGAGAAGAAGTACAAAACTTTCTTTTCTCAATTTCATTTGCCAAACACTCTTATATGTATAAACGTCAGTATACCAGATTAAGAAACTAGATTTGGTATCAGAGATTCATTACGGTTTATGCCAAAGTACATGCCTAAAATGATGACTATGGAGAGTTCCAAGGGCAAGGATGGAACAGTAGGCCTGTCCTATCCGATACTGGCGAGAGATAACTGCACATCATGGTCACTTAAGATGAAGGTGTTTATGAAAGCACAGGGAGTGTGGAAAGCCATTCAATCGAGTGATACCGAGGGAGTGTGCACTAGCCGCTATCTACCAAGGGATACCGGAAGATGTCCTCTTGTCAATTGCTGAGAAAGAGTCCGCCAAGGAAGCATGGGACGCGATCAAAATAATGAACCTAGGAGCTGATCGTGTGCAGGAGGCCCGGATATAGACGTTGAAAGCTCAGTTTGAAACAATGACAATGAAGGAGTCAGATCAGCTTGACGATTTTTGTATGAAGCTGTATGGTGTGGTGACCAACATTCGACTTCTAGGGGAAAAGATGGAAGAGACCTATGTGGTCAAGAAGCTACTTCGAGCCGTGCCCGACAAGTATATGCAGATTGCTTCCACCATAGAGCAGTTTGGTGACATGCAACTAATGATAATGGATGAGGTGGTTGGTCGATTAAAAGCTCACGATGAGCGAGTACGTGGTTCATCTGAGAATAATGGTGGCCAACTGCTTTCGACTCAAGAGGAGTCAACTAAGAAGAACCGTAGAAGTGGGACGGAGAGAAATCGTGGTGGTTATAATGGTCATGGAAGAGGACGGGGCTATAACAGGGGTACACCTGGTGGCAGAGGTAACCAAAATAATGGTGATGAAGGCAGTAAAACCGGAGGTTCAAGTCGTGATAGAACCAATGTGAGGTGTTATAAATGCCAAGGATATGGTCACTACGCAGCTGAGTGTAGGAAACCAAGGCGTGAAAAGGATTGGCGACTTGACAAGGAGCAGAAACCCGAAGCAAACTTGTCTAAGATTATTGATGATGAGCCAGCACTTTTGTTGGCTGAAAAGGAAGAAATAGATAGTAATGTGGTTTTACTAAATGAGGGTGGTGTCATTCCTAAGCTGAGTGCAGAAGGAGATAGCAAAACACCGAGTAATTTGTGGTACCTCGACAACGGAGCGAGTAATCACATGATAGGATAGCGATCAAAGTTCATAGATCTAGATGAAAGTGTAGCAGGGCAGGTGCGCTTCGGAGATGGGTCGACAGTCAATATAAAAGGAAAAGGATCAATACTATTCAAATGCAAGAATGGTGAAGAGAGGTTGCTAAAAGAAGTATATTTAATTCCAACTCTTTGTAATAATATTATATCTCTAGGCCAGTTGTCAGAGGAAGGGAACAAAGTGATCTTAAAAGGTGAATTCTTGTGGGTCTATGATGTTCTTGGAAAGCTGGTAATGAAGGTACGTAGGTCTCTAAACAGACTCTACAAATTAATAATTGAGGATACAGGAGGTGAATGCTTGTTGTCAAAAGCTGAGGAGGTGACCTGGTTGTGGCACGCACGATTGGGTCATGTTAATTTTAAGGCTATGTCAATGATGTTAGATAAGGATATGGTGTATGGTTTACCAAAATTGGTACAACCAAATGAAGTGTGCAAAGGCTACCTAATATCTAAACAGACAAGAACACCATTTCCAGCAAGTCGATGTTTACTGCCAACAAGATTCTGGAACTCATTCATGGTGATCTATGTGGTCCCATTACTCCACCAACGCCAGGTGGGTGTCGATATTTTTTGCTGCTAGTTGGTGACTTTAGCAGAGTCATGTGGGTGTATATGTTGAAGACAAAGGATGAGGCTTTGGATCACTTCAAGAAGTTTAAGGCACTGGTCGAAAATGGTCGTGAGGAAAAAATAAAAGTCTTGAGTATAGATAGAGGTGGGGAGTTTTGTTCAGCAAAGTTTGATGAATTTTGTGATGAGGCTGGCATAATGAGGCATTTTACGGCACCATATTCTCCACAACAAAATGGGATAGTTGAACGCCGAAATCACTACACCATAGATTGGCTATTGCAACACCCACCAAAAAAATTGCTTAAAAATCGTTGCTATTTACTAACAAGTTTTAACAAATTTAGAAATATTGCAACATTTTTTTAAATTGTTACAATTGCATATATTTTTTACAAATGTCAAATTAAATTGCAACGAAAATAGATAAACGTTACAATTGGTTTCAAAATTTTGGGGGGCAAAATTGGCGGGCTACCAAATTCTTTTGTCCGGGCTTTCCAAATAGGCTTGACCGAAACATTTGACTAAGATTTAACACAACACAAACACAGATACATAGAAAGATACATAGAGAGAGACAAGGCGAGAGGGAGACAAGGGGAGAGAGAGAACTCAAAATCCAATCAAGCTCGAAAACACTCAAACTCGAACACTCAATCTCGAAATAAGCATATTCATTCCCCAAATCGATTTTAAACTCTGCTTTTGGATGAATTTTGCAGCTATCAATTAGGGTTTTTTTGTTTATTTGTTCTCCAGATGGGTTTCTTTGTTTGTAATGTTTCTTTGTTTTTCACTAGTTGATGCAGTTATGATCCCTGTGAATTTGGTGAATTAGAGCTATTTTTGCTTATTATGTTTACTTTTTTTTTACCGCAATTTAATTCTGTGTTTTTGTATTTGATCTCTATTCGTTATTCTTTAAATCAATTCTCCACATGGGTGTGTCGGTGGAGATGTTGTGTGTTGTCGTGTATTTATAATGTGGTAGTTACTTGTTTGTAGGATGGATAACATGAGTAGTTATTGGCAATTGGATTTATTGGCAATTGGATGATGAGCTTCGAGGGTTGAATGTTTCGGAGGAGCACAAGTGGTTGATGGGTGCTTCTATATTGGCTGAGCAGACTAGGTCAAAATTTGAGCGTACACTACTACAGATTTGGACTTGCATAGCGCTTATTTTCGCACTTGCATAACGCTTTTGAGCGCTGTATAAGCCGCCGCTATGCAAGTACATATGACTTGCATAGCACTTTTTTTGAAGCTATTTAAGTAATGTGCTTACATAACGATTTAAAAAACGCTTTACAAGTAAGGGTTTTCTAAGTTTACATCAGTTCTACAGCATTTAAAAAGCGCTATAGAAGTGATACAATTTTGAAAATTCTTAATTTTATTTATTTTTTTTCATTTGTTCACCTGTAAAATTATTTAAAAAATTATAAAAACAACAAAAAGTAAACTAATGTGAAATACATAATAAACTCCAAACTAAATTTATTATTAATTCAAAGAAAAAGTATACAGTTCAAAGAAAGATACATGTCAAAAATCATATGTTTTCGTATTTCTCCTAAAGCTATCATAGAATGGCGTGCAAGACTGTTGTATGTTTGTGTAGCTTGCTGGAGGCGTGCTTAGAGCTGCAAAAATTCTGTTGATAATGCCTCTGCTTACTCTGTTCCTTGGCAAGTTGACCCTAAAGAGAGAACCCAATAAGTAAAGTTTTATACAAAGTCTTGACAAAATTAAAACAACGTTTACAAGGGGCTTAAAATAAAACTAGAAGGGTTGCATACATGATTTAAATCCTTAAAAGAGGCCAATCAACTAATTAGAAGTTGGAGCACATACTGACCATGTCAACGATAACTGGTTTTTCGTCTTCTGCTAGGATATCAACCACAGTTCTAGCATGATCAGCCTGCACATGAATCCACAGGGGTTATTGTCAATCAAATTGAAAATTACAAGGAATAAGAGCAGCCAAGAAATTATAAATTAATATATGTGAGCACATCATATATGTAATAAAATTGCCTTCACTTGGTTCCTTCCTTTTCCTCATCTTTTTTTTTTCTCAGGCTATAAACAAACATTGGCAAATTAATAAATTCACTGGTATCTTACAGCCAAAAACTATGAAAAAATCATATTAGAAAAAACTTGTATTAATGAAGAAATGGAAGAGAGCAAGTGCACAACTACCTCACGATAAATCCCATCCAGGAGTGTCACTAGTTTGGAGACCAGTGATGATCTCGATCAGAGCTCCACCATGTCCCATTTTATACGCTGTTGCCTCTTCTGTATAATATCCCATCTACTGTAGTAAGTACCTTTCAATAATCATAAACTTAAATTTTTATTTATACTAGTACTAGTACTTTTGTATATATGCATTCAATCAAAAACATTAACTCTGCTAAATGCTTAATTAAGACGGGTAAATAATGTAACTGCAATTCTGCAAACCTTAAATAATGGAGTGCAGCAATAACACTACTCCTATACAGCCATACAGGTCAGTGTAGGATGGTACAAGGCTACTCTAGCTTGCCAGTGAAGGAAACAAATATAGTACCTAGTAAAAGTTAAAGTCTGAGCTTTGTGTTACTTCAACCAGAGATGGAGTGAATGAAGTCCACTGCCAGAAAGCCAGAGATGGACATTTTGACAGATGATATGAGAGTCTCCTGTCTAATAGCGAATTGCAACTTTCTCTCTTCGTAAATAGCTCTGCTGACTTGTTGAGCGTCAAACTCACAACATAGGTCAACTCAACAAAAAGCCCATGATCATAAATTGTTAAATGGGTACTACAACTTTAGAATGTTCTTACAGACAAATAAACAAACATGATGCTAAAACATATGTCAAATATACACAAGAGAGGTGATAGAATAGAATCAACAATGATTCAAAGACTTGATCATGCATTCCGTTTCCTTCACAAGTTACACCTTGTATTCTTACAAAAATTTATGCAATTTGATTATGCACTTCAAGTGCACAGAGTTCATTAGCTATCTTCTTAGTGCATGACAAAATCGTATAGCATAGCCATGCATTACTTTCCCAAGGAATTAGAATTTAAAGCAACAGAGATATAGCCCTCTTCTGGAAAAACAAATACATCTCTTAATCTAAATTCAACATATATAATAAAGAAGTCAATCATTTTAATTAAAACAAGCCAATAGATGTAACAGATAACATCCAAATTCTCAAACCAACAGTGTACTTGTTTCACTTAAACATTTGCCAACAACTAGAGTTAACAAACCAAAGGGAGGGGGAACAAACAACAGAGAAAAACATGAATATGTCAATCGCTCAGGTGAACTCCCTTCCGTTCCAAACATGATCTAGAACTCTACTTCTATCCCATCTAGTACCTTCCTGCAACACAACGTTATACACAAACCATCTTGTTAATTAGATTATAAATTCAAAGTTATGATGCAAATTGTTTCGTATTAAAATATTTCAAACTCAAACTAGTTCATATGATTCCAATACAAAAAATTAAGTTCGATAGCTTATTCGTGTGTGTGTGCGGGTGATTACTAAATGAACTAGTAAGTTAGATAAACTGGTTCACAGCCTAAAGAACAGAAGTAAACACTTCAACAGAAAAATAGTAAGCCACAAAGGAACCGAAGACCCGAATGTACAACAGTAAAGCAAACATGGTTGCTATAAGACCTCCTGTCAAAGAAGTTAAAATTGAAAAAGGTTCTACCTTGTTATCCTACACATCCATATTATAGTAGTCCTTCATGTATCTTACAGCCTCAATTCGATCCCCTGGAAAGGTAATCATCCCTACACGTGATAAAATCAACACTCAAAATATATTAGTAAGGAACATTAGCTCCACAATGAATTATCCATAAACCAGAGTCGAGCAAAATATTTCTCAAGTCAACAAGTAAAAAGGCATAAAGAAAACATCTGTGTGATTAGCATCTCTATAGTAATAGATATGCACCAAAGTTAAATGATACCCATTCAAGAAGAGACAATAATACTACTCAATTTTTTGCTAATAATTATGTCTCCTCTATGTAACCAAATTTCTAATGTGCCATATTCAACACGCACAAAATAGAGACATACAAATACACGCACAAAAAACCTCAAAATTATGAACAAAATTTTACTCTTATAATAAAGCATTACTCTTTACAGATCTCCACTCTGCAGAACCCATTCCATGTGGACAAAAAAATGAAATCAACCCAATTAAATCCTTTAAACATTTAAACTTAACTATAAAACACTAATCTCAAAATACATAATAGATGCAATAATTATTCTAGAAAACCAAAATAACAGACAAATCGCAAAGAGCAGTCATTCAAATAAATGTCTCGATTTGCAGCACCATCTTCAGTAAGGCAAATACGAAAGAGCAAAACTCTCGATGAAATCAAATGGGCACCCATCCAAACAAAGATGTCCTCTTGGACACACCCATCTCTAAATCGCCTTTAATTCTCAAGTTAAAAACAAGAAAAACGAGCCCTAAAATTCAGATTAAAGGAGAGATGAAGTTTGAAATACCTTTCACAGCAAAGATGAAGCAAGTCTAAGTTGGTTAATTCAAAACGAAATATCCGAAATCCAAGTCGAGACAACACCGACAAGAAAGCAAATCTCCCAAATTGATTAAATCCCAAATCGATTGAATCCCTAAATTGATTAAATCCCAAGTCGATTTATATTCATATTAATCGATGGAATACTGGACAATTCAAGATTGAATCCGAATCTCCCCAATCAGTTATATCCCAAGACGATTAGAAGCTTTAATGGAAATATGTGTATTGCTAATTTGAGTCAAGAAAGAATACCCAAATCACACTGAATCGAAGGACACCCAAATCCAAGATACATCGGTATGATACATCGATTTATTGTATTGAGAGCTGAACACGAAAGCATGACAGAGATAGAGTTATGAATCTTGACGAAGAGGGAGAGATATTGAGAGCGGCGAGGGAGAGGGGAGAGATAATTGAGAGCGGCGAGCGGCGAGGGAGAGAGTAATAGGTAAGTTAGGTCATTTGAGACGAAGTGTATTATTGAATCGTACGGGTTGTATAATACTTAAATATTCGTACATTTATAAAAAATTAAAAAAATATTACTTAAAATATGGAATTTAAGATAACGGTTCTTAAAAACGCTATGTAAGAGTTTTTTTACATAGCGCTTTCGAATTAAACGCTATGTAAGTATATTTTTATTTTTATTTTATTATGTTACATAATTACTTGCACAACATTTTCTCCAAAAACGCTATCTAAGTAAAATCTTGAATAGCACTTTTCAAAAAACGCTATGTAAGTGATGTCTCCTAAGTTTAAATTTGTAGTAGTGGTACGAACAATCTTGATTTTTCTAAAGGACTTATTCTGTGCAAATGTTGTTCTTACTTAAGCATGATATATTTAAAAAAGTTAAAAATAAGCAGAATTGTTGATGATGAAATCATATCTGCATAATTTTGAGTAATATAGTAGACATCTCACGGACTGCCTTGGAAATGTGGGTGATAAATAACTTTGACTTTCAGATGGAAAGGTTCCGACTAGAATGTTCTTACAGTTATCTATCACTTTTGTGTTATGCCTTTGCATACGAGGCAAGTTATAGTTCCAGTACATCGCTGACAGATATATGCTCTACAGGCTTCAAGTTGTGGAGGTTCAAACATTGATGCAACTGCTTGGGAAGATAAAAAGTGTAAAGGCGAGTCAAGGTTTCCTACTCAGGTAAGGTAGAGCGATGATTATGTTTATATTTAATTGATCACAATTGACTGTTTGTGCCACTTAAGTTAAACATCTTTTACTGATCTTCTAAATTAGGTGAGAATTCGGGTTAGAAAAATATGCAAGGCTTTGGAAGTAGTTCTCCTTGTGGTTGCATCATTAAATTGTTATGTAAAATGCAAAGGACTTTTGCCCGGATTTGAAGAGAAGTATATTTTGTATTGTTCCCAAGTTTGGTTTCTATTCCTCTCATAGTCCAGACTCCCTTGTGTGGAATTGAAAGAGAATTATTGTATTTATTGGTACATAGTTTGAATTATATTTATTGTCGATGAACTAAATATGTATTTAAGTAGTTTATAATTTTTTATGTTGGGTCTAGCCATAGCTGTTTGTTAAATGTTTATCTGAGTTATTAATGATAATCCCAGTTATTATGTGCCCTAGTTCATTAGGGTTCTATTTTTTATGGGCCCTAGTCCATTAGGTTTCGTGTTCACTGTTTAGACTCCGCCTTGTCGTCTTCTACTATGATTGAGTTTATATACATATTGAACCATTTATTTCTATGCGGCTGGATTTAAGTTGTAGTTGTCATGAGTTCCCATTCAGCCACCAATGGTTGTTACTTTTAATCACTTCTTTTCGTTGTCCTGCATTGCTCTTACATTCTTTTTTTCTTTTGTACTGGTGCCACTATTTCATGCATATTTGTTCTCTCTTACTTTTATGCATTGTTGGCACGACATTTTTATTTTCATGTCATTTACTGTTGCTAGTCTCCCCCATTTTATTTTTCTTATTACTCTCCTCTTCGTGAACAGGTTCTCAGAATGTGCAATCTCAGCTGAACAGCCAAGGGCCACCTCTTCATGTTCCAGTTCAAACTAATTTATCCCAGTCGGGTCAACTACTACCCCAGAACATCGCTAATAATATTGGCTCAGCTGGAATGCAAGGATCTGCTAGTTTGACGTCCTCATTTCCCATGGTCAGCAGTTTATCATAGAATAATATTCCCAATGTTGTTAACCAGAATAACAAGATGCAGAGTATGACAAACATTTCTGGGGTTGTACAGAACATGAAGAGTATGCCAAACATTGTTTTTAAAGTAGAGCGATGATTATGTTTATATTTAATTAATCACAATTGACTGTATATGCCATTTAAGTTAAACATCTTTTACTGATCTTCTAAATTAGATGAGAATTCGGGTTAGAAAAATATGCAAGGCTTTGGAAGAAGATTCTTTTATCATAACTTGCATTCTCTGAGGAAGCTTCATCCGTTTTAAACTCACGAATAGAGAATAATGTATTATTGAAAATATTTTAACTGTATAGGAGCTGAGCAACTACTACTGATCTGTGAAACCATCTTAGGTTCACTACCTCAGTGGTCCAATTAGAGTTGTAGATATCCCTGAGTCAATATGAAACATTGTTTTTAAGAATTTTTTGCATTTAAAAGTACTCAGCATATACATTTGTTTGAGAATACAGTGGCAACGCAGAAAACTTGCACTGTTATGGAATAAGCTGCATTCTATAGTTTAAGAAAATTCAAGTTCTTTGTGCTTGATTTAATGTTACATAAGCAGATTTTATAACAACTAATATGAGTAAGAGTGTTTTGCCAAAAAATGAGTAAAAGTGATGTACAACTTATTTTTAAACTTTTAATGGAGCGCAACAATATGAGTGCTTGGATTGTTGGTTTCGATTCCAGATTGTTTGCTGTTGTTTATTCTATTAGTAAACTTCTGTATTCTTTTTGTTACCTATGTTTAGTTGAATGCCAACTTAATTACACATTGTTACATGTAAAATTAACTTGCAAATTACATAGGATGTAGTCTGCTCATGGATTGCATATTATGTGAAAGGTTTCGAAAACAAGATCTGAGGTCCTGTTTTTCTCATAGATTTTATCCCTCTTTCCATGATCCGAGGTCCTGTCTTGGCCTATATATGTTATATTGATTCAAATGCTATTGAGGGGCACTCCCTGTAGGATAACACTGTATATCTTAGATACAACAACCCACCTCCATCTATTACGTTCTATTAATGGTAAATGAACCAATCCTTGGAGGACTCGGTAGTTTTCATTAGTTAATGTTTCAATCTTCTTTTCGGTCTCTATTTCTTAAAGCTCTCTGATCCTCTTGTTGGTCTCTGTTTCTTAGTGCTCTCAGCACCTTCAAATAATCTGATATCTTTGCTTATGATTTGCCTTTCACATTTACAAATGTTATTTACAATGTATGTGCTTTTTAATACAAGTTTAAATTTCTGAATTTCGTCAAAATAAATATGAAAATCTGTTGTCCATGATAATAAATACGAATATATGCAGCCAACTAACATGATCAGGATCAAATAACGCGAGAACATGGTCGTCAGATATTAAGACAGAGTTATGCCTCCCCGTAAAAATCTTATTTGCTGAATTTGTTAGATTTTACCGTAATTCTTCACAAGGAGTTTTTGACATTTAAATAGACATATGATATCCAGCATGGAAACATTTAGCATGGACACTGGATGTCAAGTTTTCATATTTACTTGTTTCTTTAAGCCAAATACGTGCTTCCTTGAATCTCCTCTATTTCTCTTGACTGGAATGTTTGATAGATGAAATAATAAATAATATTTAATATGCAGAGATGGTTATCAGATCTCTCGATCATGTCAAGTTCTTGAAAATGCTACATTCCTTAGTTAGGATAATCAGGTGAGCAGGATAATATGTTGCATATATGTTAACATTGTTACCTGTATAAACAGAAATGATAATCAGCTGGTCCTTAATCTTATTAAAATTTCTAAAAGTTTTGCACAACTTCCAGATGCTAGTACCATCCTTTGCTTATTTTTGCAACTCACATGATATTTTTTGCATCAGATATACTCACAATGCAATATTTACATCATATGCATCATATGATTTCTTACAGAGAAGGTATACGATTTCTTACTTGCTTTTCTAGCATTGACTTATGCATCATATGAGTATATATGTGATTTGTTTTACCAGATTTAAGTGTAAAACTTCTAATGTTGTAACAGAAATAATAAACAAAATTATTTTTAATAAATACAAGGGATAAGAGTATAAATCAATAAGCTGTTTCTATAGAAATCAATAAGTTGTTTCTGCAGTCAACTTGAATAATGTATTTCCATTGTAATAATCAGCAGCAGTTCCTGTTGAGACTTAAAATCTTGTGCTCCTACATTTGAGGTAGTACTATATGTAGAATGCATATTCTTTCCATGATTTCTATCTACTGCATATGGTTTATGACTGGTGCTTGTATGTTAGAGATGGACTTGTCTCTTACTCTCACACTCTTTTTGTTGGTTGCTTCCTAGGCTAGTGATAAGGAAGAAGCATGTTCTGGCTACATCATATCCGAAGGGGACTTGTTCGTAACAGAAACTCAGGACGGCCTATTGAATGTTGCAGCCCAGCAGACCACATTTCATCTTTCAGAATTTTACACAACCTGTACAGTGGAACCTCCAACTGATTCTCTTAAGCAAGTTACCAGATGTTGTGCAACCATTAACATATAGTTTAGAGATTTGAGAAGGCAATCAAATATAGTGCTTGTACATTTTAATTTATTTTCTTCATTGTTGCTGGATTTGATTCGTTGATGTAACTATACTAGGTATGTTTTTGGTGAATGAAATTAGGACTTGAATTGGTTGTTGGTTTATTTGATGGGAAATTTGATATTCAAGTAGTACATTTTTCTTTTATTACATTTATGTTGTTACAATAGGTAGAAAGTGTGTTACAATATGTATATTACTGCATGTGTTGCAGGCCCAAAAAGTAGGACCCAGTGTGGGCCTCACATGTGGGCCCCATAAGATGTGGGCCCCACAGTTGCCCCTGTGCAAATTTGTATCATCTTTTGTAACACACAAACTATGTTGCTATAGAGTGTTTAAGATGTTGTTATAGAGGTTTTTTGTAACCACATTTGCTATGTTACCATAGGCTGTTTCTGATGTTACCTTAGATATATCTATAGTTACTGCTGAGAACCTAACACGGCTGAAGTGTTACGATAGCCCTATTTTGGCCTACGACAACTATGGTAACACAGTTTTGGGGTTGCAATAAGCAATCTATGGCGTAGTGATACTATTTTTCTAAACATGTTTATACTGTTACTAAGGTGATCATCTACATATGAATACAGTCAGACTATTAGTTTATTATTATATATGTATTAGTTTATTAAATACATAAATAGATTAGTCTTTTATATGGGAATAACTCAGACTATAAATATATGGTACTCTTAATTCTGTTGGTAAAGTTGAAGGAGGAGGTTAAGGAAGGGAAACTAAAAGTGGACGGTCTTAATGATGTTTTAACAATGGCGCTTGGTAAGCCTGAGCATCCAGAAAGAGTACGTGGCCAAGGAACTCATGTGAAGCAGTCAGTTTACTTCGATCGTCCAAGGCAAAAGAAAGCCTAGACAATGGATGAAAAGATACAGAAGAGAGTTAAGAAGTACATGGCAGAGGAGACTATAAATGTTATTAAAGAGAGAGATGCAATTTGGGCTGATGTAGGGGGAAAACTCAGAACATAGTTATTAACAAAGACTATGGGACAAGATGGTAGTCCGAAACAGGCTTCTCAACAAGCAATTTTTCACTCTAACGGTGAGATTGATATAGATGTAGGTGTATAGAATCTTCATACACCTGAAACCACACATGTTCAAGAAGATAAAGATGTTCGTAAAGTGAAAATAATTGACACTATATTTGTTGATTTTGGTGACATTAAAGATGATAACAAGGTGGTTGGTGAGGATGCAAATTGTAAGGTGGCTGGTGAGGATGCAAATTGTAAGGTGGCTGGTGAGGATGAAAATTAAAAGGTGGCTGGTGAGGATGAAGATTGTAAGTTTGTTGTTTAAAAGAAGATAGGTGAGGAAGTGAAAGTCAATGCATCCGGTAGTTCTGTTTGCAAATTGGTTGTTGGATCGCTGAGCAACATTATAGCTTATGCAAAGATTGATGAAGTACTCGTTCTAGAAAGACGTGAGCAAACAATCCATGGAGTAAGACTTGGAGAAGAGAAAGCAAAAGCTTCAATCACTCGAGTCATTCAGTGCGGTGCTAAGATTCCCTTCCCTATCAGTGATGAAATTGTGTCTGTAGAACAGGCCATTGGAACTTTTATTGCATGATCGAGAAACCAAACTAATAGCAATAGGAAAATAGCACTTCCGATGGTTTCTAAAAGGTCAGATTGTTTTTCTATTAGTGTGCTTAGTATATCTAGTATGTTTTTATTTAGTCTGTTTCTTCTTACTATTTTCACGTTCATTTTTCAGAAAAAGAAGAAAGGCCATTCTAAGAAAATGAAAAAGACGTATAAAGTAGTTGAAGATGTTCGAGTAGAGCCTTTTATTGAGATGGATGCAAATTATCCATCTGCATTGAAGCGTTTGTGGACATGAGCAAAGGATGCCTTGACTGATGAACAGACAACGTCTTTTGAGCTAAACGAAGAAGTCTTTGGCTCTACAAAGAAGCAAGTCATTTTCTTATCAGATATACATGTAGTGTGCTCTGGAGGTGAAATGGCAGGGTCTCTCATTTGCCTTTTTATTATGTAAGTTTCTCTGCAATTTTTTTTTCGTAGATAGTCCCGCAATATAACTGAGAATCTTCACTCACTACTATTTAATTTTATATGTAGCCTCTTAAATGAATATGTGAAAAAGCATAAGATGACCAACATGATAAGCTTCGTAGATCCTAGCACGATTGGTGCCATTGGATGTGATAATGCAGGGCAGAGGTCGCGTGCACTCGCTGCACGATTTAAGAATGCGAAGAAAGATCAATACTTTCTCATGCCTTAAAATGTCGTGTAGGTGTTTATACCATAAGTAGCTACTTGGACATTCTCAGATAATTTTTTGAGGTTAAACAGGATTATATGTCTTGCCTTTTTTAGTTGATTTTTTACAAGAATTTAAGTTTCAGTTTTTAACACAAGGGTTAAATTTGATAATATTTAATTTGTTACAAATTTTAAGTTTAATTTTTGAGGTTAAACTTGATAATATTTCTTATAATTTTATGTTGAATTTTTACAATAATTTAGGATTCGAATTTTTTTAAAATGGTTAGGTTGTGTCGCAATTTCTGGATATTTTGGTAGACTTGTTAAGATCAAGCGTTCCTTTCATTTTTTAAGTTGATCATTTACGAGAATTTAAGTTTTTATTTTGAATAAAAGCCTTCAATTTTTGAAGTCAAGTCTGATCATATTTATTGCAAGAAATTGTGCTCTAGATGTGTCACATTTTGGAACATTTTTCTGTCTTGCTGAATTTAAGTATTTTTTTGGTTGATTTTATTTTAATATTAATATGATATTTTTGATTATATTTGAGTTGGTAATGCGACAAGAATTAGTACTTCATGCTTTAATTTCAAACTTGCGTCATGGTTCATGTTTGCATTGGAACCACTGGACTTTCACTGTTGCAAATCCTGAGGCAGAGATTGTCTACTACATGGACCCTCGAAAATGTCGAATTGCAAATGGGGAATGGGTGAATGTTGTCGACAAGTTCAACTTCTAAAGTTTGTGTATTGAGTCTTGAACCTTCATAGACCATATCTTTCTGTGCTTTGATTTTTTGTTGAAAAATATTATTTTCGTTACAGCGCCATTAAAATGTACAAGGAGGACATGAACAAGGTTGCAAAGAAGAAAATATTAAGGGAGAACATGGCGGTATTAATTCATTCTCATCATATTTTATTTATGTCATCGAAAGAGATTGTAATTAAATTTTTATTTGGTACTTCAGGGAGTTCCACTGCAGATAGGGAGCAAGGACTGTGGCATGTTCGTGATGCGTTACATGAAGGAAACCGTTGGGGACAAGGAGCTTCAATTTGCTGCTAAGATGAGAATTTCATTTTTTTGGGGTTTTCTAATCAACTTTAGAGATACTTGGTTCTTTAGGACACTAGTAAAAATATGCGACTCACAAAAAACTTTTGGTCATTTTTCAGTGGATGCGTAGGTCGAACATGGTTCATATTAATGATGACATTAACAAGATCCGGATTGATATTGCGAAATATTTTATGAAATGCCATGCATGTTAGGTTCTACAGTCGGGTTCTTTCTCTTGTTATGAACTTGGTTTATGAAGTGGAAGTTTTATAATATGTAGTTGGTGATGGTAAATTAAACTTGGGATGATGTATTTGGTGTTAGGTGATCAACTGGTGAACTGGTTCTTTTTGCTTCGTTTTGTGGTTTTCGTGGATTGATCGGTCGTTAATTTGGTATCTATTTCGTGGTTTTCTTTTGCATGTGTTTGGTATCTTTTGTGTTTGTTGTTTGATGGAATTTAGTTTTAAGCTTCCGTTGGTGGTTTGTATAAAATGTGAATTTGATGTGCAAACAGTTTACACTTAAACAGATCATGGTATTTTAAATCAAAAATAGACATTATACGAACATAATTGGGACAAAAATATACCATTGTTATAACAGTTGACCGAAAGTAGATAAACAAATTTGTAAAACTTGTAAACCATTGTGTCTACAACATTCCATAACAAGAGGAGGTTATATGGCGTTGGCTGAAAACTTAAACTACAATATGAGATAAACATAAAATGTGGTCTAAAGAGCTTTCGAATAACAGTGAAGCACAATTCAATATTCAAAAACAATGGTTTATGCTGTGAACAAACGGTTGTTTGAAGGCCTTCACTACATGTGTGCTTGTGTAAATTGTTGTCTAACACCAACTAAGATAAAGGTGTTTCTTAAAAACTGTCATGGTTAGGTCTTCAGACAACAGAGGATTACTATAATCGTTGTTTGAAAAAGATCTTGGAAAAATTAAAAATTCTTGCATGACATCAATTCCATGTTGTCTATTAGTCAGAAAACCATTGCATTATGTTGTTTCCAGTAACGGTTCTTATTACAAAAGTGTTGTCTTTCTTAATTTTAAACAAGCACTTAGAACAGTTGTGTTACTTTCTTCTAGCAACGGGTATAAATCCATTGTCTTATTAAAATCAGACCACTGCCCGATAGACCACGAAAAAAATCGGTGTCAGACAACGGTGAAAAACTGTTGCATGAACTGATTTTTTTTGTAGTGCGTGTCACCAAGCTTTCACTGAGATAAAATGCCATACCCCTAGTACTTCTCCTATCATCAATATTTCCTGCAAGGTCGTTGTTCAAGTATCCCGAAAAAACTTTAGTACCACCATTTTCAGTGTAAACCTGTCCATACTCATGTGTTCCTGTACGTAATAAAGAATTCTCTTAACAACATTTAAGTTCATCGTTGTAGGCTTTTCAATATACCTATTGACTATTCCAACTGTGTAGGCAATATCCAGACGCATGTGGACAAGGTAATTTAGCCCTCCCACAATGCTCCTGAATTGAGTTGCACCTCGTCCTTGGTGATATGTTCTTTTGGATGCATCAGAAATTTTGTGGGATTACAATCAATCATCCCAGCCTTTTCTAGTACTTTCCTTGCATACCCTGACTGCTTAAGCTCAATACACTTGCTGTTTTGCTTTACTTCAATTCCCAAGTATTAAGATAATTTCCCCATATCACTCATCTCAAATTTGCAATTCATCTGACCTTTAAAATCTTTAATTAACGACATATTCGTGCTAGTGATGACAAAATCATATAATGGTGCTTGTGTGTGTATTATATGTTGTTCAAGTATGTATGTTTGTGATGCTTTTGCTATTGTGTTGTCCGATGGGGGAAGAAACAGGGGAGGCTGTCAAGGGAGGAGGTGAAGGTTGTCGTGAGTGAGGTTGGTTCGGAGAAGGGCGAAGTAGTGAATGAAAAGGTAAGTGCGTGTATGCGCAGTGGTACACAGGTGTGACGTTAGTAAGTGTATATGTTGAAGATGAGGATGTTTTTTTATATACAAGGGTGGGGAAATTGTATTATTAAGTTGTGGTATGTTAATCAGTTTTGGGAGGGATTGTAATCAAGACTTTACCTTGAAAATCGATGTTGAGGCTAGAGGTTATTTGAGGATTTAAGTGTAAGCAGTGTTTAAATATTATATATTCGGTCGGTGTAGTAGGATCAATATGACAGATTGTTCGATTTTGAAGTAGTAATAATTTAAATTGTTTACTACTTGGATTGTCGTAATTATAGTTGAGTTGATATTGTTGATTGATGGTTGCCTTAAGTGGTTGGTTGAGTATTTTGAGTCGGTTGAATTCGACGGATTAGTCTATTTTACAGAGGAGGTGCTGTCCAATTTCTGTTAACAATTAGTTTGTAAATTTTGATAGTCATCTAATAAGAATTATAAGGCGTTATAGGACGCGTATGGGTAGATTAGATCGACAGTAAGTTGTTTGGTTGGTTTTGGTACTAAAATAGTATTTTTTACCTCCATATAGGTACGAGTAGGAGGCCAGGCTGTGAACAGTGTACGTGTAGAGGGAATCTCGAGAAAGGAGATAGTTGTTCGTGGACGAGTGTGATCGAGTAGAGGACGACGTGTAAAGAAGTAGAAGCTGTTGTAAAGTGAGTGGCGGATCGAGATATCGGAAGTCGAAGCTTCATGTATTGAGGCAAGTGTTGTTGCTCCTCACTTATTGTTCAAGTGATGCCATCTTGCTCTTTTTACGTATAAAATGATTTGGTCAGATTTATGTTTACAAAATGATGTACTTTTTCAAATGACGTGCAAATGTTTATATTTTCCACCTATAGCTCAAGTGCTAATTTTCAAATGATCTTACGATTATCTTTCTCAATAATATTTTTAAAACATGGAATGTTATTGGATTCCTCATGAGAGTATCATTTATTTTAGTTTATTTTAGTTTATATTATTTTATTTTATTTTCTTCAAAAAATTTTAAGAGACATTCTAAAACAGAGGAAATCCAAGATTTTAAAATCTTATAAAAATCTTTTAGCATAATTTATGATCTTATATATTTTACCCGATGGACCCTCTTTAAGGGATGTTATCTTCAAATTGATTTATAATTAATTATCATGGACTTATCTTATAAATGTTCATTTTGAACCACTTAACTTACCCAATTTAGTCCAAACTTTTCTAGATGTTGAAGAAATTTATTAAATGATTAGCACTTGACTATATCCTTGTTTTGTCGTATATCCTCAGTTGTTAATCATGTTGCTAGTAAATTCTTTTATCGATTCATTTAATGATGTTATGACCCCAATTATTCGTATCGAATTTGTCGATACTTTTTGTTATTGTTGTTTATTCAATTGTCACCTATTCATTATATCGAACTCGTCGATACCCTTTGAGGTTATTATTCTTTAATTAATACCCAATTATCGTGTCGAACTTGTCGACACATGTTGATCTTGAATTCTTCATTGATTATTGGATCTTGAGTTGTTGTTCTGGAACGTGAGTTTTCCAGATTGTTTGGTTGATAGAGGTTGTTGATTGTTCCGACACCTATTGTGGGATATAGAATTGGAATGTTTTTAAAACAGATGTCCCTTCGGGGAGACCATATTATTCGTCAGCAGATGTCCCTTCGGGGAGACCATATTAATGGTCAGCGGATGTCCCTTTGGGGAGACCAGTTTAATGGTTAGAAGTTGAGGCCAATGTGTGCCATGGATCCATTTAGAGGGACCTTGCCGTGTGCATTGTCCGGGGTTAGTGCGGGTCTGATCAGCCTCCTAACTCCACTGTTTTTTTTAAATATATAAAAAAATCCAATTCTAATCTATACATTGAGGTTGAGTTGCTTCAAAGCTTGATTCCTTTGAAGCCTATGATGATTATCTTTGATTATCAGTTCTCATTGTTGATGCAATTTATTCTAGCGGAGCCTTGCTATCTCATCTTGGAGTTATAATATTTAATTTCAGCTGATTTCTTTCATACCACATGATGAGTATTCTTGTTGGTCAGAACCTATATTGTTCTTGACATTGCTATCACTGTTTACACTTGCTGAGCATTGTTGGCTCACTCTTGTTTGTTGTTTATTTTTCTTCAGTTAATAGAGGAGATTAGTGGACCTTGTGGTTGATGAGTTTTCATGCTCCAACAGCGAGAGGTGACGTTCGAGTTGTTGGTTTCGCCGGGTAGTGATTTGAGCTTGTCAGAGGTTGGTTTACTAGTTCGGTAGACGAACTTAGTGGTTATCAATTTGTATAATAATGTTATTCTGAGATTGGATTGTAGTAATTAAATTTGGTAGTTTGTTTCATACCATAACCTGTAAGCGGTCTTGGATCAGGGGTATTTTATTATTATATTATGTTTATATCCAGGTATGTGTTGTGTGGATTGTGGTTAGTGGCCCCAAATCTGAACCCCGGATTATGGGATGCCACAATAACAAGATGATAATCCTAATAAAAAGTCTTAATACCTACTTGATATGCAATTATTTTGGGATATCAAGTATTTTTTAATATATTAAATTTTATTTTAAGTATGTTTTTTTGAATTCTTGTATCATTTTTCTTTTGTTTGTTATCAAATATTTGTAGGTAGACAATGAAAAATATGCTCCAAAAAAGTTGGTAACCCTGGCTCTATGAGCCTAGCTGGGCTCGAATGCAGGCCATCTGCAACTCTCCACTCCGCTGCTTGGACAAGGAGCCTCAAGTCCTTATTCGTGAACTAGTTTTATATTAGGACGATCGATTGGATCTTTTCTTTAGCCAAAGCCAACTTTTCTAAGCAACATAGCACTTAGCCACATCACCAATTCATTCAGTGGATTAATGATGAATGCAGAGACTGGGGGAGTTTTGGGAGATGGAATGAGTGACGGTGCTCAGAGAGAGGGTAGAAGTACCTTACAACAATGTTATGAGGGAACTCGATCTTGCAGTATAGATTATATATATATAAATTGTATAATGTAAAACTGATAAAATAAAGCAAGTACTTGTATGTCTCAAAAGACTTGTTTATTCCTTTTGCGTACAACGTTTATAAAGACTTACAGTAATAGAAAGTGATAGCAAGGAAATTGGAACTAATGGGCCTAACTGATCTCCTACAAAGACTCAAAGTCTAACGTTATTAAAACACACGATCCTAAATAAACTCTACTACTACAAGACTCAATCATCCGCTGCATAAACTAATGACAAGTGTGATATTATTATCCAACAATCTCCCCCTTAATCTCAGAATTGTTTGATCAACTTCTTGATTCTGAGAAGATTCTTCATTCTTTCGAACTTAACGGTTGACAGAGGTTTGGTTAAGCAATCTACACGTTGTTTTTCACCACACACATGTTTCACAACTATCTCCCCACGTTCAACACATTCTCATATAAACTGATATCGTATATCGATATGCTTACTCCTACTATGAAAGATTGGATTTTTTAGCCAAGTCAATTGCGAATTTGTTATCTATAAAAATAATCACAGGGCCAATTTGTTTATGTGTTACTTGCTTCAACACATTTCGTAACCAGATTCCTTGACATGGGTCGTAGCTGCCATAAATTCCGCCTCGCATGATGATAGTGCCATGCAAAGCTGCTTCTGAGATACCCGTGTCACCAAGCTTTCACTAAGTTAAAATGCCATACCCCTAGTACTTCTCTTATCATCAGTATTTCCTGCAAGCTCGTTGTTCGAGTATCCCGACAAAACATTAGTACCACCATTTTCAGTGTAAACCAGTCCATACTCCTTTGTTCCCTGTACATAATGAAGAATTCTCTTAATAGCATTTAAGTTCATTGTTGTTGGCTTTTCCATATACCTACTAACTATTCCAACTGTGTAGGCAATATCCGGACGCGTGTGAACAAGGTAACTTAGCCCTCCAACAATGCTCCTGAATTGAGTTGCATAACTTAATTTTCCTCCCTCGTCCTTGGTGATATGTTCTTTTGGATGCATCAAAAATTTTGTGGGATTACAACCAATCATCCCACCTTTTCTAGTACTTTTCTTGCATACCCTAACTGCTTAAGCTCAATAAAGCCGCTGTTTTGCTTTACTTCAATTCCCAAGTATTAAGATAATTTTCCCATATCAATCATCTCAAATTTGCAATTCATCTGACCTTTAAAAACTTTAATAAACGACATATCCGTGCTAGTGATGAGAATATCATCCACATAGACTCCAACTATCAGTAAATCTTTTCCAACTCGTTTGGTGTATACATCATGCTCGTACGGGCATTTAACAAAGCGTGATCTCCAAGAAATTTGATGAGTTTCGAATCCCACGCACGCCTTGTACAGCTTGTACACAAGTTTTGTTGCCCTTTCTTCATGAATCCTTGCGACTGAGATACATAAACCTCCTCCTTGAGCTCACCATGTAAAAAGGGTGTTTTAACATCTATGTGGTGCAATTCCCAGGAGTTTTTCGCTGCCAAGGCCAGTAAAATTCATACTGTTTCTAAGCGTGTTACAGGCGCAAATAATTCATCAAGATCTACCCCATTTTCTTGAACATACCCATTGGCGATAGGTCTCGCCTTATGCTTCACTATATTTCCTTCAACATCCCGTTTACGTTTATAAATCGATTTTAAATCGATTACCTTTTCACCTGGTGGCAGAGTTGTCAGCTTCCAAGTTTCTTTTTTTTCAATGGAATCAATCTCGCACTACTTATCGCTTTTCTCCACGCTTTATCCTTGATTGCACGACTATATGAATTCGACTCATCAATTCCCATGAGCAATAACTAGTATTCTACCTTTATTTCTCTGATGTCATTATATATATCTTCAATCTTTCTGAATCTCTTTGGTACTCCTCTATCAATATTATAGTTCTCAGAGTTTAGACTGACATCAGGTGTTCGTGACTGCGGGGTCGTACCCTCAAGTTCCCCAGAATTTCTCATCTGCGTCTATCTCGGACTTGTCACCTCATCATCATCGATTACTGGTACTTCAAACACTGAAGCTGAACCCATTTATTCAACTAAACATATGAAATACCTCATTTTAAACCATTCGTTAATTCTTGATATGACCTTATACCATGGAATAAATTATGGAATGTTAAATACTTTGAAAAATAGACTGATTGTTCAAACCTTTTGCTGAACCCTTGAAATTGGAATAATTTTTATTGAGGCGCTAGTCGTGGTTACTTATTTTAAGGCCAAAGTGTACCTATGGATCCAAATGTTAGAATCATATGAAAACATGGTTTAGAGATATTACGTGGTTGATCACCCACTTTAGCACGTAGCGTCTTATCGATCGTAAGTTCCAATTAACCTATTTTATTATTGAAAGCTTATATCCTAATTCGGATTTGTACTTTTGATTCATTGTTACCTGTTATCTCTTTACACTACTGAGTGATGTTTGGCTCATATACCCGAACCTGACAGTGAAACGTGAAGATGGTGCGTACGATTTAGACCACTAGGAAGAGTTTAGAGAGGAAGAGAGTAGCTGCCCAGGGTCCGGTATTTGCAATCCAAATTTCGGAAGATTTGGGATCAACTGATGCAGCTATTTGATAAACTTTTGGAGTTGGTTTGTAAGACTAGTTTTGATAATGATGTAATTATTTAAAATTGAAATCGTTTGTAAAATT
This sequence comes from Kitagawia praeruptora, assembly GCA_037693485.1. Taxonomy (NCBI): domain Eukaryota; kingdom Viridiplantae; phylum Streptophyta; class Magnoliopsida; order Apiales; family Apiaceae; genus Kitagawia; species Kitagawia praeruptora. The sequence goes on from CM075354.1 coordinate 114,108,948, forward strand.
AATTAGACTTAACTATTAATGTTTTTAGATGTTTAATTTATTTCATACTTTAACATGGTTCATCTAGCCGGTATTGTTTTACTTTATTATGAACCGGTTTACCGGTATGACCCATATTCACGTTACTCATTTACGCTGTTACCATATGATCATTTCTCTATTTATCACTCCTAGATAACACCCAAATCTAAACCATTAGCCCACTCAAAGCCAAATTACAATAATTTAAGTTATAAAATATCGCTCTATTAGGTTAGCTATAAGGTTGTAGATTAGTTGAATGGAGCCGAACAGATACTAACATAATAGAATCACTGAGCCGAACTTTTCTCTTTGTGTTTCAGCTCGTTACAAAAGTCGAAATCAAACTCAAATTTTATGGAGCCAACATTATTATTTTTGTACGGACTCATTAAGAAAAAAATTATCTGACAAACATGTTACCAAATCATGATATACTCGTATCACATATTCACTATCATTTTAATTTTTTTTCTATAATTTTTTCATTGAATTTGAATAAAAAAAAGTGGGAAATAAAATCTCGAAAACTTGCAACATGATTCTTGTTTGCATTTTCTGTTGATCTATTTATTTCTTAATTGCACAAACAAGTGAAAATTAGGGGAAAAAAGTTAGGGTAAACTTGCCTATGGATACATTTTTATTCTTGCACGTAGTCTAGTGAATTTTTACTTTATAGTTTAAGTGGTTTATTGAATTACCATATAATCCTACCAATAATAGTAGTACTAGTGTTGCTGGTTAATTACCATTTACAAATTTGTATTGTAAACTCATAATGTAACATAAGGTCTGAGGTCTCAGTCTCTCTAATTTGTTCCTTGATGAAAAGCTTTTGGGTTTTTTCTTTACCAAATTCGGCACGGTTACATACAATTTTTAACTCCTTTCATGAAGTGATCAGGTGTCTCATTACCAATTGGTTTCATAAAAACAGGACGCACAGATCATCCAGTAGAGTGGGTATCTGTTAATAGCTTTGACAAACATGTCTTCATAGTCCTTTGACCATTAGGTTTCAGATTTGGCATTATGCTTGGCAAGGTCTTACAATAAAGGTTTATACTAGTTGTATTATCTAGAATTAAAAAACAAATATTTTTCTAGTTTTACCGTTTATGATATAGGAATGTCACAATATGTTATATTAATTATTAGAATTCTAGTTGAAATAATATTTTTTTGAACTATTTTTATAGATTTTTTAAGCAAGAGCACATAGTAAAGAGTAACATCACAAAAACTAAATTATGTTGCTAAATAACAAATTTTATCTTTATCTGATTCAAATTAAATAAATATGATAAAAAATTATTTTATAAACCACTTCTGAAATAATTATACAATAATTATAAAAAGAAGATTTATATTAGTTTTATCATTGGCCACAAATGAAAAAATATTTTTCTAGTTTAAATGTATATATTTGTTGTTAAATGCATTACAATATAAAAATTATGTTGTACCAATTACTCAATATGTTATATTAATAATTAAAACTCTTCAGAAAATAATATTTGAATTTCTTGTAAATAAAATTAATTATGATTTCACTTTAGATATGTAAATTTTGCCTGGTATTGTACATTTGCATTCTAGTAAAAAAGTTAATTTTTTTTTATTTTTTGGTCATTTAAATGTAAAAATTAAAGTTGATTTTTAAATATTCAATTTTGTTATATTATAAGCAATCGATAATATCTAAACATTCTTCTATGTTAATTGAAAATTATATTTCTTATAACTATTAGAAGTAATTATGTGTAGGATATCTCCCTATGTCGTGTGTATTTGACTATATAAAAAAAGAAAAAAGGAAATTAAATTAAATTTCACATCTTATATCATAAATATCATATTTAATATGTTGTATCGAACCCTTTTCCCCCTTCTTATATAAGACTATTATTTGTTTTTCTATTTAGGTGTTTGAATAGTAAGACCTTATTTTAATTTTCTTGGCACAAAATCATTCAATAACTAAATTTGAGTCGTAAATTTTAAAATTTACTTAAAAGTTGGAATCATTTTTTTGTGAGTTTATTCTTTATACATAATTTGATTATTTTACAGGTGTCGATATATCTTTAATGAAAATGGAAATGTTGTTTACATGTTTTATGGATTTTTTCATAAAATCCACCACCACTAAAATATATTTGTTAAGTATTTTTAGCAAAATTATATCTTCTACAAAATAATCCAATCTAATATTCAGTAGCCCAAAATAATTATCTAGATAATTCCTCAAGAGCCCCTAAGGCAAATAAAATCCTGGAAATAAATATTTTCACATGTCTTTTTCAAATATTTGTTATATATTTTAATATTTTAATGAGTTTGATTAGAATTTTCAGTTTTATTCACTTCTAAACTTGATTCAACACTAATCAAATATTCAAATATTAATCTTTTTTTGCTTTATTTTACTTTGATATAATTACGATATCAATTTTTTGGAGGGAATTTATACCTAATTTTCCTAATCATTTGAAAAAATTTGAAAATAGTTTTAATGTTATGACTAAAACATTTTTGTAGAAAAATAGTTGAAAAATAATTTTTTTTTTATCATAATAATTTTTTGGTAATTTTTTTTTTATTAAATTTCTAGAAGGCCTCTAGTTTTCCTTGGGTTTCATGCCGCCACAAAATTCTCATTGAGCACTCATCTGGCCCAATCACCAAATTGTCCTAGGCCCAATAAAAAATTTTAGGTTTTACATTTGTGTATATATATATATATCACTCTATTCAACAACCATCTACTACCATCTAAACCTAGCCGCAGAGAAACTCATCTTCATATCTAGTCTTCTCAGACCACACCCAACACCCACAAACCTCTCATGATAGAGCACTAACTAAAAGTTTTTGTCTAGTTTTTGTCTACATCTTTCAGTCGACTGATCATTTCTACATCATTGAGTCGAATAATCCTTACAACAATGGACTACTCAATCATAAGTCAACCATAATTCAACCGTTAACACATCAAAGGTATGTTTAGAATTATTTATTGTTTCTTTCTCAATGTTTAATTGTGTTGATTAATGTAATTAAGATTTTATATAATTATTTAATGTCTTTCTTAATGATCCGAAAATCAACCCATCAAGGAGAACATTCCAAAAAATAAATACTATCACAATTTCCAAGACTTTTTTTGTTTCAATTTTAGATTTAAGCAATAGTTGTGTATTATTTTAGATTTTTATCAAAGTTTACATAAAATTTGAATTAGTGGGAAATCTTAATCGATATTTGGTTTTTATTTTTGTTTGTTTTAAGACGTGGATTGAACACGATTCAAAATTAGTTGATAACGAGATGATAATCCTAATACAAAGTCTTAATACCTACTTGATATGCAATTATTTTGGGATATCAAGTATTTTTTAATATATTAAATTTTATTTTAAGTATGTTTCTTTGAATTCTTGTATCAATTTTTTTTTGCTTGTTATCAATTATTTGTAGATAGACAATGAAGAATATGCTCCAAAAAAGTAGTAGGTAACCCTTGCTCTATGAGCCTATCTGCAACTCTCTCACACGAAGAAGGGACAAAATAGACGGATGTATTGTGCGTTGTGACAGTAGGGTATGAGTTCTTTCTATTTGTATTGTTTTTATTTTCGTTTAATTTTTTGTCATTAATTTATAGTGTGATTTGTTGCTGAGATTTTAGAAATTCGAATATCATTTCCTTTTGTTTCTTCTCCATGTGCTTTACTCGAGTTCCATGCATCATCTTCTTGTATCTTCACATCTCGACTCACAACAACCTTCATAGCAACCGGGACAAGAAGTCTGTAGGCTTTTGTTTTCTCATCATACCCAATAAAAATATATTTCTTGCTCTTATCATCCAACTTTGTTCTCCTTTGATCAGGAACATGTGAATATGCCACACTCCCAAAAACTTTCAAGTGTGAAACAGTAGGCTTCCTTCCACTCCATAATTCTTGAGGTGTTTCATCCCCCAAGTTTGAATGTGGACATTAATTCTGAATATAAACTGTACAGCTTCCACCCAGAATTCTTTTGGTAGTTCCTTGCTCTTTAACATTGATCGAACCATGTCTAAGATTGTCCGATTTTTACGTTCAGCCACACCATTCTGCTGTGGTGAATAAGGTGCTGGTTAAGAACCTTCTAATGCCATGTTCTTCACAACATTCCGTAAAAGCTTTTGATGTATATTCTCTGCCTCTATTAGAACGCAATCCCATGATATGCATTCCTGCCTTCTTTTCTACCAACACTTTGAATTTCTTGAATATTTTTAATGCCTCAAATTTTTGATTTAAAAAATAAACCCATGTTCTTCGAGAATAATCATCGATGAAAGTGATGAAATACCTCTTGGAACTATATGATTCAGGTGTGATAGGACCACATATGTCTGTATGCACCAGCTCGAGAGGCTTTGTAGCATGATAAGTTGCCTTTTTCTAGAATGAACTCTTTGTTTTTTTTGCCAGCACACAATCTTCACAAAAACTTCCTGTATGATCAATGCTTGATATTCCATGAACTATTCCTTCACAAAAACTTCCTGTATGATCAATGCTTGATATTCCTGTAAACCATTATGTCTACAACATTCCATAACAAGAGGAGGTTATATGGCGTTGTTTGAAAACTTAAACTACAATATGAGATAAACATAAAATGTGGTCTAAAGAGCTTTCGGATAACAGTGAAGCACAATTCAATATTAAAATGCTTCAATATTAAAAACAATGGTTTATGTTGTAAACAAATGGTTGTTTGAAGGCCTTCACTACATGTGTGCTTGTGTAAACTGTTGTCGAACACCAACTAAGATAAAGGTGTTTCTATAAAACTGTCATGGTTAGGTTTTCAGACAATAGAGGATTACAATAATAGTTGTTTGAAAAAGAGCTTGGGAAAATTAAGAATTCTTGCATGACAACTATTTCATGTTGTCTATTAGTCAGAAAACCATTGTATTATGTTGTTTCCAGTAACGGTTCTTATTACAAAAGTGTTGTCTTTCTTAATTTTAAACAAGCACTAAGAACAGTTGTGTTACTTTCTTCTAGCAACGGGTATAAAACCATTGTCTGATTTAAATCAGACCACTGCCCGATAGACCACGAAAAAAATCGGTGTCAGACAACCGTGAAAAACTGTTGCATGAACTGATTTTTTTTGTAGTGCGTGTCACCAAGCTTTCACTGAGATAAAACGCCATACCCCTAGTACTTCTCTTATCATCAATATTTCCTTCAAGGTCGTTGTTCAAGTATCCCGAAAAAACATTAGTACCACCATTTTGAGTGTAAACCTGTCCATACTCCTGTGTTCCTGTACGTAATAAAGAATTCTCTTAACAGCATTTAAGGTCATCGTTGTAGGCTTTTCCATATACCTATTGACTATTCCAACTGTGTAGGCAATATTCAGACGCATGTGGACAAGGTAATTTAGCCCTCCCACAATGCTCCTGAATTGAGTTGCACCTCGTCTTTGGTGATATGTTCTTTTGGATGCATCAGAAATTTTATGGGATTACAATCAATCATCCCAGCCTTTTCTAGTACTTTCCTTGCATACCCTGACTGCTTAAGCTCAATACACCCGCTGTTTTGCTTTGCTTCAATTCCCAAGTATTAAGACAATTTCCCCATATCACTCATCTCAAATTTGCAATTCATCTGACCTTTAAAATCTTTAATTAACGACATATTCGTGCCAGTGATGAGAATATCATCCATATAGACTTTTCCAACTCTTTTGGTGTATACATCATGCTCGTACGGGCATTTAACAAAGCGAGATCTTTAAGATATTTGTTGAGTTTTGAATCCCACGCACGTGGCGCCTTCCATAGACCATACAACGCCTTGTACAGCTTGTACACAGGTTTTTCTTGCACTTTCTTCATCAATCCTTCCGGCTGAGATACATAAACCTCTTCCTTGAGCTCACCATGTAAAAAGGTTGTTTTAACATCCATGTGGTGCAATTCCCAGGAGTTTTTCGCTGCCAAGGCCAGAAAAATCCATATTGTTTCAAAGCATGTAACAAGCGCAAATAATTCATCGAAATGTACCCCATTTTCTTGGACATACCCCTTGGCGACAAGTCTCACCTTATGCTTGACTATATTTCCTTCAGCATCCCGTTTACGTTTATAAATCGATTTTAAATCGATTACCTTTTGACCTGGTGGCACAGTTGTCAACTTCCAAGTTTCATTTTTTTTCAATGGAATCAATCTCGCACTGCTTAGCTTTTCTCCAGGCTTTATCTTTCATTGCACATCTATATGAATTCGGCTCATCAATGCCCATGAGCAACAACTCGTCTTCTACCTCTATTTCTTTGATGTCATTATATATATCTTCAATCTTTCCGAATCTCTTTGGTAATCCTCTGTCATTATAGTTCTCAAAGTTTGGACTGACATCAGGTGTTAGTGACTGCGGGGTCGTACCCTCAAGTTCCCCAGAGTTGCTCATTCGCGTCTGTCTCGGACTTGTCACCTCATCATCATCGATTACTGGTACTTCAAACACTGAAGCTGAACCCATTTATTGAACTTAAAATGTGAAATACCTCAATTTAAACCATTCGTTAATTCTTGATACGACCTTATGCCATGGAATAGATTATGGAATGTTAAATACTTTAAAAAATAGACTGATTGTTCAAACCTTTTGCTGAACCCTTGAAATTGGAACGTTTTTTATTGAGGCGCTGGTCGTGGTTACTTATTTTAAGGCCAAAGTGTGCCTATGGATCCAAATGTTAAAATCACATGAAAAAATGGTTTAGCGATGTTACGTGGCTGATCACCCACTTTAGCACGTAGCGCCTTATCGTAAGTTCCAATTAACCTATTTTATTATTGAATGCTTATATCCTAATTCGGATTTATACTTTTGATTCATTGTTACCTATTATCTCTTTACACTGCTGAGTGATGTTTGGCTCATATACCCAAACCTGACAGTGAAACGTTAAGATGGTGCGTACGATTTAGAACACTAGGAAGAGAGTAGAGAGGAAGAGGGTAGCTGCCCAGGGTCCAGTATTTGCAATCCAAATTTTAGAAGATTTCGGATCAACAGATGCAGCTATTTGATAAACTTTTGGAGTTGGTTTGTAAGACTAGTTTTGATAATGATGTAATTATTTAAAATTGAATTCTTTTGTAAAATTAATTAGACTTAACTTTCATTGTTTTAGATGTTTAAGTTATTTCATAATTTAACATGGTTCATCTTGCGGGTATAGTTTTACTTTATTATTAATCAGTTTGCGGGTATGACGTTACTCTCTTTTACACTATTACCATATGACCCTTTCTCTATTTATGACTCCTAGATAACACCCAAATCTAAACCATTAGCCCACTCAAAGCCCAATTACAATAATTTAAGTTATAAAATATCACTCTATTATGTTAGCTATAAAGTTGTAAATTAGTAGAATGGAGCCGAACTTCTCTCTTCGTGTTTCAACTCGTTACAAAAGTCGAACTCAAACTCGAATTTTATGAAGCCAATATTATTGTTTTTGTATGGACTCATTAAGAAAAAAATTATCTGACAAACATGTTCGCAAATCATGATATACTCCTATCAGGTATTCACGATCATTTTAAAAAATTTTCTATAATTTTTCATTGAATTTGAATAAAAAAGTAGGGAATAAAATCTCGAAAACTTGCAACATGCTTCTTGCATGTTTGCATTTTTTGTTGATTTATTTATTTTTAATTGCACAAACAAGTGAAAATTAGGGGATAAAAGTTAGGGTAAACTTGCCTATGGATAGATTTTTATTGTTGCATGTAGTCTAGTGAATTTTTACTTTATAGTTTAAGTGGTTTACTAAATTACCAGATGATCGTACCTCTAATTCATATATAAATTGAAAAAAAAATCATTATTATAACACTAAATGGAAGTGCAAACTGATTACAGTAGTGCAAAAAATCATTTATTTTAGAAATTTGAATATCATTTTCTTTTGTTTCTTCTCCATGTGCTTTACTCTAGTTCCATGCATCATCTTCTTGTATCTTCACATCTCGACTCACAACAACCTTCATAGCAACGGGGTCAAGAAGTCTGTAGGCTTTTGTTTTCTTATCATACCCAATAAAAATATATTTCTTGCTCATATCATCCAACTTTGTTCTCCTTTGATCAGGAACGTGTGAATATGCCACACTCCCAAAAACTTTCAAGTGTGAAACAGTAGGCTTCCTTCCACTCCATAATTCTTGAGGTGTTTCATCCCCCAAGTTTGAATGTGGACATCGATTCTGAATATTAACGGCACACTGCACAGCTTCCACCTAGAATTCTTTTGGTAGTTCCTTGCTCTTTAACATTGATCGAACCATGTCTAAGATTGTCCGATTTTTACGTTCAGCCACGCCATTCTACTGTGGTGAATAAGGGGCGGTTAAGAACCTTCTAATGTATATTCTCCACAGCATATATGGTAGTATATTTCATGTCCATCAATTCTGGTATGTCACCAAACAATAACTAATTACACATCACTTGCGTATTTACATGTACTTTTGTCTATTTTGCATGTTAATTTCTATCATGAATTGATTCAGCTTACACAAAGAGAAGAAAATGTACGGACATTGGCCATTGAGGAGATGGGTGGTGGCTCCGGCTACCAGCAGAATGGAGGACTCTTTGGGAGCTATGTGCAACAAACCACGACACGGAGGACCAGGCACACTCACCAGCAGATTCAAGGATTGCAAGGGTAAGAACTATATTTGAATTAATTTACATCATAATTAATTAGTACGTGTTTTTATTAATACTTGTTTTTTTTTTAGGATGTTCAAAGAATGTCCCAATCCGGACCAAGAACAAAGACTGAAACTTTGCCGTGATTTAGGTCTGAGTCCATCACAAGTGAAATATTGGTTCCAAAATAGAAGAAACCAAAGAGAAGGTAATTTGGACCCACTCAAAATACTCATTATTAGATCATGTTATTGAATAAGTTTTTTTTTCTTTTAACTAGAATTTTGTATAAATGTATAATTTATAAAATTTATCTTGCTGGCAATGCAAAAAAATTCATTAAGGATACATGTGACTTTTATACTATGCATATATGGTAGTAACTTTTAGTTGTGACTTACATTCAAGGGAGGAAGAGTATTCTTACTATTTTATTGAATAATTAAATAATAATCAATTGATTAATATCTTCACGATATCATTATGGATCTAATAAATATAATTATTTGGGAAAATTCAAATGAGCATCCCAATAGAATACATTACTAAATTATTTTTGGGATTACATGTAATTTGATTGTTTTTTATTTGATTTTACAGATCAAACAAAGAAGGAAGGACAGTGCTATACTCAAGGCTGAGAATGATGAGCTTGAAAGAGATATTATCAGACTCCAGGCAACATTGCTCGGAAACATTACAGACGGTAATGGTTCAGAGGTGTCTACTGAAGTGCACCAACTTTGTCTGGAGAATGCGGAAATCAACAAGACTGTATGTGTTTAACTTTATACTCTATCACTTATACAAGTAAATATGCAACTACAAAGAAAAACAAGAATAAGAATTTAATTATGTGATGGACCTTAGTTATATGATGAATTAATAAAGATGCTATAAGAATATTTTATACTAGTGATATATATTAAGATGGACATGTGATTACATGAAATATACTACCATATTGTATGTAATAAGTTTAGTCATATAATGTTCTTCACAGTATTCCGTAAAAGCTTTTGATGTATATTTTCCACCTCTATAAGAAAGCAATCCCATGATATGCATTCCTGCCTTCTTTTCTACCTAACACTTTGAATTTCTTGAATATTTTTAATGCCTCAGATTTTTCATTTAAAAAATAAACCCATGTTCTTCGAGAATAATCATCGATAAAAGTGATGAAATACCTCTTGGAACTATATGATTCAGGTGTGATAGCATATGTCTGTATGCACCAGCTCGAGAGGCTTTGTAGCACGATAAGTTGCCTTTTTCTAGAATGAGCTCCTTATTTGTTTTTGCCAGCACACAATCTTCACAAAACTTCCTATATGATCCATGCTTGGTATTCCATGAACCATTCCTTTATTTGGAATCTCCTTCAAACCACCATAGTGTAAGTGTCCAAGTCTCTTGTACCATAAAGTTGCCTTATCTTCTGACTTTGCTTGCAAACACTTCTCTTGTATGTTTTTCAAATTCAGCTTGAACATCCAATTTTGAGACATTTCATTATTAGCAATTGTCTTGCCATATTTGTCCTCCAAGAACATGACTTTGTCTCCCATAAAAATTGAGTATCCTTTTTCAATTAAGTAGTTGTCCAAGGCTCAGAATATTGTTCTTCATGTCAGGAACATAATACACATCTTCAATTTTTCCTTGTCTGCCATCCTTTCTAGTAAAACATACTTCGCCCTTTTCTTTTACTTCTATCTTCGATGAATCTCCAAATGACACAACTCCAGAATTTATTTCCTTCTAATCGGTAAAGAGATGTTTAAGGCCAGTCATATGGTTGTTGGCCCCACTATCAAGATATCACATAATATCATCTTCAGGAATCATACCTTTGCAGGCCATTAGCAACACTCCCTTTTCTTTTTGCTCCTCCGTTTCGACTAAATTTTCCTTTTCTACAACCTTCTTGTTAAACCAGCAATCTTTGGCAAAGTGTCCAAATTTTCCACAATTGTAACACTCCACTAATCTGCTACCTTTTCCGAGGTTTAATCTTCCAACTCTGCCATGGCCACGTCCTTGTACATGCCAGTTTTGTTGATTTGTCTGAACCACCTCTTCAAATCTCCAACTTTGCCACGGCCACGTCCTTGTCCATGCCAGTTTTGTTGATTTATCTGAACCACCTCTTCAAATCTGTTGCTCACAGGACCACGTCCTCTGCCTCGAGTAATGTCTTGCACGTCCTCTTCCTCTATTATATTGTGTATACAATACTTTATCTTTGTTCAACTGAGATATCAGTTTTCAACACATGAGATTCTGTCTCCTCCTTCCTTAATAATCTTTCTGATATGCTTGCAGAGACCCCATAAGTTGATCACTGTCATAGTTTATGTATCATTTGATTCTTCAATGGAAATACCAACAAGTTACAATTTTGTATTCAAAGATCTTAATATCTATTCATTAACACGAGCATCTTCAATCTTTTCTCCATAATTCTTCATTTGATTTACAACAGAGGCAACCCTCGTGAAATAATCTAGGACTGATTCCATTTCTTTCATATGCAATGTTTCAAATTCTCCTCGTAGATTTTGTAATCGTACCTTTTTTACTTTGTCAACACCTTTAAAATTATTCTGGAGAATCTCCGAGGCTTCCTTTGCTTTTGCTACAGATGCAACCTTCTCGAACATGGCTTCATCTAAGCCCATATGTATAATAGAAAAAGATTGTTGATCTTGTTTTCGAGCCTTTTCCAAATTGTTTTTCTGGACCTGATTCATAGCTCATTCATTCTCTTGTTCATCATAACCTTTTTCGACAATTTCCCAAGCCTCCTGTGATCCAAGCAAGGCTTTCATCTGGATACACCAGTGGCCATATTTTTCTTTTGTAAGCTTTGGGACGGTAAGAAAGTTACTCATTTTAATTTGATGGTGGCTTTGAATTGATGAAGGCTCTGATACCAATCTGTTGGTTTTTGGGGTTACTATGTATAAGATTTTATGTAAGATTTCAGTATATTTAGAATATAGAACGCAATAAGAACTGGAACTATTTTCTTATGTTGTAATTAAAGATAATACAAGCTTCTCCATTTATAGTAGGAGAATTGAGACCATCATACATGAACAAAGTCAGATACATATTTTCAGTTCTATGAATCACATTTAATGTGTTCTTACATATTCCAAAATTCAAGAGTTTAGTTTATTCAACATATATTAGTTGTATTATCTAAAATTAAAAAACAAATATTTTTCTAGTTTTACCGTTTATGATATACGAATGTCACAATATGTTATATTAATTATTTGAATTCTAGTTATAATAATTTTTTTTTGAACTATTTTTATAGATTTTTTAAGCAAGAGCACATAGTGAAGAGTGACATCACAAAAACTAAATTATGTTGTTAAATAACAATTTTTTTCTTTATCTCATTCAAATTAAATAAATATGATAAAAAAAATTATATTATAATCTACTTCTGAAATAATTATACAATAATTATACAAAGACGATTTATATTAGTTTTATCGTCGACCATAAATGAAAAAATATTTTTCTTGTTTAAATGTATATATTTGTTGTTAAATACATTACATTATAAAAATTATGTTTTACGAATTACTCAATATGTTATATTAACAATTAAAATTCTTGAGAAAATAATATTTGAATTTCTTGTAAATAGAATTAATTATGATTTCACTTTAGGTATGTACATTTTGCTTGGTATTGTACATTTGCATTCCACTAAAAAAGTTAATTTTATATATTTTTTGGTTGTTTAAATGTAAAATTTAAAGTTGATTTTTAAAGATTCAATTTTGTTATGTTATAAGCATTGGATAATATCTAAACATTCTTATACGGTAATTGAAAATTATATTTCGTATAATTATTAGAAATAATTATGTGTAGGATATCTCTCTAACTGCCTTTACTATGTCGTCTGTGTTTGACTATATAAAAAAAGAAAAAAGGAAATTAAATTAAATTTCACATCTTATATCATAAATATCATATTTAATATGTTGTATCGAACCCTTTTCCCGCTTCTTTATAAGACTATTATTTGCTTTTCTATTTAGGTGTTTTGAATAGTAAGCCTTATTCTAATTTCCTTTGCACAAAATCATTTCAATAACTAAATTTGAGCCCTAAATTTTATAATGTACTTAGAAGTTGGAATCATTTTTTTGTGAGTTTATTCTTCCTACATAATTTGAGTATTTTACAGGTGTCGATAGATCCTTAATGAAAATGGAAATGTTGTTTACATGTTTTATGGATTTTTTCATAAAATCCACCACCACTAAAATATATTTGTTAAGTATTTTTAGCAAAATTATATCTTCTACAAAATAATCGAATCTAATTTTCAGTAGCCCAAAATAATTATGGATATAATTCCTCAAGAGCAATAAAAGCCTAGAAATAAATATCTTTGCATGTCTTTTTCAAATATTTGTTATATATGTTAATATATTAATGAGTTTGATTAGAATTTTCAGTTTTAATCAAACATTCAAATATTAATCCTTTTTTTTTTGCTTTATTTTACTTTGATAAATTTTTTGCTAGCATTTTCACTGAAAAATTAACTATTTAAATATAATTACGATATCAATTTTTTGGAGAGAATTTATACCTCATTTTCCTAATCAATTGAAAAAATATGAAAATAGTTTTAATGTTACGACTAAAACATTTTTGTAGAAGAAGAGTTGGAAAATAATTTTTTTTATCATAAAAATTTATTTGGTAATTTTTTTTATTAAAATTCTAGAAGGCCTCTAGTTTTCCATGGGTTTCATGCCTCCACAAAATTCTCATTGGGGCTCATCGGGCCCAATCACCAAATTGTCATAGGCCCAATAAGAAAATTTAGGTTTTATATATATATATATATATATATATATATATATATATATATATATATATATATATCACTCTACTCAACAACCATCTACAACCATCTAAACCTAGCCGTATAGAAACTCATCTCCACATCTAGTCTTCTCAGACCACACCCAACACCCACAAACCTCTCATGATAGAGCACTAACTAAAAGTTTTTGTCTACATCTTTCAGTTGTTCCTTTCTACATCTTTCAGTCGAATAATCCTTACAACAATGGACTACTCAATCATAAATCAACCATAATTCAACCGTTAACACATCAAAGGTATGTTTAGAATTATTTATTGTTTCTTTCTCAATGTTTAATTGTGTTGATTAATGTAATTAAGATTTTATGTAATTATTTAATGTGTTTTTTCTCCTTAATGATCCGAAAATCAACCCATCAACGAGAACATTCCAAAAAATAAATACTATCACAATTTCCAAGACTTTTGTTTCAATTTTAGATTTAAGCAATAGTTATGGATTATTTTAGATTTTTATCAAAGTTTACATAAAATTTGAATTAGTGGTACATCTTAATCGATATTTAGTTTTGAATTTTTTGTTTGTTTTAAGATGTGGATTGAACACGATTCACAATTAGTTGATAACCAGATGATAATCCTAATACAAAGTCTTAATACCTACTTGATATGCAATTATTTTGGGATATCAAGTATTTTTTAATATATTAAATTTTATTATAAGTATGTTTTTTTGAATTCTTGTATCAATTTTCGTTTGCTTGTTATCAAATATTTGTAGATAGACAATGAAGAATATGCTCCAAAAAAGTAGTAGGTGCAACTCTCTCACAGGAAGAACGGGCAAAACAGACGGATGTATTGTGCGGTTGTGACAGTAGGGTATGAGTTCTTACTGTTTGTATTGTTTTACTTTTGGTTTAATTTTTTGTCATTAATTTATAGTGTGATTTGTTTGGTCAATCACTTCTGTTAAATATGTAGCTCAATGGTGGCTGCTAGACTTTTTCGAGTTTTGGGGCAAGATCTTGCAGAACTCCCTTTAGCCGCAACTGCTAAGGCCAATCAACGCAAGGTGAGTTTACATCCTTCACTAAATAGCCAAAGTACAAAAATGATGCATTCCACTATGTGTTTATACTCAAGCATTTTGTAATTCAAGTGCTATTTGTTGGGCCTTTAATCAAAACTATTGGGCTTGTTTTATTTTATTTTTTTGAATAATTTAGGTTGGTTTATCAACTGTAGTCATTGTGAGACTCAGTCATGCACGTAGTTGAGATTTTTTAGGAAGCTTTGAATTAGTAGATGTAGTGGAGTAGTATTAGGAGTTTGTTGAGCTATTTTGTAGCACCACCTTCGTGGTTTGTTTTCCATATATTGTATTGCATTTTCTTTCAGTAATGAGAAGAAGTACAAAACTTTCTTTTCTCAATTTCATTTGCCAAACACTCTTATATGTATAAACGTCAGTATACCAGATTAAGAAACTAGATTTGGTATCAGAGATTCATTACGGTTTATGCCAAAGTACATGCCTAAAATGATGACTATGGAGAGTTCCAAGGGCAAGGATGGAACAGTAGGCCTGTCCTATCCGATACTGGCGAGAGATAACTGCACAGCATGGTCACTTAAGATGAAGGTGTTTATGAAAGCACAGGGAGTGTGGAAAGCCATTCAATCGAGTGATACCGAGGGAGTGTGCACTAGCCGGTATCTACCAAGGGATACCGGAAGATGTCCTCTTGTCAATTGCTGAGAAAGAGTCCGCCAAGGAAGCATGGGACGCGATCAAAACAATGAACCTAGGAGCTGATCGTGTGCAGGAGGCCCGGATACAGACGTTGAAAGCTCAGTTTGAAACAATGACAATGAAGGAGTCAGATCAGCTTGACGATTTTTGTATGAAGCTGTATGGTGTGGTGACCAACATTCGACTTCTAGGGGAAAAGATGGAAGAGACCTATGTGGTCAAGAAGCTACTTCGAGCCGTGCCCGACAAGTATATGCAGATTGCTTCCACCATAGAGCAGTTTGGTGACATGCAACTAATGATAATGGATGAGGTGGTTGGTCGATTAAAAGCTCACGATGAGCGAGTACGTGGTTCATCTGAGAATAATGGTGGCCAACTGCTTTCGACTCAAGAGGAGTCAACTAAGAAGAACCGTAGAAGTGGGACGGAGAGAAATCGTGGTGGTTATAATGGTCATGGAAGAGGACGGGGCTATAACAGGGGTACACCTGGTGGCAGAGGTAACCAAAATAATGGTGATGAAGGCAGTAAAACCGGAGGTTCAAGTCGTGATAGAACCAAGGTGAGGTGTTATAAATGCCAAGGATATGGTCACTACGCAGCTGAGTGTAGGAAACCAAGGCGTGAAAAGGATTGGCGACTTGACAAGGAGTAGAAACCCGAAGCAAACTTGTCTAAGATTATTGATGATGAGCCAGCACTTTTGTTGGCTGAAAAGGAAGAAATAGATAGTAATGTGGTTTTACTAAATGAGGGTGGTGTCATTCCTAAGCTGAGTGCAGAAGGAGATAGCAAAACAACGAGTAATTTGTGGTACCTCGACAACGGAGCGAGTAATCACATGATAGGATAGCGATCAAAGTTCATAGATCTAGATGAAAGTGTAGCAGGGCAGGTGCGCTTCGGAGATGGGTCGACAGTCAATATAAAAGGAAAAGGATCAATACTATTCAAATGCAAGAATGGTGAAGAGAGGTTGCTAAAAGAAGTATATTTAATTCCAACTCTTTGTAATAATATTATATCTCTAGGCCAGTTGTCAGAGGAAGGGAACAAAGTGATCTTAAAAGGTGAATTCTTGTGGGTCTATGATGTTCTTGGAAAGCTGGTAATGAAGGTACGTAGGTCTCTAAACAGACTCTACAAATTAATAATTGAGGATACAGGAGGTGAATGCTTGTTGTCAAAAGCTGAGGAGGTGACCTGGTTGTGGCACGCACGATTGGGTCATGTTAATTTTAAGGCTATGTCAATGATGTTAGATAAGGATATGGTGTATGGTTTACCAAAATTGGTACAACCAAATGAAGTGTGCAAAGGCTACCTAATATCTAAACAGACAAGAACACCATTTCCAGCAAGTCGATGTTTACTGCCAACAAGATTCTGGAACTCATTCATGGTGATCTATGTGGTCCCATTACTCCACCAACGCCAGGTGGGTGTCGATATTTTTTGCTGCTAGTTGGTGACTTTAGCAGAGTCATGTGGGTGTATATGTTGAAGACAAAGGATGAGGCTTTGGATCACTTCAAGAAGTTTAAGGCACTGGTCGAAAATGGTCGTGAGGAAAAAATAAAAGTCTTGAGTATAGATAGAGGTGGGGAGTTTTGTTCAGCAAAGTTTGATGAATTTTGTGATGAGGCTGGCATAATGAGGCATTTTACGGCACCATATTCTCCACAACAAAATGGGGTAGTTGAACGCCGAAATCACTACACCATAGATTGGCTATTGCAACACCCATCAAAAAAATTGCTTAAAAATCGTTGCTATTTACTAACAAGTTTTAACAAATTTAGAAATATTGCAACATTTTTTTAAATTGTTACAATTGCATATATTTTTTACAAATGTCAAATTAAATTGCAACGAAAATAGATAAACGTTACAATTGGTTTCAAAATTTTGGGGGGCAAAATTGGCGGGATACCAAATTCTTTTGTCCGGGCTTTCCAAATAGGCTTGACCGAAACATTTGACTAAGATTTAACACAACACAAACACAGATACATAGAAAGATACATAGAGAGAGACAAGGCGAGAGGGAGACAAGGGGAGAGAGAGAACTCAAAATCCAATCAAGCTCGAAAACACTCAAACTCGAACACTCAATCTCGAAATAAGCATATTCATTCCCCAAATCGATTTTAAACTCTGCTTTTGGATGAATTTTGCAGCTATCAATTAGGGTTTTTTTGTTTATTTGTTCTCTAGATGGGTTTCTTTGTTTGTAATGTTTCTTTGTTTTTCACTAGTTGATGCAGTTATGATCCCTGTGAATTTGGTGAATTAGAGCTATTTTTGCTTATTATGTTTACTTTTTTTTTACCGCAATTTAATTCTGTGTTTTTGTATTTGATCTCTATTCGTTATTCTTTAAATCAATTCTCCACATGGGTGTGTCGGTGGAGATGTTGTGTGTTGTCGTGTATTTATAATGTGGTAGTTACTTGTTTGTAGGATGGATAACATGAGTAGTTATTGGCAATTGGATTTATTGGCAATTGGATGATGAGCTTCGAGGGTTGAATGTTTCGGAGGAGCACAAGTGGTTGATGGGTGCTTCTATATTGGCTGAGCAGACTAGGTCAAAATTTGAGCGTACGAACAATCTTGATTTTTCTAAAGGACTTATTCTGTGCAAATGTTGTTCTTACTTAAGCATGATATATTTAAAAAAGTTAAAAATAAGCAGAATTGTTGATGATGAAATCATATCTGCATAATTTTGAGTAATATAGTAGACATCTCACGGACTGCCTTGGAAATGTGGGTGATAAATAACTTTGACTTTCAGATGGAAAGGTTCCGACTAGAATGTTCTTACAGTTATCTATCACTTTTGTGTTATGCCTTTGCATACGAGGCAAGTTATAGTTCCAGTACATCGCTGACAGATATATGCTCTACAGGCTTCAAGTTGTGGAGGTTCAAACATTGATGCAACTGCTTGGGAAGATAAAAAGTGTAAAGGCGAGTCAAGGTTTCCTACTCAGGTAAGGTAGAGCGATGATTATGTTTATATTTAATTGATCACAATTGACTGTTTGTGCCACTTAAGTTAAACATCTTTTACTGATCTTCTAAATTAGGTGAGAATTCGGGTTAGAAAAATATGCAAGGCTTTGGAAGTAGTTCTCCTTGTGGTTGCATCATTAAATTGTTATGTAAAATGCAAAGGACTTTTGCCCGGATTTGAAGAGAAGTATATTTTGTATTGTTCCCAAGTTTGGTTTCTATTCCTCTCATAGTCCAGACTCCCTTGTGTGGAATTGAAAGAGAATTATTGTATTTATTGGTACATAGTTTGAATTATATTTATTGTCGATGAACTAAATATGTATTTAAGTAGTTTATAATTTTTTATGTTGGGTCTAGCTACATAGCTGTTTGTTAAATGTTTATCTGAGTTATTAATGATAATCCCAGTTATTATGTGCCCTAGTTCATTAGGGTTCTATTTTTTATGGGCCCTAGTCCATTAGGTTTCGTGTTCACTGTTTAGACTCCGCCTTGTCGTCTTCTACTATGATTGAGTTTATATACATATTGAACCATTTATTTCTATGCGGCTGGATTTAAGTTGCAGTTGTCATGAGTTCCCATTCAGCCACCAATGGTTGTTACTTTTAATCACTTCTTTTCGTTGTCCTGCATTGCTCTTACATTCTTTTTTTCTTTTGTACTGGTGCCACTATTTCATGCATATTTGTTCTCTCTTACTTTTATGCATTGTTGGCACGACATTTTTATTTTCATGTCATTTACTGTTGCTAGTCTCCCCCATTTTATTTTTCTTATTACTCTCCTCTTCGTGAACAGGTTCTCAGAATGTGCAATCTCAGCTGAACAGCCAAGGGCCACCTCTTCCTGTTCCAGTTCAAACTAATTTATCCCAGTCGGGTCAACTACTACCCCAGAACATCGCTAATAATATTGGCTCAGCTGGAATGCAAGGATCTG
The DNA here is from genome assembly GCA_037693485.1 of Kitagawia praeruptora. NCBI lineage: Eukaryota > Viridiplantae > Streptophyta > Magnoliopsida > Apiales > Apiaceae > Kitagawia > Kitagawia praeruptora. Next base: position 114,128,328 of record CM075354.1, read on the forward strand.
CTAGTTTGACGTCCTCATTTCCCATGGTCAGCAGTTTATCATAGAATAATATTCCCAATGTTGTTAACCAGAATAACAAGATGCAGAGTATGACAAACATTTCTGGGGTTGTACAGAACATGAAGAGTATGCCAAACATTGTTTTTAAAGTAGAGCGATGATTATGTTTATATTTAATTAATCACAATTGACTGTATATGCCATTTAAGTTAAACATCTTTTACTGATCTTCTAAATTAGACGAGAATTCGGGTTAGAAAAATATGCAAGGCTTTGGAAGAAGATTCTTTTATCATAACTTGCATTCTCTGAGGAAGCTTCATCCGTTTTAAACTCACGAATAGAGAATAATATATTATTGAAAATATTTTAACTGTATAGGAGCTGAGCAACTACTACTGATCTCTGAAACCATCTTAGGTTCACTACCTCAGTGGTCCAATTAGAGTTGTAGATATCCCTGAGTCAATATGAAACATTGTTTTTAAGAATTTTTTGCATTTAAAAGTACTCAGCATATACATTTGTTTGAGAATACAGTGGCAACGCAGAAAACTTGCACTGTTATGGAATAAGCTGCATTCTATAGTTTAAGAAAATTCAAGTTCTTTGTGCTTGATTTAATGTTACATAAGCACATTTTATAACAACTAATATGAGTAAGAGTGTTTTGCCAAAAAATGAGTAAAAGTGATGTACAACTTATTTTTAAACTTTTAATGGAGCGCAACAATATGAGTGCTTGGATTGTTGGTTTCGATTCCAGATTGTTTGCTGTTGTTTATTCTATTAGTAAACTTCTGTATTCTTTTTGTTACCTATGTTTAGTTGAATGCCAACTTAATTACACATTGTTACATGTAAAATTAACTTGCAAATTACATAGGATGTAGTCTGCTCATGGATTGCATATTATGTGAAAGGTTTCGAAAACAAGATCTGAGGTCCTGTTTTTCTCATAGATTTTAGCCCTCTTTCCATGATCCGAGGTCCTGTCTTGGCCTATATATGTTATATTGATTGAGATACTCTCTAATCAACCAATTTTGTTTACATATTTTCTACTCTTTTAGATGTATATTCGTTCTATATTTCATTGTTAAAGCTTTTAGACAAATCTGCTATTTTTTTATAAATCTAAGTTTTAAACTTATTTTTGCATTTGTTCTCACAGAAATATGTAGGTCTTAAAACTCAGAAAAGTGCACCAGAGTATAGTCATAAAAGCATACTGGTTTTGTAGCTCTCTCCTTGAATGAACTATTTTAGCTTTTATTTGTGGTAATTGATCAATTCGTTGAATGCAGGACCATCTTGCACTAATGATGGAACTTCTTGGAAAAAAATGCCTATAAAGGATAGATTGTTGGTCACCAGCTCCTCCTTTTCTAGGTCCTGCACATATCTGTGATGCTCATGTTTTTATATTTTGGCAATACAGATAATCATTGGTGGGCTACGATCCAAAGACTATTTTGATAGTATGGAGATCTGAAGAGAATTCAAAGGTTAAAGTACTGCACACTTGAGCTATTACTGGTTGACAAATTCAAACTTTCACATGCACAGTTGGCAGAGTTTCTTTGTCCCTTACTTGTTTTTGCACCAGATAAGAGACCAATTGTTCAGCTGTGTTTGCAATACCCGTGGCTCAACACAAAGAACCTTAACATCGACTAATTAGTAGTGTAGTAAAGTGTATGCGACTTAGTTGTTTTGCTAACTAATTAAGTGCATGTGATAATACCTTATCGTTTTGTCTTGACTTACGTTTTGGATGATTTCTACGATGATGTTGTCCACGCCAGTTTTGTTGATTTGTCTGAACCACCTCTTCAAATATGTTGCTCACAGGACCACGTCCTCTGCCTCGAGTAAAATTCTATCTTGCACGTCCACGTCCTCTTCCTCTATTGTATTGTGTATACAATACTTTATCTTTGTTCAACTGAGACATCAGTTTTCAACACTTGAGATTCTGTCTCCTCCTTCTTTAATAATCTTTCTAAGTATGCTTGCAGAGACCCTATAAGTTGATCAACTGTCATAGTTTCTGTATCATTTGATTCTTCAATGGAAATACCAACAAGTTGCAATTTTGTATTCAAATATCTTAATATCTTTTCATTAACACGAGCATCTTCAATCTTTTCTCCATAATTCTTCATTTGATTTACAACAGAGGAAACCCTCGTGAAATAATGTGGGACTGATTCCGTCTCTTTCATATTCAATGTTTCAAATTCTCCTCGTAGAGTTTGTAATCGTAAATTTTTTACTTTGTCAACAGCTTTAAAATTATTCTGGAGAATCTCCTAGGCTTCCTTTGCTTTTGCTACAGATGTAACCTTCTCGAACATGGGAACATGGCTTGGTCTAAGCCCATATGTATAATAGACAAAGCTTGCTGATCTTGTTTTCGAGCCTTTGCCAAATTTTGTTTCTGGGCCTGATTCATAGCTCCTTCATTCTCTAGTTCATCATAACCTTTTTCGACAATTTCCCATGCCTCCTCTGATCCAAGCAAGGCTTTCATCCGGATACACCAGTGGCCATAGTTTTCTTTTGCAAGCTTTGGAACGATAAGAAAGTTACTCATTTTAATTTGATGGTGGCTTTGATTTGATGAAGGCTCTGATACTGTTGGTTTCTAGGGTTACTATGTATGAGATTTTATGTAAGATTTCAGTATATTTAGAATATAGAATGCAACAAAATGTTCTTATGTTGTAATTAAAGATAATACAAGCTTCTCCATTTATAGTAGGAGAATTCAGACCATCATACATGAACTAAATCAGATACATCTTTTCAGTTCTATGAATCACATTTAAGACCATCATACATGAAGATACATCTTTTGAGTTCTATGAATCACATTTAATGTGTTCTTACATATTCCAAAACTCAAGAGTTTAGTTTATTCAACATATATTAGTTGCATTATCTAAAATTAAAAAACAAATATTTTTCAAGTTTTACCGTTTATCATATAGGAATGTCACAATATGTTATATTAATTATTAGAATTCTAGTTAAAATAATATTTTTTTGAACTATTTTTATAGATTTTTTAAGCAAGAGCACATAGTGAAGAGTAACATCACAAAAACTAAATTATGTTGTTAAACAACAAATTTTATCTTTATCTCATTCAAATTAAATAAATATGATAAAAAAATTATATTATAAACTACTTCTGAAATAATTATACAATAATTATACAAAGAAGATTTATATTAGTTTTATCATCGACCATAAATGAAAAAATATTTTTCTAGTTTAAATGTATATATTTGTTGTTAAATACATTACATTACAGAAATTATGTTTTACGAATTACTCAATATGTTATATTAACAACTAAAATTCTTGAGAAAATAATATTTGAATTTCTTGTAAATAGAATTAATTATGATTTCACTTTAGGTATGTACATTTTGCTTGGTATTGTACATTTGCATTCCAGTAAAAAAGTTAATTTTTTATATTTTTTGGTTATTTAAATGTAAAATATAAAGTTGATTTTTAAATATTCAATTTTGTTATGTTATAAGCATTCGATAATATCTAAACATTCTTTTATGGTAATTGAAAATTATATTTCGTATAATTATTAGAAATAATTATGTGTAGGATATCTCCCTAAAACTGCCTTTACTATGTTGTGTTTGTCTATATAAAAAAATTAAAAAGGAAATTAAATTAAATTTCACATCTTATATCATAAATATCATATTTAATATGTTGTATCGAACCCTTTTCCCACTTCTTATATAATACTATTATATGTTTTTTTTATTTAGGTGTTTTGAATAGTAAGACCTTATTTTAATTTTCTTTGCACAAAATCATTTCAATAACTAAATTTGAGCCCTAAATTTTATAATGTACTTAGAAGTTGGAATCATTTTTTTGTGAGTTTATTCTTCATACATAATTTGAGTATTTTACACGTGTCTATAGATCCTCAATGAAAATGGAAATGTTGTTTACATGTTTTATGGATTTTTTCATAAAATCCACCACCGCTAAAATATATTTGTTAAGTATTTTTAACAAAATTATATCTTCTACACAATAATCCAATCTAATTTTCAGTAGCCCAAAATAATTATGGAGATAATTCCTAAAGAGCCCCTAAGGCGAATAAAAGCCTGGAAATAAATATTTTTACATGTCTTTTTCGAATATTTGTTATATATTTTAATATTTTAATTAGTTTGATTACAATTTTCAATTTTATTCACTTCTAAAACTTTATTCAACACTAATCAAATATTCAAATATTAATCCTTTTTTTTTGCTTTATTTTACTTTGATAAATTTTTTGCTAGCATTTTCGATGAAAAATTAACTATTTAAATATAATTACGATATCAATTTTTTGGAGAGAATTTATACCTCATTTTCCTAATTATTTGAAAAAATATGAAAATAGTTTTAATGTTTTGACTAAAACATTTTTGTAGAAGAAGAGTTGGAAAATAAATTTTTTTATCATATTAATTTTTTTGGTGATTTTTTTTATTAAAATTCTAGAAGGTCTCTAGTTTTCCTTGGGTCTCATGCCTCCACAAAATTCTCATTGAGCGCTCATCTGGCCCAATCACCAAATTGTCATAGGCCCAATAAAAAATTTTAGGTTATATATATATATATATATATATAAAAGTTCTATGGAGTAGTCTTTAATTGGTGTAGTTGAGTACATATACCCTCTCCATTCAAACTATTTTAAAATTTATTATTTTGCAAACCTTGTTATATGAATATCATAATTTCATTAATAATCTTGAAAATCATGTATGTTTTGCAATATGTTCATCTTGAAAATCCTTTATGTTTTGCAAATAGAAGATAAATGTTTTGCAACCCAAATGTGTTTCCCAGAACAATTCATTTTGCAATATTTTGTTAGCAAAACATACAAAATTTTCAAGATTTTCGATGAAATAATGATATTAATGTACTAAGCTTTGCAAAATATTAAAGTTTGTAAAATTTTGAAGGTAAAATGTATATGTACTCTCCAATTAAAGAGTACTCCATAAAACTTTACTCATATATATTTCAATCTTCTTTTCGGTCTCCATTTCTTAAAGCTCTCTGATCCTCTTGTTGGTCTCTGTTTCTTAGTGCTCTCAGCACCTTCAAATAATCTGATATCTTTGCTTATGATTTGCCTTTCACATTTACAAATGTTATTTACAATGTATGTGCTTTTTAATACAAGTTTAAATTTCTGAATTTCGTCAAAATAAATATGAAAATCTGTTGTCCATGATAATAAATACGAATATATGCAGCCAACTAACATGATCAGGATCAAATAACGCGAGAACGTGGTCGTCAGATATTAAGACAGAGTTATGCCTCCTCGTAAAAATCTTATTTGCTGAATTTGTTAGATTTTACCGTAATTCTTCACAAGGAGTTTTTGACATTTAAATAGACATATGATATCCAGCATGGAAACATTTAGCATGGACACTGGATGTCAAGTTTTCATATTTACTTGTTTCTTTAAGCCAAATACCTGCTTCCTTGAATCTCCTCTATTTCTTTTGACTGGAATGTTTGATAGATGAAATAATAAATAATATTTAATATGCAGAGATGGTTATCAGATCTCTCGATCATGTCAAGTTCTTGAAAATGCTACATCCCTTAGTTAGGATAATCAGGTGAGCAGGATAATATGTTGCATATATGTTAACATTGTTACCTGTATAAACAGAAATGATAATCAGCTGGTCCATAATCTTATTAAAATTTCTAAAAGTTTTGCACAACTTCGAAATGCCAGTACCATCCTTTGCTTATTTTTGCAACTCACATGATATTTTTTGCATCAGATATACTCACAATGCAATATTTACATCATATGCATCATATGATTTCTTACAGAGAAGGTATACGATTTCTTACTTGCTTTTCTAGCATTGACTTATGCATCACATGAGTATATATGTGATTTGTTTTACCAGATTTAAGTGTAAAACTTCTAATGTTGTAACAGAAATAATAAACAAAATTATTTTTAATAAATACAAGGGATAAGAGTATAAATCAATAAGCTGTTTCTGTAGAAATCAATAAGTTGTTTCTGCAGTCAACTTGAATAATGTATTTCCATTTTAATAATCAGCAGCAGTTTGAGACTTAAAATCTTGTGCTCCTACATTTGAGGTAGTACTATATGTAGAATGCATATTCTTTCCATGATTTCTATCTACTGCATATGGTTTATGACTGGTGCTTGTATGTTAGAGATGGACTTGTCTCTTACTCTCACACTCTTTTTGTTGGTTGCTTCCTAGGCTAGTGATAAGGAAGAAGCATGTTCTGGCTACATCATATCCGAAGGGGACTTGTTCGTAACAGAAACTCAGGACGGCCTATTGAATGTTGCAGCCCAGCAAACCACATTTCATCTTTCAGAATTTTACACAACCTGTACAGTGGAACCTCCAACTGATTCTCTTAAGCAAGTTACCAGATGTTGTGCAACCATTAACATATAGTTTAGAGATTTGAGAAGGCAATCAAATATAGTGCTTGTACATTTTAATTTATTTTCTTCATTGTTGCTGGATTTGATTCGTTGATGTAACTATACTAGGTATGTTTTTGGTGAATGAAATTAGGACTTGAATTGGTTGTTGGTTTATTTGATGGGAAATTTGATATTCAAGTAGTACATTTTTCTTTTATTACATTTATGTTGTTACAATAGGTACAAAGTGTGTTACAATATGTATATTACTGCATGTGTTGCAGGCCCAAAAAGTAGGACCCAGTGTGGGCCTCACATGTGGGCCCCATAAGATGTGGGCCCCACAGTTGCCCCTGTGCAAATTTGTATCATCTTTTGTAACACACAAACTATGTTGCTATAGAGTGTTTAAGATGTTGTTATAGAGGTTTTTTGTAACCACATTTGCTATGTTACCATAGGTTGTTTCTGATGTTACCTTAGATATATCTATAGTTACTGCTGAGAACCTAACACGGCTGAAGTGTTACCATAGCCCTATTTTGGCCTACGACAACTATGGTAACACAGTTTTGGGGTTGCAATAAGCAATCTATGGCGTAGTGATACTAATTTTCTAAACATGTTTATACTGTTACTAAGGTGATCATCTACATATGAATACAGTCAGACTATTAGTTTATTATTATATATGTATTAGTTTATTACATACATAAATAGATTAGTCTTTTATATGGGAATAACTCAGACTATAAATATATGGTACTCTTAATTCTGTTGGTAAAGTTGAAGGAGGAGGTTAAGGAAGGGAAACTAAAAGTGGACGGTCTTAATGATGTTTTAACAATGGCGCTTGGTAAGCCTGAGCATCCAGAAAGAGTACGTGGCCAAGGAACTCATGTGAAGCAGTCAGTTTACTTCGATCGTCCAAGGCAAAAGAAAGCCTAGACAATGGATGAAAAGATACAGAAGAGAGTTAAGAAGTACATGGCAGAGGAGACTATAAATGTTATTAAAGAGAGAGATGCAATTTGGGCTGATGCAGGGGGAAAACTCAGAACATAGTTATTAACAAAGACTGTGGGACAAGATGGTAGTCCGAAACAGGCTTCTCAACAAGCAATTTGTCACTCTAACGGTGGGATTGATATAGATGTAGGTGTATAGAATCTTCATACACCTGAAACCACACATGTTCAAGAAGATAAAGATGTTCGTAAAGTGAAAATAATTGACACTATATTTGTTGATTTTGGTGACATTAAGGATGATAACAAGGTGGTTGGTGAGGATGTAAATTGTAAGGTGGTTGGTGAGGATGCAAATTGTAAGGTGGCTGGTGAGGATGAAAATTAAAAGGTGGCTGGTGAGGATGAAGATTGTAAGTTTGTTGTTTAAAAGAAGATAGGTGAGGAAGTGAAAGTCAATGCATCCGGTAGTTCTGTTTGCAAATTGGTTGTTGGATCGCTGAGCAACATTGTAGCTTATGCAAAGATTGATGAAGTACTCGTTCTAGAAAGACGTGAGCAAACAATCCATGGAGTAAGACTTGGAGAAGAGAAAGCAAAAGCTTCAATCACTCGAGTCATTCAGTGCGGTGCTAAGATTCCCTTCCCTATCAGTGATGAAATTGTGTCTGTAGAACAGGCCATTGGAACTTTTATTGCATGACCGAGAAACCAAACTAATAGCAATAGGAAAATAGCACTTCCGATGGTTTCTCAAAGGTCAGATTGTTTTTCTATTAGTGTGCTTAGTATATCTAGTATGTTTTTATTTAGTCTGTTTCTTCTTACTATTTTCACGTTCATTTTTCAGAAAAAGAAGAAAGGCCATTCTAAGAAAATGAAAAAGACGTATAAAGTAGTTGAAGATGTTCGAGTAGAGCCTTTTATTGAGATGGATGCAAATTATCCATCTGCATTGAAGCGTTTGTGGACATGAGCAAAGGATGCCTTGACTGATGAACAGACAACGTCTTTTGAGCTAAACGAAGAAGTCTTTGGCTCTACAAAGAAGCAAGTCATTTTCTTATCAAATATACATGTAGTGTGCTCTGGAGGTGAAATGGCAGGGTCTCTCATTTGCCTTTTTATTATGTAAGTTTCTCTGCAATTTTTTTTCGTAGATAGTCCCGCAATATAACTGAGAATCTTTACTCACTATTTAATTTTATATGTAGCCTCTTAAATGAATATGTGAAAAAGCATAAGATGACCAACATGATAAGCTTCGTAGATCCTAGCACGATTGGTGCCATTGGATGTGATAATGCAGGGCAGAGGTCGCGTGCACTCGCTGCACGATTTAAGAATGCTAAGAAAGATCAATACTTTCTCATGCCTTAAAATGTCGTGTAGGTGTTTATACCATAAGTAGCTACTTGGACATTCTCAGATAATTTTTTGAGGTTAAACAGGATTATATGTCTTGCCTTTTTTAGTTGATTTTTTACAAGAATTTAAGTTTCAGTTTTTAACACAAGGGTTAAATTTGATAATATTTAATTTGTTACAAATTTTAAGTTTAATTTTTGAGGTTAAACTTGATAATATTTCTTATAATTTTAAGTTGAATTTTTACAATAATATAGGATTCGAATTTTTTTAAAATGGTTAGGTTGTGTCGCAATTTCTCGATATTTTGGTAGACTTGTTAAGATCAAGCGTTCCTTTCATTTTTTAAGTTGATCATTTACGAGAATTTAAGTTTTTATTTTGAATAAAAGCCTTCAATTTTTGAAGTCAAGCCTGATCATATTTATTGCAAGAAATTGTGCTCTAGATGTGTCACATTTTGGAACATTTTTCTGTCTTGCTGAATTTAAGTATTTTTTTGGTTGATTTTATTTTAATATTAATATGATCTTTTTGATTATATTTGAGTTGGTAATGCGACAAGAATTAGTACTTCATGCTTTAATTTCAAACTTGCGTCATGGTTCATGTTTGCATTGGAACCACTGGACTTTCACTGCTGCAAATCCTGAGGCAGAGATTGTCTACTACATGGACCCTCGAAAATGTCGAATTGCAAATGGGGAATGGGTGGATGTTGTCGACAAGTTCAACTTCTAAAGTTTGTGTATTGAGTCTTGAACCTTCATAGACCATATCTTTCGGTGCTTTGATTTTTTGTTGAAAAATATTATTTTCGTTACAGCGCCATTAAAATGTACAAGGAGGACATGAACAAGGTTGCAAAGAAGAAAATATTAAGGGAGAACATGGCGGTATTAATTCATTCTCATCATATTTTATTTATGTCATCGAAAGAGATTGTAATTAAATTTTTATTTGGTACTTCAGGGAGTTCCACTGCAGACAGGGAGCAAGGACTGTGGCATGCTCGTGATGCGTTACATGAAGGAAACCGTTGAGGACAAGGAGCTTCAATTTGCTGCTAAGATGAGAATTTCACTTTTTTGGGGTTTTCTAATCAACTTTAGAGATACTTGGTTCTTTAGGACACTAGTAAAAATATGCGACTCATAAAAAACTTTTGGTCATTTTTCAGTGGATGCGTAGGTCGAACATGGTTCATATTAATGATGACATTAACAAGATCCGGATTGATATTGCGAAATATTTTATGAAATGCCATGCATGTTAGGTTCTACAGTCAGGTTCTTTCTCTTGTTATGAACTTGGTTTATGAAGTGGAAGTTTTATAATATGTAGTTGGTGATGGTAAATTAAACTTGGGATGATGTATTTGGTGTTAGGTGATCGATCAACTGGTGAACTGGTTCTTTTTTCTTCGTTTTGTGGTTTTCGTGGATTGATCGGTCGTTAATTTGGTATCTATTTCGTGGTTTTCTTTTGCATGTGTTTGGTATCTTTTGTGTTTGTTGTTTGATGGAATTTAGTTTTAAGCTTCCGTTGGTGGTTTGTTTAAAATGTGAATTTGATGTGCAAACAGTTTACACTTAAACAGATCATGGTATTTTAAATCAAAAATAGACATTATACGAACATAATTGGGACAACAATATTCCATTGTTATAACAGTTGACCGAAAGTAGATAAACAAATTTGTAAAACTTGTAAACCATTGTGTCTACAACATTCCATAACAAGAGGAGGTTATATGGCGTTGGCTGAAAACTTAAACTACAATATGAGATAAACATAAAATGTGGTCTAAAGAGCTTTCGAATAACAGTGAAGCACAATTCAATATTCAAAAACAATGGTTTATGCTGTGAACAAACGGTTGTTTGAAGGCCTTCACTACATGTGTGCTTGTGTAAATTGTTGTCTAACACCAACAAAGATAAAGGTGTTTCTTAAAAACTGTCATGGTTAGGTCTTCAGACAACAGAGGATTACAATAATCGTTGTTTGAAAAAGATCTTGGAAAAATTAAGAATTCTTGCATGACATCAATTCCATGTTGTCTATTAGTCAGAAAACCATTGCATTATGTTGTTTACAGTAACGGTTCTTATTACAAAAGTGTTGTCTTTCTTAATTTTAAACAAGCACTTAGAACAGTTGTGTTACTTTCTTCTAGCAACGGGTATAAATCCATTGTCTTATTAAAATCAGACCACTGCCCGATAGACCACGAAAAAAATCGGTGTCAGACAACGGTGAAAAACTGTTGCATGAACTGATTTTTTTTGTAGTGCGTGTCACCAAGCTTTCACTGAGATAAAATGCCATACCCCTAGTACTTCTCCTATCATCAATATTTCCTGCAAGGTCGTTGTTCAAGTATCCCGAAAAAACTTTAGTACCACCATTTTCAGTGTAAACCTGTCCATACTCATGTGTTCCTGTACGTAATAAAGAATTCTCTTGACAACATTTAAGTTCATCGTTGTAGGCTTTTCCATATACCTATTGACTATTCCAACTGTGTAGGCAATATCCAGACGCATGTGGACAAGGTAATTTAGCCCTCCCACAATGCTCCTGAATTGAGTTGCACCTCGTCCTTGGTGATATGTTCTTTTGGATGCATCAGAAATTTTGTGGGATTACAATCAATCATCCCAGCCTTTCCTAGTACTTTCCTTGCATACCCTGACTGCTTAAGCTCAATACACTTGTTGTTTTGCTTTACTTCAATTCCCAAGTATTAAGATAATTTCCCCATATCACTCATCTCAAATTTGCAATTCATCTGACCTTTAAAATCTTTAATTAACGACATATTCGTGCTAGTGATGACAAAATCATCCACATAGACTTTTCCAACTCTTTTGGTGTATACAGCATGCTCGTATGGGCATTTAACAAATTAGCGAGATCTTTAAGATATTTGTTGAGTTTCGAATCCCACGCACGTGGCGCCTTCCATAGACCATACAATGCCTTGTACAGCTTGTACACAGGTTTTTCTTGCCCTTTCTTCATGTAAAAAGGTTGTTTTAACATCCATGTGGTGCAATTCCCATGAGTTTTTCGCTGCCAAGGCAAGTAAAATCCATACTGTTTCTAAGCGAGTAACATGCGCAAATAATTCATCGAAATCTACCCCATTTTCTTGGACATACCCCTTGGAGACAAGTCTCACCTTATGCTTCACTATATTTCCTTCAGCATCCCATTTAAGTTTATAAATCGATTTTAAATCGATTACCTTTTGACCTGGTGGCAGAGTTGTCAGCTTCCAAGTTTTGTTTTTTTTCAATGGAATCAATCTCGCACTGCTTAGCTTTTCTCCAGGCTTTATCCTTCATTGCACGTCTATATGAATTTGGCTCATCAATGCCCATCATCAATGCCCATGAGCAACAACTCGTCTTCTGCCTCTATTTCTTCGATGTCATTATATATATCTTTAATCTTTCCGAATTTCTTTGGTACTCCTGTGTCAATATAGTTCTCAAAGTTTGGACTGACATCAGGTGTTCGTGACTGCGGGGTCGTACCCTCAAGTTCCTCAGAGTTGCTCATCTGCGTGTGTCTCGGACTTGTCACCTCATCATCATCGATTACTGGTACTTCAAACACTGAAGCTGAACCCATTTATTGAATTTAACATATGAAATACCTCAATTAAAACCATTCGTTAATTCTTGATACGACCTTATGCCATGGAATAGATTATGGAATGTAAATAGTTTAAAAAATAGACTAATTTTTCAAATCTTTTTTACTGAACCCTTGAAATTGGAACGTTTTTTATTGAGGCGCTGGTCGTGGTTACTTATTTTAAGGCCAAAGTGTGCCTATGGATCCAAATTTTTAAATCATATAAAAACATGGTTTAGCGATATTACGTGCTTGATCACCCACTTTAGCACGTAGCGTCTTATCGTAAGTTCCAATTAACCTATTTTATTATTGAAAGCTTATATCCTAATTCGGATTTATACTTTTGATTCATTGTTACCTGTTATCTCTTTACACTACTGAGTGATGTTTGGCTCATTTACCCGAACCTGACATCCACCCAGGTATTCCTTGAGCATTCGACCCTTTTCTTTAGTCCATCAAGGATGATTCAATTGGCTACCTCGGCCTGTCCATTAGCTTGCGGGTGTGCTACTGAAGTAAATCAAAGATCAATAGCGTTTTCCTCACAGTACTTCTTGAACTCCTCATTTTTAAACTGCGTCCCATTATCCGTCACAAGGATTCGCGGGATTCCATACCTACAAATTATGTTCTCCCAAAAGAACTGTGCAACTTGCTTGGTGGTTATCTTGGCTAGAGGCTTAGCCTCAATCCACTTGGTGAAGTAGTCAATGGCGACTATCAGAAACTTCCTCTGTGCTGAAGCCATAGGGAAAGGACCTAATATGTCCATCCCCCACATTGCAAACGGAATGGGAGAATTGACTGATGTTAACATCTCAGGCGGCTGCCTTACAATTGGAGCGTGCTTCTGGCACCTATCACACCTCTTGACATAATTATGTGCATCGGCAGCATCTCTGGCCAATAGAATCCCAGACGAGCTATTTTGTGAGCCAGGGCCCTGCCCCCCAAGTGTTGCCCGCATATCCCTTTCATGAACTTCCTCCAAGGCTTCTCTTGCCTCTTGGGGCCTCAAGCACTTCAAATAGGGGATGACAAACGATCTCTTGTATAGGATGCCTTCAATCAAGGCATATCTCAATGCTCTTACTGACAGTTTACGTGCCTCCAAGGCATTATCAGGGAGCCAACCTATTTCAAGGTGAGCTTTGATAGGATCTATCCAACAGCTTCCTACATCAATTGGTGCTACCAACTTAGAGTTGACAGTCGGGGCCTTCAAGACCTGAAAGTAAACACTCCCTGCATAATTTTCTATCTCAGAAGAAGCGAACTTGGAGAGGGCATCGGCCTTAACGTTCTCTTCTCTTGGAATGTGTTCTACATAACACTCATCAAACTGAGTCATGACAGCTTTCACAACTCGTAGATATTTTGCCATAGTTTCATCCTTGGCCTCAAATTCACCGTTCACTTGCGAGACTACCAATCTTGAATCCCCATAGACTTTGAGATTCTTGACCCTCATGATTCTAGCCAAGCCTAAACCGGCTATCAAGGCTTCATACTTAGCTTCATTGTTGGTTGTCGGAAAGTCCAACTTCAAAGCATATTCGACTGTGAACCCATCAGGGCTTTGCAAAACTAAACCTGCACCACTGGATTTTGTTTTTGATGCTCCATCAAAATAGAGCACCCAATACTCCTTCAGATCAGGTACAAGTTCTTCATCTTTATCTCCATTCTCAGGGGTGATTATCATCTCCTGCCCCCCGACTTCTTGGTTGTTAATGGTGCATTCAACCACGAAGTCAGCCAATGCCTGAGCCTTGACGGCTGTCCGAGGCTTATAATTGATATCAAACTCTCCCAACTCAATCGACCACTTGATTAGCCTTCCACTGGCCTTTGGGCTATGCAATATGTTCCTTAACTGCTGGTCCGTCAGGACTTCAATTTTGTGCGACTGGAAGCATGGTCGTAGCTTCCTTGAGGCCGTTGCCAAAGCCAATGCAAACTTCTCTATGGTTGAGTAATTCAACTCAGCTCCATGCAAAAACCTTGCTCACATAGTAGATAGGTCTCTGAACCTTGTTCTCCTCTTTAATGAGGATGGCACTCAATGCTTGTTCAGATACTGCTAGGTACAAATAAAGAGTCTCTCTGGGACTTGGCTTGGCCAACAACGGGGCTTCGGCCATGTACTTCTTCAATTGTTCAAAGGCCTCTTGGCTTTTATCAGTCCATTCAAAATTTTTCACCTTCTTTAGTGCTTGAAATAAAGGCAAGCACTTATCACCAGACTTGGAGATGAATCTCCCTAGAGCGGCTACTCTGTCGGTTAACTTCTGTACGTCCCTCACAGAACGGGGTGGTTCCATATCCAAAATTGTCTTGATCTTGTCCGGGTTGGCTTCTATGCCTCTCTTGGAAACCATCAATCCCAAAAATTTTCCTGATCTAACACCAAAAGCACACTTGGTTGGATTCAACATCATCTTGTGGTGCCTCAGCACTTCGAATGCCTCTCTGAGGTGCTTGATATGGTCAGCCTTGATTAGGCTCTTGACTAACATGTCATCAACATAGACCTCCATGGTTTTTCCAATCAGATAGGCGAATATCTTATTCACCAATCGTTGGTAAGTAGCTCCTGCATTCTTTAGACCAAAATCCATAACAAGATAGCAGAAAACACCAAAGTCAGTTATGAAAGATACCTTAGGGATGTCCTCCTTGTGCATCTTAATCTGATTGTAGCCGCTGAAACCATCCATGAAGCTCAACATCTCATGTCCAGCTGTAGCATCTATCAACATATCAATCCTAGGCAGAGGAAAACAATCTTTTGGACATGCATCATTCAGATCAGTGAAGTCTATACACATCCTCCATTTCCCATTTGCTTTTTTGACCATCACAGGGTTTGCTAACCATTCGGGAAACTGAATCTCTTCAATAAACCCAGCCTCTAAGAGCTTGTCAACTTCTTGCTTAATGGCCTCCTGCCTCTCAGGAGCAAAGTTCCTCTTTTTCTGTTTTATTGTTTTCCGTTTGGGATCAATATTCAGTTTATGAGTTATGAGTTGGGGATCAATCCCTGGCATGTCGGAAGCTATCCAAGCAAACACATTACTATTCTCCTGTAAGAATGCTATCAACTCTCCCTTAAGAGGTTCCTATAGAGAAGCTCCTATATAGTTAACCTTCTCAGGGTCACCCTGCTCTAGAGGAATAGGGATCAGATCCTCTGCTGGCTTTCCTCGGTGTTCAGCATCACCACGGACATCCATGTCTTCAATTGGGAGTACCTGCCCCCCGTCTCCATCAGCTCTCAATGTAGACACATAACAACTTCTTGCCATCTTCTGATCGCCTTTCTTTTCTCCGACCCCATTCCGGGTTGGAAACTTAATCTTCATGTGGTAAGTGGAGGCAACAGCCTTGAACGCATGAAGTCCAGTCCTTCCCAGGATTGCATTATAGGTCGAGGCTGCCTTGATTACCAGAAAATTCAACATTTGAGTAGCTTCCTTAGGTTCTTGTCCAATGGTCATGGGCAACTGAATAGTACCCTCGACCTTGGACTCGACACCATTGAATCCGTAGATCGACTTTTTGGTCGGGGTCAACTGAGAATCAGTGTATCCCATCTTTATAAAAGCATTATGAAACAAAATATCAACAGAAGCTCCATTGTCTATCAAGACTCGTTTCACTTCTGAGTTCCCAATCACAGGGGTTATGACCAACGGGTCGTCATGGGGGAACTTCACCCCTTCAAGATCAGAATCATCAAAACCAATCATTGTTTCAGTCCTAGAGAGCTGGTCATAACCTTTGAAGGGGTTATGACCAACGGGTCGTTATGACCAACGGGCCTCTCCCACGATGTGCATCACCTCTCTGGCATACGCTTTTCGAGAGTTTCGAGTTGTACCGTCCGCTGTTGGGCCTCCCCAAATCATGTTGATAACTAGCCCTCGGGGCTGTGGGTTACGATCACGATCGTTATCCCTTCTATCATTGTCTCTCCTTTCGTAATCCCTACTTTGGGTTCCACGATCCTCACCCTTAGTGAATTTGTTTAATTTTCCTTTACGGATCAAGAACTCGATCTCATCCTTCCATTGCCTACAATCATCTGAATTATGCCCCACATCTCGGTGGAACCTGCAGTATTAGCCCTTGTCTCTCTTTGCGGGGTCACCCTTTAGTGGCTTCGGCCATCGAAAGTCTTTATCCTTCTCTATCTCCAACAAGATTTGACTCCTAGGAGCATTCAACCTTGCATAATCAGAAAATCTCGGTCCAAAATTCTTCTTTGGTGGTGAGTCGGAGTCTTTGCTAGTACGGGGATACTTGTCCCTAGCATCATACTCCTGATCCTGCTTTCTTTTCTTTGTATCATTGTTACCTCGGCCATTGCCTACTGCGGCCTCCTTCTTTATACTATTCTCAGCCTTGATATACTTGTCAGCCCTTCGCTGGAGCTCAGCCATATTCTCGGGAGGATGCTTCGCCAATGACCTTTTAAAGTATAGGTCGGTGGTGCCATGCTCTAGGGCTACCATTGCCACCTTATTTTCCAGATCAATGATGTTCAAAGTCTCCTTGGTGAACCTCTTAAGATAGTCTCTCAGATTTTCGTTCTTCCCTTTTACCACATACATAAGGGATGCAGAACTTTTCTCATGAACTCTTCCGCTGATAAACTGACTAACGAAAGCAGCACTTAACTCCTTAAAGGAGCCAATTGAGTTTGCAGGTAGGCGGCTATACCATCTTTGAGCAATACCCGACAGAGTTTGAGGGAATGCCCTGCACTTCAAAGCGTCACTTGCAGGCTGCAACAGCAGTGCGTTTGAGAATGTCCTAACGTGGTTTGCGGGATCACCCGTTCCATCATAAGCTTTAATTGTCGGCATCTTAAACTTCTTTGAGATTCGAGCGTTCATCACCTCCTCAGTAAACGGGGGTGTGGGATCATCAGGATCCCCAAGTGGCATCAGATCCTTGGGGTTGCTCTTGGGGGGTTTCTACCCTTGTTGTTCTTCCAATTGGGGCATCAGCCCTTCTTTGCCTTCTTGAAGGCCTCTCCAGATCTATAATGGGAATCGGTCCTGATGTTGGGGGAGGTTGAGTCTAATTTGACCTAGCTTGTTCCCTTGCCATATCATCCTTTAATCTTAAGATCTCGGCTTCATAAGCCTTAATCCTTTCAGCAGTTGTCGAAGGGAGTTCATCGTGAGTAGTTCAAGTTCTTCTTCGAGGTTCTTTACTTGTACGTCGCCTCCTTGGAGCTTCATCACGATCGTAATCATCGTCAGAGGATGAATCATCCGTATAAGGACCAGAAAAATCACGATAATCTTGATCTCGGATATGCAGGGCATGACCACTTGATCCAGCTCCTTGAGTAGGAGGGTAGTTAGGTAGCCCATACATCGGATTGGTATTCACGGGGAGATCCGTAGTGTGGATCTGGACCCCTTGTGGAGGGTTGTTGGGATCTACAATCAATGGAGAAATCACCATCTGAAAGGGATTATTCCCTGGATTTGTGTGGACGATCGGAGGTATTGTACTCTCAACATGGGAGGTCATCCCTAGGGGTTGAGAAACTTGAAGCGGAACGATCGTCCCGGTCGTTGGGGGCACCGGATCTGTTGCTGGGGGAGCGGAGCTGAGTGGAATAGGATCGGTAGTTGCTGGTGTTCTTCGTGTTTGAACCATGGTTGATGTCTTTTTCCCACAGACGGCGCCAAATATTGTGGAATAAAAACTAGGTTACGATTTGTATTTAATGCTAGAGTTGGTGAGCTTCGAGCTTTAATGGCTATTTCCGTGTTCGGGACTAATCGGTCCTCACAGAGTGCCTACGTATCTCGTTATTGAGAATGAAGCCAAGACGTAGTTTTGAGAATGAGGGGTCAGACCCTTTATATAGGCTGAGAAGCCTTAGAATCGTAGTAGGGTTAGGTGACTTGGTGGGCAAGTCACCGCCTAGAAGAAGGTTCCAGATCCTAGTATGTAGGGACCAGTTTCCATGTTAGAATATGTATCTTGGAGATTAAGTCAGGCAAGAGTAATATCCTTGTTTGACTCTTATTGCCGAGCTGGTAATTACCCATAATATTAATAACGAAATTAATATTATAATTGGGGTTTGGACCCATCTGGTGGGCCCCACGTTTGGACCATTCTAGGTCTAATTAATGCCACATTAAATGTGTCTTTAGGGCTCACTTTTAGCCCATATCAGGTGGAGAGGCAGCAAAGTTTCAACAGCTTTCACTCAACTCTCAAATGTACCAGATGCCTAACAACAGTAGCAACAATCTAATCAACTCAATATGCATCAACTGCAACAGCAGAAGCAGCAATCCCAGTCACAGCAGAATGAACTCCAAACACCAACCATGAATCTGGTTAACAATTTATCCTCAATGCTAGAATTTATGTTTGACCGCGAAAAGGACTCAGAAGCTGAAGCAAATACAGCAACTTCTTTAGCTCCAGCTGCAATAGCTGCCTCAAAACCCTGCAATGTAATAAGAAGAAAGGTTTGAGCTGCATCTAAAAGCTTGTAAACGTGTATTCATTCCTGAAAATAACTTAACTTGAGATTAGGTGCAAAAACCGGGAATCTAGCACCATACACATTCTGAATTTCTTGAATCACGTCATTCGCATCTGCTAGCTAATAAATAGATTTTGTTACAATGTAAATAAATATGGACAAAATTGCACAATATTCTTCAAAGATATATAAGATGGCACTATAATGAGAGACCTAACAACAGGAAAAATAAGAAAATTCAGTGCTAGGATCTTTGATAAAGCTTCATTACTTTCATTACATATGGGCTCTTACCCTTGTATAATGCTACTTATTACACAGAAACACGGGTAAAAGAGATGGTACATTTTAGATTCAGACACTAGTACAAAATTGATCTTTTACATCGCCTCTTATACGTCGGTTCTGGCAAAAGGCGACGTATAAAGTAGTTATATACGTCGGTTCCGCCTAAAGGCGACGTATAAAGTAGTTATATACGTCGGTTCGAGAAAAAGCCGACGTATAAGGTCATATTATACGTCGGTTAAGGAAAAGGCGACGTATATAATCCTACTTTATACGTCGGTTGAGTAAAAGGCGACGTATATAATGCTACTTTATACGTCGGTTGAGAAAAGGCGACGTATATAATGCTATTTTATACGTCAGTTGAGTAAAAGGCGACGTATATAATGCTACTTTATACGTCGGTTGAGTAAAAGGCGACGTATATAATGCTACTTTATACGTCGGTTGAGAAAAGATGACGTATATTCTGTTTTATACGTCGGACTTTTATCAACCGCCACATAAAGTGGCACTTTATACGCCGGTATTTTGCACCTGTCGTATAAAGTATCAATATTTACGTCGCCTATATGTACCCGACGTATAAAACTTTAACTAAAAACATTTATCGTAGTCTAAGTCTTCAGTTCTTCCCCAAATTAAACCTAAAAACCATTTCTCTCTAACTTATCCCTCTTCACATTATTCGCGCCTCTCTCCACCGTCTCTCTAATCATAATCTCTCTCATTCTCGTCAATTAGGGTACGATTTCTCGCAATTAAATTTCAGTAAAGTTGTTATTCGTTACAATAATTCAATTAAATAAATCTCTCTTATATGTTTGTATGTACGTTTGTATCTATATATTTTCTGATTGAGTTGTTTAATTTTGATTTGTTTGTTTAAGATGAGTTTGTGTGTATAATTATATGTTTTGTGTGTATATTTTTGTAGTCGTCAGTTCTTCCCCAAATTAAACTCTCTCGGTTCTTCCCCAATTAAACTCTCTCGGTTAAATTATACTCACAATTCAAGCAATTCGGAATCAAGCACCACCCGCTGTTACTCCATTGTTCTCCCCCCATTGTTGCTTCAAAGGTCTCTCTCTCTCTCTCTCTCTCTCTCTCTCTCTCTCTCCCTCTGTGTGTGTGTGTGTGTGTAAAATTGGGTTTTTGTAGAACAGGATGGTATAAGAAGAAGCAAGTTACGTCTTTCATGTGTTGTAATGTATGCTCATTGTATGCTCACTGTCAGTACTCCAACAATTTAGATTAGTAAAATTGTGTTTTCTTCGATTAGTAAGAAAAAAACTGATATGATAGCTTTGGCTTATAAAAAAACTGAATGGACCAGCATGAGCATATTAGCAGTTCATTTTAGATGTTGGATTTTAGATGTTTCATTTTACTAACTAAATAGGACAAATCTAACATGATAGTTTTCAAAAGATATAAGCTGAGAATAATCAAATGCTCTGAATAAACACTCATATAGGAGTACAAATTGGTGAAAATATATAGTAGTTCTGAATATATAGGAGTGCAAATTACACTGGTAGCGGAAAGTGTTCACCTTTTAGAGTTCGCTCAATATATATAGGAACTACATAAGAGCACCACATGTCGACAGCATTAAAAAAAGGAATATGAGCAAAGAAAATGAGGAAAAGAAGAAAACAGACAGCTGTTTGTTGTTTGGAGGTTGCATTGATCCTCTCCTTCTGTTTTCATATATTCATATATATTCCCCATTCACCAACAATAAATATACAGCATTGTAATTATCATCATAAATTGATTGATATTGAATAGATGGAGAAGAATGGAAATGTAGGAGGAGATGCAGAGTCAGAAGATATGGTGAATCTTGAGGAAAATCTTAGTTTAGATGTTTCTCCCCTATATGCTGAACGATTAATTGATACGCAAGTATATTCTTCGCTCTTTCCCATTTAATATATATCTTGCCGCGTAGTCCTTACTTGAATCGACACAAATTTGTACTGATTTACTCTATTGTTCTCTACTTTGGCTGTGCAGGAGGCGTACATTGAAAAGGAAGACAACAAGAAACTCAAATAAAAGCAACGTGAGAGGATGCAACCAAAAATGGGAAAAATGGACATTGATTATCAGGTTTGCTAAACAAATGAAATGTACATAATGTCAGGTCCAACACCAACAGAAAATGAAAAGCAATTTGGTAGCTTAGTGGGCTGGTAATTGTTGTATTGTTATATCACTAGTTAAATGGTTTTTATTCTTATTATAGGTTCTCCATGATGCATTCTTTAAGTACCAGACAAAACCAAAGTTGTCAAAGTAAACCTTAGCTGGGATTTCTGTTTAAAATATCCATCATGATGGTGTTTTTGGAATGTATCAATTGTTTAATCTGGTAGGGTAGTGAAGAAGCTGACAAGGATGAAGACTAGAATCCTGGCAATGATTCAGAGTCAGAGCCAGATTCAGAAGCTAAAGAAGACTACGACTAGGAACAACCAAAAAAGCTTTAATTTATTAAATGGACTATCTCCAGTTCGTTTGGCCGCGGTATGAGAATTTCTTCGTTTGGCCGCGGTATGATAATTTCTTTTGAATATCAAAAGTCTGCTAGGTTCATGAGTTAACGCTCTTGACTTATTCTATTACAGAACTCACAAAAGGGGAGAATCTTTGGACTTCAACGGATAGGGATTAAGAAGATACCAGGACATATAAGATGCCACAAGGAAACCGAACTTGAAAAAGCAAAAGCCACCCTTCTGTTGGCAACTCTTCCCAAGTCTCAGCCTTGTAGAACTAAGTTTGTTTCATGTCTGATATGAAAAGTTATGGGTAGGCCTTATGTGACGAAAACATTCTAATCAGATTTGTGAATGCTGAGAAATGGAAGAGATAACTGGCTTTATAAAGGGTGCCATATGTAATTCCCAGTGTCTAGGGCATTGCCAATAAATTATCATTCAATTAGGAGTTACGTTTTTGTAAAATAACTAATACTAATAATAAGTTTTATATCTATGCAATATAATAATTACAGGAGTTATATCCATGACCTGCATATTGATCAAGATTCAGATTCAGATGCCACGATGGTGCAAGTTAGCTTTGGGGATCGTCTTGGTGCTCTAATTGATACGGTGAAGTGTATTTCAGAACTTAATTTGTTCGCTATCCTGTTTTATATATTTTTAGAGTAAATTAATCACTCTAACCTACTTTTCTCCAGCACAAGTGTTTTTGGAGTTTCAACAAAATCTATGCAGCTTTCGTTCGACTCCAGAGGGAATAGTGTGCCTACAATACTCCTAATGATGCAATGACGTTTATATTTGCAAGGAGGCCTGGAGGTGTGTGATCCCTATAAATTCTCTTTCTAATAAAAATTATTCTTCATATAAAGCAAGTATTGATTGGTTTGACATTTTTGTAAAATAACTAATACTAATAATAAGTTTTATATCTATGCAATATAATAATTACAGGAGTTATATCCATGACCTGCATATTGATCAAGATTCAGATTCAGATGCCACGATGGTGCAAGTTAGCTTTGGGGATCGTCTTGGTGCTCTAATTGATACGGTGAAGTGTATTTCAGAACTTAATTTGTTCGCTATCCTGTTTTATATATTTTTAGAGTAAATTAATCACTCTAACCTACTTTTCTCCAGCACAAGTGTTTTTGGAGTTTCAACAAAATCTATGCAGCTTTCGTTCGACTCCAGAGGGAATAGTGTGCCTACAATACTCCTAATGATGCAATGACGTTTATATTTGCAAGGAGGCCTGGAGGTGTGTGATCCCTATAAATTCTCTTTCTAATAAAAATTATTCTTCATATAAAGCAAGTATTGATTGGTTTGACATTTTATACTCCAAATTGCAAGTGTAGGCAGAAGGAATATTCAGAATTAACGGTGAAAACAGCCAAGAAGAGTACATTAGGGAAGAACTGAACAGAGGTGTGGTGCCAGACAACATAGATGTACACTGCTTAGCAGGTCTTATTAAGGTAGTCATTTGCAGCTTGATATATGTGCATTTTCTGTACCGTGTTCCCGAGTAAATTTAAGTGACTCATGCATAAAATTGATTACCCTCGCTTATATAAAATTGATTCTAAAAATATCCTTATAAATCCTTGTAAGACATGTTATTCCTCCATACCTCACTTTCTTTTGCTCCTTGTAACATTCTGTTTGCCAAGTTTTTTAATTTTGCAATTTAACAATTTAGTAAGCGGTATAGCACTATTGGGGAAGGTGAGATGGAAATAGAATCGAGGTTTTTGATGATGCAACTAACTCTAGCTCGTCTGCTTCAGGGATTTGATTTACGTACTCCCGGGAATGAACCAGTTAATATGACTGAAGAAGCAAGGTTAACTTTGCACAGGTTTAAGCAGTACCAGGCGATTTTGTGATAAAAGGTGATTCATCGTTAACACCTCAAGACATGACAGATGGAAATTAGGGGAATTTCAGAGCTAGCACCTCGGTGACAGGAATGATTGTTAGAGTTAATCTCTCATCTTTTGTAACAGTCCTGATTGAATTCCATAGATTTTAAGTCTGTTGTCTTGTATAAAGTTTAAGTTTATTGGTAACTACCTTGTGTTATCATCACTTTATTTTTTACTACAAGCTTGTCTTTAATTCTTCTTGTGTGGTGGTTGTTTAATTGTAATTGTGCATTGTAATTGTAATTGTTTAATTGCAATTAAACAATGGTTTGTTCTATGCATTAACTTGTTCTCGACAATTTAAGTGTAATTATTTTTTTTTTAAATTTTTTGGACCTTATACGTCGGTTGTTTAGAAGAACCGACGTAAAAGGATAACAATATACGTCGGTTGTTTAGAAAAATCGACGTAAAAAGGATAACAATATACGTCGGTTATTTAGAAAAACCGACGTAAAAGGATACAATATACGTCGGTTGTTTAGAAGAACCGACGTGAAAGGATACAATATACGTCGCCTTTTTCACTACGCCATAAACGCACATACGCAACCCCCATTTTCAGTTACGTAAGGCCTGAAAAGCGTTGCGTAAGTCCTTACGAAACGCTTTTGGGGCGTTGCGTAAGACCCCTAACGCAACGCTTTTCGAAGCTATTGCAACACTTCGAAAAGCATTGCAAAAGAGGCCTTATGCAACACCAAAAGCATGCAAACGCAACACTTCATGGGGTTGCATAAGATGTTTCAGCCACGTCACCATGCTGACATGGAAGCAAGGTGCCACGTCAGCATGCTGACATGTCACTAGTGGGGCCCACAAGTGCCATGTCACAAATGGGGGGGGCATGCCACGTCATCAGTGGGGCCCACCAAGGTGCCACGTCAACACTGGACCCACATGCCACATCAACAGTGGGGCCCACATGCCACGTCATCAGTGGGGCCCACCAAGGTGCCACGTCAGCACTGAGGCCCACATGCCACGTCAGCAATATGGCCCACATGCCACGTCAGCAGTAGGGCCCACATGCCACGTCAACAGTGGGTACCACTATCTAACGCAACGCTATTTGAGTCTAATGCAACGCTAATTTTTTTTTAGGCAACACTAAATATACCATAATGCAACATCATATATAGTCAAATGCAACACTTTTTTCCAAAAAATTTGAAATGGCTGAGCTGTTTATACATAAAATAATCTGGTCCAAACCAAGCCAACTACTGGTCCAAACCAACCACAAGGCAATGATGCGGCCAACAAAAATACTTGACAGTTTACAAAAATACCAAGTTCTAATACTAGCTAGTTAAAGCTACAAAAATTACTAAGTGGAGCCATAAAAATCCTTCAATTCTATTATTAATTTGCTCCATTGTATCTCCCATGGTCGGCTATGTCGCAGGCTCTCGCCAACCTCTTTCTCCACGCATCATCTCATCATTTGACAACCCTGCAAACATCAAATATCAACACTAGGAAACCATGTTTATAAATCAGCAACTCAAGCATGTTATACATGATTCTAGTTAAAATTACGTCTCACCCCCTTTATCACGATTAAAATTCAAGTGCTTTAAGAGAAATGGAACCTTAACGAGTCGACTACTCTAATATTTAATTTTGGTCTTTTTGCACTGGCATAAATATATGATCCTCCTGATGTATATTAAGTGATGCATCAAAATTAATTGGCAACATTTGAATATTTGTCAATATATAAATCAATGCTACAGATAATTATATTATATATTGACTGAACACGTGGAAGCCTGTTACGGAAGATAAGATATCACATAGGCACCTAAATATGACATCTGCATGAGTTACATTCAAACAATGATTTCCTAGGTCATCTGAGCATTTTACGTCTTCTTGTTTAGAACAATAATCAGGAATATTCCCCTTACAATACACACCAGATTAATGACATACCATCATACAGAAAAGGCCACTGAATATGCATATACTATTATTACAAAAAACAGTACAACTTACAAATAAAAACGCCAGAACTCTGCACCACAAAAGAACTGTGTAGATTTTCTTGTTCTTGAAAATAAAAGGATGGAAAGTCCACTGCAACAAAAGATACTGAAGGTCAGAAACATATTCACACTCTTACTGTTTAGCATTAAGGGACAAACTTGAAATCGACATCTGCTACTTGAAATGAACACTTGATCCTATAGACTTGATCACCTTATTATTTATTCCATGAGATTACAAACCAAGGGAGAGGGTGTGAGTGATATTACTTCCAAGATTAACTAGAACGTGATCTAGACTAGAACATGGGTCATGGGATCATTGCAAGGATTAAGTATGATAAAATGAGTATAATTTCAATCTGTAAAAGTATGTGAACTATAGTACTTGCAAACAGATATAGCCCTAGTTCTCCGTATCTATCAAATTTAAATATGAAACATATATCCAATATAACTTGATTATTTGAGCCACACATAACAATATCTGTCTCATATTGCACTTAAATGGACCCTAAAGAAATACATTTGACAGTTTCTTTTTCTTCTCTGGTGAAGAAGGCATCTCTACAGCCAGTTAAAAAAATAATGATTCTCTAGTGAACTGAAAACAGGTAAAATAATCTCACCAACACAAAAGACGCGAAGATGAAGGTAAATACAGTTTCACTGATGTACGCTCTTTCTATCCCAAGCTCCTGAAATACCAAAGTGAAAGAATGGAAAATATCGGTAACAATCAGAATCATCATCAGTAGTGCATAACAAAAAAAACAAAGTAAGGAATCAAGTATACATACCGGAAGAAGATAATAGCCAACATCCTGTAGAATGGGACCTGGTCGATGGAAATAATGTACTCCGTGAGCAGCCAGTCCATGTATATACTGAATAAGCATAAAAACACAACCTTTTCACAATCTTGACCAACATTCATGAAAAAGAAAAATCACACAATGGATCAAATGACACTGGTAAAATTAAAGGTTTACAGCAGTACCCACCTTAATGGATCCGACACGATCAAATACTTTTTGAGAACGTAAAGATAACTCTTCAGCAAATACATTCTTTACAGACAAGTGGTTCTATTCTGCAGAAATAAAATTACATCAGATGCATATAAGAAATTTCTAAACCTATTATATAAAAGAGTATATGGGAAACAATAGGAAAAAAGATACATAAATTTATAAAGTCCTCATACTGATAGCTGACTTGGTGTCTTTAATAAAATCTGGATGGCTACTTAAATTTTTGAAAAGATTGTTCTTAAGGTATTCTGCAGTTCTAGAGCCACCATGACCTGAATTGCATATAAATAACATGTTAGTCAAAACGACCCAGGTTACCATCTGTTTTTAAATAATCACCAAGGGCAAAAAAACGGAAGCCTAAAAACAAAGCAGAATGAATAATGTGATAAACATTGCTTGTGTAACATGCATAAACATTTTAAAGAAAACTGTAAGAGTCCACACACACACTCAAAATGTTTTCACTGATAGTCGAACTCTCAAAATTAAAAACACACACTCATATGAAAAAAAAACATATTAGGTCCTGAAACAAACACATACCACTGCCTGTTTGAATGTGAAAAGTGAGGTTAGAAGATGTACCAAGGTGATTGACTGGAAGAATTTCTCACCTTTAATGAAGCAATCAGTGACACACTATTTTCCAGTTCCACCAAATATTCCTTTTGCTCCTTTACTATGATTAAAAGCTCTGTTAGCAGATAACACATTCTCTCAACCTGATGTGATGAGTCAAACCAGCAACACAAGTTAGACAGTTTTCATCTTTAATGCAGTTTTTACTTCTAAATATGTTGTGCTAGAAATTTATCAAGATACAAATAGAATATTGACCTGATAATCAAATTTCTTGAGTAATGTTTCTTCCACATTTTCCATGACTTTTGTGGCCTTATTCATGGCATCATTGACCAAGAAAACATCTCCCTACACACAATTAGATGTACACTACATTCAAGGCCGGTAAGCTACAAAATTTTCGTATGCTGCTAACCGGAAATAATTATTCAGAATTTCCATGTTTGAATAAAAATAAGAGGTAGTTTTTATATATACCTTTACATCATCAGCCAGAGGAACTCTTACTGATATTGCTGACAGTTTCTGAATTACTCAGCCAACAGCTTCAGAATTTTTGCCCTCCATCTTTGCCCATAGTTTGAGCAAGTGATCTTGCGAGTGAATTATTTAATGGACTTTGTGTGTGAGTGAGGGAGTATATATAATTTAGATGTCGAATTTGAGTTGAATCCATCGATTTATAAAGAAAATCGATGATAAATGTCTCAGATCCTTTTATTCTAACCAATCGCAGCCTCAAAGTATCAATTAACTTGATTAATAGATACATAGAGATATATAATATATTGTATATAGTGTTTAATCGCCGGAGAGATCTAGAAATTAGGGTTCTAAGAAGAGAAATGAAGAGAAATGATAGAGTCGCGGCGAGAGAGAACAGAGAGAGAGATTTAGGGTTTGAGAATAGGGGAGGCGAATAAATAGTACACATGAAACCGTGTAGCGTTAGTATATGTATTTTAGCAAATAAACGGTGTAGATTAATCTCACATTATGATCAATGGATGAGATCTTTTAGGGTTTAGTAAATGGGCTGGGTCAAGAGTTGTAGCTAGATTGGGCTGTTTGGATGGGTCGAATATGACCAAAAATAAATCAGAAAATAATATCTTTTTATGAAAATAATTTTGAGAAATCAAAATATATGTATATATATATATATAATAACTATATAATAATATATAGATACTTGAAAATATTCTAATGTTTTGATTCTTTGTATGTGAATTTAAATATCACAATCTAATTGATCAAATAATAAGAATCTCAATAAAACTCGATAAAGTAACTAGTGCTTTGTTACGGATTATTGTTTCTATTTTTTAAAAAATATTTTTGAACGATCCAACCGTACGGATGTCAATATATATCTAATATAATGATATTCCCCAAGTTTAAGAAAATAAAAAATTAATTTGATTGTAGATCTTAGTAGATCACTACTATTTTCAATATGACTCGTAACTAGTGCTTTGTTACGGATTATTGTTTCTATTTTTTAAAAAATATTTTTGAACGATCCAACCGTACGGATGTCAATATATATCTAATATAATGATATTCCCCAAGTTTCAGAAAATAAAAAATTAATTTGATTGTAGATCTTAGTAGATCACTACTATTTTCAATATGACTCGTAACTAGTGCTTTGTTACGGATTATTGTTTCTATTTTTTAAAAAATATTTTTGAACGATCCAACCGTACGGATGTCAATATATATCTAATATAATGATATTACCCAAGTTTCAGAAAATAAAAAATTAATTTAATTGGAGATATTAGTAGATCACTACTATTTTCAATATGACTCGTAACTAGTGCTTTGTTACGGATTATTGTTTCTATTTTTTAAAAAATATTTTGAACGATCCAACCGTACGGATGTCAATATATATCTAATATAACGGTATTCCCCAAGTTTCAGAAAATAAAAAATTAATTTGATTGGAGATCTTAGTAGATCACTACTATTTTCAATATGACTCGTAACTAGTGCTTTGTTACGGATTATTGTTTCTATTTTTTAAAAAATATTTTTGAACGGTCCAACCGTACGGATGTCAATATATATCTAATATAATGATATTCCCCAAGTTTCAGAAAATAAAAAATTAATTTGATGGTAGATCTTAGTAGATCACTACTATTTTCAATATGACTCGTAACAAGTGCTTTGTTACGGATTATTATTTCTATTTTTTTAAAAATATTTTTGAACGATCCAACCGTACGGATGTCAATATATATCTAATATAATGATATTCCCCAAGTTTCAGAAAATAAAAAATTAATTTAATTGGAGATATTAGTAGATAACTACTATTTTCAATATGACTCGTAACTAGTGCTTTGTTACAGATTATTGTTTCTATTTTTTAAAAAATATTTTTGAACGATCCAACCGTACGGATGTCAATATATATCTAATATAATGATATTCCCCAAGTTTCAGAAAATAAAAAATTAATTTAATTGGAGATATTAGTAGATCACTACTATTTTCAATATGACTCGTAACTAGTGCTTTGTTACGGATTATTGTTTCTATTTTTTAAAAATATTTTTGAACGATCCAACCGTACGGATGTCAATATATATATAATATAATGATATTCCCCAAGTTTCAGAAAATAAAAAATTAATTTGATTGGAGATCTTAGTAGATCACTACTATTTTCAATATGACTTGTAACTAGTGCTTTGTTACGGATTATTGTTTCTATTTTTTAAAAAATAAATAAATATCTAATGCAACACTTCAAACAGCAAATGCAACACTACTGATACCTAATGCAACACTTCTGCCACGTCAGCAAATGCCACGTCAGCATTAGTGGGTCCCACTTCTGCCACGTCAGCAATTGTGGGTCCCACAATTGCCACGTCAGCATGATGGGCCTCCGCCACGTCACCCTTGTGGGTCCCACACTGCCACGTCAGCAGTGGTGGGTCCCACATCTGCCACGTCATATTTTTTTAAAAAAATATAAATTTATCTAATGCAACACTTCAAACAGCAAATGCAACACTACAGGTATCTAATGCAACGCTTTCTGCCACGTCAGCAAATGCCACGTCAGCAAAGGTGGGCCCCACTTCTGCCACGTCAGCAAATGTGGGTCCCACATGTGCCACGTCAGCATGATGGGCCTCCTGCCACGTCACCCTTGTGGGTCTCACACTGCCACGTCAGCATTTGTGGGGCCCACATCTGCCACGTCATTTTTTTAAAAAAAATATGAATATATCTAATGCAACACTTCAAAGAGCAAACGCAACACTACTGGTATCTAATGCAACGTTTTTTGCCACGTCAGCAAATTGCACGTCAGCAAAGGTGGGCCCCACTTCTGCCACGTCAGCAAATGTGGGTCCCACATTTGCCACGTCAGCAAATGCCACGTCAGCACATGTGGGTCCCACTCCTGCCACGTCATCATTTATAAAAATTAAAAATTATCTAACGCAACGCCATCAGTTAGTGTTGCATAATGTGAAACACTGTGGGTAATACGCAACGCTAATCTATATCTAACGCAACACCAATTCAGCTCAGTTGCAAAAGACCCAAAACTTCTATCTAATGAAACGCTTTCTGTGCAACGCTTTGTAAAAAGGGTTGCGTATGCTCACTTATGGCGTAGTGTTTAACCGACGTATAAGACTCTGACCTTATACGTCGCTTGCCCATACGTCGCCATTTAACCGACTTATAAGGCTGTTTTAACCGACGTATAAGACCATTTTTGTACTAGTGAGAATACCTAGAAATAAACACCCACATGTTCACACTAATTAGCATATGGTTTGCGTTTTGAACCAAGAATCCAAAGTAGGAAGAGAGATCAAACATAAATACACATTTGCAGCACAACACACACAGACACATAAAGCGAAAAATGAAATTCAGCTAGATTGATTTTAGATACCTGGTTTCTTATAATCTACCTACCGCATAGAAATGGAACACCTAATCAATTACAATAACTTATCAATGAATAACATATAGAAATCAATTTGCTAATTTATTGGACATGTGAGGTTCACGCGAATAAGCAACTGATATGAGTGGCGTCTGGAGTAACTTAATTAGGTTACGAAAAGCTAAAGTAAGTACCTATTATTTGTTTAAAAAGAAACAACAGCAAGGTAAATTAAGTACATGTACCATTCAATATATACTATATGTTGGTTTCGATCGCATATACGCAGCGGAAACAATAAATAAAAATCGAAACCATGCCCGGATCCATGTATAATTTATATGATAATCACGGTAGATAGAAACGATTACCTTATCAAAGCTTTACGATTAAAACGATGGAGATGCAATCACAGAGCTTCCTCTTCGAAAACTCCTCTACGGTATCCACACGAACACCTTCAAGAACGTCTCACGATCTTGTCCGGAAGTGAGGTACTAGCCTCTAATGAAAAATATGGTTTAGGGTTAGGTTTTGTGTCTGCGGCTTCTTCTGTATTTTTCACGTACCTTATAATCTTCACCCCATATCTTTATATATAGGATAGTATAAAGCCAAAGAGCCCTTATCAAAAACCTAGCCCAAATATGATTTGTTTAAATAATAAAATCTAATTCTATTATTCAAATAAATAATAATTAAGTCAAACTTAATTATTAAAATCATATCTCATATATCTTTGTATTTTATTATATCTTAATTAAGTCACACTTAATTAAAATAATAAAATCCAACTTATCATTAATTAATTTAAATTCATAATTTAAATTAATTCTTCCTTTAAAATGTTCTATGTGTGTGACCCTGTAGGTTATTATTTATTTTGGCAA
Organism: Kitagawia praeruptora; assembly: GCA_037693485.1. Taxonomy (NCBI): domain Eukaryota; kingdom Viridiplantae; phylum Streptophyta; class Magnoliopsida; order Apiales; family Apiaceae; genus Kitagawia; species Kitagawia praeruptora. The sequence continues at coordinate 114,160,509 of CM075354.1, forward strand.
TAATTTTATTCTCCAATAAAATTATAAACAATGAGCGGTATCTAGTAATACATCATTGCTACCCAATTAAATAATAATTAAATCGTGATTCGATAAACCTTTTGTGATTAATGTTCCCGTGTAATATAATCCCTTTAACCAAATATTATAGATTAAACTCGAGGCATGTTTATTGTCATCCTCTTCATAATTTAATCCGGGTTTACTTGATCCATGAGTAGACTATTAATAACAAATCATTATTTGAGCACGGCCATGCATTTTATAGTCTCACTCAATCAAGAGGCCAATAATATCTCTCCTATTTTATAGGAGGGTTAAATCCTTTATCTATCATTCATATTTCTCATACGATTCACAATATACCCGATGTCCACTTTTATCATTACCCGGTCAAAGGTAACTTTTAATGTAGTCAAAATATATTATCCTCGTATAGAAATATAATGATCTCAAGTCAAAGGATCATTACACCATTATCACTGTGAGTCTTTCTTATGACTTAATTAACATGAAGAATCTCACGGTGGGTCTGTCCAGTACCATGTACCCTACATGTACCTATGTATTGACTTTAGTATCTCCATACTTATAACCAATGAGATGTGGTTATCAGTCAAAAACATACTAGTCTATTTATGTATTATTATTGTCCTGTATAATAATACTCGACTAGGGACCTTTAAGAATATGATATATATAATCTCAAATTCAAGTTATAAACTTAAACTATATATTGTGTATCATTATTCTAAGGACATTTATTATGCTAACAAATATCGCAGTAATTAGAGTCATAATAAATCCATTTATTTAATAATCAAATGACATAAGATTTATTCGAGAAACAATGTATTGCCTCTAGGGCACCTACACTAACAATCTCCCACTTGCACTAGAGCCAATCACCCATGTATCTAATACCCATGGAACTAGTGTGACCGTCGTGCTTCTGCTGCGACAGGCCTTTGGTCAGTGGGTCTGCAATGTTATCATTTGTATGCACTTTACATATATGTATTTCACCCCTTTCATTAATCTCTCGTATGAGGTGATATCTTCTGAGTATATGTTTGGATCGGGAGTGCGATCTAGGCTCTCTAGCCTGTGCAATGGCCCCATTATTATCGCAGTATAGATCAATGGGATCTGCAATCGATGGAACCACTTCCAAATCAGAAACGAATTTTCGAATCCAAACTGCCTCCTTAGCCGCTTCACAAGCTGCAATGTACTCAGCCTCCATTGTAGAATCAGCTACTGTTTCTTGCTTTGAACTCTTCCAGCTTACAGCACCTCCATTTAGACAAAACACAAAACCAGACTGTGATACAGTATCATCCCTGTCTGTTTGGAAACTCGCATCGGTGTAACCCTTTACAACCAGTTTCTCCTCTCCTCCATACACCAAGAATGAATCTTTAGTCCTTTTCAGGTACTTTAGAATATTCTTGACTGCCGTCCAGTGACCTTCACCTGGATTAGACTGGTATCTGCTCGTCATACTCAAAGCATACGAAACATCGGGGCGAGTACATACCATTGCATACATGATAGATCCAATTGCTGATGCATATGGAACTTTATTCATGTGGTCCTTCTCATCTAATGATTTTGGACACTGGTCTTTAGAAATCGTTATTCCTTGAGACACAGGGACATATCCCCTTTTAGCATTTTGCATACCAAAACGATGCAAAACCTTATCAATGTATGTATTCTGACTTAGACCGATCATCCTTTTAGATCTATCTCTATAGATCCTCATTCCTAGAATGTAGGTTGCCTCTCCTAAGTCTTTCATAGAGAAATTGCTCCCTAACCAAGTCTTAACAGCCTTTAGAGAAGGTATGTCATTCCCCATTAGTAGTATGTCATCAACATACAGTACTATGAATGCCACATGGCTCCCACTAACCTTCTTGTAAACACAAGGTTCATCCTCATTTTGAATAAAGCCATACTCCTTGACTATTTCATCAAAACGAATATTCCATCTCCTAGAGGCTTGCTTCAATCCATAAATGGATCGACGTAATTTACATACCTTGCCAACATTCCTTGAATCGACAAAACCTTCAGGTTGTGTCATGTACACATCCTCTTCAAGGCTCCCATTAAGGAAAGCTGTTTTGACATCCATTTGCCAGATTTCGTAATCATGGAATGCTGCAATTGCAAGCAAAATCCGTATGGACTTGACCATGGCAACTGGTGAGAAAGTTTCATCATAGTCAATACCATGAATTTGTTTGAACCCTTTCGCAACCAGTCTTGCTTTATAGGTCTGAACATTTCCCTCCATGTCAGTTTTCTTCTTGAAAACCCACTTGCACCCTACGGGTTTTACCCCTTCAGGTGGATCAACCAAATCCCAAACTTGGTTTTCGTACATGGAATCCATCTCGGATTTCATGGCTTCAAGCCATCTCTTAGAGTCTGGACTGTTCATAGCATCTTGGTATGTGAGAGGCTCATCCTCATTTATGAGCATCAAATCCCCACATTGAGTCAAAAGAAATCCATATCTCTCTGGCTCATGGCGAATTCTACCAGATCTACGAACAACCTGTGTTTCTTGAGCATTATCATTATTCTGCTCTTGTTCCACCTCAGGTTCAATGCTATTTTGTGGTTCTCGATCTTCATCGAGATCTATAGTTCTCCCACTGTCTCTTTTGGAAACAAAATCTCTTTCCATGAAGACAGCATCTCGAGCAATGAACACTTTCTGCTCAGAAGGACTATAAAAATAATACGCCTTTGTTTCTTTAGGGTATCCCACAAAATTGCACTCTTCGGATTTAGGTCCAAGCTTGTCAGATACTTGACGTTTTACAAACGCCTTGCATCCCCAAACTTTCATAAAGTTCATGCTTGACCGTTTCTCCTCCCATATCTCATATGGAGTCTTTTGAACCTTCTTGGTTGGAACACGGTTAAGTGTGAAAGCCGCTGTTTCTAGAGCATAACCCCAGAAACTTATTGGAAGATCTGCATGACTCATCATCGATCGTACCATGTCCAACAGAGTACGATTTCTCCTCTCTGAAACTCCATTCCATTGAGGTGTACCTGGCGGAGTGAGTTGTGATACAATACCACACTCCTTTAAATACTCTTTAAATTCGGTGCTTAAGTATTCACCCCCACGATCGGATCGTAAGATTTTAATACTTGCACCTCCGCCTATTTGCTTCTCTACTTCAGCCTTGTATTCTTTGAATTTTTCAAAAGAATCGGATTTGTTCTTCATAAGATATACATATCCATATCTACTGAAGTCATCAGTAAATGTTATGAAGTAGTAGTAGCCTCCTCTAGCCATCACACGCATTGGGCCACATACATCACTATGTATTAGCTCCAAACGTTCAGTGGCCCTTTGACCCTTACCAGTAAAAGGGGCTTTAGTCATCTTACCAAGCAAACAAGATTCGCATTTTTCGTATGATTCAAAATCAAACTTATCCAAGTATCCATCCTTATGTAATTTGGATATGTGTTTCTCATTTATATGACCTAGACGACAATGCCAGAGGTATGTTTGATTTGAGTCATTAACTTTAAGTCGTTTGTTTTCTATGTTACAGACAGGATTATCAAAATCAAGAACATATAAACCATTAAATAAACGCGCAACACCATAGGTTAAATCATTTAAAGCAAAAGAGCAACTATTGTTCTTTATTATAAATGAAAAACCTTTCTTGTCCAAACAAGAAACAGAAATAATGTTTCTGCGAATCGCAGGCACGTAATAACAGTCTTCAAGTTCTAAAACAAGCCCAGAGGGCAAAGATAGATAATAAGTTCCTACGGCTAAAGCAGCAACTCTTGCTCCATTGCCTACTCGTAGGTCCACTTCTTTCTTAGCCAAAGTCCTACTTCTCTGCAGTTCCTGCACATTTATACAAATGTGAGAAGCACATCCAGTATCCAATACCCAAGATGTAGAAGTAGACAGATTGACTTCTATAACATATATTCCTGAAGTAGAAGCTTGTTGAGCCTTCTTCTTCTTCAGATCCTCCTTCAATCTATCCTTCTCAAGGATTGATCGAACGGATAGAGAGTTTGTGTTGTTTGTCATTATTTAGTATCTACAATGTTAAAAGCACATAATAAACATTAGATTGTCTGAGTTATCATTATTATGTTCAAATGATTATGATATATTCATAATATATCTCCCACTATTTTTATCAAATTAATAGCCCTTACTATTAAATCGGAAAGAATATCCCATAAGTCTTTCTAGTGAGCCAAGATCCATATTTCGTCATATCCTAAGTCAACCACTGGTAGTCCTTAAAACATGATTATTTAGGTAGACAACATTTGTCAATTATATCATATATAATTCTTGGATAGTTTGGTGAACAACAATTGTTCTTGTCTATCTAATAGATTTTGAACCAAACTCTATGCTTCTAAGTTCATAATAATTGAATATAACCGTTTATTTTCACCTTATTATGACGACTCAGTTAAGTTAAACCCAATGATACAACGGTCGAATATAACCGCTTATATTCATCACATCTCACCACGATAGACAGGAGTCCCCTGCCACTGGCAGTCATTCCCCTTATCGATCTAGGATTCAATGAGTGTTCATTCATTGGAAAGCATCCGATTAAAACTTAATATTTTTGTTAAGGGGTTTCAAAATTAAAACGACCATGATCCCATCATAAAGAGATTCCCAATTTTTTCCTTGAATTAAATACTTCAAATCAATATTCATCAATAGTTTGATTTCCAGGTTGTTGGAGGAGTCACAAGTGGCCTCACTTAATACCCAACTTCCTTACAGGTAAAACCTGTTTTTGACAAAATCTCCCCATATCTAAATAATTGAAAATTCGTATTTAATTCCGTGTTTCATAAACACAGAAATCTCATGATCGTTTGTTCATTTTTAAAATCTCGAATCGTTACAGATTTTATCTTGTTTAGCATGGCAAGCATGGCATGGGTGACGTATCTAATACATGCATACATCATTAATCTAATTAAAACATGCATACATTTGCTACTCTACACATGTAAAGTGCATCACATAAAATAATATGCTATGATTATGGCCCAATCCTATGCGATTTTTCCAAGCTAATGGAAAAATCAAGGTCAATCTATGGTGGTAATAACTAATTATTACAAAATCTCTTGCTTCACTTCCAAAGCTGCCTTGATTGCCTCCAAGCTCCTTTTGAAACATTTTACAAAAGAACTCGAGTTGCATTCGAGATAAAATAATTACAAAAAGAAAAACGACATGCAAGTCGTATTTAATTATTACAAACCATAAATTAAAATTAATAAAATAAATTGAAAACTAGGTCTTGGGGCCATAACCATGCATCATGCTCACATAGCAATTAAAAGCATCACATATTGTATAAACACAATTTTATACAACATAAATTAAATATGATCAAATCATAAATAATAAAATTAACGCACTTTAATTAAAAATTAATCTAGTAATTAATCAAAATTACTAATTAATAAAATTTTGCATACTCCAAGTTAAACATTAACAATTATTATTTAATCTAGCATGCAAAACCTGGATGAATTTTTTTTTTTTTTTTTTTTTTTTTTTTTTTTTATTTAAAATTACCAGATACGCATCTACAGTATGCGTTTATGGCCTAATCTGTTAATTTTATTAGACACGCATTCCTGGAATGCGTGTATGATTTATAATCAGACCGATACGCATACTCAGTATGCGCATCACCTGTACTATCAGTTTTCTGCAGATTTCCAGAAGACCCAGTACGATCGGGTGATCTTGGTTAGTCGCGATTTGGATTCCAGACTTTATATATTGACCCACAAACACTTTAGCAGCAACAATACAATCATATATCATAGATACTGGAACGTTTTAAAATCTAAACCTAGTGAATAGTTTGTATGAACATGTATGTATACACTTACGTAAAACATGCATGACCTTACTGCTGGGTATCTGATTCGACTCCAACTGGATTTTAGAGGTTAATATAACGTTTTAATCCCATTAAAACAGAACACATCATTAAACGAATCAAAACCAGTATAAAACGTATCATGCAGATCGTAAATAGCATGCAGTAGGGTTCACCGGGGGGGGGGGAAAAACTCAGAACTAGTAATTACTGATCATGTAGTCGTGTTACTGGTTTCTCAAATCTCGACATTTAGCCATGATTTAATCTTATCATTATAGACCAAAGAAAGACGCAGCTTTCACAGAATCATAGTAGTTTATATATAAACGCATGAACATACAGTATAGTTCCGGGGAGAAACAAACAGTTCTGATAACTTCTGAATCATATCGTATACATCACATATAACCAGATTATCATATTATACAAGTAGCTCTGATGCCATTATTGGTTTCGATCGCATATACGCAGCGGAAACAATAAATAAAAATCGAAACCATGCCCGGATCCATGTATAATTTATATGATAATCACGGTAGATAGAAACGATTACCTTATCAAAGCTTTACGATTAAAACGATGGAGATGCAATCACAGAGCTTCCTCTTCGAAAACTCCTCTACGGTATCCACACGAACACCTTCAAGAACGTCTCACGATCTTGTCCGGAAGTGAGGTACTAGCCTCTAATGAAAAATATGGTTTAGGGTTAGGTTTTGTGTCTGCGGCTTCTTCTGTATTTTTCACGTACCTTATAATCTTCACCCCATATCTTTATATATAGGATAGTATAAAGCCAAAGAGCCCTTATCAAAAACCTAGCCCAAATATGATTTGTTTAAATAATAAAATCTAATTCTATTATTCAAATAAATAATAATTAAGTCAAACTTAATTATTAAAATCATATCTCATATATCTTTGTATTTTATTATATCTTAATTAAGTCACACTTAATTAAAATAATAAAATCCAACTTATCATTAATTAATTTAAATTCATAATTTAAATTAATTCTTCCTTTAAAATGTTCTATGTGTGTGACCCTGTAGGTTATTATTTATTTTGGCAATAATTTTATTCTCCAATAAAATTATAAACAATGAGCGGTATCTAGTAATACATCATTGCTACCCAATTAAATAATAATTAAATCGTGATTCGATAAACCTTTTGTGATTAATGTTCCCGTGTAATATAATCCCTTTAACCAAATATTATAGATTAAACTCGAGGCATGTTTATTGTCATCCTCTTCATAATTTAATCCGGGTTTACTTGATCCATGAGTAGACTATTAATAACAAATCATTATTTGAGCACGGCCATGCATTTTATAGTCTCACTCAATCAAGAGGCCAATAATATCTCTCCTATTTTATAGGAGGGTTAAATCCTTTATCTATCATTCATATTTCTCATACGATTCACAATATACCCGATGTCCACTTTTATCATTACCCGGTCAAAGGTAACTTTTAATGTAGTCAAAATATATTATCCTCGTATAGAAATATAATGATCTCAAGTCAAAGGATCATTACACCATTATCACTGTGAGTCTTTCTTATGACTTAATTAACATGAAGAATCTCACGGTGGGTCTGTCCAGTACCATGTACCCTACATGTACCTATGTATTGACTTTAGTATCTCCATACTTATAACCAATGAGATGTGGTTATCAGTCAAAAACATACTAGTCTATTTATGTATTATTATTGTCCTGTATAATAATACTCGACTAGGGACCTTTAAGAATATGATATATATAATCTCAAATTCAAGTTATAAACTTAAACTATATATTGTGTATCATTATTCTAAGGACATTTATTATGCTAACAAATATCGCAGTAATTAGAGTCATAATAAATCCATTTATTTAATAATCAAATGACATAAGATTTATTCGAGAAACAATGTATTGCCTCTAGGGCACCTACACTAACACTATAAACACTTTTTTTACTGTTAATTACTTAAATTATTCTAGAGTTTTCTTAGATAAATAATACATATAATAGACCTAACACAATATATAGAATATTTTGGTTCTGAGCAGAATAAAAAATCTTATTGGCGAACTAAATAACTCCTCTTCCAAGTTACATGGCTTCTAGACCAATCTTTTCATTAGCTAAAGGCAGTGGACACGCAAGTTGAGTTAGCATGCAGCGCACAAAAAGGGGGTAAAAAGTTAGATATAAGATTATTCATTTCAAATCCTAACAAAACAAAAATCATTGATTCGATTATAAGGAGTGTTGGACTTGAATGAGGGAGTATATGGTCTGGGATCAAAATCTTGCTCAAGTAATTTTTTAAAAAAATTCTCCTTTGTACCTCATAACTTTGAAGCAATGATAATGATAACTATTAAATTCATCAATTAAACATAACACATAATTACAGGGGTGTTTGGATAAACTTTTTCCAGAATATGTCAACTTATTTTAAGACAAAGTTAGAGATTCCTAACTTTCTAACTTATTTTCTAACTTATTTTTGCAATTTATTGAATCTCAAACATAAATTAAATACTTGTATAAAAAAAATTATCAATATAAATTTTTTATCCGAAAATAAGTCCATAAGTCCATAATCAAAGTTGTGCCAAACACGCACTACATGATGTAACTTTACACGTACCTCGCTAAAATGATGAAACATTTACAGTCCTTCTTGTTCTTTCTCCGCTCTTCCACACATGTTCAGTCTTTCTTTTTTTTTTCGTGGCCAGGTTCTCTCCTAGTCGCCTGGTTCTCTCCTAGTAACTATTGCGGTTAAACACACAATGCAACTCCTTGTTTAAAGGTTCACTAATGATATTAATTTATTTTAATTATCAAAATTAACAACATACTAGCTTATAGCCCGTGCAAGGCACGAGTTACTTTTTATTTTTATAATTTATTTATAATTTAGTATGATATAATGTTATAAACATTAATTTTAGTATGTTATTGGAATAATTATAACCTTACATCTTTGTAGATGTAATAATTTTTACTACTAAAACAAATTACTATGTGTTGTTGGCGGGAATCGAAACTTAGACCTATTTATATAACAACTTTTAGTATTGTTGTATTTAAGTTGAATTATAATTTTGCTTATTATAGTATAGTATAGATAGTATAGATGTGTCTCTACATATTCACTACCAAACAAAATAATATTCTAAAGAACAACATTGAATATTAAATAACATACATACAACACATATTATAATAAATAAATTACTCCCATCCAAGTCCTACTAAACTTCTTAAATTATAACACTACAATATTTTATTAGATGCATACAATTAAAACATTAAAGAAAATCTTTGTGTAATTGCATAGTAAGAAAATAATTCGATTGTTAAGGCACATTAAACTAAATTTACTGGTCTTTGAATAATTCTTGATTCTTGATACTAGTGTGTTTGACTAGTATAACATTAATATAAAAGAAAAAAGGAAATTAAATTAAATTTCACATCTTATATCATAAATATAATATTTAATATGTCACTACAAGAAAACAAGGGTAAATGTGACCGAACAAATATGACTGCGGCTAAATATGACCACCGGCGGTCATATTTAAGGTCAACCTTGATAAATCATCGGTCAGACTTAAATATGACCGACTGCGGTCATATATAAAGGCGGTCATATTTAATCGGTCAAAATTAGTATTCCGGGCCCACAAAATAAGGGAGGGAAAATTGCCGCCCGGGGCACAAAATTTGCTCGGTATAAATTTGACCAACGGCAGTCGAATTTATAAATATGACCGCGACTAGTCACAATTATGAATATGACCAAAATATAAATTTGACCGCCCGTGATCGAATTTATAAATGTGACCGTCCATGGTCGAATTTATAAATTTGACTGAAATAACATTTTCGTCAATTTTATAAATATGACCGCATTCCGTGAAATTTGTAAATGTGACCGTTAGCAGTCAAATTTTCTTTAAACTTAAAAAATTTCAAAAATTTTAAATAAATACAAAAAAAATTAATAAATTCTGAAAAAAATGACCCGTTAATATTTAGGATTACTAATTTTACGCAATTCAAATTACAATTTGAACGATCCAACCGTACGAATATAAATCTTATAAGTTTCAAAGAGTTTACACAAAAAATCACTCGATTATACGCAAACCCTACATTTCCATGATACAGCCTATCCACTCAACTAGCTAGGTTTTGCCCATAAACACAAACCTTAAACCCTACATTTCCATGATACATCCTATTCACTCACTTGCCAAGATACATCCTGATTCTTTCTTTTTCAAGGTCCAAAACCAGCTTACAATATGTCGAATTTTAAAGTTTCCTCAACAACTTATGCAGATGATTCCATTTTTTTAGCAATAAATTCATCAACTCTCCTCTTTCTCCCTCAAACAAACAAACATCTCATATAGTGCATTTGGTTTTTGTGAGTCACTCTCAGGCAAGAGTAGTACAACCACTAGCTAATTTCTCCATTGTAAAGTTTTAAGAAATCTAAATTACTAACCTTGATATGAATTCAATACTTTATTTTCCAAACTTCTTAAATTTACCCGAGTTTTCTTGTAGTGTTTATTTATTAATTTTTTCAATTTATATTTATTATTAAATTTTATATGTACATTTTTTTAATTGATCGCTGTTGGTCACTTTTAATATTTTTGACTGGAATTGGTCACATTTACCCATAAATGTGACCGCAAACCCTAGTCGGTGGAATTTATAAATTTGATTGCCCGTGGTCAAATTTATAAAAGTGACCGTACATGGTCAAATTTATAAATTTGACTTAACTAATCATTTTGATCGAATTTATAAATTTGACAAAAATATGACCGTTAGTGGTCAAATTTATAAATTTGACTGAAACAACATTTTCGTCAATTTTATAAATATGACTGCATTCCGTGAAATTTTTAAATGTGACCGTTAGCAGTCAATTTTCTTTAAATTAATAAATTTTCGAAAATTTTAAATAAATACAAAAAAAATAATAAATTCTGAAAAAAATAGGCCGTTAACATTTAGGGTTACTAATTTTACGCAATTCAAATTACAATTTGAACGATCCAACCGTACGAATATAAATCTTATAAGTTTCAAAAAGTTTACACAAAAAATCATTCGATTATACGCAAACCCTACATTTCCATGATACAACCTATCTACTCAACTGGCTAGATTTTGCCGCTAAACACAAACCTTAAACCCTACATTTCCATGATACATCCTATTCACTCACTTGCCATGATACAACCTGATTCTTTCTTTTTCAATGGCCAAAACCAGCTTACAATATTTTCTTAAATACATGTCGAATTTTAAAGTTTCTCAACAATTTATAAAGATGACTCCAATTTTTTAGCAATAAATTCATCAACTCTCCTCTTTCTCCCTCAAACAAACAAACATCTCATACAGTGCATTTGGTTTTTGTGTATCACTCTCAGGCAAAAGTAGTACAACCACTAGCTAATTTCTCCATGTAAAGTTTTAACAAATCTAAATTACTAACCCTTAATATGAATTCGATACTTTATTTTCCAAAATTGCTGACGTGGCAGAAGTGTTGCATTAGCTAATTTTTTGAATTCAATAAACCGGTCAACGTAGACTTTCCTTCTAACTAGTCTTGTCCCGAATGATGAATCTATTTTTTTAAATTATTTTTTCGACGTTCCAATCATACGAATGACAATATATAACGGTTTTAGTTAAGCGGTATTTTTTTTTAAAAATTTTCTAGATATATTTGGATTGGTTTTATAACGGTCAAACCTGTCAAAATAGACATTCTATTTAAAATGCTTGTTTAAAATTTCTTAGATTAATTTTTTTCAAAAAGCCCGTTTATCAAAATATATAAAATGACAATATATTTTAATCTTTTTTTAAGTTTAAAATTTGATAAATAATATATATAAATTTTTTTAAAAAAAAATTGTATTTTAATTGTTTAATTATTTAAAAATCACATTTACCTTTAAAATATTTCATTTTTATAAAAAGTAAGAGTTTACTAGTAAATGAGTATTTATTTTTAATATAAAGATATTTAATTATTATTTTTTTAGGTTTTATTTATTTATTAAATGTAAAATGAATATTTTATAAAACAAAATCAAAAACAGAAATATAATTATAAAAATAGTAAAATGAGGATGGCACAGTTATCGGTGAAATTTTTTAGCGGACAAATTATCCCGCCTTACACTTGAACAAATTGGAGCTTACACTTAAACAAATTATTACTCCCTCTATCTGTACTCATCTCTCTCTCTCTCTCTCTCTCTCTCTCTCTCTCTCTCTCTCTCCGCATAGAACATCTGGCGTAACATAGATAATGAATAAATAGGACGTAAACCTCTCTTTCACTCTCATTTTTCCTTAATTTTCTATCAAATTAGTATGTTATTTGCTACAAATTAGACGGCTCAAGTGAATATGGCTTCGATTTGAGACTTCAAATTGGGGCTTCTTCAAATTAGGGTTTTTCCAGATTAGGGTTCATTGTTTTGAGTTTAATTGATTTAGTTTTTGCACTTAAACTTCAACTAATTGCGGTTTATATTCGATTTCAGGCCTTCTCCAGTTTGGGCTTTGGATTGGGGCTTCAATGGGCATCGTAAGTAGATGTTTGGTACTTTAATAAACGAGATTATTGGCGGTTAGTGATTGTTCTCTAGTATTTGAGCAATCGATTTGATTCCTAGTCTTTCCACTCTTATTTCTTTAAGCCATGGATCTGTTTATGTTGTAGGTATATTAAACTGTGGGAGCTTGTACTGCTCTCTGTTAAACATTGATGGGTTCACTTCTTCTTCCTCAGGTAAGTTACAGAGTTGGTGAAATTTACTAGTTTCACTGTCTATCAATTCTGTCCCACCTTTTTTTTCTTTGAGAATTGGTGTAGTTGTACCAACTGTGTAGGGTAAATGCGGTTACAAGTATTGAAAATTTTACACTGTACTCTTTTTTATAACGTGTCAATGGAATTTGAGTTGATCATAATCCAGAATTTATACTGTTCAACTAAATTGCAAGAAAGGTAAAGTTTTTATTATGTACCTGATTGAATTCTTGGTGGTTTATGTTAAAATAGTGTGTTTCTAATCTTGATCTTACCACAAAGTATATATTTGTGGTGCCTTTTCTGCTCTATATTTAAAATGTATGAACTGTATCATATCTGGCTTGGCTTACTTTGGCTTTAATAATGGATAGGAGACTTACGTTGGCTCATATTCACCAAACATGCTATCTCATCTGATAGAAATTGATATATTTCTTAAGTACAATATTCACTCTTATTCATTCTTGTTTTACTTAAGTACAGTATTCATTCTTATTCATTCTTGTTTAAATTAATCTGGTAGTGCACTGTTTTTTTGTTTACTTATGCTTGGATGTTTATCTAGGAATGCATAGCCGCTTTCCAGGCAGCTTGTACATTACGGTTGCTGGCCTGCAGCTACTAGTTTGTGGGAGTGCACTGTAGGGGAAGCAAGTACCTAGTTTGTTCAGTTGTGAACTGCAAGTACCTTGTTTCTTCATTTTTGGAGACTCTTTGATGGACAATGGCAACAACAATGATCTCGACACTCAGGCAAAGGTTAACTATCCGCCCTACGGCATCGATTTTCCAGATGGACCGACGAGAAGGTTTACCAACGGGAAGAACCAAGCAGATTTCCTTAGTGCGTCTTCTTTTCTTGCACTAGTATTTAAAATTCAGTTTATTTCGATCATTTAAAAATCAAATTATTGTCCTTTGTCCTCCTGTAGCTAGTTACCATGTCAATGCACATACATTGCGGATAATGTTTTAATCTAGCTAGCTCGCTTTGATCTGTAAATTCTAACAGTTATTAACTTTATGCATCGTAGGTGAATTTTTAGGTTTCGATAATTACAGACCGCCATTTGCTAGTGCTAGCTACTCTGAGATCCTCCAAGGAGTCAACTATGCATCGGGAGGATCTGGGATTCGTAGTGAAACTGGCTCAAACTTGGTAATATCATACTTTCTTCCCTTAATTAGAACAGATTAGATACTATACTATGCATGCGCTTCAGATTTTTCCAATGTCCAACCATAAATAGGGAGAAAGTTTATAATTAAACACGATGTTCATGTAAAATTTTGATTTTTTTAGAAATGCAGCTTCAATTATTTGTACCCAAGGTGAGATGGCATGTTGGGATCACAATCGTAAAAATAATACTTCTGTTATATGATCCAGATGTTAATCATTTCATTGAACTTGATCTAATCTTGTGGTAATTCTAATTCCTTTTTATCGGTTAATATATGGGGTGAAGTTATTAGCTTAAACCAGCAATTAAAGAATCATCAAACTACGATTTCAAAAATCGTAAGCATACAGGGGGATAATAAGAGTTATACTGAAGAGTACCTAAAGAAGTGCATTTACTTAGTAGGATCAGGAAGTAACGATTACATCAACAACTACTTTAATCCAGATTTCTTCCCAGAAAGCAGCCAATATACACCCGAACAGTATGCAGATTTGCTTATACAACAGTATGCGACACAAATAACGGTCAGTCTAAAAGTTGTAACCATTTTGTCAATAATTTTTAAAACTTGTAGCTTTTCGAGCCATCTAAATACTCACACACCTCCAGTACGTACATAGATAGCAGTCGCGAGTCGATGTGGAACATGACCAAGTGTTTTGTTGAATGCAGACTTTGTACACCTACGGAGCAAGGAAGATTGCGTTGTTTGGACTTGGACCAATAAGTTGTACACCAGAGGAGATTAGAACCTTCCCAACCAATCTATCCGGATGCGTAGATAACATAAACAATGCGGTGACTCTGTATAATGACAGAATGAAGCCACTGGTTGATGGCCTCAACACAAATCTAAGTGATGCACATGTTACCTATATCAACATCTGGAACTTTTCACCCACGATCGGTATGTTACGTAACTTAGTTTTACTCTAATATTAATGTGTTTCTATGAACGTATTTTCGGATTTTTAATTTTAAGATTTCCAAGAACATACAGTAATGTTGTCCTTTTTGATTCTTCAGTATCAGCAAATCTTAATTTTCTTCTTAATGTAAATTTACTTGCACGTACTGCTATTTAATTATGTAAACAAAATTTTAATTAACGTAATTACATTAATATATTGCTGCAGGTCTTTTGAGCTTTCCATGTTGTACAACATCAACAACAGTTGGTAGGGGACAATGTGTTCCAAACCAGACTCCTTGCCTTATCAGAAACTGTTGAAGCTGCCATCCACCTTTAGCTAATATGGTCTTTGGATTTCTAATAGTATGGTCATAGGATTGACCATCTGGATGGTTTTAAATCTTTTGGTTTTGGTGTATTGTCTTTTTCCGAGTTCTGACTGGTTTATAGGTGGTTTTAAATCTTTTGGTTTTGGTGTATTGTCTTTTTCCGAGTTCTGACTGGTTTATAGGTGGTAACTGTTGTATTAAACAGGGTAATATTTTTTTTTTTTGTTGTAATGGTATTTTAAATTTGATCGATATCAGTCGGATTATAAATTTGACCAGAAAACAAAGTGGTCACATTTACAAATTTGACTAAAAATAAGGTGGTTACATTTATAAATTTGACTAAAAAAGGTGGTCATATTTATAAATTTGACCGAAATAAGGTGGTCACATTTATAAATTTGACTAAAATTTTCGTGGTCATATTTATAAATTTGACCAATTATGTGACGGTCGATTTTATAAATTTGACCGGAGGCGGTTGAATTTATAAATTTGACCGAAAAATAAGATCAAAGGCCAGAAACTAAAATTGACCGCCTTTGGTCAATTTTAGTCGGTCAAATTTAGTCGGTCACGTTTATTCGGTCATAATTAATCGGTCATATTTAGCTAAATTTGACCGATTTTAATAAATTCGACTAGCCTAAAACCGACCGAAATTTTCCGGTCATATTTAGTTAAATATGACCGACGGCGGTCATATTTAGCTAAATATGACCGGAAAATTTCGGTCATTTTTAGCCGATTTTCTAGTAGTGTGTGGTATCAACCCTTTTCCCGCTTCTTATATAAGATTATCATTTGTTTTTCTATTTAGGTGTTTTGAATAGTAAAACGTTATTTTAATTTTCTTAGCACAAAATCATTTCAATAACTAAATTTGAGTCCTAAATTTTATAATGTACTTAGAAGTTGGAATTATATTTTTGTGAGTTTATTCTTCATACATAATTTGAGTATTTTACGGGTGTCTATGTATCCTTAATGAAAATGGAAATGTTGTTTACATGTTTTATGGATATTTTCATAAAATCCACCATCACTAAAATAAGTTCCCTCCGTCCCATCCATCTATTAACATTTCAAAATAGAGTGTCCGACACGCATTTTAAGATGGATTTTAAGGTTACATAATTTATTTTTGAAATTTTCTTTTTCTGTATAAAAATAGAACAATCCTATTTTTATACAAAAAAAGAAAATTTTAAAAATAATTTATGGAACTATCCTTAAAATTTACCTTAAAATGCCTTCCAAAAACTGAAACTGACAAAAGAAATGTTAACAATTAGGTGGGACCGAGGGATATTTGTTAAGTATTTTTAGCAAAATTATATATCTTCTGCAAAATAACCCGTGTATACCTGAGGGGGGGGGGAATGCTATTGCTGTATATGTAATAACCCGTGTGTGTGTGAATCGGGTATGTGTGTGTTGCGCAAGGACTGTGATTGTGTTCTGGGCTCGGTTTAAATTGGTACCACGGCTGTGATGTGGTATGCTTCGAGTTCTGTTGTTGGTGTGCTCATATAATGGTGCTTGTGTGTGTATTATATGTTGTTCAAGTATGTATGTTTGTGATGCTTTTGCTGTTGTGTTGTCCGATGGGGGAAGAAACAGGGGAGGCTGTCAAGGGAGGAGGTGAAGGTTGTCGTGAGTGAGGTTGGTTCGGAGAAGGGCGAAGAAGTGAATGAAAGGGTAAGTGCGTGTGTGCGCAGTGGTACACAGGTGTGACGTTAGTAAGTGTATATGTTGAAGATGAGGCTGTTTTTTTATATACAAGGGTGGGGAAATTGTATTATTAAGTTGTGGTATGTTAATCAGTTTTGGGAGGGATTGTAATTAAGACTTTACCTTGAAAATCGATGTTGAGGCTAGAGGTTATTTGAGGATTTAAGTGTAAGCAGTGTTTAAAAATTATATATTCGGTCGGTGTAGTAGGATCAATATGACAGATTGTTCGATTTTGAAGTAGTAATAATTTAAATTGTTTACTACTTGGATTGTCGTAATTATAGTTGAGTTGATATTGTTGATTGATGGTTGCCTTAAGTGGTTGGTTGAGTATTTTGAGTCGGTTGAATTCGACGGATTAGTCTATTTTACAGAGGAGGTGCTGTCCAATTTCTGTTAACAATTAGTTTGTAAATTTTGATAGTCATCTAATAAGAATTATAAGGCGTTATAGGACGCGTATGGGTAGATTAGATCGACAGTAAGTTGTTTGGTTGGTTTTGGTACTAAAATAGTATTTTACCTCCATATAGGTACGAGTAGGAGGCCAGGCTGTGAACAGTGTACGTGTAGAGGGAATCTCGAGAAAGGAGATAGTTGTCCGTGGACGAGTGTGATCGAGTAGAGGACGACGTGTAAAGAAGTAGAAGCTGTTGTAAAGTGAGTGGCGGATCGAGATATCGGAAGTCGAAGTTTCATGTAATGAGGCAAGTGTTGTTGCTCCTCACTTATTGTTCAAGTGATGCCATCTTGCTCTTTTTAAGTATAAAATGATTTGGTCAGATTTATGTTTACAAAATGATGTACTTTTTCAAATGACGTGCAAATGTTTACATTTTCCACCTATAGCTCAAGTGCTAATTTTCAAATGATCTTACGATTATCTTTCTCAATAATATTTTTAAAACATGGAATGTTATTGGATTCCTCATGAGAGTATCATTTATTTTAGTTTATTTTAGTTTATATTATTTTATTTTATTTTCTTCAAAAATTTTTAAGAGACATTCTAAAACAGAGGAAATCCAAGATTTTAAAATCTTATAAAAATCTTTTAGCATAATTTATGATCTTAGCATATTTTACCCGATGGACCCTCTTTAAGGGATGTTATCTTCAAATTGATTTATAATTAATTATCATGGACTTATCTTATAAATGTTCATTTTGAACCACTTAACTTACCCAATTTAGTCCAAACTTTTCTAGATGTTGAAGAAATTTATTAAATGATTCGCACTTGACTATATCCTTGTTTTGTCGTATATCCTCAGTTATTAATCATGTTGCTAGTAAATTCTTCTGTCGATTCATTTATTGATGTTATGACCCCAATTATTCGTATCGAATTTGTCGATACTTTTTGTTATTGTTGTTTATTCAATTGTCACCTATTCATTGTATCGAACTCGTCGATACCCTTTGAGGTTATTATTCTTTAATTAATACCCAATTATCGTGTCGAACTTGTCGACACATGTTGATCTTGAATTCTTCATTGATTATTGGATCTTGAGTTGTTGTTCTGGAACGTGAGTTTTCCAGATTGTTTGGTTGATAGAGGTTGTTGATTGTTCCGACACCTATTGTGGGATATAGAATTGGAATGTTTTTAAAACAGATGTCCCTTCGGGGAGACCATATTATTCGTCAGCAGATGTCCCTTCGGGGAGACCATATTAATGGTCAGCAGATGTCCCTTCGGGGAGACCAGTTTAATGGTTAGAAGTTGAGGCCAATGTGTGCCATGGATCCATTTAGAGGGACCTTGCTGTGTGCATTGTCCGGGGTTAGTGCGGGTCTGATCAGCCTCCTAACTCCACTGTTTTTTTTAAATATATAAAAAAATCCAATTCTAATCTATACATTGAGGTTGAGTTGCTTCAATGCTTGATTCCTTTGAAGCCTATGATGATTATCTTTGATTATCAGTTCTTATTGTTGATGCAATTTATTCTAGCGGAGCCTTGCTAGCTCATCTTGGAGTTATAATATTTAATTTCAGCTGATTTCTTTCGTACCATATGATGAGTATTCTTGTTGGTCAGAACCTATATTGTTCTTGACATTGCTATCACTGTTTACACTTGCTGAGCATTGTTGGCTCACTCTTGTTTGTTGTTTATTTTTCTTCAGTTAATAGAGGAGATTAGTGGACCTTGTGGTTGATGAGTTTTCATGCTCCAACAGCGAGAGGTGACGTTCGAGTTGTTGGTTTCGCCGGGTAGTGATTTGAGCTTGTCAGAGGTTGGTTTACTAGTTCGGTAGATGAACTTAGTGGTTATCAATTTGTATAATAATGTTATTCTGAGATTGGATTGTAGTAATTAAATTTGGTAGTTTGTTTCATACCATAACCTGTAAGCGGTCTTGGATCAGGGGTATTTTATTATTATATTATGTTTATATCCAGGTATGTGTTGTGTGGATTGTGGTTAGTGGCCCCAAATCTGAACCCCGGATTATGGGATGCCACATAAACAAGATGATAATCCTAATAAAAAGTCTTAATACCTACTTGATATGCAATTATTTTGGGATATCAAGTATTTTTTAATATATTAAATTTTATTTTAAGTATGTTTTTTTGAATTCTTGTATCATTTTTCTTTTGTTTGTTATCAAATATTCGTAGGTAGACAATGAAAAATATGCTCCAAAAAAGTTGGTAACCCTGGCTCTATGAGCCTAGCTGGGCTCGAATGCAGGCCATGTGCAACTCTCCACTCCGCTGCTTGGACAAGGAGCCTCAAGTCCTTATTCGTGAACTAGTTTTCTATTAGGACGATCGATTGGATCTTTTCTTTAGCCAAAGCCAACTTTTCTAAGCAACATAGCACTTAGCCACATCACCAATTCATTCAGTGGATTAATGATGAATGCAGAGACTGGGGGAGTTTTGGGAGATGGAATGAGTGACGGTGCTCGGAGAGAGGGTGGAAAGTACCTTACAACAATGTTATGAGGGAACTCGATCTTGCAGTATAGATTATATATATATAAATTGTATAATGTAAAACTGATAAAACAAAGCAAGTACTTGTATGTCTCAAAAGACTTGTTTATTCCTTTTGCGTACAACGTTTATAAAGACTTACAGTAATAGAAAGTGCTAGCAAGGAAATTGGAACTAATGGGCCTAACTGATCTCCTACAAAGACTCAAAGTCTAATGTTATTAAAACACACGATCCTAAATAAACTCTACTACTACAAGACTCAATCATCCGCTGCATAAACTAATGACAAGTGTGATATTATTATCCAACAATCTCCCCCTTAATCTCAGAATTGTTTGATCAACTTCTTGATTCTGAGAAGATTCTTCATTCTTTCGAACTTAACGGTTGACAGTGGTTTGGTTAAGCAATCTACACGTTGTTTTTCACCACTCACATGTTTCACAACTATCTCCCCACGTTCAACACATTCTCATATAAACTGATATCGTATATCGATATGCTTACTCCTACTATGAAAGATTGGATTTTTTGGCCAAGTCAATTGCGAATTTGTTATCTATAAAAATAATCACAGGGCCAATTTGTTTATGTGTTACTTGCTTCAACACATTTCGTAACCAGATTCCTTGACATGGGTCGTAGCTGCCATAAATTCCACCTCGCATGATGATAGTGCCATGCAACGCTGCTTCTGAGATACCCATGTCACCAAGCTTTCACTAAGTTAAAATGCCATACCCCTAGTACTTCTCTTATCATCAGTATTTCCTGCAAGCTCGTTGTTCGAGTATCCCGACAAAACATTAGTACCACCATTTTCAGTGTAAACCAGTCCATACTCCTTTGTTCCCTGTACGTAATGAAGAATTCTCTTAATAGCATTTAAGTTCATTGTTGTTGGCTTTTCCATATACCTACTAACTATTCCAACTGTGTAGGCAATATCCGGACGCGTGTGAACAAGGTAACTTAGACCTCCAACAATGCTCCTGAATTGAGTTGCATAACTTAATTTTCCTCCCTCGTCCTTGGTGATATGTTCTTTTGGATGCATCAAAAATTTTGTGGGATTACAACCAATCATCCCACCTTTTCTAGTACTTTTCTTGCATACCCTAACTGCTTAAGCTCAATAAAGCCGCTGTTTTGCTTTACTTCAATTCCCAAGTATTAAGATAATTTTCCCATATCAATCATCTCAAATTTGCAATTCATCTGACCTTTAAAAACTTTAATAAACGACATATCCGTGCTAGTGATGAGAATATCATCCACATAGACTCCAACTATCAGTAAATCTTTTCCAACTCGTTTGGTGTATACATCATGCTCGTACGGGCATTTAACAAAGCGTGATCTCCAAGAAATTTGATGAGTTTCGAATCCCACGCACGCCTTGTACAGCTTGTACACAAGTTTTTCTTGCCCTTTCTTCATGAATCCTTCCGACTGAGATACATAAACCTCCTCCTTGAGCTCACCATGTAAAAAGGGTGTTTTAACATCTATGTGGTGCAATTCCCAGGAGTTTTTCGCTGCCAAGGCCAGTAAAATCCGTACTGTTTCTAAGCGTGTTACAGGCGCAAATAATTCATCAAAATCTACCCCATTTTCTTGAACATACCCATTGGCGATAGGTCTCGCCTTATGCTTCACTATATTTCCTTCAACATCCCGTTTACGTTTATAAATCGATTTTAAATCGATTACGTTTTCACCTGGTGGCAAAGTTGTCAGCTTCCAAGTTTCTTTTTTTCAATGGAATCAATCTCGCACTACTTATCGCTTTTCTCCACGCTTTATCCTTGATTGCACGACTATATGAATTCGACTCATCAATTCCCATGAGCAATAACTAGTATTCTACCTTTATTTCTTTGATGTCATTATATATATCTTCAATCTTTCTGAATCTCTTTGGTACTCCTCTATCAATATTATAGTTCTCAGAGTTTAGACTGACATTAGGTGTTCGTGACTGCGGGGTCGTACCCTCAAGTTCCCCAGAATTTCTCATCTGCGTCTATCTGGGACTTGTCACCTCATCATCATCGATTACTGGTACTTCAAACACTGAAGCTGAACCCATTTATTCAACTAAACATATGAAATACCTCATTTTAAACCATTCGTTAATTCTTGATATGACCGTATACCATGGAATAAATTATGGAATGTTAAATACTTTGAAAAATAGACTGATTGTTCAAACCTTTTGCTGAACCCTTGAAATTGGAACATTTTTTATTGAGGCGCTAGTCGTGGTTACTTATTTTAAGGCCAAAGTGTATTAATGGATCCAAATGTTAGAATCATATGAAAACATGGTTTAGAGATATTACGTGGTTGATCACCCACTTTAGCACGTAGCGTCTTATCGATCGTAAGTTCCAATTAACCTATTTTATTATTGAAAGCTTATATCCTAATTCGGATTTATACTTTTGATTCATTGTTACCTGTTATCTCTTTACACTACTGAGTGATGTTTGGCTCATATACCCGAACCTGACAGTGAAAGGTGAAGATGGTGCGTACGATTTAGACCACTAGGAAGAGTTTAGAGAGGAAGAGAGTAGCTGCCCAGGGTCCGGTATTTGCAATCCAAATTTCGGAAGATTTGGGATCAACTGATGCAACTATTTGATAAACTTTTGGAGTTGGTTTGTAAGACTAGTTTTGATAATGATGTAATTATTTAAAATTGAAATCGTTTGTAAAATTAATTAGACTTAACTATTAATGTTTTTAGATGTTTAATTTATTTCATACTTTAACATGGTTCATCTAGCCGGTATTGTTTTACTTTATTATGAACCGGTTTACGGGTATGACCCATATTCACGTTACTCATTTACGCTGTTACCATATGATCATTTCTCTATTTATCACTCCTAGATAACACCCAAATCTAAACCATTAGCCCACTCAAAGCCAAATTACAATAATTTAAGTTATAAAATATCGCTCTATTAGGTTAGCTATAAGGTTGTAGATTAGTTGAATGGAGCGGAACATACTAACATAATAGAATCACTGAGCCGAACTTTTCTCTTTGTGTTTCAGCTCGTTACAAAAGTCGAAATCAAACTCAAATTTTATGGAGCCAACATTATTATTTTTGTACGGACTCATTAAGAAAAAAATTATCTGACAAACATGTTACCAAATCATGATATACTCGTATCACGTATTCACTATCATTTTAATTTTTTTTCTATAATTTTTCATTGAATTTGAATAAAAAAAAGTGGGAAATAAAATCTCGAAAACTTGCAACATGATTCTTGTTTGCATTTTCTATTGATCTATTTATTGCTTAATTGCACAAACAAGTGAAAATTAGGGGAAAAAAGTTAGGGTAAACTTGCCTATGGATACATTTTTATTCTTGCACGTAGTCTAGTGAATTTTTACTTTATAGTTTAAGTGGTTTATTAAATTACCATATAATCCTACCTCTAATAGTAGTACTAGTGTTGCTGGTTAATTACCCTCATCGCATTTACAAATTTGTATTGTAAACTCATAATGTAACATAAGGTCTGAGGTCTCAGTCTCTCTAATTTGTTCCTTGATGAAAAGCTTTTGGGTTTTTTCTTTACCAAATTCGGCACGGTTACATACAATTTTTAACTCCTTTCATGAAGTGATCAGGTGTCTCATTACCAATTGGTTTCATAAAAAGAGGACGCACAGATCATCCAGTAGAGTGGGTGGGTATCTGTTAATAGCTTTGACAAACATGTCTTCATAGTCCTTTGACCTTTAGGTTTCAGATTTGTCATTATGCTTGGCAAGGTCTTACAATAAAGGTTTATATTAGTTGTATTATCTAGAATTAAAAAACAAATATTTTTCTAGTTTTACCGTTTATGATATAGGAATGTCACAATATGTTATATTAATTATTAGAATTCCAGTTGAAATAATATTTTTTTGAACTATTTTTATAGATTTTTTAAGCAAGAGCACATAGTAAAGAGTAACATCACAAAAACTAAATTATGTTGTTAAATAACAAATTTTATCTTAATCTGATTCAAATTAAATAAATATGATAAAAAATTATTTTATAAACTACTTCCGAAATAAGTATACAATAATTATAAAAAGAAGATTTATATTAGTTTTATCATCGACCACAAATAAAAAAATATTTTTCTAGTTTTAATGTATATATTTGATGTTAAATGCATTACAATATAAAAATTATGTTGTACCAATTACTCAATGTGTTATATTAATAATTAAAACTCTTCAGAAAATATTATTTTAATTTCTTGTAAATAGAATTAATTATGATTTCACTTTAGGTATGTACATTTTGCCTGGTATTGTACATTTGTATTCCACTAAAAAAGTTAATTTTTTTTAATTTTTTGGTTGTTTAAATGTAAAAATTAAAGTTGATTTTTAAATATTCAATTTTGTTATATTATAAGCAATCGATAATATCTAAACATTCTTTTATGATAATTGAAAATTATATTTCTTATAACTATTAGAAGTAATTATGTGTAGGATATCTCCCTATGTCATGTGTATTTGACTATATAAAAAAAGAAAAAAGGAAATTAAATTAAATTTCACATCTTATATCATAAATATCATATTTAATATGTTGTATCGAACCCTTTTCCCCCTTCTTATATAAGACTATTATTTGTTTTTCTATTTATGTGTTTTGAATAGTAAGACCTTATTTTAATTTTCTTTGCACAAAATCATTCAATAACTAAATTTGAGTCGTAAATTTTAAAATTTACTTAAAAGTTGGAATCATTTTTTTGTGAGTTTATTCTTTATACATAATTTGATTATTTTACAGGTGTCGATATATCGTTAATGAAAATGGAAATGTTGTTTACATGTTTTATGGATTTTTTCATAAAATCCACCACCACTAAAATATATTTGTTAAGTATTTTTAGCAAAATTATATTTTCTACAAAATAATCCAATCTAATATTCAGTAGCCCAAAATAATTATCTAGATAATTCCTCAAGAGCCCGCAAATAAAATCCTGGAAATAAATATTTTCACATGTCTTTTTCAAATATTTGTTATATATTTTAATATTTTAATGAGTTTGATTTGATTAGAATTTTCAGTTTTATTCACTTCTAAACTTGATTCAACACTAATCAAATATTCAAATATTAATCTTTTTTTTTGCTTTATTTTACTTTGATATAATTACGATATCAATTTTTTGGAGGGAATTTATACCTAATTTTCCTAATCATTTGAAAAAATTTGAAAATAGTTTTAATGTTATGACTAAAACATTTTTGTAGAAAAATAGTTGAAAAATAATTTTTTTTATCATAATAATTTTTTGGTAAATTGTTTTTTTATTAAATTTCTAGAAGGCCTCTAGTTTTCCTTGGGTTTCATGCCGCCACAAAATTCTCATTGAGCACTCATCTGGCCCAATCACCAAATTGTCATAGGCCCAATAAAAAATTTTAGGTTTTACATTTGTGTATATATATATATATATATATATCACTCTATTCAACAACCATCTACTACCATCTAAACCTAGCCGCAGAGAAACTCATCTTCATATCTAGTCTTCTCAGACCACACCCAACACCCACAAACCTCTCATGATAGAGCACTAACTAAAAGTTTTTGTCTAGTTTTTGTCTACATCTTTCAGTCGACTGATCATTTCTACATCATTGAGTCGAATAATCCTTACAACAATGGACTACTCAATCATAAGTCAACCATAATTCAACCGTTAACACATCAAAGGTATGTTTAGAATTATTTATTGTTTCTTTCTCAATGTTTAATTGTGTTGATTAATGTAATTAAGATTTTATATAATTATTTAATGTCTTTCTTAATGATCGGAAAATCAACCCATCAAGGAGAACATTCCAAAAAATAAATACTATCACAATTTCCAAGACTTTTGTTTCAATTTTAGATTTAAGCAATAGTTGTGTATTATTTTAGATTTTTATCAAAGTTTACATAAAATTTGAATTAGTGGGAGATCTTAATCGATATTTGGTTTTGATTTTTGTTTGTTTTAAGACGTGGATTGAACACGATTCAAAATTAGTTGATAACGAGATGATAATCCTAATACAAAGTCTTAATACCTACTTGATATGCAATTATTTTGGGATATCAAGTATTTTTTAATATATTAAATTTTATTTTAAGTATGTTTCTTTGAATTCTTGTATCAATTTTTTTTTTCTTGTTATCAATTATTTGTAGATAGACAATGAAGAATATGCTCCAAAAAAGTAGTAGGTAACCCTTGCTCTATGAGCCTATCTGCAACTCTCTCACACGAAGAAGGGACAAAATAGACGGATGTATTGTGCGGTTGTGACAGTAGGGTATGAGTTCTTTCTATTTGTATTGTTTTTCTTTTCGTTTAATTTTTTGTCATTAATTTATAGTGTGATTTGTTGATGAGATTTTAGAAATTCGAATATCATTTCCTTTTGTTTCTTCTCCATGTGCTTTACTCCAGTTCCATGCATCATCTTCTTGTATCTTCACATCTCGACTCACAACAACCTTCATAGCAACCGGGTCAAGAAGTCTGTAGGCTTTTGTTTTCTCATCATACCCAATAAAAATATATTTCTTGCTCTTATCATCCAACTTTGTTCTCCTTTGATCAGGAACATGTGAATATGCCACACTCCCAAAAACTTTCAAGTGTGAAACAGTAGGCTTCCTTTCACTCCATAATTCTTGATGTGTTTCATCCCCCAAGTTTGAATGTGGACATCAATTCTGAATATAAACTGTACAGCTTCCACCCAGAATTCTTTTGGTAGTTCCTTGCTCTTTAACATTGATCGAACCATGTCTAAGATTGTCCGATTTTTACGTTCAGCCACACCATTCTGCTGTGGTGAATAAGGTGCTGGTTAAGAACCTTCTAATGCCATGTTCTTCACAACATTCCGTAAAAGCTTTTGATGTATATTCTCTGCCTCTATTAGAACGCAATCCCATGATATGCATTCCTGCCTTCTTTTCTACCAACACTTTGAATTTCTTGAATATTTTTAATGCCTCAAATTTTTGATTTAAAAAGTAAACCCATGTTCTTCGGGAATAATCATCGATGAAAGTGATGAAATACCTCTTGGAACTATATGATTCAGGTGTGATAGGACCACGTATGTCTGTATGCACCAGCTCGAGAGGCTTTGTAGCACGATAAGTTGCATTTTTCTAGAATGAACTCCTTGTTTTTTTTGCCAGCACACAATCTTCACAAAAACTTCCTGTATGATCAATGCTTGATATTCCATGAACTATTCCTTCACAAAAACTTCCTGTATGATCAATGCTTGATATTCCTGTAAACCATTATGTCTACAACATTCCATAACAAGAGGAGGTTATATGGCGTTGTCTGAAAACTTAAACTACAATATGAGATAAACATAAAACGTGGTCTAAAGAGCTTTCGGATAACAGTGAAGCACAATTCAATATTAAAATGCTTCAATATTAAAAACAATGGTTTATGCTGTAAACAAATGGTTGTTTGAAGGCCTTCACTACATGTGTGCTTGTGTAAACTGTTGTCGAACACCAACTAAGATAAAGGTGTTTCTATAAAACTGTCATGGTTAGGTTTTCAGACAATAGAGGATTACAATAATAGTTGTTTGAAAAAGAGCTTGGGAAAATTAAGAATTCTTACATGACAACTATTCCATGTTGTCTATTAGTCAGAAAACCATTGCATTATGTTGTTTCCAGTAACGGTTCTTATTACAAAAGTGTTGTCTTTCTTAATTTTAAACAAGCAATAAGAACAGTTGTGTTACTTTCTTCTAGCAACGGGTATAAAACCATTGTCTGATTTAAATCAGACCACTGCCCGATGGACCACGAAAAAAATCGGTGTCAGACAACGGTGAAAAACTGTTGCATGAACTGATTTTTTTTGTAGTGCGTGTCACCAAGCTTTCACTAAGATAAAATGACATACCCCTAGTACTTCTCTTATCATCAATATTTCCTTCAAGGTCGTTGTTCAAGTATCCCGAAAAAACATTAGTACCACCATTTTGAGTGTAAACCTGTCCATACTCCTGTGTTCCTGTACGTAATAAAGAATTCTCTTAACAGCATTTAAGGTCATCGTTGTAGGCTTTTCCATATACCTATTGACTATTCCAACTGTGTAGGCAATATTCAGACGCATGTGGACAAGGTAATTTAGCCCTCCCACAATGCTCCTGAATTGAGTTGCACCTCGTCTTTGGTGATATGTTCTTTTGGATGCATCAGAAATTTTATGGGATTATAATCAATCATCCCAGCCTTTTCTAGTACTTTCCTTGCATACCCTGACTGCTTAAGCTCAATACACCCGCTGTTTTTCTTTGCTTCAATTCCCAAGTATTAAGACAATTTCCCCATATCACTCATCTCAAATTTGCAATTCATCTGACCTTTAAAATCTTTAATTAACGACATATCCGTGCCAGTGATGAGAATATCATCCATATAGACTTTTCCAACTCTTTTGGTGTATACAGCATGCTCGTACGGGCATTTAACAAAGCGAGATCTTTAAGATATTTGTTAAGTTTTGAATCCCACGCACGTGGCGCCTTCCATAGACCATACAACGCCTTGTACAGCTTGTACACAGGTTTTTCTTGCACTTTCTTCATCAATCCTTCCGGCAGAGATACATAAACCTCTTCCTTGAGCTCACCATGTAAAAAGGTTGTTTTAACATCCATGTGGTGCAATTCCCAGGAGTTTTTCGCTGCCAAGGCCAGCAAAATCCATATTGTTTCAAAGCGTGTAACAAGCGCAAATAATTCATCGAAATGTACCCCATTTTCTTGGACATACCCCTTGGAGACAAGTCTCACCTTATGCTTGACTATATTTCCTTCAACATCCCTTTTACGTTTATAAATCGATTTTAAATCGATTACCTTTTGACCTGGTGGCACAGTTGTCAGCTTCCAAGTTTCATTTTTTTTCAATGGAATCAATCTCGCACTGCTTAGCTTTTCTCCAGGCTTTATCTTTCATTGCACATCTATATGAATTCGGCTCATCAATGCCCATGAGCAACAACTCGTCTTCTACCTCTATTTCTTTGATGTCATTATATATATCTTCAATCTTTCCGAATCTCTTTGGTAATCCTCTGTCATTATAGTTCTCAAAGTTTGGACTGACATCAGGTGTTCGTGACTGCGGGGTCGTACCCTCAAGTTCCCCAGAGTTGCTCATTCGCGTCTGTCTCGGACTTGTCACCTCATCATCATCGATTACTGGTACTTCAAACACTGAAGCTGAACCGATTTATTGAACTTAACATGTGAAATACCTCAATTTAAACCATTCGTTAATTCTTGATACGACCTTATGCCATGGAATAGATTATGGAATGTTAAATACTTTAAAAAATAGACTGATTGTTCAAACCTTTTCCTGAACCCTTGAAATTGGAACGTTTTTTATTGAGGCGCTGGTCGTGGTTACTTATTTTAAGGCCAAATTGTGCCTATGGATCCAAATGTTAAAATCACATGAAAAATGGTTTAGCGATGTTACGTGGCTGATCACCCACTTTAGCACGTAGCGCCTTATCGTAAGTTCCAATTAACCTATTTTATTATTGAATGCTTATATCCTAATTCGGATTTATACTTTTGATTCATTGTTACCTATTATCTCTTTACACTGCTGAGTGATGTTTGGCTCATATACCCAAACCTGACAGTGAAACGTTAAGATGGTGCGTACGATTTAGAACACTAGGAAGAGAGTAGAGAGGAAGAGAGTAGCTGTCCAGGGTCCAGTATTTGCAATCCAAATTTTAGAAGATTTCGGATAACAGATGCAGCTATTTGATAAACTTTTGGAGTTGGTTTGTAAGACTAGTTTTGATAATGATGTAATTATTTAAAATTGAATTCTTTTGTAAAATTAATTAGACTTAACTTTCATTGTTTTAGATGTTTAAGTTATTTCATAATTTAACATGGTTCATCTTGCGGGTATAGTTTTACTTTATTATCAATCAGTTTGGGGGTATGACCCATATTCACGTTACTCTCTTTTACACTATTACCATATGACCCTTTCTCTATTTATGACTCCTAGATAACACCCAAATCTAAACCATTAGCCCACTCAAAGCCCAATTACAATAATTTAAGTTATAAAATATCACTCTATTATGTTAGCTATAAAGTTGTAAATTAGTAGAATGGAGCCGAACTTCTCTCTTCGTGTTTCAGCTCGTTACAAAAGTCGAACTCAAACTCGAATTTTATGAAGCCAATATTATTGTTTTTGTATGGACTCATTAAGAAAAAAATTATCTGACAAACATGTTCGCAAATCATGATATACTCCTATCAGGTATTCACGATCATTTTAAAATTTTTTCTATAATTTTTTCATTGAATTTGAATAAAAAAGTAGGGAATAAAATCTCGAAAACTTGCAACATGCTTCTTGCATGTTTGCATTTTTTGTTGATTTATTTATTTTTAATTGCACAAACAAGTGAAAATTAGGGGAAAAAAGTTAGGGTAAACTTGCCTATGGATATATTTTTATTGTTGCATGTAGTCTAGTGAATTTTTACTTTATAGTTTGAGTGGTTTACTAAATTACCAGATGATCGTACCTCCAATTCATATATAAATTGAAAAAAAAATCATTATTATAACACTAAATGAAAGTGCAAACTGATTACAGTAGTACCGGGTCTTGCTCAAATGAGAACCTCACTTATGGTGAGATATAAGATCTAATCCTAGCCATACATTTTTATATCTAAATTAAATCCTAGCTCCACAATTAATATTTAAAATTTATTTTTTTATTATTCATCTAATTCAACATCATCTTCCACAATCATTTCTTCAATACTCCGATCACCATTTCCGGTCATCATTTCCGGTCATCAGCGTACTACCGCCACCTCCGACCACCATGTCACCGCCACCATCAACAAAAATTACCACATTTAAACAAAAAATCACCGCACTCCGCCACCTCCGACCACCACGCAGCCACCACCACCAAAAATCACCGGATGACAACAAAAATCACCAAGACCAAAACCACCCCAAACCACCACATCACTGCCACCATCTCCGGCCACCACCAACAAATCACCGATAACAATCGAAAATCACCACAAATAACTCAAAAATGACAACGTAACTAAATTCTCAAAAATCGATGATCGATTCAAACAAAATAATAACATCCGAGTGAATTGACATTTAGTGCATCATCTCAAATTCAAAAAATAAATATACAAAGCACGTTGATCCAATCATATTAGTCAAAAATTACAATTAAAACTAATAAAACTAAACACATAAAAGCATGAAAAAAAATAGCATCGATCACGATAAAATCTCGAAAACATTCCGGCGAGTGAGATTTCCGGTCGCGAAGCTCCGTTGAGTTGTTCAATTCTGGCGAGTGTGTGTGTCGTAGAGGTAGTTATCTTCATCGAATAAATCACCACAGATAGAGGATGCGGTCGGAGGTGGGGTGGGGGTTGGTGGCCGCGGAGGGCAGGGGTTGGAGGCAGGTGGGGGGTGGGGGGTTTGGGTGCGTGTGTTTTGTATGTACAGTAGTGTGTTATGTGTTGGGTTTGTATTTAATTTGTATGGCTAAGATTTAATTTAGATGTACAAATGTGGGCTGAGATTAGATCTCAGTTGTCACCAATAATAATACTGGTTCTCACCTGAGAAAGACCCCAGTAGTACTAGTGTTGCTCGTTAATTACCCTCATCGCATTTATAAATTTTTATTGTAAACTCATAATGTAACATAAGGTCTGAGGTCTCAGTCTCTCTAATTTGTTCCTTGGTGAAAAGCTTTTGGGTTTTTTCATTACCAAATTCTGCACCGTTACATGCAATTTCTAACTCCTTCCTGAAGTGATCAGGTGTCTCATTTACAATTGGTTTCATAAAAATTAATTCATAAAAAGAGGATGCACAGATCATCCAGTAGAGTGGGTTTCTGTTTAGCAAGGTCTTACAATAAAGGTTTATATTAGTTGTATATTATCTACAATTAAAAAACAAATATTTTTCTAATTTTACGGTTTTTGATATAGGAATGTCACAATATGTTATATTAATTATTAGAATTCTAGTTAAAATAATATTTTTTGAACTATTTATATATATTTTTTAAGCAAAGAGCACATAGTAAAGAGTAACATAAAAAAAACTAAATTATGTTGTTAAATAACAAATTTTATCTTTATATGATTCAAATTTAAAAAATATGATAAAAAAATTATATTATAAACTACTTCTAAAATAATTATACAAAGAATTATATTATATTTTTTGGTTGTTTAAATGCAAAAATTAAAGTTGATTTTTAAGTATTCAATTTTGTTATGTTATAAGCATTGGATAATATCTAAACATTCTTTTATGGTAATTGAAAATTATATTTCTTATAGTTATTAGAAGTAATTATGTGTAGGATATCTCCTAGTAGGAGATATTACTTAAAATTCATAACCTGCAACAGGGCACTTCTTGTCTTTCATTGCTTCTTCATAGTCTACATTTTGTGCATCAGCCATCAAACACACTAGGTGCACTTCGCCATGCTGATATATATCTTGTAAACTTCTCGTTCTAGGATTCCTGGGCTCATGCATCCTCATCTAATTCTTCTCGTTCAGATGCATTAGAACTTGTTGCTGAGATTTTAGAAATTTGAATATCATTTTCTTTTGTTTCTTCTCCATGTGCTTTACTCTAGTTCCATGCATCATCTTCTTGTATCTTCACATCTCGACTCACAACAACCTTCATAGCAATGGGGTCAAGAAGTCTATAGGCTTTTGTTTTCTCATCATACCCAATAAAAATATATTTCTTGCTCATATCATCCAACTTTGTTCTCCTTTGATCAGGAACGTGTGAATATGCCACACTCCCAAAAACTTTCAAGTGTGAAACAGTAGGCTTCCTTCCAATCCATAATTCTTGAGGTGTTTCATCCCCCAAGTTTGAATGTGGACATCGATTCTGCATATATAAATGGCACACTGCACAGCTTCCACCCAGAATTCTTTTGGTAGTTCCTTGCTCTTTAACATTGATCGAACCATGTCTAAGATTGTCCGATTTTTACGTTCAGCCACGCCATTCTGCTGTGGTGAATAAGGGGCGGTTAAGAACCTTCTAATGTATATTTTCCACAGCATATATGGTAGTATATTTCATGTCCATCAATTCCGTATGTCACCAAACAATAACTAATTACACATCACTTGCGTATTTACATGTACTTTTGTCTATTTTGCATGTTAATTTCTATCATGAATTGATTCAGCTTACACAAAGAGAAGAAAATGTACGGACATTGGCCATTGAGGAGATGGGTGGTGGCTCCGGCTACCAGCAGAATGGAGGACTCTTTAGGAGCTATGTGCAACAAACCCCGACACGGAGGACCAGGCACAGGACCAGGCACACTCACCAGCAGATTCAAGGATTGCAAGGGTAAGAACTATATTTGAATTAATTTACATCATAATTAATTAGTACGTGTTTTTATTAATACTTGTTTTTTTTTTGTAGGATGTTCAAACACTACAAGGATAATTGAATCAGACAAGGCTTTTTGCCCGTTGTCTGATGTCCTAGAAAACCGTTGTCTATTGAGCTGCCGTCTGTTACGCAGCTCAGACAACGGACGCGTCCGTTGTCTGATTCCCTACAGACAACGGTTTTGGTCTTAGAAAACGTTGTCTGAAATGCTTGAACAACAACGGCTGTTGTAGAAACCATTGTCTGACAAATAAATCAACAATTGTTTATTAACTAGAAAATGTTGTTATTTTAATTTTCAGACAAGGCTTTATTTTCCAAAAGAGTGTTGTGTGATCTAAATATTTACGACGGTTTTAGTAGAACAACCCCATTGTCTTAATAGTTTAAGACAATGGTTTCCTTTCTACAAACTGTTGTAGGTACTTGACTTGCACAATTGTTTTCTTTAAATACCTATTGTCTGAGAGCTGTTAGGCAACAGTTTTTGTTTCTAAAACACTTGTTTCTGATTTTGATAGACAACGGTATTGGACAAAAAACTGTTGTCTGAAGTGTTTACGACAATGGTTTAGCATAAAATACTTTGAATTATTTTTAAAACAACAACGGTTTTTATTAGTATATTGCTTGTAAAAAATCTCTATGGACAATGGTTTGAAATCAAGTATCTGTTGTCTGATGTCTTTACCACAATGGTTTCATATGCTTGTATTGAATTAATGTATTTGGACAACGGTTTTTTTTAACAAGAAGTTGTTACCTAGCTTAATAGACAATGGTTTCATAGAAAATTCAACACATTGCCTAGTACAATGCTTGACAACAGTTTTCAT
Source organism: Kitagawia praeruptora (assembly GCA_037693485.1). NCBI lineage: Eukaryota > Viridiplantae > Streptophyta > Magnoliopsida > Apiales > Apiaceae > Kitagawia > Kitagawia praeruptora. Next base: position 114,194,875 of record CM075354.1, read on the forward strand.
TATAGTCCAATTACCTAAAATAACAAGAGACAATGGTTTTATATAACAAAATTAAAAAACCAAACTGGCAATATAAAGAAGCCAAACTAAAACCAAAACAGCCATTCCATTCCATCGTATTCAATAAACCATTACAACCAACACATCCAACCAAGTAAAATTCACGAACTAATTAAGTTAAATAGACTCAAACCAACATCAGATTTTCGGATGCACATACCCCAAAAGTAGACTCAAACCTTCACTTAAGTTAAATAGTTAAGCCATTACATGTGCATCAGAAAATTTGCGGTGCGTGGTTACTAAATGTGCAAAGAACCTAAGAAGTCTCTTGCTTCATGAAGTACTTCGCCCACTCGATCCTGATTTCATTGAGATCATCGACTCCATAGGATAAGCTGCCCCTTCGTAGCCACTGAAAGATTAAACTATATTATCACCAGATTTCAACATAGAAAAGAAGAACACAAAAGATGACAAAATTAAAAAATTTATACCTTTGAAACAAATTTGAGCTCCTTATCAAGACATATTTCCTTCATATATCGCATGATAAACAGACCACAGTCCTTGGTCCCAGATTGGAGAGGAACACCCTGAAAAATATTTATATAAATATTAACTCATATATGAAGCAACAATTACAGATATATATCCATACATATATCCGAGAAACTAATATAAGAATAACGGGCGGCCAAGAAATAATTATACCGCAAGATTCTCCCATATGATCTTCTTCTTCGCAATCTTCTTCCCAGCATCCTTGTAAAGATTAATGGCACTACAAAAAAAATATAAATTCGCATTACGACATTTCTCATTAATATAAAGAACAGAAATAATACTATCACACTCACTTGTCAACCACTTCTGTCCATTCTTCGACTGCAATTCGACGCTTCAATGGGTCCATGTGGTAGACTAATTGTGACTCGGGATTAACAGCGGTGAGCGCCCAATGGTTCCTACAATGACCCCGTCAGAAACATATATATTGTAAATTAGGTATAATATTAGAAGTCAATTATTAGCACTTAAACATGTAATAAAATTATTTTTCTTTGGTAGTGAAGAAATGCATATTTGAAAGTAATACAAGTCCAAAGAATAATATTTGTTACGACTGAGATGCCCATTTTGATATTAATAACATAGACGGTGAAAATTAAATTAGAAATACAATTACTCACACATTATTATATGGCAAAAGAAAAAGCTGGCCTGGTTTGGTAGTCTTGAACCGTTCAGCAAGATTACGCGACCTCTCCCCTGCTGTACCACAACCTTTAGAGCCAATGACAGCAGGATCAACAAACGATATCATGTCGGTCATCTTGTGCTTCCTCAAATAAATATGCAGTAAACTATACATAAAAAAGTAAAGAATTAGGCACTTTTACGATATAACTTTGAAGTTGTCTATTTTTCCAAAAATTAATATTTGAGTTTACAAGTCAGAAAACTGGATAAATTCGCAAGTATAAGGTAAGATCCTAATTATTGAAAATTTAACAGAACTTAATAATACTTACTTGATGAAATAGCAAATGGTTGATCCTGATATTTCTCCTCCAAAGCACAGAGCATGCACGTCGGATAAGAACATAACATTCTTCTTAACTGATCCAAAAGCATCTTCATGTAATTTAAAAGCCAACGTACGACCATCATTTAATGTGTCACTTGCCCAGAGCCACAAACGCTTTAGTGACTGGTGGAATTCAGGACCCATCTTAGCGACCAACTCTGGTTGTGAGACGCAATCAGCCACCTTTTTAAACTTCTTTTCAGTAAGTTTCTTCCCTCCCTGAAAAAAATTAGGAATGCAATTATGCATACTAGAATGAAAGAACAGAATATCCAACGGAATGTAAACTGAAAGTAAGTACTTAGTCTTTACTTCTAAAGACTTCTAATATTTAAAGCCAAGAAAAAATAATTGAAAAGGTTATATTCAAGTTTAGTAGTTAACCTTCAGATTTCATTTCACTGGAGCAGTATTTGTCTTCACTTTCAAAATATTGCTTTTCGGCCATGCAATGTACGTTCCGACAGCTTGTTGCACAGTCAAGATTTCATCATTGATTGGATAAGGAATCGGTGCATCTCCATTCATTACACGAGTAATCGAGACTCGTGCATTCTTCTTTCCAAGTGGCTTGCCATGAACAACATCGCTTTCCATATCAACTGTTGCATAAGCAACAACATTGCTCGAGCCAGCTATTGTCAACTCCCAATGATAATCACCCTCATCATTGTCAACAACTTCAACAGCCTCAGCCTTCTTCCCCCCATCAAACTCCTCTTCAACAGCCTCAGCCTCTTGATCAGCCACGAGTTCAAGTTTCTTCTTTACACCTTCAATTTCCAAATTATTAACTTGCCCCCCCTTGGAACAACTTTCCTGTTGTGATCCAATATTCGGGCTCCCATCAAACACAACATTTTTTGCATGTAAAGCGGCATTCATCTTTTCCATTTCTGCAGCCCGAAATGCAAATAGATCTTTAATAATCTTGTCTTTTGCCTCTGCCATGTACTTCTGAATTCCCTCTTGGATCTTTTCCTCAATCGACTTGCCTTTCCTTTTCTGTTTTGGAAGATCAAAATACACAGACTGCTTAACATGGCATCCCTGGCCACGTACTCGTCCTCGGTGCTCAGGGTTACCGAGCACCTTGGTCAAGACATCCTCAGTGCCTTCCAGTGTCACTTCCCCAGCACTGACTCTCTTCTTCATCTCAGCCTAAAAAAGTGAATAAAACATATATTAAGTTAACTAACAATGCATATATTATGCTCACAAGGAAATTGAACCACAATAGAAATGAATAACATACAATATTCGCAGCAATAGTAGCAACATCATTTGACTTGAATTTCCCGTCTTTATCCTGCCGGGCAAGAACCCAAGTATCGGATCGATCTATTTCAAATTCAGGATCACCACCAGACTACAAGTATGAACAGACAAGGAAATTAAATATCAAAACATAATCAAACATGTCATGGGAAAAATAATATAATGTATAAAGATCACTAACCAACTCCTGTTCCAGGTTGGCATAACCCTTCCGAGACAAGTAGTGATCGTACTCATACATACCCCTTCGCCTTTTCTGCTCGGTATGTACCTCCTTCATAAAAACACAAAAGAAGTTATCAACAAAGATGTACCACTAAATATATTTGGTTTTATGTAATCACGCTAAACAAATTGAAAATCTTACAAGGAACTCATTAGATAAACGGTTGGCAACAAACATGTCCCAGTGCGGCTTCTCAATGAATGAGTAGTCAGCTGGAGGACTTTCTAGCAACTCGGGCTGATCACGATATGCCAGGACATAATGGGTTGATAAACGGCTCTTAAACTCCCTCCATTTTTGGCACGCAGAATTAAGCACCACCTTCCTCGCTGTTGATGGTACATCAAATGCCATCTGGTACAAACATAAATCAATTAGTCAAGATTCAAGAATAAAAAATACACACAGTGAGATTGTATTTATTTTACCTGAACACAATCCCAAATCTTTTTTTTTCTTTCAGCCGGAACTTTTTTCCAAGAATCATACCAAATCGGGGCCTTAGACCTCCCAAGAACCCCGATATAAGACTGCATCTCTGTGGCTGCCTTGCCGTACGGCTCCCCTTTTGCATTAAAATTCACCGTTAACTTGTTGCCCAACATCTTCCGCCTAACAATCCTATGCATTGTAACAGCACCCCGTTTTAAAAGCCTAAGTCCCTCGGTTTTGGTAGGCACGGGTTCTGCCTCTCGTTTCCTCTTCTTCGTCTTGGACAGTTGCTGTTGCAGAGTTGTAGAAATAGCCTTCTTCTTTACCGATTCAGGAGAGGACTTAGTAGAAGTAGCCTTCTTCTTTACCGAATCAGGAGAGGACGTAGTAGAAGTAGCCTTCTTCTTTACCTCCTTATTTACCGCACCAGTGTCCAGGCTACTATTCCTCTTTAAAGCCTTCATAAGGCAAGACGCGGTTTTATTTGGAGCAGATCGTGTCTTCTTCGAAGGCGCCATATTAATCTACACACCACATAAATAATATTAGGATATAGCAAAAGCAGGTATGAAGGCTCATTGAAGGTGATGCATTATACATAAAGGCTCATTGAAGTCAACTACTGGGATGCAGCACACAAGTCACACAACCAAGGACAAAAATAGCAGAAACAAAATTAAAACCAGAAACAAAATTAAATTAACAACCTAACTAACGCCTTGTTCTGAGCTTCTCTTAAGATGGAAAACAGATGGAAGACGAAGAAAGTGGAAACTAAAAAACTTGACATAAAAACACGCATATTAAGGTTAAAAACACAAACAGGGCTAATATCTAGCCCCCTAGTTCTAATTTTAAAGACAAAGGTAAAGGATATAAATTGGATTAGATCCCTTAAAAACACGCATATTAAGGTTACTACTAGTATTAAGGATGCCACAGATCACACATATGTAAACAAGATAATATTAGATCTGATGTGAGATGCACATGCACATCAGATCTAAGAGAGACGGTGAGAGAGAGAGTGAGAGAGATAGTGAGAGAGAGAGTGAGAGAGAGGTGTGTACCGATGATGGAGACGGAGACGGAGACGGATACGGAGACGGAGAAAATTTGGGGAATGAGGGTTTTTTAAATCACCGGCGATGGAGACGAGAGTGAATTGGGGGGAAATTTGGGGGGGAAGAAAGTGAATTGTGTTTTGGGAAATGAGAGAGTGACCTAGATGATTAAACCCGGGAGTGATAGATACAGATTGATAGATAATATTAAATAAGATAATATTAAAAATAAATTGATAGATACAGATTATCATAAGATTTGAAGTATATGTGATAAATTATGAATATTTATTAAATATACTAGCATTTTGCCCGTACTTCGTACACGGCATCTTATTTAATTTAAAATGACAATACCAAAAATTTAACAAATTTGATTGATTTCTTAAAAAGATATTGTATGCAATTATATAAATAATCAATTCTTAGAAAGATGCTATTCCATAGTCCCTTCTTAGAGGGCGTGGCTTGTGCCGTGGGTCTGAGCTTTTAAGTATGCTATTCCATAGTCCCTTCGGAGACATCCGATAAAAAGTATGCTATTCCATAAGACCTTCTGGTACGTAGCATGTCTACCCCATGAACCTTAAGTTGAACAAATCAGTATATAACATCATCCGTACGGTTGGATCATCGAAAAATATTTTTAAAAAAATAGATCTTGTTCAATCGGTACCACACTTGTTAGAGCGAGTAGTACTTTTGGCGGATTTATATGATAAACACGTACAAGAATGATTTGTTTTTTTCTAATTTTTTGTACACATCACTCAAGTCATTAGATATTAACATTCGTACGGTTGGATCGTGGAAAAGAAAATTTAAAAAAAATATTATTCCAAAATCAAACTAGTTTGACCAAGTAGTACTTTGACAGTTGACCATTAAAATATCATACAAGAATGATTCCTTTTTTTCTAATTTTTTGTACACATCACTAAAATCAGTATATAACATCATCCGTACGGTTGGATCATCGAAAAATATTTTTAAAAAAATAGATCTTGTTCAATCGGTACCACACTTGTTAGAGCGAGTAGTACTTTTGGCGGATTTATATGATAAACACGTACAAGAATGATTCTTTTTTTCTAATTTTTTGTACACATCACTAAAATCAGTATATAACATCATTCGTACGGTTGGATCATCGAAAAATATTTTTAAAAAAATAGATCATATTCAATCGGTACGACACTTGTTAGAGCGAGTAGTACTTTTGGCGGATTTATATCATAAACACGTACAAGAATGATTTGTTTTTTTCTAATTTTTTGTACACATCACTCAAGTCATTAGATATTAACATTCGTACGGTTGGATAGTGGAAAAGAAAATTTAAAAAAAATATTATTCCAAAATCAAACTAGTTTGACCAAGTAGTACTTTGACAGTTGACCATTAAAATATCATACAAGAATGATTCCTTTTTTTCTAATTTTTTGTACACATCACTAAAATCAGTATATAACATCATCCGTACGGTTGGATCATCGAAAAATATTTTTAAAAAAATAGATCTTGTTCAATCGGTACCACACTTGTTAGAGCGAGTAGTACTTTTGGCGGATTTATATGATAAACACGTACAAGAATGATTTGTTTTTTTCTAATTTTTTGTACACATCACTCAAGTCATTAGATATTAACATTCGTACGGTTGGATCGTGGAAAAGAAAATTTAAAAAAAATATTATTCCAAAATCAAACTAGTTTGACCAAGTAGTACTTTGACAGTTGACCATTAAAATATCATACAAGAATGATTCCTTTTTTTCTAATTTTTTGTACACATCACTAAAATCAGTATATAACATCATCCGTACGGTTGGATCATCGAAAAATATTTTTAAAAAATAGATCTTGTTCAATCGGTACCACACTTGTTAGAGCGAGTAGTACTTTTGGCGGATTTATATGATAAACACGTAAAAGAATGATTCTTTTTTTCTAATTTTTTGTACACATCACTAAAATCAGTATATAACATCATTCGTACGGTTGGATCATCGAAAAATATTTTTAAAAAAATAGATCTTGTTCAATCGGTACCACACTTGTTAGAGCGAGTAGTACTTTTGGCGGATTTATATGATAAACACGTACAAGAATGATTTGTTTTTTTCTAATTTTTTGTACACATCACTCAAGTCATTAGATATTAACATTCGTACGGTTGGATAGTGGAAAAGAAAATTTAAAAAAAATATTATTCCAAAATCAAACTAGTTTGACCAAGTAGTACTTTGACAGTTGACCATTAAAATATCATACAAGAATGATTCCTTTTTTTATAATTTTTTGTACACATCACTAAAATCAGTATATAACATCATCCGTACGGTTGGATCATCGAAAAATATTTTTAAAAAAATAGATCTTGTTCAATCGGTACCACACTTGTTAGAGCGAGTAGTACTTTTGGCGGATTTATATGATAAACACGTACAAGAATGATTTGTTTTTTTCTAATTTTTTGTACACATCACTCAAGTCATTAGATATTAACATTCGTACGGTTGGATCGTGGAAAAGAAAATTTAAAAAAAATATTATTCCAAAATCAAACTAGTTCAATCGGTACGACACTTGTTAGAGCGAGTAGTACTTTTTGCGGATTTATATTATAAACACGTACAAGTACAGATAACCGATAGGAATAAAAAGTAGATTAAAAAATATATAGAGATAAATTTGAGGAGGATTGTTGGAGTCCAACTATACATTTGCATCTAACATGACTTAAGATAATTAGAAACTATGCTATCCCTAAATTTCACTCCCCGCCTCCCAAATTAGAAATCGCCGCCTCCCAAATTCTCCCCCCCCAAATTTCATCTCTCCCAAAATTTCACTCCCGCCCCCCAAAATTTCATCTCTCTGTCTCTCTCTTTCCCGATTTGTGTTTGTATACATCTTCAGGTACCACATCTCCCTGTCTCGAATTAAGCTTCATTGCCTTCGAATTAGGTTCCTATAGTACTGTATGTTTCGCTTTGGTGTTGTTATGTTGTTTATATCTGATGAATGTAGGAAAGTAATGCTGATTCAACTAGTAGCCACTGTTTTTTTCATATGTATTTGCAACAACAATGTCTATGGACAAATCTTTACTGTTAACACTTGTATGCTAACACTTCTGATAAAAGCTTTTAATTTCTCTCAATTTAAATGGAACTCCTTTTTTCTGCAGCACTTTTGTTATTTTTCTGCAGCACTTTTTTCTGGTGGTCAAGACTTAGCATAAGATTTTCAAATTTCCAAACACTTAGCATCAAGACTTAGCATTAAGTACTTAGCATCAAGACTTTATGAATTTATATTTTCAATTAAGTGTAGTTGCTGTTTGGTGTACATTATGAGCCTGCCTTGCTTATTAATCCAAACACGTATATGCTTATTATTGCTCTATTTTATATATGCTTAGTACTGGCTTGCTTTTGCTTGCTAAGAATATCATTTGATCTGACTTAATGTTATTTTACTTAAAGGATGAATCGATCGTGGGTAAAGGCTGATAGAGGAACAAGAAAGTTTGCGGACGGAGTTGATGAATTACTGTTGTTTGCATTTGAGAACGGATATGATGAAAACAAAATTAGTTGTCCGTGTATGAGATGTGCACACAGTAAATCGTGGTCAGCTCGAGTTGTCAAAAATCATCTTTTCCAACATGGTATCGATCCGACCTACACATGTTGGATTTGGCATGGAGAAATGGATGCAGAAGAAAGTCCGGTCACCGCTGAAAAGACCAACAGTTCAGAAACAGTGGATCAAATTCCGATGGATACAGAGAATGCAGATAGTGAAGATGATGCTTCCCTAGATTCCTCGGATTTATTTAACCATGTTCAATATGAACATGAACCCCTATATCCGGGATGCGAAGAATTTACCAAGATGAAGGCTTTAGTGAAATTTTACAATCTGAAATCAAAACATCAAATATCCGATTGTGGCTTCTCTGAAATGCTACTCTTGGTTGGGTCCATGCTCCCGAAAGGAAACACTTTTCCTGCATCATTCAGTGAAGCGAAGAAAAGCTTGTGTGTTTTAGGGATGGAGTATGAGAAAATTCACGTGTGTCCGAATGATTGTCTATTATACCGTGGCGAGAGGGATGAAGATGATGCAAAGTGGATTAAGACATCCAGCAGATTCAAAAACATGGAAAGAAGTTGATACAAAGTGGCCAGAATTTTCTTCAGATTCAAGAAACCTAAGGTTAGCGTTATCCTCGGATGGATTTAATCCTTTTCACAGCACAAATATAGATTACTCTTGTTGGCCAGTTTTGATGACAATATACAATCTTCCACCGTGGCTTTGTATGAAAAGAAAGTATATTATGCTCTGTTTATTGATATCGGGGCCAAAGGAACCTGGTAATGATATGGATGTGTTTCTTCAACCGCTTATCGAAGATCTACAAAAGCTATGGGTAGGGAAACAAGTTTATGATGCATATAAAAAGGAGTACTTTTTGCTTAGAGGTATTTTGTTGTGGACAATCAGTGATTATCCAGCCTATAGTAACTTGTCGGGCAACATTGTCAAAGGGTATAATGGGTGTTCAGTTTGTGTTGATAATACAAAAGCTACAAGGTTGAAAAATTACCGTAAGTGTGTGGTCATGAGGCATCGGAGGTGGCTTCCACCTTTTCATCCATATCGCCGGCAGAAAAAGGAGTTTGATAACACCGTGGAAAATGAAACAGCCCCAGTTCCATTAACCGGAGAGGAGGTGCTTAAAAGAACACAACATTTAAAGGGCCATGTGTTTGGTAAGACACAACAGCAGCCTCGATTTAAAAAGGGCGATGACAGACCTATTTGGAAGAAGGTATCTATATTTTTCGATCTTGAGTATTGGAAGTTTTTGCCTGTTAGACATGTTCTTGATGTGATGCACATGGAGAAAAACATATGTGAAGCTTTACTTGGTACATTGCTTAATATCCCAAAGAAGACAAAAGATAAGGAAGCTGTCCGTCTTGACATGGCTGAAATGGGAATCAGAACAGAGCTAAGGCCAAAAAAACCGGGGAAAAAGGAGAAGTTACCATTAGCGTCTTGGAACTTAACTCATGTTGAAAAAAAAGTTGTTTGCTCCTCCTTTCTTGGAATGAAGCTGCCTGATGGTTTTTGTTCTAACATTAGGAGGCTTGTATCAATGGAAACTCTCCGACTTACTGGAATGAAATCTCACGATTGTCATATGATTTTGCATCACTTGCTCCCGATTGCAATTCGGTCCTCACTGGAAAAAAAGGTAAGGAACACTGTCATTCGGTTTTGTCTCTTTTTCAAAGCAATATGCAGTAAAGTTATAGAGGTCGATAAGTTGGAGAAAATGCAATCACAATTAGTAGAAACTTTGTGTCACCTAGAAAAATACTTCCCTCCTTCGTTGTTTGATGTAATGTTTCATCTATCGGTTCATATTGTAAGAGAAGTGGAGCTTTGCGGACCAATTTTTCTTAGGTGGATGTACCCGTTTGAGAGATATATGAAGACATTCAAGGGATATATAAGAAATCGGGCTCGTGCGGAAGGCTGCATTGTAGAGGCATATATCGCAGAGGAGGCAGTTGAGTGTTTGGTTGATCATGAAGAAAGGACTATTGGGGTGCCCAAAAATGGTGGGCATATGCAAGACACCACTTCGAGGCCATTATCTGGTGCAACCATCATCACCCCGAGCAACACTGATTTGCACGCAGCACACTTATGCGTCCTACAAAATACTACTGCAGTTATGCCATTTTTTGAGTAAGTCAAGAATTGTTTATTCATTATGTCTTTCATTTTCTGCACCTTTTTGACATTAATAATTTTCTGCAGCGAACACATGTCATTCTTGATGTCCAAATTTCCGGAACATGAAAATGATGCAATATGGCTAAAAAACAAGCAAAATGACACATTCCCAAATTGGTTCAAAGAGAAGGTATTATGTGCATTTTTGTTAAAAATTAATGCATTTTTCTGATAAAAATAGCTGACATGAATCAACAATTTTTTGGCAGATTGATTTGGATTTAAATGCTGGAGAAGAGGTACCGGTGGAGCTAAGATGGATTGCAGATGGGCCTAACAAGGATGTCCCCACATTCAGTGGCTACAAAGTGAACGGGGTTACGTTCAGTACTAAAGATCGGGATGACACGCGTCAAGTTCAATGTAGCGGCGTCTGTGTACAAGCCGATACAATGATTGTGGAGGGTAAGGATAAAAATATTGAGCATGCTTCACAACTATTTTATGGAGTTATAACAAGTATATGGGAGCTGGATTATGAAAACTTTAGGATCCCTATTTTTCGGTGCAAATGGGTAGATTTGAACAGAGGGACTAAGGTAGATGACTTGGGGTATGTATTGGTTAATTTGAATAGGTTGGGGTTTTTAAACGAACCATTTGTGTTAGCTAAACATGTCAAGCAAGTATGTTACATAGACGATCCCCTTGAGAAATTATGGTCTGTGGTGTTAAAATTACCCGAGAAGAACTACTATGAAGTTAATGATGAAGAAGATGAGGGATCCGTAGAGGTACAACTTGAGAATGAGTGTTTTGTGCCTAATTTACCGGATGTTGATTTCCTTGAGGAGGATGACTATAGTTACATGCGAGATGTTGATGAACAAATTTTACTTTCTTGATGTAATTTTATTTATGTACTTTGAATGGTTGGCTGCTATATGGTTGTTTGGTTTTGCCTTTAAAATTTCAAACTACAGAATGTTCTTGTGAATTAGTGTTAATGTATGCAGTATTGATTGGTTTTGCATTTGAAACTTTGGCAGGGGGTTTACTTCTTTATATTATTTTTTTAAAATTTTTTGACTATCAGACAACGGTTTATGTAAGCTAAACAATTGTGTGACAGCAACATATTTAACAGCCAAAAACCATTGTCTCTAAGATTTCAATTGGACAACGGTATGCAGAAACTGTTGTGTGAATTAAGTATAGTCCACATACAAGTAAAACACTTGTCTGATTCTAACAACGGTTTACAAAACCATTGTCTGAATTTCTTCAGACAATGGTTTTGTAAACCGTTGTTAGAATCAGACAAGTGTTTATTCAAACTGTTGTGTGACATCCATTTAAGTAACAACAATACAAAAACACTTGTCTGTTTTTAACAACGGTTTATGAAACACTTGTCTGCCCTTTCTTCAGACAACGGTTTTATAATTCCGTTGTGTAAAGCCTCTGTTTTACTCCTTCGAATAGACAATGGTTTTAGAAACCGTTGTGGAAGTTCTTTCAGACAACAGACAGATTTTGCAAAACAAAAAACCGTTGTGTGAAACTTTCAAACAATGCTTTTACTGCCGACCGTTGTCTGATAAGTGTTGTCTGTTTCAGTTTTTCTTGTAGTGAAAGAATGTCCCAATCCGGACCAAGAACAAAGACTGAAACTTTGCCGTGATTTAGGTCTGAGTCCATCACAAGTGAAATATTGGTTCCAAAATAGGAGAAACCAAAGAGAAGGTAATTTGGACCCACTCAAAATACTCATTATTAGATCATGTTATTGAATAAGTTTTTTTTTCTTTTAACTAGAATTTTGTATAAATGTATAATTTATAAAATTTATCTTGCTGGCAATGCAAAAAAATTCATTAAGGATACATGTGACTTTTATACTATGCATATATGGTACTAACTTTTAGTTGTGACTTACATTCAAGGGAGGAAGAGTATTCTTACTATTTTATTGAATAATTAAATAATAATCAATTGATTAATATCTTCACAATATCATTATGGATCTAATAAATATAATTATTTGGGAAAATTCAAATGAGCATCCCAATAGAATACATTACTAAATTATTTTTGGTATTGCATGTAATTTGATTGTTTTTTATTTGATTTTACAGATCAAACAAAGAAGGAAGGACAGTGCTATACTCAAGGCTGAGAATGATGAGCTTGAAAGAGATATTATCAGACTCCAGGCAACATTGCTCGGAAACATTACAGACGGTAATGGTTCAGAGGTGTCTACTGAAGTGCACCAACTCTGTCTGGAGAATGCGGAAATCAACAAGACTGTATGTGTTTAACTTTATACTCTATCACTTATACAAGTAAATATGCAACTACAAAGAAAAACAAGAAAAAGAATTTAATTATGTGATGGACCTTAGTTATATGATGAATTAATAAAGATGCTATAAGAATATTTTATACTAGTGATATATATTAAGATGGACATGTGATTACATGAAATATACTACCATATTGTATGTTATAAGTTTAGTCATATAATGTTCTTCACAGTATTCCGTAAAAGCTTTTGATGTATATTTTCCACTTCTATAAGAAAGCAATCCCATGATATGCATTCCTGCCTTCTTTTCTACCTAACACTTTGAATTTCTTGAATATTTTTAATGCCTCAGATTTTTCATTTAAAAAATAAACCCATGTTCTTCGAGAATAATCATCGATAAAAGTGATGAAATACCTCTTGGAACTATATGATTCAGGTGTGATAGCATATGTCTGTATGCACCAGCTCGAGAGGCTTTGTAGCACGATAAGTTGCCTTTTTCTGGAATGAGCTCCTTATTTGTTTTTTCCAGCACACAATCTTCACAAAACTTCCTATATGATCCATGCTTGGTATTCCATGAACCATTCCTTTATTTGGAATCTCCTTCAAACCACCATAGTGTAAGTGTCCAAGTCTCTTGTACCATAAAGTTGCCTTATCTTCTGACTTTGCTTGCAAACACTTCTCTTGTATGTTTTTCAAATTCAGCTTGAACATCCAATTTTGAGACATTTCATTATTAGCAATTGTCTTGCCATATTTGTCCTCCAAGAACATGACTTTGTCTCCCATAAAAATTGAGTATCCTTTTTCAAGTAGTTGTCCAAGGCTCAGAATATTGTTCTTCATGTCAGGAACATAATACACATCTTCAATTTTTCCTTGTCTGCCATCCTTTCTAGTAAAACATACTTCGCCCTTTTCTTTTACTTCTATCTTCGATGAATCTCCAAATGACACAACTCCAGAATTTATTTCCTTCTAATCGGTAAAGAGATGTTTAAGGCCAGTCATATGGTTGTTGGCCCCACTATCAAGATATCACATAATATCATCTTCAGGAGTCATACCTTTGCAGGCCATTAGCAACACTCCCTTTTCTTTTTGCTCCTCCGTTTCGACTAAATTTTCCTTTTCTACAACCTTCTTGTTAAACCAACAATCTTTGGCAAAGTGTCCAAATTTTCCACAATTGTAACACTCCACTAATCTGCTACCTCTTCCGAGGTTTAATCTTCCAACTCTGCCATGGCCACGTCCTTGTCCATGCCAGTTTTGTTGATTTGTCTGAACCACCTCTTCAAATCTCCAACTTTGCCACGGCCACGTCCTTGTCCATGCCAGTTTTGTTGATTTATCTGAACCACCTCTTCAAATCTGTTGCTCACAGGACCACGTCCTCTGCCTCGAGTAATGTCTTGCACGTCCACGTCCTCTTCCTCTATTGTATTGTGTATACAATACTTTATCTTTGTTCAACTGAGACATCAGTTTTCAACACTTGAGATTCTGTCTCCTCCTTTCCTAATAATCTTTCTGATATGCTTGCAGAGACCCCATAAGTTGATCACTGTCATAGTTTATGTATCATTTGATTCTTCAATGGAAATACCAACAAGTTACAATTTTGTATTCAAAGATCTTAATATCTATTCATTAACACGAGCATCTTCAATCTTTTCTCCATAATTCTTCATTTGATTTACAACAGAGGCAACCCTCGTGAAATAATCTGGGACTGATTCCATTTCTTTCATATGCAATGTTTCAAATTCTCCTCGTAGATTTTGTAATCGTACCTTTTTTACTTTGTCAACACCTTTAAAATTATTCTGGAGAATCTCCGAGGCTTCCTATGCTTTTGCTACAGATGCAACCTTCTCGAACATGGCTTCATCTAAGCCCATATGTATAATAGAAAAAGATTGTTGATCTTGTTTTCGAGCCTTTTCCAAATTGTTTTTCTGGGCCTGATTCATAGCTCATTCATTCTCTCGTTCATCATAACCTTTTTCGACAATTTCCCAAGCCTCCTATGATCCAAGCAAGGCTTTCATCTGGATACACCAGTGGCCATAGTTTTCTTTTGTAAGCTTTGGGACGGTAAGAAAGTTACTCATTTTAATTTGATGGTGGCTTTGATTTGATGAAGGCTCTGATACCAATCTGTTGGTTTTTGGGGTTACTATGTATAAGATTTTATGTAAGATTTCAGTATATTTAGAATATAGAATGCAATAAGAACTGGAACTATTTTCTTATGTTGTAATTAAAGATAATACAAGCTTCTCTATTTATAGTAGGAGAATTGAGACCATCATACATGAACAAAGTCAGATACATATTTTCAGTTCTATGAATAACATTTAATGTGTTCTTACATATTCCGAAATTCAAGAGTTTAGTTTATTCAACATATATTAGTTGTATTATCTAAAATTAAAAAACAAATATTTTTCTAGTTTTACCGTTTATGATATACGAATGTCACAATATGTTATATTAATTATTTGAATTCTAGTTATAATAATTTTTTTTTGAACTATTTTTATAGATTTTTTAAGCAAGAGCACATAGTGAAGAGTGACATCACAAAAACTAAATTATGTTGTTAAATAACAAATTTTATCTTTATCTCATTCAAATTAAATAAATATGATAAAAAAAATTATATTATAATCTACTTCTGAAATAATTATACAATAATTATACAAAGATGATTTATATTAGTTTTATCGTCGACCATAAATGAAAAAATATTTTTCTAGTTTAAATGTATATATTTGTTGTTAAATACATTACATTATAAAAATTATGTTTTACGAATTACTCAATATGTTATATTAACAATTAAAATTCTTGAGAAAATAATATTTGAATTTCTTGTAAATAGAATTAATTATGATTTCACTTTCGGTCTGTACAATTTGCTTGGTATTGTACATTTGCATTCCACTAAAAAAGTTAATTTTTTGTATTTTTTGGTTGTTTAAATGTAAAATTTAAAGTTGATTTTTAAATATTCAATTTTGTTATGTTATAAGCATTCGATAATATCTAAACAATCTTTTACGGTAATTGAAAATTATATTTCGTATAATTATTAGAAATAATTATGTGTAGGATATGTCTCTAACTGCCTTTACTATGTCGTGTGTGTTTGACTATATAAAAAAAAGAAAAAAGGAAATTAAATTAAATTTCACATCTTATATCATAAATATCATATTTAATATGTTGTATCGAACCCTTTTCCCGCTTCTTATATAAGACTATTATTTGCTTTTCTATTTAGGTGTTTTGAATAGTAAGCCTTATTCTAATTTCCTTTGCACAAAATCATTTCAATAACTAAATTTGAGCCCTAAATTTTATAATGTACTTAGAAGTTGGAATCATTTTTTTGTGAGTTTATTCTTCCTACATAATTTGAGTATTTTACAGGTGTCTATAGATCCTTAATGAAAATGGAAATGTTGTTTACATGTTTTATGGATTTTTTCATAAAATCCACCACCACTAAAATATATTTGTTAAGTATTTTTAGCAAAATTATATCTTCTACAAAATAATCCAATCTAATTTTCAGTAGCCCAAAATAATTATCATATAATTCCTCAAGAGCAATAAAAGCCTGGAAATAAATATCTTTGCATGTCTTTTTCAAATATTTGTTATATATGTTAATATTTTAATGAGTTTGATTAGAATTTTCAGTTTTAATCAAACATTCAAATATTAATCCTTTTTTTTTTGCTTTATTTTACTTTGATAAATTTTTTGCTAGCATTTTCACTGAAAAATTAACAATTTAAATATAATTACGATATCAATTTTTTGGAGAGAATTTATACCTCATTTTCCTAATCAATTGAAAAAATATGAAAATAGTTTTAATGTTACGACTAAAACATTTTTGTAGAAGAAGAGTTGGAAAATAATTTTTTTTATCATAAAAATTTATTTGGTAATTTTTTTTATTAAAATTCTAGAAGGCCTCTAGTTTTCCATGGGTTTCATGCCTCCACAAAATTCTCATTGAGGGCTCATCTGGCCCAATCACCAAATTGTCATAGGCCCAATAAAAAAATTTAGGTTATATATATATATATATATATATATATATATATATATATCACTCTACTCAACAACCATCTACAACCATCTAAACCTAGCCGTAGAGAAACTCATCTCCACATCTAGTCTCCTCAGACCACACCCAACACCCACAAACCTCTCATGATAGAGCACTAACTAAAAGTTTTTGTCTACATCTTTCAGTTGTTCCTTTCTACATCTTTCATTCGAATAATCCTTACAACAATGGACTACTCAATCATAAATCAACCATAATTCAACCGTTAACACATCAAAGGTATGTTTAGAATTATTTATTGTTTCTTTCTCAATGTTTAATTGTGTTGATTAATGTAATTAAGATTTTATATAATTATTTAATGTGTTTTTTCTCCTTAATGATCCGAAAATCAACCCATCAACGAGAACATTCCAAAAAATAAATACTATCACAATTTCCAAGACTTTTGTTTCAATTTTAGATTTAAGCAATAGTTATGGATTATTTTAGATTTTTATCAAAGTTTACATAAAATTTGAATTAGTGGGACATCTTAATCGATATTTAGTTTTGAATTTTTTGTTTGTTTTAAGATGTGGATTGAACACAATTCACAATTAGTTGATAACCAGATGATAATCCTAATACAAAGTCTTAATACCTACTTGATATGCAATTATTTTGGGATATCAAGTATTTTTTAATATATTAAATTTTATTATAAGTATGTTTTTTTGAATTCTTGTATCAATTTTCGTTTGCTTGTTATCAAATATTTGTAGATAGACAATGAAGAATATGCTCCAAAAAAGTAGTAGGTGCAACTCTCTCACAGGAAGAACGGGCAAAACAGACGGATGTATTGTGCGGTTGTGACAGTAGGGTATGAGTTCTTACTGTTTGTATTGTTTTTCTTTTGGTTTAATTTTTTGTCATTAATTTATAGTGTGATTTGTTTGGTCAATCACTTCTGTTAAATATGTAGCTCAACTGTGGTGGCTGCTAGACTTTTTCGAGTTTTGGGGCAAGATCTTGCAGAATTCCCTTTAGCCGCAACTGCTAAGGCCAATCAACGCAAGGTGAGTTTACATCCTTCACTAAATAGCCAAAGTACAAAAATGATGCATTCCACTCTGTGTTTATACTCAAGCATTTTGTAATTCAAGTGCTATTTGTTGGGCCTTTAATCAAAACTATTGGGCTTGTTTTATTTTATTTTTTTGAATAATTTAGGTTGGTTTATCAACTGTAGTCATTGTGAGACTCAGTCATGCACGTAGTTGAGATTTTTTAGGAAGCTTTGAATTAGTAGATGTAGTGGAGTAGTATTAGGAGTTTGTTGAGCTATTTTGTAGCACCACCTTCGTGGTTTGTTTTCCATATATTGTATTGCATTTTCTTTCAGTAATGAGAAGAAGTACAAAACTTTCTTTTCTCAATTTCATTTGCCAAACACTCTTATATGTATAAACGTCAGTATACCAGATTAAGAAACTAGATTTGGTATCAGAGATTCGTTACGGTTTATGCCAAAGTGCATGCCTAAAATGATGACTATGGAGAGTTCCAAGGGCAAGGATGGAACAGTAGGCCTGTCCTATCCGATACTGGCGAGAGACAACTGCACAGCATGGTCACTTAAGATGAAGGTGTTTATGAAAGCACAGGGAGTGTGGAAAGCCATTCAATCGAGTGATACCGAGGGAGTGTGCACTAGCCGCTATCTACCAAGGGATACCGGAAGATGTCCTCTTGTCAATTGCTGAGAAAGAGTCCGCCAAGGAAGCATGGGACGCGATCAAAACAATGAGCCTAGGAGCTGATCGTGTGCAGGAGGCCCGGATACAGACGTTGAAAGCTCAGTTTGAAACAATGACAATGAAGGAGTCAGATCAGCTTGACGATTTTTGTATGAAGCTGTATGGTGTGGTGACCAACATTCGACTTCTAGGGGAAAAGATGGAAGAGACCTATGTGGTCAAGAAGCTACTTCGAGCCGTGCCCAACAAGTATATGCAGATTGCTTCCACCATAGAGCAGTTTGGTGACATGCAACTAATGACAATGGATGAGGTGGTTGGTCGATTAAAAGCTCACGATGAGCGAGTACGTGGTTCATCTGAGAATAATGGTGGCCAACTGCTTTCGACTCAAGAGGAGTCAACTAAGAAGAACCATAGAAGTGGGACGGAGAGAAATCGTGGTGGTTATAATGGTCATGGAAGAGGACGGGGCTATAATAGGGGTACACCTAGTGGCAGAGGTAACCAAAATAATGGTGATGAAGGCAGTAAAACCGGAGGTTCAAGTCGTGATAGAACCAAGGTGAGGTGTTATAAATGCCAAGGATATGGTCACTACGCAGCTGAGTGTAGGAAACCAAGGCGTGAAAAGGATTGGCGACTTGATAAGGAGCAGAAACCCGAAGCAAACTTGTCTAAGATTATTGATGATGAGCCAGCACTTTTGTTGGCTGAAAAGGAATAAATAGATAGTAATGTGGTTTTACTAAATGAGGGTGGTGTCATTCCTAAGCTGAGTGCAGAAGGAGATAGCAAAACACTGAGTAATTTGTGGTACCTCGACAACGGAGCGAGTAATCACATGATAGGAGAGCGATCAAAGTTCATAGATCTAGATGAAAGTGTAGCAGGGCAGGTGCGCTTCGGAGATGGGTCGACAGTCAATATAAAAGGAAAAGGATCAATACTATTCAAATGCAAGAATGGTGAAGAGAGGTTGCTAAAAGAGGTATATTTAATTCCAACTCTTTGTAATAATATTATATCTCTAGGCCAGTTGTCAGAGGAAGGGAACAAAGTGATCTTAAAAGGTGAATTCTTGTGGGTCTATGATGTTCTTGGAAAGCTGGTAATGAAGGTACGTAGGTCTCTAAACAGACTCTACAAATTAATAATTGAGGATACAGGAGGTGAATGCTTGTTGTCAAAAGCTGAGGAGGTGACCTGGTTGTGGCACACCCGATTGGGTCATGTTAATTTTAAGGCTATGTCAATGATGTTAGATAAGGATATGGTGTATGGTTTACCAAAATTGGTACAACCAAATGAAGTGTGCAAAGGCTGCCTAATATCTAAACAGACAAGAACACCATTTCCAGCAAGTCGATGTTTACTGCCAACAAGATTCTAGAACTCATTCATGGTGATCTATGTGGTCCCATTACTCCACCAACGCCAGGTGGGTGTCGATATTTTTTGCTGCTAGTTGATGACTTTAGCAGAGTCATGTGGGTGTATATGTTGAAGACAAAGGATGAGGCTTTGGATCACTTCAAGAAGTTTAAGGCACTGGTCGAAAATGGTCGTGAGGAAAAAATAAAAGTCTTGAGTATAGATAGAGGTGGGGAGTTTTGTTCAGCAAAGTTTGATGAATTTTGTGATGAGGCTGGCATAATGAGGCATTTTACGGCACCATATTCCCCACAACAAAATGGGGTAGTTGAACGCCGAAATCACTACACCATAGATTGGCTATTGCAACACCCACCAAAAAAATTGCTTAAAAATCGTTGCTATTTACTAATAAGTTTTAACAAATTTAGAAATATTGCAACATTTTTTTAAATTGTTACAATTGCATATATTTTTTACAAATGTCAAATTAAATTGCAACGAAAATAGATAAACGTTACAATTGGTTTCAAAATTTTGGGGGGCAAAATTGGCGGGCTACCAAATTCTTTTGTCCGGGCTTTCCAAATAGGCTTGACCGAAACATTTGACTAAGATTTAACACAACACAAACACAGATACATAGAAAGATACATAGAGAGAGACAAGGCGAGAGGGAGACAAGGGGAGAGAGAGAACTCAAAATCCAATCAAGCTCGAAAACACTCAAACTCCAACACTCAATCTCGAAATAAGCATATTCTTTCCCCAAATCGATTTTAAACTCTGCTTTTGGATGAATTTTGCAGCTATCAATTAGGGTTTTTTTGTTTATTTGTTCTCCAGATGGGTTTCTTTGTTTGTAATGTTTCTTTGTTTTTCACTAGTTGATGCAGTTATGATCCTTGTGAATTTGGTGAATTAGAGCTATTTTTGCTTATTATGTTTACTTTTTTTTTACCGCAATTTAATTCTATGTTTTTGTATTTGATCTCTATTCGTTATTCTTTATATCAATTCTCCAGATGGGTGTGTCGGTGGAGATGTTGTGTGTTGTCGTGTATTTATAATGTGGTAGTTACTTGTTTGTAGGATGGATAACATGAGTAGTTATTGGCAATTGGATGATGAGCTTCGAGGGTTGAATGTTTCGGAGGAGCACAAGTGGTTGATGGGTGCTTCTATATTGGCTGAGCAGACTAGGTCAAAATTTGAGCGTACGAACAATCTTGATCTTTCTAAAGGACTTATTCTATGCAAATGTTGTTCTTACTTAAGCATGATATATTTAAAAAAGTTAAAAATAAGCAGAATTGTTGATGATGAAATCATATCTGCATAATTTTGAGTAATATAGTAGACATCTCACGGACTGCCTTGGAAATGTGGGTGATAAATAACTTTGACTTTCAGATGGAAAGGTTCCGACTAGAATGTTCTTACAGTTATCTATCACTTTTGTGTTATGCCTTTGCATACGAGGCAAGTTATAGTTCCAGTACATCGCTGAGAGACATATGCTCTGTGTAAAGGCTTCAAGTTGTGGAGGTTCAAACATTGATGCAACTGCTTGGGAAGATAAAAAGTGTAAAGGCGAGTCAAGGTTTCCTACTCAGGTAAGGTAGAGCGATGATTATGTTTATATTTAATTGATCACAATTGACTGTTTGTGCCACTTAAGTTAAACATCTTTTACTGATCTTCTAAATTAGGTGAGGATTCGGGTTAGAAAAATATGCAAGGCTTTGGAAGTAGTTCTCCTTATGGTTGCATCATTAAATTGTTATGTAAAATGCAAAGGACTTTTGCCCGGATTTGAAGAGAAGTATATTTTGTATTGCTCCCAAGTTTGGTTTCTATTCTTCTCATAGTCCAGACTCCCTTGTGTGGAATTGAAAGAGAATTATTGTATTTATTGGTACATAGTTTGAATTATATTTATTGTCGATGAACTAAATATGTATTTAAGTAGTTTATAATTTTTTATGTTGGGTCTAGCTACATAGTTGTTTGTTAAATGTTTATCTGAGTTATTAATGATAATCCCAGTTATTATGTGCCCTAGTTCATTAGGGTTCTATTTTTTATGGGCCCTAGTCCATTAGGTTTCGTGTTCACTGTTTAGACTCCGCCTTGTCCTCTTCTACTATGATTGAGTTTATATACATATTGAACCATTTATTTCTATGCGGCTGGATTTAAGTTGCAGTTGTCATGAGTTCCCATTCAGCCACCAATGGTTGTTACTTTTAATCACTTCTTTTCGTTGTCCTGCATTGCTCTTACATTCTTTTTTTCTTTTGTACTGGTGCCACTATTTCATGCATATTTGTTCTCTCTTACTTCTATGCATTGTTGGCACGACATTTTTATTTTCATGGCATTTACTGTTGCTAGTCTCCCCCATTTTATTTTTCTTATTACTCTCCTCTTCGTGAACAGGTTCTCAGAATGTGCAATCTCAGCTGAACAGCTAAGGGCCACCTCTTCCTGTTCCAGTTCAAACTAATTTATCCCAGTCGGGTCAACTACTACCCCATAACATCGCTAATAATATTGGCTCAGCTGGAATGCAAGGATCTGCTAGTTTGACGTCCTCGTTTCCCATGGTCAGCAGTTTATCATAGAATAATATTCCCAATGTTGTTAACCAGAATAACAAGATGCAGAGTATGACAAACATTTCTCGGGTTGTACAGAACATGAAGAGTATGCCAAACAATGTTTTTAAAGTAGAGCGATGATTATGTTTATATTTAATTAATCACAATTGACTGTTTGTGCCATTTAAGTTAAACATCTTTTACTGATCTTCTAAATTAGATGAGAATTCGGGTTAGAAAAATATGCAAGGCTTTGGAAGAAGATTCTTTTATCATAACTTGCATTCTCTGAGGAAGCTTCATCCGTTTTAAACTCACGAATAGAGAATAATGTATTATTGAAAATAATTTTAACTGCATAGGAGCTGAGCAACTACTACTGATCTCTGAAACCATCTTAGGTTCACTACCTCAGTGGTCCAATTAGAGTTGTAGATATCCCTGAGTCAATATGAAACATTGTTTTTAAGAATTTTTTGCATTTAAAAGTACTCAGCATATACATTTGTTTGAGAATACAGTGGCAACGCAGAAAACTTGCACTGTTATGGAATAAGCTGCATTCTATAGTTTAAGAAAATTCAAGTTCTTTGTGCTTGATTTAATGTTATATAAGCAGATTTTATAACAACTAATATGAGTAAGAGTGTTTTGCCAAAAAATGAGTAAAAGTGATGTACAACTTATTTTTAAACTTTAAATGGAGCGCAACAATATGAGTGCTTGGATTGTTGGTTTCGATTCCAGATTGTTTGCTGTTGTTTATTCTATTAGTAAACTTCTGTATTCTTTTTGTTACCTATGTTTAGTTGAATGCCAACTTAATTACACATTGTTACATGTAAAATTAACTTGCAAATTACATAGGATGTAGTCTGCTCATGGATTGCATATTATGTGAAAGGTTTCGTAAACAAGATCTGAGGTCCTGTTTTTCTCATAGATTTTAGCCCTCTTTCCATGATCCGAGGTCCTGTCTTGGCCTATATATGTTATATTGATTGAGATACTCTCTAATCAACCAATTTTGTTTACATATTTTCTACTCTTTTAGATGTATATTCGTTCTATATTTCATTGTTAAAGCTTTTAGACAAATCTGCTATTTTTTTATAAATCTAAGTTTTAAACTTATTTTTGCATTTGTTCTCACAGAAATATGTAGGTCTTAAAACTCAGAAAAGTGCACCAGAGTATAGTCATAAAAGCATACTGGTTTTGTAGCTCTCTCCTTGAATGAACTATTTTAGCTTTTATTTATGGTAATTGATCAATTCGTTGAATGCAGAACCATCTTGCACTAATGATGGAACTTCTTGGAAAAAAATGACTATAAAGGATAGATTGTTGGTCACCAGCTCCTCCTTTTCTAGGTCCTGCACATATCTGTGATGCTCATGTTTTTATATTTTGGCAATACAGATAATCATTGGTGGGCTACGATCCAAAGACTATTTTGATAGTATGGAGATCTGAAGAGAATTCAAAGGTTAAAGTACTGCACACTTGAGCTATTACTGGTTGACAAATTCAAACTTTCACATGCACAGTTGGCAGAGTTTCTTTGTCCCTTACTTGTTTTTGCACCAGATAAGAGACCAACTGGTCAGCTGTGTTTGCAATACCCGTGGCTCAACACAAAGAACCTTAACATCGACTAATTAGTAGTGTAGTAAAGTGTATGCGACTTAGTTGTTTTGCTAACTAATTAAGTGCATGTGATAATACCTTATCGTTTTGTCTTGACTTACCTTTTGGATGATTTCTACGATGATGTTGTCCACGCCAGTTTTGTTGATTTGTCTGAACCACCTCTTCAAATATGTTGCTCACAGGACCACGTCCTCTGCCTCGAGTAAAATTCTATCTTGCACGTCCACGTCCTCTTCCTCTACTGTATTGTGTATACAATACTTTATCTTTGTTCAACTGAGACATCAGTTTTCAACACTTGAGATTCTGTCTCCTCCTTCTTTAATAATCTTTCTAAGTATGCTTGCAGAGACCCTATAAGTTGATCAACTGTCATAGTTTCTGTATCATTTGATTCTTCAATGGAAATACCAACAAGTTGCAATTTTGTATTCAAAGATCTTAATATCTTTTCATTAACACGAGGATCTTCAATCTTTTCTCCATAATTCTTTATTTGATTTACAACAGAGGAAACCCTCTTGAAATAATGTGGGACTGATTCCGTTTCTTTCATATGCAATGTTTCAAATTCTCCTCGTAGAGTTTGTAATCGTAAATTTTTTACTTTGTCAACACCTTTAAAATTATTCTGGAGAATCTCCCAGGCTTCCTTTGCTTTTGCTACAGATGCAACCTTCTCGAACATGGGAACATGGCTTGGTCTAAGCCCATATGTATAATAGACAAAGCTTGCTGATCTTGTTTTCGAGCCTTTGCCAAATTTTGTTTCTGGGCCTGATTCATAGCTCCTTCATTCTCTAGTTCATCATAACCTTTTTCGACAATTTCCCATGCCTCCTCTGATCCAAGCAAGGCTTTCATCCGGATACACCAGTGGCCATAGTTTTCTTTTGCAAGCTTTGGAACGGTAAGAAAGTTACTCATTTTAATTTGATGGTGGCTTTGATTTGATGAAGGCTCTGATACTGTTGGTTTCTAGGGTTACTATGTATGAGATTTTATGTAAGATTTCAGTATATTTAGAATATAGAATGCAACAAAATGTTCTTATGTTGTAATTAAAGAAAATACAAGCTTCTCCATTTATAGTAGGAGAATTCAGACCATCATACATGAACTAAATCAGATACATCTTTTCAGTTCTATGAATCACATTTAAGACCATCATACATGAAGATACATCTTTTGAGTTCTATGAATCACATTTAATGTGTTCTTACATATTCCAAAACTCAAGAGTTTAGTTTATTCAACATATATTAGTTGCATTATCTAAAATTAAAAAACAAATATTTTTCAAGTTTTACCGTTTATCATATAGGAATGTCACAATATGTTATATTAATTATTAGAATTCTAGTTAAAATAATATTTTTTTGAACTATTTTTATAGATTTTTTAAGCAAGAGCACATAGTGAAGAGTAACATCACAAAAACTAAATTATGTTGTTAAACAACAAATTTTATCTTTATCTCATTCAAATTAAATAAATATGATAAAAAAATTATATTATAAACTACTTCTGAAATAATTATACAATAATTATGCAAAGAAGATTTATATTAGTTTTATCATCGACCATAAATGAAAAAATATTTTTCTAGTTTAAATGTATATATTTGTTGTTAAATACATTACATTATAAAAATTATGTTTTACGAATTACTCAATATGTTATATTAACAATTAAAATTCTTGAGAAAATAATATTTGAATTTCTTGTAAATAGAATTAATTATGATTTCACTTTAGGTATGTACATTTTGCTTGGTATTGTACATTTGCATTCCACTAAAAAAGTCATTTTTTATATTTTTTGGTTATTTAAATGTAAAATTTAAAGTTGATTTTTAAATATTCAATTTTGTTATGTTATAAGCATTCGATAATATCTAAACATTCTTTTACGGTAATTGAAAATTATATTTCGTATAATTATTAGAAATAATTATGTGTAGGATATCTCCCTAAAACTGCCTTTACTATGTTGTGTTTGACTATATAAAAAAATCAAAAAGGAAATTAAATTAAATTTCACATCTTATATCATAAATATCATATTTAATATGTTGTATCGAACCCTTTTCCCACTTCTTATATAATACTATTATCTGTTTTTCTATTTAGGTGTTTTGAATAGTAAGACCTTATTTTAATTTTCTTTGCACAAAATCATTTCAATAACTAAATTTGAGCCCTAAATTTTATACTGTACTTAGAAGTTGGAATCATTTTTTTGTGAGTTTATTCTTCATACATAATTTGAGTATTTTACACGTGTCTATAGATCCTCAATGAAAATGGAAATGTTGTTTACATGTTTTATGGATTTTTTCATAAAATCCACCACCGCTAAAATATATTTGTTAAGTATTTTTAACAAAATTATATCTTCTACACAATAATCCAATCTAATTTTCAGTAGCCCAAAATAATTATGGAGATAATTCCTAAAGAGCCCCTAAGGCGAATAAAAGCCTGGAAATAAATATTTTTACATGTCTTTTTCGAATATTTGTTATATATTTTAATATTTTAATGAGTTTGATTAGAATTTTCAATTTTATTCACTTCTAAAACTTTATTCAACACTAATCAAATATTCAAATATTAATCCTTTTTTTTGCTTTATTTTACTTTGATAAATTTTTTGCTAGCATTTTCGATGAAAAATTAACTATTTAAATATAATTACGATATCAATTTTTTGGAGAGAATTTATACCTCATTTTCCTAATCATTTGAAAAAATATGAAAATAGTTTTAATGTTATGACTAGAACATTTTTGTAGAAGAAGAGTTGGAAAATAATTTTTTTTATCATATTAATTTTTTTGTGATTTTTTTTTATTAAAATTCTAGAAGGTCTCTAGTTTTCCTTGGGTCTCATGCCTCCACAAAATTCTCATTGAGCGCTCATCTGGCCCAATCACCAAATTGTCATAGGCCCAATAAAAATTTTTAGGTTATATATATATATATAGAAAAATTCTATGGAGTAGCCTTTAATTGGTGTAGTTGGAGTACATATACCCTCTCCATTCAAACTATTTTAAAATTTATTATTTTGCAAACCTTGTTATATGAATATCATAATTTCATTAATAATCTTGAAAATCATGTATGTTTTGAAATATGTTCATCTTGAAAATCCTTTATGTTTTGCAAATAGAAGATAAATGTTTTGCAACCCAAATGTGTTTCCCAGAACAATTCATTTTGCAATATTTTGTTAGCAAAACATACAAAATTTTCAAGATTTTCGATGAAATAATGATATTCATGTACTAAGCTTTGCAAAATATTAAAGTTTGTAAAATTTTGAAGGTAAAATGTATATGTACTCTCCAATTAAAGAGTACTCCATAAAACTTTACTCATATATATATATATATAAATATATATATATATATATATATATATATATATATATATATATATATATATATATATATATCACTCTACTCAACAACCATCTACAACCATCTAAACCTAGCCGTAGAGAAACTCATCTCCCCATCTAGCCGTAGAGAAACACATTATAATTATTTAATGTGTTTTTTCTCCTTAATGATCCGAAAATCAACCCGAGAACATTCCAAAAAATAAATACTATCACAATTTCAAGACTTTTGTTTCAATTTTAGATTTAAGCAATAGTTGTGGATTATTTTAGATTTTTATCAAAGTTTACATAAAATTTGAATTAGTGGGAGATCTTAATCGATATTTACTTTTGAATTTTTTGTTTGTTTTAAGATGTGGATTGAACACGATTCACAATTAATTAGTTGATAACCAGATGATAATGATACTCCTATGGTTTTGATGATCACATTCAGCAAGCTATTTGCTTGTAGTTTGATATAAAACATTGTGTTATGGTTGTACTAACTTGGTTTTGCAGGGTATATTAAGTTTACAGAGAATATATATACAGCAAGCCATTTGGTGTTACAACAGAGACAGTTTGGCAAGCCATTTGCTCTAACAGACACAAACAGCAAGCCATTTGCAAACTGCCAGAAATCCTGAAGACTTTTCAAGACAAATTCTCATGGATGTAATTTAGGAAATATATTGTGAGGACTATTTATTATATAATACGTATACAATATATTCTAGAGCTCAAATCTTTTTAAATATCTTTCTTTAAATCATTTTATAAAACTTATAGGAGTTTCCTTATTTAAAAGATTTTCTTTCTTTCAAATATCCTATACGCGTTTTATATCTATTCAATTCAGAAGGGTTAAGCTTTCATCGATTTCTTTCTCTCAAACCCTCTGTCTAACGTTCACAAGAACGTTTGTAAAATCTCTAACCAATTGAATGTTGGAAATTGATTCTAATAGTTCGAATAAATTGGTGATTGATTTTCTGAACGTTGGTGTGAAGCTTTATAAACTGATTCTTGTGTTCATTCGTTTCTAACAATCCAGAGATCATTCAGAGAAAACTTTCAAGCACACAAGATTTCAAACAACTCGGTTTTTCATTGCAATATTCTTTTGATACTCTCGAGCTCTTAATATATTTATACGTGCTATATCTTAGAGAGTTCATAGTTTGAGTTGTATCCATTATTGATTGTATTGTTCGAATTGTAAGGTTTAGTTGTTGGACAAGTTGGCTTGGGAACTAGGGTTTGGTGATCGTTGCTAGAGAAGTATACTTGGGAAGTATAGCTTAGAGAGCAAGTTCAGAAACAGGAGTTCAGCACGCCATTTGTCAACAGCTGGGTATTAAGGGAGATATATTATTGTATCTTGTAATTGGTTTTATTTTAGTGATCAATAATATATTCTCTTACCAAGTTGGTAAGGGACCAGGACGTAGACCATAGGGGTTAGGGGTCGAACCTGGCTAAAAGTCTCTGTGTTCTTTATTTTCTGCTTGCATTTAGCTTACTGTTTCTGCACTTTACTGTACTGATTATCTGTGCATTCAGCATACCATTTGTCCCTGCATAAAACGAAATCAGTAAGCTGTTTCTGGTAATTTTTAAAATCGGTTTTAGTTAAACATAGTTAGCCATTTACACCTATTCAACCCCCTCTAGGTGTGCATTTTCAGATAATCCTAATACAAAGTCTTAATACATACGGAGTACTTGATATGCAATTATTTTGGGATATCAAGTATTTTTTAATATAGTAAATTTTATTTAAAGTATGTTTTTATGAATTCTTGTATCAATTTTCTTTTGCTTGTTATCAAATATTTGTAGGTAGATAATGAAGAATATGCTCCAAAAAAGTAGTAGGTAACCCTGGCTCTATGAGCCTATCTACAACTCTCTCACACGAAGAAGGGACAAAACAGACGGATGTATTGTGCGGTTGTGACAGTAAATATGTAGCTCAACTGTGGTGGCAGCTGGACTTTTTCGAGTTTTGGGGCACGATCTTGCAGAACTCCCTTTAGCCACAACTGCTAAGGCCAAGGTGAGTTTACATCCTTCACTAAATAGAAAAGTACAAAAATGATGCATTCCACTATGTGTTTATACTCAAGCATTTTGTAATTCAAATGCTATTGAGGGGCATTCCCTGTAGGATAACACTGTATATCTTAGATACAACATCCCACCTCCATCTATTACGTTCTATTGATGGTAAATGAACCAATCCTTGGAGGACTCGGTAGTTTTCATTAGTTAATGTTTCAATCTTCTTTTCGGTCTCTATTTCTTAAAGCTCTCTGATCCTGTTGTTGGTCTCTGTTTCTTAGTGCTCTCAGCACCTTCAAATAATCTGATATCTTTGCTTATGATTTGCCTTTCACATTTACAAATGTTATTTACAATGTATGTGCTTTTTAATACAAGTTTAAATTTCTGAATTTTGTCAAAATAAATATGAAAATCTGTTGTCCATGATAATAAATACGAATATATGCAGCCAACTAACATGATCAGGATCAAATAACGCGAGAACATGGTCGTTAGATATTAAGACAGAGTTATGCCTCCTCGTAAAAATCTTATTTGCTGAATTTGTTAGATTTTACCATAATTCTTCACAAAGAGTTTTTGACATTTAAATAGACATATGATTTCCAGCATGGAAGCATTTAGCATGGACCCTGGATGTCAAGTTTTCATATTTACTTGTTTCTTTAAGCCAAATACGTGCTTCCTTGAATCTCCTCTATTTCTTTTGACTGGAATGTTTGATAGATGAAATAATAAATAATATTTAATATGCAGAGATGGTTATCAGATCTCTCGATCATGTCAAGTTCTTGAAAATGCTACATTCCTTAGTTAGGATAATCAGGTGAGCAGGATAATATGTTGCATATATGTTAACATTGTTACCTGTATAAACAGAAATGATAATCAGCTGGTCCATAATCTTATTAAAATTTTTAAAAGTTTTGCACAACTTCCCAGTACCATCCTTTGCTTATTTTTGCAACTCACATGATATTTTTTGCATCAGATATACTCACAATGCAATATTTACATCATATGCATCATATGATTTCTTACAGAGAAGGTATACGATTTCTTACTTGCTTTTCTAGCATTGACTTATGCATCATATGAGTATATATGTGATTTGTTTTACCAGATTTAAGTGTAAAACTTCTAATGTTGTAACAGAAATAATAAACAAAATTATTTTTAATAAATACAAGGGATAAGAGTATAAATCAATAAGCTGTTTCTGTAGAAATCAATAAGTTGTTTCTTCAGTCAACTTGAATAATGTATTTCCATTTTAATAATCAGCAGCAGTTCCTGTTGAGACTTAAAATCTTGTGCTCCTACATTTGAGGTAGTACTATATGTAGAATGCATATTCTTTCCATGATTTTTATCTACTGCATATGGTTTATGACTGGTGCTTGTATGTTAGAGATGGACTTGTCTCTTACTCTCACACTCTTTTTGTTGGTTGCTTCCTAGGCTGGTGATAAGGAAGAAGCATGTTCTGGCTACATCATATCGGAAGGGGACTTGTTCGTAACAGAAACTCAGGACGGCCTATTGAATGTTGCAGCCCAGCAGACCACATTTCATCTTTCAGAATTTTACACAACCTGTACAGTGGAACCTCCAACTGATTCTCTTAAGCAAGTTACCAGATGTTGTGCAACCATTAACATATAGTTTAGAGATTTGAGAAGGCAATCAAATATAGTGCTTGTACATTTTAATTTATTTTCTTCATTGTTGCTGGATTTGATTCGTTGATGTAACTATACTAGGTATGTTTTTGGTGAATGAAATTAGGACTTGAATTGGTTGTTGGTTTATTTGATGGGAAATTTGATATTCAAGTAGTACATTTTTCTTTTATTACATTTATGTTGTTACAATAGGTACAAAGTGTGTTACAATATGTATATTACTGCATGTGTTGCAGGCCCAAAAAGTAGGACCCAGTGTGGGCCTCACATGTGGGCCCCATAAGATGTGGGCCCCACAGTTGCCCCTGTGCAAATTTGTATCATCTTTTGTAACACACAAACTATGTTGCTATAGAGTGTTTAAGATGTTGTTATAGAGGTTTTTTGTAACCACATTTGCTATGTTACCATAGGCTGTTTCTGATGTTACCTTAGATATATCTATAGTTACTGCTGAGAACCTAACACGGCTGAAGTGTTACCATAGCCCTATTTTGGCCTACGACAACTATGGTAACACAGTTTTGGGGTTGCAATAAGCAATCTATGGCGTAGTGATACTAATTTTCTAAACATGTTTGTACTGTTACTAAGGTGATCATCTACATATGAATACAGTCAGACTATTAGTTTATTATTATATATGTATTAGTTTATTACATACATAAATAGATTAGTCTTTTATATGGGAATAACTCAGACTATAAATATATGGTACTTTTAATTCTGTTGGTAAAGTTGAAGGAGGAGGTTAAGGAAGGGAAACTAAAAGTGGACGGTCTTAATGATGTTTTAACAATGGCGCTTGGTAAGCTTGAGCATCCAGGAAGAGTACGTGGCCAAGGAACTCATGTGAAGCAGTCAGTTTACTTCGATCGTCCAAGGCAAAAGAAAGCCTAGACAATGGATGAAAAGATACAGAAGAGAGTTAAGAAGTACATGGCAGAGGAGACTATAAATGTTATTAAAGAGAGAGATGCAATTTGGGCTGATGTAGGGGGAAAACTCAGAACATAGTTATTAACAAAGACTGTGGGACAAGATGGTAGTCCGAAACAGGCTTCTCAACAAGCAATTTGTCACTCTAACGGTGGGATTGATATAGATGTAGGTGTATAGAATCTTCATACACCTGAAACCATACATGTTCAAGAAGATAAAGATGTTCGTAAAGTGAAAATAATTGACACTATATTTGTTGATTTTGGTGACATTAAGGATGATAACAAGGTGGTTGGTGAGGATGCAAATTGTAAGGTGGCTGGTGAGGATGCAAATTGTAAGGTGGCTGGTGAGGATGAAAATTAAAAGGTGGCTAAAGAAGATAGGTGAGGAAGTGAAAGTCAATGCATCCGGTAGTTCTGTTTGCAAATTGGTTGTTGGATCGCTGAGCAACATTGTAGCTTATGCAAAGATTGATGAAGTACTCGTTCTAGAAAGACGTGAGCAAACAATCCATGGAGTAAGACTTGGAGAAGAGAAAGCAAAAGCTTCAATCACTCGAGTCATTCAGTGCGGTGCTAAGATTCCCTTCCCTATCAGTGATGAAATTGTGTCTGTAGAACAGGCCATTGGAACTTTTATTGCATGACCGAGAAACCAAACTAATAGCAATAGGAAAATAGCACTTCCGATGGTTTCTCAAAGGTCAGATTGTTTTCCTATTAGTGTGCTTAGTATATCTAGTATGTTTTTATTTAGTCTGTTTCTTCTTACTATTTTCACGTTCATTTTTCAGAAAAAGAAGAAAGGCCATTCTAAGAAAATGAAAAAGACGTATAAAGTAGTTGAAGATGTTCGAGTAGAGCCTTTTATTGAGATGGATGCAAATTATCCATCTGCATTGAAGCGTTTGTGGACATGAGCAAAGGATGCCTTGACTGATGAACAGACAACGTCTTTTGAGCTAAACGAAGAAGTCTTTGGCTCTACAAAGAAGCAAGTCATTTTCTTATCAGATATACATGTAGTGTGCTCTGGAGGTGAAATGGCAGGGTCTCTCATTTGCCTTTTTATTATGTAAGTTTCTTTGCATTTTTTTTTTCGTAGATAGTCCCGCAATATAACTGAGAATCTTTACTCACTACTATTTAATTTTATATGTAGCCTCTTAAATGAATATGTGAAAAAGCATAAGATGACCAACATGATAAGCTTCGTAGATCCTAGCACGATTGGTGCCATTGGATGTGATAATGCAGGGCAGAGGTCGCGTGCACTCGCTGCACGATTTAAGAATGCTAAGAAAGATCAATACTTTCTCATGCCTTAAAATGTCGTGTAGGTGTTTATACCATAAGTAGCTACTTGGACATTCTCAGATAATTTTTTGAGGTTAAACAGGATTATATGTCTTGCCTTTTTTAGTTGATTTTTTACAAGAATTTAAGTTTCAGTTTTTAACACAAGGGTTAAATTTGATAATATTTAATTTGTTACAAATTTTAAGTTTAATTTTTGAGGTTAAACTTGATAATATTTCTTATAATTTTAAGTTGAATTTTTACAATAATTTAGGATTCCAATTTTTTTAAAATGGTTAGGTTGTGTCGCAATTTCTTGATATTTTGGTAGACTTGTTAAGATCAAGCGTTCCTTTCATTTTTTAAGTTGATCATTTACGAGAATTTAAATTTTTATTTTGAATAAAAGCCTTCAATTTTTGAAGTCAAGCCTGATCCTATTTATTGCAACAAATTGTGCTCTAGATGTGTCACATTTTGGAACATTTTTCTGTCTTGCTGAATTTAAGTATTTTTTTGGTTGATTTTATTTTAATATTAATATGATCTTTTTGATTATATTTGAGTTGGTAATGCGACAAGAATTAGTACTTCATGCTTTAATTTTAAACTTGCATCATGGTTCATGTTTGCATTGGAACCACTGGACTTTCACTGTTGCAAATCCTGAGGCAAAGATTGTCTAGTACATGGACCCTCGAAAATGTCGAATTGCAAATGGGGAATGGGTGGATGTTGTCGACAAGTTCAACTTCTAAAGTTTGTGTATTGAGTCTTGAACCTTCATAGACCATATCTTTCTGTGCTTTGATTTTTTGTTGAAAAATATTATTTTCATTACAGCGCCATTAAAATGTACAAGGAGGACATGAACAAGGTTGCAAAGAAGAAAAAATTAAGGGAGAACATGGCGGTATTAATTCATTCTCATCATATTTTATTTATGTCATCGAAAGAGATTGTAATTAAATTTTTATTTGGTACTTCAGGGAGTTCCACTGCAGACAAGGAGCAAGGACTGTGGCATGTTCGTGATGCGTTACATGAAGGAAACCGTTGAGGACAAGGAGCTTCAATTTGCTGCTAAGATGAGAATTTCACTTTTTTTGGGTTTTCTAATCAACTTTAGAGATACTTGGTTCTTTAGGACACTAGTAAAAATATGCGACTCACAAAAAACTTTTGGTCATTTTTCAGTGAATGCGTAGGTCGAACATGGTTCATATTAATGATGACATTAACAAGATCCGGATTGATATTGCGAAATATTTTATGAAATGCCATGCATGTTAGGTTCTACAGTCGGGTTCTTTCTCTTGTTATGAACTTGGTTTATGAAGTGGAAGTTTTATAATATGTAGTTGGTGATGGTAAATTAAACTTGGGATGATGTATTTGGTGTTAGGTGATCAACTGGTGAACTGGTTCTTTTTGCTTCATTTTGTGGTTTTCATGGATTGATCGGTCGTTAATTTGGTATCTATTTCGTGGTTTTCTTTTGCATGTGTTTGGTATCTTTTGTGTTTGTTGTTTGATGGAATTTAGTTTTAAGCTTCCGTTGGTGGTTTGTATAAAATGTGAATTTGATGTGCAAACAGTTTACACTTAAATAGATCATGGTATTTTAAATCAAAAATAGACATTATACGAACATAATTGGGACAACAATATACCATTGTTATAACAGTTGACCGAAAGTAGATAAACAAATTTGTAAAACTTGTAAACCATTGTGTCTACAACATTCCATAACAAGAGGAGGTTATATGGCGTTGGCTGAAAACTTAAACTACAATATGAGATAAACATAAAATGTGGTCTAAAGAGCTTTCGAATAACAGTGAAGCACAATTCAATATTCAAAAACAATGGTTTATGCTGTAAACAAACGGTTGTTTGAAGGCCTTCACTACATGTGTGCTTGTGTAAATTGTTGTCTAACACCAACTAAGATAAAGGTGTTTCTTAGAAACTGTCATGGTTAGGTCTTCAAACAACAGAGGATTATAATAATCGTTGTTTGAAAAAGATCTTGGAAAAATTAAGAATTCTTGCATGACATCAATTCCATGTTGTCTATTAGTCAGAAAACCATTACATTATGTTGTTTCCAGTAACGGTTCTTATTACAAAAGTGTTGTCTTTCTTAATTTTAAACAAGCACTTAGAACAGTTGTGTTACTTTCTTCTAGCAACGGGTATAAATCCATTGTCTTATTAAAATCAGACCACTGCCCGATAGACCACGAAAAAAATCGGTGTCAGACAACGGTGAAAAACTGTTGCATGAACTGATTTTTTTTGTAGTGCGTGTCACCAAGCTTTCACTGAGATAAAATGCCATACCCCTAGTACTTCTCCTATCATCAATATTTCCTGCAAGGTCGTTGTTCAAGTATCCCGAAAAAACTTTAGTACCACCATTTTCAGTGTAAACCTGTCCATACTCATGTGTTCCTGTACGTAATAAAGAATTCTCTTAACAACATTTAAGTTCATCATTGTATGATTTTCCATATACCTATTGACTATTCCAACTGTGTAGGCAATATTCAGACGCATGTGGACAAGGTAATTTAGCCCTCCCACAATGCTCCTGAATTGAGTTGCACCTCGTCCTTGGTGATATGTTCTTTTGGATGCATCAGAAATTTTGTGGGATTACAATCAATCATCCCAGCCTTTTCTAGTACTTTCCTTGCATACCCTTACTGCTTAAGCTCAATACACCCGCTGTTTTGCTTTGCTTCAATTCCCAGGTATTAAGATAATTTCCCCATATCACTCATCTCAAATTTTCAATTCATCTGACCTTTATTAATTAACGACATATCCATGCTAGTGATGAGTATATCATCCACATAGACATTTCCAACTCTTTTGGTGTATACAGCATGCTCATACGGGCATTTAACAAAGCGAGATCCTTAAGATATTTGTTGAGTTTCGAATCCCACGCACGTGGCGCCTTCCATAGACCATACAACGCCTTGTACAGCTTGTACACAGGTTTTTCTTTCCCTTTCTTCATGAATCCTTCCGGCTGAGATACATAAACCTCCTCCTTGAACTCACCATGTAAAAAGGTTGTTTTAACATCCATGTGGTGCAATTCCCATGAGTTTTTCGCTGCCAAGGCCAGTAAAATCCATACTGTTTCTAAGCGAGTAACATGCGCAAATAATTCATCGAAATCTACTCCATTTTCTTGGATATACCCCTTGGAGACAAGTCTCACCTTATGCTTCACTATATTTCCTTCAGCATCCCGTTTAAGTTTATAAATCGATTTTAAATCGATTACCTTTTGACCTGGTGGCAGAGTTGTCAGCTTCCAAGTTTAGTTTTTTTTCAATGGAATCAATCTCGCACTGCTTAGCTTTTCTCCAGGCTTTATCCTTCATTGCACGTCTATATGGATTTGGCTCATCAATGCCCATGAACAACAACTCGTCTTCTGCCTCTATTTCTTCGATGTCATTATATATATCTTTAATCTTTCCGAATTTCTTTGGTACTCCTCTGTCATCATAGTTCTCAAAGTTTGGACTGACATCAGGTGTTCGTGACTGCGGGGTCGTACCCTCAAGTTCCCCAGAGTTGCTCATCTGCATCTGTCTTGGACTTGTCACCTCATCATCATCGATTACTGGTACTTCAAACACTGAACATGAACCCATTTATTGAATTTAACATATGAAATAACTCAATTAAAACCATTCGTTAATTCTTGATACAACCTTATACCATGGAATAGATTATGGAATGTAAATACTTAAAAAAATAGACTGATTTTTCAAATCTTTTGTTGAACCCTTGAAATTGGAACGTTTTTTATTGAGGCGCTGGTCGTGGTTACTTATTTTAAGGCCAAAGTGTGCCTATGGATCCAAATGTTTAAATCATATGAAAACATGGTTTAGCGATATTACGTGCCTGATCACCCACTTTAGCACGTAGCGTCTTATCGTAAGTTCCAATTAACCTATTTTATTATTGAAAGCTTATATCCTAATTCGGATTTATACTTTTGATTCATTATTACCTGTTATCTCTTTACACTGCTGAGTGATGTTTGGCTCATATACCCGAACCTGACAGTGAAACGTGAAGATGGTGCGTACAATTTAGACCACTAGGAATAGTTTAGAGAGGAAGAGAGTAGCTGCCCAGGGTCCGGTATTTGCAATCCAAATTTCGAAAGATTTCGGATCAACAGATGCAGTTATTTGATAAACTTTTGGAGTTGGTTTGTAAGACTAGTTTTGATAATGATGTAATCATTTTAAATTGAAATCGTTTGTAAAATTAATTAAACTTAACTGTCACTGTTTTTAGATGTTTAAGTTATTTCATAATTTAACATGGTTCATCTTGCGGGTATAGTTTTACTTTATTATTAATAGGTTTGGGGGTATTACCCATATTCTTACTCTCATTTACACTTTTACCATATGACCCTTTCTCTATTTATGACTCCTAGATAACACCCAAATCTAAACCATTAGCCCACTCAAAGCCCAATTACAATAATTTAAGTTATAAAATATCACTCTATTAGGTTAGCTATATATAAAGTTGTAAATTAGTAGAATGTAGCCGATCGAACTTCTCTCTTCGTGTTTCAGCTCTTTACAAAAGTCGAACTCAAACTCGAATTTTATGAAGCCAATATTATTGTTTTTGTATGGACTCATTAAGAAAAAAATTATCTGACAAACATGTTCGCAAATCATGATATACTCCTATCTCAGGTATTCACGATCATTTTAAATTTTTTCTATAATTTTTTCATTGAATTTGAATAAAAAAGTAGGGAATAAAATCTCAAAAACTTGCAACATGCTTCTTGTTTGCATTTTTTGTTGATTTATTTATTTTTAATTGAACAAACAATTGAAAATTAGGGGAAAAAAGTTAGGGTAAACTTTCCTATGGATAGATTTTTATTGTTGCATGTAGTCTAGTGATTTTTTACTTTATAGTTTAAGTGGTTTACTAAATTACCAGATGATTGTACCTCTAATTCATATATAAATTGAAAAAAAATTCATTATTATAACACTAAATGAAAGTGCAAACTGATTAAGTAGTACTAGTGTTGCTCGTTAATTACCCTCATCGCATTTACAAATTTGTATTGTAAACTCATAATGTAACATAAGGTCTGAGATCTCAATCTCTCTAATTTGTTCCTTGATGAAAAGCTTTTGGGTTTTTTCATTACCAAATTCTGCACCGTTACATACAATTTCTAACTCCTTCATGAAGTGATCACGTGTCTCATTTACAATTGGTTTCATAAAAAGAGGATGCACATATCATCCAGTAGAGTGGGTTTCTGTTAATAGCTCTGACAAAAGTCCTTTGACCTTTAGGTTTCAAATTTGACATTATGCTTGGCAAGGTCTTACAATAAAGGTTTATATTAGTTGTATTATCTACAATTAAAAAACAAATATTTTTCTAGTTTTACCATTTTTTATATAGGAATGTGACAATATGTTATATTAATTATTAAAATTCTAGTTAAAAAAATATTTTTTTTGAACTATTTTTACATATTTTTTAAACAAGAGCACATAGTAAAGAGTAACATCACAAAAACTAAATTATGTTGTTAAATAACAAATTTTATCTTTATCTGATTAAAATTTAATAAATATGATAAAAAAATTATATTATAAACTACTTCTGAAATAATTATACAAAGAATTATATTATAAAATTATATTATATTTTTTGGTTGTTTAAATCCAAAAATTAAAGTTGATTTTTAAATATTCAATTTTGTTATGTTATAAGCATTCAATAATATCTAAACATTCTTTTATGGTAATTGAAAATTATATTTCTTATAATTATTAGAAGTAATTATGTGTAGGATATCTCCCGGGAGCAGATATTACTTGAAATTCATAACCTGCAACAGGGCACTAAAATAATCTCTAAATAATACTGGCCCAGTACGATTTGGAATACTGTTTATAAAAGAGAAAAATAGTTATCTATATTTGACAGTTTATAATAAAACATTTATTTTCAAAATATGCATGTTTGAAGCAATTAGAGGTTAGGATATTTCATACCGAGATCAGCAGATACAAATACACACATCATAGAATCGGATAACGTGTACCGCATATACACATCACCGCCAAATCAAATCGTATCTTGAAACAAATATAAAAATGCGTAAAAACTCGTCACGTGATACCGCGTGACCAATGACACTGCAAGTGTCATGTCACTCGTGCCGCAATGACATGGCTGTAACTACAGCGGGTTAACTCAATATACCCTATATCACTATGGTTCAAATAAAACATTTTGCAAAATTTTCGAAATAACAATATAGACAAATATTTCAACATCAACAAATATGTAAATCGCAGAAACAGATATTTAAATATTTCAAAACATATATATAAATCACTTTCCAAAGTAAACTAGTCAAAACATTTTTCAAATCGGAACAGTCAAAACAATTAAAACCAAGTAAATAGATTTAAGGATAAAACATATTTAATATAACTAATCCTAAAATGACTATAGCTCAATAAAAATGAGAGAAAATCCGTACCTCGAAAATAGTAAACTCAAATACTAAAAAAAATCTTAAACGATCGGCTACACCCTCGAATCCCGATCTATTATTCACAAAATTATAATTTGTTATTAACACTTCATTCTTTTTGGTTTTATATATACATACCAGCTTAACATAATATTTATACATACGAATTATTACCTAATACTCAGTGCAATCACTAACTTAGCATTTGAATTCGATCCAGTAATATAACCAGATGTCTTTCAAAGGTTTATTATATTAATATATTGAAACAACCAGTACTACACCTCTGTACACCTTGCCGACTTAAAACAATAACACAAGTAACGCTAGTAATGCTCCAGGACACCATGTAACTCTCTCTCTAAACACTCCTTTTCTTAGCCTCCGTTAAACACCTTAATCCTTTCCCTTGACTGCATTTTTCATCGCTAACCTTGATCTCACTTGCCTCACGCTCCATATTTTATTGCTCCTATATCTCATCTCTATCAGATCCTGACCTTTTTAGTCTTGATCTGTGATAATTTTATCTTTTGATGGGGTCACGAAATTCCGAGCATTCTGGTTCTATGGACTCGGAAGAATTCTCTGCTTTTATTGGTCACAATTATGCGCTTCATGCTCCGATTGTGCAACCTCAATTACATTTTGAAGTTGATAATGCTTCAGTGAACACGGCGGAAGTAATGGGCGAACCGTTATCACCGGCTACCCAAGCACGAATGAGGGAACAAGTTAATTTAATCTTGAATGAAGGATCTATACAGCATGTTACTGGTCCAGAAAAGGAAAACTCTAGCTATGGTTCACAACAGTCACCACCAGAGGTAAATTCACACAAAAAAGATGATATTCTAACTGATTTGGACCTCGAAAGAGGAATAGCTGGAAACATCAATGAATCGCAGCCACCGAAGAAAGCTTCTTGGAGTAATATAGTCGCAAAGAATGTGGTTAACAATAAGCCGGATGATGGTAATGCAACCATTAGTTACAATGAGGACGGCACAGCTACGGTAAGATTTTTAGATGAATTTTTTAACAAGGCTCAGAAACAGTGGGAAACGAGCTTAATTGGATACTTCATCGGAGGTTCTTTTGCTTTTAAGTTTATTCGGGAGCAAGCACAGAGATACTGGAAAAATAGAGGTTTAACAGGCGTGTACTACAATTCTAAGGGCTATTATACATTCAGATTTGGCACCCTTGAGGAAAAAAACAGGGCCTTAAGCTGGAATACCATTCAAATAGGAGGAAAAACCATGTTTCTCAAACCATGGATTGAGGGTACTAAATTTAAGCGTAACATCATTGATAGGGTTCCATGTTGGATCCGAATTGTTGATGTCCCAGAAATTCTTTGGTGCAAGGAAGGGCTAACCTCAATTGCTAGCACAGTTGGAAGGCCTCTGAAATTTGATGCGGTTACGGCTAAATTTGAGCCTCTCAAATACGCTGGTGTCCAAGTTGAATTAGATTACTCCTCTCCGAGACCGGATTATGCTAGGGTGCCTATACCAAACACGAATGACGAAGTTAAATTGGAAATCCAATACGGAGAATTACCCTACTCTTGCAGCCTATGTAAAGCTTTTGGACATTCTTTATCTAGATGCATAGATAATCCGGAACGAGTGGCGAAAAAACCAAGAACCACACAAGCAAGGAGAACAAGGAATGACACTTCCACACCTTCTACTAATGACGTAGGCTGCTTGGATAAAGCACTGGTTCCATATACTAATGATACTTTTCTTGGATGCCCGGTGGTGCGCGAGGAGGATGAGGTAATGCAACAAGCCAAGGACTGCAATGGTTATGACATGGATGCAACTTACAATTCTATCAATGTTCAAGAGGAGAACAATGAAGGCCTTGAGCTAGGGGAATCAACAGGGGTTGACGAACTTGAGCCTGGAGAGATTATTCCTCCTATTACGCTGGCAAATGCTTTCCAGTCCTTAACTGATTGCGAGGAAGGAATTATGACAACTATCTCAAATGTCAATGAGGAAGAACCAACTCCTATTTCAGGCATTAAGAGGAACCAGTGTTCTATTTCAAATGTTGATCAAAGCCCCAGATTTGTTATTGCTCTCGGAACAGTTAAACAACATCAAGCTCAA
Organism: Kitagawia praeruptora; assembly: GCA_037693485.1. NCBI lineage: Eukaryota > Viridiplantae > Streptophyta > Magnoliopsida > Apiales > Apiaceae > Kitagawia > Kitagawia praeruptora. The sequence continues at coordinate 114,237,105 of CM075354.1, forward strand.
GCTTCAAAAGCTTCTGCCCTGGGAAAGGATGACATCCAAATTGAAAAAGTGTCAACTGGACAGGAAATCCATTCTTTCGCAAGACCCTACAGCACGAAGAAAAATAAGGCGGATGCAGATGGCTTCGTCCCTGTTTTTACCAAGAAAAGCCTTCGATTGGCAGGTAAGCTAGTCAAATCTTCTAAAAATCAATGAATTTCGCCTCTTGGAATGTTCGAGGCTTAAATAAAAGCTCCCATCAGAAGGAACTACAGAATTTTATAGCTAGCAATCATATTTCGTTTATGTGTTGTTTAGAAACTAAGGTAAAGGAGCACAATGCTCGCTCAGTTGCTGTTAGGGTTAAAAAAGATTGGTCATGGATCCATAACTATGAACACCATTTTAATGGTCGTTTATGGGTGGGATGGAACCCTTCTATGTGGTCAATTAGTTGTATTTCTAAAACTGCTCAGCAGATTACTTGCAATGTTTGCTTCCTAGAAAAACAGCTGCATTTTTGTGTAACTTTCGTTTATGCATTCAATACTCCTACTGAAAGACTGAGCCTCTGGTCTGACTTGCAAAATCTGAGCTCGACAATTACTCTTCCTTGGTGTGTTTTGGGAGACTTCAACTCCATTCTCCAAATTAGTGAGGTTTCTGGAGGAAGAGAACGTTGGACTCCTGATATGCAGGCTTTTAGGGCTTGTGTTAATGAAGCTTCTCTTGGTCATGTCAGAACTCATGGGGATTTTTTTACTTGGACAAATAAAAGGAAACGTCCTGAAATCTTGATTCTAAAACGTTTGGACCGCATGTTGGCTAATGCGGCATGGTTTTCTTCTTTCCAGGAAGGTCAAGTTTTTGTAAAGGAACGGGGGTTGATGGATCACAATCCACTCCTTTTTGTCACTCCTATGCATTTGGATAGAGTCTCAAAGTCTTTCCAGTTTTTTAATTTTATGACTAGAATTCAGGGGTTTATTGATGTGGTAAAAGAGGCCTGGACTGATCAATGCTTAGGAGATCCAATGACAGTTTTCTGCAAGAAAATGAAAAATGTGAAAAAGGTATTAATAGTTCTAAACAAGAATAATGGAAACGTACATTCTAACATTACTATTTCTCGTGATTCTGTTCACAAATTGCAGGTTCATCTCAGAGATAATCTTGTTACTGAAGCTTTGCTAAGAGAGGAAGATAATGCTATTAAACATCTTAAGACCTGTATCCGTGAGGAGGAGGCTTTGCTTCTTCAAAAGTCAAGAGTGAAATGGCTTTCGGAAGGTGATGGAAACACAAAATTCTTTTTCAATCAAGTAAAGTCAAACTGGAATCATAACAAAATTCTAGCTTTATCCAATGATCAAGGAGAGATTCAGTACGGCTTTGCAAAGGTCTCAAAAATTGCTGTGGACTATTTCAAGGCAACTCTAGGGACTACTAGTGAGCTACACCAAGATCATGAAGTGCAGCATTTTGGTACAGCATCAAGCTCAAGGCATTATCAATCAGTTGGCGGAAATAAATTGCCCCCCTGTGAATGAAACCCACTGGCCTTCCCTTTTAGCTCCAATAACGGATGAGTTAATTTTCACAACGCTGAAGTCTCTCAAATGCAATAAGGCACCAGGGCCCGATGGCTTCAATCTTGAGTTCTATTTGGCAACGTGGGATATCATAGGTTCGACCTTCTGTGCGGCCATAAAGCATTTCTTTGCTTCTTGTGATATGAACTCTGGAATTAACTCTACTTCCATTACGTTAATCCCAAAGGTTGCTGCTCCGTCGAATATTAAAGATTTCCGCCCAATATCCTTATGCACCATTGTGTACAAATGCATATAAAAAATCATAGCAAACAGGCTCAAGGTGGTGCTCCCTAATATAATCAACCCAGCTCAGTCTGCGTTTGTTAAAGGGCGTAACATTTCTGACAACATCCTTATGGCCCAGGAGCTTTTCAGAGGGTATTCAAGAGATACAGGAGTTTCAAAATGTGCTCTAAAAATTGACTTACATAAGGCATTTGATTCGCTAGATTGGACATTCTTGGTGGCTACTCTGCATAAGCTGAGATTACCTTTCAGATTTATAAAGTGGGTGTATGTGTGCATTTCTACCCCCCGATATTCTGTCAAAATCAATGGGTCCTTGCAAGGTTACTTTCGAGGTGCTAAAGGTATTCGTCAAGGATGTCCTTTATCCCCATACCTTTTCACTATTGCTATGAATGTCCTATCTTGTATTCTTGCTGCTAAACCTCAAAATTACAAGCACCACTGGAAGTGTACGGATCTTGGTATTAATCACTTATTCTTTACTGACGATGTTTTAATGTTTTCGAAAGGAGATAAAATATCAATCAAGCATACCATGGACTCGTTAGAAAGGTTTTCTTCTTTGAGTGGTTTAAAACCGAGTGTGACTAAAAGCACAGTGTTTCTTTGCAACTGTGATGATACTCTCATCAGCTGGTTTGATTCCACTTTTGGCATTCCTCATGGATCGATCCCAGTCAAATTCTTAGGTGTCCCACTCATATCCTCGCAGCTTACTATGAATGACTGCAGGCCTCTTGTTGACAGAATCAATGCTAGAATCATGGCTTGGACCAATATTTTCTTATCCCTTGCTGGAAGAGCACAGCTTATAAGGTCTGTTTTGTTCTCAATGCAGTCATTCTGGACCAACCATTTCATGCTACCTGTATCTGTGCATAATAACCTGCAACAAATGTTTACTCGCTTCTTATGGAAAGGTTCTGCACTATCGAAAGGGGGAAACAAATTAAGTTGGGTGACCGTCTGTTTGCCTAAAGATGAAGGAGGCATTGGGCTCAAAAACATGAAAGATTGGAACAAGGCACAGCTCTTAAGTCATCTGTGCAAAATAGTCACTAAGGCTGATTCTCTTTGGCCTCGGTGGATTAATGCCACTGCTCTGAAACACAGCCAATTCTGGACCATGGATATTCCAAACGACTGCTCTTGGATATGGAGACGTATTCTCCAATTAAGACCTCTGGCTCGCCAATTCATATCTTACAAAATTGGAGATGGTCGGAGTATCTCTCTGTGGTTTGATCTGTGGTGGAACTCCCAGTGCTTAGCTACTTCGAAGCATGATACCATCATATCTCAGGCTGCTTCTTCGCTTTCGACAACCATCCATGATCTTATTGCAACTGGAACATGGATCTTGCCAACTCCTAATACCAGGCATCATCACCAAAATCCTGTGCTCATGCAATGGTTACTTGATTTTAACAATCCTTCTTTTGATCTTAACAAGCCTGATGTAATCATGTGGGATTGCCGTGCAGTTCGTAAAATAAAAATCTGGCACATATGGGACAGTATCCGAAATAAAAAACCAATTGTCACTTGGTTTAGAGGCGTTTGGCATAGACTAGCAGTTCCCAGATATGCACATCATCTATGGTTGGTGTGCCACGGGCGAATTAATACTCTTCAAAGACTTGCTACTATTAGTATGGATGTTATCGATCTCTGTTATCTTTGTGTTGGAGGACGGGAATCTTTAGACCACCTTCACATTTCCTGTTCGTATAGTCACCAAATTTTATCGCATTTGGGGGATATGCTGGGCCTGTCTACGCAGACCACCTCTTGGCAGCAACTCCTGCACTCTTGGCTTCATATTACAGACCCGGTTCTTAGACATCTGGCTTTACTAGCATTACAGGTCTTTGCTTATCATTTGTGGAGGGAGCGAAATTGTAGAGCTCACAACAAAAGCATCATATTTCCTGCAACCTTGCTGAATGGTATTGTCCTGGATATCAAGGTTCGCTTGGCTGCTTCAACTTGGTTTCTAAAAAAAGCTTGTAATATTACTTATAGTAGATGGCTAACTATGTAAGGATGCTCATTGTATTTTCATAATTTGCTCTTAGATAGACATCTCTATGGTTTGTCATAGAGCTAGGGTCAATCCCTTGTAAATTCGTTTCCTTTTAATATATCCAGTTTAGCAAAAAAAAAAAAAATGCTCCAGTACTTGCATTAATACTAAAGAGTTTACCTAAGGCCTAGTAATATTAACTAAATTAGTAACCAGTTTAATAATTAAATACTAGAAGAATATTAACAAATATATGACATAAATGGCTATAAAATATGTAAACACATCTCAAGTTCAATAGTAGACCACAAGCTTCATTTACACAATGTATCAAATATGAAAAACGTACACATGGTGCCATATATATTTTGTAAAAATCATAAAACCTTGCAACTTAGAATTCTTTACTAATAAAATAGTACCATAACACATTAATAGTATATTAACAAATGAATATAAGATTTGTATTGTGTGTAAATTATACTCGAGCCTGAAGCATAAAAAGAGTACCTTAATTGACTTGATTTTACAATTTTTCTTGTAAATCGATCTCGCACCTTCTTTTCCTTCTGGGTGCGTGTCTCTTAGTGATGTTTAGGGTTTAGTTTATTATTATTCAGTGATTATGTTATATCGATTATTCAACAATAATTTATTATGTCTTTATTTACTGCGAGAACAATAAATGTTCTTGTAACATGTATTCTATATCTTTAAGTATGTGACTTAAAAATGAGATTATAAGAATAGTGTTAATATTCCTAAATATCCCTAATCGAGCATTATTAATATGGGACAACAATTATAATGCATAAAGATTAGTATGTTTGTTGACTGATGACCACATCTCATTGTTGGTCATAGGTATAGTGATACTAAAGTCAAGAACATAGGTGCATGTAATATTTTACATGGCACTGGGTTGACCCACAGTGAGTTTCTACATGTTGACAATGTCATTAGAAAGACTCACAGTGATAATGGTGTAATGATCCTTATACTTGAGATCATTATATTTCTGTACGAGGATTAATATACTTTGACTACATTAAAAGTTATCTTTGACCGGGTGATGATAAAAATGTACATCGGGTATATTATGAGACGTATAAGAAATATGAATGATAGATAAAGGATTTAACCCTCCTATTATTAGGAGAGATATTATTGGCCTCTTGATTGAGTGAGACTATGAAAATGCATGGCCATGCTCAAATATTGATTTGTTTTTAATAGTCTACTCATTGATCAAGGAAACCCGGATTAAACATTGATGAGGATGACTAATTACATGCCTCGAGTTTATTCTATAATATATGGTTAAAGGGATTATATTACACGTAAACATTAATCACGAAAGGTTTAATTGGATCACCAATTATTATTACTTAGGTAGCAATGATGTATTACTAGATGCCGCTCATTGTTTATAATTTTATTATTGGATATTGAAATTATTGCCAACGTAATAATAACCTAAAGGGTTACACATTAAGAACGTTTAAAAGGAGTTTTAAATTAAATTTCGAATTTAAATTAATTGATGATAAAATTCGAAATTGGTTATTTAATTAATTAAATTGGACTTAGTTAATTAGATTTCGAATTTAAATCATTAAAACCCAAATCAGTTTGGTTTTAGTAGAAGCCCAAACTGATTAGGGTTAAGCCCAGCTCATTATCTCTTATAAATACATAAAGATGTATTGGTTTAGGGTTAGTGTAAAATCGGTAATTTATTTTTATTTTTAAAATTAGATATTAGATTTTAGAGTAATTTTTTTTAATTTGATATTTATTTTATTAAGAAAATTCTAGAATTCTAAAGGATAAGATTCGTTATATTTGGAAAGAAGAGTAAGAATATTTTAGTGAATCGATATCTTTTTATTTAAGTTAATTATATGCGATTAGAATATTTTTAATTTAGGTATTACTTGGAGTGGTTACAACTTTTATTAGTGGCAAGTTTAAAATTACCTAATTAAAATTAGGTTTTAGTGTGCCTTTATAAGAATCGGTTTAATATACACAGAAAATGGTATAGAAACTCGCCCTGCAACCAGAAGGTACCCTAAGTCTTTTATTCGTTTATTCATGTGTCTGCCATACTTGTTTCTTGGTTAATTATTCTTGACACTATTGCATACTACGACACATCTAACAGTAATTGCCTTTGTTTTGTATTCTGATGTAGCATGTTTTTGAATGATTTTGATAATTGTGACTATCGATTAACCGAGCATGAATAATTATTGGGTTCATATAAATTAAAGTTCATGCGTAATTGTTTTAAGTTTTATTGGTTAGTTTAATATTTGTTTATATTAATTGGAACCTAATCTATTTATTCTGGATATTTAAACATGTTTAATTATGATAGCCCTTTTAAAAGCGCTATACAAGAATAAATAAATATTTGTAAATTTACAAAAATTAAAAAAATATTACTTAAAATATGGAATCTAAGATAGCGGCTGTTAAAACGCTATGTAAGAGTTCTCTTACATAGCGCTTTCGAATTAAAAGCTATGTAAGTATTTTTTTATTTTTATTTTATTGTGTTACATAATTACTTGCACAACATTTTCTTCAAAAACGCTATTTAAGTAAAATCTTGAATAACGCTTTCCAAAAAACGCTATGTAAGTGATGTCTCCTAAGTTTAAATTTGTAGTAGTGACATTTCCCATAAGCTTGATTTAGGTGTACAGTGTTGCTTGCTTCTCTGACATATAAAAACACTTGAGTCATCTTTATCTTTATTCAGTTAACAAAGAAACCATGTAATCGATTTATAGGCTGGCCATTTAAATGTATAAGTTTTGTAGAGATAAGAAAAAAAAAGATTGCTTATGGTCTTTGCTTCATTCCGTGTAACTTTAAAAGTGGAAATTTATCGAATTGTTTATTAATGTTATATGCGGATTAATCCTTTTTGTCAATTTTATAGCCTTAAATCTAGTATCATATGTTGATCACACTCACAAGTTTTGTGTGCAAATTAGAACGTTAGTGCACTTGTATTTTATTTAATTAATATCTGGTTGTTTATGTGATATAAGAGGTCTTACTGCATGTTGCACCTGGCCATTGGTTGTCCGTGAGTCACTAATAAATGATGCATGCATGTTTTGTTATATGCCAGATTAATGTACAGGTCAGTATAGAATTTGTTAGCTAAATTTAAGTTTGCTCTAGTATAATTCATGTACATGTCAAATTAATATGTTTAATGTGTTATTGATGGCATGCTGAGTAGTTGAATGTTAAACTGTAATTTTAGGATCTGCTCGTGTTTAATTATTGATATTCAGTCGCATTCGAGGTAAGTAACTTTTCGTTGCTCACTAATGTTATAAAATCTGTTTTTAATATGTTTTAAAATATCTGTTTGATTTGGTTATCGAAATTGTGATATCGAAAATTGATTTTAGAAAAGAATTATTTTAGATTCCCCAATTTTAGTTGCGTATCGAATCATAGAATCCGGTCACTGAATAGTGTGACATATCGAATCATATAACTAGTTTACGCACGTTCTGGAACACATAGATACGTAAACTGGGCCCCATCAAAACATAGAACCGTGTCACTGGTATAGTGTGACCGTAATTTAGAACTGTGGGAATAAAATGTGATTTTATTGTTTTGAATTTTGTATTGATTTAAAGTTATAGAATTCTGTTCTCTTTTAAAAATATAATTTTGAGCCGTTGGGCGATAGTTACTTGCTGGGATTCGCAGCTCATTGTTTTAATATGTTTTAGGTTCGGACTTTTGTAAGCTTATTAAGATTAAAGATGTGGACTGTGTGGATTTCGTGCTAATTGATTTAGATGCCATTATAGAAAAAGACTTATCAGATTATTTAATAAATTTTCAGTACTTTATTAGATATTGAATATTGGATTTGTGGAGCTGTGTCTCCGATTTTATGTTATTGAATTATTTGAGTTTGACCGCTGCTTTGACTTTATGGAATAATTGGTTTATTTGAATAAAGAATTCGTTTTATTTTAGTTTGTGATTTAGAATTAATGGTCCAAAAAGTCGGGCTGTTACAGTTGGTATCAGAGCCAGGTTTTCCTTCGGAGTGTATTAGGTATGGGACTAGTACATTCCCTAGGATGCGATCCGTATAGGTTTTGGCCTTTAAGTTAGTAAATTATTTTGAATCTAGGGCACTTGTTTGTGTGATATTTTGACTTGTTTGACTTTTATGATTTTGATCATTGATTATAAGTTTGGAAGTTTGTCGTTTTTAGAAAAGATGGAGGGAGAAGGCAACAATGACAACAACAATGACAATCAGAATGGTAACAACCATGGTGATGGTGGAAATGTATTTGACCAGCTAGCTGAGACTCTGGCTACACTTGTGAATCAGCAACCCAGGCAACAGAATATCGTCTCTCAGTTCAAGCGTTTGAACCCGCCAACTTTCGATGGGGCGACTGATCCGGCCATAGTCGAGATGTGGATACAAGAGACGAAGAAAGCTTTCGGACTTCTCGGTAGCAATGAGGAGCAGAAGGTCACCTTAGCTGTGTATCAATTGCAAGGAAGTGCTTACGACTGGTGGCTCATGGAGAAGAGAAAGAACGAGACTGCAACCACTGAGGGAGATCCTGAACCATACATATGGGCAAAGTTCAAGAAAGCATTGGAAGACAAGTACTATCCGAGAACTATTCATCTGCAAAAGGAGCGGGACTTCATTCGGATCGAGCAAGGAGGAAAGACTGTTACTGAATACGAAGCCGAATTCGCAAAACTTGCAAAGTACGCGCCGACCTTAGTGGCAGATAAAAGCAGCCGAGCAAGAAGATTGGAAGAGGGACTTCGAACCGATATCAGGAATTCTGTGGCATCTTTTGAACTTCAGACGTACGAAGCTTTGCTCAACAAGGCTTTGGTGATTGAGAGGGGCTTAGCAGAATCCGAAAAGGCAATTGGCAATTGGAACAAGAAACGGTTCACTCCAACTGGTGGACAATCTTCTCAAGGGGGACCACTGAAGAAACCTCACGTGTATGATCGAATAGGAGGACAAGGAAATCAAGATAAGTGCACTAGGTGTGGCGGGAACCATATATGTTGATACAGAGTGTCGTTGGAACAGAGGTGCGTGCTTTCATTGCGATGAAGTCGGACACAGGATTGCTCAATGCCCACATAATCCACCACCAAGGAAAGAAGCAGATAACAAGACCACTGGACGTGTATTTATGCTCACTGGAAGTCGCGCGAACAATCGTAATTAAGGTATGATTTCTTTTCACTTGTAACTTATTTGGTTATATTTTGTGAATTTGGGGACCAAATTCTTTTAAGGGGGGGAGAATGTAAAATCCGTAATTTATTTTCATTTTTAAAATTAGATATTAGATTTTAGAGTAATTTTTTTTAATTTGATATTTATTTTATTTATAAAATTCTAGAATTCTAAAGGATAAGATTCGTTATATTTGGAAAGAAGAGTAAGAATATTTTAGTGAATCGATATCTTTTTATTTAAGTTAATTATATGCGACTAGAATATTTTTAATTTAGGTATTACTTGAAGAGGTTACAACTTTTATTAGTGGCAAGTTTAAAATTACCTAATTAAAATTAGGTTTTAGTGTGCCTATATAAGAATCGGTTTAATATACACAGAAAATGGTACAGAAACTCGCCCCGCAACCAGAAGGTACCCTAAGTCTTTTATTCCTTTATTCATGTGTCTGCCATACTTGTTTCTTGGTTAATTATTCTTGACACTATTGCATACTATGACACACCTAAGAGTAATTGCCTTTGTTTTGTATTCTGATGTAGCATGTTTTTGAATGATTTTGATAATTGTGACTATCGATTAACCGAGCATATATGAATAATTATTGGGTTCATATAAATTAAAGTTCATGCGTAATTGTTTTAAGTTTTATTGGTTAGTTTAATATTTGTTTATATTAATTGGAACCTAATCTATTTATTCGGGATATTTAAACATTTCCCATAAGCTTGATTTAGGTGTACAGTGTTGCTTGCTACTCTGACATATAAAAACACTTGAGTCATCTTTATCTTTATTCAGTTAACAAAGAAACCATGTAATCGATTTATAGGCTGGCCATTTAATTGTATAAGTTTTGTAGAGATAAGAAAAAAAAAAGACTGCTTATGGTCTTCTGCTTCATTCCGTGTAACTTTAAAAGTGGAAATTTATCGAATTGTTTATTAATGTTATATGCGGATTAATCCTTTTTGTCAATTTTATATTAATTTTATAGCCTTAAATCTAGTATCATATGTTGATCACACTCACAAGTTTTGTGTGCAAATTAGAACGTTAGTGCACTTGTATTTTATTTAATTAATATCTGGTTGTTTATGTGATATAAGAGGTCTTACTGCATGTTGCACCTGGCCATTTTGGTTGTTCACTAATAAATGATGCATGCATGTTTTGTTATATGCCATATTAATGTACAGCTCAGTATAGAATTTGTTAGCTAAATTTAAGTTTGCTCCAGTATAATTCATGTACATGTCAAATTAATATGTTTAATGTGTTATTGATGGCATGCTGAGTAGTTGAATGTTAAATTGTAATTTTAGGATCTGCTCGTGTTTAATTAGTGATATTCAGTTGCATTCGAGGTAAGTAACTTTTCGTTGCTCACTAATGTTATAAAATCTGTTTTTAATATGTTTTAAAATATCTGTTTGATTTGGTTATCGAAATTGTGATATCGAAAATTGATTTTAGAAAAGAATTATTTTAGATTCCCCAGTTTTAGTTGCGTATCGAATCATAGAATCCGGTCACTGGATAGTGTGACATATCGAATCATAGAACTAGTTTACGCACGTTCCGGAACACATAGATACGTAAACTGGCCCCCATCGAAACATAGAACCGTGTCACTGGTATAGTGTGACCGTAATTTAGAACTGTGGGAATAAAATGTGATTTTATTGTTTTGAATTTTGTATTGATTTAAAGTTATAGAATTCTGTTCTCTTTTAAAAATATAATTTGGAGCCGTTGGGCGATAGTTACTTGCTGGGCTTCGCAGCTCATTGTTTTAATATGTTTCAGGTTCGGACTTTTGGAAGCTTATTAAGATTAAAGATGTGGACTGTGTGGATTTCGTGCTAATTGATTTAGATGCCAATATAGAAAAAGACTTATCAGATTATTTAATAAATTTTCAGTACTTTATTAGATATTGAACATTGGATTTGTGGAGCTGCGTCTCCGATTTTATGTCATTGAATTATTTGAGTTTGACCGCTGCTTTGACTTTATGAAATAATTGGTTTATTTGAATAAAGAATTTGTTTTATTTTAGTTTGTGATTTAGAATTAATGGTCCGAAAAGTCGGGCTATTACATTTAGACTTTGCCAAATTCATCTCTTTCTAACCTCTCTTGATGTAGAGCTGTTAGGGTTTTTTTTGCTAATATTATATTATAATAAACGAAAGGGGTATAATTTTAGTTTTGTTACTCAATATTTTTTGTTATCCTTCATTCACAACCGTTAGATCTTCAACTCAGATAGATCATGACCGTTAGATACAACAATACTAAAAGTTGGAGGTCTAAGGTTCGAATCCCGCCAACAACATTTTAATATAACATATTAATTTAGATTTAATACTAAAAATTAATTATATACAAAGGTCTAAAATTTGAATTCTCCCAACATATTAAAAGTAATGTTTATAATATTATACTCCCTCTATCCCATTAGATTCTTTACATTGTTTTAAGACTGTCTGGCACGCATTTTAAAGTGCATATAAAGTATTGTTCCATAATTTATTTTTACAATTTTCTTTTTATGTATAAAAATAGAACAATCCTATTTTTATACAAAAAAAGAAAATTTTAAAAATAAGTTATGGAACTATCCTTAAAATGTACCTTAAAATGCGAGCAAGACACTCTCCAAACAACGTAAACAAATGACCGGGACGGAGGGAGTATATACTAAACTATAAGTAAATTAAAAAAAATTAAAAGTAACTCGTGTTTTGCACGGCTATAAGCTAGTATTTATAAAACCAACATTATCGATTAAGACTTGGAAAGAAACAACCCTCTACTAATTAATTCTAACCAAAATAGATTTTTTTTATTAATTTTTAATTTTGAATTATTATTATTATTATTATTATTATTATTATTATCTAAAATTATAAAAATTATAGATATTACATATATATCCCCTTAAAAAGGATTTCGTACCGGAATCAAACCAAGCTAAACAAGTACGGATATCTCTCACCAATAAATTCCTATAATTCCAAGTAGCCTCTCTTTCAGAATGATTTTTCCACAAAACCTTCATAAACGGTATAGTATGCTCCTCTCAAGCTTCTGCTTGCTCCTCAGATCCTCTCTAATCTTATACAATGGGTACTAAACTATGTGAAACCGATGATACTTATAACCCCCCTCAAAACAGACACATGAAACACATTATGCACATGGGATAACTGTGGCAGCAGCCCAATTCTATAACACACTTCTCCCACTTTCTCTATAATATAAAAAGACCAAGTTGTCCTTCCTACACCAAAAGTATCACACCCTAAAAACAAATGACATTTTTACGAATCAAAATTCATTGGGTTCAAATCCATCAAGATTATATTAATCCGCATATTTCTTTTGATCAATTTAAATATCACAAGTCTCTTCAGGTAAATAATGCGTCAAAAATTTTAAACCAAGAAATACTAATCTAACTCTAGTTTATAGGTCACATAAACTACAAAATGATCACAATTTAAGAAAAAATGTATGGCTAATAGTTTAAACGAATATTTTCTATTTAATAGATAGACAAAACAATGAATATCATGATATAATTGTTAAGGCAATTTTAAAGTATTGGAATAGTACTTATCTAACACTAGTAAAAAAATGACCTATTACGTCGCCTCTTTTACGTCGCACATAAAGAAAGGCGACGTATATAATACTTTATACGTCGCATTTTTAAAAGAGCGACGTATATAATCATTTTAAGATGACTTTTTACGTCGGTTCAGGTAAAAGGCGTCGTATATTATCAACATATACGTCGGTCCCCTTTTGACCGACGTAAAAAAAGACATTTTACGTCGTTGTTTTTTTGGGCGACATATAAAGTGTTAGCAATATACGTAGCCTTTCTTATCACCCGACATATAAAACATATATACATACGACGCCATTCGTTTAGCCGACGTATATGCTTACGTAATAAAATTATGAAAAATAATACACTTACGTTTCTATCTCAATTTTCGATTTCTCTCGTCTCTTTTCTCTCTTCTCTCTGGCCTCCCCTAAACGGCAATTTTGATTTTCCAGTCACACACTTCCTCGTTCACAAAAATGGATGCCATTTTTGTGTTCTTCTCATCAAAATATATCAAATTCATCCCCCATTTTTCGATTTCTTGTCCCAAATTTCTCAAACTCAAAACCCTAAAAATCGCCTCTCTGAAAACTTCATCAATTCGATACTTTTCAACTCAATTCCTGTTCAATTTGTTCTCGTAATGATGTTTTATACATCATATATGAAAAGCCCCTTGGATTGGCTGCAAATTGAATCGTGGTGTTCACTTGATTGTGTCGAAATGGAGAAGAATGATGTAAAATGAGAGAGTGAAGCGATGAAGAAGCCTGAATTACAAGAAATCGAACAAGCCGCCCATTGAAAGTAGTAGTAGTGGTGGTTGGGGCTTTTCTTCAATTTTCTCTGATCTTTAGAAGGTTAATGAAGAGATCTCTCGCAATGTACATCTCTCTCTCTCTATTATAATTAGTACACGTTTAATTTTAATTTGGTTTATTTCTTAGAGCCTTATTTGTTTCTTGTACAGGTTGAGAGCTCACAATGTCGATCTTCACTGTGTTGATTGGACTCCTCTTGACGTAAACTTAATATAGACAGGGTAATTTCGTATAGTTTTCTGAAAATTAAACATTGAAAATTAACACAATAAAGTGCCTGAAATAAACTAGATATAAACATGGAATGCAGTTTAAATTAACATTGTTGGAGTTTCACTATGGATGGGTACAGAGCGCAAGATGATGTTTGTGACAGATGAGTCTAAAAAGGTGAGTATTTTGTTAGGTGAAATGAATCTAATGCACAGACTAAGCACATAGTTAGCTTTACTTTGCTCTTTCTCTGTCCAAAATCACTTGCCAGAATTCTCCTCTTCAGTACTTTAGTATGGTTCTGTGACTACTGGTAAGAAACGTTACACTACTGGTTGTGAACCTGTGACTTCTATGGATTATTTACATTTTTCGATATGAACTTTACTACTATACTCCGTTTTTAGTTCTCTTGTATTTTTGTCATTTTTGTATTGAACACTATTTCGTATGCCTGGTTGTATTTTCTGGATAGCAGCTTGAAGATCAACATATGCATATGGTTCAAAATATGCCTAGAGGAATTTACTATTTAGCATGCACCATATGTATAGTCTGTGCATGTGAACATTTTGATTTCTCTTTTAATTTGGTTTGAAATCTGCCCTTGTTTATGCCTTAATTTTATAATATTTCAATTTGATTCTATGAATTTTGTAAGGTTTTTTCTTTTGATAGCTAGATGTTAATGTTATGCAGAAGTTATGATTGTTTGGGGTTATCCAATTGTGTTGGTTATGTGAAAGCAAAGAGAAAGCCAAATAGTTTTTTAAGTATGTCCGAGGAGGGTACTCAGCTTGTCAGTGAACCTGCTGTTTGGCAGTTTTCTGTAAATGGGATTTGCGTAAAAGCTTCTACAATTGAAGAAAAAATTGATGCAGGAAATACTCATGAAGCGGAATCTAGTTTGTGTGAAAAGTTATCGATAAGTTCCGAGGTTTGGCAGTTCACTAAACCTTGCCTAAGATTCATGTTTCGTACTTGTAGATTAATTAGCTGAAGCTTAGAAAAATGAATAGGTATATTATGTCAAGCATTGAGATATATAAAGATTGTAGATATGATGAATGTGAGCCTGTATGAGTAAACCATGTATTCTGTTTTAATCTGTGATCATATTTATTCTTATCTGGATACCCTGTTATTCGCTAATAATAGACAACATAAACCAAGAGAATTAAGAACTAAGTTGTTTATTCAATTATAGAATATTTATAGCAGAAATTTGTTATTGCTACGTGTTTATAGGGTTTTATATCTGCTCCTTCGTTGAGGTTTGAACCCTCTTGTAACAAAGGGAAGAGGGTTATCAATTAGACTATAAGGCTAGGGATTATCAGTCGTTTGTTGTGTGTTAACATATGAACAGATTTATTTAAGAATCATTTTTCTTTAACTAAGTCAAATATGTCTGTTTCAGTGTCCAAACTGATTATCATATTGTGGAAATACTGTTGGCATGTATAATATCTGATCCCTTCATGATTGTGAATATATGTGCAGGAAGCAAAAATTCTTCTAGGAAGATTGGAATATCAGAGAGGAAAACTTGAAAGTGCTCTCCGTGTTTTTGATGGAATTGATCTTCAAGCTGCTATCCAGAAAATACAACCAGGCATATGGTTTGTAGTGCTCTCCGTGCTCTCCTGGTTGTATTCAAGCTGCTATCATTTTAGTTCTCGTGTTTTTGCGATCAACACTATATCGATGACACACCCTCGGTAGCCTGTTGAACACCCAAGTCGCCTAGTTATAGATGATTCTGAGTGCCAGCCCTTGCAACCAGGCATATGGTTTGTTCCACTTCTTTGCATCACTCAATCTGTTTCATATTGAACTTGCAATGATATTTGTATCAAAATTTTGTGCTATATGTTCAATTAGGAAGTGCTGCCTTAAGTTTTTTAATAGTTTGAGCATTTTAGCTCTGGCTTAGACAATTTTTATTAATGATTTCTCCATATTCCATACATGTTTGTTTTCAATTGCATCATTTTATTTGGATTTAAGCGCTGCATTATGAAATCTGTTGAGCAATAATTTGTCATTCGGCTTCAAATGCTCATTGGTAAATAATTGGGAAGTTGGACAAATGTATGAGCACTTTAAACTTCAACTACAGATGTCTTCTAGATGAATCTTGGCAAAAGGTACTGGTATGTTTCATTGGTCGAGCTACTGAAGACTATGCCTGTAAGAGCTATTGTATACGATGTTAGGCAACTTTAAGCTAGGCCAACTTGTGTCTTCTAGCGTTTATGTTACTGAGTTGGGATTATAAAATATTCTTAATCTTTTAGGTTTTTTCAGTTTACTTCCACTAAAGAATCAATTTTACTGGGTAGACTGTTGTAAAAAAATTTGATGCACCTATGTAAAGTGAATATTTCATCAAGAGAGGAGAGGGCGAGAGCCATTTACAATTTAAATGCCTCATATATTTACATCTTATTCCTTTCTGAAATCGAACAAGTACTGCTTGAAACAAAATTATGCTCTACTAATTATTATTTTTACAAATGCAAGTTCCATGTCAGTTACTAATAACTTGATGTACTCGTGTCATCCCATGCTGATCGGAACTTGAACTCAATTTTTGTTTGCTGTCTTTTTCCTGCATAACTTTTATCATTTTATGATGCCAGATACTTTTTCAGAATATTGTGAGAAATACGCCAAGGCAGGAGAAGCCCCAGAAGAAAGTTCAAGTGATGATGAAATAAGTGAAGCTGAAAATGACTCTAGTGACGAGGTATTGGCTTCTCTTCTGCATATTGTTCGATTTATTTACTTGTTCAACCGCAAGTCATTGTTTTGATTGTCAAAATATTTTTTAATGTTCAGAGGGAATCTTGTTCATGTGCCTTGCCTTGGCTGAAGTATGATATGAAGAAGACCAAGTACATAGAAGCTAAAGAGAAGGAGAAAGATGCTAAGAAAAAGTTTGACGAGCTTGCTAAAGCTATGATAGAACTACAAGGACCAATAGAGTAGGCTATTTAAAGCAAGGCCAGTGCTAATTCTAAATTGGAGAAATTTGTATAATTAAACATGGAGATGTATTTTCAAGTATGTAATTATTTTTTTAATTTAATTAGTCACTTTGTTGAGAAATTTGGGTTGCAAGTTTTATTTTTTTTTTGGTTTGTAATAACTAAAATTTTGATGTATATATAAATATAAATAGGGGAAAAATTATCATTTTTCAATAGACATATACGTCGCCTTTTTTACCATATACGTCGTCTTTTTTGGTCTTATTCGTCGCCTTTTTTTGACATTATACGTCGACCTTTTTGATTTTATACGTCGCCCTTTTTATGACATTATACGTCGCGCTTTTTGATCTTATACGTCGCCCTTTTTATGACATTATACGTCGCCCTTTTTGATCTTATACGTCGCCTTTTAACCGACGTATATGATGCTTTATACGTCGCATTTTTAACCGACGTAAAAGATGGTGACTTTATACGACGCCCCTGTATACGTCGCCAAAAGTGCGACGTAAAAGATCAAAAAAGGCGACGTAATAGGTCACTTTTGTACTAGTGTAAATTTGAAAATAAATTTTATAATCATATATTAATATTAAACACAATTATATATTAATAATAATGCCTACAAAATATTAATTAAATATTGTGAACAAAGTAGTTCGGACAATGAAGGTGGCCCAGACCGTAGCACACGCAACTAGTAAAATAGGGAATAAAAAAATCACTTAGATTACTATAAACTAATAAAATAATTATATAAATAAGCAATTATTGGTGAATAAATATAAACAATTACAAAAATTATTAATTAGCACAACCACTTGAACTAGTCGAGAGAGAACCAAGAACCAAAAATCAAAACAAGCAAACTTACGCTGACATGTAACCGAGTAACACACTGTTTTCAAAATATTTTTAATAATAATATATAAAATATATAATAAACTACATGACAAAATTAGTTTTCGGTTTGTACAGAAAAGAAAAAAAATCCCATATACATATATAATTCTAACTTTGTGTAAAAATTTCAGAGTAATATTCATTTGATAAATTAATTTAAAATATAAATTAAATCATAATTATCGAGGCAGGTTGCACAAATTAATACAAATTAGTGATATAAATTTACCTATTGTACTTTATGAAATGTTAAATAACTTGTCTCACTCTAAAAAAATAGAATCATGAACCTTTTTTTTTTTGAACTCGATCATGAACTTTATATGCATGAATATACAACTAATAGATAATAGGCTATAAAATAATTAAATTCATCAATTAAACATAACACATAATTACATGATGTAACTTTACATGTACCTCGCTAAAATGATGAAATATTTACAGTCCTTCTTGTTCTTTTTCCACTCTTCCACACATGTTCAGTCTTTATTTTTTTTTCCCGTCGCCGGGTTCTCTCCTAGTCGCCTGGTTCCTAGTAACTATTGCGGTTAAACACACAATGCAACTCTTTTTTAAAGGTTCACTAATGATATTAATTTATTTTAATTATCAAAATTAACAACATACTAGCTTATAGCTGGCATGGGTTACTTTTTATTTTTTATAATTTGTTTATAGTTTAGTATGATATAATGTTATAAACATTAATTTTAATATGCTATTGGAATAATTATAACCTTATATCTTTGTAGATGTAATAATTTTTACTACTAAAACAAATTACTATGTGTTGTTGGCTGGAATCGAAACTTAGACCTATTTATATAACAACTTTTAGTATTGTAAGTTCTAACGAAAATAGGTAATCAAACTATAAATTATACCTCATTTCTTATTATAGTATAGTATACATAGTATAGATGTGTCTCTACATATTCACTACCAAACAAAATAATATTCTAAAGAACAACATTGAATATTAAATAACTTATATACAACACATATTATAATAAATAAATTACTCACATCCAAGTCCTACTGAACTTGTTAAATTATAACACTACAATATTTTATTAGATACGTACAATTAAAAAATTAAAGAAAATCATTGTATAATTGCATAGTAAGAAAATAATTCGATTGTTAAGGCATATTAAACTAAATTTATTGGTCTTTGAATAATTCTTTATACTAGTGTGTTTGACTAGTATAATATTAATATAAAAGAAAAAAGGAAATGAAATTAAATTTCACATCTTATATCATAAATATAATATTTATGTTGTATCAAACCCTTTCCCCGCTTCTTATATAAGATTATTATTTGTTTTTCTATTTAGGTGTTTTGAATAGTAAGACGTTATTTTAATTTTCTTTGCACAAAATCATTTCAATAACTAAATTTGAGTCCTAAATTTTATAATGTACTTAGAAGTTGGAATTATATTTTTATGAGTTTATTCTTCATACATAATTTGAGTATTTTACAGGTGTCTATATATCCGTAATGAAAATGGAAATGTTGTTTATATGTTTTATGGATATTTTCATAAAATCCACCATCACTAAAATATGATGCCTCCGTACCATCCATTTATTAACATTTCAAAATAGAGTGTGGGGCACGCATTTTAAGATGGATTTTAAGGATAGTTACATAATTTATTTTTGAAATTTTCTTTTTCTGTATAAAAATAGAACAATCCTATTTTCATACAAAAAAAGAAAATTTTAAAAATACAACTATCTTAAAATTTACTGCCTGCCAAACAAAACAAATGTTAACAATTGGGTGGGACGGAGGGATATTTGTTAAGTATTTTTAGCAAAATTATCTATCTTCTACAAAATAATCCAATCTAATTTTAAGTAGCCCAAAATGACTATCGAGATAATTCCTCAAGAGCCCCTAAGGCGAGTAAAAGCATGGAAATAAATATTTTTACATGTCTTTTTCAAATATTTGTTATATATTTTAATGAGTTTGATTAAAATTTTCAGTTTTATTCACATCTAAAACTTGATTCAACACTAATCAAATATTCATTTATTAATCTTATTTTTTTGCTTTATTTTACTTTGATAAATTTTTGCTAGCATTTTTGCTGAAAAATTAACTATTTAAATATAATTACGATATCAATTTTTTGGAGAGAATTTATACCTCATTTTCCTAATCATTTGAAAAAAATATGAAAACAGTTTTAATGTTACGACTAAAACATTTTTGTAGAAAAAGAGTTGAAAAATAAAAATTTTATCATAATAATTTATTGGTAATTTTTTTTTTATTAAAATTCTAGAAGGCCTCTAGTTTTCTTGGGTTTCATGCCTCTACAAAATTCTCATTGAGCGCTCATCTGGCCCAATCACAAAATTGTCATAGGCCCAATAAAAAATTTTAGGTTTTACATGTGTATATATATATGAGTAGGGTTCTAGGGAGAACCTCTCTATCAAGAGAACCAAGAGATCTAATCTAAGACCGTTGATCAATATCATTTATTTATAATTAAAAATCAAAAATTACAATGGCATTTTTGTGATTTTATAGAAGCCTGAGGACATAAATTCTACATTATTCAAACAGGATACGGAGTATTTGATAGAATCATGTAAGGATGGAAACATATCCAGATCAATTTTTAATTGACATAATTCACGATTTTGTCTAATATGGAAATGATTCTCTAAATCAGTTCTGATTAAGGAAACACAGCTGTAATATAATTCATACTATAGAACATGTATATGTTAATAGCTTGAAGCATGAAACACAGTAAGAAAAAAATGGAGGGCAACGCTACCATCAATGAGTACGTAATTAAATTTCTTAATTATTACGACTCCTGTTTTCAATTTTGCTTAGATGTATATTGCGTACTACAAGCAGTTTTATAATCTTAAAGATCTTTTTAAGTGTTCTCACAAATACTTAAATTATAGTGTAAGTTCTCTTACATGTTCTCACAAGTGCTATATGTCTAAGGTTTAAGTGTAGATCAACATACAGTTACGTTTGGAGTGGGTTCTGATTCAATAATCTTATCAAGGATGAATATTGTGTTAATGAATATTGTATGATTCTTGATAATCTTTAAGGTTGACCTGTTGGATAAGATATAAGTTTGTTTTTTTTCATTCCAAAGGTGATCCTAATGTATATCCCAAGGTCCGTGACTATGTTCTTAATTAGATCTATTTTAGTCGTACATGACTTCTATAGTTTGTATTAGATAAACTCATGCCTAAGTTAGTTTAAACATTTTAATCTCAGGCGAGCCGTCTAAGCATATGATTAATGTTGTTTCCAGGTCATTCGATCGTTACTGGTATGCTAGGTCATTCGATCGTTACTGGTATGCTGCAATTTTATAATTTTATTGTCTTCGTTTCTGGTAATGTAATTCTGTGGGCAACCTCATAGTCGGCTAATACTATTTCATTGGCTCAACATATACTTACAATCCGGGCTTAATTGCAATTGGTTACTGTTGAATAATTTTAAGTGGCGTGCTATGCAAATCAGCACATGTTTCAAGCACTATTTTGCACATGTACAGTTACGATCATGAGACGATCAATGCTTTTACTTGCGAAGGGATGCAAGAAATGCCAAACTATGTTGGTTCTCTAGTAGCTTTCATGAGAATTATACATATAGAGATTGCGAGGAACATATACATTTGAAGGTTGATGGTGCACTTGAACATTATTGCAGATTGAGCTCTTGACAGAAGAGAGTTATTGTCATATTGTGTGTTGCTGCTCGTATTATAGGACCTTAAGCCAGTGAATGATTTTAATTTTAATTTGTTACACGGGTAGTTCTCTCCATGTTACAAGGTTCCATTATATATTTTTGAATTTATTTTTCTACCAAGCAAGTATTCCCTTAAGTATCTTTAAGTATCCGAATAATTTACCAAATCAATTCACGTAACTGAATCAAAATAATGTATAAATATTAAAATAATTTTAGTGGAATTGCAAAGTGTCCTACTAAGTGTTCCAGTTAGGTTACTCTTAAAGATTCAACTAAATATTAAGTTCAGAATCACATATTATTACTACAGCACTTAGTTCGGTGTACTTGATTTTTTTCAATTAGTGTTCAATCTATCAACAGAAATTAGTAACTTTATAAAAGATTCAAAAATAAATTTTTAATATTAAAAGAATATTCTATAAAACATTTGCAAAAATACTTAAATCAAAACACTTAAAAAAAAACACTTTAAGAAACCTAAATTACTATTAACAAATCTAATAAAGAATCTCGGTATTATATAATAGTTGTATATATATTTTTTTAAATAATTACCTAACTTTTTTTCAATCTAAGTTACAAATAAAAATATTATGTAATATATATACTAATAAGATTCTTTTACGTGTTCCCAATCAATAAAATCTAAATAAAATTAAAAAACACCTAAGAGAATCTTGATGTATTACTTTGATAAAATAATATTATGATTTCAAATAATAATTAACAAACTACCTAAGAGAATCTCGGTATTATATAATAGTTATATATAATTTTTTTTAAATAATTACGTAACTTTTTTTCAATCTAAATTACATATAAAAATGTTATGTAATATATTAAGATTCTTTTACGTGTTCCCAATCAATATCTAAATAAAATTAAAAAACACCTAATAGAATCTTGGTGTATTAAATAATATTTTTATATACTTATTTTTTCAAAAGAAAATTTATACATTTCTTTTAAAATTAAGCTGTAGAAATATTATAAAATGCACCAAGATTCTCTTACGTGTTTCAAATCAATATATCAATTTATTTATTTTTGTTATTTTTTGAGATTTATTTGAGAATTGTTTTAAAATAGATATAAAAATTGAATTATTTAAAAAATTTCTTAAATGTTGAATAAATTCTTTATAGTGCTCTACTTGTACATAACTATACCGAAAATTATTTTATCCAAATCGAATATTTAGTAGAAATTTAAATGTAAATATCTAGTAAAATTATATTATAATTTTAAAATATTGAACAAAACACCTAAGAGAATCTTGGTGTATTACATAATATATTTATATATTTCTTTTAAAAAAATAAAACATTTATTTTAAAATTAAGTTACATATAAAATTATCATCTAAATGTATCAATTTATTTCCTTTTATTATCCTTTTGAGATTTTTTCGAGAATTGTTATTAAAGGCAAGCTATAAAAAATTTTGAATTATAATTTGAAAAAATATTCTTAAATATTACGTGAATTATTTATCACGTTGTACTTGTACATAACTATATTCAAAATTTATTTTAGATCATTTATTTAAAAAAAATTATTTAGATCATTAAAATATTTAAAAGAATCTTATTATAAATATTTGATAAAATAATATTATGATTTTAAGTAATTAACAAAATACCTAAGAGATTCGATTAAGTGTTTCACACAATTTTAATAAATTTATTTTCCATATATTATTTATATTTATATTAGCTCAATTAGTGTTGTTGTGTACACAATCTTACTGTATTACATAATATTTTTATATATTTATTTTTTTAAAGAAAAATTATACATATTTCTTAAAATTAAGTTACATGTAAAAATATTATAAAAGGCACCAAGATTTTCTTACATGTTGTGTTTCAAATCACTATGCCTCTTATCTTTATGAGATTCCTTCAAAAATTGTTTTAAAAGGTATGCTATAAAAAATAATTTATATAAGAGATTAAGAAACCTGAGATATATCTCAGGTAAATTCCCTGAGATTCCTATAATTTATATGTAAAAATTGAGTGGGTATTTTAGTAAATTCAGAATTTTTTTAATTAGCCCTGCCGGCCCAGTAAAATTTAAGTTATTTTGTTTGTATATCAGTAAAAGTTCCCTTAAGATATATCTCAGGGTCCTTTTTCTTTTTATATAATGAATACTTAATAGAATCTCTTTTAAGTGTTTTACTAAAAATGTTAATAATATAAAATAGCATGTGTTATTTTTACGTGTTTTAAAAAAAACAAATTATGCAATTTTTTTAATTTAAGTTACATATAAAAATAGTATATAATATACCAAGATTATTTTACGTGTTCCCAATCAATAAAATTTAAATAAAACTAAAAAACATCTAAGAGAATCTTCGCGTAGTAAACAATATTATTATATAATTATTTTTTTGAAAGAATATTTATACATTTCTTTTAAAATTAAGTTACATGTAAAAAATATTATAAAATGTATCAAGATTCTTTTACGTGTTTCAAATCAATATATCAATTTATTTTCTTTGATTATCTTTTTGAGATTTTTTCGAAAATTATTTTAAAAGACATGCTATAAAAATTGAATTTTGATTTGGAAAAATATTATTTAAATTTTCTTAAATGTTGGATAAATTATTTTTAGTGCTCTACTTGTAAATAATTATACCGAAACTTATTTTATACCAATAAAATCTTTTAGTATAATTTAAATTTAAATATCTAATAAAATTATATTGTAATTTAAAAATAATGAACAAAACACCTACGAGAATCTTGGTGTATTACATAATATTTTTATATACTTCTTTTAAAAAAAACCCAAATATTTCTTTTAAAATTATGTTACATATAAATTATCATCTAAATGTATCAATTTATTTCCTAGTATTATCATTTCCTTGTACTTGTACATAACTATATTGGAAACTTATTTTAGATCAATAAAATATTTAAAAGAATTTTAATATAAATATTTGATAAAATAATATTATGATTTCAAAAAATTAACAAAACACCTAAGAGAATCTCGATATTACATAATAGTTCTATATATTCTTTTTGAAATAATAACAAAATTATTTTTAAAATTTAAGTTACATATAAAAATATTATGTAATACAACGTGTTCCCAATCAATAAAATCAAATAAAACTAAAAAACACCTAAGAGAATAATATTTTTATATACTTATTTTTACAAAAGAAAATTTATACATTTCTTTTAAAATTAAGCTACATGTAGAAATATTATAAAATGCACCAAAATTCTCTTGCGTGTTTCAAATCAATATATCAATTTATTTATAAAATTCACTAAGATTTATTTATAAATTCACTAAGATTCTCTTGTGTCAAAAAAAACTAAAAAAAAACTTTAAACACTTTTGAAAATCTCGAATTGGTATATTTTATGTTTCTCAAAGCACCTCAAAGAATTTCTAAAATAAAAAAATCTTCTTAAAAATTCTAAGAATACATTAAAGAATCTCATAAATAGTATATTTAATATTATTCAAAACGCCTTGAAAAAACTCTAAAAGTTGAATAAAAAAAATTATAAAAAAGATTTTTATATACAAAGAAATTTGGAAAACTCAAGAATCTGTAAAAATTTATTAATACATGTACCCTAAGATATATGATACATATTTTATATTTTTAAAAACACTTACAAAAACCAAATTCTAAAAGTATAAATATATTGCAAGACATTTTGAAAAAGCTATAAAAGAAATGTTCAATACAAATCTCATTATATTACGTTCTAGCAAAAAACAGAAGAATCTCAAAAGGAGTCTAGTTATTTTGATTCAATAGGTTTTTTATGACAAAATAAGTGGGATTGAGAATGTATTTATATTTGAGAAAATGACCAAAATGCCTCAAAATGAGGCACCAATGGACCAAAATGCCGTTTTTCGGAATGCTTGGCCCTATCTACCCACGAGATGCGCCTGTGGGAGAGGCGCATCCGTTCTACTGTAGAAGCCAGAAAAACAGACGAGCTCGCCGAATTTGGAGAGAAAGGCTCACCGGCGACCATGACTGAAAAATACGAGATCTTCGTTTGCCATCGTCTCCACGTCCACCAGCATCCAAATCATCACCACAGGACCAAAATCTCGTCGCCATCATCATCCCAGTATCTGTTTCCGTCGTCCGGCCCCGCAGGGGCATGAACGAAGTCGAACGGAATTTTGAATCGAAAAACTGGGGTGATTTGGGGTTTTCAAAACCGGGGATACAAACACAAAATCAATAATATAGATGTGTAGAGAATCGACTGGCGATTCTATTGATATATAACATGTGACTGGAAAACTCGTGATGTGGACGGTGGAAGAGAAACAAAATAGGCGCCTGAATCGCCATTAACGCGAACTCTGGAGACGGTAAAGCTGACGTCATATACGCAAGTTGCAAATGCGTATCGTGTGATACGCATTTTGCAAATGCGCATCTGCAGTTATTGTAGCGATTTTTCGGAAGCGTGTGATGACGTCATCACGCGCGACCCCTGTGGCGTATCTCAACGTTTCGCCATTACCAATAGCGTATCACCTTGTAACTACACTGCCAGTAGCGTATCACCTAGACACTCCGCTGTCAGTAGCACGTCCCGTGGGTATTTAGGGCCGCAATTTTGGATCTGGGTATTTTGGTAATGGGAAGGGGAAAAAGAGGTAGTTAGGGCCTTCACCCTTTATATTTAATAAATTTTTAAAATAATAAAACATTTAATAGAACCATAAAAACACTTAATGGAATCTTGAATTAAATAATTTTTTTTTATAAAATCTTAACATTATAAAACATATGGTAGTCTTAAAAAATTATCTTCAAACACAATCTTAAATATTAATACATTTTTTTAACAGAATCCTTTAAGACTTAAAGAATCTCTAAAATGCATAAAAAAATTAAAAAAATTAATAAATAGGATGGATTTTGGAAAACTCAAAAATTATATTTTGTGCAAATTTAATAATTATTTATTTTAAGAAATACATTTAGACATCTATAAAAAATATGGTACATGAAAGATTAATATTTTATATTTTTAAAAACACCTTAAATTAAAATAAAAAGTAAAATTTCTAAAATTATCAAAAATATTGCAAGACACTTCGAAGAAACTATAAAAAATGTTTCATATAAAACTCAGTATTTATGTTCCAAAAAAAAATAAAAAATTCAAAACACATTAGAAAATCTCAAAATTGTTTATTTCATATTAATCAAAACACCTTAAAGAATCTTCAAAAAAAAAAGAATAAAAAATCATCTTAAAAATTCTCAAAACACTTTAAAGAATCTTAAAAATAGAATTTTTAATATTATTCAAAACATCATGAAGAATCTCTAGAAAGTCGAATAGACATAATCTAAAAATAAAAACACCTTTAAGAATCTCTTAAGTACTTTTAATACTAAATATTGTAAGGATTCTACTAAGTGATCAACAAATTATTTTAATGTCAGGTATTTTAATGTAAGGATTCTCCTACTAAATATTGTAAGGTATTTTAATGTAGAATTTCATAAATATTCCATTAAATAATTTCGAATTAACAAATAATACCTAGAAGATGATGTTCATTTCATAAAGATTCAATTAAGTGTTTCACACAATTTTTAACAAATTCATTTTTTCCATTTTTTATATTCGTTCGAATGTTGTGTTATAGCTTTATATTATATACCATTCAGTTTTACAAAATAAATTTATAATTTGTTTAAAAAATTTATTTTTGACAAAAATATTATCGTATTGAGATCTTTTTCAAAATTTTATTTTAGAAGGAATATTTTCAAAAATAAATACATATTCAAAATTTGTATTTTTATTTACATTTATGTGTGTTTTACATGGATTATCTTAAGTGTTTCCATAAAAAAATAATTATTTAAAATAACTTACATTTTTAATTAAACTATTTTACAACTAGAAGAGATTCTCTTTTATTAAAATTTTTTAATTTAAAATAGCATTCGTGTGTCATTTCTTGGACGTGACAAGATTTTCTGAAGTGTTTCCCATAAATTTAATAAAATTTATTTTTACCGTATTCTTTTATATTCGCTATGTAATATGAATTATTTTCTTGACTTGTTTTCTTTTAAAAGAAATGTATTATCATATTAAATATGGTTTGATTTCTTTCCTTTTATAACAAAATATTAAATAGTATACAATGTAACGTAAGTGTTTTTACATAATTTATGAAAAGTTAATACAAATTATGTTTAAAGAAACATTTAAGGAAACAAAAATATTGGAATCCTATAAAAATCTTTTACAAAAGTATTGTTAGATGAAAATGGAAATATTTGATATTCCATCTTGGTGTTCTATTATGTATTTTTTTTTAAAAAATACAAGATTTTACACAATGTTCTATATCTAGTACGTGATATTAACCAGCAAATTATAAACTATGATTTGATTATTTTTTTAAAGGAAGTAAACTAGGTCCTATCATTGGCGGGGTGAAGTGCTTGATGAATAATTTCATCAAGGCATTAACATGGAGAAGTTTTTCCTTTAGCAATTGTTGGTAGTTTTTGTCTCTGGCGCTTTTCCATTGCAGTGGTGTGTTTATGGGTGTTTATGGTACTATCCATTATGTAGTGTGGTGTGTTTATATTATGATGCTCGCCTAACAAATCATGGTCTCAACCGACTCATGACACCAGCTATCATTGCAGAACAAATGTTGACACTGGGAGCTCTTGGATATTGTGCCCCAGAATTAGCAACCATGAGTAAACCAGTCCCGATATTTAAAGCCGATGTGTATGCATATGGTGTCATGTTGATGGAATTGTGACTAGAAGAAGTACAGGTGACATTATCTCAGATTGGGTTCGACTGTGTGATCAGGAAGGGCGAGATATTGACTGTATAGACACGGATATTGCTTGTGGTGAAGAACATTTGCAAGCAATGGATGAATTACTTTCTATATCAATAAGTTGCATTCTCCCAGTAATCTTTTAATCTTTTAAGTAATACTAGTTTTTTTTTTTAAGTAATCTTTTAAGTTGCATTCTCCCAGTAATCTTTTAATCTTTTAAGTAATTGTTAGAAAGGAAATAATTTTTGGAAACAAAATAATTCATGTTTTGTCAAGGGAATTTTTTTTGGCAAAAATGTTTTAATTGGAAGGCCCTGGCGGGCCCATTATAATTATAACCAATTATTTGGCATTAATAATAACAACTACCAAGAAAAATTGACAATTGTTAGAAAGGAAATAATGTTTGGCAAGAAAATAATTTGTGTTTTGTGAAAGAAATAATATTTTGGCATTTTGAAATATTTTAACTGGATGGTCCTGGCGGACCCATTATAATTATAACCAATCAAAATCATTTGTTAATAATTTTTGGTATTATCAAAGAAATAATTTTTGGCAAGAGTGGTTTGTCATGATGTGTATTTTATATAATATTGAGTCAATATATTTTAAAATATGGATCATATCATATAACTGGATGGGTAATATAAACGAATTTGGCAAGAATGTTTTAATTGGATGACCCTGACGGGCCCATTATAATTATAATTGACAATTGTTAGGAAGGAAATAATTTTTGAAAACAAAATAATTCGTGTTTTGTCAAGGAAATTTTTTTGGCAAGATTGTTTTAATTGGATTGCCCTGACGGGCCCATTATAATTATAACCAATTATTTGGCATTAATAATAACAACTGCCAAATTTTTGGTATTATCAAGGAAATAATTTTTGGCAAGAGTGGTTTGTCATGATGTGTATTTTATATAATATCGGGTCAGTATATTTTAAAATATGGATCATATCATATAATTGGATGGGTAATTTAAACGGATCCCGAACCTAATCCTAAGCATATTATTTACTACTATAATGGGTCATGGATATCTATCAAACCTGAATATGGATCCCGAACCTAAGGAAAGGGTTATCCAGCAATTTATAATATATAGATTTTATTTCCAAACAAATGAAGATCAATGACAAAAGGATGAAAGAACAGAAAGGAATCAATCAAGATTGACTGATTGATTGTAATGTTTAGATTTATACGACTTATATAAAGAAATATTTTATAAATTTTAGTTTACCTACTTTGCCCTTGTTACTGTAAATAAGGTATGTTTGTATATATTTAAAATTAAATTGTCATTATTTGACAACCATCGCATCAGATTGTAATCAATGACTAAGAGGGTGGTCTCTCAGTTCTCCCAGTTAACAAGGTTCTCCCTCGAGCATGAGCCTATATATATATATCACTCTATTCAACCATCTACAACCATCTAAACCTAGCCGCAAGAAACTCATCCCCACATCTAGTCTTCTCAGACCACCCCCAACACCCACAAACCTATCATGATAGAGCACTAACTAAAAATTTTTGTCTACATCTTTCAGTCTGATCATTTCTACATCTTTTAGTCGAATAATCCTTACAACAATGGACTACTCAATCATAAGTCAACCACAATTTAACGGTTAACACATCAAAGGTATGTTTAGAATTATTTATTGTTTCTTTCTCAATGTTTTATTGTGTTGATTAATGTAATTAAGATTTTATATAATTATTTAATGTGTTTTTTCTCCTTAATGATCCGAAAATCAACCTATCAACGAGAACATTCCAAAAAATAAATACTATCACAATTTCCAAGACTTTTGTTTCAATTTTAGATTTAAGCAATAGTTGTGGATTATTTTAGATTTTTATCAAAGTTTACATAAAATTTGAAATAGTGGGAGATCTTAATCGATATTTAGTTTTAAATTTTTGGTTTGTTTTAAGATGATAACGAGATGATAATCGGAATACAAAAGTCTTAATACCAACTTGATATGCAATTATTTTGGGATATCAAGTATTTTTTAATATATTAAATTTTATTTTAAGTATGTTTTTTTGAATTCTTGTATCATTTTTCTTTTGTTTGTTATCAAATATTTGTAGGTAGACAATGAAGAATATGCTCCAAAAAAGTTGGTAACCCTGGCTCTATGAGCCTAGCTGGGCTCGAATGCAGGCCATCTGCAACTCTCCACTCCGCTGCTTGGACAAGGAGCCTCAAGTCCTTATTCGTGAACTAGGTTGCTATCAGGACGATCGATTGGATCTTCTCTTTAGCCAAAGCCAACTATTCTAAGCAACATAGCACTTAGCCACATCACCAATTCATTCAGTGGATTAATGATGAATGCAGAGACTGGGGGAGTTTTGGGAGATGGAATGAGTGACGGTGCTCGGAGAGAGGGTGGAAGTACCTTACAACAATGTTATGAGGGAACTCGATCTTGCAGTATATATTCAGGAAGATTATAATCACCTTCGAGGAGATTGAGTCTCTTATTTGCACCTACCAACTCCAACTCCTTGATACCCTTGGAACAACTTGCTTGCTGAGATCCAATATTTGGACTACCTTCAGAACCAATTTTCTTTTCACATAAAGCACTTTTCAGCTTTTCAATCTCACCAGTCCAATAGGAATCTCGCTCTCGGACTATCCTCTCAGATTCCTCTCTCATATACTTCTTAATGCCCTCCTGAATCCTCTCATCCATTGACTTGCTGGTCTTCTTCTTCCGTGAAAGATTAAAGTATGTAGACTGCTTGACATAAGTACCTTGTCCACGTACCCTTCCTCTATGCTCAGGGTTACCGAGAACCTTGGTGAAGACATCGTCTGTGCCTTCCACAGAAACTTCTCCATCCCTAACCCTCTTCTTCATTATCTCCTACAAAAGTGACATGGAAAATATAAGTACGTTAACTAAAAAAAAAGATATCACAGTGAAAGAACTCAAAATATAAAATAAATGAAAAACTTACAATCTCTTTTGCAATTTTTTCAACTTTTACAGACTTAAAATTCCAATTTTCATCCTGCCGCGCACGGACCCACGTATCCGTTCGATCTATGTCAAATTCCTCAGGATCACCAAGAGTGAGTTTCTGTAAAACAAAGTATTATTGTATTGTTTAACATACAAGTCATTGTAAAATTAAACACAATTATCATGCATGTTTGAAAGGGATATATGTATGATTACTAACCATTTCATGTTCTAGGTTAGCATAACCTTTTCTTGACATGTTATGAGGATATTCGCTCAACTTCCTCCTCTTTGCAAGTTCTTCGTGGATCACCTTAAGGAACAATGATCAAAATGTTAGTAACAAAGATGTTCAACTATATATTTTTGTAATCTCAGAAATTCAAAAACAAAAACGGTAAGAAAACTTTCACCAAATTTTTTTGACAGACGTTCAACAACAAACATGTCCCAATGATCCTTCTCAATAAAGGTGTAGTCAGCAGGAGGAAACTGTAGCAGATCAGGCTGATCATAGTGTGGCAGGACGTATTTGGTTGACAAGCGGCTCTTGAACTCTCGCCATTTTTTGCCCGCAGATTTCAAAACCATCTTCTTGGCGGTTGGTGGTACATCAAACGCCATCTACATAGATAAGTATTTTAATTAGCATACATGTATTAACTAAATAGGTGGTCATGAAAGAAAAGTTAGTCCATAAGATGTAATTTGTTTTACCTCCACACATTTCCAAATCTTGTTTTTCCTTTCAGTCGGAACAATTAGCCAGGAATCATAGCAGATTGGGACTTTACTCCTCGCAAGAACACCAATGTAAGATTCCATTTCCGTGCCTGCTTTACCGCTAAACAAGACTACACCTAATTCGATGATGAGAGTAAATCGCTTCATCTTCGTATAAATTAAATGGAGAAGAAAAATGGAACAAGCCAGATGAAGAAGAAGGGAGATCTTGGAATCCTAGACTTGGGTTAAAGTCATTATATGTAAAAGCAGTATTTACAAAGTCATCTGATGGATACATATTTTATATTAGCTGTAATCTTCTATAAATCACACTTTGAAAGGTACATTGTAAGAAAACATTGTAAGATGGTTTGGGACCATGAAAAAGAAAGAATCAGGCTGTATCATGGCAAGTGAGTGGAGAGGAATCACTTGTTCTTTGACAATCGATTCCAATTTCATTTGCTTTTACTTTGATAGCAACCATTGCACTACTTAACTAAATCTTGGCTTCTATCTTCTTTTTAATTCGCCCCTAAACAGGAATACGCCCCTCTTAACTGTATCCATATTCTCGAACCGGGATTTCGAAGCTCGGGCCGTACGGTCTCAAAGATCTATTGTCCGGTATGTTAATATAAAATATTTAAAAAATAACTGGTACGGTTGACTAGGTGAATGTACGATCAAACAGAGGTTTGATCGTTAACCCCTAAACAAGACTACACCTCATTCGATGCTGAGAGTAAATCGCTTCATCTTCGTATAAATCAAACGGAGAAGAAAAATGGAACAAGCCAGATGAAGAAGAAGGGAGATCTTGGAATCCTAGACTTGGGTTAAAGTCATTATATGTAAAAGCAGTATTTACATAGTCGTCTGATGGATACATATTTTATATTAGCTATAATCTTCTATAAATCACACTTTGAAAGGTATATTGTCCGGATCCATTGTACGGTCTCGAACCCCTATTAACTGTACGTTAATATAAAATATTACAAAAAAGTTATATTTAAAAATAACAAAAAATATAATAAATAACAAAAAATAAATATTTGAAAATGTAAAAAAATAAAATAAATAATTATATTTAAATCGATTAGGAAAATGAGTTTAATTTTATATATTATCAAACATTTATATTTTTAAAAGTTATTAAAAATAATTTAGGTGGACAAAATGACACATTAATGTCATCGAGATCTTTGTCTGAACATCTTCACTTCAGTTTTACACCCACTTTTCAAACACCTCCTTCGTCCTCCTCCGTCAATTCACCTCCACCTCCGTCCTTCTCCGTTCACCTCCACCTCCGTCCACCTGTGCTCGGTGCTCAACCTCTGTCCTCTGTGCTCCACCTCTGTACCATCTTCACTCCACTACACTGCGACACCTCCGTCCTTGCATCTCATCTTCGTAGTTTTGAAGCAGATCCATCTTCGTAGTTTCAACGAGCTCCATCGACATCTCCATTAAGGTATTTTTGATGAAATTTGTTTCAAAAGATTGAAATTAGGGTTCATACTTGTATTTAGGGATCTGAGAAATTGTGTTAGTGTTAGTTTGAAATTGTGTTTGTTTGTCTGAGAAATTAGTCTATTATGCTCCAACTCTGTCTCCCTTGACTGACTTCAAATGTCCAGCTAAACTAAATATATGTGTTAGTGTTTGTTGATTTTAACAAGTAAATTGTGTTAGTGTTAGTTTGAAATTGTGTTTGTTTGTCTGAGAAATTAGTCTATTACGCTCCA
Organism: Kitagawia praeruptora; assembly: GCA_037693485.1. NCBI lineage: Eukaryota > Viridiplantae > Streptophyta > Magnoliopsida > Apiales > Apiaceae > Kitagawia > Kitagawia praeruptora. The sequence continues at coordinate 114,270,893 of CM075354.1, forward strand.
ACTCTGTCTCCCTTGACTGACTTCAAATGTCCAGCTAAACTAAATGTATCTGTTAGTGTTTGTTGATTTTAACAAGTAAATTGTGTTAGTGTTACTATGTGCTGATTACATTTGTTTTTTTTAAAGATGGACAAGTCTTGGATGAATGCTGATAGAAGAACAAAAGAGTTCTAACAGGAGTGGACGAATTGTTGATGTTTGCATTGGAAAATGGAAAGGATGGAAATAAAATCAGTTGCCCCTGTGTAAAATGTGCACATAGTAAATCATGGAAAGCTCGAATTGTGAGGGGCCATCTTTTCCAGAATGGCATCGATCAGACCTACACGTGTTGGATTTGGCACGAGGAGGTCAGTACGGGAGAAAGTCAGCATGCCGTTGAAGATACTTCTAGTTCTTCACAATCTGTAGATCAAAACCCGATGAAAACAGAGAATGCTGGTGATACCGATGAAAATGCAGATGACGTTTCCCTAGATTCCTCGGATGTATTTAACCATATACAATCTGAACAAGAACCCCTCTATCCGGGATGCAAAGGATTTACAAAGATGACGGCTTTAGTAAAATTATATAACTTGAAATAAAAATATCAAATCTCTGATTCTAGCTTCTCAGAAATTCTTCTTTTGGTTGGGTCTATGCTTCCAAAAGGCAACAACTTCCCTTCTTCTTTCAGTGAAGCTAAAAAAAACTTGTGTGCTTTGGGAATGGAGTATGAAAAAATACACGTTTGCCCAAATGATTGTTTAATATACCGTGGAGATAGAGATGAAGATGCGACCAGGTGCCGCATTTGTGAGGCGTCTAGATGGAAGTTGAATAAAAATGGGGATGAATTGGAAGGGGTTCCTGCCAAGGTTCTCTGGTATTTTCCGTTAATACCACGTTTGAGGAATTTGTTCAGTTCAACTCAAACAGCCAAGGAGAGATTGAATGATGGTAAAATGAGACATCCTGCAGATGCACAGACATGGAAGGAAGTTGACGCTAAGTGGCTTGAGTTTTTTTCGGATCCTAAAAACCTCCGGTTAGCTTTATCGTCCGATGGATTTAATCCGTTCTATAGAACAAATGTTGATTACTCATGTTGGCCAATTTTGTTGACAATTTACAATCTTCCACCATGGCTTTCTATGAAGAGGAAATATTTAAAAAAGTTGTGGCATGGGAAACAAGTGTACGACGCATACAAGAAGGAGTATTTTTTCCTTAGAGGCATTTTGTTATGGACAATCAACGATTATCCAGCCTATGGCAATTTGTCGGGCAACATTATCAAGGGTTTTAACCGGTGTCCTGTATGCGTTGATAACACAAAAGCTACAAGGCTAGTTAATTGTCGTAAGTGTGTGGTCATGACGCATAGGAGGTGGATGCCCCGTCGTCATCCATATCGCCGACAGAAACAAGATTTTGATAACACCGTGGAAAAGGAAACTGCTCCAATTCCCCTAACCGGAGAGGAGGTGCTTCAAAGAGTACAACATCTTAAGGGCCATGTCTACGGTAAGACACAAAGCCAACCTCGATTAAAGAAAGGTGATGTTCGACCTATTTGGAAAAAAGGTATCTATATTCTTTGAGCTTGAGTATTGGAAGTTTCTACCGGTTAGACATGTTCTCGATGTGATGCACATTGAGAAAAATATATGCGAAGCTTTACTTGGCACCATACTTAATATACCAAAGAAAACAAAAGACAAAGAATATGTCCGTATTGACATGGCTGAAATGGGATTAAAAACCGAGTTGAGGCCAAAAACCCCAGGGAAAAAGGAGAAGTTACCATTAGCATCTTGGAATTTGACTCATTCCGAAAAAAAGGTTGTCTGCTCTTCCTTTCTTAACATGAAGTTGCCTGATGGTTTTTGTTCTAATGTTAGGAGTCTAGTTTCAATGGAAACTCTTAGACTTACTGGAATGAAATCTCATGACTGCCATATGATATTGCATCATTTGCTCCCAATTGCAATTTGGTCGTCATTGCAAAAAAGAGTTAGGAACACAATTATCAGGTTCTACATCTTCTTTAAGGCAATTTGTAGTAAAGTTATTGAGCCTGATAAGTTGGAGAAAATGCAATCGGAATTGGTAATTACTTTATGCCATCTTGAAAAATACTTCCCCCCTTCCTTGTTTGATCTAATGTTTCATATATCAGTGCATCTTGTACGAGAAGTTGAGCTCTGTGGACCAATTTTCCTTAGGTGGATGTATCCTTTTGAGAGATACATGAAGACATTCAAGGGATATATAAAGAATCGGGCTCGTGTAGAAGGTTGTATTGCGGAGGCCTATATAGCAGAAGATGCGGTGGAATGTTTGGTGGACCATGACGAAGGAACAACTATCGGGGTACCGAAAATTGGTAGACATACTAAGGATGCCATTTGCAGGCCATTATCGGGTGCAACCATAATAACCCCGAGTAGGACTGATTTGCACGTAGCACATTTGTGTGTCCTCCAGAATACTAATGCAGTTAGACCATTTTTCAAGTAAGCCATGAATTTAATTTCTTTATTTTCTTTATTTGCATGCATTTCTTATGTCATTTTTAATGACTCCAGTGAACACATGACATTTTTAATGACCAAATATCCGGAACATGAAAATGATGAAATGTGGCTAAAGAACAAGCAAAATGAGACATTCCTTAAATGGTTTAAAGAAAAGGTATTATGTGAATTTAATAATAGTTTTGTGATTTTTTTACAACTCCCTAGCTCACATGAATCATTTTACAACTTGTTTATTTTTTTCAGATTGCTTCAAATTTGGAAGACAAAAAAGAGTTATCAAACGAGATAATATGGATCGCAGACGAACCCAACAAAGATATTCCTACATTCAGCGGATATAGAATGGATGGGGTTACTTTTAGTACCAGGGAACGTGATGACATGCATCAGGTTCAGTGCAGTGGTGTGTGTGTAGAAGCCGATACAATGGTTGTGCACGGTAAGGATAAAAACATTGAGCACACATCACATACATATTACGGAGTTATAACAAGTATATGGGAGTTGGACTATAACTACCTTAGGGTCCCTATTTTTCATTGTAAGTGGGTAAATATGAACATAGGCACGAAGGTAGATGACTTGGGATATAAATTAGTAAATTTGAATAGTTTGGGCTTTTTAGATGATCCATTTGTATTGGCAAAACATGTTAAACAGGTTTGTTACATTGATGATCCTCTTGATAAATCATGGTCCGTTGTCTTGAAGTTACCGGAGAAAAATTACTATGAAGACAATGAGTATGAAAATGAGGCATCTGTAGTAGCAGAACTTGAGAATGACTTTTTTATGCCCAATTTTCCGGATGTTGATGAGGAAGACATGCCTACTAGTTACATTCGAGATGATGTTGATGAACTAATACAACTTTCGTAGTGTAATAAATTAATTTGTGCTCTTTAATTTGTAACTATAACTCTTGATAGATTGTTGGTTGGTTGGTTTGTTCCCTTCTGTTTGGCCTTTGTTGGATGCCAATTTGGTTGGTTGGTTTGTTCTCTTCTGTTTGGCCTTTGTTGATTTGTTGGATGCCAATTTGATAGGTTAGTCATCTTTTAAATATGTTTTTTTTTCATGTACAGTTCATCAGACAACAGTTTTAAACTGAAGACACTTGTATGAGTTGAAACACACAATAGGCAAGAACCTGTTGTGTGTTGGATTAAGTTCATACAACACTATGTAAAGCACTTGTGTTAAATATCATTACACAATACCACATTGGAAATCACTTGTCTCATTCTAACAATATTTTTTACGAAGTATTGTCTATGCTTTATTCACATAATATTTCTAAAAAATGTTGTGTGTTGGTTAACTGTCACACAACACTATGGATAACATATTGTATGACTGCTACTTAGACAACAGACCTAAAAACACTTGTCTGATCTAAAAATACTTATGCATTTACACAACACCCTTGGTCAAGAAATGCTTGTCTGGTAAGATTGATCACACAATGGTTTTGGCCCATTGTGTGAATGTAGGATTAGACAATACTTTCTCTGAGTAGGAAAATACCAGTTGTCTGATCATTTCGGGCAACACTTTTTTCCATGGGTGTTGTCTGATATGTGTCGTCTATTGCCAGATTTCTTGTAGTGTCTCTTTACACTGCTGAGTGATGTTTGGCTCATATACCCGAACCTGACAGTGAAATGTGAAGATGGTGCGTACGATTTAGACCACTAGGAAGAGTTTAGAGAGGAAGAGAGTAGCTGCCCAGGGTCCGGTATTTGCAATCCAAATTTCGGAAGATTTGGGATCAACTGATGCAGCTATTTGATAAACTTTTGGAGTTGGTTTGTAAGACTAGTTTTGATAATGATGTAATTATTTAAAATTGAAATCGTTTGTAAAATTAATTAGACTTAACTATTAATGTTTTTAGATGTTTAATTTATTTCATACTTTAACATGGTTCATCTAGCGGGTATGGTTTTACTTTATTATGAACCGATTTACGGGTATGACCCATATTCACGTTACTCATTTACGCTGTTACCATATGATCATTTCTCTATTTATCACTCCTAGATAACACCCAAATCTAAACCATTAGCCCACTCAAAGCCAAATTACAATAATTTAAGTTATAAAATATCGCTCTATTAGGTTAGCTATAAGGTTGTAGATTAGTTGAATGGAGCCGAACAGATACTAACATAATAGAATCACTGAGCCGAACTTTTCTCTTCGTGTTTCAGCTCGTTACAAAAGTCTAAATCAAACTCAAATTTTATGGAGCCAATATTATTATTTTTGTACGAACTCATTAAGAAAAAAATTATCTGACAAACATGTTACCAAATCATGATATACTCGTATCACGTATTAACCAACATTTTAATTTTTTTTCTATAATTTTTTCATTGAATTTGAATAAAAAAGTAGGGAATAAAATCTCGAAAACTTGCAACATGCTTCTTGTTTGCATTTTCTATTGATCTATTTATTTTTTAATTGCACAAACAAGTGAAAATTAGGGGAAAAAAGTTAGGTAAACTTGCCTATGGATACATTTTTATTCTTGCACGTAGTCTAGTGAATTTTTTACTTTATAGTTTAAGTGGTTTACTAAATTACCATATAATCGTACCTCTAATAGTAGTACTAGTGTTGATGGTTAATTACCCTCATCGCATTTACAAATTTGTATTGTAAACTCATAATGTAACATAAGGTCTGAGGTCTCAGTCTCTCTAATTTGTTCGTTGATGAAAAGCTTTTGGGTTTTTTCTTTACCAAATTAGGCACGGTTACATACAATTTCTAACTCCTTTCATGAAGTGATCAGGTGTCTCATTTCCAATTGGTTGTATAAAAAGAGGATGCACAGATCATCCAGTAGAGTGGGTATCTGTTAATAGCTTAGACAAACATGTCTTCATAGTCCTTTGACCTTTAGGTTTGAGATTTGGCATTATGCTTGGCAAGGTCTTACAATAAAGGTTTATATTAGTTGTATTATCTAGAATTAAAAAACAAATATTTTTCTAGTTTTACCGTTTATGATATAGGAATGTCACAATATGTTATATTAATTATTAGAATTCTAGTTGAAATAATATTTTTTTGAACTATTTTTATAGATTTTTTAAGAAAGAGCACATAGTAAAGAGTAACATCACAAAAACTAAATTATGTTGTTAAATAACAAATTTTATCTTTATCTGATTCAAATTAAATAAATATGATAAAAAATTATTTTATAAACTACTTCTGAAATAATTATACAATAATTATAAAAAGAAGATTTATATTAGTTTTATCATCGACCACAAATGAAAAAATATTTTTCTAGTTTAAATGTATATATTTGTTGTTAAATGCATTACAATATAAAAATTATGTTGTACCAATTACTCAATATGTTATATTAATAATTAAAACTCTTCAGAAAATATTATTTTAATTTCTTGTAAATAGAATTTATTATGATTTCACTTTGGATGAAAAACCAAAATACCCACCATTTAATTTGAGCTGCCCAAAATACCTAAAGCGGGAAACCTCCGCCATTTTTAACCACTGAACGCGCATGTGTCACATGCGTACACAGTACACGCATGTCACACATGCGTGTTCTTTGTTTTTTTTCCCTGAACAAGGCCACGCATGTTGTACATGCGTGTACATGTTTATTTTTTTTTATAAAATCAGTCACGCATTGTACCAATGCGCATGGTTCAATAATTTGTACTTTTTTTATATATTTAAAATCAGCCACGCATTGTACCAATGCGTATGGTTCAATAATTTTTGAATTTTACTTATTTTTTATTTATAAATTAAAAAAAAATTAAAAATTTAAAAAAAAAATTAAAAAATTTTAAATAAAAAATTGAATCCGGCGGCCTGATTTTTAAATGGTACCGCGTTTAAAAATCAGGATAAATTAAGGTTTTGGGTCTAGGGTTTAGGGTTGTAAACAACCCTAACCCTAAACCCTAAACCCTACGTTTGTATACGGTTTATTCGTCGTTCCAAATGTTTCTAAACCCAAAATGGAACGGTTGAACCCCAAAGCTTAACCGTTGAAACCCTGAGGGAATACAGATAAAATTTTAAATAAAAAATTGAATCCGGCGGCCTGATTTTTAAACGCTAAAAATCAGGATAAATTAGGGTTTTGGGTCTAGGGTTTAGGGTGTATACGGTTTATTCGTCGTTCCAAATGTTTCTAAATCCAAAATGGAACTGTTGAACCCCAAAGGTTAACCGTTGAAATCCTGAGGGAATACAGATAAAGTTTAAAATTTTAAATTAAAAATTGAATCCATCGGCCTGATTTTTAAACGCTAAGTTCGTATACGGTTTATTCGTCGTTCCAAATATTTCTAAACCCAAAATGGAAACGTTGAACCCCAAAAGTTAATTATTGAAACCGTAAGTTTATTTAGAATTTTAATTTTTTTAGAAAAAATTAAATGACCATTTATTTATAAATATTTAATATTATTTGAAAAAAGAGTATTTGATACTTTTTTCATGGTGGAAAAGAAGAAATATCGAGATGGAAGTGTTAACTGTCGAGATGGGCACACTACACGCATTACTATAATGCGTACACAGGGGAAAAAAGAAAAAGTATACGCATTATGATCATGCGTGCATGGTTGTTAAAATAAAAAAAATTATACGCATTAGCATAATGCGTATATAGCTGGGGGGGGGGGAACTATGCGCATTACTCTAAGGCGCATACCGTGGGTATTTAGGGCTGAGTTTTCAGAAATGGTATTTTGGGCAGTGGATAGGGAAAAGTGAGTATTTTGGGCAATTTTTCTTTCACTTTAGGTATGTACATTTTGCCTGGTATTGTACATTTGCATTCCACTGAAAAAGTTAATTTTTTTATTTTTTGGTTGTTTAAATGTAAAAATTAAAGTTGATTTTTAAATATTCAATTTTGTTATATTATAATCAATCGATAATATCTAAACATTCTTTTATGGTAACTAAAAATTATATTTCTTATAACTATTAGAAGTAATTATGTGTAGGATATCTCCCTATGTCGTGTGTATTTGACTATATAAAAAAAGAAAAAAGGAAATTAAATTAAATTTCACATCTTATATCATAAATATCATATTTAATATGTTGTATCGAACCCTTTTCCCTCTTCTTATATAAGACTATTATTTGTTTTTCTATTTAGGTGTTTTGAATAGTAAGATCTTTTTTTATTTTTCTTTGCACAAAATCATTCAATAATTAAATTTGAGTCCTAAATTTTAAAATTTACTTAGAAGTTGGAATCATTTTTTTGTGAGTTTATTCTTTATACATAATTTGAGTATTTTACTGTCGATATATCGTTAATGAAAATGGAAATGTTGTTTACATGTTTTATGGATTTTTTCATAAAATCCACCACCACTAAAATATATTTGTTAAGTATTTTTAGCAAAATTATATCTTCTACAAAATAATCCAATCTAATTTTCAGTAGGCCAAAATAATTATCCAGATAATTCCTCAAAAGCCCCTAAGGCCAATAAAATCCTGGAAATAAATATTTTTACATGTCTTTTTCAAATATTTGTTATATATTTTAATATTTTAATGAGTTTGATTAGAATTTTCAGTTTTATTCACTTCTAAACTTGATTCAACACTAATCAAATATTCAAATATTAATCTTCTTCTTTTTTTTTTTTGCTTTATTTTACTTTGATATAATTACGATATCAATTTTTTGGAGAGAATTTATACCTAATTTTCCTAATCATTTGAAAAAATTTGAAAATAGTTTTAATGTTATGACTAAAACATTTTTGTAGAAAAATAGTTGAAAAATAATTTTTTGGTAATTTTTTTTTTATTAATTTCTAGAAGGCCTCTAGTTTTCCTTGGGTTTCATGCCGCCACAAAATTCTCATTGAGCACTCATCTGCCCAATCACCAAATTGTCATAGGCCCAATAAAAAATTTTAGATTTTACATGTGTGTATATATATATATATATATATATATACATATATTCAACAACCATCTACAACCATCTAAACCTAGCCGCAGAGAAACTCATCTCCATATCTAGTTTCTCAGACCACACCTAACACCCACAAACCTTCTCATGATAGAGCACTAACTAAAAGTTTTTGTCTAGTTTTTGTCTACATCTTTCAGTCGACTGATCCTTTCTACATCTTTGAGTCAAATAATCCTTAAAACAATGGACTACTCAATCATAAGTCAACCATAATTCAACCGTTAACACATCAAAGGTATGTTTAGAATTATTTATTGTTTCTTTCTCAATGTTTAATTGTGTTGATTAATGTAATTAAGATTTTATATAATTATTTAATGTCCTTTTTCTCCTTAATGATCCGAAAATCAACCCATCAATGAGAACATTCCAAAAAATAAATACTATCACAATTTCCAAGACTTTTGTTTCAATTTTAGATTTAAGCAATAGTTGTGTATTATTTTAGATTTTTATCAAAGTTTACAAAAAATTTGAATTAGTGGGAGATCTTAATCGATATTTGGTTTTGATTTTTGTTTGTTTTAAGACGTGGATTGAACACGATTCAAAATTAGTTGATAACGAGATGATAATCCTAATACAAAGTGTTAATACCTACTTGATATGCAATTATTTTGGGATATCAAGTATTTTTAATATATTAAATTTTATTTTAAGTATGTTTTTTTGAATTCTTGTATCAATTTTTTTTTTGCTTGTTATCAATTATTTGTAGATAGACAATGAAGAATATGCTCCAAAAAAGTAGTAGGTAACCCTCACTACAAGAAAGCAAGGCTAAATTCAACCGAATTAATTCGACCGCGGCTAAATTCAATCGAAATCGGTCGAATTTAGTGTACGCGGCTAAATTCAACCAATTACGGTCGAATTTAGTTCTGGTCGAATTTATTCGGTCGAATTTAGCGTGCTAAATTCAACCATATCCGGTCGAATTTGAGTTTTGATAGAAATTGGTCGAATTAAGTAGTCGGAGGGAAAAAAGAGGGAAATTTCCCGCCAATTTCTCCACCCACACGGCTAAATTCAACCGAATTTGGTCGAATTTAGTAGTTTAACCCAAAAAATTCGAATTTAGTAGGCGGTAAAAAAATAAGGGAAATGTCCCGCTAATTTTTTTACCCCCACACGGCTAAATTCAACCAATTTCGGTCGAATTTTGTGTTTGTAAATTTAATTTTGTTAATCTTTTTTAAAGATTTAGATTTTCTTTTAGAATGAGCTAGAAAGTTGTTTTTCAAATTAAAATTTAAATTCAGAAATATTTTTGAATTTATTATTTAAGTGTTTAAAGTTAAGAAAATCACTTTTATTTATTTATTTGTTTATTTTACTTAATTTAAAAATTAAAATTTAGTACTAGTAAATCAATATTATTCTAACTAGTACTAATAATTAGTGTTTTATCACGAATTATTGTTTCTATTTTTTAAAAATATTTCTCGACGATCCAACCGTACGGATGTCAAGATATATCTAATTTAGTGATATTCCCAAATTTTCAAAAAATAAAAAATTAATTTGGTTCGAGGTCTTAGTAGATCACTACTATTCTAACTAGTACTAGTAACTAGTGCTTTGTCACGGATTGTTGTTTCTATTTTTTAAAAAATATTTCTCGACGATCCAACCGTACAGATGTCAAGATATATCTAAGTTAGTGATATTCCCAAATTTTCAAAAAATAAAAAATTAATTAGGTTCGAGATCTTAGTAGATCACTACTATTCTAACTAGTACTAGTAACTAGTGCTTTGTCACGGATTGTTGTTTCTATTTTTTAAAAAATATTTCTCGACGATCCAACCGTACGGATGTCAAGATATATCTATTTTAGTAATATTCCCAAATTTTCAAAAAATAAAAAATTAATTTGGTGCGAGATCTTAGTAGATCACTACTATTGTAACTAGTATTAGTAACTAGTGCTTTGTCACGGATTGTTGTTTCTATTTTTTAAAAATATTTCTCGACGATCCAACCGTACGGATGTCAAGATATATCTAATTTAGTGATATTCCCAAATTTTCAAAAAATAAAAAATTAATTCGGTTCGAGATCTTAGTAGATCACTACTATTCTAACTCGTACTAGTAACTAGTGCTTTGTCACGGATTGTTGTTTCTATTTTTTAAAAAATATTTCTCGACGATCCAACCGTACGGATGTCAAGATATATCTAATTTAGTGATATTCCCTAATTTTCAAAAAATAAAAAATTAATTTGGTTCGAGATCTTAGTAGATCACTACTATTCTAACTAGTACAAGTAACTAGTGCTTTGTCACGGATTGTTGTTTCTATTTTTTTAAAAATATTTCACGACGATCCAACCGTACGGATGTAAAGATATATCTAATTTAGTGATATTCCCAAATTTTAAAAAAATAAAAAATTAATTTGGTGCGAGATCTTAGTAGATCACTACTATTCTAACTAGTATTAGTAACTAGTGCTTTGTCACGGATTGTTGTTTATATTTTTTTAAAAATATTTCTCGACGATCCAACCGTATGGATGTCAAGATATATCTAATTTAGTGATATTCCTAATTTTTCAAAACATAAAAAATAAATTCGGTTCGAGATCTAAGTAGATCACTACTATTCTAGCTAATACTAGTAACTAGTGCTTTGTCACGGATTGTTGTTTCTATTTTATTAAAAATTATTTCTCGACGATCCAACCGTACGGAGGTCAATATCCATCCCTTTTAATGTTATTGCCAAAATTTCAGAAAGAAATAAATTAATTTGGTTTGGTAATTTAACGGTCAACTAGTACTTTGACTATAACACGTAAACACGGTTTCGTCAAAGTTTCATGTTTCGATTTTTTAAAAAATATTTCTCGATGATCCAATAGTACGGAGTCCAACATCCATCCTTTTTAATGTTACTGCCAAAATTTCTAAAAAAATAAATTAATTTTGTTTGGTAATTTAACGGTCAACTAGTTTGGAAAATATATTAAAAAATTAAATAATAATATAAAAAAGCCAAAATTTTATTTAAAATTCATACACACCGAAGTAGTCATACTCACTATTTTTGTGATGAATCGTACCCTACTTTCATTAATTTTCCATTTTTTTTTATTTTTTCCCCATTCTTAACTAGTTTGTAAAATAAATTTAAAAATTGAATAAATTGGAAAAATGCATATTTTTGAACATAAATTTTGGTGGCATGACTACATGGGTGATTATAAATTCTGAATACAAATTTGATTTTTTTTCAATTTTATTTAATTTTTTTACCTTTATTCCTATTTTTAAAATAATAAATTCAATTAAATTTCCACTAAATATTACATTCCACCGAATTCGGTCGAATTTAGCCGCACTCCTAAATTTGACCATATTTAGTCGAATTTAATGTCTACGTGGCTGTCTCTCATTGGTCCATTTAGTATCACACGGATTGATGAATTAGCAGTTAATCTGAGCCCTTAAAAAAACAAATATGTATCCTAATCCTTCAGGGTGATGGCCCTAACTATCCAGATTTGGGAAACAATGGTCTGATATGCCCATATCCAATCTGCATGGCCCTAAATACCGACCAGATACGCATTTGAGGAAGGAGTATCCGGACACGCATTTGCTATAAATGTATCCTTTGTAAATTGCATTTCAGCTCGATGAACAGTAGTTCTACATACGCATTTTGAGAATGCGTATCTATGGATACGCATGACCAGAATGCGTATGTAGAGCTACTGTTCATCGTCTCCCAGCTCAGTCGACGTCGTTTTTTCGACGGAAACTTTTGACCAAACCCATCGTGCAATTCAGGCATCCACCGTTAACGTACAATACACCAAAATCATCGTCTCCTCCTCCTCTACAAGCCTATGTGCTTCTTTTTTTGTGTTTGTTGCCGGATTGAAAAGTCCCAAAAAGAGTTCAGTTTTCCGATCTAATTTCCGATCTCTTCATCTACGCCCTTGCGGGGCCAGAATGCACAAACCAAATACTGGAAAGGGATGAGGGAAGTGAGGGCTTCATTTTGATGCCATCAATAGCACTGGAGGTGGCCTGAATAGGTAGATCGAACGAGGGCGATTTTTGGGCGATTTTTGGTCGCCGGAGCGAAGAATTGTTTTCTAGCGTGATGACGTCATCACGCATACTGCAGTTGCGTTACCCCTGTTGCGCATGTGAGGAATGCGCAACACAGGTCACGCATGTCCAGAATGCGTGACCCGTCGGTATTTTGGGCCGCTGCTCCCGCATATCAGTATTTTGGACCATGGATCTCCAAATCTAGGCATTTTGGGCATTTTCTCAATCCTTCATTTAAATTACATACTGATATACATTATATACACATACACAAATATATAAACCCACCCCCCATTTCGCCACTGCCCCCACCCCCCCATTTCGCCACTGCCCCCCACCCCCACATCCTCAGTGTCTCCCCCCTCCCGCCCCCCTCCGCCTCCGCCTCCGCCTCCGCCTCCGCCTCCACCACCCCGACCCCGAACCGTACAATCACAATCTCCAAATTTAGTTGAAGAACTCAAAATTCAGAAAACTGAAGAACTTATATGTACGCACATGTATTGATCTTGAGATTTGAATTTGTTTCAAAATATTAGTTGTGAGTATTTAAATTTAGTATTTTTTTTTAAAAAAATGAAGTGGTTTGGTAGTTCTTTTGATTGTGTGTTTTTCTAGTTCTGCACTTAAGGTGTTTGATTAATTGCCCCAACCAATTTTGTGTACAAAAGTCACTGCACTGTTTTTGTGTTGATAGATAAAGGTATGTACAAGTTTAGTGAGTATTCTCCGGGATTACAACCATAACCGAAACTTTATATGAATTATTGAAAGAACTAGCTTAATGTAGGAGTTAGACTTTTGCAATTACGAATAAGAAGCAGAGACAACATACCTGTTGATCGAGGAATAAGAATCAGAAATGTATTTTTTGATTTTATAGATAAAAAGCAGATTCTGCTGCTTTTTTTAAAAAAAACTGTTGCAAATTAAATTCGATCGAATTTGGTCGAATTTAATATTAAATTCAACTGAATTTGGTCGAATTTAGTGGATTCGGTCGAATTTAGCATTGTAATTTAGACCACATTTGGTCGAATTTAGCATATTAAATTCGACCAAATTTGGTTGAATTTAGGATTTCGGGCACCAAATTTAAAAAAATTTGAATTTTTCACCAAAATTTTGAAATTTTCAAAATTTTGAGATTTGGCGCCTAAAGTACTAATTTTGACCAATTTCAGTCGAATTTAGCATACAACCAATTCCAATCGAATTTAACTTTCGACCGAATTTGGTCGAATTTAGCATACTAAATTCGACCGATTACTAAATTCGACTCCTTTAAAAACGACCAAAAAAAATTCGGTCGAATTTAGCTAAATTCAACCGAAAACGGTCGAATTAGGCCTAAATTCGACCGAATTTTTTCGGTCGAATTTAGCCGTTTTTCCTGTAGTGCCTGGCTCTATGAGCCTATCTGCAACTCTCTCACACGAAGAAGGGACAAAATAGACGGATGTATTGTGCTGTTGTGACAGTAGGGTATAAAAAAAGAAAAAAGGAAATTAAATTAAATTTCACATCTTATATCATAAATATCATATTTAATATGTTGTATCGAACCCTTTTCCCCCTTCTTATATAAGACTATTATTTGTTTTTCTATTTAGGTGTTTTGAATAGTAAGATCTTTTTTTATTTTTCTTTGCACAAAATCATTCAATAATTAAATTTGAGTCCTAAATTTTAAAATTTACTTAGAAGTTGGAATCATTTTTTTGTGAGTTTATTCTTTATACATAATTTGAGTATTTTACTGTCGATATATCGTTAATGAAAATGGAAATGTTGTTTACATGTTTTATGGATTTTTTCATAAAATCCACCACCACTAAAATATATTTGTTAAGTATTTTTAGCAAAATTATATCTTCTACAAAATAATCCAATCTAATTTTCAGTAGGCCAAAATAATTATCCAGATAATTCCTCAAAAGCCCCTAAGGCCAATAAAATCCTGGAAATAAATATTTTTACATGTATTTTTCAAATATTTGTTATATATTTTAATATTTTAATGAGTTTGATTAGAATTTTCAGTTTTATTCACTTCTAAACTTGATTCAACACTAATCAAATATTCAAATATTAATCTTCTTCTTTTTTTTTTGCTTTATTTTACTTTGATATAATTACGATATCAATTTTTTGGAGAGAATTTATACCTAATTTTCCTAATCATTTGAAAAAATTTGAAAATAGTTTTAATGTTATGACTAAAACATTTTTGTAGAAAAATAGTTGAAAAATAATTTTTTGGTAATTTTTTTTTTATTAATTTCTAGAAGGCCTCTAGTTTTCCTTGGGTTTCATGCCGCCACAAAATTCTCATTGAGCACTCATCTGCCCAATCACCAAATTGTCATAGGCCCAATAAAAAATTTTAGATTTTACATGTGTGTATATATATATATATATATATACATATCACTGTATTCAACAACCATCTACAACCATCTAAACCTAGCCGCAGAGAAACTCATCTCCATATCTAGTTTCTCAGACCACACCTAACACCCACAAACCTCTCATGATAGAGCACTAACTAAAAGTTTTTGTCTAGTTTTTGTCTACATCTTTCAGTCGACTGATCCTTTCTACATCTTTGAGTCAAATAATCCTTAAAACAATGGACTACTCAATCATAAGTCAACCATAATTCAACCGTTAACACATCAAAGGTATGTTTAGAATTATTTATTGTTTCTTTCTCAATGTTTAATTGTGTTGATTAATGTAATTAAGATTTTATATAATTATTTAATGTCCTTTTTCTCCTTAATGATCCGAAAATCAACCCATCAATGAGAACATTCCAAAAAATAAATACTATCACAATTTCCAAGACTTTTGTTTCAATTTTAGATTTAAGCAATAGTTGTGTATTATTTTAGATTTTTATCAAAGTTTACAAAAAATTTGAATTAGTGGGAGATCTTAATCGATATTTGGTTTTGATTTTTGTTTGTTTTAAGACGTGGATTGAACACGATTCAAAATTAGTTGATAACGAGATGATAATCCTAATACAAAGTGTTAATACCTACTTGATATGCAATTATTTTGGGATATCAAGTATTTTTAATATATTAAATTTTATTTTAAGTATGTTTTTTTGAATTCTTGTATCAATTTTTTTTTTGCTTGTTATCAATTATTTGTAGATAGACAATGAAGAATATGCTCCAAAAAAGTAGTAGGTAACCCTCACTACAAGAAAGCAAGGCTAAATTCAACCGAATTAATTCGACCGCGGCTAAATTCAATCGAAATCGGTCGAATTTAGTGTACGCGGCTAAATTCAACCAATTACGGTCGAATTTAGTTCTGGTCGAATTTATTCGGTCGAATTTAGCGTGCTAAATTCAACCATATCCGGTCGAATTTGAGTTTTGATAGAAATTGGTCGAATTAAGTAGTCGGAGGGAAAAAAGAGGGAAATTTCTCGCCAATTTCTCCACCCACACGGCTAAATTCAACCGAATTTGGTCGAATTTAGTAGTTTAACCCAAAAAATTCGAATTTAGTAGGCGGTAAAAAAATAAGGGAAATGTCCCGCTAATTTTTTTACCCCCACACGGCTAAATTCAACCAATTTCGGTCGAATTTTGTGTTTGTAAATTTAATTTTGTTAATCTTTTTTAAAGATTTAGATTTTCTTTTAGAATGAGCTAGAAAGTTGTTTTTCAAATTAAAATTTAAATTCAGAAATATTTTTGAATTTATTATTTAAGTGTTTAAAGTTAAGAAAATCACTTTTATTTATTTATTTGTTTATTTTACTTAATTTAAAAATTAAAATTTAGTACTAGTAAATCAATATTATTCTAACTAGTACTAATAATTAGTGTTTTATCACGAATTATTGTTTCAATTTTTTAAAAATATTTCTCGACGATCCAACCGTACGGATGTCAAGATATATCTAATTTAGTGATATTCCCAAATTTTCAAAAAATAAAAAATTAATTTGGTTCGAGGTCTTAGTAGATCACTACTATTCTAACTAGTACTAGTAACTAGTGCTTTGTCACGGATTGTTGTTTCTATTTTTTAAAAAATATTTCTCGACGATCCAACCGTACAGATGTCAAGATATATCTAAGTTAGTGATATTCCCAAATTTTCAAAAAATAAAAAATTAATTAGGTTCGAGATCTTAGTAGATCACTACTATTCTAACTAGTACTAGTAACTAGTGCTTTGTCACGGATTGTTGTTTCTATTTTTTAAAAAATATTTCTCGACGATCCAACCGTACGGATGTCAAGATATATCTATTTTAGTAATATTCCCAAATTTTCAAAAAATAAAAAATTAATTTGGTGCGAGATCTTAGTAGATCACTACTATTGTAACTAGTATTAGTAACTAGTGCTTTGTCACGGATTGTTGTTTCTATTTTTTAAAAATATTTCTCGACGATCCAACCGTACGGATGTCAAGATATATCTAATTTAGTGATATTCCCAAATTTTCAAAAAATAAAAAATTAATTCGGTTCGAGATCTTAGTAGATCACTACTATTCTAACTCGTACTAGTAACTAGTGCTTTGTCACGGATTGTTGTTTCTATTTTTTAAAAAATATTTCTCGACGATCCAACCATACGGATGTCAAGATATATCTAATTTAGTGATATTCCCTAATTTTCAAAAAATAAAAAATTAATTTGGTTCGAGATCTTAGTAGATCACTACTATTCTAACTAGTACAAGTAACTAGTGCTTTGTCACGGATTGTTGTTTCTATTTTTTTAAAAATATTTCACGACGATCCAACCGTACGGATGTAAAGATATATCTAATTTAGTGATATTCCCAAATTTTAAAAAAATAAAAAATTAATTTGGTGCGAGATCTTAGTAGATCACTACTATTCTAACTAGTATTAGTAACTAGTGCTTTGTCACGGATTGTTGTTTATATTTTTTTAAAAATATTTCTCGACGATCCAACCGTATGGATGTCAAGATATATCTAATTTAGTGATATTCCTAATTTTTCAAAACATAAAAAATAAATTCGGTTCGAGATCTAAGTAGATCACTACTATTCTAGCTAATACTAGTAACTAGTGCTTTGTCACGGATTGTTGTTTCTATTTTATTAAAAATTATTTCTCGACGATCCAACCGTACGGAGGTCAATATCCATCCCTTTTAATGTTATTGCCAAAATTTCAGAAAGAAAGAAATTAATTTGGTTTGGTAATTTAACGGTCAACTAGTACTTTGACTATAACACGTAAACACGGTTTCGTCAAAGTTTCATGTTTCGATTTTTTAAAAAATATTTCTCGATGATCCAATAGTACGGAGTCCAACATCCATCCTTTTTAATGTTACTGCCAAAATTTCTAAAAAAATAAATTAATTTTGTTTGGTAATTTAACGGTCAACTAGTTTGGAAAATATATTAAAAAATTAAATAATAATATAAAAAAGCCAAAATTTTATTTAAAATTCATACACACCGAAGTAGTCATACTCACTATTTTTGTGATGAATCGTACCCTACTTTCATTAATTTTCCATTTTTTTTAATTTTTTCCCCATTCTTAACTAGTTTGTAAAATAAATTTAAAAATTGAATAAATTGGAAAAATGCATATTTTTGAACATAAATTTTGGTGGCAAGACTACATGGGTGATTATAAATTCTGAATACAAATTTGATTTTTTTTCAATTTTATTTAATTTTTTTACCTTTATTCCTATTTTTAAAATAATAAATTCAATTAAATTTCCACTAAATATTACATTCCACCGAATTCGGTCGAATTTAGCCGCACTCCTAAATTTGACCATATTTAGTCGAATTTAATGTCTACGTGGCTGTCTCTCATTGGTCCATTTAGTATCACACGGATTGATTAATTAGCAGTTAATCTGAGCCCTTAAAAAAACAAATATGTATCCTAATCCTTCATTTAAATTACATACTGATATACATTATATACACACACACAAATATATAAACCCACCCCCCATTTCGCCACTGCCCCCCACCCCCCCATTTCGCCACTGCCCCCCACCCCCACATCCTCAGTGTCTCCCCCCTCCCGCCCCCCTCCGCCTCCGCCTCCGCCTCCGCCTCCGCCTCCGCCTCCACCACCCCGACCCCGAACCGTACAATCACAATCTCCAAATTTAGTTGAAGAACTCAAAATTCAGAAAACTGAAGAACTTATATGTACGCACATGTATTGATCTTGAGATTTGAATTTGTTTCAAAATATTAGTTGTGAGTATTTAAATTTAGTATTTTTTTTAAAAAAAATGAAGTGGTTTGGTAGTTCTTTTGATTGTGTGTTTTTCTAGTTCTGCACTTAAGGTGTTTGATTAATTGCCCCAACCAATTTTGTGTACAAAAGTCACTGCACTGTTTTTGTGTTGATAGATAAAGGTATGTACAAGTTTAGTGAGTATTCTCCGGGATTACAACCATAACCGAAACTTTATATGAATTATTGAAAGAACTAGCTTAATGTAGGAGTTAGACTTTTGCAATTACGAATAAGAAGCAGAGACAACATACCTGTTGATCGAGGAATAAGAATCAGAAATGTATTTTTTGATTTTATAGATAAAAAGCAGATTCTGCTGCTTTTTTTAAAAAAAACTGTTGCAAATTAAATTCGATCGAATTTGGTCGAATTTAATATTAAATTCAACTGAATTTGGTCGAATTTAGTGGATTCGGTCGAATTTAGCATTGTAATTTAGACCACATTTGGTCGAATTTAGCATATTAAATTCGACCAAATTTGGTTGAATTTAGGATTTCGGGCACCAAATTTAAAAAAATTTGAATTTTTCACCAAAATTTTGAAATTTTCAAAATTTTGAGATTTGGCGCCTAAAGTACTAATTTTGACCAATTTCAGTCGAATTTAGCATACAACCAATTCCAATCGAATTTAACTTTCGACCGAATTTGGTCGAATTTAGCATACTAAATTCGACCGATTACTAAATTCGACTCCTTTAAAAACGACCAAAAAAAATTCGGTCGAATTTAGCTAAATTCAACCGAAAAGGGTCGAATTAGGCCTAAATTCGACCGAATTTTTTCGGTCGAATTTAGCCGTTTTTCCTGTAGTGCCTGGCTCTATGAGCCTATCTGCAACTCTCTCACACGAAGAAGGGACAAAATAGACGGATGTATTGTGCTGTTGTGACAGTAGGGTATGAGTTCTTTTCTGTTTGTATTGTTTTTCTTTTCATTTAATTTTTTGTCATTAATTTATAGTGTGATTTGTTTGGTCAAACACTTCTGTTAAATAGGCAGCTCAGTGGTGGCTGCTGGACTTTTTCGAGTTTTGGGGCAAGATCTTGCAGAACTCCATTTAGCCGCTACTGCTAAGGCCAATGAACGCAAGGTGAGTTTACATCCTTCACTAAATAGCCAAAGTACAAAAATGATGCATTAATCCACTATGTGTTTATACTCAAGCATTTTGTAATTCAAGTGCTATTGAGGGGCACTGCCTCTAGGATAACACTGTATATCTTAGATACAGCAGCCCACCTCCATCTATTACGTTCTATTGATGGTAAAGGAACCAATCCTTGGAGGACTCGGTAGTTTTCATTAGTTAATGTTTCAATCTTCTTTTCGGTCTCTATTTCTTAAAGCTCTCTGATCCTGTTGTTGGTCTCTGTTTCTTAGTGCTCTCAGCACCTCAAATAATCTGATATCTTTGCTTATGATTTGCCTTTCACATTTACAAATGTTATTTACAATGTATGTGCTTTTTAAAACAAGTATAAATTTCTGAATTTCATCAAAATAAATATGAAAATCTGATGTCCATGATAAAAAAAATATGAATATATGCAGCCAACTAACATGATCAGGATCAAATAGTGCGAGAACATGGTCGTCAGATATTAAGACAGAGTTATGCTTCCTCGTAAAAATCTTATTTGCTGAATTTGTTAGATTTTACCGTAATTCTTCACAAGGAGTTTTTGACATTTAAATGACATATGATATCCAGCATGGAAACATTTAGCAGGGACACTGGATGTCAAGTTTTCATATTTACTTGTTTCTTTAAGCAAAATACGTGCTTCCTCGAATCTCCTCTTTTTCTTTTGACTTGAATGTTTGATAGATGAAATAATGAATAATATTTAATATGCAGAGATGATTATCAAATCTCTCGATCATGTCAAGTTCTGGAAGGATCTAAAGATGACATGAACTTAGAAAGTTTGGTGCTGCTCTTAAGATGTCTGAAGAATATGGTAAATGCTACATTCCTTGGTCAGGATAATCAGGTGAGCAGGATAATAAGTTGTATATATGTTAACATTGTTACCTATATAAACAGAAATGATAATTAGCTGGTCCATAATCTTATTAAAATTGCTAAAAGTTTTGCACAACTTCCAGATGCCAGTACCATCCTTTGCTTATTTTTTCAACTCACATGATATTTTTTGCTTTAGATATACTCACAATGCAATATTTATGAAGCAGGGAATAAGAAGGTAGCATTTAAATATCTTACAAAGAAGGTATACGATTTCTTACTTGCTTTTCTAGCATTTACTTATGCATCACATGAGTATATATGTGATTTGTTTTACCAGGTTTAAGTGTAAAACTTCTAATGTTGTAACAGAATTAATAAACAGAATTATTTTTAATAAATACAAAGGATATAAGTATTAATCAATAAGCTGTTTCTGCAGAAATCAATAAGTTGTTTCTGTAGTCAACTTGAATACTGTATTTCCATTTTAATAATCAGCAGCAGTTCCTGTTGAGACTTAAAATCTTGTACTCCTACATTTCAGTAAGTACTATATGTATAATGCAGATTCTTTCCATGATTTCTATCTACTGCATGTTGGTTTATGACCGGTGCTTGTACGTTAGAGATGGACTTATCTCTTACTCCCACACTCTTTTTGTTGGTTGCTTCCTAGGCTGGTGTCAAGGAAGAAGCATGTTCTGGCTGCATCATATCGGAAGGGAACTTGTTCGTAACAGAAACTCAGGACGGCCTATTGAATAGAATTTTACACAAACTGTACAGTGGAACCTCCAATTGATTCTCTTAAGCAAGTTACCAGTTGTTGTGCAACCATTAACATATAGTTTAGAGATTTGAGAAGACAATCAAATATAGTACTTTTACATTTTAATTTATTTTCTTCAATATTGCTGGATTTGATTCGTTGATGTAACTATACTAGTTATGTTTTTGGTGAATGAAATTAGGACTCGAATTGGTTGTTGGTTTATTTGATGGGAAATTCGATATTCAAGTAGTACATTTTTCTTTTATTACATTTATGGTGTTACAATAGGTACAAAGTGTGTTACAATTGGTATACTACTGCATGTGTTGCTGGCCCAAAAAGTAGGACCCAGATGTGGGCCTCACATGTGGGCCCCACAGTTGCCCGTGTGCAAATTTGTATCATCTTTTGTAACACACAAACTATTTTTCTATATAGTGTTTAAGATGTTGCTATAGAGGTTTTTCGTAACCACATTTGCTCTGTTACCATAGGCTTTTTTTTATGTTACCTTAGATATCTATAGTTACTGCTGAGAACCTAACACGGCTGAAGTGTTACCATAGCCCTATTTTGGCCTACAACAACTTTAAACATTGTCTATGGTAATATAGTTTTGGGGTTGCAATAAGCAATCTATGGCGTAGTTACTAATTTTCCAAACATGTTTATACTATTACTAAGGTGATCATCTACATATGAATGCAGTCTCAATCGCATCCGGATGAAGAGGAATTAATAGATCGATCGGAGAGCTGGATCCTAGCAAGGATGGATGAAGAGGGTTATTTTTTAAATGATGTTGTTGTAGACAAAGCTAAGGAAATTGTAAGTTATTGATTTGTATCTTAATTCAAAGTATTCATTAGCTCATGCTTTGAACCTTTTTTTTTCTAAAATATTAGCATACTTTGAATTCTTTATTATTATATATACACAAGTTTATTACATACATAAATAGATTAGTCTTTTGTATGGGAATAGCTCAGACTATAAATATATGGTACTCTTAATTCTATAGGTAAAGTTGAAAGAGGAGGTTAAGGAAGGGAAACTAAAAGTGGACAGTCTTAATGATGTTTTAACAATGGCGCTTGGTAAGCCTGAGCATCGAGGAAGAGTACGTGGCCGAGGAACTCATGTGAAGCAGTCAGTTTACTTCGATCTTCCAAGGCAAACGAAAGCCTCGACAATGGATGAAAAGATACAGAAGAGAGTTAAGAAGTACATGGCAGAGGAGACTGCAAAAGGTTATTAAAGAGAGAGATGCAATTTGGGTTGATGTAGTGGGAAAACTCATAGCAGAGTTATTGACAAAGACTGTGGGACAAGATGGTAGTCCGAAATAGGCTTCTCAAGAAGCAAGTTGTCACGCTAACGGTGGGATTGATATAGATGTAGGTGTATAGAATCTTCATACACCTGAAACCACAAGGAAGATTTTTCATGTTCAAGAAGATAAAGATGTTCGTAAAGTGAAAATAATTGACACTATATTTGTTGGTTTTGGTGACATTAAGGATGATAACAAGGTGGCTGGTGAGGATGCAAATTGTAAGGTGGCTGGTGAGGATGCAAATTGTAAGGTGGCTGGTGAGGATGAAAATTATAAGGTGGCTGGTGAGGATGAAGATTGTAAGTTTGTTGTTGAAAAGAAGATAGGTGAGGAAGTGAAAGTCAATGCATTCGGTAGTTTTGTTTGCAAATTGGTTGTTGGATCGCTGAGCAACATTGTAGATTATGCAAAGATTGATGAAGTACTCATTCTTGAAGGACGTGAGCAGAAAATCCATGGAGTAAGACTTGGAGAAGAGAATGCAAGAGTTTCAATCACTCGAGTCATTCAGTGCGGTGCGAATATTCCCTTCCCTATTAGTGATGAAATTGTGATTGTGGAACACGCCATTGGAACTTTTATTACATGACCGAGAAACCTAACTAATAGCAATATAAAACAATAGCACTTCTGATGGTTTCTCAAAGGTCAGATTGTTTTTCTATTAGTGTGCTTAGTATATCTAGTATGTTTTTATTTAGTCTGTTTCTTCTTACTATTTTCACGTTCAATTTTCAGAAAAAGAAGAAAGGTCATTCTAAGAAAATGAAAAAGACGTATAAATAGTTGAAGATGTTCGAGTAGAGCCTTTTGTTGAGATGGATGCAAATTATCCATCTGCATTGAAGCGTTTGTGGACATGAGCAAAGGATGCCTTGGCTGATGAACAAACAACGTCTTTTGAGCTAAGCGAAGATGCCTTTGGCTCTGCAAAGAAGCAAGTCATTTTCTTATCAGATATACATGCAGTGTGCTCTAGAGGTGAAATGGAAGGGTCTCTCATTTGCCTTTTTATTAAGTAAGTTTCTCTGCAATTGTTTTTTCGTAGACAGTCCCGCGATCCTAGCACGATTGGTGCCATTGGATGTGGTAATGCAAGGCAGAGGTCGCGTGCACTCGCTGCACGATTTAAGAATGCTAAGAAAGATCAATACTTTCTCATGCCTTACAATGTCGTGTAGGTGTTTATACCATAAGTAGCTACTTGGACATTCTCAGATAATTTTTTGAGGTTAAAGAGGATTATATGTCTTGCCCTTTTTAGTTGATTTTTTACAAGAATTTAAGTTTCAGTTTTTAACACAAGGGTTAAATTTGATAATATTTAATTTGTTGCAAATTTTAAGTTTAATTTTTGAGGTTAAACTTGATAATATTTCTTATAATTTGAAGTTGAATTTTTACAATAATTTAGGATTCCAATTTTTTTAAAATGGTTAGGTTGTGTTGCAATTTCTCGATATTTTGGTAGACTTGTTAAGATCAAGCGTTTCTTTCATTTTTTAAGTTGATCATTTACGAGAATTTAAGTTTTTATTTTGAATAGAAGCCTTCAATTTTTGAAGTCAAGCCAGATCATATTTATTGCAAGAAATTGTGCTCTAGATGTGTCACATTTTGGAACATTTTTCTGTCTTGCTGAATTTAAGTATTTTTTTGGTTGATTTTATTTTAATATTAATATGATCTTTTTGATTATATTTGAGTTGGTAATGCGACAAGAATTAGTACTTCATGCTTTAATTTCAAACTTGCACCATGGTTCATGTTTGCGTAGGAACCACTGGACTTTGACTGTTGCAAATCCTCAGGCAGAGATTGTCTACTACATGGACCCTCGAAAATTTCGAATTGCAAATGGGGAATGGGTGGATGTTGTCGACAAGTTCAACTTCTAAAGTTTGTGTATTGAGTCTTGAACCTTCATAGACCATATCTTTCTCTACTTTGATTTTTTGTTGAAAAATATTATTTTCGTTATAGCGCCATTAAAATGTACAAGGAGGACATGAACAAGGTTGCAAAGAAGAAAAAATTAAGGGAGAACATGGCGGTATTAATTCATTCTCATCATATTTTATTTATGTCATCGAAAGAGATTGTAATTAAATTTTTATTTGGTACTTCAGGGAGTTCCACTGCATACAGGGAGCAAGGACTGTGGCATGTTCGTGATGCGTTACATGAAGGAAATCGTTGAGGACAAGGAGCTTCAATTTGCTGCTAAGGTGAGAATTTCAATTTTTTTTGGGTTTTCTAATCAACTTTAGAGATACTTGGTTCTTTAGGACACTAGTAAAAATATATTGCAAAATATTTTATGAAATGCCATGCATGTTAGGTTCTACAGTCGGGTTCTTTTTCTTGTTATCAACTTGGTTTATGAAGTGGAAGTTTTATAGTAGGTAGTTGGTGATGGTACCTATATAAACATAAATGATAATCAGCTAGTCCATAATCTTATTAAAATTGCTAAAAGTTTTGCACAACTTCCAGATGCCAGTACCATCCTTTACTTATTTTTTCAACTCACATGATATTTTTTGCTTTAGATATACTCACAATGCAATATTTATGAAGCAGGGAAGAAGAAGGTAGCATTTAAATATCTTACAAAGAAGGTATACGATTTCTTACTTGTTTTTCTAGCATTTACTTATGCATCATATGAGTATATATGTGATTTGTTTTACCAGGTTTAAGTGTAAAACTTCTAATGTTGTAACAGAATTAATAAACAAAATTATTTTTAATAAATATAAAGGATATAAGTATATATCAATAAGTTGTTTCTGCAGAAATCAATAAGTTATTTCTGTAGTCAACTTGAATACTGTATTTCGATTTTAATAGTGAGCAGCAGTTCCTGTTGAGACTTAAAATCTTGTGCTCCTACATTTCAGTTAGTACTATATGTATAATGCAGATTCTTTCCATGATTTCTATCTACTGCATATATGTTGGTTGCTTCCTAGGCTGGTGACAAGGAAGAAGCATGTTCTGGCTACATCATATCGGAAGGGGACTTGTTCGTAACAGAAACTCAGGACGGCCTATTGAATGTAGCAGCCCAGCAGACCACATTTCATCTTTCAGAATTTTACATAACCTGTACAGTGGAACCTCCAACTGATTCTCTTAAGCAAGTTACCAGATGTTGTGCAACCATTAACATATAGTTTAGAGATTTGAGAAGGCAATCAAATATAGTACTTGTACATTTTAATTTATTTTCTTCATTGTTGCTGGATTTGATTCGTTGATGTAACTATACTAGGAATGTTTTTGGTGAATGAAATTAGGACTTGAATTGGTTGTTGGTTTATTTGATGGGAAATTCGATATTCAAGTAGTACATTTTTCTTTTATTACATTTATTGTGTTACAATAGGTACAAAGTATGTTACAATAGGTATATTACTGCATGTGTTGTAGGCCTAAAAAGTAGGGACAAAATAGACGGATGTATTGTGCGTTTGTGAGCCTATCTATGAGCCTACTACTGAGGTAACCCTGGCTCTATGAGCCTATCTAGACGGATGTATTGTGCGTTTGTGACAGTAAATATGTAGCTCAACTGTGGTGGCTGCTGGACTTTTTCGAGTTTTGGGGCAAGATCTTGCAGAACTCCCTTTTGCCGCAACTGCTAAGGCCAAGGTGAGTTTACATCCTTCACTAAATAGCCAAAGTACAAAAATGATGCATTCCACTATGTGTTTATACTCAAGCATTTTGTAATTCAAATGCTATTGAGGGGCACTGCGTGTAGGATAACACTATATATCTTAGATACAGCAGCCCACCTCCATCTATTACGTTTATTGATGGTAAATGAACCAATCCTTGGAGGACTCGGTAGTTTTCATTAGTTAATGTTTCAATCTTCTTTTCGGTCTCTATTTCTTAAAGCTCTCTGATCCTGTTGTTGGTCTCTGTTTCTTAGTGCTCTCAGCACCTTCAAATAATCTGATATCTTTGCTAATGATTTGCCTTTCACATTTACAAATATTATTTACAATGTATGTGCTTTTTAATACAAGTTTAAATTTCTGAATTTCGTCAAAATAAACATGAAAATCTATTGTCCATGATAAAAAAAATACGAATATATGCAGCCAACTAACATGATCAGGATCAAATAACGCGAGAACATGGTCGTCAGATATTAAGACAAATTTTACTGTAATTCTTCACAAGGAGTTTGACATTTAAATGACATATGATATCCAGCATGGAAACATTTAGCATGGACACTGGATGTCAAGTTTTCATATTTACTTGTTTCTTTAAGCAAAATATGTGCTTCCTTGAACCTCCTCTATTTCTTTTGACTGTAATGTTTGATAGCTGAAATAATGAATAATATTTAATATGTAGAGAAGGTTATCAGATCTCTCGATCATGTCAAGTTCTTGAAAATGCTACATTCCTTAGTTAGGATAATCAGGTGAGGAGGATAATAAGTTGTATATATGTTAACATTGTTACCTGTATAAACAGAAATGATAATCAACTGGTCCGTAATCTTATTAAAATTTCTAAAAGTTTTGCACAACTTCCAGATGCCAGTACCATCCTTTGCTTATTTTTACAACTCACATGATATTTTTTGCATCCGATATACTCACAATGCAATATTTACATCATATGCATCATATGATTTCTTACAGAGAAGGTATACGATTTCTTACTTGCTTTTCTAGCATTTACTTATGCATCATATGAGTATATTTGTGATTTGTTTTACCAGATTTAAGTGTAAAACTTCTATTGTTGTAACAGAAATAATAAACAAAATTATTTTTAATAAATACAAGGGATAAAAGTATAAATCAATAAGCTGTTTCTGTAGAAATCAATAAGTTGTTTCTGCAGTCAACTTGAATATTGTATTTCCATTTTAATAACCAGCAGCAGTTCCTGTTGAGACTTAAAATCTTGTGCTCCTACATTTGAGTTAGTACTATATGTAGAATGCAGATTCTTTCCATGATTTCTATCTACTGCATATATGTTGGTTGCTTCCTAGGCTGGTGACAAGGAAGAAGCATGTTCTGGCTACATCATATCGGAAGGGGACTTGTTCGTAACAGAAACTCAGGACGGCCTATTGAATGTAGCAGCCCAGCAGACCACATTTCATCTTTCAGAATTTTACATAACCTGTACAGTGGAACCTCCAACTGATTCTCTTAAGCAAGTTACCAGATGTTGTGCAACCATTAACATACAGTTTAGAGATTTGAGAAGGCAATCAAATATAGTACTTGTACATTTTAATTTATTTTCTTCATTGTTGCTGGATTTGATTCGTTGATGTAACTATACTAGGAATGTTTTTGGTGAATGAAATTAGGACTTGAATTGGTTGTTGGTTTATTTGATGGGAAATTCGATATTCAAGTAGTACATTTTTCTTTTATTACATTTATTGTGTTACAATAGGTACAAAGTGTGTTACAATAGGTATATTACTGCATGTGTTGTAGGCCTAAAAAGTAGGACCTAGTGTGGGCCTCACATGTCACTAGTACAAAATTGGCTTTTTACGTCGGTTAAATAGGTCTTATACGTCGGTTAAATGGAGACGTATAGAGGGGCGACGTATAAAGTCACGAGTCTTTTACGTCGGTTAAAAAGGCGACGTATAAAGTCTAAATATACGTCGCTAAAAAGCCGACGTATAATGTCAACGAAGGCCGACGTATAATGTTAAAGAAGGCTGACATATAATGTTGAAAAATGCCGACGTATAATGTAAAAAAAGCCCGACGTATAATGTTCAAAAACACGGACGTATAATGTCACTAGTAAAAAATGACCTTTTACATCGGTTACATATAAGAACCGACGTATATTGTCAAAAAATTAAAAAAAAAAATTCTATTTCTTTGTACCCATTCACATAAACCTGCTGAACAATTTATAAACCTACTATAACAAAGTTTTGTACAACCAAAAACCATATCTACAAGAAATAATACTCAAGAATCAACTTAACAATGTATAAACCTACTATAACAAAGTTTTATACAACCAAAATCCATATATACAAGAAATAATACTCAAGAAACAACTTCAACAAGAAGGTATTTCGTATTTATTTATCCATCTCTCTTCTAACTTTAATATATATGCATATGGTGCATAAAATGTGTAGTTTAATGAACTTAGAGCATCTCCAGTAGATGCTCGTCATTTTCAGTTCGTCGCAAGATAACTCCGTATCTCTCGCAGCCGAGCATCGAGTCCCATTAAGGTTACAAGTTTTCCAGTAACCTGCACAGAACAGTTACACAACATTAACAGTCAAGTCATAGTAACAGAAAAGGCTAATAGAACATGTAGATAAGCAATCATAAACTTATGTAATACACGATGCACATAGAGTGTAAAGAAACTGCGCAAGTGCTCAGCCCATGCTCAAATAAACAATCTACCTCGGGTATAATACATCCGTTGAGGATATATCTACTATTGTCATGTTATATGTTTTTTATTTAAGTTATTACAATTAGCTGCTTTAATTTATTGTTTTAAACTGTTTATTATATCATAAATTATAGGAACGGATCAATCAGCTAATTGTCTCAATACCATCAACAGCTTTCCATGCATCCCACTTTGCCCTGTCCCTCATGTTGAACATACCTGGACGGCCTGAAGAGTGGATACAAATATAAACGATAAAACTTTAGCTAGAGTCCCCATAAATAATGACACCCAAAATATATTTATTTGTGATCGAATATACTAACTTGTGTTCACAGGTCCAACTCTGCTTTGCTTGAACAATCCATACAGTATAAGCTTGTCTGCATTTGTGGTGCTCTCTGGAAGTGTTTTAGCTTTCTCAGCATACTGCTCAAATTCTTCCTGTAGGCAAAAAGATAAAAGACCATGATAAGACAGCAAATAACTGCATATCATTCAAATCAATCAATTAAACAAAAGGAAGCCTCGATCTAAAATCGGTAATGTCAAAGAGTAAACGATTAACGTAAAACCATTAACCAACCGCCAAAGAAACGTTAATTGCAACAAACCAAATAACAGTACAAACTATGTGTACAAGAATTACAAAAACATCAACACAGATCTATTCAGCCGCAACTGAGTAATAGCAATATACACATTAGGAGTCTTTCTTCTATTTTCTGTAAGCAATCTAGTTCCATTATTACTACTATTATTCTTGCATTCAGTTCGGGGCAACATGTGTTAAATTTATTTAGAAAAATTGTTGCTACAGGTTTCTTTAACATTGTCTATCAAAATCAATATTGCCAATACTTAAGTGACTTGTACCAACTACCTGAATTTTAATATGATCTTAAGGTTGTTTGTTTCAATGTTGTTATCAAGTTTTTTTTATTCTCGAAAGCACCCAAATCTGTCCTGCAGTAGACATGTAAACTACCAAGTTTAGAGATATTAACGACATCAGAGTTGAACCTGAAACTCATTCAGCTCTGCATCATTTAAGGCATCATCTTCATCACCGTCGCAAAGAATGAATATTCTTTTTAAGGCTCTTACACATCGGGGTTTCAAAGTCTGTGTTTCTTGGTCAAACAACGAAGCTGTTGGATGAAGTACTGCTCTTTGAGCATAATAAAATACTTTTGGAACCTACAAACATGCAAGTGACCAAACATTACATCCTGGGTTTTATGCAAACTCTATATAACAATTTTTAATGGAAGAAGAAAGATAGCCAAGTTCACTTCCCAAAATGGAAGGAAGTAAAGTCCCTTACGACATATAATATATGTATAGCTGTGCAGAATATAATACATGTGTTTACAGACACAAATCACCATTGAGAGTGGCACAATAATCAGTTTCAAAACTACATATTACCTTCTACAATTGTACAACCCATCAGAACTAATAATACAAATCCAAAAAACATTGATTCATTGATAATAGAGGTCTGTGATGAGTCCTGAGTTTCATACTTAGAGGGTGTTTGGGATTGCTTAAAATAAGTTACTTTTGACTTAATGGGGGTATTTTTAACTTAAAGGAGAAAGTAAAATTGTTTGCTTTAAGTTGGATGAAAGTGTTTGGGTAATTTTACTTAAAGTTAAATGGGAGTTTAATAATTTTGACTTAAAGTGAAATTTGACTTAAAAAAAAATTTAAACTCATCATATTTAAGCTTTAAAAGAATTGTGAAAAAAAAAATCATAAGTCATAAGTCATAAGTCAAAATTACCTAAATGGAGCTTATGACTTTAAGAAGTTTTTTAACTTAAAGCACGGCTTAAAGCCGGTTACACAAACACTACAAAAACTCCTTAAAGGAGCTTTCTCCTTTAAGCCCCCTTAGCCAAACAGGCTGTTAATTTTGGTTGTACAAAAATCACTTAAACCATGAGATAATCAATGATCAGGGGTTGTGATGAGTCCTGAGTTCTGAGTTCCATTTTATCTTTTGTTTTCATTTGACACAAGCTTATATATATATGCATAAGGATGTAGCTGACAAACTGGGGCATCACATTAAGCTTACTTAAGAGCTGTATGAGCACTTCCATTTTTCAAAAGGCACAGGTTACATGAACTACATTTTATATTCAACAAATGGATTTCATTTTATTTTTAAGCAACTTTAAAGTTGTGAAATGGAAAGGAAGAAGCACAACTCTTTTTTTTGTACAACCGAGAAAATATAATGATTTAAGAGGGTCTGTTTCCTTCACAATTAAGTATTAACTATATACCTACCTAAGATCTATGGTATATCCACTATCGCCATGAACATAATGAACAAGAAATAGGTGAAATTCAGTACATATTGCAACTGAAATATAACCTGATCTGACACACCTGCACAAGGTTAGCAGCCGAACATTCTACACAAGTATCATTAGAGACATTGATACAAAGAAGATTAGAGACATTGAAATAAAAAAGTCTCGGAGCAGCACATCCATTGATACAAAGAAGATGGTATGTAGGATTTTTCAAAGAGAGAATAATTTTCCAAGGGTCATAATAGAAGCACATCACAATTAGATTAGCCGCTGTTATTGCCACGACCTGTTGGGAAGGGACCCCTTGTGCTTCTAGCCTCCGCACCTGTCATAACAGCAAGCACACATGTTCTCAAGACATTCCAATCATCATATACTACGGTCTGAAACCACAATCAATCACAAAAACATCACTCAAGACATAAACACAAACAATTAAATCAATTACATACAATAAAAATCAATAATTACCTCAAGTTTAGAGAGCTTTCCCTCATCCAAAACATTAAAAAGGGCAAACCCAGCAAGAGTTTCAAAAGAAAGAAGCATTTTCTTTAAAACCCACCAAGAAAATCATCAAATAAGCCTTAAAATCAAAACTTTAATAAAACCCATTAACAATAAAGCTATAACACAACTAACAATCCTCTGTAAAAACAGAAAAACTTGAAACAAAATCAAAGTCCTGTGCAGCTTAAATGAATATATAGGTACAGATACTTACAATTAGCTGAATGGTAAGCTTGAAGCCTTTGTGAAATAGAGTTTGAGAAGTTGTCATTGTAGCCGACAGAGAACACCACCTAAACATGGCTCCCTTCCCTTTCAACCAAGGTGACAAGCTTGGGTCTACACCAAAAGAGAAATGCCAGGTTGAAAATAGAAGCTATCCCCGGGACTGAGAATTGAAAATGCCACCATATAGCAAAATTCCCCAAGTCACTAAATAGGTGAGAATACAACACTAAATAGCTTGGAACTTGGTTAAATAGCTGCAACCTAAAATGGGTAAATAAAATACACAAAGAAAAATCAACGAATCATGAAAGATTCAAGTTTTTTCAGAGATGGTGAACAGTGTTTCGGGACAGACCTGAAACAGATTTTTGGAGCCCAAAAAAAGGGTACAGTGGTGTAAAAACAACACCAAAATGAAGGGAACATGAAGACTTGGATTTAAGCTATAATGGGTAAGCAAAAGACCAAATAAAAAACAAAGAAATAAGAATAAATCTAGGTTTTTCTGAGATAATGAACACTACTCCGGCAGCAGTCCGGGAACAACAATTTGGAGTCTAAAAACCAAGTTAAAAAGGTCAAAATACTCAAGAAAATGTAGAGAACATGAAGGTATAACTTCAATAATCGATGGGTAATCAAGAAAACATAGAAAGGACCAAGAAATTTGAGCAGATCTTGATTTTTCAAGAGTTGCGGCTATCGTATTGAAGAAAAGGGGAGGAGTTGAATTTGGGGATAGTGGAGAGCATTGGGGAAATAAAAGAGTGAAGTAGGCTTGGGTTCAAATATTTTACACGTATAAAAATAGACAATTTTATACGTCGGAGTTTAAGAAGGGTGATGTAAAAAAAATCTATATACGTCGCCCATTTGCTGAACTGACGTATATAATAGTATTATATCCGTCGTTTTTTTCTCAACCGACATATATAGTAGCATTATATACGTCGCATTTTCCTCAACCGACGTATATAGTAGTATTATATACATCGCCTTTTTCTCAACCGACGTATAATATTATCATATACGTCGGCTTTTTCTCGAACCGCCGTAAAAAAGGTTCAAAAATGTAAATATACGTCGCCTTTAGGCGGAACCGACGTATATAAGTGTTTTATACGTCGCCTTTGGACAGAATCGACGTATAATAGGCGACGTAAAAGATCATTTTTGTACTAGTGTGTGGGCCCCATCAGATGTAGGCCCCACAGTTGCCCCTGTGCAAATTTGTATCATCTTTTTTAACACACAAACTATGTTGCTATAGAGTGTTTAAGATGTTGCTATAGAGGTTTTTTGTAACCACATTTGCTATGTTACCATAGGCTGTTTCTGATGTTACCTTAGATATATCTATAGTTACTGCTGAGAACCTAACACGGCTGAAGTGTTACCATAGCCCTATTTTGGCCTATGACAACTATGGTAACACAGTTTTGGGTTGCAATAAGCAATCTATGGCGTAATGATACTAATTTTCTAAACATGTTTATACTATTACTAAGGTGATCATTTACATATGAATGGAGTCTCAATCGCATCCGGATGAAGAGGAATTAATAGATCGATCGGAGAGCTGGATCCTAGCAAGGATGGACGAAGAGTTTTTTAAATGATGTTGTTGCAGACAAAGCTAAGGAAATTTTAAGTTATTGATTTGTATCTTAATTCAAAGTATTCATTAGCTCATGCTTTGAACCTTTTTTTCTAAACTATTAGCAAACTTTGAATTCTTTATTATTATATATGTATAAGTTTATTATATACATAAATAGATTAGTCTTTTATATGGGAATAACTCAGACTATAAATATATGGTACTCTTAATTCTATTGGTAAAATTGAAGGAAGAGGTTAAGGAAGGGAAACTAAAAGTGGACGGTCTTAATGATGTTTTAACAATGGCGCTTGGTAAGCCTGAGCATCCAGGAAGAGTACGTGGCCAAGGAACTCATGTGAAGCAGTCAGTTTACTTCGATCGTCCAAGGAAAAAGAAAGCCTAGACAATGGATGAAAAGATACAAAAGAGAGTTAAGAAGTACATGGCAGTGAAGATTGCAAAGGTTATTAAAGAGAGAGATGCAATTTGGGCTGATGTATGGGGAAAACTCATAACAGAGTTATTAACAAAGACTGTGGGACAAGATGGTAGTCCGAAACAGGCTTCTCAACAAGCAAGTTGTCACTCTAACGGTGGGATTGATATAGATGTAGGTGTATAGAATCTCCATACACCTGAAACCACACATGTTCAAGAAGATAAAGATGTTCATAAAGTGAAAATAATTGACACTATATTTGTTGATTTTGGTGACATTAAGGATGATAACAAGGTGGTTGGTGAGGATGCAAATTGTAAGGTGGCTGGTGAGGATGAAAATTATAAGCTGGCTGGTAAGGATAAAGATTGTAAGTTTGTTGTTGAAAAGAAGATAGGTGAGGAAGTGAAAGTCAATGCATCCGGTAGTTCTGTTTGCAAATAGGTTATTGGATCGCTGAGCAACATTGTAGCTTACGCAAAGATTGATGAAGTACTCGTTCTTGAAGGACGTGAGCAAACAATCCATGGAGTAAGACTTGGAGAAGAGAAAGCAAGAGTTTCAATCACTCGAGTCATTCAGTGCGGTGCTAAGATTCCCTTCCCTATCAGTGATGAAATTGTGACTGTGGAACAGGCCATTGGAACTTTTATTGCAAGACCGAGAAACCAAACTAATAGCAATAGGAAACAATAGCACTTCCGATGGTTTCTCAAAGGTCAAATTGTTTTTCTATTAGTGTGCTTAGTATATCTAGTATGTTTTTATTTAGTCTGTTTCTTCTTACTATTTTCACGTTCAATTTTCAAAAAAAGAAGAATGGTCATTCTAAGAAAATGAAAAAGACGTATAAAGTAGTTGAAGATGTTCGAGTAGAGCCTTTTATTGAGATGGATGCAAATTATCCATCTGCATTGAAGCGTTTGTGGACATGAGCAAAGGATGCCTTGGTTGATGAACAGACAACGTCTTTTGAGCTAAACAAAGAAGTCTTTGTCTCTACAAAGAAGCAAGTCATTTTCTTATCAGATATACATGTAGTGTGCTCTGGAGGTGAAATGGCAGGGTCTCTCCTTTGCCTTTTTATTAAGTAAGTTTCTCTGCAATTTTTTTTCGTAGATAGTCCCGCAATATAACTGAGAATCTTTACTCACTACTATTTAATTTTATATGTAGCCTCTTAAATGAATATGTGAAAAAGCATAAGATGACCAACATGATAAGCTTCGTAGATCCTAGCACGATTGGTGCCATTGGATGTGATAATGCAGGGTAGAGGTCGTGTGCACTCGCTGCACGATTTATAACATGAGTAGCTACTTGGACATTCTCAGATAATTTTTTGAGGTTAAACAAGATTATATGTCTTGCCCTTTTTTAGTTAATTTTTTACAAGAATTTAAGTTTCAGTTTTTAACACAAGGGTTAAATTTGATAATATTTAATTTGTTGCAAATTTTAAGTTTAATTTTTGAGGTTAAACTTGATAATATTTCTTACAATTTAAAGTTGAATTTTTACAATAATTTAGGATTCCATTTTTTTTAAAATGGTTAGGTTGTGTCGCAATTTCTCGATATTTTGGTAGACTTGTTAAGATCAAGCGTTCCTTTCATTTTTTAAGTTGATCATTTACGAGAATTTAAGTTTTTATTTTGAATAGAAGGCTTCAATTTTTGAAGTCAAGCCTGATCATATTTATTGCAAGAAATTGTGCTCTAGATGTGTCACAATTTGGAACATTTTTCTGTCTTGCTGAATTTAAGTATTTTTTTGGTTGATTTTATTTTAATATTAATATGATCTTTTTGATTATATTTGAGTTGGTAATGCGACAAGAATTAGTACTTCATGCTTTAATTTCAAACTTGCACCATGGTTCATGTTTGCGTAGGAACCACTGGACTTTGACTGTTGCAAATCCTGAGGCAGAGATTGTCTACTACATGGACCCTCGAAAACGTCGAATTTCAAATGGGGAATGGGTGGATGTTGTCGACA
The DNA here is from genome assembly GCA_037693485.1 of Kitagawia praeruptora. NCBI lineage: Eukaryota > Viridiplantae > Streptophyta > Magnoliopsida > Apiales > Apiaceae > Kitagawia > Kitagawia praeruptora. Next base: position 114,307,414 of record CM075354.1, read on the forward strand.
TGTTCAACTTTTAAAGTTTGTGTATTGAGTCTTGAACCTTCATAGAACATATCTTTGTGTGCTTTGATTTTTTGTTGATAAATATTATGTTCGTTACAGCGCCATTAAAATGTACAAGGAGGACATGAACAAGGTTGCAAAGAAGAAAATATTAAGGGAGAACATGGCGGTATTAATTCATTCTCACCATATTTTATTTATGCAATCGAAAGAGATTGTAATTAAATTTTTATTTGGTACTTTAGGGAGTTCCACTGCAGACAGGGAGCAAGGACTATGGCATGTTCGTGATGTGTTACATGAAGGAAATCGTTGAGGACAAGGAGCTTCAATTTGCTGCTAAGGTGAGAATTTCACTTTTTTTGGGTTTTCTAATCAACTTTAGAGATACTTGGTTCTTTAGGACACTAGTAAAAATATGTGACTTACAAAAAACTTTTGGTCATTTTTCAGTGGATGCGCAGGTCGAACTTGGTTTATATTGATGATGACATTAACAAGATCCGGATTGATATTGCAAAATATTTTATGAAAAGCCATGCATGTTAAGTTCTACAGTCGGGTTCTTTCTCTTGTTATGAACTTGGTTTATGAAGTGGAAGTTTTATAGTATGTAGTTGGTGATGGTAAATTAAACTTGGGATGATGTATTTGGTGTTAGGTGATCAACTGGTGAACTGGTTCTTTTTGCTTCGTTTTGTGGTTTTCGTGGATTGATCGGTCATTAATTTGGTATCTATTTCGTGGTTTTCTTTTGCATGTGTTTGGTATCTTTTGTGTTTGTTGTTTGATGGAATTTAATTTTAAGCTTCCGTTGGTGGTTTGTATAAAATGTGAATTTGATGTGCAAACAGTTTACGCATAAATGGATTATGGTGTTTTAAATCAAAAATAGCCATTATACGAACATAATTGGGACAACAATATACCATTGTTATAACAATTGACTGAAAGTAGATAAACAAATTTGTAAAACTTGTAAACCATTGTGTCTACAACATTCCATAACAAGAGGAGGTTATATGGCATTGTCTGAAAACTTAAACTACAATATGAGATAAACATAAAACGTGGTCTAAAGAGCTTTCGGATAACAGTGAAGCACAAATCATTATTAAAATGCCTCAATATTAAAAACAATGGTTTATGCTGTAAACAAATGGTTATTTGAAGGCCTTCACTACATGTGTGCTTGTGTAAACTGTTGTCGAACACCAACTAAGATAAAGGTGTTTCTATAAAACTGTCATGGTTAGGTTTTCAGACAACAGAGGATTACAATAATAGTTGTTTAAAAAAGAGCTTGGGAAAATTAAGAATTCTTGCATGACAACTATTCCATGTTGTCTATTAGTCAGAAGACCATTGCATTATGTTGTTTCCAGTAACGGTTCTTATTACAAAAGTGTTGTCTTTCATAATTTTAAACAAGCACTAAGAACAGTTGTGTTACTTTCTTCTAGTAACGGGTATAAAACCATTGTCTGATTTAAAATCAGACCACGAAAAAAATCGGTGTCAGACAACGGTGAAAAACTGTTGCATGAACTGATTTTTTTTGTAGTGCGTGTCACCAAGCTTTCACTGAGATAAAACGCCATACCCCTAGTACTTCTCTTATCATCAATATTTCCTGCAAGGTCATTGTTCAAGTATCCCGAAAAAACTTTAGTACCACCATTTTTAGTGTAAACCTGTCCATACTCCTGTGTTCCTGTACGTAATAGAGAATTCTCTTAACAGCATTTAAGTTCATCGTTGTAGGCTTTTCCATATACCTATTGACTATTCCAACTGTGTAGGCAATATTCAGACGCATGTGGACAAGGTAATTTAGCCCTCCCACAATGCTCCTGAATTGAGTTGCACCTCGTCCTTGGTGATATGTTCTTTTGGATGCATCAGAAATTTTATGGGATTACAATCAATCATCCCAGCCTTTTCTAGTACTTTCCTTGCATACCATGACTACTTAAGCTCAATACACCCGCTATTTTGCTTTGCTTCAATTCCTAAGTATTAAGATAATTTCCCCATATCACTCATCTCAAATTTGCAATTCATCTGACCTTTAAAATCTTTAATTAACGACATATCCATGCCAGTGATGAGAATATCATCCATATAGAATTTTCCAACTCTTTTGGTGTATACAGCATGCTCGTACGGACATTTAACAAAGCGAGATCTTTAAGATATTTGTTGAGTTTGGAATCCCACGCACGTGGCGCCTTCCATAGACCATACAACGCCTTGTATAGCTTGTACACAGGTTTTTCTTGCCCTTTCTTCATCAATCCTTCCGACTGAGATACATAAACCTCTTCCTTGAGCTCACCATGTAAAAAGGTTGTTTTAACATCCATGTGGTGCAATTCCCAGGAGTTTTTCGCTGCCAAGGCCAGCAAAATCCATACTGTTTCTAAGCGAGTAACAAGCGCAAATAATTCATCGAAATGTACCCCATTTTCTTGGACATACCCCTTGGCGACAAGTCTCACCTTATGCTTGACTATATTTCCTTCAGCATCCCGTTTACGTTTATAAATCGAATTTAAATCGATTACCTTTTGACCTGGTGGCACAGTTGTCAGCTTCCAAGTTTTGTTTTTTTTCAATGGAATCAATCTTGCACTGCTTAGCTTTTCTCCAGGCTTTATCCTTCATTGCACGTCTATATGAATTCGGCTCATCAATGCCCATGAGCAACAACTCGTCTTCTACCTCTATTTCTTTGATGTCATTATATATATCTTCAATCTTTCCGAATCTCTTTGGTAATCCTCTGTCATTATAGTTCTCAAAGTTTGGACCATCAGGTGTTTGTGACTGCGGGGTCGTACCCTCAAGTTCCCCAGAGTTGCTCATTGGCATCTGTCTATGGATCCAAATGTTATAATAAAATGAAAAAATGGTTTAGCGATGTTACGTGGCTGATCACCCACTTTAGCACGTAGCACCTTATCGTAACACTACGCCAAAGATGGCCTGCAGCAACGTTTTTAAAATGTTGCAGCAAGCCAAAAAAACGTTGCTGTAGAGCAAAAAAATGAAACGGCAACGCTTTTTCAGCGTTGCATTTGGCACAGCTGCCGTAGGTGTCTACGGCAACGCATTTGTTCACTACGGCAACGCTACTACTTTTGTTACCAGAAACTTCTATGGCAACGTTAAACGTAATGTACTGCAATACTACACTAGTGTTGAAGTAGCTATTAACATTTAGCAAAATTGGGACCCACATGTGGGTCCCTCCTATGAGCCTCTTCCATGAATTTTCAAGTGGGCCCCACTTAAACAAATTTTGTGCAATTGATGACAACAATATATAATACCTACAACACTTTTATAATAAAAATTTAAGAGGAACAATTTGTATATATGCATTTCCCAAAAAATTGAAAACTTGTTTTATTACACCAATACCAAAATTCATAGATACAAGTTAATGGGCTTCATAACCCTTAACCCAAAAAAATAAAATTACAATCCAATACTACAAGAAAACAAATAAATACTTCTCCATTTCATATCGCAAGAGAAGCAGGTGCAACCAGCGCTTGGAAATGAAAAATCATATGTAAAATTGAGCAAGTTTTTCCTTATAGAAAACAAATCATAAGTATTTATGCAATAAATATACACTGGCAAAGTAATTGACAGTCAGAATGAGGGCAATCAACTTACTTTTGAAGGCTCTTCCGAAGCATATAACGCAGATAGGTATGAGTACCATATGGACTGATTCCCATGTACTTGCACATATTTACCAACCAAGGTCTGCAAAAAAAAGGATGAACCTGCATCAGGAATAGACCAATAGAAATGTGAATTAAAAAAATAGTTTGCAAGGTACTTCAACATACAAACGATCAAGGCTCTGCACACTATGGAGCATCGAAATCGTATTTCAATAAATTGGAACATGATACTGATCTGGAAGGAAAATATTCTCTCTAGTAGTAAAATTAACAAGAGACTAGAATTGTACAGGTGGTTACATTGACTATGGAATAAGCTGAGCTTCTGTATCAAATAATCACATCAAATCAGCAAGATTAAAGTGTAAAACAGAGAGAACTTATGTTGCTACTTTAAAGCATCAAACTCAAAACGAAATGGTTGCTAATTGGACTGAAGTGAGGTGTGGTAAGAATGTGGGTAGCGAGAACTTATACTTATAAAATTCTGGGAGTTCTTTCAATTGGTCGGTTGAAAATGCTTGGTGGGAGGTTGGGATGTAAGGAAAACATTTTAATATTTTAATGTGTAAGTGAAATATGATGGCTTGAGTCCATGGTTGGAACCCAGGATTCAGGGCATTAACTACGTTCTTGTCCTGTGCAGCATATAGTTTATCAATTCCTTGTTGAAGTTGACTGGTTCCCCATAAATAGACAATGAAAAATATTAGACTAGGAAAACAGAGTCTTTTACAGATTTATATCCCAACTTCTAAAAGTACATTTTGACAAATTTTCATGACAAACAGCTCAGGGTAAAACATGAATGCAAGGAAAATTTTGATTTCTGGAAAGGTTGAAAAATGGTGTATACCTTTCTGAGTTATCAGTTTGTCCTTCCTAAGGTCTCACAAAATCTTCTTCCTCAAAAACAAAGCCCGAGATCAACATTTTTAAATTAAGGCGGCAGGTTTAACTCTCCTACTAGGGTCCAAACTCAGCTATCAATAGAAAAATTAAGGAGCATAATATAAAGAAACACAGTTCTCCGGCTAACAGTGAAATATGAACTATTTTTAATGGGGTATAATTCTCACCTCCAAATGATGCAGCAACTGCAACAGAGCCTGCAACACTTCCTGCACCAGTTTCTTCTCATTCCATGGTACACACAAAGCTGCCAACTCCCAAGGCATTCAAAAAAAGATGATGTGCTTCTCAGCGAGTAGTACCTTGAAGTTTGCTTGGTGAAATTTTCAGGACATATAGATTAAAAATCAAAAGTCCAAAATTCAATTAATGCTTATGCTTAGCAAAAGGTCACTCTATCTCATTTGAAGAGATCCATATTGTAACAACTGATTTGACAAAAAAAATTATATTTTAAACTCTAATTTTGCTTTCATCATTAATGCTTATGCTGAAAGCTTAACAATTTATATGAAATATGTTTTTGAATAACCAAACGTGCCACAAGAATCAATGTAAGTGGAGTAGATATACTTCTTGAAGAAAGTTGCTATATTTCAATGTCCTGCAATCCGAGTGTTGCCGCTCTTTTGTGAGCTTCTAGCCTCTCGACCTCAGCCATGACTGCCACATAAGGCCCTAGCTTCCTCAGGCCTTCCTTTGTCAGTGACTGGACAAAACAAATAGAAGAATAGGTAGGATTAAATGATTCACTACTATACTTTTATATGAGTATAAATGTAAACTACATGCCTTAGAGTTTAACGAATTAATGTGCTTGGTAATTAGCAAAATATACCTCTGGAACAAATGCTCACAACTGATTATAAGAAAAAGGATTATAAAACCTTATTACGCTAGTGTTGCAGACTTGCATCAATTACCTTAAAACACAGGACAATTTGCAGCTGTTATGAGATCCAAGAAACAGTCACTGCATTATACAAGTTTATTGTCAACTATTATAACATCAACAATCAATCTAGATCCTCAAATTTATATCAATATCTAGTATTGTCAAATGAGATTGATGATATATGTAGCTGCATATTTTGCACGTGAAGAACTGGCAGAAGTTGAGAAACAAGCTCCTAGGTGTTACCATGATGTCCTGCACTTTTTATTGTATGGTGGCCTACCACTATTTTCCATCTTGCTTGATTCTCTTAATGCAACATCCAGATCCTATCACAAATAACTTGGTAAATTTATTACCATGTTATAAAGTTTACACGCACAACCATTAAGCATAAAGATTATAAAGCTTATTATCATGTAACAATTCATCTAAAAAGCTTACACACACAATATGAAACATTATGAATTCTCAGGTAGAAGTCATTGTGTTTCTAATTATACAGAAAAGATATCAAGCTATACAAAACCATAAACAACATCTTGCAACAGAAGATTGACAAAACTTAAGTACTCAACTCTATAGCTAGAAAATATATCAACAAGTTCTCATGGTACGATAGCTTTTAGGAATTTTAGAGGACAATATGCATGCTCGTTCTATTTGTATATCAAATAGTACATAAGGATTAACAAAATAATGAATTCAAATTACTTCAAAAAAGTTGTAACCTCAGTAGTGTATAATAGTCATCGTGTCTAGGAGCCAGTAAATCCTTCTCAATGAGTGTTTTTGGCGCAATTCCTGAACTGCGCACTCTTCCTTTGCATCACGTGTTACATAATTTTGCTTAAATGTGAAGTTTTAATATTAGACTTATTCCATAATATATAGCCTACTTAAATTATAGCAGAAGCATTGCTTACAAATACTTTCCGAAGTATTTATCAAGTGTTTTAATCAAGAACAAGTGTTTTTATCAAGCACGAAAACAGAGAGAGGGAGAGTAGAAAGCAGAGAAGGAACTCAACACAAACGTAAACACGAAAATCATTCATACCTCTTTTAAAACATCTATGTTGATTTCAGACTTTGACAATGAATCCTCTGCACATGGTTTCACACAAGTCATTCTCAAGTCAAATCAGAGAAAATCAAATTGAAACAAACAAATCGAAACCCCTAAATCAGATTTAGGGAGAGAGAAGGAGAGACATAGAAAGAGAGGGAGAGAGATACAACAGACATACTTTAATATAACATTAAAATCAGAGAAAATACCCAATTCAATTCGATCCTAGATCGAAATCCTAATTGAATAGAGTGAGCGGCGAGGTAGAGAGTGAGTGTGAGGGGCCGTGTTTTTGTTAGAGCCCTAATTAGAGTGTGAGTGAGTGTTTTGTTTGTGTTTGTGAGTAAGAGTATGTTCTAATAGGCGGCAAAATTGCCCCGCTTCTAATATTAGAATTTTTCAGACCGCGCCACAAGCCCACAACTCAACACAGCATCCACAATTTTTTTTATTTTTTTATTTTGTTAATTTTTTATTTGAAAATTTCTTTAATTTAATTAAATTTATAAGAAGATATGTTATTTTATAAAAATGTTATATTTTAGTTCAAAAATGCAAACAAATTTTTTAATTCCAAATTTTACATTATTTCACAAACTTTATTTATTTTCTATAAAATTAAATTTTAAAAAAAAAATTGTTACATTTTTTTAATAATTTGGTCTATTTCAAATTATAAAAAATGTCATATTTTTTTCCTTCAATTTTTTTATATTTTATAAAAATGCCAATATTGACTCTAACAACAAATTTTAAAATTTAAATTATTTGTTTTTTAAATTAATTAATTTTAATTCGCAATAATTATTTATTTCAATTTTTGTTAAAAAAGATTGTGTTTAAATCATATTAACGGCAACACTTCACAAGTGTTGCAACTTGCTACGTTTCTTATAGCTACGGCAACACCAAGTTTTGTATACAGCAACACAAAAAAAAAAACATTGCTGCAGACCATCAAGTTTAGAGCTGCTGTAACGTTTTTCATTGCAACACCGAAAAAAAGCGTTGCTGCAGGCCATCTATGGCGTAGTGTAAGTTCCAATTAACCTATTTTATTATTGAAAGCTTATATCCTAATTCGGATTTATACTTTTGATTCATTGTTACCTGTTATCTCTTTACACTGCTGAGTGATGTTTGGCTCATATACCCAAACCTGCCCAGGGTCCAGTATTTGCAATCCAAATTTTGGAAGATTTCGGATCAACAGATGCAGCTATTTGATAAACTTTTGGAGTTGGTTTGTAAGACTAGTTTTGATAATGATGTAATTATTTAAAATTGAAATCGTTTGTAAAATTAATTAGACTTAACTGTCATTGTTTTAGATGTTTAAGTTATTTCATAATTTAACATGGTTCATCTTGCGGGTATATTTTTACTTTATTATTAATCGGTTTGCGGGTATGACCCATATTCACGTTACTCTCATTTACACTGTTACCATATGACCCTTTCTCTATTTATGACTCCTAGATAACACCCAAATCTAAACCATTAGCCCACTCAAAGCCCAATTACAATAATTTAAGTTATAAAATATCACTCTATTATGTTAGCTATAAAGTTGTAAATTAGTAGAATGGAGCCGAACTTCTCTCTTCGTGTTTCAGCTCGTTACAAAAGTCGAACTCAAACTCGAATTTTATGAAGCCAATATTATTGTTTTTGTATGGACTCATTAAGAAAAAAATTATCTGACAAACATGTTCGCAAATCATAATATACTCCTATCAGGTATTCACGATCATTTTAAATTTTTTTCTATAATTTTTTCATTGAATTTGAATAAAAAAGTAGGGAATAAAATCTCGAAAACCTGCAACATGCTTCTTGCATGTTTGCATTTTTTGTTGATTTATTTATTTTTAATTGCACAAACAAGTGAAAATTAGGTGAAAAAAGTTAGGGTAAACTTGCCTCTGGATAGATTTTTATTGTTGCATGTAGTCTAGTGAATTTTTACTTTATAGTTTAAGTGGTTTACTAAATTACCAGATGATCGTACCTCTAATTCATATATAAATTGAAAAAAAAAAATCATCATTATAACACTAAATGAAAGTGCAAACTGATTAGAGTAGTACTGGGTCTTGCTCAAATGACAACCCTCACTTATGGTGAGATATAAGATCTAATCCTAGCCATACATTTTTATATCTAAATTAAATCCTAGCTCCACAATTAATATTTAAAATTTTATTTTTTTTATTATTCATTTAATTCAACATCATCTTCCACAATCATTTCTTCAATACTCCGATCACCATTTCTGGTCATCATTTCCGGTCATCAACGCACTACCGTGACCTCCGACCACCATGTCACCGCCACCATCAACAAAAATTACCACATTTAAACAAAAAATCACCGCACTCCGCCACCTCCGACCACCACGCAGCCACCACCACAAAAAATCACCGGGTGACAACAAAAATCACCAAGACCAAAACCACCCCAAACCACCACATCACTACCACCATCTCCGACCACCACCAACAAATCACCGATAACAATCGAAAATCACCACAAATAACTCGAAAATGACAACGTAACTAAAATCTCAAAAATCGATGATCGATTCGAACAGAATAATAACATCCGACTCAATTGACATTTAGTGCATCATCTCAAATTCAAAAAATAAATATACAAAGCACGTTGATCCAATCATAATAGTCAAAAATTACAACTAAAACTAATAAAACTAAACACATAAAAGCATCAGGAACTGAAAAAAAACAGCAACGATCACGATTAAATCTCGAAAACATGACGGCGAGTGAGATTTCCGGTCGCGAAGCTCCGTTGAGTTGTTCAATTCCGGCGAGTGTGTGTGTCGTAGAGGTAGTTATCTTCATCGAATAAATCACCACAGAAAGAGGATGCGGTCGGATGGGGTGGGGGTTGGAGGCCGCGGTGGCACGGGGTGGAGGCAGGTGGGGGGTGGGGGGTTTGGGTGCGTGTGTTTTATATGTACAGTAATGTGTGTTATGTGTTTGGATTGTATTTAATTTGTATGGCTAAGATATAATTTAGATGTACAAATGTGGGGCTGAGATTAGATCTCAGTTCTCACCAATAATAATAGGGGTCTCACCTGAGAAAGACCCCAGTAGTACTAGTGTTGCTCGTCAATTACCCTCATCGCATTTACAAATTTTTATTGTAAACTCATAATGTAACATAAGGTCTGAGGTCTCAGTCTCTCTAATTTGTGAGGGTGCACAGATCATCCAGTAGAGTGGGTTTCTGTTAATAGCTCTGACAAACATGTCTCCGTAGTCCTTTGACCTTCAGGTTTCAGATTTGACATTATGTTTGGCAAGGTCTTACAATAAAGGTTTATATTAGTTGTATTATCTACAATTAAAAAACAAATATTTTTCTAATTTTACTGTTTTTGATATAGGAATGTCACAATATGTTATATTAATTATTAGAATTCTAGTTAAAATAATATTTTTTTGAACTATTTTTATATATTTTTTAAGCAAGAGCACATAGTAAAGAGTAACATCACAAAAACTAAATTATGTTGTTAAATAACAAATTTTATCTTTATCTGATTCAAATTAAAAAAATATGATAAAAAAATTATATTATAAACTACTTCTAAAATAATTATACAAAGAATTATATTATATTTTTTGGTTGTTTAAATGCAAAAATTAAAGTTGATTTTTAAGTATTCAATTTTGTTATGTTATAAGCATTCGATAATATTTAAACATTCTTTTATGGTAATTGAAAATTATATTTCTTATAATTATTAGAAGTAATTATGTGTAGGATATCTCCTAGGAGGAGATATTACTTGAAATTCATAACCTCCAACATGGCACTTCTTGTCTTTCATTGCTTCTTCATAGTCTACATTTTCTGCATCAGCCATCAAACACACTTGGTGCACTTCGCCATGCTGATATATATCTTGTAAACTTCTCGTTCTAGGATTCCTGGGCTCATCCTCATCTAATTCTTCTTGTTCAGATGCATTAGAACTTGTTGCTGAGATTTTTTATATAAGCTGCCTGGTATTTCTTACAGTCTATTCTGTAAGTAAGAAAATGCGTGGGAAAAAAGAGCCCACTGAGATCGGTAGGAGGATGAAATAAGGGATGGGCATCGAGTCATTTCTCGGGACTTGGAAGTACTATCCCTGTTCTCCATCCCCTTTCCCGAACAAGTCTCGATCCCCGAACGGAGATTGTTTTTACTCTCTAATTTCCGCCCTGAACGGGAAAAGTGGATCCCTGCAGGAATCTGGGAATTATTTCCTTTTAAAATAAATAAATAAATGTTTTGTCACATATTTTCCAAATAAGAAGTTAATAAATCATATTGTATGATATTTAGTTTTTTTTATATCATGCTTTAAACATTATTTTGAATATAAATTTATTTGTAATTTAAATAAAAGATAAAACTAATAATACATGTATTCTAAAATAATTTTTTTAATTAATAAAATGGTTAAAATATTTGAAACTTAAAAAAATGTAAATTATAGCTATTTTTTATAATTTATGTTATTTAATATATTAATATGTAAAATATATAAAATTTTTATTACATTCGTGGACCAGCTAATAGGGAGCGGGGCAGGGAATGAGGAATGGGGAATTTCGGGATGGGAAGAGACACTAACCCTCGTCCCCGTCCCACCACGATCCCTGTAACTTTTATAAATTTCTCCGTTCTCCGTCCCAAACCAAAAAAACCCACAAATCCATAACTGACTAAAAGATTACTCATGTGTGCTGATATGACTGTACTCTAACCCAATATGTTGTCAAGGAGCTGATGAGAGATATTAAAGGTTTAAATCTTAGTCTATAAATGAGAGATATCGTAGTTTATAAATGAGAGATATTAACGCAAGAATGATGTAGTTTGGTACTCTGCCTTACACAATTAGAATTTACATTTTATTCAAAGATAGTATTGTAAATTCACTTTCACGGGATGACAATGCCATGCCATCATGCAAAACTAAAATAAAGTTTAAGTCTAACAAAATATAAATTCATTCTTAACTTGTGTGAACCAAACAAAATATAGAAATGTTGGTAGAATGTTTATAAAAGTTCAATGAAAGTCATGTAACCCGATGACGAGGGTGACTGTTACTTTCAGTTCTTTAATGTCCGGCAATTAAAATGGAATGCTTAGACATGCCAAAGGTTTTATAAAACTCTGCACTATCAACTATAGGTTGTCCGTTGCATTTTTTTTCTATAATTTTTGCAATCCTTTACGCGAATGGTTGGTGTTAATACTTATAAACTTCGGAGTAATTAAATTATCTCATTATTCTTGATTCGGGATTTGAATGTTAGACATTTATAATTGAACTAACATCTCTCTAAATGTTTGGTGTACAAATATATTAATTGTGTTCTTAATTTGAAAATTATATTATTAATTTAGGTAAATTTATATTGTTCTAAAATGTTGGGATAAATTTTTTTTATTGAAAATATTAATTTTATCAACTGTTGTTAATTTATCGAGATTCTATTATAGATATATTTCATTCCACTTTAATATAATTAAATTTTTTTTACATCATTGGTACTTAACATATATATCATATTAATTAAGAATGTATTATGCATTTCGTTTATTGTTTTCATAGAAACTTATACCTTAATTAGATATCCATTAGCCATTTTACATAATAAATGAATTTAAGTATATTGAAAATTTATAAGTTTATAATAAATATATTCCAATTATTAATATGTTTCACATACTAATAATTAATATCATTTCACTAAATTGAATGATTTAAAAATGTATGAGTTGACTACATATCATACCTCACTAATTTATACTATAAAATAATATAATATAAATAAGTAAAAGTTAAAAGAAAAGGATGGGTAAATAGTATTAATATGTCTCAATTATCAAAATATCAACAAAAAAAACATGTACACATAGTATGTGTATGATTGTTAACACATAAGATTGAGTGGCCCAGTGGTGTGTTTGTGTGCAAATGGATGCTAAGACTTGGGTTCAATTCCTTGCAACAACAATTTTTTTCAAAAATAATATGCACAAGGGTAATTCTCACAATTTTATCTTGTGTTGGTGTATTATATATATAATAGATATTACTCCCTCCGTCCCATCCATTTCTTTACATGTTTTCAACAGACACGCATTTTAAGGCGTATATAAAGTATAGTTCAATAACTTATTTTTAAAATTTTCTTTTTTAAAATAAAAATTTAAACATTAAATTTTGAGTTAATTGCAAAAAAATGGTCAGATTTTACACTCATTTTCAAAAAAGTGACCAGATTTTCAATTTTGCAAAATGGTGGTCAGACTTGCCTTTTTCCTTTCAAAAAAGTGGCTGGAGATGATTTTCAGCTTATTTAGCAGGGGTAAAATGGGAAAATATGTTATTTTACTAAAAAATAATGCTAAAAATCCAAAAAATCCCCATATCAATATGTGTCACAATATGATTGGTTATATTCGTAATAATAATAATAATTCCCCCTCCATGCATGCACATAAATTGACTAATTAAATCTTGACAACTCATATTTGTGGTTTTTTTGGTGAATTGATGTGCATACATGGGGGCATTATTATTATTATTATAACGAATATAACTGGTGACATATATTAATCTAGGAATTTTTATGGATAATTTTTGGGATTTTTAGCATTTTTTCCCATTTTACCCCTGGCAAAAAGTTGAAAATCGTCTGTAGCCACCTTTTTTAAAGAAAAAAGATAAGTCTGGCCACCATTTTGCAAAATTGAAAATCTGGCCACTTTTTTGAAAATGAGTGTAAAATCTGACCAACACTTTGAAGTTTACTCTTAAATTTTTATTGTGAAGAAAAAAAATATTAAAAAAAAATTATGAAAATATATTTTATCGAAGCATTAAAATACGTGTCGAGCCTCTAAGTGTAAAGAAATAGCTGTTACAGAGGGAATAGGTTTGATGTATGATGCACGAAGAACTATCATATCCCCTACCTATTAAAGAAGTAAGTTAGATTTTTATCTTTAGGGTCATGTGTAAATATATATATATATATAGGGGGCTACTCCAATACAAACCTCCTTAAAATACAAACCTACAAACTAAGTATAATCTAATATTTCAAGCTAATCTAATGACCAAACTAGGGGTACCCCAATACAAAAAATGTTTAAAATACTTGGCTCTATCCAACAAAAAAAAAATATCATTGTTCACGTGATGACGTGGCAGTGGATTTCACTGGTTAACGGTGCTTCGCACCTTCTTGTACGTCGCTTCGCGCCTTTATCATTCTAAAATTGTAAGGAATGACAATTAATGGTAAAGGCAATAGACGATTGACGGGTGTGTCGAGAGCCTTCGACCCTCATGACTACCTAACTCATCCGTTTACTGTCTTAAATGCTTCGCATTTTCACTGCAAGTTTTTTTTTTTTTTTTGGATAGAGCCAATTATTTTAAGCATTTTTTGTGAAGGTACCCTTGGCGGGAACCTTAGAACATATGAAATATAATTAATTTAGTGTTGGTTTATAGGTTCTCATTTTAAGAATGGTTTGTATTTGAGCACTTGCCTATATATATATAGAGAGAGTTGGGTTCAGTGAAGACCATGTTTTTTGTGGAGTCCACTTTTGTTCTGCATACATTCATCAGCATTTTACATTACATTTAATAATTTTCTAGGATCATCACCAAGATTAGTTAGAGTTTTTTCAATAATATCGTCAAAATCCATCACAAATATACATTATATTGCCCGCAATGACAAAAATATTGAATTTGCAGAACAAATTTTATATTGCAGAACCAAGTGTTCAATAACAAAAATTCTGAAAATTAATTCAAGAGATGTTTAGGCGTGTTTCGAAGCAATTTTCGATCATGTTCAGGAGGAAAACGTTTTTACATTGATAAAACTTTGTTAAATGTGGATGAATATATGCAAAACAAAGGTGGACTCCATGACTCTACAAAAAACATGGTCTCCACTGAACTTTGTTCTATATATATATATATATATATATATATATATATATATATATATAAAAAATATGTTTATAATTAGCATTTAGCATTGTATTTTGCTACCCACCTTGATGGTTGGTTTTAACCTAATTTGTGACCAATCTACCAGTCTTGATGATTGATTATGGGGGTGTTTGGAGAAACTTATTTTTCAGAAAAAGTCAATTTATTTTAAGTTGGAAAGTTATGATTCCTAACTTTTCAACTTATTTTTGCAACTTATTGAATCTCAAACATATATTAAATACTTGTATAAAAAAATTATCAAAATATAAATTTTTTACTCGAAAGTATGTTAATAAATCCTTAAAATAAGTTGTGCCAAACATGCCCTATGATCCATTGGAGATGATAGATTAGAAAATTTACAAACTTTCATAATTGGCTGTCATTTTTAAATAATACAATTTATCTCTTAAAATTGGGTAATGGTCCTTTCTATCACAATTTGGAGGTAAATGATCCAAAATATCACAATCCAAAAAAATAGCCTTTTTTATCACTTAATATCGCATCATAAATTTGCGTTTCCTAAAAACGTAATATAATAATGCGTCTTCACCTTAAAATACAAACACAGACTCTGAAAACGCAAGATCTTCATTCGTTTTCTGAAAAGGAAAAAAAATTAAACGCATTCAAAACATGCGTTTCTTTTTACATTCAGGCACAAAGCCCAACAGCACTACATGGCCCCAATATTGCTAGCCCAACTAGATACAAGGATTTAAAAAAAAATTATTAACGCATATAATAGTTGCGTGATTGTGTGATAGTAGGGACCATCTTTGTGGATTGGGATATTTTGGTCATTTTGATTTTAAATTGTGATTAAAAGGGTCATTTCTCCTTAAAATTTAAGATGATAACTTCTCCTTAAAACTTATTTTTTAATTAAGGAACATATTTGAATTAGATAAATTAGGTCAAGTAAAATACTTATAAAAAACACTATTCCCCGTCCCGGATTTTGTTTTTCATAATTTTCATTACGATTTGTCCCAAACTTATTATTCATTTTTAGTAATTATGATAAATTGATCATTAAAAACTTAAACCAAGGACAATTTAAGTAATATTTTAGAAGGAAAATGTTATGTTTCTCAAAATTTGTTCCCAAATTTTCCCCAAAAATTGATGTGCCACATGAATAAATGGTAATTTTCCTAATAATAATATAAAACCCCACCTACATAAATATACGCTCACAAATTAAAACTCGCCACTTATCATGCCAGATCATTTTATAAAATATTTGAGGAATTTTTTGAAAAACCTAGCACTACTCATTTTAGAATATATCACACGCTATATAAAAATTTCAACACGACCCCTTCCGCACATTCTGACCCACGCATTCTCCATTCACCAACCATTCAGACTCTACTACGTTTGATTTATCTAAACTAAATATTTCGGAACTAATTATAAGTTGACTTACAGATTAAACAAACATGTAGAAAATTCCTTTACCATTCGAGCGAATTTCATGCTGCGCACCAGACAGCCCATTAAACATATTAATGTTAAGCATTCAAACAATAAGATGGAACAAGATACAAGTTTAGCCTCAACTTTTTTTAGTAATTTTAGTTCTTATGTAATAAATTAAAAAGTATCATATGTTAATCTTAGTATTCGAATCATAATTATGTTTTTCTTAATATAGTTAGATAATAATATAAATATCATAAATCTTTGAATTATTTATCTTTTTCAAACGTATTTTTACAGAGGTATCTTGGTCAAATACATTGATGCTAACAATTTTTGGAGTTAACATAAAAGTTATGTGTAATTAACACACTAGTTATAATACTTCCTCTGTCCCACGTGAATTCTTTACGATGGGACACACGTCTTGACACGCATTTTAAGCTTTCTATAAAGTAAAGTATAGTTCCATAATTTATTTTTTAATATTTTTTTTCCGAATAAAAATTTAATGTACAAATTTTTATTCAAAAAAAGAAAATTTTAAAAATAAGTTATGGAACTATATTTAATATATACCTTAAAATATATATTAAACAGTGCTAAAAACATGTAAAGTAATGTGGGGAATGAAGAGAGTAGTAAATCTCAACCCCAACAGTACACACGTTGAATTACACATCCTCCATTCATGAGTTCTCTTGATCTCAAAAAGAATTATTTCACCTACCATTCACGCTGAACTAATCATTTCACTTACCGTTCAAGCTACTTTTTTGTTGACCAAAAGCTGTGTTTTGAAAATCGACCTGCCGGTTCGACCGGTCGGACCGCTAATCGGCGGCAGGTCCGGTTCGGTTCACCCATAAAACTAGTCCTCCGGTTTTCCTGTTTCGAACCGGTCAGAACCGGCCAAAAATCGGAAAAAACCGGTTGGTAAAAACCGGAAAAAACCGGACCGGCCGCCGGTTTTTTTCAGTTTAGTTATTTTATTTTTTTTGAAATATTGTTCAATTTAGTTTATTTAAGTATGTTGGGCTTTAAATTTAAGACTTTACTACTGAATAATAGACCCATAGTATTCTTAGGCCATGATCCATCATCCATGTTAACAAATTCATGTTTATAACTCCTCATTTTTCTTCTTGTAATATATATAATTATTTATATAATTATATATATAATTAAATATATATATAATTATATATTACATAATTATGACGTCACACCGGTTGAACCACAGGTCAAGCTGGTTGAACCAGTCGAACTATAGGGCTTCCGGTTCAATGCTCAGTCCGGTTATGAGAACACAGCCAAAAAGCATGCTTAAGGAAGACGTCCGTTTTTAACTGCCACATGGCAGTCAATAATTACTACATGAGTAAATCTCTTATGTGGCTTTCAAACATATTAGATGAAATTATCACTCTAAATCAGAATGAAATCCTAATATGTTCACATGAATTTACACCTTTCATGAAGAGATACACCCAATGTTATGAGTTAATGTTCATCACAAGTATGAAGTTACCGGAGATAACTACAAAATCTGATAGATTCACAAGCTAGAAAATCAATTAATTTCTGCCACAGCAATTCCATCCACACAATACTCGGACTCCATAGTTGATTGTGCAACATTATGTAATTGTTATCATAGGCTAATTGAATTACTGAAAAATAAAGGTATAATTACTGGTGGAGAAATAGTCACATTGTGTGAGGGATAAGAGGGACAAGTAAGAATTAGAGTATATGATATGTTATTATCTTGAGGGAAAGTAACTAAATACTCAACCGCATACATAATAAGTACTTTGTATTTTACTTATACTGCTTGGATAGATTGATTTCCATGCATGACTTGGTAGAATGCTTTGCATGTGTAGTGGGTGTTTGTTTTAACTTATAGTTGGTAGTTATGGCTTATAAGCTCATAAGAGCTTACGAGGGGTGTTTGCCAATTTAAGTTTTAACTCAACTTATAATTTATATGTTGATAAGTTGAATGTTAGGAATCCTTAACATTCAACTTTCAGCTTATTCTTATTTCTCGATACACGTAATATATAATATCCTTCAAATCTTCAAAATCTTATATCTTTTGATTCGTTCATTAGAAAATTGATATGTATATATCAAATTTCTCTACTCATCGAGATCTATCCATTTTGACATCCATTGATATATATTAAAAAATAAATATTTTGGAAATAATAAAAAAAGTTAACTTATAAGTTCTGATTTACCAAACACTGTACTGATTTTTAAGTTCTGATTTACCAAACATTCTATTGACTTATAATTTCTACTTATCACTTATATGACACTTATGATTATAAGCCATAAGCTACTCATTTTAAGGAAGGCCAAACGGCCCCGTAGTATTTAATAGAAAATATCTAACATTAATTAATTAAGAAATAACGTGGTTCCGTCAAGAAAATATCTCCCAAATTCACTCACCACTCTCTCGTAGTATTAGCACAGCTGTACGTTGGTATATGTGGTAATTTGTACATAGTAAATATTCTGTGGTAATTGTATTTGATTACAAAATATTTAGTTTCCTTTCCAGTAGTTATATGTTTGTGTATAAATTAATATCATCCATGTAATGAAGATGATTAAGAAATAAGAACATAAACATATCAAAATTTGTATACCTTTGGCTTACATGGTATCAGAGCCTATCTAAACAAACAAAAACCACGTATCCATCTTATTTTTTACCCTTCATGGCTGGCTATTACTGACGGAGAAACCTCAATCCCTGTATCAAGTGAAACCATTGTACCCATATCTTTACCCTACCTCAACAGATCATTGTTCACCAAAATAACACCATCTTCCCTAATAGAATCACTTTAACCAAAAAGAATTACTCACTTTGGTCGTAAATGATGGAGACGCGTATCAGTGCCCAAAACAAAGTAGGGTATCTCATTAGAAAAATGAAAAAAATTAGCGCCTAGCCTTCTCTTGGCACTTGGATTACCGAAAATAATAAAGTGAAAAGTTGGCTTATCGATTCCATATCACCTCCATTGATGCAAAGATTTATACAGCTCTCTACAACGAGTGAAATTTGGATTGATATATCGAAAACATTTTATGATGGATCTGATGAGATTCGTCTTTTTGAACTAAACCAAAAACTATTCTCTCTTAACTGAAATAAGAAGGTCGACCTTTATCCACACATTATAACGAGCTTTGTGCTATTTTTCAGGAAATCGATCACAGATCTCTTTCACAGGAATATACCATCAAAGGAATTATGCATCTACATTCTACAATTGCTAGGCTACGTGTCCACATTTTTCTAAGTGGACTTGATGCTGAATTTGATAAAGTTCATGGAGAAATCCTATGGAAGGAGCTGAAACTTGATTTAGAGAGCAGCTATGAATATGTTCGGCAAGAGTCTCAACAAAAACAAACAATGGGAGGCTCCCGTTTAATTTCAGAAAATTCTGCTATGGTGGCTCACCGTCCTCGAGTAGGAACATCACTAGGACCATTTAAACTCGCAGCAAACAACAAGGAAACTCTGTTAGTTTGGTACGTACTCACTATGGTGAAACATGCCATTCAAAACAACTATTTTATGAAATCATTGTCTATCCGGCGTGGTTGGATTTCACGAAAAAAAACCTAGAAAGCAAATCACAGGGAAAGCTATCTTCGTAAATACAAAAGAAACCCTTGGAGACAAGTCTTTTGCAAATGTTACCTTTTAAAGTATTATCAATAATGCATCTGTGTTTTCTACACAATCTAAGGATAGTACTTCGATTATTGATATAGGTGCATCTGATCATATGACAAATGATTCTAGTCATTTACATTCTATTTTACCCTCATCTCAAACAATCATATCTACAGCCAATGGTAGTACATCATCAATTATAGGAGAGGGCCTTGTCACTTTATCTGAATCACTCACTCTAGACTCTGTCTTGGTCGTTACATCTTTAGAATGTAATTTGTTATCTGTTAGTCAAATCACTTCTAAACTATCATGTACTGTGACTTTTTGCCCATCATATAGTGTATTTCAGGACATTCAAACTCGGAAGATTCTTGGTTATGGCGTTAAACGGGACAAACTCTACTATTTGGATATGATAGAATGTGATAATCCGAAGACAAATAATACAACAAATTCAAGTGGAGAAGGAAAGTCCAGAACAGCTAAATGGTTGTCGCCTTTCTTTTAGTTATCTAAAAAAATTGAAGCCTCATTTGTTTTCAAATATTAGCACTACGTCATAGATGGGCGTCCGCAATGCTTTTCTATTGCAACACCCACTTTTTGTTACAATAGAGTGACTATTTTTTACCTACTGCAACACTGTTTAGATTGTGTTACATTACCTGTGAAGGTACTGCTGCAGTAGAACAGGTATTGTTACAATAGATTCGTTGTGTTGCAGTAGCGACTGAGCGTTGCATTTTTTATTTTTTTAATATTTACTTATGTAAAAATGAATAAACATGTGGGTCCCACAGAAGATTTTCATTTTCTCCAAGCAGTGTTTTTTTATAGTTAAATACACGCACACGCTAGGAGTCGAACTCTTGACCTCTCTTAGAGAAGGGCAAGACCTAAACCACTAGACCAACCCCTTTTTGGGTAAATTCTAATTTGATAAGAATCTAACCTATGACCTCTCTATACATATATCTTTATGTTCGCATGTACAACCACTATACCAAATCCCATTTTTAAACGGGAGCATTACTGAAGGCATCAGAGTTTAGTGTAGACCCTGAAAGTAATATATTGTAGCCTCTAGTCTTTGAAAAGAGAGTAGATGTTTATGAGGGTTTAGAGACTATTACAACTCACTCCATGGATCGAGTTCAGGTATAACAACTTGTCATAACCCTATTTTTTTGTAGGTCATGAGAGCACTTTTCAAAATTTGAGTGAAACACTTGAAAAGATGGACACAGATCCACAAACAGAGAGGCTGGCTCCTGACCAAGCAAAAAGAAAAGGTAGAAAGCGCATTGAATTTAGTAAGTCGAAGTGAGGATGAGTGTATAGGTGACCAACCCCATAGCGAGGGAGAGAGAACTAGGAAAGAACCATCTTTTGATTTCTGGGATCAAGTTTTTCCTGAATCTTGTTCTGAGAATCTGGGTATGGATGTTGGTACATATTCTTTCATAAAGATGTATGAGAAACAGAGTTGTTTCATAAAGAGGTTAGTGCCCTAGAGACAATGTAGTTGTGCTTCTAGGAAAGACTATTTTGTTATTTAATGATTATGTTTTACAGATTATTCTACATTAATTTATTATGTCTTAATTTACTGCGAAATAAATGTTAGAGTAATAAATTTCCTTGGAATATAGAACATGTATTCTATATCTTTAAGTATGTGACTTAAAAATGAGATTATATGAATAGTGTTTATATTCCTAAATATCCATAATCGAGCATTATTAATATGGGACAATTATAATGCATAAAGATTAGTATGTTTGTTGACGGATGACCACATCTCATTGGTCATAGGTATAGTCATACTAAAGTCAAGAACATAGGTGCACGTAATTTTATACATGGCACTGGATTAACCTACGGTGAGATTCTACATGTTGATAATGTCATTAGAAAGACTCACAGTGATAATGGTGTAATGATCCTTAGACTTGATATCATTATATTTCTATATGAGGATTAATATACTTTGATTACACTACTAGAAATATGTCAATAAACATCGGTTTTTGGCCATTGTTAAAAAAAATCTGACCGATGTCTATGCGTGTGTAGAGAAAGGTAAAAAACTTTAGACATCGATTTTTAGCCGTTGTCTATTATCAACTTAGACATTAGTTTCTAAAAGATTTATGATGTCTAAGCTACATTATTTGCAGTATTTCTTTTTAAATAATGCTATATTATGTGCATTAGATTAACATAAACATAGCACATGCAAGGTAAATAAAGACATATACATCGATTTCTTAGTAACAGACATCGGTTTCTTAGTGAAACCGATGTTATATGTTCGAACAGACATCGATTTCTATACATTTTCATTGTAATGTTTAACATATTACATCAGTTTTTTAAAAATATTTGATGTATTAGCTTTACTTGGACATTGGTTTATTTGTTAAAAACTGATGTCTCTTGTTCAAGTTTTAGTATTCTTTTTATATGCACCAAAAAAACTGATATCAAACCAAAACACTAAAATACGAAAACAGTTATAAGCACTTGCCATTTACCAAACACAAAACATACAATCTTTACATCAATTAACATAACCAAAATAATATCTTCAACTATCATAATTAACTAGCTTACAAACCAACTGCATGTACTTCGACATCTAGTTAGAACCAATATAAGAACTACCCTCGAGGCATTGGCTGTCCGAACAGCAGAGGAAGCCAAACTTTCCAATGGGCTCATAGGCACAGGGGCATTTGCTGTGATCCTCTTAAAGACATCTGCATAGTCAATTGTGATTTCGTCTTCTACACAAATCTTGGCCACTGTTGCTACTGCAAGTTCTGGATAGGCCCCAGCTGCTGTTTCACCACACAGTCTGTACCACTAAGTTATTTGAATGAAAGGAGACAGAATTCCATATGGTTCAAGTTCCTTAACGTTCACGTGCTTATCTCTATACAAGCTTATTTCATTGCAATGCTTTATTTATCTTATAGAAGAAGAAATATACCTTGGACATGAGAAGAATATTTTTGGCATGTTCACCGAGCAATTTTCGGACCTCCACTAGGTCTGAACCTTTACGGACAAAAGACAATGCGATCACATCAATTTTATTTGGGACACCCCATTGTAATATCTCTTCCTTGTCCTTCTATGTCAAAGTTGGGAGATCCACGATTACCCCGGGAAGATTGACATTCTTTCTCTCACCCAGAACTGCAGTATTTTCACAGCGACATCTAACCGTTCCATTTTCTATATCACATGACAGAATAGTAAATGAGATAGTAAAAACCTTGTCCGTATCTCTAGACCCTGAGATATAACACATTAAAATAGTTAAGATACCAGCACAACAATGGTCCAGTTCACCCTTAAACAAAAAAAAGGAGGATTCTCTACAATAAACTATCAAGTAGGTGGCATATGCATTAGATAAAAGTCCTGTCTCCTTTTTCATTCATCTGTCCCTCAACATTTTACGGGCTTTAGCTGCCTCCTCAAATCTTCCAGCAACTGCATATGCATTAGATAACAGGACATGCAACCCAGGGCTTACCGCACCTAATTCAAACACCTTATCGGCTGCGTAGGTTGCCAAATCCGTGTTTCCATGAATTCGACATCCTGTCAAAAAAGCTCCCCATACAGATTCTATTGGCTGCATGGGCATTTCCCTGATCATTGCAAGGGCATCCTGCAGTTTTCCAGCACGCCCAAGTAAATCGACCATAGAACTATAATGCTGATCCCCTAGCTCAATCCCATACCGCTTCATAAGATTAAAGTAATAATTCCCTTCTTTAACAAGCCCCATATGGCTGCACGCATACACCATACACAAGAAAGTGATAAAATTCGGTTTTATTCCACCTCCTTCCATCTCTTCAAACAACTGAAACGCTTTTTCAGTGTGTGCATGCTGCGCACAAGCAATCAACATAGCATTCCACATGCCTAAATTCTTATCCCGTACTTCATCAAACACCTGATATGCTTCCGCAATCAATCCACACTTAGAATACATTGAAATCAACGACCTCCCCACAAAACTCGACGAATCATAACTCATCTTTAAACACAACCCATGAATCTCTTTCCCCAACTCAAGAAATGTCGAATTCCCACAAACCCTAAAAACACTCGAAAACGTAAAATCATTAACATCCAAATCCTCAACCAACGCCATCTTAAACAACCCCAATGCCTCCTCAGCTTCACCCATCTGAACATACCCATAAATAATCCCACTCCACGAAACCACATTTCTCTGCGGCATTTCATCAAACATCTTCCGTGCATCCCTTAACACCCCACATTTTGCATACATATCCACCACAGAACTCCCCACAAACACATCCCAAACAAACCCAGTTCTCAAAGCAAGACAATGCACAGACCCACCAACATCAAATCGCCCAATCATCCCACCCTGCAACTACAATAAACATATCCATGAACTACAGCCAATGTAAACAATAATTGAGTAGATCCATAGCTATGGCTTGACCGAGTAGATCCATCAACAACAAACAACTTTTTTAAGATAAATTGGAGGAAGCAAGTTTTTCAATCTTCAACCTAAGCTCTCCAGACACAGACATATACAAACGAAACAGAAAACAAGAATTACACACAAGTAATACAAACAAAAACACAAAAGCTGAAAAATACAAACAAAAATCTACAAGAAAAACAAGTAATTAACACAAAAACTTATTAATTTAAAAATTTAAAATAATCTCTCCAGACACAGACATATACAAACAAAAATATTATTTTAGATATATATTTACATCCGTACGGTTGATATATTATTTTTTTAAATTTTTTTAAAATTTAGGAATATCATTATTTTTTCGACATTCCAATCGCACGGATGTCAAGATATATTGATTTTAGTGATGTGGTAATTTTTTAAAAAATTTCCTATATTTATTTGGTTTGATTTTATAACGGTCAAACCGGTCAAAGTCGACCTTCCTTTTAACTAGTCTTGTCCCGAATGATAAATCTATTTTTTTTAATTATTTTTTCGATGTTCCAATCGCACGGATGTCAAGAAATATATATTTTAGTGATGTGGTAATTTTTAAAAAAATTTCCTATATTTATTTCGTTTGGTTTTATAACGGTCAAACCGGTCAAAGTCGACATTCCTTTTAACTAGTCTTGTCCCGAATAATTAATCTATTTTTTTTTAATTATTTTTTCGACATTCCAATCGCACGGATGTCAAGATATATCTATTTTAGTGATGTGGTAATTTTTTAAAAAATTTCCTATATTTATTTGGTTTGGTTTTATAACGGTCAAACCGATCAAAGTCGACCTTCCTTTTAACTAGTCTTGTCCCGAATGATGAATCTATTTTTTTAAATTATTTTTTCGACATTCCAATCGCACGGATGGCAAGATATATTGATTTCAGTGATGTGGTAATTTTTTAAAAAAATTCCTATATTTATTTGGTTTGGTTTTATAACGGTCAAACCGGTCAAAGTCGACCTTCTTTTTTACTAGTCTTGTCCCGAATGATGAATCTATTTTTTTA
Source organism: Kitagawia praeruptora (assembly GCA_037693485.1). Taxonomy (NCBI): domain Eukaryota; kingdom Viridiplantae; phylum Streptophyta; class Magnoliopsida; order Apiales; family Apiaceae; genus Kitagawia; species Kitagawia praeruptora. The sequence continues at coordinate 114,332,735 of CM075354.1, forward strand.
AATTATTTTTTCGACGTTCCAATCACGCGGATGTCAAAATATATTGATTTCCGTGATGTGGTAATTTTTTAAAAATTTTCCTATATTTATTTGGTTTGGTTTTATAACGGTCAAACCGGTCAAAGTCGACCTTCCTTTTAACTAGTCTTGTCCCGAATGATGAATTTATTTTTTAAAATTATTTTTTCGACGTTCCAATCGCATGGATGTCAAGATATAACGATTTTAGTGATGTGGTAATTTTTTAAAAAGTTTCCTATATTTATTTGGTTTGGTTTTATAATGGTCAAACCGGTCAAAGTCGACCTTCCTTTTAACTAGTCTTGTCCCGAATGATAAATCTATTTTTTGACATTCTAGATTTATTTGTTTTGATTTTATAATGGCTAAATCGATCAAAGTAGACATTTCTTTTAACTATTATTGTCCCGGATGACGATTCTAATTTTTTTAAATATTTTTTTCGACTTTAAAATTTGATAAATAATATATTTTATATTTAAACTAATTTACATATATTTTGTATAATATTTATCATAATCTTATTTATTCTAATATTTTAAATTTTCAAAAATTAAAAATATTTAAATAAAATATAAAATTGTAATAAATCAACATACACATATACAACATAGAACAGAGCGAAATTTCGAAATTTTGGGCGGAAAGTTTTCGCTCCTAACAAAATTTTCAGACACTACTTTCCCCCTTAACAAAATTTTCGCACTCTACTTTCCGAAGAAACGCTTCTCTTTCTCTCTTGACATACTCTCTCTCTCTCCCTCCCCCCTCTCTCTCTCAAAACTCTCTCCACGAACTCTCTCCACCTAATAATTGAATACTCACTTCTTCTTTATGACTAATTAGATACACGGCTCACTTCTTCTTTGATTTGTTTAATTAGGGTTTTGTTTTTGAATGTTTGGGGATTTTTATGTTCTGGATTTGTATGAGTTGAAATTGTGCTATTTTTTTTAATTATATATGGGTTACTCTGTAAACATTTTTTGCCTAATTATTGTTTTGTGGTGATGAATGAAATTAGGTTTTTGACCCAATAAAAAAACTTATATTATAGGGTTGGTTCACCTCCATACATCGGCGAAATTAGGGTTTGGGGCTTCATCTCCATTTCGATTGAATAGGTATTATTCATCTCTGATTTGTTGTTAATTGGTAATATATGCTTCGATTTGTTGTTAATTGGTAATATATGCTTCGATTTGTTGTTAATCGGTATTATGTGTTGTTAATTTTGAGTCTCTCTCTCTCTGTTAGTTTATCCCATACGTGGTTTGATTTATTGTTAATTTGCCTCTCCTGTTAGGTTATCCCACTCGTTAAACTCTTTGCTAATATTGGTTCTTTTTCAAAGTATACTCATTTGTTCATCATTTTCCAGAAAATTATACTTTCTACACATCTCTGGTCTAAATCATTATATCTATTATTTTGTCAAGTTTTTAGTTGTTCAGTGTCATTTGTCTTGTAGACATGTTGGTTTAAGTACCATAGCCAAAAAATAACTAAAATCTTATTAACTAAGGTATTGTTCTGTTCCTGCATCACCTTCCATTTTTTCCTTCTCATTTCCATATTGTAGATGTCATAGTTGTAGTGATATGTGATCAGGATATGCGGATATTTATTTACACATCCTTAAATATTTTATCAGATTTTACATCTTGTAACTGATTCTTCCTCGTTTTAGAAGTTTTACTAATGAGATTTTTATTCTTTTCCAAGAGCAGCCTGGAGTTCAAATAAAGAGTATAGAGGTATCTTGCATTCTCTTCAATATTTATATCTATGTACTAATGACGCATTATGTCAAAAAAATGTACTAATGACGCATCTTAGATTACTCGGAAAGCATTTGAAGTTTATTTCCATGCCTAAAAAGGGAACCTATGTGATACAAATTTTTGTAGGTAACTTATCTAAGAGAAACTACCGCTCTTAACCCATCAACTGATCAAAAACTAGACATAAATAATTAACTATGTGTAGCTGATCAACTTTATGCTTCTGTTTATCCTCGGCTAGTGATGCAATCATTATTATCACGGAACGGTTTGTTTTCTTGTTTTTTACTGTTTTATGTTAGAAAGAAATTGAAGTTCAAGTGTTGAACATTGTTGCTTTATAGACCAGCATAGAGCTGTGTTTTCTGTCCTCATCGACTGTATTGATTTCATATCTAATTACACTGGATTTGCTAATTTTACACCTAAGATATGACATAGCAGTAGACTCTGCTACATGATATTGGGTACACTATTGTAACAAAGTGTAACTACAACATTTACAGGTAAAATAGTGAATAATTTAGGAAGGAAAGCTGACCATCATCGATATTCTGAAAGTAATAACAGTATAAGTTATGTAATATATCTAGAATATATGAAGGGAAAACAAAATCATGATTGAGATTTCGGAACGATTATAATAATTTGCTGTCATTTTTTCATTTCCAACTGCGTGGATTTAGCTTTTTCAATAATGGTGGCCCAGTATGATATGTGACAAAAGCAGGATTGAATATATTCTTGTCTAAGTTTTTAGTTTTCTTATAATGATGTGGTTTTTCAGGCGTTAAGGTTCCAATATCAGTACTTGGAGCTGAGCATGACCAAATGTCTCCACCTTGGTGATCTATGCGGTATAATTCGTTACAATTGCTTTTTCTACTGCATATGTAGTTTGAACTGAAACTATGTAGTATTTAGCTTATGGCACGTCTCCAGAACTGGTAACATCTTCAAGTTTAGTATTATATGATCGGCAAGTATAAATAATTGTCCTATAACCCTGCAGGAATTAAGAGAGATTGCAAGAACAGATTCAGTGAAGGGCAAACACTTCTTTCTAGAGACTGACATTAAAGGGCCTTCCTTCAAGCTTGACAATACTGGAAAAACAACACTAACTGTGAGTTGGTTCTCTGTTTACTGGTTAAGAAAGATCATGTTTCGTGTAACCAGCTATATTAGGTAGTCACTTGCTGGCACTTGCTAAAAATCAAGTTTCTTTCTGGCACTTGCTGAAAATTAGCATCTTATTTTGCAGAATGCCTTGTGTCGAACAATGGAAACTTACTCCAAAGTTACAAGATTTTTTTTCATTTGCAATTACATCAGCAGGTTCTTTTTACCCTTATCTATTTCTGTTACCTATGTATATTGTGTTCATATGGAGTTAACATCGATTTCGTACCCTGTGTGATTACATTTACATGTCCATTATCAATCTGATTGTTTAGATTGAGAAGAAACAAGTTCAGTATCTGGACAAATATGTTTACTTCAAAATGTTCGAGTATGCAAATGTAATAGAATGTAATACATCACTCAACTTGCCTCTTAGTTGCTTCTTTTTGTTCATCCCCCTTTTTTTCTCTGTAGTGAATTACATCTCTTATCGATCACATGCATGTATAGATACAGAAATCTATTTAAATCTCGACCTCATTTTTCATCGTGGCGTTTCTTCAAATATATGGTTAAATGTTTTCCATGTCTGGACATAATCTGTCAAGTGAACTAAATGTCGATAGATAAATTCCGATGTACAACATGTATCTGTTGGTTCATACTTGCAGAAGATTTTAAATTGACCCATTAATATTCAGTTACAAAATGAATGTATCAGTTAACTAGTAAATGGAATAAATGTATAATTTTGAATTTTGAATTTTTAAACTAGAATCCTTGAACCTGCATATGTAATTTTGATTTATGTGAATTTGACAGTGGTATTTCCTCTACAAACATCTTTAAGCTGTTATTTTACTTGCATTTGTGCGTTTATGGCGTAGTGACAAGAACACCATTTCCAGCAAAGTCGATGTTTACTGCCAACAAGATTCTGGAACTCATTCATGGTGATCTATGTGGTCCCATTACTCCACCAATGCCAGGTGGGTGTCGATATTTTCTGCTGCTAGTTGATGACTTTAGCAGAGTCATGTGGGTGTATATGTTGAAGAAAAAGGATGAGGCTTTGGATCACTTCAAGAAGTTTAAGGCACTGGTCGAAAATGGTCGTGAGGAAAAAATAAAAGTCTTGAGTATAGATAGAGGTGGGGAGTTTTGTTCAGCAAAGTTTGGTGAATTTTGTGATGAGGCTGGCATAATGAGGCATTTTACGGCACCATATTCCCCACAACAAAATGGGGTAGTTGAACGCCGAAATCACTACACCATAGATTGGCTATTGCAACACCCACAAAAAAAATTGCTTAAAAATCTTTGCTATTTACTAAAAAGTTTTAACAAATTTATAAATATTGCAATATTTTTTTAAATTGTTACAATTGCATATATTTTTTACAAATGTCAAATTAAATTGCAACGAAAATAGATAAACGTTACAATTGGTTTCAAAATTTTGGGGGGCAAAATTGGCGGGCTACCAAATTCTTTTGTCCGGGATTTCCAAATAGGCTTGACCGAAACATTTGACTAAGATTCAACACAACACAAACACAGATACATAGAAAGATACATAGAGAGAGACAAGGCGAGAGGGAGATAAGGGGGGAGAGAGAACTCAAAATCCAATCAAGCTCGAAGAGCACTCAAACTCGAACACTCAATCTCGAAATAAGCATATTCTTTCCCCAAATCAATTTTAAACTCTGCTTTTGGACGAATTTTGCAGCTATCAATTAGGGTTTTTTTTGTTTATTTGTTCTCCAGATGGGTTTCTTTGTTTGTAATGTTCCTTTGTTTTTCACTAGTTGATGCACTTATGATCCCTGTGAATTTGGTGAATTAGAGCTATTTCTGCTTATTATGTTTACTTTTTTTTACCGCAATTTAATTCTTTGTTTTTGTATTTGATCTCTATTCGTTATTCTTTATATCAATTCTCCAGATGGGTGTGTCGGTGGAGATGTTGTGTGTTGTCATGTATTTATAATGTGGTAGTTAATTGTTTGTAGGATGGATAACATGAGTAGTTATTGGCAATTGGGTGATGAGCTTCGAGGGTTGAATGTTTCGGAGGAGCACAAGTGGTTGATGGGTGCTTCTATATTGGCTGAGCAGACTAGGTCAAAATTTGAGCGTACGAACAATCTTGATCTTTCTAAAGGACTTATTCTGTGCAAATGTTGTTCTTACTTAAGCAGGGTATATTTAAAAAAGTTAAAAATAAGCAGAATTATTGATGATGAAATCATATCTGCATAATTTTGAGTAATATAGTAGACATCTCACGGACTGCCTTGGAAATGTGGGTGATAAATAACTTTGACTTTCAGATGGAAAGGTTCCGACTAGAATGTTCTTACAGTTATCTATCACTTTTTTATTATGCCTTTGCATACGAGGCAAGTTATAGTTCCAGTACATCCGTGACAGATATATGCTGTGTGTACAGGCTTCAAGTTGTGGAGGTTCAAACATTGATGCAACTGCTTGGGAAGATAAAAAGTGTAAAGGCGAGTCAAGGTTTCCTGCTCAGGTTAAGGTAGAGCGATGATTTTGTTTATATTTAATTGATCACAATTGACTGTTTGTGCCACTTAAGTTAAACATCTTTTACTGATCTTCTAAATTAGGTGAGAATTCGGGTTAGAAAAATATGCAAGCCTTTGGAAGTAGTTCTCCCCGTGGTTGCATCATTAAATTGTTATGTAAAATGCAAAGGACTTTTGCCCGGATTTGAAGAGAAGTATATTCTGTACTGTTCCCAAGTTTGGTTACTATTCCTCTCATAGTCTAGACTCCCTTGTGTAGAATTGAAAGAGAATTATTGTATTTATTGGTACATAGTTTGAATTATATTTATTGTAGATGAACTTAATATGTATTTAAGTAGTTTATAAATTTTTATGTTGGGTCTAGCTACATAGTTGTTTGTTAAATGTTTATCTTAGTTATTAATGATAATCCCAGTTATTATGTGCCCTAGTTCATTAGGGTTCTGTTTTTTATGGGCCCTAGTCCATTAGGTTTCGTGTTCACTGTTTAGACTCCGCCTTGTCGTCTTCTACTATGATTGAGTTTATATACATATTGAACCATTTATTTCTAAGCGGCTGGATTTAAGTTGCAGCTGTCATGAGTTCCCATTCAGCCACCAATGGTTGTTACTTTTAATCACTTCTTTTCGTTGTCCTGCATTGCTCTTACATTCTTTTCTTCTTTTGTACTGGTGCCACTATTTCATGCATATTTGTTCTCTCTTACTTCTGTGCATTGTTGGCACGACATTTTTATTTTCATGGCATTTACTGTTGCAAGTCTCACCCATTTTATTTTTCTTATTACTCTCCTCTTCGTGAACAGGTTCTCAGAATATGCAATCTCAGCTGAACAGCCAAGGGCCACCTCTTCCTGTTCCAGTTCAAACTAATTTGTCCCAGTCGGGTCAACTACTACCCCAGAACATCGCTAATAATATTGGCTCAGTTGGAATGCAAGGATCTGCTAGTTTGACGTCCTCGTTTCCCATGGTCAGCAATTTATCACAGAATAATATTCCCAATGTTGTTAACCAGAATAACAACATGCAGAGTATGCCAAACATTTATGGGGTTGTACAAAACATGAAGAGTATGCCAAACATTGTTTTTAAGGTAGAGCAATGATTATGTTTATATTTAATTGATCACAATTGACTGTTTGTGCCACTTAAGTTAAACATCTTTTACTGATCTTCTAAATTAGATGAGAATTCAGGTTAGAAAAATATGCAAGGCTTTGGAAGAAGATTATTTTATCATAACTTGCATTCTCTGAGGAAGCTTCATCCGTTTTAAACTCACGAACAGAGAATAATGTATTATTGAAAATATTTTAACTGCATAGGAGCTGAGCAACTACTACTGATCTCTGAAACCATCTTAGGTTCACTACCTCAGTGGTCCAATTAGAGTTGTAGATATCCCTGAGTCAATATGAAACATTGTTTTAAAGAATTTTTTGCATTTAAAAGTACTCAGCATATACATTTGTTGGAGAATACAGTGGCGACGCAGATAACTTGCACTGTTATGGAATAAGCTGCATTCTATAGTTTAAGAAAATTCAAGTTCTTTGTTCTTGATTTAATGTTACATAAACAGATTTTATAACAACTAATATGAGTAAGAATGTTTTGCCAAAAAATGAGTAAAAGTGATGTACAACGTATTTTAAACTTTTAATGGAGCGCAACAATATGAGTGCTTGGATTGTTGGTTTCGATTCCAGATTGTTTGATGTTGTTCATTCTATTAGTAAACTTCTATATTCTTTTTGTTACCTATGTTTAGTTGAATGCCAACTTAATTATACATTGTTACATGTAAAATTAACTTGCAAATTACATAGGATGTAGTCTGCTCATGGATTGCATATTATGTGCAAGGTTTCGTAAACAAGATCTAAGATCCTATTTTTATCATAGATTTTAGCCCTCTTTCCATGATCCGAGGTCCTGTCTTGGCCTATATATGTTATATTGATTGAGATACTCTCTAATCAACCAATTTTGTTTTCATATTTTCCACTCTTTTAGATGTATATTCGTTCTATATTTCATTGTTAAAGCTTTTAGACAAATCTACTATTTTTTTATAAATCTAAGTTTTAAACTTATTTTTGCATTTGTTCTCACAGAAATATGTAGGTCTTAAAACTCAGAAAAGTGCACCAGAGTACAGTCATAAAAGCATACTGGTTTTGTAGCTCTCTTTGAATGAAATATTTTAGCTTTTATTTGTGGTAATTGATCAATTCGTTGAATGCAGGACCATCTTGCACTAATGATGGAACTTCTTGGAAAAAATGCCTATAAAGGTTAGATTGTTGGTCACCAGCTCCTCCTTTTCTAGTTCCTGCACATATCTGTGATGCTCATGTTTTTATATTTTGGCAAAACAGATAATCATTGGTGGACTACGATCCAAAGACTATTTTCATAGGATGGAGATCTGAAGAGAATTCAAAGGTTAAAGTACTACACACTTGAGCGATTACTGGTTGACAAATTCAAACTTTCACATGCACAATTGGCAGAGTTTCTTTGTCCCTTACTTGTTTTTGCACCAGATAAGCGACCAACTGCTCAGCTGTGTTTGCACACTATGCCATAAATGCTCATATGCAACGCTTTTAGAAAGTGTTTCAGTGAAAGTGTTTCGTTAGGTATGAAATTTTGGGTCTAATGAAACAGAACTTGAACTGGTGTTGCATTACATATAATTTAGTGTTGCATTTGATCCACGGTGTTTCACATAATGCAACACTAGCAGCAGGCGTTGCATTAGATATTTTTTAATTTTAAAAAATGCTGATGTGGCAGCAGTGGGGTCCACACGTGTTGACGTGGCATTTGCTGACGTGGCAAGTGTGGGGCCCACATTTGCTGACGTGGCAAATGTGGGACCCACATTTGCTGATGTGTCATTGGCTGACGTGGCAGAAGCGTTGCATTAGGTGAAAGAGGTGTTGCATTTGCTGTTTAAAAGCGTTGCATTAGGTATTTTTGAATTTTTAATAAATGTTGACGTGGCAGTTGTGGGACCCACCAGGGTGACGTGGCAGTGTGGGGACCACCAGGGTGACGTGGCATAGGCCCACGGGTGCTGACGTGGCAAGTGTGGGGCCCACAATTGTTGACGTGGCAAATGTATTAGTAGTGTAGTAAAGTGTATGCGACTTAGTTGTTTTGCTAACTAATTAAGTGCATGTGATAATACCTTATCATTTTGTCTTGACTTACCTTTTGGATGATTTCTACGATGATGTTGTAATAGTGATGTACTACTTTTAAATTATTTGTAATTTGTATTTAGTAGTTTCTATGAAATGATATTGAAGTTTGGTTTTGCTTGGATTTGTGGTTGGATTTGTGGCTTTTAATGCCTGACTAATTGTATTTTCAAAGGGACCCATTCACCTTTTTTAAAAAAAAATTGTTGCAATTGGGTCCAAATATGTTGCAAATAAACATTACAACAACTACAAAATTATTGCAATAAGGGTATAAACTGTTGCAATTAGTCTAACAAATTCATTGCAATTGGACTAATATTTGTTGCCTTAAAGTGATTTGTTTGTCAACCATTTGCTACTGCAATGATTTTTAAACGTTGCTAAAGACTATAAAATGATGCTACATGCCTTTATTGCAATGATTTTTAATGTTTCTATATGGCACTCAAATCGTTGCTAAATCGCTCTATTGCAACAGGGGAGGATGCAACGCTAAAAATTTTCACATTCGTTGCAATAGAGTCTACTGCAACAAATATTGGCCTTAAGGTAATGTATTTGTGGTGTTGCAATATGTGATCTATGGTGTAATAGGACAGTGGTCGAGATGGCAAGAAGTTTGTTGAAAGAAAGAAATATGCCTTCAATGTTTTGGGGTGAAGGTGTGAGGCACGCTGTTTATTTGCTGAACCGACTACCTACTAGAGCTCTGTCCGGAACAACACCCTACGAGGCTTTGTTAGGTATTAAACCTAACATTGATCATATTAAAGTTTTTGGTTGTATCTCACATATGAAGATACCAGCTGTGAATGTAAAAAAACTGGATGACCGGAGTAAAATGGTTGTAAACCTTGGTAGAGAATCAGGCACCAAGGTGTATCGTTTATACGATCCAAAGTTTGGTGCAGTCCATGTTAGCTGGGACGTGATTTTTGAAGAGTCAAAAAGCTAGCCTTGGGTTGACAAGGAGGTAGGTGAAAGCGTGGCAGCATCTACGTTTACAGTGGTCAATATCGGTACAGAAGGGTCTCAGATGCAGTTCTAGTCATCCCCAGACCAGTCATCTCCATACACCCCTGTGACTACACAAATGTCACAGACTTCACAGTCGAGTGAACAGAGCAGAGTCATCACAAAGCACAGAACCAAGAAGATTCAGATTGGTGAGCGATATTTACAATGAAACAGATGAGATTGAATTAGAAGATGACTTGCTTTTACTCAGTGTAGAAGAGCCTTCAAGTTACTATGAAGCAGCTAAAGAAAAGGAGTGGAAAATTGCGATGAGCCAGGAGATAGAGTCGATAGAAAAGAACCAGACCTAGAAGCTAACAGAACTACCAGTTGGCAAAAAGGCGATTGGGCTAAAATGGGTTTTCAAATTAAAGAAAAATACCGATGGAGAAATCATAAAATATAAAGCCCGTCTCGTTGCAAAGGGCTATGTACAAAACCAGAGAGTTGACTATGAGGAAGTCTTTGCTCCAATAACTCGTTTGGAAACAGTACGTTTGATTTTGGAACTTGCAGCTAAAAACAGATGGGAAGTTCATCACTTAGATGTGAAATCCGCATTTCTTAATGGGGTTTTACAGGAGGAAGTCTATGTCATTCAACCTGAAGGTTTTGAGAAAACTGGTGAAGAGCATAAACTGTATAAGCTCATAAAAGCGCTCTACGGGTTGTGTCAGGCACCACGGGCATGGTACGCTCGTTTAAACAGGTGTCTCGAGAACTGGGGTTTGTTAAATGCCCTCATGAGCTCGCTGTTTACACACGAAGAGAAGGTGGTGAATCCTTGATAGTAGGTGTCTACGTGGATGATTTGATAATCACTGGTACAAGGTTGTCAAACATTGTAAAATTTAAGAAGCAGATGGCTGAAGAGTTTGACATGTCTGATTTAGGCAAGCTGTCTTACTATCTTGGTATTGATGTCGAGCAAGGGAAGGAGTATATAAAACTGAAGCAAGCTGCGTATGCAAGAAAATTTTTGGAGAAAGCTGGGATGTCTGAGTGTAATCTTGTGAAATATCCCATGTAGCCTAAAACCCAGTTGCATAAAGATGAGAAAGGGAAGGCTGTTAACTCGACTGATTTCGAAAGCATGGTGGGTAGTTTGAGATATCTGGTGCACACACGCCAAGATATAGCCTATTCAGTTGGCGTGGTTAGTAGATATATGGAAAGACCCACTGTTCTTCATTTGAATGCAGTGAAACGTATAATGCGATATGTACGTGGAACGTTGGATTATGGTTTAGTCTATCTAAAAGGCAAAGGGAATTATTTACTTGCTGGGTTTTTTGACAGCGATTTAGCTGGTAACTTGGATGACAGAAAGAGTACAGGTGGGTTAGCATTTTATTTGAATGAAAGTCTGATAGCGTGGGTGTCACAGAAACAAAAATGTGTAGCGTTATCTTCGTGTGAAGTCGAGTTTATGGCTGCAACTGCTGCAGCATGTCAATGGATTTGGTTGTGCAAAGTGTTAAATCAAATATCAGATGAGAGCATTGGACCTGTGGTGTTGTATATCGACAATAAATCTGCTATCGATCTGACGAAGAATCTAGTGTTTCATGGACGCAGCAAACACATTGATATTCGTTATCATTTTATTAGAGAGTGTGTTGAGCGTGGAGAAGTGATTGTTAAGCATGTTAGAATATAGGAGCAGAAGGCAGATGTTTTGATTAAAGATATGTCCAAGGTGAAGTTTGAGCGAATGAGGAAGCTACTGGGAGTAAGGAATTTGATCGAGAACAGTTGTTGATTAAGGAGGTGATTGTTGGGCCTTTAATCAAAACTGTTGGGCTTGTTTTATTTTATTTGTTTGAATAATTTAGGTTGGTTTATCAGCTATAGTCATTGTGAGACTCAGTCATGCACGTAGTTGAGATTTTTTAGGAAGCTTTGATTAGTAGATGTAGTGGAGTAGTATTAGGAGTTTGTTGAGCTATTTTGTAGCACCACCTTTGTGGTTTGTTTTCCATATATTGTATTGCATTTTCTTTCAGTAATGAGAAGAAGTACAGAACTTTCTTTTCTCAGTTTCATTTGCCAAACACTCTTATATGTATAAACATCTGTATACCAGATTAAGAAACTAGACTATTGAGGGGCACTACCTGTAGGATAACACTGTATATCTTAGATACAGCATCCCACCTCCATCTATTACATTCTATTGATGGAAAAGTAACCAATCCTTGGAGGACTTGGTAGTTTTCATTAGTTAATGTTTCAATCTTCTTTTCGGTCTCTTAGTGCTCTCACCACCTTCAAATAATCTGATATCTTTGCTTATGATTTGCCTTTCACATTTACAAATGTTATTTACAATATATGTGCTTTTTAATATAAGTTTAAATTTCTGAATTTCGTCAAAATAAATATGAAAATCTGATGTCCATAATAAAAACAAATACGAATATATGCAGCCAACTAACATGATCAGGATCAAATAACGCGAGAACATGGTCGTCAAATATTAAGACAGAGTTATGCTTCCTCGTAAAAATCTTATTTGCTGAATTTATTAGATTTTACCATAATTCTTCAGAAGGAGTTTTTGACATTTAAATGACATATGATATCCGGCATGGAAACATTTAGCATGGACACTGGATGTCAAGTTTTCATATTTACTTGTTTCTTTAAGCCAAATATGTGCTTCCTTGAATCTCTTCTATTTCTTTTGACTGGAATGCTTGATAGATGAAATAATAAATAATATTTAATATGCAGAGATGGTTATCAGATCTCTGGATCAGGCCAAGTACTTCTGGAAGAATCTAAAGATGTCATGAACTTAGAAAGTTTGGTGGTGCTCTTAAAATGTCTAAAGAATATGGTAAATGCTACATTCCTTAATTAGTCAGGATAATCAGGTGAGCATGATAATAAGTTCTATATATGTTAACATTGTTACCTGTATAAACAGAAATGATAATCAACTGGTCTATAATCTTATTAAAATTGCTAAAAGTTTTGCACAACTTCCAGATGCCAGTACCATCCTTTGCTAATTTTTGCAACTCACATGATATTTTTTGCTTCAGATATACTCACAATGCAATATTTACAAAGCAGGGAAGAAGAAGGTAGCATTTAAATATCTTACAGAGAAGGTATACGATCTCTTACTTGCTTTTTTAGAATTTACTTATGCATCATATGAGTATATATATGATTTGTTTTACCAGATTTAAGTGTAAAACTTCTAATGTTGTAACAGAAATAATAAGTAGAATTATTTTTAATAAATACAAATGATATAAGTATAAATCAATAAACTGTTTCTGTAGAAATCAATAAGATGTTTTCGCAGTCAACTTGAATATTGTATTTCCATTTTAATAATCAGCAGCAGTTCCTATCGAGACTTAAAATCTTGTGCTCCTACATTTCAGTTAGTACTATATGTAGAATGCAGATTCTTTCCATGATTTCTATCTACTGTATGTTGGTTTATGACTGGTGCTTGTATGTTAGAGATGGACTTGTCTCTTACTCTCACACTCTTTTTGTTGTTTGCCTCCTAGGCTGATGACAAGGAAGAAGCATGTTCTGGTTGCATCATATCGGAAGGGGACTTGTTCGTAACAGAAACTCAGGATGGCCTATTGAATGTAGCAGCCCAGCAGACCACATTTCAACCTTCAGAATTTTACACAACCTGTACAGTGGAACCTCCAACTGATTCTCTTAAGCAAGTTACCAGCTGTTGTGCAACCATTAACATATAGTTTAGAGATTTGAGAAGGAAATCAAATATAGTACTTGTACATTTTAATTTAATTTCTTTAATGTTGTTGGATTTGATACGTTGATGTAACTATACTAGTTATGTTTTTGGTGAATGAAATTAGGAATTGAATTGGTTGTCGGTTTATTTGATTGGAAATTCGATATTCAAGTAGTACATTTTTCTTTTATTACATTTATGGTGTTACAATAGTTACAAAGTATGTTACAATAGGTATGTTACTGCAAGTGTTGCAGGTCCAAAAAGTAGGACCCAGATGTGGGCCCACAGTTGCCCCTCTGCAAATTTGTATCATCTTTTGTAACACACAAACTATGTTGCTATACAGTGTTTAAGATGTTGCTATAGAGGTTTTTTGTAACCACATTTGCTATGTTACCATAGGCTATTTCTGATGTTACCTTAGAAATCTACAGTTACTGCTGAGAACCTAACACGGTTGAAGTGTTACCATAGCCCTATTTTGGCATACGGCAACTTTAAACAGGGTCTATAGTAACACAGTTTTGGGGTTGCAATAAGCAATCTATGGCATAGTGATACTAATTTTCTAAACATGTTTGTACTATTACTAAGGTGATCATCTACTTATGAATGCAGTCTCAATCGCATCCGGATGAAGAGGAATTAATAGATCGATCAGGGAGCTGGATCCTAGCAAGGATGGACGAAGAGGGTAATTTTTTAAATGATGTTGTTGCAGACAAAGCTAAGGAAATTGTAAGTTATTGATTTGTATCTTAATTCAAAGTATTCATTAGCTCATGCTTTGAACCTTTTTTTTTCTAAACTATTAGCAAACTTTGAATTCTTTATTATTATATATGTATAAGTTTATTACATACATAAATAGATTAGTCTTTTATATGGGAATAGCTTAACTATAAATATATGGTACTCTTAATTCTGTAGGAAAAGTTGAAGGAGGAGGTTAAGGAAGGGAAACTAAAAGTGAATGGTCTTAATGATGTTTTAACAATGGCATTTGGTAAGCCTGAGCATCCAGGAAGAGTACGTGGCCAAGGAACTCATGTGAAGCAGTCAGTTTACTTCGATCGTCCAAGGCAAAAGAAAGCCTCGACAATGGATGAAAAGATACAGGAGAGAGTTAAGAAGTACATGGCATAGGAGACTGCAAAAGGTTATTAAAGAGAGAGATGCAATTTGGGCTGATGTAGTGGGAAAACTCAGAGCAGAGTTATTGACAAAGATTCTGGGACAAGATGGTAGTCCGAAACAGGCTTCTCAAGAAACAAGTTGTCACACTAACGGTGGGATTGATATAGATGTAGGTGTATAGAATCTTCATACACCTAAAACCACAAGGAAGATTTTTCATGTTCAAGAAGATAAAGATGTTCGTAAAGTGAAAATAATTGACACTATATTTGTTGATTTTGGTGACATTAAGGATGATAACAAGGTGGCTGGTGAGGATGCAAATTGTAAGGTGGCTGGTGAGGATGCAAATTGTAAGGTGGCTGGTGAGGATGAAAATTATAAGGTGGCTGGTGAGGATGATGATTGTAAGTTTGTTGTTGAAAAGAAGATAGGTGAGGAAGTGAAAGTCAATGCATCCGATAGTTCTGTTTGCAAATTGGCTGTTGGATCGCTGAGCAACATTGTAGATTATGCAAAGATTGATGAAGTACTCATTCTTGAAGGACGTGAGCAGACAATCCATGGAGTAAGACTTGGAGAAGAGAATGCAAGAGTTTCAATCACTCGAGTCATTCAGTGCGGTGCGAATATTCCCTTCCCTATCAGTGATTAAATTATGATTGTGGAACAGGCCATTGGAACTTTTATTACATGACCGAGAAACCTAACTAATAGCAATAGGAAGCAATAGCACTTCTGATGGTTTCTCAAAGGTCAGATATCTACTATGTTTTTATTTAGTCTGTTTCTTCTTACTATTTTCACGTTCAATTTTTAGAAAAAGAAGAAAGGTCATTCTATGAAAATGAAAAAGACGTATAAAGTAGTTGAAGATGTTCGAGTAGAGCCTTTTGTTGAGATGGATGCAAATTATCCATCTGCATTGAAGCGTTTGTGGACATGAGCAAAGGATGCCTTGGCTGATGAACAAACAACGTCTTTTGAGCCAAGCGAAGATGCCTTTGGCTCTACAAAGAAGCAAGTCATTTTCTTATCAGATATACATGCAGTGTGCTCTGGAGGTGAAATGGCAGGGTCTTTCATTTGCCTTTTTATTAAGTAAGTTTCTCTGCAATTTGTTTTTCGTAGACAATATAACTGAGAATCTTTACTCACTACTATTTAATTTTATATGTAGCCTCTTAAATGAATATGTAAAAAAGCATAAGATGACCAACATGATAAGCTTCGTAGATCCTAGCACGATTGGTGCCATTGGATGTGGTAATGCAGGGCAGAGGTCGCGTGCACTCGATGCACGATTTAAGAATGCTAAGAAAGATCAATACTTTCTCATGCCTTACAATGTCGTGTAGGTGTTTATACCATAAGTAGCTACTTGGACATTCTCAGATAATTTTTTGAGGTTAAACATGATTATATGTCTTGCCTTTTTTAGTTGATTTTTTTACAAGAATTTAAGTTTCAGTTTTTAACACAAGGGTTAAATTTGATAATATTTAATTTGTTGCAAATTTTAAGTTTATTTTTTGAGTTTGAACTTGATAATATTTCTTATAATTTTAAGTTGAATTTTTACAATAATTTAGGATTCCAATTTTTTTAAAATGGTTAGGTTGTGTCGCAATTTCTCGATATTTTGGTAGACTTGTTAAGATCAAGCGTTCCTTTCATTTTTTAAGTTGATCATTTACGAGAATTTAAGTTTTTATTTTGAATAGAAGCCTTCAATTTTTGAAGTCAAGCCTGATCATATTTATTGCAAGAAATTGTGCTCTAGATGTGTCACATTTTGGAACATTTTTCTGTCTTGCTGAATTTAAGTATTTTTTTGGTTGATTTTATTTTAATATTAATATGATCTTTTTTATTATATTTGAGTTGGTAGTGCGACAAGAATTAGTACTTCATGCTTTAATTTCAAACTTGCACCATGGTTCATGTTTGCGTAGGAACCACTGGACTTTGACTGTTGCAAATCCTGAGGCAGAGATTGTCTACTACATGGACCCTCAAAAATGTCGAATTGCAAATGGGGAATGGGTGGATGTTGTCGACAATTTCAACTTCTAAAGTTTGTGTATTGAGTCTTGAACCTTCATAGACCATATCTTTCTCTGCTTTGATTTTTTGTTGAAAAATATTATTTTCGTTACAGTGCCATTAAAATGTACAAGGAGGACATGAACAAGGTTGCAAAGAAGAAAATATTAAGGGAGAACATGGCGGTATTAATTCATTCTCATCATATTTTATTTATGTCATCGAAAGAGATTGTAATTAAATTTTTATTTGGTACTTCAGGGAGTTCCACTGCAGACAGGGAGCAAGGATTGTGGCATGTTCGTGATGCGTTACATGAAGGAAATCGTTGAGGACTTTTTTTGGGTTTTCTAATCAACTTTAGAGATACTTGGTTCTTTAAGACACTAGTAAAAATATGTGACTTACAAAAAATTTTTGGTCATTTTTCAGTGGATGCGTAAGTCGAACATGGTTCATATTGATGATCACAGTAACAAGATCCGGATTGATATTGCGAAATATCTTATGGAATGCCATGCATGTTAGGTTCTACAGTCGGGTTCTTTCTCTTGTTATGAACTTGGTTTATGAAGTGGAAGTTTTATAATATGTAGTTGGTGATGGTAAATTAAACTTGGGATGATGTATTTGGTGTTAGGTGATCAACTGGTGAACTGGTTCTTTTTGCTTCATTTTGTGGTTTTCGTGGATTGATTGGTCGTTAATTTGGTATCTATTCCGTGGTTTTCTTTTGCATGTGTTTGGTATCTTTTGTGTTTGTTGTTTGATGGAATTTAGTTTTAATCTTCCGTTGGTGGTTTGTATAAAATGTGAATTTGATGTGCAAACAGTTTACACTTAAACAGATCATGGTGTTTTAAAACAAAAATAGCCATTATACGAACATAATTGGGACAACAATATACCATTGTTATAACAATTGACCGAAAGTAGATAAACAAATTTGTAAAACTTGTAAACCATTGTGTCTAAAGAGCTGAAAACTTAAACTACAATATGAGATAAACATAAAATGTGGTCTAAAGAGCTTTCGGATAACAGTGAAGCACAATTCAATATTCAAAAACAATGGTTTATGCTATAAACAAACAGTTGTTTGAAGGCCTTCATTACATGTGTGCTTGTGTAAATTGTTGTCTAACATCAACTAAGATAAAGGTGTTTCTTAAAAACTGTCATGGTTAGGTTTTCAGAAAACAGAGGATTACAATAATCGTTGTTTGAAAAAAAACTTAGAAAAATTAAGAATTCTTGCATGACATCAATTCCATGTTGTCTATTAGTCAGAAAACCATTGCATTATGTTGTTTCCAGTAACGGTTCTTATTACAAAAGTGTTGTCTTTCTTAATTTTAAACAAGCACTTAGAACAGTTGTGTTACTTTCTTCTAGCAATGGGTATAAATCCATTGTCTGATTTAAATCAGACCACTGCCCGATAGACCACGAAAAAAATTGGTGTCAGACAACGGTGAAAAACAGTTGCATGAACTGATTTTTTTTGTAGTGCGTGTCACCAAGCTTTCATTGAGATAAAATGCCATACCCCTAGTACTTCTCCTATCATCAATATTTCCTGCAAGGTCGTTGTTCGAGTATCCCGACAAAACATTAGTACCACCATTTTCAGTGTAAACCAGTCCATACTCATGTGTTCCTGTACGTAATAAAGAATTCTCTTAACAGCATTTAAGTTCATTGTTGTAGGCTTTTCCATATACATGTTGACTATTCCAACTGTGTAGGCAATATCCAGACGCATGTGAACAAGGTAACTTAGCCCTCCCACAATGCTCCTGAATTGAGTTGCACCTCGTCCTTGGTGATATGTTCTTTTGTATGCATTAGAAATTTTGTGGGATTACAATCAATCATCCCAGCCTTTTCTAGTACTTTCTTTGCATACCCTGACTGCTTAAGCTCAATACACTTGCTGTTTTGCTTTACTTCAATTCCCAAGTATTAAGATAATTTCCCCATATCACTCATCTCAAATTTGCAATTCATCTGACCTTTAAAATCTTTAATTAACGACATATTCGTGCTAGTGATGAGAATATCATCCACATAGACTTTTCCAACTCTTTTGGTGTATACAGCATGCTCGTACGGGCATTTAACAAATTAGCGAGATCTTTAAGATATTTGTTGAGTTTCGAATCCCACGCACGTGGCGCCTTCCATAGACCATACAATGCCTTGTACAGCTTGTACACAGGTTTTTCTTGCCCTTTCTTCATGAATCCTTCCGGCTGAGATACATAAACCTCCTCCTTGAAATCACCATGTAAAAAGGTTGTTTTAACATCCATGTGGTGCAATTCCCATGAGTTTTTCGCTGCCAAGGCCAGTAAAATCCATATTGTTTCTAAGCCAGTAATATGCGCAAATAATTCATCGAAATCTACCCCATTTTCTTGGACATACCCCTTGGAGACAAGTCTCACCTTATGCTTCACTATATTTCCTTCAGCATCCCATTTAAGTTTATAAATCGATTTTAAATCGATTACCTTTTGACCTGGTGGCAGAGTTGTCAGCTTCCAAATTTTGTTTTTTTTCAATGGAATCAATCTCGCACTGTTTAGCTTTTCTCCAGGCTTTATCCTTCATTGCACGTCTATATGAATTTGGCTCATCAATGCCCATCATCAATGCCCATGAGCAACAACTCGTCTTCTGCCTCTATTTCTTCGATGTCATTATATATATCTTTAATCTTTCCGAATTTCTTTGGTACTCCTCTGTCATTATAGTTCTCAAAGTTTGGACTGACATCAGGTGTTCGTGACTGCAGGGTCGTACCCTCAAGTTCCTCAGAGTTGCTCATCTGCGTGTGTCTCGGACTTGTCACCTCATCACCATCGATTACTGGTACTTCAAACACTGAAGCTGAACCCATTTATTGAATTTAACATATGAAATTCCTCAATTAAAACCATTCGTTAATTCTTGATACGACCTTATGCCATGGAATAGATTATGGAATGTAAATACTTTAAAAAATAGACTAATTTTTCAAATCTTTTTTGCTGAACCCTTGAAATTGGAACGTTTTTTATTGAGGCGCTGGTCGTGGTTACTTATTTTAAGGCCAAAGTGTGCCTATGGATCCAAATGTTTAAATCATATGAAAACATGGTTTAGCGATATTACGTGCCTGATCACCCACTTTAGCACGTAGCGTCTTATCGTAAGTTCCAATTAACCTATTTTATTATTGAAACTTATATCCTAATTCAGATTTATACCTTTGATTCATTGTTACCTGTTATCTCTTTACACTACTAAGTGATGTTTGGCTCATATACCCGAACCTGACAGTGAAACGTGAAGATGGTGCGTACGATTTAGACCACTAGGAAGAGTTTAGAGAGGAAGAGAGTAGTTGCACAGGGTCCGGTATTTGCAATCCAAATTTCTGAAGATTTCGGATCAACAGATGCAGCTATTTGACAAACTTTTGGAGTTGGTTTGTAAGACTAGTTTTGATAATGATGTAATTATTTTAAATTTAAATCGTTTGTAAAATTAATTAAACTTAATTGTCATTGTTTTTAAATGTTTAAGTTATTTCATAATTTAACATGGTTCATCTTGCGGGTATAGTTTTACTTTATTATTAATAGGTTTGCGGGTATGACCCATATTCACGTTACTCTCATTTACACTTTTACCATATGACCCTTTCTCTATTTATGACTCCTACATAACACCCAAATCTAAACCATTAGCCCTCTCAAAGCCCAATTACAATAATTTAAGTTATAAAATATCACTCTATTAGGTTAGCTATAAAGTTGTAAATTAGTAGAATGGAGCCGATCGAACTTCTCTCTTCGTGTTTCAGCTCGTTACAAAAGTCGAACTCAAACTCGAATTTTATGAAGCCAATATTATTGTTTTTGTATGGAATCATTAAGAAAAAAATTATCTGACAAACATGTTCACGATCATTTTAAATTTTTTCTATAATTTTTTCATTGAATTTAAATAAAAAAGTAGGGAATAAAATCGCAAAAACTTGCAACATGCTTCTTGTTTGCATTTTTTGTTGATTTATTTATTTTTAATTGCATAAACAAGTGAAAATTAGGGGAAAAAAGTTAGGGTAAACTTGCCTATGGATAGATTTTTATTGTTGCATGTAGTCTAGTGAATTTTTACTTTATAGTTTAAGTGGTTTACTAAATTACCAGATGATCGTACCTCTAATTCATATATAAATTGAAAAACAAATCATTATTATAACACTAAATGAAAGTGCAAACTGATTACAGTAGTACTAGTGTTGCTGGTTAATTACCCTCATCGCATTTACAAATTTGTATTGTAAACTCATAATGTAACATAAGGTCTGAGGTCTCAATCTCTCTAATTTGTTCCTTGATGAAGAGATTTTGGGTTTTTTCATTACCAAATTCTGCACCGTTAGATACAATTTCTAACTCCTTCATGAAGTGATCAAGTGTCTCATTTACAATTGGTTTCATAAAAAGAGGATGCACAGATCATCCCAGTAGTGTGGGTTTCTGTTAAAAGCTCTGACAAACATGTCTTTGTAGTCCCTTGACCTTTAGGTTTCAAATTTGACATTATGCTTGGCAAGGTCTTACAATAAAGGTTTATATTAGTTGTATTATCTACAATTAAAAAACAAATATTTTTCTAGTTTTACCGTTTTTGATATAGGAATTTCACAATATGTTATATTAATTATTAAAATTCTAGTTAAAATAATATTTTTTTGAACTATTTTTATATATTTTTTAAACAAGAGCACACAGTAAAGAGTAACATCACAAAAACTAAATTATGTTGTTAAATAACAAATTTTATCTTTATCTGATTCAAATTAAATAAATATGATAAAAAAATTATATTATAAACTACTTCTGAAATAATTATACAAAGAATTTTATTATAAAATTGTATTATATTTTTTGGTTGTTTAAATGCAAAAATTAAAGGGGTGATGACCCAAAATAATCACCTGGGAAACTGGATGACCCTTTTTACACGGTGTATCGTATTAGTGTAATACGGAGGCCGAAACTCCGTATCCCGTCGGTATAATCACCTGGGAAACTGGATGGCCCTTTTTACTGACGGGACACGGTACATCGTGTACCGTGATAGGGGGTGTGATGCGGAGAAGCGTCCTCCGTAACAGGGCATGATACGGAGCTCCGTCTTCCGTGTTATGCATACGGTGTTCCGTGACAGTGCTGCGCACCCACCTAACACGGAAGACCGTGTTCCGTATCATGCATAACACGGAAGACCGTGTTCCGTATCATGCATAATACGGTAATACGGTACACGGTGTACCGTATTAGGGTAATACGGAGGCCGAAACTCCGTATCCCGTCGGTATTTCGGGCCATTTTTTTCAAAATCAGTATTTTGGGCAAAAACTTATGAAAAATAGGCATTTTGGTAATTTTCTCAAATTAAAGTTGATTTTTAAATATTCAATTTTGTTATGTTATAAGCATTCGATAATATCTAAACATTCCTTTATGGTAATTGAAAATTATATTTCTTATAATTATTAGAAGTAATTATGTGTAGGATATCTCCAGGGAGGAGATATTACTTGAAATTCATAACCTGCAACAGGGCACTAAAATAATCTCTAAATAATACTAGAAGTCCAAAAATCCTAATCAATGGAATAGCCAGAAAAAGAATATGGCATGAGCCAATCGCCCAGTAAGATTTGGAATACTGTTTATAAAACAGAAAAATAGTTATGTATATTTGACAGTTTATAATAAAACATTTATTTTCAAAATATGCATGGTTGAAGCAACTAGAGATTAGGATATTTCATACCGAGATCATAACAGAACAGATAGAAATACACACATCATAGGGTACCTAATGTGTGCAACAAATCGGATAACGTGTACGGCATATACACGTCACCGCCAAATCAAATCAAATTTGGGTGCACCCACGTATCTTGAAACAAATATAAAAATGCGCAAAAACTCGCCACATGAGCTATCATAAGGATACGGCGTGACCAATCACACTGCCACTGAAGTGTCATGTCACTCGTGCCGCAATGACATGGTTATAGTACCCCTACAGCTGGTTAACTCAATATACCCTATATCACTAAGGTTCAAATAAAACATTTTTGCAAAATTTTCGAAATAACAATAGACAAATATTTGAACATCAACAAATATGTAAATTGCAAAATTTCAGATTGTCGCAGAAACAGATATTTAAATATTTCAAAACATATATATAAATCACTTTCCAAAGTAAACTAGTCAAAACATTTTTCAAAATCAGAACATCAAAACAATTAAAACCAAGTGAATAGATTTAAGTACAAAACATATTTAATATAACTAATCCTAAAATGAGTATAGCTGAATAAAAATGAAAATGAGAGAAAATCCGTACCTCGAAAATAGTAAACTCAAATACTAATAAAAATCTTAAACGATCCGCTACGTACACCCTCGACTCCCGATTTATTATTCACAAAATTATAATTTGTTATTAACAATTCATTCTTTTTGGTTTTATATATACATACCAGCTTAACATAATAATTATACATACGAATTATTACCGAATACTCAGTGCAATCACTAACTTAGCATTTGAATTCGATCCATTAATTTAACAAGATGTCTTTCAAAGGTTTAATATATTAATATATTAAAACAACCAGTACTACACCTCTGTACACCTTGCCGACTCAAAACAATAACACAAGTAATGCTAGTAATGCTCCAGTACTTGCATTAATACTAAATAGTTTACACTACTGGAAAAAGCGGCTAAATTCAACGGAATAAATTCAACGGACGATAAAATCAACCATATCCCGTTGATTTTATGGTCAATTTTGACAGAACTTCAATTTCAATGAAACAAACTCAACCGACGCTAAATTCAACCGATTAAATTCAACCGAAATTAAATTCAACAGTATCTCGTTGAATTTATTTATGCCTTTATTTAATCTAGCGGCAAAATTCCCACCAAAAGTTAAATTCAACCGAATAAATTCAACTGTATCTCATTGAATTTAACTTTTGCCTTTATTTGATCTAGCGGCAAAATTCCCACCAAAAGTCAAATTCAACAGAATAAATTCAACCAAAATAAATTCAACAGTATCTCATTGAATTTACCTTTGTTTCACCAGTGCCAAATTAATTTTTGATTTTTAAGAAAACGATAAATATTTATTTGATATATAATTTTAAATAAATATTATAAATACTCGATAATTTATAAATTCAATAGAATGTTAAATTTACATATCCAACATTTTAGAATTTACTTTATTACTCAGATAGATGTGTAAAATTTTAAATGATTTAAAATTTTAAATCAATAGTTTACTACTAATTTCACTATCGAAATTAATTTTTTTTTAATTTTTGGAATATCACTAAATTAGATATCTATTGACGTCAGTACGGTTGGATCGTCGATAAATGTTTTTTTAAAAATAGAAACAACAATCTGGGGCAAAGCACTAGTTACGAGTTCTAGACAATATAGTAGTGTTCTACTAAGATCTCCAACCAAGTTAATTTTTTATTTTTTGAAAATTTGGGAATATCATTATTTTAGATATATATTTACAATAGAAACAATAATCTGGGACAAAGCACTAGTTACGTGTTCTAGACAATATATTA
Source organism: Kitagawia praeruptora (assembly GCA_037693485.1). Taxonomy (NCBI): domain Eukaryota; kingdom Viridiplantae; phylum Streptophyta; class Magnoliopsida; order Apiales; family Apiaceae; genus Kitagawia; species Kitagawia praeruptora. The sequence goes on from CM075354.1 coordinate 114,357,064, forward strand.
GTGTTCTAGTAAGATATCCAACCAAATTATTTTTTTATTTTTTGAAAATTTGGGAATGCCATTTAATTGGATATATTTTAACATCCGTACGGTTGGATCGTCGATAAATGTTTTTTAAAAAATAGAAACAATAATCTGGGACAAAACACTAGTTATGAGTTTCAGACAATATAGTAGTGTTCTACTAAGATCTCCAACCAAATTAATTTTGTATTTTTTGAAAATTTGGGAATATCATTATTTTAGATATATATTGACATCCGTACGGTTGGATCGTCAATAAATATTTTTTAAAAAATAGAAACATAAATCTGGGACAAAGCACTAGTTGCAACAATATAGTAGTGTTCTACTAAGATCTCCAACCAAATTAATTTTTTATTTTTAAAAAATTTGGGAATATCATTATTTAAGATATATATTGACATCCGTACGGTTGAATCTTCGATTAATGTTTTTTAAAAAATAGAAATAATAATCTGGAACAAAGCAATAGTTACGAGTTCTAGACAATATAGTAGCGTTCTACTAAGATCTCCAACCAAATTAATTTTTTATTTTTTAAAAATTTGGGAATATCATTATTTTAGATATATATTTACATCCGTACGTTTGGATCGTCGATTAATGTTTTTTAAAAAATAGAAACAATAATCTGGGACAAAGCACTAGTTACAATTCTTGACAATATAGTAGTGTTCTACTAAGATCTCCAACCAAATTAATTTTTTATTTTTTAAAAGTTTGGAAATATCATTATTTTAGATATATTGACATCCGTACGGTTGGATCGTCGATAAATATTTTTTTAAAAATAGAAACAATAATCTAGGACATCCGTATGGTTTTGATCTAAGGTGTATCGTATTTTTTTGGACATTTATCCTTATTCAACTTCGACAATTTCAAATAAATACTTCCCCATGCTAGAAAAACATGAAACTTGGAATTGGTTATTTAATTTATATTTTCTAGGCATTATTAAATTTTCGTAATTTTTCGATATACTTTTTCCGGAGTCAAATTTAGAGCCGAATAGCTCGTAAGTAGAAAAATCAAACGGTTGACCAAACTTCAACGAAATTTGACCATATTTTGAGGGATTTTTTTTCTTTATATTTTAAGGTGTTGGACAAAATTTCATAATTTTTGGAGCATTTTTGACTTTATGGGTATTTATTTAATATATTAAGTTGTTTTTTTTTTATTGGTGAAATGAAAAAAAAAACAATCTGTTAATGACATGTGGCAACATGCTATTGGGTGAAAACATAGCACAAGGATTGCCAACTCTTGGCAATTTATAGCTTTTGATTAAAATTAAGAAGCAACATCCAACGATCCACATTTAACAACATAAAAAAAATAATACTCTAAAAGTCAAAAAAACACACACTAACCTACCCACCCCCATTACTTTATCTATCCTTTTTTCTTAATCTATCAACAGCTCCCCTCCCCCCATAACACTCTCTCTCTCTCTCTCTCTCTCTCTCTCTCTCGGCTCACTATACATACATTTAATCTTCCAAAATCCACATCTCTCAATCTACTTATCGAAAATCAGTGATTTTTATATATATGTGTTCTGCAAATCAAGAGCTTTCTAGTGATATATATATCTTCAAGTTTCGTACTAATTTTTTTGGGTTGTTTTTTTTTTTTTAATTGGGTCTTGATTTAGAGGATGATTTTGGTGATTCCGAGCACATAAGGTTAAAAATCGGGTTTCGTTACTGCATGTAGATTATTTTTAGATTTTTCTGAGAATGTTTTTGTTCGCCAGATATTTCATGAGGTGACCGGAATCTGAGTTTTAATATGTATTTCGAAATTTTGTTTTAGCCAATTTATAGATCTTAGGTTGTAGATGCTTATGTATAATTTTTTTTTTTTGTAAAAAATTCAGTTTGTCCGAAATAACTACTGTTGGCCGGAATCGTAGCAACATGTTGCATAAATTAGCAAATTGCATAAAAAAAATTAGATGTAAATATAGTAGGACATGTTAAATTCAACAAAATTCGGTTGAAATTTTAAAATCAACGAAAACCGGTTGAATCTATAAGTTCAACGAAAAAAAGTTTTAATCAACCAAATCTTATTGATTTTGATAGAATTAAATGTAACAAGATTCAGTTGAATTTAATCCACAGAGACACGTGGCAAGATGATTAATCAATGAAAATTGGTTGATTATGGTAGGATTAAATTCAACAATTTTTCGTTTATTATATTACCATTGCCGGGAAAATGTTTTTTTTGGTGAAATTCAAAATTGAAATTTCAAATTTTTCGAAAATTCTCAAGGACATTTCCAACGGAAAATGGTTGAAAATGGGACCAACAAAATCAACGGGAAGTCGTTGAATTTAACCTTAAATTCAACCAAAATGCTAATTTCAACTGTCTTATATTCAACGGGAAGGAATCTATTGAATTTATGATAAATGTAACGGAATCTTGTTGTAAATAGCATAAATTCAACAGAATTTTACTCGTTGAATTTAGCCGCTTTTCTAGTAGTGTTACCTAAGGCCTAGTAATATTAACTAAATTAGTAACCAGTTTAATTATTAAATACTAGAAGAATATTAACAAATATATGACATAAATGGCTATAAAATATGTAAACACATCTCAAGTTCAATAGTAAACCACAAGCTTGATTTACACAATGTATCAAATATGAAAAACGTACACAAGGTGCCATATATATTTTGTAAAAATCTTAAAACCTTGCAACTTAGAATTCTTTACTAATAAAATAGTACCATAACACATTAACAGTATATTAACAAATGAATATAAGATTTGTATTGTGTGTAAATTTACTCGAGCCTAAAGCATAAAAAGAGTACCTTAATTGACTTGATTTTACAATTTTTCTTGTAAATCGATCTTGCACCTTCTTTTCCTTCTGGGTGCGTGTCTTAGTGATGTTTAGGGTTTAGTTTATTATTTGTGAATCGTGAGAGAGAGGGTGTCCCGTGAATCTATAATAAATTAAAGGGGTATAATTTGTAGTTTGGCTACTCTATATTTTTTGTTATCCTCCATTCACAACCGTTAGATCTTCAACTCAAATAGATCATTACCGTTAGATACAACAATACTAAAAGTTGGAGGTCTAAGGTTTGAATCCCGCCAACAACATTTTATTATAACATATTAATTTAGATTTAATACTAAAAATTAATTATATACAAAGGTCTAAAATTTAAATTCTCCCAACATATTAAAAGTAATGTTTATAATATTTTATATACTAAACTACAAGTAAATTAAAAAAAAAAAAAAAAAAGTAACACGTGCTTTGCACGGGCTATAAGCTAGTATTTATAAAACCAACATTATCGATTAAGACTTGGATTAGAAACAACACTCTACTAATTAATTCTAACCAAAATAGATTTTTCTTATTAATTTTTTATTTTTAATTATTATTATTATTATTAATATTATCTAAAATTACAGATATTACATATATATCCCCTTAAAAAGGATTTCGTATCCGGAATCAAACGAAGCTAAACAAGTACCGATATCTCTCACCAATAAATTCCTATAATTCGAAGTAGCCTTTCATTCAGAATGATTTTTCCATAAAACCTTCATAAACGGTATAGTATGCTCCTCTCAAGCTTCTGCTTGCTCCTCAGATCCTCTCTAATCTTATGCAATGGGTACTAAACTATGTGAAACGGATGATACTTATAACCCCCTCAAAACAGACACATGAAACACATTATGCACATGACATAACTGTGGCGGCAGCGCAACTCTATAACACACTTCTCCCACTTTCTTTATAATATAAAAAGACCAAGTTGTCCTTCGTACACCAAAAGTATCACACCCTAAAAACAAATGACATTTTTACGAATCAAAATTCTTTGGGTTCAAATCCATCAAGATTATATTAATCCGCATATTTCTTTTGATCAATTTAAATATCACAAGTCTCTTCATGTAAATAATGCCTCAAAAATTTTAAACCAAGAAGTACTAATCTAACTCTAGTTTATAGGTCACATAAACTACAAAATGATCACAATTTAAAAAAAAATGTATGGCTAATAGTTTAAACGAATATTTTCTATTTAATAGAGAGACAAAACAATGAATATCATGATATAATTGTTAAGGCAATTTTAAAGTATTGGAATAGTACTTATCTAAATTTGAAAATAAATTTTATAATCATATATTAATATTAAACACAATTATATATTAATAATAATCATATTAAAAAATCAAATACCAAGTAAGAGTACAGTATTTATTTAATGACTGAAAAAAAAATACTGAACGTATAATAGTAATTGTATATAATAGTAATTGTATGACAATGATAACTGTTACATGAACTAATGCCTACAAAATATTAATTAAATATTGTGAACAAAGTAGTTCGGACAATGAAGGTGGCCCAGACCGTACTAGATAAGCACACTCACGGAAAAGGTATACAAAATGTTTCTCTCTCTAGAATTTTTCTCCCCTTTCTCTCTAGGTTAGAACCCTAATTTATCTTAGCCGCATTCTTTCTAAACCTCACTTTCATCAGATCTAAACTAAACTTCACGAATTCATCTCTTTATCCTCAATCTTACACCTACATGCTATATTTCTATTTCTAAAATTCTGGGTCGATGAACTCTGAGGAGTTTTCTGATTTAATTGGTCATAATTATGCTCTCCCAAATCGAGCTTTGATCTGTGGGATTCCCCATCCACTGGAAACTGATATTCAGACTGTTCTTTATGGAAATGCCAGTTCACAGAATAATGGGTCGCCAAACGAAGTTGTCTCTATATGCACCTCCCCTGTTTATGAGATGCTTGCTCCCTCCCCGGTTAATGAGATGCTTGTTGTGGAATAAAAACTAGGTTATTAGATTGAGGCTAGGGTTTGTTGTATTTAATGCTAGGGTGCGTGAGCTTCGTGCTTTAGTGGCTGCTCTCGTGCTCGTGGCTGAATCTGCCTTCACAAGATGCCTACGTACTTTGATGTGTATCAAAGATCAAGCCAAAAAACTTAGTTCTAGGAATGAGGGGTCAGACCCTTTATATAGGCTGAGAAGCCCTAGAATCGTAGTAGAATTAGGTGACTTGGTGGGCAAGTCACCGCCTTGAGGAAGGTTCTAGGCTCCTTCCTTGCAGGAATCAGTTTCCTTATGGAAGTAGGTGCCTTGGAGGCTAAGTCAGGCAGAAGTAATATCCTTATTTGACTCTTATTGCTGAGTTGGTTATTACCCTTAATATTAATTACGAAATTAATATTATAAATAGGGTTTGGGCCCATTTAATGGGCCCCACGTTTTGACCATATTGGGCCTAATTAATGTAACATTAAATATGTCTTTAGGGCTCATTTTTAACCCACATCATTTGCCCCCCAACTTCTAGGAAAACTGATCAGATTTTCCTTGAAGTTTTAACGACCTTTTTCGAGACTCGGGTCAGGGCTCATCTTTATACACTAGTGTTTCACGAGTATCGTCTTGATGTAAAGCGTGGAGCGACCGACGCGTTTACGACAATGTCAATTTGATGCTAATCGGCATTAATCAGCTATGTTAAACGACGCTAAACGGACTTAAACGGTGCTAAACGGCACTAATCGGCACTAAACGGTGCTAAATAGCCTTAAACGACGTTTAAACAATGTTAAACGATGCTAAACGGCATTAAACGGCATAAAACGGCACTAAACGGCGCTAATCAGCCTTAAACGACGTTTAAACGGTGTTAAACGATGTTAAACGGCATAAAACGGCACTAAACGGCGCTAATCAGCCTTAAACGATGTTTAAACGACGTTAAACGACATAAAATGGCACTAAACAGCGCTAATCAGCCTTAAACGATGTTTAAACGGTGTTAAACGGCGTTAAACGGCATAAAACGGCACTAAACGGCGCTAATCAGCCTTAAACGACGTTTAAACGGTGTTAAACAACGTTAAACGGCATAAAACGACACTAAACGGCGCTAATCAGCTTTAAACGACGTTTAAACGACGTTAAACGACATTAAATGGCATAAAACGACACTAAACGGCACTAATCTGTGCTAATCGGCACTAATCCGTGCTTAAATGGCACTAATCTGTGCTAATCGGCACTAATCTGTGCTTAAACGGCACTAATCTGTGCTAATCGGCACTAATCTGTGCTTAAACGGCACTAATCTGTGCTAATCGGCACTAATCTGTGCTTAAACGGCACTAATCTGTGCTAATCAGAAATCTTCATGTTCTTGATGAACCCGGGTTGACTGAAAATACTCGTACCCCTGATCGCTCCGGGTCGGACAGAAAATACCACTACAAGAAATTTAACATTTACCTACCAATATTTTACCTACTACTACGTATTGGTTGGTAAAAGAAAGCTTTATTTACCAATATATAATGGTGAAAGTCATTGGTAGATAAATATTCTATTTTCAAAATTGTTAGTATGAATTACCAATAAGCTTAAGCGGGAATAGTTTAAAACTTTGAGTTCGGTTTTTTATCCACTACGTATCTTTTGTGATTTTAGCTTTAAATCAAATAAATTCAATATGTAAGATGACATGGCATAAGATGACATGGCATATTCTACCTGATCTCTAGTACTGTAACAAAATATGCACGTTCTATCTAAGATTGAATGCTTCACTCACGTAACCCCGCACGTTGCTCATCCTGGTCAATATCTGCACAGGAATTTAAGCATCAACTATCATTCAAAAGATGATCCAGTACAATTTTATAAATCTATGCACAATATATTTAAATATAAATTTAGATCCAGATGTTAAAAAAAAAAAGTTTGACATAGATAAAAGTTTTTTAGTTGTGCTTCTAAAATTAGAAAACAGATAATCAATTTAATTAGGAAATGTAATTATAGTATACTGTCAAGCGCAACATATTCTAGTAGGTTATTTTTGATAAATTTAAAATTCTTTCACGTTTTCTACTTTTCTTTAGTAAATATGTTAACCGTAATTTAAAATAAAATATCCTAGTTTTCCAACAGAAAATGTATTCTTTACTAGGTTAATGGTTTTGGTTAATAACAAATTAATTGACTGACTAATTGATCACACTTTCATATTTCATATGACTTAAATTTTTATCTGTTTTCATGTCAAAAAGTGTACACCACGATATAATTTTAAAATAATATATAAAATATGACTTAAATACTTGTATAAAAAAATTATCAAAATATAAAATTTTTACCCAAAAATAAGTCCATAAAAAAAATTTTGCCAAACGGGCACACAGTTTGGTCGGATCCGAGAATTTGGTTTGAGTAATTTTACATTTATCAATCTGGACTTGGCCGGATTTAATCGATTATCCGAGCAAACTAGGATTAAAATTTGATTAAATTTTTTCCTATTCTTTAACTTTCTTTTCCTTTCTTTTCAAATAAATTATTCAGGAACAAGTTGTGGAAATATTTTTTCCACCTTTCTTTTCTTTTCTTTCCAAAAAACGTTTCTGGAGCACATTGGTAAAATTTTAAAAACGAAAAGAAACAAAATAGTGAAAAATTATGGACAAGTGAGGAATTCGCGGCCAATTTTGGCAAAATTTTAAACTTAGCGGTATAGTGATGAGTAGATAAGGCTAATTAGCTGACAGTTATGCCACGATAATACTAATTAGCTGTATAAAAATTACTCTGTCTTCTCCCATAATTTCTTATCTTATTGTTGGGCATTGTTTTATTTGTAGATGAGAAGATCTCCTTCCATTTATTGACCTACATATCTATTTGTCCTTTATTGCCCCACCTCGAGGAATCAAATGGAGTATTTTCTCAAGGATCCTGCAGTGACCTGCACCTCTATGCCTTCCTTTCTAATGGTATTTTCTCATAGTATATTAGATGTGGAAAATTTCTTTAAAATTCCTTTCAAAGTTGGAGTTATACACAAATTTACATATGTATGATTCTTGTTTTACATCGATTCTGAATGCCAGGTGTTTCTTTATTTATAAGATGCTTAACTTGCAGTTCCAACTGTTTGATTAAAGGGGAATACACAAAAATATAGGTGATGATTGTATATTGATTTTCACATAACCTTTCTATAGAATGATGGTGATATAGAATGTATAATTAATTTTCTTGAATATTTCTTTCGTAGGGAAAAATGCAGTAATCCAAGGAAAAATTATTATAACTGATCAAGCTGTACGATCTAATCATCTAAAGCCCATTTAAAGGTAATTAACATATTGTGTTGTATTTGCTTTGGTCATCTTCCTTTTGTTACTAAGCAAACACTTCTTCTTCTAAATGACAGTTTTAGTGCTTACTTTATACGGAGTATTAGTTATTAGTCATGTGAAAATCTCATGACCAGTAACTTGACTGAAATTTTATCACTTCTTCTTCTTCACATACATGCATGCATATATACCTGGAAAGAATATAAAGTCTTTACAATTTTATCTCAGTGTCACCTTGATTACGTTGGTGGTTGATGCACTATTTTTTTATTTGCAGGAAAAGCTATTGATGATCAAGTGAGTAAAGACGCAAAGCTTGTAACATTTTTATATATTAAAAGGCACTAGTTCAGAGGAAGCATGGTGTTGATAAACAGAGTCGGGTGCCATGAAGATGATATTGGGATGTGATGAGTGATGGCTATCCAATTTTAATACCTTCTCAGAAGATCAGATAATTTATAGTAGATTTTTATGTGTACACATATTTTCTTTGTAATTTATAACCTTTGTTGCTCATGTACACTTCAGTTGTTTTATGTATTCGAATTTTCCTTTTAATGAATCAAGTATGTAATTTTTTTGTAATTGGTGTTTTCTCATGCATATAAAATTAAATACGTTTAACTACCGATGTTAAATATTCACTAATTACTTTAATATATGTTGCATGCATGTGTCTCATTTGTAAGGTGCCAAATGGCTCACTCCCAAGATGCAATGTGGCACAATTACAAAGCACCATATAGCTCCACATGTCGCATTACTAAGGTGCCATGTGGATGTGACATAGATCTCTTTTTCCACCTGGAATAGTGACACGTCACCATGTGACTCACTAATACTAATTCAGCAAAGTGGGGTCCACAAAATATTTTTGCTACCAATATGGATATGTGTAAGTAAAGACTCTTTCCCTACTATCGATTACCTACCACTCATTACCAATATCGTATTGGTAGGTAAATAACATTACCAACCAATAAGTTGCTTTTACTTACACTTACAATTGGTAGGTAAAGATCAAATTTCTTGTAGTGTACCCGTGGTCTTGCTGAACCCCGGTCGGCCGAAGCCTCCCGGTTTTCCCCGGTCGGCCGGCTTCCGGTCGGCCAAAAATCTTCATGTTCTTGACGGACCCCGGTTGGCCGAAAATATTCATACCCCTGACTGATCCGGGTTGGACAAAAAATACTCGTACCCCTGATCACTCCGGGTTGGACAAAAAATACTCGTACCCCTAATCACTCCGGGTTGGACAAAAAATACTCGTACCCCTGATCACTCCGGGTTGGACAAAAAATACTCGTACCCCTGAAGAACCCCGGTCGGCCGAAGCTTCCCGGGTGTGCCGGTTGGCCAGCCACCGGTCGGCTGGTTTCGATTTTTTTTTTTTTTTTTTAAACATGATGTTTCCATAAACACGTATGTTCGTGGTCTTGATGAACACGTATGTTCGTGGTCTTGATGAACATGTATGTTCGTGGTCTTGATGAACATGTATGTTCGTGGTCTTGACGAACATGACAAAAGTAGTTGTGGTCTTGACGAACATGACAAAAATAGTCGTGGTCTTGACGAACATGACAAAATTAGTCGTGGTCTTGACGAACATGACAAAAATAGTCGTGGTCTTGACGAAAACTCCCGTGGTGTTGACAAACCCCGGTCGGCCGAAGCCTCCCGGGTAGGCCGGTCGGCCAGCCACCGGTCGGCTGGAACCCTTCGGTTCGTCCCGATCGGCTGAAGCCCTCCGGTTTGCCCCGGTCGGCCGGCTTCCGGTCGGACCATGTCAAAATTTATTATTATTTTTTTTTTGCATTCTTGTCTTCAATACTTCAACTTCTCTCTTGAATACGATGTTTTCATAAACATGTATATTCGTGGTCTTGATGACCATGAGTTTTCGTGGTTTTGATGACCATGTATATTCGTGGTCTTGATGACCATGAGTTGTCGTGGTCTTGATGACCATGAGTTTTCGTGGTCTTGATGACCATGAGTTTAGAAAATCAGCAATATGGTCATTCATGACTTTTGCTTAAGGCTTCCCATAATTTCCGATTAGCGCTGCTAATCCCCAGATTTTGCACTAACCTCTTGATTAGGCTCCCTTAATCACAATCAGCTTCCATCCTGAATACCAACCTTTCATATCGATAATCGAACATCAATGTCAACACTTGAACATCACTTCAACCTTTGGATCTTGATTGGAGGTCCATGACCCCCTCGAGTTTGGCCTTCATAGCTAATCTTGACCTTCATGGCTAATATCTCAATGCTCTCACTGACAGCTTTCGTGCCTCCGAGGCATTGTCAGGGAGCCATCCGGTTTCAAGATGAGCTTTAATAGGATCTAACCAACAGCTTCCAACATCGATCGATGCTACCAACTTAGAGTTGATGGTCGGGACCTTCAAGACCTGGAAGTAGACACTCCTTGCGTAATTCTCTATCTCAGAAGAAGCGAACTTAGACAGGGCATCAGCCTTAACGTTCTCTTCTCTCGGAATGTGCTCTAAGTAGCACTTATCAAACTTAGTCATGACAGCTTTCACAACTCTCAAATACTTTGCCATAGTTTCATCCTTGGCCTCAAATTCACCATTCACTTGCGATATTATCAATCGTGAATCTCCACAAATTTTGAGATTCTTGACCCTCATAATTTTGGCCAAGCCCAACCCAGCTACCAAGGCTTTATACTCGGCTTCGTTATTGGTTGTCGGAAAATCCAACTTCAAAGCATACTCAACTGTGAACCCATCGGGGCTTTGCAAGACTAGACCTGCACCACTAGATTTTGTTTTTCATGCTCCATCAAAATAGAACACCCAATATTCCTTCAGATCAGGTACAAGTTCTTCACTTCCAGGGGTGGTTACCATATCCTGCCCCCCGACTTCTTGGTTAAATGGTACATTCAACCACGAAGTAGGCCAATGCCTAAGCCTTAATAGCTATTCGAGGCTTATATGTGATGTCAAACTCTCTAAGTTTAATTCCCCACTCTCTAAGCCTTAATAGCTTTTGGGCTATGCAATATGCTTCTCAACTGCTGGTCCGTCAGGACTTCGATCTTGTGTGCCTGAAAGTACGGTTGTAACTTTCTCGAGGCTGTGATAAATGCCAAAGCAAACTTCTCGATTGGAGAGTTATTCAACTCCGCCCCATGTAACACCTTGCTTACATAGTAGATGGGTTTCTAAACCTTTTTCTCTTCTCGAATAAGGACAACACTCAATGCATGCTCAGATACCGCCAAGTATAGATAGAGAGTCACTCCAGGACTAGGCTTGGCCAACAACGGGGCTTCAGCCATGTACTTATTCAGCTGTTCGAAGGCCTCTTGGCTCTCAGAAGTCCACTCGAAATTTTTCACCTTTTTCAATGCTTGAAAGAAAGACAAACACTTGTCACCAGACTTGGAGATGAATCTCCCTAGGGCTGCAACTCGGCAGGTTAGCTTCTGTACATCTCGTATAGAGCGGGTGGTTCCATGTCTAAAATTGCTTTTATCTTATCAGGGTTGGCCTCTATGCCTCTCTTTGAAACCATCAATTCCAAAAAATTTCCTGATCCAACTCCAAAAGCACACTCGGCTGGATTCAACATCATCTTGTGGTGCCTTAGCACTTCGAATGCCTCGCTGAGGTGCTTAATGTGATCTACCATGCACAGGCTCTTGACTAACATGTCATCAACATAGACCTCCATGGTTTTCCCAATCAGATGGGCGAATATCTTATTCACCAGTTGTTGGTCTTCATCCTTAAGACATATTGAAGAGTAGCTAGTCCTTAACATCCTCGGCCTTGCATGGCTTTGATTGTTGCGTATGGCTTTTATCTGCTCGTCTTTTAACCTGGGTCCTTCACGGACTTAAACTCTTATTTGGTCATGCTATAACCTAACTTTTGACCCTTTGGGGTCTTTATTTATGCATTTGCTTGTTCTCCATTCGTGTATTCTTTTATTTTCGGTACTTGGTCGTCCTTAACTTGCACTCATCAGGTGCTTGGCACATAAAATCACACAATAAATGAATGGAAAACAAACTTGCATTAATAACTTGAAATGGGTTCAACCCTTACATAAAGTACTAGCATCCTACTCGGAGCAACATGCTCTTCAATGGTTTCAATGAACCTTATTTCTACTTCTACTAGATAAATATGAAGCTAAGTTCTACTAGGATAACTTGAGCCCATCGGGGCTTTGCAAGACTAGGCCTGCACCAGATTTTATTTTTGATGCTCCATCAAAATAGAGCACCCACCACTCCTTCTGGTCTCCTCCTTATTATTCTGAGGTTCCACTCCTTCTGGTCTCCTCCTTATTATTCTGAGGTTCACTTCCTGCTAGGGGTATTACCTCCTGCCCCCCGACTTCTTGGTTGCCAATGGTACATTCAACCACGAAGTCAGTTAACGTCTTAGCCTCAATGGCTGTTCGAGGCTTCTGTGTGATGTCCTCTGATGGCCTTTCTTGACGTTTCTTACTACTGCGGACATCCATGTCCTCAATCGGAAGGACCTGCCCCCCGACTCCATCAGGCCTTAACGAGGCTACATAACAGCTTCGTGCCATCTTCTGATCACCTTTATGTTCTCCAACACCATTCCTGGTCGGGAACTTGATCTTCATATGATAAGTTGAGGCGACAGCCTTGAATGCATGAAGTCCAGTCCTTCCGAGGATAGCGTTGTACGTTGAAACCGCCTTGATTACCAGGAAGTTCAACATCTGAGTGGCCTCCTTGGGCTCCTGTCAAATAGTTACAGGCAACTGAATAGTCCCTTCAACTTTGGATTCTACTCCGTTAAATCCATATATAGGCATGTTATTGGGGGTCAATTGAGAATCACTGTACCCCATCTTCACAAATGCATCATGAAATAGAATGTCAACGGAAGCTCCATTGTCTATCAAGACTCGCTTCACCTTTGAGTTTCCAATCACAGAAGTTATGACCAACGGGTCGTCATCAAAACCAACCACTACTTCAGTTTTTGCACGCTTCGGGGCCTCTTCCACGATGTGCATCACTTCTCTAGCATAAGCCTTCCGAGAATTCCTTGTTGTGCCGGCCGCAGTCGGGCCTCCTGAGATCATGTTGATTACTGGCCCTCGGGGCTGTGGGTTGCGATCTTGATCGTCATCCCTCCTATCATACTCTCTTCTCTGATTACCACGGTCGTCACCCTTAGTGAAGTGGCTCAGTTTCCCTCTATGAATCAAAAACTCGATCTCATCTTTGAGTTGCTTGCAATCATCAGTGTCATGTCCCACATCTCTGTGGAATCTGCAATACTGATTCTTGTTTCTCTTTACGGGATCGCCCCTGAGTGGCTTCGGCCATCGAAAATCCTTATCCTTCTCAATGTCCAACAAGATTCGACTCCTAGGAGTATTCAACCTTGCATACTCAGTGAACTTCGGTCCTTGGTTCTTCTTAGGGGCATAGTCGGAGTCCTCGCTAGTTCGGGAATACTTGTCCCTAGCATCATACTCTTGGTCATCATACTCATGGTCTTGCTTTTGCTTCTTGGAGTCGTTGTTACCCCTGCCTTTACCTCCGACGGCTTCTTTCTTCATGCTATCTTCAGCTTTGATATACTTGTCAGCTCTTCGTTGAAGCTCGGCCATGTTTTCAGAAGGATGCTTTGCCAATGACCTTTTAAAGAATTCATCAGTAGTTCCATGTTCCAAGGCTACCATGGCCACCTTGTTTTCCAAGTCAGTGATGTTCAATGTCTCCTTAGTGAACCTCTTGAGGTAGTCTCTCAAGTTTTCATTCTTCCCTTGCACCACGTACATGAAAGATGCAGAACTTTTTTCATGAACTCTCCCGCTGATGAACTGGCTAACAAAAGCGGTGCTCAGCTCCTTAAAAGAGCCAATTGAATTCGCAGGTAGGCGACTATACCATCTTTGAGCCATGCCCGACAGAGTTTGAGGGAACGCCCTACACTTCAAGGCGTCACTTGCGGGCTGCAATAGCAGTGCGTTTGAGAACGTCCTAACATGATTTGCGGGATCACCCGTTCCATCATAAGCCTTGATTGTCGGCATCTTGAACTTCCTGGAGATGTGAGCATTCATCACCTCCTCGGTAAACGGGGGTGTGGGATCATCAGGATCCCCAAGTGGTATCAGATCCTTGGGGTTGCCCCTGGGAGTTTCCACCCTTGTTGTTCTTCTAGTTGGGGCATCAGCCCTTCTCTGCCTTCTTGAAGACCTTTCTAAGTCTATGATGGGAATCGGTCCTGAGGTTAGAGGAGGTTGAGTCTGATTCAACCTAACTTGCTCCCTGACAATATCTTCCTTTATCCTTAAAATCTTGGCTTCATGAGCCTTGATTCTTTCAGCAGCTGTCAAGGGGGGTCCATCATGGATGGTTTGTGTTCTTCTTCTAAGCTCTCTGCTAGCACGCCACCTTCTCGGGGCTTCATCACGATCATCATCATCAGACGATGAATCATCAGTATAGGGGCCAGAGTAGTCATAATACTCTCGATCTCGGATCTGCAAAGCATGGCCACTGGGTCCAGGACCTTGAGTAATTGGAGGGTAATTAGGCAGACCATACATTGGGTTGGTATTCATACATCGGGTTGGTAATTAGGCAGACCATACATCGGGTTTGAGAACGTCCTAACATGATTTGCGGGATCACCCGTTCCATCATAAGCCTTGATTGTCGGCATCTTGAACTTCCTGGAGATGTGAGCATTCATCACCTCCTCGGTAAACGGGGGTGTGGGATCATCAGGATCCCCAAGTGGTATCAGATCCTTGGGGTTGCCCCTGGGAGTTTCCACCCTTGTTGTTCTTCCAGTTGAGGCATCAGCCCTTCTCTGCCTTCTTGAAGACCTTTCTAAGTCTATGATGGGAATCGGTCCTGAGGTTAGAGGAGGTTGAGTCTGATTCAACCTAACTTGCTCCCTGACAATATCTTCCTTTATCCTTAAAATCTCGGCTTCATGAGCCTTGATTCTTTCAGCAGCTGTCAAGGGGGGTCCATCATGGATGGTTTGTGTTCTTCTTCTAGGCTCTCTGCTAGCACGCCACCTTCTCGGGGCTTCATCACGATCATCATCATCAGACGATGAATCATCAGTATAGGGGCCAGAGTAGTCATAATACTCTCGATCTCGGATCTGCAAAGCATGGCCACTGGGTCCAGGACCTTGAGTAATTGGAGGGTAATTAGGCAGACCATACATCGGGTTGGTATTCATGGGGAGATCTGTAGTATGGATCTGTACCCCTGGTGGTAACGGGCGATTGGGATCAACTAAAGGAGAAACCAGCGTCTAAAGAGAGCTGGTTTCTTGACCTGGGTAGATGACCATTGGTAACGTTCTCTCAGGATGGGGATTCGTCCCTGGGGGTTGAGAAACCTGAGTTTGAGAAGCTTGAGTTTGAATTATCGCCCCTGTTGTTGGGGGCATCGTATCCATAGTGGGCGGAGCAGAGCTGAGAGGCAGGGACTCGGTACTTGCTGGTGTCCTTCGTGTTTGAACCATGGTTGATGTCTTTTGTCCCACAGACGGTGCCAAATGTTGTGGAATAAAAACTAGGTTATTAGATTGCGGCTAGGGTTTGCTGTATTTAATGCTAGGGTGCGTGAGCTTCGTGCTTTAGTGGCTGCTCTCGTGCTCGTGGCTGAATCTGTCTTCACAAGATGCCTACGTACTTTGATGTGTATCAAAGATCAAGCCAAAAAACGTAGTTCTAGGAATGAGGGGTCAGACCCTTTATATAGGCTGAGAAGCCCTAGAATCGTAGTAGAATTAAGTGACTTGGTGGGCAAGTCACCGCCTTGAGGAAGGTTCTAGGCTCCTTCCTTGCAGGAATCAGTTTCCTTGTGGAAGTAGGTGCCTTGGAGGCTAAGTCAGGCAGAAGTAATATCCTTATTTGACTCTTATTGCTGAGTTGGTTATTACCCTTAATATTAATTACGAAATTAATATTATAAATAGGGTTTGGGCCCATTTAATGGGCCCCACGTTTTGACCATATTGGGCCTAATTAATGTAACATTAAATATGTCTTTAGGGCTCATTTTTAACCCACATCAATGCTAGCTCACATTCGACCTACTACTATGGGTAACATCACTAACACTACACCTCTATTTGATTTTTCAACTGCTACCTTGTCTTCCTTACAGGAAAATATTGTGGTTCAACAAGGCATACAAACTGTTTGTGAAAATGTCGACTTGAGTTCTTCGACCCTAAAACATGTTGCTAGCGAGGAAAATAATACGGCTTCACCTAGTACTACTGTGCCCATTCAACCATCTTAGAGTGCTTTAGCACAGAAAAACATCCCGGATGCCACACCCTCTTCTGACTCTCATTGTGGAAATTGCATCACTTACAACGAAGACGGCTCTGCTAATGTCAAGCCACCAGAGCAGTTCTTTGTGAATGCTCATAAAAAATGGGAAACTAGCATTATTGGGCATTTTATGGGTGGAGGATTTGCTTTCACTTAAGTTCGAGAGCAAGCTCTTAAGCAATGGAAAAACAAGGGCCTTACTCGAGTTTTCTATAACTCTAAGGGATTCTACACCTTTCGTTTTGCAATAGTGGCTGAAAAGGAGGAAATTTTTAAACTAAACACGGTTGTTCTGGGTGGAAAAACTCTGTACTTAGCACCCTGGACGGATGGCTCTGATTTTAAGAAGAATGCAATTCAAAAGGTCCCGTGTTGGATTCGATTTGTGGATATTCCTGTTTCGTACTGGTCAAATGATGGCCTTACCACTCTTGCTAAAACTGTTGGAAGGCCCCTAAAATTTGACGAGGCCACATCTAAATTTGAGCCTATCAAGTATGCTGCTGTGCAAGTGGAGATCACCTATGATGGGCCTCGACCTCCGTTTGTTTGGGTAGACACGGTTACACCGAATGGAATTCGAAAACGGGGCAAGGTGGAAATCCAATATTCACAAATGCCCTACTCCTGTAGTTTATGCAAGGCCTTTGGGAATTCTTTGTCAAGATGTAAGGACAACCTCGATGTTGTGAGACCTCCTAAAAGGGCTTCTAAAAATCAACATGGACACACTTCCACTTCAAGAGAGCCAAATGTGAATACTCAGGATCATTCCCCAACCAGCCCTAGGGAAAACTATGTTGGAAATATGGATTTGGTGCCTTACATTGTGGGTAAATTTGCCGGCTGCCCTGTTGTTCTTGATGAAGACTTCATTTTAGGTCAAGCACAAGTCGAGGATGAAACAACAAACTTGGAAAATGAGGATAACCTTGATGAATTTGATAATTCTGCGAAAGCAATGGAAGGTTTTGACTACTCAAATGATAATTGTCACAACATGCCAGATATGCAGAATTCTCATACAAACAGGTTTTTGACATCAAATGAAATAGCAATCACAATCTTGCCTGTAACTGTTGGTAACTCCTTCGAATCTCTGACCAACCTTGAGGATGAAGACCCAATTATTCAATCTCCATCTCCTCAGAAAAGAAAGCGCAACAAAGGCAAATCACCATTGAAAATGGCAAATCACCATTGCAAATAAATTCGAACATCGAGGTGGACTCCTCATCTCAAACTGCCCCAACTAGAGGTGGTTTTCTCCATTGAATTACCATCTCTACCACCATTACCCCCCAGTAAAGATATTGAAGGTGATTCTAATACCTCCCGAAAGAAAAGCCTAAGGCTGCAGGCTCAAGCAGCTAAATCTCGTCCTTTATGATGAATTGGATCACATGGAATGTTAGGGGGCTAAATATTGAGGCTCACCAGTTAGAGGTTCTGAATATTATTAGGTTGCATCATATTACTCTTATGGGTCTTTTAGAAACTAAAGTAAAAGTTGGAAATAGTTTAGCAGTCTCAAATAAAATTGCCCCTCATTGGAAGTGGATGTTCAACTATAATCACCACGATAATGGGAGAGTTTGGGTAGGATGGGATGACAATATTTGGGAGGTTACTATGCTCGATAGTTATGCTCAACATATTTCATGCACTATCACTTTCAAAGAAAAGCAAATTACTTTTTTGGCCACTTTTTTCTACGCTCACAACCGAGGTTATAATAGAACTCCCTTATGGAACTATTTGTCTAATTTGCAAACGACCCTGCCTTGGACGGTGGTGGGGGATTTTAATTGTGTTGTTAATCTTGGTGAAATTGATGGGGGTCGTGAACACTAGACTCCGGAAATGCAAGCTTTCAAGGATTGTCTGATTTCCTCCCACTTGTCTACTTATCGTACAACAGGCAACCCTTTCACTTGGTCAAATAATCGCCCTTCTAACCTCATTCTTAGACGGTTGGACAGGGCTCTTTGCAACGCAACATGGCTTGCTACTTTTGCTGATTCTCAAGCCATCATCTTACCCCGGGGCATAATGGATCATGCTCCAATTTTCATCAAGGTTCCTATTGTAGTGGAACGTTTCTCGAAACCTTTTCAGTTTTTCTCTTATATGGTTGAGGTTGAAGGTTTTCTTGAAGCTGTTAGTGATGCTTGGTGTGTTCCGAGTTTGGGAAACCCTTTGGAAATTCTTTGTAAGAAGCTGAAACTGGTTAAACAAACTCTGGTTGCTCTAAACAAGGCTAAGGGCCAATTGTCAAACAATGTTACAACCTTTCGTTCAAACCTTCTAAATTTACAGGAAAGAATAGCACAAGACCCAAATAACAGATTCTTGTTGGCTCAGGAACAAACTGCTATCCAGAATCTCTCAAAAGCCTTGCTGCAAGAAGAGTCTGTTCTAAAACAAAAATCTCGAATCAAGTGGTTGGCTCTTGGCGATGGTAACACAAAATTTTTCTTCAACCAGGTAAAGCATAATTGGAACAGAAACAAGATCTTATCTATTCAGAATAAAAATGGCGAGCTTGTTCATGGTCATACTGCAGTTGCCTCGGTTGCTGTAAACTATTTTTCTAAATTCTGATGAACTTCTCCTGCTTCTAGACATGTAAACCTCGATGGCATTGGGTGTCCCTTACTTAATGACGAGCAACGCGAGTCTCTTGTTCGTCCCTTTTCCTTTGATCAAATTCTGCATACCCTCAAGAATATGAAAAAAGCCAAAGCCCCTGGCCCCGATGGATTTACTGTGGAGTTCTATTTGGCAACTTGGGATATTGTTGGTCAGGATTTCTGTAATGCTATTCTTCATTTTTTCAAAAATTCCAGAATGCATTCCAATTTCAACTCTACGAGTATAGCTCTAATTCTAAAGACTATCTCCCCTTCAAAGATGGAGGAATTTCGACCAATTTCGCTATGTACTACTGCATACAAATGCCTTTCAAAACTCCTTGCTGAGCGTCTCAAAAGGCTACTCCCAAATATCATTGACAGGGCTCAGTCTGTTTTCATCCCAGGCAGGTTACTTTCTGACAATGTAATTCTTGCACAAGAGTTATTTAGAGGCTATAATCGTGAAACCGGTGTTCCTAAATGTGCTCTGAAACTTGACCTCCATAAAGCTTTCGATTCTTTGCATTGGGACTTCTTGTTGGCAGTCTTAGCTCATATGCGTTTCCCAACTATCTTTATCAGCTGGATCACGGCTTTCATCTGTACTACTAGGTTCTCTGTGAAAGTAAATGGTACGTTAAATGGGTACTTTGCTGGAAAACAGG
This sequence comes from Kitagawia praeruptora, assembly GCA_037693485.1. Lineage (NCBI taxonomy): Eukaryota > Viridiplantae > Streptophyta > Magnoliopsida > Apiales > Apiaceae > Kitagawia > Kitagawia praeruptora. The sequence continues at coordinate 114,376,962 of CM075354.1, forward strand.
GCCTCAGGCAGGGTGACCCCCTGTCTCCTTATCTTTTTGCCATCGCCATGAATGTCTTTTCGACAGTTTTAAATGACACCACCACTGACTTCAACTACCATTGGAAATGCAAGGAGATGAAAATAACCCACCTTTTATTTGCAGATGATGTCTTGTTATTTTCTCGGGGTGACCAACCATCTATCACTCACCTTATGAAATCAGTTGAAAGGTTTTCACGCCTTAGTGGGTTGACCCATAGTTTCCTTAAAAGCTCCAGCTTTATGGCAAATTGTGACATGCATGTATCCACTTGGTTTGACAATACTTATTCCATTCCTCGTGGCACTATTCCCACTAAATTCCTAGGGGTTCCTTTAATCTCTTCAGAACTTAGTGTTAATGATTGTATTCCCCTACTTCACAAATTAACCTCTCGCATGGACTGTTGGACTGCTCTTTTGCTCTCCTTTGCTGGTCGTGTTCAGCTTATCAAATCTATCCTGTTTGCAGTTCAAGCTTTTTGGACCAACCATTTCGTTCTCCCCATGACGGTTCATAAACAACTAAGGTCGCTGTTTACGCATTTTTTGTGGAAGGGTGATTATACAGAAATGGGTGGTGCAAAGGTGGCGTGGGATTCTCTCTGTTTGCCAAGGGAAGAAGGGGGTTTGGGGTTTAAATGCCCTGTTGCTTGGAACAAAGCTCAAATGTTCTTTCACTTGTGGAGATTTCTTACAAAAAAAAGAGTCTATTTGGGTTCAGTGGGCGCACTGCACTGCCTTAAGGTGCAAAAGTTTCTGGCATCAATCTATTCCTACAGATTGTTCCTGGTTTTGGAGAAACTTGTTAAAGCTCCGAGATGATGCTAAATCTCACCTAAATTACGTTATTGGGAATGGAACGAAAACTCTATTCTGGTTGGACCCTTGGTGGCAAAAGAAACCTATTGCAAATGGCTATAATGATGGTATTATTAGTTGCTGTAACTCTCATCCCTTGGCCACGGTGGGAGAGTTCTTACACAACAATTCCTGGGCCTTACCTCAACCGAATGCCTCTCAGCATCACGCCACTCGAAGTTATATCAGATGGGTCTTGACTTTTTCTTATCCATCTGTTAACACTTCGCGAAATGACTGCATTCTATGGGATGATTATCCAAAGATCACTAGAAGATGGATTTGGAACACTATCCGAACTAGGGGAGAGGAGGTGCTTTGGCACAGGGGTGTTTGGTTCAGAGGTTGTGTCTCACGATATGTCCACCATAATTGGTTGTTATGCTAGGGGCGGCTATATACTATGGCTCGCCTTCAACGATTTGGCCTCTCGGTCTTAACTGCTTGCTCCCTTTGTGCAAGAGGAATAGAAACAGACTCTCACTTGTTTCTCCATTGTCATTACTCCTCTTTTATTCTTAGAGGGCTTCTTTCTCCGCTAGGCATCTCCTTTGTTCATGCCCAATGCTGGACAGATATTCTCATTTCTGTCTTGGATCTCACTGATTCCGTTTCACAGTTTACTGGGCTGCTTGCTTTACAAACTTTTTCCTATTTTATTTGGCGTGAGCGAAATGCCACGATCCATAATGGCGGGAGCTTCCCTCCTTTACAGTTACTCAAGGGAATTCGCGAGGACATCAAGGCACGAATTGCCTCGTTAGAATGGTTTAAACAGAAACTGTGTAATAGGAATGATATTATTGCTTGGCTTGCACATTAGTTACTTTATTCTTTTAGCTGCTTCTAGTTTGTAGTTGTAGCTATTTCCTTTTGCTCGGTTTGCCGAGTCAAAGTAGCTCTCTTGTTGCAATCTTCCCTGTTTAGATTGCTTCGAGATAGTTGCTCTTTGTAAATTCTTTTCCGTTCTATATATTTCTACATTTAGCAAAAAAAAGATAAGCACACTCAACTAGTAAAATAGGCAATAAAAAAAATCACTTTTTTTTTTCGCTAAATTGTATATATATTAAAAAGAGGGATTAACCCTTGAAAGGACCAAGAGGCTATCTAAACAGTCCAAAACATGAAAAGGAAACAAGCAACTCAGAAAAGAAGATCTCTCCTAATACAGGTTATGTTTGAGAACCATGGAGTAGAAGCAAGCTTTGCGCGTGTATCTGATAGAATGACCTCCACCATAGACTTAGGCTGAATAATCCCATTGTTGTGCATGCGTGAATTACGTTCTCGCCAGATGAAATAGGAGTAAACTTGGACAAGGAGGAGCAAGATCTTTCTCTTTGGACTGTCCAAGATAAGCAAAAGGTTTATCTGCAATTCGTGCCAAGTGTGACCAGGAATTCCCACATTGAACAACGAGAATAAAGAGGATAAAACGTGTCGACTGAAACAGCAGTGCAAGAACAGGTGGTTGTCAGTCTCTCTACCTCCCACACATAAGAAACAGTGTTGATCTAACTGAATACCAAACCGAGCCAGACGAGCCAAAGTGTTTAGTCGACCATGGCTAAGCAACCACTGGTGATGAGCATAGCGTTCCACCTTTAGTTGATGCCAGACCGTGTGGAACCAGGACACCGGTTGGATACGATGCCGAATAGAATCCCAGATGTGCCATGTTCTAATTTTACGAGTATCCAAACCATCCCACAAGATTGCATCTCGATTGTTCAAATTAAAGCAAGGGTAGTTAAAGTTTTGGATCCAATGAGACAGAGTGTGATCTCGATGATGATGTCTCTGATTTGGTCTAGGTAAGCACCAGGTGCCTGAGCAAATAATTTCATGAAGCTTGGTAGTACTATTCAGTCCACACTGAGTTATGATAGATGAGGTTAGAGAATTCGCAAGACAGACACCGTTCCACCAAGGATCAAACCAGAGGGAAATGGTTGAGCCGTCTCCTATTGAGTAGGAAATGAAACGCAGTGCCAAGTGACGAAGCCTTAGGACCTTTTTCCAAATCCAAGAACAGTCTATTGGAATTTTCATGGTCCAAAAAACATTGTGTTTGAGAACAGTTCTGTTCACCCAAGAAGCCCAGAGTGAAGGAGATTTTGTGATAATTTTCAGCAAGTGACCGATAATTTGAGCCTTATTCCAATCAGAAGAATCCTTTAGGGCAAGACCACCTTCCATCCTAGGTAAGCAAATTGTCTTCCAACTGATTTTAGCACCCCCTTTCTCATTGATATTGCCTTTCCAAAGAAATTTTGTAAACATTGATTGCATAATATCGTGGACTGCGTTAGGGATCAGGAAGTGGTTAGACCAGAACGCTTGTATAGCAAAAAGAACTGACCTAATCAGTTGCACTCTCCCAGCAAATGAGAGGAATAAAGTAGTCCAAGAACTGATTCTTTGCGTAAGTTTCTGCACCAGAGGCATACAATCGATGATACACAGTTGATTAGAGATAAGGGGAACTCCCAGGAAACGGACTGGTAAGCTTCCCCTAGGAATACCGTGAGCACCATCAAACCATTCCACAGTGTCAGGGTGGCAGTTACAGAAGAAGCTAGTGCTTTTATGGGCACTAGGAAGAAGCCCACTAATTTCGGAGAATGCATGAACAGAATCCATTATGTGTGTAATAGAAGGCTGATCCCCATGACTGAAAAAAAGCACATCATCTGCAAAAAATAGATGTGTGATATCGAGGTCCTTGCATCTCCAGTGATACTTAAAATCAGTAGGCTTGGATTTAAGCAACTGAGAGAGCACATTCATACAGAGAACGAAGATGTAAGGGGACATAGGGTCGCCTTGACGGATACCTTTAGTAGCATTAAAATATCCATGGATGATACCATTGAGTTTAACCGAAAACATGGGACCACAAATGCACAGCTGAATCCATCTCACCACTCGAGGGGGAAAGTTCATTTTGTGGAGAACAGATAGGATAAAGTCCCACCTTATAGAATCGAATGCCTTATGGAGATCAAGTTTGAGGGCACATCTTGAATTCCCTGACTCTCTATCAAAACCCCTGAACAATTCTTGAGCTAGTAAGATGTTGTCAGATATGTGCCTACCCGGTATGAATGCCGACTGAGCAATATCAATGACACTAGGCAAGACAGATTTTATTCTTGTGGCGATAATTCGAGATATGCACTTATAAGCAATAGTACAGAGAGAGATAGGTCTGAAATCACGCATATTGGTAGGAGTATTGATCTTTGGGATAAGAGCAATGTATGTTGAGTTTATACCTTTGTGCATGTTAAACTCATTAAACAGTGATAGGATGGCCTTGCAGAAGCAGTCCCCCACAATGCCCCAGGTTGCCAAGTAGAATTCGATAGTAAATCCATCAGGCCCTGGTGCTTTGTTCTTTTTCATTTTCTTCAAGGTGGCGTATATGAGATCACCAGAAACTGGGGCCTCTAAAGCAGATGCTTGAGCATCAGTGATAGATGGGCAGGTGATTCCCTGAAGAATACTCTCATTTGCAGAAGGCACAGGGGCACCAAGAAATTCAGTGTAGTAGTCCACTGCTACTTTTGCACATTGAGTTTGACCTTGAACCAGATTCCCATTTTGATCAAGCAGAGCTAGGACTTTGTTGTGATTCCAGTTCGATTTGCATTGATTATGAAAAAACTTGTTGTTTCCATCTCCCTTTGCAAGCCATTTTACCCTTGATTTTTGGGATGAGAGAGATTCTTCTTCTAATATGGCTTTATTAAGATTTAGAATAAGCTCAGATTCCTTGGCAATTAAGTTCGTCGATGGAGCAGCTAAAAGGGCATCTTGAGTTTCAGCTAATGCTTCCCGAGCTGATTGAACATTTGAGTGTAAATTGCCATGGTTTCTATTGAGCTCGACAAGAGCTTGCTTTACAGCCTTTAGCTTCCTGCAAAGGACAGCCATAGGGTCTCCAAACAAAGTAGTTGAGCTCCAAACTTGAGAAACAGTAGACATAAAGTCTGGAATATCAAGCATGTAATTGAAGAATTGGAACGGCTTACAGAAACGATCTAGGTGCATAGGAACAGTTAGGAGTAGAGGATTATGGTCCATGATACCCCTGTTTTTCACTACCACAAATGCCTCTGTGTGAGTATTTAACCAAGCCCCATTGGCAACAACTCTGTCTAGTCTCTTGTAAATGGGATCGAGAACACGTTTGTTCGTCCAAGTGAAAGGGTCACCTACAGTACGCAAAGAATCAAGCCCAGCATTTGAGATGCATTCTCTGAAGTCTTGCATATCCTGAGTCCAAGTTTCCCTGCCCCCTTGAACTTCATTCAGACTGAGGATACAATTAAAATCACCTAAACAACACCACGGTAAAGCAGTATTGCTCAGAATGTTGAGGTCGTGCCATAATAAGCGACGATCAGGAGAGTCATTCGAAGCATAGACGAAAGTGGCCAGGAAAGTTAAATCTTTCTCCAAAAATGTTACAATACAAGTTATATGTTGAGCTGATTTAGAGTGAAGAGAAACACGCCAAACAGCGGGGTTCCATCCTACCCAGACGCGGCCATTGTAATGAAAGTCATAATTGAACAACCAATTCCATGTTCTATTTATTTTCTTAGAGATACGTAAAAAACGTTTTTCTTTTACCTTGGTTTCCATGAGGCCAACAAGAGAAAGAGAATTTGCAGAGATAAAATGCATGAGTTCACGTTGATGAGGGCCTTTATTTAGACCTCTAACGTTCCAAGAAGCCAAATTCATTAAGAACGTTTAGGTATTGGCACTCCCGCCAACCTGGGGCTTTTCCTGTTTGAGACTTTGGTAAAACCATCCTTATCAACGATTTGTTTTCCCCTTGGTTTTGGTGGTTTAAGGAACCCAGGACCTGTCTTCGAGTTTAAGTCGATGACTAAAGAAGGAGTGGCAATTTCCGATTTTTTGATTGGCGATTGATTCTTCTTTCTCTTCTGACTTGGAAATTGATCTAAGCTATCTAAAAGCTGGTCCTCTGTATTGTCTGCAAGAGTTGCAAAGCAATTCACTGTGGCGATCGGTGTAGCATCCTCAATCATTTGGTTCTCTGAGTAGTCAAGTGTGTCAACTGGAGGGATTCTGTCGAATTCATCAAGGTTGTCATAATCTTTCTGAATTTCCTCCAAGATGTGGTCCTCATCCATGACAACATCACATCCACAAAACTTTCCAACCACATATGGAACCATTTCCATATTATTGATGAACTCCGCCTTAGAGTTCTGATTAGTATGCGAATTTTCACCCGGGCACATTGGTGTAGCATTTGAGTCCTCATTTCTATTACCACCCTCACCGGACGGATCTCTTCTTGGTCTTTTACTAACCCTGTCTGGATTGTTGATACAACGAGCATTTGAATGCCCAAATGCTTTACATATGCTGCAGGAGTAAGGCAATTGTGGATACTGAATCTCTACTTTTTCTTTTTCTAACAGACCATCTATATTTAGAACATTCACCCAGACGAAGTCCGGTCTAGGAGCAGAATAAGACAATTCTACTTGCACGTTTGCGTATTTAAGGGGTTCAAATTTGGATGTAGCTACATCAAATTTAAGGGGTTTTCCCACTGCCTTTGCAATCTTAGAGAGGCTGTCCTTTGACCATAGAGTGTATGGCACATCTACAAGCCTAATCCAGCATGGAACTTTCTCAATTACATTTCTTTTAAACTTGGATCCCTCCATCCATGGCAACAAATACAATGTTTTACCCCCCATGGGGACTGTATTCAAGTTTAGAGCCGCAATTTTTTCCCCCATTGTACCAAAACGGAAAGTATAGTATCCTTTTGAGCTGTAATAAACACCCGTTAAGCCCTTGTTTTGCCAGATTTTGTGAGCTTGTTCTCTAACAAATTTAAATGCGAAGCCACCTCCAATAAAATGACCAATTATGCTAGTTTCCCATTGTTTCTGAGCCTGAATAAGATAATCTTTAGAAAAATTAACTGATGCAGACCCATCCTCATTGTAGGTAATATCAGCTTCAACACTATCACAGGGGATCGAAGCAATAACATTTTGTGAGACAATATTGCTCCATGTGACCGGGTTAATCGGTATAGCATTTTGCAGTGGATTAGTGTTATTTAGTTGAGGTACTTTACCAGTTGCGTTAGGTGATTGAACGTTTTGAGCCAAAGAAGTAACTTCGGGAGGCGAAGCAGGTTTAGCAGCTGAGTCACCGTGTGATGCCTTGGACGAGGCTGCAGCTGAAGGCCCAATGACCGGCCGAATGGAGCCATCATTTAGAATCAAATTAATTTGTTCTGTCATGCGAGCTTGAGCAGCCGGAGATAGAGGTTCGCCCATTATATCCTCTGTGTGGAAAGATTGGTTGTCATCTTCAAGATGTACCCGAGTAGGTTGAATGTTAACAGGAGCATGATTAATAAAAGCTACAAATTCATCAGAGTTCATTGAACCTGAATGCTCTGAGTTTTGTGAACCCATGAACAGATCGGAGAAGAAAGTAATATGGATAGAAAGAGGAGAGGGAGAGGGGAAGAAAGAGAGGCAGCGTGAGAGGCGTGAGGAAGGATGGAAGATTGAGATGGTGGTCAACGGTTTAGTGAGGGATGGTTTCCGGTGAGTGAAAGAGAGAGCAATTATTGGTGAATAAATATAAACAATTACAAAAATTATTAATTAGCACAACCACTAGAACCAGTCGAGAGAGAACCAAGAACCAAAAATCAAAACAAGCAAACTTACGCTGACATGTAACGTCTTATCGATCCTAAGTTCCAATTAACCTATTTTATTATTGAAAGCTTATATCCTAATTCGGATTTATACTTTTGATTCATTGTTACCTGTTATCTCTTTACACTGCTGAGTAATGTTTGGCTCATATACCCGAACCTGACAGTGAAACGTGAAGATGGTTCGTACGATTTAGACCACTAGGAAGAGTTTAGAGAGGAAGAGAGTAGCTACCCAGGGTCCGGTATTTGCAATCCAAATTTAGGAAGATTTAGGATCAACTGATGCAGCTATTTGATAAACTTTTGGAGTTGGTTTGTAAGACTAGTTTTGATAATAATGTAATTATTTAAAATTGAAATCATTTGTAAATTTAATTAGACTTAACTATTAGTGTTTTTAGATGTTTAATTTATTTAATACTTTAACATGGTTCATCTAGCCGGTATGGTTTTACTTTATTATGAACCGGTTTACGGGTATGACCCATATTCACGTTACTCATTTACGCTGTTACATATGATCATTTCTCTATTTATCACTCCTAGATAACACCCAAATCTAAACCATTAACCCACTCAAAGCCCAATTACAATAATTTAAGTTATAAAATATCGCTCTATTAGGTTAGCTATAAGGTTGTAGATTAGTTGAATCGAGCCGAACAGATACTAACATAATAGAATCACTGAGCCGAACTTCTCTCTCCGTGTTTCAGCTCGTTACAAAAGTCGAACTCAAACTCGAATTTTATTTAGCCAATATTATTATTTTTGTACAGACTCATTAAGAAAAAAAATTATCTGACAAACATGTTACCAAATCATGATATACTCGTATCACGTATTCACGATCATTTTAATTTTTTTTCTATAATTTTTACATTGAATTTGAATAAAAAAGTAGGGAATGAAATCTCGAAAACTTGCAACATGTTTCTTGTTTGCATTTTCTATTGATCTATTTATTTTTTAATTGCACAAACAAGTGAAAAATAGGGGAAAAAAGTTAGGGTAAACTTGCCTATGGATACATTTTTATTCTTGCACGTAGTCTAGTGAACTTTTACTTTATAGTTTAAGTGGTTTACTAAATTACCATATGATCGTACCTCAGTGTTGCTGGTTAATTACCCCCATCGCATTTACAAATTTGTATTGTAAACTCATAATGTAACATAAGGTCTGAGGTCTCAGTCTCCCTAATTTGTTCCTTGATGAAAAGCTTTTGGGTTTTTTCATTACCAAATTCGGCATGGTTACATACAATTTCTAACTCCTTTCATGAAGTGATTAGGTGTCTCATTTCCAATTGGTTTCATAAAAAGAGGATGCAGTAGAGTGGGTATCTGTTAATAGCTTTGACAAACATGTCTTCATAGTCCTTTGATCTTTAGGTTTCAGATTTGGCATTATGCTTGGCAAGGTCTTACAATAAAGGTTTATATTAGTTGTATTATCTAGAATTAAAAAACAAATATTTTTCTAGTTTTACCGTTTATGATACAGGAATGTCACAATATGTTATATTAATTATTAGAATTCTAGTTGAAATAATATTTTTTTGAACTATTTTTATAGATTTTTTAAGCAAGAGCACATAGTAAAGAGTAACATCACAAAAACAAATTTTATCTTTATCTGATTCAAATTAAATAAATATGATAAAAAATTATTTTATAAACTACTTCTGAAATAATTATACAATAATTATAAAAAGAAGATTTATATTAGTTTTATCATCGACCACAAATGAAAAAATATTTTTCTAGTTTAAATGTATATATTTGTTGTTAAATGCATTACAATATAAAAATTTTGTTGTAACAATTACTCAATATGTTATATTAATAATTAAAACTCTTCAAAAAATAATATTTGAATTCCTTGTAAATAGAATTAATTATGATTTCACTTTAGGTATGTACATTTTGCCTGGTATTGTACATTTGCATTCCACTAAAAAATTAATTTTTTTATTTTTTGGTTGTTTAAATGTAAAAATTAAAGTTGATTTTTAAATATTCAATTCTGTTATATTATAAGCAATGGATAATATCTAAACATTCTTTTATGGTAATTGAAAATTATATTTCTTATAACTATTAGAAGTAATTATGTGTAGGATATCTCCCTATGTCGTGTGTATTTGACTATATAAAAAAAGAAAAAAGGAAATTAAATTAAATTTCACATCTTATATCATAAATATCATATTTAATATGTTGTATCAAACCGTTTTCCCGCTTCTTAAGACTATTATTTGTTTTTCTATTTAGGTGTTTTGAATAGTAAGACCTTATTTTAATTTTCTTTGCACAAAATCATTCAATAACTAAATTTGAGTCTTAAATTTTAAAATTTACTTAGAAGTTTGGAATCATTTTTTTGTGAGTTTATTCTTTATACATAATTTGAGTATTTTACAGGTATCCTTAATGAAAAAGGAAATGTTGTTTACATGTTTTATGGATTTTTTTTCATAAAATCCACCATCACTAAAATATATTTGTTAAGTATTTTTAGCAAAATTATATTTTCTACAAAATAATCCAATCTAATTTTCAGTAGCCCAAAATAATTATCCAGATAATTCCTCAAGAGCCCCTAAGGCGAATAAAATCCTGGAAATAAATATTTTTACATGTCTTTTTCAAATATTTGTTATATATTTTAATGAGTTTGATTAGAATTTTCAGTTTTATTCACTTAAAAACTTGATTCAACACTAATCAAATATTCAAATACTAATCTTTTTTTTTTTTTGCTTTATTTTACTTTGATATAATTACGATATCAATTTTTTGGAGAGAATTTATACCTAATTTTCCTAATCATTTGAAAAAATTTGAAAATAGTTTTAATGTTATGACTAAAACATTTTTGTAGAAAAATAGTTGAAAAATAAATTTTTTATCATAATAATTTTTTGGTAATTTTTTTTTTATTAAATTTCTAGAAGGCCTCTAGTTTTCCTTGGGTTTCATGCCTCCACGAAATTCTCATTGAGCACTCATCTGGCCCAATCACCAAATTGTGGGCCCAATAAAAAATTTTAGGCTTTACATTTGTGTATTCAACAACCATCTACAACTATCTAAACCTAGCCGCAGAGAAACTCATCTCCACATCTAGTCTTCTCAGACCACACTCAACACCCAAAAACCTCTCATGATAGAGCATTAACTAAAAGTTTTTGTCTAGTTTTTGTCTACATCTTTCAGTCAACTGATCCTTTCTACATCTTTGAGTCGAATAATCCTTACAACAATGGACTACTCAATCATAAGTCAACCATAATTCAACCATTAACACATCAAAGGTATGTTTAGAATTATTTATTGTTTCTTTCTCAATGTTTAATTGTGTTGATTAATGTAATTAAGATTTTTTATAATTATTTAATGTCTTTTTTCTCCTTAATGATCCGAAAATCAACCCATCAACGAGAACATTCCAAAAAATAAATACTATCACAATTTCCAAGACTTTTGTTTCAATTTTAGATTTAAGCAATAGTTGTGGATTATTTTAGATTTTTATCAAAGTTTACATAAAATTTGAATTAGTGGGAGATCTTAATGGATATTTGGTTTTGATTTTTGTTTGTTTTAAGATGTGGATTCAACACGATTCAAAATTAGTTGATAACCAGATGATAATCCTAATACAAAGTCTTAATACCTACTTGATATGCAATTATTTTGGGATATCAAGTATTTTTTAATATATTAAATTTTATTTTAAGTATGTTTTTTTGAATTCTTGTATCAATTTTTTTTTTGCTTGTTATCAATTATTTGTAGATAGACAATGAAGAATATGCTCCAAAAAAGTAGTAGGTAACCCTGGCTCTATGAGCCTATCTGCAACTCTCTCACACAAAGAAGGGACAAAACAGACGGATGTATTGTGCGGTTGTGACAGTAGGGTATGAGTTCTTTCTGTTTGTATTGTTTTTCTTTTCGTTTAATTTTTTGTAATTAATTTATAGTGTGATTTGTTTGGTCAATCACTTCTGTTAAATTTGTAGCTCAACTGTGGTGGCTGCTCGACTTTTTCGAGTTTTGGGGCAAGATCTTGCAGAACTCCATTTAGCCGCAACTGCTAAGGCCAATCAACGCAAGGTGAGTTTATAACATCCTTCACTAAATAGCCAAAGTACAAAAATGATGCATTAATCCACTATGTGTTTATACTCAAGCATTTTGTAATTCAAGTGCTATTGAGGGGCACTGCCTCTAGGATAACACTGGACTTTTTCGAGTTTTGGGGCAAGATCTTGCAGAACTCCATTTAGCCGCAACTGCTAAGGCCAATCAACGCAAGGTGAGTTTACATCCTTCACTAAATAGCCAAAGTACAAAAATGATGCATTAATCCACTATGTGTTTATAATCAAGCATTTTGTAATTCAAGTGCTATTGAGGGGCACTGCCTCTAGGATAACATTGTATATCTTAGATACAACAGCCCACCTCCATCTATTACGTTCTATTGATGGTAAAGGAACCAATCCTTGGAGGACTCGGTAGTTTTCATTAGTTAATGTTTCAATCTTCTTTTCGGTCTCTATTTCTTAAAGCTCTCTGATCCTGTTGTTGGTCTCTATTTCTTAGTGCTCTCAGCACTTTCAAATAATCTGATATCTTTGCTTATGATTTGCCTTTCACATTTACAAATGTTATTTACAATGTATGTGCTTTTTAAAACAAGAATAAATTTCTGAATTTCGTCAAAATAAATATGAAAATCTGATGTCCATGATAAAAAAAAATATGAATATATGCAGCCAACTAACATGATCAGGATCAAATAGTGCGAGAACATGGTCGTCAGATATTAAGACAGAGTTATGCTTCCTCGTAAAAATCTTATTTGCTGAATTTGTTAGATTTTACCGTAATTCTTCACAAGGAGTTTTTGACATTTAAATGACATATGATATCCAGCATGGAAACATTTAGCATGGACACTAGATGTCAAGTTTTCATATTTACTTGTTTCTTTAAGCCAAATATGTGCTTCCTTGAATCTCCTCTATTTCTTTTGACTGGAATGTTTGATAGATGAAATAATGAATAATATTTAATATGCAGAGATGGTTATCAGATCTCTCGATCATGTCAAGTTCTGGAAGAATCTAAAGATGACATGAACTTAGGAAGTTTGGTGTTTCTCTTAAGATGTCTGAAGAATATGGTATATGCTACATTCCTTGGTCAGGATAATCAGGTGAGCAGGATAATAAGTTGTATATATGTTAACATTGTTACCTATATAAACAGAAATGATAATCAACTGGTCCATAATCTTATTAAAATTGCTAAAAGTTTTGCACAACTTCCAGATGCGAGTACCATCCTTTGCTTATTTCTGCAACTCACATGATATTATTTGTTTAGATATACTCACAATGCAATATTTATGAAGCAGGGGAGAAGAAGGTAGCATTTAAATATCTTAAAAAGAAGGTATACGATTTCTTACTTGCTTTTCTAGCATTTACTTATGCATCATATGAGTATATATGTGATTTGTTTTACCAGGTTTAAGTGTAAAACTTCTAATGTTGTAACAGAATTAATAAACAGAATTATTTTTAATAAATACAAAGGATATAAGTATAAATCAATAAGCTGTTTCTGCAAAAATCAATAAGTTGTTTTTGTAGTCAACTTGAATACTGTATTTCCATTTTAATAATCAGGAGCAGTTCCTATTGAGACTTAAAATCTTGTGCTCCTACATTTCAGTTAGTACTATATGTAGAATGCAGATTCTTTCCATGATTTCTATCTACTACATGTTGGTTTATGACCGGTGCTTGTATGTTAGAGATGGACTTGTCTCTTACTCTCACACTCTTTTTGTTGGTTGCTTCCTAGGCTGGTGTCAAGGAAGAAGCATGTTCTGGCTGCATCATATCGGAAGGGAACTTGTTCATAACAGAAACTCAGGACGGCCTATTGAATAGAATTTTACACAACCTGTACAGTGGAACCTCCAACTGATTCTCTTAAGCAAGTTACCAGTTGTTGTGCAACCATTAACATATAGTTTAGAGATTTGAGAAGACAATCAAATATAGTACTTGTACATTTTAATTTATTTTCTTCAATATTGCTGGATTTGATTCGTTGATGTAACTATACTAGTTATGTTTTTGGTGAATGAAATTAGGACTTGAATTGGTTGTTGGTTTATTTGATGGGAAATTCGATATTCAAGTAGTACATTTTTCTTTTATTACATTTATGGTGTTACAATAGGTACAAAGTGTGTTACAATAGGTATATTACTGTATGTGTTGCAGGCCCAAAAAGTAGGACCCAAATGTGGGCCTCACATGTGGGACCCACTCACATGTGGGCCCCACAGTTGCGCATGTTGCTGTATAGTATTTAAGATGTTGCTATAGAGGTTTTTCGTAACCACATTTGCTCTGTTACCATAGGCCTTAGATATCTATAGTTACTGCTGAGAACCTAACACGGCTGAAGTGTTATCATAGCCCTATTTTGGCCTACAACAACTTTAAACAGGGTCTATGGTAACACAGTTTTGGGGTTGTAATAAGCAATCTATGGCGTAGTTACTAATTTTCCAAACATGTTTTTACTCTTACTAAGGTGATCATCTACATATGAATGCAGCCTCAATCGCATCCGGATGAAGAGGAATTAATAAATCGATTGGAGAGCTGGATCCTTGCAAGGATGGACGAAGAGGGTTATTTTTTAAATGATGTTGTTGTAGACAAAGCTAAGGAAATTGTAAGTTATTGATTTGTATCTTAATTCAAAGTATTCATTAGCTCATGCTTTGAACCTTTTTTTTTTTTAAACTATTAGCATATTTGAATTCTTTATTATTATATATGTACAAGTTTATTACATACATAAATAGATTAGTCTTTTGTATGGGAATAACTCAGACTATAAATATATGGTACTCTTAATTCTGTAGGTAAAGTTGAAGGAGGAGGTTAAGGAAAGGAAACTAAAAGTGTACGGTCTTAATGATGTTTTAACAATGGCTCTGGGTAAGCCTGAGCATCGAGGAAGAGTACGTGGCCGAGGAACTCATGTGAAGCTGTCATTTTACTTCGATCTTCCAAGGCAAAGGAAAGCCAAGACAATGGATGAAAAGATACACGAGAGAGTTAAGAAGTACATGGTAGTGGAGACTACAAAGATTATTAAAGAGAGAGATGCAATTTGGGATGATGTAGTGGGAAAACTCATAGTAGAGTTATTGACAAAGACTGTGGGACAAGATGGTAGTCCGAAACAGGCTTCTCAATAAGCAAGTTGTCACTCTAACGGTGGGATTGATGAAGTTGTAGGTGTACAGAATCTTCATACACCTGAAACCACAAGGAAGATTTTTCATGTTCAAGAAGATAAAGATGTTCATAAAGTGAAAATAATTGACACTATATTTGTTGATTTTGGTGACATTACGGATAATAACAAGGGGGCTGGTAAGGATGCAAATTGTAAGGTGGCTGGTGAGGATGCAAATTGTAAGGTGGCTGGTGAGGATGAAATTGTAAGGTGGCTGGTGAGGATGAAATTGTAAGGTGGCTGGTGAAGATGAAGATTGTAAGTTTGTTGTTGAAAAGAAGATTGGTGAGGAAGTGAAAGTCAATGCATTTGGTAGTTTTGTTTGCAAATTGGCTATTGGATCACTGAACAACATTGTAGCTTATACAAAGATTGATGAAGTACTCATTCTTGAAGGACGTGAGCAGACAATCCATGGATTAAGACTTGGAGAAGAGAATTCTAGAGTTTCAATCACTCGAGTCATTCAGTGCAGTGCTAAGATCCCCTTCCATATCAGTGATGAAATTGTGACTGTGGAACAAGCCATTGGAACTTTTATTGCATGACTGAGAAACCTAGCTAATAGCATTCGGAAATAGTAGCACTTCTGATGGTGTCTCAAAGGTCAGATTGTTTTTCTATTAGTGTGCTTATCTAGTATGTTTTTATTTAGTCTGTTTCTTTTTACTATTTTCACGTGCAATTTTCAGAAAAAGAAGAAAGGTCATTCCAAGAAAATGAAAAAGACATATAAAGCATTTTGTCTACAACATTCCATAACAAGAGGAGGTTATATGGCGTTGGCTGAAAACTTAAACTACAATATGAGATAAACATAAAATGTGGTCTAAAGAGCTTTCGGATAACAGTGAAGCACATTTCAATATTCAAAAACAATGGTTTATGCTGTAAACAAACAGTTGTTTGAAGGCCTTCACTACATGTATGCTTGTGTAAATTGTTGTCTAACACCAACTAAGATAAAGGTGTTTCCTAAAAACTGTCATGGTTAGGTTTTCAGACAACAGAGGATTACAATAATCGTTGTTTGAAAAAGATCTTGGAAAAATTAAGAATTCTTGCATGACATCAATTCCATGTTGTCTATTAGTCAGAAAACCATTGCATTTTGTTGTTTCTAGTAACGGTTCTTATTACAAAAGTGTTGTCTTTCTTAATTTTAAACAAGCACTTAGAACAGTTGTGTTACTTTCTTCTAGCAATGGGTATAAATCCATTGTCTGATTTAAATCAGACCACTGCCCGATAGACCACGAAAAAAATCGGTTTCCGACAACGGTGAAAAACTGTTGCATGAACTAATTTTTTTTGTAGTGCGTGTGACTAAGCTTTCATTGAGATAAAATGCCATACCCCTAGTACTTCTCCTATCATCAATATTTCCTGCAAGGTCGTTGTTCGAGTATCCCGACAAAACATTAGTACCACCATTTTCAGTGTAAACCAGTCCATACTCCTGTGTTCCTGTACATAATAAAGAATTCTCTTAACAACATTTAAGTTCATTGTTGTAGGCTTTTCCACATACCTGCTGACTATTCCAACTGTGTAGGCAATATCCAGACGCATGTGAACAAGATAACTTAGCCCTCCCACAATGCTCCTAAATTGAGTTGCACCTCGTCCTTGGTGATATGTTCTTTTGGATGCATTAGAAATTTTGTTGGATTACAATCAATCATCCCAGCCTTTTCTAGTACTTTCCTTGCATACCCTGAGTGTCTTAAGCTCAATACACTTGCTGTTTTGCTTTACTTCAATTCCCAAGTATTAAGATAATTTCCCCATATCACTCATCTCAAATTTGCAATTCATCTGACCTTTAAAATCTTTAATTAACGACATATCCGTGCCAGTGATGAGAATATCATCCACATAGACTTTTCCAACTCTTTTGGTGTATACAACATGCTCGTACGGGCATTTAACAAAGCAAGATCTTTAAGATATTTGTTGAGTTTCGAATCCCACGCACGTGGCGCCTTCCATAGACCATACAACGCCTTGTACAGCTTGTACACAGGTTTTTCTTACCCTTTCTTCATGAATCCTTCCGGCTGAGATACATAAACCTCCTCCTTGAACTCACCATGTAAAAAGGTTATTTTAACATCCATGTGGTGCAATTCCCATGAGTTTTTCGCTACCAAGGCCAGTAAAATCCATACTGTTTCTAAGCGAGTAACATGCACAAATAATTCATCGAAATCTACCCCATTTTCTTGGACATACCCCTTGGAGACAAGTCTCACCTTATGATTCACTATATTTCCTTCAGCATCCTGTTTAAGTTTATAAATCGATTTTAAATCGATTACCTTTTGACCTGGTGGCAGAGTTGTCAGCTTCCAAGTTTTGTTTTTTTTTTCAATGGAATCAATATCGCACTGCTTAGCTTTTCTCCAGGCTTTATCCTTCATTGCACGTCTATATGAATTTGGCTCATCAATGCCCATGAGCAACAACTCGTCTTCTGCCTCTATTTCTTCTATGTCATTATATATATCTTTAATCTTTCCAAATTTCTTTGGTACTCCTCTGTCATCATAGTTCTCAAAGTTTGGACTGACATCAGGTGTTCGTGACTGCGGGGTCGTACCCTCAAGTTCCCCAGTGTTGCTCATCTGCGTCTGTCTCGGACTTGTCACCTCATCATCATCAATTACTGGTACTTCAAACACTGAAGTTGAACCCATTTATTGAATTTAACATATTAAATACCTCAATTAAAACCATTCATTAATTCTTGATACGACCTTATGCCATGGAATAGATTATGGAATGTAAATACTTTAAAAAATAGACTGATTTTTCAAATCTTTTGCTGAACCCTTGAAATTGGAACGTTTTTTATTGAGGCGCTAGTCGTGGTTACTTATTTTAAGGCCAAAGTGTGCCTATGGATCCAAATGTTTAAATCACATGAAAACATGGTTTAGCGATATTACGTGCCTGATTACCCACTTTAGCACGTAGCGTCTTATCATAAGTTCCAATTAACCTATTTTATTATTGAAAGCTTATATCCTAATTCGGATTTATACTTTTGATTCATTGTTACCTGTTATCTCTTTACACTGCTGAGTGATGTTTGTCTCATATACCCGAACCTGACAGTGAAACGTGAAGATGGTGCGTACGATTTAGACCACTAGGAAGAGTTTAGAGAGGAAGAGAGTAGCTGCCCACGGTCCGGTATTTGCAATCCAAATTTCGGAAGATTTCGGATCAACAGATGCAGCTATTTGATAAACATTTGGAGTTGGTTTGTAAGACTAGTTTTGATAATGATGTAATTATTTTAAATTGAAATCGTTTGTAAAATTAATTAAACTTAACTGTCATTATTTTTAGATGTTTAAGTTATTTCATAATTTAACATGGTTCATTTTGCGGGTATAGTTTTACTTTATTATTAATAGGTTTGCGGGTATGACCCATAGACCCATATTCACGTTACTCTCATTTACACTCTTACCATATGACCCTTTCTCTATTTAGGACTCCTAGATAACACCCAAATCTAAACCATTAGCCCACTCAAAGCCCAATTACAATAATTTAAGTTATAAAATATCACTCTATTAGGTTAGCTATAAAGTTGTAAATTAGTAGAATGGAGCCGATCCAACTTCTATCTTCGTGTTTCAGCTCGTTACAAAAGTCGAACTCAAACTCGAGTTTTATGAAGCCAAAATTATTGTTTTTGTACGGACTCATTAAGAAAAAAATTATCTAACAAACATGTTCGCAAATCATGATATACTCCTATCAGGTATTCACGATCATTTTAAATTTTTTTCTATAATTTTTTCATTGAATTTGAATAAAAAAGTAGGGAATAAAATCTCGAAAACTTGCAACATGCTTCTTGTTTGCATTTTTTGTTGATTTATTTATTTTTAATTGCACAAACAAGTAAAAATTTGGGGAAAAAAGTTAGGGTAAACTTGCCTATGGATAGATTTTTATTGTTGCATGTAGTCTAGTGAATTTTTACTTTATAGTTTAAGTGGATTACTAAATTACCAGATGATCGTACCTCTAATTCATATATAAATTGAAAAAAAAAATCATTATTATAACACTAAATGAAAGTGCAAACTGATTAAGTAGTACTAGTGTTGCTAGTTAATTACCCTCATCCCATTTACAAATTTGTATTGTAAACTCATAATGTAACATAAGGTCTGAGGTCTCAATCTCTCTAATTTGTTCCTTGATGAAAAGCTTTTGGGTTTTTTCATTACAAAATTCTGCACCGTTACATACAATTTCTAACTAGTGATCACGTGTCTCATTTACAATTGGTTTCATAAAAAGAGGATGCACAGATCATCCAGTAGAGTGGGTTTCTGTTAATAGCTCTGACAAACATGTCTTCGTAGTCCTTTGACCTTTAGGTTTCAAATTTGACATTATGCTTGGCAAGGTCTTACAATAAAGGTTTATATTAGTTGTATTATCTACAATTAAAAAACAAATTTTCTAGTTTTACCATTTTTGATATAGGAATGTCACAATATGTTATATTAATTATTAAAATTCTAGTTAAAATAATATTTTTTGAACTATTTTTACATATTTTTTAAACAAGAGCACATAGTAAAGAGTAACATCACAAAAACTACATTATGTTGTTAAATAACAAATTTTATCTTTATCTGATTCAAATTAAATAAATATGATAAAAAAATTATATTATAAACTACTTCTGAAATAATTATACAAAGAATTATATTATAAAATTATATTTTGGTTGTTTAAATGCAAAAATTAAAGTTCATTTTTAAATATTCAATTTTATTATGTTATAAGCATTCGATAATATCTAAACATTCTTTTATGGTAATTGAAAATTATATTTCTTATAATTATTAGAAGTAATTATGTATAGGATATCTCCGGCGAGGAGATATTACTTGAAATTCATAACCTGGCAACAGGGCACTAAAATAATTTCTAAATAATAGTAGAAGTCCAAAAATCCTAATCAATGGAATACCCAGAAAAAGAATATGGCATGAGCCAATCGCCCAGTACGATGTTTATAAAACAGAAAAATAGTTATGTATATTTGACAGTTTATAATAAAACATTTATTTTCAAAATATGCATGGTTGAAGCAGGTTAGGATATTTCGTACCGAGATCAACAGATACAAATACACAGTAACTAATGTGTGCAATAAATAACGTGTACTGCATATACACGTCACCGTCAAATCAAATCACAAATCAAATCAAATCTGGATGCACCCACGTATCTTGAAACAAATATAAAAATGCGCAAAAACTCGCCAACTGAAGGATACCGCGTGACCAATCACACTGCCACTTAAATGTCTTGTCACTCGTGCCGCATAGTACCCCTACAGTGGTTAACTCAATATACCCTATATAACTAAGGTTCAAATAAAACATTTCGCAAAATTTTCGAAATAACAATAGACAAATATTTGAACATCAACAAATATGTAAATTGAAAAATTTCAGATTGTCGCAGAAACAGATATTTAAATATTTCAAAACATATATATAAATCACTTTCCAAAGAAAACTTGTCAAAACATTTTTCAAAATCAGAACAGTCAAAACAATTAAAACCAAGTAAATAGATTTAAGGACGAAACATATTTAATATAACTAATCCTAAAATGAGTATAGCTGAATAAAAATGAGAGAAAATCCGTACCTCGAAAATAATAAACTCAAATACTAATAAAAATCTTAAACGATCCGCTACACCCTCGACTCCCGATCTATTATTCACAAAATTATAATTTGTTATTAACAATTCATTCTTTTTGGTTTTATATATACATACCAGCTTAACATAATAATTATACATACGAATTATTACCGAAAACTCAGTGCAATCACTAACTTAGCATTTGAATTCGATCTAGTAATATAACCACATGTCTTTCAAAGGTTTATTATATTAATATATTGAAACAACCAGTACTACACCTCTGTAGATATTGTTATATGATTTAAAAATAAATTCACCTCGCTTGGGGCAACTCAAACTCTTCCGCCATTCGACTTTGACGGTATCACATGTGCTTCTGTTTCTTCTGCTCAAGCATCCCTTTTAGAGGCCCCTATATCGAATGAGATTATCCTCACCACGTTGAAAAATATGAAAAAGAACAAGGCACCTGGGCCGGACGGTTTCACAGTAGAATTTTTCCTTGCTGCATGGGAGGTGATTGGTGACACTTTTTGCAAAGCAGTCAAGTATTTTTTCGAAACTTCTATTATGCATAAATCTGTAAATGCTACTAGTATTGCTTTGATCCCTAAGGTCCCTACTCCTGCAAGAATGACTGAATTCCGTCCGATATCCCTATGTTCTACTCTTTACAAATGTATTACTAAAATTCTGGCTTCTCGGCTCAAAGTTGTAATGCCAAGTTTGGTAGACATATCTCAGTCAGCCTTTATCCCGGGTCGTAGCATTTCAGATAATATCCTCATGGCTCAAGAAATTTTTCGAGGATACCATCGAGATGGTGGTGCTTCTAAATGTGGTGTGAAGCTCGATCTGCAAAAGGCCTTCGATTCTATTGATTGGAATTTTATTATGGGTGCCTTGCGTAAGCTGCAGTTTCCTAGCACCTTCATGAATTGGATTTATACATGTATTTCAACTCCTTCTTACTCCATAAAAGTGAATGGGGCTTTATGTGGGTTTTTCGAGGGGAGAAAAGGTTTACGTCAAGGAGACCCAATTTCCCCTTACCTATTCTCGATAGCTATGAATGTCTTGTCTAGCTTGCTTGCAGTGACCCCTATGGGCTTCAAATATCACTGGAAGTGCAAGGACCTAAAGTTAACTCATCTTTTCTATGCTGACGATGTTCTGCTTTTCTCTAATGGAGACACATGTTCGGTTACGCATCTCATGGATTGCGTTCGGAATTTTTCTGTCTCAAGTGGTCTTCACATTAGTCTTGAAAAAAGTACAGTGTTCTTTGGTAACTGCACTCGTGATTTTATCGGATGGTTTGATCAATCCTATGGCATTGAGCATGGAGCTCTTCCGGTCAAGTTTCTGGGAGTCCCTTTAATTTCATCTAAGCTGAGTCACAATGATTGCATTCCCCTTATTGACAAGGTTGCAGCTCGTATCTCGTGCTGGACATCTCTGTTACTTTCTTTGGCAGGTAGAACGTAGTTAATTCGGTCTGTCTTGTTTGCTATTCAAGCGTATTGGTCGAAGCATTTCCTTCTTCCAGCCTCTGTGCTTCGGCAACTTCAAACTATATTCACTAGATTTCTCTGGAAGGGGGATGTGGAATCAAAAGGGGGGGCTAAAATTAGTTGGGATACGGTCTGCCGTCCTTATGAAGAAGGTGGCTTGGCTATTAAGAATATAAAAGATTGGAACCAAGCTCAACTTCTGCATCATCTTTGCAGCATTGTGAGAAATAGTAGGTCTTTATGGTCGACTTGGATTAACACCACAGTGCTAAAGCGAGTTTATTTCTGGACAATGTCAATGCCCTCAGACTGCTCGTGGATCTTCCGTAATGTTCTTAAGCTGCGTCATACGGCCCTCCAATTCATCACTTACAAAATTGGGAATGGTCATAGTACGTCCCTGTGGTTTGATCCCTGGTGGAACTCGAGCTGCCTTGCTAACTCTCGTTATGATGCTATTATTGCTCAGGCCAACATTCATCATGATGCAAAGGTTCATTCTTTAATCTCAACAGGTGTTTGGCAATTACCTTGCCCTTCTAACAGGCTTCACCACCCAGACATGAGACTTACCTCCCGGCTCCAACACTTTAATTTCCCAGCATTCAATCCGCTTATTTCTGATGATATCTTATGGAGAGGCACCTCTTTACGGAAAATTAAAACGTGGGACATTTGGAATTCCATTCGCAGCTCGGCCCCTATAGTGCCTTGGTACAGCCTTGTCTGGCACAAATTAAAAAAATTTCGACATGCACACCATGAATGGCTTCTATGTCACGATCGTCTTCCCACCTTGCACAGATTGACTTATTTTGGCCTCGACGTATCTCCTTTCTGTCTATTCTGTGTGGGTGGAAATGAGACTACTTCCCACCTTTTTATCACCTGTCCTTACAGCAGTTACATTTTATCCAAGGCTTGTTGAAGCTTGACTGCTCTGCTCTTTCTTGGTTAGATTTGGTAATAAACTGGGGCTCTATTACAGACGGTTCTCTCAGACAGGTTGCTCCTCTCGCCGCTCAAATTTTTGCATATCATTTGTGGAAGGAACGTAATTCAAGACACCATGATAGAGGATCCTTTGGTCCGCACAGGTTGCTTAGAGGTATCATTAATGATCTTAAGGCTAAATTGCAAAACTCCAGATGGTTCCAACAGTTTGCTCAATTAGACATGTATAGATGGCTTTTTGTCATATGATGCCTTGTCTTTTTGGTTTCCTTTCTAGCTACCTTGGTTAGGTGGGATTGTTGTTAAGTAGTTCTCTCTTTTCCTTGTATTAGAGCAAGGGTAAATCCCTTTACTGTTTTCTCTTTTTAATATACTATAAATTTAGCAAAAAAAAAAAGTTTGTGAAAAATAATAAATATAATTTTATTAATTATTATATAATATCTAACAATGATACTTCTCGGCACCGGCTTCTCCGGCGCCTCGAATTTTATTATGAAGTGAAATGCGTTTTTATAATTTTATAAAATTTTAAAATTTGTAAAAAATAATTAATATAATTTAATTAATTAGTATATAATATCTAACAATAATACTATTTCGCACCATCCCCCGTCAGTGAATATTATTAGTGAAATCTACTTACATAAAAATGTGTTTTAAGTTAACCATAAAATATAAAGGCAAGTAGATATTATTAAATAATTAAAAAATAATTCATCTAGCATACATGCGTACAAACTTCAAATTAAAAATGCAAAACTTTTTTTAGAATTTTATAAAGTATAAAAATTTGTGAAAAATAATAAATGTAATTTTATTAATTATTACTCCCTCTATTTTTTGAAAATTTCTTTTTTTGAATAAAAATATGTAATCAAAATTTTAATTCACAAAAAAATTAATTGAAAAAATTCATTTTAACTATGCAGTCAAAACACTTAAAAGTACGTGTAGAAGAGTTAAACGACTAATATAAAAAAATAGAGGGAGTATATAATATCTAACAATAATAGTTCTCGGCACCGGCTTCGCCGGCGCCTCGAATTTTATCATGAAATGAAATGTGTTTTTAAGTTCTAAAAATCGTGACTCGGATCGACTCGGTGAACCTACCGAGTCACGAGTACTCGGATCAAAAATCGGATGTATTAAAAAATAATTTTATAAATTAAAATTATTAATATAAATATATATCATAGAATAAATCACATATTATAGCAAATCTGAAATTAACTGAAATAATGCATATTAATCCTATTCTTGTCTATATATATTTTCATAAATAACAAAAAAAAAATTAATTCCAATTCATGCTCGATGATTTAAACTTTAAAATAAGATGAGTTTCAGACTAAGAGAGGTAAAAATTATCAATTTTGTATACCAATTGGTTAAAAATATACTATATACTATAATTAGGTTATTATGTTGATTTAATTTTTATGTTTTTTTTTTCATTTTTATAATTTTTTTAATGTACAATCCGAGTTTGACATAATTTGATCCGAGTTGGACCGAGTTGATCCGAGTAATTCTAAGTTGACACGAGTTAGGCTCAAAACCGAGTTACAATCCGAGTAATACAAAATCAGCTCGGAAATGAGTCCGAGTCCGAGTACTCGTCCCAGTACTCGGCCGAGTTGGCCGATTTTTAGAACACTGGTTTTTATAATTTTATAAAGTATTAAAGTTTGTAAAACTAATAAATGTGATTTTATGAATTAGTATATAATTTCTAGCAATAATACTTCTCGACCCTCAAATATTATTTTCAAATGAACCTACTTATATAAAAACGTGTTTAAATTAATCATAAAATTTTAAAGCATGTAGACATTATTACATGATTTAAGAAATAATTCACCTCCCATAATACACAAATTTCAAATTAAAAATGCATAACATTTTAGAATTTTATAAAGTATAAAAATTTGTGAAAAATAAGAAATATAATATTATTAATTATTAGTCCTGCAAAAGTAAATATGGAGGAAGCAAGGATGAATTAAAATAATGTGGAGATAGCTCACTATAGATAAGATACTAAAATATATATACGTCGGCCCACCATCCAACCATCCAACATTGTAAACTTTTCAAGTATAATAGATACTTGTACACCAGGTCTAAAAAATGGCGTATCCAATGAAGACTTATTAACACAATTACAACAATATAAGAATGCCCAAATAAATTTAACTAAGAAATTCATATCTCAGAATTTCATCACAGCTTTAAATGAGGCTCTAACGGCTCAGCGCTTGAAGATTGCAACAACAGATATGGTGGTGTTGTGGAATAAAAACTAGGTTACGATTTTTATTTAATGCTAGGGTTGGTGAGCTTCGAGTTTTAATGGCTGTTTCCGTGTTCGGGACTAATCGGTCCTCACAGAGTGCCTACGTATCTCGTTATTGAGAATCAAGCCAAGACGTAGTTCTGAGAATGAGGGGTCAGACCCTTTATATAGGCTGAGAAGCCTTAGAATCGTAGTAGGGTTAGGTGACTTGGTGGGTAAGTCACCGCCTAGAAGAAGGTTCCAGATCCTAGTATGTAGGGACCAGTTTCCATGTTAGAATATGTATATTAGAGACTAAGTCAGGCAAGAATAATATCCTTGTTTGACTCTTATTGCCGAGCTGGTAATTACCCATAATATTAATTACGAAATTAATATTATAATTGGGGTTTGGGCCCATCTGGTGGGCCCCACGTTTGGACCGTTCTATGTCTAATTAATGCCACATTAAATGTGTCTTTAGGGCTCACTTTTAGCCCATATCATTTGCCCCCCAACTTCTAGGAAAACTGATCAGGTTTTCCTTGAAGTTATAACGGCCTTATTCGAGACTTGGGTCAGGGTTCATTGCTCTTACGTGAGTATTTTCAACAATATCATCTTAATGTAAAGCGTGGAGTGACCGACGCATTTACGACGATGTTGAACGACACTAAACGGTGTTAAACGGCACTACACAGCGCTAATCAGCCTTAGAAAACATTTAAACAGTGTTAAACGATGTTAAATGGCATAAAACGGCACTAATCAGTGCTAAACGGTGCTAATTGGTGCTTAAACAGCACTACACGGTGCTAATCGGCACTAATCTGTGCTAACAGGCAATAATCGGTGCTTAAACAGCACTACACGGTGCTAATCGGCACTAATCTGTGCTAACATGCACTAATCGGTGCTTAAACAGCACTACACGGTGCTAATTGGCACTAAATTATGCTAATCTCGACTTCTTTTTAGCACTGAAAATCATACGAGATTCGCTAAAAAAGTCGAGATCTAGGTTTGAAAACTATCCGAGGTCCGCTGAAAAAGTCGAGATTCAGGACCATGAACTGACCCGTGATCTGCCGGATCTAGGGCCAGCTCGTGGTCGGCCGAAGAGCTTGATTTCAAGGTGGTCGGCCGGGAGGTGGTTTGAACCAGGGTGGTCGGCTGAAGCCCCTCTTTAAGAGGTGGTCGGCCGGGAGGTGGCTCGAACCAAGGTGGTCGGCTGAAGCCCCTCTTTAAGAGGTGGTCGGCCGGGAGGTGGCTCGAACCAAGGTGGTCGGCTGTAGCCCCTCTTTAAGAGGTGGTCGGCTAGGAGGTGGCTCGAACCAAGGTGGTCGGCTGAAGCCCCTCTTTAAGAGGTGGTCGGTCGGGAGGTGGCTCGAACCAAGGTGGTCGGCTGAAGCCCCTCTTTAAGAGGGGGTCGGCCGGGAGGTGGCTCGAACCAAGGTGGTCGGCTGAAGCCCCCCTTTAAGAGGTGGTCGGCCGGGAGGTGGCTCGAACCAAGGTGGTCGGCTGAAGCCCCTCTTTAAGAGGTGGTCGGCCGGAAGGTAGCTCGAACCAAGGTGGTCGGCTGAAGCCCCCCTTTAAGAGGTGGTCGGCCGGGAGGTGGCTCGAACCAAGGTGGTCGGCTGAAGCCCCCCTTTAAGAGGTGGTCGATTGCCTCTCGGTTAGCTAAGCGATTCGGACGTGAAAACCCTTCGTGGTCTTGAGGATCAAGGATCTTGATCTTGATCTTAAGTCGTCATGGATCCAGGATTCAAAACCATCCATGATCCTAAGGATCAAGAACCTTGATCTTGATCTTTAGTCGTCAGTTTGGTCCTTCGTGACTTCTGACGATACTACTCCTTAGCTTAAGATTAGTACTGCTAACCCTGTGATTATGGTTGATCTCCTTAATTAACTCCTTAAGCATACTTAGCTTTTCAGAAGTCATTTTTTTTGCAGCTCCAGCGATTATATCTGCTATTTCTCTTCTGGCGTATATGAATCACAACGATTATATTTGTCCTTTTTTCCTCTATAAACGATAGACGACCTGTAAACGCGAACCAAGCTGAGATTCAACCTGATGTAGCAGGTCATGCATTTTCTATAAAAGAGGAGAAGTAGCCTTCATTTCAATTCATTTCTTCATTTCAGAGCTCTCAAATTCTTAAGCTCTCTAGCTTTCAAGTTGCAAGATCAAGTTCCAGCTGCGAGATCAAGTTTCATCTTCAAGATCAAGATGTCGGAAGGTGATCGTCCAATTGCTCCCCCTGTCTCCATGATGGAAGCTATGGCGAAGAGGAGTAGGATGAGAACAGCTAAAGGTAAAGAAGAAATCAAACCTCTTTCATATGTTGAGCATAGATTTGGATCCTTATTAGATCTACTAAACATCATGAGGGACACCTTCCCAAACTGTGCTAGCTTAGATGCTTTTAACAGTCCTAGTAAGTTGAAGGAAAAAGATGTCCAGGAGATAAGGGACACATATCATTTTCCAAGTGCCATCAAAGTTCGTCTTCCCAACCCATCAGACAGGACCTGTAACTGGCATCCTGAGAGGATTTGTGTTCACTGGGGTGCCCTGGACGTTGGGCTCAGATTCCCGATTGATAACTTCATCAATAGATTACTGGCGGAGTATCAGATCCATCCTTGTCAGTTGTATCCCAACGCTTGGAGGTATATCTCTATTTTTTTGATAAGATGTCGTCAATTGGGGATTCTACCGACCAATACAATTTTTAGAAGCATCTTTGGGGCCACTAACTCTTCCGATCACAAGAAAGGATGGGTTAGCCTTAAGCACCGGGCTAAAATCCCACACATGGTGAATCCCTTCTCCTTTCCAGATTCTCAGCATTTCTGGGAAAGGGAGTTTGTAGAAGATAGTAAACACTTCGTGTGTGATCTTGACGACTCAGAATTAGCGGATCGAGATAAGCTTCTTGCTGACGACGGCTGTACTCACTATAAAACTTTAATGAATGAAAAGAACCTTATTGAGGCTGGCCTTAGCTTTCTTTCCATTGAGGGTAACTTCCTTACTTGAACTTATTATGAACTCTGTTTGTTCTTATCCCGATGTTTTTCTCTTTGTATTTCAGCCGCCGAGGAGATTGATAGCCGACCGTGACCAAGAGGATGAAGAAGAAGGCTACGGAATTACTGAATCCCACTAAACCTCATATCCCTAATTTCTTGGAGCGCTGCTCCCAAGGTGGGAAAAGATCCCGTAATGCTGATGGGGTTATCAGGACCCCTTTTATACCGTCATGGGGCATATGTAAACAAGACTCGGTTTGTGGAAGTCCTGACCTAGCTCTCGACTAGTCTAAGCTTTCAATTACTCCTCCTGATAAAGTGACTTTACATGCCGGGGACAAAATGAACGAGAATCAGCTTCTGGGCGCTCAAGCCTTGTATCAGGTATGACACTCCTTTTAGTAAGTTCAGTGCGATTTAGACTTTACAAATTTCTTATGCCTTGTCAACTTTTCGCTGCAGGCTAATGCCTATTTTCAGGCAGTTTCCACCCAAGGTTTGGCTTTCAGGGATGAGAATACACTAGTACAAAAATGACCTTATACATCGCTTCTTATACGTCGGTTCCGGCCAAAGGCGATGTATAAAGTAGTTATATACGTCGGTTCCGCATAAAGGCGATGTAAAAGGTCATTTTTTAACATTTTTTACGTCGGTTGAATAAAACGCCGACGTATAAGGTCATATTATACGTCGGTTGAGGGAAAGGCGACGTATAAAAATCCACTTTGTACGTCGGTTGAGAAAAAGGCGATGTATATAATGCTACTTTATACGTCGGTTGAAAATAGGCGACGTATAAAGTTCTACTTTATACGTCGGTTGAGAAAAAGGCGATGTATAAAGTTCTACTTTATACGTCGGTTGAAAAAAGGCGACGTATATAATACTACTTTACACATCGCTCTTAATATAACCGACGTATAAAACCTTTAAAAAGTGAGTGTTGTATCGCCACGTGTCACATTACTATTGGGTGTTGTGGAAGCACACGGATTGTGCTTCTTTAAATTACTGTCAGCCGTTGGATTAAGCACACGGATTCATTATTATTGAATCTCGACCGTTCATTTTGTTTTCCATTTTAACTCTATTTTAATTACTCCATTATTATTATTATTCAATTTCACTCTCTTTTAATTTCTCTCCCCCGTCTCAATCTCTTTCTCTCCACTCTCTTCCCTCAATCTCTCTCACTCTCTCTCAGCCTCTGTCTCTCTCTATCTCTCAATCTATCGAGAACTCTCTCTCTAATAATCTCTCGATTTACTCTCTCCTCTCTTTTTCTATCTCCCACTTCTCTCTCTAACAAATCTCTCTAAATCTCTCTAATCTCTCACTCAAAATCAATATATCCCTCTCAAACTCACAAATCACTCTCTCTAATCGAACTATGTGTTGCAGCTCTTGTCACTAGTTGATTATGTATTGCAAACTGTGTGCTGCGTGGGTCGAGTTCGTGGTGTGATGTGATGTGAGTAATTAGTTGTTTATACAGAGGTAAAATATTGGTGTTATTGCTTTTGGTCATTGGAAGTGGAGGTTCTAGACTTGGTGTGGATGCATACAGATTCTCGATTTCCTGGGCTCGAGTTTTACCCAGTATGTCCTACTTGCAAAACCCCCCAACCCCGTGTGCGTCTACACCTATTTTGTAATTTGATTCTAAATTAGATTTTTTGTTTTTATTCATATTGGTTCAATATTTCTTGAATTATGCCAGGAGGGAGATTTGGTGAAGTTAATCCAACCGGGATCATGTTTTACAATCATATCATTGACATGCTATATGACTATGTGTCAGGCATTGAGCCATTTATGACTATCCATCATCATGACCATCCGCAGGAATTAGAGGATAGATACGGGGCTTGGCTCAGTCCTTTAATGTAGTATGCCCTCTTTTCTTTTACTTCTGCATTTCTTTTACTCTGATCGTATAGAAAATTAGAAACTGTTATTTGACTCTATGCTAGAAACTGTTATTTGACTCTATACCATAATTGCGAAAATCAGAGTTGTGTTCCCAATTATTAATCTGAGATCTCTACTGTATAAGTAAACTTGCTAAATTTCAGCCTTAAAAAAATTGTTTATTATTGGAAACAGACTTTGCTTTGTATACATTGTTGAATCTCTAAACTAGGAAAATTAACTTTTACTGTCAGAGGATTTATGTTCAAGGCTTTATTTAACAACAAAGTTGGAGTTTTGGTATGGTGAAGATTGATTCTACGATACAATCAACACTACATGTTTTAAGTTTTTCAGGAAGTATTGGAGGAGCTGGGCATATACATATTGCTATTTGATCGAGCTGGCTATGGTGAAAGTGATCCAAATCCAAAGCGCTCCTTAAAAAGTGAAGCATCTGACATTGAAGAACTAATGCCTTCTTCATTAGTCTCAGGTTCAAATGCCTCAACTCGAGGTGATGCATACATGATCTAGCAGAAACGGGGTTGCTCTGGTGGTCACCTTAGAAGTTGTGCGATAAGCCCAGAGTATAGGCAGCAACTCATCCACCCAGGTATTCCTTGAGCGTTCGACCATTTTCTTTAGTCCATCAAGGATGATTCGATTGGCTACCTCGGCCTGTCCATTAGCTTGCGGGTGTGCTACTGAAGTAAATCGAAGATCAATAGCGTTTTCCTCACAGTACTTCTTGAACTCCTCATTGTTAAACTGCGTCCCATTATCCGTCACAAGGATTCGCGGGATTCCATACCTACAAATTATGTTCTCCCAAAAGAACTGAGCAACTTGCTTGGTGGTTATCTTGGCTAGAGGCTTAGCCTCAATCCACTTGGTGAAGTAGTCAATGGCGACTATCAGAAACTTCCTCTGTGCTGAAGCCATAGGGAAAGGACCTAATATGTCCATCCCCCACATTGCAAACGGAATGGGAGAATTGACTGATGTTAACATCTCAGACGGCTGCCTTACAATTGGAGCATGCTTCTGGAACCTATCACACCTCTTGACATAATTCTGTGCATCGGCCAGCATCTCTGGTAAATAGAATCCCAGACGAGCTATTTTGTGAGCCAGGGCCCTGCCCCCCAAGTGCGGCCCGCATATCCCTTCATGAACTTCCTCCAAGGCTTCTCTTGCCTCTTGGGGCCTCAAGCACTTCAAATAGGGGACGACAAACGATCTCTTGTATAGGATGCCTTCATTCAAGGCATATCTCAATGCTCTTACTAACAGTTTTCGTGCCTCCAAGGCATTATCAGGGAGCCAACCTATTTCAAGGTGAGCTTTGATAGGATCTATCCAACAGCTTCCTACATCCACTACGCCATAAACGCACATACGCAACCCCCATTTTCAGTTGCGTAAGGCCTGAAAAGCGTTGCATAAGGTCTTACGCAACGCTTTTGGGGCGTTACCAATACTGGCGTTGCGTAAGACCCCCAACGCAACGCTTTTCCAAGCTATTGCAACACTTCGAAAAGCATTGCATAAGAGGCCTTATGCAACACCAAAAGCATGCAAACGCAACACTTCATGGGGTTGCATAAGATGTTTGAGCCATGTCAGCATGCTGACATGGAAGCAAGGTGCCACGTCAGCATGCTGACATGTAAGAAATGTGCCACGTCAGCATGCTGACATGTCATTAGTGGGGCCCACAAGTGCCACGTCAGAAATAGGGGGCATGCCACGTCATCAGTGGGGCCCACCAAGGTGACACGTCAGCACTGGGGCCCATATGCCACGTCAGCAGTAGGGCCCACATGCCACGTCAACAGTGGATCCCACATGCCACGTCAGCAGTGGGTACCAACATGCCACGTCAGCAGTAGGACCCACATGCCACGTCAGCAGTGGGGTCCACTATCTAATGCAACGCTATTTGAGTCTAATGCAACGCTAACTTTTTTTTAAGCAACCCCATTCTTTTCAAATGCAACACCATTCTTTTTTATTGCAACATTAAAACTATGCTAATGCAACATTAAATAGAGTCAAATGCAACACTTTTTTACAAAAAAATTGAAATGGCTGCTTTGTTTATACATAAAACCATCATGTAAAAACCAAGCCAACAACTTCAAAAGTCCTAAATAATGCAACCAACAAAACTACTTAACAGTTTTACATGTACTAAACCAAGCACATGCACTAATTCTAAGTTCAAAATGTACATGTACTTCTGTGATATTATCTCTATATCCTCTCTTTTAGCTCCTGCAGTTTCACGATTTGATCTTGCATAGCAAAATTCCCAACTTGAAGCTCATTATTCTCGCTAGTCACCTGCAAAGAGAGAAGTTTAACAATATAGTTCAAAATGTGCAGGTAACTTTAGACAGATTATCATGAGTAAACGGTTTGCAACATTAAGTATTTGCATCAACATTTTAACAGATTTAGAATTTAAATATATCTACAAGCGAATGTAACAAGTCCACAGAGTTTCACAAGTGCACAGATGTCAACATTTAATAAACAAGCTTCGTGTATTCAATTAGAATTATAATACAAGTATGACACGATAGAAAAATAGTAAAATAGTTGACAAGAACGTAACTTACCTGCAAGACTGAGTTGATGAAATCGTTGTCTACTGTTGATGCTATCTTGCCTACATAAACTGTTGTTTGCGGCTTCTCTGCAGGTGTAACACTTGGGATCCCAACTGGTCTAATAACAGGAGTAATGACTGGACCACGTACCCCAGGAACAGGAGGGCGTACCAGTGCAGGATTGATGCCAGCTATTCCCACCGGTCGTGGAAGATATATCAGCCTAACCATTGCTGGGTGGATTACCTACAAATGAATGACATAAGTAACAGGTGGATTACCTGGGTATATATTATAGTCTAAAACATGTGGTGTCTCAAAGTGATAATTAGCTGCCATTTCACATAAATGGTTTGCAAGGTCGTATGCAGCAGGATTGTAACTGGCATACTCATAATCCTGTCAAATAATAGATAAATATAATGAAACTTAGCATATAACGTGATTGCAATATGCTCAAGCACATACAGAAGAGTGAATACCTCAACTAAATTGCACATTATGTTCACTTATCATGATTAATTCTCAAGAGACAGATTGACTGCACTTTCATTTAACATTATGCAACTACTAAAATGTACAGGACAACTCCAATTATTAATGGTAAAACATTGTATATTCCACCCTATAAAACATTCAGAGTATTTAATTGATTACCAATCAATTTAAAACATTGCAAGTCTTTTCTGTCAGACATTTATGGCTTGTGTGGTATGATCGTATGGTGATTTAAAAGAAATTCAAATATTTAAATGGTTGTTATATTTGCTACAATGTACATAGATATAATTCTTTTCACCTCATCCCATTGGTTGTTATATTTCAGTGGCAATAGTCTTGATCTTCTACTAGTTGATAAAAGCTTACTGCAGAACGAAGATACGAACCTAAGATTATTTAATAAGACATGAAATGCAGCTGCAGCTTTCAAAATTTGTTCACCATTTGACTGATTTACTTTTACCCTATTACACATGACTTATATTTTCTTTCTTCCCAGGTGCTATTTCAAAGGGAAAATGAGATGAGCTTACAGCTTTTATAATACCGGTTCACGTCCACTACTTATGGTTTACGAATCATAATTATTCATGGTACTCGAATCTTACTCAGTTGAGCAGTCATTCTTTACAGATTAAATATGAAAATAATTTAACGGAAAATACAAATCAAGGAGGACATACAGGACACTCCAATGCGGAAAGTGATGACTCTCCAGGTCTATCTATGGCAGCACTTTTTTCATCAGACAGTGATCGGCGCAATTGAGTTGTATGTTGGTCACAATTTTTCTCCAAAATATGCCACTGACTAAGTCCACTGGTGCACTGAGAATATATATGTATATTGAATTTTAACCAAGTAAAACAAAAATCAAGCAAGACAATATATACAGAACTTGCATGATTACCAACCTGCTCGTAAGCCTCTAGACTTTGTGAACATTCAGCACTGTCAGAATCTGATTTCTGATGATGGAGCCCACAACTTCTCCTCAGTGACTGATAAAGCAATCAGTAAAACTGTTAAAGGCTCTTGACATTGTTAGTTATTCAAGAATCTGGAGATCATGTAAAATAGAACTGACCTCGTACAATTTTGAGGAACTTTGTGGATGGGTTCCGGTTAAAACTACAATTTTGAGGCTCAATTTTCATATCCATTAGAGAACTTTTATATCTATGAAAACCTACTAAGTTTAAGGAATATACAAAGTGGAAGAATATCAGTTAACTGTAAGTTCTAAGCCACACATTTTCAGTTATTAACCAGCATTAATCTCATCAGGCCTATAAACAGATTAATATTATATAATATATTGTAATATCGACAAACCTTAAGATCAATAGATGGTTCAAAAGCTGCTTCATTTTCTGCATTAACAGAACAGTTAGATAATTCATTAGAAACTATCAAACAACTTAAGTTTTAAAGAAATTCTTGAAAACTTAAATTACTAATTCCTGTGAATTATAAACATTATCAGAAATTCAATTTGCGAACCTAAAGTTTAATTTTTCCAGCAAGTTTATGTCACTAGATTGTAGTGAGGGAGAAGATATAACTAATACAGAAAGAGACATGCCGTAATTGGACAGTTCACAGAATTAACCAGATAATTTACTGCTGAATATTTAAGAAACACCTGATCATTCTAAACATTTATGTGACATTTATCTATAGATATAATTAGCTTGTACAGTAGTTCTTTTGATCATAAAAAGGGTTATTATTTGTAAGTAATCTTATGTAACATACGCAGCAATCATCACGTTAAGCAACACGGTAGCTCCAATTGCAAGCCCAACAAGTTCACCGATCTGCAGTACCAATTAAAAAGAGAAGGATAAGTATGAAATTCTGTGGTTAAAGGCATTTTCATGTCATTATCTTTTTCTTACTACTCATTTGCACACACTGAGCCAAAGTTAAATTGGTAACAAAATAAACACCAAGTGACTTCCGCTTGCTAATGTAGCCCCAAGAATTTGTGCTGCAACATAAGCTGGTACCTAGTACAAATGTACAATGAAATTTGTATTAAGTTAGCAATTGTTAGAAGAAACTTAACTCAAATAAGCAAATCTAATCTACGATATGCTTTGAGTGGTACCAACTTTTATGCAGAATGGAGCATTTTTCCTAAAGTTCCCATTTGCTTTGGTTTATTAAAAATGTCCAAACCAAGCAGAGTCTAGTTTAGAGTCCATTTCACTTGGTTTTCTTTCTCAATTGCAAATCAAAACTCATTGTGAACTGAGAAGTGCCTTGTAATCACATAATTATATTTAGGAACTAGCAACTAGGAACAAAAATATTTAGTAATAGGACACCTTTCCTTGAAACATCAGAAACATCAAAATAATATCCACACGCCCCTTTAAAGAACATTATACAAATATTAATATCCCCACCATCAGTATGCGCATCTCTTTCTTGGCAAATGACCAACCCCACCTTCTACACTTCTGATCCCGAAATTCCAAAAAAAAAAAAAACTAATGAGGTCGATTAAAAAGAAACATGAAAACTTAACATAGGTACCTAAAATCAAAGCTCAAAGGTTTGGGAGTGATACCTAAAATCGAAATACAAAACTCAAAGCTCAAACTAAAGAAGAGCCTAAATCCACTGAACTCAAAGCTCCCAAGCCCCGAAAACAAAACTGAAGAAGCCCTGAAATCAAAGTGAGAGATTGATTAATTGATGTTTAAATGAAAAAATAAAATCAATTGAACATAATATTAAAAACCCCTGATTTGAAGAACAAAGCCTCGACCGAACACTCAAACCAGAGTCTTGACTGAAGTCTCAAATCAATTGGAAAGTTGAGAGATTGAGAGTTGGGGAGAGAGTTTTACCAGAGAGAGAGAGAGTGAGAGGGAGGGGTTTTGGTCTTTTAGATCGAAAAGTGAGAGATATTTTGTTAAAGTGGGAGTCAAAAGTTTGGGCGGTATTATTTGCGCCTCAGATTTCATCGGGCGGCATTATTTGCCACTCAAATATTTCACCGATATGTGTGCATATGATATTATCAAAATATTTATGTATTTTTATTTTTATTATTAAAAAATTTTGTAGTTTAAATTTACTAAATAAATATTTAAATTTAAATTGATTTGTATTTTATGCGAAAATCAATTTTGATAAATATTCGGGACAAGATTAGTTACAAAAATGTATATTTTGACCGATTTGACTATAATAAAATCAAACAAAAAAATCTTGGAATTTTTTAAAAAATTACCACATTAATAAAATCGTTATATCTTGACATCCGTACGATTGGAACGTCAAAAAAATAATTTAAACAAATAGATTCATCATTTGGGACAAGACTAGCTGACTAGTTAAAAGAAAAGTCCACTTTAACCGATTTGACCGTTACAAAACCAAACCAAATACATGTAGGAATTTTTTAAAAAATTACCACTTCACTTAAATCGTCAGATCTTCACACCCGTGCGATTGGAACGTCGAAAAAATAATTTAAAAAAGTAGATTCATCATTCGGGACAATACTAGTTAAAAGGAAAGTTCACTTTGACTGGTATAAAACCAAACCAAGTACATGTAGGAATTTTTTTAAAAAATTACTGCGTCACTAAAATCGTTATATCTTGACATCCGTGCGATTGGAACGTCGAAAAAATAATTTTAAAAAAAAAATCATCATTCGTGACAAGACTAGTTAAAAGGAAAGTCCACTTTGACCGTTATAAAACCAAACCAAGTACATGTAGGAATTTTTTTGAAAAATTACCGCGACACTAAAATCGTTATATCTTGACATCCGTGCGATTGGAACGTCGAAAAAATAATTAAAAAAAATAGATTCATCATTCGGGACAAGACTAGTTAAAAGGAAAATCCACTTTGACCGGTTTGACCGTTATAAAACCAAACCAAGGACATGTAGGAATTTTTTTGAAAAATTACCGCGTCACTAAAATCGTTATATCTTGACATCCGTGCGATTGGAACTTCGAAAAAATAATTAAAAAAAATAGATTTATCACTAGGGACAAGACTAGTTAAAAGGAAAGTCCACTTTGACCGGTTTGACCGTTATAAAACCATACCAAATACATGCAGGAATTTTTTTGAAAAATTACTACATCACTAAAATCGTTACATCTTGACATCCGTGCGATTGGAACGTCAAAAAAATAATTTAAAAAAATAGATTCATCATCCGGGACAAGACTAGTTAATAAAAGAAAATAAATATCTAATGCAACACTTCAAACAGCAAATGCAACACTAGTGTTACCTAATGCAACGCTTCTGCCACGTTAGCAAATGCCACGTCAGCATAGGAGGGTCCCACTTCTGCCACGTCAGCAATTGTGGGTCCCACAATTGCCACGTCAGCATGATGGGTCTCCTGCCACATCACCCTTGTGGGTCCCACACTTCCACGTCAGCAGTGGTGGGCCCCACATCTGCCACGTCATATTTTTTAAAAAAAATATAAATATATCTATTGCAACACTTAAAACAGCAAATGCAACACTACTGGCATCTAATGCAACGCTTCTACCACGTCAGCAAATGCCACGTCAGCAAAGGTGGGCCCCATTTCTGCCACGTCAGCAATTGTGGGTCCCACAATTGCCACGTCAGCATGATGGGCCTCCTGACACGTCACCCTTATGGGTCCCACATTGCCACGTCAGCAGTGGTGGGTCCCACATCTGCCACGTCATATTTTTTAAAAAAATATAAATATATCTAATGCAACACTTCAAACAGCAAATGCAACACTACTGGTATCTAATGCAATGCTTTTTGCCACGTTAGCAAATGCCACGTCAACAAAGGTGGGCCCCACTTCTGCCACGTCAGTAAATGTGGGTCCCACAATTGCCACGTCAGCAAATGCCACGTCAGCACATGTGGGTCCCACTTCTGCCACGTCACCATTTATTAAAATAAAAAAATATCTAACGCAACGCCATCAGTTAGTGTTGCATAATGTGAAACACTGTGGGTAATACGCAACACTAAATTATATCTAACGCAACACCAGTTCAGCTCAGTTGCAAAAGACCCAAAATTTCTATCTAACGAAACGCTTTCTGTGCAACGCTTTGTAAAAAGGGTTGCGTATGCTCACTTATGGCGTAGTGATCAATTGTTGCTACCAACTTAGAGTTTACAGTCGGGGCCTTCAAGACCTGAAAGTAAACACTCCCTGCATAATTTTCTATCTCAGAAGAAGCGAACTTAGAGAGGGCATCGGCCTTAACGTTCTCTTCTCTTGGAATGTGTTCTATATAGCACTCATCAAACTGAGTCATGACAGCTTTCACAACTCGTAGATATTTTTCCATAGTTTCATCCTTGGCCTCAAATTCACCGTTCACTTGCGAGACTACCAATCTTGAATCCCCATAGACTTTGAGATTCTTGACCCTCATGATTCTAGCCAAGCCTAAACCGGCTATCAAGGCTTCATACTTAGCTTCATTGTTGGTTGTCGGAAAGTCCAACTTCAAAGCATATTCGACTGTGAACCCATCAAGGCTTTGCAAAACTAAACCTGCACCACTGGATTTTGTTTTTGATGCTCCATCAAAATAGAGCACCCAATACTCCTTCAGATCAGGTACAGGTTCTTCATCTTTATCTCCATTCTCAGGGGTGATCATCATCTCCTGCCCCCCGACTTCTTGGTTGTTAATGGTGCATTCAACCACGAAGTCAGCCAATGCCTGAGCCTTGACGGCTGTTCGAGGCTTATAATTGATATCAAATTCTCCCAACTCAATCGCCCACTTGATTAGCCTTCCACTGGCCTTTGGGCTATGCAATATGTTCCTTAACTGCTAGTCCGTCAGGACTCCAATTTTGTGCGACTGGAAGCATGGTCGTAGCTTCCTTGAAGCCGTTACCAAAGCCAATGCAAACTTCTCTATGGTTGAGTAATTCAACTCAGCTCCATGCAAAACCTTGCTCACATAGTAGATAGGTCTCTGAACCTTGTTCTCCTCTTTAATGAGGATGGCACTCAATGCTTGTTCAGATACTGCTAGGTACAGATAAAGAGTCTCTTCGGGACTTGGCTTGGCCAACAACGGGGCTTCGGCCATGTACTTCTTCAATTTTTCAAAGGCCTCTTGGCTTTTATCAGTCCATTCAAAATTTTTCACCTTCTTTAGTGCTTGAAAGAAAGGCAAGTACTTATCACCAGACTTGGAGATGAATCTCCCTAGAGCGGCTACTCTGTCGGTTAACTTCTGTACGTCCCTCACAGAACGGGGTGGTTCCATATCCAAAATCGCCTTGATCTTGTTCGGGTTGGCTTCTATGCCTCTCTTGGAAACCATCAATCCCAAAAATTTTCCTGATCTAACACCAAAAGCACACTTGGTTGGATTCAACATCATCTTGTGGTGCCTCAGCACTTCGAATGCCTCTCTGAGGTGCTTGATATGGCCAGCCTTGATTAGGCTCTTGACTAA
This sequence comes from Kitagawia praeruptora, assembly GCA_037693485.1. Taxonomy (NCBI): domain Eukaryota; kingdom Viridiplantae; phylum Streptophyta; class Magnoliopsida; order Apiales; family Apiaceae; genus Kitagawia; species Kitagawia praeruptora. Next base: position 114,416,919 of record CM075354.1, read on the forward strand.
CATGTCATCAACATAGACCTCCATGGGTTTTCCAATCAGATAGGCGAATATCTTATTCACCAATCGTTGGTAAGTAGCTCCTGCATTCTTTAGACCAAAAGCCATAACAAGATAGCAGAAAACACCAAAGTCAGTTATGAAAGATACCTTAGGGATGTCCTCCTTGTGCATCTTAATCTGATTGTAGCCGCTGAAACCATCCATGAAGCTCAACATCTCATGTCCAGCTGTAGCATCTATCAACATATCAATCCTAGGCAGAGGAAAATAATCTTTTGGACATGCATCATTCAGATCAGTGAAGTCTATACACATCCTCCATTTCCCATTTGCTTTTTTGACCATCACAGGGTTTGCTAACCATTCGGGGAACTGAATCTCTTCAATAAACCCAGCCTCTAAGAGCTTGTCAACTTCTTGCTTAATGGCCTCCTGCCTCTCAGGAGTAAAGTTCCTCTTTTTCTGTTTTATTGTTTTCCGTTTGGGATCAATATTCAGTTTATGAGTTATGAGTTGGGGATCAATCCCTGGCATGTCGGCAGCTGTCCAAGCAAACACATTACTATTCTCCTGTAAGAATGCTATCAACTCTCCCTTAAGAGGTTCCTATAGAGAAGCTCCTATATAGGTAACCTTCTCAGGGTCGCCCTGCTCTAGAGGAATAGGGATCAGATCCTCTGCTGGCTTTCCTCGGTGTTCAGCATCACCACGGACATCCATGTCTTCAATTGGGAGTACCTGCCCCCCGACTCCATCAGCTCTCAATGTAGACACATAACAACTTCTTGCCATCTTCTGATCGCCTTTCTGTTCTCCGACCCCATTCCGGGTTGGAAACTTAATCTTCATGTGGTAAGTAGAGGCAACAGCCTTGAACGCATGAAGTCCAGTCCTTCCCAGGATTGCATTATAGGTCGAGGCTGCCTTGATTACCAGAAAATTCAACATCTGAGTAGCTTCCTTAGGTTCTTGTCCAATGGTCATGGGCAACTGAATAGTACCCTCGACCTTGGACTCGACACCATTGAATCCGTAGATGGGCATGTTGGTCGGGGTCAACTGAGAATCAGTGTATCCCATCTTTATAAAAGCATAATGAAACAAAATATCAACAGAAGCTCCATTGTCTATCAAGACTCGTTTCACTTCCGATTTCCCAATCACAGGGGTTATCACAGGGGTTCCCGATCATGCCAAGTTCTGGAAGAATCTAAAGATGTCATGAACTTAGAAAGTTTGGTGGTGCTCTTAAAATGTCTGAAGAATATGGTAAATGCTACATTCCTTAATTAGTCAGGATAATCAGGTGAGCATGATAATAAGTTCTATATATGTTAATATTGTTACCTGCATAAACAGAAATGATAATCAACTGGTCTATAATCTTATTAAAATTGCTAAAAGTTTTGCACAACTTCCAGATGCCAGTACCATCCTTTGCTTATTTTTGCAACTCACATGATATTTTTTGCTTCAGATATACTCACAATGCAATATTTACAAAGCAGGGAAGAAGAAGGTAGCATTTAAATATCTTACAGAGAAGGTATACGATCTCTTACTTGTTTTTCTAGAATTTACTTATGCATCATATGAGTATATATATGAATTGTTTTACCAGATTTAAGTGTAAAACTTCTAATGTTGTAACAGAAATAATAAGTAGAATTATTTTTAATAAATACAAAGGATATAAGTATAAATCAATAAACTGTTTCTGTAGAAATCAATAAGATGTTTTCGCAGTCAACTTGAATATTTTATTTCCATTTTAATAATCAGCAGCAGTTCCTATCGAGACTTAAAATCTTGTGCTCCTACATTTCAGTTAGTACTATATGTAGAATGCAGATTCTTTCCATGATTTCTATCTACTGTATGTTGGTTTATGACTAGTGCTTGTATGTTAGAGATGGACTTGTCTCTTACTCTCACACTCTTTTTGTTGTTTGCCTCCTAGGCTGGTGACAAGGAAGAAGCATGTTCTGGCTGCATCATATCGGAAGGGGACTTGTTCGTAACAAAAACTCAGGACGGCCTATTGAATGTAGCAGCCCAGCAGACCACATTTCAACCTCCAGAATTTTACACAACCTGTACAGTGGAACCTCCAACTGATTCTCTTAAGCAAGTTACCAGCTGTTGTGCAACCATTAACATATAGTTTAGAGATTTGAGAAGGAAATCAAATATAGTACTTGTACATTTTAATTTATTTTCTTTAATGTTGTTGGATTTGATACGTTGATGTAACTATACTAGTTATGTTTTTGGTGAATGAAATTAGGAATTGAATTGGTTGTCGGTTTATTTGATTGGAAATTCGATATTCAAGTATTACATTTTTCTTTTATTACATTTATGGTGTTACAATAGGTACAAATTATGTTACAATAGGTATATTACTGCATGTGTTGCAGGCCCAAAAAGTAGGACCCAGATGTGGGCCCACAGTTGCCCCTTTGCAAATTTGTATCATCTTTTGTAACACACAAACTATGTTGCTATAGAGTGTTTAAGATGTTGCTATAGAGGTTTTTTGTAACCACATTTGCTATGTTACCATAGGCTATTTCTGATGTTACCTTAGAAATCTACAGTTACTGCTGAGAACCTAACACGGTTGAAGTGTTACCATAGCCCTATTTTGGCATACGGCAACTTTAAACAGGGTCTATAGTAACACAGTTTTGGGGTTGCAATAAGCAATCTATGGCATAGTGATACTAATTTTCTAAACATGTTTATACTATTACTAAGATGATCATCTACTTATGAATGCAATCTCAATCGCATCCGGATGAAGAGGAATTAATAGATCGATCAGGGAGCTGGATCCTAGCAAGGATGGACGAAGAGGGTAATTTTTTAAATGATGTTGTTGCAAACAAAGCTAAGGAAATTGTAAGTTATTGATTTGTATCTTAATTCAAAGTATTCATTAGCTCATGCTTTGAACCTTTTTTTTCTAAACTATTAGCAAACTTTGAATTCTTTATTATTATATATGTATAAGTTTATTACATACATAAATAGATTAGTCTTTTATATGGGAATAGCTCAACTATAAATATATGGTACTCTTAATTCTGTAGGAAAAGTTGAAGGAGGAGGTTAAGGAAGGGAAACTAAAAGTGAATGGTCTTAATGATGTTTTAACAATGGCGTTTGGTAAGCCTGAGCATCCAGGAAGAGTACGTGGCCAAGGAACTCATGTGAAGCAGTCAGTTTACTTCGATCGTCCAAGGCAAAAGAAAGCCTCAACAATGGATGAAAAGATACAGGAGAGAGTTAAGAAAGTACATGGCAGAGGAGACTGCAAAAGGTTATTAAAGAGAGAGATGCAATTTGGGCTGATGTAGTGGGAAAACTCAGAGCAGAGTTATTGACAAAGACTGTGGGACAAGATGGTAGTCCGAAACAGGCTTCTCAAGAAACAAGTTGTCACATGCACTAACGGTGGGATTGATATAGATGTAGGTGTATAGAATCTTCATACACCTGAAACCACAAGGAAGATTTTTCATGTTCAAGAAGATAAAGATGTTCGTAAAGTGAAAATAATTGACATTATATTTGTTGATTTTGGTGACATTAAGGATGATAACAAGGTGGCTGGTGAGGATGCAAATTGTAAGGTGGCTGGTGAGGATGCAAATTGTAAGGTGACTGGTGAGGATGAAAATTATAAAGTGGCTGGTGAGGATGAAGATTGTAAGTTTGTTGTTGAAAAGAAGATAGGTGAGGAAGTGAAAGTCAATGCATCCGATAGTTCTGTTTGCAAATTGGCTATTGGATCGCTGAGCAACATTGTAGATTATGCAAAGATTGATGAAGTACTCATTCTTGAAGGACGTGAGCAGACAATCCATGGAGTAAGACTTGGAGAAGAGAATGCAAGAGTTTCAATCACTCGAGTCATTCAGTGCGGTGCGAATATTCCCTTCCCTATCAGTGATGAAATTGTGATTGTGGAACAGGCCATTGGAACTTTTATTACATGACCGAGAAACCTAACTACTAGCAATAGGAAGCAATAGCACTTCTGATGGTTTCTCAAAGGTCAGATATCTACTATGTTTTTATTTAGTCTATTTCTTCTTACTATTTTCACGTTCAATTTTCAGAAAAAGAAGAAAGGTCATTCTAAGAAAATGAAAAAGACGTATAAAGTAGTTGAAGATGTTCGAGTAGAGCCTTTTGTTGAGATGGATGCAAATTATCCATCTGCATTGAAGCGTTTGTGGACATGAGCAAAGGATGCCTTGGCTGATGAACAAACAACGTCTTTTGAGCCAAGCGAAGATGCCTTTGGCTCTACAAAGAAGCAAGTCATTTTCTTATCAGATATACATGCAGTGTGCTCTGGAGGTGAAATGGCAGGGTCTTTCATTTGCCTTTTTATTAAGTAAGTTTCTCTGCAATTTTGTTTTCATAGACAGTCCCACAATATAATTGAGAATCTTTACTCACTACTATTTAATTTTATATGTAGCCTCTTAAATGAATATGTAAAAAAGCATAAGATGACCAACATGATAAGCTTCGTAGATCCTAGCACGATTGGTGCCATTGGATGTGGTAATGCAGGGCAGAGGTCGCGTGCACTCGATGCACGATTTAAGAATGCTAAGAAAGATCAATACTTTCTCATGCCTTACAATGTCGTGTATGTGTTTATACCATAAGTAGCTACTTGGACATTCTCAGATAATTTTTTGAGGTTAAATAGGATTATATGTCTTGCCTTTTTTAGTTGATTTTTTACAAGAATTTAAGTTTCAGTTTTTAACACAAGGGTTAAATTTGATAATATTTAATTTGTTGCAAATTTTAAGTTTAATTTTTGAGTTTAAACTTGATAATATTTCTTATAATTTTAAGTTGAATTTTTACAATAATTTAGGATTCCAATTTTTTTAAAATGGTTAGGTTGTGTCGCAATTGCTCGATATTTTGGTAGACTTATTAAGATCAAGCGTTCCTTTCTTTTTTTAAGTTGATCATTTACGAGAATTTAAGTTTTTATTTTGAATAGAAGCCTTCAATTTTTGAAGTCAAGCCTGATCATATTTATTGCAAGAAATTGTGCTCTAGATGTGTCACATTTTGGAACATTTTTCTGTCTTGCTGAATTTAAGTATTTTTTTGGTTGATTTTATTTTAATATTAATATGATCTTTTTGATTATATTTGAGTTGGTAGTGCGACAAGAATTAGTACTTCATGCTTTAATTTCAAACTTGCACCATGGTTCATGTTTGCGTAGGAACCACTGGACTTTGACTGTTGCAAATCCTGAGACAGAGATTGTCTACTACATGGACCCTCAAAAATGTCGAATTGCAAATGGGGAATGGGTGGATGTTGTCGACAAGTCACTACGCCATAAACGCACAAATGCAACGCCATGTTTATTGTTGCTTTAGGCCAAAAAAGCATTGCGTTAGACCAAATGCAACACCAGGGGGCGTTGCATCCGCCACCGTCCTGTTAGACCCCCTAAGGCAACGCTTTATGGCATCTAAAGCAACATCAATAAGCGTTGCATCTGACATATAATGCAACACCAGAGCATTCAAATGCAACACCAAAAGGGCGTTGCATTTGACATTAGCTAAAATTACAATTCCACGTCACTAAGTGGGTCCCACTAGCTTGCCACATCATCAATGGGTCCAGCTGGCATGCCACGTCAGCAACAGTCCAGTTGGCATGCCACATCAGCAACAGTCCAGTTGGCATGCCACGTCAGCATGTGGGGCCCACTTGCCATGTCAGCATGTAGGGCCCACTTGCCATGTCAGTATGTGAGGCCCACTTGCCACGTCATCAGTGGGCCCATATGCCACGTCACTAGTGGGTCCCATATGCCACATCAACACTGGGACCCACAACCATGTAATGCAACGCTTTTATTTGCTTTTTAAAACACTAGAATCTTATCAAATGCAACAGTATATTTACCAAATGCAACACTAAAATATCTAATGCAACGCTTTAATTAAAATTTATACAATATTCTGTTTCTTACATAAAGAAACCCATCAAAATACATTCAAAGGCATTCAAAGCCATCCAAAACATTCAACCAGCCACCAAATAGTTACAATCATCCACACCAACATCATACTAATACCTAATAAAACCATTACAAATACATCCAAAAGGAATCCAACATAATTCTAAACCAACAAAGCACATACGATTAAGTCTAAATTTTAAAAGTACGAAATGACCCTATTTAGGTATTAGGGCCAATCAACTTCTCTTTGCCTTCAGTAGATTATCTCCAGCAATTTGCCTCAATGCGCTTATCAGTTGGTTCCTGGTAATCTTTTTGGCCTATTACAAAACAATTGGACAAACAATATTTCTGCTAAGTAATCCATGTAAGAGCATTTGAGATGGAACAAAAAAAAATCAAGGAAAATGTTCATACCAGAAATGCAATTTGGTATAGATCATAAAATCCAATCAGAACGGTGACAATATATACGAGCACATACAAGGCTAAGAGGACACATCCATGGACGATAAGGTTTACAAAATATAGGGTAAGACTGAAGAAAGATTATCCACGAAGGAAGGCCCGACTCTAATAAAGTAAGTAGTCGCAAAACAGAAGTGATTATTTCCTTCAATTTAAATGGAAGGTCAGGGTCATTAAACGGAAATAAAAGTAAAACCTCCCTGTACTGCAGATGTAAGGGTATATAAATAGTTTTTTTACTCTAAATTAAAACGAATTGCAGTTGTAAGGAACAATCATCAATAAAAGCAAAAACATTTTAGAAAAGAGAGTTCTAACTAATAGCAGATGGCATTCTAAGACCATAAAACAAAAGAGCTGATTTATTTCTATAACAAGAAAAAGAAATAATAGATAGTACCTATTTACAAGAACAGACCTGACTTGTAGTATACATCATGCAGATGAACATTTTGATATACCTGGCTGTTTTAATATAAACCAGAAGAGATCAATTTTCCAGTTAAAATCAATCACCGGAGCTGTGGAACATCATATGCAAGATTTTTATTACATGGAGATAAGTTTTGAAGGGGCTGCTTATAGGTTCATTTACAAAATATGATGTCACAGGACACAAATTTACTATCGTCAAAGACATATTTGTGGGTACTTAGATACAAGAAAGGTAGTCATGTATTTTCAGGAGATTCTAAACTTTTAAAAGTACACTTTATGACCTTCAGATATTGTACTACGTCAACTACAATTACTAATAATATCTTCTCGACCAAGGTATGAATGGATGTATTATTTGGTGCAATAAAAACACAAACCTCAATTTTATATCATATACAAAGCCTAGAATAATGTAAAATAAGCAAAAGACGTACATGTTCCTCTGAGTGTGTGAATGTTACTTCCAAGTTTCCACTGTCGGTAGCAGCCCATACCTGCATAATAAGTACACCTAAATAAAACATGAGAAACAATACAATACACAAATTCCCAAAATCTTATAAATACACAAATTCGAGAAACACTTCATCATAATTTAAGAAAAACATATATACATGAGAGCTAAGTAATGCTAAGTAAAAGACTTGACCAACATGCACAAAGTTCTGATCTGCACTCTAATTATTAAAACTTCTGATCCTACTGTGATAATGCAAATTACACAGAAATCACTACTAACATCAAAACTACTTGCGAGGTAAACGATCAAGTTGTACGGCTCATTTGAACATAATCTTAAAGCTCAATCAGAACTATGTCATACACTCATATTGCTACAACAATATTACAATAATGTAACAAGTTGTACCTGCATGTCTCCAGAGTCAAGAGGATTCTTCGGGAGAAAAGGAGGCACCAGGTTGTGTTGTAGTTGCCAAAATCAAGTAATTAGTAATGATGTAGTATACATTTGTACCCAAATCATACTTACGAGTGTTATTTATCATGATGAAAAGTGTAGTATCAAGAGCTAGAAGTTTTGTTTAGGCTTCACCAGATCATGCGCTTTTTTTTTGCTAACTTATTATTTTTTTTGCTAACTGATCATGCGCTTTTAGTTAATGCCAAAGTATAAATTCATCACTAAGCAGGAGAACAAGAGAGAATTACAGTTAACTCTCTGTTAGAGTAGAGATACATAAAAAGCTGTAATAACACCACATGTCAGATTTGTATCCGTACGGAATATCTAAAGGAGTAGATATAGACCTTAAGATCCCTGTGAAGAACTCAATTTGAATGCAAGTAGTCCAATGCTAATAACATTTTATGTAGCCATTTGCAGAGTTTCTGCAGAGAAAAAAAAACAGGACATTAACATGTGGAATTAGCTGATGCAAGTATTATAGTCCAGCTTGAACTTTAAACAGAATAGTATTATTTTCTGTTTAAATATAGAACTAATAGTCTTCTCCTTTCTATTAAAACAAATTCTGATCAACCCATCCCATTCCTTGAAATTCATTTGAGGAAGTGGTTTCCTTAGTTAGATCCTAATAACCAAAGACTCCACTTTAGGTGGAGGCCTAAAGTTATTCTTGTAAGAACCCAGATTTTTCGGTAGAATTAAAACTTTTCTAATTAAGAATAAGTATATACGTGAATATTGTTTGTCATGCGTGAATAGTGATTTTGGTGGATGAATAGTGATTTTGAGGATTAAGAAAATTTTTCATGTCATCTATGTACGAGACATAGGATAGATATTCTGAAGTCATATTAGTGATCTAAAGAGCAAATAAGTGTATGCAAAGACGATCGGAATTCAGAAATTCCAATTTGTATTTTGGTGTAATATTTGACCAGACGGTGAATTATATATTATTATATTCAAGAAATGAGATATTAAATTTGAGGAATTGAGGATTTAATATTTTGGAATTTTATTATAATTGATTTGAGAATTTAGGACGAAAACCACTGAAACGGTGATAACCGACCGAGCAGCGCAACATTTAATCGATCAAGTACATGTTAAGGAACATAAACAAGAGAGAAACCAAGCATGGATGCAACATTTGGAACATTAGTGTGAAACCAAAACAAGTGTGGAAAGCTTCCTTAAGAAGCTTTGTATCTTTAGCAAACTTGAGGGGTTAACTTGCACTTTGACAAACAAATATCATTCAAGCTTCTCCAACACACTTTGCACAAGAACCAAGAGGATTAATCAAAGCATAGCATCTGATAATATCTTGTATACATCATCAAAAGCATAGTTGAATTGGTCAAATAAGATCAAAAGAGAGAAAAAGCAACAGAAAACCAAGAAACCACAAACTGCCCAGCATAAGCAACCTTCAAAGAAAAATTCATACCTCCATTTCTATCCATGATAAAATCACCAAATTTTAACCACAGTCTCTCCACTCCATTGGCAAGATTTTCTCCAAATTTCATAGCAATCCAAGTAGTTTAGCCTAGGCAAATCACCTCCCCAAGTTGAAGAAACCAAACTGTCCAGTTTCTGTCCAGCAGAAAGATGGGGCTCAAAACCCTATCTCCCATGGCTGGATTCTTGTGTTCTATATCTCAAAAGAAAGCCCTTGAATGGTATAAGATGAGGTAAAAATTTGAGCACCAAACTCTTATTTTTAGATTTGTTATGGATTTTACAAGATGATGATGAATAGTAACCCTCTAAGAACTAACTTTGATTTCTTGTTTTGTTTGGATGATCTAAGGGTTATTAAGGCTAGACAAGGACTAGATCAAGCTTTGTAAGGCTAGTACATACTCGCAAGAAGGTATAAACTTTGAAACCCTAGCTCTTGTTTTGAGATTAAAACATGTTCTTGGTGATTTTAGAGTAGTATGTTCATGATAATGATTATAAGCATGATTAGTTAAGTGGTTTAGTTAGATTAAGAAGCATGATTATTTTGATGCTAAGATCAGTAGCTTCTGGACTTGTGGAGGTGTATACCATGTGGATAAGTTGTGTTGATGCCCGGTGTGGCTTGGTTTGATGATTACGATTTTTGGAATGTCCGATTTATAGCCGTCGTAATGCCGAAATTTCGTTAACCTTAAGAAATCGTGTTTGACAGTAACTCTAACTCACTGCCCAGTTGAGTATTCTGCCATGATAAGTTAGATCATGTCATAAGCTTCGTTTTGATATAAAGTTCATGTGAAACTGATTTACGGTTTAGGAGATATCGCGAAATTCGCAAAAATGGTGCGATCGCGTAAGTGCTAAGTTTATGACTTCAATTGAACCCATTAATGAAACAGTTTTGGTGGCGAATCAAGTTTATTAAATACTAGATATCATAAGGTGTATGTGTGCGAAAGAATCACCTTAAAAGAGTAATCGGTTGATTTTATAGAAAAGTTTAAGCCAAGGTCGCGTAAGTGAAAACCACTGAAAATGAGACTTAGAAACCAACGTTCTAAATGGCTAAGTATAACTTGGAATTGCGGATGGATTTTGAACCAAACTCATAACGTAAGTGTTTGACGACCAACATGGACTTAGTATGATGCTAGAGCGAGCAAGTAATGCTTTGGTTGTGTTTGTTGCATGTTTACACCGTGAGTTAAGAATGGTTGTCCAGGGGTTTAACGGTATGCTTTTATTTGACTTTGTCTAGATGGACTGACATCGTCGTGAGCCCTATCATATCTCGAGTACCAGGCAAGTGTTCTAAACCATACTTTGTAGTATTGGTTCTATATTCCTGTTTTTCCATGTATAGAGTTACACAGTTTTGCAGTTATTGCTTATATTGCCATATATATACATATATAGTTGGCCTTCTGATTCACATATAAGATTTAAGATGAATAGTTATGAACCGGTGGATCTTGTAGCTCTAAGTATAAGAGCATACTTCTTGTGTTCGACTCTAGACCGGGAGTCGGTATTTGGATATATGTAAATAGTCGTGGAAACCCGGAGGGATTCCAGCGGCAAAGTACTATGTACTCTGAGGAATGTTATTTAGTATTATTACTATAATTTCAAAAAATATTTATTGCTTGAGTCAGATGCAAGGATTGTTATTTGAGTATTATCTCACTTGAGGAATATTAATCAAATACCATTTCATTAAGAGTAATGTTCGATATTTCAAGATATACGATGCAAGGTATATGCATAGTTGTTTTGACTTAATATAATGTCATACTTGAAGTGTGATTTTTAAATTAGACGACTTATAGAGTAGAGGTGATCTAGTAGCTATAAGCCGGATTTGTGATAGCCCTTAGTATGGGGCATATGTTTCGATTAATTTGTTACGAATCGCGAGGCGGTATATCGTATACGTATTACAATTACTTTCTGAGTATTGTTTATTTAGTAAATAATATTCGAGGATTATAATTACATGAAAAATATCGTTTCAAATATTTATTTAAAGTATGATTTCATAATCATACGTGAGTTATTTATTTAAATGAATCTTAATTCGGATTTTCATTTAAAGGTTTCTAGTTATCTTTAGATGATTATTTATTTAATGAATATTATTCTAAATATTCATTTAAAGTTTTCCTTATTATTAATAAGGGTTGTTTATTTGACGAACATTATTTCGAATATTCATTTAAAGTTAATGAATATTATTTTGGATATTCATTTAAATACTTTATCATTATTATTAAGGGCTATTTAATTGATGAATATTATTTCGAATATTCATTTAAAGGTTGTTAATTATAAATTATTTCATTATTTATTTATTAAATGAATATTATTTTGAATATTCATTTAAAGGCTTTTTGAATAATCATTTAATGATTATTTATTTAATGAATATTATTTTGAATATTCACTTCTGGGTTTAAGCGTAATTATTTTATTTAAATATATTCTTTAAACATTCTTGATTTAATAAATATTATCTGAATATTTATTAAATACTTTTAATATAGATGGAATAGTTTATGTATTTAAAAGCATATTTGACTTCAATAATTATAGAGTATATTTCTGAGTTTTATTAAAAGTATCTCGAATACTTTCGATCTTCTGGGTTTTCCCTAAATAACGTTGAGCACCTAATCTATGTTGCTTAACAACGATTTTCCAAAAGTATTATAAGGTTTCCCTGATGATCTTAAATCAACTCCTAGCCTGCAATGGCGTCGTTTTCCTTCAAAACTGGAAAACTCTATTTGAGAAATTCTATTTTACCAGACTTCTGAGTCACGAAAAATGTCGAGAACTTATTTTGAGCCCAGTTATTATGAGTCAGGGGACTCTGGCTACTTCCTCAACACTCGAGTAGTAGGATTGCTGTAACAAGTGTTAATCCATTAACGAGCTACTGCTCGGGAAATATTGGTAAATTTTCCTTTCCAATTAGATACAACTACTTTGTGGAGTTGTATCAACGAGTTCTTACTCGGGGAAAAGGAGGACGAACTTTACGTTTCAGAGTCATGGATTTTACTCGAACTAGGAGTATGTGTGTATGAGGCTGTGAATCAGTCCATCACTGATAATCGTGTAAGAGGCCGTGGGACGGTCCATCATTATTAAAAGGGGTCCGAGTTGCGCCGGTCCCGACTATGCCCAACCGTTGGCGGGAGATCAAGAGGGCGGTAGACAAGTAAATCCGTCAGTTCTTCCATCTACATGTAGAGAAACAAAATTTGGAGATGCACAACTTATGACTGATCATCGTAAGGTTGTGACATCTGGCGCGAGATACTCCCGTATTAGTTCATCATCCAATTGTGGATATTTCTGCAACATGTACTGAAAGGTTTGCCGGTCATGTTGGCAGGGTTTTAAAAAGTGTAAAAACTGATGTTACAATAACCTTCCTTATAACTTCATCTTTTAAGTTATATGCTGATATTCTGCTTATGGTTGATATAGCAGACATGATTTTACAAAAAAGTTATTGGTGTGTTTTGAAACCTCATCCTTTTATAAAATTCCAGAACTATTCATATTGCGATAAAGATTACAGATATATCATGAAAGATGATATTTATATATTGATTTTCTGCTTATCTTCTTTTCATAGCAGATATTTTGACGGAAAGGTCATTATTGTGATTATGAACTTATCATGTTCATTTAATGATTATTTTAATCATTATACTTTCCCTATTGAGGTTTCTTGGATACATATATTTTATTAATGATATTAAGTATCCGTGGTATTATGAAAACCCCATGTATATGATGGGAGATTTTTGTGAACACTAGTAACCACTTGCTGAGCAATTCTTTCGCTCATACTTGTTTGTTGTTTTATATATTAGCCTTTCAGAAAGAGGTAAACGGATGAGAATTATCTGCATAGCTCGGAAGAAGCAGGCAGACAAGGTACCCTTATGAAGACGACGTGATCCAGAACATCTATAGCTGGAGTAAGTTACATATGGTTTTATTAATGTGTAATATATATATCACATTGTTTAGAGTAGAACTAGTTGCTGGTATACTTCTCAACGAAGCTATACTAGCGGAACAAGATTTGTAAGACACGGTGTAATTTGATTCAATGGATGTAATGAAGTGAGTAATGTAAAGACTTTAGTTCTTGTTTCTAGCCCTATAACCTATAAGATGCTTGGTAGTTGGGGTCTCAATGATTGTATTTCAGTTATCAAATGATTACAGATGGATTAATGTTGTTAAACAGGTGAATTGTTAATGAGAATTTCCGTGTGACGACCAAATCCCTGACCCCGGATTTGGGGGTGTTACAGAAATGAGAGTGAGTAGGAGTGTGTATAGTTATGTGAGAACGTTAGAACTCATGTAGAGTTCATGTTGGACTATTGGATATAGTACCAACGGTTAAGTTAAGGTGTGAATCCTACGTTGAAGAATATGATGATGTAGACCTCGCTTCTTGTGGTGATGAATATCTACCAAAGAATGCTCAGAGATAAGTATTGGTCGGCAGGGGCATAGATCGCCCGAGACATGAATTTAAGATGATTTGAGGGAATTCATGGATGTAGTTATGTATTCCCCGAACTATAGGGAATTTTCAAAATGATGATGAAGTATAGAAAGTTGACATCGGATATTGTGGTAGAGAGGGTTGAGATACCGAATATGCCAGACCCCGAGGCCTCCGAGCAGACACATAATGATGTGTTCCTTGAGATGGACGCTGGCCCGATAGAGGAGGATCTAGAGGAGGACCTCATGGAAGGTCAAGGGAATAATCTTGTAGAGAACGAGCCAATTGATAAAGATGTGATATGTTTACTTGAGGACCGAAAGAGTCATTAGAGAGTGATTAAGTGACAAGACAAGAATTTGGAGTCGATTATGATTCATCAGGAGATATGATGAAGTGAATGGAGTAGATATTTAAGAATAGACGAGATAGAGGTGGTATCAACTGTTGCCCACGACTGGATCGTTTGGAACTTGGCTGTTGATTTGATTGGAATAAATACAAGGACAAATGAGTAGAGGACCCGGCTGACGGCCGAGGAGGAAATTACGAGGATAGAACTGAGAAGCCGGAGTCAGATCCGGGTACTGCTGGTTTTGATGAATGACTAATTATAAAGTAATATTCCCTTTAAGTGGGGGGTTAAGTAAACTGACTGTTGGTAATATAGACTACTCGGACGTATATGTATGAGGAAAATGTGGCATGTTCCATGTGAAACTTTGGTTTTCCCTTCTATGGGAGGTGTATATTTGGTTCCTTTCTAGTGGTTAAACTTCCAACTTTATGTCGATTATTCCGTTATTATGATTGCTTACGATTCTACCTATTTGGATGTTCATAGAATTGTTCTTCAGGTTTCGAAATTGAATTCCTAGTATTAACAGTGGATAAATAGACTGACCAAATTTCCCTGGTATTGGGAAGAGATTCGACAAATTTTTGGCAAACCTTGTCTTTCTGATTATCAGAGAATGTCGCCAAAGAGAGTGAAAACTAGAGCAAACCTGGTCGATTGGTTAAGGTAGCTGCCATGTGGGTTGGTGGACAGACCCGGATTGTTAAAATGGATTGTAGAGATAAAATGATGAAGTTGAGATTGGACGGTAAAGATGAACCATATTTAAAGGACCAAGACAGACTGAGAAATTCTGGGATTGACTTAAATGAAAGGCTGTTATGCCAAAAGTGTTAAGCTATGTGGCACACAGGATGGATATATACCGAATTTAAGCATGTATTTTTCTAATGATCGTCCAGGATACCACCTATTCGAAATATGGAATTCGTCAACACTAAGGATGGCACCGATATCGAAGCCTTTGTGTGGAATGGAACGTTGCTTGAGATGATTGCGCCAAGTTGGGTATAACTCTCTACGATTGTAAATGCTGATGGTTGAGACTGTGGTGACTAGTACGAGTCGATAATGGCGTAAGTTATCGAGTACTCTAAGGTGCATGCAGAAGAAAAAAAAACTTTAGAATTAAATGATTATCCGCCAGATGAGCCGACATATAAGGCATCCGTAGAGACGTTGGTAGTAACCTCCCCATTAGTAAATCGTTTTGATTACCTCCCCGATCTATGAATTATTTGACATCTCTCCAAGCGAGAGCTTCCTTATATGAGATATACTTCTTCTAAAGATACATTGTTGTATTCGTGTTCACCCGTATTGGATTTCAATTGTGCCAGAGGCTGTCATGATACCTACTTTCAGGTTTCTGAAGCCCTGTCAAATGATGCTATTCAAACTTACACTTTCCTTCAAAAGTGGATAGTTATAAGGTGGTACAACACCACTTGCTTGTTATAGATACCAGTATCTTTCTGGTTATTCTTTTCATTTGAAATCGTACCTTGGAAATTTCTTCCAGGTGTCCCTTTGAGAATTATTTGTAGAAAGACGATAATTAATTTATTACCTTGATTTCGAATTACTTCATATTTCTCTTCTTCCACTGAGATGAACAACCCTATTCTTATAGGGGCCACAAGGACTATCTGTTTGTGTGATAGAAGTCTGATGGGACGCCATCACTTGTGTGTTGTGAAATACAAGAAGGCTAATTACCTTTAGTAATGCCTTAATTGAGGCACGCAACGTTAGTTCTTTTGATCATATTGATCTCTTGGTAAATTCCCTTATCTCAAATAAGATTTATTTCAAAGCTCATAATCCTAGGATCACCATTGTGTGACATTTGACTTGATATGACAGCTATCTTTTCAAAGCTCCATGATTCTTGTTATCTTTAATGAATTCCAAGGGGAGGCCAACCAGGTCAGATAAGCGAAATTCATTAATATAGATTAGATTCGCAATGGAATCGCCGAGGATAAGAGTGAGTCCCAAAACGATTAGTATACCAGCGACATATCGATAGAATCAGTTTACTCTTCCTCAAGGAGATTATGCGAATGAAAAGTGAGTCAAACCATATTTGCAAGGGATAACGAAGTAATGAGAGACTTCAATAACAGCGGTGTCCAACAGAGACACCATAGTTGGATTGAGATTATGGAAAAGTTGTTTGCGAACGGACTCTAGTTCTGAAATTGCAGAATAAGTGTTGAGGTGAAGGGTTAGAGAACCCCGGCAATTGACAAGTTCAATAACGTATTCCAGTTAATCTACCCGGATTACCATCGGACCGAGAAATAGAAACTGTTATGGATTAACCCCAGTAGGAAGGAAAGAGTAGCGACTTAGTAACAAGAATGCTGGGCAAGAGTATCATAAGACCCAGTGCATCACCGTGGGGAGCCTCAGTGTTGGTTGTGAGAGAAAAATGGAATTATGAAAATGTATATCGACTAACGAGAATTGAACTCGGGTTACAGATTCAGAGTCTGATGTCCTAACCGCTAGACCATAGAACAAGTTTATCAGTAGGAGCAAGGACCTACTACCGAAAAAAAAATGATTTGCTAAACCAGCTAAGAGATGATATGTATTTTCCGAGAGTGAATTGAGAACTGGATGCCACCAGTTAAAGATTGAACCCGAGGATATACCCAATACTGCGTTCGCGATAGGTATAGACTCTATGAGAGTTTAGCAATGTCATTTGGGTGATTAAGGCACCCTTAGTTTTATGGATTTAGTGAATCAAGTGTTCAAGAAATATTTAGATAAGCTCGTTATTGTATTTATTGATGACGTCTTGATATATCCAGAGGACGAACATTTAAGAATTGTTCCAGAGGTATTATGAGAAGAGCAGTGGTATGCCAAACTCTCAAAGTGTGAATTCTGGGTTAATGAAGCCAATTTCTAAGATGGGTGAGTATTATCAAGGGAGTATTAATGGATCCCGCTAAAATAGAAGTTGTTTCAATTGGGAGAGACCAACTACACCCACAGAGGTGAGAAGTTTTATAGACCTGAAAGGCTATTATAGGAAATTCGTGCAGGACCTTGCTAAGATAGCAGCACCGTTGACACGATTTACGAGAAAGACTGAGAAGTTGGGATGGACTCCTAAGTGTGAGGAGAGTTTGCAAGAATTGAAAAGAGGTTGGTGTCAGCCCAGTGTTGGCCCTACCAGATGATAAGGAAGACTTTGTGATATATAATGATGCACCTCATAAAGGTTTAGATTGTGTGCTGATACAGCACCGTAGAGTAAGTGTGTATACATTCAGACAGTTAAAAGAGTAAGAGACTAGATACCCACCCATAAATTGGAATTAGCAGCGATGGTTTTCGCTCCAAAAGATTTGGAAACATTATATGGACCATAAAAGCCTCAAGTATATATTATGCCAAAGGAAAGAGCAAGGAAATTTTTTCAAGAAAGAGGGTAAAGTATATGCCCGTTTAAGTACGAACAGGAAATATATATTATAACCAATATTTTCTTACAATTGTTTCAAGGAGTATTATTAGAGCTTATTTTTTTGGAAAATTTTACAGAGAAGATAAATTTAAAGGTCAGAGTATTAAGATTTTATGTCATGATAGAGATCAAGGTATGACTATAAGATACACTATCACCCAGGGAAGGCCAATGTGGTGGCCGATACCTTAGTCAAAATGAGAAGGAGATGGATTTCAAAGATTCGGGAATCCAAGGATGAGATCTTACACAAGACCCATAGTCCGAGATATTAGATGCACCTAGACGGCACCATAAAGTATAGGGATACCACCTTACGAGACCGTTATGAGAAGGGTTGTCGCTCTTCCTTGTGTTGGAAGGAGGCTGGCAAGGTAAAGATATTGGAAACCAAGTTAATTCGACAAGCCAACGAGACAAAAGGTTTTACCAGCAAACGGCTAGTAGAAGCCCAAGATAGATGGAGATAGTACTGCTATTGATAAGCTAAATGGCATGTTGCAGAATGACAAGCCAATTTATATTGGTTATTTCTGCGCAAACAAGATAGAGAATATGAGATTGAAGATGCATGATACTAAAAGTTATTCCTGTGGAAATCATGAATAGAAATGAGCAAGTGTAAGGAACAAGGTTTTCAAACTAATAAGAAATCGTGAGAAAATCAAGATGTAGAAGAATCCACCTGGAAGTGAAAGAGTGAAATAAAGGAGGAGTAACCCCAGTGATTCCTAAACTGATTCCGGGACGGAATCCTTTTAAGGAGGGGAGACTGTAAGAACCCAGATTTTTCGGTAGAATTAAAACTTTTCTTATTAAGAATAAGTATATACGTGAATATTGTTTGTCATGCGTGAATAGTGATTTTGGTGGATGAATAGTGATTTTGAGGATTAAGAAAATTTTTTATGTCATCTATGTACGAGACATAGGATGGATATTCTGAAGTCATATTAGTGATCTAAAGAGCAAATAAGTGTATGCAAAGACGATCGGAATTCAGAAATTCCAATTTGTATTTTGGTGTAATATTTGACCAGACGGTGAATTATATATTATTATATTCAAGAAATGAGATATTAAATTTGAGGAATTGAGGATTTAATATTTTGGAATTTTATTATAATTGATTTGAGAATTTAGGACGAAAACCACTGAAACGGTGATAACCGAGCAGCGCAACATTTAATCGATCAAGTACATGTTAAGGAACATAAACAAGAGAGAAACCAAGCATGGATGCAACATTTGGAACATTAGTGTGAAACCAAAACAAGTGTGGAAAGCTTCCTTAAGAAGCTTTGTATCTTTAGCAAACTTGAGGGGTTAACTTGCACTTTGACAAACAAATATCATTCAAGCTTCTCCAACACACTTTGCACAAGAACCAAGAGGATTAATCAAAGCATAGCATCTGATAATATCTTGTATACATCATCAAAAGCATAGTTGAATTGGTCAAATAAGATCAAAAGAGAGAAAAAGCAATAGAAAACCAAGAAACCACAAACTGCCCAGCATAAGCAACCTTCAAAGAAAAATTCATACCTCCATTTCTATCCATGATAAAATCACCAAATTTTAACCACAGTCTCTCCACTCCATTGGCAAGATTTGCTCCAAATTTCATAGCAATCCAAGTAGTTTAGCCTAGGCAAATCACCTCCCCAAGTTGAAGAAACCAAACTGTCCAGTTTCTGTCCAGCAGAAAGATGGGGCTCAAAACCCTATCTCCCATGGCTGGATTCTTGTGTTCTATATCTCAAAAGAAAGCCCTTGAATGGTATAAGATGAGGTAAAAATTTGAGCACCAAACTCTTATTTTTAGATTTGTTATGGATTTTACAAGATGATGATGAATAGTAACCCTCTATGAACTAACTTTGATTTCTTGTTTTGTTTGGATGATCTAAGGGTTATTAAGGCTAGACAAGGACTAGATCAAGCATTGTAAGGCTAGTACATACTCGCAAGAAGGTATAAACTTTGAAACCCTAGCTCTTGTTTTGAGATTAAAACATGTTCTTGGTGATTTTAGAGTAGTATGTTCATGATAATGATTATAAGCATGATTAGTTAAGTGGTTTAGTTAGATTAAGAAGCATGATTATTTTGATGCTAAGATCAGTAGTTTCTGGACTTGTGGAGGTGTATACCATGTGGATAAGTTGTGTTGATGCCCGGTGTGGCTTGGTTTGATGATTACGATTTTTGGAATGTCCGATTTATAGCCGTCGTAATGCCGAAATTTCGTTAACCTTAAGAAATCGTGTTTGACAGTAACTCTAACTCACTGCCCAGTTGAGTATTCTGCCATGATAAGTTAGATCATGTCATAAGCTTCGTTTTGATATAAAGTTCATGTGAAACTGATTTACGGTTTAGGAGATATCGCGAAATTCGCAAAAATGGTGCGATCGCGTAAGTGCTAAGTTTATGACTTCAATTGAACCCATTAATGAAACAGTTTTGGTGGCGAATCAAGTTTATTAAATACTAGATATCATAAGGTGTATGTGTGCGAAATAATCACCTTAAAAGAGTAATCGGTTGATTTTATAGAAAAGTTTAAGCCAAGGTCGCGTAAGTGAAAACCACTGAAAACGAGACTTAGAAACCAACGTTCTAAATGGCTAAGTATAACTTGGAATTGCGGATGGATTTTGAACCAAACTCATAACGTAAGTGTTTGACGACCAACATGGACTTAGTATGATGCTAGAGCGAGCAAGTAATGCTTTGGTTGTGTTTGTTGCATGTTTACACCGTGAGTTAAGAATGGTTGTCCAGGGGTTTAACGGTATGCTTTTATTTGACTTTGTCTAGATGGACCGACATCGTCGTGAGCCCTATCATATCTCGAGTACCAGGCAAGTGTTCTAAACCATACTTTGTAGTATTGGTTCATTATTCCTGTTTTTCCATGTATAGAGTTACACAGTTTTGCAGTTATTGCTTATATTGCCATATATATACATATATAGTTGGCCTTCTGATTCAAATATAAGATTTAAGATGAATAGTTATGAACCGGTGGATCTTGTAGCTCTAAGTATAAGAGCATACTTCTTGTGTTCGACTCTAGACCGGGAGTCGGTATTTGGATATATGTAAATAGTCGTGGAAACCCGGAGGGATTCCAGCGGCAAAGTACTATGTACTCTGAGGAATGTTATTTAGTATTATTACTATAATTTCAAAAAATATTTATTGCTTGAGTCAGATTCAAGGATTGTTATTTGAGTATTATCTCACTTGAGGAATATTAATCAAATACTATTTCATTAAGAGTAATGTTGGATATTTCATGATATACGATGCAAGGTATATGCATAGTTGTTTTGACTTAATATAATGTCATACTTGAAGTGTGATTTTTAAATTAGACGACTTATAGAGTAGAGGTGATCTAGTAGCTATAAGCCGGATTTGTGATAGCCTTTAGTATGGGGCATATGTTTCGATTAATTTGTTACGAACCGCGAGGCGGTATATCGTATACGTATTACAATTACTTTCTGAGTATTGTTTATTTAGTAAATAATATTCGAGGATTATAATTACATGAAAAATATCGTTTCAAATATTTATTTAAAGTATGATTTCATAATCATACGTGAGTTATTTATTTAAATGAATCTTAATTCGGATTTTCATTTAAAGGTTTCTAGTTATCTTTAGATGATTATTTATTTAATGAATATTATTCTAAATATTCATTTAAAGTTTTCCTTATTATTAATAAGGGTTGTTTATTTGACGAACATTATTTCGAATATTCATTTAAAGTTAATGAATATTATTTTGGATATTCATTTAAATACTTTATCATTATTATTAAGGGCTATTTAATTGATGAATATTATTTCGAATATTCATTTAAAGGTTGTTAATTATAAATTATTTCATTATTTATTTATTAAATGAATATTATTTTGAATATTCATTTAAAGGCTTTTTGAATAATCATTTAATGATTATTTATTTAATGAATATTATTTTGAATATTCACTTCTGGGTTTAAGCGTAATTATTTTATTTAAATATATTCTTTAAACATTCTTGATTTAATAAATATTATCTGAATATTTATTAAATACTTTTAATATAGATGGAATAGTTTATGTATTTAAAAGCATATTTGACTTCAATAATTATAGAGTATATTTCTGAGTTTTATTAAAAGTATCTCGAATACTTTCGATCTTCTGGGTTTTCCCTAAATAACGTTGAGCACCTAATCTATGTTGCTTAACAACGATTTTCCAAAAGTATTATAAGGTTTCCCTGATGATCTTAAATCAACTCCTAGCCTGCAATGGCGTCGTTTTCCTTCAAAACTGGGAAACTCTATTTGAGAAATTCTATTTTACCAGACTTCTGAGTCACGAAAAATGTCGAGAACTTATTTTGAGCCCAGTTATTATGAGTCAGGGGACTCTGGCTACTTCCTCAACACTCGAGGAGTAGGATTGCTGTAACAAGTGTTAATCCATTAACGAGCTACTGCTCGGGAAATATTGGTAAATTTTCATTTCCAATTAGATACAACTACTTTGTGGAGTTGTATCAACGAGTTATTACTCGGGGAAAAGGAGGACGAACTTTACGTTTCAGAGTCATGGATTTTACTCGAACTAGGAGTATGTGTGTATGAGGCTATGAATCAGTCCATCACTGATAATCGTGTAAGAGGCCGTGGGACGGTCCATCATTATTAAAAGGGGTCCGAGTTGCGCCGGTCCCGACTATGCCCAACCGTTGGCGGGAGATCAAGAGGGCGGTAGACAAGTAAATCCGTCAGTTCTTCCATCTACATGTAGAGAAACAAAATTTGGAGATGCACAACTTATGACTGATCATCGTAAGGTTGTGACATCTGGCGCGAGATACTCCCGTATTAGTTCATCATCCAATTGTGGATATTTCTGCAACATGTACTGAAAGGTTTGCCGGTCATGTTGGCAGGGTTTTAAAAAGTGTAAAAACTGATGTTACAATAACCTTCCTTATAACTTCATCTTTTAAGTTATATGCTGATATTCTGCTTATGGTTGATATAGCAGACATGATTTTACAAAAAAGTTATTGGTGTGTTTTGAAACCTCATCCTTTTATAAAATTCCAGAACTATTCATACTGCGATAAAGATTACAGATATATCATGAAAGATGATATTTATATATTGATTTTCTGCTTATCTTCTTTTCATAGCAGATATTTTGACGGAAAGGTCATTATTGTGATTATGAACTTATCATGTTCATTTAATGATTATTTTAATCATTATACTTTCCCTATTGAGGTTTCTTGGATACATATATTTTATTAATGATATTAAGTATTCGTGGTATTATGAAAACCCCATGTATATGATGGGAGATTTTTTTGAACACTAGTAACCACTTGCTGAGCAATTCTTTCGCTCATACTTGTTTGTTGTTTTATATATTAGCCTTTCAGAAAGAGGTAAACGGATGAGAATTATCTGCATAGCTCGGAAGAAGCAGGCAGACAAGGTACCCTTATGAAGACGACGTGATCCAGAACATCTATAGCTGGAGTAAGTTACATATGGTTTTATTAATGTGTAATATATATATCACATTGTATAGAGTAGAACTAGTTGCTGGTATACTTCTCAACGAAGCTATACTAGCGGAACAAGATTTGTAAGACACGGTGTAATTTTATTCAATGGATGTAATGAAGTGAGTAATGTAAAGACTTTAGTTCTTGTTTCTAGCCCTATAACCTATAAGATGCTTGGTAGTTGGGGTCTCAATGATTGTATTTCAGTTATCAAATGATTACAGATGGATTAATGTTGTTAAACAGGTGAATTGTTAATGAGAATTTCCGCGTGACGACCAAATCCCTGACCCCGGATTTGGGGGTGTTACAATTCTTCCCAACCTTCAGTAAATGAAATACACGAGCAACTAATATTAAAGTAATGAAGCTAAGTGTTTACAGAGAGGTGACAATAAAGTGCGCCACCAGGCTGAACAACTAATCTTATGGCAAACTGCCTCTGAAACATTATAACTGCACATCGAAAAACTGGTCGGTGCTTCAATAATTTATCAGTCAGGGGTGCAGAGATCTGATAAGGAATGTTTGCCACACAAATATCAAAGTAGGAAAGTTCAACCTTAAGCACATCACCTTGAATAATCTGCACACATTAACTTTTTTCAGAGTTAGATATACTCCAGGTACTACCAACAATAGTTAAGAAACTACTACACATTCTAAAATACAAATGTAATGTTATTTATAACTAAGAAAAACACACAAGGGGCATAAGCTGTAGACTGTTCTAAATATTCAGTAGAATTCATACTCGAGCATAACAGCTTGAAAGCTAGTAACCGTAATTTAAAATGTTGTTTAGAAGATGTTATCCTTTTCTAGCTCATATGACCCATACTACATAAATGAGCAGCCTAGCCCAATTCTGCAAGTATCTCGTCTAACTTTTATTTAACAGTGCCTATCACCCTATGCACCCATATACAAATATAGACTATGGTATCAATATCACATCCAAAGAGACAGAGAGATGGAGAATGAGACAGAGGGAGGGAGATACAAAGAGATAGACATAAAGAGGGAGAGAGAGAGAGAGAGAGAGAGATGGAGAGATACATAAAGAGACAAAGGAGGGAGATACAAAGAGACAGAGTGCTAGAGAGAGAGAGAGGGAGAGATATAGAAAAAGGGGAGAGAGTGAGAGGTACAGAGAGCGACACAGAGAGGGAGAGAGATAGAGGTCAAACACAAATACAAATACACAAATTTAAAGATTTGTATAAATACAAATACAAACGAAGAGATACAAATACACAAATTCAAGCAATCAACACAAAGTACAAACAAATTGAGGCAAATGAAGAAAAATTTATACCTAAAATTGATATCAAATACAGCTCGAACCCTAATTGAATTCTTTAACCAAACTTCGATTGACCCAGCTCGAACCCTAATTGAATCATGGAACCAATCTTCGATTGACCCTATTCGAACCCTAGTTGAACACTAAATTTCTTGTGAGAGAGGCGGGAAGTGTTTATGCGAAGTGTATAAGACAAATGAAAGTGAGAAGTGAAATGAGGTGAGAAGTGTTTCAACTGCTTCGTGAATTGTTTTTCCCCAATTCTAATTTTCGTTTGCCGCTCTCTGTTCTAATTTTCGTTTGCCGCTCTCTGTTTTAAATGAAACTATTGTCGCGCTTTCCTTTTTTATTTTATTTTTTAAAAAAATATTATAAATTTAATTTAACTTCTTAAAATTAAAATATAATTGTAAAATATATTATTTTCATAATTTATAATAATTAAAAATTTAACAAAATTTAGTTTTCTTTATTAAATTTTTTTAATGAATTTAGTTATAATTTAATAATTGTTGGATATCACTTTATTTTTTTAAAAGTCAAATAATTATAAAATCATTAATTTTAAATAAAATAAAAAAAAAGATTCATCATTCGGGACAAGACTAGTTAGAAGGAAAGTCTACTTTTACCGGTTTGACCGTTATAAAACCAAACAAAATAAATGTAGCATTTTTTAAAAAAAATTACCACTTCATTAAAATTGTTATATCTTGCAACCCGTACGATTGGAACGTCGAAAAAATAATTTAAAATAACAGATTCATCGTTCGGGACAAGACTAGTTAGAAGGAAAGTCTACTTTGATATTCCCAAAGTACGGATGTCAATATATATCTAATATAATGATATTCCCAAAGTTTTAGAAAATAAAAAATTAATTTGATTGGAGATCTTAGTAGATCACTACTATTTTCAATATTACTCGTAACTATTGCTTTGTTACGGATTATTGTTTCTATTTTTTAAAAAATATTTTTGAATGATCCAACCGTACAGATGTCAATATATATCTAATGTAATGATATTCCCAAAGTTTTAGAAAATAAAAAATTAATTTGATTGGAGATCTTAGTAGATCACTACTATTTTCAATATGACTCGTAACTAGTGCTTTGTTACGGATTATTGTTTCTATTTTTTAAAAATTATTTTTGAACGATCCAACCGTACGGATGTCAATATATATCTAATGTAATGATATTCCCAAAGTTTTAGAAAATAAAAAATTAATTTGATTGGAGATCTTAGTAGATTACTACTATTTTCAATATGACTCGTAACTAGTGCTTTGTTACAGATTATTGTTCCTATTTTTTAAAAAATATTTTTGAACGATCCAACCGTACGGATGTCAATATATATCTAATGTAATGATATTCCCAAAGTTTTAGAAAATAAAAAATTAATTTGATTGGAGATCTTAGTAGATCACTACTATTTTCAATATGACTCGTAACTAGTGCTTTGTTACGGATTATTGTTTCTATTTTTTAAAAAATATTTTTGAACGATCCAACCGTACGGATGTCAATATATATATAATGTAATGATATTCCCAAAGTTTTAGAAAATAAAAAATTAATTTGATTGGAGATCTTAGTAGATCACTACTATTTTCAATATGACTCGTAACTAGTGCTTTGTTACGGATTATTGTTTCTATTTTTTAAAAAATATTTTTGGACGATCCAACCGTACGGATGTCAATATATATCTAATGTAATGATATTCCCAATGTTTTAGAAAATAAAAAATTAATTTGATTGGAGATATTAGTAGATCACTACTATTTTCAATATGACTCGTAACTAGTGCTTTGTTACGGATTATTGTTTCTATTTTTAAAAAAATATTTTTGAACGATCCAACCATACAGATGTCAATATATATCTAATTTATTGATATTCCCAAATTTTCAGAAAATGAAAATTGACACGTCACCCAGGTGGGTCCCCCAACTGCCACGTAAGCATTTTAAAAAAAAATCAAAAATAGCTAATGCAACGCCTTTAAAGGCAAATGCAACACCTCTTTCACCTAATGCAACGCTTCTGCCACGTCTACCAATGACACGTCAGCAAATGTGGGTCCCACATTTGCCACGTCAGCAAAAGTGGGCCCCACACTTCCACGTCACCTTGGTGGGTCCCACAACTGCCACGTCAGCATTTATTAAAAATTCAAAAATACCTAATGCAACGCTTTTAAACAGCAAATGCAACACCTCTTTCACCTAATGCAACGCTTCTGCCACGTCAGCCAATGACACGTCAGCAAATGTGGGTCCCACATTTTCCACGTTAGCAAATGTGGGCCCCACACTTTCCACGTCATCAAATGCCACGTCAGCACGTGTGGACCCCACTGTTGCCACATCAGCTTTTTTTAAAATTAAAAATATCTAATGCAACGCCTGCTGCTAGTGTTGCATTATGTGAAACACCGTGGATCAAATGCAACACTAAATTATATGTAATGCAACACCAGTTCAAGTTCTGTTTCGTTAGACCCAAAATTTCATACCTAACGAAACACTTTCACTGAAACACTTTCTAAAAGCGTTGCATATGAGCATTTATGGCGTAGTGAGTTCAACTTCTAAAGTTTGTGTATTGAGTCTTGAACCTTCATAGACCATATCTTTCTCTGCTTTGATTTTTTGTTGAAAAATATTATTTTCGTTACAGCGCCATTAAAATGTACAAGGAGGACATGAACAAGGTTGCAAAGAAGAAAATATTAAGGGAGAACATGGCGGTATTAATTCATTCTCATCATATTTTATTTATGTCATCGAAAGAGATTGTAATTAAATTTTTATTTGGTACTTCAGGGAGTTCCACTGCAGACAGGGAGCAAGGATTGTGGCATGTTCGTGATGCGTTACATGAAGGAAATCGTTGAGGACTTTTTTTGGGTTTTCTAATCAACTTTAGAGGTACTTGGTTCTTTAGGACACTAGTAAAAATATGTGACTTACAAAAAACTTTTGGTCATTTTTTAGTGGATGCGTAAGTCGAACATGGTTCATATTGATGATCACAGTAACAAGATCCGGATTGATATTGTGAAATATCTTATGAAATGCCATGCATGTTAGGTTCTACAGTCGGGTTCTTTCTCTTGTTATGAACTTGTTTATGAAGTGGAAGTTTTATAATATGTAGTTGGTGATGGTAAATTAAACTTATGATGATGTATTTGGTGTTAGGTGATCAACTGGTGAACTGGTTCTTTTTGCTTCATTTTGTGGTTTTCGTGGATTGATTGGTCGTTAATTTGGTATCTATTTCGTCGTTTTCTTTTGCATGTGTTTGGTATCTTTTGTGTTTGTTGTTTGATGGAATTTAGTTTTAATCTTCCGTTGGTGGTTTGTATAAAATGTGAATTTGATGTGCAAACAGTTTACACTTAAACAGATCATGGTGTTTTAAATCAAAAAAAGCCATTATACGAACATAATTGGGACAACAATATACCATTGTTATAACAATTGACCGAAAGTAGATAAACAAATTTGTAAAACTTGTAAACCATTGTGTCTAAAGAGCTGAAAACTTAAACTACAATATGAGATAAACATAAAATGTGGTCTAAAGAGCTTTCGGATAACAGTGAAGCACAATTCAATATTCAAAAACAATGGTTTATGCTGTAAACAAACGGTTGTTTGAAGGCCTTCACTACATGTGTGCTTGTGTAAATTGTTGTCTAACACCAACTAAGATAAAGGTGTTTCTTAAAAACTGTCATGGTTAGGTTTTCAGACAACGGAGGATTACAATAATCGTTGTTTGAAAAAGAACTTAGAAAAATTAAGAATTCTTGCATGACATCAATTCCATGTTGTCTATTAGTCAGAAAACCATTGCATTATGTTGTTTCCAGTAACGGTTCTTATTACAAAAGTGTTGTCTTTCTTAATTTTAAACAAGCACTTAGAACAGTTGTGTTACTTTCTTCTAGCAATGGGTATAAATCTATTGTCTGATTTAAATCAGACCACTGCCCGATAGACTACGAAAAAAATTGGTGTCAGACAACGGTGAAAAAAAGTTGCATGAACTGATTTTTTTGTAGTGCGTGTCACCAAGCTTTCATTGAGATAAAATGCCATACCCCTAGTACTTCTCCTATCATCAATATTTCCTGCAAGGTCGTTGTTTGAGTATCCCGACAAAACATTAGTACCACCATTTTCAGTGTAAACCAGTCCATACTCCCGTGTTCCTGTACGTAATAAAGAATTCTCTTAACAACATTTAAGTTCATTGTTGTAGGCTTTTCCATATACATGTTGACTATTCCAACTGTGTAGGCAATATCCAGACGCATGTGAACAAGTTAACTTAGCCCTCCCACAATGCTCCTGAATTGAGTTGCACCTCGTCCTTGGTGATATGTTCTTTTGGATGCATTAGAAATTTTGTGGGATTACAATCAATCATCCCAGCCTTTTCTAGTACTTTCCTTGCATACCCTGACTGCTTAAGCTCAATACACTTGCTGTTTTGCTTTACTTCAATTCCCAAGTATTAATATAATTTCCCCATATCACTCATCTCAAATTTGCAATTCATCTGACCTTTAAAATCTTTAATTAACGACATATTCGTGCTAGTGATGACAAAATCATCCACATAGACTTTTCCAACTCTTTTGGTGTATACAGCATGCTCGTACGGGCATTTAACAAATTAGCGAGATCTTTAAGATATTTGTTGAGTTTCGAATCCCACGCACGTGGCGCCTTCCATAGACCATACAATGCCTTGTACAGCTTGTACACAGGTTTTTCTTGCCCTTTCTTCATGAATCCTTCCAGCTGAGATACATAAACCTCCTCCTTGAAATCACCATGTAAAAAGGTTGTTTTAACATCCATGTGGTGCAATTCCCATGAGTTTTTCGCTGCCAAGGCCAGTAAAATCCATACTATTTCTAAGCGAGTAACATGCGCAAATAATTCATCGAAATCTACCCCATTTTCTTGGACATACCCCTTGGAGACAAGTCTCACCTTATGCTTCACTATATTTCCTTCAGCATCCCATTTAAGTTTATAAATCGATTTTAAATCGATTACCTTTTGACCTGGTGGCAGAGTTGTCAGCTTCCAAGTTTTGTTTTTTTTTAATGGAATCAATCTCGCACTGCTTAGCTTTTCTCCAGGCTTTATCCTTCATTGCACGTCTATATGAATTTGGCTCATCAATGCCCATCATCAATGCCCATGAGCAACAACTCGTCTTCTACCTCTATTTCTTCGATGTCATTATATATATCTTTAATCTTTCCGAATTTCTTTGGTACTCCTGTGTCATTATAGTTCTCAAAGTATGGACTAACATCAGGTGTTCGTGACTGCGGGGTCGTACCCTCAAGTTCCTCAGAGTTGCTCATCTGCGTGTGTCTCGGACTTGTCACCTCATCATCATCGATTACTGGTACTTCAAACACTGAAGCTGAACCCATTTATTGAATTTAACATATGAAATACCTCAATTAAAACCATTCGTTAATTCTTGATACGACCTTATGCCATGGAATAGATTATGGAATGTAAATACTTTAAAAAATAGACTAATTTTTCAAATCTTTTTTGCTGAACCCTTGAAATTGGAGCGTTTTTTATTGAGGCGCTGATCCAAATGTTTAAATCATATAAAAACATGGTTTAGCGATATTACGTGCTTGATCACCCACTTTAGCACGTAGCGTCTTATCGTAAGTTCCAATTAACCTATTTTATTATTGAAAGCTTATATCCTAATTCGGATTTATACTTTTGATTCATTATTACCTGTTATCTCTTTACACTACTGAGTGATGTTTGGCTCATATACCCGAACCTGACATCCACCCAGGTATTCCTTGAGCGTTCGACCCTTTTCTTTAGTCCATCAAGGATGATTCGATTGGCTACCTCGGCCTGTCCATTAGCTTGCGGGTGTGCTACTGAAGTAAATCGAAGATCAATAGCGTTTTCCTCACAGTACTTCTTGAACTCCTCATTGTTAAACTGCGTCCCATTATCCGTCACAAGGATTCGCGGGATTCCATACCTACAAATTATATTCTCCCAAAAGAACTGTGCAACTTGCTTGGTGGTTATCTTGGCTAGAGGCTTAGCCTCAATCCACTTGGTGAAGTAGTCAATGGCGACTATCAGACTTCCTCTGTGCTGAAGCCATAGGGAAAGGACCTAATATGTCCATCCCCCACATTGCAAACGGAATGGGAGAATTGACTGATGTTAACATCTCAGGCGGCTGCCTTACAATTGGAGCGTGCTTTTGGCACCTATCACACCTCTTGACATAATTCTGTGCATCGGCCAGCATCTCTGGCCAATAGAATCCCAGACGAGCTATTTTGTGAGCCAGGGCCCTGCCCCCAAGTGTTGCCCGCATATCCCTTCATGAACTTCCTCCAAGGCTTCTCTTGCCTCTTGGGGCCTCAAGCACTTCAAATAGGGGATGACAAACGATCTCTTGTATAGGATGCCTTCAATCAAGGCATATCTCAATGCTCTTACTGACAGTTTTCGTGCCTCCAAGGCATTATCAGGGAGCCAACCTATTTCAAGGTGAGCTTTGATAGGATCTATCCAACAGCTTCCTACATCAATTGGTGCTACCAACTTAGAGTTGACAGTCGGGGCCTTCAAGACCTGAAAGTAAACACTCCCTGCATAATTTTCTATCTCAGAAGAAGCGAACTTGGAGAGGGCATCGGCCTTAACGTTCTCTTCTCTTGGAATGTGTTCTACATAGCACTCATCAAACTGAGTCATGACAGCTTTCACAACTCGTAGATATTTTGCCATAGTTTCATCCTTGGCCTCAAATTCACCGTTCACTTGCGAGACTACCAATCTTGAATCCCCATAGACTTTGAGATTCTTGACCCTCATGATTCTAGCCAAGCCTAAACCGGCTATCAAGGCTTCATACTTAGCTTCACTGTTGGTTGTCGGAAAGTCCAACTTCAAAGCATATTCGACTGTGAACCCATCAGGGCTTTGCAAAACTAAACCTGCACCACTGGATTTTGTTTTTGATGCTCCATCAAAATAGAGCACCCAATACTCCTTCAGATCAGGTACAAGTTCTTCATCTTTATCTCCATTCTCAGGGGTGATTATCATCTCCTGCCCCCCGACTTCTTGGTTATTAATGGTGCATTCAACCACGAAGTCAGCCAATGCTTGAGCCTTGACGACTGTCCGAGGCTTATAATTGATATCAAACTCTCCCAACTCAATCGACCACTTGATTAGCCTTCCACTGGCCTTTGGGCTATGCAATATGTTCCTTAACTGCTGGTCCGTCAGGACTTCAATTTTGTGCGACTGGAAGCATGGTCGTAGCTTCCTTGAGGCCGTTACCAAAGCCAATGCAAACTTCTCTATGGTTGAGTAATTCAACTCAGCTCCATGCAAAACCTTGCTCACATAGTAGATAGGTCTCTGAACCTTGTTCTCCTCTTTAATGAGGATGGCACTCAATGCTTGTTCAGATACTGCTAGGTACAGATAAAGAGTCTCTCCGGGACTTGGCTTGGCCAACAACGGGGATTCGGCCATGTACTTCTTCAATTGTTCAAAGGCCTCTTGGCTTTTATCAGTCCATTCAAAATTTTTCACCTTCTTTAGTGCTTGAAAGAAAGGCAAGCACTTATCACCAGACTTGGAGATGAATCTCCCTAGAGTGGCTACTCTGTCGGTTAACTTCTGTACGTCCCTCACAGAATGGGGTGGTTCCATATCCAAAATTGCCTTGATCTTGTCCGAGTTGGCTTCTATGCCTCTCTTGGAAACCATCAATCCCAAAAATTTTCCTGATCTAACACCAAAAGCACACTTGGTTGGATTCAACATCATCTTGTGGTGCCTCAGCACTTCGAATGCCTCTCTGAGGTGCTTGATATGGTCAGCCTTGATTAGGCTCTTGACTAACATATCATCAACATAGACCTCCATGGTTTTTCCAATCAGATAGGCGAATATCTTATTCACCAATCGTTGGTAAGTAGCTCCTACATTCTTTAGACCAAAAGCCATAACAAGATAGCAGAAAACACCAAAGTCAGTTATGAAAGATACCTTAGGGATGTCCTCCTTGTGCATCTTAATCTGATTGTAGCCGCTGAAACCATCCATGAAGCTCAACATCTCATGTCCAGCTGTAGCATCTATCAACATATCAATCCTAGGCAGAGGAAAACAATCTTTTGGACATGCATCATTCAGATCAGTGAAGTCTATACACATCCTCCATTTCCCATTTGCTTTTTTGACCATCACAGGGTTTGCTAACCATTCGGGGAACTGAATCTCTTCAATAAACCCAGCCTCTAAGAGCTTGTCAACTTCTTGCTTAATGGCCTCCTGCCTCTCAGGAGCAAAGTTCCTCTTTTTCTGTTTTATTGTTTTCCATTTGGGATCAATATTCAGTTTATGAGTTATGAGTTGGGGATCAATCCCTGGCATGTCGGCAGCTATCCAAGCAAACACATTACTATTCTCCTGTAAGAATGCTATCAACTCTCCCTTAAGAGGTTCCTATAGAGAAGCTCCTATATAGGTAACCTTCTCAGGGTCACCCTGCTCTAGAGGAATAGGGATCAGATCCTCTGCTGGCTTTCCTCGGTGTTCAGCATCACCACGGACATCCATGTCTTCAATTGGGAGTACCTGCCCCCCGACTCCATCAGCTCTCAATGTAGACACATAACAACTTCTTGCCATCTTCTGATCGCCTTTCTTTTCTCCGACCCCATTCCGGGTTAGAAACTTAATCTTCATGTGGTAAGTGGAGGCAACAGCCTTGAACGCATGAAGTCCAGTCCTTCCCAGGATTGCATTATAGGTCGAGGCTGCCTTGATTACCAGAAAATTCAACATTTGAGTAGCTTCCTCTGTAACGCCCCCAAATTCCCTACAGGAATCCAGGTCGTCACATCTCTTGCGGAAGATTCAATCACCTGCTCACAATGAAATCTATAACAACATTCGTAACAACTCCACGGGTTATAACCTTAGAACAAGCACTCACTAATTCCAAATGATATTACATCTCAAATTCACTTCCCAGAATCTCTAAAATACTATTACAACTCCAAAGTGCTAGATAATAAACATTATACAAATACCTTCCCAGACTGCACCCTCCTCAGAAGCTATAAAATTAACACGCTGAATCAATTGACTTCTCTTTTCCTTAATCACGGTTCGCCATACTAGAACCAGCACTGTTCGCCTCTGTTTTATAGTATTTAAATAGCAAGTATGAGCCAAAGAATGCCCAGCAAGTATATATAGATATCTTATAATACGACAAAAACTTGACAAAATATGTTTTGTATCACTCTATAATATATCCACTTTTGAAAAGAGAGCAACTCAGAAATTTTTATAAATCTCAAAATACTACTCATATGAAAGTATAAATATATCTCAATAACTCCTCAAAATACTGCTCATATGAAATAATAAATATATCTCAATAACTTCTCAAAATACTACTCAAAGATAAATCAATAACTTCTCAAAATACTACTCGAAGATAAATCAATAACTTCTCAAAATACTACTCGAAGATAAATCAATAACTTCTCAAAATACTGCTCGAAGATAAATCAATAACTTCTCAAAATACTGCTCGAAGAAAAATCAATAACTTCTCAAAATACTCCATTGATAATATATTATAACAACTGCTCAGATCAACACCCTAGTTAACAGAACCACACAGGCATCGGTTAACCGATAGGATGTCAATGATTAAATTTCTGCTCATAACGCCTACTCAAGTAATGGATGATCAATCCATTATCACTACTCGTTTTCTATCGATAGAAGGATGCCCCGACGTCTCGAACACACCCTAAATACTCCTCAGTTGGGCCGGTGCGTTACTCCGGTCACTTTTGCTTTCATAAGCAATAAACAATAGACACCATTAATATAGTTTCCCTCTCGAATTAGTAGAGGGAAATATTATGAAAAACTGTTCTGATTATGGAGTCGAAATGAGGTGACCCATATCAGTATACATAACTTACTTTATATATATATTTCCACTCTTAAATATAAATTCGAATGAAGTATCTCAATAAACGTACCAACAGTATGGAACAACTCATGAAATAAACTTGAACACCTCATGATATAATATATCTGGATAACAGTTCGACAATAATATGTATGTAAATTGCATGAATAAAAATTTGATATAAATCACTCGAAATAATACTTGATTTTGAGAATCGAAAACTTAATCAGCATAATTATGAATTTAAAAATATAAATACTCCGAACGATGGAGTACGAATTAGTAAACTTGCAATTATGGATTTAAATCTATTCAACACATTTCATATATTGGAAAATACAGATACTCTGAACGATAGAGTATACATAAATAAACTTGCCTGATTCTGCGGTACGATACTCCAACCTGCTCCACGTCTCTGGTTCTTCAGCATTTCACCTTCTCGGCCTAGTTCAGCTATTATTTAACCCAACTTCTGATCACCTTTCAATCAACTTCTATTCACCGTTATATAATACCTTTACATATCTACAACTTTCGCTCTTTAAGCTTTTCCAAACGAGTCTCCTAACTCCTCCGAAATCCTACCCCAAAATGGTTCCTCGAGTAATTCAAAACTCAACATTTTTATACGAAACCTTTTCCATTTTTAAATCCCATAAATAATAATTTAATAATAATCCGATTTTTAGCTTCTAAAATAATCTGGTCCGATCTGGTTCATCCAAATAATCCGAAAATGCTAAATATCAATCCTCTAAAATAATATCATTGACATCCTAAAAACTCAATCAATAAATAATCCTCAAATTAAATAAATAAATCCTCAAGACAACGATTAATCCTCGAATTAAATAAATAAATCCTCAAGACAACAAATAAATCCTCGAATTAAATAAATAAATCCTCAAGACAACAATTAATCCTCGAATTAAATAAATAAATCCTCAAAACACAATTAATCCTATTTACTCAATTTAAAACCATAATAATTATTCCACTTTAATACCCTCATCATTTTAAATACCTCTTTTACAATGAATCATTAAGTCTCTAAATTATGTCCCAATAATCCCAAAAATATTTCTTTTTAATTGCTAATAATTAACTATTCAAATTACACTACTAATTTAGATTAGTTCTTAGAAACTCTCTAAAATTCCCTAATTTAATTAATATTAATCTCACAACAAAATTATTAAAGAATACATTTTTATTCACATTAAATCCATAATTATTACTAAATTACTCAAATAATCAATTATACCATTATTTTAATAAATTATTTATTACTTACCCCATTAAATAATATTTTAATTTTAATGAAATTAATCGAACCCTTTTTATTTGTTTATAACAAAATCCCGATTATAAAACCCGAACATCAATTTTATCTATACGTTAATATTTTATTACTATTATTCACCACTGCACATCGTGTGGACCCTACCCACCCCGTGTGGGCCCCACCTGCACCACCCCCCTCCCCTGCGTCTCTCTCTTAATCTCTCTCCCGTCAATCTCTCTCCGCCTCCCTCACCTCCCTCTATCTCTACACCGATTCCCTCTCCGATTCCCCCTCCTTTTCACTCCGATTAACCACCACCATCACCTCCTCCCTCTACCACCGTCTCCCTCTCATCTATCTCTCCTCTTCTCTCTCGTCTTCTCCATCTCCCTCTCGACCTCATCTCTCTCTTTCCCCGATTCAATCTCTCCCGCTCTCACTTCTCCGACAACACCCAACAACACTCCATCCCCCTTATTCTCCAATTCAGACCAACACAACCCTCGTCTCTTTTCTCTCCTCTCGCTATCTCCCATCTCTCTCCTTTTCCTCTTCGACCCCAAAAACAACAACAATCAACCTCTCTCGAACTCCTCTCCATCTCCCCCGTTCTCTCTTCCTCTCCCACCGCCTCTCATCTCTCTCGTCTCTATTTCTCCGACTCAGTCTCTCTCCCTCTATACCCTCTCTTCCTCGCCTCTACATCAACAACAATAAACCACCACCATTTACAACCAAACCAACACCCTCCCTCTTCTCCGATTACACCCATCAACACAACAAACTCGAACAAACACTCGGTACAAGAAAACGAAACGGAAAGAAAATTAAACAGAAAAAAATAAAACAACTACCTGTCAAATAATCTGTTTGTTCGTATGTATGTATATATATATATGGTTGAGAATTGGTTTAATTAAAGAGATAGAAGGAGTTGGATGCTCACTCTGTTTTTCTGTGTATTGATGGTGCTATGTTTGGTTTAGTCGAAATAAAAGGATGCTGTGGAAAACTGAGAGAATTGGGTTTTTTATCAAACTGTACTGAATCTGGTTGATTTAAATACAAAAACTGAAATTCCTAATTTTGTTTTATAAAATTTAAAAGTAATTAAAAGTGGGAGACAATGGAAATTTTAGTGCTCCATTATATATTTAGTGGACAATTTAAATAATTAAAATGGGAGACAAAAATTAATGCAGAAAATTAAAAAATAAAATAATGATTATGTTTATATTAAATGAAATATTTGGTGAAAAGATATCGTTTTTCCCCGCCTAATAAATTAAAACGAAATTTTAATTTCGTTTCTTAAAATAATTACGACTCAAAATTTAAAAATACTATTTTTCTCAAATTTTTAATAAACACTAATGTTTAAATATAATACGAATATATATATTTTAAAATTCATAAAACGTACTAATTAAAAATATTTACTAGTGCATCGTTTCTAAAATATTTTTAAATAAAAATATCGAGTAGATTCGAAAAATTTATTCGAAAAATTTACGGTTATTACATCCTTAGGTTCTTGTCCAATGGTCATGGGCAACTGAATAGTACCCTCGACCTTGGACTCGACACCATTGAATCCGTAGATGGGCATGTTGGTCGGGGTCAACTGAGAATCAGTGTATCCCATCTTTATAAAAGCATCATGAAACAAAATATCAACAGAAGCTCCATTGTCTATCAAGACTCGTTTCACTTCCGAGTTCCCAATCACAGGGGTTATGACCAACGGGTCGTCATGGGGGAACTTCACCCCTTCAAGATCAGAATCATCAAAACCAATCATTGTTTCAGTCCTAGCACGTTTCCGGGCCTCTCCCACGATGTGCATCACCTCTCTGGCATACGCTTTTCGAGAGTTTCGAGTTGTACCGTCCGCTGTTGGAACTCCCCAAATCATGTTGATAACTGGCCCTCGGGGCTGTGGGTTACGATCACGATCGTTATCCCTTCTGTCATTGTCTCTCCTTTCGTAATCCCTACTTTGGGTTCCACGATCCTCACCCTTAGTGAATTTGTTTAATTTTCCTTTACGGATCAAGAACTCGATCTCATCCTTCCATTGCCTACAATCATCTGAATCATGCCCCACATCTCGGTGGAACCTGCAGTATTAGCCCTTGTCTCTCTTTGCGGGGTCACCCTTTAGTGGCTTCGGCCATCGAAAGTCTTTATCCTTCTCTATCTCCAACAAGATTTGACTCCTAGGAGCATTCAACCTTGCATAATCAGAAAATCTCGGTCCAAAATTATTCTTTAGTGGTGAGTCGGAGTCTTTGCTAGTACGGGGATACTTGTCCCCAGCATCATACTCCTGATCCTGCTTTCTTTTCTTTGTATCATTGTTACCTCGGCCATTGCCTACTGCGGCCTCCTTCTTTATACTATCCTCAGCCTTGATATACTTGTCAGCCCTTCGCTGGAGCTCAGCCATATTCTCGGGAGGATGCTTCGCCAATGACCTTTTAAAGTATAGGTCGGTGGTGCCATGCTCCAGGGCTACCATTGCCACCTTATTTTCCAGATCAATGATGTTCAAAGTCTCCTTGGTGAACCTCTTAAGATAGTTTCTCGGATTTTCGTTCTTCCCTTGTACCACATACATAAGGGATGCAGAACTTTTCTCATGAACTCTTCCGCTGATAAACTGACTAACGAAAGCAGCACTTAACTCCTTAAAGGAGCCAATTGAGTTTGCAGGTAGGCGGCTATACCATCTTTGAGCCATACCCGACAGAGTTTGAGGGAATGCCCTGCACTTCAAAGCGTCACTTGCAGGCTGCAACAGCAGTGCGTTTGAGAATGTCCTAACGTGGTTTGTGGGATCACCCGTTCCATCATAAGCTTTAATTGTCGGCATCTTAAACTTCTTTGAGATTCGAGCGTTCATCACCTCCTCAGTAAATGGGGGTGTGGGATCATCAGGATCCCCAAGTGGCATCAGATCCTTGGGGTTGCTCTTGGGGGTTTCTACCCTTGTTGTTCTTCCAATTGGGGCATCAGCCCTTCTTTGCCTTCTTGAAGGCCTCTCCAGATCTATAAAGGGAATCGGTCCTGATGTTGGGGGAGGTTGAGTCTAATTTGACCTAGCTTGTTCCCTTGCCATATCATCCTTTAATCTTAAGATCTCGGCTTCATAAGCCTTAATCCTTTCAGCAGTTGTCGAAGGGAGTTCATCGTGAGTAGTTCAAGTTCTTCTTCGAGGTTCTTTACTTGTACGTCGTCTCCTTGGAGCTTCATCACGATCGTAATCATCGTCAGAGGATGAATCATCCGTATAAGGACCAGAAAATCACGATAATCTCGATCTCGGATATGCAGGGCATGACCACTTGATCCAGCTCCTTGAGTAGGAGGGTAGTTTGGTAGCCCATACATCGAATTGGTATTCACGGGGAGATCCGTAGTGTGGATCTGGACCCCTTGTGGAGGGTTGTTGGGATCTACAATCAATGGAGAAACCACCATCTGAAAGGGATTATTCCCTGGATTTGTGTGGACGATCGGAGGTATTGTACTCTCAACATGGGAGGTCATCCCTAGGGGTTGAGAAACTTGAAGCGGAACGATCGTCCCGGTCGTTGGGGGCACCGGATCTGTTGCTGGGGGAGCGGAGCTGAGTGGAATAGGATCGGTAGTTGCTGGTGTTCTTCGTGTTTGAACCATGGTTGATGTCTTTTTCCCACAGACGGCGCCAAATATTGTGGAATAAAAACTAGGTTACGATTTGTATTTAATGCTAGAGTTGGTGAGCTTCGAGCTTTAATGGCTATTTCCGTGTTCGGGACTAATCGGTCCTCACAGAGTGCCTACGTATCTCGTTATTGAGAATCAAGCCAAGACGTAGTTCTGAGAATGAGGGGTCAGACCCTTTATATAGGCTGAGAAGCCTTAGAATCGTAGTAGGGTTAGGTGACTTGGTGGGCAATTCACCGCCTAGAAGAAGGTTCCAGATCCTAGTATGTAGGGACCAGTTTCCATGTTAGAATATGTATCTTGGAGACTAAGTCAGGCAAGAGTAATATCCTTGTTTGACTCTTATTGCCGAACTGGTAATTACCCATAATATTAATAACGAAATTAATATTATAATTGGGGTTTGGGCCCATCTGGTGGGCCCCACGTTTGGACCGTTCTAGGTCTAATTAATGCCACATTAAATGTGTCTTTAGGGCTCACTTTTAGACCATATCAGATGGAGAGGCAGCAAAGTTTCAACAGCTTTCACAACTCTCAAATGTACCAGATGCTTAACAACAGTAGCAACAATCTAATCAACTCAATATGCATCAACTACAACAGCAGAAGCAGCAATCCCAGTCACAGCAGAATGAACTCCAAACACCAACCATGAATCTGGTTAACAATTTATCCTCAATGCTAGAATTTATGTTTGACCGCGAAAAGGACTCAGAAGCTGAAGCAAGTACAGCAACTTCTTTAGCTCAAGCTGCAATAGCTGCCTCAAAACCCTGCAATGTAATAAGAAGAAAGGTTTGAGCTGCATCTAAAAGCTTGTAAACGTGTATTCATTCCTGAAAATAACTTAACTTGAGATTAGGTGCAAAAACCGGGAATCTAGCACCATCCACATTCTGAATTTCTTGAATCACGTCATTCGCATCTGCTAGCTAACAAATAGATTTTGTTACAATGTAAATAAATATGGACAAAATTGCACAATATTCTTCAAAGATATATAAGATGGCACTATAATGAGAGACCTAACAACAGGAAAAATAGGAAAATTCAGTGCTAGGATCTTTGATAAAGCTTCATTACTTTCATTACATATGGGCTCTTACACTTGTATAATGCTACTTATTACACAGAAACACGGGTAAAAGAGATGGTACATTTTAGATTCAGAATACCTAGAAATAAACACCCAGATGTTCACACTAATTAGCATATGGTTTGCGTTTTGAACCAAGAATCCAAAGTAGGAAGAGAGATCAAACATAAATACACATTTGCAGCACAACACACACAGACACATAAAGCGAAAAATGAAATTCAGCTAGATTGATTTTAGATACCTGGTTTCTTATAATCTACCTACCGCATAGTAGAGCTGGAAAAAAAATCCGAAAAATCCGATATCCGTCCGAAATATCTGTATTCGTATCTGGGAAAAAGCGGATATTATCCGTATCCGGAGTCAACCGGATATTATCCGTATCTGAATCCGAGAGTTTAGGATACGGATATGGATACGTGTACATCCGTATCCGAAAATATTCGTATCCGAAAGTAATTATATATAATATATTTTTAATATATTTTTAATACATTTTAAATTTTTATCATTTACTCTTAAAAATAAAATATAATGAATTTAATATAAAATGAAATAAAAATTAGTCCAACACGTTCTAATTTCTAAAGGAGTATAGTCTATCTACCATAATTCTACCTAATTCACTATTTGTATAGTCTAAAGTAGTATGGTCTTTAATTATTTGTATATGGCATATAGTATATAGGTTTGTATACTATTTGCATATGCAAATTTGGATATGGTTTTTGTAATTTGTAAATTAGAACCGAGTATCTCTTTAATATGTCTGTTTTTTTTTTTTTGCAAAAAATGCCTATTTTTTATAATAATGCAAATTTCAGAAAAAAAAATTATTTTTTTGCAAAACGGATTCGGATCCGGATAATATCTGCCGGATTCGGATTCGGGAAAAGTTTTGTCGGATATTCCCGGATTCGAATACGAATACGGATACGGTTGTAAAAAACGGATCCGGATTCGGATATGGCTGTATCCGTATCCGTATTATCCGTTTTCCATCCCTACCGCATAGAAATGGAACACCTAATCAATTACAATAACTTATCAATGAATAACATATAGAAATCAATTTGCTAATTTATTGGACATGTGAGGTTCACGCGAATAAGCAACTGATATGAGTGGCGTCTGGAGTAACTTAATTAGGTTACGAAAAGCTAAAGTAAGTACCTATTATTTGTTTAAAAAGAAACAACAGCAAGGTAAATTAAGTACATGTACCATTCAATATATACTATAAACACTTTTTTTACTGTTAATTACTTAAATTATTCTAGAGTTTTCCTAGATAAATAATACATATAATAGACCTAACACAATATATAGAATATTTTGGTTCTGAGCAGAATAAAAAATCTTATTGGCGAACTAAATAACTCCTCTTCCAAGTTACATGGCTTCCAGACCAATCTTTTCATTAGCTAAAGGCAGTGGACACGCAAGTTGAGTTAGCATGCAGCGCACAAAAAGGGGGTAAAAAGTTAGATATAAGATTATTCATTTCAAATCCTAACAAAACAAAAATCATTGATTCGATTATAAGGAGTGTTGGACTTGAATGAGGGAGTATATGGTCTGGGATCAAAATCTTGCTCAAGTAATTTTTAAAAAAAATTCTCCAATGCCAGTTGTACCTCATAACTTTGAAGCAATGATAATGATAACTATTAAATTCATCAATTAAACATAACACATAATTACAGGGGTGTTTGGAGAAACTTTTTCCAGAATAAGTCAACTTATTTTAAGACAAAGTTAAAGATTTCTAACTTTCCAACTTATTTTCTAACTTATTTTTGCAATTTATTGAATCTCAAACATAAATTAAATACTTGTATAAAAAAAATTATCAAAATATAATTTTTTTATCCAAAAATAAGTCCATAATCAAAGTTGTGCCAAACACGCACTACATGATGTAACTTTACACGTACCTCGCTAAAATGATGAAACATTTACGGTCCTTCTTGTTCTTTCTCCGCTCTTCCACACGTGTTCAGTCTTTTTTTTTTTTTTTTCGTGGCCAGGTTCTCTCCTACCTGGTTCTCTCCTAGTAACTATTGCGGTTAAACACACAATGCAACTCCTTGTTTAAAGGTTCACTAATGATATTAATTTATTTTAATTATCAAAATTAACAACATACTAGCTTATAGCCCTTTTATAATTTGTTTATAATTTAGTATGATATAATGTTATAAACATTAATTTTAATATGTTATTGGAATAATTATAACCTTACATCTTTGTAGATGTATTAATTTTTACTACTAAAACAAATTACTAAGTGTTG
This sequence comes from Kitagawia praeruptora, assembly GCA_037693485.1. Lineage (NCBI taxonomy): Eukaryota > Viridiplantae > Streptophyta > Magnoliopsida > Apiales > Apiaceae > Kitagawia > Kitagawia praeruptora. Next base: position 114,459,989 of record CM075354.1, read on the forward strand.
TTGGCGGGAATCGAAACTTAGACCTATTTATATAACAACTTTTAGTATTGTTGTATTTAAGTTGAATTATACCCCATTTTGCTTATTATAGTATAGTATAGATAGTATAGATGTGTCTCTACATATTCACTACCAAACAAAATAATATTCTAAAGAACAACATTGAATATATTATAATAAATAAATTACTCCCATCCAAGTCCTACTGAACTTCTTAAATTATAACACTACAATATTTTATTAGATACATACAATTAAAACATTAAAGAAAATCTTTGTCTAATTGCATAGTAAGAAAATAATTCGATTGTTAAGGCACATTAAACTAAATTTACTGGTCTTTGAATAATTCTTGATTCTTGATACTAGTGTGTTTGACTAGTATAATATTAATATAAAAGAAAAAAGGAAATTAAATTAAATTTCACATCTTATATCATAAATATAATATTTAATATGTGGTATCAACCCTTTTCCCGCTTCTTATATAAGATTATCATTTGTTTTTCTATTTAGGTGTTTTGAATAGTAACACGTTATTTTAATTTTCTTAGCACAAAATCATTTCAATAACTAAATTTGAGTCCTAAATTTTATAATGTACTTAGAAGTTGGAATTATATTTTTGTGAGTTTATTCTTCATACATAATTTGAGTATTTTACGGGTGTCTATGTATCCTTAATGAAAATGGAAATGTTGTTTACATGTTTTATGGATATTTTCATAAAATCCACCATCACTAAAATAAGTTCCCTCCGTCCCATCCATTTATTAACATTTCAAAATAGAGTGTCCGACACGCATTTTAAGATGAATTTTAAGGATAGTTACATAATTTATTTTTGAAATTTTCTTTTTCTGTATAAAAATAGAACAATCCTATTTTCATACAAAAAAAGAAAATTTTAAAAATAATTTATGGAACTATCCTTAAAATTTACCTTAAAATGCCTTCCAAAAAGTGACAAAAGAAATATTAACAATTAGGTGGGACCGAGGGATATTTGTTAAGTATTTTTAGCAAAATTATATATCTTCTGCAAAATAACCCGTGTATACCTGAGAGGGGGGGGGGGGAATGCTATTGCTGTATATGTAATAACCCGTGTGTGTGTGAATCGGGTATGTGTGTGTTGCGCAAGGACTGTGATTGTGTTCTGGGTTCGGTTTAAATTGGTACCACAGCTGTGATGTGGTATGCTTCGAGTTCTTTTGTTGGTGTGCTCATATAATGGTGCTTGTGTGTGTATTATATGTTGTTCAAGTATGTATGTTTGTGATGCTTTTGCTGTTGTGTTGTCCGATGGGGGAAGAAACAGGGGAGGCTGTCAAGGGAGGAGGTGAAGGTTGTCGTGAGTGAGGTTGGTTCGGAGAAGGGCGAAGTAGTGAATGAAAGGGTAAGTGCGTGTGTGCGCAGTGGTACACAGGTGTGACGTTAGTAAGTGTATATGTTGAAGATGAGGCTGTTTTTTTATATACAAGGGTGGGGAAATTGTATTATTAAGTTGTGGTATGTTAATCAGTTTTGGGAGGGATTGTAATCAAGACTTTACCTTGAAAATCGATGTTGAGGCTAGAGGTTATTTGAGGATTTAAGTGTAAGCAGTGTTTAAAAATTATATATTCGGTCGGTGTAGTAGGATCAATATGACAGATTGTTCGATTTTGAAGTAGTAATAATTTAAATTGTTTACTACTTGGATTGTCGTAATTATAGTTGAGTTGATATTGTTGATTGATGGTTGCCTTAAGTGGTTGGTTGAGTATTTTGAGTCGGTTGAATTCGACGGATTAGTCTATTTTACAGAGGAGGTGCTGTCCAATTTCTGTTAACAATTAGTTTGTAAATTTTGATAGTCATCTAATAAGAATTATAAGGCGTTATAGGACGCGTATGGGTAGATTAGATCGACAGTAAGTTGTTTGGTTGGTTTTGGTACTAAAATAGTATTTTACCTCCATATAGGTACGAGTAGGAGGCCAGGCTGTGAACAGTGTACGTGTAGAGGGAATCTCGAGAAAGGAGATAGTTGTCCGTGGACGAGTGTGATCGAGTAGAGGACGACGTGTAAAGAAGTAGAAGCTGTTGTAAAGTGAGTGGCGGATCGAGATATCGGAAGTCGAAGCTTCATGTATTGAGGCAAGTGTTGTTGCTCTTCACTTATTGTTCAAGTGATGCCATCTTGCTCTTTTTACGTATAAAATGATTTGGTCAGATTTATGTTTACAAAATGATGTACTTTTTCAAATGACGTGCAAATGTTTATATTTTCCACCTATAGCTCAAGTGCTAATTTTCAAATGATCTTACGATTATCTTTCTCAATAATATTTTTAAAACATGGAATGTTATTGGATTCCTCATGAGAGTATCATTTATTTTAGTTTATTTTAGTTTATATTATTTTATTTTATTTTCTTCAAAAAATTTTAAGAGACATTCTAAAACAGAGGAAATCCAAGATTTTAAAATCTTATAAAAATCTTTTAGCATAATTTATGATCTTAGCATATTTTACCCGATGGACCCTCTTTAAGGGATGTTATCTTCAAATTGATTTATAATTAATTATCATGGACTTATCTTATAAATGTTCATTTTGAACCACTTAACTTACCCAATTTAGTCCAAACTTTTCTAGATGTTGAAGAAATTTATTAAATGATTAGCACTTGACTATATCCTTGTTTTGTCGTATATCCTCAGTTGTTAATCATGTTGCTAGTAAATTCTTTTGTCGATTCATTTAATGATGTTATGACCCCAATTATTCGTATCGAATTTGTCGATACTTTTTGTTATTGTTGTTTATTCAATTGTCACCTATTCATTATATCGAACTCGTCGATACCCTTTGAGGTTATTATTCTTTAATTAATACCCAATTATCGTGTCGAACTTGTCGACACATGTTGATCTTGAATTCTTCATTGATTATTGGATCTTGAGTTGTTGTTCTGGAACGTGAGTTTTCCAGATTGTTTGGTTGATAGAGGTTGTTGATTGTTCCGACACCTATTGTGGGATATAGAATTGGAATATTTTTAAAACAGATGTCCCTTCGGGGAGACCATATTATTCGTCAGCAGATGTCCCTTCGGGGAGACCATATTAATGGTCAGCAGATGTCCCTTCGGGGAGACCAGTTTAATGGTCAGAAGTTGAGGCCAATGTGTGCCATGGATCCATTTAGAGGGACCTTGCTGTGTGCATTGTCCGGGGTTATTGCGGGTCTGATCAGCCTCCTAACTCCACTGTTTTTTTTAAATATATAAAAAAATCCAATTCTAATCTATACATTGAGGTTGAGTTGCTTCAAAGCTTGATTCCTTTGAAGCCTATGATGATTATCTTTGATTATCAGTTCTCATTGTTGATGCAATTTATTCTAGCGGAGCCTTGCTAGCTCATCTTGGAGTTATAATATTTAATTTCAGCTGATTTCTTTCATACCATATGATGAGTATTCTTGTTGGTCAGAACCTATATTGTTCTTGACATTGCTATCACTGTTTACACTTGCTGAGCATTGTTGGCTCACTCTTGTTTGTTGTTTATTTTTCTTCAGTTAATAGAGGAGATTAGTGGACCTTGTGGTTGATGAGTTTTCATGCTCCAACAGCGAGAGGTGACGTTCGAGTTGTTGGTTTCGCCGGGTAGTGATTTGAGCTTGTTAGAGGTTGGTTTACTAGTTCGGTAGACGAACTTAGTGGTTATCAATTTGTATAATAATGTTATTCTGAGATTGGATTGTAGTAATTAAATTTGGTAGTTTGTTTCATACCATAACCTGTAAGCGGTCTTGGATCAGGGGTATTTTATTATTATATTATGTTTATATCCAGGTATGTGTTGTGTGGATTGTGGTTAGTGGCCCCAAATCTGAACCCCGGATTATGGGATGCCACAATAACAAGATGATAATCCTAATAAAAAGTCTTAATACCTACTTGATATGCAATTATTTTGGGATATCAAGTATTTTTTAATATATTAAATTTTATTTTAAGTATGTTTTTTTGAATTCTTGTATCATTTTTCTTTTGTTTGTTATCAAATATTTGTAGGTAGACAATGAAAAATATGCTCCAAAAAAGTTGGTAACCCTGGCTCTATGAGCCTAGCTGGGCTCGAATGCAGGCCATGTGCAACTCTCCACTCCGCTGCTTGGACAAGGAGCCTCAAGTCCTTATTCGTGAACTAGTTTTCTATTAGGACGATCGATTGGATCTTTTCTTTAGCCAAAGCCAACTTTTCTAAGCAACATAGCACTTAGCCACATCACCAATTCATTCAGTGGATTAATGATGAATGCAGAGACTGGGGGAGTTTTGGGAGATGGAATGAGTGACAGTGCTCAGAGAGAGGGTGGAAGTACCTTACAACAATGTTATGAGGGAACTCGATCTTGCAGTATAGATTATATATATATAAATTGTATAATGTAAAACTGATAAAACAAAGCAAGTACTTGTATGTCTCAAAAGACTTGTTTATTCCTTTTGCGTACAACGTTTGTAAAGACTTACAGTAATAGAAAGTGCTAGCAAGGAAATTGGAACTAATGGGCCTAACTGATCTCCTACAAAGACTCAAAGTCTAACGTTATTAAAACACACGATCCTAAATAAACTCTACTACTACAAGACTCAATCATCCGCTGCATAAACTAATGACAAGTGTGATATTATTATCCAACAATCTCCCCCTTAATCTCAGAATTGTTTGATCAACTTCTTGATTCTGAGAAGATTCTTCATTCTTTCGAACTTAACGGTTGACAGAGGTTTGGTTAAGCAATCTACACGTTGTTTTTCACCACTCACATGTTTCACAACTATCTCCCCACGTTCAACACATTCTCATATAAACTGATATCGTATATCGATATGCTTACTCCTACTATGAAAGATTGGATTTTTTGGCCAAGTCAATTGCGAATTTGTTATCTATAAAAATAATCACAGGGCCAATTTGTTTATGTGTTACTTGCTTCAACACATTTCGTAACCAGATTCCTTAACATGGGTCGTAGCTGCCATAAATTCCGCCTCGCATGATGATAGTGCCATGCAACGCTGCTTCTGAGATACCCGTGTCACCAAGCTTTCACTAAGTTAAAATGCCATACCCCTAGTACTTCTCTTATCATCAGTATTTCCTGCAAGCTCGTTGTTTGAGTATCCCGACAAAACATTAGTACCACCATTTTCAGTGTAAACCAGTCCATACTCCTTTGTTCCCTGTACGTAATGAAAAATTCTCTTAATAGCATTTAAGTTCATTGTTGTTGGCTTTTCCATATACCTACTAACTATTCCAACTGTGTAGGCAATATCCGGCCGCGTGTGAACAAGGTAACTTAGCCCTCCAACAATGCTCCTGAATTGAGTTGCATAACTTAATTTTCCTCCCTCGTCCTTGGTGATATGTTCTTTTGGATGCATAAAAAATTTTGTGGGATTACAACCAATCATCCCACCTTTTCTAGTACTTTTCTTGCATACCCTAACTGCTTAAGCTCAATAAAGCCGCTGTTTTGCTTTACTTCAATTCCCAAGTATTAAGATAATTTTCCCATATAAATCATCTCAAATTTGCAATTCATCTGACCTTTAAAAACTTTAATAAACGACATATCCGTGCTAGTGATGAGAATATCATCCACATAGACTCCAACTATCAGTAAATCTTTTCCAACTCGTTTGGTGTATACATCATGCTCGTACGGGCATTTAACAAAGCGTGATCTCCAAGAAATTTGATGAGTTTCGAATCCCACGCACGCCTTGTACAGCTTGTACACAAGTTTTTCTTGCCCTTTCTTCATGAATCCTTCCGACTGAGATACATAAACCTCCTCCTTAAGCTCACCATGTAAAAAGGGTGTTTTAACATCTATGTGGTGCAATTCCCAGGAGTTTTTCGCTGCCAAGGCTAGTAAAATCCGTACTATTTCTAAGCGTGTTACAGGCGCAAATAATTCATCAAAATCTACCCCATTTTCTTGAACATACCCATTGGCGATAGGTCTCGCCTTATGCTTCACTATATTTCCTTCAACATCCCGTTTACGTTTATAAATCGATTTTAAATCGATTACCTTTTCACCTGGTGGCAGAGTTGTCAGCTTCCAAGTTTCTTTTTTTTCAATGGAATCAATCTCGCACTACTTATCGCTTTTCTCCACGCTATATCCTTGATTGCATGACTATATGAATTCGACTCATCAATTCCCATGAGCAATAACTAGTATTCTACCTTTATTTCTTTGATGTCATTATATATATCTTCAATCTTTCTGAATCTCTTTGGTACTCCTCTATCAATATTATAGTTCTCAGAGTTTAGACTGACATCAGGTGTTCGTGACTGCGGGGTCGTACCCTCAAGTTGCCCAAAATTTCTCATCTGCGTCTATCTCGGACTTGTCACCTCATCATCATCGATTACTGGTACTTCAAACACTGAAGCTGAACCCATTTATTCAACTAAACATATGAAATACCTCATTTTAAACCATTCGTTAATTCTTGATATGACCTTATACCATGGAATAAATTATGGAATGTTAAATACTTTGAAAAATAGACTGATTGTTCAAACCTTTTGCTGAACCCTTGAAATTGGAACATTTTTTATTGAGGCGCTAGTCGTGGTTACTTATTTTAAGGCCAAAGTGTACCTATGGATCCAAATGTTAGAATCATATGAAAACATGGTTTAGAGATATTACGTGGTTGATCACCCACTTTAGCACGTAGCGTCTTATCGATCGTAAGTTCCAATTAACCTATTTTATTATTGAAAGCTTATATCCTAATTCGGATTTATACTTTTGATTCATTGTTACCTGTTATCTCTTTACACTACTGAGTGATGTTTGGCTCATATACCCGAACCTGACAGTGAAACGTGAAGATGGTGCGTACGATTTAGACCACTAGGAAGAGTTTAGAGAGGAAGAGAGTAGCTGCCCAGGGTCCGGTATTTGCAATCCAAATTTCGGAAGATTTGGGATCAACTGATGCAGCTATTTGATAAACTTTTGGAGTTGGTTTGTAAGACTAGTTTTGATAATGATGTAATTATTTAAAATTGAAATCGTTTGTAAAATTAATTAGACTTAACTATTAATTTTTTTAGATGTTTAATTTATTTCATACTTTAACATGGTTCATCTAGCCGGTATTGTTTTACTTTATTATGAACCGGTTTACGGGGTATGACCCATATTCACGTTACTCATTTACGCTGTTACCATATGATCATTTCTCTATTTATCACTCCTAGATAACACCCAAATCTAAACCATTAGCCCACTCAAAGCCAAATTACAATAATTTAAGTTATAAACTATCGCTCTATTAGGTTAGCTATAAGGTTGTAGATTAGTTGAATGGAGCCGAACAGATACTAACATAATAGAATCACTGAGCCGAACTTTTCTCTTTGTGTTTCAGCTCGTTACAAAAGTCGAAATCAAACTCAAATTTTATGGAGCCAACATTATTATTTTTGTACGGACTCATTAAGAAAAAAATTATGTGACAAACATGTTACCAAATCATGATATACTCGTATCACGTATTCACTATCATTTTAATTTTTTTTCTATAATTTTTTCATTGAATTTGAATAAAAAAAAGTGGGAAATAAAATCTCGAAAACTTGCAACATGATTGTTGTTTGCATTTTCTATTGATCTATTTATTTCTTAATTGCACAAACAAATGAAAATTAGGGGAAAAAAGTTAGGGTAAACTTGCCTATGGATACATTTTTATTCTTGCACGTAGTCTAGTGAATTTTTACTTTATAGTTTAAGTGGTTTATTAAATTACCATATAATCCTACCTCTAATAGTAGTACTAGTGTTGCTGGTTAATTACCCTCATCTCATTTACAAATTTGTATTGTAAACTCATAATGTAACATAAGGTCTGAGGTCTCAGTCTCTCTAATTTGTTCCTTGATGAAAAGCTTTTGGGTTTTTTCTTTACCAAATTCGGCACGGTTACATACAATTTTTAACTCCTTTCATGAAGTGATCAGGTGTCTCATTACCAATTGGTTTCATTAAAACAGGACGCACAGATCATCCAGTAGAGTGGGTATCTGTTAATAGCTTTGACAAACATGTCTTCGTAGTCTTTTGACCTTTAGGTTTCAAATTTGGCATTATGCTTGGCAAGGTCTTACAATAAAGGTTTATATTAGTTTTTTTTTTTTTTGCTAAATATATTTTATATAAAAAAGAAAAAGGGATACACCCAAGCTCTAAGCCATGGCAAAGAGAGATCCAGCTACAACCCAGCTAAGGCCAGGAGAGAAAAGAAAATGCAAAAGGCAACAAGGCCTAACAAATCAAATAAATAACCACCTATACAAATCTAAGTTAGCATGGTTAATAAACCATTTCGAAGCAATAAGCCTAGCTTTGAGATCCATCATAATACCCTTGATCAACTTGTTTGGGCCTGAACCTCCTGAATCATGTAACCTTGCGTTCCTTTCTCTCCAAACATGGTAAGAGAAAATCTGTGCTACAAGAAAAGCCATATTACGATGGAAGATGTCAGTTATGCCTTCCAAAGATAGCAAGATTTCAAGCCACGATGTTCCGTCAAAATCCACCTTTAGCAATCCCGCAAGTTTCGAAAGGATGAACCTACTGTAAGGGCATTCCAGAAACAGGTGTGTCTCAGATTCAGAACCAGCAATACAGAAAAGACATTGCTGTGAAACTTCCAAACCAAAGGAGAAAAGTCTCTGCAAGGTAGGAAGACGACCATGGCAAAGAATCCACTCATGATGAGCATACCGAAGCACCCTAAGCTTGTGCCAGACACACGTACTCCAAGCAACCGTCGGAGAAGAGACTCTAATGGAATCCCAAATATCCAAGGTTTTTAGTTTCCGAAGAGGCAAGCTATTCCAAACGATTGAATCAGCAACATTAAGATCAAACGAAGGATAGTTGAACTGCTCAAACAGGTTAGCCAAACCCGGGTTGAGGTGATGAATCCTGTTAGATGGTCGAGGTAAAACCCACGCTCCCGTATTGATTATAGTGTTTACAGAAGCCTCAGAAGTACCATTTGCTTGAGCAATAATAGGATCATGCTTGCTTGTAGCCAGGCATTTAGCATCCCACCAAGGGTCGAACCAAAGAGAGGTGTTCAAGCCATTTCCAATATTGAAGTCCATGTAATGAAGAGCCATAGGACGTAACCTGAGGACGTTACGAACAATCCATGAACAGTCGTTGGGCATATGCATATTCCAGAAATGATTCTTTTTTAAAAAAGTAGAATTAACCCACACAGGCCACAAGGCGTTGCTCTTACAAACAATACGGCATAAGTGGTGTAAAATTTGAGCTTGATTCCAAACCTTTGAATTCTTAATACCCAGCCCGCCCTCTCCAGTTGGCATGCAAACTTTGTCCCAGCTAATTTTGACACCTCCTCGAGAACTGGCATCTCCTTTCCATAAGAAACTAGTAAAAAATGATTTGAGTTTACCATGAACAGAGCTAGGAAGAACAAAGTGGTTACTCCAGAATGATAGAACAGCTGTGAGGACTGACTTAATTAGTTGCACACGACCCGCAAAGGAAAGCAACATAGAGGTCCAGCAAGAAATCCTGTTAGTAATCCTTTCTAGAAGAGGCTGACAGTCATTGTGGCTTAGGCGAGATGAAATTAAGGGAACCCCTAGAAAGCGAACCGGGAGATTTCCATGAGCTATACCGAATGATGAATCAAACCATCTAACAAAATCAGCGTCGCAGTTCCCGAAAAAAACTGTGCTCTTAGCAATGCTTGGAATTAAACCACTTGAAGAGGAAAAACGAGAGATGCAGTTCATGAGATGGGAAACAGAATCTCTATCACCATTTGAGAAAAGCAACACATCATCGGCATAAAGAAGGTGCGTAAGTTTTAAATCTTTGCACTTCCAATGGTATTTAAAATCAGGTGGAGTCTTGGCAAGCATCGAAGACAGGATAGTCATAACAATCGAAAAAATATATGGGGAGATAGGATCCCCTTGCCTAATGCCCTTTTTCCCTTCAAAAAAACCACAGAGGGAACCATTTACCTTGACAGAGAAAGTAGTAGTAGAAATGCATAAATGAATCCAATTTATGAATTTATTTGGGAATTTCAACTTATGCAAAGCACCTAAAATGAAGTTCCAATTCAACGAATCGAACGCCTTGTGTAGATCAAGCTTCAAAGCACACTTTGGAATACCACTGTCTCTATGATAACCTCGGAAAATTTCTTGGGCCATTAGAATATTGTCAGAAATATTGCGTCCTGGAATGAAAGCAGATTGTGCTTTGTCAATGATACTGGGCATTACCATCTTGAGACGGGATGCAAGTATTTTTGCAATACATTTGTAAGGAATAGAGCAGAGAGAGATAGGGCGATAATCTAGCATAGAATCTGGGGTGGTATTCTTTGGAATTAAAGCAATGCTAGTAGCATTAAGCGGCTTGAATAATGACACATCTTCAAAAAAGCTCCTGACTGCTTCGCAAAAAGTTGCACCCACCACGTCCCAAGTTGCTAAATAAAACTCAACAGTAAAGCCATCCGGCCCAGGGGACTTATTTCTTTTCATATGCTTTAGAGTTGCCAGAATTAACTCATTGGTGACTGGAGCTTCTAGTAAAGTAGCTTGAGTAGAGGAAATCAAAGCACAGTCGAAACTATCAAAATCAAAAGCTTGCATGTCGACAGAGGTGCCCAGGGTACTAGAAAAATAATCAACTGCCACCTTGGAGACATTTTTGTGACCTGAAACAAAAGCTCCATCACTGTTTTTAATGACCAACAGCTTATTAACATTCCTATTTGCCTTTGTTTGGTTGAAAAAGAATCGGTTATTTCCATCCCCCACATGAAGCCATTTTACCCTTGATTTTTGGAGTAGAAATCGTTCCTCCTCGAGAAGAGCCTTTTCCAGATTTCCACAAGCCTGAGACTCTAACAGTAAAATGTTTTGATTATCACAATCTAGAATTAGCTTGTCTTGTAAGTCCGATAAAACAGCACGAGCCAGAACAACATTGTTGTGGACATCACCATGCTTCTTGTTTAGGGAGATTAAAGATTTTTTGACCTCTTTGAGCTTACGAAATAAAACGGCCATAGGATCCCCAAACCAGCAACTATCCCAGGCCTTAGTAACTGCTTCCTGAAAACCCTCCGCTTCAATCATAAAATTGAAGAACTGGAAAGGCTTAGAAATTTTCTCTAGCTGCAAAGGAATTGAGCAAGTTAGCGGGCAATGATCCATAATTCCTCGATGATGCACCGTGACTGAAGCTTCGCTGAAGACATTAAACCAATCCATGTTTCCCAACATTCGATCTAATCTTTTTTGAATAAGATCATACCTCTTATTGGTCCAAGTGAATAACGAACCCACAGTTTTAATGTGACCAAGAGCACAGTTAGAAACACAATCGAGAAAAGATTGCATCCCCGATGTCCAATGTTCACGCCCCCCTTTTACTTCATTTAAAGATAGAATGCAATTAAAGTCACCATTTAAACACCATGGACCAGTGATATACTGATGAAGACGGTCAATTTCTGCCCACAGAGGTTCCCTCTCGTGAGATTTGTTCAAGGCATAAACAAACGTTATAGTAAAAGCAATTTGTTTCTCCAGAAACGTAACAGAACAAGTGACTTGCTGAGAAGACTTCGATAAAGCCCTAACTGACCAGACTGTAGGGTCCCAACCAACCCATATACGACCGTAATCATGCTCATCATAATTAAAGAGCCAATGCCACTTCTTGTTAATTCGTTTGGAGATAGCAACCGAATTCTGAACTCTGACTTTAGTTTCCACTAAACACATAAAAGTAATTTTATTATTTGAAATAAAATGAACTACCTCATCCTGATGGGTACTCTTATTGAGGCCTCTAACATTCCAAACTGAGAAATTCATTAAAGGTGATGAAGGGTTGTTGGCGTACCAGCCAGCCTGCTGCTTCTCTTGTGTGGAACGTGGATAAAACCTTCTGAATCAACGAGTTTTTTCTTGCTATGAGGTAATGATGATTGACTAGAATTCATTGATCGTGTTGGAGATTGGGCACGTTTCTTATGTTTTCCTGGAGAAGTATTAGTAAAATCGACAACCAAGTTGGTGATAACCCCTAGACCATTTTCAGTAGCAATAGGAAGGCCGTCATCCGCCTGTAGGTTTACGAGCGTGTGATCAATATTTGATGGTATTTTATCAAATTCCTCAAGATTGTCATCCCCTTTATTCAAGTCATAGTTTACACTATACCTTTCTAGCATGCCATCCTCTTTATTCAGTTCCTCTATAATGGCATCTTCGTCCATAACTACATCACATCCACAGAATGTCCCAACGGTGTAAGGAACCATCTCCATGCTGTTTAAGTAGTCATTCTTAGAAGCTGACACAGGGGACTTAGACCCAGAGACCCCATGCCTACTAGTAGAATTCTGATCTTTTTTTGATTTTTTGGTAACCCTTTCTGGATTATTATTGCATCTGGCCAAGGAATGACCAAATGCTTGACAAAGACTGCAAGAGTAAGGTAACTCACCATATTGGATTTCAATTTTCACTTCTTCAGTAGAGTTCGGCATAGGAACTCTAACAAAATCAGGTCGGGGAGCAGAGTATGCAAGGTCAACTTGAATCCCAGCGAACTTTAGTGGTTCGAACCGTGCTGTAGCTGCATCAAATTTCAGGGGTTGACCAACTGTTTTAGCAATCGAACTCAGAGCTTCCTTGAACCATAGTATGTCAGGAACATCCACCAAACGAATCCAGCAAGGCACCTTATCAATAACATTGCGTTTGAATTTGCTGCCATGAGTCCAAGGCATCAAATACAAAGTTTTACCCCCCATTTGGATTGTATTTAATCCTAAGGCTGTGTTTTTCTCCTCTAGAGTGGCAAACCTAAAGGTATAATAACCTTTAGAATTGTAATAAACCCCTGTTAAACCTCGATTCCGCCAAAATCTCTGGGATTGCTCCCTGATGTATTTAAAAGTGAAAGATCCTCCAATGAAATATCCAATTATACTCGTCTCCCATTGCTTTTTTGCTCTCACAAAGAATTCATCAGGAAATTTAACTGTTGCAGTCCCATCTTCATTATAACTAATATCTGCTTTCCCATCTGCAGGGTCCTCATGAACCATATTCCTTGTAACACTGTTGCTCCAAGTAACTATCTTCTTTGCGAATTTAGGTCCATCAGTAGCAATCTCACCTTCCTCCAAAAGAGGCACTTGGATATCTCCCTCTTTAACTTGCGAAGAATTGACCTCATCAGGCGAACGAGTTGAAGGCTCGTGGCTAGATTTAGAGGAGGCTGCAATGGTAGGACCACTAGTAGGCAACTCAGTTCCATCGTCAAGAATGAGTTGAATCTGATCTCGCATTCTTTGTTGGGCAGCAGGAGATAGAGGCTCCCCCATAACATAATCAGCCTCTAGATGAAGCTGGGGATGCAAGTTAAAAGCAGGTAACAAAGGGGCTAAATAGTTGTGACCAATGAAGTTTGAGAACTCATCGGAATCCATGGATCCAGAGTGCTCAGAATTGCGTGAACCCATGAGAACAGATCGAGATAAAAAACAGTATGAAAGGGACGAAGAAGAGGAGAAGAGCAAGAAAAGGAGGAGCGTGTAGTCAGTGGAGTACCTGAGAAGGAGAAGAAGGCGGTCAACGGTGAACGGGGAAGAGACATGAAGAAGCCGGAAGAGAGAGCATTCTCTAATATTTTAAGTGTTATTATTAGGTTTATATTAGTTGTATTATCTAGAATTAAAAAACAAATATTTTTCTAGTTTTACCGTTTATGATATAGGAATGTCACAATATGTTATATTAATTATTAGAATTCTAGTTGAAATAATATTTTTTTGAACTATTTTTAAAGATTTTTAAAGCAAGAGCACATAGTAAAGAGTAACATCACAAAAACTAAATTATGTTGTTAAATAACAAATTTTATCTTAATCTGATTCAAATTAAATAAATATGATAAAAAATTATTTTATAAACTACTTCTGAAATAAGTATACAATAATTATAAAAAGAAGATTTATATTAGTTTTATCATCGACCACAAATGAAAAAATATTTTTCTAGTTTTAATGTATATATTTGTTGTTAAATGCATTACAATATAAAAATTATGTTGTACCAATTACTCAATGTGTTCACTGTTCTAAAAATCCCCGATTCAACCGATTAATCCCCAATTAATCTTCTGGAGGGTAGCCAACGGATTCGATTTTTGAAATCCGATTAATCCTGTTAATTTATTTAAAATGATATGTTTAATTGTAAATTAGACTAATAAATTAAATATTAATCTGTCCGATTAATCCCCGCCTACCCGATTAGGCGCTAGACGGACCGTCCTGGACCGCCTAGCAATTTCTGGAACACTGAATGTGTTATATTAATAATTAAAACTCTTCAGAAAATATTATTTTAATTTCTTGTAAATAGAATTAATTATGATTTCACTTTAGGTATGTACATTTTGCCTGGTATTGTACATTTGTATTCCACTAAAAAAGTTAATTTTTTTAATTTTTTGGTTGTTTAAATGTAAAAATTAAAGTTGATTTTTAAATATTCAATTTTGTTATATTATAAGCAATCGATAATATCTAAACATTCTTTTATGATAATTGAAAATTATATTTCTAATAACTATTAGAAGTAATTATGTGTAGGATATCTCCCTATGTCGTGTGTATTTGACTATATAAAAAAAGAAAAAAGGAAATTAAATTAAATTTCACATCTTATATCATAAATATCATATTTAATATGTTGTATCGAACCCTTTTCCCCTTCTTATATAAGACTATTATTTGTTTTTCTATTTAGGTGTTTTGAATAGTAAGACCTTATTTTAATTTTCTTTGCACAAAATCATTCAATAACTAAATTTGAGTCGTAAATTTTAAAATTTACTTAAAAGTTGGAATCATTTTTTTGTGAGTTTATTCTTTATACATAATTTGATTATTTTACAGGTGTCGATATATCGTTAATGAAAATGGAAACGTTGTTTACATGTTTTATGGATTTTTTCATAAAATCCACCACCACTAAAATATATTTGTTAAGTATTTTTAGCAAAATTATATTTTCTACAAAATAATCCAATCTAATATTCAGTAGCCCAAAATAATTATCTAGATAATTCCTCAAGAGCCCCTAAGGTAAATAAAATCCTGGAAATAAATATTTTCACATGTCTTTTTCAAATATTTGTTATATATTTTAATATTTTAATGAGTTTGATTAGAATTTTCAGTTTTATTCACTTCTAAACTTGATTCAACACTAATCAAATATTCAAATATTAATCTTTTTTTTTTGCTTTATTTTACTTTGATATAATTACGATATCAATTTTTTGGAGGGAATTTATACCTAATTTTCCTAATCATTTGAAAAAATTTGAAAATAGTTTTAATGTTATGACTAAAACATTTTTGTAGAAAAATAGTTGAAAAATAATTTTTTTTTATCATAATATTTTTTTGGTAATTCTTTTTTTTATTAAATTTCTAGAAGGCCTCTAGCTTTCCTTGGGTTTCATGCCGCCACAAAATTCTCATTGAGCACTCATCTGGCCCAATCACCAAATTGTCATAGGCCCAATAAAAAATTTAAGGTTTTACATTTGTGTATATATATATATATATCACTCTATTCAACAACCATCTACTACCATCTAAAAGAAACTCATCTTCATATCTAGTCTTCTCAGACCACACCCAACACCCACAAACCTCTCATGATAGAGCACTAACTAAAAGTTTTTGTCTAGTTTTTGTCTACATCTTTCAGTCGACTGATCATTTCTACATCATTGAGTCCAATAATCCTTACAACAATGGACTACTCAATCATAAGTCAACCATAATTCAACCGTTAACACATCAAAGGTATGTTTAGAATTATTTATTGTTTCTTTCTCAATGTTTAATTGTGTTGATTAATGTAATTAAGATTTTATATAATTATTTAATGTCTTTCTTAATGATCCGAAAATCAACCAATCAAGGAGAACATTCCAAAAAATAAATACTATCACAATTTCCAAGACTTTTGTTTCAATTTTAGATTTAAGCAATAGTTGTGTATTATTTTAGATTTTTATCAAAGTTTACATAAAATTTGAATTAGTGGGAGATCTTAATCGATATTTGGTTTTGATTTTTGTTTGTTTTAAGACGTGGATTGAACACGATTCAAAATTAGTTGATAACGAGATGATAATCCTAATACAAAGTCTTAATACCTACTTGATATGCAATTATTTTGGGATATCAAGTATTTTTTAATATATTAAATTTTATTTTAAGTATGTTTCTTTGAATTCTTGTATCAATTTTTTTTTGCTTGTTATCAATTATTTGTAGATAGACAATGAAGAATATGCTCCAAAAAAGTAGTAGGTAACCCTTGCTCTATGAGCCTATCTGCAACTCTCTCACACGAAGAAGGGACAAAATAGACGGATGTATTGTGCGTTGTGACAGTAGGGTATGAGTTCTTTCTATTTGTATTGTTTTTCTTTTCGTTTAATTTTTTGTCATTAATTTATAGTGTGATTTGTTGCTGAGATTTTAGAAATTCGAATATCATTTCCTTTTGTTTCTTCTCCATGTGCTTTACTCCAGTTCCATGCATCATCTTCTTGTATCTTCACATCTCCTCACAACAACCTTCATAGCAACCGGGTCAAGAAGTCTATAGGCTTTTGTTTTCTCATCATACCCAATAAAAATATATTTCTTGCTCTTATCATCCAACTTTGTTCTCCTTTGATCAGGAACATGTGAATATGCCACACTCCCAAAAACTTTCAAGTGTGAAACAGTAGGCTTCCTTCCACTCCATAATTCTTGAGGTGTTTCATCCCCCAAGTTTGAATGTGGACATCAATTCTGAATATAAATTGTATAGCTTCCACCCAGAATTCTTTTGGTAGTTCCTTGCTCTTTAACATTGATCGAACCATGTCTAAGATTGTCCGATTTTTACGTTCAGCCACACCATTCTGCTGTGGTGAATAAGGTGCTGGTTAAGAACCTTCTAATGCCATGTTCTTCACAACATTCCGTAAAAGCTTTTGATGTATATTCTCTGCCTCTATTAGAACGCAATCCCATGATATGCATTCCTGCCTTCTTTTCTACCAACACTTTGAATTTCTTGAATATTTTTAATGCCTCAAATTTTTGATTTAAAAAATAAACCCATGTTCTTCGAGAATAATCATTGATGAAAGTGATGAAATACCTCTTGGAACTATATGATTCAGGTGTGATAGGACCACATATGTCTGTATGCACCAGCTCGAGAGGCTTTGTAGCACGATAAATTGCATTTTTCTAGAATGAACTCCTTGTTTTTTTTGCCAGCACACAATCTTCATAAAAACTTCCTGTATGATCAATGCTTGATATTCCATGAACTATTCCTTCACAAAAACTTCCTGTATGATCAATGCTTGATATTCCTGTAAACCATTATGTCTACAACATTCCATAACAAGAGGAGGTTATATGGCGTTGTCTGAAAACTTAAACTACAATATGAGATAAACATAAAACGTGGTCTAAAGAGCTTTCGGATAACAGTGAAGCACAATTCAATATTAAAATGCTTCAATATTAAAAACAATGGTTTATGTTGTAAACAAATGGTTGTTTGAAGGCCTTCACTACATGTGTGCTTGTGTAAACTGTTGTCGAACACCAACTAAGATAAAGGTCGTTGTTCTATAAAACTGTCATGGTTAGGTTTTCAGACAATAGAGGATTACAATAATAGTTGTTTGAAAAAGAGCTTGGGAAAATTAAGAATTCTTGCATGACAACTATTCCATGTTGTCTATTAGTCAGAAAACCATTGCATTATGTTGTTTCCAGTAACGGTTCTTATTACAAAAGTGTTGTCTTTCTTAATTTTAAATAAGCACTAAGAACAGTTGTGTTACTTTCTTCTAGCAACGGGTATAAAACCATTGTCTGATTTAAATCAGACCACTGCCCGATAGACCACGAAAAAAATCGGTGTCAGACAACGGTGAAAAACTGTTGCATGAACTGATTTTTTTTGTAGTGCGTGTCACCAAGCTTTCACTGAGATAAAACGCCATACCCCTATTACTTCTCTTATCATCAATATTTCCTTCAAGGTCGTTGTTCAAGTATCCCGAAAAAACATTAGTACCACCATTTTGAGTGTAAACCTGTCCATACTCCTGTGTTCCTGTACGTAATAAAGAATTCTCTTAACAGCATTTAAGGTCGTTATTCAAGTATCCCGAAAAAACATTAGTACCACCATTTTGATAAACTTTTGGAGTTGGTTTGTAAGACTAGTTTTGATAATGATGTAATTATTTAAAATTGAAATCGTTTGTAAAATTAATTAGACTTAACTATTAATGTTTTTAGATGTTTAATTTATTTCATACTTTAACATGGTTCATCTAGCCGGTATTGTTTTACTTTATTATGAACCGGTTTACCGGTATGACCCATATTCACGTTACTCATTTACGCTGTTACCATATGATCATTTCTCTATTTATCACTCCTAGATAACACCCAAATCTAAACCATTAGCCCACTCAAAGCCAAATTACAATAATTTAAGTTATAAAATATCGCTCTATTAGGTTAGCTATAAGGTTGTAGATTAGTTGAATGGAGCCCAACAGATACTAACATAATAGAATCACTGAGCCGAACTTTTCTCTTTGTGTTTCAGCTCGTTACAAAAGTCGAAATCAAACTCAAATTTTATGGAGCCAACATTATTATTTTTGTACGGACTCATTAAGAAAAAAATTATCTGACAAACATGTTACCAAATCATGATATACTCGTATCACGTATTCACTATCATTTTAATTTTTTTTCTATAATTTTTTCATTGAATTTGAATAAAAAAAAGTGGGAAATAAAATCTCGAAAACTTGCAACATGATTCTTGTTTGCATTTTCTGTTGATCTATTTATTTCTTAATTGCACAAACAAGTGAAAATTAGGGGAAAAAAGTTAGGGTAAACTTGCCTATGGATACATTTTTATTCTTGCACGTAGTCTAGTGAATTTTTACTTTATAGTTTAAGTGGTTTATTGAATTACCATATAATCCTACCTCTAATAGTAGTACTAGTGTTGCTGGTTAATTACCCTCATAGCATTTACAAATTTGTATTGTAAACTCATAATGTAACATAAGGTCTGAGGTCTCAGTCTCTCTAATTTGTTCCTTGATGAAAAGCTTTTGGGTTTTTTCTTTACCAAATTCGGCACGGTTACATACAATTTTTAACTCCTTTCATGAAGTGATCAGGTGTCTCATTACCAATTGGTTTCATAAACTCATTACCAATTGGTTTCATAAAAACAGGACGCACAGATCATCCAGTAGAGTGGGTATCTGTGGGTATCTGTTAATAGCTTTGACAAGCATGTCTTCATAGTCCTTTGACCTTTAGGTTTCAGATTTGGCATTATGCTTGGCAAGGTCTTACAATAAAGGTTTATACTAGTTGTATTATCTAGAATTAAAAAACAAATATTTTTCTAGTTTTACCGTTTATGATATAGGAATGTCACAATATGTTATATTAATTATTAGAATTCTAGTTGAAATAATATTTTTTTGAACTATTTTTATAGATTTTTTAAGCAAGAGCACATAGTAAAGAGTAACATCACAAAAACTAAATTATGTTGCTAAATAACAAATTTTATCTTTATCTGATTCAAATTAAATAAATATGATAAAAAATTATTTTATAAACCACTTCTGAAATAATTATACAATAATTATAAAAAGAAGATTTATATTAGTTTTATCATTGACCACAAATGAAAAAATATTTTTCTAGTTTAAATGTATATATTTGTTGTTAAATGCATTACAATATAAAAATTATGTTGTACCAATTACTCAATATGTTATATTAATAATTAAAACTCTTCAGAAAATAATATTTGAATTTCTTGTAAATAAAATTAATTATGATTTCACTTTAGATATGTAAATTTTGCCTGGTATTGTACATTTGCATTCTACTAAAAAAGTTAATTTTTTTTTATTTTTTGATCATTTAAATGTAAAAATTAAAGTTGATTTTTAAATATTCAATTTTGTTATATTATAAGCAATCGATAATATCTAAACATTCTTCTATGTTAATTGAAAATTATATTTCTTATAACTATTAGAAGTAATTATGTGTAGGATATCTCCCTATGTAGTGTGTATTTGACTATATAAAAAAAGAAAAAAGGAAATTAAATTAAATTTCACATCTTATATCATAAATATCATATTTAATATGTTGTATCGAACCCTTTTCCCCCTTCTTATATAAGACTATTATTTGTTTTTCTATTTAGGTGTTTTGAATAGTAAGACCTTATTTTAATTTTCTTTGCACAAAATCATTCAATAACTAAATTTGAGTCGTAAATTTTAAAATTTACTTAAAAGTTGGAATCATTTTTTTGTGAGTTTATTCTTTATACATAATTTGATTATTTTACAGGTGTCGATATATCTTTAATGAAAATGGAAATGTTGTTTACATGTTTTATGGATTTTTTCATAAAATCCACCACCACTAAAATATATTTGTTAAGTATTTTTAGCAAAATTATATCTTCTACAAAATAATCCAATCTAATATTCAGTAGCCCAAAATAATTATCTAGATAATTCCTCAAGAGCCCCTAAGGCAAATAAAATCCTGGAAATAAATATTTTCACATGTCTTTTTCAAATATTTGTTATATATTTTAATATTTTAATGAGTTTGATTAGAATTTTCAGTTTTATTCACTTCTAAACTTGATTCAACACTAATCAAATATTCAAATATTTTTTTTTTCTAAGCTGTATATATATAAAGGAGAAAGAAAGAATACAGGGTTTGACCCTTGCTCTAAGCCAAGGCGAAGAGAAACTATCTATCTACAATCTAACCTACAATAGCTAGATTGTAAAAAGAAAGAACAAAAGAAGGGCAAATGACCCCTTTAATCAAGTTAGAAAAATCCACCTATACATATCTAGATGAATGTATTTTTGGAACCATGTAGAGTTTTGCAGTTTGATTTTGAGTTCAAGAATAATGCATTTGAGGAGTTTGCACGGGGCAGAGCTTCCTTTGTCGTGATGACGAGCATTGCGTTCCCTCCATAAATAATAAGAATAAATCTGCGCAGCCAAAAGGATGACAAGTCGCAGAGAAGGATCTGAGATTAATCCCCAGTTTGCAAGCAACTCCAACCAAGTGAGAGCACTGCAGTCTATCTTCAAAAAACCTGTTAGCTTTGAGAGGATGAAGCTACTATACGGGCATGTGACAAATAAGTGAGAAGAAGTCTCAATGCCTCCAACACAAAGATGACAGAAGGTGGAGACATCCAGCCCAAACCAGGCTAGCCTATGCAAGGTTGGAAGCCTGCCATGACATAAGAGCCATTGAAGATGAGCATACCTAGGAATTTTCAACTTGTGCCAAACCAAATCATACCAAGGCACATTAGTAGCACGATTGCGAATAGAATTCCAAATGTCCGAAGTTTTGATTTTTCGAAGAGGGATACCATGCCAAAGAGGTTCATCAGAAGCCAATAGATTAAAAGATGGAAAGTCAAAATTTTGTAACCAGGCCACGAGTCCAGGATCTGGGTGATGGAGTCGCTGCGAAGGTCTAGGCAAGATCCAGTCCCCTGTATGAATTAGTGAATGAACTTTAGAGTCATAAGGAATCCCTGCTTGAGCAATTATATTGTCAAACCGAGAAGTGGCAAGACAGGTTGAGTTCCACCATGGTTCAAACCACAGCATAGACCCCAGGCCATTCCCAAGTTTTATAGAGAAGAATTGGCGGGCCAAAGACCGTAATTTAAGAACATTCCGAAAAATCCAGGAACAATCAGAAGGCATCTGCAAGGTCCAGAAGTGTTGGTGCTTTAACAGGGTTGTGTTAACCCATGTTGCCCATAAGGACTTGCTCTTCTTCACAATACTACATAGATGAAAAAGAATCTGGGCACGATTCCAGTCTTTGAGTTTTTTGAAACCAAGACCGCCCTCCTCGAGAGGGCTACACACTCTATCCCAACTAATTTTTGCCCCTCCTTTAGCATTGATATCACCCTTCCACAAGAATCTTGAAAAAATGGTTTGAAGCCTCGAATGAACAGATACGGGCAGCACAAAGTGCTTAGACCAGAAAGCTTGAATAGGGAAAAGCACCGAACGAATTAATTGGGCCCTCCCAGCAAACGAAAGCAGCAAAGTGGTCCAACAAGAGATACGAGCAGAAATTCTATCCAATAAAGGAATGCAGTCATTATGGCTAAGCTTCGAAGATATTAGAGGAACCCCAAGAAACTTAACTGGCAGAGTTCCATGCGCAATGCCAAAGGTGTGATCGAACCACTGCACAAAGTCAGGCTTGCAATTGCCAAAAAAAACCGTGCTCTTAGCAATACTAGGGTTTAAGCCACTAGAACGAGAGAAACTTAAGACACAGTTCATGAGATGAGAAACAGAATTTGTATCCCCATTCGAAAAGAGAAGAACATCATCAGCATAAAAAAGGTGATTAAGCTTCAAATCTTTGCACTTCTAGTGGTAAATGAAATCTGTAGGAGTTTTAGCAAGCAAACAAGATAAAACATTCATTGCTATAGTGAATAGATAAGGCGAAATAGGGTCACCTTGTCGGAGACCTTTCTTTCCATCAAAATAACCACTTAGAGCTCCATTCACTTTAATAGAAAAGGAAGGGGTTGAGATGCAAGAATAAATCCAGTTCATGAAGGTGGGGGGAAAACCAAGTTTCGAGAGAGCACCCATAATAAAATTCCAGTCAATCGAATCGAAGGCTTTACAGAGATCAAGCTTCAGACCACATTTTGGAGAACCTGTTTCTCGGTTATAACCCCTGAATAGTTCTTGGGCCATGAGAACATTATCAGAGATATTGCGACCTGAGATGAAAGCTGACTGAGATATATCAATGAGGGAAGGCAAGACTAATTTTAAACGATTTGCCAGAATCTTGGTGATGCACTTATACAGGGTAGAACAGAGGGAAATTGGACGAAAGTCACTCATAACAGATGGAGTAGGGACCTTGGGGATAAGAGCTATGCTCGTTGCATTAACAGATCTTTGCATTATGGAGGTAGAGAAGAAGTGTTGAACAGCTTTGCAAAAAGATTCACCAACAATCTCCCAAGTAGCTAAAAAGAATTCAGCAGGAAATCCATCAGGGCCCGGGGTTTTGTTCTTCCCCATACCTTTAATAGTTTCCAAAATAAGAGTGTTTGACACAGGAGCCTCTAGCAACAGAGCTTGCGAAGAGGACACAGAAGCACAAGAGATGGTGTCAAAATCAAAGGGAGAGTGATTATGAGTAGCTCCAATAGTAGAAGAAAAAAAGTCCACAGCCACCTGTGAAACTTGTTTATGACCCAAGACTAGATCACCCACCGAATTATTTATAGCCAGCAGCTTGTTTCTATTCCAATTGGCTTTGACTTTATTGAAGAAAAAACTCGAGTTGCCATCGCCAACTGTTAACCATTTGACTCGCGATTTTTGCAGAAGAAAAGATTCCTCCTCAAGAATAGCAGTTTCCAGATTCTTAGTTGCCTCTCTTTCTTTGGAAAGAAGAACAGAATTTTCATTATCCTGATTAAGGTTGTCCTGGATATCGTGAAGCAACGAACGAGCATTTGAGACATTACTATGACATTGCCATGAGCTTTGTTCAGAGCAATCAGCTCTCGTCTGACTTCTTTCAGCCTACGCATCAAGATGGACATAGGATCACCATACCACGGCTTAGCCCAGACTCTGGAGACAGTGGGCAGGAAACCTTAAATATCTGTCATGAAATTGAAGAATTGAAAAGCTTTATGGATCTTGACAAGTTTCAAAGGAATTGTGCAAAGGAGGGGACAGTGATCCATTAACCCTTTGTTTTTAACAAGAACAATAGCTTCAGTAAAGGTGTTAAACCAAGCACCATTACCAAGCATCCTGTCAAGCCGCTTTTGGATGAGAGACGAGTCTCTTTTGTTAGTCCAAGTGAAAAGAGGTCCCACTGTTTTGATATGGCCCAAAGACGAATTAGATACACAGTCCAAGAAAGACTGCATTCCTGTTGTCAAGTACTCACGACCACCTTTGGCTTCATTCAGAGCAAGCATGCTATTAAAATCGCCAGAAACACACCATGGGATCGAAATCAATTGGCTAAGACCCTCAATCTCTTCCCAAAGAGATTTTCTCTGGTGATCCCTATTGAAAGCATACACAAACGTGGCATAGAAAGTAATTTGTTTCTCTAGAAAAGTAACACAACATGTAACCTGCTGAGTAGACTTAGATTGGACCAAGACAGACCAAATAGAGGGGTCCCAACCAACCCAAATTCTACCATAATCATGCTTATCATAATTATTAATCCACTGCCAATTTTTATTGATACGGTTAGAGATAGAAACAAAATTGTCAATTCGAACTTTAGTTTCAACTAAACACGTAAGAGATAACATATTTTGAGAAATGAAATTCATCACCTCTTCTTGATGAGAGCTTTTGTTTAAGCCCCTAACATTCCAAGTTGCAAAATTCATCAAAGTTTGTAATTTACTGGCTTACGAGCCAGCCTAGTATTCCTTTTGGTGGTTACTTCAATAAAACCAGCTGTATCCATCTGATGTGGTTGAGCTGTCTGAGGTGACTTCAACTCCACATTAGCAGCAGTGAAGTCTATAACCAACGAATGAGAGCTAGTACTATCAGCAGTAGTCAAGGACTTATTTTTTCTTTTCTTCCCGGGAGATTTTGCGTTAGAAGCAACAAAATCAGTGAGAACCTCCCCTTCTTCAATTGTATCAAGAAGACCAAATTTATTAGAACCACAACAGGTTGCTTATTTTGTTCATCATTGGAATCAGAGTTCCCATTTACATTCATATCCTCCTCTTCATTTGCTTGTTGAGCTTGCTGAAGAGCCTCATCTTCATCCATAACCACAGGACATCCCATAAATTCATCAATAACATAAGGCACCATTTCGTTGCCCTGAACTAGAAAATTTCGAACATAGTCCTCCCTGTGAACAGTAGCCTTCTCAGTTGAAGTAGCAGTAGCTGTATCCGTGACTTTATCTTTTGTAGCTGAAGCCTTTGATGTCCCCACTCCACCTCTGTTTTGTCTTGCAGGTCTAGGCTGTGGCTTGACTGCCTCTGGATTGTCATTGCATCTAGAAAGTGAATGACCAAATGCCTTGCAAATGCTACAGGAGTAGGGCATTAGAGGGTACAGAATTTCCACCTTCATCTTTTCATTTTCACCATTGCAATTTATAACTGGAGCCCAAACATAAGGAGGTCTAGGCCCACCATATTCAAGCTCAACTTGAATCCCTGCATACTTCATAGGTTTAAACCGTGCTGTAGCATCATCAAACTTAAAAGTTTTGCCCACAACCCTAGCTAAACTGCTCAGACCATCCTTGGACCAATATGACAGTGGCACATCCACCAATCGAATCCAACAAGGAACCTTTGTGACCACATTCTTTTTAAAAGCATTACCTTCCATCCATGGCATCAAATACATATTTTTCCCCCTATCTGAACAGCATTCAAGTGCAGAATTGCATCTTTCTCAGCCACAGTTTTAAAACGAAAAGTGTAGTACCCTTTAGGACTGAAATAAACATCAATTAACCCCTTGTCTTTCCACAATTTCATTGCTTGAGCCTTGATAAAATTAAAATCAAATCTGACGCCAATAAAATGGCCTATCAAACTTGATTCCCACTGTTTTCTAGCATTAAGGAGAAATTCTCTAGTCGGATTAATATTAGCAGACCCATCAGAATTATAAGAGATAGCAACATCTGGGACTTCACTAGTTTGGGTATTAGGCAAAGAGCGAGAAACTAGATTACTCCAAGAAGGAGTTTCACCATTACCCCCCTTATCTTCAGAGATTTTGGGAAATAGTTTATCCGTTTCTAAAACTTCAACAGGAGGTTGAGAAGTTACCTCATTGGGTGAAGACTGAGAACCATTGCTAGACCCATCTGCCACTGGTTCAATAGGAGACTCAATATCCGCTTCAAACTGTAACTGGGGCTGCCAGAGAGATGCAGGGGCCACATAGTTATGGCCAATGAAATTAACAAAAGCGTCGGAGTCCATTGAAAGGGAGAAGAGAGAAAGAAGGGAAAGGAAAGTTAAAAGAAAATGGCTAGAAAGATAGGAAACGGATGGATTTAGGAGAAGAATGGCCGGAGAAGATGATGGAGGAAGGCTGAATCTGGGGGCAGAAAGTCAAAAAACGTGAGCTAAGGTGGTGGGCTAAGGGAAAAAAGGTGGAGGGCTAAGTGCAGGATGGGAGGAGAGAGAAGAGAGCATTAATCTTTTTTTTGCTTTATTTTACTTTGATATAATTACGATATCAATTTTTTGGAGGGAATTTATACCTAATTTTCCTAATCATTTGAAAAAATTTGAAAATAGTTTTAATGTTATGACTAAAACATTTTTGTAGAAAAATAGTTGAAAAATAATTTTTTTTTATCATAATAATTTTTTGGTAATTTTTTTTTTATTAAATTTCTAGAAGGCCTCTAGTTTTCCTTGGGTTTCATGCCGCCACAAAATTCTCATTGAGCACTCATCTGGCCCAATCACCAAATTGTCCTAGGCCCAATAAAAAATTTTAGGTTTTACATTTGTGTATATATATATATATATCACTCTATTCAACAACCATCTACTACCATCTA
Source organism: Kitagawia praeruptora (assembly GCA_037693485.1). NCBI lineage: Eukaryota > Viridiplantae > Streptophyta > Magnoliopsida > Apiales > Apiaceae > Kitagawia > Kitagawia praeruptora. The sequence continues at coordinate 114,486,910 of CM075354.1, forward strand.
AACCTAGCCGCAGAGAAACTCATCTTCATATCTAGTCTTCTCAGACCACACCCAACACCCACAAACCTCTCATGATAGAGCACTAACTAAAAGTTTTTGTCTAGTTTTTGTCTACATCTTTCAGTCTACTGATCATTTCTACATCATTGAGTCGAATAATCCTTACAACAATGGACTACTCAATCATAAGTCAACCATAATTCAACCGTTAACACATCAAAGGTATGTTTAGAATTATTTATTGTTTCTTTCTCAATGTTTAATTGTGTTGATTAATGTAATTAAGATTTTATATAATTATTTAATGTCTTTCTTAATGATCCGAAAATCAACCCATCAAGGAGAACATTCCAAAAAATAAATACTATCACAATTTCCAAGACTTTTGTTTCAATTTTAGATTTAAGCAATAGTTGTGTATTATTTTAGATTTTTATCAAAGTTTACATAAAATTTGAATTAGTGGGAGATCTTAATCGATATTTGGTTTTGATTTTTGTTTGTTTTTAAGACGTGGATTGAACACGATTCAAAATTAGTTGATAACGAGATGATAATCCTAATACAAAGTCTTAATACCTACTTGATATGCAATTATTTTGGGATATCAAGTATTTTTTAATATATTAAATTTTATTTTAAGTATGTTTCTTTGAATTCTTGTATCAATTTTTTTTTGCTTGTTATCAATTATTTGTAGATAGACAATGAAGAATATGCTCCAAAAAAGTAGTAGGTAACCCTTGCTCTATGAGCCTATCTACAACTCTCTCACACGAAGAAGGGACAAAATAGACGGATCTATTGTGCGTTGTGATAGTAGGGTTTGAGTTCTTTCTATTTGTATTGTTTTTATTTTCGTTTAATTTTTTGTCATTAATTTATAGTGTGATTTGTTGCTGAGATTTTAGAAATTCGAATATCATTTCCTTTTGTTTCTTCTCCATGTGCTTTACTCGAGTTCCATGCATCATCTTCTTGTATCTTCACATCTCGACTCACAACAACCTTCATAGCAACCGGGAACATGTGAATATGCAATAAAAATATATTTCTCATCATCTTCTTGTATCTTCACATCTGTAGGCTTTTGTTTTCTCATCATACCCAATAAAAATATATTTCTTGCTCTTATCATCCAACTTTGTTCTCCTTTGATCAGGAACATGTGAATATGCCACACTCCCAAAAACTTTCAAGTGTGAAACAGTAGGCTTCCTTCCACTCCATAATTCTTGAGGTGTTTCATCCCCCAAGTTTGAATGTGGACATCAATTCTGAATATAAACTGTACAGCTTCCACCCAGAATTCTTTTGGTAGTTCCTTGCTCTTTAACATTGATCGAACCATGTCTAAGATTGTCCGATTTTTACGTTCAGCCACACCATTCTGCTGTGGTGAATAAGGTGCTGGTTAAGAACCTTCTAATGCCATGTTCTTCACAACATTCCGTAAAAGCTTTTGATGTATATTCTCTGCCTCTATTAGAACGCAATCCCATGATATGCATTCCCGCCTTCTTTTCTACCAACACTTTGAATTTCTTGAATATTTTTAATGCCTCAAATTTTTGATTTAAAAAATAAACCCATGTTCTTCGAGAATAATCATCGATGAAAGTGATGAAATACCTCTTGGAACTATATGATTCAGGTGTGATAGGACCACATATGTCTGTATGCACCAGCTCGAGAGGCTTTGTAGCACGATAAGTTGCCTTTTTCTAGAATGAACTCCTTGTTTTTTTTGCCAGCACACAATCTTCACAAAAACTTCCTGTATGATCAATGCTTGATATTCCATGAACTATTCCTTCACAAAAACTTCCTGTATGATCAATGCTTGATATTCCTGTAAACCATTATGTCTACAACATTCCATAACAAGAGGAGGTTATATGGCGTTGTCTGAAAACTTAAACTACAATATGAGATAAACATAAAATGTGGTCTAAAGAGCTTTCGGATAACAGTGAAGCACAATTCAATATTAAAATGCTTCAATATTAAAAACAATGGTTTATGTTGTAAACAAATGGTTGTTTGAAGGCCTTCACTACATGTGTGCTTGTGTAAACTGTTGTCGAACACCAACTAAGATAAAGGTGTTTCTATAAAACTGTCATGGTTAGGTTTTCAGACAATAGAGGATTACAATAATAGTTGTTTGAAAAAGAGCTTGGGAAAATTATGAATTCTTGCATGACAACTATTCCATGTTGTCTATTAGTCAGAAAACCATTGTATTATGTTGTTTCCAGTAACGGTTCTTATTACAAAAGTGTTGTCTTTCTTAATTTTAAACAAGCACTAAGAACAGTTGTGTTACTTTCTTCTAGCAACGGGTATAAAACCATTGTCTGATTTAAATCAGACCACTGCCCGATAGACCACGAAAAAAATCGGTGTCAGATAACGGTGAAAAACTGTTGCATGAACTGATTTTTTTTGTAGTGCGTGTCACCAAGCTTTCACTGAGATAAAACGCCATACCCCTAGTACTTCTCTTATCATCAATATTTCCTTCAAGGTCGTTGTTCAAGTATCCCGAAAAAACATTAGTACCACCATTTTGAGTGTAAACCTGTCCATACTCCTGTGTTCCTGTACGTAATAAAGAATTCTCTTAACAGCATTTAAGGTCATCGTTGTAGGCTTTTCCATATACCTATTGACTATTCCAACTGTGTTGGCAATATTCAGACGCATGTGGACAAGGTAATTTAGCCCTCCCACAATGCTCCTGAATTGAGTTGCACCTCGTCTTTGGTGATATGTTCTTTTGGATGCATCAGAAATTTTATGGGATTACAATCAATCATCCCAGCCTTTTCTAGTACTTTCCTTGCATACCCTGACTGCTTAAGCTCAATACACCCGCTGTTTTGCTTTGCTTCAATTCCCAAGTATTAAGACAATTTCCCCATATCACTCATCTCAAATTTGCAATTCATCTGACCTTTAAAATCTTTAATTAACGACATATCCGTGCCAGTGATGAGAATATCATCCATATAGACTTTTCCAACTCTTTTGGTGTATACAGCATGCTCGTACGGGCATTTAACAAAGCGAGATCTTTAAGATATTTGTTGAGTTTTGAATCCCACGCACGTGGCGCCTTCCATAGACCATACAACGCCTTGTACAGCTTGTACACAGGTTTTTCTTGCACTTTCTTCATCAATCCTTCCGGCTGAGATACATAAACCTCTTCCTTGAGCTCACCATGTAAAAAGGTTGTTTTAACATCCATGTGGTGCAATTCCCAGGAGTTTTTCGCTGCCAAGGCCAGCAAAATCCATATTGTTTCAAAGCGTGTAACAAGCACAAATAATTCATCGAAATGTACCCCATTTTCTTGGACATACCCCTTGGCGACAAGTCTCACCTTATGCTTGACTATATTTCCTTCAACATCCCGTTTACGTTTATAAATCGATTTTAAATCGATTACCTTTTGACCTGGTGGCACAGTTGTCAGCTTCCAAGTTTCATTTTTTTTCAATGGAATCAATCTCGCACTGCTTAGCTTTTCTCCAGGCTTTATCTTCCATTGCACATCTATATGAATTCGGCTCATCAATGCCCATGAGCAACAACTCGTCTTCTACCTCTATTTCTTTGATGTCATTATATATATCTTCAATCTTTCCGAATCTCTTTGGTAATCCTCTGTCATTATAGTTCTCAAAGTTTGGACTGACATCAGGTGTTAGTGACTGCGGGGTCGTACCCTCAAGTTCCCCAGAGTTGCTCATTCGCGTCTGTCTCGGACTTGTCACCTCATCATCATCGATTACTGGTACTTCAAACACTGAAGCTGAACCCATTTATTGAACTTAACATGTGAAATACCTCAATTTAAACCATTCGTTAATTCTTGATACGACCTTATGCCATGGAATAGATTATGGAATGTTAAATACTTTAAAAAATAGACTGATTGTTCAAACCTTTTGCTGAACCCTTGAAATTGGAACGTTTTTTATTGAGGCGCTGGTCGTGGTTACTTATTTTAAGGCCAAAGTGTGCCTATGGATCCAAATGTTAAAATCACATGAAAAAATGGTTTAGCGATGTTACGTGGCTGATCACCCACTTTAGCACGTAGCGCCTTATCGTAAGTTCCAATTAACCTATTTTATTATTGAATGCTTATATCCTAATTCGGATTTATACTTTTGATTCATTGTTACCTATTATCTCTTTACACTGCTGAGTGATGTTTGGCTCATATACCCAAACCTGACAGTGAAACGTAAAGATGGTGCGTACGATTTAGAACACTAGGAAGATAGTAGAGAGGAAGAGAGTAGCTGCCCAGGGTCCAGTATTTGCAATCCAAATTTTAGAAGATTTCGGATCAACAGATGCAGCTATTTGATAAACTTTTGGAGTTGGTTTGTAAGACTAGTTTGATAATGATGTAATTATTTAAAATTGAATTCTTTTGTAAAATTAATTAGACTTAACTTTCATTGTTTTAGATGTTTAAGTTATTTCATAATTTAACATGGTTCATCTTGCGGGTATAGTTTTACTTTATTATTAATCAGTTTGCGGGTATGACGTTACTCTCTTTTACACTATTACCATATGACCCTTTCTCTATTTATGACTCCTAGATAACACCCAAATCTAAACCATTAGCCCACTCAAAGCCCAATTACAATAATTTAAGTTATAAAATATCACTCTATTATGTTAGCTATAAAGTTGTAAATTAGTAGAATGGAGCCGAACTTCTCTCTTCGTGTTTCAACTCGTTACAAAAGTCGAACTCAAACTCGAATTTTATGAAGCCAATATTATTGTTTTTGTATGGACTCATTAAGAAAAAAATTATCTGACAAACATGTTCGCAAATCATGATATACTCCTATCAGGTATTCACGATCATTTTAAAATTTTTTCTATAATTTTTCATTGAATTTGAATAAAAAAGTAGGGATTAAAATCTCGAAAACTTACAACATGCTTCTTGCATGTTTGCATTTTTTGTTGATTTATTTATTTTTAATTGCACAAACAAGTGAAAATTAGGGGAAAAAAGTTAGGGTAAACTTGCCTATGGATAGATTTTTATTGTTGCATGTAGTCTAGTGAATTTTTACTTTATAGTTTAAGTGGTTTACTAAATTACCAGATGATCGTACCTCTAATTCATATATAAATTGAAAAAAAAATCATTATTATAACACTAAATGAAAGTGCAAACTGATTACAGTAGTACCGGGTCTTGCTCAAATCAGAACCTCACTTATGGTGAGATATAAGATCTAATCCTAGCCATACATTTTTATATCTAAATTAAATCCTAGCTCCACAATTAATATTTAAAATTTATTTTTTTTATTATTCATCTAATTCAACATCATCTTCCACAATCATTTCTTCAATACTCCGATCACCATTTCCGGTCATCATTTCCGGTCATCAGCGTACTACCGCCACCTCCGACCACCATGTCACCGCCACCATCAACAAAAATTACCACATTTAAACAAAAAATCACCGCACTCCGCCACCTCCGACCACCACGCAGCCACCACCACCAAAAATCACCGGGTGACAACAAAAATCACCAAGACCAAAACCACCCCAAACCACCACATCACTGCCACCATCTCCGGCCACCACCAACAAATCACCAATAACAATCGAAAATCACCACAAATAACTCAAAAATGACAACGTAACTAAATTCTCAAAAATCGATGATCGATTCAAACAAAATAATAACATCCGAGTCAATTGACATTTAGTGCATCATCTCAAATTCAAAAAATAAATATACAGAGGACGTTGATCCAATCATATTAGTCAAAAATTACAACTAAAACTAATAAAACTAAACACATAAAAGCATCAGGAACTGAAAAAAAATAGCATCGATCACGATAAAATCTCGAAAACATTCCGGCGAGTGAGATTTCCGGTCGCGAAGCTCCGTTGAGTTGTTCAATTCTGGCGAGTGTGTGTGTCGTAGAGGTAGTTATCTTCATCGAATAAATCACCACAGAAAGAGGATGCGGTCGGAGGTGGGGTGGGGGTTGGAGGCCGCGGTGGCAGCGGAGGGCAGGGGGTGGAGGCAGATGGGGGGGTGGGGGGTTTGGGTGCGTGTGTTTTGTATGTACAGTAGTGTGTGTTATGTGTTTGGTTTGTATTTAATTTGTATGGCTAAGATTTAATTTAGATGTACAAATGTGGTCTGAGATTAGATCCCAGTTGTCACCAATAATAATACGGGTTCTCACCTGAGAAAGACCCCAGTAGTACTAGTGTTGCTCGTTAATTACCCTCATCGCATTTACAAATTTTTATTGTAAACTCATAATGTAACATAAGGTCTGAGGTCTCAGTCTCTCTAATTTGTTCCTTGGTGAAAAGCTTTTGGGTTTTTTCATTACCAAATTCTGCACCGTTACATACAATTTCTAACTCCTTCATGAAGTGATCAGGTGTCTCATTTACAATTGGTTTCATAAAAATTCATAAAAAGAGGATGCACAGATCATCCAGTAGAGTGGGTTTCTGTAGCTCTGACAAACATGTCTCCATAGTCCTTTGACCTTTAGGTTTCAGATTTGACATTATGTTTAGCAAGGTCTTACAATAAAGGTTTATATTAGTTGTATATTATCTACAGTTAAAAAACAAATATTTTTCTTATTTTACGGTTTTTGATATAGGAATGTCACAATATGTTATATTAATTATTAGAATTCTAGTTAAAATAATATTTTTTTGAACTATTTATATATATTTTTTAAGCAAAGAGCACATAGTAAAGAGTAACATCAAAAAAACTAAATTATGTTGTTAAATAACAAATTTTATCTTTATCTGATTCAAATTAAAAAAATATGATAAAAAAATTATATTATAAACAACTTCTAAAATAATTATACAAAGAATTATATTATATTTTTTGGTTGTTTAAATGCAAAAATTAAAGTTGATTTTTAAGTATTCAATTTTGTTATGTTATAAGCATTGGATAATATCTAAACATTCTTTTATGGTAATTGAAAATTATATTTCTTATAATTATTAGAAGTAATTATGTGTAGGATATCTCCTAGGAGGAGATATTACTTGAAATTCATAACCTGCAACAGGGCACTTCTTGTCTTTCATTGCTTCTTCATAGTCTACATTTTGTGCATCAGCCATCAAACACACTAGGTGCACTTCGCCATGCTGATATATATCTTGTAAACTTCTCGTTCTAGGATTCCTGGGCTCATGCATCCTCATCTAATTCTTCTTGTTCAGATGCATTAGAACTTGTTGCTGAGATTTTAGAAATTTGAATATCATTTTCTTTTGTTTCTTCTCCATGTGCTTTACTCTAGTTCCATGCATCATCTTCTTGTATCTTCACATCTCGACTCACAACAACCTTCATAGCAACGGGGTCAAGAAGTCTGTAGGCTTTTGTTTTCTTATCATACCCAATAAAAATATATTTCTTGCTCATATCATCCAACTTTGTTCTCCTTTGATCAGGAACTTGTGAATATGCCACACTCCCAAAAACTTTCAAGTGTGAAACAGTAGGCTTCCTTCCACTCCATAATTCTTGAGGTGTTTCATCCCCCAAGTTTGAATGTGGACATCGATTCTGAATATAAACGGCACACTGCACAGCTTCCACCCAGAATTCTTTTGGTAGTTCCTTGCTCTTTAACATTGATCGAACCATGTCTAAGATTGTCCGATTTTTACGTTCAGCCACGCCATTCTGCTGTGGTGAATAAGGGGCGGTTAAGAACCTTCTAATGTTTATTCTCCACAGCATATATGGTAGTATATTTCATGTCCATCAATTCCGGTATGTCACCAAACAATAACTAATTACACATCACTTGCGTATTTACATGTACTTTTGTCTATTTTGAATGTTAATTTCTATCATGAATTGATTCAGCTTACACAAAGAGAAGAAAATGTACGGACATTGGCCATTGAGGAGATGGGTGGTGGCTCCGGCTACCAGCAGAATGGAGGACTCTTTAGGAGCTATGTGCAACAAACCCCGACACGGAGGACCAGGCACAGGACCAGGCACACTCACCAGCAGATTCAAGGATTGCAAGGGTAAGAACTATATTTGAATTAATTTACATCATAATTAATTAGTACGTGTTTTTATTAATACTTGTTTTTTTTTTGTAGGATGTTCAAAGAATGTCCCAATCCGGACCAAGAACAAAGACCGAAACTTTGCCGTGATTTAGGTCTGAGTCCATCACAAGTGAAATATTGGTTCCAAAATAGAAGAAATTAACCAAAGAGAAGGTAATTTGGACCCACTCAAAATACTCATTATTAGATCATGTTATTGAATAAGTTTTTTTTTCTTTTAACTAGAATTTTGTATAAATGTATAATTTATAAAATTTATCTTGCTGGCAATGCAAAAAAATTCATTAAGGATACATGTGACTTTTATACTATGTATATATGGTAGTAACTTTTAGTTGTGACTTACATTCAAGGGAGGAAGAGTATTCTTACTATTTTATTGAATAATTAAATAATAATCAATTGATTAATATCTTCACGATATCATTATGGATCTAATAAATATAATTATTTGGGAAAATTCAAATGAGCATCCCAATAGAATACATTACTAAATTATTTTTGGTATTACATGTAATTTGATTGTTTTTTATTTGATTTTACAGATCAAACAAAGAAGGAAGGACAGTGCTATACTCAAGGCTGAGAATGATGAGCTTGAAAGAGATATTATCAGACTCCAGGCAACATTGCTCGGAAACATTACAGACGGTAATGGTTCAGAGGTGTCTACTGAAGTGCACCAACTTTGTCTGGAGAATGCGGAAATCAACAAGACTGTATGTGTTTAACTTTATACTCTATCACTTATACAAGTAAATATGCAACTACAAAGAAAAACAAGAATAAGAATTTAATTATGTGATGGACCTTGGTTATATGATGAATTAATAAAGATGCTATAAGAATATTTTATACTAGTGATATATATTAAGATGGACATGTGATTACATGAAATATACTACCATATTGTATGTAATAAGTTTAGTCATATAATGTTCTTCACAGTATTCCGTAAAAGCTTTTGATGTATATTTTCCACCTCTATAAGAAAGCAATCCCATGATATGCATTCCTGCCTTCTTTTCTACCTAACACTTTGAATTTCTTGAATATTTTTAATGCCTCAGATTTTTCATTTAAAAAATAAACCCATGTTCTTCGAGAATAATCATCGATAAAAGTGATGAAATACCTCTTGGAACTATATGATTCAGGTGTGATAGCATATGTCTGTATGCACCAGCTCGAGAGGCTTTGTAGCACGATAAGTTGCCTTTTTCTGGAATGAGCTCCTTATTTGTTTTTGCCAGCACACAATCTTCACAAAACTTCCTATATGATCCATGCTTGGTATTCCATGAACCATTCCTTTATTTGGAATCTCCTTCAAACCACCATAGTGTAAGTGTCCAAGTCTCTTGTACCATAAAGTTGCCTTATCTTCTGACTTTGCTTGCAAACACTTCTCTTGTATGTTTTTCAAATTCAGCTTGAACATCCAATTTTGAGACATTTCATTATTAGCAATTGTCTTGCCATATTTGTCCTCCAAGAACATGACTTTGTCTCCCATAAAAATTGAGTATCCTTTTTCAAGTAGTTGTCCAAGGCTCAGAATATTGTTCTTCATGTCAGGAACATAATACACATCTTCAATTTTTCCTTGTCTGCCATCCTTTATAGTAAAACATACTTCGCCCTTTTCTTTTACTTCTATCTTCGATGAATCTCCAAATGACACAACTCCAGAATTTATTTCCTTCTAATCGGTAAAGAGATGTTTAAGGCCAGTCATATGGTTGTTGGCCCCACTATCAAGATATCACATAATATCATCTTCAGGAATCATACCTTTGCAGGCCATTAGCAACACTCCCTTTTCTTTTTGCTCCTCCATTTCGACTAAATTTGCCTTTTCTACAACCTTCTTGTTAAACCAGCAATCTTTGGCAAAGTGTCCAAATTTTCCACAATTGTAACACTCCACTAATCTGCTACCTCTTCCGAGGTTTAATCTTCCAACTCTGCCATGGCCACGTCCTTGTCCATGCCAGTTTTGTTGATTTGTCTGAACCACCTCTTCAAATCTCCAACTTTGCCACGGCCACGTCCTTGTCCATGCCAGTTTTGTTGATTTATCTGAACCACCTCTTCAAATCTGTTGCTCACAGGACCACGTCCTCTGCCTCGAGTAATGTCTTGCACGTCCACGTCCTCTTCCTCTATTATATTGTGTATACAATACTTTATCTTTGTTCAACTGAGACATCAGTTTTCAACACTTGAGATTCTGTCTCCTCCTTCCTTAATAATCTTTCTGATATGCTTGCAGAGACCCCATAAGTTGATCACTGTCATAGTTTATGTATCATTTGATTCTTCAATGGAAATACCAACAAGTTACAATTTTGTATTCAAAGATCTTAATATCTATTCATTAACACGAGCATCTTCAATCTTTTCTCCATAATTCTTCATTTGATTTACAACAGAGGCAACCCTCGTGAAATAATCTAGGACTGATTCCATTTCTTTCATATGCAATGTTTCAAATTCTCCTCGTAGATTTTGTAATCGTACCTTTTTTACTTTGTCAACACCTTTAAAATTATTCTGGAGAATCTCCGAGGCTTCCTTTGCTTTTGCTACAGATGCAATCTTCTCGAACATGGCTTCATCTAAGCCCATATGTATAATAGAAAAAGATTGTTGATCTTGTTTTCGAGCCTTTTCCAAATTGTTTTTCTGGGCCTGATTCATAGCTCATTCATTCTCTCGTTCATCATAACCTTTTTCGACAATTTCCCAAGCCTCCTGTGATCCAAGCAAGGCTTTCATCTGGATGATACACCAGTGGCCATATTTTTCTTTTGTAAGCTTTGGGACGGTAAGAAAGTTACTCATTTTAATTTGATGGTGGCTTTGATTTGATGAAGGCTCTGATACCAATCTGTTGGTTTTTGGGGTTACTATGTATAAGATTTTATGTAAGATTTCAGTATATTTAGAATATAGAACGCAATAAGAACTGGAACTATTTTCTTATGTTGTAATTAAAGATAATACAAGCTTCTCCATTTATAGTAGGAGAATTGAGACCATCATACATGAACAAAGTCAGATACATATTTTCAGTTCTATGAATCACATTTAATGTGTTCTTACATATTCCAAAATTCAAGAGTTTAGTTTATTCAACATATATTAGTTGTATTATCTAAAATTAAAAAACAAATATTTTTCTAGTTTTATCGTTTATGATATACGAATGTCACAATATGTTATATTAATTATTTGAATTCTAGTTATAATAATTTTTTTTGAACTATTTTTATAGATTTTTTAAGCAAGAGCACATAGTGAAGAGTGACATCACAAAAACTAAATTATGTTGTTAAATAACAAATTTTTTTCTTTATCTCATTCAAATTAAATAAATATGATAAAAAAAATTATATTATAATCTACTTCTGAAATAATTATACAATAATTTTACAAAGACGATTTATATTAGTTTTATTGTCGACCATAAATGAAAAAATATTTTTCTAGTTTAAATGTATATATTTGTTGTTAAATACATTACATTATAAAAATTATGTTTTACGAATTACTCAATATGTTATATTAACAATTAAAATTCTTGAGAAAATAATATTTGAATTTCTTGTAAATAGAATTAATTATGATTTCACTTTAGGTATGTACATTTTGCTTGGTATTGTACATTTGCATTCCACTAAAAAAGTTAATTTTATATATTTTTTGGTTGTTTAAATGTAAAATTTAAAGTTGGTTTTTAAATATTCAATTTTGTTATGTTATAAGCATTCGATAATATCTAAACATTCTTATACGGTAATTGAAAATTATATTTCGTATAATTATTAGAAATAATTATGTGTAGGATATCTCTCTAACTGCCTTTACTATGTCGTGTGTGTTTGACTATATAAAAAAAGAAAAAAGGAAATTAAATTAAATTTCACATCTTATATCATAAATATCATATTTAATATGTTGTATCGAACCCTTTTCCCGCTTCTTTATAAGACTATTATTTGCTTTTCTATTTAGGTGTTTTGAATAGTAAGCCTTATTCTAATTTCCTTTGCACAAAATCATTTCAATAACTAAATTTGAGCCCTCAATTTTATAATGTACTTAGAAGTTGGAATCATTTTTTTGTGAGTTTATTCTTCCTACATAATTTGAGTATTTTACAGGTGTCTATAGATCCTTAATGAAAATGGAAATGTTGTTTACATGTTTTATGGATTTTTTCATAAAATCCACCACCACTAAAATATATTTGTTAAGTATTTTTAGCAAAATTATATCTTCTACAAAATAATCCAATCTAATTTTCAGCCAAAATAATTATGGATATAATTCCTCAAGAGCAATAAAAGCCTGGAAATAAATATCTTTGCATGTCTTTTTCAAATATTTGTTATATATGTTAATATATTAATGAGTTTGATTAGAATTTTCAGTTTTAATCAAACATTCAAATATTAATCCTTTTTTTTTGCTTTATTTTACTTTGATAAATTTTTTGCTAGCATTTTCACTGAAAAATTAACTATTTAAATATAATTACGATATCAATTTTTTGGAGAGAATTTATACCTCATTTTCCTAATCAATTGAAAAAATATGAAAATAGTTTTAATGTTACGACTAAAACATTTTTGTAGAAGAAGAGTTGGAAAATAATTTTTTTTATCATAAAAATTTATTTGGTAATTTTTTTTATTAAAATTCTAGAAGGCCTCTAGTTTTCCATGGGTTTCATGCCTCCACAAAATTCTCATTGATGTGGCCCAATCACCAAATTGTCATAGGCCCAATAAAAAAATTTAGGTTATATATATATATATATATATATATATATATATATATATATATATATATATATATCACTCTACTCAACAACCATCTAAACCTAGCCGTAGAGAAACTCATCTCCACATCTAGTCTTCTCAGACCACACCCAACACCCACAAACCTCTCATGATAGAGCACTAACTAAAAGTTTTTGTCTACATCTTTCAGTTGTTCCTTTCTACATCTTTCAGTCGAATAATCCTTACAACAATGGACTACTCAATCATAAATCAACCATAATTCAACCGTTAACACATCAAAGGTATGTTTAGAATTATTTATTGTTTCTTTCTCAATGTTTAATTGTGTTGATTAATGTAATTAAGATTTTATATAATTATTTAATGTGTTTTTTCTCCTTAATGATCCGAAAATCAACCCATCAACGAGAACATTCCAAAAAATAAATACTATCACAATTTCCAAGACTTTTGTTTCAATTTTAGATTTAAGCAATAGTTATGGATTATTTTAGATTTTTATCAAAGTTTACATAAAATTTGAATTAGTGGGACATCTTAATCGATATTTAGTTTTGAATTTTTTGTTTGTTTTAAGATGTGGATTGAACACGATTCACAATTAGTTGATAACCAGATGATAATCCTAATACAAAGTCTTAATACCTACTTGATATGCAATTATTTTGGGATATCAAGTATTTTTTAATATATTAAATTTTATTATAAGTATGTTTTTTTGAATTCTTGTATCAATTTTCGTTTGCTTGTTATCAAATATTTGTAGATAGACAATGAAGAATATGCTCCAAAAAAGTAGTAGGTGCAACTCTCTCACAGGAAGAACGGGCAAAACAGACGGATGTATTGTGCGGTTGTGACAGTAGGGTATGAGTTCTTACTGTTTGTATTGTTTTACTTTTGGTTTAATTTTTTGTCATTAATTTATAGTGTGATTTGTTTGGTCAATCACTTCTGTTAAATATGTAGCTCAACTGTGGTGGCTGCTAGACTTTTTCGAGTTTTGGGGCAAGATCTTGCAGAACTCCCTTTAGCCGCAACTGCTAAGGCCAATCAACGCAAGGTGAGTTTACATCCTTCACTAAATAGCCAAAGTACAAAAATGATGCATTCCACTATGTGTTTATACTCAAGCATTTTGTAATTCAAGTGCTATTTGTTGGGCCTTTAATCAAAACTATTGGGCTTGTTTTATTTTATTTTTTTGAATAATTTAGGTTGGTTTATCAACAGTAGTCATTGTGAGACTCAGTCATGCACGTAGTTGAGATTTTTTAGGAAGCTTTGAATTAGTAGATGTAGTGGAGTAGTATTAGGAGTTTGTTGAGCTATTTTGTAGCACCACCTTCGTGGTTTGTTTTCCATATATTGTATTGCATTTTCTTTCAGTAATGAGAAGAAGTACAAAACTTTCTTTTCTCAATTTCATTTGCCAAACACTCTTATATGTATAAACGTCAGTATACCAGATTAAGAAACTAGATTTGGTATCAGAGATTCATTACGGTTTATGCCAAAGTACATGCCTAAAATGATGACTATGGAGAGTTCCAAGGGCAAGGATGGAACAGTAGGCCTGTCCTATCCGATACTGGCGAGAGACAACTGCACAGCATGGTCACTTAAGATGAAGGTGTTTATGAAAGCACAGGGAGTGTGGAAAGCCATTCAATCGAGTGATACCGAGGGAGTGTGCACTAGCCGCTATCTACCAAGGGATACCGGAAGATGTCCTCTTGTCAATTGCTGAGAAAGAGTCCGCCAAGGAAGCATGGGACGCGATCAAAACAATGAGCCTAGGAGCTGATCGTGTGCAGGAGGCCCGGATACAGACGTTGAAAGCTCAGTTTGAAACAATGACAATGAAGGAGTCAGATCAGCTTGACGATTTTTGTATGAAGCTGTATGGTGTGGTGACCAACATTTGACTTCTAGGGGAAAAGATGGAAGAGACCTATGTGGTCAAGAAGCTACTTCGAGCCGTGCCCAACAAGTATATGCAGATTGCTTCCACCATAGAGCAGTTTGGTGACATGCAACTAATGACAATGGATGAGGTGGTTGGTCGATTAAAAGCTCACGATGAGCGAGTACGTGGTTCATCTGAGAATAATGGTGGCCAACTGCTTTCGACTCAAGAGGAGTCAACTAAGAAGAACCATAGAAGTGGGACGGAGAGAAATCGTGGTGGTTATAATGGTCATGGAAGAGGACGGGGCTATAACAGGGGTACACCTGGTGGCAGAGGTAACCAAAATAATGGTGATGAAGGCAGTAAAACCGGAGGTTCAAGTCGTGATAGAACCAAGGTGAGGTGTTATAAATGCCAAGGATATGGTCACTACGCAGCTGAGTGTAGGAAACCAAGGCGTGAAAAGGATTGGCGACTTGACAAGGAGCAGAAACCCGAAGCAAACTTGTCTAAGATTATTGATGATGAGCCAGCACTTTTGTTGGCTGAAAAGGAAGAAATAGATAGTAATGTGGTTTTACTAAATGAGGGTGGTGTCATTCCTAAGCTGAGTGCAGAAGGAGATAGCAAAACACCGAGTAATTTGTGGTACCTCGACAATGGAGCGAGTAATCACATGATAGGATAGCGATCAAAGTTCATAGATCTAGATGAAAGTGTAGCAGGGCAGGTGCGCTTCGGAGATGGGTCGACAGTCAATATAAAAGGAAAAGGATCAATACTATTCAAATGCAAGAATGGTGAAGAGAGGTTGCTAAAAGAAGTATATTTAATTCCAACTCTTTGTAATAATATTATATCTCTAGGCCAGTTGTCAGAGGAAGGGAACAAAGTGATCTTAAAAGGTGAATTCTTGTGGGTCTATGATGTTCTTGGAAAGCTGGTAATGAAGGTACGTAGGTCTCTAAACAGACTCTACAAATTAATAATTGAGGATACAGGAGGTGAATGCTTGTTGTCAAAAGCTGAGGAGGTGACCTGGTTGTGGCACGCACGATTGGGTCATGTTAATTTTAAGGCTATGTCAATGATGTTAGATAAGGATATGGTGTATGGTTTACCAAAATTGGTACAACCAAATGAAGTGTGCAAAGGCTGCCTAATATCTAAACAGACAAGAACACCATTTCCAGCAAGTCGATGTTTACTGCCAACAAGATTCTGGAACTCATTCATGGTGATCTATGTGGTCCCCATTACTCCACCAACGCCAGGTGGGTGTCGATATTTTTTGCTGCTAGTTGATGACTTTAGCAGAGTCATGTGGGTGTATATGTTGAAGACAAAGGATGAGGCTTTGGATCACTTCAAGAAGTTTAAGGCACTGGTCGAAAATGGTCGTGAGGAAAAAATAAAAGTCTTGAGTATAGATAGAGGTGGGGAGTTTTGTTCAGCAAAGTTTGATGAATTTTGTGATGAGGCTGGCATAATGAGGCATTTTACGGCACCATATTCCCCACAACAAAATGGGGTAGTTGAACGCCGAAATCACTACACCATAGATTGGCTATTGCAACACCCACCAAAAAAATTGCTTAAAAATCGTTGCTATTTACTAACAAGTTTTAACAAATTTAGAAATATTGCAACATTTTTTTAAATTGTTACAATTGCATATATTTTTTACAAATGTCAAATTAAATTGCAACGAAAATAGATAAACGTTACAATTGGTTTCAAAATTTTGGGGGGCAAAATTGGCGGGCTACCAAATTCTTTTGTCCGGGCTTTCCAAATAGGCTTGACCGAAACATTTGACTAAGATTTAACACAACACAAACACAGATACATAGAAAGATACATAGAGAGAGACAAGGCGAGAGGGAGACAAGGGGAGAGAGAGAACTCAAAATCCAATCAAGCTCGAAAACACTCAAACTCGAACACTCAATCTCGAAATAAGCATATTCTTTCCCCAAATCGATTTTAAACTCTGCTTTTGGATGAATTTTGCAGCTATCAATTAGGGTTTTTTTGTTTATTTGTTCTCCAGATGGGTTTCTTTGTTTGTAATGTTTCTTTGTTTTTCACTAGTTGATGCAGTTATGATCCCTGTGAATTTGGTGGAGATGTTGTGTGTTGTCGTGTATTTATAATGTGGTAGTTACTTGTTTGTAGGATGGATAACATGAGTAGTTATTGGCAATTGGATTTATTGGCAATTGGATGATGAGCTTCGAGGGTTGAATGTTTCGGAGGAGCACAAGTGGTTGATGGGTGCTTCTATATTGGCTGAGCAGACTAGGTCAAAATTTGAGCGTACGAACAATCTTGATCTTTCTAAAGGACTTATTCTGTGCAAATGTTGTTCTTACTTAAGCATGATATATTTAAAAAAGTTAAAAATAAGCAGAATTGTTGATGATAAAATCATATCTGCATAATTTTGAGTAATATAGTAGACATCTCACGGACTGCCTTGGAAATGTGGGTGATAAATAACTTTGACTTTCAGATGGAAAGGTTCCGACTAGAATGTTCTTACAGTTATCTATCACTTTTGTGTTATGCCTTTGCATACGAGGCAAGTTATAGTTCCAGTACATCGCTGACAGATATATGCTCTGTGTACAGGCTTCAAGTTGTGGAGGTTCAAACATTGATGCAACTGCTTGGGAAGATAAAAAGTGTAAAGGCGAGTCAAGGTTTCCTGCTCAGGTAAGGTAGAGCGATGATTATGTTTATATTTAATTGATCACAATTGACTGTTTGTGCCACTTAAGTTAAACATCTTTTACTGATCTTCTAAATTAGGTGAGAATTCGGGTTAGAAAAATATGCAAGGCTTTGGAAGTAGTTCTCCTTGTGGTTGCATCATTAAATTGTTATGTAAAATGCAAAGGACTTTTGCCCGGATTTGAAGAGAAGTATATTTTGTATTGTTCCCAAGTTTGGTTTCTATTCCTCTCATAGTCCAGACTCCCTTGTGTGGAATTGAAAGAGAATTATTGTATTTATTGGTACATAGTTTGAATTATATTTATTGTCGATGAACTAAATATGTATTTAAGTAGTTTATAATTTTTTATGTTGGGTCTAGCTACATAGTTGTTTGTTAAATGTTTATCTGAGTTATTAATGATAATCCCAGTTATTATGTGCCCTAGTTCATTAGGGTTCTATTTTTTATGGGCCCTAGTCCATTAGGTTTCGTGTTCACTGTTTAGACTCCGCCTTGTCGTCTTCTACTATGATTGAGTTTATATACATATTGAACCATTTATTTCTATGCGGCTGGATTTAAGTTGCAGTTGTCATGAGTTCCCATTCAGCCACCAATGGTTGTTACTTTTAATCACTTCTTTTCGTTGTCCTGCATTGCTCTTACATTCTTTTTTTCTTTTGTGCTGGTGCCACTATTTCATGCATATTTGTTCTCTCTTACTTTTATGCATTGTTGGCACGACATTTTTATTTTCATGTCATTTACTGTTGCTAGTCTCCCCCATTTTATTTTTCTTATTACTCTCCTCTTCGTGAACAGGTTCTTAGAATGTGCAATCTCAGCTGAACAGCCAAGGGCCACCTCTTCCTGTTCCAGTTCAAACTAATTTATCCCAGTCGGGTCAACTACTACCCCAGAACATCGTTAATAATATTGGCTCAGCTGGAATGCAAGGATCTGCTAGTTTGACGTCCTCATTTCCCATGGTCAGCAGTTTATCATAGAATAATATTCCCAATGTTGTTAACCAGAATAACAAGATGCAGAGTATGACAAACATTTCTGGGGTTGTACAGAACATGAAGAGTATGCCAAACATTGTTTTTAAAGTAGAGCGATGATTATGTTTATATTTAATTAATCACAATTGACTGTTTATGCCATTTAAGTTAAACATCTTTTACTGATCTTCTAAATTAGATGAGAATTCGGGTTAGAAAAATATGCAAGGCTTTGGAAGAAGATTCTTTTATCATAACTTGCATTCTCTGAGGAAGCTTCATCCGTTTTAAACTCATGAATAGAGAATAATGTATTATTGAAAATATTTTTACTGTATAGGAGCTGAGCAACTACTACTGATCTCTGAAACCATCTTAGGTTCACTACCTCAGTGGTCCAATTAGAGTTGTAGATATCCCTGAGTCAATATGAAACATTGTTTTTAAGAATTTTTTGCATTTAAAAGTACTCAGCATATACATTTGTTTGAGAATACAGTGGCAACGCAGAAAACTTGCACTGTTATGGAATAAGCTGCATTCTATAGTTTAAGAAAATTCAAGTTCTTTGTGCTTGATTTAATGTTACATAAGCAGATTTTATAACAACTAATATGAGTAAGAGTGTTTTGCCAAAAAATGAGTAAAAGTGATGTACAACTTATTTTTAAACTTTTAATGGAGCGCGACAATATGAGTGCTTGGATTGTTGGTTTCGATTCCAGATTGTTTGCTGTTGTTTATTCTATTAGTAAACTTCTGTATTCTTTTTGTTACCTATGTTTAGTTGAATGCCAACTTAATTACACATTGTTACATGTAAAATTAACTTGCAAATTACATAGGATGTAGTCTGCTCATGGATTGCATATTATGTGAAAGGTTTCGTAAACAAGATCTGAGGTCCTGTTTTTCTCATAGATTTTAGCCCTCTTTCCATGATCCGAGGTCCTGTCTTGGCCTATATATGTTATATTGATTGAGATACTCTCTAATCAACCAATTTTGTTTACATATTTTCTACTCTTTTAGATGTATATTCGTTCTATATTTCATTGTTAAAGCTTTTAGACAAATCTGCTATTTTTTTTATAAATCTAAGTTTTAAACTTATTTTTGCATTTGTTCTCAAAGAAATATGTAGGTCTTAAAACTCAGAAAAGTGCACCAGAGTATAGTCATAAAAGCATACTGGTTTTGTAGCTCTCTCCTTGAATGAACTATTTTAGCTTTTATTTGTGGTAATTGATCAATTCGTTGAATGCAGGACCATCTTGCACTAATGATGGAACTTCTTGGAAAAAAATGCCTATAAAGGATAGATTGTTGGTCACCAGCTCCTCCTTTTCTAGGTCCGGCACATATCTGTGATGCTCATGTTTTTATATTTTGGCAATACAGATAATCATTGGTGGGCTACGATCCAAAGACTATTTTGATAGTATGGAGATCTGAAGAGAATTCAAAGGTTAAAGTACTGCACACTTGAGCTATTACTGGTTGACAAATTCAAACTTTCACATGCACAGTTGGCAGAGTTTCTTTGTCCCTTACTTGTTTTTGCACCAGATAAGAGACCAACTGTTCAGCTGTGTTTGCAATACCCGTGGCTCAACACAAAGAACCTTAACATCGACTAATTAGTAGTGTAGTAAAGTGTATGCGACTTAGTTGTTTTGCTAACTAATTAAGTGCATGTGATAATACCTTATCGTTTTGTCTTGACTTACCTTTTGGATGATTTCTACGATGATGTTGTCCACGCCAGTTTTGTTGATTTTTCTGAACCACCTCTTCAAATATGTTACTCACAGGACCACGTCCTCTGCCTCGAGTAAAATTCTATCTTGCACGTCCACGTCCTCTTCCTCTATTGTATTGTGTATACAATACTTTATCTTTGTTCAACTGAGACATCAGTTTTCAACACTTGAGATTCTGTCTCCTCCTTCTTTAATAATCTTTCTAAGTATTCTTGCAGAGACCCTATAAGTTGATCAACTGTCATAGTTTCTTTATCATTTGATTCTTCAATGGAAATACCAACAAGTTGCAATTTTGTATTCAAAGATCTTAATATCTTTTCATTAACACGAGCATCTTCAATCTTTTCTCCATAATTCTTCATTTGATTTACAACAGAGGAAACCCTCGTGAAATAATGTGGGACTGATTCCGTTTCTTTCATATGCAATGTTTCAAATTCTCCTCGTAGAGTTTGTAATCGTAAATTTTTTACTTTGTCAACACCTTTAAAATTATTCTGGGGAATCTCCTAGGCTTCCTTTGCTTTTGCTACAGATGCAACCTTCTCGAACATGGGAACATGGCTTGGTCTAAGCCCATATGTATAATAGACAAAGCTTGCTGATCTTGTTTTCGAACCTTTGCCAAATTTTGTTTCTGGGCCTGATTCATAGCTCCTTCATTCTCTAGTTCATCATAACCTTTTTCGACAATTTCCCATGCCTCCTCTGATCCAAGCAAGGCTTTCATCCGGATACACCAGTGGCCATAGTTTTCTTTTGCAAGCTTTGGAACGATAAGAAAGTTACTCATTTTAATTTGATGGTGGCTTTGATTTGATGAAGGCTCTGATACTGTTGGTTTCTACGGTTACTATGTATGAGATTTTATGTAAGATTTCAGTATATTTAGAATATAGAATGCAACAAAATGTTCTTATGTTGTAATTAAAGATAATACAAGCTTCTCCATTTATAGTAGGAGAATTCAGACCATCATACATGAACTAAATCAGATACATCTTTTCAGTTCTATGAATCACATTTAAGACCATCATACATGAAGATACATCTTTTGAGTTCTATGAATCACATTTAATGTGTTCTTACATATTCCAAAACTCAAGAGTTTAGTTTATTCAACATATATTAGTTGCATTATCTAAAATTAAAAAACAAATATTTTTCAAGTTTTACCGTTTATCATATAGGAATGTCACAATATGTTATATTAATTATTAGAATTCTAGTTAAAATAATATTTTTTGGAACTATTTTTATAGATTTTTTAAGCAAGAGCACATAGTGAAGAGTAACATCACAAAAACTAAATTATGTTGTTAAACAACAAATTTTATCTTTATCTCATTCAAATTAAATAAATATGATAAAAAAATTATATTATAAACTACTTCTTAAATAATTATACAAAGAAGATTTATATTAGTTTTATCATCGACCATAAATGAAAAAATATTTTTCTAGTTTAAATGTATATATTTGTTGTTAAATACATTACATTATAGAAATTATGTTTTACGAATTACTCAATATGTTATATTAACAATTAAAATTCTTGAGAAAATAATATTTGAATTTCTTGTAAATAGAATTAATTATGATTTCACTTTAGGTATGTACATTTTGCTTGGTATTGTACATTTGCATTCCAGTAAAAAAGTTAATTTTTTATATTTTTTGGTTATTTAAATGTAAAATTTAAAGTTGATTTTTAAATATTCAATTTTGTTATGTTATAAGCATTCGATAATATCTAAACATTCTTTTACGGTAATTGAAAATTATATTTCGTATAATTATTAGAAATAATTATGTGTAGGATATCTCCCGCCTTTACTATGTTGTGTTTGACTATATAAAAAAATCAAAAAGGAAATTAAATTAAATTTCACATCTTATATCATAAATATCATATTTAATATGTTGTATCGAACCCTTTTCCCACTTCTTATATAATACTATTATCTGTTTTTTTATTTAGGTGTTTTGAATAGTAAGACCTTATTTTAATTTTCTTTGCACAAAATCATTTCAATAACTAAATTTGAGCCCTAAATTTTATAATGTACTTAGAAGTTGGAATCATTTTTTTGTGAGTTTATTCTTCATACATAATTTGAGTATTTTACACGTGTCTATAGATCCTCAATGAAAATGGAAATGTTGTTTACATGTTTTATGGATTTTTTCATAAAATCCACCACCGCTAAAATATATTTGTTAAGTATTTTTAACAAAATTATATCTTCTACACAATAATCCAATCTAATTTTCAGTAGCCCAAAATAATTATGGAGATAATTCCTAAAGAGCCCCTAAGGCGAATAAAAGCCTGGAAATAAATATTTTTACATGTCTTTTTCGAATATTTGTTATATATTTTAATATTTTAATGAGTTTGATTACAATTTTCAATTTTATTCACTTCTAAAACTTTATTCAACACTAATCAAATATTCAAATATTAATCCTTTTTTTTGCTTTATTTTACTTTGATAAATTTTTTGCTAGCATTTTCGATGAAAAATTAACTATTTAAATATAACTACGATATCAATTTTTTGGAGAGAATTTATACCTCATTTTCCTAATCATTTGAAAAAATATGAAAATAGTTTTAATGTTATGACTAAAACATTTTTGTAGAAGAAGAGTTGGAAAATAAATTTTT
The DNA here is from genome assembly GCA_037693485.1 of Kitagawia praeruptora. Lineage (NCBI taxonomy): Eukaryota > Viridiplantae > Streptophyta > Magnoliopsida > Apiales > Apiaceae > Kitagawia > Kitagawia praeruptora. Next base: position 114,509,953 of record CM075354.1, read on the forward strand.
TTATCATATTAATTTTTTTGGTGATTTTTTTTATTAAAATTCTAGAAGGTCTCTAGTTTTCCTTGGGTCTCATGCCTCCACAAAATTATCATTGAGCGCTCATCTGGCCCAATCACCAAATTGTCATAGGCCCAATAAAAAATTTTTAGGTTTTCTATATATATATATATATATATATATATATATATATATATATATATATATATATATTTATATATATATATATATATATATATATATATAATTATCATTCAATCTCAGTGTAACTTGTACAATATTGTACAAGATGCAAAATATATTTGTCAATATGTTGTTAAATTGTTATTGTTGTAGCTGGACGGATGTGTAAAAATATGTTGGGAATTATGGTTTTTAAATAATTTTCTGGATGTTGTTGTTGTAAAATTATTGGTTAATTTCAGGAATTATGGTTTTTAATTAATTTTCGCGTTGTACAGAAAAACAAAATATATTTTTTTTTAAATATTTTGGACATTATACGTCGGTTGTTTTGAAGAACCGACGTAAAAGGATAACAATATACGTCGGTTGTTTTGAAGAACCGACGTAAAAGGATAACAATATACGTCGGTTGTTTAGAAGAACCGACGTCAAAGGATACAATATACGTCGGTTGTTTAGAAGAACCGACGTAAAAGGATACAATATACGTCGGTTGTTTAGAAGAACCGACGTAAAAGGATAACAATATACGTCGGTTGTTTAGAAGAACCGACGTAAAAGGATACAATATACGTCGGTTGTTTAGAAGAACCGACGTAAAAGGATACAATATACGTCGCCTTTTTAACCGACGTAAAAGACTCTGACCTTATACGTCGCCTGCCCATACGTCGCCATTTAACCGACGTATAAGACCTATTTAACCTACGTAAAAGGCCATTTTTCTACTAGTGACTCCAGACGCCACTCATATCAGTTGCTTATTCGCGTGAACCTCACATGTCCAATAAATTAGCAAATTGATTTCTATATGTTATTCATTGATAAGTTATTGTAATTGATTAGGTATTCCATTTCTATGCGGTAGGTAGATTATAAGAAACCAGGTATCTAAAATCAATCTAGCTGAATTTCATTTTTCGCTTTATGTGTCTGTGTGTGTTGTGCTGCAAATGTGTATTTATGTTTGATCTCTCTTCCTACTTTGGATTCTTGGGTCAAAACGCAAACCATATGCTAATTAGTGTGAACATCTGGGTGTTTATTTCTAGGTATTCTCACTAGTACAAAAATGGTCTTATACGTCGGTTAAAACAGCCTTATACGTCGGTTAAATGGCGACGTATGGGCAGGCGACGTATAAGGTCAGAGTCTTATACGTCGGTTAAAAAGGTGACGTATATTGTATCCTTTTACGTCGGTTCTTCTAAACAACCGACGTATATTGTATCCTTTTACGTCGGTTTTTCTAAATAACCGACGTATATTGTTATCCTTTTACGTCGATTTTTCTAAACAACCGACGTATATTGTTATCCTTTTACGTCGGTTCTTCTAAACAACCGACGTATAAGGTCCAAAAAATTAAAAAAAAGATAATTACAATTAAATTGTCCAGAACAAGTTAATGCATAGAACAAACCATTGTTTAATTGCAATTAAACAATTACAATTACAATGCACAATTACAATTAAACAACCACCACACAAGAAGAATTAAAGACAAGCTTGTAGTAAAAAATAAAGTGATGATAACACAAGGTAGTTACCAATAAACTTAAACTTTATACAAGACAACAGACTTAAAATCTATGGAATTCAATCAGGACTGTTACAAAAGATGAGAGATTAACTCTAACAATCATTCCTGTCACCGAGGTGCTAACTCTGAAATTCCCCTAATTTCCATCTGTCATGTCTTGAGGTGTTAACGATGAATCACCTTTTATCACAAAATTGCCTGGTACTGCTTAAACCTGTGCAAAGTTAACCTTGCTTCTTCAGTCATATTAACTGGTTCATTCCCGGGAGTACGTAAATCAAATCCCTGAAGCAGACGAGCTAGAGTTAGTTGCATCATCAAAAACCTCGATTCCATTTCCATCTCACCTTCCCCAATACTGCTATACCGCTTACTAAATTGTTAAATTGCAAAATTAAAAAACTTGGCAAACAGAATGTTACAAGGAGCAAAAGAAAGTTAGGTATGGAGGAATAACATGTCTTACAAGGATTTATAAGGATATTTTTAGAATCAATTTTATATAAGCGAGGGTAATCAATTTTATGCATGAGTCACTTAAATTTACTCGGGAACACGGTACAGAAAATGCACATATATCAAGCTGCAAATGACTACCTTAATAAGACCTGCTAAGCAGTGTACATCTATGTTGTCTGGCACCACACCTCTGTTCAGTTCTTCCCTAATGTACTCTTCTTGGCTGTTTTCACCGTTAATTCTGAATATTCCTTCTGCCTACACTTGCAATTTGGAGTATAAAATGTCAAACCAATCAATACTTGCTTCATATGAAGAATAATTTTTATTAGAAAGAGAATTTATAGGGATCACACACCTCCAGGCCTCCTTGCAAATATAAACGTCTTTGCATCATTAGGAGTATTGTAGGCACACTATTCCCTCTGGAGTCGAACGAAAGCTGCATAGATTTTGTTGAAACTCCAAAAACACTTGTGCTGGAGAAAAGTAGGTTAGAGTAATTAATTTACTCTAAAAATATATAAAACAGGATAGCGAACAAATTAAGTTCTGAAATACACTTCACCGTATCAATTAGAGCACCAAGACGATCCCCAAAGCTAACTTGCACCATCGTGGCATCTGAATCTGAATCTTGATCAATATGCAGGTCATGGATATAACTCCTGTTATTATTATATTGCATAGATATAAAACTTATTATTAGTATTAGTTATTTTACAAAAACGTAACTCCTAATTGAATGATAATTTATTGGCAACGCCCTAGACACTGGGAATTACATATGGCACCCTTTATAAAGCCAGTTATCTCTTCCATTTCTCAGCATTCACAAATCTGATTAGAATGTTTTCATCACATAAGGCCTACCCATAACTTTTCATATCAGACATGAAACAAACTTAGTTCTACAAGGCTGAGACTTGGGAAGAGTTGCCAACAGAAGGGTGGCTTTTGCTTTTTCAAGTTCGGTTTCCTTGTGGCATCTTATATGTCCTGGTATCTTCTTAATCCCTATCCGTTGAAGTCCAAAGATTCTCCCCTTTTGTGAGTTCTGTAATAGAATAAGTCAAGAGCGTTAACTCATGAACCTAGCAGACTTTTGATATTCAAAAGAAATTCTCATACCGCGGCCAAACGAACTGGAGATAGTCCATTTAATAAATTAAAGCTTTTTTGGTTGTTCCTAGTCGTAGTCTTCTTTAGCTTCTGAATCTGGCTCTGACTCTGAATCATTGCCAGGATTCCAGTCTTCATCCTTGTCAGCTTCTTCACTACCCTACCAGATTAAACAATTGATACATTCCAAAAACACCATCATGATGGATATTTTAAACAGAAATCCCAGCTAAGGTTTACTTTGACAACTTTGGTTTTGTCTGGTACTTAAAGAATGCATCATGGAGAACCTATAATAAGAATAAAAACCATTTAACTAGTGATATAACAATACAACAATTACCAGCCCACTAAGCTACCAAATTGCTTTTCATTTTCTGTTGGTGTTGGACCTGACATTATGTACATTTCATTTGTTTAGCAAACCTGATAATCAATGTCCATTTTTCCCATTTTTGGTTGCATCCTCTCACGTTGCTTTATTTGAGTTTCTTGTTGTCTTCCTTTTCAATGTACGCCTCCTGCACAGCCAATGTAGAGAACAATAGAGTAAATCAGTACAAATTTGTGTCGATTCAAGTAAGGACTACGCGGCAAGATATATATTAAATGGGAAAGAGCGAAGAATATACTTGCGTATCAATTAATCGTTCAGCATATAGGGGAGAAACATCTAAACTAAGATTTTCCTCAAGATTCACCATATCTTCTGACTCTGCATCTCCTCCTACATTTCCATTCTTCTCCATCTATTCAATATCAATCAATTTATGATGATAATTACAATGCTATATATTTATTGTTGGTGAATGGGGAATATATATGAATATATGAAAACAGAAGGAGAGGATCAATGCAACCTCCAAACAACAAACAGCTGTCTGTTTTCTTCTTTTCCTCATTTTCTTTGCTCATATTCCTTTTTTCAATGCTGTCGACATGTGGTGCTCTTATGTAGTTCCTATATATATTGAGCGAACTCTAAAAGGTGAACACTTTCCGCTACCAGTGTAATTTGCACTCCTATATATTCAGAACTACTATATATTTTCACCAATTTGTACTCCTATATGAGTGTTTATTCAGAGCATTTGATTATTCTCAGCTTATATCTTTTGAAAACTATCATGTTAGATTTGTCCTGTTTAGTTAGTAAAATGAAACATCTAAAATCCAACATCTAAAATGAACTGCTAATATGCTCATGCTGGTCCATTCAGTTTTTTTATAAGCCAAAGCTATCATATCAGTTTTTTTCTTACTAATCGAAGAAAACACAATTTTACTAATCTAAATTGTTGGAGTACTGACAGTGAGCATACATTACAACACATGAAAGACGTAACTTGCTTCTTCTTATACCATCCTGTTCTACAAAAACCCAATTTTACACACACACACACAGAGGGAGAGAGAGAGAGAGAGAGAGAGAGAGAGAGACCTTTGAAGCAATAATGGGGGGAGAACAATGGAGTAACAACGGGTGGTGCTTGATTCCGAATTGCTTGAATTGTGAGTATAATTTAACCGAGAGAGTTTAATTGGGGAAGAACCGAGAGAGTTTAATTTGGGGAAGAACTGAAGACTACAAAAATATACACACAAAACATATAATTATACACACAAACTCATCTTAAACAAACAAATCAAAATTAAACAACTCAATCAGAAAATATATAGATACAAACGTACATACAAACATATAAGAGAGATTTATTTAATTGAATTATTGTAACGAATAACAACTTTACTGAAATTTAATTGCGAGAAATCGTACCCTAATTGACGAGAACGAGAGAGATTATGATTAGAGAGACGGTGGAGAGAGGCGCGAATAATGTGAAGAGGGATAAGTTAGAGAGAAATGGTTTTTAGGTTTAATTTGGGGAAGAACTGAAGACTTAGACTACGATAAATGTTTTTAGTTAAAGTTTTATACGTCGGGTACATATAGGCGACGTAAATATTGATACTTTATACGACAGGTGCAAAATACCGGCGTATAAAGTGCCACTTTATGTGGCGGTTGATAAAAGTCCGACGTATAAAACAGAATATACGTCGTCTTTTCTCAACCGACGTATAAAGTAGCATTATATACGTCGCCTTTTACTCAACCGACGTATAAAGTAGCATTATATACGTCGCCTTTTACTCAACTGACGTATAAAATAGCATTATATACGTCGCCTTTTCTCAACTGACGTATAAAGTAGCATTATATACGTCGCCTTTTACTCAACCGACGTATAAAGTAGGATTATATACGTCGCCTTTTCCTTAACCGACGTATAATATGACCTTATACGTCGGCTTTTTCTCGAACCGACGTATATAACTACTTATACGTCGCCTTTAGGCGGAACCGACGTATATAACTACTTTATACGTCGCCTTTTGCCAGAACCGACGTATAAGAGGCGACGTAAAAGATCAATTTTGTACTAGTGAGTAACTTAATTAGGTTACGAAAAGCTAAAGTAAGTACCTATTATTTGTTTAAAAAGAAACAACAGCAAGGTAAATTAAGTACATGTACCATTCAATATATACTATAAACACTTTTTTTACTGTTAATTAGAGTTTTCTTAGATAAATAATACATATAATAGACCTAACACAATATATAGAATATTTTGGTTCTGAGCAGAATAAAAAATCTTATTGGCGAACTAAATAACTCCTCTTCCAAGTTACATGGCTTCCAGACCAATCTTTTCATTAGCTAAAGGCAGTGGACACGCAAGTTGAGTTAGCATGCAGCGCACAAAAAGGGGGTAAAAAGTTAGATATAAGATTATTCATTTCAAATTCTAACAAAACAAAAATCATTGATTCGATTATAAGGAGTGTTGGACTTGAATGAGGGAGTATATGGTCTGGGATCAAAATCTTGCTCAAGTAATTTTTAAAAAAAATTCTCCTTTGTACCTCATAACTTTGAAGCAATGATAATGATAACTATTAAATTCATCAATTAAACATAACACATAATTACAGGGGTGTTTGGATAAACTTTTTCCAGAATAAGTCAACTTATTTTAAGACAAAGTTAGAGATTCCTAACTTTCCAACTTATTTTCTAACTTATTTTTGCAATTTATTGAATCTCAAACATAAATTAAATACTTGTATAAAAAAAATTATCAATATAAATTTTTTATCCGAAAATAAGTCCATAAGTCCATAATCAAAGTTGTGCCAAACACGCACTACATGATGTAACTTTACACGTACCTAGCTAAAATGATGAAACATTTACGGTCCTTCTTGTTCTTTCTCCGCTCTTCCACACATGTTCAGTCTTTTTTTTTTTTTTCGTGGCCAGGTTCTCTCCTAGTCGCCTGGTTCTCTCCTAGTAACTATTGCGGTTAAACACACAATGCAACTCCTTGTTTAAAGGTTCACTAATGATATTAATTTATTTTAATTATCAAAATTAACAACATACTAGTTATAGCCCGTGCAAGGCACGAGTTACTTTTTATTTTTTATAATTTATTTATAATTTAGTATGATATAATGTTATAAACATTAATTTTAATATGTTATTGGAATAATTATAACCTTACATCTTTGTAGATGTAATAATTTTTACTACTAAAACAAATTACTATGTGTTGTTGGCGGGAATCGAAGCTTAGACCTATTTATATAACAACTTTTAGTATTGTTGTATTTAAGTTGAATTATACCATTTTGCTTATTATAGTATAGTATAGATAGTATAGATGTGTCTCTACATATTCACTACCAAACAAAATAATATTCTAAAGAACAACATTGAATATTAAATAACTTACATACAACACATATTATAATAAATAAATTACTCCCATCCAAGTCCTAATGAACTTCTTAAGTTATAACACTACAATATTTTATTAGATACATACAATTAAAACATTAAAGAAAATCTTTGTCTAATTGCATAGTAAGAAAATAATTCGATTGTTAAGGCACATTAAACTAAATTTACTGGTCTTTGAATAATTCTTGATTCTTGATACTAGTGTGTTTGACTAGTATAATATTAATATAAAAGAAAAAAGGAAATTAAATTAAATTTCACATCTTATATCATAAATATAATATTTAATATGTGGTATCAACCCTTTTCCCGCTTCTTATATAAGATTATCATTTGTTTTTCTATTTAGGTGTTTTGAATAGTAAGACGTTATTTTAATTTTCTTAGCACAAAATCATTTCAATAACTAAATTTGAGTCCTAAATTTTATAATGTACTTAGAAGTTGGAATTATATTTTTGTGAGTTTATTCTTCATACATAATTTGAGTATTTTACGGGTGTCTATGTATCCATAATGAAAATGGAAATGTTGTTTACATGTTTTATGGATATTTTCATAAAATCCACCATCACTAAAATAAGTTCCCTCCGTCCCATCCATTTATTAACATTTCAAAATAGAGTGTCCGACACGCATTTTAAGATGGATTTTAAGGATAGTTACATAATTTATTTTTGAAATTTTCTTTTTCTGTATAAAAATAGAACAATCCTATTTTCATACAAAAAAAGAAAATTTTAAAAATAATTTATGGAACTATCCTTAAAATTTACCTTAAAATGCCTTCCAAAAAGTGACAAAAGAAATGTTAACAATTAGGTGGGACCGAGGGATATTTGTTAAGTATTTTTAGCAAAATTATATATCTTCTGCAAAATAACCCGTGTATACCTGAGGGGGGGGGAATGCTATTGCTGTATATGTAATAACCCGTGTGTGTGTGAATCGGGTATGTGTGTGTTGCGCAAGGACTGTGATTGTGTTCTGGGTTCGGTTTAAATTGGAACCACGGCTGTGATGTGGTATGCTTCGAGTTCTGTTGTTGGTGTGCTCATATAATGGTGCTTGTGTGTGTATTATATGTTGTTCAAGTATGTATGTTTGTGATGCTTTTGCTGTTGTGTTGTCCGATGGGGGAAGAAACAGGGGAGGCTATCAAGGGAGGAGGTGAAGGTTGTCGTGAGTGAGGTTGGTTCGGAGAAGGGCGAAGCAGTGAATGAAAGGGTAAGTGCGTGTGTGCGCAGTGGTACACAGGTGTGACGTTAGTAAGTGTATATGTTGAAGATGAGGCTGTTTTTTTATATACAAGGGTGGGGAAATTGTATTATTAAGTTGTGGTATGTTAATCAGTTTTGGGAGGGATTGTAATTAAGACTTTACCTTGAAAATCGATGTTGAGGCTAGAGGTTATTTGAGGATTTAAGTGTAAGCAGTGTTTAAAAATTATATATTCGGTCGGTGTAGTAGGATCAATATGACAGATTGTTCGATTTTGAAGTAGTAATAATTTAAATTGTTTACTACTTGGATTGTCGTAATTATAGTTGAGTTGATATTGTTGATTGATGGTTGCCTTAAGTGGTTGGTTGAGTATTTTGAGTCGGTTGAATTCGACGGATTAGTCTATTTTACAGAGGAGGTGCTGTCCAATTTCTGTTAACAATTAGTTTGTAAATTTTGATAGTCATCTAATAAGAATTATAAGGCGTTATAGGACGCATATGGGTAGATTAGATCGATAGTAAGTTGTTTGGTTGGTTTTGGTACTAAAATAGTATTTTACCTCCATATAGGTACGAGTAGGAGGCCAGGCTGTGAACAGTGTACGTGTAGAGGGAATCTCGAGAAAGGAGATAGTTTTTTTTTTTTTCTAAGCTGTATATATATAAAGGAGAAAGAAAGAATACAGGGTTTGACCCTTGCTCTAAGCCAAGGCGAAGAGAAACTATCTATCTACAATCTAACCTACAATAGCTAGATTGTAAAAAGAAAGAACAAAAGAAGGGCAAATGACCCCTTTAATCAAGTTAGAAAAATCCACCTATACATATCTAGATGAATGTATTTTTGGAACCATGTAGAGTTTTGCAGTTTGATTTTGAGTTCAAGAATAATGCATTTGAGGAGTTTGCACGGGGCAGAGCTTCCTTTGTCGTGATGACGAGCATTGCGTTCCCTCCATAAATAATAAGAATAAATTTGCGCAGCCAAAAGGATGACAAGTCGCAGAGAAGGATCTGAGATTAATCCCCAGTTTGCAAGCAACTCCAACCAAGTGAGAGCACTGCAGTCTATCTTCAAAAAACCTGTTAGCTTTGAGAGGATGAAGCTACTATACGGGCATGTGACAAATAAGTGAGAAGAAGTCTCAATGCCTCCAACACAAAGATGACAGAAGGTGGAGACATCCAGCCCAAACCAGGCTAGCCTATGCAAGGTTGGAAGCCTGCCATGACATAAGAGCCATTGAAGATGAGCATACCTAGGAATTTTCAACTTGTGCCAAACCAAATCATACCAAGGCACATTAGTAGCACGATTGCGAATAGAATTCCAAATGTCCGAATTTTTGATTTTTCGAAGAGGGATACCATGCCAAAGAGGTTCATCAGAAGCCAAGAGATTAAAAGATGGAAAGTCAAAATTTTGTAACCAGGCCACGAGTCCAGGATCTGGGTGATGGAGTCGCTGCGAAGGTCTAGGCAAGATCCAGTCCCCTGTATGAATTAGTGAATGAACTTTAGAGTCATAAGGAATCCCTGCTTGAGCAATTATATTGTCAAACCGAGAAGTGGCAAGACAGGTTGAGTTCCACCATGGTTCAAACCACATGTTAGATATAATTGATGTGATTTAATGTCAGTGTTTAAGTGTTACAGGTAAAGAGAGTTTAACTTGTTATTGAAAGCAGTTGTAACAGAGTTTGAGTATACGCTGATTGCTGGAAGCGCAAACGCTGACAGAGGAAAGCGTAAACACTGATAGCTGAATACATGGAAGCGCAAACGCTGTTAGCGTGGAGAGAACAGAGTTTGCTAAAGTCTGTCTACTGGGAGCGTCTACAAGTCAACAGAGTTTGAAGATTAATTTAATATTAATATGGAAGCGATATGTTTGAAGATTGGATAGCTGTCAAAGAGATTGAGTTGACTTAGAAGACGTGTAGCAATCGTAATTGATATCAATTGTATAGCTTAATTTTAGGAGAATCAATTTACGATTGTACGTAGCTGTATATCTTATAAATACAGTTAGGTTAACCCTAGAAGGGTATCCATCGTGAACGAATATCATTCTTGTAACCTAAGCAGCTTTCTGTGATACTTTACATCACCGAGAGAGGAATTATTAATTCCAAACAGTTTTAAGAGTTAAAACGTGTGTTCTTGTTACTTATTCATACGGTAATTGATTATATATTGTGTATTCGACCTAACAAGTGGTATCAGAGCCAAATCTGTTACTTTATTACAGTTAAAGATCCAAACACAATAGTAATCAATGGCAGAGATACCTCCACCATCTGAGAAAGCACCTACTACTGTTAGTAGGTATGAAACAATTAGGGTTCCTATACTGAGGCCATTAGAGTATGCAATTTGGAAGGTGAAGATGACCATGTTTCTGGAGGCCACAGATCCAGAATATCTGGACAGAATTTATGAAGGTCCTCACAAACCTACAAAGTTATCTGCTGCTGCTGCTGGTGAGGAATCAAAAGTCATTCCAAAAGAGAAGAAAGATCTAACTGCTGAGGATCTTTCATCTATTGCAAAGGATGCAAAGGTAAGGCATTTACTTCATAGTGCATTAGACAATGTTATGTCTAATAAAGTGATAAACTGCACAACTGCAAAGGAGATATGGGATGCACTTGAGGTTAGATGTCAAGGAACACCTGCAATTAAGAAGAACAGAAGGAACATACTCACTCAGGAGTATGAACATTTTGAGGCAAAATCTGATGAAACCATGACAGAAACATTTGACAGATTCTGTAAACTGCTCAATGATTTGTCATTGGTGAACAAAGAGTATGATTTAGAAGATTCAAATCTCAAGTTTCTTCTCTATCTACCTGAAAAGTGGGATGTGAAAACAACCACTATAAGAGATAATTATGAACTTGGTGAAACAGAGATTGATGAAATTTATGGACTGCTCAAAACCCATGAATTGGAATTGGAGCAGAGAAACAAAAGATCTAGTAGAAAGTCAAAGTCTGTTGCTCTTAAGGTTGAGGAGAAACCATCAAAGAAGGAAGCATCAAGGAAAAAGGCAAAAGGAAAAGCCTTAGTCATACATTCAGAGAATGAGTCATCAGACACTGATGTTGACTCAAACACAGATGAATCATCTAATTCTGAAGATGATGAGGAGATGATGCAAATGGCTGCATTGATGGTAAAGACCTTCAAGAAGATGGGATACAAGAACTTCAAGAAGGGAAAGAGATTCTCCAAGGACTACTCAAAGTTTGATAAGAAGAATTTCAAGAAATCTGAGGGAAAGGACTTCAAATCTGGTAAGAAAGACAAGTCTGAGATTCAATGCTACAAGTGTAAGGAGATGGGTCACTATGCTCCTGAGTGCAAGAAGGGTAAAACTGAAAAGGCACTCTACACCAAAGGCAGAGATTGGGCAGACACTTCAGATTCAGATGAGGAAGTCAACTATGCTCTCATGGCTACTACTCAGACTGAAAATGATGATCTCAAGGTACCTCCAACTACCTATGCTTATGACACTGATAATATAACTGAATTGAGAATTTATCTTAAAGCATTGCATATCAGTTATAGGGATCAGACTTTAGAAAATGAGAGGATAAAGTCTGAGTGTTCTCAACTCAAAGAAAGAAATAAACTTGTTGAGGAACAGCTAGAGAACATGAATAAAATTCAAAAAGAGAGAGATGATGCAGTGTTTATTGAACAGGAGTTGCTAGGTAAGTATAAGCAACTAGAATCAGAATTGGAGGATACTAAACACATCATTAAGACTTGGACACACTCTGGTAAAGACACTCAAGAAGTGTTTCAGTCAGATACAGTAGGTCTAGGTTACTCTGTAGGAGATGAACTTAGATTTGAAAATCAGGTAAAGGTTAGACCACATTGTTCATCTGAGGGTAATGTCATGGGAACAGGTGGACCTAAGACTGAAGCACAGAAAAAGGCTGTTAAAGAGTCATATGCTAAAACTTTTGTTAAAGAGGCTAACATTGGCTTAATGACAGATAAACAACTCAAGCATAAGCTTAAGGAGATAAAGTCTGTCAACAAACAGAGAATGCCCAAGAAAAACAGAAATGGAAAAGTAGGCATAACCTCAGGAGTTAAGCCAATGCTTGCTTCATTAGCTCCCAGGAAAACATGCTTTAATTGTGGTAGTACTAATCATCTTGCCAGTTTCTGCAGTAAGAATAAGAACATTAATTCTTTGCCCTCTAAAACTGCAGTTAAAAATGATTATGTGAAAACTAGACCACAGACTTTATGTAAACACTGTGGAAGTACTTGGCATTCTATTTATACTTGCAGAGATTATCATGCTATTTACTATAATTACTATGAACCCAAGCCAAATTTGAAATGGGTTAAAGTAAACTCTGCAAATGTAAACTCTGAAAAAGTTAGCTTAAACTCTGTTAATGAAAATTCCGCTGCAAAAGCTAACAGAATTAAGAAAGCCAAAGGATCCAAGCAAGTCTGGATCCTTAAAACTAATAATCAGTGATTGTTTGTGATTGCAGGGCACAAGGGTCAGTACCCTAGTCGTGGACAGTGGATGTTCAGGACACATGACTGGAAATAAATCCCTGCTATCAGAGTATGAGGAGAAGGCTGGCCCAGAAGTTTCTTATGGAGATGGCAACATAGGACATACTCTGGGATATGGCAATATTAATCTTGGGAATGTCATCATCACAAATGTAGCTCTGGTTCCAGGACTCAAGCATGATTTGCTATCTGTGAGTCAAATCTGTGACAGAGGATATCATGTAGATTTTCAGCCTGAATACTGCCAAGTGATCAGTAAATCTACAGGGAAAGTTGCTCTAGTTGGAAACAGACACAACAACATCTATGAAATAAAATTGTCAACAAACACTGATGGCAAAGCAGTATGTCTGTCAACAAGAATGTCCAGTGAAGAGAGTTGGAAGTGGCACAAGAAACTCTCTCATTTGAATCTGAACAACATTAATGAGCTCATAAAGAATGATCTTGCAAGAGGACTACCAAAGTCATTGTTGAATGTAGAAGGCCTGTGTGATTCTTGTCAAAAGGCCAAACAGAGAAAAACCTCTTTCAAAAGCAAATCTGAGTCTTCAATTGCTGATCCTTATCATCTACTACATGTTGATCTTTTTGGTCCAGTAAATGTGATGTCTCTTGGAAAGAAGAAATATGCATTAGTCATTGTTGATGAATATACCAGATTCACATGGGTATATTTTCTTGCAAAGAAGGATGAAACAGCTTTAACACTGACAGATCATATAATCCAACTGGACAAAGGTTCAGAGCATCAAGTGAAGATAATCAGAAGTGACAATGGAACTGAGTTCAAGAATTCATCTATGGAAGAATTCTGCAAGAGTAAAGGGATCAAACAAGAGTTTTATGCACCTGGCACTCCACAACAAAATGGTGTAGTGGAGAGGAAGAACAGAACTTTGATAGAAGCTGCCAGAACCATGCTAGATGAAGCAAAGTTGCCAACATATTTCTGGGCAGAAGCAGTTCAAACTGCTTGTTTTACTCAAAATGCAACACTGATCAACAAGCATGGTAAAACACCATATGAAATGGTGAAGAAGAAGAAGCCAAATCTAAAATATTTTCATATTTTTGGATGCAAGTGCTTTGTGTTGAAGACTCATCCTGAACAGTTGACCAAATTTGACCTAAAGGCAGATGAAGGAATTTTTGTTGGCTATCCACTGTCAACAAAGGCATTCAGAGTTTATAATCTGAGAACCAGAGTGATCATGGAGTCTATTCATGTGTCATTTGATGACAAGAAAATAACTGGACTTGAAGATGTTAATGAGCATGATCAACTGCACTTTGAAAATGAAGATTTATTAAACTCGGATGATACAGATCTGACAAACACTGTTGAGGTCAATTCTGAACCCCTACTGGTAAACACTGAAGAAACTTTTCAATCAGAAACAAGGGAAGAACCAGTTGAGGGGGAGCATGAAGAATCACATCAAAGTGAAAATTCAAACACTGATAGTGACTCAATTGATAACTCTGAATCAAACACTGTTGATTCAAACTCTGATCATTCAAATTCTGAGCAGTCACATTCAGGGGGAGCATCTGAAAATGAAGAGAGACACCAAGAAAATCAGGAGAGCATGGATCAAGGGGGAGGATCACATGATGACAGAAGCAATCTGCCTTCTGCAAGAAAATGGACTAAGTCACATACACCTGATTTAATTATTGGTGATCCAGATGCAAGAGTAAGGACAAGAAGTGCAACAACAAACGAATGTCTGTTTCATGCATTCTTGTCACAATCTGAGCCAAAGAAAGTAGAAGAAGCTCTGAAAGATGCTGACTGGATAACAGCAATGCAAGAAGAGCTAAATGAATTTGAGAGAAATGAGGTGTGGACCCTTGTACCAAGGCCAAAGAATAGATCTATTGTTGGTACTAAATGGGTTTTCAGAAATAAAACTGACAGTGATGGTGTGATCACAAGGAACAAAGCAAGACTGGTAGCTAAAGGCTATTCACAGCAAGAAGGAATAAATTACGATGAGACTTTTGCACCAGTTGCCAGGTTGGAGGCAATAAGGATGTTTCTTGCCTATGCTTCTCACAAGAAATTCAAGGTTTTTCAAATGGATGTGAAAAGTGCTTTTCTGAATGGAAAACTTGAAGAAGAAGTATTTGTTGAACAACCACCTGGTTTTGTAGATCCAAAATATCCAGATCATGTCTACAGGTTAGACAAAGCACTCTATGGACTCAAACAGGCACCTAGGGCATGGTATGAAACACTTGCTAAATTTCTGCTAGAAAGTGGGTTTCACAGAGGTACTATTGACAAAACTCTGTTTTACTTTCAATCTGGTAATGACCTGCTCTTAGTACAGATATATGTAGATGATATCATTTTTGGATCTACTAATGATAAACTCTGTAAGAAGTTTGCCAAGCTCATGCAGTCTAGATTTCAAATGAGTATGATGGGAGAGTTAAGCTATTTTCTAGGCTTACAGGTGAAGCAAACAGATGATGGAATTTTCATAAATCAAGCAAAATATACCAGAAATCTTCTCAAGAAATTTGGCATGCTTGACTGTTCATCTGCAACAACTCCCATGGCAACCGCAACAAAACTGGACAAAGATACAGGTTCATCAGTGGATATGACAAGCTACAGAGGGATGATTGGTTCTCTACTCTATTTAACAGCTAGTAGACCTGATATCATGTATGCCACCTGTCTGTGTGCAAGATTTCAGGCAGATCCAAGGGAACCACATTTAACAGCTGTGAAGAGGATTTTCAAATATCTCAAGGGCACTGTAACCATAGGACTGTGGTACCCAAGAGAATCAGATTTTAAGCTACTTGGTTACTCTGATGCAGATTTTGCTGGCTGTAAGATTGACAGAAAAAGCACAAGTGGAAGTTGTCAATTTCTTGGTGACAGACTAGTGTCTTGGTACAGCAAGAAACAGAAGTCAATATCTACATCTACAGCTGAAGCAGAATATATTGCTGCTGGTAGCTGTTGTGCACAGATTTTATGGATGAAAAATCAACTACTGGATTATGGGTTGAGGTATAGTAAAATACCTATTTTCTGTGATAATCAAAGTGCTATTGCAATGACAGGTAATCCAGTACAACACTCAATGACCAAGCACATCAGCATAAGGTATCACTTTATCAGAGAGCATGTAGAGGAAGGCAACATAGAGCTTCACTTTGTGCCTACAGATCAACAACTTGCAGATGTTTTCACAAAGCCTCTAAGTGAAGCAACATTTACAAGACTGGTCAATGAACTAGGAATGGTATCTGGTTTTGACTAAACATGTTGGTTAGACTCAAACTTTTCTAATAAAATGTGTTGCTCGTATTTCTGTGAATTGCTAAAGTGCTATGTGAATATTGTTAATTAAACTCTGTCAGCATGATTGTTGGTCATACACTGTTAATACGTTTGTTAAACTCTGTGAATTCTGAGTTGATTTTTGTCTGAATGAAAGTACCGATGAAGAAAAATGTATAGAGCATGATTTTCAGTGAAAAATCAAGATTCTTTTTGAGTCACTGTAATCTAATCAGAAATTGCACAGTAATTTAACACAGCATGATACTGTTTCATATTTAGAGCATCTCTTAGTTTATTTGATCCTAAACTCTGAATCTATGAATACTGTATGCATTTTCTCTCATGATTAACTCTGATATTGATGAACTCTAAACTCTGATTAGTGACACTCTGTTTCCAAGTCATACTTGATTCTTGATGATTCTGTGTTTGCACTTGTGAAAATTTTAAAACTTGAGATGTGTCATTGTTTAGTTTGGTGAGAACCAGTTCATGTCTGAACCCTGTGAGATTTTGAGCTGAATAAGTGATTGATACATTTTATATCAATCAGATTTTATTGTTGTGTGATGTTCATCAGTAAGTATGTTGCTCTAGAACTTGCATTAAACCATTTTGGGACTACATGATATATGTGTGCATAAAGATGATAAAGGCATTAGGATTAACCATCTTTCTTTAAACACTGTTCAAAACCTCTTTGAACACTGATCATAAACACTGTTAATAAAACACTACCCTTAGTAAACCCCTTTGAGCCAAATTAACTGCTCATTTTTCTTGAATACTGAAGTATTAAGAGCAGTTATATTCGTTTGTTAAATCAAATTCAAGCAGGTGAGTATTTCTCAAAGAAAAGATATCTTACTCAGTATATATATATGTAAATAATAATAAAAAAAAAAAAAAAAAGGTATATATACTGATCATCTTGTACAAATATGTACTAATCATTTGACTGAACATTTTGATCAAATAAATTGTTCAGTTAGAAATTCTCATCTCTTCTCATCTGTTTGATTTCACTCAATTATAACCCTGAACAAAGTCCTTTTGATTTGTGCACATATGTAATCGAAGTGGTGTAGATTTGGTGGACATTCAAGCTTATGGTAGTATCTGCTTTTACTGATTGAATCTGAGAGTAAACACTTCACCTAAACACTTGTGTGATGTGAGAGTTTGTGAGACAATCCTTGACATGTAACTCACTGAATGATGCTTTGATGTTTATCTCCTGATCTTTTTGTCTTTAATGACTGTGTGCTTACGTGGATAATCATGATCATAAACTGGAACAGGGATATTCAGATTTCTGTAATTAAGGAACTACAGAGTTTAGCATTCATCATATACTCTGTGTTTAATATGAGAGTTTGTGCATTCAGTGTTTATTGTTTTGATTTATGGATTTTATGAAATATTAGATGCTATAAAAATTGATTTGGTAAACTCTGCTACTCACACACGAAAATCACGACTGTGCATTTTTGAAAGGGTTTTTGTGATAAAGATTGAAAATATGACAAACACTGATTGATTGTGTTATGTACTCTAAGGTAAATTTTCATTAAGATAATTTGAAAATTTTGGAGTAAATGGAGTAGTTGACAACTGTTAATTAGTGTAATAAGTGGTAACGTGTCTTGATAAATGGAACGACAGCGGTAATAAT
Organism: Kitagawia praeruptora; assembly: GCA_037693485.1. Taxonomy (NCBI): domain Eukaryota; kingdom Viridiplantae; phylum Streptophyta; class Magnoliopsida; order Apiales; family Apiaceae; genus Kitagawia; species Kitagawia praeruptora. The sequence goes on from CM075354.1 coordinate 114,527,842, forward strand.
GGCTTTTACTGCGCATGTATTAAGTGAACCGTTGCATGTGTGACACGTGTCCCACTCACTCATCATTATGTCTCACTTTTACACTTTTCAAGGGAACAGTTGCGTGTTTTCAAGGAAAATCGTTTGAGTTTACTTTTTAATTAAAACTCAAATTACTTTTTGCCACAATCACTATTATCCACTCGTATTCACTTTACCAAAACAGAGAACATCTTTGTTTTTCACTTTGGCATTTTCACAAACACCTTTCTTGCAAACCATTTTCACAGTTGATTCTTGCTTATTTCTTGATTCAATGGCAACTAAACCTTTCACTGTGTTTGGTCTACGCTTTGTGCCTAACAATTATGCAGCTTTACTTGAGAACGACCGGGCTCCAGAGGCGTTCCATCTAATGCAAAATTTTCTTCGAGATTCTGAGATTGGGCAAGCGCTGGTTGAACCGGCTACTCTATCTGCTTCCCAAGTTGTTAACTTCTGGCAAAACTCAAGATATATAGAAGGAGGAGAGAGTGGAACTCCGTCTATCATCTTCTCTCATGAAGAACAAGAGTTTGTGATTACTCCACAAACTGTTCGTGATGCCATGGACTTCGACACACATACTTCGTATGCTGTTGTCTCTGAGGAAAATCTGAGAGAGATGCTAACAGAGATTGGGTACATGGAATCACTTGCCAAGCTGGGCAGTGTGAAGAGGCCAAATTTGAGAAAAGAGTGGAATTTTTTCTTTGATTGTATCACCAGGACATTCCAGAAGAAGGTCACCAACTGGGATGCTATTCCAATGGACAGTCTGCAAATTGGGTATTCTCTACTCTATGGCAGTAATTTTGATTTTGGTAGATATATTTTAATGAATTTGGGTGATAAGTTGTCAGAGTCTACTACAGTTTACTTTGCTAGATTTTGTCAACTTCTGTTCAATGCATGTGTTCCTGGATTAGTTGTTGATGAAGCTGATAAGATTCAACCTTTTCGAGTCACTAAGAGAATATTCTCTGATATGACTAACAAAGATGTTGGTAAGGATATACCTCCTTTCATAATGCCACTTGCTTTACAGAACTTTGTCAATCAACCACAAGATTCTCCATCACCAAACCATGAACCACATGAACCACATCAATCAGAACCACAATCTATGCCTGAACCTTTAGCCACTGATCGTACAGAAAACATCCCATCTCAACCTACTCAATCACCTGAGCCAATACCAACAACCACTGATCAACCCATATCACCTCAAACACAAACAGAACCTCAAACACAACCTGACCAAATGACTACTGAACCAACAAACCCTGTCACTACCACTCATCCACAACCACCACCAAAGCCAAAAAGGAAGAAACATACTGCAATCAACACCAAACATTCTAGGGCTAAACAGACAACTCCAAAGGCTGTTTATTCTAGAAGATTCATACAAAGGGCAAATAGACCTTCAACACCATCGGTTGAGGAAAGTTCTAGTGAAAGTTCTAGTGCAGAAGAAGAATTTGTTGCAGTACCTCAAGCTAAGAGGAGAAGGCTTATTTTAACTGATTCTGATGATGAGCATGTTGAAGAGGCTCAAGAGAAAATCTCTTTTGATATTCCTACTGGTGAGCCAGAGGTTATCATAGAACCTATAATACCAGAATCTGAAGTCAAGCTTTCTGAACCAGAAGTTGTTAAGGTTCAAGAAAATGAAGCTGTTAGAGATGTTTTGTCTCCAATGGAAGAGTTTGCTGAAACTCCAATTTCTTTTAATCATGAAGCATCTACTCCACCACTCATGGAGGTTACACTTTCTATTGATACTGGTGTTGCTGATGGGCCTACTGTTGTTCTTGAAGACACTGTGGTTGCATCACACACTGAGTTGAACTCTGATGCCAATCATGTTTCTGCTCATGGTGAGGAGGTTGATAAACCAGAAAAGGTTCTTTCTTCAGAGCAAACTCCAGTTGATAAAGGAAAACAGGTTGCTCAAGAACCTATTTCTGCTCAAGAACCTATTGCTTCTGTTGCCTCTACTAGTGAGTCGATGAGTGATTCAGTTGAAGCTGAGAGTACAGGAGTTGAACAACCACAAAATCAGACTGATGGTCAGAAAACAGGTGAAAAACCAGATTTTGCTGGACCTTCTGCTAATGAGGTTGATGATGATTATTTGAAAAAGCAAACTGCTGATTGGTACAAGTCAGATTGTATCTTTCCTCCTGGAAGAGCAGCTAATTTTCTACAGTCACATTCCTCAAAGATTTCAAATCCTGATATCTTTACTTGTCTTCAAGGCACAGTGATTCAGATCAAGACTTTGAATCACAGATTTGATGAAAATCAGAAGGCAATTGTAGATCTTCGAACAGAAGTTGCTACTCATGAGGAGAAAGCTCAACTAGCTAATGCTAAGCTCTTTCAACAATTTGCTAAAGCTCAAGCAAATATTAATGACAGACTGAGCACAGTTGAGCAGAATCAGATTTTACTAACTGAGAAGGTTGATTCCATTGCAAACTCTCTTGAGTTAATTACTTCTATTCTGATTCAAGATGGTGATGATGATGTCAAAAAGGGGGAGAGAATTGCTAAAACCAAGTGTAAGCAAACTCAAACTCTGTCAAAGAAAGATCATCTTGATGATGAAGGCACCAATGCTGATAAGGGCTTTAGAAATGCAAATCTCAGACAAGGACATGGAAGGTCTTCAAGGTCAAAGCCAAATTTGGTGATAGATTCACATACTCAGAGTACTTCTGGTTCAAAGCCAAAGGATTTGTCATTCTCTGACAATCCACAAACAGATGAAGAATTGGCTGCAAAATTATTTCGTGAAGAGAATGCTGAAGCTACACTTGAGGATATTCAAGCTGAAGAAAAGCTGTTGCAGAAAGAGTATTTAAAAGCTCAAAAGTCCAAGAAAGTGAAGAAAGTTGTTAAAGCTTCAAAGTCTGCAAGGCCTGTAATGAAAGGAATTGAAATCAAAGAAAAACTATCTGGTATTCAAGAAGAAGAAGAAGAAGATACTGGAAAGCTGGTTAGAAAGTCTTCTCTTGATGCTAAGTTGAAGTTAAAAGGGATAATTGGTGAAGAGAGCAAGGGCAAAATGATAGTTACAACCTCTGTTGCTACACAAGTTGTACAGACTCAAAGTAAACTCTTACCTGGTTTTTCAAGGCCAAAAATTCCAGTGCAAGAAGAAGTAGGAGTGACTGGTGGATATCAACATAATGTTGCATGTTCAGGAAAGCCACCAGGAAGGAATACTTCTGGCTTAGGTTCAAGAAGAGATTTGAGGGTTAGTAACAGTCCAAGAGATCCTTCTGCACTTGTATCTCTTGGTTCTGGTATAACTCAAGAAAATCTAGACAAGTTGGAGTCAGTTCAGGTAGTTCATCAAAGGAGCTTAGATATTCACTTTCTACTATACTTTATGGCAGATGGGTCAGTGTATAGAGTGAATGAAGAAGCAATCAAACTAAAATTATTTGAGGAACTTCAGTATGTCTTGCATATCTTCAGAGTTAGAAATCAAAGAACACAGCTTATTGCTAATTCTATAAGAGAGTATATGCAGAAAGCTAAAATTGCTACAGGAACAAAGTCTGCTGAAAAGTATGTTCCTAAGTACAGAGACTGGAATGGGAATCTGATTGAAATGCAGAAGGGAACTACAAAGCTGAAGACTGATCTTGGAATTACAGTTCTGGATTTCAATGTAAAGTCTGAAGAATTAAAGTACATCAGATTGGGAAATGAAATGAGAAGAAACAAGATCTATGATCTCAGGGCTGCTATTTTTCAAACTGATGAGAATGATCCAGAATTAAGAGAGATCAAGCAAGCTATGGAGATTGAGCTTGAAAATGCTGAAAGGAGATTGTTGATTGATTATCTCAGAACAACTCCAGATCTTGAGGAGGTTAGGTAGACAGAATTTGTAAGTAATTCGTATTTTCTGTAAATTTTGCTAAGTTAAGTTTAAACTCTGATTATATGTTAAACACTGTGTTTTTATTTGTTAGTTTTGACATCATCAATTATTGTGAACTTGTACATTTTTCTAATGAACAAGTTGGGGGAGATTGTTAGATATAATTGATGTGATTTAATGTCAGTGTTTAAGTGTTACAGGTAAAGAGAGTTTAACTTGTTATTGAAAGCAGTTGTAACAGAGTTTGAGTATACGCTGATTGCTGGAAGCGCAAACGCTGACAGAGGAAAGCGTAAACACTGATAGCTGAATACATGGAAGAGCAAACGCTGTTAGCGTGGAGAGAACAGAGTTTGCTAAAGTCTGTCTACTGGGAGCGTCTACAAGTCAACAGAGTTTGAAGATTAATTTAATATTAATATGGAAGCGATATCTTTGAAGATTGGATAGCTGTCAAAGAGATTGAGTTGACTTAGAAGACGTGTAGCAATCGTAATTGATATCAATTGTATAGCTTAATTTTAGGAGAATCAATTTACGATTGTACGTAGCTGTATATCTTATAAATACAGTTAGGTTAACCCTAGAAGGGTATCCATCGTGAACGAATATCATTCTTGTAACCTAAGCAGCTCTCTGTGATACTTTACATCACCGAGAGAGGAATTATTAATTCCAAACAGTTTTAAGAGTTAAAACGTGTGTTCTTGTTACTTATTCATACGGTAATTGATTATATATTGTGTATTCGACCTAACACCACAGCATAGACCCCAGGCCATTCCCAAGTTTTATAGAGAAGAATTGGCGGGCCAAAGACCGTAATTTAAGAACATTCCGAAAAATCCAGGAACAATCAGAAGGCATCTGCAAGGTCCAGAAGTGTTGGTGCTTTAACAGGGTTATGTTAACCCATGTTGCCCATAAGGACTTGCTCTTCTTCACAATACTACATAGATGAAAAAGAATCTGGGCACGATTCCAGACTTTGAGTTTTTTGAAACCAAGACCGCCCTCCTCGAGAGGGCTACACACTCTATCCCAACTAATTTTTGCCCCTCCTTTAGCATTGATATCACCCTTCCACAAGAATCTTGAAAAAATGGTTTGAAGCCTCGAATGAACAGATACGGGCAGCACAAAGTGCTTAGACCAGAAAGTTTGAATAGGGAAAAGCACCGAACGAATTAATTGGGCCCTCCTAGCAAACGAAAGCAGCAAAGTGGTCCAACAAGAGATACGAGCAGAAATTCTATCCAATAAAGGAATGCAGTCATTATGGCTAAGCTTCGAAGATATTAGAGGAACCCCAAGAAACTTAACTGGCAGAGTTCCATGCGCAATGCCAAAGGTGTGATCGAACCACTGCACAAAGTCAGGCTTGCAATTGCCAAAAAAAACCGTGCTCTTAGCAATACTAGGGTTTAAGCCACTAGAACGAGAGAAACTTAAGACACAGTTCATGAGATGAGAAACAGAATTTGTATCCCCATTCGAAAAGAGAAGAACATCATCAGCATAAAAAAGGTAATTAAGCTTCAAATCTTTGCACTTCTAGTGGTAAATGAAATCTGTAGGAGTTTTAGCAAGCAAACAAGATAAAACATTCATTGCTATAGTGAATAGATAAGGCGAAATAGGGTCACCTTGTCGGAGACCTTTGTTTCCATCAAAATAACCACTTAGAGCTCCATTCACTTTAATAGAAAAGGAAGGGGTTGAGATGCAAGAATAAATCTAGTTCATGAAGGTGGGGGGAAAACCAAGTTTCGAGAGAGCACCCATAATAAAATTCCAGTCAATCGAATCGAAGGCTTTACAGAGATCAAGCTTCAGACCACATTTTGGAGAACCTGTTTCTCGGTTATAACCCCTGAATAGTTCTTGGGCCATGAGAACATTATCAGAGATATTGCGACCTGAGATGAAAGCTGACTGAGATATATCAATGAGGGAAGGCAAGACTAATTTTAAACGATTTGCCAGAATCTTGGTGATGCACTTATACAAGGTAGAACAGAGGGAAATTGGACGAAAGTCACTCATAACAGATGGAGTAGGGACCTTGTGGATAAGAGCTATGCTCGTTGCATTAACAGATCTTTGCATTATGGAGGTAGAGAAGAAGTGTTGAACAGCTTTGCAAAAAGATTCACCAACAATCTCCCAAGTAGCTAAAAAGAATTCAGCAGGAAATCCATCAGGGCCCGGGGTTTTGTTCTTCCCCATACCTTTAATAGTTTCCAAAATAAGAGCGTTTGACACAGGAGCCTCTAGCAACAGAGCTTGCGAAGAGGACACAGAAGCACAAGAGATGGTGTCAAAATCAAAGGGAGAGTGATTATGAGTAGCTCCAATAGTAGAAGAAAAAAAGTCCACAGCCACCTGTGAAACTTGTTTATGACCCAAGACTAGATCACCCACCGAATTATTTATAGCCAGCAGCTTGTTTCTATTCAAATTGGCTTTGACTTTATTGAAGAAAAAACTCGAGTTGCCATCGCCAACTGTTAACCATTTGACTCGCGATTTTTGCAGAAGAAAAGATTCCTCCTCAAGAATAGCAATTTCCAGATTCTTAGTTGCCTCTCTTTCTTTGGAAAGAAGAACAGAATTTTCATTATCCTGATTAAGGTTGTCCTGGATATCGTGAAGCAACGAACGAGCATTTGAGACATTACTATGAACATTGCCATGAGCTTTGTTCAGAGCAATCAGCTCTCGTCTGACTTCTTTCAGCCTACGCATCAAGATGGACATAGGATCACCATACCACGGCTTAGCCCAGACTCTGGAGACAGTGGGCAGGAAACCTTCAATCTCTGTCATGAAATTGAAGAATTGAAAAGCTTTATGGATCTTGACAAGTTTCAAAGGAATTGTGCAAAGGAGGGGACAGTGATCCATTAACCCTTTGTTTTTAAAAAGAACAATAGCTTCAGTAAAGGTGTTAAACCAAGCACCATTACCAAGCATCCTGTCAAGCCGCTTTTGGATACCCAAAATTCTGCCAAGTGCCATGATGTGTTAGAATTTTCTTCTCTAAATGTGGGACCAAATGTATATACCTGTCAAAGTAAATAAAAAGTTAAAACTGGAAAAAAACAACTGGTTGGTAGTTATATATTTATGGTCTAAAGATAAATAGAGAATTATACATCTGATAGAGCATCACCAAGATTCTGACTAATTGGTGACTGTGACATTTAGTTGGCCCGAGACGGTTAAGAATGCTGGCTTCCCAAAGAAGTCCTGTAATTGACAATATAAATCATTTACAAAGCATTATACAATTAAAAAGTATGACAATCACACAATTACTTTTAGTGTAATTATGTTCAAGGCGATAGATTCAGCTAAATGTCACAGTACATAACAAGATAACATATTATTTCCACCCAGATGATGTAAATAGTGATAACTGCCAGTTTAGTTAGTGTAATATGCAACAATTTCTGATCCCATTTTCTTTTGCCATTTAGAAATAGAAAAAAATCGATGTGTGTCATAACCCACCTGAATGTCTGTCCTTACTACTTCTCCACCTTGTAATAACTTATACTGCAGTTAAAGGATGAAGTCAAATCTAAAATTAAGACAAGAGTGATCACACCCAACCGCTCATTAAAGAAAAAAAACAGTGTTAAAAGGATTAGCGGAAATTAGTCCCAAATTTTGAGAACTGATTAGACGATTTATATACCATCTTAATTGGTTGATAAAGAAAACTAAGCCCACGAATAGGGGAACTGAACTCATAATATCTACATTAGAATATGATCGCAAGATTTTTAATAGTAGTAGTACATCTAAATCCTCTAAAGTAACAATATTTTCTTCCGACATTGATTTTATTCTTAAGTCATATTGCCATATAGTATCATTAAGTTTAAAGCTCGAATCTGGATGTCATTAAGTTTAAAGTATACGAGGGAACAAATATTTTATCTATACAATTCGGAGATATAGCAGGGTCGATAGCAGCATAATCTAAAAGATATCCATAGTTCGTCATTATAATTGAAGTCCATTAGATATCCTGATTAACTACCTTTCCAGGTAAAAGAAGCCAGAGAAGACCCTCGGGCAATGGTTCTCCACCAGGCTTCGCTCCTGGCAATAGCTTCTGACATTCAGGTATTGACAAGCCCCTAAAGCGAATTCCCTGAAAAAGAAAAATATAATAAATTTCAAAACACAAAAAATATAGTTACTTTCCGTGTAACATGAATACATCGCTACTAATGAAGGTCTAAAGAACATCAAACCAAACAAGTCAGTCACCATGCATATACCTCTTCTGGTTCAAGTAAAGAGGTTTCCCACAGAAGTCTTGTCATTCCTCTCATACCGCCAAGTACCTTTGCAATTAGGAAAAGGTTACAATAAATGGTGTACGTGAAATTTTTTAAAGATTGTTGAACAACTCATACAGTACAAGAAACTTGCATACACATCTGCATATATATGTAAGAACACAAATATGCAATAAAAAAGTGAGTGAGATATAATATCCTTACATTTGGAAGAGGGAGTGTTTCCAAGAGCTCGGCCCAGCTAAAAATAAAGCAACATTAATGAGAGAAGACTATAGTAACCCGATGAACTATGCATTAATAATATTACCTTCAACCTTCATCGCCAAGGCCATGTAGCCAGACTATAGTGGCTTGATGTGTACCTTTTGGTCCAACCACATGTGTTTTTCCAAATTCAAAAGTTCTTTTAGCATTTTTAGCACCTATATGCATTAAAATTTTAGAGGGTCTTAGTGATGAATTAAGAAAATATTGATTATTGGGTGACTGCCGATCTTGAGGAGCACTGCAAATAAAATCAACATTTAAATAAATTGTTTATCAAGAACCCTTCAAATGTAAAATATGGATGAAACAAAATAGATACAACATAATAAGCATCTGTAATAACCACTGGAAACTAGAGTATGGAGAAGAATGAGGGCTATATTTAAAACTAGAGTATGGTGAAAAGCTTGAATTCAAATCGAACCATAAAATTGAAACCCCTAAAATTGAAATTCAAATCGTGGAAGATTTGAACCAAATCGAAGCCAAAGATAGATAACCAGAGAGTAGTAGAGAGAAGAACCTGGGAGAGAGACCAATCGCCATACACCGTACCCCTGTTTGTCAATATTCACAGCAATACACAACCGCGGCCACCAGTTCTTCACATATACACGCAAAGCAGGTGCACACATACCCAGCCACACCCTCATCTTACTCATACAACCTCAACAGTTGAGGCCAAATACAGGGGAGGGAAGAGGAAATAAGCATCACCCACAGATTACATCGACATACACAGTTTGTATACCACACACCGAACTCACTCTACACCACACCCACATCGAATTCACACTGCACATCACCCACAACAATACAAACATTTACAGGACCTCTACATACACATCGTTACAAGAATAGCCAGGGGAAAATGAACACAGTAGAGGGAGAGAGAGAGACGAACTCGAGAGAGAGACTGAGGGAGATTTGAGAGAGATTTCTAGGGAGTTCGAACGAGAGAGATTGAGAGTATTTGAGAAGTTTCGAGAGAATTATGAGAAAACACAGCTGACCCCCTTCTAATTAGGGATTGGACTTAAAACATTTGGGGAAAATAAAATTGGGCAATTTGTTAAATCTACAATGCTAGAACAAAAAAATGAAATCAATTAATTAACTATTCAAAATCAAAATTAATTGGGAAATTTAGGAAAATAAATCTTTTCATTTTTAAAATGAAGAGTACAAAATTACGAACAAACACATATTTTTAAAATATTTTTTTAGGATCAAAAATGAATTAAAAATGAATTTTACAAGTTTTGATCCTTTAAATACGATATAAATCGTAAAATCATTTTGAAATATTTAAACACCCAAATTAATCCTCCCGACAATTTTAAAAAACTAAATAATATCATAAAGATGATAACACAAAAGATTTCATGATTTTTAACAACTCCGATGATTTTATAAAACAAATCTCGGAAAATCAATAATGCATGATTTATATACATTTAAAATTAAATTTAAAATTTTACAAAATAATGATTATATAAAAACATAATTGTAACATAAAATTAAATTTATAACATATTAAAAGAAATCCGTGCATCGCACGGGTTATGAGCTAGTAATATACTAATAATTTTGACATAACCCAAAATTTTTGTTCTTACATTAATTATATGTAGAATATAAGGGATGTTTTCTCACTAAAAATACACAATTTTTATTAAATAAGTATAAACTTTTTCTAAAATGCAAAATGTCAAGAATTATATTCCCGCATTCCCGTATCGTCTCTCTGTCTCTTATCACTTCTGCTTGGGAAAAAACATCAGCTTCTCTGCTCCCGCGTGCTGCTTTAAAAATTTTACAAAAAAATTCAGTTTAGGCGTCGGTTAAATTAAGACCAACGCTTAAAGTACAGTTTTAGGCGTCGGTTGCTAATGACCGACGCTTAAAGTACAGTTTTGAGCGTCGGTTGTTTTCGACCGACGATAAAAGTTTGGTTTTAGGCGTCGGTTAAGTAAAAACCGACGCTAAAGATACAGTTTTAGGCGTCGGTTGTTATGACCGACGCTAAAGATAGTCCTAAAGCGTCGGTTAAGTAAAAACCTACGCTTAATGTTCAACTTTAGGCGTCGGTTATTTTATCACCGACGCAAAAAGTCCAGCACAAATGACTTTAAGCGTCGGTTAATGTAGCAACCGACGCTTAAAGTAAGTATAAGCCACGGTTCTTCATTTAACCGACGCTACAAGTGCGATGCTTAAAGCCTATTCTGTACTAGTGCCTCTTTAAGGGATGTTATCTTCAAATTGATTTATAATTAATTATCATGGACTTATCTTATAAATGTTCATTTTGAACCACTTAACTTACCCAATTTAGTCCAAACTTTTCTAGATGTTGAAGAAATTTATTAAATGATTAGCACTTGACTATATCCTTGTTTTGTCGTATATCCTCAGTTATTAATCATGTTGCTAGTAAATTCTTCTGTCGATTCATTTAATGATGTTATGACCCCAATTATTCGTATCGAATTTGTCGATACTTTTTGTTATTGTTGTTTATTCAATTGTCACCTATTCATTGTATCGAACTCGTCGATACCCTTTGAGGTTATTATTCTTTAATTAATACCCAATTATCGTGTCGAACTTGTCGACACATGTTGATCTTGAATTCTTCATTGATTAATGGATCTTGAGTTGTTGTTCTGGAACGTGAGTTTTCCAGATTGTTTGGTTGATAGAGGTTGCTGATTGTTCCGACACCTATTGTGGGATATAGAATTGGAATGTTTTTAAAACAGATGTCCCTTCGGGGAGACCATATTATTCGTCAGTAGATGTCCCTTCAGGGAGACCATATTAATGGTCAGCAGATGTCCCTTCGGGGAGACCAGTTTAATGGTCAGAAGTTGAGGCCAATGTGTGCCATGGATCCATTTAGAGGGACCTTGCTGTGTGCATTGTCCGGGGTTAGTGCGGGTCTGATCAGCCTCCTAACTCCACTGTTTTTTTTAAATATATAAAAAAATCCAATTCTAATCTATACATTGAGGTTGAGTTGCCTCAAAGCTTGATTCCTTTGAAGCATATGATGATTATCTTTGATTATCAGTTCTCATTGTTGATGCAATTTATTCTAGCGGAGCCTTGCTAGCTCATCTTGGAGTTATAATATTTAATTTCAGCTGATTTCTTTCGTACCATATGATGAGTATTCTTGTTGGTCAGAACCTATATTGTTCTTGACATTGCTATCACTGTTTACACTTGCTGAGCATTGTTGGCTCACTCTTGTTTGTTGTTTACTTTTCTTCAGTTAATAGAGGAGATTAGTGGACCTTGTGGTTGATGAGTTTTCATGCTCCAACAGCGAGAGGTGACGTTCGAGTTGTTGGTTTCGCCGGGTAGTGATTTGAGCTTGTCAGAGGTTGGTTTACTAGTTCGGTAGATGAACTTAGTCGTTATCAATTTGTATAATAATGTTATTCTGAGATTGGATTGTAGTAATTAAATTTGGTAGTTTGTTTCATACCATAACCTGTAAGCGGTCTTGGATCAGGGGTATTTTATTATTATATTATGTTTATATCCAGGTATGTGTTGTGTGGATTGTGGTTAGTGGCCCCAAATCTGAACCCCGGATTATGGGATGCCACATAAACAAGATGATAATCCTAATAAAAAGTCTTAATACCTACTTGATATGCAATTATTTTGGGATATCAAGTATTTTTTAATATATTAAATTTTATTTTAAGTATGTTTTTTTGAATTCTTGTATCATTTTTCTTTTGTTTGTTATCAAATATTTATAGGTAGACAATGAAAAATATGCTCCAAAAAAGTTGGTAACCCTGGCTCTATGAGCCTAGCTGGGCTCGAATGCAGGCCATGTGCAACTCTCCACTCCGCTGCTTGGACAAGGAGCCTCAAGTCCTTATTCGTGAACTAGTTTTCTATTAGGACGATCGATTGGATCTTTTCTTTAGCCAAAGCCAACTTTTCTAAGCAACATAGCACTTAGCCACATCACCAATTCATTCAGTGGATTAATGATGAATGCAGAGACTGGGGGAGTTTTGGGAGATGGAATGAGTGACGGTGCTCGGAGAGAGGGTGGAAGTACCTTACAACAATGTTATGAGGGAACTCGATCTTGCAGTATAGATTATATATATATAAATTGTATAATGTAAAACTGATAAAACAAAGCAAGTACTTGTATGTCTCAAAAGACTTGTTTATTCCTTTTGCGTACAACGTTTATAAAGACTTACAGTAATAGAAAGTGCTAGCAAGGAAATTGGAACTAATGGGCCTAACTGATCTCCTACAAAGACTCAAAGTCTAACGCTGTTAAAACACACGATCCTAAATAAACTCTACTACTACAAGACTCAATCATCCGCTGCATAAACTAATGACAAGTGTGATATTATTATCCAACAATCTCCCCCTTAATCTCAGAATTGTTTGATCAACTTCTTGATTCTGAGAAGATTCTTCATTCTTTCGAACTTAACGGTTGACAGAGGTTTGGTTAAGCAATCTACACGTTGTTTTTCACCACTCACATGTTTCACAACTATCTCCCCACGTTCAACACATTCTCATATAAACTGATATCGTATATCGATATGCTTACTCCTACTATGAAAGATTGGATTTTTTGGCCAAGTCAATTGCGAATTTGTTATCTATAAAAATAATCACAGGGCCAATTTGTTTATGTGTTACTTGCTTCAACACATTTCGTAACCAGATTCCTTGACATGGGTCGTAGCTGCCATAAATTCCGCCTCGCATGATGATAGTGCCATGCAACGCTGCTTCTGAGATACCCGTGTCACCAAGCTTTCACTAAGTTAAAATGCCATACCCCTAGTACTTCTCTTATCATCAGTATTTCCTGCAAGCTCGTTGTTCGAGTATCCCGACAAAACATTAGTACCACCATTTTCAGTGTAAACCAGTCCATACTCCTTTGTTCCCTGTACGTAATGAAGAATTCTCTTAATAGCATTTAAGTTCATTGTTGTTGGCTTTTCCATATACCTACTAACTATTCCAACTGTGTAGGCAATATCCGGATGCGTGTGAATAAGGTAACTTAGCCCTCCAACAATGCTCCTGAATTGAGTTGCATAACTTAATTTTCCTCCCTCGTCCTTGGTGATATGTTCTTTTGGATGCATCAAAAATTTTGTGGGATTACAACCAATCATCCCACCTTTTCTAGTACTTTTCTTGCATACCCTAACTGCTTAAGCTCAATAAAGCCGCTGTTTTGCTTTACTTCAATTCCCAAGTATTAAGATAATTTTCCCAAATCAATCATCTCAAATTTGCAATTCATCTGACCTTTAAAAACTTTAATAAACGACATATCCGTGCTAGTGATGAGAATATCATCCACATAGACTCCAACTATCAGTAAATCTTTTCCAACTCGTTTGGTGTATACATCATGCTCGTACGGGCATTTAACAAAGCGTGATCTCCAAGAAATTTGATGAGTTTCGAATCCCACGCACGCCTTGTACAGCTTGTACACAAGTTTTTCTTGCCCTTTCTTCATGAATCCTTCCGACTGAGATACATAAACCTCCTCCTTGAGCTCACCATGTAAAAAGGGTGTTTTAACATCTATGTGGTGCAATTCCCAGGAGTTTTTCGCTGCCAAGGCCAGTAAAATCCGTACTGTTTCTAAGCGTGTTACAGGCGCAAATAATTCATCAAAATCTACCCCATTTTCTTGAACATACCCATTGGCGATAGGTCTCGCCTTATGCTTCACTATATTTCCTTCAACATCCCGTTTACGTTTATAAATCGATTACCTTTTCACCTGGTGGCAGAGTTGTCAGCTTCCAAGTTTCTTTTTTTTCAATGGAATCAATCTCGCACTACTTATCGCTTTTCTCCACGCTTTATCCTTGATTGCACGACTATATGAATTCGACTCATCAATTCCCATGAGCAATAACTAGTATTCTACCTTTATTTCTTTGATGTCATTATATATATCTTCAATCTTTCTGAATCTCTTTGGTACTCCTCTATCAATATTATAGTTCTCAGAGTTTAGACTGACATTAGGTGTTCGTGACTGCGGGGTCGTACCCTCAAGTTCCCCAGAATTTCTCATCTGCGTCTATCTCGGACTTGTCACCTCATCATCATCGATTACTGGTACTTCAAACACTGAAGCTGAACCCATTTATTCAACTAAACATATGAAATACCTCATTTTAAACCATTCGTTAATTCTTGATATGACCTTATACCATGGAATAAATTATGGAATGTTAAATACTTTGAAAAATAGACTGATTGTTCAAACCTTTTGCTGAACCCTTGAAATTGGAACATTTTTTATTGAGCCGCTAGTCGTGGTTACTTATTTTAAGGTCAAAGTGTACCTATGGATCCAAATGTTAGAATCATATGAAAACATGGTTTAGAGATATTACGTGGTTGATCACCCACTTTAGCACGTAGCGTCTTATCGATCGTAAGTTCCAATTAACCTATTTTATTATTGAAAGCTTATATCCTAATTCGGATTTATACTTTTGATTCATTGTTACCTGTTATCTCTTTACACTACTGAGTGATGTTTGGCTCATATACCCGAACCTGACAGTGAAACGTGAAGATGGTGCGTACGATTTAGACCACTAGGAAGAGTTTAGAGAGGAAGAGAGTAGCTGCCCAGGGTCCGGTATTTGCAATCCAAATTTCGGAAGATTTGGGATCAACTGATGCAGCTATTTGATAAACTTTTGGAGTTGGTTTGTAAGACTAGTTTTGATAATGATGTAATTATTTAAAATTGAAATCGTTTGTAAAATTAATTAGACTTAACTATTAATGTTTTTAGATGTTTAATTTATTTCATACTTTAACATGGTTCATCTAGCCGGTATTGTTTACGGGTATGACCCATATTCACGTTACTCATTTAAGCTGTTACCATATGATCATTTCTCTATTTATCACTCCTAGATAACACCCAAATCTAAACCATTAGCCCACTCAAAGCCAAATTACAATAATTTAAGTTATAAAATATCGCTCTATTAGGTTAGCTATAAGGTTGTAGATTAGTTGAATGGAACCGAACAGATACTAACATAATAGAATCACTGAGCCGAACTTTTCTCTTTGTGTTTCAGCTCGTTACAAAAGTCGAAATCAAACTCAAATTTTATGGAGCCAACATTATTATTTTTGTACGGACTCATTAAGAAAAAAATTATGTGACAAACATGTTACCAAATCATGATATACTCGTATCACGTATTCACTATCATTTTAATTTTTTTTCTATAATTTTTCATTGAATTTGAATAAAAAAAAGTGGGAAATAAAATCTCGAAAACTTGCAACATGATTCTTGTTTGCATTTTCTATTGATCTATTTATTTGTTAATTGCACAAACAAGTGAAAATTAGGGGAAAAAAGTTAGGGTAAACTTGCCTATGGATACATTTTTATTCTTGCACGTAGTCTAGTGAATTTTTACTTTATAGTTTAAGTGGTTTATTAAATTACCATATAATCCTACCTCTAATAGTAGTACTAGTGTTGCTGGTTAATTACCCTCATCGCATTTACAAATTTGTATTGTAAACTCATAATGTAACATAAGGTCTGAGGTCTCAGTCTCTCTAATTTGTTCATTGATGAAAAGCTTTTGGGTTTTTTCTTTACCAAATTCGGCACGGTTACATACAATTTTTAACTCCTTTCATGAAGTGATCAGGTGTCTCATTACCAATTGGTTTCATAAAAAGAGGACGCACAGATCATCCAGTAGAGTGGGTATCTGTTAATAGCTTTGACAAACATGTCTTCATAGTCCTTTGACCTTTAGGTTTCAGATTTGTCATTATGCTTGGCAAGGTCTTACAATAAAGGTTTATATTAGTTGTATTATCTAGAATTAAAAAACAAATATTTTTCTAGTTTTACCGTTTATGATATAGGAATGTCACAATATGTTATATTAATTATTAGAATTCCAGTTGAAATAATATTTTTTTGAACTATTTTTATAGATTTTTTAAGCAAGAGCACATAGTAAAGAGTAACATCACAAAAACTAAATTATGTTGTTAAATAACAAATTTTATCTTAATCTGATTCAAATTAAATAAATATGATAAAAAATTATTTTATAAACTACTTCTGAAATAAGTATACAATAATTATAAAAAGAAGATTTATATTAGTTTTATCATCGACCACAAATGAAAAAATATTTTTCTAGTTTTAATGTATATATTTGTTGTTAAATGCATTACAATATAAAAATTATGTTGTACCAATTACTCAATGTGTTATATTAATAATTAAAACTCTTCAGAAAATATTATTTTAATTTCTTGTAAATAGAATTAATTATGATTTCACTTTAGGTATGTACATTTTGCCTGGTATTGTACATTTGTATTCCACTAAAAAAGTTAATTTTTTTTAATTTTTTGGTTGTTTAAATGTAAAAATTAAATTTGATTTTTAAATATTCAATTTTGTTATATTATAAGCAATCGATAATATCTAAACATTCTTTTATGATAATTGAAAATTATATTTCTTATAACTATTAGAAGTAATTATGTGTAGGATATCTCCCTATGTCATGTGTATTTGACTATATAAAAAAAGAAAAAAGGAAATTAAATTAAATTTCACATCTTATATCATAAATATCATATTTAATATGTTGTATCGAACCCTTTCCCCCCTTCTTATATAAGACTATTATTTGTTTTTCTATTTAGTGTTTTGAATAGTAAGACCTTATTTTAATTTTCTTTGCACAAAATCATTCAATAACTAAATTTGAGTCGTAAATTTTAAAATTTACTTAAAAGTTGGAATCATTTTTTTGTGAGTTTATTCTTTATACATAATTTGATTATTTTACAGGTGTCGATATATCGTTAATGAAAATGGAAATGTTGTTTACATGTTTTATGGATTTTTTCATAAAATCCACCACCACTAAAATATATTTGTTAAGTATTTTTAGCAAAATTATATTTTCTACAAAATAATCCAATCTAATATTCAGTAGCCCAAAATAATTATCTAGATAATTCCTCTAGAGCCCGTAAATAAAATCCTGGAAATAAATATTTTCACATGTCTTTTTCAAATATTTGTTATATATTTTAATATTTTAATGAGTTTGATTAGAATTTTTAGTTTTATTCACTTCTAAACTTGATTCAACGCTAATCAAATATTCAAATATTAATCTTTTTTTTTGCTTTATTTTACTTTGATATAATTACGATATCAATTTTTTGGAGGGAATTTATACCTAATTTTCCTAATCATTTGAAAAAATTTGAAAATAGTTTTAATGTTATGACTAAAACATTTTTGTAGAAAAATAGTTGAAAAATAATTTTTTTTATCATAATAATTTTTTGGTAAATTTTTTTTTATATTAAATTTCTAGAAGGCCTCTAGTTTTCCTTGGGTTTCATGCCGCCACAAAATTCTCATTGAGCACTCATCTGGCCCAATCACCAAATTGTCATAGGCCCAATAAAAAATTTTAGGTTTTACATTTGTGTATATATATATATATATATATCACTCTATTCAACAACCATCTACTACCATCTAAACCTAGCCGCAGAGAAACTCATCTTCATATCTAGTCTTCTCAGACCACACCCAACACCCACAAACCTCTCATGATAGAGCACTAACTAAAAGTTTTTGTCTAGTTTTTGTCTACATCTTTCAGTCGACTGATCATTTCTACATCATTGAGTCGAATAATCCTTACAACAATGGACTACTCAATCATAAGTCAACCATAATTCAACCGTTAACACATCAAAGGTATGTTTAGAATTATTTATTGTTTCTTTCTCAATGTTTAATTGTGTTGATTAATGTAATTAAGATTTTATATAATTATTTAATGTCTTTCTTAATGATCACAAAATCAACCCATCAAGGAGAACATTCCAAAAAATAAATACTATCACAATTTCCAAGACTTTTGTTTCAATTTTAGATTTAAGCAATAGTTGTGTATTATTTTAGATTTTTATCAAAGTTTACATAAAATTTGAATTAGTGGGAGATCTTAATCGATATTTGGTTTTGATTTTTGTTTGTTTTAAGACGTGGATTGAACACGATTCAAAATTAGTTGATAACGAGATGATAATCCTAATACAAAGTCTTAATACCTACTTGATATGCAATTATTTTGGGATATCAAGTATTTTTTAATTTATTAAATTTTATTTTAAGTATGTTTCTTTGAATTC
Organism: Kitagawia praeruptora; assembly: GCA_037693485.1. Lineage (NCBI taxonomy): Eukaryota > Viridiplantae > Streptophyta > Magnoliopsida > Apiales > Apiaceae > Kitagawia > Kitagawia praeruptora. The sequence goes on from CM075354.1 coordinate 114,546,619, forward strand.
TTGTATCAATTTTTTTTTGCTTGTTATCAATTATTTGTAGATAGACAATGAAGAATATGCTCCAAAAAAGTAGTAGATAACCCTTGCTCTATGAGCCTATCTGCAACTCTCTCACACGAAGAAGGGACAAAATAGACGGATGTATTGTGCGGTTGTGACGGATGTATTGTGCGGTTGTGACAGTAGGGTATGAGTTCTTTCTATTTGTATTGTTTTTCTTTTCGTTTAATTTTTTGTCATTAATTTATAGTGTGATTTGTTGATGAGATTTTAGAAATTCGAATATCATTTCCTTTTGTTTCTTCTCCATGTGCTTTACTCCAGTTCCATGCATCATCTTCTTGTATCTTCACATCTCGACTCACAACAACCTTCATAGCAACCGGGTCAAGAAGTCTGTAGGCTTTTGTTTTCTCATCATACCCAATAAAAATATATTTCTTGCTCTTATCATCCAACTTTGTTCTCCTTTGATCAGGAACATGTGAATATGCCACACTCCCAAAAACTTTCAAGTGTGAAACAGTAGGCTTCCTTCCACTCCATAATTCTTGAGGTGTTTCATCCCCCAAGTTTGAATGTGGACATCAATTTTGAATATAAACTGTACAGCTTCCACCCAGAATTCTTTTGGTAGTTCCTTGCTCTTTAACATTGATCGAACCATGTCTAAGATTGTCCGATTTTTACGTTCAGCCACACCATTCTGCTGTGGTGAATAAGGTGCTGGTTAAGAACCTTCTAATGCCATGTTCTTCACAACATTCCGTAAAAGCTTTTGATGTATATTCTCTTCCTCTATTAGAATGCAATCCCATGATATGCATTCCTGCCTTCTTTTCTACCAACACTTTGAATTTCTTGAATATTTTTAATGCCTCAAATTTTTGATTTAAAAAGTAAACCCATGTTCTTCGAGAATAATCATCGATGAAAGTGATGAAATACCTCTTGGAACTATATGATTCAGGTGTGATAGGACCACGTATGTTTGTATGCACCAGCTCGAGAGGCTTTGTAGCACGATAAGTTGCCTTTTTCTAGAATGAACTCCTTGTTTTTTTTGCCAGCACACAATCTTCACAAAAACTTCCTGTATGATCAATGCTTGATATTCCATGAACTATTCCTTCACAAAAACTTCCTGTATGATCAATGCTTGATATTCCTGTAAACCATTATGTCTACAACATTCCATAACAAGAGGAGGTTATATGGCGTTGTCTGAAAACTTAAACTACAATATGAGATAAACATAAAACGTGGTCTAAAGAGCTTTCGGATAATAGTGAAGCACAATTCAATATTAAAATGCTTCAATATTAAAAACAATGGTTTATGCTGTAAACAAATGGTTGTTTGAAGGCCTTCACTACATGTGTGCTTGTGTAAACTGTTGTCGAACACCAACTAAGATGAAGGTGTTTCTATAAAACTGTCATGGTTAGGTTTTCAGTCAATAGAGGATTACAATAATAATTGTTTGAAAAAGAGCTTGGGAAAATTAAGAATTCTTACATGACAACTATTCCATGTTGTCTATTAGTCAGAAAACCATTGCATTATGTTGTTTCCAGTAACGGTTCTTATTACAAAAGTGTTGTCTTTCTTAATTTTAAACAAGCAATAAGAACAATTGTGTTACTTTCTTCTAGCAACGGGTATAAAACCATTGTCTGATTTAAATCAGACTACTGCCCGATAGACCACGAAAAAAATCGGTGTCAGACAACGGTGAAAAACTGTTGCATGAACTGATTTTTTTTGTAGTGCATGTCACCAAGCTTTCACTAAGATAAAACGCCAAAACCCTAGTACTTCTCTTATCATCAATATTTCCTTCAAGGTCGTTGTTCAAGTATCCCGAAAAAACATTAGTACCACCATTTTGAGTGTAAACCTGTCCATACTCCTGTGTTCCTGTACGTAATAAAGAATTCTCTTAACAGCATTTAAGGTCATCGTTGTAGGCTTTTCCATATACCTATTGACTATTCCAACTGTGTAGGCAATATTCAGACGCATGTGGACAAGGTAATTTAGCCCTCCCACAATGCTCCTGAATTGAGTTGCACCTCGTCTTTGGTGATATGTTCTTTTGGATGCATCAGAAATTTTATGGGATTACAATCAATCATCCCAGCCTTTTCTAGTACTTTCCTTGCATACCCTGACTGCTTAAGCTCAATACACCCGCTGTTTTGCTTTGCTTCAATTCCCAAGTATTAAGACAATTTCCCCATATCACTCATCTCAAATTTGCAATTCATCTGACCTTTAAAATCTTTAATTAACGACATATCCGTGCTAGTGATGAGAATATCATCCATATAGACTTTTCCAACTCTTTTGGTGTATACAGCATGCTCGTACGGGCATTTAACAAAGCGAGATCTTTAAGATATTTGTTAAGTTTTGAATCCCACGCACGTGGCGCCTTCCATAGACCATACAACGCCTTGTACAGCTTGTACATAGGTTTTTCTTGCACTTTCTTCATCAATCCTTCCGGCTGAGATACATAAACCTCTTCCTTGAGCTCACCATGTGGTGCAATTCCCAGGAGTTTTTCGCTGCCAAGGCCAGCAAAATCCATATTGTTTCAAAGCGTGTAACAAGCGCAAATAATTCATCGAAATGTACCCCATTTTCTTGGACATACCCCTTGGAGACAAGTCTCACCTTATGCTTGACTATATTTCCTTCAACATCCCGTTTACGTTTATAAATCGATTTTAAATCGATTACCTTTTGACCTGGTGGCACAGTTGTCAGCTTCCAAGTTTCATTTTTTTTCAGTGGAATCAATCTCGCACTGCTTAGCTTTTCTCCAGGCTTTATCTTTCATTGCACATCTATATGAATTCGGCTCATCAATGCCCATGAACAACAACTCGTCTTCTACCTCTATTTCTTTGATGTCATTATATATATCTTCAATCTTTCCGAATCTCTTTGGTAATCCTCTGTCATTATAGTTCTCAAAGTTTGGACTGACATCAGGTGTTCGTGACTGCGGGGTCGTACCCTCAAGTTCCCCAGAGTTGCTCATTCGCGTCTGTCTCGGACTTGTCACCTCATCATCATCGATTACTGGTACTTCAAACACTGAAGCTGAACCCATTTATTGAACTTAACATGTGAAATACCTCAATTTAAACCATTCGTTAATTCTTGATACGACCTTATGCCATGGAATAGATTATGGAATGTTAAATACTTTAAAAAATAGACTGATTGTTCAAACCTTTTCCTGAACCCTTGAAATTGGAACGTTTTTTATTGAGGCGCTGGTCGTGGTTACTTATTTTAAGGCCAAAGTGTGCCTATGGATCCAAATGTTAAAATCACATGAAAAATGGTTTAGCGATGTTACGTGGCTGATCACCCACTTTAGCACGTAGCGCCTTATCGTAAGTTCCAATTAACCTATTTTATTATTGAATGCTTATATCCTAATTCGGATTTATACTTTTGATTCATTGTTACCTATTATCTCTTTACACTGCTGAGTGATGTTTGGCTCATATACCCAAACCTGACAGTGAAACGTTAAGATGGTGCATACGATTTAGAACACTAGGAAGAGAGTAGAGAGGAAGAGAGTAGCTGCCCAGGGTCCAGTATTTGCAATCCAAATTTTAGAAGATTTCGGATCAACAGATGCAGCTATTTGATAAACTTTTGGAGTTGGTTTGTAAGACTAGTTTTGATAATGATGTAATTATTTAAAATTGAATTCTTTTGTAAAATTAATTAGACTTAACTTTCATTGTTTTAGATGTTTAAGTTATTTCATAATTTAACATGGTTCATCTTGCGGGTATAGTTTTACTTTATTATTAATCAGTTTGCGGGTATGACCCATATTCACGTTACTCTCTTTTACACTATTACCATATGACCCTTTCTCTATTTATGACTCCTAGATAACACCCAAATCTAAACCATTAGCCCACTCAAAGCCCAATTATAATAATTTAAGTTATAAAATATCACTCTATTATGTTAGCTATAAAGTTGTAAATTAGTAGAATGGAGCCGAACTTCTCTCTTCGTGTTTCAGCTCGTTACAAAAGTCGAACTCAAACTCGAATTTTATGAAGCCAATATTATTGTTTTTGTATGGACTCATTAAGAAAAAAATTATCTGACAAACATGTTCGCAAATCATGATATACTCCTATCAGGTATTCACGATCATTTTAAAAAATTTTCTATAATTTTTTCATTGAATTTGAATAAAAAAGTAGGGAATAAAATCTAGAAAACTTGCAACATGCTTCTTGCATGTTTGCATTTTTTGTTGATTTATTTATTTTTAATTGCACAAACAAGTGAAAATTAGGGGAAAAAAGTTAGGGTAAACTTGCCTATGGATAGATTTTTATTGTTGCATGTAGTCTAGTGAATTTTTACTTTATAGTTTGAGTGGTTTACTAAATTACCAGATGATCGTACCTCCAATTCATATATAAATTGAAAAAAAAATCATTATTATAACACTAAATGAAAGTGCAAACTGATTACAGTAGTACCGGGTCTTGCTCAAATGAGAACCTCACTTATGGTGAGATATAAGATCTAATCCTAGCCATACATTTTTATATCTAAATTAAATCCTAGCTCCACAATTAATATTTAAAATTTATTTTTTTTATTATTCATCTAATTCAACATCATCTTCCACAATCATTTCTTCAATACTCCGATCACTATTTCCGGTCATCATTTCCGGTCATCAGCGTACTACCGCCACCTCCGACCACCATGTCACCGCCACCATCAACAAAAATTACCACATTTAAACAAAAAATCACCGCACTCCGCCACCTCCGACCACCACGCAGCCACCACCACCAAAAATCACCGGATGACAACAAAAATCACCAAGACCAAAACCACCCCAAACCACCACATCACTGCCACCATCTCCGGCCACCACCAACAAATCACCGATAACAATCGAAAATCACCACAAATAACTCGAAAATGACAACGTAACTAAATTCTCAAAAATCGATGATCGATTCAAACAAAATAATAACATCCGAGTCAATTGACATTTAGTGCATCATCTTAAATTCAAAAAATAAATATACAGAGCACGCTGATCCAATCATATTAGTCAAAAATTACAACTAAAACTAATAAAACTAAACACATAAAAGCATCAGGAACTGAAAAAAAATAGCATCGATCACGATAAAATCTTGAAAACATTCCGGCGAGTGAGATTTCCGGTCGCGAAGCTCCGTTGAGTTGTTCAATTCTGGCGAGTGTGTGTGTCGTAGAGGTAGTTATCTTCATCGAATAAATCACCACAGAAAGAGGATGCGGTCGGAGGTGGGGTGGGGGTTGGTGGAGGGCTGGGGGTGGAGGCAGGTGGGGGGGTGGGGGGTTTGGGTGCGTGTGTTTTGTATGTACAGTAGTGTGTGTTATGTGTTTGGTTTGTATTTAATTTGTATGGCTAAGATTTAATTTAGATGTACAAATGTGGGCTGAGATTAGATCTCAGTTGTCACCAATAATAATACGGGTTCTCACCTGAGAAAGACCCCAGTAGTACTAGTGTTGCTCGTTAATTACCCTCATCGCATTTACAAATTTTTATTGTAAACTCATAATGTAACATAAGGTCTGAGGTCTCAGTCTCTCTAATTTGTTCCTTGGTGAAAAGCTTTTGGGTTTTTTCATTACCAAATTCTGCACCGTTACATGCAATTTCTAACTCCTTCATGAAGTGATCAGGTGTCTCATTTACAATTGGTTTCATAAAAATTCATAAAAAGAGGATGCACAGATCATCCAGTAGAGTGGGTTTCTGTTAATAGCTCTGACAAACATGTCTCCATAGTCCTTTGACCTTTAGGTTTCAGATTTGACATTATGTTTAGCAAGGTCTTACAATAAAGGTTTATATTAGTTGTATATTATCTACAATTAAAAAACAAATATTTTTCTAATTTTACGGTTTTTGATATAGGAATGTCACAATATGTTATATTAATTATTAGAATTCTAGTTAAAATAATATTTTTTGAACTATTTATATATATTTTTTAAGCAAAGAGCACATAGTAAAGAGTAACATCAAAAAAACTAAATTATGTTGTTAAATAACAAATTTTATCTTTATATGATTCAAATTTAAAAAATATGATAAAAAAATTATATTATAAACTACTTCTAAAATAATTATACAAAGAATTATATTATATTTTTTGGTTGTTTAAATGCAAAAATTAAAGTTGATTTTTAAGTATTCAATTTTAAAGAATATTTTGACATGTCAGCAAACCAAACATACAAACATGAAGCGAAACAAACCGCCTAAATAAATGAAGCTTTTCAAGGATATGCGTGGGTTAAGGAAGAAACTTTTGTACAGCTTTCTTCACTTTCTATGTTTACCTACATTAATTTTTTATGATTATCAAATCGTAGATAAAAGTAATTTTTACTTACCATTATCTATTAGTAGCTAAAATATTGGTAGGTAAAGATAATATTTCTTGTAGTGTTTGTTATGTTATAAGCATTGGATAATATCTAAACATTCTTTTATGGTAATTGAAAATTATATTTCTTATAATTATTAGAAGTAATTATGTGTAGGATATCTCCTAGGAGGAGATATTACTTAAAATTCATAACCTGCAACAAGGCACTTCTTGTCTTTCATTCCTTCTTCATAGTCTACATTTTGTGCATCAGCCATCAAACACACTAGGTGCACTTCGCCATGCTGATATATATCTTGTAAACTTCTCGTTCTAGGATTCCTGGGCTCATGCATCCTCATCTAATTCTTCTTGTTCAGATGCATTAGAACTTGTTGCTGAGATTTTAGAAATTTGAATATCATTTTCTTTTGTTTCTTCTCCATGTGCTTTACTCTAGTTCCATGCATCATCTTCTTGTATCTTCACATCTCGACTCACAACAACCTTCATAGCAATGGGGTCAAGAAGTCTATAGGCTTTTGTTTTCTCATCATACCCAATAAAAATATATTTCTTGCTCATATCATCCAACTTTGTTCTCCTTTGATCAGGAACGTGTGAATATGCCACACTCCCAAAAACTTTTAAGTGTGAAACAGTAGGCTTCCTTCCACTCCATAATTCTTGAGGTGTTTCATCCCCCAAGTTTGAATGTGGACATCGATTCTGAATATAAACGGCACACTGCACAGCTTCCACCCAGAATTCTTTTGGTAGTTCCTTGCTCTTTAACATTGATCGAACCATGTCTAAGATTGTCCGATTTTTACGTTCAGCCATGCCATTCTGCTGTGGTGAATAAGGGGCGGTTAAGAACCTTCTAAAGTATATTCTCCACAGCATATATGATAGTATATTTCATGTCCATCAATTCCGGTATGTCACCAAACAATAACTAATTACACATCACTTGCGTATTTACATGTACTTTTGTCTATTTTGCATGTTAATTTCTATCATGAATTGATTCAGCTTACACAAAGAGAAGAAAATGTACGGACATTGGCCATTGAGGAGATGGGTGGTGGCTCCGGCTACCAGCAGAATGGAGGACTCTTTAGGAGCTATGTGCAACAAACCCCGACACGGAGGACCAGGCACAGGACCAGGCACACTCACCAGCAGATTCAAGGATTGCAAGGGTAAGAACAATATTTGAATTAATTTACATCATAATTAATTAGTACGTGTTTTTATTAATACTTGTTTTTTTTTGTAGGATGTTCAAAGAATGTCCCAATCCGGACCAAGAACAAAGACTGAAACTTTGCCGTGATTTAGGTCTGAGTCCATCACAAGTGAAATATTGGTTCCAAAATAGAAGAAACCAAAGAGAAGGTAATTTGGACCCACTCAAAATACTCATTATTAGATCATGTTATTGAATAAGTTTTTTTTTCTTTTAACTAGAATTTTGTATAATTTATAATTTATCAAATTTATCTTGCTGGCAATGCAAAAAAATTCATTAAGGATACATGTGACTTTTATACTATGCATATATGGTAGTAACTTTTTGTTGTGACTTACATTCAAGGGAGGAAGAGTATTCTTACTATTTTATTGAATAATTAAATAATAATCAATTGATTAATATCTTCACAATATCATTATGGATCTAATAAATATAATTATTTGGGAAAATTCAAATGAGCATCCCAATAGAATACATTACTAAATTATTTTTGGTATTACATGTAATTTGATTGTTTTTTATTTGACTTTACAGATCAAACAAAGAAGGAAGGACAGTGCTATACTCAAGGCTGAGAATGATGAGCTTGAAAGAGATATTATCAGACTCCAGGCAACATTGCTCGGAAACATTACAGACGGTAATGGTTCAGAGGTGTCTACTGAAGTGCACCAACTTTGTCTGGAGAATGCGGAAATCAACAAGACTGTATGTGTTTAACTTTATACTCTATCACTTATACAAGTAAATATGCAACTACAAAGAAAAACAAGAATAAGAATTTAATTATGTGATGGACCTTAGTTATATGATGAATTAATAAAGATGCTATAAGAATATTTTATACTAGTGATATATATTAAGATGGACATGTGATTACATGAAATATACTACCATATTGTATGTAATAAGTTTAGTCATATAATGTTCTTCACAGTATTCCGTAAAAGCTTTTGATGTATATTTTCCACTTCTATAAGAAAGCAATCCCATGATATGCATTCCTGCCTTCTTTTCTACCTAACACTTTGAATTTCTTGAATATTTTTAATGCCTCAGATTTTTCATTTAAAAAATAAACCCATGTTCTTCGAGAATAATCATCGATAAAAGTGATGAAATACCTCTTGGAACTATATGATTCAGGTGTGATAGCATATGTCTGTATGCACCAGCTCGAGAGGCTTTGTAGCACGATAAGTTGCCTTTTTCTGGAATGAGCTCCTTATTTGTTTTTTCCAGCACACAATCTTCACAAAACTTCCTATATGATCCATGCTTGGTATTCCATGAACCATTCCTTTATTTGGAATCTCCTTCAAACCACCATAGTGTAAGTGTCCAAGTCTCTTGTATGTTTTTCAAATTCAGCTTGAACATCCAATTTTGAGACATTTCATTATTAGCAATTGTCTTGCCATATTTGTCCTCCAAGAACATGACTTTGTCTCCCATAAAAATTGAGTATCCTTTTTCAAGTAGTTGTCCAAGGCTCAGAATATTGTTCTTCATGTCAGGAACATAATACACATCTTCAATTTTTCCTTGTCTGCCATCCTTTCTAGTAAAACATACTTCGTCCTTTTCTTTTACTTCTATCTTCGATGAATCTCCAAATGACACAACTCCAGAATTTATTTCCTTCTAATCGGTAAAGAGATGTTTAAGGCCAGTCATATGGTTGCTGGCCCCACTATCAAGATATCACATAATATCATCTTCAGGAATCATACCTTTGCAGGCCATTAGCAACACTCCCTTTTCTTTTTGCTCCTCCGTTTCGACTAAATTTGCCTTTTCTACAACCTTCTTGTTAAACCAGCAATCTTTGGCAAAGTGTCCAAATTTTCCACAATTGTAACACTCCACTAATCTGCTACCTCTTCCGAGGTTTAATCTTCCAACTCTGCCATGGCCACGTCCTTGTCCATGCCAGTTTTGTTGATTTGTCTGAACCACCTCTTCAAATCTCCAACTTTGCCACGACCACGTCCTTGTCCATGCCAGTTTTGTTGATTTATCTGAACCACCTCTTCAAATCTGTTGCTCACAGGACCACGTCCTCTGCCTCGAGTAATGTCTTGCACGTCCACGTCCTCTTCCTCTATTGTATTGTGTATACAATACTTTATCTTTGTTCAACTGAGACATCAGTTTTCAACACTTGAGATTCTGTCTCCTCCTTCCTTAATAATCTTTCTGATATGCTTGCAGAGACCCCATAAGTTGATCACTGTCATAGTTTATGTATCATTTGATTCTTCAATGGAAATACCAACAAGTTACAATTTTGTATTCAAAGATCTTAATATCTATTCATTAACACGAGCATCTTCAATCTTTTCTGCATAATTCTTCATTTGATTTACAACAGAGGCAACCCTCGTGAAATAATCAGGGACTGATTCCATTTCTTTCATATGCAATGTTTCAAATTCTCCTCGTAGATTTTGTAATCGTACCTTTTTTACTTTGTCAACACCTTTAAAATTATTCTGGAGAATCTCCGAGGCTTCCTATGCTTTTGCTACAGATGCAACCTTCTCGAACATGGCTTCATCTAAGCCCATATGTATAATAGAAAAAGATTGTTGATCTTGTTTTCGAGCCTTTTCCAAATTGTTTTTCTGGGCCTGATTCATAGCTCATTCATTCTCTCGTTCATCATAACCTTTTTCGACAATTTCCCAAGCCTCCTGTGATCCAAGCAAGGCTTTCATCTGGATACACTAGTGGCCATAGTTTTCTTTTGTAAGCTTTGGGACGGTAAGAAAGTTACTCATTTTAATTTGATGGTGGCTTTGATTTGATGAAGGCTTTGATACCAATCTGTTGGTTTTTGGGGTTACTATGTATAAGATTTTATGTAAGATTTCAGTATATTTAGAATATAGAACGCAATAAGAACTGGAACTATTTTCTTATGTTGTAATTAAAGATAATACAAGCTTCTCTATTTATAGTAGGAGAATTGAGACCATCATACATGAACAAAGTCAGATACATATTTTCAGTTCTATGAATAATACATATTCCAAAATTCAAGAGTTTAGTTTATTCAACATATATTAGTTGTATTATCTAAAATTAAAAAACAAATATTTTTCTAGTTTTACCGTTTATGATATACGAATGTCACAATATGTTATATTAATTATTTGAATTCTAGTTATAATAATTTTTTTTTGAACTATTTTTATAGATTTTTTAAGCAAGAGCACATAGTGAAGAGTGACATCACAAAAACTAAATTATGTTGTTAAATAACAAATTTTATCTTTATCTCATTCAAATTAAATAAATATGATAAAAAAAATTATATTATAATCTACTTCTGAAATAATTATACAATAATTATACAAAGACGATTTATATTAGTTTTATCGTCGACCATAAATGAAAAAATATTTTTCTAGTTTAAATGTATATATTTGTTGTTAAATACATTACATTATAAAAATTATGTTTTACGAATTACTCAATATGTTATATTAACAATTAAAATTCTTGAGAAAATAATATTTGAATTTCTTGTAAATAGAATTAATTATGATTTCACTTTAGGTCTGTACATTTTGCTTGGTATTGTACATTTGCATTCCACTAAAAAAGTTAATTTTTTGTATTTTTTGGTTGTTTAAATGTAAAATTTAAAGTTGATTTTTAAATATTCAATTTTGTTATGTTATAAGCATTCGATAATATCTAAACAATCTTTTACGATAATTGAAAATTATATTTCGTATAATTATTAGAAATAATTATGTGTAGGATATCTCTCTAACTGCCTTTACTATGTCGTGTGTGTTTGACTATATAAAAAAAGAAAAAAGGAAATTAAATTAAATTTCACATCTTATATCATAAATATCATATTTAATATGTTGTATCGAACCCTTTTCCCGCTTCTTATATAAGACTATTATTTGCTTTTCTATTTAGGTGTTTTGAATAGTAAGCCTTATTCTAATTTCCTTTGCACAAAATCATTTCAATAACTAAATTTGAGCCCTAAATTTTATAATGTACTTAGAAGTTGGAATCATTTTTTTGTGAGTTTATTCTTCCTACATAATTTGAGTATTTTACAGGTGTCTATAGATCCTTAATGAAAATGGAAATGTTGTTTACATGTTTTATGGATTTTTTCATAAAATCCACCACCACTAAAATATATTTGTTAAGTATTTTTAGCAAAATTATATCTTCTACAAAATAATCCAATCTAATTTTCAGTAGCCCAAAATAATTATCATATAATTCCTCAAGAGCAATAAAAGCCTGGAAATAAATATCTTTGCATGTCTTTTTCAAATATTTGTTATATATGTTAATATTTTAATGAGTTTGATTAGAATTTTCAGTTTTAATCAAACATTCAAATATTAATCCTTTTTTTTTTTGCTTTATTTTACTTTGATAAATTTTTTGCTAGCATTTTCACTGAAAAATTAACTATTTAAATATAATTACGATATCAATTTTTTGGAGAGAATTTATACCTCATTTTCCTAATCAATTGAAAAAATATGAAAATAGTTTTAATGTTACGACTAAAACATTTTTGTAGAAGAAGAGTTGGAAAATAATTTTTTTTATCATAAAAATTTATTTGGTAATTTTTTTTATTAAAATTCTAGAAGGCCTCTAGTTTTCCATGGGTTTCATGCCTCCACAAAATTCTCATTGAGGGCTCATCTGGCCCAATCACCAAATTGTCATAGGCCCAATAAAAAAATTTAGGTTATATATATATATATATATATATATATATATATATATATATATATATATATATATATATATATATATATATATATCACTCTACTCAACAACCATCTAAACCTAGCCGTAGAGAAACTCATCTCCACATCTAGTCTTCTCAGACCACACCCAACACCCACAAACCTCTCATGATAGAGCACTAACTAAAAGTTTTTGTCTACATCTTTCAGTTGTTCCTTTCTACATCTTTCAGTCGAATAATCCTTACAACAATGGACTACTCAATCATAAATCAACCATAATTCAACCGTTAACACATCAAAGGTATGTTTAGAATTATTTATTGTTTCTTTCTCAATGTTTAATTGTGTTGATTAATGTAATTAAGATTTTATATAATTATTTAATGTGTTTTTTCTCCTTAATGATCCGAAAATCAACCCATCAACGAGAACATTCCAAAAAATAAATACTATCACAATTTCCAAGACTTTTGTTTCAATTTTAGATTTAATCAATAGTTATGGATTATTTTAGATTTTTATCAAAGTTTACATAAAATTTGAATTAGTGGGAGATCTTAATCGATATTTAGTTTTGAATTTTTTGTTTGTTTTAAGATGTGGATTGAACACGATTCACAATTAGTTGATAACCAGATGATAATCCTAATACAAAGTCTTAATACCTACTTGATATGCAATTATTTTGGGATATCAAGTATTTTTTAATATATTAAATTTTATTATAAGTATGTTTTTTTGAATTCTTGTATCAATTTTCGTTTGCTTGTTATCAAATATTTGTAGATAGACAATGAAGAATATGCTCCAAAAAAGTAGTAGGTGCAACTCTCTCACAGGAAGAACGGGCAAAACAGACGGATGTATTGTGCGGTTGTGACAGTAGGGTATGAGTTCTTACTGTTTGTATTGTTTTTCTTTTGGTTTAATTTTTTGTCATTAATTTATAGTGTGATTTGTTTGGTCAATCACTTCTGTTAAATATGTAGCTCAACTGTGGTGGCTGCTAGACTTTTTCGAGTTTTGGGGCAAGATCTTGCAGAATTCCCTTTAGCCGCAACTGCTAAGGCCAATCAACGCAAGGTGAGTTTACATCCTTCACTAAATAGCCAAAGTACAAAAATGATGCATTCCACTCTGTGTTTATACTCAAGCATTTTGTAATTCAAGTGCTATTTGTTGGGCCTTTAATCAAAACTATTGGGCTTGTTTTATTTTATTTTTTTGAATAATTTAGGTTGGTTTATCAACTGTAGTCATTGTGAGACATAGTCATGCACGTAGTTGAGATTTTTTAGGAAGCTTTGAATTAGTAGATGTAGTGGAGTAGTATTAGGAGTTTGTTGAGCTATTTTGTAGCACCACCTTCGTGGTTTGTTTTCCATATATTGTATTGCATTTTCTTTCAGTAATGAGAAGAAGTACAAAACTTTCTTTTCTCAATTTCATTTGCCAAACACTCTTATATGTATAAACGTCAGTATACCAGATTAAGAAACTAGATTTGGTATCAGAGATTCGTTACGGTTTATGCCAAAGTACATGCCTAAAATGATGACTATGGAGAGTTCCAAGGGCAAGGATGGAACAGTAGGCCTGTCCTATCCGATACTGGCGAGAGACAACTGCACAACATGGTCACTTAAGATGAAGGTGTTTATGAAAGCACAGGGAGTGTGGAAAGCCATTCAATCGAGTGATACCGAGGGAGTGTGCACTAGCCGCTATCTACCAAGGGATACCGGAAGATGTCCTCTTGTCAATTGCTGAGAAAGAGTCCGCCAAGGAAGCATGGGACGCGATCAAAACAATGAGCCTAGGAGCTGATCGTGTGCAGGAGGCCCGGATACAGACGTTGAAAGCTCAGTTTGAAACAATGACAATGAAGGAGTCAGATCAGCTTGACGATTTTTGTATGAAGCTGTATGGTGTGGTGACCAACATTCGACTTCTAGGGGAAAAGATGGAAGAGACCTATGTGGTCAAGAAGCTACTTCGAGCCGTGCCCAACAAGTATATGCAGATTGCTTCCACCATAGAGCAGTTTGGTGACATGCAACTAATGACAATGGATGAGGTGGTTGGTCGATTAAAAGCTCACGATGAGCGAGTACGTGGTTCATCTGAGAATAATGGTGGCCAACTGCTTTCGACTCAAGAGGAGTCAACTAAGAAGAACCATAGAAGTGGGACGGAGAGAAATCGTGGTGGTTATAATGGTCATGGAAGAGGACGGGGCTATAATAGGGGTACACCTGGTGGCAGAGGTAACCAAAATAATGGTGATGAAGGCAGTAAAATCGGAGGTTCAAGTCGTGATAGAACCAAGGTGAGGTGTTATAAATGCCAAGGATATGGTCACTACGCAGCTGAGTGTAGGAAACCAAGGCGTGAAAAGGATTGGCGACTTGACAAGGAGCAAAAACCCGAAGCAAACTTGTCTAAGATTATTGATGATGAGCCAGCACTTTTGTTGGCTGAAAAGGAAGAAATAGATAGTAATGTGGTTTTACTAAATGAGGGTGGTGTCATTCCTAAGCTGAGTGCAGAAGGAGATAGCAAAACACCGAGTAATTTGTGGTACCTCGACAACGGAGCGAGTAATCACATGATAGGAGAGCGATCAAAGTTCATAGATCTAGATGAAAGTGTAGCAGGGCAGGTGCGCTTCGGAGATGGGTCGACAGTCAATATAAAAGGAAAAGGATCAATACTATTCAAATGCAAGAATGGTGAAGAGAGGTTGCTAAAAGAGGTATATTTAATTCCAACTCTTTGTAATAATATTATATCTCTAGGCTAGTTGTCAGAGGAAGGGAACAAAGTGATCTTAAAAGGTGAATTCTTGTGGGTCTATGATGTTCTTGGAAAGCTGGTAATGAAGGTACGTAGGTCTCTAAACAGACTCTACAAATTAATAATTGAGGATACAGGAGGTGAATGCTTGTTGTCAAAAGCTGAGGAGGTGACCTGGTTGTGGCACGCCCGATTGGGTCATGTTAATTTTAAGGCTATGTCAATGATGTTAGATAAGGATATGGTGTATGGTTTACCAAAATTGGTACAACCAAATGAAGTGTGCAAAGGCTGCCTAATATCTAAACAGACAAGAACACCATTTCCAGCAAGTCGATGTTTACTGCCAACAAGATTCTGGAACTCATTCATGGTGATCTATGTGGTCCCATTACTCCACCAACGCCAGGTGGGTGTCGATATTTTTTGCTGCTAGTTGATGACTTTAGCAAAGTCATGTGGGTGTATATGTTGAAGACAAAGGATGAGGCTTTGGATCACTTCAAGAAGTTTAAGGCACTGGTCGAAAATGGTCGTGAGGAAAAAATAAAAGTCTTGAGTATAGATAGAGGTGGGGAGTTTTGTTCAGCAAAGTTTGATGAATTTTGTGATGAGGCTGGCATAATGAGGCATTTTACGGCACCATATTCCCCACAACAAAATGGGGTAGTTGAACGCCGAAATCACTACACCATAGATTGGCTATTGCAACACCCACCAAAAAAATTGCTTAAAAATCGTTGCTATTTACTAACAAGTTTTAACAACTTTAGAAATATTGCAACATTTTTTTAAATTGTTACAATTGCATATATTTTTTACAAATGTCAAATTAAATTGCAACGAAAATAGATAAACGTTACAATTGGTTTCAAAATTTTGGGGGGCAAAATTGGCGGGCTACCAAATTCTTTTGTCCGGGCTTTCCAAATAGGCTTGACCGAAACATTTGACTAAGATTTAACACAACACAAACACAGATACATAGAAAGATACATAGAGAGAGACAAGGCGAGAGGGAGACAAGGGGAGAGAGAGAACTCAAAATCCAATCAAGCTCGAAAACACTCAAACTCGAACACTCAATCTCGAAATAAGCATATTCTTTCCCCAAATCGATTTTAAACTCTGCTTTTGGACGAATTTTGCAGCTATCAATTAGGGTTTTTTTGTTTATTTGTTCTCCAGATGGGTTTCTTTGTTTGTAATGTTTCTTTGTTTTTCACTAGTTGATGCAGTTATGATCCCTGTGAATTTGGTGAATTAGAGCTATTTTTGCTTATTATGTTTACTTTTTTTTTTTACCGCAATTTAATTCTATTTTTTTGTATTTGATCTCTATTCGTTATTCTTTATATCAATTCTCCAGATGGGTGTGTCGGTGGAGATGTTGTGTGTTGTCGTGTATTTATAATGTGGTAGTTACTTGTTTGTAGGATGGATAACATGAGTAGTTATTGGCAATTGGATGATGAGCTTCGAGGGTTGAATATTTCGGAGGAGCACAAGTGGTTGATGGGTGCTTCTATACTGGCTGAGCAGACTAGGTCAAAATTTGAGCGTACGAACAATCTTGATCTTTCTAAAGGACTTATTCTATGCAAATGTTGTTCTTACTTAAGCATGATATATTTAAAAAATTTAAAAATAAGCAGAATTGTTGATGATGAAATCATATCTGCATAATTTTGAGTAATATAGTAGACATCTCACGGACTGCCTTGGAAATGTGGGTGATAAATAACTTTGACTTTCAGATGGAAAGGTTCCGACTAGAATGTTCTTACAGTTATCTATCACTTTTATGTTATGCCGCATACGAGGCAAGTTATAGTTCCAGTACATCGCTGACAGACATATGCTCTGTGTAAAGGCTTCAAGTTGTGGAGGTTCAAACATTGATGCAACTGCTTGGGAAGATAAAAAGTGTAAAGGCGAGTCAAGGTTTCCTGCTCAGGTAAGGTAGAGCGATGATTATGTTTATATTTAATTGATCACAATTGACTGTTTGTGCCACTTAAGTTAAACATCTTTTACTGATCTTCTAAATTAGGTGAGAATTCGGGTTAGAAAAATATGCAAGGCTTTGGAAGTAGTTCTCCTTGTGGTTGCATCATTAAATTGTTATGTAAAATGCAAAGGACTTTTGCCCGGATTTGAAGAGAAGTATATTTTGTATTGTTCCCAAGTTTGGTTTCTATTCCTCTCATAGTCCAGACTCCCTTGTGTGGAATTGAAAGAGAATTATTGTATTTATTGGTACATAGTTTGAATTATATTTATTGTCGATGAACTAAATATGTATTTAAGTAGTTTATAATTTTTTATGTTGGGTCTAGCTACATAGTTGTTTGTTAAATGTTTATCTGAGTTATTAATGATAATCCCAGTTATTATGTGCCCTAGTTCATTAGGGTTCTATTTTTTATGGGCCCTAGTCCATTAGGTTTCGTGTTCACTGTTTAGACTCCGCCTTGTCGTCTTCTACTATGATTGAGTTTATATACATATTGAACCATTTATTTCTATGCGGCTAGATTTAAGTTGCAGTTGTCATGAGTTCCCATTCAGCCACCAATGGTTGTTACTTTTAATCACTTCTTTTCGTTGTCCTGCATTGCTCTTACATTCTTTTTTTCTTTTGTACTGGTGCCACTATTTCATGCATATTTGTTCTCTCTTACTTCTATGCATTGTTGGCACGACATTTTTATTTTCATGGCATTTACTGTTGCTAGTCTCCCCCATTTTATTTTTCTTATTACTCTCCTCTTCGAAAACAGGTTCTCAGAATGTGCAATCTCAGCTGAACAGCCAAGGGCCACCTCTTCCTGTTCCAGTTCAAACTAATTTATCCCAGTCGGGTCAACTACTACCCCATAACATCGCTAATAATATTGGCTCAGCTGGAATGCAAGGATCTGCTAGTTTGACGTCCTCGTTTCCCATGGTCAGCAGTTTATCATAGAATAATATTCCCAATGTTGTTAACCAGAATAACAAGATGCAGAGTATGACAAACATTTCTCGGGTTGTACAGAACATGAAGAGTATGCCAAACATTGTTTTTAAAGTAGAGCGATGATTATGTTTATATTTAATTAATCACAATTGACTGTTTGTGCCATTTAAGTTAAACATCTTTTACTGATCTTCTAAATTAGATGAGAATTCGGGTTAGAAAAATATGCAAGGCTTTGGAAGAAGATTCTTTTATCATAACTTGCATTCTCTGAGGAAGCTTCATCCGTTTTAAACTCACGAATTGAGAATAATGTATTATTGAAAATAATTTTAACTGCATAGGAGCTGAGCAACTACTACTGATCTCTGAAACCATCTTAGGTTCACTACCTCAGTGGTCCAATTAGAGTTGTAGAAACATTGTTTTTAAGAATTTTTTGCATTTAAAAGTACTCAGCATATACATTTGTTTGAGAATACAGTGGCAACGCAGAAAACTTGCACTGTTATGGAATAAGCTGCATTCTATAGTTTAAGAAAATTCAAGTTCTTTGTGCTTGATTTAATGTTATATAAGCAGATTTTATAACAACTAATATGAGTAAGAGTGTTTTGCCAAAAAATGAGTAAAAGTGATGTACAACTTATTTTTAAACTTTTAATGGAGCGCAACAATATGAGTGCTTGGATTGTTGGTTTCGATTCCAGATTGTTTGCTGTTGTTTATTCTATTAGTAAACTTCTGTATTCTTTTTGTTACCTATGTTTAGTTGAATGCCAACTTAATTACACATTGTTACATGTAAAATTAACTTGCAAATTACATAGGATGTAGTCTGCTCATGGATTGCATATTATGTGAAAGGTTTCGTAAACAAGATCTGAGGTCCAGTTTTTCTCATAGATTTTAGCCCTCTTTCCATGATCCGAGGTCCTGTCTTGGCCTATATATGTTATATTGATTGAGATACTCTCTAATCAACCAATTTTGTTTACATATTTTCTACTCTTTTAGATGTATATTCGTTCTATATTTCATTGTTAAAGCTTTTAGACAAATCTGCTATTTTTTTATAAATCTAAGTTTTAAACTTATTTTTGCATTTGTTCTCACAGAAATATGTAGGTCTTAAAACTCAGAAAAGTGCACCAGAGTATAGTCATAAAAGCATACTGGTTTTGTAGCTCTCTCCTTGAATGAACTATTTTAGCTTTTATTTATGGTAATTGATCAATTCGTTGAATGCAGAACCATCTTGCACTAATGATGGAACTTCTTGGAAAAAAATGCCTATAAAGGATAGATTGTTGGTCACCAGCTCCTCCTTTTCTAGGTCCTGCACATATCTGTGATGCTCATGTTTTTATATTTTGGCAATACAGATAATCATTGGTGGGCTACGATCCAAAGACTATTTTGATAGTATGGAGATCTGAAGAGAATTCAAAGGTTAAAGTACTGCACACTTGAGCTATTACTGGTTGACAAGTTCAAACTTTCACATGCACAGTTGGCAGAGTTTCTTTGTCCCTTACTTGTTTTTGCACCAGATAAGAGACCAACTGGTCAGCTGTGTTTGCAATACCCGTGGCTCAACACAAAGAACCTTAACATCGACTAATTAGTAGTGTAGTAAAGTGTATGCGACTTAGTTGTTTTGCTAACTAATTAAGTGCATGTGATAATACCTTATCGTTTTGTCTTGACTTACCTTTTGGATGATTTCTATGATGATGTTGTCCATGCCAGTTTTGTTGATTTGTCTGAACCACCTCTTCAAATATGTTGCTCACAGGACCACGTCCTCTGCCTCGAGTAAAATTCTATCTTGCACGTCCACGTCCTCTTCCTCTATTGTATTGTGTATACAATACTTTATCTTTGTTCAACTGAGACATCAGTTTTCAACACTTGAGATTCTGTCTCCTCCTTCTTTAATAATCTTTCTAAGTATGCTTGCAGAGACCCTATAAGTTGATCAACTGTCATAGTTTCTGTATCATTTGATTCTTCAATGGAAATACCAACAAGTTGTAATTTTGTATTCAAAGATCTTAATATCTTTTCATTAACACGAGCATCTTCAATCTTTTCTCCATAATTCTTCAATTGATTTACAACAGAGGAAACCCTCTTGAAATAATGTGGGACTGATTCCGTTTCTTTCATATGCAATGTTTCAAATTCTCCTCGTAGAGTTTGTAATCGTAAATTTTTTACTTTGTCAACACCTTTAAAATTATTCTGGAGAATCTCCCAGGCTTCCTTTGCTTTTGCTACAGATGCAACCTTCTCGAACATGGGAACATGGCTTGGTCTAAGCCCATATGTATAATAGACAAAGCTTGCTGATCTTGTTTTCGAGCCTTTGCCAAATTTTGTTTCTGGGCCTGATTCATAGCTCCTTCATTCTCTAGTTCATCATAACCTTTTTCGACAATTTCCCATGCCTCCTCTGATCCAAGCAAGGCTTTCATCCGGATACACCAGTGGCCATAGTTTTCTTTTGCAAGCTTTGGAACGGTAAGAAAGTTACTCATTTTAATTTGATGGTGGCTTTGATTTGATGAAGGCTCTGATACTGTTGGTTTCTAGGGTTACTATGTATGAGATTTTATGTAAGATTTCAGTATATTTAGAATATAGAATGCAACAAAATGTCCTTATGTTGTAATTAAAGATAATACAAGCTTCTCCATTTATAGTAGGAGAATTCAGACCATCATACATGAACTAAATCAGATACATCTTTTCAGTTCTATGAATCACATTTAAGACCATCATACATGAAGATACATCTTTTGAGTTCTATGAATCACATTTAATGTGTTCTTACATATTCCAAAACTCAAGAGTTTAGTTTATTCAACATATATTAGTTGCATTATCTAAAATTAAAAAACAAATATTTTTCAAGTTTTACCGTTTATCATATAGGAATGTCACAATATGTTATATTAATTATTAGAATTCTAGTTAAAATAATATTTTTTTTTAACTATTTTTATAGATTTTTTAAGCAAGAGCACATAGTGAAGAGTAACATCACAAAAACTAAATTATGTTGTTAAACAACAAATTTTATCTTTATCTCATTCAAATTAAATAAATATGATAAAAAAATTATATTATAAACTACTTCTGAAATAATTATACAATAATTATACAAAGAAGATTTATATTAGTTTTATCATCGACCATAAATGAAAAAATATTTTTCTAGTTTAAATGTATATATTTGTTGTTAAATACATTACATTATAAAAATTATGTTTTACGAATTACTCAATATGTTATATTAACAATTAAAATTCTTGAGAAAATAATATTTGAATTTCTTGTAAATAGAATTAATTATGATTTCACTTTAGGTATGTACATTTTGCTTGGTATTGTACATTTGCATTCCACTAAAAAAGTTATTTTTTTATATTTTTTGGTTATTTAAATGTAAAATTTAAAGTTGATTTTTAAATATTCAATTTTGTTATGTTATAAGCATTCGATAATATCTAAACATTCTTTTACGGTAATTGAAATTTATATTTCGTATAATTTATTTAGGTGTTTTGAATAGTAAGACCTTATTTTAATTTTCTTTGCACAAAATCATTTCAATAACTAAATTTGAGCCCTAAATTTTATAATGTACTTAGAAGTTGGAATCATTTTTTTGTGAGTTTATTCTTCATACATAATTTGAGTATTTTACACGTGTCTATAGATCCTCAATGAAAATGGAAATGTTGTTTACATGTTTTATGGATTTTTTCATAAAATCCACCACCGCTAAAATATATTTGTTAAGTATTTTTAACAAAATTATATCTTCTACACAATAATCCAATCTAATTTTCAGTAGCCCAAAATAATTATGGAGATAATTCCTAAAGAGCCCCTAAGGCGAATAAAAGCCTGGAAATAAATATTTTTACATGTCTTTTTCGAATATTTGTTATACATTTTAATATTTTAATGAGTTTGATTAGAATTTTCAATTTTATTCACTTCTAAAACTTTATTCAACACTAATCAAATATTCAAATATTAATCCTTTTTTTTGCTTTATTTTACTTTGATAAATTTTTTGCTAGCATTTTCGATGAAAAATTAACTATTTAAATATAATTACGATATCAATTTTTTCGAGAGAATTTATACCTCATTTTCCTAATCATTTGAAAAAATATGAAAATAGTTTTAATGTTCTGACTAGAACATTTTTGTAGAAGAAGAGTTGGAAAATAATTTTTTTTATCATATTAATTTTTTTTGTGATTTTTTTTTATTAAAATTCTAGAAGGTCTCTAGTTTTCCTTGGGTCTCATGCCTCCACAAAATTCTCATTGAGCGCTCATCTGGCCCAATCACCAAATTGTCATAGGCCCAATAAAATTTTTTAGGTTTTATATATATATATATATATATATATATATATATATATATATAGAAAAGTTCTATGGAGTAGTCTTTAATTGGTGTAGTTGGAGTACATATACCCTCTCCATTCAAACTATTTTAAAATTTATTATTTTGCAAACCTTGTTATATGAATATAATAATTTCATTAATAATCTTGAAAATCATGTATGTTTTGAAATATGTTCATCTTGAAAATCCTTTATGTTTTGCAAATAGAAGATAAATGTTTTGCAACCCAAATGTGTTTCCCAGAACAATTCATTTTGCAATATTTTGTTAGCAAAACATACAAGATTTTCAAGATTTTCGATGAAATAATGATATTCATGTACTAAGCTTTGCAAAATATTAAAGTTTGTAAAATTTTGAATGTAAAATGTATATGTACTCTCCAATTAAAGAGTACTCCATAAAACTTTACTCATATATATATATATATATATATATATATATATATATATATATATATATATATATATATCACTCTACTCAACAACCATCTACAACCATCTAAACCTAGCCGTAGAGAAACTCATCTCCCCATCTAGTCGTCTCAGACCACACCCAACACCCACAAACCTCTCATGATAGAGCACTAACTAAAAGTTTTTGTCTAGTTTTTGTATACATCTCATGATAGAGCACTAACTAAAAGTTTTGGTCTAGTTTTTGTATACATCTTTCAGTCGACTGATCCTTTCTACATCTTTCAGTCGAATGGACTACTCAATCATAAGTCAACAGTTAACACATCAAAGGTATGTTTAGAATTATTTATTGTTTCTTTCTCAATGTTTAATTGTGTTGATTAATGTAATTAAGATTTTATATAATTATTTAATGTGTTTTTTCTCCTTAATGATCCGAAAATCAACCCGAGAACATTCCAAAAAATAAATACTATCACAATTTCAAGACTTTTGTTTCAATTTTAGATTTAAGCAATAGTTGTGGATTATTTTAGATTTTTATCAAAGTTTACATAAAATTTGAATTAGTGGGAGATCTTAATCGATATTTACTTTTGAATTTTTTGTTTGTTTTAAGATGTGGATTGAACACGATTCACAATTAATTAGTTGATAACCAGATGATAATGATACTCCTATGGTTTTGATGATCACATTCAGCAAGCTATTTGCTTGTAGTTTGATATAAAACATTGTGTTATGGTTGTACTAACTTGGTTTTGCAGGGTGTATTAAGTTTACAGAGAATATATATAGAGCAAGCCATTTGGTGTTACAACAGAGACAGTTTGGCAAGCCATTTGCACTAACAGACACAAACAGCAAGCCATTTGCAAACTGCCAGAAATCCTGAAGACTTTTCAAGACAAATTCTCATGGATGTAATTCAGGAAATATATTGTGAGGACTATTTATTATATAATACGTATACAATATATTCTATAGCTCAAATCTTTTTAAATATCTTTCTTTAAATCATTTTATAAAACTTATAGGAGTTTCCTTATTTAAAAGATTTTCTTTCTTTCAAATATCCTATACGCGTTTTATATCTATTCAATTCAGATGGGTTAAGCTTTCATCGATTTCTTTCTCTCAAACCCTCTGTCTAACGTTCACAAGAACGTTTGTAAAATCTCTAACCAATTGAACGTTGGAAATTGATTCTAATAGTTCGAATAAATTGGTGATTGATTTTCTGAACGTTGGTGTGAAGCTTTATAAACTGATTCTTGTGTTCATTCGTTTCTAACAATCCAGAGATCATTCAGAGAAAACTTTCAAGCACACAAGATTTCAAACAACTCGGTTTTTCATTGCTATATTCTTTTGATACTCTCGAGCTCTTAATATATTTATACATGCTATATCTTAGAGAGTTCATAGTTTGAGTTGTATCCATTATTGATTGTATTGTTCGAATTGTAAGGTTTAGTTGTTGGACAAGTTGGCTTGGGAACTAGGGTTTGGTGATCGTTGCTAGAGAAGTATACTTGGGAAGTATAGCTTAGAGAGCAAGTTCAGAAACAGGAGTTCAGCACGCCATTTGTCAACAGCTGGGTAGTAAGGGAGATATATTATTGTATCTTGTAATTGGTTTTATTTCAGTGATCAATAATATATTCTCTTACCAAGTTGGTAAGGGACCAGGACGTAGACCATAGGGGTTAGGGGTCGAACCTGGCTAAAAGTCTATGTGTTCTTTATTTTCTGCTCTTTACTTAATGCTTGCATTTAGCTTACTGTTTCTGCACTTTACTGTACTGATTATCTGTGCATTCAGCATACCATTTGTCCCTGCATAAAACGAAATCAGTAAGCTGTTTCTGGTAATTTTTAAAATCGGTTTTAGTTAAACATAGTTAGCCATTTACACCTATTCAACCCCCTCTAGGTGTGCATTTTCAGATAATCCTAATACAAAGTCTTAATACATACGGAGTACTTGATATGCAATTATTTTGGGATATCAAGTATTTTTTAATATAGTAAATTTTATTTTAAGTATGTTTTTATGGATTCTTGTATCAATTTTCTTTTGCTTGTTATCAAATATTTGTAGGTAGATAATGAAGAATATGCTCCAAAAAGGTAGTAGGTAACCCTGGCTCTATGAGCCTATCTACAACTCTCTCACACGAAGAAGGGACAAAACAGACGGATGTATTGTGCGGTTCTGACAGTAAATATGTAGCTCAACTGTGGTGGCTGCTGGAATTTTTCAAGTTTTGGGGCACGATCTTGCAGAACTCCCTTTAGCCACAACTGCTAAGGCCAAGGTGAGTTTACATCCTTCACTAAATAGAAAAGTACAAAAATGATGCATTCCACTATGTGTTTATACTCAAGCATTTTGTAATTCAAATGCGATTGAGGGGCACTCCCTGTAGGATAACACTGTATATCTTAGATACAACAGCCCACCTCCATCTATTACGTTCTATTGATGGTAAATGAACCAATCCTTGGAGGACTCGGTAGTTTTCATTAGTTAATGTTTCAATCTTCTTTTCGGTCTCTATTTCTTAAAGCTCTCTGATCCTGTTGTTGGTCTCTGTTTCTTAGTGCTCTCAGCACCTTCAAATAATCTGATATCTTTGCTTATGATTTGCCTTTCACATTTACAAATGTTATTTACAATGTATGTGCTTTTTAATACAAGTTTAAATTTCTGAATTTCGTCAAAATAAATATGAAAATCTGTTGTCCATGATAATAAATACGAATATATGCAGCCAACTAACATGATCAGGATCAAATAACGCGAGAACATGGTCGTCAGATATTAAGACAGAGTTATGCCTCCTCGTAAAAATCTTATTTGCTGAATTTGTTAGATTTTACCGTAATTCTTCACAAAGAGTTTTTGACATTTAAATAGACATATGATATCCAGCATGGAAACATTTAGCATGGACACTGGATGTCAAGTTTTCATATTTACTTGTTTCTTTAAGCCAAATACGTGCTTCCTTGAATCTCCTCTATTTCTTTTGACTGGAATGTTTGATAGATGAAATAATAAATAATATTTAATATGCAGAGATGGTTATCAGATCTCTCGATCATGTCAAGTTCTTGAAAATGCTACATTCCTTAGTTAGGATAATCAGGTGAGCAGGATAATATGTTGCATATATGTTAACATTGTTACCTGTATAAACAGAAATGATAATCAGCTGGTCCATAATCTTATTAAAATTTTTAAAAGTTTTGCACAACTTCCAGATGCCAGTACCATCCTTTGCTTATTTTTGCAACTCACATGATATTTTTTGCATCAGATATACTCACAATGCAATATTTACATCATATGCATCATATGATTTCTTACAGAAAAGGTATACGATTTCTTACTTGCTTTTCTAGCATTTACTTATGCATCATATGAGTATATATGTGATTTGTTTTACCAGATTTAAGTGTAAAACTTCTAATGTTGTAATAGAAATAATAAACAAAATTATTTTTAATAAATACAAGGGATAAGAGTATAAATCAATAAGTTGTTTCTGTAGAAATCAATAAGTTGTTTCTGCAGTCAACTTGAATAATGTATTTCCATTTTAATAATCAGCAGCAGTTCCTGTTGAGACTTAAAATCTTGTGCTCCTACATTTGAGGTAGTACTATATGTAGAATGCATATTCTTTCCATGATTTTTATCTACTGCATATGGTTTATGACTGGTGCTTGTATGTTAGAGATGGACTTGTCTCTTACTCTCACACTCTTTTTGTTGGTTGCTTCCTAGGCTGGTGATAAGGAAGAAGCATGTTCTGGCTACATCATATCGGAAGGGGACTTGTTCGTAACAGAAACTCAGGATGGCCTATTGAATGTTGCAGCCCAGCAGACCACATTTCATCTTTCAGAATTTTACACAACCTGTACAGTGGAACCTCCAACTGATTCTCTTAAGCAAGTTACCAGATGTTGTGCAACCATTAACATATAGTTTAGAGATTTGAGAAGGCAATCAAATATAGTGCTTGTACATTTTAATTTATTTTCTTCATTGTTGCTGGATTTGATTCGTTGATGTAACTATACTAGGTATGTTTTTGGTGAATGAAATTAGGACTTGAATTGGTTGTTGGTTTATTTGATGGGAAATTTGATATTCAAGTAGTACATTTTTCTTTTATTACATTTATGTTGTTACAATAGGTACAAAGTGTGTTACAATATGTATATTACTGCATGTGTTGCAGGCCCAAAAAGTAGGACCCAGTGTGGGCCTCACATGTGGGCCCCATAAGATGTGGGCCCCACAGTTGCCCCTGTGCAAATTTGTATCATCTTTTGTAACACACAAACTATGTTGCTATAGAGTGTTTAAGATGTTGTTATAGAGGTTTTTTGTAACCACATTTGCTATGTTACCATAGGCTGTTTCTGATGTTACCTTAGATATATCTATAGTTACTGCTGAGAACCTAACACGGCTGAAGTGTTACCATAGCCCTATTTTGGCCTACGACAACTATGGTAACACAGTTTTGGGGTTGTAATAAGCAATCTATGGCGTAGTGATACTAATTTTCTAAACATGTTTATACTGTTACTAAGGTGATCATCTACATATGAATACAGTCAGACTATTAGTTTATTATTATATATGTATTAGTTTATTACATACATAAATAGATTAGTCTTTTATATGGGAATAACTCAGATTATAAATATATGGTACTTTTAATTCTGTTGGTAAAGTTGAAGGAGGAGGTTAAGGAAGGGAAACTAAAAGTGGACGGTCTTAATGATGTTTTAACAATGGCGCTTGGTAAGCCTGAGCATCCAGGAAGAGTACGTGGCCAAGGAACTCATGTGAAGCAGTCAGTTTACTTCGATCGTCCAAGGCAAAAGAAAGCCTAGACAATGGATGAAAAGATATAGAAGAGAGTTAAGAAGTACATGGCAGAGGAGACTATAAATGTTATTAAAGAGAGAGATGCAATTTGGGCTGATGTAGGGGGAAAACTTAGAACATAGTTATTAACAAAGACTGTGGGACAAGATGGTAGTCCGAAACAGGCTTCTCAATAAGCAATTTGTCACTCTAACGGTGGGATTGATATAGATATAGGTGTATAGAATCTTCATACACCTGAAACCATACATGTTCAAGAAGATAAAGATGTTCGTAAAGTGAAAATAATTGACACTATATTTGTTGATTTTGGTGACATTAAGGATGATAACAAGGTGGTTGGTGAGGATGCAAATTGTAAGGTGGCTGGTGAGGATGCAAATTGTAAGGTGGCTGGTGAGGATGAAAATTAAAAGGTGGCTGGTGAGGATGAAGATTGTAAGTTTGTTGTTTAAAAGAAGATAGGTGAGGAAGTGAAAATCAATGCATCCGGTAGTTCTGTTTGCAAATTGGTTGTTGGATCGCTGAGCAACATTGTAGCTTATGCAAAGATTGATGAAGTGCTCGTTCTAGAAAGACGTGAGCAAACAATCCATGGAGTAAGACTTGGAGAAGAGAAAGCAAAAGCTTCAATCACTCGAGTCATTCAGTGCGGTGCTAAGATTCCCTTCCCTATCAGTGATGAAATTGTGTCTGTAGAACAGGCCATTGGAACTTTTATTGCATGACCGAGAAACCAAACTAATAGCAATAGGAAAATAGCACTTCCGATGGTTTCTCAAAGGTCAGATTGTTTTTCTATTAGTGTGCTTAGTATATCTAGTATGTTTTTATTTAGTCTGTTTCTTCTTACTATTTTCACGTTCATTTTTCAGAAAAAGAAGAAAGACCATTCTAAGAAAATGAAAAAGACGTATAAAGTAGTTGAAGATGTTCGAGTAGAGCCTTTTATTGAGATGGATGCAAATTATCCATCTGCATTGAAGCGTTTGTGGACATGAGCAAAGGATGCCTTGACTGATGAACAGACAACGTCTTTTTAGCTAAACGAAGAAGTCTTTGGCTCTACAAAGAAGCAAGTCATTTTCTTATCAGATATACATGTAGTGTGCTCTGGAGGTGAAATGGCAGGGTCTCTCATTTGCCTTTTTATTATGTAAGTTTCTCTGCATTTTTTTTTCGTAGATAGTCCCGCAATATAACTGAGAATCTTTACTCACTACTATTTAATTTTATATGTAGCCTCTTAAATGAATATGTGAAAAAGCATAAGATGACCAACATGATAAGCTTCGTAGATCCTAGCACGATTGGTGCCATTGGATGTGATAATGCAGGGCAGAGGTCGCGTGCACTCGCTGCACGATTTAAGAATGCTAAGAAAGATCAATGGTGTTTATACCATAAGTAGCTACTTGGACATTCTCAGATAATTTTTTGAGGTTAAACAGGATTATATGTCTTGCCTTTTTTAGTTGATTTTTTACAAGAATTTAAGTTTCAGTTTTTAACACAAGGGTTAAATTTAATAATATTTAATTTGTTACAAATTTTAAGTTTAATTTTTGAGGTTAAACTTGATAATATTTCTTATAATTTTAAGTTGAATTTTTACAATAATTTAGGATTCCAATTTTTTTAAAATGGTTAGGTTGTGTCGCAATTTCTTGATATTTTGGTAGACTTGTTAAGATCAAGCGTTCCTTTCATTTTTTAAGTTGATCATTTACGAGAATTTAAATTTTTATTTTGAATAAAAGCCTTCAATTTTTGAAGTCAAGCCTGATCCTATTTATTGCAAGAAATTGTGCTCTAGATGTGTCACATTTTGGAACATTTTTCTGTCTTGCTGAATTTAAGTATTTTTTTGGTTGATTTTATTTTTTATATTAATATGATCTTTTTGATTATATTTGAGTTGGTAATGCGACAAGAATTAGTACTTCATGCTTTAATTTCAAACTTGCATCATGGTTCATGTTTGCATTGGAACCACTGGACTTTCACTGTTGCAAATCCTGAGGCAAAGATTGTCTACTACATGGACCCTCGAAAATGTCGAATTGCAAATGGGGAATGGGTGGATGTTGTCGACAAGTTCAACTTCTAAAGTTTGTGTATTGAGTCTTGAACCTTCATAGACCATATCTTTCTGTGCTTTGATTTTTTGTTGAAAAATATTATTTTCATTACAGCGCCATTAAAATTTTGTTGAAAAATATTATTTTCATTACAGCGCCATTAAAATGTACAAGGAGGACATGAACAAGGTTGCAAAGAAGAAAATATTAAGGGAGAATATGGCGGTATTAATTCATTCTCATCATATTTTATTTATGTCATCGAAAGAGATTGTAATTAAATTTTTATTTGGTACTTCAGGGAGTTCCACTGCAGACAGGGAGCAAGGACTGTGGCATGTTCGTGATGCGTTACATGAAGGAAACCGTTGAGGACAAGGAGCTTCAATTTGCTGCTAAGATGAGAATTTCACTTTTTTTGGGTTTTCTAATCAACTTTAGAGATACTTGGTTCTTTAGGACACTAGTAAAAATATGCGACTCACAAAAAACTTTTGGTCATTTTTCAGTGGATGCGTAGGTCGAACATGGTTCATATTAATGATGACATTAACAAGATCCGGATTGATATTGCGAAATATTTTATGAAATGCCATGCATGTTAGGTTCTACAGTCGGGTTCTTTCTCTTGTTATGAACTTGGTTTATGAAGTGGAAGTTTTATAATATGTAGTTGGTGATGGTAAATTAAACTTGGGATGATGTATTTGGTGTTAGGTGATCAACTGGTGAACTGGTTCTTTTTGCTTCATTTTGTGGTTTTCATGGATTGATCGATCGTTAATTTGGTATCTATTTCGTGGTTTTCTTTTGCATGTGTTTGGTATCTTTTGTGTTTGTTATTTGATGGAATTTAGTTTTAAGCTTCCGTTGGTGGTTTGTATAAAATGTGAATTTGATGTGCAAACAGTTTACACTTAAATAGATCATGGTATTTTAAATCAAAAATAGACATTATACGAACATAATTGGGACAACAATATACCATTGTTATAACAGTTGACCGAAAGTAGATAAACAAATTTGTAAAACTTGTAAACCATTGTGTCTACAACATTCCATAACAAGAGGAGGTTATATGGCGTTGGCTGAAAACTTAAACTACAATATGAGATAAACATAAAATGTGGTCTAAAGAGCTTTCGAATAACAGTGAAGCACAATTCAATATTAAAAAACAATGGTTTATGCTGTAAACAAAGGGTTGTTTGAAGGCCTTCACTACATGTGTGCTTGTGTAAATTGTTGTCTAACACCAACTAAGATAAAGGTGTTTCTTAAAAACTGTCATGGTTAGGTCTTCAGACAACAGAGGATTATAATAATCGTTGTTTGAAAAAGATCTTGGAAAAATTAAGAATTCTTGCATGACATCAATTCCATGTTGTCTATTAGTCAGAAAACCATTGCATTATGTTGTTTCCAGTAACGGTTCTTATTACAAAAGTGTTCTCTTTCTTAATTTTAAACAAGCACTTAGAACAGTTGTGTTACTTTCTTCTAGCAACGGGTATAAATCCATTGTCTTATTAAAATCAGACCACTGCCCGATAGACCACGAAAAAAATCGGTGTCAGACAACGGTGAAAAACTGTTGCATGAACTGATTTTTTTTGTAGTGCGTGTCACCAAGCTTTCACTGAGATAAAATGCCATACCCCTAGTACTTCTCCTATCATCAATATTTCCTGCAAGGTCGTTGTTCAAGTATCCCGAAAAAACTTTAGTACCACCATTTTCAGTGTAAACTTGTCCATACTCATGTGTTCCTGTACGTAATAAAGAATTCTCTTAACAACATTTAAGTTCATCATTGTAGGATTTTCCATATACCTATTGACTATTCCAACTGTGTAGGCAATATTCAGACGCATGTGGACATGGTAATTTAGCCCTCCCACAATGCTCCTGAATTGAGTTGCACCTCGTCCTTGGTGATATGTTCTTTTGGATGCATCAGAAATTTTGTGGGATTACAATCAATCATCCCAGCCTTTTCTAGTACTTTCCTTGCATACCCTTACTGCTTAAGCTCAATACACCCGCTGTTTTGCTTTGCTTCAATTCCCAGGTATTAAGATAATTTCCCGATATCACTCATCTCAAATTTTCAATTCATCTGACCTTTATTAATTAACGACATATCCATGCTAGTGATGAGTATATCATCCACATAGACATTTCTAACTCTTTTGGTGTATACAGCATGCTCATACGGGCATTTAACAAAGCGAGATCCTTAAGATATTTGTTGAGTTTCGAATCCCACGCACGTGGCGCCTTCCATAGACCATACAATGCCTTGTACAGCTTGTACACAGGTTTTTCTTTCCCTTTCTTCATGAATCCTTCCGGCTGAGATACATAAACCTCCTCCTTGAACTCACCATGTAAAAAGGTTGTTTTAACATCCATGTGGTGCAACTCCCATGAGTTTTTCGCTCCCAAGGCCAGTAAAATCCATACTATTTCTAAGCGAGTAACATGCGCAAATAATTCATCGAAATCTACCCCATTTTCTTGGATATACCCCTTGGAGACAAGTCTCACCTTATGCTTCACTATATTTCCTTCAGCATCCCGTTTAAGTTTATAAATCGATTTTAAATCGATTACCTTTTGACCTGGTGGCAGAGTTGTCAGCTTCTAAGTTTTGTTTTTTTTCAATGGAATCAATCTCGCACTGCTTAGCTTTTCTCCAGGCTTTATCCTTCATTGCACGTCTATATGGATTTGGCTCATCAATGCCCATGAACAACAACTCGTCTTCTGCCTCTATTTCTTCGATGTCATTATATATATCTTTAATCTTTCCGAATTTCTTTGGTACTCCTCTGTCATCATAGTTCTCAAAGTTTTGACTGACATCAGGTGTTCGTGACTGCGGGGTCGTACCCTCAAGTTCCCCAGAGTTGCTCATCTGCGTCTGTCTTGGACTTGTCACCTCATCATCATCGATTACTTGTACTTCAAACACTGAACATGAACCCATTTATTGAATTTAACATATGAAATAACTCAATTAAAACCATTCGTTAATTCTTGATACAACCTTATACCATGGAATAGATTATGGAATGTAAATACTTAAAAAAATAGACTGATTTTTCAAATCTTTTGTTGAACCCTTGAAATTGGAACGTTTTTTATTGAGGCGCTGGTCGTGGTTACTTATTTTAAGGCCAAAGTGTGCCTATGGATCCAAATGTTTAAATCATATGAAAACATGGTTTAGCGATATTACGTGCCTGATCACCCACTTTAGCACGTAGGGTCTTATCGTAAGTTCCAATTAACCTATTTTATTATTGAAAGCTTATATCCTAATTCGGATTTATACTTTTGATTCATTATTACCTGTTATCTCTTTACACTACTGAGTGATGTTTGGCTCATATACCCGAACCTGACAGTGAAACGTGAAGATGGTGCGTACAATTTAGACCACTAGGAATAGTTTAGAGAGGAAGAGAGTAGCTGCCCAGGGTCCGGTATTTGCAATCCAAATTTCGAAAGATTTCGGATCAACAGATGCAGTTATTTGATAAACTTTTGGAGTTGGTTTGTAAGACTAGTTTTGATAATGATGTAATCATTTTAAATTGAAATAGTTTGTAAAATTAATTAAACTTAACTGTCATTGTTTTTAGATGTTTAACTTATTTCATAATTTAACATGGTTCATCTTGCGGGTATAGTTTTACTTTATTATTAATAGGTTTGGGGGTATTACCCATATTCTTACTCTCATTTACACTTTTACCATATGACCCTTTCTCTATTTATGACTCCTAGATAACACCCAAATCTAAACCATTAGCCCACTCAAAGCCCAATTACAATAATTTAAGTTATAAAATATCACTCTATTAGGTTAGCTATATATAAAGTTGTAAATTAGTAGAATGTAGCCGATCGAACTTCTCTCTTCGTGTTTCAGCTCGTTACAAAAGTCGAACTCAAACTCGAATTTTATGAAGCCAATATTATTGTTTTTGTATGGACTCATTAAGAAAAAAATTATCTGACAAACATGTTCGCAAATCATGATATACTCCTATCTGCAGGTATTCACGATCATTTTAAATTTTTTTCTATAATTTTTTCATTGAATTTGAATAAAAAAGTAGGGAATAAAATCTCAAAAACTTGCAACATGCTTCTTGTTTGCATTTTTTGTTGATTTATTTATTTTTAATTGCACAAACAATTGAAAATTAGGGGAAAAAAGTTACGGTAAACTTTCCTATGGATAGATTTTTATTGTTGCATGTAGTCTAGTGATTTTTTACTTTATAGTTTAAGTGGTTTACTAAATTACCAGATGATCGCACCTCTAATTCATATATAAATTGAAAAAAAATTCATTATTATAACACTAAATGAAAGTGCAAACTGATTAAGTAGTACTAGTGTTGCTCGTTAATTACCCTCATCCCATTTACAAATTTGTATTGTAAACTCATAATGTAACATAAGGTCTGAGATCTCAATCTCTCTAATTTGTTCCTTGATGAAAAGCTTTTGGGTTTTTTCATTACCAAATTCTGCACCGTTACATACAATTTCTAACTCCTTCATGAAGTGATCACGTGTCTCATTTACAATTGGTTTCATAAAAAGAGGATGCACATATCATCCAGTAGAGTGGGTTTCTGTTAATAGCTCTGACAAAAGTCCTTTGACCTTTAGGTTTCAAATTTGACATTATGCTTGGCAAGGTCTTACAATAAAGGTTTATATTAGTTGTATTATCTACAATTAAAAAACAAATATTTTTCTAGTTTTACCGTTTTTTATATAGGAATGTGACAATATGTTATATTAATTATTAAAATTCTAGTTAAAAAAATATTTTTTTTGAACTATTTTTACATATTTTTTAAACAAGAGCACATAGTAAAGAGTAACATCACAAAAACTAAATTATGTTGTTAAATAACAAATTTTATCTTTATCTTATTAAAATTTAATAAATATGATAAAAAAATTATATTATAAACTACTTCTGAAATAATTATACAAAGAATTATATTATAAAATTATATTATATTTTTTGGTTGTTTAAATCCAAAAATTAAAGTTGATTTTTAAATATTCAATTTTGTTATGTTATAAGCATTCAATAATATCTAAACATTCTTTTATGGTAATTGAAAATTATATTTCTTAGAATTATTAGAAGTAATTATGTGTAGGATATCTCGCGGGAGCAGATATTACTTGAAATTCATAACCTGCAACAGGGCACTAAAATAATCTCTAAATAATACTAGAAGTCCAAAAATCCTAATCAATGGAATATCCAGAAAAAGAATATGGCATGAGCCAATCGCCCAGTACGATTTGGAATACTGTTTATAAAAGAGAAAAATAGTTATCTATATTTGACAGTTTATAATAAAACATTTAGGATATTTCATACCGAGATCAGCAGATACAAATACACACATCATAGAATCGGATAACGTGTACCGCATATACACATCACCGCCAAATCAAATCACAAATCAAATCAAATCTGGGTGCACCCACGTATCTTGAAACAAATATAAAAATGCGTAAAAACTCGTCACGTGATACCGCGTGACCAATGACACTACTCCTGCCGCAATGACATAGCTGTAACTACAGCGGGTTAACTCAATATACCCTACCCTATATCACTATGGTTCAAATAAAACATTTTGCAAAATTTTCGAAATAACAATAGACAAATATTTCAACATCAACAAATATGTAAATTGCAAAATTTCAGATTGTCGCAGAAACAGATATTTAAATATTTCAAAACATATATATAAATCACTTTCCAAAGTAAACTAGTCAAAACATTTTTCAAATCAGAACAGTCAAAACAATTAAAATCAAGTAAATAGATTTAAGGATAAAACATATTTAATATAACTAATCCTAAAATGACTATAGCTCAATAAAAATGAGAGAAAATCAGTACCTCGAAAATAGTAAACTCAAATACTAAAAAAAATCTTAAACGATCGGCTACACCCTCGACTCCCGATCTATTATTCACAAAATTATAATTTGTTATTAACAATTCATTCTTTTTGGTTTTATATATACATACCAGCTTAACATAATATTTATACATACTAATTATTACCTAATACTCAGTGCAATCACTAACTTAGCATTTGAATTCGATCCAGTAATATAACCAGATGTCTTTCAAAGGTTTATTATATTAATATATTGAAACAACCAGTACTACACCTCTGTACACCTTGCCGACTTAAAACAATAACACAAGTAACGCTAGTAATGCTCCAGTACTTGCATTAATACTAAAGAGTTTACCTAAGGCCTAGTAATATTAACTAAATTAGTAACCAGTTTAATAATTAAATACTAGAAGAATATTAACAAATATATGACATAAATGGCTATAAAATATGTAAACACATCTCAAGTTCAATATTAGACCACAAGCTTCATTTACACAATGTATCAAATATGAAAAACGTACACATGGTGCCATATATATTTTGTAAAAATCATAAAACCTTGCAACTTAGAATTCTTTACTAATAAAATAGTACCATAACACATTAATAGTATATTAACAAATGAATATAAGATTTGTATTGTGTGTAAATTATACTCGAGCCTGAAGCATAAAAAGAGTACCTTAATTGACTTGATTTTACAATTTTTCTTGTAAATCGATCTAGCACCTTCTTTTCCTTCTGGGTGCGTGTCTCTTAGTGATGTTTAGGGTTTAGTTTATTATTATTCAGTGATTATGTTATATCGATTATTCAACAATAATTTATTATGTCTTTATTTACTGCGAGAACAATAAATGTTCTTGTAACATGTATTCTATATCTTTAAGTATGTAACTTAAAAATGAGATTATAAGAATAGTGTTAATATTCCTAAATATCCCTAATCGAGCATTATTAATATGGGACAACAATTATAATGCATAAAGATTAGTATGTTTGTTGACTGATGACCACATCTCATTGGTCATAGGTATAGTGATACTAAAGTCAAGAACATAGGTGCATGTAATATTTTACATGGCACTGGGTTGACCCACAGTGAGTTTCTACATGTTGACAATGTCATTAGAAAGACTCACAGTGATAATGGTGTAATGATCCTTAGACTTGAGATCATTATATTTCTGTACGAGGATTAATATACTTTGACTACATTAAAAGTTATCTTTGACCGGGTGATGATAAAAATGTACATCGGGTATATTATGAGACGTATGAGAAATATGAATGATAGATAAAGGATTTAACCCTCCTATTATTAGGAGAGATATTGTTGGCCTCTTGATTGAGTGAGACTATGAAAATGCATGGTCATGCTCAAATATTGATTTGTTTTTAATAGTCTACTCATTGATCAAGGAAACCCGGATTAAACATTGATGAGGATGACTAATTACATGCCTCGAGTTTATTCTATAATATATGGTTAAAGGGATTATATTACACGGAAACATTAATCACGAAAGGTTTAATTGGATCACCAATTATTATTACTTAGGTAGCAATGATGTATTACTAGATGCCGCTCATTGTTTATAATTTTATTATTGGATATTGAAATTATTGCCAACGTAATAATAACCTAAAGGGTTACACATTAAGAACGTTTAAAAGGAGTTTTAAATTAAATTTCGAATTTAAATTAATTGATGATAAAATTCGAAATTGGTTATTTAATTAATTAAACTGGACTTAGTTAATTAGATTTCGAATTTAAATCATTAAAACCCAAATCAGTTTGGTTTTAGTAGAAGCCCAAACTGATTAGGGTTAAGCCCAGCTCATTCTCTCTTATAAATACATAAAAATGTATTGGTTTAGGGTTAGTGTAAAATCCGTAATTTATTTTTATTTTTAAAATTAGATATTAGATTTTAGAGTAATTTTTTTTAATTTGATATTTATTTTATTTAGAAAATTCTAGAATTCTAAAGGATAAGATTCGTTATATTTGGAAAGAAGAGTAAGAATATTTTAGTGAATCGATATCTTTTTATTTAAGTTAATTATATGCGATTAGAATATTTTTAATTTAGGTATTACTTGGAGAGGTTACAACTTTTATTAGTGGCAAGTTTAAAATTACCTAATTAAAATTAGGTTTTAGTGTGCCTTTATAAGAATCGGTTTAATATACATAGAAAATGGTATAGAAACTCGCCCTGCAACCAGAAGGTACCCTAAGTCTTTTATTCGTTTATTCATGTGTCTGCCATACTTGTTTCTTGGTTAATTATTCTTGACACTATTGCATACTACGACACACCTAACAGTAATTGCCTTTGTTTTGTATTCTGATGTAGCATGTTTTTGAATGATTTTGATAATTGTGACTATCGATTAACCGAGCATGAATAATTATTGGGTTCATATAAATTAAAGTTCATGCGTAATTGTTTTAAGTTTTATTGGTTAGTTTAATATTTGTTTATATTAATTGGAACCTAATCTATTTATTCTGGATATTTAAACATTTCCCATAAGCTTGATTTAGGTGTACAGTGTTGCTTGCTTCTCTGACATATAAAAACACTTGAGTCATCTTTATCTTTATTCAGTTAACAAAGAAACCATGTAATCGATTTATAGGCTGGCCATTTAAATGTATAAGTTTTGTAGAGATAAGAAAAAAAAAAGATTGCTTATGGTCTTCTGCTTCATTCCGTGTAACTTTAAAAGTGGAAATTTATCGAATTGTTTATTAATGTGTTAGATATTGATTCAAGAGATGATCAGGATCTGGGTATTACTGATCAGATACTGATGCTGACGTCATCAGGAATACAACGTCAGTATTGGATTATCAAGATTAGAAGCTGGTCAGTATTTGATGAAGATTCTCAACAGACCAGAGATCAAGGAAGATTGATATGTCGGTTCCTAATTTGTAGGGATGCAGCTATCATACAAGATATGCATTCAGAGATATATGTAATTGATTTAGAATATCTTGTAATTGATAGTGCAATTGTGTACACTATATAAACACAGTTTAGGTTTTACATTATGTAATCGCTTACACGAGTTATATTGTAATCTAGCAGCTCTTAAGAACATAAGAATTTCTTAAGAGAGTTTTGTAACAGTTTTATATCAGAGTTAATAAAGTTGTTATTGATTCATACTTGTGTTATTTGTTTTAAGTCGAAAATCTTATACAATTGTATTCAACCCCCCTTCTACAATTGTTATTTACTGGGCAACAATTGGTATCAGAGCAAAACTGATTAATTTAAATCAGAAACGATCTTAAGATGTCGACAAGCAAATATGAAAGCATTAAAATTCCAATTCTCAAGAAGACTGAGTATCCAACCTGGAAAGTGAAAATGTTGATGTATCTGGAAGCAACTGATCCTGACTATCTTGACAGGATCAATGATGGACCATTTCTTCCAACAAAACTAGTTGCAAGAACAGAGACTGTTGTTGAACACTATGTCATTAAGGCAAAGAGTTAATGGACGACAGAAGAAAAGGTTCAAGTACTCAAAGATGCAAAGGTAAAGAATATTTTGCATAACAGTCTTGATAATGTCATGTCTAACAGGGTAATAGCATGCAAGACTGCGATGGAAATTTGGGATACTTTGGAAACTCAATGTCAAGGTACTGAATCTATCAAAAGAAACAGAAGGGCTCTGTTGATTCAGGAGTATGAGCAATTCGATGCTAAATCTGATGAAAGCCTTACTGATATGTATGATAGATTCTTGACTTTACTGAACAATCTATCACTGGTTGGCAAAGAGTATGATCCAGAGGATTCGAATACCAAGTTTCTCAGAGCTTTAACTGAAGAGTGGGATACTCAAGCTTCAATCATAAGGCATCAATATGATTTGAAGATGCTGTCTCTTGATGAAGTCTATGGGATGCTAAGAACTCATGATCTTGAGGTTCAACAGAGGAAGAACAAGAAAAATGTCAAAGCAAAATCTGTTGCTTTGAATGTTGAATCAAAATCAAAGGGAAAAGCTGAGGAGGTTTATAACCGAAAGAGTAGAGTGGAAGAGTCAATTCCTGATGACTCATCATCAGATACTGATACTGAGTCTGATCCTGATACTGATGATGACTCTACTGATTCTGATATGATGGAAATGGTTGCTATGATAGTCAAGGGCTTCAAAAAGATGAAGTTCAGAAAGGCTAGGAAGCAAAGGAAATTCCAGAAGAAAACCTTCAATGCTGACAAAGACAGGTACAAGAAGAAAGAAGGCAAAAGCAGCAAGTTTGACAAGTCAAAAATCAGATGCTATAACTGTGATGGAATGGGTCATTTTGCAACTGAGTGCAAGAAGACCAAAACCAAAGCTCTCATTTCTTCAAGCAAGGATTGGATGGACTCATCATCTGACTCTGAAGAGGAAAAAGTGAATTATGCTTTGATGGCTAAAACTGATGAGACTTCTGCTGGTGAAAATAAGGTATCTGAAGTTTTATTTGATTTTGATACTAATAATGTTTCTGAGCTAAGATCTTTCTTAAAATCTCTGCATATTAGTTTTAGGAGTCAATCTCTTGAAAATACAAGAATAAAATCTGAAATGGCAGAGGTTGTTAAGAGAAATGATCATCTAGAAGCTGAGTTAATTTTCTTGCATGAAGTTCAAGCAGAATGTGATAATGCTAAACACATGAAACTTGAAACGGAGTTTAAATGTAATGAACTTGAGAGGCAACTTAAAGATGCTAATGAAAAACTCAGAACGTGGACACATTCTGGTACAAAAACTCATGAAATTATTTCTGATAAAAACTGGAAAGAGTGTCTAGGGTATAAGCCATAAAATGAGAAAAAGGACAAAGGAAAGGTTGTTTCATCTAACCCTGGAAGAGTTATAGTTGATGACTCAACAAATCCAAAAACCTATAGATATGTTACAGACAGTACTAAAACCAAATTAAAACCAGTTAATTATGTGTATCCAGAAATTCCCAAATCTACTTCAGAAGAGGGATCTACTTCTACACATCATTCTGAGTCTAGAACTGTCAAAAACAAGAATGTAGGTCTCTTGTCCAAGAAGCAATTAAGGGATAAAATCTGTGAGGTAACAGATAGGAAGAGAGTTCCAACTATCAAAAGGAACATGAATGGTAAAGTTGGAATAAACAAGGAAAATAATTATAAGTATATTCCAAATGCACCAAGAAAAGCATGCTTTAACTGTGGTAATTCTAATCATCTTGCTATTGATTGCAGGAGGAGTAAAAAGAAGCCAACTGTAGTTCCTAAGTCTGACATTAGGAATAAATTAGTATTCTATAAACCACAGAATCCTTGTTTCCATTGTGGCAGTAAATGGCATTCTATTTATACATGTGAAGAATACCATAATTTGTACTATAATTATTATGAGCCTTTGTCTAAGTTCAATAAAAGTGCAAATTTTGAAAAAACAAAGAACTTGAATACTAATCATGCATCTGTCAAGAAAAAGACTAATTCTGATGGAGTTAATTCTGATGAAAATGTCTTTACAAGAAAATCTTCTACTGATAAAGATGTTAAATTGCATGAAAAGAGAACCCAACAAGTGTGGGTTCTTAAAAATTCTAACTGAGTTCTTTGTGATTTTGATTGCAGGGTAAAAAGAAAAATGTGTTAGTCATGGATAGTGGATGCTCTGTGCACATGACTAGAGACAAAACCTTGCTATCAGAATTTGAGGAAAAGGCTGGCCCAATTGTGTCTTATGGAGATGGCAACATTGGACAAACTTTGGGATATGGCAGCATTGTAATTGGAAATGTCATCATTGAGAAAGTAGCTCTGGTGAAAGGACTAAAGCACAATCTGTTGAGTGTTAGTCAGATCACAGACAGAGGTTATCGTGTCAACTTTAATGATACTCATTTTGAAGTTATTAGCAAATCTTCAGGAAAGATTGCATTAACAGGTCAAAGACATGGTAACATTTATGAAGCCAACATTCACACTAATACTGAAAATCCAACTACATGCCTCATCAGTAAAGCATCTGTAGATGAAAGTTGGAATTGGCATAAGAAGCTTTCTCATCTCAAATTCAACAATATAAATGAGTTGGTTAAGAAAGACTTGGTGAGAGGATTACCAAAGGCTCTATATACTCCTGATGGACTCTGTGATGCTTGTTAGAAGGCTAAACAGAGAAGGACATCATTCAAGAGTAAATCTGAATCCTCAATTGATGAACCATATCACATGCTACACCTCGACTTGTTTGGACCAGTGAATATTATGTCCATCAGTAAGAAAAGGTATACTCTAGTCATTGTTGATGAATATACTAGATTTACCTGGGTTCATTTTCTTCACAGAAAAGATGAAACTGCTGAAATACTACTGGACCATGTTAGACTTATTGAAACTAGCACGGAATACAAAGTCAAGATTCTGAGAAGTG
The DNA here is from genome assembly GCA_037693485.1 of Kitagawia praeruptora. Lineage (NCBI taxonomy): Eukaryota > Viridiplantae > Streptophyta > Magnoliopsida > Apiales > Apiaceae > Kitagawia > Kitagawia praeruptora. Next base: position 114,589,099 of record CM075354.1, read on the forward strand.
ATAATGGGACTGAATTCAAGAATTCAGCAATGGAAGAGTTCTGCAAATACAAAGGAATAGTTCAACAATTCTCTGCTCCTGGCACTCCTCAGCAAAATGGAGTAGTTGAAAGAAAGAACAGAACTCTTATCGAAGCTAGCAGAACTATGTTGGAAGAAGCTAAACTACCTACATATTTCTGGGCAGAAGCAGTCAACACAGCTTATTACACTCAAAATATTACACTAATCAACAGACATGGTGTAACTCCTTACACTAGTACAGAATAGGCTTTTAGCGTCGGTCAAAATAGCCTTTAGGCGTCGGTTATTTGGCGACGCTAAAAGTGCGACGCTTAAAGCCTATTCTGTACTAGTGTTATCAGATGATTAAGGAAAAGAAGCCAAGTTTGAAGCATCTACATGTGTTTGGCTGCAAGTGATTTGTTCTAAGACCTCATCCAGAACAGCTAGGAAAATTTGAGACAAAAGCTGATGAGGCCATCTTTATTGGCTATCCAACAACAAGAGCCTTTAAAGTCTACAATCTAAGAACAAAGACAGTCATGGAGTCTATTAATGTATCTTTTGATGATAGAAAGCTAACAGGAATAAAAGAAGACTCTCATGACAGTTTGACTTTTGCAAATGAAGCTACCAACAATCCTGATGAAGTCACGTCAGATACTGATATTCCGTCAGATCCTGACGATCGATCAATTCCTGATCAAACACCTGTTACTGATGATGACTCAAATAATGCAAATGTTGAGGGGGAGCAAGAGCGAGACATCACTAGTGCTGATACAACTCAAACATCAAGTAGAGATTCATCAGAAACAGACTCAAGTGACAATCAAGATAGTATATCAGAAAGAGATAGCACTATCTCAGAGGGAGCTTCTAGCAACTCTAGTTCTTTTGAAGAAAACACCAATCCAGGGGGAGCATCCAGTTCAAGAAATGACTTACCATCAGCAAGGAAATGGACAAAAAGTCATACTCCTGATTTAATCATTGGGAATCCTGAAGCAGGTGTTAAGACAAGAAGTGCAACTCAAAATGAATGTTTATATAATAACTTTCTGTCAAAGGAGGAGCCCAAGAAAGTTGAAGATGCACTTAAGGATGCTGATTGGGTGACAGCTATGCAAGAAGAACTGAATGAGTTTGAAAGAAATGAAGTCTGGAAACTTGTACCAAGACTCAAAGGAAGGTCTATTGTAGGTACAAAGTGGGTATTCAGAAACAAGACTGATTCAAATGGCACGATTGTGAGAAATAAAGCAAGACTAGTAGCAAAGGGGTATTCTCAACAGGAAGGAATAGATTATGATGAGACTTTTGCTCCTGTTGCAAGACTGGAGGCCATCAGAATTTTTCTGGCATATGCAGCCCACAAGAAATTCAAAGTATTCCAGATGGATGTAAAAAGTGCATTTCTCAATGGAGAACTGGAAGAGGAGGTATATGTTGAACAACCTCCTGGATTTATTGATCCCAAACATCCAGATCATGTCTATAGACTGGATAAAGCACTTTATGGACTAAAGCAAGCTCCAAGAGCCTGGTATGAAACCCTAGCTCAATTCTTACTGGAAAGTGGATTCAACAGAGGTACAATTGATAAAACCTTGTTTTATTTGAATCATGGTAAGGATTTGCTGTTAGTTCAAATATATGTTGATGATATCATTTTTGGGTCAACTAATACTAAGCTGTGTGAGAAGTTTTCAAAGCTAATGCAGTCTAGATATCAAATGAGCATGATGGGTGAAATGAGCTATTTCTTAGGTCTTCAAGTTAAACAGACTGATGAAGGGATTTTTATCAATCAGTCAAAATACACAAAGAATTTACTAAAAAGGTTTAACATGCAAGACATCTCTACAGCTTCAACTCCTATAGCTACAGCTACAAAGCTTGATCCTGATCAAGGAACTGAAGTAGATGTAACCAACTATAGAGGAATGATTGGCTCACTCTTATATCTAACTGCTAGCAGACCAGATATCATGTATGCAACCTGTCTATGTGCAAGATTTCAAGCAAATCCTAAAGAACCACATCTCATTGCAGTAAAAAGGATTTTCAGATATCTAAAGGGCACATCTTCTCTTGGCCTTTGGTATGCCAGAGAATCAGACTTTAGTTTATGTGGCTATTCAGATGCTGATTTTGCTGGATGCAAAATAGACAGGAAAAGTACTTCAGGCAGTTGTCAGTTTCTTGGAGGAAGACTAGTTTCTTGGTTCAGTAAAAAGCAAAAGTCTATCTCCACATCAACTGCAGAAGCTGAGTACATTGCTGCTGGAAGCTGTTGTGCTCAGATCATGTGGATGAGAAATCAGCTAATGGACTATGGTTTGTCATTTTCAAAAATACCTATTTATTGTGATAACCAAAGTGCTATTGCTATGACAGGAAATCCAGTTCAACATTCTCTTACAAAGCACATCAGCATCAGGTATCACTTCATAAGAGAACAAGTACTGGAAGGAACAATTGAACTTCATTTTGTTCCTACTGATCAACAGTTAGCTGATATATTCACCAAGCCACTACCTGAGGCTACTTTTACAAAGTTGGTGAATGAACTTGGAATGGTAAACTATGGCAGTTCCTGAGAGAAAGAAGTCATCAGATACTGACGACTTGCAAATACTGATGGAAAGTCAATCCTGACAATGGTCAACGTCGAATCCTGATGCAAAGATTCGATAATCAGTATTTTGTCAGAATCTAACTGTCTTCATTTTATCTCACTTTCCTGATTCAAGCTATGTTTAATGTTATTGAATTCCTGATAATGTGATCACTTTAATTAGTCCTCATATTTATTTTCAGATAACATGTTAAATCAGGAAAAACATTGAATAGAATAGAATAACTAGATTTTTCATTGATAATAAGAAAGAGTTTACATTCAAAGATTACATCTTTTGTGTTCTCTATCTACTAATCTATTCAATAGGAAATAAGAGACCAATCCACTCCATTGTTAATAGTCATCCCAGATCCCATCTTTGCCACTTTGTTTGGGTGGAAGTTGACAGGGATAAGGTTATTTTTGCTGACATATTCATTAACAATGGTTGATGGAGTTGGATGAGGATGCCTTAGATGAAAGCCATACGAATGCTGTTTGGAGGGTAGCATCAATGTCGATCACTTTTGCAGGTTTTTCCTTCTCGATTTCTTCGAGACCTGCATCCATCTGCAACCAGAGAGTCTCCAGTTGTCTTTCCCAGTCGAAAGCATCAAACTCTTCACGAGTATAACTAAATATATCTCTTTTCTCTAAGAGATGGAGGTTTTTCTCAATGATGGTAAGGTTCGACATTGTTAAAATTTTTGATGAGAAGGGTTTTACTGATTTTTCTTACAGGAGAGAATGAAGCGTTATAGAAGTAAGTGGACAAGTCTCTAAGATTAAATAGAGTAGGGTGGAACGAGAATATGAAACGATTCATATTACTGGTGCAAGTATCAGGTATTATTCGATTGTGATGTTTTAAATTTCTTTATTTAAAACAAAATTACCATGTTTTATTTTGGTCACAATTTTATTTTCCGAATAATGCGTAGCGCGTGTGCTCACTCGTTGCTTACATACAGTTATAGATGTAAGTCATGACGCATGTAATCCTCAACACTCTCTCACGTAATTTGGTCCATTACTTTAGCATAAACGAATGATTTACTGACACCTGTTTTTGAGAAGTTACAAGTATAGTCTAATATCAATTTAGTTTACTAATTGATTTATTTTTCTCAAACTATCAGTAAAGCATCGTCTCTCTTTGTCTTTGCACTCTCAAACCCTAATTTCAAAATTAACACATCTTTTGTGTTTGAAATTCCAATGGAGAACTTATTCATGAACAGCAAGGTGGTAATCAATGGAGTTACTTTTAATACCAATAACTTCACTGCAGTTCTAGATCATCAGGACTTGCCGAGTGATTTCCACATTATTCAGGACTTTTTAGCCTCAAGCCCAATCAATTATGCACTAACCCAACCTCCCAAGATATCTTTTAAGTCTGTTATGCAGGTTTGGAACACAAGTGTTTTTGGGAAAGGTCTTCCATCAGAAAATCCTCAGATGAGCTTTGAATATGACAATGTTACATACTATGTGACTCCTGAGATTGTCACTGAAGCCCTACACTTACCATCAATCATTGGTAAGCCTGTATTCAAAGTTCCTGATGCAAAACTTCTTGAGTATGTTGTAAGCTTGGGTTACAATGGGACACCAAAGAAGTTTGGAGAGCTCTACAGGACAAAGCTCAAGAAGGAATGGAATTTCTTCTTTGACACTATCAGCAGATGTTTCTTGAATAAAGTGTCAAACTTTGATGCCTTACCCACAGGTTCAGCCAAAATTGGGTACTCTCTAATTCATGATCTCTCATTTGATTATGGTTCCTTTATACTAAAGGCATTAAGTGAAAGAAAAGCAGATAAATGTGGTTATGTTTGCTTTCTTAGATTTTTTCAATTAATATTTTCTCACTTATGTCCTCATGCTGTTTTTGAGAATGATACAATTTTGCCTATATGTAAAATCTCAGAAAACAATATAAAGAGTATAATCAATTCTGATAAGGCAAATAAGTTTGTGGGTACTCCATACATTCCTGATGAAGTATGGTCTCTTTTAAGAGAGAGAATGCCTATTCAATATGGCCCAGCAACTGGTGCTATGGAACAGGACCTTACACATCCTATTCTTGACACAAGCACACAACCTAAACACTTACCTAAACAGTTAACCACCTCTGGTGTCTCACAAAAGGCATCAGTTGTAAAATCAAAGATATCAGCTAGATCTGATGTGTCTGAGAGGCAATCAGGGTCAAAGGATTTCTCCACTCCAACTCACTCACAAATGAAGTCACAAGGGGGTGAACAAAGGGTTCTTGAAACATCTGGTTTGAATAAAGGAACAGGAGTGAAAAGGAAAGTTGATCAAGGAGCTATTTCTGATTCTGATGATGATACAATGCCTATATCAGTCTTGTTAAAAAAGAAGGAGATTGATGTTGTTGATACAAGAGAAGTGGCTGTCTCTGAAAAGCCAAAGAAAAGAAGAAGATTAATCAGCAAAGGCAAATTTGTTGATCACACAGAATTTCTGAATCTTACTGATGCTACGGAAGGCAATCCTGATGTTGTTAATCAGGATGGATCATCAGTTCCTGACGCTACTGCTAATCCTGACATCTCTACTCCAAATAATTCACCTATGAAGACTGTTGAGATTTCTGATTCTCCAGCATCTGAATCTCCAAAGAGAAGAATTATTGAGATGTCTGTCGATCAAGTAAATGCTATTGCTGCTCAGCTGGGTGTTAAACCTTCACCACTTGAAGTAAAAACTGCTGAAGCAAATGTCTTTCACAGACAGAAGAAACAGAGGACTACTGTGTCATCTCTGAGAGGATCCAGCCCACAAGAACCTGAACTTCAAAGGAGTTCAGAAGCTATTGCAGATCCAGTCACACAAGAACCACCTACTCATAGTGTAGGTGCAGACATTTCTGAAGGAATAGTCCCACAAGAACCATCTTCTCAAAGGGAAGGTGAAGACAAGAATATTCCTGCCCCACAAGAACCATCTTCTCAAAGTGAAGATGCTGGCAAACTCACATCAGCAGGGGAGTTTCCTGATAATACTCAAGGGGCTTCTGAAATTGAAATTGAACTTGCTAGAAGTCTGGCAGAAAAAGCTGCTCATGATTTGCACATTGCTGAATGTGATAGAGTGATTGCTTACACTGCATTTGAGGGAAGCACACAAGAACCTTTGACTCAATGTGTTGAAGAAGCTTCAAAACCTCAGGCTACACAAGAACCATCAGTAGCAAATACTGATGCAAGTCATGCTATAGTTGCAGTGGTCAATCCTGATGAAAGTACTACTGATCTACTTATTCCATTGCTTATTGAGCCAATTTCAGCAAGGCCAGTGGATTCTTTAACTACTTCATCAGGTAACATCTCTTTCTCTACTTCATTTACTACTGATAGTATGATTACAGATAGACCTGATAAAAGGAATACCTCTATTTGTCTGACTTCAGACCACTCTTCTCAGCCACCTCTTATTTCTTCACATTTAATGAGCCAGAACCTTTCTTGTGAGATTGAGAGTGAACATTTAGAGAAAAAGAAGAGTGATGAGAGGCAGTCTCCTGAACTGGCAAAAGGAGAGGTAGAAAAGAGTGAGAAGTTATTAACTTCTAGTGAGGTAGAAGTTTCTATTGAAAGTAACTTAGGTAACATTGTGAGAAGTGATGAGATCACTTTAAAAGAAAAGAGAGATTTAGGAAATGTTACTAATTTGTCTGCAGGTCATCAGGATTCATTAGCTGTATCCACTGGTGTTTTGAAAATGAAAGGTGTTATGCTTCCTGATGACAATATTGAAGATAAACTTCCTGAGGCTGGTGGTGGCTCAGATGATGATGATGATGATGATGATGATCATGCTGATCTTGAAACAATGCAAATGCAGGCAGCTATAAAAGCAAGTCTCCAATCTACTTATGGGTCTTCAAGTAGATACATGCAGTCAATAACTCAAGAAGAATTCAGAGGGGAGTATAGTTCACTTCTTCCTCCTGATACTCGAGCTGCAAGGGGACATGAATGGGATACAGAATGGAATGAACCGACTGCTGAGATGAATTTTCAAAATGCTCTTTTTCATTCTGGTCATATTGCTACGCGGATGCCGACACCTGAACTTAAGGCTCTTCTCAAAACCAATGCTCTTCTAGCAAAGGGATTGAAGAGTGAGATTGACTCTATGAAGGCAGTAACTGATAAATTTCAAGCAGGTATTCAAACATCTGTTTCTATATCTGCTACTGCTTCGCAAGCACGCCTTCTTGCAGATGATATTAAAGCTCTTGACAAGAGATTGGATTCTAGAATGACTGTCTTGGAATCAAAAGTTGATACTATTGATGAAACCCTCAAGCTTATATTGTCTTTCTTCATTCAGGACGATACTGATGTCAAAAAGGGGGAGAAGATAGTCAAAACAAAATGTTCACCTGATCCAGTTGTACAAAAGGATGATGATAATTCTGAAAATGATGGTGGTGCTAAGTCACATCATAAAGTTGAAACCTCTGATGCTGCTTTAGTGTCAAAGAGAACGAAGACTCAAACTAAACAGTCAACTCATGTTTCTGAATCTGGAAAGAAGACAGTGACAATAATGATGCAATCTCAGAATCCAAAAGAAGAACAGTTTGTGACACCTGGTCAAACTCTGTCAACTATTCCTGAGGATGATGTGTATGTGGAACAGGATGAAGATGCTGCTAATCTGTTTCATGAACTTGACACTGGGGATGGTCGTGTTCTTAAATTATTTCATAAAGACAAAAGAGTTCAACAGTATCATGCTGAGAAAGCACTTGTTTTATCTACTGAAGAAAATCCAAACATGACTACTGATGAGTTCTTAGAAGAACAGAACAGGATCTTTGAAGAGTTTGCAAAACAGAATAAAGCTCTTGCTGCAAGAAGAGGAAGAGGCAGTGGAGGAAGATACAGAAGTAGAGGAAGATTATCTGCTCAAACAAGTACAAGGCAAACAAGATCTAGTGAAATCAAATTGAAAGATGTTTCTGAAAATGAAAAGAAGAAAACTCCACTATCTCTTGCATCAACTCCAGACAACAGATTCAATGCTCCTAAAGAAATTGAAGAGGAGATATTGCCTTTGAAAAGGAAGAGTAAGGTAGTTGTTCAATCTACTGCATCTAATGAGAAGTCAGTCGTTGATTCAATTTCTGATGTTGTTTCTGATACTGAAGAGGCTGAAATTTTAAAAGAACTTAAGATTATGATTCTTAAGGTTGTGGTTGAATTTCACAATATGGAAGTTTTTGAAGATACATTGGAGTATGAACAAGAAAACTTCAGTAGATTTGAGAGAGAAAGTGAAATCAGAGCTAAAGCCAGAAAAGCAGAAAAGATAACAACCAGAGATTACTTAAGAAATGTTCATAGATCAGACAGGAAGTTATGGTATGATAGAGATAGATCTGTTCCTGAACATCAGCAGGATTATCCAACAAATGAGAAGAAGAAGAGTAAGAAAAGGGAGGAGGATAAGGTTGATTATAGAAAACCAGTTGTGTTCATATCAGCTGGATTGATAAAAGAGTCTTCTTTGATCAATGAATTTCTGATTGTTAAAACAGAGTCTACTACATTTATTGCTGAAAGTCCACCAAAATGGGTGAGTATGCAATCTGGTTTGAGAGGATGGGAACCTGGCACAAGAGGAGGAATTGGATATAGTCATGCACTGGTTATTTTCATTGCACAAACTGATCAATATGTTCTAGTTGACAAGATTGGGGATGAGTTAACTGTAGATCATCTTTGGAAACTTGAAGCTGTTGCTATTATTGCTGATTGTCATGCTGATGCAAAGAAAATAGAGAAGCTGGTGTACTTCATGAAAGATGGAAGTGTGAAGAAGATTCCTATTCATGAATTGTTGTGTAAATCTACAAAAGAGCTGAAATATGTTTTGTATCTTCTCAGAAGTAAAAGAATAAATGTTAGTGAAAGAGAAGTTTATCAAAATTGGTGTGTCATGATTTACATGAAGACTAGACAGAGATTCATGGATGGAGGAACAAGGTATGATGGCAACTATATTCCCATGTACTTAAATTTAAGAGATATAGAGGTTGAAATGAAGAAAGGTACATCTGTTAAAGAAGTGTATCTAGGCATGGAACAACTGTCTCTAAATCCAGATGGGAAGGAAATTGCTTATGTGTTGCTAGGTGACTTAGATCTTCCGAGAAACTCAATTCAGAATCTCAGGGCAGCTATTTATCAGATTAATGAGGAAGATGAAGAACTCAAAAATCTGAAGAAGAAACTGATTCAAATTCTTGAAAGCAAGGAAGAAGAATTGTTATCTGAATTCTTGAGACTGAATCTGTTTTATCAAAGAATTTCTGAAACTGTTCCTGATGATTTTTAGAAGGTATTTTGTTTTGAGTTTTTGACATCTTGAATCAAGGAATTTGTGCTTTGTTTTATAAAGAACAAATTGGGGGAGATTGTTAGATATTGATTCAAGAGATGATCAGGATCTGGGTATTACTGATCAGATACTGATGCTGACGTCATCAGGAATACAACGTCAGTATTGGATTATCAGGATTAGAAGCTGGTCAGTATTTGATGAAGATTCTCATCAGACCAGAGATCAAGGAAGATTGATATGTCGGTTCCTAATTTGTAGGGATGCAGCTATCATACAAGATATGCATTCAGAGATATATGTAATTGATTTAGAATATCTTGTAATTGATAGTGCAATTGTGTACACTATATAAACACAGTTTAGGTTTTACATTATGTAATCGCTTACACGAGTTATATTGTAATCTAGCAGCTCTTAAGAACATAAGAATTTCTTAAGAGAGTTTTGTAACAGTTTTATATCAGAGTTAATAAAGCTGTTATTGATTCATACTTGTGTTATTTGTTTTAAGTCGAAAATCTTATACAATTGTATTCAACCCCCCTTCTACAATTGTTATTTACTGGGCAACATAATGTTATATGCGGATTAATCCTTTTTGTCAATTTTATATTAATTTTATAGCCTTAAATCTAGTATCATATGTTGATCACACTCACAAGTTTTGTGTGCAAATTAGAACGTTAGTGCACTTGTATTTTATTTAATTAATATCTGGTTGTTTATGTGATATAAGAGGTCTTACTGCATGTTGCACCTGGCCATTTTGGTTGTCCGTGAGTGATGCATGCATGTTTTGTTATATGCCAGATTAATGTACAGGTCAGTATAGAATTTGTTAGCTAAATTTAAGTTTGCTCTAGTATAATTCATGTACATGTCAAATTAATATGTTTAATGTGTTATTGATGGCATGCTGAGTAGTTGAATGTTAAACTGTAATTTTAGGATCTGCTCGTGTTTAATTATTGATATTCAGTCGCATTCGAGGTAAGTAACTTTTCGTTGCTCACTAATGTTATAAAATCTGTTTTTAATATGTTTTAAAATATCTGTTTGATTTGGTTATCGAAATTGTGATATCGAAAATTGATTTTAGAAAAGAATTATTTTAGATTCCCCAGTTTTAGTTGCGTATCGAATCATAGAATCCGGTCACTGGATAGTGTGACATATCGAATCATAGAACTAGTTTACGCACGTTCCGGAACACATAGATACGTAAACTGGCCCCCATCGAAACATAGAACCGTGTCACTGGTATAGTGTGACCGTAATTTAGTTCTGTGGGAATAAAATGTGATTTCATTGTTTTGAATTTTGTATTGATTTAAAGTTATAGAATTCTGTTCTCTTTTAAAAATATAATTTGGAGCCGTTGGGCGATAGTTACTTGCCGGGCTTCGCAGCTCATTGTTTTAATATGTTTCAGGTTCGGACTTTTGGAAGCTTATTAAGATTAAAGATGTGGACTGTGTGGATTTCGTGCTAATTGATTTAGATGCCAATATAGAAAAAGACTTATCAGATTATTTAATAAATTTTCAGTACTTTATTAGATATTGAACATTGGATTTGTGGAGCTGCGTCTCCGATTTTATGTCATTGAATTATTTGAGTTTGACCGCTGCTTTGACTTTATGGAATAATTGGTTTATTTGAATAAAGAATTCGTTTTATTTTAGTTTGTGATTTAGAATTAATGGTCCGAAAAGTCGGGCTGTTACATTTAGACTTTGCCAAATTCGTCTCTTTCTAACCTCTCTTGATGTAGAGCTGTTAGGGTTTTTTTTGCTAATATTATATTATAATAAACGAAAGGGGTATAATTTTAGTTTTGTTACTCTATATTTTTTGTTATCCTTCATTCACAACCGTTAGATCTTCAACTCAGATAGATCATGACCGTTAGATACAACAATACTAAAAGTTGGAGGTCTAAGGTTCGAATCCGGCCAACAACATTTTAATATAACATATTAATTTAGATTTAATACTAAAAATTAATTATATACAAAGGTCTAAAATTTGAATTCTCCCAACATATTAAAAGTAATGTTTATAATATTATACTCCCTCTATCCCATTAGATTCTTTACATTGTTTTAAGACTGTCTGGCACGCATTTTAAGTGCATATAAAGTATTGTTCCATAATTTATTTTTACAATTTTCTTTTTATGTATAAAAATAGAACAATCCTATTTTTATACAAAAAAAGAAAATTTTAAAAATAAGTTATGGAACTATCCTTAAAATGTACCTTAAAATGCGAGCAAGACACTCTCCAAACAACGTAAACAAATGACCGGGACGGAGGGAGTATATACTAAACTATAAGTAAATAAAAAAAATTAAAAGTAACTCGTGTTTTGCACGGCTATAAGCTAGTATTTATAAAACCAACATTATCGATTAAGACTTGGATTAGAAACAACCCTCTACTAATTAATTCTAACCAAAATAGATTTTTTTTATTAATTTTTAATTTTTAATTATTATTATTATTATTATTATTATTATTATTATTATCTAAAATTATAAAAATTATAGATATTACATATATATCCCCTTAAAAAGGATTTCGTACCGGAATCAAACCAAGCTAAACAAGTACGGATATCTCTCACCAATAAATTCCTATAATTCCAAGTAGCCTCTCTTTCAAAATGATTTTTCCACAAAACCTTCATAAACCGTATAGTATGCTCCTCTCAAGCTTCTGCTTGCTCCTCAGATCCTCTCTAATCTTATACAATGGGTACTAAACTATGTGAAACCGATGATACTTATAACCCCCCTCAAAACAGACACATGAAACACATTATGCACATGAGATAATACAATGGGTACTAAACTATGTGAAACCGATGATACTTATAACCCCCCTCAAAACAGACACATGAAACACATTATGCATATGAGATAACTGTGGCAGCAGCCCAACTCTATAACACACTTCTCCCACTTTCTCTATAATATAAAAAGACCAAGTTGTCCTTCCTACACCAAAAGTATCACACCCTAAAAATAAATGACATTTTTACGAATCAAAATTCATTGGGTTCAAATCCATCAAGATTATATTAATCCGCATATTTCTTTTGATCAATTTAAATATCACAAGTCTATTCATGTAAATAATGCGTCAAAAATTTTAAACCAAGAAATACTAATCTAACTCTAGTTTATAGGTCACATAAACTACAAAATGATCACAATTTAAGGAAGAATGTATGGCTAATAGTTTAAACGAATATTTTCTATTCAATAGATAGACAAAACAATGAATATCATGATATAATTGTTAAGGCAATTTTAAAGTATTGGAATAGTACTTATCTAACTCTAGTACAAAAATGACCTATTACGTCGCCTCTTTTACGTCGCACATAAAGAAAGGCGACGTATATAATACTTTATACGTCGCATTTTTAAAAGAGCGACGTATATAATCATTTTAAGATGACTTTTTACGTCGGTTCAGGTAAAAGGCATCGTATATTATCAACATATACGTCGGTCCCCTTTTGACCGACGTAAAAAAAGACATTTTACGTCGTTGTTTTTTAGGGCGACATATAAAGTGTTAGCAATATACGTCGCCTTTCTTATCACCCGACATATAAAACATATATACATACGACGCCATTCGTTTAGCCGACGTATATGCTTACATAATAAAATTATGAAAAATAATACACTTACGTTTCTGTCTCAATTTTCGATTTCTCTCGCCTCTTTTCTCTCTTCTCTCTGGCCTCCCCTAAACGGCAATTTTGATTTTCCAGTCATACACTTCCTCGTTCACAAAAATGGATGCCATTTTTGTGTTCTTCTCATCAAAATATATCAAATTCATCCCCCATTTTTCGATTTCTTGTCCCAAATTTCTCAAACTCAAAACCCTAAAAATCGCCTCTCTGAAAACTTCATCAATTCGATACTTTTCAACTCAATTCCTGTTCAATTTGTTCTCGTAATGATGTTTTATACATCATATATGAAAAGCCCCTTGGATTGGCTGCAAATTGAATCGTGGTGTTCACTTGATTGTGTCGAAATGGAGAAGAATGATGTAAAATGAGAGAGTGAAGCGATGAAGAAGCCTGAATTACAAGAAATCGAACAAGCCGCCCATTGAAAGCAGTAGTAGTGGTGGTTGGGGCTTTTCTTCAATTTTCTCTGATCTTTAGAAGGCTAATGAAGAGATCTCTCGCAATGTACATCTCTCTCTCTCTATTATAATTAGTACACGTTTAATTTTAATTTGGTTTGTTTCTTAGAGCCTTATTTGTTTCTTGTACAGGTTGAGAGCTCACAATGTCGATCTTCACTGTGTTGATTGGACTCCTCTTGACGTAAACTTAATATAGACAGGGTAATTTCGTATAGTTTTCTGAAAATTAAACATTGAAAATTAACACAATAAAGTGCCTGAAATAAACTAGATATAAACATGGAATGCAGTTTATATTAACATTGTTGGAGTTTCACTATGGATGGGTACAGAGCGCAAGATGATGTTTGTGACAGATGAGTCTAAAAAGGTGAGTATTTTGTTAGGTGAAATGAATCTAATGCACAGACTAAGCACATAGTTAGCTTTACTTTGCTCTTTCTCTGTCCAAAATCACTTGCCAGAATTCTCCTCTTCAGTACTTTAGTATGGTTCTGTGACTACTGGTAAGAAACTTTACACTACTGGTTGTGAACCTGTGACTTCTATGGATTATTTACATTTTTCGATATGAACTTTACTACTATACTCCGTTTTTAGTTCTCTTGTATTTTTGTCATTTTTGTATTGAACACTATATCGTATGCCTGGTTGTATTTTCTGGATAGCAGCTTGAAGATCAACATATGCATATGGTTCAAAATATGCCTAGAGGAATTTACTATTTAGCATGCACCATATGTATAGTCTGTGCATGTGAACATTTTGATTTCTCTTTTAATTTGGTTTGAAATTTGCCCTTGTTTATGCCTTAATTTTATAATATTTCAATTTGATTCTATGAATTTTGTAAGGTTTTTTCTTTTGATAGCTAGATGTTAATGTTATGCAGAAGTTATGATTGTTTGGGGTTATCCAATTGTGTTGGTTATGTGAAAGCAAAGAGAAAGCCAAATAGTTTTTTAAGTATGTTCGAGGAGGGTACTCAGCTTGTCAGTGAACCTGCTGTTTGGCAGTTTTCTGTAAATGGGATTTGCGTAAAAGCTTCTACAATTGAAGAAAAAATTGATGCAGGAAATACTCATGAAGCGGAATCTACACTACTACAAAATTGAACTTAGGACATGTCATTAAGATAGCGTTTTTTCAGAAGCGCTATCTAAGTTCATCACTTAAATAGCGTTTTTTACAAAAGCATGACGTAAGTTAATAAATAAAAAATCAAAATTAAACAAAAAATTTAAAATATATACTACAATAGCGTTTCAGTAATAAACGCTATGCTAGAGTGGACTTCTATAACGTTTTCCAGAAACGCTATATAAGTTAATGTATTTTAAGGAATATATATTTATTTTTTATTTATAATATAAACACTACAACACAAAATAAACCCTCATTCCGGTGAATAATTTTAATTAGGTCAACCTCTCTCAGCCTCTCACCCTCGTCGCTAATCAACACCCTCGCCGCTCTCATCACCCTCTCGCCGCTAATCTAAGTACAACCTCTGTTCTCTGTTCTCCCAATCGAGTTCTCTACCTCTGTTCGATTTGGGTCTCAAGAGAAGCAAATCCACTTGACTCAGGTTTCATCTCTCTCTCTCTCTCTCTCCCTCTCAAAAAATCAAAAGAGATGGTTTGTTGAATACTTACTTATTATACACTATAACATCATTATCACTGCGAATGATTTCATTTTTTTCACGAAGGTTACAAACCCTAGTTTCTACGATTTGGGGGTTTTCAGTTCAAAGAGTTCGAGATTAGAGCTGGGTCTACTCGTCTGTAACCGGATTTTGTTGTGAGTACTATCCTGTTGGTTACATCGTCAAGCAATTTTTATGGCTAATGGGATCGATTAAGAACCCGATTGTGTAAGAAGAGAGGAGTTTAAGGTGAGGGGAAGGTTTACCTATGTTCTTCAAATCTATGTTCTTCGATTTACCTCTCTTTTGATTTATGAGATTATTTTTTTGGTCAAAGCTTATGGGATCTGAATGTCGTGGTTGAATTTGTGTAAGGGGTACCAAACAGGGTGTCATTTCAGTTATTCTATGCTCTCAAATCATTCTACTTCTTCATTTTCTCATCACAATGGTACATAATCTTTATTGTGTTGTAATATATGTATATTTATGTTTGTATATAGAGAGGTTTGTGTTGAATTACTAATTATTTAGCATACATACCACTGAATTTAATTTAAATTTTAGGGAAATTGAATTTGTGTATGTTTATATGGAGAATCTTATTTGTGTAGTTAGTCATACATGTGTGTAAATTGTTTTTTTTAAATTTAGTGAAGTTCAGATGTCTTTAGCCTTACATGGTTTTCATTACAACATGACTCTCTTTATATGTATTTTTGAATTTCACTATGCTCTTATAAGATTGAAGAATGATATGTATTTTCATGTTCAGGTTATAACACCCTTTATCAATTTTAATGGAGCTGATGTATTTCAACACATGCTCGATAACTTTTCATTGTAAGAGCTGCACAATTTTGATTGTTTATTATGTGACTACCCTGTTTTGACTACTTTCTGAAACAACTTTTCAAATTTAGTTGAGAAAGCTTCAACAGTTGAAAGCTTAAATATTGTTGCTTTATATTCTAGCAACATGCTTTCCTGCTAGATTTGATTACAAATTCTTTTCTAGTAATCTTATTAAATGTGTGATACTAGTTTAAGCAGCTGTCTTTCCCAAATTTATCTGTTTAATTTATCTATAGATGTTAGAGGATTTTTATCATCGATACTAGATCAAATAAGATAATAAAACTGCATTCCTGTCTTGCAACCTTTAAGATGGGATTATTGTTGGAGGCTCACCCAGAGCAGCAAAGCTATTTAGGCTGTTTAATAAGTTGGCTAGAACTCTCCAACATGAAAATGGTACAGATTTTACCAATTAACTTTCCAACCTTGTGGTAAAATATAATTAATTTATGTAATACCAGTACTTTATAATTTTAAACATGATCAACTATACAGATTAGTCAAGAAAATTTAATGGTAATAATAAATAAGTTTATTAAATATGGAGTATATTATTAATTTATTTATTTAACTGTATATCCATCATAAATCATAATACAGATTAATTCCCATATTTTAATTACACAACAGCCGGGCTTGCTATAGATGATGTCTTTAGTGATGAATGAACTGTGAAGTGATAATAAACTAATACTACTGCTGGTGTGCAGTGTGTTCTTAATCTTATACAAATTAACCTTATCTTATATTATTCATGTAATGTTAGGTTTATAATCCTGTGCATCTTAAGAACCACTCGTGCTTCCTTGTTTCTGAGTTGTCGAACATCTTCTGCAAATTGTGAATCCTTTTATTGTTTGTCTTTTATCAAATCAGGCTGTGCATAAAATTTGTTTCGAGAGCTTGAATGACAAGACCAAGCTAGATGCTGCCTGAGCTGTTCATCCATATTATCCCTGACAAAACAAACAATACATTGACAATTGTCGATAGTGGAATTGGCATGACTAAATTTGGTAAATAGTGGTATTGAGTGCAATGTTGGTTTAATTTAGAACTTTGTTTTTACTTTAAATCCTTGAAGCTAATGTGTGTTGGTTTAAATCCTTGACAATTGGAAGCACTTGCTGTTGGTGCTGATGTAAGTATGATTGGACTGTTTACTGTCAGGTTTTTACTCTGCGGACTTGGTTGTTGAGAAGGTCGTAGTCACAACAGAGCACATGGCAAAGAATACAAGCAGGATGAAAGCGGAACAGATGCCTTGACAATGACGAAGAATATATTCGACCAAATGGCGTGTTCATCATTGATCAATCCAGGGGAAGTTGTGTGTCAGTAGTGTCCAGGACTCCAATTTCCTTATCTTTTTAGTTTCATCTCTCCATTGTTCACTAGATTTTTATTTTTGATATTACATTGTTTACTAGAATTTATATCTTATTTTTGTTCCTTGTTATTGTGAGATATTGATTTTTATGAAACTTGTTGATATTCGTGGTTTATTTCGGTTAAAGTAATTTGACTTCTTAGTACAACTTTTGTTGGGATGTTTGTGTGATTGGAGTTGGCATTTATATTTCTATTTGCATTGTGCATTTTTTTTCTATATTTTTTGTTTAAAAAATTAGGATTATTACAGGGGAAGAAAATTAAAAAAAAACTGATATATGCTTGCATAGCGTTTCTAGAAGTGCTATATAAGTAAGTATGCGCTTAGGAAGCACTTACTTAGATAGCGCTTCTGAAAATGCTATTGAAGAGCTACACTTACAGAATGGCAAAAAAAACGATATCTAAGTAACTTTCACTTCAATAGCGGCTCCTTAGATAGCGTTTAAAAACGCTATGTAAGAGCTAAAAAAAACGCTATCTAAGTGCAAATCTGTAGTAGTGCTAGTTTGTGTGAAAAGTTATCGATAAGTTCCGAGGTTTGGCAGTTCACTAAACCTTGCCTAAGATTCATGTTTCGTACTTGTAGATTAATTAGCTGAAGCTTAGAAAAATGAATAGGTATATTATGTCAAGCATTGAGATATATAAAGATTGTAGATATGATGAATGTGAGCCTGTATGAGTAAACCATGTATTCTGTTTTAATCTGTGATCATATTTATTCTTATCTGGATACCCTGTTATTCGCTAATAATAGACAACATAAACCAAGAGAATTAAGAACTAAGTTGTTTATTCAATTATAGAATATTTATAGCAGAAATTTGTTGTTGCTACGTGTTTATAGGGTTTTATATATGCTCCTTCGTTGAGGTTTGAACCCTCTTGTAACAAAGGGAAGAGGGTTATCAATTAGACTATAAGGCTAGGGATTATCAGTCGTTTGTTGTGTGTTAACATATGAACAGATTTATTTAAGAATCATTTTTCTTTAACTAAGTCAAATATGTCTGTTTCAGTGTCCAAACTGATTATCATATTGTGGCAATACTGTTGGCATGTATAATATCTGATCCCTTCATGATTGTGAATATATGTGCAGGAAGTAAAAATTCTTCTAGGAAGATTGGAATATCAGAGAGGAAAACTTGAAAGTGCTCTCCGTGTTTTTGATGGAATTGATCTTCAAGCTGCTATCCAGAAAATACAACCAGGCATATGGTTTGTAGTGCTCTCCGTGCTCTCCTGGTTGTATTCAAGCTGCTATCATTTTAGTTCTCGTGTTTTTGCGATCAACACTATATCGATGACACACCCTCGGTATCCTGTTGAACACCCAAGTCGCCTAGTTATAGATGATTCTGAGTGCCAGCCCTTGCAACCAGGCATATGGTTTGTTCCACTTCTTTGCATCACTCAATCTGTTTCATATTGAACTTGCAATGATATTTGTATCAAAATTTTGTGCTATATGTTCAATTAGGAAGTGCTGCCTTAAGTTTTTTAATAGTTTGAGCATTTTAGCTCTGGCTTAGACAATTTTTATTAATGATTTCTCCATATTCCATACATGTTTGTTTTCAATTGCATCATTTTATTTGGATTTAAGCGCTGCATTATGAAATCTGTTGAGCAATAATTTGTCATTCGGCTTCAAATGCTCATTGGTAAATAATTGGGAAGTTGGACAAATGTATGAGCACTTTAAACTTCAACTACAGATGTCTTCTAGATGAATCTTGGCAAAAGGTACTGGTATGTTTCATTGGTCGAGCTACTGAAGACTATGCCTGTAAGAGCTATTGTATACGATGTTAGGCAACTTTAAGCTAGGCCAACTTGTGTCTTCTAGCGTTTATGTTACTGAGTTGGGATTATAAAATATTCTTAATCTTTTAGGTTTTTTCAGTTTACTTCCACTAAAGAATCAATTTTACTGGGTAGACTGTTGTAAAAAAATTTGATGCACCTATGTAAGTGAATATTTCATCAAGAGAGGAGAGGGCGAGAGCCATTTACAATTTAAATGCCTCATATATTTACATCTTATTCCTTTCTGAAATCGAACAAGTACTGCTTGAAACAAAATTATGCTCTACTAATTATTATTTTTACAAATGCAAGTTCCATGTCAGTTACTAATAACTTGATGTACTCGTGTCATCCCATGCTGATCGGAACTTGAACTCAATTTTTGTTTGCTGTCTTTTTCCTGCATAACTTTTATCATTTTATG
Source organism: Kitagawia praeruptora (assembly GCA_037693485.1). Lineage (NCBI taxonomy): Eukaryota > Viridiplantae > Streptophyta > Magnoliopsida > Apiales > Apiaceae > Kitagawia > Kitagawia praeruptora. The sequence goes on from CM075354.1 coordinate 114,608,430, forward strand.
ATGCCAGATACTTTTTCAGAATATTGTGAGAAATACGCCAAGGCAGCAGATGCTGGAGAAGCCCCAGAAGAAGGTTCAAGTGATGATGAAATAAGTGAAGCTGAAAATGACTCTAGTGACGAGGTATTGGCTTCTCTTCTGCATATTGTTCAATTTATTTACTTGTTCAACCGCAAGTCATTGTTTTGATTGTCAAAATATTTTTTAATGTTCAGAGGGAATCTTGTTCATGTGCCTTGCCTTGGCTGAAGTATGATATGAAGAAGACCAAGTACATAGAAGCTAAAGAGAAGGAGAAAGATGCTAAGAAAAAGTTTGACGAGCTTGCTAAAGCTATGATAGAACTACAAGGACCAATAGAGTAGGCTATTTAAAGCAAGGCCAGTGCTAATTCTAAATTGGAGAAATTTGTATAATTAAACATGGAGATGTATTTTCAAGTATGTAATTATTTTTTTAATTTAATTAGTCACTTTGTTGAGAAATTTGGGTTGCAAGTTTTTTTTTTTTTTTTGGTTTGTAATAACTAAAATTTTGATGTATATATAAATATAAATAGGGGAAAAATTATCATTTTTCAATAGACATATACGTCGCCTTTTTTACCATATACGTCGTCTTTTTTGGTCTTATTTGTCGCCTTTTTTTGACATTATACGTCGACCTTTTTGATTTTATACGTCGCCCTTTTTATGACATTATACGTCGCGCTTTTTGATCTTATACGTCGCCCTTTTTATGACATTATACGTCGCCCTTTTTGATCTTATACGTCGCCTTTTAACCGACGTATATGATGCTTTATACGTCGCATTTTTAACCGACGTAAAAGATGGTGACTTTATACGACGCCCCTGTATACGTCGCCAAAAGTGCGACGTAAAAGACCAAAAAAGGCGACGTAATAGGTCACTTTTGTACTAGTGTAAATTTGAAAATAAATTTTATAATCATATATTAACATTAAACACAATTATATATTAATAATAATGCCTACAAAATATTAATTAAATATTGTGAACAAAGTAGTTCGGACAATGAAGGTGGCCCAGACCGTAGCACACGCAACTAGTAAAATAGGGAATAAAAAAATCACTTAGATGACTATAAACTAATAAAATAATTATATAAATAAGCAATTATTGGTGAATAAATATAAATAATTACAAAAATTATTAATTAGCACAACCACTTGAACTAGTCGAGAGAGAACCAAGAACCAAAAATCAAAACAAGCAAACTTACTCTGACATGTAACCGAGTAACACACTGTTTTCAAAATATTTTTAATAATAATATATAAAATATATAATAAACTACATGACAAAATTAGTTTTCGGTTTGTACACAAAAGAAAAAAAAATCCCATATACATATATAATTCTAACTTTGTGTAAAAATTTCAGAGTAATATTCATTTGATAAATTAATTTAAAATATAAATTAAATCATAATTATCGAGGCAGGTTGCACAAATTAATACAAATTAGTGATATAAATTTACCTATTGTACTTTATGAAATGTTAAATAACTTGTCTCACTCTAAAAAAATAGAATCATGAACTTTTTTTTTTGAACTCGATCATGAACTTTATATGCATGAATATACAACTAATAGATAATAGGCTACAAAATAATTAAATTCATCAATTAAACATAACACATAATTACATGATGTAACTTTACATGTACCTCGCTAAAATGATGAAATATTTACGGTCCTTCTTGTTCTTTTTCCACTCTTCCACACATGTTCAGTCTTTATTTTTTTTCCCGTCGCCAGGTTCTCTCCTAGTCGCCTGGTTCCTAGTAACTATTGCGGTTAAACACACAATGCAACTCTTCTTTAAAGGTTCACTAATGATATTAATTTATTTTAATTATCAAAATTAACAACATACTAGCTTATAGCTGGCATGGGTTACTTTTTATTTTTTTATAATTTGTTTATAGTTTAGTATGATATAATGTTATAAACATTAATTTTAATATGCTATTGGAATAATTATAACCTTATATCTTTGTAGATGTAATAATTTTTACTACTAAAACAAATTACTATGTGTTGTTGGCTGGAATTGAAACTTAGACCTATTTATATAACAACTTTTAGTATTGTAAGTTCTAACGGTTATGAAGGAGGGATAACCAAAATAGGTAATCAAACTACAAATTATACCTCATTTCTTATTATAGTATAGTATACATAGTATAATATTCACTACCAAACAAAATAATATTCTAAAGAACAACATTGAATATTAAATAACTTACATACAACACATATTATAATAAATAAATTACTCACATCCAAGTCCTACTGAACTTGTTAAATTATAACACTACAATATTTTATTAGATACGTACAATTAAAACATTAAAGAAAATCATTGTATAATTGCATAGTAAGAAAATAATTCGATTGTTAAGGCATATTAAACTAAATTTATTGGTCTTTGAATAATTCTTTATACTAGTGTGTTTGACTAGTATAATATTAATATAAAAGAAAATAGGAAATTAAATTAAATTTCACATCTTATATCATAAATATAATATTTATGTTGTATCAAACCCTTTCCCCGCTTCTTATATAAGATTATTATTTATTTTTCTATTTAGGTGTTTTGAATAGTAAGACGTTATTTTTATTTTCTTTGCACAAAATCATTTCAATAACTAAATTTGAGTCCTAAATTTTATAATGTACTTAGAAGTTGGAATTATATTTTTATGAGTTTATTCTTCATACATAATTTGAGTATTTTACAGGTGTCTATATATCCGTAATGAAAATGGAAATGTTGTTTACATGTTTTATGGATATTTTCATAAAATCCACCATCACTAAAATATGCTGCCTCCGTACCATCCATTTATTAACATTTCAAAATAGAGTGTGGGGCACGCATTTTAAGATGGATTTTAAGGATATTTACATAATTTATTTTTGAAATTTTCTTTTTCTGTATAAAAATAGAACAATCCTATTTTCATACAAAAAAAGAAAATTTTAAAAATACTTTATGGAACTATCTTAAAATTTACTGCCTGCCAAAAAGTGACAAAAGAAATGTTAACAATTGGGTGGGACGGAGGGATATTTGTTAAGTATTTTTAGCAAAATTATCTATCTTCTACAAAATAATCCAATCTAATTTTAAGTAGCCCAAAATGACTATCGAGATAATTCCTCAAGAGCCCCTAAGGCGAGTAAAAGCATGGAAATAAATATTTTTACATGTCTTTTTCAAATATTTGTTATATATTTTAATATTTTAATGAGTTTGATTAAAATTTTCAGTTTTATTCACATCTAAAACTTGATTCAACACTAATCAAATATTCATTTATTAATCTTATTTTTTTCTTTATTTTACTTTGATAAATTTTTGCTAGCATTTTTGCTGAAAAATTAACTATTTAAATATAATTACGATATCAATTTTTTGGAGAGAATTTATACCTCATTTTCCTAATCATTTGAAAAAAATATGAAAACAGTTTTAATGTTATGACTAAAACATTTTTGTAGAAAAAGAGTTGAAAAATAAAATTTTTATCATAATAGTTTATTGGTAAATTTTTTTTTTATTAAAATTCTAGAAGGCCTCTAGTTTTCTTGGGTTTCATGCCTCTACGAAATTCTCATTGAGCGCTCATCTGGCCCAATCACAAAATTGTCATAGGCCCAATAAAAAATTTTAGGTTTTACATGTGTATATATATATATATCACTCTATTCAACCATCTACAACCATCTAAACCTAGCCGCAAGAAACTCATCCCCACATCTAGTCTTCTCAGACCACCCCCAACACCCACAAACCTATCATGATAGAGCACTAACTAAAATTTTTTGTCTACATCTTTCAGTCTGATCCTTTCTACATCTTTTAGTCGAATAATCCTTACAACAATGGACTACTCAATCATAATTCAACCACAATTTAACCGTTAACACATCAAAGGTATGTTTAGAATTATTTATTGTTTCTTTCTCAATGTTGTATTGTGTTGATTAATGTAATTAAGATTTTATATAATTATTTAATGTGTTTTTTCTCCTTAATGATCCGAAAATCAACCTATCAACGAGAACATTCCAAAAAATAAATACTATCACAATTTCCAAGACTTTTGTTTCAATTTTAGATTTAAGCAATAGTTGTGGATTATTTTAGATTTTTATCAAAGTTTACATAAAATTTGAAATAGTGGGAGATCTTAATCGATATTTAGTTTTAAATTTTTGGTTTGTTTTAAGATGATAACGAGATGATAATCGGAATACAAAGTCTTAATACCAACTTGATATGCAATTATTTTGGGATATCAAGTATTTTTTAATATATTAAATTTTATTTTAAGTATGTTTTTTTGAATTCTTGTATCATTTTTCTTTTGTTTGTTATCAAATATTTGTAGGTAGACAATGAAGAATATGCTCCAAAAAAGTTGGTAACCCTGGCTCTATCAGCCTAGCTGGGCTCGAATGCAGGCCATCTGCAACTCTCCACTCCGCTGCTTGGACAAGGAGCCTCAAGTCCTTATTCGTGAACTAGGTTGCTATCAGGACGATCGATTGGATCTTCTCTTTAGCCAAAGCCAACTATTCTAAGCAACATAGCACTTAGCCACATCACCAATTCATTCAGTGGATTAATGATGAATGCAGAGACTGGGGGAGTTTTGGGAGATGGAATGAGTGACGGTGCTCGGAGAGAGGGTGGAAGTACCTTACAACAATGTTATGAGGGAACTCGATCTTGCAGTATATATTCAGGAAGATTATAATCACCTTCGAGGAGATTGAGTCTCTTATTTGCACCTACCAACTCCAACTCCTTGATACCCTTGGAACAACTTGCTTGCTGAGATCCAATATTTGGACTACCTTCAGAACCAATTTTCTTTTCACATAAAGCACTTTTCAGCTTTTCAATCTCACCAGTCCAATAGGAATCTCGCTCTCGGACTATCCTCTCAGATTCCTCTCTCATATACTTCTTAATGCCCTCCTGAATCCTCTCATCCATTGACTTGCTGGTCTTCTTCTTCCGTGGAAGATTAAAGTATGTAGACATGCCTACTAGTTACATTCGAGATGATGTTGATGAACTAATACAACTTTCGTAGTGTAATAAATTAATTTGTGCTCTTTAATTTGTAACTATAACTCTTGATAGATTGTTGGTTGGTTGGTTTGTTCCCTTCTGTTTGGCCTTTGTTGGATGCCAATTTGGTTGGTTGGTTTGTTCTCTTCTGTTTGGCCTTTGTTGATTTGTTGGATGCCAATTTGATAGGTTAGTCATCTTTTAAATATGTTTTTTTTTCATGTACAGTTCATCAGACAACAGTTTTAAACTGAAGACACTTGTATGAGTTGAAACACACAATAGGCAAGAACCTGTTGTGTGTTGGATTAAGTTCATACAACACTATGTAAAGCACTTGTGTTAAATATCATTACACAATACCATATTGGAAATCACTTGTCTCATTCTAACAATATTTTTTACGAAGGTTAACTATCACACAACACTATGGATAACATATTGTATGACTGCTACTTAGACAACAGACCTAAAAACACTTGTCTGATCTAAAAATACTTATGCATTTACACAACACCCTTGGTCAAGAAATGCTTGTCTGGTAAGATTGATCACACAATGGTTTTGGCCCATTGTGTGAATGTAGGATTAGACAATACTTTCTCTGAGTAGTAAAATACCAGTTGTCTGATCATTTCTGGCAACACTTTTTTCCATGGGTGTTGTCTGATATGTGTCGTCTATTGCCAGATTTCTTGTAGTGTCTCTTTACACTGCTGAGTGATGTTTGGCTCATATACCCGAACCTGACAGTGAAATGTGAAGATGGTGCGTACGATTTAGACCACTAGGAAGAGTTTAGAGAGGAAGAGAGTAGCTGCCCAGGGTCCGGTATTTGCAATCCAAATTTCGGAAGATTTGGGATCAACTGATGCAGCTATTTGATAAACTTTTGGAGTTGGTTTGTAAGACTAGTTTTGATAATGATGTAATTATTTAAAATTGAAATCGTTTGTAAAATTAATTAGACTTAACTATTAATGTTTTTAGATGTTTAATTTATTTCATACTTTAACATGGTTCATCTAGCAGGTATGGTTTTACTTTATTATGAACCGATTTACGGGTATGACCCATATTCACGTTACTCATTTACGCTGTTACCATATGATCATTTCTTTATTTATCACTCCTAGATAACACCCAAATCTAAACCATTAGCCCACTCAAAGCCAAATTACAATAATTTAAGTTATAAAATATCGCTCTATTAGGTTAGCTATAAGGTTGTAGATTAGTTGAATGGAGCCGAACAGATACTAACATAATAGAATCACTGAGCCGAACTTTTCTCTTCGTGTTTCAGCTCGTTACAAAAGTCTAAATCAAACTCCAATTTTATGGAGCCAATATTATTATTTTTGTACGAACTCATTAAGAAAAAAATTATCTGACAAACATGTTACCAAATCATGATATACTCGTATCACGTATTAACCAACATTTTAATTTTTTTTCTATAATTTTTTCATTGAATTTGAATAAAAAAGTAGGGAATAAAATCTCGAAAACTTGCAACATGCTTCTTGTTTGCATTTTCTATTGATCTATTTATTTTTTAATTGCACAAACAAGTGAAAATTAGGGGAAAAAAGTTAGGTAAACTTGCCTATGGATACATTTTTATTCTTGCACGTAGTCTAGTGAATTTTTTACTTTATAGTTTTAGTGGTTTACTAAATTACCATATAATCGTACATCTAATAGTAGTACTAGTGTTGATGGTTAATTACCCTCATCGCATTTACAAATTTGTATTATAAACTCATAATGTAACATAAGGTTGAGGTCTCAGTCTCTCTAATTTGTTCCTTGATGAAAAGCTTTTGGGTTTTTTCTTTACCAAATTAGGCACGGTTACATACAATTTCTAACTCCTTTCATGAAGTGATCAGGTGTCTCATTTCCAATTGGTTGTATAAAAAGAGGATGCACAGATCATCCAGTAGAGTGGGTATCTGTTAATAGCTTAGACAAACATGTCTTCATAGTCCTTTGACCTTTAGGTTTGAGATTTGGCATTATGCTTGGCAAGGTCTTACAATAAAGGTTTATATTAGTTGTATTATCTAGAATTAAAAAACAAATATTTTTCTAGTTTTACCGTTTATGATATAGGAATGTCACAATATGTTATATTAATTATTAGAATTCTAGTTGAAATAATATTTTTTGAACTATTTTTATAGATTTTTTAAGAAAGAGCACATAGTAAAGACTAGTAACATCACAAAAACTAAATTATGTTGTTAAATAACAAATTTTATCTTTATCTGATTCAAATTAAATAAATATGATAAAAAATTATTTTATAAACTACTTCTGAAATAATTATACAATAATTATAAAAAGAAGATTTATATTAGTTTTATCATCGACCACAAATGAAAAAATATTTTTCTAGTTTAAATGTATATATTTGTTGTTAAATGCATTACAATATAAAAATTATGTTGTACCAATTACTCAATATGTTATATTAATAATTAAAACTCTTCAGAAAATATTATTTTAATTTCTTGTAAATAGAATTTATTATGATTTCACTTTGGATGAAAAACCAAAATACCCACCATTTAATTTGAGCTGCCCAAAATACCTAAAGCGGGAAACCTCCACCATTTTTAACCACTGAACGCGCATGTGTCACATGTGTACACAGTACACGCATGTCACACATGCGTGTTCTTTGTTTTTTTTTTCCCTGAACAAGGCCACGCATGTTGTACATGCGTGTACATGTTTATTTTTTTTATAAAATCAGTCACGCATTGTACCAATGCGCATGGTTCAATAATTTGTACTTTTTTATATATTTAAAATCAGCCACGCATTGTACCAATGCGTATGGTTCAATAATTTTTGAATTTTACTTATTTTTTATTTATAAATTAAAAAAAAAATTAAAAATTTAAAAAAAAAAAATTAAAAATTTTAAATAAAAAATTGAATCCGGCGGCCTGATTTTTAAATGCTACCGCGTTTAAAAATCAGGATAAATTAGGGTTTTGGGTCTAGGGTTTAGGGTCCTAAACCCTAAACCCTAAACCCTAAGTTTGTATACGGTTTATTCGTCGTTCCAAATGTTTCTAAACCTAAAATGGAATGGTTGAACCCCAAAGGTTAACCGTTGAAACCCTGAGGGAATACAAATAAAATTTTAAATTTTAAATAAAAAATTGAATCCGGCGGCCTGATTTTTAAACGCTAAAAATCAGGATAAATTAGGGTTTTGGGTCTAGGGTTTAGGGTTTATTCGTCGTTCCAAATGTTTCTAAACCTAAAATGGAATGGTTGAACCCCAAAGGTTAACCGTTGAAATCCTGAGGGAATACAGATAAAATTTTAAATTTTAAATTAAAAATTGAATCCATCGGCCTGATTTTTAAACGCTAAGTTCGTATACGGTTTATTCGTCGTTCCAAATATTTCTAAACCCAAAATGGAAACGTTGAACCCCAAAAGTTAATTATTGAAACCGTAAGTTTATTTAAAATTTTAATTTTTTTAGAAAAAATTAAATGACCATTTATTTATAAATATTTAATATTATTTGAAAAAAGAGTATTTGATACTTTTTTCATGGTGGAAAAGAAGAAATATCGAGATGGAAGTGTTAACTGTCGAGATGGGCACACTACACGCATTACTATAATGCGTACACAGGGGAAAAAAGAAAAAGTATACGCATTATGATCATGCGTGCATGGTTGTTAAAATAAAAAAAATTATACGCATTAGCATAATGCGTATATAGCGGGGGGGGGGGGGGAACTATGTGCATTACTCTAAGGCCTGTGAAAAAAGAAAAAGTATACGCATTATGATCATGCGTGCATGGTTGTTAAAATAAAAAAAATTATACGCATTAGCATAATGCGTATATAGCGGGGGGGGGGGAACTATGTGCATTACTCTAAGGCGCATACCGTGGGTATTTAGGGCGGAGTTTTCAGAAATGGTATTTTGGGCAGTGGATAGGTAGTATGTACATTTTGCCTGGTATTGTACATTTGCATTCCACTAAAAAAGTTAATTTTTTTATTTTTTGGTTGTTTAAATGTAAAAATTAAAGTTGATTTTTAAATATTCAATTTTGTTATATTATAATCAATCGATAATATCTAAACATTCTTTTATGGTAACTAAAAATTATATTTCTTATAACTATTAGAAGTAATTATGTGTACGATATCTCCCTATGTCGTGTGTATTTGACTATATAAAAAAAGAAAAAAGGAAATTAAATTAAATTTCACATCTTATATCATAAATATCATATTTAATACGTTGTATCGAACCCTTTTCCCCCTTCTTATATAAGACTATTATTTGTTTTTCTATTTAGGTGTTTTGAATAGTAAGATCTTTTTTTATTTTTCTTTGCACAAAATCATTCAATAATTAAATTTGAGTCCTAAATTTTAAAATTTACTTAGAAGTTGGAATCATTTTTTTGTGAGTTTATTCTTTATACATAATTTGAGTATTTTACTGTCGATATATCGTTAATGAAAATGGAAATGTTGTTTACATGTTTTATGGATTTTTTCATAAAATCCACCACCACTAAAATATATTTGTTAAGTATTTTTAGCAAAATTATATCTTCTACAAAATAATCCAATCTAATTTTCAGTAGGCCAAAATAATTATCCAGATAATTCCTCAAAAGCCCCTAAGGCCAATAAAATCCTGGAAATAAATATTTTTACATGTCTTTTTCAAATATTTGTTATATATTTTAATATTTTAATGAGTTTGATTAGAATTTTCAGTTTTATTCACTTCTAAACTTGATTCAACACTAATCAAATATTCAAATATTAATCTTCTTCTTTTTTTTTTGCTTTATTTTACTTTGATATAATTACGCTATCAATTTTTTGGAGAGAATTTATACCTAATTTTCCTAATCATTTGAAAAAATTTGAAAATAGTTCTAATGTTATGACTAAAACATTTTTGTAGAAAAATAGTTGAAAAAAAATTTTTGGTAATTTTTTTTTATTAATTTCTAGAAGGCCTCTAGTTTTCCTTGGGTTTCATGCCGCCACAAAATTCTCATTGAGCACTCATCTGCCCAATCACCAAATTGTCATAGGCCCAATAAAAAATTTTAGGTTTTACATGTGTGTGTATATATATATATATACATATCACTGTATTCAACAACCATCTACAACCATCTAAACCTAGCCACAGAGAAACTCATCTCCATATCTAGTTTCTCAGACCACACCTAACACCCACAAACCTCTCATGATAGAGCACTAACTAAAAGTTTTTGTCTAGTTTTTGTCTACATCTTTCAGTCGACTGATCCTTTCTACATCTTTGAGTCAAATAATCCTTACAACAATGGACTACTCAATCATAAGTCAACCATAATTCAACCGTTAACACATCAAAGGTATGTTTAGAATTATTTATTGTTTCTTTCTCAATGTTTAATTGTGTTGATTAATGTAATTAAGATTTTATATTATTATTTAATGTCCTTTTTCTCCTTAATGATCCGAAAATCAACCCATCAATGAGAACATTCCAAAAAATAAATACTATCACAATTTCCAAGACTTTTGTTTCAATTTTAGATTTAAGCAATAGTTGTGTATTATTTTAGATTTTTATCAAAGTTTACAAAAAATTTGAATTAGTGGGAGATCTTAATCGATATTTGGTTTTGATTTTTGTTTGTTTTAAGACGTGGATTGAACACGATTCAAAATTAGTTGATAACGAGATGATAATCCTAATACAAAGTGTTAATACCTACTTGATATGCAATTATTTTGGGATATCAAGTATTTTTAATATATTAAATTTTATTTTAAGTATGTTTTTTTGAATTCTTGTATCAATTTTTTTTGCTTGTTATCAATTATTTGTAGATAGACAATGAAGAATATGCTCCAAAAAAGTAGTAGGTAACCCTGGCTCTATGAGCATATCTGCAACTCTCTCACACGAAGAAGGGACAAAATAGACGGATGTATTGTGCTGTTGTGACAGTAGGGTATGAGTTCTTTCTGTTTGTATTGTTTTTCTTTTCATTTAATTTTTTGTCATTAATTTATAGTGTGATTTGTTTGGTCAATCACTTCTGTTAAATAGGTAGCTCAGTGGTGGTGGCTGCTGGACTTTTTCGAGTTTTCGGGCAAGATCTTGCAGAACTCCATTTAGCCGCTACTGCTAAGGCCAATGAACGCAAGGTGAGTTTACATCCTTCACTAAATAGCCAAAGTACAAAAATGATGCATTAATCCACTATGTGTTTATACTCAAGCATTTTGTAATTCAAGTGCTATTGAGGGGCACTGCCTCTAGGATAACACTGTATATCTTAGATACAGCAGCCCACCTCCATCTATTACGTTCTATTGATGGTAAAGGAACCAATCCTTGGAGGACTCGGTAGTTTTCATTAGTTAATGTTTCAATCTTCTTTTCGGTCTCTATTTCTTAAAGCTCTCTGATCCTGTTGTTGGTCTCTGTTTCTTAGTGCTCTCAGCACCTTCAAATAATCTGATATCTTTGCTTATGATTTGCCTTTCACATTTACAAATGTTATTTACAATGTATGTGCTTTTTAAAACAAGTATAAATTTCTGAATTTCATCAAAATAAATATGAAAATCTGATGTCCATGATAAAAAAAATATGAATATATGCAGCCAACTAACATGATCAGGATCAAATAGTGCGAGAACATGGTCGTCAGATATTAAGACAGAGTTATGCTTCCTCGTAAAAATCTTATTTGCTGAATTTGTTAGATTTTACCGTAATTCTTCACAAGGAGTTTTTGACATTTAAATGACATATGATATCCGGCATGCAAACATTTAGCAGGGACACTGGATGTCAAGTTTTCATATTTACTTGTTTCTTTAAGCAAAATACGTGCTTCCTCGAATCTCCTCTATTTCTTTTGACTTGAATGTTTGATAGATGAAATAATGAATAATATTTAATATGCAGAGATGATTATCAAATCTCTCGATCATGTCAAGTTCTGGAAGGATCTAAAGATGACATGAACTTAGAAAGTTTGGTGCTGCTCTTAAGATGTCTGAAGAATATGGTAAATGCTACATTCCTTGGTCAGGATAATCAGGTGAGCAGGATAATAAGTTGTATATATGTTAACATTGTTACCTATATAAACAGAAATGATAATTAGCAGGTCCATAATCTTATTAAAATTGCTAAAAGTTTTGCACAACTTCCAGATGCCAGTACCATCCTTTGCTTATTTTTTCAACTCACATGATATTTTTTGCTTTAGATATACTCACAATGCAATATTTATGAAGCAGGGAATAAGAAGGTAGCATTTAAATATCTTACAAAGAAGGTATACGATTTCTTACTTGCTTTTCTAGCATTTACTTATGCATCATATGAGTATATATGTGATTTGTTTTACCAGGTTTAAGTGTAAAACTTCTAATGTTGTAACAGAATTAATAAACAGAATTATTTTTAATAAATACAAAGGATATAAGTATTAATCAATAAGCTGTTTCTGCAGAAATCAATAAGTTGTTTCTGTAGTCAACTTGAATATTGTATTTCCATTTTAATAATCAGCAGCAGTTCCTGTTGAGACATAAAATCTTGTGCTCCTACATTTCAGTAAGTACTATATGTATAATGCAGATTCTTTCCATGATTTCTATCTACTGCATGTTGGTTTATGACCGGTGCTTGTATGTTAGAGATGGACTTATCTCTTACTCCCACACTCTTTTTGTTGGTTGCTTCCTAGGCTGGTGTCAAGGAAGAAGCATGTTCTGGCTGCATCATATCGGAAGGGAACTTGTTCGTAATAGAAAATCAGGACGGCCTATTGAATAGAATTTTACACAAACTGTACAGTGGAACCTCCAATTGATTCTCTTAAGCAAGTTACCAGTTGTTGTACAACCATTAACATATAGTTTAGGGATTTGAGAAGACAATCAAATATAGTACTTTTACATTTTAATTTATTTTCTTCAATATTGCTGGATTTGATTCGTTGATGTAACTATACTAGTTATGTTTTTGGTGAATGAAATTAGGACTTGAATTGGTTGTTGGTTTATTTGATGGGAAATTCGATATTCAAGTAGTACATTTTTCTTTTATTACATTTATGGTGTTACAATAGGTACAAAGTGTGTTACAATTGGTATACTACTGCATGTGTTGCTGGCCCAAAAAGTAGGACCCAGATGTGGGCCTCACATGTGGGCCCCACAGTTGCCCGTGTGCAAATTTGTATCATCTTTTGTAACACACAAACTATTTTTCTATATAGTGTTTAAGATGTTGCTATAGAGGTTTTTCGTAACCACATTTGCTCTGTTACCATAGGCTTTTTTTGATGTTACCTTAGATATCTATAGTTACTGCTGAGAACCTAACACGGCTGAAGTGTTACCATAGCCCTATTTTGGCCTACAACAACTTTAAACATTGTCTATGGTAATATAGTTTTGGGGTTGCAATAAGCAATCTATGGCGTAGTTACTAATTTTCCAAACATGTTTATACTATTACTAAGGTGATCATCTACATATGAATGCAGTCTCAATCGCATTCGGATGAAGAGGAATTAATATATCGATCGGAGAGCTGGATCCTAGCAAGGATGGATGAAGAGGGTTATTTTTTAAATGATGTTGTTGTAGACAAAGCTAAGGAAATTGTAAGTTATTGATTTGTATCTTAATTCAAAGTATTCATTAGCTCATGCTTTGAACCTTTTTTTTTCTAAAATATTAGCATACTTTGAATTCTTTATTATTATATATACACAAGTTTATTACATACATAAATAGATTAGTCTTTTGTATGGGAATAGCTCAGACTATAAATATATGGTACTCTTAATTCTATAGGTAAAGTTGAAGGAGGAGGTTAAGGAAGGGAAACTAAAAGTGGACAGTCTTAATGATGTTTTAACAATGGCGCTTGGTAAGCCTGAGCATCGAGGAAGAGTACGTGGCCGAGGAACTCATGTGAAGCAGTCAGTTTACTTCGATCTTCCAAGGCAAACGAAAGCCTCGACAATGGATGAAAAGATAGAAGAGAGTTAAGAAGTACATGGCAGAGGAGACTGCAAAAGGTTATTAAAGAGAGAGATGCAATTTGGGTTGATGTGCAGAGTTATTGACAAAGACTGTGGGACAAGATGGTAGTCCGAAATAGGCTTCTCAAGAAGCAAGTTGTCACGCTAACGGTGGGATTGATATAGATGTAGGTGTATAGAATCTTCATACACCTGAAACCACAAGGAAGATTTTTCATGTTCAAGAAGATAAAGATGTTCGTAAAGTGAAAATAATTGACACTATATTTGTTGGTTTCGGTGACATTAAGGATGATAACAAGGTGGCTGGTGAGGATGCAAATTGTAAGGTGGCTGGTGAGGATGCAAATTGTAAGGTGGCTGGTGAGGATGAAAATTATAAGGTGGCTGGTGAGGATGAAGATTGTAAGTTTGTTGTTGAAAAGAAGATAGGTGAGGAAGTGAAAGTCAATGCATCCGGTAGTTCTGTTTGCAAATTGGCTGTTGGATCGCTGAGCAACATTGTAGATTATGCAAAGATTGATGAAGTACTCATTCTTGAAGGACGTGAGCAGAAAATCCATGGAGTAAGACTTGGAGAAGAGAATGCAAGAGTTTCAATCACTCGATTCATTCAGTGCGGTGCGAATATTCCCTTCCCTATTAGTGATGAAATTGTGATTGTGGAACAGGCCATTGGAACTTTTATTACATGACCGAGAAACCTAACTAATAGCAATAGAAAACAATAGCACTTCTGATGGTTTCTCAAAGGTCAGATTGTTTTTCTATTAGTGTGCTTAGTATATCTAGTATGTTTTTATTTAGTCTATTTCTTCTTACTATTTTCACGTTCAATTTTCAGAAAAAGAAGAAAGGTCATTCTAAGAAAATGAAAAAGACGTATAAATAGTTGAAGATGTTCGAGTAGAGCCTTTTGTTGAGATGGATGCAAATTATCCATCTGCATTAAAGCGTTTGTGGACATGAGCAAAGGATGCCTTGGCTGATGAACAAACAACGTCTTTTGAGCTAAGCGAAGATGCCTTTGGCTCTGCAAAAAAGCAAGTCATTTTCTTATCAGATATACATGCAGTGTGCTCTAGAGGTGAAATGGCAGGGTCTCTCATTTGCCTTTTTATTAAGTAAGTTTCTCTGCAATTGTTTTTTCGTAGACAGTCCCGCGATCCTAGCACGATTGGTGCCATTGGATGTGGTAATGCAGGGCAGAGGTCGCGTGCACTCGCTGCACGATTTAAGAATGCTAAGAAAGATCAATACTTTCTCATGCCTTACAATGTCGTGGAGGTGTTTATACCATAAGTAGCTACTTGGACATTCTCAGATAATTTTTTGAGGTTAAAGAGGATTATATGTCTTGCCCTTTTTAGTTGATATTTTACAAGAATTTAAGTTTCAGTTTTTAACACAAGGGTTAAATTTGATAATATTTAATTTGTTGCAAATTTTAAGTTTAATTTTTGAGGTTAAACTTGATAATATTTCTTATAATTTGAAGTTGAATTTTTACAATAATTTAGGATTCCAATTTTTTTAAAATGGTTAGGTTGTGTTGCAATTTCTCGATATTTTGGTAGACTTGTTAAGATCAAGCGTTTCTTTCATTTTTTAAGTTGATCATTTACGAGAATTTAAGTTTTTATTTTGAATAGAAGCCTTCAATTTTTGAAGTCAAGCCAGATCATATTTATTGCAAGAAATTGTGCTCTAGATGTGTCACATTTTGGAACATTTTTCTGTCTTGCTGAATTTAAGTATTTTTTTGGTTGATTTTATTTTAATATTAATATGATCTTTTTGATTATATTTGAGTTGGTAATGCGACAAGAATTAGTACTTCATGCTTTAATTTCAAACTTGCACCATGGTTCATGTTTGCGTAGGAACCACTGGACTTTGACTGTTGCAAATCCTCAGGCAGAGATTGTCTACTACATGGACCCTCGAAAATTTCGAATTGCAAATGGGGAATGGGTGGATGTTGTCGACAAGTTCAACTTCTAAAGTTTGTGTATTGAGTCTTGAACCTTCATAGACCATATCTTTCTCTACTTTGATTTTTTGTTGAAAAATATTATTTTCGTTATAGCGCCATTAAAATGTACAAGGAGGACATGAACAAGGTTGCAAAGAAGAAAAAATTAAGGGAGAACATGGCGGTATTAATTCATTCTCATCATATTTTATTTATGTCATCGAAAGAGATTGTAATTAAATTTTTATTTGGTACTTCAGGGAGTTCCACTGCATACAGGGAGCAAGGACTGTGGCATGTTCGTGATGCGTTACATGAAGGAAATCGTTGAGGACAAGGAGCTTCAATTTGCTGCTAAGGTGAGAATTTCAATTTTTTTTGGGTTTTCTAATCAACTTTAGAGATACTTGGTTCTTTAGGACACTAGTAAAAATATGTGACTTACAAAAAACTTTTGGTCATTTTTCAGTGGATGCGCAGGTCGAACTTGGTTTATATTGATGATGACATTAACAAGATCCGAATTGATATTGCAAAATATTTTATGAAATGCCATGCATGTTAGGTTCTACAGTCGGGTTCTTTTTCTTGTTATCAACTTGGTTTATGAAGTGGAAGTTTTATTGTAGGTAGTTGGTGATGGTACCTATATAAACATAAATGATAATCAGCTAGTCCATAATCTTATTAAAATTGCTAAAAGTTTTGCACAACTTCCAGATGCCAGTACCATCCTTTGCTTATTTTTTCAACTCACATGATATTTTTTGCTTTAGATATACTCACAATGCAATATTTATGAAGCAGGGAAGAAGAAGGTAGCATTTAAATATCTTACAAAGAAGGTATACGATTTCTTACTTGTTTTTCTAGCATTTACTTATGCATCATATGAGTATATATGTGATTTGTTTTACCAGGTTTAAGTGTAAAACTTCTAATGTTGTAACAGAATTAATAAACAAAATTATTTTTAATAAATACAAAGGATATAAGTATATATCAATAAGTTGTTTCTGTAGAAATCAATAAGTTATTTCTGTAGTCAACTTGAATACTGTATTTCCATTTTAATAGTCAGCAGCAGTTCCTGTTGAGACTTAAAATCTTGTGCTCCTACATTTCAGTTAGTACTATATGTATAATGCAGATTCTTTCCATGATTTCTATCTAGTGCATGTTGGTTTATGACCGGTGCTTGTATGTTAGAGATGGACTTGTCTCTTACTCCCACACTCTTTTTGTTGGTTGCTTCCTAGGCTGGTGTTAAGGAAGAAGCATGTTCTGGCTGCATCATATCGGAAGGGAACTTGTTCGTAACAGAAACTCAGGACGGCCTATTGAATAGAATTTTACACAAACTGTACAGTGGAACCTCCAACTGATTCTCTTAAGCAAGTTACCAGTTGTTGTGCAACCATTAACATATAGTTTAGAGATTTGAGAAGACAATCAAATGTAGTACTTTTACATTTTAATTTATTTTCTTCAATATTGTTGGATTTGATTCGTTGATGTAACTATACTAGTTATGTTTTTGGTGAATGAAATTAGGACTTGAATTGGTTGTTGGTTTATTTGATGGGAAATTCGATATTCAAGTAGTACATTTTTCTTTTATTACATTTGTGGTGTTAAAATAGGTACAAAGTGTGTTACAATAGGTATATTACTGCATATGTTGCAGGCCCAAAAAGTAGGACCCAGATGTGGGACCCACTCACATGTGGGCCCCACAATTGCCCGTGTGCAAATTTGTATCATCTTTTGTAACACACAAACTATGTTGCTATATAGTGTTTAAGATGTTGCTATAGAGGTTTTTCGTAACCACATTTGCTTTGTTACCATAGGCTTTTTTTTATGTTACCTTAGATATCTATAGTTACTGCTGAGAACCTAACACGGCTGAAGTGTTACCATAGCCCTATTTAATCTCATGTTTGTTGGCAAGGTATAATTGTAATTGTTAGATATTATATGGTATTTGTTGGTGTGAATTAAAGGTTACTGAAATTGCAATTTTAATTTTTTTTAAAAGAAATTGACTTTAAATGTCGGTTCTTGAGAAAGCCGACACTTATAATCTGACTTTAAGCGTTGGTTTTTAGGAAACCGACGCCAATAGTAGGACTTTAAGCGTCGGTTTTTTAAGAAACTGACGCCAATAGTAAGACCTTAAGTGTCGGTTCTTTAAGCAACTAACGCCAATAGTAGGACCTTAAGTGTCGGTTCTTTAAACAACCGACGCTATTAATATATTATATGCGTCGCCTAATTAACCGACGCCATAGACCTATACCTATAGCGTCACCTTCATATACTACGCCCAATAACCGACGCCTAATGCCTATTTTGACCGACGCTAAAAGTATATTTTCTACTAGTGAGGTAACCCTGGCTCTATGAGCCTATCTACAACTCTCTCAAAGGAAGAAGGGACAAAATAGACGGATGTATTGTGCGTTTGTGACAGTAAATATGTAGCTCAACCGTGGTGGCTGCTGGACTTTTTCGAGTTTTGGGGCAAGATCTTGCAGAACTCCCTTTTGCCGCAACTGCTAAGGCCAAGGTGAGTTTACATCCTTCACTAAATAGCCAAAGTACAAAAATGATGCATTCCACTATGTGTTTATACTCAAGCATTTTGTAATTCAAATGCTATTGAGGGGCACTGCGTGTAGGATAACACTGTATATCTTAGATACAGCAGCCCACCTCCATCTACTACGTTTATTCATGGTAAATGAACCAATCCTTGGAAGACTGGGTAGTTTTCATTAGTTAATGTTTCAATCTTCTTTTCGGTCTCTATTTCTTAAAGCTCTCTGATCCTGTTGTTGGTCTCTGTTTCTTAGTGCTCTCAGCACCTTCAAATAATCTGATATCTTTGCTAATGATTTGCCTTTCACATTTACAAATATTTTTTACAATGTATGTGCTTTTTAATACAAGTTTAAATTTCTGAATTTCGTCAAAATAAATATGAAAATCTGTTGTCCATGATAAAAAAAATACGAATATATGCAGCCAACTAACATGATCAGGATCAAATAACGCGAGAACATGGTCGTCAGATATTAAGACAAATTTTACCGTAATTCTTCACAAGGAGTTTGACATTTAAATGACATATGATATCCAGCATGGAAACATTTAGCATGGACACTGGATGTCAAGTTTTCATATTTACTTGTTTCTTTAAGCAAAATATGTGCTTCCTTGAATCTCCTCTATTTCTTTTGACTGTAATGTTTGATAGATGAAATAATGAATAATATTTAATATGTAAAGATGGTTATCAGATCTCTCGATCATGTCAAGTTCTTGAAAATGCTACATTCCTTAGTTAGGATAATCAGGTGAGGAGGATAATAAGTTGTATATATGTTAACACTGTTACCTGTATAAACAGAAATGATAATCAACTGGTCCGTAATCTTATTAAAATTTCTAAAAGTTTTGCACAACTTCCAGATGCCAGTACCATCCTTTGCTTATTTTTACAGCTCACATGATATTTTTTGCATCCGATATACTCACAATGCAATATTTACATCATATGCATCATATGATTTCTTACAGAGAAGGTATACGATTTCTTACTTGCTTTTCTAGCATTTACTTATGCATCATATGAGTATATTTGTGATTTGTTTTACCAGATTTAAGTGTAAAACTTCTAATGTTGTAACAGAAATAATAAACAAAATTATTTTTAATAAATACAAGGGATAAAAGTATAAATCAATAAGCTGTTTCTGTAGAAATCAATAAGTTGTTTCTGCAGTCAACTTGAATATTGTATTTCCATTTTAATAACCAGCAGCAGTTCCTGTTGAGACTTAAAATCTTGTGCTCCTACATTTGAGTTAGTACTATATGTAGAATGCAGATTCTTTCCATGATTTCAATCTACTGCATATATGTTGGTTGCTTCCTAGGCTGGTGACAAGGAAGAAGCATGTTCTGGCTACATCATATCGGAAGGGGACTTGTTCGTAACAGAAACTCAGGACGGCCTATTGAATGTAGCAGCCCAGCAGACCACATTTCATCTTTCAGAATTTTACATAACCTGTACAGTGGAACCTCCAACTGATTCTCTTAATCAAGTTACCAGATGTTGTGCAACCATTAACATATAGTTTAGAGATTTGAGAAGGCAATCAAATATAGTACTTGTACATTTTAATTTATTTTCTTCATTGTTGCTGGATTTGATTCGTTGATGTAACTATACTAGGAATGTTTTTGGTGAATGAAATTAGGACTTGAATTGGTTGTTGGTTTATTTGATGGGAAATTCGATATTCAAGTAGTACATTTTTCTTTTATTACATTTATTGTGTTACAATAGGTACAAAGTGTGTTACAATAGGTATATTACTGCATGTGTTGTAGGCCTAAAAAGTAGGACCCAGTGTGGGCCTCACATGTCACTAGTACAAAATTGGCTTTTTACGTCGGTTAAATAGGTCTTATACGTCGGTTAAATGGCGACGTATAGAGGGGCGACGTATAAAGTCACGAGTCTTTTACGTCGGTTAAAAAGGCGACGTATAAAGTCTAAATATACGTCGCTAAAAAGCCGACGTATAATGTCAACGAAGGCCGACGTATAATGTTAAAGAAGGCTGACATATAATGTTGAAAAATGCTGACGTATAATGTAAAAAAAGCCCGACGTATAATGTTCAAAAACACGGACGTATAATGTCACTAGTAAAAAATGATCTTTTACATCGGTTACATATAAGAACCGACGTATATTGTCAAAAAATTAAAAAAAAAAAATTCTATTTCTTTGTACCCATTCACATAAACCTGCTGAACAATTTATAAACCTACTATAACAAAGTTTTGTACAACCAAAAACCATATCTACAAGAAATAATACTCAAGAATCAACTTAACAATGTATAAACCTACTATAACAAAGTTTTATACAACCAAAATCCATATATACAAGAAATAATACTCAAGAAACAACTTCAACAAGAAGGTATTTCGTATTTATTTATCCATCTCTCTTCTAACTTTAATATATATGCATATGGTGCATAAAATGTGTAGTTTAATGAACTTAGAGCATCTCCAGTAGATGCTCGTCATTTTCAGTTCGTCGCAAGATAACTCCGTATCTCTCGCAACCGAGCATCGAGTCCCATTAAGGTTACAAGTTTTCCAGTAACCTGCACAGAACAGTTACACAACATTAACAGTCAAGTCATAGTAACAGAAAAGGCTAATAGAACATGTAGATAAGCAATCATAAACTTATGTAATACACGATGCACATAGAGTGTAAAGAAACTGCGCAAGTGCTCAGCCCATGCTCAAATAAACAATCTACCTCGGGTCTAATACATCCGTTGAGGATATATCTACTATTGTCATGTTATATGTTTTTTATCTAAGTTATTACAATTAGCTGCTTTAATTTATTGTTTTAAACTGTTTATTATATCAGAAATTATAGGAACGGATCAATCAGCTAATTGTCTCAATACCATCAACAGCTTTCCATGCATCCCACTTTGCCCTGTCCCTCATGTTGAACATACCTGGACGGCCTGAAGAGTGGATACAAATATAAACGATAAAACTTTAGCTAGAGTCCCCATAAATAATGACACCCAAAATATATTTATTTGTGATCGAATATACTAACTTGTGTTCACAGGTCCAGCTGTGCTTTGCTTGAACAATCCATACAGTATAAGCTTGTCTGCATTTGTGGTGCTCTCTGGAAGTGTTTTAGCTTTCTCAGCATACTGCTCAAATTCTTCCTGTAGGCAAAAAGATAAAAGACCATGATAAGACAGCAAATAACTGCATATCATTCAAATCAATCAATTAAACAAAAGGAAGCCTCAATCTAAAATCGGTAATGTCAAAGAGTAAACGATTAACATAAAACCATTAACCAACCGCCAAAGAAACGTTAATTGCAACAAACCAAATAACAGTACAAACTATGTGTACAAGAATTACAAAAACATCAACACAGATCTATTCAGCCGCAACTGAGTAATAGCAATATACACATTAGGAGTCTTTCTTCTATTTTCTGTAAGCAATCTAGTTCCATTATTACTACTATTATTCTTGCATTCAGTTCGGGGCAACATGTGTTAAATTTATTTAGAAAAAATGTTGCTACAGGTTTCTTTAACATTGTCTATCAAAATCAATATTGCCAATACTTAAGTGACTTGTACCAACTACCTGAATTTTAATATGATCTTAAGGTTGTTTGTTTCAATGTTGTTATCAAGTTTTTTTTATTCTCGAAAGCACCCAAATCTGTCCTGTAGTAGACATGTAAACTACCAAGTTTAGAGATATTAACGACATCAGAGTTGAACCTGAAACTCATTCAGCTCTGCATCATTTAAGGCATCATCTTCATCACCGTCGCAAAGAATGAATATTCTTTTTAAGGCTCTCACACATCGGGGTTTCAAAGTCTGTGTTTCTTGGTCAAACAACGAAGCTGTTGGATGAAGTACTGCTCTTTGAGCATAATAAAATACTTCTGGAACATACAAACATGCAAGTGACCAAACATTACATCCTGGGTTTTATGCAAACTCTATATAACAATTTTTAATGGAAGAAGAAAGATAGCCAAGTTCACTTCCCAAAATGGAAGGAAGTAAAGTCCCTTACGACATATAATATATGTATAGTTGTGCAGAATATGATACATGTGTTTACAGACACAAATCACCATTGAGAGTGGCACAATAATCAGTTTCAAAACTACATATTACCTTCTACAATTGTACAACCCATCAGAACTAATAATACAAATCCAAAAAACATTGATTCATTGATAATAGAGGTCTGTGATGAGTCCTGAGTTTCATACTTAGAGGGTGTTTGGGATTGCTTAAAATAAGTTACTTTTGACTTAATGGGGGTATTTTTAACTTAAAGGAGAAAGTAAAATTGTTTGCTTTAAGTTGGATGAAAGTGTTTGGGTAATTTTACTTAAAGTTAAATGGGAGTTTAATAATTTTGACTTAAATTGAAATTTGACTTAAAAAAAATTTAAACTCATCATATTTAAGCTTTAAAAGAATTGTGAAAAAAAAAAATCATAAGTCATAAGTCATAAGTCAAAAGTACCTAAATGGAGCTTATGACTTTAAGCAGTTTTTTAACTTAAAGCACGGCTTAAAGCCGGTTACACAAACACTACAAAAACTCCTTAAAGGAGCTTTCTCCTTTAAGCCCCCTTAGCCAAACAGGCTGTTAATTTTGGTTGTACAAAAATCACTTAAACCATGAGATAATCAATGATCAGGGGTTGTGATGAGTCCTGAGTTCTGAGTTCCATTTTATCTTTTGTTTTCATTTGACACAAGCTTATATATATATGCATAAGGATGTAGCTGACAAACTGGGGCATCACATTAAGCTTACTTAAGAGCTGTATGAGCACTTCCATTTTTCAAAAGGCACAAGTTACATGAACTACATTTTATATTCAACAAATGGATTTCATTTTATTTTTAAGCAACTTTAAAGTTGTGAAATGGAAAGGAAGAAGCACAACTCTTTTTTTTGTACAACCGAGAAAATATAATGATTTAAGAGGGTCTGTTTCCTTCACAATTAAGTATTAACTATATACCTACCTAAGATCTATGGTATATCCACTATCGCCATGAACATAATGAACAAGAAATAGGTGAAATTCAGTACATATTGCAACTAAAATATAACCTGATCTGACACACCTGCACAAGGTTAGCAGCCGAACATTCTACACAAGTATCATTAGAGACATTGATACAAAGAAGATTAGAGACATTGAAATAAAAAAGTCTCGGAGCAGCACATCCATTGATACAAAGAAGATGGTATCTAGGATTTTTCAAAGAGAGAATAATTTTCCAAGGGTCATAATAGAAGCACATCACAATTAGATTAGCCGCTGTTATTGCCACGGCCTGTTGGGAAGGGACCCCTTGTGCTTCTAGCCTCCGCACCTGTCATAACAGCAAGCACACATGTTCTCAAGACATTCCAATCATCATATACTATGGTCTGAAACCACAATCAATCACAAAAACATCACTCAAGACATAAACACAAACAATTAAATCAATTACATACAATAAATATCAATAATTACCTCAAGTTTAGAGAGCTTTCCCTCATCCAAAACATTAAAAAGGGCAAACCCAGCAAGAGTTTCAAAAGAAAGAAGCATTTTCCTTAAAACCCACCAAGAAAATCATCAAATAAGCCTTAAAATCAAAACTTTAATAAAACCCATTAACATTAAAGCTATAACACAACTAACAATCCTCTGTAAAAATAGAAAAACTTGAAACAAAATCAAAGTCCTGTGCAGCTTAAATGAATATATAGGTACAGATACTTACAATTAGCTGAATGGTAAGCTTGAAGCCTCTGTGAAATAGAGTTTGAGAAGTTGTCATTGTAGCCGACAGAGAACACCACCTAAACATGGCTCCCTTCCCTTTCAACCAAGGTGACAAGCTTGGGTTTACACCAAAAGAGAAATGCCAGGTTGAAAATAGAAGCTATCCCCGGGACTGAGAATTGAAAATGCCACCATATAACAAAATTCCCCAAGTCACTAAATAGGTGAGAATACAACACTAAATAGCTTGGAACTTGGTTAAATAGCTGCAACCTAAAATGGGTAAACAAAATACACAAAGAAAAATCAACGAATCATGAAAGATTCAAGTTTTTTCAGAGATGGTGAACAGTGTTTCGGGACAGACCTGAAACAGATTTTTGGAGACCAAAAAAAGGGTACAGTGGTGTAAAAACAACACCAAAATGAAGGAAACATGAAGACTTAGATTTAAGCTATAATGGGTAAGCAAAAGACCAAATAAAAAACAAAGAAATAAGAATAAATCTAGGTTTTTCTGAGATAATGAACACTACTCCGGCAGCAGTCCGGGAACAACAATTTGGAGTCTAAAAACCAAGTTAAAAAGGTCAAAATACTCAAGAAAATGTAGAGAACATGAAGGTATAACTTCAATAATCGATGGGTAATCAAGAAACCATAGAAAGGACCAAGAAATTTGAGCAGATCTTGATTTTTCAAGAGTTGCGGCTATCGTATTGAAGAAAAGGGGAGGAGTTGAATTTGGGGATAGTGGAGAGCATTGGGGAAATAAAAGAGTGAAGTAGGCTTGGGTTCAAATATTTTACACGTATAAAAATAGACAATTTTATACGTCGGAGTTTAAGAAGGGTGATGTAAAAAAAATCTATATACGTCGCCCATTTGCTGAACTGACGTATATAATAGTATTATATACGTCGTTTTTTTCTCAGCCGACATATATAGTAGCATTATATACGTCGCATTTTCCTCAACCGACGTATATAGTAGTATTATATACATCGCCTTTTTCTCAACCGACGTATAATATTATCATATACGTCGGCTTTTTCTCGAACCGACGTAAAAAAGGTTCAAAAATGTAAATATACGTCGCCTTTAGGCGGAACCGACGTATATAAGTGTTTTATAAGTCACCTTTGGACAGAATCGACGTATAATAGGCGACGTAAAAGATCATTTTTGTACTAGTGTGTGGGCCCCATCAGATGTAGGCCCCACAGTTGCCCCTGTGCAAATTTGTATCATCTTTTTTAACACACAAACTATGTTGCTATAGAGTGTTTAAGATGTTGCTATAGAGGTTTTTTGTAACCACATTTGCTATGTTACCATAGGCTGTTTCTGATGTTACCTTAGATATATCTATAGTTACTGCTGAGAACCTAACACGGCTGAAGTGTTACCATAGCCCTATTTTGGCCTATGACAACTATGGTAACACAGTTTTGGGTTGCAATAAGCAATCTATGGCGTAATGATACTAATTTTCTAAACATGTTTATACTATTACTAAGGTGATCATTTACATATGAATGGAGTCTCAATCGCATCCGGATGAAGAGGAATTAATAGATCGATCGGAGAGCTGGATCCTAGCAAGGATGGACGAAGAGTTTTTTAAATGATGTTGTTGCAGACAAAGCTAAGGAAATTTTAAGTTATTGATTTGTATCTTAATTCAAAGTATTCATTAGCACATGCTTTGAACCTTTTTTTCTAAACTATTAGCAAACTTTGAATTCTTTATTATTATATATGTATAAGTTTATTATATACATAAATAGATTAGTCTTTTATATGGGAATAACTCAGACTATAAATATATGGTACTCTTAATTCTATTGGTAAAATTGAAGGAAGAGGTTAAGGAAGGGAAACTAAAAGTGGACGGTCTTAATGATGTTTTAACAATGGCGCTTGGTAAGCCTGAGCATCCAGGAAGAGTACGTGGCCAAGGAACTCTTGTGAAGCAGTCAGTTTACTTCGATCGTCCAAGGCAAAAGAAAGCCTAGACAATGGATGAAAAGATACAGAAGAGAGTTAAGAAGTACATGGCAGTGGAGATTGCAAAGGTTATTAAAGAGAGAGATGCAATTTGGGCTGATGTATGGGGAAAACTAATAACAGAGTTATTAACAAAGACTGTGGGACAAGATGGTAGTCCGAAACAGGCTTCTCAACAAGCAAGTTGTCACTCTAACGGTGGGATTGATATAGATGTAGGTGTATAGAATCTCCATACACCTGAAACCACACATGTTCAAGAAGATAAAGATGTTCATAAAGTGAAAATAATTGACACTATATTTGTTGATTTTGGTGACATTAAGGATGATAACAAGGTGGTTGGTGAGGATGCAAATTGTAAGGTGGCTGGTGAGGATGCAAATTGTAAGGTGGCTGGTGAGGATGAAAATTATAAGCTGGCTGGTAAGGATAAAGATTGTAAGTTTGTTGTTGAAAAGAAGATAGGTGAGGAAGTGAAAGTCAATGCATCCGGTAGTTCTGTTTGCAAATTGGTTATTGGATCGCTGAGCAACATTGTAGCTTACGCAAAGATTGATGAAGTACTCGTTCTTGAAGGACGTGAGCAAACAATCCATGGAGTAAGACTTGGAGAAGAGAAAACAAGAGTTTCAATCACTCGAGTCATTCAGTGCGGTGCTAAGATTCCCTTCCCTATCAGTGATGAAATTGTGACTGTGGAACAGGCCATTGGAACTTTTATTGCAAGACCGAGAAACCAAACTAATAGCAATAGGAAACAATAGCACTTCCGATGGTTTCTCAAAGGTCAAATTGTTTTTCTATTAGTGTGCTTAGTATATCTAGTATGTTTTTATTTAGTCTGTTTCTTCTTACTATTTTCACGTTCAATTTTCAAAAAAAGAAGAATGGTCATTCTAAGAAAATGAAAAAGACATATAAAGTAGTTGAAGATGTTCGAGTAGAGCCTTTTATTGAGATGGATGCAAATTATCCATCTGCATTGAAGCGTTTGTGGACATGAGCAAAGGATGCCTTGGTTGATGAACAGACAACGTCTTTTGAGGTAAACGAAGAAGTCTTTGTCTCTACAAAGAAGCAAGTCATTTTCTTATCAGATATACATGTAGTGTGCTCTGGAGGTGAAATGGCAGGGTCTCTCCTTTGCCTTTTTATTAAGTAAGTTTTTCTGCAATTTTTTTTTCGTAGATAGTCCCGCAATATAACTGAGAATCTTTACTCACTACTATTTAATTTTATATGTAGCCTCTTAAATGAATATGTGAAAAAGCATAAGATGACCAACATGATAAGCTTCGTAGATCCTAGCACGATTGGTGCCATTGGATGTGATAATGCAGTAGAGGTCGTGTGCACTCGCTGCACGATTTATAACATGAGTAGCTACTTGGACATTCTCAGATAATTTTTTGAGGTTAAACAAGATTATATGTCTTGCCCTTTTTTAGTTAATTTTTTACAAGAATTTAAGTTTTAGTTTTTAACACAAGGGTTAAATTTGATAATATTTAATTTGTTGCAAATTTTAAGTTTAATTTTTGAGGTTAAACTTGATAATATTTCTTACAATTTTAAGTTGAATTTTTACAATAATTTAGGATTCCATTTTTTTAAAAATGGTTAGGTTGTGTCGCAATTTCTTGATATTTTGGTAGACTTGTTAAGATCAAGCGTTCCTTTCATTTTTTAAGTTGATCATTTACGAGAATTTAAGTTTTTATTTTGAATAGAAGGCTTCAATTTTTGAAGTCAAGCCTGATCATATTTATTGCAAGAAATTGTGCTCTAGATGTGTCACAATTTGGAACATTTTTCTGTCTTGCTGAATTTAAGTATTTTTTTGGTTGATTTTATTTTAATATTAATATGATCTTTTTGATTATATTTGAGTTGGTAATGCGACAAGAATTAGTACTTCATGCTTTAATTTCAAACTTGCACCATGGTTCATGTTTGCGTAGGAACCAGTGGACTTTGACTGTTGCAAATTCTGAGGCAGAGATTGTCTACTACATGGACCCTCGAAAACGTCGAATTTCAAATGGGGAATGGGTGGATGTTGTCGACAAGTTCAACTTTTAAAGTTTGTGTATTGAGTCTTGAACCTTCATAGAACATATCTTTGTGTGCTTTGATTTTTTGTTGATAAATATTATGTTCGTTACAGCGCAATTAAAATGTACAAGGAGGACATGAACAAGGTTGCAAAGAAGAAAATATTAAGGGAGAACATGGCGGTATTAATTCATTCTCATCATATTTTATTTATGCAATCGAAAGAGATTGTAATTAAATTTTTATTTGGTACTTTAGGGAGTTCCACTGCAGACAGGGAGCAAGGACTATGGCATGTTCGTGATGTGTTACATGAAGGAAATCGTTGAGGACAAGGAGCTTCAATTTGCTGCTAAGGTGAGAATTTCACTTTTTTTGGGTTTTCTAATCAACTTTAGAGATACTTGGTTCTTTAGGACACTAGTAAAAATATGTGACTTACAAAAAACTTTTGGTCATTTTTTAGTGGATGCGCAGGTCGAACTTGGTTTATATTGATGATGACATTAACAAGATCCGGATTGATATTGCAAAATATTTTATGAAAAGCCATGCATGTTAAGTTCTACAGTCGGGTTCTTTCTCTTGTTATGAACTTGGTTTATGAAGTGGAAGTTTTATAGTATGTAGTTGGTGATGGTAAATTAAAATTGGGATGATGTATTTGGTGTTAGGTGATCAACTGGTGAACTGGTTCTTTTTGCTTCGTTTTGTGGTTTTCGTGGATTGATCGGTCATTAATTTGGTATCTATTTCGTGGTTTTCTTTTGCATGTGTTTGGTATCTTTTGTGTTTGTTGTTTGATGGAATTTAATTTTAAGCTTCCGTTGGTGGTTTGTATAAAATGTGAATTTGATGTGCAAACAGTTTACACATAAACGGATTATGGTGTTTTAAATCAAAAATAGCCATTATACGAACATAATTGGGACAACAATATACCATTGTTATAACAATTGACTGAAAGTAGATAAACAAATTTGTAAAACTTGTAAACCATTGTGTCTACAACATTCCATAACAAGAGGAGGTTATATGGCATTGTCTGAAAACTTAAACTACAATATGAGATAAACATAAAACGTGGTCTAAAGAGCTTTCGGATAACAGTGAAGCACAAATCATTATTAAAATGCCTCAATATTAAAAACAATGGTTTATGCTGTAAACAAATGGTTGTTTGAAGGCCTTCACTACATGTGTGCTTGTGTAAACTGTTGTCGAACACCAACTAAGATAAAGGTGTTTCTATAAAACTGTCATGGTTAGGTTTTCAGACAACAGAGGATTCCAATAATAGTTGTTTAAAAAAGAGCTTGGGAAAATTAAGAATTCTTGCATGACAACTATTCCATGTTGTCTATTAGTCAGAAGACCATTGCATTATGTTGTTTCCAGTAACGGTTCTTATTACAAAAGTGTTGTCTTTCATAATTTTAAACAAGCACTAAGAACAATTGTGTTACTTTCTTCTAGTAACGGGTATAAAACCATTGTCTGATTTAAAATCAGACCACGAAAAAAATCGGTGTCAGACAACGGTGAAAAACTGTTGCATGAACTGATTTTTTTTGTAGTGCGTGTCACCAAGCTTTCACTGAGATAAAACGCCATACCCCTAGTACTTCTCTTATCATCAATATTTCCTGCAAGGTCATTGTTCAAGTATCCCGAAAAAACTTTAGTACCACCATTTTTAGTGTAAACCTGTCCATACTCATGTGTTCCTGTACGTAATAGAGAATTCTCTTAACAGCATTTAAGTTCATCGTTGTAGGCTTTTCCATATACCTATTGACTATTCCAACTGTGTAGGCAATATTCAGACGCATGTGGACAAGGTAATTTAGCCCTCCCACAATGCTCCTGAATTGAGTTGCACCTCGTCCTTGGTGATATGTTCTTTTGGATGCATCAGAAATTTTATAGGATTACAATCAATCATCCCAGCCTTTTCTAGTACTTTCCTTGCATACCCTGACTACTTAAGCTCAATACACCCGCTATTTTGCTTTGCTTCAATTCCTAAGTATTAAGATAATTTCCCCATATCACTCATCTCAAATTTGCAATTCATCTGACCTTTAAAATCTTTAATTAACGACATATCCATGCCAGTGATGAGAATATCATCCATATAGAATTTTCCAACTCTTTTGGTGTATACAGCATGCTCGTACGGACATTTAACAAAGCGAGATCTTTAAGATATTTGTTGAGTTTGGAATCCCACGCACGTGGCACCTTCCATAGACCATACAACGCCTTGTATAGCTTGTACACAGGTTTTTCTTGCCCTTTCTTCATCAATCCTTCCGGCTGAGATACATAAACCTCTTCCTTGAGCTCACCATGTAAAAAGGTTGTTTTAACATCCATGTGGTGCAATTCCCAGGAGTTTTTCGCTGCCAAGGCCAGCAAAATCCATACTGTTTCTAAGCGAGTAACAAGCGCAAATAATTCATCAAAATGTACCCCATTTTCTTGGACATACCCCTTGGCGACAAGTCTCACCTTATGCTTGACTATATTTCCTTCAGCATCCCGTTTACGTTTATAAATCGAATTTAAATCGATTACCGTTTGACCTGGTGGCACAGTTGTCAGCTTCCAAGTTTTGTTTTTTTTCAATGGAATCAATCTTGCACTGCTTAGCTTTTCTCCGGGCTTTATCCTTCATTGCACGTCTATATGAATTCGGCTCATCAATGCCCATGAGCAACAACTCGTCTTCTACCTCTATTTCTTTGATGTCATTATATATATCTTCAATCTTTCCGAATCTCTTTGGTAATCCTCTGTCATTATAGTTCTCAAAGTTTGGACCATCAGGTGTTTGTGACTGCGGGGTCGTACCCTCAAGTTCCCCAGAGTTGCTCATTGGCGTCTGTCTATGGATCTAAATGTTATAATAAAATGAAAAAATGGTTTAGCGATGTTACGTGGCTGATCACCCACTTTAGCACGTAGCACCTTATCGTAACACTACGCCAAAGATGGCCAGCAGCAACGTTTTTAAAATGTTGCAGCAAGCCAAAAAAACGTTGCTGTAGAGCAAAAAAACGAAACGGCAAAGCTTTTTCAGCGTTGCATTTGGCACAGCTGCCATAGGTGTCTACGGCAACGCATTTGTTCACTACGGCAACGCTACTACTTTTGTTACCAGAAACTTCTATGGCAACGTTAAACGTAATGTACTGCAATACTACACTAGTGTTGAAGTAGCTATTAACATTTAGCAAAATTGGGACCCACATGTGGGTCCCTCTTATGAGCCTCTTCCATGAATTTTCAAGTGGGCCCCACTTAAACAAATTTTGAGCAATTGATGACAACAATATATAATACCTACAACACTTTTATAATAAAAATTTAAGAGGAACAATTTGTATATATGCATTTCCCAAAAAATTGAAAACTTGTTTTATTACACCAATACCAAAATTCATAGATACAAGTTAATGGGCTTCATAACCCTTAACCCAAAAAAATAAAATTACAATCCAATACTACAAGAAAACAAATAAATACTTCTCCATTTCATATCGCAAGAGAAGCAGGTGCAACCAGCGCTTGCAAATGAAAAATCATATGTAAAATTGAGCAAGTTTTTCCTTATAGAAAACAAATCATAAGTATTTATGCAATAAATATACACTGGCAAAGTAATTGACAGTCAGAATGAGGGCAATCAACTTACTTTTGAAGGCTCTTCCGAAGCATATAACGCAGATAGGTATGAGTACCATATGGACTGATTCCCATGTACTTGCACATATTTACCAACCAAGGTCTGCAAAAAAAAGGATGAACCTGCATCAGGAATAGACCAATAGAAATCTGCATAAAAAAAATAGTTTGCAAGGTACTTCAACATACAAACGATCAAGGCTCTGCACACTATGGAGCATCGAAATCGTATTTCAATAAATTGGAACATGATACTGATCTGGAAGGAAAATATTCTCTCTAGTAGTAAACTTAACAAGAGACTAGAATTGTACAGGTGGTTACATTGACTATGGAATAAGCTGAGCTTCTGTATCAAATAATCACATCAAATTAGCAAGATTAAAGTGTAAAACAGAGAGAACTTATGTTGCTACTTTAAAGCATCAAACTCAAAACGAAATGGTTGCTAATTGGACTGAAGTGAGGTGTGGTAAGAATGTGGGTAACGAGAACTTATACTTATAAAATTCTGGGAGTTCTTTTAATTGGTCGGTTGAAAATGCTTGGTGGGAGGTTGGGATGTAAGGAAAACATTTTAATATTTTAATGTGTAAGTGAAATATGATGGCTTGAGTCCATGGTTGGAACCCAGGATTCAGGGCATTAACTACGTTCTTGTTCAATGAAAAATATTAGACTAGGAAAACAGAGTCTTTTACAGATTTATATCCCAACTTCTAAAAGTACATTTCGACAAATTTTCATGACAAACAACTCAGGGTAAAACATGAATGCAAGGAAAATTTTGATTTCTGGAAAGGTTGAAAAATGGTGTATACCTTTCTGAGTTATCAGTTTGTCCTTCCTAAGGTCTCACAAAATCTTCTTCCTAAAAAACAAAGCCCGAGATCAACATTTTTAAATTAAGGCGGCAGGTTTAACTCTCCTACTAGGGTCCAAACTCAGCTATCAATAGAAAAATTAAGGAGCATAATATAAAGAAACACAGTTCTCCGGCTAACAGTGAAATATGAACTATTTTTAATGGGGTATAATTCTCACCTCCAAATGATGCAGCAACTGCAACAGAGCCTGCAACACTTCCTGCACCAGTTTCTTCTCATTCCATGGTACACACAAAGCTGCCAACTCCCAAGGCATTCAAAAAAAGATGATGTGCTTCTCAGCGAGTAGTACCTTGAAGTTTGCTTGGTGAAATTTTCAGGACATATAGATTAAAAATCAAAAGTCCAAAATTCAATTAATGCTTATGCTTAGCAAAAGGTCACTCTATCTCATTTGAAGAGATCCATATTGTAACAACTGATTTGACAAAAAAAATTATATTTTAAACTCTAATTTTGCTTTCATCATTAATGCTTATGCTGAAAGCTTAACAATTTATATGAAATATGTTTTTGAATAACCAAACGTGCCACAAGAATCAATGTAAGTGGAGTAGATATACTTCTTGAAGAAAGTTGCTATATTTCAATGTCCTGCAATCCGAGTGTTGCCGCTCTTTTGTGAGCTTCTAGCCTCTCGACCTCAGCCATGACTACCACATAAGGCCCTAGCTTCCTCAGGCCTTCCTTTGTCAGTGACTGGACAAAACAAATAGAAGAATAGGTAGGATTAAATGATTCACTACTATACTTCTATATGAGTATAAATGTAAACTACATGCCTTAGAGTTTAACGAATTAATGTGCATGGTAATTAGCAAAATATACCTCTGGAACAAATGCTCACAACTGATTATAAGAAAAAGGATTATAAAACCTTATTATGCTAGTGTTGCAGACTTGCATCAATTACCTTAAAACACAGGACAATTTGCAGCTGTTATGAAATCCAAGAAACAGTCACTGCATTCTACAAGTTTATTGTCAAATATTATAACATCAACAATCAATCTAGATCCTCAAATTTATATCAATATCTAGTATTGTCAAATGAGATTGATGATATATGTAGCTGCATATTTTGCACGTGAAGAACTGGCAGAAGTTGAGAAACAAGCTCCTAGGTGTTACCATGATGTCCTGCACTTTTTATTGTATGGTGGCCTACCACTATTTTCCATCTTGCTTGATTCTCTTAATGCAACATCCAGATCCTATCACAAATAACTTGGTAAATTTATTACCATGTTATAAAGTTTACACGCACAACCATTAAGCATAAAGATTATAAAGCTTATTATCATGTAACAATTCATCTAAAAAGCTTACACACACAATATGAAACATTATGAATTCTCAGGTAGAAGTCATTGTGTTTCTAATTATACAGAAAAGATATCAAGCTATACAAAACCATAAACAACATCTTGCAACAGAAGATTGACAAAACTTAAGTACTCAACTCTATAGCTAGAAAATATATCAACAAGTTCTCATGGTACGATAGCTTTTAGGAATTTTAGAGGACAATATGCGTGCTCGTTCTATTTGTATATCAAATAGTACATAAGGATTAACAAAATAATGAATTCAAATTACTTCAAAAAAGTTGTAACCTCAGTAGTGTATAATAGTCATCGTGTCTAGGAGCCAGTAAATCCTTCTCAATGAGTGTTTTTGGCGCAATTCCTGAACTGCGCACTCTTCCTTTGCATCACGTGTTACATAATTTTGCTTAAATGTGAAGTTTTAATATTAGACTTATTCCATAATATATAGCCTACTTAAATTATAGCAGAATCATTGCTTACAAATACTTTCCGAAGTATTTATCAAGTGTTTTAATCAAGAACAAGTGTTTTTATCAAGCACGAAAATAGAGAGAAGGAGAGTAGAAAGCAGAGAAGGAACTCAACACAAACGTAAACACGAAAATCATTCATACCTCTTTTAAAACATCTATGTTGATTTCAGACTTTGACAATGAATCCTCTGCACATGGTTTCACACAAGTCATTCTCAAGTCAAATCAGAGAAAATCAAATTGAAAAAAACAAATCGAAACCCCTAAATCAGATTTAGGGAGAGAGAAGGAGAGACATAGAAAGAGAGGGAGAGAGATACAACAGACATACTTTAATATAACATTAAAATCAGAGAAAATACCCAATTCAATTCGATCCCAGATCGAAATCCTAATTGAATCAGCGGCGGTAGAGTGAGCGGCGAGGTAGAGAGTGAGTGTGAGGGGCCGTGTTTTTGTTAGAGCCCTAATTAGAGTGTGAGTGAGTGTTTTGTTTGTGTTTGTGAGTAAGAGTATGTTCTAATAGGCCGCAAAATTGCCCCGCTTCTAATATTAGAATTTTTCAGACCGCGCCACAAGCCCACAACTCAACAGTATCCACAATTTTTTTTATTTTTTTATTTTGTTAATTTTTTATTTGAAAATTTCTTTAATTTAATTAAATTTATAAGAAGATATGTTATTTTATAAAAATGTTATATTTTAGTTCAAAAATGCAAACAAATTTTTTAATTCCAAATTTAACATTATTTCACAAACTTTATTTATTTTCTATAAAATTAAATAATAATAAAAAATTGTTACATTTTTTTAATAATTTGGTCTATTTCAAATTATAAAAAATGTCATATTTTTTTCCTTCAATTTTTTTATATTTTATAAAAATGCCAATATTGACTCTAATAACAAATTTTAAAATTTAAATTATTTGTTTTTTAAATTAATTAATTTTAATTCACAATAATTATTTATTTCAATTTTTGTTAAAAAAGATTGTGTTTAAATCATATTAACGGCAACACTTCACAAGTGTTGCAACTTGCTACGTTTCTTATAGCTACGGCAACACCAAGTTTTGTATACAGCAACACAAAAAAAAAACGTTGCTGCAGACCATCAAGTTTAGAGCTGTTGTAACGTTTTTCATTGCAACACCGAAAAAAAAGCGTTGCTGCAGGCCATCTATGGCGTAGTGTAAGTTCCAATTAACCTATTTTATTATTGAAAGCTTATATCCTAATTCGGATTTATACTTTTGATTCATTGTTACCTTTATCTCTTTACACTGCTGAGTGATGTTTGGCTCATATACCCAAACGTGACAGTGAAACGTGAAGATGGTGTGTACGATTTAGACCACAAGAAGAGTTTAGAGAGGAAGAGAGTAGCTGCCCAGGGTCCAGTATTTGCAATCCAAATTTTGGAAGATTTCGGATCAACAGATGCAGCTATTTGATAAACTTTTGGAGTTGGTTTGTAAGACTAGTTTTGATAATGATGTAATTATTTAAAATTGAAATCGTTTGTAAAATTAATTAGACTTAACTGTCATTGTTTTAGATGTTTAAGTTATTTCATAATTTAACATGGTTCATCTTGCGGGTATATTTTTACTTTATTATTAATCGGTTTGCGGGTATGACCCATATTCACGTTACTCTCATTTACACTGTTACCATATGACCCTTTCTCTATTTATGACTCCTAGATAACACCCAAATCTAAACCATTAGCCCACTCAAAGCCCAATTACAATCATTTAAGTTATAAAATATCACTCTATTATGTTAGCTATAAAGTTGTAAATTAGTAGAATGGAGCCGAACTTCTCTTTTCGTGTTTCAGCTCGTTACAAAAGTCGAACTCAAACTCGAATTTTATGAAGCCAATATTATTGTTTTTGTATGGACTCATTAAGAAAAAAATTATCTGACAAACATGTTCGCAAATCATGATATACTCCTATCAGGTATTCACGATCATTTTAAATTTTTTTCTATAATTTTTTCATTGAATTTGAATAAAAAAGTAGGGAATAAAATCTCGAAAACCTGCAACATGCTTCTTGCATGTTTGCATTTTTTGTTGATTTATTTATTTTTAATTGCACAAACAAGTGAAAATTAGGTGAAAAAAGTTAGGGTAAACTTGCCTCTGGATAGATTTTTATTGTTGCATGTAGTCTAGTGAATTTTTACTTTATAGTTTAAGTGGTTTACTAAATTACCAGATGATCGTACCTCTAATTCATATATAAATTGAAAAAAAAAATCATTATTATAACACTAAATGAAAGTGCAAACTGATTAGAGTAGTACTGGGTCTTGCTCAAATGAGAACCCTCACTTATGGTGAGATATAAGATCTAATCCTAGCCATACATTTTTATATCTAAATTAAATCCTAGCTCCACAATTAATATTTAAATTTTTTTTTTATTATTCATTTAATTCAACATCATCTTGCACAATCATTTCTTCAATACTCCGATCACCATTTCTAGTCATCATTTCCGGTCATCAACGCACTACCGTGACCTCCGACCACCATGTCACCGCCACCATCAACAAAAATTACCACATTTAAACAAAAAATCACCCCACTCCGCCACCTCCGACCACCACGCAGCCACCACCACAAAAAATCACCGGGTGACAACAAAAATCACCAAGACCAAAACCACCCCAAACCACCACATCACTACCACCATCTCCGACCACCACCAACAAATCACCGATAACAATCGAAAATCACCACAAATAACTCGAAAATGACAACGTAACTAAAATCTCAAAAATCGATGATCGATTCGAACAAAATAATAACATCCGACTCAATTGACATTTAGTGCATCATCTCAAATTCAAAAAATAAATATACAAAGCACGTTGATCCAATCATATTAGTCAAAAATTACAACTAAAACTAATAAAACTAAACACATAAAAGCATCAGGAACTGAAAAAAAACAGCATCGATCACGATTAAATCTCGAAAACATGACGGCGAGTGAGATTTCCGGTCGCGAAGCTCCGTTGAGTTGTTCAATTCCGGCGAGTGTGTGTGTCGTAGAGGTAGTTATCTTCATCGAATAAATCACCACAGAAAGAGGATGCGGTCGGATGGGGTGGGGGTTGGAGGCCGCGGTGGCACGGGGTGGAGGCACGTGGGGGGTGGGGGGTTTGGGTGCGTGTGTTTTGTATGTACAGTAATGTGTGTTATGTGTTTGGATTGTATTTAATTTGTATGGCTAAGATATAATTTAGATGTACAAATGTGGGGCTGAGATTAGATCTCAGTTCTCACCAATAATAATAGGGGTTCTCACCTGAGAAAGACCCCAGTAGTACTAGTGTTGCTCGTCAATTACCCTCATCGCATTTACAAATTTTTATTGTAAACTCATAATGTAACATAAGGTCTGAGGTCTCAGTCTCTCTAATTTGTTCCTTAGTGAAAAGCTTTTGGGTTTTTTCATTACCAAATTCTGCACCGTTACATACAATTTCTAACTCCTTCATGAAGTGATCAGGTGTCTCATTTACAATTGGTTTCATAAAAAGAGGATGCACAGATCATCCAGTAGAGTGGGTTTCTGTTAATAGCTCTGACAAACATGTCTCCGTAGTCCTTTGACCTTCAGGTTTCAGATTTGACATTATGTTTGGCAAGGTCTTACAATAAAGGTTTATATTAGTTGTATTATCTACAATTAAAAAACAAATATTTTTCTAATTTTACTGTTTTTGATATAGGAATGTCACAATATGTTATATTAATTATTAGAATTCTAGTTAAAATAATATTTTTTTGAACTATTTTTATATATTTTTTAAGCAAGAGCACATAGTAAAGAGTAACATCACAAAAACTAAATTATGTTGTTAAATAACAAATTTTATCTTTATCTGATTCAAATTAAAAAAATATGATAAAAAAATTATATTATAAACTACTTCTAAAATAATTATACAAAGAATTATATTATATTTTTTGGTTGTTTAAATGCAAAAATTAAAGTTGATTTTTAAGTATTCAATTTTGTTATGTTATAAGCATTCGATAATATCTAAACACTCTTTTATGGTAATTGAAAATTATATTTCTTATAATTATTAGAAGTAATTATGTGTAGGATATCTCCTAGGAGGAGATATTACTTGAAATTCATAACCTCCAACATGGCACTTCTTGTCTTTCATTGCTTCTTCATAGTCTACATTTTCTGCATCAGCCATCAAACACACTAGGTGCACTTCGCCATGCTGATATATATCTTGTAAACTTCTCGTTCTAGGATTCCTGGGCTCATCCTCATCTAATTCTTCTTGTTCAGATGCATTAGAACTTGTTGCTGAGATTTTAGAAATTTGAATATCATTTTCTTTTGTTTCTTCTCCATGTGCTTTACTCCAGTTCCATGCATCATCTTCTTGTATCTTCACATCTAGACTCACAACAACCTTCATAGCAACGGGGTCAAGAAGTCTGTAGGCTTTTGTTTTCTCATCATACCCAATAAAAATATATTTCTTGCTCTTATCATCCAACTTTGTTCTCCTTTGATCAGGAACGTGTGAATATGCCACACTCCCAAAAACTTTCAAGTGTGAAACAGTAGGCTTCCTTCCACTCCATAATTCTTGAGGTGTTTCATCCCCCAAGTTTGAATGTGGACATCGATTCTGAATATAAACGGCACACTGCACAGCTTCCACCCAGAATTCTTTTGGTAGTTCCTTGCTCTTTAACATTGATCGAACCATGTCATAAATTGTTCGATTTTTACGTTCAGCCACGCCATTCTGCTGTGGTGAATAAGGGGCGGTTAAGAACCTTCTAATGTCATGTTCTTCACAGTATTCCGTAAAAGCTTTTGATGTATATTCTCCACCTCTATAATTAAGCAATCCCATGATATGCATTCCTGCCTTATTTTCTACCAACACTTTGAATTTCTTGAATATTTTTAATGCCTTAGATTTTTCATTTAAAAAATAAACCCATGTTCTTCGAGAATAATCATCGATAAAAGTGATGAAATACCTCTTGGAACTATATGATTCAGGTGTGATAGCATATGTCTGTATGCACCAACTCGAGAGGCTTTGTAGCACGATAAGTTGCCTTTTTCTGGAATAAGCTCCTTATTTGTTTTT
Source organism: Kitagawia praeruptora (assembly GCA_037693485.1). Taxonomy (NCBI): domain Eukaryota; kingdom Viridiplantae; phylum Streptophyta; class Magnoliopsida; order Apiales; family Apiaceae; genus Kitagawia; species Kitagawia praeruptora. Next base: position 114,648,617 of record CM075354.1, read on the forward strand.
GCCAGCTCACAATCTTCACAAAACTTCCTATATGATCCATGCTTGGTATTCCATGAACCATTCCTTTATTTGGCATCTCCTTCAAACCACCATAGTGTAAGTGTCCAAGTCTCTTGTACCATAAAGTTGCCTTATCTTCTGACTTTGCTTGCAAACACTTCTCCTGTATGTTTTTCAAATTCAGCTTGAACATCCAATTTTGAGACATTTCATTATTAGCAATTGTCTTGCCATATTTGTCCTCCAAGAACATGACTTTGTCTCCCATAAAAATTGAGTATCCTTTTTCAAGTAGTTGTCCAAGGCTCAGAATATTGTTCTTCATGTCAAGAACATAATACACCTCTTCAATTTTTCCTTGTCTTCCATCCTTTCTAGTAAAACATACTTCGCCCTTTCCTTTTACTTCTATCTTCGATGAATCTCCAAATGACACAACTCCAGAATTTATTTCCTTCTAATCGGTAAAGAGATCTTTAAGGCCAGTCATATGGTTGCTGGCCCCACTATCAAGATATTACATAATATCATCTTCAGGAACCATACCTTTGCAGGCCATTAGCAACACTCCCTTTTCTTTTTGCTCCTCCGTTTCGACTAAATTTGTCTTTTCTTCAACCTTCTTGTTAAACCAGCAATCTTTGGCAAAGTGTCCAAATTTTCCACAATTGTAACACTCCACTGATCTGCTGCCTCTTCCTAGGTTTGATCTTCCAACTCTGCCATGGCCACGTCCTTGTCCGTGCCAGTTTTGTTGTTCAAATCTCCAACTTTGCCACGGCCACATCCTTGTCCATGCCAGTTTTGTTGATTTATCTGAACCACCTCTTCAAATCTGTTGCTCACAGGACCACGTCCTCTGCCGCGAGTAAAATTCTGTCTGGCACGTCCACGTCCTCTCCCTCTATTGTATTGTGTATACAATACTTTATCTTTGTTCAACTGAGACATCAGTTTTCAACACTTGAGATTCTGTCTCCTCCTTCTTTAATAATCTTTCTGAGTATGCTTGCAGAGACCCCATAAGTTGATCAACTGTCATAGTTTCTGTATCATTTGATTCTTCAATGGAAATACCAACAAGTTACAATCTTGTATTCAAAGATCTTAATATCTATTCATTAGCACTAGCATCTTCAATCTTTTCTCCATAATTCTTCATTTGATTTACAACAGAGGCAACCCTCGTGAAATAATCTGGGACTGATTCCATTTCTTTCATATGTAATGTTTCAAATTCTCCTCGTAGATTTTGTAATCGTACCTTTTTTACTTTGTCAACACCTTTAAAATTATTCTGGAGAATCTCCCAGGCTTCTTTTGCTTTTGCTACAGATGCAACCTTCTCGAACATGGCTTCATCTAAACCCATATGTATAATAGAAAAAGATTGTTGATCTTGTTTTCGAGCCTTTTCACCGTAAGAAAGTTACTCATTTTAATTTTATGTTGGCTTTGATTCGATGAAGGCTCTATACCAATCTGTTGGTTTTTGGGTTACTATGTATGAGATTTTATGTAAGATTTCAGTATATTTAGAATATAGAACGCAACAAGAACTGGAACTATTTTCTTATGTTGTAATTAAAGATAATACAAGCTTCTCCATTTATAGTAGGAGAATTGAGACCATCATACATGAACTAAGTCAGACACATCTTTCCAGTTCTATGAATCACATTTAATGTGTTCTTACATATTCCAAAATTCAAGAGTTTAGTTTATTCAATATATATTAGTTGTATTATCTAAAATTAAAAAACAAATATTTTTCTAATTTTACCATTTATGACACAAGATTTTTTAAGCAAGAGCACATAGTGAAGAGTGACATCACAAAAACTAAATTATGTTGTTAAATAACAAATTTTATCTTTATCTCATTCAAATTAAATAAATATGATAAAAAAAAATTATATTATAATCTACTTGTGAAATAATTATACAATAATTATACAAAGACGATTTATATTAGTTTTATCGTCGACCATAAATGAAAAAATATTTTTCTAGTTTAAATGTATATATTGGTTGTTAAATACATTACAATATAAAAATTATGTTGTACGAATTACTCAATATGTTATATTAACAATTAAAATTCTTAAGAAAATAATATTTGAATATCTTGTAAATAGAATTAATTATGATTTCACTTTAGGTATGTACATTATGCCTGGTATTGTACATTTGCATTCCACTTAAAAAGTTAAATTTTTTATATTTTTTGGTTGTTTAAATGTAAAAATTAAAGTTGATTTTTAAATATTCAATTTTGTTACGTTATAAGCATTCGATAATATCTAAACATTCTTTTATGGTAATTTTAAAAAAAGAAAAAAGGAAATTAAATTAAATTTTACATCTTATATCATAAATATCATATTTAATATGTTGTATCGAACCCCTTTCCCGCTTCTTATATAAGACTATTATTTGCTTTTCTATTTAGGTGTTTTGAATAGTAAGCCTTATTTTAATTTCCTTTACACAAAATCATTTCAATAACTAAATTTGAGCCCTAAATTTTATAATGTATTATGGAAATGTTGTTTACAAGTTTTATGGATTTTTTCATAAAATCCACCACCACTAAAATATATTTGTTAAGTATTTTTAGCAAAATTATATCTTCTACAAAATAATCCAATCTAATTAAATAATTATCGAGATAATTCCTCAAGAGCAATAAAAGCCTGGAAATAAATATTTTTACATGTCTTTTTCAAATATTTGTTATATATGTTAATATTTTAATGAGTTTGATTAGAATTTTCAGTTTTAATCAAACATTCATATATTAATCCTTTTTTTTGCTTTATTTTGCTTTGATAAATTTTTTGCTAGCATTTTCACTGAAAAATTAACTATTTAAATATAATTACGATATCAATTTTTTGGAGAGAATTTATACCTCATTTTCCTAATCAATTGAAAAAATATGAAAATAGTTTTAATGTTACGACTAAAACATTTTTGTAGAAGAAGAGTTGGAAAATAATTTTTTTATCATAAAAATTTTTTTGGTAATTTTTTTTATTAAATTTCTAGAAGGCTTCTAGTTTTCCTTGGGTTTCATGCCTCCACAAAATTCTCATTAAGGGCTCATCTGGCCCAATCAACAAATTGTCAATAGGCCCAATAAAAAATTTTAGGTTTTACATGTATATATATATATATATATATATATATATATATATAGAGTTAAGTTCTATGGAGACCACCATTTGAGTGGAGACCGTGGAGACCATATACATTATGCACTTAAAACATTGCAAAACATATATATTTGCAAAGAATGTTCAATTAACATTATTATTTCATTCAAAATCTTAAAAATCATATATGATTTGCAAGCAGAACATGTTTTGGAGAACAATACGTTCTGCAATATTTTGTTTGCAGAACATACATGATTTTCAAGATTTTTAATGAAATTTGCATGTAAAACATATATGATCTTCAAGATTTTCAATGAAATAGATGGTTTAGTGATTTTCATAGAACATGATTTTCAGTAAATAAGTTTTTGCAATGTTTTGATTGATATTGGTCTCCGGTCTCCACTAAAAATGTTGGTCTCCATAGAACTTAACCCTATATATATATATATATATATATCACTCTACTCAACAACCATCTACAACCATCTAAACCTAGCCGTAGAGAAACTCATCTCCACATCTAGTCTTCTCAGACCACACCCAACACCCACAAACCTCTCATGATAATAGAGCACTAACTAAAAGTTTTTGTCTACATCTTTCAGTCGACTGATCCTTTCTACATCTTTCAGTCGAATAATCCTTACAACAATGGACTACACAATCATAAATCAACCATAATTCAACCGTTAACACATCAAAGGTATGTTTAGAATTATTTATTGTTTCTTTCTCAATGTTTAATTGTGTTGATTAATGTAATTAAGATTTTATATAATTATTTAATGTGTTTTTTCTCCTTAATGATCCGAAAATCAACCCATCAACGAGAACATTCCAAAAAATAAATACTATCACAATTTCCAAGACTTTTGTTTCAATTTTAGATTTAAGCAATAGTTGTGGATTATTTTAGATTTTTATCAAAGTTTAAATAAAATTTGAATTAGTGGGAGATCTTAATAGATATTTAGTTTTGAATTTTATGTTTGTTTTAAGATGTGGATTGAACACGATTCACAATTAGTTGATAACCAGATGATAATCCTAATACAAAGTCTTAATACCCACTTGATATGCAATTATTTTGGGATATCAAGTATTTTTTAATATATTAAATTTTATTATAAGTATGTTTTTTTTGAATTCTTGTATCAATTTTCGTTTGCTTGTTATCAAATATTTGTAGATAGACAATGAAGAATATGCTCCAAAAAAGTAGTAGGTGCAACTCTCTCACAGGAAGAACCGGCAAAACAGACTGATGTATTGTGCGGTTGTGACAGTAGGGTATGAGTTCTTACTCTTTGTATTGTTTTTCTTTTGGTTTAATTTTTTGTCATTAATTTATAGTGTGATTTGTTTGGTCAATCACTTATGTTAAATATGTAGCTCAACTGTGGTGGCTGTTGGACTTTTTCGAGTTTTGGGGCAAGATCTTGCAGAACTCCCTTTAGCCGCAACTGCTAAGGCCAATCAACACAAGGTGAGTTACATACTTCACTAAATAGCCAAAGTACAAAAATGATGCATTCCACTATGTGTTTATACTCAAGCATTTTGTAATTCAAGTGCTATTTGTTGGGCCTTTAATCAAAACTGTTGGGCTTCTTTTATTTTATTTTTTTGAATAATTTAGGTTGATTTATCAGTTGTACAGTCATTGTGAGACTCAGTCATGCACGTAGTTGAGATTTTTTAGGAATCTTTGAATTAGTAGATGTAGTGGAGTAGTATTAGGAGTTTGTTGAGCTATTTTGTAGCACCACCTTCGTGGTTTGTTTTCCATATATTGTATTGCATTTTCTTTCAGTAATGAGAAGAAGTACAAAACTTTCTTTTCTTAGTTTTAATAGCCAAACACTCTTATATGTATAAACGTCTGTATACCAGATTAAGAAACTAGATTTGGTATCAGAGATTCATTATGGTTTATGCCAAAGTACATGCCTAAAATGATGACTATGGAGAGTTCCAAGGGAGGATGGAACAGTAGGCCTGTCCTATCCGATGCTGGCGAGAGACAACTACACAACGTGGTCACTTAAGATGAAGGTGTTTATGAAAGCACAGGGAGTGTGGAAAGCCATCCAATCGAGTGATACCGAGGGAGTGTGCACTAGCCGCTATCTACCAAGGGATACCGGAATGTCCTCTTGTCAATTGAAGAGAAAGAGACCACCAAGGAAGCGTGGGACGCGATCAAAACAATAATCCTAGGAGCTGATTGTTTGCAGGAGGCCCAGATACAGACGTTGAAAGCTCAGTTTGAAACAATGACAATGAAGGAGTCAGATCAGCTTGACGATTTTTGTATGAAGCTGTATGGTGTGGTGACCAACATTCGACTTTTAGGGGAAAAGATGGAAGAGACCTATGTGGTCAAGAAGCTACTTCGAGCCGTGCCCAACAAGTATATGCAGATTGCTTCCACTATAGAGCAGTTTGGTGATATGAAACTAATGACAATGGATGAGGTGGTTGGTCGATTAAAAGATCACGATGAGCGAGTACGTGGTTCAAGTGAGAACAATGGTGGCCAACTGCTTTCGACTCAAGAGGAGTCAACTAAGAAGAACCGTAGAAGTGGGACGGAGAGTAATCGTGGTGGTTATAATGGTCGTGGAAGAGGACGGGGCTATAACAGGGGTACACCTGGTGGTAGAGGTAACCAAAACAATGGTGATGAAGGCAGTAAAACCGGAGGTTTAATTCGTGATAGAACCAAGGTGAGGTGTTATAAATGCCAAGGATATGGTCACTACGTAGCTGAGTGTAGGAAACTAAGGCGTGAAAAGGATTGGCGACGTGACAAGGAGCAGAAACCCGAAGCAAACTTGTCTAAGATTATTGATGATGAGCCAACACTTTTGTTGGCTGAAAAGGAAGAAACAGATAGTAATGTGGTTTTACTAAATGAGGGTGGTGTCATTCCTAAGCCGAGTGCAGAAGGAGATAGCAAAACACCGAGTAATTTGTGGTACCTCGACAACGGAGCGAGTAATCACATGACAGGAGAGCGATCAAAGTTCATAGATCTAGATGAAAGTATAGCAGGGCAGGTGCACTTCGGAGATGGGTCGACAGTCAATATAAAAGGAAAAGGATCAATACTATTCAAATGCAAGAATGGTGAAGAGAGGTTGCTAAAAGAGGTATATTTTATTCCAACTCTTTGTAATAATATTATATCTCTAGGCCAATTGTCAGAGGAAGGGAACAAAGTGATCTTAAAAGGTGAATTCTTGTGGGTCTATGATGTTCTTAGAAAGCTGGTAATGAAGGTATGTAGGTCTCTAAATAGACTCTACAAATTAATAATTGAGGATACAGGAGGTGAATGCTTGTTGTCAAAAGCTGAGGAGGTGACCTGGTTGTGGCACGCCCGATTGGGTCATGTTAATTTTAAGGCTATGTCAATGATGTTAGATAAGGATATGGTGTATGGTTTACCAAAATTGGTACAACCAAATGAAGTGTGCAAAGGCTGCCTAATATCTAAACAGACAAGAACACCATTTCCAGCAAAGTCGATGTTTACTGCCAACAAGATTCTGGAACTCATTCATGGTGATCTATATGGTCCCATTACTCCACCAACGCCAGGTGGGTGTCGATATTTTCTGCTGCTAGTTGATGACTTTAGCAGAGTCATGTGGGTGTATATGTTGAAGACAAAGGATGAGGCTTTGGATCACTTCAAGAAGTTTAAGGCACTGGTCGAAAATGGTCGTGAGGAAAAAATAAAAGTCTTGAGTATAGATAGAGGTGGGGAGTTTTGTTCAGCAAAGTTTGGTGAATTTTGTGATGAGGCTGGCATAATGAGGCATTTTACGGCACCATATTCCCCACAACAAAATGGGGTAGTTGAACGCCGAAATCACTACACCATAGATTGGCTATTGCAACACCCACAAAAAAAATTGCTTAAAAATCGTTGCTATTTACTAACAAGTTTTAACAAATACAGAAATATTGTAACATTTTTTTAAAGGGCTTAATGATCCTATAGTTAACTATAGGTAATTACCTATAGTTAACACATTTTATAATACAATGTAAAGGCTATTTTTGTAAATGCAGGGGGGTGGATTTCATTATTGCAAAAATGCCATCCATATTTTATACTCAAAATGCTAATAACTATAGGTAATTACCTATAGTTAACTATAGAAACATTTTTCTCTTTTTTAAATTATTACAATTACATATATTTTATACAAATGTCAAATTAAATTGCAACGAAAATAGATAAACGTTACAATTGGTTTCAAAATTTTGGGGGGCAAAATTGGCGGGCTACCAAATTTTTTTGTCTGGGCTTTCCAAAATGTTCCAAATAGAGGAACACAAGTGGTTGATGGGTGCTTCTATATTGGCTGAGCAGACTAGGTCAAAATTTGAGCGTACGAACAATCTTGACCTTTCTAAAGGACTTATTTTATGCACATGTTGTTCTTACTTAAGCAGGATATATTTAAAAAAGTTAAAAATAAGCAGAATTGTTGATGAAGAAATTATATCTGCATAATTTTGAGTAATATAGTAGACATCTCACGGACTGCCTTGGAAATGTGGGTGATAAATAACTTTGACTTTCAGATGGAAAGGTTCCGACTAGAATGTTCTTACAGTTATCTATCACTTTTGTATTATGCCTTTGCATACGAGGCAAGTTATAGTTCCAGTACATCGCTAACAGATATATGTTCTGTGTACAGGCTTCAAGTTGTGGAGGTTCAAACATTGATGCAACTGCTTGGGAAGATAAAAAGGTGTAAAGGCGAGTCAAGGTTTCCTGCTCAGGAAAGGTAGAGCGATGATTATGTTTATATTTAATTGATCACAATTGACTGTTTGTGCCACTTAAGTTAAACATCTTTTACTGATCTTCTAAATTAGGTGAGAATTCAGGTTAGAAAAATATGCAAGGCTTTGGAAGTAGTTCTCCCTGCGGTTGCATCATTAAATTGTTATGTAAAATGCAAAGGACTTTTGCCCGGATTTGAAGAGAAGTATATTCTGTATTGTTCCCAAGTTTGGTTTCTATTCCTCTCATAGTCCAGACTCCCTTGTGTGGAATTGAAAGAGAATTATTGTATTTATTGGTACATAGTTTGAATTATATTTATTGTAGATGAACTAAATATGTATTTAATTAGTTTATAAATTTTTATGTTGGGTCTAGCTACATAGTTGTTTGTTAAATGTTTATCTGAGTTATTAATGATAATCCCAGTTATTATGTGCCTTAGTTCATTAGGGTTCTGTTTTTTATGGGCCCTAGTCCATTAGGTTTCGTGTTCACTGTTTAGACTCCGCCTTGTCGTCTTCTACTATGATTGAGTTTATATACATATTGAACCATTTATTTCTATAAGTGGCTGGATTTAAGTTGCAGTTGTCATGAGTTCCCATTCAGCCAGCAATGGTTGTTACTTTTAATCACTTCTTTTCGTTGTCCTGCATTACTCTTACATTCTTTTTTTCTTTTGTACTGGTGCCACTATTTCATGCATATTTGTTCTCTCTTACTTCTGTGCATTGTTGGCACGACATTTTTATTTTCATGGCATTTACTGTTGCTAGTCTCCCCCATTTTATTTTTCTTATTACTCTCCTCTTCGTGAATAGGTTCTCAGAATGTGCAATCTCAGCTGAACAGCCAAGGGCCACCTCTTCCTATTCCAGTTCAAACTAATTTATCCCATTCGGGTCAACTACTACCCCAGAACATCGCTAATAATATTGGCTCAGCTGGAATGCAAGGATCTGCTAGTTTGACGTCCTGGTTTCCCATGGTCAGCAGTTTATCATAGAATATTAATATTCCCAATGTTGTTAACCAGAATAACAACATGCAGAGTATGCCAAACATTTCTGGGGTTGTACAGAACATGAAGAGTATGCCAAACATTGTTTTTAAGGTAGAGCGATGATTATGTTTATATTTAATTGATCACAATTGACTGTTTGTGCCACTTAAGTTAAACATATTTTACTGATCTTCTAAATTAGATGAGAATTCGGGTTAGAAAAATATGCAAGGCTTTGGAAGAAGATTCTTTTATCATAACTTGCATTCTCTAAGGAAGCTTCATCCGTTTTAAACTCACGAATAGAGAATAATGTATTATTGAAAATATTTTAACTGCATAGGAGCTGAGCAACTACTACTGATCTCTGAAACCATCTTAGGTTCACTACCTCAGTGGTCCAATTAGAGTTGTAGATATCCCTGAGTCAATATGAAACATTGTTTTTAAGAATTTTTTGCATTTAAAAGTACTCAGCATATACATTTGTTTGAGAATACAGTGGCGACGCAGATAACTTGCACTGTTATGGAATAAGCTGCATTCTATAGTTTAAGAAAATTCAAGTTCTTTGTGCTTGATTTAATGTTACATAAGCAGATTTTATAACAACTAATATGAGTAAGAGTGTTTTGCCAAAAAATGAGGTAAAAGTGATGTACAACTTATTTTTAAACTTTTAATGGAGCGCAACAATATGAGTGCTTGGATTGTTGGTTTCTATTCCAGATTGTTTGCTGCTGTTTATTCTATTAGTAAACTTCTGTATTATTTTTGTTACCTATGTTTAGTTGAATGCCAACTTAATTATACATTGTTACATGTAAAATTAACTTGCAAATTACATAGGATGCAGTCTGCTCATGGATTGCATATTATGTGCAAGGTTTCGTAAACAAGATTTGAGGTCCTGTTTTTCTCATAGATTTTAGCCCTCTTTCCATGATCCGAGGTCCTGTCTTGGCCTATATATGGTATATTGATTGAGATACTCTCTAATCAACCAATTTTGTTTACATATTTTCTACTCTTTTAGATGTATATTCGTTCTATATTTCATTGTTGGAGGTCCAACAATACTAAAAGTTGGAGGTCTAAGGTTCGAATCCCGCCAACAACATTTTAATATAACATATTAATTTAGATTTAATACTAAAAATTAATTATATACAAAGGTCTAAAATTTGAATTCTCCCAACATATTAAAATTAATGTTTGTAATATTATATATACTAAATGATAGAGTATATTTTTATATATATTTTAGATGATTTTATTCTCATATTTATTGTGTTTTGCATTGATTTGGATTTTTATTTAATAGATTTTATTGTTTTATTGTAGGAAATAAAGAATTCATGACTTGGAAGGATTTGGAGCAAAAAGAGCTATTTTGGAGATAAAATAGGAGAAAATTCGTAATATTGGGCTATACGGGCTGCCTGCACTGTTTTGGCCATATCTTGAGTTCCAGAAGTCAGAATTTGACGATCTTACTGTCCACGCGAAGCTTGTGGAATTTTCTTTAATTCAGAGGTGGTCCAGTAAGCAAAATACGACTAGAAGAGCCCAGAAACAGAGGAGAAAAAGAAGTGACGAATTTTAATTAAGGAATCCTATTCAGTTATGGAATCCTACTTGTAATTTATTTAGAGTATTAAAATACTTTTATTGGGCAAGACTTTTAGAGCCTATATAAACACATCTAGGGTATTATTTTATGGAGAGAGACATACGTGCTCCTACTCTTAGGAGCTAGGGTTTTGGAGAGGAGACCATGAATTTCATTCTTGTGACAGGATTGATGATTGCAGGTTTTCTTATCTGAATTTCTTCTCAATTCTTATTAGTTTAATTATGTTTTCTTGTTTTACTAGTCGTTTTACTTGTTTAATTATTAGCGAGTAGTTATTTCTAGGGCTAAAAGGGAAGCCATGTTTGCACTAATATTGGCATGATTTTCATAGTGGTTTGATTGGTTATGGTTAATTCTGATTGATATGTTTTAATCATTAATTTGTGTAATCGGCCGATATCATGGATTAATTATATGCAAATAGGGGTATGGATCGAGAGATTTACTTACTAGAGGCACACATACGATTAGCAGAATTGAATTTGAGTGCGAGAGCATCATTGGATTTCTGAGAGCGTTAATGCTTGGAAAAGATTAACTTGACTCTAATTACCTGATTGATTGAATTACTAAAAGTGGTTAATTGTGTTGAATGTTTCGAGAGTGTTAATGCTTGAGAGAGATTAACATACTCTAGTTATAGGATCACATTGATTGCTTTAGCTTAAGAGCCAATTGTGTAAGCATGGTGGACCTGATTGCCCTAGGTTTTAAATAATTTGTTTATCATCTGCTTAATTAGTGTTAATTTAGTTTAATTAGTTAATTAATAATTTCACATAATCGTTTGCCCTTGAAACAATTAGCGATAACTGAAAAGGAATTAGTAGAACCTGTCTCCTTGTGGATTCGACCCGCTTGCCATCTGTACTAGCAATAGACACCGTGCGCTTGCGGTTAGGTATAATTTGACATATCAAGTTTTTGGCGCCGCTGCCGGGGAGACAGCGAGTTTCTATTGATTTTAATTTAGTTGTTTAGATTGTTTCCATTGTCTCGTTGGAACCTTTGTTCCAATTGAGGCAGATTTTACTACGTTTTCTTGGCTTTGTTGAGTGTCTACAGGTTTGCAATGGGTGAAGTTGATACTTTTGCACTACTCTCTTCCATGTTGGAGGCACGCACTCAAGAAATTGCCTCATTCAACCCTACAGAGCCCACTATGCGTCCAATGAGTATCAATGAGATGTCACAAGTGGCCCCTAAAACTTACAACTTCTGTCCAATTTGTGGTGTCCAGGGTCATTATGGTTTGGAATGCTATTACAATGTCTATAATTCTCAGAGTGCTCAGTTGGGACAGATGAATTCTTTTGAAGAAGGATATGGGTACAATCAGTATTCAAACACTTTTGATCAAGAATGCGGGAATCAACCAGATTTCTACTACCAGGACAATGGTGCTCAAAATTTTTCATATCATAATCAGCAACAGTTTGAGCAACAATATTATCAGTCATATGAGCAGCCGCCACAGCAAGAATATCAATATCCTCCTCTACAAGAAGATCTACATGTTTCTCAATCCAGCGTAGATGTGCAAGCAGATCAGACAAATGAGATGTGGGATATCTTGAATAAATTGCTAAAGAGTTCTGAAGAACAAGCCGAGAAGATCAAAGGATTAGAAACTCAAAGTTTGGCGATTGAATCTCAAATTGCACAGTTGGCTAACTCTTCTACTACAGTGCAGCTCGACTATTTACCATCATCATCTATCCGATCCGAAGAGGACCTGACTGCTATCAATCTCACAAGCGATCAGGAATATGATAGTTTCTCCATGTATGTTGATGATGAGGCCATTGATAAAGAGAAGGAGCATGCCACCGATGACGAGATCAATGATGTTGCTGCTACTGAGAACAATGTGACTGATGATGAGGCTACAAAGGAAAGCAATACAGAGATGGCTGTTGTTTCTCTTCCACAACCTGTGCCTAAGCTACCATGTATTGATAAATTTGCTCTCGATCTAGCCTCTACTTACAAGGCTTCTTTGCTCAAGACTACTTATTTCAAGGTTGATGTGATAACAAATATTGTCCAAGATGATATTTCTCAAATTCTGGTTGAGGATCCCTACAAAGTGGCTCTTACGTTTCAAGCTCGAGAAGAGGGAGAAGATGGAAGTGTCTTATTAGCCAATGATGTGATAAGCCAAGATGTCCGAATGACTCCAGTGAAAGTGAGGAGTGAAGAAAAGCCACCACCAGAACCTCCACCTTATGTCAAGGGAGTTCAATATTTTCGTGGTGTTGAATTTTATCGCTGTTTTATCACAAAGTTTTCCAAAACTGCACAAGCACTATCTCTATTGCTTATTAATGACATATTTTATTTTACTGATGCTTGTTTGGAGACTTTTTGCAGGATACAGACAATCACTAACACTCTTGATACTTTTTGTGGTGGCGAGTTTATGATCGAGAAAGTGGATATTACGCCTTTACAGGAGTATTTTTGAGGAGGTCAAGCTAATGACTCTAAAAAAAAAAGCGCTGCTTGGGAGGCAACCCATGATTTTTATAAGGTTAGTAGGTTTTTTATTTCATTTTCTTATTAAAAAAAAATAAAAAATTTGTGTTGTATGTGTTTTATTAAAATTAAAAAAAAAAAAAAAAAAAAAAAAAAAAAAAAAAACTGATTTTCGAGCAGGCTGCAACTCTGTCACGCAGGTTGCGCCTGCGTTACTGACTTCCAGGCAGGTTGCGCCTGTGTCACGCAGGTTGCGCCTGCGTGTCTGCCTGTTCCGCAGTCTGCGCACCTGTAACGCAGGCTGCGTATGCGTTATAGGCTCCAGATTTTTTTTTTTTTGCCGATTTTTGGTGTTTTAACCTATAAAAATTCCCCCAAATTCTATCCTAACTCAAATTCCTTCGATCCCTAATTCTTATATCTATCATACATCAAATCCAAACATCTTAAATCTCTCCTACACTCTAAATTTTTAAATCTCACATATCCACCATCTTATATTTATACCCACCTATACATACAAATCCAATTCCTCTTCTATTTATTTAAATCTCTAAAAATTCTATTCTAAAGAGGAATTAATTGCAAGTTCACCTCTCCAATTCGTAGTGGGTTTATTTCTTCTCTAAAATCTTATTTGATTACGAATTTGTGTTCTTGTAAATTGGGATTTTGTATTATTTTTGGAATTTGGGCTATTTTTGGTGTGATATTGCTTGGAAATTATTGGTTGAGCTTCTTGGGAGTTGGGTATTGATTCTTATGGCTTCTAAGCGTGGGAGAGGTGATTCTAGTGTTGTGCAATTTTTGTCTCCAACGGCGGAGGTTGAATTTATAGGCGGAGGTTACATGGATTCCAAGGGAGTTTTCTTTCTTTTCTTTTTAGTGTAGTTTTATTTTATTTTTAGTTGTAGTTTTGTATCTTGTATAGTTGTTCATTGAGGACAATGAACCGCTTAAGTGTGGGGAGGTGTTCTCAACGTAGTGTATTACTTGTTTAAAAAAAAATTCAAAAAAAAATTAAAAAATTAAAAATACCAAAAATAATTCTAGCAATGCAATTTGATTAGTTGTTGTATTTTGCTTGATACACTCATGCATGCGTAGAATTCTTGTGTTTATTGACGCTTTTGTATGAGAAGTGACGTGCTTTGTTCTTGTGCACACACTTTCACTAGCAAGTTGAAGCTGGTAGACTTAATTGGATGTTGTAAGTGATTAGAATGACATGAATATGTGCAGGATGACTTGGTTTTCATGCTTTGAGTACAAGTAGGTGCGTTAGAGAGTCTTGTTACCTGGGATTGATTATGTTTTGTCACACCAAGTGAGTTTTGAGCCTATATGCATATCTTTTGCATGATTTTTCGTTTGCTTGAGTGTCCACATGTTGTTTACATTGCTAGCACTTACTTGAGATCTTTCTTGAAATGCATGACATTACTTGATGATGAGATGATAAAGGCACTTAGGTTTAACCTCGTATTTCCCATATTTCCACACCTTTTATACATGATCAATTAGTTAACCCTTTGACCCTAATCCTATTCTTTCGGTGACACACTACATTACTTGCCTATATCTTTTTATTCTATTGGCCTTACATTAAATTTGAACCTAAATTGTCAAAGGCTAGTATCGTGCTTAAGGGAGTAATAAGGTGTTCATAAAAGGGGGGGTTTTATTGATGATCATACTTTTGGGGAATATTAATTTTGGGTTGATGCTTGCTAGTCGAAGTTCATAAAAATATCTATGGATCATTGTGCTTATTCCTTAGCTCTCAGAGAAAAAAAAAGAAAAAAAAAGAAAAAAAAGAAAAAGAAAAAGAAAAAAAAAAGAAAAAAGAATGAATAAATTTGAGAGCATTTTTATGTTTGTATGATCCTTCTTCATTCGACTAGTCAAGTTATTATGTAAGGGTTATTGAAAAATCCAAGTGTGGGGAAGTATTTGTTTTAATAGAAAGGGAATTGAATAATGATTATTGTTGGGTACTAGCTTTTGATTAACCTGTTTTAGCTTTACTTGACATACCTTGTCCCTAGCCCACGCTACAACCCGAATAAAGACCTTTTGATTGTCATCAGTGATGTATGTTGTGTTGAGAGTGAGATTGATTGCGAGTGTCAAGTTGTGTTTATGATTTTGTTGGAATTGAGTGATACACTTAGCCTTGTTCTTGAGTGAATATTCGTTTTTGAGTGAAAGGTGAGTTATTACTTGTTTTGGCATAGGAGATCCCGGGTTTAGACTTAAAGATGTGTTTCTTGTGGGCTTAGCATGATTACCAACGATTTTTACACTTGACATGAATTTTTATGACCTTCTGCATGTTGGTTGAGTAGACTACGTGAATACTTGCACTTTCGACACCAAGACATCGTATGTTTGCTTTGATTCTTAAGTTGATGTGGCATGAGAGGACTTGTGTGTGTGGTGTTGTGTCAGCATTGATCTTTTGCATGGTTAGATGAATTTTGTGGGTACATTCACTATAAACCCTCACGAGACAACACTCGTCCTACTAGGGCTGCCTAGGGGTTTAACGGCTTGTTGCATATGCTCAATGCAATCGTGTCATCTACGAAAGTGATGTTTGTTAGGACTTAGTTTTTATTTCACTTATTTGCCCGAGGACGTGCAAATGCTAAGTGTGGGGATGTTTGATAGAGTATATTTTTATATATATTTTAGATGATTTTATTCTCATATTTATTGTGTTTTGCATTGATTTGGATTTTTATTTAATAGATTTTATTGTTTTATTGTAGGAAATAAAGAATTCATGACTTGGAAGGATTTGGAGCAAAAAGAGCTATTTTGGAGATAAAATAGGAGAAAATTCGTAATATTGGGCTATACGGGCTGCCTGCACTGTTTTGGCCATATCTTGAGTTCCAGAAGTCAGAATTTGACGATCTTACTGTCCACGCGAAGCTTATGGAATTTTCTTTAATTCAGAGGTGGTCCAGTAAGCAAAATACGACTAGAAGAGCCCAGAAACAGAGGAGAAAAAGAAGTGACGAATTTTAATTAAGGAATCCTATTCAGTTATGGAATCCTACTTGTAATTTATTTAGAGTATTAAAATACTTTTATTGGGCAAGACTTTTAGAGCCTATATAAACACATCTAGGGTATTATTTTATGGAGAGAGACATACGTGCTCCTACTCTTAGGAGCTAGGGTTTTGGAGAGGAGACCATGAATTTCATTCTTGTGACAGGATTGATGATTGCAGGTTTTCTTATCTGAATTTCTTCTCAATTCTTATTAGTTTAATTATGTTTTCTTGTTTTACTAGTCGTTTTACTTGTTTAATTATTAGCGAGTAGTTATTTCTAGGGCTAAAAGGGAAGCCATGTTTGCACTAATATTGGCATGATTTTCATAGTGGTTTGATTGGTTATGGTTAATTCTGATTGATATGTTTTAATCATTAATTTGTGTAATCGGCCGATATCATGGATTAATTATATGCAAATAGGGGTATGGATCGAGAGATTTACTTACTAGAGGCACACATACGATTAGCAGAATTGAATTTGAGTGCGAGAGCATCATTGGATTTCTGAGAGCGTTAATGCTTGGAAAAGATTAACTTGACTCTAATTACCTGATTGATTGAATTACTAAAAGTGGTTAATTGTGTTGAATGTTTCGAGAGTGTTAATGCTTGAGAGAGATTAACATACTCTAGTTATAGGATCACATTGATTGCTTTAGCTTAAGAGCCAATTGTGTAAGCATGGTGGACCTGATTGCCCTAGGTTTTAAATAATTTGTTTATCATCTGCTTAATTAGTGTTAATTTAGTTTAATTAGT
The DNA here is from genome assembly GCA_037693485.1 of Kitagawia praeruptora. NCBI lineage: Eukaryota > Viridiplantae > Streptophyta > Magnoliopsida > Apiales > Apiaceae > Kitagawia > Kitagawia praeruptora. Next base: position 114,665,540 of record CM075354.1, read on the forward strand.
TAATTAATAATTTCACATAATCGTTTGCCCTTGAAACAATTAGCGATAACTGAAAAGGAATTAGTAGAACCTGTCTCCTTGTGGATTCGACCCGCTTGCCATCTGTACTAGCAATAGACACCGTGCGCTTGCGGTTAGGTATAATTTGACATATCACTAAACTATAAGTAAATTAAAAAAAAATTAAAAGTAACTCGTGCTTTGCACAGGCTATAAGCTAGTATTTATAAAACCAACATTATGGATTAAGACTTCGATTAGAAACAACACTCTACTAATTAATTCTAACCAAAATAGATTTTTCTTATTAATTTTTAATTTTTATTTATTATTATTATTATTAATATTATCTAAAATTACAGATATTACATATATATCCCCTTAAAAAGGATTTCGTACCCGGAATCAAACGAAGCTAAACAAGTACGGATATCTCTCACCAATAAATTCCTATAATTCCAAGTAGCCTTTCTTTCTTTCAGAATGATTTTTCCACAAAACCTTCATATACGGTATAGTATGCTCCTCTCAAGCTTCTTCTTGCTCCTCAGATCCTCTCTAATCTTATGCAATAGGTACTAAACTATGTGCGCAACTCTATAACACACTTCTCCCACTTTCTCTATAATATAAAAATACCAAGTTGTCCTTCCTACACCAAAAGTATCACACCCTAAAAACAAATGACATTTTTACGAATCAAAATTCATTGGGTTCAAATCCATCAAGATTATATTAATCCGCATATTTCTTTTGATCAATTTAAATATCAGAAGTCTCTTCATGTAAATAATGCGTCAAAAATTTTAAACCAAGAAGTACTAATCTAACTCTAGTTTATAGGTCACATAAACTAGAAAATGATCACAATTTAAAAAACAAATATATGGCTAATAGTTTAAACGAATATTTTCTATTTAATAGAGAGACAAAACAATGAATATCATGATATAATTGTTAAGGCAATTTTAAAGTATTGGAATAGTACTTATCTAAATTTGAAAATAAATTTTATAATCATATATTAATATTAAACACAATTATATATTAATAATAATCATAATAAAAAATCAAATACCAAGCAAAAGTACAGTATTTATTTAATGACTGAAAAAAAAATACTGAACGTATAATAATAATTGTATATAATAGTAATTTTATGACAATGATAACTGTTACATGAACTAATGCCTACAAAATATTAATTAAATATTGTGAACAAAGTAGTTCGGACAATGAAGGTGGCCCACACCGTACTAGATAAGCACACTCAACTAGTAAAATAGGGAATAAAAAAAATCACTTCGATTACTATAAACTAATAAAATAATTATATAAATAAGCAATTATTGGTGAATAAATATAAACAATTACAAAAATTATTTATTAGCACAACCACTAGAACTAGTCGAGAGAGAACCAAGAACCAAAAATCAAAACAAGCAAACTTAGGCTGACATGTAACCGAGTAACACACTGTTTTCAAAATATTTTTAATAATCATATATAAAATATATAATAAACTACATGACAAAATTAGTTTTCGGTTTGTACAGAAAAGAAAAAAAATCCCATATACATATATAATTCTAACTTTGTGTAAAAATTTTAGAGTAATATTCATTTGATAAATTAATTTAAAATATAAATTAAATCATAATTATCGAGGCAGGTTGCACAAATTAATACAAATTAGTGATATAATTTTACCTATTATACTTTATGAAATGTTAAATAACTTGTCTCACTTAAAAAAATAGAATCATGAACCTTTTTTTTTTTTTGAACTCGAGAATCATGAACTTTATATGCATGAATATACAACTAATAGATAATAGGCTACAAAAAAAAAAAATTCATCAATTAAACATAACACATAATTACGGGGGTGGAAGGGCGGAGAAAGAACAAGAAGGAACTTTTGCAACCTCAGTTGCAACCTCAGTTGCAACTTTTGCAACCTCAGTTTTCAGTTGCAACTTTTGCAACCTCAGTTGCAACTTTTGCAACTGAGGTTGCAACTCCTCAGTTGCAACTTTTGCAACCTCAGTTGCAACTGCGATTTGCAACCTGAATTGCAACTTTTGCAACCTCAGTTGCAACTGCGGTTTACAACCTTAGTTGCAACTTTTGCAACCTCAGTTGCAACTTTTGCAACTGAAAACTGAAAGTTGCAAATCAGAAATCCACCAATTATGAGTGCCCCTGGCGGGGCCTTGCAACCCAAATTCACCAATTATGAGTGCCCCTGGCGGGGCCTTGCAACCCAAATTCACCAATTATGAGTGCCCTTGGCGGGGCCTTGCAACCTCATTTGCAACTTCCAGTTTTCAAATTTCTGATTTCAAGTTCCATTTGTCAGATGTCATATATATATATATATATATATATATATATATATATATATATATCATAGTCCAAAAAAGAGGTCGAAAATGACATCTGAACCCCAGAACATGAAATCAGAAATTTGAAAACTGGAAGTTGCAAATGAGGTTGCAAAAGTTGCAATTGAGGAAGGTAGTATTTTTGGAATTTTGAAAACATAAAAGTATAATGAAGTAGTATTTTTGAAAAAATGATTTTATAGAAGTGAAAAGATAGTTGGGTGGTAGTAAAATTGGAAATAATTATTAAAATCTTATTTATTTATGTAAATATCCCTAATTAAAATTGTGCCAAACACGCACTACATGACACATGTACCTCGCTAAAATGATGAAACATTTACAGTGCTTCTTGTTCTTTCTCCGCCCTTCCACACATGTTCAGTCTTTTTTTTTTTTTCGTCCCCAGGTTCTCTCCTACTCGCCTGGTTCTCTCCTATAACTATTGCGGTTAAACACACAATGCAACTCCTTTAAATGTTTAAAGGTTCAATAATGATATTAATTTATTTTAAATATCAAAATTAACAACATACTAGCTTATAGCCCGTGGCACGAGTTACTTTTTATTTTTGATAATTTGTTTATAGTTTAGTATGATATAATGTTATAAACATTAATTTTAATATGTTATTGGAATAATTATAAGCTTACATCTTTATCTTTGCAGATGTAATAATTTTTACTATTGAAACAAATTACTATGTGTTGTTGGCCGGAATCAAAACTTATACCTATTTATATATATTGTTTTGTTGGCCGGAATCGAAACTTTTACCTATTTATATATATTGTTGTATTTAAGTTGAAGATGTAACGGTTAGGAAGGAGGGATTATACCCGACTTTCCTTATTATAGTATAGCATAGTATAGATGTGTCTCTACATATTCACTACCAAACAAAATAATATTCTAAAGAACAACATTGAATATTAAATAACTTACATACAACACATATTATAATAAATAAATTACTCCCATAGTCCCATCCAAGTCCTACTGAACTTGTTAAATTATAACACTACAATATTTTATTAGATACATACAATTAAAACATTAAAGAAAATCATTGTATAATTGCATAGTAAGAAAATAATTCGATTGTTAAGGCATATTAAACTAAATTTATTGGTCTTTGAATAATTCTTGATACTAGTGTGTTTGACTATATAAAAAAAAGAAAAAAGAAAATTAAATTAAATTTCACATCTTATATCATAAATATAATATTTATGTTGTATGAAACCCTTTTCCCGCTTCTTATAGAAGATTATTATTTGTTTTTCTATTTAGGTGTTTTGAATAGTAAGACGTTATTTTAATTTTCTTTGCACAAAATCATTTCAATAACTAAATTTGAGTCCTAAATTTTATAATGTACTTAGAAGTTGGAATTATATTTTTGTGAGTTTATTCTTCATACTTAATTTGAGTATTTTACAGGTGTCTATATATCCTTAACGAAAATGGAAATGTTGTTTACATGTTTTATGGATATTTTCATAAAATCCACCATCACTAAAATATGCTCCCTCCGTCCCATCCATTTATTAACATTTCAAAATAGAGTGTTGAGCACACATTTTAAGATGGATTTTAAGGATAGTTACATAATTTTAAGATGGATTTTAAGGATAATTTCATAAATTATTTTTGAAATTTTCTTTTTCTGTATAAAAATAGAACAATCCTATTTTCATACAAAAAGAAAGAAAATTTTAAAAATAATTTATGAAATTATCCTTAAAATTTACCTTAAAATGCGTGCCAAAAAGTGACAAAAAAATGTTATCAATTGGGTGGGACGGAGGGATATTTGTTAAGTATTTTTAGGAAAATTATATATCTTCTACAAAATAATCCAATCTAATTTTAAGTAGCCCAAAATAATTATCGAAATAATTCCTCAAGAGCCCCTAAGGCGAGTAAAAGCATGGAAATAAATGTTTTTACATGTCTTTTTCAAATATTTGTTATATATTTTAATATTTTAATGAGTTTGATTAAAATTTTCAGTTTTATTCACATCTAAAACTTGATTCAACACTAATCAAATATTCATTTATTAATCTTATTTTTTTGCATTATTTTACTTTGATAAATTTTTGCTAGCATTTTCGCTGAAAAATTAACTATTTAAATATAATTACGATATCAATTTTTTGGAGAGAATTTATACCTCATTTTCCTAATCATTTGAACAAAAAAATGAAAACAGTTTTAATGTTATGACTGAAACATTTTTGTAGAAAAAGAGTTGAAAAATTAAAAAAATTATCATAATAATTTATTGGTAAATTTTGTTTTTATTAAAATTCTAGAAGGCCTCTAGTTTTCTTAGGTTTCATGCCTCTACAAAATTCTCATTGAGCGCTCATCTGGCCCAATTACCAAATTGTCATAGGCCCAATAAAGAATTTTAGGTTTTACATGTGTATATATATATAGGCTAATGTTCAAATAGAAACCAACCTTAGAATAGAAACTAGAAACCTACACTAAATAAATTATATTTCATTTATTTTAATGGCCCCGCTAGGGGCACCTTCACAAAAAACTTATAAAATTCTTGGCTCTATTCAACAAAAATATAAAAAATAATAAAAAAAATAATAAAAAAAAGTTACTGTTCACGTGCCACGTCATCACGTGAACAGTAACTTTTTAAAAATTTTTTTTAATTATTTTTTAAATTTTTTTGTTGAATAGAGCCAATAATTTTAAACGTTTTTTGTATTGGGGTACCCCTAATTTGGTCATTAGATTAGCTTGAAATATTTAATTTAGGTTTAGTTTCTAGTTTCTATTCTAATTTAGTTTCTATTAGAACAAGACCCTATATATATATCACTCTATTCAACCATCTACAACCATCTAAAACTAGCCGCAGAGAAACTCATCCCCACATCTAGACTTCTCAGACCACCCCCAACACCCACAAACCTATCAGGATAGAGCACTAACTAAAAGTTTTTGTCTACATCTTTCAGTCGACTGATCCTTTCTACATCTTTTAGTCGAATAATCCTTACAACAATGGACTACTCAATCATAAGTCAACCACAATTCAACCGTTAACACATCAAAGGTATGTTTAGAATTATTTATTGTTTCTTTCTCAATGTTTTATTATGTTGATTAATGTAATTAAGATTTTATATAATTATTTAATGTGTTTTTTCTCCTTAATGATCCGAAAATCAACCCATCAATGAGAACATTCCAAAAAATAAATACTATCACAATTTCCAAGACTTTTGTTTCAATTTTAGATTTAATCAATAGTTGTGTATTATTTTAGATTTTTATCAAAGTTTACAAAAAATTTGAATTACTGGGAGATCTTAATCGATATTTGGTTTTGATTTTTGTTTGTTTTAAGACGTGGATTGAACACGATTCAAAATTAGTTGATAACGAGATGATAATCCTAATACAAAGTCTTAATACCTACTTGATATGCAATTATTTTGGGATATCAAGTATTTTTTAATATATTAAATTTTATTTTAAGTATGTTTTTTTGAATTCTTGTATCAATTTTTTTTTGCTTGTTATCAATTATTTGTAGATAGACAATGAAGAATATGCTCCAAAAAAGTAGTAGGTAACCCAGCCTATTTGCAACTCTCTCACACGAAGAAGGGACAAAATAGACGGATGTATTGTGCGGTTGTGACAGTAGGGTATGAGTTCTTTCTGTTTGTATTGTTTTTCTTTTCGTTTAATTTTTTGTCATTAATTTATAGTGTGATTTGTTTGGTCAATCACTTCTGTTAAATAGGTAGCTCAACTGTGGTGGCTGCTGGACTTTTTCGAGTTTTGGGGCAAGATCTTGTAGAACTCCATTTAGCCGCTACTGCTAATGCCAATGAACGCAAGGTGAGTATACATCCTTCACTAAATAGCCAAAGTACAAAAATGATGCATTAATCCACTATGTGTTTATACTCAAGCATTTTGTAATTCAAGTGCTATTGAGGGGCACTGCCTCAGCAGCCCACCTCCATCTATTACATTCTATTGATGGTAAAGGAACCAATCCTTGGAGGACTCGGTAGTTTTCATTAGTTAATGTTTCAATCTTCTTTTCGGTCTCTATTTCTTAAAGCTCTCTCATCCTGTTGTTGGTCTCTGTTTCTTAGTGCTCTCAGCACCTTCAAATAATCTGATATCTTTGCTTATGATTTGCCTTTCACATTTACAAATGTTATTTACAACGTATGTGCTTTTTAAAACAAGTATAAATTTCTGAATTTCTTGAAAATAAATATGAAAATCTGATGTCCATGATAAACAAAATAAGAAAATATATGCAGCCAACTAACATGATCAGGATCAAATAGTGCGAGAACATGGTCGTCAGATATTAAGACAGAGTTATGCTTCCTCGTAAAAATCTTATTTGATGAATTTGTTAGATTTTACCATAATTCTTCACAAGGAGTTTTTGACATTTAAATGACATATGATATCCAGCATGGAAACATTTAGCATGGACACTGGATGTCAAGTTTTCATATTTACTTGTTTCTTTAAGCCAAATACGTGCTTCCTCGAATCTCCTCTATTTCTTTTGACTTGAATGTTTGATAGATGAAATAATGAATAATATTTAATATGCAGAGATGATTATCAAATCTCTCGATCATGTCAAGTTCTGGAAGGATCTAAAGATGACATGAACTTAGAAAGTTTGGTGCTGCTCTTAAGATGTCTGAAGAATATGGTAAATGCTACATTCCTTGGTCAGGATAATCAGGTGAGCAAGATAATAAGTTGTATATATGTTAACATTGTTACCTATATAAACAGAAATGATAATCAGCTAGTCCATAATCTTATTAAAATTGCTAAAAGTTTTGCACAACTTCCAGATGCCAGTACCATCCTTTGCTTATTTTTGCAACTCACATGATATTTTTTGCTTTAGATATACTCACAATGCAATATTAATGAAGCAGGGAAGAAGAAGGTAGCATTTAAATATCTTACAAAGAAGGTATACGATTTCTTACTTGTTTTTCTAGCATTTACTTATGCATCATATGAGTATATATGTGATTTGTTTTACCAGGTTTAAGTGTAAAACTTCTAAAGTTGTAACAGAATTAATAAACAAAATTATTTTTGATAAATACAAAGGATATAAGTATAAATCAATAAGTTGTTTCTGCAGAAATCAATAAGTTATTTCTGTAGTCAACTTGAATACTGTATTTCCATTTTAATAATCAGCAGCAGTTCCTGTTGAGACTTAAAATCTTGTGCTCCTACATTTCAGTTAGTACTATATGTATAATGTAGATTCTTTCCATGATTTCTATCTACTGCATGTTGGTTTATGACCGGTGCTTGTATGTTAGAGATGGACTTGTCTCTTACTCCCACACTCTTTTTGTTGGTTGCTTCCTAGGCTGGTGTTAAGGAAGAAGCATGTTCTGGCTGCATCATATCGGAAGGGAACTTGTTCGTAACAGAAACTCAGGATGGCCTATTGAATAGAATTTTACACAAAATGTACAGTAGAACCTCCAACTGATTCTCTTAAGCAAGTTACCAGTTGTTGTGCAACCATTAACATATAGTTTAGAGATTTGAGAAGACAATCAAATATAGTACTTTTACATTTTAATTTATTTTCTTCAATATTGTTGGATTTGATTCGTTGATGTAACTATACTAGTTATGTTTTTGGTGAATGAAATTAGGACTAGAATTGGTTGTTGGTTTATTTGATGGGAAATTCGATATTCAAGTAGTACATTTTTCTTTTATTACATTTCTGGTGTTAAAATAGGTACAAAGTATGTTACAATAGGTATATTACTGCATATGTTGCAGGCCCAAAAAGTAGGACCCAGATGTGGGCCTCACATGTGGGACCCACTCACATGTGGCCCCCACAATTACCCGTGTGCAAATTTGTATCATCTTTTGTAACACACAAACTATGTTGCTATATAGTGTTTAAGATGTTGCTATAGAGGTTTTTCGTAACCACATTTGCTCTGTTACCATAGGCTTTTTTTTATGTTACCTTAGATATCTATAGTTACTGCTGAGAACCTAACACGGCTGAAGTGTTACCATAGCCCTATTTAATCTCATGTTTGTTGGCAAGGTATAATTGTAATTGTTAGATATTATATGGTATTTGTTGGTGTGAATTAAAGGTTACTGAAATTGCAATTTTAATTTTTTTTAAAAGAAATTGACTTTAAGCGTCGGTTCTTGAGAAAGCCGACACTTATAATCTGACTTTAAGCGTTGGTTTTTAGGAAACCGATGCCAATAGTGGGACTTTAAGCGTCGGTTTTTTAAGAAACTGACGCCAATAGTAAGACCTTAAGTGTCGATTCTTTAAGCAACTGACGCCAATAGTAGGACCTTAAGTGTCGGTTCTTTAAACAACCGACGCTATTAATATATTATATGCGTCGCCTAATTAACCGACGCCATAGACCTATACCTATAGCGTCGCCTTCATATACTACGCCCAATAACCGACGCCTAATGCCTATTTTGACCGACGCTAAAAGTATATTTTCAACTAGTGAGGTAACCCCGGCTCTATGAGCCTATCTACAACTCTCTCAAAGGAAGAAGGGACAAAACAGACGGATGTATTTTACGTTTCTGACAGTAAATATGTAGCTCAACTTTGGTGGCTGCTGGACTTTTTCGAGTTTTGGGGCAAGATCTTGCAGAACTCCCTTTTGCCGCAACTGCTAAGGCCAAGGTGAGTTTACATCCTTCACTAAATAGCCAAAGTACAAAAACGATGCATTCCACTATGTGTTTATACTCAAGCTTTTTGTAATTCAAATGCTATTGAGGGGCCTCGCCTGTAGGATAACACTGTATATCTTAGATACAACAGCCCACCTCCATCTATTACGTTTATTGATGGTACACTACGCCATAGATGGGCGCATGTAACGCACTCCTACTGTTACATCAGACACGTTTTCTGTTACATTAGGCCTAAGGTAACGCACTTTTACCATTTCATCCGCTAATGTTACCTTTGACCTCAAATGTAACGCACAGCTCCTCAATGGTAACACAAGGGAAAGCGTTACATCAGGACCATAAAGTAACACAAAATCAAGCAAAAGCAACACTAGCAGGTGTTACCTTAGCTTAGGTAGAAATTCTAGATGACACGTGGCATGTGGGGCCCACGTGACACCTGGCATTCTGCCACATGGCACTTGACACGTGGCACCCATTGACACGTGGCATCATGACGTGGCAACCACTGCCACGTGGCACAAGGTGGGCCCACAATGCCACGTGGCATGTTGTGGGGCCTACACTGCCACGTGGCACCTGTGGGGCCCACACTGCCACGTGGCACCTGTGGGGACCACACTGCCACGTGTCACCTGTGGGACCCACACTACCACGTGGCACCTGTGGGACCCACACTTCCACGTGGCAAGTGTGGGGCCCACCTGCCATGTGGCATCTGTGGGACCACACTGACACGTGGCATGTGGGACCCACTATCTAATGCAACACTGCATAGTTCCTTAATGCAACACTACATAATTATCTAATGTAACACTATAATTATCTACTGCAACACTAGCAAATGCAACACTAAAATTGAAAATTTTGTAAGATTTGATTTATATATATATAAATCCCTTTACAAAATAAGCCAACCAATTCAAAGTACAAAACATGTCAATGACGAATACAATACTGATCTCTACCAGTCATCCAACTCCTAACCAACATATAATCAAAACATGTCGTACAATTTTACCAGTTGCCCACTACGCCATAAGTGAGCATACGCAACCCTTTTTACAAAGCGTTGCACAGAAAGCGTTTCGTTAGATAGAAGTTTTGGGTCTTTTGTAACTGAGCTGAATTGGTGTTGCGTTAGATATAGATTAGCGTTCCATATTACCCACAGTGTTTCACATTATGCAACACTAACTGATGGCGTTGCGTTAGATAATTTTTTATTTTAATAAATGGTGACGTGGAAGGAGTGGGACCCACATGTGCTGACGTGGCATTTGCTGACGTGGCAAATGTGGGACCCACATTTGCTGACGTGGCAGAAGTGGGGCCCACCTTTGTTGACGTGGCATTTGCTGACGTGGCAAAAAACGTTGCATTAGATACCAGTAGTGTTGCGTTTGCTCTTTGAAGTGTTGCATTAGATATATTCATATTTTTTTAAAAAAATATGACGTGGCAGATGTGGGCCCCACAACTGGTGACATGGCATTGTGGGACCCACAAGGGTGACGTGGCAGGAGGCCCATCATGCTGATGTGGCAATTGTGGGACCCACAATTGTTGACGTGGCAGAAGTGGGGCCCACCTTTGCTGACGTGGCATTTGCTGACGTGGCAGAAAGCGTTGCATTAGATACCTGTAGTGTTGCATTTGCTGTTTGAAGTGTTGCATTAGATAAATTTATATTTTTTTAAAAAAATATGACGTGGCAGATGTGGGACCCACCACTGTTGACGTGGTAGTGTGGGACCCATAAGGGTGACGTGGCAGGAGGTCCATCATGCTGACGTGGCAATTATGGGACCCATAATTGCTGACGTGGCAGAAGGGGGACCCACTAATGCTGACGTGGCATTTGCTGACGTGGCAGAAGTGTTGCATTAGGTATCAGTAGTGTTGCATTTGCTGTTTGAAGTGTTGCATTAGATATTTATTTATTTTTTTAAAAATAGAAACAATAATCCGTGACAAAGCACTAGTTACGAGTCATATTGAAAATAGTAGTGATCTTCTAAGATCTCCAATCAAATTAATTTTTTATTTTCTGAAACTTGGGGAATATCATTATATTACATATATATTGATATCCGTACGGTTGGATCGTTCAAAAATATTTTTAAAAAAATAGAAACAATAATCCGTAACAAAGCACTAGTTACGAGTCATATTGAAAATAATAGTGATCTAGTAAGATCTCCAATCAAATTAATTTTTTATTTTCTGAAACTTGGGGAATATCATTATATATTGACATCCGTACGGTTGGATCGTTCAAAAATATTTTTTAAAAAATAGAAACAATAATCCGTAACAAAGCACTAGTTACGAGTCATATTGAAAATAGTAGTGATCTACTAAGATCTCCGATCAAATTAATTTTTTATTTTCTGAAACTTGGGGAATATCATTATATTAGATATTAGATATATATTGACATCCGTACGGTTGGATCGTTCAAAAATATTTTTTAAAAAATAGAAATAATAATCCGTAACAAAGCACTAGTTACGAGTCATATTGAAAATAGTAGTGATCTACTAAGATCTCCAATCAAATTAATTTTTTATTTTCTGATACTTGGGGAATATCATTATATTAGATATATATTGATATAGGCACATCCGTATCCGAAATATCCGATATCTGAAAATTTATAAATATATTTATAAATGAATAAATATATATGTATATATATATATTTACTTTTCAGAATATATAATTTATAATATAATATCTCTAATATATTATTAAAAAATATTTTTCACATAAATATAAGTATTTTTCCAATTATTTTGGTCAAAATCGACCAAATCAAACAAGTCTAATCCAGCTCTAATTTAGTTGGCCCAGCCCAGCCCAATTTCAATACTCTGTCCATATAATTATAAAACCCTAAAATCCTGGCCGCTTCTCTTGTTTCAATACCCAGTAGTGTGTAGTGTGTACATAGCCCCTTTCCAAACCTAAAATCTTTCTCAACTCTCTCTCGCCGCTTCTCTTGTTTCTTGATCAAAAACCCTAATTCTATGAATCTCCTCGGCGATTACACACAAATACACACCACTTTGTAAGTATACACACAACACATGTACATGTACAACTACTGTTGTATCTATTCGGTGGATACACACATAGTTATCACAATCCGTTTCCTACCCATTCTGAAACCGTGATTTTAGTCCGACCCAGTTGCTTCGATCTTTACTTACTGTAAGTCAAATATTTTTATCTCTTATATGTAAGTGTTTATAAATTGTTTTTTAGTGGTGTTGTTGATTAGATCTGTGTGTGTAGGTGATGGGGAGCAGAGTGGATATTGAGTATGATTATCTGTTCAAGATAGTGTTGATTGGAGATTCTGGGGTTGGGAAATCTAACATCTTGTCGAGGTTTACGAGGAATGAGTTCTGTCTGGAATCTAAGTCTACTATTGGATTTGAGTTTGCTACTAGAACTCTTCAGGTTTGTGTCCCTTTGTCTCTTCGCTTGTTATTGTCTTTAATCTGTGTGGTTATTTATTTGTTATGTTTGTGTGTGTGTGTGTGTTTGTTTATAATAAACGAAACAGATGAAGATTAATCGATCTTTCTTTTTTCGTGTTCATCTTTGAAACAGCATTATGTGAAACCCCATGATCTGTGCCACAGGGAAAGAGAAGGGATGCAATGAGAAAAAACCTATGACCCTCTACTCAAATAATCAACAAAGTAAAGTTTTGAACTAATTGTAATTCATGACTTGTTTCAGTTATTCGTTTACAATTCTGTTTACTCATGACATGTATAGTGACCCGAAACTTGTATGTTTCCTTAGGTTCCCAATCTTCTGGAAGATCTAAAAACCAGAAGATTGCATTATAGCAGAAGGAGTCATACTTTACGGAGAGCCTGGAACACGAAAGACATTGCTTGCCAAGGTATGTAGCAAATAGCAATCAATTACTTCCGTTTGTCATGTGAATTCGGAATTTTGTACTCACATTTCTTCATAATTGTGTTCTTGCCAAGAAATTATGCATTCTGTTAAGTCATAGTCCTAAGAATTTATTATGTAGCTATGTATCATTCACTCATACAGGATTTCCCCGCTATATACTATTTAGGCATCTTCAAAAAAAAACTCTATTATCAGTGAGCACTTTCTACACTTGTCATAATCTCTTGGGGTAGAACTTGCTATATTATTGGTACTGAATTTATGATAATGATGTATTGAACTTTATCCTTTTAATGATATTAAAGCATGCAGGTTAATGATTTTATCCCGTAAACAACCACATACAAAATAAAAATGCATTTAAAAGTCATTTGATTGTTCCGCTGAACAAATCAATATTTATTTTGGCTTTCTAATTAATGAAAACATGTTTGCAGACTATGGCAGTTCCATATATTTATCCTCATGTGTGCTTAAAGTAGATTAAAAGTTTAATGGAAATTCTTTTGGACCTTGTAAGCCCGTATTATTATATGACGTAGTGTATTTCTAGTTTATGTTTTCATGAGGTTATTGTTAATTGATTCTCTAAAAATATAACTTTAAATGATGATAGTCATGCTTTATTTTTCAAAGAGCTGATATTCAAAAACAAAATATTTTTACCAAATGCACATAATGATAGCTATGATATTATTTTTTCTCTTATCTTTTCACTGAGAAAGAAAAACAAACTTTTTTCTTGTTTTGCCAGGTGTGGTTTGAGCTTGAACGTCATGGACCGCAACTTAAGAAAATTATAGATTATAGATGATCAGCTTGCACGTTTACGTGAGGCACATCAGAGGCTTTCGAAGGTGGAGGAGAAACAGGGAAAATTAGATGAGCGAACTGGTCGTGTTGTCCAGCGTCATAATCTTCTAGAAGAGCGCATACAGAGCTTGAGAAAGTTACCAGGGGTTCACAAGAAACCATTATCAAAAGCAGAGCGAGAGTTCAAATCTGAATTAGGTAAGTATTGAGCACCAAACAACTGCAACTTGTGCTCTCTGAATTATTTTACTGGTTGCAATATATAGATCCATGAGCCACTGTGGTTAGCATTCATTCTCTAGCTTTATTTTAAATTGTCTATGCTTTTTTAAAACTTAGTTTCGCTGCTTGAGATTGCAGGTAAGTTTTGTTTTCTTTACCTCCCTTTGTTCAAAAATTATTAACTCTCAATTTTCTGTAAAATTCGTTGCAAAAAATGTCTAGTGATGACATTTTTTTTGCTGAACTGAAGATTCACTTCAATTAAATCTTTACTTTGGCATCAGCTCATTTGGTTCTCTTATAAATGTGCAGACATGTTTCGTGAAGTTGAATTGGAGACATGTTATGTTCAGCAACTGAATTGCACATATATTTTTATGTTTAGAAGTACGTGTTCCCGGAAACATACAGTAACCCTGTGGAACATCTATAAAACCAACTGCATGTAATGAAGTGAACAAATCTTGATATATGGTCGGTCAAAATTCCATTTGTATTTATGTGCTGTTTGTTTTAATTAATATGTATGCGGGCATGTATATGTATGTTCTGTTCAGCAACTTAATTGCACATATGTTTTACGTTTAGCAGTATGTCTGTATGTGTACCCGGAAATGTTCAATAACCCCTTGGAACATAAATAAAATCATGCAGTGAAGTGAACAAATCTTGATATGTGGTTGGTCAAAATTCCGTTTCTGTTTATGTGCTGTTTGTTTTAATTAATATGCATGTGGGGATTTAGTGCGTGTATGGATATTGGCTCAGTGGAGTTTTTTAGTTATCATTGTTGTATTCCAATTGTTCTTAAGCTTCTGTTGACTGCTTTCCATGAACTTGGTGATGTAATATTAACTGAAACAGTTTCGTGGACACGATTTTTTGCGTGTGCATTTGCATTATATTTTATAAGTGAAGGGTAAGAATAACTGTTTTTTTTACTGATTTGGTCCTATAATTCTGCAGGTTCACAAGGGACGAAATCATGAAGTTAGAGAACTCGTGAAAAATGCTGGACTTAATGTAAGTTGGCTGTCATATTAATCCATGTCAATCTATACTTCAATCTTTTAACCTACAGGCTGCATCACAATGCAGAATGGATGAGATGATGCGTGGAGACAGAGGTTGGAGAGAGCTTGCGACCATGGGAGATACAATGGAGCAAATTAATAATAGAATTGAAGGATTTTTATGGCTCCACTTAGTAATTTTTGTAGCTTTAACTAGCTAGTATTAGAACTTGGTATTTTTGTAAACTGTGAAGTATTTTTGTTGGCCGCATCATTGCCTTGTGGTTGGTTTGGACCAGTAGTTGGCTTGGTTTGAACCAGATTATTTTATGTATAAACTGCTCAGCCATTTCAAATTTTTTGTAAAAAAGTGTTGCATTTGACTATATATGATGTTGCATTATGGTATATTTAGTGTTGCTTAAAAAAAAATTAGCGTTGCATAAGACTCAAATAGCGTTGCGTTAGATAGTGTTACCTAGTGCTGACGTGGCATGTGGGCCCTACTGCTGACGTGGCACCTTGGTGGGCCCCACTGATGGCGTGGCATGTGGGACCTACTGCTGATGTGTCATGTGGGTCCTAGTGATGACGTGGCACCTTGGTTGGCCCTATTGCTGACGTGGCATACCCCCCATTTGTGACGTGGCACTTGTGGGCCCCACTAGTGACATGTCAGCATGCTGACGTGGCACCTTGCTTACATGTCAGCATGCTGACGTGGCACCTTGCTTCCATGTCAGCATGCTGAGATGGCTGAAACATCTTATGCAACCCCAGGAAGTGTTGCGTTTGCATGCTTTTGGTGTTGCATAAGGCCTCTTATGCAATGCTTTTCGAAGTGTTACAATAGCTTGGAAAAGCGTTGCGTTAGGGGTCTTACGCAACGCCAGTATTGGTAACGCCCCAAAAGCGTTGCGTAAGACCTTATGCAACGCTTTTCAGGCCTTACGCAACTGAAAATGGGGGTTGCGTATGTGCATTTATGGCGTAGTGGCCACTCGAAATGTCCCTGGAATAGAAACACCAGCTCTACCGCCCATTGTGATCCCATTTAAAAGGGCAACCTGCATTATTCAGACAAATATCCAAAGTACAACCTTGGTGATAATCCAATCATTTAACAAGAAATCTGACAAGATATGAGAAACTAAAATTTTTTTAGATGTACATATAAACTTGAAGAAATGCAAATTAATCTCAAGTTACTGTCCTAATCCGAGATTTTTCGTATGGACTATCTATGATATGCCAAGTGCTGCTTTTATACAAGGAAAAATAGGAATTGAAGGTCATGTAAAAGAGAAACGACTTATTGGACAATCAGACCACTAGCATGATATTATATATGTAATTATATAGATGCAAGATGTAGAAGATTCTGACGCAACAATGAATACCCAGGAACCTGGAATATTAAAGAATCATACTCAGGAAACACGCAAATTGTACTTCGTACTGAATGACCTATATAGTATCTATCTATTCTTTGACTTGCAGATTTTCAGGGCAGATACTGTTAACTAAACATATAACGTGTTAAAAGATGAAATATATGTTTACCCACATGTTTTAAGCAACCTTATGCTCTCATTAAGTAAAAATTTGATTGTGTGCAAGAAGTAAAGATTGTCAAACTTAAAAATCAGGGATAACTTCTTCTAAAATATTCTAAATCGTACACTTTTAGAGGCATTATATTCATAGTTCTTTACACGAGTGTCAATTCACGAGTGTCAATTTCTATTCCCATCCCGATTCGTCCACCAACAGATGTTTTTTTTGGAACTACAAAGATTAATTACATTTTTTTTGCTACATTCTCATGTTCTCTCTTGGAACTGCATAACAAGTACGATTATTCATGTGTTAAGCTTACAAATCAGGTGACAAGATGCTAAAGAGTTAACATTTTGATAAATCGATTATAGGATCATAGGATTGAGCACTGCTGCACTAAAAACTTAACAGCAACCTCTCCTTTGTTAGCATAATCGAATCAGTTCTAGGGGAACATCACATAATCACATAATCGAATCAGTAGTAGAACATGTCTTAAAAAAACTCTAAGCCAAGGATTGACTATATAATTAAAAAAAATAAGGTAGAAATTGCAAAATTGAACATCTCAATAAAAGAGCAGTTTGTACATACATCTGATATGGACAATATCCCCAAACCATTTGTCCCAAATCCTTCTTCGATTTTTGAAGATAAGTCGGCATTCTTCTCCTATTTCAATCAATTCCAAGGTAAAACGAAATTAGTAGAAGATACACATGCAGGTTTAGATTGAAGCTATATTTTTTCAAAAATACAAACCAAATATGAACTTACACTTACCATGTAATCTATACATGTTGTCAGATAAAAAGAATTCGAAACATAATCCAACTCCATATGGAATGCTAATACTATGATATTACCTTTTACAAAGTTTTACACTACAAATTGTGATCTAAACCTTTTTAAATATTCAAACTAATAAATTCAATGTGACTATTGCACTTATTAAATTAAGATCATCATTAATCAAATTCAAACTCAACAATTTCACCCAATAAGGTTGATGAGTCCCATCTTCTGACCTGACATTTTTAGCAGATAAAGAGAGAAATAAGACAAACTGTTCAATTAAAAGTTTGGAAAATAATTAAAGAAGGTTCAACTGCTCTTGATGCTTCAACGTACTAAACCATACAACATTAATAGTAAAAGGAGAAAATGATATGAACTGAACATTCAAAGAATCAAAGCCACTTTAATACGACCTTAATATTTAACCATATCAGGGTACAATAACTACTTCTAACCATTCAGATTACTGAGAACAAGGAACCAACCATTATTGAACAGTTCAATATACAAGAGACAACCAATGACATTTGTATATCTAAAAATATACACATGCATATTGCACATTTTATAATTAAACATAATGACTGGTCGACTGCTCAGTTTGATATACAAGAGACTACCTATACACATTTGTACATAAAACAATCATTATATTGACGCTAGACAATGATGTTGAGCATTTAAGAAAATAGAGAGGTTGCACAGAAAATGCCAAGTGAAGCCTATGAACTAATCAGCTACTACTATTAGGAATAGTAAAAACAAATGAAGACAATACAAAGTCAAAATTCAATTAATGTATCTACTACAGTAAAATGAAGGAATAAAGAGACTAGTGTCACTATAGCAACTAGCAATCAATAAAAGAGTCATTAATATTTTAATATAACTATATAGCATTTCCACTTTTCAGTCAAAATTTACATGTGATATTGATACAAACACCATTCACTGGCCCTTTTTATGTTATTTCAGCATACATTTCCCTGAACGTGTTACAATGATAAGTTGAAAACTTGGACAAGACAGCATTAGCGAGAATTTACCTATTCCTTCCATCTTTTTTTGGTGAAGTAACCTCTATAAACACTAATTATACTCTCTGCTGTCAAATTATGTCACTCCTTGGTTCGATTTCCTCCCCCTTGCGGTGAACAGGGAAAGCAGCACACTCCGGAGAATCGGTACTTCTGATGGAGAGTGCAAAAGGAACTCTTAACCTGCATTATATGATATATAATATTGTTACAAACGGTATTTATAAACACTCAGACAAATTTTATATAGAATCCGGGTTCTTTACTATGACCAGTTTGGTTTTTATGCATTTCCATCTACGACCTGCACATCTGTAGCATCAACTCGTCTCATCGAGCTTCATCGTCTACAAAAGTCAATCAGAACAATTAAATTTAGAAAAGATAATATATTCATTTAAATAGCAAGATGCTAAATATCCTCTGTTAGTTGATATCATACATTATTGACATGAAATTTTAGGATGAGACCTTAAGTTTAATGACACCTTTTTCTTTTCCAAATTTCCAAGGATTGTTTTGCTTCTAAAATTATTTGCAGCTAATACATTATAAAGGAGAGATGCGCAGGAAAATTTACCACATTGATGTGTAGGATGCTGTTTGGGATCTCTGTCAAGAAGGAAGTTTCCTTGAAAGCTGGAACTACACATGAAAACTGATTGAGACATAACAGGTTTTATTCCTTAATACAAACTTATGGAGTAAGTTATTTCATAGTTTAATTAAAAATTTACATGTTCAACAGGCTCCATAGCTAGATACTTAGCCACATGTCAACACCCTCCAAAGCAGTGCAGACCTGTAAGTTAAAGCATAGTCAGACCTCATAAAGTACAAAATTCATCGAACAATAATTGTTAATTGATGCAGTATTCAGATCTGTATTTAAATGCAACAAAACATGTTTTGTATCCACCCCACTTAAAGTAAAGCCCCAATAAACACACAGTAAAGCCCCAATTTTACCTCGAATCGGAAGCCCTAATTGAAGTCCCGAATAGAAAAACCCAATTGAAGCCCTAATTGGAAAATAAAAAATGAATAATTCAATTTTACCTACAATTGAAAGCCCCAACAAATTTTACCTACAATTGAAAGCCCAACAAATTTTTCCTGCAAAATCAATTTTAAGCAAATTAGCAATTAAAAATAAGCAAAAAGAAAAAAGAGAAGATAGAAGAGAAGAGAGAAGAAAAAAGAGAAGAGAGAAGAGAAGAGAGACGATAGTTGTTCTTCGATTCGGAGAGTCGAGACAATAGAGACTGTTATGCCCGAATCTGGGCATAGATTCTAAACAGGCCTGATGGGCCAGAGTAGTGGTCCATAATCTATAATGGGCCTAAACATGATGATTGGGTCACCAAAGCCCACTATTGGGGGACTAGCCCACTACAGTATCAAGCTTATATCTCTACTTTGCACGCAGTCACTAGCGAGCTCGACCTCGCATCGCAGCTGACTACTAGCGAGCTCGACCTCACATCGCAGCTGACTACTAGTGAGCTCGACCTCGCATCGCAGCTGACTACTAGCGAGCTCGACCTCGCATCGCAGCTGAATAAGCTCGACCTCGCATCGCACATGACTTCCTGCTACTACTCAAAACGTCCTCTCATCCCAATAACAAAATGAAAAGGGATCGCTTCGCACATAACCTCCAATGCGGGGTCACTACAGCGAGATCACTATCTCCTCTTCTCTGGAAGGCTCATGGCCAGATCCCTCGAGGTCGCATGAGTAGCTGGACACTAGGGTTCGCTTCGCATGGCCTGACCCCTCGAGGTCGCATGCAAGGCCCTTGTTACTTCTCTACTAGCCAATTCTGTTCGTGCGAGACCATAGGCTTCCACATCTGGGCCGTGGATCACGGATAGGGTTGATGACTCATTGCCACGTCAGCCCTAACCGAGTGGGCTTGGACTTTGGCTTATCTCTTAAAACCCTAGCCCGCCTAGGTAACTTGTTCTCCAAGAACTATGTCAGGCTTGATCCCTATAAATAGGGTACGTAGGCACCTTGATACGGGATGATTGATAGTTCATCACTGAAAACACCTATCAAGTGCAGCCACAAATAATCTCCAATCTCCTTCCGTGTTCTTCGTGTTCTTAGCAAAATATCCGTATTTTGCTCCGTGATCCCAGCAAACCTCCAAAATATTGTTATCAACGCTAGGGCCTCACCCCTACTTTATCAACGCTAGGGCCTCGCCCCTACTTGATCTACTTCAGGGCCTCGCCCCTACTTTATCAACGCTAGGGCCTCGCCCCTACTTGATCTACTTTAGGGCCTCGCCCCTACTTAATCAACGCTAGGGCCTCGCCCCTACTTGATCTACTTTAGGGCCTCGCCCCTACTTTATCAACGCTAGGGCCTCGCCCCTACTTTATCAACGCTAGGGCCTCGCCCCTACTTGATCTACTTTAGGGCCTCGCCCCTACTTTATCAACGCTAGGGCCTCGCCCCTACTTGATCTACTTTAGGGCCTCGCCCCTACTTTATCAACGCTAGGGCCTCGCCCCTACTTGATCTACTTTAGGGCCTCGCCCCTACTTTATCAACGCTAGGGCCTCGCCCCTACTTGATCTACTTTAGGGCCTCACCCCTACTTTATCAACTACAGGGCCTCGCCCCTATTGATCAACTACAGGGCCTCGCCCCTTTGTTTTAACTACAGGGCCTCGCCCCTACGTATCAACTATAGGGCCTCGCCCCTACGTATCAACTACAGGGCCTCGCCCCTACGTTTCAACTACAGGGCCTCGCCCCTACGTGTCAACTTTAGGGCCGCGCCCCTACGTATCAACTTTAGGGCCTCGTCCCTACTTGTTTTTAAGGTCCAAGCCATCTCAACGATGCGGGGATCGTACTTGAAACTATCTCAAAGTAGCAACACTCATCCTAAGCTATCTACAGCAATCAAAGGAATCTAAGCAAAGGAACACAAATCTGAAACTATTTAAGGCACTTCGCACCTGCGAGCACAGACTGCATCTCAACGTCTAAAGGAAAAGCTAAAGTAAAAATGACATCAACCTGAGGCTTAGCGACTGCGAAGCCAAATTACTCATGCAAGTATGTTATGTGCAAAAAAGACAACACAAGATGAAGAGTCAAAGCGATGCAAGTTCACAATCATAGGGTTACTACTACAAAATAGGCTTTTTGCGTCGGTCAAAATAGACTTTAGGCGTCGGTTATTGGGCGTAGTATATGAAGGCGACGCTATAGGTATAGGTCTATGGCGTCGGTTAAACGGGCGACGCTAAAACTAGTTTGTGTCGGTGGTAGAACTGACGCTAAAACACTGATAACCGACGCATAAAGACAACCAAAAGCGTCGGTTATAAGAAATGCCGTTGCACAAAATATATTCCTTTGGCGTCGGTTGCCCTTAGAACCGACGCATAAGGTCCTGTCAAAGCGTCGGTTCTGTCAAAAGCCGACGCCTATTCTCCTTACATTTAGCGTCGGTTCTATCAAATGCCGACGCATATGTATATGACCTATAGCGTCGGTTCTCTCAAAAGCCGACGCCTATTCTCTTTACATTTAGTGTCGGTTCTACCAAATGACCGACGCTTGTGCCTTTACTTTTAGCGTCGGTTCTGTTAGATGACCGTCGCCTATTTTCTTTACTTTTAGCGTCGGTTTTGTCAAATGACCGACGCCTTTTCTCTTTTTTTTTTTCCCATATACTATCAGCTTTGCAAACACACCAAATAATCTGAAAATCACTAATTTGATTAAAATAAATTTAAAATATTTAACATCATTTTACAATTGGAATAAAAAGTACAATTCTTTCTAGTACTTGTAGCTACTAATTAATTACAAAGGTGCTCACAGGCAGCTATTATACTCATTTCCCTTAATCACCAATTTCATACAGAGGGTTTAGGCGTAGTATATGAAGATCCGGGTTGTAGTTAAGCTGAGTTACAAGAGCAGCCTGCCTCTACTTGAAATGAAACATAAACCAAAAATGAAACATAAACCAAAATAGACACCCAAAGTCTTACAATCTTAGTCCAAGAAATGCATGTCTTTCCAAACTCGACAAACAGTTCTGACATAGGAAAATAGAAGAAATCCTGGCCAGCCATCATAGTAGACATTGTAAAAACACATCAGTTGTTGATTTGAAACGTCTAGGCAAGAAATTCATCCCTGCAGGCACAAATAAACAAAATGTACATTAGATAAGAAGGCAGAACAATTGTACATAGAGTAAGAGGAACTAATGCTAACAACAATCTAGATATCTATTAATTATATTGAAAATGATAATGATTTATTAAGCTGCAAAACAGGAGAGCAGGATTTCAGTATTGCCAAACATCAGAAATGTATTACAAGAATGTCGCAACAGAGTCGTGAAAAGCTGCACCGGACTCTAGTGGAGGAGATAAACAAGCAACACTATAGGTGCAGTTGAGGACATTGGTCATGCCTAAAGAATTTTCTAGCAAAGATTGGAATCACCTTTTTCTGGGAGATAGGCCAGAAACCATAAAATCTGACTGTTATTTTGAAATGTATATATGTGTATAGGTTTGCCTTCCTGGTGTGTAACTGTACTATTATGATCAAACAATCAAGACAAATTTGCACCCATACCCACTCAATATACCTCGATTTTTAACTTGTCACTGCACACTAAACTGAACATACTCTTCAGCTCATTACCAGGACTATCCAGACCCATCATAACACAACAAAAAATTGCCCAGTTCTTTATAATGCACATCAAACAATAACAAAAGCAATATAAAACCAAATGCTTCAATTCAGGAACCTGCTTATTACAAAAGAATATAGTTCACTGACTTTACTAAACAAATAGTCAGGAATCTCTATTTTAATGGATATACAGATCATAGGAAAATGAACATGTATTTCACACAAAATGAGAAGACCAATGTTAATTAAACAATGTATAGCTTAAGATTTCCACAAGTTTGATGTTTTCTATAATTATACATAATGATTATCATTATTAATTCGAACAGAGTCGTGAAAAGCTACACCGGACTCTAGTGGAGGAGATAAACAAGCAACACTATAGGTGCAGTTGAGGACATTGGTCATGCCTAAAGAATTTTCTAGCAAAGATTGGAATCACCTTTTTCTGGGAGATGGGCCAGAAACCATAAAATCTGACTGTTATTTTGAAATGTATATATGTGTATAGGTTTGCCTTCCTGGTGTGTAACTGTACTATTATGATCAAACAATCAAGACAAATTTGCACCCATACCCACTCAATATACCTCGATTTTTAACTTGTCACTGCACACTAAACTGAACATACTCTTCAGCTCATTACCAGGACTATCCAGACCCATCATAACACAACAAAAAATTGACCAGTTCTTTATAATGCACATCAAACAATAACAAAAGCAATATAAAACCAAATGCTTCAATTCAGGAACCTGCTTATTACAAAGAATATAGTTCACTGACTTTACTAAACAAATAGTCAGGAATCTCTATTTTAATGGATATACAGATCATAGGAAAATGAACATGTATTTCACACAAAATGAGAAGACCAATGTTAATTAAACAATGTATAGCTTAAGATTTCCACAAGTTTGATGTTTTCTATAATTATACATAATGATGATCATTATTAATTCGACAACACTTGTGGCACATCCGGATTTAACAAAAAATGACATAACATTTAAAAGTAATTGTCGTACCTGATTATAGACATTCTAGAATAAAAAATTTTGCCCAAAGCTCTCGAATCTCATTGATTTCCTTTTTGGTATAGCTTTTCGAAGCAAGACCCTTCAAATATAAAAGATAGCAAATTAAAAAAAAATCAGGATCGATAAAGGTAAAAATAATTTTTTTTTCTCTTACCACTTTCCAATTATTGTTAGGATTTTTTTGACAAAGCATGACAATGTCGTGCATGTACTTCATAACAAAATAACCACACTCGGTACCTCCTTCTTGCTGAGGACACTACACATAAACCAAAAAGATATATTTAATACAAGTAACGAATGAGCAAAATTATTGAATGTAAAAACCAAGTTATAGTTTAACCTCAACATGATGCCAAAGAAATTCTTTTTTATTATTCCTCGCTCCACCTTGAGATGCATACAATTTAAATGCCCTGTAAAATAATTATATGTAATCACAACTCTTACTAAATTAGAAAATATATATTACACTACGTAAAATTTGAATTCATATTTAACTTACGTCCGTGCAGGTGTTATCAAGCGTATTTTTCTTTCTGTTTTCAACGGATCAAAGACGTAGATTGTAGTTTCACAGAGACAAAAAAGGAGCAACACCCAATGGTTGCTACAATAATATAGACATGTATGATGTATATGTTCGATTATAATAATAATACAATTACTAACAGAAATTTATTTTGTTCTTACTCTTGGTGGTAAGGTGATAGAATAAAACGCTTATCTTTATTGGCAACCAAAAATTCAGACAAGTACTCAGCTGCTTCATTTTGACGTTGATAGTCACGGATATGTGGTATTGTCAATCTAGATGGCGACATGAATGCGAACATATTATCCTTGCACAACGTGTTAACGTACCTACAAAATTACTTATTATAATAAACATGTGTTTTGATAGATACCAAAGTAAATTAAGGAAAAAGGACTTGGTCTTACTTTGAAAAAAATTCCAAAATGGAAGTGTTTAAGCAACTCATTTTCAAAAACTGATCGACATCTTCAGGCCCGATGTGTATCGGATCTTTTCCATCTTCTTGAAACTTAAAGACATCATCTTTTTTATTAGATGGCCTCTTATTAAGCAAGAAACGCAAAGATCGGCAATTCTCACTAGAATTTATGTCATCATTAAGTAGTGTAGGGGTTTTCTTCGCAGCAGTCACCGAACCTTTGCTTTCAACCTTTTTTGACATCTGAATTGTTCTTTTGGGGCTCATCACATGGCCCTTTTGCTTCTCCAATGATATAGGATCCTAATCAAAGACAATTGTAGCCATTATCATGTTCTAATTAAATGAGAAACAAATAATTGACAAATAAACCTCACATGATATACCTGCCCTAACGTCACAAGATCCTTCGGCCATTGAACAAAGCTACCTGCAGCATTTCCTACTGTCTCATGTTCTTCACATGGAACAGGAAGTGGAGTAAGTTGATAATCAGCTACAACATCATCAACTGATACTTTGACATTTAGTGGCGCAATTGGGTTATTTGATGGGAAAACAGTCCCTCTTGCCACAACAACTCTTTCTTTTTCTGAATGTATGACCCAAAGACTACAAAGTACTGGACTCTGCATCATAGAGTTGCACAAATCAGATTAATTTTAAGCAAAACAAATACTTTGTAGTTTATAAAGAAAAAAGTCAGTTCTGAAAAATAGAGTCAGTTCTGTCTTGTAGCAGCAGAGTCAGTTATTTTATGTCTTGTTTGAACTACCATGTGTCTAATTAGATTGTTTTATGCTTCTACTCTAAGAACATAAATGAAAGGAGAGGGAGGAATTATGAAAAGATGTGTCCTCTAGACTCCTTTGCATTTAAATTAATTAGTGATGTATTCAAATATACTAACCGCTCTAAACAAATGTGCTATTTTTACATAAATTCAGTAAGATGTTCTGTATTTTCTTTTTCTCGTTTTTCCTTAACTATATCACTTATTTATGCTACTATGCTAGCAAGGTAGAACTGTATAGAGAGGTCGAAATGAGTTTTCTTAAATTTTGTATCCCAACCTCTAACAACATCAGTCATAAAGAACTACCATATTATAAGTGATACTATAAAATTGTTTTGCTACTTATTTCATTAATTACCGCAACTTTTAGAACTAGGTATACTATACTCCTATTATCAGATTTTTGGAGGATAACGTAAAACCAAAAATGTTCTAAGGCTGTTTCCTATGGAGGGACATGAGTGTTTGACACGAGCGTTTTGTTGCCAAACATGACCACCCAAATTGATTTTCTAGAGAAATTATGCTCGGTGATTCAGTTTATGTCAAGGCTGACTTACAATCATCCGTGGTTTTAGTCACTCTGTCTGGCAATGATTATAGTCATTTCTATCAGTTGCTGGTTCTTTTTGTGATGAAATTTCTAGTAATTCATCTTGTAAATCAGTTTTAAGCCTGGAACAAGAAACATAGGCTCCAGTAGCAGTAAGATATATTGCAACCTCTGGTTCAACCTCTAAGCCTCCTCTAAGTAGTGGGTGCTACTATATTAAGTTTATGGATACTTTGCAGGGTGCTATGTTATGTTTATCAGTATCTTTAATGGTTTAACATTTATGGACACTATCAATTTTTTAAGTCATGTCAGAAGAAGGAAATATTAAGATAAACAAGTTTGAGGTCAATGAACTTCGAAAGATCATATGCACATACTTAACAAGAAAATTTTACAAAGGTACCTTAAGAACAGAGAAATGATCTTCCCGATCCACCGACTGGCAACTACTTCGAATAACTTCATTTTTCGAAGTACCAATATCATCCGGGAGTGAGACACCCATCTGCTTTAATTGACTGAAGATACCTTCGAGCTTTAAATTCATCATATGATTCATCTTTTCCTCGAACTCCTTCTGAACTTTCTTTGTAATATCTTGTGTAATTTTAGCCAACTCATCCACGGAGACAACTCCACTATTTTTGTTTATCCCTGATCCAAATACATCTTTAATTTTTGCGGATCCACCAACCCCTCTAACACGTCCTCCATGCTCCTTTGTCCCAAGTGCACGAGATAATATGTCATCATGGCCTTGTGGAGTCCATGAGCCATCAGAAACTTGGCTTTGCAACTCTCCCTGTTGAAAATGTTCATTAGAAAGTAGACATAATAGCCTATAGAATTATATGTAATTTAACTTCGGAATAATCAAGTAATTTACCATTTTGTGAAACACCTCCTTTGTTTTCTCATTTGGGAAATAGTAACGTCCATCCTCCAAAGGTTTTGTACGTGCTCTAATCCAATCATAACTACGTCCAGTACGCTGACTCGATAAAATTGATGGATCAATGGATTCAGAATCATTCAAAGAATTGATAGGGTCTTCAACACACCACTTACCCCTTCGTCCCGCATATCCACCAGGCCCAAGATAATGTACATGTTCGTTATGTTTCTGACTTTCTTTTGCTTTTTCACTTATTTCCTGTTAATAAAAAAAATAACTCTTAGTAAACAATGTCCAATATTTGCTACGGATCAGAAAATTAGTAGAGAATTTAAAAAAATTAAAATTTGCATTAACAATCTTTTATTTTTCTTAAGGTAACTTGTCTAAAAAATGGAATCAACATTGTGAAAAAACAGAATCAACATTGTGAAAAATATATCAAGTTTGATTTTTTACCTGAAACTCCTCAGTTTCACGTCTCTTTTTGAAAATTTCCCACATCTCCTCGGTGATGTACGGATATTTTTCACATGGATTCCTCCCTTTGCGCAACCAAAGACTAGTCAACTTACCCTTGAAATCTCTCCATTGCTTTCCAGCTCTTTCTAACAAGTTCTTCTTACGCGAATCATCAAGTTTCCAACGCATCTGACAAAAAGGAAAAAAGTTTGAAATCTCTGTTAGACATGTTTTTGGGTTTAATGTCAAGGCACCTGGTTCTGTTAAGAGCTATGCTGACAATAAAGGAGTTGAGATTCAACTGTACAAAGTTATTTATGAACTCATTATTGACGTGCGAACTGTAATGTAGGACCATTTGGAGACTAGTGAGGTATATTCAAATTATTGACTTTGTTTAGTTATCTTATGAAGTCTATATTATTAGGGTGCACAGTATATATTTAATCAAATGCTTTCAAAATACGAACTAGTGGAATGAAAAGCAGCAACTGCAGTTCCATTATTTGATTAGATTGGAAATCAGTACATTATTTGCCATCTATATTGGCCATGGAAAGAAAATAGTACATTTCGACTTGAAAAGTGACAACTTGCTTGTCAATCTTCTTAATCCAAACCAGCCTGTATGCAAGGTTACTTACATGGAACTTCCAGAATCAATGTTGTGCATTGTTCACTAATTAAATGCATTTAATCTTCTGAAACTATCTTTCCACAATATTAGAATGTGCTTCTTTACACGACTTACTTTATCTTTGAGTTTGGTTTAATTTTAAAAACTATCATAAATTATATGTGTTTCTGTCCTAGTTTTCTCACTTTTATATACCACAGCCTCTTTCCAAGATGACAACCTAGTGTGTAGTGATTATTTTCCGTATCGCTGCTTGTATACTGATATAATGTTGAATATGTACCAATCGGACAATTTTTTTTTATTTGGTAATAGGATACTACTGTCTAGTTATTATATATTATCATATATGTACTAGGTCAGTCTTTTTAGCAAAATACAGATACACCTTGAAGTATTGATATTTCTGCATTAAATTTTCCTTGACCTCAAAATTTACATCTTTAATTTCTTCAGCTGGAATTCTCCTTCTTTTAGGTTGCTTGTTCGATTCTATTACTTCGATGATAAGTTAGTTTACTCATAGTATATCACAAGGAACCTAAAAGCTAATTTCTTATAAACTGGTATACGCTAGTGGACATTAATGTTGTGTAACATTGGTATCATTAGACCAGTCTGTATTTTTCGTATCGCTGCTTGTATACTGATATAATGTTGAATATGTACCAATCGGACAATTTTTTTTTTTTGGTAATAGGATACTATTGTCTAGTTATTAATACATATATAGAAGATAGCTTCTCTAGTTACTGTCTGATAAGGTTTGGATTTCACCAGGTTGGTGATTTTGGGCTCTCCAAGGTTAAACGCCAAACACTAGTCTCAGGTGGGGTGCGTGGAACACTTCCTTGGATGGCCCCAACCTTCTGACCATATTTGGCCATGACCAGCTCTTTTAAGAAAGTTATTACCACGTAGGGTTTTTGATCAGCGTATATGTTTAACAAAGACATGTGTAATCAATAGCGTGAAGACATGCATAATCAAGGTTAATAACAGATTGACTAACAGCAGTAGTATATTAGGAATAACAAAATTAAAGAACATATCCACAAAATGATAATAATAGTTGAGAAATTAATATATACCTTAATATCATCCCATATGGCATCTTTCAATCCTTCATTAACTACATCCCAACTCTCGGTATTAATATCAACTTGGAATCGAACCACTGATCCTACGTACTTCGTGAAATCTCCACCCATGTCCCCAATTGGGGCACCTAGATCATCAAAATCAATGCTACACTCTGAATTTTGTTTTAACATCCTTTTCTTTAATTTTTTGCATGTCGTTGGACCTCTTGTCCTTTTCTTCGTTACTTCCTTTGAACTTTCCTCTCTATTATCTTCATCCATGGCAAACACCTAAAAGAAAATAAACACCTTAAGAATTAGTTCTATTGCAATAAGGATGGAGCAGTAAATAGCAGAATATGCATGGCAGAATTATATAATTCAGTTATTTAACAATAATTAAGAAGATTGCACTTTGAAGATAAAAAAATTGTAACTGCTATTATTTTATTAGATGTACAGGAAACTATTAGCATAAACTTCAGACTGGTTAGCCATTAGGATGGTATTATAAACTTCAGACTCATAAAATTTACCAAGTGCAACTACACTTATTCCCCCACTGAACATTTAAGCAACTACACCAATTATAAAACTGAATAACAGGGCACGATAAAACAAACAAGTATTACAAGTTCAACTACATAGCATGCAAAATCTTTCACACAAGAAACTATGCAATTATATTATTTTGTGTTTTGCTTAGGTAGGGGAACTCATGTCTGGTGATATTGTCATTGACTTGTATATATGGATAATTGCCCTTATTCATGTCCTACAAAGCAGCTATGCAATATTTATAATAAAATATACTTAATAATGAAGCTTATTTACTGGTTGTAGAGCTGGAAATAAACTACCAAATTAATGAGTAGAACTCATACCTTTATTGAGTATAAAGGTTATCAGAAAGAACTTGCAAGGACTCAAACTTGATGGTCAATCCATTGCCCTTCATCGTGATCGTGACGAACATAATTTGCATTTACATTGTCTTCCCTAACAGTAGTGGGTAGGCCAATTGAGAAAGGGGGATTCTCATCAAACTGATTATACTCTTCCTCGTCTTCAACATTATCAATTCCAAGAATGCGTCGCTTACTTTGAAGAACAATGGACCATCTAGGATCAGCGGGGTCTCGAACATAGAAAACTTGTTTAACTTGTGTAGTTAATATAAATGGATCATCTTCATAGCCAAACCGACTAAAGTCTACCAAAGTGAAGCCAGACTCATCCACCCGAACACCACGCTTGATATCGAACCATTTACATTTGAAGATAGCAACTTTAAAATCTTTGTAGTCAAGCTCCCAGATTTCTTCAATCACCCCATAGTATGACATCATTATATCTCGTGATGAGATGGAATTGCCTCTTTCAAATTCTGTTGAAGAAGCTTCTACAGAAACTCCGCTATTCTGCATAGTGCTTTTATTATCTTGAGATTGTGTATAGAAAGTATACCCATTAACATCATATCCTTGGTAAGATATCACTATCATGTCAGGGCCATATGCTAACCATTTCAGCGTATTAGAAACAGTGGAATGACTTTCTGAATATTGCGACATTACTCGATCTTTGAACCATTTAATAAACAATCGATTGTGTTCATTTGTAACCCACTTGCCACTCTTAGAAGGATGCATTCGTCGAATCTCATTAATGTGTTGTTGTAAGTATGGATTAACGTCGGTCATGTGTTGCAATACAAAAAGATGTGCTCTATCAAGCACATCAACACTAAGAGTGATCATTTTATGTCCCAATGTACCTTGACCTTAATTCAAGTCTTCCTTCATGACGAGATCTTGGAATTCCAACAGGATTGGCGGATGCTAAATACTCTGTGCAAAATTCAATAGTTTCTTCAACCGCATACCCTTCAACTATGCTAGCTTCAGGCATACGTCGATTTCTCACATATGCTTTTAAGATACATAAGAATCTCTCGAAAGGATACATTTGTCGCAAATATAAAGGGCCACAAATTTTAATCTCTCTCACAAGATGAATCACTAAATGCACCATAATGTCAAATAAAGATTGTAGAAAATACATTTCAAATTCACAAAGTGTAACAATAATATCAGCTTGTAATGTATCCAATGTCATGGGATCAATGACCTTACTGCATATAGCATTAAAGAAGAAGCTTAATTTCGTGATAACCAACCTCACATCCTTCGGCAATATGCCTCGAATTGCAATTGGTAGTAGATGTTGCATTAAAACATGACAATCATGTGACTTCATCCCCACCAGCTTCAAATCTTTCATTGAGACAAGGTTTTTCGGGTTTGAGGAATATCCTGATGGAACTTTTACACTAGCTAAACACTCACAAAAGCTGATTTTCTCTTTTCTAGATAGGGTATAACAAGTCGGAGGTAGATATGCACGTTTACCGGATTGTTGTGGTGCTAACTCTTCACGTAAACCCATCTCTTGCATGTCTAATCTGGCATTCATCCCATCCTTTGTCTTACCAGGTATGTTTAACAATGTCCCAACAATGCTTTCACAAACATTTTTTTCAATGTGCATAAAATCAAGACAGTGTCTAACTTGCAAGTGTTCCCAATATGGAAGATCCCAAAATATAGATTTCTTCTTCCAAATACTTTTCATAGTTGGATTTTTCTTCCTCTTTCCAAGTACGACATCAATATTTTTGACTCGTTCAAAAACCTCCTTCCCGGTTAAAGGTAAACGAGCCACTCGAGTCTCGATCGTCCCATCGAAAGAATCTTTCTTCTTACGATAAGGATGATAACGAGGAAGAAATGTACGATGACCCATATATACATTTTTTTTTGCAATTTTTTAAACGAAGGTCAATCGTAGCATCTTCACAAATCGGACATGCTTTTGCTCCTTTGACACTGTAGCCTGAAAGATTTCCATAGCCAGGAAAATCACTTATGGTGCAAAAGATCATGGCACGCAAAGTGAAATTTGTTTGGGTGTATGCATCATACATTCTCTCGCCTTGATCCCACAATAACTTTAGATCTTCGATAAGTGGCTGAAGATAAACATCTATGTCGTTTCCGGGTTCTTTAGGACCGGGGATGAGTAACGTCAACATGATATACTTGTGCTTCATGCACAACCAGGGAGGCAAGTTATAAATTGTTAAAAGAACCGGCCAAGTGCTATGTTGAGAGCTTAGAGTGCGGTATGGGTTCATGCCATCTGCACAAAGTCCAAGTCGTAGATTTCTGACTTCTCCACCAAATTCCGGGAACTTTCCATCAATGGTTCTCCACTGTGGAGAGTCAGCAGGGTGTCTGAGCATGCCATCAGCTGATTTTCTCCCTTCCACATGCCACCTCATAAGCTTTGTGTCATTTACATTTGCAAATAGGCGTTTGAATCGTTCCATTATGGGCAAATACCGTAACACCTTGACAGGAGGCCTTTTCTTGTTATCAGTTAAAGAATTATTATCCTCCTTCTTGTATCTAGAGGCTCCACACTTTGGACATGTGTGTAGATGTTCATACTCATTGCGAAACAACACACAATCATTTGGACATGCATGTATCTTCTTTACATTCATACCCATGGGACATAGTATCTTCTTTGCCTCATAGGTGGAAGTGGGAAGCTCGTTATTCGGAGGAAGCATGTCTGCTAGAAGTTTTAGCATCTCCGTGAAACTCTTGTCACTCCACCCATTCTGTACTTTGAGCTTACACAACTTCAAGGTTGTCGATAATCTAGTAAACTGGTCGTTGCATCCTGGATAGAGAAGTTTCTTGGAATCATCAACCAAGTTCTCAAGAATTTTTGGTTGGTGCATTAGAAGATCTTCAACATCTTGGATCATCTCATCAACCCTATCATTTTCTACATCATCTTCTTCATTGGTAGGCATACTATCTTCATTACTTCCAAAATCCCCATCAGCTTTCCTTGTTTTTTCAGAATGTATTCCTTCGCCATGCCAAATCCACTTAGTATAATTATCCATGAAACCACGACGAAATAGATGATCACGTATTGTCATAGAACTAGGATACTTTTTTAGATTATAACAATCACGGCATGGACATGTGATCATGTCTTCCTTTCCCAGTTCCCTTACTTTATTCTTTAGAAATTCCTCCGCAAAAGCAATGAACTTTTCAACTCCATCAATATATTCCTTTGATATACGTGGTATTTTGTACATCCATGTACGACGATCCATGTTATAATTCTATAAAATATATGGAAAAAAAGGCAACATGTGTTAAAAGAATTTCCACAAGTATATTAATAAGTAGGAATTAATCAAGTTTACTACCAGAAACCTTTAGTCTAGTGTTCGGTGGAACATTATATTGTCTAGTTGATTGCCTATATTGTTGAATCATTTTCGCTTATTTTTCCATATTTTATGCTATGAATATTATTGCTTCTTTTGAAACTATATGTATAATAACTTAGCATATTGAATTAACTATGCAACAAATGGAAATAGGTAAGAATCTAATTCAAAATGCTTAGCCTATTGGGGGTAAGCCAGTTGTATATCCCCTCGTTGTGCATAAACCCTAAGTAGAGTATCATTACACCCAAAATCTTAAATACTTCAAGTCTCAAAGTTAATTATCAAACATATCCAAAAACAAAATCAATATTATAAGCAAACCAAATATAAACTAAACAAACATACATGTATATACATACATATACATACACTGGTCATGTATATACCAAAAAACAAATTGACAGAAATAAATGTATAAGGGATATATAAAATACTAGAAACCCATCTTTATGTTGATACTGAGAACCCTTAAGTACATACCTGATTTAAATAGACCAGAAAATCGAGCAATTGAACCCAGCAACTGACCAGAAAATCGAGCAATTGAACCCAGCAACTGAACCCAGTACTCCAACAGTTCAGAGAAGAAACCCTGCGGCGAAGAAACCTGGTAATTGAAGGTGTATTTGTGAGAGAAGGGCGCTAAAATGAGGAAATTATTGGTCGGTTAGAGTCTCTGTATAGCAGCATCAAAGGGCTAAATTAAAACTTAAGGATATTTGTACTTACTTAAAAAATTATTTTTAAATTATAAAAAATTAATATTGAATTGATTTAATGTAATATTTTAATATTTTTAAAAAAAATTATTTAAAGTTTTTGGTCATATATAGTATAATGCAAATAATGAAGTGTGATTCAAATATTTTTAAGTAGGAATTAATACTGTATCATATTTTGCTTTAAATATTTATAAATTTCATGAAATATTTACTTAATTTTTATATTTTATATATTTAAAATAATTATATATGAAAAACAAATATTACATTGATTCTGATTAATGGTTTTTAATTAATCTCCGATTATTCGATTAATCCATGTTCTGTGTCTGCACTAATTAGTTTTGGAATTTCGTTTTTTATAACACTGGTCATTATTCAAAATCACTTAAAAAATTTCCCCATTGACAAGTATCATATTCTCTCTGTCCCAACAAATTCTTTA
The DNA here is from genome assembly GCA_037693485.1 of Kitagawia praeruptora. NCBI lineage: Eukaryota > Viridiplantae > Streptophyta > Magnoliopsida > Apiales > Apiaceae > Kitagawia > Kitagawia praeruptora. The sequence continues at coordinate 114,700,670 of CM075354.1, forward strand.
CTTTACGTTATATTTCTATACGAAAAAATAAAATTTTAAAAGTAAGTTGTCCAACTATCCTTAAAATGCCTGTCAAACCTTATTTGAAAGGTCAAGAATGAGTTGTGACTGAGGAAATACTAATTTAGATGCTGAAATTCCAATTGCAATAAGATGCCCTTCAAGTATATCACAAATTACTATGTGGGTGTATTACTATGGGGGTGTTTGAGTGAACTTATTTTTCACTAAAGTAGATTTATTTCAAAAAAAATAAGCTAAGATTTCTAACATTTTTTCTAAAAAAAGCAATTATTTTTGTAAAATTGAAATTTTAAATTGTAAATTTTAAATTTAGCTCATGTCACCACTAGAATAAAGGTTAGCATTGTTTACAATTAAAAGGCAAGAGACAATGTAAAGAGTTGAAAAAAAAAGGAAAAAATATGTATAAAAGTGTTTGTATTTTAGAATGAGTTGTGGTTGAGGGAATACTAATTTAGATGATGAAATTCCAATTGCAATAACATGCCTTCAAGTATATCACAAATTATTATGTGGGTGTTTGGGTGAGCTTATTTTCAGAAAGGTTGATTTATTTTAAAAAATAAGCTAAGTTTTGTAACTTTTTTTCTAAAAAATAGGAAATTTTTTGTAAAATTTAAATTTTAAATTGTAAAATTGTAAAATTTAAAATTTAAATTTAGCTCATGTCACCACTAGAATAACACTGTGTTCCCGAAACAAAGAAAGAAAAGAAAAGAATAGAAAATGAATAATTTTCTTCTCTCCAAATCTTTCCAAAAGTGGGAAGAAAATTTTGGAGACAATTATACATGAAATTTCTTTCTAAATCTTTATAAATCAATTCTTTTCTTTCCTAAAAAATCATTCAGGAACAAGTTGAAGAAATTAAATTTCTCACTTTCTTTTCTTTTCTTCCTATAAAATGTTTCTGGAACACAGTGTAAAGGTTAGCATTGTTTATAATTAAAAGGCAACCGACAATGTAAAGAATTGAAAAGAAAGGAAAAAATATGGATAAAAGTGTTTGCATTTTAAAACATAGAGAGAAAATGTCTAATACAAAATGAAAAAACAAGCAACTAAAAACATCAACAAGTACTCGAACTCAGGTCGTCTTCCAGGAAAACACGCACAAATGCCCGCTGAACTATAGGCCCAACTGTTGAATAAAACATATTACCTATCTTTTATAACCAGAGATAGATATTTGAAACCATTGTTAGACAGTTTATCTAAATTCCTGATTCTTTTGGCAGGGTCGATGAATTCACAGGCTAAAGAGAAATGAACACAAAACTACTTCTAGTAAGACATAAATATAACGTAATGGATATGTGGAAGTACTCCGCTTTGTTCAAATCGCAACTAGGAATCGGTTTGGTGCTAATTTCAATTATTTATATTCTTGTAGTTATTGGTGGTCCCTGTCTTTTTATAAAAAGTCTAAAGGAATGCACAACCCTCATTTCTGTTTTGTTGATGTTGTCTTTTGCTGCAATAATACATTATTTTTGTAAAATCGAAAGGCCATTAGTAGAACGATTTCCATTTCTTTATACACTCGCTCTCTCTGTAGTAATACTCTTAATTTTAAAGGGCTGGGATCTGCCCCTCCTAATATTGATGCTTGTCGTCCTTTGTTCTGTATTACTTTGTAGAACGAATGGGGAAAAACCTCCATGGGCATTTCACCTTTGTAGTCCTCTTAGTTTTACACCTTTTAGCGGTGTTCGGGACTAAGCATCAAGAGTGGGCCTTCAACCAACTCGTTGTCCTTTTCATTTCAGTCTTCTTCCAAGTAAATAAGAAGAGGGAACTAAAGAATCTTATAATTTACTTAGGCCTTTTGGCCACACAAAACCCAAGTTAAAGAACAGGACAACAATCAAACATAAACAAGCCCCTTTCTTGTGGCAGTAGTAAAAGATAAGTTTCACAAACTATGAAGAACTAAAATTCTGGTATTAAAAGAAATATTAACCAGAAAGAACTGAACAACAGAATGCACCAGAGGAACATCTTAATCTTATTGATGTTTTACTGCCTCCAAAATATACAGAAATTTTATACATAACCTACAAATCATAGGAATCAACAGTCCTCGAATTTGCAACATCAGGATCATTGAATAATGATAATGATCACTATGAGAAATACATAATAATATATTAACAGCACAAGCACACCCCTATACACTTGGCAACAGGAATTAGCCTTGATTTAGGCAAGCAAGTCCAGAAGAACGTCATCTGTTACATTTATGAACCAAATGCAATGAGCAACAGCAGCAGCATGCCGTATAGTTGTTGTCACTACTGAATACAATGAATGCAGTCAGAAAGAAAAGAAAAAAAACCGTTAATTCACTTTTAGTTATATACTTTTAGTTAATTCTCTATTTACAATGCTGCTTCTGATCTACAGCTTTGCAATCTTGATGGAGAGATGCTCTTCACCAACTTCTATCAGCTTTATAGAGCTTACTGCTCTGCCTTCTGCAGAATAAGATGGAAACGTATTGTTAAATAACTATCAACACAAAACAAAACAAAAAACTAGCACCTGCAAACAGTTTCTTCGATCAACACGATTAATATATCCAGGAGCCCTGATAGAATTATAATACTATATTGTCATGAATCTGGATACTCTGTATGCTGCTGCCATTGCCGGAGATGCTGATGCCATTGCTATATTGGAGATGCAAGCTGATAAGCTGGGTGAAAAGGAATACACAATCCTTCACACCGAAGCCAACAGTGGAAATGCAGAGCGTATGCGATTCATATTGAGGGAGTTTTCACACAAAAACTTTTGACCAAGATTACTATACAAAACATACTGCACTTCACTTGGCAATATATAATGGCCACACTGAAGTGGCTGAGATCCTCATTGATGAAGCTAGACCTTTGCCTCCTCCTTCAGCTAATGATGATGATACTCGTGATGATCCAGTTACTTCCTTTTAAGCTTTTCTTAGGCAAGGTGATCAAGATATGGACACTTATATGTTGTAACTAGAAGTGAATACCAAATTTTTTAATAAATTTTCTTTCAATGAGGTTCCATATTAAGTTTGCACGATGGGTTGTAAAAGCTCAACTTGGCTGATTTGAACTTTATATATCCTCTAGTAGCATAATCTTGAACTTTAAAACATTAACGGAAAAGATGGTTAGATCTTACCAGAATTGTTTACTATGAGGTAGCTTTTGCTTCTTCTTTGATCCTTCATTAATAGCTGCTGATATTTGTGAAGTAGAAGTTGAAGTAGTGAAGACAGTTTGAAACCTCTCTTATTTCCTTCCTATGTTGCATCATGGGCCTCGCTGTCTCCGCTTAGCCGCCAAAACCAAACCAAATTTATTACATGTGAAATATTCAGGTGATGCAGAATGTGAGCAAAAAGCATTAAAAAAAATATGACAACTTGAACTTTAGAAACTACTAATAATCTAGATACTGGCAAAACATTTTTTTTAAAGAGTACATGAATAAGATTACAACATTTAATTTATTTAAGTACAAATCGGGATATGAAATTTGTACAGAAGAAATTCAGCTTAAAGTGCTGTTTACACAAATAAAATGAACTAACAAACTCAGCTTAAAGGCCCTTTCTTGTGGCAGTAATAAAACATAACAACACAAACTACCTAGACACACATAAGTTTCGCAAGAGCATATATATTCACACATGTATCTGCATAACAAGCAGATTGTTGTCCAGTCCACAGTGAGTTTTAGGTATTACAAAAACAAGACCAAAAACCAAATTTTGATATTTTAAAAAGGATTGAAATTAAAGACAAAACTGATTGTGATATAAACTCATCATAACATATACACAATTGGAAAAAAAAACCTAATTAGAATGAATAAAGCGAGAGAGAGAGGAGAGAGAGAGAGAGAGAGAGAGAGAGAGAGAGAGAGAGAGAGAGTACCTACATGAAAGACTGAATTATTCGAGATGACAAACGGAGTTGTAACTCTTCCAGTGTCACAATCGTCATCCCTACAAACCAAGAAGCAAAGCCCGATTGAGTATGACAAAAATTGAACCCATCAACAAATTAGATTAAGAGAAATCAAACCCAACACTATCCAATTGAAACCTAATGGGGCCCGTGTATCATTATCAGAAAGTGAAATTGATGGAGGGGAGTGGGCGCTGGACTGGAAGTACACATATATAATAACTCAGATGAGATGACCCAGATGTAGATGTTAGATGTTAAATGTTTCATAATATGGTGGAGTGTTTTATTATATTTTTACTTTTTTCTTTAAGCATCGGCATTTATAGACCCGACGCATAAAAATCAGCTTTAAGCGTCGGCATTCCTTGGCCCGATGCTATAATTCAGGTATAAATGATCAAAAGCGTCGTTTAGTAATAACCGACGCTAAATGGTAGGTTTTAGGCGTCGGTTTAGTAAGGACCGACGCTAAATACCTAACTTTAGGCATCGGTTATTTACGACCGACACTAAAGGTTCGGCGTTTCATGCGTCGGTTTACTTAAAACCGACGCTAAAGGTCCATTTTTAAGCGTCGGTTGTGTTTGCGACGCTGTTGATTGGTTTTAGGCGTCGGTTAAGTAAAAACCGACGCTAAAAGTTTAGTTTTATGCGTCGGTTGCTTTCGGACCGACGCCAAAAGTCCATTACAAATGACTTTAGGTGTCGGTTAAGCTTGCAACCGACGCCTATAGTATGTATAGGCCACGGTTCTCTATTTAACCGACGCTAAAAGTGCGATGCAAAAAGACATTTCTGTACTAGTGGGTCGCCATGCGATCCCGATGCAGTTAGAAACTTCTCCAAATTGAAAAATAAATTTAAGGAGCAGGTGGATCCTGGTTGACAGTAGAAGCTTCATTTACCAGCCTTGCCTCCTCTGCAAGTCTTGCTTCCTCTTCTAACCTCGCTTCAGCAGCATCCTCTTCGGCGATCTCCTTCTCCTGTGTCTCTGCGAAGTCAGCATTACCAGGCCCGAGCTGGTCCCAATCAAGATTAGGGATTGTTCTAATGAATCCCTTCATGAAGGTAACTTGGCCCTTGACCAGGAATGTGTCTTCAGCAATTGCCAATTCGGCCTTGACAACATTCAGATCGCCTGTCAGTCTTGCGATCCCATCAGCACTTTTCTTCGAAGCTTCCTCGCTTGATTTCTGTAGTTCCTTCAAGGACTTCTCAAACTCATTCCTCTCCCTTCAAGCAAGCCACAAATGATGCAAGGTTGAGCAGGTCAAATGGAGTAAAGTCAATAGGCATTTAAAAAATAAAATAAGAAAGGACGAAACAACGACAGGCAATGCCAGAACCAAGAAATCAAAGAAAAATCCTTGTTCGATTGTAAGCATGGAGCAGAGTGACAAGCCAAAAGCTGATAGGCAAACTAAAGTTATTATTCTAGCTCGCGAAATTGGAAAATAAGGCGGGATCGAGATCAACTAAACAAGTACAAGGATCAATAAAACGGGTTGATTGATGAAGCGAGGACAAGGTTGAGGATGTTAAATGCAAGTGCGAGGAAATTATAGGGTGCGGCAAGGAGACTAGGGATTTAAGAATGCAAGCTATATGTGGTGAGTACAACGAAGTGGAATAGCCCAGCCTCGGGCACGGTTTGTGATGAAAAGCAAATAGGCGTCGTAAGGAGGAACCACTATGATGTCGATGGTTTCTAGACCTGGATATACACATGTTTCATCAGACCCTCGTGCTGCTTCACATGAAGTTCCAACCTTGCAAAACTTCTTCACCATTATTTGCTCCATAGGAGATGATCCCAACAACTGAAACCGTGCAAGATTCGAAACCTATGGTTACAGGTTTGAGTACTGGCTTGACACAGTCCTTACGTCCAGTGGGGTCCGCTTGGAAAGACAAACCGAAAATGGCATGCAAATACAAAGCAACGAAATCGAAAGTTGTTAAGCGAGGAGGCCACGAGTAATCCTCCTATTCTATCAGCGAGGAGGCCATGAGGAGTTCTCCCGTTATATCAGCGGGACAAGGCCTCTCAACATAAAAGGGGTCCTCTCATCATAATAACAAGGAGCAAGCTCGGAGGAGAGTCCTCTCATCATATTCTAAGAAGAACCTGATGACACAAGTGGAATCATGAGCTCATATATCAGTTAAAAGAAGACATATTCAACTATTTATGACTGCAAGGCCCTATGGGGTCACCTCGCAAGGTCCCTGCAGGACCATATTGTGCTTGGAAGGATCCCTTGAGGTCACCATCACTTACATATACTTGGCTTCGCATCAACTGGAAGACACCCTTTTACTTGATTCCACATTGCATTCATAATGGCAACATGGAATCGGGGGGTAGTTGTTATGCCCGAATCTGGGCATAGATTTTAAACAGGCCTGATGGGCCAGAGTAGTGGTCCATAATCTATAATGGGCCTAAACATGATGATTGGGTCACCAAAGCCCACTATTGGGGGACTAGCCCACTACAGTATCAAGCTTATATCTCTACTTCACACGCAGTCACTAGCGAGCTCGACCTCGCATCGCAGCTGACTACTAGTGAGCTCGACCTCACATCGCAGCTGACTACTAGCGAGCTCGACCTCGCATCGCAGCTGACTACTAGCGAGCTCGACCTCGCATCGCAGCTGACTAAGCTCGACCTCGCATCGCACATGACTTCCTGCTACTACTCAAAACGTCCTCTCATGCCAATAACAAAATGAAAAGGGATCGCTTCGCACATAACCTCCAATGTGGGGTCACTACAGCGAGATCACTATCTCCTCTTCTCTGGAAGGCTCCTGGCCAGATCCCTCGAGGTCGCATGAGTAGCTGGACACTAGGGTTCGCTTCGCATGGCCTGACCCCTCGAGGTCGCATGCAAGGCCCTTGTTACTTCTCTACTAGCCAATTCTGTTCGTGCGAGACCATAGGCTTCCACATCTGGGCCGTGGATCACGGATAGGGTTGATGACTCATTGCCACGTCAGCCCTAAACGAGTGGGCTTGGACTTTGGCTTATCTCTTAAAACCCTAGCCCGCCTAGGTAACTTGTTCTCCAAGAACTACGTCAGGCTTGATCCCTATAAATAGGGTACGTAGGCACCTTGATACGGGATGATTGATAGTTCATCACTGAAAACACCTATCAAGTGCAGCCACAAATAATCTCCAATCTCCTTCCGTGTTCTTCGTGTTCTTAGCAAAATATCCGTATTTTGCTCCGTGATTCCAGCAAACCTCCAAAATATTGTTATACAATATTCTCCCTATAACAGAGACAATAGAGAGAGTATGACTGTATGAGAGAATTGAGAGTCGAGATGATAGTAGGGTTTTTCGTTAAGGAGGGAAAGTGTAGTTCTGTAGTTTCCATTTGGGGGAAAAAGCCCGCCCATGTGAAATTTTTTCGCCTCGGGCAAAACAACACAGTAGACTAATTATATTTTATAATTTAATTAAATTAAATTACTATATATATTATAATTTTAAAAAAACATCATTGCATTTATATATAATATAAATTGAAATTTCTAGTATATTATGGATTATATATATAATTAAAAAAACTCAAAAATTAAAATTTAATAATATAATTTATGAAAATATATTTAATTTGTTAATGTTATTTAAGTGCTTATTAAAAATGAGATAAATTTATAAAAGAAATTTATCAAAGTTAATGCAGATATGTAAACTTTTTAAAAAGTTATGAATTTGCCAAAGTTAATAATTAAAAAGTGTATTATTTGATTGGGTAATTCAATGGTCAACTAGTACTTTGATCGGAATTCCTAAACAGGGTTTCGTCATGGTTAAAGGATTCGATTTTAAAAAAAATATTTCTCGATCACCCAACCATACGGGAATCAAGATCCATCATATTTAATGTTATTCCCAAAATTTTAGAAAAAAAATTTATTTGATCGGGTAATTCAACGGCCAACTATCACTTTGACCGGAACCCCTAAACAGGGTTTCGTCAGGGTTTAAGGATTCGATTTTTTAAAAAATATTTCTCGACCACCCAACCATACGGGAATCAAGATCCATCATATTTAATGTTATTCCCAAAATTTTAGGAAAAAAAAATTATTTGATCGGGTAATTCAACCCGTTAATATAAATATTATATAAATAATTTAATTCGATTTTAAATTATATAATTATTTTTAATATTGAGAGCACTTCGCCACACTTGAATGGTTTATTCCCCTCAGTGAATAATATAATATAATATAATCTACATATACAAAAAAACGAAAATTATCATTATTATATAATAGTAATAATATAATGAAGAAAATCTAAGGGCATAGTTTATGTATTACTGATTGAGAATATTACCACGTTGCAAAGCTTGGTGGAGTGGTTAGGTTGTTGAATTAGTAGAGTGAAGGTCAGGGGTTCGAAACCCATCTTCCTCTTTTTTTTTAAGTAACATTCATTTACACTACAAATGGCTCGACACGTGGCAGTCTGTACAAGCGACACGTGGCAGCCTATCCAATTGACACGTGGCAGTTAGTGGGTCCTGTGACACAGGGCAGTGGGGGGCCACTTGACACATGGCAGATTGTGGCCCCATATGACACGTATCAGTGGGGCCCATGTGACACGTGGCAGTGGGACCCACGTGACACGTGGCAATTTGTCACACGTGGAACTTGTAGCATTCAAATGTGACACTGATTGCAGCAAATGTAACACTACTTCTTGAAAATGCAACACTTCTGTGGGATCCACACATGTTCTATTGCAATAGTACCTTCATAGGTAATGTAACACAATCTCAACAGTGTTGCAGTAGGTCGTTACAATAGAAAAGCATTACGGACGCCCATCTATGGCGTAGTGGTAAATGAACCAATCCTTGGAGGACTAGGTAGTTTTCATTAGTTAATGTTTCAATCTTCTTTTCGGTCTCTATTTATTAAAGCTCTCTGATCCTGTTGTTGGTCTCTGTTTCTTAGTGCTCTCAACACCTTCAAATAATCTGATATCTTTGCTAATGATTTGCCTTTCACATTTACAAATATTATTTACAATGTATGTGCTTTTTAATACAAGTTTAAATTTCTGAATTTCGTCAAAATAAATATGAAAATCTGTTGTCCATGATAAAAAAAAATACGAATTTATGTAGCCAACTAACATGATCAGGATCAAATAACGCGAGAACATGGTCGTCAGATATTAAGACAGATTTTACCATAATTCTTCATAAGGAGTTTTTGACATTTAAATGACATATGATATCCCGCATGGAAACATTTAGCATGGACACTGGATGTCAAGTTTTCATATTTACTTGTTTCTTTAAGCCAAATACGTGCTTCCTTGAATCTCCTCTATTTCTTTTGACTGTAATGTTTGATAGATGAAATAATGAATAATATTTAATATGTAGAGATGGTTATCAGATCTCTCGATCATGTCAAGTTCTTGAAAATGCTACATTCCTTAGTTAGGATAATCAGGTGAGGAGGATAATAAGTTGTATATATGTTAACATTGTTACCTGTATAAACAGAAATGATAATCAACTGGTCCGTAATCTTATTAAAATTTCTAAAAGTTTTGCACAACTTCCAGATGCCAGTGCCATCCTTTGCTTATTTTTGCAACTCACATGATATTTTTTGCATCCGATATACTCACAATGCAATATTTACATCATATGCATCATATGATTTCTTACAGAGAAGGTATATGATTTCTTACTTGCTTTTCTAGCATTTACTTATGCATCATATGAGTATATTTGTGATTTGTTTTACCAGATTTAAGTGTAAAACTTCTAATGTTGTAACAGAAATAATAAACAAAATTATTTTTAATAAATACAAGGGATAAAAGTATAAATCAATAAGCTGTTTCTGTAGAAATCAATAAGTTGTTTCTACAGTCAACTTGAATATTGTATTTCCATTTTAATAACCAGCAACAGTTCCTGTTGAGACTTAAAATCTTGTGCTCCTACATTTGAGTTAGTACTATATGTAGAATGCAGATTCTTTCCATGATTTCTATCTATTGCATATATGTTGGTTTATGACCGCTGCTTGTATGTTAGAGATGGACTTGTCTCTTACTCTCATACTCTTTTTGTTGGTTGCTTCCTAGGCTGGTGACAAGGAAGAAACATGTTCTGGCTACATCATATCGGAAGGGGACTTGTTCGTAACAGAAACTCAGGACGGCCTATTGAATGTAGCAGCCCAGCAGACCACATTTCATCTTTCAGAATTTTACATAACCTGTACAGTGGAACCTCCAACTGATTCTCTTAAGCAAGTTACCAGATGTTGTGCAACCATTAACATATAGTTTAGAGATTTGAGAAGGCAATCAAATATAGTACTTGTACATTTTAATTTATTTTGTTCATTGTTGCTGGATTTGATTCGTTGATGTAACTATACTAGGTATGTTTTTGGTGAATAAAATTAGGACTTGAATTGGTTGTTGGTTTATTTGATGGGAAATTCGACATTCAAGTAGTACATTTTTCTTTTATTACATTTATGGTGTTACAATAGGTACAAAGTGTGTTACAATAGGTATATTACTGCATGTGTTGTAGGCCTAAAAAGTAGGACCCAGTGTGGGCCTCACATGTACGGCCCCATCAGATGTAGGCCCCACAGTTGCCCCTGTGCAAATTTGTATCATCTTTTGTAACACACAAACTATGTTGCTATAGAGTGTTTAAGATGTTGCTATAGAGGTTTTTTGTAACCACATTTGCTATGTTACCATAGGCTGTTTCTGATGTTACCTTAGATATATCTATAGTTACTGCTGAGAACCTAACACGGCTGAAGTGTTACCATAGCCCTATTTTGGCCTATGACAACTATGGTAACACAGTTTTGGGTTGCAATAAGCAATCTATGGGGTAGTGATCCTAATTTTCTAAACATGTTTATACTATTACTAAGGTGATCATTTACATATGAATGGAGTCTCAATCGCATCCGGATGAAGAGGAATTAATAGATCGATCGGAGAGCTGGATCCTAGCAAGGGTGGACGAAGATTTTTTTAAATGATGTTGTTGCAGACAAAGCTAAGGAAATTTTAAGTTATTGATTTGTATCTTAATTCAAAGTATTCATTAGCTCATGCTTTGAACCTTTTTTTCTAAACTATTAGCAAACTTTGAATTCTTTATTATTATATATGTATAAGTTTATTACATACATAAATAGATTAGTCTTTTATATGGGAATAACTCAGACTATAAATATATGGTACTCTTAATTCTATTGGTAAAGTTGAAGGAAGAGGTTAAGGAAGGGAAACTAAAAGTGGACGGTCTTAATGATGTTTTAACAATGGCGCTTGGTAAGCCTGAGCATCCAGGAAGAGTACGTGGCCAAGGAACTCATGTGAAGCAGTTAGTTTACTTCGATCGTCCAAGGCAAAAGAAAGCCTAGACAATGGATGAAAAGATACAGAAGAGAGTTAAGAAGTACATGGCTGTTGTGGAATAAATACTAGGTTACGATTTGCGGCTAGGGTTTGTGTATATTTAATGTTAGGGTGCGTGAGCTTCGTGCTTTAATGGCTGCTTCTACGTTCGAGACTTAAACGGTCCTCACAGAATGCCTACGTATCTCCGTATTAAGAGAATCAAGCCAATAAAACGTAGTTCTAAGGTGAGGGGTCTGACCCTTTATATAGGCTGAGAAGCCCTAAAATCGTAGTAGGGTTAGGTGACTTGGTGGGCAAGTCACCGCCTTGAGGAAGGTTCTAGACCCCTTCCTTGTAGGAGTCAGTTTCCATGTTGGAATGTGTATCTTAGAGGCTAAGTCAGGTAAGAGCAATATACTCATTTGACTCTTATTTGCTGAGCTGTTTATTACCCCCAATATTAATTACGAAATTAATATTATAAATAGGGTTTGGGCCTAGCCTGTGGGCCCCACATTTGGACCATTCTAGGTCTAATTAATGCCACATTAAATGTGTCTTTAGGGCTTACTTTTAGCCCATATCATTTGCCCCCCAACTTCTAGGAAAGCTGATCAGGTTTTCCTTGAAGTTTTAACGGCCTTTCCGAGACTTGGGTCAGGGTTTATTGCTCTTACATGAGTATTTTCAACTTATCATCTTAATGTAAAGCGTGGAGCGACCGACGCATTTACGACGATGTTGAATGACACTAAGCGGTGTTAAATGGCACCAGGCAGCGCTAATCAGCCTTGAACAATGCTTAAACAGTGTTTAAACAACGTTGAATGGCGTAAAACGGCACTAACGGCACTAATATGTGCTTAAACGGCACTAAACGGTGCTAATCGGTGCTAGCGGGGGTCCGGGGGTGGAAGTCCCCGGGCGGGGTCCAAGGGGCGGCAGCCCCTGGCGGGGTCCAAGGGGCAGAGCCCCTGGCTGGGGTCGAGCTCAAATTATCGTTTCGGCTCGAAATTTTGCAAACCCGAGCTCAAATTCGAGCTCAAACTGCCTCAAGGTCGCAGCCATTTTTCTTACTTTCTAAGTCATTTTCGACCTGGAAATTTCGAGCAGAAATTAGCTCATTTTCGAGCTCAAAAACGAACTCAAACGGGGGCCAAGTCGTGGCTTCTTTTCAGGATTTTCAGTGTTTTTCCGACCTCGAATGGACGAGCTCAGATGGTGTTGAAACGACCTCAAATTAGGAGTGAGGTCGCGAGAAATTTCTATTCTCTCTAGTTCATTTTCGACTAGGATGCAACGAGCTCAGCGTAAACTTTTTCTATGCCCAGGTCGCACGTTACAAGCCCTATTCGTAGTTCAACTACGAGCTCGATGCTTCGACCTCAAATCAATATAACCACGACCTCATATCTTAGGCCGTTTACGACCTCAACCCAGGGCTTTAATCAACTTATTGGTCATTTGAACGAGTTCGAAAACATGTTGCAAAATGAGGTCGTTGGTCTCGACCTCAGACAACTTCGTTTGGGACCTTTGGGCCTTTCCTCTGTTTCGGGCCTTAGACTCATCAGAGTTTGGGGCCTTTCCTCGTGAAACCACTCCGCATATTTGGGAGTCCCAATTGATTTTGACTTGGGCCTTAACAGGCCTGATTGTGTTGGGCCTTTTAGAGTCCAATTTGCGCTGATGGCCCACAAAGGTTTCTAACGGGCTACAGCCGGTTGATATTCTCTCTAACTGGTTGAGATGCCCTAGTTTTTTTTTTTTTTTTTATATATATAAAGGCCAAGCTTCTCTCTTTTATCTGGGGTCCTTCAAGGACTTAAATTCTTAGTAACTCTCGACCTTTCAGGGTTTTTATTTATGCGTTTGTTTGTTTCCATTTGTGTATCTTTTATTTTTGGTACTTGGTCATCTTTGACTTACACACATCAGGTGTTAGGTACATAAATAAAATCACATAATCAATGAATGGAAAACAAACTTGCATTAATAACTTGAGATGGGTTCAACCCTTACATAGAATACTAATGTCCTACTCGGAGCAACATGCTCTGCGATGGTTTCATCGAACCTTATTTCTACTAGATAAAATATGAAGCTAAAAACTACTAGGATAATTTGAACCCATCGGGGCTTTGCAAGACTAGGCTTGCACCACATGATTTTGTTTTTGATGCTCCAATAAAATAGAGCACTCACTACTCCTTCTGGTCACCTCATTCTTATTCTGAAGTTCACTTACAGCTTGGGGTACAATCTCCTACCCCCCGATTTCTTGGTTGCCAATGATGCATTCAACCACGAAGTCAGTTGACGCCTTAGCCTTAATGGCTGTCCGAGGTTTATGTGTGATGTCCTCTGCTGGCCTTTCTTGATGTTCCTTATCACTACAAACATCCATGTCTTCAATCGGAAGGACCTGCCCCCCGACTCCATCAGGCCTTAACGCGGCTACATAACAGCTCCTAGCCATTTTCTGGTCACCTTTTTGTTCTCCTACACCATTCCTGGTTGGAAACTTGATCTTCATGTGATAGGTTGAGGCCACAGCCTTAAAAGCATGGAGTCTAGTCCTCCCGAGGATGGCATTGTAGGTGGAAGACGCTTTGATAACCAAAAAGTTCAGCATCTGAGTGAGAGAAAGTACATAAAATCCTTATGTACAAAATCTATTTGCTCTATATAAGTGATGCCATGTTCTTTGCCCCAGCAACTCTTGATTTCTAGCTCCGTCGCTGATTATGGGTGGGTTGGACGGCTAGGACCCATACAAAATCCTCTTTCCCGTGGTTGAGAAACCTTAGGGCTAGTGGTTTTCCCGCGGTTCAAATGCCCTACTTATTTCCTCTCTTTTTTTGCTAATTAATTTTAACCTTATACTCCTTTTCATCAATACTACAGAATAATTCTTTAGATTCTGAAAATTGTTCTAAATCAGTCAAGCTCATCGATTTCCTTTATAACCACACAAGCATTGGCAAACAGCATTAGATTAACAGCGAACGATGCTCTATTACCAAAATGACAGGATCAGTATTAAAAAATTTCAACAAATTAGAAAAATATATAAAGTACTGGATGATATAGCTACACGTAAGAAAGCTGTTGGTACCCCCGGATGAAGAAGGATTACTAGTCGCAACTCTAATGCCTTTACAAATTAAATAAGGCAGATTCAGAAAAATCCATACAAAGTAATTAGTACAAGCGAATGAATTTTAAATTTCTAGGCCAGTACTAAAGTTAAAATAGAGCCTACAAGTCCAGCCTACTACTTCGTCCAAAGTAAGGATTCAGGGTTTTCAAAAGAAAATTGAAGAAAATCTTAAGTTCTTTGTAGAGATTGGATAATTTTTTTAATTTTATTTCACGTAGACTTCCGTCTCGTCGATAGCACTGATTGTCGAAAAGTATGGAAGTGGGAGGACTTTGTACCATCTAAGCCTGTCATATAAAATGCTCCAAAACTAGAGCAAGCTACTCGTGTGAGAAATAAATCCAAATTATGCTCACTCTCTCGCTCTAAGATCAGGGAATATGTTTCTAATTAAAAATAAATTACAAGTAGGACATATGAATCATCTTAGGCCTTGTAATATTGGGCATCCTTCGAGGCATATTCCACCCACCTATGCCTTCCTATGTAACCAAAAACAGTGTCAGTGGAAGAATTAAAAGGAATACTGGTGAAACACTATGCAAGTTTTGTTTTTCCTGACTTGTTTCAAACAAAGAAATCAGTGGAACTTGAGCATATCTGAGTCATATAGAGCCCCTGAAATAAAACTAAGCAATAATTGCTTTATTTAGTACTTAGACGACAGTGTGGTTGTCGCCGCGCTCGATTAGTCGACCAGTCATTTTCAGAGGATCGGCTCATTTGGTCAGCCTGCTATCTGATGGAAAGTCAGTCAACTTGTTTTGTTGAATTTGAATTTAAATGTCTTTCACATTCCTCATACTCCACTAGTATGATTCTGATTTTTTGCATTTCATAAATTTGCATTCAGCATTGTGCATGTTATAAGTGTAGCTGCATATTCTGCTTACCACTGCTCCATCCTTATTGCAAGAGAACTAATTTTTAAGGTGTTTATTTTCTTTTAGGTGTTTGCCATGGATGAAGATAATAGAGAGGAAAGTTCAAAGGAAGTAACGAAGAAAAGTGTTAAGTAACCAACTCATCTAAAACCTTAAGGTGTTAGAGGGAGGCCTTATATGGATCTTATATTATATTCTAACACTCCCCCTCACTCGAAAGCCCATTTTTGGGTCGAGAGTGGATCACGGGCGCCCATCTTTGGGGCATAAATTTGCCTTCGTGTCCGAAATAAATTTTGAGAATATTGGGGGTCGCAGAGAGTCGAACCTGGGACCTCTGCGTGCCTGAGCTCTGATACCATGTTAAGTAACCAACTCATCTAAAACCTTAAGGTGTTAGAGGGAGGCCTTATATGGATCTTATATTATATTCTAACAAAAAGGACTAGAGGTCCAACGACATGCAAAAAATTAAAAAAAAGGATGTTAAAACAAAATTCATAGTGTAGCATTGATTTTGATGATCTAGGTGACCCAATTGGGGACATGGGTGGAGATTTCAGGAAGTACGTAGGATCAGTGGTTCGAGTCCAAGTTGATATTAATATCGAGAGTTGGGATATAGTTAATGATGGATTGAAAGATGCAATATGGGATGATATTAAGGTATATATTGATTTCTCAGCTATTACTATCATTTTGCGGATATGTTCTTTAATTTTGTTATTGTATACAATTTCCTATACCAGTCCCATAAATGATATTATATCTTTAACTAAATTGCATTTCCTTCTTTTGTATATCTTAATATTTCTCTTTTAGTTGAATAAATTATATATTTGTTAGTAGTGTTAGATATTATGTAGGCATTTAACTATAATTTGGCCATATTAAGTTGATGTGCAGGTGTTAGTTCCTATTTCCATGCTAGTAATTAATGCTAATCTTGCAGTAATGTATCTCATTATACATCTGAGAATAGACTAGTGAAATAAGGGATCAGATTTCAAGGGTAAGTTGACTAGGAATTGGTTGCGCAAAGGGAAGAATCCATGTGAAACTGAGGAGTGAAGAGATTTCAAGGATAAGTTGACTAGGAATTGGTTACGCAAAGGGAAGAATCCATGTGAAAAATATCAGTACATCACCGAGGAGATGTGGGAACTTTTCAAAAAGAGACGTGAAACTGAGGAGTTTCAGGTAAAAAATTGGACTTGATATATTTTACTTTTGTTAAATTCTCTACTAATATTCTGTTCCTTAACCTGCTAGACGAGCAAATATTGGACATTGTTTACTAAGAGTTATTTTTTCTTTATTAACAGGAAATAAGTGAAAAAGCAAAAGAAAGTCAGAAACATAACGAACATGTACATTATCTTGGGCCTGGTGGATATGCGACTAAAAGTGGTAAGTGGTGTGTTGAAGACCCCATCAAGTCTTTGAATGATTCTGAATCCATTGATCCGTCAATTATATCGAGTCAGCGTACTGGACGTAGTTATGATTGGATTAGAGCACGTACAAAACTGTTGGAGGATGGACGTTACTATTTCCCAAATGAGAAAACAAAGGAGGTGTTTCTGAAAATGGTAAATTACTTAATTATTCCGAAGTTAAATTACATATAATTCTATAGGCTATTATTATGTCTACTTTCTAATGAACATTTTCAACAGGGAGAATTGGAGAGCCAAGTTTCTGATGGCTCATGGACTCCACACGGCCATGATGACATATTGTCTCGTGCACTTGGGACAAAGGAGCATGGAGGACGTGTTAGAGGGGTTGGTGGATCCGCAAAAATTAAAGATGTATTTGGATCAGGGATAAACAAACACAGTGGAGTTGTCTCCGTGGATGAGTTGGCTAAAATTACACAAGATATTACAAAGAAAGTTCAGAAAGAGTTCGAGGAAAAGATGAATGATATGATGAATTTAAAACTCGAAGGTATCTTTGGTCAATTAAAGCAGATGGGTGTGTCACTCCCGGATGATATTGGTACTTTAAAAAATGAAGTTATTCGAAGTAGTTGCCAGTCGGTGGATCGGGAAGATAATTTCTCAGTTCTTAAGGTAATTTTGTAAAATTTTATTGTTAAGTATATGCATATGTTCTTTCGAAATTCATTAACCTCAAACTTGTTTATCTTAATATTTCCTTCTTTTGACATGACCTAAAGAATTGACAGTTTCCATAAATGTTAAACCATTAAAGAAACTAGAATGTGATATATATTATGAAGCAAATCTCACTAATACAAAAGGTCATAAAAACCAAATAAGAAGAAGAGAAGAAGGTCAATGTAATTAATTCTCAGGATTTCTCTTTCAGTTTGGGCCCACCTCATATCTTTTGACATATGAGGCCTGTTGCCGAAACTAGATCCACTGAGATTACTGTCTTCGTTGAGGCTAGTGCTGTTACTGAATTCACCGATACTACTATTAGAACTCTGTGATAGATCACCTTTTTCTCTAGGTCTCAGTTACAAGTTTACAGTATATGGTAACTAGTATATAAACTATTTCTTCTCTTTTTGACAAAAAAAAAAGGCATTACCAGTCATATTAACTCATCAGTGTCACTGTCATCAAATGGATGCAGCCTCTCACAGTCTCACTTGCCGTTAAGAACATCAATATAACTTCATCTAGTGCTAAACCTTTAACAGAAACCCGTGTCCCTTTAACGAATGCACATAGAAATAAGAATGCTTACTGAAACAGGAAATATATTGTAATAGACCTGCATGTGATTTTTTTTGTTGAAGAGTACTCTTACATTACAGGAAACGAAATAGCTGTACTTAATTATTTACAACCGCCTTATAATTGTCTTTGTTGAAACTCTACACAGACAAGTCTCAATCTATTGATAAGATGCTTATAGATCAAAATCGATTTAAACACTAGGACAACATACAAACATTAAGCCATATAAGATCTGGGCAATTTATTGAATTCATGACATATCAAATCATGTTGATGTTACCTCATGTTTAAAACTGAAACTACTCCTGTAAACATATGCAGTCTGAACCAGATTTCGAACAGCTTAAAATTGATCTTAAATGCTAATCTATGGACATAATACTTAATTTACAGTCAGATGGCAAAGTCATCACTAGGCTGAAGGTAAAGTATCATTGTTATTACGTCCGTGTTGTACAAATTAGGCGATACAGATCCAAATTAAGCAAATACAATATAACAAGAGAACCTGATGCTAATGTAGCAATGTTTTAACTCAAGTAACAAACAGATTCAAGTATCCTGATGAATAGGAGAATACTTTACACTATTGAATACGAACACAGAACATACATTAAGAAAAACTACATGGTAAACCAACTACTTAAAAAATAAACAAACAAATTTATCACTTGTCGTACAACAAAATAATTACCGTGGCCATCAGTAGGAAGCAAAATTACTCTGATTCACCACATTGCTACTGTAACAGTTGGTAAAAACTAAATCCTAAATCCTAAACTGACTCTGTTTTTGAGAACTGACTTTTTTCTTTATATCGTACAAAGTATTTGTTTTGCTTAAAAACATTCTGATCTGTGCAACTCTATGATGCAGAGTCCTGCAATTTGTAGTCTTTGGATCATACATTCAGAAAAAGAAAGAGTTGTTGTGGCAAGAGGGACTGTTTTCCCATCAAATAGTCAGGGTAGTAATATGCTTCATAATAACCCAATTGCCCCTCACAATGTCAAAGTATCAGTTGATGATGTTGTAGCTGAATATCAACTTACTCCACTTCCTGTTCCATCTGAAGAACATGAGACAGTAGGAAATGCTGCAGGTAGCTTTGTTCAATGGCCGAAGGACCTTGTGACGTTAGGGTAGGTATATCATGTGAGGTTTATTTGTCAATTATTTGTTTCTCATTTAATTGGAACATGATCATTGCTACAATTGTCTTCGATTAGGAGCCTATATCATTGGAGAAGCAAAAAGGCCATGCGATGAGCCCCAAAAGAACAATTCAGATGTCAAAAAAGGTTGAAAGCAAAGGTTCGGTGACTGCTACAAAGAAGAAAACCCCTATAGTACTTGATGATGACATGAATTCTAGTGAGAATTGCCGATCTTTGCGTTTCTTGCTTAATAAGAGGCCATCTACTAAAAAAGATGATTTCTTTAAGTTTCAAGAAGATGGAAAAGATCTGATACTTATCGGGCCTGAAGATGTCGATCAGTTTTTGAAAATGAGTTGCTTAAACACTTCCATTTTGGAAGTTTTTTCAAAGTAAGACTAAGTCCTTTTTCCTTAATTTACTTTAGTATCTATCAAAACACATGTTTATTATAGTAAGTAATTTTGTAGGTACGTTACCACGTTGTGCAAGGATAATATGTTCGCATTCATGTCGCCATCTAGATTGGCAATACCACATATCCATGACTATCAACGTCAAAGTGAAGCATCTGAGTACTTTAGTGAATTTTTGGTTGCCAATAAAGATAAGCGTTTTATTCTAGCACCTTACCACCAAGAGTAAGAAGAAAATAAATTTCTATTAGTAATTGTATTATTATTATAATCCAACATATACATCATACATGTCTATATTATTGTAGCAACCATTGGATATTGCTCCTTTTTTGTCTCTGGTGAAAGTGCAATCTACGTCTTTGATCCGTTGAAAAAAGAAAGAAAAATACGCTTGATAACACCTGCACGAACGTAAGTTAAATATGAATTCAGATTTCACGTAGTGTAATTTATATTTTCTAATTTAGTTAGAGTTGTGATTACATTTACTTATTTTACAGGGCATCTAAATTGTATACATCTCAAGGTGGAGCGAGGAATAATAAAAAAGAATTTCTTTGGCATCATGTTGAGGTTCAAGTATAACTTGGTTTTTACATTCAGTTATTTTGCTCATTCGTTACTTGTATTAAATAAATTTTTTTGGTTTATTGTAGTGTCCTCAGCAAGAAGGAGGTACCGAGTGTGGGTATTTTGTTATGAAGTACATGCATGACATTGTCATGCTTTGTCAAAAAAATCCTAACAATAATTGGAAAGTGGTAAGAGAAAAAAGAATTATTTTTACCTTTATCGAACTCGTGTTTTTTTTTTAATATGTTATCTTTTATATTTGGAAGGGTCTTGCTTCGAAAAGCTATACCAAAAAGGAAATCAATGAGATTCGAGAGCTTTGGGCAAAATTTTTTATTCTAGAATGTCTATAATCAGGTACGGCAATTACTTTTAAATGTTATGTCATTTTTTGTTAAATCCGGATGTGCCACAAGTGTTGTCAAATTACTAATGATCATCATTATATATAAACTTAGTTTCTATGCCTTACCAGTTACCAGCATCCATAATACCTAACTCATCACTATCCAGAACCATATTCACCTCCAGAAAAACACAAACATTAATTCCAGCGTTCCAGGTCCAGATGCTACCTGAAAAAATGCCCAGAGATTCATTACTAAACTTGTACAAATCTTTAAAAAACTGCAAACCATTTGATTGGCAAGGCCTCGCAAAGTCAGTGACTTGTCCTATACTAACTTATTATAAATGGACCTAGTATTATATACATATGTCAAAGAAGTTCCATATATGGATTTTCTGATATTCTGTGTTAGAATTTTTATGATCCATTTAGTGGATCCATTTAGAAGAGATGGTAGTATCTAACACTATGTGTGACTCAGGTTTTTAAATTAGTGTTGTTTAAAGTTGATATATGTAGGAGATGACATTGACTTTCTAGTCAGGAGCGTACTAGGACTAGGCATGGCAGGTCATATCTAGCAAAATGATATAAATAAATAACAATAAATAAACTAAAGAACGTCAATCAGCAGAAACAAAGCTGCGTAGATAGTTATAAGCATAAGAACAATGCAAGAGCAGAGTAGTTTGCTCATACAGAAATAACGAATTTGTAAAAAATACCATCAAGACAGAGTGTTTGTTCCCAGATTAACCATTACGCAATAATAGGAATACTTTGTTCATGCCGGAAGAAATTTGTAGGATCAACAACAGCCTTGACACGGATCAATCTGTCGAAATTATTCTTGAAGTACTTTTTACCCCATGCACTTGCTTGCGCATAATCTGTTGGACCATTTGGATTGTTCATTCCTAAATCAAGATCGTTGTAATTTACATATGATGTTCGTGGAGACACATAAGGTCCCAAGTAATCATATAGACCTCTAATCCATTTCATGGCCTTCGTCATGTTGCCATCTGTCTCTATTCTCATGTATATCTTGTACAATGTTCCTGCTCTATGTGGAAATGGAATAGAAGATTCTGGAATCTCATCCATTTGTCCTCCATAGGACGTCCGTCTCAGATTTCAGAAGCATATCCCATATTCCATTTAGACCTTGTACAGAAATTGGCTATTTTGCAAACTCAGATTTTGCTTTAAATGAAATCTTATAGGATGTTCGATTAAGTAGATTCTCAACCGGGTCATTTTGTGAAAATAATGAGAATATTAACACAGCTTGAATATAACTTACTTCAGTACAATCTTCTTTTCGCACACCCAACTCTGGAAATCTTTCATTCATCAATTCAATTAGTTCATCTATTCTCCCAAGGAACGTGGATGTAAACCTGATCTGCACCGTTGACTGCACCATTGATTCTGCAAGTACTGTTCTTGTAACTTGAGCAGGTTTAAATTTATCTACCTTATTGGCAACAATTCTAATTTCAAGATCTTTAGGCAGCTTAGGTGCGACAGTTTGCCACTTGTGAACAAGTTGAGTTGCATTCTGTTCTAAAGTCCAAGAGACTAGAAAAACAGTAACAATTTCCAGAACCTCAACTAGCCTTATATGCCAAGACATAACACCGAAGCTTGAAGCAACCCCTCCTCGAATCGCCCAAAATAAATCTTCTTTGCATATCTAATGTACATTTTGACTTTATAGTCAGGAGCGTACTAGGACTAGGCATGGCAGGTCATATCTGCCTTCTTTGCATATCTAATGTATATTTTGTTTATTTGTGCCTGCAGGGATGAATTTCTTCCTAGAAGTTTCAAATCAACAACTGATGTGTTTTTACAATGTCTACTACGATGGCTGGCCAGGATTTCTTCTATTTTCCTATGTCAGAACTGTTTGTCGAGTTTGGGAAACCTTGGTGACACATGCATTTCTTGAACTGTTTGTCAAGTAGAGGCATAATGCTCTTGTAACTCAGTTTAAATCTGTAAGAATAGATGCATGTGAGCACCTTTGTAATTAATTAGTATAATATATTAATAGCTGCAAGTACTAGAAAGATTTGTACATGATTTCCAATGGTAAAATTATGAACATTAAATATTTTAAATTTATTTTAATCAAATTATCAATTAGATTGTGTTCTGATTTATATACTGATATGTATGTAGAGCAGGTAGCATATGCAAAAAAAAAAGAAGAAAAAAGAAAAAGAAAAAGAGCGTCGGTCATTTGTCAGAACCGACGCTAAAAGTGAAGAGAATAGGCGACAGTCATCTGACAGAACCGACGCTAAAACTAAAGGAAACAGGCGTCGGTCATTTTATATAACCGACGCTTAATGTAAAAGATTAGGCGTCGGCATTTTACGGAACCGACATTATAGGTCACATACTTATGCGTCGGCATTTAAGTTAACCGACGCTTTTGGCTCTCTTCATGCGTCGGTTCTAAGAACAACCGACGCTAAATTTCTATACTTTATGCAATGGCATTTCTTCGAACCGACGCTTTTGCCTAGCCTTATGCGTCGGTTATCAGCCTTTTAGCATCGGTTCTACCACCGACACAAACATGTTCAAGCGTCGCCCGTTTAACCGACGCTATAGGCCTATACCTATAGCGTCGCCTTCATATACTACGCCCAATAACCGACGCCTAAAGCCTATTTTGACCGACGCTAAAAGCCTATTCTGTAGTAGTATGGCGAGAGACAACTACACAACGTGGTCACTTAAGATGAAGGTGTTTATGAAAGCACAGGGAGTGTGAAAAGCCATCCAATCGAGTGATACCGAGGGAGTGTGCACTAGCCGCTATCTACCAAGGGATACCGGAATGTCCTCTTGTCAATTGAAGAGAAAGAGTCCACCAAGGAAGCGTGGGACGCGATCAAAACAATGAGCCTAGGAGCTGATCGTTTGCAGGAGGCCCAGATACGGACGTTGAAAGCTCAGTTTGAAACAATGACAATGAAGGAGTCAGATCAGCTTGACGATTTTTGTATGAAGCTGTATGGTGTGGTGACCAACATTCGACTTCTAGGGGAAAAGATGGAAGAGACCTATGTGGTCAAGAAGCTACTTCGAGCCGTGCCCAACAAGTATATGCAGATTGCTTCCACCATAGAGCAGTTTGGTGACATTAAACTAATGACAATGGATGAGGTGGTTGGTCGATTAAAAGCTCACGATGAGCGAGTACGTGGTTCAAGTGAGAACAATGGTGGCCAACTGCTTTCGACTCAAGAGGAGTCAACTAAGAAGAACTATAGAAGTGGGACGGAGAGTAATCGTGGTGGTTATAATGGTCGTGGAAGAGGACCGGGCTATAACAGGGGTACACCTGGTGGTAGAGGTAACCAAAACAATGGTGATGAAGGTAGTAAAATCGGAGGTTTAATTCGTGATAGAACCAAGGTGAGGTGTTATAAATGCCAAGGATATGGTCACTACGCAGCTGAGTGTAGGAAACCAAGGCGTGAAAAGGATTGACAACGTGACAAGGAGCA
The DNA here is from genome assembly GCA_037693485.1 of Kitagawia praeruptora. Classification (NCBI taxonomy): domain Eukaryota; kingdom Viridiplantae; phylum Streptophyta; class Magnoliopsida; order Apiales; family Apiaceae; genus Kitagawia; species Kitagawia praeruptora. The sequence goes on from CM075354.1 coordinate 114,724,885, forward strand.
GAAACCCGAAGCAAACTTGTCTAAGATTATTGATGATGAGCCAGCACTTTTGTTGGCTGAAAAGGAAGAAACAGATAGTAATGTGGTTTTACTAAATGAGGGTGGTGTCATTCCTAAGCTGAGTGCAGAAGGAGATAGCAAAACACCGAGTAATTTGTGGTACCTCGACAACGGAGCGAGTAATCACATGACAGGAGAGCGATCAAAGTTCATAGATCTAGATGAAAGTGTAGCAGGGCAGGTGCACTTCGGAGATGGGTCGACAGTCAATATAAAAGGAAAAGGATCAATACTATTCAAATGCAAGAATGGTGAAGAGAGGTTGCTAAAAGAGGTATATTTTATTCCAACTCTTTGTAATAATATTATATCTCTAGGCCAATTGTCAGAGGAAGGGAACAAAGTGATATTAAAAGGTGAATTCTTGTGGGTCTATGATGTTCTTGGAAAGCTGGTAATGAAGGCACGTAGGTCTCTAAACAGACTCTATAGATTAATAATTGAGGATACAGGAGGTGAATGCTTGTTGTCAAAAGCTGAGGAGGTGACCTGGTTGTGGCACGCCCGATTGGGTCATGTTAATTTTAAGGCTATGTCAATGATGTTAGATAAGGATATGGTGTATGGTTTACCAAAATTGGTACAACCAAATGAAGTGTGCAAAGGCTGCCTAATATCTAAATAGACAAGAACACCATTTCCAGCAAAGTCGATGTTTACTGCCAACAAGATTTTGGAACTCATTCATGGTGATCTATATGGTCCCATTACTCCACCAACGCCAGGTGGGTGTCGATATTTTCTGCTGCTAGTTGATGACTTTAGCAGAGTCATGTGGGTGTATATGTTGAAGACAAAGGATGAGGCTTTGGATCACTTCAAGAAGTTTAAGGCACTGGTCGAAAATGGTCGTGAGGAAAAAATAAAAGTCTTGAGTATAGATAGAGGTGGGGAGTTTTGTTCAGCAAAGTTTGGTGAATTTTGTGATGAGGCTGGCATAATGAGGCATTTTACGGCACCATATTCCCCACAACAAAATGGGGTAGTTGAACGCCGAAATCACTACACCATAGATTGGCTATTGCAACACCCACCAAAAAAATTGCTTAAAAATCGTTGCTATTTACTAACAAGTTTTAACAAATACAGAAATATTTTAACATTTTTTTAAAGGGCTTAATGATCCTATAGTTAACTATAGGTAATTACCTATAGTTAACACATTTTATAATACAATGTAAAGGCTATTTTTGTAAATACAGGGGGGTGGATTTCATTATTACAAAAATACTATCCATATTTTATACTCAAAATGCTAAAAACTATAGGTAATTACCTATAGTTAACTATAGAAACATTTTTCTCTTTTTTAAATTATTACAATTGCATATATTTTTTACAAATGTCAAATTAAATTGCAACGAAAATAGATAAACGTTACAATTGGTTTCAAAATTTTGGGGGGCAAAATTGGCGGGCTACCAAATTCTTTTGTCCGGGCTTTCCAAAATGTTCCAAATAGAGGAACACAAGTGGTTGATGGGTGCTTGTATATTGGCTGAGCAGACTAGGTCAAAATTTGAGCGTATGAACAATCTTGACCTTTCTAAAGGACTTATTCTGTGCACATGTTGTTCTTACTTAAGCAGGATATATTTAAAAAAGTTAAAAATAAGCAGAATTGTTGATGAAGAAATTATATCTGCATAATTTTGAGTAATATAGTAGACATCTCACGGACTGCCTTGGAAATGTGGGTGATAAATAACTTTGACTTTCAGATGGAAAGGTTCCGACTAGAATGTTCTTACAGTTATCTATCACTTTTGTATTATGCCTTTGCATACGAGGTAAGTTATAGTTCCAGTACATCGCTGACAGATATATGCTCTGTGTACAGGCTTCAAGTTGTGGAGGTTCAAACATTGATGCAACTGCTTGGGAAGATAAAAAGTGTAAAGGCGAGTCAAGGTTTCCTGCTCAGGAAAGGTAGAGCGATGATTATGTTTATATTTAATTGATCACAATTGACTGTTTGTGCCACTTAAGTTAAACATATTTTACTGATCTTCTAAATTAGGTGAGAATTCAGGTTAGAAAAATATGCAAGGCTTTGGAAGTAGTTATCCCTGTGGTTGCATCATTAAATTGTTATGTAAAATGCAAAGGACTTTTGCCCGGATTTAAAGAGAAGTATATTCTGTATTGTTCCCAAGTTTGGTTTCTATTCCTCTCATAGTCCAGACTCCCTTGTGTGGAATTGAAAGAGAATTATTGTATTTATTGGTACATAGTTTGAATTATATTTATTGTAGATGAACTAAATATGTATTTAAGTTGTTTATAAATTTTTATGTTGGGTCTAGCTACATAGTTGTTTGTTAAATGTTTTTCTGAGTTATTAATGATAATCCCAGTTATTATGTGCCCTAATTCATTAGGGTTCTGTTTTTTATGGGCCCTAGTCCATTAGGTTTCGTGTTCACTGTTTAGACTCCGCCTTGTCGTCTTCTACTATGATTGATTTTATATACATATTGAACCATTTATTTCTAAGTGGCTGGATTAAAGTTGCAGTTGTCATGACTTCCCATTCAGCCACCAATGGTTGTTACTTTTAATCACTTCTTTTCGTTGTCCTGCATTACTCTTACATTCTTTTTTTCTTTTGTACTGGTGCCACTATTTCATGCATATTTGTTCTCTCTTACTTCTGTGCATTGTTGGCACGACATTTTTATTTTCATGGCATTTACTGTTGCTAGTCTCCCCCATTTTATTTTTCTTATTACTCTCCTCTTCGTGAACAGGTTCTCAGAATGTGCAATCTGAGCTGAACAGCCAAGGGCCACCTCTTCCTATTCGAGTTCAAACTAATTTATCCCAGTCGGGTCAACTACTACCCCAGAACATCGCTAATAATATTGGCTCAGCTGGAATGCAAGGATCTGCTAGTTTGACGTCCTCATTTCCCATGGTCAGCAGTTTATCATAGAATAATATTCCCAATGTTGTTAACCAGAATAACAGCATGCAGAGTATGCCAAACATTTCTGGGGTTGTACAAAACATGAAGAGTATGCCAAACATTGTTTTTAAGGTAGAGCGATGATTATGTTTATATTTAATTGATCACAATTGACTGTTTGTGCCACTTAAGTTAAACATCTTCTACTGATCTTCTAAATTAGATGAGAATTCGGGTTAGAAAAATATGCAAGGCTTTGGAAGAAGATTCTTTTATCATAACTTGCATTCTCTGAGGAAGCTTCATCCGTTTTAAACTCACGAATAGAGAATAATGTATTATTGAAAATATTTTAACTGCATAGGAGCTGAGCAACTACTACTCATCTCTGAAACCATCTTAGGTTCACTACCTCAGTGGTCCAATTAGAGTTGTAGATATCCCTGAGTCAATATGAAACATTGTTTTTAAGAATTTTTTGCATTTAAAAGTACTCAGCATATACATTTGTTTGAGAATACGGTGGCGACGCAGATAACTTGCACTGTTATGGAATAAGCTGCATTCTATAGTTTAAGAAAATTCAAGTTCTTTGTGCTTGATTTAATGTTACATAAGCAGATTTTATAACAACTAATATGAGTAAGAGTGTTTTGCCAAAAAATGAGTAAAAGTGATGTACAACTTATTTTTAAACTTTTAATGGAGCGCAACAATATGAGTGCTTGGATTGTTGGTTTCGATTCTAGATTGTTTGCTGCTGTTTATTCTATTAGTAAACTTCTGTATTATTTTTGTTACCTATGTTTAGTTGAATGCCAACTTAATTATACATTGTTACATGCAAAATTAACTTGCAAATTACATAGGATGTAGTCTGCTCATGGATTGCATATTATGTGCAAGGTTTCGTAAACAAGATTTGAGGTCCTGTTTTTCTCATAGATTTTAGCCCTCTTTCCATGATCCGAGGTCCTGTCTTGGCCTATATATGTTATATTGATTGAGATACTCTCTAATCAACCAATTTTGTTTACATATTTTCTACTCTTTTAGATGTATATTCGTTCTATATTTCATTGTTGGAGGTCCTGTCAACAGATACAACAATACTAAAAGTTAGAGGTCTAAGGTTCGAATCCGCCAACAACATTTTAATATAACATATTAATTTAGATTTAATACTAAAAATTAATTATATACAAAGGTCTAAAATTTGAATTCTCCCAACATATTAAAAGTAATGTTTGTAATATTATATATACTAAACTATAAGTAAATTAAAAAAAAATTAAAAGTAACTCGTGCTTTGCACGGGCTATAAGCTAGTATTTATAAAACCAACATTATGGATTAAGACTTGGATTAGAAACAACACTCTACTAATTAATTCTAACCAAAATAGATTTTTATTATTAATTTTTAATTTTTAATTATTATTATTATTATTAATATTATCTAAAATTACAGATATTACATATATATCCCCTTAAAAAGGATTTCGTACCCGGAATCAAACGAAGCTAAACAAGTACGGATATCTCTCACCAATAAATTCCTATAATTCCAAGTAGCCTTTCTTTCTTTCAGAAGGATTTTTCCACAAAACCTTCATATACGGTATAGTATGCTTCTCTCAAGCTTCTGCTTGCTCCTCAGATCCTCTATAATCTTATGCAATAGGTACTAAACTATGTGAAACCGATGATACTTATAACCCCCCCTCAAAACAGACACATGAAACACATTATGCACATGACATAACTGTGGCCGCAGCGCAACTCTATAACACACTTCTCCCACTTTCTCTATAATATAAAAATACCAAGTTGTCCTTCCTACACCAAAAGTATCGCACCCTAAAAACAAATGACATTTTTACGAATCAAAATTCATTGGGTTCAAATCCATCAAGATTATATTAATCCGCATATTTCTTTTGATCAATTTAAATATCAGAAGTCTCTTCATGTAAATAATGCGTCAAAAATTTTAAACCAAGAAGTACTAATCTAACTCTAGTTTATAGGTCACCACTACTAGAAAAAGTGGATTAGACATCGGTTTCTGGCCGTTGTTAAAAAAAAAACCGACCGATGTCTATGCGTGTGTAGAGAAAGGTAAAAAGCTTTAGACATCGGTTTTTAGCCGTTGTCTATTATCGACTTAGACATTGGTTTCTTAAATATTTCTGATGTCTAAGATACATAATGTGTTATAGTTCTTTTTAAATTATGATATATTATGTTCATTATATCAACATAAACATAGCACTGACAAGGTAAATAATGACATAGACAACGATTTCTTGGTAAAAACCGATGTTTTATGTTATCTGAGACATCGGTTGCTTGGTAAGACTGATGTTATATGCTGTATTAGACATCGGTTTCGTTAACAAAACCGATGTGATATGTTCCAGTAGACATCGTTTTCAATAACAAAACCGATGTTATATGTCTTAACAGATATCGTTTTTTAGCCATACTCCGATGTTATATTTTCTCATTACACATCATTTTTTTTAGAAAAAGTGATGTGAATCATTGTTAAAGACATCAGTTTTATATGATAACACTGATGTTAAAGACCTTTTTTTACATCAATTATTTTAGAAAAAGTGATGTGAATTATAGTTAAACACATTACCGATCATTTTATATGCAGCCCAAAATTGAAATCAAACAAAACAGATTAATTAATACAAAAACCAAGTACTCGTCATTCATTTACCAAACATCCAAATGTTTACAATAGCCATTAGTACCAAAATTCTACTTGTCGACCACAAGCATATATAACTAAGTACATGTACGTACTTCGACAAAAGCATAACCAAAGTACATGTACGTACTTCGACAACTTCCACAACTTCGACAAGCATAACCAATGTACATTACCAACTACCTTAACTACGATAAACAAACCCCTTGTTCCACAAGTACTGCAAACCAGTTCCCAGACAATTTCATTTAATAATTAGTACCCCAAGCTAGATGTTAGGCAGAGAGATCTATACCAACTGTTCCATAAACCAAGTCACCATGTCATAAGTTTTTCAATGTGCTTCAAAGTCTTGTACCGCACCTCTTCAAGCTCTACTACCTTGTAAGATGCCCGAGTCTTACAAAGCCACTGCAAATAATTAAAACCCAAAGCAAAAAATAGGATTAATATACTATTTTTCAAATGCATAAATTTTATATTTACTAATTACACAATGATATTTCATATATCAAAACACACCAATTAAAGTATACCTTGGTAGGAAATGAGTACATATCCTCATCCAAAATAATATCCCGCATATACCGCATGACAACATATTTATTCGCAAAGTAGTACAAATTTAATTACATTCTGACCTGATCCTATTCATGTAATTACATTCTGATCTGATCCATTTTCAACAATAATAATATTCTAATCTAGAAGTTTCAACAGTTTAATGATCCATTTTCATGAATCTGAGACAACTACAAATTTAAGGGTCCTTCTTAGTTAGAATGGGGTCCAAGATTTACCTCTAGAGGAATATAAGTTGGACGCTTGGGTTTTCCAACATTGATGCAGGGAAGATCACCAGAGTACAGGGGAATATTACGAATGTTCACAAAATAATAATAAACAGATAATTCAGTTGTCAGTGGTTCCCCATTCTCATCTTTTCCGCCTCTCTGTTTCATTGAAAACCTACAGGACACAGATAAACATAATCCATCAAGTTAATAATAAACAGTGGCCTTGTACCTTGAAGAACAAAATACGAGGAATTCATAATCTATATATGAAAACAATAGCATTCTCTACTATATTAGGACAAGGAAATACCATATAGCAATCTCTCCTGTATTGTAAAGCTCTAGAGGTTTGTAACAAAGCTCAGAAGTTCAACCAAAGCTGAGTCGAATTTATTTAATCTCCTACACAATACCAAACAGCTTAGAACCGAGAGTCGTAAGACTTGCTACCTCGAATCTGGTTTGTCAATGACCTGATTCTATTATTTGGCTATGACCTTAATATAGACTATTAGTACCGATATTAGGCATGCAATAAAGCTCAAAAAGTTTGGACAAGGGACATACCAAAATGAATTAGTCCAGTTATGTTGTATTTTGAGAATTTTTCATCGCCATGCCATTTAGAGGTATATCAAATTAACAGTATTGTCCTTTTACCCGGACTCTGCTTGTTTGTCGTTTCTCAGAAATATTTATCATTCTACCGGATTACATAGTAGTTGCATTTCTCTGCGTTAACTTTGGACTTACTGGGTATGACAGATTTTAAATAGTGTGAAGAGTAGCAGTGAACATTTTCGGTGAAGTATTGCATTGTATGCTTAAAGATCATATTTAAATGTTATGAAACCATAAAGTATTGTGTTTGATCCATATACTTGTCACCAATTTCACAATTCCAGAAAGTAGACAATAGTATTCAGTCAGCATATGTAATTACCTAAACATAATTTAAAGTGAAATTCTTAAAATTTTAATTTTCTAGAGTTCAACTTCCGACTTCCACAAAAATTAAGACAATTTATTTTTTAATACAGGATTTCTAATTGTCACAATAAATAACTTTGTATTTAATATTTATTTTTAAATAAGAGAAGAGATCACAATTTCATTCCTAATTACTAGGAAAAATAAAAATAAATTAAAACATAATTAAAACATAAAAATATAACAAAAACCAGTTTTATAAAAATATTTTATAATATATATATAATTAAAACAAAAGGCAAAGAAATAAATAACTAAATAACAAAAAGTTTGGACAAGGGACATACCAAAATGAATTAGTCCGGTTATGTTGTTGTTTTGTAAGAGTGAACATAAAATCCATAGAGTCCAAGGAGGTTTCTGCGCACAACTAAACTAATGCGATCTTTTTCCTTATGTCCCAATCAAGAACCAGTTTTGCTGTCAAGTGAACATAAAATGCAGTGAATCAATACCAAAATTCAGCATCTTAAAATTTGTTGATCTGAGTATTAGTAAGATGACATGTCGTCAATGTTATTACCTTTGAGACGTGAAGAAACACTTCCATTTGACATGAACGGATCCATAGAGTCCAAGGAGGTTTCTGTGCACAGCTAAACTGATCATCTCACCTTCTGTCTGAAATTGTCTTTCTCCCCCAGTTGTACTGCCATCGTTTAGCCTCTTCACGACTACAAGAGTACCATCTTGAAGACAACCTTTGTAAACATGACCAAAACCCCCTTTTCCCAAAATGTTTTTACTACTGAAGTTGTTGGTGGCAATCTGAATTTCCCTGAATGAAAACTTCTTGAGATTTCCAAGGGAAACTTCTTGAATGAACAACGATATGCACCCAAGGCTTGAGCCTATGGAAATGTAAAGTTTGTGGCTTTTGGATTTTCTTGAATATGCATAAGCTTCAAGGCCATCAAAATTTTTGGTAAGTAACAGGTACAAGAAATAAAAAATGGCATGTCAATGGATTTCGCTAATACAGAGTACATAATGAATTGTGTTTATATGTTCGATAAGATATATCTATATTCAAGTAATTTGAGTGTAGGAAACGATATTTTAAAGTGTTTCATTGATCAAAACTCAGAAGGATCTTATAAACCTTAAAACACAAAAACAAACATGCAAAAATGACATGTATGACACTTACTTGAACTTTTTAGAAAGAAATCTGGGTACAGGGGCACTCAAGTTGTTGAAAGACAAATCTCTGAAACACAACCCTCAAATTAGTAAAAAAATCATTGCCATAATAGGTAATAAAAGGATGTAAAGGACTAATTGAAGTATGAGATTGTACACAACGGTAAGCCGAGTCATATTGGCCAATGATCCTGTAATCTCTCCAGATGGTGTGTTGTTGTTGAGCCTCCTCAGCCGTAAACTTCACCTGAAAGATAAACATGTAAACATTAGCCACAAAACATCGCACTAGTCTTCCTAATCAAAAACAAATCATTTACCATCTTGTCAGCCGCTTAAATTTTAGCAACTAAAATAGTACTCAAAAAGCTTCTAACTCAAATCTTCCTGCTCAACACAAAAAGAAAATAAAAATTACACGATACCCGATTCAATATCCATCATAATCAACTACAAAATCATATACAATCAAACATACAACAAAATATCTATGCTAAACTAATTAACCAAAAACAAACATCTGCTTGATCAAATCTAACTTCATATCTTCATGTAAATAGTAGATAAAAACCTAAACTAGAGTTTCAATCGAAACCCCTAAACTTCAAAAATTAGGGCTTCAATCAAAACACCCAAACTCAAACTAAATCAAAACAAAAGCAGAGTTTACCCACTTACTAAATTGAGATTTCGTTCTTTCGAATTGAAGAACTAATCCATTTTGAGCTTCCTCTTCTCTATTTCGATTTAGAGAAATGATAACATCTCGGTGAGAAAGATAGAGAGAGGGTCGTGAGAGTGAGAGAGAGAGAGAGATGAGTGAGACAGAGATGAGAGTGAGTGTGTGTGTGTGAAATAGAGAGAGAGAGATGAGTGAGAGAGGGAGAGAGAGAGAGATGAGTGAGAGAGAGAGAGATGAATGAGAGAGTCGGCTGTGTAGAGAGAAATTAGGGGAAAGTGACTAAGGCGGGATAGGGTAAATGTTACTTAGGCGGGATATTAAAATTTTCTAAGGCAATGATGTTTATGAGAAATGGGGGGAAATGACTCAGCACGTTTTTTTTTATTTCCAGAAAAAACATTTAGACATCGGTTATTTAAGCAACCGATGTCCAGAAATCTGTTTAACATCGGTTTTTAAAAAAGTGATGTTGAAAATGCTTTTAACATCGGTGGCTTTTCAAAGCGTTGTTAAAGGCCCGATGTCTAATCCACTTTTTCTAGTAGTGCACATAAACTACAAAATGATCACAATTTTAAAAAAAAATATATGGCTAATAGTTTAAACGAATATTTTCTATTTAATAGAGAGACAAAACAATGAATATCATGATATAATTGTTAAGGCAATTTTAAAGTATTGGAATAGTACTTATCTAAATTTGAAAATAAATTTTATAATCATATATTAATATTAAAAACAATTATATATTAATAATAATCATAATAAAAAATCAAATACCAAGCAAGAGTACAGTATTTATTTAATGACTGAAAAACAAATACTGAACGTATAATAATAATTGTAAAAAAAAAGTGCTTTGATCCTCAAAAGAGATAAAATGCTCTCTTCTCTCTCCTCCCATCCTGCACTTAGCCCTCCACCTTTTTTCCCTTAGCCCACCACCTTAGCTCACGTTTTTTGACTTTCTGCCCCCAGATTCAGCCTTCCTCCATCATCTTCTCCGGCCATTCTTCTCCTAAATCCATCCCTTTCCTATCTTTCTAGCCATTTTATTTTAACTTTCCTTTCCCTTCTTTCTCTCTTCTCCCTTTCAATGGACTCCGACGCTTTTGTTAATTTCATTGGCCATAACTATGTGGCCCCTGCATCTCTCTGGGAGCCCCAGTTACAGTTTGAAGCGGATATTGAGTCTCCTATTGAACCAGTGGCAGATGGGTCTAGCAATGGTTCTCAGTCTTCACCCAATGAGGTAACTTCTCAACCTCCTGTTGAAGTTTTAGAAACGGATAAACTATTTCCCAAAATCTCTGAAGATAAGGGGGGTAATGGTGAAACTCCTTCTTGGAGTAATCTAGTTTCTCGCTCTTTGCCTAATACCCAAACTAGTGAAGTCCCAGATGTTGCTATCTCTTATAATTCTGATGGGTCTGCTAATATTAATCCGACTAGAGAATTTCTCCTTAATGCTAGAAAATAGTGGGAATCAAGTTTGATAGGCCATTTTATTGGCGTCAGATTTGATTTTAATTTTATCAAGGCTTAAGCAATGAAATTGTGGAAAGACAAGGGGTTAATTGATGTTTATTTCAGTCCTAAAGGGTACTACACTTTTCGTTTTAAAACTGTGGCTGAGAAAGATGCAATTCTGCACTTGAATGCTGTTCAGATAGGGGAAAAAAATATGTATTTGATGCCATGAATGGAAGGTAATGCTTTTAAAAAGAATGTGGTCACAAAGGTTCCTTGTTGGATTCGATTGGTGGATGTGCCACTGTCATATTGGTCCAAGGATGGTCTGAGCAGTTTAGCTAGGGTTGTGGGCAAAACTTTTAAGTTTGATGATGCTACAGCACGGTTTAAACCTATGAAGTATGCAGGGATTCAAGTTGAGCTTGAATATGGTGGGCCTAGACCTCCTTATGTTTGGGCTCCAGTTATAAATTGCAATGGTGAAAATGAAAAGATGAAGGTGGAAATTCTGTACCCTCCAATGCCCTACTCCTGTAGCATTTGCAAGGCATTTGGTCATTCACTTTCTAGATGCAATGACAATCCAGAGGCAGTCAAGCCACAGCCTAGACCTGCAAGACAAAACAGAGGTGGAGTGGGGACATCAAAGGCTTCAGCTACAAAAGATAAAGTCACGGATACAGCTACTGCTACTTCAACTGAGAAGGCTACTGTTCACAGGGAGGACTATGTTCGAAATTTTCTAGTTCAGGGCAACGAAATGGTGCCTTATGTTATCGATGAATTTATGGGATGTCCTGTGGTTATGGATGAAGATGAGGCTCTTCAGCAAGCTCAACAAGCAAATGAAGAGGAGGATATGAATGTAAATGGGAACTCTGATTCCAATGATGAACAAAATAAGCAACCTGTTGTGGTTTCTAATAAATTTGGTCTTCTTGATACAATTGAAGAAGGGGAGGTTCTCACTGATTTTGTTGCTTCTAACGCAAAATCTCCCGGGAAGAAAAGAAAAAATAAGTCCTTGACTACTGCTGATAGTACTAGCTCTCATTCGTTGGTTATAGACTTCACTGCTGCTAATGTGGAGTTGAAGTCACCTCAGACAACTCAACCACATCAGATGGATACAGCTGGTTTTATTGAAGTAACCACCAAAAGGAATACTAGGCTGGCTCGTAAGCCAGTAAATTACAAACTTTGATGAATTTTGCAACTTGGAATGTTAGGGGCTTAAACAAAAGCTCTCATCAAGAAGAGGTGATGAATTTCATTTCTCAAAATATGTTATCTCTTACGTGTTTAGTTGAAACTAAAGTTCGAATTGACAATTTTGTTTCTATCTCTAACCGTATCAATAAAAATTGGCAGTGGATTAATAATTATGATAAGCATGATTATGGTAGAATTTGGGTTGGTTGGGACCCCTCTATTTGGTCTGTCTTGGTCCAATCTAAGTCTGCTCAGCAGGTTACATGTTGTGTTACTTTTCTAGAGAAACAAATTACTTTCTATGCCACGTTTGTGTATGCTTTCAATAGGGATCACCAGAGAAAACCTCTTTGGGAAGAGATTGAGGGTCTTAGCCAATTGATTTCGATCCCATGGTGTGTTTCTGGCGATTTTAATAGCATGCTTGCTCTGAATGAAGCCAAAGGTGGTCGTGAGTACTGGACAACAGGAATGCAGTCTTTCTTGGACTGTGTATCTAATTCGTCTTTGGGCCATATCAAAACAGTGGGACCTCTTTTCACTTGGACTAACAAAAGAGACTCGTCTCTCATCCAAAAGCGGCTTGACAGGATGCTTGGTAATGGTGCTTGGTTTAACACCTTTACTGAAGCTATTGTTCTTGTTAAAAACAAAGGGTTAATGGATCACTGTCCCCTCCTTTGCACAATTCCTTTGAAACTTGTCAAGATCCATAAAGCTTTTCAATTCTTCAATTTCATGACAGAGATTGAAGGTTTCCTGCCCACTGTCTCCAGAGTCTGGGCTAAGCCGTGGTATGGTGATCCTATGTCCATCTTGATGCGTAGGCTGAAAGAAGTCAGACGAGAGCTGATTGCTCTGAACAAAGCTCATGGCAATGTTCATAGTAATGTCTCAAATGCTCGTTCGTTGCTTCATGATATCCAGGACAACCTTAATCAGGATAATGAAAATTCTGTTCTTCTTTCCAAAGAAAGAGAGGCAACTAAGAATCTGGAAACTGCTATTCTTGAGGAGGAATCTTTTTTTCTGCAAAAATCGCGAGTCAAATGGTTAACAGTTGGCGATGGCAACTCGAGTTTTTTCTTCAATAAAGTCAAAGCCAATTAGAATAGAAACAAGCTGCTGGCTATAAATAATTCGGTGGGTGATCTAGTCTTGGGTCATAAACAAGTTTCACAGGTGGCTGTGGACTTTTTTTCTTCTCCTATTGGAGCTACTCATAATCACTCTCCCTTTGATTTTGACACCATCTCTTGTGCTTCTGTGTCCTCTTCGCAAGCTCTGTTGCTAGAGGCTCCTGTGTCAAACGCTCTTATTTTGGAAACTATTAAAGGTATGGGGAAGAACAAAACCCCGGGCCCTGATGGATTTCCTGCTGAATTCTTTTTAGCTACTTGGGAGATTGTTGGTGAATCTTTTTGCAAAGCTGTTCAACACTTCTTCTCTACCTCCATAATGCAAAGATCTGTTAATGCAACGAGCATAGCTCTTATCCCCAAGGTCCCTACTCCATCTGTTATGAGTGACTTTCATCCAATTTCCCTCTGTTCTACCCTGTATAAGTGCATCACCAAGATTCTGGCAAATCGTTTAAAATTAGTCTTGCCTTCCCTCATTGATATATCTCAGTCAGCTTTCATCTCAGGTCGCAATATCTCTGATAATGTTCTCATGGCCCAAGAACTATTCAGGGGTTATAACCGAGAAACAGGTTCTCCAAAATGTGGTCTGAAGCTTGATCTCTGTAAAGCCTTCGATTCGATTGACTGGAATTTTATTATGGGTGCTCTCTCAAAACTTGGTTTTCCCCCCACCTTCATGAACTGGATTTATTCTTGCATCTCAACCCCTTCCTTTTCTATTAAAGTGAATGGAGCTCTAAGTGGTTATTTTGATGGAAAGAAAGGTCTCCGACAAGGTGACCCTATTTCGCCTTATCTATTCACTATAGCAATGAATGTTTTATCTTGTTTGCTTACTAAAACTCCTACAGATTTCATTTACCACTGGAAGTGCAAAGATTTGAAGCTTAATCACCTTTTTTATGCTGATGATGTTCTTCTCTTTTCGAATGGGGATACAAATTCTGTTTCTCATCTCATGAACTGTGTCTTAAGTTTCTCTCGTTCTAGTGGCTTAAACCCTAGTATTGCTAAGAGCACGGTTTTTTTTGGCAATTGCAAGCCTGACTTTGTGCAGTGGTTCGATCACACCTTTGGCATTGCGCATGGAACTCTGCCAGTTAAGTTTCTTGGGGTTCCTCTAATATCTTCGAAGCTTAGCCATAATGACTGCATTCCTTTATTGGATAGAATTTCTGCTCGTATCTCTTGTTGGACCACTTTGCTGCTTTCGTTTGCTGGGAGGGCCCAATTAATTCGTTCGGTGCTTTTCCTTATTCAAGCTTTCTGGTCTAAGCACTTTGTGCTGCCCGTATCTGTTCATTCGAGGCTTCAAACCATTTTTTCAAGATTCTTGTGGAAGGGTGATATCAATGCTAAAGGAGGGGCAAAAATTAGTTGGGATAGAGTGTGTAGCCCTCTCGAGGAGGGCGGTCTTGGTTTCAAAAAACTCAAAGACTGGAATCGTGCCCAGATTCTTTTTCATCTATGTAGTATTGTGAAGAAGAGCAAGTCCTTATGGGCAACATGGGTTAACACAACCCTGTTAAAGCACCAACACTTCTGGACCTTGCAGATGCCTTCTGATTGTTCCTGGATTTTTCGGAATGTTCTTAAATTACGGTCTTTGGCCAGCCAATTCTTCTCTATAAAACTTGGGAATGGCCTGGGGTCTATGCTGTGGTTTGAACCATGGTGGAACTCAACCTGTCTTGCCACTTCTCGGTTTGACAATATAATTGCTCAAGCAGGGATTCCTTATGACTCTAAAGTTCATTCACTAATTCATACAGGGGACTGGATCTTGCCTAGACCTTCGCAGCGACTCCATCACCCAGATCCTGGACTCGTGGCCTGGTTACAAAATTTTGACTTTCCATCTTTTAATCTCTTGGCTTCTGATGAACCTCTTTGGCATGGTATCCCTCTTCGAAAAATCAAAACTTCGGACATTTGGAATTCTATTCGCAATCGTGCTACTAATGTGCCTTGGTATGATTTGGTTTGGCACAAGTTGAAAATTCCTAGGTATGCTCATCTTCAATGGCTCTTATGTCATGGCAGGCTTCCAACCTTGCATAGGCTAGCCTGGTTTGGGCTGGATGTCTCCACCTTCTGTCATCTTTGTGTTGGAGGCATTGAGACTTCTTCTCACTTATTTGTCACATGCCCGTATAGTAGCTTCATCCTCTCAAAGCTAACAGGTTTTTTGAAGATAGACTGCAGTGCTCTCACTTGGTTGGAGTTGCTTGCAAACTGGGGATTAATCTCAGATCCTTCTCTGCGACTTGTCATCCTTTTGGCTGCGCAGATTTATTCTTATTATTTATGGAGGGAACGCAATGCTCGTCATCACGACAAAGGAAGCTCTGCCCCGTGCAAACTCCTCAAATGCATTATTCTTGAACTCAAAATCAAGCTGCAAAACTCTACATGGTTCCAAAAATACATTCATCTAGATATGTATAGGTGGATTTTTCTAACTTGATTAAAGGGGTCATTTGCCCTTCTTTTGTTCTTTCTTTTTACAATCTAGCTATTGTAGGTTAGATTGTAGATAGATAGTTTCTCTTCGCCTTGGCTTAGAGCAAGGGTCAAACCCTGTATTCTTTCTTTCTCCTTTATATATATACAGCTTAGAAAAAAAAAAATAATAATAATTGTATATAATAGTAATTGTATGACAATGATAACTGTTACATGAACTAATGCCTACAAAATATTAATTAAATATTGTGAACAAAGTAGTTCGGACAATGAAGGTGGCCCACAGCGTACTAGATAAGCACACTCAACTAGTAAAATAGGGAATAAAAAAAATCACTTCGATTACTATAAACTAATAAAATAATTATATAAATAAGCAATTATTGGTGAATAAATATAAACAATTACAAAAATTATTAATTAGCACAACCACTAGAACTAGTCCAGAGAGAACCAAGAACCAAAAATCAAAACAAGCAAACTTAGGCTGACATGTAACCGAGTAACACACTGTTTTCAAAATATTTTTAATAATAATATATAAAATATATAATAAACTACATGACAAAATTAGTTTTCGGTTTGTACAGAAAAGAAAAAAAATCCCATATACATATATAATTCTAACTTTGTGTAAAAATTTCAGAGTAATATTCATTTGATAAATTAATTTAAAATATAAATTAAATCATAATTATCGAGGCAGGTTGCACAAATTAATACAAATTAGTGATATAATTTTACCTATTATACTTTATGAAATGTTAAATAACTTGTCTCACTTAAAAAAATAGAATCATGAACCTTTTTTTTTTGAACTCGAGAATCATGAACTTTATATGCATGAATATACAACTAATAGATAATAGGCTACAAAATAATTAAATTCATCAATTAAACATAACACATAATTACGGGGGTGTTTGGGGAACTTTTTCCAGAATAAGTCAACTTATTTTAAGACAAAGTTAGAGATTCCTAACTTTCGAACTTATTTTTGCAATTTATTGAATCTCAAACATAAATTAAATACTTGTATAAAAAAAATTATCAAAATATAAATTTTTTATCCGAAAATAAGTACATAATTAAAATTGTGCCAAACACGCAGTACATGACACATGTACCTCGCTAAAATGATGAAACATTTACAGTCCTTCTTGTTCTTTCTCCGCCCTTCCACACATGTTCAGTCTTTCTTTTTTTTTTCGTCGCCAGGTTCTCTCCTACTCGCCTGGTTCTCTCCTATAACTATTGCGGTTAAACACACAATGCAACTCCTTTAAATGTTTAAAGGTTCACTAATGATATTAATTTATTTTAATTATCAAAATTAACAACATACTACCCGTGGCACGAGTTACTTTTTATTTTTTATAATTTGTTTATAGTTTAGTATGATATAATGTTATAAACATTAATTTTAATATGTTATTGGAATAATTATAACCTTACATCTTTATCTTTGTAGATGTAATAATTTTTACTATTGAAACAAATTACTATGTGTTGTTGACCGGAATCGAAACTTATACCTATTTATATATATTCTTGTATTTAAGTTGAAGATGTAACGGTTAGGAAGGAGGGATAACGAAAAATAGGGGTAATCAAACTACAAATTATACCCGATTTTGCTTATTATAGTATAGCATAGATAGTATAGATGTGTCTCTACATATTCACTACCAAACAAAATAATATTCTAAAGAACAACATTGAATATTAAATAACTTACATACAACACATATTATAATAAAAAAATTACTCCCATAGTCCCATCCAAGTCCTACTGAACTTGTTAAATTATAACACTACAATATTTTATTAGATACATACAATTAAAACATTAAATAAAATCATTGTATAATTGCATAGTAAGAAAATAATTCAATTGTTAAGGCATATTAAACTAAATTTATTGGTCTTTGAATAATTCTTGATACTAGTGTGTTTGACTATATAAAAAAAAGAAAAAAGGAAATTAAATTAAATTTCACATCTATATCATAAATATAATATTTATTTTGTATGAAACCCTTTTCCCGCTTCTTATATAAGATTATTATTTGTTTTTCTATTTAGGTGATTTGAATAGTAAGACGTTATTTTAATTTTCTTTGCACAAAATCATTTCAATAACTAAATTTGAGTCCTAAATTTTATAATGTACTTAGAAGTTGGAATTATATTTTTGTGAGTTTATTCTTCATACTTAATTTGAGTATTTTACAGGTGTCTATATATCCTTAACGAAAATGGAAATGTTGTTTACATGTTTTATGGATATTTTCATAAAATCCACCATCACTAAAATATGTTCCCTCCGTCCCATCCATTTATTAACATTTCAAAATAGAGTGTTGAGCACGCATTTTAAGATGGATTTTAAAGATAGTTACATAATTTATTTTTGAAATTTTCTTTTTCTGTATAAAAATAGAACAATCCTATTTTCATACAAAAAGAAAGAAAATTTTAAAAATAATTTATGGAATTATCCTTAAAATTTACCTTAAAATGCGTGCCAAAAAGTGACAAAAGAAATGTTATCAATTGGGTGGGACGGAGGGATATTTGTTAAGTATTTTTAGCAAAATTATATATCTTCTACAAAATAATCCAATCTAATTTTAAGTAGCCCAAAATAATTATCCAGATAATTCCTCAAGAGCCCCTAAGGCGAGTAAAAGCATGGAAATAAATGTTTTTACATGTCTTTTTCAAATATTTGTTATATATTTTAATATTTTAATGAGTTTGATTAAAATTTTCAGTTTTATTCACATCTAAAACTTGATTCAACACTAATCAAATATTCATTTATTAATCTTATTTTTTTGCATTATTTTACTTTGATAAATTTTTGCTAGCATTTTCGCTGAAAAATTAACTATTTAAATATAATTACGATATCAATTTTTTGGGGAGAATTTATACCTCATTTTCCTAATCATTTGAAAAAAATATGAAAACAGTTTTAATGTTATGACTGGAACATTTTTGTAGAAAAAGAGTTGAAAAATTAAAAATTTTATCATAATAATTTATTGGTAAATTTTTTTTTTTATTAAAATTCTAGAAGGCCTTAGTTTTCTAATTAGGTTTCATGCCTCTACAAAATTCTCATTGAGCGCTCATCTGGCCCAATTACCAAATTGTCATAGGCCCAATAAAGAATTTTAGGTTTTACATGTGTATATATATATATCACTCTATTCAACCATCTACAACCATCTAAACCTAGCCGCAGAGAAACTCATCTCCACATCTAGTCTTCTCAGACCACACCAACACCCACAAACCTATCAGGATAGAGCACTAACTAAAAGTTTTTGTCTACATCTTTCAGTCGACTGATCCTTTCTACATCTTTTAGTCGAATAATCCTTACAACAATGGACTACTCAATCATAAGTCAACCATAATTCAACGGTTAACACATCAAAGGTATGTTTAGAATTATTTATTGTTTCTTTCTCAATGTTTAATTGTGTTGATTAATGTAATTAAGATTTTGTATAATTATTTAATGTGTTTTTTCTCCTTAATGATCCGAAAATCAATCCATCAATGAGAACATTCCAAAAAATAAATACTATCACAATTTCCAAGACTTTTGTTTCAATTTTAGATTTATGCAATAGTTGTGGATTTTTTTAGATTTTTATCAAAGTTTACATAAAATTTGAATTAGTGGGAGATCTTAATCGATATTTAGTTTTGAATTTTTTGTTTGTTTTAAGATGTGGATTGAACACGATTCAAAATTAGTTGATAACGAGATGATAATCCTAATACAAAGTCTTAATACCTACTTGATATGCAATTATTTTGGGATATCAAGTATTTTTTAATATAATTAAATTTTATTTTAAGTATGTTTTTTTGAATTCTTGTATCATTTTTCTTTTGTTTGTTATCAAATATTTGTAGGTAGACAATGAAGAATATGCTCCAAGAAAGTTGGTAACCCTGGCTTTATGAGCCTAGCTGGGCTCGAATGCATGCCATCTGCAACTCTCCACTCCGCTGCTTGGACAAGGAGCCTCAAATCCTTATTCGTGAACTAGTTTGCTATGAGGACGATCGATTGGATCTTCTCTTTAGCCAAAGCCAACTTTTCCAAGCAACACAGCACTTAGCCACATCACCAATTCATTCAGTGGATTAATGATGAATGCAGAGACTGGGGGAGTTTTGGGAGATGGAATGAGTGACGGTGCTCGGAGAGAGGGTGGAAGTACCTTACAACAATGTTATGAGGGAACTCGATCTTACAGTGTAGATTATATATATAAATTGTATAACGTAAAACTCATAAAACAAAGCAAGTACTTGTATGTCTCAAAAGACTTGTTTATTCCTTTTGCGTACAACGTTTATAAAGACTTACAGTAATAGAAAGTGCTAGCAAGGAAATTGGAACTAATGGGCCTAACTGATCTCCTACAAAGACTCAAAGTCTAACGTTATTAAAACACACAATCCTAAATAAACTCTACTACTACAAGACTCAATCATCCGCTGCATAAACTAATGACAAGTGTGAGATTATTATCCAACAATCTCCCCCTTAATCTCACAATTGTTTGATCAACTTCTTGATTCTGAGAAGATTCTTCATTCTTTCGAACTTAACGGTTGACAGAGGTTTGGTTTAGCAATCTACACCTTGTTTTTCACCACTCACATGTTTCACAACTATCTCCCCACGTTCAACACATTCTCATATAAATTGATATCGTATATCGATGTGCTTACTCCTACTATGAAAGATAGGATTTTTTGGCCAAGTCAATTGTGAATTTCTTATCTATAAAAATAATCACAGGGCCAATTTGTTTATGTGTTACTTGTTTCAACACATTTCGTAACCAGATTCCTTGACATGGGTCGTAGCTGCCATAAATTCCGCCTCGCATGATGATAGTGCCATGCAACGCTGCTTCTGAGATACTCGTGTCACCAAGCTTTCACTGAGTTAAAATGCCATACCCCTAGTACTTCTCTTATCATCAGTATTTCCTGCAAGCCCGTTGTCCGAGTATCCCGACAAGACATTAGTACCACCATTTTCAGTGTAAACCAGTCCATACCTGTGTTCCTTGTACGTAATGAAGAATTCTCTTAATAGCATTTAAGTTCATTGTTGTAGGCTTTTCCATATACCTACTGACTATTCCAACTGTGTAGGCAATATCCGGACGCGTGTGAACAAGGTAACTTAGCCCTCCAACAATGCTCCTGAATTGAGTTGCATAACTTAATTTTCCTCCCTCGTCCTTGGTGATATGTTCTTTTGGATGCATCAAAAATTTTGTGGGATTAAAATCAATCATCCCACCTTTTCTAGTACTTTCCTTGCATACCTTGACTGCTTAAGCTCAATACACCCACTGTTTTGCTTTACTCCAATTCCCAATTATTAAGATAATTTCCCCATATCAATCATCTCAAATTTGCAATTCATCTGACCTTTAAAAACTTTAATAAATGACATATCCGTGCCAGTGATGAGAATATCATCCACATAGACTCCAACTATCAGTAAATCTTTTCCAACTCGTTTGGTGTATACATCATGCTCGTACGGGCATTTAACAAAGCGTGATCTCCAAGAAATTTGATGAGTTTCGAATCCCACGCACGCCTTGTACAGCTCGTACACAAGTTTTTCTTGCCCTTTCTTCATGAATCCTTCCGGCTGAGATACATAAACCTCCTCCTTGAGCTCACCATATAAAAAGGGTGTTTTAACATCTATGTGGTGCAATTCCCAGGAGTTTTTCGCTGCCAAGGCTAGTAAAATCGGTACTATTTCTAAGCGTATTACAGGCGCAAATAATTCATCAAAATCTACCCCATTTTCTTGAACATGCCCATTGGCGACAGGTCTCACCTTAAGCTTCACTATATTTCCTTCAACATCCTGTTTACGTTTATAAATCGATTTTAAATCGATTACCTTTTCACCTGGTGGCAGAGTTTTCAGCTTCCAAGTTTCTTTTTTTTGCCAATGGAATCAATCTCGCACTGCTTAGCGCTTTTCTCCACGCTTTATCCCTGATTACACGGCTATATGAATTCGACTCATCAATTCCCATGAGCAATAACTCGTATTCTACCTTTATTTCTTTGATGTCATTATATATATCTTCAATCTTTTTGAATCTCTTTGGTACTCCTCTGTCATTATAGTTCTCAGAGTTTAAACTGACATCAGGTGTTCGTGACTGCGGGGTCGTACCCTCAAGTTCCCCAGAGTTTCTCATCTGCGTCAATCTCGGACTTGTCACCTCATCATCATCGATTACTGGTACTTCAAACACTGAAGCTGAACCCATTTATTCAACTAAACATATGAAATACCTCATTTTAAACCATTCATTAATTCTTGATACGACTTTATACCATGGAATACATTATGGAATGTTAAATACTTTGAAAAATAGACTGATTGTTCAAACCTTTTGCTGAACCCTTGAAATTGGAACATTTTTTATTGAGGCACTGGTCGTGGTTACTTATTTTAAGGCCAAAGTGTACCTATGGATCCAAATGTTAGAATCATAGGAAAACATGGTTTAGCGATATTACGTGGTTGATCACCCACTTTAGCACGTAGCGTCTTATTGATCCTAAGTTCTAATTATCCTATTTTATTATTGAAAGCTTATATCCTAATTCGGATTTATACTTTTGATTCATTGTTACCTGTTATCTCTTTACACTGCTGAGTGATGTTTGGCTCATATACCCGAACCAGTGAAACGTGAAGATGGTGCGTACGATTTAGACCACTAGGAAGAGTTTAATTACGATATCAATTTTTTGGAGAGAATTTATACCTAATTTTCCTAATCATTTGAAAAAATTTGAAAATAGTTTTAATGTTATGACTAAAACATTTTTGTAGAAAAATAGTTGAAAAATAAATTTTTTTATCATAATAATTTTTTGGTAAAATTTTTTTTATTAAATTTCTAGAAGGCCTCTAGTTTTCCTTGGGTTTCATGCCTTCACAAAATTCTCATTGAGCACTCATCTGGCCCAATCACCAAATTGTGGGCCCAATAAAAAAATTTAGGTTTTACATGTGTGTATTCAACAACCATCTAAACCTAGCCGCAGAGAAACTCATCTCCACATCTAGTCTTCTCAGACCACACCCAACACCCACAAACCTCTCATGATAGAGCACTAACTAAAATTTTTTGTCTAGTTTTTGTCTACATCTTTCAGTCGACTGATCCTTTCTACATCTTTGAGTCGAATAATCCTTACAACAATGGACTACTCAATCATAAGTCAACCATATTTCAACCGTTAACACATCAAAGATATGTTTAGAATTATTTATTGTTTCTTTCTTAATGTTTAATTGTGTTGATTAATGTAATTAAGATTTTATATAATTATTTAATGTCTTTTTTCTCCTTAATGATCCGAAAATCAACCCATCAACGAGAACATTCCAAAAAATAAATACTATCACAATTTCCAAGACTTTTGTTTCAATTTTAGATTTAAGCAATAGTTGTGGATTATTTTAGATTTTTATCAAAGTTTACATAAAATTTGAATTAGTGGGAGATCTTAATGGATATTTGGTCTTGATTTTTGTTTGTTTTAAGATGTGGACTGAACACGATTCAAAATTAGTTGATAACGAGATGATAATCCTAATAGAAAGTCTTAATACCTACTTGATATGCAATTATTTTGGGATATCAAGTATTTTTTAATATATTAAATTTTATTTTAAGTATGTTTTTTTGAATTCTTGTATCAATTTTTTTTTTTGCTTGTTATCAATTATTATTGTAGATAGACAATGAAGAATATTCTCCAAAAAAAGTAGTAGGTAACCCTGGCTCTATGAGCCTATCTGCAACTCTCTCACACGAAGAAGGGACAAAATAGACGGATGTATTGTGCGGTTGTGACAGTAGGGTATGAGTTCTTTCTGTTTGTATTGTTTTTCTTTTCGTTTAATTTTTTGTCATTAATTTATAGTGTGATTTGTTTGGTCAATCACTTCTGTTAAATATGTAGCTCAACTTTGGTGGCTGCTGGACTTTTTCGAGTTTTGGGGCAAGATCTTATAGAACTCCATTTAGCCGCAACTGCTAAGGCCAATCAACGCAAGGTGAGTTTACATCCTTCACTAAATAGCCAAAGTACATAAATGATGAATTAATCCACTATGTGTTTATACTCAAGCAGTCAAGCATTTTGTAATTCAAGTGCTATTGAGGGGCACTGCCTCTAGGATAACACTGTACATCTTAGATACAGCAGCCCACCTCTATCTATTACGTTCTATTGATGGTAAAGGAACCAATCCTTGGAGGACTCGGTAGTTTTCATTAGTTAATGTTTCAATCTTCTTTTCGGTCTCTATTTCTTAAAGCTCTCTGATCCTGTTGTTGGTCTCTGTTTCTTAGTGCTCTCAACACCTTCAAATAATCTGATATCTTTGCTTATGATTTGCCTTTCATATTTACAAATGTTATTTACAATGTATGTGCTTTTTAAAACAAGTATAAATTTCTGAATTTCGTCAAAATAAATATGAAAATCTGATGTCCATGATAAAAAAAATACGAATATATGCAGCAAACTAACATGATCAGGATCAAATAGTACGAGAACATGGTCGTCAGATATTAAGACAGAGTTATGCTTCCTCATAAAAACTTATTTGCTGAATTTGTTAGATTTTACCGTAATTCTTCACAAGGAGTTTTTGACATTTAAATGACATATGATATCCAGCATGGACACTGGATGTCAAGTTTTCATATTTACTTGTTTCTTTAAGCCAAATACATGCTTCCTGTTAGTGTATGTGCCCTAGAGGCAATACATTGTTTCTTTTAATGAACCCTTATGTCATTTGATTATTCATTAAACGTATGTATTATGACTTTAATTACTGCGATATATTTGTTAGCATAATAAATGTCCTTAGAATCATGATACACATTGTATAGTTTAAGTACATGACTTGAACTTGAGATTATATAATATATCATATTCTTAAAGGTCCCTAGTCGAGTATTATTATTACAGGGCAATAATAATACGTAAATAGACTAGTAAGTTGTTTGACAGATAACCACATGATCTCATTGGTTATAAGTATGGAGATACTAAAGTCAAAAACATAGGTACATGTAGGGGTACATGGTATTGGACAGACCCACAGTGAGATTCCTCATGTTTAATAAAGTCATAAGAAAGACTCACAGTGATAATAGTGTAATGGTCCTTTGACTTGAGATCATTATATTTCTATACGAGGATTAATATACTTTGACTACATTTAAAGTTACCTTTGACCGGATGATGATAAAAGTGGACATCGGGTATATCATGAGTCGTATGAGAAATATGAATGATAGATAAAGGATTTAACCCTCCTAGAATTTGGAGAGATATTATTGGCCTCTTGATTGAGTGAGACTATAAAATGCATGATCGTGCTCAAATAATGATTTGTTTTAATAGTCTACTCATGGATCAAGTAAACCCGGATTAAATGTTGAAGAGGATGACTAAACACATGCCTCGAGTTTAATCTATAATATTTGGTTAAAGGGATTATATTACACAGAAACATTAATCACAAAAAGTTTAAATTGGATCTCCGATTATTATTATTATTACTTGGGTAGCAATAATGTATTACTAGATACCGCTCATTGTTTATAATTTTATTAGATATTAAAATTATTGCCAACGTAATAATAACCTATAGGGTCACACACTTAGAACGTCTTAAAAGGAGTTTTAGTTTAAATTAAGAATTTAAATTAAATCATTATTAAATTGAGAATTGGCTATTTAATTAATTGGACTGGTCCTAATTAATTATCTAAGCAAATTCGAATTTAATAAAGTAAGAACAAAATTGGATTTAAGGAAGTCAAATAATAAAATCATAATAGAAATAGAATAGGGTTTAAGGAAGCCCAATTCGTTTTTTTGATTTTAGCCCATTATCTCTCTCATATAAATACATAATGATGTATTACTTTAGGGTCAAGAGTCATTAAATCGTTTTTGACAAAACCCTAGCAGCTCCATCTTCGAGAGGCTAGAGTGAGAGAGGCTGTTCTTCGCGGGCTAGTACATGGCTCCTCGGATCGTTGGACGGTCGGACGTTCGTGTGGATTACCTTAGAGACACGGATATTGACGCAAAGACTGTGTGTGGTGATTACAATCAAGGATCTCCGTTGAGTTTGTGAAACAAGATCTTATAAAGGTATGATTCGATTTCACCATTATCTGCCCGGAATTATACATGGATCCTAGTTTGGGTTTCGAAAATTTTGTTTTATTTACGTTTATCTTTTATGCCTTGGAACCCAACAATTCCTTGAATCTCCTCTATTTCTTTTGACTGATAGATGAAATAATGAATAATATTTAATATGCACAAATGGTTATCAGATCTCTCGATCATTTCAAGTTCCGGAAGATAATCAGGTAAATGCTACATTCCTTGGTCAGGATAATCAGATGAGCAGGATAATAAGTTGTATATATGTTAACATTGTTACCTATATAAACAAAAATGATAATCAGCTGGTCCATAATCTTAAAAGTTTTGTACAACTTCCAGATGCCATACCATCCTTTGCTTATTTTTGCAACTCACATGATATTATTTGCTTTAGATATACTCACAATGCAATATTTATGAAGCAGGGAAGAAGAAGGTAGCATTTAAAATATCTTACAAAGAAGGTATACGATTTCTTTCTTGCTTTTCTAGCATTTACTTATGCATCAAATATTTGTTTTACCAGGTTTAATTGTAAAACTTCTAATGTTGTAACATAATTAATAAACAGAATTATTTTTAATAAATACAAAGGATATAAGTATAAATCAATAAGCTGTTTCTGCAGAAATCAATAAGTTGTTTCTATAGTCAACTTGAATACTGTATTTCCATTTTAACAATCAGTAGCATTTCCTGTTGAGACTTAAAATCTTGTGCTCCTACATTTCAGTTAGTACTATATGTACACTAGTAGAAAAATGACCTTATACATCGGTTAAATAGGCCTTATACATCGGTTAAATGGCGATGTATGGGCTGGCGACGTATAAGGTCAGAGTCTTTTACATCGGTTAAAAAGGCGACGTATATTGTTATCTTTTACGTCGGTTCTTCTAAACAACCGACGTATATTGTTATCTATTACGTCGGTTCCTCTAAACAACCGACGTATATTGTTATCTTTTACGTCGGTTCTTCTAAACAACCGATGTATATTGTTATCTTTTACGTCGATTCTTCTAAACAACCGATGTATATTGTTATCTTTTACGTCGGTTCTTCTAAACAACCGACGTATAAGGTCCAAAAAAATTTAAAAAAAATTAATTTGTTTATTTTATTTTTTGACCTGAATTTACAAATTAGAAATGTTTCTAGGAGATACATGGAGGGGAGTAGCTAAAGAATGTATTTAAAAAATTAAAATAGAAAACTGATCAGTATATTATCCAAAAAAAATATTTACAAATCAGAGCTAGCACCACTATCACTAGCACTTGCATCAACGGCTTCAACTTCAACCTCGCACACATCCAAGTTGACCATCAAAGATCCCCTCTTCACCCTCAGCCACTCTGCAACTTCACTAATCACTAGTGACATCTCTACACTCTAATTAACGAGAAATCTAACACAAATATATCAGCGCCTCTATAACTCAAAGGCCTTAACCTGCTATAATCTTCCTGGCCTACAAGGAAATAAACATCTATGTCTACTAAAGCTGAACTGTCCTTGAAACTCAAAACCGTGATCAGCCGTAGAAGATAATGAAAACGGGATATCACCGTTAATTCCATCATAAACTACCTCACCAAACTCATCGTCGCTGCTCAGCTGTGGCTGGTTTGTTGTTTCCTCAACAACATCATTTTCTTGATTATTGATAAGGGAATTCTTCTCTACCAAAAACTCTCCCGATTCTGGCTTCCCAACTTCCATTGTGATGGTGCTTCCTCTGTACTTGGATACACAGACATCAGACAAGCTTCTTCTTGTTGACAAATGCACTCCAACCAGTAGTTAGCAGATGTCTGCGAGGCTGACCTGATCAAACTCAAGTTTAAGAAAACTATCAATGAAACTTGTAGCACAAAACAAACTTTAAGTACTTTATGCGGAACCGACGTATATAACTACTTTATACATTGCCTTTGGCCGGAACCGACGTATAAGAGGCGATGTATAAGGTCAGTTTTGTACTAGTGGTAGAATGCAGATTCTTTCCATGATTTATATCTACTGCATGTTGGTTTATGACTGGTGCTTGTATGTTAGAGATGGACTTGTCTCTTACTCTCACACTCTTTTTGTTGGTTGCTTCCTAGGCTGGTGTCAAGGAAGAAGCATGTTCTGGCGCATCATATCGGAAGGGAACTTGTTCATAACAAAAACTCAGGACGGCCTATTGAATATAATTTTTCACAACCTGTACAGTGGAACCTCCAACTGATTCTCTTAAGCAAGTTACCAGTTGTTGTGCAACCATTAACATATAGTTTAGAGATTTGAGAAGACAACTAAATATAGTACTTGTATATTTTAATTTATTTTCTTCAATATTGCTGGATTTGATTCGTTGATGTAACTATACTAATTATGTTTTTGGTGAATGAAATTAGGACTTGAATTGGTTGTTGGTTTATTTGATGGGAAATTCGATATTCAAGTAGTACATTTTTATTTTATTACATTTATGGTGTTACAATAGGTACAAAGTGTGTTACAATAGGTATATTATTGCATGTGTTGTAGGCCCAAAAAGTAGGACCCAGATGTGGGCCTCACATGTGGGACCCACTCACATGTGGGCCCCACAGTTGCGCGTGTGCAAATTTGTATCATCTTTTGTAACACACAAACTATGTTGCTATATAGTGTTTAAGGTGTTGCTATAGAGGTTTTTCGTAACCACATTTGCTCTGTTATCATAGGCTTTTTTTGATGTTACCTTAGATATCTATAGTTACTGCTGAGAACCTAACACGGCTGAAGTGTTACCATAGCCCTATTTTGGCCTACAACAACTTTAAACAGGGTCTATGGTAACACAGTTTTAGGGTTGTAATAAGCAATCTATGGCGTAGTTACTAATTTTCCAAACATGTTTATACTCTTTACTAAGGTGATCATCTACATATGAATGCAGTCTCAATCGCATCCGGATGAAGAGGAATTAATAGATCGATCGGAGAGCTGGATCCTAGCAAGGATGGACGAAGAGGGTTATTTTTTAAATGTTGTTGTTGTAGACAAAGCTAAGGAAATTGTAAGTTATTGATTTGTATCTTAATTCAAAGTATTCATTAGCTCATGCTTTGAACCTTTTTTTTCTAAACTATTAGAATACTTTGAATTCTTTATTATTATATATGTACAAGTTTATTACATACATAAATAGATTAGTCTTTTGTATGGGAATAGCTCAGACTATAAATATATGGTACTCTTAATTCTGTAGGTAAAGTTGAAGGAGGAGGTTAAGGAAGGGAAACTAAAAGTGGACGGTCTTAATGATGTTTTAACAATGGCTCTTGGTAAGCCTGAGCATCGAGGAAGAGTACGTGGCCGAGGAACTCATGTGAAGCAGTCAGTTTACTTCGATCTTCCAAGGCAAAGGAAAGCCAAGACAATGGATGAAGAGATACATGAGAGAGTTAAAAAGTACATGGCAGTGGAGACTGCAAAGGTTATTAAAGAGAGAGATGCAATTTAGGCTGATGTAGTGGGAAAACTCATAGCAGAGTTATTGATAAAGACTGTGGGACAAGATGGTAGTCCGAAACAGGCTTCTCAACAAGCAAGTTGTCACTCTAACGATTGATGTAGATGTAGGTGTACAGAATCTTCATACACCTGAAACCACAAGGAAGATTTTTCATGTTCAAGAAGATAAAGATGTTCATAAAGTGAAAATAATTGACACTATATTTGTTGATTTTGGTGACATTAAGGATAATAATAAGGTGGCTGGTAAGGATGCAAATTGTAAGGTGGCTGGTGAGGATGCAAATTGTAAGGTGGCTGGTGAGGATGAAATTGTAAGATGGCTGGTGAGGATGAAGATTGTAAGTTTGTTGTTGAAAAGAAGATTGGTGAGGAAGTGAAAGTCAATGCATCTGGTATTTCTATTTGCAAATTGGCTATTGGATCGCTGAGCAACATTGTAGCTTATGCAAATATTGATGAAGTACTCATTCTTGAAGGACGTGAGCAGACAATCCATGGATTAAGACTTGGAGAAGAGAATTCTATAGTTTCAATCACTCGAGTCATTCAGTGCAGTGCTAAGATTCCCACTACGCCATAAACGCACATACGCAACCCCCATTTTCAGTTGCGTAAGGCCTGAAAAGCGTTGCGTAAGACCTTACGCAACGCTTTTGGGGCGTTACCAATACTGGCGTTGCGTAAGACCCCTAACGCAACGCTTTTCGAAGCTATTGCAACACTTCGAAAAGCATTGCAAAAGAGGCCTTATGCAACACCAAAAGCATGCAAACGCAACACTTCATGGGGTTGCATAAGATGTTTCATCCACGTCACCATGCTGACATGGAAGCAAGGTGCCACGTCAGCATGCTGACATGTAAGCAAGTTGCCACATCAGCATGCTGACATGTCACTAGTGGGGCCCACAAGTGCCATGTCACAAATGGGGGGGGCATGCCACGTCATCAGTGGGGCCCACCAAGGTGCCACGTCAGCACTGGACCCACATGCCACATCAACAGTGGGGCCCACATGCCACGTCATCAGTGGGGCCCACCAAGGTGCCACGTCAGCACTGAGGCCCACATGCCACGTCAGCAATATGGCCCACATGCCACGTCAGCAGTAGGGCCCACATGCCACGTCAACAGTGGGTACCACTATCTAACGCAACGCTATTTGAGTCTAATGCAACGCTAATTTTTTTTTAGGCAACACTAAATATACCATAATGCAACATCATATATAGTCAAATGCAACACTTTTTTACAAAAAATTTGAAATGGCTGAGCTGTTTATACATAAAATAATCTGGTCCAAACCAAGCCAACTACTGGTCCAAACCAACCACAAGGCAATGATGCGGCCAACAAAAATACTTGACAGTTTACAAAAATACCAAGTTCTAATACTAGCTAGTTAAAGCTACAAAAATTACTAAGTGGAGCCATAAAAATCCTTCAATTCTATTATTAATTTGCTCCATTGTATCTCCCATGGTCGGCTATGTCGCAGGCTCTCGCCAACCTCTTTCTCCACGCATCATCTCATCATTTGACAACCCTGCAAACATCAAATATCAACACTAGGAAACCATGTTTATAAATCAGCAACTCAAGCATGTTATACATGATTCTAGTTAAAATTACGTCTCACCCCCTTTATCACGATTAAAATTCAAGTGCTTTAAGAGAAATGGAACCTTAACGAGTCGACTACTCTAATATTTAATTTTGGTCTTTTTGCACTGGCATAAATATATGATCCTCCTGATGTATATTAAGTGATGCATCAAAATTAATTGGCAACATTTGAATATCTGTCAATATATAAATCAATGCTACAGATTATATTATATATTGACTGAACACGTGGAAGCCTGTTACGGAAGATAAGATATCACATAGGCACCTAAATATGACATCTGCATGAGTTACATTCAAACAATGATTTCCTAGGTCATCTGAGCATTTTACGTCTTCTTGTTTAGAACAACAATCAGGAATATTCCCCTTACAATACACACCAGATTAATGACATACCATCATACAGAAAAGGCCACTGAATATGCATATACTATTATTACAAAAAATAGTACAACTTACAAATAAAAACGCCAGAACTCTGCACCACAAAAGAACTGTGTAGATTTTCTTGTTCTTGAAAATAAAAGGATGGAAAGTCCACTGCAACAAAAGATACTGAAGGTCAGAAACATATTCACACTCTTACTGTTTAGCATTAAGGGACAAACTTGAAATCGACATCTGCTACTTGAAATGAACACTTGATCCTATAGACTTGATCACCTTATTATTTATTCCATGAGATTACAAACCAAGGGAGAGGGTGTGAGTGATATTACTTCCAAGATTAACTAGAACGTGATCTAGACTAGAACATGGGTCATGGGATCATTGCAAGGATTAAGTATGATAAAATGAGTATAATTTCAATCTGTAAAAGTATGTGAACTATAGTACTTGCAAACAGATATAGCCCTAGTTCTCCGTATCTATCAAATTTAAATATGAAACATATATCCAATATAACTTGATTATTTGAGCCACACATAACAATATCTGTCTCATATTGCACTTAAATGGACCCTAAAGAAATACATTTGACAGTTTCTTTTTCTTCTCTGGTGAAGAAGGCATCTCTACAGCCAGTTAAAAAAATAATGATTCTTTAGTGAACTGAAAATAGGTAAAATAATCTCACCAACACAAAAGACGCGAAGATGAAGGTAAATACAGTTTCACTGATGTACGCTCTTTCTATCCCAAGCTCCTGAAATACCAAAGTGAAAGAATGGAAAATATCGGTAACAATCAGAATCATCATCAGTAGTGCATAACAAAAAAAAAACAAAGTAAGGAATCAAGTATACATACCGGAAGAAGATAATAGCCAACATCCTGTAGAATGGGACCTGGTCGATGGAAATAATGTACTCCGTGAGCAGCCAGTCCATGTATATACTGAATAAGCATAAAAACACAACCTTTTCACAATCTTGACCAACATTCATGAAAAAGAAAAATCACACAATGGATCAAATGACACTGGTAAAATTAAAGGTTTACAGCAGTACCCACCTTAATGGATCCGACACGATCAAATACTTTTTGAGAACGTAAAGATAACTCTTCAGCAAATACATTCTTTACAGACTGTTGCCCAGTAAATAACAATTGTAGAAGGGGGTTGAATACAATTGTATAAGATTTTCGACTAAAAACATATAACACAAGTATGAATCAATAACAGCTTTATTAACTCTGATATAAAACTGTTACAAAACTCTCTTAAGAAATTCTTATGTTCTTAAGAGCTGCTAGGTTACAATATAACTCGTGTAAGCGATTACAAAATGTAAAACCTAAACTGTGTTTATATAATGTACACAGTTGCACTATCAATTACAAGATATTCTAAATCAATTACATATATCTCTGAATGCATATCTTGTATGATAGCTGCCTTCCTACAAATTAGGAACCGTCATATCAATCTTCCTTGATCTCTGGTCTGATGAGAATCTTCATCAAATACTGACCAGCTTCTAATCCTGATAGTCCAATACTGACGGTGCATTCCTGATGACGTCAGCATCAGTATCTGATCAGTAATGCCCCCAGATCCTGATCATCTCTTGAATCAATATCTAACAATCTCCCCCAATTTGTTCTTTATAAAACAAAGCACAAATTCCTTGATTCAAGATGTCAAAAACTCAAAACAAAATACCTTCTAAAAATCATCAGGAACAGTTTCAGAAATTCTTTGATAGAACAGATTCAGTCTCAAGAATTCAGATAACAATTCTTCTTCCTTGCTTTCAAGAATTTGAATCAGTTTCTTCTTCAGATTTTTGAGCTCTTCATCTTCCTCATTAATCTGATAAATAGCTGCCCTGATGTTCTTAATTGAGTTTCTCGGAAGATCTAAGTCACCTAGCAACACATAAGCAATTTCCTTTCCATCCGGATTTAGAGACAGTTGTTCCATGCCTAGATACACTTCTTTAACAGCTGTACCTTTCTTCATTTCAACCTCTCTATCTCTTAAATTTAAGTACATGGGAATATAATTGCCATCATACCTTGTTCCTCCATCCATGAATCTCTGTCTAATCTTCCAGTAAATCATGACACACCAATTTTGATAAACTTCTCTTTCACGAACATTTATTCTTTTACTTCTGAGAAGATACAGAACATATTTCAGTTCTTTTGCAGATTTACACAACAATTCATGAATAGGAATCTTCTTCACACTTCCATCTTTCATGAAGTACACCAGCTTCTCTATTTTCTTTGCACCAGCATGGCAATCAGCAATGATAGCAACAACTTCAAGTTTCCAAAGATGATCTACAGTTAACTCATCCCCAATCTTGTCAACTAGAGCATATTGATCAGTTTGTGCAATGAAAATAACCAGTGCATGACTATATCCAATTCCTCCTCTTGTGCCAGGTTCCCATCCTTTCAAGCCAGATTGCATACTCACCCATTTTGGTGGATTTTCAGCAATAAAAGTAGTAGTCTCTGTTTTAACAATCAGAAATTCATTGATCAAAGAAGATTCTTTTATCAATCCAGCTGATATGAATACAACTGGTTTCCTATAATCAACCTTATCCACCTCCTTCTTCTTACTCTTCTTCTTTTCATTAGTTGGATAATCCTGCTGATGTTCAGGAACAGATCTATCTCTATCATACCATAACTTCCTGTCTGATCTATGAACATTTCTTAAATAATCTCTGGTTGTTATCTTTTCTGCTTTTGTGGCTTTAGCACTGATTTCACTTTCTCTTTCAAATCTTCTGAAGTTTTCTTGTTCATACTTCAATGTATCTTCAAAAACTTCCACATTGTGAAATTCAACCACAACCTTAATAATCATAATCTTAAGTTCTTTTAAGATTTCAGAAACAACGACTGACTTCTCATTAAATGCAGTAGATTGAGCAGCTGCCTTACTCTTCCTTTTCAAAGGCAATATCTCTTCTACAAATTCTTCAGGAGCATTGAATCTGTTGTCTGGAGTTGATGCAAGAGATAGTGGAGTTTTCTTCTTTTCACTTTCAGAAACATCTTTCAGTTTGATTCCACTAGATCTTGTTTGCCTTGAACTAGTTTGAGCAGATGATCTTCCCCTATTTCTGTATCTTCCTCCTCTGCCTCTTCCTCTTCTTGCAGCAAGAGTTTTATTCTGTTTTGCAAGCTCTTCAAGGATCCTGTTCTGTTCTTCTAAGAATTCATCAGTAGTCATGTTTGGATTTTCTTCAGTAGATAAGACAAGTGCTTTCTCAGCATGATACTGTTGAACTCTTTTGTCTTTATGAAATAATTTAAGAACACGACCATCCCCAGTGTCAAGTTCATGAAACAGATTAGCAGCATCTTCATCCTGTTCCACATACACATCATCTTCAGGAATGGTTGACAGAGTTTGACCAGTTGTCACTGTCTTCTTTCCAGATTCAGAAACATGAGTTGACTGCTTAGTTTGAGTATTCGTTTTCTTTATCAGTAAAGCAGCATCAGAGGTTTCAATTTTCTGATGTGACTCAGTACCACCATCATTTCCAGAATTATCATCCTTTTGTACAACTAGATCAGGTGAACATTTTGTTTTGACTATCTTCTCCCCCTTTTTGACATCAGTATCGTCCTGAATGAAGAACGACAATATAAGCTTGAGGGTTTCATCGATAGTATTAACTTTAGATTCCAAGATATTCATTCTAGAATCCAATCTCCTGTCAAGAGCTTTAATATCATCTGCAAGAAGGCGTGCTTGAGAAGCAGTAGCAGATATGGAAACAGATGTTTGAATACCCGCTTGAAATTTTTCTGTTGCAACCTTCATTGAATCAATCTCACTCCTCAATCCCTTTGCGAGAAGAGCATTGGTTTTGAGAAGAGCCTTAAGTTCAGGTGTCGGCATCCGTGTAGCAATATGACCAGAATGAAACAGAGCAGTTTGAAAATTCATCTCAGCAGTAGGTTTATTCCATTCTGTATCCCATTCATGTCCCCTTGCAGCTCGAGTATCAGAAGGAAGAAGTGAACTATACTCCCCTCTGAATTCTTCTTGAGTCATTGACTGCATGTATCTACTTGAAGACCCATAATTAGATCGGAGACTTGCTTTTATAGCCGCCTGCATTTGCCTTGTTTCAGGATCAGCATGATCATCATCATCATCATCATCATCTGAGCCACCACCAGCCTCAGGAAGATTATGTTCAACATCATCATCAGGAAGCATAATACCTTTCAGTTTCAAAACACCAGTAGATACAGCTGGTGAATCCTGATGACCTGCAGACAAATTAGTAACATGTCCTAAATCTCTCTTTTCTTTTAAAGTGATCTCATCACTTCTCACAATGTTACCTAAGTTGCTTTCAATAGCAACTTCTACCTCACTAGAAGTTAATAACTTCTCACTCTTTTCTACCTCTCCTTTTGCCAGTTCAGGAGACTGCCTCTCATCACTCTTCTTTTTCTCTAAATGTTCACTCTCAATCTCACAAGAAAGGTTCTGGCTCATTAATTGTGAAGAAATAAGAGGTGGCTGAGAAGAGTTGTCTGAAGTCATACAAATAGAGGTATCCCTGTTATCAGGTCTATCTGTAATCATACTATCAGTAGTAAATGAAGTAGATAAAGAGATGTTACCTGATGAAGTAGTTAACGAATCCATTGGCCGTGCTGAAATTGGCTCAATAAGCAATGGAATAAGTGAATCAGTAGTACTTTCATCAGGATTGACCACTGCAACTATAGCATGACTTGCATCAGTATTTGCTACTGATGGTTCTTGTGTAGTCTGAGGTTTTGAAGCTTCTTCAACACTTTGAGTCAAAGGTTCTTGTGTACTTCCCTCAAATGCAGTGTCAGCAATCACTCTGTCACATTCAGCAATATGCAAATCATGAGCAGCTTTTTCTGCCAGACTTCTAGCAAGTTCAATTTCAATTTCAGAAGCTCCTTGAGCATTGTCAGGAAACTCCTCTGCTGATGTGAGTGTGCCAGCATCTTCAGTTTGAGAAGATGGTTCTTGTGGGGCAGGAATATTCTTGTCTGCACCTTCCCTTTGAGAAGATGGTTCTTGTGGGACTATTCCTTCAAAAATGTCTGCACCTACACTTTGAGTAGGTGGTTCTTGTGTGACTGGATCTGCAATAGCTTCTGAACTCCTTTGAAGTTCAGGTTCTTGTGGGCTGGATCCTTTCAGAGATGACACAGTAGTCCTCTGTTTCTTATGTCTGTGAAAAACATTTGCTTCAGCAGATTTTACTTCAAGAGGTGAAGGTTTAACACCCAGCTGAGCAGCAATAGCATTTACTTTATCAACGGACATCTCAATAATTCTTCTCTTTGGAGATGCAGATGCTGGAGAATCAGAAATCTCAACAGTCTTCACAGGTGAATTATTTGGAGTAGAGATGTCAGGATTAGCAGTAGCGTCAGGAACTGATGATCCATCCTGATTAACAACATCAGGATTGCCTTCCATATCATTAGTAAGATTCAGAAATTCTGTATGATCAACAAATTTGCCTTTTCTGATCAATCTTCTTCTTTTCTTTGGCTTTTCAGAGATAGCCACTTCCCTTGTATCAGCAACATCAATCTCCTTCTTTTTCAACAAGACTGATATAGGCATTGTATCATCATCAGAATCAGAAATAGCTCCTTGAACCACTTTCCTTTTCACTCCTGTTCCTTTTAACAAACCAGATGTTTCAACAACTCTTTGTCCACCCCCTTGTGACTTCATATGAGAATGAGTTGGAGTGGAGAAATCCTTTGACCCTGATTGCCTCTTAGACACATCAGATCTAGCTGATTTCTTTGATTTTACAACTGATGCCTTTTGTGAGACACCAGAGGTGGTTAACTGTTTAGGTAAGTGTTTGGGTTGTGTGCTTGTGTCAGGAATAGGATGTGTAAGGTCCTGTTCCATAGCACCAGTTGCTGGGCCATATTGAATAGGCATTTTCTTTCTTAAAAGAGACCATACTTCATCAGGAATGTATGGAGATCCCACAAACTTATTTGCCTTATCAGAATTGATTAGACTCTTTATATTGTTATCTGAGATTTTACATATCGGCAAAATTGTATCATTCTCAAAAACAACATGAGGACATAAGTGAGAAAATATTAATTGTAAAAATCTAAGAAAGCAAACATAACCACATTTATCTGCCTTTCTTTCACTTAATGCCTTCAGTATAAAGGAACCATAATCAAATGAGAGATCATGAATTAGAGAGTACCCAATTTTGGCTGAACCTGTGGGTAAGGCATCAAAATTTGATACTTTATTCAAGAAACATCTGCTGATTGTGTCAAAGAAGAAATTCCATTCCTTCTTGAGCTTTGTCCTGTAGAGCTCTCCAAACTTCTTTGGTGTTCCATTGTAACCCAAACTTACAACATACTCAAGAAGTTTTGCATCAGTAACTTTGAACACAGGGTTACCAATTGTTGATGGTAAATGTAGGGCTGCATTGACAATCTCAGGTGTCACATAGTATGTAACATTGTCATATTCAAAGCTCATCTGAGGATTTTCTGATGGATGACTTTTCCCAAAAACACTTGTGTTCCACACCTGCATAACAGACTTAAAAGATATCTTGGCAGGTTGTGTTAGTGCATAATTGATTGGGCTTGAGGCCAAAAAGTCCTGAATAATGTGGAAATCACTCGGCAAGTCCTGATGATCTAGAACTGCAGTGAAGTTATTAGTATTAAACGTAACTCCATTGATTACCACCTTGCTGTTCATGAATAAGTTCTCCATTGCAATTTCAAACACACACGATGTGTTAATTTTGAAATTAGGGTTTGATAATGTAAAGACAAGGAGAGACGATGCTTTACTGATAGTTTGAGAAAACTAAATCAATTAGTAAACTTAATTGATTTTGGACAATACTTGTAACTTCTCAAAAACAGGTGTCAGTAAATCATTCGTTTAGGCTAAAGTAATGGACCAAATTACGTGAGAGAGTGGTGAGGATTACACGCGTCGTGACTTACATATTTAACTGTGTGTAAGCATCGAGTGTGCACACGCGCTACATATTATTCGGAAAATAAAATTGTGACCAAAATAAAACATGGTAATTTTGTTTTAAATAAAGAAATTTAAAACATCACAATCGAATAATACCTGGTACTTGCACCAGTAATATGAATCGTTTCATATTCTCGTTCCACCCTCCTCTATTTAATCTTAGAGACTTGTCCACTTACTTCTCTAACGCTTCATTCTCTCCTGTTAAGAAAAACCAGAAAAACCCTTCTCATCAAAAGTTTTAGCAATGTCGAACCTTACCATCATTGAGAAAAACCTCCATCTCTTAGAGAAAAGAGATATATTTAGTTATACTCGTGAAGAGTTTGATGCTTTCGACTGGGAAAGACAACTGGAGACTCTCTGGTTGCAGATGGATGCAGGTCTCGAAGAAATCGAATAGGAAAAACCTGCAAAAGTGATCGACATTGATGCTGCCCTCCAAACAGCATTAGCATGGCTTTCATCTAAGGCATCCTCGTCCAACTCCATCAACCATTGTTAATGAATATGTCAGCAAAAATAACCTTATCCCTTTCAACTTCCACCCAAACAAAGTGGCAAAGATGGGATCTGGGATGGCTATTAACAATGGAGTGGATTGGTCTCTTATTTCCTGTTGAATAGATTAGTAGATAGAGAACACAAAAGATGTAATCTTTGAATGTAAACTCTTTCTTATTATCAATGAAAAAATCTTGTTTTTATGTTCTATTCAATGTTCTTCCTGATTTAACATGTTATCTGAAAATAAATATGAAGACTAATTAAAGTGATCACAATATCAGGAATTCAATAACATTAAACATAGCTTCAATCAGGAAATTGAGATAAAATGAAGACAGTTAGATTCTGACAAAATACTGATTATCGAATCGTTGCATCAGGATTCGACGTTGACCACTGTCAGGATTGACTTTCCATCAGTATTTGCAAGTTGTCAGTATCTGATGACCTCTTTTTCTCAGGAACTGCCATAGTTTACCATTCCAAGTTCATTCACCAACTTTGTAAAAGTAGCCTCAGGTAGTGGCTTGGTGAATATATCAGCTAACTGTTGATCAGTAGGAACAAAATGAAGTTCAATTGTTCCTTCCAGTACTTGTTCTCTTATGAAGTGATACCTGATGCTGATGTGCTTTGTAAGAGAGTGTTGAACTGGATTTCCTGTCATAACAATAGCACTTTGGTTATCACAATAAATAGGTATTTTTGAAAATGACAAACCATAGTCCATTAGCTGATTTCTCATCCACATGATCTGAGCACAACAGCTTCCAGCAGCAATGTACTCAGCTTCTGCAGTTGATGTGGAGATAGACTTTTGCTTTTTACTGAACCAAGAAACTAGTCTTCCTCCAAGAAACTGACAACTGCCTGAAGTACTTTTCCTATCTATTTTGCATCCAGCAAAATCAGCATCTGAATAGCCACATAAACTAAAGTCTGATTCTCTGGCATACCAAAGGCCAAGAGAAGATGTGCCCTTTAGATATCTGAAAATCCTTTTTACTGCAATGAGATGCGGTTCTCTAGGATTTGCTTGAAATCTTGCACATAGACAGGTTGCATACATGATATCAGGTCTGCTAGCAGTTAGATATAAGAGTGAGCCAATCATCCCTCTATAGTTGGTTACATCTACTTCAGTTCCTTGATCAGGATCAAGCTTTGTAGCTGTAGCTATAGGAGTGGAAGCTGTAGAGCTGTCTTGCATGTTAAACCTTTTTAGTAAATTCTTTGTGTATTTTGACTGATTGATAAAAATCCCTTCATCAGTCTGTTTAACTTGAAGACCTAAGAAATAGCTCATTTCACCCATCATGCTCATTTGATATCTCGACTGCATTAGCTTTGAAAACTTCTCACACAGCTTAGTATTAGTTGACCCAAAAATGATATCATCAACATATATCTGAACTAACAGCAAATCCTTACCATGATTCAAGTAAAATAAGGTTTTATCAATTGTACCTCTGTTGAATCCACTTTCCAGTAAGAATTGAGCTAAGGTTTCATACCATGCTCTTGGAGCTTGCTTTAGTCCATAAAGTGCTTTATCCAGTCTATAGACATGATCTGGATGTTTGGGATCAATAAATCCAGGAGGTTGTTCAACATATACCTCCTCTTCCAGTTCTCCATTGAGAAAAGCACTTTTTACGTCCATCTGGAATACTTTGAATTTCTTGTGGGCTGCATATGCCAGAAAAATTCTGATGGCCTCAAGTCTTGCAACAGGAGCAAAAGTCTCATCATAATCTATTCCTTCCTGTTGAGAATACCCCTTTGCTACTAGTCTTGCTTTATTTCTCACAATTGTGCCATCTGAGTCAGTCTTATTTCTGAATACCCACTTTGTACCTACAATAGACCTTCCTTTGGGTCTTGGTACAAGTTTCCAGACTTCATTTCTTTCAAACTCATTCAGTTCTTCTTGCATAGCAGTCACCCAATCAGCATCCTTAAGTGCATCTTCAACTTTCTTGGGCTCCTCCTTTGACAGAAAGTTATTATATAAACATTCATTTTGAGTTGCACTTCTTGTCTTAACACCTGCTTCAGGATTCCCAATGATTAAATCAGGAGTATGACTTTTTGTCCATTTCCTTGCTGATGGTAAGTCATTTCTTGAACTGGATGCTCCCCCTGGATTGGTGTTTTCTTCAAGAGAACTAGAGTTGCTAGAAGCTCCCCCTGAGATAGTGCTATCTTCTTCTGATGTACTATCTTGATTGTCACTTGAGTCTGTTTCCGATGAATCTCTACTTGATGTTTGAGTTGAATCATCACTAGTGATGTCTCGCTCTTGCTCCCCCTCAACATTTGCATTATTTGAGTCATCATCAGTAACAGGTGTTTGATCAGGAATTGATCGATCGTCAGGATCTGACAGAGTATCAGTATCTGCCGTGACTTCATCAGGATTGTTGGTAGCTTCATTTGCAAAAGTCAAACTGTCATGAGAGTCTTCTTGAATTCCTGTTAACTTTCTATCATCAAAAGATACATTAATAGACTCCATGACTGTCTTTGTTCTTAGATTATAGACTTTAAAGGCTCTTGTTGTTGGATAGCCAATAAAGATGGCCTCATCAGCTTTTGTCTCAAATTTTCCTAGCTGTTCTGGATGAGGTCTTAGAACAAAACACTTGCAGCCAAACACATGTAGATGCTTCAAACTTGGCTTCTTTTCTTTAATCATCTGATAAGGAGTTACACCATGTCTGTTGATTAGTGTAATATTTTGAGTGTAACAAGCTGTGTTGACTGCTTCTGCCCAGAAATATGTAGGTAGTTTAGCTTCTTCCAACATAGTTCTACCAGCTTCAATAAGAGTTCTGTTCTTTCTTTCAACTACTCCATTTTGCTGAGGAGTGCCAGGAGCAGAGAATTGTTGAACTATTCCTTTGTATTTGCAGAACTCTTCCATTGCTGAATTCTTGAATTCAGTCCCATTTTCACTTCTCAGAATCTTGACTTTGTATTCCGTACCAGTTTCAATAAGTCTAACATGGTCCAGCAGTATTTCAGCAGTTTCATCTTTTCTGTGAAGAAAATAAACCCAGGTAAATCTAGTATATTCATCAACAATGACTAGAGTATACCTTTTCTTACTGATGGACATTATATTCACTGGTCCAAACAAGTCGAGGTGTAGCATGTGATATGGTTCATCAATTGAGGATTCAGATTTGCTCTTGAATGATGTCCTTCTCTGTTTAGCCTTCTGACAAGCATCACAGAGTCCATCAGGAGTATATAGAGCCTTTGGTAATCCTCTTACCAAGTCTTTCTTAACCAACTCATTTATATTGTTGAAGTTGAGATGAGAAAGCTTCTTATGCCAATTCCAACTTTCATCTACAGATGCTTTACTGATGAGGCATGTAGTTGGATTTTCAGTATTAGAGTGAATGGTGGCTTCAAAAATGTTACCATGTCTTTGACCTGTTAATGCAATCTTTCCTGTAGATTTGCTGATTACTTCAAAATGAGTATCATTAAAGTTGACACGATAACCTCTGTCTGTGATCTGACTAACACTCAACAGATTGTGCTTTAGTCCTTTCACCAGAGCTACTTTTTCAATGATAACATTTCCAATTACAATGCTGCCATATCCCAAAGTTTGTCCAATGTTGCCATCCCCATAAGACACAGTTGGGCCAGCCTTTTCCTCAAATTCTGATAGCAAGGTTT
The DNA here is from genome assembly GCA_037693485.1 of Kitagawia praeruptora. Lineage (NCBI taxonomy): Eukaryota > Viridiplantae > Streptophyta > Magnoliopsida > Apiales > Apiaceae > Kitagawia > Kitagawia praeruptora. The sequence continues at coordinate 114,767,593 of CM075354.1, forward strand.
TGTCTCCAGTCATGTGCACAGAACATCCACTATCCATGACTAACACATTTTTCTTTTTACCCTGCAATCAGAATCACAAAGAACTCAGTTAGAATTTTTAAGAACCCACACTTGTTGGGTTCTCTTTTCATGCAATTTAACATCTTTATCAGTAGAAGATTTTCTTGTAAAGACATTTTTATCAGAATTAACTTCATCAGAATTAGTCTTTATCTTGACAGATGCATGATTAGAATTCAAGTTCTTTGTTTTTCCAAAATTTGCACTTTTATTGAACTTTGGCAAAGGCTCATAATAATTATAGTACAAATTATGGTATTCTTCACATGTATAGATAGAATGCCATTTACTGCCACAATGGAAACAAGGATTCTGTGGTTTATAGAATACTGATTTATTCCTAATGTCAGACTTAGGAACTACAGTTGGCTTCTTTTTACTCCTCCTGCAATCAATAGCAAGATGATTAGAATTACCACAGTTAAAACATGCTTTTCTTGGTGCATTCGGAATATACTTATAATTATTCTCCTTGTTTATTCCAACTTTACCATTCCTGTTCCTTTTAACAGTTGGAACTCTCTTCCTATCTGTTACCTCACAGATTCTGTCCCTCAATTGCTTTTTGGACAAAAGACCTACATTTTTGTTTTTGACAGTTCTAGACTCAGAATGATGTGTAGAAGTAGACCCCTCTTCTGAAGTAGATTTGGGAATTTCTGGATACACATAATTAACTGGCTTTAGTTTGGTTTTGGTACTGTCTGTAACATATCTGTAGGTTTTTGGATTTGTTGAGTTATTAACTATAACTCTTCCAGGGTTAGATGAAACAACCTTTCCTTTGTCCTTTTTCTCATTTTCTGGTTTATATCCTAGACACTCTTTCCAGTTTTTATCAGAAATGATTTCATGAGTTTTTGTACCAGAATGTGTCCAGTTCTGAGTTTTTCATTAGCATCTTTAAGTTGCCTCTCAAGTTCATTACATTTAAACTCCATTTCAAGTTTCATGTGTTTAGCATTATCACATTCTGCTTGAACTTCATGCAAGAAAATTAACTCAGCTTCTAGATGATCATTTCTCTTAACAACCTCTGCCATTTCAGATTTTATTCTTGTATTTTCAAGAGATTGACTCCTAAAACTAATATGCAGAGATTTTAAGAAGGATCTTAGCTCAGAAACATTATTAGTATCAAAATCAAATAAAACTTCAGATACCTTGGTTTCACCAGCAGAAGTCTCATCAGTTTTAGCCATCAAAGCATAATTCACTTTCTCCTCTTCAGAGTCAGATGATGAGTCCATCCAATCCTTGCTTGAAGAAATGAGAGCTTTGGTTTTGGTCTTCTTGCACTCAGTTGCAAAATGACCCATCCCATCACAGTTATAGCATCTGATTTTTGACTTGTCAAACTTGCTGCTTTTGCCTTCTTTCTTCTTGTACCTGTCTTTGTCAGCATTGAAGGTTTTCTTCTGGAATTTCCCTTGCTTCCTAGCCTTTCTGAATTTCATCTTTTTGAAGCCCTTGACTATCATAGCAACCATTTCCATCATATCAGAATCAGTAGAGTCATCATCAGTATCAGAATCAGACTCAGTATCAGTATCTGATGATGAGTCATCAGGAATTGACTCTTCCACTCTACTCTTTCGGTTATAAACCTCCTCAGCTTTTCCCTTTGATTTTGATTCAACATTCAAAGCAACAGATTTTGCTTTGACATTTTTCTTGTTCTTCCTCTGTTGAACCTCAAGATCATGAGTTCTTAGCATTCCATAGACTTCATCAAGAGACAGCATCTTCAAATCATATTGATGCCTTATGATTGAAGCTTGAGTATCCCACTCTTCAGTTAAAGCTCTGAGAAACTTGGTATTTGAATCCTCTGGATCATACTCTTTGCCAACCAGTGATAGATTGTTCAGTAAAGTCAAGAATCTATCGTACATATCAGTAAGGCTTTCATCAGATTTAGCATCGAATTGCTCATACTCCTGAATTAACAGAGCCCTTCTGTTTCTTTTGATAGATTCAGTACCTTGACATTGAGTTTCCAAAGTATCCCAAATTTCCTTCGCAGTCTTGCATGCTATTACCCTGTTAGACATGACATTATCAAGACTGTTATGCAAAATATTCTTTACCTTTGCATCTTTGAGTACTTGAACCTTTTCTTCTGTCGTCCATTCATTCTTTGCCTTAATGACATAGTGTTCAGCAACAGTCTCTGTTCTTGCAACTAGTTTTGTTGGAAGAAATGGTCCATCATTGATCCTGTCAAGATAGTCAGGATCAGTTGCTTCTAGATACATCAACATTTTCACTTTCCAGGTTGGATACTCGGTCCTCTTGAGAATTGGAATTTTAATGCTTTCATACTTGCTTGTCGACATCTTAAGATCGTTACTGATTAAAATTAATCAGTTTAGCTCTGATACCAATTGTTGCCCAGTAAATAACAATTGTAGAAGGGGGTTGAATACAATTGTATAAGATTTTCGACTAAAAACAAATAACACAAGTATGAATCAATAACAGCTTTATTAACTCTGATATAAAACTGTTACAAAACTCTTTTAAGAAATTCTTATGTTCTTAAGAGCTGCTAGGTTACAATATAACTCGTGTAAGCGATTACAAAATGTAAAACCTAAACTGTGTTTATATAATGTACACAGTTGCACTATCAATTACAAGATATTCTAAATCAATTACATATATCTCTGAATGCATATCTTGTATGATAGCTGCCTTCCTACAAATTAGGAACCGTCATATCAATCTTCCTTGATCTCTGGTCTGATGAGAATCTTCATCAAATACTGACCAGCTTCTAATCCTGATAGTCCAATACTGACGGTGCATTCCTGATGACGTCAGCATCAGTATCTGATCAGTAATGCCCCCAGATCCTGATCATCTCTTGAATCAATATCTAACACAGACAAGTGGTTCTATTCTGCAGAAATAAAATTACATCAGATGCATATAAGAAATTTCTAAACCTATTATATAAAAGAGTATATGGGAAACAATAGGAAAAAAGATACATAAATTTATAAAGTCCTCATACTGATAGCTGACTTGGTGTCTTTAATAAAATCTGGATGGCTACTTAAATTTTTGAAATGATTGTTCTTAAGGTATTCTGCAGTTCTAGAGCCACCATGACCTGAATTGCATATAAATAACATGTTAGTCAAAACGACCCAGGTTACCATCTGTTTTTAAATAATCACCAAGGGCAAAAAAACGGAAGCCTAAAAACAAAGCAGAATGAATAATGTGATAAACATTGCTTGTGTAACATGCATAAACATTTTAAAGAAAACTGTAAGAGTCCACACACACTCAAAATGTTTTCACTGATAGTCGAACTCTCAAAATTAAAAACACACACTCATATGAAAAAAAAACATATTAGGTCCTGAAACAAATACATACCACTGCCTGTTTGAATGTGAAAAGTGAGGTTAGAAGATGTACCAAGGTGATTGACTGGAAGAATTTCTCACCTTTAATGAAGCAATCAGTGACACACTATTTTCCAGTTCCACCAAATATTCCTTTTGCTCCTTTACTATGATTAAAAGCTCTGTTAGCAGATAACACATTCTCTCAACCTGATGTGATGAGTCAAACCAGCAACACAAGTTAGACAGTTTTCATCTTTAATGCAGTTTTTACTTCTAAATATGTTGTGCTAGAAATTTATCAAGATACAAATAGAATATTGACCTGATAATCAAATTTCTTGAGTAATGTTTCTTCCACATTTTCCATGACTTTTGTGGCCTTATTCATGGCATCATTGACCAAGAAAACATCTCCCTACACACAATTAGATGTACACTACATTCAAGGCCGGTAAGCTACAAAATTTTCGTATGCTGCTAACCGGAAATAATTATTCAGAATTTCCATGTTTGAATAAAAATAAGAGGTAGTTTTTATATATACCTTTACATCATCAGCCAGAGGAACTCTTACTGATATTGCTGACAGTTTCTGAATTACTCTGCCAACAGCTTCAGAATTTTTGCCCTCCATCTTTGCCCATAGTTTGAGCAAGTGATCTTGCGAGTGAATTATTTAATGGACTTTGTGTGTGAGTGAGGGAGTATATATAATTTAGATGTCGAATTTGAGTTGAATCCATCGATTTATAAAGAAAATCGATGATAAATGTCTCAGATCCTTTTATTCTAACCAATCGCAGCCTCAAAGTATCAATTAACTTGATTAATAGATACATAGAGATATATAATATACTGTATATAGTGTTTAATCGCCGGAGAGATCTAGAAATTAGGGTTCTAAGAAGAGAAATGAAGAGAAATGATAGAGTCGCGGCGAGAGAGAACAGAGAGAGAGATTTAGGGTTTGAGAATAGGGGAGGCGAATAAATAGTACACATGAAACCGTGTAGCGTTAGTATATGTATTTTAGCAAATAAACGGTGTAGATTAATCTCACATTATGATCAATGGATGAGATCTTTTAGGGTTTAGTAAATGGGTTGGGTCAAGAGTTGTAGCTGGATTGGGCTGTTTGGATGGGTCGAATATGACCAAAAATAAATCAGAAAATAATATCTTTTTATGAAAATAATTTTGAGAAATCAAAATATATGTATATATATATATATAATAACTATATAATAATATATAGATACTTGAAAATATTCTAATGTTTTGATTCTTTGTATGTGAATTTAAATATCACAATCTAATTGATCAAATAATAAGAAACTCAATAAAACTCGATAAAATAACTAGTGCTTTGTTACGGATTATTGTTTCTATTTTTTAAAAAATATTTTTGAACGATCCAACCGTACGGATGTCAATATATATCTAATATAATGATATTCCCCAAGTTTAAGAAAATAAAAAATTAATTTGATTGTAGATCTTAGTAGATCACTACTATTTTCAATATGACTCGTAACTAGTGCTTTGTTACGGATTATTGTTTCTATTTTTTAAAAAATATTTTTGAACGATCCAACCGTACGGATGTCAATATATATCTAATATAATGATATTCCCCAAGTTTCAGAAAATAAAAAATTAATTTGATTGTAGATCTTAGTAGATCACTACTATTTTCAATATGACTCGTAACTAGTGCTTTGTTACGGATTATTGTTTCTATTTTTTAAAAAATATTTTTGAACGATCCAACCATACGGATGTCAATATATATCTAATATAATGATATTACCCAAGTTTCAGAAAATAAAAAATTAATTTAATTGGAGATATTAGTAGATCACTACTATTTTCAATATGACTCGTAACTAGTGCTTTGTTACGGATTATTGTTTCTATTTTTTAAAAAATATTTTGAACGATCCAACCGTACGGATGTCAATATATATCTAATATAATGATATTCCCCAAGTTTCAGAAAATAAAAAATTAATTTGATTGGAGATCTTAGTAGATCACAACTATTTTCAATATGACTCGTAACTAGTGCTTTGTTACGGATTATTGTTTCTATTTTTTAAAAAATGTTTTTGAACGATCCAACCGTACGGATGTCAATATATATCTAATATAATGATATTCCCCAAGTTTCAGAAAATAAAAAATTAATTTGATGGTAGATCTTAGTAGATCACTACTATTTTCAATATGACTCGTAACAAGTGCTTTGTTACGGATTATTATTTCTATTTTTTTAAAAATATTTTTGAACGATCCAACCGTACGGATGTCAATATATATCTAATATAATGATATTCCCCAAGTTTCAGAAAATAAAAAATTAATTTAATTGGAGATATTAGTAGATCACTACTATTTTCAATATGACTCGTAACTAGTGCTTTGTTACAGATTATTGTTTCTATTTTTTAAAAAATATTTTTGAACGATCCAACCGTACGGATGTCAATATATATCTAATATAATGATATTCCCCAAGTTTCAGAAAATAAAAAATTAATTTAATTGGAGATATTAGTAGATCACTACTATTTTCAATATGACTCGTAACTAGTGCTTTGTTACGGATTATTGTTTCTATTTTTTAAAAATATTTTTGAACGATCCAACCGTACGGATGTCAATATATATATAATATAATGATATTCCCCAAGTTTCAGAAAATAAAAAATTAATTTGATTGGAGATCTTAGTAGATCACTACTATTTTCAATATGACTTGTAACTAGTGCTTTGTTACGGATTATTGTTTATATTTTTTAAAAAATAAATAAATATCTAATGCAACACTTCAAACAGCAAATGCAACACTACCGATACCTAATGCAACACTTCTGCCACGTCAGCAAATGCCACGTCAGCAATTGTGGGTCCCACAATTGCCACGTCAGCATGATGGGCCTCCGCCACGTCACCCTTGTGGGTCCCACACTGCCACGTCAGCAGTGGTGGGTCCCACATCTGCCACGTCATATTTTTTTAAAAAAATATAAATTTATCTAATGCAACACTTCAAACAGCAAATGCAACACTACAGGTATCTAATGCAACGCTTTCTGCCACGTCAGCAAATGCCACGTCAGCAAAGGTGGGCCCCACTTCTGCCACGTCAGCAAATGTGGGTCCCACATGTGCCACGTCAGCATGATGGGCCTCCTGCCACGTCACCCTTGTGGGTCTCACACTGCCACGTCAGCATTTGTGGGGCCCACATCTGCCACGTCATTTTTTTAAAAAAAATATGAATATATCTAATGCAACACTTCAAAGAGCAAACGCAACACTACTGGTATCTAATGCAACGTTTTTTGCCACGTCAGCAAATTGCACGTCAGCAAAGGTGGGCCCCACTTCTGCCACGTCAGCAAATGTGGGTCCCACATTTGCCACGTCAGCAAATGCCACGTCAGCACATGTGGGTCCCACTCCTGCCACGTCATCATTTATAAAAATTAAAAATTATCTAACGCAACGCCATCAGTTAGTGTTGCATAATGTGAAACACTGTGGGTAATACGCAACGCTAATCTATATCTAACGCAACACCAATTCAGCTCAGTTGCAAAAGACCCAAAACTTCTATCTAATGAAACGCTTTCTGTGCAACGCTTTGTAAAAAGGGTTGCGTATGCTCACTTATGGCGTAGTGTCCCTTCCCTATCAGTGATGAAATTGTGACTGTGGAACAGGCCATTGGAACTTTTATTGCATGACCGAGAAACCTAGCTAATAGCAGTAGGAAATAATAGCACTTCCGATGGTGTCTCAAAGGTCAGATTGTTTTTCTATTAGTGTGCTTAGTATATCTAGTATGTTTTTATTTAGTCTGTTTGTTCTTACTATTTTCACGTGCAATTTTCAGAAAAAGAAGAAAGGTCATTCCAAGAAAATGAAAAAGACGTATAAAGTAGTTGAAGATGTTCGAGCAGAGCCTTTTGTTGAGATGGATGCAAATTATCCATCTGCATTGAAGCGTTTGTGGACATGAGCAAAAGATGCCTTGGCTGATGAACAGACAACGTCTTTTGAGCTAAGCGAAGAAGCCTTTGGCTCTACAAAGAATCAAGTCATTTTCTTATCAGATATACATGTATTGTGCTCTGGAGGTGAAATGGCAGGGTCTCTCATTTGCCTTTTTATTAAGTAAGTTTCTCTGCAATTTTTTTTTCGTAGATAGTCGCACAATATAACTGAGAATATTTACTCACTATAATACTTAATTTTATATGTAGCCTCTTAAATGAATATATGAAAAAGCATAAGATGACCAACATGATAAGCTGTGTAGATCCTAGCAATCGCACGATTGGTGCCATTGGATGTGGTAATGCAAGGCAGAGGTCGCGTGCACTCGCTCCACGATTTAAGAATGCTAAAAAAGATTAATACTTTCTCATGCCTTATAATGTCGTGTAGGTGTTTATACCATAAGTAGCTACTTAAACATTCTCAGATAAATTTTTGAGGTTAAACAGGATTATATGTCTTGCCCTTTTTTAGTTGATTTTTTAAAAGAATTTAAGTTTTAGTTTTTAACACAAGGGTTAAATATGATAATATTTAATTTGTTTTAAATTTTAAGTTTAATTTTTTATGTTAAACTTGATAATATTTCTTATAATTTTAAGTTGAATTTTTACAATAATTTAGGATTCCAATTTTTTAAAAATGGTTAGGTTGTGTCGCAATTTCTCGATATTTTGGTAGAATTGTTAAGATCATGCGTTACTTTCATTTTTTAAGTTGATCATTTACGAGAATTTAAGTTTTTATTTTGAATACAAGGATTCAATTTTTGAAGTCAAGCCTGATCATATTTATTGCAAGAAATTGTGCTCTAGATGTGTCACATTTTGGAACATTTTTCTGTCTTGCTGAATTATAGTATTTTTTTGGTTGATTTTATTTTAATATTAATGTAAACTTTTTGATTATATTTGAGTTGGTAATGCGACAAGAATTAGTACTTCATGCTTTAATTTCAAACTTGGACCATGGTTCATGTTTGCGTAGGAACCACTGGACTTTGACTGTTGCAAATCCTTAGGCAAAGATTGTCTACTACATGGACCCTCGAAAACGTCGAATTGCAAATGGGGAATGGGTGGATGTTATCGATAAGTTCAACTTCTAAAGTTTGTGTATTGAGTCTTGAACCTTCATTGACCATATCTTTCTGTGCTTTGATTTTTTGTTGATAAATATTATTTTCGTTACAACGCTATTAAAATGTACAAGGAGGACATGAACAAGGTTGCAAAGAAGAAAATATTATGGGAGAACATGGCGGTATTAATTCATTCTCATCATATTTTATTTATGTCATCAAAAGAGATTGTAATTAAATTTTTATTTGGTACTTGAGGGAGTTCCACGCAGACAGGGAGCAAGGACTGTGGCATGTTCGTGATGCGTTACATGAAGGAAATCGTTGAGGACAAGGAGCTTCAATTTGCTCCTAAGGTGAGAATTTCACTTTTTTTGGGTTTTCTAATCAACTTTAGAGATACTTGGTTCTTTAGGACACTAGTAAAAATTTATGACTTACAAAAAACTTTTGGTCATTTTTCAGTGGATGCGCATGTCAAACTTGGTTTACACTCATGATGACATTAGCGAGATCCGGATTGATATTGTGAAATATTTTATGAAACGCCATGCATGTTAGGTTCTACAATCGGGTTCTTTCTCTTGTTATGAGCTTGGTTTGTGAAGTGGAAGTTTTATAGTATGTAGTTGGTGATGGTAAATTAAACTTGGGATGATGTATTTGGTGTTAGGTGATCAACTGGTGAACTGGTTCTTTTTGCTTGTTTTGTGGTTTTCGTGGATTGATCGGTCGTTAATTTGGTATCTATTTCGTGGTTTTCTTTGGTTTTTGGTATCTTTTGTGTTTGTGGTTTGATGGAATTTAGTTTTAAGCTTCCATTGGTGGTTTGTATAAAATGTGAATTTGATGTGCAAAAAGTTTACACTTAAACAGATTATGGTGTTTTAAATCAAAAATAGCCATTATACGAACATAATTGGGACAACAATATACCATTGTTATAACAGTTGACTGAAAGTAGATAAACAAATTTGTAAAACTTGTAAACCATTGTGTCTACAACATTCCATAACAAGAGGAGGTTATATGGCGTTGTCTGAAAACTTAAACTACAATATGAGATAAAAATAAAATGTGGTCTAAAGAGCTTTCGGATAACAGTGAAGCACAATTCAATATTAAAAACAATGGTTTATACTGTAAACAAACGGTTGTTTGAAGGCCTTCAATACATGTGTGCTTGTGTAAACTGTTGTCTAACACCAACTAAGATAAAGGTGTTTCTATAAAACTGTCATGGTTAGTTTTCAGACAACAACAGAGGATTACAATAATCACAATTATCGTTGTTTGAAAAAGAGCTTGGAAAAATTGAGAATTCTTGCATGACATCTATTCCATGTTGTCTATTAGTCAGAAAACCATTGCATTATGTTGTTTCCAGTAACGGTTCTTATTACAAAAGTGTTGTCTTTCTTAATTTTAAACAAGCACTTAGAACAGTTGTGTTACTTTCTTCTACCAACGGGTATAAAACCATTGTCTTATTTAAATCAGACCACTGCCCGATAGACCATGAAAAAAATCGGTGTCAGACAATAGTGAAAAACTTTTGCATTAACTGATTTTTTTTGTAGTGCGTGTCACCAAGCTTTCACTGAGATAAAATGCCATACCCCTAGTACTTCTCCTATCATCAATATTTCCTGCAAGGTCGTTGTTCGAGTATACCGACAAAACATTAGTACCACCATTTTCAGTGTAAACAAGTTCATACTCCTGTGTTCATGTACGTAATAAAGAATTCTCTTAACAACGTTTAAGTTCATTATTGTAGGATTTTCCATATACCTATTGACTATTCCAACTGTGTAGGCAATATCCAGACGTGTGTGAACAAAGTAACTTAGCCCTCCAACAATGCTCCTGAAATGAGTTACACCTCGTCCTTGGTGATATGTTCTTTTGGATGCATCAGAAATTTTGTGGGATTACAATCAATCATCCCAGCCTTTTCTCGTACTTTCCTTGCATACCCTGACTGCTTAAGCTCAATACACCCGCTGTTTAGCTTTACTTAAATTCCCAAGTATTAAGATAATTTCCCCATATCACTCATCTCAAATTTGCAATTCATCTGACCTTTAAAATCTTTAATTAATGACATATTCGTGCTAGTAATGAGAATAACATCCACATAGACTTTTCCAACTCTTTTGGTCTATACAGCATGCTCGTACGAGCATTTAACAAAGCGAGATCTTTAAGATATTTGTTGAGTTTCAAATCCCATGCACGTGGCGCCTGCCTTAGACCTTACAACGCCTTGTACAGCTTGTAAACAGGTTTTTCTTGCCCTTTCTTCATGAATCCTTCCAGCTGAGATACATAAACCTCCTCCTTGAGCTCACCATGTAAAAAGGTTATTTTAACATCCATGTGGTGCAATTCCCAGGAGTTTTTCGCTGCTAAGGCCAGTCTAATTCATACTATTTCTTAGCGAGTAACAGGCGCAAATAATTCATCGAAATCTACCCCATTTTCTTGGACATACCCCTTGGCGACAAGTCTCTCCTTATGCTTGACTATATTTCCTTCAGCATCCCATTTACATTTATAAATCGATTACCTTTTGACCTAGTGGTAGAGTTGTCATTTTCCAAGTTTCGTTTTTTTTCAATGGAATCAATCTTGCACTGCATACCTTTTCTCCAGGCTTTATCCTTCATTGCACGTCTATATTAATACGGCTCATCAATGCCCATGAGCAACAACTCGTCTTCTACCTCTATTTCTTCGATGCCATTATATGTATCTTCAATCTTTCCGAATCTCTTTGGTACTCCTCTATCATCATAGTTCTCAAAGTTTGGACTGACATCATGTGTTCGTGACTGCGGGGTCGTACCCTCAAGTTCCCCAGAGTTGCTCATCTGCATCTGTCTCGGACTTGTCCCCTCATCATCAACGATTACTGGTACTTCAAACACTGAAGCTGAACCCATTTATTGAACTTAACATATGAATTACCTCAATTTAAACCATTCGTTAATTCTTGATACGAACTTATGCCATGGAATAGATTATGGAATGTTAAATACTTTAAAAAATAGACTGATTGTTCAAACCTTTTGCTGAACCCTTGAAATTGGAACATTTTTTATTGAGGTGCTGGTCGTGGTTACTTATTTTAAGGCCAAAGTGTGCCTATGGATCCAAATGTTAGAATCATATGAAAACATGGTTTAGGGATATTACGTGGCTGATCACCCACTTTAGCACGTAACGTCTTATCGTAAGTTCCAATTAACCTATTTATTATTGAAAGCTTATATCCTAATTCGGATTTATACTTTTGATTCATTGTTACCTGTTATCTCTTTACACAGCTGAGTGATGTTTGGCTCATATATCCAAACCTGACAGTGAAACGTGAAGATGGTGTGTACGATTTAGACCACTAGGAAGAGTTTAGAGAGGAAGAGAGTAGCTGCCCAGGGTCTGGTATTTGCAATCCAAATTTCGGAAGATTTGGAATCAACAGATGCAGCTATTTGATAAACTTTTGGAGTTGGTTTGTAAGACTAGTTTTGATAATGATGTAATTATTTAAAATTGAAATCGTTTGTAAAATTAATTAGACTTAACTATTAATGTTTTTAGATGTTTAATTTATTTCATACTTTTACATGGTTCATCTAGCGGGTATGGTTTTACTTTATTATTAACCGGTTTGCGGGTATGACCCATATTCACGTTACTCATTTACGCTGTTACCATATGATCATTTCTCAATTTATCACTCCTAGATAACACCTAAATCTAAACCATTAGCCCACTCCAAGCCCAATTACAATCATTTAAGTTATAAAATATCGCTCTATTAGGTTAGCTATAAGGTTGTAGATTAGTAGAATGGAGCCGAACTTCTCTCTTCGTGTTTCAGCTCGTTACAAAAGTCGAACTCAAACTCGAATTTTATGGAGCCAATATTATTGTTTTTGTACGGACTCATTAAGAAAAAAATTATCTGACACATGTTCGCAAATCATGATATACTCTTATCACGTATTCACGATCATTTTAAATTTTTTTCTATAATTTTTTCATTGAATTTGAATAAAAAAGTAGGGAATAAAATCTCGAAAACTTGCAACATGCTTCTTGTTTGCATTTTTTGTTGATTTATTTATTTTTTAATTGCACAAACAAGTGAAAATTAGGGGAAAAGGTTAGAAAACTTGGCTATGGATACATTTTTATTGTTGCATATAGTCTAGTGAATTTTTACTTTATAGTTTTAGTGGTTTACTAAATTACCATATGATCGTACCTCTAATAGTAGTACTAGTGTTGCTGGTTAATTATCCTCATCGCATTTAAAAATTTGAATTGTAAATTCATAATGTAACATAAGGTCTGAGGTCTCAGTCTCTCTAATTTGTTCCTTGATGAAAAGCTTTTGGGTTTTTTCCTTACCAAATTCTGCACCGTTACATACAATTTCTAACTCATTCATGAAGTGATCAGGTGTCTCATTTCCAATTGGTTTCATAAAAGGAGGATGCCCAGATCATCCAGTAGAGTGGGTATTTGTTAAAAGCTTTGACAAACATGTCTTCATAGTCCTTTGACCTTTAGGTTTGAGATTTGGCATTATGCTTGGCAAGGTCTTACAATAAAGGTTTATATTAGTTGTATTATCTAGAATTAAAAAACAAATATTTTTCAGATTTGGCAAGCAAGCAAGGTCTTACAATAAAGGTTTATATTAGTTGTATTATCTAGAATTAAAAACAAATATTTTTCTAGTTTTACATTTTATGATATAGGAATGTCACAATATGTTATATTAATTATTAGAATATATTCTAGTTGAAATAATATTTTTTTTGAACTATTTTTATAGATTTTTTAAGCTAGAGCACATAGTAAAGAGTAACATCACAAAAACTCAATTATGTTGTTAAATAACAAATTTTATCTTTATCTGATTCAAATTAAATAAATATGATAAAAAAAATATATTATAAACTACTTCTGAAATAATTATACAATAATTATAAAAAGAAGATTTATTTTAGTTTTATCATCGACCACAAATGAAAAAATATTTATCTAGTTTAAATGAATATATTTGTTGTTAAATACATTACAATATAAAAATTATGTTGTACCAATTACTCAATATGTTATATTAATAATTAAAATTCTTCAAAAAATAATATTTGAATTTCTTGTAAATAGAATTAATTATGATTTCACTTTAGGTATGTACATTTTGCCCGGTATTGTACATTTGCATTCCACTAAAAAAGTTAATTTTTGGTAATTTTTTTTTATTAAAATTCTAGAAGGCTCTAGTTTTCCTTGGGTTTCATGCCTCCACAAAATTCTCATTGAGCCCTGGCCCAATCACCAAATTGTCATAGGCCCAATAAAAAATTTTAGTTTTTACATGTATGTATATATATATATATATCACTCTATTCAACAACCATCTAAACCTAGCCGCAGAGAAACTCATCTCCACATCTAGTCTTCTCAGACCACACCACACCCACAAACCTCTCATGATAGAGCACTAACTAAAAGTTTTTGTCTACATCTTTCAGTCGACTGATCCTTTCTACATCTTTTAGTCGAATAATCCTTACAACAATGGACTACTCAATCATAAGTCAACCATAATTCAACGGTTAACACATCAAAGGTATGTTTAGAATTATTTATTGTTTCTTTCTCAATGTTTAATTGTGTTGATTAATGTAATTAAGATTTTGTATAATTATTTAATGTGTTTTTTCTTCTTAATGATCCGAAAATCAATCCATCAATGAGAACATTCCAAAAAATAAATACTATCACAATTTCCAAGACTTTTGTTTCAATTTTAGATTTATGCAATAGTTGTGGATTTTTTTAGATTTTTATCAAAGTTTACATAAAATTTGAATTAGTGGGAGATCTTAATCGATATTTAGTTTTGAATTTTTTGTTTGTTTTAAGATGTGGATTGAACACGATTCAAAATTAGTTGATAACGAGATGATAATCCTAATACAAAGTCTTAATACCTACTTGATATGCAATTATTTTGGGATATCAAGTATTTTTTAATATATTAAATTTTATTTTAAGTATGTTTTTTTGAATTCTTGTATCAATTTTCTTTTGTTTGTTATCAAAAATATTTGTATATAGACAATGAAGAATATGCTCCAGAAAAGTAGTAGGCAACCCTGGCTCTATGAGCCTATCTGCAACTCTCTCACACCAAGGGACAAAACAGACGGATGTATTGTGCCGTTGTGACAGTAGGGTATGAGTTCTTTCTGTTTGTATTGTTTTTCTTTTCGTTTAATTTTTTGTCATTAATTTATAGTGTGATTTGGTTGGTCAATCACTTCTGTTAAATATGTAGCTCAACTGTGGTGGTTGCTGGACTTTTTCGAGTTTTGGGGCAAGATCTTGCATAACTCCCTTTAGCCGCAACTGCTAAGGCCAATCAACTCAAGATGAGTTTACATCCTTCACTAAATAGCCAAAGTACAAAAATGATGCATTCCACTACGTGTTTATACTCAAGCATTTTGTAATTCAAGTGCTATTGAGGGGCACTGCATGTAGGATAACACTGTATATCTTAGATACAGCAGCCCACCTTCATCTATTACGTTCTATTGATGATAAAGGAACCAATCCTTGGAGGATATGGTAGTTTTCATTAGTTAACGTTTCAATCTTCTTTTCAATCTCTATTTCTTAAAGCTCCCTGATCCTGTTGTTGGTCTCTGTTTCTTAGTGCTCTCAGCACCTTCAAATAATCTAATATCTTTGCTTATGATTTGCCTTTCACATTTACAAATGTTTTTTACAATGTATGTGCTTTTTAAAACAAGTATAAATTTTTGAATTTCGTCAAAATAAATATGAAAATCTGATGTCCATGATAAAAAAAATATGAATATATGCAGCCAACTAACATGATCAGGATCAAATAGTGCGAGAACATGGTCGTCAGATATTAAGACAGAGTTATGCTTCCTCGTAAAAATCTTATTTGCTGAATTTGTTAGATATTACCGTAATTCTTCACAAGGAGTTTTTGACATTTAAATGACATATGATATCCAGCATGGGAACATTTACCATGGACACTGGATGTCAAGTTTTCATATTTACTTGTTTCTTTAAGCCAAATACGTGCTTCCTTGAATCTCCTCTATTTCTTTTGACTGGAATGTTTGATAGATAAAATAATAAATAATATTTAATATGCAGAGATGGTTATAAGATCTCTCGATCATGTCAAGTTATGGAAGAATCTAAAGATGACATGAACTTAGAAAGTTTGGTGCTGCTCTTAAGATGTCTGAAGAATATGGTAAATACTACATTCCTTAGTCAGGATAATCAGGTGAGCAGGATAATAAGTTGTATATATGTTAACATTATTCCCTGCATAAACAGAAATGATAATCAGCTGGTCCATGATCTTATTAAAATTGCTAAAAGTTTTGCACCACTTCCAGATGCCAGTACCATCCTTTGCTTATTTTTGCAACTCACATGATATTTTTTGCTTCAGATATACTCACAATGCAATATTTACGAAGCAGGGAAGAAGAAGGTAGCATTTAAATATCTTACAGGGAAGGTATACGATTTCTTACTTGCTTTTCTAGCATTTACTTATGCATCATATGAGTATATATGTGATTTGTTTTACCAGATTTAAGTGTAAAACTTCTAATGTTGTAACAGAAAATAATAAACAGAATTATTTTTAATAAATACAAAGGATATAAGTATAAATCAATAAGTTAGTACTATATGTAGAATGCAGATTCTTTCCATGATTTCTATATACTGCATGTTGGTTTATGACTGGTGCTTGTATGTTAGAGATGGACTTGTCTTTTACTCTCATACACTTTATGTTGGTTGCTTCCTAGGCTGGTGTCAAGGAAGAAGCATGTTCTGGCTGCATCATATCGGAAGGGAACTTGTTCATAACAGAAACTCAGGATGGCCTATTGAATGTAACATCCCAGCAGACCACATTTCATTCGTCAGAATTTTACCCAACCTGTACAGTGGATCCTCCAACTGATTCTCTTAAGTAAGTTACGAGCTATTGTGCAACCATTAACATATAGTTTAGAGATTTGAGAAGGCAATCAAATATAGTACTTGTACATTTTAATTTATGTTCTTCAATGTTGCTGGATTTGATTCGTTGATGTTACTATACTAGTTATGTTTTTGGTGAATGAAATTAGGACTTGAATTGGTTGTTGGTTTATTTAATGGGAAATTCGATATTCAAGTAGTACATTTTTCTTTTATTACATTTATGGTGTTACAATAGGTTCAAAGTGTGTTACAATAGGTATATTACTGCATGTGTTGCAGGCCCAAAAAGTAGGACCCATATGTGGGCCTCACATGTGGCCCTACTCAGATGTGGGCCACACAGTTGCCTCTATGCAAATTTATATCATCTTTTGTATCACATAAACTATGTTGCTATATAGTGTTTAAGATGTTGCTATAGAGGTTTTTCGTAACCACATTTGCTATGTTACCACATGTTGTTTTTTATGTTATTTTAGATATCTATAGTTACTGCTGAGAACCTAACACGGCTGAAGTGTTACCATATCCCTATTTTGGCCTACGGCAACTTTAAAAAGGGTTTATGGTAACACAGTTTTGGGGTTGCAATAAGCAATCTATGGCGTAGTGATATTAATTTTCCAAACATGTTTATAATGTTACTAAGGTGATCATCTACATATGAATGCAGTCTCAATCGCATCATGATGAAGAGGAATTAATAGATCGATCGGAGAGCTGGATCCTAGCAAGGATGGACGAAGAGGCTAATTTTTAAATGATGTTGTTGCAGACAAAGCTAAGGAAATTGTAAGTTAATGATTTGTAACTTAATTCAAAGTATTCATTAGCTCATGCTTTGAACCTTTTTTTTCTAAACTATTAGCAAACTTTGAATTCTTTATTATTATATATATACAAGTTTATTACATACATAAATAGATTAGTCTTTTATATGGGAATAGCTCAGACTATAAATATATGGTACTCTTAATTCTGTAGGTAAAGTTGAAGGAGGAGGTTAAGGAAGGGAAACTAAAAGTGGACGGTCTTAATGATGTTTTAACAATGGCTCTTGGTAAGCCTGAGCATCCAGGAAGAGTACGTGGCCGAGGAACTCATGTGAAGCAGTCAGTTTACTTCGATCTTCCAAGGCAAAAGAAAGCCAAGACAATGGATGAAAAGATACAGGAGAGAGTTAAGAAGTACATGGCAGAGGAGATTGCAAAGGTTATTAAAGAGAGAGACACAATTTGGGCTGATGTAGTGGGAAAACTCATAGCAGAGTTATTGACAAAGATTGTGGGACAAGATGGTAGTCCGAAATAGGCTTCTCAACAAGCAAGTTGTCACTCTAACGGTGGGATTGATGTAGATGTAGGTGTACAGAATCTTCATACACCTGAAACCACTGGGAAGATTTTTCATGTTCAAGAAGATAAAGATGTTTGTAAAGTAAAAATAATTGACACTATATTTGTTGATTTTGGTGACATTAAGGATAATAAGAAGGTGGCTGGTAAGGATGCAAATTGTAAGGTGGCTGGTAAGGATGCAAATTGTAAGGTGGCTGGTGATGATGCAAATTGTAAGGTGGCTGGTGAGGATGAAAATTGTAAGGTGGCTGGTGAGGATGAAGATTGTAAGTTTGTTGTTGAAAAGAAGATAGGAGAGGAAGTGAAAGTCAATGCATCCGGTAGTTGTATTTACAAATTGGCTGTTGGATCGCTGAGCAACATTGTAGCTTATGCAAAGATTGATGAAGTACTCGATCTTGAAGGACTTGAGAAGACAATCCATAGAGTAAGACTTGGAGAAGAGAAGTCTAGAGTTTCAATCACTCGAGTCATTCAGTGCAGTGCTAAGATTCCCTTCCCTATCAGTGATGAAATTGTGACTGTGGAACAGGCCATTGGAACTTTTATTGCATGACC
Organism: Kitagawia praeruptora; assembly: GCA_037693485.1. Lineage (NCBI taxonomy): Eukaryota > Viridiplantae > Streptophyta > Magnoliopsida > Apiales > Apiaceae > Kitagawia > Kitagawia praeruptora. Next base: position 114,786,159 of record CM075354.1, read on the forward strand.
GAGAAACCTAGCTAATAGCAACAGGAAACAATAGCACTTTCGATGGTTTCTCAAAGTTCAGATTGTTTTTCTATTAGTGTGCTTAGTATATCAAGTATGTTTTTATTTAGTCTGTTTCTTCTTACTATTTTCACGTGCAATTTTCAGAAAAAGAAGAAAGGTCATTCCAAAAAATGAAAAAGACGTATAAAGTAGTTGAAGATGTTCGAGCAGAGCCTTTTGTTGAGATGGATGCAAATTATCCATCTGCATTGAAGCGTTTGTGGACATGAGCAAAAGATGCCTTGGCTGATGAACAGACAACGTCTTTTGAGCTAAGCGAAGAAGCCTTTGGCTCTACAAAGAAGCAAGTCATTTTCTTATTAGATATACATGTAGTGTGCTCTGGAGGTGAAATGGCAGGGTCTCTCATTTGCCTTTTTATTAAGTAAGTTTCTCTACAATTTTTTTTTCATAGATAGTCCCGCAATATAACTGAGAATCTTTACTCACTACTACTTAATTTTATATGTAGCCTCTTAAATGAATATGTGAAAAAGCATAAGATGACCAACATGATAAGATGCATAGATCCTAGCACGATTGGTGCCATTGGATGTGGTAATGCAAGGCAGAGGTCGCGTGCACTCGCTCCACGATTTAAGAATGCTAAGAAAGATCAATACTTTCTCATGCCTTATAATGCCGTGTAGGTGTTTATACCATAAGTAGCTACTTAAACATTCTCAGATAATTTTTTTGAGGTTAAACAGGATTATGTGTCTTGCCCTTTTTTAGTTGATTTTTTACAAGTATATACGATGCAAAACGTTATTGATATAACAAACAAGTATGTACGCGTAGTATTTTTTTTTTTTTACACAAAAGTACTTGCATTCCATTAACTCATATCAAAGTTCAATACATCAAGGATGAATTCAGGGACATTCCCCTGCCATTCATGGAAACCTGGAATAGAAATAGAAGCTCGGGCTAACGTATGAGCTACTATATTCGCAGATTTGTAAACAAATGTACCTGTACTTCATCAAGGTACTGAAAAGCATCAACACATTCTGCCACAATGGAGTGAAAATTTGATCTTCCAGAACCACCATTGCAAGCATCTACTACAAGCTTTGAATCCGTTTCGAAAGTACACTTTTTAAAACCCAATCGATGAGTCCAGTTGATGGCATCCTTGAGGCTTCAGGCCTCTGCTTCCTTAACACTCCATTCCCCTGCAACTTACATACATCTCGCGTGCAAAAAACGGCCATCTTCATCTCTGATCACAACACCAGTTCATATATGCTGCATTCCTTAATTTTTTTCCTAATAAGTTTGTTCTACGCGTAGTATTGATATTGTTCTTTATTTTTGTCTCGGTAATGTTCTCTTTTTGAAAGAATAATGTACTATGTTCTAATGACCTTCCAGTCTTGGTATTAGTCTTTGTACTAGATTAACCATCACATTTTTTTCTTGTTTCAGTGTATTAAGGCAGGGTGCTCGTGTTTCAAGGAAGCATGAATGTCTATTTGATGCTACTGAAATTGTAATAGCAAATAAGTACGTACGTGTCAATATTTATTTTGTTCTATTTATTTGTGTGAATCTCTTTATTTCTATACACTGACAGTATTGCGTGCAGGTGTTTCTATAGATTTTAGGTCTCTCATACCTGAAAAGGAATAAAAGAGACCCGGAGAAAATTCAATTTCCCATTCATCGCATGTGACCAACTGAGTTTCACAATTCTACAATAATACACATAAGGCTTCTAATTCGGAGAGACTGGGAAGCACAAGATCCTTTGCAAGTGTTGATAGATAACACTTTGCTACTCTTGATGGAGAACAGTCTGCCATTGGGGATCCAAAATTCGATGCGAGCTCGATGTCCTTTGCTACTCTTGATGGAGAACTCTCCCATTGATGATCCAGAATTTGATAAAAGCTTGATGACTAAAAAGGTGGTAATTGTTATAGGTGTCTGTTCACTGTAAATGTAATTGCATGTCAAACCCTGAAAATTAATCGTCTCAAGGATCCAGAATTCTGTTTTCAGTTTAATGATGACTAAGGTGGGAGATAATTACTTTTAAGTAAATATTATTATAATTGTAGTCACAAATAAGTTAAAATTCGCTCAAAGAATGAGATTATACTTGAATTTATACATTTCCTTTTCTTTTTTTACCATAAAATTATATTGGTATTATTAGTGAAGTAAAATCTTTATTTATCCCTGACTGTCAGACTAAAAAAGGTATATACTTTTAGGGTCATACGCTAACCCCATGAGTCAAATCACAGTAACATTACATGTTTGTTAAAGCATGTTTAATCAAATATATTGGAATTAAAAGCAAAATGTGCAAAGAACTTCTTTCCTTAATGGCAAAAATGCTTAAATTAGAGTTCTACCAATTTCATAATACCAAGAGTTCATCGCCAAACACCAACTATAATTAGAATGATGGTAGTGTGCTGACTGGTCATAATTTAGAGTATCTCTAAGAGGTTCTTTATTTAGGCTCTTAAATTAGATTTAGAGGACTGGATGTTAAAATAGTGCTCTTAAATTAGATTTTGAGGAGGGGTTGCATATATAAACTATGTAATGTGGCAATGAAATCAGTTGAAAATTTTGTACTATGTGGGTATATGCAATTGCAATCACAAGTCCCTTTGTGCTTTCCGTCCAATTCCTTCGTTAAGAGGTCGAGAGTCCGAATTCTTTCTAATATGAATCCCATTTTTTATTCCATTTTGAATAATTTGCCATATCATCTTACAAATTAATATCTGTTTTAATAAATCTTGGACTAGATGAGTGCGAACCCGAAAACCTTCTGAATAAGGCTATAATCAAAATGAGCTTGCTCTAGACTTTTAGAGCTGAAAATGTGTCTAGCATCTCATTTTGAGAAAATTAAATATTTTTAACAACATTTCCAACAACAGCGCGAACCTAGTTTTCTTATGTTGTAATTAAAGATAATACAAGCTTCTCCATTTATAGTAAGAGAATTCAGACCATCATACATGAACTAAGTCAGATACATCTTTTCAGTTCTGTGAATCACATTTAATGTGTTCTTACATATTCCAAAACTCAAGAGTTTAGTTTATTCAACATATATTAGTTGTCTTATCTAAAATTAAAAAACAAATATTTTTCTAGTTTTACCGTTTATGATATAGGAATGTCACAATATGTTACATTAATCATTAGAATTCTAGTTAAAATAATATTTTTTTTGAACTATTTTTATAGATTTTTTAAGCAAGAGCACATAGTGAAGAGTAACATCACAAAAACTAAATTATGTTGTTAAATAAATATTATAAACTACTTCTAAAATAATTATACAATAATTATACAATGAAGATTTATATTAGTTTTATCGTCGACCATAAATGAAAAAATATTTTTCTAGTTTAAATGTATATATTTGTTGTTAAATACATTACAATATAAAAATTATGTTGTACGAATTACTCAATATGTTATATTAACAATTAAAATTCTTCAGAAAATAATATTTGAATTTCTTAAATAGAATTAATTATGATTTCACTTTAGGTATGTACATTATGCTGGTATTGTACATTTGCATTCCACTAAAAAAAGTTAATTTTTTATATTTTTTGGTTGTTTAAATGTAAAAACTAAAGTTGATTTTTAAATATTCAATTTTGTTATGTTATAAGCATTCGATAATATCTAAACATTCTTTTATGGTAATTGAAAATTATATTTCGTATAATTATTAGAAGTAATTATGTGTAGGATATCTCCCTAACTACCTTTACTATGCCGTATGTGTTTGACTATATAAAAAAGAAAAAAGGAAATTAAATTAAATTCACATCTTATATCATAAATATCATATTTAATAAGACTATTATTCGTTTTTCTATTTAGGTGTTTTGAATAGTAAGACCTTATTTTAATTTTCTTTGCACAAAATCATTTCAATAACTAAATTTGAGCCGTAAATTTTATAATGTACTTAGAAGTTGGAATCATTTTTTTGAGAGTTTTTTTTCATACATAATTTGAGTATTTTATAGGTGTCCATAGATCCTTAATGAAAATGGAAATGTTGTTTACATGTTTTATGAATTTTTTCATAAAATCCACCACCACTAAAATATATTTGTTAAGTATTTTTAGCAAAATTATATCTTCTACAAAATAATCCAATCAAATTTTCAGTAGCCCAAAATAATTATCGAGATAATTCCTCAAGAGCCCCTAAGACGAATAAAAGCCTGGAAATAAATATTTTTACATGTCTTTTTCAAATATTTGTTATATATGTTAATATTTTAATGAGTTTGATTAGAATTTTCAGTTTTTTTGCTTTATTTTAATTTGATAAATTTTTTGCTAGCATTTTCACTGAAAAATTAACTAGAGAATTTATACCTCATTTTCCTATATAATTCAAACTTTCTATAAAAGATTTCAGAGTAATATTCATTTGATAAATTAATTTAAAATATAAATTAAATCATAATTATCGAGGCACGTGACACAAATTAATACAAACTTGGTTATAACCCCTGCAAAGCACATTCACTTTTAATTTTTTAATTAATTTATAATGTATTGTAATATTATAAATATTAATTTTAATATGTTATTGGAAGAATTCGAACCTTAAATCTTTGTATATAATAATTTTTATTATTAAATATAAATTAATATGTTGTTGGAACCTTAGACCTCTTTATATAACAACTTGTTGTATCTAACTGATGAGCGATAACCAAAAATTGTGGGTTAACCAAACTAACAATTATACCCGTTTATCTTATTATAGTATAGTATGGATTAGTGATATAAATTTACGTATCCATGAATATAAAACTAATGGATAATAGGACACAAAATAGGATACAAAATAATTAAATTCATCAATTAAACATAACACATAACTACATGATGTAACTTTACTTGTACCTCGCTAAAATGATGAAACATTTATGGTCCTTTCGCCTGGTTCTCTCCTAGTAACTATATGCAACTCCTAATTTAAGGTTCACTAATGTAACGCCCCCAAATCGGGGTCAGGAGATTTGGGCGTTACACGAAATTTCTCAAATATATTCACCTGTTTAATGACATCATATTCCTTGTAATTGTCCAAAATTTTGCAATATAAATCTGTAACCCCAACCAACAAGATCTTTTAGGTTATAGGGCTAGAAAAAAGAACTAAATTCCTCACATTACTCACTGCATTACATCAATTCAATTACATCACAATGTGTCTTACAAATCTTATCCCACCAGTGTAGCTTCGTTGAGATGTACTCCATCAACTAGTACTAATCTGTACAAAGTAATATATATATATATATCACACATCATTAAGCCTATATGTAACTTACTTTATAGATTTCCTGGATCATATCGTTCTCATAAGGCATATTGCCTGCTTTCTCCGAGCGGTCTTGCTGAAAGGCTAATATATATATATACATATAAAAAAAACAAGTATGAGCGAAAGAATTGCTCATCAAGTGGTTACTAGAGTTTAACAAAATATCCCATCATACCCATGGGGTTTTCAAAATCCAACATATGCTTATGCTTAGTATCATTAAGGAAATATCTATAACCATGTAACCTCAATATGGAAAGTATAACGATTAAAATAATCATCAAATGAACATATAAGCTCATAAAGGTTTAAAGAATATAATTAAACAGGATAATTACCCTTAAATCTTGAAATGAATATTCACAATAATATTCATTTAATTAAATAAATAATAGATGATTACAAATAAAACTTTAAATAAATATTTGAAACGATATTCTCTTCACAATTATAATCATCGAATAATATTTAATGGATGAAATAGTTGTGAGAAAATAATCTTAAATAACAACTAATACGTTACCATTCCTCGTTCGTACCTCGTAGGTAAGTAACTGTTGATGAATAATTAAATCTTCAATAATGCACTTGAGTGAAATAATCTTCAATTAATATTTGTCTGATGAGATCATACTAATTGAACAAAAATTCAATTAGTATATTTCCAAGTACAAAAAATCGGGTTATTACAACTAATGATATTAATTTATTTTAATTATCAAAATTAACAACATATGTGTCTCTACATATTCATTACCAAACAAAATAATATTCTAAAGCACAGAATTGAATATTAAATAACTTACATACAACATATAATATAATAAATAAATTACTCTCATCCAAGTCCTACTGAACTTGTTAAATTATAATACTACAATATTTTATTAGATACATACAATTAGAACATTAAAAAAATCATTGTCCAATTGCATAGTAAGAAAATAATTCGATTGTTAAGGCATATTAAACTAAATTTATTGGTCTTTGAATAATTCTTGATACTAGTGTGTTTGACTATATAAAAAAAGAAAAAAGGAAATTAAATTAAATTTCACATCTTATATCATAAATATCATATTTAATATGTTGTATCGAACCCTTTTACGGCTTCTTATATAAGATTATTATTTGTTTTTCTATTTAGGTGTTTTGAATATATAGTAAGACCTTATTTTAATTTTCTTTGCACAAAATCATTTCAATAACTAAATTTGAGTCCTAAATTTTATAATGTACTTAGAAGTTGGAATCATATTTTTGTGAGTTTATTCTTCATACATAATTTGAGTATTTTACACGTGTCTATATATCCTTAATGAAAATGCAAATGCTGTTTACATGTTTTATGGATACTTTCATAAAATCCACCATCACTAAAATATACTCCCTCACTCGCATCCATTTATTAACATTTCAAAATAGGGTGTGTAGCACGCATTTTAAGGTGATTTTAAGGATAGCCCAAAATAAGTTATGAAACTATGCTTAAAAATTATCTTAAAATGCATGCCAAAAAAGTGACAAAAGAAATGTTAACATTTGGGTGGGACGGATGGAGTATTTGTTAAGTATTTTTAGCAAAATTATATCTTCTACAAAATAATCCAATCTAATTTTAAGTAGCCCAAAATAATTATCGAGATAATTCCTAAAGAGCCCCTAAGGCGAGTAAAAGCGAGGAAATTAATATATTTACATTTCTTTTTCAAATATTTGTTCTATATTTTAATATTTTAATGAGTTTGATTAGAATTTTCAGTTTCAAATATTAATCTTTTTTTTTTGCTTTATTTTACTTTGATAAATATAACCTGATCTGACACACCTGCACAAGGTTAGCAGCCGAACATTCTACACAAGTATCATTACACAAGTATCATTAGAGACATTGATACAAAGAAGATTAGAGACATTGAAATAAAAAAGTCTCGGAGCAGCACATCCATTGATACAAAGAAGATGGTATCTAGGATTTTTCAAAGAGAGAATAATTTTCCAAGGGTCATAATAGAAGCACATCACAATTAGTTCACCTGATATCAACCTTCATTTCAATTTATATATTCACTATTTCCTGCAACTCTGAAAGTATTTATCCTGTCTATATTGTTTACCTAATAGCTGATTATCTAGCCCACATGACAATTCAAACTTGTTTTATTAATACCTGGGAGCTCTGTATCTCAGCTTTGAACTTGGATAGATTAGCCGCTGTTATTGCCACTGCATGTTGGGAAGGGACCCCTTGTGCTTCTAGCCTCCGCACCTGTCATAACAGCAAGCACACATGTTCTCAAGACATTCCAATCATCATATACTACCGTCTGAAACCACAATCAATCACAAAAACATCACTCAAGACATAAACACAAACAATTAAATCAATTACATACAATAAAAATCAATAATTACCTCAAGTTTAGAGAGCTTTCCCTCATCCAAAACATTAAAAAGGGCAAACCCAGCAAGAGTTTCAAAAGAAAGAAGCATTTTCCTTAAAACCCACCAAGAAAATCATCAAATAAGCCTTAAAATCAAAACTTTAATAAAACCCATTAACATTAAAGCTATAACACAACTAACAATCCTCTGTAAAAACAGAAAAACTTGAAACAAAATCAAAGTCCTGTGCAGCTTAAATGAATATATAGGTACAGATACTTACAATTAGCTGAATGGTAAGCTTGAAGCCTTTGTGAAATAGAGTTTGAGAAGTTGTCATTGTAGCGGACAGAGAACACCACCTAAACATGGCTCCCTTCCCTTTCAACCAAGGTGACAAGGCTTGGGTTTACACCAAAAGAGAAATGCCAGGTTGAAAATAGAAGCTATCCCCGGGACTGAGAATTGAAAATGCCACCATATAGCAAAATTCCCCAAGTCACTAAATAGGTGAGAATACAACACTAAATAGCTTGGAACTTGGTTAAATAGCTGCAACCTAAAATGGGTAAACAAAATACACAAAGAAAAATCAACGAATCATGAAAGATTCAAGTTTTTTCAGAGATGGTGAACAGTGTTTCGGGACAGACCTGAAACAGATTTTTGGAGACCAAAAAAAGGGTACAGTGGTGTAAAAACAACACCAAAATGAAGGAAACATGAAGACTTAGATTTAATCTATAATGGGTAAGCAAAAGACCAAATAAAAAACAAAGAAATAAGAATAAATCTAGGTTTTTCTGAGATAATGAACACTACTCCCGCAGCAGTCGTGGAACAACAATTTGGAGTCTAAAAACCAAGTTAAAAAGGTCCAAATACTCAAGAAAATGTAGAGAACATGAAGGTATAACTTCAATAATCGATGGGTAATCAAGAAAACATAGAAAGGACCAAGAAATTTGAGCAGATCTTGATTTTTCAAGAGTTGCGGCTATCGTATTGAAGAAAAGGGGAGGAGTTGAATTTGGGGATAGTGGAGAGCATTGGGGAAATAAAAGAGTGAAGTAGGCTTGGGTTCAAATATTTTACACGTATAAAAATAGACAATTTTATACGTCGAAGTTTAAGAAGGGTGATGTAAAAAAAATCTATATAAGTCGCCCATTTACTGAACTGACGTATATAATAGTATTATATACGTCGCTTTTTTCTCAACCGACATATATAGTAGCATTATATACGTCGCATTTTCCTCAACCGACATATATAGTAGTATTATATACATCGCCTTTTTCTCAACCGACCTATAATATTATCATATACGTTATCTTTTTCTCGAACCGACGTAAAAAAGGTTCAAAAATGTAAATATACGTCGCCTTTAGGCGGAACCGACGTATATAAGTGTTTTATACGTCACCTTTGGACATAATCGACGTATAATAGGCGCGTAAAAGATCATTTTTGTACTAGTATGTGGGCCCCATCAGATGTAGGCCCCACAGTTGCCCCTGTGCAAATTTGTATCATCTTTTGTAACACACAAACTATGTTGCTATAGAGTGTTTAAGATGTTGCTATAGAGGTTTTTTGTAACCACATTTGCTATGTTACCATAGGCTGTTTCTGATGTTACCTTAGATATATCTATAGTTACTGCTGAGAACCTAACACGACTGAAGTGTTACCATAGCCCTATTTTGGCCTATGACAACTATGGTAACACAGTTTTGGGTTGCAATAAGCAATCTATGGCGTAGTGATACTAATTTTCTAAACATGTTTATACTATTACTAAGGTGATCATTTACATATGAATGGAGTCTCAATCGCATCCGGATGAAGAGGAATTAATCGATCGGAGAGCTGGATCCTAGCAAGGATGGACGAAGAGTTTTTTAAATGAGGTTGTTGCAGACAAAGCTAAGGAAATTTTAAGTTATTGATTTGTATCTTAATTCAAAGTATTCATTAGCTCATGCTTTGAACCTTTTTTTCTAAACTATTAGCAAACTTTGAATTCTTTATTATTATATATGTATAAATTTATTACATACATAAATAGATTAGTCTTTTATATGGGAATAACTCAGACTATAAATATATGGTACTCTTAATTCTATTGGTAAAGTTGAAGGAAGAGGTTAAGGAAGGGAAACTAAAAGTGGACGGTCTTAATGATGTTTTAACAATGGCGCTTGGTAAGCCTGAGCATCCAGGAAGAGTACGTGGCCAAGGAACTCATGTGAAGCAGTCAGTTTACTTCGATCGTCCAAGGCAAAAGAAAGCCTAGACAATGGATGAAAAGATACAGAAGAGAGTTAAGAAGTACATGGCAGAGGAGATTGCAAAGGTTATTAAAAAGAGAGATGCAATTTGGGCTGATGTATGGGGAAAACTCATAACAGAGTTATTAACAAAGACTGTGGGATAAGATGGTAGTCTGAAACATGCTTCTCAACAAGCAAGTTGTCACTCTAACGGTGGGATTTATATAGATGTACGTGTATAGAATCTCCATACACCTGAAACCACACATGTTCAAGAAGATAAAGATGTTCATAAAGTGAAAATAATTGACACTATATTTGTTGATTTTGGTGACATTAAGGATGATAACAAGGTGGTTGGTGAGGATGCAAATTGTAAGGTGGCTGGTGATGATGCAAATTGTAAGGTGGATGGTGAGGATGAAAATTATAAGCTGGCTGGTAAGGATGAAGATTGTAAGTTTGTTGTTGAAAAGAAGATAGGTGAGGAAGTGAAAGTCAATGCATCCGGTAGTTCTGTTTGCAAATTGGTTGTTGGATCGCTGAGCAACATTATAGCTTACGCAAAGATTGATGAAGTACTCGTTCTTGAAGGACGTGAGCAAACAATCCATGGAGTAAGACTTGGAGAAGAGAAAGTAAGAGTTTCAATCACTCGAGTCATTCAGTGTGGTGCTAAGATTCCCTTCCCTATCAGTGATGAAATTGTGACTGTGGAACAGGCCATTGGAACTTTTATTGCAAGACCGAGAAACCAAACTAATAGCAATAGGAAACAATAGCACTTCCGATGGTTTCTCAAAGGTCAAATTGTTTTTCTATTAGTGTGCTTAGTATATCTAGTATGTTTTTATTTAGTCTGTTTCTTCTTACTATTTTCACGTTCAATTTTCAAAAAAAGAAGAATGGTCATTCTAAGAAAATGAAAAAGACGTATAAAGTAGTTGAAGATGTTCGAGTAGAGCCTTTTATTGAGATGGATGCAAATTATCCATCTGCATTGAAGCGTTTGTGGACATGAGCAAAGGATGCCTTGGCTGATGAACAGACAACGTCTTTTGAGCTAAACGAAGAAGTCTTTGTCTCTACAAAGAAGCAAGTCATTTTCTTATCAGATATACATGTAGTGTGCTATGGAGGTGAAATGGCAGGGTCTCTCCTTTGCCTTTTTATTAAGTAAGTTTCTCTGCAATTTTTTTTCGTAGATAGTCCCGCAATATAACTGAGAATCTTTACTCACTACTATTTAATTTTATATGTAGCCTCTTAAATGAATATGTGAAAAAGCATAAGATGACCAACATGATAAGCTTCATAGATCCTAGCACGATTGGTGCCATTGGATGTGATAATGCAGGGTAGAGGTCGTGTTCACTCGCTGCACGATTTATAACATGAGTAGCTACTTGGACATTCTCAGATAATTTTTTGAGGTTAAACAAGATTATATGTCTTGCCCTTTTTTAGTTAATTTTTTACAAGAATTTAAGTTTCAGTTTTTAACACAAGGGTTAAATTTGATAATATTAAATTTGTTGCAAATTTTAAGTTTAATTTTTGAGGTTAAACTTGATAATATTTCTTACAATTTTAAGTTGAATTTTTACAATAATTTAGGATTCCAATTTTTTTAAAATGGTTAGGTTGTGTCGCAATTTCTCGATATTTTGGTAGACTTGTTAAGATCAAGCGTTCCTTTCATTTTTTAAGTTGATCATTTACGAGAATTTAAGTTTTTATTTTGAATAGAAGGCTTCAATTTTTGAAGTCAAGCCTGATCATATTTATTGCAAGAAATTGTGCTCTAGATGTGTCACATTTTGGAACATTTTTCTGTCTTGCTGAATTTAAGTATTTTTTTGGTTGATTTTATTTTAATATTAATATGATCTTTTTTATTATATTTGAGTTGGTAATGCGACAAGAATTAGTACTTCATGCTTTAATTTCAAACTTGCACCATGGTTCATGTTTGCATAGGAACCACTGGACTTTGACTGTTGCAAATCCTGAGGCAGAGATTGTCTACTACATGGACCCTCGAAAACGTCGAATTTCAAATGGGGAATGAGTGGATGTTGTCGACAAGTTCAACTTTTAAAGTTTGTGTATTGAGTCTTGAACCTTCATAGACCATATCTTTGTGTGCTTTGATTTTTTGTTGATAAATATTATGTTCGTTACAGCGCCATTAAAATGTATAAGGAGGACATGAACAAGGTTGCAAAGAAGAAAATATTAAGGGAGAACATGGCGGTATTAATTCATTCTCATCATATTTTATTTATGCAATCGAAAGAGATTGTAATTAAATTTTTATTTGGTACTTTAGGGAGTTCCACTGCAGACAGGGAGCAAGGACTGTGGCATGTTCGTGATGCGTTACATGAAGGAAATCGTTGAGGACAAGGAGCTTCAATTTGCTGCTAAGGTGAGAATTTCACTTTTTTTGGGTTTTCTAATCAACTTTAGAGATACTTGGTTCTTTAGGACACTAGTAAAAATATGTGACTTACAAAAAACTTTTGGTCATTTTTCAGTGGATGCGCAGGTCGAACTTGGTTTATATTGATGATGACATTAACAAGATCCGGATTGATATTGCAAAATATTTTATGAAAAGCCATGCATGTTAAGTTCTACAGTCGGGTTCTTTCTCTTGTTATGAACTTGGTTTATGAAGTGGAAGTTTTATAGTATGTAGTTGGTGATGGTAAATTAAACTTGGGATGATGTATTTGGTGTTAGGTGATCAACTGGTGAACTGGTTCTTTTTGCTTCGTTTTGTGGTTTTCGTGGATTGATCGGTCGATAATTTGGTATCTATTTCGTGGTTTTCTTTTGCATGTGTTTGGTATCTTTTGTGTTTGTTGTTTGATGGAATTTAATTTTAAGCTTCCGTTGGTGGTTTGTATAAAATGTGAATTTGATGTGCAAACAGTTTACACATAAACGAATTATGGTGTTTTAAATCAAAAATAGCCATTATACGAACATAATTGGGACAACAATATACCATTGTTATAACAATTGACTGAAAGTAGATAAACAAATTTGTAAAACTTGTAAACCATTGTGTCTACAACATTCCATAACAAGAGGAGGTTATATGGCATTTTCTGAAAACTTAAACTACAATATGAGATAAACATAAAACGTGGTCTAAAGAGCTTTCGGATAACAGTGAAGCACAAATCATTATTAAAATGCCTCAATATTAAAAACAATGGTTTATGCTGTAAACAAATGGTTGTTTGAAGGCCTTCACTACATGTGTGCTTGTGTAAACTGTTGTCGAACACCAACTAAGATAAAGGTGTTTTTATAAAACTGTCATGGTTAGGTTTTCAGACAACAGAGGATTACAATAATAGTTGTTTAAAAAAGAGCTTGGGAAAATTAAGAATTCTTGCATGACAACTATTCCATGTTGTCTATTAGTCAGAAGGCCATTGCATTATGTTGTTTCCAGTAACGGTTCTTATTACAAAAGTGTTGTCGTCTTTCTTAATTTTAAACAAGCACTAAGAACAGTTGTGTTACTCTCTTCTAGCAACGGGTATAAAACCATTGTCTGATTTAAAATCAGACCACTGCCCGATAGACCACGAAAAAAATCGGTGTCAGACAACGGTGAAAAACTGTTGCCTGAACTGATTTTTTTTGTAGTGCATGTCACCAAGCTTTCACTGAGATAAAACGCCATACCCCTAGTACTTCTCTTATCATCAATATTTCCTGCAAGGTCATTGTTCAAGTATCCCGAAAAAACTTTAGTACCACCAATTTTAGTGTAAACCTGTCCATACTCCTGTGTTCCTGTACGTAATAAAGAATTCTCTTAACAGCATTTAAGTTCATCGTTGTAGGCTTTTCCATATACCTATTGACTATTCCAACTGTGTAGGCAATATTCAGACGCATGTGGACAAGGTAATTTAGCCCTCCCACAATGCTCCTGAATTGAGTTGCACCTCGTCCTTGGTGATATGTTCTTTTGGATGCATCAGAAATTTTATGGGATTACAATCAATCATCCCAGCCTTTTCTATTACTTTCCTTGCATACCCTGACTACTTAAGCTCAATACACCCGCTATTTTGCTTTGCTTCAATTCCCAAGTATTAAGATAATTTCCCCATATCACTCATCTCAAATTTGCAATTCATCTGACCTTTAAAATCTTTAATTAACGACATATCCATGCCAGTGATGAGAATATCATCCATATAGACTTTTCCAACTCTTTTGGTGTATACAGCATGCTCGTACGGGCATTTAACAAAGCGAGATCTTTAAGATATTTGTTGAGTTTGGAATCCCACGCACGTGGCGCCTTCCATAGACCATACAACGCCTTGTATAGCTTGTACACAGGTTTTTCTTGCCCTTTCTTCATCAATCCTTCCGGCTGAGATACATAAACCTCTTCCTTGAGCTCACCATGTAAAAAGGTTGTTTTAACATCCATGTGGTGCAATTCCTAGGAGTTTTTCGCTGCCAAGGCCAGCAAAATCCATACTGTTTCTAAGCGAGTAACAAGCGCAAATAATTCATCGAAATGTACCCCATTTTCTTGGACATACCCCTTGGCGACAAGTCTCACCTTATGCTTGACTATATTTCCTTCAGCATCCCGTTTACGTTTATAAATCGAATTTAAATCGATTACCTTTTGACCTGGTGGCACAGTTGTCAGCTTCCAAGTTTTGTTTTTTTTCAATGGAATCAATCTTGCACTGCTTAACTTTTCTCCAGGCTTTATCCTTCATTGCACGTCTATATGAATTCGGCTCATCAATGCCCATGAGCAACAACTCGTCTTCTACCTCTATTTCTTTGATGTCATTATATATATCTTCAATCTTTCTGAATCTCTTTGGTAATCCTCTGTCATTATAGTTCTCAAAGTTTGGACCATCAGGTGTTTGTGACTGCGGGGTCGTACCCTCAAGTTCCCCAGAGTTGCTCATTGGCGTCTGTCTATGGATCCAAATGTTAAAATAAAATGAAAAAATGGTTTAGCGATGTTACGTGGCTGATCACCCACTTTAGCACGTAGCACCTTATCGTAACACTACGCCAAAGATGGCCTGCATCAACGTTTTTAAAATGTTGCAGCAAGCCAAAAAAACGTTGTTGTAGAGCAAAAAAACGAAACGGCAACGCTTTTTCAGCGTTGCATTTGGCACAGCTGCCGTAGGTGTCTACGGCAAAGCATTTGTTCACTACGGCAATGCTACTACTTTTGTTACCAGAAACTTCTATGGCAATGTTAAACGTAATGTACTGCAATACTACACTAGTGTTGAAGTAGCTATTAACATTTAGCAAAATTGGGACCCACATGTGGGTCCCTCCTATGAGCCTCTTCCATGAATTTTCAAGTGGGCCCCACATAAACAAATTTTGAGCAATTAATGACAACAATATATAATACCTACAACACTTTTATAATAAAAATTTAAGAGGAACAATTTGTTATATATGCATTTCCCAAAAAATTGAAAACTTGTTTTATTACACCAATACCAAAATTCATAGATACAAGTTAATGGGCTTCATAACCCTTAACCCAAAAAAATAAAATTACAATCCAATACTACAAGAAAACAAATAAATACTTCTCCATTTCATATCGTAAGAGAAGTAGGTGCAGCCAGCGCTTGCAAATGAAAAATCATATGTAAAATTGAGCAAGTTTTTCCTTACAGAAAACAAATCATAAGTATTTATGCAATAAATATACACTGGCAAAGTAATTGACAGTCAGAATGAGGGCAATCAACTTACTTTTGAAGGCTCTTCCGAAGCATATAACGCAGATAGGCATGAGTACCATATGGACTGATTCCCATGTACTTGCACATATTTACCAACCAAGGTCTGCAAAAAAAAAAGGATGAACCTGCATCAGGAATAGACCAATAGAAATGTGCATTAAAAAAATAGTTTACAAGGTACTTCAACATACAAACGATCAAGGCTCTACACACTGTGAAGCATCGAAATCGTACTTCAATAAATTGGAACATGATACTGATCTGGAAGGAAAATATTCTCTCTAGTAGTAAAATTAACAAGAGACTAGAATTGTACAGGTGGTTACATTGACTATGGAATAAGCTGAGCTTCTGTATCAAATAATCACATCAAATCAGCAAGATTAAAGTGTAAAACAGAGAGAACTTATGTTGCTACTTTAAAGCATCAAACTCAAAACGAAATGGTTGCTAATTGGACTGAAGTGAGGTGTGGTAAGAATGTGGGTAGCGAGAACTTATACTTATAAAATTCTGGGAGTTCTTTCAATTGGTCGGTTGAAAATGCTTGGTGGGAGGTTGGGATGTAAGGAAAACATTTTAATATTTTAATGTGTAAGTGAAATATGATGGCTTGAGTCCATGGCTGGAACCCAGGATTCAGGGTATTAACTACGTTCTTGTCCTGTGTAGCATATAGTTTATCAATTCCTTGTTGAAGTTGACGGGTTCCCCATAAATAGACAATGAAAAATATTAGACTAGGAAAACAGAGTCTTTTATAGATTTATATCCCAACTTCTAAAAGTACATTTCGACAAATTTTCATGACAAACAGCTCAGGGTAAAACATGAATGCAAGGAAAATTTTGATTTCTGGAAAGGTTGAAAAATGGTGTATACCTTTCTGAGTTATCAGTTTGTCCTTCCCAAGGTCTCACAAAATCTTCTTCCTCAAAAACAAAGCCCGAGATCAACATTTTTAAATTAAGGCGACAGGTTTAACTCTCCTACTAGGGTCCAAACTCAGCTATCATTAGAAAAATTAAGGAGCATAATATAAAGAAACATAGTTCTCCGGCTAACAGTGAAATATGAACTATTTTTAATTGGGTATAATTCTCACCTCCAAATGATGCATCAACTGCAACAGAGCCTGCAACACTTCCTGCACCAGTTTCTTCTCATTCCATGGTACACACAAAGCTGCCAACTCCCAAGGCATTCAACAAAAGATGATGTGCTTCTCAGCGAGTAGTACCTTGAAGTTTGTTTGGTGAAATTTTCAGGACCTATAGATTAAAAATCAAAAGTCCAAAATTCAATTAATGCTTATGCTTAGCAAAAGGTCACTCTATCTCATTTGAAGAGATCCATATTGTAACAACTGATTTGACAAAAAAAATTATATTTTAAACTCTAATTTTGCTTACATCATTAATGCTTATGCTGAAAGCTTAACAATTTATATGAAATATGTTTTTGAATAACCAAACGTGCCACAAGAATCAATGTAAGTGGAGTAGATATACTTCTTGAAGAAAGCTGCTATATTTCAATGTCCTGCAATCCGAGTGTTGCCGCTCTTTTGTGAGCTTCTAGCCTCTCGACCTCAGCCATGACTGCCACATAAGGCCCTAGCTTCCTCGGGCCTTCCTTTGTCAGTGACTGGACAAAACAAATAGAAGAATAGGTAGGATTAAATGATTCACTACTATACTTCTATATGAGTATAAATGTAAACTACATGCCTTAGAGTTTAACGAATTAATGTGCATGGTAATTAGCAAAATATACCTCTGGAACAAATGCTCACAACTGATTATAAGAAAAAGGATTACAAAACCTTATTATGCTAGTGTTGTAGACTTGCAGCAATTACCTTAAAACACAGGACAATTTGTAGCTGTTATGAGATCCAAGAAACAGTCACTGCATTCTACAAGTATATTGTCAACTATTATAACATCAACAATCAATGATCCTCAAATTTATATCAATATCTAGTATTGTCAAATGAGATTGATGATATATGTAGCTGCATATTTTGCACGTGAAGAACTGGCAGAAGTAGAGAAACAAGCTCCTAGGTGTTACCATGATGTCCTGCACTTTTTATTGTATGGTGGCCTACCACTATTTTCCATCTTGCTTGATCCTCATAATGCAACATCCAGATCCTATCACAAATAACACTAGTACAAAACTGATCTTTTACGTCGCCTCATATACGTCGGTTCTGGCCAAAGGCGACGTATAAAGTACTTATATACGTCGGTTCCGCCTTAAGGCGACGTATATGTACATTTTTAAACTTTTTTTACGTCGGTTCAAGAAAACGCCGACGTATAAAGTTATATTATATGTCGGTTGAGGAAAGTGCGACGTATATAATGCTACTATATACGTCGGTTGAGAAAAAAGCGACGTATATAATGCTACTATATACGTCGGTTGAGGAAAAGACGACATATATAATGCTATTATATACGTCGCTCTTAATATAACCGACGTATAAAACCTTTAAAAGATATAACTTCTAATCGAACACCCGCGTCTATTTCCAATCTACCCTAATCTCTCTGGCCTCTCTCCCTGCGGCGCCTCCTTCAACACGAAGATGTGTGATTTCAGCCTCTCTATCGTCATTCTCAAATCTCTCTCCGTCTCCCTCATCTTTCTCGCTCAATCTCTCCACCACCGCCTCTCTTTCGCCGCCCTCTCTTTCTCAAATCGCTGAATACACACCATATATAAATCTACTGCTAGTCGACTTAGGATTCATTCGATTTGGAAGATTCAATCGATTTGGGTACTAATCGATTTATCAATTAAGGATTCATTCCATTGTTCTTCTCATTTTTAAAACCCTAAACATACGATTTGGGGTTCAATTGATTGGCTGTTCAAATGACTTGTGTTCAAGCTTGGGTGATTTGGGAGATGACTCTAAAGTGAAGATTACTAGACTCCCGGCTGTTAATTTCTGTTGTAAAAGGTATTTAAATTGCAGCTACTGTCTCTGCATATTGACTTATCTCTAATTTCAAATTTCTCTTAGCATTGGGTTAGTTTTGTATCGTGTTCCTTAAGTGTGAGTTGGGGTTTTTTAAGAAGGTACTCGACATCTTTCTGTTCATACATGTAAGAAGTGTTGAAAAGAGATTTTTAGTTGTACTCTTCTTCTAATTAATCATCAGGTGCTCCAGGTCACATTGGACACGAATGCATAATGTTTATCTTGTAAATTATAGCGAAGGTTCGTATTATTAAATTATGTCAGTTACAGTTCTTAATTCTAAATTGTCAACCAAGAGGTTTAAGTCACATAACTTGAAGGTTTAAATGTGGAAAAACAGAGGTTGAAAATTTGCTATTTGCTGTAGTAATATAAATTTGGATAATGGCTTATAAATCAATGTGTTGTCTATGTTCTCTCCTAGTTTTCATGTTTAAAACATCTTCTCCATTGTAATTTCATATATTGTGATTAATCTGGCTATTTAGGCTTTTTGCTTATGTAGTTTATCCAGTACAACATATAACTATTACGATAAACTATTTGACAAGTCATGGTTACGTATTGCAGCTTTGAGCTTTCTGATTCACACCCTATATTTGAAGGAGTAAGTACATTAACTCATTTTCTTAAATTAAATGCTTTCATTCTATAGATTACAACATTTGTATGTGCAATTCTGAATGATGCACAGGTAGCAAGCAGGGATCCCGATGATCCATCTCCATACCTATCTGCTGTGTGGGAAGATGAAGGTGAATGCTCAGTGTTTGCCGGAAAAGGGATGAAAGTTGAGGAATCAGTTGCCTTAATGGGTACGCAAGTAATACTATCTTTTATTTCTATCAGAGTGTGCTTTTGGTAGTTTAAATATAACAATGCATGACATTAAATTTTGCTGTCGGTTGCATGTGATTTTTATAAAGGATTCCATAAATCTTATACTATATTCCTTGCAAAGAAAGTAGTAGTATTTGCTTCTACTATCTGATCCACTCACTATATATCTTTTGTCCTTATATAACAATTTCAGAAAAATAGATAAGTTTTATGTTAAAGTGAAATAGATAAATTTTATTATTCATGTTAGTAGTATTTATGATAATTTGCTGAAAGTACTATTGTTGTCTCTGTTCTAAATAATGTGGAAAAGGTCCTGTGATTATATATTGAATATCCTTGTGAAAGTATACCAACAGTTTATTTCTGTCTGACTAGTAGATAAGTTTTGCTATTGCTAAAAAAGTCATAAAAACATGCGGGGAGTTTAAGTTTTAGTGAGAAGTAAGTATATATTGCAGGTGCCCATACATAATTATACATTAGGTGTCACACATTGTGTGAACATTTTGGATCGTCTAGCTAGTGACACATAATTCCCTACTGCAGCCATGTTTAAGTTCTGTAACAGACTTAACATTTAACCTCGATGTATGGCTCATCAGTACTGAAGTTGTGTGCATCACCAGCCCATCTATGGAGTCCAGATGGTCTTACCCAATCATATTTTCTCCTCTACCAATGTTGCAAATTTGGTTAGTGTCTGCATTTCACCAGGTGACAGTAACAAACAAATTATTTAATGCAGACTACTAGTTTTATCTCGTTGGACCACCTTCCTTGTGTTGTGTTTTTTTTCTCCTCCAAAAGCCAAGTTGACTCATGTCCAAGTTTAAAACTCGATGATAAGCTTCTAATAATGAACTTCACAACTACTGTCAACACAATGCAAATTAAGGTATCTAAACCAATCTTGAATTTAATATCAGTTGATTAATTTATCATGGGCAGAGCATATAATATTCAGTTATATTACTTTGTCGAACACTGCAAACACTAATAAAAAAGTTCTATTGAAAATTAAAGATATCAATAGAAAGTAAGTTTTTTTGTATGCATTAGTGATCATATCTGAACTGAACTTGTTCTTTTAATGGGCTCTTACCTGAATTGATTCTTAAGTTTAAAAGTAGTTTCATTCAGATCGGAGCTTTGAAGCAGAACTTTCGTGCCAGAAATTGTGGTCAAGGAAGGTGGTCTTCCAAGTTTTCATGGTGTTTTTATCTGTGCTACAGTAAATTGGTCTTTTGTTAAGGTCTTATGCTACTATCTTTCCAGCTGCTTGGAGTTCAGAAAAACTTTAGTAGTTATTGAAGAATTCCCAAGGGAAGCTGATGCGAACAATTCTTTTCTCAACAGAGAGGGTAATAATTTTAGTTCATTATGAAGAATTTGTCGCTGGTACTATACCGTCTTATTTTTCTGTATTTTTTCTTACTTTTATATAATATCTCAATTGCAGGTCACTGCCAATAGGCAACAGCTGGGAAAGTGGCCTCTTCATTTTGTTTTTAGTTGTATTTGCATTAATTGCTGCCGGTTATGTACTTGTGAAGGTAATAAAACAAGCTTTTCTGTGGCTAATGTTGATGTAGTCTCTCTATACACATAAACACACATCCTTTTATGTATGTCAATTATGCTTTGTTATTTTTCATGCTCTAAAGTTTTGCTTACTTCATTGCAGGGACTTGAGGACCCAACTAGGAGTAGATACAAGCTTTCTATTAATTGGTTATCAAGTGACATCTGCAGGTATAATGATGGTGCTCTCCCATTGGCAAATCCCAAACTGCATTTTTTATTCAACGAGGATGGGTGCCCTTATGATTTTGTATTCCAGGAAAGAATGGAGTCGAAATCTTGTTGAGGAGTTTATGCTCTTGGCTAACAGGACAGCTGCAGAAGTAATAACTAGGGCATATCCTTCTAGTGCTTTATTGCGGAGGCATCCTGAACCTAATTTGCGGAAGCTTAGAGAGTTTGAATCCTTCTGCTGCAAACATGGTTTGAGTTTGGATATCTCTTCTTCTGGCAAACTTCATCTCTCAGTGTAACTTAGACGGAAGTGATCCTACTAGCTATTATCATTCAATCTCAGTGTAACTTGTACAATATTGTACAAGATGCAAAATATATTTGTCAATATTTTGTTAAATTGTTATTGTTGTAGCTGGACGGATGTGTAAAAATATGTTGGGAATTATGGTTTTTAATTAATTTTCTGGATGTTGTTCGGTTGTAAAATTATGGATGTAAAATTATTGGTTGATTTCAGGAATTATGATTTTTAATTAATTTTCTGGGTTGTACCGAAAAACAATTTTTTTTTTAATATTTGGATCTTATACGCCGGTTGTTTTGAAGAACCGACGTAAAAGGATAACAATATACGTCGGTTGTTTAGAAGAACCGACGTAAAAAGGATAACAATATACGTCGGTTGTTTAGAAGAACCCACGTAAAAGGATACAATATACGTCGGTTGTTTAGAAGAACCGACGTAAAAGGATACAATATACATCGCCTTTTTAACCGACGTAAAAGACTCTGACCTTATACGTCGCCAGCCCATACGTCGCCATTTAACCGACGTATAAGACCTATTTAACCGACGTAAAAGGCCATTTTTCTACTAGTGTAACTTGGTAAATTTATTACCATGTTATAAAGTTTACACGCACAACCATTAAGCATAAAGATTATAAAGCTTATTATCATGTAACAATTCATCTAAAAAGCTTACACACACAATATGAAACATTATGAATTCTCAGGTAGAAGTCATTGTGTTTCTAATTATACAGAAAAGATATCAAGCTATACAAAACCATAAACAACATCTTGCAACAGAAGATTGACAAAACTTAAGTACTCAACTCTATAGCTAGAAAATATATCAACAAGTTCTCATCGATAGCTTTTAGGAATTTTAGAGGACAATATGCATGCTCATTCTATTTGTATATCAAATAGTACATAAGGATTAACAAAATAATGAATTCAAATTACTTCAAAAAAGTTGTAACCTCAGTAGTGTATAATAGTCATCGTGTCTAGGAGCCAGTAAATCCTTCTCAATGAGTGTTTTTGGCGCAATTCCTGAACTCCGCACTCTTCCTTTGCATCACGTGTTACATAATTTTGCTTAAATGTGAAGTTTTAATATTAGACTTATTCCATAATATATAGCCTACTTAAATTATAGCAGAAGCATTGCTTACAAATACTTTCCGAAGTATTTATCAAGTGTTTTAATCAAGAACAAGTGTTTTTATCAAGCACGAAAACAGAGAGAGGAAGAGTAGAAAGCAGAGAAGGAACTCAACACAAACGTAAACACGAAAATCATTCATACCTCTTTTAAAACATCTATGTTGATTTCAGACTTTGACAATGAATCCTCTGCACATGGTTTCACACAAGTCATTCTCAAGTCAAATCAGAGAAAATCAAATTGAAACAAACAAATCGAAACCCCTAAATCAGATTTAGGGAGAGAGAAGGAGAGACATAGAAAGAGACAGGCATACTTTAATATAACATTAAAATCAGAGAAAATACCCAATTCAATTCGATTCCAGATCGAAATCCTAATTAAATCAGCGGCGGTAGAGTGAGCGGCGGTAGAGTGAGCGGCGAGGTAGAGAGTGAGTGTGAGGGGCGGTGTTTTTGTTAGAGCCCTAATTAGAGTGTGAGTGAGTGTTTTGTTTGTGTTTGTGAGTAAGAGTATGTTCTAATAGGAGGCAAAATTGCCCCGCTTCTAATATTAGAATTTTTCAGACGGCGCCACAAGCCCACAACTCAACACAACATCCAAAATTTTTTTTATTTTTTTATTTTGTTAATTATTTATTTGAAAATTTCTTTAATTTAATTAAATTTATAAGAAGATATGTTATTTTATAAAAATGTTATATTTTAGTTCAATAATGCAAACAAATTTTTTAATTCAAAATTTAACATTATTTCACAAACTTTATTTATTTTCTATAAAATTAAATTTTAAAAAAAATTGTTACATTTTTTTTAATAATTTGGTCTATTTCAAATTATAAAAAATGTCATATTTTTTTCCTTCAATTTTTTTATATTTTATAAAAATGCCAATATTGACTCTAATAACAAATTTTAAAATTTAAATTATTTGTTTTTTAAATTAATTAATTTTAATTCACAATAATTATTTATTTCAATTTTTGTTAAAAAAGATTGTGTTTAAATCATATTAACGGCAACACTTCACAAGTGTTGCAACTTGATACGTTTCTTATAGCTACGGCAACACCAAGTTTTGTATACAGCAACACAAAAAAAACGTTGCTGCAGACCATCAAGTTCAGAGCTGGTGTAACGTTTTTCATTCCAACACCGAAAAAAAGCGTTGCTACAGGTGTAAGTTCCAATTAACCTATTTTATTATTGAAAGCTTATATCCTAATTCGGATTTATACTTTTGATTCATTGTTACCTGTTATCTCTTTACACTACTGAGTGATGTTTGGC
Source organism: Kitagawia praeruptora (assembly GCA_037693485.1). Classification (NCBI taxonomy): domain Eukaryota; kingdom Viridiplantae; phylum Streptophyta; class Magnoliopsida; order Apiales; family Apiaceae; genus Kitagawia; species Kitagawia praeruptora. The sequence goes on from CM075354.1 coordinate 114,810,327, forward strand.
TCATATACCCAAACCTAACAGTGAAACGTGAAGATGGTGCGTAGGATTTAGACCACTAGAAGAGTTTAGAGAGGAAGAGAGTAGCTGCCCAGGGTCCAGTATTTGCAATCCAAATTTTGGAAGATTTCGGATCAACAGATGCAGCTATTTGATAAACTTTTGGAGTTGGTTTGTAAGACTAGTTTTGATAATGATGTAATTATTTAAAATTGAAATCGTTTGTAAAATTAATTAGACTTAACTGTCATTGTTTTAGATGTTTAAGTTATTTCATAATTTAACATGGTTCATCTTGAGGGTATATTTTTACTTTATTATTAATCGGTTTGCGGGTATGACCCATATTCACGTTACTCTCATTTACATTGTTACCATACACTACAAGAAAATCGCAATCAGACAACACTCATCAAACAACGCTCGGACGAAAAAGCATTGTTTGGAATTAAGAGACAACGGTTTTTTTGTAACTTCAGAAAAGTATTGTGTCATCCAGGTACCCTACAACGGGTTAAAAACGTTGTCTAGTAAATTGATTCAGACAATGGCTTTTGCAATGTGGTGTTGTAAAGACGAGTGAGGTTGCACAACTGTTTTTACGAACATTGTCTGATCTCTTTTGAGACAACGTTTATAAACCGCTGCATGATTCACACAATGGTTTTCATATACCATTGTGTTATTTACAATTCACACAACGGAATAACTAACCGTTGTCTGAACTACAAAAAATTTTGAAACGAATTTGGTGGGAAATAATGAAATATTTGGTGGGAATAATGAAATTATTTGAATTGAATTTGGTGGGAAATAATGAAAGTAATCAAACAACGGTTTTCTTATAAAAAATGTTGTGTTGTATTAAGCACAACAACATTTTTTCATAAAAAAAACCGTTGTTTAATGTTCCTGTATGATATTTTAGTGGTCAACTATCATACAACTATCATAAAAAAAACCCGGCATTTTATTTTTGGAATATTTTTTTCCAACACTAAAATGAGTGTTTATTAACATCGGTACGGTTCGATCGTCGAAGAAATCATTCAAAAAAATTATTCAGTGAACTTGGATCGTGCCCCGTTATAGGAAGCATCACTTTTAATACGTTTTTGTTAAAATCTCGTACAACCCGACCTTTTTATTTTTTGATTATTTTTTCCCAACACTAAAATGAGTGTTTATTAACTTTTGTACAGTTCGATCGTCCAAAAAATCATTCAAAAAAATTATTCAGTGAATCTGGACCGTGCCTCGTTATAGGAAGTAACACTTTTACCACGTTTTTTTTAAAATCTCGTACAACCCGACCTTTTTATTTTTTAATTATTTTTTCCCAACAATAAAATTAGTGTTTACTAACATCCGTACGGTTCGATCGTCCAAGAAATCATTGAAAAAATTTATTCAGTGAATCTGAATCGTGCCTCGTTATAGGAAGTAGCACTTTTATCACGTTTTTGTTAAAATCTCGTACAACCCGACCTATTTAATTTTCGATTATTTTTTCCCGACACTAAAATGAGTGTTTATTAACATCCGTACGGTTCGATCGTCGAAGAAATCATTGAAATTTTTTTTTCGATGAATCTGGATCGTGCCTCGTTATAAGAAGCAACACATTACTATGATTTTGTTAAAATCTCGTACATCCCGACCTTTTTATTTTTGGATTATTTTTTTCCAACACTAAAATGAGTGTTTATTAACATCCGTACGGTTCGATCGTTAAAGAAATCATTGAAAAAAATTATTCAGTGAATCTGTATTGTGCCTCGTTATAGGAAGTAGCACTTTTACCACGTTTTTGTTAAAATCTCGTACAACCCGACCTTTTTATTTTTTGATTATTTTTTACCAACACCAAAATGAGTGTTTATTAACTTTCGTACGGTTCGATCGTCCAAGAAATCATTCAAAAAAATTATTCAGTGAATCTGGATCGTGCCTCGTTATAGGAAGCAACACATTTACTACGATTTTGTTAAAATCTCGTACAACCCGACCTTTTTATTTTTGGATTATTTTTTTCCAACACTAAAATGAGTGTTTATTAACATTCGTACGGTTCGATCGTCCAAGAAATCATTGAAAAAATTATTCAGTGAATCTGGATCGTGCCTCGTTATAGGAAGTAGCACTTTTACCACGTTTTTGTTAAAATCTCGTACAACCCGACCTTGTTATTTTTTGATTATTTTTTCCCAACACCAAAATGAGTGTTTATTAACTTTCGTACGGTTCGATCATCCAATAAATCATTCAAAAAAATTATTCAGTGAATCTGGATCGTGCCTCGTTGTAGGAAGTAACACTTTTACCACGTTTTTGTTAAATTCTCGTACAACCCGACCTTTTTATTTTTTGATTATTTTTTCCCAACACTAAAATGAGTGTTTATTAACATCCGTACGGTTCGATCGTCCAAGAAATCATTGAAAAAAATTATTCAGTGAATCTGGATCGTGCCTCGTTATAGGAAGTAGCACTTTTACCACGTTTTTGTTAAAATCTCGTACAACCCGACCTTTTTATTTTTTGATTATTTTTTCCCAACACCAAAATGAGTGTTTATTAACTTTCGTACGGTTCGATCGTCCAAGAAATCATTCAAAAAAATTATTTATTGAATCTGGATCGTGTCTCGTTGTAGGAAGTAACACTTTTACCACATTTTTGTTAAATTCTCGTACAACACGACCTTTTTATTTTTTGATTATTTTTTCCCAACTCTAAAATGAGTGTTTATTAACATCCGTACGGTTCGATTGTCCAAGAAATCATTGAAAAAAATTATTCAGTGAATCTGGATCGTGCCTCGTTATAGGAAGTAGCACTTTTATCACGTTTTTGTTAAAATCTCGTACAACCCGACCTATTTATTTTTCGGTTATTTTTTCCCAACACTAAAATAAGTGTTTATTAACATCCGTACGGTTCGATCGTCCAAGAAATCATTGAAAAAAATTATTCAGTGAATCTGGATCGTGCCTCGTTATAAGAAGTAACACGTTTACCACATTTTTGTTAAAATCTCGTACAACCGACCTTTTTATTTTTTGATTATTTTTTCCCAACACTAAAATGATTGTTTATTAACTTTCGTACGGTTCGATCATCCAAGAAATCATTCGTATAGGAAGCACCACTTTTACTACGTTTTTGTTAAAATCTCGTATAACCCGACCTTTTTATTTTTGGATTATTTTTTTCCATCACTAAAATGAGTGTTTATTAACATCTGTACGGTTCGATCGTTGAAAAAATCATTCAAAAAAATGATTTAGTGAATCTGGATCGTGCCTCGTTATAGGAAGCAACACTTTTACTACGTTTTTGTTAAAATCTCGTACAGTCCAACCTTTTTATTTTTGGATTATTTTTTTTCAACACTAAAATAAGTTTCTATTATAATAATATTCCAAAAATTTGATAAATTTTGTTTTATTTCAAATTAAAGTTCCTAAATTTTTTAGAATTTCATGGTCCATAATCTCAAATTTCATTTCCCACCCATTCATATTGCCGCTTTAGATTTCCCCCTTCATTTCACTTCCCCTTTACTAAAATTTCACTTCCCTCAAATCAAAGTTTCATTTCCCTCATCGCTAAAATTTCATTTCCCCTCTCTATCTTCTCAGCCGCACAAACACATAAACATTATTTGCCCCCAATTTCAGTGAATAACAAAGAAATTAAATAATTGTTGTAGACTCTTCTCTCTCTCTTTCTCTATCTTTTCCCAGATATAGATTATTCACCGTAACTTGTATCTCCGGCGCTGTCATCCTGCCAAACCCAACCCATGCCTCTTTTTTTTCTTCTCGATTCATGAGTTTTTACTATCAAAAACGTTCTTTGTGCCCAAAAATAGAAACCCCAAAATCGATTTTGAAATCCTAAATCCCAAAAATCTATTAGTTTCACTAAAAGAAGATGCCTAGACCAGGTCCAAGACCTTATGAGTGTGTTAGAAGGACTTGGCATAATGATAAGCACCAACCCATTAGAGGTTCAATCATTCAGCAGATTTTCAGGTATTTTTTTAATGATTTTCTTGAAATTCTAATGGTTTTTTGTGATGCCCACCATATGTTTGATTAGGGTTGTCAATGGGAAGCACTCTACTGGTACTAAAGGGAATAGAGAGTGGCAAGAGAAGTTGAAGCTAAAAAATAATTAGAGAAAAAATAATATATTTGCGGAGGAGAACGCGAATGGTGCGGACTATGCATTCCCTATGAATCGTGTCACTTGGATTGTTAAGAGTGAGAATTCGGATGTTAAGTTGTCCGCGGAAGCTGCTTTTCTCTTTAATAAAGCTTCAGTATGCTGCTTCTTTCCTCAATTTTGTTATGTGTTATTGTTAATTTATGTTTTGATGATTGGTAACTTGTTTACATGTGATGTTATGTGTTTCCCCAATTTTTATCAAGTTTTAGATTAATGTAGGAAATGATAGGAGCTATTCCATGTACAAACAAGTGTCCCTTTAGTTATTTATAATTACTTGTAATGTTTTCTATAATGATTTCTATTGATGATTTATTTGAAGAACAGAGTATAATGATTTCTATAATTGTTTATACCTCTCTTGAAGATCAGCAGTATAGTGTGTCGGTGTGCTGTATTTTCACTGAAAAATAATCAGTGTATAGTTACTGTGGTTCATAATTATTATTTATCAGGCTTGTGATCATTTTATGTTTGCCATTGATTTTATGCCATTCATAACAGGCTTGTTGAAGAAGCTGACTATAAAAGCACTGTTGAATTATTTGGTAAGAAAGGTGGCGATGACAAGTCTCTTGATATATTCATTCCTAAATCATAAAAGTTTCCATTATATTGGATTGCTCAAATCTATGATCAGAATGTCAATGACATCTCTGAAAGCATCTGATGCAAAAAAAGTTACTTCTTCTATCACTACCATCGCAAATGAAAAGCTAAAAGCAGAGAAAGAAGCTAATACTGGTAAAAAGAAGGCAGGTAATGCAGATCACACCTTTCCTAGTTTATGAGTAATACGACACCAGTTCAGGTCTTCCTTGTGAGCAAGATATTGTGTCATTTTGTATTTTGGTGCAAAAAATCAGTTTTGCATGTTGCAGCATCTCATGTTTCCATACATATATCATATACGGCTTCATACATTCTATTTTTGCTGCTTTTTTCACGTGCAAAAAAGAAACAACTAATTGTGGATAAGCCAGATGATGATGCTGTTGTCAGCAACAAAGATTCATCATACGATGATTTTGATTTCAAGTAACTTTTTGGCCGAATCTTCAGGTAGTTGACTGTCTGGCAAACTAAATATGAAAAACTGACATATCATTCATCGACTTAAGCTGCAACAAATTCATATTGGAAACCTTGTTGCTTTAGTTTTAGAATTTGCTGTTGTTATAATTTGGTTTTTATATGGTATAACCTAGTGAAAGAGGCTCACCCTCATCCTCTTTCTCTAATCATGACAGTATCATAGGTCAAATTCAACACTCTATTTCTGATTTAAATTGAAAAAACTATGCAGACTACTGTATTGTATTCCTCTGTTAGTAGTTACTTAGTCTTTTAGCCTTCTATTGTGTTTAGATAATTTTAACTAGTTATGAAAATCCTGTCAGGCTAAAATGAATTAAATTTTTTCTAGAGGCCGGAGTTGGAGGCTTGGAGCAGGTTAGTCTCGTTGTGGTTCCACCAAACAAGTGTATTTTATCTTGTATTCTAATTAGTTTTATATTTACTGTATTTTTGCCCGAGTGAGCAGGTCAATACTTATTGTTGCTAGATTTGATCCGCGCCTATTATTACAGTTCACAGAAATCTAAAGGCCATTGCCTACACATGTTTGTGTTAACATTAAGTTCTATATAACTAACAGTTTGTGATTCTCATGGATGTGTATGACTTCTTTGTTAGATTAGCGTGGGTTGGAGAGTTTTCAATTTATAAGGGTGTGTGTGTTCTATAATAAAAAGTAAATAAGAATCCACTTCTCTGTTGCCTATCCTGAATTAAAACTTCCATCATTACAAATTTTGAAATTTGTTGTTGATGCAGATACAAAATAAAACAAGTGTTGTGGGTTTGCACGATAAAGGTTTGTGAATGATTCTATATCAGTAGCACTGACAATCTTTATTGTATGCTGATTTTTTCAGAGTTTAGAATCTATGTATGTTATAAGTACTTTTGGTGCGGTGATAGTGAAATCAATATTATTATTACCTACATGCACAATCACTAGTTTAGTTTTCATTCCCCTAGACATATATGTTACCTGAATTGTGACCATTTAGTAAACTCGCTTTTGTTCTTATTGTGATATGCCTTCTGATTTAATGGATGTCACAAGCTTCACTTTGTCCTATATTTCTACAGGCAGATGACTAGTGCTGCAGTTGAGACTATAGTCAAGAACTGTCCTGATTTCACCCATTTTCGCCTTTGCATAATGAATCCTTGTCAGTAAGATTATATGACAAATGAGCCGCTGGATGAGGCATTCGGTGCTGTGGTCAAGACTTGCAATAAACTACAGAGACTTGACGTTTCAGGCTTACTTACTTACCAAACTTTTGAGTATATTGGGAAGTATGTCAAGAACCATTGTATTTTGTTTGGATCTTGTTTTGTAATGGTTGTTGATCAAATAGTGTACCCTTGTTTTGTTTGTAGATAGAAAACCATTGTCTAATCTACTTGTAGACAATCAAAGTAACTCAGACAACATGAATGAACAAAAAAACATTGACTAAACTTAGTACATGCACATCCTCACTGGCATAAAAACCATTGTGTAAATTAAACTAAAACAAGCATCTGGTTGCCTAAAAACACTTGCATTTTGTTTATAACAACACTTTTGAAGCTACAAAATATTGTACAAAAACAATTCAGACAACGATTGTATCATATGTATATGTTGTGCACATTCGAATCTAACAACACTTTCGAAGCTACAAAAGAGTTGTGCACATTCGAATCTAACAACACTTTTGAAGCTACAAAACATTGTACAAAAAACATGAAGACAACGAATTCTTTCACATGTGAATGTTGTGTAAATGTTGGTTTTGCGTGCCTCTAATTTACCAAAACAGTTGTGCACATTAAAATCTAACAACATTCATAATAAACAAAAATGTTGTAATATCAACATTTCTACAACGCTTTATACCATAACCGTTGTGGTTTCTGGGTGTGCTACAACGCTTTTGGAGCCTGGTGTGTTGTTGTTCTGGATATTAGACAACGATTTGTGTACCGTTGTGTGATGTTGGTAAGAGACACCTGCTCGATAGACAACGCTATTCCAGGGCATCAGACAACGGGCAATAACCATTGTATATTTCATTTTTCCTTGTAGTGATATGACCCTTTCTCTATTTATGACTCCTAGATAACACCCAAATCTAAACCATTAGCCCACTCAAAGCCCAATTACAATAATTTAAGTTATAAAATATCACTCTATTATGTTAGCTATAAAGTTGTAAATTAGTAGAATGGAGCCGAACTTCTCTCTTCGTGTTTCAGCTCGTTACAAAAGTCGAACTCAAACTCGAATTTTATGAAGCCAATATTATTGTTTTTGTATGGACTCATTTAGAAAAAAATTATCTGACAAACATGTTCGCAAATCATGATATACTCCTATCAGGTATTCACGATCATTTTAAATTTTTTTCTATAATTTTTTCATTGAATTTGAATAAAAAAGTAGGGAATAAAATCTCGAAAACCTGCAACATGCTTCTTGCATGTTTGCATTTTTTGTTGATTTATTTATTTTTAATTTCACAAACAAGTGAAAATTACGGGAAAAAAGTTAGGGTAAACTTGCCTCTGGATAGATTTTTATTGTTGCATGTAGTCTAGTGAATTTTTACTTTATAGTTTAAGTGGTTTACTAAATTACCAGATGATCGTACCTCTAATTCATATATAAATTGAAAAAAAATATCATTATTATAACACTAAATGAAAGTGCAAACTGATTAGAGTAGTACTGGGTCTTGCTCAAATGAGAACCCTCACTTATGGTGAGATATAAGATCTAATCCTAGCCATACATTTTTATATCTAAATTAAATCCTAGCTCCACAATTAATATTTAAAATTTTATTTTTTTTATTATTCATTTAATTCAACATCATCTTCCACGATCATTTCTTCAATACTCCGATCACCATTTCTGGTCATCATTTCCGGTCATCAACGCACTACCGCGACCTCCGACCACCATGTCACCGCCACTATCAACAAAAATTACCACATTTAAACAAAAAATCACCGCACTCCGCCACCTATGACCACCACGCAGCCACCACCACCAAAAATCACCGGGTGACAACAAAAATCACCAAGACCAAAACCACCCCAAACCACCACATCACTACCACCATCTCCGACCACCACCAACAAATCACCGATAACAATCGAAAATCACCATAAATAACTCGAAAATGACAACGTAACTAAAATCTCAAAAATCGATGATCGATTCGAACAGAATAATAACATCCGAGTCAATTGACATTTAGTGCATCATCTCAAATTCAAAAAATAAATATACAGAGCACGTTGATCCAATCATATTAGTCAAAAATTACAACTAAAACTAATAAAACTAAACACATAAAAGCATCAGGAACTGAAAAAAAACAGCATCGATCACGATTAAATCTCGAAAACATGACGGCGAGTGAGATTTTCGGTCGCGAAGCTCCGTTGAGTTGTTCAATTCCGGCGAGTGTGTGTGTCGTAGAGGTAGTTATCTTCATCGAATAAATCACCACAGAAAGAGGATGCGGTCGGAGGTGGGGTGGGGGTTGGAGGCCGCGGTGGCACGGGGTGGAGGCAGGTGGGAGGTGGGGGGTTTGGGTGCGTGTGTTTTGTATGTACAATAATGTGTGTTATGTGTTTGGATTGTATTTAATTTGTATGGCTAAGATATAATTTAGATGTACAAATGTGGGGCTGAGATTAGATCTCAGTTCTCACCAATAATAATAGGGGTTCTCACCTGAGAAAGACCCCAGTAGTACAAGTGTTGCTCGTCAATTACCCTCATCGCATTTACAAATTTTTATTGTAAACTCATAATGTAACATAAGGTCTGAGGTCTCAGTCTCTCTAATTTGTTCCTTGGTGAAAAGCTTTTGGGTTTTTTCATTACCAAATTCTGCACCGTTACATACAATTTCTAACTCCTTCATGAAGTGATTAGGTGTCTCATTTACAATTGGTTTCATAAAAAGAGGATGCACAGATCATCCAGTAGAGTGGGTTTCTGTTAATAGCTCTGACAAACATGTCTCCGTAGTCCTTTGACCTTTAGGTTTCAGATTTGACATTATGTTTGGCAAGGTCTTACAATAAAGGTTTATATTAGTTGTATTATCTACAATTAAAAAACAAATATTTTTCTAATTTTACTATTTTTGATATAGGAATGTCACAATATATTATATTAATTATAAGAATTCTAGTTAAAATAATATTTTTTTGAACTATTTTTATATATTTTTTAAGCAAGAGCACATAGTAAAGAGTAACATCACAAAAACTAAATTATGTTGTTAAATAACAAATTTTATCTTTATTTGATTCAAATTAAAAAAATATGATAAAAAAATTATATTATATACTACTTCTAAAATAATTATACAAAGAATTATATTATATTTTTTGGTTGTTTAAATGCAAAAATTAAAGTTGATTTTTAAGTATTCAATTTTGTTATGTTATAAGCATTCGATAATATCTAAACATTCTTTTATGGTAATTGAAAATTATATTTCTTATAATTATTAGAAGTAATTATGTGTAGTGTTGTGGAATAAAAACTAGGTTATTAGATTGCGGCTAGGGTTTGCAGTATTTAATGTTAGGGTGCGTGAGCTTCGTGCTTTAATGGCTGCTTCTGCGTTCGAGACTAAACGGTCCTCACAGAATGCCTACGTATCTCTGTATTAGAGAATCAAGCCAAGAAAACGTAGTTCTAAGTTGAGGGGTCTGACCCTTTATATAGGCTGAGAAGCCTCAGAATTACCGTAGGGTTAGGTGACTTGGTGGACAAGTCAACCTTGAGGAAGGATCTAGACTCCTTCCTTGTAGGAGTCCGTTTCCTTGTATGACTATGTGCCTTGGAGGCTACTCTTTGGAGAGATAATATCCTTATTTGACTTATATTTCCCAGTTGTTAATTAGCCATGAATATTAATTACGAAGTTAATATTTAACTAGGATTTTTGGGCCATCTAGCGGGCCCCACATTTGGACCAAACTAGGTCTAATTAATGCAACATTAATGATATTTTTAGGGCTTATTTTTAGCCCATATCATTTGCCCCCCAACTTATAGGAAAACTGATCAGGTTTTCCTTGAAGTTATAACGGTCTTTTCTGAGACTTGGGTCAGGGTTTAAGTATGTACACTAGTGTTTCACATATATCGTCTTTTGTAAAGTGTGGAGCGACCTACACATTTACAACGATCGGCCTTGTTCGAGGCTAAGCGATTATATTCCATAACCTTAGTTACAGAATTTTGTATATCTTTCTCAAGGAATTATCTTTTAAAATTCCTTAAATCTCCACATTTATCCTATATTTTAGGATTTTTATAGTACCCACAGGTATTTTTCTCGTCAAATTCAACGTCCGTGAAGATTCACTATTAAAAATCAATTTTTTATAGCAAATTTCGACCAGGATTAAACATTTTCGACCAGAATTTCGACCAGGAATTCGACTAGGAATTCGACTAGAGTTCTGGTCGAAATAAGACCTCTTCAGGCTTTTTGGTCGAAGGGTTTTTCGACCAGGATTCCTGGTCGTTTCGACCAGGATCTTGGTCGAAATAAGGGCGTTTCTAACGCTTTGGTCGAATGACTTTTCGACCAGGATTCTTGGTCGTTTCGACCAGAATCTTGGTCGAAATAAGGGCGTTTCCAACGCTTTGGTCGAATGACTTTTTGACCAGGATTCTTGGTCATTTCGACCAGAATCTTGGTCGAAATAGACCAGAATCTTGGTCGAAATAAGGGCGTTTCCAACGCTTTGGTCGAATAACTTTTCAACCAGGATTCTTGGTCGTTTCGACCAGAATCTTGGTCGAAATAAGGGCATTTCCAACGCTTTGGTCGAATGACTTTTCGACCAGGATTCTTGGTCGTTTTGACCAGAATCTTGGTCGAAATAAGGGCCACTTTGGCCTTGGGCCGGATTCCTATTGGGCCTTCTAAGCTTAGTGTATTTTCAGGAGTGCGTATTTTTATAAAAATACCTTTTTTTCTTCCTTGAACGGGCTTGGCCACATGGCTATAACGGGCTAATTCGGGCCTTTTAAGCCCAGGTTCCAGATCCTTCGATAGGATTGAAAAAACCCTAAAATTTTTAGAAATATCGCTGATATTTCCTCAAAATATCTTTGATATTTTTCCAAGATATTTTCCTAGGAATGTTCTAGAATTGGGCTTGTGCCATTTGGGCCTCCTATGCGGGCTTTTACAGGTCAACCGGAGAATTCTGACCGGTTTTTCTAGGTTTGTTACCGGCTAGCACTTGCTATAAAAGAGTAAGAGTCATTTCTCACACTCTCATTCCTTACTATCACTTAAAAAAGCTCTCAAACTCTCTCAAATTCTTTCGAAATTTCCGGGCTAACTCCGGCCTTCTTCTCCGGTCATCCTCTTCAATATCCTCCTAGGGTTTCAAGCGGCCATTAATGGAGGACAAAGCAAAAGCTCGTCTTGGCAAGATGAATTCTACATCCTCCAAAGGTATCATCATTCGCTCTACCTATTCATCTCTTATAGACATGCTAAATGAACGTGGGGATGACTATCCCTCTTTATCTGAGTTAGATGCGTACGACTGTTGTAGCTTGTTAGATATTGATTCAAGAGATGATCAGGATCTGGGCATTACTGATCAGATACTGATGCTGACGTCATCAGGAATACAACGTCAGTATTGGACTATCAGGATTAGAAGCTGGTCAGGATTCCATGAAGATTTTCATCAGACCAGAGATCAAGGAAGATTGATATGTCGGTTCCTAATTTGTAGAAAGGCAGCTATCATACAAGATATGCATTCAGAGATATATGTAATTGATTTAGAATATCTTGTAATTGATAGTGCAACTGTGTACACTATATAAACACAGTTTAGGTTTTACATTTTGTAATCGCTTGCACGAGTTATATTGTAACCTAGCAGCTCTTAAGAACATAAGAATTTCTTAAGAGAGTTTTGTAACAGTTTTATATCAGAGTTAATAAAACTGTTATTGATTCATACTTGTGTTATTTGTTTTAAGTCGAAAATCTTATACAATTGTATTCAACCCCCTTCTATAATGCTGTTTGGAGGGCAGCATCTATGTCGATCACTTTTGCAGGTTTTTCCTTCTCGATTTCTTCGAGACCTGCATCCATCTGTAACCAGAGAGTCTCCAGTTGTCTTTCCCAGTCAAAAGCATCAAACTCTTCACGAGTATAACTAAAAATATCTCTTTTCTCTAAGAGATGGAGGTTTTTCTCAATGATGGTAAGGTTCGACATTGCTAAAACTTTTGATGAGAAGGGTTTTTCTGATTTTTCTTACAGGAGATAATGAAGCGTTATAGAAGTAAGTGGACAAGTCTCTAAGATTAAATAGAGAAGGGTGAAACGAGAATATGAAACGATTCATATTACTGGTGCAAGTACCAGGTATTATTCGATTGTGTTGTTTTAAATTTCTTTATTTAAAACAAAATTACCATGTTTTATTTTGGTCACAATTTTATTTTCCGAATAATATATAGCGCGTGTGCTCACTCGATGCTTACATACAGTTAAAGATGTAAGTCATGACGCGTGTAATCCTCACCACCCTCTCACGTAATTTGGTCCATTACTTTAGTCTAAACGAATGATTTACTGACACCTGTTTTTGAGAAGTTACAAGTATTGTCTAAAATCAATTAAGTTTACTAATTGATTTAGTTTTCTCAAACTATCAGTAAAGCATCGTCTCTCTTTGTCTCTGTACTCTCAAACCCTAATTTCAAAATTAACTCATCTTTTGTGTTTGAAATTCCAATGGAGAACCTATTCATGAACAGCAAGGTGGTAATCAATGGAGTTACTTTTAATACCAATAACTTCACTGCAGTTCTAGATCATCAGGACTTGCCGAGTGATTTCCACATTATTCAGGACTTTTTGGCCTCAAGCCCAATCAATTATGCTCTAACCCAACCTGCCAAGATATCTTTTAAGTCTGTTATGCAGGTTTGGAACACAAGTGTTTTTGGGAAAAGTCATTCATCAGAGAATCCTCAGATGAGCTTTGAATATGACAATGTTACATACTATGTGACTCCTGAGATTGTCACTGAAGCCCTACACTTACCATCAATCATTGGTAAGCCTGTATTCAAAGTTCTTGATGCAAAACTTCTTGAGTATGTTGTAAGCTTGGGTTACAATGGAACACCAAAGAAGTTTGGAGAGCTCTACAGGACAAAGCTCAAGAAGGAATGGAATTTCTTCTTTGATACTATCAGCAGATGTTTCTTGAATAAAGTGTCAAACTTTGATGCCTTACCCACAGGTTCAGCCAAAATTGGGTACTCTCTAATTCATGATCTCTCATTTGATTATGGTTCCTTTATATTAAAGGCATTAAGTGAAAGAAAAGAAGATAAATGTGGTTATGTTTGCTTTCTTAGATTTTTTCAATTAATATTTTCTCACTTATGTCCTCATGCTGTTTTTGAGAATGATACAATTTTGCCGATATGTAAAATCTCAGAAAACAATATAAAGAGTCTAATCAATTCTGATAAGGCAAATAAGTTTGTGGGACCTCCATACATTCCTGATGAAGTATGGTCTCTTTTAAGAGAGAGAATGCCTATTCAATATGGCCCAGCAACTGGTGCTATGGAACAGGACCTTACACATCCTATTCCTGACACAAGCACACAACCTAAACACTTACCTAAACAGTTAACCACCTCTGGTGTCTCACAAAAGGCATCAGTTGTAAAATCAAAGAAATCAGCTAGATCTGATGTGTCTAAGAGGCAATCAGGGTCAAAGGATTTCTCCACTTCAACTCATTCTCAAATGAAGTCACAAGGGGGTGGACAAAGGGTTTTTGAAACATCTGGTTTGGATAAAGAAACAGGAGGGAAAAGGAAAGTTGATCAAGGAGTTATTTCTGATTCTGATGATGATACAATGCCTATATCAGTCTTGTTGAAAAAGAAGGAGATTGATGTTGCTGATACAAGAGAAGTGGCTGTCTCTGAAAAGCCAAAGAAAACAAGAAGATTAATCAGCAAAGGCAAATTTGTTGATCATACAGAATTTCTGAATCTTACTGATGATATGGAAGGCAATCCTGATGTTGTTAATCAGGATGGATCATCAGTTCCTGATGCTACTGCTAATCCTGACATCTCTACTCCAAATAATTCACCTATGAAGACTGTTGAGATTTCTGATTCTCCAGCATCTGAATCTCCAAAGAGAAGAATTATTGAGATGTCTGTTGATGAAGTAAATGCTATTGCTGTTCAGCTGGGTGTTAAACCTTCACCTCTTGAAGTAAAAACTGCTGAAGCAAATGTTTTTCACAGACAAAAGAAACAAAGGACTACTGTGTCATCTCTGAGAGGATCCAGCCCACAAGAACCTGAACTTCAAAGGAGTTTAGAAGCTATTACAGATCCAGTCACACAAGAACCACCTACTCAGAGTGTAGGTGCAGACATTTCTGAAGGAATAGTCCCACAAGAACCATCTTCTCAAAGGGAAGGTGAAGACAAGAATATTCCTGCCCCACAAGAACCATCTTCTCAAAATGAAGATGCTGGCAAACTCACATCAGCAGGGGAGTTTCCTGACAATGCTCAAGGGGCTTCTGAAATTGAAATTGAACTTGCTAGAAGTCTGGCAGAAAAAGCTGCTCATGACTTGCACATTGCTGAATGTGATAGAGTGATTGCTGACACTGCATTTGAGGGAAGTACACAAGAACCTTTGACTCAAAGTGTTGAAGAAGCTTCAAAACCTCAGACTACACAAGAACCATCAGTAGTAAATACTGATGCAAGTCATGCTATAGTTGCAGTGGTCAATCCTGATGAGAGTACTACTGATCAACTTATTCCATTGCTTATTGAGCCAATTTCAGCAAGGCCAATGGATTCTTTAACTACTTCATTAGGTAACATCTCTTTCTCTACTTCATTTACTACTGATAGTATGATTACAGATAGACCTGATATTAGGGATACCTCTATCTGTATGACTTCAGACCACTCTTCTCAGCCACCTCTTATTTCTTCACAATTAATGAGCCAGAACCTTTCTTGTGAGATTGAGAGTGAACATTTAGAGAAAAAGAAGAGTGATGAGAGGCAGTCTCCTGAACTGGCAAAAGGAGAGGTAGAAAAGAGTGAGAAGTTATTAACTTCTTGTGAGGTAGAAGTTGCTATTGAAAGTAACTTAGGTAACATTGTGAGAAGTGATGAGATCACTTTAAAAGAAAAGAGAGATTTAGGAAATGTTACTAATTTGTCTGCAGGTCATCAGGATTCACCAGCTGTATCTACTGGTGTTTTGAAACTGAAAGGTATTATGCTTCCTGATGATGATGTTGAACATAAACTTCCTGAGGCTGGTGGTGGCTCAGATGATGATGATGATGATGATCATGCTGATCTTGAAACAAAGCAAATGCAGGCGGCTATAAAAGCAAGTCTCCAATCTACTTATGGGTCTTCAAGTAGATACATGCAGTCAATGACTCAAGAAGAATTCAGAGGGGAGTATAGTTCACTTCTTCCTCCTGATACTCGAGCTGCAAGGGGACATGAATGGGATACAGAATGGAATGAACCAACTGCTGAGATGAATTTTCAAACTGCTCTGTTTCATTCTGGTCATATTGCTACGCGGATGCCGACACCTGAACTTAAGGCTCTTCTCAAAACCAATGCTCTTCTAGCAAAGGGATTGAAGAGTGACATTGACTCTATGAAGGCTGCAACAGATAAATTTCAAGCGGGTATTCAAACATCTGTTTCTATATCTGCTACTGCTTCTCAAGCACGCCTTCTTGCAGATGATACTAAAGCTCTTGATAAGAGATTGGATTCTAGAATGACTGTCTTGGAATCAAAAGTTGATACTATTGATGAAACCCTCAAGCTTATATTGTCTTTCTTCATTCAGGATGATACTGATGTCAAAAAGGGGAGAAGATAGTCAAAACAAAATGTTCACCTGATCCAGTTGTACAAAAGGATGATGATAATTCTGGAAATGATGGTGGTGATAAGTCACATCATAAAGTTGAAACCTCTGATGCTGCTTTAGTAACAAAGAGAAGTCAATCTACTCAAACTAGGCAGTCAACTCATGTTTCTAGATCTGGTAAGAAGACAGTGACAATAATGATGCAATCTCAGAATCCAAAAGAAGAACAGGTTGTGACACCTGGTCAAACTCTGTCAACCATTCCTGAGGATGATGTGTATGTGGAACAGGATGAGGCTGCTGCTGCTAATCTGTTTCATGAACTTGACACTGGGGATGGTCGTGTTCTTAAATTATTTCATAAAGACAAAAGAGTTCAACAGTATCATGCTGAGAAAGCACTTGTTTTATCTGCTGAAGAAAATCCAAACATGACTACTAATGAGTTCTTAGAAGAACAGAACAGGATCTTTGAAGAGTTTGCAAAACAGAATAAAACTCCTGCTGCAAGAAGAGGAAGAGGCAGAGGAGGAAGATACAGAAGTAGAGGAAGATTATCTGCTCAAACAAGTATAAGGCAAACAAGATCTAGTGGAATCAAATTGAAAGATGTTTCTGAAAATGAAAAGAAGAAAACTCCACTATCTCTTGCATCAACTCCAGATAACAGATTCAATGCTCCTGAAGAAATTGAAGAGGAGATATTGCCTTTGAAAAGGAAGAGTAAGGTAGCTGTTCAATCTACTGCATCTAACGAGAAGTCAGTCGTTGATTCAATTCCTGATGTTGTTCCTGAAGAGACTGAAATCTTAAAAGAACTTAAGATTATGATTCTTAAGGTTGTGGTTGAATTTCACAATGTGGAAGTTTTTGAAGATACATTGGAGTATGAACAAGAAAACTTCAAAAGATTTGAAAGAGAAAGTGAAATCAGAGCTAAAGCCACAAAAGCAGAAAAGATAACAACCAGGGATTACTTAAGAAATGTTCATAGATCAGACAGGAAGTTATGATATGATAGAGATAGATCTGTTCCTGAACATCAGCAGGATTATCCAACTAATGAGAAGAAGAAGAGTAAGAAGAAGGAGGTGGATAAGGTTGATTATAGGAAACCAGTTGTGTTCATATCAGCTGGATTGATAAAAGAGTCTTCTTTGATCAATGAATTTATGATTGTTAAAACAGAGTCTACTACTTTTATTGCTGAAAATCCACCAAAATGGGTGAGTATGCAATCTGGCTTGAGAGGATGGGAACCTGGCACAAGGGGAGGAATTGGATATAGTCATGCACTGGTTATTTTCATTGCACAAACTGATCAATATGCTCTAGTTGAAAAGATTGGGGATGAATTAACTGTAGATCATCTTTGGAAACTTGAAGCTGTTGCTATCATTGCTGATTGTCATGCTGATGCAAAGAAAACAGAGAAGCTGGTGTACTTCATGAAAGATGGAAGTGTGAAGAAGATTCCTATTCATGAATTGTTGTGTAAATCTGCAAAAGAATTGAAATATGTTCTGTATCTTCTCAGAAGTAAAAGAATAAATGTTAGTGAAAGAGAAGTTTATCAAAATTGGTGTATCATGATTTACATGAAGATTAGACAGAGATTCATGGATGGAGGAACAAGGTATGATGGCAATTATATTCCCATGTACTTAAATTTAAGAGATATAGAGGTTGAAATGAAGAAAGGTACAGCTGTTAAAGAAGTGTATCTAGGCATGGAACAACTATCTCTAAATCCAGATGGGAAGGAAATTGCTTATGTGTTGCTAGGTGACTTAGATCTTCCGAGAAACTCAATTCAGAACATCAGGGCAGCTATTTATCAGATTAATGAGGAAGATGAAGAACTCAAAAATCTGAAGAAGAAACTGATTCAAATTCTTGAAAGCAAGGAAGAAGAATTGTTATCTGAATTCTTGAGACTGAATCTGTTTATCAAAGAATTTCTGAAACTGTTCCTGATGATTTTTAGAAGGTATTTTGTTTTGTGTTTTTGACATCTTGAATCAAGGAATTTGTGCTTTGTTTTATAAAGAACAAATTGGGGGAGATTGTTAGATATTGATTCAAGAGATGATCAGGATCTGGGCATTACTGATCAGATACTGATGCTGACGTCATCAGGAATACAACGTCAGTATTGGACTATCAGGATTAGAAGCTGGTCAGGATTCCATGAAGATTTTCATCAGACCAGAGATCAAGGAAGATTGATATGTCGGTTCCTAATTTGTAGAAAGGCAGCTATCATACAAGATATGCATTCAGAGATATATGTAATTGATTTAGAATATCTTGTAATTGATAGTGCAACTGTGTACACTATATAAACACAGTTTAGGTTTTACATTTTGTAATCGCTTGCACGAGTTATATTGTAACCTAGCAGCTCTTAAGAACATAAGAATTTCTTAAGAGAGTTTTGTAACAGTTTTATATCAGAGTTAATAAAGCTGTTATTGATTCATACTTGTGTTATTTGTTTTAAGTCGAAAATCTTATACAATTGTATTCAACCCCCTTCTATAATTGTTATTTACCGGGCAACATAGCTCATATCATGATGTTGAGGAAGTCGTTAGATATAATAAACTGTTTAAGATAGAGCCACCTTACAAACTTGTCTTAGCTGAGCCAGGTGATAGGCCATGCCACTGGAAAGCCGATTCTTTATGTGTCTATAGGGAAAGTTTAGTTGCTGGACTTCGTTTTCCTTTTCACGAATTTATACCTCGTCTTTTAGCTGATGTTCAAATTAACCCGTGTCAACTCCCGCCAAATGCGTGGAGAATAATTTTGTGTTTCATGGTTCTATGTCTTAGACAAAACCTTCATCTCTCTGTCCCGCTTTTTCGCAAAATCTTTCAATTTTACAACAGCCCTGCTACGAACCCTGGCTGGGTATATCTTAAACTTCGCCCTAAGGTCCCTCCACTTTTTAACGGCAAGTCCGTACCTGACAATAACTCTGGTTGGAAAAACGAGTTTGCATATCTAGTATGGGAAGGAGGGGACTGGGGCACCCTTTTTAGGAGAACCTTTTCAAGGGTTTCAGATGGAAGTGCAAAAGGGATCGCCCTTGGTCCAGAGGAATAGGCTGCCTATAATACTTTGACCCAGGAAGGCGGAAACTCCATTACGTGCCTAAGCCTTATAAACGAAGAATCTCTGAGGGCAATAGGCCTTTCACCTGTGTCGAAGCGGGGTAACTTTATGTCTTGTCTTTGTCATTTATTTTCATATTTAACTTATTCCAACTCGCTTCTGTTTATATTTTTGCAGTTTCTAAAATGATCGTGGAGGCATCTCCTTCTGTTGACGAAGAGACCTCTAGAATGATTCGAGCTAAGAGGAACGCTGACCCTCGTGAAAAAGCAACCGAGCCTTCGTTCTTGCGACCTCACAAGATTCAAAAAGGGAACCTAAAGTTTGGTGATATTGCTTACCTGGAGGGGAGTTCCCAGGTTAATGTCCAGTCAGCCGTTTTTAGGCCATCCTGGGGCTTCAGGAAGAGAGATAGCATCGTTGGTTCCACCAAGCATGCTATGGATTGGTCACTCAACTCAATCACCCCTCCAGACTATAAAGACTTGGTTGTCAACGGGGGCATTGGAGAATCAGAAGCACTTGGCTCCCAAGCTATTGCTGTAGTAAGTCTCAAACCTTATTTTTATTTCAAACACTCCATTGTTTTTATTACTAAAACTCTGCTTCTAAACGCAGGCCAATGTTCATTTCTAAAGCCTGATTTATCAATCTAAAGCTTGGAAGGAGAAGGCCAAGGGATTTGAAACTGAGTCCCAGAAGAGAAGCTTACATATCTACCAGCTTGAGGAACAGCTGAAGAAGAAAGATGAGGAGCTGGTGAGTGCTCATGCAGAGGTGGTGGCTTTGAAGGATGATAAAGAGAAGCTGATTGATGACTATCTTGACTCAGATGAGTATAAGAGTCTCATGGACCAGCACGATGAGATGCTTTACCCTAGCCAGTTCACAGAGGGGTGGAACAAGGCACTTGAGGCTGTTTTAAGGAGCCATCCTGGCCTATTCCAATCTTCTGCCTTTCCTAGCCCTCATCCTCCTAGCATCATGACTACTGTAGCTGAGGCTGGCTCCAGTGAGGAGTTATTTGGTGAGGATGATGCCTTGGTCAGGAAGCATACTGCAGCTAGGTCTTCAGATCCTGAGTAGCCTCTCGTTCAGGGTGGAGATGCTGACCCTGATGGGGGAGATTCCACCACAGCCACCAGTTCTGAGAGTGGTTCTCCTATCAAGGAGACCCCTAAGGCCACTTAGTTTCTTTGTAGTATCTATTGTTTAAACTTTCAATTTGTGTAACTTAACTTTAATAGCCTTCGGGCTTTTATTTATGCAACTCTTTTACTTAACTATTCATATAGTTAGCTTCCTTTCTAGCTTTTTATTTCTTCCCTTTGCTTGTAATCTGTTTAAGCTTTAGAGTTCTCTAGGTATTTGGCCCCTTGGCTTGCACCAAACTTATGAATTAGTTCATCATTTGTTTTACGTGTTTAACATAACAAAACAAAGGAAGTAACTCAGAGAAAAATCAAACTTCATTAGACTGTCAAAGAATTCTGATAAAATGGGCTCATCCCTTACATAAATACTCTATTTCCTACTAGGAGCAGCATGCTCTGTTATGGTTTCATCCGAACCTTATTTCTATCCCTACTATATAAAAGACCAAGTCTTTAAACATAATAAGTCTTGAGGTTCACTGCATGCCAAGTTCGGGGCACCTCAACCCCGTCCAAGGTTTCCAACTTGTAAGATCCTCGTCCTAACACCTTCCTAACTTGATAGGGTCCTTCCCAGTTTGGTGCTAGCTTGCCCTTCTGGCCAACTCCTGAGGCTTCTATTTTTCTTAGAACCAAATCGCCTTGTCGAAATAACCTCTCCTTAACCCTTTGGTTGTAGTGGAAGGATGCTCTCTTCTGATATTCAGCATTCCGGGCATTTGCTTCATCTCTCACCTCATCAATCAGATCAAGGGCTAATCTCATGCCTTCTTCATTACTTTCTGGTTCATATGCTTCAACTCGGGGCGAAGCATGCATAATCTCTAAGGGCACCACTGCCTCAGCCCCATAAGCCAGTAGGAAAGGGGTTTCTCCAGTTGTTACTTTGCAGGTAGTACGATACGCACAAGTATAGGCAGTAATTCATCCACCCAAGTATTTCTTGATCGTTCGACCCACTTCTTAAGTCCATCAAGAATAATCCGATTGGCTACCTCAGCCTGTCCATTAGCTTGTGGGTGAGCTACTGAAGTAAAATGAAGCTCGATAGCATTTTCCTCACAGTACTTCCTGAACTCTTCATTGTTGAATTGTGTCCCATTATCTGTCACAAGGATTCGGGGAATTCCATACCTGTAGATTACGTTCTCCCAGAAGAACTGAACAACTTGTTTGGTGGTTATCTTGGCTAAAGGTTTAGCCTCAATCCACTTAGTGAAGTAGTCGATGGCCACTATCAAGAATTTCCTTTGTGCTGAAGCTACAGGGAAAGGACCGAGTATGTCCATTCCCCACATCGCAAATGGAATTGGAGAGTTAACTGATATTAACCTCTCAGGCGGCTACCTTACAATTGGAGCATGCTTCTGGCATCTATCACACCTTTTAACATAATCCTGAGCATCAGCCAACATCTCTGGCCAATAAAATCCTAAACGGGTAATCTTGTGAGCTAGGGCTCGGCCCCCCAAGTGCTGCCCACAGATCCCTCCATGAACTTCCTCCAATGCTTCCTTCGCCTCCTGGGGCCTTAAACACTTCAAGTATGGGATGACAAACGACCTTTTGTAAAGGATGCCTTCAATTAAGGCATATCTCAATGCTCTTACTGACAATTTCCGTGCTTCCAAGGCATTGTCAGGGAGCCATCCGGTTTCAAGGTGAGCCTTAATAGGATCTATCCAACAGCCTCCTATATCAATTGGTGCTACTAACTTTGAGTTGACGGTCGGGGCCTTCAAGACCTGGAAGTAAACACTCCCTGCATAATTTTCAATCTCAGAAGAAGCGAACTTAGACAGGGCATCGGCCTTAACATTCTCTTCTCTCGGGATATGCTCAACATAGCACTCTTCAAACTGAGTCATAACAGCTTTCACGACTCTCAGGTATTTCGCCATAGTTTCATCCTTAGCTTCAAATTCACCATTCACTTGCGATACCACAAGCCTTGAGTCTCCACAAACTTTAAGGTTCTTGACCCTGATGATTTTAGCCAAGCCCAAACCAGCTATCAGAGCTTCATACTCAGCTTCATTGTTGGTCGTTGGGAAGTCTAACTTCAAAGCATATTCAACTGTAAACCCATCGGGGCTTTGTAAGACCATACCTGCACCACTGGATTTTGTTTTTGATGCTCCATCAAAATAGAGCACCCAGTACTCTTTCAGATCAGGTACATGTTCCTCATCCTTATGTTCTTTCTCAGCAGTAGTTACCATCTCTTGCCCCCCGACTTCTTGGTTGTTAATGGTGCATTCAACCACGAAGTCAGCCAATGCCTGAGCCTTGATGGCCGTCCGAGGCTTATATGCAATGTCAAATTCTCCGAGTTCGATTGCCCACTTAATTAGCCTTCCACTGGCCTTCGGGCTATGCAGGATACTTCTCAATTGCTGGTCCGTCAGGACTTCAATCTTGTGTGACTGAAAATAAGGTCGTAGTTTCCTTGAAGCTGTTATCAATGCTAAAGCAAACTTCTCAATGGTAGAATAATTCAACTCAGCTCCATGCAACACCTTACTCACGTAGTAGATGGGTTTCTGAACCTTGTTCTCTTCCCGTATGAGGACGGCACTCAATGCTTGCTCAGATACCGCAAGGTATAGATAAAGAGTCTCTCCGACACTAGGCTTGGCCAACAGCGGGGCTTCAGCCATGTATTTCTTCAATTGTTCAAAGGCCTCTTGGCTTTCAGGTGTCCATTCAAAATTCTTTACCTTCTTTAATGTTTGAAAGAAAGGTAAACACTTATCACCAAACTTGGAGATAAACCTCCCTAAGGCTGCCACTCGGCCTGTCAACTTCTGCACATCTCTTATAAAACGTGGTGGCTCCATGTCTAAAATCGCCTTGATCTTGTCAGGATTGGCCTCAATGCCTCTCTTTGAAACCATCAGCCCTAAAAACTTTCCAGATCCAATGCCAAAGGCACACTTGGCGGGATTCAACATCATCTTATGGTGCCTCAGCACTTCAAATGCCTCTCCGAGGTGCTTAATATGATCAGCCTTGAGTAGGCTCTTGACTAACATGTCATCAACATACACCTCCATGGTTTTTCCAATCAGATGGGCAAATATCTTATTCACCAGCCGTTGGTAAGTAGCTCCTGCATTCTTTAGACCAAATGCCATAACAAGATAATAGAAGACACCAAAGTCAGTTATGAAAGATACCTTAGGGATGTCATCCTTGTGCAGCTTAATCTGATTATAGCCGCTGAATCCATCCATGAAGCTTAACATCTCATGTCCAGCTGTGGCATCTATCAACATATCAATCCTTGGCAGGGGAAAATAATCTTTTGGGCATGCATCATTCAGGTCAGTGAAGTCTATACACATCCTCCACTTCCCATTCGCTTTCTTGACCATCACAGGGTTTGCTAACCATTCGGGAAACTGAATCTCTTCAATAAAACCAGCTTCCAAGAGCTTATCCACCTCTTGCTTAATGGCCTCTTGCCTTTCCGGAGCAAAGTTTTTCTTCTTCTGCTTTATTGTCTTCCTCTTGGGATCAACATTTAACTTATGAGTTATGAGTTGGGGGTCAATCCCTGGCATGTCAGCTGCTGTCCAAGCGAACACGTCGCTATTCTTTTGTAAGAATTCTATCAACTTGTCCTTCAGGGGTTCTTTCAGAGATGCTCCAACATAAGTAACTTTTTTAGGATCGTTCGGCTCTAGAGGTATGGGAATCAAATCCTCTGCTGGCTTCCCTCTCATCGCGGACATCCATGTCTTCAATCGGAAGGACCTGCCCCCCGACTCCATCGGCCCTCAGCGCGGCTACATAGCAACTTCTTGCCATCTTCTGATCACCCTTCTGTTCTCCGACACCATTCCGTGTCGGAAACTTAATCTTCATATGATAGGAAGAGGCCACAGCCTTAAACGCATGAAGTCCAGTCCTTCCAAGGATTGTGTTGTATGTTGAAGCTGCCTTAATCACCAAGAAGTTCAGCATCTGAGTCGCCTCCTTAGGCTCCTGCCCAACAGTTACGGGTAACTGAATAGTCCCTTCAATGTTGGACTCCACTCCGTTAAACCCATATATGGGCATGTTTGTAGGGGTCAACTGAGAGTCGTTGTACCCCATCTTCACAAATGCATCATGAAACAAAATATCCACAGAAGCTCCATTGTCTATCAAGACTCGTTTTACTTCTGAGTTTCCAATCACAGGAGTTATGACCAGCGGGTCGTCATGGGGGAACTTCACCCCTTCCAAGTCTGAATCATCGAAACCAATTACCATCTCAGTTTTAGCACGCTTCGGGGCCTCTCCCACAATGTGCATTACTTCTCTAGCATAAGCCTTTAGAGAATTCTTAGGTGTGCCAGCTGCTGTCGGGCCTCCCCAGATCATGTTAATAACTGGCCCTCGGGGCTGTGTGTTCCGATCGCGATTGTTGTCTCTTCTATCATCATCTCTTCTTTGGGTTCCACGATCTTCACCCTTAGTAAATTTTTTCAACTTTCCCTTACGGATTAAAAACTCAATCTCATCCTTCAACTGTCTGCAATCATCTGTATCATGTCCCACATCTTTGTGAAACCTACAATATAGATCTTTGTTTCTCTTCTCGGGGTCTCCCCTAAGTGGTTTCGGCCATCGAAAGTCCTTATCCTTTTCGATATCCAGTAGGATCTGGCTCCTCGGGGCATTCAACCTTGCATAATCAGAGAACCTTGGTCCCAGGCTCTTTTTTGGTGGCGAGTCAGAGTCTTTGCTAGTTCGGGGATACTTGTCCTTTGCATCATACTCCTGCTCTTGCTTTCGCTTCTTTGTATCATTGTTCCCCCGACCATTGCCTAAGGTGACTTCCTTCTTCGTGCTATCCTCGGCCTTGATGTACTTATCAGCCCTTCGCTGGAGATCAGCCATATTTTCAGGGGGATGTTTTGCCAATGATCTCTTAAAGTATAGGTCGGTGGTACCATGCTCCAAGGCTACCAAGAAATTTGGTTTTTACCTACCAATTGTAAGTGTAGGTAAAACTTTGATATTGGTAAGTAAAGAGAATTTCCTACCAATACATCATTTGTCAAGATTGGTAGGTAAAAGTTGGTGGAGAAAGACTCATTACCTACACATCTATATATTGGTAGGTAATAAAATTTGTGGGCCCCACAATAATACAAGTCATCAAATGACATGTCATTGGCTTACGTGGCATATCCATATGGTTCCTCCTCATTGGTCCACCTATTGTCC
This sequence comes from Kitagawia praeruptora, assembly GCA_037693485.1. NCBI lineage: Eukaryota > Viridiplantae > Streptophyta > Magnoliopsida > Apiales > Apiaceae > Kitagawia > Kitagawia praeruptora. The sequence goes on from CM075354.1 coordinate 114,836,098, forward strand.
AACTAATCGTCCACATGGCATCAACTGATTGGTCCCAAAGGAATTTGGCTTAATGTCTATGTGGATATATTATCTGGAATTAATTATTTTATTTTTATAGTTATTTATACATTTTTTTTTCTACTCATAATTTAAAACATAAAACAACATGCTAGCAAAAAAAAACATAAAACAACATTTATACTAAATGAAATTCTTAATATTTATTCATCACGTTGAAATTACATCATACTGTATACAAGATGAGTGCTCTAAGCTAACACAACTTATGAATTTTTAAGCAGAAAAAATAAAAATAACGAAAGATGATCATAAACAAGTCTTTTTTGAATAAGTCTTGATAATATACAATCTACAAGCTGAGGCATTTATGTTGTGGTTCTTCTGGTTTGGTTTTGTTGTCTTCCCGATTACAATATGTGCAGCATCTTCTCTGATCTGATCCTCCACATATATGAGACCCGCGAGAGATCCATTTACTCCAACATAAACAGCAGACTGATTCTTGAAATCTTCTAGTTCTTTAAATGGATACTTATTTACTCCATGCCTGCATAGGATAAAGTCAGACAGAAAAAAACACAGCACAAAATAACTTAATGTCAACATACATGGGCTCAGCATGAATTGATGTTTGCATATATGGCCTCAGCCATGAATAAATGTCAATTTCTATACACGTGTGGGTCAGTTAAGTATAGAGACTACTAGTAAAGATTTAACTCACTATCTTGAACTCGTGCAATTTCTCTGCAGTTGGAAGCTCATTGTCTTTGCACACTTGAAAAACTTCCTTCCGGGATTTGCTTTGCCATTCTGGATGTCGTGCTAGAAGGAGAACAGCCCAAGTAACAACATTTGCTGTTGTTTCTTTCCCAGCAAAATAGAATGTCTTGCACTCATCAATGACTTCTTCAATTTCCAACCCAAGTACAAGTTATTTCGTGTTACTACTACCAGACATTAATAGCCACTTAACTCAACATACATGTAGGTGGTGTAAGGAACAAACTATGAATATGCCCATAACTCAATTAATATGTAGGTGGGTAGTTGTTTAAGAGGTGGGTGGGTGGATAGAATTTTTTAAAATAATAAAAAAATTGGTGGGAATGTTGAGCGCAAGACTGAAAAATTTCAATACATAAAGGGCCAATCAACAACAGTGATATTGCTAATCAAAAGTTAAAGCAAACATGTCATTATTTCCTACTTTCGGCTACTTTTGTAAAGCTCTCCCAGTTTACATGTTTAGGCAGTTTAGCTACTAATAGTTTTTACAATTATTTATTAGTAGATAAAAATATTTATATTAATAAATAAAGAGAGTATTATAAATAAAAACTTGATAAATATTAATAAATAATAAGATTATTATAATAATTTTAAAATTATTACCTGTATATAGTAAGGCTGACAAATTGAAAAAAAATGATAATGTCGAAAAGCATTGCTCAATTTATATTAAAAAAATTGAATACAAATAAAAGGTAACTAAAACTAGCGTATATAATTATTTTGATCTTTTAGGTACATTATGTTTAGTTTTTCAAAAATGGGTCATGGTTGAAACAAATTAATTGGACATGTCATTAACAAAATAGATAATTAACAATTTTATAATAATAAAATTTAATTAAAAATGTTGAACTATTACATCAAAATCTAGCAAAAAACATTGCAATTAAGTAACCATCACCAACATATTTTTAATATACACAAAAAAAATCGAAAATAATTCAAACAAATAAAAAATTATTATATATGAGATACTAGATGGAAATTTTTTGGATGCGGACTAAAATTATACATTGTTTATATTTTTTTTTTTGTTTTCAGGAGAACAACTAAAACAAAAATAAAAGACAAGAAATAAGCAGCAAAAAAAGAAGAAAATACTATTTCTTGGATAAACGATATTTCATCAGATGAAACAAGAAAAAAAGATAGAAAAAGACAAAAAAAAAAAGAAAGGAAGAAAGCAAACAGAAAATGGAAACCGGCACGCCACACAAATCGGCTCGCCGGCCCGCCACAACCATTTATAATATTAATATTTTAAAGAATATTTTGACATGTCAGCAAACCAAACATACAAACATGAAGCGAAACAAACCGCCTAAATAAATGAAGCTTTTCAAGGATATGCGTGGGTTAAGGAAGAAACTTTTGTACAGCTTTCTTCACTTTCTATGTTTACCTACATTAATTTTTTATGATTATCAAATCGTAGATAAAAGTAATTTTTACTTACCATTATCTATTAGTAGCTAAAATATTGGTAGGTAAAGATAATATTTCTTGTAGTGAATTATCTAGATCAGTAATGTTCAGAGTCTCCTTGGTGAACCTCTTAAGATAGTCTCTCAGACTTTCGTTCTTCCCTTGTACCACATACATAAGAGATGCAGAACTTTTCTCATGCGTTCTTCCGCTGATAAACTGACTAATGAAAGCAGCACTCAACTCCTTAAAGGAACCAATCGAGTTTGCTGGAAGCCTACTATACCATCTTTGAGCCATGCCTGATAAAGTTTGAGGGAATGCCCTACACTTCAAAGCGTCACTCGCAGGCTGCAACAGTAGTGCGTTTGAGAATGTTCTAACGTGGTTTGCAGGATCACCCATTCCATCATAAGCTTTAATTATTGGCATCTTAAACTTCTTTGAGATACGAGCATTCATCACCTCCTCAGTAAACGGGGGTGTGGGATCATCAGGATCCCCAAGTGGCATCAGATCCTTGGGGTTGCTCTTGGGGGTTTCCACCCTCGTTGTTCTTCCAGCTGGGGCGGCAGCCCTTCTTTGCCTTCTTGAAGGCCTCTCCAGATCTATAAAGGGAATCCCTCCTGTAGTCGGAGGAGGTCGAGTCTGATTAGATCTGGCTTGTTCTCTGGCCATGTCTTCCTTTAATCTTAAGATCTCGGCTTCATAAGCCTTAATCCTCTCAGTAGTTGTTGAAGAGAGTCCATCGTGAGTAGTTTGAGTTCTTTCTAGAGGTTCTTTACTTGCACGTCGCCTCCTTGGAGCTTCATCACATTCGTAATCATCGTCAGAAGATGACTCATCCGTATAAGGACCAGAAAAATCGTTATAATCTCGATCTCGAATATACAGGGCATGACCACTTGGTCCAGCTCCTTGGGTAGGAGGGTAATTAGGCAGCCCGTACATCGGATTGGTGCTTATGGGGAGATCCGTAGTGTGGATCTGAACCCCTCGTGGAGGGTTGTTGGGATCTACAATCAAGGAAGAAATCCCAACCTGGAGGGGGTTAGTCCCTGGATTTGTGTGGACGATCGGAGGTAGCGTACTCTCAACATGGGAAGTCGTCCCTAGGGGTTGAGAAACTTGATACGGAACGATAGTTCCGGATGTTGGAGGTACTTGTTCAGTGAGGGGCGGAGTAGAGCTAAGAGGTAGAGCCTCGGTTGCGATTGGCTCTGTAATTGCCGGTGTCCTTCGTGTGTTAACCATGGTTGATGTTTGTTTCCCACAGACGGCGCCAAATGTTGTGGAATAAAAACTAGGTTATTAGATTGCGGCTAGGGTTTGCAGTATTTAATGCTAGGGTGCGTGAGCTTCGTGCTTTAATGGCTGCTTCTGCGTTCGAGACTAAACGGTCCTCACAGAATGCCTACGTATCTCTATATTAGAGAATCAAGCCAAGAAAACGTAGTTCTAAGTTGAGGGGTCTGACCCTTTATATAGGCTGAGAAGCCTCAGAATTACCGTAAGGTTAGGTGACTTGGTGGACAAGTCAACCTTGAGGAAGGATCTAGACTCCTTCCTTGTAGGAGTCTGTTTCCTTGTATGACTATGTGCCTTGGAGGCTACTCTTTGGAGAGATAATATCCTTATTTGACTTATATTTCCCAGCTGTTAATTAGCCATGAATATTAATTACGAAATTAATATTTAACTAGGATTTTTGGGCCATCTAGCGGGCCCCACATTTGGACCAAACTAGGTCTAATTAATGCAACATTAATGATATTTTTAGGGCTTATTTTTAGCCCATATCATGTAGGATATCTCCTAGGAGGAGATATTACTTGAAATTCATAACCTCCAACAGGGCACTTCTTGTCTTTCATTGCTTCTTCATAGTCTACATTTTCTGCATCAGCCATCAAACATACTAGGTGCACTTCGCCATGCTGATATATATCTTGTAAACTTCTCGTTCTAGGATTCCTGGGCCCATCCTCATCTAATTCTTCTTGTTCAGATGCATTAGAACTTGTTGTTGAGATTTTAGAAATTTGAATATCATTTTCTTTTGTTTCTTCTCCATGTGCTTTACTCCAGTTCCATGCATCATCTTCTTGTATCTTCACATCTCGACTCACAACAACCTTCATAGCAACGGGGTCAAGAAGTCTGTAGGCTTTTGTTTTCTCATCATACCCAATAAAAATATATTTCTTTCTCTTATCATCCAACTTTGTTCTCCTTTGATCAGGAACGTGTGAATATGCCACACTCCCAAAAACTTTCAAGTGTGAAATAGTAGGCTTCCTTCCACTCCATAATTCTTGAGGTGTTTCATCCCCCAAGTTTGAATGTGTACATCGATTCTGAATATAAACGGCACACTGCACAACTTCCACCCAGAATTCTTTTGGTAGTTCCTTGCTCTTTAACATTGATCGAACCATGTCTAAGATTGTCCGATTTTTACGTTCAGCCACGCCATTCTGCTGTGGTGAATAAGCGGCGGTTAAGAACCTTCTAATGTCATGTTCTTCACAGTATTCCGTAAAAGCTTTTGATGTATATTCTCCACCTCTATAATTAAGCAATCCCATGATATGCATTCCTGCCTTCTTTTCTACCAACACTTTGAATTTCTTGAATATTTTTAATGCCTCAGATTTTTCATTTAAAAAATAAACCCATGTTCTTCGAGAATAATCATCGATAAAAGTGATGAAATACCTCTTGGAACTATATGATTCAGGTGTGATAGCATATGTCTGTATGCACCAACTCGAGAGGCTTTGTAGCACGATAAGTTGCCTTTTTCTGGAATAAGCTCCTTATTTGTTTTTGCCAGCACACAATCTTCACAAAACTTCCTATATGATCCATGCTTGGTATTCCATGAACCATTCCATGAACAATATGTTATTTTAATTATTTGAATTCTAGTTATAATAATATTTTTTTTGAACTATTTTTATAGATTTTTTAAGCAAGAGCACATAGTGAAGAGTGACATCACAAAAACTAAATTATGTTGTTAAATAACAAATTTTATCTTTATCTCAATCAAATTAAATAAATATGATAAAAAAAATTATATTATAATCTACTTCAGAAATAATTATACAAAAATTATACAAAGACGATTTATATTAGTTTTATCGTCGACCATAAATGAAAAAATATTTTTCTAGTTTAAATGTATATATTTGTTGTTAAATACATTACAATATAAAAATTATGTTGTACGAATTACTCAATATGTTATATTAACAATTAAAATTCTTAAGAAAATAATATTTGAATTTCTTGTAAATAGAATTAATTATGATTTCACTTTAGGTATGTACATTATGCCTGGTATTGTACATTTGCATTCCACTAAAAAATATAAGCAAGTTGAGGTAGCTCAGTTGGTTGAGCTTACCTCTAGTCGACCCAGAGGTTCTGGGTTCGATACTCGCTTATCACGAGATTTGTCAATGAACAGATACCCTTTGTAAAAGGCTATAAGCCAAAATATTCAAAAAAAAAGTTAATTTTTTTATATTTTTTGGTTGTTTAAATGTAAAAATTAAAGTTGATTTTTAAATATTCAATTTTGTTATGTTATAAGCATTCGATAATATCTAAACATTATTTTATGGTAATTATAAAAAAAGAAAAAAGGAAATTAAATTAAATTTTACATCTTATATCATAAATATCATATTTAATATGTTGTATCGAACCCCTTTCCCGCTTCTTATATAAGACTATTATTTGCTTTTATATTTAGGTATTTTGAATAGTAAGCCTTATTTTAATTTCCTTTGCACAAAATCATTTCAATAACTAAATTTGAGCCCTAAATTTTATAATGTACTTAGAAGTTGGAATCATTTTTTTGTGAGTTTATTCTTCCTACATAATTTGAGTATTTTACAGTGTGTATAGATCCTTAATGAAAATGGAAATGTTGTTTACATGTTTTATGGATTTTTTCATAAAATCCACCACCACTAAAATATATTTGTTAAGTATTTTTAGCAAAATTATATCTTCTACAAAATAATCCAATCTAATTTTCAGTAGCCGAAAATAATTATCGAGATAATTCCTCAAGAGCAATAAAAGCCTGGAAATAAATATTTTTACATGTCTTTTTCAAGTATTTGTTATATATGTTAATATTTTAAAGAGTTTGATTAGAATTTTCAGTTTTAATCAAACATTCATATATTAATCCTTTTTTTTGCTTTATTTTGCTTTGATAAATTTTTTGCTAGCATTTTCACTGAAAAATTAACTATTTAAATATAATTACGATATCAATTTTTTGGAGAGAATTTATACCTCATTTTCCTAATCAACTGAAAAAATATGAAATTAGTTTTAATGTTACCACTAAAACATTTTTGTAGAAGAAGAGTTGGAAAATAATTTTTTTATCATAAAAATTTTTTTGGTAATTTTTTTTATTAAATTTCTAGAAGGCCTCTAGTTTTCCTTGGGTTTCATGCCTCCACAAAATTCTCATTAAGGGCTCATCTGGCCCAATCAACAAATTGTCATAGGCCCAATAAAAAATTTTAGGTTTTACATGTATATATATATATATATATATATATATATATATATATATATATATATATATATATATATCACTCTACTCAACAACCATCTACAACCATCTAAACCTAGCCGTAGAGAAACTCATCTCCACATCTATTCTTCTCAGACCACACCCAACACCCACAAACCTCTCATGATAATAGAGCACTAACTAAAAGTTTTTGTCTACATCTTTCAGTCGACTGATCCTTTCTACATCTTTCAGTCGAATAATCCTTACAACAATGGACTTCACAATCATAAATCAACCATAATTCAACCCTTAACACATCAAAGGTATGCTTAGAATTATTTATTTTTTCTTTCTCAATGTTTAATTGTGTTGATTAATGTAATTAAGATTTTATATAATTATTTAATGTGTTTTTTCTCCTTAATGATCCGAAAATCAACCCATCAACGAGAACATTCCAAAAAATAAATACTATCACAATTTCCAAGACTTTTGTTTCAATTTTTGATTTAAGCAATAGTTGTGGATTATTTTAGATTTTTATCAAAGTTTACATAAAATTTGAATTAGTGGGAGATCTTAATAGATATTTAGTTTTGAATTTTATGTTTGTTTTAAGATGTGGATTGAACACGATTCACAATTAGTTGATAACCAGATGATAATCCTAATACAAAGTCTTAATACCCACTTGATATGCAATTATTTTCGGATATCAAGTATTTTTTAATATATTAAATTTTATTATAAGTATGTTTTTTTTGAATTCTTGTATCAATTTTCGTTTGCTTGTTATCAAATATTTGTAGATAGACAATGAAGAATATGCTCCAAAAAAGTAGTAGGTGCAACTCTCTCACAGGAAGAACCGGCAAAACAGACTGATGTATTGTGCGGTTGTGACAGTAGGGTATGAGTTCTTACTGTTTGTATTGTTTTTCTTTTGGTTTAATTTTTTGTCATTAATTTATAGTGTGATTTGTTTGGTCAATCACTTATGTTAAATATGTAGCTCAACTATGGTGGCTGCTGGACTTTTTCGAGTTTTGGGGCAAGATCTTGCAGAACTCCCTTTAGCCGCAACTGCTAAGGCCAATCAACACAAGGTGAGTTACATACTTCACTAAATAGCCAAAGTACAAAAATGATGCATTCCACTATGTGTTTATACTCAAGCATTTTGTAATTCAAGTGCTATTTGTTGGGCCTTTAATCAAAACTGTTGGGCTTGTTTTATTTTATTTTTTTGAATAATTTAGGTTGGTTTATGAGCTGTAGTCATTGTGAGACTCAGTCATGCACGTAGTTGAGATTTTTTAGGAATCTTTGAATTAGTAGATGTAGTGGAGTAGTATTAGGTGTTTGTTGAGCTATTTTGTAGCACCACCTTCGTGGTTTGTTTTCCATATATTGTATTGCATTTTCTTTCAGTAATGAGAAGAAGTACAAAACTTTCTTTTCTTAGTTTTATTAGCCAAACACTCTTATATGTATAAACGTCTGTATACCAGATTAAGAAACTAGATTTGGTATCAGAGATTCATTACGGTTTATGCCAAAGTACATGCCTAAAATGATGACTATGGAGAGTTCCAAGGGCAAGGATGGAACAGTAGGCCTGTCCTATCCGATGCTGGCGAGAGACAACTACACAAAGTGGTCACTTAAGATGAAGGTGTTTATGAAAGCACAGGGAGTGTGGAAAGCCATCCAATCGAGTGATACCGAGGGAGTGTGCACTAGCCGCTATCTACCAAGGGATACCGGAATGTCCTCTTGTCAATTGAAGAGAAAGAGTCCACCAAGGAAGCGTGGGACGCGATCAAAACAATGAGCCTAGGAGCTGATCGTTTGCAGGAGGCCCAGATACAGACGTTGAAAGCTCAGTTTGAAACAATGACAATGAAGGAGTCAGATCAGCTTGACGATTTTTGTATGAAGCTGTATGGTGTGGTGACCAACATTCGACTTCTAGGGGAAAAGATGGAAGAGACCTATGTGGTCAAGAAGCTACTTCGAGCCGTGCCCAACAAGTATATGCAGATTGCTTCCACCATAGAGCAGTTTGGTGACATGAAACTAATGACAATGGATGAGGTGGTTGGTCGATTAAAAGCTCACGATGAGCGAGTACGTGGTTCAAGTGAGAACAATGGTGGCCAACTGCTTTCGACTCAAGAGGAGTCAACTAAGAAGAACCATAGAAGTGGGACGGAGAGTAATCGTGGTGGTTATAAAGGTCGTGGAAGAGGATGGGGCTATAACAGGGGTACACCTGGTGGTAGAGGTAACCAAAATAATGGTGATGAAGGCAGTAAAATCGGAGGTTTAATTCGTGATAGAACCAAGGTGAGGTGTTATAAATGCCAAGGATATGGTCACTACGCAGCTGAGTGTAGGAAACCAAGGCGTGAAAAGGATTGGCAACGTGACAAGGAGCAGAAACCCGAAGCAAACTTGTCTAAGATTATTGATGATGAGCCAGCACTTTTGTTGGCTGAAAAGGAAGAAACAGATAGTAATGTGGTTTTACTAAATGAGGGTGGTGTCATTCCTAAGCTGAGTGTAGAAGGAGATAGCAAAATTAACACCGAGTAATTTGTGGTACCTCGACAATGGAGCGAGTAATCACATGATAGGAGAGCGATCAAAGTTCATAGATCTAGATGAAAGTGTAGCAGGGCAGGTGCACTTCGGAGATGGGTCGACAGTCAATATAAAAGGAAAAGGATCAATACTATTCAAATGCAAGAATGGTGAAGAGAGGTTGCTAAAAGAGGTATATTTTATTCCAACTCTTTGTAATAATATTATATCTCTAGGCCAATTGTCAGAGGAAGGGAACAAAGTGATCTTAAAAGGTGAATTCTTGTGGGTCTATGATGTTCTTGGAAAGCTGGTAATGAAGGTACGTAGGTCTCTAAACAGACTCTACAAATTAATAATTGAGGATACAGGAGGTGAATGCTTGTTGTCAAAAGCTGAGAAGGTGACCTGGTTGTGGCACGCCCGATTGGGTCATGTTAATTTTAAGGCTATGTTAATGATGTTAGATAAGGATATGGTGTATGGTTTACCAAAATTGGTACAACCAAATGAAGTGTGCAAAGGCTGCCTAATATCTAAACAGACAAGAACACCATTTCCAGCAAAGTCGATGTTTACTGCCAACAAGATTCTGGAACTCATTCATGGTGATCTATATGGTCCCATTACTCCACCAACGCCAGGTGGGTGTCGATATTTTCTGCTGCTAGTCGATATTTTCATGTGGGTGTATATGTTGAAGACAAAGGATGAGGCTTTGGATCACTTCAAGAAGTTTAAGGCACTGGTCGAAAATGGTCGTGAGGAAAAAATAAAAGTCTTGAGTATAGATAGAGGTGGGGAGTCTTGTTCAGCAAAGTTTGGTGAATTTTGTGATGAGGCTGGCATAATGAGGCATTTTACGGCACCATATTCCCCACAACAAAATGGGTTAGTTGAACGCCGAAATCACTACACCATAGATTGGCTATTGCAACACCCACCAAAAAAATTGCTTAAAAATCGTTGCTATTTACTAACAAGTTTTAACAAATACAGAAATATTGTAACATTTTTTTAAAGGGCTTAATGATCGTATAGTTAACTATAGGTAATTACCTATAGTTGACACATTTTATAATACAATGTAAAGGCTATTTTTGTAAATGCAGGGGGGTGGATTTCATTATTACAAAAATACCATCCATATTTTATACTCAAAATGCTAATAACTATAGGTAATTACCTATAGTTAACTATAGAAACATTTTTCTCTTTTTTAAATTATTATAATTGCATATATTTTTTACAAATGTCAAATTAAATTGCAACGAAAATAGATAAATGTTACAATTGGTTTCAAAATTTTGGGGGGCAAAATTGGCGGGCTACCAAATTCTTTTGTCCGGGCTTTCCAAAATGTTCCAAATAGAGGAACACAAGTGGTTGATGGTGCTTCTATATTGGCTGAGCAGACTAGGTCAAAATTTGAGCGTACGAACAATCTTGACCTTTCTAAAGGACTTATTCTGTGCACATGTTGTTCTTACTTAAGCAGGATATATTTAAAAAAGTTAAAAATAAGCAGAATTGTTGATGAAGAAATCATATCTGCATAATTTTGAGTAATATAGTAGACATCTCACGGACTGCCTTGGAAATGTGGGTGATAAATAACTTTGACTTTCAGATGGAAAGGTTCCGACTAGAATGATCTTACAGTTATCTATCACTTTTGTATTATGCCTTTGCATACGAGGCAAGTTATAGATCCAGTACATCGCTGACAGATATATGCTCTGTGTACAGGCTTCAAGTTGTGGAGGTTCAAACATTGATGCAACTGCTTGGGAAGATAAAAAGTGTAAAGGCGAGTCAAGGTTTCCTGCTCAGGAAAGGTAGAGCGATGATTATGTTTATATTTAATTGATCACAATTGACTGTTTGTGCCACTTAAGTTAAACATCTTTTACTGATCTTCTAAATTAGGTGAGAATTCAGGTTAGAAAAATATGCAAGGCTTTGGAAGTAGTTCTCCCTGTGGTTGCATCATTAAATTGTTATGTAAAATGCAAAGGACTTTTGCCCGGATTTGAAGAGAAGTATATTCTGTATTGTTCCCAAGTTTGGTTTCTATTCCTCTCATAGTCCAGACTCCCTTGTGTGGAATTGAAAGAGAATTATTGTATTTATTGGTACATAGTTTGAATTATATTTATTGTAGATGAACTAAATATGTATTTAAGTAGTTTATAAATTTTTATGTTGGGTCTAGCTACATAGTTGTTTGTTAAATGTTTATCTGAGTTATTAATGATAATCCCAGTTATTATGTGCCCTAGTTCATTAGGGTTCTGTTTTTTATGGGCCCTAGTCCATTAGGTTTCGTGTTCACTGTTTAGACTCCGCCTTGTCGTCTTCTACTATGATTGAGTTTATATACATATTGAACCATTTATTTCTAAGTGGCTGGATTTAAGTTGCAGTTGTCATGACTTCCCATTCAGCCACCAATGGTTGTTACTTTTAATCACTTCTTTTCGTTGTCCTGCATTACTCTTACATTCTTTTTTTCTTTTGTACTGGTGCCACTATTTCATGCATATTTGTTCTCTCTTACTTCTGTGCATTGTTGGCACAACATTTTTATTTTCATGGCATTTACTGTTGCTAGTCTCCCCCATTTTATTTTTCTTATTACTCTCCTCTTCGTGAACAGGTTCTCAGAATGTGCAATCTCAGCTGAACAGCCAAGGGCTACCTCTTCCTATTCCAGTTCAAACTAATTTATCCCAGTCGGGTCAACTACTACCCCAGCTAGAACATCGCTAATAGTATTGGCTCAGCTGGAATGCAAGGATCTGCTAGTTTGACGTCCTCGTTTCCCATGGTCAGCAGTTTATCATAGAATAATATTCCTAATGTTGTTAACCAGAATAACAACATGCAGAGTATGCCAAACATTGTTTTTAAGGTAGAGCGATGATTATGTTTATATTTAATTGATCACAATTGACTGTTTGTGCCACTTAAGTTAAACATCTTTTACTGATCTTCTAAATTAGATGAGAATTCGGGTTAGAAAAATATGCAAGGCTTTGGAAGAAGATTCTTTTATCATAACTTGCATTCTCTGAGGAAGCTTCATCCGTTTTAAACTCACGAATAGAGAATAATGTATTATTGAAAATATTTTAACTGCATAGGAGCTGAGCAACTACTACTAATCTCTGAAACCATCTTAGGTTCACTACCTCAGTGGTCCAATTAGAGTTGTAGATATCCCTGAGTCAATATGAAACATTGTTTTTAAGAATTTTTTGCATTTAAAAGTACTCAGCATATACATTTGTTTGAGAATACAGTGGCGACGCAGATAACTTGCACTGTTATGGAATAAGCTGCATTCTATAGTTTAAGAAAATTCAAGTTCTTTGTGCTTGATTTAATGTTACATAAGCAGATTTTATAACAACTAATATGAGTAAGAGTGTTTTGCCAAAAAATGAGTAAAAGTGATGTACAACTTATTTTTAAACTTTTAATGGAGCGCAACAATATGAGTGCTTGGATTGTTGGTTTCGATTCCAGATTGTTTGCTGCTGTTTATTCTATTAGTAAACTTCTGTATTATTTTTGTTACCTATGTTTAGTTGAATGCCAACTTAATTATACATTGTTACATGTAAAATTAACTTGCAAATTACATAGGATGTAGTCTGCTCATGGATTGCATATTATGTGCAAGGTTTCGTAAACAAGATTTGAGGTCCTGTTTTTCTCATAGATGTATATTCGTTCTATATTTCATTGTTGGAGGTCCTGTCAACAGATACAACAATACTAAAAGTTGGAGGTCTAGGTTCGAATCCCGCCAACAACATTTTAATATAACATATTAATTTAGATTTAATACTAAAAATTAATTATATACAAAGGTCTAAAATTTGAATTCTCCCAACATATTAAAAGTAATGTTTGTAATATTATATATACTAAACTATAAGTAAATTAAAAAAAAAATTAAAAGTAACTCGTGCTTTGCACGGGCTATAAGCTAGTATTTATAAAACAAACATTATGGATTAAGACTTGGATTAGAAACAACACTCTACTAATTAATTCTAACCAAAATAGATTTTTCTTATTAATTTTTAATTTTTAATTATTATTATTATTATTAATATTATCTAAAATTACAGATATTACATATACATCCCCTTAAAAAGGATTTCGTACCGGGAATCAAACCAAGCTAAACAAGTACGGATATCTCTCACCAATAAATTCCTATAATTCCAAGTAGCCTTTCTTTCTTTCAGAATGATTTTTCCACAAAATCTTCATATACGGTATAGTATGCTCCTCTCAAGCTTCTGCTTGCTCCTCGGATCCTCTTTAATCTTATGCAATAGGTACTAAACTATGTGAAACCGATGATACTTATAACCCCCTCAAAACAGACACATGAAACACATTATGCACATGACATAACTGTGGCGGCAGCGCAACTCTATAACACACTTCTCCCACTTTCTCTATAATATAAAAATACCAAGTTGTCCTTTCTACACCAAAAGTATCACACCCTAAAAACAAATGATATTTTTACGAATCAAAATTCATTGGGTTCAAATCCATCAAGATTATATTAATCCGCATATTTCTTTTGATCAATTTAAATATCAAAAGTCTCTTCATGTAAATAATGCTTCAAAAATTTTAAACCATGAAGTACTAATCTAACTCTAGTTTATAGGTCACATAAACTACAAAATGATCACAATTTTAAAAAAAAATATATGGCTAATAGTTTAAACGAATATTTTCTATTTAATAGAGAGACAAAACATTGAATATCATGATATAATTGTTAAGGCAATTTTAAAGTATTGGAATAGTACTTATCTAAATTTGAAAATAAATTTTATAATCATATATTAATATTAAAAACAATTATATATTAATAATAATCATAATAAAAAATCAAATACCAAGCAAGAGTACTGTATTTATTTAATGACTGAAAAACAAATACTGAATGTATAATAATAATTGTATATAATAGTAATTATATGACAATGATAACTGTTACATGAACTAATGCCTACAAAATATTAATTAAATATTGTGAACAAAGTAGTTCGGACAATTAAGGTGGCCCACACCGTACTAGATAAGCACACTCAACTAGTAAAATAGGGAATAAAAAAAATCACTTCGATTACTATAAACTAATAAAATAATTATATAAATAAGCAATTATTGGTGAATAAATATAAACAATTACAAAAATTATTAATTAGCACAACCACTAGAACTAGTCGAGAGAGAACCAAGAACCAAGAACCAAAAATCAAAACAAGCAAACTTAGGCTGACATGTAACCGAGTAACACACTGTTTTCAAAATATTTTTAATAATAATATATAAAATATATAATAAACTACATGACAAAATTAGTTTTCGGTTTGTACAGAAAAGAAAAAAAATCCCATATACATATATAATTCTAACTTTGTGTAAAAATTTTAGAGTAATATTCATTTGATAAATTAATTTAAAATATAAATTAAATCATAATTATCGAGGCAGGTTGCACAAATTAATACAAATTAGTGATATAATTTTACCTATTATACTTTATGAAATGTTAAATAACTTGTCTCACTTAAAAAAATAGAATCATGAACCTTTTTTTTTGAACTCGAGAATCATGAACTTTATATGCATGAATATACAACTAATAGATAATAGGCTACAAAATAATTAAATTCGTCAATTAAACATAACACATAATTACGGGGGTGTTTGGAGAAACTTTTTCCAGAATAAGTCAACTTATTTTAAGACAAAGTTACAGATTCCTAACTTTCCAACTTATTTTTGCAATTTATTGAATCTCAAACATAAATTAAATACTTGTATAAAAAAAAATATCAAAATATAAATTTTTTATCCGAAAATAAGTCCATAATTAAAATTGTGCTAAACACAATTGTATAAAACACAATTTTTTATCCGAAAATCAGTTTAGGAAACGTATTTTGCAGAAATTCTATTTTAACTCTATTTTGGGTATTTTCTTACTGGGCAAGACTTCTAGAGCCTATATAAACACATCCAACCCTTGTAAACAAAACATTATAGACAATTACATATCATAGCTTTGTTTTGCAAGGGAGAAAAGGAGAGAAGGATTCAACGCTCGTGACAAGCAACGGATCTAGATCTACTTCATCTTTTGTGTTACCTTGGATTATAGATTTGTTTTCTCAACTCTTATTTTAATAATGTTATTGCTTTTTTCTTCCATATCTTGTTTATTATCATGTTTTCATCAAATCTCTTGACGATGAACGGTTCAATTATGAGCTAATCGTTGTTATGGGATTCTAACGGAGTTATCTATGTAGCTTAGTAGTTTGATGCTTTAAAGATTACGTGTGGTGAATTCTTGATATCCTCGTATGGTTGTGTTTCATGTATTTAGATGCGTCGCGAACATCTAACTTGTTAATCTCTTGCAAACCGAGAGTGGATCTTGAGATTTAGAACTTGCCATGCTTGCATAGGATAGGTTGATGTTTTAACATCATGATTTATAGCATCAATAGAGATATTATCCATTGAGTAAGACTTGGAGAAGAGAATGCAAGAGTTTCAATCACCCAAGTCATTCAGTGTGGTGCGAAGATTCCCTTCCCTATCAGTGATGAAATTTTGACTGTGGAACAGGCCATTGGAACTTTTATTGCATGACCGAGAAACCTAGCTAATAGCAACAGGAAACAATAGCACTTTCGATGGTTTCTCAAAGTTCAGATTGTTTTTCTATTAGTGTGCTTAGTATATGTAGTATGTTTTTATTTAGTCTGTTTCTTCTGACTATTTTCACGTGCAATTTTCAAAAAAAGAAGAAAGGTCATTCCAAAAAATGAAAAAGACGTATAAAGTAGTTAAAGATGTTCGAGCAGAGCCTTTTGTTGAGATGGATGCAAATTATCCATCTGCATTGAAGCGTTTGTGGACATGAGCAAAAGATGCCTTGGCTGATGAACAGACTACGTCTTTTGAGCTAAGCGAAGAATCCTTTGGCTCTACAAAGAAGCAAGTCATTTTCTTATCAGATATACATGTAGTGTGCTCTGGAGGTGAAATGGCAGGGTCTCTCATTTGCCTTTTTATTAAGTAAGTTTCTCTGCAATTTTTTTTTCATAGATAGTCCCGCAATATAACTGAGAATCTTTACTCACTACTACTTAATTTTATATGTAGCCTCTTAAATGAATATGTGAAAAAGCATAATATGACCAACATGATAAGCTGCATAGATCCTAGCACGATTGGTGCCATTGGATGTGGTAATGCAAGGCAGAGGTCGCGTGCACTCGCTCCACGATTTAAGAATACTAAGAAAGATCAATACTTTATCATGCCTTATAATGTCGTGTAGGTGTTTATACCATAAGTAGCTACTTAAACATTCTCAGATAATTTTTTGAGGTTAAACAGGATTATATGTCTTGCCCTTTTTTAGTTGATTTTTTACAAGAATTTAAGTTTCAGTTTTTAACACAAGGGTTAAATTTGATATTACACTACTACAAAATAGGCTTTTAGCGTCGGTCAAAATAGGCATTAGGCATCGGTTATTGGGCGTAGTAATCTGATATTCTGCTCACTCCACCCCTATCAGTCTTAAACACCTTAATTTTCTTTTCAGTTTCCCTTTCAACCAGTGCTCGAAATTTTTTAAACACCTCGAATGCTTCATCTTTGCTGGTTAACATATAGACCCACATAAACTTGCTAAAATCATCAACTAGCAAGAAGAAATACATGTTACCAGCCTTTGTTGGAGGAGAGATTGGCCCACACAAGTCGTCATACACCAGTTCCAAAACTTGCTTTGCGTGGAAATTGGTCTGACAGGGAAACGGTTTTCTGATTTGTTTCGCCATCAAACATCCAGTGCACAAATCCTTTGGCTGAACCAACTCTGGTAACCCGTATGCCATCCCACTTTTAGACATTTGAATTAATGCTTGAAAATTGACATGCCCAAGACGGGAATGCCTCAACCAAGACGACTCTTCCGACTTCGTAAGAAAACACACAGATGTACTCGTTTGATCAATAACTATTTTGTATAATCTATTTTCTGATTTCCTTACCTTCATATTTAAACGCCCCTCTTCATCATAGATCCACATAAAATTTCCATCAAGGACAACTCTGCTTCCGCTCTCAGACAGCTGACCAAGGCTGATGATGTTGTTTCGCAGAGTTGGAATAAAGTATACTTCACGCAGCAAGACATTTCCCCCGTTTTTGACTTTAAACATGACAGAGCCTTTCCCCTTAATTTCAACCGTGAAACCATCTCCAAACCTCACTTTTCCAGTTAATCCCAAGTCCAGCTCCTTAAACTTTGAACGATCTCCCGACATATGGTTACTCGTACCGTTGTCTAAGTACCATACATTTGATTCAAATTTCTCGCTTTCATTTGCGCTCAACCTAGGTATCACCTCCTTTTCTGCTATGAGCAATGCTGGCTCATCATCTTGTATCTGCATCAGATTCACTTCAGGTTTTTGATCCCTGTCACGACGGGGTCGTCTGCACTCTCCAGCAAAATGTCCCAACCCCTGATAATTAAAGCAACGTACTTTGCTTCTATCGCGTACACCTTGGTAGCTGCTGTTACTTCGAGTTTTTGTTCCTGTAGACGTCTCTGTCCCAGCCTTTTTCAACTTTCTCATCCACTCCTCTTTCGTGAATAAGAGCTTCCCTTCAGCATTTTCTCTCTTTATCCATTCCTCCTCGGTTAACATCAATTGTCCTCCAGTGTTTTCTGTTTGCCCACGAACACGCTCTTCGTGCGCCTTTAACGACCCAATAGTCTCCTCAACCGACATTTCGTCTAAATTACCGAACTGCTCAATGGATGACGTGATCTACAGAAATTTCGATGGCATAGAGCGAAGCATCTTCTTAACCATATAACTTTCCTCAATGGTCTCTCCTAAGACACAAATGTTAGTGACCAATGCAATGAGTTTTAAAGCATAGTCATCTATCATCTCTGAATCCTTCATATTTAGGTTCTCAAACTCGACCTTCAAAGTCTGGACTTTAAATTTCTTCACTTTATCTGCTCCCAAACACATGGTATTTATTGACGTCCAGGTCTCTTTCATTGTCTTCTTCTCTGCCAGTGACAACAATATGTCCTCAGGAATTGCTTGAAAAATTGCTGCCATCGCTACATTGTCTGTCTTTTCTTCAATGGTCACCTTTGGATCCTTCGGTTCGACTGCTTCCCAAATCCCATGAGCTTGCATAAAGATTTTCATCTTAACGGCCCAAGCTGTGTAGTTGGTTTTTGTTAGAATCGGATAACTCAGACTCAAGGAACCTTCATTACATTTCACCACCTCCATCGTATTCAGTTTTGACATATATTTTGGCATGCACCAGGTTTACTCTGATACCAAATGAAGACTCTAAACACTGGGTTTACTCGATACACACACTGTATAAAATATCAACTTTGTTTGCAATTGTAAACACAATAACAAAACACAAGCTGGTATATTGATAAGTGATAAAACTAAAAGATTACAAATACAGGAAATTAAAAGAAAGAAAAATAACCACACAGCTACAAATCAGCTCCACATACCTACATTAACTCCATGATCCTATTTATTCTCAAACGACTCCTAAAACTACTCTACTACCAAAGACTAATTCTAATAACAATAAACCAACTCAACTTTAACTTATTTTAAACAACAGTTTAGATTATTTCCTTACAGAAACCCTCATGAAATAATCTTGGACTGATTCCATTTCTTTCATATGCAATGTTTCAAATTCTCCTCGTAGAGTTTGTAATCGTACCTTTTTTACTTTGTCAACACCTTTAAAATTATTCTGGAGAATCTCCCAGGCTTCCTTTGCTTTTGCTGCAGATGAAGCCATGCTTCATCTAAGCCCATATGTATAATAGACAAAGCTTGTTGATCTTGTTTTCGAGCCTTTACCAAATTGTTTTTGTGGGCCTTTCATAGTTCCTTCATTCTCTGGTTCATCATAACCTTTTTCGACAATTTCCCATGCCTCTGTGATCCAAGCAAGGCTTCCATCCGGATACATCAGTGGCCATAGTTTTCTTTTGTAAGCTTTGGGACGGTAAGAAAGTTACTTATTTTAATTTAATGGTGGCTTTGATTTGATGAAGGCTCTGATACCAATATGTTGGTTTCTGGGGTTACTATGTATGAGATTTTATGTAAGATTTCAGTATATTTAGAATATAGAACGCAACAAGAACTGGAACTATTTTCTTATGTTGTAATTAAAGATAATAGAAGCTTCTCCATTTATAGTAAGAGAATTCAGACCATCATACATGAACTAAGTCAAATACATCTTTTCAGTTCTGTGAATCACATTTAATGTGTTCTTACATATTCCAAAACTCAAGAGTTTAGTTTATTCAACATATATTAGCTGTATTATCTAAAATTAAAAAAAAAATTATTTTTCTAGTTTTACCGTTTATGATATAGGAATGTCACAATATGTTATATTAATTATTAGAATTCTAGTTAAAATAATTTTTTTTTTGAACTATTTTTATAGATTTTTTAAGCAAGAGCACATAGTGAAGAGTAACATCACAAAAACTAAATTATGTTGTTAAATAAATATTATAAACTACTTCTGAAATAATTATACAATAATTATACAAAGAAGATTTATATTAGTTTTATCGTCGACCATAAATGAAAAAATATTTTTCTAGTTTAAATGTATATATTTGTTGTTAAATACATTACAATATAAAAATTATGTTGTACGAATTACTCAATATGTTATATTAACAATTAAAATTCTTCAGAAAATAATATTTGAATTTCTTAAATAGAATTAATTATGATTTCACTTTAGGTATGTACATTATGCCTGGTATTGTACATTTGCATTCCACTAACAAAGTTAATTTTATATATTTTTTGGTTGTTTAAATGTAAAAATTAAAGTTGATTTTTAAAAATTCAATTTTGTTATGTTACAAGCATTCAATAATATATAAACATTCTTTTATGGTAATTGAAAATTATATTTCGTATAATTATTAGAAGTAATTATATGTAGGATATCTCCCTAACTACCTTTACTATGACGTATGTGTTTGACTATATAAAAAAGAAAAAAGGAAATTAAATTAAATTTCACATCTTATATCATAAATATCATATTTAATAAGACTATTATTCGTTTTTCTATTTAGGTGTTTTGAATAGTAAGACCTTATTTTAATTTTCTTTGCACAAAATCATTTCAATAACTAAATTTGAGCCGTAAATTTTATAATGTACTTAGAAGTTGGAATCATTTTTTTGTGAGTTTTTTTTTCATACATAATTTGAGTATTTTATAGGTGTCTATAGATCCTTAATGAAAATGGAAATGTTGTTTACATGTTTTATGAATTTTTTCATAAAATCCACCACCACTAAAATATTTTTGTTAAGTATTTTTAGCAAAATTATATCTTCTACAAAATAATCCAATATTATTTTCCGTAGCCCAAAATAATTATCGAGATAATTCCTCAAGAGCCCCTAAGGCGAATAAAAGCCTGGAAATAAATATTTTTACATGTCTTTTTCAATTATTTGTTATATATGTTAATATTTTAATGAGTTTGATTAGAATTTTCAATTTTATTCACTTCTAAAACTTGATTCAACACTAATCAAACATTCAAATATTGATCCTTTTTTTTTTTGCTTTATTTTAATTTGATAAATTTTTTGCTAGCATTTTCACTGAAAAATTAACTAGAGAATTTATACCTCATTTTCCTATATAATTCAAACTTTCTGTAAAAGATTTCAGAGTAATATTCATTTGATAAATTAATTTAAAATATAAATTAAATCATAATTATCGAGGCACGTGACACAAATTAATACAAACTTGGTTATAACCCCTGCAAAGCACATTCACTTTTAATTTTTTAATTAATTTATAATGTATTGTAATATTATAAATATTAATTTTAATATGTTATTGGAAGAATTCGAACCTTAAATCTTTGTATATAATAATTTTTATTATTAAATATAAATTAATATGTTGTTGGAACCTTAGACCTCTTTATATAACAACTTGTTGTATCTAACTGATGAGCGATAACCAAAAATTGTGGGTTAACCAAACTAACAATTATACCCCTTTCTCTAGTATAGTAGGGATTAGTGATATAAATTTACGTATTGTACTTTATGAAATATTAAATAACTTGTCTCACTCAGAAAAATAGAATCATGAACTTAATATGCATGAAAATAAAACTAATGGATAATAGGATACAAAATAATTAAATTCATCAATTAAACATAACACATAATTACATGATGTAACTTTACTTGTCCCTCGATAAAATGATGAAACATCTATGGTCCTTTCGCCTGGTTCTCTCCTAGTAACTATATGCAACTCCTAATTTAAGGTTCACTAATGTAACGCCCCCCAAATCCGGGTCAGGAGATTTGGGCGTTACACGAAATTTCTCAAATATATTCACATGTTTAATGAGATCATATTCCTTGTAATCGTACAAAATTTTGCAATATAACATCTGTAACCCCAACCAACCAGATCTTTTAGGTTATAGGGCTAGAAACAATAACTAAATTACTCACATTACTCACTGCATTACATCAATTCAATTACATCACACTGTGTCTTACAAATTTTATCCCACCAGTGTAGCTTTGTTGGGATGTACTCATCAACTAGTACTAATCTGTACAAAGTAATATATATATATATATATATATATATATATATATATCACACATCATTAAGCCTATATGTAACTTACTTTATAGATTTTGCTGGATCATATGGTTCTCATAAGGCATACTGCCTGCTTCCTCCGAGTGGTGCAGCCTCATCCGTCTACCTCTTGCTGAAAGGCTAATATATATATATATATACATATAAAAAAACAAGTATCCGTCTACCTCTTGCTGAAAGGCTAATATATATATATATATATACATATAAAAAAACAAGTATGAGCGAAAGAATTGCTCAGCAAGTGCTTACTAGAGTTTAACAAAATATCCCATCATACCATGGGGTTTTCAAAATCCAACAGATGCTTATGCTTAGTATCATTAAGGAAATATTTGTAACCATGTAACCTCAATATGGAAAGTATAACGATTAAAATAATAATCAAATGAACATATAATCTCATAAAGGTTTAAAGAATATAATTAAACAGGATAATTACCCTTAAATCTTGAAATGAATATTCACAATAATATTAATTTAATTAAATAAATAATAGATGATTACAAATAAAACTTTAAATAAATATTTAAAATGATATTCTCTTCACAATTATAATCATCGAATAATATTTAATGGATGAAACAGTTATCAGAAAATAATCTTAAATAACAACTAATACGTTACCATTCCTCGTTCGTACCTCGTAGGTAAGTAACCGTTGATGAATAATTAAATCTTCAATAATGCACTTGAGTGAAATAATCTTCAATTAATATTTGTCTGATGAGATCATACTAATTGAACAAAAATTCAATTAGTATATTTCCAAGTACAAAAATTCGGGTTATTACAACTAATGATATTAATTTATTTTAATTATCAAAATTAACAACATATGTGAATCTCCATATTCACTACCAAACAAAATAATATTCTAAAGCACAGAATTGAATATTAAATCACTTACATACCACATATATTATAATAAATAAATTACTCTCATCCAAGTCCTACTGAACTTGTTAAATTATAACACTACAATATTTTATTAGATACATACAATTAGAACATAAAAAAAAATCATTGTCCAATTGCATAGTAAGAAAATAAGTTGATCAACTGTCATAGTTTCTGTATCATTTGATTCTTCAATGGAAATACCAACAAGTTACAATTTTGTATTCAAAGATCTTAATATCTATTCATTAACACTAGCATCTTCAATCTTTTCTCCATAATTCTTCCTTTGATTTACAACAGAGGCAACCCTCGTGAAATAATCTGGGACTGATTCCATTTCTTTCATATGCAATGTTTCAAATTCTCCTCGTAGATTTTGTAATCGTACCCACTACGCCATAAACGCACAAATGCAACGCCATGTTTACTGTTGCTTTAGGCCAAAAAAGCATTGCGTTAGACCAAATGCAACACCAGGGGGCGTTGCATCCGCCACCGTCCTGTTAGACCCCCTAAGGCAACGCTTTTTGGCATCTAAGGCAACATCAATAAACGTTGCATCTGACATATAATGCAACACCAGAGCATTCAAATGCAACACCAAAAGGGTGTTGCATTTGACATTAGATAAAATTCCAATTCCACGTCACTAAATGGGTCCCACAAGCATGCCACGTCAACAATGGGTCTAGCTGGCATGCCACGTCAGCAACAGTCCAGCTGGCATGCCACGTCAGCATGTGGGGCCCACGTGCCATGTCAGCGATGATGCCCACTTGCCACGTCAGCAGTGGGGCCCACCTGACACGTCAGCAGTGGGGCCCACCTGCCACGTCAGCAGTGGGGCCCACCTGCCACGTCAGCAGTGGGACCCACATGCCACGTCAACAATGGGGCCCACAACTATGTAATGCAACACTTTCATTAGCTTTTTAAAACAATAGTTCCTTATCAAATGCAACACTAAATTTACCAAATGCAACACTAAAATATCAAATGCAACGCTGTATTTACTTATGCAACACTAAAAATATCAAATGCAACGCTGTATTTAAAATTTCTGCAATATCTTGTTTCATACATAAAGAAACCCATACAAAACATCAACATACATTCAAACCCATCCTACCAGCCATCCAAATAATTTACATCCCATCCACACCATACTATCAACTAATCCAACATCTTACTAGTTATGTCTAAATTTCTAATTATACCTCTAATTATAAACTTTTGAAAGATAGTTTCCTTTTTTGATGTCTGGTAAAACATAATAATAAGTTATCTTAATCTGCAAATACTTCCTTTGCTGCAGCTGTGGCCTGATTGCAGATTTGCATGTCCGGTGTAGCATAAGTGCGTGCTCTGAAACCAAGCAAAAGCAATCCAGTGAGATATCTATTACCAAATTTATAGTTTACAATATATTTCTACCAATGAATAACACAATACACCAGAAAAAGAATACCACCTAAAGAATAATGTATTGCTATTTATCATCCAACAAGGCAGTACATAAAATGTATGAACTTTCAAACTAGAGAGAAGTGAACTGTAAACAAAAAATTCCAACTGTAGTTTAGGTGAAACTGATTTGAAATTTTTTAACAAGTATAACTTGGTACGTTGACTACAATCATTACTCTGATACAAACGCACTACTGTGGTTAAAAGCTTATTAACAAAACAGATCGTGACGAAAGAGTGTAGGTGTTTAAGTAAACGTGTCCACTGAGATATAAAAGTGTCCAGTGAGATATTGACCATACCAAGGACTGCAACTTCTTGCCAAGTATCTTCCATGCTCTGAACTTATATTGGTTATTTGACACTTGGATATTGTAAATTGATGTATACAGTACAAGGTTTCAATTTGCCAGGGGACTTATATGCGATTATGTATTGCATCCAGAAAAGTAGATTGGCAGCAACATTATGAAGCTGAGAATGCAAATCTTTCATTTTCTATTTATATATAGAAACAAACAGGTGCAGAGTGATTACCTCCGGATCAGAAGATTGGATTAGCTTCAAATCACCTCAGTCATACACTGATCTTGAATTATTTCTTTAGTGTACAAATTAAAAGATTCAACCTGTGTGATACCATATTAATTATTAAATCCATTGTTTGCAAGTCAAAAAATTCTAAATGCTAATTGAAAGAGAGCACCTTGCTAAATTACAAAGTAAAAGAAGAAAAATAAGAAAATCCGCAAAACAATTTCTATGAGTAGGGTGCAGGAAAGTGTCTGGGTACGTGCCCTTCCGGAGAAGCCAGCTCATGTTGCAGGTTCAATGGCCAGCCACAGAGGTCATGCCTTCGTTATCGACAAGAAGCTCCTTGCTAATGAACATGAAATGATCAGTAGGAGACGTGCTCAATCTGTACCTGGCCCTGGTGTTGGTCACTAGTTTCTGGTGAAAGTGAAAGTTTACTATGCCCTAGTGTATGTACATGGTAGGTTATATATATCTTAACCTCGGATTCTTATTCCTTTCATTTTGTATACCATCAATTCTATAAGATTGTATACACACATGTAAATTTTTTAGGGTACAAAAATTAAAATTTATTTATTCAATAATTAATGAAAGATACAAGAATAATAAATAATATTCAACTATTTTAAAATTAATTATATAACTGTCTCAAAATCAAGAATAATATTCATGTACATGGTATCTTACATAAAATCCGCCTATGATAAATTAAACCAAACATAATTAGTGTATAAGAATCGGTCTTTTTGCACCCATTATTTTCAAAAAAAGTAAAAAAATAAAAAATAAACGTCTGGTAAATTGCTACAATCAAATGGGTCCAAGGTGCATACAAAAAAATAGATAATTGGCCAATTATATTTGGAACACAGCATGTACTATAGCAAGCCACACACAAATCAAGTTGGACCTTTTTTTTTGTTATCTGCTCAAGTTAGCTAATACCTAACATTATAAGTGATGTCAGACTAATCTTAATCACCAAATAGTTTATGTCAAATTTGTTCAAATGTATCAAAAGATGCATCCAACAAAAATAAACTCACATGTTATCGACGTTACATAAATGAACAAAACGTCTTTTGGTCTTAGTTGGCTAAAAGTCACAAAGGTAAGAAACGAGACATAGGGAACATTATCGAACCAACAACTATAGCAATAAAAGTACCTTACCTTCCGAAGTTGGGGTACTTTCATTTGGTTTCTCCAACGGCAAGGAGCCTAGAATTGACTTGTTGGAGCCACCAACTGAATCTTCTTTGGATGGCAATACCTGGCAATTCTGAAACCAACTTTGTACCTATTTAAAACCCACATAAACAGAAGTTATGAACTGAACATACAAAGTCTTGTACATAGCAAAATAAGTGTATACAAACATTAAAAGAACCTCAGTCCACTTCAAAGGAGTTTCCCAGCTCGACCCTTCGAGGAGCTTCCAAGTTATAAAAACAACATAAACAAATAATTAAGTTAACACTCACCCTGGAGGATACAACAAAATAATCATATATACATTCCATATTATACATATACAAATAATCAATTAAATACACATAATCATTTCATAAAACATTAAGGTTCGTAAGGTTCGTAAGGTTCATAAGGTTCTTTCACATTTCATAAACTTCATAAAACCTTACGATTTGATCATTTCATAAAACATTAAAGTTCTTTCACATTTCATAAACTTCACACCCACTTGCCTACACAAATACTTATAAGTAGGAAAATATTTCAACAAAAGAACCTTGTTTCTTTCACAGGACATGCAGATAGCAAACCATAAGCAATTCGTAAACAGTCTAAATATTATGACAATACAGAGGAAACTATCTTCACTTAGCAAGTTGGCACTGTAATAAGCAATTATAGAGTTTGGTTGAGTTACATACGTATAATTATATGTGCATGTATGTATAAACATGTAGCATAACAAAGAGATCTCCCCACTTTCTGTTGAACTCATTGTCTTGTCTTGCCAACTGATCACAAAATTGAATTTATAGTATTGTAGGTCCAATCGAATTAAGTTCCAAAAAAGGAATACTAGTGTAAAACCAAACACATTATAAAGATTAGTTAGACTAACTACCGGTGGTTCCTCGCAGAATCGCTTCAAGCAATGATTAAAAGGACCAGGTTGAAGATGATTCATAATAACTGAAGAGAGGCTTGTATTCTCATCCACTCTGGAACAGAAATAATTGCACGATATCTAAGTAGTGGAAAACCGATATAATTGGACGAGTTTAAAAACATAATGAAGTGCAAGAAACAGATATCTGAAAGAAGACAAAAGTGTAATAATGAACCCTGGTACAAATCTTAAAAGTCATGTAAAAATTTAGCACTGAAAAGATTTATATGGACACACATCCAAGTCCAAGCAGCACAACACATATATAGTATTCACAAATGAACATCTCTCAGATGTATTACAAGGAAAATGAACTCTAGATACATGAAGATGAAGGCATGGAACTTAGGAAAAGAGAATATAGATCAGATAAAAAAATGAAAACAAGGAAAATTACAAGTACAGGGTTATACTAATACCCACCCATGGTTAAGCAATACGACATCTGTAGAAGGAAACACCTCCATTCAATTGTCCATGAAATAACCTTCTTCCTGGTAATCATTACGGAAATAAAAAGTTCATCAGAATCCATAATATCTATCTTTACATAAGTTAAACATGGGATATTCCCATATAAATAAGCATATTAAAATCAGAGTTACCATGCCAACAGAAAACTCCGCAATCTCTGAATCCTAAAAATAAATTTGTGAAGAAGTTAGCAAATCAAAATTTTCCAAGTAAGAAACTATTAGACAAATTAAGGAAAAATGACAAATAAAGAAGAGAATCAAGTGAATGATGGCAATACTGCTGAATCCACCAAAAAGCCTTTGCTTTCTGAAAAATTAACTCCACAAAATCCTGCAAATAAAGTAGTAAAGAAGTCCACTAATCAATTTTCTGCACGTGAAAAAGGAGTAAAGATTACTGAAGTCCAAGGTGGAGTAGGCAATACTACAAATAAAAAAGACAAACAAGTGAAGAATGATAATGAAAAAAATGATTTTAATAGTTTTAGGCGTGAAAAAAGTACCCAGAGGGATCAAAAGGCAGAGAAGAACCTAGGTGGGCTTAGTTTACATCTCTTCCCCTATTTCATGTAGGTGAACAAGCTAACACGCTTTTCCTATATGACTTTAACCTGATTTTAATTCTTCTCTTCACAAACCACCACCAGCATCTGTTGAAGAGATAAATTGATGTATATGTAAACACTAAAATAAAAATAGGAGGGCAAAGCAGAGCAGAGCAAACAACAAAATACCCAACTCAAACAAACACAAAACCCAAAATACAAAAATTACTACTATAAAATAAACACAAAACCCAATAATCGAAAGCCCCAACTCACTAATACAAACACAAAATCAATACCTGTTGATTCTTGAATGAACCGAACCCAAAATTAACAAGAGAACATCCGTGCGTAGAGCAATTCAGAGGATCTAGGGATTAATTGAGAGAAAGGTATGTTTTATTTGGGGAGGGATAGACTCAAAACAGGTGATTATGGAGGCTCCGGGAAGATTGAAATGGAGAGAGAGAGAGATAGAGAGATAGACAAAGACATACAGAGAGAGAGGTCAAAGCGATAGTAAGATGAAGCGAATAGTGTGTGTGTTTGTGCTTATGGAGTAGTGGCGCTTTATGTTTTAGGTCACACAGAATGGGGGGAAGAATGGGGGGAAACGAAATTTTAGGCTAAGGGGGAAATGAATTATTGAATAAAGGGGAATGGAGTGTAATGAAATTTGGGTATGTGATATTTTTGAAATAATAAAAAATTATATTAGTATTTTAGAGGATTGATATTTTTAAAATAGTATTTTTTTTTATTTTGTCACGGATTGTTGTTTCCATTTTTTAAAATAATTTTTTCATATAATTATTATTTAAAATATTTTAATTAAAATTTAATTTAAATAATTTAATATATAAAAAACGTATATCACTACTATACGGATGTCAATATATATCTAATGTAATGATATTCCCAATGTTTTAGAAAATAAAAAATTAATTTGATTGGAGATCTTAGTAGATCACTACTATTTTCAATATGACTCGTAACTAGTGCTTTGTTACGGATTATTATTTCTATTTTTTAAAAAATATTTTTGAACGATCCAACCGTACGGATGTCAATATATATCTAATGTAATGATATTCCCAAAGTTTTAGAAAATAAAAAATTAATTTGATTGGAGATCTTAGTAGATCACTACTATTTTCAATTTGACTTGTAACTAGTACTTTGTTACGGATTATTGTTTCTATTTTTAAAAAAATGTTTTTGAACGATCCAACCGTACGGATGTCAATATATATCTAATGTAATAATATTCCCAAAGTTTTAGAAAATAAAAAATTAATTTGATTGGAGATCTTAGTAGATCACTACTATTTTCAATATGACTCGTAACTAGTGCTTTGTTACGGATTATTTTTTCTATTTTTTAAAAAATATTTTTGAACGATCCAACCGTACGGATGTCAATATATATCTAATGTAATAATGTAATGATATTCTCAAATTTTCAGAAAATAAAAATTGACACGTCACCCAGGTGGGTCCCACAACTGCCACGTAAGCATTTAAAAAAAAAAAATCAAAAATGGCTAATGCAACGCTTTTAAAGGCAAATGCAACACCTTTTTCACCTAATGCAACGCTACTGCCACGTCAGTCAATGCCACATCAGCAAATGTGGGCCCCACAAATATGCCACGTCAGCAATTGTGGGCCCCACACTTGCCACGTCAACATCTGTGGGCCTCTGCCACGTCACCCTTGTGGACCCCACCCTGCCATGTCACCCTGGTGGGTCCCACAACTGACATGTTAGCATTTATTAAAAATTAAAAAATATCTAATGCAACACTTTTAAACAGCAAATGCAACACCTCTTTCACCTAATGCAACACTTTTGCCACGTCAACAAATGTGGGTCCCACATTTGCCACGTCAGCAATTATGGGCCCCACACTTGCCACGTCAGCACCTGTGGGCCTCTGCCATGTCACCCTGGTGGACCCCACACTGCCACGTCACCCTGGTGGGTCCCACAACTGCCACGTCAACATTTATTAAAAATTCAAAAATAGCTAATGCAACGCTTTTAAACAGTAAATGCAACACCTCTTTCACCTAATGCAACGCTTCTGCCACGTCAGCCAATGACACGTCAGCAAATGTGGGTCCCACATTTGCCACGTTAGCAAATGTGGGCCCCACACTTGCCACGTCAGCAAGTGCCACGTCAACACGTGTGGACCCCATTGCTGCCATATCAACATTTTTTAAAATTAAAAAATATCTAATGCAACGCCTGCTGCTAGTGTTGCATTATGTGAAACACCGTGGATCAAATGCAACACTAAATTATATGTAATGCAACACCGGTTCAAGTTCTGTTTCGTTAGAGCCAAAATTTCATACCTAACGAAACACTTTCACTGAAACACTTTCTAAAAGCGTTGCATATGAGCATTTATGGCGTAGTGACCTTTTTTACTTTGTCAACACCTTTAAAATTATTCTGGAGAATCTCCCAGGCTTCTTTTGCTTTTGCTACAGATGCAACCTTCTCGAACATGGCTTCATCTAAGCCCATATGTATAATAGAAAAAGATTGTTGATCTTGTTTTCGAGCCTTTTCCAAATTGTTTTTCTGGGCCTGATTCATAGCTCCTTCATTCTCTGGTTCATCATAACCTTTTTCGACAATTTCCCAAGCCTCCTGTGATCCAAGCAAGGCTTTCATCCGGATACACCAGTGGCCATAGTTTTCTTTTGTAAGCTTTGGGACGGTAAGAAAGTTACTCATTTTAATTTTATGTTGGCTTTGATTCGATGAAGGCTCTGATACCAATCTGTTGGTTTTTGGGTTACTATGTATGAGATTTTATGTAAGATTTCAGTATATTTAGAATATAGAACGCAACAAGAACTGGAACTATTTTCTTATGTTGTAATTAAAGATAATACAAGCTTCTCCATTTATAGTAGGAGAATTGAGACCATCATACATGAACTAAGTCAGACACATCTTTTCAGTTCTATGAATCACATTTAATGTGTTCTTACATATTCCAAAATTCAAGAATTTAGTTTATTCAATATATATTAGTTGTATTATCTAAAATTAAAAAACAAATATTTTTCTAATTTAACGTTTATGATATAGGAATGTCACAATATGTTATTTTAATTATTTGAATTCTAGTTATAATAATATTTTTTTTGAACTATTTTTATAGATTTTTTAAGCAAGAGCACATAGTGAAGAGTGACATCACAAAAACTAAATTATGTTGTTAAATAACAAATTTTATCTTTATCTCATTCAAATTAAATAAATATGATAAAAAAAATTATATTATAATCTACTTCTGAAATAATTATACAAAAATTATACAAAGACGATTTATATTAGATTTATCGTCGACCATAAATGAAAAAATATTTTTCTAGTTTAAATGTATATATTTGTTGTTAAATACATTACAATATAAAAATTATGTTGTACGAATTACTCAATATGTTATATTAACAATTAAAATTCTTAAGAAAATAATATTTGAATTTCTTGTAAATAGAATTAATTATGATTTCACTTTAGGTATGTACATTATGCCTGGTATTGTACATTTGCATTCCACTAAAAAAGTTAATTTTTTTAAATTTTTTGGTTGTTTAAATGTAAAAATTAAAGTTGATTTTTAAATATTCAATTTTGTTATGTTATAAGCATTCGATAATATCTAAACATTCTTTTATGGTAAATATAAAAAAAGAAAAAAGGAAATTAAATTAAATTTTACATCTTATATCATAAATATCATATTTAATATGTTGTATCGAACCCCTTTCCCGCTTCTTATATAAGACTATTATTTGCTTTTATATTTAGGTGTTTTGAATAGTAAGCCTTATTTTAATTTCCTTTGCACAAAATCATTTCAATAACTAAATTTGAGCCCTAAATTTTATAATGTACTTAGAAGTTGGAATCATTTTTTTGTGAGTTTATTCTTCCTACATAATTTGAGTATTTTAGAGTGTCTATAGATCCTTAATTAAAATGGAAATGTTGTTTACATGTTTTATGGATTTTTTCATAAAATCCACCACCACTAAAATATATTTGTTAAGTATTTTTAGCAAAATTATATCTTCTACAAAATAATCCAATCTAATTTTCAGTAGCCGAAAATAATTATCGAGATAATTCCTCAAGAGCAATAAAAGCCTGGAAATAAATATTTTTACATGTCTTTTTCAAATATTTGTTATATATGTTAATATTTTAATGAGTTTGATTAGAATTTTCAGTTTTAATCAAACATTCATATATTAATCCTTTTTTTTGCTTTATTTTGCTTTGATAAATTTTTTGCTAGCATTTTCACTGAAAAATTAACTATTTAAATATAATTACGATATCAATTTTTTGGAGAGCATTTATACCTCATTTTCCTAATCAACTGAAAAAATATGAAATTAGTTTTAATGTTACGACTAAAACATTTTTGTTGAAGAAGAGTTGGAAAATAATTTTTTTATCATAAAAATTTTTTTGGTAATTTTTTTTAATAAATTTCTAGAAGACCTCTAGTTTTCCTTGGGTTTCATGCCTCCACAAAATTCTCATTAAGGGCTCATCTGGCCCAATCAACAAATTGTCATAGGCCCAATAAAAAATTTTAGGTTTTACATGTGTGTATATATATATCACTCTACTCAACAACCATCTACAACCATCTAATTAACCTAGCCGTAGAGAAACTCATCTCCACATCTAGTCTTCTCAGACCACACCCACTAACCTCTCATGATAATAGAGCACTAACTAAAAGTTTTTGTCTACATCTTTCAGTCGATTGATCCTTTCTACATCTTTCAGTCGAATAATCCTTACAACAATGGACTACACAATCATAAATCAACCATAATTCAACCGTTAACACATCAAAGGTATGTTTAGAATTATTTATTGTTTCTTTCTCAATGTTTAATTGTGTTGATTAATGTAATTAAGATTTTATATAATTATTTAATGTGTTTTTTCTCCTTAATGATCCGAAAATCAACCCATCAACGAGAACATTCCAAAAAATAAATACTATCACAATTTCCAAGACTTTTGTTTCAATTTAAGATTTAAGCAATAGTTGTGAATTATTTTAGATTTTTATCAAAGTTTACATAAAATTTGAATTAGTGGGAGATCTTAATAGATATTTAGTTTTGAATTTTATGTTTGTTTTAAGATGTGGATTGAACACGATTCACAACTAGTTGATAACCAGATGATAATCCTAATACAAAGTCTTAATACCCACTTGATATGCAATTATTTTCGGATATCAAGTATTTTTTAATATATTAAATTTTATTATAATTATGTTTTTTTTGAATTCTTGTATCAATTTTCGTTTGCTTGTTATCAAATATTTGTAGATAGACAATGAAGAATATGCTCCAAAAAAGTAGTAGGTGCAACTCTCTCACAGGAAGAACCGGCAAAACAGAATGATGTATTGTGCGGTTGTGACAGTAGGGTATGAGTTCTTACTGTTTGTATTGTTTTTCTTTTGGTTTAATTTTTTGTCATTAATTTATAGTGTGATTTGTTTGGTCAATCACTTATGTTAAATATGTAGCTCAACTGTGGTGGCTGCTGGACTTTTTCGAGTTTTGGGGCAAGATCTTGCAGAACTCCCTTTAGCCGCAACTACTAAGGCCAATCAACACAAGGTGAGTTACATACTTCACTAAATAGCCAAAGTACAAAAATGATGCATTCCACTATGTGTTTATACTCAAGCATTTTGTAATTCAAGTGCTATTTGTTGGGCCTTTAATCAAAACTGTTGGGCTTGTTTTATTTTATTTTTTTGAATAATTTAGGTTGGTTTATCAGCTGTAGTCATTGTGAGACTCAGTCATGCACGTAGTTGAGATTTTTTAGGAATCTTTGAATTAGTAGATGTAGTGGAGTAGTATTAGGAGTTTGTTGAGCTATTTTGTAGCACCACCTTCGTGGTTTGTTTTCCATATATTGTATTGCATTTTCTTTCAGTAATGAGAAGAAGTACAAAACTTTCTTTTCTTAGTTTCATTAGCCAAACACTCTTATATGTATAAACATCTGTATACCAGATTAAGAAACTAGATTTGGTATCAGAGATTCATTACGGTTTATGCCAAAGTACATGCCTAAAATGATGACTATGGAGAGTTCCAAGGGCAAGGATGGAACAGTAGGCCTGTCCTATCCGATGCTGGCGAGAGACAACTACACAACGTGGTCACTTAAGATGAAGGTGTTTATGAAAGCACAGGGAGTGTGGAAAGCCATCCAATCGAGTGATACCGAGGGAGTGTGCACTAGCCGCTATCTACCAAGGGATACCGGAATGTCCTCTTGTCAATTGAAGAGAAAGAGTCCACCAAGGAAGCGTGGGACGCGATCAAAACAATGAGCCTAGGAGCTGATCGTTTGCAGGAGGCCCAGATACAGACGTTGAGAGCTCAGTTTGAAACAATGACAATGAAGGAGTCAGATCAGCTTGACGATTTTTGTATGAAGCTGTATGGTGTGGTGACCAACATTCGACTTCTAGGGGAAAAGATGGAAGAGACCTATGTGGTCAAGAAGCTACTTCGAGCCATGCCCAACAAGTATATGCAGATTGCTTCCACCATAGAGCAGTTTGGTGACATGAAACTAATGACAATGGATGAGGTGGTTGGTCGATTAAAAGCTCACGATGAGCGAGTACGTGGTTCAAGTGAGAACAATGGTGGCCAACTGCTTTCGACTCAAGAGGAGTCAACTAAGAAGAACCATATAAGTGGGACGGAGAGTAATCGTGGTGGTTATAAAGGTCGTGGAAGAGGACGGGGCTATAACAGGGGTACACCTGGTGGTAGAGGTAACCAAAATAATGGTGATGAAGGCAGTAAAATTGGAGGTTTAATTCGTGATAGAACCAAGGTGAGGTGTTATAAATGCCAAGGATATGGTCACTACGCAGCTGAGTGTAGGAAACCAAGGCGTGAAAAGGATTGGCAACGTGACAAGGAGCAGAAACCCGAAGCAAACTTGTCTAAGATTATTGATGATGAGCCAGCACTTTTGTTGGCTGAAAAGGAAGAAACAGATAGTAATGTGGTTTTACTAAATGAGGGTGGTGTCATTCCTAAGCTGAGTGTAGAAGGAGATAGCAAAATTAACACCGAGTAATTTGTGGTACCTCGACAATGGAGCGAGTAATCACATGATAGGAGAGCGATCAAAGTTCATAGATCTAGATGAAAGTGTAGCAGGGTAGGTGCACTTCGGAGATGGGTCGACAGTCAATATAAAAGGAAAAGGATCAATACTATTCAAATGCAAGAATGGTGAAGAGAGGTTGCTAAAAGAGGTATATTTTATTCCAACTCTTTGTAATAATATTATATCTCTAGGCCAATTGTCAGAGGAAGGGAACAAAGTGATCTTAAAAGGTGAATTCTTGTGGGTCTATGATGTTCTTGGAAAGCTGGTAATGAAGGTACGTAGGTCTCTAAACAGACTCTACAAATTAATAATTGAGGATACAGGAGGTGAATGCTTGTTGTCAAAAGCTGAGAAGGTGACCTGGTTGTGGCACGCCCGATTGGGTCATGTTAATTTTAAGGCTATGTTAATGATGTTAGATAAGGATATGGTGTATGGTTTACCAAAATTGGTACAACCAAATGAAGTGTGCAAAGGCTGCCTAATATCTAAACAGACAAGAACACCATTTCCAGCAAAGTCGATGTTTACTGCCAACAAGATTCTGGAACTCATTCATGGTGATCTATATGGTCCCATTACTCCACCAACACCAGGTGGGTGTCGATATTTTCTGCTGCTAGTCGATATTTTCATGTGGGTGTATATGTTGAAGACAAAGGATGAGGCTTTGGATCACTTCAAGAAGTTTAAGGCACTGGTCGAAAATGGTCGTGAGGAAAAAATAAAAGTCTTGAGTATAGATAGAGGTGGGGAGTTTTGTTCAGCAAAGTTTGGTGAATTTTGTGATGAGGCTGGCATAATGAGGCATTTTACGGCACCATATTCCCCACAACAAAATGGGGTAGTTGAACGCCGAAATCACTACACCATAGATTGGCTATTGCAACACCCACCAAAAAATTGCTTAAAAATCGTTGCTATTTACTAACAAGTTTTAACAAATACAGAAATATTGTAAAATTTTTGTAAAGGGCTTAATGATCGTATAGTTAACTATAGGTAATTACCTATAGTTAACACATTTTATAATACAATGTAAAGGCTATTTTTGTAAATGCAGGGGGGTGGATTTCATTATTACAAAAATACCATCCATATTTTATACTCAAAATGCTAATAACTATAGGTAATTACCTATAGTTAACTATAGAAACATTTTTCTCTTTTTTAAATTATTATAATTGCATATATTTTTTACAAATGTCAAATTAAATTGCAACGAAAATAGATAAATGTTACAATTGGTTTCAAAATTTTGGGGGGCAAAATTGGCGGGCTACCAAATTCTTTTGTCCGGGCTTTCCAAAATGTTCCAAATAGAGGAACACAAGTGGTTGATGGTGCTTCTATATTGGCTGAGCAGACTAGGTCAAAATTTGAGCGTACGAACAATCTTGACCTTTCTAAAGGACTTATTCTGTGCACATGTTGTTCTTACTTAAGCAGGATATATTTAAAAAAGTTAAAAATAAGCAGAATTGTTGATGAAGAAATCATATCTGCATAATTTTGAGTAATATAGTAGACATCTCACGGACTGCCTTGGAAATGTGGGTGATAAATAACTTTGACTTTCAGATGGAAAGGTTCCGACTAGAATGATCTTACAGTTATCTATCACTTTTGTATTATGCCTTTGCATACGAGGCAAGTTATAGATCCAGTACATCGCTGACAGATATATGCTCTGTGTACAGGCTTCAAGTTGTGGAGGTTCAAACATTGATGCAACTGCTTGGGAAGATAAAAAGTGTAAAGGCGAGTCAAGGTTTCCTGCTCAGGAAAGGTAGAGCGATGATTATGTTTATATTTAATTGATCACAATTGACTGTTTGTGCCACTTAAGTTAAACATCTTTTACTGATCTTCTAAATTAGGTGAGAATACAGGTTAGAAAAATATGCAAGGCTTTGGAAGTAGTTCTTCCTGTGGTTGCATCATTAAATTGTTATGTAAAATGCAAAGGACTTTTGCCCGGATTTGAAGAGAAGTATATTCTGTATTGTTCCCAAGTTTGGTTTCTATTCCTCTCATAGTCCAGACTCCCTTGTGTGGAATTGAAAGAGAATTAGTGTATTTATTGGTACATAGTTTGAATTATATTTATTGTAGATGAACTAAATATGTATTTAAGTAGTTTATAAATTTTTATGTTGGGTCTAGCTACATAGTTGTTTGTTAAATGTTTATCTGAGTTATTAATGATAATCCCAGTTATTATGTGCCCTAGTTCATTAGGGTTCTGTTTTTTATGGGCCCTAGTCCATTAGGTTTCGTGTTCACTGTTTAGACTCCGCCTTGTCGTCTTCTACTATGATTGAGTTTATATACATATTGAACCATTTATTTCTAAGTGGCTGGATTTAAGTTGCAGTTGTCATGACTTCCCATTCAGCCACCAATGGTTGTTACTTTTAATCACTTCTTTTCGTTGTCCTGCATTACTCTTACATTCTTTTTTTCTTTTGTACTGGTGCCACTATTTCATGCATATTTGTTCTCTCTTACTTCTGTGCATTGTTGGCACGACATTTTTATTTTCATGGCATTTACTGTTGCTAGTCTCCCCCATTTTATTTTTCTTATTACTCTCCTCTTCGTGAACAGGTTCTCAGAATGTGCAATCTCAGCTGAACAGCCAAGGGCCACCTCTTCCTATTCCAGTTCAAACTAATTTATCCCAGTCGGGTCAACTACTACCCCAGAACATCGCTAATAATATTGGCTCAGCTGGAATGCAAGGATCTGCTAGTTTGACGTCCTCGTTTCCCATGGTCAGCAGTTTATCATAGAATAATATTCCCAATGTTGTTAACCAGAATAACAACATGCAGAGTATGCCAAACATTGTTTTTAAGGTAGAGCGATGATTATGTTTATATTTAATTGATCACAATTGACTGTTTGTGCCACTTAAGTTAAACATCTTTTACTGATCTTCTAAATTAGATGAGAATTCAGGTTAGAAAAATATGCAAGGCTTTGGAAGAAGATTCTTTTATCATAACTTGCATTCTCTGAGGAAGCTTCATCCGTTTTAAACTCACGAATAGAGAATAATGTATTATTGAAAATATTTTAACTGCATAGGAGCTGAGCAACTACTACTAATCTCTGAAACCATCTTAGGTTCACTACCTCAGTGGTCCAATTAGAGTTGTAGATATCCCTAAGTCAATATGAAACATTGTTTTTAAGAATTTTTTGCATTTAAAAGTACTCAGCATATACATTTGTTTGAGAATACAGTGGCGACGCAGATAACTTGCACTGTTATGGAATAAGCTGCATTCTATAGTTTAAGAAAATTCAAGTTCTTTGTGCTTGATTTAATGTTACATAAGCAGATTTTATAACAACTAATATGAGTAAGAGTGTTTTGCCAAAAAATGAGTAAAAGTGATGTACAACTTATTTTTAAACTTTTAATGGAGCGCAACAATATGAGTGCTTGGATTGTTGGTTTCGATTCCAGATTGTTTGCTGCTGTTTATTCTATTAGTAAACTTCTGTATTATTTTTGTTACCTATGTTTAGTTGAATGCCAACTTAATTATACATTGTTACATGTAAAATTAACTTGCAAATTACATAGGATGTAGTCTGCTCATGGATTGCATATTATGTGCAAGGTTTCGTAAACAAGATTTGAGGTCCTGTTTTTCTCATAGATGTATATTCGTTCTATATTTCATTGTTGGAGGTCCTGTCAACAGATACAACAATACTAAAAGTTGGAGGTCTAGGTTCGAATCCCGCCAACAACATTTTAATATAACATATTAATTTAGATTTAATACTAAAAATTAATTATATACAAAGGTCTAAAATTTGAATTCTCCCAACATATTAAAAGTAATGTTTGTAATATTATATATACTAAACTATAAGTAAATTAAAAAAAAAATTAAAAGTAACTCGTGCTTTGCACGGGCTATAAGCTAGTATTTATAAAACCAACATTATGGATTAAGACTTGGATTAGAAACAACACTCTACTAATTAATTCTAACCAAAATAGATTTTTCTTATTAATTTTTAATTTTTAATTATTATTATTATTAATATTATCTAAAATTACAGATATTACATATACATCCCCTTAAAAAGGATTTCGTACCG
Organism: Kitagawia praeruptora; assembly: GCA_037693485.1. Taxonomy (NCBI): domain Eukaryota; kingdom Viridiplantae; phylum Streptophyta; class Magnoliopsida; order Apiales; family Apiaceae; genus Kitagawia; species Kitagawia praeruptora. The sequence continues at coordinate 114,875,690 of CM075354.1, forward strand.
GGAATCAAACCAAGCTAAACAAGTACGGATATCTCTCACCAATAAATTCCTATAATTCCAAGTAGCCTTTCTTTCTTTCAGAATGATTTTTCCACAAAATCTTCATATACGGTATAGTATGCTCCTCTCAAGCTTCTGCTTGCTCCTCGGATCCTCTTTAATCTTATGCAATAGGTACTAAACTATGTGAAACCGATGATACTTATAACCCCCCTCAAAACAGACACATGAAACATATTATGCACATGACATAACTGTGGCGGCAGCGCAACTCTATAACACACTTCTCCCACTTTCTCTATAATATAAAAATACCAAGTTGTCCTTCCTACACCAAAAGTATCACACCCTAAAAACAAATGATATTTTTACGAATCAAAATTCATTGGGTTCAAATCCATCAAGATTATATTAATCCGCATATTTCTTTTGATCAATTTAAATATCAAAAGTCTCTTCATGTAAATAATGCTTCAAAAATTTTAAACCAAGAAGTACTAATCTAACTCTAGTTTATAGGTCACATAAACTACAAAATGATCACAATTTTAAAAAAAAATATATGGCTAATAGTTTAAACGAATATTTTCTATTTAATAGAGAGACAAAACATTGAATATCATGATATAATTGTTAAGGCAATTTTAAAGTATTGGAATAGTACTTATCTAAATTTGAAAATAAATTTTATAATCATATATTAATATTAAAAACAATTATATATTAATAATAATCATAATAAAAAATCAAATACCAAGCAAGAGTACTGTATTTATTTAATGACTGAAAAACAAATACTGAATGTATAATAATAATTGTATATAATAGTAATTATATGACAATGATAACTGTTACATGAACTAATGCCTACAAAATATTAATTAAATATTGTGAACAAAGTAGTTCGGACAATTAAGGTGGCCCACACCGTACTAGATAAGCACACTCAACTAGTAAAATAGGGAATAAAAAAAATCACTTCGATTACTATAAACTAATAAAATAATTATATAAATAAGCAATTATTGGTGAATAAATATAAACAATTACAAAAATTATTAATTAGCACAACCACTAGAACTAGTCGAGAGAGAACCAAGAACCAAGAACCAAAAATCAAAACAAGCAAACTTAGGCTGACATGTAACCGAGTAACACACTGTTTTCAAAATATTTTTAATAATAATATATAAAATATATAATAAACTACATGACAAAATTAGTTTTCGGTTTGTACAGAAAAGAAAAAAAATCCCATATACATATATAATTCTAACTTTGTGTAAAAATTTTAGAGTAATATTCATTTGATAAATTAATTTAAAATATAAATTAAATCATAATTATCGAGGCAGGTTGCACAAATTAATAAAAATTAGTGATATAATTTTACCTATTATACTTTATGAAATGTTAAATAACTTGTCTCACTTAAAAAAATAGAATCATGAACCTTTTTTTTTGAACTCGAGAATCATGAACTTTATATGCATGAATATACAACTAATAGATAATAGGCTACAAAATAATTAAATTCGTCAATTAAACATAACACATAATTACGGGGGTGTTTGGAGAAACTTTTTCCAGAATAAGTCAACTTATTTTAAGACAAAGTTACAGATTCCTAACTTTCCAACTTATTTTTGCAATTTATTGAATCTCAAACATAAATTAAATACTTGTATAAAAAAAATTATCAAAATATAAATTTTTTATCCGAAAATAAGTCCATAATTAAAATTGTGCTAAACACAATTGTATAAAACACAATTTTTTATCCGAAAATCAGTTTAGGAAACGTATTTTGCAGAAATTCTATTTTAACTCTATTTTGGGTATTTTCTTACTGGGCAAGACTTCTAGAGCCTATATAAACACATCCAACCCTTGTAAACAAAACATTATAGACAATTACATATCATAGCTTTGTTTTGCAAGGGAGAAAAGGAGAGAAGGATTCAACGCTCGTGACAAGCAACGGATCTAGATCTACTTCATCTTTTGTGTTACCTTGGATTATAGATTTGTTTTCTCAACTCTTATTTTAATAATGTTATTGCTTTTTTCTTCCATATCTTGTTTATTATCATGTTTTCATCAAATCTCTTGACGATGAACGGTTCAATTATGAGCTAATCGTTGTTATGGGATTCTAACGGAGTTATCTATGTAGCTTAGTAGTTTGATGCTTTAAAGATTACGTGTGGTGAATTCTTGATATCCTCGTATGGTTGTGTTTCATGTATTTAGATGCGTCGCGAACATCTAACTTGTTAATCTCTTGCAAACCGAGAGTGGATCTTGAGATTTAGAACTTGCCATGCTTGCATAGGATAGGTTGATGTTTTAACATCATGATTTATAGCATCAATAGAGATATTATCCATTGAGTAAGACTTGGAGAAGAGAATGCAAGAGTTTCAATCACTCAAGTCATTCAGTGTGGTGCGAAGATTCCCTTCCCTATCAGTGATGAAATTTTGACTGTGGAACAGGCCATTGGAACTTTTATTGCATGACCGAGAAACCTAGCTAATAGCAACAGGAAACAATAGCACTTTCGATGGTTTCTCAAAGTTCAGATTGTTTTTCTATTAGTGTGCTTAGTATATGTAGTATGTTTTTATTTAGTCTGTTTCTTCTGACTATTTTCACGTGCAATTTTCAAAAAAAGAAGAAAGGTCATTCCAAAAAATGAAAAAGACGTATAAAGTAGTTAAAGATGTTCGAGCAGAGCCTTTTGTTGAGATGGATGCAAATTATCCATCTACATTGAAGCGTTTGTGGACATGAGCAAAAGATGCCTTGGCTGATGAACAGACTACGTCTTTTGAGCTAAGCGAAGAATCCTTTGGCTCTACAAAGAAGCAAGTCATTTTCTTATCAGATATACATGTAGTGTGCTCTGGAGGTGAAATGGCAGGGTCTCTCATTTGCCTTTTTATTAAGTAAGTTTCTCTGCAATTTTTTTTTCATAGATAGTCCCGCAATATAACTGAGAATCTTTACTCACTACTACTTAATTTTATATGTAGCCTCTTAAATGAATATGTGAAAAAGCATAATATGACCAACATGATAAGCTGCATAGATCCTAGCACGATTGGTGCCATTGGATGTGGTAATGCAAGGCAGAGGTCGCGTGCACTCGCTCCACGATTTAAGAATACTAAGAAAGATCAATACTTTATCATGCCTTATAATGTCGTGTAGGTGTTTATACCATAAGTAGCTACTTAAACATTCTCAGATAATTTTTTGAGGTTAAACAGGATTATATGTCTTGCCCTTTTTTAGTTGATTTTTTACAAGAATTTAAGTTTCAGTTTTTAACACAAGGGTTAAATTTGATATTACACTACTACAAAATAGGCTTTTAGCGTCGGTCAAAATAGGCATTAGGCATCGGTTATTGGGCGTAGTAATCTGATATTCTGCTCACTCCACCCCTATCAGTCTTAAACACCTTAATTTTCTTTTCAGTTTCCCTTTCAACCAGTGCTCGAAATTTTTTAAACACCTCGAATGCTTCATCTTTGCTGGTTAACATATAGACCCACATAAACTTGCTAAAATCATCAACTAGCAAGAAGAAATACATGTTACCAGCCTTTGTTGGAGGAGAGATTGGCCCACACAAGTCGTCATACACCAGTTCCAAAACTTGCTTTGCGTGGAAATTGGTCTGACAGGGAAATGGTTTTCTGATTTGTTTCGCCATCAAACATCCAGTGCACAAATCCTTTGGCTGAACCAACTCTGGTAACCCGTATGCCATCCCACTTTTAGACATTTGAATTAATGCTTGAAAATTGACATGCCCAAGACGGGAATGCCTCAACCAAGACGACTCTTCCGACTTCGTAAGAAAACACACAGATGTACTCGTTTGATCAATAACTATTTTGTATAATCTATTTTCTGATTTCCTTACCTTCATATTTAAACGCCCCTCTTCATCATAGATCCACATAAAATTTCCATCAAGGACAACTCTGCTTCCGCTCTCAGACAGCTGACCAAGGCTGATGATGTTGTTTCGCAGAGTTGGAATAAAGTATACTTCACGCAGCAAGACATTTCCCCCGTTTTTGACTTTAAACATGACAGAGCCTTTCCCCTTAATTTCAACCGTGAAACCATCTCCAAACCTCACTTTTCCAGTTAATCCCAAGTCCAGCTCCTTAAACTTTGAACGATCTCCCGACATATGGTTACTCGTACCGTTGTCTAAGTACCATACATTTGATTCAAATTTCTCGCTTTCATTTGCGCTCAACCTAGGTATCACCTCCTTTTCTGCTATGAGCAATGCTGGCTCATCATCTTGTATCTGCATCAGATTCACTTCAGGTTTTTGATCCCTGTCACGACGGGGTCGTCTGCACTCTCCAGCAAAATGTCCCAACCCCTGATAATTAAAGCAACGTACTTTGCTTCTATCGCGTACACCTTGGTAGCTGCTGTTACTTCGAGTTTTTGTTCCTGTAGACGTCTCTGTCCCAGCCTTTTTCAACTTTCTCATCCACTCCTCTTTCGTGAATAAGAGCTTCCCTTCAGCATTTTCTCTCTTTATCCATTCCTCCTCGGTTAACATCAATTGTCCTCCAGTGTTTTCTGTTTGCCCACGAACACGCTCTTCGTGCGCCTTTAACGACCCAATAGTCTCCTCAACCGACATTTCGTCTAAATTACCGAACTGCTCAATGGATGACGTGATCTACAGAAATTTCGATGGCATAGAGCGAAGCATCTTCTTAACCATATAACTTTCCTCAATGGTCTCTCCTAAGACACAAATGTTAGTGACCAATGCAATGAGTTTTAAAGCATAGTCATCTATCATCTCTGAATCCTTCATATTTAGGTTCTCAAACTCGACCTTCAAAGTCTGGACTTTAGATTTCTTCACTTTATCTGCTCCCAAACACATGGTATTTATTGACGTCTAGGTCTCTTTCATTGTCTTCTTCTCTGCCAGTGACAACAATATGTCCTCAGGAATTGCTTGAAAAATTGCTGCCATCGCTACATTGTCTGTCTTTTCTTCAATGGTCACCTTTGGATCCTTCGGTTCGACTGCTTCCCAAATCCCATGAGCTTGCATAAAGATTTTCATCTTAACGGCCCAAGCTGTGTAGTTGGTTTTTGTTAGAATCGGATAACTCAGACTCAAGGAACCTTCATTACATTTCACCACCTCCATCGTATTCAGTTTTGACATATATTTTGGCATGCACCAGGTTTACTCTGATACCAAATGAAGACTCTAAACACTGGGTTTACTCGATACACACACTGTATAAAATATCAACTTTGTTTGCAATTGTAAACACAATAACAAAACACAAGCTGGTATATTGATACGTGATAAAACTAAAAGATTACAAATACAGGAAATTAAAAGAAAGAAAAATAACCACACAGCTACAAATCAGCTCCACATACCTACATTAACTCCATGATCCTATTTATTCTCAAACGACTCCTAAAACTACTCTACTACCAAAGACTAATTCTAATAACAATAAACCAACTCAACTTTAACTTATTTTAAACAACAGTTTAGATTATTTCCTTACAGAAACCCTCATGAAATAATCTTGGACTGATTCCATTTCTTTCATATGCAATGTTTCAAATTCTCCTCGTAGAGTTTGTAATCGTACCTTTTTTACTTTGTCAACACCTTTAAAATTATTCTGGAGAATCTCCCAGGCTTCCTTTGCTTTTGCTGCAGATGAAGCCATGCTTCATCTAAGCCCATATGTATAATAGACAAAGCTTGTTGATCTTGTTTTCGAGCCTTTACCAAATTGTTTTTGTGGGCCTTTCATAGTTCCTTCATTCTCTGGTTCATCATAACCTTTTTCGACAATTTCCCATGCCTCTGTGATCCAAGCAAGGCTTCCATCCGGATACATCAGTGGCCATAGTTTTCTTTTGTAAGCTTTGGGACGGTAAGAAAGTTACTTATTTTAATTTAATGGTGGCTTTGATTTGATGAAGGCTCTGATACCAATATGTTGGTTTCTGGGGTTACTATGTATGAGATTTTATGTAAGATTTCAGTATATTTAGAATATAGAACGCAACAAGAACTGGAACTATTTTCTTATGTTGTAATTAAAGATAATAGAAGCTTCTCCATTTATAGTAAGAGAATTCAGACCATCATACATGAACTAAGTCAAATACATCTTTTCAGTTCTGTGAATCACATTTAATGTGTTCTTACATATTCCAAAACTCAAGAGTTTAGTTTATTCAACATATATTAGCTGTATTATCTAAAATTAAAAAAAAATTATTTTTCTAGTTTTACCGTTTATGATATAGGAATGTCACAATATGTTATATTAATTATTAGAATTCTAGTTAAAATAATTTTTTTTTGAACTATTTTTATAGATTTTTTAAGCAAGAGCACATAGTGAAGAGTAACATCACAAAAACTAAATTATGTTGTTAAATAAATATTATAAACTACTTCTGAAATAATTATACAATAATTATACAAAGAAGATTTATATTAGTTTTATCGTCGACCATAAATGAAAAAATATTTTTCTAGTTTAAATGTATATATTTGTTGTTAAATACATTACAATATAAAAATTATGTTGTACGAATTACTCAATATGTTATATTAACAATTAAAATTCTTCAGAAAATAATATTTGAATTTCTTAAATAGAATTAATTATGATTTCACTTTAGGTATGTACATTATGCCTTGTACATTTGCATTCCACTAACAAAGTTAATTTTATATATTTTTTGGTTGTTTAAATGTAAAAATTAAAGTTGATTTTTAAAAATTCAATTTTGTTATGTTACAAGCATTCAATAATATATAAACATTCTTTTATGGTAATTGAAAATTATATTTCGTATAATTATTAGAAGTAATTATATGTAGGATATCTCCCTAACTACCTTTACTATGCCGTATGTGTTTGACTATATAAAAAAGAAAAAAGGAAATTAAATTAAATTTCACATCTTATATCATAAATATCATATTTAATAAGACTATTATTCGTTTTTCTATTTAGGTGTTTTGAATAGTAAGACCTTATTTTAATTTTCTTTGCACAAAATCATTTCAATAACTAAATTTGAGCCGTAAATTTTATAATGTACTTAGAAGTTGGAATCATTTTTTTGTGAGTTTTTTTTTCATACATAATTTGAGTATTTTATAGGTGTCTATAGATCCTTAATGAAAATGGAAATGTTGTTTACATGTTTTATGAATTTTTTCATAAAATCCACCACCACTAAAATATTTTTGTTAAGTATTTTTAGCAAAATTATATCTTCTACAAAATAATCCAATATAATTTTCCGTAGCCCAAAATAATTATCGAGATAATTCCTCAAGAGCCCCTAAGGCGAATAAAAGCCTGGAAATAAATATTTTTACATGTCTTTTTCAATTATTTGTTATATATGTTAATATTTTAATGAGTTTGATTAGAATTTTCAATTTTATTCACTTCTAAAACTTGATTCAACACTAATCAAACATTCAAATATTGATCCTTTTTTTTTTTGCTTTATTTTAATTTGATAAATTTTTTGCTAGCATTTTCACTGAAAAATTAACTAGAGAATTTATACCTCATTTTCCTATATAATTCAAACTTTCTGTAAAAGATTCAGAGTAATATTCATTTGATAAATTAATTTAAAATATAAATTAAATCATAATTATCGAGGCACGTGACACAAATTAATACAAACTTGGTTATAACCCCTGCAAAGCACATTCACTTTTAATTTTTTAATTAATTTATAATGTATTGTAATATTATAAATATTAATTTTAATATGTTATTGGAAGAATTCGAACATTAAATCTTTGTATATAATAATTTTTATTATTAAATATAAATTAATATGTTGTTGGAACCTTAGACCTCTTTATATAACAATTGTTGTATCTAACTGATGAGCGATAACCAAAAATTGTGGGTTAACCAAACTAACAATTATACCCCTTTCTCTAGTATAGTAGGGATTAGTGATATAAATTTACGTATTGTACTTTATGAAATATTAAATAACTTGTCTCACTCAGAAAAATAGAATCATGAACTTAATATGCATGAATATAAAACTAATGGATAATAGGATACAAAATAATTAAATTCATCAATTAAACATAACACATAATTACATGATGTAACTTTACTTGTCCCTCGATAAAATGATGAAACATCTATGGTCCTTTCGCCTGGTTCTCTCCTAGTAACTATATGCAACTCCTAATTTAAGGTTCACTAATGTAACGCCCCCAAATCCGGGTCAGGAGATTTGGGCGTTACACGAAATTTCTCAAATATATTCACATGTTTAATGAGATCATATTCCTTGTAATTGTACAAAATTTTGCAATATAACATCTGTAACCCCAACCAACAAGATCTTTTAGGTTATAGGGCTAGAAACAAGAACTAAATTACTCACATTACTCACTGCATTACATCAATTCAATTACATCACACTGTGTCTTACAAATTTTATCCCACCAGTGTAGCTTTGTTGGGATGTACTCATCAACTAGTACTAATCTGTACAAAGTAATATATATATATATATATATATATATATATCACACATCATTAAGCCTATATGTAACTTACTTTATAGATTTTGCTGGATCATATGGTTCTCATAAGGCATACTGCCTGCTTCCTCCGAGTGGTGCAGCCTCATCCGTCTACCTCTTGCTGAAAGGCTAATATATATATATATATATACATATAAAAAAACAAGTATCCGTCTACCTCTTGCTGAAAGGCTAATATATATATATATATATACATATAAAAAAACAAGTATGAGCGAAAGAATTGCTCAGCAAGTGCTTACTAGAGTTTAACAAAATATCCCATCATACGATGGGGTTTTCAAAATCCAACAGATGCTTATGCTTAGTATCATTAAGGAAATATTTGTAACCATGTAACCTCAATATGGAAAGTATAACGATTAAAATAATAATCAAATGAACATATAATCTCATAAAGGTTTAAAGAATATAATTAAACAGGATAATTACCCTTAAATCTTGAAATGAATATTCACAATAATATTAATTTAATTAAATAAATAATAGATGATTACAAATAAAACTTTAAATAAATATTTAAAATGATATTCTCTTCACAATTATAATCATCGAATAATATTTAATGGATGAAACAGTTATCAGAAAATAATCTTAAATAACAACTAATACGTTACCATTCCTCGTTCGTACCTCGTAGGTAAGTAACCGTTGATGAATAATTAAATCTTCAATAATGCACTTGAGTGAAATAATCTTCAATTAATATTTGTCTGATGAGATCATACTAATTGAACAAAAATTCAATTAGTATATTTCCAAGTACAAAAATTCGGGTTATTACAACTAATGATATTAATTTATTTTAATTATCAAAATTAACAACATATGTGAATCTCCATATTCACTACCAAACAAAATAATATTCTAAAGCACAGAATTGAATATTAAATCACTTACATACCACATATATTATAATAAATAAATTACTCTCATCCAAGTCCTACTGAACTTGTTAAATTATAACACTACAATATTTTATTAGATACATACAATTAGAACATAAAAAAAAATCATTGTTCAATTGCATAGTAAGAAAATAAGTTGATCAACTGTCATAGTTTCTGTATCATTTGATTCTTCAATGGAAATACCAACAAGTTGCAATTTTGTATTCAAAGATCTTAATATCTATTCATTAACACTAGCATCTTCAATCTTTTCTCCATAATTCTTCCTTTGATTTACAACAGAGGCAACCCTCGTGAAATAATCTGGGACTGATTCCATTTCTTTCATATGCAATGTTTCAAATTCTCCTCGTAGATTTTGTAATCGTACCTTTTTTACTTTGTCAACACCTTTAAAATTATTCTGGAGAATCTCCCAGGCTTCTTTTGCTTTTGCTACAGATGCAACCTTCTCGAACATGGCTTCATCTAAGCCCATATGTATAATAGAAAAAGATTGTTGATCTTGTTTTCGAGCCTTTTCCAAATTGTTTTTCTGGGCCTGATTCATAGCTCCTTCATTCTCTGGTTCATCATAACCTTTTTCGACAATTTCCCAAGCCTCCTGTGATCCAAGCAAGGCTTTCATCCGGATACACCAGTGGCCATAGTTTTCTTTTGTAAGCTTTGGGACGGTAAGAAAGTTACTCATTTTAATTTTATGTTGGCTTTGATTCGATGAAGGCTCTGATACCAATCTGTTGGTTTTTGGGTTACTATGTATGAGATTTTATGTAAGATTTCAGTATATTTAGAATATAGAACGCAACAAGAACTGGAACTATTTTCTTATGTTGTAATTAAAGATAATACAAGCTTCTCCATTTATAGTAGGAGAATTGAGACCATCATACATGAACTAAGTCAGACACATCTTTTCAGTTCTATGAATCACATTTAATGTGTTCTTACATATTCCAAAATTCAAGAATTTAGTTTATTCAATATATATTAGTTGTATTATCTAAAATTAAAAAACAAATATTTTTCTAATTTAACGTTTATGATATAGGAATGTCACAATATGTTATTTTAATTATTTGAATTCTAGTTATAATAATATTTTTTTTGAACTATTTTTATAGATTTTTTAAGCAAGAGCACATAGTGAAGAGTGACATCACAAAAACTAAATTATGTTGTTAAATAACAAATTTTATCTTTATCTCATTCAAATTAAATAAATATGATAAAAAAAATTATATTATAATCTACTTCTGAAATAATTATACAAAAATTATACAAAGACGATTTATATTAGATTTATCGTCGACCATAAATGAAAAAATATTTTTCTAGTTTAAATGTATATATTTGTTGTTAAATACATTACAATATAAAAATTATGTTGTACGAATTACTCAATATGTTATATTAACAATTAAAATTCTTAAGAAAATAATATTTGAATTTCTTGTAAATAGAATTAATTATGATTTCACTTTAGGTATGTACATTATGCCTGGTATTGTACATTTGCATTCCACTAAAAAAGTTAATTTTTTTAAATTTTTTGGTTGTTTAAATGTAAAAATTAAAGTTGATTTTTAAATATTCAATTTTGTTATGTTATAAGCATTCGATAATATCTAAACATTCTTTTATGGTAAATATAAAAAAAGAAAAAAGGAAATTAAATTAAATTTTACATCTTATATCATAAATATCATATTTAATATGTTGTATCGAACCCCTTTCCCGCTTCTTATATAAGACTATTATTTGCTTTTATATTTAGGTGTTTTGAATAGTAAGCCTTATTTTAATTTCCTTTGCACAAAATCATTTCAATAACTAAATTTGAGCCCTAAATTTTATAATGTACTTAGAAGTTGGAATCATTTTTTTGTGAGTTTATTCTTCCTACATAATTTGAGTATTTTAGAGTGTCTATAGATCCTTAATTAAAATGGAAATGTTGTTTACATGTTTTATGGATTTTTTCATAAAATCCACCACCACTAAAATATATTTGTTAAGTATTTTTAGTAAAATTATATCTTCTACAAAATAATCCAATCTAATTTTCAGTAGCCGAAAATAATTATCGAGATAATTCCTCAAGAGCAATAAAAGCCTGGAAATAAATATTTTTACATGTCTTTTTCAAATATTTGTAATATATGTTAATATTTTAATGAGTTTGATTAGAATTTTCAGTTTTAATCAAACATTCATATATTAATCCTTTTTTTTGCTTTATTTTGCTTTGATAAATTTTTTGCTAGCATTTTCACTGAAAAATTAACTATTTAAATATAATTACGATATCAATTTTTTGGAGAGCATTTATACCTCATTTTCCTAATCAACTGAAAAAATATGAAATTAGTTTTAATGTTACGACTAAAACATTTTTGTTGAAGAAGAGTTGGAAAATAATTTTTTTATCATAAAAATTTTTTTGGTAATTTTTTTAAATAAATTTCTAGAAGACCTCTAGTTTTCCTTGGGTTTCATGCCTCCACAAAATTCTCATTAAGGGCTCATCTGGCCCAATCAACAAATTGTCATAGGCCCAATAAAAAATTTTAGGTTTTACATGTGTGTATATATATATCACTCTACTCAACAACCATCTACAACCATCTAATTAACCTAGCCGTAGAGAAACTCATCTCCACATCTAGTCTTCTCAGACCACACCCACTAACCTCTCATGATAATAGAGCACTAACTAAAAGTTTTTGTCTACATCTTTCAGTCGATTGATCCTTTCTACATCTTTCAGTCGAATAATCCTTACAACAATGGACTACACAATCATAAATCAACCATAATTCAACCGTTAACACATCAAAGGTATGTTTAGAATTATTTATTGTTTCTTTCTCAATGTTTAATTGTGTTGATTAATGTAATTAAGATTTTATATAATTATTTAATGTGTTTTTTCTCCTTAATGATCCGAAAATCAACCCATCAACGAGAAAATTCCAAAAAATAAATACTATCACAATTTCCAAGACTTTTGTTTCAATTTAAGATTTAAGCAATAGTTGTGAATTATTTTAGATTTTTATCAAAGTTTACATAAAATTTGAATTAGTGGGAGATCTTAATAGATATTTAGTTTTGAATTTTATGTTTGTTTTAAGATGTGGATTGAACACGATTCACAATTAGTTGATAACCAGATGATAATCCTAATACAAAGTCTTAATACCCACTTGATATGCAATTATTTTCGGATATCAAGTATTTTTTAATATATTAAATTTTATTATAATTATGTTTTTTTTTGAATTCTTGTATCAATTTTCGTTTGCTTGTTATCAAATATTTGTAGATAGACAATGAAGAATATGCTCCAAAAAAGTAGTAGGTGCAACTCTCTCACAGGAAGAACCGGCAAAACAGAATGATGTATTGTGCGGTTGTGACAGTAGGGTATGAGTTCTTACTGTTTGTATTGTTTTTGTTTTGGTTTAATTTTTTGTCATTAATTTATAGTGTGATTTGTTTGGTCAATCACTTATGTTAAATATGTAGCTCAACTGTGGTGGCTGCTGGACTTTTTCGAGTTTTGGGGCAAGATCTTGCAGAACTCCCTTTAGCCGCAACTACTAAGGCCAATCAACACAAGGTGAGTTACATACTTCACTAAATAGCCAAAGTACAAAAATGATGCATTCCACTATGTGTTTATACTCAAGCATTTTGTAATTCAAGTGCTATTTGTTGGGCCTTTAATCAAAACTGTTGGGCTTGTTTTATTTTATTTTTTTGAATAATTTAGGTTGGTTTATCAGCTGTAGTCATTGTGAGACTCAGTCATGCACGTAGTTGAGATTTTTTAGGAATCTTTGAATTAGTAGATGTAGTGGAGTAGTATTAGGAGTTTGTTGAGCTATTTTGTAGCACCACCTTCGTGGTTTGTTTTCCATATATTGTATTGCATTTTCTTTCAGTAATGAGAAGAAGTACAAAACTTTCTTTTCTTAGTTTCATTAGCCAAACACTCTTATATGTATAAACATCTGTATACCAGATTAAGAAACTAGATTTGGTATCAGAGATTCATTACGGTTTATGCCAAAGTACATGCCTAAAATGATGACTATGGAGAGTTCCAAGGGCAAGGATGGAACAGTAGGCCTGTCCTATCCGATGCTGGCGAGAGACAACTACACAACGTGGTCACTTAAGATGAAGGTGTTTATGAAAGCACAGGGAGTGTGGAAAGCCATTCAATCGAGTGATACCGAGGGAGTGTGCACTAGCCGCTATCTACCAAGGGATACCGGAATGTCCTCTTGTCAATTGAAGAGAAAGAGTCCACCAAGGAAGCGTGGGACGCGATCAAAACAATGAGCCTAGGAGCTGATCGTTTGCAGGAGGCCCAGATACAGACGTTGAAAGCTCAGTTTGAAACAATGACAATGAAGGAGTCAGATCAGCTTGACGATTTTTGTATGAAGCTGTATGGTGTGGTGACCAACATTCGACTTCTAGGGGAAAAGATGGAAGAGACCTATGTGGTCAAGAAGCTACTTCGAGCCATGCCCAACAAGTATATGCAGATTGCTTCCACCATAGAGCAGTTTGGTGACATGAAACTAATGACAATGGATGAGGTGGTTGGTCGATTAAAAGCTCACGATGAGCGAGTACGTGGTTCAAGTGAGAACAATGGTGGCCAACTGCTTTCGACTCAAGAGGAGTCAACTAAGAAGAACCATAGAAGTGGGACGGAGAGTAATCGTGGTGGTTATAAAGGTCGTGGAAGAGGACGGGGCTATAACAGGGGTACACCTGGTGGTAGAGGTAACCAAAATAATGGTGATGAAGGCAGTAAAATTGGAGGTTTAATTCGTGATAGAACCAAGGTGAGGTGTTATAAATGCCAAGGATATGGTCACTACGCAGCTGAGTGTAGGAAACCAAGGCGTGAAAAGGATTGGCAACGTGACAAGGAGCAGAAACCCGAAGCAAACTTGTCTAAGATTATTGATGATGAGCCAGCACTTTTGTTGGCTGAAAAGGAAGAAACAGATAGTAATGTGGTTTTACTAAATGAGGGTGGTGTCATTCCTAAGCTGAGTGTAGAAGGAGATAGCAAAATTAACACCGAGTAATTTGTGGTACCTCGACAATGGAGCGAGTAATCACATGATAGGAGAGCGATCAAAGTTCATAGATCTAGATGAAAGTGTAGCAGGGTAGGTGCACTTCGGAGATGGGTCGACAGTCAATATAAAAGGAAAAGGATCAATACTATTCAAATGCAAGAATGGTGAAGAGAGGTTGCTAAAAGAGGTATATTTTATTCCAACTCTTTGTAATAATATTATATCTCTAGGCCAATTGTCAGAGGAAGGGAACAAAGTGATCTTAAAAGGTGAATTCTTGTGGGTCTATGATGTTCTTGGAAAGCTGGTAATGAAGGTACGTAGGTCTCTAAACAGACTCTACAAATTAATAATTGAGGATACAGGAGGTGAATGCTTGTTGTCAAAAGCTGAGAAGGTGACCTGGTTGTGGCACGCCCGATTGGGTCATGTTAATTTTAAGGCTATGTTAATGATGTTAGATAAGGATATGGTGTATGGTTTACCAAAATTGGTACAACCAAATGAAGTGTGCAAAGGCTGCCTAATATCTAAACAGACAAGAACACCATTTCCAGCAAAGTCGATGTTTACTGCCAACAAGATTCTGGAACTCATTCATGGTGATCTATATGGTCCCATTACTCCACCAACGCCAGGTGGGTGTCGATATTTTCTGCTGCTAGTCGATATTTTCATGTGGGTGTATATGTTGAAGACAAAGGATGAGGCTTTGGATCACTTCAAGAAGTTTAAGGCACTGGTCGAAAATGGTCGTGAGGAAAAAATAAAAGTCTTGAGTATAGATAGAGGTGGGGAGTTTTGTTCAGCAAAGTTTGGTGAATTTTGTGATGAGGCTGGCATAATGAGGCATTTTACGGCACCATATTCCCCACAACAAAATGGGGTAGTTGAACGCCGAAATCACTACACCATAGATTGGCTATTGCAACACCCACCAAAAAAATTGCTTAAAAATCGTTGCTATTTACTAACAAGTTTTAACAAATACAGAAATATTGTAAAATTTTTTTAAAGGGCTTAATGATCGTATAGTTAACTATAGGTAATTACCTATAGTTAACACATTTTATAATACAATGTAAAGGCTATTTTTGTAAATGCAGGGGGGTGGATTTCATTATTACAAAAATACCATCCATATTTTATACTCAAAATGCTAATAACTATAGGTAATTACCTATAGTTAACTATAGAAACATTTTTCTCTTTTTTAAATTATTATAATTGCATATATTTTTTACAAATGTCAAATTAAATTGCAACGAAAATAGATAAATGTTACAATTGGTTTCAAAATTTTGGGGGGCAAAATTGGCGGGCTACCAAATTCTTTTGTCCGGGCTTTCCAAAATGTTCCAAATAGAGGAACACAAGTGGTTGATGGTGCTTCTATATTGGCTGAGCAGACTAGGTCAAAATTTGAGCGTACGAACAATCTTGACCTTTCTAAAGGACTTATTCTGTGCACATGTTGTTCTTACTTAAGCAGGATATATTTAAAAAAGTTAAAAATAAGCAGAATTGTTGATGAAGAAATCATATCTGCATAATTTTGAGTAATATAGTAGACATCTCACGGACTGCCTTGGAAATGTGGGTGATAAATAACTTTGACTTTCAGATGGAAAGGTTCCGACTAGAATGATCTTACAGTTATCTATCACTTTTGTATTATGCCTTTGCATACGAGGCAAGTTATAGATCCAGTACATCGCTGACAGATATATGCTCTGTGTACAGGCTTCAAGTTGTGGAGGTTCAAACATTGATGCAACTGCTTGGGAAGATAAAAAGTGTAAAGGCGAGTCAAGGTTTCCTGCTCAGGAAAGGTAGAGCGATGATTATGTTTATATTTAATTGATCACAATTGACTGTTTGTGCCACTTAAGTTAAACATCTTTTACTGATCTTCTAAATTAGGTGAGAATTCAGGTTAGAAAAATATGCAAGGCTTTGGAAGTAGTTCTTCCTGTGGTTGCATCATTAAATTGTTATGTAAAATGCAAAGGACTTTTGCCCGGATTTGAAGAGAAGTATATTCTGTATTGTTCCCAAGTTTGGTTTCTATTCCTCTCATAGTCCAGACTCCCTTGTGTGGAATTGAAAGAGAATTATTGTATTTATTGGTACATAGTTTGAATTATATTTATTGTAGATGAACTAAATATGTATTTAAGTAGTTTATAAATTTTTATGTTGGGTCTAGCTACATAGTTGTTTGTTAAATGTTTATCTGAGTTATTAATGATAATCCCAGTTATTATGTGCCCTAGTTCATTAGGGTTCTGTTTTTTATGGGCCCTAGTCCATTAGGTTTCGTGTTCACTGTTTAGACTCCGCCTTGTCGTCTTCTACTATGATTGAGTTTATATACATATTGAACCATTTATTTCTAAGTGGCTGGATTTAAGTTGCAGTTGTCATGACTTCCCATTCAGCCACCAATGGTTGTTACTTTTAATCACTTCTTTTCGTTGTCCTGCATTACTCTTACATTCTTTTTTTCTTTTGTACTGGTGCCACTATTTCATGCATATTTGTTCTCTCTTACTTCTGTGCATTGTTGGCACGACATTTTTATTTTCATGGCATTTACTGTTGCTAGTCTCCCCCATTTTATTTTTCTTATAACTCTCCTCTTCGTGAACAGGTTCTCAGAATGTGCAATCTCAGCTGAACAGCCAAGGGCCACCTCTTCCTATTCCAGTTCAAACTAATTTATCCCAGTCGGGTCAACTACTACCCCAGCTAGAACATCGCTAATAATATTGGCTCAGCTGGAATGCAAGGATCTGCTAGTTTGACGTCCTCGTTTCCCATGGTCAGCAGTTTATCATAGAATAATATTCCCAATGTTGTTAACCAGAATAACAACATGCAGAGTATGCCAAACATTGTTTTTAAGGTAGAGCGATGATTATGTTTATATTTAATTGATCACAATTGACTGTTTGTGCCACTTAAGTTAAACATCTTTTACTGATCTTCTAAATTAGATGAGAATTCAGGTTAGAAAAATATGCAAGGCTTTGGAAGAAGATTCTTTTATCATAACTTGCATTCTCTGAGGAAGCTTCATCCGTTTTAAACTCACGAATAGAGAATAATGTATTATTGAAAATATTTTAACTGCATAGGAGCTGAGCAACTACTACTAATCTCTGAAACCATCTTAGGTTCACTTATTCAGTGGTCCAATTAGAGTTGTAGATATCCCTGAGTCAATATGAAACATTGTTTTTAAGAATTTTTTGCATTTAAAAGTACTCAGCATATACATTTGTTTGAGAATACAGTGGCGACGCAGATAACTTGCACTGTTATGGAATAAGCTGCATTCTATAGTTTAAGAAAATTCAAGTTCTTTGTGCTTGATTTAATGTTACATAAGCAGATTTTATAACAACTAATATGAGTAAGAGTGTTTTGCCAAAAAATGAGTAAAAGTGATGTACAACTTATTTTTAAACTTTTAATGGAGCGCAACAATATGAGTGCTTGGATTGTTGGTTTCGATTCCAGATTGTTTGCTGCTGTTTATTCTATTAGTAAACTTCTGTATTATTTTTGTTACCTATGTTTAGTTGAATGCCAACTTAATTATACATTGTTACATGTAAAATTAACTTGCAAATTACATAGGATGTAGTCTGCTCATGGATTGCATATTATGTGCAAGGTTTCGTAAACAAGATTTGAGGTCCTGTTTTTCTCATAGATTTTAGCCCTCTTTCCATGATCCGAGGTCCTGTCTTGGCCTATATATGTTATATTGATTGAGATGCTCTCTAATCAACCAATTTTGTTTACATATTTTCTACTCTTTTAGATGTATATTCGTTCTATATTTCATTGTTGGAGGTCCTGTCAACAGATACAACAATACTAAAAGTTGGAGGTCTAGGTTCGAATCCCGCCAACAACATTTTAATATAACATATTAATTTAGATTTAATACTAAAAATTAATTATATACAAAGGTCTAAAATTTGAATTCTCCCAACATATTAAAAGTAATGTTTGTAATATTATATATACTAAACTATAAGTAAATTAAAAAAAAAATTAAAAGTAACTCGTGCTTTGCACGGGCTATAAGCTAGTATTTATAAAACCAACATTATGGATTAAGACTTGGATTAGAAACAACACTCTACTAATTAATTCTAACCAAAATAGATTTTTCTTATTAATTTTTAATTTTTAATTATTATTATTATTAATATTATCTAAAATTACAGATATTACATATACATCCCCTTAAAAAGGATTTCGTACCGGGAATCAAACCAAGCTAAACAAGTACGGATATCTCTCACCATTAAATTCCTATAATTCCAAGTAGCCTTTCTTTCTTTCAGAATGATTTTTCCACAAAATCTTCATATACGGTATAGTATGCTCCTCTCAAGCTTCTGCTTGCTCCTCGGATCCTCTTTAATCTTATGCAATAGGTACTAAACTATGTGAAACCGATGATACTTATAACCCCCCTCAAAACAGACACATGAAACATATTATGCACATGACATAACTGTGGCGGCAGCGCAACTCTATAACACACTTCTCCCACTTTCTCTATAATATAAAAATACCAAGTTGTCCTTCCTACACCAAAAGTATCACACCCTAAAAACAAATGATATTTTTACGAATCAAAATTCATTGGGTTCAAATCCATCAAGATTATATTAATCCGCATATTTCTTTTGATCAATTTAAATATCAAAAGTCTCTTCATGTAAATAATGCTTCAAAAATTTTAAACCAAGAAGTACTAATCTAACTCTAGTTTATAGGTCACATAAACTACAAAATGATCACAATTTTAAAAAAAAATATATGGCTAATAGTTTAAACGAATATTTTCTATTTAATAGAGAGACAAAACATTGAATATCATGATATAATTGTTAAGGCAATTTTAAAGTATTGGAATAGTACTTATCTAAATTTGAAAATAAATTTTATAATCATATATTAATATTAAAAACAATTATATATTAATAATAATCATAATAAAAAATCAAATACCAAGCAAGAGTACTGTATTTATTTAATGACTGAAAAACAAATACTGAATGTATAATAATAATTGTATATAATAGTAATTATATGACAATGATAACTGTTACATGAACTAATGCCTACAAAATATTAATTAAATATTGTGAACAAAGTAGTTCGGACAATTAAGGTGGCCCACACCGTACTAGATAAGCACACTCAACTAGTAAAATAGGGAATAAAAAAAATCACTTCGATTACTATAAACTAATAAAATAATTATATAAATAAGCAATTATTGGTGAATAAATATAAACAATTACAAAAATTATTAATTAGCACAACCACTAGAACTAGTCGAGAGAGAACCAAGAACCAAGAACCAAAAATCAAAACAAGCAAACTTAGGCTGACATGTAACCGAGTAACACACTGTTTTCAAAATATTTTTAATAATAATATATAAAATATATAATAAACTACATGACAAAATTAGTTTTCGGTTTGTACAGAAAAGAAAAAAAATCCCATATACATATATAATTCTAACTTTGTGTAAAAATTTCAGAGTAATATTCATTTGATAAATTAATTTAAAATATAAATTAAATCATAATTATCGAGGCAGGTTGCACAAATTAATACAAATTAGTGATATAATTTTACCTATTATACTTTATGAAATGTTAAATAACTTGTCTCACTTAAAAAAATAGAATCTTGAACCTTTTTTTTTGAACTCGAGAATCATGAACTTTATATGCATGAATATACAACTAATAGATAATAGGCTACAAAATAATTAAATTCGTCAATTAAACATAACACATAATTACGGGGGTGTTTGGAGAAACTTTTTCCAGAATAAGTCAACTTATTTTAAGACAAAGTTACAGATTCCTAACTTTCCAACTTATTTTTGCAATTTATTGAATCTCAAACATAAATTAAATACTTGTATAAAAAAAATTATCAAAATATAAATTTTTTATCCGAAAATAAGTCCATAATTAAAATTGTGCCAAACACAATTGTATAAAACACAATTTTTTATCCGAAAATCAGTTTAGGAAACGTATTTTGCAGAAATTCTATTTTAACTCTATTTTGGGTATTTTCTTACTGGTCAAGACTTCTAGAGCCTATATAAACACATCCAACCCTTGTAAACAAAACATTATAGACAATTACATATCATAGCTTTGTTTTGCAAGGGAGAAGAGGAGAGAAGGATTCAACGCTCGTGACAAGCAACGGATCTAGATCTACTTCATCTTTTGTGTTACCTTGGATTATAGATTTGTTTTCTCAACTCTTATTTTAATAATGTTATTGCTTTTTTCTTCCATATCTTGTTTATTATCATGTTTTCATCAAATCTCTTGACGATGAACGGTTCAATTATGAGCTAATCGTTGTTATGGGATTCTAACGGAGTTATCTATGTAGCTTAGTAGTTTGATGCTTTAAAGATTACGTGTGGTGAATTCTTGATATCCTCGTATGGTTGTGTTTCATGTATTTAGATGCGTCGCGAACATCTAACTTGTTAATCTCTTGCAAACCGAGAGTGGATCTTGAGATTTAGAACTTGCCATGCTTGGATAGGATAGGTTGATGTTTTAACATCATTATTTATAGCATCAATAGAGATATTATCCATGGAGTAAGACTTGGAGAAGAGAATGCAAGAGTTTCAATCACTCAAGTCATTCAGTGTGGTGCGAAGATTCCCTTCCCTATCAGTGATGAAATTTTGACTGTGGAACAGGCCATTGGAACTTTTATTGCATGACCGAGAAACCTAGCTAATAGCAACAGGAAACAATAGCACTTTCGATGGTTTCTCAAAGTTCAGATTGTTTTTCTATTAGTGTGCTTAGTATATGTAGTATGTTTTTATTTAGTCTGTTTCTTCTGACTATTTTCACGTGCAATTTTCAAAAAAAGAAGAAAGGTCATTCCAAAAAATGAAAAAGATGTATAAAGTAGTTAAAGATGTTCGAGCAGAGCCTTTTGTTGAGATGGATGCAAATTATCCATCTGCATTGAAGCGTTTGTGGACATGAGCAAAAGATGCCTTGGCTGATGAACAGACTACGTCTTTTGAGCTAAGCGAAGAATCCTTTGGCTCTACAAAGAAGCAAGTCATTTTCTTATCAGATATACATGTAGTGTGCTCTGGAGGTGAAATGGCAGGGTCTCTCATTTGCCTTTTTATTAAGTAAGTTTCTCTGCAATTTTTTTTTCATAGATAGTCCCGCAATATAACTGAGAATCTTTACTCACTACTACTTAATTTTATATGTAGCCTCTTAAATGAATATGTGAAAAAGCATAATATGACCAACATGATAAGCTGCATAGATCCTAGCACGATTGGTGCCATTGGATGTGGTAATGCAAGGCAGAGGTCGCGTGCACTCGCTCCACGATTTAAGAATACTAAGAAAGATCAATACTTTATCATGCCTTATAATGTCGTGTAGGTGTTTATACCATAAGTAGCTACTTAAACATTCTCAGATAATTTTTTGAGGTTAAACAGGATTATATGTCTTGCCCTTTTTTAGTTGATTTTTTACAAGAATTTAAGTTTCAGTTTTTAACACAAGGGTTAAATTTGATATTACACTACTACAAAATAGGCTTTTAGCGTCGGTCAAAATAGGCATTAGGCATCGGTTATTGGGCGTAGTAATCTGATATTCTGCTCACTCCACCCCTATCAGTCTTAAACACCTTAATTTTCTTTTCAGTTTCCCTTTCAACCAGTGCTCGAAATTTTTTAAACACCTCGAATGCTTCATCTTTGCTGGTTAACATATAGACCCACATAAACTTTCTAAAATCATCAACTAGCAAGAAGAAATACCTGTTACCAGCCTTTGTTGGAGGAGAGATTGGCCCACACAAGTCGTCATACACCAGTTCCAAAACTTGCTTTGCGTGGAAATTGGTCTGACAAGGAAACGGTTTTCTGATTTGTTTCGCCATCAAACATCCAGTGCACAAATCCTTTGGCTGAACCAACTCTGGTAACCCGTATGCCATCCCACTTTTAGACATTTGAATTAATGCTTGAAAATTGACATGCCCAAGACGGGAATGCCTCAACCAAGACGACTCTTCCGACTTCGTAAGAAAACACACAGATGTACTCGTTTGATCAATAACTATTTTGTATAATCTATTTTCTGATTTCCTTACCTTCATATTTAAACGCCCCTCTTCATCATAGATCCACATAAAATTTCCATCAAGGACAACTCTGCTTCCGCTCTCAGACAGCTGACCAAGGCTGATGATGTTGTTTCGCAGAGTTGGAATAAAGTATACTTCACGCAGCAAGACATTTCCCCCTATTTTTGACTTTAAACATGACAGAGCCTTTCCCCTTAATTTCAACCGTGAAACCATCTCCAAACCTCACTTTTCCAGTTAATCCCAAGTCCAGCTCCTTAAACTTTGAACGATCTCCCGACATATGGTTACTCGTACCGTTGTCTAAGTACCATACATTTGATTCAAATTTCTCGCTTTCATTTGCGCTCAACCTAGGTATCACCTCCTTTTCTGCTATGAGCAATGCTGGCTCATCATCTTGTATCTGCATCAGATTCACTTCAGGTTTTTGATCCCTGTCACGACGGGGTCGTCTGCACTCTCCAGCAAAATGTCCCAACCCCTGATAATTAAAGCAACGTACTTTGCTTCTATCGCGTACACCTTGGTAGCTGCTGTTACTTCGAGTTTTTGTTCCTGTAGACGTCTCTGTCCCAGCCTTTTTCAACTTTCTCATCCACTCCTCTTTCGTGAATAAGAGCTTCCCTTCAGCATTTTCTCTCTTTATCCATTCCTCCTCGGTTAACATCAATTGTCCTCCAGTGTTTTCTGTTTGCCCACGAACACGCTCTTCGTGCGCCTTTAACGACCCAATAGTCTCCTCAACCGACATTTCGTCTAAATTACCGAACTGCTCAATGGATGACGTGATCTACAGAAATTTCGATGGCATAGAGCGAAGCATCTTCTTAACCATATAACTTTCCTCAATGGTCTCTCCTAAGACACAAATGTTAGTGACCAATGCAATGAGTTTTAAAGCATAGTCATCTATCATCTCTGAATCCTTCATATTTAGGTTCTCAAACTCGACCTTCAAAGTCTGGACTTTAGATTTCTTCACTTTATCTGCTCCCAAACACATGGTATTTATTGACGTCCAGGTCTCTTTCATTGTCTTCTTCTCTGCCAGTGACAACAATATGTCCTCAGGAATTGCTTGAAAAATTGCTGCCATCGCTACATTGTCTGTCTTTTCTTCAATGGTCACCTTTGGATCCTTCGGTTCGACTGCTTCCCAAATCCCATGAGCTTGCATAAAGATTTTCATCTTAACGGCCCAAGCTGTGTAGTTGGTTTTTGTTAGAATCGGATAACTCAGACTCAAGGAACCTTCATTACATTTCACCACCTCCATCGTATTCAGTTTTGACATATATTTTGGCATGCACCAGGTTTACTCTGATACCAAATGAAGACTCTAAACACTGGGTTTACTCGATACACACACTGTATAAAATATCAACTTTGTTTGCAATTGTAAACACAATAACAAAACACAAGCTGGTATACAAATCAGCTCCACATACCTACATTAACTCCATGATCCTATTTATTCTCAAACGACTCCTAAAACTACTCTACTACCAAAGACTAATTCTAATAACAATAAACCAACTCAACTTTAACTTATTTTAAACAACAGTTTAGATTATTTCCTTACAGAAACCCTCATGAAATAATCTTGGACTGATTCCATTTCTTTCATATGCAATGTTTCAAATTCTCCTCGTAGAGTTTGTAATCGTACCTTTTTTACTTTGTCAACACCTTTAAAATTATTCTGGAGAATCTCCCAGGCTTCCTTTGCTTTTGCTGCAGATGAAGCCATGCTTCATCTAAGCCCATATGTATAATAGACAAAGCTTGTTGATCTTGTTTTCGAGCCTTTACCAAATTGTTTTTGTGGGCCTTTCATAGTTCCTTCATTCTCTGGTTCATCATAACCTTTTTCGACAATTTCCCATGCCTCTGTGATCCAAGCAAGGCTTCCATCCGGATACATCAGTGGCCATAGTTTTCTTTTGTAAGCTTTGGGACGGTAAGAAAGTTACTTATTTTAATTTAATGGTGGCTTTGATTTGATGAAGGCTCTGATACCAATATGTTGGTTTCTGGGGTTACTATGTATGAGATTTTATGTAAGATTTCAGTATATTTAGAATATAGAACGCAACAAGAACTGGAACTATTTTCTTATGTTGTAATTAAAGATAATAGAAGCTTCTCCATTTATAGTAAGAGAATTCAGACCATCATACATGAACTAAGTCAAATACATCTTTTCAGTTCTGTGAATCACATTTAATGTGTTCTTACATATTCCAAAACTCAAGAGTTTAGTTTATTCAACATATATTAGCTGTATTATCTAAAATTAAAAAAAAATTATTTTTCTAGTTTTACCCTTTATGATATAGGAATGTCACAATATGTTATATTAATTATTAGAATTCTAGTTAAAATAATTTTTTTTTTGAACTATTTTTATAGATTTTTTAAGCAAGAGCACATAGTGAAGAGTAACATCACAAAAACTAAATTATGTTGTTAAATAAATATTATAAACTACTTCTGAAATAATTATACAATAATTATACAAAGAAGATTTATATTAGTTTTATCGTCGACCATAAATGAAAAAATATTTTTCTAGTTTAAATGTATATATTTGTTGTTAAATACATTACAATATAAAAATTATGTTGTACGAATTATTCAATATGTTATATTAACAATTAAAATTCTTCAGAAAATAATATTTGAATTTCTTAAATAGAATTAATTATGATTTCACTTTAGGTATGTACATTATGTCTGGTATTGTACATTTGCATTCCACTAACAAAGTTAATTTTTTATATTTTTTGGTTGTTTAAATGTAAAAATTAAAGTTGATTTTTAAAAATTCAATTTTGTTATGTTACAAGCATTCAATAATATATAAACATTCTTTTATGGTAATTGAAAATTATATTTCGTATAATTATTAGAAGTAATTATGTGTAGGATATCTCCCTAACTACCTTTACTATGCCGTATGTGTTTGACTATATAAAAAAGAAAAAAGGAAATTAAATTAAATTTCACATCTTATATCATAAATATCATATTTAATAAGACTATTATTCGTTTTTCTATTTAGGTGTTTTGAATAGTAAGACCTTATTTTAATTTTCTTTGCACAAAATCATTTCAATAACTAAATTTGAGCCGTAAATTTTATAATGTACTTAGAAGTTGGAATCATTTTTTTTTGAGTTTTTTTTTCATACATAATTTGAGTATTTTATAGGTGTCTATAGATCCTTAATGAAAATGGAAATGTTGTTTACATGTTTTATGAATTTTTTCATAAAATCCACCACCACTAAAATATTTTTGTTAAGTAATTTTAGCAAAATTATATCTTCTACAAAATAATCCAATCTAATTTTCCATAGCCCAAAATAATTATCGAGATAATTCCTCAAGAGCCCCTAAGGCGAATAAAAGCCTGGAAATAAATATTTTTACATGTCTTTTTCAATTATTTGTTATATATGTTAATATTTTAATGAGTTTGATTAGAATTTTCAATTTTATTCACTTCTAAAACTTGATTCAACACTAATCAAACATTCAAATATTGATCCTTTTTTTTTTGCTTTATTTTAATTTGATAAATTTTTTGCTAGCATTTTCACTGAAAAATTAACTAGAGAATTTATACCTCATTTTCCTATATAATTCAAACTTTCTGTAAAAGATTTCAGAGTAATATTCATTTGATAAATTAATTTAAAATATAAATTAAATCATAATTATCGAGGCACGTGACACAAATTAATACAAACTTGGTTATAACCCCTGCAAAGCACATTCACTTTTAATTTTTTAATTAATTTATAATGTATTGTAATATTATAAATATTAATTTTAATATGTTATTGGAAGAATTCGAACCTTAAATCTTTGTATATAATAATTTTTATTATTAAATATAAATTAATATGTTGTTGGAACCTTAGACCTCTTTATATAACAACTTGTTGTATCTAACTGATGAGCGATAACCAAAAATTGTGGGTTAACCAAACTAACAATTATACCCCTTTATAAATTATATTTTATTAGATACATACAATTAGAACATAAAAAAAAATCATTGTCCAATTGCATAGTAAGAAAATAAGTTGATCAACTGTCATAGTTTCTGTATCATTTGATTCTTCAATGGAAATACCAACAAGTTACAATTTTGTATTCAAAGATCTTAATATCTATTCATTAACACTAGCATCTTCAATCTTTTCTCCATAATTCTTCCTTTGATTTACAACAGAGGCAACCCTCGTGAAATAATCTGGGACTGATTCCATTTCTTTCATATGCAATGTTTCAAATTCTCCTCGTAGATTTTGTAATCGTACCTTTTTTACTTTGTCAACACCTTTAAAATTATTCTGGAGAATCTCCCAGGCTTCTTTTGCTTTTGCTACAGATGCAACCTTCTCGAACATGGCTTCATCTAAGCCCATATGTATAATAGAAAAAGATTGTTGATCTTGTTTTCGAGCCTTTTCCAAATTGTTTTTCTGGGCCTGATTCATAGCTCCTTCATTCTCTGGTTCATCATAACCTTTTTCGACAATTTCCCAAGCCTCCTGTGATCCAAGCAAGGCTTTCATCCGGATACACCAGTGGCCATAGTTTTCTTTTGTAAGCTTTGGGACGGTAAGAAAGTTACTCATTTTAATTTTATGTTGGCTTTGATTCGATGAAGGCTCTGATACCAATCTGTTGGTTTTTGGGTTACTATGTATGAGATTTTATGTAAGATTTCAGTATATTTAGAATATAGAACGCAACAAGAACTGGAACTATTTTCTTATGTTGTAATTAAAGATAATACAAGCTTCTCCATTTATAGTAGGAGAATTGAGACCATCATACATGAACTAAGTCAGACACATCTTTTCAGTTCTATGAATCACATTTAATGTGTTCTTACATATTCCAAAATTCAAGAATTTAGTTTATTCAATATATATTAGTTGTATTATCTAAAATTAAAAAACAAATATTTTTCTAATTTAACGTTTATGATATAGGAATGTCACAATATGTTATTTTAATTATTTGAATTCTAGTTATAATAATATTTTTTTTGAACTATTTTTATAGATTTTTTAAGCAAGAGCACATAGTGAAGAGTGACATCACAAAAACTAAATTATGTTGTTAAATAACAAATTTTATCTTTATCTCATTCAAATTAAATAAATATGATAAAAAAATTATATTATAATCTACTTCTGAAATAATTATACAAAAATTATACAAAGACGATTTATATTAGATTTATCGTCGACCATAAATGAAAAAATATTTTTCTAGTTTAAATGTATATATTTGTTGTTAAATACATTACAATATAAAAATTATGTTGTACGAATTACTCAATATGTTATATTAACAATTAAAATTCTTAAGAAAATAATATTTGAATTTCTTGTAAATAGAATTAATTATGATTTCACTTTAGGTATGTACATTATGCCTGGTATTGTACATTTGCATTCCACTAAAAAAGTTAATTTTTTTAAATTTTTTGGTTGTTTAAATGTAAAAATTAAAGTTGATTTTTAAATATTCAATTTTGTTATGTTATAAGCATTCGATAATATCTAAACATTCTTTTATGGTAAATATAAAAAAAGAAAAAAGGAAATTAAATTAAATTTTACATCTTATATCATAAATATCATATTTAATATGTTGTATCGAACCCGTTTCCCGCTTCTTATATAAGACTATTATTTGCTTTTATATTTAGGTGTTTTGAATAGTAAGCCTTATTTTAATTTCCTTTGCACAAAATCATTTCAATAACTAAATTTGAGCCCTAAATTTTATAATGTACTTAGAAGTTGGAATCATTTTTTTGTGAGTTTATTCTTCCTACATAATTTGAGTATTTTACATTGTCTATAGATCCTTAATGAAAATGGAAATGTTGTTTACATGTTTTATGGATTTTTTTCATAAAATCCACCACCACTAAAATATATTTGTTAAGTATTTTTAGCAAAATTATATCTTCTACAAAATAATCCAATCTAATTTTCAGTAGCCGAAAATAATTATCGAGATAATTCCTCAAGAGCAATAAAAGCCTGGAAATAAATATTTTTACATGTCTTTTTCAAATATTTGTTATATATGTTAATATTTTAATGAGTTTGATTAGAATTTTCAGTTTTAATCAAACATTCATATATTAATCCTTTTTTTTGCTTTATTTTGCTTTGATAAATTTTTTGCTAGCATTTTTTCCTAATCAACTGAAAAAATATGAAATTAGTTTTAATGTTACGACTAAAACATTTTTGTTGAAGAAGAGTTGGAAAATAATTTTTTTATCATAAAAATTTTTTTGGTAATTTTTTTTATTAAATTTCTAGAAGACCTCTAGTTTTCCTTGGGTTTC
Organism: Kitagawia praeruptora; assembly: GCA_037693485.1. NCBI lineage: Eukaryota > Viridiplantae > Streptophyta > Magnoliopsida > Apiales > Apiaceae > Kitagawia > Kitagawia praeruptora. The sequence goes on from CM075354.1 coordinate 114,904,961, forward strand.
ATGCCTCCACAAAATTCTCATTAAGGGCTCATCTGGCCCAATCAACAAATTGTCATAGGCCCAATAAAAAATTTTAGGTTTTACATGTGTGTATATATATATCACTCTACTCAACAACCATCTACAACCATCTAATTAACCTAGCCGTAGAGAAACTCATCTCCACATCTAGTCTTCTCAGACCACACCCACTAACCTCTCATGATAATAGAGCACTAACTAAAAGTTTTTGTCTACATCTTTCAGTCGACTGATCCTTTCTACATCTTTCAGTCGAATAATCCTTACAACAATGGACTACACAATCATAAATCAACCATAATTCAACCGTTAACACATCAAAGGTATGTTTAGAATTATTTATTGTTTCTTTCTCAATGTTTAATTGTGTTGATTAATGTAATTAAGATTTTATATAATTATTTAATGTGTTTTTTCTCCTTAATGATCCGAAAATCAACCCATCAACGAGAACATTCCAAAAAATAAATACTATCACAATTTCCAAGACTTTTGTTTCAATTTAAGATTTAAGCAATAGTTGTGAATTATTTTAGATTTTTATCAAAGTTTACATAAAATTTGAATTAGTGGGAGATCTTAATAGATATTTAGTTTTGAATTTTATGTTTGTTTTAAGATGTGGATTGAACACGATTCACAATTAGTTGATAACCAGATGATAATCCTAATACAAAGTCTTAATACCCACTTGATATGCAATTATTTTCGGATATCAAGTATTTTTTAATATATTAAATTTTATTATAATTATGTTTTTTTTGAATTCTTGTATCAATTTTCGTTTGCTTGTTATCAAATATTTGTAGATAGACAATGAAGAATATGCTCCAAAAAAGTAGTAGGTGCAACTCTCTCACAGGACGGCAAAACAGAATGATGTATTGTGCGGTTGTGACAGTAGGGTATGAGTTCTTACTGTTTGTATTGTTTTTCTTTTGGTTTAATTTTTTGTCATTAATTTATAGTGTGATTTGTTTGGTCAATCACTTATGTTAAATATGTAGCTCAACTGTGGTGGCTGCTGGACTTTTTCGAGTTTTGGGGCAAGATCTTGCAGAACTCCCTTTAGCCGCAACTACTAAGGCCAATCAACACAAGGTGAGTTACATACTTCACTAAATAGCCAAAGTACAAAAATGATGCATTCCACTATGTGTTTATACTCAAGCATTTTGTAATTCAAGTGCTATTTGTTGGGCCTTTAATCAAAACTGTTGGGCTTGTTTTATTTTATTTTTTTGAATAATTTAGGTTGGTTTATCAGCTGTAGTCATTGTGAGACTCAGTCGTAGTTGAGATTTTTTAGGAATCTTTGAATTAGTAGATGTAGTGGAGTAGTATTAGGAGTTTGTTGAGCTATTTTGTAGCACCACCTTCGTGGTTTGTTTTCCATATATTGTATTGCATTTTCTTTCAGTAATGAGAAGAAGTACAAAACTTTCTTTTCTTAGTTTCATTAGCCAAACACTCTTATATGTATAAACGTCTGTATACCAGATTAAGAAACTAGATTTGGTATCAGAGATTCATTACGGTTTATGCCAAAGTACATGCCTAAAATGATGACTATGGAGAGTTCCAAGGGCAAGGATGGAACAGTAGGCCTGTCCTATCCGATGCTGGCGAGAGACAACTACACAACGTGGTCACTTAAGATGAAGGTGTTTATGAAAGCACATGGAGTGTGGAAAGCCATCCAATCGAGTGATACCGAGGGAGTGTGCACTAGCCGCTATCTACCAAGGGATACCGGAATGTCCTCTTGTCAATTGAAGAGAAAGAGTCCACCAAGGAAGCGTGGGACGCGATCAAAACAATGAGCCTAGGAGCTGATCGTTTGCAGGAGGCCCAGATACAGACGTTGAAAGCTCAGTTTGAAACAATGACAATGAAGGAGTCAGATCAGCTTGACGATTTTTGTATGAAGCTGTATGGTGTGGTGACCAACATTCGACTTCTAGGGGAAAAGATGGAAGAGACCTATGTGGTCAAGAAGCTACTTCGAGCCGTGCCCAACAAGTATATGTAGATTGCTTCCACCATAGAGCAGTTTGGTGACATGAAACTAATGACAATGGATGAGGTGGTTGGTCGATTAAAAGCTCACGATGAGCGAGTACGTGGTTCAAGTGAGAACAATGGTGGCCAACTGCTTTCGACTCAAGAGGAGTCAACTAAGAAGAACCATAGAAGTGGGACGGAGAGTAATCGTGGTGGTTATAATGGTCATGGAAGAGGACGGGGCTATAACAGGGGTACACCTGGTGGTAGAGGTAACCAAAACAATGGTGATGAAGGCAGTAAAATCGGAGGTTTAATTCGTGATAGAACCAAGGTGAGTGTTATAAATGCCAAGGATATGGTCACTACGCAACTGAGTGTAGGAAACCAAGGCGTGAAAAGGATTGGCAACGTGACAAGGAGCAGAAACCCGAAGCAAACTTGTCTAAGATTATTGATGATGAGCCAGCACTTTTGTTGGCTGAAAAGGAAGAAACAGATAGTTACAACAATGGACTACTCAATCATAAGTCAACCACAATTCAACCGTTAACACATCAAAGGTATGTTTAGAATTATTTATTGTTTCTTTCTCAATGTTTTATTATGTTGATTAATGTAATTAAGATTTTATATAATTATTTAATGTGTTTTTTCTCCTTAATGATCCGAAAATCAACCTATCAACGAGAACATTCCAAAAAATAAATACTATCACAATTTCCAAGACTTTTGTTTCAATTTTAGATTTAAACAATAGTTGTGGATTATTTTAGATTTTTTATCAAAGTTTACATAAAATTTGAATTATTGGGAGATCTTAATCGATATTTATTTTTAAATTTTTTGGTTTGTTTTAAGATGATAACGAGATGATAATCCGAATACAAAGTCTTAATACCTACTTGATATGCAATTATTTTGGGATATCAAGTATTTTTTAATATATTAAATTTTATTTTAAGTATGTTTTTTTGAATTCTTGTATCATTTTTCTTTTGTTTGTTATCAAATATTTGTAGGTAGACAATGAAGAATATGCTCCAAGAAAGTTGGTAACCCTGGCTGTATGAGCCTAGCTGGGCTCGAATGCATGCCATCTGCAACTCTCCACTCCGCTGCTTGGACAAGGAGCCTCAAGTCCTTATTCGTGAACTAGTTTGCTATCAGGACGATCGATTGGATCTTCTCTTTAGCCAAAGCCAACTTTTCCAAGCAACACAGCACTTAGCCACATCACCAATTCATTCAGTGGATTAATGATGAATGTAGAGACTGGGGGAGTTTTGGGAGATGGAATGAGTGACGGTGCTCGGAGAGAGGGTGGAAGTACCTTACAACAATGTTATGAGGGAACTCGATCTTGCAGTATAGATTATATATATAAATTGTATAACGTAAAACTGATAAAACAAAGCAAGTACTTGTATGTCTCAAAAGACTTGTTTATTCCTTTTGCGTACAACGTTTATAAAGACTTACAGTAATAGAAAGTGCTAGCAAGGAAATTGGAACTAATGGGCCTAACTGATCTCCTACAAAGACTCAAAGTCTAACGTTATTAAAACACACGATCCTAAATAAACTCTACTACTACAAGACTCAATCAACCACTGCATAAACTAATGACAAGTGTGAGATTATTATCCAACAATCTCCCCCTTAATCTCAGAATTGTTTGATCAACTTCTTGATTCTGAGAAGATTCTCCATTCTTTCGAACTTAACGGTTGACAGAGGTTTGGTTAAGCAATCTACACGTTGTTTTTCACCACTCACATGTTTCACAACTATCTCCCCACGTTCAACACATTCTCATATAAACTGATATCGTATATCGATGTGCTTACTCCTACTATGAAAGATAGGATTTTTTGGCCAAGTCAATTGCGAATTTGTTATCAATAAAAATAATCACAGGGCCAATTTGTTTATGTGTTACTTGCTTCAACACATTTCGTAACCAGATTCCTTGACATGGGTCGTAGCTGCCATAAATTCCGCCTCGCATGATGATAGTGACATGCAACGCTGCTTCTGAGATACCCGTGTCACCAAGCTTTCACTAAGTTAAAATACCATACCCCTAGTACTTCTCTTATCATCAGTATTTCCTGCAAGCTCGTTGTCCGAGTATCCCGACAAGACATTAGTACCACCATTTTCAGTGTAAACCAGTCCATACTCCTGTGTTCCTTGTACGTAATGAAGAATTCTCTTAATAGCATTTAAGTTCATTGTTGTAGGCTTTTCCATATACCTACTGACTATTCCAACTGTGTAGGCAATATCCGGACGCGTGTGAACAAGGTAACTTAGCCCTCCAACAATGCTCCTGAATTGAGTTGCATAACTTAATTTTCCTCCCTCGTCCTTGGTGATATGTTCTTTTGGATGCATCAAAAATTTTGTGGGATTACAATCAATCATCCCACCTTTTCTAGTACTTTCCTTGCATACCCTGACTGCTTAAGCTCAATACACCCACTGTTTTGCTTTACTCCAATTCCCAATTATTAAGATAATTTCCCCATATCAATCATCTCAAATTTGCAATTCATCTGACCTTTAAAAACTTTAATAAATGACATATCTGTGCCAGTGATGAGAATATCATCCACATAGACTCCAACTATCAGTAAATCTTTTCCAACTCGTTTGGTGTATACATCATGCTCGTACGGGCATTTAACAAAGCGTGATCTCCAAGAAATTTGATGAGTTTCGAATCCCACGCACGCCTTGTACAGCTCGTACACAAGTTTTTCTTGCCCTTTCTTCATGAATCCTTCCGGCTGAGATACATAAACCTCCTCCTTGAGCTCACCATATAAAAAGGGTGTTTTAACATCTATGTGGTGCAATTCCCAGGAGTTTTTCGCTGCCAAGGCCAGTAAAATCGGTACTATTTCTAAGCGTATTACAGGCGCAAATAATTCATCAAAATCTACCCCATTTTCTTGAACATACCCATTGGCGATAGGTCTCACCTTAAGCTTCACTATATTTCCTTCAACATCCTGTTTACGTTTATAAATCGATTTTAAATCGATTACCTTTTCACCTGGTGGCAGAGTTGTCAGCTTCCAAGTTTCTTTTTTTTTCAATGGAATCAATCTCGCGCTGCTTAGCGCTTTTCTCCACGCTTTATCCCTGATTGCACGGCTATATGAATTCGACTCATCAATTCCCATAAGCAAACACTAGTACAGAATAGGCTTTTAGCGTCGGTCAAAATTGCCATTAAGCGTCGGTTATTGGACGTAGTATATGAAGGCGACACTATAGGTATAGGCCTGTAGCGTTGGTCAAAATGGCGACGCTAAAAGTCGGTTATAGGCGTCGGTCATTTAAACAACCGACGCTAAAAGTCTGTTATAGGCGTCGGTCATTTAAACAACCGACGCTAAAAGTCATGTCAAAGGCGTCGGTCACTGAAACAACCGACGCTAAAAGACATGTCAAAAGCGTCGGTCATTGAAACAACCGACGCTAAAAGACGTGTCAAAAGCGTCGGTCATTGAAACAACCGACGCTTAAAGTCAATTCTTTTAAAAAAAATAAAACTTGCAATTCTAATAAACCAACAAACACCCTATCAACCCGTTATATAATACAAGCTATATGAAACAATACAAAATTTATAGAAACCAATGAGATCTTATTAATATTAATATAATATATATTACACAACTCGACAATATGTAATTTACACAAAATAATTTAATTTCACAAACTAAAACAGAACATAACACGTAAAACAAAATCGTTGGCAAATAACAGCTTAATATAATCAACATAAGAAAACAATGCCAAGAAAATAACATGGAAACTCATATAGCATACAACAATCATATCTAATCCTAGAATTGTAATTATTAAAAATGGTTTCTGCTTCCAGCCTTCTTTATGCGACACATGCAGTGAATTTGTTCTTAGCGGTTCTGTCGATCGAGCCTCTTATCATCAACCTAAAATAGAATAGAACATTTATTTTAATACAAAATTTCAAAGAAATCATAGGAAGCGATCAACATAATAATTATTATATAATAAAAATGTGAATTATAAAAAAAAGAAAGTACATGCAGTAGGCACACACTAACAACCAAGTACAAAGATGTAGCTAGCTGAATAAAAATCCAGGTATTTACTCCGCGGTATGGCAAGAAACATTAATCTTAATGCAAAATTTAAGGTTATGAAAAAACTTTAGATTAATTATTAGTTTAATAATGTTCTTCTGGTCACCTGCTCTAGCTGCATGTAAACAACATAATACTGTCCAGGATTCTTGTACTTTTCAAGATCATGTATGTTGCAAGGTGAACATTTGCTTATTAAAAACAAGTACTTTCACATACACACAATTGCTTATTAAAACACCAATTCAGCACATCCATCCCACAGATAACATATGTTACAGGAAACTGTGCTATCAGAATTTTCGGATACATCAGAAATAACAATTCGAGGACCTCCAGCGTGGACACGAAAAATTACACATTGGACAGTTAGTCTAACTTGGCAATTTCCTTCAACAAGGTATCTATTTGCAAGCAGTGCATATACAGATTTAAAGAAGCAAGTACATCTGACAAGGTTTAATCAAATTGCATATACTGGATAAGTAATTTATGACACAATTTACAATCACCTTCAAGGAGGATGCAATAAATTACAAGCGGTGGACATTCAATTTGTAGAGGCAAGCACCTCCAATAATGAAGCAGCAAATTGCATTTGGGTCTCCTCATCTATGGTTGAGAAGGAGGGAACATGCACAAAGAGTGATAAAATCCCATTCTGCTCTGCAAACGCAAGGAATGATAGTAGACATAGTTGCAAACAAACCGGCCAGTAATTTGATTCATTAAGAAATGAACTACAGTCAAAACAATATATAAAATTGAATAATATAAGAATACTCATCACATATACAATAGGTAACTTTTTGCAAAGATTAGAGGAAATAGTGCAAATAAGATGCATCCGACATCCCTATCAGTCTGAACTCTATAGTTTGCACCAGCAAGAAAGGAAGTCCTGTTTCAGGAACATACAGGGCATAAACGTAGACCAACAGTCATTTACAGAGGCTAAGGGCCTTAATGATAAGTATGGCATTATCTTCAAACAGAACAAGTGCAGTACAAAAGTCAAGTGACATATTTACATCCGGTAGTTTTTGTCTCTCAAATCACTCATGTTTCACCTTTTCCAATTTTTTCTTAAATTTTTGAAGATACACCCACAATACATGCAGGTACGATATATGTAAAATTGTAAAGTACATTTTGACTATAGTATATTGTCTGTCACTATATTTTATAGAATATGACTGTGACGACACTAGCAACTAGTACCCATAATTAAAGTAACAAACGCCCAAGAAAAACATGTGCAAATAGAAAATTTGTACATAACAGATCCTTCATTTCTCCTGTTATACCACCAAAATCAATTTGGCATCCACAAGAATTTATTACTTGGCCTGATGGTTTTAGATGTATGTCAGAATATTGACCAATGAATCAAAGTATTCGTGTACATATTTAACAGGTATTCAAAGAGTATTTGATGTTATAAAAATATATTTTAAATTTTTAACCCAAGTGCCAGAAGATGGTGCAAATGATATAATATGAATGAAAATAAAAGACTTTAACTTTTTTCAACTCATATGCTAGATAAAACATATGCTAAAGCTATTTTTCAATAAGCATGGAAGCTAAACCATAACATATTTTCCGGAAAAAAATGGAAAACATATATGTAAAGCAACATTAATGTGAGGCTTATCTTAGACCACAGAAGAACATGAAGGGGTATCAAGATAGTTTTCAATTCTACCTTTCTTGTTCTTAAAATTGCTCCGCCTGCTGGAATTATTGGAACTTTCTGTAAACATTAATTTGCAAACATCACAGTAGAGTCATAAAGTGTTAGAAGTTAAATTTAGTTCCAAATAATCTATATCTGACCTGAGGTTTCCATCCCATTTCATCCACACAACGAAATGTAGCTTCATTGAAGGCTTGATGTTCGATAGTAAACCTTTTTGCACCAGTATTAACACCAAAGTGAACCTGTAATGTGTTTCTAATTAAGGAAATCTTAATTGAGCATTTCATGTCACTATAGTCTGTACGTCATGATTAGTATGGAGTGTTGACAGATTTAACTAGATCTGGCAATCACAACTAAACCAACAAACGAAAATGCAGGACATATTTCAAGACCAAATTATACATGTCACTGTACCAGTATAGTTTTATGTACTGTATTATATAGCGTGGTGTTGATATGATCACACGACACATATTAATGTCTAAAAATCACTCTTCAATCTTAAGTCAACGAGGAAATTCTACTCTCCTTGGGAATAGAAACGCTCTAAATATAGTGCTTCATCTGTCACAAAATTAAAAGGCCGGACATATAAAACCTCAATTATTAAGTCCAAAGATACCTGAATATACATACGTGAATTGATCCCAGAGATGCTCAATCGATCCAAATAAGAAGAACCCTAAATTGATAAAGAGAACCCTGAAAGAAATTAATTAGCAGAGATAAATCGAACCCGGAGATGCCCAATCAAAACCAGAGATTCCCAATCGAACCTCGAAAAGTAAAATATCACCATAGATGTAAAAACCCGGAGATGCCCAATCGAGAATCTGAGCGGAGTAAGGTCAGAAAGGGAAGTTAGCAGGAGAGTAAAGTGTATGAGCAGAATTAGCGATAAAGTGTTATCGACTGGATTATTTGAATAATATTACTCCTATTAAATTTAATTTTTTTTAATTAGAATGGTATAATATAAAATAATATATTTTTATATGAAAATATTATTTCTATATAATTTAGCTTTTTAAAAAAAATTATAATACTTATAGCGTCGGTCAAATATAAGGCGACACATAAAGTACAAAAGGGTCAGTTTAGGCGTCGGTTGAGTAAAGACCGACGATAAAGGTTTAGTTTTAGGCGTCGGTTGTTTAGGACCGACGCTAAAGGGCAGGTTTTAGGCGTTGGTTGAGTAAAGACCGACGCTAAAGGGTAGGTTTTAGGCGTCGGTTGAGTAACGGCCGACGCTAAAGATTCAGTTTTAGGCGTCGGTTGTTTATGACCGACGCTAAAGGTCCGTTTTAGGCGTTGGTTGAGTAAAGACCGGCGCTAAAGGCTTAGTTTTAGGCGTCGGTTGTTTCATGACCGACGCAAAAGGTCCAACACAAATGACATTAAGCGTCGGTTAAGCTAGCAACCGACGCCTAAAGTATGTATAGGCCACGGCTCAATATAACCGACGCTAAAAGTGCGACGCTAAAAGACAGTTCTGTACTAGTGAATAACTCGTATTCTACCTTTATTTCTTTGATGTCATTATATATATCTTCAATCTTTTTGAATCTCTTTGGTACTCCTCTGTCATTATAGTTCTCAGAGTTTAGACTGACATTAGGTGTTCGTGACTGCGGGGTCGTACCCTCAAGTTCCCCAGAGTTTCTCATCTGCGTCTATCTCGGACTTGTCACCTCATCATCATCGATTACTGGTACTTCAAACACTGAAGCTGAACCCATTTATTCAACTAAACATATGAAATACCTCATTTTAAACCATTCATTAATTCTTGATACGACTTTATACCATGGAATACATTATGGAATGTTAAATACTTTGAAAAATAGACTGATTGTTCAAACCTTTTGCTGAACCCTTGAAATTGGAACATTTTTTATTGAGGCACTGGTCGTGGTTACTTATTTTAAGGCCAAAGTGTACCTATGGATCCAAATGTTAGAATCATAGGAAAACATGGTTTAGCGATATTACGTGGTTGATCACCCACTTTAGCACGTAGCGTCTTATTGATCCTAAGTTCCAATTATCCTATTTTATTATTGAAAGCTTATATCCTAATTCGGATTTATACTTTTGATTCATTGTTACCTGTTATCTCTTTACACTGCTGAGTGATGTTTGGCTCATATACCCGAACCTGACAGTGAAACGTGAAGATGGTGCGTACGATTTAGACCACTAGGAAGAGTTTAGAGAGGAAGAGAGTAGCTGCCCAGGGTCCGGTATTTGCCATCCAAATTTCGGAAGATTTGGGATCAACTGATGCAAGTATTTGATAAACTTTTGGAGTTGGTTTGTAAGACTAGTTTTGATAATGATGTAATTATTTAAAATTGAAATCGTTTGTAAAATTAATTAGACTTAACTATTACTCCCTCCGGTCCATTATATAAGGCATTTGACTTTTCTGCACGTAACTTTAGGTGCTTTGAATACATAGTTAAAATTATTATTTTTTAAAATTTCTTTTTCTAAATAAAAATTAAAATACTATATTTTTAATAAAAAAAGAAAAATTAAAAAATAATTATTTTAGCTATGTAGTCAAAGTACCTAAAGTTACGTGTAGAAAAGTCAAATGCCTTATATAATGGACGTAGATGTTTAATTTATTTCATACTTTAACATGGTTCATCTAGCGGGTATGGTTTTACTTTATTATGAATCGGTTTATGGGTATGACCCATATTCACGTTACTTATTTAAGCTGTTACCATATGATAATTTCTCTATTTATCACTCCTAGATAACACCCAAATCTAAACCATTAGCCCACTCAAAGCCCAAATACAATAGTGTTTCAGCTCGTTACAAAAGTAAACTCAAACTCAAATTTTATGGAGCCAATATTATTATTGTTGTACGGACTCATTAAGAAAAAAATTATCTGACAAACATGATACCAAATCATGATATACTCGTATCACGTATTCACGATCATTTTAATTTTTTTTCTATAATTTTTTCATTGAATTTGAATAAAAAAGTAGGGAATAAAATCTCGAAAACTTGCAACATGCTTCTTGTTTGCATTTTCTATTGATCTATTTATTTTTTAATTGCACAAACAAGTGAAAATTAGGGGAAAAAAGTTAGGGTAAACTTGCCTATGGATACATTTTTATTCTTGCACGTAGTCTAGTGAATTTTTACTTTATAGTTTAAGTGGTTTACTAAATTACCATATGATCGTACCTCTAATAGTAGTACTAGTGTTGCTGGTTAATTACCCTCATCGCATTTACAAATTTGTATTGTTAACTCATAATGTAACATAAGGTGTGAGGTCTCAGTCTCTTTAATTTGTTCCTTGATGAAAAGCTTTTGGGGTTTTTCATTACCAAATTCGGCACGGTTACATACAATTTTTAACTCCTTTCATGAAGTGATCAGGTGTCTCATTTCCAATTGGTTTCATAAAAAGAGGATGCACAGATCATCCAGTAGAGTGGGTATCTGTTAATAGCTTTGACAAACATGTCTTCATAGTCCTTTGACCTTTAGGTTTCAGATTTGGCATTATGCTTGGCAAGGTCTTACAATAAAGGTTTATATTAGTTGTATTATCCAGAATTAAAAAACAAATATTTTTCTAGTTTTACCGTTTATGATACATGAATGTCACAATATGTTATAGTAATTATTAGAATTCTAGTTGAAATAATATTTTTTTGAACTATTTTTATAGATTTTTTAAGCAAGAGCACATAGTAAAGAGTAACATCAAAAAAACTAAATTATGTTGCTAAATAACAAATTTTATCTTTATCTGATTCAAATTAAATAAATATGATAAAAAATTATTTTATAAACTACTTCTGAAATAATTATACAATAATTATAAAAAGAAGATTTATATTAGTTTTATCATCGACCACAAATGAAAAAATATTTTTCTAGTTTAAATGTATATATTTGTTGTTAAATGCATTACAATATAAAAATTATGTTGTACCAATTACTCAATATGTTATATTAATAATTTAAACTCTTCAGAAAATAATATTTGAATTTATTGTAAATAAAATTAATTATGATTTCACTTTAGATATGTACATTTTGCCTGGTATTGTACATTTGCATTCTACTAAAAAAGTTAATTTTTTTTATTTTTTGGTCGTTTAAATGTAAAAATTGAAGTTGATTTTTAAATATTCAATTTTGTTATATTATAAGCAATCGATAATATCTAAACATTCTTTTATGTTAATTGAAAATTATATTTCTTATAACTATTAGAAGTAATTATGTTTAGGATATCTCCGTATGTCGTGTGTATTTGACTATATAAAAAAAGAAAAAAGGAAATTAAATTAAATTTCACATCTTATATCATAAATATCATATTTAATATGTTGTAATATAAGACTATTATTTGTTTTTCTATTTAGGTGTTTTGAATAGTAAGACCTTATTTTAATTTTCTTTGCACAAAATCATTCAATAACTAAATTTGAGTCCTAAACTTTAAAATTTACTTAGAAGTTTGGAATCATTTTTTTGTGAGTTTTTTCTTTATACATAATTTGAGTATTTTACAGGTATCCTTAATGAAAAAGGAAATGTTGTTCACATGTTTTATGGATTTTTTCTTAAAATCCACCACCACTAAAATATATTTGTTAAGTATTTTTAGCAAAATTATATCTTCTACAAAATAATCCAATCTAATTTTCAACAGCCCAAAATAATTATCCAGATAATTCCTCAAGAGCCCCTAAGGCGAATAAAATCCTGGAAATAAATATTTTTACATGTCTTTTTCAAATATTTGTTATATATTTTAATATTTTAATGAGTTTGATTAGAATTTTCAGTTTTATTCACTTCAAAACTTGATTCAACACTAATCAAATATTCAAATATTAATCTTTTTTTTTGCTTTATTTTACTTTGATATAATTGCGATATCAATTTTTTGGAGAGAATTTATACCTAATTTTCCTAATCATTTGAAAAAATTTGAAAATAGTTTTAATGTTATGACTAAAACATTTTTGTAGAAAAATAGTTGAAAAATAAATTTTTTTATCATAATAATTTTTTGGTAAAATTTTTTTTATTAAATTTCTAGAAGGCCTCTAGTTTTTCTTGGGTTTCATGCCTTCACAAAATTCTCATTGAGCACTCATCTGGCCCAATCACCAAATTGTGTGCCCAATAAAAAAATTTAGGTTTTACATGTGTGTATTCAACAACCATCTACAACCATCTAAACCTAGCCGTAGAGAAACTCATCTCCACATCTAGTCTTCTCAGACCACACCCAACACCCACAAACCTCTCATGATAGAGCACTAACTAAAATTTTTTGTCTAGTTTTTGTTGATAGGTCCATAATTCATCATATTTTTAATACCTATTTTATGTCCGTTTTCGTAATTTTATTAATTAATAAATTGTTTTATTTTGTTTTGTAGGAAAATAAATAAAAACAGATTTCTACGAGGAAAATGTGCAAAAAGGGAAAGGAGGTGGAAAATTCTTGAAGTCAAAGAAATTGGAGGAAAAATCGAATACTTATTGGAGAAGAAAAGGAAATTGAAATTAGCAAAAAAAAAAAAAGAAAAGGAAATTGAAGAAATTAGGTTGAATATCAAATTTGTAATTAAAGGGTCCAAGCCCAAGTTTTTCCATATATATATGGGGCTCCTCTCTTGTATTTGAGAACCACTTTAGACACCAATTTAGACACCTAAAATTTGATAGCTCTTTATTTTCTTGTTTTTTTCCGTTGGTGGCTATTATTACTCTGTTTTCGTAATTAATATAAGATTTCTAATCTTTTTCCGTTCGTTCACTTCTTTTGCCTGCTTTTGTCTCTCGCCAGTCATTCAGCTTGAATTTAAGTTTTCATCCATTATATATCCGCTGGTACCATCTGTTTATGCATGCATGTTTTAGTTTTAATATTTTATTTTTGTTTTTGCCTTTAACTTCTGTGTCCACGTTTGTTTACATCAACCTTATTAGTGATATAAAATTGCTCGCCATCTCTTTTTCTATTCTACCGGGCTTAGTCGCATATTTACATGTCATATAATAATTGTTTTGTTTATTTAATAATCATGTCTAGCTAATTTTATTGTCCTATGATGGATGAAGATGAAGTTGATTTAATTATTCTTGATTTCTTCTCGTTCCTATTAATTGATTCTCATAATTTTTCTTGGTGCTTAATTGATCGATTGACAAAGTGATTTTGATATATTATTGTTACTGGATTTGTTTTTCATAGCCAATGATTGCTCCATGAAGTTTTGATAGGTTATTGTTAGATAACAAGTTTCATAGTATATGCTTGTCTCGTTGATTGATATATCTTATTTGTGAAGAAAAGAGGATTGATTTTAGGGCGAGTTGATATTAATTGTGATTGATTAATGGATTCGGATTCCTAGGTTTTCCATATTATTTGATAATCTTTGCTAATTAGGTTAATTAGGTTAATTAAAACTCATCTCAAATCTATTTGTCTAGTTCGCCTGAGTTAATTATTAGGGTTTTGAAAATTCATAGTCTCTGAGGATTGATCTGTATTTGCTAGAATTAACCACTGTGCGCTTGCAGTTATTTTACACATCAAGTTTTTGGCGCCGCTGCCGAGAACTACTGGTATTTTTCACTCCTTGATATTAATTCTTCGGATTAGTTTCTTGTTTTCTTTTGTCTTTTTCAGGGAATCGTGAAGCGGAGAAAAGCTTGGACAAGAAGATCGTTGGAAGGCCTCGCTGTCTCTTTTGAAATTTTTGGAAGCGCTTTTCGGTATTCCGTATCACCTCTCTCTATTTTTCTTTTCTTTATTATTATTGAAAAAAAATACAAAAAAAATTAATATTAAAAAAAAATCCAAAAATATTAGTTAGTTAATTGTTTGTTAAAAACCAATTTGCTGCATCATTCATTCTCTCACATAGGATCACATCATCTAGATTTTTTTATTGTATTTATTGATTTCACACGTAGTGTAGCGCATCCATAAGTGTTTATTTTCTTGTTGTTTGTGTGTTGCATCATTCAATCAATCTTAAGGGTGCCACCCAATTACAAGATAAGGTGAGGGATTTCATCACCCTTTCATTAGCCCACAAATCACTAATTCGTTCATCTGCATACCCTTTCCTTAATAAAATTAAGTAGACGTTGACCCCTAGGATCTCACGCTCAATTAGGAAGATAATCTGGGAGGAACGAATCACTAAGTATTCTTTCGTTTGGTGTCTAGGCAAGCGTGACGTTTACCTGGCTAATTTGGATTGGTGTCTAGAAAGGTGTTTAGCCTCTTGGCAATGCTTGCACCTGCCTGGCCAGTCAGGACGAATGCTTTTTGAGTTGTGACTTTTAGTAGTATCTTATTGTTAGGAGCAAGGTCTAGATTTTTCTTAGGATAATATAGATTTTTCTTTTTAATTTTACATTTTTTTAGGTGCTTACTTATAGCTCTTGTCTGCTAGGTGCTTATTTGATTACGTCTTTTGTATGCAAAGTGCTTGGGTTCGAGACACTACATCTAGATTAGTAAGACAAACCAATCTGTCATCTCCTAAAGTAGTAAGACAACTCGAGTTCTCTTCACCCACTAGAATTGAGTCAAAAGAATTAGAAGTTCAACCTGTAGTCATGGCTGTTTCACTCAAAGACCGTTGTTACCCCGCTCGTACCGCTCAACCCTCATGCATAGTCTTACCCGCAGTAACCGCGAATAACTTTGAAATCAAACATCACAACATTAGCATGTTACCTAGGTTTGCTGGGGAAGAAGGAGAGGATCCATATCTTTTCATTCGAGAGTTTGAGGAAGTGTGTGCTTTACAAAAACTTCAACAATTAAGTGAGGATTCCATTAGGCTCAGGCTTATTAACTTTGCTTTAAAAGAAGATGCTAAACAGTGGTTGTATAGTCTACCTGTTAATTCTATTTCCACATGGGAGGGATTTGTTGCTATCTTTCTTAAAAAATATTTTCCAAACCATAAGGCAAACAGACTTAGGAATGAAATCAACCAATTTCAACAAAATCGGAATGAATCTTTTTGGAAATATTTTGATAGATTTAAAAAGTTGTTGTCTAAATGTCCTCAACATGGTATAGAAAAATGGAGACTTTGCAAAATTCTTTATGAAGCCTTAGATAGCCAAATCACTGCTTTGTTAGAGTCTATGTGCAATGGTAAGTTTATGGATAAAACTGAGGATGAAGCTTGGCAATTTTTTGAGGAATTAGCTGAAAGAACAATGTTGTGGGAGTCAACTAGGGAACCTAATCAGGAAGCTGAAAAATCTAACTCATCTAAGGGCTTACACGCAGTTGGTAATTCTATTGCAACCGAAGCTAAGTTAGCTACAATCACTAGAAGTCTAGAAGCCTTAGAAACCAACAATGTGTCATCTCAAATGTCTGTCGGTCCAAACTGTAGTTCTCCTAATCATGTGGTAGAGAATTGCCTTGAAATTGAACAAGTCAATGTCATGTTTCAACCTAGAGCTAGGAATGATCCTTATGCACCCACATATAATCCTGGTTGGAAGAATCACCCAAATTTCTCATGGAACCAAGGTCAATACAATCATTACAATCAAAATCCTCAACCTTCTTTTCAAAAGCCCAATCCTGTTCCATACCCAACTCAAAATCCTAATTCATATCCTCCGCAAAATCTTGGTCATTATCCAAACTCAATCCCCATAAATCCTCCTGGTTTTAGTGAATCTGATAAGAAACTGAATTCTTTAGAAAAGAGTATTGAGGCGTTATTGAAATCTCAAGCTAATCTCAACAATCTTTCATGCAAACCATGGCCCAAGATAGGAAGCTACTAAATTCCAACACTCAAGCCATATCTAAGCTAGAGGTCCAAGTCAGTCAATTGGCAAACACAATCAGTGAGAGAGAGAAAAATCGATTTCCTAGTCAACCCGAGACTAATCCTAAATTTCATCCTAATCAAAAGTCTCATGAAAATGTGAATTCTGTTATCTCTCTAAGGTCTGGTAATCAATTCAACAATCATGCTGGTGTCAATACTCAAGATGAAGATAAGCTAACATCTGAACCAAATCCTTTGCTCTTGAATCCTAGTCTTAAACAATCTTCAAATCCCAAGAATTCTGAAGTAGATAAAGCTGATGAGTCATCACCATCCGATGAACCACCTTCGAAATCCCATTCTGATGTGTCTAATAAAAAAGTCTTTAAGCCAAAAGCCCTGATTCCTCAAAGACTTACTTCAAACAAACAATCTGCTCAGTTAGATAAGATTTTGGAAGTCTTTAAGCAAGTCAAGATTAACATTCCTCTTTTAGATGCGATTCAACAAGTTCCCTCTTGTGCTAAGTGTCTAAAAGATTTGTGTACTCATAAAAGAACCACTCATGTGCCTAAGAAAGCTTTCTTAACATCTCATGTTAGTTCTATTTTGTCAAATCAAATCCCTGTGAAGTATAAGGATCCCGGTTGTCCTACCATCTCTTGTGTCATAGGTGATACTTTCATTGATAAAGCTTTACTCGATCTAGGAGCTAGTGTGAATCTTCTTCCATTATCTGTTTATCAACCCTTGGGTTTAGGTGAACTTAAGAAGACTAGTGTCACTCTTCAGTTAGCTGATCGTTCTGTTAAAACTCCAACGGGTATAGTGGAAGATGTGTTGATTAAGGTTGGTGATTTTGTCTCTCCCGTCGATTTTGTTGTCCTAGAAACCGAACCAGTCAAAAATCTCAAAAATCAAATTCCTATTATTTTAGGAAGGCCTTTTCTTGCTACGTCTAATGCTTTGATTAACTGTAGGAATGGTTCGATGAAACTCACTTTTGGTAATATGACGATAGATCTTAATGTCTTTAATGTAGGAAATCAACCTAATGAGCTTTTTGAACAACCTGTAGGAGTTAATTTATAGATGAGGTTGTTTCATGGTCGAATCTTGATGATAGTTCAATTGAGTCTTTTGTTGAGGAAGATGTTATGTTAGAGTATGGGAGTAACAGAGAACTTCATGAACTTTTTAGAAGTTTTTCTTTTGATCCGATGTTAGATGAATTGAATGCAATTTCTTCTAAGCATGAAACCCAACTTGAGGATAGTTCTTTTGATCCTAAGTCCGTCGTTAAGACTTCTGTAGGTGAGCCACCCACATTCGTTCATAATCTATCTATTTCCACTCTTGATCAGTTTGGTAGTTGATACTGAAACTCATCATGTTGTTATTTCTAGTGATTTAGTTCATACCCAAGAATTTCAAGTGATTAATTTGCTTAAACAACATAAAGAAGCGTCTAATTGGTCTATGAATGATGTTAGGTGTATGAGTTTTAGTTTGGTGTGTGATCTTATTTATCTAGTGGATAATGATGTTTTTGTGGGTGTGTTTAACATGTTTGATAACTGTGTTACAAAGGTAGTTTTCCCTCGATCTGGTATTGGTTAATATATCTGTTTCATGATGTGTCTCCCATATAGTCAAGTTTAGGTATGGGGGAGTGTGTGTGTGTGTTGTGTTTCTTTTGTATGAGTGTGTGTTATAGGTAGTAATGTTTCTCCGTCATGCCCTTATCAGGTAATCTCGTCCTTTTACTTTATCATTTTTCTCTCATTTGCATACATTGAGGACAATGCATGATTTAGGTATGGGGGAGAGATTTAGTAGTATTATTATTTATAAAAAATTGAAAAAAAAAATCCAAAAAAAAAATTAAAAAATCAAAAAAAAATAATTCTAGCCTTGTGAAATGATTACTTGTTAAAAGTTGGCTTGATGCACCCTTACATGCTATAGTACTCTTGTGTTTCTGATGCTTTTGATTGAGAAGTGATATGCTAAGTTCTTGTGCACACACATACACTAGCAAGTTGAAACTAGTAAACTTATTGAATGTTGTAAGTAATTAAAAGGACATGAATATGTGCAAGAAGATTTGGTTTCCATGCTTTGAGTACAAATAGGTGCATTAAAGAGTTCTTTTGCTTGGGATTGACTATGTTTTACCATCAAGTGAGATTTTGAGCCTATATGCATATTTTTTGCATTTTATATTCGTTTGCTTGAGTGTTCACATGTTATTTGCATTGCTAGCACTTGTTTGAGACCTTTCTTGAAATGCATGACATTATTTGATGATAAGAGGATAAAGGCATTTAGGAATAACCAATTATTATCCAAATTACCACACCCTTTATATATGATCAATTAGTTACCCCTTTGAGCTTAAACCTATTTTTTCGGTGACACACCACACCCTTTATATATGATCAATTAGTTACCCCTTGAAATGTGACATTACTTGCCTAGACCTTTTTCTTGTGTAGCCTAACATATACTTGATCCCAATTTGTCAAAGGCTAGTAGGAAGTTGAGGGAGTAATAAGGTGTGTGAGATATGGTTTACTTTTGTTCATTACTTTTGGGGAAATATTGGATTTTGTTGCTTACTTGTTAGTCATTCAAGAAACTTTTGGAAGAGGATTGTTGTTGCTTATAGTATCTATCTTAGCTCTCCAAAAAAAAAAGGAAAAAATATATTATCTGAGAGCATACTTATGTTTCTGTGTTTATGTGATCCTTCTTCATTCGACTAGTCAAGCATTTTGTTGGAAAAGATTAGAAATCCATGTATGGGGAGGATGTATGGTGTTGTGTATTATTTATAATGGTTCTTACTAGCTTTTGACACTTCACCTTATTTGGCTTTACTTGACATACCTTGTCCCTAGCCCCATTACAACCCAAATAAAAGACCTTTTGATTATCATCATTGATGTATGTTGTGGTAAAGTTAGATTGATACCAATTGTCAAGCATGCTTATGATTTTGTTGGAATTGATTGATACACTTACCCTTGTTCTTGAGTGAATATTCTTTTGTGAGTGAAAGGTGAGTTGTTACTTGTTTTTGCATATCAGATCCCAAGTTTTGACTCTAAGGTGAACTCTTGTGGGCTTAGCATGGTTACCAACTTATTTTTACACTTGACGTGGACTTTTGAGGACCTATGCATATTTCTTTGAGTAGACTATGTGAATACTTGCACCTTACACACCAAGACATTGCAAATTCACTTTGATTTCTTTAGTTGATGTTGCATGAGATGACTTGTATGTGTGGTGTTGCATTGAGCAATCTTTTACATGAGCTAGATGGATTTTGTGGGTACATTCACTATAGGCCCTCACGAGACCTCACTCGTCCACTAGGGCTGCCTAGGGGTTTAAAGGGCTTGTTGCATATGCCAAATGCAACCGTGATCACCTACGGAAGTGGTATTATTTATTTATGTAGTATTTTATATTTTATTTTTCTCGAGGATGAGCAAAAGATAGGTATGGGGGCATTTGATAGGTCCATAATTCATCATATTTTTAATACCTATTTTATGTCCGTTTTCGTAATTTTATTAATTAATAAATTGTTTTATTTTGTTTTGTAGGAAAATAAATAAAAACAGATTTCTAGGAGGAAAAGGTGCAAAAAGGGAAAGGAGGTGGAAAATTCTTGAAGTCAAAGAAATTGGAGGAAAAATCGAATACTTATTGGAGAAGAAAAGGAAATTGAAGAAATTATATTCAATATCAAATTTGTAATTAAAGGGTCCAAGCCCAAGTTTTTCCCTATATATATGGGGCTCTTCTCTTGTATTTGAGAACCACTTTAAACACCAATTTAGACACCTAGAATTTGATAGCTCTTTATTTTCTTGTTTTTTTCGGTTGGTGGCTATTATTACTCTGTTTTCGTAATTAATATAAGATTTCTAATCTTTTTCCGTTCGTTCACTTCTTTTACCTGCTTTTGTCTCTCGCCAGTCATTCAGCTTGAATTTAAGTTTTCATCCATTATATATCCGCTGGTACCATCTGTTTATGCATGCATGTTTTAGTTTCAATATTTTATTTTTGTTTTTGCCTTTAACTTATGTGTCCACGTTTGTTTACATCAACCTTATTAGTGATATAAAATTGCTCGCCATCTCTTTTTCTATTCTACCGGGCTTAGTCGCATATTTACATGTCATATAATAATTGTTTTGTTTATTTAATAATCATGTCTAGCTAATTTTATTGTCCTAGGATGAAGATGAAGTTGATTTAATTATTCTTGATTTCTTCTCGTTCCTATTAATTGATTCTCATAATTTTTCTTGGTGCTTAATTGATCGATTGACAAAGTGATTTTGATATATTATTGTTACTGGATTTGTTTTTCATAGCCTATGCTTGCTCCTTGAAGTTTTGATAGGTTATTGTTAGATAATAAGTTTCATAGTATATGCTTGTCTCGTTGATTGATATATCTTATTTGTGAAGAAAAGAGGATTGATTTTAGGGCGAGTTGATATTAATTGTGATTGATTAATGGATTCGGATTCCTAGGTTTTCCATATTATTTGATAATCTTTGCTAATTAGGTTAATTAGGTTAATTAAAACTCATCTCAAATCTATTTGTCTAGTTCGCCTGAGTTAATTATTAGGGTTTTGAAAATTCATAGTCTCTGAGGATCGATCTGTATTTGCTACAATTAACCAATGTGCGCTTGCAGTTATTTTACACATCATTTGTCTACATCTTTCAGTCGAGTGATCCTTTCTACATCTTTGAGTCGAATAATCCTTACAACAATGGACTACTCAATCATAAGTCAACCATATTTCAACCGTTAACACATCAAAGATATGTTTAGAATTATTTATTGTTTCTTTCTTAATGTTTAATTGTGTTGATTAATGTAATTAAGATTTTATATAATTATTTAATGTCTTTTTTCTCCTTAATGATCCGAAAATTAACCCATCAACGAGAACATTCCAAAAAATAAATACTATCACAATTTCCAAGACTTTTGTTTCAATTTTAGATTTAAGCAATAGTTGTGGATTATTTTAGATTTTTATCAAAGTTTACATAAAATTTGAATTAGTGGGAGATCTTAATGGATATTTGGTTTTGATTTTTGTTTGTTTTAAGATGTGGACTAAACACGATTCAAAATTAGTTGATAACGAGATGATAATCCTAATAGAAAGTCTTAATACCTACTTGATATGCAATTATTTTGGGATATCAAGTATTTTTTAATATATTAAATTTTATTTTAAGTATGTTTTTTTGAATTCTTGTATCAATTTTTTTTTTGCTTGTTATCAATTATTATTGTAGATAGACAATGAAGAATATGCTCCAAAAAAAGTAGTAGGTAACCCTGGCTCTATGAGCCTATCTGCAACTCTCTCACACGAAGAAGGGACAAAATAGACGGATGTATTGTGCGGTTGTGAAAATAGGGTATGAGTTCTTTCTATTTGTATTGTTTTTCTTTTCGTTTAATTTTTTGTCATTAATTTATAGTGCTGTTAAATATGTAGCTCAACTGTGGTGGCTGCTGTTAAATATGTAGCTCAACTGTGGTGGCTGCTGGACTTTTTCGAGTTTTGGGGCAAGATCTTGCAGAACTCCATTTAGCCGCAACTGCTAAGGCCAATCAACGCAAGGTGAGTTTACATCCTTCACTAAATAGCCAAAGTACAAAAATGATGCATTAATCCACTATGAGTTTATACTCAAGCATTTTGAATAAAAAAGTAGGGAATAAAATCTCGAAAACCTGCAACATGCTTCTTGCATGTTTGCATTTTTTGTTGATTTATTTATTTTTAATTTCACAAACAAGTGAAAATTATGGGAAAAAAGTTAGGGTAAACTTGCCTCTGGATAGATTTTTATTGTTGCATGTAGTCTAGTGAATTTTTACTTTATAGTTTAAGTGGTTTACTAAATTACCAGATGATCGTACCTCTAATTCATATATAAATTGAAAAAAAAATCATTATTATAACACTAAATGAAAGTGCAAACTGATTAGAGTAGTACTGGGTCTTGCTCAAATGAGAACCCTCACTTATGGTGAGAAGCCATACATTTTTATATCTAAATTAAATCCTAGCTCCACAATTAATATTTAAAATTTTATTTTTTTTATTATTCATTTAATTCAACATCATCTTCCACGATCATTTCTTCAATACTCCGATCACCATTTCTGGTCATCATTTCCGGTCATCAACGCACTACCGCGACCTCCGACCACCATGTCACCGCCACCATCAACAAAAATTACCACATTTAAACAAAAAATCACCGCACTCCGCCACCTCCGACCACCACGCAGCCACCACCACCAAAAATCACCGGGTGACAACAAAAATTACCAAGACCAAAACCACCCCAAACCACCACATCACTACCACCATCTCCGACCACCACCAACAAATCACCGATAACAATCGAAAATCACCACAAATAACTCGAAAATGACAACGTAACTAAAATCTCAAAAATCGATGATCGATTCGAACAGAATAATAACATCCGAGTCAATTGACATTTAGTGCATCATCTCAAATTCAAAAAATAAATATACAGAGCACGTTGATCCAATCATATTAGTCAAAAATTACAACTAAAACTAATAAAACTAAACACATAAAAGCATCAGGAACTGAAAAAAAACAGCATCGATCACGATTAAATCTCGAAAACATGACGGCGAGTGAGATTTCCGGTCGCGAAGCTCCGTTGAGTTGTTCAATTCCGGCGAGTGTGTGTGTGTCGTAGAGGTAGTTATCTTCATCGAATAAATCACCACAGAAAGAGGATGCGGTCGGAGGTGGGGTGGGGGTTGGAGGCCGCGGTGGCACGGGGTGGAGGCAGGTGGGGGGTGGGGGGTTTGGGTGCGTGTGTTTTGTATGTACAGTAATGTGTGTTATGTGTTTGGATTGTATTTAATTTGTATGGCTAAGATATAATTTAGATGTACAAATGTGGGGCTGAGATTAGATCTCAGTTCTCACCAATAATAATAGGGGTTCTCACCTGAGAAAGACCCCAGTAGTACTAGTGTTGCTCGTCAATTACCCTCATCGCATTTACAAATTTTTATTTAAACTCATAATGTAACATAAGGTCTGAGGTCTCAGTCTCTCTAATTTGTTCCTTGGTGAAAAACTTTTGGGTTTTTTCATTACCAAATTCTGCCCGTTACATACAATTTCTAACTCCTTCATGAAGTGATCAGGTGTCTCATTTACAATTGGTTTCATAAAAAGAGGATGCACAGATCATCCAGTAGAGTGGGTTTCTGTTAATAGCTCTTACAAACATGTCTCCGTAGTCCTTTGACCTTTAGGTTTCAGATTTGACATTATGTTTGGCAAGGTCTTACAATAAAGGTTTATATTAGTTGTATTATCTACAATTAAAAAACAAATATTTTTCTAATTTTACTGTTTTTGATATAGGAATGTCACAATATGTTATATTAATTATTAGAATTCTAGTTAAAATAATATTTTTTTGAACTATTTTTATATATTTTTTAAGCAAGAGCACATAGTAAAGAGTAACATCACAAAAACTAAATTATGTTGTTAAATAACAAATTTTATCTTTATCTGATTCAAATTAAAAAAATATGATAAAAAAATTATATTATAAACTACTTCTAAAATAATTATACAAAGAATTATATTATATTTTTTGGTTGTTTAAATGCAAAAATTAAAGTTGATTTTTAAGTATTCAATTTTGTTATGTTATAAGCATTCGATAATATCTAAACATTCTTTTATGGTAATTGAAAATTATATTTCTTATAATTATTAGAAGTAATTATGTGTAGGATATCTCCTAGGAGGAGATATTACTTGAAATTCATAACCTCCAACAGGGCACTTCTTGTCTTTCATTGCTTCTTCATAGTCTACATTTTCTGCATCAGCCATCAAACACACTAGGTGCACTTCGCCATGCTGATATATATCTTGTAAACTTCTCGTTCTAGGATTCCTGGGCTCATCCTCATCTAATTCTTCTTGTTCACATGCATTAGAACTTGTTGCTGAGATTTTAGAAATTTGAATATCATTTTCTTTTGTTTCTTCTCCATGTGCTTTACTCCAGTTCCATGCATCATCTTCTTGTATCTTCACATCTCGACTCACAACAACCTTCATAGCAACGGGGTCAAGAAGTCTGTAGGCTTTTGTTTTCTCATCATACCCAATAAAAATATATTTCTTGCTCTTATCATCCAACTTTGTTCTCCTTTGATCAGGAACGTGTGAATATGCCACACTCCCAAAAACTTTCAAGTGTGAAACAGTAGGCTTCCTTCCACTCCATAATTCTTGAGGTGTTTCATCCCCCAAGTTTGAATGTGGACATCGATTCTGAATATAAACGGCACACTGCACAGCTTCCACCCAGAATTCTTATGGTAGTTCCTTGCTCTTTAACATTGATCGAACCATGTCTAAGATTGTCCGATTTTTACGTTCAGCCACGCCATTCTGCTGTGGTGAATAAGGGGCGGTTAAGAACCTTCTAATGTCATGTTCTTCACAGTATTCCGTAAAAGCTTTTGATGTATATTCTCCACCTCTATAATTAAGCAATCCCATGATATGCATTCCTGCCTTCTTTTCTACCAACACTTTGAATTTCTTGAATATTTTTAATGCCTCAGATTTTTCATTTAAAAAATAAACCCATGTTCTTCGAGAATAATCATCGATAAAAGTGATGAAATACCTCTTGGAACTATATGATTCAGGTGTGATAGCATATGTCTGTATGCACCAACTCGAGAGGCTTTGTAGCACGATAAGTTGCCTTTTTCTGGAATAAGCTCCTTATTTGTTTTTGCCATCACACAATCTTCACAAAACTTCCTATATGATCCATGCTTGGTATTCCATGAACCATTCCTTTATTTGGCATCTCCTTCAAACCACCATAGTGTAAGTGTCCAAGTCTCTTGTACCATAAAGTTGCCTTATCTTCTAACTTTGCTTGCAAACACTTCTCCTGTATGTTTTTCAAATTCAGCTTGAACATCCAATTTTGAGATATTTCATTATTAGCAATTGTCTTGCCATATTTGTCCTCCAAGAACATGACTTTGTCTCCCATAAAAATTGAGTATCCTTTTTCAAGTAGTTGTCCAAGGCTCAGACTATTGTTATTCATGTCAGGAACATAATACACCTCTTCAATTTTTCCTTGTCTTCCATCCTTTCTAGTAAAACATACTTCGCCCTTTCCTTTTACTTCTATCTTCGATGAATCTCCAAATGACACAACTCCAGAATTTATTTCCTTCTAATCGGTAAAGAGATGTTTAAGGCCAGTCATATGGTTGCTGGCCCCACTATCAAGATATCACATTATATCATCTTCAGGAATCATACCTTTGCAGGCCATTAGCAACACTCCCTTTTCTTTTTGCTCCTCTGTTTCGACTAAATTTGCCTTTTCTTCAACCTTCTTGTTAAACCAGCAATCTTTGGCAAAGTGTCCAAATTTTCCACAATTGTAACACTCCACTGATCTGCTGCCTCTTCTGAGGTTTGATCTTCGAACTCTGCCATGGCCACGTCCTTGTCCGTGCCAGTTTTGTTGTTCAAATCTCCAACTTTGCCACGGCCACGTCCTTGTCCATGCCAGTTTTGTTGATTTATCTGAACCACCTCTTCAAATCTGTTGCTCACAGAACCACGTCCTCTGCCTCGAGTAAAATTATTTCTTGCACGTCCACGTCTTCTCCCTCTATTGTATTGTGTATACAATACTTTATCTTTGTTCAACTGAGACATTAGTTTTCAACACTTGAGATTCTGTCTCCTCCTTCTTTAATAATCTTTCTGAGTATGCTTGCAGAGACCCCATAAGTTGATCAACTGTCATAGTTTCTGTATCATTTGATTCTTCAATGGAAATACCAACAAGTTACAATTTTGTATTCAAAGATCTTAATATCTATTCATTAACACTAGCATCTTCAATCTTTTCTCCATAATTCTTCATTTGATTTACAACAGAGGCAACCCTCGTGAAATAATCTGGGACTGATTCCATTTCTTTCATATGCAATGTTTCAAATTCTCCTCGTAGATTTTGTAATCGTACCTTTTTTACTTTGTCAACACCTTTAAAATTATTCTGGAGAATCTCCCAGGCTTCTTTTGCTTTTGCTACAGATGCAACCTTCTCGAACATGGCTTCATCTAAGCCCATATGTATAATAGAAAAAGATTGTTGATCTTGTTTTCGAGCCTTTTCCAAATTGTTTTTCTGGGCCTGATTCATAGCTCCTTCATTCTCTGGTTCATCATAACCTTTTTCGACGCAACAAGAACGTACTGGAACTATTTTCTTATGTTGTAATTAAAGATATTACAAGCTTCTCCATTTATAGTAGGAGAATTGAGACCATCATACATGAACTAAGTCAGACACATCTTTTCAGTTCTATGAATCACATTTAATGTGTTCTTACATATTCCAAAATTCAAGAGTTTAGTTTATTCAATATATATTAGTTGTATTATCTAAAATTAAAAAACAAATATTTTTCTAATTTTACCGTTTATGATATAGGAATGTCACAATATGTTATTTTAATTATTTGAATTCTAGTTATAATAATATTTTTTTTGAACTATTTTTATAGATTTTTTAAGCAAGAGCACATAGTGAAGAGTGACATCACAAAAACTAAATTATGTTGTTAAATAACAAATTTTATCTTTATCTCATTCAAATTAAATAAATATGATAAAAAAAATTATATTATAATCTACTTCTGAAATAATTATACAAAAATTATACAAAGACGATTTATATTAGTTTTATCGTCGACCATAAATGAAAAAATATTTTTCTAGTTTAAATGTATATATTTGTTGTTAAATACATTACAATATAAAAATTATGTTGTACGAATTACTCAATATGTTATATTAACAATTAAAATTCTTAAGAAAATAATATTTGAATTTCTTGTAAATAGAATTAATTATGATTTCACTTTAGGTATGTACATTATGCCTGGTATTGCACATTTGCATTCCACTAAAAAAGTTAATTTTTTTATATTTTTTGGTTGTTTAAATGTAAAAATTAAAGTTGATTTTTAAATATTCAATTTTGTTATGTTATAAGCATTCGATAATATCTAAACATTCTTTTATGGTAATTATAAAAAAAGAAAAAAGAAAATTAAATTAAATTTTACATCTTATATCATAAATATCATATTTAATATGTTGTATCGAACCCCTTTCCCGCTTCTTATATAAGACTATTATTTGCTTTTATATTTAGGTATTTTGAATAGTAAGCCTTATTTTAATTTCCTTTGCACAAAATCATTTCAATAACTAAATTTGAGCCCTAATGTTTGTAATATTATATATACTAAACTATAAGTAAATTAAAAAAAAAAATTAAAAGTAACTCGTGCTTTGCACGGGCTATAAGCTAGTATTTATAAAACCAACATTATGGATTAAGACTTGGATTAGAAACAACACTCTACTAATTAATTCTAACCAAAATAGATTTTTCTTATTAATTTTTAATTTTTAATTATTATTATTATTATTAATATTATCTAAAATTACAGATATTACATATATATCCCCTTAAAATGGATTTCGTACCCGGAATCAAACCAAGCTAAACAAGTACGGATATCTCTCACCAATAAATTCCTATAATTCCAAGTAGCCTTTCTTTCTTTCAGAATGATTTTTCCACAAAATCTTCATATACGGTATAGTATGCTCCTCTCAAGCTTCTGCTTGCTCCTCAGATCCTCTCTAATCTTATGCAATAGGTACTAAACTATGTGAAACCGATGATACTTATAACCCCCCTCAAAACAGACACATGAAACACATTATGCACATGACATAACTGTGGCGGCGCAACTCTATAACACACTTCTCCCACTTTCTCTATAATATAAAAATACCAAGTTGTCCTTCCTACACCAAAAGTATCACACCCTAAAAACAAATGACATTTTTACGAATCAAAATTCATTGGGTTCAAATCCATCAAGATTATATTAATCCGCATATTTCTTTTGATCAATTTAAATATCAAAAGTCTCTTCATGTAAATAATGCGTCAAAAATTTTAAACCAAGAAGTACTAATCTAACTCTAGTTTATAGGTCACATAAACTACAAAATGATCACAATTTTAAAAAAAAAATATATGGCTAATAATTTAAACGAATATTTTTTATTTAATAGAGAGACAAAACATTGAATATCATGATATAATTGTTAAGGCAATTTTAAAGTATTGGAATAGTACTTATCTAAATTTGAAAATAAATTTTATAATCATATATTAATATTAAAAACAATTATATATTAATAATTATCATAATAAAAAATCAAATACCAAGCAAGAGTACTGTATTTATTTAATGACTGAAAAACAAATACTGAACGTATAATAATAATTGTATATAATAGTAATTGTATGACAATGATAACTGTTACATGAACTAATGCCTACAAAATATTAATTAAATATTGTGAACAAAGTAGTTCGGACAATGAAGGTGGCCCACACCGTACTAGATAAGCACACTCAACTAGTAAAATAGGGAATAAAAAAAATCACTTCGATTACTATAAACTAATAAAATAATTATATAAATAAGCAATTATTGGTGAATAAATATAAACAATTACAAAAATTATTAATTAGCACAACCACTAGAACTAGTCGAGAGAGAACCAAGAACCAAGAACCAAAAATCAAAACAAGCAAACTTAGGCTGACATGTAACCGAGTAACACACTGTTTTCAAAATATTTTTAATAATAATATATAAAATATATAATAAACTACATGACAAAATTAGTTTTCGGTTTGTACAGAAAAGAAAAAAAATCCCATATACATATATAATTCTAACTTTGTGTAAAAATTTCAGAGTAATATTCATTTGATAAATTAATTTAAAATATAAATTAAATCATAATTATCGAGACAGGTTGCACAAATTAATACAAATTAGTGATATAATTTTACCTATTATACTTTATGAAATGTTAAATAACTTGTCTCACTTAAAAAAAATAGAATCATTAACCTTTTTTTTTTTGAACTCGAGAATCATGAACTTTATGTGCATGAATATACAACTAATAGATAATAGGCTACAAAATAATTAAATTCGTCAATTAAACATAACACATAATTACGGGGGTGTTTGGAGAAACTTTTTCCAGAATAAGTCAACTTATTTTAAGACAAAGTTAGAGATTCCTAACTTTCCAACTTATTTTTGCAATTTATTGAATCTCAAACATAAATTAAATACTTGTATAAAAAAAATTATCAAAATATAAATTTTTTATCCGAAAATAAGTCCATAATTAAAATTGTGCCAAACACAATTGTATAAAACACAATTTTTTATCCGAAAATCAGTTTAGGAAACGAATTTTACAGAAATTCTATTTTAACTCTATTTTGGGTATTTTCTTACTGGGCAAGACTTCTAGAGCCTATATAAACACATCCAACCCTTGTAAACAAAACATTATAGACAATTACATATCATAGCTTAGTTTTGCAAGGGAGAAAAGGAGAGAAGGATTCAACGCTCGTGACAAGCAACGGATCTAGATCTACTTCATCTTTTGTGTTACCTTGGATTATAGATTTGTTTTCTCAACTCTTATTTTAATAATATTATTGCTTTTTTCTTCCATATCTTGTTTATTATCATGTTTTCATCAAATCTCTTGACGATGAACGGTTCAATTATGAGCTAATCGTTGTCATGGGATTCTAACGGAGTTATCTATGTAGCTTAGTAGTTTGATGCTTTAAAGATTACTTGTGGTGAATTCTTGATATCCTCGTATGGTTGTGTTTCATGTATTTAGATGCGTCGCGAACATCTAACTTGTTAATCTCTTGCGAACCGAGAGTGGATCTTGAGATTTAGAACTTGCCATGCTTGCATAGGATAGGTTGATGTTTTAACATCATGATTTGTAGCATCAATAGAGATATTATCCATGGAGTAAGACTTGGAGAAGAGAATGCAAGAGTTTCAATTACTCGAGTCATTCAGTGTGGTGCGAAGATTCCCTTCCCTATCAGTGATGAAATTTTGACTGTGGAACAGGCCATTGGAACTTTTATTGCATGACCGAGAAACCTAGCTAATAGCAACAGGAAACAATAGCACTTTCGATGGTTTCTCAAAGTTCAGATTGTTTTTCTATTAGTGTGCTTAGTATATGTAGTATGTTTTTATTTAGTCTGTTTCTTCTGACTATTTTCACGTGCAATTTTCAGAAAAAGAAGAAAGGTCATTCCAAAAAATGAAAAAGACGTATAAAGTAGTTGAAGATGTTCGAGCAGAGCCTTTTGTTGAGATGGATGCAAATTATCCATCTGCATTGAAGCGTTTGTGGACATGAGCAAAAGATGCCTTGGCTGATGAACAGACTACGTCTTTTGAGCTAAGCGAAGAAGCCTTTGGCTCTACCAAGAAGCAAGTCATTTTCTTATCAGATATACATGTAGTGTGCTCTGGAGGTGAAATGGCAGGGTCTCTCATTTGCCTTTTTATTAAGTAAGTTTCTCTGCAATTTTTTTTTCATAGATAGTCACTACAAGAAAAACTCAATCATACAACACCATTCACACAACGGTTAAACAAATACCCGTTTTCCCGAAAAAACAAACAACGGTGAATGTTTTGTCCTCGAAAAAGTGTTGTCTAATTCTTTCTATGACAACTGTGTTTGCTGTTATTTGAAACCGTTGTCTAAGCGGTATGCTCTGATAAAATCAAACAACAGTTTTTAAATTGCAATGTTGTCTTACATCTTTAACACAACACTTCAAAAGCGTTGTTAATAAACTAACTTATAGTAGCGTGAGACAACGGTTTTGGTCTTTACGTTGTGTAATTCAGACAAGTGTTTATTATGACCGTTGTCTGAATAAACTTAAACAACGGGTCTTACATACCGTTGTGAAAAGGAAAGCTTACAGACAATGGTTTTATCAAACTTCTATAAAACTGTTGTCTGAACTACTGAAAAATTTGAATTGAAATGGGTGGGAAATAATGAAATGTTTGGTGGGAATAATGAAATAATTTGAATTGAATTTGGTGGGAAATAATGAAAAATTTTAACTAGATTTGGTGGGAAATTATAATTATTTAGACAACAGTTTTCTGATAAAAAATTTTGTGTGATAGTGAAGCACAACAACAGTTTTTCATAAAAACCGTTATGTAATGTTTGGCACTTTTAAATCGTTAAATAACAGTTTACGTGTTTTACTACGTTTTTGTTAAAATCTCGTAAAACCCGACCTTTTTATTTTTCGATAATTTTTTTCTAACACTGAAATGAGTGTTTATTAACATTAATACGGTTCGATCGTCGAAAAAATCATTCGAAAAAATTATTCAGTGAATCTGGATCGTGCCCCGTTACAGGAAGCATCACTTTTCCTACGTTTTTGTTAAAATCTCGTACAACCCGACCTTTTTATTTTTCGATTATTTTTTCCCAACACTAAAATTGGGGTTTATTAACATTCGTACGGTTCGATCATCGAAAAAAGAATTCAAAAAAATTATTCAGTGAATATGGATCATGGCCCGTTATAGGAAGCATCACTTTTCCTACGTTTTTGTTAAGATCTCGTACAACCCGACCTTTTTATTTTTCGATTATTTTTTCCCAACACTAAAATGGGTTTTTATCAATATCCGTACGGTTCGATCGTCGAAAAAAACATTCTAAAAAATTATTCAGTGAATCTGGATCGTGCCCCGTTATAGGAAGCATCACTTTTCTTACGTTTTTGTTAAAATCTCGTACAACCCGACCTTTTTATTTTTCGATTATTTTTTCCAAACACTAAAATGGGTGTTTATTAATATTTTTATGGTTCGATCATCGAAAAAAGCATTCAAAAAAATTATTCAGTGAATCTAGATCGTGCCCCGTTATAGGAAGCATTACTTTTCCAACGTTTTTGTTAAAATCTCGTACAACCCGACCTTTTTATTTTTCGATTATTTTTTCCCAACACTAAAATGGGTGTTTATTAACATTCGTACGGTTCGATCATCGAAAAATGCATTCAAAAAAATTATTCAGTGAATATGGATCGTGGCCCGTTATAGGAAGCATCACTTTTCCTACGTTTTTGTTATGATCTCGTACAACCCGACCATTTTATTTTTCGATTATTTTTTCCCAACACTAAAATGGGTTTTTATTAATATCCGTACGGTTCGATCGTCGAAAAAAACATTCTAAAATTATTCAGTGAATCTGGATCGTGCCCCGTTATAGGAAGCATCACTTTTCTTACGTTTTTGTTAAAATCTCGTACAACCCGACCTTTTTATTTTTCGATTATTTTTTCCCAACACTAAAATTGGGGTTTATTAACATTCGTACGGTTCGATCATCGAAAAAAGAATTCAAAAAAATTATTCAGTGAATATGGATCATGGCCCGTTATAGGAAGCATCACTTTTCCTACGTTTTTGTTATGATCTCGTACAACCCGACCTTTTTATTTTTCGATTATTTTTTCCCAACACTAAAATGGGTTTTTATTAATATCCATACGGTTCGATCGTCGAAAAAAACATTCTAAAAAATTATTCAGTGAATCTGGATCGTGCCCCGTTATAGGAAGCATCACTTTTCTTACGTTTTTGTTAAAATCTAGTACAACCCGACCTTTTTATTTTTCGATTATTTTTTCCAAACACTAAAATGGGTGTTTATTAATATTTTTACGGTTCGATCATCGAAAAAAGCATTCAAAAAAATTATTCAGTGAATCTAGATCGTGCCCCGTTATAGGAAGCATCACTTTTCCAACGTTTTTGTTAAAATCTCGTACAACCCGACCTTTTTATTTTTCGATTATTTTTTCCCAACACTAAAATGGGTGTTTATTAACATTCGTACGGTTCGATCATCGAAAAATGCATTCAAAAAAATTATTCAGTGAATATGGATCGTGGCCCGTTATAGGAAGCATCACTTTTCCTACGTTTTTGTTATGATCTCGTACAACCCGACCATTTTATTTTTTGATTATTTTTCCCCAACACTAAAATGGGTTTTTATTAATATCCGTACGGTTCGATCGTCGAAAAAAACATTCTAAAAAATTATTCAGTGAATCTGGATCGTGCCCCGTTATAGGAAGCATCACTTTTCTTACGTTTTTGTTAAGATCTCGTACAACCCGACCTTTTTATTTTTTGATTATTTTTTCCAAATACTAAAATGGGTGTTTATTAATATTTTTACGTTTCGATCATCGAAAAAAGCATTCAAAAAAATTATTCAGTGAATCTAGATCGTGCCCCGTTATAGGAAGCATCACTTTTCCAACGTTTTTGTTAAAATCTCGTACAACCCGACCTTTTTATTTTTCGATTATTTTTTCCCAACACTAAAATGGGTGTTTATTAACATTCGTACGGTTCGATCATCGAAAAATGCATTCAAAAAAATTATTCAGTGAATATGGATCGTGGCCCGTTATAGGAAGCATCATTTTTCCTACGTTTTTGTTATGATCTCGTACAACCCGACCTTTTTATTTTTCGATTATTTTTTCCCAACACTAAAATGGGTTTTTATTAATATCCGTACGGTTCGATCGTCGAAAAAAACATTCTAAAAAATTATTCAGTGAATCTGGATCGTGCCCCGTTATAGGAAGCATCACTTTTCTTACGTTTTGTTAAAATCTCGTACAACCCGACCTTTTTATTTTTCGATTATTTTTTCCAAACACTAAAATGGGTGTTTATTAATATTTTTACGGTTCGATCATCGAAAAAAGCATTCAAAAAAATTATTCAGTGAATCTAGATCGTGCCCCGTTATAGGAAGCATCACTTTTCCAACGTTTTTGTTAAAATCTCGTACAACCCGACCTTTTTATTTTTCGATTATTTTTTCCCAACACTAAATTGGGTGTTTATTAACATTCGTACGGTTCGATCATCGAAAAATGCATTCAAAAAAATTATTCAGTGAATATGGATCGCGGCCCGTTATAGGAAGCATCACTTTTCCTACGTTTTTGTTATGATCTCGTACAACCCGACCTTTTTATTTTTCGATTATTTTTTCCCAACACTAAAATGGGTTTTTATTAATATCCGTACGGTTCGATCGTCGAAAAAAACATTCTAAAAAATTATTCAGTGAATCTGGATAGTGCCCCGTTATAGGAAGCATCACTTTTCTTACGTTTTTGTTAAAATCTCGTACAACCCGACCTTTTTATTTTTTAATTATTTTTTCCAAACACTAAAATGGGTGTTTATTAATATTTTTACGTTTCGATCATCGAAAAAAGCATTCAAAAAAATTATTCAGTGAATCTAGATCGTGCCCCGTTATAGGAAGCATCACTTTTCCAACGTTTTTGTTAAAATCTCGTACAACCCGACCTTTTTATTTTTCGATTATTTTTTCCCAACACTAAAATGGGTGTTTATTAACATTCGTACGGTTCGATCATCGAAAAATGCATTCAAAAATATTATTCAGTGAATATGGATCGTGGCCCGTTATAGGAAGCATCACTTTTCCTACGTTTTTGTTATGATCTCGTACAACCCGAACTTTTTATTTTTCGATTATTTTTTCCCAACACTAAAATGGGTTTTTATTAATATCTGTACGGTTCGATCGTCGAAAAAAACATTCTAAAAAATTATTCAGTGAATCTGGATCGTGCCCCGTTATAGGAAGCATCACTTTTCTTACGTTTTTGTTAAAATCTCGTACAACCCGACCTTTTTATTTTTCGATTATTTTTTCCAAACACTAAAATGGGTGTTTATTAATATTTTTATTGTTCGATCATCGAAAAAAGCATTCAAAAAAATTATTCAGTGAATCTAGATCGTGCCCCGTTATAGGAAGCATTACTTTTCCAACGTTTTTGTTAAAATCTCGTACAACCCGACCTTTTTATTTTTCGATTATTCTTTCCCAACACTAAAATGGGTGTTATTAACATTCGTACGGTTCGATCATCGAAAAATGCATTCAAAAAAATTATTCAGTGAATATGGATCGTGGCCCGTTATAGGAAGCATCACTTTTCCTACGTTTTTGTTATGATCTCGTACAACCCGACCTTTTTATTTTTCGATTATTTTTTCCCAACACTAAAATGGGTTTTTATTAATATCCGTACGGTTCGATCGTCGAAAAAAACATTCTAAAAAATTATTCAGTGAATCTGGATCGTGCCCCGTTATAGGAAGCATCACTTTTCTTACGTCTTTGTTAAAATCTCGTACAACCCGACCTTTTAATTTTTCGATTATTTTTTCCAAACACTAAAATGGGTGTTTATTAATATTTTTACGGTTCGATCATGGAAAAAAGCATTCAAAAAAATTATTCAGTGAATATGGATCATGGCCCGTTATAGGAAGCATCACTTTTCCTACGTTTTTGTTAAGATCTCGTACAACCCGACCTTTTTATTTTTCGATTATTTTTTCCCACTCTAAAATGGGTTTTTATTAATATCCGTACGGTTCGATCGTCGAAAAAAACATTCTAAAAAATTATTCAGTGAATCTGGATCGTGCCCCGTTATAGGAAGCATCACTTTTCTTACGTTTTTGTTAAAATCTCGTACAACCCGACCTTTTTATTTTTCGATTATTTTTTCCAAACACTAAAATGGGTGTTTATTAATATTTTTATGGTTCGATCATCGAAAAAAGCATTCAAAAAAATTATTCAGTGAATCTAGATCGTGCCCCGTTATAGGAAGCATTACTTTTCCAACGTTTTTGTTAAAATCTCGTACAACCCGACCTTTTTATTTTTCGATTATTTTTTCCCAACACTAAAATGGGTGTTTATTAACATTCGTATGGTTCGATCATCGAAAAATGCATTCAAAAAAATTATTCAGTGAATATGGATCGTGGCCCGTTATAGGAAGCATCACTTTTCCTACGTTTTTGTTATGATCTCGTACAACCCGACCATTTTATTTTTTGATTATTTTTTCCCAACACTAAAATGGGTTTTTATTAATATCCGTACGGTTCGATCGTCGAAAAAAACATTCTAAAAAATTATTCAGTGAATCTGGATCTTGCCCCGTTATAGGAAGCATCACTTTTCTTACATTTTTGTTAAAATCTCGTACAACCCGACCTTTTTATTTTTCGATTATTTTTTCCCAACACTAAAATTGGGGTTTATTAACATTCGTACGGTTCGATCATCGAAAAAAGAATTCAAAAAAATTATTCAGTGAATATGGATCATGGCCCGTTATAGGAAGCATCACTTTTCCTACGTTTTTGTTATGATCTCGTACAACCCGACCTTTTTATTTTTTGATTATTTTTTCCCAACACTAAAATGGGTTTTTATTAATATCCGTACGGTTCGATCGTCGAAAAAAACATTCTAAAAAATTATTCAGTGAATCTGGATCGTGCCCCGTTATAGGAAGCATCACTTTTCTTACGTTTTTGTTAAAATCTAGTACAACCCGACCTTTTTATTTTTCGATTATTTTTTCCAAACACTAAAAAGGGTGTTTATTAATATTTTTACGGTTCGATCATCGAAAAAGCATTCAAAAAAATTATTCAGTGAATCTAGATCGTGCCCCGTTATAGGAAGCATCACTTTTCCAACGTTTTTGTTAAAATCTCGTACAACCCGACCTTTTTATTTTTCGATTATTTTTTCCCAACACTAAAATGGGTGTTTATTAACATTCGTACGGTTCGATCATCGAAAAATGCATTCAAAAAAATTATTCAGTGAATATGGATCGTGGCCCGTTATAGGAAGCATCACTTTTCCTACGTTTTTGTTATGATCTCGTACAACCCGACCATTTTATTTTTCGATTATTTTTCCCCAACACTAAAATGGGTTTTTATTAATATCCGTACGGTTCGATCGTCGAAAAAAACATTCTAAAAAATTATTCAGTGAATCTGGATCGTGCCCCGTTATAGGAAGCATCACTTTTCTTACGTTTTTGTTAAGATCTCGTACAACCCGACCTTTTTATTTTTTGATTATTTTTTCCAAATACTAAAATGGGTGTTTATTAATATTTTTACGTTTCGATCATCGAAAAAAGCATTCAAAAAAATTATTCAGTGAATCTAGATCGTGCCCCGTTATAGGAAGCATCACTTTTCCAACGTTTTTGTTAAAATCTCGTACAACCCGACCTTTTTATTTTTCGATTATTTTTTCCCAACACTAAAATGGGTGTTTATTAACATTCGTACGGTTCGATCATCGAAAAATGCATTCAAAAAAATTATTCAGTGAATATGGATCGTGGCCCGTTATAGGAAGCATCACTTTTCCTACGTTTTTGTTATGATCTCGTACAACCCGACCTTTTTATTTTTCGATTATTTTTTCCCAACACTAAAATGGGTTTTTATTAATATCCGTACGGTTCGATCGTCGAAAAAAACATTCTAAAAAATTATTCAGTGAATCTGGATCGTGCCCCGTTATAGGAAGCATCACTTTTCTTACGTTTTTGTTAAAATATCGTACAACCCGACCTTTTTATTTTTCGATTATTTTTTCCAAACACTAAAATGGGTGTTTATTAATATTTTTACGGTTCGATCATCGAAAAAAGCATTCAAAAAAATTATTCAGTGAATCTAGATCGTGCCCCGTTATAGGAAGCATCACTTTTCCAACGTTTTTGTTAAAATCTCGTACAACCCGACCTTTTTATTTTTCGATTATTTTTTCCCAACACTAAATTGGGTGTTTATTAACATTCGTACGGTTCGATCATCGAAAAATGCATTCAAAAAAATTATTCAGTGAATATGGATCGCGGCCCGTTATAGGAAGCATCACTTTTCCTACGTTTTTGTTATGATCTCGTACAACCCGACCTTTTTATTTTTCAATTATTTTTTCCCAACACTAAAATGGGTTTTTATTAATATCCGTACGGTTCGATCGTCGAAAAAAACATTCTAAAAAATTATTCAGTGAATCTGGATCGTGCCCCGTTATAGGAAGTATCACTTTTCTTACGTTTTTGTTAAAATCTCGTACAACCCGACCTTTTTATTTTTTGATTATTTTTTCCAAATACTAAAATGGGTGTTTATTAATATTTTTACGTTTCGATCATCGAAAAAAGCATTCAAAAAAATTATTCAGTGAATCTAGATCGTGCCCCGTTATAGGAAGCATCACTTTTCCAACGTTTTTGTTAAAATCTCGTACAACCCGACCTTTTTATTTTTCGATTATTTTTTCCCAACACTAAAATGGGTGTTTATTAACATTCGTACGGTTCGATCATCGAAAAATGCATTCAAAAATATTATTCAGTGAATATGGATCGTGGCCCGTTATAGGAAGCATCACTTTTCCTACGTTTTTGTTATGATCTCGTACAACCCGACCTTTTTATTTTTCGATTATTTTTTCCCAACACTAAAATGGGTTTTTATTAATATCTGTACGGTTCGATCGTCGAAAAAAACATTCTAAAAAATTATTCAGTGAATCTGGATCGTGCCCCGTTATAGGAAGCATCACTTTTCTTACGTTTTTGTTAAAATCTCGTACAACCCGACCTTTTTATTTTTCGATTATTTTTTCCAAACACTAAAATGGGTGTTTATTAATATTTTTATTGTTCGATCATCGAAAAAAGCATTCAAAAAAATTATTCAGTGAATCTAGATCGTGCCCCGTTATAGGAAGCATTACTTTTCCAACGTTTTTGTTAAAATCTCGTACAACCCGACCTTTTTATTTTTCGATTATTCTTTCCCAACACTAAAATGGGTGTTATTAACATTCGTACGGTTCGATCATCGAAAAATGCATTCAAAAAAATTATTCAGTGAATCTGGATCGTGCCCCGTTATAGGAAGCATCACTTTTCTTACGTTTTTGTTAAAATCTAGTACAACCCGACCTTTTCATTTTTCGATTATTTTTTCCAAACACTAAAATGGGTGTTTATTAATATTTTTACGGTTCGATCATCGAAAAAAGCATTCAAAAAAATTATTCAGTGAATCTAGATCGTGCCCCGTTATAGGAAGCATCACTTTTCCAACGTTTTTGTTAAAATCTCGTACAACCAGACCTTTTTATTTTTCGATTATTTTTTCCCAACACTAAAATGGGTGTTTATTAACATTCGTACGGTTCGATCATCGAAAAATGCATTCAAAAAAATTATTCAGTGAATATGGATCGTGGCCCGTTATAGGAAGCATCACTTTTCCTACGTTTTTGTTATGATCTCGTACAACCCGACCATTTTATTTTTCGATTATTTTTCCCCAACACTAAAATGGGTTTTTATTAATATCCGTACGGTTCGATCGTCGAAAAAAACATTCTAAAAAATTATTCAGTGAATCTGGATCGTGCCCCGTTATAGGAAGCATCACTTTTCTTACGTTTTTGTTAAGATCTCGTACAACCCGACCTTTTGATTTTTTGATTATTTTTTCCAAATACTAAAATGGGTGTTTATTAATATTTTTACGTTTCGATCATCGAAAAAAGCATTCAAAAAAATTATTCA
This sequence comes from Kitagawia praeruptora, assembly GCA_037693485.1. Classification (NCBI taxonomy): domain Eukaryota; kingdom Viridiplantae; phylum Streptophyta; class Magnoliopsida; order Apiales; family Apiaceae; genus Kitagawia; species Kitagawia praeruptora. The sequence goes on from CM075354.1 coordinate 114,945,328, forward strand.
GTGAATCTAGATCGTGCCCCGTTATAGGAAGCATCACTTTTCCAACGTTTTTGTTAAAATCTCGTACAACCCGACCTTTTTATTTTTCGATTATTTTTTCCCAACACTAAAATGGGTGTTTATTAACATTCGTACGGTTCGATCATCGAAAAATGCATTCAAAAAAATTATTCAGTGAATATGGATCGTGGCCCGTTATAGGAAGCATCACTTTTCCTATGTTTTTGTTATGATCTCGTACAACCCGACCTTTTTATTTTTCGATTATTTTTTCCCAACACTAAAATGGGTTTTTATTAATATCCGTACGGTTCGATCGTCGAAAAAAACATTCTAAAAAATTATTCAGTGAATCTGGATCGTGCCCCGTTATAGGAAGCATCACTTTTCTTACGTTTTTGTTAAAATATCGTACAACCCGACCTTTTTATTTTTCGATTATTTTTTCCAAACACTGAAATGGGTGTTTATTAATATTTTTATGGTTCGATCATCGAAAAAAGCATTCAAAAAAATTATTCAGTGAATCTAGATCGTGCCCCGTTATAGGAAGCATCACTTTTCCAACGTTTTTGTTAAAATCTCGTACAACCCGACCTTTTTATTTTTCGATTATTTTTTCCCAACACTAAATTGGGTGTTTATTAACATTCGTACGGTTCGATCATCGAAAAATGCATTCAAAAAAATTATTCAGTGAATATGGATCGCGGCCCGTTATAGGAAGCATCACTTTTCCTACGTTTTTGTTATGATCTCGTACAACCCGACCTTTTTATTTTTCGATTATATTTTCCCAACACTAAAATGGGTTTTTATTAATATCCGTACGGTTCGATCGTCGAAAAAAACATTCTAAAAAATTATTCAGTGAATCTGGATCGTGCCCCGTTATAGGAAGCATCACTTTTCTTACGTTTTTGTTAAAATCTCGTACAACCCGGCCTTTTTATTTTTTGATTATTTTTTCCAAATACTAAAATGGGTGTTTATTAATATTTTTACGTTTCGATCATCGAAAAAAGCATTCAAAAAAATTATTCAGTGAATCTAGATCGTGCCCCGTTATAGGAAGCATCACTTTTCCAACGTTTTTGTTAAAATCTCGTACAACCCGACCTTTTTATTTTTTGATTATTTTTTCCCAACACTAAAATGGGTGTTTATTAACATTCGTACGGTTCGATCATCGAAAAATGCATTCAAAAATATTATTCAGTGAATATGGATCGTGGCCCGTTATAGGAAGCATCACTTTTCCTACGTTTTTGTTATGATCTCGTACAACCCGACCTTTTTATTTTTCGATTATTTTTTCCCAACACTAAAATGGGTTTTTATTAATATCTGTACGGTTCGATCGTCGAAAAAAACATTCTAAAAAATTATTCAGTGAATCTGGATCGTGCCCCGTTATAGGAAGCATCACTTTTCTTACATTTTTGTTAAAATCTCGTACAACCCGACCTTTTTATTTTTCGATTATTTTTTCCAAACACTGAAATGGGTGTTTATTAATATTTTTATGGTTCGATCATCGAAAAAAGCATTCAAAAAAATTATTCAGTGAATCTAGATCGTGCCCCGTTATAGGAAGCATCACTTTTCCAACGTTTTTGTTAAAATCTCGTACAACCCGACCTTTTTATTTTTCGATTATTTTTTCCCAACACTAAATTGGGTGTTTATTAACATTCGTACGGTTCGATCATCGAAAAATGCATTCAAAAAAATTATTCAGTGAATATGGATCGCGGCCCGTTATAGGAAGCATCACTTTTCCTACGTTTTTGTTATGATCTCGTACAACCCGACCTTTTTATTTTTCGATTATATTTTCCCAACACTAAAATGGGTTTTTATTAATATTCGTACGGTTCGATCGTCGAAAAAAACATTCTAAAAAATTATTCAGTGAATCTGGATCGTGCCCCGTTATAGGAAGCATCACTTTTCTTACGTTTTTGTTAAAATCTCGTACAACCCGACCTTTTTATTTTTTGATTATTTTTTCCAAATACTAAAATGGGTTTTTATTAATATTTTTACGTTTCGATCATCGAAAAAAGCATTCAAAAAAATTATTCAGTGAATCTAGATCGTGCCCCGTTATAGGAAGCATCACTTTTCCAACGTTTTTGTTAAAATCTCGTACAACCCGACCTTTTTATTTTTCGATTATTTTTTCCCAACACTAAAATGGGTGTTTATTAACATTCGTACGGTTCGATCATCGAAAAATGCATTCAAAAAAATTATTCAGTGAATATGGATCGTGGCCCGTTATAGGAAGCATCACTTTTCCTATGTTTTTGTTATGATCTCGTACAACCCGACCTTTTTATTTTTCGATTATTTTTTCCCAACACTAAAATGGGTTTTTATTAATATCCGTACGGTTCGATCGTCGAAAAAAACATTCTAAAAAATTATTCAGTGAATCTGGATCGTGCCCCGTTATAGGAAGCATCACTTTTCTTACGTTTTTGTTAAAATATCGTACAACCCGACCTTTTTATTTTTCGATTATTTTTTCCAAACACTGAAATGGGTGTTTATTAATATTTTTATGGTTCGATCATCGAAAAAAGCATTCAAAAAAATTATTCAGTGAATCTAGATCGTGCCCCGTTATAGGAAGCATCACTTTTCCAACGTTTTTGTTAAAATCTCGTACAACCCGACCTTTTTATTTTTCGATTATTTTTTCCCAACACTAAATTGGGTGTTTATTAACATTCGTACGGTTCGATCATCGAAAAATGCATTCAAAAAAATTATTCAGTGAATATGGATCGCGGCCCGTTATAGGAAGCATCACTTTTCCTACGTTTTTGTTATGATCTCGTACAACCCGACCTTTTTATTTTTCGATTATATTTTCCCAACACTAAAATGGGTTTTTATTAATATCCGTACGGTTCGATCGTCGAAAAAAACATTCTAAAAAATTATTCAGTGAATCTGGATCGTGCCCCGTTATAGGAAGCATCACTTTTCTTACGTTTTTGTTAAAATCTCGTACAACCCGACCTTTTTATTTTTTGATTATTTTTTCCAAATACTAAAATGGGTGTTTATTAATATTTTTACGTTTCGATCATCGAAAAAAGCATTCAAAAAAATTATTCAGTGAATCTAGATCGTGCCCCGTTATAGGAAGCATCACTTTTCCAACGTTTTTGTTAAAATCTCGTACAACCCGACCTTTTTATTTTTTGATTATTTTTTCCCAACACTAAAATGGGTGTTTATTAACATTCGTACGGTTCGATCATCGAAAAATGCATTCAAAAATATTATTCAGTGAATATGGATCGTGGCCCGTTATAGGAAGCATCACTTTTCCTACGTTTTTGTTATGATCTCGTACAACCCGACCTTTTTATTTTTCGATTATTTTTTCCCAACACTAAAATGGGTTTTTATTAATATCTGTACGGTTCGATCGTCGAAAAAAACATTCTAAAAAATTATTCAGTGAATCTGGATCGTGCCCCGTTATAGGAAGCATCACTTTTCTTACATTTTTGTTAAAATCTCGTACAACCCGACCTTTTTATTTTTCGATTATTTTTTCCAAACACTAAAATGGGTGTTTACTAATATTTTTATTGTTCGATCATCGAAAAAAGCATTCAAAAAAATTATTCAGTGAATCTAGATCGTGCCCCGTTATAGGAAGCATTACTTTTCCAACGTTTTTGTTAAAATCTCGTACAACCCGACCTTTTTATTTTTCGATTATTCTTTCCCAACACTAAAATGGGTGTTATTAACATTCGTACGGTTCGATCATCGAAAAATGCATTCAAAAAAATTATTCAGTGAATATGGATCGTGGCCCGTTATAGGAAGCATCACTTTTCCTACGTTTTTGTTATGATCTCGTACAACCCGACCTTTTTATTTTTCGATTATTTTTTCCCAACACTAAAATGGGTTTTTATTAATATCAGTACGGTTCGATCATCGAAAAAAACATTCTAAAAAATTATTCAGTGAATCTGGATCGTGCCCCGTTATAGGAAGCATCACTTTTCTTACGTTTTTGTTAAAATCTCGTACAACCCGACCTTTTTATTTTTCGATTATTTTTTCCAAACACTAAAATGGGTGTTTATTAATATTTTTACGGTTCGATCATCGAAAAAAGCATTCAAAAAAATTATTCAGTGAATCTAGATCGTGCCCCATTATAGGAAGCATCACTTTTCCAACGTTTTTGTTAAAATCTCGTACAACCCGACCTTTTTATTTTTCGATTATTTTTTCCCAACACTAAAATGGGTGTTTATTAACATTCGTACGGTTCGATCATCGAAAAATGAATTCAAAAAAATTATTCAGTGAATATGGATCGCGGCCCGTTATAGGAAGCATCACTTTTCCTACGTTTTTGTTATGATCTCGTACAACCCGACCTTTTTATTTTTCGATTATTTTTTCCCAACACTAAAATGGGTGTTTATTAACATTCGTACGGTTCGATCATCGAAAAATGCATTCAAAAATATTATTCAGTGAATATGGATCGTGGCCCGTTATAGGAAGCATCACTTTTCCTACGTTTTTGTTATGATCTCGTACAACCCGACCTTTTTATTTTTCGATTATTTTTTCCCAACACTAAAATGGGTTTTTATTAATATATGTACGGTTCGATCGTCGAAAAAAACATTCTAAAAAATTATTCAGTGAATCTGGATCGTGCCCCGTTATAGGAAGCATCACTTTTCTTACGTTTTTGTTAAAATCTCGTACAACCCGACCTTTTTATTTTTCGATTATTTTTTCCAAACACTAAAATGGGTGTTTATTAATATTTTTATTGTTCGATCATCGAAAAAAGCATTCAAAAAAATTATTCAGTGAATCTAGATCGTGCCCCGTTATAGGAAGCATTACTTTTCCAACGTTTTTGTTAAAATCTCGTACAACCCGACCTTTTTATTTTTCGATTATTCTTTCCCAACACTAAAATGGGTGTTATTAACATTCGTACGGTTCGATCATCGAAAAATGCATTCAAAAAAATTATTCAGTAAATATGGATCGTGGCCCGTTATAGGAAGCATCACTTTTCCTACGTTTTCGTACAACCCGACCTTTTTATTTTTCGATCATTTTAGTGATGTGCAAAATTAATTAAAAAATTTCAAATTTATCTTGTATGTTTAATAGTCATTTTTAAAAATAATTAATTTAAAATAATTTAAAAATTACAAAAATTTCCAAATTTATGTTATATAAAATTTATCTATTTCGATTTATTTTTTCATCTACTAGTACAAAAAATTATCCATATTTCACTTCCCTCTTTTATTTCATTTCCCCCTTGTAAATATTTTCCCCCTTTGTCAATACATCATTTCCCCCCAATTTCCATTTCTCTTTTCATTGACCTAGCTCAGCCGCCCAATCTTTTCCATCCTTCTCTCATTTCTCTAACCCAGCAGCTCATGAACTCTCTCATTTTCAATTGGTTTTCTCTTAGCCTTTTCTCTATTTTTATTCAATTTTGTTATATGATTCTTCTTCTTCTTCTTCTTGTATTAAACCCCTCAATTAGTTACTTATATAATCAATTGCCTCAAACACCTCACCCCTCAATTGAGGAGAAAGTTGTGAAGATTAGGGATCTACAGAGTTTGGTTGATGATTTGGAGGCGGTGTTAGAAAAGTCGGCGATGGCAGCTTCTGCTGGTGCTATTACTCTTTTGGCTATTGTGAAGCAGAGGTAAGGTTGTTAAGAACTGGATAAGGGAGTTTGATGTGTTTTAGTTTTCAAGATGCTACACTTTTGAACTTTGTATACATGTATCTTATTATGTACATGAATTTCTTTTGCATCTTATATTTAGTATATGATTTCTTTGTTTATTATGCTAGGTGAACACACAATATATTAGACAACAGTAAAAGAATTTTGAAACTCAGGTGGTTGCTTGGAGTCGGGAAGTCATAGGCGATGCCGAAAAGCCAATTGTTATTAATGGCCCTTCTGGTGTGCTGAATCGCGTGCGTGACACATCACACCTTGAGGAAAAGAAAGAGCAAGAAAATAGTCCATGTGTAGCACAAGCAACTTCGACAATAATTCTTTCTAGCGTGAGTTGTCTTGTTCTTGTATCCTTTTCTTCTTTCCTATTTTACTTGAGGAAATATTCATCTTTTTCAGTTTTTTTGAATCTGAAGGACGAGGAGGATGTCGTCGGTACTACAGATTGTGTTCGGGAAGATTCAAATAGTGTACCGAATGAGGGGATTGCTGATTTCTTGAATGAAATTGAATTTTTGGAAAAACAACTTCTGGGATATTCAAGTGTACATGAGCAAAATGTAAAACTGAGCAAGGAAGTGGAGGACTTGAGAAGAGAAAACCTTCATTTAGGTGAAGCACATTCAGCATCTTTGTGTTTTGAGGATCTTCTGCAGAGGATTGTATTAGATGATACTGCGGATACAGGGGAATAAACCACAGGTAAAACACAAACAAAAAAAGCATCCAACTGTGCGTGATTGAAAGCATTGTACAATTGCTTGAAAGGGAATATATTTTTTGATTTGTCTATATATATGTTTGCATTGCAAATTGAAGGCAGGTAAGGAAAGACCATTTTCTAAGTGTATAGATGCTCTCACCTCAACTGAAGTTTCTCAAGTGCAGGTTCTTAAATCACAGACAAATGTGGGAGTTAGTTGCCTACTTGCATTTCTATATTAATTTGTCGACCTTTATTACATTAAAGCCTTGGCCTTCATGCAGCATACTTTTTTCTCAATTTTACTTTGAACATGCCTAGGAGTATAAGATTATTAGCATTACAAACTTGACAATGTAGGTAGTTGGCACTAATTACATGTTATTATATTAATCCAGGCTATGTATAATTGTAAATTACTCTCTTGTATGTATCAATTTGTGTAAAAATAATGCCCACAAAAAGCAAATCCCTGGTACATTAGTTTATGAATATTCTGGATGAAACACACAATGACATAAGTGCATTGAGTCTGGCTCTGTAATTTTATTTATGTACACTTCTCCTTGTTGATGGATAATATACTTGTTGCAATTCTCCTTGATCATTTGCATATGAGAAATATATACACACACACGTACATATAAGCTAGAATGATTGTCATAACTTTGATCCAGCCATTGTAATTTTGTCCAGGATCTTTTTTCAGTTATTGGTTATGTGAAAACAATTTCTGTACATTATGATAAAAGTGGAAGATCAAAGGCACTACAAGGATTTGGCTTTCCCTGTTGATTTGGATTGATTTGGGTTTTCATTCCTACTAGTTAGGAAACTCTCTTTCCGCAGGGAACGGCTGAGGTTATCTATTCACAATGGAAAGATGTTGAGGCAGCTGTCAAGAGGTACAATAATATACAACTAGATGGAAAGCCTATGGAAGTTAAGATAGTAGGAATGGTTACTGCAACTTCTGCTGTTATGTCTCCGTATGGCTCATATGGACTAAGGTTTGTCCTCGTTGTCTTAAATCTTTGTTTAGTATATGTCGTAATGCATCGCTATATCTGGCAACTCAATTGTAGTTTCATGTCGCTATTTGCAACTCAATTGACTCTCTCTCACTCTCTCTCCTGTATTTCCGTACTTTGTTAGTATTTACTTGTTCTAAGTTTCTTATCCTTCGTCTTTGTAGTATATAACCATCCAGTTTTTGGAGGCTCTTCAGTATTTACATGGTCATCTTTGCTCCTATGTTCAATCCAGATCCTACACAACACCTGAGGTCATTTTAGGACTTCCATATGACAAAAAGATTGATGGCTACGGGCACCAGTGGTGACAGATCATCGCAAAGTCTACCTTATTTTTTGATGGTTGTGTAATGATTGTATTAAATTTACAATGTTGACATTTTTTTTTAGTCAAGTAATGTATAATTTATAGTAATTTTGGTGTGTTGATTGTATTGTCTAGCATAGTTTTTTTGTGTAAATAAACCATTATCTAATCTATTTTTAGCCAATGAAGGCATCTTTAATAACAATTGTTATAAATCATATAAAACAATAGTCATGATTCAGAAGAAACCATTGTAGGACTCCTTTCACATAACTCTTTCTTATATAAAACTGTTGTATTTAGAGACTCTTCACAACGGGAAACAAGGTATCAGCAAATTTGATAGCATATATGTTGTAGTGTTAGAGTTCTTACAACTCTTTTTATTCAAGGAACCATTGTTTTAACCCTTGAATAACAACAGATATTATTTTAAAAACACTTGACTGACTTCATTTCAGACAAGGGTTTTCAAAAACATAGCGTTGTTGTTTCTAGGTGTTACAACGGTGTCCAAAAAATGGGCCGTTGTCTTGCAGTCTGTTGGACAACGGTTGTGGAACGGTTGTGTTACCTTCTTCTACACATCGGGTAAATAACCATTGTCTGCTTTCAATCAGACAACTGCCGGATAGACAACGAAAAAAAAGGAGGTCAGACAACGGTGAAAAACAGTTGTAGGATCAAGTTATTCTTGTAGTGAGTCCCGCAATATAACTGAGAATCTTTACTCACTACTACTTAATTTTATATGTAGCCTCTTAAATGAATATGTGAAAAAGCATAATATGACCAACATGATAAGCTGCATAGATCCTAGCACGATTGGTGCCATTGGATGTGGTAATGCAAGGCAGAGGTCGCGTGCACTCGCTCCACGATTTAAGAATACTAAGAAAGATCAATACTTTCTCATGCCTTATAATGTCGTGTAGGTGTTTATACCATAAGTAGCTACTTAAACATTCTCAGATAATTTTTTGAGGCTAAACAGGATTATATGTCTTGCCCTTTTTTAGTTGATTTTTTACAAGAATTTAAGTTTCAGTTTTTAACACAAGGGTTAAATTTGATATTACACTACTACAAAATAGGCTTTTAGCGTCGGTCAAAATAGGCATTAGGCATCGGTTATTGGGCGTAGTAATCTGATATTCTGCTCACTCCACCCCTATCAGTCCTAAACACCTTAATTTTCTTTTCAGTTTCCCTTTCAACCAGTGCTCGAAATTTTTTAAACACCTCGAACGCTTCATCTTTGCTGGTTAACATATAGACCCACATAAACTTGCTAAAATCATCAACTAGCAAGTAGAAATACCTGTTACCAGCCTTTGTTGGAGTAGAGATTGGCCCACACAAGTCGTCATACACCAGTTCCAAAACTTGCTTTGCATGGAAATTGGTCTGACAGGGAAACGGTTTTCTGATTTGTTTCGCCATCAAACATCCAGTGCACAAATCCTTTGGCTGAACCAACTCTGGTAACCCGTATGCCATCCCACTTTTAGACATTTGAATTAATGCTTGAAAATTGACATGCCCAAGACGGGAATGCCTCAACCAAGACGACTCTTCCGACTTCGTAAGAAAACACACAGATGTACTCGTTTGATCAATAACTATTTTGTATAATCTATTTTCTGATTTCATTACCTTCATATTTAAACGCCCCTCTTCACCATAGATCCACATAAAATTTCCATCAAGGACAACTCTGCTTCCGCTCTCAGACAGCTGACCAAGGCTGATGATGTTGTTTCGCAGAGTTGGAATAAAGTATACTTCATGCAGCAAGACATTTCCCCCGTTTTTGACTTTAAACATGATAGAGCCTTTCCCCTTAATTTCAACCGTGGAACCATCTCCAAACCTCACTTTTCCAGTTAATCCCAAGTCCAGCTCCTTAAACTTTGAACGATCTCCCGACATATGGTTACTCGTACCGTTGTCTAAGTACCATACATTTGATTCAAATTTCTCGCTTTCATTTGCGCTCAACCTAGGTATCACCTCCTTTTCTGCTATGAGCAATGCTGGCTCATCATCTTGTATCTGCATCAGATTCAGTTCAGGTTTTTGATCCCTATCACGACGGGGTCGTCTGCACTCTCCAACAAAATGTCCCAACCCCTGACAATTAAAGCAACGTACTTTGCTTCTATCGCGTACACCTTGGTAGCTGCTGTTACTTCGAGTTTTTGTTCCTGTAGACGTCTCTGTCCCAGCCTTTTTCAACTTTCTCATCCACTCCTCTTTCGTGAATAAGAGCTTCCCTTCAGCATTTTCTCTCTTCATCCATTCCTCCTCGGTTAACATCAATTGTCCTCCAATGTTTTCTGTTTGCCCACGAACACGCTCTTCGTGCGCCTTTAACGACCCAATAGTCTCCTCAACCGACATTTCGTCTAAATTACCGAACTGCTCAATGGATGACGTGATCTACAGAAATTTCGATGGCATAGAGCGAAGCAACTTCTTAACCACATAACTTTCCTCAATGGTCTCTCCTAAGACACGAATGTTAGTGACCAATGCAATGAGTTTTAAAGCATAGTCATCTATCATCTCTGAATCCTTCATATTTAGGTTCTCAAACTCGACCTTCAAAGTCTGGACTTTAGATTTCTTCACTTTATCTGCTCCCAAACACATGGTATTTATTGACGTCCAGGTCTCTTTCATTGTCTTCTTCTCTGCCAGTGACAACAATATGTCCTCAGGAATTGCTTGAAAAATTGCTGCCATCGCTACCTTGTCTGTCTTTTCTTCAATGGTCACCTTTGGATCCTTCGGTTCGACTGCTTCCCAAATCCCATGAGCTTGCATAAAGATTTTCATCTTAACGGCCTAAGCTGTGTAGTTGGTTTTTGTTAGAATCAGATAACTCAGACTCAAGGAACCTTCATTACATTTCACCACCTCCATCGTATTCAGTTTTGACATATATTTTGGCATGCACCAGGTTTACTCTGATACCAAATGAAGACTCTAAACACTGGGTTTACTCGATACACACACTGTATAAAATATCAACTTTGTTTGCAATTGTAAACACAATAACAAAACACAAGTTGGTATATTGATACGTGATAAAACTAAAAGATTACAAATACAGGAAATTAAAAGAAAGAAAAATAACCACACAGCTACAAATCAGCTCCACATACCTACATTAACTCCATGATCCTATTTATTCTCAAACGACTCCTAAAACTACTCTACTACCAAAGACTAATTCTAATAACAATAAACCAACTCAACTTTAACTTATTTTAAACAACAGTTTAGATTATTTCCTTACAGAAACCCTCGTGAAATAATCTTGGACTGATTCCATTTCTTTCATATGCAATGTTTCAAATTCTCCTCGTAGAGTTTGTAATCGTACATTTTTTACTTTGTCAACACCTTTAAAATTATTCTGGAGAATCTCCCAGGCTTCCTTTGCTTTTGCTGCAGATGAAGCATGAGCCCATATGTATAATAGACAAAGCTTGTTGATCTTGTTTTCGAGCCTTTGCCAAATTATTTTTGTGGGCCTTTCATAGCTCCTTCATTCTCTGGTTCATCATAACCTTTTTCGACAATTTCCCATGCCTCTGTGATCCAAGCAAGGCTTCCATCCGGATACACCAGTGGCCATAGTTTTCTTTTGTAAGCTTTGGGACGGTAAGAAAGTTACTTATTTTAATTTGATGGTGGCTTTGATTTAATGAAGGCTCTGATACCAATATGTTGGTTTCTGGGGTTACCATGTATGAGATTTTATGTAAGATTTCAGTATATTTAGAATATAGAACGCAACAAGAACTGGAACTATTTTCTTATGTTGTAATTAAAGATAATAGAAGCTTCTCCATTTATAGTAAGAGAATTCAGACCATCATACATGAACTAAGTCAGATACATCTTTTCAGTTCTGTGAATCACATTTAATGTGTTCTTACATATTCCAAAACTCAAGAGTTTAGTTTATTTAACATATATTAGCTGTATTATCTAAAATTAAAAAAAAAATTATTTTTCTAGTTTTACCGTTTATGATATAGGAATGTCACAATATGTTATATTAATTATTAGAATTCTAGTTAAAATAAATTTTTTTTTGAACTATTTTTATAGATTTTTTAAGCAAGAGCATATAGTGAAGAGTAACATCACAAAAACTAAATTATGTTGTTAAATAAATATTATAAACTACTTCTGAAATAATTATACAATACTTATACAAAGAAGATTTATATTAGTTTTATCGTCGACCATAAATGAAAAAATATTTTTCTAGTTTAAATGTATATATTTGTTGTTAAATACATTACAATATAAAAATTATGTTGTACGAATTACTCAATATGTTATATTAACAATTAAAATTCTTCAGAAAATAATATTTGAATTTCTTAAATAGAATTAATTATGATTTCACTTTAGGTATGTACATTATGCATGGTATTGTACATTTGCATTCCACTAAAAAAGTTAATTTTTTATATTTTTTGGTTGTTTAAATGTAAAAATTAAAGTTGATTTTTAAATATTCAATTTTGTTATGTTACAAGCATTCGATAATATATAAACATTCTTTTATGGTAATTGAAAATTATATTTCGTATAATTATTAGAAGTAATTATGTGTAGGATATCTCCCTAACTACCTTTACTATGCCGTATGTGTTTGACTATATAAAAAAGAAAAAAGGAAATTAAATTAAATTTCACATCTTATATCATAAATATCATATTTAATAAGACTATTATTCGTTTTTCTATTTAGGTGTTTTGAATAGTAAGACCTTATTTTAATTTTCTTTGCACAAAATCATTTCAATAACTAAATTTGAGCCGTAAATTTTATAATGTACTTAGAAGTTGGAATCATTTTTTTGTGAGTTTTTTTTTCATACATAATTTGAGTATTTTATAGGTGTTTATAGATCCTTAATGAAAATGGAAATGTTGTTTACATGTTTTATGAATTTTTTCATAAAATCCACCACCAGTAAAATATTTTTGTTAAGTATTTTTAGCAAAATTATATCTTCTACAAAATAATCCAATCTAATTTTCCGTAGCCCAAAATAATTATCGAGATAATTCCTCAAGAGCCCCTAAGGCGAATAAAATCCTGGAAATAAATATTTTTACATGTCTTTTTCAATTATTTGTTATATATGTTAATATTTTAATGAGTTTGATTAGAATTTTCAATTTTATTCACTTCTCAAACTTGATTCAACACTAATCAAACATTCAAATATTGATCCTTTTTTTTTTGCTTTATTTTAATTTGATAAATTTTTTGCTAGCATTTTCACTGAAAAATTAACTAGAGAATTTATACCTCATTTTCCTATATAATTCAAACTTTCTGTAAAAGATTTCAGAGTAATGTTCATTTGATAAATTAATTTAAAATATAAATTAAATCATAATTATCGAGGCATGTGACACAAATTAATACAAACTTGGTTATAACCCCTGCAAAGCACATTCACTTTTAATTTTTTAATTAATTTATAATGTATTGTAATATTATAAATATTAATTTTAATATGTTATTGGAAGAATTCGAACCTTAAATCTTTGTATATAATAATTTTTATTATTAAATATAAATTAATATGTTTTGGAACCTTAGACCTCTTTATATAACAACTTGTTGTATGAGGGATAACCAAAAATTGTGGGTTAACCAAACTAACAATTATACCCCTTTCTCTTATTATAGTATAGTATGTATTAGTGATATAAATTTACGTATTGTACTTTTTGAAATATTAAATAACTTGTCTCACTCAAAAAAATAGAATCATGAACTTAATATGCATGAATATAAAACTAATGGATAATAGGATACAAAATAATTAAATTCATCAATTAAACATAACACATAATTACATGATGTAACTTTACTTGTACCTCGCTAAAATGATGAAACATCTATGGTCCTTTCGCCTGGTTCTCTCCTAGTAACTATATGCAACTCCTAATTTAAGGTTCACTAATGTAACGCCCCAAATCTGGGTCAGGAGATTTGGGCGTTACACGAAATTTCTCTAATATATTCACCTGTTTAATGAGATCATATTCCTTGTAATTGTACAAAATTTTGCAATATAACATCTGTAACCCCAACCTGTTCCTCTGCCATTGTTTGGTTAAGACAAAATATGATGAATGAATAAATGATGGTAAAACTATCAATATATACTGATACATGTAACTTAAGCAATGATATAGTACATAATTTGGGCATACAATTAGGGTATTTTATTTCTAATCTTAACGTCGATAAATGATTAAAAAATCAATTAATTGATTTGATGACATCTAAATCCCATAATTATTATTTTAATGAATAGGGCTAGAAACAAGAACTAAATTACTCACATTACTCACTGCATTACATCAGTACTAATCTGTACAAAGTAATATATATATATATATATATATATATATATATATATATATATATCACACATCATTAAGCCTATATGTAACTTACTTTATAGATTTCCTGGATCATATGGTTCTCATAAGGCATACTGCCTACTTCCTCCGAGTGGTGCAGATAAGCCTCATCCGTCTACCTCTTGCTGAAAGGCTAATATATATATATATACATATAAAAAAACAAGTATGAGCGAAAGAATTACTAGAGTTTAACAAAATATCTCATCATACCCATGGGGTTTTCAAAATCCAACAGATGGTTATGCTTAGTATCATTAAGGAAATATTTGTAACCATGTAACCTCAATATGGAAAGTATAACGATTAAAATAATCATCAAATGAACATATAAGCTCATAAAGGTTTAAAGAATATAATTAAACAGGATAATTACCCTTAAATCTTGAAATGAATATTCACAATAATATTCATTTAATTAAATAAATAATAGATGATTACAAATAAAACTTTAAATAAATATTTAAAATGATATTCTCTTCACAATTATAATCATCGAATAATATTTAATGGATGAAACAGTTATCAGAAAATAATCTTAAATAACAACTAATACGTTACCCATTCCTGGTTCGTACCTCGTAGGTAAGTAAACGTTGATGAATAATTAAATCTTCAATAATGCACTTGAGTGAAATAATCTTCAATTAATATTTGTCTGATGAGATCATACTAATTGAACAAAAATTCAATTAGTATATTTCCAAGTACAAAAATTCGGGTTATTACAACTAATGATATTAATTTATTTTAATTATCAAAATTAACAACATATGTGTCTCTACATATTCACTACCAAACAAAATAATATTCTAAAGCACAGAATTGAATATTAAATCACTTACATACAACATATATTATAATAAATAAATTACTCTCATCCAAGTCCTACTGAACTTGTTAAATTATAACACTACAATATTTTATTAGATACATACAATTAGAACATTAAAAAAAATCATTGTCCAATTGCATAGTAAGAAAATAATTCGATTGTTAAGGCATATTAAACTAAATTTATTGGTAATAATTCTTGATACTAGTGTGTTTGACTATATAAAAAAAGCAAAAAGGAAATTAAATTAAATTTCACATCTTATATCATAAATATCATATTTAATATGTTGTATCGAACCGTTTTCCAGCTTCTTATATAAGATTATTATTTGTTTTTCTATTTAGGTGTTTTGAATAGTAAGACCTTATTTTAATTTTCTTTGCACAAAATCATTTCAATAACTAAATTTGAGTCCTAAATTTTATAATGTACTTAGAAGTTGGAATCATATTTTTGTGAGTTTATTCTTCATACATAATTTGAGTATTTTACACGTGTCTATATATCCTTAATGAAAATGGAAATGTTGTTTACATGTTTTATGGATACTTTCATAAAATCCACCATCACTAAAATATACTCCCTCAATCGCATCCATTTATTAACATTTCAAAATAGAGTGTCTAGCACGCATTTTAAGGTGATTTTAAGGATAGCTACATAATTTATTTTTGAATTTTTTTTTTGTATAAAAATAGAACAATCCTATTTTCATACAAAAAAAAATTTAAAAATAAGTTATGGAACTTTGCTTAAAAATTACCTTAAAATGCATGCAAAAAAGTGACAAAAGAAATGTTAACATTTGGGTGGGACGGATGGAGTATTTGTTAAGTATTTTTAGCAAAATTATATCTTCTACAAAATAATCCAATCTAATTTTAAGTAGCCCAAAATAATTATCGAGATAATTCCTAAAGAGCCCCTAAGGCAAGTAAAAGCCAGGAAATTAATATATTTACATTTCTTTTTCAAATATTTGTTCTATATTTTAATATTTTAATGAGTTTGATTAGAATTTTCAGTTTCAAATATTAATCTTTTTTTTTGCTTTATTTTACTTTGATAAATTTTTGCTAGCATTTTCGCTGAAAAATTAACTATTTAAATATAATTACAATATCAATTTTTTGGAGAGAATTTATACCTCATTTTCCTAATCATTTGAAAAAATATGAAAACAATTTTAATGTTATGACTAAAACATTTTTGTAGAAAAAGAGTTGAAAAATAAAATTTTTTATCATAAATAATTTTTTGGTAATTTTTTTTTTATTAGAAATCTTGAAGGTCTCTAGTTTTGTTGGGTTTCATGCCTCTACAAAATTCTCATTGAGCGCTCATGTGCCCAATCACCATGTAATAACCGTGAATTTTATAATATTCTTATTAATGTCGAGCTCTCTTAGAATAAATTTGGTAAATTAAATATTAATAATTTTAGGGATGCGTACAAACATTTATTTATTTTAGTGCATTATTATGCCTTACAAATTATTGCTACTATACTTGTTATATTAATTAGTATTATTATTATTGCTATTACCTTAGGAAATCATTATTAAATGGAAATTGTTTTGGATAGAGATTAATTATTGAATGGGCTGCATGGTTGGAGCCCAAATGATTTTAGTGGCCCATTAAGAAACCAAATGGCTAGTGTGTATATATGAGTGAAAATAAGAAAAGAGACCATTGTCTCTCTTTTTCTTCTTCTCGGCTAACACACAGAAACACCACTCGCCATATAATTCTCTCTCCACCATTAAAGCACCATCTTGAAAATCCTATATCTACTATAATACTAGTTTGATCATACATGCAATTACATATTTGTGTAGCTTTTTCAAAAAAAAACCCTTTAAATTGATACCCATATCTAAAAGGTTTTGGAGAAAGTGATTTCTAAGATCAAAGCTTTAAAAGTGATTTTTCAAAAGGGTATGATCTTGAGTTTTAAAACCTTTTTCTAAACTATGTGATTAATTTGATTGTGTGAAATTGTGGTTTTTATAATTTATAAATTAGGGTTTTATTTGATGATTGATTTAGGTGTAAAATATTTTTGTAATTTTGATTTGCATAAGGTGAATTTTTGTGATTTATTGTATTAATTTGGGAGAGGATTTAATTGAGGGTTAGGATTTGAAACTGTTGGAGGTGGTGTTGTTGCATGTCGGTGATGGAAAAAAGAGGGGGTCACCACCGCAACGGCGACGTTGGTCGGCGGTGGTGATTGTTCGCCGGAGTGCGCGGAAAGAGAGAGAGATGGCCAGGAGCGAGAGAGAGGTGCGAGTAGAGAGAGATTTAGAGAGGGAGATGAGAGAGACCCCATAAGTTGATCAACTGTCATAGTTTCTGTATCATTTGATTCTTCAATGGAAATACCAACAAGTTACAATTCTGTATTCAAAGATCTTAATATCTATTCATTAACACTAGCATCTTCAATCCTTTCTCCATAATTCTTCATTTGATTTACAACAGAGGCAACCCTCGTGAAATAATCTGGGACTGATTCCATTTCTTTCATATGCAATGTTTCAAATTCTCCTCGTAGATTTTGTAATCGTACCTTTTTTACTTTGTCAACACCTTTAAAATTATTCTGGAGAATCTCCCAGGCTTCTTTTGCTTTTGCTACAGATGCAACCTTCTCGAACATGGCTTCATCTAAGCCCATATATATAATAGAAAAAGATTGTTGATCTTGTTTTCGAGCCTTTTCCAAATTGTTTTTCTGGGCCTCATTCATAGCTCCTTCATTCTCTGGTTCATCATAACCTTTTTCGACAATTTCCCAAGCCTCCTGTGATCCAAGCAAGGCTTTCATCCGGATACACCAGTGGCCATAGTTTTCTTTTGTAAGCTTTGGGACGGTAAGAAAGTTACTCATTTTAATTTTATGTTGGCTTTGATTCGATGAAGGCTCTGATACCAATCTGTTGGTTTTTGGGTTACTATGTATGAGATTTTATGTAAGATTTCAGTATATTTAGAATATAGAACGCAACAAGAACTGGAACTATTTTCTTATGTTGTAATTAAAGATAATACAAGCTTCTCCATTTATAGTAGGAGAATTGAGACCATCATACATGAACTAAGTCAGACACATCTTTTCAGTTCTATGAATCACATTTAATGTGTTCTTACATATTCCAAAATTCAAGAGTTTAGTTTATTCAATATATATTAGTTGTATTATCTAAAATTAAAAAACAAATATTTTTCTAATTTTACCGTTTATGATATAGGAATGTCACAATATGTTATTTTAATTATTTGATTTCTAGTTATAATAATATTTTTTTTGAACTATTTTTATAGATTTTTTAAGCAAGAGCACATAGTGAAGAGTGACATCACAAAAACTAAATTATGTTGTTAAATAACAAATTTTATCTTTATCTCATTCAAATTAAATAAATATGATAAAAAAAATTATATTATAATCTACTTCTGAAATAATTATACAAAAATTATACAAAGACGATTTATATTAGTTTTATGGTCGACCATAAATGAAAAAATATTTTTCTAGTTTAAATGTATATATTTGTTGTTAAATACATTACAATATAAAAATTATGTTGTACGAATTACTCAATATGTTATATTAACAATTAAAATTCTTAAGAAAATAATATTTGAATTTCTTGTAAATAGAATTAATTATGATTTCACTTTAGGTATGTACATTATGCCTGGTATTGTACATTTCCATTCCACTAAAAAAGTTAATTTTTTTATATTTTTTGGTTGTTCAAATGTAAAAATTAAAGTTGATTTTTAAATATTCAATTTTGTTATGTTATAAGCATTCGATAATATCTAAACATTCTTTTATGGTAATTATAAAAAAAGAAAAAAGGAAATTAAATTAAATTTTACATCTTATATCATAAATATTATTTGTGAGTTTATTAAATTGTACATTTCCCGCTTCTTATATAAGACTATTATTTGCTTTTATATTTAGGTGTTTTGAATAGTAAGCCTTATTTTAATTTCCTTTGCACAAAATCATTTCAATAACTAAATTTGAGCCCAAAATTTTATAATGTACTTAGAAGTTGGAATCATTTTTTTGTGAGTTTATTCTTCCTACATAATTTGAGTATTTTACAGTGTCTATAGATCCTTAATGAAAATGGAAATGTTGTTTACATGTTTTATGGATTTTTTTCATAAAATCCACCACCACTAAAATATATTTGTTAAGTATTTTTAGCAAAATTATATCTTCTACAAAATAATCCAATCTAATTTTCAGTAGCCGAAAATAATTATCGAGATAATTCCTCAAGAGCAATAAAAGCCTGGAAATAAATATTTTTACATGTCTTTTTCAAATATTTGTTATATATGTTAATATTTTAATGAGTTTGATTAGAATTTTCAGTTTTAATCAAACATTCATATATTAATCCTTTTTTTTGCTTTATTTTGCTTTGATAAATTTTTTGCTAGCATTTTCACTGAAAAATTAACTATTTAAATATAATTACGATATCAATTTTTTGGAGAGAATTTATACCTCATTTTCCTAATCAACTGAAAAAATATGAAATTAGTTTTAATGTTACGACTAAAACATTTTTGTAGAAGAAGAGTTGGAAAATAATTTTTTTATCATAAAAATTTTTTTGGTAATTTTTTTTATTAAATTTCTAGAAGGCCTCTAGTTTTCCTTGGGTTTCATGCCTCCACAAAATTCTCATTAAGGGCTCATCTGGCCCAATCAACAAATTGTCATAGGCCCAATAAAAAATTTTAGATTTTACATGTATATATATATATATATATATATATATATATATATCACTCTACTCAACAACCATCTAAACCTAGCCAGAGAGAAACTCACCTCCACATCTAGTCTTCTCAGACCACACCCAACACCCACAAACCTCTCATGATAATAGAGCACTAACTAAAAGTTTTTGTCTACATCTTTCAGTCGACTGATCCTTTCTACATCTTTCAGTCGAATAATCGTTACAACAATGGACTACACAATCATAAATCAACCATAATTCAACCGTTAACACATCAAAGGTATGTTTAGAATTATTTATTGTTTCTTTCTCAATGTTTAATTGTGTTGATTAATGTAATTAAGATTTTATATAATTATTTAATGTGTTTTTTCTCCTTAATGATCCGAAAATCAACCCATCAACGAGAACATTCCAAAAAATAAATACTATCACAATTTCCAAGACTTTTGTTTCAATTTTAGATTTAAGCAATAGTTGTGGATTATTTTAGATTTTTATCAAAGTTTACATAAAATTTGAATTAGTGGGAGATCTTAATAGATATTTAGTTTTGAATTTTATGTTTGTTTTAAGATGTGGATTGAACACGATTCACAATTAGTTGATAACCAGATGATAATCCTAATACAAAGTCTTAATACCCACTTGATATGCAATTATTTTCGGATATCAAGTATTTTTTAATATATTAAATTTTATTATAAGTATGTTTTTTTTGAATTCTTGTATCAATTTTCGTTTGCTTGTTATCAAATATTTGTAGATAGACAATGAAGAATATGCTCCAAAAAAGTAGTAGGTGCAACTCTCTCACAGGAAGAACCGGCAAAACAGAATGATGTATTGTGCGGTTGTGACAGTAGGGTATGAGTTCTTACTGTTTGTATTGTTTTTCTTTTGGTTTAATTTTTTGTCATTAATTTATAGTGTGATTTGTTTGGTCAATCACTTATGTTAAATATGTAGCTCAACTGTGGTGGCTGCTGGACTTTTTCGAGTTTTGGGGCAAGATCTTGCAGAACTCCCTTTAGCCGCAACTGCTAAGGCCAATCAACACAAGGTGAGTTACATACTTCACTAAATAGCCAAAGTACAAAAATGATGCATTCCACTATGTGTTTATACTCAAGCATTTTGTAATTCAAGTGCTATTTGTTGGGCCTTTAATCAAAACTGTTGGGCTTGTTTTATTTTATTTTTTTGAATAATTTAGGTTGGTTTATCAGCTGTAGTCATTGTGAGACTCAGTCATGCACGTAGTTGAGATTTTTTAGGAATCTTTGAATTAGTAGATGTAGTGGAGTAGTATTAGGAGTTTGTTGAGCTATTTTGTAGCACCACCTTCGTGGCTTGTTTTCCATATATTGTATTGCATTTTCTTTCAGTAATGAGAAGAAGTACAAAACTTTCTTTTCTTAGTTTCATTAGCCAAACACTCTTATATGTATAAACGTCTGTATACCAGATTAAGAAACTAGATTTGGTATCAGAGATTCATTACGGTTTATGCCAAAGTACATGCCTAAAATGATGACTATGGAGAGTTCCAAGGGCAAGGATGGAACAGTAGGCCTGTCCTATCCGATGCTGGCGAGAGACAACTACACAACGTGGTCACTTAAGATGAAGGTGTTTATGAAAGCACAGGGAGTGTGGAAAGCCATCCAATCGAGTGATACCGAGGGAGTGTGCACTAGCCGCTATCTACCAAGGGATACCGGAATGTCCTCTTGTCAATTGAAAAGAAAGAGTCCACCAAGGAAGCGTGGGACGCGATCAAAACAATGAGCCTAGGAGCTGATCGTTTGCAGGAGGCCCAGATACAGACGTTGAAAGTTCAGTTTGAAACAATGACAATGAAGGAGTCAGATCAGCTTGACAATTTTTGTATGAAGCTATATGGTGTGGTGACCAACATTCGACTTCTAGGGGAAAAGATGGAAGAGACCTATGTGGTCAAGAAGCTACTTCGAGCCGTGCCCAACAAGTATATGCAGATTGCTTCCACCATAGAGCAGTTTGGTGACATGAAACTAATGACAATGGATGAGGTGGTTGGTCGATTAAAAGCTCACGATGAGCGAGTACATGGTTCAAGTGAGAACAATGGTGGCCAACTACTTTCGACTCAAGAGGAGTAAACTAAGAAGAACAATAGAAGTAGGACGGAGAGTAATCGTGGTGGTTATAATGGTCGTGGAAGAGGACGGGGCTATAACAGGGGTACACCTGGTGGTAGAGGTAACCAAAACAATGGTGATGAAGGCAGTAAAATCGGAGGTTTAATTCGTGATAGAACCAAGGTGAGGTGTTATAAATGCCAAGGATATGGTCACTACGCAGCTGAGTGTAGGAAACCAAGGCGTGAAAAGGATTGGCAACGTGACAAGGAGCAGAAACCCGAAGCAAACTTGTCTAAGATTATTGATGATGAGCCAGCACTTTTGTTGGCTGAAAAGGAAGAAACAGATAGTAATGTGGTTTTACTAAATGAGGGTGGTGTCATTCCTAAGCTGAGTGCAGAAGGAGATAGCAAAACACCGAGTAATTTGTGGTACCTCGACAACGGAGCGAGTAATCACATGACAGGAGAGCGATCAAAGTTCATAGATCTAGATGAAATTGTAGCAGGGCAGGTGCACTTCGGAGATGGGTCGACAGTCAATATAAAAGGAAAAGGATCAATACTATTCAAATGCAAGAATGGTGAAGAGAGGTTGCTAAAAGAGGTATATTTTATTCCAACTCTTTGTAATAATATTATATCTCTAGGCCAATTGTCAGAGGAAGGGAACAAAGTGATCTTAAAAGGTGAATTCTTGTGGGTCTATGATGTTCTTGGAAAGCTGGTAATGAAGGTACGTAGGTCTCTAAACAGACTCTACAAATTAATAATTGAGGATACAGGAGGTGAATGCTTGTTGTCAAAAGCTGAGAAGGTGACCTGGTTGTGGCACGCCCGATTGGGTCATGTTAATTTTAAGGCTATGTCAATGATGTTAGATAATGATATGGTGTATGGTTTACCAAAATTGGTACAACCAAATGAAGTGTGCAAAGGCTGCCTAATATCTAAACAGACAAGAACACCATTTCCAGCAAAGTCGATGTTTACTGCCAACAAGATTCTGGAACTCATTCATGGTGATCTATATGGTCCCATTACTCCACCAACGCCAGGTGGGTGTTGATATTTTCTGCTGCTAGTTGATGACTTTAGCAGAGTCATGTGGGTGTATATGTTGAAGACAAAGGATGAGGCTTTGGATCACTTCAAGAAGTTTAAGGCACTGGTCGAAAATGGTCGTGAGGAAAAAATAAAAGTCTTGAGTATAGATAGAGGTGGGGAGTTTTGTTCAGCAAAGTTTGGTGAATTTTGTGATGAGGCTGGCATAATGAGGCATTTTACGGCACCATATTCCCCACAACAAAATGGGGTAGTTGAACGCCGAAATCACTACACCATAGATTGGCTATTGCAACACCCACCAAAAAAGTTGCTTAAAAATCGTTGCTATTTACTAACAAGTTTTAACAAATACAGAAATATTGTAACATTTTTTTAAAGGGCTTAATGATCCTATAGTTAACTATAGGTAATTACCTATAGTTAACACATTTTATAATACAATGTAAAGGCTATTTTTGTAAATGCAGGGGGGTGGATTTCATTATTACAAAAATACCATCCATATTTTATACTCAAAATGCTAATAACTATAGGTAATTACCTATAGTTAACTATAGAAACATTTTTCTCTTTTTTAAATTATTACAATTGCATATATTTTTTACAAATGTCAAATTAAATTGCAACGAAAATAGATAAACGTTACAATTGGTTTCAAAATTTTTGGGGGCAAAATTGGCGGGCTACCAAATTCTTTTGTCCGGGCTTTCCAAAATGTTCCAAATAGAGGAACAAAAGTGGTTGATGGGTGCTTCTATATTGGCTGAGCAGACTAGGTCAAAATTTGAGCATACGAACAATCTTGACCTTTCTAAAGGACTTATTCTGTACACATGTTGTTCTTACTTAAGCAGGATATATTTAAAAAAGTTAAAAATAAGCAGAATTGTTGATGAAGAAATCATATCTGCATAATTTTGAGTAATATAGTAGACATCTCACGGACTGCCTTGGAAATGTGGGTGATAAATAACTTTGACTTTCAGATGGAGAGGTTCCGACTAGAATGTTCTTACAGTTATCTATCACTTTTGTATTATGCCTTTGCATACGAGGCAAGTTATAGTTCCAGTACATCGCTGACAGATATATGCTCTATGTACAGGCTTCAAGTTGTGGAGGTTCAAACATTGATGCAACTGCTTGGGAAGATAAAAAGTGTAAAGGCGAGTCAAGGTTTCCTGCTCAGGAAAGGTAGAGCGATGATTATGTTTATATTTAATTGATCACAATTGACTGTTTGTGCCACTTAAGTTAAACATCTTTTACTGATCTTCTAAATTAGGTGAGAATTCCGGTTAGAAAAATATGCAAAGCTTTGGAAGTTGTTCTCCCTGTGGTTGCATCATTAAATTGTTATGTAAAATGCAAAGGACTTTTGCCCGGATTTGAAGAGAAGTATATTCTGTATTGTTCCCAAGTTTGGTTTCTATTCCTCTCATAGTCCGCCTTGTCGTCTTCTACTATGATTGAGTTTATATACATATTGAACCATTTATTTCTAAGTGGCTGGATTTAAGTTGCAGTTGTCATGACTTCCCATTCAGCCACCAATGGTTGTTACTTTTAATCACTTCTTTTCGTTGTCCTGCATTACTCTTACATTCTTTTTTTCTTTTGTACTGGTGCCACTATTTCATGCATATTTGTTCTCTCTTACTTCTGTGCATTGTTGGCACGACATTTTTATTTTCATGGCATTTAGTGTTGCTAGTCTCCCCCATTTTATTTTTCTTATTACTCTCCTCTTCGTGAACAGGTTCTCAGAATGTGCAATCTCAGCTGAACAGCCAAGGGCCACCTCTTCCTATTCCAGTTCAAACTAATTTATCCCAGTCGGGTCAACTACTACCCCAGAACAACATCGCTAATAATATTGGCTCAGCTGGAATGCAAGGATCTGCTAGTTTGACGTCCTCGTTTCCCATGGTCAGCAGTTTATCATAGAATAATATTCCCAATGTTGTTAACCAGAATAACAACATGCTGAGTATGCCAAACATTGTTTTTAAGGTAGAGCGATGATTATGTTTATATTTAATTGATCACAATTGACTGTTTGTGCCACTTAAGTTAAACATCTTTTACTGATCTTCTAAATTAGATGAGAATTCGGATTAGAAAAATATGCAAGGCTTTGGAAGAAGATTCTTTTATCATAACTTGCATTCTCTGAGGAAGCTTCATCCGTTTTAAACTCACGAATAGAGAATAATGTATTATTGAAAATATTTTAACTGCATAGGAGCTGAGCAACTACTACTGATCTCTGAAACCATCTTAGGTTCACTACCTCAGTGGTCCAATTAGAGTTGTATATATCCTTGAGTCAATATGAAACATTGTTTTTAAGAATTTTTTGCATTTAAAAGTACTCAGCATATACATTTGTTTGAGAATACAGTGGCGACGCAGATAACTTGCACTGTTATGGAATAAGGTGCATTCTATAGTTTAAGAAAATTCAAGTTCTTTGTGCTTGATTTAATGTTACATAAGCAGATTTTATAACAACTAATATGAGTAAGAGTGTTTTGCCAAAAAATGAGTAAAAGTGATGTACAACTTATTTTTAAACTTTTAATGGAGCGCAACAATATGAGTGCTTGGATTGTTGGTTTCGATTCCAGATTGTTTGCTGCTGTTTATTCTATTAGTAAACTTCTGTATTATTTTTATTACCTATGTTTAGTTGAATGCCAACTTAATTATACATTGTTACATGTAAAATTAACTTGCAAATTACATAGGATGTAGTCTGCTCATGGATTGCATATTATGTGCAAGGTTTCGTAAACAAGATTTGAGGTCCTGTTTTTCTCATAGATTTTAGCCCTCTTTCCATGATCCGAGGTCCTGTCTTGGCCTATATATGTTATATTGATTGAGATATTCTCTAATCAACCAATTTTGTTTACATATTTTCTACTCTTTTAGATGTATATTCGTTCTATATTTCATTGTTGGAGGTCTTGTCAACAGATACAACAATACTAAAAGTTGGAGGTCTAAGGTTCGAATCCCGCCAACATTTTAATATAACATATTAATTTAGATTTAATACTAAAAATTAATTATATACAAAGGTCTAAAATTTGAATTCTCCCAACATATTAAAAGTAATGTTTGTAATATTATATATACTAAACTATAAGTAAATTAAAAAAAAAATTAAAAGTAACTCGTGCTTTGCACGGGCTATAAGCTAGTATTTATAAAACCAACATTATGGATTAAGACTTGGATTAGAAACAACACTCTACTAATTAATTCTAACCAAAATAGATTTTTCTTATTAATTTTTAATTTTTAATTATTATTATTATTATTAATATTATCTAAAATTACAGATATTACATATATATCCCCTTAAAAAGGATTTCGTACGGATATCTCTCACCAATAAATTCCTATAATTCCAAGTAGCCTTTCTTTCTTTCAGAATGATTTTTCCACAAAACCTTCATATACGGTATAGTATGCTCCTCTCAAGCTTCTGCTCTCTAATCTTATGCAATAGGTACTAAACTATGTGAAACAGACACATGAAACACATTATGCACATGACATAACTGTGGCGGCAGCGCAACTCTATAACACAGTTCTCCCACTTTCTCTATAATATAAAAATACCAAGTTGTCCTTCCTACACCAAAAGTATCACACCCTAAAAACAAATGACATTTTTACGAATCAAAATTCATTGGTTCAAATCCATCAAGATTATATTAATCCGCATATTTCTTTTGATCAATTTAAATATCAGAAGTCTCTTCATGTAATTAATGCCTCAAAAATTTTAAACCAAGAAGTACTAATCTAACTCTAGTTTATAGGTCACGTAAACTACAAAATGATCACAATTTTTAAAAAAAATATATGGCTAATAGTTTAAACGAATATTTTCTATTTAATAGAGAGACAAAACATTGAATATTTAAGGCAATTTTAAAGTATTGGAATAGTACTTATCTAAATTTGAAAATAAATTTTATAATCATATATTAATATTAAAAACAATTATATATTAATAATAATCATAATAAAAAATCAAATACCAAGCAAGAGTACAGTATTTATTTAATGACTGAAAAACAAATATTGAACGTATAATAATAATTGTATATAATAGTAATTGTATGACAATGATAACTGTTACATGAACTAATGCCTACAAAATATTAATTAAATATTGTGAACAAAGTAGTTCGGACAATGAAGGTGGCCCACACCGTACTAGATAAGCACGCTCAACTAGTAAAATAGGGAATAAAAAAATCACTTCGATTGCTATAAACTAATAAAATAATTATATAAATAAGCAATTATTGGTGAATAAATATAAACAATTACAAAAATTATTAATTAGCACAACCACTAGAACTAGTCGAGAGAGAACCAAGAACCAAAAATCAAAACAAGCAAACTTAGGCTGACATGTAACCGAGTAACACACTGTTTTCAAAATATTTTTAATAATAATATATAAAATATATAATAAACTTCATGACAAAATTAGTTTTCGGTTTGTACAGAAAAGAAAAAAAATCCCATATACATATATAATTCTAACTTTGTGTAAAAATTTCAGAGTAATATTCATTTGATAAATTAATTTAAAATATAAATTAAATCATAATTATCGAGGCAGGTTGCACAAATTAATACAAATTAGTGATATAATTTTACCTATTATACTTTATGAAATGTTAAATAACTTGTCTCACTTAAAAAAATAGAATTATGAACTTTTTTTTTTTGAACTCGAGAATCATGAACTTTATATGCATGAATATACAACTAATAGATAATAGGCTACAAAATAATTAAATTCATCAATTAAACATAACACATAATTACGGGGGTGTTTGGGGAAACTTTTTCCAGAATAAGTCAACTTATTTTAAGACAAAGTTAGAGATTCCTAACTTTCCAACTTATTTTTGCAATTTATTGAATCTCAAACATAAATTAAATACTTGTATTAAAAAAATTATCAAAATATAAATTTTTTATCCGAAAATAAGTCCATAATTAAAATTGTGCCAAACACGCACTACATGACACATGTACCTCGCTAAAATGATGAAACATTTACAGTCCTTCTTGTTCTTTCTCCGCCCTTCCACACATGTTCAGTCTTTCTTTCTTTTTTCGTCGCCAGGTTCTCTCCTACTCGCCTGGTTCTCTCCTATAACTATTGCGGTTAAACACACAATGCAACTCCTTTAAATGTTTCACTAATGATATTAATTTATTTTAATTATCAAAATTAACAACATACTAGCTTATAGTCCGTGGCACGGGTTACTTTTTATTTTTTATAATTTGTTTATAGTTTAGTATGATATAATGTTATAAACATTAATTTTAATATGTTATTGGAATAATTATAACCTTACATCTTTATCTTTGTAGATGTAATAATTTTTACTATTGAAACAAATTACTATGTGTTGTTGGCCGGAATCGAAACTTATACCTATTTATATATATTCTTCTATTTAAGTTGAAGATGTAACGGTTAGGAAGGAGGGATAACCAAAAATAGGGGTAATCAAACTACAAATTATACCCAATTTTGATTATTATAGTATAGCATAGATAGTATAGATGTGTCTCTACATATTCACTACCAAACAAAATAATATTCTAAAGAACAACATTGAATATTAAATAACTTACATACAACACATATTATAATAAATAAATTACTCTCATAGTCCCATCCAAGTCCTACTGAACTTGTTAAATTATAACACTACAATATTTTATTAGATACATACAATTAAAACATTTAAGAAAATCATTGTATAATTGCATAGTAAGAAAATAATTCGATTGTTAAGGCATATTAAACTAAATTTGTTGGTCTTTGAATAATTCTTGATACTAGTGTGTTTGACTATATAAAAAAAAAGAAAAAAGGAAATTAAATTAAATTTCACATCTATATCATAAATATAATATTTATTTTGTATGAAACCCTTTTCCCCCTTCTTATATAAGATTATTATTTGTTTTTCTATTTAGGTGTTTTGAATAGTAAGACGTTATTTTAATTTTCTTTGCACAAAATCATTTCAATAACTAAATTTGAGTCCTAAATTTTATAATGTACTTAGAAGTTGGAATTATATTTTTGTGAGTTTATTCTTCATACTTAATTTGAGTATTTTACAGGTGTCTATATATCCTTAACGAAAATGGAAATGTTGTTTACATGTTTTAAGGATATTTTCATAAAATTCACCATATGCTCCCTCCGTCCCATCCATTTATTAACATTTCAAAATAGAGTGTCGAGCACGCATTTTAAGATGGATTTTAAGGATAGTTACATAATTTATTTTTGAAATTTTCTTTTTCTGTATAAAAATAGAACAATCCTATTTTCATACAAAAAGAAAGAAAATTTTAAAAATAATTTATGGAATTATCCTTAAAATTTACCTTAAAATGCGTGCCAAAAAGTGATAAAAGAAATGTTATCAATTGGGTGGGATGGAGGGATATTTGTTAAGTATTTTTAGCAAAATTATATATCTTGTACAAAATAATCCAATCTAATTTTAAGTAGCCCAAAATAATTATCGAGATAATTCCTCAACAGCCCCTAAGGCGAGTAAAAGCATGGAAATAAATGTTTTTACATGTCTTTTTCAAATATTTGTTATATATTTTAATATTTTAATGAGTTTGATTAAAATTTTCAGTTTTATTCACATCTAAAACTTGATTCAACACTAATCAAATATTCATTTATTAATCTTATTTTTTTGCATTATTTTACTTTGATAAATTTTTGCTAGCATTTTCGCTGAAAAATTAACTATTTAAATATAATTACGATATCAATTTTTTGGAGAGAATTTATACCTCATTTTCCTAATCATTTGAAAAAAATATGAAAACAGTTTTAATGTTATGACTGAAACATTTTTGTAGAAAAAGAGTTGAAAAATTAAAAATTTTATCATAATAATTTATTGGTAAATTTTGTTTTTATTAAAATTCTAGAAGGCCTCTAGTTTTCTTAGGTTTCATGCCTCTACAAAATTCTCATTGAGTGCTCATCTGGCCCAATTACCAAATTGTCATAGGCCCAATAAAGAATTTTAGGTTTTACATGTGTATATATATATATCACTCCATTCAACCATCTACAACCATCTAAACCTAGCCGCAGAGAAACTCATCCCCACATCTAGTCTTCTCAGACCACCCCCAACACCCACAAACCTATCAGGATAGAGCACTAACTAAAAGTTTTTGTCTACATCTTTCAGTCGACTTATCCTTTCTACATCTTTTAGTCCAATAATCCTTACAACAATGGACTACTCAATCATAAGTCAACCACAATTCAACCCTTAACACATCAAAGGTATGTTTAGAATTATTTATTGTTTCTTTCTCAATGTTTTATTATGTTGATTAATGTAATAAAGATTTTATATAATTATTCAATGTGTTTTTTCTCCTTAATGATCCGAAAATCAACCTATCAACGAGAACATTCCAAAAAATAGATACTATCACAATTTCCAAGACTTTTGTTTCAATTTTAGATTTAAGCAAATGTTGTGGATTATTTTAGATTTTTATCAAAGTTTACATAGAATTTGAATTAGTGGGAGATCTTAATAGATATTTATTTTTAAATTTTTTGGTTTGTTTTAAGATGATAACGAGATGATAATCCGAATACAAAGTCTTAATACCTACTTGATATGCAATTATTTTGGGATATCAAGTATTTTTTAATATATTAAATTTTATTTTAAGTATGTTTTTTTGAATTATTGTATCATTTTTCTTTTGTTTGTTATCAAATATTTGTAGGTAGACAATGAAGAATATGCTCCAAGAAAGTTGGTAACCCTGGCTGTATGAGCCTAGCTGGGCTCGAATGCATGCCATCTGCAACTCTCCACTCCGCTGCTTGGACAAGGAGCCTCAAGTCCTTATTCGTGAACTAGTTTGCTATCAGGACGATCGATTGGATCTTATCTTTAGCCAAAGCCAACTTTTCCAAGCAACACAGCACTTAGCCACATCACCAATTCATTCAGTGGATTAATGATGAATGCAGAGACTGGGGGAGTTTTGGGAGATGGAATGAGTGACGGTGCTCGGAGAGAGGGTGGAAGTACCTTACAACAATGTTATGAGGGAACTCGATCTTGCAGTATAGATTATATATATAAATTGTATAACGTAAAACTGATAAAACAAAGCAAGTACTTGTATGTCTCAAAAGACTTGTTTATTCCTTTTGCGTACAACGTTTATAAAGACTTACAGTAATAGAAAGTGCTAGCAAGGAAATTGGAACTAATGGGCCTAACTGATCTCCTACAAAGACTCAAAGTCTAACGTTATTAAAACACACGATCCTAAATAAACTCTACTACTACAAGACTCAATCATCCGCTGCATAAACTAATGACAAGTGTGAGATTATTATCCAACAATCTCCCCCTTAATCTCAGAATTGTTTGATCAACTTCTTGATTCTGAGAAGATTCTTCATTCTTTCGAACTTAACGGTTGACAGAGGTTTGGTTAAGCAATCTACACGTTGTTTTTCACCACTCACATGTTTCACAACTATCTCCCCACGTTCAACACATTCTCATATAAACTGATATCGTATATCGATGTGCTTACTCCTACTATGAAAGATAGGATTTTTTGGCCAAGTCAATTGCGAATTTGTTATCAATAAAAATAATCACAGGGCCAATTTGTTTATGTGTTACTTGCTTCAACACATTTCGTAACCAGATTCCTTGACATGGCACTACAACAAATTTGACCTTTTACGACGGACAACTTACGACGGAACCATTTTTGTGCCGTACTTACGACGGAAACAAAAATTCGTCGTAAGTAGCAACATACTTACGACAGAAAAGAGTATCCGTCGTAAGTTAAGTTAACATACGAAGTCGTACCATTTTCTTCTGTAATTAAATTTAAATGGAAAATGAATTATTTTTTTTGTAAAAGAATCCTTGTCGTTTAGCAGTGAACTTATGACAGATTCCGTCGTAAGCACTGAACTTACGACGGAATATTTTCTGTCGTAAGTTAATTATTGTATTTGAATTTAAGTGCAAAATGAATTGCTTTTCTGATGATGGGACGGTGTCGTTTTAGCAGTTAAATTATGACAGATTCCGTCGTAAGCAGAGAACTTACGACGGAATATATTCCGTCGTAAGTTCTTTATTGTAATTGAATTTAATTGCAAAATGAATTGTTTTTCTGATGACGAAACGACGTCGTTTAGTTTAATATTTTTATTTTTTTAATAAACATTTTATATATTATAATAATATTTTTATCTTAAATCAAACTTACGACGGATTCCGTCGTAAGTTGTTAGGCGGCAAATTCCACTTTTCATCTAAAAATAGGTGGCAAATTCAAATTTTCATGAAAAAAATAAGCGGCAAATAACTTACGACCAATTCCGTCGTAAGTTAGCATAAATTTTTTTTAATCATTTATTAGTCCAACCAAATAAATTTTTTATTTTTCGAAAATTTGGGAATATTATTAAATTAGATATATTTTGACATTCGTACGGTTAGATTGTCTAGAAATATATTTTAAAAAATTGAAACAATAATCAGGGATGGATCACTGGTTACGAGTACTAGTCAATATTGTATTGATTACTAAGATCTCCAACCAAATTAATATTTTATTTTTTGAAGATTTGGGAATATAATTAAACTAGATATATCTTGACATTCATACGGTTGGATCAT
The DNA here is from genome assembly GCA_037693485.1 of Kitagawia praeruptora. NCBI lineage: Eukaryota > Viridiplantae > Streptophyta > Magnoliopsida > Apiales > Apiaceae > Kitagawia > Kitagawia praeruptora. Next base: position 114,978,222 of record CM075354.1, read on the forward strand.
CGAGAAATATATTTTAAAAAATAGAGCAATAGTATGGGACAGAGCACTGGTTACGAGTACTAGTCAATATAGTATTGAGCTACTAAGATCTCCAACCAAATTAATTTTTTATTTTTTGAAAATTTGGGAATATAATTAAATTAGATATATCTTGACATTCGTACGGTTGGATCATCGAGAAATATATTTTAAAAAATAGAAACAATAATATGAGACATAGCACTGGTTACGAGTACCAGTCAATATAGTATTGATATACTAAGTTCTCCAACCAAATTAATTCTTAATTTTTTGAAAATTTGACAATATCATTAAATTAGACATGTCTTGACATTTGTACGGTTGGATCGTCGAGAAATATATTTAAAAAAATATAAACAATAATATGGGACAGAGCACTCGTTACGAGTAATGGTCAATATAGTATTGATCTACTAAGATCTCCAACCAAATAAATTTTTATTTTTTGAAAATTTGGGAATATCATTAAATTAGACATGTCTTGACATCCGTACGGTTGGATCGTCGAGAAATATATTTTAAAAAATAGAAACAATAATATGGGACACAGCACTAGTTATGAGTTCTAGACAATATAGTAGTGTTCTACTAAGATCTCCAACCAAATTAATTTTTTATTTTTTGAAAATTGGGGAATATCATTATTTTAGATATATATTGACATCCGTACGGTTGGATCGTCAATAAATGTTTTTAAAAAAATAGAAACAATAATCTGGGACAAAGCACTAGTTACGAGTTTTAGACAATATAGTTGTGTTCTACTAAGATCTATAACCAAATTAATTTTTTATTTTTTGAAAATTTGGGAATATCATTAAATTAGATATATATTGACTTCCGTGCGGTTGGATCGTCGATAAATATAATTAAAAAAATAGAAACAATAATATGGGACAGAGCACTAGTTACAAGTACTACTCAATATAGTATTGATCTACTAAGATATTTTAAATATATATTTTCCATATAACATATTTGTATAGATATTTTAAACTCAAAATATAAACCAAAAGATAGAACAATTTTAATCCAAGCTGTATCGTATTTAGTTGAACAAGTATCATTATTTATCTTCGACAATTTCAAATAAATATTTCCACATGATAGAAAACCTTGAAATTTATCATTTAAATGATATTTTCTGTGCATGATAAATTTTTCGTAATTTTTTAAAATTTGGTTACGGAATCAAATTTAGAGTAAAAAAATCGTATGTTGAAAAATTAAACGATCCATATTTTGCTTCTTCAATCAATTTAAGATGTTTGATGACATGTGTCAATATATTATTGACTGACAACATAGCACGTGGATTGTGCTTCTTCCATCAATTTATAACCCTTGATTAAACAAAGAAACACACATCCACGATCCACATTTTATTCTAACAATTAACTATACAACCCACCATCTAACCCTACATTTTATCTAACCCCTTTTTTCTCCTCCGATGTCTCTCATTTTTCTCTCGCCTCTCTCTTTTCTCCTATCTGTCTCTCTTCGTCGCCATCTACCTCTCCCTCTCCACTGTAAAATCACCGCAATTCCACCTTCTTGTACAATAATTTTCATGTTTCAATGGACCACTTCTTCAAAGAGGAGAGATGAGACTGCAATAATGGAATTGCGGGAGGTGGGTTGTGGAATCGGACGGAGAACTGGAGGTTGAGAACGGAGCAGTAGAAGGGGATTGATGAGGTAAGCAGCGGAGGTGGTGTTTGGCACGGTGGAGATGGAGATGGGTGTAGTCGGTGTGGTGGCGCAGTTGGAGTAGATGGAGTGGAGAAAGGGTGGAGTTCGAAGGGGAGAGAGTGATGCAGGGAGGAAGGGTTTTGGTGAACGAGTAAAGGTGGGGAGCTGTTGGTCGCGAGGTAAACGGAGGAGGTGAACTGGGTGGTGATGTGGGTATTGGTGTTGCCGGCGTGCAGCTGGTTTTGGCGGAGATGCGGTGGAATTGTGCCGCGAACGGTGGCGCTGTGGAATCGATGAATGGATGTGATGGGTGGAGTGAAGGCGGAAGGAATTAAGGGCGATGGGTTGTGGAGCTTGATGGGCGGAAAGGGAGACTGCTATTGAGGGGTGAATGTCGAATGGAGGTTAAGTACGGTGGTGGTTCGATGATGAAAGAGATGTCGCAGATTTGCAGGGTTGTGTGAAAGGGCTGAGAGCTGAGAGGAAACAACAAGGATTGCTTATGTTCAGTTTTTTTTTTTGAAACAACTTGTATAAATTTTATTCAAGCATATCTGTTCTAAAATGACTTGAAGCTCAGGAGGGACAAATCCCCTTCCGACATAACCACCTGGATTCGAATAAGCTTATGTTCTGTTTTTGTTTAGTTGTTTATCCAATCTATCTTTTTTAAGATTTAAAAGTTTTTTTTGGGAAGCTTTCATTTGTTTGATATAAAATGTTTTATTAGAAATATCTGTCGCAAGTATTGGATTCAAAGAATTTATGACGAATGTTCTTCACTCAATTCCTCTCATAAGTTGTAATTATATATAATATTTGATTTTAATTTTCAAATAAAAAAATCAAAATTTGTGACAAAAATATGGAACTTGTGACAAAAATTACAATTTGTGACAAAATTCAGACTTTGTGACAAAATTTGAAACTTGTGACAAGATTATGAATTTGTGACAAAACTCGGAACTTGTGACAAAACTCGAAACTTGTGACCAAATTAGAAACTTGTGATAAAATTAGGAACTTGTGACCGTATTTTCGAACTTTCAACTGGAGCAAAAACGACAGAACTTTTCCGTCGTAAAAGCCCAAATTTGTTGTAGTGTGGGTCGTAGCTGCCATAAATTCCGCCTCGCATGATGATAGTGCCATGCAACGCCACTTCTGAGATACCCGTGTCACCAAGCTTTCACTGAGTTAAAATACCATACCCCTAGTACTTCTCTTATCATCAGTATTTCCTGCAAGCTCGTTGTCCGAGTATCCCGACAAGACATTAGTACCACCATTTTCAGTGTAAACCAGTCCATACTCCTGTGTTCCTTGTACGTAATGAAGAATTCTCTTAATAGCATTTAAGTTCATTATTGTAGGCTTTTCCATATACCTACTGACTATTCCAACTGTGTAGGCAATATCCGGACGCGTGTGAACAAGGTAACTTAGCCCTCCAACAATGCTCCTGAATTGAGTTGCATAACTTAATTTTCCTCCCTCGTCCTTGGTGATATGTTCTTTTGGATGCATCAAAAATTTTGTGGGATTACAATCAATCATCCCACCTTTTCTAGTACTTTCCTTGCATACCCTGACTGCTTAAACTCAATACACCCACTGTTTTGCTTTACTCCAATTCCCAATTATTAAGATAATTTCCCCATATCAATCATCTCAAATTTGCAATTCATCTGACCTTTAAAAACTTTAATAAATGACATATCCGTGCCAGTGATGAGAATATCATCCACATAGACTCCAACTATCAGTAAATCTTTTCCAACTCGTTTGGTGTATACATCATGCTCGTACGGGCATTTAACAAAGCGTGATCTCCAAGAAATTTGATGAGTTTCGAATCCCACGCACGCCTTGTACAGCTCGTACACAAGTTTTTCTTGCCCTTTCTTCATGAATCCTTCCGGCTGAGATACATAAACCTCCTCCTTGAGCTCACCATATAAAAAGGGTGTTTTAACATCTATGTGGTGCAATTCCCAGGAGTTTTTCGCTGCCAAGGCCAGTAAAATCGGTACTATTTCTAAGCGTATTACAGGCGCAAATAATTCATCAAAATCTACCCCATTTTCTTGAACATACCCATTGGCGACATGTCTCACCTTAAGCTTCACTATATTTCCTTCAACATCATGTTTACGTTTATAAATCGATTTTAAATCGATTACCTTTTCACCTGGTGGCAGAGTTGTCAGCTTCCAAGTTTCTTTTTTTTTTCAATGGAATCAATCTCGCACTGCTTAGCGCTTTTCTCCACGCTTTATCCCTGATTGCACGACTATATGAATTCGACTCATCAATTCCCATGAGCAATAACTCGTATTCTACCTTTATTTCTTTAATGTCATTATATATATCTTCAATCTTTTTGAATCTCTTTGGTACTCCTCTGTCATTATAGTTCTCAGAGTTTAGACTGACATCAGGTGTTCGTGACTACGGGGTCGTACCCTCAAGTTCCCCAGAGTTTCTCATCTGCGTCTATCTCGGACTTGTCACCTCATCATCATCGATTACTGGTACTTCAAACACTGAAGCTGAACCCATTTATTCAACTAAACATATGAAATACCTCATTTTAAACCATTCATTAATTCTTGATACGACTTTATACCATGGAATACATTATGGAATGTTAAATACTTTGAAAAATAGACTGATTGTTCAAACCTTTTGCTGAACCCTTGAAATTGGAACATTTTTTATTGAGGCACTGGTCGTGGTTACTTATTTTAAGGCCAAAGTGTACCTATGGATCCAAATGTTAGAATCATAGGAAAACATGGTTTAGCGATATTACGTGGTTGATCACCCACTTTAGCACGTAGCGTCTTATTGATCCTAAGTTCCAATTATCCTATTTTATTATTGAAAGCTTATATCCTAATTCGGATTTAAACTTTTGATTCATTGTTACCTGTTATCTCTTTACACTGCTGAGTGATGTTTGGCTCATATACCTGAACCTGACAGTGAAACGTGTGAAGATGGTGCGTACGATTTAGACCACTAGGAAGAGTTTAGAGAGGAAGAGAGTAGCTGCCCAGGGTCGGGTATTTGCCATCCAAATTTCGGAAGATTTGGGATCAACTGATGCAAGTATTTGATAAACTTTTGGAGTTGGTTTGTAAGACTAGTTTTGATAATGATGTAATTATTTAAAATTGAAATCGTTTGTAAAATTAATTAGACTTAACTATTAATGTTTTTAGATGTTTAATTTATTTCATGGTTCATCTAGCGGGTATGGTTTTACTTTATTATGAATCGGTTTATGGGTATGACCCATATTCACGTTACTTATTTAAGCTGTTAACATATGATCATTTCTCTATTTATCACTCCTAGATAACACCCAAATCTAAACCATTAGCCCACTCAAAGCCCAATTACAATAGTGTTTCAGCTCGTTACAAAAGTCAACTCAAACTCAAATTTTATGAAGCCAATATTATTATTGTTGTACGGACTCATTAAGAAAAAAAATTATCTGACAAACATGATACCAAATCATGATATACTCGTATCACGTATTCACGATCATTTTAATTTTTTTTCTATAATTTTTTCATTGAATTTGAATAAAAAAGTAGGGAATAAAATCTCGAAAACTTGCAACATGCTTCTTGTTTGCATTTTCTATTGATCTATTTATTTTTTAATTGCACAAACAAGTGAAAATTAGGGGAAAAAAGTTAGGGTAAACTTGCCTATGGATACATTTTTATTCTTGCACGTAGTCTAGTGAATTTTTACTTTATAGTTTAAGTGGTTTACTAAATTACCATATGATCGTACCTCTAATAGTAGTACTAGTGTTGCTGGTTAATTACCCTCATCGCATTTACAAATTTGTATTGTTAACTCATAATGTAACATAAGGTGTGAGGTCTCAGTCTCTCTAATTTGTTCCTTGATGAAAAGCTTTTGGGGTTTTTCATTACCAAATTAGGCACGGTTACATACAATTTTTAACTCCTTTCATGAAGTGATCAGGTGTCTCATTTCCAATTGGTTTCATAAAAAGAGGATGCACAGATCATCCAGTAGAGTGGGTATCTGTTAATAGCTTTGACAAACATGTCTTCATAGTCCTTTGACCTTTAGGTTTCAGATTTGGCATTATGCTTGGCAAGGTCTTACAATAAAGGTTTATATTAGTTGTATTATCCAGAATTAAAAAACAAATATTTTTCTAGTTTTACCGTTTATGATACATGAATGTCACAATATGTTATAGTAATTATTAGAATTCTAGTTGAAATAATATTTTTTTTGAACTATTTTTATAGATTTTTTAAGCAAGAGCACATAGTAAAGAGTAACATCAAAAACAACTAAATTATGTTGCTAAATAACAAATTTTATCTTTATCTGATTCAAATTAAATAAATATGATAAAAAATTATTTTATAAACTACTTCTGAAATAATTATACAATAATTATAAATAGAAGATTTATATTAGTTTTATCATCGACCACAAATGAAAAAATATTTTTCTAGTTTAAATGTATATATTTGTTGTTAAATGCATTACAATATAAAAATTATGTTGTACCAATTACTCAATATGTTATATTAATAATTTAAACTCTTCAGAAAATAATATTTGAATTTCTTGTAAGTAAAATTAATTATGATTTCACTTTAGATATGTACATTTTTCCTGGTATTGTACATTTGCATTCTACTAAAAAAGTTAATTTTTTTTTATTTTTTGGTCGTTTAAATGTAAAAATTAAAGTTGATTTTTAAATTTTCAATTTTGTTATATTATAAGCAATCGATAATATCTAAACATTCTTTTATGTTAATTGAAAATCATATTTCTTATAACTATTAGAAGTAATTATGTTTAGGATATCTCCCTATGTCGTGTGTATTTGACTATATAAAAAAAGAAAAAAGGAAATTAAATTAAATTTCACATCTTATATCATAAATATCATATTTAATATGTTGTAATATAAGACTATTATTTGTTTTTCTATTTAGGTGTTTTGAATAGTAAGACCTTATTTTAATTTTCTTTGCACAAAATCATTCAATAACTAAATTTGAGTCCTAAATTTTAAAATTTACTTAGAAGTTTGGAATCATTTTTTTGTGAGTTTATTCTTTATACATAATTTGAGTATTTTACAGGTATCCTTAATGAAAAAGGAAATGTTGTTTACATGTTTTATGGATTTTTTCTTAAAATCCACCACCACTAAAATATATTTGTTAAGTATTTTTAGCAAAATTATATCTTCTACAAAATAATCCAATCTAATTTTCAACAGCCCAAAATAATTATCCAGATAATTCCTCAAGAGCCCCTAAGGCGAATAAAATCCTGGAAATAAATATTTTTACATGTCTTTTTCAAATATTTGTTATATATTTTAATATTTTAATGAGTTTGATTAGAATTTTCAGTTTTATTCACTTCAAAACTTGATTCAACACTAATCAAATATTCAAATATTAATCTTTTTTTTTTTGCTTTATTTTACTTTGATATAATTACGATATCAATTTTTTGGAGAGAATTTATACCTAATTTTCCTAATCATTTGAAAAAATTTGAAAATAGTTTTAATGTTATGACTAAAACATTTTTGTAGAAAAATAGTTGAAATTTTTTTATCATAATAATTTTTTGGTAAAATTTTTTTTATTAAATTTCTAGAAGGCCTCTAGTTTTCCTTGGGTTTCATGCCTTCACAAAATTCTCATTGAGCACTCATCGGGCCCAATCACCAAATTGTGGGCCCAATAAAAAAATTTAGGTTTTACATGTGTGTATTCAACAACCATCTACAACCATCTAAACCTAGCCGCAGAGAAACTCATCTCCACATCTAGCTAGTCTTCTCAGACCACACCCAACACCCACAAACCTCTCATGATAGAGCACTAACTAAAATTTTTTGTCTAGTTTTTGTTGATAGGTCCATAATTCATCATATTTTTAATACCTATTTTATGTCCGTTTTCGTAATTTTATTAATTAATAAATTGTTTTATTTTGTTTTGTAGGAAAATAAATAAAAACAGATTTCTAGGAGGAAAAGGTGCAAAAAGGGAAAGGAGGTGGAAAATTCTTGAAGTCAAAGAAATTGGAGGAAAAATCGAATACTTATTGGAGAAGAAAAGGAAATTGAAGAAATTATATTCAATATCAAATTTGTAATTAAAGGGTCGAAGCCCAAGTTTTTCCTATATATATGGGGCTCCTCTCTTGTATTTGAGAACCACTTTAGACACCAATTTAGACACCTAGAATTTGATAGCTCTTTATTTTCTTGTTTTTTTCCGTTGGTGGCTATTATTACTCTGTTTTCGTAATTAATATAAGATTTCTAATCTTTTTCCGTTCGTTCACTTCTTTTACCTGCTTTTGTCTCTCGCCAGTCATTCAGCTTGAATTTAAGTTTTCATCCATTATATATCCGCTGGTACCATCTGTTTATGCATGCATGTTTTAGTTTTAATATTTTATTTTTGTTTTTGCCTTTAACTTTTGTGTCCACGTTTGTTTACATCAACCTTATTAGTGATATAAAATTGCTCGCCATCTCATTTTCTATTCTACCGGGCTTAGTCGCATATTTACATGTCATATAATAATTGTTTTGTTTATTTAATAATCATGTCTAGCTAATTTTATTGTCCTAGGATGAAGATGAAGTTGATTTAATTATTCTTGATTTCTTCTCGTTCCTATTAATTGATTCTCATAATTTTTCTTGGTGCTTAATTGATCGATTGACAAAGTGATTTTGATATATTATTGTTACTGGATTTGTTTTTCATAGCCAATGATTGCTCCATGAAGTTTTGATAGGTTATTGTTAGATAACAAGTTTCATAGTATATGCTTGTCTCGTTGATTGATATATCTTATTTGTGAAGAAAAGAGGATTGATTTTAGGGCGAGTTGATATTAATTGTGATTGATTAATGGATTCGGATTCCTAGGTTTTCCATATTATTTGATAATCTTTGCTAATTAGGTTAATTAAAACTCATCTCAAATCTATTTGTCTAGTTCGCCTGAGTTAATTATTAGGGTTTTGAAAATTCATAGTCTCTGAGGATCGATCTGTATTTGCTACAATTAACCACTGTGCGCTTGCAGTTATTTTACACATCAAGTTTTTGGCGCCGCTGCCGGGGACTACTGGTATTTTTCACTCCTTGATATTAATTCTTCGGATTAATTTCTTGTTTTCTTTTGTCTTTTTTAGGGAATCGTGAAGCGGAGAAAAGCTTGGACAAGAAGATCGTTGGAAGGCCTCGCTGTCTCTTTTGAAATTTTTGGAAGCGCTTTTCGGTATTCCGTATCACCTCTCTCTATTTTCCTTTTCTTTATTATTATTGAAAAAAAATACAAAAAAAATTAATATTAAAAAAAAATCCAAAAATATTAGTTAGTTAATTGTTTGTTAAAAACCAATTTGCTGCATCATTCATTCTCTCACATAGGATCACATCATCTAGATTTTTTTTATTGTATTTATTGATTTCACACGTAGTGTAGCGCATCCATAAGTGTTTATTTTCTTGTTGTTTGTGTGTTGCATCATTCAATCAATCTTAAGGGTGCCACCCAATTACAAGATAAGGTGAGGGATTTCATCACCCTTTCATTAGCCCACAAATCACTAATTCGTTCATCTGCATACCCTTTCCTTAATAAAATTAAGTAGACGTTGACCCCTAGGATCTCGCGCTCAATTAGGAAGAGAATCTGGGAGGAACGAATCACTAAGTATTCTTTCGTTTGGTGTCTAGGCAAGCGTGACGCTTACCTGGCTAATTTGGATTGGTGTCTAGAAAAAGGTGTTTAGCCTCTTGGCAATGCTTGCACCTGCCTGGCCAGTCAGGACGAATGCTTTTTGAGTTGTGACTTTTAGTAGTATCTTATTGTTAGGAGCAAGGTCTAGATTTTTCTTAGGATAATATAGATTTTTCTTTTTAATTTTACATTTTTTTAGGTGCTTACTCATAGCTCTTGTCTGCTACGTGCTTATTTGATTACGTCTTTTGTATGCAAAGTGCTTGGGTTCGAGACACTACATCTAGATTAGTAAGACAAACCAATCTGTCATCTCTTAAAGTAGTAAGACAACTCGAGTTCTCTTCACCCACTAGAATTGAGTCAAAAGAATTAGAAGTTCAACCTGTAGTCATGGCTGTTTCACTCAAAGACCGTTGTTACCCCGCTCGTACCGCTCAACCCTCATGCATAGTCTTACCCGCAATAACCGCGAATAACTTTGAAATCAAACATCACAACATTAGCATGTTACCTAAGTTTGCTGGGGTAGAAGGAGAGGATCCATATCTTTTCATTCGAGAGTTTGAGGAAGTGTGTGCTTTACAAAAACTTCAACAATTAAGTGAGGATTCCATTAGGCTCAGGCTTATTAACTTTGCTTTAAAAGAAGATGCTAAACAGTGGTTGTATAGTCTACCTGTTAATTCTATTTCCACATGGGAGGGATTTGTTGTTATCTTTCTTAAAAAATATTTTCTAAACCATAAGGCAAACAGACTTAGGAATGAAATCAACCAATTTCAACAAAATCGGAATGAATCTTTTTGGAAATATTTTGATAGATTTAAAAAGTTGTTGTCTAAATGTCCTCAACATGGTATAGAAAAATGGAGACTTTGCAAAATTCTTTATGAAGCCTTAGATAGCCAAACCACTGCTTTGTTAGAGTCTATGTGCAATGGTAAGTTTATGGATAAAACTGAGGATGAAGTTTGGCAATTTTTTGAGAAGTTAGCTGAAAGAACAATGTTGTGGGAGTCAACTAGGGAACCTAATCAGGAAGCTGAAAAATCTAACTCATCTAAGGGCTTACACGCAGTTGGTAATTCTATTGCAACCGAAGCTAAGTTAGCTACAATCACTAGACGTCTAGAAGCCTTAGAAACCAACAATGTGTCATCTCAAATGTCTGTCTGTGCAAACTGTAGTTCTCCTAATCATGTGGTAGAGAATTGCCTTGAAATTGAACAAGTCAATGTCATGTTTCAACCTAGAGCTAGGAATGATCCTTATGCACCCACATATAATCCTGGTTGGAAGAATCACCCAAATTTCTCATGGAACCAAGGTCAATACAATCAGTACAATCAAAATCCTCAACCTGCTTTTCAAAAGCCCAATCCTGTTCCATACCCAACTCAAAATCCTAATTCATATCCTCCGTAAAATCTTGGTCATTATCCAAACTCAGTCCCCATAAATCCTCCTGGTTTTAGTGAATCTGATAAGAAACTGAATTCTTTAGAAAAGAGTATTGAGGCGTTATTGAAATCTCAAGCTAATCTAACTCAATCTCAACAATCTTTCATGCAAACCATGACCCAAGATAGGAAGCTATTAAATTCCAACACTCAAGCCATATATATCTAAGCTAGAGGTCCAAGTCAGTCAATTGGCAAACACAATCAGTGAGAGAGAGAAAAATCGATTTCCTAGTCAACCCGAGACTAATCCTAAATTTCATCCTAATCAAAAGTCTCATGAAAATGTGAATTTTGTTATCTCTCTAAGGTTTGGTAATCAATTCAACAATCATGCTGGTGTCAATACTCAAGATGAAGATAAGCTAACATCTGAACCAAATCCTTTGCTCTTGAATCCTAGTCTTAAACAATCTTCAAATCCCAAGAATTCTGAAGTAGATAAAGCTGATGAGTCATCACCATCCGATGAACCACCTTCGAAATCCCATTCTGATGTGTCTAATGAAAAAGTCTTTAAGCCAAAAGCCCCGTTTCCTCAAAGACTTACTTCAAACAAACAATCTGCTCAGTTAGATAAGATTTTGGAAGTCTTTAAGCAAGTCAAGATTAACATTCCTCTTTTAGATGCGATTCAACAAGTTCCCTCTTATGCTAAGTGTCTAAAAGATTTGTGTACTCATAAAAGAACCACTCATGTGCCTAAGAAAGCTTTCTTAACATCTCATGTTAGTTCTATTTTGTCAAATCAAATCCCTGTGAAGTATAAGGATCCCGGTTGTCCTACCATCTCTTGTGTCATAGGTGATACTTTCATTGATAAAGCTTTACTCGATCTAGGAGCTAGTGTGAATCTTCTTCCATTATCTGTTTATCAAGCCTTGGGTTTAGGTGAACTTAAGAAGACTAGTGTCACTCTTCAGTTAGCTGATCGTTCTGTTAAAACTCCAACGGGTATAGTGGAAGATGTGTTGATTAAGGTTGGTGATTTTGTCTTTCCCGTCGATTTTGTTGTTCTAGAAACTGAACCAGTCAAAAATCTCAAAAATCAAATTCATATTATTTTAGGAAGGCCTTTTCTTGCTACGTCTAATGCTTTGATTAACTGTAGGAATGGTTCGATGAAACTCACTTTTGGTAACATGACGATAGATCTTAATGTCTTTAATGTAGGAAATCAACCTAATGAGCTTTTTGAACAACCTGTAGGAGTTAATTTGATAGATGAGGTTGTTTCATGGTCGAATCTTGATGATAGTTCAATTGAGTCTTTTGTTGAGGAAGATGTTATGTTAGAGTATGGGAGTAACAGAGAACTTCATGAACTTTTTAGAAGTTTTTCTTTTGATCCAATGTTAGATGAATTGAATGCAATTTCTTCTAAGCATGAAACCCAACTTGAGGATAGTTCTTTTGATCCTAAGTCCGTCGTTAAGACTTCTGTAGGTGAGCCACCCACATTCATTCATAATCTATCTATTTCCACTCTTGATCAGTCTTTTGTAGTTGATACTGAAACTCATCATGTTGTTATTTCTAGTGATTTAGTTCATACCCAAGAATTTCAAGTGATTAATTTGCTTAAACAACATAAAGAAGCGTCTAATTGGTCTATGAATGATGTTAGGTGTATGAGTTTTAGTTTGGTGTGTGATCTTATTTATCTAGTGGATAATGATGTTTTTGTGGGTGTGTTTAACATGTTTGATGACTGTGTTACAAAGGTAGTTTTCCCTCGATCTGGTATTGGTTAATATATCTGTTTCATGATGTGTCTCCCATATAGTCAAGTTTAGGTATGGGGGAGTGTGTGTGTGTGTGTTGTGTTTCTTTTTTATGAGTGTGTGTTATAGGTAGTAATGTTTCTCCGTCATGCCCTTATCAGGTAATCTCGTCCTTTTACTTTATCATTTTTCTCTCATTTTCATACATTGAGGACAATGCATGATTTAGGTATGGGGGAGGGATTTAGTAGTATTATTATTTATAAAAAATTGAAAAAAAAAAATCTAAAAAAAAAATTAAAAAATCAAAAAAATAATAATTCTAGCCTTGTGAAATGATTACTTGTTAAAAGTTGGCTTGATGCACCCTTACATGCTATAGTACTCTTGTGTTTCTGATGCTTTTGATTGAGAAGTGATATGCTAAGTTCTTGTGCACACACATACACTAGCAAGTTGAAACTAGTAAACTTATTGAATGTTGTAAGTAATTAAAAGGACATGAATATGTGCAAGAAGATTTGGTTTCCATGCTTTGAGTACAAATAGGTGCATTGAAGAGTTCTTTTGCTTGGGATTGACTATGTTTTACCATCAAGTGAGATTTTGAGCCTATATGCATATCTTTTGCATTTTATATTTGTTTGCTTGAGTGTCCACATGTTATTTGCATTGCTAGCACTTGTTTGAGACCTTTCTTGAAATGCATGACATTATTTGATGATAAGAGGATAAAGGCATTTAGGAATAACCAATTATTATCCAAATTACCACACCCTTTATATATGATCAATTAGTTACCCCTTTGAGCTTAAACCTATTTTTTCAGTGACACACCACATTACTTGCCTAGACCTTTTTCTTGTGTAGCCTAACATATACTTGATCCCAATTTGTCAAAGGCTAGTAGGAAGTTGAGGGCACTACAAGAAAATCGCAATCAGACAACACTCATCAGACAACGCTCGGACGAAAAAGCATTGTTTGGAATTAAGAGACAACGGTTTTTTTGTAACTTCAGAAAAGTATTGTGTCATCCAGGTACCCTACAACGGGTTAAAAACGTTGTCTAGTAAATTGATTCAGACAATGGCTTTTTCAATGTGGGGTTGTAAAGACGAGTAAGGTTGCACAACTGTTTTTACGAACATTGTCTGATCTGTTTTGAGACAACGTTTATAAACCGTTGTATAATTCACACAACTGTTTTCATATACCATTGTGTTATTACGATTCACACAACGGAATAATTAACCGTTGTTAAATCATGTTTTGATGAGACAACAGTTTTTATGAAACCGTTGTCTGAACTACAAAAATTTTGAATAGAATTTGGTGGGAAATAATGAAATATTTGGTGGGAATAATGAAATAATTTGAATTGAATTTGGTGGGAAATAATGAAAATAATCAGACAACGGTTTTCATATAAAAAATGTTGTGTTATATTAAACACAACAACAGTTTTGCTACGTTTTTGTTAAAATCTCGTACAACCCGGCCTTTTTATTTTTTGAATATTTTTTCCCAACACTAGAATGAATGTTTATTAACTTTCGTATGGTTCGATCGTCGAAGAAATCAATCAAAAAAATTATTCAGTGAATCTGGATGTGCATCGTTATAGGAAGTAGCACTTTTGCTACGTATTTGTTAAAATCTCGAACAACCCGGCCTTTTTATTTTTTGAATATTTTTTCCCAACACTAGAATGAGTGTTTATTAACTTTCGTACGGTTGGATCGTCGAAGAAATCAATCAAAAGAATTATTCAGTGAATCTGGATCGTGCCTCGTTATAGGAAGTAGCACTTTTGCTACGTTTTTGTTAAACTCTCGTACAACCCGACCTTTTTATTTTTTTATTATTTTTTCCCAACACTAGAATGAGTGTTTATTAACTTTCGTACGGTTGGATCGTCGAAGAAATCTATCAAAAAAATTATTCAGTGAATCTGGATCGTGACTCGTTATAGGAAGTAGCACTTTTGCTACGTTTTTGTTAAAATCTCGTACAACCCGGCCTTTTTATTTTTTGAATATTTTTTCAAAACACTAGAATGAGTGTTTATTAACTTTCGTATGGTTGGATCGTCGAAGAAATCAATCAAAAAAATTATTCAGTGAATCTGGATCGTGACTCGTTATAGGAAGTAGCACTTTTGCTACGTTTTTGTTAAACTCTCGTACAACCCGACCTTTTTATTTTTTGATTTATTTTTTCACAACACTAGAATGAGTGTTTATTAACTTTCGTACGGTTGGATCGTTGAAGAAATCAATCAAAAAAATTATTCAGTGAATCTGGATCGTGCCTCGTTATAGGAAGTAGCACTTTTGCTACGTTTTTGTTAAACTCTCGTACAACGCGACATTTTTATTTTTTTATTATTTTTTCCCAATACTAGAATGAGTGTTTCTTAACTTTCGTACGGTTGGATCGTCGAAGAAATCTATCAAAAAAATTATTCAGTGAATCTGGATCGTGACTCGTTATAGGAAGTAGCACTTTTGCTACGTTTTTGTTAAAATCTCGTACAACCCGGCCTTTTTATTTTTTGAATATTTTTTCACAACACTAGAATGAGTGTTTATTAAATTTCGTATGGTTGGATCGTCGAAGAAATCAATCAAAAAAATTATTCAGTGAATCTGGATCGTGACTCGTTATAGGAAGTAGCACTTCCTACGTTTTTGTTAAACTCTCGTACAACCCGACCTTTTTATTTTTTGATTATTTTTTCACAACACTAGAATGAGTGTTTATTAACTTTCGTACGGTTGGATCGTCGAATAAATCTATCAAAAAAATTATTCAGTGAATCTGGATCGTGACTCGTTATAGGAAGTAGCACTTTTGCTACGTTTTTGTTAAACTCTCGTACAACCCGACCTTTTTATTTTTTTTATTATTTTTTCCCAACACTAGAATGAGTGTTTATTAACTTTCGTACGGTTGGATCGTCGAAGAAATCTATCAAAAAAATTATTCAGTGAATCTGGATCGTGACTCGTTATAGGAAGTAGCACTTTTGCTACGTTTTTGTTAAACTCTCGTACAACCCGGCCTTTTTATTTTTTGAATTTTTTTTCACAACACTAGAATGATTGTTTATTAACTTTCGTATGGTTGGATCGTCGAAGAAATCAATCAAAAAAATTATTCAGTGAATCTGGATCGTGACTCGTTATAGGAAGTAGCACTTTTCCTACGTTTTTGTTAAACTCTCGTACAACCCGACCTTTTTATTTTTTGATTATTTTTTCACAACACTAGAATGAGTGTTTATTAACTTTCATACGGTTGGATCGTCGAATAAATCTATCAAAAAAATTATTCAGTGAATCTGGATCGTGACTCGTTATAGGAAGTAGCACTTTTGCTACGTTTTTGTTAAACTCTCGTACAACCCGACCTTTTTTAATATGATCTATTTTTTAATATATTTGTTCGACGATCCAACCGTACGAATGATGTTATATACTGATTTTAGTGACGTGTACAAAAACTAGTATAATTTTCGAATATTTTTTTTTAATTTTTTTTTGGACGATCCAATCGTACGGATGATGTTATATACTAATTTTAGTGATGTGTACAAAAATTTAGGAAACAAAATCATTCTTATACGTTTTTATAATATAAATCCGCCAAAAGTACTACTCCCTCTAACTAGTGTCGTACCGATTGAACATGATCTATTTTTTTAAAAAAAAAAAATCGACGATCCAACCGTACGAATGATGTTATATACAGATTTTAGTGATGTGCACAAAAAATTAGAAAAAAACGAATCATTCTCGTATGATATTTTAATGGTCAACTATCAAAGTACTCCTTGGTCAAACTAGTATAAATTTCGAATAATATTTTTTAAAAATATTCCAAAAGTAGCACTTTTACTACGTTTATAATAATATTCCGAAAATTTTTCCGAACACTAAAATGAATATCTATTATAATAATATTCTGAAAATTTGAGAAATTTTGTTTTGTTTGAAATCAAAGTTATGAAATTTCTTAAAATTTCATGATCCTTAATCTCAAATTTCACTTCCCACCCTTCATCTAATGCATATTACCGCTTGTTAATATTTAATTTTTCCCCTTCATTTCACTTCCCCCTTTACTAAAATTTCACATCCCCCAAATCAAAGTTTCATTTCCCTCGCCAAAATTTCAGTTCCCCCTCTATCTTCTCCCCTCTATGTTCTCAGCCGCACAAACACATAAACATTATTTTCCCCCAGTTTCAGTGAATAACAAAGAAATCAAATAATTGTTGTAGACTCTTCTCTCTCTCTATATATATATATCTGTTCCCAGATATAGATGACTCGCCGGAACTTGTATCTCCAGCGCTGTCATCCTGTCAAACCCAACCCATGCCTCTTTTTTTTTTTCTCAATTCGTAAACAAACAATCTATTTGTCTCGATTCATGAGTTTTTACCATTAAAATGTCCTTTGTGCCCAAAAATAGAAACCCCCAAATCGATTTTGAAACCCTAAATCCCAAAAATCTATTAGTTTCACTAAAAGAAACTATGAGTGTGTTAGAAGGGCTTGGCATAGTGATAAGCACCAACCCATTAGAGGTTCAATCATTTAGCAGATTTTCAGGTATTTTTTTTAGTGATTTTCTTGAAATTCTAAGTGGTTTTTTGTGATGCCCACCAGGTGTTTGATCAGGGTTGTCAATGGGAAGCACTCTAGTGGTACTAAAGGGAATAAAGAGTGCCAAGAGAAGAAATGAGGTCTTCTATGACAATTTTTTGTTCTTCTTTTGTTCTTTTTTTTGATCAGGGTTGTCTGATTCTATTGCAGATATCTGCACAGATGGGAGCTGGATGCTGCTTTGGATGTTCTTACTATGTGCAGTTGCAACTTGATTGAAAGTGATCCTATCAAGAATAAGGTGTCTTTATCAGAAATTTTTCCTGCTATTTGAAATTACAGCCTGGGTTTACAATTGACTATAACCATGAAATGCTAATTTATATGTTTATTATGGATATTACTAAGCAAAGATGTGTTTGGCAACATTGTTTGCTGAAAACTTTCTATAATATAGGTTGTTTCAATGCGTCAGTCTTTGTTGAGATACAAACATATATTACGCACGGACAATCTACATGAGAGTTGGCAAGAGGTAAACATATGCTCTCACCTTTTGGCCTAATGAATAATTAGATGCCATACCACTTGTTTTCATAGCTCATGTTTTTTTCTCATTGGCATAAAATTATAGAACCATTTTGATTTTGATAGGTTGAGGCAGAGTGTCAAGAAGATCCTGAAGGACTTTCTCTTAGATTACCTGGCAAAATTACTGTATTAAAGAGTATGAAACTGATTGCTCTCGTATGTGGAGTGCTTGATTGTTAGTATTCTCGATGTAGGTTCATTTTTTCTTGAAGAGAAGGGATGGTAAATTGTCAGACATTTTCATTTTTATTGTCTCTAGCTGGTTGGAAACACATCATCCTGTGGCTTCTTCCAATACCGGAGGGTCAATATTTTCATTTTTATCATCTCTAGCTGGTTGGAAACACATCATCCTGCGGCTTCTTCCAATGCCAAGTATAAACTAACTGTATATGAAGCTCACAGCATTCATATTACACAGCTAATCTTTCAGAGTTCTACTTAGCATAAATTTAAACATCTAAATAGTCTTGGACTCTTGGTACTCAATTGGTTAATTAGCTGTTTTTATCTTCTTAAACATATACTTTGTATTTATTTTCTCCTTATTTCATTTTGCAGTTGCAACTCAGTAGAGCCTCCAAATCGATGTGTGTTTGTACATGTTCATTGTTTATTTGAATAATTCTGTGTTAATATATCTGTATTCCACATTTAAATATGTCTCTATGGTGCAATAAGAGACTATATATTAATATGAATTTGTAGATGCTTCAGCTTTTACCCAAGCAATCCCTGTCTGGCAAACTTGTTGAAAAAAGGCCAGCTTTGTCGTTAGAGGCATTCTTGCAAGACTATTTCCTCCCAGCTTCTCCAGTTATTTTGAGTGATTGCATGGCTCATTGGCCAACAAGAGTCAAATGGAATGACACTGATTACTTGAAAAAGGTTGCTGGCTATCGCACAGTTCCCGTTGAGGTAATGAAATCAATTTTTGGAAGAGATATTTGTCACAGAATTTCTGTACATGTCCTTCAAATAACAAGCCATGACGCTACTAAGAAAAAGGGAAAAAAATGAAGCTATTACGATGCGGTTGTAAAAGAGGAAAAATAAATTAAAAACTGTTATTGATTTTTACCCCTTACTACATAGATAAAAATTACTAAAAAAGGGGGTATATCCTTTACCAATAAAAAGGTATATAGATGTTACATTTTTTCTATTAGTGATATCCCTGGTATCCCCCACTCAATATCGTGATTCCTACCTAAAACATTCATGCCCAGAACAGGCTCTAGATGGACATATCTTGATTTTAAAGTCATAACAAAATAATTTATGATAATGACATTCTGACTACAGAATTAACAACCATAAGAGAGTTTATGTTTGATGTTTCCATGTAGTAAGTTCACACAATTCCTGTCTTGACCCTATTTTTTGTAGAAACTTAAAGAATTTCCTTCATTGAGACAGACTAATGCTAAATAATAAAAGAACACATGGACCGATTAATGCTAAATATTTTTGCATATAGACAGACTAATGCAGAATGCATGTGTGCATATACAGGGACTTATTTTTGCAAAATGATCTGCTCTGAAAAATTTCTGGGAGTACTGATTTTGTGACTAACTCGGAAAGAAGTAGGGATATTGATGATGCATCTTCTGATGCTGGCAGCTCTAGTGTGGGCAGTCAGTCCACTGCTGAACTTTCTGAAATTTTGTCACAAGCAGATGTTTGGTTAAGACGTGCTTAACTCCTGCAAAGCCTTCTAGGATCTGGAATCGTTGTCTCCCTTGATGATATTGCTGATAAGGAGTCCTCTGAACATTTAAGGGACCGGTTGATTCTGGATGAACAATACAGCATGGCTGTATATACTTGTAGGAAGTGTAAGCTGCTGGTGATTATGATGGAAAGTACCTTGCTGCTGGTGATTGTGAGGGAAATCTCCATTTGTATAACCTGCATACTTCTGACTACATTTATATACAGGTAACCTGTGAATCTAAATTTGATATTGTGTTCTTTTTTCTTTTTCTTTTTTGCTAGTTTTGATATCATGCTATTAAATATGTTTAACTATTAATAATTGGTTGTATGCTAGCAGGATGCTCACAATGCTGAAATTCTATCGTTGATCTTTAGCTCGCCTACAAAGGATGATTCTTCTGAGAAAGATATAGAAGGGTGCTACTTTCTTGCTTCGGGTGGACATATTTCAATGCAAGGTAAGGCCATATTTCATCTTTCAATGCAAGGCCATATTTCAGGCTGTTCATCAACTGGCTGCTTGACCTGAAAACTTTGGAACCGGTCATACCAACAGCAAGAACTTATGTAGATGCAGTAGCAGCCTCACCTGATGAACTAATAAGCATGGCTTGTCACTGGGCTTTGGATATATTGGAGTGTAGGAAACCATGGGTTGCAGCATTGTATATAACACTTAGGGTATTTCCAGTTCTTGGATTTTATTTTTAGGTTATGTAATTGATTTTTGTTTAGAAATTAATAGCATTAGGTGGTTGAATTTTAGTTGGTTGATTGATGAATTTTGGTTGTAATGATGGATTTTAGTTCGTTGTACGTAATAGCGAATATTGGTCGTAATGGTAGAATTTTATTGGTGCATTATCTAGTTTATGTTTAGTAAATGAGAGCATTTATAAGAAAACATGTTATAAATCATATCTTACAACAGCAATCTTTATAAAAGCGTTGTGTGTAAAAATGAACTATTGTGAAAGAAGAAGAAAGACAACAGTCTAAATATGAATAAATATGAAGGACCATTGTCTAAATTCTTAACACACAATAGAACAAAATATGGGTGGGCTAAAAACAATTGTGCACATTAGAATCTAACAACACTTTTGAAGCAACAAAACATTGTACGAAAAGCATGAAGACAACGAATTCTATCACATGTAAATGTTGTGTGAATGTTGGCTTCACGTGCCTCTGATTCACCAAAACAGTTGTGCACATTAAAATCTAACAACATTCAAAATTAACCAAAGCATTGTAATATCACCATAAGAACAACGTTTTTTACCAAATCCGTTGTGGTTTCTGGGTGTGCTACAACGGTTTTTGAGCCTGGTGTGTTGTTGTTACGGATATCAGACAACGTTTTGTGTACCGTTGTCTGAGTTGGTAAGAGACACCTGCTCGATAGACAACGCTATTCCAGGGTATCAGACAACGGGCAAAAACCATTGTATAGTTCAGTTTTCCTTGTAGTGGGGAGTAATAAGGTGTGTGAGATATGGTTTACTTTTGTTCATTACTTTTGGGGAAATATTGGATTTTGTTGCTTACTTGTTAGTCGTTCAAGAAACTTTTGGAGGAGGATTGTTGTTGCTTATAGTATGTATCTTAGCTCTCCAAAAAAAAAAAAGGAAAAAAATATATTATCTGAGAGCATACTTATGTTTCTGTGTTTATGTGATCCTTCTTCATTTGACTAGTCAAGCATTTTGTTGGAAAAGATTAGAAATCCATGTATGGGGAGGATGTATGGTGTTGTGTATTATTTATAATGGTTCTTACTAGCTTTTGACACTTCACCTTATTTGGCTTTACTTGACATACCTTGTCCCTAGCCCCATTACAACCCAAATAAAAGACCTTTTGATTATCATCATTGATGTATGTTGTGGTAAAGTTAGATTGATACCAATTGTCAAGCATGCTTATGATTTTGTTGGAATTGAGTGATACACTTACCTTTGTTCTTGAGTAAATATTCTTTTGTGAGTGAAAGGTGAGTTGTTACTTGTTTTTGCATATGAGATCCCAAGTTTTGACTCTAAGGTGAACTCTTGTGGGCTTAGCATGGTTACCAACTTATTTTTACACTTGACGTGGACTTTTGAGGACCTATGCATATTTCTTTGAGTAGACTATGTGAATACTTGCACCTTACACACCAAGACATTGCAAATTCACTTTGATTTCTTTAGTTGATGTTGCATGAGATGACTTGTATGTGTGGTGTTGCATTGAGCAATCTTTTACATGAGCTAGATGGATTTTGTGGGTACATTCACTATAGGTCCTCACGAGACACTCGTCCACTAGGGCTGCCTAGGGGTTTAAAGGGCTTGTTGCATATGCCAAATGCAACCGTGATCACCTACGAAAGTGGTATTATTTATTTATGTAGTATTTTATATTTTATTTTTCTCGAGGACGAGCAAAAGATAGGTATGGGGGCATTTGATAGGTCCATAATTCATCATATTTTTAATACCTATTTTATGTCCATTTTTGTAATTTTATTAATTAATAAATTTGAGTATTTTACAGGTATCCTTAATGAAAAAGGAAATGTTGTTTACATGTTTTATGGATTTTTTCTTAAAATCCACCACCACTAAAATATATTTGTTAAGTATTTTTAGCAAAATTATATCTTCTACAAAATAATCCAATCTAATTTTCAACAGCCCAAAATAATTATCCAGATAATTCCTCAAGAGCCCCTAAGGCGAATAAAATCCTGGAAATAAATATTTTTACATGTCTTTTTCAAATATTTGTTATATATTTTAATATTTTAATGAGTTTGATTAGAATTTTCAGTTTTATTCACTTCAAAACTTGATTCAACACTAATCAAATATTCAAATATTAATCTTTTTTTTTTGCTTTATTTTACTTTGATATAATTACGATATCAATTTTTTGGAGAGAATTTATACCTAATTTTCCTAATCATTTGAAAAAATTTGAAAATAGTTTTAATGTTATGACTAAAACATTTTTGTAGAAAAATAGTTGAAATTTTTTTATCATAATA
The DNA here is from genome assembly GCA_037693485.1 of Kitagawia praeruptora. Lineage (NCBI taxonomy): Eukaryota > Viridiplantae > Streptophyta > Magnoliopsida > Apiales > Apiaceae > Kitagawia > Kitagawia praeruptora. The sequence continues at coordinate 115,000,891 of CM075354.1, forward strand.
ATTTTTTGGTAAAATTTTTTTTATTAAATTTCTAGAAGGCCTCTAGTTTTCCTTGGGTTTCATGCCTTCACAAAATTCTCATTGAGCACTCATCGGGCCCAATCACCAAATTGTGGGCCCAATAAAAAAATTTAGGTTTTACATGTGTGTATTCAACAACCATCTACAACCATCTAAACCTAGCCGCAGAGAAACTCATCTCCACATCTAGCTAGTCTTCTCAGACCACACCCAACACCCACAAACCTCTCATGATAGAGCACTAACTAAAATTTTTTGTCTAGTTTTTGTTGATAGGTCCATAATTCATCATATTTTTAATACCTATTTTATGTCCGTTTTCGTAATTTTATTAATTAATAAATTGTTTTATTTTGTTTTGTAGGAAAATAAATAAAAACAGATTTCTAGGAGGAAAAGGTGCAAAAAGGGAAAGGAGGTGGAAAATTCTTGAAGTCAAAGAAATTGGAGGAAAAATCGAATACTTATTGGAGAAGAAAAGGAAATTGAAGAAATTATATTCAATATCAAATTTGTAATTAAAGGGTCCAAGCCCAAGTTTTTCCCTATATATGGGGCTCCTCTCTTGTATTTGAGAACCAATTTAGACACCTAGAATTTGATAGCTCTTTATTTTCTTGTTTTTTTCCGTTGGTGGCTATTATTACTCTGTTTTCGTAATTAATATAAGATTTCTAATCTTTTTCCGTTCGTTCACTTCTTTTACCTGCTTTTGTCTCTCGCCAGTCATTCAGCTTGAATTTAACTTTTCATCCATTATATATCCGCTGGTACCATCTGTTTATGCATGCATGTTTTAGTTTTAATATTTTATTTTTTTTTTTGCCTTTAACTTTTGTGTCCACGTTTGTTTACATCAACCTTATTAGTGATATAAAATTGCTCGCCATCTCTTTTTCTATTCTACCGGGCTTAGTCGCATATTTACATGTCATATAATAATTGTTTTGTTTATTTAATAATTATGTCTAGCAAATTTTATTGTCCTAGGATGAAGATGAAGTTGATTTAATTATTCTTGATTTCTTCTCGTTCCTATTAATTGATTCTCATAATTTTTCTTGGTGCTTAATTGATCGATTGACAAAGTGATTTTGATATATTATTGTTACTGGATTTATTTTTCATAGCCTATGCTTGCTCCTTGAAGTTTTGATAGGTTATTGTTAGATAACAAGTTTCATAGTATATGCTTGTCTCGTTGATTGATATATCTTATTTGTGAAGAAAAGAGGATTGATTTTAGGGCGAGTTGATATTAATTGTGATTGATTAATGCATTCGAATTCCTAGGTTTTCCATATTATTTGATAATCTTTGCTAATTAAGTTAATTAGGTTAATTAAAACTCATCTCAAATCTATTTGTCTAGTTCGCCTGAGTTAATTATTAGGGTTTTGAAAATTCATAGTCTCCGAGGATCGATCTGCATTTGCTACAATTAACCACTGTGCGCTTGCAGTTATTTTACACATCATTTGTCTACATCTTTCAGTCGACTGATCCTTTCTACATCTTTGAGTCGAATAATCCTTACAACAATGGACTACTCAATCATAAGTCAACCATATTTCAACGGTTAACACATCAAAGATACGTTTAGAATTATTTATTGTTTCTTTCTTAATGTTTAATTGTGTTGATTAATGTAATTAAGATTTTATATAATTATTTAATGTCTTTTTTCTCCTTAATGATCCGAAAATCAACCCATCAACGAGAACATTCCAAAAAATAAATACTATCACAATTTCCAAGACTTTTGTTTCAATTTTAGATTTAAGCAATAGTTGTGGATAATTTTAGATTTTTATCAAAGTTTACATATAATTTGAATTAGTGGGAGATCTTAATGGATATTTGGTTTTGATTTTTGTTTGTTTTAAGATGTGGACTGAACACGATTCAAAATTAGTTGATAACGAGATGATAATCCTAATAGAAAGTCTTAATACCTACTTGATATGCAATTATTTTGGGATATCAAGTATTTTTTAATATATTAAATTTTATTTTAAGTATGTTTTTTTGAATTCTTGTATCAATTTTTTTTTGCTTGTTATCAATTATTATTGTAGATAGACAATGAAGAATATGCTCCAAAAAAAGTAGTAGGTAACCCTGGCTCTATGAGCCTATCTGCAACTCTCTCACACGAAGAAGGGACAAAATAGACGGATGTATTGTGCGGTTGTGACAGTAGGGTATGAGTTCTTTCTGTTTGTATTGTTTTTCTTTTCGTTTAATTTTTTGTCATTAATTTATAGTGTGATTTGTTTGGTCAATCACTTCTGTTAAATATGTAGCTCAACTGTGGTGGCTGCTGGACTTTTTCGAGTTTTGGGGCAAGATCTTGCAGAACTCCATTTAGCCGCAACTGCTAAGGCCAATCAAGGCAAGGTGAGTTTACATCCTTCACTAAATAGCCAAAGTACAAAAATGATGCATTAATCCACTATGTGTTTATACTCAAGCATTTTGTAATTCAAGTGCTATTGAGGGGCACTGCCTCTAGGATAACACTGTATATCTTAGATACAGCAGCTCACCTCCATCTATTACGTTCTATTGATGGTAAAGGAACCAATCCTTGGAGGACTCGGTAGTTTTCATTAGTTAATGTTTCAATCTTCTTTTCGGTCTCAATTTCTTAAAGCTCTCTGATCCTGTTGTTGGTCTCTGTTTCTTAGTGCTCTCAACACCTTCAAATAATCTGATATCTTTGCTTATGATTTACAAATGTTATTTACAATGTATGTGCTTTTTAAAACAAGTATAATTAAATTTCTGAATTTCGTCAAAATAAATATGAAAATCTGATGTCCATGATAAAAAAAATACGAATATATGCAGCAAACTAACATGATCAGGATCGAATAGTACGAGAACATGGTCGTCAGATATTAAGACAGAGTTATGCTTCCTCGTAAAAACTTATTTGCTGAATTTGTTAGATTTTACCATAATTCTTCACAAGGAGTTTTTGACATTTAAATGACATATGATATCCAGCATGGACATTGGATGTCAAGTTTTCATATTTACTTGTTTCTTTAAGCCAAATACGTGCTTCCTGTTAGTGTAGGTGCCCTAGAGGCAATACATTGTTTCTTTTAATGAACCCTTATGTCATTTGATTATTCATTAAACGTATTTATTATGACTTTAATTACTGCGATATATTTGTTAGCATAATAAATGTCCTTAGAATCATGATACACATTGTATAGTTTAAGTACATGACTTGAACTTGAGATTATATAATATATCATATTCATAAAGGTCCCTAGTCGAGTATTATTATTACAGGGCAATAATAATACGTAAATAGATTAGTAAGTTGTTTGACAGATAACCACATCTCATTGGTTATAAGTATGGAGATACTAAAGTCAAAAATATAGGTACATGTAGGGGTACATGGTACTGGACAGACCCACAGTGAGATTCCTCATGTTTAATAAAGTCATAAGAAAGACTCATAGTGATAATAGTGTAATGGTCCTTTGACTTGAGATCATTATATTTCTATACGAGGATTAATATACTTTGACTACATTAAAAGTTACCTTTGACCGGATGATGATAAAAGTGGACATCGGGTATATCATGAGTCGTATGAGAAATATGAATGATAGATAAAGGATTTAACCCTCCTAGAATTTGGAGAGATATTATTGGCCTCTTGATTGAGTGAGACTATAAAATGCATGATCGTGCTCAAATAATGATTTGTTTTAATAGTCTACTCATGGATCAAGTAAACCCGGATTAAATGTTGAAGAGGATGACTAAACACATGCCTCGAGTTTAATCTATAATATTTGTTTAAAGGGATTATATTACACAGAAACATTAATCACAAAAAGTTTAATCTATAATAGAGGTTTTTCGTAACCACATTTGCTCTGTTATCATAGGCTTTTTTTGATGTTACCTTAGATATCTATAGTTACTGCTGAGAACTTAGATATCTATAGTTACTGCTGAGAACCTAACACGGCTGAAGTGTTACCATAGCCCTATTTTGGCCTACAACAACTTTAAACAGGGTCTATGGTAACACAGTTTTAGGGTTGCAATAAGCAATCTATGGCGTAGTTACTAATTTTCCAAACATGTTTATACTCTTTACTAAGGTGATCATCTACATATGAATGCAGTCTCAATCGCATCCGGATGAAGAGGAATTAATAGATCGATCGGAGAGCTGGATCCTAGCAAGGATGGACGAAGAGGGTTATTTTTTAAATGATGTTGTTGTAGACAAAGCTAAGGAAATTATAAGTTATTGATTTGTATCTTAATTCAAAGTATTCATTAGCTCATGCTTTGAACCTTTTTTTTCTAAACTATTAGCATACTTTGAATTCTTTATTATTATATATGTACAAGTTTATTACATACATAAATAGATTAGTCTTTTGTATGGGAATAGATCAGACTATAAATATATGGTACTCTTAATTCTGTAGGTAAAGTTGAAGGAGGAGGTTAAGGAAGGGAAACTAAAAGTGGACGGTTTTAATGATGTTTTAACAATGGCTCTTGGTAAGCCTGAGCATCGAGGAAGAGTACGTGGCCGAGGAACTCATGTGAAGCAGTCAGTTTACTTCGATCTTCCAAGGCAAAGGAAAGCCAAGACAATGGATGAAAAGATACATGAGAGAGTTAAGAAGTACATGGCAGTGGAGACTGCAAAGGTTATTAAAGAGAGAGATGCAATTTGGGTTGATGTAGTGGGAAAACTCATAGCAGAGTTATTGATAAAGACTGTAGGACAAGATGGTAGTCCGAAACAGGCTTCTCAACAAGCAAGTTGTCACTCTAACGATTGATGTAGATGTATGTGTACAGAATCTTCATACACCTGAAACCACAAGGAAGATTTTTCATGTTTAAGAAGATAAAGATGTTCATAAAGTGAAAATAATTGACACTATATTTGTTGATTTTGGTGACATTAAGGATAATAACAAGGTGGCTGGTAAGGATGCAAATTGTAAGGTGGCTGGTGAGGATGCAAATTGTAAGGTGGCTGGTGAGGATGAAATTGTAAGATGGCTGGTGAGGATGAAGATTGTAAGTTTGTTGTTGAAAAGAAGATTGGTGAGGAAGTGAAAGTCAATGCATCTAGTATTTCTGTTTGCAAATTGGCTATTGGATCGCTGAGCAACATTGTAGCTTATGCAAAGATTGATGAAGTACTCATTCTTGAAGGACGTGAGCAGACAATCCATGGATTAAGACTTGGAGAAGAGAATTCTAGAGTTTCAATCACTCGAGTCATTCAGTGCAGTGCTAAGATTCCCTTCCCTATCAGTGATGAAATTGTGACTGTGGAACAGGCCATTGGAACTTTTATTGCATGACCGAGAAACCTAGCTAATAGCAGTAGGAAATAATAGCACTTCCGATGGTGTCTCAAAGGTCAGATTGTTTTTCTATTAGTGTGCTTAGTATATCTAGTATGTTTTTATTTAGTCTGTTTCTTCTTACTATTTTCACGTGCAATTTTCAGAAAAAGAAGAAAGGTCATTCCAAGAAAATGAAAAAGACGTATAAAGTAGTTGAAGATGTTCGAGTAGAGCCTTTTGTTGATGGATGCAAATTATCCATCTGCATTGAAGCGTTTGTGGACATGAGCAAAAGATGCCTTGGCTGATGAACAGACAACGTCTTTTGAGCTAAGCGAAGAAGCCTTTGGCTCTACAAAGAATCAAGTCATTTTCTTATCAGATATACATGTATTGTGCTTTGGAGGTGAAATGGCAGGGTCTCTCATTTGCCTTTTTATTAAGTAAGTTTCTCTGCAATTTTTTTTTCGTAGATAGTCGCGCAATATAACTGAGAATCTTTACTCACTATAATACTTAATTTTATATGTAGCCTCTTAAATGAATATATGAAAAAGCATAAGATGACCAACATGATAAGCTGTGTAGATCCTAGCAATCGCACGATTGGAGCCATTGGATGTGGTAATGCAAGGCAGAGGTCGCGTGCACTCGCTCCACGATTTAAGAATGCTAAGAAAGATCAATACTTTCTCATGCCTTATAATGTCGTGTAGGTGTTTATACTATAAGTAGCTACTTAAACATTCTCAGATAAATTTTTGAGGTTAAACAGGATTATATGTCTTGCCCTTTTTTAGTTGATTTTTTTCAAGAATTTAAGTTTTAGTTTTTAACACAAGGGTTAAATATGATAATATTTAATTTGTTTTAAATTTTAAGTTTAATTTTTTATGTTAAACTTGATAATATTTCTTATAATTTTAAGTTGAATTTTTACAATAATTTAGGATTCCAATTTTTTAAAAATGGTTAGGTTGTGTCGCAATTTCTCGATATTTTGGTGGAATTGTTAAGATCAAGCGTTACTTTCATTTTTTAAGTTGATCAATTACGAGAATTTAAGTTTTTATTTTGAATACAAGGATTCAATTTTTGAAGTCAAGCCTGATCATATTTATTGCAAGAAATTGTGCTCTAGATGTGTCACATTTTGGAACATTTTTCTGTCTTGCTGAATTTAAGTATTTTTTTGGTTGATTTTATTTTAATATTAATGTAAACTTTTTGATTATATTTGAGTTGGTAATGCGACAAGAATTAGTACTTCATGCTTTAATTTCAAACTTGGACCATGGTTCATGTTTGCGTAGGAACCACTGGACTTTGACTGTTGCAAATCCTTAGGCAAAGATTGTCTACTACATGGACCCTCGAAAACGTCGAATTGCAAATGGGGAATGGGTGGATGTTATCGATAAGTTCAACTTCTAAAGTTTGTGTATTGAGTCTTGAACCTTCATTGACCATATCTTTCTGTGCTTTGATTTTTTGTTGATAAATATTATTTTCATTACAACGCTATTAAAATGTACAAGGAAGACATGAACAAGGTTGCAAAGAAGAAAATATTAAGGGAGAACATGGCGGTATTAATTCATTCTTATCATATTTTATTTATGTCATCAAAAGAGATTGTAATGGGAGTTCCACGCAGACAGGGAGCAAGGACTGTGGCATGTTCGTGATGCGTTACATGAAGGAAATCGTTGAGGACAAGGATCTTCAATTTGCTGCTAAGGTGAGAATTTCACTTTTTTTGGGTTTTCTAATCAACTTTAGAGATACTTGGTTCTTTAGGACACTAGTAAAAATTTGTGACTTACAAAAAACTTTTGGTCATTTTTCAGTAGATGCGCAGGTCAAACTTGGTTTACACTCATGATGACATTAGCGAGATCCGGATTGATATTGTGAAATATTTTATGAAACGCCATGCACGTTAGGTTCTACAGTCGCGTTCTTTCTCTTGTTATGAGCTTGGTTTGTGAAGTGGAAGTTTTATAGTATGTAGTTGGTGATGGTAAATTAAACTTGGGATGATGTATTTGGTGTTAGGTGATCAACTAGTGAACTGGTTCTTTTTGCTTGTTTTGTGGTTTTCGTGGATTGATCGGTCGTTAATTTGGTATCTATTTCATGGTTTTCTTTGGTGTTTGGTATCTTTTGTGTTTGTTGTTTGATGGAATTTAGTTTTAAGCTTCCATTGGTGGTTTGTATAAAATGTGAATTTGATGTGCAAAAAGTTTACACTTAAACAGATTACGGTGTTTTAAATCAAAAATAGCCATTATACGAACATAATTGGGACAACAATATACCATTGTTATAACAGTTGACTGAAAGTAGATAAACAAATTTGTAAAACTTGTAAACCATTGTGTCTACAACATTCCATAACAAGAGGAGGTTATATGGCGTTGTCTGAAAACTTAAACTACAATATGAGATAAAAATAAAATGTGGTCTAAAGAGCTTTCGGATAACAGTGAAGCACAATTCAATATTAAAAACAATGGTTTATGCTATAAACAAACGGTTGTTTGAAGGCCTTCAATACATGTGTGCTTGTGTAAACTGTTGTCTAACACCAACTAAGATAAAGGTGTTTCTATAAAACTGTCATGGTTAGGTTTTCAGACAACAACAGAGGATTACAATAATCACAATAATCGTTGTTTGAAAAAGAGCTTGGAAAAATTGAGAATTCTTGCATGACATCTATTCCATGTTGTCTATTAGTCAGAAAACCATTGCATTATGTTGTTTCCAGTAACGGTTCTTATTACAAAAGTGTTGTCTTTCTTAATTTTAAACAAGCACTTAGAACAGTTGTGTTACTTTCTTCTAGCAACGGGTATAAAACCATTGTCTTATTTAAATCAGACCACTGCCCGATAGACCATGAAAAAAATCGGTGTCAGACAATAGTGAAAAACTTTTGCATTAACTGATTTTTTTTGTAGTGCGTGTCACCAAGCTTTCACTGAGATAAAATGCCATACCCCTAGTACTTCTCCTATCATCAATATTTCCTGCAAGATCGTTGTTCGAGTATACCGACAAAACATTAGTACCATCATTTTCAGTGTAAACAAGTTCATACTCCTGTGTTCATGTACGTAATAAAGAATTCTCTTAACAACGTTTAAGTTCATTATTGTAGGCTTTTCCATATACCTATTGACTATTCCAACTGTGTAGGTAATATCCAGACGTGTGTGAACAAAGTAACTTAGCCCTCCAACAATGCTCCTGAAATGAGTTACACCTCGTCCTTGGTGATATGTTCTTTTGGATGCATCAGAAATTTTGTGGGATTACAATCAATCATCCCAGCCTTTTCTAGTACTTTCCTTGCATACCCTGACTACTTAAGCTCAATACACCCGCTGTTTAGCTTTACTTCAATTCCCAAGTACTAAGATAATTTCCCCATATCACTCATCTCAAATTTGCAATTCATCTGACCTTTAAAATCTTTAATTAATGACATATTCGTGCTAGTGATGAGAATAACATCCACATAGACTTTTCCAACTCTTTTGGTGTATACAGCATGCTCGTACGAGCATTTAACAAAGCGAGATCTTTAAGATATTTGTTGAGTTTCAAATCCCATGCACGTGGCGCCTGCCTTAGACCTTACAACGCCTTGTACAGCTTGTACACAGGTTTTTCTTGCCCTTTCTTCATGAATCCTTCCAGCTGAGATACATAAACCTCCTCCTTGAGCTCACCATGTAAAAAGGTTATTTTAACATCCATGTGGTGCAATTCCCAGGAGTTTTTCGCTGCTAAGGCCAGTCTAATTCATACTATTTCTAAGCGAGTAACAGGCACAAATAATTCATCGAAATCTACCCCATTTTCTTGGACATACCCCTTGGCGACAAGTCTCGCCTTATGCTTGACTATATTTCCTTCAGCATCCCATTTACATTTATAAATCGATTACCTTTTGACCTAGTGGCAGAGTTGTCATTTTCCAAGTTTCGTTTTTTTTCAATGGAATCAATCTTGCACTGTATACCTTTTCTCCAGGCTTTATCCTTCATTGCACGTCTATATTAATTCGGCTCATCAATGCCCATGAGCAACAACTCGTCTTCTACCTCTATTTCTTCGATGCCATTATATGTATCTTCAATCTTTCCGAATCTCTTTGGTACTCCTCTGTCATCATAGTTCTCAAAGTTTGGACTGACATCAGGTGTTCGTGACTGCGGGGTCGTACCCTCAAGTTCCCCAGAGTTGCTCATCTGCATCTATCTCGGACTTGTCACCTCATCATCAACGATTACTGGTACTTCAAACACTGAAGCTGAACCCATTTATTGAACTTAACATATGAATTACCTCAATTTAAACCATTCGTTAATTCTTGATACGAACTTATGCCATGGAATAGATTATGGAATGTTAAATACTTTAAAAAACAGACTGATTGTTCAAACCTTTTGTTGAACCCTTGAAATTGGAACATTTTTTATTGAGGTGCTGGTCGTGGTTACTTATTTTAAGGCCAAAGTGTGCCTATGGATCCAAATGTTAGAATCATATGAAAACATGGTTTAGCGATATTACGTGGCTGATCACCCATTTTAGCACGTAACGTCTTATCGTAAGTTCCAATTAACCTATTTATTATTGAAAGCTTATATCCTAATTCGGATTTATACTTTTGATTCATTGTTACCTGTTATCTCTTTACACAGCTGAGTGATGTTTGGCTCATATATCCAAACCTGACAGTGAAACGTGAAGATGGTGCGTACGATTTAGACCACTAGGAAGAGTTTAGAGAGGAAGAGAGTAGCTGCCCAGGGTCTGGTATTTGCAATCCAAATTTCGGAAGATTTCGAATCAACAGATGCAGCTATTTGATAAACTTTTGGAGTTGGTTTGTAAGACTAGTTTTGATAATGATGTAATTATTTAAAATTGAAATCGTTTGTAAAATTAATTAGACTTAACTATTAATGTTTTTAGATGTTTAATTTATTTCATACTTTAACATGGTTCATCTAGGGGGTATGGTTTTACTTTATTATTAACCGGTTTGCGGGTATGACCCATATTCACGTTACTCATTTACGCTGTTACCATATGATCATTTCTCAATTTATCACTCCTAGATAACACCCAAATCTAAACCATTAGCCCACTCCAAGCCCAATTACAATCATTTAAGTTATAAAATATCCCTCTATTAGGTTAGCTATAAGGTTGTAGATTAGTAGAATGGAGCCGAACTTCTCTCTTCGTGTTTCAGCTCGTTACAAAAGTCGAACTCAAACTCGAATTTTATGGAGCCAATATTATTGTTTTTGTATGGACTCATTAAGAAAAAAATTATCTGACACATGTTCGCAAATCATGATATACTCTTATCACGTATTCACGATCATTTTAAATTTTTTCTATAATTTTTTCATTGAATTTGAATAAAAAAGTAGGGAATAAAATCTCGAAAACTTGCAACATGCTTCTTGTTTGCATTTTCTGTTGATTTATTTATTTTTTAATTGCACAAACAAGTGAAAATTAAGGGAAAAGGTTAGAAAACTTGGCTATGGATACATTTTTATTGTTGCATGTAGTCTAGTGAATTTTGACTTTATACTTTTAGTGGTTTACTAAATTACCATATGATCGTACCTCTAATAGTAATAGTAGTACTAGTGTTGCTGGTTAATTACCCTCATCGTATTTAAAAATTTGAATTGTAAATTCATAATGTAACATAAGGTCTGAGGTCTCAGTCTCTCTAATTTGTTCCTTGATGAAAAGCTTTTGGGTTTTTTCCTTACCAAATTCTGCACCATTACATACAATTTCTAACTCATTCATGAAGTGATCAGGTGTCTCATTTCCAATTGGTTTCATAAAAGGAGGATGCCCAGATCATCGAGTAGAGTGGGTATTTGTTAAAAGCTTTGACAAACATGTCTTCATAGTCCTTTGACCTTTAGGTTTGAGATTTGGCATTATGCTTGGCAAGGTCTTACAATAAAGGTTTATATTAGTTGTATTATCTAGAATTAAAAAAACAAATATTTTTCAGATTTGGCAAGCAAGCAAGGTCTTACAATAAAGGTTTATATTAGTTGTATTATCTAGAATTAAAAACAAATATTTTTCTAGTTTTACAGTTTATGATATAGGAATGTCACAATATGTTATATTAATTATTAGAATATATTCTAGTTGAAATAATATTTTTTTGAACTATTTTTATAGATTTTTTAAGCAAGAGCACATAGTAAAGAGTAACATCACAAAAACTCAATTATGTTGTTAAATAACAAATTTTATCTTTATCTGATTCAAATTAAATAAATATGATAAAAAAATATATTATAAACTACTTCTGAAATAATTATACAATAATTATAAAAAGAAGATTTATTTTAGTTTTATCATCGACCACAAATGAAAAAATATTTTTCTAGTTTAAATGAATATATTTGTTGTTAAATACATTACAATATAAAAATTATGTTGTACCAATTACTCAATATATTATATTAATAATTAAAATTCTTCAAAAAATAATATTTGAATTTCTTGTAAATAGAATTAAGGGCTCTTTTGAAAAATAAATAGGAAAAAGTAAATTTTTGCACATTTACTTTTGTTAAGAAAGACTATTTGCAATTTTACTAAACTAAGTTTCAAATTGCAAAAATACTAACCCTAATTCTCCCCCTCCCCTTTCCTCAATTTCTCTCTCCTCCCCCTATCAACAGACGCTGCCGACTTCAGTTTTTTTTTTTTTTTTTTTGGGCTATTTTGGTGGATTTGGGTTTCCTGGCCCCGCAGGGGCATATTCAACTAAATTTGCAACTAATTGCAACTGAATGCAACTAAATTTTAATTTTTTTTTTGATTTTTAAGGTGGGGCTATTTTGGTGGATTTGGGTTTCATGACCCCGCAGGGGCATATTCAACTAAATTTGCAACTAATTGCAACTGAATGCAACTAAATTTCTGATTTCAAGTTCCATTTGTCAGTTGTCATTTTCGACCTCATTTTTTAACTCTATTATATATATATATATATATATATATATATAGGCCTTTGCTCCATAAAGAACACTCTTATATAACAAACAATAAAAAACACTATAAAATCATTTATTCCAATAGATCCATTGGCCCCGCCAGGGGCAATGGATCTATTAGATATGAGGTGTTCTTTGTTGTTTGTTATATAAGGTGTTTGCTATGGAGTCCAACCCTATATATATATATATATATATATATATAAGAAGGGTGATATTTTGGTGGATTTAGGTTTCCTGGCCCCGCAGGGGCATATTTAACTAAATTTGCAACTAATTGCAACTGAATGCAACTAAATTTCTGATTTCAAGTTCCATTTGTCAGTTGTCATTTTCGACCTCATTTTTGAACTCTATTATATATATATATATATATATATATATATATATATATATATATATATATATATATATATATATATATATATATATAAGAAGGGTGATATTTTGGTGGACTTAGGTTTCCTGGCCCCGCAGGGGCATATTTACTAAATTTGCAACTAATTGCAACTGAATGCAACTAAATTTCTGATTTCAAGTTCCATTTGTCAGTTGTCATTTTCGACCTCATTTTTTAACTCTATTATATATATATATATATATATATATATATATATATATATATATATATATATATATATATTATAGAGTTCAAAAATGAGATCGAAAATGACAAATGAAAAATGGAACTTGAAATCAGCAACTTAATTTCTGATTTCAGTTACATTCAGTTGAATATGCCCCTGCGGGGCCTTGCAACCCAAATCCACCAAAATCACCCAAACCAATAATATGTAGTTGCAACTAGTTGTAACTAGTTGAAAATAGTTGCAACTAGTTGAAAACAGTTGAAAACAGTTGAAAATAGTTGCAACTAGTTGAAAACAGTTGAAAATAGTTGATTTGGTTGAATATTGCCCCTGGCGGGGCCTTGGAACCCAAAATAACTCAAACCAATAATATGTAGTTGCAACTAGTTGTAACTAGTTGAATGTAGTTGAAAATAGTTGCAACTAGTTGAAAACAGTTGAAAAGAGTTGAAAATAGTTGATTTGGTTGAATATTGCCCCTGGCGGGGCCTTGGAACCCAAAATAACTCAAACCAATAATATGTAGTTGCAACTAGTTGAAAGTAGTTGAAAACAGTTGCAACTAGTTGAAAGTAGTTGAAAATAGTTGCAACTAGTTGAAAATAATTGAAAATAGTTGATTTGGTTGAATATTGCCCCTGGCGGGGCCTTGCAACCCAAAGCCACCAAAATCACCCTACCTTTTTTAAAAAAAAAAAAAGTTGAATGTGGTTGCATTTAGTTGAATATTGCCCCTGGCGGGGCCTTGCAACCCAAATCCACCAAAATCGCCCCACCTTTTTAAAAAAAGTTGCATTTGGTTTCATGCAAAAATAAAAGTACAGAAGTCGGCAGTGGGCTGGGAGAAAGGAGGGAGGGAGGGAGGGGAAGTGGGTTGGGCTACGAAGGAGGGAGGAGGAATGGGCCTAGTATTTTTGCAATTTGAAACTTTGTTTGGTAAAATTGCAATTTATTAATGAAGGTGGTATTTTTGCAAAAAGAAACTTTAAATCTAGTATTCTTTGTAAATATCCTAGAATTAATTATGATTTCACTTTAGGTATGTACATTTTACCCGGTATTGTACATTTGCATTCCACTAAAAAAGTTAATTTTTTGGTAATTTTTTTTTATTAAAATTGTAGAAGGCCTCTAGTTTTCCATGGGTTTCATGCCTCCACAAAATTCTCATTGAGCGCTGGCCCAATCACCAAATTGTCATAGGCCCAATAAAAAATTTTAGGTTTTACATGTATGTATATATATATATATATATATATATATAGGGTCTTACTCAAATAGAAACAAAATTAAAATAGAAACTAGAAACTAAATCATAATCTAATATTTAAAACTAATCTAATGACCAAACTAGGGGGACCCCAATACAAAAAGTTCATAATATTCTAGGCTCCATCCAGCAAAAAAAAAAACTGTTCACTGCTGACGTGGCAGTGACGTCAGCGTGAACAGTAATTTTTATTTTATTTTTATTTTTATTTTTTTGCTGGATGGAGCCAATAATTTTAAACACTTTTTGTGAAGGTGCCCCTGGCGGGGCCATTAGAATGAATGAAATATAATTTATTTAGTGTTAGTTTCTAGTTTCTATTTAAGAATTGGTTTCTATTTGATACTTTGCCTATATATATATATATATATATATATATATATATATATATATATATATATATCACTCTATTCAACAACCATCTAAACCTAGCCGCAGAGAAACTCATCTCCACATCTAGTCTTCTCAGACCACACCAACACCCACAAACCTCTCATGATAGAGCACTAACTAAAAGTTTTTGTCTACATCTTTCAGTCGACTGATCCTTTCTACATCTTTTAGTCGAATAATCCTTACAACAATGGACTACTCAATCATAAGTCAACCATAATTCAACGGTTAACACATCAAAGGTATGTTTAGAATTATTTATTGTTTCTTTCTCAATGTTTAATTGTGTTGATTAATATAATTAAGATTTTGTATAATTATTTAATGTGTTTTTTCTCCTTAATGATCCGAAAATCAATCCATCAATGAGAACATTCCAAAAAATAAATACTATCACAATTTCCAAGACTTTTGTTTCAATTTTAGATTTATGCAATAGTTGTGGATTTTTTTAGATTTTTATCAAAGTTTATATAAAATTTGAATTAGTGGGAGATCTTAATCGATATTTAGTTTTGAATTTTTTGTTTGTTTTAAGATGTGGATTGAACACGATTCAAAATTAGTTGATAACGAGATGATAATCCTAATACAAAGTCTTAATACCTACTTGATATGCAATTATTTTGGGATATCAAGTATTTTTTTAATATATTAAATTTTATTTTAAGTATGTTTTTTTGAATTCTTGTATCAATTTTCTTTTGTTTGTTATCAAAAATATTTGTATATAGACAATGAAGAATATGCTCCAGAAAAGTAGTAGGTAACCCTTGCTCTATGATCCTATCTGCAACTCTCTCACACCAAGGGACAAAACAGACGGATGTATTGTGCCGTTGTGACAGTAGGGTATGAGTTCTTTCTGTTTGTATTGTTTTTCTTTTCGTTTAATTTTTTGTCATTAATTAATAGTGTGATTTGGTTGGTCAATCACTTCTGTTAAATATGTAGCTCAACTGTGGTGGTTGCTGGACTTTTTCGAGTTTTGGGGCAAGATCTTGCATAACTCCCTTTAGCCGCAACTGCTAAGGCCAATCAACTCAAGGTGAGTTTACATCCTTCACTAAATAGCCAAAGTACAAAAACGATGCATTCCACTAAGCGTTTATACTCAAGCATTTTGTAATTCAAGTGCTATTGAGGGGCACTACATGTAGGATAACACTGTATATCTTAAATACAGCAGCCCACCTTCATCTATTACGTTCTATTGATGATAAAAGCTTGTGTAACAGCTGCTTGATTAATCTGTGGAGATGCTGTCAATACATAACTTAATGGTCCATACGCCAGAAAGTCCATGATTGGATGAAAATCAGTTGACACTCCTTCCTTGTTGGTGATAGCTGTTACATGATTGTTCGTCATAAAATCGAAGTCACCAAACTTGAAGGCTACTGATTTAGGTAATCTTCTTTGAGTTGCCATTGATTTTGATCTGAAAAGAACTTGAAAAATTCTTGAAATGGATTGTTGATTTTGAAAACTCGAGAGTGTTTTTGCTTTAGAGAATGTGAAATTAGAGAAAGCAATTACACGATTAGAGTTTCAAAAAAAATATATTTCACAAATCTTTCAGACCACTATCCCACGTCGACACGTAGATTGACAGGTGTCAGTCCCTGAAAAGTGCGATTACCCACGATTTTTGGAAAATAAAATCCAAAATTGATTTTCATGAAATAAATCAGGGTATTATCAAGATAAAAATCAATACTGATCAGCTTCCTTTTCCTGTTATGACCTCCCATCAAAATAATCACAAAATGCAATGTGATTTAAAAATAATAATTCTCAAATCCTGATGGTCACACTTGAAATCCTTATCAATATCATCCTGATTCCAGAGACTTAAATGGAGTTTCCACGTGGCATTTTTTTTTTATCTGAAAAAGAATTAAACAATTAATCTGAACAAAATCAATTGGTTAGATATATTCGACATTTCTTGAAAATACAAGAAATACAGTCACACACGATATTTAACGTCTGACTTCATTGATAGTTCCAAATGACTGTTCAGCTTCTTACGTCTTTCTATAAAAGAAACAGATGTCGTATGCCATTCTCCATAAACCTTTCAATTTCTTTTCTTCTCAACAATGATTCTCAAACCAAAACGCCATTCGAACCCATTCTTTAGGTTTTTCACAGTCGATGAACATCATGTTCTTGATCATCTCTTTGAAGAGTCGACTTTTCTCATCGAACTAGCCATGGATGGAGTAGTTTTAGATAATATCCAGAGGTTTCTCCTAGAACATCCATCTGTTGGATACAATCTTCCCCTAACCTCCTCAAAACTTGAGGATGAAGAATTCACTACACCATAAACAGCCTACGGTAACATAAAAAAAGTGTTACAGTAGGTACATTATATGTTACCTTAGGCCCATAAAGTAGCTAAGGTAATATTTTTCTGGTGATAGCTCTCAGCATGTTACCTTAGGTATCTAAGGTAACATTTTTTATCCCTAAGGTAACATGCAATTTTATGTTACCATAGCTTGCTATAGCAACAAAAGTGAGGGCTATGGCAACTTAATATATATGTTACCTTAGAGGCCTAGATTTTTTTTAAAACAGTGGGCCCCACTGTGGGCCCCACTTTTGTTGGCAACATTGTTTCACCTAGTGCAACATTTTTTTTGTTACATTAGCTTTTATATAGCAACATTTCCATTAGCTAAGGTAACATCTTTTCCGGAAAAAATTTAACAAAACTACACATAAATATTATGCATCTCAAATTAAACCTGCTATTTATTTCCAAATACAACACATTACATAATTCTTAATCCAGAGGTATATGTGATTACAAAAGACTATGGATAGTCTTATAAGTACAAAAAAAAAAAAAGAATTGTAATCCTCAACTAATCCTGGAAGCTGAGAAACACATATTTCTGCAGCCATATCCCATGCATCCCTACAATTACGGTTCCAAAGATAGCAAATCTTTGTATATTCAATTAGTGATGCTCAAACATATGTCAATATATTGTAAAGTACTTGATCTTTTTTTCATAGGAATATAATCTGTGGAAGGGTCCTTACTATGATAGGACAGTAATTATCATAGATAATATTAATTTGAATTAGTTTTCAATTGTACTGTAACTCGAAGCCTACAATTTCCAGTCTTACAAAAAGAGATCTTAGTTACTAGCTAGAATAACAGGCCTGGTTCAATATAAGGGACTTGTTGGAATATTATTATACCACTATGGACAATTCACTTTTAAAATTTTCTGCAACTCCAAGCCTATATAGAAGTATCATCACTTGGTTGACCACATATTATATAAACATCTTCCAGCAATGACATGTAACAACGATGATTTTTTTTAATTAAAATAGACATGACATGACTAGCAAGTAACTCTAATTTATGAACCTGAAGGAACCATTCGAGACGTGCACTAGAATGTTCAGAACACTGACCATCATAACCATGTGGTAGCAGGACAACCAAGCCAGTTTGAAGAAACCACTTAGCTTCCCCACTGCTAAGAAACTGATCAAACATCACCTGTGCACCATTGGAAAAATCACCGAACTGAGCTTCCCATAATACCAAAGAATTTGGATTTTTATAGTTACTAACATCAGAATACAATGATGATAAAATATTGGCTTTTTATAGTGCTGAATGAAGGCATATTGAAGACACATTTGCAGATTGCATGAAATTCGGACACTTTTGAGGTTTTTCATTGGAACTATAGTTAAACAAGCTAGCTTATTGTGTTGTTATCTCAACCTGTTGGACAAGCTCCTACGGTCCACTTTTAGCATGCCATCAAATGTATTTATTTTTGTGCCATGCACATGGATTTTTACTTTGATATAAATGTGTATCAGTGTATGTAAGTGCAAGTATAAATTTCAGAAATACACCAAAATACATAGATACATAAGCTGGACCATATCCATTCCCGTGGTCACAACTGCAGTTACTTATAATTATATGCAAATGGTAAAGCACCAGAAAGTAGCCAAAAGCTTACTATAATGCTTCCACAATCAATGGTTCACCCACCCTGCCCCGCTGCCAGAGCTCAGCAGATCTAATTATTAGCACATGGTTAAGGGGTGGCACCTGTCTATTACCCACATTCTGTTGATACCTTTTGCAGTTGAATCACACCAGCCAACTCAGACTCGAACACACTACATAACGAAAATTCACAAGTTCATATATCATAAATAATAACCTAACCTGATATACACATACCGACAACTGCCTCACCTTGAGGTTGTAAAATCACAGAAAATCAAAACTCATACAAGTAACTAACAATAATCGATTAATAAACCAATACACAAAAAAGCGAAACAAAAAATACGACAAATGATACATAATACGAAACCTGTAGAAGTTCTCGGAACCTCCAAATCCAATAGCAACCAAACAGTAGGCATTGATCAACTTGGAAAAAACCCCAATCTCACATGATTTCTCAAATTGAAGCCCAATCAATACAAAGCCATTCATTATAATAAAATAATTAATAAAAACAATTTCATACACTCAAAATCCATTAATATATATATATATATATATATATATATATATACATATATATACACACAATATCATGAACAAATTAAGTAAAAACTTATGGGTCGCCATAATGAGATGAAAATCAGAGATTAAATGGATACGAAGGCCTGTAATATAAAAATCCTAATAAAAAAACAAATTAAACGAGATCATATTTAAACAATAATAATAGTGATAATAAACGATGTAATAACATATATGCAACTGGAAAGCCTAATCAGAAAATTAAATTTGCAAGGAGAGAGAGTGGGGGAGAGAGATACCTGCGCTGCGAGAAAGAGATGAACGGGGGAGAGAAAACTACCAATTGAAAGGAGAGAAGGGGGTAATACTTACGAATCGAAGCCCCAAATCCACATTATCGAAGTCCCAAATTGAAAGACCAAACTGGAGAAGGCCTGAAATTGAAAGTAAACAACAATTAGTTGAAGTTTAAGTGCAAAACATGAATCAATTAAACAGAGGGGTATATTCAATTGAAGAAACCGAAAAAGCCCCAATTGAAGAAACCCTAAATTGAAGAAGCCCCAATTTAAAGCCTCAATCGAGGGGTATATTCAATTGAACAACATAATTTGAAGCCTCAAACTAATTTAGAGAAGATTGAGAAGATTTAGAGAGGTTTACGAGAGAGAGATGGACAGAGTGAGAGAGAGCGCGAGAGAGTGAGAGCTGAGAGTGAGGTTTATTTTGTTTAAGTGTAAAGATTTCAGACAGCGGGATAAATGCCGCTAAAACATTTCACTGGGAGGGAACCGTGCTTTTTCAATTATTTTCCAAGATTTTACAATTACTTTTCTATTTTTTTTGATTTTTTTGATTTTGTTTTTATAATATGCATTTTACATTTAATAAATAAATAAAACCTAAAAACTAATAACAATTAAATACCTTGATATTCGAAAAAAAGACTCATTCAATTGTTAAACTCTTACTTTTTTAAAAAATCAAATATTTAAAGGCAAATGTGATTTTTAAATAATTAAATAATTTTTTGGTGAAAAAATTCAAAATTGAATTTATTAATGATCTAAGGTAACATATCATGTATGTTGCTAATATCCAACACTTTAAAGCTAAGGTAACATCACGTTTGTGGCTAAGGTAACACAAAAAAACAAAATGTTATGTTAGGTCCAAAGTAACATGCTAAGGTAACATTTTTTAGCAACATCCATGAAAAAAATGTTCCGATAGCCCATCTATGGCGTAGTGATTTGGCCGAGAGTCTAAGGTTGATCTTGATGAGGATGCTATACATTTAAGTTAGCTACTCTCATTCAAGTCTCCCAGACAAGGAATCCAAGAGCAGACGAGGTTGTTCAAATCCCCTGATGGATTTCTTGAGATGCTCCTTGTCCTGTATCTCAGAATCCATTTCATTAGACAAGTATAGGATTATCAGTAGAAGTTAGACAAAAAGATGTTATATTTCATTTCCATGTATGTAATGCTTTCAATTAATAAAAATACAATTTCTTATTATCTACTTGTCTTTTGATTTTATTGACTGAATTGAATGATAATATAAACTATCAGTATGAATGAATTAAAACTTGCTTGCCTAGACTTAACACATCTCAGAATTAAATTACTACACAAAGTAAACGTCAGGATCTGAAACACTTTTCACAATCCTAATACTGACATAATACTGATGACGTCAGCATCCTGATAACAATTCTAATCCTGATGATTATTAACAAGTCTATCATACTGAAATTTATCAAGGCAAAGTGTTATAGCTAAAGCATTTAACAATCAAATATAGATCCTGACAAGAATATCAAGTCTATAAGCTAAAAACAACATACCTTGCTACTTTTGCAGATGTTAAAGATCTAAAAATTTAACATTCCTAACTCACTTACTAATCTACTGAATGTAGTCTCATCAAGTGGTTTAGTTAGAATATCTGCAAGTTGTTTGTCAGTAGGAACAAAATGAAGTTCCACAGTACCATTCTCAATATGTTCTCTAATAAAATGATACCTGACATCAATATGCTTAGTCCTTGAATGTTGAACTGGATTTTCTGCAATTTTTGATAGCACTAGTATTATCACAAAACATAGGAATATTACTAAGTGTCATACCATAATCCATCAACTGATTTCTTATCCAAAGGAGCTGTGCACAACAACTGCATGCTGCTATGTACTCAGCTTCTGTAGTTGAGGTTGAGACAGATTGTTGCTTCTTGCTTGCCCAAGAAATCAATCTGTTTCCCAAGAATTGACATGTACCTGTAATGCTTTTCCTGTCTATTTTACACCATGCATAATCAGAGTCTGAATAGCCAATTAGGAAGAAATCAGATTCTCTAGGGTACCACAAACCAAGATTTGGAGTTCCTTTGAGATATCTAAAAATTCTTTTCACAGCAATTAAATGAGATTCCTTAGGATCACTTTGGAATCTAGCACATAAACAGGTAGAAAACATTATATCTGGTCTACTTGCAGTTAGATATAACAGTGAGCCTATCATGCCTCTATAACTAGTATTATCCACACTCTTTCCCTTAGGATCAGAGTCTAGTTTAGTGGCTGTTGTCATGGGTGTTTTTGTAACTGCACAGTCTTGAAAGTAAAACCTTCTTAAAAGATCTTTGATATACTTTGACTAATTAATGAAAATACCAGTCTCAGTCTGTTTGACCTGCAAGCCTAAGAAATAATTTAATTCACCCATCATGCTCATCTGATACTTAGACTGCATAAGCTTGCTAAACTTAGCACACAACTTTTCATTAGTAGAGCCAAATATGATATCATTAACATAAACTTGAACTAAAAGCAATTCACCTTTTATCTTTCTAAAGAATAGAGTTTTGTCAATTGTACCTCTTGTGAAGCCATTTTCAAGAAGAAATTTAGACAAAGTCTCATACTGTTAGATATAATTGATGTGATTTAATGTCAGTGTTTAAGTGTTACAGGTAAAAAGAGTTTAACTTGTTAATGAAAGCAGTCGTAGCAGAGTTTGAGTATACGCTGACAGCTAGAAGCGGAAATGCTGACAGAAGGAAGCGCAAACACTGCTGGCTGACAGAAGGAAGCGCAAACACTGCTGGCTGAAAGCGCAACAGAGTATGTTAAAGTCTGTCTACTGGAAGCGTCTACAGGTCAACAGAGATTGAATATTAATTCAAGATAAACATGGAAACAATATCTTTGAAGATTGGATAGCTGTCAAAGAGATTTAGTTGACTTAGAAGACGTGTAGCAATTGTAATTGATATCAATTGTATAGCTTAATTATAGGAGAATCAATTAACGATTGTACGTAGCTGTATATCTTATAAATACAGTTAGGTTAACCCTAGAAGGGTAATCAATCGTGAACGAATATCATTCATTGTAACCTAAGCAGCTTTCTGTGATATTTTACATCACTAAGAGAGGAATTATTAATTCCAAACAGTTTTTAAGTACTAAAACGTGTGTTCTTGTTATTCTCTCATACAGTACTTGATTATATATTGTGTATTCGACCTAACAAGTGGTTTCAGAGCAAATCTGTTACTTTATTACAGTTTAAGATCCAAACATAATTGTAATCAATGGCAGAGATACCTCCTCCATCAGGTTCTGAGAAAGCTCCTACTACTGTAAGTAGGTATGAGACGATTAGGGTTCCTATACTTAAGCCATCAGAGTATGCAATCTGGAAGGTGAAGATGACCATGTTTCTGGAGGCTACAGATCCAGAATATCTTGACAGAATTTATGAAGGTCCTCATAAACCTACAAAGTTAACTACTGTTGTTGCTGGTGAGGAATCAAAAGTGATTCCAAAGGAAAAAAAAGATCTAACTGCTGAGGATCTTTCATCTATTGCTAAGGATACAAAAGTAAGGCATTTACTTCACAGTGCTTTAGACAATGTTATGTCAAACAAGGTGATTAACTGCACAACTGCAAAAGAAATTTGGGATGCACTTGAGGTTAGATGTCAAGGAACTGCTGCTATCAAGAAGAATAGAAGGAACATACTCACACAGGAGTATGAGCATTTTGAGGCAAAGTCTGAAGAAACCATGACAGAAACATTTGACAGATTCTGTAAACTGCTCAATGATCTGTCATTGGTTAACAAAGAATATGATCTAGAAGACTCAAATCTCAAGTTTCTTCTTTCTCTACCTAAAAAGTGGGATGTGAAAACAACCACTATAAGAGATAACTATGATCTTGCTTATACTGAGATTGATGAAATCTATGGACTGTTCAAGACTCATGAATTGGAAATGGAGCAGAGAAACAGGAGATCAAGCAAGAAGTTGAAGTCTGTTGCTCTGAAAGTTGAAGAAAAATCTTCAAAGAAAGAAACATCAAGGAAGAAGGCAAAAGGAAAAGCTTTGGTCATTCATTCAGAAAGTGAGTCATCAAACACTGATGTTGACTCAAACACAGATGAATCATCTGATTCTGAAGATGATGAAGAGATGATGCAAATGGCTGCATTGATGGTAAAGACCTTCAAGAAGATGGGATTCAAGAACTTCAAGAAGGGAAAGAGATTCTCCAAGAATTACTCAAAGTCTGACAGGAAGAATTTCAGCAAATCTGAGGGAAAGGACTCCAAATCTGGGAAGAAAGATAAGTCTGAGATTCAATGCTACAAGTGTAAGGAGATGGGTCACTATGCTCCTGAGTGCAAGAAGGTTAAAACTGAAAAGGCACTCTATACCAAAGGCAGAGACTGGGCAGACACCTCAGATTCAGATGAGGAGGTGAACTATGCACTCATGGCCTCTACTCAGAATGAAGACTCTGAACTTAAGGTACCCCCAACTACCTATGCTTATAATACTGATAATATAACTGAATTGAGAATTTATCTTAAAGAATTACATATCAGTTATAGGGATCAGACTTTAGAGAATGAGAGAATCAAGAATGAGTGCTCTCAACTTAAAGAGAGAAATAAACTTGTTGAAGAACAACTTGAAAACATGAATAAAATTCAGAAAGAAAGAGATGATGTTGTTTTTCTAGAACATGAGTTGCTTGGTAAGTATAAGCAACTGGAATCTGAATTGGAGGATGCAAAGAACATTATTAAAACATGGACTGATTCTGGAAAAGATACTCATGAGGTTTTTCAAGCTGACACTGTTGGTTTAGGGTACTGTGAGGAAGATGAGCTTAGATTTCTAAATCATGTGAAAGTTAGGCAAACTCTTCCAACTAGAAAATTTGTTCATGGTACTGTTAAAACTGAACATGGAACTGTTAAAGGTGAATCAGTTAAAACCTGTGCAAAACATGTTAATGTTGGTTCAATGACAGATAAACAACTTAAGCAAAAGCTTAAAGAGATAAAATCTGTCAACAAATAGAAAATGCCTAGGAAAAACAGAAATGGAAAGGTAGGCATTACATCAGGAAATAGGCCAATGCTTGCTACACTTGCACCTAGAAAAACTTGTCATAACTGTGGTAGTACTAATCATCTTGCCAGTTTTTGCAGGAAGAACAAAGACATTAATTCTTTACCCTCCAAATGTGGAGTGAAAAAGAATAATGTCAAACCTAGACCACAAACTCTCTGCAAACATTGTGGAAGTACTTGGCACTCAATTTATACTTGCAAGAATTATCATGCCATTTATCATAATTACTATGAACTGAAACCTAATTTGAAATGGGTTAAATTTAATTCTTCATGTGCTAAGACTGAAAATGTTAGTTTAAACTCTGATAATGACAAATCCGCTGCAAAAGCTAACAAATTCAATAAAGCAAAAGGATCCAAGCAAGTCTGGATCCTTAAAACTAACAATCAGTGATTGTTTGTGATTGCAGGGCACCAGGGAAAGTACCCTAGTCGTGGACAATGGATGTTCAGGACACATGACTGGAAATAAAGCCCTGCTATCAGAGTATGTGGAGAAGGCTGGCCCAAAAGTTTCCTATGGAGATGGCAACATAGGACATACTCTGGGATATGGCAATATTAATCTTGGAAGTGTCATCATCACAAATGTAGCTCTAGTTCCAGGACTCAAGCATGATCTGT
Source organism: Kitagawia praeruptora (assembly GCA_037693485.1). Classification (NCBI taxonomy): domain Eukaryota; kingdom Viridiplantae; phylum Streptophyta; class Magnoliopsida; order Apiales; family Apiaceae; genus Kitagawia; species Kitagawia praeruptora. The sequence continues at coordinate 115,026,186 of CM075354.1, forward strand.
TATCTGTGAGTCAAATCTATGACAGAGGATATCATGTAGATTTTCAGCCTAAATACTGTCAAGTCATTAGTAAATCTACAGGGAAAGTTGCTCTAGTTGGAAACATACACAATAACATCTATGAAATAAAATTGTCAACAAACTCTGATGGCAAAGCAGTGTGTCTGTCAACAAGGATGTCCAGTGAAGAGAGTTGGAAGTGGCATAAAAAACTCTCTCATTTAAATCTAAACAACATCAATGAGCTGATAAAGAATGATCTTGTGAGGGGACTTCCAAAGTCCTTATTGAATGCAGATGGCCTGTGTGATTCATGTCAAAAGGCCAAACAGAGAAAGGCTTCCTTCAAAAGCAAGTCTGAATCTTCAATTATTGATCCTTATCATCTTCTACATGTTGATCTTTTTGGACCAGTGAATGTTATGTCTCTTGGAAAGAAGAAATATGCTCTAGTCATTGTTGATGAATACACCAGATACACTTGGGTGTACTTTCTAGCAAAGAAGGATGAAACTGCACTAACTCTGACATAACATATAATGCATCTGGACAAAGGGTCAAAGAATCAAGTGAAGATTATCAGAAGTGACAATGGAACTGAATTCAGGAATTCAACAATGGAAGAATTTTGCAAATACAAAGGAATTAAACAAGAGTTTTCTGCACCTGGCACTCCACAACAGAATGGTGTAGTTGAAAGGAAGAACAGAACCTTGATAGAAGCTGCCAGAACTATGCTTGATGAAGCAAAATTACCAACCTATTTCTGGGCAGAAGCTGTTCAAACTGCTTGTTTTACTCAGAATGCCACTCTGATCAATAAGCATGGAAAAACACCATATGAAATGGTGAGAGAAAAGAAGCCAAACCTGAAATATTTTCATATCTTTGGGTGCAAATGCTTTGTGCTGAAAACTCATCCTGAACAGTTGACCAAATTTGATCTGAAGGCAGATGAAGGAATTTTTGTTGGCTATCCACTGTCAACTAAGGCATTCAGAGTTTATAATCTGAGAACCAGAGTGATCATGGAATCTATTCATGTGTCTTTTGATGACAAGAAAATAACTGGACTTGAAGATGTCAATGACCATGATCAACTACATTTTAAAAATGAAGATCTAATCTCTGACGAAATAAACTCTAACGGATCAATTCCAACAGACTCTGTTTATACAAACTCTGAACCTCTACTGGTGAACACAGAAGAAATTGTTCAAACAGAACAAAGGAGAGAACCAGTTGAGGGGGAGTATGAAGAATCAAACTCTGATGATTCACATTCTGAAAGTGAGTCACATGAAAAATCTGGATCAATCTCTGATGATTCACATTCTGAGCAGTCACATTCAGGGGGAGCCTCAGAGAATGAAGAAAGACACCAAAGAAATCAGGAGAACATAGATCGAGGGGGAGGATTAAACTCTGAGAGAAGTCAATTGCCTTCAGCTAGGAAGTGGACCAAATCTCACACACCTGATTTGATCATTGGTGATCCAGATGCAAGAGTAAGGACAAGAAGTGCAACAATAAATGAATGGCTGTTTCATGCATTCTTGTCACAAACTGAACCAAAGAAAGTTGAAGAAGCTCTTAAAGATGCTGACTGGATAACAGCAATGCAAGAAGAGTTAAATGAATTTGAGAGAAATGAAGTGTGGACACTAGTACCAAGACCCAAGAACAGGTCTATTGTTGGTACTAAGTGGGTTTTCAGAAACAAAACTGATAGTGAAGGGGTTGTTACAAGAAACAAAGCCATACTTGTGGCAAAAGGCTATTCACAGCAAGAGGGAATAGATTATGATGAGACTTTTGCTCCAGTTGCAAGTTTGGAGGCAATAAGAATGTTTCTTGCTTATGCTTCTCACAAGAAATTCAAAGTTTTTCAAATGGATGTAAAAAGTGCTTTTCTGAATGGAAAACTTGAAGAAGAAGTGTTTGTTGAACAACCACCTGGTTTTGTAGATCCAAAATATCCAGACCATGTCTACAGGCTAGACAAGGCACTCTATGGACTTAAGCAGGCACCAAGAGCATGGTACGAAACTCTGGCTCAATTTCTTTTAGAAAGTGGATTCAACAGAGGTACAATTGATAAAACTCTGTTTTATTTCAAATCTGGAAGTGACTTGCTTTTAGTTCAGATATATGTTGATGACATTATTTTTGGATCTACTAATGATAAACTCTGTAAGAAGTTTGCCAAGCTCATGCAGTCCAGGTATCAAATGAGTATGATGGGAGAGCTTAATTATTTTCTAGGCTTACAGGTGAAGCAAACAGATGATGGTATCTTTATCAATCAAACAAAATATACCAGAAATCTTCTCAAGAAATTTGGTATGCTTGACTGTTCATCTGCAACAACTCCCATGGCAACTGCAACTAAATTGGACAAAGATACAGGGTCATCAGTAGATATGACAAGCTACAGAGGAATGATTGGCTCTCTACTCTATTTAACAGCAAGTAGACCTGATATCATGTATGCAACATGTCTGTGTGCAAGGTTTCAGGCAGATCCAAGAGAACCACATCTAACAGCTGTGAAGAGGATTTTTAAGTATCTCAAGGGCACCATAACTTTAGGGCTGTGGTATCCAAGAGAATAAGATTTCAAACTACTTGGCTACTCTGATGCAGACTTTGCAGGTTGTAAAATTGACAGAAAAAGCACAAGTGGAAGTTGTCAATTTCTTGGTGACAGACTTGTTTCTTGGTACAGCAAGAAACAGAAATCAATATCCACATCTACAGCTGAAGCAGAGTATATAGCTGCTGGTAGCTGTTGTGCACAGATTCTATGGATGAAGAATCAATTGTTGGATTATGGATTGAGGTATAGCAAGATACCAATTTTCTGTGATAATCAAAGTGCTATTGCAATGAAAGGTAATCCAGTACAACACTCAATGACCAAGCACATCAGCATAAGGTATCACTTTATCAGAGAGCATGTAGAGGAAGGCAACATTGAGCTCCACTTTATGTCTACAGAACAACAACTTGCAGATGTCTTCACCAAGCCTTTGAGTGAAGCTACATTTACAGGACTGGTCAATGAACTAGGAATGGTCTCTGGTTTTGACTAGAAATGTTAGTTAGACTCAAAATTTTTCTTATATAATGTGGTGCTCATTTTTCTATGAATTGTTGAGTGCTATGTGAACTCTGTTAATTAAACTCTATGATGCATACTCTGTTAACATGCTTTTGTTTAAACACTATTAAGCTCTGTAAGCATGATTGTCTGTCATACACTGTTAACATGTTTGATAAACTCTGTGTATTCTGGATTGACTATTGTCTTGATGAAAACACCAATGAAGAAATATGTATGAAGCATGATTCTCAGTGATTAAATCAAGACTCTTTCTGAGTCACTGTGATCTAATCAGAAATTGTGCAGTAAATTAACACAGCATGATACTGTTTCATATTTATAGCATCTCTTAGTTTATTTGATCCTAAACTCTGAGTCTATGAATACTGTGTGCATTGCCTCTCATAAATAACTTCTGATATTGCTGAACTCTAAACTCTGATTAGTGACACTCAGTTCCCAAAACAGATACATGTTTCTTGATGATTCCTTGTTTGTACTTGTGAAAATTATAAAACTTGAGATGTGTCATTGTTTAGTTTCGTGAGTACAAATTCATGTCTGCACCCTGTGAGAATTTGAGCCAAGTAAGTGATTGATACATTTTATATCAATCAAATTTTATTGATGTGTGATGTTCATCAGTGACTATGTTGCTCTAGAACTTGTTTTAAACCATTTTGAGACTACATGATATGTGTGTGCATGAAAATGATAAAGGCACTAGGATTTACCATCTTTCTCCAAACACTGTTCATAAATTCCACCCTTAGAAAACCCCTTTGAGCCATAATAACTATTTCGTTTAAATTCTGATATATTAAGAGCAGTTATATTCTTTTGTATATTGAAGAGCAAACAGGTGAGATTTTCTCTACAAAGAAAAGTTTACTCAGTGAATATATATATACATAAAAAAAATGTATATATGCTGATCATCTTGTACAAATATGTACTAATAGTGCAACTGAACACTTTGGTCTATTAAATTGTTCAGTTCGCCATTTATTCATTTAAATCCATCTCTTCTCACCTGTTTGATTTTACTAAATTACAACCCTGAATAAAGTCCTTTTGATTTGTGCATACATGTACTCAAAGTAGTGTAGATTTGGTGGACATTCAAGCCTATGGTAGTATCTGCTTTTACTGATTGAATTTGAGTGAAAACACTTCACCTAAACACTTGTGTGCTTTGAGAGTTTGTGAGTTTATCAAATCCCTAGCATGTTACTCACTGAATGATACTTTGATAACTATCTCTTGATCTTTTTGTCTATAAAGACTGTGTGCTTACTTGGATAATCATGGACATCAATGGGAATAGGGTTATTCAGATTTCTGTATTTAAGTAACTACAGAGTTTAGCATTCATCACATAATCAGTGTTTCATATGAGAGTTTGTGCATTCGGTGTTTATTGATTTACTTTATGGATTTTATGAAATATTAGATGCTCTAAAAATTGATTTGGTAACCTCTGCTTCACACACATATATATTCACAACTGTGCAATTTTTGAAAGGGTTTCAGTGATAAGGTTGGAAAATTGACAAAAACTGTTGGATTGTGTCTAGTACTCTAAGGTAAATTTTCATTGGGATGATTTGAAAATTTTGGAGTAAATAGAGTGTTTGACAACTGTTAATGACAGTAAATGTGTTAAAGTGTCTCGGTAATAGTGAAGTGAATACAGCGGTGATAATTGCTTTTTACTGCGCGTGATTAATTGATTCGTTGGATGATTGACACGTGTCCCACTCACCCATTATTGTGTCCCACTCACACATTACTCTAGGAACGGTTGAGTGTTTTAATGCACAAACGATTGGGTTTTAATTTTTAATTAAAACTCTAATCATTTTTGTGTATATCGATTCATTTTCTTACTCTCACCTTCACATCCACTCATATTTACTTTACCCAACCACAGAGTTCTTTTGTGTTTTTCACTTCGACATTTTCACAAACACCTTTCAAACACATCAATTTCACTGTCATTTCTTGCTCGTTTCTTGATCTAATGGCAACTAAACCTTTTACATCTCTTGGTCTTCGTTTTGTTCCTAACAATTTTGCAGCTCTACTTGAGAATGACCGTGCTCCCGAAGCATTTCATCTTATACAGAATTTTCTCCGTGACTCTGAGAGTGGGCAAGCATTGATTGAACCAGATGTTCTATCTGCATCTCAGATTGCCACTTTCTGGCAGAACTCGAAGTATGTGGCTGGAGAAGAGAATGGGACTCCATCTATAATTTTCACTTATGATGAAGAAGAGTTTGTGATTACTCCACAAACTGTTAGAGAGACCATGGATTTCGATGCTCACACCTCATATGCTGTTGTTTCGGAACAGAATTTGCGAGATATGCTAACAGAGATTGGGTACATGGAATCTCTTGCAAAGCTTGGCAGTGTGAGAAGGCCAAATCTTTGTAAGGAATGGAATTTTTTCTTTGACTGCATCACCAGAACATTCCAGAAGAAAGTCACCAACTGGGATGCCATTCCTATGGATAGTCTGCAAATTGGGTATTCTATACTCTATGGTAACCTTCTCTGTCAAAGATTGATTGGTAACCTTTATCACCTAGTTGACTTATGCTTAACAGTGTATGTTTCAAGCCTTCAACCAGTGTTACGTTTTCTATGATGACATTCCCCAAAACAATTGAGCCATATCCCAGAGTTTGTCCTTTGTTGCCATCACCAAAAGATATTACTGGGCCAGCTTTCCTCTCAAACTTTGTAAGCAGGGACTTCTTTCCAGTCATATGTCCAGAGCATCCACTATCCAAGATAATTGAATGCTTCTTTCCTGTGCCCTGCAAACAAAAAGTAACTAGTTAGAATTTTTTAGGACCAAACTTTGATTGGATCCTTTCTTACTAGATTTTGAAACAACAGGCTTTGAAGATTGTGCTTTTACTTTACCTGTTGCAGAGTCAATCTTAGACTCTGATTTCACAAACTATTTGTGACTAGAAGTTTCAGATTTCAAAGAATAATAGTCATAATACAGTTCATGATATTCTCTACACATGTAAATGGAATGAAGTAAACTACCACAATGATAACAAGCTTTCTGTGGTTGGTATTGAATTTTCTAAGTCTTGGGGAATCTGGACTCAGTTTTCCAAGAAGGTTTTTGATTGTAGTCTAGGGCCAAATGATTATGATTTCCACACTTATAGCATTTTTTCCTAGGTGCATCAGGTACATTCTTGTAATTATTCTCTTTGTTAATACCTTCTTTTCCATTCCTATTTCTTTTGATCTTGCTAGACTCTGAAAGACCATCTAATCTCTGTTTCAACTGAGACTTAGACAGAAACCCTATGTTTACATTCTTAGGTTTCTCTAACACTTTCTCATCTGAATTACTATTATTAATCCTTTTGTGTACAACAGGGGTACCTTTTGAATCAATAAATTTAACATGATTAGGTTCAGAAACAATTTTCTAACCTTCAGATTTAGATGTGCTAGCTTCTACCTTACTATCATCATTGACAATAGCTACTTTTTCTTCTTGTCTAGCCTTATCAAAACCTAAACCATTAACTTTACCACGAATTCCACTTTCAAAGATTTCTATAGTCTTTTTACCAGAATTGTTAATGGTCTTAATCACATCTCTCTCTTCCTCTAGTTCTTTTCTGACATAGTCATAAGCCTCAAGAATAACACTATAATCATGCTTAGCTTTATCAGAACTTAACTTGTATTCTTCCATTTGAATTAACTCATATTCAAGAAAATTATTTCTATCAAATAACTTATCATTCTTAACTTTAAGTTCATCTCTTTCACTGGTAAGAATTCTAAAATTAGTCATAAGATTCTTAAACTCAGCATGGATAGATCTAATTTCATCAAAATTTAAGCTATCAAATGAATCAAGAGAGTGAAGTGATACCTTAACAGAAGATGGAGAAGTTTTCTTTGGAGATCCAGGTTTGTCTGAAACATTTGCCATCAATGCAATGTTATCATAATCCAATTCTTCTTCAGAATCACTGGAATCGGCCCAATCCTTCTGTGTGACCATAAGTGCATTGCCCTTTCCTGAATTCCTAGGCTTCTTACACTCACTAGCAAAGTGTCCAAGCTCGCTACAGTTAAAGCACTTGATTTTGGCCTTATCAAGCTTGACAATTGTACTTTTACCTTTGTCACTCTTCTTCTCCTCCTTCTTTTGAAAAGGTCCTTTGCTAAATCTTCTCCTGTTGAATCTTCCTTTCTTGAAAGCTTTAGCAAACATAGCAAAGAGTTCCTGCATTTCTGATTCAGAATCACCGTTATCAGAGTCTATATCAGAAGTCTCTGACTCAGAACTTTCTTTGCTTTTCTTCTTCCTTGAGTTCTTTTCAGCAGGCTCATCATGCTGTTCCTCTGGAAGCTTCTTTGAATCAGATTGAGAAGTAAGTGCAACAGTCTTCATTTTTCCTTCACTCCTGCTCTTCTTCTGCTGCTTGTCAAGTTCATAAGCCCTCAGTTTTCCATACACTGCCTCTAATGATATCTCATCCAGATCATTTGCTTCTTCAATTGCAGATATCTTCTCATTGTAGAAATCAGGCAAAGCTTTCATGAACTTTGTATTCATATCCTCCAAGTCATAATATTTACCATGCATGGCCATCTCATTGATGAGTTTTGTAAACCTATCAAAGGTATCAGTAAGTGACTCACCAAACTTGGATTCAAAGTACTCATACTGTTGTATAAGTAGTGTCCTCATGTTCTTCCTAACAGGCTTAGTTCCTTCACAGTGAACCTTAAGATTGTCCCATATATCCTTAGCAGTTTTACAAGAGAGAACATAGTTAGTGAGAACAGAATCAAGACTGTTGAATAATATGTTTCTCACTTTAGCATCTTTAAGAACATTTTCCTTGTCCTTATCTGACCACTCAGATTTAGGCTTCTCTGCTGTATGTTCTGGAACAACTTCACCATCAACAGTTGCTTGTCCAACAACCATCATTGGGATAAAAGGTCCATCTCTAATTCTGTCAAGATAATCAGGATCTGTTGCTTCCAGATGATGCAACATCTTTACTTCCCATAGAGTATATTCGTTTCTTTTGAGCATAGGAATCTTAGTATTCCCATCCTTGTAACCAGACATGATTGCAGATCTTTATGATTATTCGAAATCAACCTGCTCTGATACTAATTGTTAACTCGAACAACTTGTAGAAGGGGGGGTTGAATACAAGTTATATAATCGTGTCTGATTTTTGCTTGATTAGATAAACAAGAGTAAACGAATGAATCAAACTGTTTGTATTAATAAGATCAAATACAAACTCTACCAAAGGTGTACAAATACCTTTAGCAGCTGTTTACAATACAAATCTCTCTTTCTGTTTGTTTCGAACTCTCGAATACAAACCTTATACAGAGCTACGCACACGAACTTAATTGTTAAACTTACTTCCTCTTTTTTACAATGATATAGAGAGAGTATTTATAATGCTACCTATCAACTAATCACAGAAAGATAATCTATACATGACAATGTTCTGCCGTCCAGTTGATAGTTTCCATCAATAGAAAATTCTTTCCTTCATGAAATCTTCTTGCTTGTTCTTCAAACAAAGATCCTGTTTTATAGCACTTGCCAGTTTCTGTAGCAACCATAATGACATCATCAGTAACATGACTAATATCAGGATTCCATCTTGCATCAGGATCTAACCATCCCATCAGTACTTGATCAGTATTTAACTTGACATATCAGGATTCAATCTCAGTTCCTGACATGTAGTACTTGATGCACTGTTCCTGACTTAATTCTACAGATTACTGTCTAACACATATATCCTATACAAAGTGCTAAATCCTTTATAAATCAGGATTACAAGAAGTATAAGTAAAATTCTATTCTTAACATCACAACTCATGAATTATTCCTAACAGTTTAAAAATCATTGCAGTAGCAAATGGTTGGCAAACAAATCACTTTAAGGCAACAAATATTAGTCCAATTGCAATGAATTTGTTAGACTAATTGCAACAGTTTATACCCTTATTGCAATAATTTTGTAGCTGTTGTAATGTTTATTTGCAACATATTTGGACCCAATTGCAACAATTTTTTTTTTAAAAAAGTGAATGGTTCCCTTTGAAAATACAATTAGCCATGCATTAAAAGCCACAAATCCAAGCAAAACCAAACTTCAATATCATTTCATTGAAACTACTAATTACCAATAGTTCAAAAGTAGCATCATTACAGTTGGCTTACACTTAATTAGTTATCAAACCGACTAAGTGAAATACATTGGTTTCACTACAAATTAGACAAAAAGGATAAAGCAAGCCAACTATTAACATATAATTTAAACATAAGGTTATCATGTGGCAGCTTCTTCTCCATCTACTTCATCTGCATCCACCTCTTCTCCATTCTCATCATCTTCCTGTTTGGCAATTCCAAATATGCACAGTTCCATCACAAGAGGCAACCCTCTCGGAAGATGCTTGAAGACATATCTCATTTACAATCTGACATGTAAAATAAGTACATAGGTTATGTATATCAACAGTGAACAAACTGCTGGACAACAATTATAGTTCCAATAATGTCAGGCCAAATCATAAACCCACACAAAGGATGACATAATTAATAATAGCACCAGAAGTGATGTTGCATATCATGGAAGGACAATTATCCTACTTCAAAAATTAGCAATACAAGGTGCTTAAGTTTGCAGGTATACAAGTAATGTATGTAAATTAATTGAAATATATATACAGATAGATGCAAGGTTGTTGGAATCCATAACTTTAAATTAACAAAATTTAAATGTAAAAGCTTATTAACAAATTAACCCTATAAATCAATTTAAATACAAGCACAAATTAACAAATAAACCCTAATTGATACATGAAAAATTCATCTAAAAGCAAATTTTCAAATCGATTGGGAAAGAAGATACCTTTTTCGAGATTTAGAGTTCTTCGAGCCGATCTCTGTAATCTCTCTCTCTCTCTCCCTCCTTTTCTCTCTCTCTACAATCTCTCTTTCGCCTTATCTCTCTCTCTCTGTAATCTCTCTCTCTCGCCTTATCTCTCTCTCCCTCTGTAATCTCTCTCTCTCGCCTTATCTCTCTCTCGGTAACCTCTCTCTCGCCTTATCTCTCTCTCTCTCTAATCTTCGAGTTTGTGTCTATGCTGTGTGTTTTTGTGTCTGAATATTCTTAATGAATTATTTTTTTTCGTCAAGCCTCTTTAGAAAGCCCGGGCAAAAAATTTTGGCAAGCCCGCTAAGAAGCCCGCCAATTTCCCCCCCAAAATTTCGAACTCAATTATAATGTTTATCTATATTCGTTGCAATTTAACCCAAACTTTGCTTAAAATTTATTCAATTGTAACAATTTTAAAAAACGTTGCAATACTTTTAAATTTGTCAAAACTTATCAGTCAATAGCAACAATTTTTAAGCAATTTTTTCAGTGGGTGTTGCAATAGCCCATCTATGTTGTAGTGACGGTTAGTAGTAATATTTAAAATTAAAAATCATGTGATATATGAATTAATTAAATCAAGATATTATTATATTCAAATTTAATTTAACCTCAATTAGTAAATTAGAATAAACATGATAGATAATAAAAATTTTGTATGTGATTGATTGATTGAAAATTTAGAAGTGATTTCTAGTTGAGTTAGATTAGAATTATTTAAAATTGGTTATAATTGCACAATGAATTATTTAAAATTGGTTATAATTGCACAATGTATATAATGAAAATCAATTTATTATGTATGATAATATGATTGTGATTGACTTTATATTAAAAGAGTGGTTGATTAATGAATGATTAGTTATGAAATTTAATTTAAAATATATAATATTATATCGTGATTTATTTCAAATTAAAATAGTGATTTTTTAGTAATTGTTTTTTTAGATTCAAAAATATTTATTTATGGATATGTTAAATAAAATAATTATTGTATTTAAATTAGAAGTGTTAACTAATCATAATTAATGAGGTATGATCAGAATGTAATTAAGTAAAACTCTTAACATAACCTGATTGGTGAATCAGTTTTGATTGGTTTAAAAATAGTTCATAATTTTATTTTTACTTTTATTGGTTAACTGTATTGGCTTAAAAATAATTCATAATTTTTTTATTGCTTAACTGTACATTGAGTCAGGATATAGTCAGGATATAATAAGACATCATTATCTGCAACAAATAATAAGAAATTTTTTAGCAAGTGATAAATGTGTGTTTCTCTACATTTTATCGCCTGAAAAGACGAAAAGACCAATTAATTAATATTTGGCATGGCATTGCCAATTTGCTGAAAGATGAGTAGATCCTATTTTCTACTCCCTGGACACAGAATCTGTGAAGCAGAGTGACGATGTGTTCGTTATCCAGCTGCAGTTTGATTCTTAACCAAATTATTTGTACCATATGTCCAGAATCACTATGAATGTTTATTATGTTATTCATCAATCATAACATGTTATACTTGCAATGTTGATACCTTAAATTAGGATATTTTAAGTAGGCTGAGAAAATAAGATAAGGTTCGACTTGAGATTTTTGATCACGCGTAGGGGATACTAGTGTTTGCTACTTCGAAGATTCAAACATATAATCAAACAAAATATACCCGATAAATCTTAAAAACAAATTAGGATATTTTACCCTAACGCCAAGGAGCACATACACGGCTTCTATGAAGACCTTAGGCTTCGAAAAGTTAAATAATCAAACTGCAGAGCAATTGGTAAACCAGAAGCTCTAATACTCCCTCGTCCCGTGAACCTCTTTCCTTTTTGGTACGTCCCAAAAATGAACATAATATACTTTCTATTTTTGAACACTACTACACTCATTACTTCTCCACTTTTTTATTAGAGGTAATTGCATTCTGCACCCTCTAACTTTCGTTCAAAATCAATTTTGTACCAGAACTTTACAATAAACAGTTTGCTACCCTTAACTTGTAATTTGAATGCAAATTGCACCCCTTTGTAATTTTCTGTTAAATTAAGGAAGGGTAAAATCGGAATTTTGGTATCAAATATAAATAATATTTATGGTTAGAATTTCAAATAAGTTAAAAATTTATGCTAAAAAATTCTTTTATATTAAAAATTCATATTAAAATAAATTTCTTACTAAAATAATATTAACTTAAAATAATTGTAAAGAATTAGTGAATCAAATTCTATATTTAATTTAATATCTAATCAAAATTAATGCTAAAATATATTTAAAATTTAAAATTTAATATTAGTAAAATTATAAATTTTGGAATAAATTTTTTGTAATAAGAAATGTATTTATAATTATTAGCATGATTTGGAGATAAAAAAATTAAAATTTAATTATAAATTTTATAATATGATTCCAATTTTTAAAATAATTTGGAAAATATGAAATTTATATTACATAAATTTTATTCCAAAATTCCTATTTTACCCTTCCTTAATTTAACAGAAAATTTCAAAGGGGTGCAATTTGCATTCAAATTACAAGTTAAGGGTAGCAAACTGTTTATTGTAAAGTTCTGGTACAAAATTGATTTTAAACGAAAGTTAGAGGGTGCAAAATGCAATTACCTTATTTTATTAAATAAACACTATTACACCCACTACTTTCCTCCACTCAAATCTATTATTAATAGGTACCACCACTTTACCCACTTTTCAACCAACTTTACTCTTTTTTACTATATTTTCTTAATCTACGTGAAAGTCAAACAGGTGCATACAATTTGAAACGGAGGGAATATATTATAAGATTCTATAGTACAATTGTCTGTCCCTATAGATCGTTCCTACTCATTAATCAAAAAAAAAGCATCAGTTGATTCTATAGTACAATTGTCCTGTCCCTATAAATTTATCTTCCCAGTTCACACATAATATATATAAAAAAATCCCTCCAATAAGTTGGACTTCAGACATTTATGTTTTTCTGCTTCAATGTGCCGGGCCCTTTTTCCCAGAATTTGAATTGCAAAACTCTACTTTCCAACATCTTTTCCACCTCTTCGATGGGGAGACCCTTAGTTTCTGGCACATAGATTAGGACAAAGAACAATGCTAACACCGACATCCCCCCAAATATGAGAAAGGTCCACGAAGTTCCAATAGCCTGTGTTAAGGTTAGGAAGGATTGAGCTACAATGAGATTTGATACCCAATTAGCTGTGGCAGCTATACCTCCACAAAGTCCTCGATACCTCAGCGGGTATATTTCGGAGTTGACAATCCATGGGACAGTACCCATTCCTGGAGAAAAAAATATGATGTACAGGGCTAGGCCAACAAGGGCAAGCCACCCGTATTTGCTTGGACAACCTCTTGTGTACCATAATCTACTTTCACCATGGCATACATCTTTCACTGTGTCATTCGATATCAAACAAGCTCCAGGAAATAGCTGCAATTTAATGCAACAGTCAGAATATAAAGTTTAAGGATATGCATATAAAATTTCCAGGCTGTGTCAAGGGAGGATGCAATTCTAAAGATTACACATGACATAGCTTAATATAATTAAATTTAGAAATAATTAAAAAATGCATAGTACCTTGTTACTAGATGAAGCACAAAACCCGCAATCTGGAGATGAAGCCTTTAAACACTTCATACAGTCCCAGGTACCAGAAGAGCTGGATAAACTATAGTCAGGACAAGTATATTGTGCAAAGTGAGATGTTTCGAGCTTGCTAACATGAGGTGAATGGGTTGTAGTCTGCTGAAAAACTGCAGACAAAAGCCCGAGTGAGACTATAAGACCAATCAAGCTAATGATCAGAAGCTTTCTCCTTCCAGTCCTGTCTATGAAATATATGCTCACTATAGATCCAAGGGCATTTAGTCCTGAAGTCACGAGTGAAAGCAGGAGTGCAGTTTGGTTGGAGGCAAAACCAGCTAACTGAACTATGGTGGGGCTGTAGTACATGACTGTGTTTATACCGACAAATTGTTGGAAGACCTGAAGACCCACGCCAGCTATAAGTCCTCTTCTCACCGTTTTGGTTTGGAAAAGTGTCTTCATTTTGGTCCAGAAACTGACATTTTCGAGATCCCCTGTTTCCTTAATTTCATCTTCAACTGATTCCTTGAGATCTTGAATCTCTGTGTCAACATCTTTTGATGGATATATTTTTCTTAGTATGGCCTCAGCTTCTTCTTGTCTGCCCTGTTTTTAATGAAAACATGGATAGATTGTTTTAGGATTTTAACATTCATGCAGAATATGTAGGTTATACTAATGCATTAAAATCTACTGATTCTATGAAAAACAGATAACCTTGCGGTAAAGCCAACGTGGTGATTCTGGAAGTGAAAGCATCAGTATGAACTGCACCAAGGCTGGAAGTCCGGCAATGCCCAGCATCCAACGCCAAGTACCCGGTGCCTAATTTCATAACGTTACTTGAACAAATTAGTAATACAAAAATTAATAATGTGTGTTGTCATGTTAAAAGAAATATATATTCACCTTGGTAAAAGCCAAATTAATAAGATATGACAAGAACTGTCCCCCGGTGATCAAGAATCCGTTGGTACTAACTAAAGCACCCCGGACTCTAGCTGGTGAAGCCTCCGAAATGTACAGAGGGGCCGTCATTGAGGCCATTCCAACACCCAGTCCAACAAAAATACGGCCAACGATAAGGGTAGCTGGATTTGGAGCTGCAGCCATGATTATAGCTCCAACGAAAAAAAGGAAATCAGCAACTAGGATGGCAAACCTTCTGCCATATCGATCGTTCATCCACCCACCTAGGGCTGCACCTATAATTGCTCCAGCAACTGCCATGCTAACAATACTTTCCTGTTACATTTTCACTAAGAAGTTAAAATGTGCATAACAGTAACTAGCTAAAATAGGGTATGTTACAATGTTTCAATGCATCTTTACTGCATCCAAATAACAGATATTGTGACTTCATCTTGTTTACATGTAGACTAAGTTTTGGAATTATAGCTAGAAATTAGGGTATGTATATGCTATAATTTGATATTAAAATAGTTAATTATTTACAGAGGGGATTTGATATTATCTGAAAATAATTATCATTAATTTAGTGGGGAAAAAATAATTATATCATTCTTATAAAATATTTGATATAAGTTCAAAAATTATAAAATAAGCAACACAAGATTTCACACTTCACTTCTTTCAGAAAAAATTTGACCCCTACTGACTTCTATAGTTTAGGCAGTAGCACCCTACTACAGCTTGGGCTCCATTCATATATCTACTTAGTTTTTAACATCAACTTGAGTGATGAGTCTTGACTCCAGAATATAAAATATTTAGATTTCAAATTTATTATTAGACATGAATATATTAATGCCTAATTTTGGAATATTGAGTATTTTTGTAAGAATTGTTAATACTCGCAACAAATTTCAACATGATTTCCAAAACGTAACAAAATGACTTAATTTCATACATGTCAATAATATAATAAAAGTAATTTGCACAAACGTAAAGAAGTTTTTGATTCCATATATGTCATGTGCTTAATAATTGGAGCCATATCCAACATTGTATGAGGGGTCGGAAGTTTAAAAGCTAAAGATTATGATTAAACCAAAAGTAGTGAAAAATATTGTACTTATAAGTAACAGGAGGATAAGGGCATCCTGTTGACCACAAATTTTGTTTTAGTATGTTAATCTTCTATTATTACTAGTAGTAGTACACAGAAACAAGTACAAAACTTCTAATTCAAGATGAGTCCTAATCCTAATAGAATTTTAAAAAATCAAGAAACGATAATTCAATAAAAAAATTAGTTGGAGGATAAAATTCTAACTAAAGTAATTAGATGTGGTTAGTATGGAATTAGATGCATTTGTATATTTGAAGGTCACTTAACTCGATGAATAAAGTTAGTTGGAGGATACTAATTAAAGATGGTTAGCGTAGGATTAGATGCAAGTGTATATTTAAATTTTAAAGGTCACTTCAAAAAAGGGGAGGTCTGTAAAGACAGATATATCCATACAAAAGTGAAAATATAATGAAATAAGATATATTTAATTTAGATTTTAATGTATTAATTATAATTCATGAATTTTAATGAATTTGCAGAGTTGATACAAAATATTATAGAATTGGTGTAGAATTCCAATCGAATACAATCAAGACAAATTCTTTGGACAAAAGAAACTCGAGACAAATTTTATGCACAAACTTTTAATATATGCCAATTATTGTAGCAAATTGGGAAAAAAAAAAAGATGAAAAGAAAACCTGTAGAACTGTTTTCTTATCCACAGCCTTGAAGTCCTCTCGGATATACAGAAGGGCCCCTGATATCACTCCTGCATGTCCATACATCACCCATGACGGTGAATACTATTAATACACAAAACAGAGTATAAAACAGAGTATCTGTATACATGAATTTATTATATTCACTGAACTATAAAGAAAACAAAGGAACAAAAACATATAAATTTACGGAGGGTCACTGTTTTATTAAGAACGCGTTATTTACCGATGTCATAACCCTTATACAAAACAGAGTGCATATATATGAATTTATCTTCATTGAACGACAAAGAAGATAACTGAACAATAACATATAATTCGAAGGGTCACGTTTTATGGAGAACACATAACTTACCAGTGTCGTAACCGAATAGAAAACCACCGATTCCAGCAGAAAAGGCAAGACGAAGAACGTAAGGATTTTTCCATGACAGTGAGAAACACTCCTTGAAAGCTGAAATACCTGTTCCTGGATGTATCCCTCCTTCCATCTCTTGAATAGAATATGTGTAGATCGGTTAGTGTATGTAATCTTCTTCCTATAATTTCTGCCTAAAGAAAGAAGATGGAGGGGAGTGACACAGAAAGAACGAGGAGTGTGTAGAATATGATGCACAATTTATAGACAAAAGACAAGGGACCGGATAATACCGTCTCCTATTATAACTCCATTTTTATATTTTATTTTATTTTACTTTTTTGTTTCTATACAAGGTAGGAAATGGCAAAGTAATCCAAAATTCATTCCCCATTATTTACCGGAATGACGTGGCAAATTCTACTTTCCTTCGTATCAATATCTACAATTAATAATATTATTAAGAGCACTCACATTGGAGTCTCTATCCCTAAATATTTAGGAAAAATGCTAACTTTTGATCAAAAATATTGCTTCATCCGGAATCCCATTTTGAGTAACAAATTTAGGGACGATTGTTGAGTCCCCATTTCTGCATAATATTGTTCCTCCCGCAAACTATCCCCAAATCTCTCTCTCTCTCTCTCTTAATTTATACAGTATATATTTTAATTGTATTTGTAGGTAGTGGGTTAGTTTTGCTAGTTAAAATTGTAAATTAAAGAGAGAAAATTAATATAAAAAAGAATATAGGGATATGGGAATGGAAAATGGGGAATGGGATGTAGAATATTTTTGATAATTTTGAGGATTTGCTATTTTTATTTGGGGATTTATTATTTTTAGTACTCCCTC
The DNA here is from genome assembly GCA_037693485.1 of Kitagawia praeruptora. Taxonomy (NCBI): domain Eukaryota; kingdom Viridiplantae; phylum Streptophyta; class Magnoliopsida; order Apiales; family Apiaceae; genus Kitagawia; species Kitagawia praeruptora. The sequence goes on from CM075354.1 coordinate 115,043,791, forward strand.
CGTCTCTAAATATCATTCCTGTTTTGACTGGACACGTTTGCCAACGCACATTTTTTATCGTTAATATCTTCAATTTCGTATTAGTTTTAAATATAAAAATTTTACTGTATTAAACTACTCATAAATACGAATCCAACAAGATCACTCAAAACTATATTTAATCTTACAGATTAAACGTAAATTAGTAATTTGTCTCATGTCATGAACAATCCAATTTGTTCCGACATTTCAAATAAGAAAAACAAATAGAGACAAAGGGAGTAAATTTTTGGGTTTGGGGTTGGGGTTGGGGTTGGGGTTGGGGTTGGGGTGGGAATGCTCTAAGCTGCACTATCCTATGCATATCACAACTACTGTGTTGAAATAATTGGAGTAAATGTAACAAACTTGTAACTACTTGTTTTTGTATTTAGTAAAAATTAGCTTATAGCCCGTGTAAAGCACGGGTACTTTTAATTTTTTTTTATTTACTTATAATTTAGTATATATAATATTATAAATATGTTGATAAAATTTAAATTTTAGACCTTTGTTTATAAATCTATACTATACTATAATAAGCGAAATAGATATAATTTGTAGTTTGGTTCTAAATTAATATGTTGTTGGTGGAAATCGAACCTTCAACCTTTATATATAACATAATCTAGTATTAATTTTATATTAAACTGTTGTTGGCGGGATTCGAACCTTAGAACTCCAAACGGTCCTGATCTTTTTGAGTTGAAGATCTAACAGTTGTAAATGTGGATAACCAAATATGAGGAACCATTACGCATTTTAAGAAAACATTAATTAGATGATACATTTTATTTTATACCCATTATAAATGCATTGATTTTTAAGAATATGAGTCATTTTATATTCTTGGTCATTCCTCATTAATTACTATACAATTTTTAAAAAGGATAATTTATGGAAATGATCGCAATTTTACATTGCTTTCACTAATTTGGGGAAGCAAATTGATTATCTTAAAAATTAATAATTCATTAAAAATTGTAATACTCAATAAATATAGAAGATATGGGTCAAAATATATCCCTCTAAATTGTTGGTTAGTTATTAGGAATTATAATATCATATAAATAAAATTATCTGTAGTTTTTATAAAAGAAAAGGTTTAAGTTTGGAAAATAGAAATTAAAGCTAACATATTTTAAAAGTAATTAGTTTTTTTAAATTAAAGACAAAATAATGATTAGTTACTAAAAATTATAATATTATATTTAAGAAAAAAGTAGATAAAAAAATGGGATTTTAATGTTTTGGTCGTTATTTTTAGGGCTTTTTTTATAATAAAATTGCTAAAAGTAATTTTTTACAATTTTACTTTTATTAAGAAAAACTATTTGTAAATTTATCATTTTAATTACAATTATACCAATTATTTTTTTAAATTGCAAAAATACGGGAATTGTGGAGTAGCTTTGTGATTCACTTTTCACGCGTTTACCATTTTTCTGTGTTGCTTCGTTGTTACATGCGCTCTTCTCGAGCTCCAAATAGTTCGGGAAGTTACGTTTTTTATATAAAATGTTAATTAAATTTATTTTTAATTCAAGTAAAATTATGGCTAAAATATAGGGTTGAACCAGTGGCGGAGCCAGGTCCCGGAGTGAGGGGGGCAAAAATGGTTAGTGAGGAATTTTAATTCCGCGCGAAGCGCGGATTTTTTTTCCCACTAAATCAAAGAGACATTTTATCGAACACTTGGGGAGCACGGAGATCATTAATATCACTAATTAATAATTCTAACAGATATATTCAGATTATATATTTAAACAAAGACACAAGACAATGAATAATGAGCAACAATATCATAAATCATCTAAGAACACAAAATAATTAACTCATTAGGAGAGAAATTTCAAATGAAAACAAGTAAAAACTTACCTAGAGGTTGTGAGGAAGGGTCTGGGCTTTGAAAACTTTGGTATGGGCTAAGTTTAAAAAAAAAAAAAAAAATTAAGCAAAATTTTTTTTTCAGGGAGGGCATTGGTCTGTGGTGGCTCCGCTACTGGGTTGAACCAAATAACCAAACTACCAATTATCCCCTAATTTGCTTATTATATATTAGTATAGATATCACTTATTTTGGACCTTAACAAGTTACACATTATATGATTATTTGAATATAATTCTACGGATTATTTTTTTAAAAAATTAATTTATCTGAACTGACGTAAAAATAATATTTTAATCCCAAGTAAGCTGCCTCGCAATTTATCAAATTCCATTTTTGCATGTCATTTCACGTCATGGATGTTAGCAGTTACTTAACTAACACTCCAAATTTGTTATTTTTCCTTAAATTTTGCCATAAACTCTGCTTAATTTATTTTTTTTGCATAAAAATTCTGCTTATTTAGAATGTAAAATGATATGGGAATATATTTGTTCTTATTTCTGGCCAGAATCATTTCGAATAACTAGGAATTCCTAATTTGGAGTACAACAGCCAAGGAAAGTTCAGATTATGTTTCATTTTTTGGATAAAAGGTAAGTTTATCAAATCAATTTCAAATATTGCGTATTGTTATCTTCAATTTTAACTTAACTAATTAATACCATCTGAGTGTGATAAGATAAGTTAAATCAATTTCAAATATTATGCCTTGTTATCTTCAATTTTAACTTAATTAATCAATACTATCTGAGTGTGAGTGTGAGTGTGAGTGTGATAAAATAACTTAATTCGTTAGAGTTTATATTTTATTATCCCAAATTTTGAATTTGATTCTCGATCATACCAAAATTTATTGAAAACAGATTCTCATTATAATGCAAATAAATCTACTAATTCAAAAAAAAATATCAGTACCAACCAAAACATTAAGAAAACAAGCTAATCAAAACTTTTGGTTCTATTTGGTATCATCGTTAAAAATTGTTATGACATTAGAAAAAGTATTGGTATAAAAAGGATTGGGAAAAATTTATGATTTTTTACAATATTTTTAAGGGATATTTACATAAATAAATAAGATTTTAATAATTATTTCCAATTTTACTACCACCCAACTATCTTTTCACTTCTATAAAATCATTTTTTCAAAAATACTACCTCATTATACTTTTATGTTTTCAAAATTCCAAAAATACTACCTTCTTCAATTGCAACTTTTGCAACCTCATTTGCAACTTCCAGTTTTCAAATTTCTGATTTCATGTTCTGGGGTTCAGATGTCATTTTCGACCTCTTTTTTGGACTCTAATATATATATATATATATATATATATATATATATATATATATATATATATATATATATTAGAGTCCAAAAAAGAGGTCGAAAATGACATCTGACAAATGAAACTTGAAATCAGAAATTTGAAAACTGGAAGTTGCAAATGAGGTTGCAAATGAGGAAAAATAAATGTCTTCTTTTTGTCTCTAAGATGGATCTTATACTCTTATACTCTAAAAGAGGAGCATAAAATTTAAGATTCATATTTTTCCTTAAGTAAATTTTGGACGCTATTCGTATAAGTTCTTATCAGTGTTGTAAAAAAAGAGAATCTAATTTAATCGGTATAGGCACTATTCAGGAATTAATCGGGTATTTATGGATTAGTCAGAATGATAAATCGAATAATCGGATTATTAATCAATACGATAACCCATGGAACAGGGATTAATCAGTAATTAATTGCGATTAATTACCGATTTTTGGAACAGAAATTCTTGTATGTAAATATTTAGTTTCTATTATCATTCTTTTAAATTTGAATTTTCGTTTAGACGTGTCAAATGAAACCGTAACCGAAAGAAACTCAGAGTAGGTAACTAAACCAAACCAAACCAAACATACCCAATATATCCCGCTCAGAGCAGGGTCTGGGAGGGTAAGTTGTACGCAGACCATGCCCCCGCTTTTTAAAGCAGGGAGGCTGTTTCCGTGAAGACCCTCGGCTATGTGCACGACAAATATGGTGGGTGATATTTACACTAGAATCCAAATGGTATGAAAAATGTTCAAAGCCATACCAGAGCCCATGGCATTCTCCACATGGGACCTACCCGCCTGCTTGAAATTATGATACTCATGTCCTGATGCGCTCCGTCCACCAGCCTGTGAGGATAGCCAGTAAACCCCGCACAGAGATAAGACCGATCCAGTCTCCCTGCAACTACAAAAACAGAAAACAGACGATAATACAAAAGAAAGATGAGAACGAAAAAGCCAAACATCTAAGATAAAGCTAACCAAGACAATCCAACTCTGAGCCTCTCTACAACAGAGCCGCTCCCTAAAAGAGAATCTACCATTCTGATACGACGCCTCCAAGAGCACCTGTCAGCGATCATGGTCTCATTCAAGTTTAAGGCCTTCAGATCCAACCTGAGCTGTTCTTCCCACGTCCTCCTCGGTCTGCCTCTCCTTCTCACCCCAACCACCGAAAGACTCTCAGCCCTCCTCACTGGGGCTTCAGCCAGCCTCCTACGGACGTGGCCGAACCATCTCAACCTCCCTTCCCTGACTTTCGCAGAAAGAGACGCCACTTCAAGCTCGCTCCTAAACACCCCATTCGGTATTCTACCTAACATCGTGCGCCCACACGACCACCGCAACATCCTCATTTCGACCGCTTCCAACTTGCTTTCGAGGGCCTTCTTCGCCGCCCAACACTCGGAACCGTAAAGCAACGCGGGCTGGATTGCCGCTCTATAGAATTTCCCCTTCAACTTTAAAGGTACCTTCTTGTCGCACATCACCCCCGACGCAGCCCTCCACCTTAGCCACCCAGCCTTGATACGATGTTTGACATCGTCTTCAACCTCACCTTCCTTCTGGATGATCGAACCTAGATACTTGAACTTATCAGTACTAGGTACGATCTGATCTTGAATCTTAACCTCTACTCCTTCCTCGTTGGTCTCACCACTGAAGTTACACCAAAGATACTCGGTCTTAGAACGGCTCAAACGTAAGCCTTGGGAATCCAAAGTAGATCTCCAAAGCTCTAGCTTCTCGTTCACCTCCCCCCTCGACTCCGCCACTAGCACGATATCGTCAGCGAAGAGCATGCACCAAGGGACGGTATCTTGAATCTCTCGCGACATTGCACCAAGGGATGGTCAAAATAGGCTTGTCGACCGGTCGGATTCAGATCAAATTATCCTAAATCAATATTTGAATCCATTAAAAATTTTCGGATTCGGATCGGATCGGATAGGGGTCGGATATTTTTTAGGTCGATCCATATCCGATCTGTTTGGATTCGGATTATCGGATCGGACCTCCTATCCGTTTAGTAACTTTTAAAAATATGATTTTTTATTTTTTTAATTAAAAAATAGTATTTCAAAATTTTTTACGAAATAAAAATTAAAATTATGACACATACATTGACAAATCCAAATTTATATTACAAAATAATATTGTTTATTTAAAAAACTATATATCATATATGTTTTATATATAATATATATTATATATTACATAAATATATAAAATATATAATAAATACAATATATTCGGATCGGATTGTTATCGGATCAGATCATACAAAATCCATATCCGCTTCTTATCGGATCGGATCGGATCATTAATATATGTACTTCTTTTATCCCATTTATTTTATTACTTTGATCTATGGATCAGTTTTATAATGAAAATTATTTTTATTATATAATAAATCATTATTTTTTAAAAATTATCACCACCAATTTTATAATGAGAATTATTTATAACACATGTTAATTATAATTTTTTAGAAAATTACTACCACAACATACATTTAATATTTAAATTTAAGAAAACATGAACAGTTAAATGATAATTTGGGACCAAAAATTGTTGAATTTGATTAATAAAATTAAATTAGGACAAAATAAAGAGGACGGATGAATATCAAATTGCATAATAAAATCCTTATGATTTTGATGATCACACATAATGAGCAAGATATATATATATATATATATATATATATATATATATATATATATATATAGGATTTTGATCAAATGAGAACCCTCAATTAAAATGAGAACTGAGATCTAATCTCAGCCCTCTATTTTTTATACACACGTTAAATCTATACCACTCATTTAAATTTTATTCACCTTCATTTAAGTTTTATACACAGTGCACACCCACCCCACCCACTTCCTCCTCCATCTCTGCCGTTTCCTCGACGCCATCCCCTGCCACCACCAGAAATTCATCACATCCACATCATCAACCGGCGACAACCTCACTCTCTATCGGAAACTACCCGCCGCCACCACCTACTCCTCCCCCTCTCTCTTTCTCACTCCTTTCTCCACCCATATATCATATTCGATGGTTTGAAATATCTAAAGTGTACGGGGTGGTCATCAGATTGGAAACTAAGTGTAATGGTTTCGTCCAGTAGCTTAATTGCTCTACAACCCATTGAATATATGCTCACAAACAAAAATTACGTGTCAATTATTATTATTGAATCAATAAAATATTCAAATTTAGAACGCAGACGACTTGGACTTTTCAATTGCCAATTAACTTCATTTTTGCGGCAATCTGAACACATTTATAATCGATCTGTTTTGTGTGTTTTAGGGTGAATTTGTGGTGATTTTCTGGCAATTATTGGTGATTTGTTTGGTGGTGGTCGGAGGTGATGGCGGCTATGTGGTGGTTTCTGGTGGTGATTTCTGGTTTGGCGGTGGTGATTTTATGTTTCCCGGTGGTGATTTTGTGTTTCTGGTGGTGATTTCTAGTTTGACGGTGGTGATTTTTATGTTTTCCGGTGGTGATTTTGTGTTTTTGGTTGTGATTTTTGGTTTGGCGGTGGTGATTTTCTGGTGGAGGTGGAGGTGGTGGTAGTGGTCGCTGGTGGTAGTGGGTGGTTGAATTAGAAAGAAGATGGTGAAATCTCAAAATATTACAATATTAAAATATTAAATGAATGGTAAGAGATGAATATAATGTATTTAAATGGGTGGATAAGATTAGATCTCATATCTCACTATAAGTAGTGGTTCTCACCTGGCCTTTGCTCCATACAGAACACTCTTATATAACAAACAATAAAGAACACCTTAGATCTATTAGATCCTTTGGCCTCGCCAGGGGCACCCAATACAAAAAGTTGTTATTTTTTTACCCTCTACCAAGCCAGGGAAAAAAAATTAAAAGTTCACTGTTCATGATGACGTCATCATCATGAACAGTAACTTTTTTTTTTGAGATGATGGATGGATAGAAGGTAAAAAAATAAGAACTTTTTGTATTGGGTGGCCCCGACAGGGGCATTGGATCTATTAGATCTAAGGTGTTCTTTATTGTTTGTTATATAAGGTGTTTGTTATGGAGTCCAACCCATATATATATATATATATATATATATATATATATATATATATATATGGTCTTATTCTAATAGAAACTAACTTAGAATAGAAATTAGAAACCAAACCTAAATTAAATATTTCAAGCTAATCAAATGACTAAACTAGGGATACCCCCAATACAAAAAACATATAAAATTATTGGCTATATTCAACAAAAAAATATTTAAAAAAATTACTGTTCACGTGATGACGTGGCAGTGACGTCAACACGTGAACAGTAATTTTTTTATTTTTTTATTTTTTTGTTGAATAGAGCCAAGAATTTTATAAGTTTTTTGTGAAGGTGCCCCTAGCGGGGCCATTAAAATAAATCAAATATAATTTATTTAATATAAGTTTCTAGTTTTTATTGTAAGTTTTGTTTTTATTTGAACGCTAGCCTATATATATATATATATATATATATATATATATATATTAATCTAACTTTGTTTTGCAAGCCTATATATATATATTGGCCATTCTATAGAGACCCATTTTATATAGAGTCTAGTGGAGAACCATCTCCATTAATTTGGGTCATTGGATCTAAATCACATCCAATGATTAATAATAATTGATAAATAAAATTAAAAAATTATTACAAAACTACTGTTAATTACGGTTGTATGTATAGGTTATACATACACTCACTTTCTCTCTCGATCTCTCTCTCAATCTCGCTCTCATGTATCTCTCTCTCACATATCATATCACTCGTATATTTCTCTCGATCTTTCTCCCTGTAATTAAACCCGAGATGCCGTCTTTGAATCAAGCTCAAATAAGTGATTCTGTCATTATCAGGTTTGAATTCGATATTGTTATTCTTAATTTTATTTTCGATTTTTATGATTCAATATCCAAATAAGTGTTCACGATACCATGAGATTGAGTTTTGTGTAGTTTTGATTCTTTTAGTTGTAATTTACGGTTTATTGTTGCTGCTTTTTTTGTTAAATTGTATGTAGATTTGCAATTCGATTTGTTGTTACTAGTTTCCTTTTCGATTTTGACAATTTTGTTATTTACAGTATAAATTATGTGATTCTGTTGGTTCTATTGTAGAATCGAAACAATAATTTTCTTAAGCATGTATGTAATTCTGTGTTATAGTTTTGGTTCCACTATAGAACCAATTAGTTCCACGGGAAGAAGTTCTGATTAGAAAGTATGTACTTTTTAAATTACATATTTTATTTTTTTTTTCTATAATAGAATCAATGTTGTGTTGTTGTTTTTGTTTTACAGTAGAAACAATTTTGTCTAGTGAAAGTAAATTTTGAGTGTAGTGTATGTAATCTTTAAATAATGTATTTTATTTGGTTCTATAATAGAATCAAAATAGTTGAGCTAATTATATTTAGTCGTCGTAGCTGTGTATAACACATGTAGAACATATGGTGGATATTTTTGTTGGTTCTATTATACAGTCGAAACATGTTTGTTCTTAAGCTTGTAGTTTTCTTCGATAAAAATTGATTCTATTCCAGAATCATATAAATTACTCATAAGCAGCAACTCTAATGCTCAAAATTTTAGATAGGCATTTTGATTATACTATAGAATCAAATTAAAATTTATTTAATTTTGTTATATAAATGTTTGTTTTATGAAATTGATTTTTGTAAATAGATAATTATGTAATTGGTTTTAATACTTGGTGTAAGAGTTATAGATTTGTATAGCTTTTGAAACAGGTTTGATATATTACATCTACTTGACAAATAGTTTAATTATTTTTGCAACAGAATATGGATGATATAAATGTTGATAGTCAAGTAGGCCAAGATTTCCTCCTTATAATGTGTCTGATAATTATGTGATTAGAAGTCCTCCGAGAAAATCAATTTCTGGTTTGGGTAGTAAACACCGCAAAAGGCTTAGTTGGGGTTTTGGGATTGCTGGTCCAGCATTTTTTTGTGTTTTTTATTGGATTGGTTGGTTATATGACTGTTAAGAAATGGAAGGAGATGAGAATGAATAAGTCTTTCCAAGGCTGATCTTGTAACAGGCCCTAGACAATTTAGCTACAAAGAATTGAAGGCTGCTACTAAAGGGTTTCATGCTAGTAGGATTGTAGGTCATGGGGCATTTGGGACTGTTTATATGGCATTTTTTACGTCTTTAGGTACGATGTATGTGGTTAAAAGATCAAATCATTCTCATGAAGGTAAATCAGAATTTCTTGCTGAGTTGTCAATTATATCATGTTTGAAGCACAAGAATTTAGTTCAGCTTCATGGTTGGTGTGCTGAAAAGGGAGAGTTATTACTTGTCTACGAGTTTATGCCCAATGGGAGTGTTGATGTTGTGTTGTATCAAGTATCTGACCAGGGGTTGACACTGAAGTGGTCACACAAATATAATATCGCTCTTGGACTGGCATCTATTTTGACTTATTAGCATCAAGAATGTGAGCAACAAGTGATTCACAGAGACATAAAGACTAGTAACATAATGCTGGATGTGAATTTCAATGCAGGCTTAGGGATTTTGGCTTGGCGAGTCTAATGGAACATGACAAGAGCCCTGTCTCTACTCTGACAGCCGGAACAACGGGGTACCTTCCTCCCGAGTACCTTCAATATGGGAAGACAACTAAAAAAAGTGATGCTTTTTAGCTATGGCGTGGTTGTACTTGAACTAGCTTGTGGAATGAGGCCCATTGATAAAGAAATAGAAGGTCAAAGAATGGTCAATTTGGTTGATTGGGTTTGGGAGTTGCACTCTGAGGGAAGGCTTGTTGAAACTATAGGTAGACTCTTGAATGGCGTATTTAATGTGGAAGAAGCTGAGATGTTGTTGCTTGTTGGTTTGAGTTATGCTAATCCAGATAGTGCTAAGTAGCCTTCAATGAGGAGAGTGTTCCAGATTCTTAAGGGTGAGGCGGAGCCTGTGTTGTGTGACCAAAAGCAAATACAAGAAGTGTAACAAGCCCTGTTCTTTTATTGTTTTTCTCATAAATTCCATAGTTAGCATAACAGTAGAAACATTATTATAGTTCTATGGTGCAAGTTCAAAGTGTCATCGAATTGTTTGTTTTTGTTGTTTACTTTATCTTGAATACTAACGCTAAAAATTAGTCTGATATTATCTTTAGTTTGTTTACATGGCAATTATCTTTAGTTTGTTTACATGGCAATTTTGCTGTTATTTTTTCTTTTGTAAGTATAAAAAGTAAATATTTTCTTCAAATTTTAGTTACACGATTTGATTCTAATTCTTGATTCAACTATGGAACCACGTTAGTAATTTAGTTACAAAACTTTTTATTCTACATACATTTTTTTTACGTATACAATGTTTTTAAAGCCCTATTCTATTGTAGAAGCAAATTAATATAATACTAATATTTTGATTTTTAAAGTTCGATTATATCGTTAATCGAATTACTAGGCAACTAATTTTTTTTAAAACTAGATTCTATCGTAGAACCAAATTATTATAATGAAATATTTTGATTTTAGTGCTGAATATGGAACATATTCAACTATATTTTTATTTAAATAAAATTAGGTTTGTATTAATACCTTTTGGTAGTGTGATTTTTATCATATATGTTGGAATCATATATACGTAATTTGGTTTTTTTGTCCTACCTTAGCCGTGTCAGTACATGTTCATATACGAGCCTAAAAGGCTCTGCTGAGCTCAAAGACTAAACTCACCATGAGCTGAAGAAGAGAACCAAATTTGCTCTTCTTGGAGAAACGTCTAAATTGCACAAATCTGGGTTCCTGAGAAATCAAAGTAGAACAGATGGTGGCACATGAAATATCGTCCAGGATAAGCAAGATTAGATGGACATTCTAGTTCTCCCGTTGTTGAGAAAGCTTCGAGTTGTTTACTCCATTATTATGGATTACAATTACAAACTCATATCTACAAAAATACATCCTCGATGAAGTTTGGGATGCCAATTCAACCATTGTTGAGTACTTTCAGGTGATGTCTCATTTCTAAAAAGTTCCCTACACAATTTTCTTTTGTTTATTTTAGCTACCTTCCAGCTTGCGGCTTGTTTTTTCCTCAATGTCTGATCTTGAAAATCTCTGTCGAAGTATAGTTAAGACCTCTTCCATGGTCACTCCTCTTACAGACAATAAAACCATAGCATTAAAAAACACATCAGCCATTTCTCATGAAGTATGTGGTGTTTCCTCGCTGTCTTCCGGGGTTCGAAATAGCTCATCAGCCTTCTCACTACAACAAAAATATCCAAATATGATTAGCAAAAAAACTCTCCAAATATAAGAGAAAAAAGACAATTGTGACATGTATGTGCCTCAAGCTTAATGACATCTTGTTTGCAACAGGGTTATAATACTAGGAACAAAATATGTACATTGATAAAGAATCTAAACTAGGCATCTAAGTAATACCGGATTTTTGAACAAAGTAAATTTTTGTCGAGCAATAACCACCTAGTCCACGAAGACTTTGCATTGAGGATTCCGATATCTCTTCTTTTCGTTAGACGATTGTTGCCTCTAGGGACTGTAATGTTGTCATCGCCAATTTATTTTCTTCTGCCTATAGAAAGAGATTTTTCAATTCTAATCTAGTTTTACAAATAAAAACTTTATTAGGACCTAAGAGCTATGTTTATGAATAATAATCAAACACAGAATACAAAGATACACAACCCTGTGGACTATAGACAGAATAAAAAACAGATGTATAGTAGCAGGTTTCTGATCCGGTATGGCAAGAGGGTCCATCTGGCTTTCCAAGGTATAGTATATGTGTAATAGTAAGAGTTGCATAGTTTAGAATAACTCAAATACAAGTGAGATCAAATGATAAGATTCAAGTAAGTTGAAGCTTACAGAGTCTCTGTTGCAGTCCAAGAAGACATCGCAGATATTAATGTAATTCATAGAGGTTTCCCCCTTGGTCCATAACTTTGACCTTGATCGATCTATTGTAAAATGTGGCTTTCCTAGAGGAAATGGTGGATGCTAGTGCATCCGTGTTGGCAAAACCTTGCATTAAGACTGCTCGCTCCTGTGTCAACATGTTGAGCTATAGCCACCGCCAACCTTTTGTCATCCCATTTCACATTATCCAAGAGAATATCAAGCTATGAACCACTTCATTAGATATTGATTCATCAGCTGTTAAACAAAAAAAATTAATAGATAAATGGTTTCCACAAACCAATTAACACAAGAAGGCAACTGCATGTCTGATTAAATTTATAAAAATCTAACACGGTAAATGCAACAAGAAAAACGTAGCATGCTCAAAACTATAGCATATAAATGTTTGGAAAAAAAATTACAAAGATTAATAAAGAAGTTTGATATTTACATTTCAATGCCAATAAATATAGTGTCCGGATGTAGCTCAAATAATCATTTTAATTAAGATTATCGGGCAACGATGGACACCAGATTTTCTTTTCCAGGACACCAGAAAAAGAAAAGAGTATTATGATAGTAAAGCTTTAGTACTGCACAGCCGTTTATACTTCATTCAGTACACTTTCTTCCAAGTCCCAGTTATAAGTATCATAAGCTAATCCAAACAGCAACATATATGGTTTGTAATATAAGCACAAAAGCATACAGAACTACATTTATTAATTCAAATATAGTGTCCAGATGTAGCTCAAATAATCATTTTAGTAAGCTTATTGAACAACGATGAACACCATTTTCTATTGCAAAACATTCAACGGTCCCCACAATCATGACTATGGAAAGACACCTGCAATGTTTGCTTTCATATTTTGGTGTATAAAATCAAACATATCACCAAGTCCAACCAAACAAAAACACAGTCAGGGTATCTGACCTTAATTATACCTTAATACACAAAGAAAATTAAACCACATTAGTGTCATTACATCATTTCATAAAAACAACAAGTGCACTGCATTAATAAATTAAGACATTTAGCTCTGCTATGCTCAGGTTCTACTACAGAAACAATTCCACAAAACTTAAATATGCAAAAATCATGATTCTACTACAGATCCTATTACAGAACTATAATTTATACCTATTTATTTAATGCCTATTTATAGAAGCATAACTTTACAAATTTGGTTCTATTATAAAATCTTCATTTTAAAATTATAATAAGCATTAAATAAATTCAAACATGCTTCTACTCTAGAATAGTGTAACAAATGGTTCTATTACAGAACCACAATTTATACGTTTTTATTTAAACTTATTCATAGAAGCACAATTTCATAAATTTTGGTTCTAATACAGAACCTTAATTTTAAAACAATAATGACCATTAAAATAAATTCAAACATGCTTTTACTCTGGAACAACAATATAACAAAATTTGGTTTTGTTATAAAACCACAATTTCTATGTATTTATTTAATGCCTCTTTTGATCTTTTGATATGCTTGTTTGTAAATTAAAAGTATCAATAATTAGTTACTTTGTAGCATAGTTTTAGCTGATTTTTTAAATCTATACTCTGGCCCTCACCCATTTCTAATTTCTAATTAAATTACTTTTTTAGCCCTGACCACCAAACACTACAATCACTTGTTTTATTAATATTTTTGTTGCCCAGTAATTAACAATTGTAGAAGGGGATACAATTTTATAAGATTTTTGACTTAAACAGAAATAACACAAATATGAATCAATAACAGCTTTATTAATTCTGATATAAAACTGTTACAAACTCTCTTAAGAAATTCTTATGTTCTTAAGAGCTGCTAGGTTACAAGATAACTCGTGTAAGCGATTGCAAAAATGTAAAACCTAAACTGTGTTTATATAGCATACACAGCTACAATATCAATTACAAGATATTCTAAATCAATTACATATAACTCTGAATGCATATCTTGTATGATAGCTGCCTTCCTATAATTTAGGAACCAGCATATCAATCTTCCTTGATCTCTGGTCTGATGAGAATTTTCACGTAATCCTGACCAGCTTCTAATACTGACAATACCTTCATACTGCACTACTAGAAATATGTCAATAAACATCGGTTTCTGGCCGTTGTTAAAAAAAAATCTGACCGATGTCTATGCGAGTGTAGAGAAAGGTAAAAAACTTTAGACATCGGTTTTTAGCCGTTGTCTATTATCGACTTAGACATTAGTTTCTTAAATATTTCTGATGTCTAAGCTTCATTATGTGCAGTAGTTCTTTTTAAATTATGATATATTATGTGCATTAGATCAACATAAACATAGCACGAACAAGTTAAATAATGACATATACATCGATTTCTTGGTAAAAACCGATGTTTTATGTTATCTGAGACATCGGTTGTTTGGTAAGACTAATGTTATATGTTGTATTAGACATCGTGTCCATTAACAAAATCGATGTTATATGTTCCAGTAGACATCGTTTTCAGTAACAAAACCGATGTTATTTATCCTAACAGACATCGGTTTTTTGCCATACTCCGATGTTATATCAAATTTCTCCATTGCAAAATTTCTGAAAAATACCAAATCCACAACCAAAAACAGACTAAAACAAATACCAAATTTCAATTATCATCGCAAAACCAATCCAGTATACAAGGACGAAACTGAAAGCAAAATCCATCCCTACATTGCAAATTAGTACAAAATACTACAACTACCATCTGACAAACAAAATAAAGACTAGCTTAAATATCAACATGTATGCCTCAAGCTCTTCCTCAGTGTAATTCCCTTCTGCTTTGAGCTACCTTTTCATGTCCGGTTGAAGCTGCATTAACACAATTGAACCTACAAAGACCACCAAAAGGATTCTGGCTCATTATAACTTATCAAAATACTAGTATTGCACAAGTTAAAGATTTAGTACACAGCCTCTTAGATTCTAGGCATAAACTGATAAAAGTCATAAAACTAAACAAGAGGAGACTATTTACATTAAAATATCTTACATTAATTAGACACCTCAAAAATTCTAATCACACTTCCGGAAGATAAAGCAGTAGAGAGGAACAGGCTGTTATTTACATTTACGATTATGTATGTTTAAAAAAGTATCTAAACAGAAACAATATGCATTCCAATTTTAGGAGAAGGATTAGAATTACCATTCGGCAATTCTTAAAAATTCTTGTCACATGAGATGGATTTTTCCAATTCCAACCAAATCCACAACAATTTGGACCACACATCTCTTTGATTAAATATTGTTTCCTTAACAATCTAATCTGACCTGAAACTCCATTAAATCAAATATACAAGCGCTCCATTAAATCGATCTGTCAGTATCTTTTTTCACATTAATAATACGTCCTTTCTTATAGACAAAGAGAGTTGGTCTTGGACTTAATTTAACAACTTATAACCGAGGTAGTATAATTGTGTGTGACAGAGTAAACCATAGTAGTGATCTGAACAGAAACTTAATTTAACATGACAAGCAGCAAGACTTCGACACACTAGCACTCAAAAGGACTGTAAGTATTTATACCTTAATGATAACATGACTTACATCTTGTAGTAAAACACAGTAGCTTCTCCAGACGTAGAAGAGGGAATCAGATTCTTGTCAATGATGGAAAGAATGTCATTGCAAATATTGGAGAGCTCATCCTCTACCTTCTGGCGGTAGCCCTTAATTATTTTAATGTTTTGTTCATTTCCCTTAGACCCTTCCTTCTGCTCAATGGATGACATTATGCGCCAAGAAGCTCTTCCGGCACAAATAACATTTTTGTACCCAACTGAAAGCAGGTTTCTTTCCTTAACAGTGAGCTCAACATCAAGCTTCGCAACTTTCTTCATACATCCCACCATTTCTGTATATAATCAACAAGATTTTATAAGATTTGCAATGTAATTTGTCTACTCTGATAACATCACCTAACCTACACATACAACCAAAAAGTGCACTACTAACAACCAGATCTAAGCGAATCTAATTATTGTCAATGACATTTGATACGACCAAATTATTGACAGTCTAAGAATGCACTTTAACAACCAGATCTAAGCGAATCAAGCTTTCAAGAAAAGAATAAAATAATATCTCCAGATAAACATAATGGGTACGTTTGGATTTACCTTTGAGTATCCATTTGGCATTTCATGAATTAAACATCTTGATGGCCTTCTGCGGCATCTCATTGCTGGACTAGGGCGTAAAGTGTCTATCGAAACATCAACCACTGCCCAAATCCCATCTGAATGTTGTTTGCAGTACCTCACAAAATGGCTCTCATGGGATTTCAAATTCTGCAGTCATCTGAAAAAAATATGTACCATTCAGCATGTACATATACAAATGTATGTGAAGAATCATTGTGCTCATCTTGGATCTTGTTTTCAAGTTTAGCAATGATAGTGATAATTTAAATATCTAAATTGATTAAACGTGCTTTTCTAAATTGTGTTTAATTTTTAACTCAAGTCACACAAATCAAATCACTATACTTTAGAATTTCAAAGTCGGAGCCCTGTACTTTTGTAAAATGAAAATAGGATAGGTGCCATATATTAAATCTAGCAGGCACTTGGCAAAAAAATAGATATCAAGAAATTAGTACCACTTGCAGAGATCCATTACAATTCCCTGCAACTCCGGTTGATAAAACTTCCAATGTCATCGCTCTAGAAACAATGCCGGAAAACATGGTTAACCACTGATTCTGGTTATTCACAAACACAAGTAAATCAAACAAATTAAGTATTAATCAGTACTTATTGTGGTCACCGCAGTATAGTTTTTAGACAGCAAATGTACTTAAAATACAAAACGAAAAATCATACACAAGACGTACACACCACATCCATCAAAATCTGAACGAGGCTAATGTGATTCATTATAACCACAACAGTTTCACGTGATGCTTCAAGTCTGAAGCCGGACAATCGGGGGCCAAGACCACGAGGAAAGGCTTTAATGTATTCTTGTACACATATCGTAGTACCGGTTGCACCATTATTACCAGGCACCCACAATGGCTTCCCTGATTGTGCCATTCTCATAAACTCCTCCATTGCTGTAACTGCAAGCTCGATCATCATGGGCTTAATTTCTTTCGTAGGTGGTCCACTGAGTGATCTGAGTTGTCTCTGCTGACCCTTGCCCATAACTAGAATTGTTTCCAAAACCTAGTTGATCAGTTGTTGGCGGAGCCACATGATCCGGATGGGAAAGCATGGGGTAATCAGAAGAAACCTTATTCCCTCCACCTCTGAAGTACTTCGCAGCTATTGATGATAGACGATCAATCTGGTGAGAAAAAGAAAAACCAAATACGTAATTTGAAGCAAGAAAAATTCTTTCAACTAATTAGTACTGTTATACTAATGAGCTACAAGAGGAAACATAAAATGTATGTGTCTGTCTCCCTGTGTGTGTTTTCTTTAATTGATATGGTGTTTCAATTTGTACCTCTTCTCTTAAATGAGCATTCTCCAACCTTACATGATGTTCGTCAAATGATATTTCACCTATTGCTGCTGGTCCGCCACAATTAGGGCATGAAGTACTTCCAAGTGCTTCTCGATACCGAACATTTTCAGCTTGTAGCTTTTCGTTCTTGGCTCGGAGACTTGTATTCTCATGCCTCTCATTTTGAGCCTGCATTAAACGGAAGGAAATTAGTAGACTACCTATACATATGTAAAATGTAGTATAAATAGTTTGCCAAGTAGAAATACAAGCTAGTATGTACCTTCATCTGAGTGCGCTTGTTTTGAAACCAAAACTTGACTTGAAGAGGTACTAACCCTAATCTCTTACAAAGCTCCTTTCTTTGTTTGTCATCGGGATGGGGGCATTCCTTGAAGAAGCTAATACAATGTCCAAAGATTAATAAACACAACATCAATTTAGGTAATGATTTTAGTACAAATCAAATGAAAAGAAAAAAGGAAGACAAATCATTCGTCACATAATTGATATATGAATTACGTACGCTTCCATTAACTGGATCTGTTGTTGAGTGTGGCGGTGGTAGCGCTTTCTCTTGCGGATGTCCAACTCAGGAATTCACCCAATATATAAAAAGAAAACCTAATTAAAACATTAAAACTGAAATTTGAACAAAAAATTGAAAACCCACTTACAAATTCGAGCTAGTAATTAGAGAAAATGATCGATTTGAGCTTCCCCTTCACCGATTTAGGGTTCTTAAGCTTCTCTTACGCTGATTTAAGGTTCTTGAGCTTCCACTGATTTACAATTCTTTAGTTTTTCCAAAGATTAGAGAGAGATATGAGAAGACATGTTTGGGTTTTGATTTAGTGTTCTAAGAGATATGAGAGAGAGAGTAGATCGAGAGAGATGTGAGAAGAGAGAGTAGAGCGGCAGAGATGTGAAAAGAGGGTTAGAGAGGAGAGGGATGGAGAGAGAGAGAGTCGGGTTAGGTTGTGAGAGAGAGTTAAATTAATTTGGGGGGAAATAATATTTGGGGAGAGGCGGGCTAAAAAAATTCTAAGGGGAATTATGTTTTATTTCAAAAGAGAAGGGGGAAATTAAGCCGCGTGTTTTGATTTTCTTAAAAACTAAAAAGACATTGGTTGTTTTAAGAGCTGATGTCTGCGAAAGCAATTAACATCGCTTTTTTTAAAAACTGATGTTAAAATTATCTTTAACATCGGTGGTTTTTCCTACCGATGTTAAAGGCCCGTTGTTGAGAAAGCTTCGAGTTGTTTACTCCATTATTATGGATTACAATTACAAACTCATATCTACAAAAATACATCCTCGATGAAGTTTGGGATGCCAATTCAACCATTGTTGAGTACTTTCAGGTGATGTCTCATTTCTAAAAAGTTCCCTACACAATTTTCTTTTGTTTATTTTAGCTACCTTCCAGCTTGCGGCTTGTTTTTTCCTCAATGTCTGATCTTGAGAATCTCTGTCGAAGGATAGTTAAGACCTCTTCCATGGTCACTCCTCTGACAGACAATAAAACCATAGCATTAAAAAACACATCAGCCATTTCTCATGAAGTATGTGGTGTTTCCTCGCTGTCTTCCGGGGTTCGAAATAGCTCATCAGCCTTCTCACTACAACAAAAATATCCAAATATGATTAGCAAAAAAACTCTCCAAATATAAGAGAAAAAAGACAATTGTGACATGTATGTGCCTCAACTAGGAGAGTTTGATGCTTTCAACTAGGAGAGACAACTGTTATGCAAAATCACGCAAGCGCACGTGGTCACAAGTAATATATAAGGTTAAGTCCAAATTCGTTCCCACAGGGATCAAGTTATGGTTCTATTCAGTAAATATGCCTATGCAACAATGTTTGGTTTTTATCCACTGCTAAGATAAATAACAAATTGTATTTTTACTAACTACTAAATTAAACTAAGATGCAAAATTATAAAACTAAGAATTAAATTAACTAATAAGAATAGAAATTGAGTTACTTATGAGAATTAAAACATGGAACCCTAGTTTCATCATCTACTTCACTTAGAGTTGCAGCCTTTAATTAAAACATGCGATGGTTATGATATCTGATCGGATAACACGAAAAGAGTAAAAGTTACCTCTCGGTATACTAGTACCAATCTACACATACATCCACAAAAGAGATAGAAGATGAATAGGCACCTATTATGTTTAGACCCTATATCTCTATAGAATTTGAAAACATAAAGGTTGAAGCACAAGTTATCCACTTAGATCACATAGGGCAGTATAAGTATTTTCATCTCACACCACAATCATATTGATAACAATTATGAACCTATGCTAGCATGGCAAGTTCTAAATCTCAAGATCCACTCTCGCTTCACAAGAGATTAACAATTCAGTTTAGATGTTAGCTACGCATCCAAAAGCATTAAGATTAACCATACGAGGATATCAAGAATTTACCACACATAAATCTTTAAGGCATGCAAACTACTAAGCTACATAGATAAATCCACTAGGATCCCATGACAACGATTAATTCATAATTAAACCTTTCGTCACCATGGGATTTGATGAAAACATGGTAAATAACAAGATATAAATAAAAGAATAAATAATATTAAAAAACCTAAGAGTTGAGAAAACAAATCTATAATCCAAAGTAACACAAAGGATGAAGTAGATCTAGATCCGTTGCTTGTCACGAGCGTTGAATCCTTCTCTCCTTTTCTCCCTTGCAGATCTAAGCTAGGTTACAATAATAAAACTATGATAATGTGTATCTATTACAATGGTAGGATGTGTTTAAATAGGCTCTAAAAGTCTTTCCCAGCAAGAAAATACCAAAACATAATTATAATAGAATTTCTGCAAGATACGTTTCCTAAACTGATTCTGTTTTAAAGGGAAATTCGTAGCTGACTTTTCTTCTGTTTTCCAGAGCCGTTCCAGACGTAATTGGGCCTCTGGACCACCTTAGAATGATAGAGAATCTCGTTATCTTCGCGTGGACTGCTTACGGGCTGAAAACAGACTTATAGAACTCAAGATATGGCCCAAACAGTGAATCTCACGCGTGCAGCTCAATAAATCCGAATTTTAATAAATTAAATCTCCAAAAACGACAAAAACATCCACCATAATCAACATCCTTGTAAATCTGCACAACTAAACAAAATACATCAAAACTACAAGAAACTTGAGCCCAAGACAATCAATTTAAGCCGATTTAGAATGTTCCAAGTGGATATAAATCCACTTATCACACCCCCAAACTTAAACCGATGCTTGTCCTCAAGCATTAACAATTACAACTAACTAACTAGTACCACTTCCGTAGGTGATCACGGTTGCATTTGGCATATGCAACAAGCCCTTTAAACCCCTAGGCAGCCCTAGTGGACGAGTAAGGTCTCGTGAGGGCCTATAGCGAATGTACCCACAAAATCCATTTAACCTAATGCAATGCAATGCATGAATGCAACTAATATGAAAATGCAATTAATCTAATCTACCATACCTTCAAATCCTCTCATGCCATATCAACTTAAGAATCAAAGTAAATACGCAATGTCTTGGTGTCGAAAGTGCAAGTATTCACATAGTCTACTCAATGAACATGCATAAGTTCTCACAAGCCCATGTCAAGTGTAAGAATAAGTTAGTAAACATGCTAAGCCTACAAGAGTACATCTTTGAGACAACACTCGGGATCTCATATGCAAGAACAAGCAAACACTCACAATCCACTCACAAAGAATATTCACTCAAGAACAAGGGTAAGTGTATCACTCAATTCCAACAAAAATCATAAACATGCTTGACAATTGGTATCAATCTAACTCTTAACACAACATACATCAATGACGATAATCAAAAGGTCTTTAATTGGGTTGTAACGGGGCTAGGGACAAGGTATGTCAAATAAGCCAAAACAGGTGAAGTGTCAAAAGCTAGTAAGTACCATAATAAATCACACACAACAACCTATTTTCCCCCCACATAATTTTACTAAGACAAACACTCGACTAGTCGACTAAAATAGGATCGCAACAAACACAAACATGCTCTCATAATATATATATTTTTTTTTCTTTTTTTTTTCCTTTTTTTCTTTTTTTTCTTCTTTTTTTTTTCTTTTTTTTTTCTTTTTTCTTTCTTCTGTTTTTTTTTTTTTTCCCGAGAGCTAAATAGAACACAAACAATAATATAAACAATAACAATGATCCCATAATTTATTACATATGTCGACTATCAAGTAAACAACCAAATCCAATTTTCAATATTTCCCCCCAAAAGTATGAACAACAATAATCCCTCCTTGCACACCTTATTACTCCCTTAAGCACTCTACTAGCCTTTGACAATGTGGGTTCAAATTAATGTAAGGCCAATACAAGAAAAAGGTCTAGGCAAGTAATGTGGTATGTCACCGAAAAAATAGGATTAAGCTCAACGGGTTAACCAATTGATCATGTAAACATGGTGTGGTAATATGGGAAAATATGCGGTTATTCCTAATTGCCTTTATCATTTTAATCGTCAAATAATGTCATGCGTTTCAAGAAAGACCTCAAACAACTGCTAGCAATGCAAACAATCCGTGGACACTCAAGCAAACGAATAAATTGCAACAAATATGCAATAAGGCTCAAAAACTCACTTGGTGGAAAAACATACTCAATCCCAAGCAAAAATCTCTCTAACGCACCTACTTGTATTCAAAGCATTCAAACTAAATCATCTTGCACATATTCATGTCCTTCTAATCACTTACAACATTCAATAAGTCTACTAGCTTCAACTTACTAGTGTATGTGTGTGCACAAGAACAGAGCATATCACTTCTCAATCAAAAGCGTCAACAACACAAAATTCCTATCAAGCATGGGTGCAAATGCAAACTATTATGAACTTACATGATATACAAAAAATAAAAACAGAATGTCCTATATGAAACAAACGTAGATAACACGAACATAAATGCATAATTTACTATTACTAATATGCAAAGCATGAAATCCTACATGAACAAATAATACAACAACAACTACTAATCCCTCAAACCACCCCCAAACTTAAAATATTCAATGTCCGCATTGAATGGAAGTAAATACAAGGGATAGCAGAAAACATACCTCATCATCTGAGTCCTCATCCTCCTCGAATGAATCTGGTGGAGGATTCTGTTCATCATTTTTTTTTTTTACACTAATGGTATGGGTTGCCTCCCACCAAGCGCTTCTTTAACGTCAATAGCTTGACGTTACTTCCTCAACTCATGGCGGTTTCAAAAGAATAACCGAACCGTTCTCAACAGACAAACCATTCATACGAACGTTGACATCTTGTTTGCTTGCTTTCCACAAAACTTTCCCCTCAGATTTCAACTTGATCTTACTACCCAACGGCCAAATCTTTTTCTTTTTCTTCTTCACACCTCTAAGATGCTTCTCCGACTCATCCGATTGAACAAAAATTTCTTCTTTATCATCTGCTTTCCACCTTCGCAACACGTTATCATGCCCTTCTTCAAAAATCACTAACTCATTATTCAAAAGGACATACCTCAAATGTGGTGGAAGTTTCCCAAGCTTTACACACGAAAGATCTCGAACTGAAGAACTGTCAATGGAATCACTGATAGGATGCTTTAGCATATGTGTGTCCGATTTCTCGCTCAACAATTGATCAAACTTCTTTCTCTGACCCGTATCAACTATTTCCACACTGCAACACTCTTCATCTTCTGTTGGAAATTTCATGGCCTTGAACACATTAAAGGTAACACTCTGATCTTGCACCCTCATTGTAAGCTCTCCTTTTTGCACATCAATCAAAGTCTTTCCTGTAGCCAAGAACGGTCTTCCCAAGATTATGGGAATCTTCTTATCTTCTTCGAAATCCAAAATCACAAAATCAGCTGGGAATATGAGCTTATCAACCTTCACCAAAACGTCCTCCACGATGCCTCTAGGATGTGTGATAGATCGATCAGCCAACTGCAAAGAGATGTTAGTAGGCTTTGGCTCCGGTAGACCAAGTTGCTTGAAAACAGACAAGGGCATGAGATTAATACTAGCTCCCAAATCACATAAACACTTGTTGAAAGAAAGGTTGCCAATAATACATGGAATAGTAAAACTTCCTGGATCTTTCAGTTTAGGGGGCAACTTCTGCTGCAGAACAGCACTACACTCCTCTGTCAATGCCACTGTTTCAAATTCTTCCAACCTTCTCTTCCTTGACAAAATATCCTTCATGAATTTTGCATATCTCGGCATCTGCTCCAACGCTTCAACAAAAGGAATGTTAATGGACAGTTTCTTGAAAACATCCATAAACTTCTGAAACTGTTTCTCTTGACTTTTCTTCAAACGTCCAGGAAATGGCGGAGGTGGATAGAACAGGTTTCTTGCTCTTCTCACCATCTAGCTGATCAGCCACTAAATCAGATTTCTCAATTACTGGCACGGCAGATTTTTCAACCTGCTGATTCTGAACATCTTCATCTTCTTCAGTTGCTGATTTAGGATCACTCGTGACTTTTCCGGATCTCAAAGTCACAGCTTTCACCTGCTCATGAACCTCCCTCTTGCCTGGATTACCCATTGTATCACTTGAAAGAGTTCCTTGTTGCATATTTACCAAGGCACTTGCAATTTGTCCTATATGACTCTCCAATGTCTTGAGAGATGCTTCCTGACTCTTGAGAGTTGCTGCCTGACTCTTGCACATTAATCTCAACTTTTCTAATTCAGATTTTTCATTCGACAGATGGCTAGAACCAGTATGAAACTGTTGCTACTGAAAACCAGGAGGTTGAAACTGTTGCCTTGGAGCATACAGTTGCTGAAAACCTGAAGAATTAAATGGCTCAACTCCGTACTGATGACCCTGAAACTGGTTATAAGCCTGATGTGGATGTTGATAATTTGGAGCTGGTTGCTGTTGCCTTTGAAAATTGCTCACAAACTGCACTGATTCACTAGAGATGGCGCATTGACTCGTCTCATGTGCGCCAGCACATAGTTCACATACTCTCGCAACCTGAGGCACCCCATGCTTTGTCATTAAATCTAATTTCATATTAAGTGCCTCTAGCTGGGCTGCTAGAGCTGTAACTGTGTCAACTCCCAGAATTCCTGCAACCTTGCCTTGTGGTAGTCTTTGAGTTGGATTTTGATATTCATTAGCAGCCATCATCTCAATTAGATCGTAAGCTTCCTCGTAGCTCTTAGCCCATAAGGCTCCTCCTGATGCTGCGTCTACCATTGGCCTAGATTGTGCTCCCAGCCCATTGTAAAAACAATTGATTACCATCCAGTTTGGCATCCCATGATGTGGGCATCTCCTTAGCATCTCCTTATAACGTTCCCAAGCCTCACACAGAGATTCTCCAGATTGCTGCTGAAATTGGGCTAGCTGATTCCTCAATGCTGCAGTTTTCGCCATAGGGAAGAATTTAGTAAGAAACTTCTGAGCAAGATCCTCCCATGTAGTAATGGAACCAGGTGGTAGAGAGTGTAACCAGCCCTTAGCCTTATCCATTAGAGAGAATGGGAAAAGCCTCAACTTGATAGCATCATCCGAAACACCATTAAACTTGAAAGTATCACAGATTTCGATAAAGTCCCGAATATGCATGTTAGGATCCTCCGTAGGAGCACCCCCAAACTGTACTGAATTCTGCACCATCTGAATTGTGCCCGGCTTGATCTCAAAGTTGTTCGCTGCAATAGCTGGCCTAACAATGCTAGACTGAATGTCATTGATCTTCGGCTGAGAATACTCCTTCAAAGCCTTAACTGCTGCTGCTGCATCTGCCATTTCTACAGTAGTCTCAGTTTCCTCTTCCTTATTCTCTTTATTCTCTACAAGATCGTCTTCCGCCAGTTCTTCTAAACGAGCTTGTAAGCGTGTTCGCATACAAACTTAAGTACCTGAAACACCACGAATCAAACAAACTAAGTAAGAAATCCGAGTCAGTGAACGCTAACGACCACTGATGACAAGCACATAAACTAAAATAAAACACCGAAGATCCCCGGCAGTGGCGCCAAAAACTTGTTATGCAAAATCACGCAAGCGCACGTGGTCACAAGTAATATATAAGATTAAGTCCAAATTCGTTCCCACAGGGATCAAGTTATGGTTCTATTCAGTAAATATGCCTATGCAACAATGTATGGTTTTTATCCACTGCTAAGATAAATAACAAATTGTATTTTTACTAACTACTAAATTAAACTAAGATGCAAAATTATAAAACTAAGAATTAAATTAACTAATAAGAATAGAAATTGAGTTACTTATGAGAATTAAAACATGGAACCCTAGTTTCATCATCTACTTCACTTAGAGTTGCAGCCTTTAATTAAAACATGCGATGGTTATGATATCTGATCGGATAACACGAAAAGAGTAAAAGTTACCTCTCGGTATACTAGTACCAATCTACACATACATCCACAAAAGAGATAGAAGATGAATAGGCACCTATTATGTTTAGACCCTATATCTCTATAGAATTTGAAAACATAAAGGTTGAAGCACAAGTTATCCACTTAGATCACATAGGGCAGTATAAGTATTTTCATCTCACACCACAATCATATTGATAACAATTATGAACCTATGCTAGCATGGCAAGTTCTAAATCTCAAGATCCACTCTCGCTTCACAAGAGATTAACAATTCAGTTTAGATGTTAGCTACGCATCCAAAAGCATTAAGATTAACCATACGAGGATATCACGAATTTACCACACATAAATCTTTAAGGCATGCAAACTACTAAGCTACATAGATAAATCCACTAGGATCCCATGACAACGATTAGTTCATAATTAAACCTTTCGTCACCATGGGATTTGATGAAAACATGGTAAATAACAAGATATAAATAAAAGAAGCAATAATATTAATAAAACTAAGAGTTGAGAAAACAAATCTATAATCCAAAGTAACACAAAGGATGAAGTAGATCTACATCCGTTGCTTGTCACGAGCGTTGAATCCTTCTCTCCTTTTCTCCCTTGCAGATCTAAGCTAGGTTACAATAATAAAACTATGATAATGTGTATCTATTACAATGGTAGGATGTGTTTAAATAGGCTCTAAAAGTCTTTCCCAGCAAGAAAATACCAAAACAGAATTATAATAGAATTTCTGCAAGATACGTTTCCTAAACTGATTCTGTTTTAGAGGGAAATTCGTAGCTGACTTTTCTTCTGTTTTCCAGAGCCGTTCCAGACGTAATTGGGCCTCTGGACCACCTTAGAATGATAGAGAATCTCGTTATCTTCGCGTGGACTGCTTACGGGCTGAAAACAGACTTATAGAACTCAAGATATGGCCCAAACAGTGAATCTCACGCGTGCAGCCCAATAAATCCGAATTTTAATAAATTAAATCTCCAAAAACGACAAAAACATCCACCATAATCAACATCCTTGTAAATCTGCACAACTAAACAAAATACATCAAAACTACAAGAAACTTGAGCCCAAGACAATCAATTTAAGCCGATTTAGAATGTTCCAAGTGGATATAAATCCACTTATCAACAACTTGAGACTCTATGGTTGCAGATGGATGCTAGTCTCGAAGAAATCGAGAAAGAAAGACATGCAAAGGTGATTGACATCGATGCTGCCCTCCAAGCAACATTAGCATGGCTTTCATCTAAGACATCCTCATCTAAATCCATCACCCATTGTTAATGAATATGTCAGCAAATATAACCTTATCCCTATCAACCTTCACCCAGACAAAGTGGCAAAGATGGGATCTGGGATGGCTGCTAACAATGGAGTGGTTTAGACTTCTTTTCCTGTTGAATAGATTAGTAGATAGAGAACAAAAAGATGTGATCTATGAATGTACTCTTTCTTATTATCAATGAAAAATTTTGTTTCTCTAATCTTATTCATTATTTTCTGCATTGAACTTGTTCTTCAAATAATTAAATCAAAGAAATAAACATGAAAACTAATTAAAGTAATCACCTTATTAACAAGTTCAAAAGTCACAAGTACATCAGGAAAACCGAACAGAAAACAGAATACTGAAATACATTACTGATAAGTGAAACGTCGCATCAGTATTCAATGTTTGATTGAAGTCAGGATTGACTTTTCATCAGGATTCGAAATGCATCAGGATTCGACGAGCATCAGTATTTGATCTTTCTCTATTCTCAGAAACTATCATAGTTTATCATTCCCAGTTCATTCACCAACTTTGTAAACATAGCTTCAGGAAGTGGCTTGGTGAATATATCAGCTAGCTGTTGATCAGTAGGAACAAAGTGTAACTCAATTGTCCCTTCCATTACTTGCTCTCTTATGAAATGATATCTGATACTGATATGCTTAGTAAGAGAATGCTGTACTGGATTTCCTGTCATAGCAATAGCACTTTGGTTATCACAATAAATAGGTATTTTTGAATATGACAAACCTTAGTCCGTTAGCTGATTTCTCATCCACATGATCTGAGCACAACAGCTTCCTGCAACAATGTACTCAGCTTCTGCAGTTGATGTAGATATAGACTTTTGCTTTTTACTAAAACCAAGAAACAAGTCTTCCTCCAAGAAACTGACAACTGCCTGAAGTACTTTTTCTGTCTATTTTACAGCCTGCAAAATCAGCATCTGAGTAACCACATAAATTAAAATCAGATTCCCTAGCATACCAAAGGCCAAGAGATGGTTTGCTTTTCAAGTATCTGAAAATCCTTTTGACAGCTATAAGATGTGGTTCTCTGGGTTGTGCCTGAAATCTTACACATAGACAGGTTGCATACATGATATCTGGTCTACTAGCAGTTAGATACAACAGTGAGCCAATCATACCTCTGTAATTAGTTACATCCACCTCAGTACCTTGATTAGGATCAAGCTTGGTAGCTGTAGCTATGGGAGTTGATGCAGTAGAGCTGTCTTGCATGTTAAACTTTTTCAAAAGGTTCTTTGTATATTTTGACTGATTGATAAAAATCCCATCATCAGTCTGCTTTACTTGTAGACCTAAGAAATAGCTCATCTATCCCATCATGCTCTTTTGATATCTAGAATTCATTAGCTTTGAAAACTTCTCACATAATTTGGAGCTAGTTGACCCAAAAATGATATCATCAACATAAATTTGAACTAACAGCAAATCCTTACCATGATTCAAATAAAACAAGGTTTTATCAATTGTACCTCTTTTGAATCCACTTTCCAGTAAGAATTGAGCCAATGTCTCATACCAGGCTCTTGGAGCTAGCTTGCTTTAGTCCATAAAGTGCTTTATCCAGTCTGTAGACATAATCTGGATGTTTTGAATCAATGAAGCTAGGAGGTTGTTCAACAAAAACTTCCTCTTCTAACTCTCCATTGAGAAAAGCAATTTTCACATCCATCTGGAAAACCTTAAATTTCTTGTGGGCTGCATATGCTAGAAAGATTCTGATAGCTTCTAATCTTGCAACGGGAGCAAATGTCTCATCATAATCTATTCCTTCCTGTTGAGAATATCCCTTTGCAACTAGTCTTGCTTTATTTCTGATGATGGTGCCATCTGAATCTGTCTTGTTTCTAAACACCCACTTTGTACCTACGATCGACCTTCCTTTTGGCCTTGGTACTAGTTTCCAGACTTCGTTTCTTTCAAACTCATTTAGTTCTTCTTGCATAGCCATAACCCAATCAGCATCCTTTAGTGCATCTTCAACTTTCTTAGGTTCCTCCTTTGATAGAAAGTTATGATAAAGACATTCATTTTGAGTTGCACTTCTGGTTCTAGCACCTACTTCAGGATTCCCAATAATTAAATCAGGAGTATGACTCTTAGTCCATTTCCTTGCTGGTGGTAGATCATTCCTAAAATTTGATGCTCCCCCTGGATTGGTGTTATCTTCAAAAGAACTAGTGTTGATAGAAGCTCCTCCTGAGATATTGCTATCTGTTTTTGATCTTATGTCAGAATTGTCACTTGAATCTTTTTCTGATGAATCTCCTCCTGATGTTTGATTTGTTTCAGTGTTGATGGTCTCTTGATATTGCTCCCCCTCAACATTTGCATTCCCATCAATAATCTGTGTTTCATCAGTAATAACTAGTTCATCAGAATTTGATGAATTATCAGTATCTGACAAGATTTCATCAAAATTCTTGGAGGCTTCATTTGCAAAAATCAAATCATCATGTAAGTCTTCAGAAATTCCTGTAATCTTCTTATCATCGAAAGATACATTTATAGACTCCATGACTGTATTTGTTCTTAGATTG
This sequence comes from Kitagawia praeruptora, assembly GCA_037693485.1. Classification (NCBI taxonomy): domain Eukaryota; kingdom Viridiplantae; phylum Streptophyta; class Magnoliopsida; order Apiales; family Apiaceae; genus Kitagawia; species Kitagawia praeruptora. The sequence continues at coordinate 115,073,719 of CM075354.1, forward strand.
TAGACTTTAAAGGCTCTTGATGATGGATAGCCAATAAAGATGCCCTCATCAGCTTTAGTTTCAAATTTTCCAAGCTGTTCAGGATGAGGTCTTAGAACAAAGCACTTACAGCCAAATACATGCAAATGCTTCAGACTTGGCTTCTTTTCCTTGATCATCTGATAAGGAGTTACACCATGTCTGTTAATCAGTGTAATATTCTGAGTGTAGCATGCTGTATTGACTACTTCTGCCCAGAAATATGTAGGAAGTTTAGCTTCCTCCAACATAGTTCTGTCCGCTTCAATAAGAGTTCTGTTCTTTCTTTCAACTACTCCGTTTTGCTGGGGTGTGCCTGGAGCAGAGAATTGTTGAACTATTCCTTTGTATTTTCAGACCTCTTCCATTGCTGAATTCTTGAATTCATTTCCATTATCACTTCTTAAAATCTTGACTTTATACTTTGTGCCAGTCTCAATGAGTCTCACATGGTCCAAAAGTATCTCAGCTGTTTCGTCCTTTCTGTGTAGAAAATACACCCATGTATATCTAGTATACTCATCAACAATTACTAGAGTATATCTTTTCTTACTGATGGACATTATGTTTACTGGTCCAAACAAGTCAAGATGAAGCATGTGATATGGTTCATCAATTGAGGATTCTGTCTTGCTCTTAAAAGATGTCCTTCTTTGTTTAGCCTTCTGACAAGCATCACAAAGTCCATCTGGAGTATACAATACCTTAGGTAATCCTCTCACTAAGTCTTTCTTTACCAACTCATTTATATTGTTGAAGTTGAGATAAGAAAGCTTCTTGTGCCAACTCCAACTTTCATCTATAGTCGCTTTACTGATGAGGCATGTAGAGTGTCCATCAGTATTGGTATAGATGTTAGCTTCATAAATGTTACCATGTCTTTGTCCAGTTAAAGCAACCTTCCCTGAAGATTTGCTGATTACTTCAAAATGAGTATCATAGAAGTTGACATGATAACCTCTGTCAGTGATTTGACTAACACTAAGAAGATTGTGTTTGAGTCCTTTCACTAGAGCTACTTTTTCAATGATGACATTTCCAATGATAATACTGCCATATCCCAAAGTTTGTCCAATGTTGCCATCTCCATAAGACACAGTTGGGCCAGCCTTTTCCTCAAATTCTAATAGCAGGGTTTTGTCTCCAGTCATGTGCACAGAACATCCACTATCCATGACTAACACATTTTTCTTTTTGCCCTGCAATCAGAATCACAAAGAATTCAGTTAGAATTTTTAAGAACCCACACTTGTTGGGTTCTTTTAGCATGCAATTTAACATTTTTAGTAGCAGAAGATTTCTTAACAAAAACGTTTTCTTTAGGATTACCTCCTTTAGAATTTATTTTGTTATCATCAGAATTAACAGATGCATGCTTAGAATTCACATTCTTTGTTTTGCCAGAATTTGCACTTTTATTGAACTTTGGCAATGGTTCATAAACATTGTAGTACAAATTATGATATTCTTCACACATATAAATAGAATGCCATTTACTACCACAATGAAAACAGGGATTTTGTGGTTTATAAAATACTGTCCTATTCCTAATGTCAAACTTAGGAATAACAGTAGTCTTCTTCTTACTCCTCCTGCAGTCAATAGCAAGATGATTAGAGTTACCACAATTAAAACATGTCTTTCTTGGTGCATTTGGAATATACTTATAATTATTCTCCTTGTTTATTCCAACTTTATCATTCCTGTTTCTTTTGATAGTGGAGACTCTCTTCATATCTGTCACATCACAGATTTATCTCTCAGTTGTTTCTTTGACAAAAGACCTACATTCTTGTTTTGGACAGACTTTGATTTTGAATTCTGTGCAGAAGTGGATCCCTCTTCAGTAATTGATTTGGGATTTTCTGGATACACATATTTCACAGGCTTTAATTTAGTCTTTGTACTGTCTGTAACATATCTATAAGTTTTTGGATTTGTTGAGTCATTGATGTCAACTCTTCCTGGATTTGATGAAACAACTTTTTCCTTATCCTTTTTCTCATTCTCTGGCTTATAACCTAGACACTCTTTCCAGTTTTTATCTGTGATTATCTCATGAGTTTTTGTTCCAGAGTGTGTCCAAGTTCTGAGTTTTTCATTAGCATCCTTAAGTTGCATTTCAAGTTCTTTACATTTAAACTCTATTTCATGTGTTTAGCATTATCACATTCTGTTTGAACTTCCTGCAAGAAAATTAACTCAGCTTCTAAATGATCATTTCTTTTAGTTACCTCTGCCATCTAAGATTTTATTCTAGTATTTTCAAGAGATTGACTCCTAAAGCTGATATGCAGAGACTTAAGAAAAGACCTTAACTCAGAGACATTATTCGTATCAAAATCAAACAAGGTTTCAGATACCTTAGCTTCAGCAGCAGCAACAGTCTCATCAGTATTGGCCATTAATGAATAATTCACCTCTTCTTCTTCAGATTCTGAGGAAGAGTCCATCCAATCCTTGCTTGATGAGATAAGAGCTTTGGTCTTTGCCTTTTTGTACTCAGTTGCAAAATGACCCATTCCATCGCAGTTGTAGCATCTAACTTTTGACTTGTCAAATTTGCTGCTTTTGTCTTCTTTCTTCTTGTACCTGTCTTTGTCAGCATTAAAGGTTTTCTTCTGGAACCTATCTTGCTTCCTAGCCTTTCTGAACTTCATCTTCTTGAAGCCCTTGACTATCATAGCTACCATCTCCATCATATCAGAATCAGTAGAGTCATCATCAGTATCAGAATCAGACTTAGCATCAGTATCTGATGATGAGTCATCAAGAATTGACTCCACAACTCTACTTTTTCTTGAAGAACCTTCTTCAGCTTTTCCTTTTGATTTTGATTCAACATTCAAAGCAACAGATTTTGCTTTGACATTTTTCTTGTTCTTTCTATGATAAATAAATTATAGGGATAAATTTAAGGAATTACTATGTTTAGTAAGAATATGGAAATGAGAATGGGGAACAGCGGGAAATGCTCTAATAGAAATTACAAAATTAAAAGAAATGAGTTATAAATCAAATAAAATAAAATGTACTCCCTCCGTCCCCCGTGGTTGTTTACATTGGATTTTTTTACGGAGACCAAGAATTATAATTAAAATAAGTGAAGTAATGGGTGTAATAGTAATTTTATTGTTAAAATAAGTGAAGTAGTAAGTGTAATAGTGATTTTATTGTTAAAATAAGTGAAGTAGTGGGTGTAATAGTATAATGTGTTGAAAAATGGAGTGAAGCAGTGGATGTAATAATGTATTTTATTATTAAAAGTTACTATTTATAGTATGTAAATAAATGAGAGGCACATCCCAAAATTGAAACTGTAAAGAAATGAGAGGGACAAACGGAGTAATTAATTTTATCTTTATCCGTGGCAATGTGGCATGCATCTTTCACTATGTCATTGGATATCAAACAAGCTCCAGGAAATAGCTTCCATTTAATGCAACAGTCAGTCATGAAATTTAATGCAACAGTCGGAATATGAAAGTACATTTTGAAATCGTGCTTCTAGGCTGAGTCCAAATCTTCTACACCACTTTAGGTGTGCCACTTCATGTGCCACCTTAGGTGGTTATTTTTGATTGGATGGTTGATGTGAATGCAGGGGGGTCCCATTTATATTAATGAGAGATGAGCCAATCAAAAACAACCACCTAAGGTGGCACATGGAGTGGCACACCTAAAGTGGTGTAGAAGATTTGGATCCTTCTAGGCTCTAGCGAGTTCTGAAGCTGATTTTGACGTTAAAACCGATTATTAATAATAAAAAGTCATTTTCAATAAAAAAAAACATGAGTAAATATAATGTGACTCGGACACTTCATCGCATAGATATGGTCAATCGGAGTCACCAAAGGACGGTAATCACGTTTAACTCTTTGCGTTTTTTGGCTGTGATTTTTAATTTTAAAAATAATTGTTAGGCCTGTAAAGCAGGCACCAATGCTAGTTATTATAATCAATCACGCCTATTCATTTTATTTACGTGTTATGTCCAAATCTTGGCATAAGCTCTAAACAGGTTTAATAGGTTGAAATAGTGGTACACAACTCATAGTGGGCCTAAAAATAAAGATTGGGTTACTAAAGCCCACCACCGATAGTTAGTCCAATATACTATCAACACAATATGGAAAACAGAAACCCTAGCTATGGGTTGAGTTCGTCAGCAAAGTCTCTAGTACGGGATCGCGCCTCACCTCTATCTCTTGAAGATGTTATTTCATCTTAGGGGTCGCCTTACTATGGCCTCCTACTTATACTCAGGGCATGCTCTCATGCCAATTACAAAGGAAAAGGGGTCTCATTCATTCTAGGCCTTTAGGCATCTCATGCTAGCCCGGCCTCAAGGTCGTATCTACAGGGATCACCTCTCGTATAACTCCCGTCAAGGGATCACTTCGTTACGACTTCCCTCCGGGGATCGCTTCGTACTATCATCACATCCACATACTACACGAGATCGTTATCTCATTCTCTGCTGGAAGGCTCATGACGCAGCCCCTCGAGGTCGCATCAGTATCAATACACTTGGGTCCGCTTCGCATGACTCAACCCCTCGAGGTTGCATGCTACACCCTTGCTACTTCTCTATTAGCCTCGCCCAAGAGGTCCCGACTCTAACCATGCGAGACCATTTGCTTCCTTTTTTGGACCATGGATCATGGATAGAATTAATGACTCATCGCCACATCAGCCCTAAAACGAGTGGGCTTGGGCCATGACTTATCTACTAAAACCTTAACCCATCTAGGTAACTTTTTTCTAAGAACTACGTACGGCTTGATCCCTATAAATAGGGTACGTAGGCATCTTGTTATGGATGATTAACTGCTCACCCCTGAAAACACCATACAAGATCAGCCACAAACGATCTCCAATCTCCTTCCGTGTTCTTCGTGTTCTTAGCAAAATATCCGTATTTTGCTCCGTGATTCCAGCAAAGCTCCAAAATATTGTTATACAATATTCTCCCTATAACATTACGGAATGTTGAAAGTTTAAAATTATTTGATGATGAAATTGTTCATAAATATTTGTAATTTGTTAAAATCAAAAGGATGTACGGAGGAGCATGGTTAGATTTAATAATTAATAATCATATTTTTTCGAGAAAAAATGTTTTACAATGTTTTATAAATTTTTTATTTGTGAATATTTAATTTTCAATTGTTTGACTTGTTAGTTTGAATTTTTGTTTTACACGTGTCAAATGAAATCGTAACCAAAAGAAAAAAAAAACCGAAAGAAATTCGAAAGTAGGCAGGATAAGTGATAAAAGTATTTGCACTCAAGTTGTTGATATGGGTTAAAAGTAAGCCCTAAAAGACACATTTAATGTGGCATTAATTAGACCCGAAATGGTCCAAACGTGGGGCCTACCGGGTGGGCCCAACCCCTACCTATAATATTAATTTCGTACTAATATTAAGGGTAGAAAAACAGCTCAGCAAATAAGAGTCAAAAGAGGATATTACTCCTGCTTGACTTAGCCTCCAAGATACATATTCCAACATGGAAATTGACTCCTACAAGGAAGGAGTCTAGAACCTTCCTCAAGGCGGTGACTTGTCCACCAAGTCACCTAACCCTATTACGATTTTAGGGCTTCTCAGCCTATATAAAGGGTCAGACCCCTCAACTCAGAACTACGTTTTCTTGGCTTGATTCTCTAATACAGAGATACGTAGGCATTCTGTGAGGACCGTTAGTCTCGAACGCAGAAGCAGCCATAAAAGCACGAAGCTCACGAACCCTAGCATTAAATACATCAAACCCTAGCCGCAATCTAATAACCTAGTTTTTATTCCACAACATTTGGCGCCGTCTGTGGGAAGAAGACATCAACCATGGTTCAAACACGAAGAACTCCACCAAGCACTACAGAGCCAATCGCTACCGAGGCTCTACCTCTTAGCTCTGCTCCGCCCCGTACTGAACAAGTGCTACCGACATCTGAGCAAGTACCTCCAACATCTGGGACTATCGTTCCATATCAAGTTTCTCAACCCCTAGGGACGACTACCCATGTTGAGAGTACGCTACCTCCGATCGTCCACACAATTCCAGGGACTGACCCGGGGATTTCTTCCCTGATTGTAGACCCCAACAACCTTACACGAGGGGTTCAGATCCACACTACGGATCTCCCCATAAGCACCAATCCAATGTATGGGATGACCAATTACGGAGCTGGACCGAGTGGGCATGCCTTGTATATTCGAGATCGAGATTATCGCGATTTTTCTGGTCCTTATACGGATGAATCATCTTCTGGCGATGATTACGAGCGTGATGAAGCCCCGAGGAGGCGACGTGCAAGTAAAGAGCCTATGGGGAGAACTCGAATTATCCATGATGGACTCCCTTCAACAGCTGCTGAGAGGATTAAGGCTTATGAAGCCGAGATCTTAAAGTTAAAGGAAGATATGGCCAGGGAGCAAGCCAGATCAAAACAGACTTTGCCACCTCCCACGTCAGGACCGATTCCCTTCATAGATCTGGAGAGGCCTCCAAGGAGGCAAAGAAGGACTACCGTCCCACCTGAAAGAACTACAAGGGTGGAAACCCCTAAAAGCAACCCCAAGGATCTGATGCCGCTTGGGGACCCTGATGATCCCACACCTCCGTTTACTGAGGACGTGATGAATGCTCGTATCTCAAAGAAGTTTAAGATGCCAACAATCAAAGCCTATGATGGAATGGGTGATCCTGCCAACCACGTTAGAACGTTCTCAAACGCACTGCTGTTGCAGCCTGCAAGCGACGCTTTGAAGTGTAGGGCTTTCCCTCAAACTTTGTCGGGCATGGCTCAAAGATGGTATAGTCGGCTTCCTGCAAACTCGATTGGTTCCTTTAAGGAATTGAGTGCTGCCTTCATTAGTCAGTTTATCAGCGGAAGAACGCATGAGAAAAGCTCTGCATCTCTTATGTATATAGTACAAGGGAAGAACGAAAGTCTGAGAGACTATCTTAAGAGGTTCACCAAGGAGACTCTGAACATCACTGATCTGGACAATAAAGTTGCAATGGTAGCCTTGGAGCATGGTACCACCGACCTGTACTTTAAGAGATCATTGGCAAAGCATCCCCCGGAGAATATGGCTGATCTCCAACGAAGGGCTTCTAAATACATCAAGGCCGAGGATAGCACGAAGAAGGAAGTCACATTAGGCAATGGCCAGGGGAACAATGATACAAAAAAGCGTAAGCAAGGGCAGGAGTACGATGCTAGGGAAAAGTATCCCCGAACTAGCAAAGACTCTGATTCGCCACCAAAAAAGAACTTGGGACCAAGGTTCTCTGACTATGCAAGGTTGAATGCCCCTAGAAGTCAAATCTTGTTGGAAATTGAGAAGGATAAAGACTTCCGATGGCCGAAGCCACTCAGGGGAGACCCCGCAAAGAGGAATAAGGATCAGTACTGTAGGTTCCACCGAGATGTAGGACATGACACGGATGATTGCAGACAGTTGAAGGACGAGATTGAATTCTTGATCCGTAAAGGAAAGCTGAACAATTTCACAAAGGGTGGAGATCAAGGAACCCAAAGAGGGGATTACAACAGGAGAAACAATGACAGAAGGGATAATGATCGTGACCGTAGCACGCAGCCCCGAGGGCCAGTTATCAACATGATCTGGGGAGGTCCTACAGCGGCCGGTACAACTCGAAACTCTCGAAAGGCATACGCAAGAGAAGTAATGCACATTGTGGGAGAAGCCCCGAAGCATGCCAAAACTGAGATGGTAATTGGTTTCGATGATTCAGACTTGGAAGGGGTGAAGTTCCCCCATGATGACCCATTGGTCATAACTCCTGTGATTGGAAATTCAGAAGTAAAACGAGTCTTGATAGACAATGGAGCTTCTGTGGATATTTTGTTTCATGATGCGTTTGTGAAGATGGGATACAACGACTCTCAGTTGACCCCTGCAAACATGCCTATATACGGATTTAATGGAGTGGAGTCCAACATTGAAGGGACTATTCAGTTGCCCATGACTATTGGGCAGGAGCCTAAGGAGGCGACTCAGATGCTGAATTTCTTGGTGATTAAGGCAGCTTCAACATACAACGCAATCCTTGGAAGGACTGGATTACATGCGTTTAAGGCTGTGGCCTCTTCCTATCATATGAAGGTTAAGTTTCCGACACGGAATGGTGTCGGAGAACAAAAGGGTGATCAGAAGATGGCAAGAAGTTGCTATGTAGCCGCCTTGAGGGCCGATGGAGTCGGGGGGCAGGTCCTTCCAATTGAAGACATGGATGTCCGTGACGATGAAGAGCATAGAGGGAAGCCAGCAGAGGATTTGATTCCCATACCCCTAGAGCCGAATGATCCTGAAAAAGTTACTTATGTTGGAGCATCTCTGAAAGAACCCTTAAAGGGCGAATTGACAGCATTCTTGCAAGAGAACAGCGATGTGTTTGCTTGGACAGCAGCGGACATGCCAGGGATTGACCCCCAACTTATAACTCATAGGTTGAACGTCGACCCTGACCGGAAGAAAATAAAGCAGAAAAAGAGGAATTTTGCTCCTGAAAGGCAAGAGGCCATTAAACAAGAAGTTGATAAATTGTTGGAAGCTGGATTTGTTGAAGAAATTCAATTCCCCGAATGGTTAGCTAACCCTGTGATGGTCAAAAAGGCAAATGGAAAGTGGAGGATGTGTATAGACTTCACTGATCTGAATGATGCGTGCCCAAAAGATTGTTTTCCTCTGCCTAGAATTGATATGTTGATAGATGCCACCGCTGGGCATGAAATGTTGAGCTTCATGGATGGTTTCAGCGGATACAATCAGATTAAGATGCACAAGGACGATATTCCTAAGGTATCTTTCATAACTGATTTTGGTGTTTTCTGCTATCTTGTTATGGCTTTTGGGTTAAAAAATGCAGGGGCTACTTACCAACGATTGGTGAATAAGATATTTGCCCATTTAATTGGAAAGACCATGGAGGTCTATGTTGATGACATGTTAGTCAAGAGCCTACTCAAGGCAGATCACATAAGGCACCTCAGAGAGGCGTTTGAAGTGCTAAGGCACCATAAAATGATGCTAAATCCAGCCAAGTGTGCTTTTGGTGTTGGTTCGGGAAAATTTTTGGGGCTGATGGTTTCAAAGAGAGGCATAGAGGCCAACCCGGACAAGATAAAGGCTATTCTGGATATGGAATCACCCCGCTCAGTACGGGATGTACAGAAATTAACTGGCCGAGTGGCGGCCTTAGGGAGATTCATCTCCAAGTCTGGTGACAAATGCTTGCCTTTCTTTCAGGCATTAAAGAAAGTGAAAAATTTTGAGTGGACCGCAGAGAACCAAGAGGCCTTTGAACAGTTGAAGAAGTACATGGCTGAAGCCCCGTTGTTGGCCAAACCTAGTCCTGGAGAGATTCTTTACCTATACCTGGCGGTATCCGAACAAGCATTGAGTGCTGTCCTTGTCAAAGAAGAAAAGAAGGTTCAGAAACCCATCTACTATGTGAGTAAGGTGCTACATGGGGCAGAGTTGAATTACTCTCCCATTGAGAAGTTTGCATTGGCATTGGTAACTGCCTCAAGGAAATTGAGACCATACTTCCAGGCTCATAAAATCGAAGTCTTGACAGACCAACAGTTGAGAAGCATATTGCACAGCCCGAAAGCAAGTGGAAGATTGATCAAATGGGCCATAGAACTTAGAGAGTTCGATATCAAGTATAAGCCTCGGACAACCATTAAGGCTCAGGCATTGGCTGACTTCGTGGTTGAATGCACTATTGACAACCAAGAAGTCGGGGGGCAGGAGATGATAACCACCCCTGGGAACGAAGATAAAGATGAAGAACTTATAGCTGACCAGAAAGAGTATTGGGTGCTCTATTTTGATGGAGCATCAAAAACAAAATCTAGTGGTGCAGGTTTGGTTTTGCAAAGCCCCGATGGGTTCACAGTTGAATATGCTTTGAAGTTGGACTTTCCAACAACCAACAATGAAGCTGAGTATGAAGCATTAATAGCTGGATTGGGATTGGCCAGAGTCATGAGGGTTAAAAACCTCAAAGTGTGTGGAGATTCAAGACTGGTAGTCTCGCAAGTAAATGGTGAGTTTGAGGCCAAGGATGAGACTATGACAAAATACCTCAGAGTTGTGAAAGCTGTTATGACTCAGTTTGAGGAGTGCTATCTGGAACACATTCCTCGGGAAGAGAACGTTAAGGCCGATGCCCTCTCTAAGTTCGCTTCTTCTGAGATAGAAAATTATGCAGGTAGTGTTTACTTCCAGGTCTTGAAGGCCCCGACCATCAACTCTAAGTTAGTAGCACCAATCGATGTTGGAAGCTGTTGGATAGATCCTATTAAAGCTCATCTAGAAACCGGATGGCTCCCTAACAATGCCTTGGAGGCACGAAAATTATCAGTGAGAGCATTGAGATATGCCTTGATTGAAGGCATCTTATACAAGAGATCGTTTGTCATCCCGTATTTGAAGTGCCTAAGGCCCCAAGAGGCAAGAGAAGCATTGGAAGAAGTTCATGAAGGGATCTGTGGGCAGCACTTGGGGGGCAGAGCCTTAGCTCACAAGATTACCCGCCTGGGATTCTATTGGCCGGAGATGTTAGCAGATGCCCAGGATTATGTCAAGAAGTGTGACAGATGTCAAAAACACGCTCCTATTGTAAGGCAGCCGCCAGAGAGATTAACCTCGATCAGCTCTCCCATCCCATTTGCAATGTGGGGGATGGACATTCTTGGTCCTTTCCCCATGGCTTCAGCACAAAGGAAATTTCTGATTGTCGCTATCGATTACTTCACTAAGTGGATTGAAGCTAAGCCATTAGCAAAGATAACTACCAAGCAAGTTTCCCAGTTCTTTTGGGAGAACATAATCTGCAGGTATGGAATCCCCCGAATCCTTGTGACAGACAATGGGACACAATTCAACAATGAAGAGTTCAGGAAGTACTGTGAGGAGAATGCTATCGAGCTTCGTTTTACTTCAGTAGCTCACCCGCAAGCTAATGGACAGGCTGAGGTAGCCAATCGGATTATTCTTGATGGACTTAAGAAAAGGGTCGAACGCTCGAGGAACACTTGGGTGGATGAGTTGCTGCCTATACTCTGGGCTTATCGCACTACTTGTAAGGTGACTACCGGAGCAACCCCGTTTCTGCTAGCTTATGGGGCTGAGGCAGTTGTGCCGTTGGAAATCATGCAGGCGTCACCTCGAGTTGAAGCATATGAACCTGAGACTAATGAAGAAGGCATGAGGCTCGCTCTAGATCTTATTGATGAAGTCAGGGACGAGGCAAATGCCAGAAATGCGGAGCATCAAAAGAAAGCGTCTTTCTTTTACAACCACAGGGTTAAGGAGAGGTTCTTTCAGCAAGGTGACTTGGTTCTCAGGAAGATCGAGGCTTCTGGAGTTGGCCAGAAAGGGAAATTAGCCCCCAACTGGGAAGGACCGTATCGAGTTAGAAAGATGCTAGGACGAGGATCATACAAGTTGGAGACATTAGATGGGAATGAAGTGCCCCGAACTTGGCATGCAGTTAACCTCAAGATTTATTATGTGTAAGCCTTCCTAGTAAGGACTTGGCTTTTATCCATCTATTAGAAGAAATAGAAATAAGGTTCCATGAAACCATAGCAGAGCATGTTGCTCCCAGTAGGAGATAGAGTATTTATGTAAGGGTTGAACCCGCTTCAAGTTATTAATGCAAGTTTGTTTTTTCATTTGTGATTATGTAATTTTTATTTATGTGCCAAGCACCTGATGAGTGCAAGTAACGAAAATAAGGATAACACAAGTGGAAATGAAACAAATGCATAAATAAACACCCTCATGGGGCTGAGGTCAAAGTTAAATTACATCACCAAATAAAGTTAAGTCCCGAAGGACCTTGATTGAAAGTAGAATAACATAAAGCCGCAAGCGGCCAACAAGGCCGTGCAAGGCCACTCACTCCTCGGAGGATTCCTCCACCACCTCCTCGCCCTCTTCTTCTTCAGCATCATCTTCTTCCCTATCTTCCTCAGAGCCTTCTTCCCCGGAGCTCTCCTCATCTTCCTCGGCTTCTTCGGCCTCTGCCTCCATCGGCTGCACCGTCCCTTTCTTTGCCACGTCACCTTCCTCTTCCGAACTCTCGGTTGATGAATCAACTCTAGCATGAAGCTGCTTACCGGGAAAAGCCCGCCTTACAGCCGCCTCTCTCTCTGACATGGCTTTCTTCCCTGCAGAACGGGAAGAGGTCGAACCGGAGCTAACAATATTAGCTGCCTTCCTCGTACCAGAAGGACGGCGGCTACCCCGAGAGCCTGATGCATGCTCCACATCTTGAATTCCGCTGGCAGCAGCCCAGTTAGGGCAGGGGAAGTCTGCAGGATTCACCACTGAAGGGTATCTGTTGCTCACAGCACCGATAGCTTTGTTCCACCCAACTTCCATGTTAAAAGGTCGCAGCTCGTCATCATGCTTGTCCATAAAATTCACAAAGTCCTCCGACTTGTGATAGGAGTCAATTATCTTATGTGCATCAGAAAGTTTTTTCCTGCCAAGAGAGCGAAGTTGCTTTTGGTAAGATAAGCAGTTGGCTTCAGAACGGACCACTCTGGAGTTTAAATCTTGGAGTTGTTCCTTGAACTTTGCTTGCTCGCTTTTCAGTTCCTCGTTATTGTCCCTGTAGGCTCGGCCTTGACGAACAGCAGACTGAAGATAAACATTGGCCTGTGATACAAAAATTAGTAAGACATCTTCAAAAAAAAAAAAAAAAAAAAGGGTGCAAACAAGGGGTTCGAACGTAAGATTGGATACCTGGTAAAGGCCTTGAGCGCCAAGCTGCTCAGCTTCTTCAATCTTTTCTCCTGCCATGGCCGTGAGGATATCAGGGGCGGTGATGGATAGCCGGGACCAGGACACAGCTAAATTGGTACTCCCTAAGATGGAGTCTTGCTCGCATATACCCCAATCTGGGGCAAAAGGGACTCTCACACTCTCACCAGCATTACGGGACCTTTTCCCCCCTTGGGAACATCCCTCTAGGAATGAAGGCAACCTTCGGTCAGGAGGATTCAGTTGCTCTGTCGCTTTCTTTATCATCCTTATAGTAACTTGAGGTTGATTCTCGGGTCGGCTGTCTATCTCCTCAGCAGCTGAAAGATGAAGGAAAAACATTGGAATAAGAACTAACATAGTTCATAATGGTAGAATGAAAGAAAAGTTACCCTCTAAAGAAAGGAAGCTTAATCCAGCTTCAACGAGCTTCTTTTCTGTCAAGATGGTTTTATAGTGGGTGCAGCCATTATCGGCAAGTAGCCGATCTCGATCTGCCAACTCTTTGAGGTCAAGATCACACACGAAGTGTGAACTATCCTCTACAACTCCGAATCTCTTAACGAAGAAGTGGCCCCAGTCGCCACCTTCCCACTCCAGAACAATAAACTCCCTCTCCCAGAAATGGTGGGAGTCAGGGAAGGAGAAAGAATTTACTATATGTGGAAGCTTGTGTCTAAGCTGAAAGCCAACCCACCCCGGCTTAGTCTCAGGGGAATTCTTGATCGCGAATATGCTTCGGAACATGGTTGTACTCCAAGGAATTTCCAACTCGTGGCATCTTAACAAGAAGATGATTAAAAACCTCCAAGAATTAGGATATAGTTGACACGGATGGACTTGAAGTTCTGCTAAAAACCTGATGATAAATGGATGGACGGGGAACCTAAATCCCGCCTCCAGTGCTCCTTTCATGACGCAAATCCTTTCGGGATGCCAGTTGCATGTTCTGTCTCCTGGATTTGGAAGGCATACTTTGATGGCGCTTGGCAAGCCATAAGTGTTCCTAACCTTCTCAACATCCTTCTTTCTTAATTTGGAAGGGCTGTTAAAGGCAACTAAGTTGGAGCTATTTGGGAATGACTCTCCCATAGTGTTTAGTAAATCTAGTGTAGACTCAAACCGACGTTCAATATATTTAGGAGGCATGAGTTTTAGCTTACCTTTCATTGTTCGCGCCATGCTCCTTTTTCTGAAGGCCTCCTCCATGGAGAGTTGGGGGGCAGCAGCTTGTTGGTCAGCCATCTTGAACCTTGAATCTTGAAAAGAGGAGCTTGAAAACTAGAGAACTCAGGAAACTTTAGAACTTAAGAAAATTTGAGAAATGAAGAAGTGAGGAAAAATGAAGGATGCTCCCCTCCTTTTATAGGGAAAAGGTGACCTGTAATCTCAGGTTGAAACACAGCTCGGTTCGCGTTTACAGGTCAAGTATCGTTAAAACCCGGAGAGGGAACAAAAGCTATCTGTTAAGAACAGAAAAAGTCGTTAAAACTCATGATATGTTGGGAAAGAAACGGAGAATTTAAGTGAATAGCCGGCGAAAGAATTTTACCAGAACAGTCAGATGAGCTAGGAAAGCTAAGTATACTTAAGAAAAGTTTAATGAGAAGATTAAGACTAATCACTGGATTATTGATGTGAATCAAGAACCACAAATGGAGCCATGAATGGCCAATATGATTCCATATCGATGATCGATATCGGTATGCGAAACTAAGTAACTGGAGCCATGAATGGCCAATATGATTCCATATCGATGATCGATATCGGTATGCGAAACTAAGTAACTGGAGCCATGAATGGCCAATATGATTCCATATCGATGATCGATATCGGTAAGCGAAAACAAAATCACTGATAGTGACGAAGCCAGTTCCATTTTTAAAAAAAAAAAAAAAGTGAAAAAATTCCAGCCGACCGGAAGCCCGGCCGACCGGCCTCCGGGAAGCCCTTCGGCCGACCGGGAGCGGTCACCGGTACGGGTTTTACCCTTCGTTTCGAAAAAAAAAAAAAAAGGTGAAAAAATTCCAGCCGACCGGAAGCCCGGCCGACCGGCCTCCGGGAAGCCCTTCGGCCGACCGGGAGTGGTCACCGGTGCGGGAAATTTTTGGCCGACCGGAAGCCCGGAAGACCGGCCTCCGGGGAGCCCTTCAGCAGACCGGGAGTGGTCACCGGTACGGGTTTTACCCGGCCAACTGATATCGATGATCGATTCGGGTTTGCAAAATTTCGTTTTTTCTTGTTTTTGTTTTTCTGACTTAATAAGTTAAGAAAAATGGAAACTTAGCACAGATTAGTGCCGTTTAAGCACTATTTAGTGTCTATTAGCACCGTTTAGCGCTGATTAGTGCCTTTAGTGCCGTTTCTATGCCATTTAACATTGTTTAACACTGTTTAGACATTGTTTAAGGCTGAATAGCGCTGTTAAGTGCCGTTTAACATCGTTTAGTGTCGTTCAACATCGTCGTAAATGCGTCGGTCGCTCCACGCTTTACATCAAGATAATATTGTTGAAAATGCTCGCTCAAGAGTAATAAACCCTGACCCGAGTCTCGAATAAGGCCGTTATAACTTCAAGGAAAACCTGATCAGTTTTCCTAGAAGTTGGGGGGCAAATGATATGGGTTAAAAGTAAGCCCTAAAAGACACATTTAATGTGGCATTAATTAGACCCGAAATGGTCCAAACGTGGGGCCTACCGGGTGGGCCCAACCCCTACCTATAATATTAATTTCGTACTAATATTAAGGGTAGAAAAACAGCTCAGCAAATAAGAGTCAAAAGAGGATATTACTCCTGCTTGACTTAGCCTCCAAGATACATATTCCAACATGGAAATTGACTCCTACAAGGAAGGAGTCTAGAACCTTCCTCAAGGCGGTGACTTGTCCACCAAGTCACCTAACCCTATTACGATTTTAGGGCTTCTCAGCCTATATAAAGGGTCAGACCCCTCAACTCAGAACTACGTTTTCTTGGCTTGATTCTCTAATACAGAGATACGTAGGCATTCTGTGAGGACCGTTAGTCTCGAACGCAGAAGCAGCCATAAAAGCACGAAGCTCACGAACCCTAGCATTAAATACATCAAACCCTAGCCGCAATCTAATAACCTAGTTTTTATTCCACAACAGTTGTATTCTGCTAGTAATATTCCTTTTTTTTAAAAATTAGTAATATTCCTTAATAAATAGGTCAAAAGACTCAGAACATTTCAATATTTTAATGGTTGGCCGTAAACATTTTTTTACAACAAATTGTATCGCAGAAATTTTCTCCCATACATAGAGAGATATGTTTTCCAATTTTCATACCTAAAATTTTATTAAACATGTATCATAAAATATTTTGAAATATGTGTTTTACAGTTTATCATAACAAATGTTTATTCATGATCGACACCTTATTTTAATATAGGTCTTGGTCTAAGCCAATTAAATACTCCCTCCGTTTTTTTGATTTCTTTACGTTTGCTTTTTGCACGGAAACCAAGATAGTGGATGTAATATTGTTAAAATAAATGTAGTAGTGGGTGTAATAGTAATTTTATTGTTAAAATAAGTGAAGTAGTGGGTGTAATAGTGTAAAGGGTTGAAAAGGTGGAGTGAGGTAGTGGATGTAATAATGTATTTTATTGTTAAAAGTTACTATTTTTAGTAATGTAAAGAAATGGAATGGACGGCCCAAAATAGAAAGTGTAAAGAAATGAAATGGACGGAGGAAGTAATTTTACTAATGGATCATTAGATTAAGATTCCAACAATCAGAATTTCCTTGGAAAGCACCCCTCAGAAACCAATACAAAATTAACGTACATGTTATCCATACTTCTCGCCAATACAATGGTAATACCAATGATATTGGGATAATTATTATGGATCATCGAGGGAGGACGGTAAAGTGTTTGATAGGCGCTATGCGTGGCCTTTCTCCACTAGCCACTCAACTGTGGGATATTCATCTTGGCCTCTATAAAGCATAATGTAATATAATATATAATAGAGGACATATATAACTCAACTAGGATAAAAGATAAATAATATTGACTCTATACAGGGATTGTGAAATTTGAAGAACAGACACCAACAAGGATCAAGTCGCTGAAAGAAGTTCATTAACATGATCAAGCCTCAGTGACAGAATAAGATGTATAGATGATTCAGTTGAAGGGCCAAAAGATTCCATGTATTTATTGAAGATACTACTGCAGGCTAATCAATTGGAATATAGCGAAGGTGTGAAGATTAAGATCAGTGCTAGTCACTTGTGAACCAGACCAGTGCACTAAGTGTCAGCACATACGAGAAGGATCAACACATTAATTCACAGAAAGAATTGCCAAAGCCTATTGACGATCAAGGACAAACATAATATCTCAAGGTATTGTCAAAAATTAATTTACTCTGAAAATTAACTAAGTAACAGATTAATTAATTATTTATAATAAATAATTAAATGAATCTGGTACTTGAACTATTTTCCAAGAAGAATTAATTCAGCAGAATATTTGAAACAAAAGAGAGAAGCCCAAAAGAAGCAGCCAAAAATAGTAATACTATTCACGGTTACTATTCACAGTTACTATTCATGGCTACTATTCATATGACGGCTACTATTCATATGGCGGCTACTATTCAAAAAGTGGCTACTATTCATATGGCGGCTACTATTCAAAAAGTGGCTGGAGGGGCCCACGGGGCACTACACCATATATTGCATATTGCAACGACAGGAAAACATTGCCTTAAGGCCTATATTCGTTGCAGTAGAGTCTATGGCAACAAATTTGCAAAATTTGAGCGTTGCATCCGGTTGCCTTGCAATAGGTCGATTTAGCAACGTTTTTTATACCATACAGCAACGTAATTAAATCATTGCAATAAATTTCAGTAGCAACATTTTAGACTCTATAGCAACAATTAAAAACTTTTGCAGTAGCATAAGAAGGTAGTTTATTGACACTTAAAGGCAACATTTTTCAGACCAATTGCATCGAATTTTTATAGATTAATGCAACATATTTTGACCCTATTGTAACATTTTTTTCAAAAAAAAAATTAGTAGGGTCATGCTAAAAATACACTAAACCAGACCATTTATAGCCACAAGCATCATCAATATTTCATAAAACAGGGCAACTTAATGCCAAATATTCAACGACACATATTTGTTCAAAGTCAAATAAAGTTACAATTCTTATACATCAAATTTTTCTCAACAATTATTACATCGGAGAACAAAAATAAAGTTAAAAACTACATATGCCGATTGCTTTTTCCATATATTTGTGCATGGCTTTGTGGGTTATCCTAACAGCACTGTTTGTAGTATTTGCATGCTGACCACCTGAAATCTATATGTATTAATTCTTAAGTCTTCATTCTTCAAATGTACATCTACCTGCAAGGAGATAGAATAGGGTCAAATAGTCTTCTTGAAGTAACACTACTGTCCCAAACAAAAGCAATAAAAACAAAGAGTGGCTAAGACACAATTCTTGAAGATGCGATCTTTTACAAGAGTATAGCATTTCAAAAAGAAATGAGTAAAGTTCTATAACAGTACTATGTAAATATAATATATTTATATGCATGAAGCAACCTCATCTGCCTGAGGGAGGATAGAAACTGAAACTGCGCTGGTGTGATGTATGAACACGTCCATATTTTTCTGTCACTGGAACTCGCTACAAGAGAACAAATACAAAGTATTTATCTAAACACATATATATAATCTGTAGTTTGAGATGCAGATAAGTAATAAGTTGGAGAAGGGAGGGACAAAACAACAAAGAAGTTTGAAGTAGGGGGCAACAAACCTGCACTCTGTGGATTCCACTATCAAATTTAAGTTTTCCATAGATATCAGCTCCAGAAATTGCTGCACTAGTTTCATGGTTGAAGGTTTATTATATGTTAGAGAGCCTAGTGATGCATCCAAAAAGTGAAGGTAATATGAAGTCTAATGATGCATCCAAAAAGTAGGGGGCACAAGTGCACATAGAAACTTATCTGGTATTGCAGGATAAGAAATGAAGTTAGAACGGAATTGCAGGAGATGAAATTTATCTAAGCTAGAGGCTAAAAGATAATTTAGCAATACCGTAAGATATCTGCAATCATGAATAAAATATCTAGTCAATAGTAAGTTGATTTATCTGTACGTCTACCAGTGTACTGGCCTAATTCAGTTAAATCTTTGTAAACAATAAAGATTTTGGGATTGACACAGTAGTAAAGAAGTAAAATAAAATTTATAACAATGCAATATATACTTATGAAGGTCCAAGTTATAACATCATATGGGTTATCATACACATAACAGAAAAAGATGTTCTGAAATTAAATTGTACATTTGAAAAATCTATGCTCGTAGCAGAATTTAACAACAATTGGCAGTGAACCACTCTAAATTCACTTTGTACGAGTACCCTACATGCCATCAACCAGTGTCTTACCCATAAATGCGATCTCTCAAGTCGTTATTTGAAATCTTGGTCCTGGAATAGCCAAAAATGTATACTTCATGTGACTGCAAGAAACCCTGTGAAAGACCACGCAAAACCAGCA
The DNA here is from genome assembly GCA_037693485.1 of Kitagawia praeruptora. Lineage (NCBI taxonomy): Eukaryota > Viridiplantae > Streptophyta > Magnoliopsida > Apiales > Apiaceae > Kitagawia > Kitagawia praeruptora. The sequence continues at coordinate 115,093,124 of CM075354.1, forward strand.
TAAAACACAAAATTCATTCGGGTTTGATTCATTCCATTACGTTGTAAGATATTAAACAATTGATCAGGCAAAAGGGTCTGGAAGCAGAAAGAAAAACCTGGCAGTAAAGGTTAACAATAGATAGGCAACCATCTTTCGACACATGCAGTTCAGTATCTTTAACAACAGGGTAAGCTACACTAGGATCTTCGCCACCATCTTTAACAACAGAAATAGAGAAAGCGAGCAAAAAAATTCATTTAGAAATAACCTCAACAAGATGAAGGTTCGAAGCACGGCCTGTCACCGGGGTCTGAAGCAGAATTCTCCATGTGACTGCTCTACTCATTAATCCGTGGTGAATAGTCGCTGACTACAAAATGCTATTTACCAAATGCTATATGACTGTTCTGCCAATATCTGAGCTCCATTCAACCTTTTAATGATAGCTAACATTATCAACTATGTAGCCGTATGTGTGTGTGTACTGAAAGTAAACCTTCAAATGTCTAAGCAGAACACATTACGTCACACAATTTAATCAATATATGTTTCCCATTAGATACAGAACATAAAGATGATGACTGCAATTAAAAGAAATAAAGAACGGTACTTCTTGACATAGCCAACTATCAATAAAAAAGTGATCTTACTTGTTCAAGTGTATGTTGAGCAAGATCAGTCGTTGCTATCATCACTCCAGTAGCAAATTGTACTGGAACACTAGACATTGTTCTAAAAACTTAAGAAGAACCTTGAAATTAATCGATTAACAAAACAAATTAACATAAAAAGCCCAAAATTATCATAATCCAAAATTAACATAAAAAGCCCAAAATTATCAAACACAACACTTTAAGAAAATTCACAAGATGAACCCTGTAAATAAAGATATATAAACCCCTAATTACATAATTTGAACTAACATAAGAAACAGATAACCCTAATTAAGAACACAAAAAAAGAGCAATTAAAGAACAAACGAAGAAGATGTGAGCATGTAACAAACTCGTATCAAAACTATAAAGAACAAGGAGGAACATTCGAGCTTTAATCTTCAACTCTAATTAGAACATGAATGCTCCTTTTATAATCAATTTGAGGGAAGAGGATTTGGGATCGATGATTTACCTTTGTTGAGCCATAATCTTCTTCGAGTTCGAGATCCTCTCTTCGACCTTGAGTTTTGTCTGGGAGTGTTTGCGTTGGGGTGCTCTGCGTTGGGTTTGTGTCTGTGTGGGTTAGTGTCTATAGTGAGTTTTGTTTTTTTTTCTTTTGTTATTTTTGGTAGTAGATACCCCGCTCACACAATTTAGAACACATTTCATAAGCCCGCCAATTTTTTGGGCCCAAAAGTTAAATTTACTGCAACAATTTAAGAAAACTGTTGCAATAGATAAAATGTTTTTAACTCTCTTGAATTTTTTCAATGCTATTGCAACATTTTTCAAATGCATTGCAATTTGTGTGATTTGGTTTCTCAATAGCAATGTTTTTTGACAAACTTTCAAAAATATGGTTGCAATAGGCAATATATGGTGTAGTGGGGGGTTGTTGAAATAGTACAGCATGTTGACTTTCTAAAATCTATAAATAGGCATGCTGTATTTCATTTCAAAACACACCTCAACACACAGCTCTCTATTCTCTCTCTTATATCTTCTCTGTGTAAGCTGCTAGACAGTCCATCTAGTAGGAAAGCCGGCTTAGCCCGTTTTCAGGAAGTGTCGAGTAGAAGGTCCTCGTGCCTAAACTATCCTTAGGAGTGTTTGATTTTGTAGCTGATCCATAGGATTAGATTGTGTAGCAAACCTCCAGGTTTTATCTATTTAAAGATATTTCCTAAACAATTGTGTTATTTCGATTTAGTATTTTTGATTTCATATCCACATCAAAATCGAAATATTTTTTAAATAACGTATTCAACCCCCCTTCTACGTTATTCCGGACCTAACAATTGGCATCAGAGCCACTCTGTTACTATACAACAGTTAAGATCCAAAAATCTATACAATCATGACAGATAAAACACAAACTCCAACAATAAGCAGATATGAATCAATCAGAGTTAGAATACTCAGGGCATCAGAATATCCCATATGGAAGGTGAAGATGGAAATGTTTCTGGAGGCTACAGATCCAGAGTACTTAGATAGAATCCATGATGGTCCACATAAGCCTACCAAATTGTCTATTGCAGTTGCTGGAGAGGAACAGAAAACGATTCCAAAGGAGAAGAAAGACTACACCCCTGAAGATATCTCCTCTATTAGCAAAGATGCCAAGGTAAGGCATTTATTACATAGCGCTCTTGACAATGTTATGTCTAACAGGGTCATTGGATGCAAAACTGCTAAGGAGATTTGGGATGCTTTGGAAGTCAGATGTCAAGGAACCAAAGCCATAAAAAAGAACAGGAGAACAATACTCACACATGAGTACGAGCACTTTGACTCAAATACTGATGAGTCATTAAAAGATATATATGACAGATTCCTGAAATTGCTAAATGATCTGTCACTGGTAGATAAGGAGTATAATCTTGAAGACTCCAATCTGAAATTATTGTTGGCTCTTCCTGAGAAATGGGACTTAAAGGCCACTACCATCAGAGACAATCATGATCTAGAAAACATGTCTCTTGATGAAATCTATGGAATGCTCAAAACTCATGAGCTTGAGATGGAACAAAGAAGTAAAAGGCATGGAGGCAAGTCCAAGATAATTGCTCTTAAAGCTGAGGAAAAAGCTTCTAAAGAAGTTACTGTGAAAAAGAGTCAATCCAAGGGAAAGGCTCGTATTACAAAGTCTGATACTGAGTCATCAAACTCTGATGATGACACAAACTCTGACAATCTCACAGACTCTGATAATGAGGGTAGTGATGCTGAGATGATACAACTTGCCGCCCTGATGGTAAAAAACTTCAAGAAGATGGCTTACAAGAACTTCAGGAAGGGAAAGAAGTTCACACGAAGAGATTCAAATTTTGAAAAGAAGAATTTCAGAAAAGCTGATGGAAAGGAAAGCATGTCTGGGAAAGTGGACAAGTCCAAGATCACATGTTATAATTGTGGTGAGAAAGGACATTTTGCACCTGAGTGCAAGAAAGCCAAAGTTGATAAAGGTCAAGCTTACATCACAAAGAAGAAGGACTGGGCTGACACTTCAGACTCTGAAGATGAGGTGAACTATGCCTTGATGGCAAATGTTGATAGTATCTCTGAAGCTACTGAGACCAAGGTACCTCACTCTACTCTAGCTTTTGATACTACTGATATATCTGAGTTAAGACTCTTTCTTAAAAACTTGCATGTTAGCTACAGAGATCAGACTTTAGAAAATGAAAGAATAAAATCTGAAAGTCTAGACCTTAGAAAGAGAAATGAATATCTAGAATTAGAATTAGTCCAGATGTTAAAAATTCAGAAAGAGAGAGATGATGCTATTTTTATTAAAACTGAATTATTGAAAAAGCATGCTTATCTTGAATCTGAAATTGCTAAAGAAAGAAACATTATTAAAACTTGGACAAACTCTGGGAAAGCTACTCAGATTATCATAGAGAATGATTGTTGGAAAGAAGGTCTAGGTTACACTGATAAAAAGAAAACTGCCAACTTAAAAGCTGAGACCTCTAAACCTGCATTTACTGAAAGGGCTGCAAAGCCCAAAATTAATCCTGTGAGGTTTGTACCAAAATCTGATAAACCAAAACAGGAAGTCAAATCAGTAAATATTGACTTAATGTCTCAGAAACAGCTTAAACACAAGCTGAAGGAGATAAAAAGAGTGAACAAGGTAAACGAACCTAGGAAAAACAGAAATGGAAAGGCAGGCATCAATAAAAGCAACAACTATATGTCCATTCCCAATGCTCCTAGAAAGAAATGTTACAACTGTGGAAATCCTAACCATCTTGCTACTTTTTGCAGGAAGAATAAAAATATAAACTCTATACCTTCTAAGTCAGGAGTTAAGAGTGGTTCATTTAGGTTTAAGCCACAGAATCCTTGTTTTCACTGTGGCAATATTTGGCATTCTATTTATACATGCAAAGAGCATCATAATTTGTATTATGATTATTATGAAATTAAACCCTCTTTGAATAAATTCAAGATTGATTCTACATGTATAAATTCTGATAAAAAGAATGTTAGCACAAACTCTGATAAGACTTCTGCTGCAAAAGCTAACAAACTTAATAAGGACAAAGGATCCAAGCAAGTCTGGGTCCTTAAAACTAATCATTAGTGGTTTTTGTGATTGCAGGGTAACAGGAAAAATATCCTTGTTCTGGACAGTGGATGCTCAGGACACATGACTGGAAATAAAGCCCTGCTATCAGAATTTGTGGAGAAAGCTGGCCCAAGTGTTTTTTATGGAGATGGCAACATAGGAAGGACTCTGGGATATGGCAATATCAAACTTGGGAATGTCATCATTGAATCTGTAGCTCTAGTCTCAGGACTCAAACATAATCTGCTAAGTGTGAGTCAAATCTGTGACAGAGGTTATCATATGGATTTCTTTGAAGAACACGGTGAAGTTGTAAGCAAATCTACAGGAAAAGTTGTTCTGAAGGGATACAGGCATGGTAACATTTATGAAGCCAAGCTTTCAACAAACTATGATGGCTCTGCAATCTGTCTACTGAGTAGAGCATCAATTGAAGAAAGCTGGGATTGGCACAAGAGACTTTCTCATCTGAATTTCAACAACATTAATAAGCTAGTGAAGAAAGATCTTGTGAGAGGATTGCTCAAATAAGTTTTTACTCCAGATGGCCTATGTGACTCATGTCAAAAGGCAAAACAAAGGAAAACTTCATTCAAAAGTAAGACTGAATCCTTAATTCTTGAGCCATATCACTTATTGCATGTTGATTTATTTGGTCCAGTAAATATAATGTCTATTGGAAAGAAAAGATATGCTTTGGTTATTGTTGATGAATATACAAGATATACATGGGTATATTTCATGCACAAGAAGGAAGAAACTGCATCAATCTTAACAGAGCATGTCAGACAACTGGACAAAGGATCTGAGCATTCAGTGAAAATCATAAGGAGTGATAATGGCACTGAGTTCAAGAATGCAATCATGGAAGAGTTTTTTAAAGAAAATGGAATAAAGCAAGAATTCTCTGCACCTGGAACTCCAAAACAAAATGGAGTAGTAGAGAGAAAAAACAGGACTCTCATAGAAGCTGCAAGGACCATGCTTGATGAAGCAAAGCTGCCAACTTACTTCTGGGTTGAAGCTGTGCAAGCTGCTTGTTTCACACAGAATGCCACACTCATAAACAAGCATGGTAAAACACCATATGAGATGGTGAAAAATAAAAAGCCGAACCTGAAGTACTTTCACGTGTTTGGATGTAAGTGTTTTGTTCTTAAGACTCATCCAGAACAGCTTTCCAAATTTGATTTAAAAGCTGATGAAGGAATCTTTGTTGGATACCCACTATCCACAAAAGCATTCAGAGTCTACAATCTGAGAAAAAAAGTGGTCATGGAATCTATCCATGTGTCTTTTGATGATAAGAAGATAACAGGACTTGAAGATTTTGATGAACATGACCAGCTGAGATTTGAGAATGAAGAAATAAATGTTGATCTACAAGATTCTGATACTCTTTCAGACAATATTGTTCAATCTATACAAGTAGATCAGACTGTAGCACATGTTGAGGGGGAGCAAGTGAACGATGAAAATGAACCCCAATCAAGTGAAGAAACATCAAAGAATGCATCTGCTACTAAAGATTCATTAAACTCTGATTCATCAAACTTTGAAAACAACAGCTCAGGGGGAGCAAACAATGATTTTGGATCTACTATTCATCACTCTCAACACAATTATGAACTTGGGGAATTATCAAGATCAAATCTGCCGAGACAAAGGGTATGGAGTAGAGCGCATCCCTTTAAACAGATCATTGGTGAACCGGACACGGGTGTACAGACTAGAAGAGCAACACAGAATGTATGCAATTTCGCAAGATTTTTATCTCAAATTGAACCTAAAAAGGTTAATGAAGCTATCACTACGCCATAAGTGAGCATACGCAACCCTTTTTACAAAGCGTTGCACAGAAAGTGTTTCGTTAGATAGAAGTTTTGGGTCTTTTGCAACTGAGCTGAATTGGTGTTGCGTTAGATATAGATTAGCGTTGCGTATTACCCACAGTGTTTCACATTATGCAACACTAACTGATGGCGTTGCGTAAGATAATTTTTTATTTTTATAAATGGTGACATGGCAGGAGTGGGACCCACATGTGCTGACGTGGCATTTGTTAACGTGGCACATGTGGGACCCATATTTGCTGACGTGGTAGAAGTGGGGCCCACCTTTGCTGACGTGGCATTTGCTGACGTGGCAAAAAACGTTGCATTAGATACCAGTAGTGTTGCGTTTGCTCTTTGAAGTGTTGCATTAGATATATTCATATTTTTTAAAAATAAATATGACGTGGCAGATGTGGGCCCCACAACTGCTGACGTGGCAGTGTGGGACCCACAAGGATGATGTGGCAGGAGGCCCATCATGCTGACGTGACAATTGTGGGACCCACAATTGCTGACGTGGCAGAAGTGGGGCCCACCTTTGCTGACGTGGCATTTGCTTACGTGGCAGAAAGCGTTGCATTAGATACCTGTAGTGTTGCATTTGCTGTTTGAAGTGTTGCATTATATAAATTTATATTTTAAAAAAAATTGAAGTGGCAGATGTGGGACCCACCACTGCTGACCTGGCAGTGTGGGACCCACAAGGGTGACATGTAATATCATTATATTAGATATATATTGACATCGGTACGGTTGGATCGTTCAAAAATATTTTTTAAAAAATAGAAATAATAATCCGTAACAAAGCACTAGTTACGAGTCATATTGAAAATAGTAGTGATCTACTAAGATCTCCAATCAAATTAATTTTTTATTTTCTGAAACTTGGGGAATATCATTATATTAGATATATATTGACATCCGTACGGTTGGATCGTTCAAAAATATTTTTTAAAAAATAGAAATAATAATCCGTAACAAAGCACTAGTTACGAGTCGTATTGAAAATAGTAGTGATCTACTAAGATCTCCAATCAAATTAATTTTTTATTTTCTGAAACTTGGGGAATATCATTATATTAGATATATATTGACATCGGTACGGTTGGATCATTCAAAAATATTTTTTAAAAAATAGAAATAATAATCCGTAACAAAGCACTAGTTACGAGTCGTATTGAAAATAGTAGTGATCTACTAAGATCTCCAATCAAATTAATTTTTTATTTTCTGAAACTTGGGGAATATCATTATATTAGATATATATTGACATCCGTACGGTTGGATCGTTCAAAAATATTTTTTAAAAAATAGAAATAATAATCCGTAACAAAGCACTAGTTACGAGTCGTATTGAAAATAGTAGTGATCTACTAAGATCTCCAATCAAATTAATTTTTTATTTTCTGAAACTTAGGGAATATCATTATATTAGATATATATTGACATCCGTACGGTTGGATCGTTCAAAAATATTTTTTAAAAAATAGAAATAATAATCCGTAACAAAGCACTAGTTACGAGTCGTATTGAAAATAGTAGTGATCTACTAAGATCTCCAATCAAATGAATTTTTTATTTTCTGAAACTTGGGGAATATCATTATATTAGATATATATTGACATCCGTACGGTTGGATCGTTCAAAAATATTTTTTGAAAAATAGAAATAATAATCCGTAACAAAGTACTAGTTACGAGTCGTATTGAAAATAGTAGTGATCTACTAAGATCTCCAATCAAATTAATTTTTTATTTTCTGAAACTTGGGGAATATCATTATATTAGATATATATTGACATCCGTACGGTTGGACCGTTCAAAAATATTTTTAAAAAAATAGAAATAATAATCCGTAACAAAGCACTAGTTACGAGTCGTATTGAAAATAGTAGTGATCTACTAAGATCTCCAATCAAATTAATTTTTTATTTTCTGAAACTTGGGGAATATCATTATATTAGATATATATTGACATCCGTACGGTTGGATCGTTCAAAAATATTTTTAAAAAAATAGAAATAATAATCCGTAACAAAGCACTAGTTACGAGTCGTATTGAAAATAGTAGTGATCTACTAAGATCTCCAATCAAATTAATTTTTTATTTTCTGAAACTTGGGGAATATCATTATATTAGATATATATTGACATCCGTACGGTTGGATCGTTCAAAAATATTTTTTTAAAAATAGAAATAATAATCCGTAACAAAGCACTAGTTACGAGTCGTATTGAAAATGGTAGTGATCTACTAAGATCTCCAATCAAATTAATTTTTTATTTTCTGAAACTTGGGGAATATCATTATATTAGATATATATTGACATCCGTACGGTTGGATCGTTCAAAAATATTTTTTAAAAAATAGAAATAATAATCCGTAACAAAGCACTAGTTACGAGTCTTATTGAAAATAGTAGTGATCTACTAAGATCTCCAATCAAATTAATTTTTTATTTTCTGAAACTTGGGGAATATCATTATATTAGATATATATTGACATCCGTACGGTTGGATCGTTCAAAAATATTTTTAAAAAAATAGAAATAATAATCAGTAACAAAGCACTAGTTACGAGTCTTATTGAAAATAGTAGTGATCTACTAAGATCTCCAATCAAATTAATTTTTTATTTTCTGAAACTTCGGGAATATCATTATATTAGATATATATTGACATCCGTACAGTTGGATCGTTCAAAAATATTTTTTAAAAAATAGAAATAATAATCCGTAACAAAGTACTAGTTACGAGTCTTATTGAAAATAGTAGTGATCTACTAAGATCTCCATTCAAATTAATTTTTTATTTTCTGAAACTTGGGGAATATCATTATATTAGATATATATTGACATCCGTACAGTTGGATCGTTCAATTTTTTTTTTTAAAAAATAGAAACAATAATCGGTGACAAAGCACTAGTTACGAGTCGTATTGAAAATAGTAGTGATCTACTAAGATCTCCAATCAAATTAATTTTTTATTTTCTGAAACTTCGGGAATATCATTATATTAGATATATATTGACATCCGTACGGTTGGAAACAATAATCCGTGACAAAGCACTAATAAAATACAATAAATAATATATTATATTATAAATATTAAATTATTTTATTTAATTAAATTTTACCATATTACTTCTTTGTAAAAAAAACGCTATGTACTTCCAAAATATAACCCAGGCGGCTAAGATCCTGCTCATAATTTTACCCTATTTGTTTTCAATTTTTCATTACCCGCTCAATGCTCTCCTACACACAACTCTCGATGCCTGTTCTCTCATTTTATCTCTCTCACACAGATAAAACTCTATCTTATCTCTTTCTTTCTCTCTCCCTCTCCATCTCTCTACCCCTCTTTATTTCTTTAGCGATATCTCTCAGAAACAAAATCCTAATTCTTTTATATCATTATATGTATATGCTTTTATTGTGTTAATTTGAAGCTCGTTCATTTTTCTTAAACAGGTAACAATCTATGTCTCTATGTCGTTCTCCCTTTCTCGATATTTATTTCTCTATCTCTGCTTTGTTTATATCTCCGTGTCATGCAAATTCATAGTAGTTAGTTTCTTGATAAATCCTAATTCTTATTAATTTTTAGTTTGTAATCCCTAAAATTTGGGGATTTTTAATTTTTTCAGTATATTGAGAAAGGGGGAGAGTGTGCGCTTTTCAGTTAGTTTCAGTATATTGCAGGAAGAGGTGCAGGCTTGGGCACAATCAAGTGGTATATTATTCAAGGATCGAATTAATCCAGGGTTGGTGATTAGTGACAACTCTTTCAAGGTAGTCTATTTTTCTAATATATAATGTAGAAACAGCATTGTTTGGATCACAATATGTGGATCTCTGGATCTTGATCTTGGCTAATTGTTTATACATGTAGTCCTCTGTATTTGACTGTACGCTAACCTTAAATAAAGGTTTGTGTTGAGTGATAATACCCAAGTCGGTCATTTATATGTAGTCAATTGAACAAGGGATGGACAATTGGTTGCCCTTGGGCACTTTTGGTAAAAATCTTTCTGTAGTAGCTAATTATGAAAGAGGTCAAGTCTGGGTATTGAAGGAATCTGACGTCAAAAAGTCTTTGACCAAAGTGCTCACCATCCCTGTTAGTGGACAACCCATTCCCCGTCCTGATCCAAAACCCCTCTGCATTTGTGTCAATGGTGATATTCTGCTGACTTCATATAAAACCCTATGGCTATACAACTCCAAGGATAGCATGTTTAAGGTTTTGTTACCTGGTGAGAATCTTAATGTATATCTTGCATTTATTTATGTTGAGAGTCTAGTTTCACCCTGAACCTTGGAGCTTGCAGTTATTAGGAAGTACGAAACAAGGCCCATCTCTGGTTAGAGTGAAATTGATGCAACACACAGCTTTTCTAATTGGCGATTCTTGTTACTATGTCGTTTCAAATATGTTCAATTTACTTTAAGCCTTTTTACTGTAATGTTCTTGTGTATAAGAACATAACTTGCATATTGTACGAATAACAAGTTAATTTTTTTTTCAATTTTCAGGTCCAGTCCTGAACTTCTGCTTAATCCTATAAGAATCATTTCGTTGTCATTTATTTAGAACTTTCTGATTATGAAAAAGTAAATTTACTAAAGAGGTTGATTCGCGGTTTACAATTGCACTTTGTTAACATATGCCGAACAGCAGAAGTATTGGAACAAATATAAGTAAAATTCTTGAGCAAAAGTTGCATCATTTAACGGTCTTTGCTAACTACATAAATTGAGTTTCCTATATAAAACAATGGTTTAGTTTTGATTAATACTAATCTTACGTAATCTGAACCAGCAAATATTCAATTATAGAAGTTTTTCTGAAAAGCTGTTATCTTCATATAGGTTTTGATATGTCGAAATGAGGCTGAGAAGTGCTTGATAAAAACTTCTATTAATTCACTGCACATCAGCCTTAAGGTGAGTTTCAATACAAGGATATCCAGAATCTTCAGTTGTACAATTTTTTGGTGGGGTTTTTATCTATTTATTATGTTATGATCTTGTAGGGCATCAGATTGCAAGGATTTTCACCAGAATTGCACTATACTAAGGACATGCTATTACTATATGTGTTTTTTTCTTCATCTGCCGTATTATAAATCTCATAAAATAATTTCAATCTTCTTTTTCGACTTTTCCAATAAAATGGGAGAGAATAAAGGAGGCAGATTCTGTGTAGAAGTTTGTATATCGTAGAGTATTCTAGACTGCTAAATCAATAACATTCGGATTGATTATGTAGTCTAGTTATTAAGCTCAAGGCGCTTTTAAAGTCTTACAGATTGATCAGATCTGATAACGGGAAACTCTTTGAATTAGTACTCCTTTCTGAGAAGCATTAGTAGGTTTTACCTGGCTTGTAGAATAATTTTCCCAAAATTTTAAGTAGTCTGCAACTAAACTTTCGTATTTCTTGCATGTGTAACGAGATATATCACTATTTTAAATTTGTATTGTGTTATAGGTAAAGCAGGCAGATGAACTTGAAAACATACTGGCAAAAAGATTCTATGATTTTTATCTATGAGGGCAGAAGCATTTCAGTTTTTAAGGAGACAGCCAGTACAGGTATATTTAAAGTATCATGCTGATGTCTTAAATTTTAATCTTCATCCGTCCTGACTGGAAACTGTGTTGGTAACGTGCTATTCATAGTAAAAGCATTGTGTTTCCCTGATGTATTTTTTTTTGCTCTCCAGATTGCTGCTTGAATTAGAAAACGAAGCCGCTAGGGGGGGAAAAACGAGTGCCTTGTCAGAATCAAGCGTCGTTCCTTTTATACAATAACTAGTTGCTCTTGCTAAGGAGTCGAAACTAAAAAAAGCTCCTTCTCAAAGCCTATCGCAAAATTTGTCTAGGTCTTCAATCATTGGTTCTGCTGTTCAGCTAAGAGAATATTTGTCTACTGGTGGCTCTCTCAGTACTTCTAACCTGTGACATTGTTTAAATTTAAATAAGTTGTACCTTTTTATTTTTGAAGTTAGGATTTAATAGTATGTAGTTTTTATGGTACTTTGGTCATATTTGGTGACGAGTTATTGAAGGAAGGCGATTAGAATGAAATAATTTGTATTTTGTTTCCTTGGTTATTTTTGATAGAATTCATGTATGAACAAAATGGTGATTTTGAAATTTTTAAATGAAGTGTTGCATTTGACTTTAGTTGATGTTGCATTTGAAAAGAATGGTGTTGCTTAAAAAAAAAATTAGTGTTGCATTAGACTCAAATAGCGTTGTGTTAGATAGTGGACCCCCACTACTGACGTGGCACCTTGGTGGGCCCTACTGTTGACGTGGCATGCCCCCCCACATTTGTGATGTAGCTCTTGTGGGCCCCACTAATGACACGTCAGCATGCTGACGTGGCACCTTGCTTCCATGTCAGCATGCTGACGTGGCACCTTGCTTCCATGTCAGCATGCTGACATGGCTGAAACATCTTATGCAACCCCATGAAGTGTTGCGTTTGTATGCTTTTGGTGTTGCATAAGGCCTCTTATGCAATGCTTTTTGAAGTGTTGCAATAGCTTGGAAAAGCGTTGCGTTAGGGGTCTTACGCAACGCCAGTATTGGTAACGCCCCAAAAGCGTTGCGTAAGACCTTATGCAACGCTTTTCAGGCCTTACGCAACTGAAAATGGGGGTTGCATATGTGCGTTTATGGCGTAGTGTATTGATGATCCAGATTGGGTAACTGCAATGCAGGAATAACTCAATCAGTTTGAAAGGCAGAAAGTTTGGAAGCTGGTGCCAAGACCAAAAGATAAATATGTAATTGGCACTAGATGGGTGTTTAGAAATAAACTGGATGAAAATGGTATTGTTACGAGGAACAAGGCTCGATTGGTAGCAAAGGGTTACTCTCAAGAAGAGGGAATTGATTATGATGAAACCTATGCTCCAGTTGCAAGGCTTGAAGCAATCAGGATGTTCTTAGCATTTGCTGCACACTCCAACTTTAAGGTTTTTCAGATGGATGTGAAGAGTACATTTTTGAACGGAGATCTAGAGGAAGAAGGCTATGTTGAACAACCCCCTGGGTTCGAAGACAAGGAATTTGAAGGTTTTGTGTACTTTCTCTTCAAAGCTGTCTATGGTCTCAAGCAAGCCCCTTGAACATGGTATGATACTCTCTCCAAGTTCTTACTTGAAAATGGTTTTACAAGAGGTATCATCGACAAAACTCTCTTTCATAAAAAGCATAAAAATGATATAATTCTGGTGCAAGTATATGTGGATGATATAATATTTGGTTCTACTATTGATTTGCTATGCAATAGATTTGCTAAGCTAATGCAGAGTAGGTACGAGATGAGCATGATGGGAGAGTTATCCTTCTTCCTTGGACTTCAAGTTGTTCAGAAGCCTGATGGTATTTTCATCTGCCAATCAAAATACATAAAGGATCTTCTGAAGAAGTATGGGATGGAAGAAGTAGCTACTGCTAAGACCCCGATGCCAACTGCAGTCAAGCTTGATGAAGATAAATCTGGTAAGTCAGTTGACATCACGAAGTATCTAGGTATGATCGGCTCTCTCTTATACTTAACTGCTAGTAGACCAGATATTATCTTCTCAACTTGTCGATGTGCTAGATTCCAGGCTAACCCTAAAGAGTCACATCTTATAGCTGTTAAACGTATTTTCAGATACCTTAAGGGAACCCCCAATCTTGGGATTTGGTACCCTAAAGGAATAGGTTTTGACCTAATTGGCTATATAGATTCTGACTTCGCAGGTTGTAAGATTGATCGGAAAAGTACTTCTGGAAGCTGTCAGTTTCTAGGAAGAAGGTTGGTATCTTGGTACAGCAAGAAGCAACACTCAGTATCTACCTCGACAGCCGAAGCAGAATACATTGCGGCAGGTAGTTGTTGTGCTCAGATCCTGTGGATGAGGAATCAACTTCAGGACTATGGACTCATGTTGGACAAAATTTCAATTCTATGCGACAACACGAGTGCCATTGCCATTGCCAACAATCCAGTTCAACACACCAGGACTAAGCACATTGATATTAGGTATCATTTCTTACGAGAGCATGTCATGAATGGAACTGTGGTATTATATTTTGTTCCCACAGATCAACAAATTGCAGACATCTTTACTAAACTAATGGATGAATCCACTTTCTCCAGGTTAGTTGGTGAACTTGGGATGTTAAATCTGTCTAATTAATTTTGGATAATCAATAACTGCAATTTGTTATAAGTTTACATGTATTTTAAATGTCCATATGTTTAGAACTTGTGAATTTATTTGCATCCAGTCCTCATATTATAGTTATCTCTATATTAATTACCACGCATATAAATGCTATATTTTATGGTAATTAGTTAGTAAATAATTGAGTTAATTGTAGCATAATTAAATAAATATCTTATTGACATATATCAATTAATGATATTTTGTTAATTTTATGTCTATTTAATTGTGAGTTTATCTGATTATTATGGATTAATTCTTGATTTACTGTGTGATTATTTTTAAATCCATAATAATTAGAAGTATTAAATATGTGTATGTGTATAGGCTGATAGGTTTCGGCGATAAGATATTTTTTCGGCCGATAGGTTTCGGTGATAAGATGTTTTTTCGGCTAATTAGGTAGTTAGGTGAGAAATTATTGAGCGGTGTTATTTTTCAAACATAACCTGTCACTATTACACCTAACCCACTAATACTTGAAACCTTATAAATGATGAGTTTTTGTTTGTGTTTAACATCATCATTTTTCAGATATACAGAGCATACACACACAATTGCTGAATATTTCAAGCTTTGATCGGAAAGATCTCACAATCTAGCTGGTGGTTTTTAGAGCAGATTTCATATTCTTGTTATACGCACTAACCCTTGTTTTTGAATTTCCTCAAAGTTTTAAAAATGGCATTGTAGGGAAAATTTTTAATTGCTAAAGTTAATCCTATTTCCATTCAGCAAATTGAAACCATTCAGGATGAGCAATTTCGGGCTTGGACACAATTTATGAATGAACATTCATTAATTCGTTATGCTTTAGTTACACCAGTGCAGCTTAACCATGATGCATTGCGTGAACTATATTGCAGTGTGTTAGAAATGATTGATGAGAACAGTGTTTGGAAGCTATAGTGACAAAACAGAGTTTAGCTGGAAGCAGTCAGAGTTTAGTTAAACACTGACTGGAAGCGCAACAGAGGTTGTTAAACTCTGTAGCGGTATTGTCTGAAGAGTCAATACTGTTTAAAGGTTGATGCAAGATAAGTATGGAAGCAATATCTTTGAAGATTGGAAAGCTGTCAAAGAGATTGAGTTGACTTGGAAGACTGGAGCAATCGTGATTGATATCAATTGTATAGCTTGATTATAGGAGAATCAGTTACTGATTGTACGAAGCTGTATGTTCTATAAATACAGTTAGGTTAACCCTAGAAGGGTAATCGAACATTGAGAAATTCATTGATTGTAACCTAAGCAGCTCTCTGTGATATTTACATTACTGAGAGAGGAATTGTTAATTCCAAACAGTTTTTAATTGTTAAACAGTGTGTTCTTGTTAAGTTACTCATACAGTATTTGATTGCTTATTGTGTATTTGACCGAACAAGTGGTATCAGAGCCTAATCTGTTACTTTATTACAGTTAAAGATCCAAACACAATAGTAATCAATGGCAGAGATACCTCCACCAACTGAGAAAACCCCTACTACTGTTAGTAGGTATGAAACAATAAGGGTTCCAATACTTAGGCCATCAGAGTATGCAATCTGGAAGGTAAAAATGACCATGTTTCTGGAAGCCACAGATCCAGAATACCTTGATAGAATTTATGAAGGTCCTCACAAACCTACAAAGTTATCTGCTGCTGCTGCTGGTGAGGAATCAAAGGTCATTCCAAAAGAAAAGAAAGATCTAACTGCTGAGGATCTTTCATCTATTGCAAAGGATGCAAAAGTGAGACATTTACTTCACAGTGCATTAGCCAATGTTATGTCTAATAAAGTGATTAATTGCACAACTGCAAAGGAAATATGGGATGCACTTGAGGTTAGGTGTCAAGGAACTCCTGCAATCAAGAAAAACAGAAGAAATATACTCACTCAGGAGTATGAGCACTTTGAGGCAAAGTCTGATGAAACTATGACAGAAACATTTGACAGATTCTGTAAACTGCTCAATGATTTGTCATTGGTTAACAAAGAGTATGATTTAGAAGACTCAAATCTCAAGTTTCTTCTTTCTCTACCTGAAAAGTGGGATGTGAAAACAACCACTATAAGAGATAATTATGAACTTGGTGAAACAGAGATTGATGAAATTTATGGGCTGCTCAAAACTCATGAATTGGAATTGGAGCAGAGAAACAAAAGATCTAGTAGAAAGTCAAAGTCTGTTGCTCTTAAGGTTGAGGAGAAACCATCAAAGAAGGAGGCATCAAGGAGAAAGGCAAAAGGGAAAGCCTTAGTCATACATTCAGAGAATGAGTCATCAAACACTGATGTTGACTCAAACACAGATGAATCATCTGATTCTGAAGATGATGAGGAGATGATGCAAATGGCTGCATTGATGGTAAAGACCTTCAAGAAGATGGGATACAAGAACTTCAAGAAGGGAAAGCGATTCTCCAGGGACTACTCAAAGTCTAACAAGAAGAATTTCAAGAAATCTGAGGGAAAGGACTTCAAATCTGGTAAGAAAGATAAGTCTGAAATTCAATGCTACAAGTGTAAGGAGATGGGTCACTATGCTCCTGAGTGCAAGAAGGGTAAAACTGAAAAGGCACTCTACACCAAAGGCAGAGATTGGGCAGACACTTCAGATTCAGATGAGGAAGTCAACTATGCTCTCATGGCTACTACTCAGACTGAAAATGATGATCTCAAGGTACCCCCAACTACCTATGCTTATAACACTGATAATATAACTGAACTGAGAATTTATCTTAAAGCATTGCATATCAGTTATAGGGATCAGACTTTAGAAAATGAGAGAATAAAGACTGAGTGCTCTCAACTCAAAGAAAGAAATAAATTTGTTGAGGAACAGCTAGAGAACATGAATAAAATTCAAAAAGAGAGAGATGATGCAGTGTTTATTGAACAGGAGTTGCTAGGTAAGTATAAGCAACTAGAATCTGAATTGGAGGATACTAAACACATCATTAAAACTTGGACACACTCTGGTAAAGACACTCAAGAAGTGTTTCAGTCAGATACAGTAGGTCTAGGTTACTCTGAGGGAGATGAACTTAGATTTGAAAATCAGGTAAAAGTTAGACCACATCGTTCATCTGAAGGTAATGTCATGGGAACAGGTGGACCTAAGACTGAAGCACAGAAAAAGGCTGTTAAAGAGTCATATGCTAAAACTTTTGTTAAAGAGGCTAACATTGGTTTAATGACAGATAAACAACTCAAGCATAAGCTTAAGGAGATAAAATCTGTAAACAAACAGAGATTGCCTAAGAAAAACAAAAATGGAAAGGTAGGCATAACATCAGGAATTAAGCCAATGCTTGCTTCATTAGCTCCTAGAAAAACATGCTTTAATTGTGGTAGCACTAATCATCTTGCTAGTTTCTGCAGTAAGAATAAGAACATTAATTCTTTACCCTCTAAAACTGCAGTGAAGAGTGATTATGTGAGAACAAGACCACAGACTTTATGTAAACACTGTGGAAGTACATGGCATTCTATTTACACTTGCAGAGATTATCATGCTATTTACTATAATTACTATGAACCCAAACCAAATTTGAAATGGGTTAAAGTAAACTCTGCAAATGTAAACTCTGAAAAAGTTAGCTTAAACTCTGATAATTTGAATTCCGCTGCAAAAGCTAACAGAATTAAGAAAGCCCAAGGATCCAAGCAAGTCTGGATCCTTAAAACTAATAATCAGTGATTGTTTGTGATTGCAGGGCAACAGGGTTAGTACCCTAGTCGTGGACAGTGGATGTTCAGGACACATGACAGGAAATAAAGCCCTGCTATCAGAGTTTGAGGAGAAGGCTGGCCCAGAAGTTTCCTATGGAGATGGCAACATAGGACATACACTGGGATATGGCAATATTAATCTTGGAAATGTCATCATCACAAATGTAGCTCTGGTTCCAGGACTCAAGCATGATCTGCTATCTGTGAGTCAAATCTGTGACAGAGGATATCATGTAGATTTTCAACCTGAATATTGTCAAGTAATCAGCAAATCTACAGGGAAAGTTGCTCTAGTTGGAAACAGACACAATGACATATATGAAATTAAATTGTCAACAAACTCTGATGGCAAAGCAGTGTGTCTGTCAACAAGAATGTCCAGTGAGGAGAGTTGGAAGTGGCACAAGAAACTCTCTCATTTGAACCTGAACAATATCAATGAGCTAATAAAGAATGATCTTGTGAGAGGTTTACCAAAGTCCTTGTTGAATGTAGAAGGACTGTGTGATTCTTGTCAAAAGGCTAAACAGAGAAAAGCCTCCTTCAAAAGCAAATCTGAGTCTTCAATTGTTGATCCTTATCATCTACTACATGTTGATCTTTTTGGTCCAGTGAATGTGATGTCTCTTGGAAAGAAGAAATATGCTTTAGTCATTGTTGATGAATATACCAGGTACACATGGGTATATTTTCTTGCAAAGAAGGATGAAACTGCATTAACACTGACAGAACATATATTACAACTGGAAAAAGGGTCAGAAAATCAAGTGAAGATAATCAGAAGTGACAATGGAACTGAGTTCAGGAATTCATCAATGGAAGAATTTTGCAAGAGTAAAGGGATAAAACAAGAGTTTTCTGCACCTGGCACTCCACAACAAAATGGTGTAGTGGAGAGGAAGAACAGAACCTTGATAGAAGCTGCCAGAACCATGCTAGATGAAGCAAAGTTGCCAACATATTTCTGGGCAGAAGCAGTTCAAACTGCTTGTTTTACTCAAAATGCAACACTGATCAACAAGCATGGTAAAACACCATATGAAATGGTGAGGAAGAAGAAGCCAAATCTAAAATATTTTCATATTTTTGGATGCAAATGCTTTGTGTTGAAGACTCATCCTGAACAGTTGACCAAATTTGATCTAAAGGCAGATGAAGGAATTTTTGTTGGCTATCCACTGTCAACTAAAGCATTCAGAGTTTATAATCTGAGAACTAGAGTGATCATGGAATCAATTCATGTGTCATTTGATGACAAGAAAATAACTGGACTTGAAGAAGTAAATGAACATGATCAACTGCACTTTGAAAATGAAGATTTATTCTCTGAAAAAGTAAACTCTGATCAGACTGATTTGACAAACTCTGTTGATCTAAACTCTGAACCTCTATTGGTAAATACTGAAGAAACTCTTCAATCAGAAACAAGGGAAGAACCAGTTGAGGGGGAGCATGAAGAATCACATCAAAGTGATAATTCAAACACTGAAAGTGACTCAGTTGATGATTCTGAATCAAACTCTGTTGATTCAAACTCTGTTGATAATTCTGAGAAGTCACATTCAGGGGGAGCATCAGAAAATGAAGAAAGGCACCAAGAAAATCAGGAGAGCATGGATCAAGGGGGAGGATCACATGATGACAGAAGCAATCTGCCTTCTGCAAGAAAATGGACTAAATCTCACACACCTGATTTGATTATTGGTGATCCTGATGCAAAAGTAAGGACAAGAAGTGCAACAACAAATGAATGTCTGTTTCATGCATTCTTGTCACAAACTAAGCCAAAGAAAGTGGAAGAAGCTCTTAAAGATGCTGACTGGATAACAGCAATGCAAGAAGAGCTAAATGAATTTGAAAGAAATGAAGTGTGGACACTTGTACCAAGGCCCAAGAACAGATCCATTGTTGGTACTAAATGGGTTTTCAGGAATAAAACTGACAGTGAGGGTGTTATCACAAGGAACAAGGCAAGACTGGTTGCAAAAGGCTACTCACAACAAGAAGGAATAGACTATGATGAAACATTTGCTCCAGTGGCAAGATTGGAGGCAATCAGAATCTTTCTTGCATATGCCTCTCACATAATATTCAAAGTGTTTCAGATGGATGTAAAAAGTGCATTTTTGAATGGAAAACTTGAAGAAGAAGTGTTTGTGGAACAACCACCAGGTTTTGTAGATCCAAAATATCCAGACTATGTCTACAGATTAGACAAGGCACTCTATGGACTTAAGCAGGCACCAAGGGCATGGTATGAAACCCTTGCCAAATTTCTACTAGAAAGTGGATTTCACAGAGGTACTATTGACAAAACTCTGTTTTACTTCCAAACTGGTAGTGACTTGCTTTTAGTTCAGATATATGTAGATGACATCATTTTTGGATCTACTAATGATAAACTCTGTAAGAAGTTTGCCAAACTCATGCAGTCAAGATATCAAATGAGTATGATGGGAGAGCTTAGTTATTTTCTAGGCCTACAGGTGAAGCAAACAGATGATGGAATTTTTATAAATCAAGCAAAATATACCAGAAACCTTCTCAAGAAATTTGGTATGCTTGATTGTTCATCTGCAACAACTCCCATGGCAACTGCAACAAAATTGGACAAAGATGCAGGGTCATCAGTAGATATGACAAGTTACAGAGGAATGATTGGTTCTTTACTCTATTTGACAACTAGCAGACCTGATATCATGTATGCAACTTGTTTGTGTGCAAGATTCCAGGCAGATCCAAGAGAACCACATTTAACAGCAGTAAAGAGGATATTTAAGTACCTCAAGGGCACTATAACTTTGGGGCTGTGGTATCCAAGAGAATCAGAGTTTAAACTTCTTGGTTACTCTGATGCAGACTTTGCTGGATGTAAGATAGACAGAAAAAGCACCAGTGGAAGTTGTCAATTTCTGGGTGACAGACTTGTTTCCTGGTACAGCAAGAAACAGAAGTCAATATCTACATCTACAGCTGAAGCAGAGTATATTGCTGCTGGTAGCTGCTGTGCACAGATTTTATGGATGAAGAATCAACTGCTGGATTATGGATTAAGGTATACCAAGATACCTATTTACTGTGATAATCAAAGTGCTATTGCAATGACAGGTAATCCAGTGCAACATTCAATGACAAAGCACATCAGCATAAGGTATCACTTCATCAGAGAGCATGTAGAGGAAGGCAATATTGAGCTTCACTTTGTGTCTACAGAACAACAACTTGCAGATATCTTCACCAAGCCATTGAGTGAAGCTACATTTACAAGACTGGTCAATGAACTAGGAATGGTCTCTAGTTTTGACTAAGTGATGTTGGTTAGACTCAAAAACTTATTGCTCATGCTATGCAAATTGTTAAGTGCTATGTGAACCTTAGTATTAAACTCTGTTATGCATGCTTATGTTTAAACCTTGTTAAACTCTGTCAGCATATCTATCTGTTAAACACTGTTAATATGTTGGATACACTCAGTGAATTCAGAATTGATTATTGTCTGAATGAAAACACCAATGAAGAAAAATGTATGAAGCATGATTCTCAGTAAATAAATCATGATTCTTTCTGAGTCACTGTAATCTAATCAGACTTTGTGCAGTAAATCAACACAGCATGATACTGTTTCATATTTATAGCATCTCTTAGTTTATTCAGTCCTAAACTCTGAGTCTATGAATATTGTGTGCATTGCCTCTCATAAATAATTTTGGTTATTTATGAACTCTAAACTCTGATTAGTGACATTCTGTTTCCAAAGGTATGGTTCTTGATGATTCCTTGTTTGTACTTGTGAAAACTATAAAACTTGAGATGTGTTATTGATTAGTTTGGTGAGTTCAGATTCATGTCTACACCCTGTGAGAGTTTGAGCCAAATCAGTGATTGATACATTTTCTATCAATCAGTATTTATTGTTGTGTGATATTCATCAGGAAGTATGTTTCTCTAGAACCTGTATTAAACCATTTTGAGACTACATGATATGTGTGTGCATGAAAATGATAAAGGCAATAGGATTCACCATTTCTTCAAACACGGTTCAAAATTCTTTTGAACTTTGTTCAAACACTGTATAAACACTGTTCATAATTTCCATCCTTAGTAAACCTCCTTGAGCCTTATTAACTGCTCATTTTTCTTATACTCTGAAGTGTTAAGAGCAGTTATATATTTTTTTTTTCTTAAGCAAATGAGTGTTTCTCAAGAAAAGAAAAGTTTACTCAGTATATATGCTAAATAAAAAAAAATAATAATAAAAAAAAAAAAGGGGCATATATACTGATCTTGTACAAATATGTACTAACATTGTGACTGAACACTTTGTTCTATTAAAATGTTCAGCTTGAACTCACTCATGAATAAAACATCTCTTTGATCTTACTCCATTTAAACCCTGAATAAAGTCCTTTTGATTGGTGCATACATATATTCAAAGTAGTGTAGAATTGGTGGACATTCAAGCATATGGTAGATTCTGCTATTTCTGATTGAATGTGAGTGTAAACACTTCACCTAAACACTTGTGTGTTTGAGAGTTTTGTGAGATTATCCAGTTCATGACTGTTATTCACTGAATGATACTCTGATTTCTATCTCTTGATCTTTTTGTCTTCAAAGACTGTGTGCTTACTTGGATAATCATGGACATCAAAGGGAATAGAAGTTTTCAGATTTCTGTATTACAGTAACTACAGAGTTTAGCATTCATCAAACAATCAGTGTTTAATATGAGAGTTTGTGCATTCAGTGTTTATTGATTTTTGTTATGGATTTTATGAAATATTAGATGCTCTAAAAATTGATTTTAGTAAACTCTGCTTCACACACACTGATACTCACAACTGTGCAATTTTTTGAAAGGGTTTTAGTGATAAAGTTGGAAAATTGATAAACACTGTTGAGTTGTGTTAAGTACTCTAAGGTACAGTTTCATTTAGGTGATTTGACTATTTTGAAGTAATTGAGGTAGTTGACAACTGTTAAATAGTGTAAGTGTCGTGATTATAGGAATGACAGCGGTAATTATTAAGTGATCCATTGGTTGTTTGACACGTGTCCCATGATAGTGTCCCACTCACACATTACTCTACAACAGTTGCGCGCTTTTACTAAATAAACGATTGAGTTTTAATTTTACTCTAATCGTCTTTAGTCTCTCACTCCATATCGATTCACATTCACCCACTCACAGTTACTTGCATAATCATTCACTTTCAAAATTCTCATATACTCTCCTTTACATTTTGGTAAACACTTACCTTACATCTTCTCTCTAAATCTCTTCGTATCATATCTTACTAATGGCAACTAAAGCGTTTGATGCAGCAGGGTTAGTTTTTCTTCCTAGCAACTATGCGGCACCACTGGAGAATGCAAATGCTCCAGAGGCGTTTCATTTGTTCCAAAATTTCTTGAAAGATTCTGAAATAGGGAAGGCTTTAACTGCACCACCAACATTATCTGCATCATAAATTGCTGCTTTCTGGACAAACTCTGTATATGATGATGGAGAAGAGTCTGGCACTCCTACAATTACTTTCACTCATGATGAATCAGAGTATATCATTACTCCAACTACGGTTAGGGATGCTCTGGATTTTGAGACACACACTTCTTACAGTGTTGTTGGTCATGATCGCTTGAGGACAATGTTGGAGCAAATTGGATGTGCAGGAAACTTGAATAAGATAGGGTCTTTGAGACGGCCAAGTTTGAGAAAGGAATGGAGTTTCTTTTTCGATTGCATCACAAGAGCTTTTGGAAAGAAGACAACAAACTGGGATGCACTTCCTCTTGATACTCTCCAAATTGGTCATGCTCTATTATATGGAGGTAATTTTGATTTTGGTAGACTAGTGCTAATGAACTTGGGAGAACGTTTGTCTGAGACTACTACTGTCTATTTTGCTCGTTTTTGTCAATTGCTATTTACTGCCTGTGTGCCTAACATTCCAATTGATGAAGCTGATGTGATTCAGCCTTTTCAAGTTGCTAAGAGAATGTTTTCTGATTTGACAAACAAAGATGTTACTAAACAGCAAATACCAGATATGTTTATGCCTTTAGCCTTACAGAACTATGTAAACCAACCACAAGACCATCAATCACCACAACAAATGCCTGAACCAATAGACACCATAAACTCTGAACCAACACCCACAACACCCACAACCACTGTACCTACTACATCTCATCAACCACAACCAGAAACCTTAAACTCTTCACCCATAAACTCTCCAATACTAAACTCTCCAATACTAAACTCTCCAATAATAAACTCTCCACCATTAAACACTGAAACCTTAAACACTGAATCTTTAAACTCTGAGCCAGCACCTACTGAAACAGCCAAAACCAAGCCAAAGAGAAAGAAACACACCGCTCTAAACACTAAACACTCAAAGGCTAAACAGACATTACCTGGAGCTGTTTATACTAGAAGAATGAAGCAACATGCAAACAGACCTTCACTTTCACCAACTAAAAAGAGCTCAAGTGAAGATGAAGAGGAGATTGTAGTGCCTCCAATCAAGAAGAGGAGATTAATTCTTTCTGATTCAGATGAAGAGAATGTTGTTGAAGCTCCAGAGGTGGTTTCACAGCAAACACCTACTGTTGAGGTTACAGTGAATGTTGAAATACCTGCAGAGGTTGAAATGCCTGCAGAGGATATTGTGGCTGACAAAGTTGAAATACCTGCAGAGGTTAAAATGCCTGCAGAGGATACTGTTAATGTTGAAATACCTACAGAGGATAAAATGCCTGTAGAAGAGGATCACAGAGATGGTTTTTCACCAGTGCATGATGTTCTTGATTCAATTCTTGATCCTATCTCACCTGTTGATCATGTTGAAGCTCCTGGTGTAGCTGATGAGCCTGCAGTAAATGTTCCTGAAGCTGCAGCATCACACACAGAGCTGGTATCTACTGCTTCTCCTATTGCAGACAAAGGTGATGAAGTTGATCAGGCAACTAAGATAATTTCTGAATCCATACCTGTTGAAGCTACAAAGGCAAACTCTGTTGCAGAGCCTGTGCAACATGAGGTGACTATTGAAAAGGTTACAGAAGTTGTTGAAGAAACTGTGGCTGACACTGCTCAGAACAGTGGTTCTTTAAAAGATGTCCAAGCTAAAGATGCAAGTGCTGAAGATGAATCTGATAGTAGTACAAACTCTGATTCTTTTGTGAGTGCACCAGCACAGACAGATAATAAGCATACACCTTTTGATCAGCCTTGTCCATCTCATGTAGTTGAAGTAGAGCATCTTGCTAAATCTGCTGAAAATTGGTATAAACAAGACTGTATTTTTCCAAAAGGGAGAGCAGCTGAGTTTGTTAAGCAAACTGCAAAGCAAATTTCAAATCCAGAGATTTTATCCTGTTTAAAGGCAACTGTGGTACAAGTCAAGACTCTGGAAGGAAATTTTGCTGAAACAAAACAAGAGATTGCTTCTTTAAAGACTGAGATACAGTCAAGAGAATTGAAGATGGAAAGAGAGTCCAAAATAAAAGCTGTCCAGCTGTCTAAAGTTCAAGACACTCTCTTTGCCAGGCTAGGAAAAGTTGAAGAAAATCAAACTGCTCTGTTTTCTAAGGTTGAGTCTATTGCTAATTCTTTGGAGCTCATTACATCAATACTCATTCCTGATGATGTCAAAAAGGGGGAGAGAGTTGCTAAGTCTAAATGCAAAGTTTCTCAAACTCTTACTCAAAAGGATGATGCTGGAGATGGAGGGGCAAGTGATAAGAGTAAGATCTTAAACTCTGAAAGGCAAACTCTGAGATCTGGCAAATCTTTTAAATCACAGTCTGTTGGAATAAACACTGAAACTCAAGGTACTTCAAAGACCAAGAGTTTGGAATTAATATCAAATCCAAAGACTGATGAGGAGTTAGCTGTTAAGCTTTTCATGGAAGAGAATGCAGAAGGAGTTACTTTAGAAGATGCTAAAGCTGAAGAGAAGAGTTTACAAGAAAAGTATTTGAAAGCTCTAAAGTCTGAAAAAGCAAAGAAGAATGTGAAAGTTGCTAAAGCTGCAAAGCCTGTTCTTAAAGGCATTCAAATCAAAGAACCAGTTGGTACAAATCAAAGAATGCAAGTATTTAGAAAACCAACAGATGCAGAAGCTAAGCAAAAGCTGAAAAGTATTGTTACAACCTCTGTTGATACACATGTTGTACAGAAAAATGAAGACACAACCTCTGTTGCTGCACAAGTTGTGACCACACCATTATTGTCTTCTCAGTTGAAATCAACATTTAAGAAAGGTGCTCCTCATGACTCAAGACTAGAAGCTACAATTCCAATGGATTTTACTGATGGTAGAGCTTTATCTGGTAAAGTTGGATACAACAAAGAAGGCATAGGCTCACACAGAGATAAAAGGCAATATGTTGGTCCTAGAGATCCTTCTTCACTGTCTGTTCCAGGTCGTGGTGTCACTCAAGAGAGTTTAGACAAACTGGAATCAGTACAGCTTGTATATCAGAAGAGTCTAGAGAAGGATTTCTTGCTATATTTCATGGCTGATGGAACAGTATTTAAAGTTTCTGAAAAGGATATTGAATTAAAATACGGGGAAGAACTTGAATATGTCCTGTATATTTTCAGAGTGAGAAATCAAAGAGCTCAGTCAGTTGCAAATGTGCTCAGACAAAGAATGATTCAGAACCTTGCAAGAAGACAAATGAAAATCAACAGTAAGTATGTTCCTAAATACAGAGATTGGGATGGCAATCTAATAGAAATGGAGAAAGGGACTACAAAACTGAAGACTGATCTTGGAGTTACTGTTCTGGATTTCAATGTAAAGTCTGAAGAAGTGAAGTACATAAGGCTGGGAAATGAAATGAGAAGAAACAAAATCTACGATCTTAGAGCTGCTATCTATCAAACTGATGAGAATGATCCTCAGTTGAGAGAAATCAAGGAAGCTATGCAGATAGAGCTTGAAAATGCTGAAAGAAGGTTGCTTATAGACTATCTCAGAACAATGCCTGATCTTCAAGAGATTAGAAATTAAAGTCTGTAAGAATTTTTCTTATTTTCTGTAGAATTTGTTAAGTAATAGCTTAAACTCTGTTTGTATGATTAAACACTGTAAAACTTTGTATTTGTTTTGACATCATCATTTACTGTAAAACTTGTACATTTTTGCTAATGGACAAGTTGGGGGAGATTGTTAGAAATGATTGATGAGAAAAGTGTTTGGAAGCTATAGTGACAAAACAGAGTTTAGCTGGAAGCAGTCAGAGTTTAGTTAAACACTGACTGGAAGCGCAACAGAGGTTGTTAAACTCTGTAGCGGTATTGTCTGAAGAGTCAACAGTGTTTAAAGGTTGATGCAAGATAAGTATGGAAGCAATATCTTTGAAGATTGGAAAGCTGTCAAAGAGATTGAGTTGACTTGGAAGACTGGAGCAATCGTGATTGATATCAATTGTATAGCTTGATTATAGGAGAATCAGTTACTGATTGTACGAAGCTGTATGTTCTATAAATACAGTTAGGTTAACCCTAGAAGGGTAATCGAACATTGAGAAATTCATTGATTGTAACCTAAGCAGCTCTCTGTGATATTTACATTACTGAGAGAGGAATTGTTAATTCCAAACAGTTTTTAATTGTTAAACAGTGTGTTCTTGTTAAGTTACTCATACAGTATTTGATTGCTTATTGTGTATTTGACCGAACACAGTGCGGTTAACACTTCTGGACAGGACGGGTGTGCAATCACATATCGACTATTTGGTAGGTCGATTAGGGTCACTGAACGAGATGTTAATCGAATTCTTCATTTTCCTATGGAAAATCTCGTTTCTGATCCTACACCTGAACAGATTGAAATGTTCTTTCGCTTTATAAGGTACCAAGATGGCAATTTCAATACTGGTAATCTATCTAGAACGTTTCTAACCCAGTATTGGTTTCTTTCACACTCTTAACCATGTTTTTTCCTCAGATAGAACAAATCAAGATCGAATACCTGAATTTATTCAAATAATAGGGTATGCGGTCGCCAATAATTTGAGGATTAATTTTGGAAAAATAGTGCTTGCTCAAATCATTTTAAAAATGAAATGCTTGGGAACAAGAGATGTTCGGACTCAAAATGTCAAATGTCTATATCCAAGGTTTCTACAGTTAATATTAAATGATTTTTTGAATGATGAAGACAGGGTACGCTTGGAAAATGGTCAAAAGGTGGAATGTTCTTCCATGAAGACGAATGTAATTAATTACATAAGCAAAAAGAAATATACGGATGTGCCTACAGTCCTAACTGAATATCTAAAGACTGTCCCACTTCCGTTGTTACCATGACCAGTGAGTGCAGGTATACGACAAGGTAATATTTCAATCCCTGCTATTCCAACCTCTGTATTCCCTATTGTGTCACAGGAAATACAGTTTCTACAGCCCCCAGTGGCCATCTTACCCGACCAAGAGCATGAAATCCCACCGACTCTAACACAGGTCGAAGAGCCCATTCTACAAATGCAAACACAAACACAAACACAACAAACTCCTACACCTCAATTGTCACTTAAACGACCAGTTATTCACATTATTGAGGGAGATAGTGCCTCAGCAGCACCACATAAGGAGTTAGTTACATCAGCCGCTCTACCTCATTCTAAATGGAGTAAACCCAATGAACCTGAGGTAACGACAACTATTAGTGAATCAATTCTTTCTTATCCAATGAGTGCAAATGTAAATGAGATTGAATTGACGGGAGCAACTATCTTGAGTTCCATTTCACGGAACATAAAAGTGGTTGATGATCTTCCTAAAGATCAAATGCCTTCGCAGGCATCCGGGGTGGAATTACCTACCTAAAAAACTGCTGGTGAATCTTCCATTTTACGGAAAGATCCATCGGTAGGTGGTTCTTTTATGAACCAAGTGTCTTCACAGACATACGAGGGAAACTTGGGTTTTGTGCCATTTAATCGATTCAAGTTTAACCTTCCAGAGGAAAAATCTCTGGATCTCTTTCAAGATTTACCACTCTTTACCAGTGGTCGGCAACTCGCTTCACGCGAGGACGGAAGCTCACGAACTTTCATTGCACCATCTGTGACCTCTGAAAAAAGGGCTAGGATGATTTCATTTGCAGGTACACATATCGGTGGAGGCTCTAGAGGAAAGTTGAGGGAAACACCAACAGAACATGTAAGTGTAACCCAAACCACTAAACCGAGTGAGTATAGAGTGTTGAGTGAAACACCTGCAGAATGTACAAGTGAGCAACCTACTCAACCACATGCACCTGTAACCAGAAAAGAATATAGCAGACTCTTTACACGGGTCCAAACAATGGAGAAAGAGTTGCAAAATATCTGTAAGTCCATTGCAGAAATTAAAAATTTCCAACTTATTCAACATGATGCATTCCAGGTTCAATTGAATACCATGGCAACCCAGTTTAGTCATGCAATCAACTCCTTGGTAAAGCCATCTTCGTCTAATTTACCAACTCCACATCCTACTAATTTGGAGGATAACCCAACTGATGGGGAGAAGGTGGATGATCAAGAAAAATCTACTAGGCATAAGGGCAAGGAAAAGGTTGTTGACACGGAATTAACTTTATTTTGGGAAAGGAAAAGCTAATGGGAATATTAGTGCTATGTGGAAAGAAAGCAAAGGCAAACTTGAAGATATGTTCAGCCTAGAGGAACAATTGTCTTGCACTTGGAAATCTGGAAATATATATATATGATCCAGAATGTACTTTAATATTATTTATCTTTGTATTTCATTTTTTGTTGTATCAGTTGAGTTATCCTCTAGGAATTTGCTTGTCAAACCCTAACAATCAAATAGGGGGAGATTGTAAAGCATAATGTAATATAATATGTAATAGAGGACACATATAACTCAACTAGGATAAAAGATAAATAATATTAACTCTATACAGTGATCGTGAAATTTGAAGAACAGGCACCAACAAGGATCAAGTCGCTAAAAGAAGTTCATTAACATGATCAAGCCTCAGTGACAGAATAAGATGTACAGATGATTCAGTTGAAGGGCCAAAAGATTCCATGTATTTATTGAAGATACTGCAGCAGGCTAATCAATTGGAATATAGCGAAGGTGTGAAGATCAAGATCAGTTCTAGTCACTTGTGAACCAGACCAGTGCACTAAGTGTCAGCACATACGAGAAGGATCAACACATTAATTCACAGAAAGAATTGCCAAAGCCTATTGACGATCAAGGACAAACATAATATCTCAAGGTATTGTCAAAAATTAATTTACTCTGAAAATTAACTAAGTAACAAATTAATTAATTATTTATAATAAATAATTAAATTAATCTGGTACTTGAACTATTTTCCGAGAAGAATTAATTCAGCAGAATATTTGAAACAAAAGAGAGAAGCCCAAAAGAAGTAGCCAAAAATAGTAATACTATTCACGGTTACTATTCACGGTTACTATTCATGGCTACTATTCATATGACGGCTACTATTTGTTAGTGTAGGTGCCCTAGAGGCAATACATTGTTTCTTGAATAAACCTTATGTCATTTGATTATTAAATAAATGTATTTATTATGACTTTAATTACTGCGATATATTTGTTAGCATAATAAATGTCCTTAGAATCATGATACAAATTGTATAGTTTAAGTACATGACTTGAACTTGAGATTATATAATATATCATATTCTTAAATGTCCCTAGTTGACTATTATTATATAGGACAATAATAATATATAAACTAGTATGTTGTTTGACAGATAACCACATCTCATTGGTTATAAGTATGGAGATACTAAAGTCAATACATAGGTACATGTAGGAGTACATGGTACTGGACAGACCCAAAGTGAGATTCTTCATGTTTAATAAAGTCATAAGAATGACTCACAGTGGTAATGGTGTAATGATCCTTTGACTTGAGATCATTATATTTCTATACGAGGATTAATATACTTTGACAACATTAAAAGTTACCTTTTACCAGGTAATGATAAAAGTGGACATCGGGTATATTATGAGTCGTATGAGAAATATGAATGATAGATAAAGGATTTAACCCTCCTATAATTAGGAGAGATATTATTGGCCTCTTGATTGAGTGAGACTATAAAATGCATGGCCGTGCTCAAATAATGATTTGTTGTTAATAGTCTACTCATGGATCAAGTAAACCTGGATTGAATGTTGAAGAGGATGACTAAAGACATGCCTCGAGTTTAATCTATAATATTTGGTTAAAGGGATTATATTACACGGAGACATTAATCACGAAAGGTTTTATCGAATCACGATTTAATTATTATTTAATTGGGTAGCAATGATGTATTACTAGATGCCGCTCATTGTTTATAATTTTATTGGAGAATAAAATTATTACCAATTAAATAATAACCTATAGGGTCACACACATAGAACATTTAAAGGAAGAATTAATTTAAATTATGAATTTAAATTAATTAATGATAAAGATGGATTTTATTATATTAATTAAGTGGGACTTAATTAAGCTATAATAAAATGCAAAGATATATGAGATATGTTTTTGACTTAATTATTATTTATTTAAATAATAGGATTTCATTCTATTATTTAATAAATTAAATATGGGCTAGGTTTTTGACTTGGGCTTATAAGCTTCACACTATCATATAAATATATGATGATAGCATATGGAGGCTGTTGATTTTGTACGTGAGAAATCAGAATTAGCCGCACATCAAAACTTAACCCTAAATCATATTTTCATTAGAGGCTAGTACCTCTCTTCCGGTCAAGATCGTGAGAAGTTCTTGAAGGTGTTCGTGTGGATACCGTAGAGGAGGTTTCGAAGAGGAACACTCAGTGATCGTGGGATCTTTTCATCTCTATTATTCTGCAATCACAAAGCTTTATTAAGGTAATTATTCTTACTACCATGATTATCCGATTTATTATACATGGATCCGGGGCTTGGTTTCGATTTTTATTTACTGTTTTCGCTGCGTATATGTGATCGAAACTAACAATGGTATCAGAGCTGCTTGTATAATATGATAATCTGGTTATATATGATGTATACGATATGATACATGAGTTATCAGAACTGTTTTTTCCTCCCGGGAACCATTCTGCATATAACATGCGTGGCATATTCTGCATATATTTGCTTCTGTGTTCATGCTTATGCTGCGTTCTATGATCTGTTGTAACCTTATATGTTTTAATAAGATTAAAACGTGACCTAAACATCTAAAAATCCAGTCGATAATCATGATTATCAGTTCATGTATGTTTTACGTAAGTATATACATACGGGTTCATATGTATATATATATCTTCAACAAAATTTTTAGATGTTGATCATCCAGAATTGGTAAGATATGACTGTGATGTTACTACTAGTAATCGTAAGGTCTGAATAATCAGTCTGGAAACGAAACAAAAAAGGATAACATGAAGAACACGATCGTACTGAATGCCCAGTAATATGCAGTAGGTTATTGTACAGCAGACACGCATACGTAGTATGCGTTTCGTAAGTTATTTACAGTAGACACGCATCTATAGGATGCGTATCGTAGGTTATATGCTTGTATGCTGCTTGTTAACGTTACTTGGCCTTGCGTTACAGTTAGTGTTCTGTGTTAATCACAAAGAAATCCTGCTAGGGTTTTCATGATTTAACCTAGCATAATAAAAAAAAATATTAATTAGTAATTTTGATTACTAAGTTAATATTTAAACTATTTTTATTAATTATGATTTGATCATATTTAATTTATGTTGTATAAAATTGTGATTATACAATATGTGATGCTTTTAATTGCTATGTGAGCACATGATGCATGGTTATGGCCCCAAGACCTAGTTTTCAATTTATTTTATTAATTTTAATTTATGGTTTGTAATAATTAAATACGACTTGCATGTCGTTTTTCTTTTGTAATTATTTTATCTCGAATGCAACTCGAGTTCTTTTGTAAAATGTTTCAAGAGGAGCTTGGAGGCAATCAAGGCAGCTTTGGAAGCGAAGCAAGAGATTTTGTAATAATTAGTTATTACCACCATAGATTGACCTTGATTTTTCCATTAGCTTGGAAAAATCGCATAGGATTGGGCCATAACCATAGCATATTAAATTTTGTGATGCACTTTACATATGATGCATGTGTAGAGTAGCAAATGTATGCATATTTTTAATTAGATTAATGATGTATGCATGTATTAGATACGTCACCCATGCCATGCTTGCCATGCTAAACAAGATAAAATCTGTAACGATTCGAGATTTTAAAATGAACAAACGATCATGAGATTTCTGTGTTTATGAAACACGGAATTAAATACGAATTTTCAATTATTTAGATATGGTGAGATTTTGTCAAAAACGGGTTTTACCTGTAAGGAAGTTGGATATTAAGTGAGGCCACTTGTGACTCCTCCAACAACCTGGAAATCAAACTATTGATAATATTGATTTGAAGTATTTAATTCAAGGAAAAATTGGGAATCTCTTTATGATGGGTTCATGATCGTTTTAATTCAAAAACCCCTTAACAAAATATTAAGTTTTAATCGGATGCTTTCCAATGAATAAACACTCATTGAATCCTAGATCGATAAGGGGAATGACTGCCAGTGGCAGGGGACTCCTGTCTATCGTGGTGAGATGTGACGAATATAAGCGGTTATATTCGACCGTTGTATCATTGGGTTTAACTTAACTAAGTCGTCATAATAAGGTGAAAAATAAACGGTTATATTCAATTATTATGAACATAGAAGCATAGAGTTTGGTTCAAAAATCTATTAGATAGACAAGAACAATTGTTGTTCACCAAACTATCCAAGAATTATATATGATATAATTGACAACTGTTGTCTACCTAAATAATCATGTTTTAAAGACTACCAGTGGTTGACTTAGGATATGATGAAATATGGATCTTGGCTCACTAGAAAGATTTATGGGATATTCTTTCCGATTTAATAGTAAGGGCTATTAATTTGATAAAAATAGTGGGAGATATATTATGAATATATCATAATCATTTGAACATAATAATAATAACTCAGACAATCTAGTGTTTATTATGTGCTTTTAACATTGTAGAT
Source organism: Kitagawia praeruptora (assembly GCA_037693485.1). NCBI lineage: Eukaryota > Viridiplantae > Streptophyta > Magnoliopsida > Apiales > Apiaceae > Kitagawia > Kitagawia praeruptora. The sequence goes on from CM075354.1 coordinate 115,127,227, forward strand.
ACTGAATAATGACAAACAACACAAACTCTCGATCCGTTCGATCAATCCTTGAGAAGGATAGATTGAAGGAGGATCTGAAGAAGAAGAAGGCTCAACAAGCTTCTACTTCAGGAATATATGTTATAGAAGTCAATCTGTCTACTTCTACATCTTGGGTATTGGATACTGGATGTGCTTCTTACATTTGTATAAATGTGCCGGAACTGCAAAGAAGTAGGACTTTGGCTAAGGGAGAAGTGGACCTACGAGTAGGAAATGGAGCAAGAGTTGCTGCTTTAGCCGTAGGAACTTATTAATTATCTTTGCCCTCTGGGCTTGTTTTAGAACTTGAAGACTGTTATTACGTGCCTGCGATTCGCAGAAACATTATTTCTGTTTCTTGTTTGGACAAGAAAGGTTTTTCGTTTATAATAAAGAACAATAGTTGCTCTTTTGCTTTAAATGATTTAACCTATGGTGTTGCGCATTTATTTAATGGTTTATATGTTCTTGATTTAGATAATCCTGTCTGTAACATAGAAAACAAACGACTTAAAGTTAATGACTCAAATCAAACATACCTCTGGCATTGTCGTCTAGGTCATATAAATGAGAAACGCATATCCAAATTACATAAGGATGGATACTTGGATAAGTTTGATTTTGAATCATACGAAAAATGTGAATCTTGTTTGCTTGGTAAGATGACTAAAGCCCCTTTTACTGGTAAGGGTCAAAGGGCCACTGAACGTTTGGAGCTAATACATAGTGATGTATGTGGTCCAATGCGTGTGATGGCTAGAGGAGGCTACTACTACTTCATAACATTTAATGATGACTTCAGTAGATATGGATATGTGTATCTTATGAAGAATAAATCCGATTCTTTTGAAAAATTCAAAGAATACAAGGCTGAAGTAGAGAAGCAAATAGGCGGAGGTGCAAGTATTAAAATCTTACGATCCGATCGTGGGGGTGAATACTTAAGCACCGAATTTAAAGAGTATTTAAAAGAGTGTGGTATTGTATCACAACTCACTCCGCCAGGTACACCTCAATGGAACGGAGTTTCAGAGAGGAGAAATCGTACCCAACATGGTACGATCGATGATGAGTCATGCAGATCTTCCAATAAGTTTCTGGGGTTATGCTCTAGAAACAGCGGCTTTCACACTTAACCGTGTTCCAACCAAGAAGGTTCAAAAGACTCCATATGAGATATGGGAGGAGAAACGGTCAAGCATGAACCTTATGAAAGTTTGGGGATGCAAGGCGTTTGTAAAACGTCAAGTATCTGACAAGCTTGGACCTAAATCCGAAGAGTGCAATTTTGTGGGATACCCTAAAGAAACAAAGGCGTATTATTTTTATAGTCCTTCTGAGCAGAAAGTGTTCATTGCTCGAGATGCTATCTTCATGGAAAAGGATTTTGTTTCCAAAAGAGACAGTGGGAGAACTATATATCTCGATGAAGATCGAGAACCACAAAATATCATTGAACCTGAGGTGGAACAAGAGCAGAATAACGATAATTCTCAAGAAACACAGGTTGTTCGTAGATCTGGTAGAATTCGCCATGAGCCAGAGAGATATGGATTTCTTATGACTCAATGTGGGGATTTGATGCTCATAGATGAAGATGAGCCTCTCACATATCAAGATGCTATGAACAGTCCAGACTCTAAGAGATGGCTTGAAGCCATGAAATCCGAGATGGATTCCATGTACGAAAACCAAGTTTGGGATTTGGTTGATCCACCTGAAGGGGTAAAACCCGTAGGGTGCAAGTGGGTTTTCAAGAAGAAAACTGACATGGAAGGAAATGTTCAGACCTATAAAGCAAGACTGGTTGCGAAAGGGTTCAAACAAATTTATGGTATTGACTATGATGAAACTTTCTCACCAGTTGCCATGGTCAAGTCCATACGGATTTTGCTTGCAATTGCAGCATTCCATGATTACGAAATCTGGCAAATGGATGTCAAAACAGCTTTCCTTAATGGGAGCCTTGAAGAAAATGTGTACATGACACAACCTGAAGGTTTTGTCGATCCAAGGAATGTTGGCAAGGTATGTAAATTACGTCGATCCATTTATGGATTGAAGCAAGCCTCTAGGAGATGGAATATTCGTTTTGATGAAACTGTCAAGGAGTATGGCTTTATTCAAAACGAGGATGAACCTTGTGTTTACAAGAAGGTTAGTGGGAGCCATGTGGCATTCATAGTACTGTATGTTGATGACATACTACTAATGGGGAATGACATACCTTCTCTAAAGGCTGTTAAGACTTGGTTAGGGAGCAATTTCTCTATGAAAGACTTAGGAGATGCAACCTACATTCTAGGAATGAGGATCTATAGAGATAGATCTAAAAGGATGATCGGTTTAAGTCAGAGTACATACATTGATAAGGTTTTGCATCATTTTGGTATGCAAAATGCTAAAAGGGGATATGTCCCTGTGTCTCAAGGGATAACGATTTCTAAAGACCAGTGTCCGAAATCATTAGATGAGAAGGACCACATGAATAAAGTTCCATATGCATCAGCAATTGGATCTATCATGTATGCAATGGTATGTACTCGCCCCGATGTTTCGTATGCTTTGAGCATGACGAGCAGATACCAGTCTAATCCAGGTGAAGGTCACTGGACGGCAGTCAAGAATATTCTAAAGTACCTGAAAAGGACTAAAGATTCATTCTTGGTATATGGAGGAGAGGAGAAACTGGTTGTAAAGGGTTACACCGATGCAAGTTTCCAAACAGACAGGGATGATACTGTATCACAGTCTGGTTTTGTGTTTTGTCTAAATGGAGGTGCTGTAAGCTGGAAGAGTTCAAAGCAAGAAACAGTAGTTGATTCTACAATGGAGGCTGAGTACATTGCAGCTTGTGAAGCGGCTAAGGAGGCAGTTTGGATTCGAAAATTCATTTCTGATTTGGAAGTGGTTCCATCGATTGCAGATCCCATTGATCTATACTGCGATAATAATGGGGCCATCGCACAGGCTAGAGAGCCTAGATCGCACTCCCGATCCAAACATATACTCAGAAGATATCACCTCATACGAGAGATTAATGAAAGGGGTGAAATACATATATGTAAAGTGCATACAAATGATAACATTGCAGACCCACTGACCAAAGGCCTGTCGCAGCAGAAGCACGACGGTCACACTAGTTCCATGGGTATTAGATACATGGGTGATTGGCTCTAGTGCAAGTGAGAGATTGTTAGTGTAGGTGCCCTAGAGGCAATACATTGTTTCTTGAATAAACCTTATGTCATTTGATTATTAAATAAATGTATTTATTATGACTTTAATTACTGCGATATATTTGTTAGCATAATAAATGTCCTTAGAATCATGATACAAATTGTATAGTTTAAGTACATGACTTGAACTTGAGATTATATAATATATCATATTCTTAAATGTTCCTAGTTGACTATTATTATATAGGACAATAATAATATATAAACTAGTATGTTGTTTGACAGATAACCACATCTCATTGGTTATAAGTATGGAGATACTAAAGTCAATACATAGGTACATGTAGGAGTACATGGTACTAGACAGACCCAAAGTGAGATTCTTCATGTTTAATAAAGTCATAAGAATGACTCACAGTGGTAATGGTGTAATGCTCCTTTGACTTGAGATCATTATATTTCTATACGAGGATTAATATACTTTAACAACATTAAAAGTTACCTTTTACCAGGTAATGATAAAAGTGGACATCGGGTATATTATGAGTCGTATGAAAAATATGAATGATAGATAAAGGATTTAACCCTCCTATAATTAGGAGAGATATTATTCGCCTCTTGATTGAGTGAGACTATAAAATGCATGGCCGTGCTCAAATAATGATGTGTTGTTAATAGTCTACTCATGGATCAAGTAAACCTGGATTGAATGTTGAAGAGGATGACTAAAGACATGCCTCGAGTTTAATCTATAATATTTGGTTAAAGGGATTATATTACACGGAGACATTAATCACGAAAGGTTTTATCGAATCACGATTTAATTATTATTTAATTGGGTAGCAATGATGTATTACTAGATGCCGCTCATTGTTTATAATTTTATTGGAGAATAAAATTATTACCAATTAAATAATAACCTATAGGGTCACACACATAGAACATTTAAAGGAAGAATTAATTTAAATTATGAATTTAAATTAATTAATGATAAAGATGGATTTTATTATATTAATTAAGTGGGACTTAATTAAGCTATAATAAAATGCAAAGATATATGAGATATGTTTTTGACTTAATTATTATTTATTTAAATAATAGGATTTCATTCTATTATTTAATAAATTAAATATGGGCTAGGTTTTTGACTTGGGCTTATAAGCTTCACACTATCATATAAATATATGATGATAGCATATGGAGGCTGGTGATTTTGTACGTGAGAAATCAGAATTAGCCGCACATCAAAACTTAACCCTAAAACATATTTTCATTAGAGGCTAGTACCTCTCTTCCGGTCAAGATCGTGAGACGTTCTTGAAGGTGTTCGTGTGGATACCGTAGAGGAGGTTTCGAAGAGGAACACTCAGTGATCGTGGGATCTTTTCATCTCTATTATTCTGCAATCACAAAGCTTTATTAAGGTAATTATTCTTACTACCATGATTATCCGATTTATTATACATGGATCCGGGGCTTGGTTTCGATTTTTATTTACTGTTTTCGCTGCGTATATGTGATCGAAACTAACACTATTCATATGGCAGCTACTATTCAAAAAGTGGCTACTATTCATATGGCGGCTACTATTCAAAAAGTGGCTGGAGGGGCCCACGGGGGTTGTTGAAATAGTACAGCATAGTGACTTTCTAAAATCTATAAATAGGCATGCTGTATTTCATTTCAAAATACACCTCAACACACAACTCTCTATTCTCTCTCTTATATCTTCTTTGTGTAAGCTGCTAGACAGTCCATCTAGTAGGAAAGCCGGCTTAGCCCGTTTTCAGGAAGTGTCGGGTAAAAGGTCCTCGTGCCTAAACTATCCTTAGGAGTGTTTGATTTTGTAGCTGATCCATAGGATTAGATTGTGTAGCAAACCTCCAGGTTTTATCTATTTAAAGATATTTCCTAAACAATTGTGTTATTTCGATTTAGTATTTTTTTATTTCATATCCACATCTAAATCGAAATATTTTTTAAATAACGTATTCAATCCCCCTTCTACGTTATTCCGGACCTAACAGCCTCAATCAAGCTCGACTCTCTAACTGTGAGTTGGTGCTGCTTAAAACCGACAACTTCAACCCCTTCTTTGAGGTCACCCGTCAAGATGGTAGGGGTGACAAAACTTGCCTTTGGATCGTAGAACAAATCAAGAAGCTGTTAGGGTACAACCCGGAATGAGAAAATGTAATCAAATACATCTCAGAGTCGTCGAATAGATGCGCACATTATCTCGCATTGGTGGGGCTCAACAACTGGTCCACAATGCACTACATTCTCGAGCCTTTTGGTCGTTTGCAAGAAAAAATGATCTTGACATGGGGTTTGGATCTCCAATTCCACAGCTACTGGTCTCTCCTATTCCGCGTGATGAATAAGGAATGGTTATGGGTTTCGCTCCAGAAATTGTCACAGAGCTAGCTATTGCAGTCCATGACCAGGTATCGATCAATGACGGTGGCGAAAACTAAGACATTAGTTACTCTCCTCCTGTTCAGCTCTGGTTTTCTGGCTTTGTTTTTTTCTGTCTCTTTCTGCTGCTTTTGTTCAGGGTGTAGCCAGCAGCATGGTCTCTAGGATCCTCCCTTGTTAAGGGTTTGTTCTTGTTTTCCTAGCCCTTTTGGGTTTGTATGGGTCGGTTGGGTTTCGGGTTTTCTCGAAATGTTACCAACCTATTAATGAAAATTCTAATTATAAAAAAATAATCAAAATTTCCGTATTTATTTTTTTTCCCATTCACATTTTTTTTTATTGCGAAATGGTAAAATACTAAAATGCTCTCAGCGTTAAAATACAAGGAACCATTGTAAACATACATATATAAATAGTTCGATCTGTTTTATTCCACGATCCGAAATATAAACATACATTATATACGAATTGTGCGATTCTTATACTATTCGTATGATAAAGAAGGTTATCAATTCGTTTTATAGATATTTTTGAAGAAAAAAAAATAATCATTAGTAAATTGATCCAACTACAAGAAAATAGAATATCATTTAACGGTTATAGACTTTTTAATATATATCAAATTGTGTAGATCAAAGAGAGTGATATCTGTTAGAATAAAGAGAAAAACCAAATATTATTATAATCAAGCCAAGTTTATAATACATGTCTCAATACTTATATATCGTATGAATTTTCAAAATAAATTTATTTTTGTTAAATATATATGAGTATAAGATCCTTGAAAGGGCCTTCCCCAACACCTTAAGGTTTTGGGTGAAATGGTTTCTAACATGGTATCAGAGCTCTGGTGTTTGTGGAGGTCTCAAGTTCGAACCCCACCACCCCCAATATTCTCAATTTAATGTGGGCTTGCGAGTGAGGGGAATGTTAAATATATATGAGTATAAGATCCTTGAAAGGGCCTTACCCAACACCTTAAGGTTTTGGGTGAAACGGTTTCTAACAATTTTGTAACGTAACTCTACCTTTCTAACGATTCGGTTAAACACCCTCGATTGTTCCTCAACAAACGATGAATTTGATTATCATCTCCCTCGAAACCTAGCTCTTGATACCATGTTAAGTAACTAATTCATCTAAAATCTTAAAGTTTTAGAGGAAGGCCCCAACAGGATCTTATGCTACAACATATATTATTTAACACTCCCTCAATCGTACGATACGTTTCGTACCGATTGACCAGAAAATGACAGCATATATAACCAATACCAATATCAACAACAAATATTTAAATTAAATAAATGGGGTTGGAGGGACTCGAACCTGAGATGTCTCCTAAACCGAGCTCTATTACCATGTTAGAATAAATAGAAAAACCAAATATTATTATAATCAAGTCAAGTTTATAAATTATAATACATGTCTAAATATTTATATAATAAACCTATATAAGATAAAATACCGAAAATAACCTTAATACAATAATACGTATATATTCTAACAATATCAATATATTACTATGGTTTCAAATTTCAATATTCATTACCAAAGAACAAAATTGCTTAGCAAACTTCTTTTATCAGCAGAAACCATAAAGAATCGTTCTAATTATTTTTATTATTTACAAGAAATTAGAATCATCGGCATATCTATTGTATCAAAAGGGTGATATATTCAGTTATCCACGAAATAAACTAAAATTGTAACTGGTTATAATAAATAAATTATATAAATATATTTATAATATAAAACAAATAAAAAAAAATTACACATAAAAAATAATATTAATTCCAACTCCCAAGCAATGTATTGAAATAAATTTTTACGTATAGGATGTGAGCAGTTACTTTACTTAAAAGACTATAAAGCTACCGGTATATTAAACTTAGTGCTTATTTGGTTAATAATCGGAAGTTAATTCTCATGTAAGTTTAAATTACTATGGAAATTAAAATATCCAGTAACTTCAAATTTGTGTTTGGTTGTTAAAGTGAGTTCTAATTTTCTAAGGGTGGTGCTAAATGTAGTTCAAAATTGCAAAATGCACTTCATTGAAATTACTTGAATAACCTTCCATCTATTAAATGTTACACCATCTATCAGATGAAGTTTACGATTTACTAGGTTACTTGTTGCTATGTTTTTCAGTGCTGATTAACAAACGTAATCAACTAACTAGGTTACTTGTTGCTATGTTTTTCAGTGCTGATTAACAAACATAATCAACTTGCTCAGTCTATTTTCATCGTCCAATATGTACTTTTACAATAATTAAATTTACAAATAATTTTGTGTTTATTAATTTTACACATGTATTCGGTGAAGAGTTTGATAACATTATTAGTTACCAGTTATACGGTGATATTTTGTAGTACACTTTTAATTGTAAATTTTTTTTCTTTGTAAAATTAGTTTTATAACATTTTGAATAATTTGTTTTTACTTTTAATGATAATAATACATGTGATATGGTTTGTAGCATACATATGTTTTGTAGTATACATATGTTTTTTTGTGAATGTTTTTCTATAATTTATATTTCAATGTTTAGGCTAACATTTTTTTTAGTATTTCATAATTATTTTTTATTTTATTAGATTACATAAGATATTTTTTTAACTTTTTTGGAAATATGTGTGATATTAAACTTTTTTATTTGTTTGATTATTAATTATATTTTTCATGTTAATTTTATATATTTGTCATGTGTGGTGTTTATTATGTGTTTTTGTTCGGAGTAATCTTAGGGGTTTTTATGTTGTATTATATTTAGATATTAATGTAAATTTATTTGTTGTCAAACCTAAAGATAGAATCTTTAATGATTTTTATTGAAATAATATTTTTCTTAAAGCACTTTTATTTGATAGATGATTTTTTTTGTAAATTATATTTTAAAGTTTAGCCTAACATATATTTTAATATTTCATATTTTTTGGGTTGTTTTCTTCTATTTTGTTAGAATATATATAATATATTTTAGACATGTGTGAATTTATTGGTATAACTATTCTTTATATATATGATTATGTAATTCTGAACACACATACATTTGTACTTTTTTAAAATAAAGTTTGTACTATCTTTTTATATTTTTGTATTGATTTATATTTGTTTAAGTGTATAATATTAAAGTTTATTGTTGATTTTAGTTTTCTAAATTTAGATTTTTTTTTTGAATTAGCGTTTGTTTTGTTGATTATATTTTGTTGATTTTTAGTGTTATTTCCAATTATGACATGTTTTTTTACTACTTTTGTAATATCTTGTTTTACCATATATTTTCTTAAAGTCTTTTTTTGTTTTGTAATTAAATGTAAATTCTTGTTTTTTTAAAAATTATTTTTAAAATTGAAATTCTGATGGTATGATTTGTTTACTTATTATTATATATATATAAAGAATGAATTTGTAACTTATTTTTAATTATGATTTTAAGTTAATACCAAATGAAAAATTATAATATATTATGAAAATATGTAATTATATTAGACATTTGAAGGAAATAATATAATATTGATTCAGCCCAACATTAATTTCAAAAGAAAATGAAGTTAGAGCCTAAAAGCAATTCGAATGGAGTAATTCTATAGCTGTTGAAATTTTTTCCTAGACACGAGTTATCATATTTTATTGGTTTTTTTTCTCATAAATGTAACAATTTCTATGTATTAATATAAATCTCACCAACAAAAACACATCATGTGTAATTTGGGATCCATTTTTACATCTCGAATATGTAATTTATATGAGATCCATAAGATTTTATGCTAAAATATAAAAAAATATGGTACAAATCAGGACTTTAATAATGTTAATATTTTTCTCTCATGCCTTATTCAACACCAATATAAATGTAAATTAACATAAAGATTATTAGATGTATTAACATAAAGACTATTATTACTTAGATTAAGTTACCTGAGACTTTAATTTCTGTGAAAAAATTAAATTTATTAATCAAGATAATTGAAATATGTAACTAAAAAAATTAATTCATTAGTCATAGCTAAAAGAATATATACATTATAAAATTTAGAAAAATCAGTAATATTACTACAATTTTTTTTTTCATGTTTAGCTAAAAGACAATTTTTTTAATGTTTGTATGTGGAAAAGATAGGTTAAATATATATATATATATGTGTGTGTGTGACAGAATATGAATGATTATATTGAGTTAAATGTATTATGTATATACATGCATGAAATAGAATATGCATGGAATAGAATATAAATAATTAAATTATTTATTGTTGTACTTTTCAAAATTTAAGTTAAGTGTATTATGTATAAAATATAAGTTAAATGTATAAGGTTAAAAATAACCTACTTTATACATTATGCTGCAGTGCATTTATTAAGTTACAGAAAACTAGGTCAGGTGTGTTTTGTTTTTTGTGTTTTGCACAGAAAAACAGGAAGGTCATGCATGTAATTTCCATGAACTGCATTTGGTAAATTTGACCTGTATTCAGAAACTATGTTTTCTAAGGAAGTGCAAGTTAACAAGAGGTACCAAGATAAGTAATTTCCCAAATCATGGGTATTTAAAGTTCCATGGAACTTAGACTTTCCCTTTAAATGCTAACCAAACAACTTCAACTTCCTAGGTATTTTAATTTCGGTATCTACATGTCAACCAAACAAGCACTTAAGTTTTTTTTTTTTTTTTTTACCTTTGGAAGCATACTTTAGTTTAACATCATGTTACCCCTTTTTAAAGTGCTTCTAGCTAAAAAAAAAAAAATTTCTTTTGTTTATTTTGAAATCGTGCTTCTAACTTGTTCTGAAGTTGAATTTGATTTTGTCGTTAAACCCAATTATTAATAGTACTCCGTAATAGAAAGTCATTTTCAGTAATAACATAAGTAATTATAAGATCCATATAGATTTAGAAGAATAAGGACATCTACAATATATAAAATTTTTAGGTAAAAATTAAGATAAATTATCTTAAATAAAAATTGTAGAGAATTTGTAAAATTTTGTCCATTCCAACAAGACAAAACCCTTAAGGTAAAAATTTATATATTTGTCGAACCTTTAACAACCTTAAGGTAAAAATTTATATATTTGTCCAACCTTTAGCAATCTATAGTAAAACTTCACATTATCAATTATCATGTTAAAATAATATATTCCATTTTTAATAACTTGAAATAATAATAACATAACATTTTAAAAATGAGTTTCATGTGACTAAGGATGACCTCATGTTAGAATCCTGAGATTAAAACAAATCAATATATACAAATTTAAGGATATTTGTGTAAATTATTGATAAAAATTTCATATTTACAAAAATGTTCCTGCTGTACCCCTTACTTTATAGATAATATTTCTTATAATATTAGGGGAGTTTCTTGAGGTTATTCTCAGGTCAGTTTTATGTTTAAAAATATAGTCAATCGATGTAATATATCTCATTGCAGGTAATTTTACATAATCAATATTTAATCAATTATTTTACATCGTTGGAGATGCTAAATAAATAACATAAGTAATTATAAATATAAATTAATCAAAAGATTCAAAACTTTTCAATATTCTAACATATATCAAATTGCATGGGTCAAAGAAAGTGCTATCAATGATTCAAATTCAGTAACCATTACCAAAGAATAAAATTGCTTACCGAACTTCTTTTATCAGCAGAAACCATAAAGTATAATCCTTATTATTTTATTATTACAGGAAAGTAGAATCATTGGCATATCTAGACGGATTTGAAACTGAGCCATTATGGAAAATAAAAAAAATAAAAAAATTTAAGTGATATAACAATTTTGAGTTAACGAAATGATAATTGTTAATTGTAGAGATTCCAGAAAAGGTTATTTACGAATGATGTGACATAATTGAGTTGGCATATGAATATATAATTGGCACGTTTTCATTGCTGGACGCATATGTACATATGCGGGATTTCATCATTTTATTAGAAAAATTACAAAAATATTTAAGATTTTGGAAAAAAAAATTGGAAGAAGTTTTGGATTTTTTAGCATTTTTCTTTCAATTTATATTATATCAAATTCCGTAAAATGTTAGGAATATTTTTTTTGATAACCAAACATTTTTTTTCAAAATTAGAGTAATATTAGGAATTTAATCTTAATAGAACACGAAATGTTGTGGTCTATGTTCTAATTCGTAAAGTGTACATGCATATATATAAATATGAATTTTTTAATTTTAAAATATTTATTTATTTAAATGATGTCATTTAAACTTTGGAATGATTTTGGAAAACTCTAATACTTTTCTTGAAATTATCGGTTCGTGTTCGGTTGTTTAAAGATTTAGTTCAGGTCTTAAAATTGAATTTAAAACATTATAAATACTCAAAAACTATGTTTCGAGATATTTTGCTCATCCTCACAAATTTGTTTAGTTCGTCGGTCATTCATCTGATCAAATGAGGTAATTTTGTTTAAACTCACTGGAGTGAACTTTTATATTGGTAAATACAAATTTATGACAATTTGTTTTAGATGGTATGCCAAAGTTTTGTAATAATTTGATGTTGAAAAAGTTGAATGTAAAGTATTTTACCAATTTTTCTGACCAGCAACATGAAATCATTTCAGTTTTAAAATTATCTGCGGTAGGTCTAAGCACGTATATTATCAGAAGATACATTGGATGTGTTACCACAGTGACCCGAATCAATACTGTACATAATCGCCTTTGAAGAGCAGTATATCTGAAACTTTTGGAGAATCAAATATTTAAACTGGTTCATTTCAAATATTTAAAATGGTTCATTTTATGTTTTTATGTACTGATGTGCATACCTGTGTGACAGACAGGATGATGATAATTCCAAAACCCATATAAATAAATACATCAACATTAACATCTGTCATGGAATTATTTTTGAGTTCCTTGACATTTTTCATTTAAGAATCAATTTACATAAAAGTGTCAAATAATTTCTTGATTTAAATTATTTTAGTAATCTCAATATTTTTAAAAGAGAAATGTTAAAGGTTTCAAAATCAATCCCGAATGCTGAATTATCGTTATATAAGTTATTTTTCCATAAATGAAATGTATTTTTCGTACATTAATATAAATGTAACGAAGATGATTTCATGTGATATTTAAGAATTTTTTTGAATTTTTTTTTAAAATATAGCATTACTTATTTCGAATATATAACAAACAGCATATACTCCGTATAACTTGAACACTGGAGATACTACTGTTGTACAATCATATGGAATGTTTTTTACTAGCCGTCTAAAATTGGGTTTCCTTTTTGCAGAGTAGAAATAATATTCTTTTGACTTTACATCAGCAAATTAACCACAAAGTCATATGGAATTAGAGGCAAAGATCAAGAGATGTTATAAGGGTGAAATGGCATTTTCGTCCATCAACTGGAGCTCAACTTGCAATCTGGTCATCGAACTTAAAAAGCTTTTAAACGGGTCACTAAACCATTAAAAACTTTCATATCCAGATGAGTGACCTATTGCTTTAGGGTGAAATGGCATATTCGTCACTGAACTGGAGCTCAACTTGCAATCAGGTCATCGAACTCAATAATATACACTCATTTCCCTCTGCAACAGTCCCTTCCCATTCTTGATCAACAGTGTATTTATTTAATTAACTAAGTGTAAATAAGTAAAATCACCGGGCTATTATATAATTGTATAGATTAGTAACTATAAATAATTAAGTAAGGATAATTACGTAAAATAACATGTATCATTAAGTAAGGGTAAATAAGTAAAATCAACAGCTACCGTACCGACCAACCAAATTTTTAATGTTTCGGCTTTTATATAATAGTATAGATTTTTTTGGAGTTGTGGGTATTGAATATTATTTTTAAGCAGTAGTGGATATTGAATATTATTTTTAAACAGTAGTGGATGGAGTAGTGGTTATTAAATATAATTTTTATAGCTTAAAATAGAAATAAAAAAATTATTTGAATTACCAAGAAAGTAGGAAAAGTATTAAGAGAGAGAAAAGATATTTTGGGGCGATGGGTATCGGCAGTTCGGCAATCGGCTCCAACTTGGTTGTTGCTTTGTTCATAATGGAGCATCATTTTCACTTTTCACAAAAATTAAAGTATGCAAATGCAGTACACTGACTTTTTAGGTAATGTTTTATGGGTCCTGAATTGTAGGTAACGGTTATATAATAATTGATTTTAGGGCCTGGATTAAAATAAAAAAAAAGTTTAATTGTTCGTTATAATTTTTTGCGGATAGGATAGAACCTATTTGTAAAAAATTATAGCGGACAACCAATCAACCTATTTGCGAAAAATTATGTTAATAGGTATTATTTTTTTTTAATCCAGAACCGTTGAATTCTTGATCCAACGATTCTGGAATCAATTATCATATAAGCAATCCTTGATAATCGATTATCATGAGCAGACCCGTGTTTTATATGTACTCCTAGTAAACTCCTTATCTTGGAATTTATCCAAAAAAAAAAAGTCCTTATCTTGGGAACCCACACAGTGTGTAATATTACTACGGAGTACTTTTCTATATGGGATTTTTCGGGAGATGTGAAATGTAAAAGCTTACTTTATAAAAAAACTTAGCTTACTCAGTTATAATACCACTCAAAGTGGTGTCTGAGGAGGGTAAATGTACGCAGACCATGCCCCTATACAATAGGGAGGCTGTTTCCGAAGGACCCACGGCCAAATACAAATACAAATACAAATACAAAGAAAGGAAACTAATACAATCTAAACTCACACACACCCAGGGATCGAACCCTTGACCTCCTACAAAGGAGACAAGGGTTCAACCCACTGCACCAACATGTTGTTGGCTAAAAGCTTACTTTATGTAAGAGGTAATCGTTTGAAAGATACTCTCTCTTTCCCTCTCATTTATTTATCGTTACTATTTTGAGGTGTTCTTCTCATTTTTTTATATTGCAAAAATAGTAAGTTTCTCCCACTATTATACTCACTATCTCATTTATACTATGCTATAATAAGTAAAAACGGGTATAATTTGTAGTTGGTTACCCCCTCTTTTTGGTTATCCCCTTTTTTGGTTATCCCACAATAAAAAAAATTAAAAAGAAAAAAATAATAATAAAAGGAAATAGAAGAGTCGTGCACATACATCACGGTTTCCGAGACACGCGGGTTGAAGGCATGTTTAACGGAGTACACCTACACTACACCTCAGTCCATACTCCACACACAAGGCTGTGTTTGTTTAGTACTTTACTACTGTGTATTATTGTATTATTATTACTAGCTTATAGCCCGTGCAAATCACGAGTTACTTTTAATTTTTTATATTTGTTTATAGTGTAATATAATATTATAATATTAAATTTAATATGTTATTGTAAAAATTCGAACCTTTGTTGGCGGGAATCAATAATTTTTAGTTTGGTTACCCCTTTTTTGGTTATCCCTTCATTTTTTGTTATCCCTCATCCACAAACGTTAGATCATCAACTCAAATAGATCATGACCGTTAGATATAATAATACTAAAAGTCGTTATATATAAAAGTCCAAGGTTCGATTCCCGCCAACAACATATTAATTTATATTCAATACTAAAAATTCTTATATACAAAGATGTAAGGTTCGAATTCTTCCAATAACATATTTAAATTAATATTTATAATATTATATTGCACTATAATTTTTTTTTCAAAATTTAAAGTAACCCGTGCTTTGCACAAGCTATAAGCTAGTATATTTAACAATAAAAAACACTATTACACCCACTATTTTCCTCCACTATCTCAAATCTATATTTAAATATTAATAGGTCCCACCACTTTACCCACTTTTCATCTAACTTTACTCATTTTTTTACATATTTTCTTGGTCTCCGTGTCCATCCCCATGTAAACAACCATGAGGGACGGAGGGAGTATATTTTTGACCACTTACAAGATTTTAATACGTGTTGAAATAATGTAATACATTATTATTTAGTATCGAGATCGATAATTTTATACATTTAATAAAATTATTATTTAATCAAAATTAAATTTAAATTATTGCTATTATATTGATGAGACCAAAAAATCATTTTTAAAATATTAATTTGTAATAAATTATTAATTTATCAAATATTAATTTGTCAAGATTTTACTGTAATTGATGAGTTTCATACTCCTATACATATATATATATATATATATAATATATATATATATATATATATATAGGGTCCTACTCCACTACAAACTAAAATTAACTACAAACTAAAAACTAAACACTAATCTAATATTTCAAACGAATCTAATGACCAAACTAGGGGTACCCCAATACAAAAAATGCTTAAAATAATTGGCTCTATCCAACAAAATAAAAAAAAATCACTGTTCACGTGATGACGTGGTAGTGGATTTCACTGGTTAACGGTGCTTCGCACCTTCTTGTACGGCGCTTCGCGCCTTTATCATTCTAAAGTTGTAAGGAATGGCAATTAATGGTAAAGGCAATAGACGATTGACGGGTGTGTCGAGGACTTTCGGCCCTCATGACTACCTAACTCATCCGTTTACTGTCTTAAATGCTTTGCATTTCCACGGCAGGGATTTTCTTTTTTTTCTTTTTTTTTGTTGGATAGAGCCAATTATTTTAAGCATCTTTCGTGAAGGTACCCTTGCGGGAAACTTAGAATAGATGAAATATAATTAATTTAGTGTTAGTTTGTAGTTTGTATTTAAGGATTGGTTTGTATTTGAGCAAAAGCCTATATATATATATATATATATATATATAGGTCATTGCTTGATACCAAATACCCTTACATAACAAACAATAAAAAATACTTCCTCTGTCTCATCCATTTATTTACATAAAAAACTGCGTATTTAACACGCATTTTAATGTGTATTTTAAAGATAGTTCTATAACTTATTTTTGATATTTTCTTTTTTATATATAAAAATAGGATTGTTTTATTTTTATACAAAAAAAAATATTAAAAATAAGTTATAGAACTATCCTTAAAATCGGTGTCGAGAACTTGTCCGTAAATGTAAACAACCTCATGGGACAGAAGGAGTACCTTAGATTTAATAGATCCATTCGCCTCGCCAGGAGCACCCAATACAAAAAATTGTTATTTTTTTACCCTCTATCCATCCAGCAAAAAAAAGAAATATTGTTCATAATGACGTCACTGATGACGTCATCATGAACAGTAATTTTTTTTTATTTTTATTTTTGCTGGATAGATAGAGGGTAAAAAAATAACAATTTTTTGTATTGGGTGGTCCCGCGAGGGGCATTGGATCTATTAGATTTAAGGTGTTCTTTATTGTTTGTTATATAAAATATTTGTTATGATATATATATATATATATATATATATATATATATATATATATATATATATATATATATATTCGTAAATAATTTATATGTTCTAGGATGTTAAGAATTTGGACTGAAACACAATAATTCGAATCAACATAAATCGAAAATTGTTAAATAATGGTTCGATAAACCGAACCATTAATTAACACATAAATGATATGATTACGATTACTAATATATTAAATAGGTTAAACTAAATCGGATGATATAATAATACATAAAAAGTTGAAGTATTTAATTATAAATTAAGAATATAATTTTAGAGTATATAATACACACACATATACATAGGGTATTGTTCTAATAAAAAATAAATTAGAATAGAAATTAGAAAATAAACTAAATAAAAAAATTGAAGCTAATCTAATGATCAAACTAGGGGTATCACAATACAAAAAATGCATAATAATCTACCCTCTATTCAATAAAAAAAATGTTGTTCATGCTGATGACGTGGTAGTGACGTCATCGGGTGAACAGTATTTTTTTTTACTGAGTATTGGGGAGTTAATTTATGACATTTTTTGTGAAGGTGCCCCTGGCGGGGCCCTTAGAATTAATGAAATATAATTTATTTAATGTTGATTTCTAGTTTCTATTCTAACTTTAGTTTCTATATGAACGCTAGCCACCATCTCGCTGCCACCATCTACCCTCACCACCACCATCACCACCACCTCGCTGCCAACATATCATGATAGAGATCGAGATAGAGGGGAGATAGATAGGGAGAGAGAACAGAACGAAGACGACAATGATGGAACAATCACTACAATTTATTGCAGTCAATCAAAGATGAACACGACAGCGACACCAATCACAATCACTACGATTAATTCCAGTAAATCGGAGCTGGAGGCGGACGAACAGATCTAATGTGGTGGTGGACCGGAGGTGGTGGTGGAGGACTTTGTGGTGATGGTGGAGGACTGGTGGTTGTCATGCGATGGAATCTGAATCGGAAACTAGTGGTGGAATCGAAAAAAGGAAGATGGAGGTGGTGGTGCGTCGGTGGAGGTGGTGGTGCGTTGGAGGTGGGGGTGGGGGTGGCATGATGATGCCATATTAAATGTGGATGATGTCATATAGGGGTGGAGATAGTAAAATAGGGTGTGGAGATAGTGGTTTTTAGTTTGTATTTAAGGGTTAGTTTGTATTTGAGCAAAAACCTATATATATATATATATATATATATATGACTACTCCAATACAAACCATCTTATCCTAAAAACTAAAAACCATCCCAACCCGCTAAACACTTGGGCCGGTCTCTTCACACTTAGGCCTGCCTCTTCTAGTCAACTCCCCTTTTCTTAACACCCGACGATACATACAGTGATACAGACATACATACAAAAAAAGTCACCCAGCTAATTCACTCTTTTAATCGCCTTTTCATTATTACTAATTACTCAGACTTTACCATAATCATCGATTCCCCCACCAGACCCGACCCCACCCACCCCCGTATCCCCGTACCAACCCCCCTGTAATATATCATTTCTCTGATTTACCAGTCTAGAATACATAAATCACTAAAGTCTATTACAGAAATCAACCGTTTATACAACGAAAATCACTAATTTATACGCTCGCTGAAAATCACTGACTATTACCAGTTCGGCAGAAAATCTAAACTTATAATACATGGCGATGTGACGATGAAGATGGTGCCCCTGCGGGGCCTGAGGTCAGAATGGAAGAGGAGATCGATTATGAATCTCGTCGGGGCCGGATCTTTAAAAATTGAACTCGCCGGAAAATTTGAGCTCACTGGAGAAGATGACCGGAACTGTGGTGGTGGTGTGATGGCAGCTATGGTGGTGGTATGATGGGTGGCAGCTGTGGCGGTGGTGTGGTGGGTGGCACCGGTGGTGGTGGGGTTGCTGGTGGAGATGGGAGGGGGTGGGGGCTGGGTTTTATTTTTGTAATTTTTGTTTTTTTATATTTTTAAAGTTAAATATAAAAATAGTGATTTTGATTGTAAAAAATAGTCATGGTTTGTATTTTTCATTTTAAAAGTGGTTTGTATTTGATCATTCATTTTAAGAGTGATTTGTATTTGATCATTTGTCTATATATATATATATATATATATATATATATATATATATATATATATATATATAGGCCATTGCTCCATAAAGAACACTCTTATATAAAGAACAATAAAGAACACTATAAAATCATTTATTCCAATAGATCCATTGGCCCCGCCAGGGGCACCCAATACAAAAAGTTCATATTTTTTTATCTTCTATTCATTTAGCAAAAAAAAAAAATTTAAAAATTTTGAAAAAATTCACTGTTCATGATGACGTCACTGCTGATGTCATCATGAACAGTGATTTTTTTCAAAAAAAAATTTTTTTTAAATTTTTTTTTTGCTGAATGGATAGAAGATAAAAAAATAAGAACTTTTTGTATTAGGTGTCATGACGGAACTCTTATATTGGATTAAATATGAGGTGTTCTTTATTGTTCTTTATATAAGGTGTTCTTCATGGAGTGCAACTCTATATATATATATATATATATATATATATATGATAAAATATCAAATGATTTTATGGAAAATTTATTAAATTAATTATCAATATTTTGTAATTTTATGCTAAGTTAATATGCTCCATATTTATCTGAATAAAACAAGATTATTTGAACGTAATACATAAGCTAAATATTGATTATAGGTCATTGTTCCATGGAGAACCATCTTACGTGGAGAACCGTGGAGAACCACTTAAAATACATTATAATTGCTTTATATATAAGGGCCCCGCAGGGCATCTTCACAAAAAAGTCTTATAATTCTATACTCTATCTATTTATAAAAAAAATTACAAAAAAAAAAAGTTTTAAAAAAAATTTCAAAAAATGATGACGTGGCAACATTTTTAAAAAAAAATTAAAAAAAAATTTTAAATTTTTTTTTTTTTAAAGAATGGATAGAGGGTAGAATTATAAGACTTTTATGTGAAGGGGCCCCGCCAGGGGCCTTATATAAAGGACTATTTTAATGCATTTTAAGTGATTCTCCACGGTTCTCCACGTAAGATGGTTCTCCCTAGAGTGGGAACCACTTTAGGTGGAGAATCATGGAGAACTCATCCTAACCATCTATTTATTAATTTATATTAACGGTCAAGATTTAGTAAAATTTAAAAATAAAATACGAACAAAACCACTGTAATTACTCTAAACAAAACACACATTTCGTTCTGGGAGAAAAAGAGAGTAGAGAGAGAAAGAAGAGAAAGAAACGAGAGAATACAGAGAAAGAAGAGAGAGAAGCGAGGCGGACTGCGATGAAACTACGGCGAGA
This sequence comes from Kitagawia praeruptora, assembly GCA_037693485.1. Lineage (NCBI taxonomy): Eukaryota > Viridiplantae > Streptophyta > Magnoliopsida > Apiales > Apiaceae > Kitagawia > Kitagawia praeruptora. The sequence continues at coordinate 115,147,522 of CM075354.1, forward strand.
GAGACGAGTCCATTGAATTTGTGAATCAAGCTCTTGAATCTACAGAACCACTAGTATTGATTCTTACAATCTTCAATTTGTTTGACTATTCATTAGATATTTAAATTTCATGCTTCTACTTTTATATTTTTAGGTTAATTGCAGTTGCAAATAGGAAGATGATTCAGATTATAGGTATTTTTCTGTACTAAATTTGGGGAATGTATACTGTGAACTAGATTTGCATGTACTGGATCTATAATTTTAGATTCGATTCTACATACAAGTTTATATCTAAGATTTGATTTTGTATGTTGTTTAATAGATACGATTCAAGTAAGAAATTATATAGTAAATGCCTTTTATGTGTATTTTTGTATTGAGGTTCAATAATGGAACCAGAATTTGTAAAGTTATGGTTCCATAATAGCATCATCCCAGTCCTTAATGTACGTGTTTGTGTTCAACTATAGAACTAAAATTTTTCAAGTTTGGCTTGATTAGATTTCTATAGAACCTTCCCCAAGATTTTTTTATGTGTATTTTTGTAAAACTAGTGGTTCTACAGAAGAAGCATGCTTTTAATTAAAAATTTATATTCGTGTTCTAATGTAGAACCAAGCACTTGATGTATTTTTATTCAAATTTAAGGTTCTATTATAGAACCAAAGTTTATAAAGTCATTGTTCTACTGTAGAATTGAAATTTCATGTACAGTTGTTTTGATGTATTCTGATTTATTTGGATGCATATTGTAAATTGATTTAGATGTACTGCATACGTAGTTCAAAATTTGATTCTATAGCATGTTTATATGTAATATTTGATTCTATGTGTAGTTTAATAGATTCTATATCTAAAATTTGCAAAGTTATGCTTCCGCAACAGAATAATGTACTTTAAACAATCTTCCACATGTATCTCAGTATATTTGTGGATCACTGAATTTAATGTCTATATTTGTGTTCCACTATAGAATCAATGATTTGTGTGTTTTAATGTATCTCAGTCATTAATGTATGTGTTTCTGTTCTACTATAGAATCAAAGTTTTTGAAGTTATGCTTCATTTGATTTCATTGTTCTTCTATAAAAAAAAACTATTAAAGTCATGGTTCTACAGTAGAATCATGTGGGCAATTAACATGTATATTCGAGTTCTACTGTAAAATCAAGTATATGCATATTTTGGTTTGTTTTGTTACTCTGGATTTCATTTCAAATGTGTAACTAATGTCGACATAGTAGGGTACAGAAATATAAGACATGTATGTAGTTCACTTGTAGAAGCATGTTTGTGTTGTACTGTAGAACAACAAATTCTGTGTATTTGTATTGATAGTTTAGTTAGTTTTATACTCGCAATTCCTGTTGTTTGCTTTTTCTTGCTTAAGTTGTTATATGACTTATGATTAAATGTGGGGTTCAAATTATATGTCTCTGTCTATTTATTGGGGTTCCATCTGAAGTTATAATCAATATGTCTTTGTCTATAAGTTATATCACTTGCGTGATATATCAATTTGTGTTTGTAGTTTTCAAAGCAACAGGTAAAATTTAATTGAAACTTCAAATTATGTGTTGGACCTCGACCTTGAAAGCACTCACGTCATTTCATTTTATGTACTTGATTTTGTAAAATTGTATTCTACAATAGAAACATATGTGTACTGGTTCTTTAAAGTCTATTTTTTCGTTGTACAGTTTAAAATTTTTTAAATTTGTACTTCTAGAATAGAAGCATATACATATTGCAGTTTCTATATACATATAGTTTAAATTGTAAATTTTAGTGATATCTGATACATAAGTTTTAAGAAATTATAATTTACTTTATTAATAAACACGCCATTTCAGTCTTTTTAGATTTTATGTCGGATTTTGGGTCGTGTCAGATGTTGTCATCGTAGTCGTGTACATAACGGTTTGAGACAGTTTAATTAAAATTTATGGCAATGGACTAATTTGTTAAGTGTTCGCTTGTGTGTGTAGAAATTGTGGATCAAGATGGGAAATCATCTCTGCTGACACTAGTTAAGGCTTTTGATTCTGTTCTTGCTGTATACGAAGGCTTCTGCAATTTAAAACAGGTTCTACATTTCTCTTTTTAGAAAAATAATTGCCCTTTATCTTTTTTTGTTTAGTGTTCTATTTTATTTTGAATAGCATGTCTTTTGTCTTGTTAGTTACTCATCAGTACTTGCATTATTTTTTAAAAAACAAATGCAGTTACTTAGCTCCAGAATACTTCATGCACGGCAAAGTCAATGACAAGATAGATGTCTTGTAGAAGCCTATAAGCAGTGGACATCCAGAAGGGGAAGAGAGCTTGGTCATGTGGGTATGTTTTTCTACCTCAATCAATTTACTAGTTTTGTTTTGGCTTTGGAAATGTATGTTTTTGTTTCACTGAGCACTTAAGAATCTTTTTTAAAGGCAAGACCGGGTCTGAATGAAAGAAAGTTTGCCCAAATTTTTGACCCAAGCTTGGACACCAATTATGACCATGACCTGATGGAGAGGATGGCGCTTGCTGCTACCCTTTGTATTAGACGGTCGCCACAAGCTAGGCCCCATATTAGCCCGGTAAGTATTTTTTCTTAATCATTTTGAGCTGCACTTAGAAATTGGTATAGAGCCTGACGCATGAGAATATGGACTATATAGTATAGGTGGCCTTGTTAATTAATTCTCAAAGCACCTTGTAAAACTTTATCTCTATTGAATACAATACATAACTACATATTTACTCATTTGATTTTGAAATTATAGGTTGTTTTAAACTTCTCCAAGGGGATGTTGAGATAATCAAGTGGGCAAGACTCCAAGTGAATACTCATTCATTTTATGTACTTGATTTTGTAAAATTGTATTCTACAGTAGAAACATATCTGTACTGGTTCTTTAAAGTCTATTTTTTGGTTGTATAGTTTAAAATTTTGAAAAGTTGTACTTCTAGAATAAAAGCATATACATATTGCAATTTCTATAATAGAACTGTGATTTGTAAAGTTATGGTTCTATAGTAGAAACATATTTATTTAATATCTTATGTTAATGGGAATGGTTCTACTGCTTCTTCATTTGCAACTTATAGCCTGCAAAAATTATACAATGGAATCAAGGATACTTGAATTAGGATTCCATTGTATAACCAAAAATTATAATTACATTTAATTTGTATAAATGTAAATATATAAATTAAATTATAAAACTAAAGACTAATCTCATTCTATAGTCCCCTTTTATTTCTACACTGGAATCAAGAATACTTGATTGTGGATTCCATTGTAGAACCAAAAACTCTAAACCTTAAATCCTAAGTCCGTATACGATTTATTCGTAATTCTGAATATTTCTAAAACCCAAAATGCAAATATTGAACTCCAAAAGTTAACTTTTGAACCTTTAAGGGAATACATATAAAATTTTAAAATTCCATTTTGCTTACTAAGTCCGGCGGCCTGGTTTTTAAAAACCAGGAAAAGTTAGGGTTTAAAGTCTAGAGTTTAGGGTTACCCTAAACTCTAAACCTTAAACCCTAAATCCGTATACATTTTATTCGTAATTCTGAATATTTCTAAAACCCAAAATGCAAATGTTGAACCCCAAAAATTAAATTTTGAACCCCTAAGGGAATACAGATAAAATTTAAAAATTTAAATTAAAAAACTTTAATAGTTCTAAAACCCAAATGGAACTCGTTGAATCCCAAATAAAAAATATTAAACCCCGAAGAAAATACCCATAAAAATTTAAAATAATAATTCAATAAAATGATATGTAAATTTTTAATAATTGAAAAAATTATTTTTAATAATTTTATTCTACATTGGAATCAAGAATACTTGAGTGTGGATTCCATTGTAGAACCAAGAATTAGGTTGGAAAAAGTGGAAGGGAAAATGACCAAAATTTGAAACTGATTCTGCAATAGAATCAAAAAGTTCAATATAAATCAATTATAAAAAACCGTACAAATGTATGAGTCATGACTCAAATTTTGAATTGAACAGATATCTAAGTTCCATACTCAGTGTAGAACTGAAAACAAGATTTAATATCGGTAAATTGAAGACCAGGGTATGGTTTAACTTTGTTATCAAAGACTTTGGGAATCCACAACTTGCTGCTTCTACAAAAAGAATCGTCAAAGCCTTCTAACAAATCTTTGACCATATCATTACCAATGCAATCAGATGCAAGTTCAACAGCATCACTATTTTCAGTATACGAAACATTGACTGAATGAAAGACGAAAACAAACCATTAAAAAATGTTAGTCAAGAACATATGTTTCAAAACCATAAATTCAATATTATGATTATATAACAGAACCAAGTAAAAGATTGAGTGACAAAAGGCAGAGATGCAAGTAGTGTACATCAGGTTTCAACTTGCTTAAAATAGAGCTGATTATATGTGCCTATACACTCCATACAAATGATTACAAACTAGACATTACGATGCTAAAATAATAGACATGAAAATGTAGCCCTAACAAAAAAATTGGATGCTAATTCCTTGAGATGCCATTATGTTCAATATTACTCGTAGTGCATACGAACTACTAATACTACTCAAATTAGGTCAACTGTATGTGGTTCAATAACAGAACCAAATATAATTTAAAAAGTACATAGTTTGTAAGCACCACTACTGACTATACAACTATTTTGATGCTACAGTAGAACCAAGACATATACTGACATAAACAATAGAACCAATAAAAAGACCAATTTATACTACAAATAATAAAGTTATTTTTGGGTGTAGAATCAAAGTATTCATAACTTCAGAAGCAATGAAAATCGTAAAGCTTATAGAATACTATAGTAAGATCGTAAAGCTTATGAAATCCTAAATTTATTCGTGATTCTACTATAGAATACTCTTAAAATTGAACGATATATACAAAACAATTATTGCTAATATGCTACATTCAATCCAGCTAAAAAGGAAGCTTATGCACACATATGAACTTTTATCATAAACCTGACCCTGTTCTTGTTCCTGTTCCAGTTCCAGTTCCAGTCCCTGGTGTACCCATGCCTGGTGTCCCTGTGCCAGTGCCTGGTGTCCCTGTGCCAGTGCCTGGTGTCCCCGTGCCCACGCCTGGAGTGGATGGGGTTCTTTCTCTGAACAAAAAATTACAAAACTAGATAAATATTTATCCATGTACTTGTGTAATAGTCTAAAACAACACATGTATCAACAAAAGACTTAAAACTATACAATATGGATAGGCAAAAAAATCAATTTTCTTAGTAGGTACATTGTTTTGGAGGCATATAATGCCCTCTTGAGTTCCTCTATTAGTTATATTAGTGATACAAAAGTTTTAACCTTTTACTAAAGTAGATTAATAATAACATGTACCTAATAAAGATTGGACAAACTGCATAACAAGAAATATTTCTTAACACAGACAGATAGATATGCATAGAGATAAACTTCAAGTTTAAGCAATTATAAGTGGATGATTATTAAAAATTTAGAATTTTCCGAAAACAGACAATGTGGTGTATGAAGGCTTACCAAAAGATTGTGCATGAGATGACATGATGTTGTATACATGACCATACCTGTTTTATAAGCTCACAAACATTATAACCCCCACTAATTATGAAATCAACTGTTGTAACGCAGTAAAATCTTTCAATGATTTTGGTACTACTGGAAGCACTGAACATTACAAACAAGAACTTGCAGCTTTCTTGGCTCAAACATCTCATGAAACTACAGGCAACTTACTCTTTGTATTTATGTTTTGAACACACTTTTTGCACATACAATATATGCAATTTAAGTTAAGATATAAATGTTCAAATCAGCCTTATAATCTCTACCATTTGCCTGTGCATTAGATCCAGAAGATACCAGTACATTCAGTACCTGTGAAAATGCAAGCCCCATTATCGGTTTCTGATGACCCTTCAGTTTAATTTTGACCTAAAAAATCGTTAAAGTATATATAGTCATGATATAGCTTTAGGAGCTAATAACACGAATGCTAGAAGTGGTTAAAGATAGATACAAGGATTAACTCATTTTTTATGTCAAAAATAGCAATAAGAGTAAACCCAATGATTCCTAGGAACCTCATGTTATAAACAAAGAACACTTGGAGTAACACTAAGTACTATATCTATAACTACTGGACTTAATTATCTTCAATTGTATTGTTGGCTCAAGCATTTGAAATTATAAGTAATCCTTAAAAAGATAAAAAAATGGTATATTGTGACAAACTCTTATCCATCAACTATTTTAATACTTATGTTAGCAATTAAATGAGTAATAGAAAGGAAACTTGAGGAAATACTCTTACTTCACAGAACTTAATAAAAGATTGGGTCCATAAGATACTGATGACATGCTATTTTTTGGTTATATTTGTCCGAAAAAAATATTATAGGTTCTTGACATGACAGGGTAAAGGGTAATTCACCTTGTCAACCCTGACATTGAATATTTGAATAGTAGAATCCTCCATTCCAATGGCAATAATATTGTTGTCTTGGGAATGGAATTCTAGATAGGTGGCTGCTGGAGGAGGGGGCATAAATGTTGTCATGACCTGGAGAAATGAGTTTATTTTAGAAATCTGAGTTATATATAACAAACGTTGAACAACCATTGAGATATATGATACTAAATATAACCAAGTTAAACACATATCTTAAAAGAGTTTCTAATCGGATTATCAGAACTTATTGCTTTGCAACTATTTTGGTTCTACAGTGGAACCAAAACCTATAACACACAATTCCGTAAAAAAACTACTTTAGTTTGTGGTTGTACTGTGAAACCAAAGACCATAGCACACAATTGCATAACAAAACTACTTGTTTAAGATATTTCTTTTTTTTTAATTCTATAATAGAACCAAGTTAAAAACATATGTTAAAAGAATACATAGTTTCTAATCGGATTATCGGAACTTATTGAATTGGATCTATTTCGGTTATACAGTGGAACCAAAACGTATAGAACAGAATTGTGTTACAAAACTATTTATTTAAGATTTTGAATGTTTTGATTATGTAATAGAACCAAACAAAGTACGTAATTTAAAAAATAACAATTTCTAATCAGAACCTCTTCCGATTGAACTAATTTGGTTCTACAGTAACCAAACCTTAAAAACAGAACTACAGAATAAAACTACATATTTGAGAAATATATTGTGTTGCTTCTATAATAGAACCAACAAAAATACATATTTTTTTACTGTAAATAACAAGACTGTCGTTGGATGTAGAATCGAATACTAAACAAAAAATAAGCTATCGATTTGGAAAACTACATAAATTCAACAAAACACACCTACATATAACCGTAAATTGCAATTAAAATAGTGAAATTCATACAAACCTGATGAGGATTGAAGAGCAACATATTCAAAAATTTGAGCTTGATTTGAGGAACACTCAGCTTGATTCGACAAACAAGGAGCTTCATTCAAAGAACACATAGCCTGATTTGACGTCATCTCATACTGATTCGAAGAACACGGAGAGAGATCGAGAAAGAATACGAGAGAGATGGGTGAGAAAGATTCAGAGAGAGTGAGAGAAAGATACAGAGGAGAGAAAAGTGCGAGAGAGATAAGCGAGAGAGATTCAGAGAGATATACGTGAGAGAGATTGCCTATACGGATATGTTTTCCTAATTTTTTTTACCTTTAATTGCTAAATTATACTAACTGTCGGATATTTTTTAATCCTAGGGCTGAGATTAATGGAGAGGGTTCTTCATGGTTCTCCATATAAAATGGTTCTCCATGGAATAATTGCCTATATATGTAATATATAATATTGATATGTATTAAATTCTATGTTATATCTATTTAAATTATAATTTCGTTATATGATTAGCAAAAATAAAGAAATAATATATTATGAAGTTCAAATCGTGGTTCGGAAAGAATCAGTTCATGATTCTATGATTTGATTTGGTTTAATTTTGACATGTAAATTCTTTAATATAAGTTCAAATTAAAAAAAAATTAATGATATTATTTGATTAGAAAAAATCATAATCCAAACCAAAACAATCCCCTGACATGCTCAATTAAATGTTTAGGGACCTTTTTTTTTTTGAAACAAAATATTTAGGGATTATTCTCACAATTGCATATGTATGTATAGTTTACGAAGTGCACAATTCCTCGAAATCTTGTTCCTATACAATATAAAGAATTCTTTGTGGGACGTTAACATATTTTTATCAATGTTTTATTAGCTACTAAAAAAAATGGCAACCTTCATTTTTCTTTGGTTATTTGGGCAACATTCATCTTAAAAGATGACAGTAAACTAGTAGTAATTATAAATAATTTTTTTTAACATTGTTTCAGTTTGAATCAACTTAATATTTACAAAATTATTACTTAACTGTTCAAATAAAAAGAATGTTGCATAAAATTAGCAACAAAAAAAGAAAGAATGTTGACCTTAAAAAAAATACTACCCCACTGGACGGTGGACCGGATTTGCATTGGAGCAAGTGATCCATCTTCACAGTAAAATCACTTTCTGTATATATGACTTATAATTGAGTCCCAAAAAATAACGGATTTGGGCTTCACCACTGGACTTGGTCTAGGATTCTATTTGCCCTCAAGCCTATTGTTTGTTCTATACAGCGCCAAAAAAAAAACTATTTCGTCCAAAGGTTTTTTTTTTTTTTTCGGTAAGCGAGAATCATAGACGTAAAGAGTTTTTCCATTTTTTTTGATAAGCAATAGCAAATGTTTTTTTTTGAAGAATTGATAAGCAAATGTTTATTTAGTAAATAAAGAAGTAATTAAGTTGGGAACCTTGTTCATGTCATACAAGCAAGCAATGCTTAAATCATAACATAAGCATGTGGAAAGCAACTTAAAAACAGAAATCTAAATAAAAACAAGCAGATCCTAATAAAAGCTATGTAGGATTGGAGATGGTTAACACAACAATCCTGGAATTATTTTAACATAGGATAGTTATCCCAAACCTTCTACAAATGCATTCTTGAGTTAAACCACTCCAATCACTGAAACATCTCCAACAAACATTGACCCTTCCCCTGTTACGATCCCTCCATGAACAATCTTCTGTTAGAAAATGGAAAGTTTGAGGCATATTTATTATATGTTCTTGATGTAATTTCCGGAATCTAACAAGTGGAGGTTTTTCCTTGTTATGAGGACTTAAACTTTCATATTTGGATCTAAGACATTTTCTTAGTGGAATCCATAAATAAATTGAGTTGAAGTTGCTTGCTTGAAATGGGTTATGTGGGTTAGTTGAAATAACTTGAGTCCCACATAGAATTGGTAATGAAAGGTTGGTGGCTTTATATAGCTCCATGTGCAAGTGTAGTGTATAACTACTAAGGCATGTGGGTGTGCATGGTTGTAGTGTGAGCCTCGCGCGCACACACACGCGCGCCGCCGCCGCTCGCCTCGCCACGCCACGCCACGCCACGCCACGACACGACACGGGTCGAAGGGCGATTTGGGCGAATGTCTCGGCGTCTCGCGTACAATGTCTCGGCGTCTCGCGTACGCGAGGCGACCTGGGCGAGGAATTTTATTACCTGGAATATTGATTTATTTTAACAGAACATCAGATTTTATATGTTACTACTGTTGTGTATCAGTACTTGGATTATTGAGCTGATCAGACATCAAATCCTGATGGACAGACTCTGAACATAACCCAATACTGATGAGCATCAGATCCTGACGGACTAAAATCCTGATGGGTCAGATACTGATGATGACCAATACTGATGGATCTCAGATCCTGACGATGGTTAAATCCTGATGCAGCTGTAACTGAAAAATAAATACTGATGCAGTTAATGAAATTAAATCAGAATATTTACTTTCCTTTTAATGCATAACTCTTACGTTTTATTTTTGGGTATTATATATATCCAAGACATAACGTTAAGAAGCGACACGTTAAGGAAAACCCTTGTTGTTCTTCTGCTCTGTTCTCTCTCGACACAAACAGATTATTTACATAATTCTTTGGGCGAACTAAGGTGCTGGTCGTCGTTGATCTCTGGTGTATCTGTGAACACATTGATCGGAGCTGTTTTATCCTGGAAGTGTTATTGCAGCAACCCAACACAGCGTAAGTGGGGCAATAATCTCTTCAAGAACAGCCAAGTCTTCTCGTAGGGCTTGGTGACTCAGCTGTTCTTCTCTCTCTGATCAGTATTGCTAATAGCTTCTGTGAGAGATAAGTGTTTCTTACTTTTCTTGTTAATTACAGTTACTGATTATATTCTTGTCTTGCCTTCGTGATTTGTTTCGTTAATTGGTTTTATGCCTGTTCTTGTTTAATATATATCACTGCCTCATTGTTGTGTTTAGTGTAAATTACCCAACAATCTTGAAGAGATTATTTGTGTTATATATTGTTAATTAACAAGATGGTTAACGAAACGGAAACTCCTGTTGTTGAGACTGGCTCTGGGTCTACTGTTACTGTACCCACCATTGATTGGACTACGTACCGTTTCCCACAACCTATCGATATGTCAGGTATGCCTGATAGATTCGGTGGGGGTGTTGGTTTTTTCTCGTTGGCAGAAAAAGATGAAACTGTGGTTAACGGTAAAGGGTCTATGGCCGGTGGTGCAGTATGAGAAACCAATTGTGGTTAAGGAGAAAGCTGAAACTGTTAAGGCTTATACCATGTGGGAGGAAAAGGATGGGGTGGCTAGGGCTGCAATTCTGGCAGCTTTAGCGAACACTCTATTCGATGTTTACTCATCTGACTCCTACACTGCTAAGCTCTTATGGGAGAAGCTTGACCAGACACATAATACTGATTCGCAAGGATTGGAAAAGTATTCTGTGGCTAGGTTCCTTGACTTTAAACTGGTGGATACTAAATCCATGACTGAGCAGGTGCATGAGTTTGAGATGTTGGTTCATGCTTTGAAGGAGTCTGGAATGGACTTACCTGAAAAGTTTCAGGTTATGTCTGTGATTGAAAATCTCCCTAAGTCTTGGGAAGAATTTGCTCTCTCCCTGAAAAGACAGAAAGGAGAGATCACTTGGACAAACCTGATGTTGGACATCTCTGTGCAGGAGCAACACAAGTCCAAGCAAGGACATGTGATGCCTACTGAACATGCTGGGAGTTCGAAGGTAAATGTAGTGACTGTAGGACAGAAAAGAAAGTCTGTCACTAAGAAGGGAAACAATAAGTCTAAGGACAAGAACAAGGCTAAGAAACCAAAGGCAAACAAACCATGTTGGTCTTGTGGACAGGTTGGTCATTGGAGCAAGGACTGTCCTGTAAAGAAATCTAAGAAACCTGTTGTGGGAGCACAAGCTAACACTGTGCTTGGAACCACTGATGGGTCTATGGTTAACATGGTTGTTGGTGAGGCTGTTGCTTCTGAAACTGACAACGGGTATGTGACCTACAACCCTGTACTTCTTTCCACCTATTCGTCTCATGAATGGTTGATTGATACTGGAGCTAATGTACATATTTGTACTGATATTACTCTATTTGTATCTTATCAACAGACTCATGGAATGACTGTGACGATGGGGAATGCTAGTGCAGCTCAAGTACTTGGAATAGGAAACGTGGACCTGAAGTTCGCTTCTGGGCGTGTTCTATCCCTCACTAGAGTGCATCATGTTCCTGATATTCGTAGAAATATAATAAGTGGAAGTTGTTTAGTTAAGAATGGTTTTGAAGTTTCTTTGAAATGTAATAAAGTAGTTATTACAAATACTGGTGTATTCTTTGGCAAAGGTTACTTGTCTGATGGATTATTTTTAATAAATGTTGAGCCTGTTTTGGGCAGTTTTATTAATAATAATGTTGGTCCTTCTGTTAATTGTGTTGAATCATCTGATTTGTGGCACGCACGTCTTGGTCACTTGAATTTTGGTGCTCTAAAGAATATGATGAACTTAGAGTTGATTCCAAAACATGCCATTGATAAGAAATCTAAATGTCAAGTATGTGTGACTGCTAAACAAACTAGGAAACCCTTTCATAATGTGGTTAGGGATTCGAATGTGTTAGATTTAGTGCACACTGACATATGTGAATTTGGTGGTGTTTTGACCAAGGAACATAATAGATATTTCATTACCTTTATAGATGATTGTAGTAGATATTGTTATGTTTATTTGCTTAAACATAAAGATGAAGCACTAGATAAATTCATTATGTTCAAAACTGAAGCTGAAACACAAACTGGTAAAGTACTTAAACGTTTGAGATCAGATAGAGGTGGTGAGTATACGAGTAACTCGTTTAATGAATTTTGCAAGAGCAATGGTATAGTTCATGAAGTAACTCCACCATACACACCTGAGTCTAATGGGGTGGCAGAACGAAAGAACAGAACCTTTAAGGATATGATCAATAGTATGTTGATTAATTCTGGGTTGCCTAAGTACATGTGGGGAGAAGCTCTGAATACGGCTTGCCATATTCTGAATAGAGTTCCTCTGAAACATATGGACAAGACACCTTATGAATTATGGACAGAGAAAAGGACTAGCTTAAAGTATCTTCGTGTGTGGGGGTGCCTTGCAAAGGTACTTGTCCCTGAACACAAGAGAAAGAAACTAGGACCGAAAACTGTTGATTGCATCTTTCTGGGCTATAGGGACACCACTACAGCTATGAGATTTTTAGTGTTAAAATCTGACATAGATGGAATAGTGGCTAATTCCATAGTTGAATTTCGTGATGCAACATTCTTTGAGAATGTGTTCCCTATGAAGACTGGTATACCTCTGGGTATTCCTGATGATGATCCCACTCACACATCGAGGTCCATTCCTGATCATGTGGAAAAGATGACAAATGTGGGGGCAGATCCTGATAGTAGCTCTACTCCTGATGAAGTAGAGGAACCTAGAAGGAGTAAGCGTGCTAAGGTAGTCAAGGATTTTGGAAGTGATTTTATCACTTACAATATCGAGGATGAACCTTTAACTTTCAGACAGGCCATGGATTCTTCAGAATCTAGGTACTGGAAAGGTGCTGTAAAAAGTGAAATTGACTCTATTGTTTCTAACGGAACATGGGAGTTGGTTGATCTACCTCCTGGGTGTTCTACTATAGGATGTAAATGGGTGTTCAAAAGGAAGATGAATCCTGATGGCTCAATAGATAAGTATAAGGCTAGGCTGGTAGCTAAGGGCTTTAAGCAAAAGGAAGGCATTGATTACTTTGACACATACTCTCCAGTTGCTAGAATGACAACAATTCGAATGCTTATAGCATTGGCTTCTGTACATGGTCTTATCATCCATCAAATGGATGTAAAGACAGCTTTTCTTCATGGTGAACTTGAAGAAGAGATTTATATGGATCAGCCTGAGGGATTTGTTGCCTCTGGTAATGAGAGGAAAGTATGTAAGTTAATCAAGTCTATATATGGCTTAAAACAAGCTCCAAGAGACTGGCATAAAAAGTTTGATGAAACTGTTTTAGAATCAGAATTTGTAGTTAATGAAAGTGACAAGTGTGTCTATTACATGGTTAAAGGAAATGAATGTATTATTGTGTGCCTGTATGTGGATGATATTTTATTGTTTGGAACCAATATTGAGATTATTAACGAGACAAAAAGGTTCTTGAAAAGGCATTTTGAAATGAAGGATATGGGAGAGGCTAGTGTGATTCTTGGAATCAAGTTGACTCAGTCAACTGATGGAATAACCTTGTCACAATCTCATTATATAGAGAAATCTATACTTGAGAAGTATGGTTATTCAAATTGTAGAATTGCAAGTACTCCGTATGATCCTAAAATTGCTCTTGTCAAGAATAGTTCAGGAGTACCTGTGTCTCAGTTAAGGTATTCTCAGATTATTGGGAGTTTGCAGTATCTTGCTAATGGTACTAGGCCTGATATTTCATATTCAGTGTCTAAGTTAGCAAGATATACAAGCTGTCCAAATAAGACTCATTGGGATGCTCTTGATAGAGTGCTTAGATATCTGAAAGGCACCATATATCTTGGTCTGCATTACAGGAGGTTTCCTGGAGTGCTAGAGGGATATAGTGATGCAAGTTGGATAGCTAAGAAGTCTGGTTCCAATGGAGTGACTGGATACCTGTTTACCCTAGCGGGTGGAGCAGTATCTTGGAAGTCTTCTAGACAGACTGTTATAACTCGGTCTACTTTTGAGGCTGAGTTGTGTGCATTAGATGCCACGGGGACTGAGGCTGAATGGTTACATGGGCTTATGTCAATGTTACCTGTAGTAAGTCGTCCACTTCCTGCTTTTGCTGTTCATTGTGATAGCCGTACAACTATCGACAAGATAAACAGCAAGAAGTACAATGTGAAAACAAAGAGACATATCCAAGTTAGACTAAAGTCTATAAGGGGTCTAATGTCTGAAAGGATTATTGCTGTTGAGTTTGTTGGAACTCAAGAAAACCTAGCTGATCCTTTGACTAAAGGGCTTGAGCATGCTGTAGTCCTTAAGTCTAGGTTGGGGATGGGACTGATAGCCCATGATAATTCATCTACAGCGGGAACCCAATACACATGAGAGGAGATCCCTCGAAAGTGTATTCAATGTGGTAATAACAAGTTGTAAGGGTGAGTTAGTTTGTACCTTAAACTATATAGATTGATACTCACGTATCTGGAGTCTATCCCCTGTAAACCTATAAGGTACTGTAACTGCCAGAATAGCAAGAGTTATCTGAACTCTGAATGGGATCAAGTCATTTGACGAGATGCTAGCAGTACATCTCTGGAGATGCCCAGCTAAGCGAATGTAATTGTGTGGTCGCAATTAGAGGAAAGGGTTATTCCTTGAAGCATTCGACGAACAGGATCGAGACATGACCATTAACGTCTCAAAGCCGTAGATTAGCACCATAGCCTTTGACTTGTCGTCGTCTATGGAGTGTGGTTACACCAAACGGATAAAGATTCAAGGTGAAACATTCCATCTGAATCCGGTAGCCATCGAAGTAGAGGACTTAGGAGGGTTCAAACCCGGAAGGGTACCTACTCTGAAAAACAAGTCATGATGAGGATAGATATGTATTTGCATTTCTGTATGGATTCGTGGGGGATTGTTAGAAAATGGAAAGTTTGAGGCATATTTATTATATGTTCTTGATGTAATTTCCGGAATCTAACAAGTGGAGGTTTTTCCTTGTTATGAGGACTTAAACTTTCATATTTGGATCTAAGACATTTTCTTAGTGGAATCCATAAATAAATTGAGTTGAAGTTGCTTGCTTGAAATGGGTTATGTGGGTTAGTTGAAATAACTTGAGTCCCACATAGAATTGGTAATGAAAGGTTGGTGGCTTTATATAGCTCCATGTGCAAGTGTAGTGTATAACTACTAAGGCATGTGGGTGTGCATGGTTGTAGTGTGAGCCTCGCGCGCACACACACGCGCGCCGCCGCCGCTCACCTCGCCACGCCACGCCACGTCACGACACGACACGACACGGGTCGAAGGGCGATTTGGGCGAATGTCTCGGCGTCTCGCGTACGCGAGGCGACCTGGGCGAGGAATTTTATTACCTGGAATATTGATTTATTTTAACAGAACATCAGATTTTATATGTTACTACTGTTGTGTATCAGTACTTGGATTATTGAGCTGATCAGACATCAAATCCTGATGGACAGACTCTGAACATAACCCAATACTGATGAGCATCAGATCCTGACGGACTAAAATCCTGATGGGTCAGATACTGATGATGACCAATACTGATGGATCTCAGATCCTGACGATGGTTAAATCCTGATGCAGCTGTAACTGAAAAATAAATACTGATGCAGTTAATGAAATTAAATCAGAATATTTACTTTCCTTTTAATGCATAACTCTTACGTTTTATTTTTGGGTATTATATATATCCAAGACATAACGTTAAGAAGCGACACGTTAAGGAAAACCCTTGTTGTTCTTCTGCTCTGTTCTCTCTCGACACAAACAGATTATTTACATAATTCTTTGGGCGAACTGAGGTGCTGGTCGTCGTTGATCTCTGGTGTATCTGTGAACACATTGATCGGAGCTGTTTTATCCTGGAAGTGTTATTGCAGCAACCCAACACAGCGTAAGTGGGGCAATAATCTCTTCAAGAACAGCCAAGTCTTCTCGTAGGGCTTGGTGACTCAGCTGTTCTTCTCTCTCTGATCAGTATTGCTAATAGCTTCTGTGAGAGATAAGTGTTTCTTACTTTTCTTGTTAATTACAGTTACTGATTATATTCTTGTCTTGCCTTCGTGATTTGTTTCGTTAATTGGTTTTATGCATGTTCTTGTTTAATATATATCACTGCCTCATTGTTGTGTTTAGTGTAAATTACCCAACAATCTTGAAGAGATTATTTGTGTTATATATTGTTAATTAACAAGATGGTTAACGAAACGGAAACTCCTGTTGTTGAGACTGGCTCTGGGTCTACTGTTACTGTACCCACCATTGATTGGACTACGTACCGTTTCCCACAACCTATCGATATGTCAGGCATGCCTGATAGATTCGGTGGGGGTGTTGGTTTTTTCTCGTTGGCAGAAAAAGATGAAACTGTGGTTAACGGTAAAGGGTCTATGGCCGGTGGTGCAGTATGAGAAACCAATTGTGGTTAAGGAGAAAGTTGAAACTGTTAAGGCTTATACCATGTGGGAGGAAAAGGATGGGGTGGCTAGGGCTGCAATTCTGGCAGCTTTAGCGAACACTCTATTCGATGTTTACTCATCTGACTCCTACACTGCTAAGCTCTTATGGGAGAAGCTTGACCAGACACATAATACTGATTCGCAAGGATTGGAAAAGTATTCTGTGGCTAGGTTCCTTGACTTTAAACTGGTGGATACTAAATCCATGACTGAGCAGGTGCATGAGTTTGAGATGTTGGTTCATGCTTTGAAGGAGTCTGGAATGGACTTACCTGAAAAGTTTCAGGTTATGTCTGTGATTGAAAATCTCCCTAAGTCTTGGGAAGAATTTGCTCTCTCCCTGAAAAGACAGAAAGGAGAGATCACTTGGACAAACCTGATGTTGGACATCTCTGTGCAGGAGCAACACAAGTCCAAGCAAGGACATGTGATGCCTACTGAACATGCTGGGAGTTCGAAGGTAAATGTAGTGACTGTAGGACAGAAAAGAAAGTCTGTCACTAAGAAGGGAAACAATAAGTCTAAGGACAAGAACAAGGCTAAGAAACCAAAGGCAAACAAACCATGTTGGTCTTGTGGACAGGTTGGTCATTGGAGCAAGGACTGTCCTGTAAAGAAATCTAAGAAACCTGTTGTGGGAGCACAAGCTAACACTGTGCTTGGAACCACTGATGGGTCTATGGTTAACATGGTTGTTGGTGAGGCTGTTGCTTCTGAAACTGACAACGGGTATGTGACCTACAACCCTGTACTTCTTTCCACCTATTCGTCTCATGAATGGTTGATTGATACTGGAGCTAATGTACATATTTGTACTGATATTACTCTATTTGTATCTTATCAACAGACTCATGGAATGACTGTGACGATGGGGAATGCTAGTGCAGCTCAAGTACTTGGAATAGGAAACGTGGACCTGAAGTTCGCTTCTGGGCGTGTTCTATCCCTCACTAGAGTGCATCATGTTCCTGATATTCGTAGAAATATAATAAGTGGAAGTTGTTTAGTTAAGAATGGTTTTGAAGTTTCTTTGAAATGTAATAAAGTAGTTATTACAAATACTGGTGTATTCTTTGGCAAAGGTTACTTGTCTGATGGATTATTTTTAATAAATGTTGAGCCTGTTTTGGGCAGTTTTATTAATAATAATGTTGGTCCTTCTGTTAATTGTGTTGAATCATCTGATTTGTGGCACGCACGTCTTGGTCACTTGAATTTTGGTGCTCTAAAGAATATGATGAACTTAGAGTTGATTCCAAAACATGCCATTGATAAGAAATCTAAATGTCAAGTATGTGTGACTGCTAAACAAACTAGGAAACCCTTTCATAATGTGGTTAGGGATTCGAATGTGTTAGATTTAGTGCACACTGACATATGTGAATTTGGTGGTGTTTTGACCAAGGAACATAATAGATATTTCATTACCTTTATAGATGATTGTAGTAGATATTGTTATGTTTATTTGCTTAAACATAAAGATGAAGCACTAGATAAATTCATTATGTTCAAAACTGAAGCTGAAACACAAACTGGTAAAGTACTTAAACGTTTGAGATCAGATAGAGGTGGTGAGTATACGAGTAACTCGTTTAATGAATTTTGCAAGAGCAATGGTATAGTTCATGAAGTAACTCCACCATACACACCTGAGTCTAATGGGGTGGCAGAACGAAAGAACAGAACCTTTAAGGATATGATCAATAGTATGTTGATTAATTCTGGGTTGCCTAAGTACATGTGGGGAGAAGCTCTGAATACGGCTTGCCATATTCTGAATAGAGTTCCTCTGAAACATATGGACAAGACACCTTATGAATTATGGACAGAGAAAAGGACTAGCTTAAAGTATCTTCGTGTGTGGGGGTGCCTTGCAAAGGTACTTGTCCCTGAACACAAGAGAAAGAAACTAGGACCGAAAACTGTTGATTGCATCTTTCTGGGCTATAGGGACACCACTACAGCTATGAGATTTTTAGTGTTAAAATCTGACATAGATGGAATAGTGGCTAATTCCATAGTTGAATTTCGTGATGCAACATTCTTTGAGAATGTGTTCCCTATGAAGACTGGTATACCTCTGGGTATTCCTGATGATGATCCCACTCACACATCGAGGTCCATTCCTGATCATGTGGAAAAGATGACAAATGTGGGGGCAGATCCTGATAGTAGCTCTACTCCTGATGAAGTAGAGGAACCTAGAAGGAGTAAGCGTGCTAAGGTAGTCAAGGATTTTGGAAGTGATTTTATCACTTACAATATCGAGGATGAACCTTTAACTTTCAGACAGGCCATGGATTCTTCAGAATCTAGGTACTGGAAAGGTGCTGTAAAAAGTGAAATTGACTCTATTGTTTCTAACGGAACATGGGAGTTGGTTGATCTACCTCCTGGGTGTTCTACTATAGGATGTAAATGGGTGTTCAAAAGGAAGATGAATCCTGATGGCTCAATAGATAAGTATAAGGCTAGGCTGGTAGCTAAGGGCTTTAAGCAAAAGGAAGGCATTGATTACTTTGACACATACTCTCCAGTTGCTAGAATGACAACAATTCGAATGCTTATAGCATTGGCTTCTGTACATGGTCTTATCATCCATCAAATGGATGTAAAGACAGCTTTTCTTCATGGTGAACTTGAAGAAGAGATTTATATGGATCAGCCTGAGGGATTTGTTGCCTCTGGTAATGAGAGGAAAGTATGTAAGTTAATCAAGTCTATATATGGCTTAAAACAAGCTCCAAGAGACTGGCATAAAAAGTTTGATGAAACTGTTTTAGAATCAGAATTTGTAGTTAATGAAAGTGACAAGTGTGTCTATTACATGGTTAAAGGAAATGAATGTATTATTGTGTGCCTGTATGTGGATGATATTTTATTGTTTGGAACCAATATTGAGATTATTAACGAGACAAAAAGGTTCTTGAAAAGGCATTTTGAAATGAAGGATATGGGAGAGGCTAGTGTGATTCTTGGAATCAAGTTGACTCAGTCAACTGATGGAATAACCTTGTCACAATCTCATTATATAGAGAAATCTATACTTGAGAAGTATGGTTATTCAAATTGTAGAATTGCAAGTACTCCGTATGATCCTAAAATTGCTCTTGTCAAGAATAGTTCAGGAGTACCTGTGTCTCAGTTAAGGTATTCTCAGATTATTGGGAGTTTGCAGTATCTTGCTAATGGTACTAGGCCTGATATTTCATATTCAGTGTCTAAGTTAGCAAGATATACAAGCTGTCCAAATAAGACTCATTGGGATGCTCTTGATAGAGTGCTTAGATATCTGAAAGGCACCATATATCTTGGTCTGCATTACAGGAGGTTTCCTGGAGTGCTAGAGGGATATAGTGATGCAAGTTGGATAGCTAAGAAGTCTGGTTCCAATGGAGTGACTGGATACCTGTTTACCCTAGCGGGTGGAGCAGTATCTTGGAAGTCTTCTAGACAGACTGTTATAACTCGGTCTACTTTTGAGGCTGAGTTGTGTGCATTAGATGCCACGGGGACTGAGGCTGAATGGTTACATGGGCTTATGTCAATGTTACCTGTAGTAAGTCGTCCACTTCCTGCTTTTGCTGTTCATTGTGATAGCCGTACAACTATCGACAAGATAAACAGCAAGAAGTACAATGTGAAAACAAAGAGACATATCCAAGTTAGACTAAAGTCTATAAGGGGTCTAATGTCTGAAAGGATTATTGCTGTTGAGTTTGTTGGAACTCAAGAAAACCTAGCTGATCCTTTGACTAAAGGGCTTGAGCATGCTGTAGTCCTTAAGTCTAGGTTGGGGATGGGACTGATAGCCCATGATAATTCATCTACAGCGGGAACCCAATACACATGAGAGGAGATCCCTCGAAAGTGTATTCAATGTGGTAATAACAAGTTGTAAGGGTGAGTTAGTTTGTACCTTAAACTATATAGATTGATACTCACGTATCTGGAGTCTATCCCCTGTAAACCTATAAGGTACTGTAACTGCCAGAATAGCAAGAGTTATCTGAACTCTGAATGGGATCAAGTCATTTGACGAGATGCTAGCAGTACATCTCTGGAGATGCCCAGCTAAGCGAATGTAATTGTGTGGTCGCAATTAGAGGAAAGGGTTATTCCTTGAAGCATTCGACGAACAGGATCGAGACATGACCATTAACGTCTCAAAGCCGTAGATTAGCACCATAGCCTTTGACTTGTCGTCGTCTATGGAGTGTGGTTACACCAAACGGATAAAGATTCAAGGTGAAACATTCCATCTGAATCCGGTAGCCATCGAAGTAGAGGACTTAGGAGGGTTCAAACCCGGAAGGGTACCTACTCTGAAAAACAAGTCATGATGAGGATAGATATGTATTTGCATTTCTGTATGGATTCGTGGGGGATTGTTAGAAAATGGAAAGTTTGAGGCATATTTATTATATGTTCTTGATGTAATTTCCGGAATCTAACAAGTGGAGGTTTTTCCTTGTTATGAGGACTTAAACTTTCATATTTGGATCTAAGACATTTTCTTAGTGGAATCCATAAATAAATTGAGTTGAAGTTGCTTGCTTGAAATGGGTTATGTGGGTTAGTTGAAATAACTTGAGTCCCACATAGAATTGGTAATGAAAGGTTGGTGGCTTTATATAGCTCCATGTGCAAGTGTAGTGTATAACTACTAAGGCATGTGGGTGTGCATGGTTGTAGTGTGAGCCTCGCGCGCACACACACGCGCGCCGCCGCCGCTCGCCTCGCCACGCCACGCCACGTCACGACACGACACGACACGGGTCGAAGGGCGATTTGGGCGAATGTCTCGGCGTCTCGCGTACGCGAGGCGACCTGGGCGAGGAATTTTATTACCTGGAATATTGATTTATTTTAACAGAACATCAGATTTTATATGTTACTACTGTTGTGTATCAGTACTTGGATTATTGAGCTGATCAGACATCAAATCCTGATGGACAGACTCTGAACATAACCCAATACTGATGAGCATCAGATCCTGACGGACTAAAATCCTGATGGGTCAGATACTGATGATGACCAATACTGATGGATCTCAGATCCTGACGATGGTTAAATCCTGATGCAGCTGTAACTGAAAAATAAATACTGATGCAGTTAATGAAATTAAATCAGAATATTTACTTTCCTTTTAATGCATAACTCTTACGTTTTATTTTTGGGTATTATATATCACTAGTACAAAATTGATCTTTTACATCGCCTCTTATACGTCGGTTCTGGCCAAAGGCGACGTATAAAGCAGTTATATACGTCGGTTCCGCCTAAAGGCGACGTATAAAGCAGTTATATACGTCGGTTCAAGAATAAACCGACGTATAAAGTCAGTTTATACGTCGGTTAAGGAAAATGCGATGTATATAATGCTACTATATACGTCGGTTGAGTAAAAAGCGACGTATATGATACTATTATATACGTCGGTTGAGTAAAAAATGACGTATAAAATTCTTTTTTACATCGGATTTGGAAAAGCCGACTTATAAAGTTTCATTTTAACGTCGCACTTTATATGACCGACGTATAAAACCACTTTATATGACCGACGTATAAAACCTTTAAGTTAATTAAAAACGTAATCTTCAGTTGTTGCCCTTAACACTTTTCTTCCCCAATTTAACTCTTCCCCAATTCAAACACTACCCGCTGTACACACTCTTCAGCAGTACTCACTAATCAATCCCAATCTCTCTCTCTTCAGCCCTAAACACTCTTCGTTCCCAATTCACCCGCTGTTATACTCCTGATAATCTCTCTCTCACAAACACTCGAAACGTGAGAAAAAGAATTATTAATATTACATATGTTTCTTTTTCAATTGGTTTTATAGGGTGTTAGCTTCTCTTGGGTTACTCACTAATAAATCCCTTCTTCAAATGGTTAAGGACGAGGTAATCTATACAAACCCTTTTTTGTAATTATCATTTTATGTGTTTCTTTACTTTTGTATCTTTTATTTAATTGTTTCTCAATCGAACCGCTTATCGGCGACGAGACCACCGCGTCGACCTCCCTCCGCTTTTCTCGACGATGAAGACGACGACGATGTTGAGAGAGTTATTTCTCGCCAGGCCTCTAAAAACAAGTCCAACAAAGACGTAAGCTTTTTTCTCTTTTCTTATGCTTCAATTGTTGACTTTCGTGGTTCATTTAAGTTGTTTAATTTTCATAGTTTAATTGTTGAGTTTTTGATGAGATGAAGCAGGCTGCTGTTCATAAAACTACTCGGGATAAGGCGAAGAGGCCGGTAAGTTTTAATTCCTTAATTAAGATTGGATTAGATCACAAGCATATGCCTTTTTTACAAGGACACGGTTTTTTGATGAACTTAATGTATGTGTATGTCTATGTATCTCTAAGTTCTCATTGGGTTTTATTCATGTTTAAACATTGCAGTCCAGATATATTAAAGCACTAATCGATAAGTCTAAAGCACGAGAGCGTGAACAAGAAATAGTAATAAGAAATAGTGTACGAGAGAAAACTTGCAAAAGAGAGAAGCAAAGATGAACATCAATTTCAAGATGAGGAAAAATTTATCAGTGGTGCTTGCAAAAAATTTCTATATTATTCATTCTATTGAACTATGAACAGTTATCCCTTCTTATAATTGAGATCATTATTGTTTACCTATTTTTTTTGCTTTTTCTCCTTATACGACTAGCAATGAAAAAGAAAAAATAAGAATCAAAAGGTCATCCTGATTGTAATTTATTGCAATGAGTTTATATTATAAGTTAATTTTAAAGAGTGCCTTCTTGTAACGTTAGGATAATGTATTGACTGTGTTCTTGTTAATACATTATCCTAACGTTACAAGAAGGCACTCTTTAAAATACAAACAAATATTAGAGGACCTGCACCCGCTTAATGTATTGACCTGAATGTTACAAGAAGGCACTCTTTAAAATACAAACAAATATTAGAGGACTCTTTAAAAAAGTCCACAGGTTATTTTCTAAAAAGCTTAGTGCTTGTCAATATAATGGCCGAAATTTCACGAGAACTGTGTATAATTCATATTTTTTTACTGCAGAGATGATGTTGAAGACGAAGATTATCAAGAAACGGTTGTTATGCCACCTGCCGAACAGGAGGAAGAAGATCTTAACAGAATTAAAGAGGAGAGCAGAAGGCGGAGACAAGCCATTCTTGAAAAATATAAAACTCAGCAATCACAACAGCAGTCACAACAGAAGGATGAATTGAAGTCACAGGAGACTGGTAAGTCTCTTTTGTAACATGTTTTTAGCCTGAAAACAGTGCCTGTTGTCATCTTTAAGGCTGTGTTAGTTTCTAACGTTTTTGTTGTCCCGGGGTAATTAGGCTATTTGCTCATATTTTACCTGGACTATATAGCTTTTAAGTGTCTCATTAAAGAATTTCGATTAGTTTTTAGTACATTTCCATGGTTATATAATATACCTAGGAAAAGGGTTAAATACTAGATCTATTGCAGCCGGGCTGCAGCAGCCCTCATATTCAGTAGAAGATGATGGAAATAATTTGTTTGACCTGAGCCCTGGTTAGCCTTGACAGTCTTGCTTGGTCACAAGGATTGGCTAGTCGATATTAGGCCATTAATAGTAGAAGCTGGTCCAAGCCAGCTAGTTCAGTTTAATCATAAAGTTCAGTTTAATCATAAATATTAGCCGCACTTGTACTTTTAGTACAAGGCAGCTAGTTCAGTTTAATCATAAATATTAGGAACACCTAATGTTCCTGGATTGAATGTCACTAATTATGTATTTGTTTGTTGATGCATTAAACAGTTATGGAGAGTCCTAAGCAGCCATCTAACTCAGTGGCAGGAAGTCATAGTGGTCAGTATGAATCTGCAGACATGTTCCCTAATGACGCATCATTTTCCCTGTTAATTCCCTGTTAAACTTAACCTGTTTTACCTCTTGTAAAATATTAGAGGACCTGCACCCGCTTCTTTATCTTTTTCGTGTGTTGGCAACTCTGCATCCCCGGGTCCTTCAAAATCATACAGGTATGATTACATGTCCTTGTCAAAGTTTATTTAGATCATCTTTACAGATGATTAACAAGTTGTTAGTCACTTGTTGACAAATGAGTTGTTTGGTGTTTCAGGTCTCTTCTAGAAGGAATTATCCAACCGGAGGATTTGAAGCAACTTTGCTCCATTCTAGTGGTATATACAGGAGAAACTGGCAAGATAATTGAAGGTATGTATATGTGCTTGCACCAATGTCCTGTAACTTCACTGGTATACTAACTAATCTTTACATAGCTAAATTAAGGTCATTTTAATCTTTTAATTTTCCGTGTATATTATATTCCTAATATTTGCAAGGAAGAATTCAATGTAACTACATTTCCAGAACTAATAGTAACATGATAGACTGAATTAGCCTAGCCTAAGATGATACATGATATTAATACCTTAACTGATTGTGGAACTTCCATCCACTTGTCAAGACACTTCACAAATGGACAGATCGGAGACTGCAGAACAGACTATTGCTCCCCAGACTTCACCCTTAAAATTAGATTCTGTATTTGTTAGATATTGACTGGTTTGCAAAATTGCTTTATATTTAGTGACATCTGCCACTTTAAATGCGCGCTGAAAAATTCTCACTTTTTTTCAGAAGGTAATATTATTGTGTTAAATCGATTGGGTAATGCAATCATCTATGAATTGCTTCTGTATTAATTTGTGCAATTGATTAACTTGTGTTTTGCAGTGTACCAATCTTCCATATACCAGGAAGAACATTCCCTATGCAAACCTTATATAGTAAAAGCCCCTGTGAAGATTACCTTGAAGCTGCAGTGAAGCAGGCCATGACCAGTGCTCCAGATACTCATTTTTATGACCGGTTAAGATGAGATAGAGGCAACCTGTTATGCCCTTTCAGAACGGATGGATCAGCTTGTCTCTACTACTGTACAAAGCAAGGAGTCTCGAATCAGCTTAGTTTTAAATTTCATCATTGAATTATCATTCAATATCAGTGTAACTTGTACAATCTCTCTTACATGACATGGTCATGGTTGACCCATTAGATCGGGAATTTGTAAACATTTTGGTTATTGTAGTTTTTGGTTGTACAAAATTTTGTTAATGTATGTTTTTTTTATTATTGCACAGGTTTATAGGTTTGATTAGATTACAAAGAAACAAAATAATTTTTTTTTTAAATTTTTTTGGACAATATACGTCGGTTGTTTAGAAGAACCGACGTAAAAGGATAACAATATACGTCGCTTTTTTGTTTTATACGTCGGTTATTCAGACTTTTATACGTCGGTTATTTTGGTCTTTTACGTCGGTTATTAAGCCGACGTATATTGTACCTATTACGTCGCCTTTTTAACCGACGTAAAAGACTGTGACTTTATACGTCGCCCCTCCATACGTCGCCATTTAACCGACGTATAAGGTCGATTTAACCGACGTAAAAGACCTGTTTTCTACTAGTGTATATCCAAGACATAACGTTAAGAAGCGACACGTTAAGGAAAACCCTTGTTGTTCTTCTGCTCTGTTCTCTCTCGACACAAACAGATTATTTACATAATTCTTTGGGCGAACTGAGGTGCTGGTCGTCGTTGATCTCTGGTGTATCTGTGAACTCATTGATCGGAGCTGTTTTATCCTGGAAGTGTTATTGCAGCAACCCAACACAGCGTAAGTGGGGCAATAATCTCTTCAAGAACAGCCAAGTCTTCTCGTAGGGCTTGGTGACTCAGCTGTTCTTCTCTCTCTGATCAGTATTGCTAATAGCTTCTGTGAGAGATAAGTGTTTCTTACTTTTCTTGTTAATTACAGTTACTGATTATATTCTTGTCTTGCCTTCGTGATTTGTTTCGTTAATTGGTTTTATGCCTGTTCTTGTTTAATATATATCACTGCCTCATTGTTGTGTTTAGTGTAAATTACCCAACATCTTCTCCATTATCACTTCTTATATGTTGTTGTCGACATCTATCTCTCTGTCCAGTCCAACATGGATAGGAGCGTCAACTTGTCCCGAACCTAATTTTTCAGCTTGACCAGATGGCAAATCTTTCACCTCGAGATCAATCGGGCTAGGTGCTCCATCTGGGATAATCACATCTTGGTAGCTTGGGTCGTTTCGCTTCTACACCTTCAACAACCCTGTTGCAGGTGTATAACATATCACATACCCTCTTTCCAAGTCTAGAAAGGAACCTTGCAACCTTGTTGCGAGATGGTACGATGTAGACAATGGTACAAAATCACCTCATGTCTCTAAGGCGGATATCGATCTGGGAGGCTATATGATGCACCCCTGCTGGAACACCAATGTGAAAGTTTTTGATCACCAGAAAGGCCTTTAGGTTATTCGTTTCCAAGATTACATCGCGATATCCTAGCTTAAACGTAAGTCTAAGTGCTATGAAGATTTCCCACAACTGATTACCTAGAGCTGAGAATTGAGGGATCACACCTATAGTGAGGTGTTTGAGAGCTCATTCAGAGTCCCATAGTTGATTTTTCTTGTTGTGTGAGGTCTGTATTTTTCTTTTGTTGAGTGAGATGTGAAAATAACTTTGCCTCTCTTGAGTCTAATTTATAGACCTCTGAAGTTTTTCCCATCACTGTAATGAATACTTCACACTAGTACAAAAATGACCTTATACGTCGCCTCTTATACGTCGGTTCTGGCCAAAGGCGACGTATAAAGTAGTTATATACGTCGGTTCCGCCTAAAGGCGACGTATAAGGTCAATTTTACACATTTTTTACGTCGGTTGTAAAAAAGGCGACGTATATAATGCTACTTTATACGTCGGTTGAAGAAAAGGCGACGTATATAATGCTACTTTATACGTCGGTTGAAGAAAATGCGACGTATATAATGATACTTTATACGTCGGTTGATAAAAAGGCGACGTATATAATCCTACTTTATACATCGGTTGAGGAAAGGCGACGTATATGATTATATTATACGTCGCTCTAAATATAACCGATGTATAAAACCTTTAAAAAAAAAGTGTTGTGTCACCACGTGTCACATTACTATTGGGTGTTGAGGAAGCACACGGATTGTGCTTCTTTAAATTACTGTCAGCCATTGGATTAAGCACACGGATTCAATATTATTGGATCTCATCCGTTCATTTTTTCCCCATTTTAACTCTCTTTTAACAATCTCACAATTATTATTATTCAATATTATTCAATTTCACAATCTCTCTCTCGACCGAATTATCTCGCGTCTCTCTCTCCCTGCTCGCGTCTCTCTCTCCCTTCGCTTCTCTCTCTCTCCCGTCTCAATCTCTTTCTCTCCACTCTCCACTCTCTTCCCAATCTCTCTCAATCT
The DNA here is from genome assembly GCA_037693485.1 of Kitagawia praeruptora. NCBI lineage: Eukaryota > Viridiplantae > Streptophyta > Magnoliopsida > Apiales > Apiaceae > Kitagawia > Kitagawia praeruptora. Next base: position 115,175,498 of record CM075354.1, read on the forward strand.
CTCGACCTGAAAGCTGGGCGGAGATGGTGTGGGTGGCGATTGATGGATGAAAGAAGGCGAAGGCGAGAAGGATGGGTGGGGCTGTGGTGAAGGAGATGAGGTGAATTTGGAATTGGGGGTTTTGTTTACAATGGGTTTTTGTTGGCGGAAAGAGAATTAAAGGGGGGGCTGTGGGATTGAAGAAGAAAAGAGGAGGATGAAGGCTGGAGAGGTTGAATGGAGGATATGTTTGTGATGTTTTTGAAGTCATTGATTGTGATTCTTGTCTGCAGGAGGATATCTGGTAAATTCATAATTCTTTCAATCCCTTGAATATACATTTTTACACGTGTGCAGGACATATATGAGCTTTTCCCTTACATAATTTGAGGTGCGAGCTGATAAATTTTATGTTATGCAGGATCCTGTTTGAATTGTTAGTCACTTGTCACTGTAGGCAAGTCAATTATTTGGAAATGGCAAAAGAAGGAGATATCGTTTATGTAATTTAATAGTCTGTTCTCACATATTGTTATTTTTTTGAAACTTATGTTGCTTAACTTAACTTTTTGCTTGCTTGCATATTTGTTTCTTTTGCGTTCGCAGATTCCCTCACCAAATGTAACAGAAGGCCATCAATTCAATAATGCTTCTTTAATGGCAGACTTAGCTGGGTCGAGGATTATAACAGAAGATGAACTTGATTCAACTACACTTGAAGCAGAAATTTCTGAAATCTTAGGTACAGACTACTTTATTTCACATAGTTATATTTCAGAGAACTTAATTCAGTTTGCAGTCTCAGTATAACTTATGTATTTGGAAACGTAAAATGGTAACCCGACCCCGTTAATTCTTCTAAAGTATTTTTTTTTTTTGACAAGAATTCTTCTAAAGTATTTGAATGTGTAAAATGATGAGGTTTTATCATTTACTTATGTAGAAATCAGCTATGAGTTCTTAATAATTACAATGGAGAACTCATTTTTTGGTAGTAGTCTTCAGATGGTAGTCTTCAGATACTCTAACACTGGTTAAGACACCACCATTCATTGATAAACCTTTTTTATTCCTGGATAGTTCCAAATTCCAATCTGGAACTCTGCAGTCCCCAGAAAATTGTCGACTCTACGTGTATGTGTAACATACACATACACATTACTTGAAAGTACGCTGTCTTAACGGTATAACAGTGCTTCTTAAATTGTTTCATGGACAAATTATTGTGTAACTGTTAATAAATTACTATATGTTCTTTGTGATTTAATTGATTTTAGTGAGGGGAAAAAGTTCATCAGATTCATCAATGCTGTTGGTTATTTGCTGGTTAAGTTTTGATAGAGGCAACTGCAAGGTTGGATAATAATTGATGGCAAGGGGTTAGTGCAAACCTGGTGGAAGTTAGAGATGTGAATAAGAGCCAAGGTCTTCACTTTGCTGCAACAGAGGAAGATACTGAGATGCACAAGTTTTAAATGGAAGGTTTGAAGCTGGATGTCGATATAAAATTTGAAGTTGGTATTTATTTCAGCTATAATATTATGTTGTTTTTGCGTAGTTTAAATATGTCCATATTTGCATATGTTAACTGATTTTGTCTAGCTATGAAAGAGAAGAAAATAAAAAAGAGAAAACAAGTACTATTTTGGTAATTGAACAAGGCTTGTACTATTATGGGCAATAATTGGTCATTTTAGAGTTTTCATATTCATTTTATGTTCATTGTCATTACTCATTAGACTGCATATGAGTTAGTATTCAGAAAGTACTCGTATAATTATAAATATAATTTTTATGTTTACTATACTTCTCGACTTTTCTTTGCTTCAATTCTTTGCAATTAGTTACTGGATACAGTAATATTAAGATTTTTTTTTTGGCATTGTTTGTTAAGCGTATGAATCGATACAATTGAAATTATTATTAACTGATATTTTTTTTAGACACTGCTGGAGCCTGTTTCATTCCTATTATTGAAACACAACTGTCTCGCCTACTACTAGCAGCCGCCCCACATTGGGTTGGTGCACGAGAGAAACAGAGGCAGATTGTTAAGGTAATTTAAAAAATTGTAATGTAATTAGTGAATTGGATTTTTAGATTCTGATGGAACCATTTTTAAGTGCAATCTACTACCCCAGGTTTTACGATTATGGATTAAGAGGAAGATTTTTGCAGAATCAACATATCTTCAACATTATGTAAATAATTTAGAGCTTTGCAGTAAAAATTTATCTCCAGCTGACAGAGACGTAGATGGCCGAGCAAAAGAGATCGATGGTATGCTTGTTGAGGAATGTGACAGGTCAGAATGCATTTTTGATTTGTAGCCTGTTTTGCTACTTAAATAAACAATATTTGTTTCTTCAGTATGGTAGGAACAAACGTGCCGGTTAAAATTATTATAATATTATAAGCTTCTTTCGGAGAACATGGTTGTTCTGATGAGATACATATATATGGAGCGAGAATACCTTGATCTTTCTTTTAGATTAGGTCTCCTTCCTATCATGCTACTGCAAAAACTTGGGGATAATTTTACTCGAGCATGTATATCATGTTTGAACTACATATCTATATATTCTATCTCCATTCTGAAATCAACACCGACATTTTTTTTCCTGCATTACCTTGTAATATGAAATTTATTAATGATTTCTTAATCAGAAGCTTTAAATTTCAACCTAAAATTGTCAACACAGATGTTTTTTATCTTGTAACCTTTAATTTATATTTGTCTTGGTTTTTGTCACAGCAATGTTACACAGTTACCTGGCCATTTTAAACATCTACATGTGATAGTACTGCTTCAGATTTCGCAGGGGAAATTGTTGCAGCATTCTCAGCGGCATCATTAGTATTTAAAAATGACGAAGCTTACGCTGGAAAACTAAAAAAAGCGGCTAAGGTTTGTCGTAGAAGAAAGAATTGCCAGACCAGAATTTGCCTCTTCATTCATACTTCAGTCAGTATTTTGTTTTTACAGAATATGTAAAAACAAGATGCAAAATGTATTTGTCAATATGTTGTTAAATTGTTATTGTTGTAGCTGGACGGATGTGTAAAAATATGGTGGGAATTATGGTTTTTAATTAATTTTATGGATGTTGTTTGGTTGTAAAATTATGGATGTAAAATTATTGGTTGATTTCGGGAATTATGGTTTTTAATTAATTTTCTGGGTTGTACAGAAAAACAAAATTTTTTTTTTTTAATATTTTGGACCTTATACGTCGGTTGTTTTGAAGAACCGACGTAAAAGGATACAATATACGTCGGTTGTTTAGAAGAACCGACGTAAAAGGGTGCAATATACGTCGGTTGTTTAAAAGAATCGACGTAAAAGGATAAAATATACGTCGGTTGTTTAGAAGAACCGACGTAAAAGGGTACAATATACGTCGGTTGTTTAGAAGAACCGACGTAAAAGGGTACAATATACGTCGGTTGTTTAGAAGAACCGACGTAAAAGGGTACAATATACGTCGGTTGTTTAGAAGAACCGACGTAAAAGGATACAATATACGTCGCCTTTTTAACCGACGTAAAAGACTATGACCTTATACGTCGCCAGCCCATACGTCGCCATTTAACCGACGTATAAGACCTATTTAACCGACGTAAAAGACCATTTTTCTACTAGTGTCAATTAATATAGTGGAGAGAGTTCCACCCGTCGAAGTTATTTCCTTCATGCATAGTGACATATTGCCTTTAAATCCAATCTAATGATGAGATTTGTCTTTATGTTGCTAAACCAGCTCCTACATTAACCTCTAAATGAAGGCTAACCTTCCTCTGATCTATTTGTCTCCCAGAGTAAATTCTTTAGATTTCTTTAACTGTCAGTTCCAAGTTGAAAATCAAACCCTACGGCCACCACATATCTTCCCTTTGTATAGTCCCTAAGAATGGGTACTTCCTATATAGAATCCAAACTTTGTGTACTGCTGGGTTTCTTGTTTTTGATTGATATTTTTTTCCCATTTATGAAACAAAGCCATCTCAATAATCCGAGTTTGTAGCCATAAATACTGATCCATTTCCTCTCCTATAGCTGTTATTGCCCTTAGTAAGCACCAAGTAAAAGTTTTAAAGCTCTGTTATGCACTTTGGCTCCTCTAATAGGATTTTAGAACTACTCCAACTTGTCAACACCAACCTGCAACGATGTGAGCTCTACCGTCACCCTCCTTAACTAATCTATCTACCTCCGAATTTAAAGATATGTTAATATGAACCACTTTTATTAACTGCATATTTTTGAGTCATTGATCTCTTTTTTTTTTTTTTTTTTGCCAAGAATGATAAATTTCATTCATGAAAAAGATTAAACATCAAAAAGATAATAAAAGCTTCATCATCTAACCGAAAGGTATGCTTAACCAATCCATGAGTCTAACAACCCATAGGAAAGAGATTCCTCCGGAAGTTTAGATAATTACACCTTTATATCCACCAAAAAATGCCTCGTTAAAAACCCCACAAGAGCAAAACCCTATGGGAAAAAAACTCAAACGGGAAAAAAGAGTGCTTTACTAAATAAATGAGTACATCATTTAACAAAATAAAATCAAATGACTAGAAAATTCTTGAATCTTCAGTCAACCACTCTAGTAATGCATAATCCCGCCTTTATCCATCTTCTCACCCTAAAACCCCAAAATTAAGTCATCATCCTTCTTCTCTTTACACTTCTACCCATCCACGGAACCTGAATAAATCAATACAAACAAATAATATTATGTCAAAAAACCAAAATCGAATATACATTAAATAATTATTTTACTCAGTGAAAATAATAATATTGAACAATTTTATATATCTAACCAAATGGATCCCCTATGGTTAGACATATAAAAATTAATTTCTCATAAAAGATCTATTATAAAGTCATCTAAAATGACAACATATTCCAAATCAATAAATGATCCAAATCGTCAAAAATGACATCAACAGTAACCCAAAATTGGTCCACAAAACCACAAATAAATGGCACACCCTCAAAGGTACAAAACCAAAACCATATAAAATGGTACAAGAAAAACATTTAAAAAATATATATTTCATCTACCAAGAAATACATTTCATTTTTACACTACTAGAAAAATAATAATACATTACAAGATATAAAAATAATAAATATTATCAGATAACTACATACCATTTTACAATTAAAAGTCAAATATTACATAAAATGACATAACTTCATCATTTAACGATACACAAATACCCACATAAATCAATCAATCCGTTAATAATTAATTAGGGAATCAAATTAATCAGATAAACAAGAAAAATTAACAATTAATATGGAAATCAATTTAATCAATTAACAATTAATAAGGGAGACAATTACTCAACTAACATTTAATCAAGACATCAAATAATTAGAAAATCAGAGAATCGATTAGAAGGAGTTACAATAATTTAAATACGAAAAATAGCTACAATTAAGACAAAAAATTAATGCAAACACTAAAATTTAGGATACGGAACTCAGAACAAGGCATCAGTGACATCGAATTTCAGCAAACAAAAAATGACTCAGAAAATTGCAGGAACTCAGGAATCAAACTTGACATTCTAACTCAGAAGGCAACAGTGACGAAAAAAACAGCAGCACTCGGACACCAATTGCCTCAGCCACGAAATGGACTCAGCGAACTGGACTAAACGGAACAAAGCAAATTCTACCAATAAAACGATTCGACTCGACTAGACAAGGATTCAAAGCAACAGCAGAACTCGGACTCAGAAATACGCATCCAGGCATAAAACGAAAGAACCCAGCAACAATAAAACTCAACGATTATATAAGAAACTCATTAATTTAACATAAACAATGTCGACTCAGTACTCAGCAAAACACGATTCTAGTTAACTCGTCAATTAAAACTCAACATAGCAAAACGATTCTCAACAAGAAATCGAAACAAACAAACCAGCCTCGAACTCGATAGCAAACTCTGAGAACCAAAACTCGACACTCAACGGAAAATAAATGAATTCAGCGACAATGAAACAATAATTTTGAACCAAACGAAATGGACAGCCACTAAGACAATGTACAAAAATCAAACTCGGTAACCAGCAACGACTCAGTAACAAACAGGAATCAAAACAACCATCATAACTCGGTGATTCAATTGACTAAGAAAAGCTACAATACTACTCAGACAGCAACGAACATGGATCGCGATCTAGGTAAAAGAAAGCATCACTATTCAACAAACGAAAGCTGCAAGCGGGTCAAAGATTTGATTCAACAGATGACCGGGTAATAAAAATGGACTAATAGTAAAAGAAAGGAATAGAACTCTCATTTTTGAGTCATTGATCTCTTTGAAAGTGTTGAAATATATCTTCCTGCCCTTTGAGAAAAGTATTAAATAAGTTGGTGTAATCTCAGGCAATGATTATGTTCCCTTTGATCTCTCCTTTATCACTAATTGCTTGGCACATGAAATGAAGTGCATGCACCTCCGTTTCTAGAGGGCTTGAGACATTGCTAGGCCCAAAAAAAGTGAACCTAACCGAACCCATATCATCAAGTAAGAAGCCCCCTATGCCTGCCACTATATGCCCATTTGAGTGGGTTTTCTATGCTCTATCCACAAATCCAACAAGACTAACATTCTCAAACCATCTAGAAATTAATGAACTGAGAGCAGTTTTTGTATGATTTTTATAGGCATGTTATGGGCTTAGTGACCATAAATTTTGCCAATTTTCCAAAATTTGGTTCGTTGCGATGCTCCAGGCCCACACTTTACATTTTATGATCTTGGCAATGGTAGGAAAACTTAATCTCTTATTCGTGAAAACACTTACATTTCTTATAAGCCAGAGCGACCAAATCATTGCACAGAGGCAGTAGAAACACCTTGTGGGTAAATCTTAGAAGATAATATTTTCAAAACTTGGCCCAAATCATGTGGAATAGATGTCTTTAAATCTAACCAGTTAATAAAGAATGACTAGCAGGCTTTTGCAAGTGAGCAATTCCATAATAGATACTCCGAATCTTCAACCTCCATGTTACACCATTTGCATTTGTCATCTACGCTCATACCATTTTTTTAAGGAGTTGTAGGGGGTAGCACCTTGTGCATGGGCTTACATAAAAATTATTTTACCTTTGGCGGAATTTTTTCCATAATCTGGATTAATTCATTGTGCCTCCATCCTGAGTTAGTAAGAATGTTATATCCTCCTGCTGTTGGGTTTAATCTTGAAAGAGTTTGTCCTAGAATCCAATCATGTATGATGATTTAGGAAGAACTTTCTTGTACTCTTATTTGATTTCATTAATATTAATAAAAGACTTATTTGTTTTTATTACGGGCTTTATCTATTTAAAGTGTTTTAAATAAGATGTTCCATAGTTTAGGGTAAAGCTTCTAGAATTATAATGAGATTATAATAGTGAGATCTTGTAACACCCCAGTCCCACATCGAGGAGATTTGGGAGTTCTGTTCAGTTTATAAGGTAAAGTACTACTACTAAGTGCACCAACAAATCATGATCTTTTGGGGGCCTGTGTGGTGGGCTTGTTGACTACCCAAGTTGGCTATAATTGGGCCAGTATACTTTGGCTTATTTCGGATTCGGAATCGGGACTCGACCCGATTTTCAAAAAAGGCTCGGGATTTGACCCGAGTTGTCACATAAGGTATCAGAGCCGACTCTCGAAAGCTTGATTCGTCAAATTGCTGGAGGTGGGGACACGAAGGTTGGTGGTATTATTCCACAATGGACAGAGATCCGGAGGTGGGGACACGAAGCTAGTCGGTATTATCCCATAATGGCTAGGGAGGAACGATCTTGGACCTATGAGATATCCATTCAGGCCTGACGAGGATGTCAGGAGTTTAAGTGGGGGAGTTTGTAACACCCCAGTCCCACATCGAGGAGATTTGGGAGTTCTGTTTAGTTTATAAGGCAAAGTACTACTACTAAGTGCACCAACAAATCATGATCTTTTGGGGGCCTGTGGTGGGCTTGTGGACTACCCAAGTTGGCTGCAATTGGGCCAGTATACTTTGGCTTATTTCGGATTCGTAATCGGGACTCGACCCAATTTTCGAAAAAAAAAACTCGGGATTAAGTACTACTACTAAGTGCACCAACAAATCATGATCTTTTGGGGGCCTGTGGTGGGCTTGTGGACTACCCAAGTTGGCTGCAATTGGGCCAGTATACTTTGGCTTATTTCGGATTCGTAATCGGGACTCGACCCAATTTTTGAAAAAAAAAGACTCGGGATTTGACCCGGGTTGTCACATACTTGGGTAATCCACAAGCCCACCACAGGCCCCCAAAAGATCATGATTTGTTGGTGCACTTAGTAGTAGTACTTTTGCCTTATAAACTGAACTAAAGCCCCAAATCTCCTCGATGTGTGACTGGGGTGTTACAGACTCCCCCACTTAAACTCCTGACGTCCTCGTCAGGCCGAACGGAAATCCCATAGGTCCAAGATCGTTCCTCCCTAGCCATTGTGGGATAATACCGGCTGGCTTCGTGTCCCCACCTCTGGACCTCTGTCCATTGTGGAATAAAACCACCAGCCTTCGTGTCCCCACCTCCGGCAACTTGACGAATCAAGCTTTCGAGAGTCGACTCTAATATCATATGTGACAACCCGGGTCAAATCACGAGTCTTTTTTTTCGAAAATCGGGTCGAGTCCCGATCACGAATCCGAAATAAGCCAAAGTAAACTGGCCCAAATGCCGCCAACTTGGGTAATCCACAAGCCCACCACAGACCCCCAAAAGATCATGATTTGTTGGTGCACTTATTAGTAGTACTTTTGCCTTATAAACTGAACTAAAGCCCCAAATCTCCTCGATGTGGGACTGGGGTGTTACAGATCTAGAAGATGATAACTCTAGACCTAAACAGTTCCTGATCATAGGATAACTAATTAGAAGTTAGTGAATCCGCAAAGATTGGTACATACTATGCTTTCTCCCTTCAGGAGGATGTCTGTTCTCATAGGCATTTGTGTGGTGACACTATAGCTAGTATGTAGGTGCTTATTAGGGAATAAGTTCACTGAATATGACTCGATAAGTTGAACAACTAATGGAGTTTACTCAAGTGTCAATAGTTGTTCACTGAGTGATGGTTGTACAAGTGTCCTTAGACTTGAGATCGTTAGAGTAATCTTGTATATAATGAACTGTGCTTTGGTTTAGACCTTAGTCTCAAGGACATCCATTAGGTCTATTCTGGGCATAGGGATTTGTGTATGGAGATAGTTAACGGTCAATAAAGGATCTACCCCTTCCAGTAAGAAAGTGAATATCCTATGTTATTCTTAGTATGCGAGTTCTGGGATCTCTGGCCAGAGTATATGAAATTAGAAAGGAGTTTCTAATTTGCATCAATATGAACTGTGCATTATGAATAAGAAATCATATGATTAAATTTGATAGGCTTGACACGAGTTTCATGCCTTGTATTTAATCGGGATATTGTAGGATAGAAGGAATTGATTGTACGGTAACTAGTCACTGACAGGTTCTTGGTATTCTAAGCAGTGAATTCATATTATCCGGATAGTCGCGATATGTTGAGAAGCATCACTCACGATGTAGAATAAATATAATTAATCAGTTAATTATATTTAATGAATTATTAGAATTCATATGAATAATAAATAAAAAGTTTATTATTATTTATTTTGTTGCCCAGTAAATAACAATTGTAGAAGGGGGTTGAATACAATTGTATAAGATTTTCGACTTAAAACAAATAACACAAGTATGAATCAATAACAGCTTTATTAACTCTGATATAAAACTGTTACAAAACTCTCTTAAGAAATTCTTATGTTCTTAAGAGCTGCTAGGTTACAATATAACTCGTGTAAGTGATTACAAAATGTAAAACCTAAACTGTGTTTATATAATGTACACAGTTGCACTATCAATTACAAGATATTCTAAATCAATTACATATATCTCTGAATGCATATCTTGTATGATAGCTGCCTTCCTACAAATTAGGAACCGACATATCAATCTTCCTTGATCTCTGGTCTGATGAGAATCTTCATCAAATACTGACCAGCTTCTAATCCTGATAGTCCAATACTGACAGTGCATTCCTGATGACGTCAGCATCAGTATCTGATCAGTAATGCCCAGATCCTGATCATCTCTTGAATCAATATCTAACAATCTCCCCCAATTTGTTCTTTATAAAACAAAGCACAAATTCCTTGATTCAAGATGTCAAAAACTCAAAACAAAATACCTTCTAAAAATCATCAGGAATAGTTTCAGAAATTCTTTGATAGAACAGATTCAGTCTCAAGAATTCAGATAACAATTCTTCTTCCTTGCTTTCAAGAATTTGAATCAGTTTCTTCTTCAGATTTTTGAGTTCTTCATCTTCCTCATTAATCTGATAAATAGCTGCCCTGATGTTCTTAATTGAGTTTCTCGGAAGATCTAAGTCACTTAGCAACACATAAGCAATTTCCTTTCCATCCGGATTTAGAGACAGTTGTTCCATGCCTAGATACACTTCTTTAACAGCTGTACCTTTCTTCATTTCAACCTCTCTATCTCTTAAATTTAAGTACATGGGAATATAATTGCCATCATACCTTGTTCCTCCATCCATGAATCTCTGTCTAATCTTCAGGTAAATCATGACACACCAATTTTGATAAACTTCTCTTTCACGAACATTTATTCTTTTACTTCTGAGAAGATACAGAACATATTTCAGTTCTTTTGCAGATTTACACAACAATTCATGAATAGGAATCTTCTTCACACTTCCATCTTTCATGAAGTACACCAGCTTCTCTATTTTCTTTGCATCAGCATGACAATCAGCAATAATAGCAACAGCTTCAAGTTTCCAAAGATGATCTACAGTTAACTCATCCCCAATCTTGTCAACTAGAGCATATTGATCAGTTTGTGCAATGAAAATAACCAGTGCATGACTATATCCAATTCCTCCTCTTGTGCCAGGTTCCCATCCTCTCAAGCCAGATTGCATATTCACCCATTTTGGTGGATTTTCAGCAATAAAAGTAGTAGACTCTGTTTTAACAATCAGAAATTCATTGATCAAAGAAGACTCTTTTATCAATCCAGCTGATATGAATACAACTGGTTTCCTATAATCAGCCTTATCCACCTCCTTCTTCTTACTCTTCTTCTTCTCATTAGTTGGATAATCCTGCTGATGTTCAGGAACAGATCTATCTCTATCATACCATAACTTCCTGTCAGATCTATGAACATTTCTTAAGTAATCCCTGGTTGTTATCTTTTCTGCTTTTGTGGCTTTAGCTCTGACTTCACTTTCTCTTTCAAATCTTCTGAAGTTTTCTTGTTCATACTCCAATGTATCTTCAGAAACTTCCACATTGTGAAATTCAACCACAACTTTAAGAATCATAATCTTAAGTTCTTTTAAGATTTCAGAATCAGAAACAACGACTGACTTCTCATTAAATGCAGTAGATTGAACAGCTGCCTTACTCTTCCTTTTCAAAGGCAATATCTCCTCTACAATTTCTTCAGGAGCATTAAATTTGTTATCTGGAGTTGATGCAAGAGATAGTGGAGTTTTCTTCTTTTCACTTTCAGAAACATCTTTCAATTTGATTCCACTAGATCTTGTTTGCCTTGAACTAGTTTGAGCAGATGATCTTCCTCTATTTCTGTATCTTCCTCCTCTGCCTCTTCCTCTTCTTGCAGCAAGAGCTTTATTCTGTTTTGCAAGCTCTTCAAGGATCCTGTTCTGTTCTTCTAAGAACTCATCAGTAGTCATGTTTGGATTTTCTTCAGTAGATAAGACAAGTGCTTTCTCAGCATGATACTGTTGAACTCTTTTGTCTTTATGAAATAATTTAAGAACACGACCATCCCCAGTGTCAAGTTCATGAAACAGATTAGCAGCATCTTCATCCTGTTCCACATACACATCATCCTCAGGAATGGTTGACAGAGTTTGACCAGATGTCACTGTCTTCTTTCCAGATTCAGAAACATGAGTTGACTGCTTAGTTTGAGTATTCGTTCTCTTTATCAGTAAAGCAGCATCAGAGGTTTCAATTTTCTGATGTGACTCAGCACCACCATCATTTCCAGAATTATCATCCTTTTGTACAACTGGATCAGGTGAACATTTTGTTTTGACTATCTTCTCCCCCTTTTTGACATCAGTATCGTCCTGAATGAAGAACGACAATATAAGCTTGAGGGTTTCATCGATAGTATCAACTTTAGATTCCAAGACAGTCATTCTAGAATCCAATCTCCTGTCAAGAGCTTTAATATCATCTGCGAGAAGGCGTGCTTGAGAAGCAGTAGCAGATATAGAAACAGATGTTTGAATCCCCGCTTGAAATTTATCTGTTGCAGCCTTCATTGAGTCAATCTCACTCCTCAATCCCTTTGCTAGAAGAGCATTGGTTTTGAGAAGAGCCTTAAGTTCAGGTGTCGGCATCCGCGTAGCAATATGACCAGAATGAAACATAGCATTTTGAAAATTCATCTCAGCAGTAGGTTCATTCCATTCTGTATCCCATTCATGTCCCCTTGCAGCTCGAGTATCAGGTGGAAGAAGTGAAGTATACTCCCCTCTGAATTCTTCTTCAGTTATTGACTGCATGTATCTACTTGAAGACCCATAAGTAGATTGGAGACTTGCTTTTATAGCCGCCTGCATTTGCCTTGTTTCAAGATCAGCATGATCATCATCATCATCATCTGAGCCACCACCAGCCTCAGGAAGTTTATCTTTAATATTGTCATCAGGAAGCATAACACCTTTCATTTTCAAAACACCAGTGGATATAGCTGGTGAATCCTGATGACCTGCAGACAAATTAGTAACATGTCCTAAATCTCTCTTTTCTTTTAAAGTGATCTCATCACTTCTCACAATGTTACCTAAGTTGCTTTCAATAGCAACTCCTACCTCACTAGAAGTTAATAACTTCTCACTCTTTTCTACCTCTCCTTTTGCCAGTTCAGGAGACTGCCTCTCATCACTCTTCTTTTTCTCTAAATGTTCACTCTCAATCTCACAAGAAAGGTTCTGGCTCATTAATTGTGAAGAAATAAGAGGTGGCTGAGAAGAGTTGTCTGAAGTCATACAGATAGAGGTATCCCTTTTATCAGGTCTATCTATAATCATACTATCAGTAGTAAATGAAGTAGAGAAAGAGATGTTACCTGATGAAGTAGTTAAAGAATCCATTGGCCTTGCTGAAATAGGCTCAATAAGCAATGGAATAAGTGGATCAGTAGTGCTTTCATCAGGATTTACCACTGCAACTATAGCATGACTTGCATCAGTATTTGCTACTGATGGTTCTTGTGTAGTCTGAGGTTTTGAAGCTTCTTCAACACTTTGAGTCAAAGGTTCTTGTGTACTTCCCTCAAATGCAGTGTCAGCAATCACTCTATCACATTCAGCAATGTGCAAATCATGAGCAGCTTTTTCTGCCAGACTTCTAGCAAGTTCAATTTCAATTTCAGAAGCCCCTTGAGCATTGTCAGGAAACTCCCCTGCTGATGTTAGTTTGCCAGCATCTTCACTTTGAGAAGATGGTTCTTGTGGGGCAGGAATATTCTTGTCTTCACCTTCCCTTTGAGAAGATGGTTCTTGTGGGACTATTCCTTCAGAAATGTCTGCACCTACACTTTGAGTAGGTGGTTCTTGTGTGACTGGATCTGCAATAGCTTCTGAACTCCTTTGAAGTTCAGGTTCTTGTGGGCTGGATCCTTTCAGAGATGACACTGTAGTCCTCTGTTTCTTATGTCTGTGAAAAACATTTGCTTCAGCAGTTTTTACTTCAAGAGGTGAAGGTTTAACACCCAGCTGAGCAGCAATAGCATTTACTTCATCAACGGATATCTCAATAATTCTTCTCTTTGGAGATGCAGATGCTGGAGAATCAGAAATCTCAAAAGTCTTCACAGGTGAATTATTTGGAGTAGAGATGTCAGGATTAGCAGTAGCGTCAGGAACTGATGATCCATCCTGATTAACAACATCAGAATTCCCTTCCATATCATCAGTAAAATTCAGAAATTCTGTATGATCAACAAATTTGCCTTTTCTGATTAATCTTCTTCTTTTCTTTGGCTTTTCAGAGACAGCCACTTCTCTTGTATCAGCAACATCAATCTCCTTCTTTTTCAACAAGACTGATATAGGCATTGTATCATCATCAGAATCAGAAATAGCTCCTTGAACAACTTTCCTTTTCACTCCTGTTCCTTTATCCAAACCAGATGTTTCAACAACTTTTTGTCCACCCCCTTGTGACTTCATTTGAGAATGAGTTGGAGTGGAGAAATCCTTTGACCCTGATTGCCTCTTAGACACATCAGATCTAGCTGATTTCTTTGATTTTACAACTGATGCCTTTTGTGAGACACCAGAGGTGGTTAACTGTTTAGGTAAGTGTTTGGGTTGTGTGCTTGTGTCACGAATAGGATGTGTAAGGTCCTGTTCCATAGCACCAGTTGTTGAGCCATATTGAATAGGCATTCTCTTTCTTAAAAGAGACCATACTTCATCAGGAATGTATGGAGATCCCACAAACTTATTTGCCTTATCAGAATTGATTAGACTCTTTATATTGTTATCTGAGATTTTACATATCGGCAAAATTGTATCATTCTCAAAAACAGCATGAGGACATAAGTGAGAAAATATTAATTGAAAAAATCTAAGAAAGCAAACATAACCACATTTATCTGCTTTTCTTTCACTTAATGCCTTTAGTATAAAGGAACCATAATCAAATGAGAGATCATGAATTAGAGAGTACCCAATTTTAGCTGAACCAGTGGGTAAGGCATCAAAGTTTGACACTTTATTCAAGAAACATCTGCTGATTGTGTCAAAGAAGAAATTCTATTCCTTCTTGAGCTTTGTCCTGTAGAGCTCTCCAAACTTCTTTGGTGTTCCATTGTAACCCAAGCTTACAACATACTCAAGAAGTTTTGCATCAGTAACTTTGAACACAGGGTTACCAATGATTGATTAGAGCATAATTGATTGGGCTTGAGGCCAAAAAGTCCTGAATAATGTGGAAATCACTCGGCAAGTCCTGATGATCTAGAACTGGTACTTGCACCAGTAATATGAATCGTTTCATATTCTCGTTCCACCCTCCTCTATTTAATCTTAGAGACTTGTCCACTTACTTCTTTAACGCTTCATTCTCTCCTGTTAAGAAAAACCTTTCTCATCAAAAGTTTTAGCAATGTCAAACCTTACCATCATTGAGAAAAACCTCCATCTCTTAGATAAAAGAGATATATTTAGTTATACTCGTGAAGAGTTTGATGCTTTCGACTGGGAAAGACAACTGGAGACTCTCTGGTTGCAGATGGATGCAGGTCTCGAAGAAATCGAGAAGGAAAAACCTGCAAAAGTGATCGACATAGATGCTGCCCTCCAAACAGCATTCGCTTGGCTTTCATCTAAGGCATCCTCATCCAGCTCCATCAACCATTGTTAATGAATATGTCAGCAAAAATAACCTTATCCCTGTCAACTTCCACCCAAACAAAGTGGCAAAGATGGGATCTGGGATGGCTATTAACAATGGAGTGGATTGGTCTCTTATTTCCTGTTGAATAGATTAGTAGATAGAGAACACAAAAGATGTAATCTTTGAATGTAAACTCTTTCTTATTATCAATGAAAAATTTTATTTATTCTATTCTATTCAATGTTTTTCCTGATTGAACATGTTATCTGACATTTAAATATGAGGACTAATTAAAGTAATCACATTATCAGGAATTCAATAACATTAAACATAACTTGAATCAGGAAATTGAGATAAAATGAAGATAGTTAGACTCTGACAAAATACTGATTATCGAATCGTTGCATCAGGATTCGACGTTGACCACTGTCAGGATTGACTTTCCATCAGTATTTGTAGGTCGTCAGTATCTGATGACCTCTTTTTCTCAGGAACTGCCATAGTTTACCATTCCAAGTTCATTCACCAACTTTGTAAAAGTAGCCTCAGGAAGTGGCTTGGTGAATATATCAGCTAACTGTTGATCAGTAGGAACAAAATGAAGTTCAATTGTTTCTTCCAGTACTTGTTCTCTTATGAAGTGATACCTGATGCTGATGTGCTTTGTAAGAGAATGTTGAACTGGATTTCCTGTCATAGCAATAGCACTTTGGTTATCACAATAAATAGGTATTTTTAAAAATGACAAACCATAGTCCATTAGCTGATTTCTCATCCACATGATCTGAGCACAACAGCTTCCAGCAGCAATGTACTCAGCTTCTGCAGTTGATGTGGAGATAGACTTTTGCTTCTTACTGAACCAAGAAACTAGTCTTCCTCCAAGAAACTGACAACTGCCTGAAGTACTTTTCCTGTCTATTTTGCATCCAGCAAAATCAGCATCTGAATAGCCACATAAACTAAAGTCTGATTCTCTGGCATACCAAAGGCCAAGAGAAGATGTGCCCTTTAGATATCTGAAAATCCTTTTTACTGCAATGAGATGCGGTTCTCTAGGATTTGCTTGAAATCTTGCACATAGACAGGTTGCATACATGATATCAGGTCTGCTAGCAGTTAGATATAAGAGTGAGCCAATCATCCCTCTATAGTTGGTTACATCTACTTCAGTTCCTTGATCAGGATCAAGCTTTGTAGCTGTAGCTATAGGAGTGGAAGCTGTAGAGCTGTCTTGCATGTTAAACCTTTTTAGTAAATTCTTTGTGTATTTTGACTGATTGATAAAAATCCCTTCATCAGTCTGTTTAACTTGAAGACCTAAGAAATAGCTCATTTCACCCATCATGCTCATTTGATATCTCGACTGCATTAGCTTTGAAAACTTCTCACACAGCTTAGTATTAGTTGACCCAAAAATGATATCATCAACATATATTTGAACTAACAGCAAATCCTTACCATGATTCAAGTAAAATAAGGTTTTATCAATTGTACCTCTGTTGAATCCACTTTCCAGTAAGAATTGAGCTAAGGTTTCATACCAGGCTCTTGGAGCTTGCTTTAGTCCATAAAGTGCTTTATCCAGTCTATAGACATGATCTGGATGTTTGGGATCAATAAATCCAGGAGGTTGTTCAACATATACCTCCTCTTCCAGTTCTCCATTGAGAAAAGCACTTTTTACGTCCATCTGGAATACTTTGAATTTCTTGTGGGCTGCATATGTCAGAAAAATTCTGATGGCCTCCAGTCTTGCAACAGGAGCAAAAGTCTCATCATAATCTATTCCTTCCTGTTGAGAATACCCCTTTGCTACTAGTCTTGCTTTATTTCTCACAATTTTGCCATCTGAATCAGTCTTATTTCTGAATACCCACTTTGTACCTACAATAGACCTTCCTTTGGGTCTTGGTACAAGTTTCCAGACTTCATTTCTTTCAAACTCATTCAGTTCTTCTTGCATAGCTGTCACCCAATCAGCATCCTTAAGTGCATCTTCAACTTTCTTGGGCTCCTCCTTTGACAGAAAGTTATTATATAAACATTCATTTTGAGTTGCACTTCTTGTCTTAACACCTGCTTCAGGATTCCCAATGATTAAGTCAGGAGTATGACTTTTTGTCCATTTCCTTGCTGATGGTAAGTCATTTCTTGAACTAGATGCTCCCCCTGGATTGGTGTTTTCTTCAAAAGAACTAGAGTTGCTAGAAGCTCCCCCTGAGATAGTGCTGTCTTCTTCTGATGTACTATCTTGATTGTCACTTGAGTCTGTTTCCGATGAATCTCTACTTGATGTTTGAGTTGAATCATCACTAGTGATGTCTCGCTCTTGTTCCCCCTCAACATTTGCATTATTTGAGTCATCATCAGTAACAGGTGTTTGATCAGGAATTGATCGATCGTCAGGATCTGACAGAATATCAGTATCTGCCGTGACTTCATCAGGATTGTTGGTAGCTTCATTTGCAAATGTCAAACTGTAATGAGAGTCTTCTTGTATTCCTGTTAACTTTCTATCATCAAAAGATACATTAATAGACTCCATGACTGTCTTTGTTCTTAGATTATAGACTTTAAAGGCTCTTGTTGTTGGATAGCCAATAAAGATGGCCTCATCAGCTTTTGTCTCAAATTTTCCTAGCTGTTCTGGATGAGGTCTTAGAACAAAGCACTTGCAGCCAAACACATGTAGATGCTTCAAACTTGGCTTCTTTTCCTTAATCATCTGATAAGGAGTTACACCATGTCTGTTGATTAGTGTAATATTTTGAGTGTAACAAGCTGTGTTGACTGCTTCTGCCCAGAAATATGTAGGTAGTTTAGCTTCTTCCAACATAGTTCTACCAGCTTCAATAAGAGTTCTGTTCTTTCTTTCAACTACTCCATTTTGCTGAGGAGTGCCAGGAGCAGAGAATTGTTGAACTATTCCTTTGTATTTGCAGAACTCTTCCATTGCTGAATTCTTGAATTCAGTCCCATTATCACTTCTCAGAATCTTGACTTTGTATTCCGTACCAGTTTCAATAAGTCTAACATGGTCCAGCAGTATTTCAGCAGTTTCATCTTTTCTGTGAAGAAAATAAACCCAGGTAAATCTAGTATATTCATCAACAATGACTAGAGTATACCTTTTCTTACTGATGGACATAATATTCACTGGTCCAAACAAGTCGAGGTGTAGCATGTGATATGGTTCATCAATTGAGGATTCAGATTTGCTCTTGAATGATGTCCTTCTCTGTTTAGCCTTCTGACAAGCATCACAGAGTCCATTAGGAGTATATAGAGCCTTTGGTAATCCTCTTACCAAGTCTTTCTTAACCAACTCATTTATATTGTTGAAGTTGAGATGAGAAAGCTTCTTGTGCCAATTCCAACTTTCATCTACAGATGCTTTACTGATGAGGCATGTAGTTGGATTTTCAGTATTAGTGTGAATGTTGGCTTCATAAATGTTACCATGTCTTTGACCTGTTAATGCAATCTTTCCTGTAGATTTGCTGATTACTTCAAAATGAGTATCATTAAAGTTGACACGATAACCTCTGTCTGTGATCTGACTAACACTTAACAGATTGTGCTTTAGTCCTTTCACCAGAGCTACTTTCTCAATGATGACATTTCCAATTACAATGCTGCCATATCCCAAAGTTTGTCCAATGTTGCCATCCCCATAAGACACAGTTGGGCCAGCCTTTTCCTCAAATTCTGATAGCAAGGTTTTGTCTCCAGTCATGTGCACAGAACATCCACTATCCATGACTAACACATTTTTCTTTTTTACCCTGCAATCAGAATCACAAAGAACTCAGTTAGAATTTTTAAGAACCCACACTTGTTGGGTTCTCTTTTCATGCAATTCAACATCTTTATCAGTAGAAGATTTTCTTGTAAAGATATTTTTATCAGAATTAACTCCATCAGAATTAGTCTTTATCTTGACAGATGCATGATTAGAATTCAAGTTCTTTGTTTTTCCAAAATTTGCACTTTTATTGAACTTTGGCAAAGGCTCATAATAATTATAGTACAAATTATGGTATTCTTCACATGTATAGATAGAATGCCATTTACTGCCACAATGGAAACAAGGATTCTGTGGTTTATAGAATACTGATTTATTCCTAATGTCAGACTTAGGAACTACAGTTGGCTTCTTTTTACTCCTCCTGCAATCAATAGCAAGATGATTAGAATTACCACAGTTAAAACATACTTTTCTTGGTGCATTCGGAATATACTTATAATTATTCTCCTTGTTTATTCCAACTTTACCATTCCTGTTCCTTTTGACAGTTGGAACTCTCTTCCTATCTGTTACCTCACAGATTCTGTCCCTTAATTGCTTCTTGGACAAAAGACCTACATTTTTGTTTTTGACAGTTCTAGACTCAGAATGATGTGTAGAAGTAGATCCCTCTTCTGAAGTAGATTTGGGAATTTCTGGATACACATAATTAACTGGTTTTAGTTTGGTTTTGGTACTGTCTGTAACATATCTGTAGGTTTTTGGATTTGTTGAGTTATTAACTATAACTCTTCCAGGGTTAGATGAAACAACCTTTCCTTTGTCCTTTTTCTCATTTTCTGGTTTATACCCTAGACACTCTTTCCAGTTTTTATCAGAAATGATTTCATGAGTTTTTGTACCAGAATGTGTCCAGGTTCTGAGTTTTTCATTAGCATCTTTAAGTTGCCTTTCAAGTTCATTACATTTAAACTCAATTTCAAGTTTCATGTGTTTAGCATTATCACATTCTGCTTGAACTTCATGCAAGAAAATTAACTCAGCTTCTAGATGATCATTTCTCTTAACAACCTCTGCCATTTCAGATTTTATTCTTGTATTTTCAAGAGATTGACTCCTAAAACTAATATGCAGAGATTTTAAGAAAGATCTTAGCTCAGAAACATTATTAGTATCAAAATCAAATAAAACTTCAGATACCTTGGTTTCACCAGCAGAAGTCTCATCAGTTTTAGCCATCAAAGCATAATTCACTTTCTCCTCTTCAGAGTCAGATGATGAGTCCATCCAATCCTTGCTTGAAGAAATGAGAGCTTTGGTTTTGGTCTTCTTGCACTCAGTTGCAAAATGACCCATCCCATCACAGTTATAGCATCTGATTTTTGACTTGTCAAACTTGCTGCTTTTGCCTTCTTTCTTCTTGTACCTGTCTTTGTCAGCATTGAAGGTTTTCTTCTGGAATTTCCCTTTCTTCCTAGCCTTTCTGAACTTCATCTTTTTGAAGCCCTTGACTATCATAGCAACCATTTCCATCATATCAGAATCAGTAGAGTCATCATCAGTATCAGGATCAGACTCAGTATCAGTATCTGATGATGAGTCATCAGGAATTGACTCTTCCACTCTACTCTTTCGGTTATAAACCTCCTCAGCTTTTCCCTTTGATTTTGATTCAACATTCAAAGCAACAGATTTTGCTTTGACATTTTTCTTGTTCTTCCTCTGTTGAACCTCAAGATCATGAGTTCTTAGCATCCCATAGACTTCATCAAGAGACAACATCTTCAAATCATATTGATGCCTTATGATTGAAGCTTGAGTATCCCACTCGATCTTCAGTTAAAGCTCTGAGAAACTTGGTATTCGAATCCTCTGGATCATATTCTTTGCCAACCAATGATAGATTGTTCAGTAAAGTCAAGAATCTATCGTACATATCAGTAAGGCTTTCATCAGATTTAGCATCGAATTGCTCATACTCCTGAATTAACAGAGCCCTTCTGTTTCTTTTGATAGATTCAGTACCTTGACATTGAGTTTCCAAAGTGTCCCAAATTTCCTTCGCAGTCTTGCATGCTATTACCCTGTTAGACATGACATTATCAAGACTGTTATGCAAAATATTCTTTACCTTTGCATCTTTGAGTACTTGAACCTTTTCTTCTGTCGTCCATTCATTCTTTGCCTTAATGACATAGTGTTCAGCAACAGTCTCTGTTCTTGCAACTAGTTTTGTTGGAAGAAATGGTCCATCATTGATCCTGTCAAGATAGTCAGGATCAGTTGCTTCTAGATACATCAACATTTTCACTTTCCAGGTTGGATACTCGGTCCTCTTGAGAATTGGAATTTTAATGCTTTCATACTTGCTTGTCGACATCTTAAGATCGTTACTGATTAAAATTAATCAGTTTAGCTCTGATACCAATTGTTGCCCAGTAAATAACAATTGTAGAAGGGGGTTGAATACAATTGTATAAGATTTTCGACTTAAAACAAATAACACAAGTATGAATCAATAACAGCTTTATTAACTCTGATATAAAACTGTTACAAAACTCTCTTAAGAAATTCTTATGTTCTTAAGAGCTGCTAGGTTACAATATAACTCGTGTAAGTGATTACAAAATGTAAAACCTAAACTGTGTTTATATAATGTACACAGTTGTACTATCAATTACAAGATATTCTAAATCAATTACATATATCTCTGAATGCATATCTTGTATGATAGCTGCCTTCCTACAAATTAGGAACCGACATATCAATCTTCCTTGATCTCTGGTCTGATGAGAATCTTCATCAAATACTGACCAGCTTCTAATCCTGATAGTCCAATACTGACAGTGCATTCCTGATGACGTCAGCATCAGTATCTGATCAGTAATGCCCAGATCCTGATCATCTCTTGAATCAATATCTAACATATTTCTACTATCGGCTTAATATTGAACCTACAGGGTCACACCATACAAAGATTAATTTATTGATGAAGGTACTTGGAGAGAGAATTATTTTCTAAATAGTTTAGAAAAGAAATAATGAGTAAAATAGTTTTAATTATTATTAAAGCATTTTATAAGATAAAATGTGGGGCTAATATATATATAAAGATATATTATTAAAAACCCTAAGAGAGCCCTATAAATAGAATGAGATAGTTCATTCTAAACACACTTTTGTTTTTGGTGAAAAACCTAAGAAAGGAGCTAGCCTCCATCTCTCTCTCTCTCTCTCTCTCCCAAAAACTCCATTTTTATAAAAGTTTGGTTTTATAAAAGGCTTCATCGAAGGATCAATCTTGGTGGATACCGGTAGAGTGCTTCACACTCTGAGAAGCAACTGCTAGCAACCATCGATTATTAAGCTTCGATTTTCAAGGTATGGTTACGATTCCTCCGCTCTCTAATTTTTATATATTTTTCTAGATGTGCGATACATTGTTTTTACGGAATAATT
Source organism: Kitagawia praeruptora (assembly GCA_037693485.1). NCBI lineage: Eukaryota > Viridiplantae > Streptophyta > Magnoliopsida > Apiales > Apiaceae > Kitagawia > Kitagawia praeruptora. Next base: position 115,198,179 of record CM075354.1, read on the forward strand.
GTTATATCACGCTTCCGCTTGTCCGTACATTCCTTCAAATCTCAATCTTGTAATAAATTAATTAGTTTGTGTTTCGTTTTATTTCATTCGTTAGTTGCATAACAGAGTCGAGCTAGTTCTGAGGAGACTTTGTAGGAGGTTTATCAATAAGTTAGAAGTAGTATTTATCTAGTAGTCTAGGTGGTTATGATCCTAGTTTGTAGGCTCGTTAGTAGCACTGCATTTCTTTATATATTCTGTATTAGGCGTATCAATAAAAAGCAAGTCTTGCAAATACCAATCTGTTCTAGTTTATCAGTTTCATATAAACACACATTCGTATACCTTATATGCTACATTTGGTATCAGAGCGGTCAGGGTACAGGCTAAGACTCAGAAATGTCGACTGTGGATATGAACAAGATGAAGGGATCGGGTTGAGTTATTCAATGCTGGCCAGAAGTAATTACACTACATGGGCTCTCAAGATGAAAGTCTTCATGCAGGCGCAAGGAGTGTGGGGGTGTTGTAGAGGTAAGTGACCCAAAAGTGCCAGTTGATGAGAAGTTAGACAAGATTGCATTGGCAATGATGTATTAGGGTATTCCTGAAGACGTGTTACTATTTATTGCTGAAAAGAAAACGGCAAAAGCAGCTTGGGAAGCAATAAAAACGCTTTGCCAAGGGGCTGAGAAGGTGAAACAAGCTCGAGTTCAAACATTAAAAAGCAGAATTCGAGGCCCTGTGTATGAAGGATTCAGACCAACTCGATGATTTTTACATGAAAATCAATGGGCTTGTTACAAATATTCGAGCTCTTGGAGAGGAGATGCAGGAGTCATACGTTGTGAAGAAGATGTTGAGGGCTGTACCATCGAGATTCTTGCAGATAACCTCTACAATAGAACAGTTTGGCAATCTGGATACGATGATAGTTGAGGAAGCTGTAGGTTCATTAAAGGCTCACGACGAACGAGTTAGAGGTAAGGTTGAGACCAGTGAGGGAAAGCTAATGCTCACAGAAGAGGAATGGCAAAAGAGAGAAGTCAGTGAAGGCAAGCTGTTGTTCACTCGAGAGGAATGGTTGAAACGGAGTAGAAAATCGAGTGATGGACCACCATTTGTGAAGGCATGAGACAAGAGTCGGGTTAGATGTTTCAATTGCAGTCTATATGGCCATTTTGCATCAGAGTATCGCAAGCCTAGACGTCAGAGGGAACAACAACAAGAATCCAACTTGGCCAGAATAGGAGATGATGAACCAACCCTGTTGTTGGCAAAGTTTGATAAGTCCAAGAAGGAGTTACTGCAACTAGACGAGAGAGATGTGAAGCCAAAATTGGCAACTAACAATGAAATTAGTCAGATGGAATCCAATTTGTGGTACCTAGATAATGGCGCCAGTAATCATATGACTGGGCAAAAATCTAAGTTCAAAATTCTTGATGAACAAATCACTGGTCAAGTGAAGTTTGGGGACGGTTCAACCGTGGAAATCAAAGGCAGAGGCTCAATTGTTATGAAGTGCAAGGATGGTCAAGAACGTGTACTCAACGAGGTATATTTTATTCCTAGTCTTCGAAGTAATATTATTAGCATTGGACAATTAACAGAAGAGGGAAGTAAAGTTGTGATTAGAGGAGAATACATGTGGGTTTACGATAAGAATGAAAGACTACTGATGAAGGTCAAGAGATCACAAAATCGACTTTACAAGTTGATTATTGAGACAGAAAATGTTAAGTGCTTTATGTCCAAGGTGGATCAAGTGTCAAAGTTGTGGAATTCATGTATGGGGCATATGAATTATCAAGCGTTGGCATTGATGTTTAAAGAAAAAATGGTAAGAGGTTTGCCAAAAATCTCTCAGCCACATGAGGCGTGTACTGGATGTCTCATGGGAAAGAAAGCAAGGAAGGGTGTATCTGGTCATTCAAGTTTCAGTGCAAAGAAAGTTCTCGAACTTGTACATGTGGACCTATGTGGACCAATCACTCCAGCTACAGCATCTGGTAAGAAATATTTCATGTTGTTCGTAGATGACTACAGTCATGCCATATGGGTTTTCTTTCTTGAAAATAAAGGTGAAGCTTTTGGAATGTTCAAACGCTTCAAGGCATTGGTTGAAAATAGAGATAGTCTAAAGATCAAGGTCTTGAGGACAGATAGGGGAGGCGAGTTTATGTCTAGTAATTTTGAGAAATACTGTGAGGAGATGGGAATAACTCGACACTACACTACACCATACACACCGCAACAAAATGGTGTGGTTGAAAGGAGAAACAGAACAGTAATGGAGATGGTTAGAAGCATGATGAAAGAAAAGGAGTTACCAGCAAAATTATGGGGAGAAGCTATTAGACATGTTGTTTATGTCCTAAATCGACTTCCAACAAGAGCTTTAACAGGTGTAGCATCATACGAGGCCTGGAAAGGTGAAAAACCAGATGTATCCCATATTAGAGTGTTTGGATGCTTGAGTCACATGAGGATACTGTTACAACCAACTCAACACGCAAGTGCACGTGATCTCAAGTAATACAGATAGCAAATAAGGTTCGTTCCTACAGGGACTCGTTGTATTGTCTAGCTAACTCACTCACCAATGTATGATTGTTTTCCGATGCTAAAACAAATAAATAAGTGGATTGTTGTTATCACTAAAATTTATCTAAGAATTATAACTAATGATCAACTGCTTGAACTGAGATTTATGTCGAATTACTTATGCAAATAAAACATGGGAATTTAGTTTCCTTAAACAATCCATCTATAGTCTCCTATTCTCTAGCCTTGTTCATGTGATTTATTAACACCTGATCGAACACACAAAACTGATATAAGCCAACTTCCGTTACACAAATACCATCCTAAACAATATCCACAATAAAGATAGAAATCATTTAGTCTTCCGATTATGCCAATTCTTCATATGTCTATAAAGAATAAAACATAATGGTTGAGGTGCAAGCATTCAATTGATCACATAGTCGTCATAAAACGATTAGAGTTATGACACTAATTACGAATGATATCATCACGCATAAACCTACGCTAACATGGCAAGTTCTAAACTCTTATTTCCACTTTCGCTTCAATAAGAATTAACACACAATTACAGGAGTTAGCTACTCTCCTATAACGAATTAAATCAACCATGATAGGATATCACATCAATCACACTATAGGCATCGAGAAGATTCAACACATAAAATTCATGAATAAGTCCACTAAACCCCCATGACAACGAATTAGTTCATGATCGAACTAATCATCATCATGGGTTCCAGTGAAAACATGATAGAAGAAATGAATAAAGACTGAGATAAATATCAAAGGTTTTTAAAGAATACACCAAGGTTAAGCATCCACAAACTAGGAAGAATACAAGAATAAACTTGGGAACTATCTTCTTCCTTCCTTCTTTGTGCTAAAAAAAACTACGTACATAAAACAAGCTATTCCCCCTCTCTAGGGTTTTCTTTACTTCCCTTATATAGGCCTCCAGGTGCTAGTACATAGAAGAAATGTTTTTTTTTATTTTATTTAATTCACCCAAAACAAATCAGGAATCGAGTCAGACGAGACGGCGACGCGGCGCCGGCTTCAAGCACAAATTCAGCGATGCGGCGCCAGGACCTCCACCACGGCGATGCGGCGCCATCCTCCAGTACATTTGCGGCGACGCGGCGCCGAGCCTACTGTCCAGCAACATAAATTTTTTCCTTTTCTTTAATTTGACTCCGTTTTGCACTTCGATTGCTACGCTTCGTTCCTCTAACACCTGTGATTGATATCCCTGCACAATACCCTTAAAAGAGATCAAAAATACCACAACTCAAGTACAAACCATCGTTTTAAGCTAAATGGAAACGTTCTAAGTAGATAAAATACCCACTTATCACACCCCCAAACTTAAACCGATGCTTGTCCTCAAGCATAACAAACAAAATATTTACAACTACCTAGTACCACTTTCGTAGGTGATCACGGTTGCATTTGGCATATGCAACAAGCCCTTTAAACCCCTAGGCAGCCCTAGTGGACGAGTAAGGTCTCGTGAGGGCCTATAGTGAATGTACCCACAAAATCCATCTAATAATGCAACTAACAATGCAACTAACTACATGAATGCAACTATATGAAAATGCAACAATCCCCTTTAAACTGACCAAAACCAACTAGCAACCAGCTGCCTCAAAGAATGCAACTAAATCCGAATAGAGCTCGACTAAGCCCCCGTATACTAACAATACATGAACAGAAACGTGTGTGTGTGCAATGCTCATCAGAAGTGCTCCCAACACTAGGTCAAAAACCATACCTATCCTTTGCCAAGACAATCACAGGTTTATAAATAGAATAGACTGTAGACACTTCATAACCTAGGAACACCACCATCCTTATTCAAGTTAACCAAGAATTCATGCTTTATTACTACGACACTAAATACTATATACACTACGCATGCTTATTTAACCGTGCAATGAGTGAGACCCCAAAAGGCTTATACAATAATACCCATGTAGCGAGTGTTAGATCAGTGGATCCCAGACTATAAAAGCCTTAGGTCACTAGGACTAAGTCCCCTCAGACTTAATAACTCGAGTATTAAAGAGCTCACTCTGGTTAATTTTGCATTTAAATTATTTACATGACTCTTTTTTTTTCTTTTTTTTTCTTCATTTTTTTTTTTTTTTGTATGTAATCTGGAACGAGAATTCTCAATTCCAACCCTAGACTACTCATATAAAAATGAGCCGGCTACTAGCCGTTTGACGCCTAGCCATTATTGACCAAAATTAACACTAGCATGAAATCCTTGGTGTCCCCCAAACTTAGACTTTATTGCTCCTACGCCATCAAGGGAATAACGAAAATTCTAATTATAATCAAGTGATTAAGTCTCAAACATCCAAACAGGCATGACCCTAACCTAGCCCAAAAGCACCTAATGAGACTAGTGAAAAGATTCTGTTTCCGTAACATGCAAGTCAATTCCATGGGAACTATAAATCAACCCTCTATTCATCATTACCACACCCAATTAGACATCTATCCACCAATCAGAATTAGCTCGTTCTAAGGGATCATGAAAAATGCATGCTATGCAATGCAAATGCAACTATATGAACATCAATATCACAATAAACAGAATGTCCTATATGGCATACATAAAAACAAAACAAAAACGCTCTACACTAACATGCAATTATGCTCCTAACATGACATGCAACACATCTATTATACAACTAATACAAATGCACCTTTAATCCCCACCCCCAAACTTAAAAGTTGCAATGTCCCCATTGAAGGCGAGAAACAAAGAAAGTGCACAGGAATACCTCAATCATCAGCAGGGTCACCCTCCTCGGGTGGTAATGGCTTGAGCCCGAGTGCAAAAACTTCCTCATTTGACAACTTACGAAGCACCTGAAAATTATTAGAATCAGCTAGCCCACGAGACTTATGTAGAATGTCAACTCTTCTTTCCCATGGAGTTGCATCCAACAACTGAAATAGCCCCTTTCTTCCTTCGTTCTCAATGCCAGAAATCCCACTTGAAGCTTTTTCCACTGGATCTGATTTTTTTAGCTGCTCAATCTCCTTCTTCACATTCTTATCAACAACGTCCACTTTGAAACACTCCTCTGAATCTGACGGATATTTTGTTGCCTTGAACACATTGAAAGTGACTTTCTGATCATGCACTCTCATGGTAAGCTCTCCTTTTTGCACATCAATCAGAGTTCGGCCCGTAGCTAGAAATGGCCTTCCCAAGATGATAGGAATCCTCTTATCCTCCTCAAAGTCCAGTATAACAAAATCAACCGGAAAAATCAGCTTATCCACCTTCACCAATACATCCTCCACTATACCCCTAGGATATGTGATCGACCTATCTGCCAACTGCAAGGTCATATTAACAGGTTTCGGATCAGGTAACCCAAGTTGCTTAAAAACAGACATCGGCATCAGATTAATGCTAGCTCCCAAATCACATAAGCACTTGCTAAAAAGTTGTTTGCCAATAGTGCAAGGTATGGTGAAGCTCCCCGGATCCTTCAGCTTAGGTGGCAACTTTTGTTGCAAGACAGCACTACACTCCTCCGTCAAAGCGACGGTCTCTAAATCCTCGAGTTTCAATTTCCTCGAAAGTATGCCCTTCATGAACTTGGCATAACTTGGCATTTGTTCAAGTGCTTCAGCAAATGGTAGATTTATGTGCAACTTTTTGAACACTTCCAAGAACTTTGCAAATTGCTTATCAAACTTCTGCTTCTGAAGCCTTTTAGGGAATGGCGGAGGCGGATAAACCTTATCTTCTACTTCTTTTTGGGAATTAACACTCTTGTGCATGATAGGAGTTGAAGGAGTAGCATTAGGAAGCAAATCAGAACCAGATTCGACCTCAACTGAAAATTCAGGTTTTTCCTCCAGAGAGCTCGGCGACGCGTCGCCGTTTTTGTACTGTGAGGCGGCGCCGCGGCGCCGTAGGGCCTGCTCAGGAATTTCATTTTTTTCCTCGGTTGCTTTTTCTTCGTTCTGACCTTGTAGACTTCTTCCTGATCGTAATGTTATTGCCTGAACCTGTTCCTTTTGATCTTTCTTGCCTGGATTCACCTCTGTGTCACTCGGAAGCGTTCCTGGTTGACGGTTCAACAAAGCATTGGCTAGCTGGCCAATTTGATTCTCTAAAGTTTTCAATGACACTGCCTGACTCTTATACATCATTCGAAGCTCTTCCAATTCCGACTTCTCAGACTGATTCAATGAAGTTCCTTGAGATGGTTGAAACCCCGGTGGATTGAATGGTTGCCTTGGAGCATAAGGTGGTGGTTGATAGTTCTGATTACTTGGCCTTGCATTGAACTGCTGATTTTGTGGTTGCTGAGCACCTCTCTGATTGTTGCTCCAACTGAAGTTAGGATGATTCCGATTGTTGGGATGATAAAATTGTGGCACTGGTTGCTGAGATCTTTGAAAATTACCAACAAATTGTGCGGATTCAGCTGAGATAGCACACATATTTGTGTCATGTGCCCCTGCACACAATTCACACACCATAGCAACCTGGTTAGTACCAAGATTAGAAAGGGAATCTACCTTCATTGTCAATGCTTTGAGTTGGGCAGCAATAGCAGTAGCTGCATCCAAGTCAAGAACTCCGGCCACTTTCGCAGGTGGCAAGCGTTGAGTAGGATTCTGAAACTCATTGGCCGACATCATTTCAATCAGATTATAAGCATCCTCATAGCTTTTTGCCCATAGCGCACCTCCAGAAGCTGCATCTAACATAGGCCGGGACTGAGCTCCCAACCCGTTATAGAAATTGCTGATTATCATCCAATCCGGCATTCCATGATGAGGACAACGTGCCAATATCTCCTTGTACCTCTCCCAAGCTTCTCCCAAAGATTCCTGGGAATGCTGAGCAAACTGAGAAATGGCATTCCTGTAAGCTGCTGTTTTTGCCATGGAGAAATACTTGGTCAAGAACTTTTGAGCACAGTCTGCCCATGTTGTAATAGAGCCTGATGGCATAGAATGTAACCAACTCTTGGCTTTATCCTTAAGAGAGAAGGGAAATAGCCTCAATCTGATTGCGTCATCTGTAACTCCGTTGAATTTGAAGGTGTCACAGATCTCAAGGAAGTCCCTAATATGAGCATTGGGATCTTCAGCAGGACTACCCCCAAACTGGACTGTGTTCTGAATCATCTGAATGATGTTTGGCCTTAGCTCGAAATTGTTAGACCCTATAGCTGGGCGAACAATACTAGTATGAATGTCCTCCACTTTCGGCTGAGAGAATTCACTCAAAGCCTTCGCTGCTTGTTCTTGATTTTCCATAACTTCCTTTGCTTCAAGATTGTCTCCTAACCCGAAATCAAGTCTTCTCCTAGCTAGTTCTTCTCTACGTGCTAGTTCGTCTCTACGTGCACGAGCTCGTGTACGCATAAACTCTCAACAAGTACCTGAAATTCACCACAAAGAAATTTTATGAAAACGTCCTAGTCACCGAAATTCAATGACCACTGATGGCAAATATTGAAACTAAACAAAATAAAACCGCGTCCCCGGCAGCGGCGCCAAAAACTTGTTACAACCAACTCAACACGCAAGTGCACGTGATCTCAAGTAATACAGATAGCAAATAAGGTTCGTTCCTACAGGGACTCGTTGTATTGTCTAGCTAACTCACTCACCAATGTATGATTATTTTCCGATGCTAAAACAAATAAATAAGTGGATTGTTGTTATCACTAAAATTTATCTAAGAATTATAACTAATGATCAACTGCTTGAACTGAGATTTATGTCGAATTACTTATGCAAATAAAACATGGGAATTTAGTTTCCTTAAACAATCCATCTATAGTCTCCTATTCTCTAGCCTTGTTCATGTGATTTATTAACACCTGATCGAACACACAAAACTGATATAAGCCAACTTCCGTTACACAAATACCATCCTAAACAATATCCACAATAAAGATAGAAATCATTTAGTCTTCCGATTATGCCAAGTCTTCATATGTCTATAAAGAATAAAACATAATGGTTGAGGTGCAAGCATTCAATTGATCACATAGTCGTCATAAAATGATTAGAGTTACGACACTAATTACGAATGATATCATCACGCATAAACCTACGCTAACATGGCAAGTTCTAAACTCTTATTTCCACTTTCGCTTCAATAAGAATTAACACACAATTACAGGAGTTAGCTACTCTCCTATAACGAATTAAATCAACCATGATAGGATATCACATCAATCACACTATAGGCATCGAGAAGATTCAACACATAAAATTCATGAATAAGTCCACTAAACCCCCATGACAACGAATTAGTTCATGATCGAACTAATCATCATCATGGGTTCCAGTGAAAACATGATAGAAGAAATGAATAAAGACTGAGATAAATATCAAAGGTTTTTAAAGAATACACCAAGGTTAAGCATCCACAAACTAGGAAGAATACAAGAATAAACTTGGGAACTATCTTCTTCCTTCCTTCTTTGTGCTAAAAAAAACTACGTACATAAAACAAGCTATTCCCCCTCTCTAGGGTTTTCTTTACTTCCCTTATATAGGCCTCCAGGTGCTAGTACATAGAAGAAATGTTTTTTTTTATTTTATTTAATTCACCCAAAACAAATCAGGAATCGAGTCAGACGAGACGGCGACGCGGCGCCGGCTTCAAGCACAAATTCAGCGATGCGGCGCCAGGACCTCCACCACGGCGATGCGGCGCCATCCTCCAGTACATTTGCGGCGACGCGGCGCCGAGCCTACTGTCCAGCAACATAAATTTTTTCCTTTTCTTTAATTTGACTCCGTTTTGCACTTCGATTGCTACGCTTCGTTCCTCTAACACCTGTGATTGATATCCCTGCACAATACCCTTAAAAGAGATCAAAAATACCACAACTCAAGTACAAACCATCGTTTTAAGCTAAATGGAAACGTTCTAAGTAGATAAAATACCCACTTATCAGATACCAAACCAAGGAATGAAGAAACTAGATGATCGAAGTATTTTGGTGATAAATCTGGGAAGGGAACCTGGTACAAAGGGTTACAGATTGTTCAGTCCAGAAGAGAATAAGGTGTATGTGAGCAAGGATGTAGTTTTTCAGGAAGGAAAATGTTGGCTGTGGTCAGACGAAAGGGAAGATGGCGACACCCAAGTATTGTTTCTGTTAAGAGTATAAGATCCTATTGGGGCCTTCCTCTGACACCTTAAGGTTTTAGATGAGCTGGTTACTTAACATGGTATCAGAGCTCGGTTTAGGAGGGGTCTCAGGTTCGAGTCCCTCCACCCCCATTTATTTAATTTAAATATTTGTTATTGGTATTGGTTATATATGTTGTCATTGTCTGGTCAATCGTAACGAAATGTATCGTACGATTGAAGGGGAGTGTTAAGAGTATAAGATCCTGTTGGGGCCTTCTCTGACACCTTAAGGTTTTAGATGAGCTGGTTACTTAACAGTTTCCACTAGTTGAAACTCTTGATCAAGTAGATGATGTGAATGATAGCAGAATGGTTGAGACTAATGTTGGCAGACAGTACTCTTCAGAAAGTAGCGAGGGGTATGAACTGGGACTCCTTAAACTGTATCAACATCACTTTCATCTCAGATCATTCCATCTACACAAGGGTCTATTTTTTGGAGGTCAGTTACATCAAGACTTGACAGTGATAATTATGATGACAGTGTTGAACCTTTGAAAGTTCGTAGGCTGAGTGATGTGTATAATGACACTGAAGAAGTGGTGCTAGATGAGGAATTATGCTTGATGAGGCTTCAAAAGATAAAAACTGGAAAAGGGCTATGGAGGCTGAAATTGATTCAATCGGAAGGAATGCTACGTGGAAGCTTACTGAGATGCCTGCAGGACAGAAAATAATTGGTTTAAAGTGGATTTTCAAGCTTAAAAAAGATGCAGCTGGCAATGTAGTGAAGCACAAGGCCCGTTTGGTAGTAAAAGGTTATGCTCAAGAGCACGAGATTAATTATGAGGAAGTGTTTGCTCCTGTCACTCGTCTTGAGACAGTGCGAATGTTATTGGCACTTTCAGCAAAAAACTCGTGGCAAGTACATCATTTGGACGTGAAAATTGCTTTTTTGAATAGAGAAATAAATGAAGATGTGTTTTTTGCACAGCCAGAAGGGTTCGAAATCAGTGGGAAAGAACATTTGGTTTACAAATTGGTGAAGGCATTATGTGGGTTAAAACAAGCACCGCGTGCTTGGTATGCAAAATTGAATCATAGCTTGAAGACATTGGGTTTTAAGCGTTGTCCTTAAGAAAATGCTGTTTACACGAAGGGAAAGGGGAAAGATTGCTTGATAATAGCTGTCTATGTAGACGATATTTTGATCATTGGAGCAGATGTGCAGAAGATTGAAGAGTTTAAGCAAAAATTGGAAAGAAATTCGACATGACAGATCTGGGGAAGCTCAGCTACTATTTAGGAATCGGGGTGAAGCAAGAAACTGACTGCATTGAGTTAAGACAGTCGGGGTATGCAGGGAAATTATTGGAAAAGGCAGGCATGGGGGATTGCAATCCCACTAAATACCCGATGGACCCAAATGAGCAGATTTCTAAGGATGAAAAGGGGCGTGTAGTTGATGCAACAATGTACAAAAGCTTAGTAGGAGGGTTGCGATATATAGTAAACACTCGACCAGATATAGCTTTTTCTGTTGGAATTGTAAGTCGTTATATGGAACGACCAACTACATTACATCTGAGTGCAATAAAGAGGATTATTCGTTATGTCAAGGGAACACTGCAGTTTGGTTTGATCTATAATTAACATAGTGGAAACAATGTAGTCATTGGTTATTCTGATAGTGATCTGGGTGGTTCTATAGATGATAGACGGAGTATAGGAGGCATGGCTTACTACTTGAATGAGAGTTTGATATTGTGGGTTTCACAGAAGCAAAGGGTGGTGGCTCTATCATCCTGTGAAGCAGAATTCATGGCTGCTACTGCAGCTGCTTGTCAAGGAATTTGGGTGAAAATGTACTAAGTCAGATTACAGGTGATAAGCTTGGTCCAGTGGTATTGTTTATTGACAATAAGTCAGCAATTGACCTAGCTAAAAATCCCATGTTTCATGGAAGGAGCAAGCATATCGACATACGTTTTCATTTCATCAGAGAATGTGTAGAGCGTGGAGATGTCATTGTGAAGCATGTTAGCAGCAACCAACAGCGAGCAGATGGGCTGACAAAAGCTCCTGCAACAATCAAGTTTGAGAAGATGCGCAACTTGCTGGGAGTTAGGGAGTTAAAGAAGCAAGTTTGAGATTAAGGGAGGCATTGTTGGGTTTAATCTCAATCTTGTAATAAATTAATTAGTTTGTGTTTTGTTTTATTTCATTCGTTAGTTGCATAACAGAGTCGAGCTAGTTCTGAGGAGACTTTGTAGGAGGTTTATCAATAAGTTAGAAGTAGTATTTATCTTAGTCTAGGTGGTTGTGATCCTAGTTTGTAGGCTCGTTAGTAGCACTGCATTTCTTTATATATTTTGTATTAGGCGTATCAATAAAAAGTAGGGTTGTAAACGAACCGAGTCAAAACGAGTTTTGTCGAGTTCGAGTCGAGTTTTTTTTTATCGAGTCAAGCCAAGCTCGTTAACACTATCGAGCAAAATATTTGGTTCGAACTCGAGTTCGTTATCAACCGAGTCGAGTACCGAGTTTTTAACGAGCTTTACTATCGATCCCGAGTTCGAGTCGAATCGAGCAAGTCGTTAAACTTTTGTTTTTGTTTTTGTTTTTGGGCTTATTTTATAATTTTTACTAAGTGACTGGTGAGCCCAACTGCCCAAGCGACCAAACGGCCCAAACGGCCAAACCCAAAGTATACAACATAAAAGTATAAAACTAAAAAAATGAAAATTAAAAAGTAAAATTCAATTATCTTATCCAGTTATCCACTAATCGTCTAATCCAGAATTCCAGATCTATTATACGACATTACGACTTCCTCTTCCGAGTTCCCGTCTTCCGTCTTCCGTCAATCCGTGGTCGTCGTCGTTCGATTATCCTCTTTTGGTATAATTCTTATCTATTAATTCATTCTCTACTTGATGAATTTGTTTTAGGGTTTATATATATGTATGTATCATGTACGATTGTATGTAAGTAAATTACTAGTTTGGTTGTTTATGCGGCTATGCCGAGTGTTAATACAAGTAGAAATCTCTTGTCATACATGAATTCAAGTAGTCTAAGTAGATAATCTTTCCCTCTCTCTTTGGCTTCACTGGCCATATCTATGCCATTTAATTTAGAGGGCCGACTCCCCTTTCCCTACATGAATAACAAATAAACTATTAAGTTCACTGCTTGTGATTTACACTCGCTCTATATTTAGATGCTAGTGAGTTATAAAAACAGTACAAATTAATGAATTATAAATGGAGGGGAAGAAATTATAATTTTGGATATAATGTAAACACACCATCTCAGCTTTTGTAAAAATCGATTGAATCAACCGAGTATAAAAATTTGATTATTTGAAGATGAAATCGAGTTAAACCGATTTTCGATTTCTATAACATTGTCGAATATGCATTCAAGCTTATCTTGTAGATTTGTTTGGTTTTGGTGTTATCTGACTAAACTAAACAATGCTCACAATCACATCCAATTCTAAAGATGAATCTAGTGACCTGTTATAAATGACAAACAGAGAAGTGTAACTTCCTTACCTGCTCTGTACTTGTAAATTAATGCATGAACAAAAATGTTCTTTAGTATTTATAATAAAAAATAAACAAATACGTGTAAGTTGCCAGTTGTGACAGATAGGCGTGCACGGTGCATCCACTGCTCCACATTACTCCATAAGAGTACACATGATTAAAATGGTTCTCGTAACAGTTTGTGAATTTGTAAATTTGTGTTCATTTATTCTTTTAACACCAAAGAATGCATATCACATTTGAATTTGTAAATTTGTGTCCATTTACAAATTTACTCCCAGAAGAGCGAGTGTAAATCACAAGCATCTTAATAGCATCTCTACAGTCAGCACCATACTGCTTTAAACTAGATGAATAATATATGTTTATTTGTTGTTTAAGTTTAATTGATTACTTCTTAGTTCTTACTAAAGTTGAGTAGTTGACTTTGTTTTTTCTGATTTTTAGAGTAAAAATGACATCAAAAAGATCTAGAAAGTACATAGAAGTAATCCCAGAAGATGCTGAGTTTCAAGAAAATGTAGGAAGTTTCGGAGATGAAACTCCATCCGATGATGACACAGGTGACCAGCAGGAGGCCCTCAGTAATCGAAAGAGAAAGAGAACAACAAGTTCGAATGCATCATCTAAAGATAAAGAAAAAGCAAGTGGACTTACGAGCGAACATGAGATTCCACAAGCTGCAGATCTTCCTTACACAAAAAAGCCAAGGAAAAAGAGGTCTCAAGCTTGGAAGTTTCTAGATGAAGTTGTGATTGATGGTGTCAAGTTTGCAAAGTGCAAACTTTGCAAGACTGAATTAAAACGTGGTGAAACCTGTTCAACATCGGCTTTGAACAGACATGTGAACAAGTGCAAGGCAACACATGGATTCGGACTCCAAAAACAGGCGCAACTCCAATTTCAAGCTGGAGATAGTTCATCGGAGGTAACACTTGCTAATTTCAGGTATGACCATACGAAAATGAGAAAAACTGTCTCTCATTATGTATTGGCAAATGAATTACCTTTTACTCATGTTGAGAGTTATATGTTTAATGAGCTTATGAGGAAAGCAACTCCCCACTGGTAGAAAATTAGTAGGGCCACTGTAAGATCTGATTGTATGGTTACGTATGAAATTGAGAAGACAAAGTTAAAAGAAGTTTTTAAGTCTGTCAAGAGGATTAATATAACAACAGATATGTGGACCTCGTCAACTCAGAAAATAGGGTATATGGTTATTACAGCCCATTGGATAGACTGCGACTGGAAGCTAAATATGAGGGTTATTAGTTTCTGTAATGTCCCCCTCCTCACAGTGGTTATGTAATTGCAGATGCTATATCTAAATGTTTGAACGAATGGGAGATTGAAAATAAAATAGGAACAGTGAGTGTAGATAATGCGAAGGCAAATAATGTTGCCTTGCGAACTTTAAAAGATATGTACAATATTAGAAAGACAACTTTGCCAATTGGAGGAAAATTGTTTCAGGTGCGATGTTGTGCACACATACTAAATTTATGTGTGCAAGATGGATTGGATCCGATAGAAAAAATTATTGATAAAATTCGAGATGGTGTAAAATATATGTGGTTGCTTCTGAAGGTCGTAGGATAAAGTTTGCTGAAATTGCTAAACTCCTACATTTGAAGAATAAAAAGTTAATTTTAGATGTTCCGACTCGTTGGAATTCTACTTTTAAAATGCTGTAATGTGCTGTTGAATTTAAACAAGTTTTTGAACGATTTCCCTCGTCTGATAAAGGATTTGAGGATTATGTTCCTGATGCGGAGGATTGGGAACGGGTTGAAGGAGTTCGTAGTATCTTAGAAACATTCAATGTTGTCACTAATATTGTGTCAGGTACTCATTATCCTACATCAAACTTGTTTTTGGCAGAAATAAGGAAAGTTAAACAGATTCTGGATAAGAATACTTTTGATCAGAATTCAAGGATAAGAGAGATGGTAGCTGAAATGAAAATTAAATTTGATAAATATTGGGGTCAGTGCAATCTGGTAATGTCTATAGGTGCTGTTATGGATCCACGTTTTAAAATGAAACTTCCTATGTTTTGCTTTCCAACTCTTTATCCGCGTGAAGGTGAGGCAGATCGAAATATTGCTTATTTAGAAGAGGTGTTGAATGAACTTTATCAAGAATACTATCTTGAAGATCGAGCTAAATCAACTGATTTGTTTGAGTCAGGTCCAGTATTATCTGATAATCACATCAACATGGATGAAGGAGAAACACCACAAGGAATAAATGAATATGAAAGTTTCATTCGTGAGAGTGGTGCAATTTTTGAACCCATGAAATCAGAATTAGTTGACTATTTAGCTGAAAAAATTGTGATTCCTGCTCCTAATTGTTCAAAAACTTTTGATGTATTAGCTTGGTGGAAAGGAAACAGTGCAAAGTATCCTATCTTGTCAAAAATGGCTCGCGATATCTTGGGTATTCCGATGAGCATAGTTGCTTCAGAATCGACTTTTAGCGTTGGGAAAAGAGTGATTGAACCACATCGCTCCTGTTTAAAACCTGAGACTGTAGAGATGCTAGTGTGTGGTGCTGACTGGGTACGCGAACTATATGGGCTGAAGAAACCAAAGGTATATATTTTCTTTATTGTCACTCTGACTTTAGAGTTTCCAGTTTATCATGACAGTAGTTATATAAATAAATGTATCTGACTGAATGTTGTTTAACCTTTGGCTTTTGGTAATATCAGTAGGGCCATTGTAAGATCCAAGGACCAACTTTTTTCAAGTTCCTCTTGCTGTCATCAGTAACCATCCAGTTTGATACATTCACTGGTGTATGTGTCCTGTGATTAGATAGTTCAATGTCAATGTCGGTGTTCCACTTGGGTTTCCATTTCCTATTTGAATGCCTGATGCCATTTTAGTGTCTATGGCCTGTCTGAATGTTTCATGCAAAGTATCCTAATAATTTTTTCATGTTTGTAATCTGATAGTGGCCATTTTGTTGCAGGATGCCCCCAAGCCCAAAGTCACGGAAGTTATTGAGATCGATTTGGATTTCGATAAAGTGACTACTTGTTGACTATATCAACTGCAACACAACCATTGCTATTTACTTATACAAAGGTGAAGGTCCTGTTAATTACTTAATTGCAATTTATATCAAGTCCAACATTGCTATTTGTCTAGTTGTCAAATGCTACTAGTTTGTCAAAGTGATATTTTGTTCAACTTTCACTTTATGCAGGTGTTGGATTTTAATTTTTAAGCATCTTCTAGGAATTGGAATGACGTGTTGCAATGACCACCATTTTGACTTATGATGTTATGCAGACAGCAGATTCACCAAAGTGCTAGTAACCTAGAGTACTACAGTAGTATAGACTATAGTACTAATATTTGGAATTCTGACTTTTGTTAAGTGGTGTAACTTTTGTTAACTGTTAAGTGGTGTATTGGTGTATGTGATTTGTAATATCACTATATCAGTGTGTTAGCTATTATGTAAGAGTATATTTAGAATCTATTGTCTCATTTCAAGTTTCAAGTTTTAACTTGTCTCATCAGATATGAATGTTTATTTTGTTGGTGCTGGACTGCTGGGAGACATTTTTTTTAAAATGCAAGTAGTTTACCGAGTCGAACCGAGTTTATCGAGTCGAACTCGATTTCGAATCGATAACGAGTCGAGTCGAGTCGAGTCGAGTCGAACAACAAAAAAACTCGGACCGACTCGTTAATCTTATCGAACAAAATTGGTTGTTCGAACTCGAGTTCGTTAACGAACCTTACCGAGTCGAGTCGAGTATCTTAACGACCAACTCGGTTCGTTTATAGCCCTAATAAAAAGCAAGTCTTGCAAATACCAATCTGTTCTAGTTTATCAGTTTCATATAAACACATATTCGTATACCTTATATGCTACACCTGCTATATTGTAGTCACCTCCATTGACTTTCAAACCATCGAGTCTTTTGTACTACCAAGACTGGTGTTTGAAATCAATGTATTGGGTCGTTCTCTGTCCTCAATCTCCCAGCCTCTTAGATTTCCCCTCCAAAATTTGTTAGAAGATGCAATGCCTTGTTTTCATTTAAAGATCATATCTTTCACAATAATCGACTTTTCTTTATAGAAAGATAGAGAACAATCTGCCGTAAACCGTTGATAGTAATTCCTTATAATGCTAGTTATCTTTCCAGAATTGAATTTGATCCCCTCTTCCAAGTAATCCCTCATGATGCCAGTTATATTTCCAGATTTTAATTTGATCTCATTTTCCAGTGTATTTCGATTCCATTTTTGTTCAATCGATCACGTTAACATTATTTTTAAGTGCAATTCAGAAACTAATCTATACTATATTATAATAAGCAAAAGAGGGTATAATTTGTAGTTGGTTATCCTCTTTTTTTGGTTATCCTTTTTTTTTTGGTTATCCCACTATTAAAAAAGAATTAAAAAAAAGACTTAATTGCACTTTGCACCCCTAGACTTAGTCGAAAATTCACTTCGCATCTTACTGTTCCGGAAATTGCAATTTGCACCCCTAATGTTTCAAGCCCGCTACATTTAGCACCCCTTTAACGATTTTAAGTTAACTTTGACTGTTACCGTCAGTCAAAATGAGGGTATTTTGGTCATTATACTCAATAATAATTATTAAGCTTAAATAATTTCAATTAATATTATAATTTTTAGATTTTAAGATTTACCAAAATTTTATTTATAATTTACAGATTTTTTAAAATATAATTTGTATTTCAAATTTTTTAAAAATATTTACATTACTAAATTCTTGTAAAATATTATTTAAAATATCAACTATATTTGTTATAATTTTTAAAGTACAAACGAATATAAATTCAAGATTTCGTGTTTTGTTTTCATTTTTTTTGGAAAAAAATCAACTTTTAAATTGTGTTTCTTAATTTTTTCAAAATAATTTAGTTTAATATATTAGTTAATGACTGAAATACCCTCAGAAAAATAGACGGTAACGGTCGTATTTGACGGAATTGAGTGAAAAGGGTGCTAAATGTAACGAGATTGAAACAGTAGGGGTGCAAATTGCAATTCTTGAAACAGTAAGATGCAAAGTGCAATTTTGCCTAAGTGCAGGGGTGCAAAGTGCAATAAAGTAAAAAAAAAACAAAACAAAACATAACGTACTTTCGTCAGTAGCTACCAATTCAACCTCTATCACTAGCTCTAAGAGATAAGATATGTATTACTACATAAACCGATAAAAGGTTGAAAATCAAACGAAAATTAAGAAAAAGTTGATAATTTTCTTATTCACATTAATTACAATTTCCACTACAAATTAAAATCCGAGTATAAAAAATTGTTTTTAATAACACATTTTTAAAAACATTACGTGCATTAAAACTATATAACTTGGAATTCTTTTTCGAAGAAAAAAAAATAACTTGGAATGATTTTTTTTAAATTATTTACATGCAATATATATACAAAGAGTCCTACTCAACTACAAACCATTCTTATATCCATACTATAATATAATATAATATAATAAACGAACTAGGGATAATTGGTAGTTTGGTTGTTTGGTTCAATCAACTATTAGATGATAACCGTTAGATCTAATAATAAAGAATATTCTATATTTAAATCCCTCTCCTAAAGATTCGAATCCCGTCAACAACAAATTTACATTAAGATTTTATATTATTTATTTGAAATAATACATGTCATTTATTAAATAACTATTATCATTATTACTAATAATTTTATTAATTAATATTACAAAGTTAAATTATATCCATAATAAATTTTTTTATTTTATTTTATTATATAATTTTAAAAATATTTAAAAGTAACTCGTGCTTTGCACGGGTTATAAGCTAGTAAATAATAATTTTGGTTTTAAAAAATTTCAAAACATATATATTCGAGACAAAAAATAGCATTTTATAATAATTAAACTATCCCATGACATTCACCGAGCCTTCCGTTAAAAAAAAAAACAAATCCAGTAATAATATCTTCCGAATAGTTCATATTAAAATTGGAGATTTTTAACTTTGGCTATAGAATGCAAAACAGACGAATAATAATTACACATAGGGGTGTTCATCAAACCGCATAAACCGTACAAATCGCCCGTCCCGCATCACACCGTACCGCCCCGCATGGTTTAAATTTTTCGTGGTGCGGTCGTGATTTACATTTTAGCCAAACCGCACGGTGCGGTGCGGTTTGTGGTTTGGGGATCCATTCTCGCGGTTTAGACCGCACCGCACCGCATATTATTTAATATTAATATATTTATAAATATATACATATATATATATATATATGATTTTTTACCCGGACCATTTATTACTTATGTATAATTTATAAATATATACATTCTTGTTATCTATGATTATTGTTATTCTGGAGCAGACCATTGGAGATGTCCTCCTCCAGGTTATAATATTAGCTTCAAGGCCAAAGTGCAAAAATATAAACTGTTATCTTGACATTTATACCAATAATTTTCAAGTTTTTTTTACTTCTTACAGGAGATAATTAAGTGCAATTAGTAGTAGTCAAAGAAGGAAACTGGTCTTATTAATATCTTCATGAAATGTTACGGATGTTCTATATCAGTTCGACAATAATAGCAGGGTTAAAATTGGCCTTGCCAATAATAATATGTTCGTGGGTGGAATGTGCTCCTTTGTGAGCTTCAGTGCATTTTTTGTGCTGCTATTTTTAATTTACAAAAATCTGGTTATTCTTCTGCTACTCAAAATCTGCACTTTTTGGGATTATTATGGATTTGTTAATTTTTAAGATACTATATTATTAAAATTTGAAATAGGTAAACCGCCCGCACCGCACCGCACCGCCCGCATTTTTCGTGGTGCGGTTTACATAGTTTTAATTTTATGTGGTGCAGTCGCGGTTTAAAAATTTGTCCAAACCGCATGTACGATTTGGTTTACGGTTTGAGAAAAAAACCGCACCGCTCGCACCGCGAACACCCCTAATTACACACACCAAAAATGGGAAAACATAAACCACCGTCTCCAATCAAGTGAACCAGCCGTAGTTTTTTTCAACACAAAACCGTCAAATAGTCACTGGAAAAACAAAATCTTCAACCCATTTCTTTAAATATAATGATCAACTCTTTAACATTCTTTGTACAGACATAAATAAAGTTAAAGTTAAAGCACCCATCTTACTATTTCCAGGGTTTTTGATTGATTGCAGTGAAATTGTTCAATTTTGTAATGGAGCAAACAGAAGCAATAAACAAGAAGAAGAAGAGAGAAAGTGAGAATCAATGGAGATGGGTTGCTTTTATTTCAGTTGTTGTAGTCTTGTTGGCTCTTGGGTTTGCTTCAAAACCCTTCTTTTTCAACCCCTCCTCTAAATCTTGTCACTGTTCTCAGGTAAAAATTGATTTTTATTTGATTTTTCGTTGTTTTATGTATGTGTTTATGTAAAATATATGTGGGTAATAAGTGTTTGTGTATGTATTTTGGTAATGAAGTGAAATGGGTTGTTGTGATAAAATTGTTTTGAGGTAATGAAGTGAAATGTGTTGCAGGGGTCACATAAATACAGTGGAATGGTGGAGGATTGTTGTTGTGAATATGAGACTGTGGATCATCTTAATGAGGAAGCATTGCATCCTTTGTTACAGGATCTTGTTAAAACTCCGTTTTTTCGATACTTCAAGGTGTGTTCTTGCTGCTTAATTTGTTTGAGTAGGTTAATTGCAGTGGTTGTGTTGTATCTTAGGAAATGCCTGTGATGTAGGAACTAGGGTATAATGTAACTTGGTAAAAGGACGAATGTTTGTTTTGTTTACATGATTATTTTGTTTTTAAGTGCATGTAATTTAGTTTGCGTTAATTACTAGATTTGACCACGTTACTCTTGGGATTGATTTGTTTGAGGTAGATGTTTGATGTGGATTGGGTACTATTCTAACTTTTAGGCTTGTATTCAAGTGAAAAAAGTATCATCAAGTCTTGACTACATTCTGCAAATCCTTCAAGTTATGAGAAATTTAACTATTAATACACAACTAGGCTGCATTTTACAATCTTCTGATATCATAATGAAGTCTGTGGCTGTAAAAGTAACCAGAGTCGGAACTAATACATAATTCGCTAAAGAGGGAAGAAGGAAATGAACCAAGTCTAGACTCTAGGTAGATTCAAATCTGTTTCTGAACTTCATCTTTCCGGTTGGATATGTAATTGGGATTGTCTCTTCTAACATCATATATAATGCAGTGGTGGTTTAGCTCAATTTTGGCTGTCTACGCTAGTGTCAGCTTAACATGATTTTGTGTAGATAGTAAATGACTGATGGACTAAACAATCTCATGATAATAGTTAACTGTCTAATAAATGCATATCTATTTCTTAAACTATCCTTTCCCGTGCAATTACTCTTGTATTTCTCTTTGTGTAGATATTGTGCTCTATTGACAAATTAAACTCATCTGTTCCTTCGTTGTGTTTATCAATACAACTTTCTTCTTTGGCATGTTTCTCAGTTCCTTAAATGGCAATTGTTCTTGTGAAATATTAGTAGCCTGCAGTTCCAACAAGTCACTAGTCCCTCCAGTTTTCAGTGAAAAGATTTTTATTTTTATTTTTAAAAAAAGTTTCTATACTCTAATTCTCGTTCTTTGTCAGTCAATGCTGCATTTTGAAGTGTCTTAATCTTTTAGAAGTTTAAGTAAGGCCTAATGAATCAGATATTAAATGTTTTCTTGTGATCTTGTGCCCCAAAAGTATGAATGATAACATATAAAGCATCGTAATTTCTAAAGTTGAAAGTTTGAGTTGAAAATAAATTCTATATTCAGTCATTGATTGCTAAAGACTATTTTAACTTCAGTTGATGAATCTCAACATGAACACAAGACCATTATATTTATCAAATACATCTATCTTTCTTTCCATGTTTCTTCTGTCATGCATATTTGATATTTGTATTGTTCTATGCTTAATATCATTCAGTGCTTTCATAAAACAGGCCACTGAGGTATACTGTGTACTCATATATATTATTTTTAATGAAAGGTTAAGCTATGGTGTGATTGCCCTTTCTGGCCTGAAGACGGTATGTGCCGTTTGCGAGATTGCAGCGTATGTGAATGCGCAGAAAATGAATTCCCCGAAACATTCAAGAAACCTTTTAATCATGGCCTTCCACCCGATAATCCTGTCTGTCAAGAAGGAAAACCAGAGGCTGTTGTAGACCGAACAATAGATGCTAAAGCTTTTAAAGGCTGGATAGTAAT
Source organism: Kitagawia praeruptora (assembly GCA_037693485.1). Lineage (NCBI taxonomy): Eukaryota > Viridiplantae > Streptophyta > Magnoliopsida > Apiales > Apiaceae > Kitagawia > Kitagawia praeruptora. The sequence continues at coordinate 115,220,655 of CM075354.1, forward strand.
AGACAATCCTTGGACAAATGACGATGAGACAGATAATGGTGTTTCTCTAATTTGTGTTGCACTTCTTTTTGTCTTTCCTACATTGAAGAATGCATCTCCCCCTCCCAGCACCATTTCCTAGTTTAAAGCTATTCTAGTCACTTTGCTGCCTTTACTAAAAAACCATGACATTGTTAAACTATAAGCTGGTCAAGTTTGTGTATTGTGGATCATAACATGTTAGGTCTATTTTCTGGAGGATTGTAGTATCTTTTTTCTTGCATGTTTTATGCTAACTGTAATGAATTTAAAAGTTGATAGCTCATGTGACACCTTTACTGGGGTTTTTTCTTGTAGCTGATATGACTTATGTGAACCTTCAACTGAATCCTGAACGTTATACTGGCTATACTGGTCCATCTGCTCGAAGAATATGGGATGCAATATACACAGAGAACTGCCCTAAATGTGAGTTACTCTCCTATTAGGTGTTCGAAAATTATTCCTATATCACCGTTCACCAGTGTAATTCCATGGTCAACAATTATCAATCTAATTACCAAAAACAATTGTCAAGCCAAACTTGTATCCACCTTAAGCTTATTCCTTTTTTGTTTCTCCTAAATCACATTTTTAGTTTACGCAATGATATTTTTTCCCCTACTTCACAAAGAGTTTTCCCAACTTGTTCACTTTGAAAAGAGAAATCGTGGTTACTACATATAGGTTTTTATTCTTCGATTACATTTTGTGGCAGCTGAATATGATGTCTGTTAGTTTATATTTAATGAATGCTGAATTGCTGATGGTTGCCATCACATGATACTCATTGTTCAAACTTTGTAGCAACTGTGCTATGCTGTGCTACTTCTCCCTTTGCTAATAATCTACATTTTATACAGATCCCTCAGAAGAGTTTTGTCAAGAGAAGAAAATTTTGTACAAATTGATATCAGGTCTTCACTCCTCGATATCAGTTCACATAGCTGCTGATTATCTACTTAATGAAGCAACACACTTGGTACTTTTTCTAGCATTAACCATGACATTATACATGAAACTAGTTTCCTACAATTTAGTTGCATATTCTAGATGACATGTTCAAATGTACTCTCATTCCGTTAGTTAGGACTTGGGACTTTCATAATTGCATTAAATTGTCCATGATCCAGTATAGAAATAAATACTTTGAAGCCTTGACCTCTTATTACCACGAGGAGAGTGGTATCCGGTAGGCTAATCCTTGGGGTTCTTAATTACTTGTGATGGGAATATTGGCATTCTCCCGTTACGTAGTTTACAGCTCAGTTGAGTCATTGGCATCTTGTTAAAAATGCCAAAATGGTTATAGTTGGATGGGGCATATCTGCAATTCTGTGTGAAATCTAAACTGAATTTTCTCAGATTTTAATCTAATAATAATATTCTGATATGCTTTCTTTTTTGCTTCCAGTGGGGTCAAAATCTGACATTGATGTATGATCGAGTCTTAAGGTACCCAGATCGTGTTGAAAATTTGTACTTCACCTTTCTCTTTGTTCTTCGAGCTGTGACAAAGGTAAGTAACTACCATGTGATTTCAGTTTTTAAGGTTTGTTATGGACTTTCCTACACGGCAGCACCTTAATATATTTTGCATCTGGGTGCCTTTTAGGCTTCAGATTACTTGGAGGAGGCTGAGTATGACACTGGTAACTCTGTGGAGGACCTGAAATCACAATCCTTGGTAAAAGGGCTACTTCACAACCCCAAGTTACAAGCTGCATGTCCCCTCCCATTTGATGAGGCAAAATTATGGAAAGGCCAAAGTGGACCTGAACTGAAGCAGCAAATACAGAGACAGTTCAGAAATATAAGGTTTTCCTAACATCATCTTCGTTCAGTTTTTATGCTCTGACTTTATTTTGACCTTTTACATACTATCTTGCAATAAATTCATCCATTTTCCCAAGACCTTTGAATGACAGTCAAATTGTAGTCATTGACACATTATCTACCTGCACAGGGGATTAATTGAATTTTATCATTTGGGGGGAGGGAGGGAGGGGGGTACTTAGGGAAAATTTTGTTTACATCTTTTCTGCTGAATGCTGCTTTCAAGTAGAAATTCTATTTAATCAGCATACAAGAACACACTCTAGACAAGCATAAATATATCGTTATTAGTGATTTAACTAGTAGGATGTCCAATGGCATTGCAGTGCACTGATGGACTGTGTGGGGTGTGAGAAGTGCCGACTCTGGGGAAAGCTTCAGGTTCTTGGTCTTGGTACTGCATTGAAAATCCTCTTCTCTGTTGATGGACAGGACAACTTGGGTCATACAGTATGTTTCTCTCACCCTCACCTCTGTATTATATTCTTTCTATGATGCTATAGGACCACATGAATAGAAGCGATACTGAGGCCATGGGTGGATCTTAGATATGCTTAACAGTCGGAATAGATATGCTTAACAGTCAGAAGTCTAACAAAATAAGAAGCTGATAGGTGAAAATAAATTGTATTTAAATGGAAATTTGTAGGGAATCCACTTATAACAGTTTTCATTTCACATGTGTGATCTAATAATTAATGACTGTATACCTACCTTGCATCAGTGTCAATACTATCACTACTATGCATGGGTTTGGTTCATAGTTGAGAATCATAGCATCTAATAGTTATGTTTAATTGCATTACATATACTCGATATGGCTAGGACAACGGGACTTGTAATAAAATGTCAGTATTGTTAACATAAAATTCCCATGCTCATATTTGTTAATCATGGACTTGATAACAATGTACTTGATTGTGTTTTAAAAAAAACCAAAGGACCGAATAGTATAGTCTTGTAGACGTCTATTATATATAAATACCTCATAACTGGGCGAAAGAAGCAAAGAAAAACTATTCCTTTACACAGAAGCATCAAGAATAAAGCTACTGCTTCTCTTGATACAAGCTACATGCTGTTTTTATGCCTAATATGACCACTTTTTTTTTCTGAAACTTATTTCTATCTTTGTTCCTGTACATCTGCGAATCAGGTGATCAAGCTTATCTTAATCACTTACTGATTTGTTAAAAGCTAGTTCTTCCCACTCAAAACTTGCAAGTTAATAAATATAAATTGTTATTCTTGTTAGTACTAATTGAAAAAACCGGGATACAATAATGTGCTTTCTTCTTTCAGCTCCAGTTGCAACACAATGAAGTGATTGCTTTGGTGAACCTACTCAATCGACTCTCCGAATCAATTAAGTTAGTTCATGAGATGGGGCCTGCTGTTGAGAAAGCTGTAGGAGTGCCGATTCCAGCTTTTGGTGATCGGACTAGTGCTTGGCAAAAATTATGGAATTCTGTAACCGGATCCAAGTGAGACATTATGGCATCTCTCTGCTTATGGAATTGATGACATGTAACTGAGAATTTTGCATGCCTCACAGTTTATTATAAATACATTAAGAACATAGCTTAAACTGGAAACTGCGGGACAATTGTAATGCACAGACGCACTGGAAGAAGGATGCACTAAAGTATGTTAGAACTAAAGTTTTGATAATCAGGAAAGTTTGGAAACTGTATTATTACCCATGTTGTATGGACAAAATCTATACATAGTTGTATTAATATAGTCTTGGTAGTTTTCTATTGTGAAAGATGTCGGTGATTTTTTTTTTGGTTATTCGTTGATAGTGATCATGCTTGCAAATTTCAAATGTCATTTATAGCACTTTGGATTTTTTTTAATTTTTTTTTGTCAGGAGCACTTCGGATTTATTGAAGCAGCATAATCCAGTTTCAAAGACGAGCTTAAACAGTCAAACTTAAGACAGTTCGACTTAGAAAAGTATTTAAAAATTTATTATTTAATATTAAATATGTATTATATGATGTGATTATGTGTGAGAAGGTCAATATATATGATATTGTGTTCATGTTTGTATATAATGATTTGTGTGTGTGTCGTGTAAGTCTGTGTATTTTTATTTATATTTTTGAGGATTTAAATGTATTTAAGTCATGTATTATTGATCTTCTGGGATTTTATAAAATCATCGGAGTTGTTAAAAATCACGAAATCTTTCGTGATATCATCTTTATGATATTATATAGTTTTTAAAATTAGTGGAAGAATCATTTTGGGTGTTTAAGTATTTTAAAATGATTTTAAGAATTATGTTGCATTTAAATGATCAAAACTTGTAAAATTCGTATGTAATTCATTTTTGATCCTAAAAATATTTTAAAAACTAGTTGATAAAGCCGCGCTTCGCGACGGCAATACAATATTTTTAAAAAAATTCAATACATTTACGTAATATTATAATATTAATATTTATTTCAAAAAAAAAAATATTAATATTAAATTTTAATAATTAAATAATATTCTTTAATGAATCAAGAAAAAATTCTTGTTAAACACAATTTTTTCGATTGAGCCGCTCTCTCGTTAAAACCGAAATCCCATCTTTAACATATATAGTATAAAGACTTATATAATAATTTTTATCCATAAAATCGAACCGTAAAAATAAAAAAATTATGACATAAGTATCAAATTCTAATGGCTAATATAATCTTTTCTAATGAGCCGTCTTCCCGTTAAATACATTTCGAGCCACTCTTATTTGGAACCGAAATTCTAACTTTATTATATGAAGAGAGTAAATTCCAATTTTTATATTCTTTAAACTTTCTAATATTTATGGAATTTTAAAATATGAAAATACATCTTTTATTTTCTGTATATTATAGATATTCTTGTATTTATTTACAACTTCCGCATGAAATGTCTTTCTGTTATGTTAATATATATATAAAAAAATACGAAGACTTTTCGTTACGGGAATAATATAAAATTTATGGATATATTTTTATAATGCAAGTATAATTAACTTGTATAAAAAAGTTACAATAAAGGATTTCTAGGAAAAAAGATATATAATTTTAAAAAATTGTATAAGACGTCTCAACCGTCCTCGTATTCTACTTCCAATAAAACATTTTATTTTATGTATTCCTTATATATTCAAACATCTTTTATACGATCTTCTCTAATAAACCGCTTTCTCATTAAACACATTTATTATTATTGATCCGCTCTCTCGTTAAGATAAAAAATCTAACTTTTACATATCACTTGTATGATAATATTTATCCATAAAAATCAAATCCTAAAAATAAAATAAAATTTATAACATCAATATACTATTTTAATAGTTTATACAATCTTTTATTGTAAGTCATCTTCCCGTTAAACACGTTTCAAGTCACTCTTATTTGGGATCAAAATTTCAACTTCATTACATATTATTGATAATACTTATCTTACACAACTTTTTTCTTGAAATCAAAATCTAAAAAATAGGGTGAATTCCAATTTATACTTTCGCTAAACTTTCTAAAATTTATGGAATTTTAAAAAATGAAAACACATCTTATTTTCTCTTTATATTATAGATACTCCTGTATTTATTTTATTCAAACATCTTATTACTTATATACGGTCTTCTCTAATGAACCGTTTTTTTGTTAAACACGTACGGTTATTACTATTGATCTGCTATCTCGTTAAGACCAAAAATCTAACTTTTACATATATCACTTGTATGATAATATTTATCCATAAAAATCAAATCCTAAAAATAAAATAAAATTTATAACATTAATATGATATTTTAATAGCTAATACAATATTTTATAGTGAGCCGTTTTCCCGTTAAACACATTTCGAGCCGCTCTCGTTTGGGATCGAAATTCTAACTTCATTACATATTGTTGATGATGCTCATCTTACACAACAACTTTTTTTCTTTAAAATCAAAACATAAAAAATAAAGTGAATTCCAATTTTTACTTTCTCTAGACTTTCTAAAATTTATGGAGTTTTAGAAAATGAAAACGCATCTTATTTTTTCTTTATATTGTAGATACTCCTGTATTAATTTAGGATTCCTGCATGAGAATGTTATTTTATTATATTAATACATCAATGATTTTATTTTTAAATACGATGATTTTTTTTATGACAATAGTATTGAATAAATTTTCCTAATAGAAGTATAATTAACTTATATGAAACGACATATTTTAAGAAGATCGTACTTTCTAAAAAATATTTATTTATATATCTTCACTATATATTCAAACACTTATTCTACTTCTAATAGAACTTTTATTTATATGTTTTTTTCTATAAATTCGAACTCTTATTCTCTATAAATTCGAACTCCTATTCTACTTCGAATATAACTTTTAATCATATGTCTAATAAATACTTATTCTACTTCCAATAGAACTTCTAATCATATGTATTCCTTATAAATTCGAACTTTTCTTCTCTATAAATTCGAACACCTATTATACTTCTAATATGTTAAATGATATTTTTATATTTATTAGTGTTTAAATTCTAAAATTCTAGAAAATTAGAAAAATAGATTTAGACGATTTTATTTTTTTCTTTAAAATCAAAACATAAAAAATAAAGTGAATTCCAATTTTTACTTTCTCTAGACTTTCTAAAATTTATGGAGTTTTAGAAAATGAAAACGCATCTTATTTTTTCTTTATATTGTAGATACTCCTGTATTAATTTAGGATTCCTGCATGAGAATGTTATTTTATTATATTAATACATCAATGATTTTATTTTTAAATACGATGATTTTTTTTTATGACAATAGTATTGAATAAATTTTTCTAATAGAAGTATAATTAACTTATATGAAACGACATATTTTAAGAAGATCGTACTTTCTAAAAAATATTTATTTATATATCTTCACTATATATTCAAACACTTATTCTACTTCTAATAGAACTTTTATTTATATGTTTTTTTCTATAAATTCGAACTCTTATTCTCTATAAATTCGAACTCCTATTCTACTTCGAATATAACTTTTAATCATATGTCTAATAAATACTTATTCTACTTCCAATAGAACTTCTAATCATATGTATTCCTTATAAATTCGAACTTTTCTTCTCTATAAATTCGAACACCTATTATACTTCTAATATGTTAAATGATATTTTTATACTCCCTCCGTCCCTTTTGATTGTTAACATTTCACTTTTTCAAAACTTTCTGGCACGCATTTTAAGGTGCATTTTAAGGATAGTTAAATAACTTTTTTTTAAAATTTTCTTTTTCTGTATAAAAATTTAAACATTAAATTTTTATACAGAAAAAGAAAATTTTTAAAAAAAGTTATTTAACTATCCTTAAAATGCACCTTAAAATGCGTGCCAGAAAGTTTTGAAAAAGTGAAATGTTAACAATCAAAAGGGACGGAGGGAGTATTTATTAGTGTTTAAATTCTAAAATTCTAGAAAATTAGAAAAATAGATTTAGACGATTTTATTTTTTTCTTTAAAATCAAAACATAAAAAATAAAGTGAATTCCAATTTTTACTTTCTCTAGACTTTCTAAAATTTATGGAGTTTTAGAAAATGAAAACGCATCTTATTTTTTCTTTATATTGTAGATACTCCTGTATTAATTTAGGATTCCTGCATGAGAATGTTATTTTATTATATTAATACATCAATGATTTTATTTTTAAATACGATGATTTTTTTTATGACAATAGTATTGAATAAATTTTCCTAATAGAAGTATAATTAACTTATATGAAACGACATATTTTAAGAAGATCGTACTTTCTAAAAAATATTTATTTATATATCTTCACTATATATTCAAACACTTATTCTACTTCTAATAGAACTTTTATTTATATGTTTTTTTCTATAAATTCGAACTCTTATTCTCTATAAATTCGAACTCCTATTCTACTTCGAATATAACTTTTAATCATATGTCTAATAAATACTTATTCTACTTCCAATAGAACTTCTAATCATATGTATTCCTTATAAATTCGAACTTTTCTTCTCTATAAATTCGAACACCTATTATACTTCTAATATGTTAAATGATATTTTTATATTTATTAGTGTTTAAATTCTAAAATTCTAGAAAATTAGAAAAATAGATTTAGACGATTTTAGAACGCCACCTAAACTCCCGTGTACCCTCCTTTATATATATATATATATTAATATGGGGAGATAAATAATTTCGTTCTCTATGTTTTAAAAATGAAATTTAAAATTTTCTCAATAATTATCTATTTATTTTCTATTTTACGAGATGAATTTTAATTGTTGGTAAATTAGAAATTGTGGCGAAAATACATTCTACCCTTCTTTTTCCATAATTCTTTAAAATCCTTATTTTTCCAAATTAGAGAACCCATCTCTGTTTTTCACTTGTCTCTCTCTCGAGAACTCTCTGGAGACTTCTCTCTCTTTCTCGATATCTCTCTCTCCCTCACTGGCAAATCTCTCCTCTCCCGGTTATGCTAGTTCTCTCCCTCACCCCTTCGCTCTCCTCACTCAGTTGTGTGTGTGTGCGCCTGTGTGCGTGAGTTCTTCACTGTAAACCCCCTCCCTCTTCTTTTCTTCACCATACCAGTTGCTGTGTAATTAAATGGCGTGTATTGCGTGTGAGGATGTTCGTGTGTGTGTAAACAGAGTGTGTATCCAGAATTGCGTGTATGGATTGTGTGGTGCGTATATAGGGTATGGGTATAGCTGAAATGGGGGTGTGAAATTGGGGATTTCGTTTTAATTGGTACAAGGTGATGTTGTTGAGCAGTAGGTTGGTGTGTACGAGCGGTGGTATGGTACTGGTGGAGTGAGTTGCGATTTTTAGAAGGAGTACAGGGGAGTGGGTGATGTTCAAGTGTGATGTTTTAGTTGTAAGGTAGTGTTGAATTGAATGGAAGAGTTGCTGGGAATGGTGTCTGCAGATGTATGTGTATGTTGTAGGAATTGGGGCCGAAACAGGGGAGGTGGAGGGAGAAAGGTATGAGGAGGAGGTAGCGTGTGTATGATGTGTGTAAGCGGCTGGGTGTGTGTGCGAATTTGTACGGTGTTCAACTGGGGAGCTCGATTCTTGTCAATACAGTGGGCGTGTGTGTATTTGTGTGTACAAGTAGAGAAGGCGAGGAGCAGGGGTATGTTTCAAGAGGCTGTGCAGGGGTATGAGCCAAGTTGTGTATGGTGTGTCCGTGAGGGCGGTATGTCGAGTAAGTGATGGTGGTGCGGAATTGAAGAGTGAAGAGGGATACAGAAAGAAGGCAGCCGACAGTGTAATGTAGGTGAGTGCTATGTAGTGTTTGTGTAATGAAGGGGCTAAAAAGGGGGAGATAGGAGGGTGGTGCTGTACGTAGGAGTGTTGTAGGGTAAGGAAACCGAAAGAGAAGAAGTGGGTGAAATCGGTAGGTGTGTTTTGTTATTGTGTCCGTGTGTGTGGCTATGTACTGGTGTGTGCAAGTTGGAATGTGCAGGATGGGATAATTTTTGAGTATTAGGTGGGTTTGAGTATATGTTTAAGAGGTATGTATTTATATGTACGAATTGGAGTAGGGGTGTAATTCGAGTCGAGTTCGAGTTTTTTTTTTTTTTTCGAGTTCGAGCTTTTTTGAGTCGAGTCGAGTCGAGCCTGAAATTTGTGTTCGAACTCGACTCGTTTACTATACGAGTCGAGTTCGAGCTGTTATCAAGCTTTCGAGCTTATCGAGTTTTTAACCGAGTTTTCGAGCTTATCGAGTTTTTAAACAAGTTTCCGAGCTTTTATCGAGTTTTTGAGTTTTCGAGCTTCCCGAGTTTTTGAGTTTTTCGAGTTTTGACCGAGTTTTCGAGTTCTTACCGAGTTTTCGAGTTATCGGGTTCTTATCGAGTTTTCGAGTTTCGACTTAAGTTCCATGAAAACTATTTGCTTTTATTGTTTTCTTTTCAAGTTTTACCTAAATTTTTTTTCCCCAATTTCAAATGACAATAAACTTTCAAAATTTTATATTTTAGTTTATTCTATTCATATATATTTACGGATAAGTTTTATCTTTATTACAAATTATGCATCTAACTATCTAAGTATCTTAACTAGTTAACGATGATAATGAGAATAATAAAATGTGAAACATTTTTTGATTTCGAGTTTATATGTGTTATATTTTTTCAAAACAGGCACCTTACACCGAGAGTCCTTAGTAGTTTTATAAATTTTATTTATAATTTAATAGAAATATTGCATACAACAAGTCTATGATATTACTATCATGCTGTTACAGTTTATAATTGTACAAAGACAAAATATATGGAAGTAAAATTCAGAAATCGAACTTGATCACTACAACTTAGGATCGATCAAAAGATCAATCGAAGTAGTATAGACTAATCGTGATATCAAATATATTTTGATACTTTAATAACAATTAATAATATTAATTGAATTTTAAAAATCGTGCATGTAAAAAATCTTTGATTCGAGTTACTAATCACTACGTATGCGTGTAAGAATGTAAATAATTAATTTAATGATATAATGTGATAAGAACATACAATACTATATAAATCGTAACTCAAAAATTATTAATTTTTAGATAAAGTATATTGTTAGTCACAGAGGCATGCCTGTTTACATCAAATAACAAGCCTAATTGTTTGTAATGCTTTGCATTACTTACATGACCTCTTAACTGAGGGAACCTCTAGTTGTAGAGTCTCTACTTGTTCTGTACCTGTAATAGGCACCAAATCCTAGTTGTGTAACTGTACTTATATAGTCAAGAATAATGCTTGAAAGAAGTTCGAAGGTTCATGCCTCAAGCAAGAAGATAAAGACTGTCAAATAATCACAATTGGGATTTGAAGAAAGTGAAGAATTTGCCTAAGTACCAATTCGAGAAGTAGTTTTGTCTATTCGAGAAGTCCTGCATTCGAGAAGTCAGGGATTCGATATCTCAAGACACTATTCGATATCTCTGAATACACTGTTCGATATCTCATTCGATATCTCAGAGATTCAATATGTCTATTACTCTGTTTGAGAACTCAAGAAGTCAACAAGTCAAAAGTAGTATTCGAGTTCTCAAGGAGTCAACAAGTCAAAGTTCCATTCGATATCTCAAGGACTCAGAAAGCTATTCGATATCTCGAGGATTCGATAAGTCAAATGTTCTATTCGACAACTCAAGGAATCCTGATGAAAAAGGGCTATTCGAGAAGTAATTCGATATGTCAATATAACAGTGTTCGAGAACTCAGAGTTATCGATCAAGTCAATTCTAGTTCTCGAATCACTTACTTAGTCACTTCTCGAATACACTCTTGGAGACAAAATACTGGAGAAATTGTACAAGTCCGAAACCTGCAACAAGCCAATGCACTTTATGGATCTCAATCTGTAACGTGCTCTGGAAAGCCTACAAAGAAGCTTGGAGAGATATAGAAGAGACAAAGGGCTAAAGAAGTGGATCTGAACAGGCTTTGCAAAGTCAAATCTGTAACCGTTTGGACTCTTACTTAAATAGGATAGACAGACTAGAAAGTAATTTGTTTTAGCTACCTTATTTGTAGTAAGTAGGTTGTATCCATGCTCTATAAGGATACAGCCTCACTTCCTTAGCAATTAACTTTTGGAGAGTCAAGTTTTTCATATTCATTGTAAGAAATATCTCTCTGAGAAAAACGAAGCTGAGAATACTATCATTTGTATTCACAGATTGTAGCAACCTTTATCTAATAATACATTAGATTAAAGTGATATTGTGACTTAAGTTGTTCTTTATCCGCACCTACATCTTTGCACACACAAACACTTATCTGCTACACAGACTCAACCAAGAAAAGTTCAAGAATCCATTCACCCCCCCTCTGTATTATTTCACTGTATTCCATACTCAACAAGTGGTATCAGAGCGGGCTATTTATTCAAAAACAGAAAAACGATCATGAGTTCGAATACACCAAAGACTACAGGAACGGTGAAAGTCCCTAAGTTTGACAAAGAGAATTACAACCTCTGGAAGATAAAGATGCAGTTGTTCATCAAAGCATCTCATCATTTGTATCCTGAGATTCTCAAGAATGGTCCATTTGTTCCCCAACAGGAGATTCCTGAAAAGACTGTTGGAACCACTACTATTCCAAGATCTTATGTGGCTAAGGATCCATCCAAACGGACAGAATCAGAAAAGGACATGGTTGCCCTTGACAGTCACCTCATGTTGCTGATTATAGATTCCATGGACATGTCAATGTTTGCAAACATTGCTTCATGTACCACTGCCAAAGAAATGTGGGATCATATTGAGGTGTTATGTGAAGGAACTGATGAGGTCAGAGAGAACAAGAAACAGATACTGGTCACACAATATGAAGCTTTCATGGCACAGCCCAAGGAAAGCATCACTGAGATGTTTGAGAGATTTCACAAGCTAGTTACTGAGTTGCAGATGAATTATAACGACCTAGAAACTCGCGTATTTAAAAATTTCTTATTTAATATTAAATGTGGATTATATGATGTGATTATTTGTGAGAAGGTCAATATATGTGATATTGTGTTCATGTGTGTAAATGATGATGTATGTGTGCCGTGTAAGCGTGTGGATTTTTATTTATATTTTTGATGATTTAAATGTATTTAAATCATGCCTTATTGATCTTCTAAGATTTTTATAAAATCATTGGAGTTATTAAATTGAGGACTTGTTGAGTATGCAGAGCTATGTTTCAGAAATTGATTTCAGAAGACGCGGAATAAGGATAGTTTAGAGGATTTTCTGAGATCGATTGTGAGCTATCTATTGAAGACGTACGATTGATTTGACGTATCTTAGGTCGAGATTTTAATGTTGTTAGAGTTAGAGTTGTGGGGAAGTGTTGAGTTGAAAGTTGTTTTGTGGTCGGTATCGAGGGGGCTGTGACCCCGGGATAATGATGTTACGAACCAGTTATTTTAAAATTTTATTCTTGTAGTGGATTATGTCGAAGTCAAGGTTATGGAGTGTGTTAGTTTTCAAAACTGTAAATTTTAAGGATAAAATGTTTTCGAAGATATTATTTCAAAAGCTTTAACAAACTAAAATGTTTTTATAAGAGTGAGAATTGAGTTGTTAATCGAACTATGTTTGACGTGTATCTAATGGCGTATGTGTTTGATTGTAGTATTCGATTTCAAGGACACGATCGAGAATAGATGATATGAGGTTTGGTTGACAGCTTGAATCAAGGTATCACGGATTGATCAATTGCCTGTTTACTGCAAGTTAAGGCATATTTCATATTAGCATTGTATATGATTAAATTAAGATGGTGAATAAATGATATGAACTGTATGTGGATGATTGAGTTGGTCTCAAACGCAGGGCATAGTCCGTTATACGAGAAGGTAATTCCCGATTTTCTGTAGATCAGACATTCGTCTAAGAGTAGTAAATGTTTCGAATTAACGGAATTTGTAAGGGTAAGGTTTAAGTTTATCTTGGAATTTGAGGGCTTACAGGATGAGCCTACTGATGTATGAGTGGATATGGAGGAGTCCTAAAAGTTGAGGAAATTGGAGCGAATATTTGAAAAGTACCGTCGCTTGTTTCTTAGGATTGATTCTGAGGACAAAATCCTTTTAAGGGGGGAAGGATATAACGACCTAGAAACTCGCGTATTTAAAAATTTCTTATTTAATATTAAATGTGGATTATATGATGTGATTATTTGTGAGAAGGTCAATATATGTGATATTGTGTTCATGTGTGTAAATGATGATGTATGTGTGTCGTGTAAGCCTGTGGATTTTTATTTATATTTTTGATGATTTAAATGTATTTAAATCATGCCTTATTGATCTTCTGAGATTTTTATAAAATCATTGGAGTTATTAAAAATCACAAAATCTTTTGTATTATCATCTTTATGATATTATTTAATTTTAAAAATTATTGGAAGAACTATTTTGGGTGTTTAGGTATTTTAAAATGATTTTAAGATTTATGTTGTATTTAAATGATCAAAATTTCTAAAATCCATATTTAATTCATTTTTTATCCTAAAAATATTTTAAAAATATGGGGATATTTGTAATTTCATATATTTTATCTTAGAATTTTAAAGTTATTTCTCTACTAATTTTATGTGAAATTTCGATTTTAAAATGATTTAAATTAGTTTTTATTGGTTTTCAGCTTGTGGGAATTACTAAACTGCCCCTGCTTTTATTTGTAAGAAGCAGCCGCCTCTTCCATTGTCTTCTGGAATACGCTTGTAGTCTCTCTCCCTCTGTTAATCTCTCTAGTCTAATATCTCCCACAACCATCTCTCTCCCTCACAATTCTCTCTTTTTCTCACGATTCTCTCCACCTTCCCGCTGTTCTTCGCCCAACTGTTGGTTACGTGTGTATCAACTGCTCGGTGTGTGTGGTATGGGTCGTTCTATGCCTCTCTCCGTTTCCCCTGTTCGTCCTTGTGGCTGGCTTGTTTGGTTTGTGCGCTTAACAGCACGTGTGTGTGTTCTGGAGGTGGGTAGTGTGTGTCGAGTGGTGGCTGTGTGCGTTTGTAGCTGTAAGTCGTGTGTGTATTAATCCAGCTGTGTGTGTGAGTATACAACCGTGTGTGTGTGTGTGTGTGGGGCTGTGGGTAAGGCCGAGTTTTTGGGCGAATTGGTGGTTCTGTTGGGCTGTTGACGCGAGATCGTGGTGGGGGTACATTGGTGCTCGTGTGTGTGCTGTGGTGGTATACGTATATGTAACCGAGACTATATTGTTGGGTGTGGGCAAGCTTTTGATGGTGTGTGTAACCGCCAGGAGAGTGTGTTCGTGGTGTATATGCGAGAGCTGTGCGTGTGTGTGTGATTAGCAAGTGCATGTGTAGGTGTCCTGCCATGGGTGAGTGTGGGTTCTCCTCCCCGATTCTGTTGAATTTTTATTCGCAAGTCCCTGCTCTGTTTTGGTTGTGTTCGAATTCAAAGTAGTGGCATTGCTGTGAATTGTTTGAGTTGGTAATTGTGCTGCGTATATGTGATACTCCGTGTACAGTAAAACAAAAAGGGGGTTTCTCAATTCCTTAGTAATCGTAGTTTAATTGATCGTTTTGATGATGATTAATTGTTGGGTAGTATTTGGAATTCGAATTGTTCGAATTTGGAGTTATTATAATTTTGAATTGTTCAAATAACTGAATTGCCGTAATTTTGTTTAAATGTGATAATTGTTGTTTGTTGGTGTCGGTTGAATTCCAACCGGTGGTTTTTCTGTACAAAGGAGGTGTTGTCAAATTTTTATTAGAAGCATTTAATAATTTTATGGTAATTTGATAAGAATTATTTGCAAATCGATTTGAGATACGTTTTTATGTGGTTGGTCTGGTTGTACTAAATTATTTTATGCGTATAACCAAAATGTGCTATATGTATTAAGTTGTAAAGCGTTGTAGGACGCGTTTGGGTAGAATAGAGTTAGATGGTTAAGATTGTTGGTGTACTGAAGTAGCACTTTAACTTTATATAGGTACGAGTATGAGGTCTGGCTAAGAGCAGTGCACGTGTAGATGGAAGCGCAAGAAGGATATGGTTATTAGAAAGGGCATATGTATAAGCGAGTAGAGGACGACGTGTAGAGAAGTAGAGACTGACGTGGAGTTAAAAGCGAATCGAGATGTTGGTATTGGGAACTATGTATTAAGGCAAGTGTTATCGCTCCTCACTTATTGTTCAAGTGATGCAATTCTGTTCTATTTATATATCAAATGTGTCGGTCAAACTATGCTTACAAATTGACGTCCTTCTTCAAATGACGTGCAAATGTTTATATTTCCACCTATAGCTCAAGTGCAAATTTTCAAATGATCTTACAAATAACCTTTTCTTCAATAAAACTTTAATACATGGTATGTTATTGGATTCCTCAGCGGAGTGCCATTTCTTTTATTTTCCTCAAAAATGTTTAAGAAACGTTCTAATTAGAGGGAATCCAAGATTTTAAATTCTTATAAAACCTTTTAACATAATTTCTGATCTTAGCATATTTTACCCGATGGACCCTCTTTAGGGGATATTTTCTTCAAACTGACCTGCAATTTAATTATCTTTGAGTTATTTTACAAATGAGCATTTTTAAACTACTTATTTCACTTATGTTGATTCAAACTTGGCACTGTGTTGGTAAATTTTATTAAATGCTTTGCACTTGACTATATCCTTGCTTTATCTTATAATCACAGTTGTTGTTAATCATATTGCAAGTACTTTCCCTTCACTTCTTGTTCAAGTGGAATTTACTTTTAATTATTCTGATTATGATGTCACCCCATTTATTATCGATCTCGTCGACATTTATTACTGTTGTGGTTCTTTATCTATTAATTATCACCCCATTTATTATCGATCTCGTCGACATTTATTATTGTTGTGGTTCTTTATCTATTAATTATTACCCCATTTATTGTTGATCTCGTCGACATCTAGTTTTGATGCTGTTCTTAATTTTTCACCCCATTTATATATCGAACTTGTCGATATCGAGGATAGAATTGTTGATTCTCTTTTCATTCCACTAGTTGAGTTGTTTTGCTAGAACGTGAGTTTTCCAGATTGTTTGGTTGATAGAGGTTGTCGATTGTTCCGACACCTATTATGGGATATAGAATTGGAATGTTTTTAAAGCAGATGTCCCTTCGGGGAGACCATATTATTGGTCAGCAGATGTCCCTTCGGGGAGACCATATTAATGGTCAGCAGATGTCCCTTCGGGGAGACCAGTTTAATGGTCAGAAGTTGAGGCCAATGTGTGCCGTGGATCCATTTAGAGGGACCTTGCTGTGTGCATTGTCCGGGGTTAGTGCGGGTCTGATCAGCCGCCTAACTCCACTGTTTTTTTTAAATATAAAAAAATCCAATTCTAATCTATACATTGAGGTTGAGTTGCTTCAAAGCTTGATTCCTTTGAAGCCTATGATGATTATCTTTGATTATCAGTTCTCATTGTTGATGCAATTTATTCTAGCGGAGCCTTGTTAGCTCATCTTGGAGTTATAATATTTAATTTCAGCTGATTTCTTTCGTACCATATGATGAGTATTCTTGTTGGTCAGAACCTATATTGTTCTTGACATTGCTATCGCTGTTTACACTTGCTGAGCATTATTGGCTCACTCTTGCTTGTTGTTGATTTTTTTCTCCAGTTAATAGAGGAGATTAGTGGACCTTGTGGTCAGTTGGTACTACTGTTCCAGGAGCGAGAGGTGACGTTCGAGTTGTGGATTTCATCGGGTAGTGGTTTTGGAATTTATCAAGGTTGGTAAACTAGTTTGATAGTGGACGTAGTTTGTTAAAAGATTGTATAACAATTTTATTCTGAGGTTGGATTGTAATAATTAAATTTGACAGTTTGTTTCAAACCATAACCTGTAAGCGGTCTTGGATCAGGGGTATTTCTTATTATTTTATGTTTATATCCAGGTTTATATTATGTTGATTGTGGTTAGTGGCCCCAAATATGTACCCCGGATTATGGGATGTCACATGAATGGCAAGGTTTACAGCACTAAGGAATTGAACATGAAGTTTCTGCTATCTTCACCAAATCATCTAGAGCAGAGGGTCATTTCTCTAAGGGAAAGAGATTTGAACAAAGTCACATATGATGTGCTCTATGGCGTTTTAAAAACTTATGAGCTTGAGTTGCTTCAGAAAAGGGCTATCCAAGCCAACCAAGGCAGAATGATAAACACATCATGTGCCTTGATTGTCAATAAATCTATTCAAGACCTAGAAGCATCTACAAGCCAATTGAGGATAGAGGAGGTAGTAGAAGATGAAGAAACTGAAGCAGAGGTAAGTGAACCTGGTGAGGAGAAGGAGGAAGATGAGTTCTATACTCTTGAAGAACTAGATGGGATGGAAAACACTTCATATGCTTTCATGGCCAGAAAATTTCCAAACATCAGATTTAAGAGGAATCAACCCTTCAAACCCAAAACCATTCATTCAATAGAAGCAAGGCACCTGTGAAACCAAACAAGAATAAGTTCAAAACCAGCCATGTGGATAGGTCATCTGTAAGGTGTTATAGATGCAATGACCTAGGGCATTTTGCCAGTGAATGCAAGAAGCCTAAAAAGAAGGATAGAGATTATCTTGAGCTCGAAGCTAAGTATGAGGCCCTTCTGAAAAAGCAGACACAAGGTAAGGCCTACATAGCTGAAGGGAAGTGTTGGGATGATTCTGACAGTGATGGAGAGGAACAAGAATTTTGCAATTATGCCTTGATGGCCAATTCCAAGGAGGACACATCTCCATCAGACCCTCAGGTACCATCTCTCACTACTATAGACATGTCTGTTTCAGAGTATAAATGCATGATTGAACAACTATCTGTTGAGATGTTTAACATTCATACTAGTATGACTGCTGCTAATGAAGAGATTACTAAACTGTCTACTAGAAATGAAATGTTAATAAAAAAGAATGAGGAACTTGAGCTAACTGCTATGCAAGTAGAAAACTTTAAGAAAGAAGTTGAATATCTGCAGAATAAGGTTTTGTGTGCTAGTCAGGTTGAAAAGGCTCTTAAGGATGAATTAACTGAAAATGAATTCAAACTTAAAACTTTCAAGAAATCATCTGGTCTAGTGCAATCCTACTGTGAGAAAATTGAAGCTAATCCCAAGGCTGCTATTGGACTTGATTATGGCACTCTTAAACAGAGAAAAGGCTATGTTGTCATTGAAGATGATACAGTTGTTCATAGGGAAGTGCCTCACATTTTGAAAAAGACTCAGACTCCTATTTTTAAAGAATCAACATTTGAAATTGATGAGGATGCCTTACTCATCAAGCAAATTTTGAATGATGAGGATGAGGCACAATCCAATGAACAACAAGCATCCTCTAAGAGTGAGAGTGTCAAGTCAAAAGCCAAGGAGCCAGTAGGTAATAGGTCTAGACCTAAGAAATTTGTTAAGTTTGTTTCAGCTGGGAAGAGTGAAGTTGAGAAGAAAGTGACTAAGAAGAAACAGAACAGAAATGGCAAGTTAGGGATTAACAAAGATAATAACTATGCTTATATGCCTAATGCCCCTAGGAAAACTTGTCAGAACTGTTTCAGTACCAATCATCTAACTCATACATGCAAGAAACCTGTTGGTAGTGTGCCCAAACCTTTCTATGACTGCTCTGTGCCTCTAAGACATAGAGATGCACCATTTTGTGATAAATTTGACTGCATGCCATGCAATATGAATGTTATGACTAGTTGTTTCAATTTGAGAAGGCAATTCATTGATGGTTGTATCAGTCACAATTCTCACACACACTACACAAGGTCAAAGTCTTCAAGTCCTCCTAAAGCTGGGAAGGTACCTTTGTCACCTAAGTCTGAGGCCTCAGGCTCTAAGACTTCTAACAGTGACAAGAAGACTAACACCAAGAAAGTTGATAAGCATGTTGTTTATGATAAAACTATTTCTAAGTCACATGGACCCAAACTTGTTTGGGTACCAAAGGAGAAGTAATACCTTTGTGTTTGCAGGGCAAAGAAAGTGAAAAGAAGGTCATGTGGATTTTGGACAGTGGATGCTCAAATCATATGACTGGTGATATGGCCCTGCTATCACAGTATGAGGAGAAGGCTGGCCCAATGGTTGCTTTTGGAGATGACAGCATGGGTAACACATTGGGATATGGCAAGTTGAAAGTTGGAAACGTCATCATTGAAGATGTAGCACTGGTCAAGGGAATCAAGCATAATCTGCTAAGTGTTGGTCAGTTTACTGATAGGGGATTCAAGGTGGATTTTGATAAAGATGAATGTTTGATCACCCACAAGAAGACTGGTGACTTTGCTCTATCTGGAGTAAGGAAAGGAAGCCTGTTTGTAGCCAATATGGACTCTGCAAACAAGGACAAAATTTGTTGCTTCTACTCAAAAGCATTAAATGAAGATTGTTGGCTGTGGCACAAGAAATTATCACACCTGAACTTCAAAGCCATTAATTCTCTAGTCAAAAGAGAGTTAGTGAGAGGCATGCCCACACTTGAGTTCTGTCAAGAAGGAGTGTGTGAGGCTTGTCAAAAGGGAAAAATGAAACGATCAAGCCACAAGTCAAAGACAGTGACATCAATAACTAAGCCCCTACAACTCATTCATATGGACTTGTTTGGACCTGTCAATATTATGTCACTAGGAAGAAAGAAGTATGCCTTGGTGATGGTTGATGACTTTACAAGGTATACATGGGTGGAATTTCTGGCATCAAAAGATGAGGCTCCACAAGTAATCATTGAGCACATAAAGAAAGTTGACAAGGAAGCAAAGGCCAACAATGCAAGTGTGATTGCACTGAGAAGTGATAATGGGATAGAGTTCAGAAATGCAAAGAGAATGGGATTTCTCAGCAATTCTCAGCTCCAAGGACTCCACAACAAAATGGAGTTGTTATGAGAAAGAATAGAACTCTAATTGAGGCTGCTAGAACAATGTTACTTGATGCAAAGATGCCTACATGCTTTTGGGCTGAGGCTGTGAGCACTGCATGCTATATCCAGAACAGAACCCTCATCAACAAAAACACTGGAAAGACACCTTACAATTTGCTGACTGGAAAGAAGCCTACTCTAAAGTATGTTCATACTTTTGGAAGCAAATGCTTTGTATTGAAGGATAATTCTGAATATGTTGGTAAGTTTAATGCAAAGGCATTTGAAGCTATTTTTCTTGGCTATTCTATGGAAAGAATTGCATACAAAGTTTATGTCATCAGTCAAAAGAAAATTATGGAAAGCACAGATGTGACATTTGATGACAGCAAACTACCTGGACTAGAAGAAGCCAATGATGAAGATAAAGATCCATTGAAGTTTGATAATCTAGATGATTCTAATGAAGAGACTGAAACTGAAGTTGAAACTCAAGTTCAACAGACTCAAGTGAATAATAATACAAGAAAAGAATTTGTGCCAATCAACAATGGAGAAACTAGCATCCAAAACACACCTGTGAGTAGTGGCAACCTCACAGGGGGGAGGAAATCAGGATGATCATGTTTTGGATGATGAAGCAACATCAAGAATGAGAAATTAGGCTGAGAACTCAAGGAAATGGGATAGATCACACACTGCAGAGCAAATCATTGGAGATCCTAATGCAGGAGTAAGGACTAGGAGAGCAACTCAGAATGAGTGCCTCTATGGCTGTTTTCTATCACAAGTTGAGCCTAATAGACTTGATGATGCACTGTTGGATCCAGATTGGATTATTGCTATGCAAGAGAAGCTGAATCAATTTGAAAGGAACAAAGTATGGGAACTTGTGCCTGCACCAAAGAACAGAACCATTGTTGGAACAAAATGGGTTCTAAAGAATAAGATGGATGAAGATGGTGTAATTATAAGGAACAAAGCAAGGTTGGTTGCAAAAGGATACTCTCAACAGGAAGGCATTGATTATGATGAGACATTTGCTCCTGTTGCTAGATTGGAAGCCATCAGAATATTCTTGGCATTTGCTGCTCACTCAAACTTTAAAGTTTATCAAATGGATGTCAAGAGTGCATTTCTGAATGGAGAGTTGGAAGAAGAAGTTTATGTGCAACAACCACCTGGCTTTGAGGATCCACACTTCCCAGAATTTGTCTACAGACTGCTTAAGGCACTGTATGGACTTAAGCAGGCTCCAAGGGCATGGTATGATACTTTATCTCAATTTCTTCTTGAAAATCAATTCACTAGAGGCACATTGGACAAAACACTATTTTACAAGAAACATGGTGATGATATTATCTTAGTTCAGATCTATGTGGATGATATCATATTTGGTTCTACTAATGAGAAGCTGTGTGAAAAGTTCTCTAAGCTAATGCAGAGCAGATATGAGATGAGTATGATGGGAGAGTTGACATTCTTTCTTGGGTTGCAAGTTAATCAAAGGAAGGATGGTATCTTTATCAGTCAAACCAAGTGCATCAAGAATTTATTGAAGAAGTTTGATTTGGAAGATTGCTCACCTGCAAAGACACCCATGGCCACTGCAACTAAATTGGATGAAGATGCTAAAGGCAAGAAAGTAGATATCTCAGTCTACAGAGGCATGGTTGGTTCTCTACTCTATCTCACTGCAAGTAGGCCAGACATCATGTTTGCTACATGCTTGTGTGCAAGGTTTCAATCAAATCCAAAAGAATCACATTTGATTGCTATAAAAAGGATCTTTAAATATCTAAAGGGCACTCCAAACTTGGGTCTATGATATCCTAAGGACACAGGGTTCAATCTGGCTAGTTATTCTGATGCTGATTATGCTGGATGCAGAGTAGATAGAAAAAGCACCTCAGGTAGCTTCCAGTTTCTTGGACAAAGGTTAGTCTCTTGGTATAGCAAGAAATAACAATCTGTGTCAACTTCTACAGCTGAGGCTGAATACATAGCTGCTGGAAGTTGATGTGCTCAAGTGCTTTGGATTAGAAATCAACTTAGAGATTTTGGACTTGTGTTGGAAAGAATTCCAATCATGTGTGATAACACAAGTGCAATCTCTATAGTTGCCAATCCTATCAATCATTCTAGAACAAAGCACATTGACATCAGATATCATTTCATTAGAGAACATGCAACTAATGGAACCATTGAGTTGCATTATGTTTCTTCAGATAAACAACTAGCTGATATATTCACTAAGCCATTAGATGAAGCCACCTTCACAAGGTTAGTTAGTGAGATTGGAATGCTGAATTCTTCAGATTCTGGCTAAGTGAATACAACATCTAGATTGTTGCAGCAGTAAACACTTACTTTATCTAAATTCTCAATATTTTTGGAGTAAGTGTTGGCTGAAGTATGATTTATAAATATTTCAAATCTGCTGCATATGTTGAAAAATCATATTTTGTCAACTTGAAATTTCTATGAAATTTTAAGAAAATCACTGTTTAATTTGCTAGAATATTCTTAAATGAATATGGCTGGTGAATTTTAAAAGATAGTAAAAATTAATTTTTGTGAGTAATGAGTATATTTCGATAAGTCAGACTTCTCGAGTGATTCACTATTCGACATCTCTAACAAGTCTCATTAGAGCACTCTCGAGTTCTCGAATAGAGTCTTTTAGAGTTATCGAATAGAGGTATTCTTGACTTCTCGAATATAGTGTTTTAGTTCTCTATTGACTGAGTTCTCGAATACTATATTTGAGTTCTCGAATCATTTGAAAAGGCTGAATTCTCGCTGAATCTTAACCGATTTTGGATTTTTATTCAAAATTCAGAATTACTCATAAAAGTATATTTTACCTAATTTAGAATTTATTCTAAGTTAGATAGCTGCCAGCTGTGAGTTTTCAACCTGCTTGAGTTATCGAATAAGCCTTTCTTGACTTATCGAATAGTTGTTTTCTACTTCTCGAATGCTTGACTTGTCGATACAAAACATACACATCTAATCGACAATTCGAGTACTTCATACTTATACAATTTCACATCTATTCGATTCATTTCATTCGATTTCTCAAGCATCAAAGCTCCCAAAACCCCTGAAAACCCTAACTACTAAAAGCCAAATTTCTTCTTCAACCTTCATTCTCTTTTCTCTTCTCTCCAAATCAATGGCAACTGTGAAATTCAACACTAACTTCATTGCTATCTCAAGTGATATCGAAGCCCCAAATGCTAACTACAAGTGTTTCGTCAAATGGATGTCTGAATCTTATATCAAAGAAGCACTTACGACCAATCCAACTCTGTATCTAGACATTCTGGAGCAATTTTGGAATACTGCCATTACAGAAACAGTTGCTCTAGATGATGGTAGTCTGGGTTATATCATTAACTGCAAGATACTTGGTAAAGAGTTCAGCATCACTTCTGAGGATATGAGCAAGGCCCTGGGTCTTCACCAGAATGAGTATGATGGCCTTGTAACAGAAGATCAACTAGTGGAATTCTTTGAACTAATAAGGTACTCAGACACCATCAAGGTTGGAAATCTAAAACGGGCACATCTGCGAAAAGAGTGGAGCTATGTGTTTGCCACTCTCCTGCAAGTATTCAGTGGAAGGAAATCCAGCTTCGACCAACTAGGTGCTCCTGTTCAACAGATATGCTACTCACTTGCCTATGATAGGAAAATTGATGTTGGAAAGCTCATAATGCAGGAACTCTATGGAAAACTTGGTAAGAACACAACCAAGAGAGGTAATGATATCTTCTTTCCTAGGTTAATTATCTAGATAAAAATGTGGCTGATTTACCTGGTTTAGATAAAAGTAGATGTTAACTCGAATAACTTGTAGAAGGGGGGGTTGAATACAAGTTATATAATCGTGTCTGATTTTTGCTTGATTATATGAACAAGAATAAACGAATGAATAAAACTCTATTTGTATTAATAAGATCAAATACAAACTCTACCAAAGGTGTACAATACCTTTAGCAGCTGCTGACAATACAAATCTCTCTCTCTGTTTGTACTCTCGTATATTCACGATTACAAACCTCACGAACTAACTATTTTTTTTTTACAATGATATAGAGAGAGTATTTATAATGCTACCTATCAACTAATAACAGAAAGATATAATCTATACATGACAATGTTCTGCCTTCTAGTCGATAGTTTCCTTCAATAGAAAACTCTTTCCTTCATAATATCTTCTTGCTTGTTCTTCAAACAAAGATCCTGTTTTATAGCACTTGCCAGTTTCTGTAGCATCCACAATGACATCATCAGTAACAAGACTGATATCAGGATTTCATCTTGCATCAGTATCTGATCATCATCAGTATTAGACCGTCATCAGGATTTGCTCTTTGTTCCTGACATGTAGTCTCCGATACACTGTTCATTCCTGACTAAACTGTACAGATAACTGTCTTACACATAAATCCTATATATAGTGCTAAATCCTTTATAAGATCAGGATTACAAGAAGTATAATGTGTAAATTCTATTCTTAACATCACAACTTATGAATTATTCCTAACAATCTCCCCCTATTTAAGCTTTAAAATCTGAAGCATAAATCTAAGTTGTGGATGTCAAAACATATAACAATACAACCAGAATAGAATTTATGAATGTAGAATTATGAAGTTAAGTACCTCCTTCCAGATGTAGACGTTTATCTAGTACTTAGAAGAAAGAATTTTAACTATTAATGCTGCTCTTCCTTTACCACCCCCTAACTGAGATTCACCACTGTCACTCCTAGTTCTTCTTTTTACTTCCCTTTGTCTGCTCTTTATCTCCCCCGGCTTTATCTCCCCCAGTCTGGTGTTGTTGTTGTTGTCTTTGAATTGTCTTTATCTCCCCCTTTTTGACATCAGCAACATTAATTCCAAGAGATTCAGAAACAGAACAAATGATATTCATCAGAACTGCTTGATTTTCCATAATTGTGACTTGGTTATCTTCAAGTGATTGAAGTCTTGTTTGCATAGCAATTTGAGAATTCTGAATATCTTTCAAAACATCAGAATGAACTTCAATGTTGGAAGTGCTTCTAGAATCTTCAGAATCAGAAAGAACTGTATCTTCAAGTCTTGTAGAAGAAGTTGCTTGAGTTGTATGATATTCAAGTAATAAAACCTGATTAGAAGTATCAACATCTTCATCTTTCTGATCTGAAGCTGAAACATGATCATCATCTCCTTCACCAGTATTCTGTGTACTAACATCTTCAAATCCTGACTCCTCCTTAGAGTGATCAGAGACTGTAGATATCTCAATTCTAGCTGATATTGGAAGTACATACAAAGGAACACTAGGATCATTAGGAACTTCATCTGGTACATATGTATCAAGAGATTGCTTTATCCTGGCACCTCTTCTGTTAATGATTCCTGCAAGCCTCTCCTTTTGCTTCTGAGCTTTAACTTCTGGCTTTGCATTGTGATGTGCTAGGTCATTCTTCTGATACATTTTGATGAATGAATAAGTACCAGCATCCATACCCAAATTTTCAGACCAAGATTCAGGAAAAACCTGATCCCAGAAATCAAATGATGGTTTCCTAATTTTCTCTCCCTCACTATGGAGTTGATCATCCATACCCTCATTCTCACTTTGACTTACTAAAGTCAACACTCTTTCTACCTCACATTTTGCCTGGTCAGGAGCCAGCCTCTCAGTTTGTGGATCTAAGTCCATCTTTTCAAGTGTATCACTCAAATTTGGATAAGTGCTCTCATGACCTACAGAAAAATAGGGTTTAGAAGGAGTTTTTATACCTGAACTCACATGGAGAGAGGGTTCCTCATATGGCTAGGGGCTTGAGGTTTTCTCCAAGGAGTGAGCTGCTATAGTCTCTGAACCCATACAATCATCTTCTTTCCTTCCAGAGACTACAGGCTCCAATATACCACTTTCAGGTTCTTTACTAGACTCTGATGTCTTCAGTAATACTTCATTAGACACCATAGTTAGTACATCACCGTCTTTAAGTGTTGTTTGCTGAAACTCACCCTCAAGGTGGATAGACTCTGACTGAACAAAATTTGTTTGATCTTCAAGAAAACCAGTCAAAGTTATTCCTCCCATATCATAGGGTATCTCACTTGCATTCTCAGTCATCACAGAAGTCCTTTCAACATCAGCTATCACAGCTCCTGAGTCATCCAACCTCAGACTAGATGGTTCTTGTGTTGCAGTGACTGTGATCTGATCTTTCCTACTATCCACCACTGGTGCAATAGTATCTTCTGTTGACTGCATTCCTCTATCTACTTCCTCCTATTGTTCACCTTGAGCTGAGGCATCTTCAATAATGACATCTTTGTCAAATAAATATGCATGAAGTGATTGAAGTGCAACATGCTTCGAGAGTCCAAATTTCTTGACTAATTATCTTCTGACAGATACATAGAAATACATCTTCATTAAGTCAAGTCTTTGATGTAGAAGTCCATATTCTTCTAGAAATAAAAGTTTTGGTACTCTTTCAACCAGAAAATCTAGAACTGACCTGGAAAGCTTCACTTTTAGAGAGATAAGTCCCATAGCCATTCTGTATGACAATGTAGTTTCCCATGAAGAATCAATATCCAGATCTCTATGGTCATTTGCTGACTTGATTGTAGCTTCATTTGTAGAGACCTGCATGATATTAGTTGGACTAGACTCTGTGTGTGTAGGTGATAATTGAATCTTTCTCCTTGTTCTCCTGGTATAGTGAGCAAAAGATTTATCCTGAGAAGACTCAAGAGGTGTAGACACAGAAGTGATCTTGGGATGAGATCTTTGTTCAATAGACACAGTCTTTTGAGAGACAGTATCCAGTAACTGTTTTCCCTTTTTAAGAACTACAGCCTTTTGGGAGACTGCAGCCTGGCTGTGACTAGGTTTTTCATCTCTTTGTGCTAACAGAGAAAGTTGAATTACAGCCTTCAATTATGCTCTCTCAGCAAGAGTTAAATCATCATCATCTTCACTAGAATTACTACTACTTGACACAACAAATCTTCTCTTCCTTACAACTGATGTCTTTTGAGAAACACCAGAGGTTGGTTTCTTTGAAACAATAGGCTGTGGATCAAAATTTGGTTCTTGAATTGTTTCAGAGACTATAATGTTTTGGGCTACTTGGGTAGACACAGGTGGTTTCTCCTCCAAATGAGATTCCTGAGCCATTTCACCACAAAAGAAAGAAGAATTGTAGAGAGTAGGAAGATGAGTTTTAAGAATTACCTGAAAATGATGTGGATAATGAATTGCAGGTATTTCATCTAGATTCTTTTCATTGTCCTTCTTTGTAATGTCAGAGAAAATTCTCTTTTGCTGTTCATAAGAAGAAACACAATATTCCCTACCAAATCTAGCTTCAACATCAGGAATAAAATGGTTAATAAACATTTGCATAAATCTATGATAATAAACCATTTTCCTGTTTTGATCTCTTAACCCAAGTTTAATACTCATCTGACTTAAGATAATATGACCAATGTTAATTACTCTGTCATAAAGCAAACTATAAGCAATATGTGATGTAACAGAAGTAATTTGCTAAAGAACTACATTTACCAATAAAACATTTAGCAATTTGATCAAAGAAGAAAGACCATTCCTTTCTAAGAAAAGACCTATCCAATTGGCTCATATTGTCTAGAGGTCCACTATAACCTAATTCAGACAACATAGTTCTCACATTATCATCAGATGGTACATTCTCATAAATCAAACTAACAGGTAAGTGAAGTACTGAATTAATAATAGATTCAGTAATATCAAATGAATCTTGTCCTAAATGTAGAACAATCTTACCTGATTGACTCTGAGTAGAATCAATTACCTCAGCATTCTCCCAAGCTTGTGTAACAGCTACTTGATTAATTTGTGGAGATGTTGTCAATGCATAACTTAATGGTCCATACGCCAGAAAGTCCATGATTGGATGAAAATCAGATAACACTCCTTCCTTGTTGGTGATAGCTGCTACATGATTGTTTGTCATAAAATCGAAGTCACCAAACTTGAAAGCTACTGATTTAGGTAATCTTCTCTGAGCTGCCATTGATTTTGATCTGAAAAGAACTTGAAAAATCTTGAAATTGATTAGTGATTTTGAAAAACTCGAGAGTGTTTTTGCTTTAGAGAATGTGAAATTAGAGAAAGCAATTACACGATTAGAGTTTCAAAACAAATATATTTCACAAATCTTTCAGACCACTATCCCACGTCGACACGTAGATTGACAGGTGTTAGTCCCTGAAAAATGCGGTTACCCACGATTTTTTGGAAAATAAAATCCAAAATTGATTTTCATGAAATAAATCAGGGTATTATCAAGATAAAACTCAATACTGATCAGCTTCCTTTTCCTGTTATGATATCCCATCAAAATAATCATACAATGCAATATGATTTAAAAATAAATAATAAATCTCAAATCCTGATGATCACACTTGAAATCCTGATCAATATCATCCTGATTCCAGAGACTTAATTGGAGTTTCCACGTGGCATTTTTCTTTTATCTGAAAAAGAAATAAACAATTAATCTGAACAAAAATCAATTGATTAGATATATTCAAAATTTCTTGAAAACAAGAAACACAGTCACACGCAATAATTAGCATCTGACTTCATTAAAACTTCCAAGTGACTGTTCAGCTTCTCACGTCTTTCTTTAAAAGAAACAGACGCCTTATGCCATTCTCCATAAACCTTTCAATCTCTTTTCTTCTCAACAATGCTCCTCAAACCAAAATTCCCTTCAAATCCATTCTTTAGATTTTTCACGGTCGATGAACA
Organism: Kitagawia praeruptora; assembly: GCA_037693485.1. Taxonomy (NCBI): domain Eukaryota; kingdom Viridiplantae; phylum Streptophyta; class Magnoliopsida; order Apiales; family Apiaceae; genus Kitagawia; species Kitagawia praeruptora. The sequence continues at coordinate 115,249,708 of CM075354.1, forward strand.
TCCTGTTCTTGATCATCTCTTTGAAAAGATGACTCTTCTCATCGAGGTAATCATGGATGGATTGGTTTTCGAAAATATCCAGAGGTTTCTCCTAGAATATCCATCTGTTGGATACAATCTTCCCCTAACCTCCTCAAAACTTGAGGATGAAGAATTTGGCCGAGAGTCTGAGGTTGATCTTGATGGAGATGCTATTCATTTCAGTTAGCTGCTCTCATTCAAGTCGCCCAGACAAGGAATCCAAGAGTAGACGAGACTATTCAAATCCCCTGATGGATTTCTTGAGATGCTCCTTGTCCTGTACCTCAAAATTCATATCAATAGACAAGTATAGGATTATCAGTAGAAGTTAGACAAAACGATGTTGTATTTCATTTCCATATATGTAATGATTTCAATTAATGAAAATACAATTTCTTATTATCTACTTGTCTTTTGATTATGAATGATGTATAAATTATCAGTATGCAAATATTAAAACATGCTGGCATAGACTTAACACATCATAGAATTAGATTACTACACAAAGTAAACGTCAGGATCTGAAACAATTTTCATAATCCTGATACTGACACAATACTGATGACGTCAGCATCCTGATACAAATCTAATCCTGATGATTATTAACAAGTCTATCATACTGAAATTTATCAAGGCAAAGTGTTATAGCTAAAGCATTTAACAATCAAATATAGATCCTGACAAAAATATCAAGTCTATAAGCTAAAAACAACATACCTTGCTACTATTGCAGATTTTAAAGATCTAGAAATTTAACATTCCTAACTCACTTACTAATCTACTGAATGTAGTCTCATCAAGTGGTTTAGTTAGAATATCTGCAAGCTGTTTGTCAGTAGGAACAAAATGGAGTTCCACAGTACCATTTTGAATATGTTCTCTAATAAAATGATACCTGACATCAATGTGCTTAGTCCTTGAATGTTGAACTGGATTTTCTGCAATTTTAATAGCACTAGTATTATCACAAAACATAGGAATATTACTAAGTGTCATACCATAATCCATCAACTGATTTCTTATCCAAAGGAGTTGTGCACATCAACTGCCTGGTGCTATGTACTCAGCTTCTGCAGTTGAGGTTGAGACAGATTGTTGCATCTTGCTTGCCCAAGAAATCAATCTGTTTCCCAAGAATTGACATGTACCTGTAGTGCTTTTCCTGTCTATTTTACACCATGCATAATCAGAGTCTGAATAGCCAATTAGAAAGAAATCAGATTCTCTAGGGTACCACAAACCAAGATTTGGAGTTCCTTTGAGATATCTAAAAATTCTCTTCACAGCAATTAAATGAGATTCCTTAGGATCACTTTGGAATCTAGCACATAAACAGGTAGAAAACATTATATCTGGCCTACTTGCAGTTAAATATAAAAATGAGCCTATCATGCCTCTATAACTAGTATTATCCACACTCTTCCCTTTAGGATCAGAGTCTAGTTTAGTGGCTGTTGCCATGGGTGTTTTTGCAACTGCATAGTCTTGAAAGTCAAACCTTCTTAAAAGATCTTTGATATACTTTGACTGATTAATGAAAATACCAGTCTCGGTCTGTTTGACCTGCAAGCCTAAGAAATAATTTAATTCACCCATCATGCTCATCTGATACTTAGACTGCATAAGCTTCCTAAACTTAGCACACAACTTTTCATTAGTAGAGCCAAAAATAATATCATCAACATAAACTTGAACTAAAAGCAATTCACCTTTTATTTTTATAAAGAATAGAGTTTTGTCAATTGTACCTCTTGTGAAGCCATTTTCAAGAAGAAATTTAGACAAAGTCTCATACCATGCTCTTGGTGCCTGCTTTAGTCCATAGAGTGCCTTGTCAAGTTTGTAGACATGATTTGGAAATTTTGGATCAACAAATCCAGGTGGCTGTTCCACATACACTTCCTCATCAAGTTTACCATTTAGAAAAGCACTCTTTACATCCATCTGGTATACCTTGAATTTTGAATGAGCTGCAAATGCAAGAAACATTCTGATTGTTTCTAATCTTGCTACAGGTGCAAAGGTCTCATCATAATCAATGCCTTCTTCCTGAGAATAACCCTTAGCCACCAGTCTTGCTTTGTTTCTTACAATCATACCAGATTCATGTAGCTTGTTCCTGAAAACCCATCTTGCACCAACAATAGATCTATCTTTAGGTCTTGGTACCAGTTTCCAGACTTTGTTTCTCTCAAACTCATTTAACTCCTCCTGCATTGCAATTACCCAATCAGGATCCTGTAAGGCTTCTTCAACCTTCTTAGGTTCATTCTTTGAGAGAAAGCAACTATACAAGCATTCATTTTGAATTGATCTTCTAGTTCGAACACCACTATTTGGATCACCAATAATCAAATCTTCAGTATGATCCTTGGTCCATTTTCTAACAGGTGGTAGATTAACTCTGCTAGTCTATCCCCCTAAGTTAGTGGTATCTCTTGTAGAAGAATTCTCTCTGCCTTCAATAACTCTCCTTTGATCAGTAGAATCAGTAGATTCCATATTGCTGCTAGTTACTTATCTTCCTTCAGTAGACTCTGAAAGATCAGTTCCTGATGGAATAGACTCTGAAAAATCAGTTCCTGATGGAGTAGACTCTGAATAGCTAGTCTGCTCCTGATGATCACTGTGTTCTCTTTGACTTATTTGCTCCCCCTCAACAGTAGTATTCCTTTGAGAAGCAATAGAAATTCCTTCTGGAGAACCTTCATCATCACTGGAGAGTATCTCAGAATTTTTCAGATTTTCAAATTCCAATTTGTCATGGCTTTCATCAGTTTGCAGAATTCCAAATTTCTTATCATCAAATGCAACATGAATTGATTCCATAACAATGTGAGTTCTGAGATTATAAACTTTGAAGGCCTTAGATGCTGAATATCCTAGAAAAATTGCTTCATCCGATTTGGCTTCAAATTTTCCAAGTTGTTCTGGATGAACTTTTAGGACATAGCATTTGCATCCAAAGATGTGAAAGTATTTCACACTTGGTTTCTTTCCTTTGATCATCTCATAGGGAGTTTTTCCATGACTATTTACCAAGGTACAGTTTTGAGTGAAACATGCAGTGTTAATAGCTTCTGCCCAAAAGTAGGTTGGAAGTTTTGCATCTGCAAGCATGGTTCTTGCTGCCTCTATGAGAGTCCTATTCTTTCTTTCCACTACACCATTCTGTTGAGGTGTACCAGGTGCAGAAAACTGTTGAGTGATTCCATTGTCTGCACAAAACCCCTCCATTGTAGAATTCTTGAATTCTGTACCATTGTCACTCCTAAGTACTTTAACTTTGTACTCAGAGTTATTCTGAATATTCTTTACAAGTTCAATGATTTGCTGAGGAGCTTCATCCTTCTTGTGTAGAAAGAACACCCATGTAAACCTTGTGAAATCATCCACTATCACTAGAGCATATCTTTTCTTGCTGATAGACATAATGTTTACTGGACCAAACAGATCAAGATGTAGCATGTGAAATGGTTCAGTAATTGAATTTTCAGTCTTGATCTTGAAAGTGGTTCTTCTTTGCTTTCCAAACTGACATGCATCACAAAGTCCATCTTGCACATAATTTGCCTGAGGTAGGCCTCTCACCAGATTGTGCTTAACAAGTTGATTAAGTTTCTTGAAGTTGAGATGTGAGAGCTTCTTGTGCCAATTCCAGCTTTCATCACTTGTTCCTTTGCTGTAGAGACATCTAACAATTCCTTTAGATGTATCACTTAAGCTGGCTTCATATATGTTACCATGTCTTTGACCAGTTAGAACAATGTCTCCATTTTGCATATTCAAGATTTTGCATCCTTCTTTGTCAAAGATTGATTTGTAACCTTTATCACCCAGTTGACTTATGCTTAAAAGAGTATGTTTCAAGCCTTCAACCAGTGCTACATTTTCTATGATGACATTCCCCAAAAGAATTGAGCCATATCCCAGAGTTTCTCCTTTGTTGCCATCTCCAAAAGATATTACTGGGCCAGATTTCCTTTCAAACTTTGTAAGCAGGGACTTCTTTCCAGTCATATGTCCAGAGCATCCACTGTCCAAGATAATTGAATGCTTCTTTCCTGTGCCCTGCAAACAAAAAGTAACTAGTTAGAATTTTTTAGGACCCAACTTTGATTGGATCCTTTCTTACTAGATTTAGAAACAACAGGCTTTGAAGATTTTGCTTTTACTTTACCTGTTGCAAAGTCAACCTTAGACTCTGATTTCAAAAACTGTTTGTGACTAGGAGTTTCAGATTTCAAAGAATAATAGTCATAATACAGTTCATGATATTCTCTACACATGTAAATGGAATGAAGTAAACTACCACAATGATAACAAGCTTTTTGTGGTTGGTATTGAATTTTCTGAGTCTTGGGGAATCTGGACTCAGTTTTCCAAGAAGGTTTTTTATTGCAGTCTAGGGCTAAATGATTATGATTTCCACACTTATAGCATTTTTTCCTAGGTGCATCAGGTACATTCTTGTAATTATTATCTTTGTTAATACCTTCTTTTCCATTCCTATTTATTTTGATCTTGCTAGACTCTGAAAGATCATCTAATCTCTGTTTCAACTGAGACTTAGACAGAAACCCTATGTTAACATTCTTAGGTTTCTCTAACACTTTCTCATCTGAATTACTATTGTTAATCCTTTTGTGTACAACAGGGGTACCTTTTGAATCAACAAATTTAACATGATTAGGTTCAGAAACAATTTTCTTACCTTCAGATTTAGATGTGCTAGCTTCTATTTTACTATCATCATTGACAATAGCTACTTTTTCTTCTTGTCTAGCCTTATCAAAACCTAAACCATTAACCTTACCACGAATTCCATTTTCGATGATTTCTTGTGTCTTTTTACTGGAATTGTTAATGGTCTTAATCACATCTCTCTCTTCTTCTAGTTCTTTTCTGACATAGTCATAAGCCTCAAGAATAACACTATAATCATGCTTAGCTTTATCAGAACTTAACTTGTATTCTTCCATTTGAATTAATTCAGACTCAAGAAAATTATTTCTATCAACTAATTTATCATTCTTAACCTTAAGTTCATCTTTTTCACAAGTAAGAATTCTAAAATTAGTCATAAGATTCTTAAACTCAGCATGGATAGATCTAATTTCATCAGAATTTAAGCTATCAAATGAATCAAGAGAGTGAAGTGATACCTTAACAGAGGATGGAGAAGTTTTCATTGGAGATCCAGGTTTGTCTGAACCATTTGCCATCAATGCAATGTTGTCATAATCCAATTCATCTTCAGAATCACTGGAATCAGCCCAATCCTTCTGTGTGACCATAAGTGCATTACCCTTTCCTGAATTCCTAGGCTTCTTACACTCACTAGCAAAGTGTCCAAGCTCGCTGCAGTTAAAGCACTTGATCTTGGCCTTATCAAGCTTGACAATTGTATTTTTGCTTTTGTCACTCTTCTTCTCCTCCTTCTTTTGAAAAGGTCCTTTGCTAAATCTTCTCCTGTTAAATCTACCTTTCTTGAAAGCTTTAGCAAACATAGCAAAGAGTTCCTGCATCTCAGATTCAGAATCATTGTTGTCAGAGTCCATATCAGTAGTCTCTGACTCAGAACTTTCTTTGCTTTTCTTCTTCCTTGAATTCTTTACACCAATCTCTTCATGCTGTTCTTCAGGAAGCTTCTTTACTTCAGATTGAGCAGTAAGTGCAATAGTCTTCATCTTTCCTTCACTCCTGCTCTTCTTCTGCTGCTTGTCAAGTTCATAAGCTCTCAATTTTCCATATACTGCCTCTAATGAAATCTCATCCAGATCATTAGCTTCCTCAATCGCAGATATCTTCTCATTGTAGAAATCAGGCAAAGCTTTCATGAACTTTGTATTCATATCCTCCAAGTCATAATATTTACCATGCATGGCCATCTCATTGATGAGTTTTGTAAACCTATCAAAGGTATCAGTAAGTGACTCACCAGACTTGGATTCAAAATACTCATACTGTTGTATAAGTAATGTCCTCATATTCTTCCTGACAGGCTTAGTTCCTTCACAGTGAACCTTAAGATTGTCCCAAATATCCTTAGCAGTTTTACAAGAGAGAACATAGTTAGTGAGAACAGAATCAAGACTATTGAATAATATGTTTCTCACTTTAGCATCTTTAAGAACATTCTCCTTGTCCTTATCTGACCATTCAGATTTTGGCTTCTCTGCTGTATGTTCTGGAACAACCACACCATCAACAGTTGCTTGTCCAACGACCTTTGTTGGAACAAAAGGTCCATCTCTGATTCTGTCAAGATAATCAGGATCTGTTGCTTCCAGATGATGCAACATCTTTACTTCCCATAGAGTATATTCGTTCCTCTTGAGCATAGGAATCTTAGTATTCTCATCCTTGTAACCAGACATGATTGCAGATCTTTATGATTATTCGAAATCAACCTGCTCTGATACCAATTGTTAACTCGAATAACTTGTAGAAGGGGGGGTTGAATACAAGTTATATAATCGTGTCTGATTTTTGCTTGATTATATGAACAAGAATAAACGAATGAATAAAACTCTGTTTGTATTAATAAGATCAAATACAAACTCTACCAAAGGTGTACAATACCTTTAGCAGCTGCTGACAATACAAATCTCTCTCTCTGTTTGTACTCTCGTATATTCACGATTACAAACCTCACGAACTAACTATTTTTTTTTACAATGATATAGAGAGAGTATTTATAATGCTACCTATCAACTAATAACAGAAAGATATAATCTATACATGACAATGTTCTGCCTTCTAGTCGATAGTTTCCTTCAATAGAAAACTCTTTCCTTCATAATATCTTCTTGCTTGTTCTTCAAACAAAGATCCTGTTTTATAGCACTTGCCAGTTTCTGTAGCATCCACAATGACATCATCAGTAACAAGACTGATATCAGGATTTCATCTTGCATCAGTATCTGATCATCATCAGTATTAGACCATCATTAGGATTTGCTCTTTGTTCCTGACATGTAGTCTCCGATACACTGTTCATTCATGACTAAACTGTACAGATAACTGTCTTACACATAAATCCTATATATAGTGCTAAATCCTTTATAAGATCAAGATTACAAGAAGTATAATGTGTAAATTCTATTCTTAACATCACAACTTATGAATTATTCCTAACAGTAGATTAGGCTATCCTAGATCCATGACAAAACTCATTTTTTGGTAATTTGGATACTAGGAATGATGTGGATGTAAGGCTTGTAATAACTTCCCATATGCAGAAGTTAATTGAGTCTTACCCTCACAACATGCCAACATTTGCCTCCAAATCTGAGTTAGCTAGACCCAAGCAAGTAGAACACAGTGCTAACCCAGGGTCTGCTAACCAACCACTTCAACCAAACACCCTACCAAACACTGAGCCAACTGCATCATCCTCTCAAAAGGGTGATGTTAGTAAAAAGGAGAAGAAGAGAAAACAGGTTGCTTCTGCACCTTTAACCATTCTATCTGAAGCAGCATTGGCTGTAGAATTAGAAAGTGAGGCACCTGAGTCACCCCTAATCAGGCCAAAGAAGAAGAAAACTAAAACCACCTCTTCAGTCACACAAATGGCTGAAGTTGTAAAATCAGGGGCAAACAATTCACTAGATGTATCCTCTCAACAGGGTGCATCTATAGAATCAAGCATCCTCCCCAATGCACCTACCTGTACAGAGTCAGCACATGGGAGTGATAAGGCTGGCAAAACACCGAGTGGAGAGCACATCACAATTGAAACTCCTTCTATCTCTCAGGGGAGTTGCCAAACTCTAATCTAAATGATACTTCTCTTCCAGAATCTACCACTCAAATTTCTTTGCAGCCTGCAACTCAAGCAATTGAGGAGCAAGGCATTGATCATCAAGAATTCTTTTCTTTTGATGAGCCAATGAATTCAAGTGACTTGGTGCATGACACCTTGCTCACCACCCAGGACCCACATTTAGATGGTGAGGGAATGCATGTTGGGGCATCTCCTAATGACACCATCACAAACACAGAGGTTCCACTAGTTTTTACTAGAGACTCTATGCCTATGTCCACTGCTGGTGTAACTCATCCCACTTCTGTGGAGACACCAGTAGTAGAGTCAATCCATCCGGTTACAGAAGTTGCATCTGTAACTGAGGAGTCTAGCTTGCCTAGCTCTAGCTCTGACTTTCTGTCATAATGGTTGAAGCCTGTGCAACATGACAGTGCTTCAGGGTCTGTTCCACCACAATTGACGGTTGAAGCACTTCAAAGCTTAGTTGTGGATCAGATTCCTGAGTTTGTCAAGATTGCTCAGAACTTGGTCACCTCCAACATCCCTAATCCAGACTATGAAGCCATTCTGCTATGCCATAGGGATGATGTGGAGATGCAGAAGACAAAGATAGTTGATGATGCTGAGAGAGATGGCAATATAGATGCCTGGTTGCAAGGAAAATATGATATTACTCTTGATGAAGCACTTCAATATCTCAGGGAGGAATACATCACTTCACTAGGATCCAATGCCAAATCTCTGACAACTGGTGAAGTGTATGAGGCCATGAATGATTCACACAAGGGATTCCTCAAGGCTGCCCACTATCTTAGAAAAGGAGTCAAATCTGAGGTCAGCAGGGTGTGTGATAAGACAGTCACTAAAGTGGAAGAAATCAAGAGGACCTTTGATGCCAAATTCCCTCAGTTGGACAGTGTGTTTAAAGACCTCAAATACTGTAACACAACCTGCACCAAGATGGATCATGGGCTAGCACTGCTAAAGGATACTGTCACAAGTCTGGGGCATAAATTTCAATCTCTATCTGATCAAACCACAGACTCCAATGCCATGCTGAAGACAATGTTCAAGAATTTATATGGAGACAGGCTAGTAACTGAAGTTCCAGTGCATGACATGTCTAGGTTTGAAGTGCAGAGACTTAAAGACCAATCCCTGTCTGGCTTCAAATCTACTGAATTGTTCAGCAAGGTAGATGCACTTGAAAATGAGGTAGCTACTCTCACTAAGTCTAATGCTCATCTTACAGACAAGGTTGCACTTCTCAATGATTAGTTGGACACTCAAGCAACCACCACAGCTAATGTTCTTCCGCATCAGCAATCTATGTTGGCTGCCATGATGAAGCATATGGGTCTCCCTCTACCTGAAGAGTCTTCAAACCAAAAGGTCACTTCTAAAGCCTTTGTGCCTGACAACAAGCCTAAGGGGGAGAAAAGGATAAGGAATTCAAATCCAAAGGGGGAGAAACCTAAGGAGATAGGCATACAGATAAAGGAGGGTGGTCACCAAAGGGCTTCAAAATCCATACCTAATGTGCCAGGCAAAGGAAAATTCAAAGTTGATGAGCCTCCTACCTCACTGCCAACTGTCACTCTACCAACTGTGCATGTCATTACTCCTAGTGGTCAGAAGCAATCTATCACAACCACAGTGGTTGCAGGGAGCATGCCAGTTGATGAACCTCCATCATTCAAATCTGAAAGTGCCAAGCCTGTAGAAGCTCAAGTCATTACTGAGGCCAAGCTACAAGAAGTTGCTAATTCAAATGTCTATCATGATACAGCCTTCTTGGAGTTTCTGAAAGCCACAAGGGAACAGGCTGGTGATACTCAGTTCTATCTGAGAGAGTTGAAGGAGCAGATTGACTACCTCACTGTTATTCCTAGGAAATTCAACAACTTATGGTTTTAGGAGATAATGATGGTATCTAAGTCAAAAATATGGAATTTGACTTTCAACACTCTACAAAGCCTAAAGTACTCAGAAGTTGATGTGTTCCTTGGATTGATTGAAAAAGGGAATGAAAATAACAAGAGTCTCTTTGATGACTTAAGGAATGATTAACCCTCAAGGCTACCTGAAGTAATCATAAATCCTAGAACCATCATCTATCAAGCTGCAACCAGAATTGATGATGTCAAGCAGCTGATCATTCCTAAGCATCTAGTCCCTCAGAACAAACCCCTCATTATTGCCATCATTGAGAAGCTTAACAAGAAGAAGGGTGTAAGAACAGCAGAAGAATTGGAAGCTATATTTTATCTCAGATCATACAATATTGCAACTGGCATTGTACCTGAGTCTGCTAAGTTCAACCCAAGCAAGGATGGTGATCAAGACAAGGATAAAGATAAAAGTGATGGAAGGAGAAGACATCACAGGAGTAATAAGGGTGATGAAAACAAGAAGAAGAAGAAGGATGACAAGAAATATGATGATGACCAAGGCAAAGTCTATGAGAGGAAAATTGGAAAACAGCAAGCCTTAGGCATTGCTAGCAGTAACCTCACCACAACACAAGACTCTGAGTCTAGGGTGAATACTGTTAGTAATGACTTACCAAAATCTGATTCAATGGCTTCTGCAACTGTTTTGCCACCTCAAGAAGAGAAGGAGATTCAAGTCAAGAAACCATGTGTATGTTTCAGAAAGCAAACTGTTAATGGAATACTACAATGGTCTACAAGCAAGGGTCATAAGTTTCTGCCTAGCAATCATATAAGAAGGACTAAATTCAAGCATGCTGCAAGAAGGGTGAAGTTATCCAAGTCAAAGGCACTGACAATTATTCCAGGATTGAACCTACCACCTCTGGATGAAAGCTATGATGAAGACCAACTGCAGTTCCTATGGGCTCAAAGAATCTATCATGTTGCCATTGTTGATGATTTTCTTGAAATTAAATATACTGATGGAAGACAGAAGAAATTCAGACAAGGAACATGCCAGCACTGGGGCAGGCTATATGACATAGAAAGAATAATTGCAATGTTGGATTCTGAAGACAGAGTGGAAAGGATATGGAAGCTGGAGTTAATTGACTTTGTCAAAATGAAAAGAGATCACCAGGGAGAAAGGAAAAAGAATAGTGAAGAGCTACTAAAGAAAAGGGAGGAGGAGATGGCTGCAATGGAAGCTAAGGCTGATGAATTGAGAGCTATGGGTCTGTGCAGAGTCAAGTTTAATCCTTACATCATTGAGTACAAGAAATATGGTAGAAATGTAAAGATTAGAATGGACTACATCAGTTCCTATTCTGAGAAACAGCTGAATGAAGTACTCAAGGATTTGTCAGGCTCCCCTCTAATTGAAGAACTCACTGCAATGGAAGATATTATTCTTGACATGGAGGAAAATGCAAAGAAAAAAGCCAAAGAAGTTGAAGAGAAGATGAAAAATGAGAATCTGCAAGCCAAAGCTCAAGAGATGAATCCAAAAGGATATGGCTAGTAGTTTCTCATACCTAGTAAGAATACTTCTATGTACTTTCTTCAATCAATCTACATACTTGTACTTTTAAAGTTTTATCTTTATGTATGTTAGGCTTGTTATCAGACATGAAATTGTGACTAAGGGTCTTACTCACAATTTGGGGGAGATTGTTAGTCACAGAGGCATGCCTGTTTACATCAAATAACAAGCCTAATTGTTTGTAATGCTTTGCATTACTTACATGACCTCTTAACTGAGGGAACCTCTAGTTGTAGAGTCTCTACTTGTTCTGTACCTATAATAGGCACCAAATCCTAGTTGTGTAACTGTACTTATATAGTCAAGAATAATTCTTGAAAGAAGTTCGAAGGTTCATGCCTCAAGCAAGAAGATAAAGACTGTCAAATAATCACAGTTGGGATTTGAAGAAAGTGAAGAATTTGCCTAAGTACCAATTCGAGAAGTAGTTTTGTCTATTCGAGAAGTCCTGCATTCGAGAAGTCAGGGATTCGATATCTCAAGACACTATTCGATATCTCTGAATACACTGTTCGATATCTCATTCGATATCTCAGAGATTCGATATGTCTATTACTCTGTTCGAGAACTCAAGAAGTCAACAAGTCAAAAGTAGTATTCGAGTTCTCAAGGAGTCAACAAGTCAAAGTTCCATTCGATATCTCAAGGACTCAGAAAGCTATTCGATATCTCGAGGATTCGATAAGTCAAATGTTCTATTCGACAACTCAAGGAATCCTGATTAAAAAGGGCTATTCGAGAAGTAATTCGATATGTCAATATAACAGTGTTCGAGAACTCAGAGTTATCGATCAATTCAATTCTAGTTCTCAAATCACTTACTTAGTCACTTCTCGAATACACTCTTGGAGACAAAATACTGGAGAAATTGTACAAGTCAGAAACCTGCAACAAGCGAATGCACTTTATGGATCTCAATCTGTAACGTGCTCTGGAAAGCCTACAAAGAAGCTTGGAGAGATATAGAAGAGACAAAGGGCTAAAGAAGTGGATCTGAAAAGGCTTTGCAAAGTCAAATCTGTAACCGTTTGGACTCTTACTCAAATATGATAGACAGACTAGAAAGTAATTTGTTTTAGCTACCTTATTTGTAGTAAGTAGGTTGTATCTATGCTCTATAAGGATACAGCCTCACTTCCTTAACAATTAACTTTTGGAGAGTCAAGTTTTTCATATTCATTGTAAGCAATATCTCTCTGAGAAAAACGAAGCTGAGAATACTATCATTTGTATTCACAGATTGTAGCAACCTTTATCTAATAATACATTAGATTAAAGTGATATTGTGACTTGTGTTGTTCTTTATCCGCACCTACATCTTTGCACACACAAACACTTATCTGCTACACAGACTCAACCAAGAAAAGTTCAAGAATCCATTCACCCCCCCCCCCCTCTGTATTCTTTTACTGTATTCCATACTCAACATATATGCATATATCATATTTAATTATAAAATTTGTGAATAATGTAATTTTAATCCAAAGTGTTGACATGATATCTTGATTTAAAAAAAATAAAGTATTCAATATAACTTTAAAACAAAAGATATTCTTTAAAGTTAATTTTGGTAACTATAAAAAAGCTATTTATTTAATTAAATTAATTCCAAATTTAGATGGTATGTTGCTATGATAGTATTTAGATGGTCGCTAGTAAATGTATCTTGAAAATGTAAATTTTCAAATTTTTCAATCCAAATTTTTTACAAGTCTTTGTATATGCTATAATATTTCTTCTCGTTTTTTAAAATAAATTTCTTAAATCAATATTTGAAATGTATGTTTTGCACTATTAAATTTTTGGAAAGAAAAAGAGCTAATAACTAAAAAATAATTATCAATTTAAATTTTACAATAAAATTTTTATAAACTACTGTATTTGTAAAAATGTATAATTAAATATTTCATATTCTCATATTAGAACAAATTAATTTAATTCAAAAATTTCACGAACTATACTAATAATATAATATTGCACATAATAGATGAAAAAAATACCAAGATAAGTTTTAAAAGTAATTTTCATATATAGTTGAGTGATGACACATAAAATAATAAATACATTACTATTCTTAAAAAAAAATAATCGAGTTCGAGTTCGAGCCGAGTCGAGTTCGAGTTTATCGAGTCGAGCTCGAGTCGAGCTCAAAACAACTCGGCTCGACTCGAGTTTTTAATCGAGCCCGAAAACGTGTTCGAACTCGAGCTCGATAATGAGTTCGAGCCGAGTCGAGCCCACTTTTTCGAGTCGAGCTCGGGTCGAGTTCGAGCCGGCTCGATTTAAATTACACCCCTAAATTGGAGTATACAAATGAGCATATGTATTGAAAGTTTGATTGTGAACAGATTTGGTTAAGGTTGGAATCGTATTTATGAAAAAACGGGAGGGAGTTAGTATTGGAAATTATTGTCCTTAATTGATAAAATTGTAATTTTTGAATTCGTAAAGTGTTGTTAGATACTGTGATCCGGTTATTATGTTAACTGTTAAGGTTGTAGTCGAGTATATGTACAGGAGAAATTATGTTGCTCATTAGAGGCGGTTGTATTCCGACAGGTGGTGTGATATTAGAAAGGAGGTGCTGTCCAAATTTTTGTTAGAGTTATTTTGTGAATTGTATAGCAAGTTTACAAGAATTATTTGTAAGTCGATATGATATGCATGTTAAATGCTTATGTGATCAATACATGCTATGTACTATATGTGTAAAGTGCAATAGGAAACGTATGGGTAGTTTAGACTGATTAGTAAGGTTTTGGTTGGTTTTGGCACTAAAGTAGTACGTTACCGTATGTAGGTACGAGTAGGAGGCCCGATCAAGAACAATGCACGTGTAGAGGGAATCTCGAGAAAGGAGATAGCTGTTAGTGGACGAGTGTGATCAAGTAGAGGACAACGTGTAAAAAAGTAGAGGATGATGCAAAATTGAGTAGCGAATCGAGATGTTGGAAGTGGAACTTTGTGTATTGAGGCAAGTGTTACTGCTCCACACTTATTGTTCAAGTGATGAAATTTTGTTCTTTTGTGTATCAAATGCGTTGGTCAACTTATGTTTACAAAGTGATGTTCTTCTTCAAATGACGTGCAAATGTTTATTCTCTCCACCTATAGCTCAAGTGTGACTTTTCAAATGATCTTACAAATAACCCTTTTCTCTAATAAAACTTTAATACATTGTATGTTATTGGATTCCCCAGCGGAGTGCCAATTCTTTTATTTTCCTAAAAAATGTTTTTTTAAAAAAAGAGTTCAAAACAGAGGGAATCCAAGATTTTAAATTCTTATAAAAACCTTTTAACATAATTTCTGATTTTAACATATTTTACCCGATGGACCCTCTTTAAGGGATGTTTTCTTCAAATTGATTTACAATTAATTATCATGGACTTATCTTACAAATGTTCATTTTGAACCACTTAACTTACCCAATTTAGTCCAAACTTTTCTAGATGTTGGAGAAATTTATTAAATGATTAGCACTTGACTATATCCATGTTTTGTCGTATATCCTCAGTTGTTGTTAATCATGTTGCTAGTAAATTCTTCTATCGATTCATTTAATGATGTTATGACCCCAATTATTCGTATCGAACTTGTCGATACTTTTTGTTATTGTTGTTTATTCAATTGTCACCTATTTATTGTATCGAACTCGTCGATACCCTTTGAGGTTATTATTTTTTAATTATTACCCAATTATCGTGTCGAACTTGTCGACACATGTTGATCTTGAATTCTTCATTGATTCTTGGATCTTGAGTTGTTGTTCTGGAACGTGAGTTTTCCAGATTGTTTGATTGACAGAGGTTGTCGATTGTTCCGACACCTAGTGCGTTGGATTTAGAATTGGAATGTTTTCAGAGGAGTCCCTTCGGGGAGACCATATTAATGGTCAATAGATGTCCCTTCGGGGAGACCATATTTATGGTCAGAGGAGTCCCTTTGGGGAGACCAGTTTAATGGTCAAAAGTTGAGGCCAATGTGTGTCGTGGATCCATTTTGAGGGACTTTGCTGTGTGCATTGTCCAGGGTTAGTGCGGGTCTGATCAGCCGCCTAACTCCATTGTTTTTTAAAAAATATATATATAAATCCAATTCTAATCTACACATTGAGGTTGAGTTGCTTTAAAGCCTGATTCCTTTGAAGCCTATGATGATTATTCTTGATGATCAGAACCTATATTGTTCTTGATATTGCTATCACTGTTTACACTTGCTGAGCATTGTTGGCTCACTCTTGCTTGTTGTTTATTTTTCTTCAGTTAATAGAGGAGATTAGTGGACCTTGTGGTTGATGAGTTTTCCTGCTCCAACAGCGAGAGGTGACGTTCGAGTTGTTGGTTTCGTCGGGTAGTGATTGAAGCTTGTCAGAGGTTGGTTTACTAGTTCGGTAGACGAACTTATAGTGGTTATCAATTTGTATAATAATATTATTTTGAGATTGGATTGTAATAATTAAATTTGGTAGTTTATTTCATACCATAATCTGTAAGCGGTCTTGGATCAGGGGTATTTTATTACTATATTATGTTTATATCTAGGTATGTGTTGTGTGGATTGTGGTTAGTGGTCCCAAATCTGTACCCCGGATTTTGGGAATGCCACACTTCCTATATCGTGTCCAACTTGACTTAATGTTGAACTCTATAAATGGAGTAGCTTCTTTTTTGGTTAAACACGTATTCTGACTGAATTTGTTTTTATTTTCGATTCGGTGTATCAACTGAATTTATTTAATTCACATACATGAATTATTTAAAATCCCAATATCTAACGGAATCGTTAAATACCCTAACCAAACTCTCCTTAGAGTCTATGCGGCAATACGTATGTGAAATATGTGCCATTTGTTTAAATTTGTCATTGAAATGTTTTTTTTGGTAGTACTTACGTACACTTTCAAGTCCTTAATAGTGTTTTTGTACGTTTTTTAATGTTAAATTTTGAATTCAGAATTTATATATTTTTTCTTGATCCATTTAAAAAGGGTATTGATCCTATCTATCATAATTTGAAAATAAATGGTCCCAAATATCACATCTCAAAAACTTGGTCCCAAATATCACTCCAAAACACAGTTGCGTGTAGCGTTTTCAATTTTTATACAAAAATGCTACTTCGTGTAGTGTCTCATATTTTTTTTCTTTTTTTATTCAAAAATGCTGTTTAGCGTTTTGTGTTAGGGGGGGAATTTTTTTTTCTTGTTAACTCTAGATAGTATTGTGTTTTGGGGGGAAAGTGTTCCGTGATGCAACGCCACTTTATGTGGTGTTTCTTTGTTTTTTATTTTTTTTTTCTTTTTTCTCCTAAATATACGGTTCGTTCTGAATATTTTTAAAACCCAAAATGAAAACGTTAAACCCCTACATTTAGTTAATTTTTTTTTTCAATTTAAAATTTTAATTAAAAAATTGAATGCGGCGACCTGATTTTTAAACGTTAATGCGTTTAAAAATCAGGATAGGTTAGAGTTTAGGGTCTAGGGTTTACAACCCTAAGCCCTAAATTCGAATACGGTTTATTCGTCGTTCTGAATATTTCTAAAACCCAAAATGAAAATGTTGAACCCCAAAAGTTAATTGTTGAACCCCTAAATTTAATTAAAATTGCTTTTTTTTAATTTTAAAATTTTAATTAAAAAACTGAATCTGACGGCCTGCTTTTTAAACGCGTTAGGATTAATTAGGGTTTAGGGTCTAGGGTTTAGGGTTGTTTACCCAAACCCTAAATTCTAAGTTCGTATACGGTTTATTCGTCGTTCCAGATATTCCTAAAACCTAAAATGGAAACATTGAACCCAAAAGTTAATTGTTGAACCCCTAAATTTAATTAAATTGTATTTTTTAAATTAAAAATATACAATTTTGATTAAAAATTTAAAAAAAAATGCACCAAAACGCCACATAAAGTGGCGTTTGAATTGAAAGCATAGTATGAGCTAGCGTTTCAACACAACAAAAAAAAAAAACAATCCTAATAACGTTAAACGCATTGGCGTTTTAGAAAAAAAAAATAGAAACGCTATATTATAATGTGTTTTGAAGTGATATTTGGGATCAAGTTTTTGAGTTGTGATATTTAGGGTCATTTATTTTAAAATTGTGATATTGGGGACCTTTATTCATTTAAAAAAGGGAACCCAACTCTTTTTTAAAAACTTTTGGATCTCATGTTCAAATTTGTATATTATGTATGCATGCTTCACTTGACATCTTCAATTCCACGTACTCCAAGTTTTAATTATGAGATGTCCAAAATTTGTCAAAAGATTTACAACTTGAAAATAGATTGGGTGTGGGTTAAGGGAATAATTTGTAAGCTAATGCACACAATTATATTACTTAACTGATGTAGGGATATTAAGGGGGTGTTTGGAAGTTAGATGTTTGGGATAAAATTAGAGGTTTGGGGGTAGATTAGAGGTTTGACCAAATAAAACCTCTAGTGTGAATGTTTGGTTGTTAGAGGTTTGAGTTAGAGGTTTGGGATCAAAAAGCTAATTTTGAAAAAGCTCATTTTAGGAGCTTTTTCAATTAGAGGTTTGTTATGTGTCACAAAAAGTTATTCAAAAAGCTATTTACCAAACACTTTGATTCAAAACAGCTAATTTCAATCCGCTAGTCAAAACAGTTAATTCAATCCGCTAGTCAAAACAGCTAATTCAATCCGCTATCAGCTAACAGCTATCAGCTAATTGCCAAACAGGGCCTAAGCTTTTTTAATTGCCAAATAAACTCCACATAAAGTTCCTGCTAGTGCATTTAACGAGAGTCTGTCAGTGTATCACCTTTTAAAATTAGTGGAACGTAATCCATGTATGTAATTATGCAAAATTCAGTTGATGAACCAAATCAAAAATTTATGTGTTTTGCCTTCATTTTTTCCTCAAATCTGGGTTGACACTAAAGAAAGTATAATATGACATTGATGGACCCTTATTTATGGCTTTAGGTTGCGTGTTTCATTTAGAATTAGTGAGATTAGATTCGTTAGTTTAAACAAAACATTGATAAAAATATGCTCAAAACCGTGAACTTAATATATACTCAAGTAATTTACTTATTACACATTATAGTTGTGGATCACAAAAGTTGACAGAATTTAAAGTAATTAATGTACTAGCTCCCCAACCTTTGCTATTACACTGTGTACACGAGGCGAAGAGATCGATAAAGCAGTATGAATTGCCATAACAAACGAACATGTTGCTTGACCTGTTTGACATTTTACGAGCAGCATCACCACCAAATACAGGGCAGTCTTGTAGCTGAAAACAAGCAATACAAAGTCATATCAGACTGAAAATCCTTACTACGTGTCAAGCCTGTGAATCATTGTTATCACGAAGAAGACTAGTCGACGCGAAGGTACTCGGGCATCGAGAGTCTTGAAGCCCGACTTGTCGTCGACTAGTTAACGTTAAGGTTCGCCCGAGAGTCTCGAAGCCCAACCTGGGGCCTTGATAATCATGATTGTGGTATACCAAGACCTGATCAAACCAATAACCCCATCCAACTAAATGACAGTACACAAGAAAGAGAGGGAGATGAACATGATATTAAGATGGATGACTTTGCTTAATATTCATCATACTTATGTTTCTATTTGCTTGGATTTTTTTGATATTTAGAATATGGATGTCATTATGCAGTAACTACGCTTACTGTATGTTGAACTAATTATTGTAGTACTTTTTATTAAATCATGGAACTGATGTGTTTAGTTATATTAATTTATTAAATCTAGTAAGTATATGTATGATGAACACTTTGTCGACTTTTTATGACTAGTCAGGCGACTTTTTATAACCATGCTGTGAATTATATATTTTTTTTCTTTTTGCATAGAAGGTACATGTTTTCAGGAAACAAACTGGATAGACACCAAGGTGACAATATTCTAGTGATTCACTGCTTATATACCGGTCTACAAGCTCCTTGATATAAAAAAGAGTTCTGATAATTCACCACAATCAGGCCTTTGCATGAAAAAGCATTGTGAAAAATTGCAAGACATCGGTATATAGCGTTCTTAAGATCGCAGATGCTATTACATAAAGAATACATCCAAGTTGCTCAGCTTTTAAATGCGACGGGAGATTCTCTATAACTTGGCATGTTAGTTGAAGGTACTGTCCCAATGAATAAATTTTAAAGACAGTTCTGAAGCACCTAATTTGGTTCCATTTAATGAAAATAACTGATAAAATGAAAATAACCGATAAAATGAACCCATCGGCAGCTTTTAGTATATTGCCAACAAAAACTAAGAAGATGCAATCTTACAGTGAATTGACGTCTAGCGCGACTTCTTTAGCCGTTTCGGAGGCCTCATAACTTCTTTTCTTGATTCATCAGCAACTTTAACGTCTATTAATGACTGCAATTATTTTGGAACCAATACAAGTCTAGGTTATTATTATGCAAACATAAATGTGCTCAAAATCTTAAATGAAGAACAGGTTTGAATAAAGCATATATACTTGTATATTTTGTTAGCAGGTATGTTCTAATTATTTTCCCTAAAAAACATTTAATCTCTCGTCAGAAAGGAGCTTGTTCTGGAAGAGGGGGGGGGGGGGGGGGGGGGGCAATTTCTTATCTTATTTAACCTACCCATAACTTGCTAACAATTTTATTAAAGCAACTCAATCGAGGGAAGAAGTGAAAAATGACAAGCAAATAAATGTAATGGGTTACATTGATAAAAACTGAGAAAACTCTGATACATTAGTAATATAGTAAGTGTATTATGGCCCAAGATTAGCTAATCTCACTGTATAATAGTTCGACTAGGTATGGAGGAGTTCTAACATGCTATGTTGTTTTATCATTTACTTACTACATGGACTGAATCCAAATACTATGTTCATGAAAACAAGTTTTCCAGAGAACTTGCTAGTCCAAGCTCAAACCTAGTTATTCAAAATTAGCATAGTTTTACAGTAAGCCTTAATGTTTTACCAGAGGTTCAATATCATAATAGCAAGAATAATAAGGAGCAGCCAAAATAAATTAAACTTGTGACAGCCGCACACGAGAAGGGATGTTCATGAAAATGAGAAAGGTAAACATTATAACATACCCGCATATAGCATGATATCATGCAATTGGCACAAAATGTTTCTATACATCAGGATACAGTCAATAGTAAGCAATAATTAATTCAGTGGTAGGGTGTTATGTCATGTGCACAGATTTGATTTTAAACCATGCAAGTAAAGAGAATTCATTGATGTTTGCAAGTATGCATATGTGCAGAATGACCATAGAACTGAAGGAATAATAGATCAAGTTTCCAACCTCTTCACATTTTTTTTGGAGTTCCAAAAGTTCTTGACAGTATGTAAGGCACTCTGCATGGTATGCTGCAGCTAAATCTTTTATCAAAGCCTTCCTTCTGATGATACCAATCACTTCAAGCAAGCCAAGAAGAAAGTGACTAAACAAGTATAACCAAATAAAACTACAACATATAAAGTATTAACACCGAGTTGTTATATGAAGTATTAATGCTATCGTTGTTTTATTTGATCACTGATCCACGGACTATTGGCATAATCTGTTACAATATATATCAAGTTATCCCACAGACTAGCTTACAATCATTTTTTGGTTCATTTATAGGATCAGTAATACATAGAAAGAGGCTACTATATAGTCCCCAAAAATGAACTAGAAAGTGATCAAAAGCAGTGCACGGGAATATTTTTACAGAGCATGATAAAATGACTACAAGTTATGTCTAAATCTGGATTAAAGTCCATGCAAAAACAAGATAGTTAAAAGATTACAGTACAGGCTGTAGTTGCTTGATCTTAATTTACAACTCCTATTACCTGACGAAGATCAGACTGATATTACATATACATAAAAATTTATTAGACTCGTTTAAGAAATTTATTGACTTGCAAAATAATCTTGTGTTTTCTTCGGCCGGGATCGAATCGAGGAGGAGGTGGTGGTGGTTCAACTGATGCCGGGCGCAATTTATATCATCCATTGTGTTTGCAGTACAGAAATGGCGACATTATCTAATGGGCCAGAAGTTCATTGTTCGTACAGATCAACAGAGTTTGCGGTTTGTATTTGAACAAAGACAAGTTGGTATGGAGTATCAAAGCTGGGTATTTAAATTGAAGGGGTATTGATTTCAAATCCAATATAAACCCGGGGCTGCCAATAAATTGCTGATGCGTTATCTCGGGAATATGTGAGTCAGACGGAGTTGAGTTCGTTAGTGACAACGTGTGGGGTGAACTGGATGGAGTTCCTTCCACAGATTCAAAAAGACCCTTTCGCTCAACAAGTGCGGGCTGACATTGGTAAAGGAATGAAGGTACCTAAAGGCTACAGCAGCGAGCAGGGCATACTTCGCAATAAAGGGCATATTGTACTTCCTGAAAAGTCAAAACTGGTGGAGCAACTGTTAGGAGAATACCATGACATGCTGGAGATTTCAAGACCTACCAACGCCTGGCCCAGGAGTGGTACTGGCCAGGTATGAGAAAACGAATCCAACAATATGTGCGAGCCTGCGTCGTATGTCAGCAAAATAAAGTGTCATCTTTCAGTCCCGATGGGTTGCTGCAGCCACTACCCAACCCCACAACCTTAGATTTCGTGGATGGTTTGCCTCGATCCCAGGGCGTAGATACCGTGCTGGTAGTAGTTGACAGGCTGTCAAAATATGCCCATTTTATTGGGATAGAACACCCCTACACAGCTCACTCGGTAGCACATGTTTTCATCAAAGAAGTAGTTTGACATCATGGAATGCCAGCCACGATTGTTTCAGATAGAGACTGAGTGTTTTTGAGCATTTTTTGGCGCGAATTGTTCCAAACACAGGGAACTAAGTTGCAACGCAGTTCTGCATACCACACCCGGTCTGATGGACAGACAAAGGTGGTAAACAAAATAATGGAGAATTATTTACGCTGTTTCATTAACAGACAGTCAAGTTCTTGAGTGAAGTGGTTAAGGTGGTTAGAATTCTGGTATAATATCGTTCCAGGTGGCTATTAACTGTACCCCATTCAAGGTTGTTTATCGCAGGCAAACCCCGACCCTGTTTCGTTTTGAAAAAGGAAGCACAACAGTGGCCACTTTAGAGGAACAGTTGGTGGAACGAGATGCAGTTCTGGATGATATTAAAGCGCACTTAGTAAAGGCTCAGCAGCGCATGAAGAAATATGCAGATGCCCATCACAGAGAGGTGGAATTTGAGGGAGGCGACTTGGTATACCTAAAGATACAGCCCTATCAACAAAAGTCATTAGCTCGCAGGGTGTGTGAGAAGTTAGCAGCATGATTTTAGGGGCCTTTTCCGGTGGTAGAAAAGATTGGGAAAGTAGCTTACAGGTTGAATTTACCACAGACCTGCAAAATCCATCCTGCATTTCACGTCTCACAACTAAAGAAAGCAATTAGGCAGCAGCCACATGCTCCAACTATACCTCCCCCGCTCACCACTGATTTGATTCTAGAAGTAGAGCCATCAGAATTGCTGGGCACTCGTGAGGCACTGGATAACAGTGGTCGAACTGAAGTTTTGATTCAGTGGGCAGGTCTGTCAGATTGGGAAGCAACCTGGGAGGATTTTTATCAGATTCAAGTGCTTTTTCCCACTTTTCACCGGGTAATGCAAGGAATCGAACTGGTCCAGCAGTTATGCTAACACTCTAGACGAGGAAAGGCGAATTCAGAGAAAAGAAATAATAGAAATAAAAGATGTGACCATGTCTGTCTGAAGGGTACTTAAGTAATTACACAAGGAAGAGGTATAAAGAGAATGAGATAAGTTTGGGTCGGATATGAAAATATATTACTGAAATCTAAATTGTAGGGAGGCGACCTCTCCTTGAATTGGGGCTAAGTCCTAAGTTAATCAGTACTATTTTTAATTCAATCGAGTATTCATTTCAGCTGATATTCTCTATTGTTATCACATCATCACACAATCTTCTGTTTAATCTTTTCTTATGTTACATTGTCATACATCACTACCTAGTCACTATCTTTTAGCTTATTACTAATATACTTGGCAGAAAATTTGTTACCAACAAAGAGCACCACAGATAAGTACAAGACTACAAGTGATCAACTAATTTTAGCTCAAAGAAAAAATGCACTTGTCAGGACAAGCTCAAGCAAAATTTTGTTATGCCACTGACCCACTGCTCAAGGCTATTACTTTCTCTTCTGTATTAGATACATTTAATATTCATAAATGCTATGGGTCCCAACCTTTCCGTTCCCTACTTATCTTGAGGTAAAATTATATATACACATAATATTCCATGTTCAAACAGTCGAGCGTTTAAAAAGGGATTCTTTTACATACCAGAAGAAGGTTGACATGCTAAAAATGTGTTTACACTTTCCATTCGGTATTATTTTAGTCCTCATAAAGGCAATTACAATTCAGCAGAGATATTACACCAAAGATGCAACTATTCTATGCCTGTCTTTGTACATTAAGCATCACCTTTCTGGAGCAATCTGGATTAAACACAGTACTCACAGACACAGCCTTGTGGCTTGTACTATGAACACCACAAATCCTATGATCCTACAGAGTCATATGGTCTGTGGCCGGTGGGTCAACCTATGGAACTACTGTGAAGTGAAAGTAAAATATCCGTCCCTGATCGTTGGTCAACATTATTCCGGTTAATCGACTCCAACAGCAAAGAAAAAGAAGGAAAAAATTGCAGGTTGCACCTTGGAAAGAAATAATAAAGGCAGAA
Source organism: Kitagawia praeruptora (assembly GCA_037693485.1). Taxonomy (NCBI): domain Eukaryota; kingdom Viridiplantae; phylum Streptophyta; class Magnoliopsida; order Apiales; family Apiaceae; genus Kitagawia; species Kitagawia praeruptora. Next base: position 115,273,731 of record CM075354.1, read on the forward strand.
AAAGGAGGAATAGAAGAAAATGGTGATGCCTAGGTTCTCTCTGGTACATTTATGTATTATCGTCATTAGCATTTGAATCAAAAGATATATTTCAAATTTGAAAAAAAATTATATAAATATATATATATATAAGTCAAGATGCCCTATGCATACCTTTGATATATGATTTTCATCTTATAAATTATATATATCAAGTCGTATACTAGTAAATTTTTATATATATGTTATATGGTATGCTCAAAGAAAAACATAGATCCGCGTATCCAATTTACGTGGAGTAGCATTTCACTTGCACTCTTAAAACATACTATTAGCTTGTACAAATGTTAGCTATTTCAGTTATAGACTTATTGTTGCATAACACATTAACACTTCCACTGTTGTTTGAAAACCTAAACGAATTATGCCTCTTTAATAGGGCTCAGAATTCAAATTATTACATAAAAACGAGAAGCATGATCTAAGAAAATGCATAAAAAATTGTACCACGTTATAAATTTAATAACAACAAAATAAAGTGACAAATTTAAGCAAAAAATCCATCAATTTTCTGAAAAGATAAAGCAAGCAATTTAGGTGAATTAAATAGAACGATAGTGTGTGTGTGGAGGAGAGAAGGGAGTTTACTTCGGCTGGGATCGAATCGAGGAGGAGCAGGAGGTGGTGGTGGTGGTGGTTCAGCTGATGCCAGCAGTGGCGAAGTGGCGTCTTGCAATTCACCCATTCTCAACCTCAATTTTAACTTCTGCCTTCTTACGCTCGCCTGTGTCTATCAGACTTCCTGAGTGCACACATGTAATTTCAATTTTTCCCAAATTACTAAGTACTTTCTTCAAGTATTTGCACTTTTATTTAAAAAACTTCCTTGGCAAAATTTATCAAAGTGAATACCCACAAATTAAATACCCATGACCAAAATACCTATCGTCAATTCGGGCGGTTCTAAATACCTACGAGACACGTTACTGGTAGTGGAGCGACAAGCAGACACGCTACTGGTAGTGGAACGACAAGCAGACACGCTGGTGAAGGAGTGTCAAGAGGACACGTTACTGTTGAAGGAATATCCACTGGATACGCTACTTGGAAAGGAGTATTAGCTGTTACTGTAGCTTGAGATACGCTACTGTCAAATGCGCATCTCATGATACGCATTTGACAGTGGCGTATCCGCCTTCTTCTCTAATTCATGAGCCCTGGCGACTTATGGCGATTTCCGAGCAAAACTCAGCGATGATCCGTTCGTTCAATTCTGTAATTGTTCGTTCATGTTCTATACATCATTCGAATCGTCTTTTGACGATCTACAACCCTATACAAATCTCAAACCATTTCTTATGCCGGATTTTTAAACCCCCAAATCGAATTAAACTACCAAATCGATTTTCCAACGAGTTTTACACAGCCCCTGCGGGGCCGAAAAGGGAGAAAAAGAAAGGGAGAAATGGAAAGAAGGAGATCGTCGACGTTTTGATGTGCTCAGCGAGTGTGGAGGTGGCCGGACGGAGACGGAGAGAGATGAGAGAGGTGGAGAGTGGCGGAGAGAGGAGAGAGTCGGGGAGGAGAGGGAGATGACAGACACGCTACACGCAGGAGATGACAGACACGCTACACGCAGTGGGTAGTTAGGGCCAGGCCTTCCGAAAAGCTGTATTTTGGATCATGGGTACCTCATTTTGAGGTATTTTGGTCATTTTCTCAAACAATTGCGACATATAAGGTTAATTATTAAAAAATATGATACAAAATTTTATACGTTCAATTTATTATGTGTTTTATCTTGAATTTTAAAATTTGATTTGGACGAAAATTTGATTGCACGAAAATTTGATTTGCACGATTTTACAGACCACGTAAAATTAATTAAATAATCTTTAATTTAGTAATGATTTAACAATTATTTTCTAATTAAAACTATCAAGAAACAAAAAAGAGAAGAAATTGACAATTTAAAAATTCTTATCAATTTAGGAAATCTATTTTTAACTTTTTTTAATTATCAAAATAACCTTCTTATTATTTGAAAATATTTTCACTAACAACCAAATATAGTTTTAATAATAAGTGTAAGAGGGATTTTGTCCAGAACTGGTACTAAGTATGACAAAATAAATAAGAACCGCTTTATCTTAAAATAAATAGATAAAAAACGTTAGATCTAGTATAAAAAATATTTAATATTTTGACATGTAAACTAAAAAGTGCATTTATATTGAAATGCGAAAGGGTGAGTGCCCTAAATACCCTCTTTTTATTGTTTCATAAACAAAATGCCCAGATAAGGAAAATACCGCCCTAAATGCCCACCACATACGCCACTGGCATGGGCATATGTGGTGATAGGCCTTTTACATACACGCCTCAGCCGTCGGCGGAATCAGCAACACATACGCCCATCCATTGCATAGCCGTGACATAGAGAGACGTGTTGGGATTTATGGGTGATGGAATAGACAACTTAACTAGTTTTATTGGTATACTTAGTTTTTTACTAAGTAGAACATACTGTCATAGCCTGAAATGTATTCTTGTAATTTAAATAAATACTGTCAAGTAATAAGTGTAATTCTTGGAAGAAGTTCGATTATGTTCAAGCCTCAAGAAATACATAAGTTCGACAGAAGGAATAAATGTTACTGTCAAACTCTGACAGTAAGGTTACAAGGAAACAACATGTTGCCTAGGTCGACAGCAAGTTTCACGAAGTCGACAGCAAGTTTCAACTTGACAGCAACATTGGCGGAGATTCTAATGACAGCAACTTTGATGTACAGTTTGCGACAGTAAGTTTGGAATTCCTGACAGCAATCTCTGCGGGAAAAACATGCTGTCAATCAAAGCACAACTCTTGACAGCAATCTCTGCGGGAATTCATACTGTCAACCAAAGCGTAATCCATTGACAGCAAACTTTGTGGCAAACATACTGTCATATAGAATCAGCCTGATTTAGGAATTTTCTAAGTCAAATTAAACGACAGAGTACATGTTCAAAAGAAGCAGGCGTGGTGTAATATTCAACCTTTACAGCAAGCTTGGAAAGTCTATAACTGAAGCTCGAGAGATCACATGGAACAACCTGTAAAGTCTAGAGCAGATAAAATTGAATACGGCTAGATCTGGGTGGCTCAAATGTGGAAAGTATCTTTAAGTTACTTTGTGATGATCACATGGGAATAAATCATGGAATGAGCTGCAAAAGGAATATAACAGCAACTCAACAACCAATGATGATGATGATAGTACAGTAGATTATCACACTATAAATAGAGCACTCTATTTATACAATAGATAACTCAACCACTGTAATCTCTTGAGTATTTGTAGCTTGAGAATTATTTTGTTCTCAAGGTTGTAGCAAAACTTTGCAAAATAAATAAAACATTTATTTTGTGAAATCCTCGTATTTGATTTTACTTGTGTTTTCATTTCTTCTACTAGTAAATCACAAATTCTATTTAAGTTGTTGAAATAGTTTTTGAAATTTATTAGTATTGCATTCAACCCCCCTTCTGCAATACTTTCCTGGACCAACAACTGGTATCAGAGCAATCAGATTAATACACATATCTGAGATCCAAATGGCAAGTATTCAAAGGTCAAGTAATATCAAGATTCCAGCTTTTGATAAAGAAAACTACAACATATGGAAAAAGAAGATTATGTTATTTATCAAAGCTCAGAATCCACTATTCCTAGGTATTCTAGAAAATGGCCCCTTCATTCCTCAAAAGGAAATCCCAGCTGCTACAGTGAATGATGTAGTAATCCCAGCTCATTGGGTTGCTAAGAAGCCTTCTGAGTATAATGACTCAGAAAAAGAAAAGGTAGCACTGGATGATCATCTGCAACTCATTCTACTAGATGCACTTACCCTGGACAAAGCTATGAGTGGAAATATAATAGCATGCAACTCTGCCAGGGATATGTGGAAAAAGATAGAACTGTTATGTGAAGGAAGTGAAGAGGTCAGAGAGAATCAAAAACAAATACTGGTGTCACAATATGAAGCGTTTATGGGCAAGCATGGAGAAGAGCTAACCCACATGTTTGAAAGATTTAGCAAACTGATAGCTGAGCTCCAGATTCATGGAAAGTTTTATGAAAAGAAGGAAGTTAATATCAAGTTTCTGCTAACTCTTCCAGAACACCTTGAGCATAGAGTAACAGCCATAAGAGAAGGAAGAGATTTAAACTCTGTCTCTCTTGAAACATTGTATGGAGTTCTAAAATCTTATGAACTTGAATATTATCAAAAGAAAGGTATACAAAGTGGATCCAAAGGATTGATGGCAAACATGGCTGGTGCTCTAGTTGCTCAAGGACCATCATATTTTCAAGCAAGTGAGCAAATTCAAAATGATCAACAACCTCAATTTTCATCTGTGAAAATTGAAGAGGTGGTTGAAGATGAAGAAAAGGTTGTCCTTCAACTAGAAGATGTTGAAGATGAAGAATTCTTCACTCTAGAAGAAATGGAGAAAATGGATAATCCAACCATGGCTTTTATGGCAAGAAAATTCAAAAATATAAGGTTCAGGAGGAACAAGCCATATAAGCCTCAAGGTCAATTTTCAAAATATAACCAAGGAAGCTCATCAAAACCTGCTACTGGCACCAAGGGAGGATACAAAACAGGAATGGTAGATAGGTCAAAGTTTAGATGCTACAATTGCAATGAACTTGGTCACTTTGCTACTGAATGCAAAAGACCAAAACAAATACAAAGAATGGAGAGAGGAACTGGGAGTCAATTTAAGAAAGGACAAGGAAAAGCCTATGTGGCTGAAGGAAAATGCTGGGATGAATCTGATAATGAAGAAGAAGAGGAATTTGTGAATTTAGCCTTGATGGCTAGAGAGGATGAAGAAGCATCAACCTCGTCAAGTCAGGTACCATCTCTAGTATTACTAGATATGTCTTTAAATGACTATAAGCAAACCATTGAGGAAATGAGTACTGAAATGTTTAATATTCATACTAGTTTATCTGCTGCAAATGAAGAAATTGCTAGATTAACTAAAGAAAATGAAGTACTCAGATCTAACAATGATGTGTTGTTGCTTAAGACCAGTTCTATTGATTCTTTAGCTCAGGAAAACGAAAGACTAAAAAAATGATTTAACCTGTGCTAAAGAGATAGAGGATTATCTAAGAAAAGAAATTTCTGAGAATGAATTTAAGCTAAAGGCATTTAGAAATTCCTCTAAATTAGTTCAAGAGTATCATGAGAAACATACTGAAAGTAAGAAGATAGGCATAGGCTATGATTATAGCAGGAGACCTGGTAAAGAGGCTGTTATACAGAAAAATGATGATAATAATACTGTAAGACCTCACATCCTCAAAAATGTGAGTAACCCAATTTTCAAAAGTACAGAGTTTGAGGTTAATGAAAACTCCCTAATTATTAATCAAGAACTCTGTGATGAAGATGAGAGGATTGACGGTAAATCTAAGAAAGAAAAAGATTCTGTCATAATGTCTATGACAGAAATAGTCTTAAACAGTCCAACCAAGTGTTCAAAAGATACTGTCAAGAAGTCATCCAAGACAGTAACTTTCAAACCTACTGTCAAGACAGCAAGTACAAAAGATGCTGTCAAAAATAGTTCGACAGCATCTTCTGAACAGATTGTCAAGACAGTAGTCTCCAAGTCCAAAAACAGAAATGGGAAGCTAGGCATTGATAAAAAGAATAATTATGCATATGTTAAGCAGGCACCAAGGAAACTTTGCAATAATTGTGGCTCCTCACATCATTTAACTCATGTTTGTAAGAAATCAACTAGTAGCATATCTAATGCAACAGAGTTGAAAGGGAACTTACACAGAACTCCCATTATGCAAAGAGAATTGGTAGTTTGTAATAACATTGACTGTATGCCATGCAAAATTACTGCTATGAGTACATGTTTTAATTTGCAAATTTCATCTAATGAATTATGTTCTTATATGCAAACTGCAAAGACTTCTGATTCCACTAAAGAAAGTGAGAAGTCTGCTCTCACTAAGAAACAGTCAAAGTCAAAAACTAAGTGGATAATAAAAGAAGTCAAGGAACCATCTTCTGATAATATTGTTTCAAATATTGATAAAGTTTCTGATGATACTGAGTATGCAGGACCCAACAAGACTTGGGTACCAAATGCAAATTAAACTCATTCTGTCTTGCAGGGAAAGAAAGGTAAACAGGTCATGTGGATAATCGACAGTGGATGTTCCAAACACATGACTGGTGATATATCCCTGCTATCACAATATGTTGAGAAGGCTGGCCCAACAATAACCTTTGGAGACAACAGCAAAGGTTACACTGTGGGATATGGCTGTTTAAAAGCTGGAAATGTTGTCATTGAAGAAATTTCTCTTGTGGAAGGTTTGAAGCATAATCTGCTCAGTGTCAGTCAATTCACTGACAAAGGATTCAAAGTAAATTTTGGCATGATGGAATGTACAATCCACCACAAGAAGGATAGAAGCCTATCTCTGAAAGGAGTAAGGAAAGGAAGCCTATTTGTTGCAGACTTAAACTCAACAAATGAGGAAAGAATATTTTGCTTCTACAGCAAAGCAAGTGTTGGAGATAGCATGCTTTGGCACAAGAAACTTTCTCATCTCAACTTCAAAACAATGAACATGCTGATGAAGAAGGAATTGGTGAGAGGACTACCTCAACAGGAATTCTGTCAAGAAGGACTGTGTGAAGATTGTCAAATGGGAAAACTGAGGAAAGCAATGCATAAATCAAAGCAACTCAACACTAACACAGAAGCACTCAAGTTGATACACATGGATCTTTTTGGACCAGTGAATGTTCAATCACTATCCAGAAAAAGATATGCACTGGTCATGATAGATGACTATTCTAGGTACACTTGGGTGAAATTTTTAGAATCAAAGGATGAAGCTGCTCAAGAAATCATTGATCACATAAGGGTACTTGACAGGACCCCTGAAGCAAAAGTTCAATTTCTAAGAAGTGACAATGGAACTGAATTCAGAAATGCTACACTTGGAAACTTCTGCAAAGATCAAGGAATTGTTCAACAATTCTCTGCTGCAAGAACTCCACAGCAAAATGGAGTTGTAGAAAGGAAAAATAGGACTCTTATTGAAGCTGCAAGGACTATGTTGAGTAATGCTAAATTACCAACATATTTCTGGGCAGAAGCCATCAACACTGCTTGTTACACACAGAACAGAACACTAATCAACAAGGCTCATGGCAATACTCCTTACTATCTTTTGACAGGAAAGAAGCCTACTGTCAAGTACTTTCATATTTTTGGAAGCAAGTGCTTTTTGATGAAAGACAACCATGAAAGAAAAGGCAAGTTTGATACTAAAGCATATGAAGGCATTTTCATGGGATATGGGATAGAAAGGACTGCCTACAGAGTCTATATCATGGAGCACAAAACAATTGAAGAAAGTGTCAATGTCACGTTTGATGAAACCAAGTTTCCAGGGCTACATGAGGATGGTCAAATGCAACCCTTCAGATTTGAGAATCAAGGATACTTGGAAAAAGAAGAATTTGTTGATGAAGAACCAAGTCTCATTCAATCAATGGGATATGAGAAAGAATCTGTCAATTCTCATAATCTAAATCAAACCTCAGCTCAATCACAGACAATTTCAGGCATCAATCAACAAGAATGTGAGACTGGAGAATTTGAGCAAAATGAGCAGAATAATGAAAATGGTGGAGAATCAAATCCTCATATTGATGAAAGACAATCTCATCAAACAAGTAGCTTGCCTCAATCAACAAAGTGGAACAGAGATCATACCAGTAATCTAATTATTGGAGATCCCACTACTGGTGTAAGGACAAGGAGGAATATCTCTGCTGAAAGCATGTTTTCATGTTTCTTATCTCAAATGGAACCAAAAATAGTTGAAGAAGCATTGTTGGATTCTGATTGGGTGATGGCCATGCAGGAGGAGCTCAATCAATTTGAAAGAAACAATGTTTGGAAACTAGTTCCAAGGCCAAAAGGAAAATCAGTCATTGAGACAAAATGGGTTTTCAGAAACAAGATAGATGAGAGTGGAAATGTGACAAGAAATAAGGCAAGGCTAGTGGCCAAAGGTTACTGTCAACAGGAAGGGATAGATTATGATGAAACATTTGCTCCTGTTGCCAGACTTGAAGCCATAAGAATTTTCTTAGCTTTTGCTGCACACTGCAAATTCAAGGTGTTTCAAATGGATGTTAAAAGTGCCTTTCTAAATGGAGAATTAGAAGAAGAAGTGTATGTTGAACAGCCTCCTGGATTTGAAAATGACAAACTGCATAATTTTGTCTACAAGCTGTTCAAGGCTCTATATGGCTTAAAGCAAGCACCAAGAGCCTGGTATGACACTTTATCCACTTTTCTCCTGGAAAATCAATTTATAAGAGGTATGGTGGATAAAACTTTATTCTATAAATACCATGGCAAAGACATCATTCTTGTGCAGATATATGTTGATGACATAATCTTTGGATCAACAAATGAAAAATTGTGTGAAAAGTTCTCATCTCTAATGAGAAACAAGTATGAAATGAGCATGATGGGAGAATTAGCATTCTTTCTTGGTCTTCAAATCTATCAGAAGAAGGAAGGAATCTTCATCTGTCAATCTAAGTATGTCAAAGAGCTTCTCAAGAAGTTTAACTTAGAAGATTCATCACCTGCCAAGACACCTATCTCAACAGCCACCAAATTAGAGTTAGATCCTAAAGGCAAGAAAGTGGATTCTAGTACCTACAGAGGCATGGTAGGATCATTGCTGTACTTAACAGCAAGCAGGCCAGATATAATGTTTGCTACATGTCTCTGTGCAAGGTTTCAAGCTGATCCAAAAGAATCACACTTAGTTGCAATTAAAAGAATCTTTAGATATCTCAAAGGCACCCCAAATCTTGGTCTTTGGTACCCTAAGGAAACTGGATTTGATCTAATTGGATATTCTGATTCAGACTATGCTGGCTGCAAAATTGACAGAAAAAGTACTACAGGAAGCTGTCAATTTCTTGGGGGGAGATTGGTGTCATGGTTCAGTAAGAAGCAACACTCAGTTTCTACATCAACTGCAGAAGCTGAATATATTGCAGCTGGAAGTTGCTGTGCACAAATTCTTTGGATGAAGAATCAATTAATGGATTATGGACTAAAGTTGTCAAATATTCCTATCTACTGTGACAACACTAGTGCCATAGCCATATCAGACAATCCAGTTCAACACTCCAGAACAAAGCACATTGATATAAGGCATCATTTCATCAGGGAGCATGTTGAAAAAGGAGATGTAAAATTGGTTTATGTTCCAACAGATAAGCAACTTGCAGATATATTCACCAAGCCACTGGATGAAGCAACATTTACCAGGTTGGTGAGTGAATTAGGAATGCTAAATCAGGTATGATCATCTAACTGGTTTATCAATTATAAGAAGCCAAAGCTCATGACAGAAACTTTTAAAGGTACTGTTACTAGAAGGTACTGTCATGAGAAGTTAAGGTACATTGTGATACTTGTTCAGACAGCATGTTTGCTATGACTATGCTAAAAGGATTTTTAGATATCATGTCTGCTATGACTATGCTAAAAGGATTTTTAGATATCATGTTTGCTATGACTATGCTAAAAGGATTTTTAGATATCATGTTTGCTATGACTATGCTAAAATAGTTTTACATGTCTGTCTTAAATTAATTTTAAGAAATCATGTGTCCTTAACTTAAGTTATGTGTGAACAGTGACAGCATGATCTTATGATAAGTTTACTGTCAGATAAAAATTACTGTCACTCATGAAGCTGATTGACAGAAATGTTGTTAGCGCACAAGTTGCTGTCAATGAAAGTTGCTGTCACAAGAAATTGCTGTCAGAATTGGTAGAGAAAGAAAAGCGCACAGGTTACTGTCAATGAAAGATGCTGTCACGAGAAGTTGCTGTCAAAGATAGTGGAAAGATATATATATTAATTTATATATATATATATACGTATATTTCTTTTCACCAATCCACGATCTAATAGCAACTGCCACGTAATATAGCAAGTGGAGTTAATGGGTAATATCATTATCACACGTTCATTTAAGAGAGGTTAAATCGATTCATATTAGAAACTGAATCTACCGTTTAATCTACTATCACTTTCATTTGCAAAAACCTCTCAACCTTCTGCATCCAAAAACCGCATTTTCTCTCTCATTTTTCAAAGCATTCAACAATGGCACCTAAACAAAGTGTTGCTCAAACCAACTTTGCCGGTATCTTTTCTCCTAATGATGCTGGTGAAAACTTCAAAGGACTTATTTCCTTCTTAAATAAATCCTACCTAGGTCATGCAATAACCTCTTCCCCCAAAATTGATGCTGTTAGAATTGAAAAATTCTGGAAATCATCAAGTGCTCAAGGAACTGGAGAGAATGAATCAATTAAGTTCAATATAGATGATGCAAGTCATTCTCTTTCAGTAAAGAATATCAATGAGGCTTTGGGTATTGTGTTGACCAGTGAAGAAAGCTTTAAGGAGCTAGCAACTGATGATACTCTGAAGAAGTTCTTTCTGAAGATTGGATATTCAGGATCTAAGATTGATGAAACTTCGGATAAGTGGTATCAAACAGGAGAAATGGACAGGAAATTTCTGAGAAAAGAGTGGAGTATGATTTTTGATGTAATGGTGAAGGTGTTCTCTACCAAGACTACAGGCTGGAATGGAATACCATCATATATCAAGAAGCTCACTCATTCATTAGTCCATGGATACAAGGTGAACATTGGAAAACTGATCATGGCACAGTTGAAAAGCGCAATAGGCAAGAAGGTATCTATCTATCCTCGCTTCTTAACTATGTGTATTAATAATATTTGTGGAAATATTGAGGATACTTCTGATTTTGAAGAATGTCCTGTTTTAAAGAAAAACACTCACACATCTCTTAACACACAAAATTTGAATGCACATATTCCACTATGTTTCACACAACACATGGTAAATCAAGTGCCCAACCTTGATTTTCCATTTCCAACAGGTTACACTGTTTTCACAATAGAGAATGAAGCTGAATTAGACCCAAATTCAGTTAACCCACATTCTACACCATACATTCCACCTAGGGACTCTAGACTACCAAAAGCCCTTAAAATTGCCAAACAGGAATCCAAGAAAAGATCCCTGGAGAGTGAAACTGGTGACAGTGTGGTGAGTCAAGAGGGAGTTACTGCACCTAGTGCAGCAAATAAGGATGGTAGTAGAATAGAACCCACAGTAGCCCCTTCTGAGCCTAAGAAGAAGAGAGCTAGAAGGGCCAAGGTTACTGTCAGCCACCCTACAGTTTCCCAAAAGACTGTAGAGGATGATAGGGAAATGAACTCACCTCTAGGTGTCTCTTCTCAACAAGGGACATCTATTGAAATTGGCCTGTCTCCCAAGGCACCTTGTAAAGAGTCTGCACAAACTCAAGAACTCACTCTTGAAGAACCTGTATTTGAAGATACACACATTGAGATAGAGCACAGTGAGGAATTCACTCATACTATTGATGTTCCACAATCTTTTTCTGTGGAACAGCCAATTAATCAATCTGAAATTCAATCTTCTTCTTTCATTCCCACATCTGTTGTTTCTTCTAATCAACCTAGAGAGGGGGACAGTACCAACCCCTCAGGTTTTGATCATTCATCTCAAATCATGGATGAGCCCCCATCTAGTGGTCCACAAGAACCCATTTCTCAAAGTAAAATGGATACCACCCCATCAAACACTGGATTAGATCAAGATGCAAATTTGCCAGAAATTGAAACAGCCAGCATCTTGATCGATTCCCTCAAAGCATCTTACCCTAGGGAAGTTGCTGTCACAGCCAAAGATGCTGTCAAAGACAAAACAGAAGGTGCTGTCAAACAATCAAGTGACAGTACCATTCTGACAAAAGATACTGTTCAACCACAACTACAAGAAGGATTAGTGGAAGATATCTCTGATGATGACTTGCCCCTTTCAAAGGCCTTCAAGGTAAAATCTACTCTTTTGCATGTTAGTACTGCTCATACTACTGCATCTAGGATGAGTGAGGGAGTGAAAAATCAAAGAGAGATAAAAGAACAGAGAGGTGAGACTAAAAATGAGAGGCAGCCAAATGTGCTGGCAAAAGGAGAGGGACTTGAGCATGTCCAGAGTGAACTTGAGGGAGCCAATAAACAAAAGGCATTAGGCCTTGAGGGAATTTTTGTGAGAGATGATGAGATCATCTATAAAAACACTGAGAGTGTGAGAACCCCAACAGCCTCCATGCCTCAGACTTATCCCTTACCTCCTAAAAGGCTTAGGTCTGGTGGTCCTTCTAAATCCACAAATGACAGGCTCCAAGCACTTGAAAATCGATGTGCTACAATGGAAAGCAAGCTGGACAACCTGTCATCTACTGTGAAGACTGGTTTTGCTGAAATTCAAGCCACACTACTGTCATTCTCTTCATTGATTCATGCTGCAAACTTAACTAAGGGGGAGAAAATAAAAGATCAGAAAGAGGCTGAGCAACCAGGACGAAAGGTGGAGTTACAAGGGGAAGCTAGACAGGGGGAGCAAAAGAGTAAGGGGGAGCAAGAGAGAGTAAAAACTGCAATAGCCTCTGGAACTGAGGAGCTTTTTGAAGCTGAAGTAGATGGGGAACAAATGTTAGTATCTAAGGAGGTATTAAGACAAATACAAGGAAATAAAGCATCCTCAATCAAAATCAGTGAACCAGTTCCTGAGAAGAAAGAATCCACACTGGAGAGGCTATGGAGAGAAAAGGAGGAATCAAATAAGATGGGTAAAGGCAAAGGCAAGTTGCCTGAATATGTGTTTTCTTTAGAGGTTGTCACTTGGACTGATGGAAGTACATATTCCCAAGAAGAAGCTGACTCAATAACAGTAAGTCATATGGAGAGCACCTTGAATAATAAGGATGAGGAATTCAACAATCTGGTGAATGAAGCAATCACAGTGAGTAAAGGAAAACCTGCTAAGTTGGCAGAAGCTTTGAAAGAAAAGATTGTAAATCTTTCTGTGAAGATTAGCTCAGAGAAGAGGTGGGCAGTTGAAGTGTACCTGAAGAGTGGACATTCAATATTCATAACAACTCAACTGTTGGAAACTTTCTCTGCCAGAGTGCAATACATTCTTGGGATTCTAGTGAAGAAAAACTCTACCATCTTTGATGAAAGTCTCTATATGCAACTGGGCACAATGGTCAACAACAAACTTCCAGAAGTAAGTCTCCAGCCATATGGTGTAAGCTTTAAACAGACAACAGCCAAAGGAACTAAAGGTCTTGGATTCTTAACTCTTGAAGGCAAAACATCTCTAAAAAGCAATGTCATCATGGATGTACTTAAGATATTGCTGAAAGCACCCATCACCAAGGAAAGGATTCAGGCAGTTAAAGATATTCACAAGATATTGGCAAAGAGAGACATGGAGTACAGTGCAAAAATTAAAAAGCTCATTGCCAAAGCAAATTCAAGCAGAAATGCTCAAGGTGGAAACTGCACTTTTGATGACACCTTGGAAAAAGATGATGATGACAATCAGGATGGAGGTGAAGCTGGAGGACCTAAGAGAACAGAACTGAGAGACTCTTCAAAAGAGCAAACTCAAGTCAAAGAAGCAGAATCAAAGGAAATTTCTGAAAATTCTAGCTCAAGCAAGAAAGTTGATGAAAAGAAAGAGGAAGAAGTACTTGAAGCATTGAAAGGAAATCAAGAAGAAATGAAAATTGACAGTATACATCTTGAAAAAGATACTGTCAACAAAGATGCTGTCAAGGATGTCAACAAAGATGCTGTCAGTCAGGATGAAGTAACAGTCATTGAAGATACTGTCAAAGAAGACATTGTCAGAAGCCCTATAAAAGAAACTGTCAACGATCCTACTGTCAAATCATTCAAGACAGTAAGAATCAAGAGAAAATCAAAAAGACCAACAAAGGGAAAGACTGTCTACAAAGGAGAAGGAAAAGCTACAGGGTTGGGACTCAAGAAACCTATCATGAGGAGAAAAATGAATAGCTTTGAAATGATGCAGCTGAACGCCAAAGAAACAATCACCTCTGTATCCATAGAATTTGATGGACCAAAAGAAGAAGTTGCAAGATACATTCTATGGCAAAACAATGAAAAGTTGATTACAGTGGAATCTGACTTCACTCAGATAACAAAATCAAAGGTGATCTCCAAGAAACTCATTCAAACTTCTGAAACAGTAAAACGAAGAATTGATTTCTTCTATTTGGAAAGGATGGTTGAGCTACTGCAAACCTATGATAATGTTTCAAAGAAGATCATGGATCAAGTTCTCAAGTACTATGAAGCTAGACATGTTGAATTTATTGAGAAGTTTGGTGATTGGACACTTCACAATGATGATGATGTCTATCAAATTCTTGGTTTGGAGTATGAAGAAGACAATCCTATTCCTGATTATAACTGGATTGAAATACGAAAACCTTATTCAGAACATGAAATGAAGATGTATGAAGCAGAGCAAAGGTTCAAAGAAGAATTAGCATCAAGAAAAAAATCTCGTCAACAGATAGAAGATGAGATTGAAGCTGAAATGAAGAAAAGTTACAGTAAAATCAATAAGATCAACAGTGAAGAATCCAACTATCAGTCATGCGTACTGGACAATCCTTTGAGAATCAAGTATGGCAAAGAAGAAATTTATGTAGATAGTTTCTCTAAATTGAAGACCAGTGTGTTAAAAGAATTATACTGGCAAGTGGTTGGATCAACTAACAGTCTTGAAACACTGTGTTCTTGGGAGCTTGATATGATTCTTGATCAGAGAAGAGGAGAGGATCCCAGCTTGGACAAACAAAGAAGGGAAACTCTAAATCAGTTTCCTGGCAGGAGATTCAAGATGGAGGGAGATGTGCTAAAATTCAGATCAATTGTAAAGCAAAATGTTTACTGGATGGAACTCAGAGATGTATTAAACACTGCTTCCTCAATGATCAGAAAATACATTGTGGAAAATGAAGATGATGCACAGTCCCCTGAAGAAAAAGAGTTAATTGAAAATCTCAGAAGAGCTCTAAGGGAAAAGGAGCAAAGTGAAAAGTTCAAATCAAGATAAGTAAAGTTTTTTTTAATTGTGAACTTTTGTGATATATTGTTTGAAAACAATTCAGTTTAATCATTGGTCAGAAATGAAGAGTTTATTCTTTCTGATCTATGGTAGTTAAGTTGTCAGCATGATATTTGTAAATTTGTCCTTATTGTCCATAAAAACAAATTGGGGGAGATTGTTGGGATTTATGGGTGATGGAATAGACAACTTAACTAGTTTTATTGGTATACTTAGTTTTTTACTAAGTAGAACATACTGTCATAGCCTGAAATGTATTCTTGTAATTTAAATAAATACTGTCAAGTAATAAGTGTAATTCTTGGAAGAAGTTCGATTATGTTCAAGCCTCAAGAAATACATAAGTTCGACAGAAGGAATAAATGTTACTGTCAAACTCTGACAGTAAGGTTACAAGGAAACAACATGTTGCCTAGGTCGACAGCAAGTTTCACGAAGTCGACAGCAAGTTTCAACTTGACAGCAACATTGGCGGAGATTCTAATGACAGCAACTTTGATGTACAGTTTGCGACAGTAAGTTTGGAATTCCTGACAGCAATCTCTGCGGGAAAAACATGCTGTCAATCAAAGCACAACTCTTGACAGCAATCTCTGCGGGAATTCATACTGTCAACCAAAGCGTAATCCATTGACAGCAAACTTTGTGGCAAACATACTGTCATATAGAATCAGCCTGATTTAGGAATTTTCTAAGTCAAATTAAACGACAGAGTACATGTTCAAAAGAAGCAGGCGTGGTGTAATATTCAACCTTTACAGCAAGCTTGGAAAGTCTATAACTGAAGCTCGAGAGATCACATGGAACAACCTGTAAAGTCTAGAGCAGATAAAATTGAATACGGCTAGATCTGGGTGGCTCAAATGTGGAAAGTATCTTTAAGTTACTTTGTGATGATCACATGGGAATAAATCATGGAATGAGCTGCAAAAGGAATATAACAGCAACTCAACAACCAATGATGATGATGATAGTACAGTAGATTATCACACTATAAATAGAGCACTCTATTTATACAATAGATAACTCAACCACTGTAATCTCTTGAGTATTTGTAGCTTGAGAATTATTTTGTTCTCAAGGTTGTAGCAAAACTTTGCAAAATAAATAAAACATTTATTTTGTGAAATCCTCGTATTTGATTTTACTTGTGTTTGCATTTCTTCTACTAGTAAATCACAAATTCTATTTAAGTTGTTGAAATAGTTTTTGAAATTTATTAGTATTGCATTCAACCCCCCTTCTGCAATACTTTCCTGGACCAACAAGACGCCACACTGAAGGGCGCATCACCATGGGATACACATCATCGAAGGGCCTATTCCCATGCGGGCCCACAATTAGAGAAGAATCATTGGCCATGCAATGGTGATTCCGAAGACGATTTCCGACGAAATCGTTACGCTCCATTCGACCATGTCCAGCCATATTTCATTCATCTATTATACACCAACCGATTCGTCCCTGCATTCTCTACAAATCTGTACTAAAATTATACCATTTCTAATGCCAGAATTAGAACACCCAATTGGAGAGAGTTGCGATTTTCCGACGAGTTTTACGTTACTCCGTTCGACCACTTACTGTCATTTTACGTTGATGTATTGTACATGAATCGAATCGTTGTTCGACGATCCACATTTTATACCATTTTTAATCCATGTCTAATGCTAGATAAACATCTAATTTGAATCCTAAAATGACTTTTGTTTTTTTGATGAGACGACGACGGAGAGAGACGGGAGATAGAGAGAAAGATAGCGGTGGTTGTGCATAAAACGACGATGACGGAGAGGATATGGTTGTGCGTGGTGGTTGAGAGAGGCGAGAGAGAGGTTGACTGAGAGGCGAGAGAGAGGAGGCGACGTGAGAGAGACAGGAGATAGAGAAAGAGAGAGAAGTCGAGAGAGATGAGAAAGTGGCGATGAACAGTGTCACGGGTTGCGTCCCTGGCCCATGGGTGATGCGTGACCCGTGGGCATTTTGGGCAGCGTTTTTGAAAATGGGTATTTTGGTAAGTGGTTGGTAAAAAAGTGGTTATTTTGGGCATTATTTCAATACGAAAAAGTGTATGTCAATGATTCAAATAATATATGATTAGGTTTTATACATTGAATTTGATTATCAATGTAAGTATTTTACACTGAATAGATATTTTCTTGAGATTGTGAGTGATTTCATTTGAATAATAATTATTAAACTAGCATAATATCCCGTGCGAGGCACGAGCCATTTCTAACATTGTTGAATATCGCGAAGATATGTATTATTTGAATGATTTGGTGATATTTTTATACATTAAAAATATATGAAACAAATTTGGAGCACGTATGTGAGGAATGCACGATCACCAAAAGTGTGAGAGGATACCATTGTGGCTTCTGAGTTCTGATACCAAAGCAACTTATTCCTCGACCACCAATAGGCAAGTATATGTATTTGCAAGCATTTAAAGGGAAATGACCATGCAACAAATTATTGAATGCTTTCATATTTGAAATTTTAGACATTTTACAATACATTTTAAAGATTACAAGACCTTAATTATTGTAACATACAAGATCTTACTTATTAAAATTAAAGTCTGAGTTACTCCCTTTGTTCTCCTATTATATATAGAAGAAGATACACTGTTATATATATAACACTATATACGTAATCTTAATTATAGTATCGTCTCATAACTCAACGATATATTTTATTTAGTCATTTAATCTATAACTGATAACCGACATGGAGTACAAATCTCATATATATATATATATATATATATATATATATATATATATATATAAATGTTTCAAATTTCCTTTCAAAAACTTCATATCTTTCTTATTTCGCTAATTAATTTGCTATATTTTGTACAGTATTTATCATACCGCCTTATAAATAAACTATAAATTATAGTATCGTCTTATAAATCAACTATATATTTTATTTAGTTATTTAATCGATAACTGATAACCGACATGGAGTACAAATCTCATATATATATAAATGTTTCAAATTTTCTTTCAAAACTTCATATCTTTCTTATTTCGCTAATTAATTTGCTATATTTTGTATAGTATTTATCATACCGTCTTATAAATAAACTATATATTATATGTAATTATTAACCAATAATCGATATGTAATCCAAATCGCATTTGTACATTTTCTTATAAATTTTCTTAAAATTCATATTTTTAGTATGCCTATAGTTTAATTGATTCTAATTTGACCAACCAAATTTAATTTAGTGCATTTTTTATTAAATTGCACAACAAAATTAACCACGAGCACTTCATATGTGATATTGTTAACAAAATAGTTGATCTCAAAGAATAATTATTTGATCTATGCATTTCATATATGAGATTATGAACAAAAAAAATTTATCTCAAAATAATAATTATTTTCTCCATTTCAAAAATATAAGAAAATTTTCTGTAAAATTTATTTAGATGGGTAAGTCTGTAAAATTTATCTTAAATGAATAGTTTAATATATATTAAACATGTTATAACCCAAAAAGTATTTATGTATGTGGTTAATGAATTCCGTTATAAGTATAAATGTCCATCTAGCCAAATTGGTTGGTGAGTTTAGTTTCATTATGAGAGGTCATAGGTTCAACTCCTTGGAACTACATTAATTTTTAAATATTATAATTGAGTTAGGTTCAGGAGCTAATTTATTTGCTCAGGATGCAGGTTTGACAAGTACATGTTCTCCTATTATATATAGAAAGATGTTAATATATAGGTGTTTAATGTGCATGCAATTTACCGCTCGAGCTTTGCTAGTAAAATCATGTTATTATGTATTTATATTGTTTTGTAATTAAATGGTGCTTGCAACATGTAAATGCTTAGTATGCAAAACATATCTAAGAAATTATCTATTCATGATGATTGATGTATGTACCACTAACAATAAGTAAATTTTAATGTGCTAGCCACTTTGAACGAATGTTCAAACGACTGAGTTATGAGCATATAAGAATTTATATTAGTAGTGACTGCCTGATCATCCACAACCGGTTTGTGCATTTTGACCCGGATTAAGGGGTATGCGTAAGATATAAATTAATACACAAATTAAATTATCTATCTTTTAAATCCAAGTAACTTGTTTCTACTATAAAATAAAAAAAATGCTACATAACTATATACTATTCGAAATATTCTCAAAGTTTTATAATATAATCAAAACTAATATTTAGCATAGTGATAAGAAATCTCACTTCTAAGTTAGAGTTCAAGGATTAAATTTACATTAGAAACAATTTTTTATCGTTAATATAATATAGGAAGGGTAATTTAGTAATTTCATGATAATTAAATTGTCTCACGATATATTAATAATGAGTTTTATAATATATCTAAAATTGATGTCTAGTATAGTGGTAAGTAACGTTTTTTCTAAGTTAGAGGTCAAGGGTTCAATTCTCTCTGGGAACGAATTTTTTATCATTAATATAAAATATAATATATGAGGGTTGCTTCATGATATATTAATAATGAGTTTTATAATATATTCAAAACTCATGTCTAGCATAGTGGTAAGGATTCCCATTTACAAGTTACAATTCTCAATAGAAACATTTCTTTCATTAATATAATATAGGAAAGGTAAATTAGTAATTTCAAAGTTGAATAAATTGTCTCACAAAACTTCATGTTGTGCTATTAATAACTAGCGTTCTACCCGTGCTACGCGCCGACCGATAAATTGTATTAATAAATTAATATAAATTTATTATTTTAATTTTTTATTTAGAAAAATATATAATTTTATTGGAATTTAATCAACTTAAGTATAAAATTACTTATCCGTGAGTTCATACTAATTGAATTAATATTAATATTATGAACCAATCATCAAAACAAATACAACCCCCGTTGAAAAGTTCAAATCCCTCTTTATTGTTTTTTTTTAAATTCAGCTTTCATTTTATTTCTCTCTTTGTTAGAGAATATTTCTACGTATCATGTTAACAAATTTTCACCCATATTCTGAGAATTTGGTATATTTGTTCAATACTGAATCCTTAAAATATTAATTTATTAATTCATTGAAAATATTTGTATGGTCGTGGTTAATTTTTCGATTACATATTAAAAATGTATAGAAACTTAATTCTCACGACTCCAATAAATCATTAGACTGTCTATCAAAAAAAGCTTGCATGTTTCAGCGTTTGAGAAAGGATATTTACTGTGCAAAATATATAAAACGAATGTAGTTATAACAATAGAAACTTTCATCTAATCTAATTTGCTATGTGATTGTTCAATACGTATCATTTTTACAAATTATATGTCCTTTATTAATGAATTGATTTACTATAAAAAAAATTATCAACTAACCAAACAAATTCAATATATCGCGCTTTTGGAGTAACATAAGATTATTAGTTTTTATGGTTATTGCCCTTAGTTTATTTGTAAAGACAATTTAAAGTGTGCATTTTTAGTTTGGAAGTTTGTATTTTGATTTTTTTATTCTTTTCTAGTAAAATATGGAATAATAAATTTTAGTTTTCTTTTATTCTTAAAATAAGACATATCACCTATCTTTTTTTTATTTGACTAACTTGTGAAAGTAAGTTACTGTCCATAAAATTGAAATGAAGTGTGTAATATATAAACACATAATCACATATTTTTTTTTTTGAAACTACATAATCACATAATCACATTGTTATATATATGTTCTAGTAATTCAGATTTTGGGTTAAATAACATGAAATTCATTTTCTTTAACAATGAGTATATTTTTCTGACATATATAAGAAGAAATATCTTATGTAGACCTGACAAATCGTTTTGTACATTCATGTCATGTACTTTAGGGTCTTGAACGAAAATGACATGATATTAAATCATGTACCCGAAATTAGAACATAAAATGACACTAAATTACACAAATTTTTTCGTGTACATGAAATGAAATGGAATACGCGAATAGAAAAAATATTACAATTACATGAAATATTACTATGTGTTAGTTACAGAGGCATGCCTGTATACATCTAATAACAAGCCTAATTGTTTGTAATGCTTTGCATTACTTACATGACCTCTTAACTGAGGGAACCTCTAGTTGTAGAGTTTCTGTTTGTATTGTACTTGTAGTAGGCATCAAATCCTAGTTGTGTAACTGTACTTATAGAGTCTAGAATAATGCTTGAAAGAAGTTCCAAGGTTCATGCCTCAATCAAGAAGATAAAGACTGTCAAATAATCACAGTTGGGATTTGAAGAAATGAAGAATTTGCCTAAGTACCAATTCGAGAAGTATATTTGTCTATTCGATAAGTCCAGCATTCGAGAAGTCAGGGATTCGATATCTCAAGACACTATTTGATATCTCTGAATACACTGTTCGATATCTCATTCGATATCTCAGAGATTCGATATGTCTATGTACTCTATTCGAGAACTCAGAAAGTCAACAAGTCAAAGTATTATTCGAGTTCTCAAGGAGTCAACAAGTCAAAGTTCCATTCGATATCTCAAGGACTCAGAAAGCTATTCGATATCTGAAGGATTCGACAAGTCAAGTGTTCTATTCGACAACTCAAGGAATCCTGAAGAAAAGAGCTATTCGAGAAGTAATTCGATATGTCAATATAACAGTGTTCGAGAACTCAGAGTTATCGATCAAGTCAATTCAAGTTCTCGAATCACCTACTTAGTCACTTCTCGAATACATTCTTGGAGATTGTACAAGTCAAAAACCTGCAACAAGCCAATGCACATTATGGACCACAATCTGTAACATGCTCTGGAAAGCCTATAAGGAAGCTTGGAGAGATATAGAAGAGACAAGGGGCTAAAGAAGTGGATCTGAACAGGCTTTACAAAGTCAAATCTGTAACCGTTTGGACGCTTACTCAAAAAGGATGGACAGACTAGAAAGTAATTTGTTCAGCTACCTTATTTGGAGTAAGTAGGTTGTATCCATGTTCTATAAGGATACAGCCTCACTTCCTTAGTCATTGAACTTTGTAACTTTGTGAGTCAAGTTTTTCATACACTACAAGCTGTATCTCTCTGAGAAAAATGAAGCTGAGAATACTATCATTTGTATTCACAGATTGTAGCAACCTTTATCTAATAATACATTAGATTAAAGTGATACTGTGTCTTGTGTTGTTCTTTATCTACACCTTCACTTCTGCACACACAAACACTTATTTGCTACATAGACTCTAGCCAAAGAAAAGTTCAAGAATCCATTCACCCCTCCCCCTCTGTATTCTTTTATCATATTCAATACTCAACAAGTGGTATCAGAGCGGGCTGTTTATTCAAAAACAGAAAAATGATCATGAGTTCGAATACACCAAAGACTACAGGAACGGTGAAAGTCCCTAAGTTTGACAAAGATAACTTCAACCTCTGGAAGATAAAGATGATGTTGTTCATCAAAGCCTCTCATCCTTTGTATCCTGAGATTCTTAAGAATGGTCCTTTTGTTCCACAACAAGAGATACCAGAGAAGACTGTTGGAACCACAATTATCCCAAGATCTTATGAGGCCAAGGATCCATCAAAATGGACAGAATCAGAAAGGGAGAAGGTTGCTCTTGACAGCCACCTCATGTTGCTTATCATTGATTCCATGGACATGTCAATGTTTGTAAACATTGCATCATGTACATCTGCCAAAGAAATGTGGGATCACATTGAGGTGTTGTGTGAAGGAACTGATGAGGTTAAGGAAAACAAGAAACAGATACTGGTCACACAGTATGAGGCTTTCATGGCACAGCCCAAGGAAATCATTACTGAGATGTTTGAGAGATTTCACAAGCTAGTTACTGAGTTGTAGATGAATGGCAAGGTTTACAGTACCAAGGAGTTAAACATGAAGTTTCTGCTTTCCTCACCAAACCATCTAGAGCAAAGGGTCATTTCTCTAAGGGAAAGAGATTTGAACAAAGTTACATATGATGTGCTCTATGGAGTTTTAAAAACTCATGAGCTTGAGTTGCTTCAGAAAAGGGCTATCCAAGCCAATCAAGGCAGAATGGTAAACACATCATGTGCCTTGATTGTCAACAAATATATTCAAGACCTAGAAGCATCCACAAGCCAGTTAAGGATAGAGGAGGTAGTGGAAGAGGAAGAAACTGAACCTGAGGTAAGTGAACCTGTTGAGGAGAAGGAGGAAGAAGAGTTTTACACTCTTGAAGAACTAGATGGGATGGAAAACACTTCATATGCTTTCATGGCCAGAAAATTTCCAAACATCAGATTCAAAAGGAATCAACCCTTCAAACCCAAAACCCAAAACCATTCATTCAACAAAAGCAAGGCACCTGTGAAGCCAAACAAGAATAAGTTTAAATCCAGCCATGTGGATAGGTCATCTGTAAGGTGCTATAGATGCAATGACCTAGGGCATTTTGCCAGTGAATGCAAGAAGCCTAAAAAGAAGGATAGAGATTATCTTGAGCTTGAAGCTAAGTATGAGGCCCTTCTGAAAAAGCAGACACAAGGTAAGGCCTACATAGCTGAAGGGAAGTGTTGGGATGATTCTGACAGTGATGGAGAGGAGCAAGAATTCTGCAATTATGCC
Organism: Kitagawia praeruptora; assembly: GCA_037693485.1. NCBI lineage: Eukaryota > Viridiplantae > Streptophyta > Magnoliopsida > Apiales > Apiaceae > Kitagawia > Kitagawia praeruptora. Next base: position 115,297,438 of record CM075354.1, read on the forward strand.
TTGATGGCCAATTCCAAGGATGACACATCTCCATCAGACCCTCAGGTACCATCTCTCACTACTATAGACATGTCTGTTTCAGAGTATAAATGCATGATTGAACAACTATCTGTTGAAATGTTTAACATTCATACTAGTATGACTGCTGCTAATGAAGAGATTGCTAAACTGTCTACTAGAAATGAAATGTTAACAAAAAAGAATGAGGAACTTGAGCTAACTGCTATGCAAGTAGAAAACCTTAAGAAAGAAGTTGAATATCTGCAGAATAAGGTTTTGTGTGCTAGTCGGGTTGAAAAGGCTCTTAGGGATGAATTAGTTTAAAATGAATTCAAACTAAAAACTTTCAAGAAATCATCTGGTCTAGTGAAATCCTACTGTGAGAAAATTGAAGCAAAACCCAAGGCTGCTATTGGACTTGATTATGACACTCTTAAACAGAGAAAAGGCTATGCTGTCATTGAAGATGACACAGTTGTTCATGAGGAAGTGCCTCACATTTTGAAAAAGACTGAAAATCCAATTTTTAAGGAACCAACATTTGAAATTGATGAGGATGCCTTACTCATCAAACAAATGTTGAATTGAGGATGAGGCACAATCAAATGAACAACAAGCATCTTCCAAGAGTGAGAGTGTCAAGTCAAAAGCCAAGGAGCCAGTAGTTGATAGGCCAAGACCTAAGAAGTTTGTTAAGTTTGTTTCAGCTGGGAAGAGTGAATCAGAAAAGAAAGTGACTAAGAAGAAACACAACAGAAATGGCAAGTTAGGGATTAACAAGGATAACAACTATGCTTATATGCCTAATGCCCTAGGAAAACTTGTCAGAACTGTTTCAGTACCAATCATTTAACTCATGCATGCAAGAAACCTGTTGGTAGTGTGTCCAAACCTTTCTATGATTGTTCTGTGCCTCTAAGACATAGAGATGCACCATTTTGTGATAAATTTGACTGTATGCCATGCAATATGAATGTTATGACTAGTTGTTTCAATCTGAGAAGGCAATTCATTGATGGTTGTATCAATCACAATTCTCATACACACTACACAAGGTCAAAGTCTTCGAGTCCTCCTAAAGCTAGGAAGGTACCTCTGTCACCTAATTCTGAAACCTCAGGTTCTAAGACTTCTAACAGTGACAAGAAGACTAATGCCAATAAAGTTGACAAGCATGTTGTTTATGATGAAACTGTTTCTAAGTCACATGGACCCAAACTTGTTTGGGTACCAAAGGAAAAGTAATACCTTTGTGTTTGCAGGGCAAAGAAAGTAAAAAGAAGGTCATGTGGATTTTGGACAGTGGATGCTCAAATCATATGACTGGTGATATGGCCTTGCTATCACAGTATGAGGAAAAGGCTGGCCCAATGGTTGCTTTTGGAGATGATAGCATGGGTAACACATTGGGATATGGCAAGTTGAAAGTTGGTAATGTCATCATTGAAGATGTAGCACTAGTCAAGGGGCTCAAGCATAATCTGCTAAGTGTTGGTCAGTTTACTGATAGGGGATTCAAGGTGGATTTTGACAAAGATGAATGTTTGATCACCCACAAGAAGACTGGTGATTTTGCTCTATCTAGAGTAAGAAAGGGAAGCCTGTTTGTAGCCAATATGGACTCTGCAAACAAGGACAAAATTTGTTGCTTTTATTCAAAAGCATCAAATGAAGATTGTTGGCTGTGGCACAAGAAACTATCACACCTGAACTTCAAAGCCATTAATTCTCTAGTCAAAAGAGAGTTAGTGAGAAGCATACCCACACTTGAATTCTGTCAAGAAGGAGTGTGTGAGGCTTGTCAAAAAGGAAAGATGAAAAGATTAAGCCACAAGACAAAGACAGTGACATCTATAATCAAGCCCCTACAACTCATTCATATGGATTTGTTTGGGCATGTCAATATTATGTCACTAGGAAGAAAGAAGTATGCCTTGGTGATGGTTGATGATTTTACAAGGTATACATGGGTGGAATTTCTGGCATCAAAAGATGAGGCTCCACAAGTAATCATTGAGCATATAAAGAAAGTTGACAAGGAAGCAAAGGCCAACAATGCAAGTGTGATTGCACTGAGAAGTGATAATGGAACAGAGTTCAGAAATGCCATACTTGAAGCATTCTGTAAAGAGAATGGTATTTCTCAGCAATTCTCATCTCCGAGGACTCCACAACAAAATGGAGTTGTTGAGAAGAAGAATAGAACTCTAATTGAGGCTGCTAGAACAATGTTACTTGATGCAAAAATGCCTACATGTTTTTGGGCTGAGGCTGTGAGCACTGCATGCTATATCCAGAACAGAACCCTCATCAACAAAAACACTGGAAAGACACCTTATAACTTGATGACTGGAAAGAAGCCTACTCTAAAGTATGTTCATACTTTTGGAAGCAAATGCTTTGTATTGAAGGATAATTCTGAATATGTTGGAAAATTTGATGCAAAAGCATTTGAAGGAATTTTTCTTGGCTACTCTATGGAAAGAATTGCATACAAGGTTTATGTCATCAGTCAAAAGAAAGTTATGGAAAGCACAGATGTGACATTTGATGACAGCAAACTACCTGGACTAGAAGAAGCCAATGATGAAGATAAAGATCCGTTGAAGTTTGATAATCTAGATGATTCTGATGAAGAGACTGAAACTGAAGTTGAAACTCGAGTTCAACAAACTCAAGTGAATGATGATACAAGAGAAGAATTTGTGCCAATCAATAGTGAAGAAACAAGCATCCAAGATACACCTGTGAGTAGTGGCAACTTCACAGGGGGAGGAAATGAGAATGACCATGATGTGGATGATGAAGCAACATCAAGAATGAGAAATCAGGCTGAGCACTCAAGGAAATGGGATAGATCACACACTGCAGAGCAAATCATTGGAGATCCTAATGCAGGAGTAAGGACTAGGAGAGCAACTCAGAATGAGTGCCTCTATGGCTGTTTTCTATCACAAGTTGAGCCTAAGAGACTTGATGATGCACTGTTGGATCCATATTGGATTATTGCTATGCAAGAGGAGCTGAATCAATTTGAAAGGAACAAAGTATGGGAACTTGTGCCTGCACCAAAGAACAGAACCATTGTTGGAACAAAATGGGTTCTAAAGAATAAGATGGATGAAGATGGTGTAATTATAAGGAACAAAGCAAGGTTTGTTGCAAAAGGATACTCTCAACAGGAAGGCATTGATTATGATGAGCCATTTGCTCCTGTTGCTAGATTGGAAGCCATCAGAATATTCTTGGCATTTGCTGCTCATTCAAACTTTAAAGTATATCAAATGGATGTCAAAAGTGCATTTCTGAATGGAGAGTTGGAAGAAGAAGTTTATGTGCAACAACCACCTGGTTTTGAGGATCCACACTTCCCAGAATTTGTCTACAGATTGCTTAAGGCATTATATGGACTTAAGCAGGCTCCAAGAGCATGGTATGATACTTTATCACAATTTCTTCTTGAGAATCAATTCACTAGAGGCACACTGGACAAGACATTGTTTTACAAGAAGCATGGTGATGATCTTATCTTAGTTCAGATCTATGTGGATGATATCATTTTTGGTTCTACAAATGAGAAGCTGTGTGAGAAATTTTCTAAACTCATGCAGAGCAGATATGAGATGAGTATGATGGGAGAGTTGACATTCTTTCTTGGGTTGCAAGTCAGTCAAAGGAAGGATGGTATCTTTATCAGTCAGACCAAGTATATCAAGGATTTATTGAAGAAGTTTGACTTGGAAGATTGCTCACCTGCAAAGACACCCATGGCCACTGCCTCTAAATTGGATGAAGATGATAAAGGCAAGAAGGTAGATATCTCAGTCTACAGAGGCATGGTTGGTTCTCTACTCTATCTCACTGCAAGTAGGCCAGACATCATGTTTGCTACATGCTTGTGTGCAAGGTTTCAATCAAATCCAAAAGAATCACATTTGGTTGCTATAAAAAGGATCTTTAGATATCTGAAGGGCACTCCAAACTTGGGACTATGGTATCCTAAGGACACAGGGTTCAATATGGTTGGTTATTCTGATGCTGATTATTCTGGATGCAGAGTGGATAGGAAAAGCACCTCAGGTAGCTGCCAGTTTGTAACACCCCCAGATCCAGGGTCAGGGATCTGGTCGTTACGGTCTCAATATCCATTCATAAAACCAACATAATTTAAATTACAACCTTGTGACCCAAAACAACAACATAAAACACACCCGTTATAGTCCCAGAGATGAAATCAGGGTAACCAACAATATTATTAATCACAAGTTTGAGTTCTTGCAACCCAAAGAATTACAATTGTACAATTACATACTCTTTGCCATCCATTAATAGATACCATAATATAAATACATTTGAGGCTCAATTGCTAACAACTAGCCTACCAGTAGTTGCATCCTCAACAAAGGTAGCCAAGACCTTAGCGGTAAACCTCTGACGATTGACACCTGCTTACGCTGGGTGCGCCTTGCGCGGCCATCTGATCTAGCTGTTGTTGTGATATAAATAAATAAAGCAAGGGTGAGCAATAGCCCACCAGAAATATAATTGAACAGTGATAATATATAACAGTCCAAAAATATCTTTGAAACCATATGCCATGCATTAACGATGAAGTACTAATATAAGGTATGAGATGAAGTTACAAGGTAACACAAAAATATATTTGTTTTGAATAAATATCTGCTATGCAAAAGATAAGCAAGATATTCTCAATTATCATAAAAGAGGAACTTGCAGGAAAAATATTGCAATTCCGGTTTCAACACTTTTTCACCTTGCCAACACCAACAGTGTTGCAGAAATTTCTCACTTTTAGAAGATGAACTAATACGGGAGCATTGCCGCGCCAGATGCCCTGACGTTTACGATGATCAGTCGTATGTCATGCATCTCATCAGTCGTTCTCTACATGTAGAAGGTAGCTCCGACAGAATTACTTATCTACCGCCCTCTGGAACTCCTCAGCCAACGGTTGGGCTATTGCTGGACCGGCGCCACTCGGCCACTTACGCGTCTCCTAGTTCGAATATCATCCATGACTCTGAAACGTAAAGTTCGTTCCCCTTTTTCCCCAAGTGTAACACTTGTTGATAGGACTCCACAAAGTAGTCGTATCTAATTGGAAAGGAAAATTCACCAATATTTCCCAAGCTGATGCTTGTTAATGGATATAAACTTGTTACATCAATCATACCCCTCGAGCGTTGAGGAGGTAACCAAAAGACTCATATCGATGCTTGAAAGAATCAAGATGTGAGTGACAAGATAGTTTTAGCAAGTATAGGACCGGGCAGCCCAATAAATAACATCTCTCAAATGAGGTCCCCTTATATACGTTTGGAAGTTGAGCGAGTATTTAAATCTTCTTTAAGATAGATTTAAATAAAAATAGAGTTTTGGAAACCTCTCCTTGATAAAAATAGTCATAAACTACTCCAAAATATTTTACACCATATCTGAAGGTGACATATAATCTTTGAATAATATGAATCATTATAAAAGAACTTAAAAGGATTTAAATAAATATTTCAAGAATATTTATTAACTCAATATTAATTAAGGAATATGAATAAATCATAATATTACTCGTAAGTAATCCTCGAATGAATATTTAGAATTATTTACTAAATAACTCTCTTCTTTATATGAATATTCCAGATAATATTCATTAATTAAATAAACTCAAATAAATATTTAAAATAATGTTCACTAAATAAATCCAATCTTAAATGGATATTTGAAAATAATAATGTTTATTGGTGAAATAAACATCCCTTGGATATTTGATATAATATTCATTAAATTAATAATGAATATTCAACTTAAAAGTGATATTTATTGATGAAATAATTGTCGACTGAATATTCGAAATTATGTTCAATAATTGAATCGACTTTAAATGAATGTCGAAGATAATATTTATCGTCTCAAGGGAATATTCAAAATAATATTTATCGATGAACTGGAGTTCGAATCAATGTTCAACTAATATTTATAAAATAAATAGAGATTGAATGAATATTCGAAATAATATTCATTTAAATAAATAAGGCTCGAATGAACATTAAAATAATATTCATTAAATAAATAAACTCGAATGAATATTCAAAATAATATTTATCGAAGAAATAAGAATGAATATTCTCTAAGTAAATAACTTAACTGAGGGTTCGAAATAATATTCGAATATTAAATCGACTTTAGATAAATATTAAAGATAATGTTCATCGAATAATTAAATATCTGATGAATAACCCGAATAATATTTATCAAATAATCTCAAAGGAATATCTCAATAATATTCGCCAGATAATAAATGGGAAATATTTACTTAATTATTTTCCTCTGAAAATAATGTCAATATATCAAGAAATAACGACTCCCGGTCTATAATCAAGGAATGAGGTTCAGATGCCCTTCGTTTAAGGGTCTTATAAATTTCCGGCTTATAACTGATATAATAACTATCTAGCTCATAAGCCAACAATAATTCAGGGAATAAGTATATCAATATGACTTTGAAAGTAGGCATGCGTGCTATGGCATATGTATAACAGAAAGCATACATATATATATACTCACAACAGTCTTTTAAAAAGGATTTGAAACTTGTCTGAGAATCGAGTGCGGGTAGGGGTAATGTGTCCCGGGTCAGCTCGACAATCTATAAACAATCAGAATATTTAAGATTAACCACTTAACGCTTATTAAAAGGCTAAGTATAAACTCCACTTAAATCGAAACATGTTTTCGAGTTATCTCGTTACGTCTCTTTTAGTGTAACTCTTTTTATCACCGATACGATCCGACATTCGTTCATTATCAGGACATGTCATCATGCTTATACTTGGTATATACTTAAGTCGTACAAGTTCTAAGGTCGGTCGTTTACGAATCAAGATTATACCTCGAGTTCTATCGCCCGTTTTCTAAGTTATAATCAAAGTCATACCTTTAAGGGGTTCGTTCGCGTTTAACCTCGATTCAAACATTTTTATAAAATCGGAAAACGATCCATTCGACATGTGGTTTTCTCCCACACCTTCCTTTTTACCTCTAATATTTAATTAATAAGATTCGCCACTGATTAAACGACATTTAAGGGAATCAATTTCAATTACGAACTTTCGTTTACGATTTCGAACCACTTTTACGAATTTAATCATAACTCCTAAACCGTAAATTGAAATGCTTCGATTCTTTCGCCAAAGTGATCTATGTTCAAAAATCTAGCAGTAGGGTTCATTATCTTGCCAAGAACAGAGAGTTATGGCTACTGTCCAGTTCGGGTTCTTAGTGTTAATGAAAATCGGGCATTACGACGGCTATAAATCGAACGTTCTACTAATCGTAACACTAAAACCAAGCCACACCGGGCATCCATACAACTTATTCACATGATTTCTCATCCCAAAATGTCCAAGAACATCTTACTTAACCATCATAATCATTGAACCTCTTAATCAACAAAACTAACTACATAATCATGCTTTAATCATCACCATAATCATACTAATTCAAAACTATCAAAAACATCATTAAAACTCAAAGTCAAACTAGGGGTTCATGAGGAATATACCTTCCTTGGAGTTGGTTTAAGCCTCAATAAACCTTGCATAACTCTTGTATACCCTTAACCAAGCTTAGATCATCCAAACAAATAAAGAAAATCAAAGTTAGTTCTTGAAATCACTATTCACCCTAGACTTTGATGATTTATTTGAAAATGGAAAACATGGAGATTGAAGCTAAGATTTCTTGGAGATCAGTTTTATGAAATATAGGACTCACCATAAAAATTTGGAGATCAAATGATGGTTGGAAGTTGGATTTTGGATCTTGAATTAATGGAAAAACCGAATGGTGCTTCTTGGGAGAGTTTTGTGTTCTTTGCTTGGTTTCTTTTGATTTCTTTGATTTAATCTCATCCACTCTCATCCACTTACAACATAATATCTTGTATAAAGCTACTTTATTAAAGTAGTGAGGTGTTGGATGAGGAAATGGCAAGACATGTGTTGAAAATGTGGTGGTTTAGAGCTTAACTAGGTAGTTGCTTGCTAAGTACTTAGTTGCATTCTCTAAGATGCTAGTTCCTTGATTCTAGTTTGGTTACTAGATATTTTCTAGTAGCTTGCACAAGACTCTTGCTCCCTCTGCTTGTTTCTTTGTCCGTTTATTGCTTAATTCGTTAATCGTTCGAGGGAATAACTCATTCGTTTCTAGTTAGGGTTTTACCGAAAACCTTCTTAATAATTCTAATACTATTCTTCATCTTTCTTAATACTTCTCGAATTTAAATTCCTTAATTCCCTTTTATAAACCCTTAAGTCTTGCAGTGTCTAGGGAAATCTCGGAGAAAATAAAAGTGCTCTTTTTCTGAATCCGACAGCTTTTACATACACTTATTTTCCTCCTGGATCACTAATACGAACTCAGAAATCCGTTCCGAATACCGGGCATAACATTATTATAATAATATTCCAAATTCCACCAAAATCACTATTCATCACTTATTTTTATTTAATTCCTATAATTAGGAAAATGAACCTGGTTCACCCTCGAGTGTTCCTTAACCTTTTTACGGAACCGCTGGGCTTATAATAGATATTGATTTGGATGTCATGAGGGTATCTATTTCTCTCTAGGGAATCTTATCTTATCTTTCTAGGAGATAGATTATTCTAATCTAAGTTATCACCCAATAGCATCCCTCAGGACGTATAACCTTGGAATATATATCCTTCCATTATTCATTCATTTAAGCCAGTATTACATTGTAGTTGTAACCACTATTCACTCTTACATTAATACATAATAAAAAGTTTTAATTCTACCCAAAAATCTGGGTTCTTACAGTCTCCCCTCCTTAAAAGGATTCCGTCCCGGAATCAAGTAGAAGACAATTGGGTACTTGTTGGTTATTTCGCTTTTCAATTCTCTGGTCGATCCTTACACATTCCAATCTTTCTAAAGCACATCGTACTGGTGTTACAATACACCCTTTATACGCTCTTGTCCGGTCTTATACTATTAACCTTATTGGTACGTGCAGTGACTTCGGTATCACTAACGCGCTACGAATTCCGGAGATAACCTCACTCGTAATTTTGCAATTCCTGATCGCTTTAATCTTCGCGATCTCGACGAATATATATTTAGGTGGAAAAATTTATCGAGAGATCACTGTGATCAATGATCATTTGTTATATTGCATAGCTAGTACAAAAGGGGGCCAGCCTTTAGTACTTGACAAGCAATTAAACAATTAATGGCATTCCACTTAGACTTCTATCACACAGACAGAGAGTCACGTAGTAGTACCTCCCCTCCTTAAAGGGTTGTTCTTCTCAATTTAGAAGAAGATAAATAAGGGAGAAGAAAAGAACGAATTTCAAAGAATCATATAAGAAAGTTTTCATGATTGTCAAAATATCATACTTAGAATTTACCTCTGAACTATAGAGGTTTATTAGAGAAGAAAAATAATCATATTCGTATCAAATTCCACTTTTTCGTACTCTCACACATCACATGTCCTTGTTGCTCTGTCCATCATTTTGTGGACCTATACTCTTGTTCGATATTAGTATCAACTACTTTTGGAAAATCCTTTAACCTCTCAGGTTAAAATCATGGATTTCTCGCTTGACATTATTAATACTGGCATTTCATGCCACAACACTAGCCATTTCATATTCATAATTCTAACACCATTAGGTTGTCATTCCGATAGCTCATTAGGAAAACCCATTCATCAATCCATTCATAACATTCCTTGCATCGCTTCCTTAGTTATTTCCCAATCTTTTCTTTATCAATCACATCCTTCTTATTATCTAATTCTTATTTACTTTTGTTGTTTATCTCCACCGTCATCTCAGGGTTGAGGCACTCGTCACCTTTATTCAATACGTGTTACACGTTTGGGGCCAAATTTTCCTTTGTTCAACCATCTAGATTTCACTTTTTCATTCCATGAGTTTCTTTATTACTCAATCAATCTTTTCCGTATTTCCTCGAATTTTCCAAACTTAAAAGGAGTCAATTTGTATGTCATTCATGCTCCTAATTCCAACTTTCCGTTTTGGCCAATACCCTTACCTTGCCAATTCCATACTTTTCTCGCTTCATTACTGGAGATTCTCATGAGTCCGCCTATCTGACTCTCTTATTAATTCCCAATTCTATTTCCATCTCTATCATTCTCTTGTTTTTATTTCTACCATAATCATTTATGAACTATCCTAACCTAATTCTTCATTTCAAATATCCCGTCGTTCCAGAAATTACACCATCCGAAATAAACCTGGATGATTTCTCTAACTTAGATTCAATTCGACATTTCCACAGTCGTTACCACCTAATTTCTCAGAAGGATCACCATCGCTTTTTGTTTACGCAGTGATTGAATAACTAAACGTACGGGTTTCATAATTGTCAATTCAAGATCCTCTAGGGAAACAAAATAATCACTATTCCCTATCCATAGGGAATGCTTCCTGAACTTGACGTAGATATTACATGAAGCAGATAAAATTGCAAAAGAGCTTCCAGCATCGCAGCTGAAACAAGCTGGTGAGATTATTAATCATATATCTCCGGTAGAAGACTAAAAGCTTAGCGGTTTGCTTAATCGCTTGCCAACCTCATAATTCTCTATCTTGTTTGCACAGAAATACACCAACATAAACTACCCCCTCTCTCTATCCAAAGAAAAGGCGAGTCTCTTGGGGAATTTGGTCTGGTCTGTCGTAGAGCCTCCTAATGTCGGTAATGTACTACTGGCAACATCAGGAATCGAATCTTTACTTAAACTATTCTTATAGTTGATCCTCGCAAAATCATTAGACGGACTGTAACTTCCTCTACCACATTATGACCATCAAGGTCCTTACATTATCATTCTATTTCTTTGGTCTGAGCATTTATACTTATTCCCCTATACTTAAAGTGTCGGCCACCTCGTTGGCCTTTCCTGATTATAATAATTTCTTGAGATCAATGTTTTCTGGATCTATTCCAACTCAGGGTGGAAGCATTCTCCCTTAAATTCTGCTGAATGAGAGAAAGCATCTATCAGTCTTTTCCAAAAGTCATTGCTTCCACCTTTCTAGTGCGATATTGACTACAGGTACTCCAAATCATACCTAGGATATTTCCTTACTTAACTCCCTTCTTGTTTTTAGGATAATCTCAACCTTATTGGTTCAATCCATACTTTTACATGGTTTCACACATGCTTCATCTGGCCTTATTGTTACTATGTCATACATTCCTTACCAAACTTCCCGTTTGAAGTTTAGAATATTAGCACTTCCCTTATAAGGTTTCTTAGGCCATTCTCATCATTCCTCCTGCATCTCCTGGTTACAGGGTATATCAAACATCATTAGTCAATTCTATAACATCTCTGTCTATGTACTTTTGGAGACTCCTTTCCACAATTCCTTACAGGTTATTGATACTTTGGTCGATTCAACTCATATCGTCTGAATTCACAATGTCTATATTAGGGGTAATGCTATCCTTTGTGCATCCCCCAGGGTTCGTATCAATCTATGGACATTCTATCCTCAATTCCATTTTCAAGGAATACTTACATCCTGTACTTGGCAATCATATATCCATAATAAGGGTCTCTTTTCAATCATTCCAATCTTGATAATCTATAGGTAGCTTAATGTTACCTCTCCTTTCAAACGAATGTCAGTCTATATGACTTTTCCAAAAGACAACGTATGTCTATCTGTGTCTTTCTTACAGAACTTGGTAATGGTAGCAAGGATGTTCTGGAAGATATTGGTCGTGTTCAACGTGAATCTCTTAATGCCTAATGCTTCTCTTGAGGACACTAAGTTTCAGATAACATTTAAGTCAATCCCAGAATTCTCAGTCCGGCTTGTTTCTTAATTACATTCAACTTCATAATTTTATCCCTACATTCAACTGTAATAATCGGGGTATGTCTACCCACCTGTATAGCGGCTACTTTACCCAATCCACAGGGTTCGCTCCAGTTTCCACTCTCTTCAATGACGTCTTTTGATAATCAGAAAGACAAGGTTTGCCAAAATTCGTTGAATTCCTTTCCAGAATTTGGGAAAATTTCAGTTAATCTATTCACCCACTAGTAACATGCCACATCTTCCCGATACATATTCGTCCTATTAGTCGATACTACCAAATACCAGTCTTCTTAACAACTAGTCTCAGAAGGAACACTACCGTCGGGGTTAGTCGTTCCTCAACATTGGCACTACCAAGGCCATCCGAATCCGATGAACTGCGCTGTCTAAATGTATTCGAAATTACGCTGTCGTGCTGCATAAGCGCAGACCTATACCTGTATGAGTTGCATCATAATATCTCCCAAAGTTTCCTTCTTCCATTAGGCAACGCCAACCCTGGTCATCACCAACTTTACCTTTAGCTCCAGGAAGATCTTCTCACGTTTATCTTGTCCATTCAAACTTTTATTCTTATAATAAGTCGGGTTACGGGACTACACTTTCTGTAAAGTCCTGAGCAAATCTTTGGTAATACCTTGTGAATTTTATGAAATTTCTCACCTTTGCCAGTGTGGTTGGCCAATCTTCATTTGAAACTGTCTTTAACTTGGTAGGGCCGACCAACACTACTCTTATTGATCATGTGTCCTATTGCTGGACTTCATTTTGCCAAAACTCTTATTTTGAGAACATGTCCTACACCTGTTCTATCAGGTTGCACCTAGAAGCATTCTCAATTACATCTCGATCACTGCTCGCCTTGCCTAATCCATTTATGATTCAGTGTCAGAATAACTTAAGGTAACTACCATAATCCATTCAAGGAAAAGAAAGAATTTAATATTCTTCTGAATCACGTGCAACTAATGTTTCTGGTTCATCATTTCACTGAATTGAACTGAACTTATACTTGGTTTCTTGACGATAGCCTCATTACTAGTTTATCACAGACTCACTAGTCTTCTCCTCTTGTAGGTTCTGAGATCATTGTCTTGCTTACTATTTCCTTGTATACTTTATTCAATCATGCCATCACCTTTCAATGTCTTTATTTTCTAAGTTGATCCATTCATAAAATGGACGTTTCCTTGATCCCAACCACCTCATCAATCTAAGTTTGACTTTATAAATTATCACTCATGAAATCTGCCTTCTCATGGCGAATTATCCTTAACAACATTCACACTAATTCATTTATCTGAAGATATGGCACTTGCCACCTATGTCTTAACTATTCCTAGGGACTCTGCTCCCCGTCCTATATCAATGTCTTTGATAATCATGCATCATTCTAATTCCTTTCTCATTAATCTGAAAGTCTCCAAGGATTCTTATCTAACCCCATATAAGATCTCAAGTAATTCCTCAAATCCATCTTACTTGCTGGTACTTCATCTGGCAGTCCAGCTATGAATCCAATACTCATCTTTAGTTCACTTAATAATATCTCAGTTCTTTACGCTCACTTCTCTGAGCACTATACCTTAACTCTTACAATTTCTTTGGCTGTAGCCCTCATTTCCTTAAGGGTAAAGTCCTTATACTTATCAATATTCTCCTCCTCTGATGAAACCTCTTCCGGGTCCTCAGTAGAGTACTCTATCGAATCCACCATCCGATCTTCAACATTAAAACAAGCATCATTGTGTTACTGCTCGTAATCCCCAAGGTCTGTCGCCTTACTAGTCGATACAAGAACGAGCTAAGTTACTATCATGATACTTTAGGGTTCCCATAAGGGTTTTATATGTCAATACTACATTATGTAGTCTGACTATGAACTTGGCAAGAGTTCTTATTATCTTAATGAATTTATTGTTTTAACGTCGCGTCATCTCTGGGATTTATAACGCTCTCTCTGATACCATTTCTGTAACACCCCCAGATCCAGGGTCAGGGATCTGGTCGTTACGGTCTCAATATCCATTCATAAAACCAACATAATTTAAATTACAACCTTGTGACCCAAAACAACAACATAAAACACACCCGTTATAGTCCCAGAGATGAAATCAGGGTAACCAACAATATTATTAATCACAAGTTTGAGTTCTTGCAACCCAAAGAATTACAATTGTACAATTACATACTCTTTGCCATCCATTAATAGATACCATAATATAAATACATTTGAGGCTCAATTGCTAACAACTAGCCTACCAGTAGTTGCATCCTCAACAAAGGTAGCCAAGACCTTAGCGGTAAACCTCTGACGGTTGACACCTGCTTACGCTGGGTGCGCCTTGCGCGGCCATCTGATCTAGCTGTTGTTGTGATATAAATAAATAAAGCAAGGGTGAGCAATAGCCCACCAGAAATATAATTGAACAGTGATAATATATAACAGTCCAAAAATATCTTTGAAACCATATGCCATGCATTAACGATGAAGTACTAATATAAGGTATGAGATGAAGTTACAAGGTAACACAAAAATATATTTGTTTTGAATAAATATCTGCTATGCAAAAGATAAGCAAGATATTCTCAATTATCATAAAAGAGGAACTTGCAGGAAAAATATTGCAATTCCGGTTTCAACACTTTTTCACCTTGCCAACACCAACAGTGTTGCAGAAATTTCTCACTTTTAGAAGATGAACTAATACGGGAGCATTGCCGCGCCAGATGCCCTGACGTTTACGATGATCAGTCGTATGTCATGCATCTCATCAGTCGTTCTCTACATGTAGAAGGTAGCTCCGACGAAATTACTTATCTACCGCCCTCTGGAACTCCTCAGCCAACGGTTGGGCTATTGCTGGACCGGCGCCACTCGGCCACTTACGCGTCTCCTAGTTCGAATATCATCCATGACTCTGAAACGTAAAGTTCGTTCCCCTTTTTCCCCAAGTGTAACACTTGTTGATAGGACTCCACAAAGTAGTCGTATCTAATTGGAAAGGAAAATTCACCAATATTTCCCAAGCTGATGCTTGTTAATGGATATAAACTTGTTACATCAATCATACCCCTCGAGCGTTGAGGAGGTAACCAAAAGACTCATATCGATGCTTGAAAGAATCAAGATGTGAGTGACAAGATAGTTTTAGCAAGTATAGGACCGGGCAGCCCAATAAATAACATCTCTCAAATGAGGTCCCCTTATATACGTTTGGAAGTTGAGCGAGTATTTAAATCTTCTTTAAGATAGATTTAAATAAAAATAGAGTTTTGGAAACCTCTCCTTGATAAAAATAGTCATAAACTACTCCAAAATATTTTACACCATATCTGAAGGTGACATATAATCTTTGAATAATATGAATCATTATAAAAGAACTTAAAAGGATTTAAATAAATATTTCAAGAATATTTATTAACTCAATATTAATTAAGGAATATGAATAAATCATAATATTACTCGTAAGTAATCCTCGAATGAATATTTAGAATTATTTACTAAATAACTCTCTTCTTTATATGAATATTCCAGATAATATTCATTAATTAAATAAACTCAAATAAATATTTAAAATAATGTTCACTAAATAAATCCAATCTTAAATGGATATTTGAAAATAATAATGTTTATTGGTGAAATAAACATCCCTTGGATATATGATATAATATTCATTAAATTAATAATGAATATTCAACTTAAAAGTGATATTTATTGATGAAATAATTGTCGACTGAATATTCGAAATTATGTTCAATAATTGAATCGACTTTAAATGAATGTCGAAGATAATATTTATCGTCTCAAGGGAATATTCAAAATAATATTTATCGATGAACTGGAGTTCGAATCAATGTTCAACTAATATTTATAAAATAAATAGAGATTGAATGAATATTCGAAATAATATTCATTTAAATAAATAAGGCTCGAATGAACATTAAAATAATATTCATTAAATAAATAAACTCGAATGAATATTCAAAATAATATTTATCGAAGAAATAAGAATGAATATTCTCTAAGTAAATAACTTAACTGAGGGTTCGAAATAATATTCGAATATTAAATCGACTTTAGATAAATATTAAAGATAATGTTCATCGAATAATTAAATATCTGATGAATAACCCGAATAATATTTATCAAATAATCTCAAAGGAATATCTCAATAATATTCGCTAGATAATAAATGGGAAATATTTACTTAATTATTTTCCTCTGAAAATAATGTCAATATATCAAGAAATAACGACTCCCGGTCTATAATCAAGGAATGAGGTTCAGATGCCCTTCGTTTAAGGGTCTTATAAATTTCCGGCTTATAACTGATATAATAACTATCTAGCTCATAAGCCAACAATAATTCAGGGAATAAGTATATCAATATGACTTTGAAAGTAGGCATGCGTGCTATGGCATATGTATAACAGAAAGCATACATATATATATACTCACAACAACAGTCTTTTAAAAAGGATTTGAAACTTGTCTGAGAATCGAGTGCGGGTAGGGGTAATGTGTCCCGGGTCAGCTCGACAATCTATAAACAATCAGAATATTTAAGATTAACCACTTAACGCTTATTAAAAGGCTAAGTATAAACTCCACTTAAATCGAAACATGTTTTCGAGTTATCTCGTTACGTCTCTTTTAGTGTAACTCTTTTTATCACCGATACGATCCGACATTCGTTCATTATCAGGACATGTCATCATGCTTATACTTGGTATATACTTAAGTCGTACAAGTTCTAAGGTCGGTCGTTTACGAATCAAGATTATACCTCGAGTTCTATCGCCCGTTTTCTAAGTTATAATCAAAGTCATACCTTTAAGGGGTTCGTTCGCGTTTAACCTCGATTCAAACATTTTTATAAAATCGGAAAACGATCCATTCGACATGTGGTTTTCTCCCACACCTTCCTTTTTACCTCTAATATTTAATTAATAAGATTCGCCACTGATTAAACGACATTTAAGGGAATCAATTTCAATTACGAACTTTCGTTTACGATTTCGAACCACTTTTACGAATTTAATCATAACTCCTAAACCGTAAATTGAAATGCTTCGATTCTTTCGCCAAAGTGATCTATGTTCAAAAATCTAGCAGTAGGGTTCATTATCTTGCCAAGAACAGAGAGTTATGGCTACTGTCCAGTTCGGGTTCTTAGTGTTAATGAAAATCGGGCATTACGACGGCTATAAATCGAACGTTCTACTAATCGTAACACTAAAACCAAGCCACACCGGGCATCCATACAACTTATTCACATGATTTCTCATCCCAAAATGTCCAAGAACATCTTACTTAACCATCATAATCATTGAACCTCTTAATCAACAAAACTAACTACATAATCATGCTTTAATCATCACCATAATCATACTAATTCAAAACTATCAAAAACATCATTAAAACTCAAAGTCAAACTAGGGGTTCATGAGGAATATACCTTCCTTGGAGTTGGTTTAAGCCTTAATAAACCTTGCATAACTCTTGTATACCCTTAACCAAGCTTAGATCATCCAAACAAATAAAGAAAATCAAAGTTAGTTCTTGAAATCACTATTCACCCTAGACTTTGATGATTTATTTGAAAATGGAAAACATGGAGATTGAAGCTAAGATTTCTTGGAGATCAGTTTTATGAAATATAGGACTCACCATAAAAATTTGGAGATCAAATGATGGTTGGAAGTTGGATTTTGGATCTTGAATTAATGGAAAAACCGAATGGTGCTTCTTGGGAGAGTTTTGTGTTCTTTGCTTGGTTTCTTTTGATTTCTTTGATTTAATCTCATCCACTCTCATCCACTTACAACATAATATCTTGTATAAAGCTACTTTATTAAAGTAGTGAGGTGTTGGATGAGGAAATGGCAAGACATGTGTTGAAAATGTGGTGGTTTAGAGCTTAACTAGGTAGTTGCTTGCTAAGTACTTAGTTGCATTCTCTAAGATGCTAGTTCCTTGATTCTAGTTTGGTTACTAGATATTTTCTAGTAGCTTGCACAAGACTCTTGCTCTCTCTGCTTGTTTCTTTGTCCGTTTATTGCTTAATTCGTTGATCGTTCGAGGGAATAACTCATTCGTTTCTAGTTAGGGTTTTACCGAAAACCTTTTTAATAATTCTAATACTATTCTTCATCTTTCTTAATACTTCTCGAATTTAAATTCCTTAATTCCCTTTTATAAACCCTTAAGTCTTGCAGTGTCTAGGGAAATCTCGGAGAAAATAAAAGTGCTCTTTTTCTGAATCCGACAGCTTTTACATACACTTATTTTCCTCCTGGATCACTAATACGAACTCAGAAATCCGTTCCGAATACCGGGCATAACATTATTATAATAATATTCCAAATTCCACCAAAATCACTATTCATCACTTATTTTTATTTAATTCCTATAATTAGGAAAATGAACCTGGTTCACCCTCGAGTGTTCCTTAACCTTTTTACGGAACCGCTGGGCTTATAATAGATATTGATTTGGATGTCATGAGGGTATCTATTTCTCTCTAGGGAATCTTATCTTATCTTTCTAGGAGATAGATTATTCTAATCTAAGTTATCACCCAATAGCATCCCTCAGGACGTATAACCTTGGAATATATATCCTTCCATTATTCATTCATTTAAGCCAGTATTACATTGTAGTTGTAACCACTATTCACTCTTACATTAATACATAATAAAAAGTTTTAATTCTACCCAAAAATCTGGGTTCTTACACAGTTTCTTGGACAAAGGTTAGTCTCTTGGTATAGCAAGAAACAACAATATGTGTCAACTTCTACAGCTGAGGCTAAATACATAGCTGCTGGAAGTTGCTGTGCTCAAGTGCTTTGGATTAGAAATCAACTTAGAGATTATGGACTTGTGTTGGAAAGAATTCCAATCATGTGTGACAACACAAGTGCAATCTCTATAGTTGCCAATCCTGTCAATCACTCTAGGACAAAGCACATTGACATCAGATATCATTTCATAAGGGAACATGCAACTAATGGAACTATTGAGTTGCATTATGTTTCTATAGATAAACAACTAGCTGATATATTCACTAAGCCATTAGATGAAGCCACCTTCACAAGGTTGGTTAGTGAGATTGGAATGCTGAATTCTTCAGATTCTGGCTAGGTGAATACATCATATAGATTGTTGCAGCAGTAAACACTTACTTTATCTAAATTCTTAATATTTTTGGAGTAAGTGTTGGCTGAAATATGATTTATAAATATTTTAAATCTGTTGCGTATTTGGAAAATCATATTCTCTTGTTAACTTGAAATTTCTATGAAATTTTGAGAAAATCACTGTTTAATTTGCTAGAATATTCGTGAATGAATATGGCTGGTAAATTTTGAAAAGATAGTGAAAATTGAGTTTCTATGAGTATAATTCGACAAGTCAGACTTCTCAAGTGATTCACTATTCGACATCTCTAACAAGTCTCTTTAGAGCACTCTCGAGTTCTCGAATAGAGTCTTTTAGAGTTCTCGAATAGAGGTTTCCTTGACTTCTCGAATATAGTGTTTTAGTTCTCGATTGACTGAGTTCTCGAATACTATATTTGAGTTCTCGAATCATTTGAAAAGGCTGATTTCTCGCTGAATTTTAACCGATTTTGGATTTTTATTCAGAATTCAGAATTACTCATAAAAACATATTTTACCTAATTTAGATTTATTTCTAAGTTAGATAACTGCCAGCTGTGAGCTACAACCTGCTTGAGTTATCGAATAAGCCTTTCTTGACTTCTCGAATAGTTGTTTTCTACTTCTCGAATGCCTGACTTGTCGATACAGAACATACATCTAATCGACAATTCAAGTACTTCATACTTTTACAACTTCACATCTATTCGATTCATTTCATTCGATTTCTCAAGCATCCAAACTCCCAAAACCTCTGAAACCCTAACTGCAAAAGCTAAATTTCTTCTTCAACCTTCGATTTCTTCTCTCTCTCTCACACACAAATGGCAACAGTAAAGTTCAACACCAATTTCATTGCTCTAAATAGTGATGTTGAAGCACCCAACGCCAATTTCAAGTGCTTTGTGAAGTGGATGTCTGAATCGTACATCAAGAATGCTCTATCTGTTAACCCAACTCTGTATCTCGACATTCTAGAACAGTTTTGGCAGTCTGCTACAGTGGAGGTGGTGGCTCTTGACTCTGCAATATCCTCGTACATCATCTACTGCAAGATTCAAGACAAAAATCTCACTATCACCACAGAGGATATGAATGAGGCACTTGGGATGGGTACCAAAGGAGAGGTGTATGACCCACTTGCTACAAATGCTGAATTGGAAGACTTCTTTGATTTCATCAAATATGCAGACAGAATCAGTCTTGGGCACTTGAACAGGAAGCATTTGAGGAAGGAATGGAGTTATGTGTTTGCTACACTTCTTCAAGTCTTCACTGCAAGAATCTAGCTATGACCAAATCAGTACTCCTGCACAGCAAATAGGCTATGCCTTAGCTTATGGAAAGAAGATAGACGTTGGTCTCATCTGCAGGAGCTGTATGGGAGACTTGGTAAGAATTCAGCCAAGAGAGGTAATGAAATTTTCTTCCTTCATTTTATTCAATCTGTCCTTAACTTCTTAGATGATAAATTGATTGAATTAGATGGGATGAATAAAAATAGAATAGGCTATCCTAAATCCATGACCAAACTCATTTTTGGTAATTTGGAGACTAGGAATAATGTGGATGTAAGACTTAACATAACTCATAATATGGAGAGTTTGTTTAGAACTTACCCCCACAACATGCCAACATTTGCCTCTAAGTCTGAGTTAGCTAAGCCCAAGCAAGTAGAACAAAATGCTAACCCAGGGCTAGCTAACCAACCCTCTCAACCAAACACTTTACCAATTACTGAACCAACTGCATCATCCTCTCAAAAGGGTGATGTTAGTAAAAAGAAGAGAAAGGAAGTAATGTCTGCACCCTTAAATATTTTATCTGAAGCAGCATTAGCTGTTGAACTAGGTCTAGAAAGTGAGGAACCAGAGTCACCCTTACTAAGGCCAAAGAAGAAAACTAAGACCACCTCTTCAGTCACACAAATGGCTGAAGTTGTAAAATCAGGGGCAAACAGCTCACTAGATGTGTCCTCTCAACAGGGTGCATCTATAGAATCAAGCATCCTCCCCAATGCACCTTCTTGTATTGAGTCAGCACATGGGAGTGATAAGGCTGGCACTACACTGAGTGGAGAGCACATCATACTTGAAACTCCCTCTATCTCTCAGGGGGAGTTGCCAAAATCTACTCTACAACACACTACTCTTCCAGAATCTTCATCTCATATTTCTTTGCAGCCTGCAACTCAAGCAATTGAGGAGCAAGGCATTGATCATCAAGAATTCTTTTCTCTTGATGAGCCAATGAACTCAAGTGACTTGGTGCATGACACCCTGTTCACCACCCAGGACCCACATTTAGATGGTGAGGGAATGCATGCTGGGGCATCTCCTAATGACACCATCACAAACACAGAGGTTCCACTAGTTTTCACTAGAGACTCTGTGCCTGTGTCAACTGCTGGTGTAACTCATCCCACTTCTGTGGAGACACCAGTAGTAGAGTCAATCCATCCGGTTACAGAAGTTGCATCTGTAACTGAGGAGTCTAGCTTGCCTAGCTCTAGCTCTGACTTTATGTCACAATGGCTGAAGCCTGTGCACGATGACAGTGCTTCAGGATCAGGGTCTGTTCCACAACAATTGACGGTTGAAGCACTTCAAAGCTTAATTGTGGATCAGATTCCTGAGTTCACAAAGATTGCACAGCACCTCCTCACTGCCAACCTGCCAAATCCTGACTATGAAGCTATTCTCCTGTGCCATAAAGAGGATGTGGAGCAACAACAGGCCAAAATTGTGGATGAGTCTGAGAGAGAAGGCAATATAGATGCCTGGCTTCAAGGAAAGTATGACATTCCTCTCTCAGAAGGCCTACAGTACCTCAGAGAAGAGTACATCACTTCACTAGGGTCCAATGCCAATTCTCTCGCCCCTAGTGCTGTGTATGAAGCAGTCAATGACAGTTACAAGGGAATTCTCAAGGCTGCACACTACCTTGGCAAGGGTCTAAAGACAGAAGTCACAGAAGTGTGTACAGCCACAACCAAGGAGGTGCATGAGTTAAAAAGGGTTTTTGATTCCAAATTCCCTCAACTGGAAACTGTGGTCAAGGAAATTCTAGCCTGCAAGTCTAGCTGTATCAAAATGGACAATGGATTGGCCCTTCTCAAGGATACTGTCTCAGGGCTGGGGCATAAGTTTCAATCTCTGTCTGATCAAACCACAGACTCAAATGCCATGCTGAGAACACTGTTCAAGAATCAATATGGGGATAAGCTGGTAATTGAGGTCCCTGTTCATGACATGACCAAGTATGAAGTCCAGAGACTCAAGGATCAATCACTCTCTGGTTTCAGGGCACATGAGCTATTCACTAAAGTGGATACTCTTGAAAAGGAGGTGGCTACTCTCACTAAGTCCAATTCTCATCTTACAGACAAGGTTGCACTTCTCAATGATCAGTTGGACACTCAAGCAACCACCACAGCTGATGTTCTTCTGCATCAACAATCTATGTTGGCTGCTATGATGAAGCATATGGGTCTTCCTCTCCCTGAAGAATCTTCCACCCCAAATGTAACTTCTAAAGCCTCTGTGCCTGACAACAAGCCTAAGGGGGAGAAGAGGACAAGGAATTCAAATACTAAGGGGGAGAAACCCAAGGAAAAAGGGATAAAGTTAAGAGAGGGTGATCACCAAAGGGCAAATAAATCTCCAACTCATGTGTCAGGCAAAGGAAAAACAAAGGTTGATGAGCCTCCTACCTCACTGCTAGTTGTTACTCTACCAACTGTGCATGTCATTACTCCTGGTGGCCAGAAGCAATCTATCACAACCACAGTGGTTGCAGGGAGTATGCCATCTGACAAACCTCCATCCTCCATATCTGAAAGTGCCAAGCCTATAGAAGTCAAAGTAATTACTGAGGCCAAGCTACAAGAAGTTGCTAACTCAAATGTTTATCATGATAAAGCCTTCTTGGAGTTTCTGAAAGCCACAAGGGAACAGGCTGGTGACACTCAGTTCTATCTAAGGGAGTTGAAGGAGCAGATTGACTACATCACTGTCATCCCCAAGAAAGTCAATAATCTATGGTTCAAGGAGATAGTTATGATATCTAAATCAAAGATATGGCATCTAACATACAAGACTCTACAAGCCCTAAAACACTCAGAGATAGATGCCATACTTGAGCTTATTGAGAAAAGAAATGAGAACAACAAAAGTCTGTTTGATGATTTGAGGAATGGCCAACCTTCAAGGCTGCCAGAAGTGATCAAGAAGCCATGGGCAATCATCTATCAGTCTGGCACCAAAATTGAAGACATCAAGCAATTGGTCATTCCACATGATCTCACTTCTCGAAATCACAGACTGGTCATTGCTATCATTGATCAACTATAGAAGAAGGTTGGAACCAGAAATGCTGAAGAAATTGAAGCACTGCACATTCTCAGATCTTTTATAGCAACTGGTGAAACTCCAGAGAGGGCTCAACCTAGGAGAAATAAGGATGATGACTCTGAAGACAAAAGTGATGGGAGGAGGAGACATCACATGAGAGATAAGGGTGATGAAGATGAGAAGAAGAAGAAGGATGACAAGAATAAGAAAGATGGTTATGACCAAGGAAAAGTCTATAAGAGGAAAATTGGAAAACAGCAAGCCTTAGGCATTGCTAGCAGTAACCTCACCACAACACAAGGCTCTGAGTCTAGGGTGAATACTGTTAGTAATGACCTACCAAAATCTGATTCGATGGCTTCTGCAACTGTTTTGCCACCTCAAGAAGAGGAGAAGATTCAAGTCAAGAAACCATGTGTATGTTTCAGAAAGCAAACTGCTAATGGAATACTACTATGGTCTACCAACAAGGGTCATAAGTTTCTGCCTAGCAATCATACAAGGAGGAGTAAAATTAAGCATGCTGCAAGAAGGGTAAAGATATCGAAATCAAAGGCACTGACAATAATTCCAGGATTGAACCTACCACCTCTGGATGAAATCTATGATGAAGACCAACTGCAGTTCATATGGGCTCAAAGAATCTATCATGTTACCATTGTTGATGATTTTCTTGAAATAAAATATACTGATGGAAGACAGAAGAAATTCAGACAAGGAACGTGTCATCACTGGGGCAAGCTATATGACATAGAAAGAATAATTGTAATGTTGGATTCTGAAGACAGAGTGGAAAGGGTATGGAAGCTGGAGTTAATTGACTTTGTCAAAATGAAGAGAGATCACCAGGCAGAAATGAGAAAGAACAGTGAGGAGCTACTAAAGAAAAGGGAGGAGGAGTTTGCTGCAATGGAAACTAAGGCTGATGAATTGAGAGCTATGGGTCTGTGTAGAGTCAAGTTTAATCCTTACATCATTGAGTACAAGAAATATGGTAGAAATGTAAAGATTAGAATGGACTACATCAGTTCCTATTCTAAGAAACAGCTGAATGAAGTACTTAAGGATTTATCAGGCTCCCCTCTAATTGAAGAACTCACTGCAATGGAAGACATTATTCTTGCCATGGAGGAAAATGCAAAGAAGAAAGCCAAAGAAGCTGAGGAGAAAATGAAAAATGAGAATCTGCAAGCCAAAGCTCAAGAGATGAATCCAAAAGGATATGGCTAGTAGTTTCTCATAACTTGTAAGAACACTTCTATGTACTTTCCTCAATCAATCTACATACCTGTACTGTTAAAGTTTTATCTTTATGTATGTTAGGCTTGTTATCAGACATGAAATTGTGACTAAGGGTCTCACTCACAATTTGGGGGAGATTGTTAGTTACAGAGGCATGCCGGTATACATCTAATAACAAGCCTAATTATTTGTAATGCTTTGCATTACTTACATGACCTCTTAACTGAGGGAACCTCTAGTTGTAGAGTTTCTGTTTGTATTGTACTTGTAGTAGGCATCAAATCCTAGTTGTGTAACTGTACTTATAGAGTCTAGAATAATGCTTGAAAGAAGTTCCAAGGTTCATGCCTCAAACAAGAAGATAAAGACTGTCAAATAATCACAGTTGGGATTTGAAGAAATGAAGAATTTGCCTAAGTACCAATTCGAGAAGTATATTTGTCTATTCGATAAGTCCAGCATTCGAGAAGTCAGGGATTCGATATCTCAAGACACTATTCGATATCTCTGAATACACTGTTCGATATCTCATTCGATATCTCAGAGATTCGATATGTCTATGTACTCTATTCGAGAACTCAGGAAGTCAACAAGTCAAAGTATTATTCGAGTTCTCAAGGAGTCAACAAGTCAAAGTTCCATTCGATATCTCAAGGACTCAGAAAGCTATTCGATATCTCAAGGATTCGACAAGTCAAGTGTTCTATTCGACAACTCAAGGAATCCTGAAGAAAAGAGCTATTCGAGAAGTAATTCGATATGTCAATATAACAGTGTTCGAGAACTCAGAGTTATCGATCAAGTCAATTCAAGTTCTCGAATCACCTACTTAGTCACTTCTCGAATACATTCTTGGAGACAAAATACTGAAGAAATTGTACAAGTCAGAAACCTGCAACAAGCCAATGCACTTTATGGACCACAATCTGTAACGTGCTCTGGAAAGCCTACAAGGAAGCTTGGAGAGATATAGAAGAGACAAGGGGCTAAAGAAGTGGATCTGAACAGGCTTTACAAAGTCAAATCTGTAACCGTTTGGACGCTTACTCAAAAAGGATAGACAGACTAGAAAGTAATTTATTCAGCTATGTTAGGAATAATTCATAAGTTGTGATGTTAAGAATAGAATTTACACATTATACTTCTTGTAATCCTGATCTTATAAAGGATTTAGCACTATATATAGGATTTATGTGTAAAACAGTTATCTGTACAGTTTAGTCAGGAATGAACAGTGTATCGGAGACTAAATGTCAGGAACAAAGAGCAAATCCTGATGACAGGTCTAATACTGATGATGATCAGATACTGATGCAAGATGAAATCCTGATATCAGTCGTGTTACTGATGATGTCATTGTGGATGCTACAGAAACTGGCAAGTGCTATAAAACATTATCGTTGTTTGAAGAACAAGCAAGAAGATATTATGAAGGAAAGAGTTTTCTATTGAAGGAAACTATCGACTAGAAGACAGAACATTGTCATGTATAGATTATATCCTTCTGTTATTAGTTGATAGGTAGCATATAAATACTCTCTCTATGTCATTGTAAAAAGTGTAAGTTCGTGAGGTTTGTAATCGTGAATATACGAGAGTACAAACAGAGAGAGAGAGATTTGTATTGTCAGCAGCTGCTAAAGGTATTGTACACCTTTGGTAGAGTTTGTATTTGATCTTATTAATACAAACAGAGTTTGATTCATTCGTTTATTCTTGTTCATATAATCAAGCAAAAATCAGACACGATTATATAACTTGTATTCAACCCCCCCTTCTACAAGTTATTCTAGTTAACAATTGGTATCAGAGCAGGTTGATTTCGAATAATCATAAAGATCTGCAATCATGTCTGGTTACAAGGATGGGAATACTAAGATTCCTATGCTCAAGAGAAACGAATATACTCTATGGGAAGTAAAGATGTTGCATCATCTGGAAGCAACAGATCCTGATTATCTTGACAGAATCAGAGATGGACCTTTTGTTCCAACAAAGGTCGTTGGACAAGCAACTGTTGATGGTGTGGTTGTTCCAGAACATACAGCAGAGAAGCCAAAATCTGAATGGTCAGATAAGGACAAGGAGAATGTTCTTAAAGATGCTAAAGTGAGAAACATATTATTCAACAGTCTTGATTCTGTTCTCACTAACTATGTTCTCTCTTGTAAAACTGCTAAGGATATTTGGGACAATCTTAAGGTTCACTGTGAAGGAACTAAGCCTGTCAGGAAGAATATGAGGACATTACTTATACAACAGTATGAGTACTTTGAATCCAAGTCTGGTGAGTCACTTACTGATACCTTTGATAGGTTTACAAAACTCATCAATGAGATGGCCATGCATGGTAAATATTATGACTTGGAGGATATGAATACAAAGTTCATGAAAGCTTTGCCTGATTTCTACAATGAGAAGATATCTGCGATTGAGGAAGCTAATGATCTGGATGAGATTTCATTAGAGGCAGTATATGGAAAATTGAGAGCTTATGAACTTGACAAGCAGCAGAAGAAGAGCAGGAGTGAAGGAAAGATGAAGACTATTGCACTTACTGCTCAATCTGAAGTAAAGAAGCTTCCTGAAGAACAGCATGAAGAGATTGCTGTAAAGAATTCAAGGAAGAAGAAAAGCAAAGAAAGTTCTGAGTCAGAGACTACTGATATGGACTCTGACAACAATGATTCTGAATCTGAGATGCAGGAACTCTTTGCTATGTTTGCTAAAGCCTTCAAGAAAGGAAGATTCAACAGAAGAAGATTTAGCAAAGGACCTTTTCAAAAGAAGGAGGAGAAGAAGAGTGACAAAGGCAAAAGTACAATTGTCAAGCTTGATAAGGCCAAGATCAAGTGCTTTAATTGCAGCGAGCTTGGACACTTTGCTAGTGAGTGTAAGAAGCCTAGGAATTCAGGAAAAGGTAATGCACTTATGGTCACACAGAAGGATTGGGCTGATTCCAGTGATTCTGAAGATGAATTGGATTATGACAACATTGCATTGATGGCAAATGGTTCAGACAAACCTGGATCTCCAAAGAAAACTTCTCCATCCTCTGTTAAGGGCACATGAAAGAAGCATTCAATTATCTTGGACAGTGGATGCTCTGGACATATGACTGGAAAGAAGTCCCTGCTTACAAAGTTTGAGAGGAAAGCTGGCCCAGTAATATCTTTTGGAGATGGCAACAAAGGAGAAACTCTGGGATATGGCTCAATTGTTTTGGGGAATGTCATCATAGAAAATGTAGCACTGGTTGAAGGCTTGAAACATACTCTTTTAAGCATAAGTCAACTGGGTGATAAAGGTTACAAGTCAATCTTTGACAAAGAAGGATGCAAAATCTTGAATATGCAGAATGGAGACATTGTTCTAACTGGTCAAAGACATGGTAACATATATGAAGCCAGCTTAAGTGATACATCTAAAGGAATTGTTAGATGTCTCTACAGCAAAGCAACAAGTGATGAAAGCTGAATTGGCACAAGAAGCTCTCACATCTTAATTTCAAAAAGCATAATCAACTTGTTAAGCACAATCTGGTGAGAGGCCTACCTCAGGCAAATTATGTGCAAGATGGACTTTGTGATGCATGTCAGCTTGGAAAGCAAAGAAGAACCACTTTCAAGAGCAAGACTGAAAATTCAATTACTGAACCATTTCACATGCTACATCTTGATCTGTTTGGTCCAGTAAACATTATGTCTATCAGCAAGAAAAGATATGCTCTAGTGATAGTGGATGATTTCACAAGGTTTACATGGGTGTTCTTTCTACAGAAGAAGGATGAAGCTCCTCAACAAATCATTGAACTTGTCAAGAATATTCAGAATAACTCTGAGTACAAAGTGAAAGTACTTAGGAGTGACAATGGTACAGAATTCAAGAATTCTACAATGGAGGGGTTTTGTGCAGACAATGGAATCACTCAATAGTTTTCTGCACCTGGTACACCTCAGCAGAATGGTGTAGTGGAAAGAAAGAACAGGACTCTCATAGAGGCAGCAAGAACCATGCTTGCAGATGCAAAACTTCCAACCTACTTTTGGGCAGAAGCTATTAACACTGCATGTTTCACTCAAAACTGTACCTTGGTAAATAGTCATGGAAAAACTCCCTATGAGATGATCAAAGGAAAGAAACCAAGTGTGAAATACTTTCACATCTTTGGATGCAAATGCTATGTCCTAAAAGTTCATCCAGAACAACTTGGAAAATTTGAAGCAAAATCGGATGAAGCAATCTTTCTAGGATATTCAGCATCTAAGGCCTTCAAAGTTTATAATCTCAGAACTCACATTGTTATGGAATCAATTCATGTTGCATTTGATGATAAGAAATTTGGAATTCTGCAAACTGATGAAAGCCATGACAAATTGGAATTTGAAAATCTGAAGAATTCTGAGATACTCTCCAGTGATGATGAAGGTTCTCCAGAAGGAATTTCTATTGCTTCTCAAAGGAATGCTACTGTTGAGGGGGAGCAAATAAGTCAAAGAGAACACAGTGATCATCAGGAGCAGACTAGCTATTCAGAGTCTACTCCATCAGGAACTGATCTTTCAGAGTCTATTCCATTAGGAACTGATCTTTCAGAGTCTACTGAAGGAAGATCAGTAACTAGCAGCAATATGGAATCTACTGATTCTACTGATCAAAGGAGAGTTATTGAAGGCAGAGAGAATTCTTCTACAAGAGATACCACTAACTTAGGGGGAGAGACTAGCAGAGTTAATCTACCACCTGTTAGAAAATGGACCAAGGATCATACTGAAGATTTGATTATTGGTGATCCAAATAGTGGTGTTTGAACTAGAAGATCAATTCAAAATGAATGCTTGTATAGTTGCTTTCTCTCAAAGAATGAACCTAAGAAGGTTGAAGAAGCCTTACAGGATCCTGATTGGGTAATTGCAATGCAGGAGGAGTTAAATGAGTTTGAGAGAAACAAAATCTGGAAACTGGTACCAAGACCTAAAGATAGATCTATTGTTGGTGCAAGATGGGTTTTCAGGAACAAGCTAGATGAATCTGGTATGATTGTAAGAAACAAAGCAAGACTGGTGGCTAAGGGTTATTCTCAGGAAGAAGGCATTGATTATGATGAGACCTTTGCCCGACAGCGGCTGGTACGACTCGAAACTCTCGAAAGGCATACGCCAGGGAGGTGATGCACATTGTGGGAGAGGCCCCGAAGCGTGCTAGAACTGAAATCGTAATTGGTTTTGATGATTCTGATCTTGAAGGGGTGAAATTCCCCCATGATGACCCGTTAGTTATAACCCCTGTGATTGGAAACTCAGAAGTGAAGCGGGTCTTGATTGACAATGGAGCTTCAGTTGATATTCTGTTTCATGATGCTTTTGTGAAGATGGGATATACCGATTCTCAGCTGACCCCGACCAACATGCCCATCTACGGATTCAATGGAATTGAGTCCAAGGTGGAGGGTACTATCCAGTTACCCATGACAATCGGGCAGGAACCTAAGGAAGCTACTCAAATGTTGAATTTTCTGGTAATTAAGGCAGCCTCAACTTATAACGCAATCCTGGGAAGGACTGGACTTCATGCGTTCAAGGCTGTTGCCTCAACATATCACATGAAGATTAAGTTTCCAACCCGAAATGGGGTCGGAGAACAAAAAGGCGACCAGAAGATGGCAAGAAGTTGTTATGTATCCGCCCTAAGAGCTGATGGAGTCAGGGGGCAGGTACTCCCGATTGAAGACATGGATGTCCGTGGTGATGATGAACACCGAGGGAAGCCAGCAGAGGATTTAATCCCCGTCCCTCTGGAGCTGGGCGACCCAGAGAAGGTTACATATATAGGAGCATCTCTGAAGGAACCCCTGAAGGGCGAGTTGACAGCATTCTTGCAAAAGAATAGCGATGTGTTTGCTTGGACAGCAGCGGATATGCCAGGAATTGACCCCCAGCTTATAACTCATAGGTTGAACGTCGATCCGGAACGAAAGAAGATAAAGCAGAAAAAGAGGAATTTTGCTCCTGAAAGGCAAGAGGCCATTAAGCAAGAAGTTGACAAACTATTGGAAGCTGGGTTTGTTGAAGAAATTCAATTCCCCGAATGGTTAGCTAACCCTGTGATGGTTAAGAAGGCGAATGGAAAGTGGAGGATGTGTATAGACTTCACTGATCTGAATGATGCATGTCCAAAAGATTGTTTTCCTCTGCCTAGGATTGATATGTTGATAGATGCCACAGCTGGACATGAAATGTTGAGCTTCATGGATGGTTTCAGCGGATACAATCAGATTAAGATGCACAAGGAGGACATCCCTAAGGTATCTTTCATAACTGACTTTGGTTTTTTCTGCTATCTTGTTATGGCTTTTGGTTTAAAGAATGCAGGAGCTACTTACCAACGGCTGGTGAATAAGATATTCACCCATCTGATTGGAAAAACCATGGAGGTCTATGTTGATGACATGTTAGTCAAGAGCCTACTCAAGGCAGATCACATTGGGCACCTCAGAGAGGCATTTGAAGTGCTAAGGCACCACAAGATGATGCTGAATCCAGCCAAGTGTGCTTTTGGTGTTGGATCGGGAAAATTTTTGGGGCTGATGGTTTCCAAGAGAGGCATAGAGGCCAACCCGGACAAGATTAAGGCAATTCTGGATATGGAGCCACCCCGCTCAATACAAGATGTACAGAAATTAACTGGCCGAGTTGCGGCCCTAGGGAGATTCATCTCCAAATCTGGTGACAAATGCTTGCCTTTCTTTCAGGCGTTAAAGAAAGTGAAAAATTTTGAGTGGACTGTAGAGAGCCAAGAGGCCTTTGAACAGTTGAAGAAGTACATGGCTGAAGCCCCGTTGTTGGCCAAGCCTAGTCCTGGGGAGACTCTTTATCTGTACCTGGTGGTATCTGAACAAGCATTGAGTGCAGTTCTTGTTAGAGAAGAGAAGAAGGTTCAGAAACCCATCTACTATGTGAGCAAGGTGTTGCATAGGGCTGAGTTGAATTACTCCCCCATTGAAAAGTTTGCTTTGTGATATGTCAAATTATACCTAACCGCAAGCGCACGGTGTCTATTGCTAGTACAGATGGCAAGCGGGTCGAATCCACAAGGAGACAGGTTCTACTAATTCCTTTTCAGTTATCGCTAATTGTTTCAAGGACAA
Source organism: Kitagawia praeruptora (assembly GCA_037693485.1). NCBI lineage: Eukaryota > Viridiplantae > Streptophyta > Magnoliopsida > Apiales > Apiaceae > Kitagawia > Kitagawia praeruptora. Next base: position 115,329,254 of record CM075354.1, read on the forward strand.
ACGATTATTGGAGAATATTAATTAACTAATTAAACAAGATTAACACTAATTAAACAGATGATAAACAAATTATTTAAAACCTAGGGCAATCAGGTCCACCATGCTTACACAATTGGCTCTTAAGCTAGAGCAATCAATGTGATCCTATAACTAGAGTATGTTAATCTCTTTCAAGCATTAACACTCTCGAAACATTCAACACAATTAACCACTTTTAGTAATTCAATCAATTAGGTAATTAGAGTCAAGTTAATCTCTTCCAAGCATTAATGCTCTCAGAAATCCAATGATGCTTCCGCACTCAAATTCAATTCTGCTAATCGTATGTGTGCCTCTAGTAAGTAAATCTCTCGATCCATACCCCTATTTGCATATAATTAATCCATGATATTGGCCAATTACACAAATTAATGATTAAAACATATCAATCAGAATTAACCATAACCAATCAAACCACTATGAAAATCATGCCAATATTAGTGCAAACATGGCTTCCCTTTAAGCCCTAGAAATAACTACTCGCTAATAATTAAACAAGTAAAACAACTAGTAAAACAAGAAAACATAATTAAACTAATAAGAACAAAGAAAAGATTAAGAGAACAAAACCTTCAAACTTCAATGTTGTCACCCAAAAGAAGAGTCATGGTGTTTCTCTACATCTCCAACTAATCTACTCTAAACTATATTATCTGATATAATATTACATCTTTTTTTTTACATACCCCAAAATAATACCCTAGATGTGTTTATATAGGCTCTAAAAGTCTTGCCCAATAAAAGTATTTTAATACTCTAAATAAATTACAAGTAGGATTCCATAACTGAATAGGATTCCTTAATTAAAATTCGTAACTATATTTACTCCTCTGTTTCTGGGCTCTTCCAGCTCGATTTTGCTTATTGGACCACCTCTGAATTAAAGATAATTCCATAAGCTTCGCGTGGACAGTAAGATCGTCAAATTCTGACTTCTGGAACTCAAGATATGGCCCAAACAGTGCAGGCAGCCCGTGTAGCCCAATAATACGAATTTTCTCCTATTTTATCTTCAAAATAGCTCTTTTTGCTCCAAATCCTTCCAAGTCATGAATTCTTTATTTCCTACAATAAAACAATCAAATCTATTAAATAAAAATCCAAATCAATGCAAAACACAATAAATATGAGAATAAAATCATCTAGAATATATATAAACATATACTCTATCACTTTGGCATTAATAACTGCCTCAAGGAAGCTGCGACCGTACTTCCAGGCCCACAAGATTGAGGTCTTGACGGATCAACAGTTGAGAAGCATATTGCACATCCCGAAAGCTAGTGGAAGATTGATCAAATGGGCAATAGAGCTCGGGGAATTTGACATAACGTATAAGCCTCGGACAGCCATCAAGGCTCAGGCATTGGCTGACTTCGTGGTTGAATGTACCATTAGCAACCAAGAAGTCGGGGGGCAGGAGATAATACCCAACCGAGAATGTGAGAATAAGGATGAAGCGTTTGCACCTGATCTGAAAGAGTATTGGGTGCTCTATTTTGATGGAGCATCAAAAACAAAATCTAGTGGTGCAGGTTTAGTCTTGCAAAGCCCCGATGGGTTCACAGTCGAGTATGCTTTGAAGTTGGATTTTCAGACAACCAACAACGAAGCTGAATATGAAGCCTTGATAGCCGGTTTAGGCTTGGCTAGAGTTATGAGGGTCAAGAACCTCAAAGTGTGTGGAGATTCAAGATTGGTAGTCTCGCAAGTGAATGGTGAGTTTGAGGCCAAGGATGAAACTATGGCAAAATACCTGAGAGTCGTAAAAGCTGTTATGACTCAGTTCGAGGAATGCTATGTGGAACACATTCCAAGGGAAGAGAATGTTAAGGCCGATGCCCTATCTAAGTTCGCTTCTTCTGAGATAGAGAATCACACAGGAAGTGTCTACTTCCAGGTCTTGAAGGCCCCGACCATCAACTCTAAGTTGGTGGCACCGATTGATGTGGGAGGTTGCTGGATTGATCCTATCAAAGCTCACCTCGAAACAGGTTGGCTCCCTGACAATGCCTTGGAGGCACGAAAGCTGTCAGTGAGAGCATTGAGATATGCCTTGATTGAAGGCATCCTCTACAAGAGATCGTTTGTCGTCCCGTACTTGAAGTGCTTGAGGCCCCAAGAGGCAAGAGAAGCCTTGGAGGAAGTTCATGAAGGAATATGTGGGCAGCACCTGGGGGGCAGGGCCTTGGCTCACAAAATAACTCGTCTGGGATTTTATTGGCCAGAGATGCTGGCCGATGCACAGAATTATGTCAAGAGGTGTGATAGGTGCCAGAAGCACACTCCGATTGTAAGGTAGCCGCCTGAGATGTTAACGTCGGTCAATTCTCCCATCCCGTTTGCAATGTGGGGGATGGACATACTAGGTCATTTCCCTATGGCTTCGGCACAGAGGAAGTTTCTGATAGTCGCCATTGACTATTTCACCAAGTGGATTGAGGCTAAGCCTCTAGCCAAGATAACCACCAAGCAAGTTGCCTAGTTCTTTTGGGAGAACATAATTTGTAGGTATGGCATCCCACGAATCCTTGTGACGGATAATGGGACGCAGTTCAACAATGAGGAGTTCAAAAAGTACTGTGAGGAAAATGCTATTGAACTTCGTTTTACTTCAGTAGCACACCCGCAAGCGAATGGGCAGGCCGAGGTGGCCAATCGCATCATCCTTGATGGACTAAAGAAAAGGGTCGAACATTCAAGGAACACTTGGGTGGATGAGTTGCTGCCTATACTATGGGTTTATCGTATTACTTGTAAGGTGACCACCAGAGCAACCCCGTTTCTGCTAGCTTATGGAGCTGAGGCAGTGGTGCCACTGGAGATCATGCATGCGTCGCCTCGAGTTGAGGCATTCGAACCTGAGACTAATGAAGAAGGCATGAGGCTCGCCCTGGATCTGATTGATGAAGTCAGGGACGAGGCGAATGCCAGAAATGCGGAGCATCAGAAGAAAGCATCCTTTTATTATAACCACAGGGTTAAGGAGAGGTTCTTTCAGCAAGGTGACTTAGTTCTGAGGAAGATCGAGGCTTCTGGAGTTGGCCAGAAGGGAAAGTTAGCCCCAAACTGGGAAGGTCCGTATCGAGTTAGGAAGACGCTGGGACGAGGATCGTACAAGTTGGAAACCTTGGACGGGGTTGAGGTGCCCCGTACCTGGCATGCCTTAAACCTCAAGATTTATTATGTATAAGCTGCCTCTGCAAGGATGTAGCTTTTTATTTACCTAGTTGAAGAAGTAAAAATAAGGTTCGATGAAACCATTCCAGGGATTAATGCCCCGAGTAGGACAATAATAAGCTATGTAAGGGTTGAACCCATTTGAGTTATTAATGCAAGTTTGTTTTCCATTCTGTAAAGTCTATGTTTTGTTTAAGTACCTAGCACCTGCTGAGTGCAAATCTAGAAAGATCAAGTACCGAAAATAAATGAACATATGAATGAAAGAAACAAATGCATAAATAAAGACCCCGAAGGGCCGACAGTTAAGTTACATCACTTAGGCAAATAAAAGTTTGATCCCGAAGGACCTTGATTGAAAGCTAGAAATACGAAGCCACATACGGCCAAGCTAGGCCATGTAAGGCCACCAAGCAATCCCAACTACTCATCTGAATCCTCCTCTTCACCACTCTCTTCTTCACTGCTATCTTCCTCACCGCTCTCTTCCTCCGAGCTTTCCTCGTCAGGGCCATTATCTGGTTCGGCCACTACCATTGGTTGAGGCACAACCTCTTCCTCCTCAGAAGATGAGCTATCCTCGATCTGAGCCACTCTGTTCAAAGGGACCGCTTGGTGAACCACTCTCCCTTTTTGCACGGTCATAGGCCGTTTCCCCCGAGGGTCCGAGGAAACTGAATCGTCCATATTGGCTCGGACACCCCCTCTCGAACCGGAGCCAGAACGGCGGCGACTTCCCCTATAGCCTGAACCCGAAGCCTGAGCTACTGGGTTAGCTTTTGAGCCCGAAGCAACTTGATTATAAGGACTTGGAAAGTCCCTCGGGTTAACCACAGTAGGGTGCCTCTTGCTCACAGCATTGATGGCTCGATCCCAACCAACAGACATAATACCCGGGCGAACTTCATCGTCATGCTCATCTATAAGACGGAAGAAATCCTCGGACTCCTGGTAAGCTTTCACCACTAGCTTTTAATCTGCTGCCCTTTTATTATACAGGGAGTCATACTGTCTCTGGAGAGAATGAGCATCAGCTTCAGCCCGGATGGCCCTAGACTCCAAGTCTTGACGTCTCTCATCAAAAGTTGCTTTCTCCTTCTTCAAGGCCACATTTTCCTCTCGATATGCACGGCCTATGCGAGTGCTGGCCTGGAACTGGGCATTGGCCTGGAACAAAGAATCAATGAGACATTTCTAATCATAATTTATGTGAAAATACTACATCTAAGATGAAAAGTTGGGAACCTGGTACAGGGCTTGAGCTCCTAGTTTCTCCGCCTCATCAAATTTGTCCCCGGCAGTCACTGTCAAAAGATCGGGGGGAGTGATGCAGAATTTGGACCAATCCAAGACCGACTATGGGCATCCCAAGACAGAATCTTGCTCACATATGCCCCAACCAGGGATGAAAGGGGTCTTGACTCTCCCGTCAGCATCTCGCGATCTCTTTGAAGAACACCCCGACAGGAACTGCGGGATCTTTGGCTCAGGTTGGACGCCAGCCGCCTCGGCTTTCTTGATCATCCTTCTAGTAACTTTCGGCTGGTTCTCTGGCCGGCTGTCTATCTCCTCCGTAACTGAAATGGCAACAGGAAAAAATATCGGAATAAGAACAAACAGAGTTCATAATGTGCAAATAAAAAAATTACCCTCAGCAGAAAGTAAGCTAAGGCCAGCTTCTACAAGTCTCTTCTCGTTTAAGAAAACTTTATAGTGAGTACGGCCATCGTCAGCAAGTAATTTATCACGATCAAGAAGCTCTTTCTCGTCAAGATCACATACAAAGTGTGTCGCGTCATGCACTTCCCCAAACTTAGACACAAAGAATTGGCCCCAGTCGCCACCACGCCATACCAGAATCACGAACTTTCTATCCCAGAAGTGATGGGAATCTGGGAACGAAAAGGCATTCATAATATGTGGAACATTAGTTCGGTGCTGAATAGTTATCCATCCCTTCTGAATCTCAGACGAGTTCTTGGTGGCGAATATACTCCGGAACATTGTAGTAGTTGGTTTGATGCCTAGATCCCGACACCTCAGCATGAAGATGATGATAGCCCGCCATGCATTAGGATACAACTGGCAGGGATGAACCTGAAGCTCTGCTAGGAGCCTTATGATGAACTGATCGACAGGGAATCTCAGGCCTGCTTCAAGGGCGCCTTTATAGACACATAGCCTCTCTGGGTGCCAATTACAGGTTCTATCGGCTAAGCCAGGAAGGCGAACCTTGATCACGTCCGGGAAGCCATATAGCTCCTTGATTTTGTTAACATCATCCTTGTCAAACTTGCACGGGTTATGGTACGCAGCTAATTCAGAGTTGTTGGGGAATGCATCCCTCATGGTACTCAACAAGTCATATAAAGAATCAAATCTACGATCAATATATGAAGGGGGATTTAGTCTAAGTTTACCTCGCATTGTTTTGGCCATGGTTCTCTTGGACATCGCCTCAGACATAGAGAATAACGGAGCCGAAGCGCGGTTGCCATCTGCCATCTTGAGCTCGAACTTGAAGCTAGAACTTGAAAGCTTTAGAGCTTGAAAGCTTCAGAGAGAATTTTAGAAGTAAGAAGAAGTGAAGTGAATGAAAATGAAGGCTCCCCCCACTCTTTTATAGAAGATGGGTGACCTTCTATATCAGGTTGAAACACAGCTCGGTTCGTGTTTGCAGGTCATCTGTCGTTTATACATGAAAAAAATGGAATTCATCTGCTATATCTGGCAAAAGTTATATCAGTTCGTATGATTCCGGGAAAGAAGGATCTATGTGAAGAAATAAATAACTAGCTGTGCTAGGACACTCATCTAAGCTTAAGAAGCTAATTACGTTTAAGGAAGATAAAACACTATCAGTTAGTCTTTGCTAACAAAGAGACTGATTATGCCCTGAAAGGAAGTATACAACATACGGATGTCAAGGACGTGATTCAAGAACGAGATTCCAAGCATTGCGAAAAGCTCCGAGAGGCAGGACAAAGCAACCAAGGAGCACCTGGCAGGCAACCAGGATCACCTGGCAGCCGACCAGGTGCCATTGAGAAGGTCTGGCCGACCAGGATCACCTGGCAGCCGACCAGGTGCCATTGAGAAGGTTTGGCCGACCAGGATCACCTGGCAGCCGACCAGGTACCATTGAGAAGGTCTGGCCGAACAGGATCACCTGGCAGCCGATCAGGTGCCAGAAAGATGGTCTGGCCGATCAGGAGCACCTGGCAGGCCGACCAGGAGCACCTGGCAGCCGACCAGGTGCCACAGAGGGGCTTCAACCGACCTCCTGGCACCTCCCGTCAGTTGGTTGAATCGTTTGATGGTTCTGTTGAAGGTTTCTCACTTTCCAGAACAAACATCGACCTCCAACTAAGTGTCGTTCAAGCATCGATTAGCACCGTGTAGTACCGTCTTATGCCATTCAACGTCGTTCAAAATAGATTGAAATGTCGTTCAAGCACTCCCGGGCAATCTGGAGCACCTGGCAGCTGACCAGGAGCACTTGGCAGGCAACCAGGAGCACTGGAAGCCGACCAAGTGCCATGGAAGAGGTCTGGCCGACCAGGAGCACCTGCTAGCAGCCGACCAGGAGCACCTGGCAGTCGACCAGGTGCCACGAAGGGGCATCAACTGACTTCCCGGCACCCATCTTGGCACCTCCCGTCAGTTGGTTGGGTCGTTTGATGGTTCTGTTGAAGGTTTTCTACTTTCCGGGACAAACATCGACCTTCAACATAGCGCCGTATAGAGTCTATTAGTACCATGAAGTGCCGTTTTATGCCATTTAACGTCGTTTAACAAACATTGAAACGTCGTTTAAACATCGTGTGGCATCATTAAAAGTCAACATGGATCTCCCGTTAACTTGCCGGCGAACAAGGAGCACATGGCAGGCAACCAGGAGCACATGGCAGGCAACCAGGAGCACATGGCAGGCAACCAGGAGAACTGGCAGCCGACCAGGTGCCATGGGAAGGGTCTGGCCGACCAGGAGCACCTGGCAGCCGACCAGGAGCACCTGGCAGCTGACCAGGACCCTTGTCGGCTGGCTAGCTGCCCGGAAGAGGCTGCAATTGTCCCGAGTCTTCTCCGATTAGCACAAATTAGTGCCGATTAGCACAAATTAGTGCCGATTAGCACAGATTAGTGCCGATTAGTGCAGATTAGTGCCGGTTAAGCACAAATTAGTGCCAATTAGCACCGTTTAGTGCTGTTTAAGCACTGATTAGTGCCTGTTAACACAAATTATTGTCGATTAGCGCTGTTTAGTTCCGATTAGTGCCCTTAGTGCCATTTCATGCTATTTAATATTGTTTAACACTGTTTAACACTGTTTAAACGTTGTTTATGGCTGATTAGCACTGTCTAGTGCCATTCAACACCGCTTAGTGTCGTTCAACATCGTCGTAAATGCGTCGGTCGCTCCACGCTTTACATTAAGATGATATTGTTGAAAATACTCACGTAAGAGCAATAAACCCTGACCCAAGTCTCAAGTAAGGCCGTTATAACTTCAAGGAAAACCTGATCAATTTTCCAAGAAGTTGGGGGCAAATGATATGAGCTAGAAGTAAGCCCTAAAGACGAATTTAATGTGGCATTAATTAAACCTAGAATGGTCCAAACGTGGGGCCCACCAGATGGGCCCAAACCCTAATTATAATATTAATATCGTAATTAATATTAAGGGTAATAAAACAGCTCAGCAAATAAGAGTCAAACAAGAATATGACTCTTGCCTGACTTAGCCTCCAAGATACATATCTCAACATGGAAACTGATTCTTTAATGGAAGGAGACTAGAACCTTCTTCTAGTCGGTGACTTGCCCACCAAGTCACCTAACCCTACTACGATTCTAGGGTTTCACAGCCTATATAAAGGGTCTGACCCCTCAATCTCAGAACTACGTTTTTGGCTTGATTCTCAATACGAGATACGTAGGCACTCTGTGAGGACCGATCAGTCTCGAACACGGAAACAGCCATTAAAGCAAGAAGCTCCCGAACCCTAGCATTAATTACAAATTCGTGACTTAGATTTTAATCCACAACACCCACGGACCACGCATTACACACATGCGTACAGGGACTATACGCATGCTAGTCATGCGTGGAGTGAGGCCACGCAAGTTACAGCTGCGTGGAGTGTATAAATTTCAATTATGTAGTCTGTGAACAGTACCAAGGGTTGCGCATGTTGAAATTGCGTATCGTGAGATGCGCATCTCCAACATGCGCAACCGAGGTACTGTTCATCGTCTTCCAAGCTCGTGCCGGAGCGATTTTTCGACGAAAATTTTAACCACTTTGTTCACTCTTTTTCCGGCATCGAACACTAGCATATTATATACCAAAATCTTCGCTTTTTCACCCTCTATATGTCTATACCATTGGATTTTCATTTGTTTTGCCGGATGCGAAATACCAAATTGGTACCTTTTTAATCAACTTTTCTTATAAGCTAAAACACGCCCCTGCGGGGCCAAACTCAACAAATCTACTTGGAAAAATGGAGAGGAAAGTCTGGGCAATATTTTGATGTATTCATATGTGGTGGAGGTAGCTGGAGGTGTACAAACGAAGAAGACGATCGGAGAGGCGATCGAGAGAGCCAGAGAGTCGCCGGCTGTGTTTGTGTCAAAATGACGTGGGCTGACGTCATTGCGCATCTAGGGAATGCGTTACCCCAGATGCGCAAGTGAGAAATGCGTATCACGACCTACGCATGCCCAGCATGCGTAGTTCGTGGGTAATTTGGGCGGACGATTCCGCATATGGGTATTTCGGGCACTTTGACTACAAAAGTAGTGTATTTTGGTCATTTTCTCGTACTTTGGGTTTTTGATTTTAAAAATATGTATTTATGGATATGTTTAATAAAATCATTATTGTATTTAAATTAGAAGTGTTAACTAAACATGGTTAAAGAGTTAAGGTGAAATTGTAAATAAAGAAAATTTTTTATATAACATGATTGGTCTAAAATTTAGGAATTAACTCTATTTGGTTCTAAAATAATTCATCGATTCTGATTGGTTAACTGATGTGTAGTAGACTCAGGTATTATAATAAAGGATATAATAGATTATTACTAAATTAAAAATAATTTTATGAGTTTTGCGTGCACCATAAAATAATTTTGTGAGTTTTGCGTGCGTCATAAAAAAAGAAAAAGAATGGAGAATAAATAGTTGGTAATGATAATGGGTATCATCATGAAAATTAGAGCTGTAAACGAACCGAACTCGGACGAACTTTTAACGAACACGAACAAATTCTTAATGAGCCGAACAATGTTCGGTAAGCTTATCGGACAATTTATCTTGACCGAACTCGAGTTCGGTAATGAATCGAACCGAACACGAACTGTTCGCGAACATATCGAACCGAACCGAACACGAACCGAACACGAACAGTTCAGTAATTATATATATTATATTGAATGATATATTAATATAATAATTTGAAAAATTAAAAAAAAATTGTATATATTATTGTTTTTATCGAACGAACCGAACTCGAACCGAACTCGAACGAACTCGGACGAACTCTTAATGAACTCGGACGAAATCTTAATGAACCGAACAATGTTCGGTAACCTTAACGAACATATTTTCTTGTTCGAGCTCGAGTTTGGTAAGCTTATCGGACAAGCTTACCGAACTCGAACACGAATGAACGAACCGAGCTTAACGAACAATTCAGTTCGTTAACCAGCTCTAATGAAAATGATGGTGTCTTTTTATTTTTATTTTATATTATCCCATTTCAAATGCGTATAATAAATATCCAATTTAAAAATACGTAATATATTGATATTTTTGATTAAAAATTTTAAAATTAATATTTAAGTAATGAAATTTTAGAAAAATTATTTTTTTACAATTATTATAAAATAGCAGTCATTTCGGTCCTTAAAAGTAAAAACCACGCTTCACGAAGTTAGGGTTTTAGAAAACACACACTCACACACTCTTCTCTAAACCCCAAAAGCCATGTCTCTAGTAGCAGGCTCCTACGAGCGATTCATTTGGGGCTTCAAACTCAAACACCTCAAATCCTCTCCTCAAACCCTAACCCTAACTCCCCTCTTCTCCTTCCCTTCCCACATCTCCCCCATCAAATCCGTCGCCGTTTCCGGCACCGCCGCCGTCTCCGGTGGCTCCGACGACACCATCAAAATCTACGACCTCTCCACCTCCTCCGAAATCGGTTCCCTCAATGACCCAACTTCGACAATCACTGCACTCTCCTTTGTTTCGCTTGATTCATCGTTTCCTAGGAACTTGCTTGCGGGTTTCGATGACGGGTCCGTGTCGATTTACGATGCGGACCCGTTTGTATTGTTGAAGAATTTGAGTGTGCATAAGAAGGGGATTAGTGATTTGAGTGTGCATAAGACGGGGACGTTGGCGTTGACGGTTGGGAGGGATTGTTGTTTGGGGATGGTGAATTTGGTTAGGGGACGACGGAGTTTTTATTGTCGTTTGGGGAAGGAAGCGTCGATTGTCAAGTTTGATGGGAGTGGGGAGAGGTTTTTTATGGTTATGGATGAGAAAGTTTCGGTTCATATGTCGGAGGATGCTAAGTTGGTTTTGGAATTGGAGGGGCAGAAGAAGCTTCTTTGCGCTGCTCCTGGAAATGTATGTTAGTTTTTTTCGTATTTATTTATCTCTATTTAGTTAAGGTTTTTTTATTATGAAATTTATGATCTTGCGTTTAGTACTTAGGATAATGCTTTTGTTAATGTGAGGGTGTTGATTGCTAATAATTAATGTCCTATAATGTTAATTATGTTCTGTATTAACAGTTTGAAGACTGTGTTGGTCAAAACAAAATACAGAATTAGCTACATTCAGCTTTTGAAATAACTGTAAATATTTCTCAGGATGGACCTACTTTACAATTTCCGAGACCAACACCATCCAGGTTAAGTCCAGGATAACTGAAGAAAAACTTGTAAAAGGACAGTCCATCTGTCAGGAGGAGAATTATTAAAAAGATCAGATTATGAAATCATAGAATTCTCTACTAGGATATAACAGATTATGAAAGCTGACAAATTTCTTAATTAACAAAATCTGAAATGTTTAATCATGGTAAAAATGAATAAATATAAACCAGCACATCTTTAGTAGAGGTAGAAACCAGTCACCAGTTAGGCCTCTTTCTCAAAATCAATACTGAGAAATGACAAAAGAAAGGAGAACCCCCGGAGAATTGATGTACGTGGTAACCGTATGCATCTAAGATATTAATGGTTTAAGACTTTGAACAAATAGGATCTATTCCATTTACTTTTATAAAAAATGTGAACTTTTATCGATGCTTAACCAGTATGAGAAAAGTTATCCTAAATGCTAGGACTTTATTTAGGTTTCAGCTGGCAGGATTTTTATGTAATTGCTAAACATTACACTTGCTTTCAAATTTTAGTTTATGCAATGAGATTAATGGTTCAAATTTTGTAATGTTATTCGTGATTTTCTGTCAGTTCCATGTGCGGATTGGTTTTTTTCTTTACTCTGTTTTTTTATGCATTTTCTTAGACCATGCTTCTCGTTTTTATGTAATAATTTGAAAATTCTGAGCCCTATTAAGAGGCATAATTCGTCTAGGTTTTCAAACAACAGTGGAAGTGTTAATGTGTTATGCAACAATAAGTCTATAACTGAAATAGCTAACATTTGTACAAGCTAATAGTAGGAACGTAGCGAGTTCATCTGGTATGTTTTAAGAGTGCAAGTGAAATGCTACTCCACGTAAGTTGGATACGCGGATCTATGTTTTTATATAGATATTTAACTAACCGGTCCATACTGGTTTGGGTTTTCGGTCCTGTTCCAAAACCAAATATAATTGGCCTGGTTCTCAGTTTATGAAATTGAAAAAAATCTGGTATTCAGTCCGTTCTGGGTTTGGATCTTTGTGTAGCCTTACCAGTTGATTTGTATTGTCCTTTCCTTAAAAGTGCCTTTATGAGAAATTTATTTCCCAAAAGGTTAGATTACTGTGCATTGACCTGAATGTTCTTACTAATATGATCAACATACATTTAAGAGTAGAATAATAACATAGATTCGGGATTAAGTATAAGTTGGCTCTGAGACAGTCTGGTTAAAGAAAGTATTCGTGTTCTGCAGAGAATTAAAATCCTGGCCCTTCCAGAAATGTTGTCCAGAAACAGTTGGAGAATATACGTCATATAGTAAGAACATAAATTTCAAAAGGAATTCTACTGATTAAGAGGTCATTCCCAATGTACCCAAGTACGTATTGATAATTGGCCCTTGCCCCTTTGTTATGCAGAATTCTGTTTGAAATGATCTATCTTACATTTTAATTTAGAAATTTAAATTTTTTGTTGATCTATATGGTGACTTATTTTTCACGTCGTCCTACCTATTACAAAGATGATGTCAACTAGCCAAACAAAGCTAAAACAAATGTTACGACTGGTTATGTAGTTTAAAAGTCCATAGTTTTTGTTTCCAATTGTTCAATGGCAAGATTGGGCTGTTAAATTTGTGTACTGTCTGGCAAAAATAATTTCAGTGGCGGCATTTACTGAGTACAGAGAAACTAAAATGGTGTGACTGGGAGTGTCCTTTTCTTTGCTGTTGGAGTCGATTAACCGGAATAATGTTGACCAACGATTGGCGACGGACATTTTACTTTCACTTCACAGTAGTTCCATAGGTTGACCCACCGGCCACTGACCATATGACTCTGTAGGATCATAGGATTTGTAGTGTTCATAGTACAAGCCACAAGGCTGTGTCTGTGAGTACTGTGTTTAATCCAGATTGCTCCAGAAAGTTGATGCTTAATGTACAAAGACAGCATAGAATAGTTGCATATTTGGTGTAATATCTGTGCTGAATTGTAATTGCCTTTATGAGGATTAAAATAATACAGAATGGAAGGTGTAAACACATTTTTAACTTTTCAACCTTCTTCTGGTATGTGAAAGAATCCCTTTTTAAACGCTCGACTGTTTGAACATGAAATATTATGTGTATATATAATTTTACCTCAAGATAAGTGGGGAATGGAAGGGTTGGGACCAAAATATAAATAAACACACAAAATGCCCTTAGTTAGCTAAGCAGAGCCCAAAATATAAGATAATTATTATAATATGTAATATAATATATATATATTTTTATAGGAAGAGAGAGAGAGAGAGAAAGAAAGAATGAAGAAATGGAAAATAAAGTTCTAAACGTTGTGGAAGAATCATAATTACTAACCTTTTATTCCTTAGTCTATTTATTTGCATTACGTTTCCTGTTTCCCTCTGTATCAAGGGTTCTGTTTTGTTTTGTGTGAGAAAGGTTAAAGTAAAGTTACATATACTAACTTATGATAATATATACCACACTGTATATAAAGGAAGATATTGTACACTTATTTCTGTCCTAGATGTTTTCATAGAAGGTAAGATACTGATGACTAGTGCATTTACCACAATTTACTTGTGGAGAGCAGACTAAGAGAAGAGAAGTCTTTAAAAAGCATGGACTAATAAGTAGCACAGTATTTGAAATCACTGGTAGGCTAGTTTAAACTTTTATATGTTAATGTGTATATAGAATGTGTAGCAATATATTCTTGCCGAAGATTGAATGTTGGTGAGTAAGAAAGACCCGTGGCTTTTAGGTAACCTGCTTTTATAGAGCCTCATATGCATCTTAGCAAATACAGTGTCGTGATGATTAATGATTCTAGACTGATTGCAAGCTAGATAGAGCAGTAATAGATTCTGTAATGTACAAACATAAAAATTTGTAATTTCCTGCTGCTACAAAGGCCATGAATAATAAATAAAAATTAATTAATTTATAATTTTAGTTTGCATTGAGTAATTTAGTTAAATGTTTTTGCTATCTTTCCGGATGTTGCTTACTAAGAATTGATGTTCTGGAATGTTTATTGTGTTACATATCAGTTTAATGGGGCATTTGCTAAGTAGTCTGGTAATCCGGAAAGTTGTTTACCAAAGCCAAATTAAGACCCTTTAATAATGTATCAGACCAAGCACTTAGGCTCTTATCTCTGACGTGTGTATGTTACATGCCACTCATGGGATTTTCCTAGTTTGCAAAATTTTCTAGCCTGAATGAGGATGTATTATAGTTTTTATGCTCAGTTACTTGTGGGATTAATGCAATATCGTTAATCTTAGCTAAGGATGATCTAATGCTCCTGGAAAAGTATGTTGGAAATTTGTTTTTTTTTAATTGTGTAATTTAGTATAATTGTTTTGCTAATACATGATATATTTTACTAATTAGAGTATGTCCCAGTGTCTTTAATTTGTTATGTTTTGGCTGGTATAGTATGTTTCTAATAAGCTTTTGTGTTTTCTTTTACCTTGAGTTTTGTAGTTTAGTATAGTGTTTTGGCTAATAAGTAGAAATGTTTGCTGATATGTCCCATGCTAATAAGTAGAAATGTTTGCTGATATGTCCCAATGTCTTTAATCTGTTATGTTTTGGCTAGCATAGAATGTAGTGTGACTAATATGTTCACGTGAATGTTATCATTGGTATAACTTTTCTGTTCCGGGAATTTAGGCCTGGCTGATGTTAACATGTTATTCTGGAGTTCAACATTCATGTGACTTTTTAGTGATTTAACAAAATATACCAGAAACTTACATCAATAAGAATATTCTTAACTGGATAAAATAGTAGTGTATCACTTTTCATGCTTACAAATATAGGGTAGCTATGTTTGTTGTTCATAGTAATTTCTGTAATAGTTCTCTTCACCAACTCTTTTAAAGCTAATCCAGTTGCATCTATTTCCTTAAGCTCAGAAGCTGCTCGGGGCCAAGCTTCATCCATACTTTGTGCTTGTTTATACATAAAATTTGGGGAGGCTGTAATGTCTGGTGACTCCAAGCATACTTAAGAATAGATATGAACTCCTATAGGCATCTTAAAGTTTGCAGTGTACCGCAGTCCACATATTGATGATTAGGATCAAACTAATTGCATAGAGTCTTATAGCAGCATTACATAACATAATGTACCGAAATAGTCATTTTTAATTTGCTATAGTTACAATAGACTGAATAAAAAAATAAATCCCGTCTCCATACCTTGGTAGGGAAATCTTATTTCTCAATATGTACTTTTGTTCTGGCAGAATGGAATTCTTTTTACTGGTGGAGAGGATAAAAATATTACAGCATGGGACACAACTACTGGTAAGGTAGCATACTGCATCGAGGATGCTCATTCGGCACGGGTAAAAGGTATTGTTGTGCTCTCTAAGAGTGATGGTGCTAGTGATGATGATCCATATATAGTAGCATCAGCTTCTTCAGACGGAATTGTACGTGTCTGGGACGCCCGTATGGTTAGTCAGGAGAAGACTAGTCCATTAGCTGAGGCTAATACAAAATCAAGGCTAACTTGCCTTGCTGGATCCTCTATGAAATGTATGTGTTGTTATATTTTTTTTAATTTTTTTTGTTCCACCCGATCCTATCAAAGTATCAAATGAACCACTTGATTTTTTAAAGTACAGTTTGCTCTAATTCACTTAAACAGGTGTACACTATTTCAGAATTACACCTGATACTTGGCACTGTCAGGTCTGTAAAAAGTGCTTAAACGGACTAGAAAGTGCAGTGTTTTGTGTGTTTTGTGGAACAGTGTACACTAAACTGCAACAGGTTTTAAGTTCATGGGTACTAGTTGTAATTTACTCATTTTTCATTATAAACAACTACTTCGTGCTCTTCTGTTAATGGTTCACGAGTTGCTTGAAATGTCCTAATTATGTTTTACTCCTCTATTTTACAGCTTTTAAGACGCCCCAGGTTGGGAAAACCAATAAAAGTGAAGACCAGGATGCATCCGAGTAAAATTGCATTGTTGCCTCTGATTAGGAGACATTTTTGTATGAAAACAATAGGGGATGAATTGGGTATCAACATATTAGGTTAAGCTTCTGTTAAGTTTGTTCAGAATTCTTGACATAGATGCAAATTTTCCTACTTACTGTTGAAAAAAAAATGAGAGATCTGTTCAAGAGTTGTGAGAATTTACATGATAGGTGTTTTTTTTTTTTTTCATTTGCTAAAGTAGTTGAAAGGATTTTCGATTGTAATATGAATTTATGTATCATTTGTTAAATAGAAATGCATTTGGTAGAGGTATTCCTTTCTGTTTTAATTGCTACTTTGTGTTTGGAATCTCCTCAATTGAGCTTATTTTTGTGATTGTCAGAGCAGGTTCAATATTGTAACATTTGCTTTTCCCATTTTGTTAGACATGAAATTTATCTGCAGAATTGTGGGAAAAGAGGTCGCAGTTTACACATGTTGATTTGAATTTTGATTTTTCTTCCTGCTGCACACAAACCAGAAAATATTTGTTTCACTCAATCACTTGGGTTTTCTAGTGATATGACAAGAACAGATGTATTGTTTAGAGGACCCATTAATAATTTAAATATGTTGGAATGGAGTAACGTTTCTTAAATAACCAAGTTTTGTGTCCTCTTTTTACGTTGTTTTTTCTACATTAGACGTTGTTTTTTCTACATTAGTTGGGAAATATGTTAAAAATTATACATTATACTTATTCGAATATGTGAAACTTCAGGTAAGGGAGCTGATTCCTACTTTTATGATAAGGCGATGTGCATACACTGGCAAGGAGCTTCACAAGGTAATAATAATCGATGCTCCAGTTCTCAGAGTACAAGGATGCAGTTCAGGACTTTGCTACACTGTAGCCTGTTTCTTTCAAGGGTTATTGCTTTCTAGATAAGATGTGTAGTAGTGCAGTACACAGTTCCCTGATAAACAACTATCGACTTTCTTCTAACTCGGTTTATTACGAGGGAATTTAATTACGTGGAAATTACAGCAGCTTGAGGATGCATTAAGGGGTCTTGTGAGAGTGATTGATGGCTAGCAAATGACCAGTCAGTGTGAAAATTTCACTTCTTGCAAAAACAATATCTGTAGCCATTGGCTTTAGATTCGGATGTATCCTGTTCAAACATGCTGCAGCCTCTTAACAATTTGGCTTGATGCATGTCATAGCTACAAATAACCAAGTACATGTAAATGTATAATTGTACATAAAAGTTATGCAGAAAGGTTAACTCGCAATTTAATCCAGCAATTCAATAAGAAAATAAAATCAACTTGTTTGAATGTTTCCCTTCTTAGCTATGTTATGAATTACTTAAAATCAGGAGAAACAAGCGTCGAATTCCACCTCTCAAAAGAAATGAAACAGTTTCAGACTAGTGTACGAATTCTGCAAGTATTGACATTAATCAGAAGTTTCCTAGTTCCTTCTTACGGTGTTCTGCATACTGCTACTAAAGAAGCCTGTTAACAATCTGGCCAAATACTATGCATTTGTAGGTAGGAAAGAACATGTTAATTGCACGATAATCCAAATATCAAAATGTTTTTTTTGTAAGGAAACATGTTATTCTCACGGGCGAGTCTTCTGTAGGCGACTGCAAGCTGAGTAGATTAATTATGAAAAGATTACAGAGTCTATCATGTTTAACAAGCTACAAATGTCAAAAACAATATGTTTAGTCCATGATATTGGAGACTCGTCTCTACCCAGAAGCATCACTATATACAAGACTACTATATGATGATATTCAAAAAAGAAATGTACCATAATAATTTTTCTTTTACTCTAATTTATGTTGAACATCATTAGATCAAAAGAATAATGAATAATGACACCTTACAAGCAGTCAAGCACCCAGACAAAGGGAATTCAGGAGATACCATCAATAATAGACAAAGAGTACAGTTCTTTCACAAACGAAAAAAAACAAATAATTCAATGAAATTGAGTTGAAGATTCAGTAAAGCATGCATTTATGGAAGAAGGACCGCCAAATGGATATCTTAATAACACTCAAAACCAGTCGGGACTTTCTTGCCGCAGTTATTGAGAACCAAGCTGAGTGAAACAGGGATATATAAGTTAATTCCCAGAATGTTGGCTCTAATGGCAGTACAAAGACAAACTGCAGCTTCAAGATCAACAAGGCCTTGGATGAGACTGCAGCATGGCAACGTTGGAGGGGATCCAACGACAACATCAACCAAGTTAAGCACATTGGCACATACTCCTAAGTTCAATGGATTGCATTTACCTGCAGAATAATAATTCGAAGTTGTGGAACCGGGTATATTAGGGGTAGGACTAGGATCAGTGGCACCGACCAGGCTAAGGAAGAGAAGGCCGAGTGACAGAAGAGGGGCAAATGAAGCAGTGTTCTTAGATTCCATTTTGAACAACCTTGTTGGTATTTCTTTGATTAGCTTCTGGTAATTATATTGCTGTGAGAGACAAGTGTACGTTTTATGCTGATGGACTTTGTACATAACTTGAAACACCTATATATAGGGTTCAAAGAATGTACATTATTGTTCGTCGATGCAGGAAAATAGTATAAACATAAGGGATTAGCTATGTATGCAATCTACAAAAGGGTAAGGTAAGCACGTATTATGTGTAACAAGAATAGGATTGCAATAAAATCATATCTAGGAATGATAGTTTAAGAATCAGGAGGAACATGTGCATCCACTCAACCTAAACAGAGCCATGTAAATCTAGTAAGCAATGCATTATAATATATCACCCCAGAGAGATTTAGCCTAGTTATAAATTATTTAACAGAATGACAACATCAAAAACACTATAGAATATAATCAAAATTTGCAGAGAGTTGTTTTCTAGAACCGTTAAATTATTAAACTTTCCAGCATGATTAGCTGGCTGCTACAATTATCCTAGCACGTCTTATGTACTCGATGCATGCATGTAAGAACCCAGTCCTAATATTATGATTAACATCAAATCTTCTGAACAATTGTTTAAGAATCACAAGGGACTTGTGCAATCATATATACTAATAGTTAATCCTGAAAAGCTTCATATACTAAACTTTTGCACAGAAATTATCCTATCAATGTACTGTTTATGTAGACTGCTCTTTCTCTGATCCATTTCTATTTCGTAATGTACTGTTTATCTATATTTTAATAGATATCAAGAGATTAACAAATAAAAGGAAAAAAATGAGTCGATTATCTTTTATTCATAAAGTAGTCGCTTGATTTAGAGACAAGGATATATAGAGCTCTTTTTGTCTTTTTCGGACAATTCTTAACTCATTGATTTTAATTTGTTGGTTATCTTTTAGGCCAGCTTTGTCTACTTGATCCGTCTAGGAAAATAAATTTCAGTTTTTTAGGTTTCTTAGAAGGATTTATGAAATCTACGCCGGTGCACATGTCCCTCCTGTTTTTTAAGCTGCTATTCGTAAGATCCGATTGTACTACTACATTATACTTGCTATGCCCAAGACGTGCCAAAGTTTCCATTCTGAAGCCAGCTAAACTTGCTATTACCAACTTACATGTCACAATATTTTTTTACAAACAATACCAGCTGAATCTGCTTTCTGAAAACCTATAAGTACATGTTTCGAATTATCTACAAAGTCCATCAGCAAGTAACATAAACATCTCTATCGGAAAAGTAGAATTACCAGAAGCTAATCAGAGAAACACCAAAAAGGCTGTTAGAAATGGAACCCAAGAACACAGCTTCATTTTCCCTTCTTCTGTCGCTCTACCTTCTCTTCTTTAGCCTGATCAGTGCCACTAGCCCTACACCTAATATACCCGGCTCCACAACTTCGACTTATTATTCTGCAGGTAAATGCAATCCATTGAAATTAGGAGTATGTGCCAATGTGCTTAACTTGGTTGATGTTGTCGTTGGATCCCCTCCAACGCTGCCATGCTGCAGTCTCATCCAAGGCCTTGTCGATCTTGAGGCTGCTCTTTGTCTATGTACTGCCATTAGAGCCAACATTCTGGGAATTGACTTGAATGTTCCTATTGCACTCAGCTTAGTTCTCAATAACTGCGGCAAGGAAGTCCCAACTGGTTTCGAGTGTTACTAAGAGACATATATTTATGGGGGTGGTTGTCCTAGGTTCGTTATATGTATGCATGCTTTTATAAGTTTTAACTTCAACTAATTCTTTAGTTTCTACGATTTGTAAAAGAACTGTACTGTTTGTTTTCTACTGATAATATCTTATCTGTTTCCTTTAAAATTTTTGGTGCTTGTAAGGTGTCTTTGTCGATTATTATTTGGTAACAGTGGCTTCTAATCAAATGTTTTTCATAATACTGAGCATTAAACAACTATCAGTTTTAGTGCACTTCCTTTCTCATGGAATTTTTAATACTCTTCATCCGTTTGGTCCGGAAAACTGAAATGTAATAAGCGAATTGTGGTGGATATAACATCCATATGAAAAATGAAAAACATCCATTTAAAATGAAATTGTAATAAGTGTTAAATGTTAGAAATGACATAAAGAAAGAAATGAAAAAAAAATTATAAACATCCATATGTAAAGAAGGATCTAAGTTGGTGTGAGGTGGCACTCTGAAATTTATCTAATCCAATTTTCCAATTTATTGTCAATCCCCTGGAATTTTAAGGTGTTTCAGGGCAAAAGCCTCGTATGTTAAACTCCACAGGATCAGTTACCTCTTTGGTACTCGCCTAGCTGGAGTTTTTATCGCTTGACATGCCATTATATGTTACCTCTTTGGTACTCGCCTAGCTGGAGTTTTTACACGTGGTAATAAGAAGCTTACCACGTGTGAGCAGCGGTTCATGTTTAACTTGCACAACATTTGAAACTTTGCTTGCACCCCCTCAATGACTCTACCATCCAATATCCGCAGCCATTGGTTTAAGTGGTAATTGGTGAGTCTTAATTGGTGTTTTGATAGGTTTTGCTGATAGTTTCAGTAATTAAAAAAACTGAAAAGTAGACATCAAACATTTGCAAACAGTAGCCTAACCAAAGTTATCGTAAGTAAGCAAACTTCTGACATCAGAAGAATGATATCATTGTGTATAATATTATTGTAAAATTTAGATTCGGTAGGGGTTTTTTCAAGGAAATCTGGCTTACGGCAAGGGGACCCTCTGTCCCCTTACCTTTTTGTTATAGCTGTGGAGGTTTTTACTCGTATGATGAACAGGTTGGCTTCAAATTCTTCATTGAAATATCATCCAAAGGTAAGCTCAATCATGTAATCTTTTCCGATGGTGTTCTTGTGTTTTGCAAGTGAAATCAAGATTCAGTGCGAAGCATGCTTTCATGTGTCTCAGATTTTATTTATATTCTGGTCTAAAAGCGAATCCCAGTAAATCAGCTTGTTTCTTTGCTAATGTTCCAGTGGGAGCCATTCATGCAATTTTGGAGGAATCAGGGTGGTGTGAATCGATATAATAAAATGCAATTACTGGATTACTCTGCTTCCCAAATAAACTACTACTTGAATAAATATTTCAGAATCGATTACAGTAAAATAGGTATGAATACAATAGATAGACACCACAATTCGAGGAGTGGCTCCGCCTCCCAGCACTATCAATACGATCTACTAATGTTTGCATACCCCAAAAACCCTCATCTCAAACCCTTATATCCCCTTCCTGTGAAATTACCCTTATAAGCACTTCTGGACAATGAACACTCCATCAAAATTGTTTTGGTGTGTTAAGAAATTCTCAACTCAAGGAATTTGGCTAAAAGTTATATCTCTTATTTTGTGGGGGATGGCTCTGAGATTTCTTTGTGGCATGATCCTTGGTTACTTGGGGATTCCTTACTTCATCGTTATGGTGAGGAGATTATCTCTCTTTCAGCATCAATTAGCGCTGCTCTGTTAAAGGACGTTATTGTTGGATTTAACTGTATAGATTGAATCCAATGTATTTCAGTATATGTGTGGAACAGAATAAGGAAACAAGAAGCTTGAATTTTTCTATATCTTATTGAACAAACTTTACCTCCTTATATAATAGGAGAATACAAACCAAATACATGAATGATAATAATAGATACATGATCAGATTCATCTCCTTAATTCTATGAACCATATTTAATACACTCTTCAAACTTCTATGAGATTAGTTTATCCAACATATTCCTCCCTTAAACTAATTCCTTTCGATCCTTCATTCCCATCATCCTTTTGTAAGTATTTAGCAAAGCTTTGGACATTGGTTTAGTGAGCACATCTGCAACCTGGTCACGACTAGCAACATGACTCAAATGCACATTCTTTTCCTTTACATGCTCCCGAATAAAATGGAATCGAACATCTATGTGTTTGCTTCTTTCATGATGTACTGGATTTTTGGCAAGCTCAATTGCAGACTTGTTATCAATGCAAACTTCAGTTGATCTCTGTTGTGGAATTCTCAATTCACTTAGTAACCTTCTTAACCATATGGCATGACAAACACAGTAAGAGGCTGCCACATATTCTGCTTCACAAGTTGATAATGCCACTATCGGCTGCTTCTTAGAATACCATGTAAATGCAGTATCTCCCATAAAAAACAAGTAACCAGATGTGTTTTTTCGTTCATCCTCGTCTCCACACCAATCACTGTCAGAATATCCCAGCAATTTGTAGTTCTTGGTTCTGGAATAAAACAATCCCAGAGATTTTGTTCCTTGGATATATCGGAGAATTCTTTTTATTGCCTTCCAATGTGACTGTTTTGGATCCTCCATGAACCTACTTACAATCCCAACACTATAAGCAATGTCAGGTCTTGTGCAGGTGAGATACCTCAAGCTTCCAACCAAACTTTGATATAAATTTGCTTCCACTGAATTTCCTCCCTCAAATTTAGAGAGTTTTGTGCCCAGTTCCATGGGTGTTGCAACTGGATTACAGTGCTCCATTCTGAACTTCTTCAAAATATTGTTTGCATATGCTTCTTGAGAAATAAAAATACCTGAGTTATCTTGCTTCACCTCAATGCCAAGAAAATATCTCATCAAGCCCAAGTCAGTCATCTCGAATTCTTGAGTCATTTCCTTCTTAAAATCTTTAATCATTTCTTCATTGTTCCCCATAAAAATAAGATCATCAACATAAAGTGCAACCAGTAGTAAGTTACCTTGTCTTTCTTTGACATAGAGAGCAGCTTCATAAGGACATTGAACAAAACCATTCTTCTTAAAGTAGGCATCAATTCGAGTGTTCCATGCTCGTGGTGCCTGTTTTAAACCGTATAGTGCCTTATACAATTTCAACACAAATCCTTCTCTTCCTGAATTTACATATCCAGGTGGCTGGTTCACGTAAACTTCTTCTTCTAGCATTCCATTTAAGAAAGCTGATTTTACGTCCATCTGATAAATAGGCCATTTGTTTTGAGCTGCTTGAGAGATTAACAGCCTAATTGTCTCCATCCTTGCAACAGGTGCGAAAACCTCATCATAGTCAATCCCAGCCTTCTGTCGATAACCCTTTGCTACCAACCTTGCCTTATATCTTTCTACTTCTCCTTGAGCATTCAGTTTCTTCTTATAAACCCATTTAACATCGATGGGTTTACATCCTTCTGGAGGTTCAACAAGTTCCCAAGTTTTGTTCTTTTCAATAGCTTTGATTTCTTCATCCATTGCAGCCTTCCACTTCTTGTCTTTCATAGCTTCTTCATAGTCTACATTTTCTGTATCAGCCACCAAGCACACTAGGTGCACCTCACCATGCTCATATATATCTTGTAGACTTCGAGTTCTAGGATTCCTGGGCTCATCATCATCTGATTCTTCATTTTCAGCATCAGAACTTGTTGCTGAAATTTTTGAAATTTGAATATCATCTTCTGTTGTTTCTTTTTTATGTGCTTTACTCCAACTCCATGCATCATCTTCTTGTATCTTCACATCTCGACTCACAACAACCTTCATAGAAACAGGATCAAGAAGTCTGTAGGCTTTTGTTTTCTCATCATAGCCAATAAAAATATATTTCTTGCTTTTATCATCCAACTTTGTTCTCCTTTGATCAGGAACATGTGAGTATGCTATGCTCCCAAAAACTTTCAAATGTGAAACAGTAGGCTTCTTTCCACTCCATAATTCTTGAGGTGTTTCATCCCCTAAGTTTGAATGTGGACATCGATTCTGAATATAAACAGCACATTGCACAGCTTCAGCCCAGAATTCTTTTACTAGTTCCTTGCTCTTTAACATTGATCGAACCATGTCTAAGATTGTTCGATTTTTCCGTTCAGCCACGCCATTCTGTTGTGGTGAATATGGAGCTGTCAAGAACCTTCTAATGCCATGTTCTTCACAGTATTCTGTAAAAGCTTTTGATGTATATTCTCCACCTCTATCCGACCGCAATCCCATGATTTGCATTCCTGCCTTATTTTCAACCAACACTTTGAATTTCTTGAACACTTTTAATGCCTCAGATTTTTCATTTAGAAAATAAACCCATGTTCTTCGAGAATAATCATCAATGAAAGTAATGAAATACCTCTTGGAACTATATGATCCAGGTGTGATAGGACCACATATGTCTGTATGCACCAGTTCGAGAGGCTTTGAAGCACGATAAGTTGCCTTTTTCTGGAATGAACTCCTTGTTTGTTTTGCCAGCACACAATCTTCACAAAAATTGCCTGTATGATCCATGCTTGGTAGTCCATGAACCATTCCTTTGTTTGCCAACTCCTTTAGACCACCATAGTGTAAGTGTCCAAGTCTTTTGTGCCATAAAGTTGCTTTATCTTTTGACTTTGCTTGTAAGCACTTCTCCTGTATGTTCTTCAGATTCAACTTAAACATTCGATTTTGAGACATTTCGATTTTAGCAATTGTCCTGCCATTTTTGTCCTTCAATATCATGACTTTGTCACCCATAAAGATTGAGTAACCTTTTTCAAGTAGCTGTCCAAGACTCAGAATGTTGTTCTTCATGTCAGGAACATAGTACACATCTTCAATTCTCCCTTATTTGCCATCTTTTTTAGTAAAACATATTTCACCCTTTCCTTTGACTTCTATCTTTGATGAATCTCCAAATGACACAATTCCAGAATTTACTTCTTTTAAATCAGTAAAGAGATGCTTGAGACCAGTCATATGATTGCTGGCCCCACTATCAAGATACCATAAAATTTCATCTTCAGAAATCATACCTTTGCAGGCCATTAGTAGAACACCTTAATTTTGTTGCTCCTTCTTTTCGACTAGATTTGAATTTTCCTCAACCTTCTTGTTAAACCAGCAATCTTTGGCAAAGTGTCCAAATTTTCCACAATTGTAACATTCTACAGATCTGCTTCCTCTTCCAGAATATGATCTTCCATCTCTGCCACGGCCACGTCCTTGGCCACGCCAATTTTGTTCATTAGTCTACATCTTTTCTTCAAATCTGTTGCTTACAGGACCACGTCCTCTGCCTCGAGTAAAATTCTGTCTTGCATGTCCACGTCCTCTTCCTCTACTATATTGTGTATATAGTACTTTATCTTTGTCTTCAACTGAGACATCAGTTTTTAATACTTGAGATTCTGTCTCCTCCTTCTTTAATAATCTTTCTGAATATGCTTGCAGAGATCCCATCAGTTGATCAACAGTCATGGTTTCTATATCATTTGACTCTTCAATAGTAATTCCAACAAGTTGCAGCTTTGTATTTAAAGATCTTAATATCTTCTCATTTACACGTGCATCTTCAATCTTTTCTCCATAATTCTTCATTTGATTCACAACAGAGGAAACCCTCGTGAAGTAATCCGGGACTGATTCCATATCTTTCATATGTAAAGACTCAAATTCACCACGTAGAGTTTGTAATCGTACCTTTTCCACTTTGTCAACACCTTTAAAATTGTTCTGCAAAATCTCCCAGGCCTCCTTTGCTTTTGTTGCAGATGCAACCTTCTCAAACATGCCTTCATCAAGGCCCATATGTATGATAGACAAAGCTTGTTGATCTTGTTTTCGTGACTTGGCAAGAGCGTTTTTCTGACCCTGATTTAAAGCTCCTTCAAGCTCCTTCATTCTCTAGTTCATCGTATCCTCTGTCAATGATTTCCCATGCCTCCTGTGAACCAAGCAACGCTTTCATTCGTAGACACCAGTGGCCATAGTTTTCTTTGGTAAGTTTTGGAACAGTAAAAGAATTATTCATGTTTGTAAACTCTGATTGTAGGCTCGGGTTTTTTGTTAAAGCTCTGATACCAATCTGTTGGATTTAACTGTATAGATTGAATCCAATGTATTTCAGTATATGTGTGGAACAGAATAAGGAAACAAGAAGCTTGAATTTTTCTATATCTTATTGAACAAATTTTACCTCCTTATATAATAGGAGAATACAAACCAAATACATGAATGATAATAATAGATACATGATCAGATTCATCTCCTTAATTCTATGAACCATATTTAATACACTCTTCAAACTTCTATGAGATTAGTTTATCCAACAGTTATTACTGATGGTTTGTGGGTGCTTCCTATGTCAAATTATGCTCTGATTATGGATGTAAGGTCTGCTATTACTCAGAATATTTCTCTACGTCCTCACACTAGAGATTTAATTCGTTGGAATGGTCAGCGAAATGTTTCTCTATCTACTTTTTGGCATACTCTAAATCACAATTCGGGGCAAACGGTTGGGTGGCATTCGATTCTATGGAGTAAGTTTTGTTTTTCTCGCGTCTCTTTCTAGCTTGGGTGGCTATCCACAAAAGATTCTTCACTGCTGATAGACTTCTTCGATTTGGTATCGCTATCGCTCGCTGTTCTTTATGCAACTCTGAAAATAAAAGTCATGACAATCTTTTCTTTTACTATCAGTTTTCTCAGTAGATTCTAAGTCATGACAACTAAAGATTCTATGCAAGTGACGATTCTCTCATTATGATATTGCTGCTTTATCTTAATATGCAGAATGCCTGGGGTTACACATCTATGAAAATGTCACTACAGGTTCAGAATAAAGGTATAGTATAAGCTTATAACAATATGATAAGAACTCAGAATTTTAATTCTGAAGAGAGTTTTCCATCAACTGTTTGTGTTTTGTACATCAAGATACCAGAGCGAACTGCTTATCATATCTTACATTTGAAACATAACAATTAAAGATATTTACAGGAGGATCCTACATTTTTTCCTACCATATGATTATTTGTGTTATGTAAGGTATTATTTGAGTGTGGTCTACATAAAAGCTAGTGTTCTTATTTGATGCCAACATACTTGCAATCAGTTCAACAATTTATTTGGTCCAATGATAAATTTTGATTACAAACAGGAGGATCATGCATATTCTTTTCTCCCATATGATTAGTAGTGTTACATGAAGTATCATCTTGAGTGTGGTCTTCAGAAGGGCAAGTGTAAATTTTTTATTTGATGTCAGCATACTTGCAATCAGTTCAACACTTATTCAATCTAATGATTCTTTCAAGTATATAACAAGGGTAGTTACATCACAAATTATCGAAATTTACATTGTAAATAACAACACAACTTACTGATTACAGAGACAGCGAGTCAGCGACACTGATCTTTTTAATTCTTATTCACCCCCATTATCAACTTCTTGAATTCTTCATCAGTACTCTTGAGCATTACTGGCAAAGGAACTTCCACTCCACTTTCAACACACTCTATGTGCCTAGGTTTGATCCTCTTTTCCAAACTAAAAGCAAAGTACTGCGGAAATGACTTCAAGTCCTCCAAGCTACCTCCCATC
This sequence comes from Kitagawia praeruptora, assembly GCA_037693485.1. NCBI lineage: Eukaryota > Viridiplantae > Streptophyta > Magnoliopsida > Apiales > Apiaceae > Kitagawia > Kitagawia praeruptora. The sequence continues at coordinate 115,357,105 of CM075354.1, forward strand.
TCATTCATAAAATACTCGAACTTCGGCTTAAAATTATTCTCCACACTGAAAGTAAACAACCCTGGACATCTCAAGACCATTCCCACTACTTCACTTCTCGAATAACCCAAACTCATCAAATAATTCAACTTAGGAATAAGTGTTTGCTCCACACTAGACACTAACAAGATTGCATCTTGATAAGCCAATGCATTCAAATCCTTAAACCCAAGTCTCTGAAGATAAAACAAGGCAGGTTTGAGCTGGTCTTTCACACTTGAAACAAGTAATCTTGGACATTTGTTAATGACTTTCCGAAAATCACGTTCCGGGACTTTAAGGTCAAGATAAAGAAAATTAAAAACAGGGTTCAAGTCAGTTTTGATATCAGAAGTTAGTATCTTTGGGCACATTCCAATGATTCTTGCCAAGTCTTTTTGGTGAATGCCTTTGGATTGGAGAAAAGTGATTATCGCTTCGATCGAGTGTAACGAAGCTTTGTGAAGAGAAGGGTTTAATGATAGTGCTTTGCCTGAATCAACTCCCATGATTTCAAGGCAAAGTATTTTTTCTTTGAATTGGTGAGAGATGTTAGTGTGTGTGGAAGTGTAGAGTGTGTTTTTTTGCAGGGCTTTGGGCTTTGGTGTGGAAAGATTTTGTGGTTCTTGAGATAATAAAGATGTTGAGGGCTTGTATGAAGAGAAACACAGTGAAGATTGTAGTGCTGCTACTGGCATGGTGTGTGAGTTGTGACTTGGTCTGTGTGTGTGTGTGTGTGAAAAGCTGGGATTTTAGTTCATTTTTGGTTATCTTCATGAAGTTGTTAGTGTGGTCAGTACACATGGGAGTTTTCTTGAATGTCATTGGCTCATATTGGATATCATGGATGGGGTGACATCTGGACTAATATTAGTAAGTATATTACAATTTTCTCTATGACAAATAATATTGGATTTAAATTACAATTTTATTTTTGCTTTTATAAATTTACCATTTTAGATGAGTGTTCTACCTGATCGATGCTAGGTGTATACCAGAGATGCACGTACTGGCTTTAAGGTCCAGTATTGTTTCTTAAACTTTTGAAACTATCTGGATATATTAAAAGAAAATTAGACTTGTGTAATATTTGTATAGAAGAAAAAACATAATATTCGTTTAATTTTTGTCTTTTATACAAAAAACCCTCAATATTATGTGTTTGAAATAATTGTTACACATATACGACATACAATGATTATTTAAATGAATTAGACTTTGAATTCATATTTTTTCATTTAAAAATTTCATATTATTATAATTTCATTTCTGTCTTTCGGGTCATGTTTTATGGAGAAACAATCTAAATTGAGAACATGAACATAATAAAGATACACTTACCATATTCATAATATAGATTAAATTTGTAAATTAAAAAAGAAAAGAAATCATCAAAATTTGTACTAAATCTCTATCAATTTTTTTTCCCAAAAATTTAAATATTACACAATTTCATATCTTAATCACATAGTAAAATTATAATCAAGATTGGATATCATCAATTTCCAAGTTCAAATTTAAAATATGGGAAAGTTCAAATGTAGAATTTTTGAAGTTCATGTGCGAACTTATTTAATTCAATAAAATTAAATACGTTTTGCATATAAACTTATATATTTGCATCACATGTTCTACGCATGAACGTTCTAGATGTCCGAATTCACATGTAAGACATAAACACGTTTAAATGTATAAATTTCAAAATTCATGTGCAGAACTTATATAATTTAATAGAATAAGTACATTCTACATATGAACTTATGAATTTGCATTAAATGTTCTTCACATAAATTTTCAATTTAATTCCATAACATTCGAAGTTTAAATGTTGAACTAGGAGAAGTAATATTGTGCGTAAAAAAAACATATAAATACATAGATGAAGAAACATACAAATATTGTATATTTTATAAAAAAATTATAATTATTTGATTACCTTTTTTTATTTTGTGAATATTCCACATTAATTGCTTAAATACTATTCGAACAATATTTAAGAGATGTACGATTCAGTGATTCTCATTCCTTAATCTTTCTGTTCATATACATTATGAGTACTTCGGAAGTTAATTTTGGATTCGAGGGCGAGGACTATTATCCAATCCAAAATGATCCGAAACATAAGCGACTCACCTGGGCTGGTCCTTTATCCTTTCTTCATTTCAACTATTCAATCATTTTAGCCCAAGCTCATTCGATCATTTTCTTTACATTTTCTTTGTAATGGCATGTAGCCCAAGCCCACCCAAATATGCCTATTTTAGTTTGTACAAATTTTTGCAGCTGAGCTTGAACTTGCTAATAAATTAGTGACGAAAATCAAGCTCAATGATAAACTATAACTAGTCCCGACTGGACTTAGTTTAGTTGACTCTAGTTGACTCCAGACATGTTTGGCGCTAATTCCGATTGGGTCCAATCAAGAACACACGCAACCTAGGCTCAAGACGTGTGAGATGACATTATGCCACACTATTAGATGCAGGGGCGGAACCAGGGGGCTAGCCCCGGCGCCAGCCCGGGTCGGGAAAAAAAAAACAAGTAAAAATTTTTTTTTAGTCCGGGATCAAATTTAAAAATGGCTATATATAATTTTTTAGCCTTGGTTGAAATATTAAATAGAGGTATTAGTTTGGTTTTTAATTGTGTGTATATCCGGAATATAGAGCTAGATTAGCCCGGGGTCCAAAAACATCCTGGTTCCGCCACTGACTAGATGTGGCATGCACAAGTCAAGATTATGGCCTCACAAGACAACGATATTGACACAATCATGTCCCTATCAATCCACGTGCTAACATGATTGGCATACACCACCAAAATTATCTCCTGGACAAGTGGGACTATCTGCAGCATACAGTTGTCCTGCATACCTAGGATTCAACACTCATGACTGCAAGTACCAACCCCCAAACCCTCATCCTTGGCCTATAAATAGACCAAGAAAAGAAGGTTTAGGGGTTACGTTCTTTTATACACTTATATACACACACCCTCCACATTTCGATACCTAATCCTAGAATTACTACTTTCCAAAGCCTACTCTTATTCTCACGCCGGAGGCGTCGCAGGGCTCAAACCCCCCTCCGGTGTTGTTTTGCAGAGGCCCAACCACCAACATCACCTCTTATCTTGCGTGAGAACGGCGAGGAAGCACCTGTTCGGGATCTGAAGTTATCACTCAAGGTGTTCGTCCACAAAGCCGCAAGCATCTGGAGTTATGCTCGGTTCAGGCCAACTTCTTTTTTTTTTCTTTTTTTTTAAAGTGAAGTGACAGGCCAACTTATTTGCAAACAACTTTTTTTTTTAAAATTAAATTAAAGTTACACCTACAATAACTATCTATATATGACTATATGTATTCATGTCAATCACATGTGTCTTGTAAATAAAAATAGAATAATTATGACATAAATTGATGCATCAGAAAAAAAAAAGTTGCTGCAAATTATTTGAGAACACATACATGATAAGATACATGTCCAATAATAGATATTGGTTCTTATTCCCCAGCTATATATATCCAGGGTTATTGTAGAATTGATTATGTATTTTTTATTAATGAAAAAAAATTATATTTTAATGGTGGATAATATATAGTATCAAATTACTAAAATATTAAATTTGGTTATTATTATACTCAAAATTTATAACGAGTGTTGGACTTGTTTAAAGGAATCTTTGGGAATTTTATATTTTTCAATTGTATTATAGCATAATATTTGTGTTTGTTTATGTTTGTATGGACCAAAATAGAGTTATGCTTGCATGTGTTATTAAAACAATGTTTGAGTTTAGTTGTGGTTGAAGAGTCCAAATGTTGGAGAACCTAAATGTTGGAGAGCCCAAATATTTTGTTGAGAAAGCCTAAATATTTTCATCAAGTTGAAAAGCCAAGTGCACTATACTTGGTCGATGAAGAATGAAGAATGAAGACTAAACATACATGTATGAAGGCCCGATTCTGTATTTCAATAAGTTGTCCTTATTGGAGAATCAATGGTGATTAAGATTGTCGATACGCTCTACGGGATCCTGTCCTGTATTCTGATGAGTTGTCCTCACTAGGGGGATTTTCAGGATGCCATGCGTGACATTTGTTTGGGAGAACTTGCCCTGTATTCTGGTGGATTAGCCTCACGAGGGGTAAGGAAAAGTAAGTAATGACTATCCCTGAAATCGCTGAAGATGAAAGAGCTGGTAGCGATTGATGTTAGCTTGGTGGTTAGGCCTAATGTAGATCTGCTACAAGTGGGCTTGGGCTTGGAGGCCTATTTCTACCGGGCTTATGTCTCTTTTACAAAGTCTTACTTCTATTAGACCTAGGTTTCTTTTCCTACAAGAACTACGTGAGGTTTGATCCACTATATTTATAGGGCTCCGTAGGCACATTAAGGGGTTGAACGTTGAGAGCTCAGAGAGACCACAATCACTCCTTTGATCTCAGCCACCTTAAAACACATACACCACTACACTCCGGTAAATTTTCCGGCCATAAACCACCATCGTAGATCTTAATTCCGGCTTGTAACCTCGAATTTTGTTATCACAAATTACTCCGTTAACTGTTATCACTAATTCTTTACAATTACGTAATAATTTTTTTTATTAATGAATAAACTAATAAATTAACAAATTTGGTTATCACTAAACTCATATTCGGTTCTTTACAATTACATAATTATATAAGATTTGTTTATTATTATTTTTTTTATCTTCATCCCGTGTTCGATTCCTTATAATTACATTACTAAATAATATTTATTTATTGTATACTTTTATCATTCAATTTTTTAGAATTACATATTTAAATAACACTTATTAAATATATTTAATCTCAATAATTTATTAATATTAATATTTTAATTTTGGCCCGTCCGTGCCACCAGCTATTCAAATAAAATCATATTAGATAAATATAAAGATTATTTCATCTTTATAATTCTTTTTACTCTACCACTTCATTTTTACAAATTCAACAAAGAATTTGAAATTAAAACGAATACAATTTAAGATTTGTTAAAAAATTGAAGGTTCAAAAGTTTAGAAAGGAATTTAATTTATTTTTCTAATAAATAAAATTCTTAAAAACTAAATATTACTACGTTACATTTTTACATGTATATTCAATGAGTATGTTATTTTATGTGAATTTTACTTATTCATTTATATTACTATACATAATATATGTATGATATTTTTTTGTTGGATTATTTTGTATCCGCTTTTGATAATTTAATAAAAGGGTAAAGGGAGCTTAAAGTTAACTTTAGGAGAATTCCTAAAGTGAACCTATCAATTGATGACACATAGACACATTCATTAATGCCCCTGCGAGGCCCTTATAAATAAAAGGCAAGAGCTAATTCAAATTAGGTAATTTTAAAGGTTAACTTTAGGAAATCCCCTAAAGTTAACTTTAAAAACCTTTTTCTCTTAATAAAATGCAATATATTGATTGAAGCACAAAACAGTAAAAAGAAAAAATCAAAAGAATAAAGCAAGATCAAAATTATTATTTGATGTAATGAAAAATACAATTTAAACGTCTCCATCATAGGAATCACACACTAATCAGTTTAACAACGCTAATTGTTTGTCCCTGAGTACTGGAAAGGGTGGGGTTGAATGCAATACTGATAAATTCAAAATCTCTACTTCAATAACAATAATAAAGATTCTAATTTATCAGTGGAAGAAATGCAATCACAAGTAGTAACTCAAGATTTTACTCACAAAATAAATGTTTTATTTATTTTGCAATGTTTTACTACAACCTAGAGAAAAATAGTTTTCTTCAGCTTCGTTTTCTTGAGTGATACAGATAGAATGAGAGATATATCTTTATAAATATGACTTTGCTCTACTGTCTCTATCTACATGGGTTGTGGAGCTGCTGTCATTTTCAAGTGGCAGCTCCTTACAATTTGCACACCCATGTAACTTTCCTAGATTGCTATACAAACAGAGTTATCAGTACATATAAAGCAATCTGGATACATTTTAAATTAAGCTTTCCCAGTTCTAGTAGATGTTGATTTACCATACTCTCAAATTGGTAAGCTTTGTCTTGTTATCTCTCAACCTTCTGTCGTAGTCTTTGCAGGTCTGCTACAATCTTTGGATACCGCAACACGCCTGTTTCTTGAACATATCTTCTATCACATTGTTTGACTTGATAAAAACCCAATTCAAAATGATTCCATTGACATCGACAGTAACCTTCGACACCAAGTCTGCTGTCATGAGAATAACTTTGGATGACAATATGAATCCCCGCCAATGTTGCTGTCAGGTATTCCAGACTTGCTGTCAAAGTGTGAGAATGTTGTTGTCTTGATGCTTCAGCCAATGTTGCTGTCAGAGTGAATATTCTGTCATGACTTGCAACATGCTATCTTCTTGTAACCTTATTGTCAATGTTATGACAGTAACATTTTTATTCTTGCTGTCGACCTGATGTATTCCTTGAGGCTTGAACAATTAAATGAACTTCTTCCAAGATATACATTTATTACATGACAGTAACTTATTTGTTTACAAGAACATACTCTGGATGTGACAGTATGTTCTACTTAGTAAAAACTAAGCATGATAAAATCTAGTTAAGTTGTCTCTAAGCTATCACACATAAATCCCAACACTAACACTTAATGCAAAGTTTCAAAACTTATATTCAGTTATAAAATAGTAAAATATTTTATTTTTGAAATGGATGTGGTGTGGGAATTTTTTTATAAATTTTATCTCTAATACGATGCTAACATTTAAATAATTTTTTAAAATATTAAGCAACATTTAAATCTCATCTGTTGATGTCAGCTGAATTTAGTTATTAATTCCTTTCATTGAAAAACCTTCAACAATTCCTATATAACGTCACATGCATCCCTGGTTGGTAGTCTGTATCTCTTTGTTAGATTTTTATATAACATCACATGCATCTCTGGTTCAAAGGCTGTATCTCTTTGTTAGTGACGCAAACCATAGGGTGTATATAGGAACATACAAGTAAGCTGTGATAAAACCAAACTTGTCATTTGATAACAACTGTCGGCTCCCGGGTTTTACTGCTCCACCTCACCCAGGCGCTTTTCACTCAACGCCGCCCCTATCCCGAGTCCTCAATTTTGAATCCGAAGGCGAGGAGGGTCCCATCCCTACCCCAGAGGAACAGAAGATGATGTTCATCAAATGGAAGGAGGAGATGGCTTCGAAGAAAGGGAAGAAGAAGAAGGACGACCAGGTAGAGAAGGAAGCCTAATTATGGGCAAATATAAAGGAGGCTGATACTTTGAGACTACATGCCTTTAAGCTGCAGAGGAAAGAAATTGAGCTTCATGAGAAAGCCCTTCGGAAAGCATTGGTAGCCGAAGAGGTCCATATGACGACCGCAGGCACCCATAAGGAGAAAAGGACGAGAGATGATCAAGAAGAGTCTTCAGATTACGAATCGTACTCTCGAAGGTCCAGGTCGAAAGTAGTCGTCTCCACTGATTCGGAGGACGAAGGACCCCACATGAGAGACATAATATGCAGGATGGAAAAGTCATGTTCGGTGAACGCAAAATTACCCATGAGCCTATGGTGATGGAGGAAATTAGCCATGTTCTCGAAATTCCATGAGCTTATAAGAAATATGAGTTATTGATGACCGGTATGGGACACTATGACACTATGATGTGCAAAATGTTTAAGACATATTTAAGGGGGCAAACATCTATGTGGTACCGCTCGCTCAGACCTCGCTCTATTAGCTCGTATGATCAGTTAAAGAGAAAGTTTTTAAGGCATTACTCCCACCTTTGCCGAAGGGAGAGAGACACGGAGCCCTAATTCATTATAGACAGAGGCCGAACGAAGAGTTGGGGGATTACCTAGCAAGTTTCAAGGAGGAAGTTGGCATGGTGACCAATTTGGATGAGATGAAGGCAGCAGGATTTCTTGCGGCAGGTCTTTACCCCATCAAAGGTAAGAAGCTTCGATCCTCTCTTTATGACGTACCACCTAAATCTTTGAATGATTTATACTTGAGAGGAGAGGCCATTCGAAGGAAGTTAGAATCTATCGGGGGATATAAGGAGGGAAAAAAACATGAAAGTTCAGGAAAGGATGACCGAAGGAATAGAGGGGACATAAAAAACATGCTAACTGACACCAGGCCTGATCGAGGAGCCGAACGAAGAAGAGATAGAGATAATACATTGTTCACTCCCCTGAATGCATTTATCTCGAAGATTCTCCCTGAAATTAAGGGCAAGCCAGGGTTTGTTCACCCATCCAGGTTGAAAACGCCCGATTAGAAGAAGAATGAGAACAAGTATTGTGACTACCACTGGGATAAGGGTCACAATACCATGAATGCTACACTTGAAGAAGCTGATTGAAAAGATGATCAAGGCTGGGGAACTGAACCAGTTTGTGAATGATTTAAGGTGCAAGTTGGGGCCGAATGTGGATAAGGGAGCCGAACCCAAAGAACAGGAGAGATACCGAGGCAAAGTTAAAACCATCTCTGGAGGAAGCACTTTAGACTGAAGCAACAAGACTTCAAAGAAAAAATATGTCAGGCAGGTGTACAACCTGTACCAATTTAATTTGGCCAAGCAACCCATGCTGATCACCTTCATCGAGGATGATTACGAAGACATGATATGGGCCCATGAAGACCCTTTAATCATCAATCCTGTAGTTGGACAAAACAAGATTTGAAAGGTACTTGTTGATGGGGGAAGTTCGGTAAACCTATTTTACCACCAGACTTAAAGCAAAATGAACCTATGAGGCGAACAACTGGAGCCCTATCATGAAGTTCCTCTATATGGCTTTGGAAACCAGCCCATCCCGATTGAAGGTACGATTACTTTATCCGTTCTTTTAGGCAAAACACCATATATTGTCGAAAAATAGGTGAAATTCTACGTGGTTCGGGTAGAAAGCCCGTACAATGAAATTTTGGGGAGACCTGCGCTCGCTGGTTTTCAAGCAGTGTCCTCAATTCCCCACCAAAAGATAAAGTTCCCAACAGAGCATGGGATTTGGGAGATGAGAGGTGATCAGAAAACTGCCAAGATGATCTTGCTTGAGGATCTGGAAAAAAAGGAGTTCGAAGTTGCTGAAGGAGGTAAAAGGAAGCGGGCCAAGGGCAAAGCGAATGGTAGTCGCCAAGCAATGAACATTGAGCTGGAGAAGTTTGGGGCCAACTATCTAGTCCTATTGCCGAACTGGCAGCCAAGATCGAAGAGGTAGAGTTATATGCAGGCTATTCAGGAGAGATAGTCCGCATAGGCAAAAGCATGGACCCCGATTTAAAAAAGAAAGTGATAGACGTAGTAAGGCAGTATCATGATGTTTTTGCTTGAGGGCCCGAAGATATGCCCATTTTGGATCCCAAGATGACAAAGCATTGTCTTAATGTCAAGCCCGAGGCCAAAGTAGTCAAGCAACGGAAGAGAACCTTCGCCTCTGAGAGATAAAAAAGCACTGAAGCTGAAGTCGAGAAGCTGTTGGAAGCCAAGTTTATAAAGGAAATTTAATATCCTGATTGGCTAGCTAATATGGTGGTGGTAAAGAAGGCACAAATGTGGAGGATGTGTGTGGATTGACCTCAATAAAGCGCCGAAGGACCACTACCCTTTACCGAGAATTGATTAACTCACCGATGTCACTGTGGGACACCAAATACTTAGCTTTGTGGATGCCTTTTCAGGCTACAATCAGATAGCCATGAATGTCGAGGACATTCCTAGGATAGCATTTATCACTCCAAATAGAACTTATGCATACATTAAGATGTCCTTCGGCCTGAAGAATGCCGGGGTCACATTCCAGAGAGTGGTCAACAAGATTTTTGCTAAAATGATCGGAACAAACATGGAATGCTATGTAGGAGACATGATTGTAAAGCCCCTATTTAGGGATCATGCCGAAAATTTTAAGGAATGCTTCAAAATATTAATTAGGAAGAACAACAAAAAGATAAATCCGAACAAATGCATGTTCAGAGTTTCAAGTTGAATTTTTTTGGGACTAGTACAGAAGGGTCTTATAGCGTCGCACTTTTGGCATCGGTTTTATAGAGAGCCGTGTCTTATACATACTTTAGGCGTCGGTTGCAAGCTTAACCAATGCCTAAAGTCATTTGATTTGGACCTTTTGCGTCGGTTTACTAATTTAACCGACACCTAAAACCTTTATATGTGTCGGTCATGAAATAATCAACGCTTGAAACTGACCCTTTAGCGTCGGTCCTCCTTAATCGATGCCTAAAACCTAACCTTTAGTGTCGGTCATTTCATGATCGATGCCTAAAACCCACCCTTTAGCGTCGATTTTCTGAATGCTGACACTATAAACATGTTTTAAGCGTCGGTTCTTGTAATGCCGACGCTATTGAATCTGATTTAAAAAAACAAAAAAAACTTCTATAACAATTAAAACAAAAACCTATTCTATATAAAAAATAATAACAAACATATACTCAATCAACTCTCACGCGACCTGAACCTTCACGCAAACTGATGAACATATACTCCAACTTCAACTTAAACTGAATCTTCGACTTCAACTGTTCGATTTCTCTTAATTGTTCGATTACACTCTATTGTTCGATTGGGACTTGTTGCTGGGTCTCTTAATTTTTTGATTTGCTGATTGTATGATTTAAAGATTTACAACTCCTGGTGATTGTTCGATTGGTACTCTCTCTCTCTCTCTCTCTCTCCCTCTCTCCATCTCCCTCTCCTTACATATAAAATTATATATCTACAAGCTAGGGTTAAACGAATATACAACAGAGCATCACCGACTTCAGGTAATCTGATCGAACTTACTCATTTATCTGCATAATTCTTCTCTGGTTGAGCAATTTGATGATTAGTATTCATATGATCTAGCTATTTTCATTACGATTTGTTAACTCGAATAACTTGTAGAAGGGGGGTTGAATACAAGTTATATAATCGTGTATGATTTTTGCTTGATTATATGAACAAGAATAAACGAATGAATCAAACTCTGTTTGTATTAATAAGATCAAATACAAACTCTACCAAAGGTGTACAATACCTTTAGCAGCTGCTGACAATACAAATCTCTCTCTCTGTTTGTTTCGAACTCTCGAATACAAACCTTATACAGAGCTACTCACACGAACTCACAACACACGTTTGTTCGACTACGACACTTTTTACAATGATATAGAGAGAGTATTTATAATGCTACCTATCAACTAATAACAGAAAGATATAATCTATATATGACAATGTTCTGCCTTCTAGTCGATAGTTTCCATCAATAGAAAACTCTTTCCTTCATAATATCTTCTTGCTTGTTCTTCAAACAAAGATCCTGTTTTATAGCACTTGCTAGTTTCTGTAGCATCCATAATGACATCATCAGTAACACGACTGATATCAGGATTTCATCTTGCATCAGTATCTGATCATCATCAGTATTAGACTGTTATCAGGATTTGCTCTTTGTTCTTGACATGTAGTCTCCGATACACTGTTCACTCCTGACTAAACTGTACAGATAACTGTCTTACACATAAATCCTATACAAAGTGCTAAATCCTTTATAAGATCAGGATTACAAGAAGTATAATGTGTAAATTCTATTCTTAACATCACAACTTATGAATTATTCCTAACAATCTCCCCCTATTTATGCTTTAAAATCTGAAGCATAAATCTAAGTTGTGGATATCAAAACATATAACAATACAACCAGAATAGAATTTATGAATGTAGAATTATGAAGTTAAGTACCTCCTTCCCAGATGTAGACGTTTATCTAGTACTTAGAAGAAAGAATTTTAACTATTAATGCTGCTCTTCCTTTACCACTTCCTAGCTGAGATTCACCACTGTCACTCCTAGTTCTTCTTTTTACTTCCCTTTGTCTGCTCTTTATCTCCCCAAGCTTTATCTCCCCCAGTCTGGTAGTGTTGTTGTTGTTGTCTTTGAATTGTCTTTATCTCCCCCTTTTTGACATCAGCAACATTAATTCCAAGAGATTCAGAAACAGAACAAATGATATTCATCAGAACTGCTTGATTTTCCATAATTGTGACTTGGTTATCTTCAAGTGATTGAAGTCTTGTTTGAATAGCAATTTGAGAATTCTGAATATCTTTCAAAACATCAGAATGAACTTCAATGTTGGAAGTGCTTCTAGTATCTTCAGAATCAAAATCAGAAAGAACTGTATCTTCAAGTCTTGTAGAAGAAGTTGCTTGGGTTGTATGATATTCAAGTAATAAAACCTGATTAGAAGTATCAACATCTTCATCTTTCTGATCTGGAACTGAAACATGATCATCATCTCCTTCACCAGTATTCTGTGTACTAACATCTTCAAATCCTGACTCCTCCTTAGAGTGATCAGAGACTGTAGATGTCTCAATTCTAGCTGATATTGGAAGTACATACAAAGGAACACTAGGATCATTAGGAACTTCATCTGGTACATATGTATCAAGAGATTGCTTTATCCTGGCACCTCTTCTGTTAATGATTCCTGCAAGCCTCTCCTTTTGCTTCTGAGCTTTAACTTCTGGCTTTGCATTGTGATGTGCTAGGTCATTCTTCTGATACATTTTGATGAATGAATAAGTACCAGCATCCATACCCAAATTTTCAGACCAAGATTCAGGAAAAACCTGATCCCAGAAATCAAATGATGGTTTCCTAATTTTCTCTCCCTCACCATGGAGTTGATCATCCATACCCTCATTCTCACTTTGACTTACTAAAGTCAACACTCTTTCTACCTCACCTTTTGCCTGGTCAGGAGCCAGCCTCTCAGTTTGTGGATCTAAGTCCATCTTTTCAAGTGTATCACTCAAATTTGGATAAGTGCTCTCATGACCTACAGAAAAATAGGGGCTAAAAGGAGTTTTTATACCTGAACTCACATGGAGAGAGGGTTCCTCATTTGGCATGTGGCTTGAGGTTTTCTCCAAGGAGTGAGCTGCTATAGTCTCTGAAACCTTACAATCATCTTCTTTCCTTTCAGAGACTACAGGCTCCAGTATACCACTTTCAGGTTCTTTACTAGACTCTGATGTCTTCAGTAATACTTCATTAGACACCATAGTTAGTACATCACCATCTTTAAGTATTGTTTGCTGAGACACACCCTCAAGGTGGATAGACTCTGACTGAACAAAATTTGTTTGATCTTCAGAAAAATCAACCAAAGTCATTCCTCCCATATCATAGGGTATCTCACTTGCATTCTCAGTCATCACAGAAGTCCTTTCAACATCAGCTATCACAGCTCCTGAGTCATCCTTCCTCTGACTAGATGGTTCTTGTGTTGCAGTGACTGTGATCTGATCTTTCCTACTATTCAACACTGGTGCAATAGTATCTTCTGTTGACTGCTTCCTTCTATCTACTTCCTCCAGTTGTTCACCTTGAGCTGAGGCATCTTCAATGATGACATCTTTGTCAAATAAATATGCATGAAGTGATTGAAGTGCAACATGCTTCGAGAGTCCAAATTTCTAGACTAATTGTCTTCTGACAGATACATAGAAATACATCTTCATTAAGTCAAGTCTTTGATGTAGAAGTCCATATTCTCCAGGAAATGAAAGTTTTGGTACTCTTTCAACCAAAAAATCTAGAACAGGCCTTGACAACTTCACTTTGAGAGAAATTAGTCCCATAGCCAGTCTGTATGACAATGTAGTTTCCCATGAAGAATCAATATCCAGATCTCTCTTTTTCAAATACTGACATAGATGTAGCTTGATGTGTAGAAACCTGCATAATGTTAGTTGGACTAGACTCTGTGTGTGTAGGTGACAATTGAATCTTTCTCCTTGTTCTCCTGGTATAGTGAGCAAAAGATTTATCCTGAGAAGACTCAAGAGGTGTAGACATAGAAGTGATCTTGGGATGAGATCTTTGTTCAATAGACACAGTCTTTTGAGAGACAGTATCCAGTAACTGTTTTCCCTTTTTAAGAACTACAGCCTTTTGAGAGACTGCAGCCTGGCTGTGGCTAGGTTTTTCATCTCTATGTGCTAACAGAGAAAGTTGAATTGCAGCCTTCAATTCTGCTCTCTCAGCAAGAGTTAAATTATCATCATCTTCACTAGAATTACTACTACTTGACACAACAAATCTTCTCTTCCTTACAACTGATGTCTTTTGAGAAACACCAGAGGTTGGTTTCTTTGAAACAATAGGCTGTAGATCAAAATTTGGTTCTTGAATTGTTTCAGAGACTATAATGTTTTGGGCTACTTGGGTAGACACAGGTGGGTTCTCCTCCAATTGAGATTCCTGAGCCATTTCACCACAAAAGAAAGAAGAATTGTAGAAAGTAGGAAGATGAGTTTTAAGAATTACCTGAAAATGATGTGGATAATGAATTGCAGGTATTTCATCTAGATTCTTTTCATTGTCCTTCTTTGTAATGTAAGAGAAAATTCTCTTTTGCTGTTCATAGAAGAAATACAATGTTCCCTACCAAATCTAGCTTCAACATCAGGAATAAAATGGTTAATAAACATTTGCATAAATCTATGATAATAAACCATTTTCCTGTTTTGATCTTTAAACCCAAGTTTAATACTCATCTGACTTAAGATAATGTGACCAATGTTAATTACTCTGTCATAAAGCAAACTATAAGCAATATGTGATGTAACAGAAGTAATTTGCTGAAAAGAACTACATTTACCAGTAAAACATTTAGCAATTTGATCAAAGTAAAAAGACCATTCCTTTCTAAGAAAAGACCTATTCAACTGGCTCATGTTGTCTAGAGATCCACTATAACCTAATTCAGTCAACATAGTTCTTACATTATCATCAGATGGTACATTCTCATAAATCATACTAACAGGTAAGTGAAGGACTGAATTAACAACAGATTCAGTAATATCAAATGAGTCTTGTCCTAAATGTAGAACAATCTTACCTGATTGACTCTGAGTAGAATCAATTACCTCAGCATTCTCTCAAGCTTGTGAAACAGCTGCTTGATTAATTTGTGGAGATGCTGTCAATGCATAACTTAATGGTCCATACGCCAGAAAGTCCATGATTGGATGAAAATCAGATGACACTCCTTCCTTGTTGGTGATAGCTACTACATGATTGTTTGTCATAAAATCGAAGTCACCAAACTTGAAGGCTACTGATTTAGGTAATCTTCTTTGAGCTGCCATTTTTGATCTGAAAAGAACTTGAAAAATTCTTGAAATGGATTAGTGATTTTGCTTTAGAGAACGTAAAATTAGAGAAAGCAATTACACGATTAGAGTTTCAAAACAAATATATTTCACAAATCTTTCAGACCACTATCTCACGTTGACACGTAGATTGACAGGTGTCAGTCCCTGAAAAGTGCGGTTACCCACGATTTTTGGAAAATAAAATCCAAAATTGATTTTCATGAAATAAATCAGGGTATAAATAATCAATACTGATCAGCTTCCTTTTCCTGTTGACCTCTCATCAAAATAATCACAAAATACAATGTGATAATAATTCTCAAATCCTGATGATCACACATGAAATCCTGATCAATATCATCCTGATTCCAGAGACTTAATATGGAGTTTCCACGTGGCATTTTTCTTTTATCTGAAAAAGAAATAAACAATTAATCTGAACAAAAATCAATTGGTTAGATATATTCAACATTTCTTGAAACCAAGAAATACAGTCATTTAGCATCTGACTTCATTAAACTTCCAAGTGACTGTTCAGCTTCTCACGTCTTTCTTTAAAAGAAACAGACGCCTTATGCCATTCTCCATAAACCTTTCAATTTCTTTTCTTCTCAACAATGCTTCTCAAACCAACATTCCCTTCAAACCCATTCTTTAGATCTTTCACGGTCGATGAACATACTGTTCTTGATCATCTCTTTGAAAAGATGACTCTTCTCATCGAACTAATCATGGATGGATTGGTTTCCGATAATATCCAGAGGTTTTTCCTAGAACATCCATCTGTTGGATACAATCTTCCCCTAACCTCCTCAAAACTTGAGGATGAAGAATTTGGCCGAGAGTCTGAGGTTGATCTTGATGGAGATGCTATTCATTTAAGTTAGCTGCTCTCATTCAAGTCGCCCAGACAAGGAATCCAAGAGTAGACGAGGCTATTCAATCCCCTGATGGATTTCTTGAGATGCTCCTTGTCCTGTACCTCAGAATTCATATCAATAGACAAGTATAGAATTATCAGTAGAAATTAGACAAAAAGATGTTGTATTTCATTTCCATATATGTAATGCTTTCAATTAATGAAAATACAATTTCTTGTTATCTACTTGTCTTTTGATTATTGAATGATGTATAAATTATCAGTATGCAAATATCAAAACATGCTGGCATAGACTTAACACATCACAGAATTAGATTACTACACAAAGTAAACGTCAGGATCTGAAACAATTTTCATAATCCTGATACTGACACAATACTGATGACGTCAGCATCCTGATAACAAATCTAATCCTGATGATTATTAACAAGTCTATCATACTGAAATTTATCAAGGCAAAGTGTTATAGCTAAAGCATTTAACAATCAAATATAGATCCTGACAAGAATATCAAGTCTATAAGCTAAAAACAACATACCTTGCTACATTTGCAGATGTTAAAGATCTAAAAATTTAACATTCCTAACTCACTTACTAATCTACTGAATGTAGTCTCATCAAGTGGTTTAGTTAGAAGAACAAAATGAAGTTCCACAGTACCATTCTCAATATGTTCTCTAATAAAATGATACCTGACATCAATGTGCTTAGTCCTTGAATGTTGAACTGGATTTTCTGCAATTTTAATAGCACTAGTATTATCACAAAACATAGGAATATTACTAAGTGTCATACCATAATCCATCAACTGATTTCTTATCCAAAGGAGCTGTGCACAACAACTGCCTGCTGCTATGTACTCAGCTTCTGCAGTTGAGGTTGAAACAGATTGTTGCTTCTTGCTTGCCCAAGAAATCAATCTATTTCCCAAGAATTGACATGTACCTGTAGTGCTTTTCCTGTCTATCTTACACCCTGCATAATCAGAGTCTGAATAGCCAATTAGAAAGAAATCAGATTCTCTAGGATACCACAAACCAAGATTTGGAGTTCCTTTGAGATATCTAAAAATTCTCTTCACAGCAATTAAATGAGATTCCTTAGAATCACTTTGGAATCTAGCACATAAACAGGTAGAAAAAATTATATCTGGCCTACTTGCAGTTAGATATAACAAAGAGCCTATCATGCCTCTATAACTAGTATTATCCACACTCTTTCCCTTAGGATCAGAGTCTAGTTTAGTGGCTGTTGCCATGGGTGTTTTTGCAACTGCACAGTCTTGAAAGTCAAACCTTCTTAAAAAATCTTTGATATACTTTGACTGATTAATGAAAATACCAGTCTCAGTCTGTTTGACCTGCAAGCCTAAGAAATAATTTAATTCACCCATCATGCTCATCTGATACTTAGACTGCATAAGCTTGCTAAACTTAGCACACAACTTTTCATTAGTAGAACCAAAAATAATATCATCAACATAAACTTGAACTAAAAGCAATTCACCTTTTATCTTTCTAAAGAATAGAGTTTTGTCAATTGTACCTCTTGTGAAGCCATTTTCAAGAAGAAATTTAGACAAAGTCTCATACCATGCTCTTGGTGCCTGCTTTAGTCCATAGAGTGCCTTGTCAAGTTTGTAGACATGATTTGGAAACTTTGGATCAACAAATCCAAGTGGCTGTTCCACATACACTTCCTCATCAAGTTTGCCATTTAGAAAAGCACTCTTTACATCCATCTGGTATACCTTGAATTTTGAATGAGCGGCAAATGCAAGAAACATTCTGATTGCTTCTAATCTTGCTACAGGTGCAAAGGTCTCATCATAATCAATGCCTTCTTCCTGAGAATAACCCTTGGCCACCAGTCTTGCTTTGTTTCTTACAATCATACCAGATTCATCTAGCTTGTTTCTGAAAACCCATCTTGCACCAACAATTGATCTATTTTTAGGTCTTGGTACCAGTTTCCAGACTTTGTTTCTCTCAAACTCATTTAACTCCTCCTGCATTACGATTACCCAATCAGGATCCTGTAAGGCTTCTTCAACCTTCTTAGGTTCATTCTTTGAGAGAAAGCAACTATACAAGCATTCATTTTGAATTGATCTTCTAGTTCGAACACCACTATTTGGATCACCAATTATCAAATCTTTAGTATGATCCTTTGTCCATTTTCTAACAGGTGGTAGATTAACTCTGCTAGTCTCTCCCCCTAAGTTAGTGGTATCTCTTGTAGAAGAATTCTCTCTACCTTCAAAAACTCTCCTTTGATCAATAGAATCAGTAGATTCCATATTGCTGCTAGTTACTGATCTTCCTTCAGTAGACTCTGAAAGATCAGTTCCTGATGGAGTAGACTCTGAAACATCAATTCCTGATGGAGTAGACTCTGAAAGGCTAGTCTGCTCCTGATGATCACTGTGTTCTCTTTGATTTATTTGCTCCCCCTCAATAGTAGCATTCCTTTGAGAAGCAATAGAAATTCCTTCTGGAGAACCTTCATCATCATTGGAGAGTATCTCAGAATTCTTCAGATTTTCAAATTCCAATTTGTCATGGCTTTCATCAGTTTGCAGAATTCCAAATTTCTTATCATCAAATGCAACATGAATTGATTCCATAACAATGTGAGTTCTGAGATTATAAACTTTGAAGGCCTTAGATGCTGAATATCCTAGAAAAATTGTGAAAGGCAGAGTGTATAAACTTGTAACACTATAACTAATGTAACTCAATTAAACGAAAAGATACTTAACCAGAAGACAATCAAGAACAAGAAGTCACAAGAAATCAACACTATATGAAGACAAGGTAATTGATACAATTGAACATGTTAACTATGATCAAGCCAAGAAGAAATCATTGAGAGAAGTTCAAGTCAAAGTTGTTCAGGCCTCAGTGATTTGAGAATTCGAGAATCAAGATCATAACTATCAGTATCAACAAGACCAATTGATTTCAAGTGAACAAGAAGGAAAGCAAATATTGGAAAGCCAAGTTACTAAGTGAATATGGTAATTTATTCAAGAAGCAGAAACACTATCAAGACTAGTCACTTATGAACCAGACCAGTGCATCAAGTGTCAGGACATTGATAGCAAGTTTATGTCAGTAATAAAGATCCATGTTCAAGAGCTTGCTGAAGAATAAAGAAGATATGAAGATATCACAAGCTCAAGATGTGCATTGAAGTTTCAAGTTGAAGACCAGAATATTTTCTAAGTACTAAATGTTCTGGATGGCCAAGTAGAATATTTCTAAGTAGAAGTTCGACTTAGGAATTTCGAGATGGCCAAGTAGAAATTCTCAAGTAGAAGTTCTACTTAGAGTGCAGCTTCAACATGACACATGGCATCTTCTGATTGGCAGATTT
This sequence comes from Kitagawia praeruptora, assembly GCA_037693485.1. Lineage (NCBI taxonomy): Eukaryota > Viridiplantae > Streptophyta > Magnoliopsida > Apiales > Apiaceae > Kitagawia > Kitagawia praeruptora. The sequence goes on from CM075354.1 coordinate 115,376,577, forward strand.
CCAAGCTTTCAAGATAAGACAAGATTTATGTGGACATCATTGGGCCACGTACATCTTAGTCTTTGAGGACTACAGGTCATAGATTACATGTAGTATAAATAGAAGCACTTGTGTAATGTTTTAGTTAGTGAGCAATATTGAGAAAAACACAAGAAAAAGAGAGAGTATTCACAGAGCTTAGAATCATTCACTTCTCTCTCAACTTCTGTTATACTTTGTAATGAATGTTGTAGCAACCTTTTCAAGTTATATATAAAGAAATATATTCCTTGAATCTGTGTGTTCATTTATTGCATCGTATTTATTGCTTCTCAAAATCGAAAAGTTGTATTCACCCCCCCTCTACAACACATTTGGACCTAACAATTGGTATCAGAGCGGATGTTTAACATACAAAACATAGATCCTTGTGTTTGGTAGAAGAATCGTGAGTTTTCATTTTCTAGATCTACTTTTCATTTTTTCGAAAAGTGTGCTTTAATTCGTTTCCAGTGAAAACTCATCCGGGAAAAATTATTTAAATACTCCAGGTGTGATTATTTGGCTTGGGTGTATTTTAATTAATTTTTGTGAATTAATCTGGGTTCATTGATATTTGGTGTTCTTGAGTGTTCATCATCTGTTCTTGTCAAAGAAGATAACCCAACAACTTTTTGATCTCCTTTTTCAAACAAACAAAGATAGTCAAAAAGGTGTTTTTGTACTTTTGATTTGATTATTATTCCTTGGCCGAAAGCAAAAGAAAGTGTACTCAGTGCTTAGCAAGTGGGTTAGTCACTTTCGGTGTGTAAAGTAATCAAAAGTCAAAAAGGTGATATTGTTTATTCAATATTGAATTAATCTGCAGAAAATTATTCTAAGGACAAAAGTTCTACATAGAATTTCTACTTGAGATTTTCTACATAGAATTTCGACTTGGACAATTTCTACTTGGTGAATTTCGACTTGGACAATTTCTATTTAAGAGAAATTTCGACTTGAGCAAAATTTCTACTTAGAGAAATTTCGACTTGGCAGAAGTTCTACATAGATATTCTACATAGCCTAGTCTTGGGTACTTAGAATTTTTTAGTGACAAGATTTGAAATGGCTCCTAAAAATTCTTTCAAGATCCCAATGTTCAACCGAGATCACTATGAAGAATGGGTTTTCAGAATGAGACTCTACTTAGAGACTATTAACCCTGAGTATCTGGAAGTCCTTGAAAAGGGTAAATTTGTTCCAATGAAAGCTATTCCTGAGCGTACGGAAGGAGAGGAGGTTATACCTGCTCGGTCTGAGCCTAAAAAGGCAGCGGACTTTACGGATGCTGACAAGGAGCAAATAGCTTATGATACTTCTGTAAGACAAACCTTGATGGAATCTCTTGATCATGAAATGTTCAACATAGTCAAGGGTTTGAATACAGCAAAGAAGATTTGGGACAAAATAGAAGTTGTCATGGAAGGATCTGCAGAGGTCAGAAGCAACAAGACACTTATACTCAAGATGGAGTATGACACCTTTAGAATACGAAAAGGAGAAAGCATAACAGATGTCTACCTACGATTCAGTCAGTTGGTATTGGATTTGAATCTGAGAGGTGTTACTCTCCCCATGGTTGAAACCAATACAAGATATTTGAGGAACCAGCCAAAGAGCATTGAACATAGAGTCTACGCAATCAGAGAAACCAGAGATTTGCATACAACTTCTCTGGAAGAATATTATGGAATTCTGAAGACCTATGAGCTGGAAACACTTCAAGATCAAGCATGGGACAACGATTCAAAAGGAAAAGAAACTGCATCAGGATTAGTTGCTGATGAGGAAGAGTCTAAGAAGGCAATGGTTGCAGCAAAGCCTAAATCATCACCTGCACCACATCAAGTTGATAATGATGACGAGTGCGCATCCAACAGTGATGATGACTACTTCACCCAAGAAGAGCTGGACAACATGGATGATAGTGTCGTGGCATACATGGCAAGGAAGTTCAGCAACATGAGATTCAGAAAGAGCAACCGACCACAAAGAAATTCTTCATCTTATTATCGGGCAGCTAAGGGTGGTGGTAGTTCGTCAGGCTACCAAGGTAAAGGCAAGAGTACCAGCTACAAATCTCCTTTGGATTTCAAAATGAAGTTCAAATGCTATAACTGTGGAGAACCTGGACACTTTGCCTCGGACTGCAAAAAGCCTAAACAGACTTATCCAAAAGAGACATTTGAAGCCCTCAAAAGCAAGTATGAATCGCTGGTGAAAGAAAAACATGGTAAAAGAGCTTTAGTAGTAACAGAAGGAAGAGCTTGGGATGATTCAGATGATGAAGATGTTACTCATGTAGCAAACTTTGCGCTCATGGCTGAGACATCAGAGGAACCAGAGGTACCAGTTCTAACTCTTAAAGTAGAAATGTCTATTGATGATTATAAGGAACAGAACGGGGCTCTTAGCGAAGAGATCTACATGTTGTGTAAAAGCCTAGACACTTCTCAAAAGGAACAGAAAACACTTGTCGCCAAAAGCAGAATGCTTGAGGCAAAAGTGGAAGAGTTAGAGGCTGCTTGCACTGTAGATACTTCCCTAAGAGATTTTATTAAATCTTTGGAACACAAGCTCGTCCTTAAGGAAGAAATAGAATCATGTTTAAGGAACAAACTAGCTGAGTTAGAAACTAAATGTGAAGCTTACAAACTAGCTGCTAGTAAAGTGTATGTAGATAATGACGTATTTAAGAAGATAACTGGAGTAGGTGTAGGACTTGATTATTCTAATCTTTCTAAGAAAGATGGGAAGAGACCTATTGACTCTAGTTCCAGTGACATTAAAAATGAAATTCCTAGCATTTTTAAACCTTCTGTCAAACCCATCTACAAACACCTTGTTCCTAGAATAGAAGAAGAAGAGACTGAATTGATAGCTAGATATGAGATTGAGATGGAAGATCGTCAGAACGCACAACCTATAACTCCTATTAAACAAGTTAAAATCAATTTTCCTAGTGATGAATCTAGACTAGGAATAGGAGCTAAGGCTGTTAAACAACAAGGGAAGAAAGGCATAAAAGAGGTTAAGGCTGAACGAATAAAGAAAGCATGTTATCACTGCAAATCTACTGAACATCTTTCTTATGCATGCAAAGCTAACATAAATGTTCCTGCTGCACATGCCATGCCTGTCACACATACAATGAATAATCTGCATCAGAATCATGCACAGTGTGGTCAACCTAATTGTATGCCATGCACTTTTAATGTCATGCAAACTTTTGTGAATTTAATGAATGCATCTAGCCAGTCATGCTCAAATACTGCTGCTAGTTCAAACAACAAAAAGAAGTTTGGGAGAGCCAAGACTGTCAGTCCTCCTAAAGTTAGGAGTGACAAACCTTCTCCTAGGACTGATAAATATGTCAAGTCTGAGAAAGGAAAGGAGGAAGTCGAAAGCTCTAGTTATGTTAAGAAAAGTGCATCTCCTGTTGTTAAATCTGTTGATTCTAAATCTTATCGAAAAGCCGGGCCCAATCAAAGTTGGGTTCCGAAGAAAGTCTAATCAATCTGTTATTGCAGGGCATTAAGCAAAAGAGAAATAAAGTTATATGGGTGCTAGACAGTGGAGCATCGAGGCATATGACTGGAGACAAGTCCCTGCTTACAGAGTTGGTTATGAAAGCTGGCCCTTATGTTACCTTTGGAGATGACAGCATAGGTGTGACAAAGGGATATGGCAAACTGAAAACTGGCAATGTCATCATTGAAGATATTTCCTATGTTGAGGGATTAAAGCATAATTTGTTGAGTATCAGTCAATTCTGTGACAAAGGTTACGAAATTGTCTTCAACAAGAAAGGTGTATCAATCACTCACATCAAGGAAGGTTCACTGGCTTTGAGAGGAGTTCGAAAGGCAGATCTTTTTGTTGCAGACATGGATTCAGCAAATCAGAATGAAGTCACCTGTTTCTACAGCAAAGCTTCGGATGATGAAAGCTGGTTATGGCACAAAAAGTTATCTCACTTAAACTTCAAAACGATGAATGCTCTCGCGAGGCGAGAATTGGTGAGAGATCTACCTCAAATGGAGTTCGCTCCGAAAGGACTATGTGAAGCCTGTGAAATGGGAAAGTCGAAGCGAGCCTCGCATAAAAGCAAAGAAATTTCTAGTATCACTGAGCCTCTGCAACTTCTTCATATGGATTTGTTTGGCCCAGTGAATGTCCTATCTTTGTCTAGGAAAAGATATGCTTTGGTAATCGTGGATGACTTCTCTAAGTATACATGGGTATTGTTCGCAATGACGAAAGACGAAGTACCTTTCCTAATCATTGATCACATCACTCAAATTGAGAATGTTTCAACACTTACTGTGAAGACGATTAGATCAGACAATGGCACTGAATTCAAAAACGCAGTGCTAAATGACTTCTGTGTATCTAAAGGAATACGTCGTCAGTACTCAGCCCCGAGAACTCCACAACAAAATGGAGTGGTTGAAAGGAAGAATAGAACATTGGTTGAAGCAGCAAGAACTTTGTTGTGTGATTCGAAACTTCCTCTGTATTTCTGGGCAGAAGCAGTGAGTACCGTGTGTTACACTCAAAATCGATCCTTGATTATAAAAGATAAAGAAAAGACACCATGTGAGCTAATGAACGGCAGAAGACCAACAATCAAATATTTTCATGTATTTGGAGCAAAATGCTATGTACTTATAGATGATGAAAATCTAGGTAAGTTTGTAGCAAAAGCTCGTGAAGGAATCTTTGTTGGTTACTCCACATATGTGGTAGCAGCTTATAGGGTGTTCTTAGTGAATGATCGAAAAGTGACTGAAAGCTACAACGTCAGATTCGACGATACCAAACTCTCATCAATTTCAAGAGATTCTAGTGAACCTGAGTCCCTAAAATTTCAGAATCTGGACTTAGAAGATCTTGAAGATGAACCTGAGTTGGTTGTCCCATTAAATGTTCCAAGTGTACGTGAAGAACCTGAGTCTAGTGAACAAGCTAATTCTACAAGATCAGGAGAGACTTCTTCAGTACGAACCGGCAACAACTCAGGGGGAGTAAATAGCAGCTCAAGGACTACTGTTCAAGGCTCAAATCGAGTTGACTCTAGTTCTGTAGGAGCTGGAACTAACTCAGGGGGAGTTAGTGAAAGTAATCAAAGTAGTCAGCACCACAATTCAGAAAGTCATGCTGAATCATCAAGACAATTTCCAAGAGAACGGGTATGGAATAGAGACCATCCGTTTGAATTAATTATTGGTGATCCAGATGCTGGTGTGTCTACTAGAAGAAATACAAGAGCTGACCTGGCTAATATTTGCTTATTTTCTGGGTTCTTATCCAAGCTTGAACCTAAAGAAATAGAAGAAGCTCTTGGTGATGCTGATTGGGTGATTGCAATGCAAGAGGAACTCAATCAGTTTGAAAGGCAGAAAGTTTGGAAGCTGGTACCCCGACCAAAGAACAAATCAGTAATTGGAGCAAGGTGGGTATTCAGAAATAAAATGGATGAAAACGGACTTGTAACACGAAACAAGGCTCGTTTGGTTGCAAAAGGTTATTCTCAGCGAGAAGGAATTGATTATGATGAGACCTATGCACCAGTTGCAAGACTTGAGGCAGTCAGGATGTTTTTGGCATTTGCAGCACATAAGAACTTCAAGGTTTTCCAGATGGATGTGAAAAGTGCCTTCCTGAACGGAGAGTTAGAAGAAGAAGTGTATCTGGAACAGCCGCCTGGCTTCATTGATCCAGAACTTGTAGATTTTGTGTATCTTCTCTTCAAATCTGTCTATGGCCTCAGGCAATCCCCAAGATGTTGGTATGAAACCCTATCCGTATTCTTAATTGAAAGTGGTTTTACTAGGGGAGTAATTGACAAAACATTGTTCTATAAGAATGTGAAGAATGATTTAATACTTGTTCAAGTATATGTGGACGATATTATCTTCGGGTCATCGAATGAGCGCTTGTGCGAGAAATTTGCTAAGCTAATGCAAGACAAATACGAGATGAGCATGATGGGAGAGCTGTCTTTCTTCCTTGGATTACAGATCAGTCAGAGAAAAGATGGTATCTTTATCTGTCAATCCAAGCACGTCAGAGATTTACTCAAGAAGTATAATCTAGAAGATGCATCAGCAGCCAAGACTCCCATGGCAACAGCCACGAAGCTTGATGAAGACAAAACAGGTAAACCAGTTGACATCACAAGCTATCGAGGTATGATTGGCTCACTTCTCTATTTAACTGCAAGTAGACCCGATATAATGTTCGCGACTTGTTTATGTGCAAGGTTCCAAGCGGATCCTAGAGAATCACATCTCATAGCCGTCAAAAGAATTTTTAGGTATCTCAAGGGCACACCAAATCTAGGAATTTGGTACCCAAGAGATACATGTTTTAATCTAATTGGCTATACGGATTCAGATTATGCAGGTTGCAGGATTGATAGGAAAAGCACATCTGGTGCTTGTCAATTTCTTGGCAGAAGATTGGTGTCCTGGCAAAGTAAAAAGCAACATACAGTATCTACTTCTACTGCTGAAGCTGAGTACATTGCTGCTGGAAGCTGTGTAGCTCAAATACTGTGGATGAGGAACCAATTGAAGGATTATGGCATGGAGCACAAGAAAATTCCAATTATGTGTGACAACACAAGTGCCATTGCCATAACCAACAATCCTGTAGATCACTCAAGAACCAAGCACATCGACATCAGGTATCACTTCATAAGAGAACATGTCGAGGAGGGGACTGTGGAGCTACATTTTGTGCCCACAATGCAACAAATTGCAGATATATTCACCAAACCTCTTGATGAAGTAACATTCAATAGGTTGGTTGGTGAATTGGGAATGCTTAACACAAGTTAGTAAAGCCTTCTATCTGTAAAATCCATGGTTATGTTGGTATATGCAAGATATTTAATCATTATGTGTTTAGACTTTAAAATGCCTAATTAATGATTATTATAGGATGCATATAGTGTGATTTTGCATGAATTCAGTGTGTTTTAAGTGTCTTTTATAGCACAAATCTGTGAATTTATGCTTGTTAGATTGCATGAACATAGGGGGAGTTAAATTCATAATATTCTAAATTTTGCATGATTTTTAGATGAATTTACCTGTGTTTTTCATGTAATTAGAGGCCTTAGAATTATCAAGGAATGTTTTAATTATGTCATATATTAAAATCCTTGAATTGATATTTATATTAATTTGACAAAATTAACTGTTGTGTTTTTCAAAGAAAAATTGTCAAATTAATCTAAGTATCTTCAAAATTTCGAGTTAGTTTCTATCTCGAAACTCATCTAGAAATTCGACTTGAATTTCGAATTGAGCTTCCAGAGTGAAGTTTTGAAAATTCTAAGTCTGGGAAGAATTTCGAGTTAGCCTCTATCTCGAAATTCAACTCGAAATTCGACTTAGATTTCGACTTAGAGTTACCAGTGTGCCTATTTATTTATTTTTCAAAATATTCGAGATAAAGTCTATCTCGAACTTCATCTCGAAATTGAGATGTGGTTTCCATTATTGGGGATATTTTGAAATAAACTGAGAATAACTTCGAGTTATTGAATAATTTCGAGTTGACTCTATCTCGACTTGATGTTCGAGATAGAGCTCTCAGTTGGTTTTAAAGGGAATTTTCGAGTTAACTCCTAACTCGAAGTCTATCTCGAATTTCTACTTGAATTTCGAGATAGGTTTTCCTAGTAAGGCTGTTGTGTGCTGTTTACATGGTTATTTACAAGATAAATGGTAAAGGTTTTCGAGTTAACAGCTATCTCGAACTCTATCTCGAAGTTCGACTTAGAAAGTTCGAGATAGACTTCGAGATAGACTTCGAGATAGAATTTCGACTTGAGTGTTCCCTGTATGTACTTGATGTTTTTCACATTTTTTAACAGGGACATTTTAGTCATTTCACAGTAATGTCTATATATACATCTTTAACTCGATGTTTTTCTTTCACTTTTACCTAATAGAGTTTTACAGCCGCACATATACATACAGGCGATTTCATATTTTCAACCATTGATTCGTTATTTTTGTGACAAATCTCATACGGACAACGAATTAATGCCCATTTTTTGACTGCTATCACTTGTGTGTTACTGTTAATCTCTGTTCTTGTGTGTTTGTTGGTTCATCTTTCTTGAGATATATATACACACGTATATACACACAAAAGTTACCAGATCTGTTCAAAAACGATTTTACACACAAACACTTCACTGATAAAGCAGATTTAATTAGTGGTTCGAAATTTGCCTTCCATTAACTGTTTGTTGGAGCCCGTAGTTTGATTTTTCAAAAAGGAACTTTTGTGTTCTTGATAAATTAAAAGGGTTCTCACGGTTAATTGGTTACTTAATTGTTTTTCCAAAATTAAAATTTAAAATTCACATCTTTTCAAAGAAAAACTTTTAATTAAAATGGCTCACCAATTTTCACTTGCCAAAAACAATTTTTATAATATTTCTACGGAAATTGGTGATCAACTCCCGCGCTTTAAGTCTTGGATACGATTTCTAAATTTGTATTCCAAAGCTAGCGATGCTTTTTCTGCTAAACCTACACTAGTGCATGATGCTTTACAGCAATTATGGACTAGTGCGGTTTCTTTTGGGAGCAAATCAACCCCCTTTGGTTTCAGGTTTACCTTAGCGGGTCAGGAATATGTGGTGACTGAACAAATTGTCAACAAGGTTCTTGGATTCCCTGTTAAAGATGCTTATGATCCAGAACCTACAGCTGCAGATCGCCTCAAATTCTTTGAAGAAATAGGGTGTTATCCTCCGACTGGCCGGATCACTGGAAACATCCAAAAACAATTTCTTCATGTGGAATGGAATTACTTTTTCGAGGCCATAACAAGATGTTTTCGGGCACGAGAAAGCGATTACCATCAAATTTCCATTCCCATGCAAAACCTTGGAATTGCCCTAGCAAGAGAGCTGGATATAAATTATGGACGAATAGTTCTCTCTGAGATAGTGGCTGTGATGGGATCTCCTGCAAGCAGAGACCTCAACACCACAGATGTTGTTTGCTGGTTTCCTCGGTTCCTACAGATGCTGATAAATGGTTTAGTACCGAAGGATGCTCTTGCAGTTAGACGGAGTTTTGCCAGTGGTTCATCATCTGCACCGCTAGGGATGGGCACTAAGTCACTTTCAACAGTTGAAAATCAGGATAAACATCATGGAAAACCGATGTCTATTCCTGAAACTTTACAAAAGTGGCTTACATATGATGAGGGAGTTACTACTTTGATGGAATTCTCGCAAGCTTCATCACATGCTCAGAATCGGTCTGCTCATGCTGAGGCATTTGAAGCGATTCCTGATGAGCAAAGCGGTGATGAACAAGGTAATGAATCAGGTAATCTCTCTCCACATTCTACTCATTCCTCTTCCTATGTTTCTGATTCCATGACCCAAGAGACTGCTAGCCCGCAGAATCTATCCCAGGGTAAGAGCCATATTTCTAATTCCTTGTCATCCAAGTCACCGGAATCCAAACAGCCAGCACATATAGATGTAGGAAATGATGAGGAGAGTGAACCCGAAGAGCAGCAACTTATTCGAAAGAAACCCAAAATTTCTCATGCTGCTACTTCTAAATCTCAGTCAAACCCTAGAGTGTCACACGCAACCACTCCACCTCACGAGAGTGGTTCACCCCTTGAACAATCTGCACATAGGGATTTTGATTTTGATGATAATTATGTACCTCTTGAAGATGCTGTTACTTCAAAAGGACATGAAGCTTTAAAAACTTCAGCCGTACCTTCACCGGTACGTACTGATGCTACAAAGAGGATCGGTTCTGATGTCGTACAAGAACACTTTGTAGCCTCTCAGCCTGAGATTCCAACTCAGGAATAAACAGCAATTGATCCCATAACTGCAAATTATATTTCTTATCAAGTTTCTGCAGGTACTGCTTCATGTTTTGGATCAATTATTGAAGACATACACGAGCGTGAGACAGGGAGTGTGTGTGAGAGGTTAGGGAGAGAGGGACCTTCATTTTTAAGGCCCGAAACCGAGCGCCAAATACCAACAGAACTAGAATTAGAGCGAGGTCACCTAAACCAAACACCGTCCCTTAATGCTGAAAATCTTGAATCTCGGTTGTCTTCTATGGAAAATCAAATGAAGCAGTTTGGGCAGTCAATGGGGCAGTTAGGGATGAATGTTGGAGATAATCAAAGGGCACTTGACGACTACGCAGCACGAATGGCACTTCAAGCTTCAGCTTTTACTGATTTGAAAAATCAGGTAAATGACATGGGCCATGCTGCTGGTGTCTTGGGAAACACCCTGAATGACAGGATGGGAGCAATGGAGCTTACAATGGATACTCTGGCTGTGGAGATAAGCAGAGTTATGTTCGCAATCAGAAGTTTTGTGCCCCAGGAATGTTTCGCGCCGCAACAACCTCCCCCCGATGCTGGTACAGGTGGTGCTAGTGGAGCAGGAGCCTATGGTTCCGGGTTTGAAGATTTTGATGCAGCTGGTGGATCTGGAGACCAGGGTGGAGTTCAGGATAACTCACCTAAGGGGGAGAGTATAAAGGAGACGAGACAGCAGGGAGTTCAAATCGAAGAAATTCAAGAACATGCTGATCTTGTAAAAGAAATGGAAGTTGAGCCGTCTGTTGAAGAAGAGGCTCTAAGGAGGAAAAAGGGTAAGGCAATAATGGTTGAGCAAGATGAACCATTCATTGACCTAAGTCATCAAGAAAAAGTACAGGAGGTAATTGATTCAGATTCTGATATGGAAGACGCACCTTTGAAACATGCTATAAAGAGATCATTGAAAGATCAAGGTGGCAGTGCTGGGATGTCTGTCGGAAAGCCTGAAGAAATTACTGTTGATGAAGAAACCCTTGAAGCTCAACAGTTAGCCTTAGATCAAGCTGAGTTCTATAAAATGAAGGCAATGCAAGATCGTGCTGCGTTTCAGGAAAAGAAAGCGGAGCTACAAGGGAAGCAGTACGATTATGAGCTTGCAAGGCTAGCTGATCCTCAAATTGATCTGGATAATAGAAGGATAGGACAGAAGTGGGATGACGCAAGAAAGATATTGATGGGACCATGTACAAAAGGAGATCATAACAAGGAAGCAGATGATCTGTTCTACAAACTAAATTTGCAGAATCCAATGGCTGCTGACTACATAAATGCTTTAAAGAGATTAATTTCTAAAGTCAGGGTTGGATACAATTCAACGCAAAAGGAGTGGCAGGTTGTTTTGTCTTTCACAGAAGGAGTTCCGATGTCTTTCATGTATGTGGATGATCAATTCATGACGAGAAGATCTGCATCAGAGTTGTTCTTGCTAGCAACAAAAATTCAATACTCTCATTCTGAGAATCTAAGCATTCTGTATAGGGATCAGTTAATGCGGCTAGCAGAGGACAAGGGTCCAGAATTCTCAGCATATCCAAATGTTGTCCGGATGGTGGTTGACAGTAAATTGAAGAGGGTGAGCCTGGAGGAAAATGACTTAATGGAACTTTCAGTGGAATCTCTTAAGGCCGTCTGTAGGCAGATGATGGGTAAGGGATTCGCTTCTGTGCTTAAAGATAAATCAGTGAAGACCATTGAAAGTGTCATACTAAAGAAGAGCAATGAGGTGTGGAAGTGTGATGTCATTGCTCCGAACCCTCTTGATAATGTGAAGATTGAACCAGAGCTGATAGAGAGGAATTGGAATATTCTTCAAGCAATGAAGAATGTTGATGAAGCTCTGAATCTTCCTTCTGGAGCACTTGAACAAGGAGAGATAAGGGAGGCAGTTGGTGTTCCAGGAAGAGACAGCGTATACTGGATACATTCTTTTGCTGATAATACAGCTGATGCCTTAGTATTCATAGATGCAGACCAGAAGCAAACACTCTTGCATATGAGTAGAGAATGGCTGAAGCAGACTCAAGATGCTGCATTTCTGGAGAAAGTGTTATATGTGTTCAAATGGGAAGATGTGGATGTTAAGTATGTAAATGAAAAGCAGAGACTCGTGAGTTACCTATCTGATGTAGTAGTGGAAATGAAGCGATTGGAGCGAGATGCGGCTAGTGTCCACAATACTAACCGTGTCATAGGCTATCCCAAAATGATCTACTGTCAGTTTAAATCTGATAAAACTCATAGGAAACCTCGGCTTATAATGAAGAAATTTGAGGACATTCCAGAGATCAGAACTACTCAGGAGGTGGACAAACTCAGAAGGCTTTTTAAACATCCTTACCCAGAACCCAGGAACCCTCTAGAGATGGAAGCAGTAAGTTTGTTGAATACTAGGTGGACGCAACTTCATGATCCAGTATATAAGAAACAAAAGCAGCAGGAGGAGAAGCGCAGAAGGCAAAAAGAAGAAAAGGACCAAGCTGCTGAAGCTAGGAAGAGGAAACGGAATTAGGGTTAAAGGTCAGAGTGGTGTGAACTTGAAGTTGGAAAAACTTCATGTCTTTCGGTTGCTTTAACTCACTTGAGGAAAATTCATCTTAGAATGAATCCAATAAGGTGATATAAGTTTGACTAAAAGATATGAAATAATCCAGGTGATAGGAATCATTCAAATGATCTTTAATTCGAGGTTCGAATTCTGTTTCTAGTTTAAGTTCTTTGTATTGTTTTCATGTACTTGTAAATTGTATATTTTTCAAGACTGTAATGTTAATTATCTTTTCTCGTCTCATTGTTTAGTTGAGTTATCCTTCATTAATTTGAATGTCATTGTTAGACAATCAAATTGGGGGAGATTGAAAGGCAGAGTGTATAAACTTGTAACACTATAACTAATGTAACTCAATTAAACGAAAAGATACTTAACCAGAAGACAATCAAGAACAAGAAGTCACAAGAAATCAACACTATATGAAGACAAGGTAATTGATACAATTGAACATGTTAACTATGATCAAGCCAAGAAGAAATCATTGAGAGAAGTTCAAGTCAAAGTTGTTCAGGCCTCAGTGATTTGAGAATTCGAGAATCAAGATCATAACTATCAGTATCAACAAGACCAATTGATTTCAAGTGAACAAGAAGGAAAGCAAATATTGGAAAGCCAAGTTACTAAGTGAATATGGTAATTTATTCAAGAAGCAGAAACACTATCAAGACTAGTCACTTATGAACCAGACCAGTGCATCAAGTGTCAGGACATTGATAGCAAGTTTATGTCAGTAATAAAGATCCATGTTCAAGAGCTTGCTGAAGAATAAAGAAGATATGAAGATATCACAAGCTCAAGATGTGCATTGAAGTTTCAAGTTGAAGACCAGAATATTTTCTAAGTACTAAATGTTCTGGATGGCCAAGTAGAATATTTCTAAGTAGAAGTTCGACTTAGGAATTTCGAGATGGCCAAGTAGAAATTCTCAAGTAGAAGTTCTACTTAGAGTGCAGCTTCAACATGACACATGGCATCTTCTGATTGGCAGATTTCCAAGCTTTCAAGATAAGACAAGATTTATGTGGACATCATTGGGCCACGTACATCTTAGTCTTTGAGGACTACAGGTCATAGATTACATGTAGTATAAATAGAAGCACTTGTGTAATGTTTTAGTTAGTGAGCAATATTGAGAAAAACACAAGAAAAAGAGAGAGTATTCACAGAGCTTAGAATCATTCACTTCTCTCTCAACTTCTGTTATACTTTGTAATGAATGTTGTAGCAACCTTTTCAAGTTATATATAAAGAAATATATTCCTTGAATCTGTGTGTTCATTTATTGCATCGTATTTATTGCTTCTCAAAATCGAAAAGTTGTATTCACCCCCCCTCTACAACACATTTGGACCTAACAAATTGCTTCATCTGACTTGGCTTCAAATTTTCCAAGTTGTTCTGGATGAACTTTTAGGACATAGCATTTGCATCCAAAGATGTGAAAGTATTTCACACTTGGTTTCTTTCCTTTGATCATCTCATAGGGAGTTTTTCCATGACTATTTACCAAGGTACAATTTTGAGTGAAACATGCAGTGTTAATAGCTTCTGCCCAAAAATAGGTTGGAAGTTTTGCATCTTCAAGCATGGTTCTTGCTGCCTCTATGAGAGTCCTGTTCTTTCTTTCCACTACACCATTCTGTTGAGGTGTACCAGGTGCAGAAAACTGTTGAGTGATTCCTTTGTCTGCACAAAACTCCTCCATTGTAGAATTCTTGAATTCTGTACCATTGTCACTTCTAAGTACTTTGACTTTGTACTCAGAGTTATTATGAATATTCTTGATAAGTTCAATGATTTGATGAGGAGCTTCATCCTTCTTGTGTAGAAAGAACACCCATGTAAACCTTGTGAAATCATCCACTATAACTAGAGCATATCTTTTCTTGCTGATAGACATAATGTTTACTGGACCAAACAGATCAAGATGTAGCATGTGAAATGGTTCAGTAATTGAATTTTCAGTCTTGCTCTTGAAAGTGGTTCTTCTTTGCTTTCCAAGCTGACATGCATCACAAAGTCCATCTTGCACAAAATTTGCCTGAGGTAGGCCTCTCACCAAGTTGTGCTTAACAAGTTGATTAAGCTTCTTGAAATTAAGATGTGAGAGCTTCTTGTGCCAATTCCAGCTTTCATCACTTGTTGCTTTGCTGTAGAGACATCTAACAATTCCTTTAGATGTATCACTTAAGCTGGCTTCATATATGTTACCATGTCTTTGACCAGTTAGAACAATGTCTCCATTCTGCATATTCAAGATTTTGCATCCTTCTTTGTCAAAGATTGATTTGTAACCTTTATCACCCAGTTGACTTATGCTTAAAAGAGTATATTTCAAGCCTTCAACCAGTGCTACATTTTCTATGATGACATTCCCCAAAACAATTGAGCCATATCCCAGAGTTTCTCCCTTGTTGCCATCTCCAAAAGATATTACTGGGCCAGCTTTCCTCTCAAACTTTGTAAGCAGGGACTTCTTTCCAGTCATATGTCCAGAGCATCACTACAAAAAAAACAGCATCAGACAACACTTATCAGACAACGTAAAATGGGAAAAGTGTTGTTCAAAATCAACAGACAAGAGTTTTTTTTTTAAAAACATCGTCTGATCCAGCCTTCAGACAACGGGGTTTTGACAATTTAAATCTGTTGTCTAACAAACTGAATCAGACAAGTGTTTTTTTATGGTGTTTTTTAAGCTGTTGTATGAAAAAACTTCAGACAATGTTTTAATTACCGTTGTTTGTCTGATTTAAATAGACAAGTGTTTTTTCAGTTCTGTTGTGCAAACGAGTTGGCTCAGACAACGGTTTACAAAATAATATTGTTTGAAGAGACTTCAGACAATGTTCCATTTACCGTTGTTTGTCTAATTTGCATAGACAAGTGTTTTTTTAATTGTGTTGTGCAAACGAGTTGTCTGAAGAGACTTCAGACAACGGTATTTTGCTAGTGTTGTGTTAATTTTACCATGTATCAGACAATTGTTTTGGGCTAAAAACCGTTGTCTGAATCACTGTTCAAATTAAAAAAAAATGCACATAAGTAGTCAATCCTGGACATAAATCCAACATACCAAATCCTGGACATAAATCCAACATACCAAATCCTGGACATAAATCCAACATACCAAACACAAATCATAGAATAGGCAAAAGCCTTTACAAGAAACACAAATCAAATTACATTATGAGAGTTGAATTAGTTCCTCTAGATCATCTCGCATGTAGCTAGTCGTGTCCTCATCAAGTAAATCAACATCTGGTAAATTGGGCACAAAGAACTCATTCTCAAGCTCTACTTCAACAGATCCCTCATTCTCATCTTCGCTATCTTCGTAGTATTTTTTTTCGGGAAATTTCAACACCACGGACCATAATTTTTCAAGAGGGTCGTCGATGTAACAAACTTGTTTAACATGTTTCGCCAAAATAAATGGATCATTCAAAAACCCCAACCTATTCAAATTAACCAATGTATATCCCAACTCATCAACCTTAATCCCTTTGTTCATATCTACCCACTTGCAACGAAAAACAGGGACCCTAAAGCTATTATAGTCCAACTCCCATATACTTAAAATAACCCCATAAAATGTCTGTGAAGTATGTTCAATGTTGTTATCCTTACCTTGCACAACCATTGTATCGGCATCTACACACACACCACTGCATTGAACTTGACGAGTATCATCCCGATCCTTGGTACTGAATGTAGACCCATCTATTCTGTAGCCGCTGAATGTAGGCACCTCCTTGTTGGGCCCATCTGCAATCCACCTTATCTCTTCGGGTACCTTCTTTTCATTTAGCAAATCTGAAGCAATCTTCAAAATACAAAAAAAAAACAAATTGCAAACTCATTAAGTTAAAGGTATTAATTGTATTTTTAAAGACTTATATTTTACCACTACATACAAGTATTACCACTACTACTTTTACTACTGGCCAGGGGGATATTTCAATTTATACCACAGACTTCCGAGAAGTTTAAGGACACAGGCATATAAAAAAATATCAAAAAATGTGCCCATGAGATGCCTATAAAAGAAACAAGTACTATTGTGCATCTTACCTGTTATACATTTATAAAATCATAAAATCTAGTTTCCTATGAGATCAATTTATCTTTAAAACATTCCATATTTTAACAAGTACAGTCTTGTTAACTTGCTCGAGGGATGGGGCATTAATAGTAGAGTTTCCTTCTTCTCCAGAGAAAGAAAAGTCAAAATTTAATCTTCGCTTCGTGCTTGAACATATGTATCTTGCGGTGAGTGCATAACTGACAGGAGAGTTGTTCAAGAAATAAGGGGGTGAAAGTCTTATGAACTGATTCTTTGTCGAAAAAATCGACATTATTAGTGATGGTTTCTACTCTGCCTGATGAACTTAAACATGTTTTCGATTGTTTTGGTGGCATTGTTAAATGATGCTCAGAGGTTGAACATGAGAGATGCTATAAAAGCTAATTGTAAATTTTGAGGTTTAAAACTGAAACCTAATTACAGATAGAAACACAAAATAATGAATCATAAAGAAAATTTACTTAGCATTAGAAAATGATTAAAATTTAAGTAGCTTTTAATGATGCATTTATATAGATTATTAGTAAATTTAAACTGTTAAAATTAATTTAAGAGAAACAATAATATCAACAAAGCAGGAGTCAGGTCGGCCAGGAGAATAAACAGCAGAGGAGCATAGACACGGGTGGAAGCAAGAACAAGAGTGAATATGGTTTGTCAAGTATGGATGACAGACTAGTTGCTGGGAGTGGTCAGACACTCAGGGGTCAGCTAACCGAGAAGAGGTGCAGGATAAAGACGGAGAGCATCTCCATTGAACCTTAATGTTTCATAATTATAAAAATAGCAAACGAACCGACAAAGTCATGATCATAAATCCTCACTCCCCCTCATCATAATTATAAAAATAGCAAACGAACCGACAAAGTCAGCAATGAAAATAAGAAGAGTGAGTACCTTTTCTTGGAACCATCTTGGGAAAATTTCATTTTGCTTTTTCTTTAGCCACACCTCATCATTTTCATGTTCCGGATATTTTGTCATAAAAAATGACATATGTTCACTGAATGCAATTAAAAGACACTATAAATAATGAATATTTAAGCAATTTTCATAAATGTTCAAAACTCGAAGAGATGGTAATTGATCACACTTGGAAACAATTCAGAAATGATGACTTAATGAAAACAATATTATAAAGTAACTTACTCAAAGTAGGGCCTAACAGCAGTAGTATTTTGTAGAAGACACAAATGCGCTGCGTGCAAATCAGTGTTGCTCGGGGTTATAATCGTTGCACCAGATAATGGCCTGCATATTGCGTCTTTCGTATGTCTACCATTTTTCGGTACCCCAACAGTCCGTTCTTCAAAATTCACCAAACATTCTATGGCCTCTTCTGCAATATAGGCCTCAGCAATGCAACCTTCTGCACGAGCCCGGTTCCTTACATATCCCTTGAATGTCTTCATATATCTCTCAAAAGGATACATCCATCTAAGGAAAATTGGCCCGCAAAGCTTCACTTCTCGCACAAGATGAATCGAGAGATGAATCATTACATCGAACAAGGAAGGTGGGAAGTATTTTTCAAGGTTGCATAAAGTTTCCACCAACTGAGATTGCAATTTCTCCAACTTATCGACCTCAATAACTTTACTGCAAATTGCCTTGAAGAAGAGACAAAACCTAATAACAGTGTTCCTGACCTGTTTTTGCAGTGATGACCGAATTGCAATTGGGAGCAAGTGATGCAAAATCATATGGCAGTCATGAGATTTTATTCCCGTGAGTCGAAGAGTTTCCATCGATACTAGACTCTTAATGTTAGAACAAAAACCATCAGGCAACTTCATTCCAAGAAAGGATAAACAAACTTCTTTTTTTTCAGCATGACTTAAATTCCAAGATGCTAATGGTAACTTCTCTTTTTTTTCCAGGTGTTTTAGGCCTTAGCTCTGTTCTTATTCCCATTGCAGCCATGTCAAGACGGAAAGATTCCCGGTCTTTTGTCTTCTTTGGTATATTAAGCAATGTTCCAAGTAAAGCTTCACATACATTTTTCTCGATGTGCATCACATCGAGAATATGCCTAACTGGTAAAAACTTCCAATATTCGAGCTCAAAGAATATAGATATCTTCTTCCAAACAGGTCTGACATCACCTTTCTTGAATCAAGGTTGAGGTTGTGTCTTACCAAAGACATGGCCCTTGAGATGTTGTACTCTTTGAAGCACCTCCTCTCCAATTAACGGAACAGGGGCAGATTCCTTCTCCTTGGTGTTATCAAAATCTAATTTCTTTCGATAAGGATGATTGCGGGGTAACCACCTACGATGCCTCATGACGACTATCTTACGGTAATTAACCAGCCTGGTAGCATTTGTTTTATCAACACAGATAGCACACCCGTTATACCCTTTGATAATGTTGCCCGACAAGTTACCATAGGCAGGATAATCGCTAATTGTCCAAAATAAAATGCCTCTTAACAAGAAGGACTCCTGCTTATATGCATCATACACTTGTTTCCCATGCCACAACTTTTGTAGATCTTCTATAAGTGGCTGAAGGAACACGTCAATATCATTGCCAGGTTGAGTTGGTCCAGATATAATCAAACATAGCATAATATATTTCCTCTTCATACAAAGCCACGGTGGAAGATTGTAAATTGACATCAAAACTGGCCAACATGAGTATTCAATACTTGTACCGTGGAAAGGATTGAATCTATCGGAGGATAGAGCAAACCGAAGGTTTCTAGGATCTGAAGAAAACTCAGGCCACTTCGCGTCGACATCCTTCCATGTTTGTGAATCTGCCGGATGTCTCATTTTACCATCTTTTATTCTTTCTGTGTCATGCCAAGTCAAGTCCTTGGCTGTTTGAGGCGAATTGAATAAATTCCTCAAACGTGGTATTAACGGAAAATACCATAGAACCTTGGCGGGAACCCCTTCCAATTCATCTCCTTTTTTGTTCAACTTCCATCTAGAGGCCTGACAAATGCGGCAATGTGTCTCATCTTCATCTCTCTCGCCACGGTATATGAGACAATCATTCGGACACACGTGTATTTTTTCATATTCCATTCCTAAAGCGCACAAGGTTTTCTTGGCTTCACTGAAAGAAGAAGGAATAGTGTTGCCTTCCGGAAGCATACTCCCAAAAAATTGTAGAATTTCAGAAAAACAACAATCAGACATTTCATGTTTTGCTTTCAAGTTATATAACTTTACTAAAGCATCCATTTTAGTATGTTCTTCACATCCCGGATAAAGGGGTTCAGTTTCACATCGGACATGTTTAAATAAATCTGAGTCTAGGGAAACATCATCCTCACCATAAGAATTCTCTGTTTTTATGGGGATTTGATCCACGGACTGTGAACTGCCGGATTCTGTAACATTCTCTCCATGCCAAATCCAACATGTGTAGGTCTCGTCAATACCATTGAGGAACAGATGGTCCCTCACCATTCGAGCAGTCCATGATTTACTGTGTGCGCATTTTACACATGGACAACTGATTTTGTTTTCATCACCCCCGTGCTCAAATGCATACATCAACAATTCTTCGACTCCTCTTTGATATTCTTTTGTTCTTCTGTCAGCGCTCATCCAAGACCTGTCCATTGAGGAACCTGATCCAACGAAACATAAATCCTTATAAGATTTAAGAACCAGAAGAAATTTTTACCTTTATCACTACAAGGGTGAAATATCATGTTGTCAGTACTTGGTAGTTCCTAGCAAGCTTTTGTGCTTGGGGGAAGCTGAGCTTTACTGGAACAAACAAGTACCCTTATATAATTTTATTACAGCTAATATGTATCAGTCATATACAATCGTACTTATGTGTTTGTTTCCTATGTAAAATGCAGGCAATGCAAAGCAGAAGCACAGTACATCCTGCACTAGCTAATCCAGAAGAGCAAAAGCCTTGTGACATTTTAAAAAATTTCTAGATGACTCGTGAATGTATGTCAAACTATTCTTCAACAACAATATGCAGATGATCTGTCAATATACGGCTAAATGCAGATCCATTATCATATATAATGTTCAATATTTTGGTATCCTCTATATGCCACTTCTACAAAGCAACTTCTTATAGTTGGTCAAGTCAATGACAAGTAAAATGGTTTCTGTAATCAGGATAGAAGAAATCAAGTAAGATGCAGTACTACTCGTACGTTTCTACAAATATATAATCTAATTTCTAAATGGCATATGGTCAGCAACATCCCTCAAGTCTAATCAGTTAAATTTTATACATTCAAATATGAACACACAGTAAGGGTCAAAAAACTAAACTAACAGAACTTGGATCCTAAAGCACAATTATTATATATCATTATCAAATTCAATTCACTATCAACAAACAAGATAGCTCATCTACAATCCAAGATTACAATCTACAATCCAATTCGTTGGATGAGGTCTTATAAGAAACAAGTATTCAAACTCAAGTATTCAAACCAACATTCAATTAGCCATTGCAAATCATTCACATGGTTCAAACTCCATTTCTTTCGAAATCAAAGATCTACCAACAACACAAGCTTCAAACACATAAATCACATTTTGTCGATTTGAACTAACAATTAATATATATCAGTTATTACTTATTGCAGGACTTGCTTATAGAAATTAGAGGAAAAAACTTAATTACCTGTTCTTGAAATCGAATGTCTTAGGTTTGGTGAGCTCGATTTGGACTGAGTTAACCTCGATTTGGACCTCTTTAACCTCGATTTGGACCTCGATTTGGATTGAGTTAACCTCGATTTGGACCTCTTTAACCTCGATTTGGACTGTGTATATGTGTATGTGTTCGACTGTGGTTACGTGTATATGTTCGAGCGGCGGCTTGGTACGAGCGGCATGTGTCTAAAAAGTATTCAATGTTCAGACAAAGATATGAATAATAGGTATAGAAATAATTTTATGTAATATTTCAAAATATAATTGTTTTTTTAATAATAAAGATATGAATATTTTATGTGATTACCTCGATTTTATGAATTTTATTAATAATCAAAGTCTAAAATATAATTGTTCAAAAAAAAAACCTAGTGTGAGACAACGGTTTCAAAAAACAAAAAAAAAGTGTCAGACAACGATATTATATGAGAAACCGTTGTCGCAAGTTTAATATTACAACGGTATTTCTTTAAAAATTGTTGTCCGTTATCAGACAACGTTTATTTGTCCAAAACCGTTATCTGACATCACTTGAGACAACGGTATTTTATAAAAATCAACTTCGGTGGAAAAACCAATTAATTTAATAACTATTAAATTTTATTGACCAAATTATTTTATTTTTTTTTGAACATTTTTGAATATCAATATATTAGATATATATATTGATATCCGTACGGTTGGATTGCCGAGAAATGTTTTTATAAAAATAGAACCAGAAATCCATGACAAAGCGCTAGTTACTAGTACAAATCAGAATAGTAGTGATCTACTTAGATCTCCGACCAAATTATTGTTTTTTTTTTTGAAAATTTGGGAATATCAATATATTATATATATATTGACATCCGTACGATTGGATTGTCGAGAAATGTTTGTAAAAAAATAGAAACAAAAATCCATGACAAAGCGCTAGTTACTAGTACAAATTAGAATAGTAGTGATCTACTTAGATCTTCGACCAAATTATTGTTATTTTTTTTGAAAATTTAGGAATATCAATATATTAGATATATATTGACATCCGTACGGTTGGATTGTCGAGAAATATTTTTTAAAAAATAGAAACAAAAATCCGTGACAAAGCGCTAGTTACTAGTATAAACCAGAATAGTTGTGATGTACTTAGATCTCCGACCAATTTTTTTTTTTTTTGAAACTTTGGGAATATCAATATATTAGATATGTATCGACATTCGTACACTTGAATCGCCAAGAAATACCTTTTTAAAAAATAGAACACAAATTCGGGACAAAACACTAGTTACCGAAACCCGTCAATATACTAGTGACTTACAAGATCTCCGCCGCCATTTTTACACCCCCAATCAAACCCTAGTGTTTTAGTAAATATATGCGGGGAATATGTATGTGTTGGGATTTATTTAATTTTAACTTTTATTTATATATATTCAATTCAAATTGATTCATTTTCTAGGTTTTGATTTTGATTTTAGATATGTGGGCTGGTACGTCTTAGAACACAACATATCATTGGGCCGTTGATGATCCATGTGCATGGCCTGGTCAAATTGGTCCAACCCTAAATTATACAACTCTCTCGCCGTCCTTTTCAGTCAATATCATTTCCCCCTTTTCACTCTCTCACTCTAATCTCATTTCCCCCCTAAATTATACAACTCTCTCGCCCCATATCATTTCCCCCCTCTTCACTCTCTCACTCTATCTCATTTCCCCCCTTTTCTCTCGCCCTAAATTCTCTCTCCATAACTGCGATACTCTCATGAGGTATTACTCAATCTATATTGCTCTCAATTTTTACTCAATCTATATGTGCTCAATCTATATTGCTCAATCTATATGTGCTTGTATAAATCTCTATGTGATTTATATGTGATTGAGTATAAATCGGTAATAATCTCTGTTGTGATTTATATGTGATTTGTATAAATTTATATGAGTTCCAATCTATATTTCATTGGTAATCTGTATGTGATTGAGTATAGATCTATAGAGATTTGGTTTCTATATGTGCATGTGATTTTTTTATATATTTTTTTAGATGTGATTGAGTATAAATCACAATCTATATGTGATTGAGTATAAATCGGTAATAATCTCTATTTTGATTTATATGTGATTGAGTATATATGTGCATGTGATTTTTTTATATATTTTTGTGTACTATGTTTGTGATAGAGTATATTTTTATATATATTTTAGATGATTTTATTCTCATATTTATTGTGTTTTGCATTGATTTGGATTTTTATTTAATAGATTTTATTGTTTTATTGTAGGAAATAAAGAATTCATAACTTGAAAGGATTTGGAGCAAAAAGAGTTATTTTGGAGATAAAATAGGAGAAAATTCGTAATATTGGGCTATACGGGCTGCCTGCACTGTTTGGGCCATATCTTGAGTTCCAGAAGTCAGAATTTTACGATCTTACTATCCACGCGAAGCCTAGGGAATTATCTTTAATTCAGAGGTGGTCAAGTAAGCAAAATACAACTGGAAGAGCCCAGAAACAGAGGAGAAAAAGAAGTGACGAATTTTACAAGAAAATCCTATTCAATTATGGATATCTTTTTGTAAATTGATTAGGATATTAAAAATACTTTTATTAGGAGATAGATATCAGATTTTATTAAGGGGTTTTATTATAAAAGGAAGAGAAAACATGGGAGAGAAATAGATAGACAGATACAGACGTTTTTACATAAGCTAGGGTTTTTGGTTTTCTCTCTTCATCTCTTCCTTTGTAAGCACTTGGTTTAATTTGGATCTTCATTGTTCTTCGTTAATACAAAGTTTGAGGTATTCTTTATTCTCTTGTTTTTGTTATTATATGTTTTACATGGCTTCTTTCATTATTCTTATTGTTTTTATTCTACCATGAGTGAGTAGTTTAATTCTAGGGTATTAAGGGGAGCCATGTTTGCACCATGATTTGGGCTTAATTTGATTAGTAGATTGATGGGTAAAGAGTAATTCTGATTGATATGTTCTAATTCTTAATTTGTGTAATTGCGCAATATCATGGATTAATTGATTGCAATAGGAGTAATAGATCGAGAGATTTTACTACTAGAGGCTTACATACAATTAGCAGAATTGAAGGTGAGTGTGAGAACATCATTAGATATTCTGAGAGCGTTAATGCTTGAGAAAGATTAACCATTGCTTTAATTACTTAATCCCATTGAAAAGCTATACTTTTGTGATTTGTTTGGTGTAAGCATGGTGAACCTGAATTGCCCTAGATCCTTTAATTAATTGATTTAAAACCTTTGTTAAATTTGTTTTAGTAGTTAATAAAATTCTCAAACAATCGTTGTGACTAGAAACAATTGATAGCAATTGAATTGAAACTGAAACTGTCTCCTTGAGGATTCGACCCGTATTTGCTAGTATCTACTACAATTGATACCGTGCGCTTGCGGTTAGACATAATTTGACATATCAAGTTTTTGGCGCCGCTGCCAGGGAGACAACGAGTTTCTATTGATTTTAATTTAGTTGTTTAGATTGTTTCCATTGTCTCATTGGAACTTTTGTTCCAATTGAGGCAGATTTTACTACGTTTTCTTGGCTTTGTTGAGTGTCTACAGGTTTACAATGGGTGAAGTTGATACTTTTGCACTCTTATCTTCCCTAGTAGAGGCACATACTCGAGAGATTGCCATGTCGAAGACTACAGAGCCCACTATGCGTCCAATGAGTATCAATGAGATGTCACAAGTGGCCCCTAAAACTTACAACTTCTGTCAAATTTGCGGTGTGCAGGGTCACTTTGGTTTTGAATGCTCTTACAATGTCTATAATTCTCAAAGTGCTCAGTGCGGACAAATGAATTCTTTTGAAGAAGGATATGGGTACAATCAGTATTCAAACACTTTTGATCAAGAATACGTGAATCAACCAGATTTCTACTACCAGGACAATGGTGCTCAAAATTTTTCATATCATAATCAGCAACAGTTTGAGCAACAATATTATCAGTCATATGAGCAGCCGCCAGAGCAAGAATATCAATATCCTCCTCTACAAGAAGATCTACATGTTTCTCAAACCAGTGTAGATGTGCAAGCTGATCAGACAAATGAGATGTGGGATATCTTGAATAAACTGCTAAAGCGTTCTGAGGAATTAGAAACTCAAAGTTTGGCGATTGAATCTCAAATTGCACAGTTGGCTAACTCTTCTACTAAAGGGCAGCTCGACTATTTACCATCATCATCTATCCGATCCGAAGAGGACCTGACTGCTATCAATCTCACAAGCGATCAGGAATATGATAGTTTCTCCATGTATGTTGATGATGAGGCCATTGATAAAGAGAATGAGCATGCCACCGATGACGAGATCAATGATGTTGCTGCTACCGAGAACAATGTGACTGATGATGAGGCTACAAAGGAAAGCAATACAGAGATGGTTGTTGTTTCTCTTCCACAACCTGTGCCTAAGCTACCATGTATTGATAAATTTGCTCTCGATCTAGCCTCTACTTACAAGGCTTCTTTGCTTAAGAACACTTATTTCAAGGTTGATGTGATAACAAATATTGTCCAAGATGATACTTCTCAAATTCTGGTTGAGGATCCATACAAAGTGGCTCATACGTTTCAAGCTCGAGAAGAGGGAGAAGATGGAAGTGTCGGCTTAATCAATGATGTGATAAGCCAAGATGTCCGAATGACTCCAGTGAAAGTGAGGAGTGAAGAAAAGCCACCACCAGAACCTCCACCTTATGTCAAGGGAGTTCAATATTTTCGTGGTGTTGAATTTTATCGCTGTTGTATCACAAAGTTTTCCAAAGCCGTACAAGCACTTACTGAATTGTTGCTTATTGATGACATATTTTATTTTGCTGATGCTTGTTTGGAGACTTTCTGCAGGATAAAGACAACCACAGATGTTTTTGATACTTTTTGTGGTGGCGAGTTTATGATCGAGAAAGTGGATATTACGCCTTTACCGGAGTATTTTTGAGGAGGTCAAGCTAATGACTCTAAATAAGCGCTGCTTGGGAGGCAACCCAAGATTTCATTGGAGGATCAGTGCACTTCATGCTTTTGCATAGGGGAGTATTTTCTTTCCTTCTCTTTCATATATAGTAGAATTGCTTAGTTATTTGTTCAACCTAAGCCTTGTTGTATAAAAAAAAAAAAAAAAAATTGTTGTTGTGTGTTCTCTTAATCAAAAAAAAAAAAAAAAAACCAAATTTTCAACTGTGAACAGAAACTGTCCCAGGCTGCAGCGTCCATCTTGAGGCCACAGCGCCGAATTGCCTCTGTCCAAGAGTGTATTTGGCGAGTATGTTGTTTAAAAAAAAAAAAAAAGTAAACATAAAACAAATAAAATCCTGCCGACAGATTACAGGAGATGTGTCATCAACTCTCATGCCATCTTCAATTCATTCCAGGTGCGTGACTTCCACGACCAGGTAAAGTTTCTTGGCCAAAAATGAAAAAAAATGTGATCAACAGATTATGTTTGAGGCTGCGGCGCGAGTTTTTGCGGCTGCAGCGCGAGGTATTTTCTGTCCACGGGTATCACCTCTCCTTTTATTATTATTATTATTATTATTATTATTATTATTATTATATTATTATTATTATTATTTATTAATATTATTATTTTTTTCATTATTTATTTATTTATTTATTTCTTTATTTATTTACTTATTATTATTATTATTTTTAATTATTAACATACCTTCTAAAAAAAAATTTCTTTCATTAAAATTTATATTCATCCTATCACTCCATTATCTATATATACCCACCTATACATACAAATCCAATTCCTTTTTTATTTATTTAAATCTCTAAAAATTCAATTCTAAAGAGGAATTAATTGCAAGTTCACCTCTCCGATTCGTATTTGGTAAATCTCTTTCTCTAATATTATTTTTATAACGAATTTGTGTTCTTGTAAATTGGGATTTTGTATTATTCTTGGAATTTGGGCTATTTTTGGTGTGATATTGCTTGGAAATTATTGGTGGAGCTTCGTGGGAGAGGTGATTCTAGTGTTGTGCAATTTTCGTCTCCGACGGCGGAGGTTGAATTTATAGGCAGAGGTTACATTGATTCCAGGGGAGTTTTCTTTTCTTTTCTTTTTAGTGTAGTTTTATTTTGTTTTTAGTTGTAGTTTTGTAACTTGTTCGTTAGTTCATTGGGGACAATGAACTGCTTAAGTGTGGGGAGGTGTTCTCAACGTAGTGTATTACTTGTTTAAAAAAAAAAAAAAATCCAAAAAAATTAAAAAATTAAAAATACCAAAAATAATTCTAGCCATGCAATTTGATTAGTTGTTGTATTTTGCTTGATACACCCATGCATGCGTAGAAATTTTGTGCTCTTGACGCTTTTGTATGAGAAGTGACGTGCTTTGTTCTTGTGCACACACTTTCACTAGCAAGTTGAAGCTGGTAGACTTAATTGGATGTTGCAAGTGATTAGAATGACATGAATATGTGCAAGATGACTTGGTTTTCATGCTTTGAGTACAAGTAGGTGCGTTAGAGAGTCTTGTTACTTGGGATTGATTATGTATTGTCACACCAAGTGAGTTTTGAGCCTATATGCATATCTTTTGCATGATTTTTCGTTTGCTTGAGTGTCCACATGTTGTTTACATTGCTAGCACTTACTTGAGATCTTTCTTGAAATGCATGACATTACTTGATGATGAGATGATAAAGGCAATTAGGTATAACCTCGTATTTCCCATATTTCCACACCTTTTATACATGATCAATTAGTTAACCCGTTGAGCTTAATCCTATTCTTTCGGTGACACACCACATTACTTGTCATTATCCTTTTTATTCTATTGGCCTTACATTGAATTTGAACCTAAATTGTCAAAGGCTAGTATCGTGTTTAAGGGAGTAATAAGGTGTTCATAAAAGGGGGGGTTTTATTGATGATCATACTTTTGGGGAATATTAATTTTGGGTTGATGCTTGCTAGTCGAAATTCATAAAAATATCTATGGATCATTGTTTTATTCCTTAGCTCTCTCTAAAAAAAAAAACAGAAAAAAAAAGAAAGAAAAAAAAAATGAATAAATTCGAGAGCATTCTTATGTTTGTATGATCCTTCTTCATTCGACTAGTCAAGTTATTATGTAAGGGTTATTGAAAAATCCAAGTGTGGGGAAGTATTTGTTTTAATTGAAAGGGAATTGAATAATGATTATTGTTGGGTACTAGCTTTTGACATTAACCTGTTTTAGCTTTACTTGACATACCTGGTCCCTAGCCCACGCTACAACCCGAATAAAGACCTTTTGATTGTCATCAGTGATGTATGTTGTGTTGAGAGTGAGATTGATTGCGAGTGTCAAGTTGTGTTTATGATTTTGTTGGAATTGAGTGATACACTTAACCTTGTTCTTGAGTGAATATTCGTTTTTGAGTGAAAGGTGAGTTATTACTTGTTTTGGCATAGGAGATCCCAGGTTTAGACTTAAAGATGTATTTCTTGTGGGCTTAGCATGATTACCAACGATTTTTACACTTGACATGAATTTTTATGACCTTCTGCATATTGGTTGAGTAGACTACGTGAATACTTGCACTTTCGACACCAAGACATCGTATGTTTACTTTGATTCTTAAGTTGATGTGGCATGAGAGGACTTGTGTGTGTGGTGTTGTGTTAGCATTGATCTTTTGCATGGTTGGATGAATTTTGTGGGTACATTCACTATAAACCCTCACGAGACAACACTCGTCCTACTAGGGCTGCCTAGGGGTTTAACGGCTTGTTGCATATGCTCAATGCAATCGTGTCATCTACGAAAGTGATGTTTGTTAGGACTTAGTTTTTATTTCACTTATTTGCCCGAGGACGTGCAAATGCTAAGTGTGGGGATGTTTGATAGAGTATATTTTTATATATATTTTAGATGATTTTATTCTCATATTTATTGTGTTTTGCATTGATTTGGATTTTTATTTAATAGATTTTATTGTTTTATTGTAGGAAATAAAGAATTCATAACTTGGAAGGATTTGGAGCAAAAAGAGTTATTTTGGAGATAAAATAGGAGAAAATTCGTAATATTGGGCTATACGGGCTGCCTGCACTGTTTGGGCCATATCTTGAGTTCCAGAAGTCAGAATTTGACGATCTTACTGTCCACGCGAAGCTTAGGGAATTATCTTTAATTCAGAGGTGGTCCAGTAAGCAAAATACAACTGGAAGAGCCCAGAAACAGAGGAGAAAAAGAAGTGACGAATTTTACAAGAAAATCCTATTCAATTATGGATATCTTTTTGTAAATTGATTAGGATATTAAAAATACTTTTATTAGGAGATAGATATCAGATTTTATTAAGGGGTTTTATTATAAAAGGAAGAGAAAACGTGGGAGAGAAATAGATAGACAGATACAGACGTTTTTACATAAGCTAGGGTTTTTGGTTTTCTCTCTTCATCTCTTCCTTTGTAAGCACTTGGTTTAATTTGGATCTTCATTGTTCTTCGTTAATACAAAGTTTGAGGTATTCTTTATTCTCTTGTTTTTGTTATTATATGTTTTACATGGCTTCTTTCATTATTCTTATTGTTTTTATTCTACCATGAGTGAGTAGTTTAATTCTAGGGTATTAAGGGGAGCCATGTTTGCACCATGATTTGGGCTTAATTTGATTAGTAGATTGATGGGTAAAGAGTAATTCTGATTGATATGTTCTAATTCTTAATTTGTGTAATTGCGCAATATCATGGATTAATTGATTGCAATAGGAGTAATAGATCGAGAGATTTTACTACTAGAGGCTTACATACAATTAGCAGAATTGAAGGTGAGTGTGAGAACATCATTAGATATTCTGAGAGCGTTAATGCTTGAGAAAGATTAACCATTGCTTTAATTACTTAATCCCATTGAAAAGCTATACTTTTGTGATTTGTTTGGTGTAAGCATGGTGAACCTGAATTGCCCTAGATCCTTTAATTAATTGATTTAAAACCTTTGTTAAATTTGTTTTAGTAGTTAATAAAATTCTCAAACAATCGTTGTGTTGAGTATTGAACACGGTAAAAGAATACAGAGGGGGGGGGGTGAATGGATTCTTGAACTTTTCTTGGATTGAGTCTGTGTAGCAGATAAGTGCCTGTGTGTGCAGAAATTAAGGTGCGGATAAATAAACAACACAAGACACAATATCACTTTAATCTAATGTATATTAGATAAAGGTTGCTACAATCTGTGAATACAAATGGTAGTATTCTCAGCTTCGTTTTTCTCAGAGAGATATAGCTTACAGTGTATGAAAAACTTGACTCACAAAGTTACTAAGTTATGAAGTGAGGCTGTGTCCTTATAGAACATGGATACAGCCTGCTTACTACAAATAAGGTAGCTAAAACACATTACTTTCTAGTCTGTCTATCCTTTTTGAGTAAGTGTCCAAACGGTTACAGATTTGACTTTGCAAAGCCTGTTTAGATCCACTTCTTTAGCTCCTTGTCTCTTCTATATCTCTCCAAGCTTCCTTGTAGGCTTTCCAGAGCACGTTACAGGTTGTGGTCCATAAAGTGCATTGGCTTGTTGCAGGTTTCTGACTTGTACAATTTCTTCAGTATTTTGTCTCCAAGAATGTATTCGAGAAGTGACTAAGTAAGTGATTCGAGAACTAGGATTGACTTGATCGATAACTCTGAGTTCTCGAATACTGTTATAGTGACATATCGAACCACTTCTCGAATAGCTCTTTTCCATCAGGATTCCTTGAGTTGTCGAATAGAGCATTTGACTTATCGAATCCTCGAGTTGTCGAATAGCTTTCTGAGTCTTTGAGATATCGAATGGAACTTTGACTTGTTGACTCTTTGAGAACTCGAATACCATCTTGACTTGTTGACTTCTTGAGTTCTCGAATAGAGTAGTAGACATATCGAATCCCTGAGATATCGAATGAGATATCGAACAGTGTATTCAGAGATATCGAATAGTGTCTTGAGATATCGAATCTCTGACTTCTCGAATGCTGGACTTCTCGAATAGACAAATATACTTCTCGAATTGGTACTTAGGCAAATTCTTCATTTCTTCAAATCCCAACTGTGATTATTTGGCAGTCTTTAACTCCTTTCTTGAGGCATGAACCATGGAACTTCTTTCAAGCATTATTCTAGACTCTATTTGTACAGTTACACAACTAGGATTTGATGCCTATTACAAGTACAATACAAACAGAAACTCTACAACTAGAGGTTCCCTCAGTTAAGAGGTCATGTAAGTAATGCAAAGCATTACAAACAATTAGGCTTGTTATTAGATGTATACAGGCATGCCTCTGTAACTAACAATCTCCCCCAAATTGTGAGTGAGACCCTTAGTCACAATTTCATGTCTGATAACAAGCCTAACATACATTAAAGATAAAACTTTTAAAAGTACAGGTATGTGATTTGATTGAACACATAAATGAAATTACAAGATAAATACTTCTTACAGTATGATGAGGTACTAGCCGTTTTCTTTTGATTGCATCTCCATTGCCTTGGCTTGTAGATCATCATATGCTTTCTGTTTCCTTTCTTTCTCCTTTCTTGCAATCTCATCTACTGCTCTCATGATTTCTGACATAGCATCCAATTCTTCAATCATAATAGAGTTTTTGAAATCTTCAAGCACTGGCTTCAGAGTGTTGGCAGGATAGTGACTGAGTAGGTTCATTCTTATATTGACATTGTCTCCATTTCTCCTTCTATACTTCACCACATAGGGATCAAACTGAACTCTACACAATCCCTTTGCCCTTAGCTTTTCTGCTTCAATCTCCAGTCTATCAATTTCTTTCTCCCTTTCTAACCATTTATCATAGCAGCCCTTCCTTATCTTCTCAGCATATTCTTTCTTCATTTTCACAAAGTCAATCAATTCCAACTTCCATACTTTCTCCACCTTGTCCTTAGAATCCAGCAATGCAATGATTCTTTCTATCTCATACAATTTACCCCAATGTTGACAACCCCCTTGTTTGAATTTCATTTCTTTCCCATCAGTGTACTTGATTACAAGGTGGTCATCCACAATTGCAGCATAGCATATCTTTTGAGCTCTTAGAAATAGCAGTTGCTCTTCATCAAAGTCTTCATCAAGTGGCTGGAGCTTTAATCCTGGAATGATTGTTAGGGCTCTAGATTTGGATAGCTTCACTCTCCTTGCAGCATGTTTAAATTTTATCCTCTTGACATGGTTGCTTGGCAGAAATCTTTGACCTTGGTTGGTAGACCATAGTAGTATTCCATTAGCAGATTGCTTTCTGAAACATACACATGGTTTCTTGACTTGAATCTTCTTCTTTTCTTGAGATGGTAAGACAGTTGCAGAAGCCATAGATGTAGATTTTGCTAGGTCACTACTAACAGTATTCACCCTAGACTTAGAGTCTTGTGTTGTGGTGAGATTACTGCTAGCATTGCCTAAGGCTTGCTGTCTTCCACTCTTTCTCACATATGTTTTACCCTGGTCATCATCATCCTTTTCATCCTTGTCCCCCTTTTTCTTCTTATCTTCATCACCCTTATCTCTCCTGTGATGTCTTCTCCTCCCATCACCTTTGTCTTCAGAATCATCATCCTTATTTCTCCTAGGTTGAGCCATCTCTGGAATTTCACCAGTTGCAATATAGGTTCTGAGGATATGCAGTGCCTCAATTTCTTCAGCATTTCTGGCTCCAACCTTCTTCTGTAATTGATCAATGATAGCAATGATCAGTCTGTGATTTCTGGAGGTGAGATCATGAGGAATGACCAATTGCTTGATATCTTCAATTCTGGTACCAGACTGATAAATAATTGTCCATGGCTTCTTGATCACTTCTGGTAGCCTTGTGGGTTGACCATTCCTCAAATCATCAAACAGACTCTTGCTGTTCTCATTTTTCTTCTCAATGATCTCAAGTATGGCATCTATCTCTGAGTGCTTTAGGTCTTGTAGAGTCTGGTATGTTAGATGCCATATCTTTAGTTTGGAAACCATCACTATCTCCTTGACCCATATATTGTTGACTTTCTTGGGGATGACAGTGATGTAGTCTATCTGCTTCTTCACCTCCCTCAGATAAAACTGAGTGTCACCAACCTGTTCCCTTATGGCTTTCAGAAACTCCAAGAAGGCTTTATCATGGTAGACATTGGAGTTAGCAACTTCTTGTAGCTTGACCTCAGTAACAACTTTGACTTCTACAGGCTTGGCACTTTCAGATATAGAGATTGGAGGTTTGTCAGATGGCATACTCCCTGCAACCACTGTGGTAGTTATGGATTGCTTTTGTCCTCCAGGAGTAGTGATGTGCACAGTTGGTAAGGTGACAACTGGCAAGATAGATGGAGGCTCATCTACTTTGGCTTTTCCCTTGCCAGGCACATTTGCTAGAGACTTAGAAGCCCTTTGTTGACCACCCTCTTTGATTATTATGCCTTTCTCTCCCTTTGTCTCCCCCTTTGAATTTGAGTTCCTAGCCTTCTTCTCCCCCTTAGGCTTGTTGTCAGGCACAGAGGCTGTAGAAATGTCCTTTGGGAGTGAAGATTCATCAGGTAGAGGGAGACCCATATGCTTCATCATTGCAGCTAACATGGATTGTTGATGCAGAAGGACATCAGCTGTGGTGGATGCTTGAGTGTCCAACTGATCATTTAGCAATGCAACCTTTTCTGTGAGATGAGCATTGGTCTTGGTGAGAGTAGCTACCTCTTGCTCAAGAGTGTTGACCTTAGTGAATAACTCATTGGCCTTGAAGCCAGATAAAGATTGATCCTGCAGTCTCTTCACTTCATATTTAGACAATTCATGCACAGGGACATCAGTCACTAGTCTATCTCCATAAAGATTTTTGAACATTATCCTCAGCATGGCATTGGCATCTGTAGTCTGGTCAGATAGATTCTGAAATTGATGCCCCAGACCTGTGACAGCATCTTTTAGCACAGCCAGCCCATTGTCCACCTGAGTGCAGGTAGAGTTGCAGTGTTTGATGTCCTTGAACACACTGTCCAATTGAGGAAATTTAGCATCAAAGGCCCTCTTGACTTCTGCTACTGAAGTGGCTGTCTTATCACACACCCTGTTGACTTCAGTTTTGACTCCCTTGCCAAGATAGTGTGCAGCCTTGAGGAAACCCTTGTAGGAGTCATTTACAGCTTCATACACTTCACCAGGTGACAGGGATTTTGCATTGGAGCCCAGTGAAGTGATGTATTCCTCCCTGAGATACTGAAGTGCTTCATTGAGAGTAATATCATATTTTCCTTGCAACCAGGCATCTATGTTGCCATCTCTCTCAGCATCATCAATGATCTTTGACTTCTGCACTTCCACATCATCCCTATGGCATAACAGAATAGCCTCATAGTCTGGATTGGGCATGTCTGCAGTGAGAAGGTGCTGAGCAATCTTTGTGAACTCAGGAATCTGATCCACAATTAAGCTTTGAAGTGCTTCAACCGTCAATTGTTGTGGAACAGACCCTGATCCTGAAGCACTGTCATGTTGCACAGGCTTCAGCCATGTTGACATGAAGTCAGAGCTAGAGCTAGGCAAGCTAGTCTCCTCAGTTACAGATGCAACTTCTGTAACCGGATGGATTGACTCTACTACTGGTGTCACCACAGAAGTGGGATGAATTACACCAGCAGTTGACACAGGCACAGAGTCTCTAGTAAAAACTAGGGGAACCTCTGTGTTTGTGATGGTGTCATTAGGATATGCCTCAGCATGCATTCCCTCACCATCTAAATGTGGGTTCTGAGTGGTGAACAAAGTGTCATGCACTAAGTCACTTGAAATTATTGGCTCATCAAGCGAAAAGGATTCTTGATGATCAATACCTTGCATCTCAGTTGTCTGAGTTGCAGGTTCCAAAGAAATTTCAGAGTTAGATTCTGGAAGAGAAGTGTGTTTTAGAGTAGATTTTGGCAACTCCCCCTGAGAGATAGAGGGAGTTTCAAAAGTGATGTGCTCTCCACTCAGTGTTGTGCCAGCCTTATCACTCCCATGTGCTGACTCTATACAAGAGGGTGCATTGGGGAGAATGCTTGATTCTATAGGTGCACCATGTTGAGAGGATACACCTAGTGAGCTGTGTGCCCCTGATTTTACAACTTCAGCCATTTGTGTGACTGAAGAGGTGGTCTTAGTTTTCTTCTTCTTTGTTCTGTGTAAGGGTAACTCAGGTTCCTCACTTCCTAGACCTAATTCAACAGCTAATGCTGCTTCAGACAAGATATTTAAAGGTGCAGACATTACTTCCTTTCTCTTCTTTTTACTAACATCACCCTTTTGAGAGGATGATGCAGTTGGCTCAGTAAGAGGTAGAGTGTTTGGTTGAGAGGGTTGGTTAGCAGGCCCTGGGTTAGCATTTTGTTCCACTTGCTTGGGCTGTGCTAACTTAGATTTTGCATCAAATGTTGGCATGTTGTGGGGGTAAGTCCTAAACAAACTCTCCATATGGGGAGTTATGTTCAGTCTTACATCCACATCATTCCTAGTTTCCAAGTTACCAAAAATGAGTTTGGTCATGGACTTAGGATAGCCTATTTTATTTTTATCAATCCCAGGCAATTCAATCAATGAAGCATTTTTATAATTAAGTACAGATTGAATAAAGCGAGGGAAGAAAATATCAGTACCTCTCTTGGTTGTGTTCTTACCAAGTCTCCCATATAATTCTTGAAGTATGATTTGGCCAACATCTATCTTCTTTCCATAGGCCAAAGCATATCCAATTTGCTGCACAGGTGCACTGATTTGATCAAAGCTTGATTTCCTGGCAGTGAAGACTTGGAGAAGAGTTGCAAACACATAGCTCCACTCCTTTCTCAGATTCTTTCTGTTTAGCTTTCCAAGGTTAATCCCATCTGAGTAGTTTATGAACTCAAAGAATTCCTCCAACTCTGCGTTAGTGGCCATTCTGTCAAATGACTCTTGTTGTAGTCCTAGTGCTTGGTTCATGTCTGCAGTAGTGATAGTGATTTCCTTATCTTGAACCTTGCAGTAGATGACATAGGAAGTGATTGCGTTTTCCAGGGCTACAACCTCCACAATAGCAGTACTCCAGAATTGTTCCAGAATATCGAGATACAGAGTTGGGTTGGCAGAGAGTGCATCCTTGATATATGACTCAGCCATCCATTTCACAAAGCACTTGAAATTTGCATTGGGTGCTTCAACATCACTAGTGAGAGCGATGAAGTTGGTGTTGAACTTTACTGTTGCCATTTGTGTAGAAGAGAGAAAAGAAATTGAAGGTTGAAGAAGAAATTTGGCTTTTCGTAGCTAGGGTTTCAGGGGTTTAGAGAGTGTAGATGCTTGAGAAATCGAATGAAATGAATCGAATAGATGTGAGATTGTATAAGTATGAAGTACTTGAATTGTCGATTAGCAGACTGTTTTGTATCGACAAGTCAGGCATTCGAGAAGTAGAAAACAACTATTCGAGAAGTCAAGAATGGCTTAATCGATAACTCAAGCAGATAGAAACTCACAGCTGGCAGTTATCTAACTTAAAAATAATTCTAAATTAAATAAAATGTGTTTTTATGAGTGAATTAAATTTTTAGATAAAAATCCAAAATCGGTTAAAATTCAGCGAGAATTCAGCCTTTTCAAATGATTCGAGAACTCAAATATAGTGTTCGAGAACTCAATCATTCGAGAACTCAGTTACTATATTCGAGAAGTCTAGAATTCCTCTATTCGATATCTCAGAAAGACTCTATTCGAGAACTCAAGAGTACTCTAATGAGACTTATTAGAGATGTCGAATAGTGAATCATTCGAGAAGTCTGACTTATCGAACTATACCCATCACTCATAAAAATTTGATTTTCACTATCTTGTAAAAATTTACCAGACATATTCATTGAAAAATATCCTAGCAAATCAAATAGTGATTTTCTCAAAATTTCATAGAAATTTTAAGTTAAAAAAATATATGATTTTTAACATATGCAACAGATTTGAAATATTTATAAATCATATTTCAGCCAACACTTACTTCAAAAATATTGAGGATTTAGATAAAGTAAGTGTTTACTGCTGCAACAATCTAGATGATGTATTCACTTAGCCAGAATCTGAAGAATTCAGCATTCCAATCTCACTTACCAACCTTGTGAAGGTGGCTTCATCTAGTGGCTTAGTGAATATATCAGCTAGTTGTTTATCTGTAGAGACATAATGCAACTCAATGGTTCCATTAGTTGCATGTTCTCTTATGAAATGATATCTGATGTCAATGTGCTTTGTTCTAGAATGATTGACAGGATTGGCAACTATAGAGATTGCACTTGTGTTGTCACACATGATTGGAATTCTTTCCAACACAAGTCCATAATCTCTAAGTTGATTTCTAATCCAAAGCACTTGAGCACAGCAACTTCCAGCAGCTATGTATTCAGCCTCAGCTGTAGAAGTTGACACAGATTGTTGCTTCTTGCTATACCAAGAAACTAACCTTTGTCCAAGAAACTGGCAGCTTCCTGAGGTGCTTTTCCTATCCACTCTGCATCCAGCATAATCAGCATCAGAGTAGCCAACCAGATTGAACCCTGTGTCCTTAGGGTACCATAATCCCAAGTTAGGAGTGCCCTTCAGATATCTAAAGATCCTTTTTATTGCAATCAAATGTGATTCCTTTGGATTTGATTGAAACCTTGCACACAAGCATGTAGCAAACATGATGTCTGGCCTACTTGCAGTGAGGTAGAGTAGAGAACCAACCATGCCTCTGTAGACTGAGATATCTACTCTCTTGCCTTTAGCATCTTCATCCAATTTAGTGGCAGTGGCCATGGGTGTCTTGGCAGGTGAACAATCTTCCAAGTCAAACTTCTTCAATAAATCCTTGATATACTTGGTTTGACTGATAAAGATACCATCCTTCCTTTGACTGACTTGCAACCCTAGAAAGAATGTCAACTCTCCCATCATACTCATCTCATATCTGCTCTGCATGAGTTTAGAGAATTTCTCACACAGTTTCTCATTTGTAGAACCAAAAATGATATCATCCACATAGATTTGAACTAGGATCATATCATCACCATGCTTCTTGTAAAACAGTGTCTTGTCCAATGTGCCTCGAGTGAATTGATTTTCAAGAAGAAATTGTGATAGAGTATCATACCATGCTCTTGGAGCTTGCTTAAGTCCATACAGTGCCTTAAGCAATCTGTAGACAAATTCTGGGAAATGTGGATCCTCAAAGCCAGGTGGTTGTTGCACATAAACCTCTTCTTCCAACTCTCCATTTAGAAATGCACTCTTGACATCCATTTGATAAACTTTAAAGTTTGAATGAGCAGCAAATGCCAAGAATATTCTAATGGCTTCCAATCTAGCAACAGGGGCAAATGTCTCATCATAATCAATGCCTTCCTGTTGAGAGTATCCTTTTGCAACCAGCCTTGCTTTGTTTCTTATTATTACACCATCTTCATCCATCTTATTCTTCAGAACCCATTTTGTTCCAACAATGGTTCTATCCTTTGGTGCAGGCACAAGTTCCCATACTTTGTTCCTTTCAAATTGATTCAGCTCCTCTTGCATGGCAATAATCCAATCTGGATCCAACAATGCATCATCAAGTTTCTTAGGCTCAACTTGTGATAGAAAACATCCATAGAGGCACTCATTTTGAGTTGCTCTCCTAGTCCTTACTCCTGCATTAGGATCTCCAATGATTTGCTCTGCAGTGTGTGATCTATCCCATTTCCTTGAGTGTTCAGCCTGATTTCTCATCCTTGATGTTGCTTCATCATCCTCATCATGATCATCCTCATTTCCTCCCCCTGTGAAGTTGCCATTACTCACAGGTGTGTCTTGGATGCTTGTTTCTTCACTATTGATTGGCACAAATTCTTCTCTTGTATCATTATTCACTTGAGTTTGTTGAAGTTGAGTTTCAACTCCAGTTTCAGTCTCTTCATCAGAATCATCTAGATTATCAAACTTCAATGGATCTTTGTCTTCATCATTGGCTTCTTCTAGTCCAGGTAGTTTGCTGTCATCAAATGTTACATCTGTGCTTTCCATAACTTTCTTTTGACTGATGACATAAACCTTGTATGCAATTCTTTCCATAGAATAGCCAAGAAAAATTCCTTCAAATGCTTTTGCATCAAACTTTCCAACATATTCAGAATTGTCCTTAAGTACAAAGCATTTGCTTCCAAAAGTATGAATATACTTCAGTGTAGGCTTCTTTCCAGTCATCAAGTTGTAAGGAGTCTTTCCAGTGTTTTTGTTGATGAGGGTTCTGTTCTGAATATAGCATGCAGTGCTCACAGCCTCAGCCCAAAAACATGTGGGCATTTTTGCATCAAGTAACATTGTTTTAGCAGCCTCAATCAGAGTTCTATTCTTTCTCTCAACAACTCCATTTTGTTGTGGAGTCCTTGGAGCTGAGAATTGCTGAGAAATGCCATTCTCTTTGCAGAATGCTTCAAGTGTGGCATTTCTGAACTCTATTCCATTATCACTCCTCAATGCAATCACACTTGCATCGTTTGCCTTTGCTTCCTTGTCAACTTTCTTTATATGCTCAATGATTACTTGTGGAGCCTCATCTTTTGATGCCAGAAATTCTACCCATGTATACCTTGAAAAATCATCAACCATTACCAGGGCATACTTCTTTCTTCCAAGTGACATTATGTTAACAGGCCCAAACAAATCCATATGGATAAGTTGTAGTGGCTTGGTTACAGATGTCACTGTCTTTGACTTGTGGCTTGATCTCTTCATTTTTCCTTTTTGACAAGCCTCACACACTCCTTCTTGGCAGAATTCAAGTGTGGGCATGCCTCTCACTAACTCTCTTTTGACTAGAGAATTAATGGCCTTAAAGTTCAGG
Organism: Kitagawia praeruptora; assembly: GCA_037693485.1. NCBI lineage: Eukaryota > Viridiplantae > Streptophyta > Magnoliopsida > Apiales > Apiaceae > Kitagawia > Kitagawia praeruptora. The sequence continues at coordinate 115,416,637 of CM075354.1, forward strand.
TGTGATAGTTTCTTGTGCCACAGCCAACAATCTTCATTTGATGCTTTTGAGTAAAAGCAACAAATTTTGTCCTTGTTTGCAGAGTCCATATTGGCTACAAACAGGCTTCCCTTCCTTACTCCAGATAGAGCAAAATCACCAGTCTTCTTGTGGGTGATCAAACATTCATCTTTGTCAAAATTCACTTTGAATCCTCTATCAGTAAACTGACCAACACTTAACAGATTATGCTTGAGCCCCTTGACTAGTGCTACATCTTCAATGATGACATTTCCAACTTTCAGCTTGCCATATCCCAATGTGTTACCCATGCTGTCATCTCCAAAAGCAACCATTGGGCCAGCCTTTTCCTCATACTGTGATAGCAGGGCCATATCACCAGTCATATGATTTGAGCATCCACTGTCCAAAATCCACATGACCTTCTTCTCACTTTCTTTGCCCTGCAAACACAAAGGTATTACTTTTCCTTTGGTACCCAAACAAGTTTGGGTCCATGTGACTTAGAGACAGTTTTATCATAAACAACATGCTTGTTAACTTTCTTAGTGTCAGTCTTCTTGTCACTGTTGGAAGTCTTAGAACCTGAGGTTTCAGACTTAGGTGACAAAGGTACCTTCCTAGCTTTAGGAGGACTTGAAGACTTTGACCTTGTGTAGTGTGTGTGAGAATTGTGACTGATACAACCATCAATGAACTGTCTTCTTAAATTAAAACAACTAGTCATAACATTCATATTGCATGGCATACAGTCAAATTTATCACAGAAGGGTGCATCTCTATGTCTTAGAGGCACAGAACAATCATAGAAAGGTTTAGACACACTACCAACAGGTTTCTTGCATGCATGAGTTAGATGGTTGGTACTGAAACAGTTCTGACAAGTTTTCCTAGGGGCATTAGGCATATAAGCATAGTTGTTATCCTTGTTAATCCCTAACTTGCCATTTCTGTTCTGTTTCTTTTTAGTCACTTCCTTTTCTGATTCACTCTTCCCAGCTGATACAAACTTAACAAACTTCTTAGGTCTTGGCCTATCAACTACTGGCTTCTTGGTCTTTGACTTGGCACTCTCACCCTTAGAGGATGCTTGCTGTTCACTAGATTGTGCCTCATCCTCATCATTCAACATTTGCTTGATGAGTAAGGCATCCTCATCAATTTCAAATGTTGATTCCTTAAAAATTGGATTTTCAGTTTTTCTCAAAATGTGAGGCACTTTCTCATGAACAGCTGTGTCCTCTTCGATGACAGCATAGCCTTTCCTTTGTTTGAGAGAGTCATAGTCAAGTCCAATAGCTGCTTTAGGTTTAGCTTCAATTTTCTCACAGTAGGATTGCACTAAACCAGATGATTTCTTGAAAGTTTTAAGTTTGAATTCATTCACAGCTAATTCATCCCTAAGAGCCTTCTCTACTTGACTAGCACATAGAACCTTGTTCTCCAAATATTCAACTTCTTTCTTAAGGTTTTCTACTTGCATAGCAGTTAGCTCAAGTTCCTCATTCTTTTTGGTTAATACTTCATTTCTAGTAGACAGTTTAGCAATCTCCTCATTAGCAGCAGTCATACTAGTATGAATATTAAACATTTCAACAGATAATTGTTCAATCATGGATTTGTATTCAGAAACAGACATGTCTATAGTAGTGAGAGATGGTACCTGAGAATCAGATGAAGATGAGTCATCCTTGGAGTTGGCCATCAAGGCATAATTGCAGAATTCTTGTTCCTCTTCATCACTCTCAGAATCATCCCAACACTTCCCTTCAGCTATGTAGGCCTTACCATGTGTCTGCTTTTTCAGAAGGGCCTCATACTTAGCTTCTAGCTCAAGATAATCTCTATCCTTCTTTTTAGGCTTCTTGCATTCACTGGCAAAATGCCCTAGGTCATTGCATCTATAACACCTTACAGATGACCTATCCACATAACCGGTTTTGAACTTATTTCTGTTTGGTTTCACAGGTGCCTTGTTCTTGTTGGCTGAATGGTTTTGAGTTTTGGGTTTGAAGGGTTGATTTCTTTTAAATCTGATGTTTGGAAATTTTCTGGCCATGAAAGCATATGAAGTATTTTCCATCCCATCAAGTTCTTCCAGAGTGTAAAACTCCTCTTCTTCTTCCTCCTTTTCCTCAACAGGTTCACTCACCCCAGCTTCAGTTTCTTCATCATCTGCCACCTCCTCTATCCTTAGTTGGCTTGTAGATGCTTCTAGGTCCAGGATGGATTTGTTGACAATCAAGGCACATGATGTGTTTATCATCCTACCTTGGTTTGCTTGGATAGCCCTCTTCTGAAGCAACTCAAGTTCATGAGTCTTTAGGACTCCATAGAGTACATCATAGGTGACTTTGTTCAAATCTCTCTCTCTTAGGGAAATGACTCTTTGCTCCAGATGATTTGGTGAAGACAACAGAAATTTCATATTTAACTCCTTGGTGCTGTAAACCTTTCCATTCATCTGCAACTCAGTAACTAGCTTGTGAAACCTTTCAAACATCTCAGTGATGCTTTCCTTGGGCTGTGCCATGAAAGCTTCATACTGTGTGACCAGTATCTGTTTCCTGTTTTCTTTAACCTCATCAGTCCCTTCACACAACACCTCAATGTGATCCCACATCTCTTTAGCAGACGTGCATGATGCAATGTTTGCAAACATTGACATATCCATGGAATCAATGATGAGCAACATGAGGTGGCTGTCAAGAGCAACCTTCTCCCTTTCTGACTCTGTCCACTTTGATGGATCCTTGGCCTCATAAGCTCTAGGGATTGTTATGGTTCCAACAGTCTTCTCTGGTATCTCTTGTTGTGGAACAAAAGGACCATTCTTGAGAATCTCAGGATACAAGGGATGAGAGGCTTTGATGAACAACATCATCTTTATCTTCCAGAGGTTGAAGTTTTCTTTATCAAACTTAGGGACCTTCACCGTTCCTGTAGTCTTTGGTGTATTCGAACTCATGATCGTTTCTCTGTTTTTGAATAAACAGCCCGCTCTGATACCACTTGTTGAGTATTGAACACGGTAAAAGAATACAGAGGGGGGGGTGAATGGATTCTTGAACTTTTCTTGGATTGAGTCTGTGTAGCAGATAAGTGCCTGTGTGTGCAGAAATTAAGGTGCGGATAAATAAACAACACAAGACACAATATCACTTTAATCTAATGTATATTAGATAAAGGTTGCTACAATCTGTGAATACAAATGGTAGTATTCTCAGCTTCGTTTTTCTCAGAGAGATATAGCTTACAGTGTATGAAAAACTTGACTCACAAAGTTACTAAAGTTATGAAGTGAGGCTGTGTCCTTATAGAACATGGATACAGCCTGCTTACTACAAATAAGGTAGCTAAAACACATTACTTTCTAGTCTGTCTATCCTTTTTGAGTAAGTGTCCAAACGGTTACAGATTTGACTTTGCAAAGCCTGTTTAGATCCACTTCTTTAGCTCCTTGTCTCTTCTATATCTCTCCAAGCTTCCTTGTAGGCTTTCCAGAGCACGTTACAGGTTGTGGTCCATAAAGTGCATTGGCTTGTTGCAGGTTTCTGACTTGTACAATTTCTTCAGTATTTTGTCTCCAAGAATGTATTCGAGAAGTGACTAAGTAAGTGATTCGAGAACTAGGATTGACTTGATCGATAACTCTGAGTTCTCGAATACTGTTATAGTGACATATCGAACCACTTCTCGAATAGCTCTTTTCCATCAGGATTCCTTGAGTTGTCGAATAGAGCATTTGACTTATCGAATCCTCGAGTTGTCGAATAGCTTTCTGAGTCTTTGAGATATCGAATGGAACTTTGACTTGTTGACTCTTTGAGAACTCGAATACCATCTTGACTTGTTGACTTCTTGAGTTCTCGAATAGAGTAGTAGACATATCGAATCCCTGAGATATCGAATGAGATATCGAACAGTGTATTCAGAGATATCGAATAGTGTCTTGAGATATCGAATCTCTGACTTCTCGAATGCTGGACTTCTCGAATAGACAAATATACTTCTCGAATTGGTACTTAGGCAAATTCTTCATTTCTTCAAATCCCAACTGTGATTATTTGGCAGTCTTTAACTCCTTGCTTGAGGCATGAACCATGGAACTTCTTTCAAGCATTATTCTAGACTCTATTTGTACAGTTACACAACTAGGATTTGATGCCTATTACAAGTACAATACAAACAGAAACTCTACAACTAGAGGTTCCCTCAGTTAAGAGGTCATGTAAGTAATGCAAAGCATTACAAACAATTAGGCTTGTTATTAGATGTATACAGGCATGCCTCTGTAACTAACACGTTGTGACTAGAAACAATTGATAGCAATTGAATTGAAACTGAAACTGTCTCCTTGAGGATTCGACCCGTATTTGCTAGTATCTACTACAATTGATACCGTGCGCTTGCGGTTAGACATAATTTGACATATCAGTTTGAAAATTCCGATTCACATATATATTTAGTATATCTAATTCACATATATTTAGTAATTCTGATTCACATATATGTTTTATATATGTGCATGTGATTTTTTTTATATATTTTTGTGTACTATGTTTAAATCTTCTGATTTGGGTAGTATGAAGAACTGGTTACCTAATCTAATCTTCGTGTTGTGCAGAATACCTAAGAAGTATTCAAGAAAGCCAAATTCTGAATCCACAACCTTGCACATTATGAAGGCTTTAAAAAAGACCAAAGCACACTATGCAAATTCTTGCCCTCAACCTGTAAAGAGGGATGCTATAAAGACCCTGTCAGAGGCCAAACCACATTCTGAAAATTCTTCCCCTCAATCTGTAAAGAGGAAGGCTATTTCTACCAACCTAAAAAAGAAATTATCAAAAAAGAGGAAACAAGTGGATGAATCGCTGCCAAAAGATGGACTTAAGCTTTTAAAACGCGGAGCTGTTACAATGCAGAGGATTGTTAGACGTAAGATTTTGGGCCAAAAGCTGCCAGTGGATTTCAATGCAAAGGGTGAAGCGTATGGTGAAGCAGCAGCGGAGATGCAATCATATATTGGGGTTCTTGCAAGAACTAAAACCCCAATCTGGTATGATACATGGAAAAAAGTTCCGAAAGAAAGGAAAACTAAGATTTGGGATTGTGTGCAGGTAACTAATACTTTTTATTTGTATTAATAATGACTACCTACTAAGTTAATACACATATGCTTCCTACAACCTAAGTTAATACTTTTTATGTATGTAGATGGCATTTGATGTTCCAGCGTCAGCTAGAAAGATGGTGTTGCAATCAGCGAACCAGAAGTGGAGGGAGTTTAAGTCCAAACTAACAAACAAATATGTGCTTCCACATCGTGAACAGCTTAATTTGCTAGAGTCTCCTCCAGCTGACTACTCCTTTATCCAGAAGGCGCACTGGGACATGTTCGTTGCTTCCCGTTTAACACCTGAATTCCTTGTGAGTTTTTCACCTTGGTTGTTTACAAAATTTTCAGATAGTAAAAATTCATCTTTGTTGCTAAGCTTTTGGTGTTTTTTTTATAAAGGAAATCCATGCCGAACAGAAAAGGAGAAGGCTGGAAAATGAATATCCTCACCGAATATCTCGCAAGGGCTATGCTAACCTTGAAGAAGAGCTGATTGCTGATGCTATTAGTAAATCTTTACTGTCGGAGTCTAAAGAGGAACCTGATTTGGAGATGGATCGATCAACTACATGGTTGGAGGCACGGAAGGATAAAGATGGGGAACTTGCGCCAGAACTAAAAATTATTGCTTCGAATATTGTAAGTTATTCATTTGTGTTATAATTAAAATTCTTGACCAAGAAAAGCTGAGTTACTGTTGAACTACTTCCTTTTTTTTATGGTAATTTAGGTGACGATGAAACAGAGAGTTGCTAAAGGAGAAGTAACAGTGGAAGGCACTGATGATGTTTTGACCATGGTGCTCGGTAAACCTGAACACCCAGGACGAGTACGCGGCCAGGGGACTCGTGTTAAACCATCCGTTTACTTTGATCTTCCGAGGAAGAAGAAGGCCAAGACAATCAACGATAAGATCCAAGAGGGTATTCAACAGTTTATGTCAGAAGAGACTTCTCGGATTATTAATGAGCGAGATGCTTATTGGACTCAAGAGATAGAGAAGTTGAAAGCAACTTTTTGTGTAAAGAAAACAGGGACAGATTCTAGTCCAAATTTGGGTTCACAGCAAGCAAGTTGTTCCAAGGATGGACTTTCTAATGAGGAGTTGGATTTGCTAAAAGGTGTAAAGAAGAAACTGGATCTGGATGATAAAGATTTGTTGGAAGAAGAGAAACAAGATGAGACGAAAACTGAGGTGGAGAATGTGTGTAAGGAAGCTGATCAAGTGCAAGCGGAAGCTGATCAAGTGATAACAACTCCGGTATTACCAGTTGGTGGTTGTTTGGAGTGGGGATTGGCAATAGGGTCCCGGACAAATGTTGTTGCTTATGCAACAATTGATACAGTTAGTGATGTTCTTCATGGAAAACCACTATCGAAAGAGAATGCGCGAGTTTCAATTACTCGTGTAATCCAAGGAGCCATTGAGATTCCTTTCCCAATCGGTGATGAAATCGTGACTGTGGAACAAGCTCTTGGAACATATATTGCATGGCCAAGAGATCTAATACTGGAAGTGAATACAAGCAGTGTCAAAGTGAATCCCACTCCCACTCCGAAGGTTAAATTCTGTTTAATCCCTTAAATTCAGAATATATTACAATATTGTTAATAAAATTTGTACAACTTAGATATTGTATTTTAGATGTAAAGGATAAAACCATGCTTTCTATTCTCCTTTATTTAATGGATCATTCTATTTTGGATGTAAAGAATAAAACTTAGATATTGTATTTTAGATCTTTCTTTGCCTTTTTCTTAAATTTTTCCTTTTCAGGAGGCCAAGAAAATTCTTGCAAAGAAGAACAAGGTCAAGTTGGTTACCGATTGTTTATCTAATCCAAATGTAGAGTATGCGGTTAACATGGGTGCAGATTACCCCCCTAGCTTGAAGCGTTTGTGGGTCTGGGCAAATGAATCGTTGAGGGATGGTGTTTCATACTCTTTTAAGCTAAGCGAAGAAGCTTTTGGATCAACCCCAAAACAGGTTCTGTTTTTATCAGATGTGCATGCTTTGTGCTTTGGAGGTGAAATATCAGGCTCCACTATTTGCATTTATATTCAGTAAGTGTCCAACTTCTAAAGTTCTGTAACTTTATCAATAGTTTCTTGAATGAAATTAAGAATTTGTGTTGATGAGTGTTTATTTTTGTATACAATTTATTAGAGAAATATTTGAAAAAGCACAAGATGAACGACATGGTAGCGTTCGTTGATCCAGGCACATTAGGCTCCATCGGTTGTGGTAATTCAACACAGAGGTCTCGTGCGCTTTCTATCAGATTCAGAAATGCTAAGCCAGGCCAAATTTTTTTGTTGCCTTATAACCATGTGTGAGTACTTTATTTTTTATATGTTCTTCCTCTACATCATCAAAAGCCTATAATTTTTATTATCTTTCTTTTGGATGTAAGTGTAACATGAAATTACATTGGAGATATAATTTATGTGTTTATAAGTGCTAATTATAATTCACTTCTGCCAATTATACCCTTGGAAACTAATTTATAGTATATTTATGACGTGTTAATGCATGATTTTCTAGGAACCATTGGGCGTTGACTGTTGTGAATCCAGAAGCTCAGGTAGTTTACCACATGGACCCGTTGAAGCGCCGACTTGGTAGTGAGGAATGGTTAGAAGTGGTTGACAAGTTAGTATCACCAGAAATTTATTTTGATTTTGAATCGGTTTAACAATTGATAAGAAAAAATGTCTGACTTGATTTATATTGTTTTGTTGTAGTGGCATCAAACTCTACAAGGATAAAGCGAAAAAGATTTCCAAGAAGAGAATTCCATGGGAGAATATGGCGGTATAATAATTTTCATTAATGTATTTAATAATTTATCTGTTTTCTCTAAGTGTAGACATGTAATATTTTTTTTAAAATATTTTTCAGGGTGTTCCTATCCAGCATGGGGCCACAGACTGTGGTTTGTTTGTGATGCGCTTTATGAAAGAAATATGTGAAGATAAGGAATTAAATTTTGCGAATAAGGTCCAAATTGCAATTTCCTGGTTCATTTGGTTTTTGTTTTCTGTATTGTAATGTGACATTCATCGGAAAACTTACACTAGCGTTGTTTCTTTTTCCAGTGGGCACGGAGGGGCAACCTGGCTTATAGCACCAGTGATATCGCTGAAATCAAGACTGATTGGGTAAAGTTCTTCATGAAGCACCACGCTACTTAGGTGCTTGCTCAGAAAATATAAGCCAATGTTTGTGGATGTTTTTATGAATATTAGTTGGTTTATTTGGTGAATTTTGTTTTGAACCTGGTGGTCATGTTAGAAATGGTGGCCAATGTTTGTGGATGTTTTTATGAATATTAGTTGGTTTATTTGGTGAATTTTGTTTTGAACCTTGTTGTAATGGTGAAATATTAACCTGGTGGTAATGGTCAAATATTGGTTGGTTTGTTCATTTTTTGCTTGTCGATTGAATTGTTTATTGTTTGCGTTAATAAACCATTGTCTAAAATGTGATTAGCCAACGAGGGCATCTTTAATGTTTTACTTGTTAAAACACCATATCAGACAATGTCATGTCTTAACAAAATCATATTATAATGTTGTTTATCATCCAAACAAACAATGCTTGTTAAACGTAAACCATTGTGCTCTGTATTTCTTACAACGGTTTAAATTAAAGAAACCATTGTGTAGAGTCCCAAACAACAATGGATTAATTATACAAGAATGTTGTGTGTTTTCCTTTCAGACAAGACTGTATTGGATTAAAACTATTGTGTAGCATCCTAAAACAACAATGGAAAAATTCTATAATAATGTTGTGTGCTTTCCTTTCAGACATTTGTGAATTCAATTAATACTATTGTATGATTTCCTTTCAGACAAGTGTGCATTCAATTAAAACCATTGTGGAACATCCTAAACAACAATGGAACAATTCAATAATGATGTTGTGTGATTCACTTTTAGACAAGTGTATTGAAATAAAACTATTGTGTGATTTCCCTTCAGACATGTGGGCATTAAATTAAAACTATTGTGTGATTTACTTTCAGACAAGTGTATATTAAATTAAAACTATTGTATAGAATTACAAACAACAACAGTTTCTAAATCGACTGTTGTTGTTTCTGGCTATCAGACAACACGTTTAGAGATGAAGTCGTTGTCCCTCGCTCTAACACACAACATTTCGAACCGTTGTCTGAGGCGTGTAACAGACGACACTCCGATAGACAACGGGGATTGTCAGTATCAGACTACGGATAAAATCCGTTGTCTGAATCGAAATTCCTTGTAGTGCATCCACTGTCCAGGATAATTGAATGCTTCTTTCCTGTGCCCTGCAAACAAAAAGTAACTAGTTAGAATTTTTTAGGACCCAACTTTGATTGGATCCTTTCTTACTAGATTTAGAAACGACAGGCTTTGAAGATTTTGCTTTTACTTTACCTGTTGTAGAGTCAACTTTAGACTCTAATTTCACAAACTGTTTGTGACTAGGAGTTTCAGATTTCAAGGAATAATAGTCATAATACAGTTCATGATATTCTCTACACATGTAAATGGAATGAAGTAAACTACCACAATGATAACAAGCTTTTTGTGGTTGGTATTGAATTTTTTGAGTCTTGGGGAATCTGGACTCAGTTTTCCAAGAAGGTTTTTGATTGCAGTCTAGGGCCAAATGATTATGATTTCCACACTTATAGCATTTTTTCCTAGGTGCATCAGGTACATTCTTGTAATTATTCTCTTTGTTAATACCTTCTTTTCCATTCCTATTTCTTTTGATCTTGCTAGACTCTGAAAGACCATCTAATTTCTGTTTCAATTGAGACTTAGACATAAACCCTATGTTTACATTCTTAGGTTTCTCTAACACTTTCTCATCTGAATTACTATTGTTAATCCTTTTGTGTACAACAGGGGTACCTTTTGAATCAACAAATTTAACATGATTAGGTTCAGAAACAATTTTCTTACCTTCAGATTTAAATGTGTTAGTTTCTATTTTACTATCATTATTGACAATAGCTACTTTTTCTTCTTGTCTAGCCTTATCAAAACCTAAACCATTAACCTTACCACGAATTCCACTTTCAAAGATTTCTATAGTCTTTTTACTGGAATTGTTAATGGTCTTAATCACATCTCTCTCTTCCTCTAGTTCTTTTCTGACATAGTCATAAGCCTCAAGAATAACACTATAATCATGCTTAGCTTTATCAGAACTTAACTTGTATTCTTCCATTTGAATTAATTCAGATTCAAGAAAATTATTTCTATCAACTAATTTATCATTCTTGACCTTAAGTTCATCTCTTTCACAAGTAAGAATTCTAAAATTAGTCATAAGATTCTTAAACTCAGCATGGATAGATCTAATTTCATCAGAATTTAAGCTATCAAATGAATCAAGAGAGTGAAGTGATACCTTAACAGAGGATGGAGAAGTTTTTTTTGGAGATCCAGGTTTGTCTGAACCATTTGCCATCAATGCAATGTTGTCATAATCCAATTCATCTTCAGAATCACTGGAATCAGCCCAATCCTTCTGTGTGACCATAAGTGCATTACCCTTTCCTGAATTCCTAGGCTTCTTACACTCACTAGCAAAGTGTCCAAGCTCATTGCAGTTAAAGCACTTGATCTTGGCCTTATCAAGCTTGACAATTGTACTTTTGCCTTTGTCACTCTTCTTGTAACACCCCCAGATCCGGGGTCCGGGATCGGGTCGTTACGGTCTTATTTTCCACTACAAGAAATATGGGCTATTGCAAGCCCAATATATATTTGTGTTACATAAAGTGTTACAATAGACACAAAACTTGGTAGTCTATTGCAATACTTTAGAAAACGTTGCATTAAATATGAAAAGTGTTGCAAGCAAAAGGATAATTTGAACAATTGCAATACATTAGCAAAGTGTTACAATAGAGGATAAACTTTTTAGTCAACTTGCCAAAATTTGTAGGCGGGAACTCGGTTTCTTTGCTGGGCGGGATAAAAATGCGTACCAAAATAATTCTAACATACAATTATAACAAAAATACACTACATCTCTTACAAAAATATTCCCCCAAATTAAACACTCATCTCTCTCACTGTCTCTCTCATCTCTCTCCACCGTACTGTCTCTCTCGGCTCTCTACCGCTCATCTCTCTCCACCTTACCACTCTCTGCCTCTCTCCTCTCACTCTCTCTCTCTCTCTCTCTCTCTCTATCTCTCTCTCACAAATATAGCGGATTCAACAAAAGCCCAAAACCCCAAGCCTAATTGAACAAAGATTTGATCAAAGATCCGAGTAAAGCTTCAATTAGAGGTATAATACCCATCTTTTACCGATTATTATGAATTATACATCTCTATATATGTATGAATGTGAATATTTTCGATTGTATTCTTCAGATCTGTTGGATATTTGTGTTAATTAGTTGGGTATATGTGTTAGTATTGTTTTAATTTTGTAAACAATTAATTATATGCTCATAGTTTGGAGGTTTTTCTCAAGCTGTGATTTTTTTGTTAATTAATTACATGCGTTAACTTTGTTGTTTTTTGAAGCTGTGTTAATTACATGGGTATATGGTTTTTCTCATCTTGTTGTTAAGGTTTAAAGGTTGAGCTGTGCATCTTTTAGTAGTGTATTAATATTTCATTTAACTCAAATTTTATCTTTGTCTCTGAAATATATATGAAATATGTGCCCTGTTTTTCTTATGAAACATGTGCTGTCTCTAAATTCTAATGTACTGGTGAAATTTGAGTACCACAAGGTCGTTCATTTTTTTAAGTACAACAACAAGTTAATGTTGTAATGAGGTGTTGTGTTCCTTATTGATGTACTGTGTTCTTTTTTCAATTAATGTATGTAGAAAATGGATTTTGAAGGAGAGAAATGGATAAAGCTTCCTAAGTACAGTGATAAATATAGGAAGGGGGTGGAAGATTTTGTTACGAAAGCATTTTCTAAATATGCCGTAGGAACAGAAATCACGTGCCCCTGTAAAACATGTAGAAATCGTTTCTGGAGTGATGCCAAGGGTATAAATGAGCATCCCGTATGTAACGGTCCTTGTCCCCATTATGTTGAATGGATTTACGAGGTCTCAACCCTTAAGATAGATAGCATTGCTGATGAGATAGATGAGATGGATACTGATAGTCAATGACTTTAATTATAGACTGCAAGTTATATGTGTAGAATACTTATAGACTGCAAGTTTATAGTATATGTCTAATTAAAAGAAATTTGGTATGTCCATGAGATGTAAATTGCACCTAATAATTTTAACTAATTTAATTAGACTAAATATGAGATTCCCGAGGAAGGAAGAACGTACACATTGCGGACCATTGGTGCTGCGTGGAGGCAGCATAAAAGCCGGGTTAAGAACGATCATTATAAACCATATAATAATGATGAGGACAGGTTAAAAAATAAGCCCAATGTCATTCCAGTCGAAGAATTCAAGGTGCTGCTTAAATACTGGGGGGATGCAGAAGTTCAGGTATATACATTTTTATTAAGATCAGTTAGCTAGAACTTCACCTTATTGCAATTTTTTTTTGAAAATTTGTTGGAAGTGATTTTATGTTCTTTGCACTTTATTGAATGGTCAGGAGCGAGCTAAGAAAAATGCAGAAAATCGTCAGTTGATTGTAGAGACACACACAGCGGGTCGTAAAAGTTTTGCGCAAATTGGCGAGAAAATAGTATGTCCACACTTACATATTTTCTTGCATATTTTCTTTTGCTATGTGTTTATAAATCCACACTTACATATTTTCTTGCATTATATTGGTTTAACATTATCCCATTTCTTGCATTTTCTTCACAGAAAGCCGAAAAGAAAATCGATTCTGAAGAACTAGCTCCAAAAGATGATATTTATGCGAAAACCCGTAAACGGAAGCCAGGCCGACAATACAAGGTAATGATGAAATAAATTAAGTATTTCAGTCCTTTTCATTTTTAAAAGGTTATGTATTTCAGTTGGCAAAAAAAAAGATTATGTATTTCTGTCCTTTTTAGTATTAATGTGTTTTTATTTTTGTTGAATCATGTTTATTGGTAGACTCCAAATGTTCAAGATGGCAGTGGTGAGCAAGTTAAAAAACCAAAACATGGTCCCAATTGGCTTTTGGGTAGATCAGGCAAATGTAGAAAAACAAAGCAAGATCAGCAACAGAAACTTCTTAGCTCCAGTACTCCTACTGATATGAATGATTTGAAAAAGACGCTAAGGGAAGAAATCATGTCTGAGATGCAGGAGATGGTCGACAGAAAGGTGTCTGAAAAAATGACAAAGGTAATAGTCAAACTGGGAGAAATCAATCCAGATTTCAAAGACCTAGATGTTGAAGAATTATGTGCTAGCAGTGGTGGTGAAAGTGAGGACAACAATGATCAAGAGGATGATGATAGTGAGGATGGCAATCACGAGGACGATCTGAACGAAAATCATGATGATTGAGGATCAGTACTTTTATTTTATATGCATGTGTGCGTACTTTTGGTAGCTTGGTACTTTAACAGTAAATTAGACCAAGTTTTATTTGGATATTTTGGTGTGTAAGTCGACTATGTGTTTCGACTTTGGATTTATGTACTTTCGACATATATTCTGTTGGATTTCCTATCTTATGGTATAAGCCGACTATGTTTGGGCTTTATGGTATATTTTGTTGAATGGGAAATGTGATTCTGGTGTGATATATTTTGTATTGGTTTATTGACAGTTCAAACAGGGTATATATTTCAAATTGGACTAACAAAAAGTGTTGCAAGTAAATGTTGCAATAACTATAAAAATGGATTACAATAATGTTGTTAAAAAAACAAAAAGCATTACAATAGGGGATAAAATGTTACATAAAAATGTTGAAATAAATTGACTGTGCAACACTTTTAACGAAAATATGTTACACAATTTTGTTGCAATAGTCTATTGCAACATCATAAAAGTGTCACTAAACATGACAAAAGTGTTGCACTAAAGGGGATATTGTAATACTTTAAAAATGTTGCAATAAGTAGGAAAAACGTTGCTATAGGGGTCTATTGCAACGGCAGCAGATGCAACGCTCAATTTTGGTAAAAACGTTGCAAAAACCTCTATTGTAACACATTTGGGGTCTAATATGACACTTTTTTGGCGTTGCAATAGCCCATATTTCTTGTAGTGTTCCATGATTAATACTTTACTTGAGTCCACAATAAATAAATCACCTGCTGTGACCCCACAATAATAACCACTCACACACACACACAGTTATAGTCCCAGAGATGAAATTGAAATAAGTCTTGCATTACTGGTTTACGAATAAAAGTTATTACAAGCCAAAAGGATAACATCATAAGTTTAAAAGTTTTGCCGTTGATTAATCATTATTGGTACATATAATTAAACTGGTAATCAAAGGCTACTGAGCTATGCTACCTCAGCAACGGCAGCGATGATATCAACGGGTAGCCCTGTGGGGCGGGTAACCTGCTTGCGCCGAGTGCGCCTGACGCGGGCCATGTGACCTAGCTGTTGTTGTGACATAATAAATAAGCAAGGGTGAGCAACAGCCCACCAACAATATATACTGTGCAGTAATATATAAGACAGTTCAAAGATATGTTTTGAAATCATATGCCATGCATTAGAGAAAATATTGCCAGTTTAATATAAAGGATGAAGTTACAAGGTAACTCAACAGATATATATTTCGTGGAAGCATATGCTATGCCAAAATAAGCAAGATAGCATCATTTTCATAAAAATAGGAACTTGCAGAATGATATTGCAATTCCAGTTTGAAATACTTTTCAATTCTGCCAACTATGATGGTGTTGCAGAAAATTTCCAACATTGAGTGATGAACTAATACTGGAGTTTGACGCGCCAGGAGACATAGCATATACACGATGATCAGTCGCATGTTATGCTCCCCACCTCTTGTTTACTACATGTAGAAGGAAGCACCGACGGATTTAATTGTCTACCGCCCTCTGGAACCCCCTCGGCCAACGGTTGGGCCATTTGCTGGACCGGCGCCACTGGGTCACTTATGCATCTCCTAGTTCATTCCACATCCATAACTTTGAAACGTAAAGTTCGTCCCCCTTTCCCCAAGTATAATACTTGTTGATAAGACTCCACAAGGTAGTCATATCTAAATGGAAAGGAAAATTTACCAATATTTCCCAAGCTGCTGCTTGTTAATGGATACTGACTTGTTCCAACATTCTTACCCCTCGAATAATGAGTGGGTACACAATACCATGAATAATAGCAACCAAGTTGCGAGTGAAGCGAATAATTTATGACCGGGCAGTCACAAGATAAATAACATTCCTCAAGTAAGGTTCCCTTACAATAGAATCGAAGGGAGAATGGAATCACTGAGAACCTTCCTTGATAATATAATAATAATAGGACTCTGAAATAATTTATATAATATTCGAAGGTCGATGATACTATGCGAATGATGTAAATTATCTTTGAAACGAGTTCGAAGAATTAACTAACTATTCCAAGAATATTTATTGATTCATAGATATTGGAACAGTGTTACTCGGAGTAATCTTTGAATAAATATTCAGAATAATATTCATTGAACACATAATGAATATTCAAATTAATGACAATGTTTATTGATGGAGTAATCATCAAATGGATGTTTGAGAATTATTTATTGAATCAATAGTGAATATTCAACTCAAGAAGGATACATATTGATGGAATAATTATCGACTTAATATTTGGGACAATATTCATCGAATAAATAATGAATATTCAACTTAATAATATTTATCGAAGAAATGATTATCGAATGAATATTTGAAATTATGTTCAATAATTGAATCGAATTTAAATAAAGGTCGAAGATAATATCCCTTATCTCAAGGGAATATTCAAAGTAATATTTATCGAATAACTGGAGTTCGAATCAATGTTCAACTGATATTTATAAAATAAATAGAGATTGAATGAATATTCGAATTAATATTCATTTAAATAAATAAGGCTCGAATGAATATTAAAATAATATTCATTAAATAAATAAACTCGAATGAATATTCAAAATAATATTTATCGAGTAAATAAGAATGAATATTCTCTAATTAAATAACTTAACTGAGAGTTCGAAATAATATTCGAATATTTAATCGACTTTAGATGAATATTAAACATATAATATTCATCGAATAAATAAACATCTGATGAATAATCCGAATAATATTTATCAAATAATCTCAAGGAATATCCCAACAATATTCACCAGATAACAAATGGAAGATATTTACTTAAATATTTTCCTCTGAAAATAATATCAATATATCAAGGAATATCGACTCCCGGTCTATAATCAAAGAATGAGATTCATCTGCCCTTTTTGCTTAAGGGTCTCAGTGATATCCGGCTTATAACTGATATATTACTATCTAGCTTATAAGCTAACAATAAATTCTAGGAACAAGTATATCAATTTGACTTTGAAAGTAGGCATGCATGCTATGGCATATGTATAACAGAAAGCATATATATATATTCACAACAACAGCCTTATAAAAAGGATTTGAAACTTGCCTGGAAATCGAGTACGAGTAGGGGTAGTAGTAGCGTGTCCCGGGTCAGCCTGATGATCTATAATTAGCCAAGGCATTCGGGATTAATCACTTAACACCTTACAAAAGGTTAAGTATAAACTTAACTTAAATCGAAACACGTTTTCAAGTCGTTTCGTTATACCCCTCTAATTCACTCTTATTATTGCTTTTATTACCCGATACTTGTTCGTTACTAAAGCATGACATTACACTTACATATGGTAAGTATTTAAATCGTATAAGTTTTAAAGTCGAAATATTAGACCTCGATATTTATAGATCGTTTTCTAAGTGGTTTACCGAAGTTATAACCGAGTATACCTCTTAGGGGTACTTTCGTACTTAACCATGATTCGAACATTTTTATAAAATCGGAAAACGATCCATTCGACATGCGGTCTTCTCCCACACCTTCCTTTTTATCTCTATTAATTAATTATCATGATTCGCCACTGATTTCGCAATATTAAAGGGATCCAATTTCGGTTACGAACTTTTGATTACAGTTCCGAACCACTTTTACGAATTTAATCATAACTCCTAAACCGTAAGTCCGTTTCATGCGATCTTTATATCAAAACGAAGCTCATAACATAATCTAGCTAATCATGGCATAAGTCGAAGCTATGCAGTGAGTTATACCTACTGTCAAGTTCGAATTTCAAGGTTAAACGAAAATCGGGCATTACGACGGCTATAAATCGAACGTTCTACTAATCGTAACACTAAAACCAAGCCACACCGGGCACCAATACAACTTATACATATGATTCTTATCTCAACAAGCTCAAGAACACCATGCTTCATCATCATATCATCATAAAGCTAAACTATCCACAAGATCATGCTAACATGGTGGTAATAATACTACTAACATTACTTAAGCCAATATCACCAAGAATCATGCATAAACTCAAGTAAAGCTTAGGGTTTCAAATGATTTATACCTTCCTTAGAGAGTAGTAAATCCTTCCTGAGCCTTGATATATCCTTGGATGATCCTAAGCTAGCTTAATCCACCATGAAAACAAGAAAAAAACCAAGATTAGTTCTTAAAACCACTATTCATCCTCCTCTTTGATGAATTAATTGAAAATGGAAACAAGTGAGATTGGCTTTGAAATTTTTATGGGATCACTTTTAGGAAATGTAAGACTCACCATAATTTTTGCAAGATCAAAAGATGGTGGGAAGAGGGGTTTTGATTTTGGAATTATGGTGAAGGCCGAATGGATGCTTTCTTGTGGGGAAAGAGTTTTTTGTTTGGTTTATTTGATTTTCTATGATTTAATTCTCATCCACTCTCATCCACTTACACATAATATCTTTGTATAAAGCTACTTTAATAAAGTTGTGAAGTGTTGGATGAGGAAACACCATGACAAGTGTTGAGTTTTTGGTGGTTTAGAGCTTACTAGTTAGTTACTTGCTAAGTGCTTGGTTGCATGCTCTAAGGTTCTAGTTCCTTGATTCTAGTTTGGTTAGTAGATATTTTATACATAGCACATGCATGCATCTTAGTCTCTGCTTGCTCTTTTGTCCGGTTATTGCTCGATTCGATTGATCGTTCGTAGGAATAACTCATTCATTTCTAGTTAGGGTTTTACCGAAAACCTTCTTAATATTTCTAATACTATTCTTCATCTTACTTAATACTTCTCGAATTTAAATTCCTTTTTATAATTCCTTATGTCTTGCAGTGTCCAGGGAATTCTCGGAGAAAATAAAAGTGCTCTTTTTCTGAATCCGACAGCTTTTACATACACTTATTTTCTTCCTGGATCACTAATACGAACTCAGAAATCCGTTCCGAATACCGGGTATAACATTATTATAATAATATTCCAAATTCCACCAAAATCACTATTCATCACTTATTTTTATTTAATTCCTATAATTAGGAAAATGAACCTGGTTCGCTCTCGAGTGTTCCTTAACCTTTTTACGGAACCGCTGGACTTATAATAGATATTGATTTGGATGACACAAGAATAATCTTACTTGAAGTAATATACTTATATCCCTAGGAGATAGATCATTCTTATCTATGCTGTCAACCAAAAGTATTCTGCATGACATATAAATAATTGAATTCAAATCCATTCCATTCATTTAATAGACATTCGTTACATCGCAGTCATAACCACTATCCATTCCCATATTATTACATAATAAAAAGTTTTAATTCTACCAAAAATCTGGGTTCTTACAGTCTCCCCTCCTTAAAAGGATTCCGTCCCGGAATCAGCTTGAAAACAAATGGGGGTACTTTTCCATCATTGCACTTTCTAGCTCCCAGGTTGATTCTTCTATGTTGTGGTTCTGCCATAAAACTCTGACAAGCTTGATGACCTTGTTTCGGAGCACCTGATCTTTTCTGTCTATGATTTCCACCGGTTGCTCTACATAGGTCAAATCTGGTTGCATGTCCACGTGCTCATATTCCACTATGTGCTTGGCATCTGGGTTATATTTCCTCAGCATTGAGACATGGAACACATTGTGCACTTGCTGCAGGTTCGAGGGTAATGCTAGTTCATAAGCTAGCTCTCCAATACGTCTTAAGATCTCAAATGGGCCAATATATCTAGGACTCAACTTCCCTTTCTTCCCAAACCTCATTAAACCCTTCCAAGGAGACACTTTCAAGAACACTAGGTCCCCCACTTCATATTCTTTTCCTTTCCGAGCTAAGTCGGCATATTTCTTTTGTCGATCTTGTGCTGCTACCAGTCGACCTCTGATTAAATCCACTGCATCTTTTGTTCGTTGGACCATCTCAGGCCCGAGCATCTTTCGCTCTCCGACTTCATCCCAATATAGGGGAGATCGGCATTTTCTTCCATAAAGGGCCTCGTAAGGCGGCATTCCTATGCTTGAATGAAAGCTATTGTTGTAGGAGAACTCAATCAATGGCAAGTGATCATCCCAATTTCCTTTAAAGTCTATAGCACAGACTCTCAACATATCTTCTAGTGTCTGGATGGTCCTTTCACTTTGCCCGTCTGTCTGGGGATGGTAAGCTGTACTCATGTTTAGCCTGGTTCCCACACAGTCCTGAAAGCTCCTCCAAAACCTGGAGTTAAATCTGGGATCTCTGTCGGATACTATGGCGACTGGGACTCCATGTCGCGCCACTATCTCTTTGAGGTAGATATCTACAAGCCTATCAACCGTGTACCTTTCGTTGATCGGTAGGAAGTGAGCTGACTTTGTTAGTCGGTCTATAATCACCCATATGGCATCATGATTTGCTTTGGTCCTTGGCAAACCTACTACGAAGTCCATAGCTATATGTTCCCATTTCCATTCGGGAATCTCTAAGGGGTGCAGAAGTCCACTGGGCCTCTGGTGCTCTGCTTTCACTTTCTGGCAAGTCAAGCATTTGCTTACCCATTCTACCACGTCCTTTTTCATGTTGGGCCACCAGTAGTACTCTTTCAAATCTCTATACATCTTGGTGCTACCGGGGTGCACTGAGTATCCTGAGTTGTGTGCCTCATATAGAATTTCTTCCTTGAGTTCCTGATCGTTTGGGACCCATATCCTCCACATATATCTCATGATTCCACCTTTATCTTTTTCACACTTGATTTCTTCCCCAGTCATTAACTCCTTAGTCGAGTTCTTTTCTGCTTCCATCATTTGCTCTTGGCATAACCTAATCTTTTCCAATAGTAGAGGCTGGATTCGAATTTCCATCAACTTTTCTTGACCTTCTTCAGGTATCTTAATCTCAATTTCCAGCCTCTCAAAGTCTTTTATCAATTCTTTCTCCGTAGTTATCATTTTGAGCTTCTCTTTCCTACTAAGGGCGTCAGCCACCACATTGGCTTTGCCCGGGTGATAACGAATCTCACAGTCGTAATCCTTGATTAGCTCTAGCCATCTTCTCTGATGCATGTTAAGCTCTTTCTGCGTGAAAATGTACTTAAGGCTCTTATGGTCAGTGTAAATCTCACACTTTTCTCCATACAAGTAGTGCTTCCAAATTTTTAAGGCAAAAACAATTGCTGCTAATTCCAGATCATGGGTGGGGTATCGGATCTCGTAATCCTTCAATTGTCTTGACGCATATGCTATTACCTTACCGTGCTGCATAAGCACGCATCCCAATCCTTTATGCGAAGCATCACTGTAAATCACGAAATCTCCTTTTCCATCAGGCAACGCCAATACTGGGGCCGTTACCAACCTCTTCTTCAGCTCTTGAAAACTCTTCTCGCATTTTTCAGTCCATTCAAATTTCTCAGTTTTACGGGTAAGTCGAGTTAACGGAGCTGCAATCTTCGCAAAATCTTGCACAAATCGTCTATAATATCCGGCCAGTCCGATGAAACTCCTTACCTCTGTTGGAGTGGTTGGTCGTTCCCAATTTGAAACTGCCTCTATCTTGGAGGGGTCAACTAGCACTCCTTCTTTGTTGATTACGTGCCCTAAAAATTGTACTTCATTTTTCCAGAACTCACACTTTGAGAATTTGGCATATAATTGCTCTTTCCGGAGCGTCTCTAAGGTTATCCTCAAATGTTCAGCGTATTCTTCCTCTGTCTTTGAGTAGATCAAAATATCATTAATAAAGACTATAACAAACTGGTCCAAATATTCCTTGAACACTCTATTCATTAAATCCATGAAAGCTGCTGGGGCGTTGGTCAATCCGAATGACATCACCAAGAACTCATAATGTCCATACCTAGTACGGAATGCAGTCTTTGGAATATCTTCAGGTTTAATCTTCAGCTGGTGATATCCGGTTCTCAAGTCAATCTTGGAGAAATACACAGCTCCTCTTAGCTGGTCAAACAAATCATCAATTCTGGGCAACGGGTACTTATTCTTTATGGTTAGCTTGTTCAACTCTCGATAGTCGATGCATAACCTCATACTCCCGTCCTTTTTCTTGACGAACAATACTGGTGCGCCCCAAGGCGACACACTGGGTCTTATCATACCCTTATCCAACAATTCCTGTAATTGCTTTGCTAGCTCTTTCTGTTAGAAATGATTGATGAAAACAGTGTTTGGAAGCTAAAGTCAGAAAACAGAGTTTAGTTGGAAGCAGTCAGAGTTTGATTAAACACTGACTGGAAGCGCAAACAGAGTTTGTTAAACTCTGTAGCGGTATTGTCTGAAGAGTCAACAGTGTTTGAAGATTGATAAATATGGAAGCAATATCTTTGAAGATTGGAAAGCTGTCAAAGAGATTGAGTTGACTTGGAAGACTGAAGCAATCGTGATTGATATCAATTGTATAGCTTGATTTTAGGAGTATCAGTTACTGATTGTACGAAGCTGTATGTTCTATAAATACAGTTAGGTTAACCCTAGAAGGGTAGTCGAACATTGAGATATTCATTCATTGTAACCTAAGCAACTCTCTGTGATATTTACATCACTGAGAGAGGAATTATTAATTCCAAACAGTTTTTAATTGTTAAACAGTGTGTTCTTGTTAAGTTACTCATACAGTATTTGATTGCTTATTGTGTAATCGACCTAACAAGTGGTATCAGAGCCTAATCTGTTATTTTATTACAGTTAAAGATCCAAACACAATAGTAATCAATGGCAGAGATACCTCCACCAAATGAGAAAGCTCCTACTACTGTTAGTAGGTATGAAACAATAAGGGTTCCTATACTTAGGCCATCAGAGTATGCAATTTGGAAGGTGAAAATGACCATGTTTCTGGAGGCTACAGATCCAGAATACCTTGATAGAATTTATGAAGGTCCTCACAAACCAACAAAATTATCTGCTGCTGCTGCTGGTGAGGAATCAAAGGTCATTCCAAAGGAAAAGAAAGATCTAACTGCTGAGGATCTTTCATCTATTGCAAAGGATGCAAAAGTGAGACATTTACTTCACAGTGCATTAGACAATGTTATGTCTAATAAAGTGATTAATTGCACAACTGCAAAGGAAATATGGGATGCACTTGAGGTTAGGTGTCAAGGAACTCCTGCAATCAAGAAAAACAGAAGAAACATACTCACTCAGGAGTATGAGCACTTTGAGGCAAAGTCTGATGAAACCATGACAGAAACATTTGACAGATTCTGTAAACTGCTCAATGATTTGTCATTGGTTAACAAAGAATATGATTTAGAAGACTCAAATCTCAAGTTTCTTCTTTCTCTACCTGAAAAGTGGGATGTGAAAACAACCACTATTAGAGATAATTATGAACTTGGTGAAACAGAGATTGATGAAATTTATGGGCTGCTCAAAACCCATGAATTGGAATTGGAGCAGAGAAACAAAAGATCTAGTAGAAAGTCAAAGTCTGTTGCTCTTAAGGTTGAGGAGAAACCATCAAAGAAGGAGGCATCAAGGAGAAAGGCAAAAGGGAAAGCCTTAGTCATCCATTCAGAGAATGAGTCATCAAACACTGATGTTGACTCAAACACAGATGGTTCATCTGATTCTGAAGATGATGAAGAGATGATGCAAATGGCTGCATTGATGGTAAAGACCTTCAAGAAGATGGGTTACAAGAACTTCAAGAAGGGAAAGAGATTCTCAAGGGACTACTCAAAGTCTGACAAGAAGAATTTCAAGAAAGCTGAGGGAAAGGACTTCAAATCTGGAAAGAAAGATAAGTCTGAGATTCAATGCTACAAGTGTAAGGAGATGGGACACTATGCTCCAGAGTGCAAGAAGGGTAAAACTGAAAAGGCACTCTACACCAAAGGCAGAGATTGGGCAGACACTTCAGATTCAGATGAGGAAGTCAACTATGCTCTCATGGCTACTACTCAGACTGAAAATGATGATCTCAAGGTACCTCCAACCACTTATGCTTATAACACTGATAATATAACTGAATTAAGAATTTATCTTAAAGCATTGCATATCAGTTATAGAGATCAGACCTTAGAAAATGAGAGGATAAAGTCTGAGTGTTCTCAACTCAAAGAAAGAAATAAACTTGTTGAGGAACAGTTAGAGAACATGAATAAAATTCAAAAAGAGAGAGATGATGCAGTGTTTATTGAACAGGAGTTGCTAGGTAAGTATAAGCAACTAGAATCTGAATTGGAGGATAGTAAACACATCATTAAAACTTGGACACACTCTGGCAAAGACACTCAAGAAGTGTTTCAGTCAGATACAGTAGGTCTAGGTTACTCTGTTGGAGATGAACTTAGATTTGAAAATAAGGTAAAAGTTAGACCATATTGTTCATCTGAGGGTAATGTCATGGGAACAGGTGGACCTAAGACTGAAGCACAGAAAAAGGCTGTTAAAGAGTCATATGCTAAAACTTTTGTTAAAGAGGCTAACATTGGTTTAATGACAGATAAACAACTCAAGCATAAGCTTAAGGAGATAAAATCTGTCAACAAACAGAGATTGCCTAAGAAAAACAAAAATGGAAAAGTAGGCATAACTTCAGGAATTAAGCCAATGCTTGCTTCATTAGCTCCTAGAAAAACATGCTTTAATTGTGGTAGCACTAATCATCTTGCTAGTTTCTGCAGTAAGAATAAGAACATTAATTCTTTGCCCTCTAAAACTGCAGTAAAGAGTGATTATGTGAGAACTAGACCACAGACTTTATGCAAACACTGTGGAAGTACTTGGCATTCTATTTACACTTGCAGAGATTATCATGCTATTTACTATAATTACTATGAACCCAAGCCAAATTTGAAATGGGTTAAAGTAAACTCTGCAAATGTAAACTCTGAAAAAGTTAGCTTAAACTCTGTTAATGTGAATTCCGCTGCAAAAGCTAACAGAATTAAGAAAGCCAAAGGATCCAAGCAAGTCTGGATCCTTAAAACTAATAATCAGTGATTGTTTGTGATTGCAGGGCAACAGGGTTAGTACCCTAGTCGTGGACAGTGGATGTTCAGGACATATGACAGGAAATAAAGCCCTGCTATCAGAGTTTGAGGAGAAGGCTGGCCCAGAAGTTTCCTATGGAGATGGCAACATAGGACATACACTGGGATATGGCAATATTAATCTTGGAAATGTCATCATCACAAATGTAGCTCTTGTTCCAGGACTCAAGCATGATTTGCTATCTGTGAGTCAAATCTGTGACAGAGGATATCATGTAGATTTTCAGCCTGAATATTGTCAAGTGATCAGTAAATCTACAGGGAAAGTTGCTCTAGTTGGAAACAGACACAATAACATCTATGAAATCAAATTGTCAACAAACACTGATGGCAAAGCAGTGTGTCTGTCTACAAGGATGTCCAGTGAAGAGAGTTGGAAATGGCACAAGAAACTCTCTCATTTGAATCTGAACAACATCAATGAGCTAATCAAGAATGATCTTGTAAGAGGTCTACCAAAGTCCTTGTTGAATGTAGAAGGACTGTGTGATTCTTGTCAAAAGGCCAAACAGAGAAAAACATCTTTCAAAAGTAAATCTGAGTCTTCAATTGTTGATCCTTATCATCTACTACATGTTGATCTTTTTGGTCCAGTGAATGTGATGTCTCTTGGAAAGAAGAGATATGCATTAGTCATTGTTGATGAATATACCAGATTCACATGGGTATATTTTCTTGCAAAGAAGGATGAAACTGCATTAACACTGACAGAACATGTAATTCAACTGGAAAAAGGGTCAGAGCATCAAGTGAAGATAATCAGAAGTGACAATGGAACTGAATTCAGGAATTCATCTATGGAAGAATTTTGCAAGAGTAAAGGGATAAAACAAGAGTTTTCTGCACCTGGTACTCCACAACAAAATGGTGTAGTGGAGAGAAAGAACAGAACCTTGATAGAAGCTGCCAGAACCATGCTAGATGAAGCAAAGTTGCCAACATATTTCTGGGCAGAAGCAGTTCAAACTGCTTGTTTTACTCAAAATGCAACACTGATCAACAAGCATGGTAAAACACCATATGAAATGGTGAAGAAGAAAAAGCCAAATCTAAAATATTTTCATATATTTGGATGCAAATGCTTTGTGTTAAAGACTCATCCTGAACAGTTGACCAAGTTTGACCTAAAGGCAGATGAAGGTATTTTTGTTGGCTATCCACTGTCAACTAAGGCATTCAGAGTTTATAATCTGAGAACCAGAGTGATCATGGAATCAATACATGTGTCATTTGATGACAAGAAGATAACTGGACTTGAAGATGTAGATGAACATGATCAACTGCATTTTGAAAATGAAGATTTATTCTCTGAAAAAGTAAACTCTGATCAGACTGATGTGTCAAACTCTGTTGATCTAAACTCTGAACCTCTACTGGTAAATACTGAAGAAACTCTTCAATCAGAAACAAGGGAAGAACCAGTTGAGGGGGAGCATGAAGAATCACATCAAAGTGACAAGTCAAACACTGAAAGTGACTCAATTGATGATTCTGAATCAAACTCTGTTGATTCAAACTCTGATCATCCAAATTCTGAGCAGTCACATTCAGGGGGAGCATCAGAAAATGAAGAAAGACATCAAGAAAATCAGGAGAGCATGGATCAAGGGGGAGGATCACATGATGACAGAAGCAATCTGCCTTCTGCAAGAAAATGGACTAAATCTCACACACCTGATTTGATTATTGGTGATCCAGATGCAAAAGTAAGGACAAGAAGTGCAACAACAAATGAATGTCTTTTTCATGCATTCTTGTCACAATCTGAGCCAAAGAAAGTGGAGGAAGCTCTTAAAGATGCTGATTGGATAACAGCAATGCAAGAAGAGCTAAATGAATTTGAAAGAAATGAAGTGTGGACACTAGTACCAAGGCCTAAGAATAGATCCATTGTTGGTACTAAATGGGTTTTCAGGAATAAAACTGACAGTGAGGGTGTTATCACAAGGAACAAGGCAAGACTGGTTGCAAAAGGCTATTCACAACAGGAAGGAATTGACTATGATGAAACATTTGCACCAGTGGCTAGATTGGAGGCAATAAGGATTTTTCTAGCATATGCCTCCCACATGAAATTCAAAGTGTTTCAGATGGATGTAAAAAGTGCATTTTTGAATGGAAAACTTGAAGAAGAAGTGTTTGTAGAACAACCACCAGGGTTTGTAGATCCAAAATATCCAGATCATGTCTACAGGTTAGACAAGGCTCTCTATGGACTTAAGCAGGCACCAAGGGCATGGTATGAAACCCTTGCCAAATTTCTACTAGAAAGTGGATTTCACAGAGGTACTATTGACAAAACTCTGTTTTATTTCCAAAATGGTAGTGACTTGCTTTTAGTTCAGATATATGTGGATGACATCATTTTTGGGTCTACTAATGATAAACTCTGTAAGAAGTTTGCCAAACTCATGCAGTCAAGATATCAAATGAGTATGATGGGAGAGCTTAGTTATTTTCTAGGCCTACAGGTGAAGCAAACAGATGATGGAATTTTTATAAATCAAGCAAAATATACCAGAAACCTTCTCAAGAAATTTGGTATGCTTGACTGTTCATCTGCAACAACTCCCATGGCAACTGCAACAAAATTGGACAAAGATGCAGGGTCATCAGTAGATATGACAAGCTACAGAGGAATGATTGGTTCTTTGCTCTATTTGACAGCTAGCAGACCTGATATCATGTATGCAACTTGCTTGTGTGCAAGGTTCCAGGCTGATCCAAGAGAACCACATTTAACAGCAGTAAAAAGAATATTCAAGTACCTGAAGGGCACTATAACTTTGGGGCTGTGGTATCCAAGGGAATCAGAGTTTAAACTTCTTGGTTACTCTGATGCAGACTTTGCTGGATGTAAGATAGACAGAAAAAGCACCAGTGGAAGTTGTCAATTTCTGGGTGACAGACTTGTTTCCTGGTATAGCAAGAAACAGAAGTCAATATCTACATCTACAGCTGAAGCAGAGTATATTGCTGCTGGTAGCTGTTGTGCACAGATTTTATGGATGAAGAATCAACTGCTGGATTATGGATTAAGGTATTCCAAGATACCTATTTACTGTGATAATCAAAGTGCTATTGCAATGACAGGTAATCCAGTGCAACATTCAATGACAAAGCACATCAGCATAAGGTATCACTTCATCAGAGAGCATGTAGAGGAAGGCAACATTGAGCTTCACTTTGTGTCTACAGAACAACAACTTGCAGATATCTTCACCAAGCCATTGAGTGAAGTTACATTTACAAGACTGGTCAATGAACTAGGAATGGTCTCTAGTTTTGACTAGAGATGTTGGTTAGACTCAAAAACTTATTGCTCATGTTTTCTGTAAATTGTTAAGTGCTATGTGAACCTTAGTATTAAACTCTGTTCTGCATGCTAAGGTTTAAATCTTTTTAAACTCTGTCAGCATGTCTGTCTGTTAAACACTGTTAACATGTTAGATACACTCAGTGAATTCAGAATTGATTATTGTCTGAATGAAATACCAATGAAGAAATATGTATGAAGCATGATTCACAGTAATTAAATCATGATTCTTTCTGAGTCACTGCTATCTAATCAGACTTTGTGCAGAAAATTAACACAGCATGATACTGTTTCATATTTATAGCATCTCTTAGTTTATTTAGTCCTAAACTCTGAGTCTATGAATATTGTGTGCATTGCCTCTCATAAATAATTTTGGTTATTGATGAACTCTAAACTCTGATAAGTGACATTCTGTTTCCAAAGGTATGGTTCATGATGATTCCTTGTTTGTACTTGTGAAAACCATAAAACTTGAGATGTGTCATTGATTAGTTTGGTGAGTTCAGATTCATGTCTACAACCTGTGAGAGTTTGAGCCAAATCAGTGATTGATACATTTTCTATCAATCAGTATTTATTGTTGTGTGATATTCATCAGGTAGTATGTTTCTCTAGAACTTGTATTAAACCATTTTGAGACTACAGGATATGTGTGTGCATGAAAATGATAAAGGCAATAGGATTTACCATTCTTTCAAACACTGTTCAAAATTCTTTTGAACATTGTACAAACACTGTATAAACACTGTTCATAAATTCCATCCTTAGTAAACCCCTTTGAGCCTTATTAACTGCTCATTTTTCTTATACTCTGAAGTATTAAGAGCAGTTAAATATTTTTTTTTCTCAAACAGATGAGTGTTTCTCAAGAAAAGAAAAAGTTTACTCAGTATATATGCTAAATAAATAAAAAAAAAATAAAAAAAAAAAAAATAAAAAAAATAAAAAATAAAAAAAATAAAAAAAAAGAAAAGAGCATATATACTGATCTTGTACAAATATATACTGTGACTGAACACTTTTTTCTATTATGATGTTCAGCTTGAAATCACTCATGAATAAAACATCTCTTTTCATCTGTTTGATCTTACTCCATTTAAACCCTGAATAAAGTCCTTTTGATTTGTGAATACATGTACTCAAAGTAGTGTAGAATTGGTGGACATTCAAGCATATGGTAGACTCTGCTATTTCTGATTGAATGTGAGTGTAAACACTTCACCTAAACACTTGTGTGCATTGAGAGTTTGTGAGAATATCCAGTTCATGACTGTTATTCACTGAATGAAACTCTGATTTCTATCTCTTGATCTTTTTGTCTTTAAAGACTGTGTGCTTACTTGGATAATCATGGACATCAAAGGGAATAGAAGTTTTCAGATTTCTGTATTACAGTAA
Source organism: Kitagawia praeruptora (assembly GCA_037693485.1). Classification (NCBI taxonomy): domain Eukaryota; kingdom Viridiplantae; phylum Streptophyta; class Magnoliopsida; order Apiales; family Apiaceae; genus Kitagawia; species Kitagawia praeruptora. Next base: position 115,445,915 of record CM075354.1, read on the forward strand.
CTACAGAGTTTAGCATTCATCAAACAATCAGTGTTTAATATGAGAGTTTGTGCATTCAGTGTTTATTAACTGTTTGTTATGGATTTTATGAAATATTAGATGCTTTAAAAATTGATTTCAGTAAACTCTGCTTCACACACACTCATATTCACAACTGTGCAATTTTTGAAAGGGTTTTAGTGATAAAGTTGGAAAATTGATAAACACTGTTGAGTTGTGTTAAGTACTCTGAGGTAAAGTCTTATTGAGATGATTTGACTATTTTGGAGTAATTGGGGTGGTTGACAACTGTTAATTAGTGTTAATGTGTCTAAGTGTCGTGATTATAGGAATAACAGCGGTAATTATTAAGTGATCCATTGGCTGTTTGACACGTGTCCCATGATTGTGTTCCACTCACACACTACTCTACAACAGTTGCGCGCTTTTACTAAATAAACGATTGAGTTTTAATTTTACTCTAATCGTCTTTAGTCTCTCACTCCTTATCGATTCACATTCACCCACTCACAGTTACTTACATACTTATTCATTTTCACACTTCTCTTATTCTCTCCTTCACTTTTTGATAAACACTTACAGTGCATTCAAATCTTTTCTTTGCATATCTTCGTATCTTGTTACTAATGGCAACTAAAGCGTTTGATGCAGCAGGGTTAGTTTTTCTCCCTAGTAACTATGCAGCACCATTGGATAATGAAAATGCTCCACAGGCGTTTCACTTGTTCCAAAACTTCTTGAACGATTCTGAGATAGGGACGGCTCTAACTGCACCACCAACATTATCTGCTTCACAGATTGCTACTTTCTGGACAAACTCTGAATATGATGATGGAGGAGAGGCTGGCACTCCAACAATCATTTTCACTCATGAAGAATCAGAGTATATCATTACTCCAACCACTGTCAGGGATGCTTTGGACTTTGAGACACACACTTCTTACAGTGTTGTTGGTCATGATAGATTGAGGACAATGTTGGAACAAATTGGATGTGCAGGAAACTTGAACAAGATAGGGTCTTTGAGACGACCAAGTTTGAGAAAGGAATGGAGTTTCTTCTTTGATTGTATAACAAGGGCTTTTGGAAAGAAGACAACAAACTGGGATGCACTGCCTCTGGATACTCTCCAAATTGGTCATGCTCTACTATATGGAGGTAACTTCGATTTTGGTAGACTAGTACTAATGAACTTGGGAGAGCGATTGTCTGAGTCTACTACTGTTTATTTTGCTCGTTTTTGTCAATTGCTATTTACTGCATGTGTGCCTAACATTCCAATTGATGAAGCTGATGTAATTCAGCCTTTTCAAGTTGCTAAGAGAATGTTCACTGATTTGACAAACAAAGATGTCACTAAACAGCAAATACCTGAATTGTTTATGCCTTTAGCTTTACAAAACTATGTGAACCAACCACAAGACCCTCAATCACCACAACAAATGCCTGAACCACCAGAAACCATAAACTCTGAACCAACACCTCCAACACCCACAACTACTGTACCTACTACATCTCAACAACCACAACCAGAAACTTTAAACTCTCCACCAATAAACTCTCCACCCTCAAACACTGAACCATTAAACACTGAAGCTTTAAACACTGATACCTTACACTCTGAGCCAGCACCTACTGAACAAGCCAAAACCAAGCCAAAGAGAAAGAAACACACTGCCCAAAACAATAAACATTCAAAGGCTAAACAGACATTACCTGGAGCTGTTTATACTAGAAGAATGAAGCAACATGCAAACAGACCTTCACTTTCACCACCAAAAGAAAGTTCAAGTGAAGATGAAGAGGAGATTGTTGTGCCAATCAAGAAGAGGAGATTAATTCTTTCTGATTCAGATGCAGAGAATGTTGTTGAAGCTCCAGAGGTGGTTTCACAGCAAACACCTACTGTTGAGGATACAGTGAATGTTGAAGTACCTGCAAAAGTTGACATGCCTGCAGAGAATATTGTTGATGACAAAGTAGAAATACCTGCAGAGGTTGAAATGCCTGCAGAGGATAATGTTACTGTTGAAATACCTACAGAAGATAAAATGCCTGTAGAAGAGGATCAAAGAGATGGTTTGTCACCAGTACATGATGTTTCTGAATCAATTCTTGATCCTGTCTCACCTGTTGTTCATGTTGAAGCTCCTGGTGTAGCTGATGAGCCTGCAGTACATGTTCCTGAAGCTGTGGCATCACACACAGAGCTGGTATCTTCTCAAATTCAAGACAAAGGTGATGAAGCTACTAAGGCAAACTCTGTTGCAGAGCCTATGCAACATGAGGTGATTATTGAAAAGGTTGCAGAAGGTATTGCAGAAACTGTGGCTGACACTGCTCAGCACAGTGGTTCTTTCAAAGATGGTCAAGCTCAAGGTGCAAGTGATGAAGATAAATCTGACAGTGATGCAAACTCTGATTCTTTTGTGAGTGCACCTGCACAGACAGATAGTAAACATACACCTTTTGCTCAGCCTTGTCCATCACATGCTATTGAAGTAGAGCATCTTGCTAAATCTGCTGAAAATTGGTATAAACAAGATTGCATTTTTCCAAAAGGGAGAGCATCTGAGTTTGTTAAGCAAACTGCAAAGCAAATTTCAAATCCAGAAATCTTATCCTGTTTAAAGGCAACTGTGGTACAAGTCAAGACTCTGGAAGGAAATTTTGCTGACACTAAACACGAAATTGCTTCCTTGAAGACCGAGATTCAGTCAAGAGAGTTGAAGATGGAAAGAGAGTCCAAAATAAAAGCTGTTCAGCTGTCCAAAGTTCAAGACACTCTCTTTGCCAGGCTAGGAAAGGTTGAGGAAAATCAGACTGCTTTATCTGCTAAAGTGGATTCAATTGCAAACTCTTTAGAGCTCATTACATCAATACTAATTCCTGATGATGTCAAAAAGGGGGAGAGAGTTACTAAGTCAAAATGCAAAGTTTCTCAAACTCTGACTAAAAAGGATGATGCTGGAGATGGAGGGGCAAGTGATAAAAGCAAGGTTTTAAACTCTGAAAGGCAAACTCTGAGATCTGGCAAATCTTTTAAATCACAGTCTGTTGGAACAAACACTGAAACTCAAGGTACCTCAAAGACCAAGAGTTTGGAATTAACATCAAACCCAAAGACTGATGAGGAGTTAGCTGTTAAGCTTTTCATGGAAGAGAATGCAGAAGGAGTGACCATAGAAGATGCTAAAGCTGAAGAGAAGAGTTTACAAGAAAAACATCTGAAAGCTTTAAAGTTTGAAAAAGGAAAGAAGAATGTGAAAGTTGCTAAAGCTGCAAAGCCTGTTCTTAAAAGTATTCAAATCAAAGAACCAGTTGGTACAGATCAAAGAATGCAAGTAATCAGAAAACCAACAGATGCAGAAGTTAAGCAAAAACTGAAAAGTATAGTTACAACCTCTGTTGATACACATGTTGTACAGAAGAATGAAAACACAACCTCTGTTGCTGCACAAGTTGTGACCACACCATTATTGTCTTCTCAGTTGAAATCAACATTTAAGAGGGGTGCTCCTCATGATCCAAGACTAGAAGCTACAATTCCAATGGATTTTTCTGATGGTAGAGCTTTATCTGGTAAAGTTGGATACAACAAAGAAGGCATAGGCTCACACAGAGATAAAAGACAATATGTTGGTCCTAGAGATCCTTCTTCACTGTCTGTTCCAGGAGGTGGTGTCACTCAAGAGAGTTTAGACAAACTGGAGTCAGTACAGCTTGTACATCAAAAGAGTCTAGAAAAGGATTTCTTGTTATATTTCATGGCTGATGGAACAGTATTTAAAGTCTCTGAAAAGGATATCGAATTAAAATATGCTGAAGAACTTGAATATGTCCTGTATATTTTCAGAGTTAGAAATCAAAGAGCTCAGTCAGTTGCAAATGTACTTCAACAAAGAATGATTCAAAACCTTGCAAGAAGGCAAATGAAATTCAACAGCAAGTATGTTCCTAAATACAGAGATTGGAATGGCAATCTGATTGAAATGGAGAAGGGAACTACAAAACTGAAGACTGATCTTGGGATTACTGTTCTGGATTTCAATGTAAAATCTGAAGAGGTGAAATATATCAGGTTGGGAAATGAGATGAGAAGAAACAAAATCTATGATCTTAGAGCTGCTATCTATCAAACTGATGAGAATGATCCTCAGTTGAGAGAAATCAAAGAAGCTATGCAGATAGAGCTTGAAAATGCTGAAAGAAGGTTGCTTATAGACTATCTCAGAACAGTGCCTGATCTTCAAGAGATTAGAGATTAAAGTCTGTAAGAATTTTCTTATTTCATGTAGAATTTGTTAAGTAATAGCTTAAACTCTGTTTGTTGTTAAACACTGTAAACTTTGTATTTGTTTTGACATCATCATTTACTGTAAAACTTGTACATTCTTGCTAATGGACAAGTTGGGGGAGATTGTTAGAAATGATTGATGAAAACAGTGTTTGGAAGCTAAAGTCAGAAAACAGAGTTTAGTTGGAAGTAGTCAGAGTTTGATTAAACACTGACTGGAAGCGCAAACAGAGTTTGTTAAACTCTGTAGCGGTATTGTCTGAAGAGTCAACAGTGTTTGAAGATTGATAAATATGGAAGCAATATCTTTGAAGATTGGAAAGCTGTCAAAGAGATTGAGTTGACTTGGAAGACTGAAGCAATCGTGATTGATATCAATTGTATAGCTTGATTTTAGGAGTATCAGTTACTGATTGTACGAAGCTGTATGTTCTATAAATACAGTTAGGTTAACCCTAGAAGGGTAGTCGAACATTGAGATATTCATTCATTGTAACCTAAGCAGCTCTCTGTGATATTTACATCACTGAGAGAGGAATTATTAATTCCAAACAGTTTTTAATTGTTAAACAGTGTGTTCTTGTTAAGTTACTCATACAGTATTTGATTGCTTATTGTGTAATCGACCTAACACTTTCATTTCCACTGGTGCTAATCGGTATGGGGCCTTTGAAACTGGCGCCGTCCCCGGGGCTAACTCGATAGCGAACTCAATCACTCTATCTGGTGGTAATCCAGGAAGATCTTCAGGAAACACATCTTCAAATTCGTTAACCACCGGAATGTCTTGTATCTTGGGCGCCTCTTTCTGGGTGTCGATAACGTAAGCTAAATAAGCTTCGTTTCCTTTTCGTAGCAGTCTCTTGGTCTGTGCCATGGTTAGAATGGTCTGGGTCTGTCGTAACCCTTTAAATACTATTTCCTTATTTCCTGGGGTTTTCAACTTAACCTTTTTCCCTTTACAATCTATTTGCGCATTATTACGAGACAACCAGTCCATTCCCAAAATAACATCGAATTCCCCTAGCTTAAAAGGGATCAAATCAACACAGAAGGATCGTCCTCCTATTTCTATTTTGCAATCGGAGTGAATCTGATTAACTGGAATGACTTCCTGATTAGCTATCTCTACTTGCAAAGACTCTCTTAGTGGTTGAGTTTTAAGTTTCAATTTATGTGCAAAATCTCTAGATATAAAAGACTTAGTTGCCCCAGAATCAAATAAAACATTTGCACTGACTGAATTGAGGGAAAATGTACCTGCTATCACATCCGTGTTCCTCACGGCATCTTGCACTGTCATGTTAAAAGTTCTAGCAGTTGGTGGCTTGTTGGAGGCAGCTTTGCTTGCCCCTGAGGCTGCTGGTTTGTTCATTGGGCAGTCCTTCCTCATGTGCCCTGGATGTCCACACTGGAAACAGGTATTGTTCTTACTAGCAGTAGGATTAACCGCGGTACACCTGTTGGAGTAGTGACCCACTCGTCCACACTTATAACAGACGGACTGCTTCTGATTGCATACTCCAGGGTGCCTTTTCCCACAAGTTGTGCATGCTGGTAGTGGAGGTCTGGAAAGGTGAGAACGAGACATTCCTAACTGCTGGCCGCCCTGGCTCACAGTTGCACTCACGGATGGTTTAAACTCAACATTCCTCCCAGGTAGGGATACTGCTCCTCGATTGAACCTATTCGGGGGTCTTCCTCCTGCGGAACCTCCGCCCATACTGGCATGCTTTCTCTTTACTCCCCCTTTTTCTCTTTCTCTCTGTGCCAGATCACTACCTGCTTCCACAATGGTCGTCTTTTGCACCAAGGTGGCATAATCATTAATCTCTAAAACCGCCACTCGATTCTGAATCCATTGTTTCAACCCCTGCTGAAACCTGTTAGCCCTCTTTTCCTCAGTATCTACAAATTCCGGCACAAACCTTGATAACTCAGTAAACTTGGTTTCATAATCGGCCACCGACAAGTTGTTCTGCTTTAGCTCTAGAAACTTAAGCTCCATCTGGGTTTTCATAAACTTTGGGAAATACTTCTCTAGAAACAATTGTTTAAACCTATCCCAGGTTACAATAGCATCGGTCTCCATATTCTTCTTAGCTTCCCACCAGTAGTTGGCCTATCCTTTTAGCAAGTAGGTAGCAAAGACAGTCTTTTGGGCTTCCCCAATACTCAGAATCTCGAAAGATTTCTCCATTTCCTTGACCCAGGCCCTTGCCTCTACGGGGTCAGCCGATCCGTGAAACTCTGGGGGTTTGAGGGACTTGAAGGCTCTAAAGGAATTGGCCACAGTGGTATTGTTTCCTTGGGCTGGTTGGGGATGTTGGTTCAAATTCTGCCTGAGCAGATCCATAAATTGTCCCATGGGGTTTCCGCCCTGGTTCTCCCCCTGATGCTCGACTTCAGTTTCCCCTTCTTCTATTTCCTCTTCAAACTTTGCAGTATAGAAAGTTTCATCCCCCATCCCATAATGGGAATCCTCCTGCTCATTATAGTCCTGATCCTGTTCTTCATTATACTCAAAATTTTCCTCATGTTGATTGTGACTTTCTTGGTCAGTAGACTCGTGGGGGTTAGCCCTAGTACCCATTCTTCTCGGAGGCATTTTACTGAAAATTTGGACAATATACATTAGGTTTATTCACCTATTTTAGAGGGTTTTCCTCACAATATCGATGCATAAATGGATTTAGGATCCCACAGTTCTATATATCATGGCAGTTTTAGTCGAAAGCAGTACGGACAGATATAATATAATAAACTAATGATCGCGTCATAAGAAAACTGAAATGACTGAAAAGGGAAATAAATATATACCAAGTACCAAATGGTACAATATCCGACATACAACAACAGTTTTAAGGAAATACAACCATCCAAATAGTAACTAGTCAAAAGTGAGATAAGCTGTCTATCTGTCTAGTCTGCAACAGGGAACTACAAGCTGAAACTATCCCTACCAAAAATCGGCACTACTATGACCGTACAAGACTAGACAACTAGACCAATACATCACTAACACTACAGTCAGCCACGACGGCGGGCCAAATCTAGAACCCTCCTCATAGCAAGGCGGAAAATCTCCTCTGCATCAGCCCTGGATACCATGCCATGCCCATCACTGGGTAACCGTCGTACCCTCACACGGGCCCTCAGCTCTATGCCGGTCACCTGCCTATACATATCTCTAGCTCTGGCACGCCTACCACCCTGGTGCCTCAACCGGGCCTCTCTCTCTGCGGCTAGCTCTCTGCGGGACTCTGCCAGCCTGGCCTCAGCCACGGCTACCTCAGAAGTAAGTCTGCCCACAACATAGTGGTGAAAACATGCTGGGACGTCCCCTGTCGGACTATGGGGTGGAGGGGCTGGATCTGCCGGAAGGGCAGCCTCTGCCTACTGTGGCTCTGGGGTCAATGCCTCAAACTCATCTAACAATGGACTCATAGGTAGTGGTGGCGGGGTAGGGGCTTTCTCATCAGAGAGGAGTGGCACAAGAAGTCCAGAACTCCCTACAACACCAACTACTGGCTCATCTATATCTCCCTCATCACCCTCATCTACCGGTACCACCTGATCCGTGGTCATGTCAGTGTCATCCTCCATCACCCTAACATCATGAACAAGCTGGGCCTCCTCAGGGTCCTCATCATCTGACTCCATGACATCAGTATCGGCATCAACCTGGACCTCCTCAGGGTCCTCCTCCTCTGACTCAATAACATCAGTATCAGCATCAATCTGGACCTCCTCAGGGTCCTCCTCCTCTGACTCAGTCACCTCAGTATCTGCATCTATCATCGCCGAGCCCTCGGCGGCCTGGATCGCCTCATCGTGCTGTCTCTCATACTCCTCCGGATCGGAGATGTCGCTCGCCTACACAATGACGAATTATATTACTATCATGATACTTAAAAGTTCCCATGAGGGTTTTAAGTGAACTTGGCAAGAGTTCTTATTATCTTAGTGAATTTATTATTGTATAGCGTCGCATCATCTCTTGGGATTTATAACTCTCTCTCTGATACCATTTCTGTAACACCCCCAGATCCGGGGTCCGGGATCGGGTCGTTACGGTCTTATTTTCCATGATTAATACTTTACTTGAGTCCACAATAAATAAATCACCTGCTGTGACCCCATAATAATAACCACTCACACACACACAGTTATAGTCCCAGAGATGAAATTGAAATAAGTCTTGCATTACTGGTTTACGAATAAAAGTTATTACAAGCCAAAAGGATAACATCATAAGTTTAAAAGTTTTGCCGTTGATTAATCATTATTGGTACATATAATTAAACTGGTAATCAAAGGCTGCTGAGCTATGCTACCTCAGCAACGGCAGCGATGATATCAACGGGTAGCCCTGTGGGGCGGGTAACCTGCTTGCGCCGAGTGCGCCTGACGCGGGCCATGTGACCTAGCTGTTGTTGTGACATAATAAATAAGCAAGGGTGAGCAACAGCCCACCAACAATATATACTGTGCAGTAATATATAAGACAGTTCAAAGATATGTTTTGAAATCATATGCCATGCATTAGAGAAAATATTGCCAGTTTAATATAAAGGATGAAGTTACAAGGTAACTCAACAGATATATATTTCGTGGAAGCATATGCTATGCCAAAATAAGCAAGATAGCATCATTTTCATAAAAATAGGAACTTGCAGAATGATATTGCAATTCCAGTTTGAAATACTTTTCAATTCTGCCAACTATGATGGTGTTGCAGAAAATTTCCAACATTGAGTGATGAACTAATACTGGAGTTTGACGCGCCAGGAGACATAGCATATACACGATGATCAGTCGCATGTTATGCTCCCCACCTCTTGTTTACTACATGTAGAAGGAAGCACCGACGGATTTAATTGTCTACCGCCCTCTGGAACCCCCTCGGCCAACGGTTGGGCCATTTGCTGGACCGGCGCCACTGGCTCACTTACGCATCTCCTAGTTCATTCCACATCCATAACTTTGAAACGTAAAGTTCGTCCCCCTTTCCCCAAGTATAATACTTGTTGATAAGACTCCACAAGGTAGTCATATCTAAATGGAAAGGAAAATTTACCAATATTTCCCAAGCTGCTGCTTGTTAATGGATACTGACTTGTTCCAACATTCTTACCCCTCGAATAATGAGTGGGTACACAATACCATGAATAATAGCAACCAAGTTGCGAGTGAAGCGAATAATTTGTGACCGGGCAGTCACAAGATAAATAACATTCCTCAAGTAAGGTTCCCTTACAATAGAATCGAAGGGAGAATGGAATCACTGAGAACCTTCCTTGATAATATAATAATAATAGGACTCTGAAATAATTTATATAATATTCGAAGGTCGATGATACTATGCGAATGATGTAAATTATCTTTGAAACGAGTTCGAAGAATTAACTAACTATTCCAAGAATATTTATTGATTCATAGATATTGGAACAGTGTTACTCGGAGTAATCTTTGAATAAATATTCAGAATAATATTCATTGAACACATAATGAATATTCAAATTAATGACAATGTTTATTGATGGAGTAATCATCAAATGGATGTTTGAGAATTATTTATTGAATCAATAGTGAATATTCAACTCAAGAAGGATACATATTGATGGAATAATTATCGACTTAATATTTGGGACAATATTCATCGAATAAATAATGAATATTCAACTTAATAATATTTATCGAAGAAATGATTATCGAATGAATATTTGAAATTATGTTCAATAATTGAATCGAATTTAAATAAAGGTCGAAGATAATATCCCTTATCTCAAGGGAATATTCAAAGTAATATTTATCGAATAACTGGAGTTCGAATCAATGTTCAACTGATATTTATAAAATAAATAGAGATTGAATGAATATTCGAATTAATATTCATTTAAATAAATAAGGCTCGAATGAATATTAAAATAATATTCATTAAATAAATAAACTCGAATGAATATTCAAAATAATATTTATCGAGTAAATAAGAATGAATATTCTCTAATTAAATAACTTAACTGAGAGTTCGAAATAATATTCGAATATTTAATCGACTTTAGATGAATATTAAACATATAATATTCATCGAATAAATAAACATCTGATGAATAATCCGAATAATATTTATCAAATAATCTCAAGGAATATCCCAACAATATTCACCAGATAACAAATGGAAGATATTTACTTAAATATTTTCCTCTGAAAATAATATCAATATATCAAGGAATATCGACTCCCGGTCTATAATCAAAGAATGAGATTCATCTGCCCTTTTTGCTTAAGGGTCTCAGTGATATCCGGCTTATAACTGATATATTACTATCTAGCTTATAAGCTAACAATAAATTCTAGGCATGCATATGTATAACAGAAAGCATATATATATCAATTTGACTTTGAAAGTAGGCATGCATGCTATGGCATATGTATAACAGAAAGCATATATATATATTCACAACAACAGCCTTATAAAAAGGATTTGAAACTTGCCTGGAAATCGAGTACGAGTAGGGGTAGTAGTAGCGTGTCCCGGGTCAGCCTGATGATCTATAATTAGCCAAGGCATTCGGGATTAATCACTTAACACCTTACAAAAGGTTAAGTATAAACTTAACTTAAATCGAAACACGTTTTCAAGTCGTTTCGTTATACCCCTCTAATTCACTCTTATTATTGCTTTTATTACCCGATACTTGTTCGTTACTAAAGCATGACATTACACTTACATATGGTAAGTATTTAAATCGTATAAGTTTTAAAGTCGAAATATTAGACCTCGATATTTATAGATCGTTTTCTAAGTGGTTTACCGAAGTTATAACCGAGTATACCTCTTAGGGGTACTTTCGTACTTAACCATGATTCGAACATTTTTATAAAATCGGAAAACGATCCATTCGACATGCGGTCTTCTCCCACACCTTCCTTTTTATCTCTATTAATTAATTATCACGATTCGCCACTGATTTCGCAATATTAAAGGGATCCAATTTTGGTTACGAACTTTTGATTAGGGTTCCGAACCACTTTTACGAATTTAATCATAACTCCTAAACCGTAAGTCCGTTTCATGTGATCTTTATATCAAAACGAAGCTCATAACATAATCTAGCTAATCATGGCATAAGTCGAAGCTATGCAGTGAGTTATACCTACTGTCAAGTTCGAATTTCAAGGTTAAACGAAAATCAGGCATTACGACGGCTATAAATCGAACGTTCTACTAATCGTAACACTAAAACCAAGCCACACCGGGCACCAATACAACTTATACATATGATTCTTATCTCAACAAGCTCAAGAACACCATGCTTCATCATCATATCATCATAAAGCTAAACTATCCACAAGATCATGCTAACATGGTGGTAATAATACTACTAACATTACTTAAGCCAATATCACCAAGAATCATGCATAAACTCAAGTAAAGCTTAGGGTTTCAAATGATTTATACCTTCCTTAGAGAGTAGTAAATCCTTCCTAAGCCTTGATATATCCTTGGATGATCCTAAGCTAGCTTAATCCACCATGAAAACAAGAAAAAAAACAAGATTAGTTCTTAAAACCACTATTCATCCTCCTCTTTGATGAATTAATTGAAAATGGAAACAAGTGAGATTGGCTTTGAAATTTTTATGGGATCACTTTTAGGAAATGTAAGACTCACCATAATTTTTGCAAGATCAAAAGATGGTGGGAAGAGGGGTTTTGATTTTGGAATTATGGTGAAGGCCGAATGGATGCTTTCTTGTGGGGAAAGAGTTTTTTGTTTGGTTTATTTGATTTTCTATGATTTAATTCTCATCCACTCTCATCCACTTACACATAATATCTTTGTATAAAGCTACTTTAATAAAGTTGTGAAGTGTTGGATGAGGAAACACCATGACAAGTGTTGAGTTTATGGTGGTTTAGAGCTTACTAGTTAGTTACTTGCTAAGTGCTTGGTTGCATGCTCTAAGGTTCTAGTTCCTTGATTCTAGTTTGGTTAGTAGATATTTTATACATAGCACATGCATGCATCTTAGTCTCTGCTTGCTCTTTTGTCCGGTTATTGCTCGATTCGATTGATCGTTCGTAGGAATAACTCATTCATTTCTAGTTAGGGTTTTACCGAAAACCTTCTTAATATTTCTAATACTATTCTTTATCTTACTTAATACTTCTCGAATTTAAATTCCTTTTTATAATTCCTTATGTCTTGCAGTGTCCAGGGAATTCTCGGAGAAAATAAAAGTGCTCTTTTTCTGAATCCGACAGCTTTTACATACACTTATTTTCTTCCTGGATCACTAATACGAACTCAGAAATCCGTTCCGAATACCGGGTATAACATTATTATAATAATATTCCAAATTCCACCAAAATCACTATTCATCACTTATTTTTATTTAATTCCTATAATTAGGAAAATGAACCTGGTTCACTCTCGAGTGTTCCTTAACCTTTTTACGGAACCGCTGGACTTATAATAGATAATTGATTTGGATGACACAAGAATAATCTTACTTGAAGTAATATACTTAAATCCCTAGGAGATAGATCATTCTTATCTATGCTGTCAACCAAAAGTATTCTGCATGACATATAAATAATTGAATTCAAATCCATTCCATTCATTTAATAGACATTCGTTACATCGCAGTCATAACCACTATTCATTCCCATATTATTACATAATAAAAAGTTTTAATTCTACCAAAAATCTGGGTTCTTACACTTCTTCTCCTCCTTCTTTTGAAAAGGTCCTTTGCTAAATCTTCTCCTATTAAATCTACCTTTCTTGAAAGCTTTAGCAAACATAGCAAAGAGTTCCTGCATCTCAGATTCAGAATCATTGTTGTCAGAGTCCATATCAGTAGTCTTTGACTCATAACTTTCTTTGCTTTTCTTCTTCCTTGAATTCTTTACAGCAATCTCTTCATGCTGTTCTTCAGGAAGCTTCTTTACTTCAGATTGAGCAGTAAGTGCAATAGTCTTCATCTTTCCTTCACTCCTGCTCTTCTTCTGCTGCTTGTCAAGTTCATAAGCTCTCAATTTTCCATATACTGCCTCTAATGAAATCTCATCCAGATCATTAGCTTCCTCAATCGTAGATATCTTCTCATTGTAGAAATCAGGCAAAGCTTTCATGAACTTTGTATTCATATCCTCCAAGTCATAATATTTACCATGCATGGCCATCTCATTGATGAGTTTTGTAAACCTATCAAAGGTATCAGTAAGTGACTCACCAGACTTGGATTCAAAGTACTCATACTGTTGTATAAGTAATGTCCTCATATTCTTCCTGACAGGCTTAGTTCCTTCACAGTGAACCTTAAGATTGTCCCATATATCCTTAGCAGTTTTACAAGAGAAAACATAGTTAGTGAGAACAGAATCAAGACTGTTGAATAATATGTTTCTCACTTTAGCATCTTTAAGAACATTCTCCTTGTCTTTATCTGACCATTCAGATTTTGGCTTCTCTGCTATATGTTCTGGAACAACCACACCATCAACAGTTGCTTGTCCAACAACCTTTGTTGGAACAAAAGGTCCATCTCTGATTCTGTCAAGATAATCAGGATCTGTTGCTTCCAGATGATGCAACATCTTTACTTCCCATAGAGTATATTCGTTTCTCTTGAGCATAGGAATCTTAGTATTCCCATCCTTGTAACCAGACATGATTGCAGATCTTTATGATTATTCGAAATCAACCTGCCCTGATACCAATTGTTAACTCGAATAACTTGTAGAAGGGGGGTTGAATATAAGTTATATAATCGTGTCTGATTTTTGCTTGATTATATGAACAAGAATAAACGAATGAATCAAACTCTGTTTGTATTAATAAGATCAAATACAAACTCTACCAAAGGTGTACAATACCTTTAGCAGCTGCTGACAATACAAATCTCTCTCTCTGTTTGTTTCGAACTCTCGAATACAAACCTTATACAGAGCTACTCACACGAACTCACAACACACGTTTGTTCGACTACGACACTTTTTACAATGATATAGAGAGAGTATTTATAATGCTACCTATTAACTAATAACAGAAAGATATAATCTATATATGACAATGTTCTGCCTTCTAGTCGATAGTTTCCATCAATAGAAAACTCTTTCCTTCATAATATCTTCTTGCTTGTTCTTCAAACAAAGATCCTGTTTTATAGCACTTGCTAGTTTCCGTAGCATCCATAATGACATCATCAGTAACACGACTGATATCAGAATTTCATCTTGCATCAGTATCTGATCATCATCAGTATTAGACTGTTATCAGGATTTGCTCTTTGTTCCTGACATGTAGTCTCCGATACACTGTTCACTCCTGACTAAACTGTACAGATAACTGTCTTACACATAAATCCTATACAAAGTGCTAAATCCTTTATAAGATCAGGATTACAAGAAGTATAATGTGTAAATTCTATTCTTAACATCACAACTTATGAATTATTCCTAACACGATTTAAGCTATGAATTGAACGATTTCGTATCTAAGCTCTATTCGTTCCTTATCTGTTTTGTTGTAATCTCTCATGCTTAGAATATTTATTCTTTCGGCAACTGGATATTCAAGTAGTTTATGTAATTCTAACTTAATTTCTCCATCAATTTGATTTCTAAACACAAAATTTACTAATTATGATATGTTTGTCATTATTGTTTGTGTATAAATTGACTCAATCTTTACTTTTTCATCTTCGATAAATTTGATCAGTGGATCATATATATTGAGTATGTACATGCGTTATTTATATGAATTTTGGATCATTATTGTTTTATGCTTTTAATTTGATTTGTGATACGGAGTATATACACACTTTACTGCTTCAGTTTTGTTCTATTTGCAGTAATCTGCATGGTTTTTTTCTGATTAAGCAATTTGATGATTATTTTTCATCTGATCAAGCTTGTTTTCATACTATTTAAGCTAAGAATGTTCACTTTCATTTTGAAGTTCGATTTATTCCTCATATCTGTTTTGCTGTTTTCTTTCCTCTGTAGCTTATTTGTTCTTTCGTCAACTTGAAATTCAAGTATTAGGCCTAATTTGAAGTTAATTTCTTCATCAATTCGTGCTTTAAACGAACAAATTTCAGCAATACTCAAACACTTGAACAAATTTCAATTGCTTGAGTTTCATACTAGTTGCAGAGATTTGATAAATAATGTACGTTGTTTGTGAATTGATTAGTGATATGTAAAGTACATACGTGCTTAATTGCTTAAATTTTGTTCCAGTTGCAGAAATTGAGGAATAGTGTATGATGTATTTAATTATTATACTGTGATTTTCTGCAGAATCAAGATGCATAAAGATAAGCCAGCAAGCCACTGCAGATTTCACGAGCATCCATCACTCTGTTCTCCTTTTTTCTTTAAATCATAGGGCTATGATTATGCCTCACTTTATCTGGATCTCAGTTCACCTGTTCAATTTTCACTGTACTCACCTGGTTCCGTTGATTACAATTGTCCATCTTCATACTTGTTCACAGATCAGTAGGAGGACTTAAAGGAGCAGAAGAGTTGGTGTCTCTCTCGCCTTCGTGAAATGACTAAAGAAGTAGAAGCTCTCCGTCAAGAGAACATCAATCTCCAAATTGCTAACAGTGAACTGAACAAGCAATATAACAATCTATTAATGCTTCAGTCATCTTCTACTCTCCAGAATTCCCGTGTCCCTCCGCTTCATTAGTATGTCACTGCGGCGCCAACGCCTGCTGCTTTCTCCTCTAATTCACTTATTGATGGTTTTGGACGTATGCGTATAGGAGGTCCAGCTAAGAAGCAGGTGCTAAGGAATGAAAAAAAGTCTAATGACAGTGAGAATCTGGATGTGAATAGAGTTTCGATGCCAAAGAGTATTTCGGTGAGGTCTAATGGTTATTTGAAGATGGCGCATGATATTGGAAGTAGTAGCAGGGGAGGTGGTCGATTTCCTGTGGCGAACCGAATTAAACCGATAAAAGTAGCGGTAATAAATCTATACATTTCTAATTACCTATCCTAGAATCCAGATCATACACTTCACTATTAACAGAATCTGATTGGTTTTCGTTCTTGATGCAATACTACTACTTGTTACAATTTCTTGAGTTTGTGTAATTAATAACAATATGAATATATAACATAAGACCGAGTTGTTATATGATTTAGTTGTGATAAATTTTAGTTGCTGTAAGAAATTGCACAAGAGAGCCCTACTTGTTTTTGATATAGAAAAAAATTGTGTTGGACAGAAAATAGAGTTATAAGGATAGTTTTTTTTTTGGTATGGAACTTTTGACGGGATGCATAAGTAGGAATACAGTTACTTATAGGCACGGTTTTTTTTTAAAAATTGATAATCTGATTATAGGTTTCTCCCATTCGACAGTCTTACCATGTGAATTTTCCCTTAACAGAGACTGGTTATTTTTACTAATTACTTGAGCTATCACTGAATTGTAATCATGAAGCAATTATAAATGCAGCCATTAGCAAATTGCATAGGACAAGTTCCTGGTTCATATGGCCACCATCCCTATCACAGGAACTGGTATTAACCCAGCTAGAAGAGGAACAATCAAAGATAGTTAACTTGTACTGCCTTAAGTGTTCCTGGTTTATTATATCTGGATGTTCTTTGTATGCTACTCCTAGAGCTGCAGCTATTGCTGCTACTCGCCTACTCCCCTCTCTTATATCTTCATATGCTAGTTATCTTGCACATGCCTACTAAAGATATGCATGATGTATGTATATCTTAATTATGTTACTGTGAATAAGAGGGGTTGATTGAAATGATAATTAAGGAGGCCATTTTATTCTTTGGTCATCGCAAACAATTTCATATTCATATGTTAGGAATAAAATGACCTCTAACAGAAGTGTTTGGTGCAGATTTTTGAGATTATGTGATGATCTTAGGCTTGTTGGAATTTAAAGAACTGATGCCTACATTGCTCGCCCACATGAACGATGTATATTATAGAATTTTGCCTCTACGGTGTTCAATTACAACAAGAACTGGAACCATCAATCGTAGGTTGTTGGATTTGCTCGAACATGCTATTTGGACTTGCTAGTAGAGACCCTCTGTCAAGTTTATGTTTCATAGCTTGCTTTCCAGTTTGTGAATCATTAATATTGAAATGATATTGCAGATATTGGCTCCACTGCCTATTGGATTTGCAGTGTTCCTGGTTCACATGGCCACCATCCCTTTCACAGGAACTAGTATTAACCCAGCTAGAAGAGGAAGCAAAGATAGTTAACTTGTACTGCAGTGAGATATCTTGAACGAGCAAAGATAGTTAACTTGTACTGCCTTAAGATTGAGATATCTTGAACTTGGGAAAAACAATTGATGCATTTATTGTGCATCCAATATCATTATAGTGATTGTCCGACTGTTAATAATATGACATTGAACGATGCATAGAATATATATATATATATCATTTGAGAGATTGTAATATATTTATTGTCTGAAAGTCTATTTGGGTTGTATTGTGTATGTACGACAATTTAAGGTTATCAATTAAACAAAAAAAATTATTTAAAAAAAAGACTTTAAGCGTCAGCATTCTTGTTAACCGACGCAATAGGCCTATACTGTTGCATCGGTGTTTTAGGTAACCGATGCTTGTGCTTATACCTATAGTATCGGCGTTTGAGCTAACCGACGCTAATGCCTATACCTATAGCGTCGGCGTTTGAGGTAACCGACGCTAATGCCTATACCTATAGCGTCGGCGTTTCAGGTAACCGACGCTTATGAAGACATATATGCGTCGGTTATAGGCGTTCTTGCATCGGTTTTTTAGCCGACACTAGTCTATTTTAAGCGTCGCCAAAATAACCGACGCAACAGACCCATACCTATAGTGTCGCCTGCATATACTACGCCACTTGACCGACGCTAAAAGTATGTTTTGACCGACGCTATAGGCATTTTCTGTACTAGTTAGTGCCCAAGGGATAGAGACGAATCCAGAGAAAATTAAAGCAATCGTGGATATGGAAGCACCAAAAACCATTTAGGACATTCAAAAGTTGATCGATCGACTAGCTATACCCTAAGAAGATTCATATCAAGGTTAGCTGAGAAAGCACTCCCATTCTTTGAGGTACTTCGGGGGCCCAATAATTTTGAGTGGGGACCGAACTGCTAGAAAGCCTTTGAAGAAGTCAATGAATATCTCACCAGGGCATCCCTCTCACCAGAGCATGATAGAAAACAACAACCCGATGTTCTATGTGTCCCACATGCTGAATGATGTATAGACCAGATATCCAAATGCCGAGAAGTTTGCATATGGGTTGGTGATGGCCACCTGAAAATTGCGACATTATTTTCAAGGTCGAACCGTGCAAGTATTAATCGACTAGCCGCTCAAGAAAATTCTGATAAGGCTAGAAGCCTTTAGAGTAATAGTATGGTCCATCGAGTTTGGCGAATATGATTTGGAGTATATCTCGAGGACTTCAATCAAGGCGCAAGCGCTAGTAGATTTCATTGTAGAATGTTCTTTCTCGGGCCCGAAGGATCTTGCTCCTGAAGAGCAGTTGGTTTGAATCCCAGGAAAGTGAGAAGCTATTTGTAGATTGTTCGATCACCGGATCAAAATGTGGAGCGGGGTTAAACTTGCCCAGTTTGGATGAATTCGAGATATGTCAGCCTATCAGGTTTACATTCGCCTTGACCAATAATGAAGTAGAGTAAGAAGCACTGTTGGCCGGAATGGACTTGGTAAGAAATTTGGAAGTCAGGCACTTGAAAGCTTTTAGTGACTCGATGCTAGTGGTGAAAAACATTTTTCGGGGGAGTATGAGCAGAGGGACCCTCGAACCAAGGCCTATGCTACAAAGGTACGCGACAATTCAACACTCTTTGAGTCATTTGAGTTATGTTAGATTGGTAGGGAATCAAAAACAGCAGCGGAGCGAATGCGCTATCCCGACTAGCCTCCACCGAGATGCAACACCTTACTAGATCCATCTAGTCAACAATCATTCGGTCGATAAGAGATAATGTATGGAAATACACCAGGGTATCAATTGGATAACTCCGAGCAGGGCATACCTGGAGAAAGGAACTTTACCCCTAGATCAGAAAGAAGCCCAAAAGGTAAAATATAGGGCATCAAGCTACATCCTCGTTGGAGGAAGGATGTATAGGAGATCTACTACCTAACCTCTACTTTGTTGCCTTGATACCGATGAACAATAGTTGGCCCTCGAGACACTGTATGAAGGAATTTGTGGAGAGCATCTAGTCGGATGGTCATTAGCCTTCAAATTTTAAGGCAGGGTTTTTACTGGCCAACCCTAGGGGCGGAGGCAGTTGAGTATGCGAAGAATTGCTGACAATGCCAGCTATTCAACACTGTACCAAAGCTACCCCTGAAAAAATAGCTTCCATCCTGAGTCCAATCCCCACCATGTGGGTTGTTGATATCGTGGGCATCTTGCCAACAAGCACAAAACAAGCCAAATACTATATCGTGGCAATTGATTACATGACCAAGTGGGTGAAATCTCGGCCACTGGCTACCATAACCGAAGAAGAAGCAAAGAAATTCATGTTAGAGCAAGTCAATATTCTCAGTTTTGGGATACCGAAGGTTTGTGTGTCGGACAAAGGGACCCAATTCATTGGGAGCAAATTCAGGAAATTTCTGGCCATTTTGGAATTCAACAAAAATTCAGTTCAGTTGGCCACCCCCAGGGAAATGGGGCGATAAGCAGCCAACAAGATTATCTTTGATGGAATTAAGAAGCGCTTAGGTGATGTAAACGGGCTTTGGGTGGAGGAACTTCCATGGGTATTGTGGGCTTATCGAACCACCCCTCGGTCAACCACGGGAAAAACCCCTTTTCGATTAGCCTTCGGGACAGATGCCCTAGTCCAAGTTGAAGTTGGTCTAGAATCCTACCGAATAGAAGTCTTTATTGTCGAAGCAAATAAGTCGGATTAAAGGCGAACATGGATTTTCTGGAGGAGGAAAGGGAAGGTGCACACCATAGGAACTTGAGGTATCAACTCCAATCCGCCCATGACTACAACTCGGGTGTTAAAAAATGGACTTTCATAGTGGGTGATCTATTACTTAGGGATAGATTTGATCCCTTCTATCGGTGACATATATGTGCCATACACCTAAGGGAATGTGGTGTTTGTCAATTAATGCGGCGAGGTCTTCTTCGGTCAATTGAGAGCGAAGGTTCGCTATCGGGAAGGTAGTAAAGTTGCTAAAGGGAGATGCAGGCGAAGGACCAGCACCATCGCTCGACCAATCCATGTTCCTATATTCGAAAATAAAGAGACGTTAGCCTTGTACTTGGAGGAAGGTTTTTGTAGTAATAGAAAAGAAAGGGCCAAGTTTAGCAGGCCTGGATCGGTCGGGGATAGTCTAAAGGTAAAGGCGAACTAATGAGGGGAGACGAAGAGAAATTAAAGGCTAGAAGCCACTCGAAGAGTGTTCTCGTAGCTTAAAGATCCTGAAGGGCGTTCATGCCTAGAGAACCTCCCAGTGGCCCCAAAAAGCCTAAAAAACTAAATAGGCAACGATTGGGAACAAAACTAAAGCCTAAACTAGTATGCAGATCACCAAACAACCCCTTTTTCTACCTATATGCGCATAATTTCTACCCAGTCAACAAATACAAAGCAAGATATAAAATCCTTTTTACCTTGCATACATACAAACACATATACAATAACGCATAAATCTACTTACAAAACGGAAGCAGCATGAATGGAGAACTTACTTGTTTTGAGAAGAAAAGGATGAGAGAAAGATGAACATGGTAGATGCTGACTCTCTGATTTGGTGACCATTGGCAAGAATTCCCATTAGCTCTGCGTGTGTATAGTTTGTGTTTGAAAGCGTAAAGTGGAAATGGGGGGAAAAGTTGAGTTTTTATAGAGGTGGGTGACGTTTGGGCATGAAACATTTCAGATTCAACGGCTGTGATAGAGCACAGATCTCGAGGCCTGACACCTTTCAACATTAA
The DNA here is from genome assembly GCA_037693485.1 of Kitagawia praeruptora. NCBI lineage: Eukaryota > Viridiplantae > Streptophyta > Magnoliopsida > Apiales > Apiaceae > Kitagawia > Kitagawia praeruptora. Next base: position 115,467,231 of record CM075354.1, read on the forward strand.
AGGGACACGACTTCCCAAGTGATGTGTCGCCATTGCCTACCGACATGTTTATCCCGAAGCATGAATTTCGAGGAATGATTCTGAAGATGGTCACTAGGATTTGGTTTTCGTCTAGAGGATAAACTCTGAAAGAAAACTAGGGACATGTTAGAGGGCCATCACCTTACTGGACTAGGCCGAAGTCCCACTACGGGACATCCGAATGAAGCCCAAGGGAACCAAGCCCAATTTCGAGTGATGGACCGTCTCAAAGTAGTTACATCCACTTCTCAAAACTTGGGACACGTTCTCCACTAACGTACCTCCGGATTCATCACACCGTCTAAAATGGAGGTATAAACAACATATATCAGTTTTTGTAGTTAATTCATTCTTTACACAGGAAATATAATCACTTGTACGTTTATCCTACCTACCCAAAACCGGTTTAACTTATTATCACACGGAAGTGAATCGGGGGACAATCCTTTGCTTTCTTCTCTTTGCAAGTAAACCAACGGCACGATCCGTTCGTCCGCAGAAAATTGGTTCTACTAGAGGGATTGTATTCCAATGTCCCTAAAAAAAATGAAAATGAAGTGTGTAGAGGTGATGGATGGATTTTTAAGGATACCAAGTTATATGAAAAAATTATTCGATTTTTTGTAATTACGTAATTAAAATTATATATTTATTATATATTATTACAATTCAATTTTTTGTAAGTGCATATTAAAAAATACTTATTAATTATATTCTTAATAGTTTATTTATATTAATATTTTAATCATCAGCTATACAAAAGAAATCATATTAGATAGATAAATAATTTATTTCATCTTTTTATGTTTTTATTCTGCCACTTTCCACTAATTCAACAAAGAATTTGAAATAAAAACAAATATATAATTAAAAATTTTAAAAAAATTGAAGGTTTAAATATTTAGAAATAAATATAATTTATTCTGAGTATATTATTTTTATGTGAGTTTTACTCATTTATTTATATTACTATACATAACATATGTAGAGTATTTTTTGTTGGATTATTTCGTATCTACTTTTAAAAATTTAATAGAATGCAATATATTAATTAAAATGCATTACATTAAAAAACAAAAAATCTAAAGAATAAAGCAAGATCAAAATTATTATTCGATTAAATAGAAAGTACAATTTAAATGTCTCCATCACAATATCACACACTATTCAAGTTGACACCAAACACTTAAATAGGAAATTTTCAAAACTTATTTTTAGTTATAAAATAATAAAAATATTTTATTTTTGAAATGGATATATATGTGGCAATGGAATTTTTTTAATATAAATTTTATCTTTAATACTGTGCTGACATTTAAATAACTTTCTAAAATATCTGGCAACACTTATATCTCATCTGTTGATATCAATTGGAGCTGGATTTAGTTAATTATTACGTCCCTGGTAGTCTGTATCTTTGTTAGTGAAGAAAATAGAGCGAGGAACCGTCCATGGAGGGATTGTACTCTAATGTCCCTCAGCAAACAGATGGAAATGATGTGTATACAATTGTCTGGAAATGATGTGTATACAATTGTCCCTCAGTTATGTGTACAACAACAGTTTGCTGCACTATTGTCTCTAGATTATTCACACAAGAAGGCTAAGAAAACAGTTGTCTCACTACATCAATGATTTTTGGCAACATTGGCTTAGGTCTATTCACACATGTTGTCTATTGATAGGTTTGCGCAACAGCACCTGAATCAATTTACTAGACAATGTTTTTTAAACCGTTGTAAGAATTATGGGTTAGACAATGCTTTTTCGAGGATGAAAAATAACCATTGTCTTCCGAATTCGGGCAACACTTTTTTACCGGATTAATGTTGTCTGATCGGATAGTAGATTTCTTGTAGTGCAAGTGATGGATGGACTTTTAAGGATGACAAGCTATATGAAAAAATTATGGAGGAACTAAACTGGATTATATAAGTCATCAAATGGTCATGAGTTTGAAGATATTGTCACAGAGGACAATAGTGATTTTGAAGATACTATCAGAGAGGATGCCATGGGTCAAGAGGAGGTTAAAGAGCCAGTTAATGAGCAGACTCGTAGGCCAAAGAAAAGCGGTATCCAATGGTCTATGGGAGAACACAGGTAACCTTTTGTAAGAATTAAAAATCAAGTATCAATATAGTCTTTAGTCATCACTCCCTATTTATTATTTCCTTAAAACATCTAATAATCTTGTTGAACCTAAATTTCAAATTTGGGTTGGTAAACATGACAGGGCATTTATGATGGGGTTAGAAATATGTGGGAAAGGAGACTGGAAGAACATCTCCAAGTATTTCGTGACTTCCAAGACTCCAACTCAAGTTGCAAGCTATGCTCAAAAATTCGAGAAGCGCCAGCAGAAAACAACCCTTGAGAAATGTAGGACTACCATTTACAACATCCAATGTTTGTGTTGCAACTCTGCCCCGTGCATGTTGTTGGGTATTGTTGACCATTGTTGAGAAAGAAACAGCCAAGGAGGCATGGGAGGCGATCAAAACGTTGTGTATGGTTGCAGAGCGAGTGAAAGAGGTGAAGGTGCAAACCTTAAAGGGAGAGTTTGAGTCCCTGGTCATGAAGGAAACAGATAACATTGATGAGTTTTGTATGAGGTTGAGCGGGCTTGTGACTAATATTCGAGTTCTTGGAGAAACAATGGAGGAATCGAGTGTTGTGAGGAAAATTCTGCGTGCAGTCCCGGATAAGTTTCTTCAAATAGCTTCAAACATTGAGCAATTTGGAGATATGAAAGCAATGACGGTCGAAGAAATAGTGGGTCGTCTCAAAGCTCACGAGGAAAGGATGAAGGGCAGGTCCGAGAGCGCAAGTGGCGCAGGTGGACAACTTCTCTTGGCATCTCAGAATCAAAGAGCTAGAGGTGGTTCTTTTCGTGACAAGAGTAGGATAAAGTGTTACAACTGTAACATCTTTGGGCACTATGCTTCAGAGTGTAGCAAACCACGACGGGAACGAGAGAGGAGACAAGAAGTGAACCTTACAGTCATGGAGGATGAGGAACCTGCGTTGTTATAAGTTGATTGCCAAATGGGCAAAGTTGATTGCCATATGGGCATAGAAGAAACAAACCTATAGTTTGAATTAAGTGAGAGATTGTTGGGATATTTTGTTTAATTCAAACATATATCATGTTATTCTAGTTATAGAAATAAATTGTTGATACGTCAACATGATTTGGTAAATCGTAATTGAGAGATTGTAGGAGTCTGAATACGTTTATCTTGAGCAGCAAGAATAAGATATTATTGAGAGATTATAGGTGATAAATTATAGGAGTCTTGAATATTGTTTTTTTATTTAAACAATGTAATCGTATTATTTTATATCAATGAGAAGATGAGTTTTCCTCTCTGTTAAACACTCAGTATACATATTCTTAGCTTTTCTCGTAACACATGTTTGGGTCCTCCTCGTCTTTGGCCTAATCATCTGGCAAATAAAGAAGCTTATGATGATGTGCACGAGCACTAATAATACTGGGGCTAATCTATGTGATGCCCCAACTTCTAATAAAACTGGTGTTGTTTTCCTGTCTTGTTTCCTCCGTCTAATCTCTGAATGTAACAGTTACATGTACTCTTAATGATTCGCTGATTATGATCAGGCTATAATAATAATGTTTTTTTTATAAGATACTGATCAGTCTATGGGGAACAAATTCCTTTTGGTTATTTCGTATTTTTTGTTTCTATTTTTTCTGAATGGAAATTGAGCTAAACCCCCACGGTAAAATGAAGAATGCAGCTTGGTACTTGCAATGAGCATTTGATCATTGGCACCTGCAAAGATTTTTTTTTTACCATGTTTTATTTTTACATATACAACACTTCATAATGCAAAGCTATGTAAGATCGTTCATCCACAAACCAAACTTAACAACAAATATGCACTTCCCATAGGAGTTTTTTTTTTAATGTGCAAGTATCGTCCATCAATATGAATACGCAATTTCGTGGTTCTTTTTTGGAAGTACGTCTAGTTTTTATAGACTTAGTATAGTTATGTATACTTGTAGTGTATGTATGCTGCCTATCTTTGTTGGGCTGCTAGCAGACCTTAACTCCACGTTAGTATGATATTGTCCACTTTGGGTTGGGTCAGGTCTTGGGACAAATCCTAACAATCTCCCCCTTCATACATCGGGCTCGACACCTGTCGAATCTGCCTCCTATCGGGCTCGACATCTACCGAATCTGTCTCCTTTCTGTATGATCTGCTCCCACTACGTCAAAAAAGGGCTTTAGTCACATCAAAAAACTGTGATGGTATGGTTTTGGTCACACTTATTTTTTTCACATGCAGTGTCACCAAAGCCTCCACTACCATAGACATGATATAGCCACACTTTTTCTTAGTAGCTGTATTGACTTATAGAGTGGCTAAAGGCTTTTAATATTTGATGTTGGGAGCAAGAATTCTAGCCTGCTTACTGTAACTAAAAGGGATATACCGTTACAGCGGGAATTAAAAATGTGGCTAAAAATTTTCAAAAGCTACATTTATTTGATTTATGGCCACATTTTGAAGATAATATCGTGACGAAATTGATATTTTTATTGGCCAGTTTTTGCTAATTAGTGTATATAAAGGACATCAACTATTACACTTCTTTTTTATGTAATGTGTAGCTAAAGCACCATAACTGTTATACTTTCTTAATATATTCATGTCTGTTTTGATTATATTGTAACATGTATGTGTCCTAATTGTGACTTAAATGCTTTTACAGACATTATTTATAATGTTGTAATATATAGTGTGGCTAAAGGATAGAAATAGCCACACACACTTAACTAAATTATACATGGTTTTATTTGTATTATAAATGATCCATAATAATACCAAAATGCCAAAATTGAAACACAATGCTATTCTAAAATTCAAACACTTAGCCATACATAAATCAATTCTCATCTACATAAAAATTATGTGATCAATTGCTAGTCTATGCAAGTCAACGCAAGTGTGGCGTTCCAACCGCTTTATATATACAAAAATTTCTATTTTATCTACCAATTCAATATACAAACTATATACAAAACAATCTCATGTCAAAGTATAGCTCTACTGATATTCCCATGTCCATCCATTCCCCCATTGACATGCCATGCCTTGATTACAAGTACAGGATATGCTGAACTTTCCAAAGTCTAGCTTACAGAAGCTGAAACCAGGCTAGAACAGCTGCAAAAGGAACAACTGCAGATGTTGAAAGTATTACTAAATAGCAATAAAGAGTAAGAGATACCTAACACTTAATAACTTTTGACTGCTAAGGAAGATACCTTAAGTGAAGATAGTCGTGCAAGACAAGAACCTTGAAACCTAGCAACTGGAACCATTTGAGGTTTGATTTGTGGTTCGAGTCTTCGCAGATTAGTAGAATATACACATCCAACTTGCAACCTTATCATGTCACCACTGCATACAGAGTACAAAGCTTATATTGAAGAACCTTAAAATTAACTAGCCAATAGAGATATATACTCAATAATTTACAAAGATTCAGTTGATAGCCCTCAGTCACAGATTTTTCAAATACTTGGATTGTTGGAATTTATAAGAGTACTGAGAAATTTATAGCCTTAGTTTCTGCATTAATTTTTTATACATGAATATAATCTACAGCAAGACATATGCTTAACACATTAAATATATTCTAGAATTGCTTGAGAATAAAACATAACATTATAATAGCTAAGCAATTTTGCTCCACATAATTAAGATGCTTAGTGTGTTACAATAACTACTTAAATTACTAGAATGGGAAAAGAGCACCATAGGATAGATCCAGTTATAAGAATATGGAAAAATCCTATAGGAAAATAAGTATCCACGGAGAGACCGACAAACTCGACCTCATGGTCACTTGGTAACATGAAAATCTGTTGCAGTTAACTGCAATTAATCAGATCTTCACAAACATAAAAACAAAAGGCATACTAGTTAAGCACCTGTTTGTCTTGAAACTCTCAAACCCATAAATATCAAGCACGCCAATCAAGTACTTTGAAGAATGATCTTGGCCAATTGAACTATTGATCTTATATACAAGCCTGCATAAATATTGTACAACAAAGGTGGTAAAAACCAACATTTTATTTTAAAATTGTATGTGCATAACAAAAATATAAGCAACATGAACATAAGAGAGTATAGTACACTACTACAAAGCATTTGAAATTGAACGCACCAGTCAAATAATCAGGAGTACACAACCACTTGGTGATGGTTTCATCACAGGTTTCAATAACACGTTTGCAAAGGGAATCCTCCAGAGCTTTTGTGTCACACCTGAAAAACAAATGGACAATTTGGAAGTCACATCCAAGTATCGCATTTCCAAAAAAAATACAACTGCAGCAAATGGATGGAAATAGTACAAGAATGATCAATTACATAAATAATTCTGTTGCAGTTCTTAGATGGAACCAAGATTTGTCATCTTTGGGCACGGATGAGTCTGCTTCCTTTACCTTTGCAAATTTAATGTTCCCCAGATAGAGTATTGCAGCCATGACTCGAAATATAGCTTCCTGAGAAAAGGAAAATTATTTTGACAATGACAATCCCAAAGAAAGTTTAGACTTGAAGAATTTGTTATTCCCATATATAATGGCACTTCCTGGAATTACGTGCTCCTCAAAGCTGATTCCAACAACATCCATAGCTCTTTTTGTTGCCATTATGCTTAACACTAAGTCCATTATGCTTCCATTGTCCATGAACACTGTCCATATGTGCATATCAACAAGTAATTCATATTACAAAATTAGAATCCAAAACAATAACACTGAAGGGATGTGGGAGAGAGAGAGAGATAGATGGAGATGGATAGAGGGAGGGAGGGAGGGAGGGAGGGAGAGAGAGAGAGAGAGGAGACCTTTGGTGGAATCCCCGACCATGATGACCGCGACTACCTTCTCTGTTGAGTTGTCCATGTTTATCAAATCTTACCGGCAAACAAAAACCCCCAGATCAAATCAAAACAAACCCTTTTTTTCAATTCAATTGTTTATTTGATGATTAAAACTTAATTAAAGATCTATATACAGACTATAGATGATTACAAGCAAAACCCAGAAGTTCAATTTTTCAATTTTACAGAGGAAGAGAGAAAGTGTGGCAAAGAGTGAGTGTGAGGCGGAGAGTGTTATATTTGTGCGTGACTTGTTTGTGTGAGAAGAATGAGGGGGAATGGGAAAAGGGTGAAATTTTTGTTAAGGGGGGAAACAAATTATTGGCAAAAGGGGGAAAGGGAATGAGGGGGAACAGAGAGGGGAACTCAAATTTGTTAAGTGGGAAAGCAAAATGGAATAATATTTGTATTTTGATACTTGATAAATTATGGATTAAAAAATATATAAGATAAATAATTATATAAGATTAATTTCAAATTTTCTAATTTTTTTGTACGTCAATCGGGACGAGGCTGTTTAGAGTAAGTAATAATTTTGGGAGATTTATATTATAAAATCATACAAGATTTTCAATTTTTGTGCACATCAAAAAAATCATTATATATTAAAGTATGATTTCTTCGACAATCGAACCGTACGGATGTTAATAGATACTCACTCTAGTGTTGCAAAAAAATAATCAAAAAATAAAAAAGCTCGGTCATGACGCATCTTAACGGAATGTTGTAATATTACAGATTATGGTAACGGGGGCAGTGCTAGATTCACTAAACGATTAACATCCTATTTAATTTAAAAGCAGTTTTTGACGATCCAACCGTACGGATGTTAACAAATACTTAAATTAGACACGTAAAAAAATAAAGAAAAAATTACGGATTTATCTTGTACGGCTTTATAAGAAATATCTCATTTGAGTACCACTTCTTGAAAGAAGAGTACCACCCGCTTAACAAACTATTTTTTTAAAAGCAGTTTTTGACGATCCAACCGTACGGATGTTAACAAATACTTAAATTAGACACGTAAAAAAATAAAGAAAAAATTACGGATTTATCTTGTACGGCTTTATAAGAAATATCTCATTCGAGTACCACTTCTTGAAAGAAGAGTACCACCCGCTTAACAAACTATTTTTTTAAAAGCAGTTTTTGACGATCCAACCGTACGGATGTTAACAAATACTTAAATTAGACACGTAAAAAAATAAAGAAAAAATTACGGATTTATCTTGTACAGCTTTATAAGAAATATCTCATTCGAGTACCACTTCTTGAAAGAAGAGTACCACCCGCTTAACAAACTATTTTTTTAAAAGTAGTTTTTGACGATCCAACCGTACGAATGTTAACAAATACTTAAATTAGACACGTAAAAAAATAAAGAAAAAATTACGGATTTATCTTGTACGGCTTTATAAGAAATATCTCATTCGAGTACCATTTTTTGAAAGAAGAGTACCACCCGCTTAACAAACTATTTTTTTTAAAAGCAGTTTTTGACGATCCAACCGTACGGATGTTAACAAATACTTAAATTAGACACGTAAAAAAATAAAGAAAAAATTACGGATTTATCTTGTACGGCTTTATAAGAAATATCTCATTTCAGTACCACTTCTTGAAAGAAGAGTACCACCCGCTTAACAAACTATTTTTTTAAAAGCAGTTTTTGACGATCCAACCATACGGATGTTAACAAGGAGAGGGAAATTAGGGAAAATTGGGGGAAAATATACTTGTTCTCTTATTCTCTCATATCATTCTGTCGCTCACTCTCTCAAGGATTAATGGAAGTTTGGTTCAATCAAGGTTCAATTAGGGTTTAATTAGGGTTCGATCTCGGTTTAATTGAAGCAACCTTCGTGTTTCAGAGTGTTTGATATGAGTTTGAGGTACAAATCTCTTCGATTTGTATGCATCTCTATAAATCTCTTCCACCCTCTCTATCTCTCTCCCCCTCTCTCTATCTCTCTCCCCACCCTCTCTGTCTCGTTCTCCATTCTGTCTCTCCCCCCCCTCTCTCTCTCACACACACACACACACACACACACACACACATTCACCAATAGTCTGATAATGAAGGGTGCCTAATGTTATTGTTGGTGGGCTAGAGGTCATGGATATGTCCGGAGCTATCCTGCCGGTGGATCCTTGGCCGGAGGTGCTAGCTCTCAAAACTCCCTCTCACTCGTATGGGCCTCTCCACTCCCGTCAACATCCTTTGCCAGTTTTATGCTACTGGTACCCTACCTTTTCACCCTTTGTTCTCTCGTCTTGTCCATTTATTGGGATACTTGGTTTTCAGTTTGTGTATGTAATGTAATTTTAATTGTTGTGTGAGTAGAAGAGGTAGCTGCTGACTGGAAACATGAGACTTTTGATTTTTTAATTCAAGGCGAGTTGGTCTGTATGGCTCTCCGACAGTTTCTGCTTGCCAAGGGTATCACTGCTGTACGTTTCTCTTACCCCCTCCACTTTTTTCTTTTTAAAGTTGCTATAGCTTCTAGTGTTTCATATGTAACAAAATTAAAAGTAATTCAACTGATGGTGTTATTAATTTATAAGCTGATTTTAGAAATTTATCTTGCTTGAATTATTAATTCAACTTATTTGTTAAATAGTTGATTGGATATAAATTAGTAAGAGCTAAAGAATCTACAGTTGAGCATATAAGAAAACTTGAATTGTATCATACACAAGTACACAGAAAAATTAGACAAGACGCAAACATTAAGTAGCTATGTTAAATGTATCACAAGTCATGCGTGTGGAATAAAGTACATTAATTGACATTTGGTTGTTTGATATATTGCTTATTTAAGAAGAAATATCATTATGTCTTTCTGTAAAGGTCACTGACCTTAATTTACAAATGAAACGTGTTTAAATGGTTATTGTACTACTCTTTACTATGGTTTTATGTACATACGGTCTCAGGTCATTCAAATTTGTATGCCTCATGTTGTTTATTTGTCAATACTGAAAGTCAGTTCCTTGCCTTATTGTACAAAGATGAAGATATACACAGTACTTTTGCAGGTATTGCAAAAGGGTTGGACCTTGCAAAGTGAAAAAACATTCTTGTGTTTGACCATGGTGGAGGGACATTTGATGTCAGTATATTGACAATTGATAATGGTGTTTTTTAGGTTCTTGCCACTAGTGGTGACACTCATCTAGGAGGTAACAATCTACCACTTAATCAGGTCTGCTAGTAATAGATATGTAATCACTAACTTACATTCATAATTGATATGTAGCCTCTTAGATTCCAATAACTAACTTACATTTTATTTTATTTTATTGCAGAGGAACTCCTCAAATTGAAGTAACATTTGAAGTTGATGAAAACAACATTCTTAACATAAGGGCAGAAGACAAGGCCTCAAAAAAAAATACAAAAGATCGCAATCACCAATGATGACAAAGGTCATCTAAGTCAATTATGGTCCGAGAGGCTAATGGTTCTGCACTCTTACTCGCTCATTTTGATTCATATCTCATGTTATTTTTGGAAATTCCTAGCAGGTTCCACCCCTTCTGATGTTATCAGGAAGAATACCTACTGGAAACCATCTTCAGACCCTTGACAATCCGTCCATATATTCTGGACTAGGACCCTTGTTCTTGGTTTTATTTTTTGGTTGCGGTTGGCTGCAATTGATGTTATAGTTTTGTTGCCTGCAGCACTTTTCATGGAACCAGATGTACATTTATGTGGCTGCTTCTTTTTGTTAATTCAGTAATGGATTATTCAGCCAACTTAACCAACTTCTTGGTGACCAGGCATACAAGTGCTGAAGATGTGCTGAAGATCCAAAAAGAACTTGAGGATGTCAAGATCGAGATGCAAAAAACCATTTCAACTGTTGAATGTCTTAGGATATGGATACCAAGTTGTATTAGTTGTATCATGTAGGCATTATTGTCATCATTTTCTTTGTTTTGTATGTATTGAAAAATATGTAAGTTGATGGTTGGATTGTATGTTGGATAATTATCTTGTAAGTTTGTTGGATGATTTTCTAGTGTATATTTGAATTATTATGGTTGATATATAAGGATTTGGTATTATGGTGTGCGTCGGATGTTTATTAATTTGCGTTTGGTTTGGCAATTTGATATGCCAGGTTTGTTAAGATATACAAAAAAAACATATCCAGTTGGTATTATCTTTTGTCACACATAAATATAGTAACTGTGGCTATTACAAATGTTAAGCTACCGATTTTCTACAAAACTGTGACCATAAAAGAATATTTGGCTACACTAAAACCCGACTCTTTCGTCACATAAAACAATACTAGTGGCTATATGTTTTAGCTTTTAGTGACGCATTATTTTCCTGAATGGTATTTATATATATTTGGTCACTATTATTTTGTGTGGCAAAAAAGAGTCACATTTTTTTCCACAAATGTAGCTATAAGATGTCCCTGAAAAGGAAAAGCGTAGCAGTTGGCATTTTTTTGTTACGATAATTATTAACATGGCCATTATTTGTTACTAAATTTGGGAAGAGTGACTAAAGGTATAAAAGTTTGTAATATTAGTTACACAAATATTAAACGTGTAACCAAAACACAGAATATTTATATTTAGTTACGCTTTTTGAAGAAAATGTGGCAGGGATTACTGTTCAAAAGTGTGACTAAAGCCCTTTTTTGACGTAGTGTCCGTTGACCATACTGGAAGTTCCTGGCTACCAAGCCCGCACGGGTTTATTTTTGGCACATCCAAAAAGACCTCATACTAATGGAGTTAATCTGACTACTTATAACTAGTAATATATATCTGTCCCTCCCATAAACGATGTGTGACAAATTCTAACAATCTCCTCGTACCAAGATATATGATATGCAACTCTATTGTTGATCAGCTTTTTAAAAAACATTTTCAGTTATCTTTTAATTAATTTTTTGTGGTAATTTCAATTTTTTGTGGTAATTTCTGTAGAAGAACTCTTGAACAAGGTACTTTGCTAAATTAAGACTCTAAAAAATATATGAATCGAACTACGTACTACACTGCGAATTAGTAAATGTATACCTTCAGGAATAAATATATAAATAATTGATTTTGAATATATTTGTACAAGTTAATTAGCTGATCAGTCAAAAATATAAAAGAACATGCGGATTCGAGTCGAAGTTCTTCCCGAATAGTCGATTTATTGGGCACATCTACAACCCTATATATATAGTCCTATTACTTGTAGTCGTATCTATACTATATTATAATAAGTAAAAGGGTATAATTTGTAATTGGTTACCCTATTTTTGGTTATCCCCATTTTTGGTTATCCCTCACTTATCACCGTTAGATCAGCAACTCAAATTGATCATGACCATTAGATTTAACAATACTAAAATACTAAAAGTTGTTATATGCAGAAGGTCAAATAGATCATGACCGTTAGATTTAACAATACTAAAATACTAAAAGTTGTTATATGCAGAAGGTCCAAGGTTCGATTCCCGCCAACAACATATTAATTTATATTTAATACTAAAAATTATTATATACAAATATGTAAGGTTTGAATTCTTTCAATAACATATTAAAATTAATATTTATAATATTATATTATATTATAAATAAATTATAAAATATTAAAAGTAACCCGTGCTTTGCCGCTATAAGCTAGTAGTACTAATTAATAAGATGTTAATCGTATGTACTCGTCATCAGATACCAATTTAATAGCGTCTTATATATCATGGACGACAAGATTGAGGCTGCCAAACTAGTAAAACATGTGTGCATGCAGACCCAACAATTGGTTCTTGTTTATAAATGAAAGGTCGAGTATTGCATAATAAAATAGCTGGGTTTTCGAACACTTAAGACTTGTTTATCAGCTTATCGGAAGCTGGAGCAGAAGCAGAGGAAGAAAGCCACGACGATCTCTTCGCAAAGAAAGAGAAGGAATCATTAAACGAACTGAATTCGGTCTGATCTTCGTGTATACACTTTAGACATGCAATGCCGTGACCGTCTCATGGCAGTCACAAATTGTGGTGGTGCAACCTCGGAAACGTACCTTGCCATGAGGGAGGTCGCCATTATATGATTAATATTTTTGACCGAGGAATGAAAAAAGCAGGTACAACCAAAGAAGTAGTAGAGAAATTTATTAAATAGAAAGTATTGATAAGAAAGTGTTGTGCATCAAACATTTTCCTGGTCTGATATTTAAGGGAGTTCTGATCTTATAGAAGTGATTAAAGCAAAAATTGGATGACAGTTTCGAAAGTGCACACTTTTGGGCCTTTTGGCAATAACTGTGTCAGTGTAGTCATAATCTAAGTGTCCTCTTGATCGTTCTTAACTCATAGTCATAGGGACGCCCTCACTTTATGTAATAATTACAAATTGATTGGAATTGATTTGCCAGTTTGAAGCGATAACCGCGTATAATTAATAGGGTAGGGTTTATATAGTACTACTTGCTTTGATTAACTTAGAGCATCTCCAATGGGTTTCCCTATTTTGGACCCCTAAAATATATTAAAATAATGGTTACTTAAAATATAGGGAATGAAAAAGCTATTTTACTCCAATGGTAATCCCTATATAGATTCCCTATATTTTCAAAATTAATATTTAATTAGTATTTTAAATTTTGTGTTGGGATATTTACATAAATACATAAAATTTTAATAATTATTTCCAATTTTACTACCACCCAACTATCTTTTCACTTCTATAAAATCATTTTTTCAAAAATACTACCTCATTATACTTTTATGTTTTCAAAATTCCAAAAATACTACCTTCCTCAATTGCAACTTTTGCAACCTCATTTGCAACTTCCAGTTTTCAAATTTCTGATTTCATGTTCTGGGGTTCAGATGTCATTTTCGACCACTTTTTTGGACTCTGATATATATATATATAAATACATATATATAAATATATATATATATATGTATTTATATATATATATATCAGAGTCCAAAAAAGTGGTCGAAAATGACATCTGACAAATGGAACTTGAAATCAGAAATTTGAAAACTGGAAGTTGCAAATGAGGTTGCAAGGCCCCGCCAAGGGCACTCATAATTGGTGACTTTGGGTTGCAAGGCCCCGCCAGGGGCACTCATAATTGGTGGATTTCTGATTTGCAACTTTCAGTTTTCAGTTGCAAAAGTTGCAACTGAGGTTGCAAAATTGCAATTCAGGTTGCAAACCGTAGTTGCAACTGAGGTTGCAAAAGTTGCAACTGAGGAGTTGCAACCTCAGTTGCAAAAGTTGCAACTGAGGTTGCAAAAGTTGCAACTGAGGTTGCAAAAGTTGCAACTGAAAACTGAGGTTGCAAAAGTTGCAACTGAGGAGTTGCAACAGAGGTTGCAAAAGTTGCAACTGAGGTTGCAAAAGTTGCAACTGAAAACTGAGGTTGCAAAAGTTGCAACTGAGGTTGCAAAAGTTGCAACTGAGGAGTTGCAACTGAGGTTGCAAAAGTTGCAACTGAGGTTGCAAAAGTTGCAACTGAAAACTGAAAGTTGCAAATCAGAAATCCACCAATTATGAGTGCCCCTGGCGGGGCCTTGCAACCCAAAGTCACCAATTATGAGTGCCCTTGGCGGGGCCTTGCAACCTCATTTGCAACTTCCAGTTTTCAAATTTCTGATTTCAAGTTCCATTTGTCAGATGTCATTTTCGACCTCTTTTTTGGACTCTGATATATATATATGTATATATATATCAGAGTCCAAAAAAGAGGTCGAAAATGACATCTGAACCCCAGAACATGAAATCAGAAATTTGAAAACTGGAAGTTGCAAATGAGGTTGCAAAAGTTGCAATTGAGGAAGGTAGTATTTTTGGAATTTTGAAAACAAGGTCGGTATTTTTAGAATTTTAGAAAGATGTGTAGTATATATTTAAAAATCTAATAGTTCACATGGGTAGTTTTGAAACTATCCCTTTTGTGTTTTACAATATAATTTATGTGATTGTTTCCAACTACTTATACATCCTTTTTTTACCCAATATTAAATTTTAAATCATTAATTTATTAAGATAAAATTAAAAAATTTAAAAACAAAAATGAAAACAAAACAAAAAAAATGAAATTTAGCACAGACACAGAGAACACAGAAAATACATGAACACACACAGAACACAGACACAAAACATATATACACGCCCAGACACACACATAAACAGCCTAGACACACACATAAACAAGGCGGGAGAGATGAGGAATTAGAGGAGAAATCAGCTGGAGATGACATGACAATATATAGGAGATCACTTTTCATCCCTCAAATATGGGGTTCCATTTTCTCTCACCTAAAAATTTTAGGTAAAGGGGAGTACCATTGGAAATGGTTTTTTGGAGGAAAACCCCTAAAAGCTTCCCGCATGGCATTTTATAGGTAAGGAAGGGGTTCCATTGGAGATGCGTATGTGCAATTGTATAGGCTATCTGTCAATTTATGAGTTGAAATTTGATACTTTTTATATAGATCTGCTTTTGTAGGCTTTGAAAACTTTCATTCTGCACTTTTTCCATTTGCTGGAACGGTCTGCAGGTTGCTGGATAATTAATGATGTTCATGGAATTGCTTGGAAAGTTAGAGAAGAGGGATTACTATCTGATCACTGATAGCAATGTGAAGAATATATCAAATTACCAAGAACAAAATAAGGATATTTCAATATCGTACGCTTGTATCCAGAAATATTATGTGGTTCATATATAGCTTAACGTTACTTTAATAAGAAGTAAGTCTTTGTGGTATGTACTGAAGTTTTCTATGAACTAAAGTCGCTATATGCCTATATAGCTAGTAAATTTTTTTATTGAAGTGATGAATTTTAAAAGTACATTTTATTATGTACTTACTAGCTCCCATCATTATTTTTTTATCCCAATTAAACTTAACATGATTAAATGCAAACTTTGTTTAAGGATATGTAATCAAAAGATCACTCCCTAATTTTAGTTCATTCTTCACTCTTACGTACAATATGTTGTTGTGTTTGTTTTTGTACATACGCTTTGATTACCCTGATGTGCAAGTTTGTGAATAGTTTACACAGAGTACTCCCGACAAACGGCCCTTTTGGTCATGTGAAATTTGTGGTAAAATACTCCCTCCATCTCACCCAATTCTTAACATTTTTTTTTACTTTTTGGCATGCATTTTAAGGTAAATTTTAAGAATAGTTCCATAACTTATTTTTGAAATTTTCATTTTTTGTATTAAAATAGAACTGTTCTATTTTTATACAAAAAAAAAATTCAAAAATAAGTTATACAACTATCCTTAAAATTTACCTTAAAATACGTGCCGGACATCCTATTTTGAAATGTTAAGAAATGGCCGGGACTGAGGGAGTATAAGATGATTAACAACTTTGAAACTTTTGTGATACAACCAAGTTTGCCCGTCTGTCCTGTGCAGAGAGATCACGCATGCTGACATGCATAAGGCAAAAATGCAGAACATTGCATGTGACATATTATAAAAAGTATGGAACCAAATATTGTATTACTACTTGACCTATTTTCTACGGCATGAATAGTCCTGTTGGAGGCCCATCTCCTTAATTGGTCGAACCGATGATCTGAAGTAGAATATGGATGGAGGCCCAAGATTTGCTCAGCCCATCTACCTACAATGGTTCAGTCAGTTACGAAGTCCTTCACGTTACCCCACTCTTCGGGTAACCGCTCAGAACAAGAGAATAAGGTTTGATTAGGTTGAAACTATTATTCATACACAAATTACACACAAGACAACACAAGCTCTCTACGTTCGAATTACTTACAGAGAACCGATTGACTTATTCTCACACCGGAGGTGAATCGGGGGGCCAAACCCTCGCATTCTTCTTCTGCAGGTTCGACCGAATCGTTATCCGGCAGAAATCCAATCGTAACATTTGGCGCCGTCTGTGGGAACGTAGAGATACGTTTGTGTTAAGATCTACAACCAATTATGACGAATGATACCGAAATACCAATAGCTGATGACAGCACCATGGCTGGAAATAGCCGCACCACTCCTCCCGTAATCCCGATGACAACTCCCATCACCTCAAGGTTGTTGACTTTTGAGGAAGAAGGGGATATGCCATCCCCCGAAGAACAACAGGAGATGCTCATGAAATGGCGAGAGGAACAAAAGGCCAAGGGGAAGCGGAAGGAGATGGAGAAATAAAAGAGTAGTAGGGAGGCCGAACGTCTGGCAAAGAAGAGGGAGGCCGATCGTTTGAGGCTAGAAGCCCAAAAGTTCCAGAGGGAGGAGATCGAGTTGCAAGAGAAAGCACTCCGCGAGGCTCTAGAAGCCGAAGACCCGGAGCCCGAAGATCGAAGGGATAAGAGGACGAGGGCTAGAAATGATGAAGATGAGTCAGGGGACTCTGAATCGCACTCTAGGAGAACCAGGTCGAAGGTGGTGTACTCTTCTGATTCGGAAGAAGATGGTCCTCATACGGACGATCGTATCCGTAGGATCGAGAAAGTTATGTTCGGAGAAAGAAGGATTAGCCATGAGCCAGTGGTTACCGAAGATGTCGAGCAGTTCCAACCACCTCCGGGAAGGCAATTCCCAAAGATGTATGAATTCAATGGAAAGGGTGACCCCGAAGACCATTGTGAGAAGTATGAATCGCTCATGACTGGTATGGGGCATTGTGATGTAATGCTCTGCAAGATGTTCAAGACATACCTCAAGGGGAATGCGTCCATGTGGTATAGGTCGTTAAGACCTAGGTCGATTGGCTCATACGAGCAGATAAAGAGGAAGTTCTTGAGACACTACTCCCACTTGTGCCGAAGAGAGAAAGACACTGAAGCCCTGATCCACTGCAGACAGGGGCCGAACGAAGATTTGGGAGACTACTTGGCAAGGTTTAAGGAAGAAGCTAGAATGGTTACCAACCTAGATAAAGTCAAGGCAGCCGGATTTCTCGCGGCCGGCCTGGACCCCATTAAAGGTAAGAAGCTTCGATCGTCTCTTTATGATATGCCTCGTAAATCTTTGAATGATATATATTTGAGGGGGGAAGCAATTAGAAGGAAGTTAGAATCGATTGGGGGGTATAAGGATAATAAGAAGAATGATAGATATGATAGAAAGGATGATATGAGGATCGACCGAAGGGGTTGTGGTGACGTTAAAAGCAGACTGAATGACACTAGGCCTGATAAGGTGGCCGAACGAAGAAGAGATAAAGATAGTACTGTGTTCACACCACTTAACACACCTATCTCGAAGATTCTCCATGAGATAAAGGGTAAGCCTGGGTTCGTTCGACCGACCAGGCTAAAGACCCCTGGAAATAGAAGGAATGAGAACAAGTATTGTGACTATCATCGGGATAAAGGTCACAACACTGATGAATGCTACCACTTGAAAAAGTTGATTGAGAAAATGATAAAGGATGGGGAACTAGCCAAGTTTGTTGGGGATCTGAGAGACTAGCTGGATGATAAGGAAAAGAAGAGAGACACTAGAGATGCCGAAGGGTCAGAAAAGTATCGAGGTGAAGTCAAAACAATATCCGGGAGGACCATACTTGATCGGGACAGCAAGACAGCCCGAAAGAAGTATGCCAGGCAAATCTATAGCCTCTACAAGTCAAATGCAGCCATGTAACCACTTCCGATATCATTCACGGAAGATGACTTTGAAGATGTGATATGGCCGCACGAAGACCCACTTGTCATAAACCCCGTCATCGGGGAAAACAAGATTTAGAGAGTGCTAGTCGATGAGGAAAGTTTGGTCAACATACTGTATCACCGAACATACTGCAAGATGAACTTGGGTGGTGAATAGATGGAACTTGGGTGGTCAAGGCTTTTTGTTGAAAATTGAAATATTTGGGTGGGAGAGAAGTTTGGTGTTGTGTATGATATTCATAGTAACTACTAGCTTTTGACACTTCACCTTATTTTGGCCTTTCTTGACATACCTTGTCCCTAGCCCCATTACAACCATAATAAAGACCTTTTGATTGTCATTATTAATGTATGTTGTGATTTAAGTTGGGATGATACCAAGTGTCAAGCATGCATTTGATTTAGTTGGAATTGAGTGATACACTTACCCTTGTTTTTGAGTGAATATTCTTTTCTGAGTGAAAGGTGAGGTATTGCTTATCTGTTTTTTGCATAAGAGATCTCAAGTTTTGACTCTGAGGTGTGCTCTTGTAGACTTAGCATGGTTACCAATAATTTTTGCATTTGACATGAACTTGTGATCACTCTTGCATTTTCTTTAAGTAGACTATGTGAATCCTTGCACTTTCCACACCAAGACTTTGCAAACTCATTTTGATGCTTAAGTTGATGTGTCATGAGAGGACATGTATGTGTGGTGTGCATTGCCATGTGATCTTTTATACAAGCTAGATGGATTTTGTGGGTACATTCACTATAGGCCCTCACGAGACCTTACTCGTCCACTAGGGCTGCCTAGGGGTTTAAAGGGCTTGTTGCATATGCCAAATGCAACCGTCACACCTACGAAAAGGAGTTTAGGACTTTGCATCTAGATTTTATTTTTCTTTTTGTTTTACTCGAGGACGAGCAAAAGATAGGTATGGGGGCATTTGATAAGTGCATATTTTTGCATATTTTTATTACCTATTTATTGCTTGAACTCGTATTTTAATAATTTATTTTGTTGCATTTCAGGAAATTCGTGAATAAATAAAGAAATGGCAAAATAAAGAAATAAAGTGCAAGGAAGGGAAAAAGAGGAAGAAAAAGGACCAAAAAGAAAAAGAGGAAAAAGAATTAGGAGTTTGGTGGAAAGGGAATCTTGGAGGACACATGGAAGGTGGAGATCATCCCAACACACTTAAAAAGTGTATGGCCAAGATCAAGTCTACCAAGGCTTAATGGGGAAGAAATCTTTTAATGGCTAGGATTACACCACCACACACACCAAATGTAGGGTCAAGATTTACCCACACCCCCCTAAACCCTAATTCCCATCCTATAAATACCCCCTCATTTCCCTTGTAAAAAAACATGTAGTGTAGTGTAGTGTAGTGTAGAACTTAGAGTAGAGTAGGAGTAGTGTAGGGTAGTTTAGGGTAGATTTAATTTCTTGTATTTTCTTTAGTTCTAAATTTTGTAAACACTCCCTTTTATTTTAATGCAATTTTATTTCCTTTAAATTCTTGTCTTGCACTTTCCTTTATTGTTGCCTTGTTTCGTTACTTTCGTAAATCCGTTTAGTGGATAAAGTAGCGAAATGCTAACCACTAAGGGTTGAGAGTAACGAAACTTTGGTTTTAATTTCATGTTCGTACTTTAATTCGTAGTTAAGCCCCTTTAAATCTCAATTTTATTGTGGGCCTTTTAATTTCAAACATCGTTTTAGTATAATTTTAATTTCGTAGTTAAAATCCTTATTTTTGTATATAACTAAAAAAAAAAAAAAAATTATTACTATTAATTTATTTTCTGTACTTATTTTTCTGTCTCGTTTTAATCGATTTTATTCGAAGCTTTATTGTGAAATCCCCTGTTTCTGTGCTCTGTTTTAATTTACACCTGTTTATTCTGTGTTCTCGTTTTATTCCCCTAAAATAACAAAACCCATCTCTGTTTTTCAGCACCAAACCAAAACCCCTTCCCTTCATTTTCATTTCTCACAAAACTCACTCCTTCTCTTTTTCTGTATAAACCGAACACCCCTCTTTTCGATTTTGTTTGTTTTCTTCTTTTAGTTTTTGTTCTAGTAGTTAAATCGAGTTTTGTAGAATGAGTTGAGTTTCGAGTTTCGACCTTGTCCTCTTTGTTTTCGGTTCTATTTTATGCGAGAGTTTAATACTGAGTTCACAGTCCGGTTTAGTCCTATTTTGTTTGTTTGTTTTGATGTGTACTCAGTATTGTTTACTGAATTGATGGCTGCGTTGGTTGAAGGTTGAAGTTTTGCTGTTTGTTAAAATTAGTATGCGAGTTGCTGTCTGTCTTTGTAGTGTTGTTTTTACCGAGTCAATTCGTTTCCTTCCTGCAATTTGTTTAAGTGGCTGAGTCGATTGTTTTGGGTTGAATTCGCTGTAGTTTGTTATTGAGTCGCTGCTTTTTGAGTCTGTTTATTTTTCTGCGTTTTTGTTGCCTGCTGGTTTGTCTTGTTTTTGTCCTGGTCTATTTTCCAAGTTTTAGTCGAGTCGTGTATTCTGTTCAGTTGCTGATTTCCATGTCAAATAGCTGCTAGTCGGGCTGTCCGAGTTGTTGTAAATCGCTGAGTTACGTGTTTGAGTTTTGCTGTCCTGTTTTAAGTTTAAGTTTTGTTTATAATCGTTTTTTTTGTTTTGTTTGAGTTTTAATGTTCTTTCGAATTGTTGAATCGTTTTACTCAGTTTTGAATCGAGCTGTTCGTTTACTGCATTTGCTGCATTTTGAGTCTTTACAGGTTATCGAGTCGAGTTCTTGGTTCTGTTTCGCCGTTGTGTTCTCGTTTCTGCGCTAAGCTGCGTATGTTGTTGCTGTGTGTGTGAGTTCGTAATGCTTTAGTGTTACCGTTTACGGCTGAGTCCAGTTCCATGTAGCTGAGTTCCGTCTGAGTTTTGTAGAGTTAAGTCGAGTCATTGAGTCCTGGTGTTTAAGTCAAGTTCGTATTGTTGTTGAATTTTGAGTGTTGATTTACCGAATGTTGCTGAGTTTACTGAGTCGACCGGAAGTTCTTGTGTTGATTGGTTGTTTTTGGCTAGTTTAATTTACGAATAAGTCATGTTCAATTTTTCTAAAATTTTTCGTAAATTAATTTTAATTTATTAAAGAAGTTGTTTTAGAATAAAATTGGTTTTAATTTGAATTTAGAATTTTTAGAATAATTTAGTTTTAGATTAATTTAGAATTTTTAAAATTAGGAATTAATTAGTAATAATTAAAAATTTCACAAAACCACTTGTTCTAATTCGCCTAAATTAAAAGTTAAGGCTTGCGAAAATGTTAGTCTCTGTGGATCGATATCTAAAATACTAAAACGAGATCGTGCGCTTGCGATTTAAAATTGTATTTATTTTAGCACATCAAGTTTTTGGCGCCGCTGCCGGGGACTAATTATTTTTTGCACCTTAATTTTTAATTTTTTGGATTAGTTTTATTTCTTGCCTTATTTTTGTCTCATTTTTTTAGGAAAGTTTGAAATTCGGGAATCTCCCACGGAGCTTGGAACAAATTGGAATTTTTGAAGCGTGCTTCGGTAACCCGTATCTCATCCTTTTCGCCTTTTTATTTTTAGAAAATCAAAAAAAAATCAAAAATCACAAAAAAAATTAAAAATTGAAAAAATCCAAAAAATAAGTTGTAAATACATAATTGTTGCATCATGCATTTCATCACGTAGGTGCACATCATGCTAGATTTTATTTTTTGTTTTTAATTTTTCGTACCTATTAATTGTGGTGATCGCTGGAGGACCCAAAGGTACGTTAAATTTCTTTCTTTTTTTTAGATTAAATCACGTAGTGTAAGCATCCATATGTGTTTACAATTTTTATATATCATTGTTTGTTGCATAATTTTGTAAATAAACTTTAAGGGCAAAGCCACTACAAGATAAGGGAAGGGATTTCATCACTCTTTCCTTAGCCCAAAAACAATAAATTCCTCATTTTGCATTCCCTAGCCATTAATAAAATTAATTAGACATTTGCCCCTAGGAATTCGCGCTCAATTAGGAAGGTACCTAAGAAACGAAGTAATCATTATTTATTCCGACTTTTTGGTGTCTAGGCAAGCGAGAGCTTACCTGGCCAATTTAGATTCGGTGTCTAGTGACGAGTTTGGCCTCTTGGCAATGCCTGCTCTAATCTGGCCGAATCGGTCCGAATAAATTCAGATTTACCGAGTTTTTGGTGGTCCTTACGGTTAGGAGCAAGGTCTAGTTATTTTATTAGGGAACCTAGGTTTAGAATTTTTCTTTTTAATTTTACACCCTTTCTTTTTGTTTGTTTAAATTTTTTTTCGCACTTACTTGCTACGTGGTTTTATCCTTGATCAATCTTTACCATGTTCGTAGCATTTAGGGAGCATTATTACCAAGGTTGGGATTTTGACAAGGAGATAGCATATAATACGATGTGGTGTGAGTCAACTAGGGAACCTAGTGTATATAACGAGTCGTCTAGTACTTTTAGTGATTTGCATTATAGTCAAAACGATATTGCAATCGACTCTGAATTAGATGCTCTTACTAAACGACTCGAAGCCTTAGAAACCCTTAGTTGCCCTTCACACACGTCTTGGCACCCAAATTTCAACTCTCCGAGTCTCGATTTTCAACATGGCCCCGACTCTCAACAAGTCAACGCCATGTTTCAACAAACCTCTCGAAATGACCATTTTACATCGTCTTTTAATTCCGGTTGGAGAGATTATCCCGATCTCTCATGGAACCAAGGTCATAGCTATCAAACTCCGTCTCCACATTTTCAAGAACCGAACTCTTATCCAATTCTAAGTCAAGTTCCTTATTCGAGTTCAATTCAAACACCCGCCCACCCACCCGGATTTCATGATTCGAGTAGGCAACTTGACACCTTAGAAAAGAGTATCGAGGCTTTATTGATTTCTCAAGAAAACTTCATGCGAACCAGAACTTCTGATAGGCAAATTTTGAACTCTAATGCTGAAGTCTTATCTAAGTTAGAATGTCAAATTAATCAATTAGCCACCATGTGCGAGCGTGAGACAATAACCACCCCGAATCCACCCGAGGTCAACCCTGAATTTCTTCTCACTCAAAGACCTATCGATACTTTCGATGATAACATCTCTCCTAGGTCTACTATTCAAGTTGACACTCCTTTCGGTGGTGATTCACACGAAGAAGATTTTAATGCTGATATCATTCTTTCTCTAGGTCAAACGAAGAATCCCGATGATTCTGAGTTTGTGGCTTCACCTAGACAACCATCATCTTCTTCTAGTGAACTTTTCCTTTCATCTTCCAAACCTCTTCCCGAAACACCTAAAGAACTTCATACTCAACCAATAGGAGCTAATCTAGTTAAGGAGGTTGTTTCAAGGTCAAATTTTGACGATCATGAGATTGAGTCTCTTCATAAACAAGATTTTCAATTGCATAACGAGACCAATCGAGAGCTTCACGACTCTTTTCAAGATTTGACCTCGGAAGAAGTGTTTGGAGAGATGAATAATATTCGTTCCAAATTGGAAACCCAACATAAGGATAGTTCTTGTGATCCTATTTCTGTTGGTAAAACACTTTTCGAAGAGCCACCCCCACCCGTTTCTATTTCTTCATTTTCCACTCGTTCTCCATCTTTCATCGAAACTCATGATATTCATGACCAACATCTTATCGTAATTAATTTGCTTAAACAACAAAAAGAAGCATCTTCGTGGTCTATGAATATGAGTTTTATTCTTGCGCCTAATCGGATCGTTCGAGTGGTCTTTGCTATTTTTGTGGGTGAGTTTCTGAAATATGTTGGTTGTGTAACAAAGATAGTTTTTCCAAGAGCTGGTATTGGTTAGTAAATATTTGTTTTGTCCCTCCCATAGTAGAATGTAGGTATGGGGGAGGATTTGCGTGCGTGTGTGTGTTATTTTTCTTTCGTAGTTTTTAGAAATTTTCAGTCTCCGTCATCCCTTATCAGGTATTTTCTCAACTGTCTCCTTTCTCATTTCTCATTTTCTCTTGCATTCGCATACATTGAGGACAATGCATGATCTAGGTATGGGGGGATTTTTAGTGTAAATATATAAATTTGAAAAATCCAAAAAAATTAAAAAATCAAAAAAATCAAAAAGAGTTCTAATTTTATTCTAGTTTTGTTAATTGATTGCTAGTTGCTTGATGCACCCTTGCATGCTATGATAATCTTATGACCCATTAGCTTTTGTTTGAGAAGTGATTTGCTAAAGTTCTTTTTCACACACTCACACTAGCAAGGTGAAGCTAGTAGGCTTAATTGAATTGTGCATGAAATTAGAAGGTCATGATTAGGTGTAAGATGATTTGGTCTTTATGCTTTGAGTACAAGTAGGTGCATTGAGGAGACCATCTCTTGAGATTAATTATGTTTTACTACACCAAGTGAGATTTTGAGCCTATATGCACATCTTTTGCATCTGTATTCTTTTGCTTGAGTGTCCACTTGTCATTTGCATTGTTAGCCCTTGTTTGAGTTCCTCTTGAAATGCATGACATTAATTAATGATAAAATGATAAAGGCATTTAGGAATAACCTATATTTCCAAAAATATCCACACCATGCTTACGTGATCAATTAGTTAACCCTTTGAGCTTAATCATATTCTTTCGGTGACACACCACATTACTCGCCTAAGACCTATTTCTTGTTTAGCCTTACGTATTCTTGATCCCATTTTGTCAAAGGCTAGTAGGAACTTGGTGGAGCAATAAGGTGTGTAAAAAGGGTTTTACTTTTGTTCATAACTTTTGAGGAAATATATGTTGGTTACCTTGTTAGTCGATTTTCAAATCAAATCTAAAGGGGGATTATTGTTACATTTATCTTAGCTCTCATAAAAATAAAGAAAAAAAATAGAAAAAAATGAAAAAAATGAAAAAAAAAAACAAAAAAAAAGAGAAAAAAAAATATACATATGAGAGCATACTTATGTTTTTTGTAATCCTCTTTCATTACGACTATTCAAGGCTTTTTGTTGAAAATTGAAATATTTGGGTGGGAGAGAAGTTTGGTGTTGTGTATGATATTCATAGTAACTACTAGCTTTTGACACTTCACCTTATTTTGGCCTTTCTTGACATACCTTGTCCCTAGCCCCATTACAACCATAATAAAGACCTTTTGATTGTCATTATTAATGTATGTTGTGATTTAAGTTGGGATGATACCAAGTGTCAAGCATGCATTTGATTTAGTTGGAATTGAGTGATACACTTACCCTTGTTTTTGAGTGAATATTCTTTTCTGAGTGAAAGGTGAGGTATTGCTTATCTGTTTTTTTGCATAAGAGATCTCAAGTTTTGACTCTGAGGTGTGCTCTTGTAGACTTAGCATGGTTACCAATAATTTTTGCATTTGACATGAACTTGTGATCACTCTTGCATTTTCTTTAAGTAGACTATGTGAATCCTTGCACTTTCCACACCAAGACTTTGCAAACTCATTTTGATGCTTAAGTTGATGTGTCATGAGAGGACATGTATGTGTGGTGTGCATTGCCATGTGATCTTTTATACAAGCTAGATGGATTTTGTGGGTACATTCACTATAGGCCCTCACGAGACCTTACTCGTCCACTAGGGCTGCCTAGGGGTTTAAAGGGCTTGTTGCATATGCCAAATGCAACCGTCACACCTACGAAAAGGAGTTTAGGACTTTGCATCTAGATTTTATTTTTCTTTTTGTTTTACTCGAGGACGAGCAAAAGATAGGTATGGGGGCATTTGATAAGTGCATATTTTTGCATATTTTTATTACCTATTTATTGCTTGAACTCGTATTTTAATAATTTATTTTGTTGCATTTCAGGAAATTCGTGAATAAATAAAGAAATGGCAAAATAAAGAAATAAAGTGCAAGGAAGGGAAAAAGAGGAAGAAAAAGGACCAAAAAGAAAAAGAGGAAAAAGAATTAGGAGTTTGGTGGAAAGGGAATCTTGGAGGACACATGGAAGGTGGAGATCATCCCAACACACTTAAAAAGTGTATGGCCAAGATCAAGTCTACCAAGGCTTAATGGGGAAGGAATCTTTTAATGGCTAGGATTACACCACCACACACACCAAATGTAGGGTCAAGATTTACCCACACCCCCCTAAACCCTAATTCCCATCCTATAAATACCCCCTCATTTCCCTTGTAAAAAAACATGTAGTGTAGTGTAGTGTAGTGTAGAACTTAGAGTAGAGTAGGAGTAGTGTAGGGTAGTTTAGGGTAGATTTAATTTCTTGTATTTTCTTTAGTTCTAAATTTTGTAAACACTCCCTTTTATTTTAATGCAATTTTATTTCCTTTAAATTCTTGTCTTGCACTTTCCTTTATTGTTGCCTTGTTTCGTTACTTTCGTAAATCCGTTTAGTGGATAAAGTAGCGAAATGCTAACCACTAAGGGTTGAGAGTAACGAAACTTTGGTTTTAATTTCATGTTCGTACTTTAATTCGTAGTTAAGCCCCTTTAAATCTCAATTTTATTGTGGGCCTTTTAATTTCAAACATCGTTTTAGTATAATTTTAATTTCGTAGTTAAAATCCTTATTTTTGTATATAACTAAAAAAAAAAAAAAATTATTACTATTAATTTATTTTCTGTACTTATTTTTCTGTCTCGTTTTAATCGATTTTATTCGAAGCTTTATTGTGAAATCCCCTGTTTCTGTGCTCTGTTTTAATTTACACCTGTTTATTCTGTGTTCTCGTTTTATTCCCCTAAAATAACAAAACCCATCTCTGTTTTTCAGCACCAAACCAAAACCCCTTCCCTTCATTTTCATTTCTCACAAAACTCACTCCTTCTCTTTTTCTGTATAAACCGAACACCCCTCTTTTCGATATTGTTTGTTTTCTTCTTTTAGTTTTTGTTCTAGTAGTTAAATCGAGTTTTGTAGAATGAGTTGAGTTTCGAGTTTCGACCTTGTCCTCTTTGTTTTCGGTTCTATTTTATGCGAGAGTTTAATACTGAGTTCACAGTCCGGTTTAGTCCTATTTTGTTTGTTTGTTTTGATGTGTACTCAGTATTGTTTACTGAATTGATGGCTGCGTTGGTTGAAGGTTGAAGTTTTGCTGTTTGTTAAAATTAGTATGCGAGTTGCTGTCTGTCTTTGTAGTGTTGTTTTTACCGAGTCAATTCGTTTCCTTCCTGCAATTTGTTTAAGTGGCTGAGTCGATTGTTTTGGGTTGAATTCGCTGTAGTTTGTTATTGAGTCGCTGCTTTTTGAGTCTGTTTATTTTTCTGCGTTTTTGTTGCCTGCTGGTTTGTCTTGTTTTTGTCCTGGTCTATTTTCCAAGTTTTAGTCGAGTCGTGTATTCTGTTCAGTTGCTGATTTCCATGTCAAATAGCTGCTAGTCGGGCTGTCCGAGTTGTTGTAAATCGCTGAGTTACGTGTTTGAGTTTTGCTGTCCTGTTTTAAGTTTAAGTTTTGTTTATAATCGTTTTTTTTGTTTTGTTTGAGTTTTAATGTTCTTTCGAATTGTTGAATCGTTTTACTCAGTTTTGAATCGAGCTGTTCGTTTACTGCATTTGCTGCATTTTGAGTCTTTACAGGTTATCGAGTCGAGTTCTTGGTTCTGTTTCGCCGTTGTGTTCTCGTTTCTACGCTAAGCTGCGTATGTTGTTGCTGTGTGTGTGAGTTCGTAATGCTTTAGTGTTACCGTTTACGGCTGAGTCCAGTTCCATGTAGCTGAGTTCCGTCTGAGTTTTGTAGAGTTAAGTCGAGTCATTGAGTCCTGGTGTTTAAGTCAAGTTCGTATTGTTGTTGAATTTTGAGTGTTGATTTACCGAATGTTGCTGAGTTTACTGAGTCGACCGGAAGTTCTTGTGTTGATTGGTTGTTTTTGGCTAGTTTAATTTACGAATAAGTCATGTTCAATTTTTCTAAAATTTTTCGTAAATTAATTTTAATTTATTAAAGAAGTTGTTTTAGAATAAAATTGGTTTTAATTTGAATTTAGAATTTTTAGAATAATTTAGTTTTAGATTAATTTAGAATTTTTAAAATTAGGAATTAATTAGTAATAATTAAAAATTTCACAAAACCACTTGTTCTAATTCGCCTAAATTAAAAGTTAAGGCTTGCGAAAATGTTAGTCTCTGTGGATCGATATCTAAAATACTAAAACGAGATCGTGCGCTTGCGATTTAAAATTGTATTTATTTTAGCACATCAAGAGGCGATCAGAAAGCCGCAAGAATCATCGTGTTGGAAGACCTGGAGAAAGATAAAGATGTTGAAATGATTGAAGCTGAAAAAAGAAGAAGAAATGAGAACGACACTAGGGGTAGTCATCAACTGTTGAATATAGAGTTGGAGAAATTTGGGGCCGACCTGTCAAGCCCGATTGCCGAGCCAGCTGCCGAAACTGAAGAAGTTGAGTTGTACGTGGGTCAGTCTGGAAAGATGATCCAAATCGGAAAAAACATGGAACCAGAGCTAAAAGAGAAAGTTATCAAAGTCATTAGGGAGTTCCATGATGTGTTTGCGTAAAATCCTGAAGATGTGCCAGGGCTGGATTCTTCGATAGCCAAACATTGTCTGAATGTGGCTCCCGAAGCCAAGCCTGTAAGACAAAAGAAGAGAAATTTCGCCATGGAAAGGCAAAAAGTAATTCAAGCTGAATTGGAAAAATTGCTGAAAGCGAAGTTCATTGAGGAAATCGACTATCCCGACTGGTTGGCGAACGTGGTTGTGGTTAAAAAGTTAAATGACAAGTGGAGGATGTGTGTGGATTATACAGACTTAAACAAGCATTGTCCGAAGGATCATTATCCCTTGCCAAACATTGACCAACTGATAGATGCTACTTCGGGGCATCAAATACTCAGTTTTCTGGATGCTTTCTCTGGATATCACCAAATTGCCATGAATGCCGAGGACATACCGAAGATAGCATTCATTACCCCGAATGGCACCTATGCCTAAGTCAAGATGCCCTTCGGCCTAAAGAACGCCGGGACAACATTTTAGAAGATGATCAACAAGGTGTTCAAGGCTCAGATCGGCCGGAACATGGAATGTTATGTAGATGACATGATTGTTAAGTCCCTTTTCAGGGATCATGCTAAAGATTTGAGGGAGTGTTTTGAAACACTTAGGAGGAACAATATGAGGATCAACCCGAACAAGTGTACGTTCGGAGTAAATAGTGGAAAGTTTTTGGGATACATGGTTAGTGCCTGAGGGATTGAGGCAAACCCAGAAAAGATTAAGGCAGTCATCGACATGGAAGCACTAAGACAATCAGGGACATTCAGAAGTTGACCGAACGGTTAGCAGCCCTGAGGAGGTTCATTTCCAGATCGGTCGAAAAGGCCTTATCGTTCTTTGAAGTACTTCGGGGGTCCAAGAATTTTGAGTGAGGGCCGAATTGCCAGAAAGCATTTGAGGAGGTCAAGGAATACTTATTGAAAGCCCCACTCTTAATGAGGCCTAATACGAAAGAAACCTTGCAGTTGTATTTAGCTGTAAATGACCGAACACTTGGAGCCGTGTTGGTAAAAGAACATGAAGGGAACCAGCATCCGGTGTTCTATGTTTCTCATATTCTCAAAGATACAGAAACTAGATATCTGAACGCAGAGAAGTTCGCCTATGGGTTGGTAATGGCCGCAAGAAAGTTAAGGCACTATTTCCAAGGAAGGACGATCAAAGTAATAACGGACCAACTCTTGAAGAAAATTTTACAAAGGCCAGAGGCATCGGGTAGAGTAGTTGCTTGGGCGATCGAACTGGGGAACACGGTTTGGAGTACACACCAAGAACTTCGATCAAAGCCCAAGCACTTGCAGATTTTATGGTAGAATGCTGATAAGTGGATTTATATCCACTTAGAATGCTTCTTATCGGCTTAAATTGGTTTACTTGACCTCAAGTATGTTGTGTTTTTAACGTGTTTTTGTGAGTTGTGTAGAACTACTAGCTTGAGGTAGGTATGATGTGTTTCTATGATTCTTTGGTGGTTTTGAGCTCGATATATGAAGAACGGTAACTCGCGGAAGAGAGTTGGAGGTTAATTTGATTAAAATTCGGATTTTCCAGGTCGGCTGCGCAGTCTACACTGTTTTGGCCATATCTGGAGTTCTACAAGTCCGATTCTGACGATCTTACAGCTCACGCTAAGAGGAGAAGATTTCCTGCAAAATTGAACAGTGACCAGGGTGCACTGCAGCGCGGTACCTTTGCTGGAAATTCCGAATTTTTATCCTGAAAATCCTGATTCACTGTTTGGGCCATATCTTGAGTTCTACAAGTCCGTTTTGGACGATCTTACAGTCCACGCGAAGATAACGGAATTCTATTTCATTCTAAAGTGGTCCAGATGTCGAAATACAACTGGAACGGCCCAGAAATACTGAAGAAAAGTCAGTTACAAATTTTCCTTCAAAACAAAATCAGTTTAGGAAACATATTTTGCAGAAATTCTATTTTAATTCTGTTTTGGTAGTTTCTTGCTGGAAAAGACTCCCGTGGCCTATATAAACACATCCTATCATCATAAAACCAACCCATCATAACACAGAGAGAGAGCCAGGAGACAGAGATTCAGACTTGGAGAAAGATTCCAACGCTCGTGACAAGCAACGGAGATCTAGATCTATTTTTGTTTTCTTTTATTAGGCGGAACTCTTGGATGTTTTTGGGATTTGTTTTCTTTAACTCATTACTCTAGTTTATTTATAATCATTAATACTTTGTTTACTATCATGGTTTCATCAGATCCCATGATGACGAGCGGTTCGATTATAAACCTATCGTTGTCATGGGATTCTAACGGATTTATCTATGTAGTTTAGTAGTTTTTTTGCTTTAAAAATTTGTGTGTGATGAATTCTTGATATCCTTGTATGGTTCTGCTTATTCTTCTTGGATGCGTAGCTAACATCTAAGTTGTTTGTTAATCTCTTGTAAAGCGAGAGTGGATCTTGAGACTTAGAACTTGCCATGCTAGTATAGGATAAGTTGATGTATGTTTGACATCATGATTTGTAGCGTAAATAGAGATATATTATGCTGCCCTATGTGATCTTACTGGATAACTTGTGCTTAAACCGTTATGTTTTCAAATCTTATAGAGATATAGGGTCTAAACATAATTGGTGTCTACCCATCTTCTATCTCTTTTGTGGATGTATGAGTAGTTTGGTATTTGTATACTGAGAGGTAGCCTATACTTGTTTCGTGTTGTCTGATCAGATATCAAAACCATCATATGCATTGATTAAAGGCATCAACTCTAAGCGAAGTATCAAAACCATCATATGCATTGATTAAAAACACGCGTCCTTTAGCTTATTTATAGTGTTAAGTACATTATGCTCTAAGTTACAAAGGTTTGACGGATCCAAATTTGGGGCCGACCAAATGAAATTTGGACCCTTACAAAACGTCTAAGTATTTAAGTTGCTTTGACATAAATAAGGCCGGGAGGAAATATTTTTCAACCGATCGAATGGGACCTTAATCATTCACAAAGCCCTTAAATACTGGGGGCACCTAGGTTACGACCG
Organism: Kitagawia praeruptora; assembly: GCA_037693485.1. Lineage (NCBI taxonomy): Eukaryota > Viridiplantae > Streptophyta > Magnoliopsida > Apiales > Apiaceae > Kitagawia > Kitagawia praeruptora. The sequence continues at coordinate 115,499,356 of CM075354.1, forward strand.
AAGATGCACAACATGTTAGGCTGAAGCCAAAGATGCATGGAATTAAAATTAATTATGCTAAGGTATCCTTATACCGAAGATGTATAAAAATGAACAACAATTAGGCTGAGACTAAACAGTCGAAGATGCAATACATAAAAAGAAAATTATGCTAAGGAAAATTAAAGTCGAAGACGCATAAAGAATAGAAAAATTATGCTAAGGCAAAATAAAGCCGAAGTCGCATAAAAATAAAAACAAAAACAACAATGCTAAAGCAAAAAAGAAGCCGAAGATGCACAAAGGCGAAGAGAAATTATGCTAAGGTAAAGAAACACCAAAGACGCATAAAAGTAAAAACAAATTACGATAAGGCAAGTTTAAATTGCCCGAAGGCGAAAATACCAGGCCCGAAGGCAAAGTTAAATTTTACAAAGCCCGAAGGCCACCAAAATAAAAACCTCCAAAGACAAAGTTATAATCAGTCTATTCGGAAAGCAGTTCTTCGTCTTCGTCTGAAGAGACGATCAAGGGTTCGTCCACGTCAACACGGCCGATAGGATCGGACATTCCCTTCTCCAGCAAAGGGACATGATCAATACCAAGGGAGTGGGCCTTCTTCAGGGCATCATCATAACCCATCTGGTAAACACGATCCTCAGTGCGTACAAGCTTCTTGTTAAGCTTTCGGATTTCCTTCCTACCGGCCTTTAGCTGATTATTCCTTCGGGCCATCCGAGACCTTAATTAAGGAACTCATCTCCTTCACTTGCTCGGATAAGCAGTCACGTTCATCCGCCAGAGCTTTGGCTTGACCAGTCACCCTTTCCAGCTCGGTCTTGGAGTTCTTGAGGTCCTCCTCAGCCTTGACTACCTTGGCTTTCAGTTCTCCCACTTTCTGAAACTCTGATTGCACATCTCCCACCCTATCAGCAATTACTGCAGCCCAGGGAGAAGTCTGAAAGAAAATTACGCAAGTTAGCAAGAGAAATAAAAAGAAAGGTAAATGAACGAAGGTATAGAAAAGAAGGTTTACCATTGAGAGAAGTCCCATCAGCTCGGTACAAGCGTCGACCATTGACACATTGTCGTAAAGGGCTCGGTCAGTTGAAAGGATAAGACCTCGGCAAAATTCAGGACTGACTTCCCGAGTAGAAGGGGGCACGGAGCTAGCAATAGCATCAGTGGTCAAAACACCCCACTGAGGAACATAGGTCTTAATAACCTCGTCGTTCGTCCTATTCCTTTTTGTAAGAACCAGAATTTTCGGTAGAATTAAAACTTTTTATATATTGATGAAAGAATGAACAGTGACTCCGACTACAAGGTATTAACAATGAATGTGAATGGGTATAGATTTAAATGATTTTATGTCATGAAGAATGCAATGGGTTGAGATTAGAATAATCTATCTCCTAAGAAATAAGTTATGGCACTCCAAAGAGGAAGGAGATATTCTTGTGTCGTCCAAATCAATATCTGTTGTTAGTCCAGTGGTTTCGAAAAAGGGTTAAGGAATGCCCGAAAGAGAACAAGGACATTTTTATAAATATAAGTAATAAAGATGGAATAAAGAATGAATAGTGTTTTTGGTAGAAATAAGAATATTATTAGACGACGCTGTATAGAAGTATTCAGAACGGATTTCTGAGTTCGTATTCATGATCCAGGGGTGAAATAAGTGTATGTAAACGACATCGAATTCAGAAAAATAGCACTTTTATTTTTCTCCGAGATTTCCCTGGACACTGCAAGACTTGAGGATTTAAGTAAGGGATTTAAGGAATTTAAATTCGAGAAGTATTAAGAAAGATGGAGAATGGTATTATAATTGTTAAGAAGGTTTTCGGTAAAACCCTAACTAGAAACCTTTGAGATATTCCTATGAACGATCAAATGAAATTGAGCAATAACCGGACAAAAAGACAAGCAGAGAACCAAGGGGTGTGATGAGCTAGTGGAAGGTGACATAGTCACTTTAAGCAAGATAAGATCAAAGTAACCAAGCTAGTTACAATACCAACTAGCAAGATTAGAAAGCTAACTAGTACTTAGCAACACTTTATCATCTTACCACCAAATCATCAACACTTGTCTCTCCAAACACCTCATCCATTGCATCACCACTTTAATAAAGTCACTTTATACAAGATATTATCATAATAATTCATTTGGATGAGAGCAAACCAAGGCAACCAAGCAAATACTCTTTCTCCCCCATTTCCATCAGTTTGGTTTTCCAGGACAGGGGGATCTTTACGATTTTTTTTCACCCAGTTCTACTCATTTAAAAATCATGAAAACATTCACGAAGTTTCTACACATCAAGATGAAGTTGTGGATTTAATTTCATAATTTTTGAAGATCGTTTGAGTGGTCAAATAAATTCGACAAAAGCGCTCTGTTTTTCCCCTTGAAAAACCCACTTCGAATTTTTGAAGTTTTGAGATTTCAAAATCCAACTTCCAACCATTGTTTGATCTCCAAATTTTTATGGTGAGTATTACATTTCATAAAAATGATCTCCTAAAAATATTAGCTTCAAACTCCTTTGTTTCCATTTTCAAATAAATCATCCAAGATGAGGGTGAATAGTGTTCTTCATGAACTAATCTTGTTTTCTTTGATTTCTTTGGTTGATCTAGCAAGCTTAAACACTCCTAAGGACTATACCAAGCTTTTTAAGGCTAGTTCATACTCCCAAGAAGGTATAACAACTTGAAACCCTAGATCTTGTTTTGAGTTTAAGCATGTTCTTGATGGATCATGAGTTTTAAGTGAGTTTTAGTGATATTATGCATGTATGTTACCTTAGAGACATGATTGGGATTTGTTAAATGTTAAATGTTTTAGATGAACGGAAAGGCATTGCTTGGCCTTAGTTCATGGTTGAATAACATGTATATGTTGTTTGGGGTGGAAACTATGATTATTGGAAAGTTTGGAATTTGGAAATATCCGATTTATAGCCGTCGTAATGCCCGATTTTCGTTAAACCTTGAAAACCATGCATCACAGTAGCTTTAACTCACGGCCTAGCTTTGTATTCTGCCATGTTAAGGTAGATTATGTTATAAGCTTCGATTTGATATAAAGATCATGTGAAATGGACTTACGGTTTAGGAATTATAGCCGATTTACTAAAAGTGATTCGAAACCGTAATTGCAAGTTCGTAACTGAAATTGGATTCCTTTAATACTACGAAATCAGTGGCGAATCTTGATAATTAAATATTAGAGGTAAAAAGGAAGGTGTGAGAGAAAACTACATGTAGAAGGGATCGTTTTCCGATTTTATAAAAATGTTCGAATCAAGGTTAAATGCGAACGAACCCCTTAAAAGTATGACTTTGGTATATGACTTAGAAAACGGGCGATAAATCTCGAGGTATAATCTTGGTTCGTAAATGATCGACCTTAAAACTTACATGACTTAAGTATATACCAAGTGTAAGTATAGTGACGTGTTTTAGTAGTGGACGAATGTCGGGTCATAATGATAATAAAAGGGAGTTACACTAAGAGAGGTATATCGAGATAATTCGAAAACGTGTTTCGACTTAAGTTAAGTTATACTTAGCCTTTCGAAATGTTAAGTGATTGACCTCGGTTATTGTGACTATTTATAGATCATTGGATTGACACGAGGCACACTACCCCTACAGGATTACCAGGCAAGTTTCCAATACCTTGGAACTGTTGTTGTGATAATATATATGATTGTTGTTATACATATGCCATAGCATGCATGCTTGTTTTCAAAGTATATTGGAATACTTGTTCCCTGAATTAATATTGGCTTATAGACTAGATATGGATTATCAGTTATAAGCAGGATTGTGTTGCTAGGACCCTTAGTGAAGGGCGTATGATATTTATTCTTTAAATATGAGACCGGGAGTCGGTATTTTGTGTTATATAGATAGTCGTGGAAACCCGGAGGGATTCCAGCGACAGAGTAGTATTCATTTTGAGGAATGTTATTATTAAACATTATTTATATTTCCATAAAAGTATCAAATACTTGGAAATCTTTCGAGAAACGTTATTTGAGTATTATTTCAGTCGAGAAATATTAAATGAATATTATTTTTGAATATTCATTAGAGTTGATTATTAATGAATAATTACTTTGATATTCATTGGGATTTTATTCACTAAATGAATATCACTTTCAGATATTCATTTAAGTTTTATGTATTTGATAAATATTATTTTAAAAGTATTCTTTGGAAGTTCTAATTACTCAAGGAATATTATTTCGAATATTAAGGTTTTGATTACTAAATGAATATCATTTGGATATTTATTTAGAATATTATTTGTTAAATGAAAATTATTTGGATATTCATTTAGAACATTATTTGTTTAATGAATATCAATTGAATATTCATTTGGGATTTATTTATTAAATGAATATTATTTTGAATATTCATTTAAGATTTTATGTACTTGATGAATATTATTTTAAAATATTCATTTGGAGTTTTATTTACTTAAGGAATATTATTTCGAATATTACTTTAAAGTTTTGATTACGAAAAGAATATTATTTGGCTATTCATTTAGTATATTATTTATTAAATGAATATTATTTTCAAATATTCATTTAAGGTTTGATTTATTTAGTGAATATTAATTTAAATATTTATTTGAGTTTATTTAATTAATGAATATTATATTGAATATTCATTTAAAGAAGAGAGTTATTTAGTAAATAATTCAATGTATTTATTCGAGGATTACTTACGAGCAATATTATTATTTAATCATATTCCTTAATTATTATTGATTTAATAAATATTCTTGGAATATTTATTTAAATTCTTTTAAGTTCTTTTTATAATAATTCATATTATTCAAAGATTATCTTTCATCTTCAGATATGGTGTAAAATAGTTCGGAGTATTTTATGACTATTTTTATCAAGGGAAGGTTCCCAAAACTTTATTTCCATTTAAATCTATCTTATAAGAAGATTTAAATACTCGCTCAACTTCCAAAAATATATAAGGGGACCTCACTTGGAGATGTTATTTATTGGACTGCCCGGTCCTATACTTGCTAAACTATCTTGTCACTCACATCTTGATTCTTTCAAACATCGATATGAATCTTTTTGGTTACCTCCTCAACGCTCGAGGGGTAAGATTGATGGAACAAGTGTCTATCCATTAACAAGCATCAGCTTGGGAAATATTGGTGAAATTTTCCTTTCCAATTAGATACGACTACTTTGTGGAGTCCTATCAACAAGTACTATACTTGGGGAAAGGGGGACGAACTTTATGTTTCAGAGTTATGGATGTTATTCGAACTAGGAGACGCGTAAGTGGCCGAGTGGCGCCGGTCCAGCAATTAATGGCCCAACCGTTGGCCGGGGGGGTTCCAGAGGGCGGGCGATCCGTCGGTGCTTCCTTCTACATGTAGAGAACAAATGATGGGGAGCATGACATGCGACTGATCATCGTAAATGTTGTGGCTCCTGGCGCGGCAAGCTCCCGTATTAGTTCATCTTCCAAATTGGGAAATTTTCTGCAACATTATCATTGTTGGCAGGTTTGAAAAGTGTTCGAACTGGAATTGCAATATTCTTCCTGCAAGTTCCTCTATTATGAAAATTTGATAATATCTTGCTTATCTTTGACATAGCAGATATTTCTTCGGAACAATTATATTTTGAGTTACCTTGTAACTTCATCTCATACCTTATATTGGTACTACGTTCGTTAATGCATGACATATGGTTTCAAAGATATTTTGAACTGTCATATATTATTGCCGTTCAATTATATTTTTGGTGGGCTATTGCTCACCCTTGCTTTATTTATTTATATCACAACAACAGCTAGATCAGATGGCCGCGCAAGGCGTACTCAGCATAGGCAGGTGTCAACCGCTAGAGGACTAACCGCTGAGGTCATAGCTACCATTGCTGATGATGCAGCTTCTGGTAGGCTAGTTGTTAGCATTTGCACATCAAACGTATTTATTATATGGCATATACCAATGGATGGCAAAGAGTATATAATGGTAAATTGTAATTCTTTGGGTTGTAAGAACTCAAACTTGTGATTAATAATATTGATGGTTACTCTGATTTCATCACTGGGACTATAATGGGTGTGTTTTATGTTGTTGGTTTGGGTCACAAGGTTGTAATTTAAATTATGTTGGTTTTATGGTTGGATATCGAGACCGTAATGACCAGATCCCTGACCCTGGATCTGGGGGTGTTACAGAAATGGTATCAGAGAGAGCGTTATAAATCCCAGAGATGACGCGACGTTAAAACAATAAATTCATTAAGATAATAAGAACTCTTGCCAAGTTCATAGTCGGACTACATAATGTAGTACAGACGTATAAAACCCTTATGGGAACCCTAAAGTATCATGATAGTAACATAACTCGTTCTTGTATCGACTAGTAAGGCGACATACCTTGGGGATTACGAGCAGTAACACAATGATGCTTGTTCTTATGCTGGAAATCGGCTTGGTGATTCGTCGGAATACCTTACTGAGAACCAGAAGGAGGTTTCAGCTAAAGAAAAGAACCCTGTTAGGAAGAAGGAATTTACCCTTGAGGGAATAAGACCCGCAGCAAGAAAGACTGTAAGAGATAAGGTATAGTGCTCAGAGAAGTGAGCGTAAAGAACTGAGATATTATTAAGTGAACTAAAGATGAGTATTGGATTCATAGCTGGACTGCCAGATGAAGTACCAGCAAGTAAGATGGATTTGAGGAATTACTTGAGATCTTATATGGGGTTAGATAAGGATCCTTAGAGGCTTTCAGAATAATGAGAAAGGAGTTAGAATGAGGCCTGGTTATCAAAGTCATCGATATAGGACGAAGAGCAGAGTCCCAGAAACAATTGAGATAGAGGCAAGAAGTGTCATATCATTTGATAAATGGGTTAAGTTTGAATATTATCAAATAGTAATTCGCCATGAGAAGGCAGATTTCATAGGTTATAAGTTGTGAAGCCAAAATGAGATTGATAAGGTGGCTTTATTCAGTGAGATGTCCATTTTATGAATGGATCAGCTTAGAAAGTAAAGATAATGGAAAGTGATAGCCTGAATGGATAAAGAATATAAGGAAGTAGTAAGTGAGACAATGATCTCAGAACCTACAAGAGGAGAAGACCAGTGAGTCTGTGATAAACTAGTAATAAGGCTATCGTCAGGAACCAAGTATAAGTCTAGTTCAATTCAGTGGAATGATGAACCAGAAACATTAGATGCATGTGATTCGAAGGAATATTAAATTCCTTCTTTTCCTCGAATGGATTATGGTAGTTATATTAAGTTATTCCGACACTGAATCGTAAATGGATTAGGTAAGGTGAGCAGTGGTTAAGATGTAATTGAGAATGATTTTAGATGAAACCTGAAAGAACAGGTGTAGACCAAGTTCTCGAAGTAAGAGTTTTGGCAAAATGATGTCCAGTTAATAGGACATATGATCAATAGGAGTAGTGTTGGTCGACCCCACCAAGTTAAAGACAGTTTCAAATGGAGAAAGGCCAACCACACCGGCAAGGGTGAGAAATTTCATAAGATTCACGAGGTATTACCAAAGATCTGCTCAGGACTTTACAAAGAGTGCAGTCCCATAACTCGACTTATTAGTAAGACTAAAAGTTTGAATGTACAAGATAAATGGGGGAAGATCTCCCTGGAGCTAAAGATAAAATTGGTGACGACCCAACATTGGCGTTACCTAATGAAGGAAGGAAAATTTTTGGAATTTATTAGGATGCACCTCGTATAGGTTTAGGTGATGTACTTGTGCAACACGGTTGGGTAATTGCGGATGCATTCGGACAGCACGGTTCATCAGATTCGGAAGGCCCTGGTAATGCCAGTTTCGTGGAATGACTAACTTGACGGTAGTGTTCATTCTAAGACTAGATTTTAGGTAGACTAGTATTCGGTAGTATCGACTATTAGGACAATTATGTACCGGGAATATGTGGTATATTTCAGTTTGGAGACTTTGATTTCCCTTCTAGGGGAGGTATATATATTTGGTTTCTTTTCAATGGTTAAACTCCCAACTTTATGTCAATCATTTCATTACTATAACTGTTTATGGTTCGACCAGCTCGGATTTCCTAGAAATATTCTTCGGGTATCGAAATGGGATTAAGAAACAAGCCGGAACGAGAAATTCCGGGATTGACTTAAATGAAAAAGGCTATTATACCAAGAGTGTAAACTTTTGTGGCACATGAAATTAATAAGAATAGTGAAAAGATAAAAGGAAAGGAAAGGTGACCGGACATGGTACCAAGAAGTCGATTGAGACTTATATGGAGTAAAATTTTGGAAAGATCAAAAGGTATCAAAGTAGAAGGCACTATGCCAGCAATTGCTAGAAAAGTACTGCTATTAGCCAACCCCTAAACTCACATATTTTAGCATGGCCAGTTGGAGCCAAGTCACTAAGGATTATCAAGTGACTAAACCAGCAATGTAAGGACAAAGCGGGGTGCTTCTAACCAAGTGCCAACCGCGAGGACTTTTGATATAAAATGAATTGAGATACGTGATGATGGATTTTATATATACCATGGACGTGTTAGCATTGAGGATAGTGACCAATGAAGAGTTACGAAGATTGTCAAAGATGGTGCAGTATGATGCGTAAATGTTATCTGAAACTTAGTGTCCTCAAGAGGAGCATTAGGCACTAAGAGATTCACGTTGAACACGACCAATATCTTCCAGAACCTCCTTGCTACCATTACCAAGTTCTGTAAGAGAAACAGATAGACATATGTTGTCTTTTGGGAAGGTCATATAGATTGACATTCATTTGAAAGAAGAGGTTAGCATTAAGCTACCTATAGATTATCAAGATGAGGAGGATTGAAAAGAGACCCTTATTAAGGATATATGATTGAATGGCCAAGTACAGGATGTAAGTATTCCTTGAAAATAGAATTGAGGATTGAATGTCCATAGATTAAGATGAACCCTGGGGATGCACAAAGGATAACATCACCCATAATAAAGACATTGTGAAATCAGACGATATAAGTTGAATCGACCAAGGTATCAATAACCTGTAAGGATTTATGGAAAGGAGTCTCGAAAAGTACATAGACAGAATTGTTATAGAATTGATTTATGATGTTTAATATACCCTGTACCCAGAAGATACAGGAGGAATGATGTGGATGACCTAAGAAACCATATAAGGGAAGAGGTAATGTTCTGAACTTCAAAAGGGAAGTTTGGTAAGGAATGTATGACATAGTAACAATAAGGCCAGATGAAACATGTGTGAAACCATGAGAAAGTATGGATTGAACAAATAAGGTTGAGATTATCCTAAAACAAGAAGGGAGTTAAGTAAGGAAATATCCTAGGGATGATTGGGAGTACCTGTAGTAAAGTTAACACCAGAAAGGTGGAAGCAATGGCTTTTGGAAAAAAAAAACTGATATATGCTTTCTCTCATTCAGCAAAATTTAAGGGAGAATGTTTCCATCCTGAGTTGGAATAGATCCGGAAAACAGTGATTTCAAGAAATTATTATAATCAGGAAAGGCCAATGAGGTGGCCGGCACGTTAAAGTATAGGGGAGTAAGTACAAATGCTCATACTAAAGGAATAGAGCGATATTGAGAAGGACCTTAAAGGTCAGAATGTGAGGGAGGATTTTACAATCCCTCTGAGGATTATGCGAGAATCAACTATAAGGCTAGTTTAAGTAAACATTCGACCCCTGATTGTGTCCACAACACATTACCGACACTAGGAGGTTCTGCGACAGGCCAGACCAAATTCCCCAAACGACTCTTCTTTATTTTAGAAAGAAAGAGGGGAGATGAGGTAATAAGGGATGACTGAATATAGAAGATAGATTGGTACTGATATTGATAAGCTAATTGGCATGATGATGAATGACAAGCAAGTTTATGTTGGTGTATTTCTGTGCAAACAAGATAGAGAATATGAGGTTGGAGAATCGTGATGCTGAAAAGTATCCTTGTGAAAAGAATTAACGAGATTCGGGAAGTGATTAAGTAAACTTTTAAGCTTCCAGTCTTATACTGGAGACATATGATTAATAATCTCACCAGTCTGTTCCAGCTGCGATGCTGGAAGCTCTCCTACAATTTTATCTGCTTCATGTAATATCTACGTCAAGTTCAGGAAGCGTTCCTTATGGATAGGTAATAGTGATTATTTTGTTTTCCTAGAGGATTTTGAATTGACAATTATGAAACCCGTATGTTTAGCTATTAAAGCACTGCATAAATGATAAAAGATGGTGATCCTTTTGAGAAATTAGGTGATAACGACTGTGGAAATGTCGAATTGAATCTAAGTTAGAGAAATCATCCAGGTTAATTTCGAATGGTTTAATTTCTGGAACGACGGGATAGGTGAAATAAATGATTAGGCTATGATGGTTCATAGAGTGATTATAGTAGAAATAAAGACAAGTGACCGATAGAGATGGAAATAGAGTTGAGAATTAATAAGAGAGTCAGATAGGCGGACTCATGAGAAGCTCCAGTAATGAAGCAAGAAAAGTACGGAATTGTCATGGCAAAGTTATTGTCATAAATGGAAAGTCGGAAATTAGAAGCATAAATGACATGTAAATTGACCCTTTTAGGTTGGGGGAAGTCAAGGGAATTTGGAATAGATTGACTGGGTAATAAAGAGACTCATGGATTGAGGGAGTAAAAATCGAGGCGGTTGCACAAAGGAAAGTTTAACCCCAAAAATGTGACGTTATTAAGTAAAGGTGACGAGTGTCTCAACAAGCAGATGAAGGTGGAGTTAAACAATAGAAGTGAATGAGAATTAGAAAATAAGAAGGACGTGATTGATAAAGAAAAGATGGGAAATAGTAATGGAATGTGAAGCAAAGAATGTTATGAATGGATTTCTAGCGAACTCTCGAGGTGACAACCTGATAGTGTTAGAATTATGAATATGAAAGAGCCAGTGTCGTGGCGTGGAATGCCAGTAACAATAATATCAAGCGAGAAATCCAAGATTTAACCTGAGAGGTTGAAGGATTTTCCAAAAGTGAGTGATGCTAAGATCGAACAAGAGAGTAGGTCCATAGAATGATGGGCAGAGCAGCGAGGATATGTTGACACGTGAGATTACGTTAAAATAGTATTTAATGCGAATACGATTAATTTCTTCTCCAATAAACCTCTATAGTTCAGAGGTAAATTCTAAGTATGATATTTGACAATCATGAAAAATTTCTATAATTCTTTGAAATTCTTTTCTTCTCTTATCTCTTATTTATCTTCTCCTAAATTGAGAAGAACAACCCTTTTAAGGAGGGGAGGTATTTCTACGTGACTACCTGTCTATGTGATAGGAATCTAAGTGGAATACCATAACTTGTCCAAATTGCTTGTCAAGTACTAAAGGCTGGCCACCTTCTGTACCAACTATGCAATAGGACAAATGTTCATTGATCATAGTGATCTCTCAATAAATTCTTCTAATTCTATATATTGATCGAGATTGCGAAGATTAAAGCGATCAGGAAATGCGTAATTACGAGTGAGGTTATCTCCGAATTCGCAGTATGATAGTGATACCGAAGTCACTGTAGATACCAATAAGAGTAATAGTATTTGACTGGGTAAGAGCATAACCCGGACACGAAAGATTGATAGAAAGGATAAAGGATATATAGTAGCACTAGTGAGAGGTGCTGTAAAAGGCTGGGATTGATTAAGGATTGACCAGGGAACTGGAAAGTGAAATGACCAACAAGTACCCCATTTGCCTTCTACCTGATTCCGGGACGGAATCCTTTTAAGGAGGGGAGACTGTAAGAACCCGAATTTTCGGTAGAATTAAAACTTTTTATATATTGATGAAAGAATGAACAGTGACTCCGACTACAAGGTATTAACAATGAATGTGAATGGGTATAGATTTAAATGATTTTATGTCATGAAGAATGCAATGGGTTGACAACCTAGATTAGAATAATCTATCTCCTAAGAAATAAGTTATGGCACTCCAAAGAGGAAGGAGATATTCTTGTGTCGTCCAAATCAATATCTGTTGTTAGTCCAGTGGTTTCGAAAAAGGGTTAAGGAATGCCCGAAAGAGAACAAGGACATTTTTATAAATATAAGTAATAAAGATGGAATAAAGAATTAATAGTGTTTTTGGTAGAAATAAGAATATTATTAGACGACGCTGTATAGAAGTATTCAGAACGGATTTCTGAGTTCGTATTCATGATCCAGGGGTGAAATAAGTGTATGTAAACGACATCGAATTCAGGAAAATAGCACTTTTATTTTTCTCCGAGATTTCCCTGGACACTGCAAGACTTGAGGATTTAAGTAAGGGATTTAAGGAATTTAAATTCGAGAAGTATTAAGAAAGATGGAGAATGGTATTATAATTGTTAAGAAGGTTTTCGGTAAAACCCTAACTAGAAACCTTTGAGATATTCCTATGAACGATCAAATGAAATTGAGCAATAACCGGACAAAAAGACAAGCAGAGAACCAAGGGGTGTGATGAGCTAGTGGAAGGTGACATAGTCACTTTAAGCAAGATAAGATCAAAGTAACCAAGCTAGTTACAATACCAACTAGCAAGATTAGAAAGCTAACTAGTACTTAGCAACACTTTATCATCTTACCACCAAATCATCAACACTTGTCTCTCCAAACACCTCATCCATTGCATCACCACTTTAATAAAGTCACTTTATACAAGATATTATCATAATAATTCATTTGGATGAGAGCAAACCAAGGCAACCAAGCAAATACTCTTTCTCCCCCATTTCCATCAGTTTGGTTTTCCAGGACAGGGGGATCTTTACGATTTTTTTTCACCCAGTTCTACTCATTTAAAAATCATGAAAACATTCACGAAGTTTCTACACATCAAGATGAAGTTGTGGATTTAATTTCATAATTTTTGAAGATCGTTTGAGTGGTCAAATAAATTCGACAAAAGCGCTCTGTTTTTCCCCTTGAAAAACCCACTTCGAATTTTTGAAGTTTTGAGATTTCAAAATCCAACTTCCAACCATTGTTTGATCTCCAAATTTTTATGGTGAGTATTACATTTCATAAAAATGATCTCCTAAAAATATTAGCTTCAAACTCCTTTGTTTCCATTTTCAAATAAATCATCCAAGATGAGGGTGAATAGTGTTCTTCATGAACTAATCTTGTTTTCTTTGATTTCTTTGGTTGATCTAGCAAGCTTAAACACTCCTAAGGACTATACCAAGCTTTTTAAGGCTAGTTCATACTCCCAAGAAGGTATAACAACTTGAAACCCTAGATCTTGTTTTGAGTTTAAGCATGTTCTTGATGGATCATGAGTTTTAAGTGAGTTTTAGTGATATTATGCATGTATGTTACCTTAGAGACATGATTGGGCTTTGTTAAATGTTAAATGTTTTAGATGAACGGAAAGGCATTGCTTGGCCTTAGTTCATGGTTGAATAACATGTATATGTTGTTTGGGGTGGAAACTATGATTATTGGAAAGTTTGGAATTTGGAAATATCCGATTTATAGCCGTCGTAATGCCCGATTTTCGTTAAACCTTGAAAACCATGCATCACAGTAGCTTTAACTCACGGCCTAGCTTTGTATTCTGCCATGTTAAGGTAGATTATGTTATAAGCTTCGATTTGATATAAAGATCATGTGAAATGGACTTACGGTTTAGGAATTATAGCCGATTTACTAAAAGTGATTCGAAACCGTAATTGCAAGTTCGTAACTGAAATTGGATTCCTTTAATACTACGAAATCAGTGGCGAATCTTGATAATTAAATATTAGAGGTAAAAAGGAAGGTGTGAGAGAAAACTACATGTAGAAGGGATCGTTTTCCGATTTTATAAAAATGTTCGAATCAAGGTTAAATGCGAACGAACCCCTTAAAAGTATGACTTTGGTATATGACTTAGAAAACGGGCGATAAATCTCGAGGTATAATCTTGGTTCGTAAATGATCGACCTTAAAACTTACATGACTTAAGTATATACCAAGGGTAAGTATAGTGACGTGTTTTAGTAGTGGACGAATGTCGGGTCATAATGATAATAAAAGGGAGTTACACTAAGAGAGGTATATCGAGATAATTCGAAAACGTGTTTCGACTTAAGTTAAGTTATACTTAGCCTTTCGAAATGTTAAGTGATTGACCTCGGTTATTGTGACTATTTATAGATCATTGGATTGACACGAGGCACACTACCCCTACAGGATTACCAGGCAAGTTTCCAATACCTTGGAACTGTTGTTGTGATAATATATATGATTGTTGTTATACATATGCCATAGCATGCATGCTTGTTTTCAAAGTATATTGGAATACTTGTTCCCTGAATTAATATTGGCTTATAGACTAGATATGGATTATCAGTTATAAGCAGGATTGTGTTGCTAGGACCCTTAGTGAAGGGCGTATGATATTTATTCTTTAAATATGAGACCGGGAGTCGGTATTTTGTGTTATATAGATAGTCGTGGAAACCCGGAGGGATTCCAGCGACAGAGTAGTATTCATTTTGAGGAATGTTATTATTAAACATTATTTATATTTCCATAAAAGTATCAAATACTTGGAAATCTTTCGAGAAACGTTATTTGAGTATTATTTCAGTCGAGAAATATTAAATGAATATTATTTTTGAATATTCATTAGAGTTGATTATTAATGAATAATTACTTTGATATTCATTGGGATTTTATTCACTAAATGAATATCACTTTCAGATATTCATTTAAGTTTTATGTATTTGATAAATATTATTTTAAAAGTATTCTTTGGAAGTTCTAATTACTCAAGGAATATTATTTCGAATATTAAGGTTTTGATTACTAAATGAATATCATTTGGATATTTATTTAGAATATTATTTGTTAAATGAAAATTATTTGAATATTCATTTAGAACATTATTTGTTTAATGAATATCAATTGAATATTCATTTGGGATTTATTTATTAAATGAATATTATTTTGAATATTCATTTAAGATTTTATGTACTTGATGAATATTATTTTAAAATATTCATTTGGAGTTTTATTTACTTAAGGAATATTGTTTCGAATATTATTTTAAAGTTTTGATTACGAAAAGAATATTATTTGGCTATTCATTTAGTATATTATTTATTAAATGAATATTATTTTCAAATATTCATTTAAGGTTTGATTTATTTAGTGAATATTAATTTAAATATTTATTTGAGTTTATTTAATTAATGAATATTATATTGAATATTCATTTAAAGAAGAGAGTTATTTAGTAAATAATTCAATGTATTTATTCGAGGATTACTTACGAGCAATATTATTATTTAATCATATTTCTTAATTATTATTGATTTAATAAATATTCTTGGAATATTTATTTAAATTCTTTTAAGTTCTTTTTATAATAATTCATATTATTCAAAGATTATATTTCATCTTCAGATATGGTGTAAAATAGTTCGGAGTATTTTATGACTATTTTTATCAAGGGGAGGTTCCCAAAACTTTATTTTCATTTAAATCTATCTTATAAGAAGATTTAAATACTCGCTCAACTTCCAAAAATATATAAGGGGACCTCACTTGGAGATGTTATTTATTGGACTGCCCGGTCCTATACTTGCTAAACTATCTTGTCACTCACATCTTGATTCTTTCAAACATCGATATGAATATTTTTGGTTACCTCCTCAACGCTCGAGGGGTAAGATTGATGGAACAAGTGTCTATCCATTAACAAGCATCAGCTTGGGAAATATTGGTGAAATTTTCCTTTCCAATTAGATACGACTACTTTGTGGAGTCCTATCAACAAGTACTATACTTGGGGAAAGGGGGACGAACTTTATGTTTCAGAGTTATGGATGTTATTCGAACTAGGAGACGCGTAAGTGGCCGAGTGGCGCCGGTCCAGCAATTAATGGCCCAACCGTTGGCCGGGGGGGTTCCAGAGGGCGGGCGATCCGTCGGTGCTTCCTTCTACATGTAGAGAACAAATGATGGGGAGCATGACATGCGACTGATCATCGTAAATGTTGTGGCTCCTGGCGCGGCAAGCTCCCGTATTAGTTCATCTTCCAAATTGGGAAATTTTCTGCAACATTATCATTGTTGGCAGGTTTGAAAAGTGTTCGAACTGGAATTGCAATATTCTTCCTGCAAGTTCCTCTATTATGAAAATTTGATAATATCTTGCTTATCTTTGACATAGCAGATATTTCTTCGGAACAATTATATTTTGAGTTACCTTGTAACTTCATCTCATACCTTATATTGGTACTACGTTCGTTAATGCATGGCATATGGTTTCAAAGATATTTTGAACTGTCATATATTATTGCCGTTCAATTATATTTTTGGTGGGCTATTGCTCACCCTTGCTTTATTTATTTATATCACAACAACAGCTAGATCAGATGGCCGCGCAAGGCGTACTCAGCATAGGCAGGTGTCAACCGCTAGAGGACTAACCACTGAGGTCATAGCTACCATTGCTGATGATGCAGCTTCTGGTAGGCTAGTTGTTAGCATTTGCACATCAAACGTATTTATTATATGGCATATACCAATGGATGGCAAAGAGTATATAATGGTAAATTGTAATTCTTTGGGTTGTAAGAACTCAAACTTGTGATTAATAATATTGATGGTTACTCTGATTTCATCTCTGGGACTATAATGGGTGTGTTTTATGTTGTTGGTTTGGGTCACAAGGTTGTAATTTAAATTATGTTGGTTTTATGGTTGGATATCGAGACCGTAATGACCAGATCCCTGACCCTGGATCTGGGGATGTTACACTTTTGTTGGATGCTGCCAAAGGGTTCTTCTCCGCAGGCTCCACCTCTCGGGGAGGGGAAGCGACTAAGGGTTCATTCGAGGTTTCGGTCTCCCCAACTGGTTCGGAGACCACTTTATCCACATTGTTCGAGGTGCCGTCGGCCGCCGAGGTAGCTGCCTCTAACATCGCAGATTTCTGCAACCGGCGCTCAACTATTTCTTGGCGTGAAGACACTGCACAAAAATAAGTTAAGTCAAAAAAGACAAAGCAGAAAGACAAAAGAGCAAAGTATGCATATTTAAATATTAAAGGGGCGAGGGAAAGCTACCGCTACCCCAAAGGGCGAAAAGCCAGTCATTGTTCCGGCTATCAATAAGAAAAACCCTCGCCATATCCAGGTCACAGAGAATTTTATGATCGTTCTCGTCCGCCCCTGGGATCGAAGGCATAACCTTTTTCGGATCAGCCATTTTCCACACGGCGAACTTAGAAATTTTGGGCCCAGACACGAAAAACCACTTATGGTGGGTCTCCTTGTTGCTAGAATTGGTCTGCGCCCAGTCCGGCCGATTGGTCTTTCGGGCAACGGTGTAGAACCCATTGCTCTTACCATTCTTCCGGAAGTCATAGTGGTACGAGAAGAGAGAAGTATGGGGGTGAACCTTCGCGGCTAGGCAACGAGCCTGGAAGACATTAATATGGATGAAGGAATTAGGGTCTAATTGACCCAGAGCGATCCCCATGTCTTTAAGAAGCCTCTTCAGAATGGGTAGTAGAGGTAGCCGAAGGCCAAATTTGAAGGCCGCCTCAGAAATTCCGGTGGCCATATCTCCCATACTCTTCGGGACATGAGGATTATGATAAATCCGGTCTTTACGATTGGCCAGATATACGTGCCAAAGACTCCTGACAATGCCGTATTTTTCGTGAAAAACAGCTATGTCGGATTCGGATAGTCTTGAGCAGACATTAGCTGCTGGGTAGAGTGCGATATCGGAGAAAGGAGACTTGGACGAAGGACCAGTGGCCCCCGAAGCCGAGGGACCAGCACCCTCTGTCGACCGATCCATGTCCCTGCATTCAAAAATGAAGAGACGTCAGCCACGTACTCGGGAAATAAACAAAAAGAAAGAAAAACAAATCAGGATGTAGCCGAGTACGAAAGGCTGGGATCGGTCGGGGACATTTATGTCTAAAAGAGGGCAAACTTGAGAAAGAAAAAGAAGCGAATATCAAATATTGAGGCTGACCGAAGGATGTTCTTGAGGTTTGAAGATCCCGAAGGATGCTCCCACCCAGAAATCTATAAAATCTTAGAATTTACAGGAATGTTAAGGGGAATCTACACAAGCCTAAAAACCAGCATATGATGGTAATTGTTATTTCGAGTTTGCAGTTCAATTATGTAAACATTCACCCCCAAAACACAAGTAAACTTTCGCATTCGCACATACATATATATATATATATATACACACACATATGCATACATTTTTACAAACTACAATAATGCTAACATGCGTTAAAAGTAAAAAGTTTGTAAAGACTTCATAGAGGAAAGCAATAAACTTACTGGAATAGTTTGGAAAGGATTAAGATGGAGAAATTTGGGCACAACGATGCTTCGAAGATCCTCGCTGTTCTTGGGAGTGCTTGGAACTCGAGAGGTTTTTGATTGTGTATAAGAGATAAAAGAGAGGCGTCTTGGGTATTATATACTAAATATTGACGTTTGGACAAAACGTTTCGAATTCAACGAGTAGGATTAAAGTCACAGATCTCAAGGTGACAGCTATCAGCATTGAATAGACACGACTCCCCGTGTACTGTCCTATCACTAAGAGCTGTTATCCTTATCCGAATAAAGAGTCACCAAGGGTAATTCTGAAGAGGGACCACGGGCTTTGGCCTCCGTCCTAAGGATAACTCCGAACGAAGCCCAGGGACATGTTGGAGGCCCATCTCCTTAATGGGCCGAACCGACGGCCTGAAGCAGAATATGGATGGAGGCCCATGATTTGCTCAGCCCATCTACCTACAACGGTCCAGTCAGTTACGAAGTCCTGAGAACGTGGGTCACGTTACCCCACTCACCCCACTCTTCGGGTAACCACTCAGAACAAGAGAATAAGGTTTGATTAGGTTGAATCTATTATTCATACACAAATTACACACAAGACAACATAAGATCTCTACGTTCGAATTACTTACAAAGAATCAACTGACTTATTCTCACACCAGAGGTGAATCGGGGGGCCAAACCCTCGAATTCTTCTTTTGCAGGTTCGACTGAATCGTTATCCGACAGAAATCCAATCGTAACAAGTCCTTCAACTAAGAAACCTAACTCGGTGCTCTACTTTGTCACGCACATTATAAGAAATAGGGGTTTTCTCAATCGCACAAGGGATCATGGTCAATAACGATCTATATGTCGATATTGCCTGACCTGTGTTTCTTGTATATGTGTTCGTAAAACAAAATTGGAAAATAGGGGCTAATTTTCTTCGACTTGGCTTCTTAAAAAAAAAACTAAGGGTCGGTTTGGATGAGGAATGGGAATGGTAGTTATGGAAATGGGATTAATGGGAATGAGAATGGTATTGAAATCCTAGGAGTATGAGTATGATGGATTTAATTTATCGGATGTATTTGGTTCTTGTTCCCTACAACTTAATTGTAATACTTTCTCCTACCCATTTTACATGTTTCTTTTAATTTTGATTTTGATTTTAGTAGATAAATTGATCAATTTTTTTATAAATATTAAAGAAATTCAATTATTATTTTTGAAATTTGAAAGTTGCACTCTAACATAAATTAGATGTACTTTTTAATAATATTTTTGTTGAATTATATAATACATATAAATTTCAGTCAAATTTTGGTCAATCTGATCAATCAAAAATCAAAAAGAACATGTATTTTGGGACGGACGGAATATCACTTGGGTTTGAGTTTTAAATTTTTACTAGCATCTCCAACGATATAGACTCCTTAGCTAAATTGTCTAGTTGGCACAAATTATAGACAATATGTAAAAATTGTAGTATTCCAATCTGCAATTCCCTTAGCAAAAAATTAAGATAATTAGATTTGGTTGGATATATTTGTCGATCCAACATTCCCTTTAGGTATAATTGTACATGGCTAGTATTATATGTTGGACTTGTCAAGCAGGCCTTAACTCCACATTAGTATGATATTGTCCGTTTTGGACCGAGCTCGCATGGATTTGTTTTGGGCAACTTCCAAAATGTCTCATACTAATGGAGTTAATCTGGTTGCTTATTAACTAGCAATCTTCCCCTCCCACAAACGATGTGGGACAACTCTTAACAATCTTCCCTTCACATATCGGGCTCGACACCTGTCAAATCTGCTTCCTTTCTGTGTGATCTGGTTCCCCCTTGACCCATACTGGTCCCTGGCTATCTGGCTCCCCGGGCTCATATTGAAAGGCCCACCTGCCTCCTCCTTAAGCCTATCCTGGGTAGCCCACCTGCCTCTTCCTAAGCCCATTCTGGAAGTTCATCTGAGATTGTTCTGAACCATAATAACCTGAAGCTCTGATACCACTTGTTGTGCTTGCCAAGCAGGGCTTAACTCCACATTAATATGATATTGTCCATTTTAGACCAAGACCGCATAAATTTATTTTTGGGTAACTCCCAAAAAACCTCATACTAGTGAAGTTAATCTGCACTGCATATTAACTGGTAATCTATCCCTTACACGATGTGGGATAACTTCTATATACCATTGGAACATGAACAATTCTCCTTATATAAAATTTTAAAAATTCAATATAATTAATCGATTTAGCGAACCAATTTAGATATTAGCATGGGAGACATTCTAATCTATCTAATTAACCATGAACCGAATATCCCGTAAATCAACCCCAAATATCATTAAACACTTGTTAGGATCAAAAGACCTTAATACCCAAGGATTAGAAGGAATTATTGATGTATCGATTGTAGTGCTAGGCTAATGGCCTTACTATGTTACATATCAACCGTAAATGCCATTAAACAACACTTGTTAGGATCAGAAGGTCTTGATATCCAAAGATTCGAAGCACTTGTTAGTGTTAGAGCGAGGGATGGGAACGGGTCGGGTTCGGCTCGGGTTTTGCAAAATCCAAATCCAAATCCAAATATTTTCGGGTTTCGGGTTTCGGATCGTATCGAGTTTCGGATCCAAAACTCAATATCCAAATTCAAATCCGTCGGGTTTCGGATCGGATCGGGTTTTTTTCGGATATTCAAAATTAAAAATAGTGTAAATAAGTTGCTTAACAAAAAAATAAAAAAAAATTGTGTAAGTAAGTTAAAAAATACCGCTACATCCATGACAATTTATTTTCTCGATCTTTCCATATCTTATGTCTCAAAGATATGTGTATGTATAATATGTATTTATAATATACATTTATATATAATATATATATATATATATATATATATATATATATAAAATAGTGTATGTATAATATGTATTTATAATATACATTTATATATAATATATAATATATAATATATAAAATATAATAAATAAAAGTCGGGTATTTTTCGGGTTTCGGGTTCGGCTCGGGTTTTGATCGGGTTTCGGGTTTCGGATCGGGTTTCGGATCGGGTTTCATGAAATCCATATCCATATCCAAAATCTTTCGGGTTTAAAATTTAAATCCATATCCATATCCAAATCCAAAATATCGGGTTCGGATCGGATAAAAAATCGGATTTCGAATCGGGTATCCGTCGGATCGGATTTTTTTCCCATCCAGAGCATCTCTAGAGCATCTCCAATGGGAGAGATCCCTTAGCTAAATTTTAAAATTAATTATCATAAATAAGAATTATAAAGAATGTGTAAAAAAATTACACTTCAATGGGACAAAACTATTATCTATAATTATAGATAATCTCTTGATGTTGGCTATATTTGTCGAACCTCTAGAGACCTGTAGTGAATTGCCACATTACTTATTTCTATATTTAAATTATATATTTCATTAATAAGAACTTAAAATATTGATAACATACCATTTTTAAAATATAGCCAATCATTATAACCAATACCCTTGGAACACAATATCTTACATGTTCGACAAATTTTACATAATCAATATTTTATGTAATTTAGCCAATTATTTTTAGGTAACGCCATTGGAGATGCTCTTACTGCATTGATGGTAGTGCTTGGCCAAAGGCCTTCCTGTCTTGCATCCTTCTAAGTTTGAACTTCATTCCTATGTTGCAATCTTGTCATCCTAAGCATAAATGGGTGATGTTATTGAATCGGGACATAACTAAAAATATAATTTCAGAATCACAATTTTTTTTTAATTTCAGAATCACAAAATATTTCTTTTCTATATAGAAATGAAATTTTTGTTAGTCATTGTAGTTAGAAAGTCTATTGAGATTTTTAAATAATTATTTAAATGTGATGGAAGAATGTTATCCAAACCCCATAATTACTTGTAGAGTTATGTTAATTATACTCATTATAATTGCGAAAATATTATTGATGGTCGAAAAAAAATGATAGGGATTTGAAAATTTTCAGGACAGGCTTGTGTAGCATGTACTTAAATGCAATTCTCTTTTGTTAATAAAATTAAATTAGCCGGCCAAAAGAAAATTGGAAATATGTTTTTTAAAGCTAATAATATTTTCAAAACAAATAAAACAATATTGCAACTTTCTTAGTTAATATTAAAAATGTTTAGAATAATTGTTAAAAATGAAGTATATTTTTCTTTAAAAAAAAAATGAAGTATATTTTCGTAATTTTTGACTATCAAGTACTCCCTCTGTTTCTTTTTCTTTTTCCTGTTTTGACTTTTTTTCCTGTTCATTGTAAGCGCTTGACTACTAATTTATGCATAATTTATAAGATAAAATATGTTCATAAGTGATCTTGTTTGATTCGTATTTGTGAGTACTTTAATATAGTGAAATTTTTATATTTGATACTAACACGAAATTAAAAATATTAACGATCAAAAGTGTGCGTTGGCAAACATAATAAAGCAAACAGGAAAAACATTTAGGAACGGAAGTAGTAACAACTAAGCCACCACTTTTTATATTCATTGCTACTCCCTCTGTTTCAGAAACTTTTTCTGATTTTGACTTTTGTTCCTGTTCATTGTAAGCGCTTGACTACTAATTTACGCATAATTTATAAGATAAAATATAGTCATGAGTGATCTTGTTTGATTCGTATTTGTGAGTACTTTAATACAGTGAAGTTTTTATATTTAAAACTAACACGAAATTGAAAATATTAACGATCAAAAGTGTGCGTTGGCAAACGTGATAAAGCAAACAGGAAAATCTTTTAGGAACGGAGGGAGTATTAAATAGAGAATCTTTTGGAAACCAATCTTCAACTGATAGAAAAGTGACAATTTGTTCTAGCTAGCAACTAGCAAGTCGGCTGGATGCATACCCCACAATTTAAAGTCCCAACTGTTTCGACCTCTTTCTCAATCGAAAGATGTAGATAAAGTGGTTTTTGGATTAAAATTGGGTTTGAGGAATTTTTAATTAGATGTTCATGGATCCCGTATCCCTGATCAAGGTCTCCAGTTACAAGGGTAATTAACCAGTACAAATTGAAACGTAAACTCTACTAAAAAAAGAAGTATTGCTTAAGTATTGCACGTCAGATCATTTTTCTAATTATGTATATGGAATGGTGAAGTTTTGCTATATCTATATCATCACACGTAATGTAGAGGGTGTTTGGGATTGCTTAAAATAAGTTACTTTTGACTTAATGGAGGTGTTTTTAACTTAAAGGAGAAAGTAAAGTTGTTTACTTTAAGTTGAATGAATGTGTTTGGGTAATTTTACTTAAAGTTAAATGGGAATTTAATAATTTTGACTTAAACTGATATTTGACCTAAAAAAATTTTAAATTCATGATATTTAAGCTTTACAAGAATTGTGAAAAAAAAAAAAAAAAAAACTCCATAAGCCATAAGTCATAAGTCAAAAATACCTAAATGTAACTTCTGACTTAAAACAGTTTTTTAACTTAAAGCCGGCTTAAAGCCACGTTACACAAACACACCAAAAACTCATTAAAGGAGCTTTTGGCTTTAAGTGACCGTAGGCAAACAGGCTGGTAATTGTACCTTTCTTTTCCTTAAATTTACAATAATTGATCTCACTTAAAAAAAATTGTATATGCTCAAATTTAGATCCGATAATTCATTTGTGTCGTGTAATTTCTTGTTTTGTATACGTGAATGCTAAATATAAACAAAATCCATTTAGATTTTGTGTATTTTCGTATATTCGTGTATTTTCGTGTCGTGTAATTTTCGTAAAAATATTTTCGTGTAATTTTAAATAAAAACAATAACTAAAATATTTAAATAAAATATTTAAATAAAATATTTAAATACTAATATTTTTAGTAAAATTATTCCAAACATGTATTAAATATATATATTTACATTACATTTACGAACAACATTATAAAATTATGTATAATACAATAAATAAATATTTATTACTTTTTTTTATTGTGGGAATCCACAACCACTATCCTTTTGGTTGTATATCTTATATAAGTATTATTATTTATGTAAACATTTATTTATTACGTGTAATTCGTGTCGTGTCGTATAATATACCTAAATGCATGGTAAACACAAAACCAATATTAAATATCGATATGAATTTTCTTTTTTCGTGTACTTTCGTGTCGTATATCCAAAATGCAAACATAAATATTAATTTTTCATGTTTATGCTTTCGTATGGTGTGATAAATTACGGAATCCACTCAAACTAACCGGCTTTTTAGTTTTTATCAACAAAGAGAAACACAAAAATAAAATTTAATGGCACAATTGTTATTCTTTGTATTTTGGAGGTCATATGTCTTGACATTTTGGTATAAATATGCATGAGAATATAGCACATCTCCGCATCATTAGATATCTCCTCTGTGACACAACAAAACTACACCATAGCTATGGCTTCTAGGCTCATCCCACTCAAGTTTTCAGCTCATCAAGTCCTCCGTCCTACTATTCTTCCAGCGAAAATTGAAATCTCCGATCTCTCGCCACGGACACCATTTTCAGCAGTTTCACCAGCTCATCACCATCTTCTTTTAGTCCCAAGAGCTCCAGAAAATAATACCCTAGAAACAATTTTTGAGGAAGAAAGTCCTGAAGAGGACATTCTTGACCAGGTTTCCACTTCCTCAGTTTCCTTCTTAAGAGGTAGCTCATCACGCAACTGTCATGAATGGAGTTCAAGAAGGTTGCTTTGTTTCATAACGCTGCTAAAGATGCACAAACATTCTCAGTCACCAAGCAATCAGGATTGCAAGTGTTGAGGACTCTCTCATGTCAAATGTGCACTTGTTTAGAATATAATATATTTTCTGAGTTCAACTCAAAATAATTAAGCCATATATATTTGTTGTATGGCAACTGTAAAGTGTAAACGTTGTACCTTGCCTTTTTACTATTTCTTAAGGGGTTTGTACGTAATTTATGCTTAAAGTTTTTTTTTTTAAAAAAAAAACATAAGAGCATCTAGAGGCCTTAGGTAAAAAATAATATAAATTATCTTAAATAATAATTATAGAGATTTTGTAAAATTTTATCCACTCCAATGGGATAAAACTCTTAGGTAAAAATTTAGACAATTACAGTTGGTTGACTATATTTGTCGAACCTTTAGCAACCTGTAGTAAAACTCCACATCATCAATTACCATATTTAAATAATATATTCTATTTTTAACAAATTAAAATAAAAATAACATACCTTTTTTAAAATATAACCAATCAATATAGTAAATTCCATTGGAGTAAAACACGTTACATGTTCAGCAAATTTTACATAATCAATATTTAGCTAATCATTTTTATAATCGTTGGAGATGCTTTAAGCTTAAAGTTAATTCGTGTTAACTTTTAGTTAGTCCTATATTTTTTAAGTAATTAGAAACGACCAGCTTTACATTTATTTTGAATGATCTTGTAAATACAATAAGCACATTGCGAATTTTTAACCGTTTCCAATTTCCCATGTACGTACTTTTCAAGTGTGGGTTGATTTCTTCCCTCAAAAGTGCAACATTTAATTTTTAATAAAAATTAAAAAAACATGCAGGCAAACACACAAACCCATAGGCCATAGGAGATAATAGAAATTCTTATTATTGATTTGTATGCCTACAATTCACACTTGCTATAAATTACATATAATGGGCCGGGGTAGGTTTTTTTTGATATAGGTAAATTCCAAACCATATGTTAGGTTACCGAAATCAAGTGCGTTGAATATGATTATTCTTCCCTAGACTCTAGATAGTTGTTTCTCTCAACTTTGGGGTAAATGTTAAAAATAACATTTTTTTAATACAAATAATGAAAATATCATTTTTCGAGAAGGGTGCTGAAAATACCCATTTGAATATGCATTTAAGGTTGGGGTAACGTGGATTACGCATTTGGGATTGGGATAACGGGGGTTACGCAAATTTCAGTCGGGTAAAACATGTATTGCAAACCTTTAGTTACGCAAGTCTCTGCTGGGTAAGGCAGGGATATGCATTTCAGTCCTGTGTATTCCCTATAACGCATCACCAGCCTGCACAATGACGTCATTGTCATCTTTCCCACAGACGGGAGCTCAGAGACGACGATACATGCAATTCCGGTGAGTTTTTTCGTTCTCTCCGTTCGTCCATAGCCAGAACTTTCCCATAACATAGCATATACCATTAGAATCACAATCAAAATCTCTACACATCTATACCACGCTTATTACATTTGTTATGCACGATTGAGAACGCCCAATACATCCCTAATTTTCCGATTGAAAGTTCCGATGACCTTCACACGTCCCTGCGGGGCGATGTTATTCATGTGGTCAGATGAAAGAATGGTTGAGAGATGGTCGAGATCGAGGGATGGCAATAGGGGAGACGATTTTTTGCCGAGAACGACGACCGACGTGTTTGTGAAGAATGACGTCACATGACGTTATCATGCATCTCAGACATTACAGCTGATACGCATCACGTATATGCGGATCTCAAGTACGTAAGTGCTGTTTGGGTAACAAAATGAGTATTTTTCGAACCCCCTTCTCCAAATTGATGTTCATGCTCTTTTGTTTGAAAAAATTGTTATTTTTAACAATTTTTCTCAACTTTGAGGACCTGCATGTATGGTTATATTCAGAATATTTAGGATAAGATTGATCAAGAACTTTAATACCTTATAGATAATTTTCTTGAAAACAAAATGTCTATGTTATTTTATTAAAAATCGAAATATTGAAAATTTTGATTTTCTCGAGGTGGGAAGAAAAAATGGGTCCATTTAAGTTTCTAAATTATTTAAATTTATTAGTTTTGAAATTTTTAAAATTCCAAAATAAAAGTTATAATAGAATAAAAGAGGACAGAGGGAGTAATCTATACTATAATAAGCACAGATGGCATAATTTCTAGTTTGGTTAATCCTCTATTTTTTGTTATCATTTTCGGTTATCATTCGTTCACAACCATTACATCTTCAATTCAAATAGATCATAACCATTAGATGCAACAATGGTGCTGTTTGGGGTTCCTTAAAGTAGCCAACTTATGGCTTATAAGTCCATAAGATCTTATGGGGGATGTTTGCCTATTTAAGGGCCTGTTTGGCTTTCCGTTTTACTGTTAACTTATGCCTTATAAGGCCATAAGCACTTATGGGGGGTGTTTGCCAAAATAAGTTTTGGCTCAACTTATAACTTATAAGCCCATAAGTTGAATGTTAGGAAATCCTAACATTCAACTTATGCTTATAACTTATTTCTCGATATACGCAATATATAATATCCTTCAAATCTTCAAAATCATATATCTCTCGATCCATTCATTCGAAAATTGATATGTATATCTCAAATTTCTCTATTCATCGAGATCTATTCATTGACATCCATTGTTAAATATAAAAAACAAATATTTTGAAAATTATAGAAAAAAGTTAACTTATAAGTTCTGATTTACCCAAACAGTTTACTGATTATAAGTTCTGATTTACCAAACACTTTACTTACTTATAAGTTATGCTCTACTTATCACTTATATGACATAAGTGCTTATAAGTCATAAGTTACATTTTTTAAGATACCCCAAACACCCACTAAGTGGGTGTTTGTTTTGACTTAAATTTGGTAGCTTATGCCTTATATGTCAATAAAAGCTTATGGGGGGTGTTTGTCTATTTAAGTTTTAGCTCAACTTATAACTTATATGTTGATAAGTTGAATGTTAGGAATCCTTAACATTCAACTTATGCTTATAACTTATTCTCGATATACGCAATCCTTCAAATTTTCAAAATCATATATTTTTTGATCCGTTCATTAAAAAATTAATATGTATATATCAAATTTCTCTACTCATAGACATCTATCAATTGATATCCATTGATATATACTAAAAAAACAAATATTTAAAAAATAATAGAAAAAATTAACTTATAAGTTCTGATTTACCAAACACTTTACTAATTTATAAGTTCTGATTTACCAAACACTCTACTGACTTATAATTTCTAATATACTTATCACTTATATGACACTTATATATGCTTATAAGACATAAGTTACTCATCTTAAGGTAAGCCAAACGGCCCTTAAGTTTTAGCTCAACTTATGACTTATATGTTGATAAGTTGAATGTTAGAAAATCCTAACATTCAACTTTCAACTTATTCTTATTTCTCGATACACGCAATATATAATATCCTTCAAATCTTCAAAATCATATATCTTTTGGTCCGTTCATTAAAAAATTGATATGTATATATCAAATTTCACTACTCATCGAGATCTATCCATTGACATCCATTGATATATATTAAAAAACAAATATTTTGAAAATAATAAAAAAAAAAAGTTAACTTATAAGTTCTGATTTACCAAGCACTCTACTAATTTATAAGTTCTGATTTACCAAACACTATAATGACTTATAATTTCTGATCTACTTATCACTTATATGACACTTATGCTTATAAGACATAAGTTACTCATTTTAAGGTAATACAAACACCCACAATACTAAAAGTTGTTAATATAAGGTTCGATTTCCACCAACAACATATTAATTTATATTTAATACTAAAACTTATTATATACTAAAATTCAAGTTTCGAATTCTTCAAATTTCTTATTAAAATTTAATATTTATAATATCATACGACACTATAAATAAATTATAATAAATTAAAAATAACCTATATTTTACACGGACGTTAGTGTATTTAGAAGGTACAAACGACTTCTACCATATGCAAAGTATTGAGAAAACACCTTACAAAGAATATTTATAGTATTTTCTCTCTTTATTAATATCAAATATTCTATGTAACATGTTAAAAAGGTAAAATATCAAATAACTTGATATGTAATCAAAAAGTCAAGGAAGAAGTATTTTTTTCAAAAAAAAAAATAATAATGTAAGTACCTGCGTCGTATTGGCAAGGGCACGTATCTTATGTGTATTTAGCAAAAAGGACTTTTCTGTCGTCCATGCATGCTAAATACCAAATTTGGTTTATCAATCCAGGGTCCCTTACAGGAGAAATTAAGTAGCAGAATATTGATGCATGTGTGACCATTTGTCAAGGAACCGCCCCTTCTGGAGAAGATTGAGACGGTATGGATGGTGATAGAGATGTCACTTATAAGTGTATATATATAATTGAACCTTATCTTCTTTCCGAATTATTTAATTTTCTTTTTTGTATTACAATACGTCATATGTACGCAATTAGGAATAGCGAAGTCTATATACCCTAAGTTTTTTTTTTTTGAAAGTATATACCCTAAGTTTTTTATAAATTTGAATACAGATTCGGATCAAAATTTTTAACAATACGGAATTGTTGTGAAATAAAAACTAGGTTATCGAATTGTGACTAGTGTTTATGTGTATTTAATGCAAAGGGGGATTGGTGAGCTTCGAGCTTTAATGGCTGTTTTCGTGTTCGAGAATAATCGGTCCTCACAGAGTGCCTACGTATCTCGTATTGAGAATCAAGCCAAGACGTAGTTCTGAGAATGAGGGGTCAGACCCTTATATAGGCTGAGAAACCTTAGAATTATGGTAGGATTCGGATACTTGGTGGGCAAGCCACCGCCTTGAGGAAGGTTCTAGACTCCTTCCTTGTAGGAATCAGTTTCCATGTTGAAGTATGTATGTTGGAGGCTAAGTCAGGCAAGAGTAATATCCTTGTTTGACTCTTATTTGCTGAGCTATTTATTACCCCTAATATTAATTACGAAATTAATATTATAAATAGGGTTTGGGCCCATCTGGTGGGCCCCACGTTTGGACCATTCTAGGTCTAATTAATGCCACATTAAATGTGTCTTTAGGGTTTATTTTTAGCCCATATCATTTGCCCCCAGCTTCTAGGAAAACTGATCAGGTTTTCCTTGAAATTTTAACGGCCTTTTCCGAGACTTGGGTCAGGGTTTATTGCTCTTATGCGAGTATTTTCAACAATATCATCTTAATGTAAAGCGTGGAGCGACCGACACGTTTACGACAATGTTGAATGACACTAAACGGTGTTATACGGCACTGAACAGCTCTAAACAGCCTTAAACAACGTTTAAACAGTCTTAAACGATGTTAAACAGCATAATACGACACTAACGGCGCTGATCGGCACTATTCGGTGCTAATCGGAACTAAACAGCGCTAAACAACCTTAAACAACGTTTAAACAGTGTTAAACGACATAAAACGGCACTAACGGCGCTAATCGGCACTATTCGGTACTAATCGGCACTAATCGGTGCTAACATACACTAAACTGTGCTTAAACGGCACTAATCGGTGTTAATCGGCACTAACCGATGCTAACAGGCACTAAACTGTGCTTAATTTTAACTTCGTTCTAGTGCTGAAAATCATTCGTGGTTGGCCGAAAAATTCGAGGACTGGGATCACAAACTACCCGTGATCGGCTGGATTCACGAGCAGTCCGTGATCGGCCAGTTGGTGGTCGGTCGAAGGGCTCCCGGACATGGTGGTCGGCCAGCTGGTGGTCGGCTGGCACTCCCCGGGTGCGGTGGTCGGCTGCTTCGTGGTCGGCTACTTCGTGGTCGGCTGCGGCCCTTCGGGTGGCGTGGTCGGCCACTTCGTGGTTGGCTAAAAAGCCCGGACCTAAACCCATCTATAGTTTTAAAAGAAATCATGGATCTAGGATCTAAAATCATCCATTGTCTTAGAAACCATGGATCTATGATCTAAAATCATCTGTGGTCTTAGAATTTTGGATCTCGGACCTAAAATCAACCGTGGTCTTAGAATTTTGGGTCTCTGACCTAAAATCAACCGTGGTCTTAGAATTTTGGGTCTCGGACCTAAAATCAACCGTGGTCTTAGAAAGTCCCGTGGTCGGCCAATCGGTGGTTGGTCGTCCTTAGTTGGCTCAGGATTGAAAATCATTCTTGGTACGTTGATATCAAAACCTCAAGGCTGGCGTTCTAGATCGAGGATCCAACATTTCAGATTGTTTTTCAAGTTTTGACTTGAAGTTTTAATCTTTGGATCTTGATGTTGATTGCAAGTCTCTATTTTGGCCAATAGTGACTTTTAGCAAGATTACTCCTAAACTTATAATTAGCATTGCTAATCTCGTACTTGTAGTTGATCTCCTTGGTTAGCTTCTTAAGCCTCATACCTTCTTCATTCGTCTCTTGTTCATAAGACTCAACTCGCGGCGACGTGTGCATAATCTCTAGGGGCACAACTGCCTCGGCTCCGTAAGCCAATAAAAACGGGGTTGCTCCAGTGGTCACCTTACAAGTAGTGTGATATGCCCAAAGTATGGGTAGCAACTCATCCACCCAAGTGTTCCTTGAGCGTTCGACCCTCTTCTTTAGTCCATCAAGGATAATCCGATTAGCTACCTCTGCTTGTCCATTAGCTTGCGGGTATGCCACTGAGGTAAAATGAAGCTCAATAGCGTTTTCCTCGCAGTACTTCTTAAATTCTTCATTGTTAAACTGTGTCCCATTATCCGTCACAAGGATTCGTGGAATTCCATATCTGCAAATCATGTTCTCCCAAAAGAACTGGGCAGCTTGTTTGGTGGTTATCTTAGCTAGAGGTTTTGCCTCAATCCACTTAGTGAAGTAGTCAATGGCCACTATCAAGAACTTCCTTTGTGCTGAAGCTATAGGGAAAGGACCAAGTATGTCCATCCCTCACATTGCGAATGAGATAGGAGAGTTAACCGAAGTCAACATCTCAGGCGGCTACCTTATGATTGGAGCGTGCTTTTGACATCTGTCACACTTCTTAACATAATTCTGTGTATCGGCCAACATCTCTGGCCAATAGAATCCTAGTCGGGTGACCTTGTGAGCTAGGGCTCTGCCCCCCAAGTGTTGCCCACATATCCCTTCATGAACTTCTTCCAATGCTTCTTTTGCCTCTTGGGGCCTCAAACACTTCAAGTATAGGATAACAAACGATCTCTTGTACAGGATGCCTTCGATCAAGGCATATCTCAATGCTCTCACTGACAGCTTTCGTGCCTCCAGGGCATTGTCAGGGAGCCATCCAGTTTCGAGTTGATGGTCGGGGCCTTCAAGACCTGGAAGTAAACACTTCCTGTATAATTCTCTATCTCAGAAGAAGCGAACTTAGACATGGCATCGGCCTTAACGTTTTCTTCTCTTGGAATGTACTCCACATAGCACTCATCAAACTGAGTCATGACTGCTTTCACAATTCTTAGATACTTCGCCATAGTTTCATCCTTGGCCTCGAATTCACCATTCACTTGTGATACCACTAATCTTAAATCCCCACAAACTTTGATATTCTTGACCCTCATGATTCTGTCCAAGCCTAAATCGGCTATCAAGGCTTCATACTTCGCTTCGTTGTTGGTTGTTGGAAAGTCCAACTTCAAAGCATACTCAACTGTGAACCCATCTGGGCTTTGCAAGACTAAACCTGCACCACTAGATTTTGTTTTTGATGCTCCAAAATGGAGCACCCAATACTCCTTCAGATCAGGTACAAGTTCTTCATCTTTATTCTCACCTTCTTGGGTGGGTAATATTTCCTGTCCCCCGACTTCTTGGTTGCCAATGGTACATTCAACCACGAAGTCAGCCAATGCCTGAGCCTTAATGGCTGTTCGGGGCTTATACGTGATGTCAAATTCTCCAAGTTCGATTGCCCACTTAATCAGCCTTCCACTGACCTTTGGGCTGTGTAAAATATTTCTCAACTGCTGGTTCGTCAGGACTTCGATCTTATGTGACTGAAAGTATGGTCGTAGCTTCCTCGAAGCTGTTATCAATGCCAAAGCAAACTTCTCGATGGGAGAGTAATTTAACTCAGCCCCGTGCAACACCTTGCGCACATAATAGATGGGTTTTTTAACATTGCTTTCTTCACGAATAAGGACAACACTCAATGCTTGTTTAGATACCGCCAGGTATAGATAGAGAGTCTCTCCGGGACTAGGCTTGGCCAACAACGGGGCTTCAGCCATGTACTTCTTCAGTTGTTCGAAGGCCTCTTGGCTTTCAGGAGTCCACTCAAAATTTTTCACCTTCTTCAGTGCTTTAAATGAAAGGCAGGCACTTGTCACCAGACTTGGAGATGAATTTCCCTAGGGCTGCAACTCGGCCGGTTAGCTTATGTACATCTCGTATAGAGCGGGGTGGTTCCATGTCTAAAACTGCTTTTATCTTATCAGGGTTGGCCTCTATGCCTCTCTTTGAAACCATTAGACCCAAAAACTTTCCTGATCCAACACCAAAAGCACACTTGGTTGGATTCAACATTATCTTATGGTGCCTCAGCACTTCGAATGCCTCTCTGAGGTGCTTAATGTGGTCTGCCGTGAATAAGCTCTTGACTAACATGTCATCAACATAGACCTTCATGGTTTTTCCAATCAGATGGGCAAATATCTTATTCACCAATCGTTGGTAAGTAGCTCCTGCATTCTTTAGACCAAAAGCCATGACAAGGTAACAGAAAACACCAAAATCAGTTATGAAAGATACCTTTGGGATGTCATCCTTGTGCATCTTAATCTGATTATAGCCACTAAACCCGTCCATGAAGCTCAACATCTCGTATCCAACTGTGGCATCTATCAACGTATCAATCCTTTGGCAGAGGAAAACAATCCTTAGGGCATGCATCATTCAAGTCAATGAAGTCTATACACATCCTCCACTTCCCATTTGCCTTCTCGACCATCACAGGGTTAGCCAACCACTCAAGGAACTGAATCACTTCAATAAACCCAGCTTCTAAGAGCTTGCCAACTTCTTGTTTAATGGCCTCTTGTCTTTTTGGAGCGAAATTCCTCTTCTTCTGCGTTTAGGATCGACATTCAATTTGTGAGTTATGAGTTGGGGATCAATCCCTGGCATATCAGTTGCTGTCCAAGCAAACACATCACTGTTCTCTTGTAAGAATGCTGTCAACTTGCCCTTCAAGGGTTCCTTCAACTTGCCCTTCAAGGGTTCCTTCAATTGGCTTTCGGCTCTATCTTTGTTTCTTGTTTTTCTTGATTCTAGGTCAAGGATTCAAGGTTGATTCCTCGATTTAGATTTCAAATAAGACAATCATGTGGGCTTCTTGCCTTTTAAACTCCTGAGATGAGAGTTTGCTTGAACTTCTTGATCCTTGTTTAAGGTTCTCTATTGGTATTCTATCTAAGATTCTCCATCAAAATCTTTTTGAAAATATTGAAGAGTGGCTAGTCCTTAGCCTCCACAGCCTTGCATGGCTTTGGTTGCCACATGTGGCTTTGTCTTTTATCCCGGGTCCTTCAAGGACTTTAAACACTTATTTGGTCGTGCCGTAACCTAACTCTTGACCCTTCAAGGTCTTTATTTATGCATTTATTTGTTTCCATTCATGTATTCTTTTATTTTCGGTACTCGGTCATCCTTGACTTGCACTCATCAGGTGCTTGGCACATAAATAAAATCACACAATCAAGAATGGAATAACTTGAAATGGGTTCAACCCTTATATAGAGTACTACTGTCCTACTCGGAGCAACATGCTCTTCAATGGTTTCAATGAACCTTATTTCTACTTCCACTAGATAAATATGAAGCTAAGTTCTACTAGGATAACTTGAGCCCATCGGGGCTTTGCAAGACTAGGCCTGCACCACTTGATTTTGTTTTTGATGCTCCATGAAAATAGAGCACTCACCACTCCTTCTGGTCTCCTCATTCTTATTCTGAAGTTCACTTTCTGCTTGGGGTATTATCTCCTGCCCCCCGACTTCATCAGGCCTTAATGAGGCTACATAACAGCTTCGTGCCATCTTTTGATCACCTTTATGTTCTCCAACACCATTTATGGTCGGGAACTTGATCTTCATATGATAAGTTGAGGCGATAGCCTTGAATTCATGAAGTCCAGTCCTTCCGAGGATAGCATTGTACGTTGAAACCGCCTTGATTACCGGGAAGTTCAACATCTGAGTGGCCTCCTTGGGCTCCTGTCCAATAGTTACAGACAACTGAATAGTACCTTCAACTTTGGATTCTACTCCATTAAATCCATATATAGGCATGTTATTGGGGGTCAACTGAGAATCACTGTACCTCATCTTCACAAATGCATCATGAAATAGAATGTCAATGGAAGCTCCATTGTCTATCAAGACTCGCTTCACCTTTGAGTTTCCAATCACAGAAGTTATGACCAACGGGTCGTCATGGGGGAACTTCACCCCTTCCAAGTCTGAGTCATCAAAACCAACCACTACTTTAGTTTTTGCACGCTTCGGGGCCTCTCCCACGATGTGCATCACTTCTCTAGCATAAGCCTTCCGAGAATTCCTTGTTGTGCCGGCCGCAGTCGGGCCTCCTAAGATCATGTTCATTACTGGCACTCGGGGCTGTGGGTTGCGATCTTGATCGTCATCCCTCCTATCATACTCTGATTACCACGGTCATCACACTTAGTGAAGTGACTCAGTTTCCCTCTACGAATCAAAAACTCGATCTCATCTTTGAGTTGCTTGCAATCATCAGTGTCATGCCCCACATCTCTGTGGAATCTGCAATACTGATTCTTGTTTCTCTTTGCGGGATCACCCTTGAGTGCCTTCGGCCATCGGAAATCCTTATCCTTCTCAATGTCAAACAAGATTCGACTCCTAGGAGTATTCAACCTTGCAT
This sequence comes from Kitagawia praeruptora, assembly GCA_037693485.1. NCBI lineage: Eukaryota > Viridiplantae > Streptophyta > Magnoliopsida > Apiales > Apiaceae > Kitagawia > Kitagawia praeruptora. Next base: position 115,535,385 of record CM075354.1, read on the forward strand.
ACTCAGTGAACCTCGGTCCTTGGTTCTTCTTAGGGGCATAGTCAGAGTCCTCGCTAGTTCGGGGATACTTGTCCCTAACATCATACTCCTGGTCATCATACTCATGGTCTTGCTTTCGCTTCTTGGAGTCATTGTTACCTCCTCCTCCACTTACTGTGGCTTCTTTCTTCATGCTATCTTCAGCTTTAATGTACTTGTCAGCCCTTCATTGGAGCTCGGCCATGTTTTCAAGAGGATGTTTTGCCAATGACCTTTTAAAGAATAGATCAGTGGTTCTGTGTTCCAGGGCTACCATGGCCACCTTATTCTCCAAGTCAGTGATATTCAACGTCTCTTTAGTGAACCTCTTGAGGTAATCTCTCAGATTTTCATTCTTCCCTTGCACCACGTACATGAGGGATGCGGAGCTTTTCTCATGAACTCTTCCGCTGATAAACTGGCTAACAAAAGCAGCACTTAACTCCTTAAAAGAGCCAATGGAGTTTAAAGGCAGCCGGCTATACCATCTTTTAGCCATACTAGACAGGGTTTGAGGGAACGCCCTACACTTGAGAGCGTCACTAGCAGGCTGCAATAGCAGTGCATTCGAGAATGTTCTCACATGGTTTGCGGGGTCACCCGTTCCATCATAAACCTTTATAGTAGGCAACTTAAACTTCCTAGAGATGTGAGCATTCATCACCTCCTCGGTTAATGGTGGTGTAGGATCATCATGATCTCCTAGCTGCATCAACTCTTTGGGGTTACCCTTGGGGGCATCTGCCCTAGTTGCTCTTCCGTTGGGGCATCAGCCCTTCTCTACCTCGTTGGAGGCCTTTCCGAATCAAACATAAAGGAATCTCTCTTGTATTTGGGGGAGGTCGATTCTGATTCTGACCCTGGTTCTGTCTTTGCTGCTCCCTTTCTATATCGTCTTTTAGCTTTTGGATCTGGGCTTCTTGATTCTCTCAGCGGCTGTCATAGGGGGTCGATCATGGATTCGTCGAGTACGCCTTATAGGCTCCTTGCTTGGATGTCGCCTCCTCGGGACTTGATCACGATCGTCATCCTCAGATAAAGAATCATCAGTATAAGGACAAGAGTAGTCATAATATCCTTGATCAGGACCCAAGCCTCTAATGTAAGAAGGGTGATACGGTTCATGTATCTGCATGGCATGGCCACTTGGCCCAGTACCTCGAGTATTTGGAGGGTAGTTAGGCAACCCGTATGTCGGATTCGTACCTCCAGGGAGATCTGTAGTAGAGATATGCACCCCCGGAGGTAGTGGATGATTGACAAGGGGAGAGACCACCATCTGAAGATGGTTGGTCTCCTCGTTTGGATGGACAACCACGGGTAAAGTTCTCTCATCATGGGGAGTCATCCCTATAGATTGAGAAACTTGAGGTTGAGTGGTCGTCCCTGTTGATTGGGGTGCATACCCTTGTTCAGTGATGACGGGTGGAACAGAGGTGACGGTGGTAGCCTCGGTTGAGATTGGTGTCCTTCGTGTTTGAACCATGGTTGATTGTAGGATTCAGATACTTGGTGGGCAAGCCACCGCCTTGAGGAAGGTTCTAGACTCCTTCCTTGTAGGAATCAGTTTCCATGTTGAAGTATGTATGTTGGAGGCTAAGTCAGGCAAGAATAATATCCTTGTTTGACTCTTATTTGCTGAGCTGTTTATTACCCCTAATATTAATTATGAAATTAATATTATAAATAGGGTTTGGGCCCATCTGGTGGGCCCCACGTTTGAACCATTCTAGGTCTAATTAATGCCACATTAAATGTGTCTTTAGGGTTTATTTTTAGATAAACATATTAAAGATAAATAGTTCAATATTCAACGTATCAAATGAAGTAATGAATTATTTCTTATAAATTAATATGTTTATTGCGTATTATGTGAGTTTATAAATATTTTAGTTGTAAAAACGTAAGTAATTAAAGATACATTTAAGGGTGTATTTACAAATACAATCTCATGTGTTTGTACGCGAAAACCTCATAACGTTAAGTAAGTTTCTTTTATGGAACACAATGCATTTCTTTCATGAGCCGTTTGGTCGCCTACAAGAGAAGATGGATTTGGACATGAGATTTGGTCCTCCGATTCCGCAGCTCCACGTGTCTCCAATCCCTCTCGATGACCATGGGAGGGTCCTTGGTTTTGCTCAGCAGAGGCTTCTATTGTAGCTGTTCAAGACCTAGTCTCGATTAACGGGGGAGATGATATTTAGAAGACTGTTCTGCAATTGGCTTCGTCCATGCTTTTGTTCTTAGTGGCTACTAGGTCTTCTTTTGCTTTCTATCAGCAGACTTATCTGCTCTAACTCTGTTTGATCCGCTCGGATCTGTTTGTTTCAGTCTTGTTCTTCCTTCTCCCCGTTTGGGTAGGTTGGGCTTCAAGTTTTCGAGGGGTGAAAGATAAAAATACCCATTTTTTAGAACAACAATAACGAAACTATCCAATTTTGAAAAAGCTAACAAGAATACCCGATTGATTACGCATCTGGTGGATGGGTATCCATTAATACGCATTTCACAATGGACTATTACTAGTTTATTAATTTTTTAATACCAAATACACATTTTAATTATGCATATATCTTGCATTTTAGTTATTCCAGCATATTATTGTAACAAAGTGAACAACACGCGGGCATAGTTTCATGCTTTAGCTCGGGCACGCGCTCCATGGTGAGTGATAAGAGCAGCCGACAGTTCCCAGCATGTGCAACACTTTTTTTTAAATCAGTTTTATGACTAACTTTTGTTTTTTCGAATTTATTTTTGGCCTTCATTCCGAATATTTCTAAAACCCAAAATAAAAATATTGAATCCCAAAAGTTAATTTTTGAACCTCTAAATTTAATTAAAATTATATCTTTCTAATTTAAAATTTTTAACTAAAAAATTGAATCCGGCGGCCTGATTTTTAAACACTAACCAGGATATGTTAGGGTTTAGGTTCTAGGGTTTAGGGTTGTAAACAACCCTAAACCCTAACTTCGCATACGGTTTATTCGTCGTTCTGAATATTTCCAAAACCCAATATAAAAATATTGAACCCAAAAAGTTAATTGTTGAACCCCTAAATTTAATTAAAATTTTATTTTCTAAATTTAAAAATTTTAATTAAAAATTGAATCCGGTGAACTAATTTTTATATGTTAGCGTTTAGGGTTTAGGGTTGTAAATAACCCTAAACCCCAAACTCTAACTTCGCATACGGTTTATTCGTCGTTCCGAATATTTCCAAAACCCAATATAGAAACATTGAACCCAAAAAGTTAATTGTTGAACCCCTAAATTTAATAAAAAATGTATTTTCTAAATTTTAAAGTTTTAATTAAAAAATTGAATTCGGTGACTTGATTTTTAAAAAATCGAGACTGACCAACATTTGGGTTCAACATTTTCATATTGGATTTTAGAAATATTCGGAATAAATAATAAACCGTATACAATATATGGTGTTAAACTATTCAAAAAAATAATAATAAATGTATACACCCGTGACATGAGTGCAAAGGGTGGGTAGTTGGTGATGATATACAAGATACGCAACTCTAGCTTGCTTATTGAAACAATACTCATTTGTGACTTGCGTAACTCAGAGTAGAATAAAAAAAAACTGTGGAAGATACTCATTTTCCAAATGTGTATCCCAGATACTCATTTGGCAAATGCGTATCCTATCGGGTAGTTTTGCGTACCCTTTCAAAATTGGGTATTTTTCTAAAAGAATTTCAAAAACCAGTCAATTGTGTCATTTTTTCGTTTTCGAGTGTTTTCACTCGAAGTGTTACCAACCTTTTTAATCAAAATTTTAATTATAAAAAAAAAAGTTTCTTTTAATCAATTTTAAGATTTTTTTTTCATAATTAATAATTTTATCCAAATTAATTATTAAGAAGTTATATTATTATAAAAAAATCAAAAATAAAGCAAATGAAAAAGAGTATTATTTTTCACTTATAATTCTAAATTGTGTGTAATTAATATCTCTTAAAAAATATTTAAAAAGAATTAATTAAAAAATGAATGATACTTTATGATGGGTTAATATAAAACTAGGAAAAATGAATTTATTATTGTTAAAATGTGAGATATTGATATCTAAAATTTTAGTAATTATTTTACAATTTATAAAATTAACAATCACTTCAAAAACTTTAATAAAGTTTATTTATCTTTACAAATTAAAACTTCAATAGAGGCCAAACCTAGGGACACGTTACTGAGAGTCGATATTCTAATTTCGTGCATAACATTGGTCCTCGATATTCTAATTTCGTGCATAACATTGGTCCTCGGAGTAGCTGACAATCAAAATACCCAAAAACTAAAATATGCACTAGTTATTAATTTAAAATAAACAGGTGCTATATTTAAAATAGGACCTTGTTATTTAGCAAAAAAAAAAAAAATAGGACCTTGTTGTGGAATAAAAACTAGGTTATTAGATTGCGGCTAGGATTTGCTGTATTTAATGTTAGGGTGCGTGAGCTTCGTGCTTTAATGGCTGTTCTCGTGCTCGTGGCTGAATCTGCCCTCACAAGATGCCTACGTACTTTGATGAATATCAAAAATCAAGCCAAAAAACGTAGTTCTGAGAATGAGGGGTTATACCCTTTATATAGGCTGAGAAGCCCTAGATCGTGGTAGAATTAGGTGACTTGGTGGGCAAGTCACCGCCTTTAGGAAGGTTCTAGAATCCTTCCATGTAGGAATCAGTTTCCTTGTGGAAGTAGGTGCCTTGGAGGCTAAGTCAAGCAGGAGTAATATCCTTATTTGACTCTTATTGTTGAGCTGGTTATTACCCTTAATATTAATTACGAAATTAATATTATAAATAGGGTTTGGGCCCATTTAATGGGCCCCACGTTTTGACCATATTGGGCCTAATTAATGCCACATTAAATATGTCTTTAGGGCTTATTTTTAACCCACATCATTTGCCCCCCAACTTCTAGGAAAACTGATCAGGTTTTCCTTGAAGTTTTAACGGCCTTTTTCGAGACTCGGGTCAGGGCTCATCTTTATACACTAGTGTTTCACGAGTATTGTCTTGATGTAAAGCGTGGAGCGATCGACGCGTTTACGACAATGTTAATTTGATGCTAATCGGCACTAATCAGCTTTAAACGACGTTTAAACGATGTTAAATGACGCTAAACGGCGTTAAACGGTGCTAAACGGCACTAAACGACACTAAACGGTGCTAATTTAAAACTCAGTTTTCATTTTCCTTGATTATCAAATCGGAAAAATAAAAACAAAATTTCGTAACCCCGACTCGAGCATCGCTACCAGTCTGCCGAGTCAAAAACCCGTACCGATAGTCGACGTTGGTCGGCCAACGCACGCGCGGGAAGCCAGTCGGCCAATTTTTTTTTGGAACGGAGCCAAAAAACTCATACCGACGATCAACGTCGGTCGGCCAAAGGGCCTTCGGGGAGCCAGTCGGCCAGGGGGTCAGTCGGCCAAATTTTTTTTTATATATATATTTTTGAAACGGAGCCAAAAAACTCATACCGACGATCAACGTTGGTCGGCCAAAGGGCCTTCGGGGAGCCAATCGGCAAGGGGGTTAGTCAGCCAAATTTTTTATTTTTTTTGAAACGGAGCCAAAAAACTCATACCGACGATCAACTTCGGTCGGCCGATGCTCCAAAAAGAGGCCAGTCGGCCGGGAGAGGGGTCGGCCTGGGCTCCTTGCAAGCCTCAGTCGGCTGCTTTGTGGTCGGTTGGGGCGTCTTGATCACTATCAGTGATTTTGATTTTCGCATATTGACATCGATTATCAATATGGAATCTTATTATCGATATCGATTTTTGTTCTTTGAAAACCAACAACTTGGCCATTCATGGCTTTGTTTAAGGTTTTACTTAATACCTTGATTCACATCACTAATCCTGTGTTTAGGACTAATCTCCCAATTAAGCTTTTCTTAAACGTACTTAGTTTTCTAAGCTCATCTGACTGCTCCGATAGAATATTTTGCCGGATATTCACTTAAATTCTCCGTTTCTCTCCCAAAATTTCATGAGCTTCAACGACTCTTTCCATCCATAACAGATAGTTTTTGCTCCTTTTTTGTATATTAACGATACTTGACCTGTAAATGCGAATCAAGCTGTGTTTCAACCTGTGGTAGCAGGTCATCTTTTTCTTATAAAAGGAGGGGAGTATCCTTCATTTATCTTCACTTCTTCATTTCTCAAGCTTTTCTCAAGTCTTCAAGCTCTTTAGTTCTCTAGTTTTCAAGTTTTCAAGTTCAAGTTTCAAGCTCGAGTTCAATATGGCATACCAGCACGCATCTGCCCCCCAACTCTCCATGGAGGAAGCTTTCAGAAAGAGGAGCATGGCGAGAACCAGGAAAGGTAAACTCAAACTCATGCCTCCTAGATATATTGAGCATCAATTTGAGTCTACGTTAGATTTTCTAAACACAATGGCAGAATCATTCTTCAATAGTTCAAGCTTAGTTGCTTTTAATAGTCCTTCCAAGTTTAAAAAGAAGGATGTCGAGAAGATTAAGAGCACTTATTGTTTTCTAAATGCAATCAAAGTCTGTCTTCCAAATCCGGGAGATAGAACTTGCAATTTGCATCCCGAAAGGATATGTGACGTGAAAGGAACCTTAGAAGCGGGATTGAGGTTCCTAGTCCACCCATTTATCATCAGGTTCTTAGCGGAACTCCAAATCCATCCTTGCCAGCTGTATCCCAATTCATGGAGGTTCCTGATCATCTTCTTGTTAAGATGTCATGAGTTGGAGATCCCGTGGAGCACAACCATGTTTAGAAGCATTTTCTCAGTAAAGAACTCCCCTGAGTCTAAGCCGGGGTGGATTAGCTTTCAACTTCGAAGTGGGCTTCCACATATAGTAAACTCCTTCTCCTGGCCTAGCTCCCACCATAATTGGGAGAGGGAATTTGTTGTTTTGGAATGGGAAGGTGGCGACTGGGGTCACTTCTTTGTCAAGAAATTTGGATTTGTGGAGGATAGTTCACACTTCGTGTGTGACCTTGATCTCAAAGAGTTAGCAGATCGAGATAGGTTACTTGCTGATGATGGTCGCACCCACTACAAAACTATTCTGACAGAAAAGAAACTTATCGAAGCTGGCTTAAGCTTCCTTTCTTTCGAGGGTATTTTTTCTTTCATTCTATCATTATGAGCTATGTTAGTTCTTATTCCGATGCTTTTTCTTCATTTTTCAGCTGTTGAGGAGCTGGACAGCCGACCTGAGAATCAACCTCAAGTTACAAGACGAATGATAAAAAAGGCGACAGAGCAACTGAACCCTATTGACCGAAGGATCCCTTCATTCTTAGAGGGATGTTCCCAAGGGGGGAAGAGATCCCGGAATGCTGCTGACACTACACCATATATGCTCTTTAGCAACACCTGAAAAAAGTGTAAAAAAAGCCTGAAAAGTATTGCAATAAGCCCAGAATTGGTCTAAGGCTACACTTTTTCCAATTTCAGTGGTGTTGGATCTGCTCGTGTGGCCTTAGGTGGGTAAGCCAACACTTTTGCCACCCTACGGCCACATCGCTATAGATGTTGCATTAGTCATCTATGCCAACACTTTCGAGTGTATAACAACACTAAAGGGGATGTTGTAATAGACCTATTGCAACATTGATTTTTTCCTATTGCAACATTGGTTCATTCAACACTTTGTTTTTTGGCAACACTTTGTTCAGTATTTAGCAACATCATTATTTCTTTGGCAACATATATTTATTAAACGCTTTTCATATTTTAGCAACGCCGTTTTTTTTGTTAGATGAATACAATACAATAAAATTGACAATGCCAATCCAAATTCTAATAAAAACTAGAAACTAAAATTACTTCATTAAAATTGAAATAAATTCCAAATATCAATAACTTACAAAAAACATGAAGTAGCAAGATCACTACTTATAAGTCAATTCTTCCTCGTTTATTCATACAATATAATATAAATCTAAAGTATACCTAGCAACTAGAACATTAGCAACTGCACAACGGAAACAAAGGGGGCTATAATTATATATACTCTTGTTGGAAGAAGAAATCTCTGGTAATCCAGATAGCACACGTAAATCGCTTGTAATTCTTTGGTCGAAGAGGAAGCTGCAATGACCCTTAAAATAGCTAGTGTAGCCAAAACAACAACCTGGACAGTGGAAACAAATTTTCTGAAAACATTAAAGTATTAATATAAACTAAAGAAATAGGAATCTGGTCCAACTTACAGCTCCACCGGGTGAATGTCCACACAGCACTAGTTTTCGACTTTTTTCTGGGCTAGCTTATATAACTCCAGTGCCGGTATCCCTTTGGCACGAGCCATAAACCCCTAGGAAAATTTGTAACATTTTAGTTTTTGTATTTGCAATGAGTGGGAATATAATAATTACTAGTAGGTAGTAGCATGTAATACATAGACCATTCAGAATGTACATATTTACAAAACAAGATTTTTCCCTCAAAGCATGGATAACCATTTCATCCTTATTAGACTACAATCAAATATACGCCTGCTGACAACTGGCAATATCTGAAGTCTAAAGACGATTATTGTACATTGTTTATTTCTACTCTAAACTTTGATAAAAACAGAAATATAGATAAACTTATCAGTAATCAATTTACCTGAGTTTTATGCATATCCTTGAACTTTTTCTGCAGATATAAACCAAATACGCAAAAGTTTTGCACAATTATCTGGCTATTAAATAATTAGAACATCACAAGTTTTATAGTTGATGCTTGTGAAGTCCATCTCAGAGACAGGATTGATCACAAGAGTTTTGTAGTTATTTATTTGAAGGTCTGGATCAACAATCCTGATTGCAAGATTGTTATAGTTGATGCGCTTTACATAATAGCGCTTACCAGGAAACAATTGTAAGAAGGTACGATTATTGATGCAAGACAGCTCCTGGATGAAGAGCGGAGCATCACATATCTGGTGATAACCTTTTAGTGTAAAAGGACAGCTTATGTTTTTTATATCACCGCAAGCAGAATGAGAGTCAGCTTTGCAGTATAATGAGCTTGAAAAAGATAATCCTATGAAAATGATATTTGTTGTGTCTTACATATTGATGCAAGAAATAAGTACCACAAAGTTATGTGTCCTAATGATTTATTAAATACTATTTCTCAGAATGTTGGTAAAGAAAACTAGTGCATAAGTTTTCAGGTAAGAGACATACTAGCCAATAGCCATATAAGTTTGGTATAGATGTGCATCCTCTGACAAAACAAATTAAGACTTCGATCTCTGTTAAGATGTAGCAATATGTATAGACATATAGAAGTAGTTTGGAAGATAAATAAATTGTCCATAAATATTCGTATATTTATAAGTAAAACCACGTGGCAGAAAATCCCTCCCAACAACGCTTTCCAACACAGAGGCTTTCCCAGAACTCTGTGGAAATTAGAAAACATACATACATTAAAATTGCAAACACGAGATAAAACAATAATCACAATATAGGCAATACATATTGTGATTCAACTTCAAAAACGTAAATTAAACACTAAACAGTAGATAATTCATTGAGATGTTCTACTTATTTAAACATGTTGCCTATTTAAACACTAAACGTAAATTAAACACTAAACAATAGATAATACATTAAAAATGTGAAGAAGTTCTACTTATTTAAACCTGTTGCCTATTTTTTTCTTAAAAATAAATAAATAAATTCTACTTTCAGAGTGTTCTAATTGAGATGTGTTTATATAGATAAACAGAGACTCAAGTTCAAAGGCAGTTAAGAGGGAAACAATCTAACCTGGAAAGTTGTAGGTATGACATTGACGCTAAACACTGGCGAACTGGATCATCTTTGTCAACTGCTACAAGTTGCGCAGGTCACATTGCAACCATCATGTCTACCGACAGGCATGCTTGAATAAATCACCTGGGGTTTATTGAAACAGAAGCTGAGAATATTTATCCAGGTTCTTATAATGTGCATTATGATACTGTTTCCTCTACTTCAAGGAGGAGCACTCGACAAATGTTTGACTGTCATGATATTTAAGAATGGCGTTAACATTTTAATTCTGTACTAAATGCTATGAATTTTTAGGCCTTTTCTTCATTTGGATGTCCTGATTCTTGAAGACATGGTACTTTGTCTAGACTGCAGGTCAGAGGTGTTTGAATTTGGAATTTTGTCCACAAGTGCTGGTAGAAAGGGATCAGAGGCATATGAACCAACAAGCAGTACGTCAGCCTACTGTTAGCTATAGTGAACCTGTTAATTCTTACTATAGAATTTAAAAAAAAAACTATACTTGATACATATGGACACTGCCATGATTGTGACTTTATCCAGCTGAACATGGAACATTTGTGAATAATAATTGAATACATAGTATAGATACTAAAAATATAAAATAAGTAAGTCTCATCAAACAGATGGTCACAACATATTAAGTGTAGAAGTTATTTATATAGCGAAGGGAGGAAATTTTACAAATAGAAAAGCAATAACATTTGTTGTACCAATGAATATCAAATATGTGCCTGCCTTGTTGCCTTGGCCCAAATTTATCAAAAAATTGTCTGCTTTTGCAAATTAGAAATTCAATAGTTATTAAAAAGAAACCTACAAAAATGTAAAATGGTACATCTTGAACCAGAGATTGCATATTAATATGCACAATAAGTAGCCTGTGAATTTCCATACGAGATATCCAGAAAGCTTTGATGAATTTACTATAACAAATCTAAACTTTGCTCGCATAGTCTGGTGATCTTTTCATCATAAAACACTAAACGAATTTCCCTCAAATTACACAAAAATGTCATCCTGACCTGATGTCTGTAGGGTATGATTGTAATCTAGAAGAATTATGCCGCCAGATTAAGGAACAAAAAGAAACGGTTATCACACAGAGCAAGTAAAAGTGTACAAGTCGTATTCTAATTTTTTTCTAAGCAGGAGAATATCTGATACATGATGTATACATTGCATAAGCGAGTATTAAGACAAAATTTAATTACTTGATAGTGTCACGCTAGCTTCTTGAACTTTCAGCAGCATATCACTACCCTTTTCTCAGGTAAGCTTTATTATTTGGCTCACGAACTAACCTTTTGCTTACTAAGTGAACGTGTGTATGTAAAGAGAGAGACAGCAAGACAGGGGAGAGATATCAATCAGACTGTCACTGACTCTGTGCACTTGAGTCTTCAAATATGTAATTAGACGGAGAAACAAGAGTTAAACTACAAATCAACAAATCCCCAATAAAGAAAACCCCCCAAAAACTAGGGTTTGTAAACCCCCAAAATTAACAAAATAAAAAATCCCAAAAACTAGGGTTTGTAAACTATAAACTACGAATTAACTAATTAAACTAGGTTAACTAGATGAACTAATTAGACGAAGAAACAAACATACCACGAACATTGAACCAGAGATGAGCTTTGACCAGTGATGTTTTGAACCGGAGTGAAAGAGCAGAGCTTCAACGGGAGGGAGAGAGAGAGTGTGTTTGAGAGAGAGAGTTTTGGGAGGGAGAGAGAGTTTTAAATGAGAGAGACACAAAGAAAGTGTTTGGTTTTTATTTTGCAAACAATGTATTTTATTTTAAACGGGCTTTTAAATTTTCAGCTAGCGGGCGTCCTCCCCCCACTTTTTTTCACACTTTTTCGGGTGTCTAAGCCAACACCCATATAAATGTTGGCATTGAGGAAACAATTGTATCTAAGGCAAAATCTGACTATGATGTTGGCATACATCAGTTTTAATTGATTTTTAGACATTTAAGGCAATATTTTTCGTGGCAACATCATTTCCGAGTGTTGGTAAAGACCATATATGGTGTTGTGTGAGGGTGTTAGAGTCCCCTTCACTCCAGACTGGGGTATTTGCAAACAGGACTCTATCTTGGGGAGTACTGATTTAGCTTTGTCCTGGTCCAGGCTCTCTATCACTGCCCTTGATCTCCTAACGGTAACTGCCGGAGACAAGATTGATGAATCCGAGCGCCTTGGGGCCAAAGCTCTGTATCAGGTATCAACCTTTACATTTGATCTTTTCGTTTGTACCTTTTTTTTTGAAAAACGTCTTACTAATTTTCTTACTACAGGCCAATTCTTATCTTCAATCTGCCACTCGTCAAGGCCGAGCCTATAGAGATAGCAACATGGGACTGAAGAACGAGCAAACAAAGTTCAAGGAGCAGCTTCAAGATTTAAACTCCAGAGTTGTCCGATCTGAGGCCAACACCCTATCTTATCAAAAGCAACTTCGCTCGCTTGCCAAGAAGAAACTTTCTGATGCTCACAAGATAATTGCTTCATATCATAATTCTGAGGACTTTATGCAGTTTATGGATAAGCATGATGACGAGTTGAAGCCTTTTAACATGTCAGTTGGATGGAACAAAGCTATCGGCATTGTAAGCAGCAAGTATGATAGCGGAAGTCATGATGTGGATCATGCATCAGGCTCTGGGGGCAGTCACCGTCCTTCTGGTATGAGGAAGGCGGCCAATGTTGTTAGCTCTGGTTCTGCCTCTTCCCGTTCTACTGGGAAGAAGGCCATATCAGGGAGGGAAGCAGCTGCGAGGCGAGCTTTCCCCGGTAAGCAACTTCGTGCCAGAGTTGACTCCTCGACCGAGACTTCAGAAGAGGAAGGGGGCGTGGCGAAGAAAGGGACGGCGCAGCCAATGGAGACGGAAGCTGAAGAAGATGATGAGGAGAGCTCCGGGGAGGAAGAGGAAGAAGATGATGATGATGATGATGATGATGATGATGATGATGATGATGAGGAAGAAGAGGGCGAGGAGGTGGTGGAGGAATCCGCCGAGGAGTAAGTGGCCTTGCACGGCCTTGTTAGCCGCTTGTGGCTTTATTTTTTTCTGCTTTCAATCAAGGTCCTTCGGGACTTAACTTTTATTCGGTTATGTAACTTAACTTCAACTTTGGCCCCTTGGGGTGTTTATTTATGCATTCGTTTTATTTCCATTTGTGTATTCTTTATTTTCGTTGCTTGGTCATCTTTGACTTGCACTCATCAGGTGCTTGGCACATAAATAAAATCACACAATCATGAAATGGAAAACAAACTTGCATTAATAACTTGAAACGGGTTCAACCCTTACATAAATACTCTATCTCCTACTGGGAGCAACATGCTCTGTAATGGTTTCATCGAACCTTATTTCTACTTCTCCTAATAGATAGATAAAAGCCAAGTCCTTACTAGGAAGGCTTATACATAATAAATCTTCAGTTTCAGAGCATGCCAAGTTCGTGGCACTTCGTTCCCATCCAACGTCTCTAATTTGTATGATCCTCATCCTAGTGTCTTCCTGACTCGATACGGCCCTTCCCAGTTAGGGGCTAGCTTTCCCTTTTGGCCAACTCCAGAAGCCTCTATCTTTCTCAGAACCAAGTCACCTTGCTGGAAGAACCTCTCCTTAACACTATGATTGTAGTAAAAGGATGCATTCTTTTGATGCTCCACATTCTTGGTGTTTGCCTCGTCCCTGATTTCATCAATTAGATCCAGGGTGAGCCTCATGCCTTCTTCATTGGTTTCTGGTTCGTATGCCTCAACTCTAGGTGATGCATGCATAATCTCCAAGGGCACAACTACCTCGGCTCCGTAAGCCAGCAAAAATGGGGTTGCTCCAGTTGTCACCTTACAAGTGGTGCGATATGCCCAGAGTATAGGCAATAACTCATCCACCCAAGTGTTCCTTGAGCGTTCAACTCTTTTCTTTAGTCCATCAAGGATTATTCGGTTAGCTACCTCGGCTTGCCCATTAGCTTGTGGGTGTGCTACTGAAGTAAAACAAATCTCAATAGCGTTTTCCTCGCAATACTTTTTGAACTCTTCATTGTTGAACTGTGTCCCATTATCTGTTACAAGGATTTGTGGGATTCCATATCTGCAGATGATGTTCTCCCAAAAGAACTGAGCAACTTGCTTGGTAGTTATCTTGGCTAGAGGTTTAGCCTCAATCCACTTGGTGAAGTAGTCGATGGCCACTATCAAAAACTTTCTCTGCGCAGAAGCTATGGGAAAGGGACCAAGTATATCCATGCCCCACATTGCGAACGGGATGGGAGAGTTAACTGACGTCAACATCTCAGGCGGCTGCCTTACAACCGGAGCATGCTTCTGGCACCTATCACACCGCTTGACATAATTCTGTGCGTCGGCCAACATCTCTGGCCAGTAAAATCCCAAACGAGTAATCTTTTGAGTTAGGGCCCTGCCCCCCAAGTGCTGCCCACAGATACCTTCATGAACTTCCTCCAAAGCTTCCTTTGCCTCTTGGGTCCTTAAACACTTCAAGTAAGGGACGACAAAAGACCTCTTGTAAAGGATGCCTTCGATCAAGGTGTATCTCAATGCTCTTACTGACAGCTTTCGTGCATCTAAGGCATTGTCAGGGAGCCAACCGATTTCGAGGTGAGCTTTGATGGGATCCATCCAGCAGCTTCCTATATCAATTGGTGCAACCAACTTCGAGTTAATGGTCGGGGCCTTCAAGACCTGGAAGTAAACACTCCCTGCATAATTCTCTATCTCAGAAGAAGCGAACTTGGACAGGGCATCGGCCTTAATGTTCTCTTCTCTCAGAATATGCTCCACATAGCATTCATCAAATTGAGTCATAATAGCCTTTACTACTCTCAAATACTTTGCCATAGTTTCATCCTTGGCCTCAAATTCGCCATTCACCTGCGAGACTACCAGTCTTGAATCTCCACAAACTTTGAGGTTCTTGACCCTCATGACTCTGGCCAAGCCCAAACCAGCTATCAATGCCTCATACTCCGCTTCGTTGTTGGTAGTAGGAAAGTCCAACTTTAAAGCGTACTCAACTGTGAACCCATCGGGGCTTTGCAAAACCAAACCTGCATCACTAGATTTTGTTTTTGATGCTCCATCAAAATAGAGCACCCAATACTCCTTCAAATCAGGTACGAGCTCCTCTTCTTTTTCCTCCTTCTCAGGGGTAGTCACTATCTCTTGCCCCCCGACTTTTTGGTTGTTAGTGGTGCACCACGAAGTCAGCCAATGCCTGAGCCTTAATGGCTATTCGAGGCTTGTATGTGATATCAAACTCTCCTAACTCAATCGCCCACTTGATTAGCCTTCCACTGGCCTTAGGGCTATGCAATATGTTCCTCAATTGCTGGTCTGTCAATACTTGAATTTTGTGTGCCTGGAAGTACGGTCATAGCTTCCTCGAGGCCATTATTAATACCAATGTAAACTTCTCTATGGGAGAGTAATTCAACTCAGCCCCATGCAACACCTTGCTCACATAATAAATTGGTTTTTGAACCTTACTCTCTTCTCGAATGAGAACAGCACTCAATGCTTGTTCAGATACCGCCAGGTATAGATAGAGAGTCTCTCCAGGACTAGGCTTGGCCAACAACGGGGCTTCAGCCATGTATTTCTTCAGCTGTTCGAAGGCCACTTGGCTCTCAGGAGTCCACTCAAAATTCTTCACCTTCTTCAATGCCTGAAAGAAGGGTAAGCATTTGTCACCAGATTTGGAAATGAATCTCCCCAGGGCTGCTACTCGGCCAGTTTACTTCTGTACATCTCGTATAGAACGGGGTGGTTCCATGTCCAGAATTGCTTTGATCTTGTCAGGGTTGGCCTCTATGCCTCTCTTCGAAACCATCAATCCCAAAAATTTTCCTGATCCAACTCCAAAGGCACACTTAGCTGGATTTAGCACTTCAAATGCCTCTCTAAGGTGCTTAATGTGGTCTGCCTTGGAAAGGCTTTTGACTAACATGTCATCAACATAGACCTCCATGGTTTTTCCAATCAGATGTGCGAATATTTTATTCACCAGTCGTTGGTAAGTAGCTCCTGCATTCTTTAGACCAAAAGCCATAACGAGATAACAGAAAACACCAAAGTCAGTTATGAAAGATACCTTAGGGATGTCATCCTTGTGCATCTTCATCTGATTGTAGCCACTGAATCCATCCATGAAGCTCAACATCTCATGCCCAGCTGTGGCATCAATCAAGGTGTCAATCCTTGGCAGTGGGAAACAATCCTTTGGGCATGCGTCATTTAAATCGGTGAAGTCTATGCGCATCCTCCACTTCCCATTCGCCTTCTTGACCATCACAGGGTTAGCTAACCATTCGGCAAATTGAATTTCTTCAACGAATCCAGCCTCTAAGAGCTTATCAACCTCTTGCTTAATGGGCTCTTGCCTTTTAGGAGCAAAATTCCTCTTCTTCTGTTTTACCTTCTTCCGGTCAGGATCAACATTCAACTTATGAGTTATCAGTTGGGGATCAATCCCTGGCATGTCAGCAGCTGTCCAAGCAAATACATCACTGTTCTCTTGCAAGTCGTCAACTTTCTCTTCAAGGGTTCCTTCAGAGAAGCTCCTATGTAAGTAACTTTCTCAGGGTCGCCCAGCTCTAGAGGTATGGGGATCAACTCCTCTGCTGGCTTCCCTCGGTGTTCATCATCACTACGGACATCCATGTCTTCTTGCCATCTTCTGGTCACCTTTTTGTTCTCCAACACCATTCCGGGTTGGAAACTTAATCTTCATGTGGTAAGTGGAGGCAACAGCCTTGAACGCATGAAGTCCAGTCCTTCCCAGGATCGCATTATATGTCGAGGATGCCTTGATTACCAAAAAATTCAACATCTGAGTAGCCTCCTTAGGTTCTTGCCCGATTGTCATTGGCAACTGAATAGTCCCTTCTATCTTGGACTCAACTCCATTAAACCCGTAGATGGGCATGTTGGTTGGGGTCAACTGTGAATCAGTGTATCCCATCTTCACGAATGCATCATGAAACAAGATATCCACAGAAGCTCCATTGTCTATCAAGACTCGCTTCACCTCTGAGTTTCCAATTACAGGAGTTATGACCAATGGGTCGTCATGGGGAAACTTCACCCCTTCAAGGTCAGAATCATCAAAACCAATTGTGATTTCAGTTCTGGCACGTTTTGGGGCCTCTCCTACTATGTGCATCACTTCTCTGGCATACGCCTTTCGAGAGTTTCGAGTTGTGTCAGCCGCTGTCGGGCCTCCCCAGATCATGTTGATAACTAGCCCTCGGGGCTGTGTGTTACGATCATTATCCCTCCTATCATTGTCTCTCCTGTCATAGTCCCTTCTTTGGGTTCCACGATCTTCTCCCTTAGTGAATTTATTCAGTTTTCCTTTGGGAGTTAAGAACTCAATCTCATCCTTCAACTGCCTACAATCATCTGTATCATGCCCCATATCTCGGTGGAACCGACAGTATTACTCCTTGTCTCTCTTTGCGGGGTCTCCCCTGAGTGGCTTCGGCCATCGAAAGTCCTTATCCTTCTCAATCTCTAACAAGATTTGACTCCTAGGAGCATTCAACCTTGCATAGTCAGAAAACCTTGGTCCAAGATTCTTTTTTGGTGCTGATTCAGAGTCTTTGCTAGTACGGGGATACTTGTCCCTAGCATCATACTCCTGATCCTGCTTTCGCTTCTTGGAGTCGTTGTTACCTCGACCATTGCTTACTGTGACCAACTTCTTTATACTATCCTCAGCCTTGATATACTTGTCAGCCATATTCTTGGGAGGATGCTTAGCCAATGACCTTTTAAAGTATAAGTCGGTGGTGCCATGCTCCAAGGCTACCATCGCCACATTATTCTCCAAATCAGTGATGTTCAAAGTCTCCTTAGTGAACCTCTTAAGGTAGTCTCTCAGATTTTCATTCTTTCCTTGCACCACATACATAAGAGATGCAGAGCTTTTCTCATGCACTCTCCCGCTGATAAACTGGCTAACAAAGGCAGCACTTAACTCCTTGAAAGAGGCAATCGAGTTTGCAGGCAATCGGCTGTACCATCTTTGAGCCATGCTCGATAAAGTTTGAGGGAACGCCCTACACTTTAAGGCGTCACTCGCAGGTTGCAGTAGCAGTGCATTCGAGAACGTCCTAACATGGTTTACGGGATCACGCGTTCCATCATAAGCCTTAATTGTTGGCATCTTAAACTTTTTTGAGATACGAGCATTCATCACCTCCTCAGTGAACGGGGGCGTGGGATCATCAGGCTCCCCAAGTGGCATCAGATCCTTGGGGTTGCTCTTAGGGGTTTCGACCCTCGTTGTTTTTCCAGTTGGGGCGTAGGCCCTTCTCTGCCTTCTTGAGGACCTTTCTAAGTCTATGATGGGAATCGGTCCTGATGTTGGAGGAGGTTGATTCTGATTTAACCTATCTTGTTCTCTCGTAATATCGTCCTTCAACCTTAAGATCTCGGCCTCATGAGCCCTAATCCTCTCAGCGGCTGTCAAAGGAGGTCCATCATGGATGGTTTGTGTTCTTCTTCTTGGTTCTCTTCTAGCACATCGCCTCCTCGGGGGAGGCTTCATCACGATCATCCTCATCAGATGATGAATCATTAGTATAGGGGCAGAGTAGTCAACATACTCTCGATCTCGAATCTGCAAGGCGTGGCCACTAGGTCCAGGACCTTGAGTAACTGGAGGGTAGTTAGGCAGCCCATACATTGGGTTGGTGTTCACGGGGAGATCCGTAGTATGGATCTGGACCCCATGTGGGGGATTGTTAGGATCGACAACCAAGGGAGAGACCACCACCTGAAGAGGATTGGTCCCTTGATTTGTGTGGACGATCGGAGGTAACGTACTCTCAACATGGGAAGTTGTCCCTAGAGGTTGAGAAAATTGATGTTGAACAATCGCCCCGGTCATCGGGGGTACCGGATCCGTAGTGGGCGGTGCAGAACTGAGTGGCAGAGGCTCAGTAATTGTTGGTGTCCTTCGTGTTTGAACCATTGTTGATGTCTTCGTCCCACAAACGACGCCAAATATTGTGGAATAAAAACTAGGTTATTAGATTGCGGCTAGGGTTTGCTGTATTTAATGCTAGGGTGGTGCGTGAGTTCGTGCTTTAATGGCTGCTCTCGTGCTCGTGGCTGAATCTGCCCTCACAAGATGCCTACGTACTTTGATGAATATCAAAGATCAAGCCAAAAAACGTAGTTCTGAGAATGAGGGGTCAGACCCTTTATATAGGCTGAGAAGCCCTAGAGTCGTGGTAGAATTAGGTGACTTGGTAGGCAAGTCACCGCCTTGAGGAAGGTTCTGGACTCCTTCCATGTAGGAATCAGTTTCCTTGTGGAAGTAGGTGCCTTGGAGGCTAAGTCAGGCAGGACTAATATCCTTATTTGACTCTTATTGCTGAGCTGGTTATTACCCTTAATATTAATTACGAAATTAATATTATAAATAGGGTTTGGGCTCATTTAATGGGCCCCACGTTTTGACTATATTGGGCCTAATTAATGCCACATTAAATATGTCTTTAGGGCTTATTTTTAACCCACATCAGACCTTGAAGATTGAAAATAACACAACTGAATAGAAAATATTGAGTAAACTTCGATATGTGATGACAGACCAATTAAATCACAGGAAAAACAGAAACTTTAATATATGCCGACGTATGAAGATCAAGAAGCAGCATTTATATGATGATTTAATTTAAAAGTATAAAATGAGATAAAAATGAAATTAATATCTGATTTTAGATGTGCTATAAAGCTAGGGAAAATGAATTTTTTTGTCACTGAACTATTGACCTTTTTAGAAATCTACCACTCAACTATAAATTTTTCTTTTTTAGTCACTAAACTTAGGTTCGGTTTTGTTTTACTCACTAAACTTAGGTTCGGATTTGATTATTAGAATTTTGTTATTTATTAACATAAATTAATAATTCCTTTATAATCATAAAAATATTTATTACACTTTTATAAAAAATAATTCTAATAAATTAAAATTAAAATTTATATGAAACTCATCCCTAATATTTTTTATTACATCAAAAATTCAAATATGGTATTTGTGTACTCCATCAAAAAATTATTAATTAATGTTTTTAATGTCTTGAATACTTTTTACGTGCAACCGATCTAAAGTTGTTGTATTTTCTTTAATATCATCTATATATACATTAATATTTTACTTGTATTATCTTTAATATCATCTTTAATATCATTTATATATACATTAATTTTTTACTTGTACTATCTTTAATATTATCTTTAATATCATCTATATATACATTAGTTTTTGTACCGAATCGAACCTGAAGTGTGTTGATCTTTAGACTTCAAATATGTTAGAAGCTTGCTCTGATACCAATTGTTATTCCAAGATTACACACTTATATAATTGTAGAAGGGGGGTTGAATACAATTCTTGATATTTATAAATTTCTGATAAGAACCACAGAAATCTGTAAGGAGATAATTGTTGAATGAGAAATGATTCACAAACACATAAAAAATCAGGTGGTTAAATGTACCACCTGAGACTTTTATTCGAAGAAAACTCTGCGATACGGAAGTACACAACTGCTGTTTTACAGCTCTTTGCTTCTAAGAATATTCAAGAAACACGAAGCAAATATGTCTGTTTTCTTAGTTTCTAAAGAGTTGCTACACTTGGTTATATATCCCAAGTTTACAAGTACTACAGGAATAAGATAATATTAATCTAATTCAAGTTGACTTGCTACTCCACTCCAAATCCACATGTAGTCGAAAGGTTGTCCTTGTGAACAGATATGCCCTTGCACCTTTCTTGTATGTACTGTGTAAAATGGAATGCTTCTTTTTTCTGCGTTTCCAAAGTATGGCTGCCATACTGCTTTTTATACCTACTATCAACCCATGTGATCTGTCAGTCAAACATGTCCTTATCAACTGCTAATTCCCAGCTAGCATAGAAGAAAGTGTTAATGATTATCCGTTGATGGTAGTTTGAGCTGTATCCGTTGATATTGTAGATTTGAGTTGTATCCGATGATATTGTAGATTTGAGTTGTATCCGTTGATAGAGTCTTATTCTCATCTGTTGATACACTTTCACTTAGACAGAATTACATAGCATAGCTTATTTACAATTGGCTACCCTATTCTGCCAATCCATTGATGGTCAACATGACTCTCAATAAAAACACTATCAACTGATAAATAGAGATACTGCAGTATGATACAAAACCTCATCCGTTGATGAGCTACCTGTCAACGAATAGAGTTATAATGTCTCATCCGTTGACAGTTACAAAACATGACTTATACAATTTTGTGCATAGAATGTGAAGTTATCATCAAGTACAACATATTCCTAACAATTACGACCCGAGCCGAGTCGGTAACGAGCTTACCGAATCGATCCCTCTCAAATTTAATTTTAAATGTTTCGGCTATTATATAATTAATTATCTTTAATTTAATATAATTAATATACTCATGTTTAAGGATTATACTAATGTTTCCTTATTATAAACAAAGTATACGGATTTTTAATATATTTTTTTAATAATTGAAAAATATGATGTGATATTTATATACATTAATATTTTACTTTTATTATCTTTAATATCATCTTTAATATCATTTATATATACATTAATTTTTTACTTGTATTATCTTTAATATTATCTTTAATATCATCTATATAATATATATATACATTAATTTTTGTACCGAACCGAACTTGAGCTCGATTACCTTAACGAGCTTTTTTTCTTACCGAACTCGAGTACATTACGACCCGAGCCGAGTCGGTAACGAGCTTACCGAATCGATCCCTCTCAAATTTAATTTTATCTTCCTATATCTTATTAAACTTTATCTTACTATGATTTTTAAGATATAGTAAAATATCGATAAATGAATGTTTGTTAAACGAATAACCTTGTTAAATGAATATTTTTTTCCTGTTCAAACATAATAGAGATAGTGTATTTTTGACCTCGATTAATGAATAAAAAATTTCGGTCCCAAGTGTATTCATTTATCGAGGTTTAACTGTAAAGATAAATCATTAGAGATGATAACTTTATCTTATTAAACTTTATCGATTTATTTTCAAGATACAATTTAATGCAGACTTTATCTTATTAAAATTTATCGATTTATTTTAAAGATAAAGTTTAATGTAGACTTTATCTTATTAAAATTAATCGATTTATTTTCAAGATAAAATTTAATACATCATTTTCAAGTATTAGAGTAAGTCCAAGAGTGTCCTAATAACTATCTTACAAATATTATAAATTATAGTGTCCTAATAACTCAGGACATTACTTTAAACCATGCACTCCAACAACAATCCTTATCCAAATTCCTTATTATTAAAATAATAATATATTTTAGTAGGAAGGGGGGAAGTGGGAAAAGAAAGTGGAGGGAAAATTTTTTTATTATTAAAAGCAAAGTGAAGATTGTCAAGGACAACCTTATTTTTAAGGCATGTGATACATGTCCTAGCATTTTAAGGCATTTTTAGGATGTTAGATATAATTGATGTAAATATTAATCTGTGTTTAAGTGATACAGTGATAAATCAGAGTTTAAACTGGAAGCAGTCAGAGTTTGAGTAAACGCTGATGGATGGAAGCGCAAACGTTGATTGATGGAAGCAACAGAGTTTGTTAAACTCTGTTTAGCAGAAGCATCTACAAGTCAACAATGATTGAAGATAAACATGGAAGCAATATCTTTGAAGATCAGATAGCTATCAAAGAGATTGAGTTGACTTAAAAGATGTGTAGCAATCGTAATTGATATCAATTGTATAGCTTAATTATAGGAGTATCAATTACTGATTGAATAGAAGCTGTATGTTTTATAAATACAGTTAGGTTAACCCTAGAAGGGTATCGAACATTGAAATATTCATTCATTGTAACCTAAGTAGCTCTCTGTGATATTTTACATCACTGAGAGAGGAATTATTAATTCCAAACAGTTTTAAGTACTAAAACGTGTGTTCTTCTTATTTTCTCATACAGTACTTGATTATATTTTGTGTATTCGACCTAACAAGTGGTATCAGAGCCAATCTGTTACTTTATTACAGTTTAAGATCCAAACACAACTATAATCATGTCAGAGATTCCTCCTCCAACAGGTCTAGGCTCTGAGAAAGCTCCTACTACTGTTTGTAGGTATGAGACAATAAGGGTTCCTATACTCCGGCCAGCAGAGTATGCAATCTGGAAGGTGAAGATGACTATGTTTCTGGATGCTACAGATCCAAAATATCTTGACAGAATATATGAAGGTCCTCATAAACCTACAAAGTTATCTGCTGTTGTTGCTGGTGAGGAATCAAAAGTAATTCCAAAGGAAAAGAAAGATCTAACTGCTGAGGATCTTTCATCTATTGCTAAGGATGCAAAAGTAAGGCATTTACTTCACAGTGCTTTAGACAATGTTATGTCTAATAAGGTGATAAACTGCACAACTGCAAAAGAAATTTGGGATGCACTTGAGGTTAGGTGTCAAGGAACTGCTACTATCAAGAAGAATAGAAGGAACATACTCACACAGGAGTATGAGCATTTTGAGGCAAAGTCTGAAGAAACCATGACAGAAACATTTGACAGATTCTGTAAACTACTCAATGATTTGTCATTAGTTAACAAGGAGTATGACCTAGAAGACTCAAATCTCAAGTTTCTTCTTTCTCTACCTGAAAAGTGGGATGTGAAAACAACCACTATAAGAGATAATTATGATCTTGCTGATACTGAGATTGATGAAATCTATGGATTGCTCAATACTCATGAATTGGAAATGGAGCAGAGAAACAGGAGATCAAGCAAGAAGTTAAAGTCTGTTGCTCTCAAGGTTGAAGAGAAACCCTTGAAGAAGAAATCAAAGGGAAAGGCTTTAGTCATTCATTCTGAAAGTGAATCATCAAACTCTGATTATGATTCAAACACTTCTGATTTGTCTAACTCTGAGGATGATGAAGAAGAGATGAGAAAAATGGTTGTTTTGATGGTAAAGACCTTTAAGAAGATGGGTTTCAAGAACTTCAAGAAAGGAAAAAGGTTCTCTAGAGATTCAAATGACAGAAAGAGTTTCAGAAACTCTGAGAGAAAGGATACCAGATCTGAGAAGAAAGACAAGTCTGAGATTCAATGCTACAAGTGTAAGGAGATGGGTCACTATGCTCCTGAGTGCAAGAAGGGTAAAACTGAAAAGGCACTCTATACAAAAGGCAGAGACTGGGCAGACACTTTAGACTCAGATGAGGAAATTAACTATGCACTCATGGCTTCTACTCAGAATGAAGATTCTGAACTCAAGGTACCCCCAACTACCTATGCTTATAATACTGATAATATAACTGAATTGAGGATTTATCTTAAAGCATTGCATATCAGTTATAGGGATTAGACTTTAGAGAATGAGAGAATCAAGAATGAAAGTTCCAGATACAGTCAGAGAAACCATGGACTATGAAATTCATAATTCTTATGCTGTTGTCTCTGAAACAAATATGCGAGAGATGTTGCAGCAGATTGGGTACTTAGGTCCGTTGGACAAGATTGGGTCAGTGAAAAGACCTCAGTTACGAAAAGAATGGAGTTTCTTCTTCGACTGTATTACAAGGGCTTTTGGAAACAAGGTCACCAATTGGGATGCAATTCCTACTGATAGTCTCCAAATCGGGTATTCTCTTCTTTATGGTTCTAATTTTGATTTTGGAAGACATGTGCTAATGAATATAGGGAGTAGGTTGTCAGTATCTAGAACTGTATATTTTGCTAGATTTTGTCAACTACTATTTTCTGCTTGTGTGCCAAATGTTACAATTGCTGAAGTTGATGAGATTCAGCCCTTTAAGGTCAATAAGAGAATATTCTCTGATTTGACAAATGAGGATGGTAACAGGGAGGTGCCTGCTTTAGTTTATCCTCTGGCGTTACAGAACTTCATAAATCAACCACAGGAACCTCAACAACCTCAAGAACCTCATCAAACTGAACAATCTTCAATAAACACTGAACCAATAAACACTGTACCACTAAACTCTGAACAAATAAACTCTGATCCTCTAAACTCTGCACCACTAAACTCTATTTCACAACCACCAACATCTCAGCCTTCTACTCAACCTTAACCATCCAAGTCCAAATCCAAACGTAAGGGAAGAACTAAGCATGTAGCTCATAACTCAAGGCACAGACTTGCTAGAGCCACACTGGCTAGAAAAGAGAAAAAGGAAAGAGCAAATAGATCACCATCACCATCTCTTCTTGATGAAGAATCTTCTTTTTCTTTTGAAGATGAGGCACCTGTTGAGTTGCAGACTTACAAAAGAAGGAAGCTGGTAATATCTGATTCAGATGATGAGATACCTGCTGTTGAGATACCTGTTGAGGTAAATGCTACTACAGAATGTGAGAAATCACCTGTTAATCTGCACATGGATGACAATAGAGATGGCTTTACTATGGATGATTTTGCTGAAACTGCCATGCCATTCTCTGATCCTATGATTCCTCCTACTTCTACTCTTCCTGCTCATTCTGAAGAAACTGGTGCAGTTGCTCAGCCTACTGTACTTCTTGAAGAAACAGTAGCTTCTCATACTGAAGTATTTTCAGATGCTCACCAGGGTTCTGATCACGGTGAAGAAGTTGAAAAGGCAACAAAGAATTTAAAATCTAAAATTTTGCTTGCAGTTGTTTCTCTCCCAGAGAATGTTGATAAGACTGTTGAAGATGTTGCAAAGAATGCAGAAGTTGCAAAGATTGTTGCAGAGAATACAACTGACGCTGTTGTAGAAACTGAGCATACTGTTGCTGAGAATGTTAAATTTGTAAAGAATGTTGAACATGTTAGTGTTGAAGCTGAAGGTGAAGAAAGTTCACATTCTGATTCTTTTGCCAGTGCACCTGTCCAGACTGAAGGAAAGCATGCATCTTTTGCTCAGCCCTCCAAACAGCATGAGATTGAAGCAGAGTATCTTGCTAAGTTTTCTGCAAATTGGTATAAGGAAGACTGTATTTTTCCTAGAGGGAGAGCAGCAGATTTTGTGAAACAAACTGCCACTGAAATTTCAAATCCATATATTCTATCCTATTTGAAGGCCACAGTGGTGCAAGTCAAAACACTGGATGGCAGACTTGATGATTGTCAAAAGTCCATTACTGGTCTCAAGGATGATATTAAGGATAAGGATATGACTCTGGAGTTTGACACCAAACTCAAGATTACAAAATTCTCCAAGGCTCAAGACTCTATGTCTGACAGACTGACCAAAATTGAAGAAAAATAGAACAGTTTGTCTGATAAGGTTGATGCTATTGCTTCTTCCTTGGAGCTGATTACATCTATTCTCATGCCTGATGATGTCAAAAAGGGGGAGAGATATGCTAAGACTAAATGGCAATCTCAAACTCTGACTCAGAAGGATGATGCAGGAGATGGAGGAGCAAAAGATCAAAGAAATCTAAGGTCAAGGGCAACTGAGAAGAGTTTACTTTCTGAAAAAACTTCTAAGTCTAAGTCTGGTGGGGTAAATACTGATACTCAGGGTACATCTAAAACCCAGAGTTTGCTATTCACTGATAATCCACAGACTGATGAAGAGTTAGCTGCCAGAGTATTTCTAGAGGAGAATGAAGAAGGAGTTACTCTTGCAGACATTCAAGCTGAAGAAAAGAGTTTACAAGCTGAACATCAGAAAGCTTTGAAGTCTGGTAAGAGTAAGCAAAATGTGAAAGCTTCTAGGCCTGTTCTTAAAGGCATTGAAATTAAAGAAAATGTTGTTGCTGATCAAAGGATGCAATTATTCAAAAAGCCAACAGAAGTAGAAGCTAAGCAAAATTTTAAAGGCATTGCTAAAGAGGAGAGCATGTCAAAGAAATCAAACACAACTCCTGTTGCTAAAAGAGTTGTGCAGAACTCTCTATCTTCTTCAGGATTACAATCAATTTTTGGGAAGACATCAGTATTTGAACCAACCCTAGAAACTGGAGGTCCTATGGATTTTTCAGATGAAAAAGGTTTAGCTGGAAAGATTGGAAGTAATAAAGCTGGTCTGGGTTCAAGAAGAGATTCAAGACATCATGTTGGTCCTAGAGATCCTTCCTCATTGGCTGTTCCAGGTCGTGGTGTAACTCAAGAAAGCTTAGACAGACTGGAATCAGTACAGTTGGTTCATCAAAAGAGTTTGGAAAAGGATTTTCTCTTATACTTCATGTCTGATGGAACAGTATATAAGATTGGTGAATTTGATCTTGATCTGAAACACTGGGAAGAACTAGAATATGTTTCATATCTGTTCAAGGTGAGAAATAGAAGAACTGAGTCAGTTGCAAATGTGCTTAAAAGAAAAATGCTTCAAAATTTGGCAACTAGAGGTATGAAGTACAATAGCAGATATGTCCCTAAGTACAGAGATTGGAATGGAAATCTTATTGAGATAAAAAAGGGTACTACAAAGCTGAAGACTGATCTGGGGATTACAGTTCTTGATTTCAACTCAAAATCAGAGGAAGTGAAGTTCATCAGACTGGGTAATCAGATGAGGAGAAACAAAATCTATGATCTAAGATCTGCTATTTATCAGACTGATGAGAATGATTCTAAGCTAAGAGAAATCAAAGAGATAATGCAGAGAGAGCTTGAGAATGCTGAAAGAAGATTGCTGATAGACTACCTCAGAGCTACACCAGATCTTGAGGCAATTTTATGAATGATGCTCTGTAAAGATTTTTTGTTTTTCTGTTAATTTTGTTTAAGTAAATAGTTTAAACTCTGATCATTTATTAAACACTGCATTTGTCTATTTTGTTTTGACATCATCAATTATCATTAACTTATGCATTTTGCTAATGAACAAGTTGGGGGAGATTGTTAGATATAATTGATGTAAATATTAATCAGTGTTTAAGTGATATAGTGATAAATCAGAGTTTAAACTGGAAGCAGTCAGAGTTTGAGTAAACGCTGATGGATGGAAGCGCAAACGCTGATTGATGGAAACAACAGAGTTTGTTAAACTCTGTTTAGCAGAAGCATCTACAAGTCAACAATGATTGAAGATAAACATGGAAGCAATATCTTTGAAGATCAGATAGCTATCAAAGAGATTGAGTTGACTTAAAAGATGTGTAGCAATCGTAATTGATATCATTTGTATAGCTTAATTATAGGAGTATCAATTACTGATTGAATAGAAGCTGTATGTTTTATAAATATAGTTAGGTTAACCCTAGAAGGGTATCGAACATTGAAATATTCATTCATTATAACCTAAGCAGCTCTCTGTGATATTTTACATCACTGAGAGAGGAATTATTAATTCCAAACAGTTTTTAAGTACTAAAACGTGTGTTCTTGTTATTTTCTCATACAGTACTTGATTATATTTTGTGTATTCGACCTAACATAGGACATTGTTGGATCATCACTTTTTATTAAATGCCTTATATTTTAACTTAAGACATCATTTTAGGACACTCTTAGACTTGCTCTTAAAATTTAACAAATTATCCTATATAATGCATCACTTTTAAATATTAAAGCATCAATTGACTTTTTCACTTCGAACCTAAGGTTAGTGAGTAAAAAAAAAACTAACATTATGCTAATAATCAAATCCGAACCTAAGTTTAGTGAGTAAAACAAAATCCGAACCTAAGTTTAGTGACTAAAAAAGAAAAATTCATAGTCGAGTGGTAGATTTCTAAAAAGGTCAATAGTTCAGTGACAAAAAAATTCAATTTCCCATAAAGCTATAATGAAAGAGGTATGTTTTTCCATGTTTAAATTTATATTAGAACTAATCAAAATCAAAAATTTCAAAATTTACAAATTCTAACAAATGATATAGAAGAAGAAGAAGGTGCATCCGATGTAATTTGAAATTCAAATTGAGATTTTCACAATAATTTGTGGCTTTAGCTATGATAATATTCTATTATCTAATTCTAAAGTGAATGTATTTTACTCATATCCAAGGGATAGTCCACCACACGATCATTTATCCATATTTTGTTTTTTTTAAAGAATTAATTCATTAATCAAAAACCATACAGCATCTACAAATACAATCGAAATTGGACAGATGCTTAAAAATATTGCTGGTGCACTATTCCTTCTAAAAGGTAACTGTGATTTGAAGATGATTTGCATGTATGTACTTTTTTCACCCGACTATTCTATGCAATCGACCATAGATACGATCACGTAATAACCTTCATCCCTGAATCAAACTCATGAAAAACTTGCCGTATAACCGGAGAATACCATAACACAACGAATTAAAAACTAAACTCACATAAGGAGAGACTACAACACCCAAATAAATTGAAAACTTATTTGAGCAAAAAAATCTGAAAATCGGATTATCCGATTTTCCGATCCGGTATCCGATTATGAAAATCTAGAAAATAAGATATCCGATCCGAAAAAACCATACCGGATATCCGATCCGGATTTTTTTTATAAATTCGGATACGGATCCGGATCACAAATTTTTACAAATCCGGATATCCGGATCCGATCCGGTTTTTAATATTTATTAAAATTTAATTTTTTTATATAATAAATAATGAACTTATTTTAGACAAATAATTCAACATTGAACAAATTAAATTAAGTAATGAATTATCACTAATAAATTAATGAATTTATTGTGTATCACCTAAGTTCATAAACATTTTAGGTGTAAAAACTTAAATAGGGATGTACATAAGTGTGAATTTATAAATACAACTCCATATATTTGTATGTGAAAATTTCAGAACCTCGTGAAAGTTTTCCTAAATCAACCTTGATAAATATTTTCTCTTACTTAATCATTTTATCCAAAGTGATTGATTAAGAATTTAAGATGTTAAAAAAAATAAAAACAAAGCAAACGGAAGAATAATTTAATTTTAATAATAATTTTCACTTAAAATTATGAATTCGAGAGCTAGCGTGTTACTCCCTCTATCCCGTTTATATTGACATTTAATCAAAAAACATGTATTGAGCATCAAGTGACAAACTTACTCTGAGTTGTTTGCATACTTTGAAAAACATAACATTATTAATACTTAATTTGTTTTATTTAGGAAATGTGGCCACTACTTTTGTGATATGCAAAAAAGAATTTGTGGCCAATATAAACGGAACGAAGAGAGTATTAATATCTCTTAAAAAATATTTTTAAGAACTCATTAAAGAAATGAATGGTAGTTTATGACAGATCAAAATAAAATTAGGAAAAAAAATGAAAATATAAATGTTAGAATATGAGATGATGATATCTAAAATTTTATTAATTAATTTTTCATTTATAAAGTTACCGATCACTTATTGAAAATGTAATAAAATTCATTTACTTATACAAACTAAACTAAATTTTACTTAATTAATTCCGATCCGGATTATCCGAATTCCGATCCGGTTTAAATGGATATCCGAATTTCGGATATCCGATTAAACCGGAACCGGAATAGATTTTTCATGATCCGAAAAACCGGATATCCGATCCGAATTTTAAAACCGGACCGGATATCCGGTTTTGCTCACCCCTAGCTTTAGCTATGATAATATTCTATTATCTAATTCTAAAGTGAATGTATTTTACTCATATCCAAGGGATAGTCCACCACACCATCCATTTATCCATATTTTATTTTTTTAAAGAATTAATTCAATAATCAAAAACCATACAGCATCTACAAATACAATCGAAATTGGCAGATGCTTAAAAATATCGCTGGTGCATTATTCCTTCTAAAAGGTAACCATGTGATTTGAGGATGATTTGCATGTATGTACTTTTTTCACCCGACTATTATATGCAATCGACCATAGATACGATCACGTAATAACCTTCATCCCTGAATCAAACCCATGAAAAACTTGCCGTATAACCGGAGAATACCATAACACAACGAATCAAAAACTAAACTCACATAAGGAGAGACTACAAAAACCAAATAAATTGAAAACTTATTAAAGAATCGTGTTTTTTGTTATATACCTCTCTTAACAGCCGCCTATGCTTTCTCTCTTAGCAGTCGCCTATGCAGTTGGTACCCTCACATAATCTTCGAATTAGTTTTTGTGTTTTTGCAGGCAAATAATAACCATTCACGCCTTGATAATTTTTTTGGTAAGTTGTTTTATAGCATTGTTCTTCAAATTCTCAATGGTTATGTTCCTCAATATATATATGATATTTTTTTATTAGTTTCCAATGTGAAGAAAGATGGGAAGATTGATGATTTTAACAAAGAGAATGTTATCAGTACATGCCCAAATTTATACATGTCATTTTCTTCTTCTGTTGGTATATTATTAATACTTCTCTTAATTATCTGCAGTTAAAACACCATAAGGCAAAGTCACAAACACGACTACCAATATCTTACATTCATCATTCATGTCAAAGTCACAAACATTATAATTCAGCCCTTGATAACAGGACCGCCCCTAGAGACAACATCCTAAGGCGAAGCACTTATAACACGATCATCATCAAACTCAGTAGTATCGCCATTGTCTCCAACATCATCAAAATCATCTCCTTTCCCTACAATATATTAGTTGAAAAATAGAACTATGTGATGTATAGTCTGTGACACCCATTTTTAATCTTAATTATAAGGTGTACTAGGAGGAATCATCTCTGTCATATTTTGTTTGTAAATCTGCATCATTTTTATGTGCATAAATATTTCACAATTCATGTAAATTATGCACCTGCGCAAACTTCATTCTTCAAAAATGAATGATATTGATCATATTATTGATTACACTCGTCATTCAAATTTTTATAGCTAATTACTATTGTATAAAGTTATCCCACTGCATATTTGCCAGTTACTTTTGTGTCTTTGTTGTGGGATTCTCCTTACTGTCATCACATGCATCCCATCTCATCGCGTCGTAAGTATTCGCGCAAAATATTTTCGTCGTAAGTTGTCCTTTGCTTGTCTTCAACTTAGTCAAGTTGGTTAAAAGTCCTTGACATAATTTTCCTTGAGATTTTCATCCAATTTGCTTGTATAAAAATGGAATGTTTCTTTTTCTTCTTCGTTTCCAATACTTGCTACCATGCACTTTGAAAGTCACACCGTTGGTGTGGATTCTTTATCCATTGAAATACCATTTCACTTATGCAAAATTACAAAGCACATACTATTTACAATTAGCTAACTTATTCTGCATATCCGTTGATAGTAACCAAAAGAAGAAATATACTTAGTCTCTTTTGTTAGTTCATGCATGCATGTTGACCATTAATTTTTGTTGTAACTTAATATTCTAGAGAGGGTTTGTAACCAAAAAAGAATTAAACTTAGCCTTTTTTAATCAAGTTAAGTGCATGCAAGCATGTTGATCGTTCAATATTTTTATAAATCCGTGACGCCCTCCAGACCTGGGGGCTAGATTGGAGGGTCACTGACACACACTACGCCGTAGATGCCCAGATGCAACGCACTTCTAGTGTTGCATTAGGCACGGAAATTGTTACAATAGGCCTAAGGTAACACTTTTTCACCATTTCATCCGCTAATGTTGCCTCTGCTCTCTAACGTAACGCTTTTGTTCTCAATTGTAACATTAAGAAAAGTATTACCTTAGGACCATAAAGTAACACTAAATCAAACAAATGCAACACTAGGAAGGTGTTACAATAGCTTAGCCAAAACAGACAGAGTACACGTGGCAGGTGGGGACAGGTGACGTGGCAGGTGGGGACAGGTGACGTGGCAGGTGTGACACGTGGCATTGTGGGACCACCTGACACGTGGCAGTGGGGCCCACCTGACACGTGGCAATGCGGGGTCCACTCTCTATTGCAACACTAGGTAATAATCTAATGCAACACTGTATTATCTAATGCAACACTGAAATCTTGTTTTTAAGCAATATAAAAGTAAGGCTAATGTAACACTATGTTATTCAAATGTTACACTAAATCGGCTTGTTATAGTAACACAAAATTTAATACTGCAACATTAATAACTATAGCAATTGCAACACTAAAAATTAAAATTTGTGCAATATCCAGTTTGTACATATGGTATGTAATCCCATTACAAACCGACAACACACAATCTAGTCAAATACAAAATCAGAAGATTCACATCTCCTTCATCCACCACTTCACCAAAATATAGACTAAATCCACCACTTCACCAAAACATTGTCCAAGTACCTACGACTTCTAATTTCATCAAAGTACCAAACAAACTACGACATCCAAACTGTTCATACTATAATAAGTTTTAAAAGAAATTAAAAACCCAAGCAGCTTTCACTATGAAACTCCAAGGAATTGAGCATAACTTTTGTACTTCGGCTCCCATCCTATTTCTTTACTGGTTTTAGAGTTGTCTAACTTCTTACCCAAAAAATCATTTGTCCCTGCAAAGTAAAAGTAACTGACTAAAAAACCAGGTCCAACACATAATTGTTGATAATTACAGATTATGTACAATAAATTTTTCTAAAGCTTCTTGAAAAATCAAGGCTGATGTTTTGGTGTATATTGAAGTCATTCAGAATGCTCCATTATATCCTAAAATGTAAACTGAACAACTACACAGAAAGTATATTAATATAACCTTAACAGTAAATCCTCCAAATTTCTTGTTGAACGTCCCACTTTTCTCTACAATGTCCATCACTTCCTGCCTATAAATCATCAACAAGTTTAGATATCAAAACAATAAGATAACTAAAAGCATCCAGCAGTATTGCTGGCTATTATGATATGAGATATATATATTAGCAAATCCATCTCTACGATACTGCAGAAACAAAAATTTAGCTACAGACCGTAAGTAATAGCTATAGAAACTCTCAAGTAAAAAAATCTTAACAAGATGATATAAAATAGTTATTAGTTACATATAACTCTACTGTACCTCTTCCCCGATATTTAAAATTTCAACATCAACCAATTTAGAATCGAAAATCAGAATGAATTATTATTATAATTATTAAAATCGAAAAAAATCTTATTATTGTCATTATTATTATTATTATTATTATTAAAATTTCAACATCAACCAATTAAAATCGAAAAAAATCTTATTATTGTCATTATCATTATTTTATTATTATTATTATTAAGATGAGAGTTGAGATGAATGAATAATGAAATATTCTTTGTAATTGCAGTTAAAAGTGGTAATGCATTAATTTTAGGTGCAAATATGGATCCATAAGTGATATTCCAGTAGCCCACTTTTTAAATGGAAAACATAAAATTTTTAGTAACTCTATTCAGGAAGCTAATCATTCTACTCTAGAATGGTTTTCAGTACTCTAACAAGGAGCTAGGCATAAAACTTACCTGAAAATTGATGCAATGCCAGACCCCAAAAGTATTTCCACATTTGTTCTAGCAAATGTATCAACCAATTCCCTTTGGTGTTTATGTTTCCTAAAAAGTTTCATAAATTATCCTACAAAACAGAGTATGTGTTATAGTTAGCAATTAAAAAAGTAGCTCGGTCTTTATAGATTATCTCAGACAAATCTGATACATAATCTGCTATCAGTAGAGCATTGGACAGAGAGTACATAATGTAAACATATAATAAAAATAAGGTTCAAATTAGAATTTATGAAGGCAATTAAGAAGCTTGTTCGAGTAGTTTTTGCAAGATAGATAATGTTGTCGAGACTCATGATAGCATCATGCATATAAGTGTATGAACTATAAAGAATCTGGACACACACCACACACACCAGCATCTTACATAACTAACAAGTAGTAGATAATCAAAAGCAAATAATCATTTATCTAATGAACATTAAGTGTTAAAATTCTTGTTGATAAGTGGATTTTATATCCACTTGGAACATTCTATATCGGCTTAAATTTATTGTTTTGTACTCAAGTTTGTTATAGTTTTGATGTGTTTTGTGTAGTTGTGCAGGTTTGCAAGAATATCTAAGCTTATGTCATTTTTGGAGATTTAATTGATTAAAATTCGGATTTTCCGGGAAGGTTGCGCAGTCTACACTGTTTTGGCCATATCTGGAGTTCTAGAAGTCCGTTTTCAGCGATCTTACTGCCCACGCGAAGCTTTAGAGATTTTCTACAACCTGGGATAGATAGCACGTGTAAGAAATATGCTGAATGAAATCGCGCACGTGATCTTGTAAAAGAAGGCTGGGAATTTACTGTTTTGCCCTTTTTCTAATTCTAATTGTATTCTGGGCAATTTTGGGTACCTTCTTTAAATTCTAATTGTAATAGAAGGTAATTTCTTGTTGGGCAAGACTTGGAGTATCTATATAAACACATCTAGGTTATTAATTTAGAGAGAAGAAAAAAACACTATTCTATAGATACAACTTTGTACGCAGCTTTTAGGGATTTTTCTGGTCTTTGAAGATTGAAGATTAAAGGTTTTTCTTATATTCTTATAATTATGAGTTCTTCTATTAATCCATGTGTTTTGTTTTCTTCTTTAATTATGTGTAACTAAATCTCTAATCTGAGGATTGGGTAGTATTCCTTGGTATTCATGTGTGTTTAATTATCTGTGATTTTCTTGCTTTGCTGATCTGTTATTGAGAGCTTAACACAATTAGGGGAGTCATGAACCTTTGATTGGATTTTAGGGATTGTAATAACTTGGAAGAGGAGTTGCAATTTTAGTACATGATTTAACAGACATAATTCAAGTATTTGATTGGGAGATTAATATGCGAATTGTGAGACTTATAATTCTTGGTGATTATTAGTTTATGGTTGTACTTTGATTGTATCACGGAAGTGACAATTAAGGTGTAGTTGTAGACACTATATTGTATCTTGGAAGAGAACATTATAACCTTAGAAGAATTGTTTTCAGCAGAGTAAGAACATAGACATCACATAGATATTGAATGTGCATTGAAACCAAGTGAAGAACCCCAGTTCTTGGATTATTTTCCTCATATATTTTATTCTCGATTGATAATAAGTTTAATTTAGTTTATAAACAAACCAAACATTCTTCTACACTTCTAAATTGTGAGAGATAAGAAACTTGAACTTGATATTACATTCAGTCCTTCCCTGCGAACGAACACATAAAAATACTACTAACTAATTGGCGCCGCTGCCGGGGAAGGCAGTAATGTTGAGTTTGAGTTAATTGTTTCTTGTAGTTTGGATTTTATCTTTGTATATATTTTTCTTTTCTTTCTTTTTGTATTTCTTTCTTTGGTGTGTCTACAGGTTCTTTGAGGTGGACAACTTAAACAGGTTTTGAGGAGAGAGACTAGATGGAGTACAACTTTGGTTGGAACAATGCTTAGAATTTCTACAACAGTCAGGAACAATATCAAGACTTCAATCCTTACCCATAATTCAATTCCTATGAGGATTGTAATACATATCAGGTGAATTCGTTCTATTTTGAGAACTCATTTTATGCTCCATATATGCCCCTAGCAATGATTATTCATCAATACAAGAAAAGGGTCAATATACATCAGTTTCTGACTGATGTCTATGTTATTTTGCATGTGATGTCTAGGTGGGAGATGTCTATTCTAGACATCAGTCAGAAACTGATGTTTGTGCTAACATAGACATCGATATTTCATTCAATACACATCAGTTGTTCTACAAAATAAGTTAGATATAATTAATTTTATAAACAACTTGCATGTCTTATATTCTAGAAAACATATAATATACTAAGTTATTTTTCACATACACATCACTTTCTTTTTTTGGAAAAGATGTCTATTTGGATGTTAGACATCAAAATTTTAGCAAATGAAGTGATGTCTATAGTTATCTTAGACATCATCCTAGACTGATGTCTAATGTAGGTATAAACATCAGTTTTTTCCGAAAAAACTCATTTAGATTTGTCTCTTAAACATCAGATTTTATAAATAAAAAGTGATTTCTATTTGTTTTTTAGACATCGGACATTGTAGAAAAAATGTGATGTATATCTTTGTTTTAGACATCATTATTTGGTAAAACTTTCGATGTATTTGTTACAATTAGACATTTGTTTCTGAGTGTAATTAAATAAACCGTTGTTTTTCGATGCATACCAAAAAATTAAAAACTGGACCATTCACAATATATCCAACCATACATTTATATTAAACCATTCACAGAATACAACCACCAACATGTACATCATCCATCTGTTACTTTAACAAGATACCAAACTAGCTATATCACTTAACAAGATACCAAACTGAAGTCCCACAGTTTTTTGGCCAATCTGGCATCAGTAGCCAGTGAGCTTCCCAGTGAGCATCACCGCAACTTCACCAGGTTCAAGAGGGCATCGCCCCTTCTTTCGCTTCTGCAGAGCCAACGACCATAGATGTGAACCATCCTGCAAATCACTTTGGAGTCAAAAACCAGATAGTACAAGCATTTACTTTTGTTTCTAGTGCCAGAAATATATTCTATAGTGTAACCTTGAATCGTCGGGGCCACTCTTTCATTCTGTACATTGCCATTAAAACTTTTTCCACCCTTGTTGCCACAAAGTCATAGAAGGATAATCCTACCATCCCTTTCTCAAATCTAAGATGAAGAGCCCTATTCGAATAAAACAGATAGCGAAAGAATATATCATTCAACACTTAAGTTTTTAATTGAACACTATTATCAAACTTCAGAACAAAATTTCCAGCTCGCTTACATAAAAGGATTTGTAATGTTTGTGCGGTTTCTCATTCTTGAAACAAGTTGATCTGCCATATGCTCAATTTCAGGAAGAAATTGTAGAGCATGATAATTCACCCTGCACCTGAGCTTATTTATCTCGGGGGGAACATTATCATACCTAACAAGAAGCAAATAAGTACAGAAAACAATTTAGTTTCTTCCTACAAATATCTGGCCAAATTAAATGATTCTTGATTGCTTACCCCAGTCGATCAACAAAAGGTTTTAGTGACATTATCTTCTTCTCTTTGATCCGAGGCAGCACATTGTCAATGTAAAATTGTGCAGGAGCATACTTGGGAATGTTCTTTACAGTTCGTCTACAATGCATTAATCAAACATTCAAATTTTTAAAAAACAAAAATTGCCAGCCTGCTTCAAACTTTTATCAAATTTTATATCAATAAAATACCACATTATTCAAAAAAAAAAACTTAGGCCAAATACATCATATTAAATGCAAGTATAAACTGAACTAAGAATTAAAAATTTACATAGAAGGCCAACTACATTAATTCCATAACAGTACTCGCAGGTTCCTAATAAGTAATAACTGATATCCTCACAGTTTCTTTCTGTGCATGTTTGAATGTGTTCATTTCTTGAGTGACACTAATATAATTTGCACAATCAAGGAATGTTTTTACACTTCTGCAAACGGTCGAACATTAAGTTCACAAAAGAATTACTACGCACATTGTTGGTCTGGTATACACAAAAAGAAAAAAGTGGCTGAATCATACTGTAATTTGTTATGTTGAAATATCTAAAGAGCCTCTTGCTCATCAAAAGAACATTATACTGACAATTAACTAAGTCACTCTCTTTCAATGTTCTGCTATTAAAATTGAAGTGAAAGAAAGCTAAAAATATAGTGAAATCAATAGTTGAGGATGAAGAGTAAACTTAAAACCTTATATTCGTAAATAGCTCTGACTTGTCGGTAAACCACTCAGGAATGTCACGCACAATCCGCACATCATTCTTCAAGTACTCTATGAAGTGATCAACATCAAATATATCTTCAAATTTTCTGCACACACATGTAAACTTTTGTTAACATCCATCATAAACTAACTTGTGAGTATTTACAAAATCTGAGTTCCTAGCGTATACTTAATTGAGGCTAACGAAATTTTTTAGTATGTGAAAAAGAGGATTAGTTTGTTAGAATTAGTAGTTAGTAATTGTATATATAGACCTTCTGCTATACATTTTGGCTTCAGATCAATGAGAATGGATAACTTTCATTCTGTTTTCTCTTTTTCCTGGTTAGTTAAGATCACCATTAGTGTTGATCTTCTCACAAACACACATACACACACACACATAAAAGTTCTGAATCCAGTGCATTACCATAACCCTTCAATATGAATGACTTCAAATCGTCTGTCCACTCCAATAAAGCAACCTAATAATCCAAAGTTATGCAAATCAATATAATCAGTAAGCAAGAAACAAACTCGCATTTCAAGAAAGTAACAAGCGATAATGACATTGATTCGAAAATCTCATGCGATCACTAACGTAGCAGCTAGAGATATGGAATTAGCCATGACTCATGTACCTCGGAAGGACTAAACATGGCACAAGCTTGATCAGGTTTGTTTAAGAAGGGATGCTTCTTATAAATTAGATGAAGATGAGGCTGTTTGCAAAGTCGAATTAGATGAATCAGGTGACTTTAAACAAATGCAACTTATTACAAACAAAATTACTACTAGACAGCCACTGACTAAATTGTCAAGGGCATTGATGCTCACACCACATGTTTAGTTATTCTCACAAAAGTCACAATAATAGTGTTGAATTGACCAAAGTCTCATATCAAGAAAATACCAAATGAGAGCTAAACGTATATAGTGTCGTCATCCTACTAGCAAGGGTACAAATGAATAAAAATTATACCTGTGGTAAGCTAAAGGTTGTGCTATTGTCACCCATAACAGCTAAAGAATCATGGATATGGTAAGCTGACTTGTGTCGTGTCTGAAAATCATTTTCTTAAAAAAAAAAATTGGTGGCTGATGAAACTTAAAATTGAGATACCTTGTATGAACTGCAGCTACTTCATCTTTACCAAAAGTATCTTCTTCAGCACCAAGACTATGCAAGTATAAACATGTTGAATTGTTGCAAGGCTGGGCAAATATGAAAACTAGTTACAATAGGTTTTCTTTTCGTCTAATTCAGATATAAAATCTTTGTATTGAAATCAACATTAGGCACCCTCATTGTCATGAGATTTCACCAAAGATTTAGAAAAGAAAGTGTAAATTTGAGGACTAATTTTCTCTGACTGACAAGAAACAGATCCACCTCTAAGAACCACATTAGGCCTTAATAGTAATCCTGGACTTAAAATAAGCTTATTAAACTAAAGCCAACAATTCTTTCTTTCCAGGAAAGCCCTTTTTGGCATCAATGCAGTACTGATACTTTCATGCTTCCTCTTATTAACTGTAACAAAATTTGAAAGTGATGACTGGATGGGACTTGCAAGACCTGGTGAATCTATGTTGTCGACAATAGGTTCTTTTGCATTGCTTGATTGCAGTAGAGCATGTTGAGAAGTTGTAGTACTACCAACATGTCCGACCTTAGGCATATCAACTGGTTGACCATTAACAAAAAAAAATTGGCAACCCTTTCCAACCCTTTCCATCTGTTCTTATCGAGGAACATTATCTAGACCATTGTGTGACACAATTACTACACTCCACTACAGCTGTCATTGACAAATTGGTGGATTGCTCCGCTTGCTATCCGAGATAGGGAAATTTTACAAATCTTACCATATTGACCAAAGAATTCCTTGCGCTTTAAGTGCTGCGGAACACCATAAATATATATATATATATATATCAACCGGTGAGGAGAGAAAACGAAACTGAATACTGAATATCTATAGAGATCGAACAAGAAAAACAGAAAGTGCAAGAGGTACTCACATCTACATCAGCGAGACTAAGGGGGAGTCCAATCACATATGCCATTTTACGCTGAATCACCCTGACGACGGAAAGCATACCTGTTGAGTGGCTCGAGCCCGTCAAAACTTTGTTCCTCTTGGACTATCCTAGTGAACATCAATCTACAAAAGGACAATTCATTGTTACAAATTAAACAGAGATACAAACAAAATAAATCAATTAACGAAACAAAGATACAAACCAGCAGTAGATATAAACCAAATCAGTTGACAAACACATATACAAACCAATTTAAAATTAACCTAATTAAAGCGATTAATACTGATACAAACCAGTTCACAAATATGTATACAAACCCATTTAAAATTAACCTAATTAAATCAAATAATATAGACACAAACCCAAACAAAGTATATACAAACAAACCCAATTATAATTAACCTAATTAAAGCTTAAAAATCAAATAAATGGAGCAATTACATGAATTAGGTAGAAACTACTTACTAACTGAAGAGCAAATCGAGCAAAGAGAATAGCAAATCGAACAAGTCGCGGACCAAATCGAGCTGTTCTTGGCGAGTTAGGCTTCGACCTTTTCTTCGTGAATTAAGTATTGAGGAACAAATCGAGCTAGGGTTCTTCGTGGAGTTGTTCTCTATGTGTTGTTCTTGTTCGATTTAAGGTTCCGATTATAAGAGTGTGTCGAGAGAGAGAGAGTCGCGAGAGAGAGAATATTTTGTTTAATTAGATTGATTTTGTTTTGTTTAATTTGTCTGAGGTATACAATATACAATAATTGTGTATGGGCGGGGAGAATATTTGGTTAAGGGGGGAAATTTTGACTTAAAGGGGTGAAAATTTTGCTAAGGGGGAAAACAAAAGCAAGGCGCGCATTTTCATTTTTTAAAAGCTGAGTTTAGACATCAGTTTTAAAAATAGTGATGTCTACGAAAAACAAAGACATCAGTTTAATGCGGGATGATGTTATTATATTTTTTAACATCAGTGGCATTTACGACCGATGTCTAAAGTGTGATGTCTATTAACTGTTTTCTTGTAGTGCATATTCGTTTGAAAATCAATATCATGATGATGTTTATCCATATATGTGTAATGATGTTGATACGAGTTTAACTCAGTCTAATCCTTCTTTACCTGCTGATTGGGAGATTGCGCTCAATAAAATGATTCAAGGAACTCAGTCTAATCCTCCCTTACTTTCTTTGGGAGTTTTTGATGAACCAACTTTAGAGATTGCTAGTGACAATGATATTCCATGTGATTCAATAGCTTGGTACGAGGAGAATGCTAAACTAAATAATTTTATTTGGGAAGTTCGAGCAGTGTGGCATGAAGGTTGTTATCGAACTCCCCCCTTGTGTCAATTTTCCTCTATGCCATGATTCTTGTTTAGCAATTGATGATAATGTTGTGTCTGATGAGTCTACCTGTGTAGTTGATAATTGTCCCATGCGCATTAATGATAATTTGGATGCAATTGAAATTCTACCAAATTTAGAAAATTTTGAGCTTAATACATTGGTAGACGAGATTAAAATTGATGAGTGTCCAATTATAAAAGAGAAGGAAGTTAAGATTGATGAAATCGAAAATCTTGCTTTGGAGTATACGGATCCGATTTGGGAGGAGTATATGAGTCGTACTTATAATGATTATTCTGATGACTTTTCTAGCTATTTTGATGTTTCCAAGTCTCTTGAGCATGATAGGTTCTTGAAAGTTTTTGTACCTTTCAATGGATCTAAGGCATATATGCACATCATAATTTTATTACTAATTCGTAAATATGTGAATCTATTTGTTTTTTCTCCTCACTGAAGATTTTATGTGCAAATACGTCAAGCTATTGACGTTAAAGGAGCGCTTCGTGGGAGGCAACCCATGCATTAGTGTAAAAAAAAAATTGAGTGTTTTGCAAAAAAAAAACAAAAACAAAAACAAAAACAAAAAATCGAATTTTGAGTGAGTAACGCAGGTTGCGCCTGCGTTTCTGTTCTTTCAGCAGATTGCTCCTCTGTAACGCAGGCCCCCCTGTTGCGCAGGCTGCTCCTGCGCAACTGATCCTTTAGCAGATTGCTCCCACGCGCGCGCAGGTTGCGCGGATTGCAGTGTATGGCCGAGTTGTTTTCAGCTGTGTACATAATAAAAAAAAAAAAATCATCACCAATTCTTTTTATATCCCTTATTCTTTCATCCATAAACCCAATTCTAATCCTATTTCAATTCCAAAACCCCCCATTTTTTTTTCAAATCTCTAACCTATTTCTATTTCTATTCTAATTCATATTTATTATTATTATTTTTTTTTTTATTTATTTTTTTTTCCTAAATCCTATTTCTATCATACATCATACCTTTTCAATTTTTTCCTTTTCACATTAAATTTTTTTATTCATCCTATCACTCCATTATATATATATACCCACCTATACATACAAATTCCAATTCCTCTTCTATTTATTTAAATCTCTAAAAATTCAATTCTAAAGTGGAATTAATTGCAAGTTCACCTCTTCGATTCGTATTGGGTAAATTTTTTTTTCTCTAATCTTATTTGTATTACGAATTTGTGTTCTTGTCAATTGGGGGTTTTGTAGTATTCAGGCAAGGTGGCCAGTCTATGGAGCTCGTACGCGGTATCCACCACCTGATTCATCCGAGGATGAGGATTCAGATGAGTAGGTATGTTTTCTACTATCCCTTGTATTTACTTCCATTCAATGCGGACATTGAATATTTTAAGTTTGGGGGTGGTTTGAGGGATTAGTAGTTGTATGTTTGTGGTATTCATATAGGATATCATGTTTGCATAGTAGTGATAGTTCATGCATGATAGTTATGTTCGTATTATTTACGTTTGTTTCATATAGGACATTATTCTGTTTTGTTTTTAGTTCATATTAGTTGCATTTTCATGGCATGCATATTTTATGATCCTTTAGGACGAGCTGATTCTGATTGATAGGTGGATGTTGATTTGGGTGTGATGATGATGAGTAGAGGGCTGATTTATAGTTTCTATGAAATTGACTTGCATGTTACGGGACCAAAACTTTTACACAGTCTCATTGTTTGCTTTTGGGCTAGGTTGAGGTCGTGCTTGTTTGGAGTTTTGAGATTTAATCACTTGATTATATTTAGAATTTTCGTTATTCCC
The DNA here is from genome assembly GCA_037693485.1 of Kitagawia praeruptora. Lineage (NCBI taxonomy): Eukaryota > Viridiplantae > Streptophyta > Magnoliopsida > Apiales > Apiaceae > Kitagawia > Kitagawia praeruptora. Next base: position 115,579,015 of record CM075354.1, read on the forward strand.
ATGATGGCGTAGGAGCACTAAAGTCTAAGTTTGGGGGAAACCAGGGATTTCATGCTAGTTGTTAATATTTGTTGAATAATGGCTAGATGTCACATGGCTAGTAGCCAGCTCATATTTATATGAGTAGTCTAGGGTTGGAATTGAGAATTCTCATTCCAGATTGCATGAAAAAAAAAGAAAAAAAGAAGAAGAAAAAAAGAGTCAATAGTTTAATTGTTTAAATGCAGAATTAACCAGAGTGAGCTCTTTAATACTCGAGTAATTAAGTCTGAGGGGACTTAGTCCTAGTAACCTAAAGCCTTGTGGTTTGGGATTGCTCACCTAACACTCGCTACATGGGTATTATTGTATAAGCCTTTTGGGGTCTCATTCATTGCACGGTTAAATAAGCCGCGTGTTGTTTGTGGTATTATGTGTCGTAGTGTAGTAATAAAGCATGAATTCCTGGCTAACTTGAATGAGGATGGAGGTGTTTCTAAGTTATGAAGTGTCTACAGTCTATTCTATTTATAAACCTGTGATTGTCTTGGCGAAGAATAGGTATGATTTTTGACCTAGTGTTGGGAGTATTTCTGATGAGCATCGCACACACGCACGTTTCTGTCATGTATTGTTAGTATACGGGGACTTAGTCGAGCTCTGCTTGGATTTATTTACATTCTTTGAGATGTTTGCTTGTTAGTTGGTTTGGTGAGTTTGAAGGGGATCTTTGCATTTTCATTTAGTTACATTCATGCATTGCATTGCATTAGGTTAAATGGATTTTGTGGGTACATTCGCTATAGGTCCTCACGAGACCTTACTCGTCCACTAGGGCTGCCTAGGGGTTTAAAGGGCTTGTTGCATATGCCAAATGCAACCGTGATCACCTACGGAAGTGGTACTAGTTAGTTAGTTAGTTGTAATTGTTTATGCTTGAGGACAAGCATCGGTTTAAGTTTGGGGGTGTTTGATAAGTGGATTTTATATCCACTTGGAACATTCTATATCGGCTTAAATTGATTGTTTTGGACTTAAGTTTGTTATAGTTTTGATGTGTTTTGTGTAGTTGTGCAGGTTTGCAAGAATATCTAAGCTTCTGTCGTTTTTGGAGATTTAATTGATTAAAATTCGGATTTTCCGGGAAGGTTGCGCAGTCTACACTGTTTTGGCCATATCTGGAGTTCTAGAAGTCCGTTTTCAACGATCTTACTGCCCACGCGAAGCTTGAGAGATTTTCTACAACCTGGGATAGATAGCACGTGCATGAAATATGCTGAATGAAATCGCGCACGTGATCTTGTAAAAGAAGGCTGGGAATTTACTATTTTGCCCTTTTTCTAATTCTAATTGTATTCTGGGCAATTTTGGGTACCTTCTTTAAATTCTAATTGTAATAGAAGGTAATTTCTTACTGGGCAAGACTTGGAGTATCTATATAAACACATCTAGGTTATTAATTTAGAGAGAAGAAAAAAACACTATTCTATAGATACAACTTTGTACGCAGCTTTTAGGGATTTTTCTGGTCTTTGAAGATTGAAGATTAAAGGTTTTTCTTATATTCTTATAATTATGAGTTCTTCTATTAATCCATGTGTTTTGTTTTCTTCTTTAATTATGTGTAACTAAATCTCTAATCTGAGGATTGGGTAGTATTCCTTGGTATTCATGTGTGTTTAATTATCTGTGATTTTCTTGCTTTGCTGATCTGTTATTGAGAGCTTAACACAATTAGGGGAGTCATGAACCTTTGATTGGATTTTAGGTATTGTAATAACTTGGAAGAGGAGTTGCAATTTTAGTACATGATTTAACAGACATAATTCAAGTATTTGATTGGGAGATTAATATGCGAATTGTGAGACTTATAATTCTTGGTGCTTATTAGTTTATGGTTGTACTTTGATTGTATCATGGAAGTGACAATTAAGGTGTAGTTGTAGACACTATATTGTATCTTGGAAGAGAACATTATAACCTTAGAAGAATTGTTTTCAGCAGAGTAAGAACGTAGACATCACATAGATATTGAATGTGCATTGAAACCAAGTGAAGAACCCCAGTTCTTGGATTATTTTCCTCATATATTTTATTCTCGATTGATAATAAGTTTAATTTAGTTTATAAACAAACCAAACATTCTTCTACACTTCTAAATTGTGAGAGATAAGAAACTTGAACTTGATATTATATTCAGTCCTTCCCTGCGAACGAACACATAAAAATACTACTAACACTTGTTAAAAGACAGAGTTAGTTATCTAACTACCTACTCTAAAATAGTCTATTTCATAAGTAATTACCGTTAGTTCAAGAATTGGTCACCAATTTTCACCTATAAGTCTATAACAACAACAAGGATTGTCAGAGTGACAAACAGCAACAGGCTTATCTTGTAATTCACGATGGTTCCTTATAACGACTGAGACAAAGAAGCAATCCTGCAGCATAAATATGGTTAAGTTTCAAAAAATCAAAATGAAACATAATGTCTAAAAGATTAAACCATGGCAAGCATGGTCATAATTTTAAATCTACTTGGACCTTTGAGCACAAAATAAGAGGTCAAGCTCATAACCAAAACAAGAAAAGAGTTTCATACATTTGCTGAACTGTGCCATCAAACACCCATGTTGCCAGCATTAAAACGGAGCAAGTTATCTACCATAAATCACTGGCAATAAATGGCCTGATCTATCTGCGGGGGAATTTGCTTTATCTCAGTCCTAAGTTCTTGTTCAATACTATATCTGTGAGAAACAAGAGCAATTTATATAATGCAAAGACCTCAGATATATGATCAATACTTTATTTCTAAAATATGAAAACATATAAGCAGTATACATACAAATTAAAGTGGTCTTCATAAGTGATCAGATTCACTGCCAACCTAAGGTGTCCAAATCTCCCAGATCGACCAACCTGAACAAAATATGCATAATAAGTTACATAAAAGGTATACATCCAGCAACTTCAAGAGTGTTTGCAGACATACCCTGTGGAGATAAGTTTCGGCGCTTTTCGGAAAAACAAAATTGATAACAACGTTGATGTGAAATGTCCAAAAATCAAAAAAACAAACCCTAAATCCAAAAATTATAAACCCAATTGATAGAGCCGGAGGAAAGAGCAAGAGAATGGGAGAAAAGTCTCATAATATAAACCATAAATCAAAGCCCCAAACTGAAATCCCAAAATGAAACCCTAAATCCTCTGTTATAGAAATCGGCCGATTTTTGAAAAATCGCCGATAAATCGGCCAAAAATCGGTCGAAATTTTGGAACCGATTCGGCCGATTTTGCAAAAATCGCCGATAAATCGCCGATTTTTCAACCAAATCACCCGATAAATCGTAAATCGGTACCTCAACCGAATAGTTCCGATTTCCGAAATCTGCAACACTGCCTAAATCAAGGGAAAAAAAGCCCAAATAATAGTGGTACCTGTGATTAAAACCACAATTAATATATACCCTAAATTGAAGCATGAAACACAATTAAAACCACAAAAAGAAACCCTAAAACAGAAACTAATAATAGTGGTACCTGCGATTGGGAAGAAGAAGGAGAGTGGACATTGATTGAATCCCTGAATACTATTGAACATAGATTGAATCCCTTATTCAGAAATTAATAATAGTGGTACCTGTGATTCAATTAAAATAGAATATTAGAGAACTAAGCATTAGAGTGGTCAATGAATATTAGTTCAATGAAAGTGTAAGTGAGAGAGTATTTGGGAGTGTCGAGAAAGATGCAGAGAGCGGCGGATTGTTTTATTGTGTACATAGTTTTTGTTTTAGGGCTAGCTTTCGTTTAGGGGGGGAAAAATACCGCCCAAATTTTCACCTCGGGCAAAACGTTGTTCTTTGTAATTTATCAATTAAATTATTAAATTTTCCATAATTTATAAATAATAGAAATTAACATTTATTCATGTAAAATATAAGTTAAAATTTGTAGTATATTATAGAGTATATATATAATAAATATTAAATTCTCCTTATTGTAATTACAAAAAATTTTAAAAATATAAAAAATAATTGATTTAAGGTTTCGATTTTTTTAAAAAATATTTCTCGATCACCCAACCATATCGGAATCAAGATCCATCATATTTAATGTTATTCCCAAAATTTTAGGGAAAAAAAAATTATTTGATCGGGTAATTCACTGGTCAACTATAACTTTGACCGGAACCCCTAAATAGGGTTTCGTCAGGGTTTAAGGATTCGATTTTTTAAAAAATATTTCTCGACCACCCAACCATACGGGAATCAAGATCCATCATATTTAATGTTATTCCCAAAATTTTAGGAAAAAAAATTTATTTGATCGGATAATTCACAAGTCAACTATAACTTTGACCGGAACCCCTAAACAGGGTTTCGTCAAGGTTTAAGGATTCGATTTTTTAAAAAATATTTCTCGACCTCCCAACCATACGGGAATCAAGATCCATCATATTTAATGTTATTCCCAAAATTTTAAAAATTTTTTTTATTTGATCGGGTAATTCATTGGTCAACTATAACTTTGACTGGAACCCCTAAATAGGGTTTCGTCAGGGTTTAAGGATTCGATTTTTTAAAAAATATTTCTCAACCACCCAACCATACGGGAATCAAGATCTATCATATTTAATGTTATTCCCAAAATTTTAGGAAAAAAAAATTTATTTGATCGGGTAATTCACTGGTCAACTATAACTTTGACCGGAACCCCTAAACAAGGTTTCGTCAGGGTTTAAGGATTCAATTTTTTAAAAAATATTTCTCGACCACCCAACCATACGGGAATCAAGATCCATCATATTTAATGTTATTCCCAAAATATTAGAAAAAAAAAAAATTTGATCGGGTAATTCAACGGTCAACTATCACTTTGACCGGAACCCCTAAATAGGATTTCGTCAGGGTTTAAGGATTCGATTTTAAAAAAAAAATTCTCGACCACTCAACCATACGGGAATCAAGATCCATCATATTTAATGTTATTCCCAAAATTTTAGGAAAAAAAAAAAATTTGATCGGGTAATTCAACGGTCAACTATCACTTTGACCGGAACCCCTAAACAGGGTTTCGTCAGGGTTTAAGGATTCGATTTTTTAAAAAATATTTCTCGACCACCCAACCATACGGGAATCAAGATCCAACATATTTAATGTTATTCCCAAAAATTTAGAATTTTTTTTTTGATCGGGTAATTATATAAATATATATTCCCCACACTTAATATTTTATTCGCTAATTTATTCGATTTTAAATTATATAAATATTTTTAATGTTGAGAGCACTTCCCCACACTTAAATGGTTTATTCCCCTCAGTGAATAATATAATATAATCTACATATATAAAAAAACGAAAATTATTATTATTATACAATAGTAATAATATAATGTAGAAAATATAAGTGCATAGTTAATATACTATTGATTGAAGAAAAGAACAAGTTGCAAAGGCAGGTGGAGTGGTTCAGCTGTTGTACTAGTATGGAGGAGGTCAGTGGTTCGAACCCCATATGCCTCTACAAATGCTGGGACACGTGGCAGGCTCTACAAGCAACACGTGGCATTCTGTCATCATGCCACGTGGCAGGTACGGGACCTACACTTACAAGTGGCATTGTGGGACCCACATGACACGTGGCACTGTGGACCCACAACTGACACGTGGCATTGTGGGACCCACATGACACATGGCAGTGTGGGCCCACCTGACACGTGGCACTGTGGGACCCACAAGTGACACGTGGCATTGTGGACCCACAAGTGACACGTGGCAGTGTGGGCCCACATGTGACGTGGTAGTTCAAGTGACACGTGGCAGTGTGGGGCCTACATGTGACGTGGCAGTTGGCCCACGTGACACGTGGCAGTTTGTGGGACCTGTGACATGTGGTAGTAGGGCCCACCTGACACGTAGAAGGATGTGGTCCATGTGACACGTGGCAGTGGGGCCCACGTGACACGTGGCATTTTGTCCCACGTGTCAACTGTAGCATTAAAATGTAACACTGATTTCAGAAAAGGTAACACTACTTCTTGAAAATGCAACACTTCTGTGGGACCCACATGTTCATTTGTTTTTTAATTTATAAATGTTAAAAAAATTGCAAATGCAATGCTCAATCGCTACTGTAACACAACGAATCTATTGCAACTGTACATGTTCTACTGCAACAGTACCTTCACAAGTAATGTAACACAATCTCAACAGTGTTTCAGTAGGTCAAAAAAAGTACCTCCAATGTAACACAAAGTGAGCGTTACAATAGAAAAGCATTGCGGACGCCAATCTATGGCGTAGTGACACTTTAGATACAAGCAGCCTAAAATAAATAAATATAAATATGGCATGCTGACTGTCCCCTAACTCCACTATCCAAGATCTTTCACAGGTAATGGTATGAAACAAGAAAGCCATCATCTAACTAATAATTATTACAAACCATAATCAAAATATTATTACAAAACTGAATTCAAATTCTTATACCAACTGGTTCTCACATCTCACTCAAAAACCAACAACTAAAACATCCTCACTGAGCTGTTATTGCATCTACCTGGGGAGCTATCTGAAACTGGACCAACTCAGGGCCACGGTAAGTGCGCTTCCTTGCGGTTTGGATAGTTCGAACCATGATTATTATGCTACTGTCAAAAGGTTAGATAAAATAGTAATGAGCTAACGCTCAGCAAGTAAATCATGATCTCAACGGAAAACGGTAATGCAGAATATCGCAAGGGTGATAGTAGATTAGAATATGGCATGATTTTCTGATAGTAATAACAATGATCCTAATATGTGAACTTGAAAGGGGATTAGATGATAAGAAGATAGCAATAGACATGCTGGAGATAATAAAACAATACTGGCATCTGATAATGACAGGCATAATTTGATAAATAAAGCAGCAGTAGATATTTCAAAATCTGTGTAAAGCAATTGACATTTCAAGCGGTAAACCAATTTCATTTCACAGTAAAGTAAAAGTAATCATCACTTTAATAAAATTGATTGGAGGTTTTATATCCCTATTAAAAGACAGAATGGGTGATCAGCCCATAAAGTCCCCCATAACTGACACGAAGTCCCTCTGAGTATCAATCCTCTCTGTGGGATTGCTTGGGTTCCCAAGAGGCAACACGTTGGCCTATAAATAAAAGTGTCGAACTAGACAAACCAGAACTACACTGTAATACACACAACCAGACGGAACCAGCATTACCCGTTCGCCTCGTCTCTCCAATCGTCAGGAATCCGTATATAAAACATTTTTGACGGCATTCCTAGCATTTTTACAAAATCTCTCTTTGAAAACACTTTTGAAAAATATTTCGAATCTGAAAAGCATTTTAGTACTTAAATCCTTTCAAAAACCTTTACCCTGAAGTACCTTCGACTCACTGATAACAGATCAGCCCAGTCTAAGTAGCCGCAAAGCATTTTTAAGAAAATATTTCATTTTTGATTTACAATGGTAAAAGTCAAAGGTTTTGACCAAATATTTTGACATCAAGGCACAAAGGTACAAGTCTGGATCAACAAGATATAGACTCAAATGGAATCAAGGCTTAGATCAAAGAATCAAGTGAATAGATTCCATTCAAAGATATGAATTAGGTCAAGTTTTAAAAATCATTTGATCAAGTTATAAGGTTTAAAAGTCATTGGTATTAGAAATCCAGTTTGTAAAACAATATTCAAATCGTAATGATATTTTATAGGTTTTAAAATCAACACAGGGTAACTGATTTACGGACATAGGTTAACTAGAACAGTGGTTTATCCGTCAGTCAATTAGGGTTGATTCTGGAAAGAAGTATGGCATATATGGTCAAGAAGCAATTAAAAAAGAATTAGTCTGATTTAGGGTAGTTTGCAGTTATACAGTAAAGTAACAATAGATATCAGGGTTCATGCAAAGATAAGGGTACGAGCATATGAAAGCAGGATTACTAAACATGGATCAACATGGTATAACAGTTTCAAGAATATGAACTTTCAAGAAGAGACAGAGTTACTTGCCTTCCGTAGTATGCAACAGCTAACAGCTCAGCTCACTGATACTCAACCTTAGCTTTTCCTTTATCGCTAGGGCCTACGTCCTTCGTATCTACATAAACCATATAACTACTTTAGAACACTATACCTTCTAATCGTCTAATCCTAATCTACCCAAACGATTCTTATATCGCGTTAACACTTCACATAGATCATATATACTGAACATAATCATTAACAATGGCTTCCATATCCCTGTACAACACTATCCCATCGGTTTACAACCGATTCAAATCACAATCAAAAATATCCGATGGATTACAAATCCACCTACATTTCCCAATGGCTTCTATATCTCAAAATCATATTACTTTTATCCGAGAATAACAATCACATCACTGACTAGTACTTAACCATTTCCAGCATTATCATTAAGTTACATTTAGCAAATAATCATCCAAAATTAATCTTTTAAACATTATTAATAATCCATAAAACTCGAATAATACATATTAGTGTATAACAATTCGTACAATTCATATATTCAATCTAATATTCGAATCTTTAGCACTTATTAAATCTGAAATTATCTAACACATATCAAAAACATCTCAAATTACAAGAATCATACTCATAATCATTTATTAAATATAAATTCAACAAATAATTCGAATAATTCGAATTACATATATATAATTTACCAAAATCACATGCATCTCCAAATAATCATCTTACATACATTTATAATCTATATTTAACAATTAATCATCAAGAATATCATTTAAATTTATAAGACATCAACTATTAAACTCGAAAATTCACATAATCCATATACACATGCATAAATTCGAATTAATTTAAATAAATCAAGAAAATTATACATGCATGCACATTCGAATATTTAGAATATAATTACAAAGAAATTCACTTCGAAAATCTATTTATTAAATCAAATCATTCCATAATAATATTGAATCGATAACACACTACAGCAGAATATGAATCGTATGACGTTTTTATGCCGTTGTCTGAAACCCTTTCATTCCGTTGACTATCAAAATGATGTCTGATAGAACATCAGACGACGGGGTTTGGTGCTAATTATAGTATAAATATCAAACACTAAAAACCATTGTTGAATGAAAAAATCAATTTTTGGTCGAAAACAACGCTTTCTAGGAATTGTTTGATATTATAGAATATCGTTGCCTATTCTGAACGAATTCAACTACAAGAAAAACAAGATCATGTAATAGTTTTTCACCGTTGCCTGAACTCTAAATTTTTCGTGGTCTATCGGGCAGTGATCTGATTGAAATCAGACAATGGTTTTACAACCATTGCTAGAAGAAAGTAACACAACCGTTCTAAATGCTTGTAAAAAGAGTGAGAGACAACAACTTCATCTCTAGACGCCGTTGTGTAATAGCCAGAAACAACACTAGATTTAGAAACCATTGTTGTTTAGATGCTACACAATAGTTTTAATTGAATACATACTTGTCTTAATGTAAATCAAAAATGAGTCTTACAGAATGCAACAAATATACATAAAGGAGCATAAAACTTGAATAATAAATTATAAAATTTTATATAAATTCTATTTACATAGGGAAATGTCTGAATAATATCAAGAACTATCTCTAATTGCCAAGGAAAGACAATAGTAGCAATTGGATCATGCTCTCGTCCGCCTCTTTCATCAATGTGAAGTCCTTAAATGTGGAGCTTTCCATGGTGATCGCTTACCAGAATAGTTGGAGCATCAATCAGATCCTGGCATAAACATCACATAAACCAACAATTAACTTATGTTCTATTATATTTTGTGCTTACAGTAAAAAAATAATTTAGATATAAGATTATTAACCCTTTTTATTCTTGTTTGACAAGATTAACAATGGATGTCTTGTATAAATATATCTACTTCAAGAAAAATGATGTAGAATGTACAAGATATACTCTAATCTAAATAAAGCAAAACTTTTAAGTCATAGAAGAAACAGAGTTAGTGCACAATGTATACTTCTGCCTCTTCCAGCACCACCACGGCCTTTTCCTCTTGTTCTAGAAGAGCCCTCTGATTTATCATAAAAGGAAACAAGTTACTACATATGCAACTTACTTTTTCATAGAAGTTAATAGCACGATCTAGGTTACCAACAGGAGGCATGACTTGACAAAGTGGTTCAGGAGTAGAAGTAGATACCATTTGAAAGAACCTAGTTATGGAAAAACAGTTAAAGGTTTTCATTAAACAAGTATACCTGTGGATCTCCTTCAGCCATTTGTCTATACAAGTTTTATTAAATTCATGATGGCAGGGTAGTATCCGGACACTATCCCCTTCCTCATATTCAACAAGGCATATATAACACCTGTTATAATGAAGCAAAGAAGAAACTGGTCACTGATATTTTATATTTAACATCTTCTAAATTGCGAAATATGTTACAACATGTTTATGTAAAGTTTGATTAACCCAAAATGGTTCCAACATGTTTTATCTCAAGTTGTTCTTCACGCTTGTTATCATTCAGGAAGAAATGCACCCCTTCATTGCAACCGCAATAATCTAAACTTCTAGATTTTTTAAATGCATCCAATACAATATAATTATCTAGAACATCATAAGGATATGTGTGACTTAAGTATTCCTTCTGCTTGTAACTTCAATAAACAGGAACTTGGGCAACTACATCTTAAAAATAATAACTATTATCTGAATTAATATAATAGAAGAGAATCAATCAGAAATAGAACAAGACCTGATGAATCAAAACATGTTGATATTGAAGGTCGTGATAGAACTACAGATTGCTGGTGAATCTCATCCAAGACCTGATGACATTGTGAAAATAGATTAAACACACAGTGTTTTTTGAAAGATAAATAAATTAAAAGTCAAAACTTCAGTTATGAGTATATCACCTGAAACAGAGCTTCAGCTAGCATAACAATCCGGGAAATGTTAGCCCTGGCATTGGTGTCATCACTGAAATTAACATTTCTGTTATTTAGATGACACATTCAATGTCCGCTCCGATGTTGACCAGACAAAATATAGGACCTTTCATGTCTGGATAGATTCTCAAAATGGCTTGCTAACCACTGAAGAGCTCGTACCTGAAAGAAAATAGAATTAGATACAAACAAAAAATCTTACTTAGCAATAAATATGGCATCTATATTATTTCTGTTCACTGCATGAATCCCCCTCACTCTTAGTTAAATTGTATTTTATGAAAAACAGACACCATTTCATGGAGATGAAGTACCTTAATGAATTTTCTAAATCAGAAGACCTAGAATGAAACCTCCAAATGTAAAGCCTAAAATCACCTGTAAAATCAAAATAATTACATATAATTCAAGAGTAATTAATTGAAGCAAGAAAATGTGTATTGGATTATAAAGAAATCAAGTGTAATCGAGTTTTTAATTGGATGTAATTGAGTGAAATCAAGTGGGCTTAGAGCAGCAGTGGTTAATCGAGTGGGTTTAGAAAGGGGAAGGTGGAGAGTGTTTGGTGAAAAGAAAGGGGGAAAAGAGAGAGAACGAGAGAGAGGGAGAGACAGAGATTGAATGAGAGACAAAGAAAGAGGGAGAGACAGAGAGAGAGGGTGAGAGATTGAAGGATAGAGAGAGGGACAATATTCAATCGCTAACAAGTTTATAATATATGGACAAGAGAAAGTTTGGGGGAGATAAAAGGGGGATAAGGGGGAAATGAAATGCTGAAAATTTTGGGTTAGCGGGAATTTGACCGCCTTTAACATTTTGGGTTTTTCAATGTACGATTTCATTTCATTTTTTAATTTTTTAAATAATTTGTTAAAAATTCTAATTTTATTTCAATTTTAATAAGAATTTAGTTGATTTTAATTTTAAAATTTTAAATTTTACATAAATGTACATACTCATTTTAAACTTGAGAAAAAATAAATAAAAAATAAAACAGTAGGTTTGCACGAGATACATTTTAGGTTTTTCAATGTACGGTTTCATTTCATTTTTTAATTTTTTAAATAATTTGTTAAAAATTCTAATTTTATTTCAATTTTAATAAGAATTTATTTGATTTCAATTTTAAAAATTTAAATTATACATAAATGTACATACTCATTTTAATGTTGAGAAAAAATAAATAAAAAATAAAACAGTAGGTTTGTACGAGATTTTAACAAACATGTAGTAAAAGTGTTGCTTCCAATAACGGGACACGATCCAGATTCACTGAATAATTTTTTTGAATGATTTCTTTGACGATCGAACCGTATGAATGTTAATAAACACTCATTTTTGTGTTGGAAAAAAATAATCAAAAAATAAAAAGGTCGGCTTGTACGAGATTTTAACAAAAATGTAGTAAAAGTGTTGCTTCCAATAACGGGACACGATTTATATTCACTGAATAATTTTTTTGAATGATTTCTTTGACGATCGAACCGTACGAATGTTAATAAACACTCATTTTAGTGTTGGAAAAAATTAATCAAAAAATAAAAAGGTCGGCTTATACGAGATTTTAACAAAAATGTGGTAAAAGTGTTGCTTCCAATAACGGGACACTATCAAGATTCCCTTAATAATTTTTTTGAATGATTTCTTTGACGATCGAACCTTACGAATGTTAATAAACACTCATTTTAGTGTTGGAAAAAAAATAATCAAAAAATAAAAAGGTCGGCTTGTACGAGATTTTAACAAAAATGTTGTAAGAGTGCTGCTTCCAATAATGGGACATGATCCAAATTCACTGAATAATTTTTTTAAATGATTTTTTCGACGATCCAACCGTACGGATGTTAATAAACACTCATTTTAGTGTTGGGAAAAAATAATCAAAAAATAAAAAGGTCGGGTTGTACGAGATTTTAACAAAAACGTAGTAAAAGTGTTGTTTTCTATAACGGGACACGTCCCAGATTCACTGAATAATTTTTTTAAATGATTTTTTCGACGATCCAACCGTACGAATATTAAGATCTTATCATTTTAGTGATGTGAAAAAATAATTAAAAAATTTCTTGTTTATCTTGAATGATTTTATAATATAAATCTCATAAAAGTACTATTCCTTGTAATTAGTTTAGTCCGGATTGCACATACGGAGTAATATTTTTTAAAAAAATATTTTTTCAACAATAGAACCGTACAGATTTAAGATCTTATAATTTTAATGATGTGCAAAAGTAATTATAAAATTACAAATTTATGACAAATGAAATTTAAGTTTGTAAAAAAGAAATTATTTAAAAACAAAATTCATTTTCATTCTCGTCTTTTCGTTTCCCACATTATTCTAAACCCAAATTTTTATTTCCCTCCTACAGGCTCAAAACATTTCATTTTTCATTTTTCCCCATTGTCAAATTTTCCCCTTTCTCAAAATCTCCCACCATTCTACTTCTACCTTCAGTAATATATTTCACTTCTATATGCGCTCTCTCCAAATCTGTACTCCTTCACATCAATATCACTCTCTCAAATTGGGGCTTTTTCAAATTAGGGATTTTTCGTTTTGAGGGCCTGTTTATTGGACAAGGAGGATGTTTACTGGAGAAGTTTTGTGCTGGGTTCGTGCATTTGAAGAATTCTTTGAGGGCCTGTTTATTGTACACCACATGGTAGCCGATAGGTAATGTTTCTCTTAAATCTAAATGTTTCAGTGCGTGCTTCATAAGCTTCAGGTCTAGGATCAGTGGCGGATGTATATATGAGCATGGTGTGTCACTTGACACACCATTATTTTTAGAAACCAATTTTTTTTTTTTTTTTTTTTTTACATTTACATGTTAAAATGTTTTGGGCTTAGTTTTGTTTAACTAATATTCTATTCTATTTGTTTATATGTTTCTCAACAATCCCACTATAAACTCTTGTCTCTCTATTGTCTCATTGAATTGTCTCAGACTCCAAGTGTTTGATAAAATGTCCATGTAAACATTAAATTTGCATGATTTAGTTGTCGAAAAAAAAAATCCGCGCTTCGCGCGATTATAATTTTTTTAGCTTTAGGCCCGAGTGACACACCATGTTCGAAATGCTGTATCCGCCACTGTCTAGGATTGTACTTAGAATAGCAAGCACAATTAAATGTAACCTTGCATTATCAATTGAACATTGGTGTTGTTACCTGTAAAAACTGAACTACTTGAATCCACCGGATATTTTAGTTCAAAAAAAATAGTACTAATATGCAAATGCTTTGCTGTTCTGCTAGGGATTTTGATATCGTATTAGTGTGAATAGTACTACTACTGCTTATAGTTGTCATGGTGTACAGGTTTAGCCATCTAGGTTTAGCCTCTGCATAACTTTTATCTAACTTAGGTTTTTATTTTAGGGGCTTGTCTCGGTGTTGATAGTTAAAGTGTTTGTTCTTAGTTCCTACAATAGACAAAGCGTCTCTAACTCGAAGTCCTATGGGACGAAAGGCTTGAGCATTTCGCATTTGAATCACTCATACAACTCCAAATATGTGGCCATGTACCAACGATCGATTCAACTCTAAACTCCAGAATTTGTTATTTCATACACCCACAGTGATCAAACTTCTCTCCTGCTAAGATATGCCACACACAGTCACCGAGTCACAGAACACCTAAATATAAAACCCCAGCATAAGTCAAGTTACCCCTAATGTTTAATATCTTAAAAAGGAGGCATATTCTAAGGTTCAAAATCACAGCACCACCATACTATTCGTTATAAAAGCTTATTGATTGAAATTATCGGATGATATAAGTGGTCCTAGACTCCTAGCAGAGAGCTTATGTGCATTTATTTAAATCTGGATACCAGCTTAATAGTGTGTGAATAATGCCTAAATTCAGTATAACCTTCTCCGTAGTTTCTTTATTTAAGTGTACCTCTTTGTGAAATTTCTGTACCTTCAATAATCTTATAACCTTCTGCTCAATCTCTGTTACTAATGTATACTCCCTCTGTCCCTCCCATTTCTTTACATTTCTTTTTCACTACTCGACACGCATTTTAAGGCTCCTAAAAAGTATAGTTCCATAACTTATTTTTTTAATTTTCTTTTTTTGTATAAAAATAGAACAATTTTATTTTTATACAAAAAAAGAAAATTTAAAAAATAAGTTATGAAACTATCCGCAAATTGCACCTTAAAATCCGTGCCAGAATTACGTCCCCCAAGGTAAAGAACCAAGGGGGACAGAGGGAGTATTGTTTTTTAATTTACAAGGAAGTTACCTGCATTCCTCTATAGCAGTGTTATACTAATGTAGATGATTTCTTCATATACATTCTAAATTCCCTGTATGCACTAGTGACTAGCTCACAATTTCTGCTCCTGAAGTGAAAAGAGTTGCATATGATCTTTATGCATATGAAGTATGACTATGTAGTGCATCTGGTATCGTAATGGTAATTGTATTTATCTAGATTCTTCTATGATCTGGTGGTTTTGGTTGCGAAAATATGGGATATATCTTTTCTCTCAAGCCTGCAAAAGTTATTCCCTGGGTCTTTGGTAGGTCTTATGTTGGATGTGGCCTTTGTGTATGCATGCTGTGAGGTTTCTAGTCGAGTTATGGGACTTATGGGTTATGAGGAGTGGATTTCTCTGGTTTGCAAATCAAAGTTTGTCATGTTATATACGGTGGTGTGCCTGGTCTAGAGGTTTGGAGGGGGCTGATGTGAGGTTTTTTTTATGTGGTGGAACCAGTTATTTTTATAAGGTTGGTTTTAAGGGGTGCAATATTCACAGAGTTGTAAGTCCGGATTTCAGGTTGTAGTATGCATTTTGACCAGTTGTCTGAGGTTTTTTATTTGGTGCATGAGGTGGATTTTTTGCTGCAGATAGTTGGCTTTGGTTGGTTCAGTTGTGCGTCGTCCTGTAGCATGTTCAGGAGATTATTTTGTTGGTATTATGGCTTGGTGATCCAAGGTTCTTATTATCACCAACCTGCTGCAATTTCTGGAACTTCCATGTGGATTGTTGGTTTTCTGGTTAGCTGGTGCTGATTTGGTTTCATTTTATGTGAAAAGTGGGAGAGAGCTTGCTTTCTTGGTGTCTTGCGATGTGCTAAAAGTCCTCAGAGTGGGTTTGCTGATCTCTTGTGGTGGTCACGATGCTTGAGGTATGTGTCGGTGGAGGCGTGGGTTATGTTTGCAGGAGTGGTTTTGATGCTTTTTAGCGAAAGTGGAGTTAACTGCAGGGCTAATTTCTGTTGGTTGGGGATTGCCCCTAATATTTAGCCGAGATTCTAATATTTAGCCGAGATTCTAGTAGTGTTTCAGACAACGGTTTTCAACAATTGTATAAAGGTTTCTAACAACCCGTTGTATGTCTTGGGCTATTTTAGTTTGCCCTGTTTTCTACTTGCCATGTTTTACCTTCTTTTAAATTATGTGCCCTGTTTTCAGTTTTTTTCAAAAATATGTTGTGTAAGTGACAACAGTTTGTAGGCATTGTTTATGTCCATGTGAAACAACAGTTTAATTTTATAGAAAACAATTGTCTACGGCTATGTGAGACAATATGTTTTTAGTTTCGGAAAAACGATTGTGTGTTTGTGTTGTCTGGCATAAGTTTTTTTAACATTAAACAACGGTTTATTTTTTATGATAAACCATTGTCTATATATTTGTGACACAACAGTTTTTTGAGTTTCAAAAATAACAGTTGTATGATTTTTTCGTACCATGCTTTTTCGGTCATCCGTTGTCTATAAAGTGTTGTCTGAGGTTATTTCTGGTGTAGTGACATGCATTTAAAGAAATATATATATATCAAATTTAAATTGTAATAAAATCAAAATTTAATACAATGAAACAGATATTTAATATTCCTTACTCAAAACGAAATTATTGATATTAGTTAGGCTCAAGGAACATCATCGCCCGCCGGTTCACCGGAGCTCATCGCCATCTCCCGCCAGCTCACCGGAGCTCATCGCCGGTGGTGGGAGAGTTGGAGGTCCCCAAAATCGATGGGTTTCCATCACAACTCCTCCTCTTAACTGTTTTCACATCCCTCACAACTATAACACAAGAATTAAGTCGAATACATCACGAAATCAGAGAAACCCGAAGTGGGTTTGAAACTTTTTGTTTTAAAAGTGACATGCAACGATAGAGGGTTGTACAGGGAAGCAAACCGAACAAGAATCCAGCCTTGGATTGTAAAATCGAGCCAAGAATAGAGATTTTAAGAAGAGAGAAGTTACCGAGAGGAGAGAGAGACAGAGAGAGAATTGTTGTCGAGAGCAAGAAAATGAAGTGAAGAAGATGAATATACAGTCGGTGGTGAGGGTGATCGACAAAAATACCCATTTTTTTAGGTAACAGTAACAAAAATACCCATTTTTAGAATTTTTGATAAAAATACCCGGTAGGATACGCATTTGCCAAATGGGTATATGGGATACGCATTTGGCAAATGCGTATCCTTCACAAATCTTTTTTTTTAAAATCTGGTTGGGATACGCATTTGCCAAATGCGTGTTCACTGGATACGCATTTGGCAAATGCGTATCCTAACCAGAATTTTTTTAAAAAAAAATATTTGTGAAGGATACGCATTTGCCAAATGTGTATCCCAGATACCCATTTGGCAAATGCGTATCCCACCGGGTAGTTTTGCGCACTTTTCCAGAAACGGGTATTTTCATCATTTTCCTTCAAAAAACAGTCATTTTTGTCATTTTTTCCGGTGGTGATGTAATAGAGGTTGGGGGCAAAATAGTCAATACACAATTTCTAAATACTTTTTCTAAAAATCTGATTTATAACCAATTTTAAATCGGAATAAAATATGGAAATTAGAAGAAAAATAATTTTAAAAATTTTAAAATAAAGTTTGTGAAATTACAAGTCTCCTTATATTTTTAAAATAATTTTAGGCTCGAAAATGAATTTTCTATGAATTTTTGAAATAAAGGCTATTTTAAAGAAATAAAGCTTTTTATAACATTTTAAAATATTAAAACACACAATTAAATATTCACACTGATTTTAAAAACTAAATCATACCATAAAGATGATAATGCAAAAAATTCCATGATTTAAAACAACTCCAATAATTTTATATGATTTTCGAAAGATTAAAAACGCACTTTTAAAAATACTTTTTATGCTCTAAGAATATAAATAAAATTCCACGAACATATACGACGCATACCAATCATCACATAATCACATGAACATGATTTCACACATATCTTGATTTCACAAAAATTATACTCATTATGTAAATCACATAGTTTCCACATTTAACAATTAAATAAGCATTTATAAATCGCGAAAAATTCTAGGTCACCTTGATGTGATGCAAAAGATCATTAAAAAGAATACAACCCATTTCTCTTTATGATTCCAGCCAAGAAGACTCGTAAAAAGAAGGATCAATCATGTTATATATTTCAGGAGCTAGATCAGTTGCCGAGAAACAAGTTAGAATTGCCTCAACAAAAATGTACGGAATTGGGCCTAAAAAAGCCATTCAGGTTCGCAATCGATTAGGTATCAGTGGGAATATAAAGATAAAAGAATTAACTAAGTATCAGATCGACCAAATGGAAAAAACAATAGGTCAAGATCATGCTGTTCATTGGGAATTGAAGAGAGGAGAACGAGCAGACATCGAACGATTCATTTCTATTTCTTGAAAATACGTTTCTAAGCTGAGAATTGAACACCTAAGAAAGAAGAGCTGTAAAAAGTGAGTATACAAATGATAGAAGCTAGCAAGTGAGTAGACCTATATACGATATACGAACGATAGAAGCTTATCTACAGCTCTAACAAGACAACCCAACTAGCCCTATATATAGAATAGGTTAGGATGTGAGGCTTCTCAGTTTCTAAGCTGAGAATAAGCAATAGAAAGAACAGAGTTCTATGCAACACCAATTAACAACATATCGCAAGAATGTAACCCCTATCGAAAGGGAGCTAGAACGTAGCAACGAACAAGGCAGTAGCTACTAGAGCTGCTAGGTTGTTAACTGCTTATACTAACCTTATACTCACCAACGTTACAAATTTATACTCTTTATTAATGAGGAAAACAATATTTTAATGGTGCACAGCAATACCAAAGTACTATATTTAGTTATCACTAAACTCGGGTTCGATTCCTTACAACTACATTATTATATTAGATTACAACTACATTATTATATTAGATTTATTTAATTTTATTTCTTTAGCTTCACCAGGGGATTGAGGTTCGATTCCCTATAGCTACATAACTAAATAAAATATATTAATATATTATTAATATTCCAATTTATTAATATTAACATTTTAAACTCAATTTGTGCATGATTCATGCACTGTCTGTGCACAATTTTTGCACGATTTGTGCACGATCCATGCATGTGCTTCGCGCGGTTATCTGTTAGTATGTTATAATATGTAAATAACTATTAACAACCATAGTCGTTTTATTTGTACAACTGATTCAGGTCATTTCTATCAGCACATTTCTCCCGATCCTATTACAAAAAGAATATTAATATATTCATCAACTTCGTTATTCACAAGTAATGTTTTTATTCAATTAATTGTTTTTTACGTAATTATTTTTGTATTTTTAACCTACTCTGTAAATTATTTATTAAATGTCACCCTGTAAAACACTGAACTAAGAATAAACATATAGTATAATGTAATAATAATACTTTGTTGTTTTTTCCACTTGTGCATGTTAATCGAAAACCAGAATAATAAAATGATGAGTGAAGCCGGCCCATGTAATACATCATTTAGTGCAAGTGGTTGGGAGAGTGGCACTAGTCCACGTGGAAGGTCGAGTGATAAGTCTCTAATAACACACATCATTTTTGTTCTTGTCCAAACTTCTCTGATCCCCAAACCGACCATAATCGGCCCACAGCATTGTTGAAGAGCGCTCATTCGAGAGTAGTTTTGGAGCCATGCGTACCAATGACTTAATTGGAATCAACCTTCACGATGTCTTTAATGGATTGATTTCCATCCTCCGTCATAAGGGGAACAATGACCCGACTTTCATGACCCGTCACAATGTTAGCGAGGCCTCGAATTTTGACCATGATGATATCCCCGATGACTTAAGTATCATCGACCCTGGTGAAGTCCCCCCGATGACTCAATTGTTGTCCCCCATGGTGATATCGTCGATGATATGATCATCATCCCTAGCAGTGATGTTGGAAATAATCCAGCTCTACATCACCACACTCCGATTGTTATCGCACATGGCGTTAAAAAAGTTTTATCATTTCATCAAATTTTGGTCTTTGATATTCGTTATCATCATCATCCTACTAGTCAGTTCTACAGTTCTTTATTATATAATTTTCCCACCCAATCTCGACATAGAAGATTTAACATCTAATATCAATAGTTTTAGTACGATCAATACTCCAATGCCTTTCAATATATGGTACTTTTTATTAGAACTATATAATCCACATTCTGCAATTAGTTTCCATGTGCATCATGATTTGATGTAGTTACATTGGATTTTGATTACGGAGGACATATTTCTAAAAAAAATCCCTCTTATGTCCTAAGGCCCATGACCAAAAACTTATCATAGTTGATTTTTTAGAGAAAAATCTAGGATTCGATGGAGAAGTTATATGCAAGATGCATTTGCCGGTGATAAATACTTCTTCAGTATCATCATTGTTAGTAGAATGAAAGTTCATTTAGATGGTTTTGGAATATCATATCCTCGTCATGTGGTCTGAAAATGCCCCATTATAGCTAGTTAAGGGTCACCCTCACCCATATGTACTAGGTTAGTACTCCTGTCATTACCAAATAACTCTCATCTATATCATTCATATGATTAACATAGAAAAGAAAATTATCCAAAACAATTACTACATGCCCGACACAATTTCCTTTAATTTGTTCCCTTCTCTAAAACAGGGTATTCTCTTCTGAATCTCCAAATAAAGTCCATCTAATTCGGTAGTACATCTCAATACAATCGCGTCCATATATTATACGCAAATTTCTGAGTTCGAGAAGTATTTTAATTAATTAAAATAGTTTTTACTCAATAAAAATGACCATTAACAACCTTTTTAATCTAGTAAACTCCATAACTCCATTGTTCTTCATCGTAAAATCAAATAAAAATCACCATAAAACTTCTAATACCATCTCAAGATTAAGTAAAATTACTCTCTACGAAAAGCACTTTTTACCTAATTTATAAAGTCTGTATTTAAGTTCTTTTTCTGAATTTCAATACTATTTAATCTCCTACCTACTTACTCAACCCATTCTCTCAATTTTTCACCATACCAATTTTCTAACTAAAATAATCAAATCTCCTTATTCTTCTCTTTTTTCTTATTCTTCTCCTTCCTTTTCTTCTTTTTCTCTAATTCTTTTCTTTCTCTCGGTTATCTCTTCACTTACTCTCTCTCTCTGGATCAAGGGCTGTCAAAAAAAATCCGAAAAATCCGATATCCGACAGAAAAATTCGATACCGAATTCGAAAAAATCGAATAATATCTGTATTTGAAAGAAAACGAATATTATTCGTATCCGAATTCGTATCCGAAAATAGTGGATACGGATATAGGCACATCCGTATTCGAAATATCCGATATCCGAAAATTTGTAAATATATTTACCAAAAATACTAGGTTCAAAGTTTCTATTTGCAAAAATACCATCTCCCTTAATTAATTGCAATTTTACTAAACTAAGTTTCAAAATTGCAAAAATACTAGGCCCACTCCCCCTCCCTCCTTCCCAGCCCAGCCCACTGCCCGACTTCTGTACTTTTTTTTTTTTTAAGATGGGGGCTATTTTGGTGGATTTTGGTTTGCAACTCAATGCAACCACATTCAACTAAATGCAACCAAATGCAACTTTTTTTTAAAAGGTGGGGTGATTTTGGTGGATTTGGGTTGCAAGGCCCCGCCAGGGGCAATATTCAACTGAATGCAATCACATTCAACTTCTTTTTTTAAAAAAAAAAAGGTAGGGTGATTTTGTTAGCTTTGGGATGCAAGGCCCCGCCAGGGGCAATATTCAACTGAATGCAACCACATTCAACTGAATATAACCACATTCAACTTCTTTTTTTTAAAAAGGTAGGGTGATTTTGGTGGCTTTGGGTTGCAAGGCCCCGCCAGGGGCAATATTCAACTGAATGCAACCACATTCAACTGAATGCAACCACATTCAACTTCTTTTTAAAAAAAAAGGTAGGGTGATTTTAGTGGCTTTGAGTTGCAAGGCCCCGCCAGGGGCAATATTCAACTGAATGCAACTGAAATCAGAAATTTAGTTGAATGTGGTTGCATTCAGTTGTTGATTTCAGGTTCCATTTGTCAGTTGTCATTTTCGACCTCATTTTTGGATTCTATATATATCAAAATATATATATATATATGAGTTGATTCAAATGAGAACCATTATCTAAATGAGAACCGGAGAACCATTGGATCCTACTGTAGAACCTATTTTGTTTCGTAATAAAAATATAGTGTCATGCTATTGAATTTCAAAGATATGCACATGAAATTAAAATTTCTACAATTGAATTTGCTTCTTCTACAAATTTCTACAACTGAACTTACTTACCATTGAGTTCTACTACAAATCTATTTTGTTTCGTATTAAAAATATAGTGTTCTGCTAAAAATATAGTTTTTCTACAATTGAACTTACTTACCATTGAGTTTTAGTGCAAAATCTATTTTGTTTCGTACTAAAAATATAGTGTTCTGCTACTGAACTTCAAAGTTATGCACATGACATTAAAAGTTCTACAACCGAACTTTCTTTTTCTACAAAGTTCTACGACTAAACTTACTTTTTTCAACAAATATTCTGCTGCTGAACTTAAAAGTTATGCATCTGAACACATGAATTCTAACGTTCCGCTACTGAACTTATTAGAGTTCTCCGGTTCTCAGTTTAGTGTGATTCTCCATAGAGCGTGACCTATATATATATATATATATATATAGTTCAAAAATGAGGTCGAAAATGACAACGGACAAATGGAACCTGAAATCAGAAAATTAGTTGCATGTGATTGCATTCAGTTGCAATTTAGTTGAATATGCCCATGCGGGGCCATGGAACCTAAATCCACCAAAATATCACCCACCTTAAATATATATATATATATAAATAGTTCAAAACTGAGGTCGAAAATGACAACTGACAAATGGAACATGAAATCAGAAATTTAGTTGCATGTGGTTGCATTCAGTTGCAAATTTAGTTGAATATGCCCCTGCGGGGCCATGGAACCTAAATCCACCAAAATATCCGAAATCAGAAATTTAGTTGCATGTGGTTGCATTCAGTTGCAAATTTAGTTGAATATGCCCCTGCGGGGCCATGGAACCTAAATCCACCAAAATATCACCCACCTTAAAAATATATATATATATATATATATATATATATATATATATATATATATATAAATATGAGTGCCCTTCCACAGCCCCTATTGGTTGGAAAATGGCGTGCAACCACCAGGTCGCACACTGCCGCAATGAAGGCTTGCGGCAGTATTTTAAATAAAAAAAATACACCTGCCGCAATGAAGGCTTGCGCCAGTGTTTTAAATAAAAAAACTGAAAGCTACTTAGCTACAGGCAGCGTTTAGCTTCATTTATGTAATCTGAATTGAGTGTACCAGAACTAAATGTTTTCACCTAGAAAATAATATTCTGGCTTGGCTAGTGTTTTAAATAAAAAAACTGAAAGCTACTTAGCTACAGGCAGCGTTTAGCTTCACTGAATTGAGTGTACCAGAATTATATGCTTTCACCTAGAAAATAATATTCCTTTCACTCCTTTTTATGTAACTATAATAAAATGTATATATCTTCATTTTCATTTTCTGTTTTAATATTCTTTAAAGCTCTAAATTAACTATCAAAAAAATTACCCTAGAGGGGGCCTACTTTCTACCAACCACTAGGGGGCCTGCAGCTATTTTTTCAACATTGTGTAGCTATTAGCCTAGTACATTAGATTGCCCAAAGAGTCGTTGCGGTAGAAATTTAAGATTTTTTATTTTATTTTATTTTTAAATCTTCAAATATGCATCCAAATAATAAACTATATTAATTTTAACTTTAAAGTAACGTTAATAATGTATTTGGTATACTTTCTACATGTTATGTAGATTAAATAATGATGGATTGACATGTACATCTCAATCTTAGATAGTTGTTGAAAACTAAATCATTATGGTAACATTTTTTGTTATTTTTTCTATTTAAAATATTCAAAATAAATTTTTTCTTAACGATTTCATTCATTTAAAATATTCATTTTTTCTATTTCATATACCATTTTTTCCCTAAATTTGTTTTAAAAATTAATTAATTAATAATTTAAATGGGTCATGGTTGGAAGTCATTCCCATGTTCATAGACTCGTCTATACCTATTTTTATATGTTATTCTCTATTAATTTACTATTTTTATTAATTTTATAAATATATATCAAATTACAATAATGTAAAATAATATGTAAGATAATTTTGCTTAAACTTGCAAGAGTACATGTTGATGGAATGGCAAAATGTTTATTAAAAATTTTAATATTTTTTGTTTTATTATCCATATCTTAATATAAATGCAATTATATATTAATTATTAGTAAAATAAATTATAGAAGTGAAAGGCATATGAAATAGAATTATCACAAAGAAATGCAAAAGTGCTTATAACCCGTGCTTTTGCACGAGTTACTTTTAAATACTTTTAAAATTATATGATTAAAGAAAATAGAATATAAAAATTTATTATGAATAAAATTTAATTTTGTAATATTCATTAATAAAATTATTAGTAATAATAATAGTTATTTAATAAATGATATGTATTGATTAGAACTAATAATATAAAATCTTAATGTAAATTTGTTGTTGACGGGATTCAAACTTGGATCTCTAGAAGAGGGATTTAAATACAGAATATTTCTTATTATTAGATGTAACGGCTATAATCTATTTAATAAATATTTAACGGTAATTATTTTTTTAGATGATTGAACCAAACTGAACTAAAGTAAAACGGGAACCGGCCCGACACGGCCGCACGAATAGGCACGCACGAACCGGCCCGCCCGGCACGGCACAACCCGCGAGTGACAGTCAAGCCGCCTAACTTTTTGGTTGTTCTCAATTAATTTGCAATTCATTTCTTCATTTACTGATTCTTTTGTTTCTTTTGCTTTTTAAACAAAATTCTACAGCAACTTTGTTTTTTTACCCTTTTTATCTTTTGCAATTTAGTTGTTTAAATGTTTAAAACAATCGAATTATTTTGCTCTTTAACTGTTAATCAACTGAGTTTGCTTTTTCTTTTTTATTCAGTTTTTAATTTAATTTGGCACATCCACAAGGGAACAACACTATATAGTTTATTTAATATTTATAAATAGTGGATAGCTAATTTAATTTGTATAAATAGTGGATAATTTATTTACTTTGTATTGTATTATTGTATGTTAACGCGGTTTATTCCATTTTTTTAGAGAGGAATCCTCTCAAATTATTTATAAAATATTTTTAATTAATAAAATTTAAATGAGGTACCGTCCTCTTTTAACTACATTTACAAAATTAATTTTCAAAACTTTTTATTAAACTAAAATACTACTTGCCATGGGTGATAATGAGTCAATGATGAAATGTTACTGCACCTGCCGCATATGTTACTGCACCTGCCGCAAGGAAACAATGCGGCAGGTGGTTCATTTATTACCAGCCACCAACCGTATTTATTGCGGAAATTTTTTTTCTGAGCCACAACTACACATTGCGGCAGTAAAAACTGCCGCGTTGAGTCATTGCGGCAGAAATTTAAATTTTTTTATTTTATTTTATTTTATTGTTAAATCTTCAAATATGCATCCAAATAATAAACTATATTAATTTTAACTTTAAAGTATCGTTAATAATGTATTATGGAAACTTTCTACATGTTATCTAGCTTAAATAATGATGGATTGACATGTACATCTCAATCTTAGATAACAGTTGAAAACTAAATCATTATCGAAACATTTTTGTTATTTTTTCTATTTAAAATATTCAATATAAAATTTTCCTTTACGATTTCATTCATTTTAACTTACATTATTGTTTTATGCTATTTTTTCATTTTTAAGAATATAATAACATATATTATCATTATTTTCAAATTTTGACTTTATATACCATTTTTTCCCTAAATTTGTTTTAAAAATTAATTAATTTATAATTTAAATGTGTCATGCTTGGAAGTCATTCCCATGTTCATTGACTCGTCTATACACATTTTTATATGTTATTATCTATTAATTTACTATTTTTATTAATTTTATAAATATATATCAAATTACAATAATATAAAATAATATGTACGGTAATTTTGACATCCTCAAAATTATTGTATTTTTGAAGAATTGTTGTATTTTTTGCTAAGCAAAAGGCGTCCGGTTTCACATCCTCAAGAGACTGCACGTTACACCTGGACGGGTTGTGAAGAAATAGAATTATCACAAAGAAATGCAAAAGTGATATATTCTTAATTCAGCTGGAACCCCGGTTGGAATAGATATATTTTTTTACGCAAAAGGAGTCTGGTTCTAGACCCTCAGGAGACCGCAGCTTAGAGCTTAAGGATTTATTTATATTATTAATTATTTTATTTATTTAGAAAATTATATTTATAAATATCTAATGATATTAGATATTTATTTTTATAATTTCTGAATTAAAATAATTATTTATTAATTAAAGATTATAAGCTGTGCGGGTTAAAAACCAATTCTACGGAGTCTAAAACAAAACGTGATCAAGTGACTTGAATTGATTAAGTGGCACGTGAATGGTTTTGTAAAAAAATTCCAAACCAATTCTGTTGTTTACGTTAAACAAATGAATTCAAAAAGAACAATTCACAAAGGCAACTATCACCGCACATGACTTGTCGGCTGCCACTCTCCTTGTACCCCGCGTGCTCAACAACAACTAATTTTCACTGCCGCAATGAAAGGTTGTTGCAGTACTAATTTTTACTACGCCGCATTAAAAACATGCGGCAATGTGTCGCAATGAAGGGTTGCGGCAGTACTGGTGGCTGTCTCAATCAACGGTGGTTGCGGAGCAAACTTCTATATATATATATAGGTGCCCTTCCCCAGCCCCCATTGGTTGGAAAATGGCGCGCAACCACCAGGTCGCACACTGCCGCAACGAAGGCTTGCGGCAGTGTTTTAAATAAAAAAACTAAAAGCTACTTAGCTACAGGCAGCGTTTAGCTTCATTTATGTAATCTGAATTGAGTGTACCAGAATTATATGCTTTCACCCAGAAAATAATATTCCTTTCACTCCTTTTTATGTAACTATAATAAAATGTATATATCTTTTTTTTCATTTTATGTTTTAATATTCTTTGAAGCTATAAATTAACTATAAAAAATATTACCCTAGAGGCGGCCTACTTTCTACCAACCACTAGGGGGCCTGCAGCTATTTTTTCAACATTTTGTAGCTATTAGCCTAGTATATTAGATTGCCCAAAGTTTTGCTGTCGATTTCACGCCTACCGCATTGTTTCATTGCGGCAGGTGGTTCATTTATTATCAGCCACCAACCATATTTAATGTGAAATTTTTTTTCTGAGCCACAACTACACATTGCGGCAGTAAAAACTGCCGCGATGAGTCGTTGCGGCAGAAATTTAAGATTTTTATTTTATTTTTAAATCTTCAAATATGCATCTAAATATTAAACTATATTAATTTTAACTTTAAAGTATCGTTAATAATGTATTTGGGATACTTTCTACATGTTATGTAGCTTAAATAATGATGGATTGACATGTACATCTCAATCTTAGATAACTGTTGAAAACTAAATCATTATGGTAACATTTTTATTTTTTCTATTTAAAATATTCAAAATAAATTTTTTCTTATCGATTTCGTTCATTTAAAATATTCATTTTTTCTATTTATATACCATTTTTTCCTTAAATTTGTTTTAAAAATTAATTAATTAATAATTTAAATGGGTCATGGTTGGAAGTCATTCCCATGTTCATAGACTCGTCTATACCCATTTTTATATGTTATTATCTATTAATTTACTATTTTTTTAATTTTATAAATATATATCAAATTACAATAATGTAAAATAATACGTAAGATAATTTTGCTTAAACTTGCAAGAGTACATGTTGATGGAATGGCAAAATGTTTATTAAAAATTTTAATATTTTTTGTTTTATTATCCATATCTTAATATAAATGCAATTATATATTAATTATTAGTAAAATAAATTATAGAAGTGAAAGGCATATGAAATAGAATTATCACAAAGAAATGCAAAAGTGCTTATAACCCGTGCTTTTGCACGAGTTACTTTTAAATACTTTTAAAATTATATGATTAAATAGAATACAATATAATAATTCATTATGAATATAATTTAATTTTGTAATATTCATTAATTAAATTATTAGTAATAATAATAGTTATTTAATAAATGATATGTATTGATTAGAACTAATAATATAAAATCTTAATGTAAATTTGTTGTTGACGGGATTCAAACTTGGATCTCTAGAAGAGGGATTTAAATATAGAATATTTCTTATTATTAGATGTAACGGCTATAATCTATTTAATAAATATTTAACGGTACTTATTATTTTAGATGATTGAACCAAACTGAACTAAAGTAAAACGGGAGCCGGCCCGGCACGGCCGCACAAATCGGCACGCACGAACCGGCCCGCCCGGCACGGCACAGCCCGCGAGTGACAGTCAAGCCGCCTAACTTTTTGGTTGTTCTCAATTAATTTGCAATTCATTTCTTCATTTACTGATTCTTTTGTTTCTTTTGCTTTTTAAAGAAAATTCTACAGCAACTTTGTTTTTTTACCCTTTTTATCTTTTGCAATTTAGTTGTTTAAATGTTTAAAACAATCGAATTATTTTGCTCTTTAACTGTTAATCAACTGAGTTTGCTTTTTCTTTTTTATTCAGTTTTTAATTTAATTTGGCACCTCCACAAGGGAACAACACTATATAGTTTATTTAATATTTATAAATAGTGGATAGCTAATTTAATTTGTATAAATAGTGGATAATTTATTTACTTTGTATTGTATTATTGTATGTTAACGCGGTTTATTCCATTTTTTTAGAGAGGAATCCTCTCAAATTATTTATAAAATATTTTTAATTAATAAAATTTAAAAGAGGTACCGTCCTCTTTTAACTACATTTACAAAATTAATTTTTAAAACTTTTTATTAAACTAAAATACTACTTGCCATGGGTGGTAATGAGTCAATGATGAAATGTTAGTGCACCTGCCGTAAGGAAACAATGCGGCAGGTGGTTCATTTATTACCAGCCACCAACCGTATTTATTGCGGAATTTTTTTTCTGAGCCACAACTACACATTGCGGCAGTAAAAACTGCCGCATTGAGTCATTGCGGAAGAAATTTAATTTTTTTTTATTTTATTTTTAAATCTTCAAATATCCATTCAAATAATAAACTATATTAATTTTAACTTTAAAGTATCGTTAATAATGTATTAGGGAAACTTTCTACATGTTATGTAGCTTAAATAATGATGGATTGACATGTACATCTCAATCTTAGATAACTGTTGAAAACTAAATCATTACCGAAACATTTTTTGTTATTTTTTCTATTTAAAATATTCCATATAAATTTTTTCTTAACGATTTCATTCATTTTAACTTACATTATTGTTTTATTCTATTTTTTCATTTTTAAGAATATAATAACACATATTATCATTATTTTTAAATTTTGACTTTATATACCATTTTTTCCCTAAATTTATTTTAAAAATTAATTAATTTATAATTTAAATGGGTCATGCTTGGAAGTCATTCCCATGTTCATTGACTCGTCTATACACATTTTTATATGTTATTATCTATTAATTTACTATTTTATTAATTTTATAAATATATATCAAATTACAATAATATAAAATAATATGTACGATAATTTTGACATCCTCAAAATTATTGTATTTTTGAAGAATTTTTGTATTTTTTGCTAAGCAAAAGGCGTCAGGTTTCACATCCTCAAGAGACCGCACATTACACCTGGACGGTTTGTGAAGAAATAGAATTATCACAAAGAAATGCAAAAGTGATATATTCTTAATTCAGCTGGAACCCCGGTTGGAATAGATATATTTTTTGTTAAGGAAAAGGAGTCCGGTTCCGGACCCTTAGGAGACCGCAGCTTAGAGCTTAAGGATTTATTTATCTTATTAAATATTTTATTTATTTAGAAAATTATATTTATAAATATCTAATGATATTAGATATTTATTTTTATAATTTCTGAATTAAAATAATTTTTTATTAATTAAAGATTATAAGCTGTGCGGGTTAAAAACCAATTCTACGGAGTCTAAAACAAAACGTGATCAAGTGACTTGAATTGATTAAGTGGCACGTGAATTGTTTTGTAAAAAAAGTCCAAACCAATTCTGTTGTTTACGTTAAACAAATGAATTGAAAAAGAACAATTCATAAAGGCAACTATCACCGCACATGACTTGTCGGCGGCCACTCTCCTTGTACCCCGCGTGCTCAACAACAACTAATTTTCACTGTCGCAATGAAAGGTTGTTGCAGTACTAATTTTTACTATGCCGCATTAAAAACATGCGGCAATGCTGCCGCAATGAAGGGTTGCGGCA
Source organism: Kitagawia praeruptora (assembly GCA_037693485.1). Taxonomy (NCBI): domain Eukaryota; kingdom Viridiplantae; phylum Streptophyta; class Magnoliopsida; order Apiales; family Apiaceae; genus Kitagawia; species Kitagawia praeruptora. The sequence goes on from CM075354.1 coordinate 115,609,721, forward strand.
GTACTGGTGGCTGTCTCAATCAGCGGTGGTTGCGGACCAAACTCCTATATATATATATATATATATATATATATATATATATATATATATATATATATATATATGGGTGCCCTTCCACAGCCCCCATTGGTTGGAAAATGGCGCGCAACCACCAGGTCGCACACTGCCGCAATGAAGACTTGCGGCAGTATTTTAAATAAAAAAATACACATGCCGCAATGAAGGCTTGCGGCAGTGTTTTAAATAAAAAAACTGAAAGCTACTTAGCTACAGGCAGCGTTTAGCTTCATTTATGTAATCTGAATTGAGTGTACCCGAATTATATGCTTTCACCCAGAAAATAATATTCCTTTCACTCCTTTTTATGTAACTATAATAAAATGTATATATCTTTTTTTTCTTTTTATGTTTTAATATTCTTTGAAGCTCTAAATTAACTATCAAAAAAATTACCCTAGAGGCGGCCTACTTTCTACCAACCACTAGGGGGCCTGCAGCTATTTTTTCAACATTTTGTAGCTATTAGCCTAGTATATTAGATTGCCCAAAGTTTTGTTGTCGATTTCACGCCTACCGCATTGTTTCATTGCGGCAAGTGGTTCATTTATTATCAGCCACCAACCATATTTAATTTGAATTTTTTTTTCTGAGCCACAACTACACATTGCGGCAGTAAAAACTGCTGCAATGAGTCGTTGCGGCAGAAATTTAAGATTTTTTATTTTATTTTATTCTATTTTTAAATCTTCAAATATGCATCCAAATATTAAACTATATTAATTTTAACTTTAAAGTATCGTTAATAATGTATTTGGTATACTTTCTACATGTTATGTAGCTTAAATAATGATGGATTGACATGTACATCTCAATCTTAGATAACTGTTGAAAACTAAATCATTATGGTAACATTTTTTGTTATTTTTTCTATTTAAAATATTCAGTATAAATTTTTTCTTAACGATTTCATTCATTTAAAATATTCATTTTTTCTATTTATATACCATTTTTTTCTTAAATTTGTTTTAAAAATTAATTAATTAATAATTTAAATGGGTCATGGTTGGAAGTCATTCCCATGTTCATAGACTCGTCTATACCCATTTTTATATGTTATTATCTATTAATTTACTATTTTTATTAATTTTATAAATATATATCAAATTACAATAATATAAAATAATATGTAAGATAATTTTGCTTAAACTTGCAAGAGTACATGTTGATGGAATGGCAAAATGTTTATTAAAAATTTTAATATTTTTTGTTTTATTATCCATATCTTAATATAAATGCAATTATATATTAATTATTAGTAAAATAAATTATAGAAGTGAAAGGCATATGAAATAGAATTATCACAAAGAAATGCTAAAGTGCTTATAACCCGTGCTTTTGCACGAGTTACTTTGAAATACTTTTAAAATTATATGATTAAATAAAATAGAATATAATAATTTATTATGAATATAATTTAATTTTGTAATATTCATTAATAAAATTATTAGTAATAATAATAGTTATTTAATAAATGATATGTATTGATTAGAACTAATAATATAAAATCTTAATGTAAATTTGTTGTTGACGGGATTCAAACTTGGATCTCTAGAAGAGGGATTTAAATATAGAATATTTCTTATTATTAGATGTAACGGCTATAACCTATTTAATAAATATTTAACGGTACTTATTATTTTAGATGATTGAACCAAACTGAACTAAAGTAAAACGGGAGCCGGCCCGGCACGGCCGCACAAATCGGCACGCACGAACCGGCCCGCCCGGCACGGCACAGCCCGCGAGTGACAGTCAAGCCGCCTAACTTTTTGGTTGTTCTCAATTCATTTCTTCATTTACTGATTCTTTTGTTTCTTTTGCTTTTTAAACAAAATTCTACAGCAACTTTGTTTTTTTATCCTTTTTATCTTTTGCAATTTAGTTGTTTAAATGTTTAAAACAATCGAATTATTTTGCTCTTTAACTGTTAATCAACTGAGTTTGCTTTTTCTTTTTATTTAGTTTTTAATTTAATTTGGCACCTCCACAAGGAAACAACACTATATAGTTTATTTAATATGTATAAATAGTGGATAGATAATTTAATTTGTATAAATAGTGGATAATTTATTTACTTTGTATTGTATTATTGTATGTTAACGCGGTTTATTCCATTTTTTTAGAGAGGAATCCTCTCAAATTATTTATAAAATATTTTTAATTAATAAAATTTAAATGAGGTACCGTCCTCTTTTAACTACATTTACAAAATTAATTTTTCAAAACTTTTTATTAAACTAAAATACTACTTGCCATGGGTGATAATGAGTCAATGATGAAATGTTACTACACCTGCCGCTAGAAAACAATGCGGCAGGTGGTTCATTTATTACCAGCCACCAACCGTATTTAATGCGGAATTTTTTTTCTGAGCCACAACTACACATTGCGGCAGTAAAAACTGCCGCATTGAGTCATTGCGGTAGAAATTTAAAATTTTTATTTTATTTTAATTTTAAATCTTCAAATATGCTTCCAAATAATAAACTATATTAATTTTAACTTTAAAGTATAGTTAATAATGTATTAGGGAAACTTTCTACATGTTATGTAGCTTAAATAATGATGGATTGACATGTACATCTCAATCTTAGATAACTGTTGAAAACTAAATCATTACCGAAACATTTTTTGTTATTTTTTCTATTTAAAATATTCAATATAAATTTTTTCTTAACGATTTCATTCATTTTAACTTACATTATTGTTTTATGCTATTTTTTTCATTTTTAAGAATATAATAACATATATTATCATTATTTTCAAATTTTGACTTTATATACCATTTTTTCCATAAATTTATTTTTAAAATTAATTAATTAATAATTTAAATGGGTCATGCTTGTAAGTCATTCCCATGTTCATTGACTCGTCTGTACACATTTTTATATGTTATTATCTATTAATTTACTATTTTTATTAATTTTATAAATATATATCAAATTACAATAATATAAAATAATATGTACGATAATTTTGACATCCTCAAAATTATTGTATTTTTGAAGAATTGTTGTATTTTTTGCTAAGAAAAAGGCGTCCGATTTCACATCCTCAAGAGACCGTATATTACACCTGGACGGGTTGTGAAGAAATAGAATTATCACAAAGAAATGCAAAAGTGATATATTCTTAATTCAGCTGGAACCCCGGTTGGAATAGATATATTTTTTTACGCAAAAGGAGTCTGGTTCTAGACCCTCAGGAGACCGCAGCTTAGAGCATAAGGATTTATTTATATTATTAATTATTTTATTTATTTAGAAAATTATATTTATAAATATCTAATGATATTAGATATTTATTTTTATAATTTATGAATTAAAATAATTATTTATTAATTAAAGATTATAAGCTGTGCGAGTTAAAAACCAATTCTACGGAGTCTAAAACAAAACGTGATCAGGTGACTTGAATTGATTAAGTGGCACGTGAATTGTTTTGTAAAAAAAGACGTTAAACAAATGAAATGAAAAAGAACAATTCACAAAGGTAACTATCACCGCACATGACTTGTCGGCCACTCTCCCTGTACCCCGTGTGCTCAACAACAACTAATTTTCACTGCCGCAATGAAAGGTTGTTGCAGTACTAATTTTTACTACGCCGCATTAAAAACATGCGGCAATGCTGTCGCAATGAAGGGTTGCGGCAGTACTGGTGGCTGTCTCAACCAACGGTGGTTGCGGACCAAACTCCTATATATATATATATATAGTTTAAAAATGAGGTCGAAAATGACAACTGACAAATGGAACCTGAAATCAGAAATTTAGTTGCATGTGGTTGCATTCAGTTGCAAATTTAGTTGAATATGCCCCTACGGGGCCATGGAACCTAAATCCACCAAAATATCACCCACCTTCAATATATATATATATATATATATATATATATATATATATATAGTTCAAAAATGAGGTCGAAAATGACAACTGACAAATGGAACCTGAAATCAGAAATTTAGTTGCATGTGGTTGCATTCAGTTGCAAATTTAGTTGAATATGCCCCTGCGGGGCCATGGAATCTAAATCCACCAAAATAACACCCACCTTAAAAATATATATATATATGGTGCCCTTCCACAACCACATCTGGTTGTGGTTTGAAAACTATCTAACAAATCTTGTCCGTTAAATTGGAAAATGTATGGCTGGGATTAATTACTTCAGCAATGAAACATTGCGGTGGCAACATCTCCCGCAATGATACAAAGCGGCCTCCTCAATGATACATTGCGGGGTACAAAATTTTGTGCAATTACTATTTTACCCTTCCATTCACAAAAAACGGGTACTCACAGACACAACCCAAACATATTCCCTCGAACTAAACACACAGACCTCGAACTACATATTTTGTAAGTTTCGCTTAAACCTAACACTTCAATCGACCAATCTCTCGACGCTATTGAAGGTTAATTTACGGCTATTTGTTTCCCTTTACAACGATATTCTGAATTCAATGGTGTGTTTCTTCCACCCTTTAGACAAATATACGTACGAGATGATGGTTCTTTACTTCGTTGATGCCTATGAGTACCGCAGATTATTATTTGGAACCCGACACGTCGACCATATTCTCTATAAAACACTTCCGCATCATCTAAAGTATAAAAATTTATACCAACGCAAGGCACAACATCATTAATATTCGGAAATGCAAATCCATTATTTTCGTTTTCGATATTAATATCATCATCGACATCATTTTTTCCCATCTTAATATTATTTTCTTCATCATCATCACAATCACTATCAATTTCTATGTGCACCTTCGTTTTACCCATACCAACATCATTCTTTCTTTCACCAACATCATCCACATTCATCTTTTCTTTATCCATATCATAAGTATCAACATCTATAATATCATCTTTAACAAATAACTTTTGAAAAACTGGATTTTTTCTTACGGGTGTAACATAATCGAAATTATCATGGTCACTCGATGAAGTAGAAGAACTAAATAAATATTCCATAGTAATTAGAGAGCTAACATTTTTTTGTAGAATTTTTTATCTTCAAGAACCTTCAAACCCTTAACTTTTGGAAGTGTATATATGAATTTTGGAAGTGTATGTATATGTGAAAAATGGGGAAAAACTAACCTTTTTTTAATTTTTTTTACCTCCAAACCTTTAATATTTGGAAGTGTGTGTAATCATTTTAAAAGTGGGGAAAAAGTGTTTTACAAATGTTGTTTTTAAAAATTGGTAGGACCTGCATTTACATTGTGCTCAATATGCAGATAAAAATTGGTTCCCTGGACCACCTCAATGAAACATTGCGGTGGGTGAGATTATCTCCAATGCCACCTCAATGAAACATTGCGGTGGGGGAATTGGGGAAAAATGATAATTCTGCAACCACCAACTACAAGTACCACATTTAACGTTGGTGGAAAACATGTTATTTTCCATGACTACAGCAATGAAGCATTGCTGTGGTACAAAGCCCATTTTCAATTTTTTTGTTTTTTGTAAAATTATAAAAATATGCATGTGAAATCATAATAAATTAATTTAAAATTAGAAATATCTTCAATGTTAAGTTAAGAATATTTTTTTTCTATCCTATGTATTTAATTAAAAATATTTAATCTAAATATAGTGGGAGATCGAATATTCGGGGATGATCGAATTTTGGTAGTGGCTCCGTATCTACTAATTTTACCTTACTTCCTCTAATCAACCTATAAATATTTTCAATTATGAGGAGATTCAATAAATTTAGGGATATTTTGAATGGTACCCTTCTGGTTTTGGGTTTTCCAGACGGTACCATTCCTTCTTTTTGACTTACGAGTGGTGCCCTTATATTTTAGGTTTCGTGTATGTTATACCATTCCGTTAGTCCAAACGTTAAAATACAAGTAAATGACCTAATTTATTATTTAAACATCAATTTTTTCGCACTTCTAATAATCATAACATTATGTTACTTATAAAAACATCACCCATCAATATATTTGAACAAAAACATTGCCACTACATATGGTACCCTTACATTTTAACGTTTGATTAACGTTTGGGTAACGGAATAGTATAATATACACGATACCTAAACTACAAGGGTACCATTGAGAATATCCCATAAATTTATTCTTGAACACAATTAGAAATTGTAAGTTTAGTGGTCAACTAGGATTTAGGGTTTCAATTTTAAAAAAAAAATACAATTTTGTATTTATTTTTCTTGTAAAACATTATGTGATGTTTAAAATAAAATTGTATACATTTGTGTCCCGGTTTATTCATTAACTAGTCCATTATGAACAATTTTTAAAATTTAATAAATAATTATTATTAAAATGTAAAATTAATTCAATTTTAATAAAAAATAATAACTTATTCAATTTTTAAAAATATTCATAATGAAAGAATTTCGGAATCCGGACATGTAGTAAGGTTTATCATCAAAATGTAGTAACCTCTATCGTCTAAATTAGTTGAAATTGTTTCATTATTATTATTATTTAGTCTAACTACACATTTCTTTCTAATCAAATGTAAATTTAAATATATATAGATTCATTTGGTGAATAAGATCAAGAAAGTTCCGTTGTGTTAGTGGTTAGAGTGTTGGCCTCCTCAAGAGTTCGATCCCATGCTAACGGTAATTTATTTATAAGGGTATTTTTGTATTTAAAGAAAATATGTTTTAGCAATGAAACATTGCGGCCACCTCAATGTTTCATTGCGGTGGTTGCATTGTTACAATGCGGTGGGTGAAATCAAAAATTTAGTTGCATGTGGTTGCATTCAGTTACAAATTTAGTTGAATATGGTTGCATTCAGTTGAATATGCCCCTGCGGGGCCAGGAAACCCAAATCCACCAAAATAGTCCCCACCTAAAAAAAAAGTACAGTAGTCGGCGCAGAAGCTTCACAGAAAGGGGGGAGGGGAGGTTTAGGGTTAGGGTTAGTATTTTTGCAATTTTGAAAATTAGTATAGTAAAATTGCAAATAGTTTAGTAAAATTGCAAATAGCTATTATTAACAAAAGTAAATGTGCAAAATTTTACTTTTCCCTATTTATTTATGAAAAAAGCCCATATATATATATATATATATATATATACGTATATATACTTTTCAGAATTTATAATTTATAATTAATAATTTAATATTTATAATATATTATTTATGTATTAAAATTTAATTATTTAATGCATTAAAAAGTGAAGATATTATTTAAGTATTTAATTCATTAATAATATAATAATTATTTAATATTTATAATATGTTATTTATGTATTAAAAAATTGTTATTTTTAATTTTTTTAAATGATTCGGATTTTCGGATTTTCGGTGATAGTCGGATTTTTTAAAAAATCTCAAAAAATCGGATATTCGGATTCGGATTCGGATATTATCCGTATCCGGATAATATCCATCAGATTCTAATTCGGATATAATTTTCTAATATTCGTCGGATTCGGATTCGAATATAGGCAGATCCATATCCGAAATATCCGTTTGACAACCCTATCTGGATCTATCTCTCAGCTCTACACACCACCACCTCTGTCTCCCTCTTTAGGTCGTTTCTCACCACCCACGCCCTTATACACTTAACTACTCCCCAAACAACATCACTATAGCCATATATATCATGTACACAACTAAAAACAATCAACAACAAACAAGAACAATGATTTTCAACTTTAATTATCCAAACTTCACCGAATTTGACATGCACTCCACATAAACCACATATATACTCAAACGAACCCATATATACCTTGCATGTAAGCGTTTACATCTAAACTTAAAATTTCTACAAAACCCCAAACTTAAAATTCACCAAAATTGAATTTGAAAACCATAACTATACAAGGAGTACTCAAATACATGATTTTAGTAAAGAACTAACTAAAGAATTTGTTGGGTTCCGAGGCATAAAACGCAGCGGATAAATGTAAAAATTTTCAAAACCCAAACCAGGATCCATGTATAATTTCGGGCAGATAATGGTGAAATTGAATCATACCTTTATAAGATCTTGTTTCACGAACTCAACGGAGATCCTTGCTTGTAATCACCACACAGAGTCCTTGCGTCAAGATCCGTGTCTCTAAGGTAATCCACACGAACGTCCGACCGTCCAACGATCCGAGGAGCCAGGTACTAGCCCGCGAAGAACAACCTCTCTCTCTCTAGCCTCTAGAAGATGGAGCTGCTAGGGTTTTGTCAAAAACAATTTAATGACTCTTGACCCTAAAGTAATACATCATTATGTATTTATATGAGAGAGATAATGGGCTAAAATCAAAAAACCGAATTGGGCTTCCTTAAACCCAATTCTATTTCTATTCTGATTTTATTATTGGACTTCCTTAAATCCAATTTTGTTCTTACTTTATTAAATTCGAATTTGCTTAGATAATTAATTAGGACCAGTCCAATTAATTAAATAGCCAATTCTCAATTTTGAAAGTGTTTGTCCTAAATCCAATCATGTATGATGAGTTAGGAAGAACTTTCTTGTATTCTTATTTGATTTCATTAATATTAATAAAAGACTTGTTTTGGTTTTATTACGGGCTTTATCTATTTAAAGTGTTTTAAATAAGATATTCCATGGTTTAAAGTAAAGCTTCTAGAATTATAATGAGATTATAATAGTGAGATCTAGAAGATGATAACTCTAGACTTAAACAGTTCCTGATCATAGGATAACTAATCGAAAGTTAGTGAATCCGCAAAGATTGGTACATACTATGCTTGCTCCTTTCAGGAGGATGTTTGTTCTCATAGGCATTTGTGTGGTGACACTATAGCTAGTATGTAGGTGCTTATTAGGGAATAAGTTCACTGAACATGACTCGATAAGTTGAACAACTAATGGAGTTTACTCACGTGTCGATAGTTGTTCACTGAGTGATAGTTGTACAAGTGTCCTTAGACTTGAGATCGTTAGAGTAATCTTGTATATAATGAACTGTGCTTTGGTTTAGTCCTTAGTCTCAAGGACATCCATTAGGTCTATTCTGGGCATAGGGATTTATGTATGGAGATAGTTAATGGTCAATAAAGGACCTACCCCTTCTAGTAAAGAAGTGAATGTCCTATGTTATTCTTAGTATGCGAGTTCTGGAATCTCTGGCCAGAGTGTATGAAATTAGAAAGGAGTTTCTAATTTGCATTAATATGAACTTTGCATTATGAATAAGAAATCATATGATTAAATTTGATAGGCTTGACACGAGTTCCATGCCTTGTATTTAATCGAGATATTGTAGGGTAGAAGGAATTGATTGTACGGTAACTAGCACTGACAGGTTCTTGGTATTCTAAGCAGTGAATTCATATTATCCGGATAGTCGCGATATGTTGAGAAGCATCACTCACGATGTAGAATAAATATAATTAATCTGTTAATTATATTTAATGAATTTTAGAATTCATATAAATAATAAATAAAAAGTTTATTATTATTTATTTCTACTACCGGCTTAATATTGAACCTACAGGGTCACACCATAAAAAGATTAATTTATTGATGAAGGTATTTTGAGAGAGCAAATTGTTTTTAATAATGATTAAAATAGTTTAATTATTATTTAAACAATTTGTGGGATTTATATATATTAATATATACATGATATATTAATTATACTAAACCTACATGAGCCCTATATAAAGAAAGAGATGAGAGGTGTTTTAGTATGTATTGTGGTTTTGTGAAAACCCTAGTAGCCTCCATCTTCTTTCTCTCTTTCTCTCTCTCTCAAAAAGATCAAGGCACCATTTTTATAAAAGCTTGTTTTATAAAAGCTTCATCGAAGATTATTCTTGGTGGATACCGGTAGAGTGCTTCACACTCTGAGGAGCAACTGCTAGCAACCAATCCTTTAAAGCTCCAATTTTTCAAGGTAAGGTTTCGATTCCTCCGGTCTTTCATTTTTATATGATTTTCTATATGTGCGATACATGGTTTTTACGGAATAATTGTTATATCACGCTTTCGTTCGTCCATAAATTCTTTCAATGGCATCAGAACTAGGTTCTGCATATAGAGATTAATATAAAAAATTTCAGATTTTTTTATGCATGTATGGATTTATTATGTTTTTTGCAAAGTTATTTAAATTTAAATATGAATTAATTCAAAATAATATTTGCATGAGATTTTGACCACTGATCTGGATTCTACAAGTGTTGTGGATCATCTAGGTATTTTTTTCATAATTTTATGGTGTGTAGATTATTTGTTATGAATTTTTTAAAATTGTTTTAATTAAAATTCATAAAATAATTATGCATGTGAATTATATGGAATTAAAATTTGCATAAGGACCCCATAGCTACCTTGTAATTGATGCTGCTGTAATGCTGTTTGATTTCAGAAATCATATTATTTTGATTTTTTATTAGTTTATTAATTAATTGTTAATTAATTTATTAATAATAAAATAAAATAAAAAATAATGATAATAGTTATTACTCTTAAAGCGGCTGTTACTTTAGTTATTGCTTCGGCAGTTTTTGTTTGGCACAAGTACACAGCAACGTTACACGGAAGTCTGACAACAGTAATAATAATAAAAAAAATGAAAGCTGTTCAGTTGCTGTCGGGCGCGTGTCGCCCAAACGCGGGAAAAGGGGGTGTCGCGCATTCTGGAAATGCGTTACAGGGTTGTTGCGCATTAGTGTCCTGCGTTACACAAATAAATAGCTTTTAACTGTTGTAACGGATATCATAAATGTGTTACAGCCTTCTGTCCACATTAAATTTGATTTTCTGGGAGTTTCGTAACTCCGTTTTAGGCGTGCAATATATCGTTGGATTCGTATTTCCGAGACAGATCTAATGGAGTGGTCAAATATTTTTTATATAATATTTTTGAAATATTTATATTACCGGAAGTGTTTTAAAGCATATTTTAATTGTTTTAAATTGCTTTTAAATGCTATAATAAATCCATACATCATTATATCAATGTGTGACATGATATGCTTGCATGCCTACTTGTTTATTTATTTTTATATATGAGATATATGCCTATATTTACCATGCGATGATAGATTTAGGTGAACTTAAATTAATATAAGGCGTGCTCTAGAAAATCTAGAATAGGAATCGTTTCTTGCCTTAACAATAATATTATGAATACAATCATGAGATTCTTGTGTTTTTGAAACACGTAATTAAATATGAATTTTCAATATTGAGAAATGATGATTCTGTCAAAAACGGATTTCGATCTGTAAGAAAGGGGTATTAAGTGACGCCTCTTGACAATGCTCCCCCCGATCTGGGAATCATCCAATTATCAATTATTGATTTGAAATATTTAATTTAAAAGGAAGAATCTCTTTATAATATGATTATGATTGTGACATAATATAATCCCTCTAAAATTATATAATATCAAGTAGTAATTGGCCAATGACACAACGGGCTTGTGTCGGTCATAGCCTTCCAACATGGTAGAAAGTAGTTCTCATTTTTAAATCATTGTCGTTTCGTGCTACAGCCGAGGGCTTTGATTTCGAAATTAGAAATACTTGTCTATTACATAGAGATGTGTACAATGAATTAGAATCTAATGGTCGTTACGTGCTACAGCCGTGGGCCGTTGGAGACTGATTCAATTGTACGAAATGTTGGGTTAGACTTGACTTAGAATATTGAGTTTGTCGTGCTACAGCAGTGACTCAATTATTCAAGAGGCTAAAGTTTTATTAGGGAATAACATGAGATGTAATTGACAAGAATTGTCTGCCTATTGAACATCACATGGCGTTTCGTGCTACAGCCGAGGTTGTGTGATGGAATGTAGGATCCCTATTCCCACTAGCATTACGAATGCTTATTTATTCACTTAGGGGGTTGTATAAATTAGATAAACTAGTGGGAGCCACTTATGAATAAAGACCCGATTCATATAGTGTTTTGAAATGAAATTGAATATTTGCTAAGTGTTGTTATGTGTTTATCATTTACAGATTTATTATATACATTATGTCTTCTGCACTATCACTCCGGAGCATACTAGATGCTCACAAATTGACTGGTCCGAATTTTGCTGACTCGCTTCGAAACTTGAGAATTGTTCTCAGGGTTGAGAAGCTGGAATATGTGCTTGACTCACCTAAGCCTGCTGAACCTGCTGACGATGCACATAATGATGAACATGTTGTGTATCGTAATTGGATAGATGATGCTAATGTTTCTCAATGTATCATGCTAGCTTCCATGAACGTTGAGCTACAAAAGCAACATGAGCTTATGGATGCTCACACTATCCTAGAGCATCTACAAGAGTTGTATGATGTGGCAGGGAGGACAGCTCGATATGAGATATCGAAGAAGCTGTTCCGCTGTAGAATGTCGGAGGGATCATCTGTGAATGACCATGTACTTAAGATGATCAATTTGATTGAACGTCTTGGACAACTTGGTTTTGTCATGGATAGGGAGCTAAGTCAAGACTTGGTCTTGCAATCACTTCCTGGTTCGTTTTCGTAGTTTGTTGTGAACTTTCACATGAATAAGTTGGACGTCAGCTTGGCTGAACTCCACAACATGTTGAAGACTGCGGAATCGAATTTTCCCTCTAAGAAGAGTTCTGTTCTTCTAATTTGTGAAGGTTCTAATCCTAAGAAAAGGAAGAGGAACCCTTCCAAGAAGAAGAAAGCAGGTGAGAAAAAATCGGTTCCACCAAAAGCTGAAGACCCCAAGAGTTGTTTGCTTCCACTGTAACAAGGTGGGGCACTGGAAGAGGAACTGCAAGGTTTACCTTGCAGAGTTGAAGAAGAAGAAGGGTAGTCAGACTACCGCTTCTAATTCAGGTATGTTCATGATTGAAGTGAATATGTCATTAAATCAAATGTCTACTTGGGTATTAGATACCGCATGTGGTTCTTACATTTGCAATTCGTTGCAGGGACTAAGGACAAGTAGGACTCTTGAGGAAGAGGAGGTGATTCTACGGATGGGAAATGGAGCAAGAGTTGCTGCTGAAGCTGTAGGATCATTTGATTTACATATGCCTACGGGCAAGACTATTGTTTTTAATAATTGTTATTTTGTTCCCTCAATTGTGAGGAATATTATTTCTATTCCCATGTTAGACTTGGATGGATTTTCGTTTGTTATTCAGAATAATAAATGTTCAATTCTTAGAAATAACGTTCTTTATGGTAGTGGTATTTTAAATAATGGTCTGTATGTATGTGATGTTGAGCATAATTTACTACAAATTGAACATACTAATAAAAGGAAAAGGGATGATGAAAATCTCACCTATTTGTGGCACTATAGACTTGGTCATATTAGTGAAAATAGACTTCGAACATTGCATAAGGAAGGGTTACTTGAACCCTTTGATTTTGAATCATATCCTACATGTGAGTCTTGTCTATTGGGTAAAATGACCAAATCTCCATTTAGTGGACATGGAGAGAAGGCTGCAGATTTGCTAGGATTGGTACACACAGATGTATGTGGACCGATATCTACGCAAGCCATGGGTGGATTTTCGTACTAGAAAGATCGATCTAGATTCGGATATGTGTATTTGATGAAACACAAATCTGAAGCCTTTGAAAAGTTCAAAGAATATAAGAATGAAGTGGAGAAGCAAACCAAACATAGTATTAAAACCCTTCGATCAGATCGAGGCGGTGAATACTTGAATGGAGAGTTTCTAGATTATCTCAAAGAAAATGGTATAGTCTCTCAGTGGACTCCTCCATATACTCCACAGTTGAATGGAGTATCGGAAAAGAGAAATCGAACTTTTGTTAGACATGGTTCGGTCCATGATGAGCTATGCAAATCTTCCAGTATTCCTTTGGGGTTATGCATTGGAAACCTCAACATATTTACTGAATAAGGTGCCTTCCAAATCTGTTCCTCAAACTTCATATGATATATGGAAAGAAAGGAAACTGAGTCTTAAACACGTTAAGATTTGGGGATGTCCGGCTTATGTCAAGAAAGTTGACCCTGATAAGCTGGAATCTCGATCCGTAAAATGTAGTTTTGTGGGATATCCTAAAGAGACTTCAGGGTATTACTTCTACACCGATCATAGGGTTTTTGTCTCCAGACATGCTACCTTCTTGGAAAAACAGTTTATCCTTGAAGGAAACAGTGGGAGCAAAATAGAACTTAATGAAGTTCAAGAAACACAAACTACTACGGTTCAAGAGGAAACACCTGTTCAGACTGAACAACCTTCTGTGGTACAGCCCATTCGTAGGTCAGAGAGAGTGTCTCGCCAACCTGAGAGGTATTATGGCCTTGTCATTGAGAATGACAATGAGTTGTCAATCATTGATGATGATGACCCTATGACCTATAATGAGGCTATGAGTAGTGTTGACTCAGAGAAATGGCAGAGTGCCATAAAATCCGAAATGGATTCTATGTATACCAACGAAGTATGGACTTTGGTTGAAGCACCAAAGGATGTGAAGCCTATTGAGTGCAAATGGGTATACAAAAGAAAGATTCGAGCAGATGGCCAGGTGGAGACCTATAAGGCCAGGCTCGTGGCAAAAGGATTCAGACAAAGGCAAGGGATTGACTTTGATGAAACCTTTTCGCCTGTAGCCCTATTTAAATCAATTCGGATTTTGCTTACGATTTTTGCTTACTACGACTATGAGATCTGGCAAATGGACGTGAAAACGGCCTTCCTCAATGGGAAACTTGAAGAGGAAGTGTATATGACACAGCCAAAGGGTTTTGTTTCTAAAGGGAATGAACACCTAGTATGTAAGCTGCTGCGAACCATATATGGGTTAAAGCAAGCTTCTCGTAGATGGAACATCCGTTTTGATGAGACAATCAAAGAGTTTGGTTTTATCAAAAACATAGATGAACAATGTGTCTACAAGAAGGTTAGTGGGAGCACGGTAACATTTCTTGTATTGTATGTGGATGACATACTTCTTATAGGAAATGATATACCGATGCTGCAATCAGTCAAACTTTGGCTATCGAAGAACTTCACTATGAAGGACTTGGGTGAAGCATCCTACATTCTCGGTATAAAGATCTATAGAGATAGATCTAGAAGAATGATAGGTCTTACCCAGAGTACATACATCGAGAAAGTGCTTAAAAGGTTTAGCATGGAAAACTCCAAGAGATGTCTCATACCGATGAGCCATGGAGTATCCCTTTCCGAGAAGATGTGTCCTAAGACACCTGAGGAAAGAGAACGTATGAGTAAGATTCCTTATGCTTCAGCAATAGGATCTATCATGTACGCGATGTTATGTACTAGGCCTGATGTTTCTTATTCAATTAGTGTGACGAGCAGATATCAGTCTGATCCAGGTGAAGACCACTGGAAAGCAGTGAAGAACATCCTTAAGTACTTGCGAAGGACTAAGGATATTTTTCTTATTTTTGGTGGATCTGAGTTGAAAATAGAGGGTTATACTGACTCTAGTTTTCAATCAGAAAGTGATGATAGCAAATCCATGTTAGGGTACGTGTTTACTCTTAATGGTGGTGCGATTAGTTGGAAGAGTTCAAAACAGTCTACAACGGCTGACTCCATAGCGGAAGCAGAGTATATAGCTGCAAGTGAGGCTGCAAAAGAAGCCGTTTGGATGAGGAAATTTGTTTCTGAGTTGGGAGTTTTTCCTAGCATTGAAGAGCCTATTGTGTTGTATTGTGATAACAACGCAGCAATAGCACAAGCCAAGGAACCTAGGTCTCATAAAAATTCCAAACATGTTTTGTGGCGCTTTCATTTGATTAGGGAAATCATTGAAAGAGGAGATGTCAAGATTGAGAGAGTTGACACACATAACAACGTAGCAGACCCACTCACAAAGTCATTGTCTCATATTCACTTTGATCGTCATAAAGAGAAGATGGGTACTAGATACCAGGGTAATTGGCTTTAGTACAAGTGGGAGATTGAAAGTGTTTGTCCTAAATCCAATCATGTATGATGAGTTAGGAAGAACTTTCTTGTATTCTTATTTGATTTCATTAATATTAATAAAAGACTTGTTTTGGTTTTATTACGGGCTTTATCTATTTAAAGTGTTTTAAATAAGATATTCCATGGTTTAAAGTAAAGCTTCTAGAATTATAATGAGATTATAATAGTGAGATCTAGAAGATGATAACTCTAGACTTAAACAGTTCCTGATCATAGGATAACTAATCGGAAGTTAGTGAATCCGCAAAGATTGGTACATACTATGCTTGCTCCTTTCAGGAGGATGTTTGTTCTCATAGGCATTTGTGTGGTGACACTATAGCTAGTATGTAGGTGCTTATTAGGGAATAAGTTCACTGAACATGACTCGATAAGTTGAACAACTAATGGAGTTTACTCACGTGTCGATAGTTGTTCACTGAGTGATAGTTGTACAAGTGTCCTTAGACTTGAGATCGTTAGAGTAATCTTGTATATAATGAACTGTGCTTTGGTTTAGTCCTTAGTCTCAAGGACATCCATTAGGTCTATTCTGGGCATAGGAATTTATGTATGGAGATAGTTAATGGTCAATAAAGGACCTACCCCTTCTAGTAAAGAAGTGAATGTCCTATGTTATTCTTAGTATGCGAGTTCTGGAATCTCTGGCCAGAGTGTATGAAATTAGAAAGGAGTTTCTAATTTGCATTAATATGAACTTTGCATTATGAATAAGAAATCATATGATTAAATTTGATAGGCTTGACACGAGTTCCATGCCTTGTATTTAATCGGGATATTGTAGGGTAGAAGGAATTGATTGTACGGTAACTAGCACTGACAGGTTCTTGGTATTCTAAGCAGTGAATTCATATTATCCGGATAGTCGCGATATGTTGAGAAGCATCACTCACGATGTAGAATAAATATAATTAATCAGTTAATTATATTTAATGAATTTTAGAATTCATATAAATAATAAATAAAAAGTTTATTATTATTTATTTCTACTACCGGCTTAATATTGAACCTACAGG
Source organism: Kitagawia praeruptora (assembly GCA_037693485.1). Lineage (NCBI taxonomy): Eukaryota > Viridiplantae > Streptophyta > Magnoliopsida > Apiales > Apiaceae > Kitagawia > Kitagawia praeruptora. The sequence continues at coordinate 115,626,719 of CM075354.1, forward strand.
GTCACACCATAAAAAGATTAATTTATTGATGAAGGTATTTTGAGAGAGCAAGTTGTTTTTAATAATGATTAAAATAGTTTAATTATTATTTAAACAATTTGTGGGATTTATATATATTAATATATACATGATATATTAATTATACTAAACCTACATGAGCCCTATATAAAGAAAGAGATGAGAGGTGTTTTAGTATGTATTGTGGTTTTGTGAAAACCCTAGTAGCCTCCATCTTCTTTCTCTCTTTCTCTCTCTCTCAAAAAGATCAAGGCACCATTTTTATAAAAGCTTGTTTTATAAAAGCTTCATCGAAGATTATTCTTGGTGGATACCGGTAGAGTGCTTCACACTCTGAGGAGCAACTGCTAGCAACCAATCCTTTAAAGCTCCAATTTTTCAAGGTAAGGTTTCGATTCCTCCGGTCTTTCATTTTTATATGATTTTCTATATGTGCGATACATGGTTTTTACGGAATAATTGTTATATCACGCTTCCGCTCGTCCATAAATTCCTTCAAATTTAATAATGATTTAATTTCAATTCTTAATTTAAACTAAAACTTCTTTTAAGACATTCTAAGTGTGCGACCCTATAGGTTATTATTACGTTGGCAATAATTTTAATATCTAATAAAATTATAAACAATGAGCGGTATCTAGTAATACATCATTGCTACCCAAGTAATAATAATAATCGGTGATCCAATTTAAACTTTTTGTGATTAATGTTTCTGTGTAATATAATCCCTTTAACCAAATATTATAGATTAAACTCGAGGCATGTGTTTAGTCATCCTCTTCAACATTTAATCCGGGTTTACTTGATCCATGAGTAGACTATTAAAACAAATCATTATTTGAGCACGGCCATGCATTTTATAGTCTCACTCAATCAAGAGGCCAATAATATCTCTCCTAATTCTAGGAGGGTTAAATCCTTTATCTATCATTCATATTTCTCATACGACTCATGATATACCCGATGTCCACTTTTATCATCACCCGGTCAAAGGTAACTTTTAATGTAGTCAAAGTATATTAATCCTCGTATAGAAATATAATGATCTCAAGTCAAAGGACCATTACACCATTATCACTGTGAGTCTTTCTTATGACTTTATTAAACATGAAGAATCTCACTGTGGGTCTGTCCAGTACCATGTACCCCTACATGTACCTATGTTTTTTACTTTAGTATCTCCATACTTATAACCAATGAGATGTGGTTATCTGTCAAACAACATACTAGTCTATTTACGTATTATTATTGCCCTGTAATAATAATACTCGACTAGGGACCTTTAAGAATAAGATATATTATATAATCTCAAGTTCAAGTCATGTACTTAAACTATACAATGTGTATCATGATTCTAAGGACATTTATTATGCTAACAAATATATCGCAGTAATTAAAGTCATAATAAATACGTTTAATGAATAATCAAATGACATAAGGGTTTATTAAAAGAAACAATGTATTGCCTCTAGGGCACCTACACTAACAATCTCCCACTTGCACTAGAGCCAATCACCCATGTATCTAATACCCATGGAACTAGTGTGACCATCGTGCTTCTGCTACGACAAGCCTTTGGTCAGTAGGTCTGCAATGTTATCATTTGTGTGCACTTTATATATGTGTATGTTACCTCCGTTTAGACAAAACACAAAACCAGACTGTGATACAGTATCATCCCTGTCTGTTTGGAAACTTGCATCGGTGTAACCTTTTACAACCAGTTTCTCATCTCCTCCATACACCAAGAATGAATCTTTAGTCCTGTTCAGGTACTTTAGAACATTCTTGACTGTCGTCCAGTGACCTTCACCTGGATTAGACTGGTATCTGCTCGTCATGCTCAAAGCATACGAAACATCTGGGCGAGTACATACCATTTCATACATGATATATCCAATTGCTGAGGCATATGGAACCTTACTCATGTGGTCCTTCTCATCCAATGATTTCGGACACTGGTCTTTATAGATCGTTATCCCTTGAGACACGGGGACATATCCCCTTTTTGCATTTTGTATACCAAAACGATGCAAAACCTTATCAATGTATGTGCTCTGACTTAGACCGATCATCCTTCTAGATCTATCTCTATAGATCCTCATTCCTAGAATGTAGGTTGCCTCTCCTAAGTCTTTCATAGAGAAGTTGCTCCCTAACTAAGTCTTAACAGCCTTTAGAGAAGGTATGTCATTCCCCATTAGTAGTATATCATCAACATATAGTACTATGAATGCCACATGGCTCCCACTAACCTTCTTGTAAACACACGGTTCATCTTCATTTTGAACAAAGCCATACTCTTTGACTATTTCATCAAAATGAATATTCCATCTTCTAGAGGCTTGCTTCAATCCATAAATGGATTGACGTAATTTACATATCTTGCCAACATTCCTTGGATCGACAAAACCTTCAGGTTGTGTCATGTACACATCCTCTTCAAGGCTTCCATTAAGGAAGGCTGTTTTGACATCCATTTGCCAGATTCCATAATCATGGAATGCTGCAATGGCAAGCAAAATCCTTATAGACTTGACCATAGCCACTGGTGAAAAAGTTTCATCATAGTCAATACCATGAATTTGTTTGAAACCTTTTACAACCAGCCATGCTTTATAGGTCTGAACATTTCCATCCATGTCAGTTTTCTTCTTGAAAACCCATTTGCACCCTATGGGTTTTACCCCTTCAGGTGGATCAACCAAAGTCCATACTTGGTTTTCATACATGAAATCCATCTCGGATTTCATGGCTTCAAGCCATCTCTTAGAGTCTGGACTGTTCATAGCATCTTGGTATGTGAGAGGCTCATCTTCATCTATAAGCATCAAATCACCACATTGAGTCAAGAGAAATCCATATCTCTATGGCTCATGGTGAATTCTACCAGTTCTACAAATAACCTGTGTTTGTTGAGCATTATCATTATCCTGCTCTTGTTCCACTTCAGGTTCAATGCTATTTTGTGGTTCTCGATCTTCATCGAGATCTATAGTTCTCCCACTGTTTCTTTTGGAAACAAAATCTCTTTCCATGAAGACAGCATCTCGAGCAATAAACACTTTCTGCTCAGAAGGACTATAAAAATAATATGCATTTGTTTCATTAGGGTATCCCACAAAATTGCACTCTTCGGATTTAGGTCTAAGCTTGTCAGATACTTGACGTTTCACAAACGCCTTGCATCCCCAAACTTTCATAAAGTTCATGCCTTACCGTTTCTTCTTCCATATTTCACATGGAGTCTTTTGAACCTTCTTAGTAGGAACACGGTTAAGTGTGAAAGTCGCTGTTTCTAGAGCATAACCCCAGAAACTTATTGGAAGATCTGCATGACTCATCATCGATCGCACCATGTCCAACAAGGTGCGATTTCTCCTCTCTGAAACTTCATTCCATTAAGGTGTACCTGGCGGAGTAAGTTGTGATACAATACCACACTCTTTTAAATACTCTTTTAAATCGGTGCTTAAGTATTCACCCCCATGATCGGATCGTAAGATCTTAATACTTGCACCTCCGCCAATTTGCTTCTCTACTTCAGCCTTGCATTCTTTGAATTTTTCAAAAGAATCGGATTTACTCATCATAAGATATACATATCCATATCTACTGAAATCATCAGTAAATGTTATGAAGTAGTAGTAGCCTCCTCTAGCCATCATACGCATTGGGCCACATACATCACTATGTATTAGCCCCAAACGTTCAGTGGCCCTTTGACCCTTACTAGTGAAAGGGGCTTTAGTCATCTTACCAAGCAAACAAGATTCGCATTCTTGGTATGATTCAAAATCAAACTTATCCAAGTATCCATCCTTATGTAATTTGAATATGCGTTTCTCATTTTTATATGGCCTAGACGACAATGCCAGAGGTATGTTTGATTTGAGTCATTGACTTTAAGTCGTTTGTTTTCTATATTATAGACAGGATTATCTAAATCAAGAACATATAAACCTTTAAACAAACGCGCAACACCATAGGTTAAATCATTCAAAGCAAAAGAGCAACTGTTGTTCTTTATTGTAAACGAAAAACCTTTCTTGTCCAAACAAGAAACAGAAATAATGTTTCTGCGAATCGCATGCACGTAAAAACAGTCTTCTAGTTCTAAAACAAGCCTAGAGGGCAAAGATAAATAATAAGTGCCTATAGCTAAAGCAACAACTTTTGCTCCATTGCCAACTTGTAGGTCCACTTATCCCTTAGCCAAAGTCCTACTTCTCTGCAGTTCCTCCACATTTATACAAATGTGAGAAGCACATCCGGTATCCAATACCCAAGATGTAGAATTAGACAAATTGACTTCTATAACATAAATACCTGATCCAGAAATCTGAACACCCTTCATTTTCTTCAGATCCTCAAAATAAACAGGACAGTTTCTCTTCCAGTGACCAGTTTTCTTACAGTAGTGACATTCACCCTTAGCAACACCACCTTTAGGCTTTAAAGCCTGTTTGGGACCTGACTTTGGCTTGGGTGTAGAATCAGATCCAATCTTCTTCTTACCCTTCCACTTGCCTTTCCCCTTGGCCTTACCTTTATTGCCCACCATCAGTATGGGAGCAGGTTCAGCTGTCTTCATGTTGGTTTCATATGTCCTCAACATAGCCAACAATTCAGTAGGTGTTTTGTCAAATTCATTCATATTGTAGTTCACAACAAACTGAGTAAATTTGTTGTTCAAAGAATTCATGATTAGGTCAATACCAGTTTCCGGACCAATCAGGAAACCCAAAGTAGCAAGGTACTCAATGTAACCAATCATCTTCAGAACATGTGGGCCAACTGGTTCACTTGCCCCTTGTTTGCAATTAAAGAGTGACTTACTCGTGTTGAACCTTTCTTGACGAGTTTGGCTTGCAAACATGCTTTGCAAGTGCTCATTGATAGTATATGCATCCATATGCACATGCTGTCTTTGAAGCTCAGCACTCATAGTTGCCAACATGAGACATGCAACATCATTTGCATTATTTTCATCCCTTGTGCGGGCCGCTCGTTCCTCAACAGTAGCGTTCTCAGGAAGGGGACCTGGTGGAGGGATATCAATGACATGAAGCTTGCGCTCCTGCCTGAGGACAATCCTCAAATTCCTCTACCAGTCTAGGAAGTTGTTTCCTCCTGTCAGTTTGTCCTTTTCAAGGACTGATCGTACGGATAATGTGTTTATGTTGTTTGCCATTAGTATCTACAATGATAAATGCACAAAATAAACATTAGATTGTCTGGGTTATATATTATTATGTTCAAATGATTATGATATATTCATAATATATCTCCCACTATTTTTATCAAATTAATAGCCCTTACTATTAATTCGGAAAGCATATCCCATAAATCTTTCTAGTGAGCCAAGATCCATATTTCGTCATGTCCAAAGTCAACCACTGGTAGTCCTTAAAACATGATTATTTAGGTAGACAACAGTTGTCAATTATATCATATATAATTCTTGGATAGTTTAGTGAACAACGATTGATCTTATCTATCTAATAGATTTTTAACCAAACTCTATGCTTCTAAGTTCATAATAGTTGAATATAACCGTTTATTTTCACCTCATTATGACGACTCAGTTAAGTTAGACCCAATGATACAACGGCCGAATATAACCATTTATATTCGTCGCATCTAACCACGATAGACAGGAGTCCCCTGCCACTGGCAGTCATTCCCCTTGTCGATCTAGGATTCGATGAGTGTTCATTCATTGGAAAGCATCTGATTAAAACTTAATATTTTGTTAAGGGGTTTAGAAAATTTATAACGATCATGATCACATCATAAAGAGATCCTCAATTTTCCTTGAACCAAATATTTCAAGTTGACATCTTCAATTGTTCATTTCCCAGGTAGATGAAGGATCCCAATGGTCACACTTAATACCCATTAACCTTACGAATACGCATATCCGCTTTTGACAGAAAATCCCAATTTTATATATCAAAAATCCATATTTAATTCCGTGTTTTAAAAATCCATATTTCATAAACACAAGAATCTCATGATCGTTTGTTAATTTTAAAATCTTGAATCGTTACAGATTTTATCTTGTTTAAGCAGGCATGGCATGGGTGATGTATCTAATACATTCATTCATACATGATTAATCTAATTAAGGCATGCATCTCTATGTATCCTACACATACATTCATACATCATATGTAAAGTAAGTGCAGTATGTAAACGTGATTGGTTATGGCCTTTATCCTATATGATCCTCTCAAGCTAATGAAAGGATCAAGGTCAATCTATGGTGGAATAAACATAAATACAAATTACATGTCTTCATTCTTCTTGTCTTCTTGGTTGCTCCTTCTCTTGGACCATCCTTCAATCTTCAATTACATTACATTGAATAATTGAATACAATCTACACTAAAGTACTTACATAATAAAACTCGAGTTACATTCAAGGTTCAACAATTACAAGAATGAAGAAAACGACATGCAAGTCGTATTTATAAAACCAAAACCATTAATCTAAGGGTCTTAAGGCCATAACCATCACCATGCTCAAGTAACAATTAAATAACATGTCATATTATATAATCATGTTATACCATATCATATTTCAGATGATCCAATCAAAGAAATCATATACCGCAAAAATCAGAAAATCAGAATCAAATTCTGAAAACAATAAATCGTCTTTTTCATGCAATAAACGGCGTCAAACGCCTTACAGACGAGTCGGTGATAGCTATGCTATCAGTTTTTTTTAGACGCTCGTTTTCGGTCAGAAAAGACATATCGTTTGCGAAAATCGGACACTAGACAGATTTCACCAGATTTGCACAGCGTATACAGAAATCGTATCGTATACAATCTCCATATCAAGAACAAACATTAATCATATACATATATATATATATATATATATATATATCAATATACATACAGATTATATAATCATCATATGATCATCTCAATCATCTTAAATCATAACAGAACCATATATATGCATCATAACATATTATAAACAACAAATATAAGAACATAAACATGGCAGATTCGCAAAACATGCATACTCGCATCATATACAGTAAACACGTAACCAAATCAACCCCATATACACGTAGCTCTGATGCCATTGTTGGGTTCTGAGGCATAAAACGCAGCGGATAAACGTAAAAATTTTCGAAACCCAAACCAGGATCCATGTATAATTCCGGGCAGATAATGGTGAAATCGAATCATACCTTTATAAGATCTTGTTTCACGAACTCAACGGAGATCCTTGCTTGTAATCACCACACACAGTCCTTGCGTCAAGATCCGTGTCTCTAAGGTAATCCACACGAACGTCCGACCGTCCAACGATCCGAGGAGCCAGGTACTAGCCCGCGAAGAACAGCCTCTCTCTCTCTAGCCTCTCGAAGATGGAGCTGCTAGGGTTTTGTCAAAAACGATTTAATGACTCTTGACCCTAAAGTAATACATCATTATGTATTTATATGAGAGAGATAATGGGCTAAAATCAAAAAATCGAATTGGGCTTCCTTAAACCCAATTCTATTTCTATTCTGATTTTATTATTGGACTTCCTTAAATCCAATTTTGTTCTTACTTTATTAAATTCGAATTTACTTAGATAATTAATTAGGACCAGTCCAATTAATTAAATAGCCAATTCTCAATTTAATAATGATTTAATTTAAATTCTTAATTTAAACTAAAACTCCTTTTAAGACGTTCTAAGTGTGCGACCCTATAGGTTATTATTACGTTGGCAATAATTTTAATATCTAATAAAATTATAAACAATGAGCGGTACCTAGTAATACATCATTGCTACCCAAGTAATAATAATAATCGGTGATCCAATTTAAACTTTTTGTGATTAATGTTTCTGTGTAATATAATCCCTTTAACCAAATATTATAGATTAAACTCGAGGCATGTGTTTAGTCATCCTCTTCAACATTTAATCCGGGTTTACTTGATCCATGAGTAGACTATTAAAACAAATCATTATTTGAGCACGGCCATGCATTTTATAGTCTCACTCAATCAAGAGGCCAATAATATCTCTCCTAATTCTAGGAGGGTTAAATCCTTTATCTATCATTCATATTTCTCATACGACTCATGATATACCCGATGTCCACTTTTATCATCACCCGGTCAAAGGTAACTTTTAATGTAGTCAAAGTATATTAATCCTCGTATAGAAATATAATGATCTCAAGTCAAAGGACCATTACACCATTATCACTGTGAGTCTTTCTTATGACTTTATTAAACATGAAGAATCTCACTGTGGGTCTGTCCAGTACCATATACCCCTACATGTACCTATGTTTTTTACTTTAGTATCTCCATACTTATAACCAATGAGATGTGGTTATCTGTCAAACAACATACTAGTCTATTTACGTATTATTATTGCCCTGTAATAATAATACTCGACTAGGGACCTTTAAGAATAAGATATATTATATAATCTCAAGTTCAAGTCATGTACTTAAACTATACAATGTGTATCATGATTCTAAGGACATTTATTATGCTAACAAATATATCGCAGTAATTAAAGTCATAATAAATACGTTTAATGAATAATCAAATGACATAAGGGTTTATTAAAAGAAACAATGTATTGCCTCAATGGCACCTACACTAACAGAATTGAGGTTAGAAACATGAATTGATTAGAAAGATGATATGGGAGAGAAACTAAGGGGAGGGTGTCTCGGCTCAGCAACAGGGGTCAGGGGTGGCCGGTGGGCTTAGGGAAGTAAAATACTCCCTCTGTCCCACCCATTTCTTTACATAAAAAAGTGTGTGTTTGACACGCATTTTAAGGATAGTTCTATAACTTATTTTTGATATTTTCTTTTTTTGTATAAAAATAGGATTGTTCTATTTTTATACAAAAAAAAATATCAAAAATAAGTTATAACTATCCTTAAAATGTAACTTAAAATCCGTGCCGGAAACTGGTCCGCAAACGTAAAGAATTCAAAGGGACGGAGGGAGTAGATATTAGGAATGAATTTGGGATATTTAGATAATTAAAAGTGAAGTTACTAAAATGCCCTTCATTCTAAATTAATAAAATAATTATTTGTTGTCCTTAAGGTAATTTCCCAGTCACATAAAATGATTTTAGAAAAAATTGATTATTTATAAGAAAAAATGAAATGCATTTATTTAAAAATAAAATTTCATTAATCTCAAAATTAATGCATAAATGCCCCAAATATTTTAAAATAAATTTTAAGAATGAATCTTGCATAAAGATAATTTTTATTAATTATTTCTATGCAAATGATATTTTGAAAAATATTTTTAAAGACTTTTGGGACATAAAAAATCTAATTTGCAAAAGAATATATTTGTAAATAAATGCATAATGTCAGTTAATTCTACTATAACACTAATAAATATAAAAACATGATTTCTATCAATCAATCACATTTTTAAAATTTGTTAAATAATAAAATTAACACAAAAAGAATTTAATCACATTATTCACATATTTAAAATTACACATATTTAACTAATAAAATTCTAGAAATATTTATATGATCATATATTCGACAACTGAACATATACATTAATTAATAAAATTTTGAAATATATATTTCACAAAACTTAATACAAGTAGAATTTCAAATTGGTACATCCTTGCCCCCTTGTAGTAATTCGGTCCCCAGAATCTATACATTTTTAACATTTCACTTTCTAACTCCCAAGTTGATTCTTCAACCTTGGGACTTCTCCACAAAATTTTAACTAGTACCATAGTTTTATTACTAAGTACTTTCTCTCTACGATCTAGTATCTCAACTGGTTGTTCCACATACAACAAATCTATTCGTTCAATTTCAATCACATGAGCAGAATCTGGATGATACTTCTTCAACATCGAGACGTGGAAAACATTGTAAACATGCTGCATATATGGCGGTAGGGCTAATTCATACGTAACTTTTCCTACTCTCTTAAGAACTTCAAAAGGTCCGATAAATCTATTGCTAAATTATCCCTTCTTTCCAAATCTGGTTAAACCCTTCCAGGGTGAAACTTTCAATAGCGCTGGTTCTCCTATTTCAAAGTGTTGGTTCCGGAGTATTGCAGAAGGGGGGGTTGAATGCAATACTAATAAAATTGAATCTTTCAATCAACAACGAATATAAAGATTATATATTATCAATAGATGTATGCAAGCAATAAGTGAAACAAGATTTCTCAAAAAATAAGTGTTTTATTTATTTTGTGTGAAGTGTTGCTACAACCTGGAGAGAGAGTTTCTCCAGCTTCGATATCTCAAGAGATACAAAATTGCTTCGTGTGCGTACATGAATAGAAAAGAATCTAAGATGTATCTAAGTAGACTAAGATACTCTGTTGTCTCTATCGCATGGGGTGTTGAGCTATTGTCGTTTTCAAGTGGCAGCTCATTACAATTTGTACACCCATTTGACTTTCCCAAATTGCTATACAGACAGGATAAACCTTATAAGTAAAGCAACCTAGATTATTTCTATTTCTAGCTAATACAATTCTAGTAGATGTGGATATTACATACTCCTCGAATTGACCAGCCTTGTCTTGTGAATCTCTTAAGCTTCTGTCGTAGTCTTGCAGGTCTGCTACAAATGATAGTGTGTTGTAGCAAATCTGTTTCTTGAACATGTAACCTGTCACGGGCTTTGACTGAGAAAATACCCAATTCAAATAATCCAAGGTGACAGTAACCTTAACCGCAGAGTCTGCTGTCAAAGGAATATTCAGTGGTTGACAGTACGAGCTCCCGCCAATGTTGTTGTCGGAACTCCAGACTTGTTGTCAAGTGTGAGAATGTCACTGTCTCTTGCTTCAACCAATGTTGCTGTCAGATGTAGCTTTGTCGTGACTTTGCAACATTTGTCTTCTTGTAACTTTACTGTCAAGAACATGACAGTAACTTTTATTCTTGCTGTCTTCTGGATGTATTCCTTGAGGCTTGAACAAATGTATGAACTTCTCCCAAATCATACAATTATTACATGACAGCAATTATTCAAATATGAAGACATACTCTAGCTGTGACAGTATGTTCAACTTAGTAAAAACTAAGTACAAGGAAATATAGTTAAGTTGTCTCTATGCTATCACCCATAAATCCCAACAATCTCCCCCAATTTGTTTCTATGGACAATAACAACAAATTTAAAATCAAAACGTGCTGACAACTTAACTAACATAGATCAGAATAGATGAAATACCATATCTGATAAATGATAAAGAAAAATCTAGAACATGAATCTTATGAATTAACTGCAAATCAATTGCTCCTATTGAATGAGCAAATCAGAGTTTAACTTAGCTTGATTTTAGCAGTCTCTAGTTGTTCAGATTTTTCCCTCTCTTCTGAGAGCTTCATTTCTTGCTTTTCTGAGGTCTTCAACTAAAGCTTTTTCTTCTGGTGATCTGGCATCATCTTCAATGTACCCTTGTATCACTCGAGAAGTAAATACTTCAGCATCTTTTAGATCAAACCAAGTTTCAAAATCATACGTGTGTTGTTGTGCTAAAAATAAGTATTTAAATAATTGAATCGCAAGCGCACAATTCGTTTCGTTGTAAAATTTGAGATTCGTTCCTCAGGGACTAATATTTTCGCAATCCTCAATTTTCAATTAAATCGAATTAGAACAATTTGGAAAATTCGGTTTTATACTATTTAATTCCTACAAGAAGGTTTAAACTATTTTTAAAAGAAAATTCTAATTTAAAGAGCGAAACTAAATTAATCTAAAGGCTTTAACTACGAACTAAAACGAAATTTTATTTTAAAAACCCTTTTTTTAATTTTAACAGAATAATTATTTACAAGAATTTTTTTTTGGAAATTTTGACATAAGTTGATTGCAAAATTAACTAGCCACAAAAATCAAAAATCGGTAAAAAACTAAACATCGGTACCAACAAGAACTCAGCGAATCGACTCAAGCAAACGCGATACACAACTCAAAACGGACAGGACCAACTCAGCCATGAACTCACACAAACAACAAGCATCACAAACATCACAGTAACTCAATATTTACTTCACTAACAAACATTACTGACTCAGGCATTGAACACAGTGACAATCATTACTAATTCGAAACTCAGACTTCAGCAGTGATTTAAATAAACGTAACTGGAAAACAGACTTTTACAAGATTAAAAACTCGACTCGACTCTACAGAAAACCAGAAAAATGAACTCAACAATGACATCGAATCTCAGCAATGGCATACAACACAAAACTCTACATTAAAACTCCAACATCAAATCGCTGGTTTAACACCTCCCAAGCGTTAGTTAACAATTAAATACACAAATTGAAGACAGCAACTCAGCGAACGAACACCTTAGAATTATTACCTCGAAGACAAACAAAGAACGCAGAAAACTACATAAAACAAAACAGACCATTCACAAATTCAAGAACGCTCACAAACTCATAAAACAAGGACTACGCTAATTCAAAAACAGAGAACAGGGTAAAAGGGGGTGTGGCGTTTTTGTTCGAAGCGAAAGAAGAATCGGTCATGGGCATTAAACTGAACATTTAGCAGCTAAACGAGACACAACTCAGTACTCAAAACAACCGGAATCCCACACAAAGTTTGCAACAAACCACTAAACAATAACTCGCACAAATTAAAATGACACAGGACTCGAATCAAAACTATTAACACAAATCAAAATGAAAGTAAAACGAAACGAAAAGAAAAGAAAAGCAAAGGAAAGATGAACTGGGGTTGTTCGGATTGTTCGAAGAGAAAGGGGCGAAAGAGGTTCTAAGAGAAGAACTAAGCTGGGTTTGAGCAGTCTGATTAACAGGGGAGCTCAAAAAGGGGCTTCGAATTACACATCAAATAAAACATACCGCAAATTTTATAAACTAATATTTTTGAGGTTTTTTTTTTAATTTAAAAAAATAAATACGAAAATTACAAAATTAAAAATAAACTATACTAAAATGATGATTTAAAATAAAAGTGCCCACAATAAAATCGATTTTTAAAGGGGTACAACTACGATTTAAAACTAAATTAAACTACGAACACGAAATTAAAGCTTCGTTACTCTTAACCCCTAGTGGTTAGCATTTTGCTACTTTGTCCACTATACGGAATTACGAAAGTAACGAAACAAGGCAACGAAAACGAAAGAGCGAGACAAGAAATTAAAGGAAATGAAAATTGCATAAATTGAAAGAGAGTGTTTACAAAATTTAAACTAGAACAAGAAATTAAATCTACCCTAAATCTACACTACACTAAAATCTATTCTACTCTACACTAAATTCTACACTACTCTACATACTTCTTTACAAGGGAAATGAGGGGGTATTTATAGGATGGGAATTAGGGTTTAGGGGGGGTGTGGGTAAATCTTGGCCCTACATTTGGGTTGTGTGGTGGTGTAATCCTAGCCATTAAAAGATTCTTTCCCCATTAAGCTTTGGTAGACTTGATCTTGGCCATACACCTTTTTAGTGTGTTGTGATGATCTCCACCTTCCATGTGTCCTCCAAGATTCTCTTTCCACCAAACTCCTAATTCTTTTTCCTTTTTTTCTTTTTGGTCCTTTTTCTTCCTTTTTTTCCCTTCCTTGCACTTTATTTCTTTATTTTGTCATTTCTTTATTTATTCTCGAATTTCCTGAAATGCAACAAAATAAATTATTAAAATACGAGTTCAAGCAATAAATAGGTAATAAAAATATGCAAAAATATGCACTTATCATGTGTGTTCTGAACTTCAGAATTCCTTGGATGAACTTGAACCTCCTTCCAGGAAAAGCATTTAAGGATTCTCTCATTTTTCTGTCTAGCTTTGGATCTTCATCTCTCCTTTGATCAAATATTACCTCTAGTTCCCAAGCAACTAGCATTTCGAGCTTATGAACAGATCCAACAACTTTCCAGTAGAGATCCTTCAGTATACTGGTCCTCAATTTGTGAAAACTATCAACATAGATTTCTTGCTTATCATCCTTGATTCTCAGAGGATTATCCAGTACACAGGGCTGATAACCTGCTTCCTCACTGAATAGCTTGTAGAGTTTCTTGTGGCTTTCCTTCAGTTGAGCTTCTAGATCTTCAGCACTTTGTTTGGCAGATGTGGCAGGTTTGGTAGGTTTGGTAGATTGGGATGATTTAGCTTTAGCAGCCTGATAAGCTTGTTCTGCTTCATATTCAGCCATGCCAGCCTTTGTAAAAGGACGATGTGCTTCTGTAAGGTTCACATCAGGCATTGGTTCCCCATCAGAACTAACTTCAAGGTCTGCATCATCATGTGCTCTCCAGTCACCATACTTCTCATAAAATTCAGCATATCTTTGAGCATAGTATTCTTTGACATGCTCTAAGATACTACTGGAAACATCTTGGTCTATTTTCATGAGAGTGATCATCCTTTCCAAAACGAAGAAATCAATTCTTCTTCTTACCTTTACCGTTTTGCATGAGAGATCATGCATGCCTACCACATGTGAAAATATCTCCATAGTGAAGTCTAGTTCTACAGTTATACATGTAGTTCCACAGTCCTTGAGATCATACTTGCATACATTTTTGTTGACTGGGTCCAGTTCCACTGAGATAGATGTAATGCTCCCATCAATTGACTTTTTCAATAGTTCAAAACTATTTACTTTTCTCTTATCAATGGGCTTCTCTGTCAAAACTGCTCCATGCTTCTTTTTCTTTGCTGCTGCAACTGTCTTCCCTTTTATCTTGGTTGTACGATAGGCTTGCGTTTTTGTATTTCTTCTGTTAGATGAGAAATTCTTGACAAGCTTTCGTACCTTGACAGTTTCTTCAAGTTGACCCTTGACAGCGTCTTTCATGACAGCAACTTTGACAGCTTCGACTGTTTGGCTCTTGACAGCATCTTTCACTTGGGTGTCTGCAGCCAATCTGACAGTATCCTTGTTGACAGTATCTTTTTCAGCATTAAAGCATTCAACTACCAGTCTCAAGATACTTGCCTCCAAGGCTTCAGAAATTTCTAACTCCCCTTCATCATTGACAGCATCTTTCTTTTCAATACTGAGAGTTTCTTGCTCTTCTTGGGTAGCATCCATCTGAGTTTGTGTAGTAACATTCTCAGATGCTTCTCTCCTAGAACTCCTGAATTTTCCAGGTCCACCACTTCCTCCAATTTCATCCTCATCATCATTCAGAGTATCATCATAGTTGCAGCTTCCTCCCATCCTGGCATTAGCGTCAGAGATCAGCTTCTTTATGATTAAGCTAATTTCCTCATCTCTTTTTGCTAACAGCCTATGAATATCTTTGACAACTTTAACTTTGTCACTGGTGATACTGGATTTGAGAAGTTTCTTCAGCACTGTCATGATTGTTTCAGTGCTTAGTCCTGAGACTCTATCCAATGGTAAGAAATCCAGCCTTCTTATTCCTGTCTTTGTGATCCTTCTGAAACACACACCATAGGGATTTTGAATCACCTCAGGGAGTTTGTCTTCAACCATCCTTTTAATTTGTGCTATCAGACTATCATTGAAGGTTGTTGAATTTCTGACTACCATGGTTCCAAGGACTTGGAGTACTCTAGCATGCAAACTTTGTAAAAGTTGCATTGTGATGAATATGGTCAAACGGTTCTTCAAATAAACCTGAACAGGCCACCTTCTTTCCAAGTTGATTCTCACAGAGATACTTATTACTTTGCTCTTTAGTGTTGATGCCAATTTTGTTCGGTTTTGACCGGTTTCGATTCGGTTTCAATTCGGTTTTTTGCTCACCCCTAGTTTTTGACAGCCTGGTTGGAACTATGCTTGGAGTTCCATATAAAACTAAAGATGGTCATAATGCAAGGATGGATTTGGAGGAGATGGGAGTAAGGGATGAACTACATCCGGTTAAGAAACCTGGAAAATCAATACCCTATTTACCTCCTGCTTCCCATACTCTTTCTAAGAATGTGAAAAAAGTGTTGTTACAAACTCTTCATTCTATCAAGGTTCTAGAATGATACTCTTCCAACATCAAGGGTCTTGTATCTTTGAGTGAGTCAAAATTAAAGGGTTTGAAATCACATGATTGTCATGTAATCATGGAAAATTTTCTTCCAATCACTATACATTCCATTTTTCCAGAAAAGGTGTGGATAGCGATCACAAAGTTGTGTTGGTTCTTTAAATCGATGAGTAGCAAAGTCATTGATCCAAGAAGGTTGTCATATCTGCAACGACAAATTGTTGAGACACTTTGTGAGGTCGAGATGTATTTTTCACCTGACTTCTTCGACATCATGGTTCATCTAACTGTGTACCTGATTTATGAGACAAGGATGTGTGGTCCTGCTCGTATGAGATGGATGTATCCAGTCAAGCGATATTTAAAAATATTGAAAGAATATGTGATGAACAGGTCTCGGCTAGAGGGTTGCATTGCAGAATGCTATTTAATAGAGGAAGCAATAGAGTTTTGGTCAGAATTTATCCCAAACGTGGAAGTAATTGGACTACTAGTTGATCATCATAGTGGTAGGATTGATGGTGAAGGTGTAACCGGAGGTCAACAAGTTGAGATTGATAATTCACAATGGCATCAAGTGCACCTTTATGTTCTACACAATACTAATGATGTTGTTCCCTTCGTAGATTTGCATAAGCAAACTATTATTGCTGAACATCTAGGAAAAGGTGTTAACTGAATAGAAGTTGAGCACAATCGGACATTTATTGATTGGTTCAAGAATTATGTCACAAATGAGTTAGTACAAAATAGTGAATCAATCTCAGATAGGGTTAAATGGTTATCAAGAGGCCCTGATTCATTTGTCTATTCTTACAAATGTTATCTCATAAATGGATACACTTTTTACACCATAGAACATGATGCAACAAGCACAATGCAAAATAGTGGAGTAGCAATTACAACAACGTCACTGCACCAATCATCCAGTAATGACAAAGATTCAATTTTGGCTGATACGACGTACTTTGGTAGGATTGTAAATATTTGGGAGCTTGATTATGTTGGATTCAGGGTGCTGGTGTTTGATTGTGATTCGGTTAACAATGTTGGTGGTGTACATGTGGAAGACTCGGGGTTCATACGGGTTGATCTTGGCAAGGTAGGGTATCAAGATGATTTATTTATAATGGCAACACAAGCCCAACAGATTTTCTATGTTACTGATCTAGTTGATAAGAGGTGGTCCATTGTTGTTTTGTCAAACAAGCTCAACAAAAGTTATCAAGTTAGTGATGGTATAGACGAAGAAGTTGATAATATTGATGATCCTTTTGTTGGAGTAAATATTTTCACGAGCATGGAATGCAGTGATGATTTTGAATGTTTTTATTCTAGAAATGATCATGACGAGGGTGAATATGTCAATCCACAATTTTATAATGTGCATGGGCATGAGAGATCAAAGCCTACTAAAAATTGAAAAGAAAAAATAGATGTAAAAAATGTAAGTATTATGTCTTATTATAAACTTCTCTCATGAAATTAATCTTTTGTTAAGTGTTGAATTTATTTTTGTTTACAAACATCTTCTGACCTTAGAATTTGTAAACTTTTGACCATAGAATATTTATTTTTCTTGTCCTAAAATCTTGTATAAAATGATGTCTTTAATTTTGCCCTAAAACTTGTACTGATCTTGCTTTATAATTTGTTGTGTTTTTGTTTAGGATCATGACATCTGGATCCCGTGTTACAAATAGCAGTGATGGCACCAAAGACATTAGTGTGACAGAAAGAAGTTCAAGGCGAGGTATAGTAAATATGATAAAGCTGACCCTATGTATATCGGACACTGCCAAATTTTAAACTTAATTTTATTAATATATTTTTAGGTGAATTGGAATGAGTTGGGACAACATATTGGGAAAGAGTCAATGACCTTAGTACATTTCATTGGCTCTTTTGCAAGAAGAAATGTCCCAATCACATGTGATGATTGGCGTAAAAAAGAATGGTAAAATGTGGAACAAAATTTGTGGGATGAATTTAAGGTACGTTCATTATCTGCTTTAAAGTCTGTCCTATCTATTGTATTTTTGGCAAAACGATTCATGATTGACCTTACAAAAATCTTATGTCAATTGCTCACTCATGGTCAAGACCTTAGCACAATAAATACATCTTTTATATAATCTTCAGGGCTGAGTCAAACCTGATTAGGAAAAGAATTGCATATTAATTGCTTGAACATTTATTTAGCAAATCCTAGTAGCTTCAACAATTTCAGTAGATCTGACTGCAAAGAGAGTCATTCAGACTGCAACAAAACTAATTGCTGATACTATCAAGGTAGAATAGTGAAATCTTTATGTATAAAATGTTTCAAAAAATTATATGTTTTTTGCTACCAGGTACTTATTATTCTATATTGAATGAATATCTTTAGAAAGGAGGAAGCACTGGTTATCCCAACTAAATTACTACAATGTTTGGAAAAGATTACACTTTTAAAATCCAAATAAGTGAAGATAATGTATTGCTTAACAGTAAAATATTCATTGTCACTGATTCTTATGACAGCCTAGCTAGCCTTACTTCAAGTTCATCACCCTCGAACGTTATAATGGCTGGATGTACAGCAACCACCTTCTTCTCAGAAGTAAGTGTAAACCAATGAGTTCATGTTATGGTTGTTCAAAACATACTACTAATTGGCAAATTTTCTATTTCAGAATATGATTTATTTATTTACCTGACTCTAGGCTCTGCAAAATCCTGTTCCAAAACGATTAAAGCGCTTCGTAATCTTTTTGTTCTTAACATACTTAACATGAGTAGCACTCTATGGAGAACCATCTTACGTGGAGAACCCTCTGATTCTGTAGTAGAACCAAATTTTTTTTAAAAAAAATTCCTGATTCTGTAAAGAACAAAAATTTTAAAAAAAAATGAAACTACCATGTCATCACCGCCACATCAACAGTGCTGACGTGACACTGCCACATCACCTGCCACATCAGCAGTGTAGACGTGGTACTGCCACGTCACCTGCCACATCATCATTGCTAACATGGCAATGCCAGATGACGTGGCACTACCACGTGACACTGTAACGTCAGTAGTGATGAGTGACTGACCCAGAACATAATACGAGGGGGGTCCAAAGTTTCTTTAAAAATTCGAACCGCGCGAAGCGTAGATTTTTTTCCCACTAAATCATGCAAAAAATGAAAAAATTTCACTAAAACATGCAAAAATGGATATTTTCCATTAAATCATACAAAAATGGATATAAAATAAGACAAATAAACCATCTAGGAGGGGCCAGAGACAAGTAAATGATAGAGATACATAGATTTTTCAAAAAAACAAATTAAATTACCCCAACTTAGGAGGGGCCAGGGACCCCCCTGGACCCCCCAGGTCCGTCCCTGGTAGTGATGACGTGGCAAGTGACGTGGCACTGCCACGTTAGCAAGCCTGCCACGTCAGCATCTGTCCAGATTTTTTTGAATTTTTTTAAAACCAATTTGTTTTTTTTGTAGAACAAAAAAAAGAACTTTGGTTCTATAATAGAATCATAAATTAGTATGGAAGTGGTTCTCCACGTAAGATGGTTCTCTATAGAACAATGACATACTTAACGTATGTAAAAAAACATAAGTATGATTATATCTAAACATACTTAAGTTTTGTCATTGTCATCGCTAATAATGGGTGATGCTAAATGCAGTAAGATTTTACTTCATACAGTAACATGTAATTACCATTAAGTCCTTCCCAACTATGTCCTAGGAACTTAACAAAACACGGTTAACTAGCTAATCAATGTTAACTGTAAAGCATAATGTAATGTAATGTAATATGTAATAGAGGACATATATAACTCAACTAGGATAAAAGATAAATAATATTAACTCTATATAGGGATCGTGAAAGTTGAAGAACAGGCATCAACAAGGATCAAGTCGCTGAAAGAAGTTCATTAACATGATCAAGCCTCAGTGACAAAATAAGATGTACAGATGATTCAGTTGAAGGGCCAAAAGATTCCAGTGATAAAGTTTTTATGGTTGCACAAATCTTAGCAGTGTTCTTAAAGACATGATACGAAGACCATGAGTGAATGTTAGTCATCTGTGAACCAGACCAGTTGCACTAGGCGTCAACACCTCACAAAGGAATCAAAGTATATAACTCAGAAAAACTGTTAAAAAATATGATTGAGTTTAGAGCAGTGTTGATATCCTTTAGTTAGTTGGAAGCTGAATACTTAAGGATGTCAAATTAAGAGGAAAATGAATAGTATCCAAAATTACTATTCATGTGAATAGTATCCGAAATTACTATTCATGTGAATAGTATACGAAATTACTATTCATGTGAATAGTAACTGAAATTACTATTCATGTGAATGGTAACTAAAATTACTATTCATTTGACAAAGTAAAAGCATGCGGGTAAAAAACATGTGGGGCCCAGTCAAAACCAAAATTGTTGAAATTAAGAAGAAGAATTCGGCCGGATTGAAAAACAGGCAGCAGGCGGCTCAGAATAACGTCAGCAGTTACGTTAATTTAGTTGCATAGTAACTTTCTAAAGTCTATAAATAGGCCTGTTGTATTTCATTTCAATATACACCTCAACACACAACTCTCTCTTCTCTCTCTTATATCTTCTCTGTGTAAGCTGCTAGACAGTCCATCTAGTAGGAAAGCCGGCTTATAAGCCCGCTTTCAGGAAGTGTCGGGTAGAAGGTCCTCGTGCCTAAACTATCCTTAGGAGTGTTCTGGTTTTTGAAGCTAATCCATTGGATTAGAAGTTGTAACACCCCTCGGTTTTTTATCAATTCAAAGATATTTTCCCGAATTGATTGTGTTATTTCGATTCAGTTGTTGACCTTATTTTTCACATTTCAAAAATCCAAATATCTCGAAATAACGTATTCAACCCCCCTTCTACGCTATTCTGGACCTAACATTAACTAATTAATCAATATATGTTTTCTAAGTTGTTACTAAACCAGTGACCTACGTATTATTATTCCCTCAACTAATAGCTAATTTTTTTAAAAAAAACAATAATTACATAGTTTTATTTTAATTTAAAATTTATTAAAATATAAAATTCACCTTAAGTCATATCTTTTTTTTAAAAAAATATAAATCATACTCTTTTAAGTCAAAAATACTCTTTTGGATAAAAAAAATACTAGTTGGCACAAATATTTAGCAAATACCTAATTTGGTCAATTTTAGATTTTAATTTTTATACCAAATAAATTTGAATTCTAAATTTTGTTTGATATATAAAAAAAATCTTATTTAAAATAATTATGTATTTTTTAATCTTAACCAGTGTACTAAAAGTAAACGAAACTATTATTTCAAATCGAATAGAGTAATATGTTTTTATTTCTTATTTAGAAATAAAATTTAAATTTATTCAATCTAATTTAAGTAAAATCAAGACCTTTAGACTTATCTTAAAAAAATTACTCTTCACTTATAAAAACATTCATTACTAATAATTAAGATAATTTATATACAATAATAAAAATTTAAACTACAAATTTTTATTCACAAAAAAAAATGAAAATTTAGTAAGTCGAATTGCCTTTTTTATGTACCTTAACTTACATGCAAAAAGTCAAAGAGCATATAAAATAAGATTAAATTAATATTAGTGTGACTTAGAATAATATAAATAGCTTTATTTAAATTTATCTAATTTTTTTAAGATAAATTATATTTATAATTCTACACAAATACTCCCTCCGTCCCTCCCAATTCTTTACATTTTCTATTTTGGGATGTCCCTCCCAATTCTTTACATTTCCAAACTTTCCAAAAATAGTAAAGTTTTAACCTTTAAACAAATAAAAAGGACCCACTACTTTCCTCCATCTTTCTAATCTATTATTTAAATATTGATGAGACCCACAATTTTACCCACTTTCCACTCACTTTCTTACTCTCCCCACTTACTTTTTTCTCCTTTCTTAATATCCGTGCCCAACCCAAATGTTAAGAATTGGGAGGGACGGATGAAGTATAAAATATTTATTTTGATATTAAAATGTAATTATGTATTTTCTTGTTTTAGATACAAACATTATATATATAGGGAGCTACTCTAGTGAGAACCAATTAGAATGAGAACTTAGTCCCTCAAGCAAATCACCAAAATACAGCAGAATCACCAAATCACAAAAAAAATATTATTTTCCAGCGCCATGCCACTGCTAACGTCAGCATGACATTTTTGGCAGAAATTTTTTGGAGAGAAATTTTTCCAAATCACAAAATTTTTTGGAGGGAAATTTTGCCAAATCACCAAATTTTTGGCGGGAAAATTTGCCAAATCACCATTTTTTGGCGGGAAAAATCTATCAAATCACCAATTTTTTGGCAGAAATTTTTTGGAGGGAAATTTTGCCAAATCACCAAATTTTTAATGGGAAAATTTGCCAAATCACCATTTTTTTGCGGGAAAATCTATCAAATCATCATTTTTTGGCGGGAAATTTTTAAAACTCAAATTTTGTTTTTTACTAAGTCCGGCGGCCTGATTTTTAAAAAATCGGGGGGCAACCCCGATTTTTAAAAATCAGGATAAGTTAGGGTTTAGGGTCTAGTGTTTAGGGTTGAATACAACCCTAAACCCTAAGTCCGTATACGATTTATTCGTCATTCTGAATATTTCAAAAACCCAAAATGGATTGTTGAACCCTAAAGGTTAACAGTTGTGTTCGGGGAAAATGCTAATATAATTGATTTGTGGATCATCATTTTTTGACGGGAAAACCTACCAAATCACCATTTATTTGGTAGAAAAAAACGTGTCCAAAACAAATAATTTTTTTTAGGGAAAAAATTTTGGCGGGAAAATTTATGTCATGTCAACATGCTTATGTCACCAGTGACGTCATCATTATGATGTAAGCACTCTAACTTGATTTTTTTTATTTTTTTTTTATTAATTTTAACGATTTGGTGATTCTGTTGGATTTTGGTACGATATGCTTTGGGGACTAAGTTCTCATTTTAAGAGTGATTCTCATTTGAGCACTTGCCTATATATATAAATCAAAAGTCAAATATTGTAGAAGAGTTATTTTTAATATAAATTGTAATTTAAATTTGAATGATAACAAAAAGTTTTTTACTCCCTCCGTCCCTTTTTAGTTGCTACATTTGTAAAAAACACACATATTAAAAAAAACTTTAATTATATAATTTGTTTCCATGTTACCCTTAATCTTAACATTAAATGATGAGTTATGAGTGTATATATTAAGGGCATGGAGTTTCTAAACCACACTATAGAGAAGTTCTCTATTAGTGCACCTTAAATCTTGTATTTTATTATTATTTTTGATAATCCAACCGTACGGATGGAAAGTTTATGTCAAAATAACATTGTATACAAATTTTTATTATATTTGAAATAGTGGAGCATCACTTTTATAATAATACTATTTTCTATATATATTCAACGACACAGATTTATCATAATCTTATTGCTATAAATTTATAGTTTCAAATAATTAAATTACACGAAAATTTGTACATTCACATATTTTTGTATGAATTTAACATCCGTACGGTTGGATTGTTCAAATAATAATTAATTTATCATTTTTTAAACCGCACTAATAGAGAACTTCTCTATTGTGTGCTTTAGATACTCTTTTCCCATATATTAAATATGAAGTCAAACATTGCTATTAGAAATAAAGGGGTATATATGGAAAAATTGGTTAAAAATATATTGGAACAAGGGATGTGACAACTATTTAGGGATAATTTTTTTTTTGCAAATGTGCAAACTAAAAAGGGATGGAGGGAGTAGTAAATAATTAAATATCCAACACAGGAAAACAATAGTAATTAAGAAAGGCGAGAACAAATTAATTGAGATTGCTAATTTAAATTGGATACAGATGAACATGAATAAATGAATGTATTAAATGCACTAGTTTTCACTAACGCCGTTATAATGAGTAAAGGTTAGTATTGTAATTTTCGATTACTGCCTAAAGTAAAACATAACTGCATTTAGCAATCATGCTAATATATAGTAGGGGTGATCGCGGTGCGGGCGGTACGGTTTTTTCTCGAAACCGCGGACCAACCCGCGCATGCGATTTGGTCAAATTTCCAAATCGCAACCGCACCGCGAAATTTTAAAACCGGATAAACCATACCGCGAAAATGCGGTACGGTGTGGTGCGGTTCATTGCGGTTTACACCTTCGATAAAAATAATTATAAATTTAAAAAATTAAATTTCATGCATGTGGAATTAATTTTTAATTCTTACTTAACCACGTTTCTTAGTTCGTATGCAGACCGTGACCTCTACAAACTTAATGAAATACAAACACTATAGTATGAAATATTGTGACACTAAATAGATAAAGGTGGGCTAGCGCATTATAATTAATCAGTATAGTACCATCATAAGCCTCTAAAATAAACTATTACTAGGCAGTAGGTACTAACGAACCAAATAGCTTGTAAACTATCACTTAAATCATTAAAAAAATACTAACATAAATATATATGTATATATATATATATATATATATATATTATATGTATATTTAATTATATAATATATAAAATATTGCGGTGCGGTTTGAACCGTATTTTAGAAAATTAAAACCGCAACCCGCACCGCATCACGCGGTTTGTCAAAATTTGAAACCGCAACCGCACCACAAAAAATAAAAACCGCGCGGTATGATGCGGGTTAATGCAGTGCGTGCGGTTTTTGTGGTTTGGTGCGGTTTATGATCACCCCTGATATATAGGCCCCCAACTTTTACACCCAAGAAAAAGATTATAAATAAATATAAAAAAAAAAATACAAGCACACACCCCTTCGCTTTCTTTATTTCCCCCAAAAAATGGAATAGCAGTTTCACACTTTCACTCTCATCTCCTCTCCGGACTGTTCAATCGATCGAAGGTTGTTATCCCCTGTCTCTCTATCTATACATGCATGTTTATAGTATAATCGCCTACATACATATTCATATGCATGTAATATTGCTCACACACTCATTTCTCTAAAATCCTTAACTCCTTTTGTTGGTTTTAATATTAGGGTTTTGATTTATTTGATCTATTGTTTTATCCTTTATATATTATCCTCTAATTTGCTGTAATTCCTGTCTTATTGTGATGATATTCACGTGTTTTGTGGATTAAATGTTTTCTATTGTTGCTTTGGGAATTTGTGTGTTTTTCGAGCATATCCTGAAAATGATTTTGCTTTATTTATTTTGATCTTAAAATTTTTAGTAATTTTAAAGTGGTGTGTACTTATGGTTCCAATTTTCTCAAATTGGCTCCGGGAAAATTGATACAACCCGAAAAATTATAACAAGCTTGTATTTATCTCGAAAATGTGTAGTGTCTACAACTTAATTGAGTCTTGTCTTGCATGTTTGAGGCTGGATTGTTAAATGTATTTTTACTTGTTACCTTACAGTAAGTCATTTGAAACAATTTCGAAAGGTTAAGAATGAAAGTTTCGGGCAACACAATTACCTTATCATCGTTGTATTTTTTTGGATTGTTGAGCATTGTTGTGTTTTCTTGTTGTGCATTCTGAAGCACATATAACATTGCGGGTCGTATTGGAGTATTTATTTACTCCAATTTTGGTGAACTATCATTTTCCATTTGGTTAGCCTAGCTAAAACCGTTTGAGACGTTTGTAAAGAGTACTCTAGTCTTACAGGACTATTTTTTATGCTTCAAGTGACCGTGGTACTATTAAATGATGTATTAATTTAAACGTTCACCAATTATACTCCCCCTTTATGTTATGCATGTAAATTGATATGTTTAGGGTGTTTTTTCTAATTGAATGAACGTACTACTAGCTTCTGGCTAGTGTGGCCTCTTGATATCCTTTTCTATTTTTGTGCTTAATTGAAACTGTTTAAAATGCTTTTGCCGTTTTTAAATGTGGCAGTTTTTGCTTTGTTTATCACAGTTTTCTTCATATGCTGCATATCTTCTCATTTTGTGTAGTCTGTGTATTTAGCTGTATCACAGTTTTCTTCATCTGCTGCAGATTTAGTCCTTTTCCTAATTATAATCTGATGGCTCCTAATTATAATCTGATGGCTGGACGTTGTCAAGGAGAGGTTAAAAACAGTACCCCGAGCGAGGGTAAAGGTTAGGGAATTAGATCTTATGCATCATGTTACTATTATGTTTCATGTTACTAACAAATGAAAGTTCCACAGTTCTTCCCCGTAAGAGCCGTAGTCATTCTTCAGGGGCTCACGGGAGGCCTCCTCAACAGCCACAGACTATCACCATTAAATCTGGCAGTATTAAGCACAAGGAAGCAAAAAAGACTTTACTAGCTATTATTCGGCTGCACTGGCCTGTGGGGGCATATAGCTACACTGAGATAGAGCGTATCACTAATAAGAAGTTTACGGAGGATGTCCTGGACGAGTTTCATGTATGATATACTGAATTTTGTTTAATATTGTATTTTCATTCACCTTTTATTAAGTCTTTGTGGAAATTGCATGTAATTGTGTACATATTTATACATAGTCGTATTACACATACGAGCCAACCATGCCCCGCAAAATTGCAATTTCCTGTGTGAGAAAGCACATTATGGGCGTTGTTAAAAGGACAAGTAACGAGGAGAAGACAAGGGCATATGCTCGGGCCAAGGCCTCTGGCCGCACACCCTTTGATCACAGGCCACCATATTTCAGTCCAGATGTGTGGTGTTACTTCTGTGATCGCTGGGTGTCGGAAGCCCACATAGCAAAGTCGGAGACTAGTAAGAAAAATCGAGAAAAGCTTGAGGTGAATCACACAGCTGGTGCAAAACCTTTTGATGATGTTCGTGAGGTACTAAAAATGATTAATTGTTCTAATGTAATGTTTTTATAACTGTTTTGTCCAATCATTCAGTTAAGAAGGAATAAAAGATTTTTTTTTCTTTTTGTTGCAGGAGCTTGAGCGCAGCGCCGGGATGCCTCCCTCTCGCCTTAAGTTCTGGGAGACTACACATAAGAAGAAAGAGACCGGTGAATGGGTCAGTAAGGCTGCAAAAGAGATATATGTAAGTTTTCTCCCTGGCGAGCTTAATATTGTGCAATTACTTGCATCCAGTGACATGGAATAAACTTATAAAGCAGTTGTAGTTACAAATAGATCAGTTCACTATAAATAAATATGTGTTCGTATATACTGGTGTCAGTTAGTGTTAGTTATTCTAGACTACCTTCCATTTTACTTATTTGAGAATTATAGAATGTGGATATAAAAAAATTCAATTAGCAAAAAAGAAAAAAGATCAAAACTTATCGTCAAGGACCTTGTGGCTCTTGTTGTCTGCTGGCGACTAACGTATTGAGTATTGACTACAAAGTAATTGGGTTCTTTGTAATTCTTTGTCAGGCAGCTGCATTTTATGTGGATTCATTAGATTTTAAATTTAGTTAGATATTGTCACTAAATATGGATTTTTCTTTTATTTTTCTATTTCAGATTAATTTATATATACGTTTCTGTAAGGGTTGGGCTGTATATATTTTATATTTGTTTATTTAATGATAAAGTTGTATGATTACTAGTAGACTGCTCATCATCCACAAACTCAGCCCAAAGTACAAATACTGAATGACCAAAACATAATGAGTAATTCTGAACTCCAATAACATGCTTCATTGTATCCCTGGATGGGATCTCCACTTCTGCCTTAATAACATGCTTTGTGTGATTACATAGTAATTGATATATTTGTGGGGTTTGCTTTCATAGGAGCGTTATAGTGCCCTGGCTAGCAAACAGCTTTCTACCACGTCACCATGTACACCTGCGGATGAGCCATTGGATTTGTGGCTCCAGGCTACAGGTGGTGTTAAAAAAAATCGGATTATTG
Organism: Kitagawia praeruptora; assembly: GCA_037693485.1. Lineage (NCBI taxonomy): Eukaryota > Viridiplantae > Streptophyta > Magnoliopsida > Apiales > Apiaceae > Kitagawia > Kitagawia praeruptora. The sequence goes on from CM075354.1 coordinate 115,654,616, forward strand.
GTATGCCAAGAGTGCAAGCTTCTGCAGTTCTATCTCCTGTCCAACACGCCAGCGAGTCCTCCCAAGGGGAAGGGCCTGCGGTAGGCCCATCGAAGTCAGGTAGGGATCTCTCAAAAGAGACCTTTGTTAAGGTTGTCGAAGCTACCTTAGCCCGTATCCGTTCCAGCCAACTATATCAAGGAGGACGACAGATTAACAGACAGACACTCCAAACACTGGCTCAGGAGGCATTGGCAGAAGGTGACATGGGTGCGGACTCTGAATTATCAGAGCTCATTCGCAGCGAGGCACTTAGAGTGGCAGTGAGCTTGATTGAAAGTATGCTTCTAGAGATAGAACGTGAGGAAGAGGTGAATCATGCTTTTAATCGAAGAATTTTATTTGTTTATTATATGTGTTATGTTCTCTGAGTGGTTTAAGTATTTATATTTTTTTGCTTAATCATTATTATAGATCCATCCTTTCTTTAACTTTTTGGAATTTATGTTATATAATCTAGGATTGCAATATAATGGAGGCGGAGCCGATTTCAGATTGCGAGGGTGATAAGCCAAACCTTGATAGTTTCCACCACTCTGATGATGAGGAGCGAACAATCAGCCTTTCTGAGGCCATTGAGGACTCTGATTAGTCTTTGCTAAATGTAAACAGTTCGAAAAAGTTTGGTTATGTAATGTATGTTAACTTGGATGTGTTTATGATAGATCTTGAAGTTATGTCTTGGTAAGTATTACTTTCTGCATATTTTGTTAGCTTTATAGTTATGGTTGTGGTATTGGTGTTGATTATTTTTGCTGGTGGAGTGCCCTGCAATATGCAGCCATTGTGCCTTTCAAGTTGCTGTTAGAAACCGATAGTATGTGCAGTTGTCATATATCCATATAGAGAAGGTTGATAAATTTTGAAAATATAGACTTGTGGGGAAAAAAAGATCAATGCACAGACAAGACTTATTTGACTTGATTATTGGCACCACAAAAAATATTCGAAAATGAAACAAATATGACTCCACTAATTAAACTATGATTGAAGCTTTTTTAGTTAACTAGTTTAATGCCCGTGCTTCGCACACGGGAGTTCATATTTTAAATAAAATTTATTTTAAATTTTAATAAATTATAGTATATAATTTTACAATATAGAAATAAAAATTGGTAGTAGTATTAAAAAGTTGCATACTTTAATAAATTAAAATGTTAAATTCTTTAAGAACATGAATTTGTTTTGATAATTTAAATTACAATTAATATAAGAAATTATTAATATATTAATTTATTTTAAAAACATCAAAAAATTGAACACTATAACATTATTTTAGTGATGTCAACTATATCATGAATGTAATAGTAGTAGATATAAAGAATAAATTAAAATAATTAAATCATCATATCAAAAAAATTAAAGTTATACCGCACTATAACCTAATCCTAAGCATATAATTTACTACTATAATAGGTCATGGATATCTATCAAACCTGAATATGGATTAAAAAAATTAAAATAATTTAAAATTTGTGGAAGGAAATAATTTTTGGCAAGAATGTTAAGAAAATAATTTGTGTTTTGTGAAGGAAATAATATTTTGGCATTTTGAAATATTTTAATTGGATGGTCCTGGCGGGCACATTATAATTATAACCAATCAAAATCATTTGTTAATATTTTTTTGGTATTATCAAGGAAATAATTTTTGGCAAGAGTGGTTTGTCATGATGTGTATTTTATATAATATCGAGTCAATATATTTTAAAATATGGATCATATCATATAAATGGATGGGTAATATAAACGGATTTGGCAAGAATGTTTTAATTGGATGGCCCTGGCGGGCCCATTATAATTATAATTGATAGTTGTTAGAAAGGAAATAATTTTTGGAAACAAAATAATTCGTGTTTTGTCAAGGAAATTTTTTTTGGCAAGATTGTTTTTGTCAAGGAATTTTTTTTGGCAAGATTGTTTTAATTGGATGGCCCTGGCGGGCCCATTATAATTATAACCAATTATTTGGCATTAATAATAACCACTGCCAAATTTTTGGTATTATCAAGAAAATAATTTTTGGCAAGAGTCGTTTGTCATGATGTGTATTTTATATAATATCGGGTCAATATATTTTAAAATATGGATCATATCATATAACTGGATGGGTAATTTAAACGGATCCCGAACCTAATCCTAAGCATATAATTTAATACTATAATGGGTCATGGATATCTATCAAACCTGAATATGGATCCCGAACCTGAGGAAAGGATTATCCAGCAATTTATAATATATAGATTAAAATAATATATTAAACAAACTTATACAAATCGTATTATACAAATGTGCCAATGTGATGGCATAATGGATTAATAGGATAGCAGTTGACACGAAACAGACCAAGTATTGACATAAAAAATAAAGGAAAGCTAGCTCATAAGCTATCTGCATTTCAACTTAGAGCATCTCCAACGGTAGGAGTTAAAACTGTTAGCTAAAATGTCATTATCTAAAATTTTGTTGAACCTGTAAGGATTTTTACTCCAACGGGGTATTAGTTATAATCATTAGCTATATCTAAATATAATATATTATTATATATTATAATAATATTTTATAAAACATATAACTAAAACATATTTTATTATATTATAATATTAGTATTTTTATAAATTTGGTTAATAATAAAATAATATTTTTACACTTACTATTATTCAAAATTAATATTCATAAATAAAAAATAATACAACAATACATATAATATTAATGAATATATTGTAAATATTGAAAATATAATTTAAAGTAGTATGTCATATGTATAAATAAATAATAATATATAAAAAAAGGGCTAGGGCTAAGTGCTAGGGTTAGGGATATTTTAAGCGGAGATGACATGGATTCAGATATAGATAATAGCATGAGAGTCAACAAATATAGCGTCCTAGTTTTATGTGATCTAAAATTATTCCTAACAGGTGCTGCCTTTGGAGTGACATAATATTTTAGATATTAGGTATAATACATGCCACATAGATTATATACCTAAGAGGAGCATAGCGTTGGAGATGCTCTTAGAGTGCCACAACTAAATCATATAATCATCTGCATTTTAATCGGGCCGGAACATATATTTCATATAATTTTTTATATTGAAGGTGTCGTACCGTAAATCGGCATCATTCACTGGAAGATAAATTCACACAGAAATGCTACAACACAATTCTCCACCAATGTTTTATTGGCAAATCAAACAATTTGATCTATAAACTTACACTTTTTTTTTTCAATTTGGTCCATGTACTTCTGATTCTAAATTAACTAGCAACTTGATATTTATGATATTAAATAGTCAATCTTTAACGGAGCTCAAATTGAATTCACAACCAGGGTAGCTAGCTTGTACTTGAATTTAAATGATTACGAATTTATAAAAATTTGCATATTGTTATTAGCTTAAATTTAAATAACTTGACTAATTTAGCAAAAAAAACTAATTAAAATAAATTTTGAAAATAAGTGTGATCAAATAATAAACTAGAATAGTTGGATCTCATAAGAATAATTTTTTAAAATAATTAGATTCATTAAAATCATTTGTTAAGATAAGTAATCCCAAGTTTAAACAATATAAATGTGGATATTCAAATATTAGTTTGTCAGCTTCCTCTCGTGAAATTAGTGAAATTCGTGGAGCAGATTCCAATTCCATTCCTTTAACAGACGTGTTAGTCCCGTTAAAAATTGATAATTTAATCTAATGAATATCAAGTTCATGGTTGTTAATTTTGAATTAGGAATTCATGGACCAAATTGAAAATGTTGTGCAAGTTACATAACTGTAGTCACTACGAACTTGTAAGTGGGTCACCAGGTAAAAAAAGCTTACAGTCAACTAATTGAACATCACAAAACTTTCGATTTGATAACTGCCGTGACTACCGTTTAATATTTAACGGCTGGCTGACATGGATTGGCTTACATGGCATACCCATCCAATAGAATTTGAACCTTTGCAACCAATCTAACCCGACCCATATCCATCGTATATAAATACAATGGATTCATTTCTTTCTTTCTTTGTTGTTCATTTCTTTCTTTTCTCTTATTCTTTTATTTCTCTTCTCCTAATATGAGCTCTTCCAACTCTAATAGTAACTACCGTGGAGATCAAAGATTAACAAGGTCGAATGGAATGGGAGTTGTGAATTGCAAGTGCGGGATTGAAGTCGGTGTTTTGGCAGCTTGGAAATCTGGAACAAAAAATCCGGGGCGAAGGTTCTATGGTTGCAGCAGGTATAGGGAAATGAGAAGATGTAATTTCTTTTGTGGCGTGATCCGGAATATATTGATCGAGGTAGAGAAGTTATTATGGAACTGCTGGATGAATTGTCAATGAGAAAGGATAAAATTGAAATGCTGAAAAATAAGTTGGCCATGGAAGATGAACTGGTGAAGAGACATGAAGTGCAGATTGATGATGATGATGATTGTGTTAGCAGATTGGAAAAACTGGAGAAAAAAATGCAGAATACAACTAGTACAATAAAGATGGGAGTTTGTGTTAGAAAATGGAGTTTTTAGAGCATAATTATTTTATGTTCTTGATGTTAATTCCGGTTTTTAACGATTGGAAATTGTTCCTTGCTATGAGGACTTAAATTTTCGTATATGGGTCTAAGTAATTTTCTTAGTGGAATCCATAGAGAAATAGAGTTGAAGTGGGTAGCTTGAAAGAGCTTGAAAATGAGAATGTGTATTTGTCCCACATTGAAATAAATAAAGGGGGTTGTTGGCTTTATATAGAATCACACACATGGGTAGTGTACAACTACTAAGGTGTATGATGGTACATGGTGTTACTGTATGCTTCACACACGCGCGCGCCGCCGCCGCCCGCCTCGTCACGACACGACTCGGGTCGGTCGAAGGCGATTTGGGCGAATGTCTCGGCATCTCGCGTACGCGAGGCGACCTGGGCGAGGAGGAATTTTATTATTTTTTAATATTATAAACATGCTGTCAAGAGTTGGATTGAAAGTCCTGTAAACTCTCGAGAGCTAGACTGTGCTGTCGTAACAAGGTTGTTGTCGGGAAGGTAAAACTTACTGTCAGGAACAAAGTTGCTGTCAGAAAATAAACTTACTGTCATGTCAAACTGATGACAGTTACTTTAAAGGTACTGTCGGGTCCTGTTGACAGTAACTTCTACGTGGTCTTGACAGTAGAGTCTGAGCGTTTATTCTATTAGTTGGAAGTCATAATGTGGATAAATATATATCGTAACTGTTGCTGTTACAGCCGTTTTGATTATATTAAAAATCGACCATTTCATTCTTATTAAATGGAATGGAAGTTACAATATAACATACCCTACATTCTCTTCTCTTTTCTACACTCTCCGTCCTCCTCCGACCAACCATAGTTTCTTTTGCTTAAAGTTTTTCCGGCGACTGAGGTGCTAGTCGAAGTTGAGCATACTGATTACTGTGATCATATCGCTCGGAGCTATTTTATCCTGGAAGAATATCGCCAGCATCCTGACATAGTGTAAGTGGGGGCGATTATCTCTTCAAGAGCAGTCAGGACTTCAAGCAAGGCTTGACGACTCAGCTGGTTGTTTATTTGTTTGATATACTGCTATAGTTATGGCTACTGGTATGTCTTCTGTTCTTTCTTTGTTATTACAGTTACTGATATGCATGTTATACACCTTCGTGTTTTGTTTCGTTAATTGTTTGCTTGGCCTTGGCTTGTTAAATACGATATATAATTGCCTCTATGTTGCTGTATTAGTGAATATTTCCAACATTCTTGAAGAGATAATCCGTTATATAGTATTTAGCATAATGGTTAACGAGAGTGAAATTCCTGCTAGTGGTAGTTCGGTTGCATCTGCTGGGGTCATTGATTGGACAACTTACAGTTTTCCACCACCCGTTGAATTAACTGGCTTGCCGGAGAAATTCAATGGGGGCGTTGGCTTTTCTCGTTGGCAGAAAAGGATGAAGTTGTGGTTGAATGTAAAGGGTTTATGGCATGTTGTGGAATATGAGAAGCCGGTTGTGGATCAAGAGAATGCTGAATCAGTTAAGGGTTTTGCGAAGTGGGCTGAGAAGGATGGGGTGGCTAGGGTGGCCATTTTGGCTGCTCTCACGAACACATTGTTTGATGTGTACTCCTCCGATGCCTACACCGCAAAACTCTTATGTGAGAAGCTGGACCAGACACATAATACTGACTCACAAGGTCTGGAAAAGTATTCTGTGGCTAGGTTCCTTGATTTCAAACTGGTGGACAATAAGTCCATGATTGAGCAAATGCATGAGTTCGAGATGATAGTGCATGCTTTGAAGGAGTCCGGAATGGACCTCCCCGAAAAGTTTAAGGTGATGAGTGTGATTGAAAAGCTCACAAAGTCTTGGGAAGAGTTCTCTCTCTCCCTGAAAAGGCAGAAAGGAGAGATCACCTAGACCAACCTTATGCTACACATCTCGGTGCAAGAACAACACAAGTCCAAACAGGGACATGTGATGCCGACTGAGCATGGAAGCTCGAAGGTGAATGTAGCAACTGTAGGACAGAAAAGGAAGGCTGTCTCTAAGAAGGGTAATAGTAATAAACCTAAGAATGACAAGGATAAGGCCAAGAAACCAAAGGCAAACAAACCATGTTGGTCTTGTGGGCAGGTTGGGCACTGGAGTAAGGACTGCCCTACAAAGAAAGTCGAGGCTGTAGCTCAAGCGAATGCTGTGCTTGGAACCTCAAGTGGGCCTGTAGCGAACATGGTTGTTGGTGAGGCTTTGGCTTCTGAAACCAACGTGGACCGGTATGTTACCTACAACCCTGTACTATTTTCCACTTATCTGTCAAATGAATGGTTGATTGATACTGGAGCTAATGTGCATATTTGTGCTGACATTAGTTTATTTGTATCTTATCAACAGAGTCATAGCTTGACAGTGACGATGGGGAACGCAAGTGCCGCTCAAGTACATGGAGTAGGAAACGTGGACCTGAAGTTTCCTTCGGGTCGTATTCTATCCCTGACGAGAGTGCATCATGTTCCCGACATGCGTAGAAATATAATAAGTGGCAGCTATTTAGTAGCTAATGGTTTTGAAGTCTCTCTCAAATGTAAAAAAGTAGTTCTTATTCATAATGGTACATTTTTTGGCAAGGGTTACTTGTCAAATGGAATGTTGAGCCCGTTTTGGGTGCGTTGACTAATAATATTACTCCTTCTGTTAACTGTGTTGAATCTTCAACTTTATGGCATGCTAGACTTGGTCACTTAAATTTTGGTGCTCTTAAAAATATGATGAACTTAGAGTTGATTCCGAAACACACTATAGAAAAGAATTCTAAATGTCAAGTATGTGTGTCTGTTAAACAAATAAGGAAACCTTTTCATAATATTGTTAGGGATTCAGACTTGTTAGATTTAGTACACACTGATATTTGTGAATTTGGCGGTGTGTTGACTAAGGACCAGTTTAGATACTTCATTACCTTTATAGATGATAGTAGTAGATACTGTTATGTTTATTTACTTAGACATAATGATGAAGCACTTAGTAAATTCATTATATATAAAACTGAAGTAGAAAAACAAACTAGTAAGGTACTTAAACGGTTGATTTCTGATAGAGGTGGTGAGTATACGAGTAACGCTTTTAATGAATTTTGTGCAAGCAATGGTATAATTCATGAAGTTACCCCACCATACACACCTGAGTCTAATGGGATTGCTGAGCGAAAGAACAGAACATTTAAAGATATGATTAATAGTATGCTTTTTAACTATGGGCTGCCTAAATACATGTGGGGAGAGGCTCTGAATACGGCTTGCCATATTCTAAATAGAGTCCCTCTGAAACACATGGATAAGACACCCTATGAGTTATGGAAGGGCAAGAAGACTAGTCTTAAGTATCTTCATGTGTGGGGGTGCCTTGCTAAGGTACTTGTCCCTGAACATAAGAGAAAGAAACTAGGTCCGAAGACTGTTGATTGTATCTTTCTGGGCTATCTTGAGACCACTACAACTATGAGATTTTTAGTATTAAAATCTGACATAGATGGTACAGTGGTAAACACGATAGTTGAGTTTCATGATGCTACATTCTTTGAGGATGTCTACCCTATGAAGACTGGTATGCCTCAAAATACTTCTAATGAAGATCCTACTCACACATCAAGTTCTATTCCTGATCATGTGGAAAAGATGACAAGTGTGGGGGCGGAACCTAGTAGTAGCTCTACCCCTAAGGAGGTAGAGGAACCACGAAGGAGTAAGCGTGCAAAGGTAGTCAAGGATTTTGGAAGTGATTTTATCACTTACAATGTCGAGGACGAACCTTTAACTTTCCGACAAGCTATGGATTCTTCAGAGTCTAGGCACTGGAAGGGTGCTGTAAAGAGTGAAATTGACTCTATTGTTTCTAACGGAACATGAGAGTTAGTTGATCTCCCTCCTGGGTGTTCTACTATCGGGTGCAGATGGATCTTTAAAAGGAAGTTGAACCCTGACGACTCAATAGATAAGTACAAAGCTAGAGTGGTAGCTAAGGGTTTTAAGCAAAAAGAGGGTATTGATTACTTTGACACATACTCTCCAGTAGCTAGAATGACAACAATCCGAATGCTAGTAGCATTGGCTTCCGTACATGGTATTATCATCCATCAAATGGATGTAAAGACAACTTTTCTTCATGGTGAACTTGAAGAAGAGATTTATATGGATCAGCCTGAGGGATTTGTTGCATCTGGTAACGAAAGGAAAGTATGTAAGTTGATCAAATCCATCTATGGCTTGAAACAACCTCCTAGGGATTGGCATAAAAAGTTTGATGAAACTATAGTGCCGTTCAGTTATGATATTAATGATAGTGACAAGTGTGTCTACACCAAAGTTAAAGGTAGTGAGTATGTCATCTTGTGCCTATATGTAGATGACATATTACTGTTTGGAACCAATATTGAGATTATTAACGAGACAAAAGATTTCTTGAAAAGGCATTTTGAAATGAAGGATATGGGTGAGGCTAGTGTGATTCTTGGTCTCAAGCTGATACAGTCAGCTGAGGGAATAACTTTATCGCAGTCTCATTATATAGAGAAATCTATACTTTAGAAATATGGTTATTCACAGTGTAGAATCGCTAGTACACCCTATGATCCTAAAGTTGCCCTTGTCAAGAATACTTCAGGAGTACCTATGTCTCAGTTAAGGTACTCTCAGATTATAGGGAGCTTGCAGTATCTTGCTAACTGTACTAGACCAGATATTTCATATTCTGTGTCTAAGTTGGCTAGATATACAAGCTGTCCAAACAGAACTCATTGGTATGCTCTTGATAGAGTACTTAGATATCTGAAAGGCACAATGTACCTAAGTTTGCACTATAGGAGATTTCCTGGTGTACTAGAGGGGTACAGTGATGCAAGTTGGATAGCTAAGAAGTCTGGTTCCAATGGAGTGACTGGATACGTGTTCACCCTAGCAGGTGGAGCAATATCCTGGAAGTCGACCAAACAGACTATAGTAACTCGGTCTAATTTTGAGGCTGAGTTGTGTGCGCTTGATGTCACAGGGACGGAGGCTGAATGGTTACACGGACTTATGTCCGCGATACCTGTAGTAAGTAGACCGCTTCCTGCGTTTGCTATTCATTGTGATAGTAAAACAACTATTGACAAGATTAGCAGTAAAAAGTATAATGCTAAAACAAAGAGGCACATCCAAGTTAGACTAAAGTCTATTAGGGGTTTAGTGTCTGATAGGATTATTACTGTAGAGTTCATATGAACTCAGAATAATATAGCTGATCCTTTGACTAAAGGACTGGAACCTGCAGTGGTCCTTAAGTCGAGGTTGGGGATGGGGCTGTCAACCCATCATAGTTCATCATCAGTGGGAACCCAATACACATGAGAGGAGATCCCTTGAAGTGTATTCAATGTGGTAATAACAAGCTGTAAGGATTTATTGGTAGTACCTTTGCTACATAGCTGATACTGTTTGTATCTGAGTCTATCCCCTGTAAACCTAGAAGGTACTGACACTGCTAGTAGCAAGAGTTATTATAACTCTGAATGGGGTCAAGTCATTCGACGAGATGGTAGAAGTACATCTCTGGAGATGCCCAGCTAAGCGAATGTAATTGTGTGGTCGCAATTAAAGGAAAGGGTTATTCCTTGAAGCATTCGACGAATAGGATCGAGACAAGACCATTAATGTCTCAAAGCCGTAGATTGGCACCATAGCCTTTGACTTGTCATCGTCTATGGAACATGATTACACGAAACGGATTAAGATTCAAGGTGAAACATTCCATCTGAATCCGGTAGTCATCGAAGTAGGGGACTTAGGAGGGTTCAAACCCGGAAGGGTACCGACTCTGAAAAAATAAGTCATGATGAGAAACCTGAAGCATTTCTGTATGGATTTGTGGGGGATTATTAGAAAATGGAGTTTTTAGAGCATAATTATTTTATGTTCTTGATGTTAATTCCGGTTTTTAACGATTGGAAATTGTTCCTTGCTATGAGGACTTAAATTTTCGTATATGGGTCTAAGTAATTTTCTTAGTGGAATCCATAGAGAAATAGAGTTGAAGTGGGTAGCTTGAAAATGAGAATGTGTATTTGTACCACATTGAAATAAATAAAGGGGGTTGTTGGCTTTATATAGAATCACACACATGGGTAGTGTACAACTACTAAGCTGTATGATGGTGCATGGTGTTACTGTGTGCTTCACGCGCACACACACACACGCGCACGCACCGCCGCCGCCCCCTCGCCACGCCACGTCACGACACGACACGACACGACTCGGGTCGGCTCGGTCGAAGGGCGATTTGGGCGAATGTCTCGGCATTTCGCGTACGCGAGGCGACCTGGGCGAGGAGGAATTTTATTATTTTTTAATATTATAAACATGCTGTCAAGAGTTGGATTGAAAGTCCTGTAAACTCTTGAGAGCTAGACTGTGCTGTCGACCTGTCGTAAAAAGGTTGTTGTCGGGAAGGTAAAACTTACTGTCAGGAACAAAGTTGCTGTCAGAAAATAAACTTACTGTCATGTCAAACTGATGACAGTTACTTTAAAGGTATTGTCGGGTCCTATTGACAGTAACTTCTGCGTGGTCTTGACAGTAGAGTCTGAGCATTTATTCTATTAGTTGGAAGTCATAATGTGGATAAATATATATCGTAACTGTTGCTGTTACAACCGTTTTGATTATATTAAAAATCGACCGTTTCATTCTTATTAAATGGAATGGGAGTTACAATATAACATACCCTACATTCTCTTCTCTTTTCTACACTCTCCATCCTCCTCCGACCAACCATAATTTCTTTTGCTTAAAGTTTTTTCGGCGACTGAGGTGCTAGTCGAAGTTGAGCATACTGATTACTGTGATCATATCGCTCGGAGCTGTTTTATCCTGGAAGAATATCGCCAGCATCCTGACACAGTGTAAGTGGGGCGATTATCTCTTCAAGAGCAGTCAGGACTTCGAGCAAGGCCTGACGACTCAGCTGGTTGTTTATTTGTTTGATATACTGCTATAGCTATGGCTACTGGTATGTCTTCTGTTCTTTCTTTGTTATTACAGTTACTGATATGCATGTTATACACCTTCGTGTTTTGTTTCGTTAATTGTTTGCTTGGCCTTGGCTTGTTAAATACGATATATAATTGCCTCTATGTTGTTGTATTAGTGAATATTTCCAACAGTTTGGTTATTTTTTTGTTCTTGTATCTTTGGTGTTTTTATTTGGATGTGTAAGTTATAATTCTTGTAATGAATTTTGTGTCATGAATTTGGATGTGTTCTTGTATCTGTTTATGTTCGAGCATAATATATTTTTCATAAAAATCTTTACTGTTTTGTTCTTAAATTCTTGTAACCACCAAACAAATCATAAAAAATAAAAAATAGATACCAAAAGATACATCATATTTCAAGATAAATAAAGGTCCTGCCATTCATTGTGCAGTTACAACCAAAATATTTAACACAAGTCCATCATTCAAGACATTGAACAAACCACAAAAGACATTAACAATATTAGGTCCCCACTATCATATTAGAAAACTTTAGGTCACTACTTTTTGGGTCTTGGGGCAGTGAATCCCTTCCCATTGTTAGGCCTCTTTACCGGAAGCTTTTTCCTTAGTGGTTGACTGGTCCCAGCAACTTGTGAAATTGGCATTGAAGGTGGAGAGTCCCACCAAGGCCATGTGCAGATTGAAGGTTAGGTGTAGGCATCTGTATTAAAAGGAACAAATAGGAATAATTAAATTATGAGACATAATACAGATTATTAAAAAGAGCAACATGTATAAACTTACAAACACAAGTCTCTGGCTTCTTCTAGGTGTGGTAGGTGACTAACTCTGTTGCTCAAGCCTTTGGCTTCTTCTTGGTGTTGTAGGTGGTTGTACCCTCTCTTCATTATCATTGAAGAAGACCTCCAACATTAATGATGCTTCACCCGTCTCAACCTCTTTTGCAGCCCTCTCCATTTCTTCTACTACTTCTGTCTCCTCTGTATTCATTGTCTTTCTCTTTGGAGCCCTCTTTTTTGGTGGATTTTCTACATAATCAGCTGGCTTATTAGGACATTTTCCTTTTTATGTCCCCTCTCCCTGCAGATTGAACAAAGCATAACTCTTCCCATCTTAGTGACTCTACTGAAAGTTCCCTTGGTTACTCTTCCACCTCCTCCTTCCCACCCTTCCCTCCTCCTTTGCCTTTTAGGCCTACCCCTCAGCTGTTTCACTATTGGTGGTGGCAGAATTTGATCTCCAAGTGTATCTTCCCAAAAAGGCTCACCTCTCAAGACTTCTAAGCAATGTGAATAGGTCTTCATATAAGTTTCTTTCATAAACTAGTGTTCAACAAAGTCAATTGGATCATTTCTCATCTTACGTATTGCAGAAATGGAATGAGAACAAGGAATACCACTTAACTCCCACACCCTACATGAACTAGTCCTTTTCTTCAGATTGACACAATAACCTATCCCTCTTCACTTGACTTGAAAATTCTCCTTACCATCCCAAAGAGCACTGTATTCATTACTTTCTTTGACTGCTTCATCTAATATTTTCTTAATTCTTGGAAGAACTATACAGTCCTTTTCAGTCATCAAATCTCTTTTTTTATGAAGCCTTCCATAAGTAAGTCATGAATATCAGTAAGCATATCAATGAGAGGCATGTACCTGGACTTTAGTACCCATGAGTTAAAGCATTCTGAGATATTGTTTTCTGTGCTTTCACTCTTGCAATGAGTCTTAAAGTATGCTTTGGACCATACTTTATGATCAAACTCTTTCAACCTTTCCGCGGCTCCTTTAGAAACTCTTTCAAGGGCCTTCATTGCAGATTTGAAGGATTCTGGATGTGTGGCATTAGCAGCTGTCCAAAAAGCACCTTTAATAGCTTCACTCCCAAATTTCTTCTTTAAGTTTGAATATATGCTTGGTGCAATTTCTGTGTTCCACATGTGGCAGAAATTCTTTGACTGCTTTCTCCAAACCCTACACAATCAAATCAAGTAAGTACATCTTCAATATAAAGATAGCATAATAAGGTTAAGAGATTGGTTTGTACCTTTTGTTAATCCGAAATTAATGTAATTCCATATCCATCTCTTAGATCAAGATCTTCGATCAATAATAGCAAGAACCAACTCCAGGTAGCATAACTTTCAATCTCCACAACTGCCATGGCAATAGGAAACATTGAGTTATTCCCATCTCTGCCTATAGCTGATAACAATTGTCCTCCACATACAGTCTTTAGAAAGCATCCATCAAGACCAATAACTGGCCTGCATCCCTCTTTCCAAGCTTGTTTCAACTGATGATAGCAAACATAGAATCTTTGGAAGTGGGGAACATCTTCTTCATTCTCCCTGGTAGTAGTAATCTTCACTGTGTTGTTCTTGTTGCTTCTTAAAATTTCACCTGCAAACTTTCTAAGTCCAGCATAATGTTTCTTCATTTCTTCTTGAACACCACTTAAGGCCCTCTGCCTCACTCTAGAACATTTTGCTTCACACACCTCCACTTTTAACACCCTCTTGAATTCTTCCTGCATCTCCTTTAATTTTCAGCTTGGATTTCTTCTAATCTTTTGGCCATACACATTTGCTAAGTATTTTACAGTGACAAGTTTATTTGTGTAATGGCAGATACAGTTATGATCATCATTAACAGTTTTGGTCTGCCAACAATCCCTCTTTTCTATGTAAGACACCCACATCTTAAAAGGACATCCTTTTGCACATGCTACTTGCATCCTCCTTTTGTCATCCACTAGATATCTAACTGGCCTACCTGTGTCAATAGAAAAGCTTCTCACAGTTGCTTTAAATTTCATTTTATCCCCAAAAATCAATCCTGGAACCCACTTGATATCCTTTGCAGGTGTGTTTGTATGAAAAACCTCATTTACCCTTTTCTTTCTTTTAAATGCAGGGGGGGTCAGCTTATGCAACATCCTCATCTGTCTCATCTTCACTATTGTATGAACCATAATAATCTGAATCTGAATCAGATTCTGGCACTCTACTTTTATAATTATGCAATGTCTGTCTTATCTCTTCATTTAGTTCATCATCTAGTAATTTTTGTTCTCTTCTAACTTCCTCTCTTATTTTTCTTCATTCAGACAAGTCACTATCACTACCACTGTTCCCAAAATCCTTTTCACTATCAGATTCTTCATCCCATTCTTCATTCTCACTATCAATAACATCATCCTCTCCTCCAACATTTAAGTCGGCTTCACCCTCAGTACCATGTTCCAACTCATTTACTTCCTCATTACCATTCCCTAACTCATTTCACACTCCCCTGTATTCAACAAGCATTTTCATCCCCATCCTCCTCAAGATTTATTTCATAGAGATGTAACCTAACAACGCCACCACCACCTAATCTCTTTACCAAATAAACCAACTCGGGAACTTGATCATCCCTAACAAGTTCTGTAAACCCTTCATCAGGAGTAATGCCATTACACATGTAATACACCTTATCATTATTTTCAACAACAGCAGAGAACATACCCCTAATATCTTTGACACTTAATTTCTCAACCTCAATGTGATTTTTAACAATTCTTTTCTTCGATTCATATCTTCGTATACCAGTATATTGAGACTGAACAAAAGCACCATCATAATACAATACTACTCTCAACGACCTGTTGTAGATACATAGATTATACATACATCATAATACAATACAAACAATACACGAACAACCAAGACACGTACAAACTAAGAACAAACTAAGAAGTGAATTAGGGTTTTTCGAAATCAAATTACACGAAAACAGGGACTAAACAAGAAGAGAAGATAGATTACTTACATGATTGATTGAGAGTAGTCAATCTTCAACCCATGAATCGATCACCTCCTCCGTCGATATTCGATCGCCTTTATCGCCTTTCTTCACTCTCTCGATTGATTGTGTTTTGTTCGTGTTTAATTAGGTTTAATCTAGGTTTTATTATTTGTATTGCGTTTTTCTAGCGGGTCGATTTTAATCTAGTCCGTTTGAGTTGTCATCTGACCTGGCGTGACATGGATCACACGTGGATCCTTAGCTGTCCAATTTTAACGGAGATCCGTTAAAAGTCAAGGGATTTTAACGTTCGTGTAATTATTTGCAAGTTTAGTGATACGATTGATAAGTAATTGTAGTTCAGTTATGTGATTGTAAGCTTTTTTAACTTGGTGACCCACTTGCAAGTTCGTAATGACTACAGTGATGTAAGTGCTATTTAACCCCTAAAATATGTGATTTGCCTATTTTATTTGGTATTTGTTAAAGAGGAGCTTTGATCCCTTTACCTATTCTAAGAAAGAGTGCAGATACAATCATTGGATCAAATGTGTTTTTAGATTTTGAAATTTCAACCAAAGTTAAAGAAAATAAGAACTAAAATTACAATTTAAGTTAACTTTAGGAAAAATTCCTAAATTTAATCTTTAAACCTATGTGATTATAATTATTTATTTATTTTTATTTATAAGGATCCCGAGGAATATTAGTAATTAGGATGACCTAATGTTAATGGTTAACTTTAGGGAATTCTCCACCCATATTAAATTCTCATCTTCCTTTAGGACATAAAATTTATCTATTTAAGCAACTCCCATTTTGTCAACAAAGAAAAAAGTAATAACCAAATATAAATGCGTTTAAAAATTAATCCAAAATTAAAGAAAAATATTGTGTGAAATCTAATGAATAATAAATTTTATTTATGTATATTTAGAATTTTGAAATCTATTTTTTTGAAGTACAATGGATTAAACCTAACCGATTAGGCGGAAACAAATCGTACAATTTTTTAAAATCGAAAAAATGACCAAAAATCAAGGCTAATCATGCCGTAATAAGAACATGATGCCACCCCAACATCGAATTTTTATATAAATATTTAAATTCAACGAATATTCACGAATGAGAACTACCGATGTAGGTTTGTTCACAAAGGACACCACATCCCTCGGTTAATGGTTACAAATAATCATTTTGGAAAACTTCTTCACGAAAATAATAATTCAGGGAGGGAATGGCTGAAAATACCGGATTGAATACATATTTATTAAATGAGTACTCAAAATACAAATGATACACATTTGTTTTGGGTATCAGATATGAGATACCCAACTAATAAATGCGTATCTATATCTTTTTTAATTTTTTATTTTGAGATACACATTTGTGAGTTGAGTATCTTATATAAAATGGGATACCAAGGTAAATGCGTATCCAATCCGGTAAAAATCGCCAATGCACCTAGAAATTGATATTTTTATTAACTTCACTTAAAAAATTGTTATTTTAAACATTTTTTCACATCTAAGGCTGTAATTCGAGTCGGGTAGTTCGCGAGCCTACCCGGCTCGAACTCGTTTAACTGAACCCGACTCGAGCTCGTAAACGAGTCGAGTTCGGCAGCGATTTTAGGCTCGTTTATGTAAACGAGCCGGTCCGGGTATGTGCCGAGCTCGAATGAAACCCGGCTCGAAAACTCGAACTCGACCCGGCTCGAGCTCATTTACAAAATTTTCTGTTATTTTTCATAATATTGTTTCTATTTTTTTTAAAAAATATTTCTAAACGATCCAACCATACGGATGTCAAGATATATCTAATTAAATGATATTCCCAAATTTTCAAAAAATATAAAATTAATTTGGTTGGAAATCTTAATAGAACACTAGTGTATTGTCTAGTACTCGTAACTAGTGTTTCGTCCTAAATTATTGTTTCTATTTTTTAAAAAATATTTCTCGACGATCCAACCGTACAGATGTCAAGATATATCTAATTAAATGATATTCCCAAATTTTCGAAAAATAAAAAATTAATTTAGTTGGAGATCTTAATAAAACACTACTATTCTTGTTATATTTGGTTAAATAAATGAAATTTAGATAATTTTTTATTGTATTCATTTTTTTATAATTTGTAAATTAAATAGTTTCTAACATCTTGTTTGTTTACCTTTTTATTATGTGTAAAGATGTTTATATAATTAATAAGTAATTTTTAATTTTTTTTTAAAAAAAAGTAATTTTTAGAATTAAAAAAAATCAATGACTAAATGAGCTACCCGACTCGGCTCGTTAGGCTCGTGAGTAAACTTGACCCGACTCGTATAATAAACGAGCCGGGTTCGGCGGGAATTTTCGACTCGTTTAATAAACGAACTCGGCTCGTTTAATAAACGAGCCCGACTCGACTTGTTTTAAAAAACCCGACTCAATTTAAAGCTCGGTTCGGACTCGCACGACTCAACTCGAATTAGAGCCCTATTCACATCCCTCTCATAACATAATATTTTTGGAGAGATGGAGATAAATGTGGGTACAAACCATTGGTTCAAACGTCATAGTTAATTTTTTTTATTTTCTTTAATAAATGTTAAAATATATCTGATAAAGATCAAAATCTATATTATTTTAAATTTAAATATTAAGAAATTTTGTTAATAATACAATTTAAATAATTATAAATATTAAAAAAATCGGGCATTGAAGGGGTTATAAATTAATATAATGATAATAATAAATTTATTATACAAAAGAAGAAAATCCTCAAAAAAAAAGAGAAGTAACATATGGAGTAAAATACAAACAACTGAATTTGATACGCAAAGCAGATCTCTATTTTATGCAAACACTCCATTTTCCCACCTTCCAATTTGCTATATAGCCTATAGATACATATATTATATATTATTTTTTTTCCCCCTGAATCAAGAAGAAATTGAATCGAAATGACGAACGTCGGCGGCAATGCGTGTGAAAACGGCGTAGTTGAGCCACGCTCCGCTCTAATATTTCTCGGCACCGGTTGTTCAAGCGCCGTTCCCAATGCTATGTGTTTGTTACAACCGTCCGATCCGCCGTGTCAACTCTGTTTCAAGTCTATGTCACTACCTGCTGAACAAAATCCTAATTATCGGTATTTTTTATTTAATGCTAATTATTTTTATATATTTGATGTTATTGTAATTGTTTTTGAAAATTAGGTGTTTAAATGCAAGTTTAATTAGTTGTAGGTATGTGTTGTGTAATTGTAATTGTATTTGCTTTTTTGATTAGATTGAATGCTTGGCTGGTTTATGATTGATTGTTATTGGTATCGAAAACATTGACACGTATGATTGAATGTAATTTTAAGTTAAAAATATGCTTCGTAGGCTTTAGGCATTGCTTGCGATTTGTTTTATATTGTAACTGTTTTTGGGATTTTCTGATATATTTTGACTTAAATAAACAGGAACAAGACGAAACGTAAATCAAAGTAAGACAGAATTAAAGGACATGAAATGTAAATTGCATAAGGAAATCTCAGGAGAGGAACAGTACAGAGAAAGGAAAATACAGAATAAGAAAATGTTAACTCCAATCTACTTTTCCCCTTTCCCACGTCTCAATATGTAGTACCAAACAGGACACGTGTCATGATTCGGTAGGCTCGCTGCTTATACCGTTATGGCACCCGATCCCATAAAGATACTATGTCACAATGTTAAAACGACAGCGTTCTACTCCCCTTCTTAAAGTAACAAAAGTCCCAATAACTTAATTAAATTACAATTAACTATTTTAACCAAATTAGCTAAAATAGTTACAATGCCTCTTCCTTTGACAATTCTTGTCCTCAAGGATTGAATTCCGGAAATTGCTCCATGATGACAGCTGCATCCTCCCAGGTAGCATCTTCTGGAATAGAATGGGACCACTGGATAAGCCATTGAACTACAGCACAGTTATTCCGCTTCACTGTTCTTCTCTGCAACAGTTTATAAGGACATACCAAGAACTGTCCTTCTGGTCCTAGTTTTGGCAATTCAGTAGTTATTGTGTACTTAGAACCCACCTTCTTCTTTAGTAGACTAATGTGGAATACCGGGTGCACTGAGCTACCAGCTGGGAGTTGTAACTTATATGCTACTGGACCTATCCTTTCCAATACCAAGTATGGGCCAAAATACTTATGAGCCAGCTTTAAATGCTTCCTCACAGCCACTGATACTTGCCTATAGGGCTGCAACTTCAGAAAAACCCAATCCCCTTCTCTCAGACTTGCTTCTTTCCTTTTCTTATCAGCATAAGTCTTGTACTTGTTTTGAGCCTGTAATATAGCTTCCTTTAATAAGGAGTTCAATGCTTCCCTTTTGACTTGAAAGTCTTCCACAGTAGCATTGCTGGTTCTAGAATCTGTAGGGGTGCATAGCTGCCTGGGTTTCACCCCATACAATGCCTCAAAGGGACTCATTTTAATAGCAGTATTATAAGTTGAGTTGTACCACCATTCTGCTAGGGGTAACCACCTACTCCACTGCCTTGGCCTGCAACTTACCATAGCTCTCAAATACTGCTCTAGACATCTATTCAGCCTCTCAGTTTGACCATCAGACTGTGGATGGTAGGCTGTACTAAGGTGTAGTTTAGTACCAGCTGTGTGGAATAATTCTTTCCAAAATGAGCTAGTAAATATTCTGTCTCTGTCAGACACAATGGTACTTGGCATGCCATGTAGCTTGTAAATATTATCCATGAATAATTGTGCTACCTTTGTGGCTGTAAAAGGATGGGAAAGTGGTATGAAATGCCCCATCTTAGAGAATCTGTCAATAACCACCATTATGCAGTCCTTGTCTCCAGATTTAGGAAGTCCTTCAACAAAGTCTAGGGATATATCCTCCCAAACTTGCTTAGGTACAGGGAGGGGTTGCAAGAGTCCACTAGGAAGCTGATTTCCACCTTTCACTCTTTGACATACATCACAGGCTGCCACATAAGAGTTAACTTCCTTTCTTAAGTTTGGCCAGACAAAAAACTGAGAGACTTTCTTAAAAGTAGCTTCTTGTCCTGAGTGGCCCCCATAAGGACTATCATGACACTCCCAGAGAATGTTGCTTCTGATGTCACCATTGGATCCCACATAGATTTGCTCTGCTGTTTTTAAAATTCCCTTAATGTAATGATATTTCTGATAGTCAACATCCTTAGTCATTATCCCTTGTATGACTTGTTGGGCTTCACAGTCCCCAGTATAACTGTTGACAATATCTTGAAGCCAATTAGACTGTATTGCAGTCAACTCCTTAATTTCACCTTCTTGGACTGGTTCATGCACCCTAGACAAGGCATCAGCTGCAACATTTTCTTTCCCTTTCTTATAGCATATCTCATAATCCAATCCCATTAGTTTAGCCAGCCACTTCTGTTGAAAGAGTGTTGAAAGTCTTTGTTCTAAAAGGAACTTTAAGCTTTGGTGGTCGGTTTTGATCTTGAAATGATGTCCTTGTAAATATCCATGCCACTTCTGAGTAGCCATTACAATAGCAAGCAATTCTTTTTCATATGTTGACAGAGCTTGGTGTTTGGTAGTCAACCCTTTACTCATAAAGGCCAAAGGCCTGCCATTTTGCATGAGGACAGCCCCAACTCCAGTACCACTGGCATCAGTCTCCACTATAAATGGTTGACTGTAATCAGGCAATGCTAAGACAGGAGCAGAGGTCATGGCTTTCTTTAATTTCTCAAATGCTAATTGAGCTTCCTCATCCCACTTAAAAGCCCCCTTCTTTAGCAACTGAGTCAGAGGTCTGCACATCAAGCCATAATCTTTTATGAACCTCCTATAATATCCAGTGAGACCTAAAAACCCCCTGAGTTGCTTAATTGTTTTAGGGCTAGGCCAAGCTACCATTGCTTCAATCTTCTCAGGGTCCGTGGAAACTCCTTCCCCACTGATAATATGACCAAGATACTCTATTTGAGGCTGACCAAAAGAGCACTTGCTTTTCTTGATAAACAATCGGTGACTCCTCATGAGTTGTAAGACTTCCTCTAAGTGCATAATGTGATCATTCAAGGTTTTGCTATACACCAGAATGTCATCAAAGAAGACCAACACACTAGTTCTCAGCTGTCTTTGGAAAATTTCATTCATTAGAGACTGGAATGATGCTGGGGCATTTGTAAGCCCAAAAGGCATTACTCTGAATTCATAGAGGCCTTGGTGTGTTCTGAAAGCCGTTTTGTAGATATCCTCCTCTGCAACTCTAATCTGGTGATATCCAGATCTTAAGTCTAACTTGGTGAACCAGGAAGCCCCATTCAATTCATCTAGCAGCTCATCTATTAGAGGTATCGGGTACTTGTTTTTCACAGTTATATCATTGAGCTTCCTGTAGTCAATACACATTCTCCAAGTATTATCTTTCTTTTTGACAAGTATGACTGGAGAGGCAAATGGGCTACTACTGACTTGTATTATGCCATTTTCCAGCATTTCTCTGACCTGCTTCTCAATCTCCAGTTTCTGTATATAAGGGACTTTATATCCTCTCTGATTAACAGGTTGGCTGCCTTGTAATAGAGGAATATGATGATCTTGGCTCCTGTGGGGAGGTAATCCAGTTGGCTCAGCAAACACATCCTTAAACTGGTCTACCAATGATTGAACCCTGGGATGTACCTCCACTGGGGTATCTGCTGCACTCTCTTCAGGACAAGCTTTGATTAAAAACAGGTACCCTTGGGAGATATTGTTTCTCTGTGTCAACAATTTATTGAGTTTTTTGCAACTGATAGTCTTCAAACTTCCCATCTGTTTTTCACCTTCTAATACTACTGGTGCCCCTTCCTTGTTGATAGTGATATTGACCTTGTTGAAGTCAAAAGTAACTGGGTTGTGTTGTTGGAGCCAATCAACTCCCAGAACCATGTCTGAACCTCCCAGAGAAAACAGCCTCATATCAGTTTTGAAACAATGACCTTGGATGTTGTAAGGTAATTGTTTACAGGCAGTATCTACCAATGCTTGGCTTCCGTCTGCTACTGTGACCACTAGGGGTGATATCACTTCTGCAATTAAGCCCATTCTCTTCACCAGTGATTTATCAATGAAGCTGTGTGTAGAACCACTGTCTACTAAAATACTCACCTGTTGTTTTTTTATGGTACCCTGTAGCCTCACAGTACTAAGGGTTTTGTTACCGACCATAGCATTGAGGGATATTTCCCCTGGAGCTTCTGCGGCCTGGAATACTTCCTCCATTTCCTGTATTACTTCCTCAATCCCTTCTTCTACTAGCACCTCTTCTGTTTCACCCACCATTGAGTACAGCCTTGCTTTACATTCTTTCCCTGGATGGTAGGCTTCATCACAATGAAAACACAGCCCTTTGGCTCTCCTATCCAGAATTTCTTTGCTAGTTAAGGTAGACTTAGGTTTGTTTTCCTTGTGCTGGTATTTTGGAAAGGTAGAGGAGTAAGTTGGGAACTGCACTTTTTTACTCTCAGTGACAAGAGGCCCTGTAGTCTTGTTGACTACTTTATTTGACTGATAACTGGGTTTTTTATGTTTAGCTTCCTCTTGCTTTGCTAAGAATACAGCATCTGAGAGTGTCTGTGGTCGAAACATCTTGACAGCCCCCTTAATGTGATCTTGTAGACCACTTATAAAGCTGGAAACGAAGTATTCTTCAGTAAGGGACCTATTCTTTGCTACCACTAGAGCCCTTAACTCTTCAAATTTATCCTCATACTCATTGACGGAGCCAGTTTGACAGAGTTTATTGAACAGGTCTTGCACATCCCTGGTGTCAGGATCCTCAAATCTATTAATCACATCCAATTGGAAAACCTTCCAAGGTACATTGGTTCTGCCACTCTGGTAGAACCTATACCATACACTGGCTTTTCCCTCAAAATGCAACCCAGACAGTTTCACCTTCCTGTATTCATCCATGGTTATAAACTCAAAATATTGTTCTGCCCTAATCACCCACCCTTTGGGATCGGTTCCATCGAATTTAGGAAATTCTATTTTGGGCATGGGGTTAAAATGGGGGTGTGGATTAGTAGGAGTGTGAGGCACAAATGGTGGAGGATTATGACTGGGATGGGTATACACAGGTATCTGCCCTTGGTGGCCATAAGTATACTGGTTTGGAATCATCAATGGGTGAGGTGGAGTAGGACCAACATGAGTTTGACTTAATGGACTGACAACAGTGGGTGGTGAAGACATAGTGAACACTGCACTGTTAACAGGTGCCAAGGGTGATGAAATTTGTGTGTGAGATGGGTTAACTGGTATGCTATGAACAGATGTATAAACTGGAACATAAGGCGTAACATTACTATTGATAGCATTTATATTGGTCATGTGGGAAGATTGAGTTTCACCTGTTTGTAAACTGAGATTTTCATCTGGGCTTGTACCCATCTGCTCAACGTGACCACCTCTCATTTTCTCCGCAGGATTCCCTTGCCAACTCATCATCATCATTTTAATCTCCTCAAAATTTGTACCCATCTTACCTACTTGTGTTCCCAACCCTTCCAGTTGTTTATTCATTTCTCCCAACTGTTGGGTATGTTCTCCTTTCTCCTTACTCATCTCAGACGTAAACTCAGTGAATCGCCCTTCTAAGACACACAACCTCTCGTCCAACGTCTTCAATCGAGTACCATCAACCATGTTTACTGTTTAAGCCAAGGAAAGAGCTGCTCTGATACCACTGTAACTGTTTTTGGGATTTTCTGATATATTTTGACTTAAATAAACAGGAACAAGACGAAACGTAAATCAAAGTAAGACAGAATTAAAGGACATGAAATGTAAATTGCATAAGGAAATCTCAGGAGAGGAACAGTACAGAGAAAGGAAAATACAGAATAAGAAAATGTTAACTCCAATCTACTTTTCCCCTTTCCCACGTCTCAATATGTAGTACCAAACAGGACACGTGTCATGATTCGGTAGGCTCGCTGCTTATACCGTTATGGCACCCGATCCCATAAAGATACTATGTCACAATGTTAAAACGACAGCGTTCTACTCCCCTTCTTAAAGTAACAAAAGTCCCAATAACTTAATTAAATTACAATTAACTATTTTAACCAAATTAGCTAAAATAGTTACATATATTGACAGTTGCTTTACAATGTATATATAAATATAATGTAGTTGTTTCAAAAGAATGAATAAGGCTTCTCGATGTGTATTCATGTTCAGTTTGACATTTGATTAGTTGTTATTGTAGGTAGGTAGTAATATTGAGTGCTTAGCTTGGCTTTGCTCTTGATAGATTAATGGTATTATTATCGATAACATTGTCACACGCGTGTGAGTTATTTAAGTAAAATTAAGTTAATTTAACTTGTAGGTGAGTTGGCAGTGCTTGTCTGATATTGACAGGTGCTATACAATATTATATGTGGATATATAATATGTAGTTTCTGTAGAAATAGGATTTTCGATGTGTATCTGATATGTTTTCTTCAGATTCTGTTGCAAATTTTATTAGCTATTGGTAAGCCTTGTGAAGTTATATTGGTTAGTGAACTGCTTATCAGACCGAATCTGTTGGTTATGATATGTGATTATTTTTGTTGTTTAAAACATTTTTACTTACGAGTGTATATATAATTTAAGTTAAAAAAGCTCCTTCATCTTGTAGGTAACTTAGGAGTGCTCATGATATGTTTTATATTAACAGGTGCAATACATCGCTACTTATTGACTATTGTCCAAATGATGGTGATCATAAATATATATTGATTGATGTCGGAAAGACATTCAGGGAGCAAGTACTTAGGTGGTTCACATTTTATAAGATTCCTCGAGTGGATTCTGTGAGTTCTGTTCTGATCATGAATTTTGTTAAACTAGAAAGGCTACGTGATCAGGTAACTAATGCTTGTATTGACTGCAGATTTTACTGACTCATGAACATGCTGATGCAATTCTGGGTCTGGATGATATACGTGCTGTACAACCATTTAGTCCTACAAATGATATTGATCCAACTCCAATTTACCTTACACAGTTTGCCATGGATAGGTATATCACGCTTTTTCTCGTAAGTAAGATTGTCATTTGTCACTGTTTGCCATGGATGATTTATTGTTGCAATTATTGTTATTTAGTATCACTTTTGTTGCTTCTGTAAATATGTCTAAGCTGAATAGTGGATTTATTACATGTCAGGAGCCTAAATTTCAATTTTGCAAGATATTCAGGCTCATGGGGTACTTCAGTACTTGTGTCCATTCCTCTTTTCAGTTGTGGAGGGATAATAGTTTCTTTGGACCTTGACATATTGAGTTATGCCTCTGTTTGCAGTATTATTAGTTTATCTTCTCCTTGTCCTTTGTTAACTTAAAAAATATATTATTGAATTTTGAAAACGTGAACAGTCAAGGTCTCCCAAAGTTACTAAAGAAACATTAAATTGCATCATATAGATATCACTTTTCAATCAAACATGCTTTGTTACCAGTAAGGTGGAATTAGCGATAGTTTGACGTTTGGTCTTGCCTCTAACAGGTGATACCTTACCAGTTACCAGTAAACATGCTTTGTTAGATGTTGCATCTATTCCTTACAAAGTTACAAGTCACTCTTATAGTGGGTAATACGGTTTGTAGGTTTTGCATTGCCTTGCCTAAACTGGAAAATTTGATTGTGGAGCTATATTCATATCTATATTGTTTTCCACGACTTAAAAGTGATCTAATATATTGAACCCTTTTTTTTGGGGTACATGTTACTGCTGAGGTGATTACTCGTATGCAAAGGATTAAGATATTGGTCAAGAAGTTGTTTACATTCTCAAACCTTAAATAAAGTTTTGTTCTTCATCTTGGTGACATATAAGAGCAAAAATATTTTCTCTTCTGCACCAGGATTCAGTTTCACTATATGACTTTTAAATCGTTTGTGATAGCCTAACATTTTCCAAGCGCATAATTTCTGTTTTTTTTAAATTTTTGTACTTGGTAATAATTGCAAATGTTTTGGCATCTTTATTTTGGTATTGGTCGAGATATACTTATTGTTTGCTAGACTCATATCTGGAACAAATATATGCTGTGCATGGCATTGTTTTAATGTCTATACCATCAGTTTCTAAGACAGTATATGCATGATGTTTGTTTATTTTTGTACCTTGTAACAGTGTAGGTGTGAAATTTCCATATTTGCTTCCAAAAAAACTGAAGCCTGGCCAAGAAGTAAGGCGTGTGGCACAACTTGACTGGAAGATAATCGAGAACGACTGTACGAAGCCATTTGTTGCATCGGGATTAAAATTTTCTCCGTTGCCCGTTAGTTTCTTAACATGGTGTCCAATAGTTTCTTAACATATCTAATGATGGCACAGCAGTTATTCATTATCCTCGTTTTGCAGGTAATGCACGGGGAAGACTATATCTGTCTCGGCTTTCTTTTTGGTGAAAAATATAGAATAGCTTATATATCTGATGTTTCACGTTTTCTTCCTGAGACAGAGCATTGTAAGTTAGCACTGACCTGTAACTGTTTTGTTCCATTAGTTCAGGCCTGGCTGAAGCTTACATCCTTTTCTTGAGAAGTTTCGAGTGATTTATTGTGATTTTAAATAATCTGTCAGAAACTTACATCAAAAGGAATATACCTTAACTTGCATGCATATGTACTGTTATTTGTACAATATTCAGATTTAAGTAAAATCCTTAAAACTTTCCATTTAAGTGTCTGTTTCGCCAACTGTGATAAAGCTAATCCAGTTACATCGATTTACATTTAGCTCAGAGGCTGCTTTGGGCCAGGATTCGTTTGTACTTTGTGCTTGTGTAGCTGAGTGTGGGGCTAACAGAACCTATACATAATATGGGAAGGCTGTAATGGCTGGTGACTCTCCAAGCATACTTATGAGTAGTGATTTAAACTTGTAGGCATCTTTATTATTGCCCTTTTAAGATTATTGTGAGTCATATTATTTTTACTTATTTAAAAGCATTTTCTACAAAATTCTAGACTTGGAGGTTCTTACCACACCACTCTGCGGCTCTGCCTTACGGATAAACTTATGCAGTCATGTGATTTGAATGTCTTGATTTATTTTGGACATCAATCATTGCTTATGGTTATGCAGATATCTCAAAAGATAGTGGTGGCCAGTTGGATCTTCTTATATTAGACACACTGTATAAGGTCAGCTCTAGCCTCTTATTTGTTGCTGTACTTTCTCTAGTCGCTTTCTAGGGGTTGTCACCTAATGCATGAATCTGGAAATTTTTGGGGAATTGTTCAAGTGAACTATCATTGTTGTTGTACGCTGTGTTTATTTAAATTTTAATCAAATTTAGAATAAAAGTAATATGGACTCCTCAACTTCCATATTGATCTTAAAATTGCTTTTAAACAATCTGGTGAGTCTTGGGTACATTTAGAATGTATAGATATAGTTTTTGACAATCAGTTACTATATTGTACTTATAAACACCAATCAAAGTTACGAACAAACCAGTTGTGTGGTATCTGCATGTTTAAATAAAGGAAATTACGATTAAACAGGGGAATTTATTGTACATTGAAGTACTGCAGTTCTTATCTGCATGAATAATTTTCTTAAATTGTGCATAGTAGTGCACTAGTACTTCACCTTTAGTTCTTGACACAAATGGGCTAAGATCAGGTTTAACACCAAAGCTCTTCACTCTAGCATTGGCTATGGATTATTGCAATCTATCTTTAAGCATGCTGTGTCTCGTTTGGATATACTTTTCCTTTCACTATTAGAATGTTTCTCTCCTGTTTTTACTCTATATTGTAGCCTGTTATATTCTAATTTATATGTTTTCTTGCACTACTATTTTATGCAGAATGGGTCCCATAATACTCACTTTTGCTTTTCCCAGGTTTGTTCAGCCCCTTTGCCATTGCATGTGCTTAAATTTTTTCTTACAATTATTATTTTAAATTTATTCATGATGAAAAGTCTGCTTGTTTATAGACTCTTGAAGCTGTGAAGAAGTTGAAACCGAAGCAAGCTTTCTTCATTGGAATGACACATGAATTTGATCACCAAAGGGATAATGAGATTCTTGCGGAATGGTCTAAGAGGTACAAACACAATCCTGCTATCCTTCCATTGTTTTTGTTACTCTCATTTGTCGATGTACACTCTGTTTTAGTTGTCCAAGCATAATGTAATTATAAAATGATTCCAACTTTTGGTCTTTCTTAGTTCTTGAACAAATTTTATTAGATATATGGTCACTAATAGCTTAACCTGTACCTACTTTCAGAGAAGGAATTCCAGTCCAGCTTGCACATGATGGGTTAAAAATCCCGGTAGACCTTTCATGAGGTAATGATCTAATGTGTTACATGCCTATCTTGTACTTGATCTAAGAATAAACAAAGATATAATTACAATAATACGATTCCAGTGATTAGAACCCTAAGACATTTGTCGTCTGCTCGTCTTTAGATAAAGAGTGCATGTTGACGTGTTGAGGAACCGAAGTGATTATAAACAGAATTTTTGTATTTATTATTAAGTAGTTTAATCCTATTTAGTGTAGAAATTACTGTAATTATTTTTTTGTTTAATGTGTGGGGCTTGTAGTTTGTCAAAATATGTTGTAGGGTAGGTTATTTATAATAAGCTGAAATTGTTAGGTTATATTATCAGGATTCTCTATTTATATATATTAGTGATTAATCCCCACATTAATAAAACTTGATTTTTAAAAAAAATAAAAATAAGTTGAGTCTCTTTCATGGGTTGCGTTCCATAGTGTATCTCCCTCCTGGCTCCCACGGTTGGGAAAACCCATGGACTAGTGGATTTTTTGTGGGTAATCCACCCAAGTTCTATCTTTTTATCGTTTTATGTCACATATTCATCTCTTTCTATTCATTGCTGGAAAAACTATTCTGCTGGAGCACTGTTCATCATAGAATACTCTTTACATCAGATTGGAAAAAATTGAAAGGTAAGAAGACATAATCTGACAGAGTTTGCCGCCGATCTGTTGCCGTTCGTGTTGCCGGAATCTGTCTCTCTGGTAACAACCCTTTTACATACATATCGTGTATGTATCTGCCTACATCCTTTTATTTCTGAATCAACCAGCCTATGTTTTCAAGCCTAAAAACCCATTAGTTTTTATTGGAATTTGGAAGGCTGAGTTTTTCTTGGAATATTGCATTTTGTCAAACGATGAAATCTGCAGCCTTTTTATTTATGATTTAGAAAATCTGGTCCCTGAATTTTCATATTTTTAGAAGTCATCCCCTACTATTCTGTTGAATTACGAAGTCTGTCCTCAACTTTCACAATCTGCCCCTTGAAGTTTCCCGAAATTTTTATCTGCCCTTAACTTTCCTGAAATTACAAATGCTGTTGCGTGAGTTAAATAAAGCACACTATGAACTTGGAAGTTGGAAGGTTTAAGAAGTACAAGATTGAACTGAGAAATGAAGGCGTTATTACGAGGGACAAGAAAGGTTTTATGAAATTGCATTAGAAATTGGCCACATTGAAGGTAATAATATAGAAAATCAAGTGCAAGAGGATAATGATTTTACAAGATTTCATAAAGTTCTGTAGATTACAAATCTGAAGACGCTTTTAACATTGTTGTGAAATATTGTGGTAAATATTCCAATTCAAGATAAACAAATAATTGAAGACATTATGGAGGTTGATCATATCGAATTTATCATTTTGTAAGATATATTTAAGCCTCCTTCACTTTGCAAGTTTTACAGTTCTTTGCACCAGAATCATTCCTCGAAAAGTGCAAAAAGTTTTTCTTGGTTCTTTTTCAGCTTTGTGTGATTCTTGACTCCTTCAAAACTCGTAGTCGAGTTTTCTCCAACAAGAGGAGAATGATGAGAAATGGAATTGACATTAGTAATGAAAGAGAATTTTTATATACAATAGTTAATAGTTTAATCCTATTTAGTGTGTGGAAATTTGTGTATATATTTATTTGTTTTATATGTGGGGCTGGTAGTTTATTATATATGTAGTAGGTTATTTGTAAAGAGTACAAATTGTTAACGTCCCTAGTCCAACTAACTTCTATTTTTATTGTTTTATACTATACATTCATCTCCTTCAAATTATGGCCTTCATCAAAAGGTTCATATTAATTTTAAAGTAGAAACCAAATCGTCTTATCTTTAAGATGAAAAGAAAGCTTACACGCTTCCTCCTTGGTAAACAATAATAAATGATAAATGATTGCAACTGGATGGTAAACAATAATAAATGATTGCAAGACGAAAGATAAATTTTTTATTTAAACTCTGCCACTCTGGTACTGTTGATTGTAAAGTTTATTTTTATGTTTTACCTATCAATAGCAATTAGTTGTATGATAAACATTAGTAATATATAGTCCTACCATGATGAATTTTCAATATGGACATCTAGCATCTTCATTACACAACTCTACGAAAGATCTATATAGAACTCCACTTATAAAATATTTTTTAAGCAATCTTCCTAAAAAACAGACCCACCCCTACGTCATGAAAAATATATATAAACGAAAGTTTTGGTACCTGGCCTTCAGACCATCTGCAACCCAACACTATAAATGCACTTTTACACCAAAATGGTGTAAAAATTTCCTCCAACCCAACACTAAAACTTACACCATTTTGGTGTAACACCAAAAATTACACCAAATTTGGTGCAACACCAAAATTTGGTGTAAATTTTAAAGTTTTTCTAAATCCCAACTTCACCCTTCCATTCATCAACTAAAACAAATTTATGTCTTCTATACCCAACAACTTTATTACTTTTTGTACTTTTAACAATAAAATAGCATTTAAAATACAAAAAGATTCTTTTTAGTGTAGGATTTGGTGTAATTGGATTGGAGTTGATTTGATGTATAGTGTAATTTTACATCATTTTAGTGTAAAATTCACACCAAAATAGTGTGAAGGGTTGGAGATGCTCTCAAATGAATTACTCTATTCATCGGAAAAAAAATGTACAGAGAAGAAGTGAAAATGACAATAAAAGACTTTGTTATTATTGTCTCAGGTTTTCATAGGAAAAAAGAGAAAGAGTTGAGAATACTTATACTCTTCTTGAAAATTTGTCCCACTACTAGTATGGTTTTGAAAATGAAAAATTTATTAATGTCCTTTCTTTTTTCTCGTCTCTTTCCTTCTATTGCATAAAAGCTGGCGAGCACAAGAGATTAAGTTTAAAATTGTTCTCTCAAGTGCACATTTTAGATTCGTTTATTGTGTTTTATCAATAGAAACACCGATGGGGGCTAGGGTTTAGGATTAGAATTTCAGGGAACAATCTCAAGTAGAGATAAACACACAAGTATTGTATTCTCAGTATCAAAATAATAATTTGACTTGATTAAAATTAGTTGATCCTTATTCATAGTAGTCCTACACAATCTATATATGTACTAATGTATAAGTCTATAATAAGCAAAACATAGTGTAATTTGTAGGTTGGTCAACACCTTCCTTTTTAGTTAATACCTTCCTTTTTGGATATCCTTTAATATTAACTAATTTTAAATAAAAATTAATAATAAACAAGTTGCAATATACACGTTGCTTTATAAGTTTGGCTTTTGTACCCGTCGACCATATTGTTCAATTCTGTTCCAAAATAACCTTGTTGGATTCAAAAACAGCCGGAAATTGAATAAATTTGGACAGAATCTTCAATTACATCACATATACCAACATGACAACATCCAACTTTATAAACCTGATTTTATGATCTTTAAACTACAAACCAAATGTATAATACTATTATTTATATGCACGCATATGTATAAATTTGTACAAATATATATGTATGTATATGCTTTCAACACATACAAAACACTTTAAAATCACAATTGAAAATCCTTGCTTGGAGGCCTAAATTGATTACGTGGTTCTTGTATTTCTTTGAAGTCGTCTATTTTATAATCCAACAATGGTAGTCTTGGGGAAAAAATAACAAAAAGGGTTGAGTTGTACAAAATCCAAACGTAATGTGCTAAATTGAACGTTTTTTTCTTTGAGGGTTCATATGTATAGACAGGCATATTTCATCAACCAATATGTTAATATATGTTATGAAATTGTTCTAGGACAAACTAACCAATAGCTTCCAAAGCCTTTTATATGTTGTTCCCAAATAGTCTTTTTGGGCCTTTTTTAACGTTATCCTGCATCTACTCTCCTTCGCTGAAAAGCACTCTACTTCTTTGAGTTAATAAAATTGGAATGAACTTGATAAAGCACAAATGATTAGCGCAAGACTAGCACCTAACAACGAGCTCAAGTAAGAGCATATGTTGTTCCTCCTTTAACCACATAGTATGTGTTATGGTGAGCTGCATGTCGTGCATTACGATCTAAAAGCCATGGAAGTCCTACAATGAGGTGGCATAGTTTGAAAGACAAAACATCACACATGATTTTATCACTAAAATTTTCAACTGAAAATGTCATCAAACATCGTTCCCGAGTCGCAGCTTTGTATCATCTATCTATGCTTAAGGCTTGAGATGAGGTTCCACCTTCAAACCCAACTATCGAACTGCACCATAGTTACAAGGAATGTGGAACGTGCTAGAGAATCTTGAACCAATTCGTCCGTCCCGGAACACGGTTCGTTTTCGATCATATTGTCACCAGTTCGTGATCCGGTTCGTATTTCCTGGCAATTGGCGAACCTAAAAACTCCGGCAAACTAGCTTCATAATAGAGAAAAGAAGCAGATTTAAATCAGAGTAGAAGGAAAGAAAATGACGGAGAAGAGAAAGAAGGAGAAGATGGAGAAAATAAAGGTCAGATTTTACAGAAGGCAGTGAAAGGTGGACTAGTGGAGAGAAGGTGCCTTGATTACTGTGATAGATGGACAACTGTTGATGGATGGACAACTGTTGGGGACTTGACATCTACTGAATTATCGAGTGTACACTTATATTTTAACTAAAGTTAATTGTAACTTTTTCTTTTTTGATTTTACTTGTCTTTAGTAGTATAAATAAAGAATTAAAGTCAAATTTAAAATTTAATTACAAAATATAAAAAGGTACTAACAATTTTTTTGAAACCAAATTTAAACATTTTTTTTTATTTTACGTATATTTTATGTTAGCAAAAGGAAAATACTTTAAAGTAAAATATTGATCATATAATTATTCTTGTGAGAAAAGAAGAATCGTCCCCAAACGTTCCATCGTCCCTTAACGTTCCACCCTACCGGATTCTCTCAAAGCAACATTCGTCGTATCCGTTTTTGTACCCCCGTACCGAATCGAACTGTGTTCCATGTAACTATGAACTAACTAGCTATGTTACCCACTTACCCTGACCCTTCATTTTCTCTCGAGTACCCGTGTCGGACACTCGACACTCGGACATGGGTATGGATAGGGGTGAGCAAAAAACCGAATTAAAACCGAAACCGAACCGAAACCGGCAAAAACCGAACCCGAAACCGAACCGGCGGTTGCGATTTTTGATTTTTAAAAACCGCGACTTTCGGTTCCGGTTCCGATTATAGGTTAAAACCGAACCGCAAAAAACCGAACCGATTATTAAAATAAATATATAAATAATAAATACATATACATATATATTTTAATTTAATATAAATAATAAATATACAGCATCACAAATTTTAGAAATATAGATACATCAAAATGATAGTGAAATAACTTCATTTCTTTTGTATCTTTATTCATATTAAAAATTAAGAATTTCAAATAATAATTTTAGGAGAGAAAAAATTGAGACATGAAAATAGTATGATTGATTATTAATTAATGAAGTTATTATTTAGTCGAGATAATAGAATCATTTATATAAATCATTAATATACAATTTTAGTCGAGTTTAATATAAAACTAACTAATCAAGAAGTAAATTATAAATTTTTTTGTTTAAAAGTAGAGAACATTATAATTTATAAATTTAAAGTCTTGTAATATATTTATGATTTTTTCGTTCGGTTTTAAAATCGAAACCGAACCGGTAAAAACCGAACCGAGCTTTTTAAAACCGAAACCGAAACCGATGGTTCGGTTGCGGTTGCGGTTTTCAATTTTTAAAACCGAAGACATGCGGTTTCGGGGCAAAACCGCCCCGAACCGAACCGTGCCCTCCCCTAGGTATGGACACACCGACACTTATTTTAGGCCATAAACATGTAAAATTTTCAAAATATTGTCGAGTCCGACACTCGGACACGTATCCATGTTGGACACTTTTAGCCGAGTCCGGGTAACATAGTAACTAGATATCACATTCGTACAACTACCGGTGTTAATAATCATAGAGCATAGTTTACCAAAACATGTATCTCTAGTCTAAAATATTTGTTGACGATGATGTGATGGAACAACTTTAGTGTTGTTATCCAAGTGCGATGACCACAGCTTCAAGAATAGTTTTCCATTTCACCACAAACTCTTTGTTCCTCGCCAGTTGTCTCGTTATAACCATTTTTGGAAGGCATTCTTCTTCATTTTTTACAATTGTTACTCTTTTAGCTAGGTTTGGCGTTTCTCGAGAAGAACACTCAAAATATTTATGACCTATCCCATGGCAGTTAACGCACTTGAGAAGCCCGAAATTTGCTGATTTTGCTGTACAGGAGGCGAAACTCTTCCCTGATTAACACTGGATGATGAGCAGGTGACTTACACTCGGAAAGATTTTCCCCGAAATTACCAAATAACTTCTCCACACTTTGTTGAGCACCTTGCATTATTTGAGTAAGCGAGTAATAAAGATTGTCGACCATTATTTTAACAATAGTAGGCTACAAACTATGTCGATACATGCTAACGAAGTTACTTTTATCAAGATTAAAATTTGAGTGAGTGGACAAGTGATAAAACTTACTAGTATAAATCAGCTACAAAAAGATTATCTTGCCCAATTGAACCCGATGTGATTTTGTTGCTTGTAGTTAGCTGGTAGAAAAAGTTGTTGAATTGAAGCTTTCATCTCATCCCACAAAAATATTTCTCCACTACCAACACAACGATTGTTATCCTTTTCTTTATCAAACCACATTGGAGTTGTACCTTGTAATAGGTTTTTCTCGCACCACTCATGTTATGCCCACCCGAAGAAACTGATCAAATTATGTATCCAAATAATATCCAATCAAGAAACACATCTCCACGAGTAACTCCATTATATTCCATAAATTCAGGATCCTCTAACTAGAGGCTCGTACAAGAGATATTTTTGAAATTTAGGCTGCTCCTTTTCCGGTTTACGATGACCAAGTAATTGATTAATACTGTATTATTTTACATGATCGTTTGTTTCCTGAGCATTGTAGCTAGCTGCTCTTTTAATTCATCAATTGAAAGTTTGAACTTTGCATTGTTTTCCTCTTGTTCTTGAATATGTTCTTCAAGTATTGCATTCACCTCAGTAGCGTTTTTTTTTTTTGGGGCAGAACTATAAAAATCAGAAGTTCAGGGTCTGTTGTGAAAATTCTGAAACTGCAGGGACTGTTTCGTAATTTTAGCAAACTGTGGGGACTGATTATTTTTAATAAACTTAATAGTCTGAGTTGTAATTTCAAAGAAGCTGGGTACTGGTTTGTAAATTCAGGAAAGGGCAGAGGCTGGTGTTAAAGAAACCTTTGGCCAGATTGTAGTTTGGTGTGACAACACAATGAACTGTATAGTAACTTTTGGGTTCGGTTAAAACTAATAAAGAAATGACAAAATTAACATGTTTATCTAAAAATTATAGCTAAATAACAATTTTTGACCTTTCGTATCTGCCACCTTGGAGTGCATATTAGACTATCCGGTGTCCGGTGTTGTGCAATTTATATAACTTTGTTTTTTTCATATTGTTATGTATACAAAATTAATGGTTTGCTTAAAGAAAACAGAACATGCTTTGACAAGGAACATGACAACCACCTTTACATGCCAGAACCCTGTCTTGTAGTACCTAAACACAGACCCTATAAAAAAATATATTATTATTAATTTATACAATATTTTTTAATTAGGTAGAAAATTAAAAAAAACCGAAACCGACAAACGGTTAACCGAACTGAAAAAAACCGTTCCGAACGGTTCGGTTACGGTTAATAGGTAAAAACCGAACCGACATGTACGGTTTGGTAACGGTTTCCGGTAAAAACCGAGCCGAACCGACCTGTGCACACCCCTACACACATATACGTTTATATGTAAAGGCTGGAGAGAATGTAAAATCAAAAGCTAATATTACTTCTTCACACCTAAAATTGAATACAAAACGAGACTTGAATAAAAAAGACATGTACACGTTATCTGTAACCACTCCTGAAAACTCTCCAGGACTCCAACCACTGTTATCACGAAGACGACTAGTCGACACGAAGGTACTCGGGCGCCGAGAACCTCGAAGCCCGACTTTTTACGACTTTTACTCAAAACTACGAGTACCCTTGTACTCGGGCGCTGGGAACCTCAAACCTCGAAGTCTGACTTCTTAACATATTCAAAACTTATACTCTTGTATAGTTACACTGTTATTACTTTTGATTTAAATTGGAATTGATGTGTTTAGTTATATTATATTATTCTAGTAAATACATGTATAATTAGCACTTTGTCGACTTTTTACGACTAGTCGGGCGACTAGTCTTCTCGAAGGTACTCGAGCGTCGGGCGACTAGTTACTTCTCGAAGGTACTCGAGCGTCGGGCGACTAGTTACTTCTCGAAGGTACTCGAGCGTCGGGCGACTAGTTGGAATATAATTTGAAACTTGTTTTTGAATAATTAGTCAGTTGCCGTTAGAACAGCTAGCAGACTTAGTCTTTTGTTAGTTTCAGTATTTGTAGGAGAGTCATTAGCTAGTTGGAGTCATGGAGAGTTTTTAGGAGTGGTTACAGATAACGTGTGTACATGTATTTTTTATTTAAGTCTCATTTTGTATTCAGTTTTAGGTGTGAAGAAGTAATATTAGCTTTTGTTTTTACATTCTCTCCAGCC
Organism: Kitagawia praeruptora; assembly: GCA_037693485.1. Lineage (NCBI taxonomy): Eukaryota > Viridiplantae > Streptophyta > Magnoliopsida > Apiales > Apiaceae > Kitagawia > Kitagawia praeruptora. The sequence goes on from CM075354.1 coordinate 115,691,954, forward strand.
TTTACATATAAACGTATATATGTGTGTGTGTGTTTAGGTACTACATGTCCCAGTATCCCACTTGAGCAAACCAAGATTTAAAAAAAATGCATGATAAGCAATCCTGAATAGCGTATTTTTTTAGTGGTTACTCCATTGTCAAATGCGTATTTAGTATTAGAATATTTTGTTTTTACTGAATACTCCAATGTGAATTCTGTATGCCATATTATAAATTAAAAAAAATAAAAATAAAAATAAATCAGTGAATACTCCACTGCAGATTGCTGTTCAATATTACTGCACTCCAGATTGCATATCGGCCCGGCTAGAATTGACCAAAAAATTGAAACCAATTATTTTTATCAAATTTGTTCGAAAAACGGGTTAAACTTGACCTTCGTCAAAAACTAAAGAAGCTTCGGCATGGCTTCAAGGAATTGGGGTTTCTGTCCTCAACAAACAGATGATAAAAGTATGACTATGAACTACAAGTTTCTTTTTTTACTCTTTTACTTTCTGGAGGATTTTGAGTCAAAATATCTGTTTTTGTGTTTTTCTGGACTGTTTGCAAAGTGTTTGATAAAAGGTCTAAAAGAATGTTGTAGCAGGTTTTGAATAGATTGTTTTTTTCTGGGTGGACAATGGTTTCTGGTGTTTTGCTAATGGCCTAATGGGTGGAAGGTGGCTCTTGCTACCACTTTGATGGGGGGATTTAGGACAAGGACTTCAGGAAACAATCAGACGCACAGATAAACAAACAAGTACTCTATCCTCGGTATCAGTTATAAGAATGTGGTTTAGTTACAAAAAATCAATCCCTATATATGATAATCCTACACAACGTATCCTAATTAGAATAAAACACTAGAAGATATCTTCCCTAACTTATAAGATATCTATGTATTATTAAGTAGTTCTGGAATAATCTAACTTATGGGATTCCAAAACCTTTTATGTTGTTCCCAGATAGTCTCTTTGGGCCTTCTAAACGTTATCCTGCATCAAACACTGTAATTAGAATTTTAGATGGGCTGTTCATGGAATAAATCGTAAGAAGCACCATAGTGACTGTTATGTTAATTGTTCACCTAGTGCACCTACCTGGAAAAGTCTATCTTAACTTATAATATCACACTGCCTGAATGTATCTCGCGTGACTTTTTGTCATTAAGTCTTAAAATATAACGCCTTGGTAGAAATGGTGCTGCAAAAGCAACAGGTGTTAACTTATCCAAAATATACAATAAAAAATAAAACAAGTGTTACGTATATGTGATGTACTAAACTTCAAACCATCCCCAGGCCTTCTAGAGAACATTTATTTCAAAAAATACTCAACGCTAGAAAGCCAGCCTTGGGATTTGTTCACTCTGCCAGCGCCATGGAGATTTATTTACTAAATACACGAAGGGTTGATCCATCTAGCAATGGCTTATTGAGATTTAACAGTTTAAACATGCCAAAATAAATGACATACGGCCCGAGGAATGTAGTATTAGCAACTTTAATCAAAATCATAAGCCTGTCTTCGTCGTATTAGTTTGTGAATGAGAGAGACTGTCTAGAAACGAAGTGAAAATTTTCATGATGTACAATTGCAGATATGTGTGCATATAGTTCATGATGAAGACGTTATGGGACTAAACTCTATGAGTAACTTCTTTTTCATCTAATTCAAGGATGATTTACACATCTAATTGATGTAAAACTGATTTTTGTAAAGGTCCTTGAGCTTTTGCAGAAATTGTATAGTTTACCGGATAAAGGCAAGGTGAGTAAGGTTTAGAGGTCCATTTCTGTAGTCACACATTTGGTGATAGCTTACCAAGTAGTACTATAGAGGCTCTAATTAAGTTATTATTGAGAATAAATTGTTGGTAGGTAGTCTAGTTCTTAACTATGCAAATGTTTGTTTTGTAGGCCAGATTACCTAGATTACTTTTTATGTTGGTAACCCTGTGAAGCACAGGCACGGGTCGAGCACGAGACGAGATTAAAATATTAATACAAGTAAATTATTGATAACAAATATATTTAATAATTATTATTTAAATATGTATTTGTAGAGAGTTGAATAATAAAAGTATATAATAAATAAAGACTATTAAATTATGTAGTTATAGGTAATTGAATAGGCGTGAAATTAAAGAAATTAAAATAAATAAATAAATAGAGAATAAGTATAAATAAATATAATAATTTCTTTAATTTCACCCCGAACACGGGGTGAAATTAAAAAAATTAAATTAAATAAATAAATCTTGTATAATTTTGTAGTTGGAAATAATCGAACCCCGAGTTAAATGATAACCAAATTTGATATTTAGTACTTTGGTACTATTGCGCGGCATTTAAACATGGTTTTGCATATTAATAAAGAGTATAGATTGCTAAATGATTACAGATTACTAGTTATGACCTTGGTAAAAGCTATAGGTTTATTTTCTGGACTTTTTGTGATAAAATTTAGCAAGAGGTGAGAAACTGACATTCTGTTAATGAACACTTTCTTTGTGTTCCTTCTGCAGGTTGATCTTTGAGGGTCGTGTTTATCGAAGGACAAAAATTGTTGTTTCTTCCCATATTTGAGAGAAAGGGAATCAACAACACATAGTTTGGTAAAGTTTTCTGTGGAAGCATATATAATTGGTTTTGTGTACACAGACTTTGAAATTCACCGATGCATCATATAGCTGCCTAATATAGAAAATACTGGCAATTAAAATCTTGCTACATCTTATGTTTATTTTTACAGGGAACAAACATATATATACACTTCAAATTTCATCCTTGATATACGTTTGGAATTGCAGTTGTTAAGTATCAGTCCAACTTTCATGTACTAAGAATAACCCAACTAACCGAATGTGATGTAATTCAGTTAATCGAACTTTACGAAATTTGTAATTTTTGGCAACTTCATATGCAAGTAATAAGCAGCTGAGGATTAATATACGGGGTGGTGAGGATGATGCTATGATTTAGCATTTGTAATTGTAGGCTTCAAGGAACCGGAGGTGAATGAAAATGAAAGAAAAAAGATTGGAGGGACCGGTATTACTCAT